>OW026367.1:34529113-44529113 GCA_932273885.2 Leucozona laternaria
TTGAAATAACAAATTTATTAAAAAGCTAACTAAAAACTACAATTAATATTGGTATCCATGTTTGGCACAATTATTGACTCTTTAAACAGGGAAAAAACATTTTAGTTCAATTTATTTTACAAAAATGTCAGTTTAAGTAAAATATAAATGAATATCGGTTGAATGGTACAATTATTTGCAGTCTAAAACTACATTTATTTGTAGTGCTAATTATTGTATCCACATACAATGTAATTGCCCTATTTTTTGGAACCAATTATTAGCACCAATTTTATTAATAAAACAAAGATTTTTTTTTAACAAAATAAATTTAAATCTCCTTATTTAATTCATTTTTATTAAAAATTAAGTTTTTATTATGAAATAAATAAAAAAGCAGTGAAACCAAATTATGGGCAACCAAAACAAACGAGTTTTCCTTATTCATTTACAAAAATTAACTGAAAAGGAATATCTTAAAACCAACTATGTGCTATAGTTAAAAATAAAAATAAATTGTCTTATTGGGACTATAAGGGTTATTGGGAAAATCACTTTTGAATGATGGGGTGCCAATAATTGATGAGTAAAAAATTTGGGGTGCTAAAACAAATATTGGATTTTTGTCAAAAAGTTCATGTAAGTTGAACTGAACTTCATAAAAATTGCGGCCCTCACTAGTCAACTGATGAGTCCAAGTGAGATCGCCGGGACGAAACGCCAATTTTTATGGACTAAAGGCCGTTAAAAGCTATTCTAAAACAAATAACACCATTCAATTAATGGAATTTTTGAGTTATCGGGTATGTTGCACAATAATATATTTGGAACTTAGAGAGCTCTTTTGTTTGATTTTGATATTTTACACATATATACATAGCTATTTACAGAAATTTTCATTTATTTTTTATTTAAAAAAAAAAATATAAAGATATCTTATTGAAATTTTGGAATTTTTCAATCTGGCAAAGTGGCTAAAAGAACTTTCAGGATTGTAACTACAGTGAAAGGTTTAGAGCGCATTTCTCGCAGAGTAACACAAACATTTGAAAAAAATTGCCTCCAAATTCTGGGAATACATTTCATTCATTCGTCAATGGTGTGAAGTCTTCTTTGAAATTGGTTGCATAGATATGTTTCAAATGGGTTAGATTCTCTTCAAACTCTTGAGATACGTTTGATCTGAATTTATGGAGAAACTTTGTTGCGGAATTTTGAATCTCAGTCTCTCTCAAAAACGATAACGATAACGATAACGATAAAGAGATACTTCCTAATCCTGTATCAACTATTTTGCATTCAAATAAAATGCATAAAATAAAATTCGAAGAAAATGCAAAAACAGTTGTGAATCATTTGCCTCTGGCTTAAGCAACTGCGCTTGTTTCCTTTACAGCATTAAAAATCTTGCACCAAATCAAAGACATAAAGTTCAAATCGCCATTTACTTTTCTAAGAGCTTTGGCAATCGTCAGTTTAAGTGAAATCACTTAGAACCAACGAAACCCAATACAAATCTTTTTTTGCTCAAAAACGACTTCAACGATTTTAATAATATTTTGTTTGTCCATCTAAATTAGTAGGTCTAGCATTTAAAATTATTAAATTTTTCATATTAACAGTATAGAAGGTCATAGAAGGTTTTTTTTTTTATTTTTGACGATCTTAGTATCTGACTTACCGATTAAAACGTAATTTTGTATACAGAAGCTTGTAATAAATCTTAATAATATTGAATTATTTTTGGATTTTTAAAATATATTTCAAAATTATTTTTTGAAAATTCAATATTTCGAAAACGAATGGAAGATTTTTTTTACAAAAATTCAAGTTTTTACCAAAATCAATAAATACTTAAAATTGGCGTACCAATTCTTGTTCTTCAAAATGTTAAGGAAATTTTATATACAAAAAATGAATTATTTTTAAAATAAATTAAGATTTATGTAAGAAATCAGATAGTGTACATCGCATCGCGTTCAAAACAGTTTCAGAAATATTTTAATCAATTTATTTCATATTTTGTTGATGTAAAACAATATTCCAGTTTAAATAATATGCTGCCTGAAACTTAACCACGTTTTGGCAAATGGATATAATATATAGGCTCCCATCACAAATTCATTTCAGACTTTAGAACCACAGTGTGATTGCATATAAGAGCAAGTTCGTGTGACCCAATCGTTCATATTTTTTTAAATATTGATTTAAGTATACAATAATTAAATGTGTCACTCTTTAGTGGGTTTAAGGTCTTCTTTTATTAATTCTAAGATCACGTATAAGGAAATATTATAAAATAATTCATTTAAAACAGTTCAGAATGTCTCATGTGGTAGGTGGGTATGCCAATTTATTAAGACCATTTGTTTATTGTAAGCCAAAGATCTTCAAGCATTTAGGTATTTTTATTAAAATTTTAATTTCGTGAAATATTATTTTTGTATTCTCCAAGTTTATAGATTTTCTTTTTTTGTGTGCAAATATTTGTGTATGAAGCTGGTACATTTAATTTATATAACTTCATTTTCTATGTCAATTTTAACAAAACACAAATTCTAGTAATATAATATTTGGTGGGATGTTTCATTTTTTTTTCTAAACATTTTTTGATTTAATATTTTTTTTTTTATATATGATATGATTGTTCAATGTTACATTGTATGAAATAATTTTAAAAAAAATTATAATTGAGAAGTTTCAAATGTTTTCAAAAATATAGCTTTAGTTGTACATAAAGTTTTTAACATTTACATATATAAACTTTCTTTTGAACTAGGATTGTCCTTAGGTACATTTTTATTAATTTTATTATACACTTATTTAACGGGAATTTTCATATATTTTTGAATAAAACTAAAATTGAGGCCTAAAAACCACAAAACCTTGGATATATTTTCACTGTTCTATAAATAACGAGTATAAAGTATTGTAGGTTGGTTTATTTTTGAATGCTTGAACTTGAACCCTTCAAAGTTATTTTGTAAATTTCTTCTTTTTTTTTGTATCAAAGCCAAATTCACTCGAGCAAATAAAATCAAAATATGAAGCGTTCAAAAAAAGAAAATAAATAAATTATAAATAACGCATGGCTGAACTAATCGCAGTCTATTTCAAGTACCAGTAGGTATCTCAAAATTCAAAGAAAATGAAAGAAAAACAAAACTGAAGACCATTACTAAAATGGACATTAAACTGTCCAAGGCCACCCGAACATCCTTTTTCTTTAAGTAAAATCAGAGTGCCATATCGATGTAAAACTTGAATTTCGGCTTCTATTTTGGATCGAAGAAGTACATCTACATCCCACTCACACAAACATTTTTGCAGAGGAGGAACCATTTTTGCTAGAGTGTTTGTATTATCTACAAACAGAAACTCAAGTTGTAAAACATCCTTTGGAAAAATCATCATATCTGCGTCCAATTACTTGGCAAGAGAGCATTTATGTCCTTCCGAGTCCTGATGTCAAGCACCCTCTTGTCGTTCAGATTAAGTCATCCAATTCAAATCCCCAAACTATGTACACAAGAGTCCTTGTTTAACTTATTTATTACAGTGAGTTTGGTTTGTTTTGTTCGATTGAATGGATTTATTATTTTGGCAATAAATTTTGATGTGATGAGGACGAGGAGCCTTGTTAAAGATTCAGTTAAACCACAACGAAGTGGACCAAATTTTTGATTGATTTTAGCAAATAATGGAGTTGTTGGCAAAATCGGCTTTTTATTGATAGATTATGTTCGTATTACAGATGTTGATACATAATACGGGTGTATGTGTTTGTGTGTAGTAGCGTGGGCAATAATTTGAAATAGTGACAATCCAGTTTTAAGAGCCAGCCAAGAGGAACAGATTTATTAAAGATTTCAACTGAATTTCCGGCAGCAGCGAAGGGATTTGTCAATCTTCAAAGATGTATCTGTCAAAAGTAATTTACTCAAACTTAATATAAAGGGTCCGCCAAATAACTTCTTTTTTTTTTTGAAAATGGCGCAAAACATCGAGTGTAGCTTAGGCTGTGTGGCACGTAGCGCCATCCTGTTGAAACTTAATGTTGCCAATATCCTCCTCTTCAATTTTTGTGAACAAAAATTCGTTCAACATGGCCCGATAACGACCGCCATTGACTGTAACGGCCACTCCTTGCTCATTTTCGAAAAATGGCCCAATTATGCCTCTGGACCAAAATCCGCACCAAACAGTGACTCGTTTTTCAGTGAAGTGTTTTTTGGGATAGGTACCTACGACTGGATAAATATTTGACTCGAAGCGTGCACTGCACACTACACAGCTAATACAGCAAACCCTTAGTAATGCAAATATTGTAATAAAAACACTTTACTTGCTTATCAACCAAAAGTAAAAAATAAGAGCATACAAATAAGGCAAGATCATACGTAAGGATTCAAAATGGCATGTGGCGTGAACTCATTCAACAAAAATCAGTTGAATTTTACATTATTTAGGTAATCCCATTTGGCAACCATTGAAATCGGCAACTTAAAAAATCCACGTAAATTTTACAACAATGTTCATGGTGTTGCAATTAAACGCTGGACAGAATACCACAAGAACTAAAAATCATAGTGGGTTAGCTGTGGCAAAATGAACGAGCTCAGTCAGCAACATTTCAATCACTTTTTGGTTCCATACGAAAGAATAAGGCGGAATTTTTGTAAAAGATGAAGCGAAAAATAATTTTTGTTTAATCGAGTTTGGTTTTAAAAGTTAATACTGAAAAGCTGTGATAAAAATTCATATGGTGAGTTAAATCAATAATAAAAATCCTTTATTAATAAGCAGCGAACATCGGCATGATAGAATTTGCACACCTGATGGCAACTTGTAATTCATTTTATTAATTGTGGAATGGTCTATGACATGTGACAGCGAGCGGATAAATTTAATTCGCTAAATAAATTTGACATTTATAAGGGACGGATAACTTCTTAACAAACACATGCATACATCTCATACTACTACTACTAATACACTCATAGTTGTCATTAATCAGTGCATGTGTGACACAGGTATTCAAATGTTGCTACATTTTGATGAAGTGTTGCCGTGCTTCCAGTTACAAAGACTGGAAAGATATCATAAATCAAAAACATGTTTATTGATCATAGAAGTTATCAAACAGACAAGTTCCTTATCCGTGTGCCAGCTAGCACTAGTTAAGGAGCAGATAGTGTTTTTTTATTTATAGGGTTGTAAGAGATTCTTTCAAAGGCAATAAGTGGAGCTATAGTGTACCTTGAGCCAAGAGTTGGGTCAATATAAGAGGAGATAGCATCTATTGTCGTGTTCAAGCTAATTATGCGTTTGTTTGGATTTGTAGAAACTTAGTATCGTTTTGTTTGACATATAGTTTCAACCCGGTTAGGTCCTTGCTTTCCTTTTGTTGTTTTTTTTTTTACGGGAAAAGCGACCGTTTTCATAAAGCTTTGGTTTAGGTAAAAGCGATTTTTACTAGTGCGATTTAGATTTACTCCCTTAGCTCTTGAAATGTGCGTATTCTCTGCCTTGTGGTTCGGATATTCGGACGTAGGAGGGGCTTTCAACAATTTCCTAACCGCATCCATTCAAGAGTCACTAGTTGTCTTTGGTGTAGAGGACTATACATCAGGGGATGGATAATATCCATGCTCCGCGATAGAAAGATTCAGGCTACGTTAGGCAATACTAAATCGATCAAAGACGTCAATAGAGGAACACCTCAAGGTGGTGTTCTATCTCCACTCCTGTGGGACTTAATCATGAACAAAATTCTCGTCAAGTTAGAGTGATTGGCGTGAAAGCGGTTGTGTATGCGGACGATTTGGTGATATTGGTTTCAGGAAAGTTCCCGCCAGTGATTAGTGAGATTACGCAGACGGCTTTGAGGACAGTTAGTAACTAGGCTACGAGGTATTAACCTAAGCAAAACTGATCTGAGGCTTTTTACTACCAGAACAAAAATACCACCCTTTACGCTACCTTGACTCAACGACCAAGTTCTCTCACTGTCTTCCAGTACGAAATATTTGGGCCTTGTTCTTGACTCCAAATTAAATTGGAAGTGAAATAGTGAAGAACGGGTTAAGAAAGCCTGCATAAACTTCTACGCCTGTAGTAAGACTTTGGGAAAAAAAGTGGGGCCTCCAATTGAAGATGATACTGTGGACGAACACAGCCGTGCTTCAGCAATGTCAGGATGAGCTTTTAAGCCTTGACGCTAACCACAGGGCTACTCTTATCTGGGTTCTAGGTCATTGTGGCATTGAGGGAAATTGCTCAAGGATCAGCCCTTCAAAGCTCACTTGCGGAAAGAGTTAACATTCCGATTTTTTTTTTTTTTTTTAAATGATTTGACAGCTGACACTTTAGGTTTAGTAAAAATGGAACACTACACGAGAGAATAAGGTGTTCTATCAAGCTGGCTTTAGGCCTAATTAATCTACAGTTGATAAAATTTTTGTTATAATGAATATTGGGAGGCAATTTCTCAATAAAGAAAAAAAAACTGTATGCATTCTTCATAGATTTTCGTGCAGTTTTTGATTCGGTAGATAGGAGAGCACTCTTCTTAAAACTAAGCAACAAAGGAATGTCATTTAAAATGCTTCGGATTCTAGAGACATTGTAGCAGTATGGGTTAGAGATATTATGTCAGAATGGTTTAGAACGTCTTCTGGAGTTAAACAAGGCTGTCAGCTAAGCCCTCTTTTGTTAGACATCTTTTTGGATGATCTTCTCTCGAACTTGCCTGGAGGCATTGAATTCAATGGCTAGAGTATGAAAGGCCTACTATTTGTAGATGACATCATTCTGTTAGATGAGACTCCTAAAATGCTCTAACTGATGATCAACCGGCTTGAAGAGTACTCTCAGCAATGAAATCTTGTTGTTAATACCGCAAAGTCCAAAGTCACGGTATTCCGAAACAATACTGGTAGATACTCGAGGGATGAAAATTGTAATTTAGGACCATCCCAACTTGAAGTGGTCAAAGAGTACCGATATCTTGGAGTTACACTTACACCTAGGCTGAATTTCAAGCTAAACCTCCAAAATAAATTAAAAGAATCCAAGAAAGCTTTTTGAGCTCCTCCTGGAAAAATGTGCTTGGTCAAAAAGATGTCCCATTCAATGCCAAATATAGGCTATTCAAAGCAACAGCAAGAACAGTTATGTGCTATGCATGCCAGGTATGGGGTTACGAGGAATACGAAGAAGTGGACAAACTTCAAAGGTATTTCGTGAAGCTCTTCTTTAGGCGCCCGTCAAACTCACCAACTTACATGCTGCATGTCGAAATCGGCCTTGCCCTCCTTATGGTTAAAAACTCTCAGGCTTCATTTCAAATACGTCAAAGAAGATCGAACGTTGTGTAAAATTGGCAACAAATGGCATAGGAATTAGAAGTGGAGATCTTTTTAAGATGGGAAGACTGTTTTAATTGGAGTACAGCCTTTGAAAAAATTCTCCGGAAGCTAGACGAGAAGATTTATCACGGATTTATGGAAAAAGCAGCAGGTTCTACAAGTAGATTGATTTACAGTCAACTGAACCATAGTTTAAATGAGCTGAACTACTTCAAGGAGAGCTATAATATTCATCTGAATTTCAGGGCGTACAGGGGGAAGATCTTCTATGAAACTGCACGTTGTGTAACTTGAGAGAAAAAGAGGACATATACCACTTTTTGGCAAAAATGCCTAATTCTACAAGAAATAAGAAGATATCACTACAACCAATGCGTCCTTTCAAGAGAGGAAGTAATAGAAATATTTAACGGATCGAACTAGACCCTACTCTGCGCTTACATATCTCAAGCTTATATAAGGCTTCCAGAAACCAGTTTATCGAAGAATAAAAACAGCATTTTTATATAATAAACAATCAAAGTTGCTGAACCGATACAAAAAACGTGTGCCTTTATTTAAACTTTTTGTTTCAAATCATGTCAAAATTGTTAACAAGAATAAAAAATCGCATCTATGTAAACTAACGTTTACACACCGTAAAATTTGCTCATAATTTAAAGTAACAATATTATAAATTTTATTAACTTAATAATTAGAATTGTCAATCTGGCTGATGGTTTTTGCCATTGCTAAACAGAATTTATCAAAAAAAAAAATGTAAAAGTCATAAAAATTTAATGCTTAAATAAATTCAATTCAATTCAAAGTTGAAAAATATTTCAAAATTATTGCAAGATTGGCGGCGACAGTTCGAAAATTCCGTACAAAATATGTTCGTGATAGCGGAATATGTATTTAACTTCGTCAAATGTGAAGAGAAAAATTGAAAAATTCAGGGAGACTGGTTCAATTTATTGGTGATACTACAGGGCACACACAACTCAAAGGCTTATGCCCACAACAACCCATGCATTGAATCAGGAAATTCAACCCTGCATCGAAGAAATTCTGAAACATTTTTGCAAAATTGTCATGGAAAATTTTGACAAAAGAGTGCGTATGTGCTTTCAAAGCCATGAAACTCATTCATCCGATGTGCTATTTCATATATACATATCAATATCCTCTGAGCTTAATGATTCAATAAAAAAAATATGCACGAGTTGATCGCACGAACTTGCTCTTCTGGTTAAATACTGTGTGTAACCCCACATTGAAGATGTATGATGTATATATTTAACGAGAACATATTGACAGAGTTAAAAGCACTAAAAAATTGATTTAAAAAAAATTTTTTGTTTGGTTATAAAAAATTTTTTTTAAAAATTCTTAAATGCATTATTGTTTAGACTATTGAGAAGCATCATATTGTAATATATAACAAAATCGGTTTAACCATGGCAAAGATATACGCGAATAACCCAAAAATAAGAGCATTTGCTCAAAAAACCTGGAATTCCTAATTCCGTAATGTGAATTTTTTGAGAAAAACCTGAAATGCAGTTTTCCTAAAATTGACTTGGTCATTACAGGTACGAAGTTTAATTAAAATCGTTGGAGCCATTTTCGAGAAAACTTGAAGAAACCAAAATATTTGTATGGCAGCTACCCGTTATAGATGAGCTAAAATAAAAATTCCAATTTCTCCTCTAGGGAATCACATATAAATGCTCTGTATCAAATTTCATGCAAATCGGTTCACCCGTTTAGGCTCTAGCTCAAATTACAGTGGTAGCACGGACGCACCGACGCACAGACCGACGGACGGCATGACGAAACCCACTTTTTCGGACTTCTCGATTATCGTAGTGTTAGTTTCATTATAACCTCGAATTTTTTTTTACACGAAACCAATACTTGCCCTATAGAGCAAGAGTAAAAATAACAATCTTAGACGGTGTTCACATTGGACTCACTCCGCGCGAATCATTTTGACATCTTTTTCTTTTATCTCACTCTACACAACTATATGAGAAAGGGAGGCAGGATTTTTAATATTTTGAAAAAATCCTGCCTCACTAGACAGTCTCTTTCTCATCATGATTTGGACAATGAAACGTCAATATGAGTCGCGCGGAGTGAGTCCAATGTGAACATCGTCTTAAGGAAAAAAAATGTGTTTTCTATTTAATTCAAATCTAACGTAGGTATACATCTCGGAACACCCTCCACAATTTTGCATTATTTAAAAGGTCACTGAGAAAGGGATGCTTAATTGTTTAATAAGGGAAGTTGGTGTTTTGTTTTAAGTCTGTAATTTCTACATACACATGGTACATATATTTATTTTGTGATGCTCTGCTATTGTTTTAATAATATATTCCATCATATCTCTAGTAAATAGCTTACAATTTATTGTTTTATACAAATAGAATATTGATAAATAATAAATTATACCTTTTGCAATAGACAGTTTCACACACACAACATCAACATATACATATAACGTATCTCTCGCTAATCTCTATACAACAACTACTATAGCATATTATTTTTTTCTGTTTAATATCAATTTAGACCTATTACGCGATTAGTTAAGTTATCTGTATTATCATTTTTGACAAAGGATACTAATAAAAATGTGTAAAAAAATATATCAACTAAATAATTATTATGGCGTCCATTAGCCGTATATTCCCCCCGATAAAAGACTGATACTCGTAGCATTTACCTAATCACATTCTTTGTTACCGCAATAAAACATATTTCAACAAAAAATCCTTACTCCTACGTATGCGGTGCTGCCAGATACATTTTATTTCTTAGAGAAATTTATTTATCAATATAATCCAGGAATTTCATCTTCGTGCTATGCTGCCGGATGCATGTTGGTTGAAGAAGATTGATATCGTTTTATCTCATTATACTTTAAAGCTTAGGTTCATTGACAATTATTTGACAAAGAGGTCCTTGAGTGTGGAACAGAGGGATGTGTCACACGTATCCTTGCTGTCATCTTCTTCTGTTCTGCTGAACCAGTTCATGGTTGCTCTTGCTGTGGCTGGGAGTCGACTGCGCGCTCCTCGGTCCTTGGGTACTGCGCCTTTGCTCGACGATGATGAGGATGTCGTGCCTGTGCTTCTTCGCAGGAATCCTTCGATGGCGGACCCGATGACAGTGGGATCCATCATGCCACCTTTTGCGTCCCATTTGGACTTTGGTTTCGGCTTTGGTTTCTCCTTGAGGATGTCTTTGGTCTGCAGCCTCTCTAAGACATCCTTCGACATTGCCATGGCTGTGCTCTTCTTGCGGATACTCTTCTTCCGGGCCATGGGCTGGTGGCGGTTGGTTAACCAGCCGGATAGGGCGGCTCCTTTATCCTCGGCATCGGAGACCAATTGTTTGGCATTCTGCAGAAGTGATACATCGAAACTATTGGAGCGTGTTGATCTGCCAACATTCGGATCGAGTGTGTTGCTGGTTGTACTGTGATTTGATGAGCCACCGGGGCTGGCCTTAGTCTTTGAAAAACTCGGCGATTCGTCGCATTTGTGTATCTCAATGGCGGACGATGTCAAATTACTAAAAATCGTGCTTAAGTCTGTGCGGCTGCCCAGGAAGCCAACACCGGGTGATTTTTTCTTTCTCTGTGATGCAGTTCGTGAAGTTGCAGGTAGGCATGGGGAAATTATTGCTGGATATTCAGATGCGCGTCTATATGACGGAGTGGGTGACACCCCGGCGGGGATAACTTCTGAAAATCTTCGATTTGTGTATCTTTGCTGAGTGCTGGCTCCAGTTTCATTAACCGTTTCAACTTCGCACACCTTCTCATTGCTTGTTGTCCAGAGTTTCAATCGGGCTTTTCTTGACTGAACTATGTCGTCCATTATGTCTAGTTGCAAATTGTGAATACTTCCAATTGGATCCGTAGATGGGGGTCCTGTGGATGCACTGCTTTCTCGGCGGGAACTTAGTACACGGCCGCTAAAAATAATTAAAACAAAGCATACGTTATTTTCTATTCAGAAAATTGTTGGTTGGAAAATTCAAATAGGTACTTAAAATACAAGTTAAAAAAAAACAGCAAAAAAACTATATACTATACAACAAATGCTTATAAAATGTAGGGGTTATGCTTGAATTCAATATTGATAAAATTGGTTTGTCCCACAAAAAACCTTAATTCAAGAGTTTATACAGTAATAATTCCCAAACAAACTAAAGGTTGTTTTTTTTAGACGTGTGGTTTTCAATCTGGCAATACTTTTTTCGGAGTTGGTCTTTTTGACAGCTGTCACTCAGTTTGGTTTGCCATTTGATAATTAATAGACTTACTCCTGAACAACGTTTGCAAATCGTGAAAATTTATTAACAAACTAATGGCTCGGTTCACGTGACGCATCGCGCGCTGAGTTCAATATTGAGTCGACATAATCGCATAAACTCGAGCAACCACGTTTACTCTAGTGGATAATGCGCATACTCAGAGACGCCGTACAGTGCGCACCGAAGCCGCTATTGCTGCTGTGGAGCAGAGTAACAAAGATGACCCGAATGAGTCCATCCGCCATCGCGCCCAACTATTGGAGCTGTCGAAAATTGGGCCTCTCGGCTGGAATTTATTCGAGCCACCCGCGGCGGCCACTGGCCCAAAATCATTTTTAAAACATAATGGCAAACCCTTATCTTTATAATAAAGCTAAATTCTTGGCAATAACATTAAATTTCTTCTTGAAAACCACACGACTAAAAAAAACACCCTTTATTTACGATGCTCGTAGGAACTTATACGTCTACCATGCTGCAAGCTAAACGACTATATCCGTATTCCAATAATGTGCATTTTAATTATAAATATCAAATTGCTTCTAAATGGCTGGTAAATACATACAGAATCGCAAGAGTTTTTGAAGCTTCAGTTGCAGAAAGCCCAAATGTGTCTCTCACACGTCGTTCTCAAGCGTTGGGCATCTCTGTGACGTCGTTGGGCGAATTTTGCAAAAAGATCTTGGCCTACATCCTTACAAGATTAAATTGACGCAAGAACTGAAGCCGCTTGACCACCAGAAGCGTCGTATGTTCGTGAATTGGGCTGAGATACAACTTGAAAATGATTCGGATTTTCATCGAAAAATCATCTTCAGCGATGAGGCTCATTTCTGGCTAAATGGCAGAATATGCATTATTGGTCAGGCAGCAATCCACACGTACTCCATGAGTCATCATTGCATCCCGAAAAAATTACGGTTTGGTGTGGTTTATGGGCCGGCGGCGTCATTGGGCCGTACTTCTTCCGTGATGATCAAGACCGGAACGTTACTGTGAATGGGGATCGCTACCGTTCAATGATAACCGAATATTTTTGGCCCCAATTGGATGATATGGACTTGGAGGACATGTGGTTCCAACAGGACGGCCGGTGCCACAAGCCACACAGCAACTGTCACAATCAATTTATTGGAAACCAAGTTTGGAGAACGTGTTATCTCACGAAATGGTCCAGTCGCTTGGCCGCCTCGGTCGTGCGATTTGACGCCGTTAGACTATTTTCTGTGGAGCTACGTCAAGTCTATGGTCTATGCCAACAAGCCAGCGACGATTGATGAACTTCGTACGAATATCGAAAGTGAAATTGCAGCAGTATCGGCCGATTTATGCTTGAAAACCGTCAAAAATTGGGTTCAGCGTCTGGACTTTCGCAAGCGTGCCCGTGGTGGCCATGCAAAAGAAATCGAGTTTCATACATAATGGCATCGAAAGTACTTTCACAGAAATAAAGAATTTCATTGGTATCCAAAACCATTTTTGTTTTATTGAAAAAAAACTTTTGTAGCGCTCTTATCGAAGCTTGAACATTAAAATAGGTTCATATATGCGTTTCGCCCCGATGTAATGGCTGGGCTCATCAGAAGATGACCATTACACCTTGTCTTGACGCATATTTTCCCGAATAAATCGAGATTCCATATAATTCGAACTACAAAGAGCAACTGCGAATTATATAGTATGCTGGTTTTATTTGTTTTCGTGATTTTAAATCATATTTATTAAAATAAACGGTGTTCAGGAAAAAACAATTCGACTGTTAACAGTCAAATATTTCTCCTTCAAAAGTCCCATAGCAAGGCGATAAAAAAAGCTACAATTTATCTTCTTTGAAGACTTGTAGCGACTATATAATTCGCAGTTGCTCTTTGTAGTTCGAATTATATGGAATCTCGATTTATTCGGGAAAATATGCGTCAAGACAAGGTGTAATGGTCATCTTCTGATGAGCCCAGCCATTACATCGGGGCGAAACGCATATATGAACACTTTTATGCTGGTTTTATTTGTTTTCGTGATTTTAAATCATATTTATTAAAATAAACGGTGTTCAGGAAAAAACAATTCGACTGTTAACAGTCAAATATTTCTCCATTAAAATAGGGTTCTTTTATTTTGTATTTTTAGTTTACATATACTATTTATTTTAACAAACCAAATTACTTAATTTTTCAGCTGATATTTTCCTCACAATAAACAGCCTTTCATATTTAAATTCGAAATGATAACAGACAATTAATTAAAAGCTCGATACGAACCTACCGAAATCGCATTATTTGCCAAACACAATATTGTTCAAATTTCAAATAAATTATCATCATTATCTCTTCGATACACACATACATTTAAAATATTTTATCGTATGGGTAAATCACAACCAAATTGGAAAATATCAATCAACCCCTTAACCGCAATAAGCTAACATCAATGAACGAACATCACTATTTTTTTGTTGAACAATGTAAAACTGATTTGGGGAGAAAGAAGAACAAAGTCATGCCCGGACCGCGATGTGATATGTGGTGTGGTGTGGTTCGGTTCGGTTGTACCTACTCCTACATATTGCATTTTATTATATCATCAGCAAAACTTTGCACATCAAATACATAAATTTACATAACGACAACTTTAACACGACTGAAATTCACCCCACCGCAAAATGTCCGGAAGCTGTTTGCGGTTATGTTTTGCAAGGACTCACACAGCCATTAAATTTCGTCGGAGCGATGTCAAATTCCCTTCAATTCTGCCACTGATGCTCCTAGTGGTGCTAAAATGCTGAATTTGCTCGTAGAGTATCCTGGATATTGGGTGATGTTGTTAGTTTCATATTTGCATTTAGAAATGTGTGGAAGTACATAAGTTATGTAAAATAGGAAACACTGGTACCCACTGTATTGGATGTTTTCCGACCCTGTATGCAATATAGCCGCAAATGTTAAATAGATTGATGGGAGTTTCGAATAAATACAAAGCTGTTCTTGCAGTGTGGGCTGTGGAATTTTCTCGAGTTTCATGAAATAAAACAAGACATGGAGCGTAACTATGTATAAAAGATACTGAAGTTTTGGTTGTCGTCAGATAAGTTGATGTACAGGGTCATTCATTTCTTAGTTTCAAGTTGGTAGCGCTGGCATTTGACACCTGTCAAACTCATCTGTCATTTGAAGTGTCTCAATAACGGGTGATTTTTTAGCTGGTTTGGTTTTGGCAACACTGGTTTTGACAGCTGACGTGTGTTTAGTACCTTGTGTCACTGTCAAACAGCTTCAGTTTGATTTGCAATTTAACCATGGATCGTCTTACAAATGAACAACGCTTGCAAATTATTGAATTTTACTATCAAAATTCGTGCTCGGTTCGAAATGTTCATCGCGCGCTGCTTGTGTTCAGCGATGAGATCAGCCAGAAGCATTGCAACAGCTACCAATGCATCCCGAAAAAGCCACTGTTTGGTGCGGTTTATGGGCCGGCGGCATTATTGGGCCTATTTCTTCAAAGATGATGCGAAGCGCAGCGTTACTGTCAATGGTGAACGCTACCGAGCGATGATAACAAACTTTTTTTTGCCCGAAATGGAAGTTCTTGACTTGCATGATATGTGGTTTCAACAAGACGGTGCCACATGCCACACAGCACGCGAAACAATGGCGCAATTGCGAGGCGAGTTTGGTGAACAGTTAATTTCACGTTTCGGGCCGGTCAATTGGCCGCCTAGATCGTGCGATTTGACACCATTAGATTATTTTTTGTGGGGGTATGTCAAGACTAATGTCTATAGGGACAAGCCCGCTTCGATTGACGCACTGGAAGCCAACATCCATGCATTCATTCGTGAGATACCGGCCGATATGTGTGAAAGAGTATGCCAAAATTGGACTCAGCGGATGGGCTACCTGAGACGCAGCCGCGGTCAACATTTGCATGAAATTATCTTTAAACATTAAATTGCAAGGTTCAAACTATCGATTCAAATAAATATTTCATTCATTTTTTCGAATTTTTTGTGTTTTTTTTTAAAAAAAAGTTCTAAACCTCTTAAAAAATCACCCATTATTAGTTGAATGTTTGCCATTTACGATAATGGATCACTTAACAATCGAACAACGCGTTAAAATTATTAAAATTTACTACAAAAGTGGTAATTCAAAGGTAGCCACTTTTCGCGCATTACGCGATGATTTAGGGTATGGTCGTCATAATTTGAAGTCGTGAAGAAATTGGAAAAGAGTATGGAAGCGTTACTGATGTCGTAAGGCCTGTACATCATCGTAATGCACGCTCAATCGAAAATATTGCTGCTGCAAGTGTTATACTGATGATCAGAATTTATCGATTTCCTGGCGTTCGCAGCCATTAAAGGTGTCGTACGCCTCACTATAGCATATTTTGAATTCGGATTTCCGTACTTATCCTAATAAATTTCAAATTAAGCAACAATTGAAGTCTGCTGACCATTAACAACAACTTTGATACGCTTCTTGGATGTTGGAACAACAGACAATAAACACCGGTTTTTCGTACAACATTTTCTTCAGCGATGAGGCACATTTCTTAGTCGGCGGGTATTCAAACAAACAAAATTTCCCCATATGGGGATCAGAAAACCTAAAATCGATCGAAAAGGTGCAGTTGCATCCATACAGGTGTCATTGGTCCGTATTTCTTCGAAGATGCCAATGGGCAGACGGTTACAGTCAATTCGAAGCGATATGGTCGAATGATAACCGATTTATTTTGGCCAGTGAGTTAACGCCATAACTTGGACGATATGGGGTTCCAACAAGACATGACAACAAGCCACACACACCACCAATTATGTCTTTATCGGGTGAGAAGTTTCCTGGTAGCGGAATTTCACGGTTTGGCGACGTCAATTGGCCACCAAGATCATGCGATTTGACACCGTCAAATTTTTTTCTGTAGCGCTATGCAAAAGACGGTGTTTACGCGAATAATTTCCGAACTCTAGCAGCCAAATTAATAAAAGTGGAATAGCGAAGGCTTAAGCCTTATTCCGTGGACTAAGTGCAAAATATTATTTAAAAAATAAAATATCAATTAAGTGACGTTTACTAAGCTAAACCACCGAAGAAGGTGGTTTAGCGAAGGAATAAGAACCAGATGTGTCAAATTTATTCTGCATTTAAAACATATAAGTGAAGATTGCAAATTGAATTTTCGATAAAAATAATAATGTCTACTAGATTTGTCGAGTTCTCAAACCATTTGGAATTATTGGACAATCAGCCATCAAGGACAAGAAAAAGAAAAATATACAAAACCAGATACGATCCACTGCAAGTGCTTAGTGAGAAGAATTTCAGGAAGAAATATAGGTTTTCCAAGGAAAATATGAGGAAAATCATAGCTATTGTTGAAGGTGACCTAAACGGAGATACAAGAGGTGGACAAATTCGTGTGGATTTCACACTGCCAGGCTTCAGGAATGACATGAGTTCACTCTTGTTGCGGAAAAATCCAACCTACCTACAAATTTTCTCATCTTTTTGTATTTTTATCTATCTATCTATCTATCTATCTATCTCTCTGTCTATCTATCTATCCCTCCATTTAATACGAATAGAATTTCCAACAAACAAGAAAAGAAATTACATCTCCACTTATGTCAACGAATACACCAACATCCAAACACAATTCATGAAAATCTGTTGTACCCACCTAAATAATAAAATAAAAAATAATGAAAAGAGATATGCGCACAATGTACATACTTATATTTATATTGCTCCTTTGATAGGTTTATAAAACTAATCACATACATTCATTTTTAATAAACTAAAAAACAATTCATAACAAAATAAATAAATTCACAGCTTTAAATAAAAAACTTTTTGTAAAAAAGAAATTAAGGAAGGAAGGCTAAGAAATTTGAAGATTCAAGGAGAAACATATTGACAGCAAACATGTTCATTTGAATGTGATTCTATTTTTCTGTTTTAAATTAATTTGAAGGCTTCAAATTAATTTAAAACAGAGAAAAGAATCACATTCAAATGTACTTTTGCAGTCAATATGTTTCTCCTTAAATCTTCAAATTCCTAAGCTCCTGTTCGCGACACTGCTGTTCCAATTTTAAAAATTTCATTTTCTCTTGATGCTCATCTTTGCGACACTGCCAGTTTTGGTTCTAGCTTTTCGGTAGGCTGACTCGGCAGCTTTTACTTTAAGCTTCATATTTTTCCATTTCATTTGCACCTGGGCAACTTCCCGAGGAACATCACAAGCTGAATTGAATCTGAAAACATATTTTTTGTTTTGAAATGTTCGTCCAATTATAACATAAATAATAACTTTTATTAAACTTACTGGTTTTTGATTTGCATCCAGCAATCTTTTTTCTTTTGGTTTGTGTTCGTGTCAACAGATTTGTTCTCTATGGTTTGTATCTTTTCAATGCACAATGATTTAAGTAAATTCTGAAGAATATGGGTAAAGGAAAAGGTAGTTAGGAAATAGTCTTCTTTATTCTTAAGAAGTTACTTTATCGTTTACACTCCAATTTTCACTTCTTTTTCGTTTTTTGTTTTAATTTTCTATTTTTAAAAGCCGCAGCCACAAACAATCGAAAATCAGAACAATTTTGACAGTTAATGATCAAAACAACGTAATTGTTAGTTGTGTTTGGTAACGTGAGGTTTATTTTTTTTTTCTTCAAATTTTCTGTCAAAACCCATACAAAAAAAAACCCAAGTTTACGAAACTTGGGCATCTTACTTATTGTAGTAGATTTTCTTAAGGGATTTTTTGTAAACGTCACTTTACTATTCCACGAACAATTTGTTTTTATTAATGTAAAATTTTAATCCGTAGCTTTACCCTTATTCCATGGTTAAGTAAGGTCGTGGAATAAAGGTAGAATAAGCGTTTTTTATTAATTTGGCTGTAGACGTATTAAAAAAAACCATTACTCAAGTCATGGTCAAAATACCGCCCGAAATGTGAGAAAAAGTGGTTTAAAATTACATCAAAAGAATCGCATGCTGCGAGTCTTCTCTAGGCGGCCTTTTGAATGATATTGTTTTTCGCACTTAATGGCAAAGTCTAAACTGTATAATGAAATAAAATTTTCATCAAAAATGTTTCGCTGTGTGTGTTTTATTTAGCTTTACTTTCGAAACCGAAAAATTAATGACATGTTATATTTTCAAAACAAAGATGTGTATGTAGCTTTGGTTTAGCCTTTGGGTCCGTTAGTTTCAGATTTGTAAATGGAACGGTTTTGAAGAAAATATCTCACAGTCAACCACTTAGGCTATGATGGTGCCTAAGCTTTGCAGCCTTAATGCGAGTGTGTTTACTCACAAAAATAAACTTTCAGAAAAAATATTAATTAAAAATGAAGAGCGTCCCTGTCCTTGCTTTGTTTTATTTTAATTCGATGTTTTGAATTTCCTCTCTCTCTCATATCTTTACCATTGCTAAGCTTGGCAATTCCACTCAATTCTTAACTTTTTTATAACAGCAATGCACATAACGAGATTTAACAATCGAACATGACATTATGACTATAGAAAAGACGAGGAAGGGGGCAATAAGATTCTGTTTGTCTGTCGACCTATTTAAACTATAATTAAATTTAAAAAAAAAAACTGCAAAAAGCTTTCCATTTTTATAAAATTGATTTTTGCTCAAAACATTATGTGTTAGAAATTGCAGTTAAGTTAGCCCTAGTGCACACTATAATGTATATTTTAATATTTATTTAAACAAATTATTCTTCAAACTTTACGAAGCAACGCGAGCACGGGTCTGCTGGTTTGATATAAATAGGTGCTGTATTCGTTCTCCTCATTTGATTTTAACCTGTAGTTTAGTTAAACATGAGTTTAGCAAACGACTATAAATACACCCCTATTGCTTTAATAATGACATCGACTGTTCTGGAAGGACGGACCGCAGCTTGTGTGTCTGTATGCAGCAGTAGTCCGAAATGGAATATATGTAACATGGATATTTCGGGCTTTTGACATTATTGCTTGTTTTATTAGTCAAACCTAGATTTTGGACCGCTTTGGGATTTAACAGTAACATGCGTATAAGCAATTGATTGGATTTTCAGATTTTCATATATCTGCGTCTTGTATACCTACTGCATATTTTTAATAAGTTCCAAAAAAGGACATTTGGCATGAAAAATATAGAAAATTTCCCTAGTAGCATTTTTAATTGAAAATTGTTTCCATCATCAAACTCACCAAAAAGGCCAACTACGTATAAATACATATATATAGCAAATGTGCTTGCATAGGAATAAATCAAGTGGTTTGCTATTCAAACGGACATTTTTAAATTATTGAAGTTTGAAATATTATTCTCGGAAGAGATACCTACTCGTTTCTTATGTGTTATTGTGTGTCAATGTTTTGTTTTTTTTTTAATTTTTTATCAATTTTAATAATTTTTGTTTTTGTTGATTATACTAGCACATGATTCAGGGAAAATCCATTGATACATGAAAATGAAATAGAGAGGTGTTTTTGCGAATGTCTAAGTTGTTAAAGAAAACTACATATTTGAAAACGCTAGATCACGATTATCAAAAAATTTTGTGCCATGAATAACAGTTATAATACTTAGTAAAGGGTTTTCCAATAAGAGGTGTTATTTTGATATTCAAAGAAAAATGGCATTTTTGGAGATAAATGATCGGATGTTTATTTCATTATAAAGAGGAAGGTATGCCGTTAATAATGGAACACAACATCAGCCAAATGGCCGCCACGACCACGCTTACAGGACCATATCCTTTTCATGAAATTTTCCATAACCAAATCGCAAAGTGGCTGCCCTATGTCCTCAATAGCCTCACGAATTCCATCTTTGAGGTCTTGAATCGACGCTGGGCTGTTGGCGTAGACCTTATCTTTCACGTGGCTCTAAAGGAAGAAGTAGCAAGGTGTTAAATCACAAGATCTCGGGGCCAATCGTGATCACCTCTTGGAGAGATAACACGGTCCGGAAACTTTTCCCGTAAAAGATCGATGGTTTCATTGCTTGTGTGGCACGTAGCGCCGTATTGTTGAAAGTAAACGTTGTCCAGATCAATACCATCCAATTCCGGCTATAAAAAATCATTAATCATCTCTCGATAGCGCAATCCATTGACCGTAACTGTTGCTCCAGCCTCATTTTCGAAAAAGTAAGGTCCAATGACCCCGCCATAGCATAAACCGCACCAAACAGTCACGCGAATGCCTAATTCCAAAGAACGACGAGGAATGGACAAACCTGGGTTTTCTTCAACACTTTGGGTTACAACAGCAATATTCTCAGTTGTTCTTGAGCGACGTGCACGGGTTTTATTCTTCACATCACTAACTTGTCCCAACAGCTCGAATTTGTCCACCAATTTCTGTATTGCGGTCCGACAAGGTGCTTCACGACGACCCAAAAATGTTTTAGTTTTACGAACCGTCTCTGCCAAATTTTCACCATTTTTATAGTGAATTTTAATAATTTCAATGCGTTGTTGAAGCGTGTATCGTTCCATTTTTATTAATGGCGTAGTTTCTCCTTGTCAAATGTCAAAAAATGACAGCTTCAAAAGTGACAGCTACCGAAATAGCGGGCTATTCAAAATAACACCTTTTATTGGAAAACCCTTTACATAAATGTAAATACATAAATACCTAACTATGTGATACTAAAAGTTTTGTCTCCATTCAATTTACTTAAACTAATTCAAAGGAGTCTTTACCTGATTCAGATCCTGATTTATAATGGGATATTAAAAAAAAGGTGAACAAAAAACTGACTAAAAATTTAATCTACATGCGAGTTTTTTTTTTTTAATTTTATCTCTTTTTTCCAGAGTTGATTCATTACCATTTTAATTTTTCAACTTAATTAAAAGAGTGTCATTTATCTAAGGAAATAATTATATTTTGTTTCATTTAACAAAATATCAACTTAGTTACGCTTCAATTTTAATTTTTAATCCGATTTAAAATGAAAACACCACTGACATCATGTGAATGTTTGAAAAGATACATATACTTTCCCTTTATAACTTACTGCCTTATCTTGATTGTGTACAGTGGGAAAAAAATCCCAGCTCAAGCCAAAAGAGTATAAATACATACATATGTATAAATGCCTTATAGTATATATACATAAAATGCTATCTCAAAGGGATTAAATGAGGAAACTAAGCGGATTTAGTTCTTTAATTCGTTTTTTTTTTTTATTATTCTTAAAGCTTCTCGTTAAAAGAAAACACCACACATATACATATGTATGTTTTATTATCAACACAATACTATTCATAATACATATATGTATATAAAAAAAATACATTTTTATAAATAATGCGTATACGTTTGTGACGTGTGAATGGTATTAATCCAAGTTCGTGTGTGTGGAAAGTTTTTGAATGTTACTAGAGGTTTCACAAAATGTGGTTTGGCTTTTATTTAATTCTTGCAACTAAGACAAACTCACAACCTTTTTGAGCACCAGCCTTAAGAGACGAGTATTTAACTGAACTGGATTTTAAAATATGATAAATGCGTGATGGTTAATCGAAATTCAACTGGGGAGAAGTTCAGAGCAAACGTAACTCAAGACTTTAGACTATAGTTTCATTATTTATCCACTCTCTAAGGCAAATGATTGTGCTGGCAGAAGCGCATTTCTGCTCAATATATTGTGGGTTTTCATTGGATTGAAGAGGAAAACACGAGATTTGTTTATTTGTAAATTTTCAACCAAATAATGCTTTTTTTTAACTGTTTTTCAAGAAATAAACGAAAACCGCTATATTGGAACAAATCACAAAGGAAGCTAGAAAAATAAATTTGAATTACTCTGAAAGGAAATTACATTCAAAATGTTCGATTCAAAATTTGGAACAAATCTGTCAATGCCCTCAGCCAATAGATATTATTCGTACAGACAGACTTGTAATAAGCCAATTGCTTATATTTGTCAATAATTCTAATGCTAGGTTTGATTAAAAAATATTCGCATATGAAAAACAAAATTGGTTTCGGAGCAAGTATAAATATGCAAACAAAATGTTCCACATACGCCACAGTGACCACTTTTTGTATTTCACGTAGACAACTCAATTTTCAGGCAATGAATTGCGAATGAAATGGATGAGGCACACCCAAAAATTACCCTCAAACGGCCTTAAAGAATTTAATACAAAAAAAAAATGGTGTAGCTGTGTTAGAAAATGGACGTTTGAGTTAAGATTTTGAATTTTTTCGACACCTCCAAACAATTTATTAATCATTTGTAGCCTGAAACTTTACCGTTGTGTGAAGACTTTACAGCCGAACTATTTCAACACGGTGGGCCAGCTTTACGTCAAGCAATTCATGAGATTATAGTGCACGTGTGGGAGCATGAAGAAATTCCAGAAGACTGGCGAAAAGGTATCATTTGCCCCATACATAAGAAGGGAGATGTCACAACGTGCAGCAATTATAGAGGTATCACGTTGTTGAGTACCGCCTATAAGATACTCTCCTCTATCCTACAAGACCGGATAACCCCATACGCTAAAACCATCATCGGACAATATCAGTGCGGTTTCATTCCAGGCAAATCAACAACTGATCAGATCTTTACCCTTAGGCAGGCGATGGAAAAATGTCTAGAATTTAACATCCCAACATACCACCTGTTTATAGACTTTAAGGCCGCCTACGATAGCATAGCCAGGGTAGAACTTTACAAAGCCATGAGAGAATTCGGCATCCCAAATAAATTGACACGACTATGTAGGTTGACCATGACCAACGTAACAAGCCAAGTAAAAATAGCCGGATTGCTATCCAAACCAATCAACATCTTTAATGGACTCCGACAAGGGGATGGTTTGGCCTGCCTCCTCTTCAACCTGGCGTTGGAGAAAGCAATCCGTGACTCTGGCACGGCAACAAGAGGGACCATCGTCAACAGGTCCAGCCAGATACTGGCTTACGCAGACGACATCGACATCATCGGAAGAACTGAGCAAGCTGTACATGATTCCTTCATCCAGATCGAGCAGGCGGCACAAAATCTGGGGCTGCACATTAGTGAAGGTAAAACAAAGTACATGGTGGCGTCGAATGCGAGAGGAACAGTTGGTCAAACAATCAAGGTAGCGGAGCACGAATTTGAAGTGGTGCAATCCTTTAAATACCTTGGGTCAATAGTAGCAGCCGATAACAATATAGAAGAAGAAATACGCGGGCGGCTTCTCAAATCCAACAGAGCCTACTATAGTCTGTCAAAGCTCTTCAAATCCAGAAATCTCACCATAACTTCAAAACTGCTGCTGTACAGGACCATGGTCCTGCCAGTACTCACATATGGATCCGAGACTTGGGTGCTTAGCAAAAGGCACTCCGACCTCTTAGCCGCGTTCGAGAGAAAAGTCTTAAGGAGAATTGTTGGCCCCATATGTGAGGAAGGACGATTCCGGAGACGGTACAATCATGAATTGTACGCAATCTACCTTGAAGCAGATATCGTGACAAAAATTAAGCTCGGTAGACTCCGGTGGGCAGGGCACCTAGCTCGCATGAGCGAAGAGGAACCTGCTCGGAAAGTTCTTTGTGGTACATTCTATGGTAGACGACAGCGTGGTAGACCATGCTTGCGCTGGAGAGATGGCGTAGACCAGGACGCCCGGAGCCTTGGGGTGCGCAACTGGATGGCGGCGGCTCGAGACCGGGATGGGTGGAGAGACTTGTTGAAGGAGGCCAGGACCGGACCCCGGTTGTCGAGCCGACGATGATGATGAAGACTTTACGTTTAAAAATCTGATTATTTAACCTAAATATAAATCTATAGCTTTAGCTAATTGTGTTGAAGTTCTTGCCAAGATCCCGATTTCTTTTTTAAATGAAAATCGCCTCTCCTGTTTCATTAATTTCCAAATGACGCTCTCATTTTGTAGAAGAGTGGAGTTGGGATAATAACACTCTGCAGAATATTTTTGTTTTAATTCTGAAGTTTTTCATCAACTTTTGCCTTTTTGAGAAGCAAAACACCCCGCAATAATACTAAAATTGCACAAAATGGGGCATATTCATAGTCACTTTTAAACTCCAGTTTTTCTTAGACCTGGGTTTATCCTATCTAAATAACATTGAATAAACCCCAGTCTAAGATAAACTGGAGTTTAAAAGTGACTATGAATATGCCCCAATGTGTATAAGTTTATTTCAATTTTAAGAACTCAACTTAGAACATCCTTCAATTAGAACTCCAGGGTTCGTATATTCTGTCTATTGAAGCTTTTCAGTTGATGACATACATATATTCAACGGCTCGTGGAGAACTAGGGCCCTAGTGTAGTGACAATTCTCAACCATTTCTGTGTGTGTGTTGTTTATATTACACGAATGGAGAGGACCTATAATTGTCTGCCAAATTCGAATGGCTAAGCAGGTGATAGGCAAAGCATACTCTTGGAGGATTTGACACTATCTTTTTTTTGTTTTTAGGTGGACGAGGCTGAGAATCGGCCCCAAACCTCCGGCATTACAGTTCTACCAACTATCCATCACTTCACTAGCTATACTTCTTCAGTTAACGTCAACTGAAGACGACGCAACGCCCAATTTAAAAATGATGCGACAAAGAGGTAGGTAATCTTGATTTGGACTTAGATAATAATCAAATCGTATGGGGTCTATTTCCTCTCAGTGCAAGACTTTTCATTTAGGAAAAAAGTTTTCATAATTTTCAATTACATAAAGGGTGTTTTTCAAGAAGAAATAAAACGCATATAATTAAATGTTATGGCCAAGAATTTAGCTTTATTATAAAGATAAGACTTTGCCATTATGTTTTAAAAATGATTTGATGATGATTGATGAGGGGCCCACTTTTCGACCACTTTTTGCAGCAATTGGGGCCGTATGTCAGCAATAACACGCCGAATATTCTCTTCCAAGACGTCAATCGTCTCGGGCTTATCTGTGTAGACAAGCGACTTTACTTAACCCCACAAAAATTAGTCCAGCGGTGTTAAATCGCACGATCTTGGAGGCCACGCCAAAGGCCCACGACGTGAGATAATGCGCTCACCATAAGTTTCCTTCAATAAATTTATGTCCGGCTTCATTTTAGAAGAAATATGGACCAATGATTCCCTCTGACATAGACGGCACCAAACAGGGACTTTTTGAGGATGAAACGGCGGCTGCGTCTCAACAATGGCTTTTGGATTATGATCACTCCAACTACGACAATTTTGCTTAATAACGTACCCATTCAACCAAAAGTGAGCTTCATCGCTGAACAAAATTTTCTTGTGAAAACCGGGATTAACAACGATTTCGTTTCGAGCCCATTTTTCACGATTTGCAAACGTTGTTCAGGAGTAAGTCTATTTATTATGAAATGGCAAACCAAACTGAGCATGAATCAAGTGACAGCTGTCAAAAGACCAACTCCGAAAAAAGTATTGCCAGATTGGAAACCACACGTCATGTACTTTCATACCACTAACCAATTTTCGGGACCTTTTTTTACTGAATGGCAGCCAAAGTATACTTACATATTTTATTTTACTAATTTTTTTAAAAAAATCAGTGGAGCGAATTTTGAGAAAAATAAGATTTTATACCGTATATATCGTTATTATTGGTCATAAAAAAATGAAGAAAACGAGTTAGGGGGAATTCCAAAATACAGTGGTACTAGTTTAAAAAAAAATCCACGCCTCCGTTTAGGCTGATATAGACGATTTTTTACGAATTCATAACTTGACAAATGGTGCCTTTAATGTAAGTATGTATGTATAAATCGCAAGTTAAAATGTATTTTGGAATTATAAATACACCTCCATGAAAGTAAGATTTTTAAGAAAAATAAATAAATAAAATTGGTGCTGCAACAGTTTCTGGAGTACTGGGGCTTAGTGACTAACTAACTCCCAACTATTTCTGTGGACGTGTTATCAGTTGGAATGAGGGAATCTCTTTTAAATGTTTTGCTGAATTCGAACAATTAAGTTAAGAAGCGCACATTTCATGGCAAGAGATGTTCTTGGAGGATTTGTCAATTCGTCGGAAGATGCAGTACCAGTGAAGAAAACATTTCGGCGTTTATTTGGCAGGGGTTGGGATTCGATCACACGCACTAACCACTACGCCACGGGCTACTACGTAAAAAGATAGGAATAAAAATCACACGAAATGGAACTAGAAAAATTGTTTTTTTTTTAAATCACTTTCGAAAACAATAAATCTTTTTTTTCTCATTGCATCAAACAACATATAATTAATTTCAATTAGCGTACACCATGACTCATTTTAAATTATTTTTCAATCATCTATTCTCAGACTTTTAAAACTTAATGTGTAGATTTTTTTTGAGAATATCCCATCATACGTATGACTTTTTTTATAGTTCAAACATCTATTAGATAAAAAATATCGACCCTCAACTATACCAACGGCTTAGAATTTAATTTGTCGACCCTTACCCAACTAAACCCCAGTTTACCCTATTTAGAAAACAACTTTAAAAAAATCCTGAAATTCCCAATTTTCAAGTGGAATTTTTATTATGTTCTTATACCTTACAGTAGGTCCTTTTTACTTGCGAATATACGTAAAACAGAGGTTCGAAAAATCGAACTCCAGATTTTGATCAAACTTGACATTACGATGATAGCAAAGACGTAAAAAGTGGGTCTCGCAAAAACGGCCGTCTGTCTGTCTGTCTGTCTGTCTGTTCGACTACAGCCTAAACAGATGGGTCGATTTTCTTTGAACTTGGTACCTAGAGATTTTTGGACATTCCCCCCAGCCGTTTTTTCTCTTTTTTTTAGGACTAAAACTAACAGAAAATGTCATACAAAATTTCTTGGCCAAAAAGGAAAAACTTATTTTTCTCAAAAGCAGCACTACCGAATTTGTTTTTAAGAACTCAATAAATTTAAATAGCGATAAGTTGCCGTTTAATAAAAACAATGGTTCCGAAAAATGGTTATTAATGGTACCTCCCAAAGAACCATTTTTTTGATTTTCGCTTTTCTCAAAAACGGTTATACTGATTCTGATCAATGTTTTTATAAAGAATTATTGACATATTCTAAATAATATTGTGTACCAAAATGTTCAAAAAAATATTTTTTGGATTTTTAACAAAAGTTAAAATTTTTTTTTTTTTTAAAACTCAATATTCCTAAAATGACTCAGTCCATTTTTTATTAAACTTGGTAAATAGCAGTTTTTTAACGTTATCTAGAAGATTTTTGACAAAAATTATTCCAATACCCAAAAATAAAGGTGCCTCCCATACAAATGTTTAAAAACCATTAAGAAAAATATTTTTTTTTCTCAAAATCAACTCCTACGATTTTGATAAAAGTTTTTTTGTGTGTTAAAATTAGTACGATCTACCATCTAAAATTTTTAAATTTTATATTTTACGTTTATTAACATTACCTCTCATAGAACGGTTTCTTTGATTTTCGACTATCTAAAATCTATCGACTAATTTAAAATATTTATAATTTATAAATAAAAGTGCGTAGCAAAATTTTCGACAAAATAATTTTTGGATTTTTGAAAAAAAATTCAAAATAATTTTTTGAAAATTTGATATTTCGAAAACGGGTAGCAGATTTTTTTGTAAAGTTCAATTTTTAACTTAACATTAACAAATACCTAAAATTGGAGTACCAATTTTTTTTCTCAAAAATGCTAACGAAATTTTATATATAGGTATACAAAATTTATTATTTTTAAAGCCGCTTTTACAATTTTCAAAATTTTGTTCTCATAAATTAAAATTTATATATGAAATCAGATGGTGTACATCGCGTTGGGTTGAAACAGATTTAAAGTATTTTAATCAATTTCCTTCTAATTTTGTTGATTTAAAACAATTTACCAGTTTAAATAATATAATTTCCTTTTATGCATATTGCATATTTGCAACACTAGGCTATATTATTAATTTTTGTATACACATAATAAAACCTGCAACTAAACTAAGATTTGGCAAATGGATAAAATATAGACTCCCATAGCTAATTTATTTCAGACTATAGAACCACAATGTGATAGAGCATAAGAGCAAGTTCGTGCGACCCAGTCGTGCATATTTTTTTATTTTCCGTGTGTTAATGATAACCAAAATTTGATCATCCTCCAACATGAGAACACGTCACAGTATGATTTTTCAAAATATGGAAAACAATTATGGAAAAAATTTAATTTTCCACAATGCGTAAAACCATTTGCATGATAATTCTACATATTTTCACGAACGTCCCATTAGATTGTATGCTATTCACATCTTTGAGTGTTTGTCATTAAAACCGGTGAGTATTGAAATAATTATTACGACCCTATACAGATATACTGTTAAAGCTATTCAACTTTTTGAAATTAGTATATGGACGACAATTGTATGTATTTTTTTTTTTGTATGTTTATTGTATGTATGATTATTTCAATCACCCTATTTAGACACAAAATATACATAATTAAAAATAAACTCACCTTGTTGGCAAAGGAAATGCCGCAACAGATTCCCGTCTACTTCGGCCGAAAATAGCTGCAGGAATTTTTGATATTGTAACAACGGAATGCCGTCGGCCTGATGGTGCCTTAGACTGTGACAGGGTAGCCAAAAATGCGGCTTCATTGGGGGAAGGTCCAGATCCTTCGCCGCCTCTTTCTGAAAGTCGTCGTACTTGACTGGCTGTGATACCCTCGGTTACCTGTTGTGAGGGTAAAGAATGTTTTCGACTCTCCCGTGGATCTCGCCATGGTGATAGTAGGTATGGATTGACTGGTGAATCAATGTCCAAACTAGCTCGATATGTTGGCGTCCCCGAGCTACTTTGCTCATCCTCTTCTGTGGCACCTGATTCTTCGACCACAATCAAGGGTTCTTGTTTTCCCGAACCGAAGGGTGAGAACGAAGACCGTCTCTGACGAAATTTATCTAGAAATACATAATAAATAAAATTTGACATAATCCTTATAACATAGGAGTAAGTAGTTTTAAGTCTTATAACACCTACACCTACGCATTTTCTCTTCAAATTCCCAAAAGGTAGAACCTATCGAAAAGCCGAATAATTTGCATGGCATCGGAGGCGTTTGAAGAACATTTTCTGACAAAAATATGACTTCGCATAAAAAAAAGGAAAATGCGGGAGTAAAATTACATCAAGCAATCAATCAATAGCCTCAAAGAAACTTGAGGGACAAGGATCATGAAAGGATTGGACAAGGGTTAAATAATGTAACGTTTGTAGGTTTGAAGATATTTTAAGTTTTTGAGATTTATACAGAAATACAGGGTGATTCGCATTAGGTACCAGAAAATCCTGAAATTAGTTGGTTGGGTCAAGACAAGAAAAAGGGCGTAATTTAGGTGAAATGGGTAATCCGCCATTTCTAAAATTAAACAAGGGCTAGGTTGCTAAACTATGAAAATAATCATTAAAATAAGTTAACTAAAAACACTCATATTGAAGCAATTGATAGGCAATTTTTGAAAAAAATTGAAAATGACAAATAACTATTGACGCAGCTGAGCGATTGGTAGAAAATTACAGTGAAAAATTATCTCTGTGTCGTCATTTTTTCAAAAACACCCATATGACCTGCATTGATGTAGCGGCGGATTTGTATATAAGGTATGAAGGCACATATAGGGAAAAGGACGAATGTCAAGAAGGTCAAGAAAAGGTTGAATAAACAGAATGTTCCTTCGAATAGCATCCCACAGAAGATGGAGGTAAATGACCAAAGGTGGGACGTTTCATGTATGCTTATATCCAAATCACGCGGTATAGTCTGCAAGGTGATCAATACTGCTAAGACTTATCAAACAACATGTAAGCAAATGATAAGTCAGGTCAGCTTAGTTGCATAAGAATATGCATGTCAATAATTAATTTTAAACCTCCTGCATAGAAGCAGCTAAAATTCCACCTGTCCATCATTAAATTCAAAAAGAATCCCACCTCCACCAGTGTTTACACAACTGACTGTGGTCAATTTTGAATGGGAAAGGTTTTTGTGAAAAATTAATTAATAAGTTATTCTTGTACAGACACCAGAAAGGAAGAAATAAAAATAGAAAAAAAATTGCACAGGAGTTTTCTTGGTTGTTCTATGTAATGGGTGATTTTTTAAGAGGTTTAGAACTTTATAAAAAAAAAAACACAAAAAATTCGAAAAAATGAATGAAATATTTATTTGAATCGATAGTTTGAACCTTGCAATTTAATGTTTAAAGATAATTTCATGCAAATGTTGACCGCGGCTGCGTCTCAGGTAGCCCATCCGCTGAGTCCAATTTTGGCATACTCTTTCACACATATCGGGCGGTATCTCACGAATGAATGCATGGATGTTGGCTTCCAGTGCGTCAATCGAAGCGGGCTTGTCCCTATAGACATTAGCCTTGACATACTTCCACAAAAAATAATCTAATGGTGTCAAATCGCACGATCTAGGCGGCCAATTGACCGGCCCGAAACGTGAAATTAACTGTTCACCAAACTCGCCTCGCAATTGCGCCATTGTTTCGCGTGCTGTGTGGCATGTGGCACCGTCTTGTTGAAACCACATATCACGCAAGTCAAGAACTTCCATTTTGGGCAAAAAAAAGTTTGTTATCATCGCTCGGTAGCGTTCACCATTGACAGTAACGCTGCGATTCGCCCAATATGGCCCAATAATGCCGCCGGCCCATAAACCGCACCAAACAGTGGGTTTTTCGGGATGCATTGGTAGCTGTTGCAATGCTTCTGGCTGATCTTCACTCCAAATGCGGAAATTTTGCTTATTTACGTCACCATTCAACCAAAAATGAGCCTCATCGCTGAACACAAGCAGCGCGCGATGAACATTTCGAACCGAGCACGAATTTTGATAGTAAAATTCAATAATTTGCAAGCGTTGTTCATTTGTAAGACGATCCATGGTTAAATTGCAAACCAAACTGAAGCTGTTTGACAGTGACACAAGGTACTAAACACACGTCAGCTGTCAAAACCAGTGTTGCCAAAACCAAACCAGCCAAAAAATCACCCTTTATTTAGTAAATTCAGAAGGATGTTAAATTTACCTTCAGTCAAACCGTCCGTCACGGCAGACAAACTAAAAATTCATATAAATATTTTACATTTCAAAGCTTTGTGAAACATTGCAGTTTTTAGTCTTTGATATTTTTTTTTCTCGTTTCTCTTATGCGGATTGCCTTTCAGTTACGTAGCAATCTTTAATAAAAATTTATTTTAAGTCATCGCCATTTCAAAAAAAACCTCTCACAAAGAATTACGAAAGTCTAAAATTTCTACCAAAGCTGCAGTGGAAGGACCGGTTTCTGGTGTCATATTAAGTAAGACTAGACTTAGCACTGGGTTCGGTAAACGATGAAAAAATTAAGTCCATACGTAGTATAGAGCTATTAGTGGGGTGCGTAAGACCCTGCTGCACAACCATTTCAAGCGACTTGCAAAGAGAGACCCATGGTTTGATGCAGAGTGTGAGTTTTCTTAAACTTTCCAGAACTGCAAATTCAAGCTTAGCAATATTGATGTACCAAAGAAGCCAACAGGGCATACAAAAGTCTCTGTTAGAAAAAACAAAAACACTATTCCCTTCTTGTTATGAATAGGCTGGCGGAAGCACGAGATAGACGTTCTTTCTGGAAGATTGCGAGTGAACTGAATAACGTACCTTTTGCGAGGAATAAATAAGTACAATCAATTTATCGGAACATTTTCAAGGACTTCCTGGGACATCGGTTAAACCATCCCAACTTCAGTTTGCTTTTCCACGAATTGAAAACGAAATGCTTGCGTTTACAACGTGATGAAGTGTTGACTGCAAAGATGCAACCTCAACAAAGCTTCAGGGGATGTTTGAGTTGCAAATGAATTTTATATGTATGCTTCGGAAAATTTTCTGGCAAAACTAACGGAATCCTTCAATTAAATATTTACGAGGAGTGATGAACTTCCAGCAAGCTTTCGGAGAAACATCATCCTCCAGATTTTCAAGAAAGGTGACACAAATGATCCAAGTAATTGTCAAGGCATAATTTATGAATTCCATCATGAAAATTTTCACGGGGTGATTTTTGATAGACTGACAACGTGGACCCAAGAAAACAGTCTTTTACGAGAATACCAAGCTAGATTCAGAAAGAAATACTAAACAGTGGACAACATATTCTCCCTGTCCATGGGAAAGAAGTTATATGCCTTCTTTATAGAGTTTAAGATAGCTTTCGATCTGATTATATCGAAACGCTTTGTTTAATAAGTTAAGTTGCCTTGAAATGTCTTTCAAAATGATAATCTACGTTGAGAGAGGGCTCTAAAACAACAACCATTCAGCTGTTTGAGATGGATCAGAGAAATCTGACTTGTTCCAAACAACATCAGTGGTTAAACAAGGCTGTCGCATGAGCCCACTCCTCTTCTCACTTTTTGTGGATGATCTTACATCGTTTTTACAGGGAGGAATTACTTTTGCTGACACTGCAATCAAAGCTTTTTTATACTCAAATGAAGAAGGAAAAATCCGTGAGCGCAAATAGTTCACCCTACATCCTACTTTAAAAAATAAATAATATTTCTGCTGCCTAAGCGGTGAAGGGGTGAGGTTTTATTTAGTCCCCCATTATTTTTTACTTTTTTGATTTTTGTCTTTAGCCATTCAACAATCGTTTTTATAGCCTCTTCTCGCACCTTAAGCGAATCACCCTATAAAAGTGTTTTTTTTTGGAAAAACCACTTCAGTGTGATGATACCAATTTCATTCTTTACTCTAATACAGAAAGCTATCGAGAACCAGGCTGCGAGTGTTGAAACTTAAAGAATGAGGGTTAAAAGTTAGGGAAAAAATATGTAGTCGGTTTATTGGAAGAGGAGAAAACTTTATTTTTGTAGAAACCTTTCCAGAATAAGTATCAAGGACCGTCAATCCCAACAACTAATAAAAAAAAAGGTCCACAAGCCTACCTAAAACAAAAAAAACAACAACAAAAAAAAATCAAACAACACCATCTTCTTTTTTTTGTCGATTCAAATGCAAAACATTCCTTGAAGCCAAATGTATACTACGCGTCGTGTAGGTTATCAACCCCTAATATTCCACTCTACGAAATTAAAAAAAAAAAAGATATGATATCAATACAACCAACACCAAAAAAAAAAAAAAGGGTTATATTTTTCAATTTGATATTCAAAAATTTAAAGATACGATAATGTGAAATTGAAATCAACATCTGAATTGGTCCCGATTGGGTTTGGGGTATACAACAACCTTCTTCTTGGTTGTCACCTCTTTTTTTATTTTTTTTGTTACCCTACAATCAAGGTCGAAATGTTTTGTTTATTTAATTACATGTTGGAGGCACTCAGAGATCAAAGACCATTTGAGTCCTAATTTTGTCATCAAAAGGAGTTATTGTTGTTTTTTCCTTTGTTTTCTATTTCAATTAAATAAATAATTGATGTTCAAACTAACACTCATGGTAAAAAAACTAAAATTTTAATAAAGTGAATTTTATATACAAACTCCATTAAAAAGTTTTACCTTGTTTAACCAAAAGCCTTAAGGAAAAACTTTTGTTGAGGTAAGCTCTGTGAGAGGTTGGAGATTATTCGATATTTATAAGCTTTGACATATATAAGCATGAGACCATATACAGTTTCATGATGTATCCCAAAGATATTGAGAATTTTAATAATCATTTTTTATGACGATTAACATATTTAGATTTTTTTAAATCAGTTTTAAAGGGGAGCGTATCAGAATCCCCATTTTTAAAATCCCGTATTTTTTTCACAAATCCGGAGAAAAAAGTTTAAAGATACCGTCTTCTAAAATACCGATTTTTAAAATTATGTTTTCTTAAATCCTGTTTATTCCAAATCCCGTCTATTATAATATTCGCGTTTTAGAATCCCGTCTTATCCCGCTACGCCGGTTTTTTAGAATACATGAATCAAAGTTATTGATTTCATGTTGGTTATTTTCCACGTTTTATACTTTTCAAATGTTAACCAATATCTATGAGTAACTTGACTAAAAGAAAAGTGTAGGGCTGCTTTTTTTGATCACCGCTGTACACTTTATAAGCTAATTTATATTTACTCTGCAAAAATTATTGTAGTTCATTTATTGCAATAACAAGTGGTTTAGGCAAAACATATTGTTAATTAAAGGGTTTTCAATTGGCTCGTGTAGGCTTTGGCGGCCATGTTGTTTTGGTGACATCTTTCAAATCATGTTGTTTATTATTCAGTTATTGATGCCAAATCACCATGGCATATTCCACAATTGAACAGCACGTCCAAAAAATTTTTAAATTTTATTATCAAAATCTTTTGGGGCAACGATACCTGCGATTTTTCAATTGGATAATATTGGAAGCAAAAATCTTAGGTTTGGTGTAACCAACAATAGTGAATCTTTGGTTTGGCTAGATAAAATAAAATTAAGGGTTAGAAATCGAAGAATTACGCTTACTGATTGTTTAACAGCTATTCAGGAAGGGACAAGGCGGGGCACTTGCCCCCCCTGGCTGTCGACAATACCACACAACTAACAAATTTTCCCATTTTTACGACAAATACTTGTATTTTCTCCATGACTTCCTCCCCCCCCCCCCCCTGGCCTCTGGACCATGGCAAATGTATCTCAAAATGTCGATATTGTTGGAAAATATGGATACTTTCTTCACAGCTTCTTTATGGATTTCATGGTTCCCCAGCCCCCTCCTAGACAAAATCCTGCGGGTCCCTTAGGATATACAAAGCATGCGAAAGATGAAATATAGTAATATGAATACATTTTAGCGAATGCTTGGAGAAGCAGGATCAGTCACCTTTTGCTTTCTATTTTGTGATATAGAGAAGACTAAGGTAAGAAGCCTTGGGCTTTCGGAATGATAGCTAGCGCCTGGTTACAATGATGTACCCGGAGTATGGCGTGAAGATTATTTCTGGCGATTTCAAACCCAAAATCGGAAATATCTTTGGTTCGATAGTGAGAGTACATAACCTTGTACGACAACACTTTTGGTGACATACTCACGCTGATATACTTAGCGGTAAGGAGAGTTGTCATGATATTCAGGTTCCCACAAGGGTACTTGGTAGCGTGCAGTAGTCTGCAGATCAAGAACCCATCAACCAAATTGTACATGTTACGATTGACGAGAGGGAAGCTTCCATAATATCTTGAATGTTGAAATATTCCGAGGGCTGAGACAGTCTTGAAACACTATTTCCTATAGTAGCTCTAGTTTAGATGCAGGTATCCATGAAGCAACAACGCTGAGCGGATGCTGAGGAATTATTTGTATATATCGCAAGAGACTTCTAAAATTTTAGCTGACCGCTTAAAACTAGTCGAAGAGCTGTTTTAGCAATTAAAAGAACGAATTTCATGATTCGTTACAGCCTCCATGTTTTATGCATAAAATCTTTAAAATTCCAAGCGACTTAAATTATGAGATCAAGTTCGCCTGTCACCCAGTCGTGCAATTTATTTTTTTATCATTACATCAATAAAAATATGCCAACCCTATTTTGTCAACCTCATCAGAAATAAAAAAATTACGTTGCAAAAAATATACATTTCAAGCTTTAATGATGGCAATATGACAATGTACCTATACATCTTTCAATTATAATAAACCCTAAACATTAACCGAAAGGGGATTTAATGTCCACTGACCAGCCAAAAACTGTCAACGTAATTTTATATTTGGTTTTATAATGACATTTTATTTTTTATTTGACTGCCAAACCATTTAACTCAACACGGATTAGATATCAGCATGTGGTATTCGGCGTGCATAATATACTCATTAAATACTGCCAACTTGTGTTGAGCTTGAGGTTTTTTATCTTGACATAAATTGAGGGTTGGAAATGTATCTGGACTTCAAATACATGTTTAAATATATGTATTTATTTCGTGGAAGCCGAATTCCGAAACAGTGAAAATCGGTCGTTTGTCTGAGCATAACTTTTTTACATAGTGGAGCTGCAGCCATAGCGGATTTATCGATTTTAGTTTTTCAGTAGTGCATGAGTTAATTCCAAACTAAAACTGAGTTAGATTATCCTGCAATTACTTTAATCCAGAGTTAACTCAAAAGTAGTTTTTCAGTGAAATATTAAATTTAAATATGTCTGTTAGTTGTTTAAATTAGTTGTCAAAAATCTATTCGAGATGGTGTCAATACGAAAATCACCCTTTCTACAGTGTCATACCTCGATTTGAATAGATTTTTGATACGCATCTTTCAGAAATACCTATTCAGCTAATCCGGAGTTCACTCACCAAATTTATTGAATTAACTCGGATCTAAATTGACTGAAAAACATGTTTCAGGAGTTTACTCGAGTTTAACCCGAATGATGGGCCTTAGAGTTGAAATTGAATTTTCGGGATTCAGTTCGGGGTTTTCTTTTTAATTTCTCTTTAAAATGACTTTAAACATTAAAGGTTCAATATGTTAGTTAGAATACTGCTTATGGCACTTATAGCGTCACCATTTTGTTGAAAGCTCATATCGTCCGCCATCCATTTTTGGTATGTATTTTGTTTAATCAGTTGAAAATAAAAGTGTGCCGTGACATAAGGTCACACTGGCCATATGACGGTTTCACAAAGTGACATAAAGCCATATTCAAACATATCGATTTATGATAGTTTATTGCTATCAAATTGATTGGGCAGAGCAATTCAACCTGGGGAAATCACAATTTGTAATTAAAAGAGTTCAAGCATTTAAAATCATACAAAATGTTCTTCATTGATTCGAGTGGAATATCAAAGTTTGCTGATACGAAACTTATCCTCAGCGAAAACTGTTGCAAAAGAATTTGTGTGGAACTAAAGTTTTTAAGTTTCATTTGGGAAATAGGTATGGGTATAAACACTTTTTGTACATTTCTAGCGAAAAAAAAAACAATTGGTTATCATGACCCCTAAAATTTTTATTTTTGTAAAAATAAAGGCTGTTTGATTGTTCGAATTCTTAAAATTAAATAAAAAATACACTTACAATTAAATCCGTTTCATTTATCATAATTTTCTCTCAGGTTTCTTTATTTCGCGTGTGATTGAAGCAAAAGTCTCGTTCAAAATTGACCTGTCCCGAAATAATGTCTTCGAAAATAATGTCCTAGACTTCGCGGATAGATTAAAAAAAAACACCGCTAAGCCGAAACCAAACTAGTCTCGTGTGGTGTGTTGTGGAGTGATGTGTTGTGTTGTGTCGGAACGGAATCCATCTTGTTCCGGTTGTGCCATACCGATACCATACTGTGTCCTAGAAATGTATTTCTGTGTGTGAGAAAGAGAATACAGTCCTCATAGAAAGACAATAATTATATAAGTAAAGAAATACTGACAGTTTGCAACACAACACGCTTGATTAGTGCTTATAGTCAGCGACACAACACGCCACTCTGCAACACACCAAACGAGATATGTGTGGTTCTGGCTTCATAAGCAAATGTTAATTGTAAGTGTTAAACCCTTGACATGAGATGGACATAGAAATTAATTTCCATTTTTGTCTCAGCTGGAGTTAAAAAGTAAAATTGAAAATAATCTCTTAGAATGTTGCCCAAGGGAAGATAAAAACGACATTATTCTCAGTTTTAATTCAAACAGATAATTGAAAATTTGTTTTTTTATACTTGTTCAGTGCTGTCAATCGTACAATAGCTAAGTTGCTTCTGCTTGTATAAGATATTTTCAGTTCGTATATAATAAAGGGTTTTTCAACAGGGACGCTACAAAAGTAGAGCAACAGGGACAGCAAACGACGCTTTATTTCTTGCCGTTCTTTTAACATTTCTCTTCAGTAAGGTTTGCCATTTCATGATGGAAAGATATACGAGCCAACAACGAGTCGAAATTATTAAAATTTACTACCGAAATTCGGACTCAGTGGCCTCAACGTTAAGAGCGCTACGTCCAATTTATGGTCGTCATAATCGTCCTAGCAGATCAACAATTGAGCGTCTAGTGGAAAAATTTGAATCCACAGGCACAGTACAAAATGTTCCCGTGCCAGTGAGACAAAGAAGTGCCCGTAGTGTCGAGAATATTGCTGCCGCTGAGGCTTCAGTTGCAGAAAGCCCAAATGTGTCTCTCACACGTCGTTCTCAAGCGTTGGGCATCTCTGTGACGTCGTTGTGGCGAATTTTGCGAAAAGATCTTGGCCTACATCCTTACAAGATTAAATTGACGCAAGAACTGAAGCCGCTTGACCACCAGAAGCGTCGTATGTTCGTGAATTGGGCTGAGCAACAACTTGAAAATGATTCGGATCTTCGGATCTTCAGCGATGAGGCTCATTTCTGGCTGAATGGCTTCGTCAATAAACAAAATATGCGGTATTGGTCAGGCAGCAATCCACACGTACTCCATGAGTCATCATTGCATCCCGAAAAAATTACGGTTTGGTGTGGTTTATGGGCCGGCGGCGTCATTGGGCCGTACTTCTTCCGTGATGATCAAGACCGGCACGTTACTGTGAATGGGGATCGCTACCGTTCAATGATAACCGAATATTTTTGGCCCCAATTGGATGATATGGACTTGGAGGACATTTGGTTCCAACAGGACGGCGCCACAAGCCACACAGCGAATGTCACAATCAATTTATTGGAAACCAAGTTTGGAGAACGTGTTATCTCACGAAATGGTCCAGTCGCTTGGCAGTCTCGGTCGTGCGATTTGACGCCGTTAGACTATTTCCTGTGGGGCTGGCTACGTCAAGTCTATTGTCTATGCCGTGAAATTGCAGCAGTTTCGGACGATTTATGCTTGAAAACCGTCAAAAATTGGGTTCAGCGTCTGGACTTCTGCAAGCGTGCCCGTGGTAGCCATGCAAAAGAAATCAAGTTTCATCATAATGGCATTGAACGTACTTTCACAGAAATAAAAAATTTTATTGATATCTAAAACCGTTTTTATTTTATTTAAAAAAACTTTTGTAGCGCTCTTATTGAAAAACCCGATATAATTGAAATTGAAATCTGATTATTAAGACTGCGATAGTAGTCGATGGGGTTGGTGATCGTTGTTCTGACATGTGCTGGATGGGGTATGTAACTCAGGCGACGTCATTCTCAAATCTAAACTTTATGAATAAATGTGTTTCTCTCCTGCTATTTATAACCATATACGTACTCGTACATTCTACATTCAAATAATTTGGTCGTTTTATTTGTTGCGAATGCATACGTGATACAAATTTTGAGCATAAAGCAAATGTTCGATTTTTTTTTGTTGTTCAGTTTAAAATTTAAAGTTTCATAAACTGTAATTTAGTTCCATTAACAAGCCCAGGAAAAGAGAATACATTTTCAAATCACAGCATCTCTTGAATGTGCACGATTGAATTCCCCGCGAGCCATAAATATTAATCGAATCGCTTTCCTGCGAAATTCACTCATCGACAAAGATAGCTGAAATTGGAAGCAACTTTTAGATTGAGTGCTATAAGAGAATACATCCTGATACATAGACATACACATCTACATCATACATTCTACTATGTAGAAAATATACATATGAATATGATTTGTATGTTTGTACCTACATAGTGGATGCATAAGCGCGTTTGTAGGCTAAAGTTATTAAAACTGAAAATTTAATCTACGTGGGTATTGACCGTTCAGCTTCAGTTATATGCAACGACGACGAACGACGATAGAGTTTCACCATCACTAGAAATTCATCACTATCATTTTCGATTCAAATATGAGTAGAGTTGCAATAAAGCTATGATGTAAACCAAATAATAAAATAAAAAAAAAGAAATGGGATTGATAAATTGAAAGGATAAATTGAAAGGATTTTCTTACTTTCTAAGAGTGTATAGGTCCCCATGCCTAATTAGGATAATGCTGTATTCAAATCAGTACTTATAAATAATTATATATGCTTTTGAACTTGCTGTTTAGGGCAGGTGTTGTTTTTCGAAAATGAGCAAGGAGTGGCCGTTACAGTCAATGGCGATCGTTATCGGGCCATGTTGAACGAATTTTTGTTCACAAAAATGAAGAGGAGGATATTGGCAACATTTGGTTTCAACAGGACGGCGCTACGTGCCACACAGCCGAAGCTACACTCGATGTTTTGCGCCCTGTTTTTGAAGATCGCATTATCAGCCGCAGAGCTGATGTGGTTTGGCCACCTCGGAGCTGCGATTTGACACCGTTGGACTATTATTTGTGGGGTGCCGTAAAAGATAATTGTTATGCTGACAAGCCAGAGACAATTGACGCTTTAAAGAACAATATTCGTGAAGCCATTGGTGAAATACAGCTGCACACAATCAATAATGTGCTTAAAAATTGGACCGATCTTGTAGGCTACTGCATGGCCAGCCGAGGCAGCCATTTGAATGAAATTATTTCTAATTATTAACCGGAAGGATTGTTCTTTCAAATAAAAAAAGAAATTTCAGAAAATATTCAGTAGTTTTTTTTTATAGCATTTTCTCCTTTATATGGAGTTTATTTCAACAAAACCTCAGTATGGAAAGGCATATCTAACCGAAAAGCTAGCGAAAGCTAAAACCACAATGATGCTTGGAAGGAAATTTTCAGTAATAGCACATAAAAGCAAATACAAAGTGTTTGAGTCGGTGACAGAGTCAACCCTGTTGTATGCGACTAAGGTTTGGCGAGGTACAAAGTATGAAACCGCTGAAAAACTTCTCCGATTTTATATCAAACGGATATTTCGACTTCCTTCAAATACCTCTAATTATATGATTATGTTAGAAACCTGAATTTCCCCATTATTTATCAAAACGCTCAAACTGCAAGTTCATTACATAATTATTGCCCGACTACCGTTTGCCAAAAAAAAAGCAGCTCTTCAAGCGATAAGAAGCAGATCTGTATGGTTCAAGGAGTGGACGGATCTAACACAGGAAACTATGGATAGAGCTAAACCTTGATGAACACATTACTTGGAAGCCCTTATTATATCGACTGATTTCCATCTTAGATTATCGTTTTATATTGCAATATGCTAAAGAAGCAAAAGAATCCATGCACAGGATGATTTATAGCAAGCTGAATCACAACCTAAACAATGAAAACTATTTTCGGGATGACTACACGATAGAACAAATAATATTATGTATGTTTAGACTTAGAGGTGAACTTTTAAATCTCAACTTCATACTGCACCCTAATGATCTACCCATATTTTGCGGAATGTATAGTTTGGCAGAAACAGAAGATATTTTTCATTTCCTTGCGGGAGATGTCGAGTACTAAGCGAAACTAACGGGTGATTTTTTAGCTGGTTTGGTTTTGGCAACACTGGTTTTGACAGCTGACGTGTGTTTAGTACCTTGTGTCACTGTCAAACAGCTTCAGTTTAATTTAACCATGGATCGTCTTACAAATGAACAACGCTTGCAAATTATTGAATTTTACTATCAAAATTCGTGCTCGGTTCGAAATGTTCATCGCGCGCTGCTTGTGTTCAGCGATGAGGCTCATTTTCGGTTGAATGGGTACGTAAATAAGCAAAATTGCCGCATTTGGAGTGAAGATCAGCCAGAAGCATTGCAACAGCTACCAATGCATCCCGAAAAAGCCACTGTTTGGTGCGGTTTATGGGCCGGCGGCATTATTGGGCCTATTTCTTCAAAGATGATGCGAATCGCAGCGTTACTGTCAATGGTGAACGCTACCGAGCGATGATAACAAACTTTTTTTTGCCCGAAATGGAAGTTCTTGACTTGCATGATATGTGGTTTCAACAAGACGGTGCCACATGCCACACAGCACGTGAAACAATGGCGCAATTGCGAGGCGAGTTTGGTGAACAGTTAATTTCACGTTTCGGGCCGGTCAATTGGCCGCCTAGATCGTGCGATTTGACACCATTAGATTATTTTTTGTGGGGGTATGTCAAGGCTAATGTCTATAGGGACAAGTCCGCTTCGATTGACGCACTGGAAGCCAACATCCATGCATTCATTCGTGAGATACCGGCCGATATGTGTGAAAGAGTATGCCAAAATTGGACTCAGCGGATGGGCTACCTGAGACGCAGCCGCGGTCAACATTTGCATGAAATTATCTTTAAACATTAAATTGCAAGGTTCAAACTATCGATTCAAATAAATATTTCATTCATTTTTTCGAATTTTTTGTGTTTTTTTTTAAAAAAAAGTTCTAAACCTCTTAAAAAATCACCCATTAGAAGACACGTATTTGGAAGCGATTTTTTATCTGAAGAGGATACTATAAATTATGTCAACGAATTAGATGTAACCAAAATGTTTAAAATTTGTAAAACTGCATTAAACTATCGAAGCAAAATATTAAGTGAACATTTTGTGATTCTTTTTATTTTAATTTTTAATTGAAATTTATATTTATAAATTTTATATTTTATTTTTTAATTGTCAATCAAGCAGACGGCAAAGCCATGCTTTAATGATTGTGAATAATGTAAAATCAACCATTTTAAGAGCAATAAATATAATCTAATCTAAAATCATGATAGAAAAGTCGCATGGTTATGAAATGGTTTGCATAACTTTTGCTCTCAGCATGGATATCAAAGGGTTGGTGTTATCTGTTTAATTGAGATCGTCCTTTTCCGATTGGAAATGATAGTTATATAACAGTTTTGATTTATAAAAGAACAGTTTATGCGGCCCCGTAGGGTCAATGCCCACCGCCGCAGGGCATACTTCAGGCACCCAAAGTTTTTTTTTTCAAGTCGCGCGAAGCGCGTTAAGGTACGCCCACTTTTAATGGCGAAAAACTGTCATAACTGTTATAAAATTGGCATGTCTCTAGTTTCGTTCTTTCGGCTTGGTCTCACCCCTCCTAAGTTTTAGTCTTCCTATCTCATACGTCTGCTCACTGAATAATTAACTGAGTTATACTCAATCAAAGTTTTATTTTTTTTTTTAGTTTGATCCACAATTTTGTACAAAAAAAGAATGTTTTTTTCCTTTATAAAGGGTTTTCCAATAAGAGGTGTTATTTTGAATAGCCCGCTATTTCGGTAGCTGTCACTTTTGCAGCTGTCATTTTTTGACATTTGACAAGTAGAAACTACGCCATTCATAAAAATGGAACGATACAAGCTTCAACAACGCATTGAAATTCACTATAAAAATGGTGAAAATTTGGCAGAGACGGTTCGTAAAACTAAAACATTTTTGGGTCGTCGTGAAGCACCTTGTCGGACCGCAATACAGAAATTGGTGGACAAATTCGAGCTGTTGGGACAAGTTAGTGATGTGAAGAATAAAACCCGTGCACGTCGCTCAAGAACAACTGAGAATATTGCTGTTGTAGACCAAAGTGTTGAAGAAAACCCAGGTTTGTCCATTCCTCGTCGTTCTTTGGAATTAGGCATTCCACAAACGTCATTACACCGTACTTTGCATAAAGACTTGGGTCTTAAGGCTTATAAAGCTCAGTTAACACATGAACTCAAGCCGGCTGATCATCAACAACGTCGTGTCTTTGCTGATTGGGTCCTTGAAATGCATGAAAATGATCCGGAATTTCATCGAAAAATCATCTTGACTGATGAGGCCCATTTCCACCTCGGAGGCTACGTCAACAAGCAAAACTGTCGCATCTGGGGCTCGGAAAACCCAAGAGTTATTGTTGAAAAGCCTCTCCATCCTCAACGCGTGACTGTTTGGTGCGGTTTATGGTCCGGCGGGGTCATTGGACCTTACTTTTTCGAAAATGAGGCTGGAGCAACAGTTACGGTCAATGGATTGCGCTATCGAGAGATGATTAATGATTTTTTATGGCCGGAATTGGATGGTATTGATCTGGACAACGTTTACTTTCAACAAGACGGCGCTACGTGCCACACAAGCAATGAAACCATCGATCTTTTACGGGAAAAGTTTCCGGACCGTGTTATCTCTCGAAGAGGTGATCACAATTGGCCACCGAGATCTTGTGATTTAACACCTTGCGACTTCTTCCTTTGGGGCCACGTGAAAGATAAGGTCTACGCCAACAGCCCAGCGTCGATTCAAGACCTCAAAGATGGAATTCGTGAGGCTATCGAGGACATAGGGCAGCCACTTTGCGATTTGGTTATGGAAAATTTCATGAAAAGGATATGGTCCTGTAAGCGTGGTCGTGGCGGCCATTTGGCTGATGTTGTGTTCCATTATTAACGGCATACCTTCCTCTTTATAATGAAATAAACATCCGATCATTTATCTCAAAAAATGCCATTTTTCTTTGAATATCAAAATAACACCTCTTATTGGAAAACCCTTTACATCAGAAATCTCTTCGTTCGTGGAAGCCCCCTCCAAATCCCGCTCTTACCAATTTTTGTCATTATATTCGTATATGTAATTCATTTATCGCATTCGATTAGATTTTACCTCTGAATGTTTAATTTAATTGATTATATCGTTACGTGAGATGCACACTGCACAGCTCATAAACTGTTATGTTATGAGTAAGTGGAACGATAAAGCACCGACATTAAAATTGAGTAGGAAAACATTAAGAGCACACCTACGCACCATTTGGCTGTGTTTGTTTTCTGGCTTTCGCTTAAATTTAACTAATTGCTATAATTTGTCCTTCTTTTGTTTCAGACTCAGACTGCAGAGAGATATATACCTACGTACTATGCGGTATTGAGACGTGCTTAGGATAGTCATGGTCATGATGTCGTGTGTATACAGTTTATGTATGGTTCTAGATTTTATCATTATCACCACTTCGTGTGCAGAATCCATTCTGCGAATATGTATTATCTGTTTGATTTGTAAATATTGCTTGCACGTGAACCTAACACCATCACATGCCAATTCCATCCACACACAATATAATAATTATATTAGAATGAATTTATATTTTGTTACTTAAATCCTTAAATTAATAATTTCGTTATTGTTGGGCTCTATTAAGTGTTACAATAAGCCTTTTATTACGACTGTTTCATCTTCCCGAAGGAATTTATAAGTATAATTAAGATTTCTCATATTGTCTATGCAGGACAATTAGGACCTCATGTTGCCTCTTGTAGGGACATTACAAACGTTGTTTTATTTTCTCCAAAGGAGGCATTTCGACAGTTTGTGTACTCCGGATATAATAGACATAAAATGGATAAGAAAGTAAATTGTGATGCTCTAACATGAATCATGAAGCATTTTGAGTATTAAATGAATTAAGGGAGAATAGAAGTGATAATTACTTGGTCAATATAAAAGTAATATTATGCTGATTATGTTGGTATATGTAGATGTAAAGATAGATATGGAACTTTTAGTATAATTATAAGTCTTTAATAAAGGGTGTTTTTTTTAGAGCTATGGAACTTTAAGTTGGCAATAGTATTATGACTGGTGGCCATTTTGTCAGCTGTCAAGTGATTTATTTTTTGTTTGGTTTGGCATTTCAACATGAATAGACTGTTCAGGCATCAGTCTACTCAAATCCCTCCCAAATTGTGCCCAGATGGGCCCAAAACAAGATTGACGCGTTGATCCCAATTTTCATAAGCGAATTTTGTTTAGCGATGAAGCTCACTTTTAATTGAATGGATACGTCAATAAACAAAATTGGCGTATTTGGAGTGATGAGTGATGTTGAGACACCGTTACATCCACAAAAACTGACGGTTTGGTGTGCTTTATGGTTTGGTGGAATAATTGGTTCTTACTTCTTTAAAAAACGATACTGGCCAGAACGTTAGTCAATGATGACCGCTATAGAGCCATGATTACTGATTTCTTCGTTCATCAATTGAATAACCATGATGTCCAGGAGCTGTGGTTTCAACAAGGCTAACATGTCACACAGCTCGTGCCACAATTGATTAATTGAAGGAAACGTTTTGTAACCTCATAGTTTCACCTTACGGACATGTGAATTGGCCTCCAAGATCGTGCGATTTAACGTCGCTTAACTATATATTTTCTGTGATTTTCTGTGAGGATATGTGAAGTCGCTAGTCTACGACGATAAAACCAAAACGATTGACCACTTGGAGGACAACATTCGCCGCGTTATTGCCGATATACGGCCGCCACAAATATTGGAAAAAGTCATCGAAAATTGGACCTCTAGATTAGACTTCGTCCGAGCCGTGGCGGTCGAGTGCCAGAAATCATATTTAAATTATAGTACCAGATGATTATCCTTCGAATAAAGTAAATCTTATGTCAGTTTAAAAAAAATCATCTTTGTTTTATTCCATTTCAAAGTTCTATACCTCTAAAAACAACACCCTTTACAAATAAAATTGTCATTCTTACCCATATTTGCCTATTTTAAAACCGAAGTTGAATCTGAAAATAAATAATAAAAATAAGTTAAAAATTGATGAAATGATGTAGTCTAAGTTAATATATAGGTATGTACCTTCATTTCAGAGATGTAAAAGAATGCAAACATTTTAGATAAAAAGAATTATTTAAAAGTATTTTTTAAAAGTATTTTTCCGTCACCTCAGTACTTCAACTTCAAAACGTAATTCTGTTTTAACTCCAATTAAAAGTCTCCACCAATTCAAATAATGTTAAAGATTTTTAAGCGGCCCATACACATCACGACACTAACTTGTCCACACACGTATGTCGGTGTTTTGAAATAAAGTCCTTTGTATGGACTGGTGTGTGCACAAAAAATCAAACACCGTTGCCTACACTTGTGTTGTGTGTGTGGCTTCCGACATAATTCAAGCAATCTTTTTTATGGCATTTTCCTATGTACGGCAAGTATTGGTTTCGTGTTAAAACAAAATTTCGAGGCTGTAATCAAACTTAACACTAATTTAATCGAGAAGTTAGAAAAAGTGGGTTTCTTCATGCCTTCCGTGAGTCTATGGATCGGTCGGTACTTTCACTGTAATTTGAACTAGAGCCTAAACACGTGTTCCGATTTGCATGAAATTCGGTACAGAGCACTATTTTTTAATGATTCTCTAAACGGAAGCTTTGAATTTTTGTTTAAGCTCACCTAAAACGGGTAGCTGCCATACAAAAACATTTTTTTTTTCAATTTTTTTAAAAAACCGCTAAAACGATTTTAATTAAACTTCGTACCTGAAATGACCAACAAAATTGTAAGAAAACTATGTTTCATGTTTTTTTGCGAAAAATTTACATAATTTTTTTTTGGGGTATTAACGTATATCTTTTCCATGGTAAGACGGACTTTGTTATATAATTTTACAATATGGTGTTTTTTTTGTAGGTATGTTTTTTTGTACTCACTTGTTCGCTTTAAATAAAAGTGTACAAATATGCGTCATATATAACAGTAATGATATACTTACTATTCTGTTTTTATAGGTCACTAGTCACATGCCAATTTATAACAGTTGTAACAGTTTTTCGCACTTCGCGCGACTTGAAAACAAAAACTCTAAGTGCTTGAAGTATGCCGACCGGTGGAAGGCTGGCGGTGGACCTGCGGGGTCGCATAAACTGTTCTCTTATCAACCAAAACTGTTATAATTGTCATTTCTGGAGTCACTTCCGTTTTTATATGCTCTAAGTGGAGAGGTTTATCGCCATTAACTAAACTTGTTGTTGTATTTTACTTGGAAATTATTTTTTTTTAATCGGGTATTCATGCACTAAAAACACACCTATTATTACAGTTATTAAAAACAAGTGACGCGACGACAAAGCGACACGACCCAAGTACGCGTTTACTAGTTTTAGAAATAAAACAAGTAAAATAATCTAACTGGAATTTTTTTCAACTTTTGAAATGGGACCCTGAAAACTTTATTTGAAAGACAGTTCATTATTTTGTAAAGTACATCACACGTATAGTAATAATGTCTTCAGCTTAAGTTCCTTATCAAGTAAAAGTAAACAATTTTAAAAGACTTATTTAAATCTTTAAATTACACACAACGGCTATGTGATGCCACTCAAACGTTCTCCTCGTAGTGCAAGATTAAATCTATACATTAATCATACACTTAAAAAAAAACGATGATAAAAAGGAATGCCAGCACCTGTTGATTATTCACTTTAGGTACATGTTTCTTACTGGCTGAACACAACAGAAGCGCGTTCGAACGCGCGTTTGCATCTGTCAAAGTTAAAATTCGTGAAATCTCGTTAAAGTGAATACAATGGTGGCGGAGCCGCGAACGTGACTCTGGGAATTAAATAAGTTTTAATAATCACGCGCGTGCGAACGCGCGTCCATTGTGTTCAGCCAGTTATACTTATACAGCCGAATTTATAAATGCATCATAGCGAGTGCATAGATCTATTCACTCCTTATAATTCAACTAAACGCAAAAATGTTATTCATAAAACTTATGCAACGTTGAAAAGAGGCATTAGAAGCTAAACGCGTTTGGAGGTTGAATAGTGCATACATAAGGATGTTTAAGTATCGAAATGTCACTTTGACTCATACACAGACGAGAATAAAATACAATGTTATAAGGGTGGCACTTATTTTGAGAATGCTTATATATCTGATCAAGCTTTATTATGAAGCTACTTTGTACAAACCAAAATGTTGTTAATTTTTTTTGAAATCGGCTAAGGGCGACGTATCCCACCGAGAAGTTAAAACTTTTCATTAAAAATGCACGCAGTTTTCCGACTTTTACTTAAAATGTCGGTGAAAGTATAAAATTTGATGGAAATTCTTTATTTATAATATACATGTGCTTAGATGTATGCCAAAATTGAGGTTTATTGAATATTTTCAGTGGGACACACAGAATAAATAAAAAAAACATTGCAAAAATAATTGTCACCCTAATAGATGTTCCTATATTCTTCTCAATTTGATCGCACTGTCAGTGAATGAAACAATTATTTCAATAAAAACCATGAATTTTTTGTTCTAAAATTTTAAACTATATTTTCTAACACTGCACAAAAGAAACAGTAATAAGAATAGGTACATTATGCAATATTAAATGAAATTTAAACTAATCCAATCGGTGCAGGAGAATTCGTTTATTGACTTTTCACTTTCAGAGCTTTGTTTTGTTAATCAATTGTGGCAGTAAAACGTAATAGATTTTCCCTTCTTGGTACTTTATTTGACACAAGCGCATAATAACTATAATGTGTAGGGAAATATTTTATGAATTAGGATTTATGCAACGTTGAATAGTGGCTTCATAAATGCTTGTGCACTATATAACTATTCAGCCGTTTAGAGGTGTTTAGCGAATTCTAATAAATTAGGCTGACAGTGTTTACATCTACTCTCTAAAAACATATCGTCATAGAAACATATTTTGACTTATATGTTACTCCCATGAGTGGTTGTTTTTAGAAAAGCTTGCATAAAGCAAACAAGTCTACCAAAATGTATATCTATGTCTCTCTTCACCGTTAGATGCATTCTTGAATAGACTTTTGAATCATTATAAAGAGTCCACCATCTAACGTTTTTTTTCAACTAGTGCTTATTTCGTGAATGGTAACACTTAGCTCATGTCTGATTTGACAGATAATTAGTTTTATCCTTCCGCTGAACGAATATGGTTGTGTATACGCTTCGCTAAGTGGGCCTGCGATCGACTTAGAGAAGATGCCGATTTTGTCAAAAAAAATCATCTTTTTAGATGAAGCTCATTTTGATCTTGGCGGGTAGTAAACAAGCAAAATTGTCGCATTTGGGGCACAGAAAACCCGCACGCATACATTGAAAAGCCGATACACCCAAAACGAGTCACTGTTTGGTGCGGATTTTGGTCCAGAGGCATAATTGGGCCATTTTTCGAAAATGAGCAAGGAGTGGCCGTTACAGACAATGGCGATCGTTATCAGGTCATGTTGAACGAATTTTTGTACACAAAAATTGAAGAGAAGGATATTGGCAACATTTGGTTTCAACAGGACGGCGCCACGTGCCACACAGCCGAAGCTACACTCGATGTTTTGCGCCATTTTAAAAAAAAAAGAAAAAGTTATTTGGTGGACCCTTTACATTTTCCAATAAGGATAGCTAACCATAACTGTGCTACTAGGTTCTAAAAGTATTGTTTAACAAATAAAAAAATATGTGAGTGCCGGGACTCACGGTTAAATATGTGTAAACATCAACGTTTGTCCAAGTGCCTAATTTTTGTTACTGAACGTCATCAAAAGAAACATTTTGAATAATTAACACTACATTACCTATCTGTAGGCAGTGCTTAAAAAGCTTAGTGTTGAAAGAACGGCAGCGAAATACCCAGTGGCGGAACCGCTGTAACGAAATTTCCAAGCACTAAAAGGCTGGTGGTGAAGTGTCCAACGAACGGTGAAGGTTCGGTACTGAAAGGTCCTGCTTCGTAGTTCATTCTCAACTTTAAGATGACTTTACGTTACACATGGTTATTGTTTATGGTAATCACTCTCTGAGCATCGACAAATAACAACTGTCAGCGGAGAGCACTAAAATCGTGGTTTCAATTAAATGACACCGTACCCAAACTCCAAAGGAACTTAGTGGTTTGAATGACAGGGGCCGAATTAAAATATCCAGTTAGAACTGTCAACAAACTTGCAACGCTTATGAAACTCCATCTTTCCATCGAGTAAAACTTACAAAAAGTTCAGTCTTAATTTTATACTGAAGGAACCTCAAATGAATGTCACTATGAGATAGCCCGCAAATTATATATCTTGAGTTTTTAGAATATTTAGTTGCAGTTGTTGTCAGTGGAAATCAATATCTTGAGTTTTTAGAATATTTAGTTGCAGTTGTTGTCTGCGGAAATCACTAAAATCGCAGTTTCAATCAATTGACACCATCAATGGGCTATGGAATTGGACGCTGTGATTTTTAATGAATGTTAACTTTGTGCAAGTACAAAAGTAGCCGATAACTCTGCAATTTGTTCAACCTCAGCTATTTTGTATATCGCAGCCACCTATGTCCCTCGCCTACGTGCCTAAAACTTGTAGGAAGAAATTGCATCGTTTAAAAGCAGTATAATGTAAGCGTAGAATTTAAGTTCAGATTTTTATCACTGAACGCACCCGATATCCTACCATACCTACCATTGACCTGCCATACCTACAGTCAATTGTCAATCCCTACAGCTGACTATTATTATTTTTGTTTTGATTTTGTTTTCTTTTTAATTACTAGCGTCGCGTCCATTTTGTTCGGGGAATAATTAAAAATTAAAGAAAAAAATATAAAAATATAAGTGTTAAAATGATAAAATCGTCAGTCGCGCTAAAAACAATTTGCTTTCGTCGTTGGCAAAAACAATATAAATGAGTGGTCGCGATAAAGTATAATGTAATTGTCGGTCGCGTTAAAATCAATTTGTTTTGGTCGGGGCAAATCAGATTTCGTAACGTAACGTGCTACAACGTAAAGTGCACGACGTAACGTTGCACACGAACGTTCACTTTTTTTTTCACTCTACCGCCAGCATAGATGTTTATACACATCAAAAACATTTTTTAAAAAATCGTGCAATCCAGATTTCAGCAAAAAAATACTTTTTTATAATAAGTTTCGCATGGTTTTATAAGACTTTTTCGTTCAGTGTACAGTGAATACTGCAAAAAAGTAAGTAAGTTCTCACTTTTCAAGCAGAGGACATAACTTTATAGACTGTTCGGACAGGATGATATTTTTGCGGCTCTGCAAACTCCCATTGCCATCAGTGCCACCGAATAATGAATAAATTAAATATTAACTTCAACTTGTTTTTAGCCAGCTGCTCTTTGTCTTCAGTGCAAACGATTGACACATTAAAGAAAAAAAAAAAAAAAAAAACAACACCCAATAAAGTCTCAGTGAGTGGAAATTGTGATATTAGAATAAGCTTTAACGGCCATTTCATACTACCAAGTAAATCTTGTGTCTGTGTTTTGTTTTTCTTTGTGTACATCAGAGTTTAGGCGACACAATATAAAAAACAAAAGTTATTCAGTACATTTTTGCTCCTGGTGTCGAAAAAACAAATTTAATTTATTCCTTTGAATTTTTTAACACATCCGTTTGTATTTTGTCGGTCTTTTACCGTTTTTTTTTTTTTTTTTTTTGAATGTTTTGTAATGTTTCAGGCAAAGTACTGGCTGTGGCATTACTCTATTCGAATATTTAAGCAGCTTAGCGTTCAAAAAAAAAAAAAAAACAGTTTATATTTAAATTAAACATTTTAATGGAAGCAAAACAAGCGGAAGTGTGATTAATTTCTCCATATCAATTGAATATCTCGCAACCCCCGCAGAATGAGAAAAAAAAATTCTTTTCGAAATCTCTTTCATTTTTAATCTCGATACTTGCGACCACAGGGAAAAGGGATGCGAGAGTTAAAATTTGTGTTAAGAACTGAAGGTAATTTAGTGACTTTAAATGGTGAATTAAAATGGGGGCCATAATATATATGCAGGTATGTTTTTTTTTCGTTTGGGAATTTTGATTTGAATTTTAATTTAGTTTTCTTCAAATTGATTTAAAGTTTGTTCTTGACGGTAAATCATATAGGGTCAGAACCACGAAGAATGAAGTTTCAAAAACTCAACAAAAAATACAGGACTTAAAATTAAATATAATTCCGATTAGCGTTACTTGTTGTTTAAGGACCTTACATATACCTACTGTCTCACATTCCATTAATGTTTGACAAAAACCAAGTAGTCTCGAAATGAAAATTGAAACATCCTCCCATAAGATCTGACAGCCCGAATCGTACAATTTGACGGTACTATACTGGAACGATATTTGTTCGCGTACCGACTGTTCAAACCTGTGAATTTCTTTATCACTTTCAATTTGACATGCGTCAGATCATCAAAAGTCATACTTGAATGGAGAAAAATACAGGGTCTTTCATTAAGCGCTTTCTATGTTTAAATTTAAATTAAAAAAAGTGTGTGTGAGATATCATTGATATTTTGTATTCGTTTGAAAGGCCTGTTGACTCCATTTTGTATGAAATAATAACATCGTTCAAATGTCCGCCACGGCTTCTTTGGGTGGTGTGCATCCGAAATGTCCAATTTTCCATGAATCTGACGCATAAATCAGGCTGAATTTGACAGATGGCATGGGTAATGTTGAATTTGAGAGCCGCTGTGTTTTGTGGTTTATTCGCATAGATCTGCGACTCCAGAGAACCCCACAAGAAAAAGTCTAACGCGGTCAAATCTCACGATTTCGGTGGCCATTTCACATCACCTCAACGTGAGATGAACCATGCCCTCGAATCGCTTGCGCAGAATTCCCAACGTCGCGTGAACTGTTTGGCACGTCCTTTTGTAACCAAATGTCGTTGGCGAAAATCTCATCCAATTAAGGCCAAAAGAAGTTGGTAATCATCTACCTATACCGTTCGCCGTTGATGGTGATGGCCTGGAAAACGTTGTTTTCAAATAAATATGGATCAATGATGCCACCAGCTCAAAATTCACACCAAACAGTGACTTTTTCTGGATGCGTTGGATGCTCTTGAATCTCATGAGGACATTGGTATCGTCCCAAATTCAACAATTTTTTTTGTTAACGTACACATTCCGTACGTTGTCCGAACAGAACACACATTTTTATAAAACAATTTTATCATTTGCACGTTTTGTTGAACGCTCTACCGTCCATGGTGATTTGGCAAAACAGACTGAATAAATGATACGTATAGCTTTAACAATATGGCCGCTAACTATTCAACTGTCAATGTTTGGAAGTACCTATTGGAAGACCCTTTAGTTCCACAGGGCACAGCAATTTTTGAGTTTATTTATTTGTCAGTAAACATGACAAGGTCAACCGCATAAAAAAAAGGTGGTCAATAAAAATACACCACCAGAACTATGATCTTCAATATCAATTATAAATTGAGAAAAGAGTGACGGCCTTAAAATGCACGCTTGTGGGAAACCTGCGTAGCACCGAAACTGTTTTGATTTGATACTAACATTTGAAACAACAGGAGTCATATTTGAGAGAAGGTGGTGATAAGTTCATAGAAATGTTGTAGATAGTTGCAAGTATACATAGCAGTTACGTGACCTTCTGTTAACGGTGTCAATAGCTGTATAAAGATTTTGAATATTAGACTCAAAAATATGACCCTATTCTCGCGGTTTGAAAGAAAAAACTCTGGGGTGCCCGAACTATACCTATTTAAAAGCACGGAAAGTTAAATTGTAGACTATTATAATACACAATTGATACAAAAATATATAATGGAAGTTAAGACTTCTTTGCTGGGCTAATGGTCTTGTTCATTTGTTTAGTTTCTCAAATGTCAAGTTTTGATTGTGATTACAATCTTCTTAGCCTGTACTCAATTCTCAATTAACCTGCGTTGTTCTTGTTGTTGTTATTGCTAAGCACTTGCCCAAACAATATATTTTCAAACAAAAGACCATCATATCTCATCATCGCCACCATCATGTTTCTAGCACTCAATCAAATGATAAACACCTGCGAAAAGCAAACCATCTATGCACATAAGTATATCACAGAGTGGATCATTTATGGAAACATGCGTACACCTGCAAATTCCCTTATCATGTAGAATATGGTTCATAATAATTGTAAATCCAAAAAAAAAACATTTTACGTTGATTAATGAAGCTCTATTATCCCTTATGAAGACGCTAAATTAATTTACTCTATGGCATCTCGTATATATACAGTACCTACCCACATCACAAACATTAGGTTGTGATGTAGTTTAATCAGTCTGCCTCTGAGATAAATCCTTACCATCCATTTTCCCATCCAAACCCTCCACTTTCCACCATTTACACGTCAAACATTTTGGGATTATAGAGAGATTGTGATAATTTTAGCTAACTCTTTCGCTTAGGATCATGCCTGTTTACATATAATGACCGTAAAACATGGATTACTTTTATGGTAAGAACCGCACACACACTGCTTATGCCGTTAAAGTGATAGCATGAGGAAATTAATTTAAAATTGCTCCTTTTACTTGCGATACCTCGGGATGAAAAAATCAAATTCGGAATTTTAATCAACTAAATGATGAAATATCTGAGGGCAAAAAATCACATCGGTATAGGAAACATGGTTTCAACGGATATGCAATATCTTATTTGACTCAAGAACAGCCTGTACGATTTTAATAAAAAAATTTCTGTGTGTTATTGTAGGGAGATCCATAATAGAACGTACCCAAGATATACATAATGCAACCGTATCGTAACGTATTAGACGTAATGTGCTACAAGTAACATGCTACACGTAAGGGCAAACGTTTTAAGTTTCACCTACCGCCACGGCATAAATGTTTACACATCAAAAAATTCTCACAAAACTTACTTGCTTGTTGTCTGGCTTTTGATTTTGATGTTCAGTTTCAAGACAAAAATTGTAACATTGACATTTATTCCAAAAAAACCTATTGATTTCGAGCAGTTGCCACAGATTTTTGTAACTTTCTCCAAAATAATAAGCATTGTTGCGGTTCTGTAGGGTCACCAGATTAAGAGCGATATGAAAAAAAATTAAATAAAGCAACAACGGAGTGAGATATTAAATTGTTTCTGGCTTAATTTTGAAGCTACATTCATGCCATTATGTACATTATTAAAATAGTAGTTTCAGCTTCGCTGGCAGTGCTTTCAGCAGTCAGCCCAGTTTTTGATGATTCGGTCCAATATGTGCGGCGTTATTCCGGCGATAGCGTCTCGAATATTTCCCTCGAGCTCATCCGATGTGATTGGCTTTTCAGCGCCGCATCGGCCTAGTCGCCAATTTTACAACCTCGAGCGCTGCGTGCGTCGGCGTCTCTTGTATGGCACGTAGCGCAGCCTGCAGCACTGTTTTAATGACTTTTTTCAAAATTGAGATTAAGGAATTAAAGCAAAACCTTAAAAACAGATAAATTTAGCAAATTCTGTAAAAAAAAAAAAATTAAAACAAAGCTATTGACTGAGGGTTGCCAAAGTGTTACTCTTATATTTATTTTAGTTTTGGTAGTTGTGATAGTTTTAATCTTTTAGTAAATCAATTTATCTATAAATAAAAAAACGTTTAATCCACCTTTATTCCACGAGTTTTCTAAACCATAAAGTTAAGTTACTAAGCTAAACCACCTAGTTCGGTGGTTTTAGCTTAGTAAACGTCAACTACTAGAAATGTTGTTTTATTATTAACATTTGGCACTTAGTTCACTAGTTCACGGAATAAGGACTAATCCTTCGCTATTCCACATTTATTAATTTGGCTGATAGCATTTATCTTTCAATTTAACAAACGTCATTCTGAAAAAAAAAACTTATTATAACTCATGAATTTCTTGTATAATTTAGTGCTTTTTGGCACCAGAATATATACATATATTAATAGTAAATTAAAGAAAATTGTGTTTCTATTACAATTAAATGTAAGTCTAGTGAAAATTTAAAAACTCATTTTTGCTTTGGTTACGGTTTATTGAAGATTCTGATTTTGATTTATCATATGGGTTTTCCAATAAGAGGTGTTATTTTGAATAGCCCGCTATTTCGGTAGCTGTCACTTTTGAAGCTGTCATTTTTTAACGCCATTAATAAAAATGGAACGATACAAGCTTCAACAACGCATTGAAATTATTAAAATTCACTATAAAAATGGTGAAAATTTGGCAGAGACGGTTCGTAAAACTAAAACATTTTTGGGTCTTCGTGAAGCACCTTGTCGGACCGCAATACAGAAATTGGTGGACAAATTCGAGCTGTTGGGACAAGTTAGTGATGTGAAGAATAAAACCCGTGCACGTCGCTCAAGAACAACTGAGAATATTGCTGTTGTAGCCCAAAGTGTTGAAGAAAACCCAGGTTTGTCCATTCCTTGTCGTTCTTTGGAATTAGGCATTCCACAAACGTCACCGTATTTTGCATAAAGACTTGGGTCTTAAGGCTTATAAAGTTCAGTTAACACAAGAACTCAAGCCGGCTGATCATCAACAACGGCGTGTCTTTGCTGATTGGGTCCTTGAAATGCATGAAAATGATCCGGAATTTCATCGAAAAATCATCTTGACTGATGAGGCCCATTTCCACCTCGGAGGCTACGTCAACAAGCAAAACTGTCGCATCTGGGGCTCGGAAAACCCAAGAGTTATTGTTGAAAAGCCTTTCCATCCTCAACGCGTGACTGTTTGGGGCGGTTTATGGTCCGGCGGGTTCATTGGACCTTACTTTTTCGAAAATGAGGCTGGAGCAACAGTTACGGTCAATGGATTGCGCTATCGAGAGATGATTAATAATTTTTTATGGCCGGAATTGGATGGTATTGATCTGGACAACGTTTACTTTCAACAAGACGGCGCTACGTGCCACACAAGCAATGAAACCATCGATCTTTTACGGGAAAAGTTTCCGGACCGTGTTATCTCTCGAAGAGGTGATCACAATTGGCCACCGAGATCTTGTGATTTAACACCTTGCGACTTCTTCCTTTGGGGCCACGTGAAAGATAAGGTCTACGCCAACAGCCCAGCGTCGATTCAAGACCTCAAAGATGGAATTCGTGAGGCTATCGACGACATAGGGCAGCCACTTTGCAATTTGGTTATGGAAAATTTCATGAAAAGGATATGGTCCTGTAAGCGTGGTCGTGGCGGCCATTTGGCCATTTTTAACGAAATACCTTCCTCTTTATAATAAAATAAACATCCGATCAGTTATCTCAAAAATGCTATTTTTCTTTGAATATCAAAATAACACCTCTTATTGGAAAACCCTCTATATCCGTGGCAACTCTATTCGATTCTTGTTTTGACGTTTAAAAAGTGCCAACAATTGTAGCCCACAACACGTTCCAAGCTTTTTGGGCAGTTTTCTTCTCGCTGAGAGGATTTCATGCCCACTCCTCAAAATTTGACACGACTATCCATTTTTGGCCAAAAAAGTCTGGAACAAACTTAATAATATGTTGAACGGTAGCGCTTATTTTTCCACCAACAAAATTTAGAAGAGCACTATCTATAGTATATTTTACTTTTCTAAGGGCTATATTATTCACTTTGGATTTAAATTGGATTTCGTGAATTTTGAATCCAACCTATAAATCCGGATTTATTAAATTCACAAATTTAAATCTATGCATGTCCATATTATTCATATTATTAAATCCAATTAATTCACATGCTTTCAATCCAGATGTAAAAGTTCTTTAAATCCAGACGTAAAAAAGTTTATATCAAATTTATGAAATGTCAAATTTCTTCAATGACAGTTGTTTCTGTTGGGCTTTGTCGTATCCGAAAGTTTTTTTCTACATAAATAATTTCAGTAGTTGGCACATTTTTATTTTAAACTATTTAATACAGTTTGTTGCCTATCCACCGAGCAATAAACTGTCGAATTCCATTGAAGGATGTCTACGATGTCAATGGATTAAAAACCTCTACAAATCTGAAATTTTGTCCATATTATTTTCTCCTCGGAAAAATGCATTTTCCGTGCAATCGGTTTTAGTGTATTGCGACTGGCTAGCCAGTACTGGCTCGTCTGGCCTCCGGGTTATTTTATTAATTTTTAAATCATGTCTTTTGAAAAGGGACGAATAATATAAAATTGTGTATTAATCTGGATTTAAGTCCTTAAACTGACCTCCGGTCGGCAGTTAAGATTCAATTGGATTGATTGAAACTGGGTTTAAAAATTGGATTTAACTTTGGATTTAATGAGGGAATAATATGAAATTCTAATGTAATATTTAATTTTAATTCTGGATTAATCGAGTGAATAATATGGTTGTAAGTGATGATCTACAGTCCAGATTTGAATCTTATTCTTTTTCATCTTTTCCTTAAACTAAAAATCCATCGAAAATGCAATTTTACATTTTTGACTATAACCACAAAATATTTTGCAGAAATTAAATAGACTCCCCTGGATGTTTAAAAAATACAAAAATGGATTATATATTTAATTCTAGGAAAAATAAACTATTTTTAGAGTATAGCACGTAAAATTGAAAAGAGTAGGTTTATAAAAAAAAAAAATATAAAAAATCAAATAAAAATAAGTAGCTATTGTCATATGCATATTGTACTATGTAAAAAGTGACTTGGGAGTAACTGTATACAGGTACATACTCCATAAAATTACATCATTCCTTTGAGTATTATTTTTATATACTATAACGCAGATTCATCAGAAATGATCCAATGGCAGAGGCATCAGTCGTTGTTGAATGGACACGTATATGGGATTATATTATTATGGCAGAAACGTGAGTTCTATGTTTATATTTTTATTTTATCCTATAATAGAATTGAATATTGAACCATACACATAATAGTATCTACACATATATATATATTAATTTGTGTAAGAATCGATATTTATTTAATTAAAATTTAGATAATACTATACGAACGAATAAAACTAATTGCAAAGATAAAATCTTAATCAAAAAAATAGAGAATAAATTATGTTTGAACTCATACATTCTGTATATCGTCATGGAGCCTTTATAGAAACCGTATATAAACCCTAAACACCCATTCTCTATTTTCGGAGATGGAATATTAGATATATTCTATTTTTAGTAATCAGTAAACATAATTTCGAAAATTTCGTAATAAAACTTGTTTGTGTTTGTATACCGACCTTTTATCTTTTTAACATTTAATTATACTACAGGGTGCGCTAAATAAGACCTACCAATGATAAACATGAATAATTTTTCAAGGTATTTTTAAATTATTTTTTATATATATACTAGCTACCGGCTTCGCACGGGTAGACAAACCTAAGCTTCGCATAAAATTACAAATTGAAATTGAATACCACTTACGGAGTTTTGACCCACTTCACGTTATGAATGGCGAAATTCGTTAAAATACGATCATCTACGTCCAACCTTTATTACTTTCCCAACGCAGAAAGAATTTTTGTGATAAAAAATCTTTTTTTTTGTGTTTATTCCATTTCGCTCTATAAATATAAAATTTTTAAAAATAACCTTTCCAACACAAACTGAATTTTTGAAATCAGATGCCACTTTTCATTTTTACCCCATTTCACTCTATAAATTCTGAAAAAAAATCCCTAAAAATTTCTTAAACCCGATTTTATTTTATGTTTACTCCCTAAACAAAATTTAAAAAAGAATATCCCTAAAGCTATCTCCTTAGAAAAACCTTTTACAAAAAAAGAATTTAATAAATCGGACAATTTTTTATGTTTACCCCATTTCACCCTACAATTGTCAATTATTAATATTTTGAAAAAGAATATCCCGAAAGCCTTTTCCTAAGAAAAAAAACTTTCAAACAAAAAAGAATTTATTTTTTTAAATATTTTTTAGTGAAATTTTTGAAAAAGTTGAATGGTAGATATATCAGAGAATAGCTAAAGATGATTCTCATCGGCTTTGTTGGTCGTTATGATGATAAAATGAAAGATTAATTCATTCACTTTTTCCCAACGTTTCGACGGTGGTTGCCGTCCTCTTCAGTGGATTTTTATTTATTAAAAAAGAAGCAATTACATAAAAGTGTAAATGTATGTAGGGCGGACATGATATACACTTACATAAACTTGAACAAAAGTCCAATAAGTACATTCAAGTTTTGGATCTACTGTTGGAAACTAAAGAGCAATACACCGCTGAGATGTTTTGTATGTCTTGTTTACGGTTCATGTCGTTCTTGCTATTGATTATGGGTAGTGTTTCTCACGTATAGCGTTTCCAAGTGTGTTTCGCCATTGCCAAGATCTCCACACCATCAAAGTCCAGTTAGTGGCCACTTTCAACGCTGTGGCAAGCCAGTGCCATCTTTTCAGAATTTTTCGACCGAATGTCCGATTTGTGAACCTACCAACAAAGCCAATGAGAATCATCTTTAATTATTCTCAGATACACATCAAAAAAGAAATTTCTCGGAACAGACATTTTTTTTATTTTTACTCCATTTCATCCCGCAAATAATAAAATTTGAAAAAAATATCCCTCAAAACATTTCCCAAGAAAAACTCTTTAAACAAAAACTAATTTGTTAAATCGGACACTTTTTATATTTACCCCATTTCACCCTATAAATAAAAAAATTAAAAAATTATCATTAAAGCCATTTCCTAAGAAAAAACTTTCAAACACAAAAAAGAATTTCTTAATTCGGACAATTATTTTATTTTTACCTACCCCATTTCACCCTACAAATGAGAAAAGTTGAAGAAGAATATCCCAAAAGCCATTTCCCAACCGCCTACAGCGCTGTTTGTTGAACGGTAATTGAATTGAACTGAAAAACGAAATTTTATTTCATTACAGCGCCAGCTGTTGAGACTTTTTATACTTTTCTTTTTTCCTAAACCTTCGCGGTACAATTACGAACAAACCCGTAGAAGGAAGAATCCAATTTGGTGCAGTCGTTCTCAAGTTTTAAGCATCCGAACCCACCACGATTCATTTTTATGTATATAGATATAATGGAATAAAGTACGATCGCATAGCGAACAAAAACTGTCCAATTGATAGTATTTTCGGAAAATAAACTGCCAAGTACCTGCTTCTGGCTGTATTCAACTACTTCTAACCTATCGTCGAGGAAGTTCAGTAATGAATTTACGAAATGTAATGCATTTCGTAGTAAATTATTATTGTTGACAAATACAAAAACAGACAACAAAAATTATATTTATATTGCGGCTAGATTTTATACTTTTGACAGAATTAAAGCGTTCCATTCACCATCTTGACAGGGGCCAATGAAACACACCTAATAAAGGGTGTTTTTTTAGAAGTATAGAACTTTGAAATGGAATAAAACCAAGATGATTTTTTTAAATCGACATGAAATTTACTTTATTCGCTCGGACGTAGTCTAATCTGGAGGTCCAATTTTCGATGACTTTGTCCAACATTTGTGTCCGTATATCGGCAATAACGCGGTGAATGTTGTCCTCCATGTAGTGAATCGTTTCGGACGTAGAATAGCGACTTCACACATTCCCAGATAAAATAGTTAAGCGGCGTTAAATCGCACGATCTTGGAGGGCAATTCACGGGTCCGTAACGTGAAACTATATGCGGTTACCAAACGTTTCCTTCACTAAATCAATTGTGGCACGAACTGTGGGACATGTTGCGCCGTCTTGTTGAAACCACAGCTAATGCACATCATGATTGTTCAATTGGTGAACGAAAAAGTCAGTAATCATGGCTTTTTAGCGGTCACCATTGACTGTAGCGTTCTGACCAGCATTGTTTTTTTAGAAGTACGGACCAATTATTCCACCAAACCATAAAGCACGCACCAAACAGTCAGTTTTTGTGCATGTAACGGTGTCTCAACATACACTTGAGGATTATCATCACTCAAAATACGGCAGTTTCGTTTATTGACGTATCCATTCAACCAAAAGTGAGCTTCATCGCTAAGCAAAATTCGCTTATGAAAATTGGGATCAACGGCAATCTTGTTTTGGGCCCATTTGGGTACAATTTGGAAGCATTGTTCAGGCGTCATTCTATTCACGTTGAAATGCCAAACCAAACTAAAAATAAATCACTTGACAGCTGACAAAATGGCCGCCAGTTAAAATGGTGTTACCAACTTAAAGTTCTATACCTCTAAAAAAAACAGTCTTTATATCGAATTTTTTCATCGTCATGAACTGTTAATTAATTTAATTCTAAATATATACTTCGTTGGCCACCAGCAACTTTATCATAACTTTTTAGAGTACTCACTATATTTTATCTTATATCATATCAGTGGAACTAGATAAGTCGAATTCTTTAAAAGTTAAGAGTGACAATTTGAATGTTGAAATACTCTTCCATGGGAATTCAATACCTACATATACTATTTGTTGATGGATTCCAATGTCAAGGTTTTATTTTGCATCTTTTTTCACTAAACACAAGTTTGCATAACTGTGGCTGATAGAAAAGTCCAAAAGGAAAGGCAATTAAAAACTAGTTAACATTCTAAAGAAAATTACAAAATAAACATTCCTAACAAATTCACTACATACACAATCTGGAGAATTCCCTGAATCCTTGAATGAATATTTATTTAAACTCCTACCAAGCACCAGAATCAGCCACCCTTTAATAAAATGATTGTACATTTCTTAAACTTTTCTCCACATTCCGATTGTGGTTTTTTTTTCTTGTTGTTGTTATCAGAAAGGGGCAGTAACAAAAACTTTCTGGGGCTGAATTACGAATATTCTAACTTTGTCAATTTTCTTAATTATCGAGCTACTTCAAAGAAGAAAAGATGTAATTTGAGTATTATTTTCTTATACCACAACCTTCATCCACTTCATATACAGGGCTGGATTATTTACTAACAAAAAAAAAAAAAAGACAACTTGTTATAATTGCTACGTGGGTCATCTCTGAGTAATTGAAAAAGTTCCACCACTGCAAGTATTGTGCTTCATCCGCCATTTTGAAAAAAGCCATTTTTATCATTAGCTCAAGAACGATTCATTATACAAAAACAAATGTCGGAAACTTTTTGATAAGTTGGTAATTAAACTATGTTCTTTTTTACATGTTCTTAAATGTTTTTTTTTTATAGAGGGTATTCCAATAGGGACTTTTGATCTTTGACAGTTGATAGCGGCCATATTAGTTGAAGCTTTATCTGTCAAATTGGCTGTCATTTATTTAGTTTGTTTTGCCAAATCATTATGGATGGATATAGGGTTCAACAACACGTGCAAATGATAAAATTGTTTTTATCAAAATGAGTGTTCTGTTAGGGCAACGTTCCGCGCGCTTCATTCATTTATACGGTCAACGGTCATCTTCAGCGATGAGTCCCATTTCTGAATGAATTGGTATACGTCAACAACCAAAATTGTCGAATTCGGGACCATACTAGTCCACGTGACATCAGAGCGGCACTGTCACTGTTTGGTGTGGATTTCGGCGGCATCATCGATCCATATTTCTTTGAGAATGACGTTAGCCTGGCCATCATCGTCAACAGCGAGCGCTATAGGTCAATGGTTGCCAACTTTTTTTGGTCTGAATTTGATGATATGGACACCAGCAACATGTTGATTCAAGAGGACGGTTCTACGTGCCATACAGCTCACGCCACATTGGAAATTCTGCACGAGCGATTCGAGGGCATGGTCATTGGTCATCTCAAGTGGAGGTGATGTGAACTGGCCACCGAGAGATCGTGCGATTTGACCCCGTTAGACTTTTTCTTTTGGGGTTTTCTGAAGTCACAGATCTATGCGGATAAGCCACAAACCACAGCTGCCCTCAAACCCAACATAACCCATGCCATCGGTCAGATTCAGCATGACTTATGTGCCAGAGTCATCGAAAATTGGACATTTGAACGATGTTGTACTCCATCGATAGGCCTTTCAAACGAATACAAAATTAAAGATAGGAAGCGCTTAATAAAAGACCTGTTATTTTCACATCGAAACGGCGAAAAAATTTATCTTTTTTTCAGTTTTTGCCACTTCTGCAAGCCAGTTAGTGAAAACTGAAAAATGGAAAAGTTCTCACCTCTCTTTATAGCCTTTTCACAACAAAAGAAAATAACAGTTTTGGCGAAAAACACAAATCGAAAATACGAAAATATTATAAACAAAAAAGAAAGGTAAATAAATTTAATATATTAGAAATGTTGTTACAACTTTTGTGTTTCTTGAGATATTGCCTAAAACTCGTTTTTCAAAATGGCGGGTGAAGCACGATGCATACGATACTTACAGCTAGCGGTAGAGTGAAATAAAAACATGGACTTTCCTCTGTGCGACGTTACGAGGTCACACTGTACTTGCTTGCACATTACGTTACGGAAGTCAGCATAGGTATTAGGATATTGGGTAAACGTTCAGCAAACTATTCCGTTTTGGATCAGTGCAAGTAGTCAACAACGTATTAACGACTTCGCATACGGATCCAAATATGAATCCTCAAAATTGGGCTTAAACAAACCTTGATGTTTACAAATATTAACCGTGAGTACCGGTACTCACACATTTTGTTTTTGTTTAATTCTCAAAGGGTAGACTTCTTCTTACAATCATAAAAAAAGAAACGAAAAACCTTAAGTTTAATTTTCATAAAACTTTTCATAAAAATTCATTGAATTTTGTTAACTTTGCCTTTTTATTGTTAACCTTCTTGTTTTAACCGTTAAGAAAGTATTGACTTAAAACAAATACGGTCTATGGCCTTCTGATTCCAAATTAAATCTTTATGTATTTTATTTTGCCTTTTTGTGTCTTTTTTACCATTATTTGCATTTTGTACTTTATTTATCATTTTCCAAATTTGTCATATCATAAATAAAGTAAATATAAATTTGGGGACGCAACAGCTGGTGGAAGGCCAACAGCCAAGGCCAAGGACTAGTGACTTACAACAACTCTCAACCATTTAGATGGACGAGGCTGGGAATCGAACCCAGATCTTCGATAGGACAGTTCTGCAGACTAACCATCACGCCATCGGGTACTACTGACCTTATATCAATTGCGTTTTATTTGAACCCTTGTTTAATTTTTGACAGAAGATTAATAAGGTAGATTCACATACAGGGTGTTTTGCATATGATGCGACAAAAGATTAGAGCGTAAAGGTTAGATCGAAGAAAGAACAAAATTGTATAGAATTGTAGAATCTACTTCCTCCTGCATGAGTAGGAAAGCCATTTTTTTCAAAACTTGGCTTAAAAACAATATTCCAAGACATTGGCATCACTTACCATGCCAAGCTTAAGTTTTTTTTTTAAGTCAGGAAAGTGAATGATAGGCAAACTAGCTAAAAAAAAATCCAAGTCAGTGAGGTAAAGTCATTGTATTATAGGCTGACTAATTTTAGCTTATATTGAGAGTTGTCCTTAAGATCCTTCTATGGCCATTTCGTAGGGACAATATTGCAAGCTTTTACTGCCTGACTATGGTATTTCAGTGCCTATTTTAGTGTTAAATTTTCTATTTTTTATAAACTACAAAACTAACCTCACTTCAATAAATTTTGGTTGACTGATAATTTCCAAGCCACATATACATTTAGAATTGATTTTTTAATTAATTAAAATATTTAAAGATTTCAAAAAGGAAATTCATTAAATTAGTTAACGAAGTTTAGAAAATGAGTGTTAAGCGTTGCCGTCTGCTTTTATTTTAATTCAAAGCAACATACACGTACATGTGATGGACTATACATGACAAAAATCCAACAATCTTATGTGCGTACGAAGGAAATTGTAGCCGATTACGATGACAGTGACAGTTTAGTGACAATTCAGAAATTAGTAAATTGGTGCGGGTAGTATTTTGTTGTACTAGTGGTAGTGTGATATTTTCTAGTACTCCTTGGCGAAATGGTTGGTGAGTTCAATGCTGGGGATCTGGATTCGAATCCAGCCTATTCCACTCTGTCTTAAATTTTTTTTTTTTAGGTAATACCGCCTATTTCGGGGAAGTGGAAAATACTCCAATAATCAGCCTTATTGTGAGTTTCCCCCGAATAACATTCCACCCAGCAAATTTGACATTTCACTTTCTGCCTATTGTGAGTTTCACTCGAAATTTCATGATCGAAAAATTCCCCTTATGTGAACATTCATTTTGGGCAGAATGTAATGTCATTTTCGTTTCTTTTTCGTAGAAATTTCGTTTGGGTGAAAAAATTCCGGGCGAACAAAAAATTTTAAAGTGAAATATTTTTTCGGGTGAAACTCACAATAAGGCTTAATATATCTTTTGTCATTATAAAATGCCTATCGTCTTAGGTGATCAACAAAGCAGAAACGGCTTAGTCTTAAAGTACTAGGTCCTGGTTCTCCACGAGCTGTTGGGCCTCTCCGGTTCCATATTTAGTGTTTCATGACTGCTAACATTGTTGAAAAGCAGCACTGTGGTAACGACTGTGTTGAATATTGTTTTTTTCGAACTTCTTAAAAAAATCATAAATATTTGCATTTTGAAAAGCAAAAATCAAAATGATTTTCCCCCCAAAACCACAACTGGAAAGAATTTTCGACACCCCCAAAATGTAGGAAAATAAAGAAAGATATTTTATCTCAATTAATTCTTGAAGATCAGACGATTAGAACTTCGTAAGGAAGCCATATTAATTTTATTAAAAAAAATTTGAATAAAAAAGATAACGGAAATTCCTAGAAAACTCTCATTGACGGCTGCGATCGACAAACGATCGAATAGGGTAATTTGTTTCAATTTTGAGAGATTTTTCCAATTTTTGTTTTCTTTTTAGATTTGTTTTCAATTGAACTTCAATTTAGTTTTTGAAGCTTGTACAGTAAGGCGTGATATATCAAAATTATTGTCATTTAATAAACTTCCGAATTAAAAAAACAAAATAATATCCATTTTAAGATCAAAAAAACAATTCTGTAAGAGGTAGGTAATTATCTGCGTTTAAATTTTATTGTAAATTAATTTGAAAACCCAAAATTTCAAAAACCCATTATTCAGAAAACCCAAAATCCCGAAAACCAAAAATAAAAAAAGAAAAAAAACCCACATCCTGAAAAGCCAAAATCCCGTTATTAAAATTGAATACAAATTGTTTAAAATTGTTAAAGAAATAAGCCTTCAAAACAAATTGTCTTCTCCCTGAAACACTTTGGATTTTCGGAATTTTATGTTTTCGGAATTCTGACATCAACCGGAATTATTTCTCAAACGTCTATTTTGCAGCTTTGAACTTGCAAACGTTCATATCTCAATTTGTTAGTTATTCTCAGTTTATAAATTATTTCCAAAATAACAATTAAAAAATTTACTTAATTATTTTTATTTTATCATTTTAAATTTTAATAATATTTTTAGCTTAGTTACAAATTTAAATATCTTACAGTTAGAGAAGGTATGACATTGAGGATGTTAGGACGATTTAAATATTTAAACTATACATAACTTTTTATTTTTGAGAAATCTATGGACTTCATATAATATCAACTCCTTGGCCTTTTACTCAAATTTACCGTCTTTAGCCCTATTTATAAATTAAATTAAAAAAAAACACTCGAGAAAACCCGAAAATCGTTCGACAAGGCATTCGTAAAAAAGAAAAACAAGAAGAACTATTAAACTCTGCAATTGATTTTAAATTCTGATACACCCTGTGTCCACTGAAATTAAAAAAAAAAAATAAAATAAAAACAAAACTTAGAGTAATAACTTTCTGATTTGAAACAAATTAAGAAAATAAACTTTTTGTGCTGGAGTCGAGTCGATGGAGCTGGTGACAATTTTTTCTTCCCTCATTTCCTTTTTCTTCGGACTGTGATTTCGTACAGTAGGTACCTACAGTTTCTTTAATTATCAAAGTTTTTTAATTTGGTTGGCAATTTTTTTCTTTGGAAAGGAAAATAAAATACAAATTTTATCCAAAACAACACGGTTATTCGTGTGAATAAAGAACCTCATTGTTGATGGAATGGTGCGGCTGATGATGCCTGAGTAATTTTTCAACAGCATTTCAACAAAATTACGTGATTTATTTTGAAATTTTAAGAGTACGAAATTGTTTCTTTAGCTTTGGCATCGCCAAGTACAAACACTCTATCCAGATTCAGAAACTGACACTTTCATTTTACATGAACACGACACGTGGAAATGTGCAGACACATCAAAAGCATGTGATGCGAACACAGTGTACAATGTACAATGTACATGTACATGTACCCTACATCTACACACATACAGTAGCTCATGTGAGTCCGGACCGGAGTAGAGTAAAAGTAAATGAATTACAAAATTGTTTCTACTGGATGGATAAATATTACATTTTGAGGAATATCGTGTCATGGCACTGGATTTAAATCAGTTTTCCATATTCCCAGTGGAGGACAGGTGCAGAGTACCGTGCGGAGACAGTTTAACACCATTATCTTATTAATGGCACCTGAGTGGGTGCTGTGGGTGGTTGAAGGCCTCTCATCATGCGGCAAGGATATTGGGTGATTTTCGAATTTCCACAGTTAATAGGTTAAAAGTTAGGAATGCGCAAATAATGTATCTGATGTACCTAAGGAGGTTGGTTCATTATGTATGCTACAGTTGAAAAATACCACTCCAAGGAACGTATAGGTGTTCTCCAGCATAATGGATGATCTATGATGGGGTGAAGGAGAAGGGTTTGTTCTGTATTTTTTCCACGTATCTACAACATGCATCATGTGGAGAAATAGTATGACTTGATTACTTTTTATTTTCTCTCAAAAAAGAAATTAAAATAGTGACTTGGCAATGATATAACGAATTGAAGATCAGCTTACTACCAGCTGTTTTTTTTTCTCACATTCTGGTGTTGCATTTTAATAAATAAATAAATAATAAAAAAATTAGTGGTGATGCGACAGCTCGTCGCAAACCAGGGCCTGATGTATTGTTGTAACTCTCAAGTATGCGTGTTGTAAGTCGGCAGGAATAAAGGCTGGAATAAGACCTAAAATTATTGGCTAAATGTTGAAATGTTTCATGTTGATTTAACAATATGAAAGAAAATTAAAGCTTTAAAGGTGTCATATAGATTTTTTCAAGTAACTTTTGTTGATTCAACACAACTTACGTTCAAGTCTTGTATCTCGTTAGATAACATTTGTCATGATCAACCGTGTTGTAAAATAAAAACTTGATAAAATTGGTTAATTTCTGTTTAATTTTACCTGATTGAAATAAAAACAGACAAATATATGAAATTGACTTTTTTTTGGCAAATATTTACTTGCAGATATGTTAAAATTTCCATGCACTATTCGGTTTTTTGTCAAAAAATTGTTGTTTTGGAATAAGGTATTTCACGTTTTTTTGAGAAAATAGTCTTGTTTTTTGGGTTATTCAAGTAAGTATATCTTTCTGATGGTTCCACCGATTTTTATGCAATTTTGCAATCTGGTGCATCTCACCTTCATCCACCCCTCCCCCCCCTATAGATCAAACAAAAATACATTTAAAAATTTTGAAAATCATTATTTTTAAACAAAAAAATTAGGGTCAATGTGGGTAATTGTAAACAATTTCATGTTTTTTTTAAATTTTTGACTTCAGTTTTCAATATGTTTTCACAAAACAACTTGATGGAAATCTTTGAATGGAAATATGAAATTGTGGCATTATGTTTATATACATATAAAAAAATATTTCCGAAATCGTTCAAATTATTGTCAAATTTGGTATGTTTACAAATACCCCACCATGTCTTTATTTTTTTATAAATTCGAGGGTAAATGTAAACAGTGATTTCGTTGACTAGGCATGATAAGAGAAGCTACTATGGGGAAAATGAATACAAAAGCGTATATATGACTATTGGCAGTGTGAAAAATACAAAAAGTGAGTGTTTACTTTAACCCCAAAAAAAGAAGATAAATCAATTTAACATTATTAAAGATTTATTTTAAAATACAAAAATACAAAATTTTGATTAAAAAGAACAAGTATTGTTAATTATCGTATTTCCTTGACAGGGGCTTTATCTAACGGCTGTAATTTGTCTGTCAAATGGCTTGGAAATCGAAGCAATTGAACATTGTTATTCATAGCAGCTTCCACTATTCGCACGCTGATATGGCTGGAGTGTCCATCATACAGCAATAAGGCAGTTTGATCAATAGCATTGTTCTGTTCTCTGAGACGTGCCACATGGGGAACAAACCCACTTATGAACCAATGGTAGAACTGTGGCTCTTCCATCCAATCGTTCTTTGAAGCTCCATATAAAGTACCAGGATATGCTTCATCATTTGTCCATCGAACTTGTACCGCTGCGCCTTTAAAGATAATTAAAGGAGGCAGAGCATAGCCATCTGCAGAAACGCATGCCAAAACAGTGGTTGACTGACGTCCCGAACCTCCAGTGAGTCTACTCATTGGAACTCCCTTTTTTCCTATTGCCTTAAGTTTGTTTGGGTCATTACAAAACCCGCTTTCATCGGCATTGAATATAAAGTTTGATTTTTCGTCAAGCCCGTATCCAGTTACAACCTTATTCAACTTATTATAAAGGTCGTAAATGACTTGGGGCTTTCTGGCATCTTTCCTGCATTTTTGCAGCAGCTCCGGTTTTTTTAACGATAATTCGGGGTGTCTGTTCATAAAGTTTCTGTACCATTCTTGTCCAGGCTTTGAATTAGTAAATGGGGTCTTTATGCTATTTGTAACGACATAGTCACTGATTAAATTTAGAAGTTCTCCTTTATCGCATGGATAACCACATGAAGACCGTTCAAGAAGGCATTTGACAATCTCATTTTCAACTTCCAGTGAAAGTGCAATCTTACGTCCTTGTTTAAACTTGTCCATTGAGTTTTTTCTTCCCTTGATTCGGTTATAAATGATAGATATTGGCACCCCATATGCATCTTGAGCTGCTCTGAACGTCATATTTTTGTTTTGTACGTCATGGACCGCTTTTGCAACATCATTCACTGAATAGGATGGTGGCGGCTTCTTTAATATGTAGTTCCGCGGCATATTAGCAATAGTAATTAACTAAAATAAATTAATTTTTATTAAAACCAATCATTTTTACCAAAAATATATGTTAACATTTACCTCCAGAATGTTGTTCACATTTTCCCATATGAAAAAATATTCTGGGTTAAATGTAAACACATGAGAATCGACATAAATATCATGGTTTTTTAAAATTTTTTATTTCACATAGAATCTACATCAAAATTTAAAACTAAAAAGGTATTCGCAAATTATACTTACCCAATTAAATCTGCAAAAATATTAAATTTTTCTGGAAGATTAACAACTTATTTGGCACTTTTAAAAATTAACTTTCACGAAAAATGCGTCCGTCAAATAAATTCTCTTTTGACGGCAATGAGTTTGACGTATAAGTCAAAGGATGCATGCGTCCGCAGTTTCTACTAATGTATGCGTCAAAGAGACTTAACTGAAGTTTTATATGAGCCATGTTTTCATTTCCCCCAGTTTACATTTACCCACATTGACCCTATATAAAAATACAATTTTTTTCAGTGGGTACTTTTGACCCTTTTAATATTTTATCGTTTGAAATAATGTACATCATGCATCTTCAATGTGTGGTTACACATAGTTGATAACCACAAGAACAAGTTCGTGCGATCAAGTCGGGCATATTTTTTTTAGTTTATTTATTTCAGTTTGTGTGGACATAAACGTATTCAGCTTCCAATTTTGGATGGTGTTTTGCCAATAGTTTTGAGCAGTGGCGGATCCTCGGGGTGGTTTTTGGGTTGGCACCCCCCAGTCTGCTTTGAAATATAATAATTTTTTAACTTCTCGAGCGATTAAAAATGAAAAAATATAATCGATTTGAATAAAGGGCTTCATCACATCGTCGGTCACGTTGGTCTGTAAGTCGGTGGAACCATGTGTGCAGTTGTGAACTGTAATTTGAACTAGAGCCTTTATGGATTAATTTGCTTTAAATTTTGTGCAGAATATTTGTATGTGATTCCCTAGAGGAGAAATTGGAATTATCTAAAAGGGTAGCTGTCATTCATATTTTTTTCGGAATCGGCTATAACGATTTTGATTAAACTTCGTACCTGTAATGACCAAAATGATTGTGAGAGAACGGTGTTTCGCGTTTTGGCAAGAAAATTGCACTTTGGAAATACATAGGGGTTTGAGAAAAATGCCTTATTTTTTTTCTTTTACTAATCAAGGTTTAAAGAAGAGTTTCAAAGGATTAATTCTCAATTGCCCTAGCAGTTTGTTTTTGTTTTTGTGATCGAAAAATTTGAAATAAATTCTTATTGAAAAATAAAATAAACTTTAAACGTTTCGTTCCAAAAAATTCTTTTTTTTTATTTATTGGTCGAAAAAATAAAAATGTTGAGTGTCTTTGTACGAAACTACCCCCCCCCCCCCTTCCTTGACCTTTTCCCGGATCCAGCACTATGGTGTTGAGCCTCTACAATTAAAGTTAGTGCAGCTAAGAAGATCGAAGGTGGCAAAGTTTGTCGAGAGGGGAAATTGAAAGTTTTTTACCCACCATAAAATCGTTAAACAAAATTGATCCATCTCAAAAACATACTTATTGATTAAAAAATCATTTTTTTCAGTGTACCTAGTACATACAAATATCAAAAATGCTTATGTATAAACTGTAACTTCTATAGTGCGGTCATTTTAATTTTCAAAACTGTCTCGTTAACTGCTTCAGCAAAACCTCATTAAATTTATTGATTCACAATAAATGTGCAATGTCATATGTCAAATCCATTTAATTTACCTCCATGCAAATCCTATAGAAATTCTGATGCGATTTATCAAAAAAAAAAAAGTCTTTCAATTTGTCTGCAACGGACGACCGACCTTTAGATGGTGAGTTCTAATTAAACATTTTTAAACATTTTTTTGTTGTGTGGCAAAGGTTTCCATTTAAAACCACAAATTTATTTGAATATTTTGTATTTTCAACAAAAAAAAGAAAAAAACGCGCTGTTGTTACTCAACAATAATTTGTTTCTCAAGAAATCACGCAGCTATGAAATTTCAAGAGAGTGATTTGGAGCTTAAATAGCGTTCTATATCTTTAAATTAATGGGAGATATTAGCTTATTTAATTCAACATAATAAATTAAAAACCCTGCAAATCATAGAAATACAATGGATCAACTACGAACGCAAACCTTTGACATGCGTTTCAGCAAAATAAGAAAAAAGTAGTTGCCTTGATTTATGTGTTTGACATAACAATTTAAATTTAAACAAATATGCACGACTTGAACGCCTTGTGGTTAAATATTGTGTGAAACCTCACATTAAAGATGCATGATGTACCTATATATTTAACGAGAAAATATTGAAAGAGTGAAAAGCACTAAAAAATTGATTTTTTGTTTGATTTTTTTTTTGTTTCTAAAACAATTGTTTTAAAAATTCTTAAATGAAGTATGTTGAAACTATTAAGAAGCATCAGATTGCAAAATTATAAAAAGATCGGTCCAAACATAGCAAAGATATACGCGAATAACCCAAAAAATAAGACCATTTTCTCAAAAAACCTGGAATTCCTAATTCCGTAATGTGAATTTTTTGAAAAAAAAACTGAAATGCAGTTTTCTTACAATTGACTTTGTTATTATAGGTACGCAGTTTAATCAAAATCGTTAGAGCTGTTTTTGTGAAAATTTGAAGTAACCAAAATATTTGTATGGCAGCTAGATGAGCTGAAACAAATATTCGAATTTATCCTCTAGGGAATCATATAAAAATGCTCTGTACAAAATTTGATGCAAATTGAACCACCCGTTAAGGCTCTAGCTCTAATTACAGTGGACGCATAAGTTTTCTGGTGTTAAAGAGGTTTTAATTTATTTATGGAACGCAGAGACAAAATAATATTGTCACATTTATGGTTTAAGTATTTGATAAAAAACAGCTCCATCTTCATTTCCAATACTGAGGTTGATTTTTAATTGACCAACCAACAGTTGTGGAGAAGACGGAGATTTTGAATGAAAGTAAAAATTTTATAAGAATTATGAATTAATACATTAATATCATAAATAGAAAATGTGATTAGTGCCCTAAACGAGCCCCAAATTAGCCCCTAATTCCTGCATCATTAGATTTTTGAAATAGTTTATTGGGAGGTTGTGGTGGACCAAAATGTGATTTCAATGAAATCAATTTTTGCCCTCTAAAGGGCGAAAAAAATTTGGGGCTCCTTCGGGATCGGGGCACTAAATTAGCCCCTAATTCCTGCATAATTAAATTTTTGAATTTCGATTGTGGTGGACCCAGCTTGACGGCTAGATGACGTCATCAAATCAGTTTTTGCCCTCTAAAAGCTGAAGGGATTTTGGTGCTCTTTTGGAATAGGTGCCCTAAGGAGCCCTAAATTAAGGACCTAATTCCTGCATCATTAGAATTTTGAAAAAGTTTATTGGGAAGTTGTGGTGGACCAAAATGTGATTTCATTTAAATCAGTTTTTGCCCTCTAAAGGGCGAAAAAAATTTGGGGCCCCTAATTCCTGCATCATTACATTTTTGAAATTGTGTATTGGGAGGTTGGGTGGACCCAGCTTGACGTCAAGCTGAGTCCACCACAGGTTTTAGGGTGAAAAAAAATTGGGGCTCCTTCGGGATTGGAGCACTAAATTAGCCCCAAATAAGCCCCTAATTCCTGCATTATTAAATTTTTGAATTTCGATTGTGGTGGACCCAGCTTGACGGACCTCTTCTTCGGGCTTCTCGATTATCGTAGTGTTAGTTTTGATTATAACATCGAAATTTTTGTTTTTACACGAAACGAATACCTGCCCTATAGAGCAAGTAAAAATGTATATGCTCAATAGAGCGATAGTTAGCCATTACTTTTTGGAAATTAAATGTTCTGAACATTTTCCACAAAACAAACAAACACAACAAAGGCAGATGCGTTTCATCTTCTTAGGACATCTTCAAGGCACAGACATTAATATTAACATGGACAGGATAACATCGAAGCCTTTTGACTTTCCTTGAAACAGTTCCAAATAAACTGGAACCAGCTTTGTCGTTTACTGTCGAGTATTGACTACAATCGCTGAACTTTCTATATACTTGTATCTTCAAGAAAACTCGTGTTCGATGTATTTACCACTACAATCAATTTTTCCCATGGATTTAAAGACAGATGAAGGACAATGGCAAAAAATTCCTTATGTTCTAGGCATATCAAAAAAAAAATTGCAAAACCACTCCTGGAAGCTAATGTTAAGACTAGTGGAGTTTAGAAAAGTAGTTTGTGAAGAATGTGATGGAATCTACATGGGAAAAACTTCGAGACCGCACTGAATAAAAGAATAATGAAACATCTGAAAGCCTCATCAAGACATCAAGATCCTTCTTCTGAGCTCTCCCATCAGCACCTACGAACCACCGGACATGACTGTTCTATTGATTTTGCTTCATAAACTCCCTTCGGGTCGAGTATTGGACAAATTTGAGATATATTAAATCAACAAATGTTAGTGGAGTGTCCTAAGAAGACGAAACGCGTCGGCCTTCTGTGAAATAAAACTAATGTGTACTGTGGAATAAACAAGTGTTTCTTTTTGACTTTTTGTTAAAATGTTCTAATAAAAATATTTTTTTGTCTTAAGCCCAGAGAACTTAAAAAGTTAATTCTAAACCGTTGGTGTTGTGCTATAAGTACGAAAAATCATCACTGATCGAGTTTTTAATTTTTACTTTATGTCAAAAAAAGGAGCATGACATCTGTATGCCTGTAGCATATAAAAGGTTTTTCAACAGGGACGCTACAAAAGTAGAGCAACAGGGACAGCAAACGACGCCATATTTCTTTCCGTTCTTTTGACATTTCTCTTTAGTAAGGTTTGCCATTTCATTATGGAAAGATACACGAGCCAACAACGAGTTGAAATTATTGAAATTTACTACCGAAATTCGGAGTCAGTGGCCTCAACGTTAAGCGCGCTACGTCCAACTTATGGTCGTCATAATCGTCTTAGCAGATCAACAACTGAGCGTCTAGTGGAAAAATTTGAATCCACAGGCACAGTACAAAATGTTCCCGTGCCAGTGAAGCAAAAAAGTGCCCGAAGTGTCGAGAATATTGCTGCCGCTGAGGCTTCAGTTGCAGAAAGCCCAAATGTGTCTCTCACACGTCGTTCTCAAGCGTTGGGCATCTCTGTGACGTCGTTATGGCGAATTTTGCGAAAAGATCTTGGCCTGCATCCTAACAAGATTAAATTGACGCAAGAACTGAAGCCACTTGAATACCAGAAGCGTCGTATGTTCGTGAATTGGGCTGAGCAACAACTTGAAAATGATTCGGATTTTCATCGAAAAATCATCTTCAGCGATGAGGCTCATTTCGGGCTGAATGGCTTCGTCAATAAACAAAATATGCGGTATTGGTCAGGCAGCAATCCACACGTACTCCATGAGTCATCATTGCATCCCGAAAAAATTACGGTTTGGTGTGGTTTATGGGCCGGCGGCGTCATTGGGCCGTACTTCTCCCGTGATGATCAAGACCGGCACGTTACTGTGAATGGGGATCGCTACCGTTCAATGATAACCGAATATTTTTGGCCCCAATTGGATGATATGGACTTGGAGGACATGTGGTTCCAACAGGACGGCACCACAAGCCACACAGCGAATGTCACAATCAATTTATTGGAAACCAAGTTTGGAGAACGAAATGGTCCAGTCGCTTGGCCGTCTCGGTCGTGTGATTTGACGCCGTTAGACTATTTCGTGTGGGGCTACGTCAAGTCTATAGTCTATGCCAACAAGCCAGCGACGATTGATGAACTTCGTACTAATATCGAAAGTGAAATTGCAGCAGTATCGGCCGATTTATGCTTGAAAACCGTCGAAAATTGGGTTCAGCTTCTGGACTTCTGCAATCGTGCCCGTGGTAGCCATGCAAAAGAAATCGAGTTCCATACATAATGGCATCGAATGGTACTGGTAATGGTACTTTCACAGGAATAAAGAATTTCATTGATATCTAAAACCGTTTTTGTATTGTTTAAAAAATCTTTTGTAGCGCTCTTATTGAAAAACCCGATACTAACTACAAAGGTCCCTTTTTTAAGTCCTTCTTCCTTTGTAGTGGTTTGGCTACAACATCTTTCCAATAAATAGTAGAGGTATGTATTATAGCCATCAGTTGAATATGTGAAACGTGATAATAGGTTTATCCCAACGTAATCATTTTGAATGTGTAGATATGGCCGGCAATTGGTTACCTTTCCCGCATATTATTGGATATGAAACGGATTTTCATAACGGATAAATGAATAAATCACTTTTTCAAACCGGAAAAGGCTTTCGTTTTGTATTGCCTTTATCTAATATCATTTATTCTTTATAGAAGAATAAATCGTGTATTGTGCAATCCTATATAAACCAGCTGTGAGTTTTTTTTTTATAATTCAGGTGCGAGATATAATATCAAACACAATCGATTTAGATTATTGTGAGCATTTTATTTGTAAGAGCTTGATCTGCTGGGAAGACATTAATATTGATTGGGGTAGAAAAGGATATTTTATTTGTAATCAAAAAGAAAACCGATTTCAACTATATACGAACTGGAAAACATTTTTTTGTATTAATATTTTAAAATGTTTGGACAATTTTCTACAGAATTGGCATTCACGTTTTTATTGTAAGACCAACCGATTTTATGATATAAGTTAAAATAATCCAAAATTTTGGACGATTTATTACGATATTAAAAGCATTTTTAGTATGATGCTGAGTTAAAAAGAGGATTTTTCAAATTATAAATGAGTTTAACAACGCCTGTCAGTTAAAATCACCAAATGCCTATTTTATCTTATCAATAACATACTAACTCCATATATGTCACTTTGACAATAACAAATTTGCAAAAAAGGTATGTTTGTTTACTTTTTTGCACGAACTGTCACTGTTTTAGGTTCAACTAAATTTGATCAATTTTTTATGAAGAATGATTAATAATTCGTAACTAATATTGCATAGCATAATTTAAAAAATAAAAATATTTTATGAATTAAAAAAAAAAACAAAAGTTTCCATTTATTTTTGAAAACTCAATATATCAAAAACGACCCAGTCGATTTTTATTAAACTTGTCAAAAAGCGGGATATTAACAAAACATAATTCCTATAAATGATTGTAAATATAAATTTGTCTTATAACCAAAAATAACGGTACTTCGGTGTTTTTTTTAGAGGTATAGAACTTTAAGTTAGCAAAACTATTTTAACTGGCGGCCATTTTGTCAGCTGTCAGCTAATTTATTTTTAGTTTGGTTTGGCATTTCAACATGAAAAGACTGACGCCTGAGAAACGCTTCCAAATTGTGCCCAAATTAGCCCAAAACAATATTGCCTTGTATCCCAATGTTCATAAGCGTATGGTTGAATGGATACGTCAATAAACAAAACTGCCGTATTTGGAGTGATGATAATCCTCAAGTGTGTGTTGAGACACCGTTACATCCACAAGAACTGACTGTCTGTTTGGTGTGATTTATGGTTTGGTGGAATAATTGGTCCTTACTTCTTTAAAAACGATGCTGGCTGGAACGTTACAGTCAATGGTAACCGCTATAGAGCCGTGATTCCTGACTTTTTTGTTCATCAATTGAACAACCATAATGTGCAGGAGCTGTGGTTTCAACAAGACTCCGCAACATGTCACACAGCTCGTGTTAAAATTGATTTATTTAAGGAATCTTTTGGTAACCGCATAGTTTCACGTTACGGACCCGTGAATTGGCTTCCAACATCGTGCGATTTAACTTTGACTATTTTCTGTGGGGCTATGTGAAGTCGTATGTGACCACTCGGAGGACAACATTCGCCACTTTATTGCCGATATACGGCCACAAATGTTGGAAAAAGTCATCGAAAATTGGACCTCCAGATTACATTACGTCCAAGCCAGCGTGACCGCTAACGCACTGGTCGTTTGGACAAGAATATCGCGGCAGTGGCTGCCGATGTCGTTGGGAACGCTATTGGGATGCTACATCGAATTTTGGTGAAAGACTTACACATGTTCCCGTACAAGGTGCCTGCTGACCGTCAGTCGTGTGTGAATTACTGTCAAGCCATCCTCAATCTGAACAACGAAGAGGACGACTTTGTGTCGAAAATCATCATGACCGACGGGGCGCATTTCCACTCAAGCAGTTATGTTAACAAGCTAAATTTTAGTTTCTGGGGCACTGAAAATCAGCGTGTAATGCACGAAGAGTCATTACATCCACTCAAAGCCACTGTGTGGTGCGGCGTTCACGGGGGAGGAGTGATTGGGCCGTATTTATTTGAGGACGTCATTCACAATACGGTAACTGATACTTTCGGAAGCTATACAGGGCAATGATAAACGACTTCTTTATGCCGGTATTAGATGAGTGAGGCTTGGTGAACATGCGGTTTCAACAAGATGGTGCAACCACACACACAGCACGGACACAATGGATATTGTGAAGGAAGCATTTCCTGGTCCCGTAATCTCCCATTCCTGCAATTTGACACATGGCCTGCAAAATCGCCCGATTTAACCCCAGGCTTTCTTTCTTTGGGGTTTCTTGAAGTCACGGGCTTATAATTATAACAATCGCTTTTTTCAACCCAGGCTATTTTCAAGCAGGTACGAAGTACCATCTGATTTTTAACGAACGACACTTCAAAACTTACGTTCCGATACAGTGTGTTCTTCCTGTCGTACGGCAGAAAAAATGAGGATATAAATCTTGACATAAGCACGTTTGCTATTCAAAGAACAACACACATTAATCAACGTACACATATGTTAATCGGATTGATCCGAGCATTTCTACACCATTTTTAAGAATCCTAAAACCGTAAACTTTATCAGAAGCATTGAAAATTAAAGGAAAGTTACAAATGGATATCCGCTCTTTCAAGGGGACTTAACATTTTAAATTATTCCAAAACAGAACCTTTTCGTATACTTAAGCCCATCAATATGTACCCACAGCCACAGCCTACACAAATAATAAAACATACATACATACATACATATAATTTTGGTGTGGTTTATCCAGTTTAAGTTATTTTGATTTATATGTGTTTTTAAAGCCTTTTTTCGTCGGAGTCCACCATAAATAGATACGAGTAAAATGAAAGATACACATAAATTGGAATTCGTTACTTAGATTTTCCTTTTTTCAAAAGATTGTTTTCCTTTGTATTCTTATTTAATAAATTGTCAAAAGGTTCAAATTTTGTAGAAATAATACAAATTTGCAAGGACAAATACAATAATTTATAATTTTATATGAATGTGTCTATAAGTACACACATACATACATCTGTGTTTGCATATAGATTAAAGATATATACATATGTACACTCATATTTATATATAAAACTTATACAAATACATTGAATGCTTTTATTTATGAAAGGCGAACCATCGTGGTTAGGGATAGAACTCGATAAGCATCTTATATTCCTTTTACCTTATGAGATATTTTTTTTTTTTGTTGACTTTGGTGTTTGATCCTTTCTTAACCTCAATTTTTGCATGATAAAAAATGGATTTGTCTGCCATAAGAACAAAAAAAAAAAAACAAACGCAAAATATATATTTTGCCAAAGAGGCTTAGACATTTGGGACTTTTGGTGATGATGACTGATTGACACCTTTTTAGTGTTAAAAAGTTAACACTTATTACTTTTTTTAGTCAAATGTATCTTTTTTTTCATACATACATTTGTATTTCATCATATGTAGATCAAACAGAAAATACTTACAACAAAACTCTCTCATAATAAAACTAAATTGTAAGTTATGATGAGTTATTTCAAAAAAGAAAAATCTTAAAACAATAATAATAGGACTTAAGTTTTCAACTTCTACTGCGACCTAATTGATGAAACGAATGTTAAATATTTATAACAGTTTTTCGGCACTAAAAGTGGATATGTGCGTTAACGCGCTTCACGCGACTTGAAAAACAAAACTCTGAGTGTCTGAAGTGAAGTGTCCCACCGACGCACGGAGGGCCCTGGACTGTTATAATTGTCATGTCTAGAGTCACTTCCTAAATATTTAGGTTCAACATCAGTGCTATAATGTGACAGTTTATGCTGTGGAAATAGTAGAACATAAATGTTTAAGTTGACAATAAATACTAAATTTAAACTTAGAAGATGCTTAAGCAATAGACTGAGGTATTCTCGTCGGGTCCAGGGTTTTTACAAAGAAGCAACAAACTTTTGTTTAATTGGGGTTGTTTTTACTCACCGTATTCTCGTATTTCACTATAGCTATGTTTATATATAATTCAAATTTATGACTGATATTGAAGATTCCTCTAAATAACCGTCTGAGATAGCAGACGTCACTTATTTATAGTCTGAGATAGCAGACGTCACTAAATGACAGTCTGAGATAGTAGACATAACAAAATACACTCTGAGATAGCAGACGTCACTAAATGACAGTCTGAGATAGCAGACGTCACTAAATTGCAGCCTGAAATAGTAGACATAACAAATTACAGTCTAAAATAGCAGACGTCACTAAATGACAGTCTGAGATAGTAGACGTTACTTAATGACAGTCTGAGATAGCAGACGTTACTTAATGACAGTCTAAGATAGTAGACGTCACATAATTTAAGTCTGAGATAGCAGACTTCACTAAATGACAGTCTGAGATAGCAGTCACTAACCAACTACTTTGAACTTGGAATTCCACTGTCACTCTTGATTGGTACTATTCCTACTATGGCAGAGCTCGATTTTTTGTTGTAATCCACATCAGTCTCTTATAAAGGGTGTTTTTTTAGAGGTATAGAACTTTGAAATCGAATAACACAAAGACATCAAATTTACTTTATTCGAAAGATAATCTTCTGGCATTATAATTTAAATATGATTTGTGGCATATGATAGCCACGGCTGGCTCGGACGGTGTATAATCTGGAGGTCCAATTTTCGATGAATTTTACCAACATTTGTGGCCGTCTATCGTCAATAACGTGGCGAATTTTGTCCTCCAAGTAGTCAATCGTTTCGGGCTTATCCGCGTAGACTAGCGACTCCACATATTCCCACTGAAAATAGTCAAGCGGCGTAAATCGCACGACCTTGGAGGCCAATTCACGGGTCCGTTACGTGAAACTATGCGGTTACCAAACATTTCCTTCAATAAATCAATTGTGGCATGAGCTGTGTGACATGTTGCGCCATCTTGTTGAAACCACAGCTCCTCCCCATCATGGTTGTTCAATTGATGAACGAAAAAGTCAGTAATCATGGCTCTATAGCGGTCACCATTGAATGTAACGTTCTGGTTTTTAAAGAAGTTCGGACCAATTATTCCACCAAACCATAAATCACACTAAACAGTCAGTTCTTGTGGATGTAACGGTGTCTCAACATACACTTGAGGATTATCATCACTCCAAATACGGCAGTCTTGTTTATTAATGTATCCATTCAACCAAAAGTGCGCAATCTTGTTTTGGGCCCATTGGGCACAATTTGGAAGCGTTGTTCAGGCGTCAGTCTATTCATGTTGAAATGCCAAACCAAAAAAAAAAATAAAAAAAATCACTTGCCAGCTGACAAAATGGCCGCCAGTTAAAATAGTGTTGCCAACTTGTATTTCGGTCCAAACCAAGTGTAAACTATGATTTCACAGACAAACTTATATTAATATTTTAAAGCACTTTACCAGTGAGATGGTATTCAGTGGTGTGAAAAGCGATGTAGGAAGTGTTAACGAGTATTTGTTTGGGCTTTATACAAAACGATTGGCTCTTTGCTTAAGTCACTGGTAACGTTAGTTCAGAATTGCTTTGAAGGCAATTCAATAAACCGCGCGGTGGTGCGGTGAAGAATAGCTCTAATTCATTAGATATTAAACGCTTATATGTGCTGCTTTTCCTTCCGCAAAAGCTGTCAAACAAGTTTAGGTTCAACTAAAATATTTAAATTTGATGTCTTCAGATGGGATAGGTGTTAAACCAAATAAAATCCACGACTTGGTCAAACGTAAGTGCTAGCTCTTATGTTCGATCACACTGTGGTTTTTAAGCTTGGGAACAAAAATATTTAAAACAAATAAGTTAGCTATGCTTGCATATATCTTATGTCACCTAACAAAAATTCAGTTTAGTAAAGTGTGTTACCCTAAATTTGCCAAAAGTTAATTATTCATAAACAGCGCAAATAGCATTTAAAAGCAAAACTAAGATTTAAGTCAACCAATTATGATAATACTTTCTCAAATAATCCCCATCAGAGCGTTAAATTTTTGTGTTATTATAATTTAACAAATTAAATATCATCCCTTTGTGCCAATTAGAAATGAAATCTTGAATAAGAAATTTTTATCCTCACAGGCAAAATTATATTTTAATTAATGCTTGGCTTTCTGTGTTGTTGGACCGGATTTGCAGTTGACGATGCTGGCAGCATCAGAAAGTTTATTTTAACTTTCTACTCGAAATAGAATGTAATATATATGTATGTACTTCAATGTCTATACTACACTAATGATGATTTTATGGGTTTTAAAGAATTTTTCTTATTGATTTTCTTTTCTGTAAATCCATATTATTTATCATAACTTCAGCAAAATAACACATTTTTCTCAAAGCAAAGAAGAAATACATATAGAATAGGATAGACATATTTCTTAAGTATTTTGCACAATTCTTTTCTTTTTAGCTGGCCGAAACTAATGGAATTTTATTGATTGAAATTGTATTCTCTAGATAGAACCCATAGTTCATTAATTCTAATAAAAAAAAATAAGAATTTTCTTAAGAACCCACACAAAAAGTTTTCTTATTATCCTTATACTTTATGTTCATTGCGGAGAAAGTGTGAGAAAAATAAATCTTTTCATTATAAATGAGAATTTAAATCTATTCATAAAGGTTAATAATATTGATTGTAATAATACCTAAGAGACAGAGAGACAGAATTGTTTTTAATTTCAAGAACATACTCGAAGTGTATTTTTGGAGTTAATTTAAACACGAATTTAATAATCATCTTAAAACACGTGCTTTGATGGCCTCAAGGATGTACTGTCCCACTTTATAAATAAATAACCCACGCAATAGCTATAAAAATAGGTACCCAGTTTTACGAGTTAGCGTTTCGATTCGAAAGAAATACGAAAGATTTCAACAAATCAGAATTTTGAGTTAGGCTTAGGTTAGGTTAGGAGGGGTGAAAATACGGCGAGCCGCATCAACGCACTCGGATCTCAATGGAACCATTGTGGTCCCCAGGAAATAGTTGAGGTGAAGGAAGTGGAGTTTAGGTGTGGGTATGAAGGGCCTCCTTGAACCAACCCGAACATTGAATAAATTTCAGGATGTTTCTTAGTGGCAAAAACGAGATGTCGCTCAGTTCGTCAAAGAAGTAATCTCCGAGGGCCATTTTTCTAGTTCTTACTAAGCTGGGGCATTCACAAAGGAAGTGATAGGAGCCGTCCTCCGCCTCTTCATCTTGACACCCTCTGCACAAGTCGGATGAGCTGATGCCCATTCTGCGCATGTGGGTTCCCATTGAGTTGTGACCCGTTAGGATTCCAACCAAAAGGGATAGTTGAGGTCTACTTAGTTTGGAGAAGGAAGTCTGCTTTTTTCTTTGAGATGTCTGGCCATAGATTCCTCGAGACCCGACAAGTATCAAGAGCTGACCCTCTTTCGTTTGCGGCTTCGAGGAAACATTTGCGAATTCTGCCTTTTTCTTGTTCTAGTGGCATAGAAACGGAAGAATCCGTTTGGCTTGGATTAAGAGAAGATCCTATTTTGGCCAGTTTATCCGCCATTTCGTTACCATATATGTCACGATGTCCTCTGGGACCCATCGAAGGGTAACTGTATTTGATGCATTGAGTAGATTTAACTCATTTCGGCAACATTCTATACCAGTTTAGACTTTGTGACAATTGAAGCAATTGATTTAATTGCCGCCTGGACTATCAATGAAGATGTCGATGTTTCTATTTACAAGTTCAAAAGTGGCAAGACTTTTTGCCGCCTCGTAAATTGCAAGCACTTCCGCTTGGAAGACACTGCAAAAATCTGGAAGTTTTATTGATCTATTTAGGGGTGGGTTATCTGAGAAGGTGCCTGACCCTACCCCATCAACCATCTTGGAACCATCTGTAAAAACCGAAACATGATTAGTGTTTATGACCTGGTTGGCCGCCCAGAGATCCCTTTGAGGGTACATCTGTTAAGGCCACTGGGTTGAAATCAATGTGCGGTGCAGTATAGTCCGTTTGAATGTCTTTGTCCATTAAAGTCATTATGGTTTTGTGCCCAAAATGGCCTCCTACCCAGTTAGCATTAATATTTTGTGTAGGAACAAAAAATTAATTTATCAGCTTTGGTGGCTAAGTGACTGTCACATAAACGGTAGTCACATGTGATTGTCGCTGAGTTTTCCGTCTGCATCATAAAACGATTCAACTTGATTCAATTCCATTCAACACTTTCCTGTGACATTTGCCAAAATCATAGTTGCCACTGTGGTGAAATCTTTGAATATCTTATAGGTTTAAGGAGATATCGAAATTATATTTTATTTATAAATTATACTTTCAATGTAGTTCTTATTTTCTTCTGTTTCTCCTGATGGATATAACATATAGGTTATAGCTATTAAACTTTGTTATTACAAAAATGTTTCTTTCTGCTTGTTTGTATGCCTACGAAAGATTAATAGAACTCAGAAAAATCTGTTTAAGTTTTGTTGGCTTGATGGTAACTCTAATCACACTCTCTCTTAAACGTTAATTTTATTGGTAAATGATAAAAAAATTTGTTGTTGTAATTGCTATATCAAATATAATATCACGCTATATACGGACTGAACTGGGTTGGTTGTATGCTTGCACTTATAACAAATCGACCTAGCCGATTCAACCGCAAGGCTCTGCATTAATTTTTTGGAATTTACAAAGCACTTTTGCCTGCTGCTGCTTTTTATCTTAATTGCTCGGAGCTCACATTGCTTCATCTTATAATAAACTTAATTAATTTTTTGAAAGGTTAAGCTTCGCAATTCTAGGCCTGGTTCCATCTTTTCCATGAATACAAATTAACTTAATAGGTAATATTTGATAGATAAGTTATTTAATGAAAATAAAGTGCACGACTGAGTCGTGTGTGTATGTGCCTCAATTCAAATTTAACTATGTTAGACATAAAAAGGTTTTAGATATAAATGAAGCCTATTATCTTCCCGTGATTTTAAGATCTCAATCTTAAAGATTTGAACATCCAGAACTCAAGTTATAGGCTTCAAACTGTATCGCTTTTTCCCGATGGTTTTGAACAAAACAACAACTTATTTATTAATAAGACTATTAAGATTTAAACAAATTACTTTCCAGTAAAAGCACTATGCTATAAACAAATGTATATAGTATCAGTAAATTAATAATCAAATTAAAAACTAATTTATTTCTTTTTTATAAATCACTTCATAGCTTAATTTTCTTGAATAAAGACCTTGTTTGTTTTGTACATTCGGAATTTTAATTATAAAGAACAAATTTTCTCTAAAAAAGACATAGAGTAAGTGCAGCAAATTTGGCACACCCTTAACTTTTTTTGTAAATAAAACAGTCATTTTTTCAGTAATTCACTTGTTTTTTTTTTAATACTTACTGAATTTGTTTCATAATCAGCCTCCATAACATAAAACATTAACTTAACCAAAAATAAATAAATACAAAACCAAAAAAACTCATTTTTACACTTAAAAAAAAAAGTGCTGCTATTATGGACCGCCTTGTATTAAATATGGCCCAGGGTATTGTATATGGTAGATATGGTGGGCCATATTACCCGCACATAGCTTTTTCGTCGTTCTTTTAATATTAACCCACTTTAAAAAATATATATAAAATGTTGCTTTCACATAAAGAAATATATAAATCTAAACACTACAAAGTCTCAAACAAAATTTAAAATATTTGCTCAAAATTTTGTGTAAAAACACTTACAAAAATCTACCAAAAAATTTTATGGAAAATATAAAAAATTAAATCTCTTATTCTGAGTCTAGTCAAGGGAAATATTACGGTGGGCCATGTTTCCAATACAAACAGAATTTTTTTTAAATCGTATATATGTACCTTTTTTGTTCTTACCCCACTTCACACTATAAATACGGGTATAAAAAAAAAAAACAAATTCCTAAAGCCATTTCCTAAAAAAAACCTTAGATATAGGTAGAAAAAGAATTTTTGAAATAGAATACAACTTCTCATTTTAACCTCATTTCACCCTTTAAGTATCTACCAATTTTTTAAAAAAAAAATAACCCTTTAGCAATCCGCTAATATAAATAACCTTTTAACCTTTCAAACACCAAAAGAATTTCTGAAATCGGACAAGTTTTTTTTATTTTTACCTCATTTCACTCTACAAATAACAAAACTAATATAATATCCCTAAAGCTATTTCCTTAGAAAAAACTTCTTAAAACGGACAATTTCTTATGTTTACCCCATTTCACCCTACAAATAGAAAAATTAAAAAAAATTTCCTTGAAGCCTAAATAAAAAAAACTAAAATTTCCTACGAATATCCTTTTAAACGCATTTTAATCGGATACGTCTTTTTCAGTTTACCCCATTTCACCCTACAAAGTATTTTTTTTTTCGATATATTAATATGTATTCTGCTATTGGGGCCGGAGACAAATCTAATAAATCAGAGATCATTAAAAGATGTCCAGCCGTTCTTGAGTTATAAATGGTGTAACCAAACCGACTTTGTTTTATATATTAAGATTTTTGAATAGGTAGGTAAATATGTACATATGTATATGCAAAAAAAAATCCATTTGTGTATTTAATTTTTTCCCACAGTTCATATTTAAAGTGTCTCACTTCTAAAATGCGAGATTTTGCATTCGCCATTTAAGAAGACTAGATCAATTTTATACATAAACAAAATTCAAAAACAATTTCTGATTTTAATGATTTTCCAAACGATTGATTTTGATGTTGTTTATGAATAAATTAAATGAAATTCATTCATCATTTTTATAGCAATAAAATTAAAGAACCAACATTTTATATTACAAATTGAAAAACATAGAATAAAATAAAAACATCTATGACTATAAAAATCGTCAAATAAGAAAGCAATTTTCTTAGACAAAATTCAAGCAAATAGGTATTTTTTTATCTTTTCAATGGAAGTGTGCACTAGCTTGGAAATTTCATCAATATAATACAAAATTATTATGCTAAATCAGTTATCCTGGGAGACTTTATAAACAATTATGAATCCCTGATGGTGGTCTTTTGATTAGGAAATTGTATTTTCTTCATTTAATGTTGCATTGTGTACAAAGCTTTTTATCATAAATGACGTAAGAGATCAGAAATTAGTGTTTATTGTAATAGATTGTCACTATTATGGCAGAATTAGTTTTGAAAAAAATGAAATAAATATTCAAAGAGAAATAAAATTTTAGGATACTCCACATGACGAGCTGTGTAGGTGCTCAATTCTGACCGTGATGGAAATGTGTACGTGGAAATTTTTCACAGAGTCCTTGACATAGTTTCACCCAACAAGTACAAGGATAAAAGGACCACGACGCATCTTATAAATGCAAAATAAGGAACTGGATTTGACGGTACATAGTCGTACGCAAGGGAAGGTAGAGAGGGCAGGGCGCTTGCATTGTTCACTGTGGTTCTTGCGACAAAATCCTTTAAACAAAATGTTTTTTTTTTTTTTTAAATTACAAAAAATTAAATATATTTCTAAATTAAGCCTAGTTCCCAGTTCCCTTGCGAAAAAGAAATCTATGCAAAAATTTTCGCATACCAAAATAATTTTTGAGGTGAATGCAAACAATATATTTTTGGCATGCTCGCAGTTTACTGATTCATGTTAAAAACAAAATACCCACTGCTGTCAAAGTCATAACTCATAATAAATATGGCATTCGAATTCACTGCCAAGGACAATTTGATTAAATGTATTTATTTTGTTTGTCCACTTATCACCCTTGTTGAGTCTTGTAAACAGTTGATGAATTACTAGAAAGTCTTACTTTCCGAGGCATACGATGTACTGGCTTTGCTAATGACATTGTAATAACAGCCTTGGGAAAGTTCGAAGGAACTCTTTGCGATTTAATCGAAAGAAGACTGTCAATAACAAGGAAATGTTGTCTATCATTGGGACTAAACATCAACCAAAAAGATCCTTCTTCCAAGCGCATGAAACCTATTCGGTTGCAGGTATAACAGTAGACAGTAAACTCCTCCTCTTGAATTAACTGTCGGAAAAGCCACAAGAGCCCCCATGGTATGGAAGAGACTTACAGGTGAAACATGGGGCTGCAAACCAAACATCCTCAGATGGATGTATACGGTGCGGTTGTCTGGCATAAGAGAACCGAACTTAACACAGCTAGGAAATCACTAGAAAAATTACAAAGGCCCGCATGCATAAGCATTTCTGGAGCAATGAGAACATGCCCTTGCCCGACACGAGGCTATAGAAAGTGCTGCTAAGGGAGGCATCTTGAGATTTGAAAAGGAGGGAACCGGGCCGGGATTAATCATTGTTTATAGGGAAACTGACTCGATTTGCAGATCCACAGAAACAAACCTTCTTGACATTATCAGAGATGGAATGACTAAAAAGTACAACTTTGAAAAGCATTTTCAAACAGAGTTATGTAAGTAACAAGAAAGATTGGTAAGGCAAATCGGTGAACTATATACTCTTATAGCATCTTCCAGGCAGAAGTAAATGCCATTATGTGAAGTGTGCTGAATGCAACCTTGAAAGAAATTACAAAAACCAAAACATTGTCATCATGTCAGATAGCCAGACTGCACTCAAACCACTAAACTCATACGCCATCAGTTCTAAACTGGTATGGGAGTGTGTGGGCAGGCATAATGTCACGCTTTATTGGGTACCGGGCCACGTTGGCATTCAGGGCAATGAAGAGGCAAACTCCTTAGCAAAAATAGGAGCAACAGCACCCCTAGCGGGGCCAGAACCCTACTGCAGAACAGAAGAAAACGTGATTAAGATCAAAACAGAAGAGAAGGCAAAAAGACTACAAATCTGGAATGAACTCCGAAAGCTGAGACAATCCAAACTCCAACTTGGAAGCTACAATCAGGAACGCTTTCTATCCTGCATCAGCTTAAGTAGGAACAAAAACAAACTCACTGGCCACTGCAATCTTAGAAGACATCTTAACATTCTTGGATTCTCATGACATGAGGAGAAGCCAAAAACAACATGGATGCTTCCACCGGGCTGTTCACACAAATGTCAAAATCTTATCCCTAGGTGCGTTCATGCTAAGTCACAGAACTTATCTTAAGATGTGTCCACATTACAAAAAGAGTATATTTTTGGGCGGTGGGTCGCTTAACACTCCAACAAAAAAATAGTAGGTATTCACCTCAGAAATTATTTGCATGGAAAATGATTTTGAAACAAAAAATAATTATTTTACATTTTCAATTATAAAGTTAATTAAAGCAGGGTTAATTAAGCACTATTCGGGTTGCTTGCGCCAAGGCAAATATGTTTGCCCTTTTATGTTATAAATACAATATAATCGACAGAATAGGTTGGGAAATTGTTTGAAAAATTTGTTTCTTTTAGGTGTGTTCACGCCATCCACGATTGTGGTTTGAAAATAATAGTAGTTTACAGCAAAGTCAACTCGGCAACACCCACGATCTATTACAATCATGGATGGCACGAGCAAATTAGGGATGGCGGTTATTGCAAAATAACCGGTTTTCGGTTTCTCCGGTTTTTATTTTCTTCGGTTTAAACTGTAGGTTTTAACCGGACAAAAAAAACCGGTTTCTTAAATAACCGGTTTTCGTTTTTTTTAGAAAAAAATAATGTTGCACTTTTACTGGAAAGTATTTTTTGCCTAAAAACAACATTTTTGGAAGGTTTTCATCAAAATGATTTTAAAAAAATTAATATTATAAAACTAATGACATTGAATTCAAATGGTTCTTTTCTTAAATTGTGGTCCACGTTTTTTTTTTTAAATGAAACTTAGTATAACTGATTTGAAACAAAAAAAAATAATTTTATAAATTTGTATTTCTTATTTTATATACAGAGCTCTTAAGCTCTGTTGAAAATTTTCGAAGAACTTAAACTTTTTTCGAAGAAATTTTCTGTATCTTGTTTATTGGTGTAAACGGGGAATGTTAAAGTGTTAAAGTATATATCCGGTTTTTTGTCACCCGGTTGTTGAGTTTTAGAAGAAAAACCGGTTTTAACCGAGATAAAAAAATCACAGAAAAAAACCGGTTAACCGAAACGAAAAAACCGGTTTCGGTTTTAACCGGCCGGTTTTTCCCATCCCTAGAGCAAATATATTCCATAACTTTCCAGATAGCCGGTCCTTCATTGGTGTTTCATTTTTTTTCTTTGACTTCTTCTTTTTTGACTTTGTTGCGATGGCGAGTTGGCTTCCTCTCCTTTTGTATAAAAAAATTTAATATTCTACTTAAAGTAACTTAACCTACATCATTTTAAAAGTGGATTCAGACGCTGCTGTTTGTTATGTCGTTGGTGTTTCTGTTGCTGGAGTTAATGTTGCACTTCACATCTTTTTAGCAAGTCCACCAGGACCAAAGCTTTTGGCCTTTTGTGCCGAACAAGGTGATTCATTATTAAAAGTGCCATCCATCTTAAGTAGTCCTATGGGACTGTTGGACCGACCGATTATTTTCATTTGTTTAAAAAACAAAACTAAGAGAGCAACCTGCTTCACAAAACGACGAGAAAACGAAACAGCCAACCACAGATTAGCCATATGAAGATGAAAATGATTCGTACGTTTCACCCTCCAAAACCCATTTGTTTACATTATTGTATTTGTAATTTCTTCCCGCGTCGATGAATAGTTGTGAATTGCAACAACAATTTAACCGGTGTCTGAAGATCCCTACTGTCTATGTGTGAGGTTTCTATAAACACATTCTCATTTTGTATCTGATATCTGACAGCTCAAGCTTGTAGGCAAATTAAAATGGCTGCCGGGGATTCTCATCTTCATTTGACTAATCTGTGCAGCCAACGCACGTCAGCTTGACGTGTTCTCTTCATAGTTGTCGTCTCTTAAAAAACACCAAAATAAAATAAGGGTTAATATTTGGTTTTTAAATTGGGAACTCATTATAATTATATAGAGTCGTCATTAGACGTGTTTTTTGCAACCCGTATATAGGATAGAATAAAAACTCGGTGAATTAACTGAAAACTAAGGGTTGTTACTTAAGTTTTCAGATATTAAATATTTATTGTTACAATTTTGCAAGAGTTTGAACCAATTTTCGAAGCACTTCGTCCTCTTCCACTCTAATTGAGGTACTTTCAAAACATGCATTTTTAATGCATCAACCGCCTCTTCAGGCCGTGAATAACGTTGACCTTACATTTTATGATTGATCTGCAGAAATATAAGAATAAATCATTTGATGCCAAATAAGGACTGTACGGCCGGCGCCATGACCCACCAATTTGGTGCTTTGAATTCTCAAAAATACACTTGTCTGAGCCGATTTGTGAGATCTTGCATTATTGTGTCGGATAATGATTCGTCTTCTGCGATTGGTTTTGGTTTATCTTATTTTTCTGGCAAACAAATGATGGTATACCATTCAGAATTGACCGTTCTACGTTGCTCTAATGGCACAGTGGTGACATGTCCTATTATTCCGGAAAAAAACAAGCGATGACTTTCTTCGAAGTGCTTCGTGCGCGAACAACTTTTGTTGGATTTGGCTCGTCTTGAAAAACCCATAAAGTCGATTGTTGTTTAGTTTCGGATTGGTATGGATAGATCCATGATTCGTCCGTTGTCACGATTTTATAGACGTCTTTTGAAGCACAGCGATTGAATTTTTTCCAACATTTCTTGGCACCACTCGACACGAGCCTTTTTTTTTTAGCGATTGTCATTCAACGCGAACAAATCTTTTTGACGGCCAAATGCTCAATCTCACGATAAATGTTGCATGACAATCTTGCAACACAGCATCTATTTTTTCTAGCACATCAACTGATTTTGAGCGACCTTCACGAAATTCGTCCTGTAGCGAACTGCCACCATTGAATTTGGAAAACCAGCGAAACACGGTGGGTAGGCGTGATGGTGATTTATTGCTAAAAGTCGAAGCAAGTTGATCGGCATACTTTTTATCGGTTTAATCGACGTCGAAAGTCGTAGAAAATCATTGAATGTTTCAAAAAACGTTCTGAGTACGATGAGTACGATTACTTTAGAATGGCACTGTAAAATTTGACATAATTACTTACATTTTTTGTTAGTCACTGTGTTCATTAGAAAGTTAATTTAAAATGTATACACATTCCATTTCAATGTGTGACCTTATAGTGTGCTCTTAAATAATCTGATTTGGATCTGATATGATGTTATCCTTCTTCAAAATAAAAAAAAAAAAAAACCCAACACAAACAATAAATGAACAATGTATAAAAACAGCAATCCCAAGAGTTAATATAACTCACAAGGTATACATACCTACATATCTTTAGGTTGACGTAAAATCACGGGTAGGCAGGTACCTAAATTTTCATTTTCCATTATTTTAAAACAAAAATTCGTTTTTTTTTAAATGACAGCTTCTATAGCTTCAGGTGTTTTATAGGCAGCATGATATTCAACGTTGGTATTTATAATATTCCATTTTCTTAATTTTCTTCTACCGTGCGTCGCCGTCGCGCGGTCGTCATTGTCGTAACTCGTAACATCCTCCCTTGTCATAAAATGTTTAACGTTAAAGTTTTTCTCCTAATATTTCATAAACACAAAACACGGTGGAGGCGGCCAAACGATATGCTATTACAAAGTACTTTGTGTATCCGCACCGCACACGAGGTTTAACAGAGCTCTCTATACAATGTAATGTATGTAATGTAGGTATGTTTCGAGCAAATCTGATGGAAAATGTATTCTTCTGTTCTGGTGAAGCGCACAAACAAAACAACAAGAATAACAACGCAAGATTGACGTTTTTACAGTATAACAATAATTTTACAAAATCACTTTTCGTTTATAAATAGAAAACAAAACAGAACTTTTAGGAGCTTGTTTGTTGGTTAGTGTCAGTAACTGGCAACTTATTGTCAGTGACTGGCAACTGTGTAAAGTTTTTCATTGGAATTGATCATACAGTTATTTAAGTGTAGAGAGGTACCCACAACCGTCAAAGTCGTCAGGAGTTTTTCATCCTATTCTTCCATTCTTCCTTTGATTAAACCTAACTATTAACGGTTCTCTTTGAAAAAAGATTTTAATTTTGTTCCACAATAAGTTAAATAAAGGGAATATTCACGACGAATATGCTTGGCCGCCATTTTGTTTTGGCAGCCATTTGTCATTTCGTATGTGACAGTTGGGGAAAAGTGGACATCGCAATTTCGGGATGGATGTCAGTTCTATTTTTTTGGAAAAAAAAGTTGTTACAAAACATTTTGTACTGATGGCTAATTTTCAATAAATATTTCTTCGAATAATTTGAGTAGGGTTGTACAGTGCAGACTTGAGTGTGCAGACTAAAGAGTAGAAAATTAGAACAAGAGAAAATAATACTGAAGATTGAAAGAAAAATTAAGAGAGAATAACCTATACAATGCATTTAAGCAACCGGTTTTCTGTTTTTGACTAAAAATTTATAAGAGCATTGAATTTAGAATTTTGACAAAAAATTAGATTGAAATTTTTTTTTTATTCAAAAATTTCAAGTTCGAGAATTAATCTTTCAAAAACTGTTCACTAAAACATCTATATTTAAAAATAAAATAAAATAAAATAAAATAAAATAAAATAAAATAAAATAAAATAAAATAAAATAAAATAAAATAAAATAAAATAAAATAAAATATAATAAAATAAAACAAAATAAAAGAAGAGATTTCTGGATTTACAAAAAGGTATGGCATAGTATTTTAAGTTCACCATTATTTTTTAATAATTTTTTTTCAGGTTGATATACATTTTTTAGAAAATTGCCCTGCCTGGCTGAACGGGGGGAATAGAACCACCTATCATAGAATTTTTTCCTGTCTTGACACAACCCAGACGCTCTAGCTTTTTGCGAATCACCCCATTTTAATTAAAAATACAAAATGGTGAATTCATGTGAATTCAAAAGAATTTTGTATAGTGTTTTTTTTTTTTTCTTGGTTTTGAAATTTGAAGTTGTCTTCTAACATAGGTATGTGTTGTTGTTCTTTGGAATTTATAGCATATATAGAAAACTTTTGCCCGTCGTCTGATGTTTACCTCATGGTCAAATAAAACGGTTATCATCATCTTGAAAATATGTTCGAAAACTGAAGAATGTTAAAATTTCTCTCTTTATGTTATTGTTATTGTGTTATTGATTTGTTATGTATTTCGGAGGTGATTATTATTATATAATAAACTTGTCTTAAACAAAGAGCAAATAATATAGCATGCATAATTTGTCGATGTGTTTGTCCCATATAAAATGACAGCATATAACTACTCCAAGATACTTGTGGCTTTCAACTATTGCAATCCATTCCTTCGAAGTGTTAGACAGGCATCATTTCTGAAGTGAATCTGCTTTTCTATTATTTTTGAAATTTGGGCATTTATCTACTGTCATGATGCCATCAAACAGCAGCCGAGTAAAGTTAGTCTTGAATCACCATTATCGCCCTGTCTATATTGACCTATGGCAAAAAACAGTTGCACTATCATCAGCTAAAGCGAATGATATGCTTTGTTTAAAAACTCCAAGTAACTCGTTCTTATAAAGAATGAATAAAAGTGGACCCAAATAAGATACCTGTGGGACTCCATATTGCTTTTGTTTTCCCCTCTAAGCACTTCTTGTATCTTGACGCTGAACATTGTGTTGCGAAGATAGTCCGCCATCCAACCAGCCATCACACATCGTATTCTGATGCGTAGAGCTTTCCTCTGAAATCCGTACCTACTGGCCATTGTGAATAAGAGAGTGCTTTTCAACAAAACTTTGCAATCTTTTAGCAATAACACCTTCTAAACACTTTTCTGCTACAACTGGAAGCATTTATATTGGCCTGTAACTTGTAATCATACAATTGATTTTTAACTCCTTCTTTGAAGATCGGCCCTGCCACAGGCCCACAGCAGTCTTAAGTACTGTTGAAATTTTTGATTGAATGAGGCGGATGTTTAAATAAATGAGGGAAATTTTCCAAAAATTGAAGCAAGAATATCGGCGTATCTTCTAATTTCCGCTGATTTAATGTCATCGAAACCATGTGGCTTTCCCCACATAGCTTGAGTTGTTGTTGCATCAGCTGACATCAGATGTTTTTCAACAAGGGATTTCAACAACACAAACCTATCCGGATTGGATTAATCGCCGAACGTGGCCAATGCGGCATAACGACAAATATTACCAAATGTCACTTTGACAATTCAAAATGTTGAAAACGTATGTTTGCTTAATTTTTTACATTTACTGTCACTATTTTAGGCACGTTCAGCTCAATTATATTAATAAAACAGATTTAGCATTATACTATAATTAAAAATTGTTTAAAACTAAGAATATTTTAGTTAAGAACTTTGAATTTAAAAAATTGTAACGTTCAATTACGTTGTAATTATAACTTAACATCAGGCTGTTTAAAATTGTATGCCTATATAGCTTTAAATCTATTTGGAGCATGCCTTATAAGGCGTCATGAAAATTATAAAAAAGGCAAAGGCTTTAAACCTTTTTTTGAGTAGATATTAAACAAAACCCTTGTATGAAAACAAATCAACCCGTAAGCTCATGACATTCTCCAGTTAGTCTTAGTGGAATCCATATGAATTTCTATAGTAAATTATTTAAAGAGAACATAAATAACACAATACAAAATTTTATAATTTATACATAGATACAGACCCTTTTGAATTATTAGGATTGTCTATAGGCGTTTGTTGGCTTTAATCATATATCAAATTGAAAAGTTGAATGTTAGACATTTAAAAACATATGAATAACCATTTTGGTTCTTCAAAAAGTTTAAATTAAAGAAGAAATTTATAAATTCATACACAAATACATACATCCATACCATAAATATACACATGTATGTGCACAACGTAAGCTTATGCTTTAAAATATTAAAGTATAGTATTCCAAGTTTGGAATTAAGGATTATAATAAATTGATTTTCTTTTGTAGAAGGATGATACAAAATTTTTCAAATTGTTAACAATACAATTCTTTTTTAATGGTTTTGGATTATGTCATTCCAAGAAATAAATGCTACAGATTGACAGATACAATAGCTGTTTAATTTTGATTATATTTCTACTACTTTTTTGCTGACCTTGTGAAAAATATTAGAAATTCGTATTGAATATTTGCAGTTAGTACTGTGTCGTTTAAAATTATCGAAGGAATACAAGTATTTGGGAGAGTAGTTGTAGTCAAACCTAACCTGGATTACAGCAGGCATCAGAAAAAGCCAAAACATCACAAAGTTCGATTAATCTTACTTGGAAGAAGATTTTCTCAAACGATCACATAAATCATTCAACAAAGTGCAAAATGTTCAATGCACTCTTCAAATCTTCGCTTTTATATATTGCACATATATGGAAAATGCAAGAATACGAAGAAATCGAAAATTTTCAAATAAATTTCAGAAAGAAAATATTCCCTGAACAGAACCAATATATTCAATTTATTTGAAAACAGCCTTGAAACTATATATACATTTATGTACGGAGAAACTTATAATTAACAACTTCTTAATTGCAAATTAACCAGACAAATTTATTTATCCGAAGTAATTTTAATATCCTGGGCTAAAGAATAGTTTATTTTTTTTGTCGACATAAAGGACTATGGGCAAAATTGTATGGACTCTCTGGACCTTTTTTCAATATTGCTCAACAGTGATGAAACTTATGTCATATGAAAGCTTTTAAAGAGTGGTTTATTTCATTTTATGGCAGCTAAATTAAAATCGAGCGCGAAATTGGTGTTTCGGCGCATTTTATAAAAAAAAGTATTTACAATGGAGACGAAAATATTATAAATAAAGGGTGATTTTTTAGCTGGTTTGGTTTTGGCAACACTGGTTTTGACAGCTGACGTGTGTTTAGTACCTTGTGTCACTGTCAAACAGCTTCACTTTGGTTTGCAATTTAACCATGGATCGTCTTACAAATGAACAACGCTTGCAAATTATTGAATTTTACTATCAAAATTCGTGCTCGGTTCGAAATGTTCATCGCGCGCTGCTTCCATTTTATGATCGGCATTCTCGACCTTCTGAGCAGTCTATTCGGAAGATTGTGACCAAATTTCGCACCAAATTTACTTTGTTGGACAGTAAACCACCAACACGTTTACGTACTGTGCGTAGTGAAGAAAATATTGCGGCCGTATCAGCTAGTGTGACAGAAGACCGCGAAATGTCGATTCGGCGCCGTTCCCAGCAGTTAGGCCTTTGTTACAGCACTACGTGGAAAATTTTGCGGAAGGATTTGGGCGTAAAGCCTTTTAAGATACAGCTGGTGCAAGAACTAAAGCCAGCCGACCTACCACAACGCCGAATTTTTGGTGAATGGGCTCTTGGAAAGCTGGCCGAGGATCCGCTTTTTTATCGAAAAATTGTGTTCAGCGACGAGGCTCATTTTTGGTTGAATGGGTACGTAAATAAGCAAAATTGCCGCATTTGGAGTGAAGATCAGCCAGAAGCATTGCAACAGCTACCAATGCATCCCGAAAAAGCCACTGTTTGGTGCGGTTTATGGGCCGGCGGCATTATTGGGCCATATTTCTTCAAAGATGATGCGAATCGCAGCGTTACTGTCAATGGTGAACGCTACCGAGCGATGATAACAAACTTTTTTTTGCCCGAAATGGAAGTTCTTGACTTGCATGATATGTGGTTTCAACAAGACGGTGCCACATGCCACACAGCACGCGAAACAATGGCGCAATTGCGAGGCGAGTTTGGTGAACAGTTAATTTCACGTTTTGGGCCGGTCAATTGGCCGCCTAGATCGTGCGATTTGACACCATTAGATTATTTTTTGTGGGGGTATGTCAAGGCTAATGTCTATAGGGACAAGCCCGCATCGATTGACGCACTGGAAGCCAACATCCATGCATTCATTCGTGAGATACCGGCCGATATGTGTGAAAGAGTATGCCAAAATTGGACTTAGCGGATGGGCTACCTGAGACGCAGCCGCGGTCAAAATTTGCATGAAATTATATTTAAACATTAAATTGCAAGGTTCAAACTATCGATTCAAATAAATATTTCATTCATTTTTTCGAATTTTTTGTGTTTTTTTTTTTAAACAAGTTCTAAACCTCTTAAAAAATCACCCATTATTATAAAAATGTCTCACCTTTTTTGAAAGCCAGAAATCTGCTCTATTATTTTATTTTAAAATCAACTTATTTCTATTACAGTAGGACCTTGGTAATACAAACTATTAGAGACCAACCCTAATTCGAACCACGGAAGTGTTCGAATTACTGGATACTGTCGTTTTTACTTGCTCTATAGGGCAAGTATTGGTTTCGTGTAAAAAACAAATTTCGAGATTGTAATCAAAACTTACACTACGATAATCGGGAAGTCCGAAAAAGTGGGTTTCGTCATGCCGTCCGTCGGTCTGTGCTTCTGTGCGTCCAATGTAATTTGAGCTAGAGCCTAAACAGGTTGACCGATTTGCATGAAATTTGGTACAGAGCATTTTTATGTGATTCCCTAGAGGTTAAATTCGAATTTTAGTTTTAGCTCATCTAGAACGGGTAGCTGCCATACAAATATTTTGGTTTCTTCAAATTTTCTCGAAAACGGCTCTAACGATTTTGATTAAACTTCGTACCTATAATAACCAAGTCAATTGTAAGAAAACTGCATTTCAGTTTTTTTTCAACAAAATTCACATAACGGAATTAGGTATTCCACGTTTTTTTTGAGAAAATGGTCTTATTTTTGGGTTATTCGCGTATATCTTTGCCATGGTTGGACCGATTTTGTTATAATTTTGCAATCTGATGCTTCTCAATAGTTTAAACAATAATGAATTTAAAATTTTTAAAAACATTTTTTATAAACAAAAAAAAATCAAACAAAAAATCAATTTTTTTAGCACTTTTGACGCTTTTAATATTTTCTCGTTAAATATATACATTATTCCCCTTCAATGTGGGATTACACACAGTATTTAACCACAAGAGCAAGTTCGTGCGATCAAGTCGTGCATATTTTTTTTATTTACCTATCCCTCACCCAGTAACTTTTTGGATTTAAATGTTCTTAATTTAGAGACTAAGGGACCGATATTTACGTCTTCCCAGTCGTTTAAAACTACCGAAGAAATTTTGATGATACTACAAAATTAACTGAATTTTACCAAAACAAAAAATTTATGTTACGAGCACTCAAGTATCTCAGTATCTCACGAAGTTAACATGAATATAAATTTTTGAGGTCTTTTCCTTCATACATTCCTTACCTGAAAAATTTGGTAAATGTAACAATAGCTGTGTTTTATTGGTAATTTATAGCTAGCGCAATAATCAAGTATCAATAAAACGCTTTGGCTGTGTTAATAAAACGCTTTAGCAACTTTAGGCTGTGTTCACAAATATCATAGATCACATCCATTTTGTGCGTCAAAAACAACATTGAGGTTCAAGTCATGAATACTTTTCAAGAGCGCCATCTTCATCTTCAATGTTCTAACTATGTATAACCACTTTTATATCCACTCTTTTACTGGCTAATTTATCGACACTCTTTGTTTTTGTTTCTGTTTCCCAAGGGAAATTTTACTGCACTGGCTATAAAATTACCAATAAAACACGGCTTATAATATGCGATCTAGCACTGCTTATAACCTCAAAAAAAAAAAAAAAATAACATTGTGGCTCACATTTTGCAACTGATCTTAAGTTTTTTTTCTACTAAATTTTCACGAGCTTTTCTGCCAAATCACCTTGAGTGACTATACTTTATCGGTATCTAAATGTAAGTCCAAGAAATGCATTATAGTCTTCGATGCTTTGGAGGTACATAATGTATAGTTTCGACGAGACCTCTTCGTTTCTCGTCTCGAGGAATTCCATGTATTTTATAACATTTTGTCGATGAGGGAAACGCGTGACCCCCTCCAAACAGAAATCCTGGATCCGCGTCTGTACAAAACATTCAGATATACCCGACCAAAAATATACCTAAGTAACAACTCCTTTGCTAACCGGTCTAAAGCAGATCCTCTTAAAAAAATTCGATTAAAAATTTCTTCCGCATTTTGAACATTAACTTTATTATCAAATTAAGACCACCCTTAGAAAGTGTATAAACGTATGAGTAGGTTATTTATTTTTTTTTTTTTTTTTTTCTAAACTCAAACAACCCACTTTTATTTCATTTTATCTTTTGTGTGGGCATATTTTCAACACCCAGCAACAAAAGCCACCATCATCAGGATTGAAGTCCTATAGTTCAAAACCAATTTCATGGTCCATGTACATTTGTTTCATTAGACATCCGGATTTGACCTTAAAATCCATATTATAAGATTTATATCTTATTTTTATCAAGTTGTATTGATGGCTTTGCTTTATTGTCATTCTCTAATTCATCCATAAGTCACATCTTCATTCATCCGTATTGTATATACTAAGTTAAGCCTTCCAACAAGGTATATACTGCCTTTATTTTGGCCTTTCAAACAAGCGTGTGGATTAATTTATTGGGGACCCATCACAATCAGATTACACATCACATCATCCGCACTTAACTAATTGAATAGGTATAAGAAAGGAAGAGGAACCGCTCTTTAATATCCTTTACGTATTGAGGCATCAGTGCACACTGTTCACAGTGCACAAGGCTCAAATAATGTTAATCAAAATACGTAAGGTTACATATGCATTACCTGTATATGCACGTGTGTATAAACACCCAACATATGAACATCTATCAAATTTCACCTTTGTCCAAAGTTTCCTCGTTTCCAGACGTATATACATAGGTAAACCTCACCTATACTTACATAATGTACATTACATGATGCACTAAACTTCAATTCCTAGTCTGTGCGATCAATGGTTTAAAAAACTCCCCTTTATTTTAATTATTGGCATTTGCACGATAAATCGGAATTGAATTACAAACTTAAAATGCTACAAGCCATCGGAGTAGCCTCAGGAGGGACTGAACTAAATATACAATTCTTGGAAGAAGTTAAATTACCATAATTTCGAATTAAACAGGTTTTCTCTTGATGTCCTGTGCCCGCCGGGTGCGCCGCCCGGCCGGCCGTAAGCATCATGGCCAACATCGTTGTCGTCAAAGTTATCGGTTTGTCGTCCTCATTCTCGACTGGCTGCGCGGGGTGGCATTGCCGTTAGGTATATTTTTCTTCTACCAGGTACAAACAACTGATCCGATTTAACTAATTTATTTTGGTGTTTAAAGTGCTTCTTCTCCTAATCCTAGGATTGTTCGTCATAAATCCCAATAAAAACCTTCCTATTTTACCTGTTTTAAAGTCTGTGCATCTATAGAATATAGTCTTTATACAATTCTATGATGTAAAAAGAGGATGCAAATCGTGTCATCAGAGACGAGATTACAACAACAGCTGAAATAAGAAGTAGCAAAAAAAAGCCCAAGCTTCAAGGACTCTGTCAGTTCATGTGAAAACACAAATGACAGGTTTTAATGAAAATGAAGTTAGAAGCCGGATGATAGAAGATAGAAGAAGGAAGATGGAAACTCAATTGCCATTCCTATATATACAGGGTGTCCGCCGGGAAGGTATACTTCTTTGTTTGTTTATAATTTTTGATTAAATGAAAAAGAATGGATCTTATATTGATAAATGTTTTATTTAATGTCGGCAATTATGTATGGAATACAATATCAGGTAAATGTCCGCCTCTGTTAGTCTCACAAATGCGAGCCCTTTTGAGCACATTTTTCATTATATTCTCGCACATTTCACGCGGTATTTCATTAATTTCATCACGAATATTTTGTTTGAGTTGCTCAAGCGTTTCTGGTTTGTTTGCATAAACCTTGCTTTTCAGATATCCCCACAAAAAGAAGTCCGCAGCAGTCAAATCAGGCGACCGTGGAGGCCAATCAACATCACCATTTCTTGAAATAAATTGTTGTGGAAAGAGGTCTCGCAGTGATTCCATTGTAATCCTGATGGCTGTATGCGATGTGGCACCGTCTTGTTGATACCACATGTTAATCAAGCCCAAAGCATGCAGTTGCAGCGTTAAAAAGTTTTCAATCATATCACGATATCGCTCCCCATTTACAGTTACCGTTACGCCGTTTTCATTTTCAAAGAAGTCACGACTGAACTGGCAAGACTAATGTTCACCAAAATGGCGGCAAAACAAAGTAGTATACCTTCCCGGCGGACACCCTGTACTATATTTAAGGAGTTAAAGAGTGCGATTGGGGGTGTTGGGGGGGCAGCAGGATGTGGGCTTCCCCTGCATTCAACAAAATTCAAGGCTGCATGCAGCAGGTATTGTGGGCGAATCGCACCAACTATACAATGCACGTAAAAGTTTGTTGAGTCACGTGGAAAGGTATTGCCACAAAATGAAAGCGAATAACATGGATACACTATACACTTGTTGCTCTTCAGTCAGCATTTGTAAAGTACCTCTACAATTCCACACTCCCGCGCTTTATCTCGCCACGCTTCACCTCACCTCGCTTCGCAACACTATGCCACAAACATCGAAATAAATGAATGTTGGCATTGCAAAACGACAAAAGCCTGTATAAAGGATGGTAAATCATGTTCAGGAAAAGTGGGCCTTTCATTCATCCTCCTCGCAACTCGAATGTCCTGATAACAAATTTTCCCCCAGCTCCGTTACGCCTTCACCACACTAAAATCGAGTTCATTTTACGGCAAATAAAACCCACTTACGTACGGCGGCGGGGTGGCGACGATTGGGAAAGGTATGCGGGGATGGGGAGTGGGGATGTGAATAAAGATGAGGATGTGGTTAAAATTGGTATCGGTATAGGTTTTGCTCTATGCTGTGCGGTAAAAGAACATTGATTTGGAACGACAGAGATGGATGCCAGAAGGCCTATAAACCGTATAATATAATAAGTGAGCTATAGCAGCAATCGTTGGATGTAGAGGTACGTACATCCGTATCCTATGTGGAAAGTGGAATTCTGTAATAAAATTTTAGTCAGGATTTCTATGATGCTGTTGCTGTTGCTGCACCAAACCAACAATGCCAACAGAATTATATTGTGTTTGTATTCTCGATGATGATTTGTTTTGTATAGGTAGGTACCTATATTGAACGAATTTTCCTCCCGCTTCCTTGGCACAGACACATTTTCTAGACTTTTGTAGCCTCCTCCATATTGCCTCAAAGAATTTATATGCGTAATTTGATATAAAACCCTCCTTTTGGAGTGGGAGTGATGTGATCAATAAATTATTGATGAATGTATTGAACGATTTTGCCAAACGAACATTCTTCAGATTGACATCGAATTTCACAATACGAATATTACAAACCACCAAACAGCTTTTATCGCAAATGTCACCCCACCTATACATACCTGTTTTGGGTTTTTGAGCATGGGATTAATAAATTTAGAAAAGCGAGCTTATTACGTTTCAGTTTGTATAAAATTTTAATTAGTTAATTAATTACATAGAATTTTATGTCATGTTTGTGGAAACTGAATTAAGGTGTTACTTTAGGGATGGACGCGTTTTGTTTCATCTAATTATAATAATTATAGTGATGTTTTGCGGGACCGTGATGCGTTGCTATAGGTATATCTATCATTAAAAAGTTACGTTTCGCAAGTTTCAGCACACAAAGTTCATCAAGGCTAGAACGATGATGTACAGTTACACGTATGTATACATATGTTAGAAGTTGGAGACTGACTTTTAAGTGTTTAATGTTGAAAGAAGCGTTGATATACATAGATGATGATTCAATTTCGCTGACTGAATTTTATGCATGTGGAAGGTCAGACAGAACAATAAAATGCACAACTATGGAAAACATGATCCTGCTGCTCTGAGGATTCAAGGCTTTATAAATATATGTTAATGAGAACATGTGAATGGAAACCAAAAGTAGGTACTAAATCAAGTGCTCAGCTTTAAGACTGAGAAAGAAGCTTTTCATCTTATTTTTGAAGTAGATACTTATAATGAAGCCTTTATTTAGGACATAAAAATGAATCTTACGATTTTAAGCTAATTAGCTTCTATTACTCCGGTAAACGGGCTCTGTATATTTGAACAATACAACACCATGTTGTATACATATAAACTATAAAGGGTTGTTTTTTTTAGAGGTATAGAGCTTTGAATTGGAATAAAACAAAGATGATTTTTTTAAATTGACATGAAATTTACTTTTTTTTCGAAAGATAATCTTCTGGCATTACAATTTAAATATGATTTCTGGAATATGGACGCCACGGCTGGCTCGGACGTAGTCTATAATCAATTTTCCATGACTTTTTCCAACATTTGAGGAATGCTTTCCTCCAAGTGGTCAATCGTTTCGGGCTTATCAGCGTAGACTAGCGACTTCACATATATCCCTATAGAAAATAGTCAAGCGGCGTTAAATCACACGATCTTGGAGGCCAATTCACGGGTCCGTAACGTGAACTTATGCGGTTACTAAACGTTTCCTTCAATAAATCAATTATGGCACGAGGTGTGTGACATGTTGCGCCGTTTTGTTGAAACCACAGCTCCTGCACACATCATGATTGTTCAATTGATGAACGAAAAAGTCAGTAATCATGGCTCTATAGCGGTCACCATTGACTGTTGTAACGTTCTGGCCAGCATCATTTTTAAAGAAGTACGGACCAATTATTCCACCAAACCATAAAGCACGCACCAAACAGTCAGTTTTTGTGGATGTAACGGTGTCTCAACATGCACTTGAGGATTATCATCACTCCAAATACGGCAGTTTTGTTTATTGACATATCCATTCAACTAAAAGTGAGCTTCATCGCTAAACAAAATTCGCTTATGAAAATTGAGATCAACGGCAATCTTGATTTGGGCCCATTTGGGCACAATTTGGAAGAGTTGTTCAGGCGTCAGTCTATTCATAATGAAATGGCAAACCAAACTAAAAATAAATCACTTGAAAGCTGACAAAATGGCCGCCAGTTAAAATAGTGTTGCCAACTTAAAGTTCTATACCTCAAACAAAAAAACACCCAACACCCAATACAAGGTATAATAAACATTGGACATACGACACAAAATGTTCTGTTTTCTGCATACATTTATAGAATGACTAAATCGTAATCAAAAGTGTTTTAAATTGAGTTAGATATTTTGATAAATTCTGGGAAAAAGAAACCTTTTCTATGATGGGACACTTGAAGTTGTTCTGTTATAGCAAAAAAAAAGTCATATTCTAAAAATAAAACCCAATTAAAACTCAGTGCATTTCATTTTTTTTTTTTCGTAAATTACAATGCAGAAACTTATACATATATACAAAACTAATTACAAGGTGAGTGTTTTAGCAATTTCGAATTAAATTTAAGTTTGAAATAATGACAGACAATTAATATCTTATCAAATACTTTTTTTAAGTGTTTTATAGTTTTGATGATGAATTTTTTATCTTGTTTTAAATTATGCACAAGCTAGGTTAAAATTCTGAAGGCAATTAACAGTATGGATTGATATGGGTTATATTTTTAATTTAAAAACAATTTTCATATACAAAAATGTGGATCGCAATAAAATAAAATGTTCGACTGGATCGCGCAAACTTGCTTTTGTGGTTCAAGTGGATTAGAATTTATAAGATTTTATATCATCAAACATGCATATAGTTATAGTAAATTAGAGAAAATGGTAATGAAAGGTTAAGAGACTCGTTATTTGAAATGTTAAACAAATTGAAAGAAAATAATCAAAATTAGTTAAGCTTGTAACGAGAAAGTCGAAAATATAAGGAAACTGTTGTATGGCAGGTACCGTCAACAACAAAATTTTTTGGTAAATTTTGTTTTGCAAAATGCAGACCGTACTACTTAGTATAGTACACACACACAAATTTATTAAAATCCTTTAGATAATAGATAATAATAACTATAACTATATGCCTGTAAGACATAAGCAGTCATATTCATAATCGTTGTCTAACTTTAGACAGCGGTCCAAGTTATAAATAAACACGTTTAATTGTTGACTAAAACTTATCTAACTTAAACAACGGAATAGATTGTCTAAAACTTGACTAATGTGGCATTCTATTTAACCAAATCAAGCACATTTTCAACTATTTTGAACTATTAAGACACTGTTTTAACTTGTCAAAAACTTATAAATGCAACCCTAATTACACGGCTCTAGTTAGAAGCAATAGAAGGATAGAAAAGAATTTTTGCTGGCCCTGTAGACTGAAAAATAAGGTTTCGATTATCTCATGGAATCCCACAGGTGGCGTCCAATTGTAACTGGAGGAATATAGAAAAGAATGCTGCCTAGAGTGAGACTAGAACCCACACCTCGTAGTTAGTAGTCAACCACCACCTTCACTGTGGCATTGCCACCTCCTAGATAGATAAATAACATCTTTCATAACTGTGTAATGAAAGCCACCGTTATTTATAACAATAATCATCCCTATCATCATGTCCATAGTTGTGAAAAATCTGCTACGTTTCCCAATAAAACGATCACAAATTCCGTAGTAGTGGATTCGGAGTTGAAAATCTTGTAACGAACTTCGGAATTCGTAAAAATTGGCATCACTAAATTCGAATGGAATGAAATGGAATGGAACCATATCTTTTCTACAACAAATCATTTGTATCGGACTCTGAACGAATACAATTTTATTTTAGAAAAACGTAAGTATTTTACAAATTGTATGGATTAAAATACTATTTCTTGATATGAAATATGAAAGGTCGAAGGCCCAGTTTTTTAGTTGTGAGTTAAACCAGAGTTAGCTAACTTTAGAAGTAAATTAACCCACAATGAACTGAGGAAGCAATTTTTCGGTGGAAAATGCATGAGGAACAAATAAACAAACTCGGTGGATAAAACATCAAAAGCATCTGTTTAGTTAATCCTGACTTAACTCACCAAATTTGATGAGTTATTTTGGGTTTCACTTTAATCTAGCACTGAAAAACTGAACCTAAGTGGGAGAAAACACGCATTTAGCTCAAAATTTTACAGAATCAGCAATGGAATATGTTTTACGTTTTCTGGGAAAAGGTGAACTAAACATTCTTTGACCACCTTCTAAAGATTTACATACTTAAATGCTGCTTTATTAAAACTAAAATTTCTTTGAAATCTATAAGTTATTACCATTAGAAATTAACAAAAATATATATGTACATATTTAACTTGAAACATAAATGTGGTCATTTAAACTGAAATGTGTCACTTTCATCTCCGAGGATTTTTCGTTGAAATTTCAGTTCAGCAAGGTAGCTTGCTCATCGCTGGAAATAATTGTGAAAGCCAATAAATCCATGTAGCTACATATTTATTTGCATGAATTATTATTAAAAAACAAAGTAAAACAAAGTTATTTGTAAAGGGTGTTTTTTTTAGACGTGTGGTTTTCAATCTGGCAATACATTTTTCGGAGTTGGTATTTTTGACAGCTATCACTTGATTTATGCTCAGTTTGGTTTGACATTTCATAATTAATAGATTTATTCCTGAACAACGTTTGCACATTATGCAAATTAATTACCAAAATAATGGTTCGGTTCGCCCGACACTTGCGCGCGCTGCGTCCAATATTCGGTCGACATAATCGCAAAATCGCATAAATTCGAGCAACCATGGATCGGTTTCTCACCACGTTTACTCTAGTGGATAATGCGCATCCTCAGAAACACCGTACAGTGTGCACCGAAGACGCTATTGCTGCTGTGGAGCAGAGTATCGAAAAAGACCCGAATGAGTCCATCCGCCATCGCGCGCAACAATTGGAGCTGTCGAAAATTGGGCCTCTCGGCTGGAATTTATTCGAGCAAGGAAATTGTTGATTTTGCAATAAAAAGGCCAGATGAAGAGTGTATTCATTCTCGAAGCGGTGCATATCATATAACACCATCCTTTTACTGACCTGGAGCCTGTTGTTATAAAAACAAACATCAATTTTGTATAAACTGGAGAGCTCACCAATAAACTCCAATATTTACAAGTTAAAATTAATAATGTACCTTCGAACATTCTATCCATTTATGTAGTATGTAGTAATATTGTAGAAAAACAGATTTATTTTGTTAAAAAATAATTTTCCGACCTATTGCATTCCTAAGGGAAATGTTTGTAATCACTTTATGTATCAAATCACTGCCGCATCCTTATTTTTGATAATGTTAAATGAAATGAAAGGATCCGAAGAGTATGAAGCACGATTTCCATTGTTTTTGTTTCTTTTGAATTTGTTGGTTTTTGTGTTATGTTCTCGGAATTTTCTTAATTTTTTATTTCCTGTTTTTTTTTTTCAAGGGCTGCAAGCGCTTCTTCCTCTTCGAAAATCATCCCGATTGCCATGGAACACCATTACTCAATTATCTCATGTGAGTGAATAAACAGTTTATGGACACATGGGACAAAATGATTTCTATAATTCAGCAGTGTATTATCTTGTTTAACCTGAAAATTGATCAAAATCTATTAGAAAGTCCACTTGGGAAAACCTGAAGAATATGTTAACCCGTTTAAGCAAAAATTTCAGTTACATGTTTTGATGCTGGGTTCCTGGTCACAGTAATGTACAGGGACATGAAAGAGCTGATGACCTGGCTAGAACGTTATCGTTGCTTGATTCAAGTCGAGCCGAACGACATATTAGAGTACCAAGCTGTTGCATCAAACAGGATATTGGTAACAAAATATAAAAAAAAAACCAATGAAAGATGAAACATGCGCCACAACTAGAAAATTATTGCCAAATTTCAATAAGCAGAGGACAGACAAAATTATGCAAATGAACAAAAAACACCTTCGTTCCCTTGTCAGCATAATCACTAGACACAACCTACTGGGATACCAGATACCACAAAAAGAGAATGAGGCTTAGTACTGACGACCTTTACAGAGGGTGCCGCGATGAAGAAGCACAAGAGGATACCCTACACTTCCTTTGTCACTGCCCAGCACTCTGTCACTTTAGAAAGAAACACCTTGGAAATCATATCTTTGATGACTTAGAAGATCTTTCTAGAACTTCGGCGAACAGCCTTCTCAACTTTGTCAACGCCTCTAAATGGCTTGACTGCTAACAGAACACATATAGGTTTTTACATTAAGTGGGATACACATTCCTAGGGTATCACAACGGATCTACATATAGATCTAAGTGTGACGGTAACAAAAGACCAACTGCCAGCCCTTCTACCTAAGCTAACCTAGGGTGCAGGTACAGATCTAAAATTTCTATATTACTCAAATTTGGTCATCAGTGGACGAATATAGACGCAGTTGTTGAAACATTTTGAACAGCATAAAATGTGTAAATAGCCATTTTCCCAAAATAATTGAACAGTTTTTGTTCGCTGTGCGATCGTCAAGTATTCCATCATTAAATCTCCCAATCTTCATTGGGAGCACACAACGAACGGAAGCTGGTTACTCATTAAGAGTTGCGAGTTTTTGAACTAAGAAAACGTTAAGTCATAAGCTAGTTAGTGACTTATGAAGTGAACCTGATTTTATCCACACCTTGCATAGGAGCTGTGCTTTATTTTTATAGCTACCACAAGGCAGGGGTATTAGATTGTTTTTATAGCTACTATTTGTGTGTTTAGGTAACTTTAAGAAATCTTTAAATATGCACTAATCAGCTCTTTACCAATCGTCAACAAACGACAATATTTTTAAAAATTCTGCCGAAGAAAAAAAAAGAAATATGTAACAGCTTTTTTTGTTGTTGGGATCTAATTTTTTAAAAGTCTGCGAGAAAGACCTGTGGTATCAACAGAACGGCGCTACGTGCCACACTTTTCACGCCACATTGGAAACTATGCACGAGCGATTCAAGGTCACAGGTTTATGCGAATAAGCCCCAAAGCCAACATAACCCATGCCATCGGTCAAATTCAGCCTGATTTATGCGTCAGAGTCGTGGAAAACTGGACATTTGGGATGCGCGCCACCCAGAGAAGCCACGGCGAATATTTGAAAGATATTATATTCCATATATAATGGCATCGATAGTTCTTTCAAACAAATAAAAAAAATATCGATCATATCTCATTCACACTTTCTTTTATTTAAATTTAAAGACAGAAAGCGCTCAACGAAAGACCCTGTAGAAACAATAAAATGCAACATTCAGCTTGTTACAAATTGCGTGTGATATCAAAATCTAGTTTGATTGTACTTTTTTATAAAAAAAAAGCAAGCTCATGCTTCAACAAAGCAGAATATAAAAATAAAACCTTTAACAATGATAACAATTTTAGGGAATTCTTCTTCTATTGTAAATATCATTCCCTTGAACTTTGTACACACAATATCTATGTACTTGTACATAGTTTTGGAAAGGCTCTTCGCCGAAAATGTTTTGTGTTTTAAATTGATGTTCAGTAGTGAATTTGTATACTCGTATTTCTAGTTTTCCTTTTACATTTTTGTTTGATGTTTCCAGGAAACGAACATGCATAGCAACCATAAGATGATGACTTAAGAGTAGAAAATTCCTTTTGAAATGTTTTTTTTTTTTTGTTTTTCCATAGAACTTTTTCTTATGAATTCTCAATTTTGTTTTCTTCTATCATTGTTGTATTATAGTTGAAGTTTAATAAAGGGTGTTTTTTTCTATAGGAATAGAACTTTAAGTTGGCAACACTATTTTAAGTGGCGGCCATTTTGTCAGCTGTCAAGTGATTTATTTTTAGTTTACTTTTGCAATTTTGCATTTCAAATTGAATAGACTGACGCCTGAACAACGCTTCCAAATTGTGCCCAAATGGGCCGCAAACAAGATTGCCGTTGATCCCAATTTTCATAATCTTGTTGGATATAGTTCAGATTGGATTTTTGTCAAAAAGTACGTGTAAGTTGAACTGAACCTAATGAAAATTGCGTATTGACAAGGCCCTCACTAGTCAACTGATGAGTCCAAGTGAGATCGCCGGGACGAAACGCCAATTTTTATGGACTAAAGGCCGTTAAAAGCTATTTTGAATCAAGCGAAATTTGTTTAGCGATGAAACTCACTTTTGGTTGAATGGATACGTCAATAAACAAAACTGCCGTATTTGGAGTGATGATAATCCTCAAGTGTATGTTGAGACACCGTTACATCCACAAAAACTAACTGCTTGGTGTGATTTATGGTTTGCTGTAATAATTGGTCCGAACTTCTTTAAAAAACGATGCTGGCCAGAACGTTACAGTCAATGGTGAGCCATGGTTACAGACTTTTTCGTTCATCAATTGAACAAACATGATGTCCAGAAGCTGTGGTTTCAACAAGACGGCGCAACATGTCACACAGCTCGTCCCACAATGGATTTATTGAAGGATACGTTTAGTAACCGCATAGTTTCACGTTACGGACCCGTGAATTGGCCTCCAAGATCGTGCGATTTAACGCCGCTTGACTATTTTCTGTGATTTTCTGTGAGGATATGTGAAGTCGCTAGTCTACGACGATAAAACCAAAACGATTGACCACTTGGAGGACAAGATTTGCCGCGTTATTGCCGATATACGGCCACAAATGTTGGAAAAAATCATCGAAAATTGGACCTCCAGGTTATACTACGTCCGTGCCAGAAGTGGCTACTCTTCCCGGTAATAGATACCTAAAACTAATTAGAAATCATTTACATATGATTTGTTTAAAATCATTTTATTAAATGTCAAGCATGGTTCTGTATTTAATGGTTTAGAAAATTCTTTTGAAAATATAATAAATTACAGAGTTTTAAATAATAATTAAAGGGATTTTAATTTTTAACTTTGAAAACACTTCGCTCATTGATCCGATTCTGACGATGCCGATGGGATAAAAGCATCTTTTAAATTAATTATCTCTTTATTTTTTTTTTTTTTTGTAATTCAAACTCTCAATCGCCTTTAGTATTTGTATATTGCAAAATACTACCACTTATTCCATTTTCCAGCTCTCCATTCTTCTCAAGGATTTTTTCCCTGAGCTATATAATGGCATTATCGTTAATGTTCTTGAGTGCGTCCATAACTTAGCTATGTAGCACGTTGAAAAAAAGGTATGTACGCAGTAGAATAAATAATTTAACGTAATAATCATATAATTTCTATCACATAAAAGGCCTTTATAAACAAATTTCTTACCGGCCTGATGAGACCTGAAACACGTTTCAGAAGAGCAGAGAAAAATCCTCCAAGTGAGTTATCCACAATGCCTATACTTAATTGAATAATTAAAAAAAGCATCCGCACCACTTTCAATGAAAAAGAAAAACAACAATCTACGACTACAGGCTAGAGGCTACAGGTGGATAGAAAATAATTTAATCCTGGTAGTCTGATGAAATACCAAGATTTTACAAATTCATTGTAAATTATTCTCCCCTTGCTCTTAGGGTCAATATTGGTTTCAAAGTGGAAAAAAGTTTTAATCAAATAAATTATTTCGGTTTAAGGCGCCGCCGGCCTGTTATAGCTATCATTGAAACATAAATCACTGGAACATTGAATTTATTTTTTTGCTTGTCAGGTTGGTTAAAGCAATCATTGAAAATTATTGCTTTCATTGAAAAATAAAAAGCCCACGTAGCTATAGAAAAACCAACTTTGAGGTTGAGGTTGAGGTTAAAGTTGAACATTGAGAGAAGTACTGATAAATCATTGTTGGATCGGTGTGTTCCACTTTGTTGAATTGAGAATAAGCTATTAAGCTGTTCACTGAAAATGATTTTATTCAATTATTTGTTTGACAAGACATATTACCAAAATGGTACCTATGTATGTATCAATTTTGTTTGTTTAATTGTCTCAAAATATTGAGATAAAGTTGTCAATAATAGATAGCTGCAGATGGCAGTTGGCACCTTAAAAACATTTTTTTTTACTTTAGTTAATTCTAATATTTTGTGAATGATCCGACTACGCACTCAAAGCGTATAACATAAACAAACTCAAGAGGGTTCAAAGAACAGCTAGCGTTGGAACCACAGGGGCCCTACGCTCCTGCTCGACGGATGCCTTAGGCGTGTTCCTGCACCTCTTACTTCTTGATTTACATATTAAATATTTAGTATCCTGCAGCGCGTTAAGATTTAAGGAGTCAAATTGTTGGTTTGCTAAACGATATGGTCACAGCAATATCACAAGTTTGATTCCTAATGATATGCTTTCAATGCAGACCGACTACTGCACTCCTGCTTTGGATTTGAGAAAGGTTTTTAAGGTCAAATTTCCATCCAGAAAAGATTGGAAGGATAATGTCGTGACGAGAGACTTCGACACTACTATTTTTACTGATGGTTCCAAGATGGAGTGTGGTGTTGGTTCAGGAATTTTTTCCGAATCCTTGAACAACTCTTGGTCCTTTCGGCTACCTGACTTCGCAAGCGTATTTCAAGCTGAATTACTAGCAATCAGGGAAGCATGCAAGATACTCAAACAGGATCCCAACCAAAACCGGAACACTGCTATCCTGACAGACAGTCAAGCAGCTGTGAAAGCAATTGATTCGGCTATAACATCATCTAAACTGGTCCAGCAATGCCGAGATGAACTACTTAGCCTTAATGTCAACCTGAGGGGTCACTCTTATCTGGGTTCCAGGTCATTGTGGCATTGAGGGAAATGAGCGGGCTGACGAACTGGCCAGGCAAGGATCAGCCCTTCATAGCTCACTTGCGGAAAGAGTTAATATTCCCCTTGGAGTTATGAAGGGCAATTTATTCTCAATTTTTCTTATTGAATCCAACCGCAGGTGGGAAAGTTCAACAAACCGCGTCATATCCAGAAAGATATGGCCCATCTAATTACAATAAATCTCGAACAACTGATCTGATTTTTAGGCCCAGGCGAGACATAGCCAGGGTTTTTGAGACATGTTCTGGCCACTGGTCTATAGGAGAACATGCGGCGAAGCTGGGCATTCCATACAATACTTTTTGTCGCAGTTGTGGGGACCATCAGGAGAAGGAAACAGTGGCCCACTTCCTCTGTAAATGCCCTGCTCTGGCCAGATCGAGATCGAAATCTTTTGGATATGCTTTTCTTGAAGATCTACACGAACTTTCTGAGATAAAGATCAAAGATTTGATTGGTTTGGTCAAGCTTCGACCTTAATTCCTTCACCTCACCCTTCGGACTCCTTTAGGCAGCGCATAAGCTGAATAAGGGCGTTTTAAGGCCCCGTAAGAGGGTATATATGCAAATCCTCCAATAATATTTAAAAAAATATTAAAAATAAAAATAAAACCGCTTTTCACACAACAGGTCAATACGAGTTATGGTGTCAAAACGGCGCACTCTAGCGCTAATTGGGTCACGGAGCGAGTTTGCTCTGGGCCGCCATCTCTACCTACCTACCTAGGTACATACATATTATACACTTCTAAATAAAATTAAGAATTTATGAAAATTTGCGTCTACTTCTATGCAAAAAATCATTGTACACATAAACAAAATTGAAACATATTACGATGATAGACAACACGAAAAAAGTTTGTCTCGCAATTCTGTCTGTACCACGATATAAAGGGTTTTTTTTTTAGTCGTGTGCTTTTCAAGAAGAAATAAAACGCATATAATTTAAAGTTATGGCCAAGAATTTAGCTTTATTATAAAGATAAGGGCAGCCGCGGCTGGCTCAAATAAATTTCAGCCGAGAGGCCCAATATTTTCGACCACTTTTTGCAACGATACGATACGATCTTTGAGGCCACACCACAGACCCACGACGCGAGATAATAATGAACTCACCAAAAGTTTCCTTCAATAAATTGATTGTTTCGTTTGCTGTATGCCATGTAGCGCCGTCTTGTTGGAACCAAGGGTCGCCCACATCAAAATCCTCCAATTCAGGCACGAAAAAGTCATTAATCATGGATGGGCACAGCTCCAATTGTTGCTCGCGATGGCGGATGGACTCATTCGGGTCTTCTTCGATACTCTGTTCCACAGCAGCAATAGCGTCTTCGGTGCGCACTGCACGGCATCTCTGATGAGGATACGCATTATCCACTAAAGTAAACGTGGTGCGAAACCGATCCATGGTTGCTAAAATTTATGCGATTATGTCGCCCGAATATTGGACGCAGCGCGCGATGCGTCGAGCGAACCGAACCATTATTTTGGTAGTAAATTTGCACGATTTTCAAAAGTTGTTCAGGAGTTTAAGTCTATTAATTATGAAATGGCAAATCAAACTGAGCATAAATCAAATGACAGCTGTCAAAAAGACCAACTCTGAAAAAAGTATTGCCAGATTGAAAACCACACGTCTAAAAGTAACACCCTGTATTAATTTTGACTTTTTAAAATATTCTCGTATTATAACTAAAGAATACACCTATTTATTGAACCATTAACATTTATTTTCACGGTGTGTCTGCATTTCAGTTCGCACGATCCAGTCTTCCATTTTTTTGTTATTAATATTCTTTTCTGTTTGTTTTTTTAAGTAAATTCAGATGTGTTTTTCATAAATGACATCCTTTTTTATTTTTTATAAAAAAAAGTGATTTTAAAGGAAAATGCTTTATGATTTCACCTTTTTTATTTTTCAATACAATTCATAAATTTGTCGCATTACAAAAGAATGCGGAATTTATTTTTCTCTCTACAAAATATATTTTCTTTAATTTGTTTTTTATTTTTTTTTTAAAGAGGAATTGACTTGGAATGAACATTATCCTTGATAACAATTTTTCACAAAAATAAAATAATTTAAATTGAATTTTATTACGCGAAAACTTATTTTAAAAAGTTTAAATTTTTAAGTGAGTATTTTTATAAAATCAAGTTAATTTAAACATAAAAAATCATTTATTGCACATTTTTGTAATATTTAAGCTCATTACGATAAGGGAAGGATTTACATTTTATTTTATACTAGCTGACCCATCCCGGCTTCGTATGGGTAGAAAAATTTAAGCAAAAGAAATTAAATAATTACAACATCAGAGTTATTTATAAATGTTTATTTTATTTTGTAAAGCCGCTGCGATAGCCATCGCAACTCCTTTGCGTTGTAAAATGTATGCTATAAAGTCGACATAAATTGTACTTCCTACTCTTGGTATACATATATGTACAAGTACATAGAGATAGGTAGGTACCAAATGGCAACTTATTAATTCGTAAAAAAAATCAAACTCGAGACTTTGATAACACTTGACATTACGATTAGAGGACACATTCCGACACATTTTTTAAAATTATTTTATAACCAAAAATAACGGTATCTGTCATACCTATACATTTTTTTTCCAAAAAGGAAAATCTCATTTTTCTCAAAATCAGCTCTATAAAATTGCAAAAAAAAACTAAATTATAGTAGATATAAACTGCCTATTAGTTAAAAAAAAACAATACATTTTAAATAACATTGCTTATCAATTTGTTTAATAAAAATATATTTCGAATTTTTAGAAAAAGTTTGTTAATTTTTTTGAAAATTCAATATTTCGATTTTTATTAGATAAACTTAACATGAACATTATCTAAAAGATTTTAAGCAAAACTTATTCTGTAATCAAAAATTGCGGTACTTTCCATATTTCAAAAATGGGTGGATGCTTTCTTTTTCAAAAATATATGTTTAACTTTACATTAATAAATAATTAAAATTTAAAGGTTTTGAATGAAATACTTAAAATTGGCTAACCGAATTTCTTTCTTAAAATTTTATATACACAAAATTTCTTATTTTAAATATGCACCTAACGATTTTTAAAATTTATTTCCCATAAATTAAGATTTATAAAAAAAAAATTCAAAAACCGCGTGAGGTTCAAAACAGTTTCAGAAGTATTTTAATAAATTAATATCAATTTTTTTTTAATTTTCCAAATAATATAATTTCAATGCACATGCATATGTGCAAAACGGTGCTAAATTCTTCATTTTTATTAACTCACATAATACCTATAATACATATGTAGATATAACAGACATTTTTTAATCTTCTTTCACCCCTTAATTTTATCTACACCTTCTAATGCCTCCATACAAAACCTCTAGCGCCCACAAGATGGCGTTACCATCCACTTTGAGAAAGACTGGCTTATACCAAATTAATTTTTAAACCACTTTATTACGTGTGGCCATATAGAAACAAAAGATAACAGATTTCACTTGTACCGGAGGGTCAGTTGCGATGGTAAGTTATACCCAAAACCAAGTTCGTAGGTCTATTTCCTCACATGGAACTTTTATTTTGTTTCGTTAAAATAATTTTACTTACTGAATGCCAGGGCAAACTTATTTATCTCCCATATACTCTCATTATTTTTATGAGGAAGGGAAATATGTATTTAAAAAGTTGCCTGTGTTATGGAGGTACACAGCTGAGAAAAATGGTATGGATAAATGTATTCTATATATATAACTTGTAAACAACTTTCTTTTTTTTGGGAAAACAGCAAGTTTTAAGGAGAATATGATCTTGATTTACTGAAAAAGTTTGTTTCTAAACATAAAGAAAAAGTGAATATTGTGTTGATTACTTACCTAATATTATTTTCTGGAACGAAGATTCATTTAATCTAAGTACATGTACATAAATGTACCCAATTCTTTAATTTATAGAAAGGTTTTTTTGTTACTGAAGCAAACCAATAAGTGCGTAGTTATAAATTCTTAACAGCGTTTAAGACACAACAACAACGAAATTTAGTTTTGGAAAAACAAAGTTCCAGCTTTCGACATCGAAACATGTTTTTCTGTTTTGCCTTTGATTTTTATTTCGCTGTGACTATGAGTTGCACCACATAAAGACGTGTGTAGCAATCAACAACAACACTGGCTGGCTTAGAACAAAATGTTTTCATTCTATGGGTGTTGGCCTTATAAAGGGTGTTCTTTTTATTGACGTGTGGTTTTCAATCTGGCAATACTTTTTTCGGAGTTGGTCTTTTTGATAGTTGTCACTTGATTTATGCTCAGTTTGATTTGCCATTTCATAATTAATAGACTTACTCCTGAACAACGTTTGCAAATCGTGCAAATTTACTACCAAAATAATGGTTCGGTTCGGGCGACGCACCGCGCGCTGCGTCCAATATTCGATGAAGCTCATTTTTGGTTGAATGGGTACGTTAATGAGCAAAATTGTCGTATTTTAAGTGATCATAATCCACAAGCCTCTGTTGAGACGCGTGGGCGTGGCGTTACATGCTCAAAAATTCACTGTTTGGTGTGCTCTATAGGCAGAGGGAATCGTTGGTCCATATTTCTTCAAAAATTCAAAAATGAAGCCGGCCATAATGTAACAGTCAATGGGTATTGCTATAGAGTCATGATTAATGACTTTTTCGTGCCTGAATTGGAGGATGTTGATGTGGACGACCTTTGGTTCTAACAAGATGGCGCTTCATGCTAACGGCCAACGAAACAATCAATTTATTGACGGAAACTTTTGGCTGAGTGGGCCTGTGGCGTGGCCTCCGAGATCGTGCGATTTAACACCGCTCGACTATTTTTTGTGGGGTTATGTGAAGACGCTTGTCTACGGAGATAAACCCGAGATGATTGACGCCTTGGAAGGGAATTTTCGGCGCGTTTTTGCTGTCGTACGGCCCCAATTGCTGCAAAAAGTGGTCAAAAATTGGGCCTCTTAGCTGGAATTGATTCGAGCCAGCCGCGGTGGCCACTTGCCCGAAATCATTTTTAAAACATGATGGCAAACCGTTATCTTTATAATAAAGCTAAATTCTTGGCTATTAAATTAAATTATAGATATACGTTTTATTTCTTCTTGAAAAGTACACTTCTAAAAAAATTACATAAAAATAAATATCAATTGGTGTGAGTTAGGAAGTTATCCCTTCGTTAAACCCTAAATTTGGCGAACTATTCGATCACAGGTTAATACACATTTATAAATAAAAAAAAATAAAAGTTAACAGCTGAATAATTGCATATACCTACTAATTCGACGTTGTTCGTCTTTTATTAGTTTGGGGGTGTAGATTTTTACCATAGAAACATCCCATGACAATTTTTTTTTTTTTCAGTTTTCATGGTACATGTAGGTTTCTAAAGTTTCTTTTTCATATAAGTGTTAAAATTATTAAACAATTTTTTGTGAACTTCAAAATAAACCCTCAGAGTTCACTTTCATTTACAAACAAAAGAGAAAAATCTTGATCTGGGGGAAAGCCCCTTAATTGAATTACACAAAACATAACTCAAAAACAAAAAATAAAGATTTTCTTCTAGGTCTCTACACACATTGAATCCTGTATCAATAATGTTCATAAATAAAAACTCTATAGGTATAGCTTTTCATTGAAAGTTTTTTTGGAACCTTTAGTTCTATTCCTATGGGTTTCTACCAGGCACGACATAAGATGTTGTCGTATCCTTCTAAGACTCAAGATTTTAGTCGACGAATACCGACACAAATATATTTAGCAGCATTGACATGCTGCAAATTAGCTATATATTCATCTATCTTTTATGTTTCCGTAAAATCGTGCGTAAAACGTCAAAAATGTCAAATAAATTGGTGAAATGATAATGTTCTTGACAATGATTATATTCTAGAGAAATATTGTTTGCCATAGAAAATTTCTATAAATAGATACAATTTATAAATGCCCTGAGGACTTTGCAACTTTAACAAAAATAGCTATTGATACTGTCAATGATAGCACTTTGTAATTTTTGGTTCAGCTTAAGTTGTATTAAGTCTTATGGTCTCTCTCTCTCTCTGGCCTGTCAAATATTGCACATTATTTCCCATTATGTTAGAAACAGTAAAACAAACTTTTAGACAAGCTATACCTACATACATGATTGAGGAAGTTAAGTCTATAATGACACTTTGAAGAACTTTACAGCGCATATCATGCTGGGTGAATAGCAGTTTTTTTTTTGTGTAGACAAATAGTACTCTACAAAGGTTGGGCATTTTTAAATTTCTGGTGGAAAATGGTACGGATTTAATGGAAATATTGAATGAAAAACTTCACTGTATCGATTGCAAAAAAAAAACTATGCTCCCGTGATTTAAATATAAAAAAAAACGACTATGAATACGTCCCAATGATTGCAGAACACGATTTGAATACTAAGTAAAGGTACAGTAGACCGCGGGTGGCCTTCTTCACAGAACATACATCATTTGAAACGTACAATGATCTCTCGATCATACATCACATACAATTTTCCGTTTCACAGATATCATTGGCGGTGTTCACATTAAACTAACTCCTCTAATTTTTTTGACGTGAATCTAACTTGTTTTGCTTAGACACAAACTAGAAAAATCTTTCACAAAAAATGTAAAGATGGCATCACTATTCATATTTTTCATGAACATACACTTCCACGTTCCACAATTTGAATTTCAATAAAACTATTTTTTCTTTCTATGAAGGGGCCTATCTTTATTATTAGTAAGTCTATGATTTCACAATCATGAACGGCACACTTTTGCGTTTAGGTGAGTTTTTTACATACACTAGTGCAAAAGCATATTATTCACCACGGTACGGTAATCTGTTAGTGTGCAAATCGATTTGAGAGAAAGGTCTCGGTTCTTTATATTAATGTTTGAAAATAGTTGAAACATCTATTTGGTGCAAATCTCTGAGTGCATGTATTATTTTATGATTGCAACCAAAATATTAAAAAGCTATGTGTTCAAATATTCAGAAGTATGAATTGAAATTAACTGCGATATTTTTATTAAAAAAAAGAGAAATAAAGGGTTTTCCAATAAGAGGTGTTATTTTGATATTCAAAGAAAAATGGCATTTTTTGAGATAAATGATCGGATGTTTATTTCATTATAAAGAGGAAGGTATGCCGTTAATAATGGAACACAACATCAGCCAAATGGCCGCCACGACCACGCTTACAGGACCATATCCTTTTCATGAAATTTTCCATAACCAAATCGCAGAGTGGCTGCCCTATGTCCTCGATAGCCTCACGAATTCCATCTTTGAGGTCTTCAATCGACGCTGGGCTGTTGGCGTAGACCTTGTCTTTCACGTGGCCCCAAAGGAAGAAGTCGCAAGGTGTTAAATCACAAGATCTCGGTGGCCAATTGTGATCACCTCTTCGAGAGATAAAACGGTCCGGAAACTTTTCCCGTAAAAGATCGATGGTTTCATTGCTTGTGTGGCACGTAGCGCCGTCTTGTTGAAAGTAAACGTTGTCCAGATCAATACCATCCAATTCCGGCCATAAAAAATCATTAATCATCTCTCGATAGCGCAATCCATTGACCGTAACTGTTGCTCCAGCCTCATTTTCGAAAAAGTAAGGTCCAATGACCCCGCCGGACCATAAACCGCACCAAACAGTCACGCGTTGAGGATGGAGAGGCTTTTCAACAATAACTCTTGGGTCTTCCGAGCCCCAGATGCGACAGTTTTGCTTGTTGACGTAGCCTCCGAGGTGGAAATGGGCCTCATCAGTTAAGATGATTTTTCGATGAAATTCCGGATCATTTTCATGCATTTCAAGGACCCAATCAGCAAAGACACGACGTTGTTGATGATCAGCCGGCTTGAGTTCTTGTGTTAACTGAACTTTATAAGCCTTAAGACCCAAGTCTTTATGCAAAATACGGTGTAATGACATTTGTGGAATGCCTAATTCCAAAGAACGACGAGGAATGGACAAACCTGGGTTTTCTTCAACACTTTGGGCTACAACAGCAATATTCTCAGTTGTTCTTGAGCGACGTGCACGGGTTTTATTCTTCACATTACTAACTTGTCCCAACAGCTCGAATTTGTCCACCAATTTCTGTATTGCGGTCCGACAAGGTGCTTCACGACGACCCAAAAATGTTTTAGTTTTACGAACCGTCTCTGCCAAATTTACACCATTTTTATAGTGAATTTTAATAATTTCAATGCGTTGTTGAAGCGTGTATCGTTCCATTTTTATTAATGGCGTAGTTTCTCCTTGTCAAATGACAGCTTCAAAAGTGACAGCTACCGAAATAGCGGGCTATTCAAAATAACACCTCTTATTGGAAAACCCTTTAGTTCCTTATTTAAAATTGAAAATTGAAGTACAAATGTAAAAAAAGACTAAGAAACGAAACTAAAAGGCTTATAGGTACATAATATAGATATTAAGTTATTTTTGTATTTTTATTAAAAAAGAGTTAAAATGAAAAATAAATACATATGTTTTTGAAAAAAAATTATATGCGTACTGCTTTTGCCCCAAAATTATGCAAACAAATTTTGAATGTAGTGCTTTTATCTTTTCTAAAACGACAGCACTGATCCGACTCACTTTGACGTTTAGCAGTCGTTAAAACAAAACAAAAAACTGTGCTCTTTGAAAGATGAGGAATTAGAAATGTTTCACTAACAAAATATAAATCTTCTTAAATAAATATGTTTTCAATTGAAAAAAATTGGATTCTGTAGGTTTTAAGTGCCAAAGATAAATCACAGAAACAGTAACAGATGTCACATAAGAAAACGTCAAAAAATCCCCTGATTTAAAAAAAAAATTCAAAATCGTGCCTGTCCTGGCCACCCAATGTGAAGACCGTCATTGAAAGGATTGTTTGACGTCTTTAATTGTTGTATGTATATTTGATGTTGGATTTGAAATTTCATTGAAATTTAATGTGCAGCAATGAGGATGTTCAGTAGGCGTTTGTCTTTTTTAGTTCAGAATAGAGCTCTCTCAACTATTTTTGAAACACACCTGAACACTTAGCTGTCAAATGCTTGTGTTCAGCACACTTAACTCTGTTTGCTCAGTAATTTTTTTCTGAGCTCTTATAGAAAAAGAAACACAAATTTGAAGCTCTGAACACACAGAGCGGAAAAAGAAACACAATTTTTTGTTTGACAGTTCAAGCTCTGCTCTGAACTAAAAAAGAAAATCGCCAAATACATTCAGATTCAGAATTTTCTTGCTTTTTCGAAACCTCTGATTGGCCAACTGTCATACGTTGTCAAACTTCTGAACAAACAATGTTAATTTGCTTTTTTGGTCACTTCCTTTTATATGCAAATAAAACTTCATTTCATACTTTTCCCTACGCTTCATCGTAATATCTCGACTTCATCAGGGGTAGGTTATTAAATCTGCAGAAACTTAAGATTAACAGATTCATTTCATGAAATTAGTCTTACGTCAAATTTCGCCATTCTGATGAAACCACAATGGCGACTGAACACACCCTAAGTGCCTGATTACATGGGTCGATTTACTGAAGAGCGTATCGGTGAGACAGGTAGATTTTATGTGGGTAAAAAAGAAAAGAAGATTCCACCCAAAGAAAAATTCGCATTTGTATGCTCTCTCGCAATCGAACAATAAAATTATGTGTGCATGAAGTTCATCCTGTGGTGGCGGCGGCATCCACACTACTTTTTACTTGCGATATAGGTACTATATGGGAAGTTATGGATTCGTACAAAAAATCGAACTCGAGATTTTGATCAAACTTTACATTACGATGATAGAGAAGTCAAAAAAAGTGGGTCTCGCAAAAACGTCCGTCTGTCTGTCTGTCTGTCGGTTCGACTACAGCTTTAACGGATGGGTCGATTTTCTTTAAACTTGGTACCTAGCGTTTTTTGGACATTCCCCCCAACCGTTTTTTTCTGTTTTTTTTTAGGACCAAAATTAACAGTAGCTGTCATACAAAATTTCTTAGCCAAAAAGGAAAAACTTATTTTTCTCAAATCCAGCGCTACCGAATTTGTTGAACTCAATAAATTTAAATAGTTATGAGTTGCCGTTTAATAAAAAAATGGTTCCGAAAAATGGTTATTAATGGTACCTCCCAAAGAACCATTTTTTTGATTTTCGCTTTTCTCGAAAACGGTTAAACTGATTCTGATCAATTTTTTATGAAGAAGTATTGACAGATTCTAAATAATATTGTGTACCAAAATTTTCAAAAAAAATATTTTTTAGATTTTTAAAAAAAGTTTTAATATTTTTTTTTGAAAACTCAATATTTCGAAAACGACTTGGTCGATTTTCATTAAACTTGGTTTATAACAGTTTTTTAACTTTATCTAGAAGATTTTTGACAAAAATTATTCTAATACTCAAAAATAACGGTGCCTCCCATACAAATGTTAAAAAACCGTTATGAAAAATTTCTCAAAAACGACTCCTACGATTTTCATAAAAGTTTTTTTGTGTGTTAAAAATAGTACGATCTACCATTTAAAATTTTTAAAGTTTATATTTTACGTTTATTAACAGTACCTCTCATAGAACGGTTTCTTTGATTGTCGACTATCTCAACATCTGATCAACCGAATAAAATTAGATTTTGTATACAGAAGCTTGTAACAAATATAAATAAAAGTGCGTATCAAAATTTTCTAAAAAATGATTTTTGGATTTTTTAAAAAAAAATCAAAATTATTTTTTGAAAATTCGATATTTCGAAAACTGGTAGCAGATTTTTTTGTGAAGTTAAATTTTTAACGCAACATTAATAAATGCTTTAAATTGGCGTACCAATTATTTTTCTCAAAAATGTTAACGAAATTTTATATATAAGAAATTAATTATTTTTAAAACCGCTCCTACGATTTTCAAATTTTTTTTCTCATAAATAAAGATTTATATAAGAAATCAGATGGTGTACATCGCGGTGGGTTAAAACAGATTCAAAAAATTTTAATCCAATTCTTTCTAATTTTGTTGATTTAAAACAATTTACCAGTTTAAATAATATAATTTCCTTTCATGCATAATTATTGCATATGTGCAACACTAGGCTATATTGTTTATTTTTGTATAATCACATAATACCACCTGAAACTAAACTAAGATTTGGCAAATGGATAACATATATACTCCTATAGCTAATTTATTTCAGACTATAGAACCACAATGTGATCGCGCATAAGAGCAAGTTCGTGCGACCCAGTCGTGCATATTTTTTTATATGCATGGCGACTCATGGAGGGATTTACCAAAATTGAAGGAAAGTTATAAGAAAGCCTGTTACGTCCTGACCAAATTCAAACGGTGACTTTTTTTCTGGATGACATGGTTTTTCCGTGTTGAGTGGTTTCCCACTAATTATCTCTTTTACTGCCGTTTTGTTACTTTTTTGTGAGCAGGCACTTCTAAACCTTAGTAGTATCGAATAGAAAAATTAAAAAAAAAGTGTTTTTTTTTCTTTTTAGACCTAACTTATGTGTTAAATAACAAATACATAAAATTTTAGGAAGAAAAACCAAGCGAAACCAAAGTTACCATCAGCTAACAAAAATTATGAATACGGTGATGGGACAACCCTTAGTAGCCAGTGATGTAGGACTATCATGGGTTCGATTCCCACCCTCGTCCACCTAAATTTAAAAAAAATCGGCTACTGCCGCTTGCGACGAAGTGACAAATCCTCCAATGAATAAGTGCCTCTCAACTCTGCCGTTATTAGGATTTGGTAGAAAATTGTAGGTTGCTTCCATTTCTGCAAACAAACAACACGTACACAGGAGTGGTTGAGAGCTGTAAGTCAATATGCCCTGGCTCTCCACGAGCTCTGTCAAGCTACCACATTTATTTAATTTTTCTTATGAGGGCGCACCCCAGTTTCCAATTGAAGGTTAAACTGTCTATATATGCTGCCATATTTTTCCACTTGCTTTTACTATACGCATTCTTGTGCTAAACATGAATTTTCTATCAACCAAAGTGGATTATTACCATTTTGGCTTTTACACTCTGCACTTAACACAATCATATTCTCATACATTTAAGTAAGTAAGTAAGTTATAAACCTGAATGCTAATGAGGTCATATATATGAACATGATTTGAACGCATAACTTAGCCTTGGAAAAGATGTGAACATTTCATCAGATGTGATGTGATGATATCTCGCTGAATAGTAAATATCGAAGTCGAAGGGTTGGTTTGGACTTTTGCAGACAAGCATATTGTGAAAATGTGTCTGAAGTTGAATTTATTTAAAAAAAGGGTTAGGAAATATTTTTGGTGGTTGTGTAAGAAAATTCGATGTTGCCAATTGACAATGACAAGATGTCACGTCCCTCCCTTTTAAAATGAATAAATGAATATTTTAAAAAAATCAATTTTCTAATACTTGAAATATAGTTTTGGTTTAATTTAAAGCTAAATTGTGATTTAAACAAAAAAAGGACATTAATCATTTAATTGGGAGCACCTGAGGGTATTCATTGAGGCCGTATACTTGTTGTTTTCGCTGTATTTATGATGTTGCGACGGGTATACCTGCTGCTCAAGTAAGATTCTTGTTTTGTATACAAAAGATGTTGGAATATCCAATGTTAGTAAACTCCGACAAGGATTGAACGATCACAATGCAGTGAAGTCGAAACACAGCTTTTACTTATGACCAGCCTCACATTATAATGTCGTTGTTGCTGTTCGTTGGTAAGCACGTCAATGGAGAATGGCTAAACCAATTATTTGTTTCATTCTTTTTTGAATGTTTATAACAGCCCGAATATGGCTTGTTCGGAAAAATTGCTTAGAAAATTCTGAAAGTGCTATTTGCCATACTTAGGATTTTTTTACGATTGGGACGATGGATTTGTGTATTTCTTTTTTTTCTGATCCATTTGCACTGTCTTTTAAGTGGTTTAAGTTTGTATACAGGGAGAAGTATTTTAGGGTGTAGTTCTTGGGTATATTCGTAAAAAAATCGTCGTTCTACAGTAAAGCTCTATCTCCAGTTTTGACATCATTTAAGTATCGTGGATTTAAGAAAACGCTTACTTTGATGTACTCTGACCCATGTTAACAAAAATTGCTCTGCAAATTCTAGTGGCATAGAAACTTCGTTGAAGAGTTTTTTTTAAGAAGAAATACTAGCGTTTAAATAAAGTTGATACCTTGTCTGAATCTTATGATATCCAGTTCCTAGCCTCTTCCATTTTTCCTACCCATGTTAATTTTTTGACGTTGAGCTTGATTTTCTCGAGAAAATGCGTATTGGTTTTTTTTGCCTTAAGCAGTAAATCCTATGAATAAAAAATGATTTTGTGCGGTTTTAGAGAATTTTTATTTTAAATGTGTATAATATAACACTTATAACAGGGGCCAAATTACAGCATCAGTGACTGATCGAGTGAGTGCCATCAGTGATCGAATGAACGAGTAAAACCTATGGGGATGATGACTCCATAACGTGAGCGGTAATGCCAAACTCACATAATTCAGTCACGTATTACTCGATAACTGATGCGGTAATTCGGCCCCAGGTGTTCAAAGTGTCCTCCTTGGTTCTGTATGCATGCTAGAGCCCGTTTTTGGATTTTACGTTGAATATTTATTGATTTTAACTGCTGTCGTACATTTGATGATGCTTCGAGGGTACGCCAATTTAATTCGTTTCAGTGGAATATACAAGTTTTTTCCCCATACAAAAAAAAATTGTGTGAGTGCCGGGACTCACGGTTAATATGTGTAAACATCAACGTGCGCGGATCCAAAACGGACTTGGTTTTGCTTGAAAGGGATCTTAAGATTTTTTTCACTGAACGCACCCATCCTAGTATGCAGATCGTAACGTTGCACACCGTAACGTTGCACGAAGTAACGTTGCACACGAACGTTCACGTTTTTTGTTCACTCTACCGGCAGCATAGATGTTTACACATCAAAAATCCAATACAGTAAGGGCGGGAGATCTTACAGGCAAGTAAACTGGTCCATTTCTTCCTATCCAACGATTACCGTACTCTTTATCAAGCCAAAATTTTAACCTCACGATCGTAGTGGGCTGGAGCGCCATTCTGTTGGAATTATGATGAAGCTAGTTGAATAAGTGAAATGTTCTCCAATAGTTCTGGTAATTGAGCAAAAACTCCAAATAGTTTGTAGAATTCAGCCTGGGTGGTAGTTCAATATATTGACTCTTAATCTGTGTTCAAATGATTTTATGTCTCTTTTTTATGTGGATTATCCGGAGCCCATGTATGAAGATTGTGGAAATTTGTAATCCCATCTCTTGTAAACAGCCCATAATTGTAAAAAATGTCTGCGTGTTCTTCGTTTGTAAATGTAGGCTGTCCTATCTTAAATTGAGTCAGTCACAAAATGTTTTCTATAGATGATGGCTCTTACCACATATAGTTTATGGAACAACAAACTTTTCCTTTAAATTCGCCATAAGCTATAATTTTTGATGGATTACATTCCATTATAGAACTCCGACTCAATTTTTAAAACGTTAACAGGAGTAAGGGCCCTTTAGAGTCCACACAAAATGGCCATTAACGAATGCTTATAGTAAGGTACTAAATCTACATGAACGTCAACATTTGCTTTCAACTCTTATTTTAAGTCCCAAACAACTGGGTTTTAAAATTTAATCTTGAATATCCAGTTCGTTGTTTGGTTCATCCAATAAATTACCCATTTAGTGCTTCACAAGAGGTAAAAGTTGTTATATTTTCCCATTACACCATAGGTGTATACCAGTACCTATACCTCCCATACAAATATGCTCACATACATTAAGCAGGTGCTTGAAAAAGCGATTCCCTCCCACATTACATGGTGGTGGTGGCCAACGAACGAGCTTCATTTTCAAAATAATAATATTCTGTTTAATTCTTGTGCTATTCCCACGTTCATCTCATTCCCATTTATCATTTTCTGCAAACAGGGAGAAGCTAAACCTACACACGCACACTCGACACTCCATTATATTCCCTATCCCTATGTGTCCCCATTGAGAAGCTTTGCTTTAAACTATAGAAAAATCTCCAAACTTTACTTAGTAGGTACCTACATTGATGGATGTTAAAGTACCTACATATATAGTTCTTTTTTTTTTGTAAGGGAAAAGATATTTTTCAAAATTGTAGGATTGTGCGGAACCCATTTCCATTACCGTCCTTCTATTTATTTTCCATAAATATTAAAAATAATGTTACAAAAAAGTTATTCGTTGAAAATCCATATGAACATGAACCATATAAAGTTTTATGGAGAAAATTCTGAGCAAAGTCCTGAAATCTGATTTTCTTTCAAAAAAAAAAAAATGAGAGGAAAATACTCCTAGAAAATAAAATAACAAACACCCTTAATCCGCAATCTGAACCCAAATTGAAAATAATGGTTGGCTTATGTGCCGTAAATATTTGAATACACGCAAGAAAGGACTCTGTTTATTGCCGACCCTTTTATAGAACAGAGTGAGTATTGGATGTTAAATAGGAAGCAATTTCGGGTGTTTGTTTCCGGCAGCCCACATTTTTAAATAAACTGATATCTATGGGTACCTTTATCAGAGAGCCTTCAGAGAGGCTATATAGTCCATCCTAAACTCATTCCTAGATCTTTGTCTGAATGGCTACATCTACCATTTCATATACCACGAAAGCCCCTTTATATAACTAAATAGAAAAGGATGTTTAAATCTGACCACCCAGCTGACATAACACACCCGAGCCAAAAATCATAAATTATTTTTCATGAAATTCCAACAAGTTTCGTTAAATAAATACGAAGGTACTTAGTGTCCTTTATCAGACATCCTATTACTGTCAGTAGAAGTTATGGGAAACGACCCGAAAATGAGAATATTGCAACTTTATAATTTTAGGCCATTCAAAAGGTCTGCTTGTGAGTAAGTCTATTATGTAGGTAGGTTTATTGATTTCAAGATTTTAATCGAGTTAAATATAACGGAGATTGAGAGGCTGCAAACTGCCTTCACTTACAGAAAAATAGAAGGCTGTCTTCCAAAAATACAAAGACGCAACTACAAAAACCTGCCTTCGAATTAGTTAGCGTTATATATCTAAAAAATATCTAAGACGTGGGCAACGGAGAGTAAAGGTCTGGTTAAGGTGTTCTGAACTGTTTCACAAAACAACGTGTCTGGAATAAAAGGGGTTTTCCAAAAGAACGGGTTGATGTTGACAGTCTGTGGGGGCCATGTTGTTTTGGCGGCGGCGTCTGTCAAAACTGTTGTATATTATTTAGTAACTGATGCCAAATCACCATGGCAGGTAGCAGAATAGAGCAGAACCGATTATGCTCTGAGTATAGTATGGTTACAACTCTCCGATTAAATTATAAAACACCTGAGCACTGAATTGTCATATCTGTCAAAAGTCAAATTACATAAAAATTTTATGATGTTCGCTGCTCTCCGTTTGCTATTTAATTTTATTCTAAGCTTATGAAGCACGCTCCGAGATAGCTCTGAACTTAAAAAGAATCACAAACTTATTCTTGACAACAACATAATTTAAAATGACGAGCAAGTAATCAGAACTTTACTCAGACATTGTGAAGAAAGCCTTAAACTAATTTCCTTTTTTTAATTAGAATCAGAACTTTACTCAGACAATGTGAAGACAGCCCTAAACTAATTTCCTTTTTTTAATTAGTACTTTCTTACCAAATGTTTTTTTTTTTTTACTGTAGCTGCTCAACTATACTGTGACTTGATTTTATCCAATAATAAAAACATACATTTATGAGCTATGAATATAAATAAAAAGTTGAAAAAAAGTTTAGGGTTTTCTTTTTTATTAAAATGTGGTAATCTGGTGGTTTCATAAATTTTTCCTGAGGGAGATTTTTTTTTTCATCTGGCACCACTACCATAAAACCTGATGTTTTAATTTTTTTTTCTATCGCTCAAGATTTATTCACTCTGTCACTCTATCGTTCACTGCCTGGGCAAGCCCTATTCGCGCATGTTTCGACTGATGACGCTTATGTGGTTTTCCAAACAACCAAAAAAATTGATTTTTATGGGGGTCAACTTGATCTTTTTCAGATTTTACGTTCCTAACAACCAAAAAAATTGATTTTTTTCGTGGTCTGTTTTTTTTCTCGATTGATCTTTCAAATCTCGATTTATTGGCAGATTTACACATACTTTCACACACACTTGCACACGAACCAAATTGACATTTCTAAACGTCGTCCTCTCCTCGTCAGTTTAAATTCGTTTTGGCCTTTCGCTAGCATTGTTTACTTTTGATAAGGCATTTGTTTAATAAAATAAATATTTTCATATGGAATGAAAGGCATTGTGGAAAAATGTGGGTTAGTCCATTGTTTTTTGTGAAAATAGAATTATTTTTATTAAAATTCCATAGTAATCCTTATGTAGTGACCTTGTTTCATGTTCATTGTCTTCTTCCTCACCATCGACCGATAGCTTCTCCTTTGATTTGGATTTTGGATGGACGGGATTCCTGTGGATAAATGGATCCGACCGATGGCCGAATCACGTTATAAAGCAGTGATAGTATACCAACAAAATAAAATTCCTGCTAGGGAACAAAAAATTCCCTAATTTGTATTATATTTTTTGATTTCAATTTGATTGAACAAAATAATGTACAATATCACATTCATTTAAATGAAGTCAAGAAAAGAATGCGTAAATCTTTTCTTTCTTGTATTTTGTCATAATTTCAAAATGGCCTCAGGATATTAATAATTTCAAGATTAAAAGTCAGTCCCACTTTTGAGTTTTTTCTTATGAAACAAATCAATAAAGGGTCCCAGACCGGCGCTAAACCTTCGCGCGAATATGCGACGACTGAAGAATGTTCAAAGATTTGCATAGCGCCAGTGTGGGTTCTCTCATTAATCTCCATTTCAATAAATTAAGACAGGTGAAAGTATTCGCGTAGTTGAAATTAATTACAATTTAAACACAAAAATGTTCTTTTATAATTTGAAAAAAAAACGTTTTGTAAGAATTTTTTCACCAGTTTCATCAAGAAAATAAAGCCAAATATATAATATTTTTGTATTAAAGAAAAAACTGTTCCCTAGGAAAAAAATACTTGTAGGAATTTTTCCCTACATATACTATCACTGCTTACATCAGTAAACACAGACAAATCACCTACACCTCTACAAAAAAAGGATCAATCGCGATTCGTTCTAGTTACCACGATTGATCTGGAATCTGACCCCCAAATCTGAAATGGTTGACTGGAAAACCACATTAATGTTCACGGCAGCGCGTCGCGGCCTTGATCTATTGTGTTGATCGTTGCAGATCATCGCGAACAGATCAAAACCACAATATTGTGTGTCCTCCACAAATGAACTCACCCAATCTCCGGGTATTTAATAATACCCGTTATTGGGTGTCTTCATCTGCAGAGGCCATTTTATTTATTTCTCATTCGCAAATTTGACAGTTTCCATAGTCAGAGGTGCATTGATTTTCTAACTTAAGTTAACTATAGAGCTCTTCCAAGATTTGTCTTTGTCCTTTCTCTTTCTAATTTGACATCTAAAAACAAAAAAAAATAGTCTGGTTCGAAAATATTTACATCCTTGTGGCTTGGCAATGTTAAAAATCCGGTCATTTTATTATTTTTTTTGTATTTGGAACTTGGAAGTGAAAACTTAAATTTGCGATCGAATTACCTATTAATTAATGTTTAAACATTTTAGTGAATATTTTTTCAAGTGTTTGATACAAAAAAGAAAACAAAGAAAACGCCTTCGTGCCTTTGGCATTTGGTTTTGTTTTCCAACCAGGGAGTGCTGTCAGATTGTTATTTTTTTGTTTACAAATATCACACTGACACTTCTGACATTTGGTGGCAGAGGTCCATATAGTTAACTTTCATCGTTCCTCTAATTCAGAAAAATAACTGAGTTATTTATGAAATCGTTTCTAAACTCAAGGTTAAAGTGTCAGAAAGTAACTTTTAGTAAATTTTTCCAACTCATCACATTGATATGAGTTGAAATGGTTAATCTGGCAAACACAGTTGAAATTGCAATGTTTTCATTTTGTGGTTATCTTTTGTTTACTTTTCGTTCTTTTGATCTGAAATTGCGTTCATTTTTGTAAATGTATTTTCAATTTAACTCATTTTTTTTTTGTCAATTTCAAATTTGGGAATAGTTGTTTGTTATTATCTGATTAATTTGCCTTTTTTGTCGAGACTTTATTCTTTCGATTTGGTCAATTTTGTTTTTACGAAATTTGTGCCCATAATGAATAAAACAACAATTTATACAATAATGATTCGATTTTGTATAAAAATTAAGTATAAAGAAATTTAATTTGCTAATTGTTTTCATTTTTAAAGTGCAAATAAAAATGTTTGAAATAAATTTAATGCAAAAACGATTTTATCTTTTTTATTCATTCCAAATGGTTTTCGATTTCTTTTTTCAACACATTTCGTTTGACAGATCAACCATACTTTTAACTTTGATCGTTCCTAAATGAAAAGATACCCAAAGTAATTTTTTTTATCTATGACATTACAACTTTTATTTTTGACAGATCAACCATAGTTAATTTTAGTTAGAAAAAGAACGCATCACAGCTGCCTCCTTTCTTAAAGTAATAAAATCCTCCTTTTTTTAAAATAATAAAATTAAAGAAAAAAATACCTAGACAATTGAAGAAAGTTAATTTAAATGTAAATTTCATAATATTAAAAATAAAACCAAAGTAAAAGAAGATTAACGAGTTTATTTTAGGATATGCTGTCGCTGCTGCTTTTTTGTCTCTGCTGCTGTGAGTGCTGCACGCTCTTGATCTGTGGCACAGCTTACGAGCAATTTGTGCAAACCCTTTTTGGCCATTGATTTTACCAAAACACTCTACTCCAAGATCCAGCTTTGTCGCCATTTTTTTCGAAGTCAAAGTCGAATTTTACTTAGTTATGTCTTATGTTATGTAACCATTGTACATATTATTGGGAATTTGTTTGAGTCGCAGGAATAGAAAGGCCCTCACTTTGTGTCAATAGTTTAACAATCATTATTAGGTGTGATCCTTTGGGCTCCAGTATCTACTGCCAAGTACTTCTGGCTGCAGTCAACTACTTCTACTCTGTAGTCGAAGTAGTTCAAAGTAATTCATTAATCTAGTAACAGAATGTTTCCAAACAAGAAAAAGACATCACCAAACAACAGAAATTACGTAATAGATTATTTTTGTTGACATTTTTCACATTTTAAAGTAAAATAAGAAAACAAAACCGAAATTTAATTGATATTGAGGTTAGATTTTACTTTTGGCAAAATAAAAGCATTCCATTCATCATCTACTGGGAAGTACTAAAAAGTACTTTGCAAGGCCCAATGGAACACGGCTATTATAAAAGGTGTTTTTTTTAGGCATGTAGTTTTCAATCTGGCAATACTTTTTTCGGAGTTGGTTTTTTTGATAGCTGTCACTTGATTAATACTCTGTTTGGTTTGCCATTTCATAATGAATAGACTTACTCCTGAACAAAACTTGTAAATCGAGCAAATTTATTACCAACATAATGGTTCGGTTCGCGCTACATGTCATACAGCCAACGAAACAATCAATTTATTGAAGGGAAAGGGTGTTTTTTTTTTAGTCGTGTGGTTTTCAAGAAGAAATAAAACGCATGTAATTTTATGTTATGGCCAAGAATTTAGCTTTATCATAAAGATAAGGGTTTGCCATTATGTTTTAAAAATGATTTCGGGCAAGTGGCCATCGCAGCTAGCTCGAATAAATTCCAGCCGAGAGGCCCAATTTCCGACCACTTTTTGCAGCAATTGGCGATGCGATGCGCAAACCGAACCATTATTTTGGTAATAAATTTGCACGATTTACAAACGTTGTTCTGGGAGTAAGTTTATTAATTATGAAATGGCAAACCAAACTTAGCATAAATCAAGTGACAGCTGCCAAAAAGACTAACTTCGAAAAAAGTATTGCCAGATTGAAAACCACACGTCAAAGAAAAACACCCTTTATAAACAATATATTTCCAACATTAAAGCGACCTACCCTTAAATCAAATTTTTGATGGGACCGATGTCAGAAGCATCATTGAACACAAAATAGAGATCGGGTATAGTCAAATCCGGACCCTTTATTTAATTGACTTATCATCCGCAGAGGTGACCAGATGCTAAAACAAACTATAGAATTAATTCATTCTGAGAATGCAATGCAGCACTTTAATCTGCAAGGCATTGTCATCAGAGTACTTGCTTATCTTCAATAGAATTCCAACTGTATGGTATACTAAATAACTTAAAACTATAACTTCTCTCTGTATAATAAATTAGTCTTGTTCCCACCATTGAAAGGTGATTTTACTCGTTCTTCGTTCATCACACTTTATGAAACAAATTACCTACTATTCAGATATCCTTGTTCATTCTTGTGATCTTTTATGTTTTATGTTTCCCACAAATTGTTTGATTTAATTTATTGTGTAGGTTCAGTAAACGAATATTGACATGAAATCATTTTAATAAGTAAGCCTAAAGTAAGTAGTATATTTAATCTGAAATATACACAAAATGTTTGATGAAGTACAAAAGCCTATTTATTATGTATCTTACGCATATTCACATGAAAATCTCCCCCAGGGAAAATTCGATTTATCTTGCCCAAAATAAAATCATTTTACCTAAGCTTTTATATACCTAGATGAAAGGGACACCCTTAGACAACCAAGTTAGATTATTGTATAGGAGAAGGTTAAAAGGTTTGTGTTTCAATGCATTTTCATTTTTACGTTTGTATCCTTTTAAGAACTAAATAAATAATATTATACCTATTTTGTTTTCAAAGTAATTTCTTATTCCTTCCTATATGTACATAGGTACAGATATCATATACTTGTATACTTAACAAAACAGATATATAATTCCTGTAATGTTGGAAAAGGAATATTTAACTAGCTTGAATATTCTCTTTTGATAAATAAAATATTTAAAAGGAAAACATTCAAATTCAATGAAGGAAATTGATTAAACGAACATTTTTCTTAAGTTTGTTTTTTTTTTTTACTTTTAACTAAGAAGATTTATTTGTTCTACCTATACAAATTCTGTATACTACTAAAGAAAATAAGTCAAGTACAGGGCGTTTTTTTTTAAAAGCCTAGAACGCAGCTGATGCGTGAAACGAATTTTTTTTGCAGTCTCCATAAAATGACAGTGAAATGCTTGCGAAAGCACAGTAGAGGAGACTCCTCCAAATAATCTGCTACATTATCAGTTTCGATCATCGAACAGCGTACTGCGCAACGAAAACCGGAATTAAATTTTTCGATTATGATTTCCTGTGTCATTTTTGTGTGTGAATTTGGGTTCGCTTCAGCTTTAAAATAAAATAAGAGAGATACAAATTATTTGAATTGCCATGGTAGTTAGCTTAGTGTAAAAAATTGGCTTCAAGAAATTTAAATAAAGTTCCAGAACGCTATTTGACCTTGGAGAAATCCGCCTAATTGATAAACGCGAATTGATCTACTCTACTATTATATCTACTCGTATATTTTCGAAACTAAAGGGTGATTTTTAGAGGTATAGAACTTTAAGTTGGCAACACTATTTTATTTGGTGGCATTTGGCATTTCAACATGAATAGACTGACGCCTGAACAAGGCTTCCATATTGTTTCCAAATGGGCCCAAAACAAGATTGCCGTTGATCCCAATTTTCTAAGCGAATTTTGTTTAGCGATGAAGCTCACTTTTAGTTGAATGGATATGTCAATAAACAAAACTGACGTATTTGGAGTGATGATAATCCTCAAGTGTATGTTGAGACACCGTTACATCCGCAAAAACTGACTATTTGGTGTGCTTCATGGTTTGGTGGAATAATTGGTCCGTACTTCTTTTAAAACGATGCTGGCCAGAACGTTACATTCAATGGTGGCCGCTATAGAGCCATGATTACTGACTTTTTCGTTCACCAATTGAACAACCATGATGTGCAGGAGATGTGGTTTCAACAAGACTCCGCAACATGTCACACAGCTCGTCTCACAATGGATTTATTGAAGGAAACGTTTGGTTACCGCATAGTTTCACGTTATGGACCCGTGAATTGGCCTCCAAGGTCGTGCGATTAAATGCCGCTTGACTATTTTCTGTGGGGATATGTGAAGTCGATAGTCTACGCCGATAAGCCCGAAACGATTGACTACTTGGAGGATAACAGTCGCCGCGTTATTGCCGATAAATGACCACAAATGTTGAAAAAGTCATGGCAAATTGGACCTCCAGATTAGACTGCGTCCGAGCGAGCCCTGCTGGCAGTCATTTGCCAGAAATCATATTTAAATTATAATGCCAGAAGATTATCTTTCGAATAAAGTAAATTTTATGTCAATTTAAAACAATCATTTTTGTTTTATTCCATTCTAAAGCTCTATCCTCTAAAAAAAAAATACCCTTTACTTAGCATGCAATCTGAGGAAAGTTCTGGTCGGAACCCTCAAGGGGAACTTTGCCAAATGGAACCCTGAAGAGCCAACCTGAGGAAATTTCCTGCTCGGTATCATCTCGGGAAACCTCGTCTAAAAAAAAACTTAATGATTCAACCTAAGGAAAGTATACCATAAGCCGTTCTAATTAGCCAAACTATTTTCAGGGAAATCAAATCTGTACGTTGTATTGAGTACTTTGCCTCCTCCAAATCGACATGGCTAATAACGTGATACTGGGCACCACTGATTTCTGACGTTAGTAAAAGCTTGTTTGTTTCCAAATCCAAAACTATAATAGGACACACTCTATATTTTTCCGATTGCTTATTGATTCTATTTAAACTTAATTCTCTTCCATCTTGAAATATTTTCATTTGATTGTCAATCGAATAATCATGATCATGACAAACGAAATTCTAAATTCAATAAGCACTCTCCGACAAATTGACTTTCGCTTTGCACCAACGCAACGCCTTCGCTCTTTATCGAAAACATTCTGTGTTATTTTCATCAAATAATTTTATCTGCACCAATGACAACCAGCATTATTATGCCGTTCCCCATCAATATGAAATATAAAAAAAATATTTCCAACAAGCCATATTTTTTGAATAAATAATAATAATTCCTTGAATAGCCCATCATTTTCAATTTTCATGTTTTTCAGTGAGTGCGGGAAATCAATTTAATGAAATTCAACAATAAATATCGCAAGTAAAAAAAAAAATAAACAAAAAGAAAAATATTGTACATACAAACAATATGCGGGGCACGTTTGAGGCGTGAATTTAAAGTTTAAATTTTTATTAAAAATCTCTTCCTTTTCATTTAGAATTTAAGATTTCATTCCTTTGATTTAAGAAATGTAACATTTTGTGTGAGTTGTTTGTTTTATAAAAATACACATTTTGTTTTCATATACAAGACCGAGATGAGAGGCGAACTCGAATAATTTTTGTAGCTTTAGCTTGGGCTTTTATTTAAACCCACGCCAAATAAGTCTAATCCGATGGCATATGCTACACATTTAACCAACAAAATTAATTTATTTAAATTTTAAATTATGTTTGGCTAAGCCCATCGTGTCAATGGGAATAATGAAGATTATTGTCTTATTAAATTTGATCTTTGGTTTAACATTGTTTCTTATTTTCTTAAATACATATTCATTGGGGTGTTCGACATTTGATTCAACAAATGTATAATATGAAACTTTGACTGTTGATATTTACGAGTCCTGGGGTATATACACCGGAAATTCAATGTGGAAAATATTAGATAAAAAATGAATGACGTGAATTTAATACATTTTCAGATGTGTCAAAAACGTGGTGAAAAGTGTTTTAAAAATATCCTGCATTCATGAGACTAACAGAGAGGTGAACGTATGTGACAATGAAAAAATGTATATACGCATTGAAACAGTGTATGTATTTTTATTTTTAATAAAGTTATGTAAAATAAAGAAATAAATAATTCCGTCGGAGAACTAAGGAGTCAAGTGGTGCAAATCATCTCAAAACTCCATAACTTCTTTTATGTTTCAATATTATCTAGCTACCTACCTTAACTTTAAAATATAGGCTGCAAGATCTTTAAATGTATAGTGTTTTTTTTTTGTTTTTAATAAGATTACGCAATATACTTCTAATTGTAATTTATAAACTCAACGATCACTGAACCAAATTCGGTAATGTTAAAAGCAACACTTAGAGCTTTCAGTTTAAACTGGAAATTTGTCAATTCTAATTAATTTAATTGAGCAATTCTTCTAAAGGGTGTTTTTTTAGACGTGTGGTTTTCAAGAAGAAATAAAACGCATATAATTAAATTTTATGGCCAAGAATTTAGCTTTATTATAAAGATAAAAGTTTGCCATTATGTTTTAAAAATAATTTCGGGCAAGTAGACGCCGCGGCTGGCTCGAATAAATTCCAGCCGAGAGGCCCAATTTTCGACCACTTTTTGCAGCAATTTAGGCCGTATGTCAGCAATAACACGGCGAATATTCTCTTCCAAGGTTTCAATCGTCTCCGGACTTATCTGCGTAGACAAGCGACTTCATTTAACCCCACAAAAATAAGCTCAGCGGTGTTAAATCGCACGATCTTGGAGGCCACGCCACAGGCACACGACGCGAGATAATGCGCTCACCAAAAATTTCCTTCAATAAATTGATTGTTTCGTTGGCTGTTTGTCGTCCACATCAACATCCTCCAATTCAGGCAAGAAAAAGTCATAAATCCTGGCTCTATAGCGTTCCCCATTGACTATAACATTATGGCCGGCTTCATTTTTGATGAAATTTGGACCAATGATTCCCTCTGCCTATAGTGCACACCAAACATTGACTGTTTGAGGATGTTACAGCGTCTTAACAATGGCTTGTGGATTATGATCACTCCAAATATGACAATTTTGCTTATTAACGTACCCATTCAACCAAAAATGAGCTTCATCGCTGAACAAAATTTTCTTGCGATTTTTTTTTTTCGTCGACGGGCGCGCGAACCGAACCATTATTTTTGTAATAAATTTGCACGATTTGCAAGCATTGTTCAGTAGTATGTCTAGTTATTATAAAATGACAAACCAAACTGAACATAAAACAAGGAACAGCTGTCAAAAAGATACACTCTGAAAAAAGTATTGCCAGATTGAAAACCACACATCTAAAAAAACACCCTGTACAATTCATTTTTATTAAGGATGAAGATACATATGTACGTATGTAATGGATTATTTTATGAAAAGGAAAATAAAAATCCTTATTTCAATCATCAAACGTTGTTCGCTTTTCTTGAAAGTGAACCCCAGTTGTTTCTAATTGAAAAATGCTGCATTTTCCAAATTAATTTAGGTAATTGTAAACCTATACCTTGATCTTTTACTTATCATATCAAAACAATAATGTAACTGTCATGAATCAATGTATTGTAAGATGAACCTAGACTTCAATTACATTCTTGGATTTTTTCCTTGAATATTATTGTACTCTAACAAGCAGGTAATTTTACCTTAAAATATAATGAATAAAACATTAAGCAAAACTCCTTGCTATGGGAAAGATACATTTTTTAGTTTTTAGAAATTATTTTTTTTTCATTTCTTAAAATTCGTTTCTATCTTTCTAAGAGATTGTGTCTTACATGAACATATGAAATTAAAATTAAAAAATTAACTCAAGTTTTTGATTAATTTTGACACATCGACGATAAATACGTGGATCCCACTGAACACAACTAAAACAGTGACAGTTCGTGCAAAAAAATAACCAAACATACCTTTTTCACACTTGTCATTGTCAAAGTGACATAATGGAGTTAGTACGATATTAAAAATATAAAACAGCCATTTGGTGATTTTATAACTTTAATGAAATGTTAAAAAGATTGCACGATGCTAACTTATTAAAAAATTGGAAAATCGACTTTTTAAGTTAGCATCATATTTACTAAAAATGCTTTAACACGATAATCATCTACAATTTTAAGCCATTGTTTTCTATTTTGTTTGTTTAATGCTCAGAAATGATTGTTAAAAAAATCAATCAATTTTTAAATTATCTATTTAAGAGCCGTTTGCTGATACCTACGAAACATAAATATTTATGTTCTACTTAAACGTTTATGTTCTACTTTTTCCTCAACCTAAACTGTCACATAAGCTCCTATGTTGAACATAAATTCTTAAGTTTCAAAGTATTTTCTGAATTTCAGTTATATAGAAATTTAAACTGATAAAACTTATATAGATAAAACTTATTAAATTCCTTAAACATAAATTGTACATAAAATTTAATAAAACCAATTAAAAACAATACAAAATTGTATTAAGAACTATGAAAGATTATTCGCATAAGTTGTGACTATAATCTAGAGCTTTGAAGTTGAATTGAGTAAAGAAATGTTTAATGTCGTCATGTTTAACTTTGAACACAAATAATCGTTCCGGAATCTAAAAGTATTATATTTTTTCTTCAATATCCATTTAGAATTTTAAAAATATGTTTTTCCCTCGGCGAAATCGTTAGTTGAAAGCTGTCAGATTTGCGCATTAATAGTAATGGGTGGGCCAAATAAGACCTACCAATGTAAAGCACGAATAACTTTTTGTTTTAATTGATATTTTCGAATTATTTAATGGGATACTACACGATCGCACAGCGAATAAAAAAAATTGTGTGAGTGCCGGGACTCACGGTTAATATGTGTAAACATCAACGGGCGCGGATCCAAAACGGACTTGCTTTTGCTTGAAGGGGATCTTAAGATATTTTTCACTGAACGCACCCATCCTAGTATGCAGATCGTAACGTTGCACACCGTAAGTGGCTGATTACAGGGGTCGTTTTACTGAAGAGCGCATCGCGTGAGAGAGGTAGATTTTATGTGCGTAAAAAAGAGAAGGTCGAATGTACCTCAGTTAATTAATAATTCTTCGAAGTGGAAAGAAGGAATGCCTAAGGTCAAAAATGAATTCTGCAGCTAAGGATTATTTTTTTTTTTAAAATGATTTTTTTGGAACATATACATTTCTTGATGTAGCATAGGCTCAAATATAGCAAAATAACCAACTATTTAGCAGTAACCTCAAACTTCAACAACTTTCAGCGAGCCAAAAGTACCTTCTATAACAAAATAGAAAAGCGGGGTCTTTGAAACGCCTCCAATGGTTTTCACAAAAAAAGGCGATAACTCATTTGCTTACTACCCTCAAAGTCAAAAACTTGAATTTATTATCAAAATACCATCCTTACCAACTCTATCCCATATTCCAGTCCTACACATTACACACCATCACCGACCCAATACTATATACTCCTATAGATATACATAGTAACATACCGAAAAGGGAATTCATTTCAAAAAGGCAGTTGGCATATTTTATGTGTGGCGACCTACGACGACGCACGTTTTATACCAGCAAACAGGCCCGTATCTAGGGGGGGGGGAGCTTGAGGGGCAAAAGCCCCTCCCGAAATGATTTGTATCTAAACAAATTTAGTATCATTTTAATATCAATTCAAATTTATAAAAATAAGAAGACTCTCTAGGTATAGTTTATTTGATGATTCAATTATTATCTTCGTTTATATTAAGAAGAATAAGCTAAGATTTTGCAAAATAAAAATAACAAAAATTATATGATCTCAGAATAATAAAAACCTGGAAAACATTGCTGCTGGAAAACAAAAAGATGCTGCTACCCAATGCAAAAGCAATAACTGCAAATAGAGCTGTAATAAGACCTATTATTCAGATTTATTTATTTTGTGCAGAACAAGAGGAGACAAGGTTAGTGGAGCTGTATATCTTACTCGCCTGCAGTTTAGAATTAAATCTGGGGACAACAACTATCTGTGTTTCATTGCAAGCCCCGAGGAAATTGGTAGAAAAAAACGACGTCCTGTCATGCAATTTACATGTTAAATGCAATAACAACTAATCCCATTCGGGCTTAGCTAAGCGCGGAGAATTCTCGGGGCTTAACTTAAGCACGGAGAAAAACTGTGTTACCGGCATGAATTGCATACTTGCTATCGATAGTTTGTTTGGAAACTCCATTTTGTTTCTGTAATGGCGTCGCTTATCCCCGATGGCGTTTTTTCAACCAAATCCCTCCGGGATTGCAAAAAAACACGGCTAATTTAAAGCATCACGTCATTACCAGCTCAACTCAGCTATACAAAATAAAATCCTGGAGACATGTTCTGATATTGTCTCAACCGAAATATAAAATAAACGGGCTACAATCAAGTACTTCTTGCTAACGGTTTTGGGCACACTTCCAGTGACAACAGCGTCTTGAAAGAACCTTTTAAACGATTAAAACAGTGTCTCGAAGAGATATGAGCAATGCAAGACTTAACGCATTTTCTATGATATCTGTTCATTCGGATATTGATGTCGATCCAGGTGAGGTGATTGGTCTCAATAAAATAAAATTCAAGACTTTTTCTGTTGTGTATAAAAAATTAATTTTAATACGTAAGTTGTGTAACTACTTAACAAACATTTATTTAAAAACCATTAAAAATCTTTGAATTAGAATATATTATAGTTTTTTTTATTTTTTGTTCAAAGGAATTGTTCGTAAGACTTGGAAGCAAGCCCCCTCCGAAACAAAATCCTGGCTACGGCCTTGCCAGCAAATAACTTCGTTTGGCTCAAACAATACGTACAATCGTCAAAAACAATGAGCATAGTTTTTGTTTCGCATCAGCAACAAAAAAGGGTTGGAGTTTTATTTTGTATTCAGCTAAACAAAACAAAAAATAAATGTCATCCCTTTTTACAGAATGCTGAAAGCGAATTTCTCATTCTGTAGGTAGGTATTTTCCAAAAAAAAAAAAAAAAAAATGATTTGGTAAATGTACCTTATTTTAACCTTAACTAACCGTTTGAGCCAATTTAAGTATGTATTGTATAGGGGTAGGGGCTGTGGGCTGTTATAAAAATGGAAACGAATGAAACACGTGTGAAGTTTGATGGTATGCCTACGTCTTACATACCTACGTGTCATTTAAATTCACTGAATAGTTAGTATAGAAATTCACTTTTGTATTCTATGAAGTAGACCGATTATTTTTCGAATTGTTAAATTCAATTTATAATATTAAAGCATGACATTTAACCAGTAAAAGAGTTGTAAAAGATACAAAGCTTTGGTATTTCATTCATTGAAATGCCAGTCAATTAACTGGCCTTTACGAACGCTATGAAATTCTTTTTATAAATAAATAGAACTTCCAACAATTACAATTACCTTCCACTTTGCGGCCCCTAATCGTCAAAACAACATTTTGTATATGTCTCTTTTAGGTGCTGAAGTTGAAAATGCACTCAAGAACTCAAAAAATGATAATGCCCCCAATTCGGATGGTGTTCCTATTGAGTTTTTTTTTTTAAATTTACCACCATAACAGCTGCTTTTAACTCTTAAGTTGATTCCGGTTCGGTTCCTGAATATTTTTAATGAGGCCCTACTGAACCAAATCCATAAAAAAAAGTGAATACAGCAACCTACCAGCGAAATTCAGACGCATTTCAGTACTGAACGGGAAAGCATCAATGAAGATCCTCACCAAGATTCTTAGCAAAAGATCATACGCATAGATCCAGGAAAATAGTCTTCCAAGGTCGAGTTTTGTCAGTGAGAGATTAAAGTAAAACCCGAGTTAACTCATCAAATTTGGCGAGTTTACTCAGGATTAACTGATCAGATGCTTTTGATGAATTATCCACCGAGTTTATTCAGTCGTTCCGCAAGCATACTCCACCGAAAAACTGGTTCCTCAGTTCAGTGTGCCTTAATTTCCTTCTAGAGTTAGCTAACTCTGGTTTAACTCAGCACTGAAAAACTGGGCCTAAGTGTAAACCAGGCTGGTTTTCGTACGGATTATTCCACCGTAGACCCGGAGTAGACCGTAGATCGAGATTTTATACGCTCATACAACGTCAGCTTTCATAATTGGAGTCGAAAGATCGGAAGAGTTTGAAGTTGAAATTGGCCTTAGACAAGGATCAATTTTATCCCACTTTTATTCGCCCTATTTAAAGGCGATATGAACGAGATTTTTACCGGGGGAGCAAAGCTGTCCGATGCACTTGTAATTGTGATAAGCCATTAAATGTTTGCTGTTAAAATTGTCGTATTGTCTGAGATACAACATGGTCTTCAACTAACGCTTAACAGGCGGGCGGAATATTGCAACAAATAGAGACAAATAGATTTCGCAATGCAGGAGGCAGGAACTGTCAAAAAAAATTTAAAATGCAGGTTAACTTTGCTCTAAAAACACTAAGGATGGACGACACTAGATTGCCAAAAAAGATAACTATGCTGGTAATATGGAAAGATATTTTGTGGTATGCAGAATGGAAGCGCTTCGCAGATAGTATTGCAGCTATTCCTTAGTTAAATTAGTTAATAATATGAATGTCTGTAAATCTGAGGTGTTTCGTTTCGTTTTTCGTTTAGCGGGCTCCCGGCAGCTTTTCATCCTCCTCGATCCCAGGCACGCTGCTTTCAGTCCTCTAGATCAAGCGCTCTAGCATCCGTGATAGCTTGGTCTTTAAACCGTATAGGTTCGGTCTTCCTTGTGGTCTTGAAACTAGGCGCTGGGAGCATTAAAGTCCATTCGCTCGATGTGTCCGAGGCAATGCGGTGGGAGTGTTTTAGCATTTTGGCTCACAAGACGAAATATCTATCGAAGAATATTCCTTTCGAAAGAACAAAATATCAGCTCTCACTTTCTGCTTTTCGTCTAGCACTCAGCGTCGTGAAGCAGGACTGGCAATGGCAATATAAGGTTTTTTTAGAGCGTAGCGTGAGGAGTTTTGAACCTATTTGTTTCGCTAAACCGAAGTAGCAGCGGTTTTGTATGGTAATTTTTCATCGAACCTCCACTAAGATGTCATTTGTTTACTCCAAGGTATAGATGAACTCTTTAACTGCCTCGAAATTACAGATGCTGGTTTGTTTGTTAATAGCAGATACTTGGTCGTGTCCTCATTTACTTCAAGACCAACAAGTTTTGCCTGTTCTTTAATCACCGTGAAGGACTCTATAAGGGCCCGTTGGGAGCGGCCAATGATGTCTATAATTTTCGCATACCTAAGTAGTTAGATAGATATGTCGAAAAAAGTGCCTTCCGTGTTAAACCTACTCTACGCACTATCTGCTCCAGAACAAGATTGAAGACGTCACATGATAGCGCATCTCCTTGTCGAGACCTTGTACATATTTGGAAGAGTTCTAATGATAAACAAACAATGTGTAAAAAAAAAATATTTTATTAAACTATATAAATGTTAAACTGACGGCGGCGGCGTAGGCCATGCTCATTTATGATTTGATTAAGATGTAGCAATAAGAAATTAAATTAAGTCATTATCATATCTAAATCTAATCTAAATATGCTTACTCCAAAAATTTAATTCCTAGTCAATTTTAGAGTATTTAATAATGCACTAGTTTTGAGTAGTTAAAAGACTTAAAGACTTTGCATTCGTGATGGGAGTCTTTTGATTGCAGTTAAAAGATTGCTTGCGGTAAATAAGACTTCATAGCAGTCAAACGATTGCAATACTTTGAATGGATTCAAAAAACTCCAAGAATGTAAATGGCTTTTAAAAGACTTCAAAAAACCAATCTTTACTCTTTAGTATTAAAATCAATTGAGTGACGTTTGTGAACCTTAGCCCAAATGCGTTTCGCCCAGGCACCATAATTTTTATTAACTTTTAACTGCTTAAAATGGTTGCATTTTTAAAGACTTCAAACTTGAATGAGAATTAAGTTTGGAAGTTGAAGTACTCAACTGAAGTAAACAAAATTACAATGATTAATTCGTTGAGTCAACATTAGTATTAACAAGTCACTTCAGAGTCAAATGCATGAATGAACTTTCACTCTGAGGCCATAAAATCTTCAACAAACAACGAATATTTTAAATGCAGTTTTTTGCTTGGTCAATGAATTTTCGCGGAGTTTAAGAACAGTCAGTATAAAATTTAATAACTTAACGAAGAATAGTTTATCACTGAATCCGTTTTAATTTCTGATGGGTAGCGAGATAAATCCTCATTCACATAGACTGACGAACAATCTTACAAAACCAGCTTTTTAATCTTATCTCTAACAGCCCTATTAATAAATAAACATGGTTTATTAAACTCACGAAACAGAGGTGGGTTTAGTGTTTTTTTTTATTACTAGAGCTGCAAACGTTTTGAGATTAAATTTGATTAAAAATGTCAAAAAACAATTCTTGCCTATAAGAGGGGTACTACTGTACAACTAAGACTGAACTTCACGGAAGATTAAACAAAAAAAAAAAAAAAAAACAATACATATGTACTTTTTCAATATTAAATACGATGTCAACTCAAGTCTTATTTTATTTTTTTGTTAATATTCTCCAACCTTTCATACGAAATTTTCACGATGCGATGGTAGGTAAACTAATTTCAGCCAATCGAATTCCATCTCAAAGGGCTCGAAACGATATATGTACTACATAATAATTTGAAAACTTTTCATATATTTGCTATTTAACAAATACCTACTGTCAAATAAATTTTAAATGAAATTGAGATGGACTGAAAAACAAGCTTCATTATGATTGTATTTAACTGAACAAAAAGGTTTTTTAAAATCAATAAAATTCGAATGATCCATAATTATTTTCTTTATAATTTCGCAACAAATTTCTGTGGAGAGAAATTCAGAGTTCAGAAAAATGTTATTACATGAGAATAAAAGAATACCAATGTATGTGTGTATGTAGTTGTAATATGTATATAGAGAGTGTTTTTTTTTAGATGTGTGGTTTTCAAGAAGAAATAAAACGCATATAATTAAATGTTATGGCCAAGAATTTAGCTTTATTGTAAATATAAGGGTTTATGTTTTAAAAATGACTTCAGGCAAGTGACCGCTGTGGCTGGTTCGAATAAATTCCTGCCGAGAGGCCCAATTTTCGACCACTTTTTGCAGCAATTTGGGCCGTATGTCAGCAATAACACGCCGAATATTCTCTTCCAAGACTTCCAGGGCTTATCTGCGTAGACAAGCGACTTCAAATAACCCCACAAAAAATAGTCCAGCGGTGTTAAATCGCACGATCTTGGAGGCCACGCCACGCCACAGGCACACGACGCGAGATAATGCGCTCACCAAAAGTTTCCTTCAATAAATTGATTGTTTCGTTGGCTGTTTGGCATGTAGCGCCGGCCGTCTTGTTGGAACTAAAGATCTTCCACACCAACATCCTCCAATTCAGGCACGAAAAAGTCATAAATCATGGCTCTATAACGTTCCCCGTTGACTATAACATTATGGCCGGCTTTTTTTTTTGATGCAATGTGGACCAATGATTCCCCCTGCCTATAGTGCACACCAAACAGTGACTTTTTGAGGATGTAACGTGGCTTGTGGATTATGATCACTCCAAATACGACAATTTTGCTTATTAACGTACCCATTCAACCAGAAATGAGCTTCCTCGCTGAACAAAATTTTCTTGTGAAAATCGGGATCGGTGGCCATCTCGTTTTGGGCCCATTCACTGAACGTGCGAAGCGCTTGATGGTCGTTCAGCTTCAATTCTTTACGAGTTGGATTTTGTAAGCCCGCAAACCAAGATCCTTCCGCAAAATCTTCCATAAAGTGGATGGGCACAGCTCCAATTGCTGAGCGCGATGGCGGATGGACTCATTCGGGTCTACTTCGATACTCTGCTCCACAGCAGCAATAGCGTCTTCGATGCGCACTGTACGGCGTCTCTGAGGATGCGCATTATCCACTAGAGTAAACGTGGTGCGAAACCGATCCATGGTTGCTCGAATTACCAACTCTGCTGGGCGATTATGTCGACCGGATATTGGACGCAGCACGCAATACGTCGCGCAAACCGAACCATTATTTTGGTAATAAATTTGCACGATTTGCAAACGTTGTTCAGGAGTAAGTCTATTCATTATGAAACGGCAAACCAAACTGAGCATATATCAAGTGACAGCTGTCAAAAAGACCAGTTTCGAAAAAAGTATTGCCATCAGATTGAAAATCACACGTCTAAAGAAAACACCCTGTACATAAGCTGTGTATTTGTGAGAATTTTCGCTCCGGTGGATTTTCAAAATTTCGACATTTTTCAGAGAATATCATTCTTTCTCTTCAAAATTTGACACTTTTTAGTTTCTGTGCATAAAGTAAAGGATAGGGATCATTCTTTTATTATCACACACACAAACTTATATTTTTCTGAACTGTGAATTTCTGTCCATAAGGGAATTTATTTCACAGAAAATCACAAGTGTGAAGATGATTTTTTTACTTCTTCGCAAGGCTCTCTTCTGTACAAAATTACGAATTGTTTTTGTACTGGAATGGTTCTGCACAGAAATTTACAGTGCGCGAACGTTCCTCAAAAGTTTTACTCATGTTATGGAATTCGAAATCAAAACAGAAAAAAAAAACACTGCGGCATAAATATTTTTACAGATGATTCATTTATGGAGCGAGTGCGTTGTCGTTGCAGGAGTCTATTCCCAGATGCTGTAGACTGTACAAAATAGCAACTTGAATACTCATCTACTGACTTGACCATGGCCAATGGCCATCACCGTCGCCATCACCGTCTGTTGAACAATTTTTTATCCACGGCAAATAGGAAGAACCGAAATAAATTGATTTTTTAAAGGGTTAAAATATGAGGGAAGTGCTGGGGGAAGGAATGGGTAATTAGATGTTTATGCTTGACCTTAAGCATCAACAAAATTAAAATTCATTGTGTCTACCCAAATAAAAGCCCAAAAAGTGGCAGACACTCGCAACAATCTGGTTGATAGCATTCTTATTTTCTTCAATAGGTCAAGTAGTTTAACTGATGCCGTGAGCCGAAATATTAAAAATCTGAAGTTCTTTTTTGTCCTACGTCAAAATATAAAATGAATTTAAATTGTTTTGAAATATGTAATGCTTAGGCTAAACAAAAGATCCCGAAGAAATATCCATTCGAATTTGTTGCATTGTGATTTTTGGGCTCAAAAACAAGTGACATTGAATTTTAATTTTGGCTGTTATAAACTAGTGCAATTTAGAAAGCAATTAAATGCTTTTTTTAACCAAATCAATACTTAATTACAAACAAATTAAAAAAAAAGCAGTGTGGACCCGGTTCTAACATTAGGTATACCTGATGGGTGAGTTACCAGAGATTATCAATTATGTATATCCACTAGCGATAATTTTTGTTTTTTTTTTTTTTACACTTCAGATTCTTTGTTGTAGCTGCAACCTACAATTAGAGGCTCATCAAAAGTGCATGTGTTAGTGGTTAGTAGATTATCAAATACAGTAAACTAACACATGCATCAAAATAAATAAATAATATACATGTTTCCATAATTAAACAATAATTGTCAATAATTAATAAAAAAAAATCACGATCATGAAGCACTGGTTTGAAACAATTTATTTCAGTGAATAGTTGCATAACAAAAAACGATTGTGAGTTTTTCTTCTTAAAATCCGACAAGCAACACACGGCGGGCGACAGTGTTTCCCTGATAGAATTAATCGTCTTTGAAGAATCGAAGCTCTGATATTTCTTAATGTTTGCAAACCGCAACCACAGAAAATTTGTGTATATTTATTTGCATATGAAATTTTGGAACTAAACACTCTTGAATATTTGGTTTCTTTTTACGCGACGAAAAAAAAACTTTCAACTTGATGAGAAATGTCAAACCTTCGTAGTGTGTGTGCAAATACGTGTAAACCTTCGTAAACATGAAAGATTTCATTTGACTAGAAAAATTTGACTTTTTTTTTAAACAAATCAATTTTTTTCTAAAGAGAATCGAATTTTTTAATCCCCATTGCATTCAATTTATCGAAATTTTTGTTTTTTTTTCACTTTGACAGGTAAGGACGTCGGGCATGACTCTCTATTGTGTTCAGCCGCTTTTGAAGAAAAGAAATGTTATACAGTTATACTGTTATACAAAATTGTTAAATTCAGTTTGTTATTCAATTATTTTGGTCATTCCAGGTACGAATTTTAATCAAAACCGTTGGAGTCGTTTATGAGAAAATTTGAAAAAAAAAACATAATGTTTGTATGACAGCTACCCGTTCTAGTCGAGCTAAAACAAAAATTCGAATTTCCCCTCTAGGGACTAACATGAAAATGCTATGTACCAAATTGCATGCAAATTGGACCACCCGTCTAGGCTCTAGCTCAAATAGCACATCAAATCAAAATAAACTCGTAGTAAGTTAGATACAATTGACAATTAAATGCAAAAAACAATTTAAAATATAGTCATTCAGCTTTGATTTCAAAAATTTCATAACTATTCGAAGCTTAGGTAATAATTCCAATTATAAGTAAACAAATAAAAGACGAATATTTTAAAACTTTATTTAAAAAATATTTAATAACCAAAAAAAATTGTGTGAGTGCCGGGACTCACGGTTAATATGGGTAAACATCAACGTGCGCGGATTCAAAACGGACTTGTTTGTGCTTGAAGGGGATCTTAAGATTTTTGCAGATCGCAACGTTGCACACCGTAACGTTGCACGACGTAACGTTGCACACGAACTTTCACGTTTTTTTTTTCACTCTACCGCCAGCATAGATGTTTTCACATCAATAATTGTTACAACATTAAATATTATGTAGGGTGTTAGCGACGCGTTTCGGAGTAAACTTCCATTTTCGGACGAATAATGAATAAAATTCCTAACAAAAAAAAAATAGTTTCTTTTTCTCTGCTTTCTGCTTTTCATTGAATGGTCAGCAAACTCGGATTAAGAATATGTTGATGCAACTAACCAGTGGGGCATCTAGTGGTTTCTTTTTAAATCGAAGGATATTTTGACACTGACAGCTGTTTCCCGCTCGAAATCTTGACAGAAAGTCAGAATCATACCTCTGTGGAAGGAAATAAGTTGCTTTACGCTTGAACAACTTTGGGAAATATGAAAACTTATTTCCAAAGTGAGTGATGTGTAACCCAAACAGTCGAAAAATCATTTTTTTGACAAGGCGCATTTTCGTCCTGGCGGCTACGTTAACAAACAGAATTGCCGCATAAGGGGCTCGGAAAACCCGCACGTTATTGTCGAGAAGTCAATGCATCCACAGAGAGTGAAAGTTTGGTACGGATTGTGGAGTGGTGGCAGGACCATTTTCCTTCCAGAATGAGGCTGGGAACAACGTTTCGGTCAACGGTGGGCGATACAGAGTCATGTTAAGTGACATTTTTTTACTGATATAGAAGACATGCATTTGGACGACCTCTGGTTCATGCAGGATGGCGCGCCATTCCACACAGCCCATGCCACAATCGATCTTTTGCACACCAAATTCCTAAATCACCGTCTTGGTGATGTCAATTGGCCACCTGGTAGCTGCGATTTGACCCCGTTGGACTTTTTTTTTTTGGGGAACCGTGAAGGACCCATGTTATGCCAACAATTCAAACGATTCAATATCATCCAAGCAATCCGTGAGCTTCAGCCCGAAACCATCAACAAGGTCTTGGAAAATTGGAGTGACAGAATGCGCTACTGCGAAACAAGCCGAGGCAGCCACTTGAATGACGCGAGGTTGTGATCCATTATTAATGGGAATGTTTGCTCTTTCTAATAAAGCCATAATACATGGAAAACATTTAATTTTTTTTAATTTTATTGCATTTTTAAAAAGAAACTTGTATTTGACCCACCTTGTATACATTTTGCATTTTGTTTTACCATAAAACGGTATATTTTTGTTTAAATATGCAAAGTTTTCATCAAATCAATTCAGTAAGGAGTTTGACCATAAATGCATTTAGAGGTATATTATAAATTCCGCATAAACAAAATCAAACAACAAGTTGGGGAAATACAATAAGAAAAACCCCAAGGAAAAATTATGAAATAAAGTGTTTCATTTGCATTAAGAAGAAGTGTTATTATACAAAAAACATTGAACACAAAAAATGAGTCGAAATAATTCAAAAAATCCAATTTGTTTAAAGCGAATATTAGTTAGGTACATACATTATTTTTACTCCTTGGATTTTATTCGAATTGAATTTTCAATCGGATAGATAGATAGATAGACACATAATCCATTTCAATTTGAAACCCAAAATAAACAAAGCATCCGCAATTAATCAAACAAATGCCCAACTCTCCATCTTCATCCACACTCAAAAAAAAAAAAAAAAAAAGTAGCTACTCCCATCACGCAAAATGAAAAATCGTTCTGTATATACGTTTCGACTTCGATATCCTTGTCGCTTCGTTGGTAGCGAGTAGCCAATTTCCATGAAACGTAAATCAGGAGGAACAATATATATTTGGGTCTCTAATGTATTTAAGTGTTTCAGTGTAAAACGGTTAGGTAGATAGGTATACAGTGGTTCTTAATAATTTTAATTTCACAATGGACTTTCGTAGTATAAGGAATAGGTATACACATAGCCTCTGACTTTCTTGAAAAAATGATTGGCTCTGAATTTGTCTTGAATTCTTAAGGGATTGAGAAAAATGTAATTAAAAAGAAAAACAGTAAGTTGCCTTTCAGTAGCTATACTCTTATACGCCCATCACCATAGCCTCAGGCACCAGCAACCTTGAAAATTCTGGTACATAGGTACATAGCTTAACAACTTATATATATATACCATCAGCATTGGATGAATGCATACAAAGCAACATGCAGGGATATACATAAAATTGACGTCAATCAATACTATTATGCCATTTCAAATAGTGCATCCTGGAAAAAAATTACTTTTTCATGCTCATTCGATTCCATCCACGCCGCGAGCTCCGTAAGTAGACGTTATTTTTGTCCTGAAATAATTGTATTGCTGCAGAGATTAATGGCAAAATTAATCATCGACCAAAATCAACCCCAACACGTTTATTTGATTGGATTTGTTTGACTTTTCATCAACTAGCAGCAACAGTAAAGAAAGGAAATTCAAAAAGAGAGAAAATAAATAGCAAAATCCATTAATATTCGACTTATGTAGGTGCGGTGCCTATGCCATCAGAGCCATAGCCAGAGCCAGAGCCACATTCAACAACATCACGAACGCGCAACAGGCAACAGGCATCCTTCTCAAACTTTGATGATGTCAAGGCAATCAAAATATCTACTGTTTGCTTCTTAAGTCTTATGGTGTGATTTTTGTAGGTGGCTTAACATTATTTTCCGAGGGTTAGAGAATAGAAACCTTGATGATGGGTATAGACGATACTCTTTTTATTGGGGTCTCCTAGGAGCAAAGAGTCGTCATTGCTTCGTGCACTTTGGCAGGGTGATGCTTTAATGTGTTCATTATCTTGCTTATGATGATGATATACAAATTAAATGACTGATAAAACCTGGGGCTTTATAGTTTAAGTTTATGCGAGAGAAACTTTTAGTCTCTTTTAATCCTTTTAATGGACTTCTTAAACTTTCCAAAGATGTTAGTTAAGTCAACAAAATAAAAAGTTCTTTGTTCTTAAAGTGCATAGGACTCACCGAAGACGCTAAAAAATTCCAGTACTGTTTGGTTGGTGGTTTTTGTTTTAAATAATCCTGTTTTTTATAGTTTAATATATATTTTTTTAATTATTTCACTTATCAGATATTTTTGTATCTTTTGTTAAAATTATAATTTTTTTTTTTTTTTGATTAAGTCAACACTTCACTTGAATTTTTGCATTTTTTTTTTTAATTTAAACATTAACTTTTAATGAAAGAATAATTATTTTGTATTCTATGCTGATGGTAAATTTTGGAATTCAACCGTTAGACCGTACTTAATTCCGTTGAAACGATGTACAATCCACGGAGTATCTCAGCGAACTGAAGTTATATTCCGGATGACTCCTGTGAAAAAAAGAGAAACATACCTACTATCATCTTGCCTATAGAACTTCAGGATGCTATCCCGAAATATTCCCTCTTTATCTAATTATATATACATATATAGACCGTTAACTGTTGCAAAACAGCAAGGACAATAGCACACTGATTATGCGATTCCATAAGCTCCCAAGAGATGGCACTGTTTTGCTGAATGTTGGTCATTTGTATTGACGATATTATTCAAAGCTCTGTTTTAAAAAGAAATATTTCCCACGAACCATTGTGTGCGCAGGATTCAGTTTTCAGCACTGTGATGGTTGTCTATTTATCGCTGATTAGGTTTTTGGCATCATTCGTATTTTTTTCCCCAGAATATGGGCTCTTTGATAAGTTATCCAATATCAACCATCAGACAATAGGTATAAAAACTTTCTGTTTGCAGATGGAGCTAGAGCTGCAGCTGAGGATGTAGCTGGAGCCGGAGCACGTCCTCTCAAGAACATTCAGTTTCATTTGAGAGAATATAATCGCCTTTAGTGTTGCTATGGTTGCAACCTTGATCTGTACTGTGCAGTAGTAGGTATATAATGTAAGGAACAGGAACGTTTTATTTGTCAATTTGCACTTTGATGTTGATGACATTGACGTAAGCTACTGATGATGTGAATTTAATAAGTTAAAATGTATTAAGTAAGGTCAGAGGCAATGCCAATGCAATACTGCGCTTTATGTTTCATTTTGTTTGGGTGGGGGGGGGGGGAAGGTGCATTTGTGACAATCTGGTCCAGAGAATTCGTGGCCATCACAATATGATACCTATATAGGAATGGGTAATAAATTCAATTGTCAAGTTGACATGGTTGTAATCTTAAAGCTCATAAATTAATACTCCCCTACACTATAAATATGCACATGCACATGTAAGATATATGTATAGTACCTTACCTACCTACATAATTGAATCCATAGTTTTTTATTATTAATCGACCTGTTGCTTATATAAACATTGGATTTGAATAGCTTTATGTATAAGTTCAAATTTACGATACGTACATACCTACTATGAACTTGGACATTCATACATACATATACACATTCATGCTGCGCATTGTAATGGGGTCATTTTTTGTCAAATATTTGAAAGCAACTTATGAGTTATGACTAATGGCTCATGGATATTAAATTTACATCTGAGGTAACGACTAATGATGCTTTTGTGGTATTAAGAATAGAGAGAATGTGAAGTGACAGATATAGATACAAACAGTTTTGTATCAAGGTTCCTTATCATTTTCTTTGCAAATCCATATTGTTTTAATTTTTATTTAATATTTAATTGGATCTGATTTTTTTTTTGAATTTGCATCAGGGGAAACCTAGACAAATATATTCCAAATATTTGACTATCATTGCCTTGCAGGGTGTTCGTGCAAAACTTCAAGGGTTTTTCACAAATACCATGCGTATTTTTGATATTTCCAAAAAAAATAGTCTGAATAATTTTTGTCAAGAAAAATCAGTTCTGCAAATTTGTATTTGAAATGTCCTTTGAAAAATAACGAATTTTAATATTTCCAACAGTGCGAAAAGAACGTCAACGCAATTTTTGTATAACACTTCATGGCAGCCATGTTGTTTTAGATATTGTTAATTATCCTTTTTCTAATATTTGATTTTTCAGAAACTAAAGACAAATTCCTATATTATTTAAATATCTTGTGGAAACGATGCGCTCGTTTTTATAGGTCCCTTTCATAACAACACGAACATTGGAATGGTTGAAAGTCAAAAGGCCTTATGGTATGCCACGAGCTGTCAGCCAAGCAAATTGTTATTTACTAAGCCCACTTATAAGTCTCCACTCCATTGGAAACACTGCCAGTATGAATGTTTTCAGAAGTGCCGCCACTGACGAAACCCCTGGTTCGATTAAGATTGCCGGCGGGCACATGCAGAAAAGAACGAGGCCTATCAATCAATGCTGCAGTCAAGAACCAGAGTTGCTTAGAGAGTAGCTCGGGAGCTCTAGGGAAAAAAAGAAGAAATGCTTGACATCGACTTCTTAGGAAGAAAAATAGACACCACGAGAAGCCGGTGGTCTGAAGTCTATTTTGGGTTGTTACGACAGAATGATGTTGAAAATTTCAAAAAGCACATTCGTATTGATAAAATAAGAAAAATCACTGAGAAAACAGGAATCATATTTTGCTTATCACTTTCCAGCTTCACAAGAGTGCGTAGCTAAATTTCTGGCCCTTAAGCCTTTAACCAACAAGCTTCTGAATAAGCTTTCTCTCTATATAGCACATTTTTCATAAGTGCAATAGATTTTGAGAAAAACAAACGCTCCCAATACCTTAAACCGCGATGATGTTGAAAAAAATACCTAAACAACTGATATTGTAACGTTTGCGCTCGTTTTTCTCAATGTCTCTTGCTCTTATGAAAAAATCGTTTAAATATTTTTTGTGTAGACTTTGTTTGCCTTGACAATTTTTCCAAAAAAAAAACTGATACTGTCCCCTTTCACCCCACAAAATCATTATCTGGGGTACTTTTTTTGAAAATTACTTAAAACATAATAATTACAAAACTCTACACCAAAATAAATTTTTTTTTACGTTTTTTTATTTTTTGTGAACGACCACAACCGGATAGGTAACTTTTGTTGACAGAAGTCAGAAAGGCTAATTGAGTTTTAAACGCCACGATTTGATTATCATTTAATTGCAAATATCTTAGGTATCATCAATTACATGTAGTCACCATTCCTAATGTTAAACTAGTGATAAACGAACGAATTAAGATGCGACACCACGAATCAAAATAAATAGTCAGCTTTAGGTGTAGTCAGCTGTGAACAGCGCCGTCGTCGATTGGGGCGAGGTGGAGGGAGAAATCCCCCGAAACCGGAATTTTCTAGGGACCTGGAAATTTGAAGCAATCAGTTGAATCGTTTTTATTGTTTTAATTTTTTTTGTTTAAATTAAGATAGATTTTTCAATCATTCGAGGCTTATACTGGCACATTATTATTGTATTCGGTTTCGACTTGCTACACTGCAGGCTTTGCTTTTATTAGGGGGACCGGAAATTCATCAAATCATTTTCTACCCAAGTATGAAGATCTCGTGTTCGGTTCCACAGAATTTTGTTCTTCGGTTTCGATTTGGAGGTCGTTAAGAAATGTAAATATTTCGCGCGCTTCTCGAAAACTTTGTGACACAGAAATTTGTTCCTATTTTCGAGAAAGGGTTTTCACGAATATGCCGTTGTTTGAAAATCACTATAAGCACACCTGCATTTGTAAATATCGCTTGTTTGAAATTTGCCCTCATAAAGTTTTTGGGAAACTACATATTAGATTACATCGTTGAATGAGATCATATTTTTATATCCATAACAGCCATATTATTCATTCCAGGTGTAAATAAGTGCGCTTGGGTTGAACTTTTGAGACTTAACTCACCTTTAACCAAGGTATTAATTTAAAACCAAATTAATTGAGTGAATAATATGGCTGTAAGTGTTTAAATATTTCTGATGAATCCCTTTAATATTTCTGTGAGTTTAAACTTTGAAATTAATAGCGTAGAATACGTCATAGTTTATTCGATTATAGGCTCTCCCAAACCAAGGCGAATACTTCACAACGACAACGAAACTTTCGCCTGTCTTAATTTATTTACATGGAGATTAATGGGAGCACCCACACTGGTGCGATGCGAACCTTCGAACATTATTCAATCATCACATATTCGCGCGAATGTTTCGCGTTGGTTTGGGAGAGCCTTATATCTGGAATTTATGGTTGGTTTTCAATATTGTGGCAGTTTTCAACATTGAATGAAACTGAGTTTGAGGAAGAATAAATAATTAATTCATTGAGTTTGCTGAATGAAATTTTTTCGCACAACTTGGAGACGATTTTCACAAACATCGTAGCTAGTGCATGCCGACCGTTCTTTTAGCGACCTTGACATAATAAAAAATTTGCATCGCTCGTCCTCATCACAAGAAGATCGCATTTCAAGACTTGCTACACTATTCATTGAAGCACCTTTGGCAAAGATATTCAATGTCGATGCAATTATAAGTAGTTTTGCTGCTTAGAAAGCTAGGAAAGCTCGTATGCAAAAAAGGAAACATTGTGATAATATTTTGAATGTAAAAAAAAAGAATGAAAAAGTTTAAAAAAAAAATGTTTTACAATTTAAATTACAAATGTTACCAATTGAATCTGTTTTATTTTCAAAATAGAAGAACTTAATGCCATTTTTTTTAATAATTATACGACTGTATTTTTCCTTCACTAACAAACATGCGGTTGGCAACAGCGCCAGCGCACTGAATGAAGAGCTTGATTGCTAACTTACAATTAGAAGTGTGTGTTCGAAGTTCGAACTCCGATCTACTCGTAGGCAGCATTTTATGGAAGGATTCCTTTATTTTTCCTATTCATAAAAAAGGAGCGAAGAACGATGTTGCTAACCACCGGCCTATAGCCAAGCTTTCCTCAATTCCCAAGCTCTTCGAAAGCATTGTCTACGACTCTGTTTATTTGCACTGTAAACCTATAAATATTTTCTCCACAACAGCACGGCTTCCTAAAAGTCATATTCACAACAACTTTCCTTACAGAAATCGTTTCCAAGACTCTTAATGAATAAGAGATAGGAAATGAAGTGGACGTTATCACCACAGATTTTACTAAAGCTTATGATAAAATAAGTCACCAAATTAGTTTTCTTAAACATAAAGCCCTCGGTTTCCCACCCTTCTTTATTTCATGGCTTAGATCATATCTAGAGAACCGCCACGTTAGAGTTATCTTCAGGTCTTCAATCTCCGATCGAAATTCTGCAATTTCGGGCGTTCCTCAAGGGAGCCACCTTTGGCCATTGATTTTTGTCTTAACAGTAATCAATGTTATTAATGTCATCAACGATTCGACTGTCTCTATTTACGCTGATGATATGAAAATAATAAAGATAATTTCTTCTCCTTCCGACTCTCTCCTACTTCAAAATGACCTTAATTCATTCCAAACATGCGGTGTGCCAAAAATTTCTTAGAACTCAATGTTGCTAAATGTCAATCCATCCAATGTTGTTGCTCTATTCGTGACCTAGGAGTTATTTGCGACAATCAGTTAAATTTCCGAGCCCATTTTGATCATATTATTAAAAGGCCAACTCCTCTCTAGGTTTCATAAAACGTTGGTCTAAAGAAAGGGTTAAACCTCTCCTTGAATACGCTAACCAAGTCTGGTCGCCCTATCAGAACTCTCATTCTCAAAGAATCGAAGCTGTTCAACGTAGATTTCTTCGATTTGCACTCCCTTGGTCTGATAATCTCATCTTACCCCCCTCCCCCCTATGAGGATCGCTTAAAATTAATTAATTTGCAAACCCTTCGAAAACATAGTAAAGTCGCCGAAATTCTCTTTCTGCACCAGATTTTAGCAGGGACCACAGACTCACCTTTTCTTCTGGAAATGATTCCCATCTATACTAACCCACGTCAAATCAGATCTACTCCTCTCTTCCGCCTTCCCCATCACCGCACAAATTACGGCCTTTTTGAACCTATCTCAAGAATGCTGCGCTTTGCTAATATCGCAGGAGATGCCTTTGACTTCCATATTAGTTCTTACTCACTTAGAAGCTCTCTCACTCTCTACAACTCATTCTAATTCCACTTTCACTTCCATATCCGTTCTTCCTCACTAAGACCCCCTGTCTTCTCCACTTATTAGTTTACTCTCAAGTTTTTTCTCAAAAAAAACTGATGGGTGGGCCTCCGGGCCCAAACCTATAAATAAAAATAAAAAAAAAATAAAAAACAAAAAAAAAAAATTCACCATAGAATAAATTTAGTTTTAAGAATAATACATAAGTTTCGCTTGTATTAAGCTAAACAAATAAATAAATAAATTATTTCCTATACATCCCCCGTTTCAACTAGACGATAGCCGTGAGATTCATCACCTTTTTGTCGGTCCATTGTTATAACAAAAAAATTTACATTCTTCCTTTTCATTCTAACTAGTGCTTTGCCATGCTATTATCAATAAGTATCGGGTTTTTCAATAAGAACGCTACAAAAGTTTTTTTTTAAATAAAACAAAAACGGTTTTGGATATTAATAAAATTCTTTATTTCTGTGAAAGTACGTTTGATGCCATTATGTATGAAACTCGTTTTTTTTTGCATGGCTACCGCGGGCACTCTTGCAGAAGTCCAGACGCTGAACCCAATTTCAACGGTTTTCAAGCATAAATCGGCCGATACTGCTGCAATTTCACGTTCGATATTCGTACGAAGTTCATCAATCGTCGCTGGCTTGTTGGCATAGACTATAGACTTGACGTAGCCCCACAGGAAATAGTCTAACGGCGTCAAATCGCACGACCGAGGCGGCCAAGCGACTGGACCATTTCGTGAGATAACACGTTCTCCAAGCTTGGTTTCCAATAAATTGATTGTGACATTCGCTGTGTGACTTGTGGCGCCGTCCTGTTGGATCCAAATGTCCTCCAACTCCATATCATCCAATTGGGGCCATAAATATTCGGTTATCATTGAACGGTAGCGATCCCCATTCACAGTAACGTGCCGGTCTTGATCATCACGGAAGAAGTACGGGCCAATGACGCCGCCGGCCCATAAACCACACCAAACCGTAATTTTTTCGGGATGCAATGATGACTCATGGAGTACGTGTGGATTGCTGCCTGACCAATACCGCATATTCTGTTTATTGACGAAGCCATTCAGCCAGAAATGAGCCTCATCGCTGAAGATGATTTTTCGATGAAAATCCGAATCATTTTCAAGTTGTTGCTCAGCCCACTTCACGAACATACGACGGTTCTGGTGGTCAAGCGGCTTCAGTTCTTGCGTCAATTTAATCTTGTTAGGATGTAGGCCAAGATCTTTTCGCAAAATTCGCCACAACGACGTCACAGAGATGCCCAACGCTTGCGAACAACGTGTGAGAGACACATTTGGGCTTTCTGCAACTGAAGCCTCAGCGGCAGCAATATTCTCGACACTACGGGCACTTCTTTGTCTCACTGGCACGGGAACATTTTGTACTGTGCCTGTGGATTCAAATTTTTCCACTAGACCCTCAATTGTTGATCTGCTAGGACGATTATGACGACCATAAATTGGACGTAGAGCTCTTAACGTTGAGGCCACTGAGTCCGAATTTCGGTAGTAAATTTTAATAATTTCGACTCCTTGTTGGCTCGTATATCTTTCCATCATGAAATGGCAAACTTTACTGAAGAGAAATGTCAAAAGAACGGCAAGAAATAAGGCGTCGTTTGCTGCCCCTGTTGCTCTACTTTTGTGGCGTCCCTGTTGAAAACCTTTTATTTGGCTGTAGCGTAAAAAAAAATAATAATCATATATGGAGGCCCGAGATTTTTCCGTCCCGGGCCAAGAATTCTTCTTGACGGCCCTGGCTTTGATCAGCCGTTAATAATAATAATAATAAATTTCCATCGTATCTCTTAGTATACCGAACATTTTAGGATAGCTTGAGATTTTTTTGTTTTTGACATCATCAGTAGTTTTATTCATCAGCTGAATTTTCCTATGGGATTTTAACAACACAAACCTATCCAGATTGCTTTGGTTAGACACACAAACGCCTTCATTATAATTCGGATATCTGAAAACAAAAAATTAAACAAAAACACATTTCTAACCGGGTGTAATTTCCCGCTGAAGTTTTATTTTTCTTTAAATTTTTTTCTTTTCATTGAATGACATTTAATAAATCGTTTCCTTTCATTTATGTTTTAATAATAATGATTCTATTTTAAATGTATATAACACGTTAAGAACTACAAAAAATGTATTATCTTTCAACTAGAATGCAATGTTAAATCCTTTATTATTTGTATGACAATTTGATCTAAATATAATCTACTTATGATAAAAGAAACACATACAATTATTATATTTTTAACATTCATCATATTTTTCAATATAATCATTAATTGCTTTTTTTTTTCAAAATCCATTGGTGTATTTAATGTATGTATGTATAGATTTATAATAACAAAAATATTTCTTCTTACTCGAACAATTTGTGTAGGTATATTTGGAAAAGATAAAAAGACAATTTAAATCGATTGTATACTAAAACTTTCAAAACTAAACAACAATATATTGAGTTCCATGTAATTTGGACAATTTGAGAACAACATTTATTAATTTATTTATTTGTTTTAATTTTTACTTTTTGTATATATTGTTTTTGGTTTTGAAGAATAATTGGTTATTTTTTTTTTTTTTTTTTTTGTTTTGTATTCGGAATAGTTTTAATGCAAACAAATATACAAATTTATTTACTTTATATTTGACATTATAAACTAGCACAATTTCTTTAGTTGGCATCATGATGTCAGTGTACCTATTCCGGCAGAAGGAACTTTTTTTCTATTGTTGGTATTGCATTTTGAACTATATATTAATTTTTGTTTTTGTTTTTTTTTTTTTAATTTTTTCTTAATTTGAAGGATTTCAATACATTGTTGAAAATATTTATTATTGCTCAGATCCAGTTGATCAAAATAGTTTTTTTTTTATTTGTTGTTGTATTATTTATTGTTTTATATCAAGTCAATTTAGTTACAATGTTTTGAGTAATAATATTATTATCAATAAAAAAAATGACGTCAATATTTTATTATTTTTTAATTATTATTAATATAATGTTGTTTAAATGATTTATCAATTCCTGATTTAAGTAATTATATTTTGTTAACCTGAAATTAGAAAATAGTTAGTTAAAATACAAATTTTAATATAATTTTAAGATTTTAAAAATAAAATTAGATAATATTTCGAAAATATTCAGTAGGTGCAATTATACTTTATTAAATAGTTTTTAAAATAATAATCAAAATATAAATTTAAAAAAAAAAAAAAAACAAACAATATTAAAATAATATTCACGAACTTGGGATTGTGGTTGAAGCCTATCATAAAAAGCAAAATATTGAAGATGTAAGATAATGGTTTTATAATACACTGTCAAAGTTGAGGAGATAAATAAATAAATTTGGTGGCGTGGCAGATCATGGAGAGTGACTTAGAACTCTCAACCATTCCTGTTTGAGTGATATCGGCAGGAATATACCACCAGCTTGCAGGGGAAAGGATTTAAGTTTGCAATCAATCATTATTAGAGTCCTAAAGTAGCACTTAAATAAAGGGTGTTTTTTTTTCGACGTGTTGTTTTCAATCTGGCAATACTTTTTTGGAGTTGGTCTTTTTGACAGCTGTCACTAGGTTTATGCTCATTTTGGTTTGCCATTCCAAAATTAATAGACTTACTCCTGAACAACGTTTGCAAATCGTGCAAATTTATTACCAAAATAATGGTTCGGTTCGCGTCCAAAATTCGGTCGACATAATCGCAAAACCGCATAAATTCGAGCAACCATGGATCGGTTTCGCACCACGTTTACTCTATAGTGGATAATGCGCATCCTCAGAGACGCTATTGCTGCTGTGGAGCACAGAATCGAAGAAGACCCGAATGAGTCCATCCGCCATCGCACGCAACAATTGGAGCTGTCGAAAATTGGGCCTCTCGGCTGGAATTTATTCGAGCCAGCAGCGGCGGCCACTTGCCCGAAATCATTTTTAAAACATAATGGCAAACCCTTATATTTATAATAAAGCTAAATTCTTGGCCATAACATTAAATTATATGTGTTTTATTTTTTTTTTGAAAACCACACATCTAAAAAAAACACCCTTTAGAACTTACATAAATCAGTTTTTGTTATTTTGCTCCTTAACGTCCTAACCAATATTAATCAACATTTTTATACAGCTCTATCTTTTATTTTTAAATTAAATTAGTGCAAGGCTCCGGGATCTCAGCACCTCATACATACATATGTGTGATACTCGCAATTAAGTTATACCATCTGAATTGTCTTAGTATTTGCCATAGTTTATTTTGTGAATTTTCAAAGATTTTTTTTCAAGATTACAATCTATACGACCTTGAAAAAAAATTAAAAATTCATAAAAAAATCTATAGCTGAATAATTTTTGAAACTAGTTGAGCTTTTATGAGGATTAAGTGACATTTCAGATTGCTTACTTTTTTCGTATATCCCACAAATGAGATCTCTATAGCCTTGAAAACTTTACCCATTTATTAAAAAAAAATTATCTATTACTGAAAAATTTCTTAAACTAGTGTACCTTTTTGACCAATTACTGTTTTTTATTTAGCACACTATTTTTACGAATATCCCACATGTAGGGTCCTAAGATCGCGGGTTTTCACTTTATTCTAAATCTTGCGATATAATGTTTTTTGTTCAACCAAAATATGATAATTACGGTGAATGTTATGAAACTTACTTACATAGTGGCAATGGAAGTGGATGTAGAGCTTGGTTGCTATAAGGACTTGGCAACGCAGTGATCAACAAAACTGCAAAATGCTGAGCGGCAGAAAAAAATTAAAAAAAATTGTGTGAGTGCCGGGACTCACGGTTAATATGTGTAAACATCAACGTGCGCGGGTCCAAAACGGACTTGTTTTGGCTTGAAGTGGATTTTAAGATTTTTTGTCACTGAACGCACCCATCCTAGTATGCAGATCGTAACGTTGCACACCGTAACGTTGCACGACGTAACGTTGCACACGAACGTTCACGTTTTTTTCCACTCTACCGCCAGCATAGATGTTTACACATCAATATTTGAAATTTTATGTTTGTGGTTCTTTATGAGCGCCGGAGTGGCACCACTCACTACTCAGCTATCAAATCTGTTTTATTATTTTAGTGTACTGCTGGCAAGGCATCATCAAGGCTGTGCAAAGCCGTCCTGTATATTATGGCAGGACTGGCTTAAAGATTTTTAAAATAAAAACGTTACCGACAACCCCTTAAAGTGGCCAAATGGCGCCTATTTGGGGCTCGGGACGCGTGGCCCCCACTATTTTTAAATTAACGAATCGTCTCCTCTTTATAAATTCAATGTGATTCTCATTGATTTTCTTTTAAAAATAATTCAACACAGTTCTTTAGGCAAAATTATTGATGAATATAAACTTCTTGAGATCAAATCTACTGATAAGACTTTTTAAACCACACTCACAATCAATGGAATTGAAGAATTCTAGTATGAAATAGAAAAAAATTTAAAACAGTTTGAATGAACTCGTTTTTGGAAACTTATACAAGTTTGTTGCAAACATTTTTATTTTGCCTTATAGCAGTGCCTCTGCTGTTTTTTTTTTTTTTTTGTTGAGGCATTAAAAATAAGCTAATGTCAAGACTTGCAATTCAATGATGTCAGCTCTTAATTTTATTGAATCCAGATATGATTTGAAAAATTTTCTTTCAAACACAATTCTTGTTCAATTGTATTGGAAGAAGAACCTAACTACAGTTATTTTTGAAAAAAAAACTTTATTTTTGTTGTAAAGGGTTTTCCAATAAGAGGTGTTATTTTGAATAGCCCGCTATTTCGGTAGCTGTCACTTTTGAAGCTGTCATTTTTTGACATTTGACAAGTAGAAACTACGCCATTAATAAAAATGGAACAATACACGCGTCAACAACGCATTAAAATTATTAAAATTCACTATAAAAATGGTAAAAATTTGGCAGAGACGGTTCGTAAAACTAAAACATTTTTGGGTCGTCGTGAAGCACCTTGTCGGTGCAATACAGAAATTGGTGGACAAATTCGAGCTGTTGGGACAAGTTAGTGATGTGAAGAATAAAACCCGTGCACGTCGCTCAAGAACAACTGAGAATATTGCTGTTGTAGACCAAAGTGTTGAAGAAAACCCAGGTTTGTCCATTCCTCGTCGTTCTTTGGAATTAGGCATTCCACAAACGTCATTACACCGTATTTTGCATAAAGACTTGGGTCTTAAGGCTTATAAAGTACAGTTAACACAAGAACTCAAGCCGGCTGATAATCAACAACGTCGTGTCTTTGCTGATTGGGTCCTTGAAATGCATGAAAATGATCCGGAATTTCATCGAAAAATCATCTTGACTGATGAGGCCCATTTCCACCTCGGAGGCTACGTCAACAAGCAAAAATGTCGCATCTGGGGCTCGGAAAACCCAAGAGTTATTGTTGAAAAGCCTCTCCATCCTCAACGCGTGACTGTTTGGTGCGGTTTATGGTCCGGCGGGGTCATTGGACCTTACTTTTTCGAAAATGAGGCTGGAGCAACAGTTACGGTCAATGGATTGCGCTATCGAGAGATGATTAATGATTTTTTATGGCCGGAATTGGATGGTATTGATCTGGACAACGTTTACTTTCAACAAGACGGCGCTACGTGCCACACAAGCAATGAAACCATCGATCTTTTACGGGAAAAGTTTCCAGACCGTGTTATCTCTCGAAGAGGTGATCACAATTGGCCACCGAGATCTTGTGATTTAACACCTTGCGACTTCTTCCTTTGGGGCCACGTGAAAGATAAGCTCTACGCCAACAGCCCAGCGTCGATTCAAGACCTCAAAGATGGAATTCGTGAGGCTATCGAGGACATAGGGCAGCCACTTTGCGATTTGGTTATGGAAAATTTCATGAAAAGGATATGGTCCTGTAAGCGTGGTCGTGGCGGCCATTTGGCTGATGTTGTGTTCCATTATTAACGGCATACCTTCCTCTTTATAATGAAATAAACATCCGATCATTTATCTTAAAAAATGCCATTTTTCTTTGAATATCAAAATAACACCTCTTATTGGAAAACCCTTTATTACCTATTTATTATTTTTATTAACGTCAGTTTTCGCTATTTTTATTATGCGTTTGCCAAACTTTAAGACGACTTTCACGTAAAACACTGTACGGCTAACAGCACTATTGACAACTGCATCTTCACAACTAACGGCTCACGTATTGCCGCTCAATAAATGGCCAGCTGGCGCTAAAACTTGTCGCTCTGTCATTTTGCCGCTCATTGTGTGGCCAAGGCCGAACTCGGAAGTGTGGGTTGAAAGGTTTAGAAACCTAATCTCGTTAGCATTCTTTTTTACTGTCTCTATAAGGGGCAAGTATTGGTTTTGTGTAAAATGAAATTTCGAAGTTCTAATCAAAACTAACACTAAGATGTCTCGATCAGCTAAGTCCAATAAAGTGGGTTTCGTCATGCCATCGGTCTGTGCGACTGTATATGTATATATAATTGTACATATACATATGCAAAGCATATTAGTTTAATATCTATTTCCTGCTTCGTGACCTTTTTTATATCAAAAATACTAAGGACGACCTAAAATTATGGCATGAGTATAGATCGATTCAAGGAAAAAATGACATTTCATGCAAAAGTATAACTTTATTTCGTAGATAATTTAAATCATATATATATTTTAATAAATATATATTATTACGTACTACTTACCTTAAACACTTAAATATACATATATATTTTTTGTTTATATATAAAAATGTATAATGTTCAAAAATTTCCCGTCACAAATTTTAATCCGTTTTAAATCCTTTCAGTACTTATCCGCTAAATTCCGAACGATTGTTTGATGCAAATATTTTTGTTTTAATTTAGTTTCAGTTTTGTGGTGGTGGTTTTACGACTCATCCAGGTTTAATCTTATGTCGTCTCGACTGGGACATTGCTTTCGCCCTCAGGCACTGCTGCCCACACACCGCTGCCAGAGCGAGTTTTACGGGCCTGTACAATGCCATCCATGATATCCAGCTGAAGATTATGTATACTACCACGATGGTCTGTCAACGGAGGACCCTGAAATCCACTTCCACGTCGACTGGAAATTACAAAAATATACATATATAGATAATTGTGACAAAAATTACCTTATGGGTGTTAACACCTTACCTCAATGAAATCGGTGCTCCAGAAATCGACTCCCTTCGGTTTCTTCCAAACAAGGGGGCACAAGCTGAAATTGTCACAACCGAATGTCTACGACCGCCAGCAGCCGGATTCTGTTTTTGTGACAATGTTGCTAAAAATTCGACTTCTTTGCAACTCAGGGTATTGCTTTCGCCACCAGCTTCGGACAAACGACGCACCTGACTGGCCGTTATACCTTCTGTTATTTGTAGAGATGGCAATGAATGTTTTCGCCTTTGTTGCATGTCCGGAAAGGGACACAAAAGGAACGGATTGACCGGTGAATCAGAGTCTGAATTATTATCATCGCTGGTTGATTTTTTTCTTTGATCTGCTGATTCGGCCTCATCGTCGTCAGCTACATTCGTCTCTTCGACCACAATAAGAGGCTCTTGTGCGCTTATGTTAAAAACTGGAGTGAATGAAGCTCGTCGCATGTTTGTGTTTTTTTTTATTATTTTTTGTTTCTTCAAATCGATTGTCCTATTAAGTAAGTAAAGACAAAATAAATTAAATGATAATAATAATAATTTATGTATAGTTATTAAATACATATTCAAATCATTATGATACAAATTTAAGCTACACATTCATTTAAAACTTTAATTTCTAATCTTGAGACACTTAGGCCCAGTTTTTCAGTGCGATATTAAAGTAAAACCCGAGTTGACTCATCAAATTTGGTGAGCTAACTCGGGATTAACTGAGTAGATGCTTTGGATGTTTTATTCACCGAGTTTTTTAGTCGTTCCGGATGCATTCTCCACCGAAAAACTGTTTCCTTAGATCACTGTGGGTAAATTTACTTCTAGAGTTAGCTAACTCTGGTTTAACTCACCTAACTGGGGCCTTAAAATGCTAAATTACTCTTTATTTCTATTAGGATTTGATTTCTAGTAAACAAAATGCAATTATAAGGTGAATTTCAGTAAATCATTAGTTTAAAAAATCAGGCACTATGTATGCGCGTTTAAAGTTAGCAGGACACTGTCGAGAATTCAGATCCAGTAATTAGCCTCTAGTTTAATTTATAATTACAAAAAGCTGGCGGCATATCTTCAAATTGGAAACACAATAATTCTGAGTATACGAATGGATGTCAAAATTTAAAATATTTCAATTCTGAGAAAATCACAGTTCAACCATCATGATCATGAGGGATATTTCTGGGAATGATACAAGATACAACCCCAAATATTTCCGTGCTGAACCGGAATGAAAAGGGGTGAAATAAATGTTTAATGACTTTCCTGTGATGACCTTTACAAATGCATTCAATAGTTTCATCTATCTTCTACATATCTATAGAAACAAATTCCATATTTCAGAAGTTTGTTTTGTGTAACTTTTCTTCTTTTTTAATTTATATGCGAAGCTTAGATTTATCTACCCGTGTGACGCCGGGGTAGGCCAACTAGTATTTTTTTTAAAAATGCGACCACAAATGGATAGACAAGCATAAATATGTTTAATGAAGAGAGAGGGCAAAAATTTTCTGCCCCACAAATTAAACTTTCAGATTGATTGCTTTGAAAATCAGAATATTAAGTTTTTTTTTTTTTAATTTTTGTTTTAATGAAGTCGACCCATATATTTATACTTATGCTTTGAAACCTATTCAATAATTCACAAAATAATGGCAATTGTTTTATAAAGTTAATATTTTTTTTTTTTAATTTTAAGCCCTTAATCTTTTCTAAATTACAACACACAAGTTGAGTAAAAAATATATATAAAAATCTTAAAATTAATTTTTTGTAACCATGAATTCGCTGTTTTGTTTCATCTCACATTATTTCAACATTCTTTCATTTTCTCCCTGCCACGTCTTTTTGCTCTTTTCAGAATCCCAGTTTGAGATAACAATTGCGCATGACGATATTGAAAAAAAGTACTGATGAAATTCTTTACCGGTCAACCTTCTTAAAATAAAAAAATTGTTCTCGAAAAAGGTTTCCGCGTTTTAAGAAACCGCATCGATTTTGGCTCAAATCGCAAGCCTATATTAAATTATTGATTTGTAGAAATTACTGTTAGCCCTTTTGAGCAATTATAAACTTATATAATAAATAATCTTAAGGTTTTGCAAAGCAACGCGAGCACGGTTCTGCTAGTATACAATTATCAAATCTAAACCAATGCACACAGAATGATTTGAAAATGTGTACAATAATAAAATCAAATATGACTCAATATAGCCCAGTCGGAATGTATAATAATTATATGTCGCCAAGGGCGTTCACAAGGGGGGGGGGGGGCACCTACCCCCTAATCCTACTATCATGAAAGCTAAGTTCACTTCAGTTTAAGTGTGTATTTTTTACTGGGTGCCTCTTTTGAATGTTTGTGATAATTAAAAATAGAATGCTCTAATTTTATTAAATGCCTCATCCATTCCACGATTATTGAACCAAAAGATATCTTGTTCAAAATAATAAAATAAAATGTGACATTCCACCCACCCCCCTCCCTTTCCTCCACTGATCGAACTCCTGCGTACGCCATTGTATGTCACTGTAAGATCCCAAAATTAGCAAAATACGGAATAAAATATAAAGAAGAAACATTTTGAACTTTTACCAAGACTTCGGTACCAAGTAGTGTGAGACTTCATCCATCACCGGGAAATAAGGACCAATTAATTAAAAACTGATAAATGATTTCAATTTTTAATATTTTTCCATCGGCTTGGTTCTTCTTAATCAGTTGTAAATACAATTTTCAATTTTTTAGTTTTAAATTGAAAGTGACCGAGATCTTTAATAGAAACAAAATTTGCTTAAAATTCAAGATGGCGCCCAACGCAAATGTGCTAGATTTCCGAAATTTAAAATTTAGACTTCTTTTTGACCGCAGTCCCGTCCCTCTTTAGAATTCGCCAATACAAACACTTTCTTTAATTTCAACTGGACTACAGGATTACAAAAAGTGGAATGTAGTTTAAGATGCAAATCATAGCAATAAGCCAATTCCAGTGTTGCACTCACAAATGGAAAAAAAACAATTTTTCTTGCGTCTTGTACCTGCGCTGTTAAATTTTAAGTTACATTGATTCATTAAGAATCTCTATTAAGGGAAGGTGAAGCGACTCTCCTGCCTTCCCTCTTTGATAACGCTCTCAAATGTAACCTACTTTAACAGTTCAAACTTAAAACAAAACATGGTTATATTGTCTCGACTATAAACCAAGTTGAAATAACTATATGTATACCTTCCGAAAGAAGCCAAAAAAAGCTTTAGAAATGGATTCTGAAATTTACCTTTACAAAAGTTCTACCTCAGTGACAAGAAAATAGTTTTTTAAACTTGAATGGAATGACATTTCCTTTCAGAATGTAGTGTAAGACTCTCCGACCACTTACCTACGAATCAAACATACTTTTACTTTTGTACTGTTAGGGTTTACAGAAAATTCCCTTGACAAGTGGAAAATTATCTTAGAGGACTCTCAGATCGTCAAGAAAACAAAAATAGAAAAGGAGGGTTTAGAGGTTATATTCAAGCACAGTTTAAGTATTTATATAATAGCTATTGTTTTTGAAAAAAAAAATACAAAAAAAATTATTTGATCGTTGGCGTCGTAGGTATTTGAATCATCAAGTAATTTGCAATGCCACACCAAAGTCAATACAGCACTTAACACAAGAAGGTACTTTACAAAAAACAATTATGATTCACCTTTGTGATTTTTTTTATGAGTGTATAAAATAAACAGAGAAAGAGCTTTCTTTATATTGACATCCCTTAGCCTCTGTTTTTTAAATTTGTATATTTGATGTAGATACTCCTGCTGTAAACTTTTGCTACCTACTACTACCCATCCATCTTTTTGTATTCTTTGTTCCAAGGGAGTATAGGTATGCTAATTTCTTTAAATGTCCTCAGCAGAAAAAAAAAGTTCGAATCGACAAAATGAAAACGAGTGTTGCGGTAAAATTTACCACAACAAGTTTCACCAACCTATTCTTTTCCTTAATCCATTTTTAGCCTTCCTTTTTCGTTGCGGCTCCAAAATACCGGTAGAGTGTAGTTGAAACCTGGTTTCCATCAGCCAGAGTCCTACTCTTAAGGCATCTTGGAAAAGCAACACAAATAGGTTTTCATAGTTTAAGTTGTGTGACGGGCGGTCCACAAAACAATTTGGTGGATGACAGATTGTCAGAGACAAACTAATCGTGTGACAGATTGTCCACGAAATCATCGAGTGTGCGACAGATGGTCCACAAGAGGATACAACATGATGAATCTAACCCATGTTCAACGACATGTGTGACACCTTGTTCACACCACCCTAAATTTAGTATGGCTTAATGCCCAGCCTAAAGTGTCTTGAACACAAAAGTAAAATCACTTTGCGATGTGTTTCCCTTCCCCTTTTAAAATCTGCGCGAAAGTCTACGGGTTTTGCTTATTTTAACTTTCGCGAAAGGCAGTGAATCCTGTCTCCTCATTTTAGTTTGAAAAGGGTGGTGATCCCATCTGACAAAATGTTTTCTTCCAACTTCGTAGTCTGGGCCGGTTCGCGCTGGGGGCTTTGTTCGTAGTTTTAAATAATTTTTCGCTTATCTTTTAGCTATAGGAATTGACGGGTGGGGACTGAACTTGTCCATTGAGCTACTTTTAGAAAGAGATCGCATGCGTGGCTCGATTCGACAACAGCGCACACTTCAGCTAATTGGCGGAGTGCTGCAGTTAGACTGTGACCGAAAAACACACGGACAAGCGATCTGAGAGAGATAGCAATATATGGAATGGACGGCATGGACGAGCTAAGTCCGCCATTTTTGGACTGACTTTGGAAAAGGTTACAGAAGCAAGTGGTTTGAAAAAAAAAGAAACTAAGCGAAACTTTATTCTCGATTTTTTTTGAGCGATTTGTTTTTTTATCAGAAAAATTGCGTTGTGAAAAATCCCAGTTCGGGGAACAAAAATCGAAAAGAAATAGAGGAGCAATTTTTTTTGGTGTTAGGAGAGGAAAACGTTTAGTCTGAGGCGAAAGAAAAAGGTTCCAGATTGGGGAACAGTGGAGGAGATAGGATTCCGCATTAAAGCTAAGTATTTCGTTGTTTGGTTTTGTCCAAAATTAGTGGAAATCGTGAGATTTTATCGTTTGGTTTTTGTGGCCAGAAAAGTGGCAAAATTTTACCCCGGTTAGGCTTTCGTTCCGTTTTTCTTTTATTCTCCCGAAATTGCGGGACTCGCGACCGTTTTTTTTTTTTTTTCATAACGTTGTCTGTTCGGGAACTTTCCCATAGTGATTTTTCTTTGTGCTCTCTGTGACACTCGATTGTTATATTTTTATTTTATTTTATCCTAATTCAAACTTTTCTTCTTTCTTTTATTTGGAAAATTGGCCCTCTGCCAATTTCCAAATCAATTGTGAACTTTTCTTGTTATCGGAAAAGATTCTGGGTTTTAATCCAGGCTTCGGCCACGGTTTCCCAGACACACCCAATACAGATCAATAAAGCTTTCAATTTCCCATTAGGAAATTAATTTCAGTATTTTATTTTGCAATTTTGGAGTTTATTTTACAGGTACTGGTTAAGGCAAACTACCTTCTAAAAAGTTTCCTGGCGCCCACTTTCGAAAGTAAGTACGCCCCTGTACTTACCTTCTCGTTTATTATTTCATTTTATTTTCATTTTATATCATTTTTATATTTGTTTGATATTCCTCTTTAATCGGATCGGATTAAAAAGGAATATCAACTCGAACCCACCCCTAAGACTGAGCTACGGGAGACAGCACTGTATGTGTTGTTGGTTGCTGATTTGTTCATCGAACGAACCTGTTGTCATTTTGACATTTCGAATTTCATTTCTTATTCTAAATTAAATTCATAAGTCGCGTTGCACGCCGGGGTCGTGCTTTCGTTTTGTTTTATTTAATAAATAATTCTAATCATTAATTAATCGAATTCGTTTTGTTATCGTGATATTGGAATCCGTTTTCCAATATTACGATTATAGTTTAAAGTCGGTTCGCGGAATAAATTTTTGCAACAATTGGCGCCCAACGTGGGGCCCGCCTTTGAGTGTTTTTTTTTTGTATAAACTTTCATCCCTTGTGTGTCGTGTGTGTGCCTTCGGCAGTTTTAGGGAAGTTTTTTTTTAATTTATTCAATAAAAATATTTACTTGGTGTTTTTTTCTTAGGTGCACTTAAAAGTGCAAAGACAAAGTGAAGAATTTAACCATTGGGGCAGGCAGTCCTACTTAATTGGCAATCGAGTGGAAGTGAGGAGTGAAGAGGTGCAAAAAAAAAAGCAAGGAAAGTTGCTAATAAAGGAGGCGGTAAAAGTTGAGGCATATTTTGTGAGTGATTTTTTTTTTCTTCTTTTCTTTTCTTTTTTTCATAATCGAATAAATTAATAATTAATTTAATTTATTGCGACATTTGGGCGAATTTTTTTTGATATACGCCATTTTATCGAGTGAACATAGAGCTGTCTCACTCACTCTTTTCAAATATTGTTTTGTTTCAAGTTTGAGTTAATCGAACTTGTAAACAAGAACTGGGCTACCATTTTTATTTTTCGCCAGTACTTTTGTTGCCACTTTGACAACTTTTTTTTTACTTTCGCGAATTATTTTTCTTGTTCGTGGTGATTAATTTTTAACCTTTTTAATTATATTTTATTCTAAGTTTTTGATTTTGATTTTGATTTTAAATTATTAATATTTGATTGATTGATTTTAAATTGTGTTAATTTTGAAAACGAGTGCCAGCTAAGTTAGTTGGGATATTATACCGGTTGTTTTTAAATACTTTTGAGTTCGTTTTTGTTACTTTTTTAAAACTTTTTTATATTGTTAAAATGGAATTGAGTCAGGTGAATAGACTTTCACAAGACGAAATCACTTATGAGGTAGAATGTAGAGGTTTAGCGGTAGGGACAGTAGAGGAGATGCGCAAAGCGCTTAGGGTAGCAATAAAGTTAGAGCGTAGGAATTCTTTTACACTTCCCTCTTATCCGTTCAACTTCGAACAGGATTTGACGGCGGTGGAAAAGAAATTAATAGAAATAGGGAAACTTTTGGAAAATCCTCCGAAGTCAGAAACTTCGAAGGAATATTTAAAAATTATTACGAAGGTAGAGTGGGGGCTACGCAGGATGGATAGGAGCATACCGGAGAATGAGAGTCAGGAGAAGAGCAAGCAGGCTCTGAAAAATAAACTAGTTATGTCATTGGCTGAGTTAGAGGATGATGAGGATGAAGATGAAAATGAAGAGGAAAGTGAAGACTATTCAAATAGGGAGAAACAGGAATTAAGGAAGAAGAGTGGGGTTGAAAAGCAGCGTTCAGCTGAACCTCAAAGCAAGTCGACGAGTACATCTGCCGGTACATCGACGGGCTTAGGAGTGGCAGATGCTAGTGAGAATATAAATAGGGATAAAAGTAGTCAGGTTAACCCAGCTGTAGAACGGGATATAGTTAGTTCCGACAAGTTCTTAAATATAGTAAAATGGAATGTGAAGTTCACTGGTGAGCGCTGTGGTGCCTCAGTGAACTCGTTTTTAGAAAGAGTTGAGGAAATGCGTTCAGCTAGGGGGGTTTCAGAAACCCAACTTTTTAAGGCAGCGGTTGAGCTTTTTGTAGGAAAAGCTTTAATCTGGTTTAGGGCAGTTAGGGTTTCAATCAATTCGTGGCCGGAACTCGTCAGAGAGTTGAAGCTGGAGTTCTTGCCACCGAATTATGATGATCAGCTTTTAGATGAGATTAGGCGTCGCACACAAGGCAACGATGAGTCAATCGGTGTCTATGTTGCGACGATGCAGAATTTGTTCGGTAGGCTTACTGATCCAATTTCGGAAGGTAGAAGGCTGGCAATGATTCAGAGGAACTTGACACCCTTCTATCAAACCCAGCTTGGTTTGGCGAAACCAAGTTGCGTATCCGATTTGGTCGCTTTAGGTAGGAATTTAGAAGCAGTTAGGGCAAATGTGGAATCGTATGTTCCACCACCTAGGGTTAGGGATAATAGGAATCTGCTAGAACCGGATCTAGCTTATTTAGGTAGGGAAACTCCAGTAGTTTCGGTTGTTGCGGAGAACAACGGAACTACTCGTCAGGCCCAATCATCTAACCAAAGACCCACAACTAGGTGTTTTAATTGCAATGGATCAGGCCATTTTGCAAATAGGTGTTCCGCTCCTAGGCGTTGTTTCGGCTGTGGTGAGTTAGGTGTCAGTAGACAAAATTGTCGTCGCTGTTCGGGAAATGGCCAACGGACTCCTGCGCCAGCAGGGCGGGAGGTCCGAAGACGTTGATAGGGTTGCCTGCTGGTAACCAGTCGGCAGATAGGATTCATTTAGGTTTTACTTTGGAGGCAAACGGTAATGATAGGAGACCTTTTTTAACTGTTAGCATTTATGGTTCAAGATTTTTAGGTTTATTAGATTCAGGAGCTTCTAGGACCATAATAGGTAGGGATGCATGGAAAATCTTTCAAAATTTAGGACTTTCATTAAAGAAAGACACTGTTCACTGCGTGTGTTTGGCAGATGGAACAGGAGTCGAAGTGTTAGGAATTATCTCTCTTCCAATTATAGTTGAGGATAGGGCAATTTTAGTTGACTGTTTAGTCATTCCCTCCTTACCACATACGGTGATTCTCGGCGCAGATTTTTGGGCGCTGTCGGGTATTGTCCCGGATTTGAGGTCTCGTATTTGGAATTTTTCGGAACAGGACAGTCCAGTTTCGATTTGTTCTATAACAGAACGATCTGAATTGAGTGTTAGGGAAATTCAAACCTTAGAAACTTTGATTGAAGAATCTTTTAGGAAGATGCCTGAAGGCTTAGGGTGTACAACATTAGTCGAGCACAAAATTAGGACGTCGGCGGAGCCGATAAAACAAAGGTATTATCCGGTCTCCCCGGCAATGCAGGAACACATCGATAGGGAACTAAATGAAATGTTAGAAGCAGGAGTTATTGAGAGATCGACAAGTGCTTGGTCATCTCCAATACTTTTAGTTAAGAAGAAAGATGGCTCCTATAGGTTCTGCGTGGACTATAGGAAGCTAAATAAGAGTACAGATAGGGACGCGTATCCACTCCCGTATATTAACGCAATTTTAGATAGACTTCGAGGTGCTAGGTTCTTGTCTTCACTGGATATCAAGTCAGCTTACTGGCAGATACCTATGGAGGAAGAATCTAAACCTTTTACAGCTTTTACGGTTCCTGGGAGGGGTCTCTTCCAGTTTAGGAGAATGCCTTTTGGCCTTCACAATTCACCTGCGACTTGGCAGAGATTTATCGACACAGTCTTGGGTGCCGATTTAGAGCCATTCGTTTTCGTCTATTTAGACGACATTATCATTATTTCAGAAACTTTTGAGAAGCATCTTGAAATTCTGAATGAGGTCTTGAAGAGGTTAAGTGAAGCAGGTTTGAAGGTTAGTAGGGAAAAGTGCAACTTTTGCATGTCGTCTCTAAAATTTTTAGGATATGTAGTGGATCGAAATGGTTTACATGTAGATCCAGAGAAAGTTGATAGTATGGTTAGAATTCCGGCACCGAGGAATGTGAAAGAAGTTAGGAGTTTTATAGGGACAGTTTCATGGTACCGACGTTTTGTACCAAACTTTGCAGAGTTACTTAGGCCATTGTCAGATTTGTTAAAAAAAAATAAGAAGTTCAATTGGACTCAAGAATGTGAGGATAGTTTTAGGAGGGCAAAGGAGTGTTTGGTGACAGCACCTATACTAACATGCCCAGATTTTAAACGACCTTTTGTCGTTCAAACAGACGCTTCAGATTATGGGATCGGTGCAGTTCTTTCACAGAACTTTGAGGAAGGGGAAAAGGTTGTCTGTTACCTTAGTAGGTCCTTAAATAGGAATGAACGAAATTACAGCACCACAGAAAAGGAATGCTTGGCTGTACTATGGGCTATTGAGAAGTTACGACCGTATCTCGAAGGTGTTCGATTTACAGTCGTAACGGATCATTATTCCTTGGTATGGCTGAGTAATTTGAAAGATCCACAGGGTAGGTTGGCTCGTTGGGCCATTAGGTTACAACAGTTCGACTATGAAATTATTCATCGCAAGGGTAAAGAGCATGTAGTCCCAGATATGCTTTCTCGGGGAGTGCCGCAGTTGGGTGGTATCTCAGAAGAGGATGTAGACCCTTGGGTGTCAAAAATGATTTCATCAGTCAGTACAAATCCACTTAGGTATCCGGCTTGGAGGGTTGAACAAGGGAAGTTGTTCAAACTGGTGAAGCCAAACCACATTGTAGTTCATGAAACTAATCAGGAATGGAAGAGAGTGATAGGGAAAAATGAGAGGTTAGGGATTTTACAGGAAAACCATGATGGTCCGTTAGCAGGACACATGGGAGTTAGGAAAACTTTTGCCAGAGTTGCGGCGAAGTTTTACTGGCCAAAGATGAGGGCTGATATAACTAAATACGTTAGGAATTGTAAAGTTTGCCAACAGGTAAAGCCGGTGAATGATAAGCCAGCTGGGTTAATGACAGAAAGGGTAGGAATCAAATCACCTTGGGAGATGATTTGTATAGATTTGGTAGGACCACTTCCTAAGTCTAGTAGGGGTTTTATTTATATTTTGACGGTAGTGGATTACTTTACGAAGTTTCCACTACTTTTTGCGTTGAGGTCGGCTACTGCTAAGGCAATTTGTAGGGAACTTGAGGATTATGTATTTCTTCTTTTTGGCATACCAAAGGTGACCGTGTGTGACAACGGTCCCCAGTTTCGATCTAAGGAACTGAAAACGCTTTGCCAGGCGTACGGGTCACAATTGAAATTTACAGCCCATTATCACCCGCAGGCGAATCCTGCGGAGAGAATCAATCAGATTCTTAAGACGACGTTGAGGGCGTACGTCGCTGAAAACCACAGATCGTGGGATTTACAGCTCAGCAAGGTGGCGTGTGCTATTCGCACGTCACAGCATGAGGTTTTGGGAGTTTCGCCGTATTATGCGAACTTCGGTAGGGACATGGTGACTTCGGGTCGAGAAGCCCCATCAATAGGTGATAGTTCAGGAAACGTTCAGGATCTGGATGAGATCGCTGAGCGCTTCAAAGAACTGAGGGTCGATATAGGGAAAAAATTGCAAGCAGCATCTAAGAGATCTGCTCAAGCCTACAATCTTCGACGGCGTGATGTTCAATATCACCCCGGCGAAATTGTATGGCGTAGGAACTTTTCGTTGTCGGATGCCGCGAATTATTATGCTGCCAAATTAGCACCGAAGTTTGTCGGTCCGTTTAAAATTAAGAAGCGTGTGTCACCTTGGACATATGTCTTAGAAGATAGTAATGGTAAAGAGCGCGGAACGTGGCATGTTAAAGATCTAAAACCGTACACCGATGCATCCGAAGATTAATTTTTTTAAATAACGTAGCTTAATTTTTTTGGTAACGTAGTTTGTTTTTTAGCTTACGGCAATGATTTTTAGTTTCAGTTTTTGTTTTTGATTTTCATTTGGATGGAAAATCCTTTTCATTTTCCATTACCTTGGTAGATCTTAGAAAATGTGTTACCGAAATGTAAGCACATTTTCTGGGAGGTAAGGGTGGGATTTGTTGCGGTAAAATTTACCACAACAAGTTTCACCAACCTATTCTTTTCCTTAATCCATTTTTAGCCTTCCTTTTTCGTTGCGGCTCCAAAATACCGGTAGAGTGTAGTTGAAACCTGGTTTCCATCAGCCAGAGTCCTACTCTTAAGGCATCTTGGAAAAGCAACACAAATAGGTTTTCATAGTTTAAGTTGTGTGACGGGCGGTCCACAAAACAATTTGGTGGATGACAGATTGTCAGAGACAAACTAATCGTGTGACAGATTGTCCACGAAATCATCGAGTGTGCGACAGATGGTCCACAAGAGGATACAACATGATGAATCTAACCCATGTTCAACGACATGTGTGACACCTTGTTCACACCACCCTAAATTTAGTATGGCTTAATGCCCAGCCTAAAGTGTCTTGAACACAAAAGTAAAATCACTTTGCGATGTGTTTCCCTTCCCCTTTTAAAATCTGCGCGAAAGTCTACGGGTTTTGCTTATTTTAACTTTCGCGAAAGGCAGTGAATCCTGTCTCCTCATTTTAGTTTGAAAAGGGTGGTGATCCCATCTGACAAAATGTTTTCTTCCAACTTCGTAGTCTGGGCCGGTTCGCGCTGGGGGCTTTGTTCGTAGTTTTAAATAATTTTTCGCTTATCTTTTAGCTATAGGAATTGACGGGTGGGGACTGAACTTGTCCATTGAGCTACTTTTAGAAAGAGATCGCATGCGTGGCTCGATTCGACAACAGCGCACACTTCAGCTAATTGGCGGAGTGCTGCAGTTAGACTGTGACCGAAAAACACACGGACAAGCGATCTGAGAGAGATAGCAATATATGGAATGGACGGCATGGACGAGCTAAGTCCGCCATTTTTGGACTGACTTTGGAAAAGGTTACAGAAGCAAGTGGTTTGAAAAAAAAAGAAACTAAGCGAAACTTTATTCTCGATTTTTTTTGAGCGATTTGTTTTTTTATCAGAAAAATTGCGTTGTGAAAAATCCCAGTTCGGGGAACAAAAATCGAAAAGAAATAGAGGAGCAATTTTTTTTGGTGTTAGGAGAGGAAAACGTTTAGTCTGAGGCGAAAGAAAAAGGTTCCAGATTGGGGAACAGTGGAGGAGATAGGATTCCGCATTAAAGCTAAGTATTTCGTTGTTTGGTTTTGTCCAAAATTAGTGGAAATCGTGAGATTTTATCGTTTGGTTTTTGTGGCCAGAAAAGTGGCAAAATTTTACCCCGGTTAGGCTTTCGTTCCGTTTTTCTTTTATTCTCCCGAAATTGCGGGACTCGCGACCGTTTTTTTTTTTTTTTCATAACGTTGTCTGTTCGGGAACTTTCCCATAGTGATTTTTCTTTGTGCTCTCTGTGACACTCGATTGTTATATTTTTATTTTATTTTATCCTAATTCAAACTTTTCTTCTTTCTTTTATTTGGAAAATTGGCCCTCTGCCAATTTCCAAATCAATTGTGAACTTTTCTTGTTATCGGAAAAGATTCTGGGTTTTAATCCAGGCTTCGGCCACGGTTTCCCAGACACACCCAATACAGATCAATAAAGCTTTCAATTTCCCATTAGGAAATTAATTTCAGTATTTTATTTTGCAATTTTGGAGTTTATTTTACAGGTACTGGTTAAGGCAAACTACCTTCTAAAAAGTTTCCTGGCGCCCACTTTCGAAAGTAAGTACGCCCCTGTACTTACCTTCTCGTTTATTATTTCATTTTATTTTCATTTTATATCATTTTTATATTTGTTTGATATTCCTCTTTAATCGGATCGGATTAAAAAGGAATATCAACTCGAACCCACCCCTAAGACTGAGCTACGGGAGACAGCACTGTATGTGTTGTTGGTTGCTGATTTGTTCATCGAACGAACCTGTTGTCATTTTGACATTTCGAATTTCATTTCTTATTCTAAATTAAATTCATAAGTCGCGTTGCACGCCGGGGTCGTGCTTTCGTTTTGTTTTATTTAATAAATAATTCTAATCATTAATTAATCGAATTCGTTTTGTTATCGTGATATTGGAATCCGTTTTCCAATATTACGATTATAGTTTAAAGTCGGTTCGCGGAATAAATTTTTGCAACACGAGTATTCAATCCTTAACTTTATTTACCTTCTACTGGTAGGTTCTATAGCTTTATTTATATTTATGCAAATAAACAAAACAAGATTATGTTCAAAAATCCGATTGTAAATTGAAATGAAGTACATGGAAGGGACAAACATACATGAATGACTGTGACGTTCCAGGGTATAAGTGTCTCTTAGCTCTATATACCTATGTACAAGTACATACATATGTGTACGTATTTTTTTTTTTTTTTATAGAAAATTCCTTCGAGTTCGATTCAATGTTCGATTGTGATGTAACTGAGAACATTATTATGTCATTTAAGGAAAAAGTCAGAATAAATTGAATCGCACGTATGTATGTATATTATGTATAGGTACAGTACATGTAGGTACTCTATTTTGGTTAGAAGCTGTAAAAAAAAGTTCGATGGAAAAACTGGTCCACTTTTACGTTAAATAACATAAGGAGTTTTAGGAGACTTAAAGGTGAGCAGAAGTCAAATAAGTTATACAAACTTCTGCAACATACGTGATATTGTACATTTTTGCTAGATTTCAGAAGATCTCTAAGAAGCCATTAATAAATCGTTTAAAAATGGGTCCTTCAAGGAAAACAAAGTTGTGATATTAATTTAAAAATAATTTTTTTTCTTTTCTTTTTGAAAAGTTTTGTAATAAGTCTCCTAAAAGAACTAAAATAATTTCAGGATTCATAAAGTTTGGTAATCCCGAAGAACTTTTTTTTATATTTAACAAATTTCATAGAAGTAAGCAGTCGATGTTGATGAATTAAAAAATTGCTAAAAACTCGAACAATTTGAGATTTTTATAACTGCTATCTGAAGGCTTTCAAAGAATATTTGAAGCAAAGTACTCCACATGGGTTTGTCCTCTATCAGTCAAGTCATAAACTGTCAAATTCCATAAAAAACATCGTTAAGCTGTCAACGGATTAAAAAACTTCTACGAAAAAAAAACAATGAATATTTTGCTGCAGAAAAAGGCAATTCTAGTATTTTCCGGTTACGACTCGAACTAGTAGGTTTTCAAATGGTCGTTATTTCTCTTTTTAATTCTAACATCCAATTCAGCAGTATTTTTTTCTTTTTTAAGAAAAGGAACTGCCATCCTAACTAACTCATGCACTTACAGTGACTGCCATTAATACTCGGTTTTTTACTTAAATATTTTTTTAAAATGCAGTAACTTGTCTAAAAGCAAATGGATTGCAACTATTTATATTTTGTTTTAAATCTGTGTTTTACTTCACCATTTTCATGGGTCAGTTTTAAAAAATCTGTAAGGGGTTTTACCGCATTAAGATTTATTATACCAGAAAAACGATGAAAAAACACCTTCATTAATATTCGTTTTTTTTTAACTTTAACATTTTTCTCTATTTTAATCAAGGTAAACGACTTTTAATTTTAATGCCGGTTTCAAACAATAACCGTCACAATTTTATGGTTTCAATTTCACTTAAAAATTTTACCCGAGTGTAAAAATAAACGCAATGGGGCGTAAGGGGAAAAATTATTCTCTTGGGAAGCGAAAACTAGTAATAAATCACTGTTAAAAAGGTTTAACTTACTATGAAGTTGTGCAAATAATGGATAATACTGTGGCCGGTATTGTAAGAAGATATCGCAACAAAGCACGTATCGACTCTAAGAAGCAAAAAGACCAGTCAAAAAATTAACAGCTCATGAGGAACGCTTAATCGTTCTCAAAATAAAAACTAACCACCGGTTGAGTACGCCAAAAATCATATGTGAAGTTCTGGTTGAATGTAGGAGGCATGTGTCTGAGCCATCCGTTCCTCGCATCAATAAGGCTAATGGTTTTAAATAACCATACATAAACTTCCGCAACCACCTTGTTCGACAAAATATTGCTAGAGAGTACCAACAAAATATTACATCATGGTGGGAGGATATTATTTTTGCGGATGAAAGCAAATTCAACCTTTTTGGATCCGATGGCAGGGTTCATGGTATGGCGCATAACAAATAACAAAGAGCTGAAAAGCAAAAAATTTGAAGCCAGTCGTAAAGCATGGCGGAGGTCATGTGATCGTGTGGGGTTGCATATCGGCCAAAGGCGTGGGTAATTTGATTTTTATTGATGGGATTACGAACGAGGAGTATTATTTGAGGATCCTGAGAGAAAACCTTACGCAGAGCGCCGAAAAATTGGGTATTTCGCGGTCCTTCAAATTAGTTGGAATAGTGGTGCAAATAAAGGGTCCGCCAAAAACTTCTTTTTTTTTTGAAAATGGCGCAAGACATCGAGTGTAGCTTCGGCTGTGTGGCACATAGCGCCGTCCTGTTGAAACCAAATGTTGCAAATATCCTCCTCTTCAATTTTTGTGAACAAAAATTCCATTGACTGTAACGGCCACTCCTTGCTCATTTTCGAAAAATGGCCCAATTATGCCACTGGAACAAAATCCGCACCAAACAGTGACTCGTTTTGGGTGTATCGGCTTTTCAATGTATGCGTGCGGGTTTTCTGTGCCCCAAATGCGACAATTTCGCTTGTTTACTACCCGCCAAGATCAAAATGAGCTTAATCTGAAGAGACGATTTTTTTGGCAAAATCGGCATCTTCTCTAAGTCGATCGCAGGCCCACTTAGCGAAGCGTATACACAACCATATTCGTTCAGCGGAAGGATAAAACTAATTATCTGTCAAATCAGACATGAGCTTAGTGTTACCATTCACGAAATAAGCACTAGTTGAAAAAAAAAACGTTAGATGGCGGACCCTTTATATTAGTTATACTAATGGCAGTCACTGTATGATTGCATGTGATTGTCAGTTACAACTTAGAATCTGAAGTGATAAAAAAAATGTACGACTGAGATCTCACGAACTTGCTCTTATGTGCGATCACTTAGTATTTCTAAAGTCTGAAATAAATTAATTGCACATACGAGGAGGTTTTTTGTTTCAAATCCAGGTAGCAAATTTATTCCCACCACGCTCCTAGGAAATTACTTCGATTCCGGGTATTTTCAATTCATCTTTAAAATAAAAGAATTATCTCTCTTAAGTATGTTCATAACTTTGAACAAAACTTTTCTATCGACATCAATTAAATGAATTTATCCACAATATAAATCGATTGGTTCTTTATAACTAATACACACTATCATACATACATACATATCTACCACAATTAATTTTGTAGTTTTTATTTTCAACAGAAATTTTCTCCTTCCATTGATGTGGATTTTTTTTTTGTTGAAACTAATGAAAAAACTTTTTGCTTAAATACTTGCACGCAAAAGTTTCTTTAACTTTTGTTTCAAACTTTAAAAATCTGTAAATATAAATCTGAAATAGAACTATCCAGTACTTTTTATTTGCTAGTGAACATCTATTATCAACGTTCTTTGGCTTTCTTTTTGACCTGTCCTTTAATCACATTCAAGCTTAATTGATTTTTGAAAATTAAACAAATACTTCTTTTCCAATCGATTACACGAAAAATGTTGAATGTTACTTACTATACAGCATACTTTACGTATTTATACATACAGAAATGTATATAAATTTGGTTCTTTATTTAATGTAATTAAGCATAGTTGGTGAGGAAAATTAAGTAGTTTACAATGAGAATTTAATAGGTTTAAGTGGTGCCTGTAATTGGTATTTCTTCATAACTTAACATGTATCTCACATTGGAGAGCTGCTGACACTGTCTTCTTTTGAACACAGATAAGTAAAATTGGAATTTATTCAAGGCACTAATTTTTCATCATGAAATATTCCAGGATGGTCATCTTTTGGAACGTAGGGACGTATAAAGAAAGCCTTGTGAATTATATAAAGGGTGTTTTATTAGACGTGTGGTTTTCAATCTGGCAATACTTTTTTCGGAGTTGGTCTTTTTGACAGCTGTCACTTGATTTATTCTCAGTTTGTCTTCGCATTTTATAATTGAAAGACTTACTCTTGAATGACGTTTGCAAATCGTGCAAATTTATTACCAAAATAATGGTTCGGTCTGCGCTGCGTCCAATATTCGGTCGACATAATCGCCCAGCAGAGTCGGTAATTCGAGCAACCGTGGATCGGTTTCGCACCACGTTTACTCTATAGTGGATAATGCGCATCCTCAGAGACGCCGTACAGTGCGCACCGAAGACGCTATTGCTGCTGTTGTGCAGAGTATCGAAGAAGACCCGAATGAGTCCATCCGCCATCGTGCGCAACAATTGTAGCTGTCGAAAATTGGGCCTCTCGGCTGGGATTTATTCGAGCTAGCCGCGGCGGCCACTTGACCGAAATCCTTTTTAAAACATAATGGCAAACCCTTATCTTTATAATAAAGCTAAATTCTTGGCCATAACATTAAATTATATGCGTTTTATTTTTTCTTGAAAACCACACGTCTTAAAAAAACACCCTTTAGTTATGAGTAAAAACCTGATACAGTATTAAGATTTATAAAGGAAAGTAATACAGTTGTGAAAAAATCAAATCCTTGATAAAAAATATAAAATTTTGACTTGACGACGGCAAAAGAAAAACAGATCAAAAATCTTTTCTAAATACCATTTTTCCTATCTAAAGGAAGATATCTATAGACATCAGCAACTTTCATAAAACTTTATTGACATCCATTGTTGCTTCAGAATTCACTTAAAGAGTTTTGAAAGTTTCGGATAGGTTTGAAGCAGTTCCTGCTTTAATACTCACAAAGGGAAAACTTCATAGTCCTGACTACTGAAAACATTTTAAACAAAAAATAAAGTTTTTAGAACTTTTGATTTTCGCGTGAACCATCAAAATGCATCTTCAATGTCTGGCTATATATTACATTTGTTAACCATAAGACCAAGCTCATGCGACTCAGTCGTGCATATTTTTTGTATTGTAACACTAACTCGTCCACCTTATATTTTCTATGTATTTATATTTTTTTTTCTTCAATGAAATCATTTCAATTTTTTTTTTTTTTTTTTTTGTAAAAGTTTTACTTTAGCTCTTTTGTTATAAAGGGTTAAAAAAGAAGTTTCGTTCTGTTAATTATTATTGGAAGAAAAAGAAGGACTGTTTTTGTCCTTTATGTTTCTAGTCCAATTTAAAGTTAATCGTCCCTTTGCCTTTTTCTCGATTTTGGGTTTCAGATAAAAAGCACTTGAATGGGATAATTCATTTAAAGTATCCCTACCAATTTTATAAAATGAATACCTACTTTTGATTTTTGTTTTTGTTTTCTTTGTTTAAATTGTTACCTTATCCAAATCAAATTGGATACGAATTTATGCGCCCCAGTTTTGAAAGTGAGATTAATATAGTAAAGATGTGACATTTCTCAAATATCATCCCTCACATGTTAAATACAAATGTCTTATGTTTATTACGAATGTCTTAACCTTCCGATAGTGTCTGCTATAAACGTGACATTACACTAGATGTTTAAAGCACTTCAACATATGGTGCTATGGCAAGAGCTGGTATTTTTTACTGACTCATCCATATTGCCATAACTATGTTTGTAGGTAGGTATACTTGTTGCAGTCACGTGTAGTTACATAGAGTTTTTTTTTAGATGCGATGAGTATGCTCATATTATGAATGTACATATGTGTGTATAATAAATACGGAATTGTTTGACATGGTGATGTAAATAAATAAAGAAAATTTAATCAACAAAACCCCTTTTGTTGTCAAATTGAAATAGCTGGAGGACTTTTTTGCTGACAGAATTAGAACATTGCATTTTTTATTTAGAATTTGCGCTATAGTATGATCACATCTATTATTATTGAGTGGAGTCTGGAGATATCATATTCACTATACGTACATATGTATGTGTGTAAAAATATTGATTCTTTTGAATATTTGTGTATATTAAATAGTCGTATTACTTTTTGACCGACCAGTGTCTTGTTTACAAAAAAAGAATTTTATGCAAACATTCAGATGAATATGTTTTTGAAGAAGTCTATGTACGTTCCTGATTGAAAACCTGCGTACACCATTGCGTATGTGTATCTATGTATATGTATATAAAGGGTGTTATTATTCAAGAAGAAATAAAACGCACGATTTAATGTTATGGCCAAGAATATAGATTTATTATAAAGATAAGGTTTTGCCATTATGTTTTAAAAATGATTTTGGACAAGTGGCCGCCACGGCTGGCTCGAATAAATTCCAGCCGAGAGGCCCAATTTTCGACAGCTCCAATTGTTCCACGCGATGGCGGATGGACTCAGGCGGATGGACTCAGGTCTGCTCAAATTTATTCGATTTTGCGATTACGTCAACCGAATAATGGATGCAGCGCGCGATGCGTCACGCGAACCGAACCATTATTTTGGTAATAAATTTGCACGATTTGCAAACATTGTTCAGGAGTAAATCTATTAATTATGAAATGCGAAAACAAACTGAGCATAAATCAAGTGACAGCTGTCAAAAAGACCAACTCCGAAAAAAGAATTGCCAGATTGAAAACCACACGTCTGAATAAAAACACCATTTATTATTTAAAAAATTATTTACGTTTCGTAACAATTTTTGATGTGTGATCTATGCTGGCGGTAGAGTAAAAAAAAACGTGTGAACGTTCATGTGCAAGGTTACGTCCTGCAACGTTACGATCTGCATACTAGGATGGGCGCGTTCAGTGTAAAAAATCTTAAGATCCCCTTCAAGCAAAAACAAGTCCGTTTTGGATCCGCGCACGTTGATGTTTACACATATTAACCGTGAGTCCCGGCACTCACACAATTTTTTTTTTTTTAAGGACAAGCAAATCCTCTTGAAAATTTTACGATATTTCTAAGGCAAATTTTTTTTTTTTGTTTGTGTGAACATAAATAGAAAGTACCAAAAAAACGGAGAATAAAGAGTTGTTTTGGAGAAAATCAATAATCAAATCGAAGGTCGTAGACGTGTAAACAAACAAAATCAAAACAATATGATTTCACAAATAAAATGACATACATAGCTCATTTGAGAAACTATATACATACAATATAATGACAGGTCATATCACTTCTATTATCATGTGAAGTGGCAAATTTGTTCAGTTGACTGGGCATCTAAATTAACTGAAAACCATTTTTCAGGAGTGGACTCCGTTTTATCGCCGAAACTGGGATTATGTCGTACTGAAAAACTGAGCCTGATATTTTTTGTTTGTTTGAATAGGCGATATAAAAATATCATGACTATACCATATAGGTTACAACATTGGTGTCAATATTTTGTTGATGTTCTTATACATTATCGAGACGTCAAAAATTTAATCAAATCATAATTGGTGTTCGAACTTAGCTGCATAGACTGGAACTCTTTTTCTAAATTTTATCCAATCGAGAGCTGTTCCGAAGCTCATCAGAAGCCACATCGCAATCGCACTTTTGAAGCCACGTAATTAGCTCCATCCAAATGCAGGTTTTATTTTATATTATTTCCTTTGGAACTTATAGCATTTTTACTAGCCCATACAAGTTTGATGGTTTTTATTGTTTATTTCGTTTTTTTTTTTTTATTTTTTCCTCTAACTTAATTTATAAACCAAAATTAGTTGGACATTATATAAAGAATAGAAATTCATTCTTATCACTTTAAAATCTATCAAATGATTTCCTTACGTAGGCAAGTTGGCGCAGAAATTGTCACCAAAATCGAAGCAATTATACCGTTTTCTTTAGAAGTGTATAGTGATTCATGTCATGTTAACGTGTATTTTTTATCTTAATAACATGGCATAATTATTTCGATTATTTTGCGGAATAATTCATCAGTATCTAGTGTTTAACTTTAGCGCCGGGTGATAACTTCTGCGCCACCTTGTACATCCAATAAATTGAATACGGAGAGGTAATAATAGAATGTAATTTTAAAAACGTTAAACGTTAATTCACTAATAAATATGTCATATTAATAAAACAAAATAAACTTCTTATTAACATTTAATAAGAATTTTTTTTAAGAAAATCTACTTCAACATATCAAATCAGAAAAAACTCAAGTATCACCAAAGAGTATTATTTATAGCGTGTTCGTTCGGTCGTCCGAAAGTGTCGTCAAGCATTGCGAATACTTTTTTAAAACGTTCGTTTGGCACTAGTTGATGTTCCTTTTTCGAAATGAAGAAAAAATCGATTCTGGATCTGAAGAAAGAATCAAAACCAGCAGCACACACACATGCGCAAACTTCAATCTTATTTTTTTGTTATTTAATTTTGGAATTGCGATAGTGCATTCGTAATTAAATTGAATTTCTTTCAGAGCACGTTTATATTATGGTAAAAAGGATTATATCTTATAAAAAATGAAAACAATTTTGACACATTCATTTGATGTTTCACAACGAAACACAAACATCAGAAAGAATTGTTCTAACTTGTTCTTTTGGTATTCCATAGTGGAGAGTTCCGGAGAGTTCTTCTGGATTACCAAAAAAACGCACGCACAGGCACAATGCTAGTCAATAAAGTTTGTTTTGTAATTTTTGGCAAAAAATATAAAAGGTATTTTTAACTTAACTACTCGTTAGCCTATCTACTTTTAATTGATTACATATAATTTATGATTGGTTTGGTTTGGTGAATAGATTAATATTTATTTTTTGTTTATTTCAATAAACCACATGCTGCGTCATCAAACTTATCTGCAATACAAAAAGTACAAACCAAACCAAAGACTGGGAAAATAGGACTCTTCGAAAATATGAATGGTATAGGGAACATAAAAAAAGTTGTCCCGCAATATTCTGTTGGTATGTCTGTCTGTCTGGTCAGCTGAAGTATAAACGGGGTTGCTTTGCTGGATCGTTGTGTGTTATATATTTATGAAATATAACGCTTTTAGTGAACTAAATAACCTCAATTAGCCTCCGAGGCAAAATGTTCTTAATCGACTTTAAATTTCTTCTTAGAATCATACTCATCATCATCATTAAAAAAGAAAATTTGATAATCCTTCCGCTGGCGATTTTAAGCTAAAGGTATAGAGTACAGGGTAGATATACCTTTATAAAGTATTTTCCATGATTTTTTAAACCCTCTCCTATTATGGTAGGTAGAGGTACAGCAAAGCAATTAAATTAATTTAAAGCTTTTATAAGTTTAATTAAATTGTTCACTTGAATGGAAAAGTTAAATCCTGAGTGTATATGTAGGTATATAGAGAGACATAGAAAATGAATGAGGAAAAGCAAATGGACAAAAAAGATAACCATGATTGTTGGATGGTAGAAGAAGTTAGTATTCCTACCTACCTACGGTTTTACAATACATTTATAAATTTGTAGAAGTAGAATAAGTAGGTATACATACATAGACATACATATATTGAACGGACATAATACTTAATTCATTTTATATGAAGACCTAATGTGTGCACTTAAAGAAGAATTTAAGAGTTTTTTTTTTTATTCAATATTTAAGTCATTCACCGTTTTGTTCCCCATGTTAAGTTTTTTGAGTTTAAGTATTAGGCAGGTAAGTAAAATACTTTCAAAAAGTAATCTTTATTTTGTTTTTGATACATGAAGCAAAATGTATATGTAAAATATGTATAAAATATTTAACATATAAAGTTTTTAAAAGGAAGTATTAAATATACAGATTTACAATCCCATTTAGATGTCTTATGATGTCATTAAAATTATATCCAGTTTTTCAGTGGGAGATTAAATTTAAACCCGAGTTAATTCATAAAATTTGGTAAGTTAACTCAGGATTAACTGAACAGATGCTTTTGATGTTTTATTCTTTGAGTTTCTTTAGTCGTTCCGCATGCATTCTCCACCATAATAAACTGCTTCTTCAGTTAACTGTGATGGGATCATTTACTTCTAGAGTTAACTAACTCTGGTTTAATCACCAGTGAAAAACTAGGCCTCAGGATTAAAAAAAAATTAAATACTTAAAACAAACAATTATGTACATACATAGATATTTTAGAGCTAACAATTTTTTTAGTTTTAAAACAAATACATATTAAAAGTAAAAATCTTCAGCTCTTACATTCTCCTTCGTTAAAGTGACGCTTATGACATGTAAATTAAATTACGATTTAGACTGATCACAGAATAACTTTTAAATAATTCTCGCCTAGATGGGAGGAAATATAATCCCCCTTCCAAACGATGTTGTTCTTGCCTAATAGTCCATTCAAATATTATATTTATTAACCTTGCATTTTGGCAGGTTTTTTTTGTTGATGTGTAATTGGAAGGGAGAGGGGGATCAGTGCGACTAAGCAAAATCATCTTCGGTTTTTTTTCCATAAAAGATGACTTACAAAATTTTTGGCGATTTATTGAGAAGCATAAGTCTTACAAGAAAATGTAAGCACAATTGTGTAGAGAATTGAATTCTCTACAATTTTAGTACAGAAATAATTTTTACCGAAAAAATAAAAAGTTGTAAATGTTCAAGAAAAATATCATTAAATCAATCAATATCTATTAGTCAATTATAACCCTAAAATGATATTTCTGTTCCAAAATATTCCCCAGTTTTACGGTAAAGTAGTTTTTTTATGCGATATTATAAAGGGCCGTTTACAGCAAAAAAAAAAACTCCACATAAAGATACCAATCCTTTTCTGTCATTTTGCTTTGCCTACAAGGTGAAAAATAAGCTAATGTATTAGTAGATATGTTAAGGACGTTAAGGCGAATAAGATTGCTAAATTATGTGCTTTTTGATGCTTAAACATCTATGCCGGCGGTAGAGTGCAATAAAAACGTGGATGTTTCTCTGTGCGACTTTACGAGGTCACACTTTACGATGAAGCACGTAACGTTATGAAAATCTGCATAGCAGGATATTGGTTATGTTCAATGACAAAAATCTAATGATCTTTTCAAGCAAACTATAGTCCGTTTTGAATCCATGCACGTAGTCAACAACGTATATGGACGACTTCGCATACGGATCCAAATATGGATCTTAAAAACATCGCTTGGACAAACGTTGATGTTTACACATATTAACCGTGAACCTATCACTCACACAATTTTGTATGATTCTATCTCCATGTCACACTCGTTATGTTTGTTATTTTGTTTAAAATAATATGAACATTAGCATTCATTGACACGAAATGAAATTACAAATACAGCAATGTAAACAAATGGGTTTTGGTGTTTTTTTTTTTTTTTTTTTTGACAGTCTGTGGCGGTCATGTTGTTTTGTCTGTTGTCTGTCAAATCTATTGTTAATTATTCAATCACTGATGCCAAATTACCATGGCAAGTAACACACTCATTGAGCAGCACGTCCAAATGATAGAACTGTAATATCAAAATCTCTTGTGGCAACGATGCGCTTAAGCGCGCCATTTTACGGTTTACATAGTTGTCCTTTCCAAATTTGAGTCATGTCATATTCCATACACAATGGCATTCATTATGGGCGTTCCAAATATAAAAATTTCGTTAATACCTATTTTTATTCCACTTCAACATACACCTGCCCCAGCCTAACAGGAAAACCCTTTAGTTCTTGAGATTTTGCGAAAAAGTTTAAATACCCTCTTTTTATAGGTGGACAAATATAGGGGAGGCGGGTTCCATCTACACATACAAACCAAAAGTCTTGTCTTGCCAAAAATGCAAGGTTAAGCCAATTTTTTTTAAATTTCATCATGAACTATAACTATAAACTAGCTTATACACAACACATCCTAATAGACTAGGAGCTAGGAGTATAACGAGTACGAAGGTCGTCGTGATATATCGTAATCAAAAGTCTGGCAGGTTAATTTTTCTCCGATGGTGGGGGTGAGGGAATTGAAAAAAAAAAATAGAAACTTTAATAACTCAGTTAGGGTGTAAAGAAGCAAGAAGAGCTGAAAGTGAGGCATAGGTATACACATAGGAATTTGACAAAAAAATTTTAAAGTGCGATAGGTATACACCATCAAGCCTTATCTAACATTCTTTAATTTAGTTGAATGTTAATCAGTGTCTTATATTGACAGTTTTAATATTTGTATTCAATGTGAAATTTTTGTAACTATACACAGCAGCTACAAGAGAAATTCGCATACGTTAGTGAAGCCCAACCATACAACCTCAGATCAACCAATAATTTATGACTTGAAAGATACAACAGAAGCAGCACCCAAAAATCTGTAATAATATAGGGTCATTAATTTTTCGGTTTCAAAAGTAAAGCTAAATAAAACACATTTGTTGATGAAAATTTTATTTCATTATAAAGTTTGCACTTTGCCATTAAGTGTTAAAAAAAATATCATGCAATAGCATGCGATTTTTTGAGGTAATTTTTAACCACTTTTTCGCACATTTCGGGCGGTATCTCGGCCATAACTTGAGTAATGTTGGTTTGTAATGCTTCTAGAGTTCGGGGATCTTTTGCGTAGCCCCAGAGAAAAAACTCTAACGGTGTCAAATCGCCATGATCTTGGTGGCCAATTGATGTCGCCATAATTGGTCGTGTTTTGTGGCTTGTTGCCTAGTCTTTTTGGAACCACATATCGTCCAAGTCATGATCTTCAATCACTGCGAACGCCGGGAAATCGATAAATTCAGATTATCAGCAACACTTGCACTTGCAGCAGCAATATTTTCGACTGAGCGTGAATTACGATGCTACACAGGCCTTACGACATCAGTAACGCTTCCACTCTCTTCAAATTTCTTCACAATTTTACCGATTGCTTGCGTAGTCGGTCAATTATGACGACCATAATCATCGCGTAATGCTCGAAAAGTGACTACGTTTGAATCACCACTTTTGTATATTAAGTTTTAATAATTTTAAGTCGTTGTTCGATTGTTAAGCGATCCATTAACGTAAATAACAAAAATTTAACTAAAATTATGACACTTCAAATGACAGCTAAGTTTGACAGTTGTCAAGTGCCAATATTACCAACTTGAATGACCCTGTATTAAACTGCCTCGATCGATAAAAGATGATTCAAACTTCCCCAAATTTAAAAGACTAATCATCGATTTCATCAAAATAGTATACACTTTATTCATTTAAAATTTTGCAAATAATTTAAACTTGTTATATAATTAATAAATTTAATCACTTGTTGTTTTTTGTCTCTCGAGGCAAAAAAGTTCATATTTTGGCGAACGCCTTACCAATTATTCAATAGTCCCCCTTACTAGCCCCTTGTCAGTATTTATATGAAAAACTTTATCTAGGGCCTTATTAAGAACAATATTTGTTTTCCAGTCATGCAATTTTTAACTATACAACTAACGTAACTTCTTTTTCGTAATATTTGGTTTGACATTTTTTTGCTCAAAAACAAAACTTACCCTTAAAGAGCAAACTAAAAAGCATAAATTTACGTCATGCGAGAAACTCCAGAACTTATTTAAAGCATGCTAACATACTCAATTTTCGATTTAATATCGAAAACACTTCCTAAGTCCCAATCTACTCTCTTTCTTTATTTAGTTTAAAGACGCCATTACAGAAAATGATAAATAAAATCACATCAGAGAAATTCTGTAACTTAATGAAGAGTAAATTAATTGAGACTAAGCTAATTAAACAACTTAATTTATATTAGTAAATGAATATATTTGACCTCAAAAATCTACACCTTATTATTCATATCATATCTATACTCACTTATATATATACATATACATACATAAATATATACATTTCAAACTGTTGCTCTATTTTAATTTTCATTTCGGAATGGTATCCCAACACACACTAACAATTTAAACTGATGCTGTTAAATCCTTTAATATAATTTTCACTCTAATACAATCTATATACATATGAGGAAGGTGGTTACCATAAAAGCTATTTTTGAATTTTCATTTATAATCGATAGATTCGTACATATAGCAGGTATGAAGAGAAGATAATTATAGATTTATACACATTATAAAAAAAGAGCACAATTCAGCCACTGAATTGCACAAACAAAAAACATAACATAATTTATCTTTTAGATACCTACCTAAATTTAAATTTTTCTAAATTGAACATACAGCTCAACAATCAGTTGAATTCCCTTACAGTTTTCACTCTCTCAATTTCATCGACAATATATTTGAAAACATCTTCTCTGATGTAGAAAAATCAGGGTGTTGGGGAGTTCTTATGAAAAAAGAAAAGAAAAAAAAACTCCGGGCTAAGTGAATTTGAAAAAGAAGCCTGATATTATGCGCATAAAATCATCTCACAGAAAGATAAAATATTATACAAAGTCACTTCAGTCAAAGGTATGTCAATATAGAACCATTACAAAGCAACCCATACAAAAATAAGGTCCCTGGACTAATATCAGGCTTTCTATGAACAAGAGTGCTTGCTCACAGTCCAAGACAATAGTATAGAAGAGGGAAAATAGGTTATGATGTTGCATTTGTATCTACCTACTAAATGCCTACATAATTTTATCGTTATTTCAAAAAAATCAACTTCAACAACCAATTGATAAGTGGAAAGATACCTTTTCACAAACAAGAGATACATATGTACCTATACTCTTTTCTTAACATTAAACTTACCTTATGATTGTACTTAACTCGTTTGTATCCTTATTTCTGTTTGATTTTTTTTTTTTGTATTTATAACTTTAAATGTCCAATGATGGTTTTACCCCGCGAATAACAAAAACACACGTTCTGACTTTTTCCACACACTCATCCTAGTCGATACAGGAGCGTGTTAACCATTGAAGCCGTAAAGCCGTAAAGCAGGTAAGCGCGAAATTCAATTACAGAGGTGGTGATAAAAGTTAAATTACGAGAAAATTGATTTGTTGTTGGTTATTGTGGAACTTAATCGGTGGTTACACTGATTCTTTTTTTTTTTTGTTTCTTATTTTTATTTCACACTCACTCTCACTGAATAGTAGTTTTTGGATTCTCAACTTTTTTTTGTGGCTGAGGTTTATTTCGCAAATTAGCGAATTTAATAAATTTAAACTTGTTTCATTTAAAAGCATCTATATATTTGGTACCCGCTCCTCATTTTAGCTAAACCACTCTCTGGTTAAGTTAACAAGGATGTTCTGGAATGCCATTACACAGCAGAAGATACCACCGTCCCACGTTTGGGGACTGCTGCTGCTGCTGTTGATGGCTTTAAACAGATTTCTCTGGGTATAGGCATTCGTTGGAGAATGTATGTCTTTCCTGGTGGTCCTTTCTCTCCTTCGTCCTTTAAGTTTTGCTCTCATTTACTTTTTGTTTCGAAAAACCTTAGCCTTAGCATGGATTTTCTTGTACATAGTATTGTATGCTGTATATGCCTAGATGTAAATATGATTTGGTATAAAATATATGTATATAGTATACATTAAGGTTCTTTTTCCTTGTTTTTCAATGTGCTTTCAGGTTTGTGCTCTTGAAAGTCTGTTGACACGGTTAATGATGCTTTTCGCTGTTGCGCATCCTTCTTTTCAATGGTATCCTAGGCTATGAGGCGCGTATCGTTGAAAACATTTAGCATTTATTCAAAAGGTGCTCATCTTTAGATGCAAATCACTTCATTTATATTAGGTTAGGTTATAGCTCATTTATTAATTTGTTTTGATAAAGTCTTTGGTATGGTACACCTACTTTACGGTCATTCTTCAATTCTCATAGTAAAGTCGAATTGAAAATCCTTTTGACGTCAAATTTTAACCCCGATGACATTGATAGAAGAAAAAAAGCTTTTTTTACAAAAAATCTGTTGCTATTTTTGGAAATCTACTACGCATGGCGCTTGTTCACAACACACATGTTTTAACCAAGGTATAGACAAAAAACCAAAAAGCTCAATGTTTGAAAACAAAAATGTATTAAGTTACAAAATTTAAAAGAAACTTGGCAATTTATGATGGGTAGTTATAGGTACATAGTGACAGACGTGTATATATGTATGCACATATATTTTGCAGGTATACCTTCATACTGGAAAATCTGCAAAAGAAAACAGACAGCGAGATTTTACCCCTTCTTATTGTTTATATCCACATCGACTCTTTACTCTCGCTTTATACCATCCAGACCACAATGTCCTGTTCCTGTCGTTCACCTTATGTGTGAATTCATCTACAAGTTGTTGTAGATACAAGTACGTTCTCATATGTGAGATTTGTGAGATGATGATGAAGATGATATTTTATGTGAGGTTTTTTTTTTTTTAATGGAAATTGCTTGATATTAAAATGCAATTTTTCAAAACACCATGAACTTGAACGATATATCAAATTTTACGAACTTATTTGTATGTAAAAGGCTTTTCATATTTATAGGCACTTCACTTTTGCAGAGGGTAAACAATGGTTTTGTGGGGTCATATTTTCACAGATGATAGAGGCAGGTAGATATAGATGGGTACATATACATGGTTTATGAATACCTATACCTATCACTTTTTGTAGGTATTTAAAATTGTATGATGTATTCATCATACTCACAGTCTCAAAAGGGTATGCTTCAATTATATTCGACAAGATTTGTAAATGTAAAAAAATGATGGTTTGAAAAAAGTCGTAGTTTGTTGGCCCAAATGTTTGACAAAAATTTGCAAAAATTTGACGCTTACGTACGTATGATTGTATGGGTATTTAAGTATATGTCTATGTACGGTAAATGCAATAATATTCTGTTAAATGAGCCCAAATGGAGAAAAAGAATGTATTAAAATTATTTGATGATAGTAGGTACATAACAGTGTTTGTTTTTTATTGCGAATAACCTTGAGTAAAAAAAATTTCCAATTTCATTAGTAATGTCAAAAGTTTTATATAAAATTTAATTAAATTTTCAATTTTCAACAAATATTCGCCATTAACTGTGATTCCAATAACTTTCACCGGCTCAGACAATTATGAATACATATTACCTTCACCCTTAAAAATAAAATTAAAACAATGCGACGAGTTTTAGAAAAACAGGATAGGTTTATAAATATTTAGTAATTCTTTTAGATTTTATTAAAAACAAACACTACAATAATTGAGGAGTATGAAAAAGTGGGTTTCGTCATAACCGTCCGTCATCGGTCTGTGCAGTGTGTATATGTGCTTAACTGTAATTTTGACTACAGCCTAAATGGTTGAACCGATTTGCTTCAAATTTGGTAAAGACCATTTTTATGAAATTCTCTAGAGGTGTAAAATTCGAATTTTTGCTTAAGCTCATCTAGAATGGATAGTTTCCATGCAAAGATTGTTTATTTTTTTTTTTCCAATTTTCTCAAAAACAGCTCTAATTTATAACAAAAATAGGTCTTCCAATTTTTTCAGAAAATTGTTTTATTTATGGGTTAGTTGCATATATTTTTTCAATACTATGGAATCAATTTTGTTTTAATCGCAATTTGGTGCTTGTAAATACATAGTTCAGACAATATTGCATTTATAAGTTTTACAAACAAACAATCCATTTTTTCAGTACTTTTGACACGTTAAAGATATCATTACATTATTTAACCATTAACATGCATCTTCAATGTGTGACTACATTACAGTTATTAACTATAAGAGCGATTTTGTGTGATGCAGTCGTGCAAGTTTTTTTTTAATTACATATACATATCAGTAACCAAAAAAATGCGTATACGCCTTAGTGAACATTCGGATTAGCGAACCAAATATCGAAATATGGTGTTAATTCTGTTTTGAAAAACTGGTCATTATGTATATTCATTATTTCAGTATTTCTTATTCATGGTTCAAAACGATTTACATTATATTTTCAGTATTATACAGGGTGTTTTGCAGGCCGTGTAGGTTGGGTCGGGTTAAGAAAAAAATCGTATGGGTGGCTGATCTATTACCTTTTCTTTGGGCGGTAGGGGCAATTTTCTTAAAAATCGAGAAAAAATAATTTGTTACATGTATGCTATTTGTAATTTTATACGCTATTACGGCTGTTCTGATATTCGGTCGAATTTGAAAACGGAAACGAAAACTGAAACCGTGCGGATTGGAAACGATTTTTCTGATTTCCAGTCGGATTTACTTTTAAGTTTTACCAACTTGATCAACAAAAAATTTCCGAAATCAGCTGTTATGTATGCAAGACCTGTCAAAAACTAAATTGTAATCCGCCAACAAAAGGATAACCATATTTAAAACGTCAATTTGGCGTATTGTAGATCCGTTCGTTTTGCCGAATCCGCAAAACGTTTTCGAATACGGAATTCGGAACAGAGAAAATTGGAAAACGTGAGGATATAGAATTCGAATGGAAATTAGAACAGCCGTGTTTATCTTTTTTTCTTTTCTTAGTTCTGTCATAAGCTCAAATTGTTTTAGGGCACAGTTTTTGAAAAATTAATTTTAAAATTTAAAATTTTGTTCAATTTGCAATTTTCTCAAAAAACAAGAAGACATCTGGTTTTAATTGTTGAACTGAAAATTAATAGGAGCAATGAATTTAAAAAAAAAAACAAAAATACATACTACTTAATGGGGTAAGGTTTTGAAAAAAAAATTAATGTAATTAATAAATATTAATTTTTAAATGACGTGTGAAACAAAACTCTTTTTAAGATTTAAAAGCCTGTTAAATGGTTAAAAGGGCTTTATGAAATCAGCCATTAGTTAAATTGCAGGCAGTATAATGTGAGTATAAAAAAATTAACAATATAGCCCCATGTTGCTTTTTTCTTAAATACTTCTGAAACTGTTTTGAACCCAATGAGAAAAAAAATTTAAAGCAGTAGGAGCGGTTTTAAAAATAATTAGTTTTTTATTTATAAAATTTTGTTAACATTTAAAAAAACAAAAAATTGTGTGCCAATTTGAATAAGTTATTAATTTAGAGTTAAAAATTGAATATTACAAAAAGAATGTTCCACCCGTTTTCAAAATATCGAACTTTCAAAAAATTATTTTGAAATATTTTTTAAAAATCCAAAAATATTTTTTTTTAAAGTTTTGATATGCAATATAATTTAAACTTTTTATAAAGTTCTGTAAACAAAATTTAGTTCTAATAGGTAAGTCAGATAATGAGATAGTCAAAAAAAAAAAAACTGTTCTCTTATATTTAGGTACCCACTGGGCGATTCCACTATCGCGGGTGCAACATTTGGACGCATATAAAGTTCCTTCATGATAAAATAAAAATTATTTTTAATGAAACAAATCTTAGAAGAATTACATTTTAACATGTTCACTTTATATTCGTTTGCAAAATTTTTGATTTGATATTTATAAAGTTAGGAGGAAGGTTCAAAGTGCTATCGTGGGTGCAACAAAATCGGCCCTACCTTACTGGATCATAAAACATAAACACAAAGCTCTGTTACCTAATTGTGAAACTTCTATTATGTTATGCCTTGGTATTCCGTAAATTATAAAACTTATCAATTATTAAACTAAACTCTGAATTATTCACTTTTGAAGCAATCGCGGGTGCAACATCAAATTATGGCGGGTGCAACACGTCTAATTTTAGTGAATATAAACATCAATAATAACTTATATAGGAACGAAATAATAGAACAAACAATTTTAATTACTAGTCAGTGCCCTTATTTGTTACTTTTGTTAATTATTTCTTCTCTTTTCTCAAATACGTCAATAATCTCCGAAAATTCTTTTCTGGCGTTTCCAACTTCGCGATAATATCTTTAAATTTCACGTCAGCTATGTCATTCACGATTTTAGTGAAGCGTTTGACATCAATCGTCGTCAGAAATTGTAATCTAACGTCTCCATTTTCAATGAGGGTTATCTTGAAAATGAGTATTTACACTCCGATTCGATTCATGCTGGACTGCTTAAATTGGATGAATGTTAAGCAGAGACTTATCTATGATGCGATGATTTTTATTTATAAAATGCGTAATAGTAAGCTCCCGAAATACTTATTTGATGGAATATTGGAAATATCGGAAGTCCAACCATTCAACTTAAGCAATAGTAATAACTTAAGACCGGAAAGATGCCGTTTAAGCAGTACCCAGAACTCTAATTTACATGATGGTATTATTTACTTTAATAACCTACCCACATACTTAAAAAGTCAAACCGGAATGAATCAATGTAAGGAAAAACTCAGTGCTTTTATTAAATATAGTGTCGTTTAGCCAAAATATATATACAATTTTTATTTTAATTAATATATTATCGTCTATTTTAAAGTTTTTAAACTAATTAATCTTGTTTCTTTAACTATTCTTTTGCTAGGGATATTATAGAGCCCAATCTTGACGTTAAGATGGGTACTCTTGGCCTTGGCCAGGATGGTATGCAGAAACTCTATTATTATCTACATATATCGCTTAGACACAACCCCACAAAACCATATTGTGTAATTATTTTGCGTCTGCCGTTTGTACGATAACGTACACAACTAGGCAAATATCCTTTGGCAAGACTACTACAAAAAAAATAGTACGGATTTCAGGGTATACCTCTGCTGGTAATATAGAGGGTTCAAGAGAAGTTGTTGGGGACTTTCAATTTAAAGTTTCATTTTCTGCATCACCGGAAACCCGCAGTTTTGGTTTCAATACTAGGCAGGACTCGTCCGATACAGAAGGAGCAGATAAGTCAGGAAACAAATTTTCTTCGTGCACTGAAGGTATAAGTGGTTCCAATCACTGTCTGTTTCCACGGAAGATAACTGTTCTCTTGCAATGAGACAATAAGGTTCGTGCCACAGTTATGTTGTCGCCGGTCTTCAGATTTGAAGAAATTCTTTGACTGCATTCCTTACATGTTTTTTAGTCCTTCCCATTTATCATCTATTTATAACGCCCTCCCCTTCTTCAATGAATTCATGAAGTTCAGCATTTTCTTTTAGTTTTCATCTATATTTCTGTGAAGTAGTCTGTTTTCCTTGTTTCCCTGTCATTAAAAATATGATATTTTTATAAAAAAATTTATTTAATAGTTAAAAAAAGAACTTGAATAGCAGAAATTCTTATTCGAGGAATATTTTATCAATAAAATATGATAAATCACGTAATAAAGTTAGTAGTCAATAAGTTGTACCCGCGATCCTAATATCGAGATCGCGGGTGCAACCTGTTTCAATCAACGTTTTTTTTTATTCAACTTACAATTTACTACTAATTACGGCTGAATTAATTTTGTTTTTAATTTTTTCTTACTTTTACAAAGTTTCAAAACGTTAGCACTTTATTTCTGTCGAAAAACCTAACTTTTATATCGCGGGTGCAACAAACTTATATTGGCTGTTTGTAATCAATAATGCTAAAAAAGTAATAAAAAATACTTGCATGTTTTTGTGCAAAAGATTAAATGGCATTTGTCAACACCATGTTTAACAAGTAAATCATAACTGAAAACCGTCGGTAATTGCTATGTCAAGCTTGTGTTACCACTTTGTGGTCTAGTCTCCAGATTCATAAACGGCAATCAAAAGAACTCTTGGCAATACAACACCGTGAAAAAAGTCAAATTGAAGCCCGAAGATGGTTTTATAGAAACCGAAACGCGTCGCTTTTATAAGTTTATAAAAATTAATGTTGTGAAAAATAATTTTAAATTATTAAATAAATTAAAATAAACTCTTTTATTTCAAATTATTTAAGAATACATTTTTTTCTATTTTTACATTGTGTTACCAGTTATGATAATTGGAGTTCGTATCGACTCTTCGTACATATGTCAATGTTCCCAAGCGAAAAAAAATATTTTTTTTAAGTTAGGTCTCATTTTTTGTTTTTTTTTTTTATTAAATATGGTCCCTCTACTTTGCATTTTTATTAAAAAAAAAAGTAAAAAAATATTGTAATTTAGAAATTGATGTCGAAAATCGTCTATAGCGGAATCGCCCAACTAACAATTTAGCTTGTATAAGGTCTAATTTTTCGAATTTGGCAATTAATAGCTTGTATAGAGCTTGCATAAAGCATATTTTCGCAAGTTACAAATTTCACACTTTGACAATTAGAAAATAGCTCCTTTAAGGCCTTTTAGAGTGAGTTTGGCAAGTTCTATACAAGGCTTGGAGATAAAATTTGAAAATTGCCTGTATAAGGTTGTTTACTGAAAATTAAAGCTATGATAGCTGCTATAAGGCTCTCCACGACAAGTCAAAACAAACAACTTGTGTAAGACTTGCCACTAAAGGCCTTATGCAAACTAAATTAATATGCTATAAAGTAGTAACCATTTGATGAAATTTTTCTCAACAACGAAGTGGCGTAGTGGTAGAGTGCTGGAGTGGTACGCGGAAGGTCTCGAGTTCAAACCCAGGTATATAAAAATGTTTGTAATTAAAATATGACTTCAATCATTATAGAATGCAATGGCAAAGGTTTCGGGAGCTGACTGCGAAGAGGAATATATCGCTACAAAAACAATACAAATAAAAATAATGCAATAAAAACACAATACTTAAACAATACAAACATAATTTATTTATTTTTTTTTGTTTTTTCAAATTTGTTTTACTTGAACCTTTGTATAAACACTTACGGCAAGCTATTAGCAAATAGTTGTCATCAAAAGGCTTGGTTAAAGCCTTTTCATAACATCTTAAGCAAGCTTTTAGCAATAACTGTCATCAAATGGCTTTTGTAGGCCTTTTTATAACATAGAAAACAAGCTATTAGCATTAGCTGTCATAAAATACCCTGCTCAGCCAAGCTAATTGCATTTAATGACAAGCTATTTGCTGTTATAACATGTTCAATAATAATTGTGAATTTGCCTATAATTATATTTCTCTTTTGTTTTCCTTTATCAAAGTTCATACTTTCATACTCATATTATACCACTAATATACATTTGTACATTTATACCATTTACGAAGTTAGTCTTTAATAAACCTTTGAAGCTAATACATCGTTTACTTTTTACTGCCGCTTATCATAACACCTGTCAACAAAATTTCTTATAGCAGTTAAATAGCTTGCGTAATGTGCGCCAAAATTACTTGCATAAGGCCTTTTACTGTTACTATAGCAGTCTGAAAATAGCTTGTTAAGAAACTTATACAAGTTAAATTGTTAATTGGACGCCCTACTGTTAATAATAGTTTCATGTAAAATTTAATAATTTTAAATGCGAGACCTTACTAATTTCAAAATCAATCAAAGAATCAAAATCGTAAGGGTCGTTTTTGAGCAAAAAAAAAAAATTCCCTAACGGTTTTAAAACATTTGTATCGGTGGTACCGTTATTTTTGGTTATATAAATATTTCTTGTCTTAAATTTTCTAGATATTGTTAAAAAATTGCTTCTCACCAAGTTTAATAAAAATCGACCAAGTCGTTTTTGAAATATCTTGTTTTCAAAAAAAAAAATTTCAAACTTTTTTAAAGTATCCAAAAAATATCTTTCTGAAAATCTTGGTACACTATAAAAAAATTATAAAAATCAGCTAAAACATTTTCGAGAAAAGCGAAAATCCAAAAAATGGTTATTTGAGAAGTGCCATTAACTAACCATTTTTCTGAACCATATTTTAACTTAACGGCAGCTTATAACTATATTTAAAAAAACGTGTCGGGAGAATGTCCAAAAAAGTCTAGGTACCAAGTTTAAAGAAAATCAACCCATCCGTTTAGACTGTAGTGGAACAGACAGACAGACAGATGGACGTTTTTGCGAGACCCACTTTTTTCGTCTTACCTATCATAAGCCTTTATTGCGAGTGTCGTTCAACGTTCGATTCGATAAAAGTCGATCGTACCATAACGTTGGGCGCGTTAAAATTTGTATTTAAAGCTATCTGGATAGCTTTATGTGGTTTTAACCACTTGTGAAAACACAGCTGATGGCAACTGACGCAACAAGAACTTCAGATATCTTCAATTTTCGTTGTCTGATTTTCGACAAATGTCGTTTATCGATAAACAAACGACACTCGCAATAAGGGCCATGGTAATGTCAAGTTTGATAAAAACCTCGAGTTTTATTTCTTGCACGAATCGATAACTTGCTATATTATAGTACCTACCTAATTAAATCGGTGAAACCATCAAAATGATATATGTACTTGGATAACCCAAAGATAAGACTATTTTCTCAAAAAACCTGGATTACCTATGTAATTCCGTTATATGAATTTTTTGACAAAAATCTGAAATGCAGTTTTCTTACAATTGACTTGATAATTACAGGTACGAAGTTTAATCTTTTCGTTCCTCGTCTGTTATGTCAAACAATGTGTAGTTTTGATCAACTACTGGCTTCTAAGCTTATTTTGTTCGTATAAATGAAAGAGATCAAGAAAACATAAATTAAAGTTACCAATTTATTGCCATTTAAGAAACTTCTGAGTTTAGTTTGATTTTTCAATTCAGTCTACCATTAAAATGGAAAGATTTAGTGGGAGATTGTGATTATTAATGTTTTAGCTTTTTTAACTTTAGTGCTGATGCTGCAAGTTCAAACACTTTTTTTTTTTTATTTCTGAACATTCCAAGGACCAATAGCTTCAAACTATGGCCACGTAACAATCTTTAAATAAAAGCTGCTTACATTTTCTTTTTGAATTTCTTTATTTTTGTATTTCTATAAAATTTTCTTTGAGCCACAATAAGTTTCGTTGGTAAAAATATCAAAAACCACGTCGGCCTTATTGTAGCACAGGCGATGAAACTCAATATTATTTTTTTTTTTTATTATTTTTAGTTTCTTTACGGTTAACTTATAAATGAAATTATTAAAAAAAAAAATCATGGGAACATAAACAAAGAGTATCAAAAAATAGAAAATGAAAATAAAGAAACACTTCCAAGGTCTTCAAGTAACGAAGACAAAAAAACTCATAATTTTCATTAAATTACAGAACACTACCGTACAGTCTTATACTCTAATCATCAGAGCCAGCTGAGCGCTTCGCTTTCCTCTGTTTTGGGCTTTGGCTCTGCTTTGGGCTCTGGCTAGCTTTTGGCTTAGGAGAGGTTTTGGATTTCGGTGACTTGGGTGGTGATTTTTCTACAATAAGAAATTATTTATTTCCAGTTAAATTTCAATGGAATATATAAGGGAAATACTTACGAAGAGCACGAAGAGTTTCTTCTGGGACCCAATCGTAGTCGATGTTGCCATCACTAGTGGTTCCAGTCTCGATGGTCTTCTTAATTGTGGTGAAACGCTTCCTCTTGCCAGACGAGCCTAGGAGCATTTGCTGACCGAGAACCAAGAGAAGGATGACGATTCCTCCCAGGAGAACGTATAAGAAGAAAGTCTCCCCATCCAATCCCTCATCTACTTCGGAAATGAGGACAGTTTCATTGAAGACGGTCTCAGTGAAATGAGCACCGTTCGAGTCGCGGTAGTTAAGACCAATGTTCAGACCGAAGGGACGTCCAGCGAAAGTGTCGGAGGGCAGGAAGGAGTAGGAGACGGTTCCTTCGTAGCCAGCCTTGACCTCGCGATTGTAGGCGACGGCGGAGAAGTTCTGAATGTAATAGTTGAAGTCCATAGGGTAGCGGAAGGAGGCTTCGACTGTTTCAATGACGAAGTCGTCTTGGCCTTGGTTGGCGAATCCGATGAGGAATTCAACTGGTTTACCACCGGGCAGATCAAGTTGTACTCCAGGTGTGTACAGGGGTTTCGTGAAGAGCAAATAGGTGTCTGCATTTGGAGACTTTGTCGTCTCACCTTCATCATCTACCTCAACGTCCTCACCAGTCACTGCTCCATCATCACCCTCCACATCAACAAGGTCATCCTCGATGTCATCTTCGGCGAAGGCGGAAAAAGTTTTAGCTAAAATCGAGATAAATGTTTTAAGATGCGTTCCGTGAAAGGAGAAAGGGCGGTTGCACCCATTCCAAGGGTACCACATACAACTCGTGCCACGTATTGGGGAAACAAGCCGAGATTTGTGGATATTTATGACGAAAATAGGTACTTACGGCTGTTGAAGGTGCAAATGATGAGTGGGCTGACTAACAGCAACAGGAGAAGGTAGTTCTTCATTATATTTTTATTGATAAAATTTAATTTGTTTTATAAATTAAATTCTCGTACAAGAGATCACTGCGACAGACGAAGGAATGACAGAAAAGCCCCGAAAATAGATTAACGCGAGCGATGTCGATGTGTCCAATGAATGCGGTGGTGTAAGACAACGACGATACTTTCACTCGCCACTGTCATTAGGAACTCTACAAAATTGTTATTACGTGGAGCCGCGTTTTGTCGATATGTCTACATGCGATGACAACTTTACGGGCTCCGTCCGCGAGGTACAGAGATATTTATTCGTTCAGTTTTTTTTAATTTTCTTTTATTGTATTACCCGAAAAATCAACTTTGACTGCTTTTACACGACAGCGATTTGTAATCTTCGTTTCTCTTATGGTTTCCTTCTAATGGCAAATAAATTTTACACGACAGCAATTTTTAATGAAAGTTAATTTTGTGAAAGTGAAAAAGTACCATTTCTTTGCACTCTTTACTCCAATTGATTAAGTGAATTTATCTGAGTGGATGACGAATGAAAATAAAACACATTCGAACAATAAGGAAAAACACAACGCAGAATGAGCTATAACTCTGCAATTTGTTCAACCTCAGCAATTTCGACTACCTCATCAGCCACCACATACGTCCCTCGCCTACGTGGTTAAATATCGCAAGAAGAAATTGTATCGTTTAAAAGCAGTCTTTGAAATCATCAAACTAGGGTGAAGAGGAGCGTCAAAAAAATCTCCTCAATCGTTGACCAGGCCGAGTTTGCGCACATATTATGAGACAAGACCTGCGAATTGCAAATTTCAGTGACACTGATAACTGGGAATTATCATAAAAAAAGGTAAAATGAGTGTTTGAGGTTAAACCTAGTACGCAGATCACGTAAAGTAAAAAATTTACTGTCAAAATTCAGAGGCCGAAATAATTATTCGGCACATTTATTCAATAGCTAATATTGTACAGGTTATATAATTCTTGAATTTGGTGTGAACTTTGCTTTATGAAAATAAAAACCAAATGGAGGAATATTTACGGCCATATTATTCACTCTATTCATCCAGATTAAAAATTTAAATCCAGATGTAAAGCATACAAATTCAATGTAAATACATCTGGATTTAAGTTTCAATCTGGATGTAACTGGTGAATAATATAGTGGTTACCATCGTCAGTCGTTTAATCCAGATTAAAACTTAATAGAGATGTATTCACTTATTTAATCCAGAAATGAATGCCTTTAAATTTGATATAATGTCACATTATTACATTTGGATTTAAAGCTCATTTTAATCTAAGACTGAATAATATGGCGGTTAGAAAAAAATGATTTATATCAGTCAAAGAAAAGAATTAATTTTGTACTCTTACGCGATGTTCAGCGTAAAGCACGGGCACGATTTTTCGGGCGATGCGTTTCTCGCGCGCACCGCTTTTATTTGCGTGGAGTGCGTGTTGTGTCCAATTACAACACAGTATGCGTTTCATGCACTTCTGAAATTAAAACCACCATTATCCATCCGTCATCGCAGATTTTTGGCACGATATAGTGCGAGCAAAATCAAACACGTTTGATTTTCAAACGTTGCGTGCGATGAAGAGGCATCGCGTTGCACGCATTCACTGCAATATCGTGTCTACGTTGGACATTTACATGTGTCAACGCAGGTTTGATTTAGTAATCTGTCAGTTTTTAACGCAACTGAATGCACGTACTTCAATACCTGTGTCTACGCTGGACACGGCATAAAGGCCAGACAGTTTGGTTTCGTTTTTGAGCACAAAATGGGCTTATATGGGAATGCGTGCCGCTTATGTGCTCGGACTCTCATATAATCCCATAGTGCTCAAAATCGAAACCAAACTATTTAGTTTCATTTGCGCGCCTGGCCTAAATTTCTAGAGGGTTGGAGTATATGAACATGCATAAAAAAAAACAAGGCACGAAAACCAAATCAAATTGTAACATTTCCTAACTTTAGTTGACAGAGCTAATTTCGTTTTGAATTTGATTTGGCCGTAGTCTTATTTTTTTTTTTTGTTTTCTGTTTTTACACATCGTTATTTGGCATTTTCAATGGCGCCACTTTTAATGGGTTCAATTTGCGAATGTGCGTAAGGTTGTCATGTAATTTTCTACGGAAATACCGGCAAACTTTCTTAAAACTACTTCATTTTAACATAATCGCAATATACATAAACATCGCATCTATTTGCGCGTATAGACTTTTATATATTTCTTCCGAAAAAAACTTTTTTTTTACAAATATCATATTATTGCCCATGTAAGAGTTCTATTATTTCAACCTCAACCGACTTCACTCTTCGTTAAGTGCACATTAGCAACCATTTTTTCTTCAAACATCTCGCTCTTTCTTCTTCCGGCTGTCACTTTGAGTGTTTGGCACACGTGAATTTCTCCGCAGAAAATCACCAAATTTATTAAATAAATATGGATAAACCAGTTGTTTGGGCTCGTGTTATTAAAGTTCTCGGTCGTACCGGTTCCCAGGGACAATGTACCCAAGTTAAGGTTGAATTTCTTGGCGAACAAAACCGTCAAATCATCCGCAACGTCAAGGGACCCGTTCGTGAAGGCGATATTTTAACCCTCCTCGAATCTGAAAGGGAAGCCAGAAGACTTCGATAAAGACCAACTAAAATCGATTCCAACGGGGTGAGATACAAAACAGTGCAAGTTAAAAAGACCACAGAACCTAAAATAGTATTTTTTTCAGATCTATGACACTAAACAACGTCACTGGGGTTGCTGTGCAGCGAGTTTGTTTTTATAAAAAAAAAATTCAAGTGAAATAAAAAAAATCTCTTGTTTCCACTATCTCTTTGTGTCAGCGTTTTATTACTATGAAAAGTGTTGCTTGAGTTTGGCTTCGCAATCTTTCACTTTATTTATATTGTTCACCTTAGCCTGCAGGTTGTTTCCCTTGCTGTTGGAGCCTTTGCCGTCGAGCAATTCCAGAAAGGCTGGAGCTAGCTTCGAAATAACTTCAGGATCGCCCCTCAGGACCATATGTCCTCTGCCGGTGTTGTCGGCCACGGAAAGAAAATAAAATACTTCTGTTGGAGCACTCCGTAGGAAAGTGTTAATGAAGTCGGGCTCGATTCCATCTTTGCGATGCATCGAAAAGTATTTGGGTTTTTCGGGCATTGCACTCAGTTTTTCTGCTTCCATAGTTGCGTTATCTTTTAGCAATTTTTGGAAGCTCTTGTTCAGCGTCCTGAGGTTGGCCTGAACTTTTTGAATCAAATCCACATGCACGGCTGGGCCTCCTCTGAAAAAAAGAAAAAAAACAATTCACAAATATCGGTCAACTGTTAGATTGCCCACTTAAGAACATTGTTCAATGCAAGCTCCCGCTCGTAGCATTCGCCTAGTTTTCTTACTACTCGATTTCCGGCAACAAAGTGCACATAAACTTTGCCTTTAGATTTCTCGACATGAAGCAGCTTAATGGCTTGTAGTTGGGATAAATTGGTAACATGTGTTCCGCAGCACATATTACTCTCGATGCCTTCGATGCTGACGACTCGAACCGGGCCGACATGGTCGGCAGGCAGACCTCTAGGCGCGCGAGCATCTTGAAACTAGAAAAAAACGATGCATACTTGATCTTTATAAACTGAAATTCATATCCCTACCTTCAGACCATCTTCAGGTGAAGTGACAACAACACTGACCCTTCTGCCTGCGACAATCAGAGCGTTAGCAGTCTGCTCAATTAGGTTAAGTTGCTCCTTGGTAACATCTTTGGTGGCTAATTCGATATACGAGGAATCTATCCCCAGCCACCACGATGTCGTGTCGAAGTTGTAATCGCGTGCAAAGAGGGCTGTTATCAAATGCTGCCCAGAATGTTGCTGCATATGATCCAATCGGCGATTCCAATCTATTGTTTGTTTGACCTTCTCCCCCTGCACAAATGGCTCTGTGTGCTCTACAAAGTGAACTGCTTCACTGCCCTTACGAATCACACTTCGAACGGGTTTTTCATTCAGAGTTCCGAAGTCACAGGGCTGTTGAAGAAAAATGTACTTTTACATTGCCAGATTTCCTCTATAAAAGTAACGATTTATTTACTTGACCGCCACCTTCTGGAAACAGAATAGTGTCATCCAAAATAACATTGAAACCTTGGAGTTCTGTATCGGCGAGTTTGAGATTAGCCGGCTCACAAGAAACAATAGTTCCAGTAAACTAGAATTATCGTTATGGCCACTTGTTATTCGCTAACATTTGTTTGTGCTTGTCTAACTTACTTCTTTCAAAAAACTATCTTCTTGGCATTTGAAAACCATATTAAAGTTGACTTTTAAATTGTTTTCTTTATTATTTTTACCCTAAAATGAGTTGAAGGAAGGAGAGGGACACCAATGATCTACTCTCTAACGAATTCCATTAGAAATCGACGAGGAGTTGATAATTTTGAACACAGTAGAATGGAATATGATGACACGAATGACAAATCTTTACATCATCTATGTAACTAATGTGGTTTTCGTTTCGACCAAAAAAATCGATTTTATTTTGATTTTTTTGATTTGTGACAAGTTTTTCCTTTCCTTTTGACCAAAAAAATCGAATTTTTGTCGATCTGCCGTCGATTTTGCAGATCTCGATTTTTAGCAAGATTTACACAGATTTTCACACGCACTTGCACACACACCAAGGAAAAGTGACTTTTACCAGTGTTGTTTTAAAAAAGGCACTCATACAATCATAAAACAAAATAAAATCACGTTTTGTGTTCGTTTTGCCAGTAAGATTTAAGATCTGACACCCAAATCTGAATTGGTTGAAACGAAAGCCACATAACTATGCATATTTGGTTTTATTTTTCAAAATTAAGGTGAAGGCAATAACTACTAAAAGGGAAGTAATACAACTTACAGTAAGAAAAACCAAATAATATCAGAAAATGAAAAATAAAATCTCGAATTCTTTTCAAAATAGATCCGTTTGTTTTAATTATTAAATAGCTTCATCAGCTGACATTTGATGTTTTGTTCGATTTGCATTTCCGATTGCTCATCCAGAGCTAGTCGGCTAGTATGCGGTACCATGTAAGGGACTATTCACATGAGAGCGACAAACGAATGAACGAATATTCGTCCATTTTAACATTTCTTTCACATGGCTTTTTATTCGTCGCGAATGACGACCACCAAGAAAACAAAACAAAAAGGGATTTTGAGGTTAGCAGCGCGCGAACAATTTGTTCGTTGAAGTGTGGAACGCGAATAGAGTTTGACAATTCGTAAGATGCCGCCTCCACTGGGCATCAACGATGTCCAACATCGCAACTTCAATCCAATCCACAATCTGACTTGTATGGATAATGTCACCACATGACATCGATTTTTGTGCCTCCATTGGTTTTTTTCTAGACATGTTCATAATCCGAGCATGGTTCATGCCCAGTGGAGGCAGCATTCAACAATCAGATTGCAATTCGCGACGACCAATTTGTTTTTTCAAATTTAACTAATTCAAAGCAATTAAAAAGTGGATTTTAGTATCTAAAAATGTGGCTAATCTGTGCCTTTAGTCCTGGCGCCCACTAGTTAACTTAAAAGGGCGGTCGGACGGTACGCTCTATCAATTCTCTGTTGTAATTTTGTACAAAGAACGCTAGACCGTGCTCTGTTTGGCCAGCCCTTAAGGCCATTTTTGATTTGAGATGGAACCGAGGATGCAAATCAAGTGATCACTCAAACAGATCTCTGTTTTAAGTCCAACAAATTCAAACAGCTGTTTTGGAGTTTTGGTCGTGCATCACCGCTTTAAAAGACTTGAGATACTTTATTGCGATTAATTTTGTTTACAATTTTTGGACATAAATGATTTCTCCCGAGCATTATCGGGAATGCCTGGTTAAAAACCTGCTGACAATAAAAGATTCTATCAAGGCTCATGATCAGTTCATGGAGTCCCAGAAAGGAATACAACGTGCGATACTCGACAGGCTATGGGTGCTTGCCCAACGTTACACGATCCTTAACAAGTAAGTTTCTGCATTACCTCGTTATCTCTTGTAAGTCTAACACAAAAAAGGGGAGTTCCAATGAAACTCCATCTTCCCTCTGAAGAAATTCATCCTCCAGAAGAGGAAATCAAAGCCGAATTCTTTGCCAAGTGCTACGCTGTTGAAAGTTCCAAGTAAGAATTTCGAATTTATTTAAAGGAAAAATAAAAGAAACTTTTTCTTTCTGTATGCAAGCTTTAAACTCACGTCGTCACTTTCAAATGTGAAGAACACCTTCGGCGCACTTACACGGTTCTTAGATGAAATGGAGGCGGAACATATGTCATTCTTAGACAAAGCAACTAGCATTCAACTCCCATTTGGTTCCTGCATTGAGATACTCGAAGACATTATCAAATATTTCACGAAGTTGCAAAGTCAAACCAATTGCTTTGCAATTCTCCTGCGACCAGATAGTGTGTCGTCCGTTGAGCGATACAAGAAACTTTTAACACAGAACAGTGATTTCAGCGAGCATTTTAGTAAATCCATAGCAATGTTGGGTATTTTAAAGAAAACTAAATAATAGCCAATAGATTTGCGTGTATTTATTTTATCTAAGCTCCTACGATAGAGTCTCAACGATATCGTAATCCGTCATCTTCTTCTCGAGGTTCCACCATTGGTTCCAGAAGCCCACATCGATTATTCGCTCGTGGAACGTGCTGTATTCTGGTTGAAGCCACTTGCAAATCGCTTTGTAAGTACACAAGTCACTGCTGAAATCATGAAGCCAAACTATGGTTAGAACGCCCAGGTTTGTGGTCCGAAGGGTTTTTTGGTTGATTGAACGTTCCAAGAGCTTTAGATGCTCCGCTGAGGAGGCACGTTGACAAGACTCGTGAACCATAAGTATATCACCATTTTTATTTCTGATTTCATTTATCAATGAGACTTCATCGGGGTTGTTTTTGGCAGAGAAATATGCTGCAAGACCTATCGTAGATAGAATCGATGTCCGCAAAGGTTTTTCTTTTGCAGTTTGAAGAGCTCCTTTCCCAGCCTCGGTGTAGTCATTGACAAGTGATTTCCAATAAATTTTCCATCGTTGTAGAATCGTGGTTTTCACTTGTTCTGGCACTTTGGGAGTTTCACTTAATGTGCTTGAATAATAAGTAAGTTGTTTAATTGGTAATTTAGTTCGCAGCATTCTTGAAACAAAGTTTTGAGCTCGGCGATGGATAATAGAAAAAATTGTCAAATTAACAGCTGGCTGATAATAAACCAGTATTTTAAGTTTTCTCATTACTGAAATTAGAAAAATGTTAGAAGAATACAAAAGTAGTCAATGGGTACGTTCGTGTTGAGAACGAAGGATAGATCTCTGAGCGCTCGGAAATTTTGTAAGTGTGACAAAAATCTCACAAGAGAGCGAGAGAGATCAGTTGAAATCGAGGTGATGAATTTTGTACCACTGAAGACTGAGGTATTCAATGTAAATGTAACGTGAAAACCTAATCAGATCTAAGTTTTTGACAGTTGATTGACATTTCCCATGTCGGCTTTACATGCCACTTTCACTGGTCATTAATGGTGGATTTACATTGATCTTCATTCGAGTTCTGCAAAAAAAAAGGATGAAAGATATAAAATTTACATTAGGGGTATTCATGCAATGAGATATATTTACTAACTTCGTATTTGCGTAAATGTATTCTTCACTTTGCATGAACGCACCTATAAAGCAATCTGTGTATATCCTTATTACGTTGCTCCGTTTATAATTTTCCATACAAATTTTGAAATTTGATTTACGAGGTGATAAACTTATGCAGTTTACGTGGCTTACGAGGCAAAATCTTCGCGCAAACTTATCAGCCCTGCGTATATAATTTTCCATACAAATTTTGACATTTGATTTACGAGGTGATAAACTTATGCAGTTTACGAGGTTTACTAGGCAAATACGACATTGCATGAATACCCCTATTATTTGTTGAATACAGAAAGAAGACCAAACTGCAGAGATCTTCAAGAATGCAGATTATTGGTGGATTTACATTATGATGGATTTACATGTATCTTCATCTGCAAATTTGAAGGAAAGTAGAGCGGGATGGATCTTTGCCAAAAAACGAATAAGTGAAAGAGTATACCATGAAGATAACCATGCATGTCTTCATATCTGCATTATAGCACTTCCTATAATCTTCATCTATGAAGATCTCTGCATTTTGGTCTTCTCTCTCTATTCAACAAATAATGTAAATTTTATATCTTTCATCCTTTTTTTTTGCAGAACTCGAATGAAGATCAATGTAAATCCACCATTAATGACCAGTGAAAGTGGCATGTAAAGCCGACATGGGAAATGTCAATCAACTGTCAAAAACTTAGATCTCATTCAAGGTACATATATTAAAGGTAATATCATTAGCGTTTAAATTTTTGTTCAGTTCTGCGCATCTGTGAAAATGGCGGATCCAGTGTCTCTTTACTTGTCAAAATGCTTATATTTGTTGTTGTTTCTAGTAATGCCATGTGCAGTTTTCGTAGACACTCGAGCCGCCATGTTTAATTCTTGACTGACAACCTGCGCAATATATTACCTTAGATTTGTGTACTGTGGATCTGATTAGGTTTTCATGTAGCTTTTATATCGTACATAAATTAACCATAAATCATATATTTCCTAAGTTATCTATTATTAATACAATTAATTTTCACATATCAGAAACCACAATTTCAAATTAAAAACAAAAGATGGTAACAGCTAACAGCTAGGTGTTTTGACAGTCGTTACTCTTCTTGCACACAGAAATGTATGTAGCAAGTCATCCAATGGATGGGAAATTAGTTGCTCTCTCGATGTGCTCTTTCGTTGCAACTTTTTTGATTCGAGTTAATAAACAGGAATTTGTGAAAATTAGTGCAAATTCGCAAGAAATTTAACGTTCCTAAACAGACCTAAGTAGTTTTGGGTAGTTTCTGACTAGAACACGAACGAATCTAATTTGTCAGAGATATCAACAACCTGAACAGACCTTTCAGTAAATAAAAAGTGATGGATGAAAATTGTTTGATCTGAGTGAGAACCACAGATTAGCCATATGAAGATGAGAATGTTTCGTACGTTTCACCCTCCAAAACCCATTTGTTTACATTGTTGTATTTGTAATTTCTTCCCGCGTCGATGAATAGATGTGAATTGCAACAACAATTTAACCGGTGTCTGAAGATCCCTACTGTCTATGTGTGAGGTTTTTATACACACATTCTCATTTTTTATCTGATATCTGACAGCTCAAGCTTGTGGGCAAATTAAAATGGCTGCCGGGGATTCTCAACTTCATGTGGCTAATCTGTGGTGAGAACCAAAACTGGTGAGACTTCCTAAATTTTGACATTTCAATGGTTCTGCATGGCGGCGTGTCTTTTTAAGTTGGCTTTTCAAATAAATTTAATCCGTTGTCGTTTAAACAAAAAAAAACTGGATACATTAATTTTTGATTCCTGCTTGTTTTTTAATTAACTTACATATATCTATATATCTAATCTAATTCAAAGCGAGCCATTCATACATCTTTGGTTTCTATAACAATGCCTCCGAAAACTCGAAAAACAAAAATAAAAGATACAAATAAAAAAGAATCAAAAAGAAAAAGAAAACCCAGTGAAAGTGAAGAAACAAATGATGAGGTTTGTAGTTAATTAATAAAAAAAAAAAATTTTAATTTTCCCAATAGTAAAGGGCTTATTTAGTTTGAGTTTTCAGAAGAAGAACCCCATGACAAAAATGAGGTGACGAAGAACGACTGTCTCAATGGAGAAGGAGAGTATGGAAAATTCCAAAAATATAACAAAGACAAAGCTTGGAAGCTAAGGAAGATTCCCCATCATCTTCTGCCGTCATTCAATTTGACCAACCACACCGATATAAAGGATGTCAGACAACTTCCACTCGTCCAGCTAAGTCTACCCCACTCAGTCTTTGTAAATTCAAAATTCTCGGAAGACATTGATTTTTGTCATCGAAGGACCATAGCCTTAAATTCTTATATGGCCCGACTCAAAATCATAAAGGCAAGCTATTTATCTGCGAAGAAAAGTAAAGTTGTATACAGTATTTATTTCCATTTGCAAATAACTTTTATTTCTACTAATAAATTGCAGAAAATAAAACTGTTCGCAAAAACGAAGAAAAAGGAATATATTGCAAACCATTGATTGGCTTCGCCGAACGTCGGGAATTTAATCCGGACAAGTATTTTGTGCGAGATTATGACTTTTACTACACAGGTGGAAATTTGTGCTTCAATAATCGATCAAGTCAAATTGCACATGTGGCGGGGACTGCAATGAACACTTTAGGTAAGACGCATTACTGCATTTCTGCATGTCTACAGTTTTATTTTTTTTTTTGCATTTCTTGCTACCCCATACTCATTAAAGTAGCATTTGTTATACATACTTTGTTAAATTTAAAATGTTCTAATAATTCGTTTTTTTAGTTCTTTCAGTTTTGAACGTCCAGAATAACAGACCAAAAGTTCACAGATTAACCACTCTTGATTTTAAAGATGGCACCAAAGATGAATGTGAAATATTCGAAATACAATCGTCACTGTCTAACGACGATTATTTGTTCTTGCGACAAAAACATTGTGTTTCTATTCAAGCGTTCTCAAATGGCAAAATAAGTGTTGTGCAAAATTTCAAGACGAAAGATGTTCCGTTTATAAGCTTTACCCAAGACACTGTTAATACTCATCACTTAGCTATGTCGGATTTAGTACACAAAATTCGGGTGTGTGATATAGAGAAAGGTGTTCCAGTTCAAACATTGAAAATGATGCCAAGAGATGAGATAAAACCAGAAAATAATTGGAACATGATAAAATCAATAGACAGCTATGTTTACATATATTCTGCATGTAAAAAAGTTAGCATTATTGATACACGACTGCCGGAGGGCGAATGGAAAAGCAATTATTGTGGAATCAGTGAAGAAAATTCCTGTTACAATTTTTGCAGTCTCGCTCGCAGCAAATTTGAGCACCTTTTCTACGTTGGATCAAATCACAAAGCGTACTGTGTAGATCGACGTTACATGGGCAAAGATATTGACAGCAAAAATGCAGTAGTGGCTTGCTGGACCCATCAAATGAGTACTTTCCCACTAATGATGGCCACTACCTCCCTCAACGATTCAGAATACATCGCTCTGCAAAGCCCTTTAAGTTCAGAATTGAGGATATGTGAAAATATACGGTCATTGCCAGAAACTGAATCAAAAAATACAAGCAAAAAAAAGAAAGCGCGCATGGATTTACCACTAGAGTATATTTATAAATCTCCATGCCTTCCGTTTATGCCACCTAGCATAGAGAGCGTTTTCCAGGAGGCCCGTTTGCAGGGGAAATGCATGAAACAAGGCACTGGGATGTGTGATCGAGTAAAAGCCTGTATTACAGGTCTTAGTTTTACTGACGATTGGTACAGTCCGTATTTGCTTACAGCCACTTGCAATGGTGACATCTTTGCCAGACAAGTGCACAGCCCCGATTTAGATGTAAAGCCTGATACAACCACGGCAGGTCAGGTTATGTGTGAATTCGAAGATAATATCTTCCGAACAGTACGAAAGACACCACTTATAACTACAGACGTCAGCAATCTAGCTGGTGTTTCCAAAGTTTTTCGGTGCCCACATTTGAGTAACTTAATAAAAATAGAAGACTTTAATGATGCACCCAAGCGTAAGTATATGGGGCGGTGGCAGAAATCTATTGAATACTTTTCAAAGTGCAAAGATGCCCTGGCTTCTGACTTGATTTCCATTTGGGACTTTCAAATTGACGATGAAAAAGATATTAATATTACGTCTCTTAATAAAACTGAAAGAAGCGATATTAAAGTAAGTGGTTGGTTGGAACACATCACAGAAATAAAAGGAAACACAATTTTAAATATGACTTCTATTCCCATGGATGTACTCAATGCTTCAAATCTTAATCCTGATAATCCACCTATTGAGCTTACTTCTTTCATTGAACCCGAACCAAAGACAAACATATCAAATATTGATTTGGATCAATCTGCTCCCGTAAAACCTAAGACGGCGAAAAAGAAAACTAAGTATATTAAAGGATTCTAATTTAAAATCAACACAAATCCGTTTTATTTCATCATTTTAATAAATGCCAATGTAAATTTTAGTGCACAAATTAATTGTTTTTAATTGAAAATGAATTAACTATTCTGATCTCGTAATATGAACAAAATTTCGTTCCTGATTATTGCACCTAATTCATTTTTTCCCTCGGAAACAGGTTTAAGGCTTAACTACATAAGCCCGAAAAGTGAAAAAGTACAAAAGTGAACATTTTCAAACTCATTTTGGAATAGTTTTTCTGACTGGAAAACTTTTAAAAAAGATGCAGAAAGATTAAATTTTGGGTTAAAAAAAAAATTGTATATTCTTTTTCACAAAACAACTGCGCTTGGGGAAAAAAAATATTTTTACTTTTGTACAAAAGTACTTTTTGGCTTATGTAGTTAAGCCTTTATTCCGACAGCGGACTACATGGACACATGTAATTCTTAGCAATTTATTGTTGTTGCAATAAAATTTCGCATCAATTATAGTGCTGGCCAGTTGCCACCACAAAGTTCCGATCAATATCTTAAAGAAAGCCTATGTTCAGATTGGGAAAACAAAATTGCAAATAAGGACGAACTTTGGACAGATAGAGAAGAACCTAGATGATGCTAGCTAGTCTGAAGAGTCATGGTGAATATTAAAATTATTAGCTTGGTTAATACCGATATAGTGTTATGTAGGTTTTGTCTTAAACAAGTTTTTTTTTTAATTTTATTTAAATGTGTGCTATTTCTTTGTAGGTTCCTTCACCAGAAATCTTTTCATAACAAATAAAAATAAATTTTAAAAATAAAATATACAATTGAAATAAATTTATAAATAAATTTGTAACAATCGTAAATATTTTACAAATTTACGTAGGTATATAATATGTACATGTCAATTTATAGCAGTTTTGTTTATAAAAGTACTGTTTATGCTGTCCCGCAAGGTCAGGGCCCTCCGCCGCGAAGCTAGTTGATTATACTTTCATGTCCCTTTTCAAATGCTGAAACTTTTTTTTGCCAATTTTTTCTCCGACCAATAAGAATCGATTTTTTATTAATTAAATTGGTCCAAAGGGTGAAAGTGTCGGGGAGGGGTACAGAAAATGTGCATTTTAAGGTTTTGACTTAAAAAAAATCCAAAATAAAAGTTTGATCATACTAAATAGCCCAAATAGATTGTTTTAAGGAAAAGGTAGTTTTCGTTTTAATTTTTTAATGTATAAGTATTACAAATATACATATCGCAAGTGAATACGTCATTTACGAAATTTGGATTCAAGAGTTACCAAAGTTATGTACTAAACAAAGAAAATAAGCATTTTTACCTTTGATTAAGTAAATTCAAAACTAAATGCGTTATATAAACATTTAATAGCAACTACCTATTTATTGAATGATATAAATTTCCAAGGACTAAAACCGGATGTGGTAAAAAAAGCTTACAAAAGCTTTATCGATTTCTTCCTGGCAAGAATATTTAGTACAAATGTCCATGTTGCATGTTATTGCTTCTTATAGATAGCTTCAATAAACGTCAGAGTTCATTCATTAGTTTTCCCACCGAGTGTTTTGCCATTAAATTAAAAATGCTTACTCCTTAAAGTAGCAAAAAAAAAATATCTGAAAATAAACATTATTTAACAACTAAAATTAATGTTAAAGTGCTATTTTTTTTCGGGCCTTGTTTATCCTTTTGATCTGTTTTTATTTATTTGTTGAGTGTAAATTGTGTTCGTGTTTCATTCGACGATAAATGCTTTTTATCATAAAAAATGTATTCACTGAAAATGACCAAAAGACAACCAAATTCAAAAGCAGCTTATTCTTATTAGTTTAAGTTTTGTCTGTCATAATATTTAAATTAAATACCTATTTAAGTTTAAGATACTTCAAATTTTCAACTACCTACAATAATTACCTAGTTGGTTGCATAACACTCTTCGCGGCGATTATACCTACATTTTGGGTGATTATATTAAAATATACATAACTAAAGCGCACCTATTTTTTTTTTATTTTTAATGAAACTATTTTTCTAGTTAATTTTGTAATACATTTTGTAGCACTTTTTCATAATTCTATTAATATATGTATTGCTTTATAAGAAATAGTCAGCAACGAAAAATAATGAATGAAAATTTCTATATATGGTATACCTACATGCTTGGAAGATGTTAAAGATAAGTTCATACGTACGTAGAGGTCAACAAGTGACATTTATGTGGTATTTCTTTCAAAGCTACCCTTAACTTTAACTTTTATTCATTTCTGCCTTCTACCATGAAGGTAGGAGAATTGAAAATATCTTATTCTGCAAATGTTCAAGAATTTAGAAGTATTCAACCAATTAAGTTCATTAAACTCGAATTTGACTCGAAGCCAGTCATAAATAGAGAAGTTATTTGTTGAACATTAACGTCAAGAACTCTATTTTAAAGATATAAAATGCAATAGGTATTCATTGATAACATATACAAACATCAGAAGTACTAAATAAATAAAACGCGGTACACTAGTTTGTAGTAAATCATTTTTAGCATAATTCAACTTGGTTGTCAGAAACTAAAAAAAGGATTAGGGGATAGTGGGATACATTCGGAAACATTATTTTTTTTTAAGTCAAAATTTGTTTGATTTTTTTAGTTTAAGAGCAATTTGTTTGTTTGTTATTTTGATTATAAAGATAAAATCTGTCAAATTTGTTGTTTTTGGAGAAAAGACAGCTAATTTGAATTTTTAAGCAACTAATTTTAGAGCTTTTCGGTTCTCGATTTTATTTATGTATATAAATCGAGGAAAACACAATGTTTTACAGTATAACTGTACTGACGTTGTTTGGTATGAAAAGATTTTAATTTTAAAACAATTTATGAATCAATAAAGTAATAATAATAATAATAATTTTAAAACACAGTCAGTCGATTAATCACTAAGCACACTTTTAAATCAATATATGTAAGAAGGTATTCAAACCTTTTAAATTTGCATTCTTATGAATGAATTTTTAATCTTGTATTTTCATTTTTTTAAATTAAATTTTTGAAAAATTGTAGGTAAGTAGTATATTTTACAGGGAAGTGACTCAAGACCTTAGAGGATATATTTATAATATGGAGTGCTTGTTTTTATTCGAATGTGAACCTTTCATAGGGGTCGCTGTTCAAGTTCGGTCACTGAGTTTTCGGGACATTGGAGAAAAAAAATTAAAAAAGAAGATATTGAAATCTTTAAAATAATAAACAAACACTTATTAATTTCAAGAATTACTTCAAAGTAGAACAATTTAGAAAGAAAATAAGCAAATTATGGCTTACAATTGATAGCACCATATGCCGTCAACCGAAAGTGAAATAGCGCCCTCTATCATGGCCCCAGGCACTACAATGCATTAGGGATAGAAACGAGCACTGCATATTATATATCCTTTAAGCTCTAGACATGCCAATTAAAACAGTTTTGGTTTATAAAAGTACTTTTTTTGCGGCCCCGCAGGGCCAGGGCCCTTCACCGATGGGCATACTTCAAGCACCCAGAGTTTTTTTTTTCAAGTCGCGCGAAGCTCGTCAACGCACACCCACTTTAATGGCGAAAAACTGTTATAACGGTTAGAAATTGGCATGTCTCAAGTATCGTCCATTTTACAGATATAAAAGCATGTTTAAAAAATATGTCTTAACTTTATACTTGAAATAATTTTATTTTAAAATTTTTAAACCTCACAATGTAATAATTTTATTTTTAGTTTTAAGCATCATACAATTTACTTATATAGCGAAGCAGCTCTGCAGCACAGTATTATATGTTCGTTTAATTGGTATTTGCACTGCCAGTTGTATCCGCACAAATTTTTTGTATAGTTTTCAATATAAATACCTACACCATATACATACTTGCAAATTCAGAAGCTATCGAAAATCACTTGTTGGTCAATTAAGAATCAATTATAAGGTATGGCTAATACAGCACAGCTTCTGCGTCGCCAAAGCTCAAGGGACATTCCACTTAAGTCGCAAAAGAGCATAGATAATCTTGAATTAAGGGTAAGTACACATAATATTATTTTTTATTTTCATTATTTGCACAAAATTAGTTTAACAATTATTTATTATGAAATTTACTTTGAATTATGTACTTATCTTAAGGTAAAAATTATTAATTTTTTAATTGCGTTTTCCATTAGGAAAATAAATCAATTTATTTTATGGTCTGTCGAAAAGCCGATTATGACCATTTTAGCATTCCATTTGGGTAAAAGGAATATTGATTTATTGTTTGATTTAAAATCAATTTTGCAGATCTAAATTTGTCGGCAGATCTACTTTTTCTTGAAGAAACTAACATCTAACTCCTTACATGATTTTCAGCATTCAGTTTCCAAATATTTTTTTTGATTTGCTTAAACCAATTCAGTTAAAACTGGGCAACTCAAAAATACAAATAAATGTGAGTGCCGGTTCTCACGGTTAAGATGTGTACACATCAATGCTCGTCCAAGTTACAGATTTTAGTATTTGTATTGTATTAACGAAGTATATAACATGCTAAAGAGAACATAAGGAACATGGTTTACCCTACCTCAAACTCATCGGAGTCGTTTTCATAAACGGATTTTAAACAGTTGCATGGAAGCGGAAGGGTCCGTTCATTTTGGATATTAAATTAATTTTTGTTTAAAATCTCCTAGATAAGGTAAAAAATCCCTTGGATTTTTAATTTAGTTTTCAAATAAAATTTCAACTTTTTTAAATATTTCAAAAAATAATCGAAAATCCCATAGGTAACCATGTTTCAAAAAATTTTTTTTTTAACTAAAAGAAACCTCCTACCTATTAAAAAATTATAATATGTGAGCCGTTTTTATGATAAAAATAAGATTTTCTTTGACGGTTAATAATTTCGCATGCCCAAGTACCGTTATATTTGGTCCTAAAAACAAATAAAAACGTGTGGGGAATGTCTAAAAAACGCCTGGTACGAACTTAAACGAAAATCGATGCCTTCGTTTAGGCTGTTACAGAAAAATGGACAGAATTGCCAGACATTCCTTTTTGATCAAAATGTCGAGTTCGATATTCTTTTACAAATCCATAAAATGCCATAAAGAACCTATGTATGTATAAGTAAATCGCAAGTAAAAATAAAAGTCTTTGATGGAATTTAAATTTTCAGCTAACTTTTTTAGAAACTTATGAGCGAGATTTCAGTCAAATTTTGCATAGTTTCTTTAAATAAAATAAAAAAAAAATCATTACATTTTATAGACAACATCCTCAGTGCCTTTAATTCTACGTATTCCTACGACAAATCATTATCAAAAAAACGTGTTCTATACTTTTTTTTACATTTATTGTCCTATTATAGGAACTTCGAGGACGGTTAGTAAAAAATGAACACGGCCATGGTCATTCTAGCCATCCACCGCTATATGGTTCAACGAATCAAGCATTCATATCAGACATTATTCTGGATGAACCAGAACCTGATGAGGCGGATAATTATGCATCGAGTACGATGGCAAAGCCTGCTGCAGCTGTCGTCGATGACATGGTCCAAGAAAAAGGCGAGGATGAAAGAGAAAGTTGGGACAATAAAGTAATGTTCTTACTAGCCACTATAGGGTACTCGAATAATTTATCTACATTAAAGTAATGGAAATGACTCATGCGTTGTGTTATTGTGTTTTGTTTTTACCTATAAAGGTATGCGGTTGGTCTAGGTAATGTATGGAGATTCCCATATCTGGCGCAGAAAAACGGCGGTGGAGCATTTCTGGTTCCATACTTTATCATGTTGTGTATTCAAGGAATACCCATGTTTTACTTGGAACTTGCCATTGGACAAAGACTGCGTAAAGGTGCTATCGGTGTTTGGAGTCAAGTGAGTCTTTACACATCGCTTGCGGTTTTAATATTTGTTGAAGATTGCTACAAGAGATTATTTTTTTTCTTCTTCTAGGTATCGCCATATGTGGCTGGCATTGGCATCTCATCGGCTGTTGTGAGCTACATTGTAGCATTGTATTACAATACGATTATAGCGTGGTGCTTAATTTATCTTCTACACAGCTTCGAATCGCCTTTACCTTGGGCCGAATGTCCAACTCGACTGTACAGCAATTATACTTATGATCATGAACCGGAATGTGTGGTCTGTATCTATATACAATACTCATGATTCAATTCACAAATCTTTAAAATTCTAACTTCCATTTTATTTGTTTATAATAGGCGTCTTCACCTACGCAGTACTACTGGTATCGTTCAACTTTACAATGTTCGGAGAGTGTCAATGAGCCTGAAAGTTTCAACTATAGTATGGCCATTGCATTACTGGTCTCATGGTTCTTAGTATATATTTGTATGGTGCAAGGTATAACATCTTCTGGAAAAATCGTCTACATGACTGCAATCTTTCCCTATGTAGTGTTAATAATTTTCTTCTTCCGCGGAATAACTCTAAAAGGTAAGTTTTGTATTCGAAAGGTAATAATATTTAAAGACATTTTTGATCCCTGCATTTTAAATAAACTAAATACATGTACGAAAAGAAGATAAAACCCGAATGACTGGATGAATGTCAAATTGAAATTTAAATTTCTCTAATATTTATTTGCACAAAAAAAAAACTTCTTGAAATGATAGGATGGTTCAGAAAATTGTCTTCAAATTCTAAAGGAACTTGGTAATGGCACACAATTTAAGACGATTAAGTACCTATATTAAAGTATTTTTAGTATGATGCTAAGTTAAAAATAGTATTTTTTTAAGTTTTAAACTAGTAAGCATCGTATACTACCTTTTTAACATTTAACTAAAGTTAAAATCCCCAAATGGCTATTTTATCTTTTTAGTATCATACTAACTCCATATGTCACTTTGATAACAACAAAAGTGAAAAAAGTATGTTTGATTACTTTTTTGCACGAACTGTTACTTTGTTTTATACTATACGTTTCCACCGACCAGTATGATATTCGGCAATCGACTTAAACTAAATTTCTATCTCACTTTCCACTTCATAAGAAAAAAAATTCACGACTGGGTCGTGCGAACTTGCTCTTATTTGCGATCAAACTTATTTGAACCTAACGCAATTTTATTTATATTTTTTACGAGCTTCTGTATACAAAATGAAGTTTTAATCGGTTAATTAGGTAGTCAAAATAAACCGTTCTATGAGAGGTACTGTTAATAAAAGTAAAATTTAATTATTTTAAATGGTATAGATCATACTAATTTCGATGCACAAACAAAAATTTTATCAAAATTGTACTAGCAAAAAAAAGATTTTCCTTAACGGTTTTTAAACATTTTACTTTTGTCTTCTGGATAAAGTTAAAAACTGCCTTTAGTCGATTGAAGTTTATTGAAGCAAAAAATGAAAAAGTGAACAACAAAAACATGCGCTAGAGATGCCTGTGTGCAAAATATCTTACGAAAATTGTGTTTGATCTGTCATTTTAGATTGACTTCGTTGAAAATTTAAGTAAAAGTTAATCAAGTATTCGAATTAATTATTCGTATACAACCAAAAATGGAAACCGTATTTTTTAATAAGTGATAAAATAAACGTACTCAGGCTTATTTGCTAAAACGGAACTTTTAGTTCAAGAAGCACTTATTTGACAGATTACTTAATTAGCGATGTACTTTCATACAAATTTACATTAATGGCCGATTTCATAAAGCCCTTTTAACTGTTTAACAGGCTTTTTACTCTTTAAATGACGTTTGTTTCATACAAAATACGTAATTTAAATATTTAAAAGCATGTTAAATATTTATGAAACCGAACATAAATCTCATTTAGTCGTTCATTATTTCATTTTGTTCGAGATTTAAATCAATTTTTGTTTAACAATATATTTGTTTGGTTTTGTACAACAGGTGCATCAGACGGTGTCAAACATCTCTTTACACCACGTTGGGAGACACTTCTAGATCCAACTGTATGGCTGGAAGCAGGCACGCAAATATTCTTCTCGCTTGGCCTAGCATTCGGTGGCTTAATTGCATTCAGTTCCTATAATCCAGCAAATAATAATTGCTATCGCGATGCTATACTTGTATCGCTTACCAATTGTGGTACTTCCATGTTTGCCGGTGTCGTAGTATTTTCAATAATTGGTTTCAAGGCACATGCAACTTTTGATCGTTGCACAGAAGAAAGACTCCATCTTTTATCAAATAATAAAACAAATATCGTATTACCAGAATGTGATTTACAAAAGGAACTAGCCAATGTATGTTTTTAAATTTACGATTTAATTTAATAAATAATTATTGTAACTATTTTGATTTTGATAGAGTGCTTCCGGAACAGGCTTGGCATTTATCATCTTTACTGAAGCTATTAATCAATTTCCTGGGGCACAGATTTGGGCTGTATTATTTTTCCTTATGTTATTTACACTAGGAATTGATTCACAGTTTGGAACATTAGAAGGCGTTGTTACCTCACTTGTGGATATGAAGTTATTTCCAAACCTTTCCAAGGAGTACATAATTGGAGTATGTGGCTAATGTCTCTTAGTCCCTACAAATTTAGACAAATCAAAATTGCTACAGACTTATTTTTCATGATAATTCATAACGATTTAACCGAATAAAGTCCCCGTTAATACTTCCAGCACAGACCTTTCTTTCACGCAGCGAATGAAGTGTCAATTCGACATAATGTTATTCAACACCAAGTGTCGAACATATCGGTTATCTGCTTAGAGCTTTTAATTGGTATTTGCTTTCGAAAAGAAGTTCACAAAAATTTTAAAAGATCGAGAAATTTTTTTCAAATTAATATCTTTACATAATGTACAAACTTTACCTAAAGATTTTGTGAAGAAAACTTGCCGTTAAAAAGTTATATGAAAAAAACGACATTTTCGACATTTTTAAAATCGCAATATCTTCTAAACGATCCATCTTAGTTAAAAGTATTTTAACATTTTTTGTAGATAATTCCATGATCTACAAATTATGATCCTTACTGTACAAAAGTTATAAATATAATATAATAAATTTAACGCCTGATGTGTCGAATTGATGGGGACTTTATTCAGTTGGTATGTTCTTATGAAAGCAGATCTGTACCTTTTTTCATGAAGTCGGAAATCGACTGAATCTACATGTCTATTTTTGGGGACTTTAATCAATATTTGCTTTCATTTTTTTTTTTTTTTTAAGGTTCTTTGTACTTCGTGCTGTATGATTTCCATGTGCTTTGCGAATGGAGCCGGGAGCTACATCTTCCAACTGATGGATAGTTTTGCTGGTAACTTTCCGCTTCTCATTATTGCACTGTCAGAGTGTCTTTCTATAAGTTACATCTACGGAGTGCGAAGGTTTGTATGCTATGCGATGATTTTTAATAGAAAAGAAATTAGGATTCAACGTTTTTTTTTTAGATTCTCTGATGATATTGAAATGATGACCGGATCGAGACCTTCACTATACTGGATGTTGTGCTGGAAATATATATCACCAATTGCTATGGTTTCGATTTTAGCAGCTTCATTTTTCCAGCTTATTACAAATGGTAGCAGCTACCCGGCATGGATAGGGACTTTGGGTACAACTGAACAAATGGAATGGCCTCATTGGTGTATCATTGTTGCCCTTTGTCTGATAATGTCGTCGATATTATGGATTCCCTTAGTTGCATTGTGTCGGTAAGTTGGTCAAAAAATTAGGGTTTTCATTTTTGATAGCCAAATTTAATATATGTTTTAGATTATGCGGTGTTAAGATAGTCGAAGACGCCGATCCATCTTGGTTCCCAAGTGAAGAGCTAAGGGAAGTTCATGGAATTGTCCCACACGAACCTACTGATCTAGAGAGAAGTATTTTTTGTTTTAATATGGATGGAACGGAGGGAATGTGTTGTCCTAAATATGGTCTCCCTGAGAAGACTCTCGAAGAAGAAGAATAATTTAAATAATACCCAATAAAAAAAATGTAATATTATATAACATAAATACCACCGACAAAGTGGTAAAAAGACAATAATTACATTCGTACTCAAATGACAATAATCTAGACAAATAATATTGAAAGATATTTAAGTTGTAATTTAATTTAAGGACGATTATAAAATAATGTACCTATAACACGTTAGCAATTTTAGAACAAAAAAAGAGCATATAAGCGATATGAATAATTAATTATTAATTCAGTAAAATCACACATTTAGATCGGAACATTATATATGTAGTTATACTGAATGGATATAGAGGAACGATTAACCCAAAACATTCTGCGCACAATGTCTGTTTTTAAATATTTAATTTTTTAAATATTGAAGTATCTAACAAAAATGCAGGCTAAATCAGGAGAAGATTGATTAGTTACATGAAACATGAACTCATCTTCAAGTTTGTACAATGTACAGTCCGTTTGCTTTAGCCTCCTTCCTTCATTGTGGTCATTCTTCTTTACATTTTACATGTATGTACTGAAAATCTTAAGAAATTGAGAAATTTCACTAAAATATTTGCAATATAAATAAATATTTAAAAAAGATATGTATACTTACTGGGTAAAGCCTTTTTCAATAGTTAACACAGTAAAAATAATTCTTTGAAGAACCTTGTATAATATTTAATAATTTATCTTTAAAGAAAACTCATCTTTATGACAGTAAATGATATCTTGAATCTTGACCTTTTTAAAGAATGTACCTACATACAACCTGCATATCTTCTTATCGCTCAAAGTCGGTGAATGACTTTTGATCGATATATATCTATGTATACTGATAATATCTCATATCAAACCTGCATACTTTTACATACATGTACTCCGTGTCATGGTTGTGTTTTTATTAATTTAATCAATCTTTAACTTTTAAATTCAAATTAATAATTAGGTACTTATATATTGCAATAAGTCAAAAAAAAAAACTTAATTTTTCCATACACGAAATTGTCTTAAACATATTCCTTAATTTCTTAACCATTTCTGCCACTAAATATTTAAATACATATGTAAATGACAAATGATTAAAAAATTAAAGAACCTATGACATTTTACTGGTCGTATTAATTAATCCAGCCTTATTAAACGATGATTAATGGATTCACAAATGTACCTTTTGTAAAGTAAAATGTTGATATTTGTTTGATTTTTAAACTTAAAATCAAAAAAGTTAAATAAATAGTTACTTAAAGGCAAAATTTTAAAGAATATCTTTTCAATATCTATTATGTTTGTAAGTAATTAAAAAAATAAACATATCTTTGTAACCATCAATGTCTGATAAACAGATAGTTTAAACTAATTACGAGTATTATCACTTACAAAAAAAAAAAAAATAAAAGGCACATATAAGACTATGTGTGACAATATTAACGTCCAAACTAATATCAGATATATCTAAATATTAAATTTTTAAATAATTGTTAAATGTACTGTAAAAATGTATTCGGATAGAAAGTTTTGAAAGAAGAGGTTATACCGTTTTAATATTTATAATTATAATATTATTTTATTAGAAATCATTTCATTGGTTATTTTATTCATTTAAAAAAATCCAATAACTTATCAAGTGTAAGGAAAATTATAACACTCATTAAATTCTATTTTAATCCAAAAGAAATGCATTTTTTCTGAATTTTAAAATCACAAAATACCAATTTTATTTTTTAATTTAAATATTACAGTAAAAAAAAAAAACTATTTATCAGTATCAATTTTTATTGTTGTATACTTCTGGATTCAGTGGTGATCCAAAACAAGAAATAAATCTATTAATTAGTAATTTTTATATAAGATTATTCAAATTTAGTTAACTTATTTTAAATTGTTTATTGAACCACTTTACAAATTTCTCCCCCACATACATACATACATTATGTATATTAAAAAGAAATTATCGTTAGGACCCATAAACCGACTCTACATATCAAGATTTTTTTCTTTAATTAGTAAAAAATTAAAACATCCAACAAATGCGAACAAAATATAAAAAACCCACCAAAATTTAAATTTTTCAATTTTTTTTTTTAATTTAACGAGCCATGTATACCGTTGTATACTACATGTAAAGCTTGATCGATATCCATTCTATTGCATCGTTTGAAAAAAAAAAAAATTGTAATAAGAATGTTAGTGTGAGAAATAATTTAGTTTATAAATATTTAATTAAGTTCAAAGATCTTAAAGTTTTTACTTTATTTTAAAAGTTATACCTAAACAAAAAAGTAATAATAGAATCTCAGTTTAAAAAGCTGCGAGAAAAGTTAAGAACGTGTGTCCATTGGGTTGGGACACGATACAAAATTAACAACAGGCACCATTTTTGTTTTAAAAGTTGTTTTATAAGCAGTTGCGCCAAAATACATTAAAAACAATTTTTGCTAAAATGCTATTTAAATTCATCGGATGATAAATTACTCTGGGTTGCACCAATGTCTTTGACAGATTTTCAAAGAAGTTAAAGTTAAAATAGTTTTCTGAGAATAGTGAAAATTCCCATAAAAACGACATGCGACTTTTTGCAGTTTTAACGACGTCATGTGACTAATAAAAATGGAGAATACAACACAGTTTTAAACATAAATAATTGCATGAATATATCTTAAAGTATAATCTGACAAATTGTTGAAAATCAACATCATTAGAAACAAATAGGTAACTGCTGAATGAAGCTGAAGATCGCTACATCGAAAGTAAAAATTTCGATCTGTACGCTTTTTTTTGGTAGTTCGTATTTTAATTCGTTGTTGTTGAACACCACTGCATAATTTCGATTGACTAGAGACTCCCTAAGTATTCAATATAATGTAATATATATAACAAGACTTAATTTTCATACAAAAGCCAAAATCTTCCAAATTATTTTGCCTACGATATTTATTTTTTTTATAATTTCTTGTTTTTTTCTTGTTTTAGTTAAAAAAAAGTCCTGAAATCGTAAATAAAAAAAAAAATAAAATTAATCACGTTTAGAGCAATATTTTTCTTTTTAGCCTATCATTTCACAGCTCCAAGTTTTAAGGGTACAAAGTTTTGTTGAAATTTTTCCAGATATCATAGTAAAAAAAAATTAACAGTAAAAAAAAAAAAAAAATATCACGTCTGTAAATTTAGTAATTCTATTTACGACATTTTATTTTTTTCAAACACCAATTGGTGTGACGTAGATCCTCCAACAACAAAAAAAATTATGATTTTTAAAAATTTTTAATAAAAAAAAAATATTAAACACTAAAATTTAAAAAAAAAAAAGACATCGCGTTTAGAAAAATTTAAGCCTAATACAATGCTTTTTAAATTTTTGAAAAATCATTTCAAAATACCTTCAGATTCACTAACAAACGAAATTTTTACTTTCGATGTATCGATCTTCAGCTTCATACTGCTGAAACTGTTTTTTCTTAAATAAATCCAAATTTTTGGAGAAAACAAAAATTTAAATCGTTGGAGCGGTTTTTTTTTTTTTTTTAAATTGCATAAACATTTAAAACTCATGTATGTTTTAATTTAAAAAAAAAAATAACAGTATGTCCCCTTTCACACGAGGAAAGTGAGTTCCCAGCAACGTTCAGTTTGCTGAGAAAGGCAAGAAGTAAGAGGGGAAAATGAAATCTCCCCGGTCAACGATTCGAGGAGATTTTTTTGACATTCCTCTTTACAGTAGAGTGTGTTTTAACCAAGCTATTTTAAAAGGAAACTACAGAAAGTTTCTACGATTTTGTTCCTTCGTGTGAAAGGTACAGGAGATTTTTAAGGAAATTAAAAGAAAACGTCAAAAAGAATCTCCAGAATCCCCGTGTGAAAGGGGATAAACAGTTTTCTTTAAGACATATTTTTTTTTTAATTTCGAAACTCGATATTATTTATGTAAACTTTTTAGAAGCTTCTGATAAGAAATTAAAGTTTTATCGGTTTAACCTCTACTACCGACAGTGAGAAAGTTGAAAATAAAAATAAGGGTTTATAGGATTCAAGAACATACGCAAGAGGTCGGGTTTTCTACATCACACTGTTCTGACATATATATTTGGCAAACTTGTCATATTAATATGATAATGTAGCACTGCCTTAAGTCCACTTCACTAAGTGTTTATTTCTTACTGACAATGAGTAAGAATGAATACTCTTAGGCCCAGTTTTTCAGTGAACCAGTAAACAGAGCCAGCAGTTTTTCAGTGGAGAACGCATGTGGAAGGACTAAACAAACTCGGTGGATAAAACATAATCTGGCACTGAAAAACTGGATCTTAGAGGACTTAAATCTCGGGCACTTATAGTCAAAATTTATTTTGCGAAACGAAATTTTCCACTGGTCTCCAATACGACAGCGATATACTTACGGAAACCATCTTGAACTTGGATTTAGGACCGAACAATATCTTGTTTGACAAAAATCAAAACAATCGATCTCCAAATGAAACAAATTTTGATCATTTGCTAATAGTGCAGGCCGTTGGGGATTACAAGAAAATTAATACTATTATCACTGAATACCTAATTGTCCAGTTTTTTAATAAAATGGAGTTTTAATGTACCATATTTAAATTTTTATCAACTTCCAATTGATGATTGACATGATCGCACATATTGGTATTGAGTTATGTAATTGCTAAAAACTGAATGATAAATAAAATATGAAAAATCTTTGTTCCTAATATTTTTTGTTTGCATTTGTGATTTTTCTGCTCACTATACGAGTTTCATTTAAATTCATTCTAAAGAAATATCCATTTGAGTATTTAGACAGAAACAAATCACCACTGTATCTCATAATATGACAATAAACCTTCCTAAATCAATCCTATCATGGCCCTCTTTTAAAAGAATCTATGATTTAAGAAAAGTAACGACATGAATAAATCAAATAACAAACAAATCCAAACAAAAAATCGAATTTTATTTGTTTTTTTTTTTTATTGTTTTGTGTTTGAAAAATAATTTCGTCGCTGTTTGAGAAAACCGTCATAAGTTATCAAAATAAGTCTGATTGAAAAACTTTTTGATGTTCTGAAGAATCAAGATTTTTGAGTTATGCCGGTTTTCTTAAATAGACGATATGTAAATACAAATATACAATACTAAATAAAGGGTCCGCCATCTACCTTTTTTTTCAACTAGTGCTTATTTCGTGAATGGAACACTTAGCTCATGTCTGATTTGACAGATAATTAGTTTTATCCTTCCGCTGAACGAATATGGTTGTGTATACGCTTCGCTAAGTGGGCCTGCGATCGACTTAGAGAAGATGCCGATTTTACCAAAAAAAAAATCATCTTTTCAGATGAAGCTCATTTTGATCTTGGCGGGTAGTAAACAAGCAAAATTGTCGCATTTGGGGCACAGAAAACCCGCACGCATACATTGAAAAGCCGATACACCCAAAACGAGTCACTGTTTGGTGCGGATTTTGGTCCAGAGGCATAATTGGGCCATTTTTCGAAAATGAGCAAGGAGTGGCCGTTACAGTCAATGGCGATCGTTATCGGGCCATGTTGAACGAATTTTTGTTCACAAAAATTGAAGAGGAGGATATTGGCAACATTTGGTATCAACAGGACGGCGCTACGTGCCACACAGCTGAAGCTACACTCGATGTTTTGCGCCATTTTCAAAAAAAAGAAGTTATTTGGCGGACCCTTTACAAATTTGATTGAACTCAGTTATTATTTTTGTTCCAAATCAATTTACATCGATATTTATTTTATCTATATGTAATTTAATTAAATTTTAAAGCTTCTGCCCAAACGCATTAAATTTTGTACGCAGTCAAAAATGTTTTCTTAAATAATGAAATAAAAAAAAATCGTAGAAAATTCATTTTGTTATGTTACCGTGTGTCGTTCGGATAGAAGAATAGGGCTGAGTCCCATATTTGAAAATGTATTCAAAAACAAAAAATATAGATACTAAATGATTTCACCTTAAAAGTTTACACATGTACCTACTAAATTATTGTTAAAAAAATATAAAACATATAATTATATGTGTTGTTGTATATAAATCATTTATTAAGAAATGATAGTTAATCCTTAACCATGTTCTAAATGTGTTAAATTTAAAATGAATATAAATATATTAAAATTTGTTTTATTAAGTTTATTGAATTCAAATTGTATAAAGTATCTTAATGTAATTTAAAAAAAAAAAATTAAATACGGATATTAAATACAACAAACAATCTTATACGTATTACAAATCATGTGTTTTCTTTTGTGCTGTCGACTTTTTCAGTTTCAGGAACATCAGGAACAGAAAGAGAAGATTTTTCTTTTTTCCTAAGACTTTCCTTTCTGCGTTTATGCTTATTCGAAGTCAAATGAAGATTCCATTGGAATTCACCAATGAAGACTCTCTCACACGTTGGACAGTAATTTGTCGTCTTCAAATAAATAAAATAATCATAATTATGTATTTCAACGAAAAGTTTATAGTAAACAAATCTACCTCCTCATTCAATCCCTTGCCGGGATGGTCCAGTTTCTCTAGTGGTTCAAGTTTAGGCTTCCCACCATTAATGACCGATTCAATAACATCAACTGCCGGCAAATATACTTCTGAATTCCATTGACTCACATCTGAAGTATCGAGCTTATAAAGATTTGGTACTTGTCGATCAACACTCGATAAAAATCGATTTTTTATCCACTTTATCTGCTTTTTTGAATACCTGTTTGTGACAAGTTTAAGTCTATCAAGGCAGCTTATTAAAACATCCAAACCCTGCGGGCGATCATTAACACTATCCACATCACCATTAGGCTCTTGTGAGAACAAATTAACAAATTAATTAGAAAAACTCTAAAAGGTGTTTAGCATTCATTTATATGTACCTGGAAGTTTATAGTTATTTGATTTTAAATAAGCTTCATTTTTCCGATCATCCTCCTCATTATATTGTTCCAAATATGGAATGAACTCTTTCAATCCGATTGATTGAAGTATGCCTTTTGTATATTTGTTTTCGCTAGGAGCCAAATAATATTTATTATAATATATGTATGTAGGTGTATGACTGTTTGTATACGAGTATAATATTACCACGAATCCATCAAGTTTTCTTTGTAGAAATTTCTTATTTCTGGTAGCAAGCCAAGCTCCAACATTGAATCGACTCGTTTCTCAAGACGTTCATTAAGTACATCCTATAAATATAAATACAAAAAAAATAATTTTATATGTAGATAATGAACTTTTGAATGTACTTATGTATATATGTATGTAGGTACGTTAAAAAGAAGAAGTTTGTTTCAATTTTCTTCATCAACGCATTAAGGCTGTGTGTCAAAGTGGTGTTCCAACATTTTATAGGAACGAGAACAATAATTTGTAATTAAGGGTACGTAATCTCCAAATTTACACTCAAAAGCAACATTTTATCTTTGTTAAAATAAAATAGAACATTCGGTACACTCGGGCGTATGTGGAATAAAATTAAGATTTTTTTCTTAAAAATGTGATTCGAATTTTACTTTCTCTGTATATCAAGGAAAAGTTCAATATTCAAATTGATATAAAATGTACGATTGGGTCGCACGTACTTGCTCTCATTTTCAAGTAACTTAGATTTTAAGAGAAAAATGTTCAAACGCATGGAATTCATTCTTTAAATTGATAAATAACAATAATTTGAGCTAACAAATAAAGAATTTCGTCAGATTTCTTGAATAAAATTAACTTTTGCAAAATATCGTTAAGTATTGCGCGAACCTAATCAATGGTGATGGCGATGGCGATAACAATGTAGATTCCGCACATGTGAATCAATAAAAAGTCACACATCTAAGCAATATGTGGATTGCGATTACGTTCCACTTTTTCGTTCAGTTACGCGAATTATATTGAACAATCGCCATATCTCACGGTTTTTGAATTGAAGCTGTCAGACTCGTTGGTTTCGAGTATTCAAATTCTGTTTGTTTTTTTTTTCGTACCGCAATATCGCACTGTCGTGATCGCCACCGCCATCGCTTGAGTTTGATCAGTGGTTTTCTTAAGCAAATATTTGTCTATGTATACAATTATTTAATATTTTTGGTAAAGAGATCTAGAATGACAATTTTAAGACTTTGCCAATATACTAATTAAAGAATTAAAAATCTTGTTTCGAAAAAAAATTATCAATCTGTTTTCGAAATATTGAATTAAATTATTCCGATTTGCAATTTATTTTACATAAGTTGAAAGGATCCTCTTTATAAATTAAAATTGGTAACACCGGCCGTAAATGAGTCATAAGTACCATTAGTAAAAGTTTATGGAATTTTGTTTTACCAAAATGCGTAGACCATACCTATAATAGCGCCTAGAAATGTCAGATGAGTTTTCGCGATATCTTATCACCTAGATATCAAAATGTTGGGAATTTTGTTTCCACAATTTTTATGACAGGAATAATTAACTTTAGTGAGCGAGAAAAAAGATAGAAAGTGACAGAAAACAAATCAGCCTTTCTGTATATCGTTTTACGAAAAAAATAAACCCTCTATTTCCGTTATGTATGTTTTTGGCCACAAATCTGAAATTCTTTTTGTTTAAAATCATTCAGGCACGAAGTTTTATCAAACTCGTTTGAGTTGTTGAAAGACAAAATCGTTGAATGCAAACTATGTACATACATAGGTACATATACTGATGATTACTAAGTTGTTTTTTCTTTGTTTGTTTATATCATGTGTTTTTTTTTTGGACGAGACTAGAGAAATGCCACTGTTATAAATTGGCATGTCTGGAGTCAATTCATTTTTCTGTAAACTATGGACATCATTTGCAAAACAGAGAAGCCATCTACCCGCCATAGTTTGAAGTAATTTTTGGATTATTGAGAAAGATCCAGATAGAAAGCAGAGTCGGTCATTTTTGTATTTACGTATTGAAAATCGAAGTGACTCTAAACATGCCAATTATAACAGTTTTGGTTTATTAAAGTATTGTTTATGGTGGGAATACTTCAGGCACCTAAAGTTTTTTTTTTTCAAGTCGCGCGAAGCGCGTTAACGCACGCCTACTTTTTATGCAGAAAAACTATTATAACAGTTATTAATTGGCATGTCTCTAGTCTCGTCCATTGAAAATTGATCCAGATTAGATCAGATCATGTAATAAATCGCTGCTTATATTAATTTGAACTTTACTAAGAATTTTTGAAAATCAGCTCTGCGTTGCTTTTCTGCTTAGAAAAATGTTGGACAGCTGATATAGAAAGGAACCTGTTCCTTTGATCAATTATTTTAACAAACGATTCTTATTTTCTGTAGAAATTTAAACCAAATATATGTAACTCTCTGATAATATCAAATAAAACCAGACTCACTCTTTCTTAACGCTTCATATTTAATCCAATGATATAACTCTCCATAAAGTTTACAAAAAAACTTTCCTAACAACAATAAAAACATACAAAAAATAAACAATAAACAAAAACATAATTTCTGCGTTTTAAATAATTCCAGAGTTCATTGCTTCGATTATGTTAAATATATGACGATATAGATAATATCATCAATATCTAATCTAAACACAACTCAAAACCAATCAGCTACAACTTGTCTAATTGCCACTTTTTTGGAACCTTCATCGAGAGCCATGCCGGCCATAGCAGCAGCACGATTATATTCTTTACGAATCCCGATTCAAGCTGGGTTTCAGCTCTTCTTACATTCAAATCCAAGCGTGATCAGAAAACAAGTTTTATTCAATTTGAAAGATTTATACACCGCCAATCTATATGTATGAATGGTTGTTTTATATGATATTTGGCTATGGCTAGGTTAGCACTTGAACTAACGTGACGAGCAGAAGGAGGAAGAAAACCATCATCAAAATTTCGAAGAATTATTATTTTTTTTTTTATTTTTTCGCGAGATCGTTTATGTTTCCTTTTAAGAAGTATTACGAGGTACACAATTCCTCATGTGATAACTATAAGTAAGCTCTGAAAGAGAATGTAGTCCAAACCAGCACATACCGCAGCGAAGGGGATTTAGGAATAAAGCATTTAAAGGGGCAAGTGTGTTTTTTTTGTCCATTTAAAATAATAAAGATATTTAGTGGCGCGGCAATTCGTGGAGAAACAGAGATTATCATCCAATTCTCATCCCCTTCTGCTTCCGTGTTGTTAGTTTGCAGGAATGGAGGGGACCTACAATTTCCTACCAAATCCGAAGACCTATAAGATGATATACTCATAGAGAATTTGTCACTTCCTGGCAAGATGCAGCGTCCCTGAAAAAGAAAAAAAGACATTCTTTTTTAAGGTGTTATAGGCTGGGATTTGATCCCAAAACTTCGGCATGACAGTCAAACGGAATAACCATAATACCAAGGGGCATTAGTCCATTTAGCTTTATTTAACAGGGTATGCTCTGGTTTGTCAAGGATAATTTGGGAAATGATTCTTGGAACACATCTTTATGTTGTTTTCATTTTGATGGTTCATAGTACTCTTTTTGCACTCTTTTTTCACTCCTACTACTCTAAAAGCCTTTGATTGGCTGTTCCAAGTAGGTAATGCTTTTGGAATATTCTACTGTTTCTAATTATTTCATTAAGGATTAGACGAGGAGAAGTTTTTTGTTGTATTACTTGTCAAAAGTAATAAGCCGTTTTGTTAAATGGCGACATTCGGTAATATTTGTGTATTTATGTAAAATCCAATCAAAAATGACATTTGATAATCAAAGCCTGTCAAAATTCGTGTCATTCTCTTGCAGGCATTCCGAAACTATGTCTGCAGTATTATACGAGGAGATTTTTGACTTCGGTAGCTTCAGTTATTAGGATAGAAGCTCGCTTAGCAAAGGGGAGTGAACAAAATCGTTCCTTCAACGATTTGACCAGATATTTTGACATTCCATTTCAAAATTCCCGTAGTCTGCGTTCAACCAAGGCACTTTTAAAAGAAACTTAAAAAAAAAAATTTAAAGCTGTTCGCATTGGACTCTTCCAAATTTTTTTTGACGTCTCTGAACTTTGTCTCACTCCTACTTCATCGTGAGAAAGATATGAACAAGTCAGGCATTTGTAAATTTTTGTTGACGTTCTCTTTTATGACATCTGTTTATTCACTTTAAATTTAATGTTATAATATGAAAGTAGAAAACTTACATAATGATAAATACACTTAAAATAAGGAAGAAAGGGTGAGAAGAATAACTAAAGATAAAATAAAGACAAATATAGAAATCTAGAAAAAACGAAGGAAAGTGTTCGATTTAAATTTTGATCAGTAGTTTTCTTTGAATTATTCGAGCGATAATGTGGCAAATGTAATGAGTTCCAAAGTAAAGTTTCTTCAATAAAAAAAAATTGTCGAAAGGTAACCAGGAATCTATGCTTGGGTAGTAATATTTGTGGGTTTCTTTCATCTCTTTTAAATTTTACTTTTTGAAACAGGTACTCAGGTTCTTTTGTTTGTTGTTCGAAACCTCAAATATGCTGCTCAGAAACTTCAAAATATTTGTTTACAAAAGTTAGAGAGTGAGAGTTCTTTGTTTATTATTTTTGGTTGATACTTATAAATACTAAAATATCCAATTTTTTTTGTAAAGGTTGACCAATAAACGAAGAACTTTGTGAAGAACGAAGTTTTTGTTTTAAGAAAAAAATGTCTGTCTCCACTTTTAACACTCTCTCCTACTAATGGCGGTGGTTTTTTTAAAAGCAATTCCGCCACCAAAAGCATTGAATTAGATTCGAAGTGAATGGAGCTGAAGAGCTGAAGCTGGAACGCTCAATCCATAAAAAGCACACACGACGAAAAGAAAGATTACATCAAACGAAGAAAAGAATTAGCATTCCAGACGAGTTCAGGTTCATTGCAGTCCAAGAGGTATTGGTATGCGAAGTGAAAGGAGTCGTTCAACAATCTGAGAATAAAAACTGGAAATTTACGAGCAGCGCCTTACTTTTTCTGTGCTGCAAAAAAAAAGGATTATAAAGATATGCCATATCATTTTTAATGTGTGTTTGTGAACATAACGACACACTTTGCAGCGTTGTCTTCAAAAATACAAATATAATTTGGTATGTACGTATATTGTATGTGTGTATATGTAGATAACTATTTAAGTGAGAGGAGGGTACAACAAATTAAGAAAAAATATTTTCCTTTTATTTTTTTTTGTTTGTTTTGTGTATGCTTGTGATAAAAAATACAAGTCATGGAGTTGTAAAAAAAAACTCGCATTTTACATTGCACTTCCAACTTCAGGCTATAAGTTTAAATTTAAAAATTATTACTAAAACAGTTTATTAAACCTATAAGGCATAATAGGATACTGAAACAATTTTGTGGGACGAAAAATGGATATGGAAATACATACTCTCAATTGTAGTACTTAAATGTAATGCCAAAAATTGTAAAAAATAACTATGAGTTAAATCGGAGTTATTGAATCCCTTAGTGAAGTATTTACTTAAACTTTTAGCTGTCAAAAACTGAAGTGAAGTGCGGCACTATATGGAAATTACGCTTTCACTTTTGAAATCGATGTTTTTTTAGTTTGAATATGCTCGGAACGTCCAAACAAAAACGACATACAAAATTGCTTTCGTTTAATGTTTCGGAAGGAAGTGACTCTAGACATGCCAATTGCAGTTTTGGTTTATAAAAGGAGTGCTTATCCAGCGCCGCGTGCCGCCAGCCGGTAAGCATGCCTTCTTTTAATGGCGGTAAACGGTTATAACTGTTATAATTTGGAATTTTTCTAGTCTCGTCCTTAAATTTCTCAATACTTAGCAATAAAAAGATACACTACAAACTCATTTTTTTTCTCGGAGGGGGATAGTGTACTCCTTTTCCCCTCCCTTTAGATTTTAAATTCTGTAATTTTAGCATATATATTTTGTATAGCATTGGGATGAAAAACTATTCATTTATCTCTAAAGAAATTGGACTTTTTTCAGCAAATTCTTACTCTTCAATTTATCTCTCACTTTTGCATCATCCCGGCTTTTTTTGTAAAATTGATAGTTTTTTCTGTTTGTTTGGGTTAATTTTGGTGTTAATTTATTTTCAAAATTGTGTCAATTCCATGAGGATGATGCAATAGTGGGAATGAAATTGGCGAATATAGAATGATTTAATACCAAAAAGCGAAAAAAATGCCCGGAAGAAGTATAAAATTGCTATGCAACGTAGGGATAAGAATTAAATATTTTTTTTTTGTATTTTGAAGATGGTGAATGTGTCCGGAGGACATTTCTCACAATGAGAATGAGAGCAATCATATTCAACCTAGTCGAGATCTTTATTTTGTTTTTCTTAAAATTTCTTGTGAAAAAAACGACTCTTGACATGAATTAATTTTCTTACGAATTATTATTGAACTGAACTCGTTTCGGTATGTGGGATGAAAACAAAAAAAAAAAAAAAAAACATTAAAAGGACTCAATACAAAAAATGGGGTTCTTTTTATCAACGGGAAATAATTAATTGTTGTTGGTGGGCCGTAGACATCATGTTTAGAATATGATAAGGGCCTACACATATCCTGAAGAAATGGTCAAGCTTTTGCAGTTCTGAATGAAATTGAATATTTTATTGCAAACTTTTAAAGGTTCCAGCGGCATCGCGTCGATTCTGATCAATATGCACGTCGTGTAGTCAAAAAAATACATATATAAATACATCTTATTGGCATTTTGAAATGATTAGTAGTCGAGGAATTCTTGGAATGTTAAAAAGAATGAAATTTAATTAAAGGGAGATTATCAACTTTTTTTTTTTTAAAAAGAACTTTAGTGCCTAAGAACTTGCTTGTTTAAGAAAATAGAAAGAATGCGTTTAAAATTAAATTATGTAATTTTTAATAAAAGTTGAAAAGGATCTCTACGACTAGGTTTTAAGTTGTTAAAAGATGACAAATCCCCATTTGTTTCGGAGCCGGGAGTTTTTGGCCTTACACCGACTAATTGCTGCTTAACGCAATTTATTTTGCGTTTTAGTTTTTGCCATGGGAAAGCTTTAATAATTGAATCTAAAATTCGTTAAACGCGATAATGAGTTGACCAAAAATCTTTTATCTCTGTGGGATAGCAGTTTTAGGTCTTTTAAAACTTAAATGCATTATACTATTTCTTCCGAAATAAAAAGAAGAATTTTATTAAACTAAATATTATACAAGAATAAATTTTCTACTAAATTGTTTTCTTAAGTGTCATAAAGGGTTTTCAACAGGACGCTACAAAAGTAGAGCAACAGGGACAGCAAACGACGCCATATTTCTTACCGCTCTTTTGACATTTCTCTTCAGTAAGGTTTGCCATTTTAATGATGGAAAGATATACGAGCCAACAACGAGTCGAAATTATTAAAATTTACTACCGAAATTCGGAGTCAGTGGCCTCAACGTTAAGAGCGCTACGTCCAATTAATGGTCGTCATAATCGTCCTAGCAGATCAACAATTGAGCGTCTAGTGGAAAAATTTGAATCCACAGGCACAGTACAAAATGTTCCCGTGCCAGTGAGACAAAGAAGTGCCGTAGTATTGAGAATATTGCTGCCGCTGAGGCTTCAGTTGCAGAAAGCTCAAATGTGTCTCTCACACGTCGTTCTCAAGCGTTGGGCGTCTCTGTGACGTCGTTGGGGCGAATTTTGCGAAAAGATCTTGGCCTACATCCTTACAAGATTAAATTGACGCATGAACTGAAGCAACTGAGCAACAAAAAATCATCTTCAGCGATGAGGTTCATTTCTGGCTGAATGGCTTCGTCAATAAACAAAATATGCGGTATTGGTCAGGCAGCAATCCACACGAACTCCATGAGTCATCATTGCATCCCGAAAAAATTACGGTTTGGTGTGGTTTATGGGCCGGCGGCGTCATTGGGCCGTAATTCTTCCGTGATGATCAAGACCGGCACGTTACTGTGAATGGGGATCGCTACCGTTCAATGATAACCGAATATTTTTGGCCCCAATTGGATGATATGGACTTGGAGGACATGTGGTTCCAACAGGACGGCGGCGCGGCGCCACAAGCCACACAGCGAATGTCACAATCAATTTATTGGAAACCAAGTTTGGAGAACGTGTTATCTCACGAAATGGTCCAGTCGCTTGGCCGCCTCGGTCGTGCGATTTGACGCCGTTAGACTACTTTCTCAGGAATAAAGAATTTCATTGATATCCAAAACCGTTTTTGTTTTATTTAAAAAAAACTTTTGTAGCGCTCTTATTGAAAAACCCGATATATGTACGTTTACATATTTGTCAAATTGAGGTTAATGAATTGTTTTGAAGCGGTTATTATTTGGTACGTTGAAGCCTGGGTTGGTGCTTTTAAAATCGTTCACCTAACGGCATAAATGGTGAATTTCGATGACGCATTTATCTATAAGAAGTACCCGATGGCGAAATTGTATGTGCATTGAAATGTCATGTCGGAGGTCTAGAAATCGAATCCCAGTCTATTTCATAACATAAATAGTTTTCAGGGGTTTTCCCTGAATAAATTCTAATGAATAAATTCGGAGAACTTATAAAAAAACTTCAAGAAAAATAAATTCAAGCTGTCTTCAAGCAAGAAGTATTAATACCAAATAATTCTTCATCGATTTCTGTCATTGTGGCCTGGAGGATTAGAAAGTAAGTAGGTAACAATGGGCTCTGTCAAAACATTTTGAAGTTTGGGAAAGGAAGGTTTAAGAATTTTATTTTTTGTTTGAAAATATGTATCGGCTTTTAAAAAATTAAATGTATTGTTGACAACTTCCCGCAACATAAATGAACATTTTTCCCATCACCGGGTCGGTGATGTGTGGAACAGGTTCGGACTAAAAGTGAATAAATCTGGCGTGTGAAACAGTTTGAAACTATAGATGTGGAACAAAAGTTTTTTTTATATTTGAAGAAATATGGGTGAACAAAACACAGTGTTGATGTATTCTTATTTTTATATCTTTAAAACGATTTTTTCAAATTAAAATTTTGTATATGATACTGATGAGAAATGTTTTGCATAGCTGTAGGTGTGAGTAAATTTATACATTATATTTGTGCAGATAGAAAAAGCAATTTCTTAATTTGTAAAATAAATTCAGACTAGAGTTTTTAATCGAACCTGAAATTATGGGATGCCTCGCTGACTGTCTGTACCTGAGAATTACCCACAAAATATGTCTTGCCAAGCATTACAATCACTTTAAACAAAATATAAAAACTAAAATATTATGTAGGTACAATTTATTTGATTATTATAGGCAATTGAATAATCCATCGTATACGTATTCTTCCCACACCCACATTATAATTTCAAATAATCAAAATGCAAAAGACTTTTGCCCGAAGCCGGATAATAAAATAATAAAAATTTAATTCTAATCAAAGGCCAAGGCTGATGTCGACTCTTGTTTGAGCGATTGTTAAGTAAAAAAAAAAAAAACAAACATACTACTCATTTGTCACCCAAAGCGTGAAATGTTGTCATTGGAATTTTAAATATTCTACTTTTCAAGTACATACGCATGATCTGAAATTGAATTGTTTAAATCACTTAAAGTCAAAACTGGAGTACGTGTCCAATTAAAATGAATATAAATACATATGTACATATATACAAGAATAAGGGTAAGGGAAACCTGAATTACGAACTTCTAAATCAAAAACCATAGCATACATACGCAGTTAAGTTTCTTTATTTTCATATAGAAAGAGACAATTTTTATGATACAAAAATATAACAGTGGGAAGTGTTAAGCTCTAGGCCTAGTACGCAGATCGCGCTAAACTAAATTTTATATCTACTATTTTTATCTCTACAAACGTTTGCTAAAAACTTTGATAAATAATAAAGTAAGCAGAGATTATCCACATCAAAACGAGAATACTCGGCAACCATTTCAATTTGCCTACATACTTGAAATGTCAGTTTGCAGATCCAAAATGAGAATGTATGTATAAAAACCTCACACATTTACAGCAGGGTTCTTCTCATATATTTCTCGTTGAATTGTTGTTGCAATTCACATCTATTCATCGACAAGAGACGAAATAACAAAGAACAGTAGATTTGTAGGGTGAAACGTAAAAAACATTCTTATCTCTATATTGAGTATCTTTGATCTTGATTCACAAATGTCAAAAATTATCTGTGAAAGAATGTGTTCAGCATTATTTCGCGCGCTAAATTAATTGGAGACTTTTTGATAAAGTACTATAGATGACAGTTGGAATTTAGCTCGTGAACTGCGTATTGCTCGGCTAAGAATCCGCGATAAAATTTATCTTTGGAGGAAATTTGTATGAAAGATAAATTTGAGCTCGATCTGCATACTAGGATTTATGATTACTTCGAAGGAACTTGTCAGTGGTGATGATTTTTTGTTAACGCTTTTTCATGTCAAGTTTAAGGCCTATAACGGAGGGCACGCCGTATTAATATCAAACATTTTTCAACAATGAGTTTTTATGAATACGTTAAGAATAATTACGGTATCGAAACTTGCAATAATTTAAAGACATATAGCAGAATTGGGGTAAGCAATGTTAAAAACAAAAACACGTTAGTTTTTCTTCTAAAATGTAGAGAATATGGGTTGATTCCTGAGTTTATTCAAAACTCTACCAAAAATGTTTCATCGGTTTTTGATCTTGATGATGAAGAATTTGATGGAGTTTTAAAAAGAAAATTATATTCAACTTCAAGAAATTATCATTCAAAATTGCTAAACATTTCTATTTCATTTAAACAATCACAAATTAGAAAACAGAAGAGATTATTAGACACATTAGAATATAAAATCAAAAATAGGTTATTAGAAAATGAATATTTAAATTTTTTCAGAGAAAAAAGAAAAGAAAACTTGAACTGTTAAAATCAAAACTTAAGATTGAAATGAGAACACATTTCAATGAAAATTGGTTTGTTAATAAGACTCAAATTGATTTTCCAGAGGATGTCAAATGGCTTTTGTCACTAGGGCCCAAATTCGCACTACCAGTTCAGAAAAACAATTTCCCAATGTTTAAAATGATTGCTGATGGCGAAGAACTTATTAAAACAAAAGAACATAGTGAACATGAACCTGCACGGTTTTGTTTCACACAAATATTACAAAATTATTTGAGATTTGCACCCATCCCTTCTTTTGATAAATATTTAAGTAAAATATATACTGAGACAAAAAGTTTTTTGAAAAGACATCCTGATATTTATATTGTTCCTGCTGATAAAGGGAACGTTACCGTAGCAATATTTAAATCAGATTACATAAATAAAATGAAAGATATGATGGCAGACAGAAACACGTATACTATTATGAGAAATGACCCAACTAACAGACTGCAAAGCCGTTATAATATTTTTGTTAAAGATTTATTCCAACGTGGACTTATAGACGCTTATGAGAAAAAGCGTATGACAACATACACTTCTAACAGTCCTAAAATATATGGGTTACCGAAAATACATAAACAGAATTTCCCACTTAGACCAATTTGTTCTTCTTTAACAGTTCCATGTTATGAGCTTTCAAAATATATAGTTAACATTTTAAATAATATAACAAAAAAATTCTAAATATAATGTTAAAAATTCTTCAAATTTTATTTCAATCGTATCACCAATTATATTAGAAGAAGATAATATTTTAGTATCTTTTGATGTTGTGTCATTATTCACCAATATTCCTATCCCATTGGCACTAGAATTGGTGGAAAATAATTGGGATATTATTAAAGAATATACTGGAATTCCGAAGTTAAAATTTTTAGAAATTTTACGATATTGTGTAATAGATAATAATTATTTAGAATTTGATAAAATAATTTATCAACAAAAACAAGGAGTTCCAATGGGTAGTCCTGCCTCTCCAATCTTAGCAGATATAGTTATGGAAACTTTACTAGATAATGTTTTTGATAAACTTCCTTATAAACCAAAAATAATAACTAAATATGTTGATGACATATTTATTATTCTAAAATCTAATGAAGTTAATTCTACTCTAAATGCTCTTAATGCTTTTCATCCTAGTTTACAATTTACAGTAGAAATGGAAAAAAATGGAAAACTTCCATATCTCGATGTCTTAATAGTAAAGAAAAATAATCGTTTAATTTTTGATTGGTATAAAAAACCAACAGCATCAGGACGTCTTATTAATTATAATTCTAGACAACCAAAACAGGTTATTATTAACACAGCAAAAAATTTTATAGGAAGAGTATTGAATATCAGTGACATTACCTTTCGTCATAAAAATATAAAAATAATTATAGAAACATTATATTCTAATTCTTTCCCTATTAATGTTATCAAAACATTAATAAATAAATATTTCAATCCTTTAATACAAACAAATTTACAAACAAATGTACAACAATTTTCGTATAAAAGCGTTTTATATATTCCGAGTCTTTCAAACCGTATATTAGATGCTCCTTTAAGAAATAAAGAAAATGTTCGTATAGCTTTTAAATCGGCTAATACTTTAAGAACTTCTTTATTTTCCAAACTTAAAAGTAAAATACTAAAAGAAGATAAATCAGACATTATCTACAAAATAAGATGTTTAGGTGATGGAATATTAGGTTGTTCGTCTGCTTATGTAGGAACATCTATGCAAAAACTCAAGAACCGTATAACAGGTCATAGGTCTGATATAAGTAATGGACATTCACAAAAAACTGCTTTAGCATTACATTGTATAGATGAAGGACATAGACCTGATTTCAGTAATGTAGAAATTTTACAAACAGAAAAACATTATAACAAAAGAATGTTAATAGAAATGTTACACATTTTAAATACTGAAAATACAGTTAATAGACGTTCAGACTGTGAAGGACTTAGTAATATCTATGGTCAATTTATAAAAAGATAGTAAAATAAATTTGAGTATTATTTTGTGTAGATATAACTTGTTTTTGAATAAATGTATTTTGAAAATAAAGTTTTGAATAGGTTTTCAAAATAAAATTTTCTTAAATAATTAATTATTATTTGAATTTTACAAATTTGAAACGTCTTTTTCAAGATTTTCAAATTTAAGATAAAAATAATAATTTCAATAATAAAGGCTATTAGAAACAAAGAAAGTACAACACAACATCTCTTTTAGTTTTTTATATATATTTTTAGGATAAATTAAATGTAAGTATTATATATTTAACGAAAAATAAATTTTAATTTAAAGTTTCTCTAGAGACCTGAAGAAGTACGTAAGCACGTACGAAACGTCGTCTATTTGATAACAATCAAAAAAATAAATCAAGAAAGACCTAAAGCCCGCTTAGGATTATTATAGAAGTTTCTACTGTTTTTGAAACGAGAAGGTTAAACCCGTTCTAAAGATAATTGTTGGTGATGACTACATATCCGAAATCCATTCCAAATAAATAAATATATGAACAAGGCACTTTTACCCGTTTTCGACCTTTTCAATGTTTATTTTATTTGAAATAACTCTCATTATGAGAGTAAGTTTCACGTATGAGATACCAAAAACAATCACTTATCGAATGAATTCATTCCATTTAGTTTTTTTTCTACTAGTTGTTCTAAATTTTAATGAAGTTGCCTTTCTTATACTCATCGCTAATATCGCTATCACCTATAGGTTTTGCAGATAAGAAATTCAGATGAAGAAAAATTCATTCGTGAGATAATTTTTCTTGAATGTTGTTAGAAGATACGCCATAATTGTAGTTATCACTATTTCTTTAATCGACAAAAGTTTCGAATGACGTCCTTGAATGCCCAAGCTGCCGCTTCTATAGCTGATAAGCATAATTATACAGAAGTTATCATTTTTAATTTTTTTTAATTCAGAATACTAGGTTTTTTTATTTTTAGTACAATTCACACGTAGAAATCGACGCAATCGCATTCAAGTTACTTTTCTAAAGCAATGCTACCAATACAGCGGAAAAAAGTGACAGATTTAAGTTCAGCGCCCAAAAGTATTCTTATCATGTCAAATATAAGACGTTATTTTGTAAACCTGGGTAATTAGTGCATTATAGTATGAGAAAAATCATCAAAGACTCTATGTTTCCGCTTATTTGTTTTGCAATCAAGAGAAATAATAATTAAATTTCAATAAAATTTAGTCTGTTTTAGTCACAGTTTTACATTTATCGAGGGTAAGAAAGAAATAGTTACGAACAAATTGTAGTAAAAAATGGTATTAAGGTCATATTGAACCTATTCACAGTCACTAGTATTTGAAATAGTTTCGAGGATTGTAACATCGACACAGTCATCATTAAATAAAATAAAAGAATAGCACCTAAATGGCTATCTTGTGGTAATCCAGAATTAGCGTTATGGTTCCATAAGCCAAAATAGGGCCCATTTGGCTAAAGGGTAAGCTGATGAGCGTTAGACGACTATAAAAAGCTTCCATAATCGATGTGTCACCGCACGCGCGGTTTTTAATACCAAAAAAAGTACTAAGTCATTCGGGATTTTGACATTCGGGATTTTGTCACTAGGATTATGGCATTCGGGATTTTAGACGTTCGGGATTTCGTAGCCAACCCGTCACCTATAAGTTTTAAGGCTCTGTTGTAAATTCTGTCCAATATAGATTCAAATGTGTTTTAGGGGCATCTGTTCAGATATGAGAGTTGTACTCAAGTTTTGGGCAGATGTATGATGTCATGCGTTTTGTGCTACATATAGAACATGTGTGCATTCCATAAGAGTTGGCCAGTAATACACATACTGACACTGGAAAGCTTTTCGATTATTCGATGCAAATGCTTCGGAAATATCAAGTGCAATTACCCTTGTTTCTCTAAAATAATTTTCGGTGAGATATGCCATCAGATTACCATATATAAATAAGATTGAAGCCACATTACAAAATCTTCGCTAAATCCTAGCTTTTTGTATTTAAATAGCAAAACTCAAATAGCAAAAAAACAAATACCTAACTACATAATGTCCGTTATGACACATTCTACTTGTAATTTATTTTTAAATGAATTAATACAATTTACAGCCAATTCGATAGGATTGAAGATATTAAGTTATTTAACAGAGCTTTAAAAATAATACAACAAAAAGTTTAAAAAAGTTTTTAAAATTATCCGACTTTTAGGGAAATTATCCAAGTATGCAGAAAGATAAAAACAGTGAAGAAATATCATGTATATTATAATGGTCATGTTTTGCGTGAGATATCTCTGTGGAACTTTAATATTTGTGCTTATAGCATTCAAGATTATGTCTTTCCTTTATTTCAATGCATGGAAGTGGAATAGTTATTTTTATTTTTTTTAAATATGATTGTTACCTGATTGCATCTGAGCCAAAAAAGAATCGTGTTTGTGTACCTAAGAGGACCTCCAAGTCGATTTCCACCGGAAGCACTTCTTTGATTTTCAAAAATAGAAGTTAATGTTTCGCCAGATTTTTGAAATACCTCCAGTGCCCTGAAAAAAAATAAAGTATTAAGTGTCAACAACAACAACAATGATAAATTTAATAAAATTAGCAAAACTTTTAATAGTTTTTGTAAAAGTTTAAAAATACCTATGCTAATTTTGTTCAAAGGTTCAGAGGTTGAAGCTATGATAAACGATTCGAGCAACGATGAAATCGAAGCTTGAGTCGCAGCTCTTTTGTGGTGCTTATATTGTAGCTTTTATAAGTGCTGTTTTCATCAAATGTTCAAAATCTCTATTCAAAGCTTCGAAAATACAAGTAGTGATAATTTTCTTTACAAGTGTTTGAGTAATTATTAAATCGTTACAATATCCACAACCACATGTAAATCGACGTTTTTTTTTCGCCTATTAAGCCGCTATTTTCTATCTAGATTAACACACGTTTTTAATACAATTGTAAGAAAAAAAATTTAATCTTATCAACAAGCCTAGTAGGCAAATTTGTGATTTAAGCCCTGGATACCTAATGTCAAAAAATATGATATCTACATATGTCATGAGCAACCTTAATATAGGTAGGTACCTATAGTGGGAACGAATTAAGGCCATAGTTTCAGATCGATAGCTACCTACCTTTACATTTGTAGGTAGGTTTGGCTTTCTTTATGTGGAAAATTCCGTTCGTTGTACCAAACATGTTGTTTTTATCTAGTTACGTAGGCATCAGATTGATAGGTAGACACTGAACTCTATGGGATATAATTTTGTATGATGTATACTGATAGGTATTATCCTCCCACAAGCCAGCATACCTACAAATATTATTGTTATTAGGTATTTCCGATTCCCAAAAAAGGTTAGGTACAGTTAAATTATTTTCAACAACAAAAAACATAAACTTCTGCCTACTTGGCCAGTCATGCGTATCAAAAGTAATGGCAACACTAGCCAAATCCAATAGCTTGCCAAAAATCAATAAATGAACTGACATAGCTGAGTTAATTTAATACTCAACCAACAGTCTGCTCAAATTTGAATCACACTCAATTCGCAGCACATCGTATTTTATTTTTCATTCCACACGCAATGATCCCCCTGGCCCCTTTATCCACCAACGAATCCAAAAGCCTAATCTAGACATGACACATGTTAATAGCATTTCCTCAAGAAAATAAACTCTCACCACCAGCAATTCCAGTTCAGGCGACAGCAGCGCCACCGGCCGCCACTGCCGCCGCCGCTGCCAATACATAAATAAACAAACTAAACGTAATGTTTGTGTTGTGTCGTTTTGCTTTGCCAGTGGCTGGTTTTAGATTGGAGCATTGGGGCTTGGTGGTGGTGCAATGTGCGGAGAGTAACGATCGGCAACTGTGAGAGAAAAGTATAGTACAAAATAATGTATTCCTACGCGCACGTTTTGGCGCCAAAATTGCCCCAAAAATAAGCGATCGCGATTCGCGATCCACTCGGCTCTCTGAGTAGGTATTCGTCGTCTCTCTGATGGTATCTTAATGTTGAGTGCCTCTCCATATGTATTATTATTGTATTAATCATTGATTTGCTAGCCGGTTACTTGCACATGGCATGGCGGTGTCACGGACAGGCCCCCCTACTTCTAGCCCGTCTCCGTGAAAAACACAAAACTTTAAAGTGTTGTGTATTTGGTCATGTGAGCTCCGATAGCGGTGTTGTGTTAGTATTTGGTGGCCTGATCGCGGCCCGATATACCTACCAGCTCTCGATAGGCCAATGCCAAAGATTACACAACTAAACTACGTACTCATACTAAATGGCAAATATGCTCAACTGTACGTACTACGAAACATCAACAGAGAGCAAGAATGTAAATGGTCGTATTCGTTTTCGTATGGTACCAAAGAAGAGGCTACGCGGCTGCGGCTCAGTTAAATAAAGTGTGTGAAAAAAACTGAAGATAGTACCTTACATACATATTCAAGAAATTAAATACAAGCTGCAAAGTCGAAGAATGAAGCAACCGAAGAGGTTAGCTTGCGGCCGACCGACCGGCCGGTGGCGACACGGTGATTATGGTTCTGTGGAAGGAAGAGCTAAGAACTGCAAATGCAAACAGTTTGGGTGTTTTTCTTTTTTAGTATGGAATTTCCGGCAGCGCTTTCAATTCTCATCAGTTCTTTTACTCACTGATGTATTCTTGGAATTTGCTGTTCTTTGTCGAATTAAGAAACTGGCATGAATTTAAAAATTTATAACGGTTTTCGGGAGATACAAATTCAAATTGCTATAGGTATGAGGAAATAAAGTCTAGACTTGAGAAGATAATTGGAAGATGTCAGTGTAGGTAGGTAAATATAGAAATGAAAACAAAGTCTCGGTACCTAGGTACCTATAGACAAATTTTTAGCATTTTGTAAAAGATCGCAAAGAAAAAAGGAACATTATTGTATAATTTATGAAGATATGTACATAATCTATTTTGTCAAACAAACAACACGCACTAAGGAATGGTTGAAAGTTAACAGTCACTATCACTCTAGGCTCTGGCTCTCCACCAGATGTCGCCACCAAATGTTTAACTTAATTAATACCCAACTATCTACCTATGAGATTTTACTTTCACACGACTATGATTTTTAAACTAATAATTAAAATAGGTAGGGGAGAGAGGGGGGAGGGGAAGAAGGACCACATTCCATTTTTTTTTGGCAAATTTTCTGTTTTTTAATTGTTTCACGAATTGAAATTAAACCAACTTTACTGAACCTATGAAAGCTAAGGGACAAGTTTTTAATTATTTTTAATTATTGAAAATTAGATCGAGTTAGAAACTAAGCATAAAATAGGTTTTAAGCTTTTTGCCCCGTGGTCCGTTTTGCCCTCCACTCCCCTAGGCAACTAATTTAAGTAAACCAAAACTGTTATAATAATTGATATGTACAGAGTAACTCATTTAAGTCTGTATGATGTATTTAACATATTTTCGGAGCTTCGAAACGTTTGAGGTTATACTCCGAAAAGGACTGTCGTACTAACTTTACAGTGAAGTGAAGGGATGAAGAAGTATGATTTTTTTTTTTTAAATTACTACCTACTTGCAAATTTGGACTAGTCCAGTAAATAGAGGCCAAAAGCCCAAAAGAGATGGTTAACCTAAAAAAGGTAGGGTAGTTATAATATTGTATAATGTTGTATGATTGGTCCCTGAAAAAAAAAAAAACAAATTTCCACAACTGGGCCCCTCAACCCCCTTTACAATCCTGGAAAATTTGGACTTTTTTTGTATACCTATAATTTTTTTCTGGTAGAAAATAAAATTTCGTACAAATTTGATTTTTTGCACAACCAATACCAACGATAAAGCTCGTAAACAAGGCTAAAATTCCATATTTTGTTAAATTCTCAGTTTCTTTCCACTTCACCACGCAATAACTCCTTAAATTGTGATTTTAACGGATAAGTCTTCATAATCAATCTTGTAGAGAATTTAATGATCTACCAACTGCATTTACCACTTTTTATTATGGTACCAATACAATCCGGTGAGGCTTGAGAAAGTGTATATTTTGTTTAAACATTTTTAAAGTCTGTGAAAAAACCACTTTCTCTATCCTCACCGGATTGTATTGTTTGCAAAATAAAAAGTGGTGCATGTAATTTGTAGGACATTAAATTGTCTACAAGATTGATAACGGACACATTGGCGCTAAAATCACGCGTTAAGGAGTTATTCTAAACTTTTAGCCGAGGTTTTTTAGCCCTATTTCAAATTGATGGCTTGCCCGGTTCTTGAAAAAAAAAACAACATGTCATGTTAACTTTACAGTGTAGTCAGCAGTACACATGATTAAAACTACTATTTGATGAACTGGAAAATTCGGAATAGAAATGCCAAAGAACAAAAAAAAAAAAAATTCAAATTCGTGTCTTGGTCTAGTTGTTAATAGTTATTCTAATTTCATAGACAAAAAACTAATGATGGGGGCTATCGTATGGATAAAATTTCCCTGGGAATGTTTGCCATCTTCGAAAATTTGAAACGCCAATACTTTTCAACTCGGCTTAGTAAGCTCAAATTTGGCTTATTGAAACGATAGCCAAATTCACCTGGAAAATGTATTCCCGATAACATTAAGTTCCGATAGATACGTTGAACCATTATTCACAATCCAAATTTTCGAAGGACGGAAACATCGATTGAAAAAACATTCATGCCGATTATGGAATTCGCAATTCTGGATTCGCAGTGCAGTGCATTCGTTCCTCTTTACTCATGAAAAGAAAAGCAAAACAGAGCACTGCGAATCACCGCTTATCCATTATTGCGAATTCTATAATCGCCATGATTATCTGTGTTTTGTTATAGAGCAAACGAAATAATCAAGTTTTTTGATGGAATCATTCGATGAACTCATAATTTTGCGTAAAATCAAAGTTAGCACTAACTGGCTCAAAGAAATAGCCTGTACAACAAGTGCTACATTAAAATAAAAAAAAAGACTCACATATCACGCCAGGGCCCATTCCTCATGCAATATCTGAATCTGAATGAATATCATTGAATTTCTTAAACTCTGACACTTCCATACAAATTATCGATATCAAATCGATAATATTTATCGCGGCTAATAATTCAAACCTTAAATTATCTGGAATTCTAAGCCCAGAGTGATAATATTCATAATGCGAAATGTACGGAGGTAGGATAGTGTTGATGGAACGGGAGTGCAACAAAATTGCAAAAGGACTGATTCTTCTGAAAAAAGCTTAACTCATATAAATATGTTAGATCACTAGATTCTTCGTTTCTTATAAAGGGTGTTTTTTTAGACGTGTGGTTTTCAAAAAGAAATAAAACGCATATAATTTAATGTTATGGCCAAGAATTTAGCTTTATTATAAATAACTATAAGGGTTTGTCATTATGTTTTAAAAATGATTTCGGGCAAGTGGCCACCGCGGCTGGCTCGAATAAATTCCAGCCGAGAGGCCCAATTTTCGACCACTTTTGCAGCAATTGGGGCCGTATGTAAGCAACAATGTGCCGAATATTCACTTCCAAGGCGTCAATCGTCTCGGGCTTATCTGCGTAGACAAGCGACTTCACATAACCCCACAAAAAATAGTCCTGCGGAGTTAAATCGCACGATCTTGGAGGCCACGCCGCAGGCCCACGACGCGAGATAATGCGCTCACCGAAAGTTTCCGTCAATAAATTGATTGTTTCGTTGGCTGTTTGGCATGTAGCGCCGCCGTTTTCTTGGAACCAAAGATCGTCCACATCAACATCCTCCAATTCAGGCACGAAAAAGTCATTAATCATGGCTCTATAGCGGTCCCCACTGACTGTAACATTATGGCCGGCCTTATTTTTGAAGAAATACCTATGGACCAATGATTCCCTCTGCCCATAGAGCACACCAAACACTGACTTTTTGTGGATTATGATCACTCCAAATACGACAATTTGGCTTGTTAACGTACCCATTCAACCAAAAATGAGCTTCATCGAATATTGGACGCAGCGCGCAATATGTCGCGCGAACCGAACCATTATTTTGGTAATAAATTTGCACGATTTGCAAAAGTTGTTCAGGAGTGTAAGTCTATTCATCATAAAATGGCAAACCAAAATGAGGATAAATCAAGTGACAGCTGTCAAAAAGACCAACTCCGAACAAAGTATTGCCAGATTGAAAACCACACGTCTAAAAAAGACTATTTATTTAATTTTTATTTTTATACAAATACACTAGAAAGCTGAACTTTTTTTGGTAAATAAGCTCTCTCTAGCTTCAAAAATATAATTAAAACAATAAAATGAAAATATTTTAAAATTAAAAGAAAAAAAAAGTTGAATTTTCTAAAGTGTTCCATCAATTACAGTATAACATAATAAATTGGCACTCGAATTTCGAAGCCGCGAGCTTGCTAGTCTTAAATATTAGACAAAATTAAATAAATATGATAAATTTCTATTCTAGCCTTAAATATATCAGCTATAAATCTTATTCATTTCATTAAAAGTGTAGGCTCGACTTTAAATCTCAATTCGATGATTTTTAATCACAAAAAAAAAATTGTTTGCGGTCATTGACTTCAAATTAATCAGGCAGGCAATTTTGTTTATTTAAATTGTTTTTTATTCATCCGAGTATAATTATTCATTTCGAAGGAAACAAAATGTGTGTATGTTTTTTTATGATTCTAAAAGACCAGAACAATTAACTTTTACAACTATATAACTACATATTTATGCATATATATATGATGTTTCATTTGAGATAAGGCCGTATACATATGTTTCAAATGTTTAAATGCCATGATATAAGTTAAATTACGTAGGTTTTATTTTGTTTTTATTTTTTTTTTTTTTTGTATAGTAAATAAAAATTAATTTTAGACAAACTTTTTTGCTAAAGCATGTTGAATAATCGTATAATACATATTTTTTACGATTGATAACAGAAACAAAACACTAATTGAGAGCAAAGATTTTAATCATATTCTGTGAACTATAAATTAATAAATCTTCAAACTGGTTCCTTTTTTTTCAATTGTTGTTTACTTAATTGAACGAAATGTTAAAAATCTACTCCAAGTGAGTTATTAGTTATAAAATTAGATGTTTATAGACAGGTCGACAGACAATTTTTGACCGGTCGGTCAGTCCCCGATGCGATGGCCAGCCTGCAATAATTGCTCTAAAGCCTGTTCGCAGCTCTTCAGTACTTTCTTTTCACTTTCTTTGAACTTTTAACCACCTTTGAAATATTATACTTTGTATGAGTTTTTACAATGCGGTGCGCCACCATCGCGATAGGTCAGTAGGATAAAACCATATTCATAACTTTTTGTTTTTATTTGAATCTTTATACAGAAAAACGTAAAAACTTCAATTTTTTTTTTTTAACTTATTTGTACCAAGTAAACGCTTCAATGGCAGGGACCTAGACAGTATATTATAGATAATATGTTGGAATTAGATACATACATACACACATATATCTTATGGTTACATAAAGGTGCATTCATTTCCATATAATAAACAAACAAATATGAAAAGAGGAAATGTCATTGCATAGTTTATTTAATTATTTACTCATTTTGCAATCTGAGCCACTTGACGTTATAATATTTCCCTAGAAGTAATTTTTTATTATAAAAAGTTGGAAACCCTGTACAATGTACATGCAATTTTATTGAGGGCTTTTAAGTGTTTTCTATTCCTCCATTAGCGTAAGTCTTGACCCAGCGTGGTGGGGGCTTACAGTGACTGCTGCGATGAATACTATAGAGCTATGCGATCGCGTAACTCGTAAGTATTAAGCAAACGCAATATGAGTTTATGCGAAGTTGATTCATAATGTGGTAAGTTTCACATACATAGCAAAAAAACTCACGGTTAAATATGTGTAAACATCAACGTTTGTCCAAGTGCCTCATTTTTGTTACTGAACGTCATCAAAAGAAACATATTGAATAATTAACACTACATTACCTATCTGTAATCAGTGCTTAAAAAGCTTAGTGTTGAAAGAACGGCAGCGAAATACCCAGTGGGGGAACCGCTGTAACGAAATTTCCAAGCTCTAGAAGGCTGGTGGTGAAGTGTCCAACGAACGGTGAAGGTTCGGTACTGAAAGGTCCTGCTTCGTAGTTCACTCTCAACTTTAAGATGAATTCACATTACACATGGTTATTGTTTATGGTTATCACTCTCTGAGCATCGACAAACACCGACTGTCAGCGGAGAGCACTTAAATCGTGGTTTCAATTAAATGACACCGTACCCAAATTCCAAAGGAACTTAATGGTTTGACTGACAGGGGCCGAATTAAAATATCCAGTTAGAACTGTCAACGAACTTGCAAAGCTTATGAAACTCCATCTTTCCATCGAGTAAAACTTACAAAAAGTTCAATCTTAATTTTATACTGAACGAACCTGAAATGAATGTCACTATGAGATAGCCGGCGAATTATATATCTTGAGTTTTTAGAATATTTAGTTGCAGTTGTTGTCAGTGGAAATCACTAAAATCGCAGTTAAAATCGATTGACACCATCAATCGCCTATGGAATTGGACGCTGTGATTTTTAATGAATGTTAACTTTGTGCAAGTACAAAGGTAGCCGATAACTCTGCAATTTGTTCAACCTCAGCTTTTTTGTATATCACAGCCTACAAATTGCAAGAAGAAATTGCATCGTTTAAAAGCAGTATAATGTAAACATAGAATTTAAGTTCAGATTTGTATCACTGAACGCACCCGATATCCTACCATACCTACAGCCATTGATCTACCATACCTACAGTCAATTGTCAATCCCTACCAGCTGACTATTATTATTTTTGTTTTGATTTTGTTTTTTTTTTAATACTAGTGTCGCGTCCATTTTTTTCGGGGAATAATTAAAAATTAAAGAAAAAAATATAAAAATATAAGTGTTAAAATGATAAAATCGTCGGTCGCGCTAAAAACAATTTGCTTTCGTCGTTGGCAAAAACAATATAAATGAGTGGTCGCGATAAAGTCAATTTGTTCTGGTCGGGGCAAATCAGATTTCGTAAGGTAACGTGCTACAGCGTAAAGTGCAAGACGTAACGTTGCACACGAACGTTCACGTTTTGTTTCACTCTACCGCCAGCATAGATGTTTACACATCAAAAACAAAATTGGTAATTTTCGGAAGAAGAATATTCTCATCTACCGTCACATCTACAAAACTTTATCGAATTTAAAAATTATAGGTACTAATTCCGAATTAAAAGTCGAAAGTTGTATCACAACCTTAACATATTGCCATTTCAAAATTGATCTTTCTGCTTTGCAGTTAATTTTGAGATTTGTTGTTTTAAATATAGAATTTACGAAAATTTAGTAATTATCTTCCATACTTAAAAAAAAGAATAAATTCATATTATAGACTGATACTATTTCACATTTGAAAATTTAAAAGAGAAACACTTAAAGGGAATTGCCCATTTCTGGCATAGAGTGTACACGAACGAGTTTAGTATTAAATGAAAGGTGACATGAAGCCCGATACACGAGTAAAATATTTTCAAAATCGTTCATGGGAATGTCGAGATATTCGAGGTTGAAGTTGCCGATTGCAAAATAAGGATTTCAGATTTTGTTCCAAATAATTGTCCATAACGGGCGAAATTCATTTGATACCAAACTCGTTCGTTTACACTCTGGGCCAAAACTCCATAGTAAAATGGGCATTCCCTTTGCTAGTGAATGTAACGGGTAGGCCATCTAGTGGTTTCTTTTTTAATCATAGGTTATTTTCACACTGACAGCTGTTTCCCTCTCGAAATCTTGACAAAAAGTCAGTATCATATCTCCGAAATAAGTCTCTTTAAGCTTAAACAACTTTGGGAAATATTGAAAACTTATTTCCAAAGTGAGCGCTGTGTAGCCCAAACAGTGCGTTTTTTTGAAAAGAAGTTTTGGCCGAAATTAATTTTAGCCCGCTGTACGTAAGTTTGTGCACAAAGTTCGTGAGACTGGTATGATAGTCGAGAAGCCAATACATCCACAGAGAGTGACAATTTGTTGTGGCATCATTGGAACATTTTTCTTCGAAAATGAGGCTGGGAACAAGGTTTCGGTCAACGGTAGACGTTACAGAGCCATGTTAACCGACTTTTTTCGAAAAAAAAAACTCGGCCTAGTGACTCTCAACCGTTCCTCTTGTTTTTTTTTATTTTCTTACAGAAGACAGGCGGTATTATTGTTTAACATTCACCATTTAATTTGTATTTTTCTGTGAGATGTTAAGATTTTGTTTGCATATTTAAGTTTCGAATTAAAAAAAAAAAACTTCTAAGAGAGGATATCATCGGAGTTGCTTATGCTTATCATCCCAAACAAATATTTCCAAATATTGTTTCATTAACGAATCGACATTTTATAGAATAAATCTACATACATTAATAGCGTTGATTGGTGTTGTTTTGATCTGATTTACATGCGCATCTCATCGTGAGTAAAAAATGAAATAAAAATAAAATAAAAAGAGGAACAGGTTGATTCTTCGTTTTCTTATAAATATATTTGATACCGGGGCATTGATAGATATTATCAATTGACGTTTGAACGCCTTTCACTCAATTTGATATTACTATACTATGGTGGTGTGTAGCTATGCGGTGTCGTCTATATTGACCTCTCTAATGGCTCACGAAACTCGTTTTTAACACACTGTCTTTAAAGATCGACGCGACGACGCGACGGCCGGCCGCGGCTCGGCAACATACCAATGGTTCAATGTACTGGGAAACAAGTTTTTTATTGAATTCGTATTCATAATATGACATTCAGATATCAAAGAAACATCATTGATGCATTCTACATCATGATGAAAGCGTAGACAAAATAACTTTAGAATAAGGAATAAACATTCTCAACTCATTTGTTAAAATGTTAACAGATCTCCTTTTTGTTGTTGTTTTTCTTTTTTCTTGAATTTAAAAGTGATGGGAATTTGTATTTTGAGTCTTTTTAAATTGAACGGCAATTCAATGAGATATTGGATACCGGAGATTTAAACGGAAATGTGGTCGGAAAAAGTAATACAGAAACTAAAATACACGTCATTTACAACATTAGGCTTCTTCTGCTATGTATATATGTAAATATGTATATAAATAATAACTGTTTGTAGGTAACAAAACTAACAAATCAAAAGTATAGTTACAAGTTCCCTTGAGGGCCAAATCATTGTCTTAAGAAAAAACTAAGAGCAGGTCAACATGATTTATAGCCAAAACAAAGATAAGTGGTCCCAAATGGGTTCCCTAAGGTATTCCATATAATGCATGAATAGGTTTTTAGACACTTGCTCTGAAAAGCAATCGATACTGACAACCAAACTAGTTATGACTGAATGCAAGAAGTGAACAAATGAGGAACACCCAACTTTTTTAGTTTAAAAAGAATGATATTGTGGGAAATTTTGTCAAAATCGATGAGCTATTTTTGTGTCTTTACTTGTTGGCTGAACATGTTTAATGAAACTAACGTTAGCAGACATCCAAGACAGTCCAAATATTCTAATTCTTAGACTATCTCAATAGAACCACGACTCAGAAACCAGCTTACCTCCTCTCGGAGCTTCAAATACATTACTTTTTGACAGGGTTAATTTGTGAGTTCTAAATTTAGCTAAAATGTTTGAAGCTTGATTGCATATCGGCTCCGTAATAGGTATCATTATCGGACACTGTTTAATAGGCAATTTAGTTTAAAACGCAACGAGGCTCGGAGTAATGATTTCTGCAGAAGTTGTGTGGATGAAGAAGAGGAAGAATTAATTCCTCATCTCCTCTGTACTTTTCGTTCTCTATCCTTAAGACGTAAACTCCATCTCGGAGATTACTACTTCAACAATTCTAGTGATCTGGCAAATGTTGACATAAGTTATCTTGTATGCTTCGTAAGGAGCTTAAAGTTTTTTTTTTTTTTCAAAAAATAGAGAGGAAAGTTCTAAGATTCTTGTGCTTGTACAATGGACCAATTCGTGGTCTAAGTGTGTCAAGCTTTCCTGCTTAGCAGCCACCACCTTCAACTAAAGCTAACCTTATTTACAATTTTTTATTTAAAATTTTAGAGTGCAGTATCACAGGTGGTTATTCCGTGTGGAACGATTTTGAAGAAAGATCTGCACCTGGTACCCTAACAAGGTTTTTAATTGGTCCAAAAGCTCAATTCTGGTGATACTGAATTACGTTTAGAGTACTTCAGAGCTGCTTACATTTACATATGGAGGTGTTATTTGGCCCACCCTGTATATCTTAGTTATAGCGCATGATAAAACGCCCAAAACCAAATTGCCTCCTTCTAAAAAAATATGCCTCTCAAAATGTTGGGCGTTCACTTTGGAACTATGACATATATTACCTACAAAATACAAATATGTCAAATCACCAAATATAGAACTTAAAAAAAAAAAGAATTGGGACGCTTGTCTCCGAAAATAGGTACCTACCTATGTATATACTTCCATAACGGATAAAGCTGTGTATTTATTATATTAATTTTATTATTTGAAAAAAAAGGCAACATTATATATCTAAACATATCTACACTACACATACGAATATTTAATCATAGTAAAGTGTGTTTTATTTTTGTTTTTAATTAACAAAAGGAGAGCATTCCACTATTGATTACAAAGTGAGGTCCATTTATTTTTTTTCAAAGCTTTTCGATTACTATTTTTGAAATCTCCCTTTGTGTAGGGATTTTATTAAAATCACACATAATCTTTCGTTTCCAACATAAACACACATCTATTCTATTTTTTTTTTCTTGAAATATTCAAAACAGAACTTTGTACATATGTCTGTAGGTGTATCTTTACAAATTATCGAATTTAAATAGCCCTTTATCTTCGAATTATATTTTTGTCAGTCACAGTCACACACATGAACAAAGTCAAATTTTAAACTGCTACTGCATTCACTATCTAAAAATAGTAAATTAAACTGTCACCGACACAACATACAACAAACAGAAAAAAGCCTACCTATGCAGTGGGACAAAATAGGTCTCGTTCAAAGATTTTTTATTTTAACATCTAAATTTAGTTGCCTCCCTAGATAAACGAACCCCATGAAGAAAAAGTGATTTTGTAGGTGCGATATAGTATAAAAAAGCATAAACACGACACACGACGACAAATAATATAAAATATCTATACTATACTAACATACCTATGCTTAAGGACAATGAACTTCGTTAAACACACAAATTATAAATCTAGATGTGTTTTAAGCAACCGAGTCGAAAATAGATAACTTGTCGCATCTATATATGATTTTCTTTAGATAAAAAAGAAAAAAAACCGAGACATTTTTCTTTTTGACTTTTAGAAATTCTTTTTTAAGTGAAAAGTTCAAGTAAGTTGTTTATTTTACATAGAACACGTAATTTGTCTTGATTTTCGTCTGGTCAATTTTCTTAAAACAAAATAATATTTATTTTGTATTTGAATGACAATCGAAAAGTGTAAAAGCGAATTGTTTTGTCAGCGTACAGCATCTGATCAATTAATTAAATACTTTTAGAAAAAAATAATTGTTATGATGAAACCTCAAGGGCTTGAAGATCGTATCGTCGTTTTCAATATAATTATGTACGTATAATGCCGACACAGTTTTATTTTTCTCAGAAAATATCCATTTTTTCTCTAGATAGATTAAGATATAAAAGTGGACAGTTCTTGATTGTTTTTATTATGTAAGTCACACATATTTTTAAACGAATATAGTGTTGCTGATTTTTAAAACATTGTGGAAAGACTTTTATTAACCTGGCCATGCTCGAGCGAGCCATTTGGCTCGTGGACTTTCGACCTGCTAAAAAACCTAATGGCAGGGTGGAACCCAATCACACGACGCGATTTGTCTCGGCCCAACAATTTGGCTCGCTCCTGTATGGCCAGCTTTAAGCTAAAGGTTCTCAATCTTTAATAAAACATATCTTCACTTTATGAATTTACAAATTTGAACTTGCGGTTTATCACACCATTATCGTCTCGTATGATTTACCCACATTAGATTGTAGAGACGAATATTTTTGTTTATTCCCATGCCACAGCGTTATCGAGTATTGTCGTTTTAATTCCTTTTTTTGGTTTTGCAATTTGACCTTGTCCAGGGCTAAAATACCACTTCTGAAACAGTTAAGGCGCAATTTTAGAAAAAATATATATGTGTAGGTAAGGTACCTATTTATATTCTTTTCACTACATTTCACACTGCCTTACCATGAGAAGCCATCCACCCGCAAGAGTGGGAACTAATTTTCTGATCTTTAAAACAGATCCAGATAGAGAGTAGCATCCCAAGTTGTTGTTGTATTACGTCGTAAGAAATGATCTTGATCCAGATCCGTAGATAATAAAACACGGCTTTTCTCACAAAATCTGAGTAGTCATTTTGTTTTGTTTTAGCTTTTGTTCGAAAACGTCAAATGCGATTGCAAAAAACTCATTTGACGTTCATCAAAAGACATTTGTGCTAGCAGGACGATTCCATATTTGACATTGAAAATAAAATACAGCTTATAATCTGTTCTGAAGCACGACCACTGATTTTTACTGTAATTGCGTGGGATGAAAGATGTTGGAAAGTATAGAGTTGCATCGTGTAATAACCGACTAATCGAAATTTTCTCTAGTTTTCTTCGAAGCAGGACTATTCAGTGCAGAACTTTCACCGTTGGATACTTCACCACCAGATTTTCACCACAAGCCTTTTAGTGGTTGGAATTTTCGTTACAGCGGTTCCGCCACTGGGTAGTTCGCTGTCGTTCTTTCGACACTAGACTTTTAAACACTGTAATGTAGTGTTAATAATTCAATATGGCCATTGTTTCTTTTGGATTAAAATGTGGTTAGTCACAATAGAATTCAGATTTGCCTGTAAAACCCGTGATTTTTTTGGAAACTTTTGCATGGTGCACCATTTAAGAACATATTTCATTCATTGCAATGTATACTGAAATCTTGTTTCACAAGCGAATTCTGTATGATTCTATTTTTGACGCAAATTTCAATTTGCTATGATTGACAATAAAACATGAAAAAAGTGTCTCCCGCCAATAAAAATAGTGTTAATAAATGATTTTCTATTAATTTGCATCATTTATTTTAAATTTTCGTGTTTTATTTTGCAAAAGCCGCTGTTCAGCCAAATGTCCCAAATAAAATGCAAATGATATAAGCTGAAAAAGAATACGATTTGATATTGAAAACAATACAAATGAATTCTTATTGCGATTTAACCATTTCTAATAACATCTACACTACTTTACGAACACGAAAACAAAATATCCAGAAACGAAAAATATGACACTTAAACGGGCGGCATTCAAATATTGAGCACTGAATGGCAGCACTTAAAGATCCAACACTCAATCGGCGGTGGTGAAATGTCCGCCTATTAATTTTCGGTGGCGAATGGTACCGTACCGGTTTTCATTAGTCTGTTATTTAACGATGCATTTAGACGCATGCGACTTTTCGAACAACATAAGTAGTGCAAAAGAGAAAACAGAAACGAAAAGATGAGATGGAAAAAAGAGACTTGTGTCGCGTGGGTAAAATTTTCGGTGCAACTATTTGACGTTTTTTCTTTTCTCTTTTCCGTGTTTTTATTGTTCTGCTTCATATGATTTCGTTGAAATACTATTATTTTTTATTGCTTTTATATTGTAAAAAGCACAGGCACAGGCCAACACCGAAATGAAAAATAAAGAGTAGTGTCCAATTGGATTCATAAATTTTGTTTCAACGTGATGTAATAGCAGACTACGAAATGAACTTAAAAAAAGGAAAATGTCTTCGCTGTGGCACTTATACCAAAATTAACTAAAATAAAGGTGCGGGGTAAAAAGCAATAAGCCTGTAGGCACAAAGAATTTTTGTAGGTGTGCTTGAGACACTCCGTTTTGCAATAATTTATAAATATATTTTAACAATATTTTTTATTTTGCAACGCCAATCGGAGCTTCTAGAGCCGAGTCGTTTTGGAAAAACGACAATCGTAATAAGGGTGATTAACTCAAACTCCTACATAGTTTCTTTACCGAAATCGAGATGGCGTCACTATGAAAATCGTCTTTGGCATAGTGTACTACTTTGATTTCAATAGATTTTTAACATCCATCTGTCAGAAATATCGATTCAGTTAATCCCGATATAACTCACTAAATTCGTATAGGTACCTGGTTAACTCGGAGCTAACTCGGAATCTACTCGTTAATTAGTCTTAACTTCGAAAACTGAAAAAATTGCGGGCACACAAAAATCACTTTACCATTAAAACTATGCATGTCTTGATATTTGGCACTATTGATGTAAGGAACTGATTAACTGTTACAAAAATTGGAATATTGTTTTACCCAAGTCAGTTATTTGAATAGCGTTTTTAAAAAGAAATCAACATATGGGATGGCCCACCCAACAGAATGTGGATTTAAGATATGCGAAACCGGATAGTCCCGCCAAAAAAAATATTGACACTAGAATCATGTTTTAAGTATGAAGTACGAGTTTCGATTGAAAACTAATATCAAATTGGTTGATTTTCAGTTGCCCCGAGTGTCTGAGTTCTGTTCTCCACTTCTTCATTAGGTTACACGGGTAGCTTGAGCATAATCAGAATTCAATCGCCTAATGCGGTTTTCTAACAAATGCAGACCTGTAATCACCAATATGAACTTGGTTCCCACCCGGCAACAAATTTCAAAGAAAACTGTCGCTTGTATAATCGTCTTCGTGCGTCTCTTGTCGGACTCATGTAGCTCTTATCATAGCTTGTGCTGCAAGTTCTCACGATTATCAAATATGTATGTACACATGGCAAATGGAATTTTTTTTTCAATTTTGTTGATGCAAAAAAAAGGCGCGATAACTTAAATTTCTTGTCAAATACACATACTACATCAACGTTTTTTTTTTTTTTTATTTAAGTTTTGTTCAAAAAGCGAAATTTAAACTCGACGCGCGCAAAAAAAAAAAAAAAACAAAAACAGTACATAAAAAAATTTGCACATGTGCTTTTCAAATTTATAAACACAGTGTTATCAAGAAAATAGGTCAAATTGTTGAATCGCAACTAAGATAGGTGTGTTGTCGTCGTCGTGTCGTTGGTCGGTCGTCGGCAATGGCGCAAGGGGATATTATTTATTAGCTGTGGCATGCATGAAATGATATAAAATCGCAATCACAGATAATGAAACTAACTATTATATACCTATACCTAATTATAAATTACTCACTTACTGTGACTTATCAATTTTAGACTATGAGTAGGTATACCTAATAATTATAGTTATTTTGTTAATAAAGGCGTAAAACAAGAGGCCTCGCGAGATTTCTGATTAGGCTAGGCACAGAAGCTTTAAGTTGTCAATTTTCGTCGATAAGGGTGTTTTTTTTTGTACGAATGATTTTGAACGCTGCAATCAGGTGAATGAATATAATTTTTTTTTTAAACGATTTAACTCATAATTTTGATTAATTATTAATTAGTTGCAGCCGGTGGCGTTATGGATAGTGCGAGGTACTGTCATGCCAGAGGTCTGGGTTCGATTGCTAGCCTGTCCACCTAAATAAAAAAAAACCGGCTACTGCGCGAGAAAGTGACAAATCCTTCAAAGAGTATGGCTATAAGGTTTGTATTCTTTGATTATACCTCCCTTGATATATGAATTCTATAAAAATGTTTTGTGACGGGAAAACACTTTTCTTGGTAGTTCATTTCCCGTTACATAACTTCATAACCCCATTCTTGAATATATTTTCACCGAAGTAATGACTTTTTGCTAAGTCCCCGAGCCGAATATACACAGAGCTTAAATGTGCTTTTAAATTCTAAATGTCAGATCAAGGTTTTTTAAAAATAAATGATTTTTACTTGCTTTTAAGCCAAGTATTGGTTTTCAAGGTTGTAATCAAAAAAAACACTACGACGAACGAGAAGTCCGAAAAAGTGGGTTTCGTCATGTCGTCCGTCGGTCTGTGCGGCAGTTCGTCGCAGTGGGTCGGTGCGTCAGTGCGTCCACTGAGCTACAGCTTAAACGAGGGGTCCGATTTGCATGAAATTTAGTACAGAGCATTTTTATGTGATTCCCTAGAGGGAAAATTCGAATTTTTGTTTTAACTCACTTAGAACGAGTAGCTGCCATACAAAAATTTCCTTTTTTTTAATTTTCTCAAAAACGGCTCAAAGGATTTTGATTAAACTTCGTACCGGGAATGAAAAAAATAATCGTAAGAAAATTGCGTTTCATAAAAAAATTCACATAACGGAAATTATAAGCATTATTTTTGGGTTATTCGCGTATTTTCTTCCATTGAAATTCTGTCACAGCTATACAAAAAAAAAAACACCCTCTTTTAATATTGTGTAATGAACTGATAATAGGTATACAGTCCTGAACATACGAACATTAGCAGCACGGCGACCGACGTGTGGCGCCGTAATTTACTGAATGATAGAGCAATTGATTCAATTTGTATATATGACATAAAAGCTTGATTGAAACACAAAAGGCCGAAAGTTCGCACGGGTAAAATTTATAATTTCTTACACATTGTAATAGCGAATGCCCAATATACCTATACAATCCCTCCGTTAATTGCGATTTTGAAATAGTGTGCAAGATAAGCAAGGTGTTAGATAATTGAGTGTTTGAAATCAAAGTTGATTAGTTAATTGAAACAAAGTAAAAGTGTATTGTTTACACAATTAAATATATTCAATCTATAAGCTAGAAAATCAAATATCGGGTTGTATTTAAATGACAACACACAACAATATGTATGGAGTAGAATTGCAAATTTTTGGAAATATAAGTGAATGCGGAAGTTAAAAATCTATTTCAAGCTATACTAGGTATACTAATACAGATTGGGGTAAGGTTATCAGTTTGATTTGAACCAATATGTATTTGCACACGGTTCACAAAACTTTTGTATGCAATTTAAAGCATATGTTTTGACTAAATTGTAAAATTGATAAAAAATAATCAAGTTTTAAGAAAAAAGAGCGCACTAAGATTTTATTGAATATTATAAATAATTTGAACGAATGTGAATTATTTGTTGAACATAGAAAATGAACACACACCGACCACCTGCGAAGATTTGAACGTTTTGTTTTTTTTTTTTTCTGGGACGGGGAGATAAAACAGAACAACCCCATTTACTACATAGAAGGGAGGAGTATTAAAAAAAAAATTGTGTGAGTGCCGGGACTCACGGTTAATATGTGTAAACATCAACGTGTGCGGATCCAAAACGGACTTGTTTTTGCTTGAAGGGGATTTTTTGCACTGAACGCACCCATCCTAGTATGCATCATCAAAAGACAAATAATATCAAAAATAATCGTCTGCTGAATGATTATTGTTCAAAACTGCCATCAATTTGGTTTTTTCTTTTCAAAATGCCAAAGTTAATGAAACCTTTCAGAATTTCGACAAATATTAGGTATGTTCGTTTACTTCCCATAACTGCCAAATTCTACCAATCTTATAATTTTATATGACGTTTGCCATCACTATGAACTAAAATGTTTGGTAGAAATTGGCAATTTCGGAAAGTGAACGAACAGAGGTAATATTTAAGGAAGATGTTGCCCAAACTTTTCCGTCTTGGTTTTTTTCACCGAAAAAATCGATTTTAGTTACCTACCTAGCACAAAATCTAAATCCTGCAAATGTCATTTTGATTGGCTTATGAAGCTAATAATTTGCGTCTTAGAAACCAAAACTTTAAATTTATATGCAAAACGTCATCAGGCTACATTTTGTATAGATTCAATGAAGAACTCAAAAATTTCAAAAGTTTTAATCAAATTCTTAGAGCCGTTTTCAAGGGATTTGACAATAAGAAAATACCGTTGGATCGTAGGTAGGCACATATTTTTAAAATGGCGGAAACTTGTTATAACAAAAAAAAAATGCTTTTTTTGATAGAGTTACATGGATTTATCAATTTATAGATATTGCTGTTTCAGAAAATCCACGGTTTTGTTGTCATAAAGATATAAGTTTTTAAAATCAGTTATAGGATTCTCATTCCGACAATTGAAAACGGTAGGAACAAATTGATAATAGAAAAAAACTTTGTAGCTCAGAAATAATTATGGACAAAAAATAGCAAATTAGATTACATTTAACAAATGACCAAAACTTCGGAACTTTTTTGAAGTGAAAGTCTTAGGCTATTGTGAGTGGGTTTCTTTATATATTCCGGATATGGAATAGAATAGATGGAAAAGACAAAAATTGGTATCCAGAATACCGAAGATAGAATGAGTAAAGAAACAAAACTAAAGGGTTTTCCAATAAGAGGTGTTATTTTGAATAGCCCGCTATTTCGGTAGCTGTCAATTTTGAAGCTGTCATTTTTTGACATTTGACAAGTAGAAACTACGCCATTAATAAAAATGGAACGATACACGCTTCAACAACGCATTGAAATTATTAAAATTCACCATAAAAATGGTAAAACTTTGGCAGAGACGGTTCGTAAAACTAAAACATTTTTGGGTCGTCGTGAAGCACCTTGTCGGACCGCAATACAGAAATTGGTGGACAAATTCGAGCTGTTGGGACAAGTTAGTGATGTGAAGAATAAAACCCGTGCACGTCGCTCAAGAACAACTGAGAATATTGCTGTTGTAGCCCAAAGTGTTGAAGAAAACCCAGGTTTGTCCATTCCTCGTCGTTCTTTGGAATTAGGCATTCCACAAACTTCATTACACCGTATTTTGCATAAAGACTTGGGTCTTAAGGCTTATAAAGTTCAGTTAACACAAGAACTCAAGCCGGCTGATCATCAACAACGTCGTGTCTTTGCTGATTGGGTCCTTGAAATGCATGAAAATGATCCGGAATTTCATCGAAAAATCATCTTGACTGATTAGGCCCATTTCCATCTCGGAGGCTACGTCAACAAGCAAAACTGTCGCATCTGGGGCTCGGAAAACCCAAGAGTTATTGTTGAAAAGCCTCTCCATCCTCAACGCGTGACTGTTTGGTGCGGTTTACGGTCCGGCGGGGTCATTGGACCTTACTTTTTCGAAAATGAGGCTGGAGCAACAGTTACAATCAATGGATTGCGCTATCGAGAGATGATTAATGATTTTTTATGGCCGGAATTGGATGGTATTGATCTGGACAACGTTTACTTTCAACAAGACGGCGGTACGTGCCACACAAGCAATGAAACCATCGATCTTTTACGGGAAAAGTTTCCGGACCGTGTTATCTCTCGAAGAGGTGATCACAATTGGCCACCGAGATCTTGTGATTTAACACCTTGCGACTTCTTCCTTTGGGGCCACGTGAAAGATAAGGTCTACGCCAACAGCCCAGCGTCGATTCAAGACCTCAAAGATGGAATTCGTGAGGCTATCGAGGACATGGGGCAGCCGCTTTGCGATTTGGTTATGGAAAATTTCATGAAAAGGATATTGTCCTGTAAGCGTGGTCGTGGCGGCCATTTTGCTGATGTTGTGTTCCATTATTAACGGCATACCTTCCTCTTTATAATGAAATAAACATCCGATCATTTATCTCAAAAAATGCTATTTTTCTTTGAATATCAAAATAACACCTCTTATTGGAAAACCCTTTAGAAGAAAAAGAATGGCAATCACGGTGATGAGTAAAAGAATGCACTCCAAATATTCTATTTAGAATGAATAAAAAAAAATTCATTCAATATCCGGAATATTCTTATTGTGAATAAAGAAACGCAAAAAAATAAATTATGACTGTGAATCGAAACATGGCAGCAGTAATAGTGTGCCGATATCGAGTATCTTCGGTTTTTCTTGCTGAATACAATAGAAGATCCAATTTATAACAGTTTTGTGCATAAAAGTACTGTTTATGCGGCCCCACAGGACCACGGCCCTCCACCGGTAGGCATCTTTCGGGCACCCAGAGTTTCTTACAAGTCGCACGAAGCGCTTTGACACACACCTACTTTAAATAGCAAAAAGAAATATTAAAACTGTTATAAATTGGCATTTCTCTAGTCTCGTCCGAATATAATAATCTTGTCCCACGGAAAAAAAATCACCTGAGCGCTGAGACGAAATGTTTCTAAAAATTTAATTAAATTGAGATTTAATAACTTTTGTGCCATAACAATGAAATATTTAAATAAAAAGTGGAAATTTTGCTTCAACTCATTTTGGCAGTTCATAATGAGAATAATAAGATATTTGTGTTTTACTATTGAGCGAACAATGGGTACGTTCAGATGACGAAGGGACTTGAAGGCAAGGCAAGTTTCTCGTCTCTAATTGGCCAGCTGTCGCAAAATTTCCTTCCAATTAAGGCAACTTTTATTGGAAAGTGACTGGAAAGCTAGTCAAGAAATATCTCCCTTCATTTCAAGTCAAGTGCATTTATGTCAAAATATCAGCAGATTATATTTGGTCATTAAACAGCAAGCTGAACTTCATTGTTCAGTGACATCTTTTTTCAACGTTTGTTTTATTGTTTTGGGTGGAGGAGTTCTTAATTAATTAATAGAATTAAAAAATGCATCATTAGTAAGAAGTATTGAAAAAATATAATTTACAATTTGGAATTGACTTGTGTAAGGTGTTTTTCAAAAAAAAATATTATTATAAATACTATCTGAACTATCAACGGAAGGTAAAGGTTGAAAGTAAAGTTCCAATTTTGGCATTAATGACATCTCAAAAAAATAACTAGTTTCCTTGTTAAAATTTGCGTTCAATGAATGCACTTGACTACATATGTAGTCCCTTGTGTCTGCTGAACGTACCCAATCTTTCGCCACCATTAAATTGACGTTTAGCGGTCAGTTCGATTTTTTTTCGTAGAACACGCCTATTGGAATTTTCGTACATTTTGGTATAATTTTAATGGCCGCGTTCGAATAACTATCGAAAGCTATCCGGGTAGGTGTGTGTTTTTGTATTCCCATAGGAAATTTAAGCTTATGATGTCAAAAACAAATCTCAATCTATCCTAAAATGTTCGGTATGCTAAATGATCCCATGGAAATTTGGCGAATAGCTAAATACACCTACAGCTGAATATTTATTTATTTTTACAGAAGATATTTGCAATTAAATGCCGGCATCAAATAGTATAGCGATGAAAACTCAATAGTGTTTCCTTTTGTTAGCTATTCTGACTTTTGTCAGCAAAAATGTTACCTATCCGACTTTGATCGTTCACAAACAAATCAGATATAAAGGTATCTAAGATAGCCTTTCTGACTACAAGGTCTATGTATATGTATATAGAAAACATGATATTGCGCATGTTGTTAACCTTTTTCTCTCATGCATATTGTCACCAAGTGACGTAGTTCACATCACATTGTTTATTTTTAAATCTTTTATGTCTATATTCAATTTTGTCACCCAGTGATGTAGATGCTCAAAAGAAAAGACAAATTCAACAGTAACTTACGGGTCACTCAACTAGCATTGATTTAGGTTTTCTGCCTAAATTGATTGCAAGTTCATCTGTAGTGTAATCATCTCACACGATTTGAAATGTGTTAATACCTACATGAAAAAATTTAGTATTTCTATGGATGCAAGTGTGGAAACAAAATATCGAAATCCTTTTCAATACATAAATTTTGCAGTCGTATCTATGTATCTACTTCTATCCCATGTTATAAAAAAAAACATGGAGTTATTTGTTTATTCTGCGCATCTTTGTCACTTGGTGACAAAACCGCATATGGAAAAAAAGAGAAACAAAACCAAACGTGAAGTGAATTACGTCACTCGGTGACAATCTGCATGAAATGCATGACGACTTGCTATGTTCTCACAAAATGTGGTAAAGAGAAGAAAGAGCAAAAATCTAAGGAATATAGTCTCATATTCAAGTTATAACAAAGGGTATTTATTTTTAGACGTGTGGTTTTCAATCTGGCAATACTTTTTTCGGAATTGATCTTTTTGACAGCTGTCACTTGATTTATGCTTAGTTTGGTTTGCCGTTTCATAATTAAGAGACTTACTCCTGAACAACGTTTGCAAATCGTGCAAATTTATTACCAAAATAATGGTTCGATTCGCGCGACGCATCGCACGCTGGCTGGAATTTATTCGAGCCAGCCGTGGCGGCCACTTGCCCGAAATTATTTTTAAATAATAATGGCAAGCCCTTATCTATATAATAAAGCTAAATTCTTGGCACTAACATGTAATTATATGCATATTATATCTTCTTGAAAACCACACGTCTAAAAAAACATCCTTATCATTTATGTAAGTACGTAATTATTGTGTAGTGTACAATTATGTCCTTACGTGCACATAACGATCAACAGCCCAATTCTTAGAAATGTTTTACAATATTACAATTTAAATATTTGCAATTATTATAAAACGTATCCAAGTTTCCGAACCGCAATAGAATTCTTTTCATAGGTAAATCTAAAAACCCTATCGTTCCTACAAAAGACTACAGTGCTTTTTTGTCTAAATTGATAAGAATGCAGGCGCCTTTAAGTAAAAGATATAAAACTAATTCATAGAATTTTGGATAAGACGGTGCGGCGAGAGATAAAGATCCCCTTTTAAAGTTTCTTCCCTTTAAATAGATTATGAATTATACTTACTTTTGATTAATGTATGAACCTATCGCATATTATATATTATCCATATCCGTTGTACATTCGTCATCAGTATTTCCAGGTAGTTCTTTTTCAATTTTGTATCTTTAACAATCAAGCCTAGTTTGTACTTCATTGCGAAGTGAAATAGAGATAAAGTGAAACCTTTATAAGTTCAGCGTCGAAAGGTTTACAAACAAAAATGTACTGGCTATTTGCTTGGAAACAAATTTGTTTTTCCTTGTCGCCAAAATTATTACATTTAATTTTATGTTAATTTTCACATAAATGAGAAAAAGCAATTTTTTTTGGTATGAAAATTTCACTTCGCTTTACTTGCCCTCTTTCAATGTGAAATTCTTCTTCAAAACACGCTTGCCAGTTAAGTTAACTCCCTTAACTTCCAACTGTCAAGATTGGCTGCGATAATTCGTTTCTTGTTATTCGCAATTCCGCTTCGATCTTGACAATCAAATTTTGAAAAAAAATTATTTTGAACATTTATTGTCATTTTTTTTTCTCCAAAAACTATTTATTTAGGCTTAAAGATTTAAGTTCAACATAAGAGCTTATGTGAAAGTTTACGATGAGGAAAAAGTCGAACATAAGCGCTTATATTATCAACTTAAATATTTAAGTTTCGTTTCAGGAAATGGGCCTAAAACAACTTGATTAAAAAGAACTATTAAGGAATAGATTATTAGCTTTAAATAACTTAAAGCATGATGTTGTAAGTGTTGCCGTTGTTTTTCAATAATATTTATATTTATTATAAGTCATTTTTTTGAAAACAATGCCTTTTCCGCCTAAACAGTGGAGGAAATAGAGACCCACTTCCTATTTGATTATTTTTTTATTTCAACTCAACCTAGACGCTTAATTGTTTTGATGCATTTTATCCAAACACCCTTTATATCTACTTACATTTGAGAGTTGAAGAATTATATGGTTATGCTGGTCAACATATAGGTAACTCAAATATGACGTCGTTGTCGTATAGTTTTTATAACTGGTTAAAAATGGCATTTTTCAATCGCTTTCTTCCACTTTCACTCATGAATAAGAAATACTTTTATGATGTGCCACAAAAAAAAAAAATATGCACAGCATTTTAAAATTTATTTTTTTAAATCTATAAATTGAATTTTAATCCTAAAATCGATTGATGTAAAGTGATTTTGTGTCTGAGAAACAAATTTATCATCAAAACAAGAAGAAATTTCGCTTGTCTTTATTTGCATTATTCTGATGAGCTTACATATATAGTTTATCAGATTTTGAATAAACTTTGAATTTTAAGAGCTTATAATATTAACGGTTGAGATATTATTACTGGAATATTTTCAGTAACTTTGTGAATAATAATTATGTATCTACATAAATGTAGTTTTAATAGAACGGTATTTTTATGATAAGCGTTTTATGAATAATTTTGTATAGAAACACCGTCAGAAAACTATAAAAATTCAACAGTATACAAATTTATGATCTGAAGAACCATAACTTGAATTGGTACATATTAGCGCGAAATGTTTATGGTTAGGGTGCTGGTGGCATTTAACAGCAGTGCAGTAAAATAATTAAATATATTGTGAATGAAATATGTAAAGGGTGTTTTTTTTAGACGTGTGGTTTTCAATCTGGCAATGCTTTTTTTCGGAGTTGGTCTTTTTGACAGCTGTCACTTGATTTATGCTCAGTTTTGTTTGCCATTTTATAATTGATAGACTTACTCCTGAACAACGTTCAAATTTATTACCAAAATAATGGTTCGGTTCGCGCGGTGCATCGCGCGCTGCATCCAATATTAGATCGACATAATCGCATAAATTCGAGCAACCATGGATCGGTTTCGCACCACGTTTACTCTAGTGGATAATGGTCATCCTCAGAGACGCCGTACAGTGCGCACCGAAGACGCTATTGTCGTATATTTGAAAATAAAACGATAATCTAACTTTCGATAAAAATCCGAATCTGACAACGCTGGCGGGTTCATATCACAGATTAGCCACATGAAGATGAGAATCCCCGGCAGCCATTTTAATTTGCCTACAAGCTTGAACTGGCAGTTATCAGATAAAAAATGAGAATGTGTGTATAAAAATCTCATACATAGACAGTAGGGATCTTCACACACCTGGTTAAATTGTTGTTGCAATTCACATCTATTCATCGACGCGGGAAAAAATTACAAATACAACAATGTAAACAAATGGGTTTTGGAGGGTGAAACGTACGAAACATTCTCATCTTCATATGGCTAATCTGTGGTTCATATGAAGATGTTCACGCACGATCCGTTTTACTGCCTGAATAGAATAGAGTGCGGCAACTTCCGAACTTTGACAGTTGATAGCGGCCATATTGTTGAAGCTACATCTGTCAAATTGGCTGCCATTTATTCATTCTAGTTTGCCAAATCACCATGGACGGATATAGCGTTCAACACCACGTGCAAATGATAAGAATGTTTTATCAAAATGGGTGTTCTGTTCGGACAACTTTCCGCGCGCTTTTCATTGAAAAATCATCTTCAGCGATGAGGCCCATTTCTGGAACAAATTTGGAACGATACCAATCTACATGAGATCCAAGAGCGTCCAATGCATCCCGAAAAAGTCACTGTTTGGTGTGGATTTTCGGCTGACGGCATCATCGGACTAAATTTCTTTGCGAGCGACGTTGGGCAGACTATCACCGTCAACGGCGAACGCTGTAGGTCGATGATTGATTACCAACTACTTTTGGTTATTTAACATTTATGTGATAAATAGTTGGAAGATTAGAACAATCTTTATAAACGTTTACTACATATATGAATTGCAAGACTTTTTGTTTGTTGGTAATTAATTACAATTTTAAATAAGAATATAAGAAAATCAAATAATCAATCTATGTTACCAATTTTGAGTTAAAATTTATGAAGAAACTAACTCTACTTGCAATAAACTGATTGTAATATATTCAATATTTCATTCATTATTTCTAAACAAAATCGAATGTTTGCTAAAATTAATTTAGTTGCTAATTTCTAAATAGTTACTAATTCAAATGTAGATATTTAAATATGCATATAATAAAATAGAACATTAGCTACACACATAAATTAACAAAAGCCGGTTTTTTTCCAAATCATCTAGGTATACAAAAAGTTAAAGTCACTGCGATTAACAATCAACCATCAAAGAAAATAATGCGAAAATATGCAGTCTGGTTTAAATTAATATTCTGGCTTACCAAAGGCTTTAAACAACAAACATTTGTATCTTTTTTTTTGTGTTGAATATATTGTATCTTCTTACTGTCTCCGCGGATCACGCACTCAAAATTATCCAACTCAACAACTCAAAACTAACCACAGGACCAAATAAGTATTTTGAACGTGTTTTGACTAAATCACAAGCAAAACACAATTATGTTTGGTACTTATAGAAAACATATTGGGAATTCAGAAAGTTTTTCAGTTTCTGCCATGATTGTTTCTTCCTATAAATGCCAAAATCTAGTACTTAATCAAACTAGGATTTACGCTAGGAACACAATGGGGTGTAGCTGCAGCTAAAAGGATAGGTATAGCACAAGCTGTCATTAAAATGGCTCACTCATGCAGCAAACGACGGTGACGTCTACAGTAGTGGTGTAGCGCGGTTAAACTTGAGTCAACTTTTGGTGCAGCTATAAACAGTTTCACATTGTAACGCTTAATGCTATGTATTTTATTACCTTTAAACTTTGATACAGCTACACTATTGTGTTCACTTTTTAGTCCAACAAATTGCAACAATTTGGACTTAAGATTTGTATTCGGCCTTATCACAGGCCCCGTCGTAATAGATTTGTACTATATGAATCCCTAAAATAAGTATCAAAGCTGCCGTCGTAACAGAGGTGTCGAGGTACTTGTGAGTAGATGAAAATTAAAATCTAGTACCTTCATCTACTCATGCTTTCATCGCAAGTATATGAGTTTTGTAGGAAAACTAATTTTTTGCGTTTCATTCAAAATGTCTAGCAAACTACTTGCAAATACTTCGCCATCGCCAAGGGAAACCGGCTATTTTCACATATTTTCTGAGTTCATAAAAAGTTATACGATAGCCTCAAACTTCGTGTCAATATTTTTCTCATGAACCTCTATTCGAGAGTTTAAACCATATTTCCTATGCAAATTTTTATTTTATTTTAATTGCAAGATTTAAATTTGCGAGATTTCACAGCCAACCCGCTTATCTGTGCACTCTGAACTTGCAAAGATCATACATTTTTGTTTAACCTGTTATTTCATCAGATGATTTGGATTTCGCATGAGCAACAGCTGCGTTGCGCATCAACATTGCATCAAATTATTTGAAGACTATGAATATACCCATAGGGTTTTTTTGGCGTTCCCCCAACTCGTTACCTCCCATATAAAAGGGAGAAACACCGAAATTCCGAAACCCTGTTATCCTGAAAACCCAAAATTTAGAAAACCCAAAACTCAGAAAATCGAAAACTCAGAAAACCAAAAACTCAGAAAACCCTAAATTAAAAAATCTCAAAATCTGTGTACCTATGTACTTATTGTTTCTTTCTATGATTTTTTTTTGTTGTTGATTTTTTGTTGCAGATGTCATTTGTTCGCTGTGGTTCCATAAGAATTTCGCTGTAGTGTTGGAGACCACCAAAAAATTTTGTTTTGCATCAGCAGCTCAAAAAAATTGGTAATATGTAATGTATGGGACTAGGAAAACTTAATTCGAAAAGAAGCTCAAAAGCGAATAGGAGAAAAACGCCTCCTAGAACTTAAATGACATTAAGTTTGGTCCAGACATTGACCAAACTTGCAAGCTTGCAAATGGGGGTGTCACACGATATGCAAAAACTGTCCCAAAAAGTCGCATTTGTCCAAAAATGTGATCGCAAATGTTGCGTATATGTGCTATAAAGCTAGCATAATCACCCAATTCCAATCATATGCAGCTTTGCGAACATTTCATATTTTTTTGAAACTGTGTTGGGGGAAATTGAAAAAGAAGCCAGAATCGGGAAATTGTGGAATACTTTTTTGATTGAACTTAACATAGTTTTGGTGTATTTATAGTATTTCCCCAATAAAAAGATTTAGAAAAAAAAATAGAAAAAAATAATGCACTTCATATAAAAGCGAACTATTTTGATGAAATTTATAAATCTTGTTGCGAAGTTACATTAAATATCATCCCCAGAACTACCCACACTTAATTTTATACAATTAAAGTTCCATTTAATTTCGTTTAAATATGTAATCCAATATAGGTAAATGCAAGAACTTGACACAATATGCTGCATATGTGGAGATGTGCAATGTTCGGGTTTCCTGTCATTGCAAATGCTTGGTATGGTCTCATATGGCCGCACATGTTCGCAAACTGTAACAAATTATATGCAAGGGTAATCATACGGTATGCAAGCAAGTCGCAAACTTATAAGCAATTTGGGTGTCGCACATATTCCGCAAATGGTTTGCCAGCATTTAATATGGCGGAATATCCCAAAAGGGTGTTCAGACGATATGCTATCAAAGTCGCAAATGATGACGTAAAAATGACGTCAGAGTCATTTATATGCCGTCTTCTCGTAGCTTTATAAGTTATGTGAACAATTTTTCAACGTGAAATCAAAAATTAAATCCATTTTTATGATCAGTAAACGATTTTCATTGTCTAAAAGGGGGCAAAACAATAGAACTTAGGGATTTATCAAAACAGAGTGAAGAGTCAGAAAAGTGAAACAAAAGACCAATTAGTCAAAAACTTTCCTATTAAGAACTAATAAAATGTTGGCAAGCAAAAGTCGTAGCTCAGACTTTATCTGACCTAAAAAAAGACCCTTTCATTTCTTGAAAATGAACTTCCTGCTTGCAAAAATGTTATGATAACAAAATTAATGTACATAATATGTATATTTTGGAATAAAAAAGCAAATCAAATTTTTCGTTTTCTTATATCTAAAATTTCATAAATCAAATGTTCTGGTGATATGGAGGTTTCCGATAAAATACTAGCGTTAAAATTAAATTGTATAGGTATACATCCTGTATGAAAAATAGGGTCAGTTATGTTATTATTTATTTTTGTATGATGAATATAGGTTGTTTTCCCGCATATATGAACCGGCTCTCAAATGATTAATGCAAAACAGGTATAGCTCTAAATAAAAACAAAAAACTAGCGATAAATTAAAAAAAAGTTTAATGTTTCATTTAAATTCAGAGGAAATATCATTAATTTAATTTCTTATGACTTATTTCGTAGCCTGAGCCTGAACCTGAGCCACTTGGCGAAGTTTTATTTTCCAGAAGTCATTTTTTGTTAGTATTATTTACTTATTTAGAAACTCTGAATTGGTATGAAAAAATGCAAATCTCATAAATCAATTTTTTGTGTGGAAAAATCTACAAAAATGAGATTTGAGACTCGAAAAAAGAAAGGAAGTAAGTGGAATTTTGTCATCGTCATTGAATTTTAAAATTATATTGAGTCTGAATTTTTAGTCTATTTATATAGAGTGTGTCACAACCGTAACATTTTGGCATTTCAAAAATTAATATTTCTGTTTCAATTCAATCTTAGGTTTAGCGGGAAATATAATTATTTTTTCCTATTGGAATATAGTCCACTTTTAGGGGGAACCCATTCTACAAAAAAAAAAATAATTTTAAACCCCATGGGAGTGACAAATTATTTCACTTTTAAGTGAGAAAACGTCTTTTTTGTATGAGAAATGATTACACTCATTATGACAATCATTTCCCATTAGAATTTCTTATATCAGGTATATTGTGTTCATTAATGTTAACTTGTCACTTCCGTAACAATTTCAAACAATTTTACACAGATTTGTTTTTCACATTTCTAATTTTGTGCTCAAGATCAAAATTCAGGTAAGTAGGTATATTTCGAAATCCCCATAGTTATTAAGGTCACTCTCGTAACGCAACTAAAATAATTTAAAGAACTTCATGCTTTTTATTGTATGAATTTAGTATAATGATTTATAAAATCATAAGTATCAGTGACATCCGTAACAATTGAAACACACTCTACCTATCTTTTGTAAATAATTTTTTTTTCGCTACGAAAATATGACATATGGCGCGAAATGCTAGTGGGTAGAGTATGGTGCTACAACTATTTTAGTATGATGCTAATATTTGAAGATGATCTTGCAAATTTCTGATATTTTATTGAAGTTAAATCAGAAAAAAAGCTTTGCGCATGACCTGCCACCTGCGACCTGCGAAAGCGAATAAGTACATTAACTTTCTTTTTGTTTTAACTGTGCCACGAATTCCAACTTTCCAATTATATTTAATTGGAAAGTTTTCTATTTTAATATTTGTTGAGCGACCAACAACTTAACTTCTGCGAACAGTCAAACGTAAATTTGCAATTTCAATCCACAACAGGACGCATTCGACAAACCGGCGAATAGAAAATTCGTTCGAAACGTTCATTTTCATTTTATTTATGTTTTATGAGAACTCGCAGTTGTCAGCGACCGCTCGTGAGAATGAAATGTCAAACTTTGTAGTTCGCTGGTCGCGCCTCACGCACTTAACTCCATTTAATACTTTGACATTTGTATATATAGAAAAAATGTGTGTTTGCATGGTTTGTTGCACGACTGTCACTTAGGAGTGTTCAGCTGAAGTTTAATAAAAAAAATCGGTTTAGCACGAGACTCATTAAAACGTGTTTAAAATTAAGAAACAAGTTATTAGGAACAGAAAAATGTGAAATACAGTATTATCAGAATATTTAAATTCTTACACCAGAGTTTTTTTAACAGGGCCAGAAAAAAAACAAGTGTTGACGGACTGGAGGACGCCAAAGCAACGTCAAAAATTCGAGTTGCCAACAAGCTGAGTTAGGCGATTGTAACTTGTAAAGATCTTAGACCTATTCAAACCTTTTTTCTCATGCATTCATTTGTATTTAGTTGAGTTCCTAACATTTTTTCTTTTTTTCAAATTCACTACAATTTTGAAAGCATTCTTTTAGATGCCACTAACTGTACGAGGAATAACAGTAGATTTCAGAATTAACTGTATTATTAGAGTACGCAGTAATATGCAGTAGAGACAGTAAAGTAAGTCTAGGGCTCGGCCACGTAGTAAACGACAAGCGACGTTGCTAAGTAACGTTCGAAAACATAGTACTTTGTCACTCAGGATCAGGATCCAATAAAAAAAATGTAAAATATTTGAAATCAGAGCGATGTTTCTCAGAAATGTCGGTATCGTATCACTCATCAATGACTACGTGGCCGCAACCATACAATCTTATGTTTTAATTTTTGTTTTTGTTTGCCACCGTGCGTCGCTTGTCGCTCACTGTTTGGCCAAGCCCTAAGTAGATATTTTCGAAAAAGATTTTTAATATTTTCAGCATTTTTAAAAAGTTTAAGTACCGGAATGATTTCTTAGAGTTGCCAAAAGCCAAAGATCAAGAATATTGGCTCAATTGATTTCTTTGCGAGCATTATTATGGTTTGCTATTAAAAAAAATGAAGGTTAATTGCTTTCAAAATACATAAATGCTTGATTCAAATTGCTGGCATGTACGTAGCGTAGATGAACAACTAGAATTATATTAAAGTTTTGTTTTTTTTTGATTTGATTTTGATTAGAAAAATTATTTGGACTGGGTTCATAGTTTCCTCAAGTGATAAGCTGAAATTTGGTTCAGAAAATGTTTGATAATAAAATATTTTTTGTCAACGACGACGCCATAATAATTCTGAAGGTTGATGTTGCTCTCTATTATTTTTTTTTTTTAATAAAACATTCTAAAATTAAAGTTACTTGAAAGGCCATTAATAACAAAAAAAATTGTTTTGATACGCATTTCTTCATACCTACTTTTGTTCTTGAGTAGAATTATGAGTTTTTTTTTATAGCTGCATCTGCTTTATCGTGACGATTATTACAGACTTCATTATTTATGAAGAAATTTTGTGTTGTTGACGTAATAATGAGATGAAACGAAGAGTTACTTTGGTAACCGTCAACTGTGCGTCCATCTGTACATCAGGATAGATAATTCCTACAGCCTAGAGCCTAGACAGATGAAGGGATTTACCTTAAATATTTTAGTAGTAGTATTTTTTGTATTATTTTCTAAGGGTGTAATTCGAAGTTTGGGTAAAAGCTTAGGTACACCTAGGATGGGTGTATATGCAATATCGGTTGTTTTTTTTTTTTTTAATTTTCTCGTAAACTTCATGTCTATAAGATTGTTATGTCCAAACTGAATTTAATAAAACAGCATATCAGTTTTTAGCGGATTATTCACATAAGAATTGAAATAGGGTTTCGGCGTGTTATGATAAGATTGTATTATTTTTGAGCCATTCCCGTACATCTCGCTAATAGCGGCAAAAATGTCTCTCTAATTTCGAACACAGGTCTTTCTAAGTAATACAAAAAAAAGGTTTGTTTGTTTACTTTTTAAACTAAATTTGTTAAATTTTTGGAGAGTATAGGTATATAGAATTCGCTCAGAGATTAAAATTGTCCAAAAGATTCTTGAACACAAATGTTTGCCACTTTTTAAACGTCAAAAATTGTAAACATTAAATTCTTTATCAAATTTCACTATAAAACATTATAAAAACTTTTAAAAATAAAAGCAAAACTCGATTTAAAAGACTGGGGCTAAATTACCGCTTCAGTGACTGAGTGAGTGAGTGCCATCAGTGATCGAATGAGCGAGTGAAAATAAAATGAAAAAAATAATAAGAACAAAAATTCTTTAATTTTTCCTTCAGAATTCGCACCCATATTACACACTGTCAGTCGGCTGTTCACCTATCCACCGGAATGAAATTCCGTTCGATTACTGATGATAAAATGTAAAATTATGGTACTCGATTGCTCGATATCGTAAGCGGTAATGCCAAATTCACATAATTCTGTCACGTATTACTCGAAAACTGATGCGGTAATTTTAAATAAATGTGATGTTTGGGAGCACCATGATATACATCATACATGTATCAAAATTGAAGCAAATCGCCCAACCCGTTTAGGTTCTAGAACGGTGAAGACTCAATTTATTTTTGGTGTTATGTATCATGTTTCTCCCAAAAACCGCAGATATATATTACATACCATTCCTCTTGCTAAAAATATAGCTGCTCAAAATAGTTGATTTGTGAAAATAATTATGAAAAACAACTTCTTAACTTACGGAACTGCATAGACCTTTAAAATCAAATGATTTCTTAAAGTGAGTTCTGAGAATGAATAGCTATTTATCGAAATTTTGAAATTAATTCAACAGAAATTTGTCACCAGAACTTGAAGAATATCCATCAGAAGGGGTTGATTATAATAAAAACTAGTAACATGATCACAATGATGACGCACGGTAATGACGGCACAGGAATGACAACGAAAGGTTTTTTTTATGCAAATTAAATAGAAGTTAACCAAAAATTGATATATTAAAATTTATTATATAAATATGTACATATGTATGTAAGTAGGTCTATGATACAGACACATACTAGTAAACTTGTTTAAGTTTTAAACCAAAGTATTAAATAAAAACACTCAAGATAAAATTCTTTGACTTGAGGCACAGATTAGCCACAAGAAGATGAGAATCCCCGGCAGCCATTTTAATTTGCCTACAATCTTGAACTGTCAGATATCAGATAAAAAATGAGAATGTGTGTATAAAAATCTCACACATAGACAGTAGGGATCTTCAGACACCGGTTAAATTGTTGTTGCAATTCACATCTATTCATCGACGCGGGAAGAAATTATAAATACAACAATGTAAACAAATGGGTTTTGAAGGGTGAAACGTACGAAACATTCTCATCTTCATATGGCTAATCTGTGACTTGAGGTTGGAAGGTCAAGTGACCGATGTTTAAAATCGAGATAACGATTATGATAATTATTTTTTAAATATCATTACCACAGATTAGCTACATGAAGATGAGAATCCCTGGCAGCCATTTTAATTTGCCTACAAGCTTGAGCTGTCAGATATCAGATAAAAAATGAGAATGTGTGTATAAAAATCTCACACATAGACAGTAGGGATCTTCAGACACCGGTTAAATTGTTGTTGCAATTCACATCTATTCATCGACGCGGGAAAAAATTACAAATACAACAATGTAAACAAATGGGTTTTGGAGGGTGAAACGCACGAAACATTCTCATCTTCATATGGCTAATCTGTGATCATTACTTAAAGCTACATACTTTGATGACATCCACCCAACTAAATACCCCAAAGAATTTTTTTAAGTGTAAAGAATGATGGAACACAATATATGTATATGTAAATATACCTATGCGTATATATTTTTAGGAAAACTTACCTTATAATTTTTCTTCTGTTGTTTGGATGTATGCGATTTGCTGATGTTGGATCGATTTTTTTAAGTAGAGCATGTAAATCTGCAGATGTCAATTTTGTTTCCAGCAGCTTAAATCGAATTTTATAATTTAGAAATTAATAATTGTTAAGTTTAATATTAAAAATATATTCTTCTAAAAATTATCAAAGTCCACTCAACCAATGTATTTTTACTTGCGATGTATAGGTTAACAATGCAACTTAAATAAAAAAAATGGAACTTTCAATTTTCAAAGATAAAAAAAAATACTTTTGGCCCAATCTTCCACACAATAAGATGACTTTTAAAATTTCAATGATCATTGGTAAGGTTGTCCAATCATTGTAATAATAAAAGCAATTTTATGTTGGGTTGGGCCAAAATGACATTTTTTTTGCAAGAATTAATAATAAAAATAATCACTGAAATTGATTTTAAAGTGCCTCAAGACTTGATTGAAATAAAAACTCAATGGTGAGTTTCAATGAAAGCTATAACTGGCACTTTATTTAAGTAGTTCTAGTCTAGCCATACATATATTTGTTTAAATTTCGATTTCGAATATTTCCCGAATCCCGAAAATGGATTCTAAATGTGAAGAAAGAATGCCTGTTTGGTAACTAAAATTTTCACAAAGTTTCGCAAAATTGGGGTTTTTATCCTATAAGTGTTGGGATTGTGAGAATTAGTCAAAATCTGATGTTAGAGACCTAGAATCAAAACCAAAGACGCGCACAAAAGCGCACACTTTGAACGTCGAATTCGCGAAATGTCATTTTTTGTTATTTAAATTTGAAAAAGCGATTGTGCATTTGCCATTAAATTTACCTACTTAATTTTTTATTTACTTATTTACTATCCATTTATAGTCTCAACATTATCTTCGTAAATAGCCATCAAATAGGATTAAAACCTTGCAAATTAGTGTTTGCAATGATTACAAAATGAAAAAATGAAATCTTCTTTAATTCAACAAGAATGTATTTAATATTTGACAAATACATCGAAATATAATAATAGTATTAACAAAAGTGTTGCAACTTATTCGTTTGGCATTCCGAATCGAAGAGTTCCGAAGAGTTCTTCCGGATTATCAAACGAAAACGCTATTAAATTGATTTCAGAAAAGTAAATTAAATAAATAAATATGTAGATATACAAATGTACTTACATTTTCCGTAATTTTAATTGAAGGTTTGGTTTCAGTTTCATTTATTTTATGGGAGTCATCTACAACCAACATATTCCATAAAAGACTTTCGATATAATAGTTAGTTCCACCAACGACGATAGGAAATTTTGATTTCGACATCAAATCCTCGGTCTTTAAGTTTTTTTTTTTTGTTTTTGATGTAAGGAATATAACTTTTTTTGAAAAATTAGATTTATTTTTTGTAATTTCCTAAAATTATGTTTAATTTTGTAATTGAAAATTAAGTGGATAAATTCAAAATTTTATATTAATCACTTTAAAATAATATATTTAAATCAACAAACATTCAAAAAAGGATTCTATCAACAGGGCAGCATCTCTGAAATTAACAACCGTAAAAGCTTCTCCTGGTTTTGCTACATCTAGCAAATGATGTTTTGCTCTGGCTTGTTCGGCCTTGGTTGCTTTAGCCGTTACAATGTCTAATTTCGAATAAACCTATAATTTAATAAATAGAATTAAAACTGTAATAAGAAAGGCAAGTTAAAATTTATTGTTAATTCAGTTGAGGAAAAAGGAAGTTCTTATTGTCACGACCTTAAGGTGGTACAGTTATTTTGGGCATGGAACATGGGATACTGAGTAGACAGTAGATTAAACTTGTTTGATTTTTATTGAATAACTCAATAATCTTACACAATATTTAAGACGGCAACATTTTTATTATACAAACATATTCATTGTATTTAATTGGGTTGTTCAGTACTGTCTTGAACAACTTGCAATTCCAAATTGTTCTGATATTTTTCAATGAGTTTATGTCGGCTTTGGCCAATATTAAAAAAAAAAAACTTTACGATCTAAAAATTATTGATTGGCCTTGAAAGGTCAGTTAGTTCCATTGTCGTACTATTTGTATACAATTTTGGAAAAAAATAATAGGTAGGTATAAAATATTTGTCCTCTACTTTTTTATTTTTGAAAAATTTCACTAAAATAACGTAAATTAAAGAATAAACTTTGGGCTTAAAAAGCTATTTAAGGTGCCAGTTACAGCTTTCATGGAAAACCATAATTTAAAACTTTAATGACTAATTTTGGTACCTTTAGAAAGTGAAGTCAGTAATTGTTTTGATGCAGAAATAAAGCTGATGTCTTAAATTATAATTTTTGTAAAAAAAATTGAATCGGGCCCAAACTTCGCCATAAAATGACGTTTAATTTTTCAATGGCCGCATTCACTAATGTAGTTTCTACGTAGTCAACTCACTCTGATTGGCTAAAAACAACTAAGAACTTAGTTGAAATTTCCCCTCCGATCTAGTGTAAAATTTTCGGCTACAAAGTTAGTGGATAATGATTTTGACATTTCACGATCAGCTGTTCGATGAAAATACAAGTTTAATTTTTGGTAGAAGATATTTTCAAAATGAAATTAATGGTGCAATATGAGTTCTCAAAACACAAATGTTTCTTTTTTAACATCTCTACATCTGTCATTAATATGACCGTTTAGGATTGACTAGCTTTGTAGTGCAATTTTGCATTCACAAACCTAGTTGAATTTGGACTACGTAGAAACTACATTAGTGAATGCGCCCAATGATCATTGATAAGGTAGTTCATTCATTGAAATAATAAAAGTCATTTTATGTGGTAGGCTGGTCCAAAATTAATTTTTTTTTGGTAAACATTAATAATTAAGTCACTACTTACATATATTTATATTATGGCATCCAAATAATCACTAATTTTACCTTTTAAGTGCCTCAAAACTAAATATTAAAATTTTCAATGATGGTTTCCAATGACAGCTATAACTGGGTTTTAGGTTGTTCTTTAAAATTGTATTTGTAGAAAATTGCCCCACCTGCAAACGGGGGTAATAGACCTCATGCCATTAGATTTTTTTCTTGTCTTGGATCAACCTGGACCCATGTTTTGTAACTCTCGCATCGATAAAATCAGTCGAGAAACGATGGAAAATGGAACAAAACTCATATGATTTGTTTCAATTTTCATCGTTTCTCGACTGCTTTTAACCATGCGAGAGTTACAGAACATGGGTCCTGGAGTCTTATCTTAATAGAGACCCTAGTAACGAACTTTTCATAGACTGTGCCTACGTTCTGTAACTCTTGCATCGATAAAATCAGTCGAGAAACGTTGAAAATTGAAACAAATCGTATGAGTTTTGTTCCATTTTCCATCGTTTCTCGACCAATTTAAACCATGCGAGAGTTACAGAACGTAGGCACTGGGTGTTCTTTCAGAATTTAATTAGAAACAGTTTTGAAACTTTTATTTTAAACTCCACAAGTTGATCTCCTGTGAGTACGCTGCAGTTTCCCAATTATCATTCTATAAAATTATATACCTACGTAGATAATTCATATTCTTATTAAAGCAAAACCAATACATTTCTATTGTTTTCGTTTTTCTTATTTTAAATTTTATATTTATCAATTGGAACTATTTAAACCGAACTCAAAAAATTTCATTATTTTAACAAGAATAAATTGGCTGCGCTAACAACAAACAAAGTGGAAGTAACTGACTCACTGTACAGAAGAAATAAAATAGTAAACAAAGCCAGCCACTCACAAACACATGCACAATGGTGAATCGTGAATTTGAGAATGAACATCAAAGAGAGGGAGAGACAGATGTTTTTTTTTTGACATATCTGCAATGCAATGCTACGATGTACAATAAACAAACACTAGATTTTCATTTCAATTATTTATGAAATATACAAAGTTATACAGTCTAATATTTATGTAGATTATAATTTATTTCAAGTTCACACCAAATCACATAAATTAATTGCGAACCTGCATAGAATCTGCACTGATAATTTCACCACCAAATCGCTCCGCCAATTCGATTGATAATTTCGTCTTTCCTGTGCCCGTAGATCCCAAAATAACAATCAATGGTACTTTACGAATCATTTTAAACACTCTAAACACTTCGAAATTGTTAAATAACTCCTGTTTTTAATTGAAAACTTAATAAAATCACTGCGAAACCGGCCGAAAGCAAACACCACGTTCTCCTCGATTCCGATTTAAATTTTTTCCGAACATCTGATTCTGATTGAAATGTCAAACTTCAAACCAAAATAGTGGAAGGTATTTCTGTTGAGTGTGTGTGTGGAATTCATTGAGAGGGGTAGGTAGGTATGCATTGTGGATTGTGTTCCTCAAGTAAGTTTGTTTTTTCAAAAGAATTTAGATATGTATCCTATGTACTATGTATGTACCTATTTTAAATAAAAGAATGGATGGTTTTATTTAATTAAAATAATACATTATTGCCTTTAAAAAGTTCCACCATAGAACACAAAATGGTATAATTTAAAATGTAATTGTAAAACTCATGTAAGAAAATAATGCGGAAGTTAGCGTAATCGGTACCGGTTAGTTCATTGTCCTAAGAGCTAAGAAGTAGAGGTACTAGCTACAAGTACTATTTTTAATAGCTAGGAATCAATTCTACCTATAATTTCTGTTTATTATTGCGTTCCGATTGCGTCGGATTCTGTAATAAGGTGAAATAATTTAACTCCCCTTTATGAGATATTCCTTAGCCGATTGTCTGTGAGAATGACACATATTGTAAAATTGTGAAATAATATAATTTATTGAATTATCTTACACATATTTATACATTAGGGAGGTTCTTATTTGATTTTTTCCGTAAACAAGTAGGTAGATACTAGGACCGGCGATATTTCCTTTGTCAGTTGTAAATAAAAGGTAGGTAACTATGTATGTATGTACAGCATACATACCTACCTATACAAAAAGGAAGATTCTTGTTTTTTTTTTGTAAATTTTAGTTCGGTAAAATTGAACTTTCTACTTAAAAAGTATCCTAAATTTTGACCAGGGCTAAATTTTCGATATAGGACGCATTTAGTTTTTTTTTGTAGCTTACGCAATTCTAAAGAGATTGTAACAATTTTATTCGTGCAATCAAAAGATTTCGAGAAAAACGAAGTTGCTCTTGGCGTTCCTCGCACGCGAATATCTGTGAAGTTTGAATTTAGAGCACTTTCCATAACATACACAAAGTCGTAACTAAAAGTCACTAAAAGTCATCTAACTTTTTATGGCAGCTGGCCAATCAGAAGCTCCAAAAATTCAGATGTAAAACGTATTGCGTTGAACGCGCCCATTCTGTTCTGAATACTGAACAATAGGCTAATTGCTGATACCTAGATATAGGTTTTTCAAAAAGAAATCCAGCATTATTTGCTTGTTGAAAAATATAACGAAAACATTTCGATTCTATTATACAAAAAATGTTTATTTTATTAATTTTAAATTAAAATAAAAGGTACATATAAATGTATAATTCTGTTCTCACACTGTTCAAAAAGTCTTTCAAATTAAATATTATAATTTCATATAAAAATAACATTTCGATTCTATTATACAAAAAATGTTTATTTTATTAATTTTAAATTAAAATAAAAGGTACATATAAATGTATAATTCTGTTCTCACACTGTCCAAAAAGTCTTTCAAATTAAATATTATAATTTCATATAAAAATAACATTTCGATTCTATTATACAAAAAATGTTTATTTTATTAATTTTAAATTAAAATAAAAGGTACATATAAATGTATAATTCTGTTCTCACACTGTCCAAAAAGTCTTTCAAATTAAATATTATAATTTCATATAAAAATAAATTCGTGGAAATTCACTCCAAAATATAAAACAAAGCCTAAAATTTAAGAAATTTAATACAAAAATTAAATTGATAAACTTAATCAAGGGATAGCCAGCAACATCAAATTTATCCGCTCAATTTCATCAGCTGTTAAAGGTTTTGGGTTTCGTCTACGACGTTTAAAAGGTGCCTAAGCAGGAAACACAGAAATAAATATTTAATATGTAGGTACCTATATCCAAATGTATATAAATTTTTTACTCACGGAATAGGTTTGAATTAAATTCTTTTTTTCATCACAACCTTCATCATTATTATGTTTTTTTTTTTAAATATAAAGGGTGTTTTTTTTAGACGTGTGTTTTCAAGAAGAAATAAAACGCATATAATTTAATGTTATGGGCAAGAATTTAGCTTTATATAAAGATAAGGGTTTGCCATTAAGTGGAAAAAATGATTTCGGGCAAGTGACCGCCGCGGCTGGCTTGAATAAATACCAGCCGAGGGGCCCAATTTTCGACAGCTCTAATTGTTGAGCGCGATAGTAAATGGGCTCATTCGCGTCTTCTTTGATATTCTGCTCAATAGCAGCAATATCGTTTTCGGTGCGCACTGTACGCGGCGTCTCTGAGGATGCGCATTATCCACTAGAGTAAACGTGGTGAGAAACCGATCCATGGTTGCTCGAATTTATGCGATTTTGCGAATATGTCGACCGAATATTGGACGCCTGCGCGCGATGTATAGCGCGAACCGAACCATTATTTTGGTAATAAATTTGTACGATTTGCAAACGTTCTTCAGGAGTAAGTCTATTTATTATGAAATGCAAACTAAACTGAGCCTAATTCGAGTGACAGCTGTCAAAAAGACCAACTCAGAAAAAATTGTTGCCAGTTTAAAAACCACACGTCTAAAAAAAACACGCTTTTTAAGTATCTATCTACCTAACATCGTCGTCTTCAAAGAAGTACGGAGTCTCACGGACAGTGGCGATGTTTTCGGTAGATCTTGCGTTTGGTTGACGCAAGGGCTGCGTTGGCTGATTGTTCACTGAATTGGTCGACTTAAATTTGGCCACCAAAATTTGGATAATTTACAACCATGTAAGTCGATAAAATGGGTGCAACACACGTTTTTTGCCCCAAAAGATTTTGTAATTACAGTTTTATCATTTGGACGTGCTGTTCGATCGTGTAAATTGCCATGGTGATTTGGCATCAGTAACTGAATAATAAACAACAGATTTGACAGATGTCACCAAAACAACATGGCAGCCACAGGCCGTCAAAATCTACCCACGACAATTGAAAAACCCTTTAGTAAAACTTGGCTTTATTGTTAACATTTATGTTGTTGGTGCGATTTAACACATAACCTCAACCAAAATGCTTTTTTTTTATTTTACATTCATTTATTTTTAATGATGGGTAATTTCTTAAATATTCTCAACAAGCTTGAGGAAGTATACTTCAGCAATCAAGAAACGAAGGAGGATATGATTGTGGTAGGCAAAGGTGATCAGGATCGGATACACTATTTAGTATTCCATTTACTTGCACCATTTAAAAATCTTATAGGTTCTGTTTAAAATACGTTTACCTACGTTCAATTCCCAGAAAGGCCACCTTATGGAATCGAATAGGGCAAGCAATTCTCTAATGTCCCAGTCTGCTTATTCTAGATAAAGGCGATCGATTACGAACTTATATGTATGAGGAGTATTTGAAATAAGTGCCGACGACGTCGACCGACGCATACGTGAAGGTGTAGCTAATTGGCGTTAAATCTGAAAGTGCCTCTGAATGAACTCTGAACACTTTACACATAGGTAAAGGTACTCTGGGCTGGGCAGACTTTTTTGTAAAATTGAAGCCATTAGGCAATGCCGGAAGAAAAAGTTTTGTTCTGGTTGGAACCTGTCATCGTCAGAAGAGGCCATCTACCTCGTAACAAAGTGGCATTGATACAATCCAGAATAAATTAACCGAAAGTATTAAAAAAAAAAAACGCGTCAATGACGGATCAAGTGCTTGTTGTTTTTTATGCCACAAAATAAAGAACTACCTTTGTATGTACTCATCTATATATGTGCGTACCAAGTACCAGCCATAAGGGTTTCTTTTTATTTTTGTTTTAATTCTGCGTTAGAAACTCATTTCGGTTTTATGATCCACCAGGTATGCGATTAAAATTTAAATTCAAACCATTTTCTTAGAGGTTGAATGATATTATATGCCTATATTGCCTAAGCCTTAAGCTGTTCAGCCTGACACTCTGATCAGCGGCCAACGCATGATTGTTGTTCTTTCTAAATTCAAACAATGTTTTAGTGATTTAACCGAAACAAAACTAGATAATTTGTATGCAATTTGTTGGCACATTTTATACACTCTTAATCAATTGATTGAAGTTGCTTTCAGGAAAAAAAATGTCTTTTCATAAAACCAATTAACAGTAAAATATCTAAAATTTCGCAAATAAACAGCTTAGTAACCAGTGTGTTGACTTAAGGCAAAGTTTTATGAATCAATTGCAGCAAAAGTCTGTTTGTTGACAGTTGTTTTTCAGTTTTGTTACCAAAGCATAGTTTTTAACATAAATTGTTTGATTTTTCAGTTAATCTATCAAATTAAATGGGGTCAATGCATAGGTATCTGAATTTTCAGAATTCTGAATTTTTGGAGTTTCTGATTGGCCAGCTGTCATAAAAAGTTAGATGTCATCTGAATTTTCAGAACTTTTTATGACAGCTGGCCAATCAGAAGCTCCAAATATTCGCAGATATGCGTTTAACGAGCACATTGTCGAACTTACTCTGAGGTTACTGATTATAGGTAGGTACTAGGCTTGTTCGTTAACTTCCTGCCAAGTAATAAGCAATTTTACTTTTGTAAATATGCTTTGACTGAACCTTGGACTAAAACTGGTTAGAAAATGTTCAATTCTAGGAAGTAAACGAACAAGTGGATTTGTTTCGCTTTTTTGATTTATTTTCAAAACTATACTGTACATTTTTGTATGGCGGCTAGAACTAGCTGAACTGTCAACATTTTCATAAATTGTGAAAAAATGCAATATTCAATTTTGTTTATGATCATCAATTTTTTGTTATAAATATAGCAAAGAAATCTTAAATTAAATTAAAACGCAACTAACATTCAATCTTCAAAATCTTTCAGAAATTTAAATAACATAAAATAATAATGTTTTTATTTGTAGATGAACTCAATCGAGAGATTGGGGTGTGGAAGGAGCTTCTTGCATAGAAAAATAGTTTAACTTGTGGTTTTTTTTTTAATAAATGCGTAGAAAAATTAAAGCCTTAATGTTGAACAGTTTTTTTTTCGCAAACCCGCTAAAAAAGTCATAAAATATATGCGTGCACAAAATTTAGACTCAAAATCGACAGATTTTAAAATTCTTAGCGATTTCATATTCTATTTTTTTTTTTTTGAAAATTGGATTTTTATACACAAATTTAATTACTCACGTAGGTGTCGTGAAATTAATTTGGTTCACCACCATTTTTAGGTCAAAGTTTTTAATTTCCAAACATTTGACCAAAATTAACAAAAAAAATCTTAAATAAATATTTTGAAAAATGTTGGCATTTATTTGTCAATTTTGTTTTGGTTTCAAATATCTAAATATAAAATCTGCAATATGGGCACTCATACCGACCAGAGACAGGTGACTATAGGTTTATGCTTTCTGAGCCTCTTAAATTCATTAGCCCTCGATACCATCCTTAATGTATTGTATCTTATTTAATGACCTTAAAAGAATTTTCTAATGACATCATTTTCAAAAAACATGGTGAAATGGGGCTTACGGCAAAAATAGATATTGTAGGAGCTGACAATTGATTATCATCCACAGCTAATTAACTTAATCCGTCTAATGATTGGATTGGTTGAAATCAAAGTGTTAGAAATAATGTTTGTAGCCTCAAAAAACAAAATAATAATTCAATACCTTTGTCAACAAGAACAAAAATCAAAATATATATAAAGATTAAGTTTTATAGTAAGTATAAACAATAAATAAATCTCTTCAAGGTATTTATGTCCTTGTTCAAATAAAAATAAAGAAAATATCAAATGCGATCAAGAAACATGCAGTCTCCCAGATTGATAAAGTAGAAAAAAAAAATAAATAAATAAAACACGAAGCTGCTTCCTCATTTAGCTCAACAATCATAAATTTTGTGTTTTTATTGCCTATTAGTGTTAAATTGGTTTTCGCTTTTCCTTGGAACAAAAAACGAAATCAGTTTTATCATCTGATCATCTGATGTGTTTTGTATATATAGCTCGGAATTGTCCATTCGAATTATGAATCTATTTTTAAATAGATGATTTTTTTTTAAATAGATTTTCTACAATGCCTTTGATTTGTTTGAAATTTGCTTATACATTTTGTTTTTTTTATTTATAACAATATTAGATATTCTTAAAACATAAGGTGCTACCTACGATAAAGTGTTTAACATTTGCGTATCTGTCTTTTTTCTACATTATTGTTGTTTTCTAAACTATTTACTAGTTTTAATGTCATTTACAATGAAGTTTATTTTTTTGTTTGATTTATTTGTAAAGTTTTCTTTTGATTTTCTTTATTCTGCACAAACAAATGATTTTGTGACAACATTTTTGGTGAATTAATAAAATTTAATGTTGAAATTTGGTTTGAAACAAGATTAAAAATACAATATTTGTCTGAAGTTAGTTATAAGTTCATGGAAAATAAAAATGAATTAAAAAGAAAAACAATTTAACAATTATATTAATTGAGTTTAGCATAATAAGGAGTGATGGCATGGGCTATCTGTTGGTTTCTTTTTAAAAACGCTATATAAAAAACACTGTTCAACATATGTTTTAAAAAATCTGGATTTCAACCTTGCAACCTTGCACCCTCGGAAAACCTGCCAAACTTTTATTTTCTTACTTAACTAGTCCCAAGTGAAGTTTACACAAAGTTTTAACATTGTTTATCGAGTGGGTAAGTCAAAGTGGCTGCTAATAACGTTCATAAATTTATTGTTGTAGCATTTATAGCAACTGTCACAATTAGGCGTTTTTCTTTTTTTTTCATTCAGGGCAGAGTTCTGAACAGATCTTGACAATGCTGACCATTCTCTGAACGTTTTCTGATGCAAGTGTGTTCTGGGCACTCTGATATATTTTGTACTGGGTAAACACAATAAGATGCAGAGTTCTGAACAGATCTTGACAATGCTGACCATTCTCTGAACGTTTTCTGATGCAAGTGTGTTCTGGGCACTCTGATATATTTTGTACTGGGTAAACACAATAAGATGTTGATGCAGCGAAAAGAGTCGCTGTAGCGTCAAATTTCCCACTTATGTAGCAAACGACGACGCCTAAAATATGTCCAGTTGAGCCAACTTTTGCTGCAGCAACTTTTCTTGCTGCTACAACAGCTTCACATTGTAGCGATACATACTATTTTCTTATCTTTAAAATTTGACATAGTCATACGTGCTGCAGCTGAAGCTATACATCAGCCAATTAAACACACTTGAACACTTACAGTTTATAAGTTTTTTGAACTATAGTTATAAATACAATATCTATAGATAATTCGAAATAGTTCGAAATATGCTATATTTTATTAAATAAAATGTATTATTAGTCATGGTTTAGACAATCGATTCTGTTGTTTAAGTTAGCCAAGTGTTAGCCAACAATTAAACGTGTTTATTTATAACTTTGACGGCTGTCTAAAGTTAGACAAAGATTATAAATACGACTGTAAGTTGTTAGCATCATCCACCAGAGGTTTGAATCGCTGGTTTCCAAGGTTATTAACTCAAAGCTTTTGTACTTACTTCAGTTAGTAAATAGCTTGGAGACCGGTGAGTGAAACCTCAGCCTTAGATTTCAAAGTACATCACAAACTGATGGATACGCAATTCAAAATTAAAATTGGGAAGTATTAGGGGGGTTCACATTCAACGACGTGTCGTTCGACCTAAGTCGTTTTGCTAGCGTTCACATTCAACGACTATCTTATCGACATCATTTTCAAGAAAATTTTTAGAGAGCTAACATGCTGCGAATTTCGTTATTTGCACCAATTCTACCGCATCCATTTTATTTTTGTCCGCTTTCTTTTTGTTGTTTACTTCGATTGTAAACCATTTTCTTCAAATCTTACTTAAAAAAGGTGTAAAATTGAAATCATCGGTCGTTCGACTGGGGTTAACATTTACTACAGCGGTCGTCTGACAGAGCAAATTATCAAAAAAAAAATAAACTACCCAGTAAGTCGATCGACGGTCGTTCGACTGGTGTTACAAAAATCTGACATAACGACATGTTTGATGAACATGTCGTTGAAAGTGAACCCCCCTATTGTTATGCTTTGCCTTGCCATACTTTTCAGAGCTTTTTGATTTGTTTAAGAAACACACCTGATTCCTGATTTTGAAAAATCTCATCTTCCATTTCAATTTTTTGTTTATACTTTTCCTTTTATTTCTCACTCTCTCCATCTACGTGAAATTTGTCATGTTCGACTTTTAATTTGTTTATATGGAGCTCTGAACATGTTTTTCTGATCACGTTATGAACAGAAACAAAACACTATAATTCAAAGCCCTGAGCGCTCTGGATTAAAAAATAAACAAAACCCTTTTTTCTGATAACTCAGACTCTGCTTTGAGCTAAAAATTGAAAGCACCTAATAATATTTTTGTTTTTCTTCCGACAATCCGAGCTACTGTTTTCATATTTTCCATTTTTTTCCAAAAAGTTAAAATTCCTTTAATTCTTCAGTTGAATTTGTATTTTTAATAACGTTTTCCTTTTGCATTACCTTCGTTCGTTGAACTTTACCCAGGGTTGACCCAGGTTTTCTTGCCAACCCCAAGAATTGTCAAAAAAAACTGGGTTTTTCGGTTCTCAAAAAACGCTCAAGAATTGTTGACATTTAACGCAAGAAAAAAAAGTTCTGTGCTTAGATAATCAAAACTTAAATTTGTTTCAAATTTTCTTAAAAATGAAAATAAAACTTCTAACATTTTAATTTTCTATTTTTTAGCATTAAATAAAATTTGTATATTTTTTTAATTTATTTTTTTAAATAAACAAATATCTGGAGAAAGAGTGAATCCACAACAAAACATAATATGCTTAATAAACTCATGTCACTTTTGCAGTTTATTCCTTACCTCAACTCGCCACAGCAAAAAGCTTAATTCAGCTTCAGTGCGACCCCAGTGCCTACGTTCTGTAACTCTCGCATCCATAAAACTAGTCGAGAAACGATGAAAATTGAAACAAATCGTATGAGTTTTGTTCCATTTTTCATCGTTTCTCGACCAATTTTAACCATGCGAGAGTTGCAGAACGTAGGTCTCAAAAAACACAGAATTTTTTCACCAGGGTGACTTCAGGTTTTTCAAAAAACGCTTTGGGGCTACCCCAGGGTGACTTCAGGGCTCAACGAACAAACCTATTATTAAATTTTATAGATTACACTAGCTGGTGTACGTCCGCTTCGCTGCTTCTTTTGTACAGTTTACCAGTTGTTGTTAATTTGAAATATTTATAAAAATAGAACTTTTTGGTATTTTGAAATAGGTTAAGTGGTCCCTTTATATGCATACAATATATTCCTTAATTGAATTTAAATATAAACATATTAATTTCTCTTCTCATTGTAGATATATTGGATTGAGCTACAAAAGAGCTATATGTATTTATATAAACAAATAAATATTATTTTTATGAATATTTATGCGTATTATATATTAGGATGTTACCTCTATATAAAAATAGTACGAAGCATTTCTTAGCATAAAGTTAAATATTATCAATAAAATTTAAATATTTAAGGGCAAAAACATAGTCATGCTTAGTCGAAAAACCATCGCAATCGTCATAAAAGTGGGAAAGTTTACGATATCGTAAACAAATCGTAAACTTTCTGACACGAAGTTGTGTCGTAAAGCGTGGAAAAATTTTGTTTGCATGGTTCTTTGACATTTTATGTGTCACAATTTGTCAGTTACCATGAAAGATGAAAAATATTTCAAGTTGAAAAAATAAACCAAATAAAAGAGCATCTAAAACAGAAGATTTTGTTATAAAACAAGTTGAGGTTAGATACAATTTAAGAGAAAACAAAAAATTGGAGCGAGAAAATATCAGTTCAGAACAAATTAAAAAAAATTGAAGTCGTTGACTGAATCAGAGATAAGTTTACCACATTTACACGCACACAGTTTTTAAGGGCGTAATTTATGATACACGTTTCATAAACGTCCCTAAAAACTTATTTCTCGGCGGCGTCAATATTTGTATCCAAAGCGATCTGCATAGATTTGTGTTGAAAAACATATGCGATGACAAAACAGCTGTTGTCAAAGGTGTAATATCAAGCTATGCTTAAAATTCTATTATAACTCATCTATCCTATGAAAATTGTCAAGAACGGCTGACTACAAATTTGATTGGAGTTTGTTGTTTTCGCCAGAAGTGTGTTTTTTTTTAGAAACTCACGCACTGTGGGATAAAATCGGATTCTAGAGCACCAAAAGTTGTTTTAAAATTGCTTTCAAATGTATATAAATACATAAAATTTTCAGAAATAACTCTCAACACTTGACTCTGAATAATTTCAGTAACGGTTATTTGTACAACTTCATGATTATTTTTCTTATTCATAATTTTTTGAACGTTGAATATGAATAAATTGAATTATGAAGACTAATTTTCCTCTTCTTCAAACTATCGTTATTATTCGTAAATGGAATGGAATGGAAGAAAATCGGTAGAACACTTTTTTTCTCGTCCAGGTTGTGTATAGATATAAATTAATTATAATTTTATTGAAACAAAATTTCCACAATTATTTTTTTCCTTGCGCGTTAGGGCAAATAGATATTGGTTTTGTTTAAAAAAAAATTTCGAGGTTTTAATCAAAACTTACACTACGATGATCTAGAAGTCCGAAAAAGTGGGTTTCGTCATGCCGTCCGTCGCCGGCCGTCGCCGTCAGTCTGTGCGTCCGTGCGTCCATTGTAATTTGAGCTAGAGCCTAGCTAGGGTAGCCCGATTTGCTTCAAATTTGGTGCAGATTATTTTTATGTGAGAGGGAAAATTCACAAAAATCGCATTGTTTGTTTTTCTTCTATCAATTTGAAACGTCAAAAGTCTTGTACCTTCGTGAAAAGTTGGCGAACTCGTCCAGATCCATCTGCAGCTCTGATTGTAGCTAAGAGTACGACGTTACGTTATTTTGACGCACAATTGACTCCCAGACATGCAAATTTATAACAGTTTTGTTTATAAAAGTACTGTTTAAACGGCCCCGCATTGCTAGAGCCCTTCGCAGGCCGGTACGCATACATAATTGTTATAAATTGGCATTTCTCTTGTCTCGTCCTATTTCGGCGGCTATTCCGGCTTCTGTTCCAGTTGCAATTCCATCTCTATTGTATTCAAGCAGTTATCTTTAATATTCAAAACCAAAAATGATTCAGGTACTATACGTAGTAGCACAGTACACATTATTTGTACAGAACATATTTATGTACTGTGCCCTGGTAGTGTTCTATATTTGATTGTACATAATGTATTCAAAGTTGAATGACCAGGCTCGTTTAGAAAAAAAAAAAATAATTCGTATGTTTTCGAGCCAATAACTACTTTCCTTATCAAAATCCTATTGAATTAAATTATTCCAGATGTGTATAGTCGTGTATCAATGTCGTGTATCGTGTAGCCTAGTTATCAAGCCCTAACAAGTTCTCGGTCTGCCAGTTTTTCCAATGATCTTCTTTCCTAACCGCTTGTAACAAATGGATGAGTTGGATGATATGCGAGGCTCAATAATTGCCCCATTTGAAAGCTATATACCTATATAGGCTTTATAATGTATTCACATTAACAAATGCCTTTGGTAATGATATCCATTTAAAAGGGTGTGCTAAGGCACACACAACACAAATTGATTAAACAAACCAGAAAAAAAAAATTGAACTGGCCGCCAATCATAAATGCATTAATTTTATTCGTTAAGATATAATATTATTTTATTTCCGGTATGAAAATTAAATTCTCTGTACGTAGGTGATATCAAAGGCAAATAGACACAAATTAAATAAGGCAACAAGCAAGACGAAACTGCATTTCCCTTATATAGATACGGACAAATTGAGTTACTTTAGAGACGTAGGCCCAGAAGGACCTTTTGAATAAAACTAGAAAATCATAAATTGAAGAGTGAGGACCGCGATGTACAACTCAACAAGTTTTTGAGTAAAGATGTCGGAATGGTGTGAATGCAGACAAAATTACTAACTAAATATATAGCAAAAACATTTCAAATTCCGTTGAAGAAGCGTCAACTATCTCTATTCGAATAACTTTTGGTCGTGATTTTGAAGCAAAACATTTTTAATGCGGTGGTGAAGCTGATATCGTGGAGATTGAAATTGTTATGGCCAATTTCATAAAGCCCATTTAACTGTTTAACAGGCTTTTAAATATTTAAATGACGTTTGTTCCATATACAAAATACGTCATTTAAAAATTTAAAAGCCTGTTAAATATTTGTGAAACCGGAAATTAAAGTTTATTTTATTTATGCACGAAATATTTATATTCATTTCATCTGGTTTCAAGTTTGACCACCCGTCTTGTAAAATCATATACATAGGTACCTAATCAAAAAGGCTGTTTTACTTTTCTAGTAATGACGATCTCCGATGATTAGGCTTCTAATCAAAACGACCCCTGTCTGAATCATGTGGCTTGCAAGTTAAGTTTGATCGAATTTAATATATCTATACATAGGAATAGTGCATCCAAGGCCATACCTAACAATGTAGTCTACCATGATTTTAGCATATTTTGAGAATCGTAAAAATTTATATAAAATAATACACACGTTTAATTGCTTTTAAACCTGTTCAAAATAGGGCTTACTTACTTGTTCAACTTGCATAGACCAGTAGTGAAGATGCGCCCAAATTAATATTGTTTCAAATTTAAATTAAAAATTCAAATCGAGATCATTTCAAACTTATTCTTTATATTCAACCCCATTCATCCACTCGCCCACATCCTCGAATTCATCTGATTATTATTATTTCTAAAAACTTTTTATGAAAACTACTTTTTATTCAAATGCCATTGAAGCGATAAAACTTTTTTTTTGCGTTTTAATTTGAAATTTGTGTTTTATATAAAAGGTGATGCAGACATTTTTATTTGAAGTCTTAAGAAAATAAAACTTAATTAAATGCGTAATTTACCACTGCAAATAAATTAGACTATATCAGTTTTGCTCTTTTTGCGCATGAACTTTTGGGTGGTATAGAAATTATTGTTTATCAAACAAATATTTTTTTTGTTATCAAATTTTCATAGAAGATACATACCTACTCGTACATAGTTTGATTGTGAGCGACGTAGAAAAAGCTGAAAATTATAAACAATATGAACAAAAATATGCATATGTATATGTTATAACTTGGGGCGTAGTTTAAAATGTATTATCATTATTATTTAAGAAATTAACGAAAGAACCGGTCATTCTTAGACAAGAATTTTGGAATAGAACTTTGTGTTTTTTTTTTTTTTGTGTATTTATTTATTGTTATCTACATATATTTTTGCGATGAATAATAATTTCTCAAAATAACTTGTCTTGATGTTTTGGTAGTTTTCTTAACGACGCATTTTAGTTATTGAATTTGGAGGTTTCTGGTTTCTTTTCATATATAGGAAGCAATAAAATGGTTATAATTTGATCAATACGAAAAGAGGAATTCCTAAAGGTGAATTACTGACAAATTTATAGGCTCATAAATGTAACTTCTACGTTCTATACCTTTTGCGAATGTGTATCAAATTCCATATTTAAAATACACAAATGGTGATGGGACATAATGTAATCTAGGAAATTTTTAAGATTGGAGAATTTCAAATATGGCTATTTTTGATGTTGAAATTAGTTTTTGAATTTGTACCGATTGAGCTTGAAATTTCAGGAAATCTTAGGTGGAAATCAGCGAGTGTGTTTGGTCAAAATCGGTCTAGCAGTTTGCCAACAAGATGCAGCAGCGCATGCATTTTCAGACTTATTTCAGGAAATACCGTGCAATAAAAAATCTTTTTTTGTTTAAAAGTTTATGCTGAGAGGATAAATAATTTTAAAAATTATACGGGGACATAGAAAACTGCAAAAAATATGATATCTGATTCTTAAAAATCATTTGTTGTATATTTTAGGCGCACTCAAAGGGTTGTGACTCACCTTATGATGATAGTTGCGAATATAATGCGACGTAGCTGCAAACAGAGCCGCAGCTGCAAGATTCACTAACTTTTAACTTTTGCGTGCTGCATTTTTGACATTTAAAAATTGATGACATTTCAACTCGATGAGTATAGGGGTTGAAATAAGCTTCAAGCTCTTTTCAATTCCTCATGTTCTAAATATCAGTGCTTCTGCAGTCAGAAAGCTGTGCAGCTGCATTGTGGGCACGTACAAATAAGCACGTACGACACTTTTTGAAAACTACTGCAGCTGTAACTCCAGTTTTAGTTGCAGCATTCTATTTATTCAAGCAGCAAAGCATTCCACATTCGTCTAGTACGACTAAAGAAAGAATCTCTGCACTTAACATTATACGTACAAAGTTGGGCTCAAGAATAAACTGATGCGCATTCCTTGAAGCACGAGAATTACGGTTGAATTATTTTAGGGGAGCAATGCAAATGGCTATTTTACTAGAACTGTTAGCTGTTTATAAAAAAAAAACGATAAAATAATGATAGACATGAAACATTGCGTCGGTGTTCGAGAGTTGCAATTGCTTCCGTTATAGTTCTGTCGCCTATCTTTTTTAAAGCTTTCTTTTGATTTCTATCTAAAAGACTCAAGTGGTTTATTATGGTGACCTGCCTAAATATGGGAATGTATTGTGTTTTTGAAGCATTAAATTCTACGCGATGTTTAGTTCCCTATTGAAGAATGCTGTCGAGAACCAAATTTTAATGAGCTTATCATAAGCTGCGGAACTTCAAGCACATCCAAAAGACAAGGATGTGAATCTAGAAACAAAAATGAAAAGCTGAGGGTAAGTCAGCAAAACAGTTTAGTGGATTAGAATTTTCAGACAAGAGATCATTAATGAATATTAGGAAAAGAGTTGGAGACAAAACGGAGCCCTGGGCCACACCACAGTTTCAGACTTAAAACCATCCAATACAACTTTTATGGATCGGTCCAAAAGATAATTTCTGATCCAACAAGGAAGAGATTCATCGCTACCAAATGCACTCATTTTCGATAAGAGAGCTTGATGGAAAACTCTACCAAATGCTTTTGAAATATCAAGTGCAATAATCTTACTTTCGCCAAAACGATGTAAAGATTTGTGCCACTCTTCGGTGAGATATACCCTCAGATCGCCATAGTGGACCTATTGCTACAAAAGTCGTTCTTCCGGTCAGTGAGAATAAAAGCTTTCCTTGGAAAGAAGGGAAGTAGGGGCAATTGGACGATCGGTTTTGAAACACCCGATCAACATCATTCACGAATTAGACAAGTTCAAGTCAGAGCTTCTTCTTCCATTGCATACTCGTAAAGATGAAGTGCCTGGAACAACTACACCAACAAAGCATTTTCAGGGCAATATACAACGTTTGCCAGGCTACGCTATTTGTTTATATTTTTTCACAGGTTTGTCGATCCGTGCAAAGCCGGGGCTGGTCGGCTAGTACCAAATACAACATGAATGCAATTAGAGAAAACTGTTAGGAAGAATGTGAAACTCGTTCTTCAAATTGTAAGTCAAAGACAAATTTTTGAGCTGCGATAAACAAACAATACTTGTTGATTTCTTAAACAATATATGAATTTATGCAAAGAAAATATTCCAAAAATCGTAGGAGTTTTCTTAAAAATAATTTTCTAATATATAAAATTTCATTAAGATTTTTCAAGAAAAACAAATGGTATGCTTATTTAAAGTATTTACTCATATACTCATATATAATATAAGTCGGCATTGCAGAACAGTTTTAAAAAAAATAAAAAATCGCGGTTTCAAATTCCTTCCAATCGTGCCAAATTGCTCTTGTATAGCTCAAATCTTTAACGTGATGGCTCTTTATATGCTGAGTGTTTTCGTGAAAATTAATAGATTTTTTTTTTCAAATAAAAGTTAAGTTTGTGATTTGTTTTAAAACATATTCTTTATTTTTGTCAACTTTTGTTCAGTTTATATTTGTTAATAGGTGCGATCAATATAAACGATCGGTTGACTGCAGGTATATCACCCAGTGATTCACTGTTTCTATCCTTTGGTACACAGTGAACCAATTGAGATGCTTTTCAAAACAACTCAAAATTTAGTAGTATCCATAGTATATCTAAAGATACTAACTAAGATAATTAAATATTAAGTGCCTTTTAATCTTCAAAAGGTTGGTCTACGGTTGAACAGTGTACCCTACTTATATGGAACTTTGTTCAAAGTTTGATTTAAATTGGTTTTAAACTATGATTTTTCGTTGTTGTTTTTGACAAATACAGGTCCGAAGTTTAATAAAAATCTATACAGCCATTTTTTGAAAAATGAAAAATAGCTCTAAAATCATTCTAGCAATATTTGCTCTGTAGAGCAACTAAAAATCTTACAAGCACCACAAGTTCAACGTCGATGCACATACATAAAACGGATTAAGTTTTAAGCCTTTCAACATAAATATATTTAAGTTCACAGAGTTATTAAAGACAAAAACAAAAATTAATTTGAGATAAATAAGCAGATTTAATAAAAAATAATTAGTTCATTAAGTTTTGTAATATAAGCTCCTATCTGTTTTAAACCATAATTCGGTGGTGATTGAAAAGTAATAACAGGTTATAAAAGGAATAGTAAATTCATGTGGTTCATTGAATTTTGTTTCATGAGAAACCCTTCACAAGCCACAGCGCATACACACTACCAATTTAAAGAACCGGAAGCTGTCAATTAACGTCTAAGCCGAATACCTATAGAAAATTTAGGCAGACTCTCAATGCAAAACGTGTCGCCACAACTTTAACAATATAACTATCTACACTTTATCCCATATAGAACCTATAAACTAAGAGTTTTTTTTTGATGAAGGTATCTACTTATCTTGATTTAAGTTTAAAAAATAATTAAAAATGGTCTCTGGGCTGGTGCAGAAGCTACAAAGTTTTAGGGCTCAAATAAGAAGGGGCGCAGAAATCTTAAATAATAACAGTAGGTCTTATGACTTGATGATATTTATTATTGTTTGCGGGAAATTTGTTTTAAGACAATTATATACTTAGTATCTATAGTCAAACTTCTTTATAACGAACCTTCAAGGGAACACAAAATTGCTTCGTTTATAGCTTTATACTGGGTGATTTTTTAGCTGGTTTGGTTTTGGCAACACTGGTTTTGACAGCTGACGTGTGTTTAGTACCTTGTGTCACTGTCAAACAGCTTCAGTTTGGTTTGCAATTTAACCATGGATCGTCTTACAAATGAACAACGCTTGCAAATTATTGAATTTTACTATCAAAATTCGTGCTCGGTTCGAAATGTTCATCGCGCGCTGCTTCCATTTTATGATCGGCATTCTCGACCTTCTGAGCAGTCTATTCGGAAGATTGTGACCAAATTTCGCACCAAATTTACTTTGTTGGACATTAAACCACCAACACGTTTACGTACTGTGCGTAGTGAAGAAAATATTGCGGCCGTATCAGCTAGTGTGACAGAAGACCGCGAAATGTCGATTCGGCGCCGTTCCCAGCAGTTAGGCCTTTGTTACAGCACTACGTGGAAAATTTTGCGGAAGGATTTGGGCGTGAAGCCTTTTACGATACAGCTGGTGCAAGAACTAAAGCCAGCCGACCTACCACAACGCCGAATTTTTGGTGAATGGGCTCTTGGAAAGCTGGCCGAGGATCCGCTTTTTTATCGAAAAATTGTGTTCAGCGATGAGGCTCATTTTTGGTTGAATGGGTACGTAAATAAGCAAAATTGCCGCATTTGGAGTGAGGATCAGCCAGAAGCATTGCAACAGCTACCAATGCATCCCGAAAAAGCCACTGTTTGGTGCGGTTTATGGGCCGGCGGCATTATTGGGCCATATTTCTTCAAAGATGATGCGAATCGCAGCGTTACTGTCAATGGTGAACGCTACCGAGCGATGATAACAAACTTTTTTTTGCCCGAAATGGATGTTCTTGACTTGCATGATATGTGGTTTCAACAAGACGGTGCCACATGCCACACAGCACGCGAAACAATGGCGCAATTGCGAGGCGAGTTTGGTGAACAGTTAATTTCACGTTTCGGGCCGGTCAATTGGCCGCCTAGATCGTGCGATTTGACACCATTAGATTATTTTTTGTGGGGGTATGTCAAGGCTAATGTCTATAGGGACAAGCCCGCTTCGATTGACGCACTGGAAGCCAACATCCATGCATTCATTCGTGAGATACCGGCCGATATGTGTGAAAGAGTATGCCAAAATTGGACTCAGCGGATGGGCTACCTGAGACGCAGCCGCGGTCAACATTTGCATGAAATTATCTTTAAACATTAAATTGCAAGGTTCAAACTATCGATTCAAATAAATATTTCATTCATTTTTTTGAATTTTTTGTGTTTTTTTTTTTAAACAAGTTCTAAACCTCTTAAAAAATCACCCATTACAAAATTCGTTATATAGAAATTATTTTGTTTTTAAATACTGCAAGGGGAACAAAATGAAATTCGCTTTAGAGAGAATTACGTTATAAAGAAGTTCGTTATAAAGAAGTTTGACTGTATATGGCTCTGACAGTTAACTGAATGTTTAACTGATTATTGGAAAAACTATAGATATGTGTCGGAAATCTTGCTCCTATTCTTACTTGCTCTGAAAAGATACTATATCATGAAAAACTGAAAGGTTTTAATTTTAAAGCGATTTCCACAGCTGGGCTGGGGATTGTAAGGAAGCAACCTTTCTACCCTTCAGAGCAGATCATAACCGACTGCGAAAAGATAAACTCACAAAATAATACCAAACGAATAAAGTATACAAATCAGCGGGTGTCATAACTATCCCGGTTACCGAATTCCATGGATACGGCTCTGAGTACAACTTCTGATAAAATTAACCAACCCTTTTCAGCTGTCAAATCCACCAATATTAAGTACCTCATTATACACCGCTTTAACCTTCACCAGGAACTCTTTTTCTTTTTATTGAAAAAACCTTCATGCCACACCGGCCGGCCGACCCAGCCGGTGCCAATGCCCAGTTTATGCGATACCTCAATATTGCGACATGATAGTTGCTTAATCAAAAGCCCAAGAAATATATTTCACACACAGCAGTAGAGGTAAGTAAGTACCTATGTACCTGCAAGTTCAACAAGCCGCCATCATAATACCATCGCACAGCTCGCGCGCGCCGCGCCGCGCCACGCCAATAGCCGATCGCAAAAGCCAAGCACGTATAAAGAAATGAAGAAAATAACAAAAACTGAGTTTTATTTGTTTATAAACTTATTCGTTATTTACCAACATAAAACAAAAATAAAGCTAGAGAAAAAAAGCGTCCAAAAAGTTCCATCCATTTCTACATGTATGCCTTTTAAACAACCTAGGCGTTTTTTTTTTGTGTGTTTTGAAGTTCAAGTTCAAGTTTTAGCACACTAGAACAGTGGGGTCTTGAACGTGACCATGAACCGAGCTTTTGATAGTGTTGATGTGAAAATGTAGGTTCAGTCGTTTATATTTATACCTAATTGGTTTGAAGGAAGGAACGAACATACCACATATACGTTTTCTTCGCTAAAGGCATACTTTCCATTTTCATACAAAAGCCTGCTATGCCCTCTAATGGTCAAACGCTTACTCATCAACTTCTTCATTCAGGTCTTTTTACGATCTTTTTTACATTCTTAAATGTTTCGGCTTAGCATATTCATTTTCTATGTAGGTATATAATTGGTTATGTTTTGTATATCCGTTTGCGTTTATATAGGAATCCATAATTCAAAATCTCAGCATTATTTCCAAAGCTACGGGTAGGTAAGGTACATGCCGCGGGAACAACGGGAACGGGTGGGTATGGGTATACATTTACAATTATTGCTTTATTGAAGAATTCAAATACGAAAAGCTATATCTACAAAAATTTGTTTAAGGTAGGTATAGAAGAGGTACCTTTAACAATGTGTCTTTGTACGCAAAGCCGTGGCTTGAGTTTATCAAGGGGCGCAGGGCTTAAATAACCCCCACACTGAATATAAATTTTGCGAAATTTAAAGTTGGAATATGTATTTATTTGGAAAATGCTTTAACCAAACTTAGGAGTGTCTTTTCATCCTTCTCCAATTCGTCTGTTATATACATGATACCTAGAATTTTGAAGTCCAAAATAGTGGATCAGTTAGAACATGCGGGTTAAAGGTTTTTATTTCAATAATATCGATATACCGATAACCGAGAGAAAACAAGTTTCCTTCTAAAAAGTGTTTTTTTTTAGACGTGTGATTTTCAATCTGGCAATTCTTTTTTCGGAGTTGGTATTTTTGACAGCTGTCACTTGATTTATGCTCAGTTTAGTTTGCCATTCCATAATTAATAGACTTACTCCTGAACAAGGTTTGCAAATCGTGCAAATTTATTACAAAAATAATGGTTTCGGTTCGCGCGACGCATCGCCCACTGCGTCCAATATTCGATCGACATAATTGCATAAATTCGAGCAACCATGGATCGGTTTCGCACCACGTTTACTCTAGGGGATAATGCGCAACGTCACAGACGCCTTACAGTGCGCACCAAAGACGCTATAGCTTCTGTGGAGCAGAGTATCGAAGAAGACCCGAATGATGAGCTGTCGAAAATTGGGCCTCTCGGCTGGAATTTATTCGCGCCAGCTGCGGCGGCCACTTGCCCGAAATCATTTTTAAAACATAATGGCAAACCCGTTCTGCGTTTTATTTCTTCACACGTCTAAAAAAAACACCCTTTAGAAGAAGCGATTTTGACCAAAACAATAAAGTTAAAGGGTTAAACTATCATTTTTTCAGCGACATTAGGATCTTCCTCTGGAGAGACCAATGAGACACTTCTTTCATTTTGTCCAATCTATAGCATGTCTCCATTTGTTCGTCTATTCAAAATGTCCACTTGCACTCCCTATAGAAAACCCTAATAAATAAAATAGGCCTATGCTATGCATGTAATTAAAACATTCCCCTCCGTATGATAATTATTTTCTTGGCTACGGTCTTGCTCATACGTTGTAGCCAAAGTCCATCAAGAAGTAAGGCTTAGTTAATTGGTTATTCTAAGTGACTGTATAGATACTTTGGGCTAAGACTGATGAAACCTGTACGCGCAAGAGACAGGTGATTGTGCGTGCGTGTGTATATGGCCTGGTTCAACGATCGCCAAAATTGTGAAGGCCAAAACAATACGTCTACGACTTTTGCTTTCCACGCTTGTTTTTTTTTTTTTTTGTTGTGTATAGGTTTATCTACTCTATAGATCGTCTATTCAAATTTCATTATTTATTTATACTTTTGTAAAAGAATTCAAGCTTTGACGAGTTTATTGATGGTAAGCCATTTTTGATTTATAAAAAAAAAAATATTTTAACACTTAGATCATAACAAAATGAAAAACCCATTTGTTACTCTCAACAAAATTCAAAGCTTAATGGCTTGAAATGTTTAAAAATGTGTCTTATATCTTCAGAGTATTGTATAATCATGGCATTTATAGCATATGTACATATCTACATATAACGGGTGATTTTTTAAGAGGTTTAGAACTTTAAAAAAAAAAAAAAAAAACAAAAAATTCGAAAAAATGAATGAAATATTTATTTGAATCGATAGTTTGAACCTTGCAATTTAATGTTTAAAGATAATTTCATGCAAATGTTGACCGCGGCTGCGTCTCAGGTAGCCCATCCGCTGAGTCCAATTTTGGCATACTCTTTCACACATATCGGCCGGTATCTCACAAATGAATGCATGGATGTTGGCTTCCAGTGCGTCAATCGAAGCGGGCTTGTCCCTATAGACATTAGCCTTGACATACCCCCACAAAAAATAATCTAATGGTGTCAAATCGCACGATCTAGGCGGCCAATTGACCGGCCCGAAACGTGAAATTAACTGTTCACCAAACTCGCCTCGCAATTGCGCCATTGTTTCGCGTGCTGTGTGGCATGTGGCACCGTCTTGTTGAAACCACATATCATGCAAGTCAAGAACTTCCATTTCGGGCAAAAAAAAGTTTGTTATCATCGCTCGGTAGCGTTCACCATTGACAGTAACGCGGCGATTCGCATCATCTTTGAAGAAATAGGCCCAATAATGCCGCCGGCCCATAAACCGCACCAAACAGTGGCTTTTTCGGGATGCATTGGTAGCTGTTGCAATGCTTCTGGCTGATCTTCACTCCAAATGCGGCAATTTTGCTTATTTACGTACCCATTCAACCAAAAATGAGCCTCATCGCTGAACACAAGCAGCGCGCGATGAACATTTCGAACCGAGCACGAATTTTGATAGTAAAATTCAGTAATTTGCAAGCGTTGTTCATTTGTAAGACGATCCATGGTTAAATTGCAAACCAAACTGAAGCTGTTTGACAGTGACACAAGGTACTAAACACTTGTCAGCTGTCAAAACCAGTGTTGCCAAAACCAAACCAGCTTAAAAATCACCCGTTATAATTACATACCTAGTGTAATGTGCTTTGGATGTACATTGTACGTACATACTTGTGGTTAAATTGATATTTTTATATGGCTCATCGCATACGAATATTCTATTTTTGGCTTCAAAATAATAATTCAAAATCCACCATCAGGGAAATTTCAAAACTATAAGAAATTACTTAGGTACATATATTTAATTAATAGGTAGGTAAATTGTCAGTACTTGCCTGTTTTTTTGTGAAGTGGACATGAATGAATAATATGGGGGGGGATATTGGACAACTTGCAGGTTGAAATAACTAGAGAAAAGTAGAGGTTTCTATATCGTTTGCAGGTGCCAACGCAGGTTTCGGGGTGTACCCTCCCCCACCTCCCTCGAATTATACGGATACCGAATTATACGGAGTGTCATTTTCGTGCTATATTTCGTGTTCAATGAGCGGAAAATTCAACGGCTGTGCTGCCAAAGTTAGAAAATTGCATCCATCAGAAGCTCTTTACGTCCACTGTGCTAATCATAACTTGAACATTACACACACTTGTAACATACCGTCTATCCGAAATTGCATATAGGAACCATTAGAGAGGTTGTTAGTTTGCTCCCATTATTATCTATCTAATAAAGCAGTTCTAGTTTTATAATTTAACTTTTGGTCATGCCTAAAAGTTAAATAAACGCGTCTTTTGAAATTTTGCGAAACGCGTTGCGTTGAGCATTTTGATTCACTCAGTTTGTTGTATGATATAAATGAACATATCTGCTCTTCATTAGAGTACCTGTATGAAATTAATTAATAACAGATGGAGTCAAAGCTCAAGCTCTATTTGCTTTTGTACAAACTTCTCAATTTATAATAAGGGGTCAAAAACTTTCCGATATTGTAAAATTTTAAAGTTTCCGACGCACATTTCATGAATGCCTTTTTAAAACATTTTGCGTAAATGACGCTGTAAAACCAATCAGCTGATTCAGCCAATATGTCAAAATCCCATTAAAAAAAAAGTTTACTATAGGTACGTTTACTATTTTTGTTTACGATACAAATTCTTGTAGGAAAGTTTACGATTTGTGGGAAAAGATTTCCCGTAAAAATTTTGACAGTTCGTTTACGACATCGTAAACTTTCCGACGTTTACGATGTTTACCTATGGTTTTCCGACGATGAATACCCTTAGTATCTTTAACAGTATATAGTTAAGCAGATCTTGAAAAATCTAATTGAATTTTTGCAAGAAAAGAGAATGTGATCTCAGCTGCTGACTCGAATATGCAAACCACCTACATCAGGAAATAAATGAAGTGCTTCAAAAACTCCGTAGTGGAATTCAATGAAATATTTACTGCAGCTTAAGAAATGGTAGACAGAATATGGGTATTCATTTAGAAGCACCACGGAATGTTGGAAAACATAAGAACCATGAAAACTTTTAAGAAGGTTCAGAATACTTCCGTCGCTTCCATATTTGTTAAGACCACTTTATCAATGCAGTTAAGGACTAGATTTCTTGACCATCCTGAGCTACTTTCAAAAATGCAAAACATTCTGCAGGAAAAGTGTTCTGAGCTGATGAATATACCTATGGAGAAGACATTTGCAAATGAATGACAAAATGACATCAAAGGATCTACTGACGATTTTGTAGCCAAAATGACGATGTGGTGCAAGTAACAATATTTGTTTCTTACGTTTTCTGCATATATCTGTTGAAAACATTAAATTAACTGCCGGTTTCTTAAACATTTATTGACGCTCTCAACTGTTGCGATTCTACATTTTATCAAACAATACAAAACATATCGAGGCAAAAAGACTGTTGAGCAGCGATTAAATGGGTGCATGTTGCTAAACAAATATATAGGGATGTGGAGGTGAATTACGAAGAGGTCATTGATGTAATGGCGAATGTATCAATACGCATGGATACACGCTTGTAATATTATGTATTGATTAACATATTTACATTAATTCATATTTAGCTATACCAACACCGCAGATCAACGATAAATCTTGATACACATTTTAAGAATCACAACTCAAGAAAATTAATATTTCCAAAAATAAACGTCCTAAATTTATTAATAAAGGGTGTTTTTTTTAGTGGTGTAGAACTTTGAAATGGAATAAAACAAAGATGATTTTTTTTAAATTGACATAAAATATAGATAATCTTCTGGCATTATAATTTAAATATGATTTCTGGCATATGACCGCCACGGGTGGCTCGGACGTAGTGTAATCTGGAGGTCCAATTTTCGATTACTTTTTCCAACATTTGTGGCCGTATATCGGCAATAACGCTGCGAGTATTTTCCTCCAAGTGGTCAATCGTTTCGGACTTATGGGCGTAGACTAGCGACTTCACATATCCTTATAGAAAATAGTCAAGCGGCGTTAAATCGCGCGATCTTGGAGGCCAATTCACGGGTCCGTTACGTAAAACTATATGCGGTTACCAAACGTTTTCTTCAATAAATCAATTGTGGCACGAGCTGTGTGACATGTTGCGCCGTCTTGTTGAAACCACAGCTCCTTCCCATCATGGTTGTTCAATTGATGAACGAAAAAGTCAGTAATCATGGCTCTATAGCGCTCATCATTAACTGTAACGTTCTGGCCAGTATCGTTTTTTAAAGAAGTACGAACCAATTATTCCACCAAACCATAAAGCACACCAAACTGTCAGTTTTTATGGATGTAACGGTGTCTCAACATACACTTGAGGATTATCATCACTCCAAATACGACAGTTTTGTTTATTGACGTATCCATTGAACCAAAAGTGAGCTTCATGGCTAAATAAGATTCGCTTATGAAAATTGGGATCAACGGCAATCTTGTTTTGGGCCAATTTGGGCACAATTTGGAAGCGTTTTTCAGGCGTCAGTCTATTCATGTTGAAATGCCAAACCAAACTAAAAATAAATCACTTGACAGCTGACAAAATGGCCGCCAGTTAAAATAGTGTTGCCAACTTAAAGTTCTTTACCCCTATACAAAAAAAAAACACCCTTTACAACAACAAAACTAAAATTACTTTACTGTTACTTCAAAAAACTGTAAATCTGTAACAAAGTAGGTGCTTTGGCAAACCGGAATTTGTTTGTTTTAAGTACCAATAGGTTTTACTTGTTATGGGACTGTGATTGAGGCACTCGGTTGGTGTCTTCTCTGTGCAATGCAGTCAACTCAGCCTTCATTGACCATAGGTATTTGAAATTAATTATGACTTCTGATGCGTGTACTAACATTTTGGATATATACACATGATGGAAATTTAGTCCAAATTTTCTAAGCTTTTAAGGAAAACTTTGGGAAGCCCAGCTCCTATTTTATAAAGGATACAATTGCATAGGTGTGTAATTGGCCGCGTTCGGGGTTCAATCCAAAGCTATCCGGACAGGTTTGAATTGTTGTTAACCCTTGTGAAAAACAGCTAACGCATTAACAACTCAAGGTATCTGGAAATTTTTAGATAGGTTGATACCCTCTCAGATAGATTTTCGAACGCGAGGATTGGGTATTGAGAAATATCTTCTAATAAAAAAGCGTTGAAGCTTTTGAACTTCAATGTGTTCGGAATAACCCCAAACATAATGCAATGTAGTTCATAGCGGCTTCGTACTATTTTTACTTTGCTGAATGCAGAATGTTTTTCTTAATTGAATTTTAAAATTCTACATATTCCTAGATGTGTAATATGCTCTGCCCAAGACATTTTATACACCAGAGTTACACCTTGTTATTTATATTTCTTGCATCACTTAACGAATAAAATAATTGTTTTGACAAAAAAACGAAATTTTAGAAACTGAGATAAAGTTGCGACTTTAAAGAAAAAGGTTCCATTAAATCGGGTCTATTCCTAAGAATCTAGAGACTACATTTAAAACAAAAAAAAAAAAACAAAACATGAATATAATTAAAAATATCTCCATCGCAACGACATTAAAAGTAAAAATGCTCAAAAGGGCGAACTTTGTTTACAATAATTGTTCATACCTATCTTCATATTTTTTTTTTTTGAATTACCTGCTAACAAAGTGTGACGAAGGACAAATTTATTCGTCTTGAAAATTCGCAGAATTAATTTTGAAGTAGCTAAACATACATACATATGTATGTATATATGTATACAAAGCACAAAATTATTATGCTAAGGAAATTATACCGTCTCTCTCTCTCTCTCTCTCTAAACAAAAGCCGAAAATAAAATCCTTTTTTAAAACATTTTAAAGGTAAAATATCCTATATATCTGAAGGCAGGTATAGCTATATATAATTGATAATTCTATAGGAAAATTTGAGCATATAACTATATATACCTATACCTACATATCTATGATTAAAATCGTCTTATTTTCTACCACATTTCTTTTGATTTTTGAATAAGAAATAATTTGCCCATGACCCCGTAAAGAGAATAATAATAAAGCAGGAAAAAAGGATCAAATATCGCGAATCTTTTTCGCCATTCATATAAATATAATGCGACATAAAAAAAAAGTCGTTGAAACACGCTTGTTTACCATTTTTGTATATGTGGTTCTTCTATACAAAATTATACAATCTGTATTCTGAACCCAAAAACTAAATGAGATGGGTTCAACTACCTTGTCCTTGTACCCATTATACCTAACGTTGGTTGTTTTCCTGTTTTCAATTATTACATATTTGCACTTGAAAGGATTTGCGCGTCATGAATGTAGGTATGTATGTTTTGCAATAAAATATATAAAACAAGCGTCCATTCATTTCGTGAAGAAGACGCGATGCACTAAACAGTTGGTATAGAATGCGTACAAACTGCATATAGGTTTTTGAATTCAATGACGCAGTGCAACCGACCGACGCGACGATACAATAGCAAGCAGCATCATCTCCCTTTAATGCGGAAGGGGGATGATTCCAACTGTCAACATCACAGCAATGTCTGTCTGCAGAGAATATATGTAATTTTCCTAAAAATAAACAGGTTTCTTTTTGCTAAAATTAAACATAATTTCCGCAAACGTTAGACAAGAGGCATTGCTGAAATATTTTTTGAAAATGTTTAACACGGATTTGCGCATGATTTGTTTTCATCAATTCCTAATTGCGAGAAACCGGTTTGACTTCATAAATATATTTTTAATTTGGTTTCAGATAGAAATTTAATTTCGATATTGTTCGACTTTTGACCAAAATATACCAACAATGGGAATGTTTCGTACATTTCTCCCTGCAAAACCAATTTGTTTACATTTTTGTTTTTGTAATTTCATCTCGTCTCGTTGAATAGATGGGAATTGCAACAACCATTTAACGGAGTGTGTGAAGAACCCTACTGATGTCTATGTGTGAGGTTTTTACACATACTTTCTGATTTTTTATCTGCAAAATGACATTTCAAGCTTGTAGACATATTGAAATGGCTGTAAATTGTTTTAAGTCAAAATAAAAATTGCTATAATGTCTTACATAGCTTTTAACGGCCTTTAGTCCCTAAAAATTGGCGTTTCGTCCCGGCGATCTCACTTGGACTCATCAGTGGACTAGTGAGGGCCATGTCAACTGAATTGAACTTATGGCGAATTCCTTTCAAAAAAGAAATCGAATTTTTTCTAAACAGAATCGAATTTTTTCTGTCAATTGAAAGGAATTCGTATTTCGTTAAAGAATCGATTTTTTTTTGTGTGATTGTGTTTGTGTTACTTTATAGCTGCAATTGACGCAAAACGTCAAGGAATTGTGAGAAAAATGTTTTACCAATAGAATTAAATTAATAAATAAAAGATATTAGCCAATTTGTTGGTACATTTTATTTGTTTGAACTTCTATTTGCACATATATTTTTAAAGAAAATTGTTATTGAAAAGTTTTCACTTGCACTGAAAGTTTTAAACACGTCTTTCAATCGCGAAAGCTATTTTTTTTGTCAAATTTGTGTTTGATAATGAAATGCACAACGCACAATAAATTATTTTAAAGCTGTAGGTATTGACTGAATATATTGTTGAATATTTTGTTAAATTATGTAGAATTCGTTGCAACCAAAAAATAAACAACTCGTCTTACAAAAATTCCACGACTTTCAATCTGACGTATTAGAAATGTCAAGTCTTCATAGAGTGTGTGTTCAAATCAGTGTGAAATCTTGCTAAAAACGCAAGATTTGTTTTGACAGAAAAGAATCGATTTTGTTTAGAAAAAATTCGATTCTGTTTAGAAAAAATTCGATTTCTTTGTTGTAAGGAATTCGCCATTAATAAAAATTGCGTATTGACAAGGCCCTCACTAGTCAACTGATGAGTCCAAGTGAGATTGCCGGGACGAAACGTCAATTTTGATGGGCTGGAGGCACTGATCTCTATAATACACTGGATAGCGTATTCATACAAACAAAATGACTCCAATTGAAGATTGTTATACGGTGCCCTTGGCACCAGGTTTGTTACCGTTTGTATAACAGTATAACTTCTTTTTGTCAAAGTGGCTGAACACAATACACGCGAGTCATGGCGCGCGTCCTTATCTTACAATGTTAAAATACATAAAATCTCGTTATAGAACGGTGTTCACATTGGACTGTCTCCTTCGACTTTTTTTTGCGTCTCTGTACTTTATCTCACTGACACTTCATGGTGAGAAAATGATGGCGACGAAAGTAAGGATTTTTTGATTTTTTTGCTTAAGATTGTTCATTTTTTTGGCGTTTTCTTTTGTGATATCTGTTCTCTCTGTCTGTACCTTATCTTTGGCACTTAAATCCTACGGAATCCAATTTTTTTAATTGAAAGTATTTTCCTAATAAGATTTATATTTTGTAAGTGAAATGTTTCTAATTAATCCTTCAACAAGCAAAGATTTTTGTTTTGTTTTAACGACTGCTACACGTCAGAATGAGTCGGATGTGTTCACATTAGGTTTTGCGTCTGTAGCCACAAACGCGATTCTGGGAGTTAAATAGTAGGTGACATTTCTTGCGAATTTGCACAAATTGTAACTAACACTGAATTTTAATTTTTTGTTGTTTGGATAAACGCACAATTTTGTTTGTTCTGCATCTATTCACTAAAATAAGTTTGTACTTAATCTTATAAAAGGGACATGGTAAATTAAATGCAGTTTGAAATATTTGTTGTGAATTTGAAGGACCATTATCTTTTGTGTTCAAATTCCTGTCAAATAGAAATCACACCATCATAAACATAAATAAGCCATCTGAAATGGTTGAAAGAAATTCGACACAAGTTTTAATAATCACGCTCATGTGAACGCGCGCCCTGCCGCATGTCCTGACGCGCGTACTGTGTTCAACCAGTGAACTGAAAAATGTACGTCAAATTACTTTTTTTTTAAAGAAAGACGTCAAAAGGTGCGCTTGGCACCAGAATGTCATCTTCAATTGGAGTCAACAAAAACTGTTATACATAAAGGGAATCCACTATCCAGTGTATTATAGAGATCAGTGGCTATAGGCCGTTAAAAGCTTTACTGAATCAATATAATTCAACAAGTCCAATTAAAAAGTGCTAAGTCTTCTATTTACTTGGCTGGTGTATTTCAGTAGTATATATACGCCCCACAGTGGCTCATATTGACTTTTTTGGTTGCAAAACTCATAACTCAAACACGAACAAAGATATCGTGAATATTTTTGTTTGCTTGAAGGAAGTTTCCAAGGCTATAAAGTTTGTTAAATTTCAGAAAAAAAAAATATTTACAACAACAACAATTCCCCAAGTGGTATAACGTTTGATCATTGACTTATTATATATGGACTGCCAGGAGCCAACTTCACGTTGACGCCACTTTAAGCTATGCGTTACAAGCGCCGCGTTCAGTCCTATCGGAAAATACAGATACTACTGTTTGACATTTGTATCGAGGATTTTTTTGAAGGATTTTTTTCCATCTGATTTCATTTTTCATTGGGTACGTTCAGCAGACACAAGGGACTACATTTATGTGGTCAAGTGCTTAAATTGAACGCAAATTTTACAAAGGAAACTAGTTATTTTTTGAGATGTCATTTATGCCAAAATTGAAACTTTACTTCCAACCTTTACCTTCCGTCGATAGTGCAGATAGTATTTATAATAATATTTTTATCTGAAAAACACCTCACACAAATGAATTACGAATTGTATATTATAATTTCTTCAATACATGCATTGTTGATTTCATTGGTTGTTATTGTTAATTAGTTTCGCAATGATTCAACTTTGATTTCATACTTTTTTTAATTAATAACAACAAACTAATAAATAAACATCATCGAAAAGAATTCTGAAACTGAATTGCAAAATAAAAACAAACAATAAATGTCAAACCAGTGCTAAGGGTTATTTGAAAAAAAAATTCCTTAACCAAATCCGAAAGTTTCCTTTAATTCCTGTTATTTCATACAAATTTTAGTCATGTCGAAGTTCATAAAATAAAATAAAATTAGTAGAAACTGGCAGATTTGAAAAGTAAATGAGTAGAGGTAGTATTTTGCTTTACACTTTTTGCTAAGAATATTGAATATATTTAGTAGGCGTGTTTTTTGCAAGTCCATATGGATTTGTCGAAAAAACGACATCGGGACTTCTTACTTACAGTACGTAAGTCCCGATAATTATCTGGACTTAGCTAAGTCCATATAGATTTAAGTTGTTGTTGTATTTACGTGTAAAACAATTAGTTCCGTTGTTGTTTTTTCGACAAATCCACATGGACTTGCCTAGTAGTTTTAAGTACACAGTTTAAGCGCGTTTTTATAGGGAATCCTAATCCTCTACAATTTCGGTTAAGATAAATTTTACTGATAAATTAAAAGTAAGGTTCGTTCCTTTACTCCAAATTTTTGGGCATTTTTGTACAATTTTATTGTTTTTTTATGAACTTTGACAGAACTTTGGACTGAAATGCACAAAAATCAGAATTTTTAAATAAAGGAATGAACCTATGAATAAGTTATAATTAAAAAAATACGAACGTTTTCAAGAAAAATAAGATATCTAAAAAGCTGCTCGGAAGTTGCCTAGTGGGCGAGTCGTATTTATTAGATTTTTGACTTTATATTTATAATTATTTCGAAATAGTTGGAAATTACTTTACTTTAGGTAAAAAGTTAGAAAACTTCAGACATTAAAAATGTTTTTTATAACTTGGACGGCCGTCTAAAGTAAGACGGCGTTTATAAATACGATTGTACGAATTTTTCCTTGAAATAATGTTTTAAAAATATCTTCCTTCACTACATCTCTTGAAATGGAGAAAATAAATTTCATTGAAAAATCTTTTATTTCGAATATGACTCTAAAATCAAAGGTTTTATAAAATAAATCAAAAAAGGATTTTTTTCAGTGCTCCCCCAACACTACGCCGATTGGTGACTTCCTATGACCATAGATGGCCTTACCTTCTATGAATGAAATTTCATTCTAAGGCGAAGTATGCAACAGATGGCGCTAAAAATAGTATTTATTATTGTCGGTAGGCCCGAACTTGTCGCTGATTTCGCTTTGAGAACTGGAACCATCATCTCCGCAGGTTATGTATGGAATTGACAACCAACTAGCAGTCCATATATAATAAGTCAATGCGTTTGATATTGAATGATAATAATTTTACTATGTGCCAAAATTTTATGATGACTAGGTGTAAGTTGCCTCAGTGGAACATGATGTCTGCATCCATCTAGTGTATTTAATTGCTTATTGTATGCACCTTGACCATATGAGTAGTTGAGTTGAGCTTAATTTGAAGCTTTTGTTAAGCTCTATTTAAAGTCGAAAAAGTGTGCCGAAAACAGTATTTCAAAAAAGATAAGAACATATAGGTACCTAGTTTAAAAAAAATACACAAATTTGTTTTTAACTTGAATAATAAAGAAATAAATACCTATACAGGGTGTCCTGTAAATAATGTCTACAAACAAAACCATTAGTCTAATCGAAATATAATGGTTCGATTACTAAAGGCTTGCAACATTTTCTAATTCAGTATAGACTTAAAAGTATAGCATTATAGACCCAATCGAAAATTGATTTTTGCAACCACTTTTGCCTAAATGAGCCACTCTGTACACCCTTTCTAAATGCCTTCATGCGTGACCAAATAAAACTTTCCCAAATTTACGATCACGATACATTGAACAATTGATCTATAGGCCTTTAATTAATTTTCGCTAATCAATAATTTTATTATTTACTAATAGATACCTACTATTTACCACTGCTTTGCTAAACAAAATCAACTCAAATATTTTGCGAAATGAAATTATGAAATTATGATAAAAAAAAATCCAACCTATAAAATATAGCCATTTAACCAGTCTTTAATATTTCTTATACCTAATAGATATGATTGGCAAAAATGATTCAAGTTGATTTAATAAAAAAAAAAAAGAACAAAATCCGCAAGACGGAAATTGTATAGTCGCACACATTTAGACTTAATTTTGTTGCTAAGCATTAAGCCACCAGCTAGCTAGCAAGCATCCATAACGAGCTAGTATATGCTCATGATTTGAGGCGTAGTCAGCCACAAGATATTGCGACTCGTTATTTACCCTCTCTAATATAAATATTGAAATACAAGATAGACAAAAGATTGCCACATTATAATATTGAGATTGTGTGTTTTAAATTAAATTTTATTGATCTCTTAGGAGCTTTTTAACATACTTTGTAGGTTTGTTTAGTGATTTTAAAAACTATTAAGTAAGCCTTATATTTCTGCAGACTGTAGCTTCCATCACAACATAGTAGTTAAATTTAAAATATGTAAGTTAATAGTTTAATGGCCTTTAACAACAGTTTTTTTTTTTTGTTTATAGATTTCGTGCCACTTTTTAATTTAATGGAAAAGTTTTCTATATTTCTAGTATGAATTGGAATACCTTCCACTGGCACTATGCATTAATTCCATAAATTCCAATAAATGTAAATAGGTTTTTGATTAGAAAAGAAAAAATCTTGTAGGTTGAAAAGTTTTATTTATTCTATTTATTTAGTTACGCACGCCTGAAGCCCTAACCCCGGGAATTATTCTGATAAGTCCTAAATTCTCTTAAAAAACATAAGAACAAAATTCCGAAGAAATTCTCAGAGAAGCTTTTCAATCAACATTATGGCATCTTTCCAAGGACCTATTTAATACTACGTTTTCAGCAGGCACTGAACCGCGATTTAAGTGGATTTACCATAAATCCTCTTCAAATCTCGAAGATTTATTATACAAATTTAAATCTCCTCAAACCTCAAATGAAGATTTAAAATAAATCTCATTGAAATCTTCTTGCAAGCAAGAGATTTTCAAACCAAACACTCCTAATTTTGTGGAACAAAAATAAAATTGATAATAAAAATAAAAACTTTCAAACATTTTTCATTTGATCTGCGCGCCTTGGCTGAATAGGGACAAAAATGTAAGTATTTAAAATATATTTTATATTTATATTTATAATAATATTTCACTATACAAGACAATTTCCAGATAATGGAAAAACCAAAACAAACAAAAAAAAAAAAAACAGAAAACATGGGCACTGGAGGATATGAGGAGCTTATCATTGAAGTGTGGGCCGATAAATTGCCCGAATGAAGAGAATTCAAATCAAATGTTGTGACAATAGATTTAGGTTACCTATGCTGAATTTTAATAAATAGTTTATTGAAAATTAATTATTTTACTGCTCAAAAATTGTTTTTTTTCATTTTGCTATACGTTTTCCAATTAATTTCCAATGTCAAATTGACATTTGAATGACAATTCAGACTGAAAACGTCAAATTAATCTCCTTTTCTCTGGTGAAAACACTTCAAGATTAATTTCAAATCTCTCACCTTAAATCCCGGATAATCTATTGGTGAAAACGTAGTATAAAGTTGCAGTTATATAGTCTAGAGCTTCAAAAATTTCGTACAAACAAACAACACGTTTCAATCATCTACTAAAGCCTTTTTAATGTTGTTTTCCATTGGTAAGTTCAGATTTCAATTTAGAAATTTCGTGCCGAATGGAACACGACTTCAAATTGATTTGTTTTTGTTATTGTAAATGTTTAGTCTTGTTTCCGTGTCAATATTTCAGATTGCATATGGGAGTAAATTTGAAATACTCATCTACATATAAAGTTTTTCGTCATATTACTTGTCAGAAGTGATAAATGTTTGAAGAAGCAATTTTGTGAAATGGCGACATTCAGTATAGTCTGTATGTATTTATTTGGGAAGTCGATGTTTTCATATTCGATTGAAATCAAAAAGAATAATGGCTGATTTCCAATGCCGCGTTGGGCGTCGCTTTGAAAGATTCTTCTGTCAACGCAAAAGTTCGGACATAGACATTTATGTATAGTGTTTACAATGACAATAATGTTACGATTTGGCATCTATTAGCAGGTACACAAACCAACGTAACATAAGCGACCTCAACGCAAAAGTTGAGAAATATCTACTTCTGCGTGCGTTTTGACAGTAATGTTAGTTAATATGTATCTTGTGTGTGTTCAAAAAAATTTGAATTTGTTTTCAAGAGTTAAGAATATAATTAGATTTTGAAATATTTGTACATAAATTTGAAGTTATAGAATAAAAATTGTCTTAAAAGATTTCTTTTGAAGAGAAATGTATTATTTTAGTGAAGGAGCATGAGTAGAAGGGTTGACGACACACCCTTGTTGTTTTGAAAAAAAATGTTCCGGGTCTTTTGCTTTCATTTTATCAAAATTTAAGGCAAATAATCCTTCATCTATTCTAAGATGGAACCCCGGAACCTACCAACGCCGTTTTGGTTTTTCTTCTTAAACCTCTTCATAGGCCGAAACAGCAGCAAAGACTGCTTTAGCAACTATTTCTACTCTCGACAACTGATTTATTGTTGTTCATTTTAAATTTAAAGACCTTAACATTTGATTTGCAGAATGACACTGCAATTCTTTTTAATCAGCTGATTCTCTTAAAGTCATCTGTCATGTCGACGCGTCCGTAATGCTTGTAAAAGTATAAGAACGCATCACTACCGCGAACGCGTCATTGGAAATCAGCCATAAGAGCAGTCCATAAATCCAATCGAACACGAAATATGTAATTAATTTGGTATCCGGATTGCATATGCAGAAATTCATGCTGATATTATGAATCATGCCAGATGCAAGCCAATAAGTTCACCTTAGGCCGCTTTACACTATACACTTACCATAATTGATTTCACGCTTAAAAAATGCCCTTTTTTCTGATTCTATTCTTGGTAAATATTTCATATTAATCAAATTCAACAGTCGTTTTATTTTTCAAAACAATTTCACCCGCGTAGTATCTAGTAATTAACATTATCGTTTAACAACAAATAAACTTAACCCGCCTTGCATACAAATTCATTGATAAATTACAAATAATTCTGTGGTAGCTATTTATTAAGTAGAGATATCTGTGCTGATGAGGTATATTTGCATAAAGTGCAGTTTCTGATAAACACAACAACAAAAAAAAAACATCTTAATGATTGTTTGGAATTCCCAATGTTCACATGGCACCTATCTACGTTAATTGAAACCTCGCTTTATATGTATAGGGGAATTTCGCTCAGTTGAAGTTCTCGGAAATTGTGTAAAAGTTGTTGTTTGATTCGAGTAGCTGCACCTTTCTTATATCCTGCAAAAATCTAAGAAATTTCAAATGATTCATTCAAATTGTGTAACAATTTAGATTAAGTTGTGGTTAGTGTTGATGAATGTAACTTTTTCTATTGGAAAAATATTTTCAACGAAAATCTGAGGCCCAGTTATTCAGTGTAACTCACGAATAAAAAAAACTGGACCAGATTTAGCTAACTCTATAGAAGTAAATAAACCCACGGTGGAGAATGGACGCGGAACGACTAAGCAAACTCAGTGGATACAACATCAAAAGTGAGTGAGTTAACTCACCATGTTTAACTTAATTGCGCACTGAACAACTGGACCCAAATTATGTGTGTATGCAAGTTGGTTAGGTACCGAACGCATCTACTAGAATAATGAAATATATAGGATGCATATCTTTAGTGTTAAATCATTTGCATCAGAAAAATCAATGCAATGCAATGAATCGAGTGAATAATATGGCCGTGAGAGTATTCTAAGTAAACATTTAAAAGTTTCAAAATAGCTTTTAACGGCCTTGATCCATTTAAATTGGCGTTTCATTCTAATGATCTCGCACTGTTTTTTTTTAATAAGTTCAGTTCTACTGACATAATTTTTTATCAAAAACCAAATGTGAACTATGTCCATCAAGAATTCTTAATCACTAAGCTGGAAATGTTTGCCATGGCCAGATAAAAATATGCGGTTTTTATAAATTTTCAAAAATTTTGTAATTTTATGAAATCGTTGGTAAAGAAAACAAATACAACAATGAGTATAGCTTAGTTTAATGTAGATTTAGTAGAATGAACGAAATTTTTCGTGAATATCAGTAAAATTCGTGCAACAAAAATTTACGAAGTTTTTTCCGTAGATTTTACAAAAATTTCGTTATACAAAATTTTTCGTATCTTCTGTTCTCTACGAAAGATTCCTTCAATTTATAAAATTTCGTACTATGAACGAAAAAATGATTTACGAAAGTATTTCGTAGTGATTTTACGAAATATTTTTTTGGGTGATACAATTTTCTTTTACTAAAATGTATGTTTCCCTACGATTAACTTTTATATATGTAGGTACTATCTATATATATGTATTTGTGGAATGAGTTATGAAAACAAAACATTTCGGGCTTTACCAATGTTGTTGAAAAAAAGAGGATTAAGTTTTTACCAACAAACATAAACAACGGAATTAATTCAAAGTAAGAGATTTTATTTCTGTTATTTTCCCCTCCCGGCTCTAAACGGGGTGAAATAGACCCCCATCCTATATCATTTTTTTTTTCTTGTCAGTTCACAATGTTCGCTTGATAATTTATCTTTGTCCATATTCAATCAAACTCGCTTAAATAAAATGACAACAAATCATGATTTCAATAAGCTTGTTTTTTTTTCATTTGAGCTGAAGTTTGTACGTAAATTTTACTTAAATAATTACACTGTTTTATAGGCAGCTTATTAGGTTTTTAGTAAGTGCGACATATTTAAATTTTTTTCTTACATATAAGTACCTACAAACCTAAGTGGAGTTTTGTATGGGAAAGGTAAAGAAAAAGCTAAATTAAACTATACACTAAAACAAAACCAATGCATTTCTTTTGTTTTCGCTTTTCCTCTTAAATTACGTATAGTTAAAAAAAAAAAAATTTTCTATAAAATCTGACTTCAAACAACCGGGTTTGACTGTACCTACTATCGGTACGAGTTTCTCGCAGTTCTGAGGCTATACATTGCGAAGTATCTTAAAAAAAATCACACATCAATAAACAGAATAAGAAAAACATGTTTTTACGATATACCTACCTAATGCTGCTTTTTTATTGCCTATAACCTTTAAATAGGTATGACGTATGACAGATCACAGATGCTTTCGGCAGGGTAAGGCTTGATGTCATACTCATACCTAGTTTTTCTGAAAGAGCGTGAAATCGGTGAAGTCGTTAACGATAAAGTTGAAGATAAAAAAACTGTTTTGTATAACAGGAACCGTTAATAATAGTTATTGGCAAACATTTTTTTACCAAAATGCATAAGTGCCTACCATACGTACAAAACTACATAAAATCGTAAGAGCCGTTTCCCAGACAAGTTATTATTTTCAAAAACTATATGTACTGAACCGACTTTGCTTTAATTTGCAGTTTGTTCCCATTATCGGCGGGAAGGTTAACTGCCTCGCCCACATTTCTTATATTTGAAAATTCTCCGCATTCCAAAATTTTTCTATTTAAGCTTTCTTATTTTCTAGCCCACTTGTCTTATATTTGAATTTTCTACATCTAAAGTCCCCAGAAGACTAAAAAATTGTTATTTTGCTCTCTCAGGGGTAATATTTTTGGAAAACACCTACTCCCACGCCCACTGTCTCAGTATCTTATGGCCGATTTCATAAAGCCCTTTTAACTATTTAACAGGCTTTTAAATCTTAAAATGACGTTTGTTCCATACAAAATACGTCATTTAAAACTTTAAAAGACTGTTAAATATTTATATTTTAGTCTTCTTTTTATTGATTATGTCAAGAAAGTTGTTATTTTATAAATAACCTCTCTTGTAACAGAGGCATTAGGTACAACCGTGGAATTTTTTAAAGAGCCCGCCTACTGCCACACCCACATTTTATGTATTTCATTTTTCTTTGCATTTGCACTAAACTATAATTTCTATTGCGAAAATAAAATTTATTTTGAGAAAAAAACTTTGTTGTTGTATTTTTTATAAAGAGTGTAACAATGCATGCAAAGTATCCACTTTGTTGGTCCTTAAACATATTTAAAAAAAAAAAACGCATTCATTTTAATGTAGTAAGGCTGTTCAATTTACTATTAAACAAGTCAACAGTGTTTGCCGGGCTTCGCTTGTTTTAAATAATTGTTATTTCGTATGGTCACGAACGGTTTATGTAGAATTTTATAAACTAAAATTTTTGACATTTCATCCGACAAATTGGTAGTTTTTGAGCAATTTATAAAAAAAAAATATAAAATTTCCCCTTTGGAGTCCACAAAAAATAAAAGCCCTGAGGCCAAACTTTATAAGGTGTTTTGTAGAGAATAAAGGCTGTCCCAAACCAACGCGAAACATTCGCGCGAATATGCGACGACTGAATAATGTTCGAAGATTCGCATCGCGCCAGTGTGGGTGCTCCCATTAATCTCCATGTAAATAAATTAAGACAGGCGGAAGTTTCGTTGTCGCGCCGAATGTTTCGCGTTGGTTTGGGAGAGCCTTAAAGCTTTTTACAAAATGCAGCTTTTCAGAATTTTATCGAATTAAAATCGAATTTTTCTGGACTACTTACAAGGGCTTGAAACAGAACATTAAAATGCCGAGTCAATTTTACGATAATTACTCCATCCATTATTATTAAAAATGTTTCATAATACATTGATTTTATATGTATATATTTAACATAATCTCGTATAACAAAATAATTGACCCTGTTATCTAGAAGATACGAACATTTGGACTTCATTTGTATTTAAGACTTGAGTGGTCGTACAAAGACAACTCCCATTAAATATTGGGTCTAGCTCAGTTCTCACTTAGTACACTTCTTGTTGAAATGAACATCCTGTACAAATTTTATCGCCAAGCTCAATCAAATTTAGGCTAAGTGAATTAAGCTCATAAAAAAATAATTTTTTCTTCCCAAAATTCGTAACGCCATCTAAAAGTTTAATAAAACAACTTTACAGAACAACTCTTTCAAGAATAGTTCTGTAAGCTAATAATCCAAGCTCTAATGCGCATCTTATACAGATTTAATGGAACGCACCATATTTATAGCTCACTAGGAGAAATAAAATATGTAGAATGAGGGTCTACCTAAAAGTCATTGTAAATTTTTATCAAGGGTCATCTTGAATTCACCTGATGACCGAACAAAATTTCAAACTTCAAAACCACCGCTCTAATACAATTTATGTGCAAATGAGGAGACTTATAAGACATTGTTTTATACATTTTTTTTGTTGTGTCTCTCCAAAATAAATTAATGCAACCTTCAAAAATTAAACCTTCATTATTATTCCAGTCTGCTATCTTCTCTAAATGAGATCGGTCGGCTTGGAGTTCATCAACTTTTTGACTGATAAACCTTTTTGGAAGATGCAAATTGGACCTAAACATCTATAACTAAGTAGAGATAGATTGACTAGCAAAGTGTTAATAAAAACAAAACATAATAAACTTTCCCTACCTGTGACCATCATTTCTCTTTATTACCTATAACCTTTTGGACAATGCCGGATTCAGTGATAAGAAAACAAAGCAGGTGCTTATAGGGTAACCATGGCTTAGGAGGCCTAGAAGTATATTTTGCTGCTAAGAAATAAAAGCATTACTATTTATAAATGATATGTTAATCATTATTTACAATTATTTAGTGCAAGGGCTAATTCTACACTTTATTTTTTGCTCACAAAAAATAAATTATATTTACTCTGCAAAAATGATGGCAGTGCATGGTAACCGGCTAACGGTTTTACCGTTATTATTTACTGCAGTAAGAAGTGGTTGAGGCGAAACATAGGTGTTAGCGCAAAATTTAAGACGATTTTGTAGGTTGTTAAAGCATTTTTAGTAAATATAATGCTAGGTTAAAAAGAAGATTTTCAAGGAGTTAGCCTCGTACTATCTTTTTAACATTTTATTAAAGTTTAAATCACAAAGTGGATATTTTATATTTATATTTATGGCCGATGTCATAAAGCCCTTTTAACTATTTAACAGGCTTTTAAATCTTAAAATGACGTTTGTTCCATGCAAAATACGTCATTTAAAAATTTAAAAACCTATTAAATATTTGTGAAACCAAACATTAGGATCATAGGTATACTAACTCCATATGTCACATTGACAACGACAAATGTGAAAAAGATATGTTTGCCAAATGTGACTGCTTTAGGCGTGTTCAGCTTGAGTTTCGTAAAAAAAATAGCACTACTATGATTCTAGTTAAAATTTTATTAAAACTAAGAATATTTTAGTAAAGAGTTTGAAAGTTAGTAAATTCTTAAGTACGTAGTATCACAACCAGTGATGGCAGAAATGCCAATTTTTTTGATTAACTACCTTTGTGACCTGACGTAATCTACTCTGCCATCTCTGATCACAACATCAGGCTGTTTAAAATTTTGCGCCGTTGCGTTGTTTAGTATTTTGATTGAGTAAGCAGCAGAACCACTGACCGCGATGAGTTATTATAATCCTTTTTTACTTGCTCTATAGCACGGCAAGTATTGGTTTCGTGTAAAAAAAAAAATTCGAGGTTATAATCAAAACTAATAGGGCCCATACACCACACATGCCTGCATGCGCAATAGAGTGATTGCGCATGCAAACTGCGAGTGTATGGTGTTGAATGTGTGGTTGTGCATGCGGCATGAGTGATTTTAAAAAATTTTGATATTTTCTTGTTTGTGCATGCAAGCATGTGTGGTGTGTGTGCTACATTTGCTCAGTCAAGCTTGAAGTATTAAGAAGTTGTCAACTCAGCGATGAACACACGACTAAATATTGTACAGTTTGCATGAGTAGTGTATGTTAAAGCGTGATTGTGCATTCTTTTATTTGGCCATGCAGGCATGTGTGGTGTATGGGCCCTATAACACTACGATAATCGAGAAGTCCGAAAAAGTGGATTTCATGCCGTCCGTGCGTCGGTCTGTGGGCCTGTGCGTCGGTGCGTTCACTGTTATTTGAGCTAGAGCCTAAACAAGTGGACCGATTTGCATGAAATTTGGTACAGAGCATTTTTATGTGATTCCCTAGAGTAAAAATTCGAATTTTTGTTTTAGCTCATCTAGAACGGGTAGTTGCCATACAAATATTTTGGTTTCTTCAAATTTTCACGAAAATGGCTCTAACGATGTTAATTAAACTTAGTATGTACCTGTAATAACCAAGTCAATTGTAAGAAAACTGCATTTCAGCTTTTTCTCAAAAAATTCACATTACGGAATTAGGTATTCAAAGTTTTTTGAGAAAATTGTCTTATTTTTGGGTTATTCGCGTATATATTTGCCATGGTTAAATCGATTATGTTATAATTTAGCAATCTGATGCTTCACAATAATTCAAAAAAATAATGGATTTAGGAAATTTTGAAAACATTATTTTATAAACAAACAAAATCAAACGAAAAATCAATTTTTTAGTGCTTTTGACTCTTTTAATATTTACTCGTAAAATATATACATACATCTTGCATCTTCAATGTTGGGTTACATACAGTATTTAACCACAAGAGCAAGTTCGTGCGATCAAGTCGTGCTTATTTTTTATTAAATTGCGCTTTTATTTTTATGAAAAAGAGGATTATAAAAATCGTGATTAAAAAAAATTTAATTAAAAAAAAAAAAATTAAAAAGTGGGTTATCGTACCTAAGTACCCAACCCTGCTTTTTTTATATATTTGTACACACCATAATATCGTTTTTCATTTAACATAAAATAAAATCGATTTTTATAAAATCTGTTTGATCGATCTTCGACCAATTTAAACTTTGCAATCAATAAAACAAAGCTTATTTCGTAACTAAAGGGTTTTCCAATAAGAGGTGTTATTTTGATATTCAAAGAAAAATGGCATTTTTTGAGATATGTAAATGATCGGATGTTTATTTCATTATAAAGAAGAAGGTATGCCGTTAATAATGGAACACAACATCAGCCAAATGGCCGCCACGACCACGCTTACAGGACCATATCCTTTTCATGAAATTTTCCATAACCAAATCGCAAAGTGGCTGCCCTATGTCCTCGATAGCCTCACGAATTCCATCTTTGAGGTCTTGAATCGACGCTGGGCTGTTGGCGTAGACCTTATCTTTCACGTGGCCCCAAAGGAAGAAGTCGCAAGGTGTTAAATCACAAGATCTCGGTGGCCAATTGTGATCACCTCTTCGAGAGATAACACGGTCCGGAAACTTTTCCCGTAAAAGATCGATGGTTTCATTGCTTGTGTGGCACGTAGCGCCGTCTTGTTGAAAGTAAACGTTGTCCAGATCAATACCATCCAATTCCGGCCATAAAAAATCATTAATCATCTCTCGATAGCGCAATCCATTGACCGTAACTGTTGCTCCAGCCTCATTTTCGAAAAAGTAAGGTCCAATGACCCCGCCGGACCATAAACCGCACCAAACAGTCACGCGTTGAGGATGGAGAGGCTTTTCAACAATAACTCTTGGGTTTTCCGAGCCCCAGATGCGACAGTTTTGCTTGTTGACGTAGCCTCCGAGGTGGAAATGGAATCAAGATGATTTTTCGATGAAATTCCGGATCATTTTCATGCATTTCAAGGACCCAATGATCAGCCGGCTTCAGTTCTTGTGTTAACTGAACTTTATAAGCCTTAAGACCCAAGTCTTTATGCAAAATACGGTGTAATGACGTTTGTGGAATGCCTAATTCCAAAGAACGACGAGGAATGGACAAACCTGGGTTTTCTTCAACACTCAGTTGTTCTTGAGCGACGTGCACGGGTTTTATTCTTCACATCACTAACTTGTCCCAACAGCTCGAATTTGTCCACCAATTTCTGTATTGCGGTCTGACAAGGTGCTTATCCACGACGACCCAAAAATGTTTTAGTTTTACGAACCGTCTCTGCCAAATTTTCACCATTTTTATAGTGAATTTTAATAATTTCAATGCGTTGTTGAAGCGTGTATCGTTCCATTTTTATTAATGGCGTAGTTTCTACTTGTCAAATGTTAAAAAATGACAGATTCAAAAGTGACAGCTACCGAAATAGCGGGCTATTCAAAATAACACCTCTTATTGGAAAACCCTTTACATTATTATGGACTTCAATAAATAGCAATTATAAAAAAAAAACTCTGGACGTCAAATTCTGTCTTAATCCGGGACTGTCTCTTGCATATGACGAGTATGTCATTAATTGTATATGTATATACATTATATTCTTTTGCCAAGATGTCATCTCCATTTATTTGTCATTCCACACAATGACCATCCCATTAAAATAAACTACATGTGTCACAAGTTATAGTTCAAATAATGTAAGCCACTTACGGGTAGTTATATAAATGTATATGTAATGTATGTATGTTTCTGCCTATCCGTTAGCTCTTAGATTTTTTTTTTTTTAAACTAATTAACGAAATGAGTTAATAATCTTGATGATGGTCCAGCATCCGTATTTTTTTTTTAATTTAACCACTTCCTTCTTAAATTATGTGTAACTTAATGACATTTTACGGAAGACGCATGTTTTAATGGTCGCAGCATCTTTTTTGTACCTACAAAGTGTCGGCTGTCGGGCTATCTAACCTTCCACTTTATCTTTTAGCTAAGTAGTCTCATTTTCTAGTTGATAAAATTGTTTGATGAAATCCGAATGATGACATTGTGACAGAGTGGTACTGACAGTGTGGACCTGAAATATTAAAACATAGCACTTAGAGGACCACGATGTTGTTTTGTTTGACTTAGATGTCAGGTATATGTGCGTTCATCTTGTACAGGTATTGTGAGATTTTTGTTGCATTCAAATGTTATATACTATGGATTTTAATTCTGAGACGATAGAAAACGCTAAGTATCTCTAAAGAATACCTAAAGGTATCCCTACAGGTAGACAGGTGAAGATGCTCTTGTAAAAAGGGATATGAATATAAGGATGCAATTTCGTCAAAAAAGGTTGAATTCACTCATTCATGGTTTGAAGTGTATTGTTAATAAAAAAAAAAGAGCAGGTGTGTATGTATGTATAAATGGGTACGTTCACCAGACACAAGGGACTACGTATGCAGTCAACTGTAATCATTGAACGCAAATTTTAGAAAGGAAACTAGTTGTTTTATATTTATTGATGTTATCAATACCAAAATTCTTTACTTTACTTTACTCCACCGTCCGTTGATAGTGCACATAGTATTTATATCCTCACCTCATACAACTCAATTACAAATTGTAAATTATAATTTCTCAATACTCCTTATTAATGATGCATTTTTTAATTAAACATTTTCCATCAATTTGATAAAAAAACCCCTTCACCAAAACATTAAAACAAACGAGAAAAAAAACGAGTCACAGAACAATTAAATACACTTGACTTGAAATCAAGAGAGATAATTACTTGGCTAGCTTTCCAGTTACTTTCCAATAAAATTTGCCTTAATTGGAAGGAAATTTTTGACAGCTGGCCAATCAGAGATGAGAAACTTACCTTGCCTTCAGGCAAGCCCCTTATGCCTTCTGAACGTGAAATTTTTTCAAAAATGTTCGCTATTTTTCAAAAAAATTAAACAGTCAAAACCCATTAGAAACAAAACCTAGTTTTGACAAACTTGGTGAAAGTTTTAGTTACCAAGCAGGCATAATGTAAAAACATGCTTCTTTTTCAACAGGAGATAGAGGTATATTATGTATTTATTGTACGCACAGTAGTAACTACAGTTTGCCCCTAATTTTGTTCAAAAAATGTTATTGTTTTTAAAAATAAAAAAAAAATATCCTAGGTATGTATCTCGAAATAAATAATCTTCAACTTAGTTAGGTAAATTAACATGTTGATGTATTTTTTTTTTGTTTAATTTTGTTTCAACTGGAAGCGTTGAGATGAATTTCAAAATTAAAAAAAACTAAAACGGCAAGGTACTACAGGAAAATGTGATCTACAAGATCTTCCTCAGAAATATGAAAAGAATTCTAATTCAACAGAAAATTAAATTCAATTGTTCAATTTCAACGGAGCAACATTTGCCAAGTCCAATTTCTTTTAATGAAACTCGAAAGTTTTCTTAATATTCACCCTTGAATTCTAAAGTATGTATTATTTCTAAATCATATACATATTTATATTTCAAAAAAAAAAAAAATGTTTGGTTCCGGATTCAGGTGCAGCAGTTAATTATGAAAACTTCTTTTTTTTTTTGAAAAATTCGATTTTATTTTGTTGATGAGGAGTTTAAACCAGAAATCAGAAATAAATCTCAACCTTTTGAAATGTTCCTTAATAATTGTTATTTTCAATAAAAATCACTCAATAACCTTCAATCTAAAAAAAAATTGTGTGAGTGCCGGTTAATATGTGTAAGCATCAACGTGCGCGGATCCAAAACGGACTTGTTTTTGCTTGAAGGGGATCTTAAGATTTTTTTCACTGAACGCACCCATCCTAGTATGCAGATCGTTACGTTGCACGACGTAACGTTGCACACGAACGTTCACGTTTTTTTTCACTCTACCGCCAGCATAGATCTTTTCACATCAAAAAATTCGGTCAAGGTCTGTGAGAAACCTTTATTTTGATTTTTTTTAATGTTTCGGTCAACTAGGGAGATTTATCGCTGAGAGAAAAAAATAAATCTCATCTGCAAATTTATTAACTAGAATCAGCGTTGCCGATGTGGCACTCAAACACTTCAAATGGCACTCTAGTAAAATACAATTTAAAAAAAAATCCTTAGAATGTTTATACAGCATTTTTCAGGATTCAACAAGGTTTTGGTCAAAATTAGGTAACATGAGAAATTCTATCGACGAGCAAACGTCTCCAAATATATCGAAATTTATGATCAGACTTTAAGTTTTACCACATGGTAGTGCATCAGCTGAAAGGGTTTTTAACGTTTAAATAACATTAAAACCCATAGTAAAAATCGGCTTTTATTCTTGTAAAGTTATGAAGCAACATTTGGGGTTTAATGAAATAATAAAGGCCGAAACTTGCCAACATTTCACACCACCTTAAGACTTATATTGGTATTAATTGACAAATTCCTCGTTGCTTTTATTTATTTTTTGTTATGTTTCGTTTAATGAAGTTCTTTTAATTTATTTATTAATGTTAATTTAATTAATTTAATAGTGTTCATTTATTCGTGTTATTCTAAAACGACAGTAAAACGACTCGGCCCTAGAAGCTCCAATTGGCGTTGCAAAAGATAAATATTGCTTGAAGGGTGAAGAGCGTTGAGAACATTGAAGTTTTAGTTTTATTTTATAATCAAGTGTACCTTCTAGAGCCATGTCGATTAACTGTCGGTTTAGTAAAACGACAACCGTAATAAAGATGATTATGAAATCAGATTTTTTTTACTATATTTCCAGTGGTGGCACCCAGTGGCCTAAAATGGCACTCTCTGATGGCAGCGTTGGCACTTAAAAAAAAAAAGTTTCCGGCAACGCTGTTCAGAATATGTGTTAGTATGACCTGGTACTGGATAACCTTGCAACTGGGTAAAGCTGGACTTATAGCCGTTTCACACCGCATCGAAATCTAGATTTCGAGCGAAAAGCCCGAAATCTCATCGAAATCAACTAGATTTCTCATACATTCTCAGATTTCATAATCTAGTAGATTACTGCGAAATTTCCTCAAAATCTTCTTGGAACAGTATGAATGTGAAACAAACACAATTAATTACTCATTTTTCTCTTCAGTATAAAAGTTCAGTCACAAAAAAAGAGTCAATGGTAAGAGAGTTTATTATATCTTTTGAGTGTAGTGTACTCAGGTAGTGGGAATTCATTCCGTTTTGTGGGTTTTTCAAAGGAAGAATAGAAAGAAAATCAAATGTGTATAATTTGTTTGGGACTTTTTCCCTAATAGCCAATGGATCTTCTTTTTCGGTGTTTCTAAAGGGTTTTCCAATAAGAGGTGTTATTTTGAATAACCCGCTATTTTGGTAGCTGTCACTTTTGAAGCTGTCATTTTTTGACATTTGACAAGTAGAAACTACGCCATTAATAAAAATGGAACGATACACGCTTCAACAACGCATTGAAATTATAAAATTCACTATAAAAATGGTGAAAATTTGGCAGAGAAGGTTCGTAAAACTAAAACATTTTTGGGTCGTCGTGAAGCACCTTGTCGGACCGCAATACAGAAATTGGTGGACAAATTCGAGCTGTTGGGACAAGTTAGTGATGTGAAGAATAAAACCCGTGCACGTCGCTCAAGAACAACTGAGAATATTGCTGTTGTAGCCCAAAGTGTTGAAGAAAACCCAGGTTTGTCCATTCCTCGTCGTTCTTTGGAATTAGGCATTCCACAAACGTCATTACACCGTATTTTGCATAAAGACTTGGGTCTTAAGGCTTATAAAGTTCAGTTAACACAAGAACTGAAGCCGGCTGATCATTGGGTCCTTGAAATGCATGAAAATGATCCGGAATTTCATCGAAAAATCATCTTGATTCCATTTCCACCTCGGAGGCTACGTCAACAAGCAAAACTGTCGCATCTGGGGCTCGGAAAACCCAAGAGTTATTGTTGAAAAGCCTCTCCATCCTCAACGCGTGACTGTTTGGTGCGGTTTATGGTCCGGCGGGGTCATTGGACCTTACTTTTTCGAAAATGAGGCTGGAGCAACAGTTACGGTCAATGGATTGCGCTATCGAGAGATGATTAATGATTTTTTATGGCCGGAATTGGATGGTATTGATCTGGACAACGTTTACTTTCAACAAGACGGCGCTACGTGCCACACAAGCAATGAAACCATCGATCTTTTACGGGAAAAGTTTCCGGACCGTGTTATCTCTCGAAGAGGTGATCACAATTGGCCACCGAGATCTTGTGATTTAACACCTTGCGACTTCTTCCTTTGGGGCCACGTGAAAGATAAGGTCTACGCCAACAGAGCGCCGATTCAAGACCTCAAAGATGGAATTCGTGAGGCTATCGAGGACATAGGGCAGCCACTTTGCGATTTGGTTATGGAAAATTTCATGAAAAGGATATGGTCCTGTAAGCGTGGTCGTGGCGGCCATTTGGCTGATGTTGTGTTCCATTATTAACGGCATACCTTCCTCTATATAATGAAATAAACATCCGATCATTTATCTCAAAAAATGCTATTTTTCTTTGAATATCAAAATAACACCTCTTATTGGAAAACCCTTTATCAACACTGAGATTCGTTTGAAATGTGAAACAAAATCTAGTTTATGTGTGGTGTGAACGATTCAACGAGATTTATGTCGTTTTCGTTTGGATTTTGGAACTGTGCCATTCCTATTGAAAATGGAAAATTTGGAGTAAAAGGAGTGAAAAAGGAGTAGCTCCGAACGTCCACTCGAAAACGACATTAGTAATCTTGTTGCCGAAATCCGAGATTTCGGTTCGGTGTGAAACCCGTATTAAGACCTTTCAGAAAAAAATATTTCCCAAGTAGCCTCACTATGTTATGAGGTTTTTTCAAAAAAAAATTACGGCTTTACTCAAATATCTGGACACTGCGACCACGAGTGAATGATTCTCACTGTTTTTTTTTTTTTATTTGTATAATATTCTAGAATATCTGTACTAATAGATAGGCAGTCGAATTTAACACAAGTTGTTTTATTTCTTTGAATTTTAATTTTTAAAATTAATTTTTTGATACAAAAATATTTATTTTCAGCAAAGTTTGACCATCTCTAAAAAAATAAAAATGTATGAGAGCATTAGTAGCCAAGTATTTTAAATAGTTTCTAATTAATATATTTTCTTAAATCATCATCATCGTCTGCTCGACAACCGGGGTCCGGTCCTGGCCTCCTTCAACAAGTCTCTCCACCCATCCCAGTCTCGAGCCGCCGCCATCCAGTTGCAGTTCTTAAATGGTAGAACACAAATGCTTGTGTTCTTAACGATATCCAATAAAACTAGCTTTTAACCTACTGAAGGAGCTTTTTAACATTTACTCTACCGCATGGGTAATATTTTTTTTCGGAAAGGTCTTAAACCCAGCTTTACCCAATTGCAAGGTTATCCATTATTTACGGGACACCCTGTATATTCACAAACTTTGTTTCGAATTTCCTATTCCCTTCAAAAAACTCGAGCCAGGGATATACCCCACCACCCTATCCTAATGAGAACTCTGCCAATGTCTTGGCTTATTTTCTTCAAAACTTCGTTTCGTTTTAAGAATTAATATGACAGCCTCTAAAACAAAAAAAATGTGCTTATAGCTTGAATAATGCATACACCATTGAATGCAAGGCTGAACGAGTCCAATTTCTGAATTCACATACAGTACAACTCCAGTTCAACTATGAATATTGACTTTTCTATGTTTCTCACATTAATATATACAAAAAGACACATCTGCTTAAATTCAATTCAATTGAAATTAAATTTAATTGTACCAGTTTCGATTATCATATGCAACAGTTTTGCATTCATTTAGCATAAGTCCTTGGGCTTTATGGTTTTGTATTTCCATAATACAAACAAAATTAAGATTTTCGCACACAACAGCTGAAACTCTTAAAAATTTCCACTGAAAAAAATTAAAAACTAGTTCTCGGTCTCTTAAATTTTCCATTTTATTTTTCAACTTTTCTCATCATCACTTAGGAATTCAATATAAAACCAAAAAAAAAAAAAATAATAATATATATTATGTATATAAAGTTTATAAAAAAAAAAAAACATCTCAGTAATAACAAATGTGTTTATAATAATAATAAAAATGTAATTTTAGTTAACGACAAATAAAATTAATTTTGTTGCGGATTTGCAGCCCTTTTTATTTATTTATTTTTAATTTTTTTTTTTTTCATTCATTAATATTATCATCACCTGCGAGGTATAAAAAAATATGTATGTATGTAACTTAAGAAAAATGATAGTCAAGAAACAGCACAATTTTATTGCTAATGTGTATCTAGAAATATAACATTTAACAAAAAAAAAAAAAAAAAATACCTGGGAGCAAATATACATAAGACATTACATGCATTTATTTTGTATTGTCACAAACAAAAATAATTTATTTGTTAGATTTTATAATCCAAAATAAAAAAAAAAAAATGTTACAAACGCATTTTCAAAAGGCACAATTCTGTATTTTTTTGTTTTATTTTATTTTTGTTTGCTCTCTATTATGTTATGGTTTTTTTGGAAGATCTTTTTCTATTTCCAGTTTTATTTTCAATTAATTTTTGTATAACTTTGTACATTTTTTTATTGTTTCTATTTCTTTTTTACAATTCAAATGGTTTTTATACTTTTCCTTTTTAATTAAAAATATTTTTCTATTTTAAATCAAAATATTTGTATGTATGTATATAAATTTTTTGTATAAAAAAAAAAAACAAAAAAACTTTAAAGTCTTTAGATTTGCATTGATTTTGTATTATTTAGTTTAATTTTTTTTTTTTAAGAATTACATTAAACAATAATCCATGTGTGTGTGCTCTTGAAAAATCATTATTATTATTTTTTGTCTAAACATGTTTCCTCATTAAATTGCCAAACTCACTGAAATTGTGAATAAATGTGTCTTCAGGATATTTGGGCAAATGTTTACATATTTAAAAAAAAAAAAAGATAGAAAAAAAGTATTTAAAAACAATAAGTAAACGTATATTACCATGTTATGCTGTGTTTTTAGTTATTATTTTTTGTTCCTTCTTTTATGTTGCTGTTACTGTTTAAGGTTACATATATATGTATATTATTATGTATGAAGCTCTAATTACACTGAATAAAAGAAATAAACTTAAAATTTACTATCAACAGTTGTTTTATTAATTTGTTTTACATATAATTACTTAACAACGTATTTAATAAACTTTAAGTAAATATATAGAGAAAAATGTTTTAAAACTATATTGAAAATAACTTACATTTAAAAAAAAAAAAAAAATACTTATCATTATAAAAAAAAAAAAAAAAAAAATGGGAAGAGCGAATAAAAGAATTTTTATTTGTAAATATAACATTTTTATAACATTTATATTTACTCATATTATACTCGTATGTATGTAAGTTCGTTTCAACCAATTCTTTTTTCGTTTTTGTTTTCATCAAAAAATTCTATTATGTATTTATTTTGTTAATTATTTGTATACAATATATTCTGTTCTATTTAGTAAATATTTGGTTAAATATTGTTTTTATATTTGAAAGCATTTTTAACTTTTTTTTTTTTTTCTTTTAAATTATTAGTTTAACGGAAAAAAGACTGCATAAGAACAATAATTATTACCCCTGATTTTGTTTTTTTTTTTTTTGTTTTCTTCTTTTATTTCTAAGTTCATATTTTGAATTAATTTTATGCAATTTTTCGTGTATGAATAACAACAACACTAATCACACGGCAAAGACAAAAGAATTTACCGTCATCATTTCTACATTTAAAAATAGTGTGTTCTAATTTTTAAGCAATTTTTTTTTTTTTTTTTTATTACCTACATATTTTAAGAATTTTAAGGTACCATTTCAAAACACCCTAACTATAGATGAATACCCCATTTCCCATTTCTAAGAAGGCTTACGCTTTTGTTGAACAATTTTGGTTTTGAACCTTTATGCCGTCTTCTCTATCAACTACCTAATTCGTTTTCATCAAGAAGTATCAATCAGAAATACACTTAGTAATAATACAAAAATAATTGTAAATCAATAAATGTTTTTAACTTCATCTCGGGAAAGAAAAACCTATCTCATGCTCATCATATTTTCTACACTAGATGGCGTAGATTTTTATTTTATAATTAATATTTATACAAAAAGGAACTGTAATTTTTTCATTTATACACATTTTATAATAATATATTTATTTTATTTTTATTCTTAACTAAAGTTTATTCATAGATTTTATCATCATATATTTCATTTTGTTATACATATATTATGTAGTAGGTGTTTATTTATTATTAGAGAAAGCAACAAATAAAAAAGATATATGTAGGTATATATAGAAATGTATGTCGCAAGATATCTTCACTTTTTTTTTATTTAGTATTTATTGTTTATATATTATTATAATAATATAAAACGCATCTACACAAAAAATTAAAAAAAAATCTATACACAAGTTAACAAAAAGCACAAAAGTTTTAAGTCAGTTAAAATGTTAAGGTATATTCTTTTCATTTGTTTATTCAATTCATTAATTTATTATTCAATTCATAGAAATATATATTTATATGTATGTATGTATATGTACGAAGAAAAGGTGAAAGGTGTCTTATATGGTAGGTATGCATAATATAATCATAAAAAAAAAAAATGTGGATTTCTATTTTGTTAGTTTTATTTTACATATTTTATTAGTTTTTTTTTCTATTAATTTTGTTTTTTTTTTTTTTTTTGTATTTTTGTTAGATAAAGGTGTTCAAAAGATTTGCATTGTAATCAAATTGTATATTCGTTAATTCTATTTGTACTATTTTTGTTTAAATATTCCATATTATGGTTAGCCTTGTTTATTTACTTTTGTTTTTTTTTTTTTTTAAATATATTTTGTTTTATTATCATTCATAAAGGGTGTCAAAGGATTGATTGATTTAATAAAACAAGTAATATTAACATATTTAAAAATTCAAGATTAAGAAAAAAAAAAGAGAAAAGGCATAAGAAAAAAAAAAGAGAGAATAGGCATAGGTATGTACTCGTTTATATAGCGTATCCGTATTTGTCGGCTGAGATACATGTGTAGCATGCAAAACAAACCGAATAAAAAAGCGAAAGACGGAGAAAAGCATGCACTTCTGGCAGAGAACACACATACATAGGTATAAATACTTGATATTCCCAGTTTGTGTTTAATTTTTTTTCTCTCTCTCTTAAAATTGTGGTGTTTGTTTTCAATTTTTTTTTTGCCGGCCGGCGAATTCATGTTGAAAAAAGAAATAAGTTATTATTATTTTGTTTTATTTTTCATTTATTAAAATGTGTAGTGTTGCACGCGAGGCATAGTAAGTAATACAATATTATAGTAGAATAAGAAAAAAAAAAAAAAAAACAAAGAGAATATAAGGAGAAAAAGGTATGCTTGGAGATTGGAAATGAATCAATGACCTTTTTCTTTGCCGGCACAATGGTCTCGCTTGTCTTTGCAAATAGCTACACGTTGCGATTTTTTGTTTGTTTTGCAAAACCGAGCGGAAGACTAATACAATCAGCTTTATTCTGCTATCCGTACGGATCGAATTATTCAATCTAACTTTTTTGGGTTTTCTGTTAAAAGTTTACACTGCAGAATTAATAGAAAAGGTGAATCGAATCGAATGATTCGATCCTCGACGGATAGCAGAATAAGATTGAAATAATTAGCGAATATAAGTCGGTCGAATTAGAATGTCAACAAACGACTCTGCCGCATAGATATTCAGAACGAGTATTTTAAAGTGTGCGGTAGTAAAAATGGCAAATCGAATAAACCGATTAGGCGAAACGAATGATTCGATCGTCGACGCATATACCTAAATTTATAACGAAATAAGACTTCGAGTTATAAAAAAAAAAAAAACAAACAAAAAAATGGATTCACGCTTTCTGATATATTTGAATTAAATATCATTTTAATCCAATTAAGTACCTATTCGTTATATTTTTTTTTTATGTTTAGATTTGATTTGTTTTCAACAATTTATTGTCCAAATGAAAAAAAATTCAGTTTCCTTATCTAGTATTTTTTTGTTTTTTAATTTTAATTTTAGGTGTGTCAAAGGTTAATCAATCGCTTGACACAATTTATTGTTGGTATAAGAAATGCATTGACATTAGTATATAGTTAAGCTCTTTAGCAATTCATTTTAATAATTTTGTATATATACATGTATAAATGTCATATAGGTGTGTGTGTATATATAAAGAAGATAAGAATGCAATCATACAATCATTTGAAACCTATTCTAGAGCGAATACATATTATACAATGAAGTTTTTAAAAAAAACACAAAATATAATATCGTATAAAATTATATTTTGTTTTGTCTACACTAATATTTATCAACTTTTATGTATAGGTATGTATATATATATATATATTTATATATAATTAAATATAATGTTTTTAGATAAAATTAAAAAAAAAAAAATTAAAATCCTTAATGAAAATCGACAGTTATCGGCCTAAAGGAGATTTATCGCCCGACCATAGTGTTTAATATTCTAATTTATACATATTCACATATGTACAGATTTTATTCATGTATGTATATATAATATAGTTTATTCATATAATAAAAAGAAGCAATTTTTTGATGAAAACAGTATCCCTAAATATCATATTTCAATTATTATTTTTTGTTGTTTTTTTTTTTTTTGTTTTGTTTCTCAATTATTCTTTCCTATCATCATTCCCTTTGGTCACAGATTATTTACCCTTTTTCTTTTGATATAGAAAAGAAAGTATTTTATATAATTTATTTATTTACAGTTTTGTTGTTTTTTTTTCTAATATCTTCTGCTAATTTTATCATCAACAACCTTTAGGGGTTAGTGAATTTTGTTTAGATCTAAGTTGATTTAAAATTTCCTGACGTTTTCTCAATTGTTCTTTGAGCTTTTCTTTATGATCGCTCATATTCTTTTCCTCACGCGTTAGATTCTCGCATAATTTAGCCGCTTCTCTTAGGATATTTACCTTGGGTGCGCGTTCCTTGTCCTTTATGCTGGGTATTTGTTTTTTAAGCGCTTCAAAGAGGTTCTTAAGGCCAATTCGACGTTGACGTTCCATGTCATTGTGTAAATTACGCTTTTCAATGGTATCTACCTCGTCTATGCTATAATGACGTTTAATGGAAATATTTGAGGGTGTTGTCTTTTGTTTTTTACCACGATGACGCTTGCTCGGTGGCATAAATTCATCGGAATTGGAACCATTTATGATGACACTATTGCTGCTACCACCTGTTCGTATACTGCAGTTATTAGCTGCAATACGTTTTCTTGACGACGACGATGTACTACTATGATGATGATGATGATGGTGGTGGTGGTGGTGGTATTTTGATGATGATGACGAAGATGAGGAAGAAGAATAAAGACTACTACTGCTGTAGGGTGTACTTGTTGGCGATGGATAACGAGTTGCAGCTAAAGATGAACCTGATTTCACTGGGCTAACAGTACTGTTTGGGGAATAGGGTAGATCGTAAGAGACACGTCTTCGTGGTGGTATTGTTCGAATGCCACCGGGTGTTTTGACAATACGAGCAGCTGAAAATTTATGAGCGACTTTTGTTTGTAGGGCTCGGCGGTCTTTGTCTGATGGATTTGTTGGAAGTTTTTTGTCACCAATTGATACAACATCAATTTCTTCATCTGAAATAGAAAACAAAAAGAAGAAAGAAATTAATTCATGGCCATGGACAAAATGAAGACAATTTATAGACTTATGCAATTTTAGAATTTAGCAATAATTAAAAGCTTGAAATAGGTACCTATATTCAATGCCTTTCAAACACACCTATTTTGTTTTTTTACAAACATGGAAAAGAAATTCCTTCTGATCATTTTGACAGCCGCGATTTATTTTTCGCATTCAGCGAACAAAAAATTGGTTGCTGAACACAATAAAAGATTTGTTTGATTTGAGAAACTCTGAACATCCTATGAACCGAACGTGTTCTGAGCGCTCTGTTTTATGCTTCGGAATTTGATTACACAAATTGATTCAGACGAATGTGTGAATTACCGAATTACCAATCGAAAAGGCCATTAGGAGTACCTACCTAGATTAAGTCAGACAGCATCATTCAAAACTCAAATGGTGTGTTTTTCTTTCAGCTATTTGAGATTTTCGGGGTCAGATACCGGATAATTCTGAGAAAATTGAACACAGAACAAGATTTGAATTTTTTTTATGGATTGTTAATGATAATTTTCTGTTGAAAAATTTGTAACACATTTCGATAGATGTCAATTTACTGGCTGAACACAATATTCGCACGCGCGTGATTATTAAAACTTATTCAACTCAACCCGAGTAGCATCCGCGGCTGCGTCTCCATTGTATTCACTTCAACGAGATTTTATGTATTCTAACTTTGACAGGTGCGAACGCGCGTTCGAACGCGCTTCTATTGTGTCCAGCAAGTTACTCTGGTTTGTGAGACTTGGGGTGTTTAGCGATTTGTGAATTAAATTTGTTTGGTTAAATAGAATGCGAAAACTGGTAGTAGTTAATCAGGAAATAAAATGGAAATTGACATGACATTTCGTTGTGATTTCGGCGCGCATTTCAAAATTTCAAAAATTATTGGGGAATTCAGTTTTAAATAACAAACTTTGGCTGATTCCGCTCTCGTATGAATGTAGAATAAATTAAATGCTGCTGAACAAATTTAAACACGTATTTTATCATGGTTCAATATGTCAATTGCCTTCATTTAAACTGAAACTTTCAGAAAGGTAGGCACATACAAGGTAGACATGCCCAGAAACCCTTAATTGTATGAAATAGATTTTTGTTTTTTTTTTCTTGTTGCAAAAGACACGAACTCGAAATATTTGGGACAGAAATTATGCACAGTCATCAAAAAAAGAAAACCATTTCTTGTAGATATTGTAACATTTCTATGAAATATTGCTGATACATTTCATATCGAAAATACAATTACATTCTGCATTGCAGATAATATAAATCTCCTCATTGTAACTGAGTATTATATCAAAAAAAAAACCCTCATCATCATCATATTCCAAACGCTTGAAAGAAACTTGAAAACTGAAATAGTCTGATGCCCACTATTTATCTCCCTTATTATATTTCAAGTTTTACTGCAGCTCATCTGCAGAAATAAATATCAGTTCTTCAAGAAAAAAAAGATATACATTTAATGACAATAATATTGTATTTAACAAAAAAAAAAAAAAATACAAAATTCCCAACTTCAAGCTAACAACTACTTACTATTGTCGGGCGCCAGTTATGGCTGGAATTTCTATTAAATAAACCAAAAAAAATATATAGGAAGACAAATTTTCTGACTCAGACCCTTGTCGCCTAAACCGAAAAAGATGCTGGCTATTATTGTTCCCCCCCCCCCCCACCCCCGAAAACCAACCAAACGCCACCCACTCACAAATTTTACAATGAATCACTTTGAGCAAACAGCACACAAAACCATCCCCATTTTAGCATGGTTTAAGAAGATCGAGATATAGAAATGGTAGGTATACCTATAACAATCATACATACCTAATAAGTGCACATAAAAGAAGCTTTCGAGATGCCAAGCCTATTTATCATATACTAACGACGAAAGACTACAAGAGACGGAAGTTTCTCATTTTCCATGCAAAAGCAAAAAAATACAAGATACAAAACCCCATAAACTCAACTCTCAAACGACTTTTATAGCAGATACACACATACACATATGTATATAAATTCATATAGGTTTATGGCTTGCTGTATACCGCGCCGTGCCATTGCCAATAAATATAGCAAACTTGGAAGACAAAAAAAAAAAAAAAATAATAATAATAATAACAAACCTACTACCTACAACAGCGAAAAAGTATTTTCTAGTTACGTAAAAATCATTACAAGGCGGCATACACTATACAACTTGCTGCCGCCTCTTCTACGCCACAGCACACAGAGCTAACAGGCCTATATACTGTCTGTTGACGGCGACAACGATTTCTTAAATCGATTTCCGCATAGAAACAGCAAAAAAAAAAAAACACACCGAAGAAACCAAGCAAAACCGCTTTTGCTGCTGCTGCTGGTGAGCCTACAATGAGAACTCGAGCAATGTACAAAAACATAGAGTCCTACAGCAGGAAAGGAACATCTATGACCAGAAATATATTCTATGCCGCCGACATTATGGCAGCCAGCAAGCGCTGCAAAAGACGCACGACATAGGTAATATAGCTAGCCTCAGTCGGCAAACAAAAAAAAAAAAAAAAAAAAAAAACAACAAATCAGCTAGCGGCCAGCCATGTGGTGCGCAAAAGTCGCATTGCCGAAAAAGCGCCAATTCATCGGGATACTATAGCAATCCAATCCAACCCAACCCCAACTGATGGCTATATCTATGGCCATGTCTATGGCTATGACTACCCCTCCCAAATCTAATTTTAATCAAAGTTGATATCGTATTCACGCACGTACTACTTTCGAGAGACCCGCAACCATGAATTAGTAAATTGGGCGAACGGAAATTTTCGTTGTCGAAATCTCGAAACACACGAAAGATACAAAAGTTCTCGAGCAAAAAAAAAAAAAAAAATTGAGCGCATTTTTTGATTTCTCCTAAATTTAGTAAATTTACATTTTCTTCGAATATAAACCGCTTACACTATAAACTACCCACCCGGTAGTGGTAGCGGAGCGCTGTAAAATAAGTTTAAATACGAGGAAGCTTATAAATAGACACACAAGTTGTATGACGAAAAAAAAAAAAAAAAAAAAAAACAAAATAAAATAATTTTTAGAGCTATATGTGTGAGAAAGTGTATCTCCGGATGGATTTTAAGGGGTAGTATAGATGACAACACCAAAAACCAAGAAAAAGCAACAAAAAAAAGAACAACACAAAACGTAAAAGTTGATCTGTTCATGCTTATCATTCTCAAGTGATAGTAGTACATGGTTTGTTTTTTCGATCTGTTGCCAACCAATAAAAATTATTAACCTAGTTTCCTGACGTTGCTATCTGGCATTCCGTCAAAAAGTTTATTTTTTGTCATCAACTTTCCTAATGACAAATATTGCCTAGCAGCGAATAATTAATAAGCTTTGACAGCAAATACACATACGAGTGTAAATACGGTATTATTTTATAGAACTTTCTTTCTCATGAAATTATGTTGATTAATAATAAATTATTAACGATTGTAGAACTTTTAGGAGCATTTTATTAAATAACTTTTTATGACTTTAAGAAGTCAATTTAATTGTGCCTATAAAAAGAATTCATCGTAAACGAAAAGAGCTTTATTACGAATAATGATTATGGAAATCTATGAATACGAGATTTACGGTTACGAATGGATAAACAGTTTATCAAGGATTCGTAGCGGGAATCCGGTTGATTTTGTAAATGGGTATAGAGTATAAATCAACGTTGAAGGCAGTTAAGTGTTTCCAGTTTTCCACTAAAAGAACTGAGGTCACGCAAGATTCCATCTTTTATTTCGGATCTTCCTGTGTTCCGTTCCATTCCGCTTCGTTTCGAGTCTTATTCATTTTCAACTTGTTTAAGTTAGTTTAAGGAACGTTTCGGATTTGACAGCTTATTATTGGTCTAAAACCGGCTGAATATCCGCAAATAAACATATTATGTACAAATTGCATTATTCAGCTAAATTTCTTATTTTCGCTACCAATGGAAAACAATATTGCTCTCGCTTGCTTGACAGATGAAAATTTGTAAGATCTCCAAAACTCGAACTGCCTTAATAGCTATGTTACGTTTTTATAATGAACCAAATATACCAGTTTTTAGATCATTAAAAAAAATACCTGTTGAAAAATTTAGAGCGTGAATGATAATAATTAGTGTGGATACATTGTCACAGAATAAACTCGATTAGTATTGATCGTGTTGCATGAGCAAGACAGACAACAAACACATAAATATTCGCAATCAACTGGAAGATCATCATCATACAATATAGTAGGGTTTAATTGATATAATTTTTTTTCTTTTTTGTTAAGTTGTTTTTATTTTATAGTAGCTGTTGAATGGAGCAACATCGTTTCATGGTCTAATGAAGCACGCTGCGCATAGCATGGTTATGTTTAAAGTTTAACTTGTATGATGGCAGGCAGGACAAAGCTTTGTAGAGGTACACCTACATACACAAATGTGAAATTTGTGTTGATATTTTTTAATATAAAGGTGCGATATAATATAAAGAGCAATATAATTGGGCAAAGAAAAAAGAAAATAAATATAAATATAAAAAAAAAAAATGAAGGGGAAAGCGAAAGTTGTGCCTAAAAGTTGATGACCTTAGTTTGTTGTGTCTGAATGTATTCCAAGATATGTAGATATCTATCTACTTTTGATAACGTCTTAGAATGTTTCTTGTTTTTTTTGTGTTTGTTCTATTGACAGATAGATAAGATTCTTCAAGAAAGAAATCATAATGTGAATGTGTGTTGGCAAAGAATGTTAGATAAATTATTGTACGAATACATTTGATAATGGAAGATTGTATATATGCATGTATGTAGCTAATTGATAAACTGAGGTACTTATAAATTGTAAGTACAAGAGTTAGACTATATAGTTGAAATACTTAATTTATTTTTTTTACGCATCAGAAAATATAGTTCATACGTGGATTTTTGTTTGAAAAAAGCTCTCTGAAAAGCTTTTTCTTTCGATAGATTGAAACATGGCATTTCCCGATAGAATCTTAAGCTTTCAAGGGAATAAAAATGTTTAAATCTATTTAAATTGCTAAACTTTTGTCAAAATTTTGCGCAATTATCTGATTCCAATAAAAAAATAAATATACAGAATGTAGATGTGTTAAGGCTTTGTATTGACCAGATGTGACACAAACCAAAATTCAACTTCTAGTTAAAAATAAATTAAATTTGGATGTTTCGATTGTTACGTTTGTGACACTGTTACTCAAGATTTCATAAATTATTCACAGAATATCCAAATCAATGTAAACAAAAACTTGAGTAAACTAAGAACGTATGATGTACTTTTCAGTTGTGTTACGGGTGTGACATTAGAACACGGTTGATGGTTTGATGGGTCATCTAATGTTCACGCGGTGTAAAGTGCTAAAAGTGCATCTTCTGAAAATTGATCTTCATTTCTAGTTATTAATGAGTGAAAAAAAAACTATGAAATTTTAGTTTGAAATTGTTACGGCTGTGACATTTTAATGTTACTGGAGTGATAATTAAGATTTTTCCGCATTGAGAGAATATAATAAACGAAATTACAATGTGAAATTGTTGTCATAGAGGTATGATAATTTCTCAGTAGAAGCAGGAAGTCCTTTTTCTTACAAAGTGAAATTTTTCTCAAGTAAAAAAGAAAGAAATGAATTTGCAATGGGAGTTTTTCATATATTTTTTTTTTTAATTGCAAACACCTATGCCAGCGCACGGAGTGGTTAAACTAAAAACATGAATCGAACGTGTAGCGCGCTACGTGTAATACGTTACATATTATATTTTATATGTAATACGTTACGTGTAAAACCTTATGTGGAATACGTTACTTGTCACAAGTATCTACATATTGCGATACAGTTGCATTAGATATGTATGTACATATATTGGGTACGTTCAATAATAAAAATTCCGCATTCCAACTAACGGTGATCTTTTTTGCAGTGGATTTCCGTAAAATTATATCCCTGCACCGTTAATTCCATATCTTGAATAATAAAACAGTTGAAAAAATGAAAGATTAAGTTTTGCCAAATTTGTTACGGGTGTGACGACAAAAAGGCTTTATAAACTAAAAAGTCGGGCTCAGCATACATTTCAATTTCAATAAAATTTTGTCTGATGGTATGTAGTTCACAATATTCTCCTATCATTCCCAAATTAACAATTTGATAATATACATAAAATACATATTGTTTATATTTTTGTTACGAATGTGACACTTTCCACTTAATGAATAAACTTCGTAGTTTGTACTTAGTACTGAATAATTACTATGTGTTAAGTTTAGATCATGGACAATCTCAAATTTGTGACAAAATGTGACAGTAAACTGCACAATTCAAAGGGTTTAATAAAGATGTAAAAAATTGTGACACAGGGGGTCTTTAAATCTTGATATTTGTCTGACGTAATTAAAAAAAAAAAATGTATTTTCTTAAATAACTAACATTTTACAGTCTCTTATTGGTCAACAAACAAATCCAGTCTCATTCTTAGTTGACAGATGGCCGAAAAGTTCTTTAGATTGTAAGTTGATCAACTATCAAAATAATTGATCTATTTTAAACACTGACCCAACATCACGTTCAATTTGATGATTTCATTTGACATACTTGCGATATTATTAAATTGATTCTTATCAATTCAGTCCAAATGCTACTACATTCACAATACAAAAATACTATAGATAATAAATAAATATCCCAAAAAAAACCTCAGATAAACATCATTCTAAAAAAAAAAACTCAATCTCAAGCACAAAAAAAAAACCCATTCCAGTTCCATTATTGTTATCATAGAAAATTATTAAGAAATAACAAATTCTAATCTTATCATATGTTGGCGGCGCCGCGCTTTGACCGGCCGGCCGTGGCTCTTGATGGTAAAACTACATCGCAACTTCTTGTTCTTTAAAACAAAAAAAAAAACTTATACCCGTTCTTTTGACACAGAGTGTATCTAAAAGGTGCTTGCTATAAAGCTTGAAAATGGTCTATATATTTATTTCAAATTAACAACCTATACCTAGGTACTTGCTTTACAGACACAATTTTCAAATTCGACTGGCTTACATTGCCACATGGACAATAATTTTCCGCCAGCACCAACCAAAATAACCTTGCGACTCATTTTCAATTAGTAGGTAGGTCTACGTTTAATAGTAGGTTGTGATAGATAAAAAAAAAACTGATAAGAGCAGATATAGCGTGTAAGATAAAAAAGGAGGTACCTACCAATTTCCTAATTTACAAAAAAAAAATGGCATTTTTTACAATCAGGAAAAGATTGCATTAAAGCTTTAACATAGATTGTATAGCAATACAGTAAGAGCGACAAGCTGAGCTTAAATTAATTATATCCCTCTCTGAACAAGTCTGACAGGAATTCAATAAGAAAAGAAAAAAAAAACGGTAAAGGAAACATCTGCGTCGCAACAGTTACCACTACAATCATCACCGCTGCGCTGCTGGCTGGAACAATCATCAGCATCACTATGCAGCTTCAGCTTCAGATGGCGTTAAGGTGATTATCTCCAAGAGAGACACTATCACATAGTCCCGCTTACTAGCTAGGCAGGCCACATGAATCTACGAATAGTGTGTCAAACTAGAGTATTGTCCTTGGTTTGTCTACAACCCACGGTAACTAACTCACTTCATTCATAAAACAGCACTTCGTGGCACAATGTTTCGAGGCAGAGTAAAGCTTGCGATACCCACGCCCAAAAGACAAAAAGACACAAAACCACAGACTTGACTTTTTTTTTGTTGTTGTTATGGCTTCAAACTTGTCTAAAGATATAACTACGAATATACGCTCTCTTACTTTGCTTCTCGTCAGAGATCAAGCTATTTCTGCAAACCTGATTATTTTTTTTGTAATCCAGCCACTCACGGAATGGGCTTATTTTGACCGGTTGCGATGCTGGCTTATAGGCTGACGATGATGGAGGAATGCAACTACAGTCCCAACGTGTATTTTAAATTAAAAGATCGTTGGTATGTAGGTATGTTTTTTTTTTTTTTTTTTTTTTTTGGTCACTTAATAAGAAACTATAAAGTCGCGGTGCGATTCTGGATTTTGTTTTTATTAAATGACGTAATATGATTATTCATTGAGTGTCTACTATATTCGTGATCAGAATTATTTATGGCCCTTTATTAAAATACATAGTTGTCTACACTTCAGGGGGATTTTTTTTCTTAGATTTTGCTATAGTCTTGATCTTCAATTCATAGAAGTGTTCAAACCAGTTAAGCTACGTTCTTCAGAAGAAAGAGAGACTACAAGACGTCGACATCGATGGTGATGGTGATAGTGAGGTATGTATGTATGTATGTACGTACCTACATAGGTATAGCGTATTGTATAGACGGTTTTGGTGTGGAATCTTTAAGTAATGTAAAATCGCGATCGAAACGTTCGTTGTTGCCGAGCGGCATTATTTGTGGACTTGGTGGAAATCCTTAACCGGTTAACTCTTATAAGAGGCACTCAATCGAACAATATTGCGTGGCGGTAAGATAAAATATGAAAAAGGGCAGAAAAGACTACACTTAAGTTTAGATATATCAGGACTAATAAATGCTTTAGTTATATATCTACATAGTTAGTATAATGGCGTTACCATTTTTGTTTTGTTCGACACGATCGTTCTTCAAGCGATATTTCGTTGATACCTCTTCTTTTAACATTTACTTGAGTTTTTATTTTTATTTTTATTTTTTTTTTTTTTTTTTTGAGTTTTTCAAGGTTTTTTGACATTTTGATGGTAGTTTTAAAATTTGTTTCCGATACAATAATTATTATCACTCCTATATCGAAATAAATAAATTGGCTACACTGTTTCTAGAGACAATAAATTTGACAACTACTGTCAGACGATTTGCACCCAGTATATTTTGCCGCTTACAACGCTTGCTGGGAACTTCGCAAATCTGTCAAAGTGAAAAAAGTGACAGCCATTACTTTGACAGACGGAAAATTGAAAAGAGAAACACAAAAGTTGAGTTTTGTTTATCTTTAGATAATAAGTGTTGATAAGTGTTTGCCCATATTTTGACTTTAAAGAATAATTTAAATAACAAAATGCTTTCTTTTTATAGAAACATACCTAACTCAATGCCAGTTCTGTTAGTAAAGTAAAGATTTGGACATTTTTGAATAAACGAGAGGGGCATATATTGCTAATTGGTAAAAAAAAACCATATTGCCGGTACACAGACCCTGTAAAGTGTTTAAGTAGGGAAGATCTAGTAGGGCTCTTGCTAGTAAAAACTTGTTGGGTAAACAAACAAAATATGAAAGTGTCGATTGGTTACACTTTATCCCTTAGCACTTTAAAATGTTTTTTTTTTTTTTTAAAGATTAAAGCAGACGTTTTTTTTTTGTATTTAATTGGCAACGCTGAAGAACTCATGCTCAATCAGCAGAATGCATTTTTCACACGATACTCTTTGCGGCTGCGGTGTCACGGTAGAGCGAAGCTTTGTGGTGGAAAAAGATTCATATGCACTTCCACAGTAGGAATGTATATATTTTATATCATGTGGACATGACTTGGAAATGCTTGGCATATTTCGCGTATTGCTTGAGATATTAGCTGACGAAGGCTATAAAAGGGTTAACGAGCGCGCAAATGTATTTCCTCCACTGCCGCTTCGTAGCAGCGTTACGGCGGCGTCACCACTCGCCATATCTCCCAGCTTTGTTCTCTCTCTTAATATATGTGGGCCTGGGGTCACGGAATAGCGCGATCGCATGTGATATTTTCATTTGAACGAGCTCGTCTTTCCTTTAATTTTTTTTTTTTTGTTATTGTATGGAAGATTGAGAGGAGTAGTAAAGATCCTAAATGTGTATTCGCAAATAAACCAGCCATGAAAATGAGAAGAAAAAAAAAAAACAGCATAAACATACATACTTAATGATGTACCGGTGCGGTGGTGCGGCATGAAAACTGACGTGACGATGTGCATGCAACTCTTCGCGCGCAAATGCAACAATTCTCAATATAAAAAAAAAAAATTATAACAAATACAAATAAAAACAAAAACCCCAGAGAATGTTTACCCGGCGAAAAATTATTGTGAGCTGAGCAATAAATAAAATAAAAAAGTACCTATGTACGTCTCTTGATCTTTTCTTTTTGTATCATTTTATTCTCTGTTCTCTCGGTGGTTTTGTTTTTCTGTTTGATTTTCTCTCAATTTATCGTGAATTTTTCGGTTCTGTATGAATTTTTTCACACGATTCAGTTGATAGGTCGCTGCGCTTTTTTATATTCTTTTATTTTTGCACAGACGACAACGACAACTACGAAGAAGACGTAGGACGCCTCTGAAAGATCTTCACAACGATGACGACGACGACGATGAAAACGATACGATGAAGACACTTTAAACCCAAGGAAGATAGCCGCGTTAAGGAATTGCACTCAACCATGTGCACATGCATGCAGCACCACCAGCAAACCAGACAGACAGACATTGCCTCATCCGACGGAAATCGCATGATGGAATATAAATGAGCGGGCCACAAAAGGCCAAGAAGGAAACCGGTCGCATCGAATGTGTAGTCGTAGTGTACGCCCGCCAAGCGTTCAACAAGAGGAAGAACCATTGAACAAAAAAAAAAAACATTTCATTACTCATTTTTGGGTTTTAATTGCATTAATTATTTGACGGTTTGAATTCTCTTTTTTTTTTTGGCGTATAGTGAAAGAGTTGCAAACCAATTGAACTAAAACTTTAAATCATGGACATCTGCCCTGCAGATATATGTACATAAGTGTAATGCACGCAGATTATTATTGAACATGTTGTAGCATTCGAGATCTTCAATTGCGAATGGATTCAATTTAAAATGACAGTTGTGTGAAAGTACAGTCAGCACAACGAACAACTGTCATCAGTGCGGTGCTTTAGAAAGAGTTACACATGTAAAATGATCTGACAAAATATCGTCAAGAATAAAGAAAGTTTGTGGTTTGAAAAGAATAATTGTTGATGAAGGGACAACTTTCTTTTTGCAAAAAAAAAAAAAAAAAAAAACATTTTATTTTAAGCTTTATCCGTTTTCACGTGAGAGAGAGAGAAAGAGAGAGACGAAGACAATCCAGATGCTTTGAAATTGAATAAGAAGTAAAATGTACAATTTATGTCTCACGACAAAAAAAAAAAATCCTTTTGCATAAAGAGGCAGTCGAAAACATATTTGCATACCTACATCATTTTAATACAGCAATAATGACAACTTGTAATCAAAAACTCATTTTTTTACGTCAGACAGCATCCCTTTTTTTGTCTCCATCAATGCAAACAGTATTTTGGCTAAATGCCAGCTCCTGAGTCCTGTGCTGTAACATCCCTAATCACCACCCTTCAAAAATATGCTTTTCTCTGTGTGTTTTCTCAAAAGATACCGTCTCATTACTTGCCGCTCTCTTTTCAGCCGCCAACAAAAATGGTTATTGCTGTATAGTAGAAAAGGCGTTGTCAGTGTTTTTTGTCTTCTTTTTTTTTTTTTTTTTCTATTAACACAAGACCAAGTCAAGTCCATGTAAACAGGAAGCTTTAAGCCATTCATTCTTAAAAAAGTCTGCTCGTAAAGTTCTCATTTAAATAATTCCACCTTAATTGATAGTAATCAGCTTGAAATTCCACTTTCAGCTGGTGGTATGTATATGAACATGAACATTAATACACTTATCTTACAAATTTGCTGTGTGTCGAAGAAAAAAAAAAATAAAAAAGAAATAACTTCTTGACAGTGTTCAAACAAGATTTCTAAGTACTCAGACAGAATATTAGTCATACTCTTACTCGAACGTAAAAGTATTCTTCTTCCCCTTCCTTTATCTAAGTATTACAGAGCCGTACACAAAAAACAAATTAAGTTAGATATGTATGTATCTCACATCACATATCTTAGATATTCCAGTGAGACACTGTGCATCATCCTGTGTATCCAGATTCTAGAACCTTGGGCGTGGTGTGGTTGGTGGGCCTTTTTTTTGCGTGTTTACAAAAAAAAAAAAAAAGGAACGAGATGAGGGGGAAAAAACAAACAAACAAAAATCTGCGAAAAAGCTTTGCTCTCCCACTATATACATACATACATAATTCCGATTTCGAATACGAATGACAACAACGAGAACGACAACGACAACGACGACTACAACTACCATCGTGGCGACCTTGAGAGTAAACATGATTGCTACACGTGTGCTAATAAAAATTCATTGAAACAGGCGTCGGCGTCGTCATCATTTTTGTTTGGTAGAATTATATTTTTATGAGTACCTTTATTGAGAGCCTGCGAATAACATACCGACTCACAGAAATAAGGACTTTTCTCATAAGAAAGACATGTTTCTTAAAACACAAACCGTTTTATGATTTCTTTATGTCGTAAAAAAATAAAAAAAAAATTGTAATTTGAGTGGAATAGGAGGAGGAAAAGCTTTTTTGTTCGGGATAATAGAAAATCGCTTTTTTTCCTTGTATATACATACATATGTATGCATGTATGTATGTACCTATTTACTTTTAAAACCACCACGTGGATTCAATGCCTTGACTGTATGTGGCCTTCAAACAGTTCATTGCCATTGAATCCTCTTAAGAGAAAAGCTTAAGTAAAATTCTCAAAAAAAAAGTTAAAAATTAAAAATTATACGCACAGTCTGTGGTTAATTAAGCAATAAACTTTTTTCAAAAGAATGTTTAATTATTTCCTATTAAATAGATTGAATTGATTGGAAGACAACGAAAAAAGCGAATTCTAAAATCAAAATTTAAATGTAAAAAAAAAAAAAAAAGAAGAAGAAATAGAGTTCTCTCTAGAGATAAGATATTTTTCGAACTGGCAGATCGACATTGATAAAGTTATAACAGTCACAGATAGTAAAGAATTCTTAGCTAGGATTCTTAATGTGGTAAAACATAACATATTATTCTATAAGATGGCGTGTGTGGAGGCCATGGAAATAAGACAAGTTCATCGCTGCCATCAGGTCAACTCATTTTGGTATCAACCCAGACAATGTTACCTGAATTCGGAATAATCAGCTTATTGTGAGTTTAACCCGAAAAAATATTTCACCTGATTTCTTTGTTCGCCCGCAACTTTAAAATCTGTTGCTAGTTTCGGCTGTAAAAAATTATTGAACTTTACCTCTTAATGCCGTTAAATTTCGTCCGAAATCACTGACAATAAGGGGGCATTTTCGAACATTCAACATTTTTCGAGTTTCACATCGCAAAAGGCGAAAATTTTTAATGTTGTTGTCGGGTGAATAGAATAATTCTGATTCGAAGGAATTAAATACCACATTATACGCCTGTTCTAATGGAACCACAATTAAGGTGGTATTTTAAGACCAGATGTTTGCATCTCTACTTCAATCCAATCGGCTAAATTAGTCCTTAAAACAAAAACCTTTTACAAATAACTTATTTCCTTAAATTGGGAACTCCGAAAAAGGATCCACCTATGTAAATACGAACTCAAGGAAAGCTTTTTTGGCGCCAATAAAAACATTTCGCCTGAATCGCCTTGGCAACAGCAGTAAAACGAAGAAATACATTTCCTACTTTACAACACTCTGTGACATCAGACATCGAGACGTGACATCAGACAATAAATTTCAGTCTATTTCCTTATATTTCTTAATTCGTATTTTTTAAACGACTTGGGTAGGTTGTCGTAGTAGTAAAAATAAAAATAAAAAAGCCTCAATGAGTAAAAAAAAAAAAAAAAAAAAAAACAATAAAAAAAGTTGAATGTTAAGCTATCACATTTCACTTTGCGTGTTGTGTTTTCTGTTCTCTAGGGGTAGTTCAAGCCCCAGTAACAAAAAAAAAAAAAAAATAATAAAGAGGGCCTAGTCCAGAGCTATAGTTTGGTTGACCACCAATTGTAGGCTTATTTCTTCTTCTACACAGAGCAAAAAAAGATAAAGAGCCCAAGAAGCCCTATAACCAGCAGGAAAATACCTTTACGCCAACAACGACAACGTTGATGACAACTGTTGGTACCTTGAACCTAGAGCAAAGGGAATCATAAAAATCACCTCTCTGCGGTGGCACTAAAGTAGGTACATACCTACACACATATTCACAACCGCAAAAGAGAGATTGCTTTGTAAATTTCCAGACATCCTTGCATCTAGATTTTTCTTGGGCGCGATACTACTTATGTTATGTATAGTGAGAAAATAGATCTGCGCAAGACTGATAATCCTGGCGACAGAAACATTTCGTAGCTGTCTTCATCATCACACACATATTATCATATATACACCAATACGATCAAAAGAGCAAAAAAGGTGTTAATTCTTTTGGGGAGAATCAGTTTTGTCTTCCCAAGCGTAAGAATTTTGTACACTTGTCGTGTTGAACACACGTGTTACTATTGATTTTTTTTTGTTTGCTCTTGTTGTATTTGTAGATGGAGTAGTCTGGTTGTACTACACAATATGCGAACAAATGGGATAGGTTCAAGGCCCACCACTAGTATTCGTATTTAGGCGGGAATAATATACACTACTTTGCACTTTTATGAATTTGTTCTTTTTTTTTTTTTTTTTTGTCTTCAAGTATTGGTTGGTGGTATGAAAGAGGACATTGACGTTATCTAATTGGATAAACACACTAAGCCTTATTAAAAGTATCAAGAACTCACCCGAATCAGATGGAGTTTCCAGATTTGGAGTTATGTCATCGATTCCATCTTTACTTCTTGTGTAGCTGTGATCACTGTGCTTGATTGGGTAGGCTGTATTGCTGCCTCCAATTGGATTCGAAGAAGAGAATGACATAGATGAGGAGCAGCCACTTCTTTTGGATAGCAATGAAGTTGCATCCTCGTCGAACGATGATGCATCATCTGAAGAATCCCAATCGCCCGAACTGTTGTTTTGTTGTGACGACGACGAGTATTGCCGATCGAAGAAACCTTCATCGTCATCTTTGCTGCGGCAATTTTTGTCGTATATGCTATCTTTTACAATGACACTTAGTACATCGGCCAGCGAACCATCGTGGCTGGGCTCAATTTTCTTGTTAGTATCTTCTAGCTGTTCGCGCAATCTATTGATGGCCATCATCTTGTCAGAATCATTTGTCTCCAACAACGATATATTATTTGATCCCATGACACACGCTGTCAAATCATATGAATGTTTGAACTCTGTAGCATCGTCGTCGTCTTCTTCCAAACTGTGGGGTGTATCGGGCCGGCCGAATGTGGGCGATATGTTGTATGCAGCTATCATATCGCGATCACGTAACAATTCCGTTGTCGGTATCACTGGGTTTTGTATACTGTTGCTGTTTTTAGATTTCTTATGAATCTGTTGTTGCTGTTGCTGTTGCTGTGTCGTTTGCTGTTGTTGATGGTTTGTCGTTTTTCTTGAATTCAAAAGCAGTGACGTGCCTGGCGGTATCTTTTGCATGCTCTGTTGATTTGTATATTGTTGTTGTTGTGGTTGTGTTTGGATCTGTTGTTGTATTTGACTCTGACGTGATATCATTCGTAAATGGTTTTCTGTTTCGTCAATGGGTTCTGTTTTAATAACTGTTGCAATCATTTTGTGATTGTTACCAATTATTGCTGCCATTGGTACTGAATCTGATACATTATTATCAGCTGATGACGATGTGCTCGATCTATTTTCCGGCGAACATTTGCCCGACCACATACAATTGTAATTGCGCACCTCTGGCAGTGTTGTGTCATCAAAATCTGAATTTTCACTTCCTGGAAACTCAGGACCTCCCGACTCGAGGAGTCTTATATCGTCGCATATACTGCGCGGTATTGAACACAGACCCTCAAAGAGTTCTTCTGGATCGGCACTTATGATACCATAACCCTGGTCGAATGAAACGCTCTCGTTCCAATCTGATTCGAGCAGCGAATTTGATGAGCTAAATGCGCTTGGATAAAACTGCGTCATTTTTACTGTTTATTTTTTCAATCGAAAGATATGATCGTAACACGTTCTTTTCTTAGCACTAGGGGCTTTTCAAGAAATCAAATTAACGTCTGAAATTAAAACAAAAAAATAATTTAAGTTTATTTAATAATTAATCTTAAAGACATATGAGAGTAATTTATAGAAATAGAATAGAAGCAGATCATTCGAAAGAACTAACAACATTTTCTTTAATCTTAAAAAAAAACTGAAAAAGAGCCATGATGTTCTCCTGTTTACATTCTCTAAGTCATCAATAACTATTTGTTCAATACCTATGTACAGTTGTACACATATCAATACAATGGATTTGATTTCAACCGTCATGATAATTCAAATTGCGGAAGTAGGCACTAACACCACTAACCACTGAAAGGGTTCTATTGTGTTTTCATAAGGCACCCTACACCCAAGGCCCAAGAACATAAAATTATATATTTTTTTTTAGTTTTCTGATCTTATTATTCCATCTGGCGACAAACAGAAGTGAATTGTGTCGACGTCATCAAGCCATGCTAAATAAATCCCTAAATAAACTGTTTGTAATGATAACGGAGTTTTTGGCATTTATTACTTTTTTATTAGCTGCATATATGTACATAAATATATGTATGGATATGTACATACATACACATAGATACAAAAACTTTATTTTCTAGTTGAATATTTTTTTCATAATAAACATTGTTATGTTTTATATAAATCATTTTTTTTTTTAATGTTGTGGCATTAAAATCATTAAAACATAAAGTCGGCTACGCCCTTGTACTTTTGTATAAAAAGATAAACAAAAAATCACTTAAGTACGGCGTGAACGGATTTTATTTAAAATTTTTTATAACACGAATGTAATAAATGTTCAATTTTTCTTGATTAGGTATGCAAAATAAAAAAAAAAAAAAAAAAAAAAAAAAAAAAACCGAAATGAAAATAAATCGGGGTTGACATTCTGTGCAGTCTAAAGTCAACAATCCATATACAGAGAATGTCATTCTCGTATAGGTATTAGGTACATCCCAATATGAGTAATGCTACAAAAATAATTCAATTCTCAGAATATAATCTTAGTCGTGGATTACTAACTTACAACAAACATCCTAATGCGGCTGCAATTTTTCTGTTTTTTTTTGTTTTTGCTCGGTCTACTAAATAGAATGTGCACGACAGCGTCAAAAAGGCGCCATCAAGCAACCGCCATAATAATTTCCCATACATTTCTAATAGTAATTTTCTACTACATAGGTATACCTATGCATTTTACGACTTGTATTCGTCAACTTGTTTTTATTTTATTTAGTTTGTTTTTCTTTTTCTCACTCACTCTCTCTCTCTATTTCTCGCTCGTTCAATAACAAAGTAGTAAAAATCTTTAAATTTGTATCGCTATCCAACCACTTAAAGTAATTAAATTATTATTTGTATTTCCTTCGTTTTTATTTTTGCTTGCATTCGCGTAGTCTAGTATCCATCCGATGTGTGTGGGGTAATTCACCGGTTGTCGGTTGCCAATCTTGGCGCAGCACATGTCATAGCTAAAGCCTGATAATAATTATTAGACACATAGTCAGATAACCCAGTTCTAGAGTGCATCGAACACGATAGAATATAGAAACTGTAAACGTTGTTTGTTTTTAATAGTTCGATTGGTAGCGTTACAAAAAATGTTTCAAAATAATTTTAAAGCAGATGAAAATTGTATAGAGATTACTTCAACACCACGCTGGGTATGTTTTATAGAATTTGACAACTATATTGACAATTTTACACATTTGACACTTTTGTATTTGGAGTTAATTCAATTTCTGTTAATTAAGACAAACAACTATCAAAAAATCTATCGAAATTGTGAAAGGTACTAAAACAATTCTTGAAAATTCATTGATGAAATGACAATTTTTGTATGATTCAAAAGCTTGAGCGTTGTCAGCTAGTTTCCGGAAATTTTCAAATTTTGCAACTTGTAAATTTACAAATTATCAACTGTCGCTGTTATCATTTGGATTTTTAAAATTATTTTAAGCTTAAATTTGAGATAGGTATGTTTTTGATAAAGAAAATCATTAATCTAAAATTGCTTATTAGCGATATTTATTAAATCTACATATTTTCGAACCAAACAATAAAAGAGTATCGATCGATTAGAAACACATTCCAAAATGCAACCTCACATCTTTGACTATTGTAATGCATTAATTTGTAGTTTAGTGAGAGAGTTGTAGAATTATTGTACCTACATTTATATTTATAATAAATATTTGTTAAACGTGGCGCTTTAATGATTGTTTATTTTAAAAATAGAATTTTGCAATATTTAATTCGTGTGAAATTTTTAATTAATAACAACACACTCAATCGGGGTGACTAGAGTAGAGTAGAAGTAGAATAGATCGGACGACAACAACACCACTTTTATTTTTTTGCAAATCAAGAGTGTTTTGTTTTGAATTAGCAGACATGTTGTGCGTTGTTTAGTTGGAACTTGGAAGGCGGAATTGAATGTGCAACGTGTTAAGTGTGATATAGCATCATCATGATGATGATGACGTTGATATATTAGCGCTTTTTTTTTTGTTGTCGTTCGTGTAGGATGAATGATTTTTGTGATGCTGACTGATGCTGATTAATGAAAAATTATTCGAAAGCTTAACTGAAAACTGAAAGATAGCAAATATCGGAGAAGAAAAAGATCTCCTTCGGGTAGACAAGCTAAGCATAGGTAGGTATGTAAGGTACCTACAATGAAAACAAATTAAGGCGGTTGAATTTTGATACAAGGTACCTAAAGGTGTGTTTGAATTTAATCAGATATAAAATTGAGTACGAGTCTGTTTGAATTGTCCCGAATAATTGTCGTTGAGGTTATTGGAAATAAATGCATTAATAAAAAGAATAAAATTAAAATCCATTCAGAAAACTTTTAACCCACATGAATGGGAAACCTAACTAAATCCATAAATTAATATTTTTGATTTGCGGAGTTATGTATCAAATCAATTTTTTTTTGCGAAACAGGCCCTTAATCCAATAGAAATAAAATGCACGTCTGGGTCGCACGAACTTGTTCTTATAATTCAAGTGACTTAGAACTTTAAAGACATGAGTGTAATTAGATCAAATTATAAAAGAATAAATAGAACCCGTTTTATTATCAGCTATGTATAAATCTAGAATGACCTCTGATTACATATTTCAATAAATATGAATTTTCGCAAAACTATAAAAAAAATAATAGTTAGAGCGATTTTTTTTTTTAAGAAATCCATAATTATTTTTTTAATCTTTGAAGGTACCTATGCAATTTTCACAGTTTAAAAATATTCGCTTCGTCGAGTTTACTTAAAAAAAAGTTCAAGTCGCTGTGAGTTTTCGAAACTACATAAATGCAGGTAGGTAGGTAGTGGGTATGAGAAGTTATTATGCAAAATCATATAATGCCTAAGTAGGTACCTATAGGTTGGTGATTTATTCTCAAATTTTTATTTACTAATCATTTACTGATTATGGCCCATATTGCGAGTGTCGTTTGCTTATCGATAAGCGACTTTTGTCGAAAATCAAACAATGAAAATTTAAAATATCTGAAGTTTTTGTTGCATCAGTTGCCATAGGTGGTAACAACCACTTAAGCCTATTCAGATTCTTGGATACAAATTTTAACGCGCAAAACGTTTTGGTACGATCGACTTTTATCAAATCGAACATTAAACGACACTCGCAATAAGGGCCTTTAACAAATAACCACCAAAATGAAACCCAAGGACCAAATCCAAAAAGCACCCTTATAAAATTAAAAAAAAAAACTTCTCCTCTTCTTCCATTTTTCAACCTAATAATTCTGAACATAGAGATCACAATTCAAAACCACACATCACTCCGCGTACGCATCTCTACACACAGTGATCTGCCTTTTTGGGATTCGCCGAAAACACAAAAAAAAAAACAATATTCTTAAAACCTGTCATTTCACATTGGAATATTTTATTTGGAACATGTTCAGACACGTTTAAATTTTACCGGCCTATTGAAAATTGAATGTGTTTGTTTTTCGTATGAAGCTATTTATATTTAGTTTCATACTTTCTCAATCTCATTATAATTCATCAGCTTATGTTGGTATATACCCTACCCTATGCAGATATGACGCAAGTGCGTATCTATTTTAACGCACTACTACTAGGTAGATAGGTACTTAAATAGTCAAAAATAGGCAGATAGGTAGGTAGGTAGGTATTTCTTGTTTTAATTTTTCAACATACCTATGTTCCTACCTATGTACCTACGACTGTACGTAGTATTTAATAATTTTAACAGAAATTAAATCATAATTACACATTTCTATATTTATTGATAGGACCTATGATAAGATTTGACGAATGCCTAGTTATAGGCAGGTAGGTACCTTTAATATAGGGTGATTTTTTAGCTGGTTTGGTTTTGGCAACACTGGTTTTGACAGCTGACGTGTGTTTAGTACCTTGTGTCACTGTCAAACAGCTTCAGTTTGGTTTGCAATTTAACCATGGATCGTCTTACAAATGAACAACGCTTGCAAATTATTGAATTTTACTATCAAAATTCGTGCTCGGTTCGAAATGTTCATCGCGCGCTGCTTGTGTTCAGCGATGAGGCTCATTTTTGGTTGAATGGGTACGTAAATAAGCAAAATTGCCACATTTGGAGTGAATATTAGCCAGAAGCATTGCAACAGCTACCAATGCATCCCGAAAAAGCCACTGTTTGGTGCGGTTTATGGGCCGGCGGCATTATTGGGCCATATTGGGCGAATCGCAGCGTTACTGTCAATGGTGAACGCTACCGAGCGATGATAACAAACTTTTTTTTGCCCGAAATGGAAGTTCTTGACTTGCATGATATGTGGTTTCAACAAGACGGTGCCACATGCCACACAGCACGCGAAACAATGGCGCAATTGCGAGGCGAGTTTGGTGAACAGTTAATTTCACGTTTCGGGCCGGTCAATTGGCCGCCTAGATCGTGCGATTTGACACCATTAGATTATTTTTTGTGGGGGTATGTCAAAGCTAATGTCTATAGGGACAAGCCCGCTTCGATTGACGCACTGGAAGCCAACATCCATGCATTCATTCGTGAGATACCGGCCGATATGTGTGAAAGAGTATGCCAAAATTGGACTCAGCGGATGGGCTACCTGAGACGCAGCCGCGGTCAACATTTGCATGAAATTATCTTTAAACATTAAATTGCAAGGTTCAAACTATCGATTCAAATAAATATTTCATTCATTTTTTCGAATTTTTTGTGTTTTTTTTTTTAATAAAAGTTCTAAACCTCTTAAAAAATCACCCATTATATTTAAATTCCTACCTACAAAAAAAAATACTCTGTCATGAACATGTTTTTTGATTTAAATGAAAATCTCCCAAAATTAACTAGCAATACAGGTCCTGAAATCTTAGTATAAGCATAACTTCGGTACACTAATTGATTCTAAGAATTTTTAAATACCTAAGAAATGTGTCATTAGTAAAATACCTAAGAAATGTCTCATTAATAAGTAAATGATTCTTCGGAAATATTTATAAACTGGCTTATTCTCTAAAAAGCTTTAAGCTTAAATCCAACGGGTTTATTATTTTTTTTCTTGAATTTTTTGCTAATTTAATAAGCAAACAAATTTTCAAATCCAATCATACCTACATGCATATATATATGTAGGTGTACCTATCCATAGGTATTTAAGTGCAATAAAAGCAATGATGATCTTACCTTAAATGCCTTCATAGGTACCTACATAAGTTCCTACTACCTATACAAAATAATGTCCTATACAAAAAATACATATTTAAAGACCTCTCATGTTAAATTTCACTGCATTCAATTGAATTGGTAGGTACCTACCTATACGACAAAATAAACCCTCAAGAGACAGGGCCCACAATTAAACTAGTGGCGCCCATGAGCCATGACACAAGAGTAGATGGCGTAAGAGGAAAAACATTCCATTAGCAATAGTATTTTTTTTTTTTTTTTTTTTTTTTTTTAAATTTCACCCCAACCGACCGACGACGCCTTAGCTATCATCATTGTTTTATTATTATACGCCCACTTTATATCGATTTATAGAAAATTGTGCTGAGTAAATGAATATTTTTACAAATGTCGGTACCTAGATATGTAAATATAAAAATGTCTATATAGGTATATTATTTTCTTAGAGCCTGCTGTATAATAAAAATAAAATGCAACAAAACAATCTCTTCTCCAACTTTCCGGGCTAACTTAAGCTTTAGGTGGGTAGGTTCCTAGATACTTTCTTTCTTTCTTTCTTTCTTTTCTTCTCATCCCACTCATGAGAGAACTGGAAAATAAATACAACAAAAAAATGTATGTAGCTATGTAGGTAGGTAGTTGAGGTCGAGGTTTTAGCTCTTTAACCGGCAAAATAAACTACTACGTAAATGTTAGCGTCAATGCAGCTGCAGTGGTTCTGCGCATAAACCCTCTCGTTGTCATTGCGTCGTTTTTCGTTTCTCGTTTGTATCGTGAAAGTTGTGAAATTTTCTTTCATTGAATCGCGAAATAGTAGAATGGTGGCATTATCGTAGATGTAGGTATATACCTATACCCTCTCAAAAATGGGTGTAGCGATACGATAAATTGTATAACACCATAAAGTCTTAACAGCCACTTTGTCATGCTTAAATTTGTTTAGATACCTGATTTGATTGTCAAGTGCTTGTTAACAATATAAAAAAAAAAAAAACAAAATAAAATTTAGGTACCTTCCTACCTACTAGTTTATGTTTTTCTTGGATGCAAAAGAGCTATTCGACCTTATCATCGAGTTTATCAAAACTAAAATTCTGCCACGAATCACGAACAAAAAAAATCATTGCAGAATTTCATTGTAGATGGATTTTATGATAGTGGGTGCCTACCTTTTACAAACTAGGATAGAATGATGTAGGTACACGATTTAATAAATAAAATGTTTATACCTATCTACAAGTTGGTACCAAGGTAGGTAGGTATAGGTACATAGTTAATATTTGTAGCGGAAGAAAATTAATTTGGTGAGAGCTTAAATTCCTTCTATTTTTGTTTTAACAACCTAAGAAGGTGTAGGTACCTACCTAGGTTGGTAGGTAGTTAATAGGTACTTTAATATTTTTTTGGTAAGTTCCTACTAATACCTATAATTGGTTGAAACACTAATTCCACAACAATCATTGCGGGTGGATCAATTTATTCGATTCACCTGTTCAGCGAATTCGATTAGCTGGCAACTGGTTTTATATTTAATTTTATCTTCTCATTCTTAAATATTTCTACACAAAAAATGAAAAAAAAAAAAGGTATCGCTGTCTTTATTCTGTTCCTGGCAAAATTACGAGTCAGTTTTTGCGAAAACGAGATTTCTTTAAGAAGGTAGGCAGGTAGGTAATAAATTAAAGGCGGAAAATGGTTCGTATAGGTATACCTACCTACTTTCATTCATTTCACTGGTTTTCTCTTGAGAAATAAAACATTTTACATTAGAAAGGTGCTTAATTGAACAGTACCTACCTACCTACTAATTATTAAAAATTTGACTAAAGCCCACACAGAAGTGAAGTTTTAACCTATTATGTATTTCTTTCTAATGATGTGATAAGGCTTCTTAAGAATAAAAACGTAGGTAAGTATTATGTACATAATTAGGTAGGTACAAATTATTATTAATTTAAACATGAATTTAACTACGTGGCCTGGGGCCCAATTCCGCAAGCGTGAGTTTTTTCTGTGTGCACAAAAATCAGTGTACACATTAAATTATGCGATTCCGCAAGAGTGAGGTGCAATCTTTTTGACAGATAAAGCGTACACAGATAGGCAAATTTATTCACGCATATTTTGAGCGTGAATAGGAAGTGTACACGGAAAACTATTCACACTTGCGGAATTGAGCCCGTGGCCCGAACCGTGTAGTAGGTACCTATACACAAGTTTTCAAAACCTATTTTTTTTTTTTTTTTTTTTTTCAATTTGAATGCAAAGCTATTAACGTTTTTCTTTACAACCTCGTAGGTACGCAGAACTACACAGTTCAACAGAAACTAGAATAGGTACCTACCTTTATATCCATTAAAGAAGTCGGCGGGAAATTATTAATTGAACATTCGTAATCGTAAGCTTAATTTTAAGGCATACGTACGTACATTGGTAATAAATGAATTGCTTATTTTTAACATTTCCATATAATTTCAGATCAGTTTTAATTTTTTGCAAGCACAGAAATTATAAAATTTCCCGTTTGACAACAAACTTTTAATGAAAATTAAGCCAAGCAACGCAGACACGGGCCTGCTAGTTTAAGACGAAAATCAACAAAGACATACGCGGTTAGGTAGGTATACCTACCTATTCCAAATTTGAGAAAATCACTACTTCCAATTTGGCACAATTCACCACCCACAAATTTAAAATAGACAAATTTTAAAAAAAAAAAAAAAAAACGCCATATGGCAACACGCAACTAAATAAAAATCGATCGTCTGTCTGTCTAGCTAGTGCCTCACCCAATTTTGTGCAATATGTACATAAATATTTATTTGTATAGAGTTGTATTATTTCACAAAATTCTGCAAGGCCTATCAGACTATCAGGTCGGGGGAGCCGGTAAATTACACGCCTACATGCTCATAAAACGGGTGTAGTAAATACCGCAATTCTAGTTCGTGTTCTCGTCCATACAAACATCTAACAATAAGTCAGTGACACTCATGCACTAACTTAACTACACTACAATTACAGTCAGAGTGTAGTGGAAAAGTTGCATTCCTATTCGATTCCCCTAACTTGCATGAACGTACAACGAACGACTTGTGTTTTGCATCATCATGGGAGCGCGGTGATTCACAGAGCCAGTTTAACGGACAAAAAAAAAAGATTAATTTGTTGAAAATAAGAAAAAAAAAAAAATTTAATGTGCGAAAAGCCGGTCGAAAAAAGACAACAAAATTCAAAAAAAAAAAAATTATTATTATTTATGTAGGTAGGTAGGTACTTACCCAACGGTAATTGATTTAATCCAAGAAAATTTATCACACTTTATTATTTTTTTTTGTTTGTAATTTTTTTTATTAGAATGTCAGGAAAATAGTTATTTATTTTTCCCCAAAAAAATCAATTTTTTTGTTAAATTTTTCTTTTTCAAATTCTTTTTCACCAACACAGTTTTTGACACTTTTGCAGTAAAATTCGCGAACGTAAAAATATTCTCTTCAAGGGAACAATGATGTTTTTTGCTTCGATTAATCTTTGACTAGCGGCAAAATTTTGACTTTGTTTTTTAGCGCTCGTCGTTTGCTGGTAGTTGAAAGGATGCTGAGGCTGCGGCTGACAGTGGTGGTGTTTACAGATGGTTGTTGCTGGTGTATGCATGACACCACGGGTAGACACACTTTCTTCTCTTTATTTATGGAGAAATAGATAATTGCGGAAGTTTTTTTTTTTTTTTTTTTTAACTGTTATAATTTGCGGATTTTTTTTTTTCGTTCTTTAATTTAAACTGGTTATGATTTTCAAAAATTGCCTTCGACAAAATACGTAAGTTTTCACGTCAAGAAGAAAAAAAAAATAAATCTGATGATTTTGCGAACTGTATTTTTTATTTATAGCGGGATATTTAATTTTTCTTCTTCAAATTATATTACATATGTAGGTATAAGGTATATAACAAAATAATATTTCCCACAAAATTGATCTCTCTAAAATGGAGAACATTCAACGGATTTGAATGGAGGAAGAAAGTCAGCGCTTAGAAAAAGACGCCTTTACAACCAGCGCGCTAAAGACGAACTATTCGCAAGTTTTCTGTCTGCCCGACCGTTCGGTTGTGAATTTAGTGCGGTAACTGGCGGCCGGCATGGCAATATTGTCTGTCACTCGGCTTCACGCACACATCCCTATTCTTTAATCAAACAAACGCACACACTTGGTGTGTAATAGCGCAATAGCCATGGATGGAAAATTAAATTCCTAAATACAAATACAAACACACTCAAAAACACACAAATCATTTCGATTCTGACTCCTTTTAACCTGAGTTGAGTGAGTTTTTTTTTGTTCATTCCCTTTCATCCCGCTTCAAAAGTCAATGTATACAAAATTTGTTTGCCTGCCTACAAATACAATAACAAATATACCGTACACAAGATAAGAGATTAAGAGATACGTATACGACATAGGAATACCGTGTTTTCATTGAATAGTTTTTTATTTACTTTTGCTTTTTACAAAGTAATAAAAAAAAAATATAGAAAAACAAAAATAATAATATTTAGGTATTTTTTTGTGTACAACTACGCCGATGACAGTCACAGTTCTCACAGTGCGAGTGCACACATGAGGATGATGTTTTTGTATCTTTTTTTTTTATTGCCTGCCTATTTTATTTCTTAAAAAAGTTGAAGAATATTCAGTGTTATTGGCCAGCCAGCGCAATTATTACAATACAAGGTGAAGATATGCTAGAATGGTGGAAAATCTAGGCAACTAATGACCATTAATGCAATTTAATGAAATCCTTGGAATTAATTGCGATTTAGTATGCAATTTGTAGATAGATAGGTATAGCTATCTTCCTACCAAGATAGAATACCTACCTATTTAGCCATAATGTAGGAACCTAGGTATTTAATAAGAGTGCAATGAATTTTTGTATTTTTTGCCGATTAAGGTAGGTAGGTAATAGGTTATGCGAAATTGTTATAAATATTATTTAGGTAGGTATGAAAATACCTAGGTATTTATAAAAACAAGTGGGGCTTCCTCGCTATTGCCGGTTGTTATGAAATAAGTTGGGTTGCGTTGTTGTTGCTGTTGTCGTTATTGTGAAATACATTTTAGTTCAATAATTTAGCCCTGCATACGAAACGTCCCGTCATAGATGCGAAGTACGGGTGTTTTCGGTTTATGTGCAGTGCAGCTGGCGCCTAACTCACTTTTGTTTAACCCAAGGAGTAATCTACACGTATTAGTGGGAGTTCTTAAGCTTCAAACCGCCGGACGTACAACAATGTTCGTCACCTAGGTACCTACCTACCTATTTATTGAACATTTTTTTTGGAAATGTCGGATACATTGGAGAATTTAGGTATGAAATGAATCGAAAACTGTTAGTGTCTTGTCTTGTCTTGTCTTGTCTTAAAGAGAAATCTTTGCTACATAATGAATTATGTAAGCGTCTACGAAGGGATGCTTCGTCTACAGAAGGCCTTGGGTACCTATAAAATCGATTAGGTATACCTAGGCCCTATCTACAGTGACCTACAATAGCGACCTATGAAATAAGGTAAGATGTGGCCTTAGGGTGTGTTTATTTTGGAACTGCGATAAACGATTCCAGCAGCGATGTGATCAAAACGGAGAAATCCACGAACTTAAGATTGGCAATTATCAATTGATAAAAGCTTGTTTCTTAAATTGATACCTTACAAAATTCAGAATTGTAAAAAGAGTACTTATAGGTGTTGGTCTTAGTTGAATCTCAAACTGATTTAAAAAAAAATGTGTGAATGCCGGGACTCACGGTTAATATGTTGTGTAAGCATCAACGTTTGTCCAAGCACAGTTTTGAGGATCCATATGCGAGAACGTTCATACGTTGTTGACTACGTGCACGAATCCAAAACTGACAAATTTGCTTGAAGGGAGTCTTTAGATTTTTGTCACTAAACGTACCCAATATTCTACTATGAAGATTTTCGTAACGTAACGTGCTATTTCGTAAAGTTTAACCTCTTAACGTCGCACGGAGGAAAGTCCACGTTTTTATTTTACATACAAAATATTCAAGTGTTTTAAGTGTTTCCAAATATGTAGGTACATTCCTACATAATGTGAATAAATAACGAAAATAACTGATACCTATTTGTATGACTATTATTTGGAGGGTTTTACAAGCATTTTCTTACAAGAAGTAGCCTAATTTTAGGAAAGGGCTCTTGATTTTGTGTTGTGAAAACGGAAAATATTTGTTTTTTTTGTTAAGTGCTAAAAAACTCGACAGTTTTGTAGCTTATTAATTTTTTTTTTTCAATTCAATTAAATTGTGGAAGAAAGTAGGAAGGTAAATTAAGCAAACATCAAAATAGGTAAGCACTTATAATTAGGTAGGTACAAAATGCAGATAGCAAAATTATAAGATTCTGCATTTATGGACTCAAAAAAAAAACTAGAAAGTCTAGGTTTGAACAGGAAAAAATCGCAAAGCAAATGAAACCTTAAGCCACCGTGATAAAAAAAAATGATTTTCGTAATTTTCTGGTCTTTTAAAGCAATAAGAGTTGAATGTTATAGCCGGTAGCGTAAGGGTAAGTGCGTAGGACTGTCATACCGGACATCTGGGTTCAATTCCCAGCCTCGTCCACCCAAATGAAAATCCTCCAAGAGTATCTCTTGTCCAGAATAAGTGCCTCAGCCTTAGCCATTTGGATTCCGTAAAAGAGAGTTGTAAGTCACTAGGATCTGGATGTCACGCCACCAAATTTATTTAGTTTTTTTTTATTTATAAAAAAATTGAGTCAGAAATGTAAAATATTAAATTCTAAAATAAGTCATGTTTTGAAGTAGTATATCTCGAAACTGAGATCAGCAGTCAATCGAAAACTCATTTTCTGAAATTTAGTAAGTATGTTTTTATTAAAAAACCACCTATGTACTTGTTTTTATAAAAGTGTTCGGACTCGTGGGTAACAACTAAAATAAGGTTTCATAAATGGAACAAACTTAGCTTTTATTTGATAACCCATTTATTAAAATATGCATGTTACAGGTATACCTACTCCTACATTTACTCCAGAAAAAAAGTGGGACCGCGAAGTGGCCATTTTCTGACCAAAGCAACTTGCAAAAAAAACTTCCTCTATTAATAGTCTTGTAAATGTTTGAACTAAAGCTATCGGTAGGATTAGAAAGTGTCCACTTTTTCAAAAGCCAGGATGAGATAAGATTCATCTTACGGTCATCTCCCTTAATATAAATCTTATGTCAAAGCTAAAAGGTCTATACCAACAAATTGTCAATAGGGAAACAATTTTTTATTGATAAATCGGATTTGTTTTTACTCTCAAATGTTTCGGAGTTAATTTACCTACCTTATTTAGTGTGTGAACTCAAGTTTAGTTTTAAAACTCTGATGACTATAACTATATGTTGAGCTCAATTGAAAGAAAATTAACTAAGTTGAGTTATCAAAATAGGCACATGCATTTCTAAGAGCCATTTGCTGCAACGAAACTTAAGTATGTATTTAAGTTCAATATAAGAGCTTATGTGACAGTTTACACAGAGAAAAAAGTAGAACATAAAGCGTTTGAGTTGAACTTAAATATTTAAGTTTTTAAAATAGATTTTAAAATTTGAGTGCTGAGTGGAGTATCATTTCTGCTTCATAAATTATGCAAATAGATTTGACAAAAGGGAATGCCCACTTTACTATGGAGCTTTGGCCCATAGTGTACACGAACGAGTTTGGTTTCAAATGAAAGGTGACGTGAAGCCCGATACATGAGTAAGATATTTTCAAAATTGTTCATGGGAAAGTCGAGATATTCGGGCTTAAAGTTGCCGATTGGAAAATTAGTTTTAGGATTATTTGGAACAAAATCTGAAATCCATATTTTCCAATCGGCAACTTCAAGCCCGAATATCTCGTCTTTCGCATGAACAATTTTGAAAATATTTTACTCATATATCGGGCTTCAAGTCACCTTTCATTTGATACCAAACTCGTTCGTATACACTCTGGGCCAGAAATGGGCAATTCCCTTTCGTGTGTTGTTTTGTTACGTTTTTCTTAAGGTCTCAAGTAGGTATTACCTATTCCTAAACAATTCCTACAATTTTGTAGGCTTTTTTAAGTTTTTAAATATTAATTATTATTATTCTTTTAATAAAAATATGTTTCCAATTATGAGTATTTTCCATAATTAAGACCTGCAAGTAGATACATAGTTTCGTATCAGGAAATGGGTCTATGTGCGTTAATCGAGCTCTCTTAGGCTTCTGAGGCTTAACTCCAATAGTTTTTTTTATAGAAACCTAGGAATGAAAGCTTTTTTTTCTTCAATTTACCTATAGGTATTTACGATTATATAGGTAGGTACCTATATACATTAGGAACCCTTATCTTCGACCTATGACCTATCTATCATCAATACTGTCTCATATCTAAAAAAGATAGGTATGAAAATCAAGATACCTCTATCTACCTACCTACCTATACTCTTTTTTATCTTGAGCAATTCAAATAATGTAGGTAGGTAGGTATCTACCTATCAACCCATTTGAACTTAATTTTTGATTAGAATAGGACTAAATAAAATATAAACTTACTACGGCAACATTGACAACACCTATTGAAACCAAGAAGAGTGAAAACTCAAAACAACCAAAATTATTTCACTCATGGAAAACCCGGCAAAACATTATCCATAATTACAACACAACACAACACACACACACAATCTCAATCATCCGCCTAAACAATTCCAATTTTAGTCTGCTTTGAACCGGAGCAAATATATCAGAGTTGTCGTTGTTCGTCATCAATTTTGTTTTTCATCCATTCTCTTGTAATTGTAATAAAAAAAAGTGTGTTTGATGTGGCACTGACTGGTGCTGTGCTGAGCTGGCGACATTTCCTTTTCCCCATTCCCCAATCCTAATAGCAATAAGGAACAATAATATGAAAAGTAAAGATAACAAAACAATAGAAACCACATTCACAGAACCGTACGACCAAATACAACTACCTACATAATATACACACATACCTACCTAAAAACTAAACAAAAATAAAAAGAATTAATTCACTCACAACAATTCTGTCGCATCTCTCTCTCGCCTCAAACAAGGCGTAACTGGCTTTTTGTAAAAAAATATAATTAAACCTAAGTTGTAAAAGTTGAAACCGCTTTTTGATGAAAGGAAATGATAATTACATCAATTCGGATTGTTTTTTAATCAATTTCCATTAAATCAACCATTGAGGATTTGCACTATTTAGGTACTACTTTCTACAAATTGCTATAAGTATCTCTTTTTTTTTTTTGTTTTTGCACTGACGAGTTTGAGTGGAATTTTTTTGTCGCCGGCTCTATACTTTGTTGGCTGTTGTTAAACGACCAGTGCTCTAGGACTGACTAATTTCGCACTTTTTGAGAAGTATTTTTTTTTTTTAGCAAAAAGTACCTACCTCGAATTAAAGTGTTTTTTTTTTTGTTTGATTTTGTATGAAGTAGCAAAATTTTAAATATGATAATGTTTAAACTTTTTTTATGTTCAAGCAGTTTTGTATCAAATATTCCAGCTGAAACAGTGATAGTTCCTGCACAAAAACAAATATCCCTTTTTGACATTTTTTAAATGTCAAGGTGACGTTTAGATTAAGTAAAATACTAAATAATTAAATATATATTTAAAGTGATTTAAAATTTGATAAAATTGTAAAAAGCATGGATACACTTAAATACAATGATTTAACTTTTTAAGAATTTACAGGTTTCCCGTTTTAACCTTAAAATGCTTGAAAATTGGTACTTAATCGTTTAAAATTTTGCCCCAGTTTTTAAAGTGTAAAATTTATCAAATATTTTTAAGAATAAGAAGTTAAGTGAGATGGGATTTTTTTTGTAATTTAGAGGGTTTTCTTATTACAATTTTAATGAGCACTACATTGCTTCGATGAATGTAAACAAACTCTCATTAGCACACTCAAATGTTGTCTGCGTTTGTATTGTATTGGTGATTTTTTGTATACACAAGTTTAGCAGACACTTTTACCTAACTTTTCTTATTTTTTTTTTTTTTGTTTGCTCTTTTTATTTCGCTTAGTAGCGGTAGGTAGGTATTCTTGTTTCTTGCAAAATGCGAAATTTTAAAAGAAAGACTTGATAAAAGGGGTGTGTGTGGGTTGTGGGATGGGAATGCTATGGAATTTCTCGCAGTCGTAAAAAAAAATGAGCTCACAATATTGCGTTGGTATGGATGGATGTAGGTATATAATTTGAGTTAAGTTTATAAATGTATGTACGTAGGTAGATATGTACATAGATGTGTAAAAATCTTTAGGTATAAATGCCTAACACGTGTCATTGCTGATATGATATAGAAAGAAAATCCTAACACAAACAGGCTTGCCGGGTTGCGCGAATTTTTCGAGTAGGTAGATAGAGGTACCTACATAATTATTAATACGTATTTGAAAAGGTATCTACCTATCTGCCTTCATGAACACAGATTCAGAAATAATTGTTCAACTTCAGATAGGTACCTACCTACCTAGGTACCTAGTCAATTTTGTCCTTTTTGCAGTTAGTCAGTTTTGTTTGTAGGTACCTAGGTACTACACCGTACCTACATTATGTAGGTTAAAAAATTAAAATCTTGATTTTTTTTTGTAGGTATCATAGGTACCTAGGCAGGTAGGTATACCTACATACTAACCTATTTACTCTACCTATTTGTAGGTAGGATACCTATACCTACTTGCACCTACCTACGCTGATTTTGCGATTTTTCTATATTTTGTTTTAATCTCGTGTTATTCCTACCTCGGTAAGTATTGCAATAGGTGACTTCATGAAAATCTGGCAAGCCTGAACACAAGGTGCTAGTGGGGTGGGAATTTCATATACTTTTAATTTTGTTTAATAAATGTATGGTGTAAGTGGGTGTTTGATCAGGCCTGTGTTGTGTTTATTTGAATTAAATTAACGTATAAGTACCTACCTACCTAGCTATATATAGGTACCTATATGATGACAAAATATACATAGGAAGTAAAGTTAGCCGCGCAAATTATTTTTGCAATAAATCTTCTGCTAGAAATAGAAATCAAAAGTAAATAGTAAATATTGTGGTTTCGTTTAGGTAGCTGTAGGTGTAGCGCGTAGAGACATAGTAATAGGCATTTAGGTTACCTACCTACCTACCTTCTTTACTTAGAATGACGAGCATTTTTGAATTGATAAGATGAATGAACCTAGCATAGGTATAGGTATAGTTAGGCAGATATTTTTCTGCATACATATTAGGCACATTTACTTATAGGTAGGTACATTGTATAGGTATACCGTATACCTATACTTACAAGGTATGTAAGTTGGACCACCCTTATATGTAGCTACCTTACCTATGTATCCACTATAATTGACAAACCCTCGGTTCGGCACGAGTACGATAACTTTGGCGCCAAAAATTGATAACGGTTTTTTTTTAGAGGAGTCGAAAACAAGCACTTTTTACTATGGGAGGGGGGGTTCCATCTCGCCCCTTTTAGGAGGTAGGGGCAATTTTAGAAAAAAATTACTTAAAATGAAAAAATAATTATTAAAAAACAACGGCAACAGTTACAGTAAATTAATTACCGTTTTTGAAAGCTAGGAATCTAAACTTTAATCCTGCATTTAAATTTAATTATTTTAGCTGATAGTTTTTAAAAAATTCGCATGCAAACTCAAAATTTTGATAACAAAAAATGGGAAAAAAGCATAGACTAAATTTTCTCAAAATTGTGAAACGATGCGCTGAATTGGCTTTTTGTGGTCAATGCAAATATCAATTTTGAATCGACCACAATTGATTGATGAATTGAATTGATTTATGTCTTCTAGTTTTTGAGAAAATTGATAATTACTAAAACTACTTTTGTATGAGATTTTAGTTTTTTTTGTTGCATACATATAAAAATTTTTGGAAAAAAAATCAAAATTTTCATAAAAATTCAAAATTTTTGGAAAAAAAATCATGGGTGATTTTTTAAGAGGTTTAGAACTTTTTTTTTAAAAAAAACACACAAAATTCGAAAAAATGAATGAAATATTTATTTGAATCGATAGTTTGAACCTTGCAATTTAATGTTTAAAGATAATTTCATGCAAATGTTGACCGCGGCTGCGTCTCAGGTAGCCCATCCGCTGAGTCCAATTTTGGCATACTCTTTCACACATATCGGCCGGTATCTCACGAATGAATGCATGGATGTTGGCTTCCAGTGTGTCAATCGAAGCGGGCTTGTCCCTATAGACATTAGCCTTGACATACCCCCACAAAAAATAATCTAATGGTGTCAAATCGCACGATCTAGGCGGCCAATTGACCGGCCCGAAACGTGAAATTAACTGTTCACCAAACTCGCCTCGCAATCGCGCCATTGTTTCGCGTGCTGTGTGGCATGTGGCACCGTCTTGTTGAAACCACATATCATGCAAGTCAAGAACTTCCATTTCGGGCAAAAAAAAGTTTGTTATCATCGCTCGGTAGCGTTCACCATTGACAGTAACGCTGCGATTCGCATCATCTTTGAAGAAATAGGCCCAATAATGCCGCCAGCCCATAAACCGCACCAAACAGTGGCTTTTTCGGGATGCATTGGTAGCTGTTGCAATGCTTCTGGCTGATCTTCACTCCAAATGCGGCAATTTTGCTTATTTACGTACCCATTCAACCAAAAATGAGCCTCATCGCTGAACATAATTTTTCGATAAAAAAGCGGATCCTCGGCCAGCTTTCCAAGAGCCCATTCACCAAAAATTCGGCGTTGTGGTAGGTCGGCTGGCTTTAGTTCTTGCACCAGCTGTATCTTAAAAGGCTTTACGCCCAAATCCTTCCGCAAAATTTTCCACGTAGTGCTGTAACAAAGGCCTAACTGCTGGGAACGGCGCCAAATCGACATTTCGCGGTCTTCTGTCACACTAGCTGATACGGCCGCAATATTTTCTTCACTACGCACAGTACGTAAACGTGTTGGTGGTTTAATGTCCAACAAAGTAAATTTGGTGCGAAATTTGGTCACAATCTTCCGAATAGACTGCTCAGAAGGTCGAGAATGCCGATCATAAAATGGAAGCAGCGCGCGATGAACATTTCGAACCGAGCACGAATTTTGATAGTAAAATTAAATAATTTGCAAGCGTTGTTCATTTGTAAGACGATCCATGGTTAAATTGCAAACCAAACTGAAGCTGTTTGACAGTGACACAAGGTACTAAACACACGTCAGCTGTCAAAACCAGTGTTGCCAAAACCAAACCAGCTTAAAAATCACCCGTTCTATATCCAAGTCAACAGCTGATTTCTAAAAATACATATACGTAGCCCAAAGTTGCACATTTAAAATTTTCAGATATGAAAATGTATTGCATTATAAAAAATTCATATTAGGTAATACTGTACGACTGCAGCAAATTTATAAATTTCTTAATATGTATGTTTGTGTCTTACATACCTATATAATGCAATTGTAATGTTCAAAAAAGCACCATCACGACATTAAAAGTGAGCAGGTGCATCAAGTTAGCAGGACACTTTTCAATTTTCAGAATAAAGAGTATGTAGTAATTAGCTGCTATTTAGTTGCTGATTAGTTACGCAAAAAAAAATTAATCGCTCTGTTGGATTTCGAGAAATTGGGTGTCCTGCTAACTTGACGAAAACTTAGCAGGACACCCAATTTTTCGGAATCCGAAAGTGCGATAAATTTTTTTTTTTGCGTTACTAATTAGCGATTAATTCATTTTCAACAAATATCCACTTCCGGACCGTTTTTATATGTATTTTTGGGAAAGGTGTCCTGCAAGCTTGATGCACCTAAAGTGAGCTTAGTAAATCTACTATAGTAGATAACTTTAACTGTTGTCGTGAAATAGCCGAAATAATAGCGTCTCACGTTGATGTTAACATTGGCGGCGAAAAAAACAAGCTTCTAAAAAAACTATTTTATGCCGGAAAACAACGCACCACCTTCACCAATATATGGCACTTTTATTTTATAGAAAATTCTGTCTTGAACAAAAATATAAAGACGACTTGGGCTTCCAAATCCTGGAATTTTAACTAGACGTTAAAAAAGTGTACCCAGGTTTTATCGATGGTGAAGAAAGTATGGGTTTGCAACTAAATGACTTCGACCCTCCCACTGTTCGCAGTGAGCACTTAGAGGGTGTTTTAACGCCAAAACAACTTCGGCTTTTCACCATCAACGACGAACTCAATGAACTTGACAGTAACACCAGTACGGACGATGACTTCATTGACGAGACTTACATATGTACCTCTTTAATAAATAAACATTGACTTTACTATTTTTAACTAACTCCTGACTTAATCAATAACTAACCGACTGGGACGCGGAATGCAATGCAATTCTACATCCTGGTGGTGCATTCTCGGTAACGCTAAATGAATTGCTGTAATTAACTTACAAAGATGAACCTAATCAACGTAAATATCAAAAAACAAAAATCTCATAAGAAAGTAGTTTTAGTAATTTTCAATTTTCTCAAAAACTGGAAGACATAAATCGTTTCGGTTTTTTTGTGTTCGATTCAGAATTAATATTTTCATTAACTTTTATTAGCTAATTTAGCGCATCATTTCAAAATTTTGAGAAAAATTGGTCTAAACTTTTTTGTTTCCATTTTTTTATCAAAATTTTAAGTTTGCCTGCGAATTTTTTAAAAAACTGTCGGCTTAAATAATTTAATTTAAATACAGTATTAAAGTTTAGATACCTAGCTTTCAAAAACGGTATATTTAATTACTGTAAGTGTTGCCGTTGTTTTTTAATAATTATTTTCTAATTTTAAGTAATTTTTTCTAAAATTGCCCCTACCTCCTAAACGGGGTGAGATATACCCCCCACCCATAGTAAAAAATGCTCATTTTTGACCCTCCTACAAGAAATCATTATCAATATTTGGCGCCAAAGTTATCGTACTCTCCCCCTCGGTTCAGATTAGCCAAATCGAGTCCTTGAGAGTTACTTATTTCCCGGTCAGATAATTTTGGCAATGTTAAGATAGGTAGGTAAGCACTACGCAGCTATTTCTTGACTTGTTGTTAGTAAAAAAGATTAGAGTAGGCTATCTATGATATGAAGGTGTTATGGTAGGATTAATAGGTATCTACCTACTTTAAAATGCCAGGAATTACAAATTGGTTTCCGAGAGTTGAGTGCTTAGCAAGGCCGTAGCCAGACAATTTTTTCGGGGGGGGGGGGGGGATATAATTTCATTTTGTTCCCCTTGCAGTATTTAAAAACAAAGCAATTTTGTGTTCCCTTGAAGGTTCGTTATAAAGAAGTTTGACTGTATGTACATATTATGTATAATTGTATATATCATGCAGTTCCGTTGAATAGGTACCTAAGCAGAAAACTCTACGACAAGTTATTATTTATATAAAAGATAATCGTAATGTTCCAATTAAAGTTAATATTTATTAGTTAGGAACATAACATCATTATTAAATAGTATCACTACACAAGTATCACATATTTTTACAAAACTATCAGCCTAATCATCGTATCCGATCGGAAGAAAATTTTCTCCGATTTCTAAGAAATGTACGAATTTTGTATCACTGGTAGCCGCCATTCCGATAAGCCAATCGGACAGATCTTCGAAAAGAAATGTTATGTGCGTTGAAAATATCAAATTCGTGCGTTGCATGCCGATGAAGTGTCAAAATGGCAGCAACGCATCACGAATTCATGCGATGTATGAAGATATTTGCTTTCCGATTTCCCCGACAGAAAATTAGAAGCGGAAAATTTCCTGCAACAAAATTAAAGACTGAAATGGACGCTCAGCAACAAAAAGATTCGTAAAGTAAGCGTTTTTTTATTCGGTAAACATGTATGTGCCTTTCTTTTAGAAAAAAAAAAAAAACAAACCAGGTGCAATACGACCGGCTGGTTGAATTTATGACCTCAAAGGCAGACATTGTGCGGAAGTTCATGAGTCACGACTTATTCCAAAATATTTTATTTTGACAAAAGTCAAATTCATGCTTCGGCACGCGTCTATATTTCGTTTACGATTCGGTTACCGCATAAAGCTGCAAACACATCGATAACTTCCTCAGTGTCAATCTCAATTGGTCGATGAACTGCCATTAACGCCAATCCTATTAGCCTTTCTTCATCGGTAGAATTTTTTTAAATAAGTTTTCAGACGTTTCATTGTCGAAAATGTTCTTTCCGGTGTGCATGTTGAAACCGGTAATGTCGCCAGAATTTTAGAAGCTTGTGGATGTTAGGAAACAGGTCCATGTTGTTTTCTTTGACCGCTGTGTGTCTAGTAGCACACGGTACAGAAAAAATCAAAATATTTAGAGTTTTTGTGCCGATTACTCGATTTGTAATGTGTGCACACTTGCATAATGTGTATGAGCCGCTTTAGATATACCGTATGCAGTTCAAGCAAAAGGGGTTATGTCGTTTGCGGTTGTACTTAAAAATTGTCAGGGTAGGTACCTTACTACGTTCATCAAAAATTATGAAGAAACCTAGATAGTCTTTATACTAAAATCAGAAAATTTTGAACATTATTAATAACAGCAGCAGAAATTTGATTAAAATATCATACCTATTGAAGCGAAAAAGTGTGATTTAGAAATGCACTCCGAAACCCCTCCAAACCCCTGTGCCCCCCCTTGGTTACGGCCTTGGTGCTTAGTGATACCATAATTTAATGACTAAGTTTAGGTTCATTACCTGGGTAAATATATACCTACATAGATGTCTTGGTTAAATATATGTAGGTACAAAGGTACATATATATCTATACAGATGAGACGAAATCCTAAAGCGTGGTGTAGCTTAGGTCAATAGAAAAGACAAAAATCTTATGTTTCTAAGGGGGCTTTTTCAACCAGAGGACAATTTTCTAAAAAAAAAATGATTAGGTACTTTATTTAAAAACAACGGCAGCAGTTATACGGATACCATGTTATAATAGATGCTTTAAAAATCAGAAATCTATTTTCTTATTCCCCGTCCAAACATACATACGCTCAAAGCCAAGACTTTGTCCGTGATTCTGTCCTACGGTAGAACGAATGGATATGACGAGCCTTGTATGAGGTGACCTTTGGCAGGTAAGAACTGCTAAAGGTGCAAACAAATGTTGCAAAATTACGTCATTGCGTCTATGGCTGATTTAAGGTTGATGTCGAACTGTAAGGCCGGCCCCACATTGGTCATACGTCCCAAAGCACGAAAGTGTTTAAAAATCCCAACAAGTTCGGATAGGTACCTATACGTGTACGACTTACTCGCAACTCGAGTACGACTAACTCGCAACATTTGAACCATAATTTGTGTTCAAAAGACACACTTATTGTGTTCCTGAAAGACTGAGGGCCAATTTCACACTTACCGAAATAAGTGTCACTTAAGTTTCCCATGTTAGAAATTTAAGCTGAATTTCATAGCTAGCGTAAGTGGAACTTAAGTCACCAACATCGGAGACTTAAGTGCCACTTATTCAGGTAACATTGAACGGTGATATTGGGAATTAATCTTTCAAATTTTTTCTGACTGTGAAACTGGCCCTTAGTTTCATACCCAGCGTAAGTGGAACTTAAGTCACCAACATCGAAAAAATAAGTTCCACTTATCCAGGTAACCGTGCACTGTGACTGTAATATTGCGCCTAAATCTTTCACATTGCCCACTTAAGTGCCAATGTGGCTGACTGTGAAACTGGCCCTAAAGTATGAAAAACACAATTGCAACACCCCCTGCATTTAACCTCTTATAGTGCTGGGGTACACGTACACTGTCGTTTTATTGAAAGACATTTATCATATTTTTCATGTGTACAAAAGAAAAGAGTAGATTCCGTTCTCTTTTCTACGTATGCAAAATCTGAAAAAAAGTACAAATAAGTGACAAAAAATTTTCACTTTCAAATTTAAAGCATTTTGTAGCAAAATTCCAACTCCCTGCAATTTGTATGCCCAAAGAGAGAGAGAGAGCGCTAATGAAACGAGTTGGTATTTTTTTTAAGTTTATTTATACCTAAAGCCGCGTCCATATCAATAAAAATTTACGTTCTGTGCCGTGCGCCTTGAATTTTCTATTCGCCGCAAACATTTCCGCCGAGAATTTCAAATTATTTTGGAATCGATTTGTGCTCAAAGTGCAGCGAGTCAGTGCTCAATTTGCACGGAAAATAATTTTAATAAACTTGATGCATCAATTTGTCAACATCAAAACACCTTTGCGCCGCAAATATTTTCGTGTGCGCCGAAAATCCATCGGAATCGGATAGCGTGCGTTGAATGTGACACACAAATTTGTGTGCGTCCGGACGTCCACACTGACGTATTTTGTTGCGTCTACATAAATATTTGCCTCGAACACGGCGCACAATGCAATTTTTTATTGATCTGGACGCGGCTTAATGCGAAATTGGATTTTTGTTAGCTCCAAAAATAACGGTAAGTAGGTATACCTGCCATGCATTATGAAAGAAGTTATTTATCTCGGAAACGGCTCTAAAGATTTAAATACAAAATTAAGCAGGTTGACCTTTTAAGTTGAAATAATATTGCACAAATTTTCAAAAACAATTTTTTTTGAATTTTTAAAAAAAATATTTCAAAATTATTTTTTTTGAAAATCTATTACGTACAGACTGATGATTTTTTTTTCAAAATTCATTTCTCCTTCACATTAATAAATACCTTCTTAAAATTAACGCAGCTACCAAATTGTTTTCTTACAATATTTAAAAAAAAATTTAAATATTAAAATAATTTTTTTTTTAACCGCTACAGTGATTTTTATTTACTGCCGCGGTCTCTGAATCTAGTTAAATAGGTATATATATAAGGTCATAAGTGATAAAGCATTTTTTTTTTTTATTTTACAAATTTGTTTTTGAATTAAATAATGTTTGATGATCTCTGAAAAGGACAAATACAATGCTATACATAATGGGTGATTTTTTAAGAGGTTTAGAACTTTTTAAAAAAAAAAAAACACAAAAAATTCGAAAAAATGAATGAAATATTTATTTGAATCGATAGTTTGAACCTTGCAATTTAATGTTTAAAGATAATTTCATGCAAATGTTGACCGCGGCTGCGTCTCAGGTAGCCCATCCGCTGAGTCCAATTTTGGCATACTCTTTCACACATATCGGCCGGTATCTCACGAATGAATGCATGGATGTTGGCTTCCAGTGCGTCAATCGAAGCGGGCTTGTCCCTATAGACATTAGCCTTGACATACCCCCACAAAAAATAATCTAATGGTGTCAAATCGCACGATCTAGGCGGCCAATTGACCGGCCCGAAACGTGAAATTAACTGTTCACCAAACTCGCCTCGCAATTGCGCCATTGTTTCGCGTGCTGTGTGGCATGTGGCACCCTCTTGTTGAAACCACATATCATGCAAGTCAAGAACTTCCATTTCGGGCAAAAAAAAGTTTGTTATCATCGCTCGGTAGCGTTCACCATTGACAGTAACGCTGCGATTCGCCCAATATGGCCCAATAATGCCGCCGGCCCATAAACCGCACCAAACAGTGGCTTTTTCGGGATGCATCGGTAGCTGTTGCAATGCTTCTGGCTAATATTCACTCCAAATGTGGCAATTTTGCTTATTTACGTACCCATTCAACCAAAAATGAGCCTCATCGCTGAACACAAGCAGCGCGCGATGAACATTTCGAACCGAGCACGAATTTTGATAGTAAAATTCAATAATTTGCAATCGTTGTTCATTTGTAAGACGATCCATGGTTAAATTGCAAACCAAACTGAAGCTGATTGACAGTGACACAAGGTACTAAACACACGTCAGCTGTCAAAACCAGTGTTGCCAAAACCAAACCAACTAAAAAATCACCCGTTATATGAATCATGGGAAAGTTAAGTTCTGTTAAAATATCGCTTTATTGAATTATTCTTCTACACAAAAAGCTTCAAAATTGACAAGAAAATAGATCTTATAAAATTCAATTAAACTCATTACTCGCTAATTCTACACAATATTTCAAAAATAACTATGAACACACACGCCTCATTTAATTAAGTAATAGATTTTTAGAAAATTCTGCGTCACGATTTGTGTCAAAAAATAAAAAGAGCAGAAAATGTCAGTCAAATATTCGAGTGTCAAATATTGAAGATGTTACATTACACATTTATTCCGTAAACGTTCCGAATTACTATATGGCTATAAGAATCATATTTATATGAAGATTATCAAATATATTGGACGGTACATGAAATACGTGGTGTCTTTGAAATTAATGTGAAAACAAATTAAACTTTAAATTAAAAATGAAAAGATAAATTCTCATGAAAAAGATTGAAGAATAAAAAATATTTCAGTAAATAACCCAATAAGACTGTAATAATAAAGATTATGTTGTGTGTGAACCAATTGAGTGTTGGGTTTTTCCAAATTGGAAATGGAAATTGTAAACAACTAAGTACCTAACCTATACAGCGACGGCCATGATAGAATTGTTCGAGGAACGAAATATAGTAGGTAATGCTGATTTTGTTTATATACACGAAAGATAGGTAGGTAGAGAAACATATATGTATATAAGAAAAGCTTAAGGCCCGGTTTCACAGTACACGCTTGCCTGATTGAGTGGTAGTCAAGACTCTAATTTTCGACACTTAAGTAACATTTAATCAGGCTATATAAAACTGGGTCTGAGTCTAGGTTTTTCGGTATGCTGCATCATGGTGAAATCCGCCATTTTGAAAAATTCGAATTGATTTATACGATACTATTGGATTAAGCGAGAAACTTCTGTGGAAACATGTACATATGTAAAGGGTTTTCCAATAAGAGGTGTTATTTTGATATTCAAAGAAAAATGGCATTTTTTAAGATAAATGATCGGATGTTTATTTCATTATAAAGAGGAAGGTATGCCGTTAATAATGAAACACAACATCAGCCAAATGGCCGCCACGACCACGCTTACAGGACCATATCCTTTTCATGAAATTTTCCATAACCAAATCGCAAAGTGGCTGCCCTATGTCCTCGATAGCCTCACGAATTCCATCTTTGAGGTCTTGAATCGACGCTGAGCTGTTGGCGTAGACCTTATCTTTCACGTGGTCCCAAAGGAAGAAGTCGCAAGGTGTTAAATCACAAGATCTCGGTGGCCAATTGTGATCACCTCTTCGAGAGATAACACGGTCCGGAAACTTTTCCCGTAAAAGATCGATGGTTTCATTTCTTGTGTCGCACGTAGCGCCGTCTTGTTGAAAGTAAACGTTGTCCAGATCAATACCATCCAATTCCGGCCATAAAAAATCATTAATCATCTCTCGATAGCGCAATCCATTGACCGTAACTGTTGCTCCAGCCTCATTTTCGAAAAAGTAAGATCCAATGACCCCGCCGGACCATAAACCGCACCAAACAGTCACGCGTTGAGGATGGAGAGGCTTTTCAACAATAACTCTTGGGTTTTCCGAGCCCCAGATGCGACAGTTTTGCTTGTTGACGTAGCCTCCGAGGTGGAAATGGGCCTCATCAGTCAAGATGATTTTTCGATGAAATTCCGGATCATTTTCATGCATTTCAAGGGCCCAATCAGCAAAGACACGACGTTGTTGATGATCAGCCGGCTTGAGTTCTTGTGTAAACTGAACTTTATTAGCCTTAAGACCCAAGTCTTTATGCAAAATACGGTGTAATGACGTTTGTGGAATGCCTAATTGCAAAGAACGACGAGGAATGGACAAACCTGGGTTTTCTTCAACACTTTGGGCTACAACAGCAATATTCTCAGTTGTTCTTGAGCGACGTGCATGGGTTTTATTCTTCACATCACTAACTTGTCCCAACAGCTCGAATTTGTCCACCAATTTCTGTATTGCGGTCCGACAAGGTGCTTCACGACGACCCAAAAATGTTTTAGTTTTACGAACCGTCTCTGCCAAATTTTCACCATTTTTATAGTGAATTTTAATAATTTCAATGCGTAGTTTCTGCTTGTCAAATGTCAAAAAATGACAGCTTCAAAAGTGACAGCTACCGAAATAGCGGGCTATTCAAAATAACACCTCTTACGGTTTGGTAACTTAATTTATATACAAGTTTCGCCAAACTGGGGAAATGTCCAAAAACGCTAGGTACGAAGTTTAAATAAAATGGATCCCTGCGGTGGCGGCGCGCCTTCCGTGGCAGCCAAAAAACATTATACAACACTAAATTCTCAATTTTTGGACGTATAAAATCAGTTATCATGGCTCGATAGCGTTCTCCATTGACTTTTACATTTCTTTCATGGTCCGTCTGCTTGAAAGAAAAATGGTCCAATAATGTCGCTCCTCCAAAGCGTTGAGTGGACACTGGACAGGACAAACACGGGAATATGTTCGGTTAACGAAAGACGAAACGAAAGACCCTGTTTAGATTGTGAATTTTGTATGAGCCAGATAGGCGAGAAGCTCTCTTCCCCTCACCGATCCCATCCACAAAACCATCGTCATGGCGTAGTGAGTCAAAACAGCGTCAAATTTCTTCAAAAACTTGCGTACAGCACCTGCAGCTAACTACCTGAACACAATAGCTGTGTTCCATTTGGCCTTGCAAAGCACTTTTAAGTACTTCCCAATAGATGTAGAATGGAATGTTTTCATTCTGCCAAATGTTAAATCAAACCTCAATCTCATTTTGATTGTAGATATGTTTTTGTATTTAATTTTAAATTAGAAAAACATCAACAAGAATAATTTACTACGTAATTTTTTTCTACTGATGGTGTCTCATCCTTGTGTTGATACATTTCGTATCTACATTATTGAGCTACTTTGAAGTACTTCGGGAACAGAGTAGAAGCAGTTGACTGCAGCTATAGAAGTTTCTTGGCAGTACCTAGATACTTAGGGAACACACCTAGTGAAGACGGCGGAGCTGCAACTGGAACTGCAGAAGGAATAGCGGTCAAAATTTGGAATACAGATTCACAAGAATTCAATGTTACGAACATTACGCAAAGAAGCTTCAACCGGGGCTATAGCAGGGGTGAAAAATTATTTTTTTTTATTGTACTGAAAAATCAAAGAAATTGTACTAAAGTGGGATCAATTGTAATTTTTTGTATAGTAAATAATTTAAAAGTAATTTTTTTTGTTAATTATTTACACATAATACACTCAAATTTATTCGTAAATAATAGGTCTTTTTAACTGGCGGATATGTTCTCACAATTTAATCATATCGACTCTCACACCTGAATACTTCTTAATGCTGACAAATTGGCAGTTTTCTGTCAGTATACTGCCAAAAGAATGAATTTTTCCATCGTTCTGCCAGCTTTTCGACAGTTAACTGCTAGAATACTGCACATTTGTTAGTCGTGTATAAATCCAAATAAGGGTAAATATTTCTTCAAAGTCCGATTCGCTTGTTTTGACAGATTCGTAAATAAGGCTATAGTAATAGAATTTTCTAACGTCATAAAGGCCTGTGCAGCATGCTTAGAATTGGGATGCGTTCGTAAATGCTGTATAACCAAAATATACCTACAATAGATGGGTAGGGCGGGAATGATAGTGATTTTACAAGATTCAAAAGGATTGTAAGTATGTATTTTGCTAAGCAAATAATATTAATAATATTCGAGAAATGTGCTGAAATGAGGAGTGTTGTACTTCCGTATTTTTTAAAATCAATTGTATCAAAAAAGTACAATTTCAAGTCATTTTGCAACACTGGGCTATAGCCGGAGCCAGAGAAGATTTCGCCAACTTTTAACTTTTCACCGTACAGAACTTTTGACATTTCCAATTTCTAAAAAAAAAAAAAAAAAACTGACCGTGATAGTTGCCGATTTTTTGTGTCGAGAAAAAAAATTAAAAATTAGAAGAAAAATATTCTGCACACGAGCTGCGACCTGCGAAAATCTTTTATAGCAACATTTCTTTCTTTTTATTTTAATTTCTCGACGAAGTGAATAATGCTCCAAGCAACAAATTTAAATAGAAAACATTTCATAGAATAAGTTTTAATGAGAAATTTTTGTATTTTAATATTTTCTACGCGACTAACAACTTATCTTCTGTGAGCTGTCAAACGTCGATTAGCAATCCTGAATCCACAACATCAGGTCGCATTACACAAAACGGCGAATTGAAAATTCGTTCGAATTTAACCTCGAAACACTAATTTTACTTGTGTCAATTCGCAGTTGTCAGCGAACACTCATGTGAATAAAATGTTGAAATTCGAAACCATTCAAAATTCGCAGTTCGCTGGTCAAGTCTAAGTCCCCTTTCACACGAGGAAACTGAGTTGCCAGCAAACATTCAGTTTGTAGGTGAGAAGGGCAAGAAGTAAGAGCGGAAAATGAAATCTCCGCGGTCAACGATTCGAGGAGATTTTTTTGACATTCCTCTTCACACACACAGTAGAGTGTGTTCAACCAAGCTATTTTAAAAGGAAACTACAAAAAGTTTCCACGATTTTGTTTCTTCGTGTGAAAGGTACAGGAGATTTTTAAGGAAAATAAAAGAAAACGTCAAAAAAATCTCCAGCAACTTGTTTCCTCGTGTGAAAGGTACAGGAGATTTTTAAGGAAATTAAAAGAACACGTCAAAAAAATCTCCAGCAACTTGTTTCCTCATGTGAAAGGGGACTAATGTGCAAATCACTTTAGTGAATTATTTCCAGAGTTGGCTAAACTGTCACTTTTTCGAAAAAAAACTACATTTGTTACTTCTGCTACGTAGTCAACGTAGTTAATGAAACAAATTGCAGCAGACGTAGTTTCTGTCACCTGTCACTTTGAAAGTTGATCACAAATGTTCATTTAATGTGGTTTTCGTTTCAGCCTCTTCAGATTTGGGTGTCAGATCTTAAATCTTAATGTAAAAAAGAACACAAAAAGTGATTTTAGTTTTATTTGTAATTGTGTGAGTGCTACTTTTGAAACAACACTGATAAATGTCACTTTTCCTTGATGTGTGTGCAAGTGCTTGTGAAAATCTGTGTAAACCTAAAAAATCGACTTCAGATCTACAAAAATTCGATTTTTTTTGGTCGAAAGGAAAAACTTGTCACAAATCAAAAACATAAAAAAAAAATCGATTTTTTTGGTCGAAACGAAAACCACATAAGATTTTATTTGCATGTAGGTGTAGGCGAAGTGCAAGTTCCGATGATAATGAAGACGGAAATATCGGAATAAGTTGTACTAGATAAGGCTTGTTGTTCTTTTCAACTAACTACGCGAGTTATGCAGTAATTCCTATGATGTAGAAAATATAGTGTAGTTCATTTGGCCAACCCTGATTATTTCTACCGAAATTTCTATTCGAAATTCGCATTGTTACGGCAAAACCGCAGCCAGTTCACTCGTTAGTATAACTTTGAAGTGGCGAATTCAACTGCCCGATGATATTTTTTCCTGCGCTGCCTGAAATCCAATGTTTTTTTTTATAATCGTCCTAGAAGGAGCTTGAAATACAAAGCACCTGCACCATCGAACAAATTTCTATCATCATATTTGAAACACTGCAAAAAAAATCCGGAAGTGTATGGACTCAGATGAAGGGCGCCATATTTGACCGACATGTGAAACAAAAAAAAAAAACAAAATCTCATTTAATGGTACTGAATGAGTTTCATTTCAATTAAAAACCAATGCGTCTGCCGCGCTCCATCCTGCTCATAGTTTTTTATTTTAATGAACAGGTCTTAGTTTATTTATCTTAAAAATTTAAATAAAATTCACAAAATTCCTGTTCAGATAAAGAATTAGAAGTTTTTTTTTATTTTTATCAATTTTATTACGGAAAGAATTTTATGAAAGACCCAACTCTTTCAGCGTCAGTTTTTGTGAAAATTAATTACAAAAAAAAAAAAAACAAATATAAACCGTAGAAGGAGGTACCAAATTAAATAAAATAAATATTTTTTTCTAGTTCAGCGATAAGAAATAATATTATTATCAAAAATGTATGTATGAGAAATTTACCTCGGAAGAGTAAGTTAAGCAAAAAATACACGTCAGGGTTACTCCCACAGGGGCTCTTAACTTGCCGAGGTTCACGGTTGAGATGTTTAAACATCAATATTCACCCGAGTGTCAGATTTGTGTTATTGAACGTACCCAAGATAAATAATGCAACCGTATCGTCACGTATAAGGCGTAACGTGCTATACAAGTAACGACGTAACATGCTACACGGAACGTATTACACGTAAGACCCACCTTTTTGTAGCCAACATAAATGTTTACACATTCAAAAATATTTTAAAAGATTATTTTGAACTTGGCATACAATATTCAATCTTTAAAACCACAGTGTAATCGCACCTAAGAATGAACACGTTTATTTTATATAATAGCAAACACATTTAATTTTGAAACTGATACCTAAGTATTGATGGTAAAACTTTTTTTTGCAAATTATAGTTAGATATCGTATAAGTTCTGCATAAAGTTTTGCTGAAAACTTTTCATTAGACGTTAATATTATACTATTTATGTAGTAGTCCAAACTTAGAGATAAACAACAATTTGCGTAAATTCCTCATAAATTATGCCACAATGTGTTTGTATATTTTATTAAACATAACTTTTTTTTAAGGATGGAGAATCTTCCCTTCTTTGATGTATGTATTAAATAGAAGTTCTCAACAAGGAAGAAGTATTAAAGAATACAATACACAAAATAAGACGATAAAGGAAGGCAGGGTATTTTGATTAAATTCATTTTTGTGGCTATTATAATGTCCAATCAATAAATTTCATAAGCGGAACCGGGACCGATGAAGTGTGGTGAGGTCTGGTAATATGTATAATCACTTAGTTTTGACCATAACACACTCTCGGAGAAAGAAGACGAAGATAAATGTTATTTAAAAATCAGTAACGACTTTTATATTTCTTTTTTTTTAATTGATAACCATATTAATATCAAAATATTTTGGGCAACGAAACGTGCGTTGCGCCCATTTTGCGGTTTACATGGTTGTCCTTTCAAGTCGATTATCCAAAGACTGGTGGCCAAATTTGAGTCGACCGATTCATTGAATAATCAGCCAACGCCCTTGCGTCAAATAAACGCAAGATCTATCGAAAACATAGTCGCTGTCTGTGAGAGTCCGCAGTTCTTCGAAATCGACGACGTCATCGATGATGATGAACAATTTTTGCTAGCTCCAATGGCATAGTATGGATGTGACCGACATGTGGTTCCAACAGAACGGCCGGCGCTACGTGCCACACAGCGAACGCTACAATGGACATTCTGGTGCATCACATATTGAAGAGGTGACGTAAATTGGAGTTTTAGGTCATGCCATTTGACCCCGCTTTTTGTGGGGTTTCTTGCAGTCGGTCGCAGATCTATATAATATAATAAACCACAATCGAGCGATTCCCTTAAGGTGAACATATCACAGGCCATCACTCCAATTCAGCCGGATTTATGCGGAAGTTATTGAAAATTGGACCACTGGATTCCCTGCCACTGAAAGAAGCCGAAGCGGGCATTTGAACGATGTCATATTCCATACATAATGGCATACATAAATGAACCTTTCAAACAAAAAAGAAGTATTGTTTATAGTCATGTTTTTTTGCAAGCCCAGAGGGATTTGGTTGAAAAAAAAAACGACATCGGGGATTAGAGACGCCATTAAAGAAAAAAAAAGGAGTTTCCAAACAAACTATCGGTAACAAGTATGCAATTCGCGCCGGTCACACAGTTTTTCTCCGTGCTTAAGTTGAGCGCCGATAATTCTCCGCCCTTAGCTAAGCCCGAACTGGATTCGTTGTTGTTGCATTTAACATTTAAATTGCAGGACTTGGCGTCGTTTTTCCATCCAATTTCCTCAAAGCTTACAAAAAAACAAGGCTAATATCTCAAACACAGCTTGTTTTATTCCATTTCAACATCTACCCGCCCTTATTGAAAAACACTTTAGTATCATACTAATCCTATTTTCTTAATAAACTCTATTTAAACACGCCTAAAAAAAGTGACAGTTCGTGGAAAAAAAAATAAACAAACATATATATCCTTTTTACATTTGTTACTGTCAAAAATGACATATGGAGTTAGTATGATAGTAAAAAGATAAAATAGTCATTTGGTGATTTTAACTTTAGTAAAATGTTAAAAAGATAGTAAAGATAGTAGTAGATATAGTATGATGCTATGATCATACTAAAAATGCTTCAACACGCCTTTGTTTTGTATTTTACTTTATGTTACTGTAACTATATTTTTTTTTCATTTAAAAGCATACAAAAAAAACAAATTAAATAACCTTCAGTTGTTGACTTGTATTGAGGATAAAAAGAAAAAATAAATGATTAACAAATTAGGAGAGGTACTAACAACAAAAACACTAAAAAACCTACCTATAGATTAAAATAAATATAAAAATGTGGATTTGACGGGGTTTTAAGAGCAATTAAATGTTTTTTGATTATGCAAATACTCATCCTTTATAATACTTTGTGGAACGAGTACTATGGAAAATTTGAGGATTCTACGAAGGCTAAAAGTTGAACTATTTTAATAGTCGGCGAACATAATACAGAAGATAATGCCATAATTTAAAAACAACATAAGATTAGATCTTTATTTGTTTTTTTTTTTTTCTCAAATTAGAAAAGTGCCTGCTAAATTTTAAAAAGTTCATATAATAGACATGTTTTTTTTTTTTTATAGGCGCATAGGAACACTTATAACATTAAATTGCACAAAAAAAAAGGCCATCGCTGCTTAAGAAAATAATAGTTGAGGCTGCGTGTGCAAAAAGGTCATAAGCCTTATTTTCAAAAACTAACTAACTTTGACTTTTATTTTTTCGTTTTAATGATACGAGTTATTTTAGACAACGTTTTTGATATATCTACTTGAGTAAATATTTATTTGACTTTTTTGAAAAAGGTATAACATAACCATTAAATTCAATTACTTAAATTTTTTTTCTGTCAAAACATATACAAAAATGTCCCACCCCTCTCCTCTGTTGTATTTCACGAAGCTTCACGAAGGCTATGAAATTTTAATAAACTTACATTTTAAAAAGACAAAAAAGCAAAATGTTTTTCTCCCTACAAACCCCTTTAGCTAAGGACGAGCCTAGAGACATGCCAAATTATAACAGTTATAACACTACTAGGTGCCTGAAGAATGCCCACCAGCGGAGGGCCGCATAAACAGTACTTTTATAAACCAAAAACTGTTATTGATTCACTTCCTTAGTATAATATGTTTTTTACTTGTGTTATAATCGACGGAAGTTATACTCTAGACATGCCAATTATAACAGTTTTGGTTTATAAAAGTACTGTTCCTAAAAGTGCCAACTTCTCATAGATTGTACAGTCTGTTTTTTTTTTTTCATATATGTATATGAATTTCTTGAGTAAAAACAAAAACTTTTGAACTAAAGTTGGTAGTTTTGGGCAAGTTAATGAACAGACATGTTAAGTTTGTTCTAGACTTTTATGGGCAGAAATGAGCAATTTGTCAAATATTGATGTGTGCGGGGATGGGGATAAAGTTCTCTCAGAAAAAAAGTTAACTGCCAAAAACTCTTGAACATATATTTCCAAACATTTCTGCCACTTTGTAAAAGTCAAAAATTAAGCTCGACTAGAGTTGCCAAGAATACTCGATACATAGATAACTATCAAAACTTTCAAAAAATTATAATCAAAGCACAAAAATGCTAGAATTGTCAGGAAGGGGAAGTATTTAACTCCCTCATGAGTGCTCTTTTCTGCCCCAAACTAATCAATTTGTGAACTGTGGAACAGGATTTGACAGAAATTGGTGAAATTTTGGTCAAAGTCTGTAACAATACTTATGTTCTTCCGTGTTCAAGCATTTTGACAGTTTTCCTTCTCCATAAGATCATTTTAATCACAGTCTTCAAAATTTTACAGTTAATCAAATTTAGTGCGAACATCTCAGGAAAAAAAATTCGGATCAGTAATAGCAATCAAGAAAACGCGGCTCCGGCACTTCATTTGCGGGATATTTGCAAAAAAAAAGAAGTATAGGTAGCTATACCTACTATCTGAAAGGAAAAAGGAAGTATACCTACTATCTGAAAGGTTACTAAATCCTCTAGTTTCATTGATTTAAAGATGGCGTACTTGTTTTTTTTTTTTTTAATTCCAGAAATGAGGTGCTAAAAACATATACTGTGACTTTGAAATAATATTTAAATATTCGTTAACAAAAATAATTGGCTAACGAATTTCATAAAGTAACTGGCCTTTTTTCACCAATTTTTGAGCTTTTTGATGGCATTCTTTTTCTGCGTATATCTTAAATATTATGGAATGATAAGAAATGTATGTCCGTGGGCCCAGTTTACCGCCAAGTTTTCCTTATGATGGATTTACATGTATCTTCATCTGCAAATTTGAAGAAAAGTAGAGTGGGATGGATTTATGCCAAAAAAAAAATGAGTGAAAGAGTATACCATGAAGATGAACATGCACGTCTTCATATCTGCATTATGGTACTTCCTATAATCTTCATCGATGAAGATCTCTGCATTTTGGTCTTCTCTCTCTATTCGACAGATGTAACTTTTATATCTTACATCCCTGTTTTTTTGCAGAACTCGCATGAAGGTCAATGTAAATCCACCATTATTGTTAAAAATTCTGCCAGTGGAACAATAATAGAAGTTAGGCATGTGCAGGAAAATGAGATCACGGAGACATCGCAACAATCTCAGTCACAGGAACAGGGTTCTTCAGCAAAATTTCTCAGTTTTTCTGTCAAAATTCTGAAGAAAAAAAAAAGAGATTCTCCTGCTCACTTAGATTCTCTTGTTCAGTTTTTAATGGAGAGAAATTTTTGAGATCTCATTTTTCTGTGAACACGCCTATTGTGACTCTAATCAATGGCCATATTTGGGGATCAATCCAAAGCTATCCAGAAGGGGTTGTGTTGTTCTAATCCCTTGTGAAAAAAACAGCTGACGCAACAACAACTCAAGGCATCTGAACATTTTTAGATAGGTTGACACCCTCTCTGATAGATTCTCGAACGTAAGGAATGGAACGAGTTGTTCTATTTTGTTTGAAATGAAAATCAGCTGACAGAGGAAATAAAGGGTTTTCCAATAAGAGGTGTTATTTTGATATTCAAAGAAAAATGGCATTTTTTGAGATAAATGATCGGATGTTTATTTCATTATAAAGAGGAAGGTATGCCGTTAATAATGGAACACAACATCAGCCAAATGGCCGCCACGACCACGCTTACAGGACCATATCCTTTTCATGAAATTTTCCATAACCAAATCGCAAAGTGGCTGCCCTATGTCCTCGATAGCCTCACGAATTCCATCTTTGAGGTCTTGAATCGACGCTGGGCTGTTGGCGTAGACCTTATCTTTCACGTGGCCCCAAAGGAAGAAGTCGCAAGGTGTTAAATCACAAGATCTCGGTGGCCAATTGTGATCACCTCTTCGAGAGATAACACGGTCCTGAAACTTTTCCCGTAAAAGATCGATGGTTTCATTGCTTGTGTGGCACGTAGCGCCGTCTTGTTGAAAATAAAACTTTGTCCAGATCAATACCATCCAATTCCGGCCATAAAAAATCATTAATCATCTCTCGATAGCGCAATCCATTGACCGTAACTGTTGCTCCAGCCTCATTTTCGAAAAAGTAAGGTCCAATGACCCCGCCGGACCATAAACCGCACCAAACAGTCACGCGTTGAGGATGGAGAGGCTTTTCAACAATAACTCTTGGGTTTTCCGAGCCCCAGATGCGACAGTTTTGCTTGTTGACGTAGCCTCCGAGGTGCAAATGGAATCAAGATGATTTTTCGATGAAATTCCGGATCATTTTCATGCATTTCAAGGACCCAATGATCAGCCGGCTTCAGTTCTTGTGTTAACTGAACTTTATAAGCCTTAAGACCCAAGTCTTTATGCAAAATACGGTGTAATGACGTTTGTGGAATGCCTAATTGCAAAGAACGACGAGGAATGGACAAACCTGGGTTTTCTTCAACACTTTGGGCTACAACAGCAATATTCTCAGTTGTTCTTGAGCGACGTGCACGGGTTTTATTCTTCACATCACTAACTTGTCCCAACAGCTCGAATTTGTCCACCAATTTCTGTATTGCGGTCCGACAAGGTGCTTCACGACGACCCAAAAATGTTTTAGTTTTACGAACCGTCTCTGCCAAATTTTCACCATTTTTATAGTGAATTTTAATAATTTCAATGCGTTGTTGAAGCGTGTATCGTTCCATTTTTATTAATGGCGTAGTTTCTACTTGTCAAATGTCAAAAAATGACAGCTTCAAAAGTGACAGCTACCAAAATAGCGGGCTATTCAAAATAACACCTCTTATTGGAAAACCCTTTATTAATTCGCATCAAGAAAATAAATAAATATCTACATTAAAATAACAAAAACTTATTGTTCGATTGGAAATTTTATTTTTTTGCAAACAAAATTCTTTGAGTTATTTGTAATCGATTAGTGTAGCATTTCGTATCAAATCGTATGAGGAAATCGTAAATAAGAATCCATTAGAAAATTATTGTTTCTTTTTCTTTTTCCTTATTGTCTTTCTGTGGTGTGGTCGCATATTGTTATTATACATCCCTCATGTTACCACTATGCTGAGCTATTAAAAAAAAAAACAACATCTCAATATATCTAATAGTTTTTCGGTCATGCGTGCTCATCAGAGACGAATCTAGTTATGATTTAATTAACACCACAGATTTTGTTTACAAATTTACCATTTGGTTCTTTGAGGCAGCCACAAACTGGCAAACTTAGTTAGAAACATTAAAGATTACATTTATGTATACATGATGTTGAATATAAATTCTACTTTGTAGAGACAAAATTGTACTTTATTGAGAAAAATAACAACTACCCTGCAAAAAAAACAGGGGACGACAAAGACCGTATAACAAGAGTCATTTAGTTGTAGACAAATTTATTAATGCTCTTCCACCCTTCAAAGATAAACTTACATACAAACATAATGAACCTTGACTTGACTGAAATTCTTTTTTTATTGCTCTGTTGATAAGAGGGAAAAGAAAATCTATGATCTTGAAGCATCGCATAAAAATCAAAATATCACAGCAAGGTCAATACTAAATCTATACCTACCATCATCACCATCAAGTCTTTCGATTGGGAATTTATATAAAACAAAACCAGGGAGTCTTTATTTTATGGATATTTCGTCTACAAAGACATTTCATATTCCTGTTTTTGGTTTTGTTTTGTTTTTCATATTTTTATACATGAAACTATCACATAAAATGTTTGTAATTTATTGTCATCTTACTTCCTTTCTTTGTCATTTGTTTTATATTGTTTCATAAGTTATTCAAAATGAAGCGTTTTTGTTTATAAGCAAATAGCCCAGAGATATTTTTTGGATTTCAGCGCGTTTGCCAAAAAATTATTATGGATTGATATATGAGTATGAAAAGATAGATACGTATCTACATAACTATACTTTTCTTTACAAGTATGTATTGTATATGTGGCGATTGGTTGTGTAATTCTGGATGTCAGTCCGAAAAGGAGGTGACAAGACGACATCCATAGTATGTGACGGTAGCTTTCTATTCGCCTAGACCTATTAAGCGTTTTTTTGACAATGTAAGCACAATGAAGTCATACTGGCTTGTGCAATCTTGGGGCACAGGTTATGGTTTATTTTTTTTTTTTAAAAGCTCCTCAATTGGAATTGGAAGTCCTTGCTATTAAACCACAAATGCATGTGCTTACGTCAAGCCAAAAGTTTGCGTAAATACTTCACAATTAACTCTGGCTGTCGATATTGTTGGGAAACGAAAGAAATCCTGCTGCAAATATTGAAATTTTAATTGAGATTGAATATTTTTGATTATGACGTCAAAGGTATTTGGTTCCCTGAAAAAACATCAGAAACAAGGTTCTTTGACTTCATAATCAATTAAACCTTTTCAATAATGTTTAAGAAAAACAATTTAATTGCTGTGTAGGGTTTCGGTTTGTCCAAAAAAAAAAAAAAAATAAAGTGTAATAAAGATGAAGAAAATTAGAAGAAACGCATTTTGGAGTTGAGAAAGAAAAAGCACGAGACAAGCTATTTTTCCCATCAGTATCTAGAGGCGAAAAAGCCCGGCAGATAAAAGAAAGATTGTTACAAAATGCTCGAACTAAGCAGGACTGATAGCGTATGAAAGAAAAAAAAAAAAAAAAACAGCTTGACTGACGACAAATGAAAGGCGTTTCTCCATAGAAATGATGTTCCAAAGTTTTACCAAAATTTAAATGTCGCGGCAGAAAATTTCGAACAAATACTGTTGTGAGCAAGTATAGAATCGCAGTCAGTGCTGAGACTATTAACTGCTTCTGCAAACTGTTTAACAGCGACGAAGACCAAAATACCACTGTTACAGGAGAAAATTTTCGTCCACTTGACCTGAATCAAGAATAGCAACATCAAAATTTAAGTCCAAGAAGGCAGCTGGCCCTGATTGTTTGCCAGCCGTGCTGTATAAAGCAACTGGAAGTGGTAAGGAGCATATATCAAGTCATTTAGCGCTCTTGAAAACCTTCTTTAACGAAGTGATTAGTTTAGGGAAATTCTACAAGCGATCAACCCAAGAAGTACAAATCGATGCCCATAGTATCTCTTTGTTGATTTTAAAGCAGCCTGTAACGTCATTTATCTAGAAAACTTTTACAGAGTCTCTATAGTTTTCGGATACTCGTTCTTCTGTTGAAAATGACAATGGATAATTCTCGCTTCTTCATATAAAGGTCGGTATAACGAAATCTCAGTCAAAATGGGATTTAGGACAAGGTGATGCGCTTTCGTTTTTGACTTTTTGTGCGATTACTTGCTTACAGCCATACGTTATTGATGTTATTGTCAAAATCTAGCAAGCTGTCATGGGAGCGTTCGCAAGCCCAGGCAGGTTACGGCGAAAAAAAGCCAAGTGACAATTTTTTAAACGCAATTATATGTCTTTATCTTAATATTGTTTAATCAATCCATTGCGAAATTGTGTGTGGAAACAAAATTATTGAAGGCCTAATGTCGAAAATACGGTTTTTTCCCATACCTATATCTTTTAAATAAAAAACATCATTCAACACTTGTAGATCATGCAATTCCAAACAAAAAAGCTTTTTATATTTTTCTTCATCTGACAGATTTTTTTGAAGATATGGCTATTTAAAAAAAAAGTCGCAGCATGACAGTTTTTAGCGTATACCCAACTAACTCCTAAACGGTAAGTGATATCAAAAAAAAAAAAAATTACTGTTGGTAAAACTTGTAAAACGCAAAATGTTGAAAATAAAAGTTTTTCGCTTACAACTATTGATTTCCAAATTAAATATATACTGTCAGCAAGAAGAGAGAGGGACACTCAAAATTGACGTATCGGGCGTAACGCATAACATATAACTTCGAGGTGGTAAAGGACTTTGTCTATACCTAAGCTCCGATATTACTTCATCTGGCAACACAAAACCAGCTCAGAAAACAAGCGAAGAATAACTCTTGCCAATCGCTTTTTCTTCGAGCTTAGAAGGTATCTGAGCCGTAAAATGATATCCCGAACAACTAAGGAGACTATATTACAAGACACTGATAATCCCAGTCCTAATTTATGGCGCGGCCGGCGCGTCGCATCGGTCAAACATGGACATCATAAATGTCGGATGAAGATCTTCTTGCGTTAGTTTTTGGGGAAAAAATCTTCGAAAGAGATAAGGTCTCGTTTGCTTTGACGTGTTCTGGAGTTCTTTAGAAAAATTACAATTAAAGATTTATAAGCCTATACATTTGGAGAGAAGCTATGTAAGATTTAATTTAGCCAGTGCAAACTGAGACTAGGTATAAATGCTTGTCAGCCTCTGAAAAACAAATGCATACGTCGACATTAAAATGTATGGCGGTTATATTAAGGCCCTTATTACCATAGTGGTTTATTTATCGATGAACGACTTTTGTCGTTTCAATCTTCGACTTTTGTCGTTTCAATCATCGAATATTTATAAGATATCTTACGTTACTCTTGCACCAGAGCCCGTAGAAAAAAAAAGATCGGTCGATGGAACGACCATAGTGTTGACCATAGATACACCATATAAAGATGACAATCTTTCGTACGTTTCACCCTCCAAAACCCATTTGTTTACATTGTTGTATTTGTAATTTCATCCCGTGTCGATGAATAGATGTGAATTGCAACAACAATTTAATGGGGTGGGTTTGTTCTGTTTTGCTCGATCGACCATTTTGTATGTGCAAATAACGCAGCCATCTTTAAAAAAATTCCAACTCACCAGCTTTTCACCATGAAAATGGGGGATGTAAGGTGGGATATCGGGTTGTGTTGAAAGAAACACAAATTTAATAATGCTAAGTCCGCTATTAAACTACGACTTTAGCGTGATGAAACTTCATTATTTTTTTTTTGAAAATTCATCTTGTGAGTCGTGCGCTGTTACACATTGATTTTTAAATCTTGACACAAATTTAGAATTTCCTTTTGATTTGATTGAAATTTTCAATGCTCTCTATATATATGTATGTATGTATATTAACATGTGCGATCTACAAACAACGGAAATAAATGAAGCGACTTGTTAAATAAACAAGGAATACAATAGTAGGAAATGTCAAAAATCAGTGGCCAAAATTTGGCTCACGACCCACATGACAAACTCTTTACGCACAAAAGAAGTAATGACTAAAAAGTAAAAACTAGTCATGTATATAATAGCAGTATTTCGTATTGCCGTGAATGACACCATGTTTGGCCTTCATTCTTTTACTCTCATAATGACATTTTGCTGAACTGTGATTAGCTATCCAAAGAAATTTCTTGAACAGATAATCATGGAAAAGTCAGTAATAAAATCAGTAACGTGATTAGTTAGGATTAGTTATACATTGAAATTTCGGTCTTCGATAGTTTTCTATTGGTACCGCATATAGCATAACGCTCATAAATGCTCGGCGTTATTTGGTTGAAAAAATGACAATGGAGATAAGCGACGCTATCACAGAAAAAAAAAAATCACAATAAAAAACTATTCATGCAACGAGATAAGTTTACCAATTGTGTAAAAAAAATAAGTTTACGCAAAAGTTTACGTGAACGTCCTTTTTATTCATTTGGGTAAATGCTTGGTAATTGAATCAGCTGTTCGTCAAACGTCAAAAATTTATTTGTGCAAAGAAATTATTTCCTGAGAAATTAAAAAAAGTTAAATAAAACACTCAAAAATAAGCTAAACAGAATTTTGTGCAATTATATGAATAAATTGTCTTTAATGCGATTTACTCATTTTAGAACTATTCGGTTCTGATGGTTTGTGCATTTTCTGTTACAAAAGTAAAATCCTTCTAATTAACTTCTAACAATAGATAAACAGAAAGAAAGAAAAAGTCACAATGAAGTTTGTATAAGTTTACGCAAATAAATTTGTATAGGTTTCCGCAGCAAAATCCTTAGATAATTTTATCCAATTTGCGTAAACCATTTCCCATACAAAATTTGACAGTTCATTTACCAAAAGATAAACTTATCTAGTGTTTTACGACGTTGCATGAATCCCCTTATTGATTACAAGTAATGTAATTCAAGCCAATTACAGAGTTTTTCTCCGTGCTTAAGTTAAGACCCTAGAATTCTGCGCCCTTAGCTAGGCCCGGAGGGATTAGTTGTTGCCCCAACGTTGTTTTTTTCGACTAATTTCCTCCGGGCTTGCAAAAAAACACGTCTTAAGTTGTCTTACGACAGTTGCATTGATTCTCTGATTTCTCTTTCTTAAATTATTGTTTTTTTTTTTCATATTCACTGTTTGTTTAAATAAATTGAGAGTAAAAAACAAAAGACAATCGAATATACTTAAATCGATTATAAATTTTCACTTTCAAAATTTGTTCCCACAAACTTATCCATATAAGGTCGGGTTAGCACTTGATATCTCGTTGCTCCATTTATTATACTTTTTGAACATACTCATGACATTTTTAAAATAACCGGAATTTTGGTGGTGAATGGACGCCAACTGTATATGGGTGCAAATAATCGTGGTGAATGGACGCCAAGTGCATATGTGTGCGTGTTTCTCCTGAATTTCCCCTGATTTAGCTTGTAGGCAAACTCGGATGACAGCCGAGATTGTCATCTTTATATGGTGTATATATGGTGTTGACTCTCTCCCTTTATTTTTCTCTAAACGATAATCGTTCAAACGACCGATAGTTTTGGTCTTACATGACGTGGGCCTGGATTTCTACAAGGGATTATGAAACAATAAAACACAATTACAAATTTTAACGTGGCCAACTTTTTGATTCGATCGACTTTTATCGGATCAAACGTTGAACAACATACTCACAATAAAAGCCCTTATTGTTCTCTAATGGTCGATTTCATAAAGCCCTTTTAACTGTTTAACAGGCTTTTAAATCTTTAAATGACGTTTGTTCCATACAAAATACGTCATTTAAAAATTTAAAAGCCTGTTAAATATTTGTGAAACCGAACATAAGAAAGAAAAAAAAAAAAACAAATGCAATCCATCATGTCTTCCCTTTGATTAAAAAAAAATACTCATTTATGAATTAATTTTAAGTACCCACATTCGCAACCACTTCCGACATCTATTCTTACAAAAAGTTACAATGTTACATAAATGTTCATCAAAACAAGATTCATTTATTTATCAACACTGTTGTTGGCAATGTTTGACAAGTAAAGTTATTATAAATTTGTAATTAAGATCCCAGAGCTTGATAAAGCCGGGACGTGAGATTTCACTTTCAAACTCATACCAAATTTACCTACCTACCTTCCTACCTACCTTATGTTATGGCGGCGGCCGCGGCTTGGTGGTAAACACTTTTACCTCGGAAACCTAGATTTTCCCAGACGCATAGTTCGGATTATTATTGTGTAGCAAAGCACTCTCCCAGTTTTGTTTTGTTTCTTTTTTTTTATTTGTTTTTTTTTTTTTTTTTTCTATTTGATAGCACAGCATCACCAAATAACGACGACCAACGATCAACGACTCAACTGCGTTTAGCCTTGAATTTAGGGACATAATTCAACCGAAAACACAGACGGTAGAATTAAGTTCCTCATTCTACAATAATTCCGAAACAAGGGATGTTATTGTTGACGTGCGCCAACTTAATAGATACCAATGAACCCTTAACAAAACGAAGCCATACTGGTATCGTGTCAAGTCAGCCGGCCGGCCGGCCGGGCTAAAAAAGCTTTTAGACAAAGGTTACATATGTAGGTACGTAACATTGATAATAAAAATGTACTCCCTCTCGCGCACTGTGAAATGGAGTTCATAGATACTACTGATGTATATCCGAATCCGAACAAAACGCTACGACGCAATATAAAGCTTTCAATACACCTAACCTAACCTACAGTCAGTCACTTTCGGGGAATTCAATGACCTGACCTTGAATACAAAAAAAGCACTTCCCCAGCGATGAGAACACATCTTGCAAAAATAGTGACGACGACCGACGACGATGGAAGAGAAGTGTATTAGGAGAAGATACCAACCCAAGCCAAGCCATAGCCAAGGCAGCCAGGCCACACCGCGCCGGCTGCGTCGTCGTCAGTCGATTTTGTTTCCAAATAAAGGTCAGTATCCTATAAATATTTTTTTTTGCGGTTAAACGTTAGGGTTATTGGCTCTGTGTATCACCATCATCACATCATATCACATCGTTTTCATTTTGTGGGGAAGATGAATTCAGACAAAGTCGATTTGCCGCTTTTCTGTCTCTAATGTTGATTAAAACGCACTAAAATGATTAATGAACACTTGAACAGGAACAGGCCCAATTTAGTCTACAGCACTCGCGGGAATTCACGAAAGCTTAGAGATATGTCTGTCTCTACACAGGTTTCAAATATAATTCATTAAAAATTGTTGTTTTGTATTTATGGGTTTTGATTTTGTAAATATATTTTTGGAGTGTATTGGAGTGTAAACTGTATAGGTTTGTAAGGTACTCAACAGAACAAGTTACATATTCGATAGTTTCATGTTACCATATTGAAATATGAAACATTAATTCTTCCAAATTAGTTGGCCACAAAATCTCGTGTAGCACTTTAACCCGGAACTCGAAATTCCTAACCGAAACATAAAATCTTGAATCAGTATAAAAATATGTACACACAAATTCGGTTTTGTTGACTTAAGGGATATTTAACGAAATCAAAATACAAAGTTTATTTTTAAATTATTTTTACTACTTTTTTTATGGCATTTTCCAATAAAACGAAGGATAAAGAAGAACAAAGTTTTTTAAATGGCAACGCTGAGTCGAATTAATTTTCGGTGTTATTGAAATGTTTCTCAAGTTTTCCTTTGACATTATTGACTATTCACTCTGAAGAGCAGTTCGACGTCGGATTTTTTTAAATTCCATGGGATGTGCTCTAAAACAAAGATCAACTTCTATATTGGATAACTTCACATTTCCTGAGTATCTACCTACGTATAGGTGAATAGAAAATATTGAGAGGAAAATCAAATGTTTGCAAATTTTTTGAGCAAATCAATAACTTTTTTATAAAATATTAAAATAATTAGAATAGTAATTTTTTTTTTAGTTTTTGTTGATTTATAGTATTTTTAGGCCGATTAATTTCTAAGCTGTTTGACAGTGGTGAGTTAAAACAGAATTAGTTAACTTTAGAAGTAAATGAACCCACAGTGAACTGAGGAAGCAGTTTTTGGGTGGAGAATGCATGCGGGACGACTAAACAAACTCAGTGGATAAAACGTCAAAAGCATCTGTTCAGTTTATCCTGAGTTAACTTGCCAAATTTGATGAGTTAGCTCGGGTTTAAATTTAATCTCGCACTTAAAAACTGGACCTTAGAAGAAAATCTGCCAAAAAAGACACGCTACAAGGTGGTATCTTATCTCCCCTTCTGTGAAGCTTAGGACTGTCATGCCAAAGCTCTGTGTTCGATTCCCAATCTCGTACACATAAATTTAAAAAAATCGGTTATTGCCTAGTGCCTCTTGCGAGGAAGTGACAAAACTAATAGGCAACGTATACGACTAACACAACTGACAAGTAGTAGTTTATATTTTTTCTCCGGCAGATCCGTTAGTTCTCAATAGGAGTTTGCAATTCTGTGTTGTTGTTTTGCAAATTATTTGCAAAAATAAAATGAAATATAAAAGCAAGCAGACATTTGTTTGTGGATTTTTATTAATGAAAATCCCGTCGCAACAACGGACGTTTTTATTGGGTCACCTTTCTCCGTTCCGCATTTGTCCTCGTTAACGGATCCGTTGCCGCAACGCATTCCACGGATTCTATGAATCGGAGCATTTAGAGCGACTATGGATTGGCAGTATGGTGGAATGCTTTGGATACAGTAAACAACTTAGCAAAGTCCACCGATGAGCTTGTAAGTGCCTAAGCGAGGCACTTCGCTCGTTTCTATCTGCTGATGCAAACTGAATGTTTTGTTCCGTCTTACACCCCTCGATAAAGCGATATTAATATATTCATGCAAACAAACGGCTGTGTGGGGAAAGCTTCTAAACAGTGGAACAATAATGAGTTTCGACACACGTCGTCATTTTGAACTTATTCGGATAGCTTCCGAATTACATTGACTTAGTGTATTGGAAAATTACAATAATTCAGATCCACCTGGGGAGGACAGGGCATTCACTGGAACATGAATCGATTCATTTTGACACTGATGTTGGGTCAAAAACTGTGATAACGGGGTTATTAGCGGCGTGTATTCAAGAAGACTAAGAATTTAGAAAATTCAAGTCTCTAAAAAAAAATCTTGCTAAAATTTTGTTTGAAAGACTTATGGTTCTCAAGATACAGCAAAAACTAAGATGGCGGCCACTTGGGGGAGGGACTTTCAACCCTGAAAATAGCTGTGTTTACTCATATTTCCCCCTCCCACACATCAAAAATCCTAAAATGCAAGAATATGTTAAGCTGACGAGCTCGCAACAAGACGATGTTCGAAATGATTTGGATAGTTTTGATAGCCACCTATAGACTCTAGATGGTGTTGTTTAGGTCTCGATATAACATAATAACCTACCTCAAACAAAACAATAACAAACGAATATGTAAGAACAAACGAAATACTAAACTACCGCACTGTACAGTGTATAGTCCAGATATAGTTTAGATGGTCTAGATTCTAGATATTATTATTATTTCCACAGATTTCAATAAGGCCTTTGAAAAAATTTCGCATAGACTTATACTCTTCAAATTGTCCTCTCTCGGCTTTGAACCTTTATTCTTGAATTGTATATCTTCTTACTTAGAGAACCGTTACTACAGCGTCCGCTTCAGATCAACCCTTTCGAATCCTTTCCTTGCTACTTCCGGCGTTCCCCAAGGCAGCCATTTGGGTCCCCTTCTTTTTCTTCTTACTATTAACGATATCGAAATGGTAATCAAACATTCCTTTATCTCACTTTATGCCGACGATGCGAAGTTTTTCAAGACCATTTCGTCGTCACGCGACACAACGCTTATACAACAAGACCTCGATAAATTTTCAGTCTGGTGTCTCAAAAATAGCTTGGAGCTTAATATTAACAAATGCCAATCAATCACCTTTTCGCGTAAACGCATCAAATCTCCTCCTCGTATCTACTTCCTTCATAGCCAACCCATCTCAATCGTAGAGTCCATTCGCGATCTTGGCCTCCTATGTGACCAGGAACTTAATTTCCTTGCACATATAGATGACATAATTCTGAAATCCAACTCAGCTCTTGGCTTTGTCAAAAGGTGGTCCAAAGAATTCTCCAACCCCTATGTAACAAGGTCGCTGTTCATAACATTTGTTCGACCCCTTCTCGAATACGCTTGTCAAGCATGGTCGCCTTATCAAGATATTCATATATCAAGAATTGAGAGCATTCAACGCCGATTCTTTCGATTTGCTCTTAGAGGCCTTCCTTGGAACGATCCTTTAATCCTACCACCTTACCGTGATCGCTTACAATTAATTAACCTGATTTCACTCGAGAAACGAAGAGAAATAGCTGACATTCTATTCATTCACCGTCTCTTTTCTGGTTCTGTCGACTGCCAAACTCTTTACAATTCTAACTTTTTCAACACTAACCCCCGAAATTTAAGAAACCCTCGCCTCTTCTACTTGCCTACCCACCGCACCTCATATGGCTCCAACGATCCTTTAACTCGAATGTTGCGAAGGGCTAACTCGAACGCAAACTTTTTCGACTTTAACCTAAGCAACTCCAGTCTTAAACTCCGTTTGCTCAATCCTTCCCCCAATACATCCCTATCTTAGCTTTAAGCTTCGTAATTTTTAAGTTAGATTAAGTCCTTATTTTTAAGTTAGATTAAGCTTGCATTAAGCCGAATAAATGGGGGTTTTGCCCCCATTAAATTAAAATTAAAAAGGTCTGGATTTTCTAGAAGGTTTAATAGACTTATATGGTCTAGAAAGCCTAGAAGGTCTAGATAGTTAAGAAGGTCGAGATGGTCTGGAAGGTCTAAAAGGTATAGATGGTCTAGAAGAATTAGACAGTCTAGATTTTCTAGGACTAGAAGGTAGAGATGGTCTAGGTGGTCTAGAAGGTCTATAGGGTCCAGAAGGTCTAAAAGGTCTGGATGGTCAAGAAGGTATATGTGGATGGTCTAGAAGGACTAGATGGTCTAAAAGGTTTAGATGGTGTAAAAGTTCAGATGGTTTAGCAGGTCTAGATGGTCAAGAAAGTATGGACGGTCTACGCGGTCTAGAAGGTCTAGATGGTTCAGAAGGTCTATCTAGATGGTCTAAAAGGTTTCGACGGCCTAGATGGTATTAATGTATGAATTAGGTGAAAGGCTTAAAATTCAGTTTTCTTTTTTTGTAAATTGCTCGAAAACTATTAATTGTAAGGTTAAAATGCAATTCTACATAAAAAAGATCAAACAATTTTGTTTTGTACGAGTTATAGATTTTAAGAAAAAAACGCTCATGGTTTTTCAATGTGGATAATGCCTACAGTGATAAAAATAATAAAAAACAACCTGTCCAGTACTTTGTTCCAATAATAGTGTGGAAATTTTTTTCGCCAAAAAGACAAAAAATTGATATTGTCTCGTTTGTTCAAGTTTTTCTCCAAGTGTATATTTTGTCCCTCCGAATAAAAATGATGAAATCTTTTTTTTGTACAATTGCATAAGGTAATAATGATTTTTGTAAATAAAATATTATAGTTAAACTCTCAGAGGTAAAAATAAATATCCAATCTTATCGAACTTAATCTAATCATAAGCTACAATTTGTATCTTCACTTAAAAAAAATTTGATAGCTTTTGAGATAAAGTGAATTTCATTTCATTTAGAACTTTAGCCTTGGTCGAAATCTGGTGTAATTTTAAGGGAATGCTTAAATCTTATTAAAATAAAGCTCTTTATCATTTTTTTTTTCTTTTTTTAATTTTTAATTTTTCTGGGTGTATTTAATTAAGTCCATTTTTTTTGAATTCCTATTGTTATGCGGCCCATAGACACAACCCTTGTGTACACACTAAAAATCAAACATTTTTCATTTTTTTGTGTCGTTGTCTCTATATTGGTATGATGTGTATGGGGAAGTGTCATGACACCGGTGTGTACACAAGTGGTGTGTCTATGGGCCGCATTATGTTTTGTTTGATGGTGAGGAGTCATATGGGATACATTTATTGTCCTCCCGGTATGAAGGAGTGGAAATGAGAGGTTCCCAGTTGTATGGTGTAAAGTGTAGGTACTTTAGTCCATTTGCTGAAAAAAAACTTAAATCATTTAGATCAACATTAGAGCTTATGTGACAGTTTACGGTGAGGGAAAAGTAGAATATAAGCGCTTAAGTTGAACATAAATATTTAAGTATCGTATCAGCAAACGGATCTTAGGGTCAATTTCTCAGTGCGAGATTAAAGGTAAACCCGAGTTAACTCATCAAATTTGGTGAGTTAACTCAGGATTAACTGAATAGATGCTTTTGATGTTTTATCAGTCGATTTTTTTTTATCGTTGCGCATGCATTTTCCACCGAAAAACTGCTTCCTCAGTTCACTGTGTGTTTATTTACTTCTAAAGTTGGCCAACTCTGGTTTAACTCATCACTGAAAAACTGAGCCTTAATGCTTCAAACAGCTAAAGAAGTTCAAATCATAATCATTTCAATTTTAATAGAAGGAATAGGTGGGTAAATACTTTACACCTTAAAAAAAATTAATCAGTTTTCTATTTTTCTATTTTTATCTTTTGAAAATAAAACTAATTTAAAGATAAAATATCAAACTTTCTTTGTCGCACAAATACACAAAAATCAATGGTTTATTGAAAACTATAATCGTCATCTTGTCACCCGCCCTATTTTCCTTATCAAGGCAACGACGAACTTAAAGCTAATCCGTTTCTACCTGATGTGATTCGGTTGTACAGATTAAGTTTCATATAAATATGAAAAATGTATCTGAGGTTTTATTAAAGGGTTATCAGACAAAAATCACTAAAGCACACAACCAAACCAATCAAATATTTTTTTTTTTGATTTCACTGTTGATAGAAATAAAACTCGTACCTACTTCTCGTCGCCATCGTCATCGTCATCGCATTGTATAATTCGATTTGCAGCTTTTCTGCCTGTATGCCAAAGCCAATACCTACAGTCTATGCTATTCATATATGCGATGACCTAGAAACATAAAGCTATTAAATAAATTTCCAAGAATGTTATATCTCTTTTGTATGTTGGAAAAATTTCGTTTTTTTTTTTTCTTAAACTATTATAGCTTGTAGTTTATGTGTATCATCTTCCCCGTATTTGTTGGTAGGTTTAGTTCGAAGACTGTTTGGCGATTTCGCTTGTAAAAGATTACGATAAATACTCGCCAACATAATGATTTTTTTTTTTTTTTTTGAAGATTGCTAATGATTTAGTAGATCACCACCTATGGAAAAAGCCGAATGATCTACAAACAAAAATAAAATCTCGTGGGCCGAGACTGATATAAACCTTCGACTGGTGTTATATCAGTGAAATTTAATTAGTATGGCGGGGCAGGCATATAAAACCTAGGTTTATGATGTGTGCTTTTTAACATTAGCATGAAGTCCAAAAGGTGCTGATGCCAAAAATTGAATGATTGAGATTTTATTTTAATTAAAACGACAGTCTACGCCAGCGATCTGTATATAAGTAAAAATAAAAAAAAACATTTGTATATAATGATTTAATAGCGATCGTTTTCACTTTTATAACACCAATTTTTGCCATAACTTGTTCTTATGGATCCATTGTTGCTAATTAGCATTCGTAATAAAAAAGTTTACGAACAGGATAATATCGGATTAAGTTCAGATATGTATACCTACTTTGTTAAGAGATACTTTTCAGTCTTCACTATTAACTGAATCCCGAAAAATGCTTCCTTAAACCGAAGATTATGGTTAGTAATTAATGACCATAACAAAAACAACGCATTTCTATTATTTTCGTTTAACTTCGTATAGTAATCTTAATATATAAAACAAAGTCGGTTTAGTTAAAACACTTATAACTAAAGAACGCCTGGACCGATTTTAAACGATCATTGATTTGTTGGATTTGTCTCCACCCCGAATAGCAGAATAACTATAAAAATATCGGAAAAATTCATTTTGTAGGGTGAAACGGGGTAAAATGAAAAAGACGTAGATACCTATCCGATAAAAAAAACTCTACCTGTGTTTGAAAGGTTATTATTAGAAAATGCCTTCAAGGATATTTATATTAAAAAAGTTGCAATTTGCAGTGTGAAATGGGGTAAAAATAAAAAATTGACCGATTAAAGAAATTCTTCTTAGTTTGAAAGTGTTTTTTTAGGAAATGGCTTAAGGGATATTCTTTTTCAAATGTTGTTATTTGTAGGGGAAATGGGGTAAAAATTAAAAAAATGTCCAATTTAAGAAATCTTTTTTTTGTTTGAATTTTGTTATTTGTAAGGAGAAATGGGGTAAAAATTAATTGATTTGAGACATTATTTTGTTGTTTGAAAGCTTATTTTTATTGGATGGCTTTAGGGTATATTTTTTTTCAAAAAATTGTTAGTTATAGTGTGTAATAGTAGATCGTTTTAATTTTGACTGACAGAAATACAATTTTGAAGAATAAGGAAAGGATAACGTTGGTCCAAATCCAAAATTCTTTCATATAAGTTTGCTGATCCAGCAGTAGATGATCTTTCTTTGCTTCGATATTCTAACACAAATTTTCGATGGGTTATCAATGAAAACAATGGTAGAATAGGATTAATTCAGTACTTTGGCACTTGATTGTATTATAATAATAAAAAGACCCCGAATATATAAAAAATAATAAAAGAAAGTTTAATCCTACAAGTCCAGTCACGTAAGAACTAAAAAAATAGGTTTTTCTTAGTAAAAAATATGCACGACTTGATCGCAGGAACTTGCCCTTGTGGTTAACAACTGTGTGTAAACACACATTGAAGACGCATGATGTACATATAATATATTTACCGAAAAAATATTAAAGGAGTCAAAAGTACTATACAAATTATTTTTTCTTTGATTTTTTTTCTTGTTTATAAACAAATATTTTTAAAAATGTTTAAATGCATTATTGTTTATAATATTGAGAAGCATCAGATTGCAAAATTATAACAAAATTGGTCTAACCGTGGCAAAGATATACGCAAATAACCCAAAAATTAGACCATTTTCTCAAAAAAAACGTGCAATACCTAATTCCGTAATGTGAATTTTTTGAGAAAAACCTGAAATGCAGTTTTCTTACAATTAACTTGGTTATTACAGGTACGAAGTTTAATCAAAATCGTTGGAGCCGTTTTCGAGAAAATTTGAAGAAACCAACATATTTGTATGGCAGCTACCCGTTCTAGATGAGCTAAAACAAAAATTCTAATTTCTCCTCTAGGGAATCACATAAAAATTTCATGCAAATCGGTCCACCCGTTTAGGCTCTAGCTCAAATTACAGTGGACGCACCGAAGCACAGACCGACGGACGTTTCGGAATTCTCGATTATCGTAGTTTAGTTCAGTTTTGATTATAACCTCGAAATTTTTCTTTTCACACGAAACCAATAGTTGCCCTATAGAGCAAGTAAAAAGTGGTTTTCGTTATTTTCAAATTTCTCAAAAAGTATTTACAAGGCATTTGAGCATTCGGTTTTCTGTTTCTTACTAAAAACTGATAAGAGCATTGAATTTTTAAAACAAAATTAATACCAAATCAAATGCAGCTTTAAAATCGACGAACAACGTGTCAACTGTCAATATTATAGCTTCAATATTTTGAAAAATGCTTAAGGTCGTGTTTGAATTGGATTAAATTTCGATTAAATTTTAACCGAGATTAAAATTTTACGTTTCCACGTATACAGATTCACCTCATTGGTATCAAAAACTAAATATTGGATAAAACTTAACGCGATTTTAATAACGGCCTAAGACCCTATGCGATCAAAAATAAAATATTCGCACAATTCAAAAATGAAATTCAACTGCGCGGCGTTATTTGATTTTGAAAATAAAATAAGGCTGTCATACAAAACCATCCGCCTTATTACCATCCACCCATTAATGTCAAGTTTGTTATATCGCAAGAAAAAATGAAACGCCATTTGTATTTTGAAAGGTGGGAAACACTAACTATATAGGATTAACTAAATCTAAACGAGATGAACTTTCGGTATAAACATAGTATTATAGTTTTCATCACAAAATATAATTTAGTTTTACCATTCAATAAATTCCCAACTTGGAGATACTATTGTCAAGAAAACAGTTACAAGAGGCACACCACAGGGAGGGGTAATCTCACCTCTCCTTTGGGTCCTCGTTGTTAACAAAATTCTTACAAAATTTCAAAATCAGGGCATTAAAATTGTGGCCTATGCAGATGACATAGTAATTTTGATATCGGGTAAGTATCTTACCACCATCAAAGATATTATGGAGTCTGCACTTAAAGAACTATCTTCTTGGGCAGCACAAAACGGTCTCGGGGTCAACCCTTTAAAAACTGAACTAGTTCTGTTTACGAAGAAAAGGAAATTAGAGGACTTTACTCCTCCCAAGCTAAATGAAATTCCTCTGAAACTATCCAACGAAGCTAAATATCTAGGAGTAATCCTTGATTCCAAGCTAACTTGGAAACGGAACACAGAGCAAAGAATGAAAAGAGCACTTTGTGCCTTCTACACATGCAATAAAACCTTCGGTACACGATGGGGTATGAGACCGCAAGTCATCCAGTGGATGTACACGGCGATTGTTCGACCCATACTTACCTACGGTTCGATCGTGTGGTGGAAAGCTGTAGAAAAAGTTAGCTATCTCAAAAACCTGAACAAGGTTCAGAGACTAGCCTGTATAGGAACAACGGGGGCACAAAGATCTACGCCACAAGCAGGACTGGAAACTATTCTCAATCTTCCAGTCCTGGACGAGTACATAAGATGCACTGCAGCCAAGAGTGCACTTCGACTTAAAGAAATGGGCTCTTGGAAGCACAGCAGCTATGGTCATGGGTCCATCTTGCAAAGGTACGACACTGTGGCCGGACTTGATGTGACGACAGACTACGTTCCACCCCTAATTGATTTTAACAAAAAATTCTCTATTTCAATACCCGAAAGGCATGGATGGGAACCCAACTTTCTAATCAGTGAACAGGGTATCCCCTTCTACACTGATGGGTCAAAAATGGCTGAAGGAACAGGAGCTGGGGTGTTTTGTGAAACTCTTAATATTAGAGAATCATACAAACTCCCAGATGAGTGTAGTGTCTTTCAAGCTGAGATTTACGCTATTGAAAAGGCGGCTGAAATAATTCACAAGAAAAAACTGAACTCGTCGGAGATCACTTTTTTCGTGGACAGCCAAGCTGCCATCAAAGCACTTTCCAGTGAGACTATTAGATCCAAGGCAGTAGCAAAATGCCGAAGCATACTGAACAATATTTGCTACACCAATCAAGTCAAACTCTGCTGGGTTCCTGGACATAGCAATATAGAAGGGAATGACATAGCAGATGAACTGGCAAGGAAGGGGTCAGTATCAAATAGGAATAATAGTAGCCAAATAGATATGGGACCAGACGTTCCAATGGGAGTGATTAAAAAGAAGATAGACATAATTATGAAAGAGCAAATCAATAATTCCTGGATGTCCAGGAACGATTGTGTTATCTCTAGAAGCTTATGGCCTAGAATTAATGAAAAGAAAACTCAGTATGTTCTATCGCTGAGTAAAAAGAATATTAGAATCTTGATAGGTGTACTAACAGGACACTGTGCCATTGGCACAATGGCCACTAGATTGGGTGTATTAGCACCCGATTTCTGTAGGAGCAGTCAGGATGTCGAAGAAATTGAAACCATTAAACACCTGCTCTGCGATTGTCCAAACCTTCAAACAAGCCGCCTCCGATACTTTGGAAACAGATTTGTTGGAGAACTGGACGATCTAGCGCAGGTCTCAATGGCAAACATGCGGAAATATATAGACAGCACAGGTTGGTTCGTAAATGAACCGGTCTATGCAAGTCGTTAGTTGGAAGCATCTCTGCTTTATATATTAAGGGGATCACAATGGACCAATAGGCCCCCGTGTACGCTACAGCCTTCGGGTTGTGCACGCCCCTCCTTACCTAACCTAACCTAACCTACCATTCAATACTATCTACGTTCTTAAACATTTCCTCCTTGTTCTTATAGTTGTTTACAGTATTAAAAAAAAAAATTCTTAACTTTCAATAATTCCAAGTCACAAAATATAGCCTTGAGCCATAAGAACAAGCCTTAGCACAGAATAGGACAACAACATAAAACAGCTAACCTTATTTCTAGCTTACATATTTGATTAGGCTTGCTTATATGCTTAGACATTAGGCAAGTCGACAAAAAAAAGCTTATATTGTAATTAACTCAAGGAAACGGTCATTATCATGATCGTGAATAAAATAGTGTTGTCAGAATTTCGCCATACACAACCCGATTAGGGTATTTATTAGACCAAAAGGCCGCAAGTGTTTTTAATTGATATGGTTTTATTTTATTTTATTTTTTTTTTGTTTTATAATTCTCAAACAGGTTAAGGGCTACACTCTCAAAGAATTTATACGGTTTAAAAAATTTCATACTCATTAAATAAGCTCACATCCAAAGTTTCATATATGTACAACAAACGAGTCAATAAAAATCTTATATGGAATCAAAAATGTCATAGTATATCTTCTTATTTACATTTTAAAGATCATGGAAGAGGCGACAGCACAGCCAAAGCGTCTCCATTGATTTTTGTATCAATGAATATTTCATAATATTAAAGCAAGTTTTCGTTTTTTTTTTAAATTTTTATTTGGTGTATGAATATTTTTTTTTAACCTGCTGTATAGCAATGTAAATCTTAAGCTATCGACGCGACACGAAGATAAAAAGCTTGTCTGGTTACATAAAACAAATAAAATGGTGAGACATTAAAATGCCGTTATAAAATTTGACATTGGATTGGTACGAATGTGACCTTAGAAGATTTTTAATAACTTTGTCGTTAAGTTGATTGTTTATCTCAAGAACAAAAAAAAAAAATAACTCGATCGTTGAAATTGTAATTATTTACATCGTTAAAAAAAAAGATCAGAAATACTTTGGGAATTATATGACACTTCTGGAAAAAAAATTATTTTATACATAGGTAGGTACACATTCTAATAAAAATTGTTCAGATATTGTTTCTTTTTTTGATAAAGTGTTTTTGGTGATTTATCGATTTTTTTTTATGATTAACATTAGGCCCGAACCACACTACTCTCGTGTGGTGTGTTGTGGAGTCATGTGTCGCTATCGCTCTGATGTATTTCATATGCGTAGAGCCATATTTGTATCGTGTGATGTGTTGTGTCAAAACCTATGAAATATATTGGAATGACAGCGACACACTACTCCCCAACACACATATGAAAATCAACATGGTTTTGTAAAGGAAAACTCCGCAGTTACTAATTTATTACAATTCTCCACTTTTTGGTGACAAATGTATTGTGATATATTCATAAATAACCGTTCAATTTAAAGTTAATTCTGGTGTACCTCAGGAGAGTCATTTTGGTCCAGTGCTGTTTGTTTTATTTATATATAATCTTTCCTCTATATAACTAAATTCTATGGCATTGATATTTGCTGATGGCGTTGAAATATTCAAAACAATTTACTTTATGACGCATTGTGAACGCATTGTAAGACGATCTTCAAAGATTTTGCGCATGGTGCAGTAATAACCATTTCTTTTTAAAAATTGAGTAGTGTAAAACAATGCGTTTTACACGCAAAAGTAATTTATTTATTTATAACTATCTGTTGAATTCGTCACATTTATGTGTCTAATTTGACACAAAACCCGAAATCTTTAAATAAAATTTCTTTGCTCAAACTCGACGAAACTATGTGTTTTATTTAGTAGCTCATGGAGAGCTGGAGTCTAGTGACTTACAACTTTTGACTATTTCTGTGTACGTTGTTTTTGAATGCACTCACTTTCTTCGGGTGAAAGGGGACACTGCATAAATGCACTTTGCTCTGAAGAGTTTTAAAGGCTTAACTACATTCAAGACTTTTTGCAAAAAAAAGTGGAAAAGTGAAAAACGAAAACATATGCTCTAGAGAACCTATCAAACACAATTGTTTACGCTTTTTCACACTCAGACACTTCTAGCGCACTGTGCCTATACAAATCTAAAGTTAAATATTGCGCAGGTTGTCAAAATGAAAGTGTAAGAAATTCAAAATGGTTGCTTGAGTGCCTTGCACGTCGCATTGGTAGAAACAACTACAAATGTTTACATTGTGAAAAGTGAAGGAGCACTTGATGCGCCATTTTCACAGGTGCGCAGAACTGAACAAAAATCAAAATGCTAATAGCCGTGTTCCTTTGGAGGTGGTGAACTACTCATGAGTCTTGAGTAGATGAAAACTATAATCTATACTCTGTCCAACAAAAAATTGGCAGTGTGGGAAAGATAGGACGTTTGCCTCTCATTCTGGCAACAGTGGATTGCATTAATCTTACATTCATTAAAGCTTTCACAGGGTTGTCGTATTGTACACAATAACACTCATCATTAAAAGCTTATTCTTAAAGCTCGAAAATCAAAAGCACCCTTACAGAAACTCAAGGAAAAAAAGCTGAACGAATTACCAGATGGATACGGGTAACTCTGAATGTACATCAAGCAGCAGCCAATCGCCATTGGCCACAGCAATTCAGTGCACGCACACTCAGATGTGCCTTAAATAGGACGTTGGGTTTGTGTCCGATGCTATTGGAAATTCATGGGCAGGCAAAAACTTTTTGTGGAGGAGTTATTTGAATTTAATATAGTGCAAAAATATGGCACGCTACTGGTTTTGAAAAAGCTTTCCCATAAGACGTGTACTGCCTATTTTTGTTGGACAGAGTATAGTACTCTCATCTACTCGAGCTCTCATGCGCGAGTAAATGAGCAGAGTAGTTACGCAGCTAACATCCCCCAGAAGGCATCCAGTAAGTTAAGAGATTTTGTATGTGTATGAGATTTTATTTCAATCTTAAAGAAACCACGTTAATTATTCGGATTGATTGATTAAGATGATAAATATGGTAAGGAATTTTTCCATAATTAATGCAAAAATATTATGAGTATATGTGCTCCAATTTAGTTTTTTAGCTTTAATATTTGGAAGAAAGCCGCGATAACAGTGATGTTAATGATTTGGCTGAATCTTCCTTGTCGTCTACAGATTCTGAAGACGATGTAGTCAACTCGAAAAAACCCGCATCGAGGACTTCTTAGAAGTTGTTGATAAATAAACTAATTTTTAGGTGTTAATGAGAATGATTCAGGATTATGAATTACTTCGTTTTCAATTGGTAGGCCAGAAGCATTCTGGTTTTGATTCTGAAATGAAATCCAGGATCATTTGCTTTCTTTATGAAAATCTCTCATTTCTGAACGAACAGTGGAAAACGCCATTAATCTAAGCCAGTCTACGCATAATTTTATTTATTTATTTTATAAATTCTTAGAAAACATATTATTTAGAGTCACCTATCACCAACAACCATGTATTATAAAGTAGGTGAGACATGAGAGTCTTTACATTTTATAACAGTTTTTATATACATACGTCAAAAAATCATATTAAATGAGAAAGTGTGTGTACAATCTCGCAATTTTTTTAGGAAGTGACTCAAGACATGCCAATTATAACAGTTTGGTTTATAAAAGTACTATTTATGCCGGTGGGCATACTTCAGGCACCCGGAGTTTTTTTTCAAGTTGCGCGAAGCGCGTTAACGCACACCCACTTTTAATGGCGAAAAACTATTATAACTGTTATAAATTGGCATGTCTCTAGTCTCGTCCATTTTTTTATGGTTCAGATTCTACGGATTATAAATTATTCAAAATCACTTAAAATTGTAGTAGATTGCGATAGATTGAAAATTTCCAGCAAAGTATACATAAGTACTTCGCCACCTCGAAAGGAACACGGAACACCTCTAGCGCATGTTTTTGTTTTTCACTTTTCCACTTTTTGCCAGAAGTCTATAATGTAGTCAAACCTTTACTGTGATTTTAATCCGAACGCAATTTGTTCCTGAGCTTTGCCTTGGGCATTTGTATTTTCTAATTAATATGCAAACAAAATAGGTCTGTTTGTTAACTTCTCAATTTTTAGACCAATTGTTTTTTTTTGTATATGAACTTCAACAGAGCTTTGAACTTAAATTGATAGAAAATGACGATTTTGGTAAGCAAATGAACAGAGGTAATTTAAGCCATTGCTGTGACACACAGACGAATGACGGGTGACAGAATGACATTTAAAACAAAAATAACGAGATTTAATCTAGTTCGATACAAACTGAATTCGATACGTGATACCTACTTTGTGTAACTCCGTTAATCGGCCCCTGCTTTTTACTTTGTTTTCATTGGGAAAAAGAGGAAATTTCGTTTAATTTTTTTTTTTTTAAATCATGTCATGATTTTCACAAAATTTGCAAGAAATTTGGAATGACAACTATACGAACACACCCAAGTGGAATCCATTCAAAGTGGAATCCATTGCAAATGTCAGAATAGGATGCATACAAAATACTAGAAACAAAAAGAGAAAACAACAAGAACAAGTCACTTAAATCAAATCGAATTAAAAATGAAATATGCTTTCAAACGAAATTTGCAAAATTGAAATAAAAAAAAAACACTTTTTCTGCAATTAATCTAATGAAAACGTTTAGTATTAGGGCTCTCCCGAACCAACGCGAATACTTCCGAACGACGACGAAACTTTGGCCTTTATTGATTTATTTCCATGGACATAAACACAGATTAGCCATATGAAGATGAAAATGTTTCGTACGTTTCACCCTCCAAAACCCATTTGTTTACATTGTTGTATTTGTAATTTCTTCCCGCTTCGATGAATAGATGTGAATTGCAACAACAATTTAACCGGTGTCTGAAGATCCCTACTGTCTATGTGTGAGATTTTTATACACACATTCTCATTTTGTATCTGATATCTGACAGCTCAAGCTTGTAGGCAAATTAAAATGGCTGCCGGGGATTCTCATCTTCATGTGGCTAATCTGTGGACATAAATGAGAGCACTGACGCGATGCGAATCACAGATTAGCCATATGAAGATGAGAATGTTTCGTACGTTTCACCCTCCAAAACCCATTTGTTTACATTGTTGTATTTGTAATTTCATCCCGCGTCGATGAATAGATGTGAATTGCAACAACAATTTAACCAGGTGTGTGAAGATCCCTACTGTCTATGTGTGAGTTTTTTGTACACACATTCTCATTTTTTATCTGATAACTGCCAGTTCAAGCTTGTAGGCAAATTAAAATGGCTGCCGGGGATTCTCATCTTCATGTGGCTAATCTGTGATGCGAATCTTCGAACATTAATCAGTCGTCGTATAGGTATTCGCTCCGAATGTTTCGCGTTGGTTTGGGAGAGCCTTTAAATATATACAAAACTCAAACCAAAAATAAGCTAATAAGCAATATGAAGATGATAGAATGTTTCGTACGTTTCAGCCTCCAAAACCCATACATTGTTGTTTTTGTAATTTCAACCCGTGTCGATGAATAGATGTGAATTGCAACAACAATTTCACCAGGTGTGTGTTTGCGAGGTTTTTACACACATACATACATTCTAATTTTATATCTGACAACTTACATTTCAAGCTTGTAGGAAAATTAAAATGGCTGCCGCGGATTCTCATCTTCATGTGGAAAATCTGTGAGTCAAACGTAAGACCATTGAAATCTGCACATCTCTTTGAAATTACCTTTCCGTTGATACCTATATAGGCCTTATTTTGATGCCTTGCATTTAAATGAGGAAAACACTTTTTGACAAGGGATGGGTACCAAATATTATGTCTGTTTGTTAACTTGCTACTTATTGCTAATTTTTGGTACTAGTCAAAAAATTTGCATGGGATTTGACAGCAAGTTGTGCTTCGTCGTACGACGTTTTTAGTTACTAAAGAGACATATGTATTATCATATAAATTATATTCAATACTTTTATGAATTTTGACAAACTACTTGAACTTTTCTATTTTTGATTTTTGGAGTATAAGCTATTATTTGGATTAAGCTGATTTTAGGTCCAGTTTTTCAGTGCGAGATTAAAGTTAGATCCGAGTTAACTCATCACATTTGGTGAGTTAACTCAAGATTAACTGAACAAATGCTTTTGATGTCTTATCCACCGAGTTTGTTTAGTATTTAGTTCCGCATGCATTCCATCAAAAAAACTGCTTCCTCAGCTAATTGTGTGTGTTAATTTACCTTTAGAATTAACTAACTCTATAGTTTAATTCACAATTGAAAACCTGGAGCTAAGAAAATTGTTTTTGCCTGATATTATTTGCATTTTATTTTGAAGTGAAGAATTATAAAATTTTCGGCTTATAAAAGTACTGTTTTGTATGCCGCCCGCACGTCCAGGACTCTCTGTCATAATATCAGAGTTATTTTTCAAGTCGCGCGAAGCGCGTTAACGCACGCCCACTTTTGATGGCGAAAGACTGTTATAACTGTTATTAATTGGCACTAGTCTCGTCCATTTTATTTATGAAGTCTTAGTCCCCTTTCACACGAGGAAACAAGTTGCTGGAGATTTTTTTGACGTTTTCTTTTAATTTCCTTAATAATCTCCTGTTCCTTTCACACGAAGAAACAAAATCGTGGCAACTTTCTGTAGTTTCCTTTTAAAATACCTTGGTTGAACACACTCTACTGGGTGTGTGAAGAGGAATGTCAAAAAAATCTCCTCGAATCGTTGACCGGGGAGATTTCATTTTCCCCTCTTACTTCTTGCCCCTCTCGCCTACAAAATGAATGTTGCTGGCAACTCAGTTTCCTCGTGTGAAAGGGGACTTATGAAGATACTTCTCTTCCGGATTTCTATAATTTAAAATAGTTCTAAATCAATCATAATAAGATCAAAATAATTGTTTTATCAATGCATTTTACTTGTGACCTTATTATTTAAATTATTGGGTAAAATGCCAACATTTCGAATGTTTATTAGTACTTCCTAATGCAGGGTGTCTCAGAAATGATATACAGCGTTTAAAAAAATCACGGTAATGTTTATCTTGGAGCAATAGGTATTTCAATTGTGCGTAATTGTGTAAAATTCTTTGCTACCCGATTATGCCACGAGACAACTTTTCAGGCATAACCTTCTTCCGCGTTGTGAAATTCGACGCATGGCAAATTCAAATTAAATGTTTTTAACTATAGTCGTGGCTAGTGAGATAGGAATGGCTATGAGTTGTAGGGAGCACCCTGTCATATCAAACATTTGGTATATAAATATCTACTTTTTTTTCGAAAAAATACTTAATTGCGATCTTTAATTGCTAACGACGCACGCCAAAAGTGCGCTCGTGCGGCCTTGATTCTCAGCCCCAAAAAACTTCACAGCTGCTGCATTTTCTGATGTTATGTTGTAAATTTAGTAAAAAACAAAATAAAAACTTTGTTTTTTTTTTTTCATTTTCAACGCATGTAACTCTAAGTTTGATAAATTCTTTGCAATTCTTATAAATATCGAAAACTCGCATTTTATTATTATTGTTTCTTTACGCATAATCGGAAAATTTTCTAAAAATATAATTATATGGCAAAAAGGAATTTCCTAGGTTAAAAATGTATTTAGTTTGATTTACGAATTGGCGCATTTTTTTGTTTCTAAATATTATTATAATTCTACGCAGTTGGATTTACATTTTTTTTTTTTTATTTTTGGCAAAACGCCTTCCCAAGGTACCGATCGACACTGTATATATAATGGTTGTAGCTTTATATAACTTACGTCTGTACAGAATAAAAAAAAAAGTTTATAAACGAAAGTGTTTGGGGAAAAAATTGATGGTTTATTTTTAGACAACAAAAAGAAGTCTAGCACGCAAGGTGGTCTACAAAAAGATTTCGCTTTATAAACACAAGACTCTGGTATAGAACAAGTACGTAAACCTAAGCTATACGTATACAGTCGAGCATACATTACCATATACCTCTCTTCTAACAATCGTTGAGCCATAAAGCTCAATGTAAAATATTTAAATCACTTTAGGCTTAGCTATTTATAGGATCACGGAAGTGATTTATGTGGTTTTTAAGAGTTTTGTCCTTGAACATGTAAGATAAAAATGGGGTCGAATTAGAAATTTAAAACAACGTAAATTTGATCATCACTTGATCATTTTGTTCTATTCATTATGAAATTTAATTAAGCAAAAAAAAAATCAAAGTAAAACTTCTTCTATACTGAGTGCGTATTCATCAATTTTGGCAACAGAAAGAAATGTAAATGACAAATCTGGGTTTTGAAAAAAAAAATCTAAAAATAGAAATCGCAGTAACTCACAAAATACATCTTTACAATGGGCGGCAGCAGCTATAATAATGGATGATTTTTTAAGAGGTTTAGAACTTTTTTTAAAAAAAATACACAAAAAATTCGAAAAAATGAATGAAATATTTATTTGAATCGATAGTTTGAACCCTTTAATGTTTAAAGATAATTTCATGCAAATGTTGACCGCGGCTGCGTCTCAGGTAGCCCATCCGCTGAGTCCAATTTTGGCATACTCTTTCACACATATCGGCCGGTATCTCACGAATGAATGCATGGATGTTGGCTTCCAGTGCGTCAATCGAAGCGGGCTTGTCCCTATAGACATTAGCCTTGACATACCCCCACAAAAAATAATCTAATGGTGTCAAATCGCACGATCTAGGCGGCCAATTGACCGGCCCGAAACGTGAAATTAACTGTTCACCAAACTCGCCTCGCAATTGCGCCATTGTTTCGCGTGCTGTGTGGCATGTGGCATCGTCTTGCTGAAACCACATATCATGCAAGTCAAGAACTTCCATTTCGGGCAAAAAAAAGTTTGTTATCATCGCTCGGTAGCGTTCACCATTGACAGTAACGCTGCGATTCGCCCAATATGGCCCAATAATGCCGCCGGCCCATAAACCGCACCAAAGAGTGGCTTTTTCGGGATGCATTGGTAGCTGTTGCAATGCTTCTGGCTGATCTTCACTCCAAATGCGGCAATTTTGCTTATTTACGTACCCATTCAACCAAAAATGAGCCTCATCGCTGAACACAAGCAGCGCGCGATGAACATTTCGAACCGAGCACGAATTTTGATAGTAAAATTCAATAATTTGCAAGCGTCGTTCATTTGTAAGACGATCCATGGTTAAATTGCAAACCAAACTGAAGCTGTTTGACAGTGACACAAGGTACTAAACACACGTCAGCTGTCAAAACCAGTGTTGCCAAAACCAAACCAGCCAAAAAATCACCCGTTATTTGCATTTTGGCGCCAATTTATAGGAATTATTTAATCAGCTGAATGGAAAATAAATTAAGTAGATACCTATGACTTTTTTTTTTGGGTTCAAGAAGTGCGGTGCGAAAATGTTTGTTTGTTTTTTTTTTTTTACAAAAAATAATGTATAGGAAAATTTTGAACTTCTGTGATAGAATGCATATTGTCTTACATATAATTCACTTTTTAGTGACTTGAATCTTGTTAAAACAGCTTATCTTGGGGCAAGCAAAATTTTTAAGATCAAGCTATGCTTATGTTTAGTTTTAGGTTATTCACTGATTCGTCATTAAATGGTTTAACAGTTGAAACTAGCTGTTACATAATTTTGGAATTTTTGTTTTTAAACCATTACCGTGGGGAAGCATTGAAGAAGTGTGGCAATTAATTGATATTATTAATACAATGACATTAGCCGTGTTCATTTGGAGGTTAGGACAGTTTTTTTTACCAAAATGCTTACTGCACCTACAATGGTGCACACAAAATTTGTATCACATCTAATATTTTTATTTTATTATGAATGGCAAAGTTGATTTATTGAATGCTAAAACAATGGCACCACCACCTTGTAGGTTGTTTTTCCAGAAAATAATTTTTTTTTTCTAAGAACGCAACCTTGTTGTTTTTATAAAATTTTACAGTTAGGTGAACTTTTTTTTTTAATGGGAATGCAGTTGGGAGGAAAATAATTTCCGACATTTCGTATACACAAAATGTACTTTATTATTCATCAAAATTGGCTAAGTTGTTGAAAATTTATCGAACTAACTTCTTGCAAAAAAAAAATTAAATAATTATCGTGGCAATTTGATTAAAAATAAATTATCTATAAGGATTTCTTAGAACAAACCAGGATTTGTAACAATTTGAAAAATTGAGCATGGCAGTGAGCTGAAATTAAGTACCTATCATGATTTTCCATCTAACTGTGTCGTGTCTGAAAATTTTATCAAAGTCACTTCGGTGGTTCAGTTTTTTTGTTCGATCTCCCATACAAAATGCACCAGTGTGAGACACAGCTAAATGGTATGGAAAGACGGTTTGCCGAAAAAAAACATTGTTTTTCAATTAGCTATCATCGAAGTCTTAGTTTTTTGACTTGGTCTATAATTGGGCAAGTATTCCATGAGAAAACGAAATTTCGAGGTTTTAATCATTACTACAACACGACGATGATCGATGGTTTTGTCGTAGCGGCGGCGGCGCCACCCTGTAGTAGCGTTGGACAGTCAGTTTGTGCCAGTCAGTTGACAGCTTCAAAATTACTTCGTTTCTTAATTAATTTTATTTGGCTTTATTGGTATTTAGAAACGAAAATATAACATACGTACGTTTTAGAGCAATGTTATCTTGTAGAAAATTTTATAAAGAACAAATTTTTATTTATTTATTTTCCTAAATTGCATATTTATGTATTTAAAATTATATATAGGAATACGTGAACAAAAAATATGGAGAGTTTTTAGGGCTCTTTTTCACTGCAATTAGGCTAACCTTTCTAAGCCGGAGCCAGTATGCATTTTCATTACATACATATAGATATAATTTCTGATCGAATCCTACAAAAAATTCATCTCCTGCCTCATTTCCCTTGTAATTGATTTAGATGACAGACAAATTGGCAGTATTTCCGTCAGAAAACTGAAGAAGAATGAAAAGTTGTATTCTTTTTCCAATTTTTTGACAGAAATACTGACAGTTTGTCAGTGCGGTGTAAGTCCACCATTAGTATTGAGAACACAAACTTATCTTTTTTATTAATAAACAAATTACTTTTAGTTCACTAAACATCAGTATCACGCTATCCGCAATTCGCCATAAAAAAAAAAAAAAACATGACACAATTTTTTGCACAGCACTATATAATCTAAAATAAATATACGATTGTGGTTATTATAATAGATATAAATCAACATTTAAGGTACCACGTGCTGTGGCTACAGTCTCGTCATGCTCGCAAAATACTACTTCATGGCCGCATATTTTTTCGCGCTAATATTTTGTCCATAATTTATGTTTGCTTCATTTTTCTTTCAAGGAAATAAGTTTTGAGAGCTGTCTCTCTCCTTGTTTTAATCAAATATTTTTCCAGATGGAATTAACAGCTTTGTCAATTTCATTTAGCTTATGCAACATTAACTTAACATCAGCTATTAGTTTATCTGAAATACAGATAAATACATACATATTTTGAGTATTGTTGTGTTTGCATGGAAATAAGTCAAAAATCATATCTATATTTGGACTAAAAAAGAGTTAGTTTCAAAGCCGAATAATTATACTTACATACGGATTATTGGAAGTGCGTATAAACTTCAATAGGGTATAGATTTTTCTTGCAGCTCATGATAGGAACAGTTGAAATATTTTTTTGAATCAATAATTTTGTGGTAAGTGATTTCAGCTAGTTGACAGCTGTCAAAATCATAAGATTTTTTAACTAACGAGTCTGAAAATAAAATCCAGAATCATATTTCTCTTCTCTTTAGAAGAAGAACTGTCATTCTGACATGCAATCGAAGAGACCATTAAGTAGCATTTGAACTAGCAATTATTAGTCAACTGTCAGATAAAATTAACTAAATATGAATTTCTGACAGATAGGTGTCAAAATTCTACCAAAATTGAGATACGACTCTATGGAAATAGCGCTTTCAATGGTTTTTTGACAACTTGGAGTTAATGTTACTCCACCAAAATACTGGCCTCATATCACGTAAGATTAAAGCGATCGCTCGATTAAATGATTGTTTTTTTTTTGACGTTTGTTTCTTCTATCTTTTGCTATGGATGGGATAGGAACAGCTATCGCCAAGGCAAAAATAACAAATTGACATTCAACTATCACCTTAGCCGATTCCACCCCTGCTTCTGAGTAAACTCGAGTTTAACTTTTTGGCAGGATTAACAAACTCTGGTTTAACTCAGCATTTATGTAAGAACTGGCTCTTAATGGCGATAAACTGTCATAAATTGTCATGGATTAAGTCTCGTCTATTCAATATTGTATTTTCTGCGAGAAATATATAAATGGGTTTTGTAAATATAGTAAACACTTTATTGACACGATAAAAAACAAAAATACAAACACCCATGCCAAACGAGAAATTATTTTCAAAGTTAAACACAAACTGACAGGGAATTTGCTTATACAGTTTCGTTAGCTCCGTTTGTTTACTTTATCGGAAATAGGAATAAATTGTTATCAAAACACAATTTTGTACTCAATTTCATATTGAAATTGAGGTGACTTGAGTTAATTTTGAAATTGCTTCTAGGTGTGGCAAATTGTACAATTTCGAAGATGATTTTTAAAAATATTTAAAAGTTGATTAATTTCGTTCGGTGAGAACCATTAACAAATTTGTGTTTTGACACAACGAACGATCAGTTTTTATTTATACTTCATAGGTCAATTAGTAAGGTATTGGTTGCGGGTCTGAACAAATATCGAGGTTTAAATCAAAACTAACACTGAGATGATCGAGAAGTCCGAAAAAGTGGGTTTCGTCATATACTGCCCAACCCAACGCACGTTCTGTAATTTGAGCTAGAACCTAAACGGGTGGGTCGACTTGTTTAAAATTTGCGAGTTTAAAATTTGCTAGTTTTAGCTCATCTAGAACAAGTAACTATCATACAAAGATTTTGGTTGTTGTCAAAATTTCTCGAAAACGGCTCTAACGATTTTGTAATGAACAAATCAATTTTAAGAAACCTGCGTTTCAGGTTTTTGGAAAAAAATTCACATGAAGGAAAAAGTCATTCCACTTTTTTTTTTAAAAGAAAATGGTCATATGTTTGGGTTATATGGTGGATTTACATTGATCTTCATCCGATTTCTGCAAAAACAAAGGGATTTAAGATATAACATTGACATTTATTAAGAGAGAGAGAGAGAGAGAGAGAGAGAGAGAGAGAGAGAGACAGACAGACAGAGAGAGAGAGAGAGATAGAGGACCAAAATGCAGAGATCTTCATAAATGCATGCATGGCAGCCATGTTGTTTTGGTGACATCTATCAAACCAGATGTTTCTTTTTCAGTTAGTGATGCCAAATCACAATGGCTAGTGAGACGATTGAACAGCACGTCCAAATGATAAAAAAAATATCAAAATCTTTTGGGGCGACGACACGTGCGGTGCGCCCATTTTACGGTTTACATGGTTATCCTTCCAAGCTGATTAGCCAAAGTTTGGTGGCCAAGTTTAAGTCGACCGATTCAGTGAACGAAACGCAAGATCAACCCAAAAACCATCGTCGCTGTCTGTGAGAGTCCATAGTTCTTCGAGAACGACGATGTCATTGCCATCAGCATCAACGGATAGCGCTACCGATCGATGATAACCAATTTTTGCTGGCTCAAATTGGATAATATATGGATGTGAACGAAATGTGTTTCAACAGAACAGCCGGCCGGCGCTATACGTGCCACACAGCGAACGCTACAATGGACATTCTGTATGAACGATTTGAGGTGAAGGTTATTATCTCTCGCAGACGTTAATTGGCCACCAAGGTGTCATGCGATTTGACCGCGATAGACTTTTACTTGTGAGGTTTCCTGAAGTTGCAGATCTATGCGAATAAACCACAATCGACCGATGCCTATTAGGTGAACATAACACAGGCTATCGTTCAAATTCAACCGGATTTATGCGGAAGTCATTGAAAATTGGACCACTCGGATCCGTATAACCACCATAAGAAGCCGAGGCGGGTATTTGAACGATGTCATATTTCATACAGAATGGCATACATAGGCCTTTCAAATAAAAAAAAAAAATTTGTAAATACCTCACACACAGCTTGTTCTATTCCATTTCAACATCTACCCGCCCTTATTGACAAACCCTTTATGTAAATCCATCATTATTTGAGTAGGTATTAGAGATGAGCAAAAAATCACGACCTGTGATTTTCGACCTGTGAGTCAAAAATCACAATCACTACCTGTGAGCGAGTCTTTAATAAACCTGTGAGTGCCCTTAATGTGATTGAAAATCACAACTGTAGTAAAATCACAACAAAAAGAAACGATTCACAAATCACGACAATCGCACAATGAACTTTATGAACTGTGAACAAAATCACGACGAGAGAAAAGTCAACAATGAGTAAAATGAATCAGAACGAGAACTGTGGTCGTGATTTAGTTATTATTTTAGCAACTGAACGAAATCACAATACAGAAAAACAAAATCTCAGGAGTCATGATGAAAATATGAAGTACAGATTAATTCTTTTATTTTTAGTTTAGGATCTAGAAGGTAGAACTGAATTGTGAACTGAGCTCCTAGCCTGGTTGTGATTTTGTACACAAGGACAAGGAAAAGTGAAACTAAAATTTTGACATTGCAAATTTTCGGGTTTCCACTGGAGCTAGAGAGGCGTACTCCGTTTTTCGATCCGCCGTAATAAAATTTTGACAGGGCAAATTTTCGAATTCCCACAAGGAAAAGTGAATCTAAAATTTTGACATTGCAAATTTTCGGGTTTCCAATAGAGCTAGAGAGCTGGGCGAGTCACTAAGGTAATTTCAGCCTCCTAAATCGATTGGCGTACTCCGTTTTACGATCCGCCGTGATAAAATTTTGACAGTGCAAATTTTCGGATTTCCACTGGAGCTAGAGAGCTGGGCGAGACACTAAGGTAATTTCCACCTCCTAAATCGATTGGCGTACTCCGTTTTTCGATCCGCCGTAATAAAATTTTGACAGGGCAAATTTTCGAATTTGCACAAGGAAAAGTGAATCTAAAATTTTGACATTGCAAATTTTCGGGTTTCCAATAGAGCTAGAGAGCTGGGCGAGTCACTAAGGTAATTTCAGCCTCCTAAATCGATTGGCGTACTCCGTTTTACGATCCGCCGTGATAAAATTTTGACAGTGCAAATTTTCGGATTTCCACTGGAGCTAGAGAGCTGGGCGAGACACTAGGGTAATTTCCACCTCCTAAATCGATTGGCGTACTCCGTTTTTCGATCCGCCGTGATAAAATTTTGACAAGGCAAATTTTCGAATTTCCACAAGGAAAAGTGAACCTAAAATTTTGACATTGCAAATTTTCGGGTTTCCAATAGAGCTAGAGAGCTGGGCGAGTCACTAAGGTAATTTCCACCTCCTAAATCGATTGGCGTACTCCGTTTTACGATCCGCCGTGATAAAATTTTGACAGTGCAAATTTTCGGATTTCCACTGGAGCTAGAGAGCTGGGCGAGACACTAAGGTAATTTCCACCTCCTAAATCGATTGGCGTACTCCGTTTTTCGATCCGCCGTGATAAAATTTTGACAGGGCAAATTTTCGAATTTCCACAAGGAAAAGTGAATCTAAAATTTTGACATTGCAAATTTTCGGGTTTCCAATAGAGCTAGAGAGCTGGGCGAGTCACTAAGGTAATTTCCACCTCCTAAATCGATAAGCGAACTCCGTTTTACGATCCGCCGTGATAAAATTTTGACAGTGCAAATTTTCGGATTTCCACTGGAGCTAGAGAGCTGGGCGAGACACTAAGGTAATTTCCACCTCCTAAATCGATTGGCGTACTCCGTTTTTCGATCCGCCGTAATAAAATTTTGACAGTGCAAATTTTCGGATTTCCACTGGAGCTAGAGAGCTGGGCGAGACACTCAGGTAATTTCCACCTCCTAAATCGATTGGCGTACTCCGTTTTTCGATCCGCCGTGATAAAATTTTGACAGTGCAAATTTTCGGGTTTCCACTGGAGCTAGAGAGTTGGGCGAGACAAGGTAATTTTCACCTCCTCAATCGATTGGCATACTCCGTTTTTCGATCCGCCGTATTGGAAATTTTGGGCATTCGAGATTTTGCTATTCGATAATTTTGAATTCGGGACTTGAGATTTTTAGCATTTTTGTATTCATGGTTATGTCCTACGAGCTAATTTTAATTACTTATTTGTTGTCCTCATTTAATTACATACTTTATATTTTACTGAGAATTTTTTTTTTGGCCTCAAAGATATTCCAAACTTGAAAATCACAATCACAGGTTAAACTTACAGTGGTTCAGAAATCACAATCACAGTTATACCTGTGATTGAAAAATCACAGTTTAGCTCATCTCTAGTAGGTATATCTTTTCGATCCAAACCGATTTTGATATAATTTTGCAATATGGTGCTTCCAAATAATTAAAAAAATATTGCATTTAAAAATTTTGAATCTGCTTTGTTTTTAAACAAAAAAATAATTTTTTTTTAGTTGGTGCTACTTTTTTAATATTTTCTCGTGTCTCCAAATCTTTAAATTTTGGCTATATATTACTGTTATTAACTACAAGAGCAAGTTCGTGCGATCCAGTCGTGTATATGTTTGTATTTATAAGTAACTTAGAGCCTACTGATTCTACTCATACTCGGTTTATCAGCTTCTCAACTACCAATCAAATTTGTCTTGAGAGAAATATCGTGATACCTAGGTAAGTCTTTACGCATTAGTTCTATCGGCTCAATGCTTTGAAATTTTATTTTTTGTTTTTTTTTTGTGACAAGCCAAATCTATATAAATAAAAATGTTACCGCCATATTATTCACTAGGTACATCCAGATTAAAACTTAAATCCAGATGTATTTACATTGAATTTGTATGCTTTACATCTGGATTTAAATTTTTAATCTGGATGAAGCGAGTGAATAATATGGCCGTAAATGTTGGTTTGTTCCTAATCGCTAATCTCTGAAAGTTCTTAACCGATTGCTTTGAAATTTTGACACACCATTGCATTCGCATACGCACGTGTTTATGTATACTTTTTTTTAACAAAAAAACAACGGGATAATGTTGGGCATGAAAGCAACACCCGCTATACTGATTTAAAAACAATACAGGAACTTTTTTTTATCCGAAAAATTTCGCAGTTTTGCTGTAAAAAAAATTGAGGAAAATAAACTTAAATTCAATTTTTGAAAGAAAAAAATTAATAAGAAATAATTAGTGTCGTTTACCACAGCGTTTAATTGGTAAGTACGGTCTGTTTTTTTTATTTTTCCGATATTTACCATTTCGTTTGATTTAATTTATAGATTTGGAAAATTTCATAATTGACTTTTGATCCACTTGGGTGGGTATGGGTATGGAAAACCCCATTAGACGGTGTTCACATTGGAATGACTCCTCCAATTTTTGTTGACGTCTCTTTGCTTTTGCTCACTCCCACTTTATGGTGAGGAAGAGATGGCCAGGAAAGGCAAGATTTTTTTAATTTGTTTAAAAATTAGTGGATTTTGTTTTGACTTTTTCTTATGTGGCATCTGCTTCTTTTTTCTGTGGTTTATCTTTGGCACTTAAATCCTACAGAATCCAATTTTTTTTTCACACTTTGTAAGTGAAAAATTTCTAATTAATCCTTCAAAGAGCACAGATTTTGCTTGAAGTTGGATTCACGTCAAAAGACCGGAGAAGTCCTGTAAAATATTTAACAAGGAAAAGAATTAAGCTAAGTGTACACGATTGGTAGATCTTACAATATTGTCAGAGCTGACAATGTCTGACAATTATCTACCAGTGAGCTGACAATTACTTGTGTGTGTACACGGTTGGTAGAAAATCTACCAATCTCTTACAATTTATTGGTAGGTATGCAACCAATTATCTTACAATAAATTGTCCGCCAACTTCTGACAGTAAATTGTAAGAGATTGGTAGATTTTCTACCAACCGTGTACACACACAACTAATTGTCAGCTCATTGGTAGATTATTGTCAGATATTGTCAGCTCTGAAAATATTGTAAAATCTACCAATCGTGTAACTTAGCTTAATGCCAAAAATGACTCAATGGGCAGTTTGTTTTCCGTATCATCTTTTTTTAATTTTCCACGAATAATATGTATGTTCGAAAAAAGTCATTATACTCCAAAGCCTAAAGTTGTCATGTAATAGCAGACTTATGGCGGATTCCTTTCAACAAAGAATTCGAATCGATTTTTTTCTAAACCAAATCGATTTTTTTCTGTAATTTTAAAGGAATTGGAATATTTTGTTTAATTATTCAGAATACGTTGCAACAAAAAAAAAAAAAAAAAAAAAAACAATTTGCCTTCCCAAAACTCCCCAACTTTCAATTTGAAGTATTAGAAATGTGAAATATTTATGGTGTGTGTGTAAATCGGTGTGAAATGTTGCTAAAAATGCAAGATATCTTTTGACAGAAAAGAATCGATTTTGTTTAGAAAAAAATTGGAACAGAATCGATTCTTTTGTTGAAAGGAATTCGACATTAGAAAAGGCTTAACAAAATTGTATGGCAGGTGTTGTTATACATATATTTGGTCCTACAAAAAAATGATAAGGTTAAATTTACGCCCAGCGAAGCGGGGGGGGTAACAGCTAGTATCTAATATTTTAAGTAATGAAAAATCTACCTAGATCATTTAAGAAAAAAAATTGCATTAAAATGAAATTTACAACTCAACAATACACATTGTACTACATATTGTACCAATGCGCACCAAAAAAAAAATAACGCCTATCATAAAAAAAAAACAACTAAAAAGTCAAGTGTCGGCAGCTCCCTTGAACAAAAACAAAAATAGTCAACAATATTGTCATATTGCAACTCAATCTTTCAACCATGCACTTGCCTCCCTAAGAGATGCCTATCATCAAATTCCAGGAATATCTATTTAAAAAAAAAAAAATATGAAAGTAAAATCGGAGCGGTTCTTAGAGTACGAGAGTCAAGGAGAAATTTTTTAATGACTTTCCTTTTTTTATTAGGTACTTCCAGTGTCGCCGTAGCCGCGCCGGCCGCACCGGCCGCACCGACTTCTTCGTGGAAATAATTCTACCGAATTTGTATCGCTGACTGTTTAGTGATGGCACTTCAATGATATTCCTCCCTACTGAGATGTTTTTTTTTTTTTTTTTCAATTTGAGATAAAAATATATTATTTTTTTTTTTTTTTCTCAAATCATATAGATACGGAATTCGGGACAGGTTTTTTTCACTCTCCTGGGAGGAGAATCGAGCATGGGTAAAATTTATATTATTTCGTTAAAGGGATCATAAATAAAGAAGTGATCTTTATTAAAAGAAAAAAAAAAAAAAAACATTTTTTTCGTAATTTTTTTTTTTGCCTACAAAGTCGTGAGTTTTGCAGTTTAAATACAAATTATCACTTAATTTAGTATTTTCAAGTTTAGCATGTCTTCATTTTTTTTTTTTTAAGTTCTCTTTATGTAATGATTTAAGTATTCTTCACGTCTTCGCGGTATTACGATGAACGTAGAAGAAGATGTTTACTTCGAGCATAAAAAGGTGTGAATTAAGTTTCATTACATTATGTCTTAATGCGGAACATTATAGCTGCAGGAAATGGATTTGTTGCGTGAGTTCTAAGTTTAACTACTTAACGCAATGACTCTACATTCCAAACAAAGAAAACAAACATAACGCACGATTTACTTTTATGAGTTAATAATTCGTTCGCAGTTTTTTTTTTTTTTTTTTTTTTTTTTTTTTTTTATTGACCTCAACATTAACTCGCTGTAATTTGTTAAAAGTTTCGAAAGGCAATTTGGCAAAATCATAAAATGTAACGTAGTTTTGTCGAAATACCTGAATCTGACATGGGGACAAGTTTATAGCTTGAAAAATACAATTTTGACAAAACATTGCTTAAAACTGTATCTCAGCTTAAAAATGTCATTTTTTTGAGGACTATTGCTATATATTACCATTTTGATACTCATACTATATTTACATACCTAAGAGCTAGCAACTATATTCTCTCCAATAAAATATTTGATAAGTTTTTATTTTTAAATATTACGTACCTTTGTCGAGTTTGTACTTTCCGAACTTGGCCATACATACATATATGTATATCCCAAGTCTGAAAATGTGACATCCTGGAAGGAAAAATAAAATGTTTTTATTTTATTGTTTATTTTTATAAAGTTGATTAATTAATATAAAGTAAAGAACAATTTTAAGAAAAGCTGCTTGCGACATAAAGTCTCTTATCGTGCTGATTTTATTTATACACTGCGCGCCATTTTAATAGAAACAAGCATATTTCTTACCATGAGGGCGTTTAGTACTTTGTTATTATACAATAAAATTTTAGCAATAGCATAATGCAGAAAGTACAGGGTGCTTTTTTTAATCTCAAAGAAAAGTAAGTTTGTTTGCCCCTAGTTAAGGCGCGATGGGGCAATTTCAAAAAAAAATCGTCTGAGGCCTCAAAAGGCAGTTAAAGTCTCGGGCCTCTCTCCTCTTAGGTAGATACAAATAAAGGGTGTTATTTTTTTAGACGTGAGGTTTACAATCTGACGACACTTTTTTCGCAGTTGGTCTTTTTGACAGCTGTCACTTGATTTATGCTTAGTTTGGTTTGCCATTTCATAATTAATAGACTTACTCTTGAACAATGTTTGCAAATTGTGCAAATTTAGTACCAAAATAATGGTACGCATCGCGCGAACCGAATTCGAACAATATTTGGCCGACATAATCGGAAAATCGCATAAATTCGAGCAACCATGGATCGGTTTCGCACCACGTTTACTCTAATCGATAATTCGCATCCTCAGAGACGCTGCCGTACAGTGCGCACCGAAGACGCTATTGCTGCTGTGGAGCAGAGTATCGAACAAGACCCGAATGAATGAGTGAATGATTGGGCCTCTCGGCTGGAATTTATTCGAGCCAGCCGCGGCGGCCACTTTAAAACATAATGGCAAATCCTTATGTTTATAATCAATCCATCCGAACAGACAGGCAGACGGACGTTTTTGCGAGACCCTTTTTTTTCATCTTCCCTATCATCGTAAAGTCAAAATCTCGAGTTCCATTTTTTTATTGAATCTATAACTTGCCATACTTCGGACATCATCCAGAGTTTTGTGTTTCAATGGACGTTCAATTTTTATTGGCGATTAACTGTTTTAACTTATAACTTTGGCTTGACTATAGGGGCATTCTTGTGCACTTAACCTTTTGATCTATTTAAGTGGCGCGTAGTGTATGTAGATAAAGATATTTAAACAAATATATTTGGCGTAGGTATTTCTTAGGATTTTTTTTTATCAAAATAACATAATTTTTTTTTCTCAGAAAAAGACCTTTTGTTGTTTAAATGATAAGGTGTATTTTTTTTTAATTCTTAAAATATCTTTTTCCCTATAATATTCTCGGCAATTTCAAACGAAGAGATTGCAAGATTTTCAGTTATTTCGTCCAAAATTTCAAAAACATTTCGAAACAGTAGTTTGTTTTTACTTGCGATATAAAGGAACTATCATAAAATGAAAAATAAGCTTTGCGTTAGCGGTTATATGACGTATACCCAAGTCGAAGAAAAATAATTGTAAATATGAATACTTCTAAATCTTGCCCTATAGTACCTTCTTACACACAAGGATCTTTTCTTATGCCTAAATAAGGCATTTTTATACAGGTAATGATTAGCTAAATGGGCTTCTAGTAAAATGAACCAATATTTTACTGTTTCGTCCACGTAGGTACTTGTACATCTTCAATAAACAATAATAGTTTAAAAAGCTATTTTGAATCAATAATTCAACAAGTCCAATTAAATAGTGCTAAGTCTTCTACTTGGCTGATGTATTTCAGTAGTATAAAGAATTTGTATTATAAAAACCTTCATATAAAAACAAAGCCTGGCCCTGGGCAAAAATTTCCAGCTTAATGATTAAGAATTTTAATCTTGTTGGATATAGTTCACATTGGATTTTTGTCAAAAAGTTCATGTAAGTTGAACTGAACTTAATAAAAATTGCGTATTGACAAGGCCCTCACTAGTCAACTGATGAGTCCAAGTGAGATCGCCGGGACGAAACGTCAATTTTTATGGACTAAAGGCCGTTAAAAGCTATTTTGAATCAATAGTTTAAAGAATTGTTGCATTATTCAAATTAACAAAAGTGCAACTCTGACAAGTATCATATTTTTAGAAAACTTCCAACAACAACCTTTGGGTAAAACGAGGGGCCTCCAATCTAATTATCTACTCAGGAATACCGACAACCTACACATACCTAGAGTCTAGACATAAGTTTCGACTTAATTTGCCACCAGTCAAACAGGGAAAAAAAAAATACATAATTAAACATATTGTTCAAAATCAAACACATTTATTTGTTAATAGAAAGAAAAAAAAAACAAAAAAGATGAACGCAGACAAAAATTTCGGAGAACTGGCTGACAAATTACCAATCACATCTCTGTTATTCAATCGCATGATGGTCTCTGACGTGTGATAGATCTTTATACTATGGAAGCGATTAGTAAAATAAAATGCTTAAATTATCTTTAAATTCCATCGCTATTTTTACAAAATAAACTTTTTGGCACGACTTTATTTGTATTCCAAGTTCCTAGACAAATTCAATTAAAAAAAGACTGGGGATGGGATATTCTTCTTTGTCTAGTCTCAAATTTTATTAATATACAAAAAAAAGATAATTTTATGTTAACAAATTGTAATTTCAGTAATTTTTTTTTTGTATTTTAAAGAAATATTAAAAGATTTATGTATACCTAATAAAAGCTAATGGATTCTAAGTAAATGTAGATGTAAAAACTAAAAGTCAATTACCTAAAAAGCGACTTATTTTAAAAGTCTTTTGACTTTCTAAATGACTTTAAATTCAACGTTACAGTCAAAAGTCTTAATAGCAGTTAAAAGAATACAAAGAATTAAATTGGCTTACTGAGTTTTAAAATTGATTTTTAAGTGACTTTAAAGAATGAAAAAAGTCAAAAAATAGTGCAGTCAATTAACTGTAAGACAATCGACTGCTAGACATAATAGATTTCTTTTTTATTTTTTATATCTAGAAAGATGTAGCTCGCCTACAGTAAAGCCCGAACAAAAGATCTAATATTTAGACCAAGACAAGACATTATGCCAGGGTCGTTGCAACATGCACCGGGCACTGACCAATAGGAGAGCATGCAGAGAAACTGGGTATTTCTTACAATACCCACTGTCGTATAGCTGTGCGAACCAGCAGGAAAAGGAAATATTAGTTTACTTCCTCTGTAAATGCCTTGCCCTAGCCCCTTTTTAGGATACAATCACTTGGAAAGGTTTTCTTTGACGACCTTGACGAACTTTCCGAACTGAAGATCAAAGACTTGATCTCTTTCTTAAACGCGACCAAATGGCTCTAAGACGATATTCGGTTTTTTTCTGTCTGACTCGGGGCATTAGATTGTTGTTCTACAAACTTATTCCTCAACCATAGGTTCAAACGAGTTTTGGTATAAAAACGGCGCTTTTTGCGTTAGTTGGTTCAGCGAGCTAGACCTGATATATTGTAAGCTAAAATCTAAACGTTAGGAAAATTAATTATTTTATTGCAGACGGCACTGTTTTCCTATGGATTTGTATTAATACGGTGATTTGATGGATGACTCCTAGGTGGCGCTATCGAAAGTTATCTACTGATCTAGTTAACTACAAAGGCGGAATAATAAAATAAAAATCACTGCTGACTCTAGTTTAAAAGTTTCACAAAGTTTTAACTTTTATTCAAATACTTTAGTCAATTAACTTTGACTTTATTAGCTGAAGACATCAACCGACTGCAGTCTTTTAAAGCCTGGTAGTCACATGGTGATAACATGGGCGAAAAAAGAATCTTCTCAATCTTAAGACTACAGGACCGAAGATGTTCACTTTGCGAAAGTGTCATAAGACCATATTAGTCTCCATCCGTTCACCCACTACTGGTGGAAGCTTCATCCGCATCTGCACTCCTTTTTGATTTTCCATCATGTCGTTCGATGGAAGTAATTTCAAAAGTGTAATAAATTACCGGTCATTTAATAAAAATTAAAGAAAATGTGACATAAAGCCAAATTGACCTTACCCATTTATGTTACCGCATCATATCTACATTCTACAATATGATCTGACTTCTGATCTTATTTTAAGTCGAAATCAGCTCTGTCCAAATTTTTTTTTTTCATTTCATCACATCAATAGTTCATTTATGCAGTTTAATGGCCTTTTCGATTGGTAATCCGGAAGAACGATTTGATACGTGTGAACCCCCTTCTGGAACGATTCTGAAAACAAAATCAGAAGCAAATTTCTCTTCTTTTTAGAAGAAGAACTGTCATTCTGACTCCAATCGAAAAGGCCATAAGTCTCGTCTTAGGATACTCTTATCAGCTGGAATTATTCGAAAGTGTTTCAATGAATATACCACAGTCAATTTGATTTCACATAGGTTATCATCAATGCACCCCTATGGATTCATATTTAGCCTTCAAATCTTAACCAAGGGAATTAAAATAAAAAAAACATTTTAAAGGAAATCAAAAAAATACTTTGCCAAATTACAAAGAATAAGAATAACCCCTATTCGCATTTCCTGTGGTTTCTATTTGATATATTGACACAAGACCAAAGCGTTCTTCAAATACTTTTTCATGTTGAATAACGTTTTCAAAAAAAAAAAGAGTCTTTAATCAAAAATTTATCAAACGAAAAAAAAGAAAAACTTAAAATCCAGCACACAAAATGATAAGAGCAAAAGTGTTTATGTTTTATCTCAGTTTCTATCGGGTATATTATGTAGAAAATACGGGAATAGAGGCCGCACACGCACAATAGTGGTGCGTTTGTTGAATTTTGACGACACAAATCATGAATTCTTTAAGAAAATGAATACAATTTGGCACGCTTATCCACAGTTTTTCAAAGGTGAGTTAAACCAGAGTTAGCTAACTCTAGAAGTAAATTAACTCCCAGTGAATTAGGGAAGCAGTTTTTCAGTAGAGAATGCATGCGGAACAACTAAACAAACAAACTAGGTTGATAAAATATCAAAAGCATCTGTTCAGTTAATCAACAAATTTAGTGAGTTAACTCGCGTTTAACTTCAATCTCGAACTGAAAAAACTGGACCTTAATGACTTGGGGACGCTGAATTCAGTGGAACTTCCTACTATTTTGTATTCGAGCTTAACAATTTAGGTGAGAATATGGTACGGAAATTCAAAATTCATGAAAAAGCATTGTCAAAGTCAGGGATTTAGTCAAATTGCCTAATGTTTGCAATACCTTAAAATAGGTATGTAACTGGTGTTTTTTTTAGAGGTATACAACTTGAAGTTGGCAGCACTATTTTAACTGGTAGCCATTTTGTCAACTGTCAATTGATTTATTTTTATTTTTTTATTTTATTATTTCAACATGATTAGACTGAATAGCCTGAACAACGCTTCCAAATTTTGCCCAAATGGGCAAAAAACAAAACAAAATTGCCGTTGATCCCAATTTTGTTTAGCGATGAAGCTCACTTTTGATTAAACAAAACTGCCGTATTTTTAGTGATGATAGTCCTCAAGTGTATGTTGAGACACCGTTACATCCACAAAAACTGACTGTTTGGTGTGCTTTATGGTTTGGTAGAATAATTGGTCCGTACTTCAGTTCTGGCCAGAACGTTACGGTCAGTGGTGACCGCTATAGAGCCATGATTACTGACTTTTTCGTTCATCAATTGAACAACCATGATGGGCAGGAGCTGTGGTTTCAACAAGACGGAGCAACCTGTCACACAGCTCGTGCCACAATTGATTTATTGAAGGAAACGCTTGGTAACCGCATATAGTTTCACGTTACGGACCCGTGAATTGGCCTCCAAGATCGTGCGATTTAACGCCGCCACTTGACTATTTTCTGTGGGGATATGTGAAGTCGCTAGTCTACGCCGATAAGCCCAAAACGATTGACCACTTGGAGGACAACATTCGCCGCGTTATTTCCGATATACGGCCACAAATGTTGGAAAAGCTCATCGAAAATTGGACCTCTAGATTAGAATACGTCCGAGCCAGCCGTGCCGGAAATCATATTTAAATTATAATGTCATACAGAAAGTTATCTTTCGAATAAAGTAAATTTCATGTCAATTTAAAAAAATCATCTTTTTTTTATTCCATTTCAAAGTTCTATACCTCTAAAAAAAACCTTTATAGCCTCTAAGGCCAGAACTCAGATTAGATACTGAATAGAACCAAAAGAAACACACCTAGGTATAATAATAGATTTTGATTTATATGTAATTTACTCGCTTGCTTACCGACTTCAGTGATATTTGACATTCTATGTGCGAATTCCTTAAAAGAAACAGCCAAACATAACAAAATATACCGAGAAATACATGGCTTTTTGTTAAGGAACGAAGATTGCATTGTTGTTGAATGTAAAATCCGCTAAGTAACGTGAATAGTTTCTAAGCTTATATTCAAACAGGGATGTTATTATGTGAAGTTTGTTAGCTTATGTGAAAAAACAGGGATGTTATCCGATACGCAAATCAACAAACGTGTCACACAGCGAACACCACAATGTTCTATTTCAACATCTACCCGCCTTATTGAAAAACAGTTTTCACATTTTATTCCTGAACGTTCCTAATAAAAGAGGAACGTGCCTTGGAGTTTTACACGGAGACCTGTGATAAGTAATATAGGCTACACGTCATAAGGCTTTCACGTTTTAATTTAGCCAGTGACTCGAACCATGCCAATTTATAACAGTTTTACTATTTATGCAGCCCCGCATGTACAGGGCTCTCAGCCATCAGTGGGTATACTTCAGGACTTACAGAGTTTTGTTCAAGTCGCTAGAGGCTCGTTCATCCACACCCACTGTGTAACTGTTATAAAATGGTATTTGTGTCTAGTCTCGTCCTTTACTTTGACCCAACCTCCGGCATAGATGTTTACACATCAAACAATTATTTAAGCCCTGAATCCGTTTTTGATGTGTAAACATCTATGCTGGCGGTAGAGTGAAAAAGAAACGTGAACGTTCGTGCGCAACGTAACGGTGTGCAACGTTACGATCTGCATACTAGGATGGGTGCGTTCAGTGAAAAAAATCTTAAGATCCCCTTCAAGCAAAAACAAGTCCGTTTTGGATCCGCGCACGTTGATGTTTACACATATTAACCGTGAGTCCAGGCACTCACACAATTTTTTTTTAGAAGGGATGTGGGCCAATGACGTCAAACCTATTTGGGGCCTCTAATAATTCATAGTCGCGCCATTTGCTTCTATCGTGATATCGATATAACATGGAAAAACATTTTTTTCTGGTGAAATTTTATGACTTTTTTTGCGAGGAAACTAAATGTCCCTCAAAGTTTCCAATATAGGCTCCAAAGCCCAATGAATTCTTCCTTTCTATAAGCTGGAACGTTGCTTGCGAAGATTGTAAAAAAACATAAATACATAGTGTAAAAAAAAAAAACAAAACATTTTTATTTTACAATTTCCCCTTAAAACTGCTTTAATTCACAGTAGGTATAGGCAGCTTAAAACCCGAATAAGTAGGTACCCCATATTTCCCTATATATATATACCCCTACATATTTGTATGTATAAACGTTTCCTCTGAAGTTGTTGTTGTTTTTTATTTCATTTAAATTTACTTTCCATGTAAGCCTCCTATAAAAAAAATATCGATAAGAAAAAACAGAGCACTAAACTGTAGATCACGATCTTTTTTTTTTTTTTTTTTTTTTCTTTAAGGAAAGGTAGAATCAAGTAATAAAAAAAATAATCTGTTGATCCACGTCAGAATCTTCATCAAATCTTTTCTAACTCAAACTCAGGTAGGTATACACGAAAGTGAAAAGTCAAAAAAAAAAAAAAAAAAAACAAACATTTCAAGACGTGTGTGTCACTTTGGTAAATATTTGTTTGTCGAATTATACATTATAAAAAAAGATTAAAAAAGCCACTCACCTCTTGATATATATGTATGTATGTATATGATTGTGTAGAATGGAAAACTCCCGTCTATATGTAGCAAGCCGGATTTTTGATAACAGAAATCATCAGACGAGCGACAGAAGGTGACAATACCGAGGCGACGAGTGAAAATCATTAATTGAAAAAAAAAAATAAATTAAATAAATTTTAGCTGTATCTTCTGCGAGAGAAAGGTTCTTGAAACAGGAATATGCATAGGTAGTCTAAGATAAGAGCAAGCATACAATTATGATTAAGTTTTTGCGTTATTGTTTGCTTGACTAAAAGTAGGTACAATAAGCTTTTTATTACTAGCGTAGTTATTCCTACGTTTACAATGTTTACATGTTTTTAATTTTACAGTACCATAACTTTTGCGGAATTAAAGCAACCAGAAAAACAAAATATTAATTTGGAGAGGGTTAATTTGGAGTATTTTTTGCTCGTTTTTTGTTTCGCAGTTTCTTGTCTTACACTTTAATCATTTCGCATTTACTTGTTTTGAAAATTTTGTTAAGCAAGTTTTTATTTGGTTATATCATCATCATTTCGCAAAAATCATCACTTCGCATGTTTGATATCGCAATTTTTATCATGCAATTTATTATTTCGCACTATACTAACTCGGTAATTGTTATTTCGCAAATTTTATATAGCGTCTTAATATTTGTACATTTCGATATTTTAGGTAGGTACATATTAATAAATTTTTCGCGAGACAAAGCAAAAGAATAAAATGCGAAATTTATCATACACAACAAAAATACCTTTTTTTTTAATATGCATACCTATGAAGATTAAGGAAGGGACTCTTAACATGCCAATTTATAACAGTTGTGTTTATGCGGCCCCGTAGATTAAATGAAAAAAAAACATCAAGAATCATAATTAACATTAACCTAAAGGTATTTGATTCGAAAAAAAACCAATAACTAACAATATATGTATAAAAAATGTTTCGTATAGTTTCGTACAAAAAATAGGCGACATAACGGCGAAAATGCCTGATGACAAAATGACGAGAGAACAGAAGGCTGCGAAACAACAAAACGTCAACGGATAATAAGCGATATAGGCATACAAAACTGTAAGAAAGCTTACGTTGCTGAAACGAAACAAAAAATCCCATATAATGCGAGAAACAGATTAGCACAGCAACTTCAACAGTAACTTTGACAGCCGCATCACTCATTTTAGAGCTAGTGGTTTTAATTGGCTTTGAATTCATTAACACAGCAATATCGACATCGACATCGACATCAACATCAACATCAACATCAACATCAACATCAACATCAACATCAACATCAACATCAACATCAACATCAACATCAACATGAACATCAACATCAACATCAACATCAACATCAACATCAACATCAACATCAACATCAACATCAACATCAACATCAACATCAACATCAACATCAACATCAACATCAACATCAACATCAACATCAACATCAACATCAACATCAACATCAACATCAACATCAACATCAACATCAACATCAACATCAACATCAACATCAACATCAACATCAACATCAACATCAACATCAACATCAACATCAACATCAACATCAACATCAACATCAACATCAACATCAACATCAACATCAACATCAACATCAACATCAACATCAACATCAACATCAACATCAACATCAACATCATCAACATCAACATCAACATCAACATCAACATCAACATCAACATCAACATCAACATCAACATCAACATCAACATCAACATCAACATCAACATCAACATCAACATCAACATCAACATCAACATCAACATCAACATCAACATCAACATCAACATCAACATCAACATCAACATCAACATCAACATCAACATCAACATCAACATCAACATCAACATCAACATCAACATCAACATCAACATCAACATCAACATCAACATCAACATCAACATCAACATCAACATCAACATCAACATCAACATCAACATCAACATCAACATCAACATCAACATCAACATCAACATCAACATCAACATCAACATCAACATCAACATCAACATCAACATCAACATCAACATCAACATCAACATCAACATCAACATCAACATTAGGCCTAAACCCTTAATTCGATGTCGCTGTGCAAATGCTGCCAACTTTAAAGCGAAGTTTGTATGGTTTATGAACACTAAAAAATGAAAATGTGACAACTTTTATATTTTTTTAAGCTGTCAAAAGCGCTGTTCACGTTGGTAATCTATTTCACATGACTTTTGATGTCAAAGTTTTCGTTGCTGTCACAGTTGCTGTTGAATTTGCTGTTGAATTTGCTGTTGAAGTTGCTGGTGAAGTTGCTGGTGAAGTTGCTGGTGAAGTTGCTGTGCCAATCTGTTTCCCGCAATTTACAATTGATCACACTCTCCATTCTCCATGTATTTTCTGCTGTATTTTCGCAACCATTTTGTTGCATTGTTTCGTTTCGCATCAACAGCGTTCTTTAGTTCAAAGAATAAAAGAAAATTTGCGAAACAACTTAACAAAGTCGATTGAAATTTATGTTGTTTTCGAATTTATGTTGTTTTCGATTGGACGTTCGGAGTACTCCTTTTGCACTCATTTTTCACTCCAACTACTCCAATAGCCTTCGATTGGCTGTTCCGAGTAATGTTTTCGGATTGATTTTCTGTTCCCAATTTAATAAAGCATTAGATACGGAACACACGCATACGTATATGTAAAGTTTTTAGTCGGATTACTTGTCAAAAGTGATAAATGATTGAAGAAGCCATTTTGTTAAATGACGACATTCGGTAGTATGTGTGTAAATTTGAGAAGTTGAAGTCATATTCGATTGGAAACCCAATGGAGTAGAAAAATCCGAAAATTCAATCGAAAACGACATTAGTTGAAGAATAAAAAATAAATCGTGAAACAACTATTCCGAGTCGATTGAAATTTATTTTGATAGCTAGCTCTCCCGCCCGGCTTCGCACGGGAAGACTAACCTAAGCTTCACATAAAAATTACAAAAGAAAATATAAATAAATATTTAAGCTCATTTTTGTAATCGAATATGTAGTACTTTATGGGTTTTAACCTTCTTCAAAAACAAAAACAAGATCCCATAGGTTCAACCTTTATCACTTTCCCAACACAGAATGAATTTTTGTAATCGAAAACCACTTTTTTGTTTTTATCCCATTTTACTCTATGTATGTATATTTGCCAAATTCTTGAAAAAAATCTCAAAGGCAATCCACTAAAAAATAACCTTTCAAACACCAAAAGAATATCTTAAATCGGATCATTTTTTACCCATTTCACCCTATAAATAACAAAATTTGAAAAAATATATCCCTTAAGCCATTTCCTAAGAAAATCTTTCAAACAAAAACGAAATTCTTAAATCCAACAATTATTTTTATTTGACCCCATTTCACCGTATACAAATAACAAAAGTTGAAAAAGAATATCCCAAACGCCATTTCCTGTTGAATGGTAATTGAATTGAATTGAAAAGCGCCACTTGTTGAGAATTTTCCGACTTTTCTTTTTTTCTAAACCTTCGCGGAGGAATTACGAACAAACCCGCAAAAGGAAGTTTTAAGCATCCGAACACATCACGATCTATTTTTATATACAGATGTGTATGCTAATTTGTTGCGCAAACCGCGATTTTATACACAGAGTTGTTAATTTAATATTCATATTGATCTTAGTTCAATCCGCCCACTGACACGCCCACATTTCGTATATTTGAAAAAAAAGCTCTTAAAACATGCAAGGTTTTAAGCAACCTAAAGCAAATTGTTTGAAAAAAGATTTTCGGTTCAAGTGCCCTATATGGTCGAGTCTCCCGCATTCCCCTTACAGATTTAAATTCTTAATAAAATTTATTTTCCATAAAATCACTCCCGACCTCTTAAATGAATTTAAAAATGTGAGAAAAAATTGGAATTGGTAAAATCTTTGAAAACAGAAAAATTAAAATATAGGAGAAGCCCAAAATAGAACAAAAGATCCAGAAGCTTGGATCGCTCATAATACATTCTATATTATGTATCTTCTGTAAAGGGTGATTCGCACTAGATGCGACACAAATCTTGAGCGTGAAGGTTATTTGAAGATAAGAAAAGAATGGTATTTCCACCGACTAAGCGGGATGAGCAGTTTTCTAAGAAAAATTACTTACACCACGATACAGCTACCTGCGGATCACCTTGTATAGTTCTGTATCATCTTTAATATCAACACATTGGTTAATCAACATCATAAACAATCCAGATCTTTTTTAAAGGAATTTTGAACCACGTGCATGGAAACAATATTGGTAAATAAGAAGCTTTTTAACCATAACGAGACAGGTAGGTAGGTAAAATGGCGGTTCTGAGAACACCTGTTCCCGAAGAACCCAATTAGCGCTGTAATGCGCCGTTTTGATACCATAACTCGTTTGTCCTGATTTGTTTCTTGATATAGGGGTGTATATTGTTTAGACAGAATTACTTACGGGACTAGGTTATCGTTTTTTCACTCAGCCCTGCAAGAGTACCAGGCTCACACCTGTGTGCTAGGTGGTTCTCGTAGGGTTGCGATCCAATCATATAGACCTTCACCAGATCCACTCGTGGCTGTGCCTATACAAAGAAAGTTAATACTTACTAGGTATATGTCAGTGCTTTACGGTTTGCACCAGTTAGTTGGTGATTGTCCGAAAAGTTAATAACCAGTTTGATAGGGACTAACCTATCACTAGATTTAATTGTGGTTGGTCTTTTTCAAAGTCAAGGAAAACCTACCTAGGTTTTGTCAGAACTTTAAGTCCTTCACCAGTTATGGATTGAGTGGTTGTTCGGAGAGTTAGTGACGATATTTGTATATTAATTTTGTATTTGTAGTGTTTTACCTTACTTATTAGGCCAGCAATAGTCAATCGGGAATCGGCCCGAACCGGAGTCAATAGCGATACAGTCCACGACTACCGATTCACCGAACCCCGGTAGACCATCGCTAGTCCTTACTATTCCAATGCAACAGCTGTGATGAAGTTATTGTTTGAACTATTAAATCCATCTGTTGCTGTTTAGAAAAGAGTTTATCCTTTTGTTCGACAGCACGGCTAGGTTATCGAGAAAAGGGCTTCCAAATGCCAGGAAGTGAGACCTGGCCAGGGCTGGGCACTTACAGAGAAAGTGTTCGATGGTTTCTTTCTCTAGAGGGTTCTTGCAGCTACGGCAGAAACTATTAAAAGGTATCTTCAGCTTAGCCGCATGTTCTCCTATTGGCCAATGGCCAGTGATGATTGCAACGATCCTGGCCGTGTCCGTTCGATTTCGCTTTATTAAATCACTTGATCTGTTTTTGTCACAGGTAGGCCATATCTTCCTAGATATCTTGCAGTTTGACAGACCTTGCCACCTTTTTATTGATTCTGAAAGGAAATGTTCATATATTCTGTCCTTCACGAATCCCAGTGGAAGGTCGACTTCTTCTGCTTGAGAGACGAGAAGGGCTGATCCCTGCCTGGCAAGCTCATTCGCTTGCCCATTGCCTTGGATGTCGTTATGGCATGGGACCCATATGAGTGAGCTTTTAGTGCCTTCACTAAAGCCTGCGAGCTCAAATCTGCGTTGATTTACCAACTTTGAGGTCACCAGGCAGCTATTAATTGCTTTGATTGCAGCCTGGCTGTCTAAACAGATGGCCACATTGTGGATATTTTGGTTAGATATTGTTTTTTGTTTGAGTATCCTGCAGGCTTCTGCAGACTTCAATGAATTAGTTAACAGATATTCACCAATCTTCAGGAATATCTTAGCGCTTTTTTAAATTTTCTATATTGGCTCATATAGCTTCCTAACGATAACCTTATATCAATTAATTATTTGATTATGTTGTTTGAATACAAATAAATATAGCTGCAGTACCTAAATACAATATAGGTTGTATTGCAAAGTCCAAGCTTGAGGCTATATTCATTATTGTTTTTTATTCCACTTAAAAATAAAATATAGGTCAATATGTTCTACTTGGTAACAGTTTTTTTTTTTTTTTTGTGAAAAGTTTTCTTAGATGTCATTCAAGATTTTTGTCTACACGTTAATTTTAAAATGCATAAACAAACTGAAACTGATAACAACATTATATTGCTATCGAAGGCAAGTACCTACCTATGTATGTATTTGCACGTGCTCGTATTAGAAAAATTCTAATAAATAATAAATACTTTTTAATCTTTAAACACGGTTATTGCAATTATTATCTTTTGCAGAAATTAGGGAATTTTGTCACCCGTGGCAAGCGCAGCGTTAGACATTCTGACACAAGCTCTAATACCGCATTTGCCCGACTGACAAGTTGTCATCATTTCTTCAATAGAGGCTGATAATATGTTTCTTTTTTCGACCGTTTTTCGTCCTTTTGACAGATTGGGTGAGAGGTGTAGGAATGTAGAGGGAATGTAGCTACAATTATACCCTATCTGTCAAACAAAAAACGAAACAACCGAAGAAAGGAATCGTGTAATCAGGCTCTTTTTCTTAACAATAATTGGTCTGTTTGTTTACTTGCCGCAAAACTGCAAGTTTATATAAGATTTATTTGTGTATATAAACATTAGGGGAGTTCAAATTCTCAAATATGTTTGACAAATATGGCTTGATGAATGTTTGATGGATTGAAGCCATTTGCGTTGACATTTGTCAAACATGCTGTCAAACATCAGTTCTCTTTAGAATTTTAAACATGGCGAACGTTTTGATTGCGGCTCTCGTAATAAATTAAATTTAAGAAAATGAAAAACAAGAAGAAAAAAAAAGGAAACAAAATAAGAGGAAGCAAATTTGGACTTAGGAATGGCTAAAATAGCGCTTTTTGTGTTTTATTTTTATATTAGTCGCTTTTAATCTGCCATATATCTGGTAAACTTCTATTTATTTCAAAAAATTCACTCCAATATTTGCAATTTCCTGTTACAGCCATCTTTTTTTTTCTTTTCTTTTGATTCGCATATCATGAAAACTTTTTTTGAAATGAAATTTCCTCCTGGTTTGACGAGAATGCGTTCATATTCTCAAATATGTTTGTCAAGCATGCAATATATCAAAATATTTTTATATATATCAAGCATGTTTGACAATCCGTTTATGGAGCGTTCACATTTTCAAATTCGAGTTAATCAAACCGTGTTTGTCAAACATATTTGAGAATGTGAACCTTCCTATTGAACATTGACAGTCTTTGAAATAAAAATGGTGTAAATGGGCAGTTTCGAGAAGTAAACGAACAAGGCTAATGACTCCATCGTTTTAGTCATACATAAAACTGACAAGTGAAAGTGACGTTTAATTTTGACATTAAACTGGCATCGTTAAAACATTGTGCTGAAATCAATTTTAGACCAAAGTTCTGTCAAAGTTTATATAAAATAATAAAATTGGAAATCGTCAGTTTATGGGAAGTAAACGAACAGACCTAAAAAAACGAGTTTAATCCAATTAGCCAGTTCAGATGATTGAGATCTTGAGATTTCAGAAAAATTTTAGAAATCTGAACCTGATTCCACAGCTGGAATCCTTACTTTTGATATCAAAAATCTAATACTGAAATTTAATAGATTCGCTTCCTCAGTTATTTTTTGTCACAGTTGATCAATTTATAAACAAAAAAGATGAAGATTGATTTTGACTTCTCGTGGAGAAATCTTATTCAAGTTTTTTTCCTCTTCCTGCGCTCTGTCAAAATGATCGTGTAAATGAAAGGCTGGAATCGGGTAGTGTGGTTTGTGATAAGTGAGAGTCACAATCAACTAATTGACTCTATCACATTTGATAGCTAATGAGCTATAGCAGTAAATATGTGATTGTCACTTCTTAACGAATTTTACGTTTATGCATCAGTATGACTAGAGTTACCACAAGCCTACAACGATGCAGTGTAATATATACCCGTGAACTATTTCTTCAACTAGAAATAAATAAGAATTTTAACTGAGGGGAGAAGCACCGCTACCTGTCCCACTTTCGTACGCAGTTGTCCAGAAGATGAAGAAAATATAAGATTTAGATAAAAAAGAAGTCAATTTGGTTATAAAACTTCGATAGCTCGTTGAAAACATATTAAATTTTCGGACGAGACTAGAGACATGCCAATTTATAGCAGTTATAACAGTTTTTCGCCATTAAAAGTGGGCGTGCGTTAACGCGCTTCGCGCGACTTGAAAAAAAATGTGGGTGCCTGAAGTATATCCACCGGCGGAGGGCCCTGGCCCTGCGGTGCCGCATAAACAGTACTTTTATAAACCAAAACTGTTATAATTGGCATGTCTAGAGTCATTTCCTAAATTTCCACTATGGCAACTATGATTTTGACAGATGTCAATGAATTGAATCAATTGAACCTTCTTACGCAGACGGAAAACTCAGCGACAATCACATGACGATTTTCACATTGGACCGACTTTTTTTGACGTATCTATATGCTCACTTCCACTTCACGGTGAGAAAAAGATGACTTGTGGATTTGTTTTGTATGTCTGTACTATTGATCTCATTGGCACTTTAATCCTAAAGAATTTTTGTTTCAATTGGAAAAATATTTATTTAATTGACGACACTAGAGAAATTCCAATATATAACCGTTAAACAGTTTATGTGTTATTAAAAGTGGGCTTGCGTTACGCGCTTCGCTCGACTTGAAAAAAAACTCTGGGTGTCCGAATTATGCCCAACGAAGGAGAGCGTCCTGCGGTGTCGCATAAACAGTACTTTTACAAACCAAAACTGTTATAATTGACATGTTTAGAGTCACTTTCTTTTTAATAAGATTTCAATTTTGTAGGTGAAAAATTTCAAATTAATCCTTCAACGGGCACAGATTTATGTTTTAACGACTGCTGAACTTCACAGTAAGTCGGATGTGTTCACATTAGTTTGTGTCTGAAAAAAAAAACACGTCAAAAAAAAGTCAGAAGAGTGAGAGTCCAATGTGAACAACGTCCATGTGACTATCGTTAATGTGACAATTTATTAATTATCACCTTAGCAAATTGCAACCCAGCATAACTCAAATAAACGCCAAAGCAGTAGGATATGAAGCCCTGTCAGACACACTCAAAAATCAAGTTCAAGTGTTATAATGTTTTCCCTGAACGTCAAAGTTTAAATAGAATTGTTTTTTTTTTTTTTTTTTTTGTAGTAGAAAAGATAACACGCGTCTTTCAAATGTGTTTGAAGTGCAAAATCCAACAAATCGTTGTTATTTTTGTGTTGTTGTTTTTCCGCGGTGTTCTTGCACCTTATTTGCGATGTATCTGCATTCCCATTCATTCATGTTAGTATTTCATCGCAATCTTTTTCAAAACCAGATATAACCAGTTGATTTTGAAGAGAGCTGCTATAAAATGCATCGTTGAAGTCTTCAACCGCCTTCGGTGTGATAATTTAGACAGTCCATTCATGACATTGAAATGTGATATGCTAGGCGTCGTCGCCGGCCGGCCGTCTATATGATATGAATGACTGGCATTCATTAATTTTTACCTGGAAAGCTAATCTTCGGAGGTACAGTTTGGTTTTTTTTTTTTAAATACAATTTTTGCTAACTTAAAAAATATTGCCTATGTCATCAAACGTAATAGGTACCTGCCGCATTTCGCCAACACTTGAAATCGTGTCATATTTTTTTTGTATTTTAAATAATAATTATCATCGCATATACATATACCTATAAATGTATGTACATATATACTCATTAGATTCGTGTGTGTAGGTAATCGATTTATCTGAGCGCCAGTCGTTCCAAAAAAACACGACCCTCGAGTGTTATCAGCACAGCGCAAATACTCATATTCATTTGTCTTTTTATTGCAAAATTAAGTTCGTAGTAAATTCATGACAAACTTTCAGGGCCAAACGATCGTATTTCTAACACAGCACAGATGTTTTTAAGTTATCATTTCTTTTATCATTTTTTTGTTGTTGTTGCTTTCATTTTTGAAAACGACGTGTGTTTATCAAAGGATTTTCACACTTGTATATACGGAAGCAATTGAGCGGCCTTTGCATTCAACAATCTGCGACTAAAATGTCAGATAAAGTTGGTATCGTAAATTACTGGTAATTTTGGGAGAGCTTTAAAACACAAAATTCTGTTCTCGTGTATTTTTATGGCATTATAAAACTGTGCGTTGCGTTGTAGGAAATTTATGGTTGTTTTTAAACAAGATAATGTTATACCTACATTTTAAAATTTAAGGCAAGGATTATACGGTTACTTTGGTATCTATTTTAACTGCCAGTATCTTCCTATAGGTATTGTACTTTAAGGGCAACGTTTTGAATTCGTAAACAAATAAATATTAGTTTCGTTTCTGAAGGGTGATTGCGAGATAAAAAGATCTGGCTTTACATTGAAGCTTTACGTGGCATCATTTTTTAAAGTGTTACCATTGATTTGTCATAACTTTTTTGTTTATCTTAAGTTTTTTTTTTTTTTTTATCTGTCCTAACCGATATTTTTTACTTGGCTTTACCCAACCTACATGTTCTAGATTTTTGCCACTTTTTATGCGAATCACTCTGTATATCCAAGCAAAGTCAAATTTCCATAATGTTTCTGTGAAATGTTCAAAATGAGAATTTGGTGAGTTCCCTCGACTCAAAATGTCAGAAAACAGTTAAAAGTAGCAAAGTATAATCAGAAATTTTTCGGTTAAAATTTTAAACTCTCTTTTCTTCTTTGGGAAATAAGAAAAGAAACAAGAAACAATTTGCCGGACAAAAAGGGAATTTTCCGACTTTCTAAAGGGATTTTTCTTCAAAAAAATACCACCCAGCACTGTTCCAGACTTCCGGTGTGAGAATATGTCCAAAACAGTTTGTTTTAGAGAAATATAAATACTCCCTCAAACTTGTAGCTGAGGAAATTTGCTTCAATAATTGTCATTAGAGATTTGTTTGTGAATAGTATTTACCGTTAAAACGATAAAGCAATTCTAAAACTCGCCAGTATCAGAAAATTAACCAAATTGTTCACTTTATTCCACTTGTTGTGTTTTGTTAAATTCTAGAACAATATTCAAAGGGCATTAGGCTCTGGCAAACACTTCAACATATTTTATGATGTTGTCAATCTTTTGGAATACCTTGAAACATTTTAATATGCCCTTGCTGTAGAGAGCAGAAGCAAAAGAGAGGAAATAATGGAACCTTCTGCGAAAGAGACTATTTATCTCGGAAACTGCTCTGAAAATTTTGATGAAAAAAAATTGCCTGATGGCCTGATGCACTTTGATAAAAACGAAATTTACCAATAAAAACCTGATATCAACAGTACCGACCTGCCAATCGGCTTTCTTTGGATATCTTTTTTTTGTTGATGTTAAAAATCTCCAAAAAAAAAAAACGATGATGTTCGCTTAAATAGCTTATATCTTGAGTTAATATTAATCGGATCGTCAAGATTAAAGTCTTTGGACTTAGGAAAAAAGACAGAGCATCATTTTTTTATTTTTAGAAAATGAATTTAAGTGATAATGCTTCAATTTAATTCTTATTTTTAAGCATTAAAGGCAGTTCTAACGATTTTTTTTTCAATTTTTTTTGCGATAGTTCATATTTTTTCAAGAATTTAGACGGCGCCTTCTTTATTTTTAGAATAAAACCTTAAGAACAGTGAAATTTAAAGAACGAATTTTAACCATTTTCTCTAATTTATTCATGTTTTATAATAAATAGTTGTAAAATCTTTAAAATTCTAAGCAACTTGAACCAAAACAGCAAGTGCGATTAAGCCGTTCATTTAATTCAAAATTTTAAATTGTGTATTAAAGTATTTCTTTTAAAATCCCTCATGATATCATAGATAAGTGACAGATGTGGCACATTGCCAGATGAGGGTATTTTATTTATCAACACTCAGAAAGAATATAGTAGAAATAATTCACTATACGGTTATGAAACTCAACGAAAACTCGTTCTGAGGATACAAAAAAAAAAAGATTTCCAAAAGTAGGTATCTAAATTCTTTCTTCCAAGGATTTTCATAAATAACAAACCCATTCAATGCCCTTTTTTTGTACATATGTGATATTAATAAATAAGAAAATCCAACGCTAACCGCAGGCGATTTTGATTATCTTCGAAAATGTTTCTAAACAATTCAATACTAAATAACAATTTAGAGGACACTACTTATTCGTGTAAATTTTTTTTTTTTTTTCATAGCACCACTTCCGTTTGTAAAATTTTATCGCACATGATTTTAAATTACCCTTCACACATGTTTGATTTCTCTTTTATAATTGTATTTCTTTAATCGCATTAGGTATATTCAAATAAAGTGTAAGGCCGCCTAACAGCTTTAATTTGTGTTTTGCTTTCATTCAATTAAGGAAAACCAATTTATTATACAATTTTGCTACTCATAATTATTAAAGCCCCATTTAATTTCCCTAAAAATAGCCAACAAATATTTACATATTTTCTTTTTTATTGATCTAATGTTTTTAAGGGTTAAACTTTAAAATTTGTAATCACAAAGAAAAAAAAAAAAACAAATTAAATAAAACAAAATGTTCTACAATCGTAAAATTGCTTACACAAGAATTCCATGTTAAAATTTAATGTATTTAAAAAAAAAAAACGAAAAAAAAACTTTCGTTATCGTTATATGAACGCATAAATATTTTTAGGGCGCTTATAGGTACCTATTATCAATTTAGGTATACCCCGCCATAGGCACTTGTTCAATGTTAAGTCTGTTTTTTTTTTTTTGTCATACATTTTATTTCATTCATAGCAGACAAGCCTTTTAAAACTGATCCATGACTTATTAATATGGAGACAGCAGATAGATTGTTGAAATACCTATAGCTTAAAATAAGGTACCACGTAAGTATCTATACGTATCTAACAAGTTTAAAATACATGTTACCTGCTTAGCGACAGGAGTACAAATTGTATTTTATCAAACAAAAAAAAAAAAAAAAAAAAAATGTTTAATCAGATGATTCGATTGACTTGAGTACACACACTTTTCTGGGGTACTTAAACTTAACACGCATGACAGATAAAATGACGACGGCGACGGCAAGAAGCTCTAAGTAAAATGTACGCATATATGAAGGTAATACAAATATACACCTACCTATTTCTTATTTCAATTATATATAGTATGGGAGGTTAAGTTGTAATTTTTTTTTTTTTCATTTTTGATTTTCTCTTAAAACGTCAAAATCAAATTTAATCAACTATTAAATTCAAAAACTTTTACTTTATTCCAAATGATTATTGTATCAATTTTTGCGGAATATATTTAGTTTTTCAACATTTGTTTTTAGTTAAAAAAAAATACCTGCATACGTAAAGGGTCCGCCAAATAACTTCTTTTTTTTTTGAAAATGGCGCAAAACATCGAGTGTAGCTTCGGCTGTGTGGCACGTAGCGCAGTCCTGTTGAAACCAAATGTTGCCAATATCCTCCTCTTCAATTTTTGTGAACAAAAATTCGTCCAACATGGCCCGATAACGATCGCCATTGACTGTAACGGCCACTCCTTGCTCATTTTCGAAAAAAAAATCCCCACCAAACAGTGACTCAATTTCGGGTGTATCGGCTTTTCAATGTATGCGTGCGGGTTTTCTGTGCCCCAAATGCGACAATTTTGCTTGTTTACTACCCGCCAAGATCAAAATGAGCTTCATCTGAAAAGATGATTTTTTTGGCAAAATCGGCATCTTCTCTAAGTCGATCGCAGGCCCACTTAGCGAAGCGTATACACAACCATATTCGTTCAGCGGAAGGATAAAACTAATTATCTGTCAAATCAGACATGAGCTAAGTGTTGCCATTCACGAAATAAGCACTAGTTGAAGAAAAAAAACGTTAGATGGCGGACCCTTTATATCCTTGAAAAATTAGACTAAAAAGGCTAAACTTACCAACAATTCTGACAAAACAGAATATTATGGAGTTCCTACTATATTTGTTTATATTTTACTTTTCCTTAAATATTCCCTTTACTTGGACTAGGGCTTTTGATTTTGTAAGGTGAAATGAACCAAAAGTTAGTTTTTTTTTGTAAATTGTTCAAAAACTATGTTTTTGTTTGAAAAAAATGTCAGTTTTAAAAGCTCTACATACAAATGAATTTAACACCTTTTTTCATAAAAGCAGCACATTTTGAGGAAAAACGTTCGCAAAGGATACAATTTCATAGTTTTTGTTTTAATGATCAATTGTCCACGTGTTTGCTCCTCACATTTTTCTCAAAATCTATTTCTTTTACAAAAAAAAAATTTGTGCAGAATTTCATAAGCTACAGTTTTTGCCGTAGCATTTCTTCCAACAAAAATTGATAGTGATAATTAAATAGTGCTAAGTCTTCTACTTGGCTGATGTATTTCAGTAGTATATAGAATTTGCATTATAAAAACCTTCATATAAAAACAAAGCCTGGCCCTGGGCAAAATTTCCAGCTTATGATTAAGAATTTTAATCTTGTTGGATATAGTTCACATTGGATTTTTGTCAAAAAGTTCATGTAAGTTGAACTGAACTTAATAAAAATTGCGTATTGACAAGGCACTCACTAGTCAACTGATGAGTCCAAGTGAGATCGCCGGGACGAAACGCCAATTTTTATGAACTAAAGGCCGTTAAAAGCTGTTTTGAAATTGATAGTTTTTGAACAGTTTTGCCCTAGTTCACCCTACAAAATCGAATGCTTTAGTTCAAATTAAGGGTACTTTTAAAGAAACCATGTCTGTGCTTCAAACATTTTGTCTAATTTGTCTAATTAACAAGCATAATCTAGGTATTAGTTTAGTTAAAATAAATGAATTAAATAAATTTGGTAGAGCAACAGTTCGTGGTGAGCTATAGGGCCTAGGGACTTACAATTCTCAAGCATACTGTGTGCGTGTTGTTTGTTTCAGGAATGGAGGGGACCTACAATTTTCTGCTGAATTCTAACATCTTTGGCAAGGGATACTCTTGGAGGATTTTTAGCTTCCTCGCAAGAGGGTGCACGATGTACCCGATTTTTGTATGAGGTAGACGGGGCGAGGAAACGAACCGAGACCTTCGACATGACGCACCAAACATCGCATCACTGGCTATTACCATTAGTTCAGTTGTGTTAACACATTTCACATCCACATCTCCATTGTATTCACTTTAACGAGATTTTATGTATTTTAATTTTGACAGGTAAGGACACGCGCCATGACTGGCATCTATTGTGGTTCAGCTAGTATTTTCACATCAGAAATCAGATACCTACAACATAATCTGGATTTACACGACTGATAAATTGGCAGTAAACTGTCAAAAGAATGAATTTTTCCATTCTTCTGGAAGTTTACTGACATAACGCTGCCAATTTTTCAGTCGTGTAAATCCAGCAATATAGTTTCAAAATTAATAGCGAAAGAAACTGTTAGCTGGGTGTATTGAAAGTTGTTACCCTTCTTGATCACATCAATTTGATGGCTTTTTTGATTGGAGTCAGAAGAACAGTAATTTCTTGTTCTAAAAATGAGAGAAAATTGTTCTGAATTTGATTTCAGAATCAAAACCAGAAGCGTTCACACGAATTGAATTGTTGTTCCAGAATACCCGTCGAAAAGGCTTTTAGGAGCAATTTCTTAAGTCGTTTTCGTTTGGATTTCGGAACTATTCCATTCCTATCGAAGCTGGGAAATTTGAAGTAAAAGGAGTGAAAAAGGAGTAGCTCCGAACGTCCACTCGAAAACGACATTAGGTTTTCAATGAAAGAGAAATTTTTGTTCCATATTATTGTCCTCTCTGTTGCATGTCGTTTTCTATTGGCTTTTCGGACTATTCTTTTCCGTTTTGATTCCAATCGAATAGCAACTTACCAACTTCCAAATTTTAAGTCGTTTTTGATTAGATTTTCGGACCATTTTACTCCTTTTTGATTCCAATCGAATAGAAAAACATCGATTTCCCAAATTTATACAAACATGACTGCGTCATTTAACAAAATGGCTTCTTCAAACATTTCCCACTTTTGATAAGTAGTCCGAAGTAAAAACTTTATATGTATGGATTTGTGTGTTCCTCGTCTACTTCTTTATATAATCGGGAACAGAAAACACCGAAAATGTAACACGGAACAGGCAATCGAAGGCTTTTGAAGTAGTAGGAGTGAAAAAGGAGTGCAAAAGTAATACGCCGAACAAAGACACTCCATGTAGTGTCTTTGACTCCGAACATTCAAACGAAAACAACATTAATTTAACATACAGAAATTTGTGACAATTTAGGGAATTTTCAAGTAAGGTTTTCTACTTTTACATGCGGGGTTAAAGCGAGCTACAAACTCGATCCGACCGTATGTAAGCCGTAAACCTCTGTTGAGTTACAATTTAATAGGATCCCATTTGCGGAGGGGAGTCGAGTCGAAATTTGTGACGACAAACCTACGTTGAGGAAGACTTGTGTATTCTCGCATGTGTATGAGTAAAAATTATAAATATGTTGAAAGATAGTACATATGTATATAATAAGCTCATTCTGATGGTTGTTATCATATCCTATTTATTTATTCTTGTATTAAGTCCTTATTCTTATGAAATTTCAACACCATTCCAACTAATCTCCATATCGAGCTCTTCAAATCTGCAGTCTGCTAATATGTGTCAGTAGGAGTATATAAACTGAAGTTAGCTGCGATTTGTTTTGACATTAGCCGTTATTTTATTATCAGAGACGATCCATATAGATCATCAAAATACATGCATTACAACAACAACCTGTTCTCTATCGGGATCACGTTTCATGAAGCAAAAGTTTAGTTTTTGCTATTGCTTCTCAGCTTTGCAAATGGTTAGGAAATGTGAACTGTATAGTGTAAAGAAAAAAGAAAACCAATAAATGAAAAATAAATAAACGTAAGGTAAAAAGAGATAGGTATACATCACAGTTGTCACTAAGATCCGTATTGTTTTATTTTCATAAGATAATCTATATGGATCATCGGCGATATTAAAATAGGCTATTATATATTAAAATTTCGATGATTGCGTACATCAATTGGCATTTTTCTTTTTTAACTCAGAGCAGATCACGGAATTGTCAAAAAAATATTGTATGTTTTTTTTTTTTAGCTCAGACATATTTCGGAGCATAAAAAGTATGTTTCTTTTTTCCATCGGAAATCAAGCGAAACGCTGAGCGAAGCCAACATCATTTTTTTTTGTCATTTGACAGACACACTTATGACTTATGAAATGACAGTTCAGTGCTCAAGTGTGTTTCATAATTAAATCTGAGGACTCTGATCGTAATCTACTCAGAGCTTTGCTCAGAGCCAAAAAAGAAAAACGCCAAATGACAAAAAATCTCAGCATAATTTTATGTATTTTCATATTATGCAAGTTTCGTTGGGATTGTTGGATAATTCTTAAGAATAAAATACTAATACCCTCACACTTAACTTTTCGGTTTTTTGACAAAAGAGCGGTGTGAAGAATATGTCACAAAAAAGCTGTTTTGTGAAAAGAAATGTTATTCAAATATTTTAAGAGAATTTAAAATAGATTATTTTTCAAGTTGGTTGTGATAAATCGCTTGTCCCCACAAACGATAAAAAGAACAAGAGAATCTGTTAAAATTTAGCTGGAGAATAATGTGCAGCTTAAATCGAAAATTTTATTTTTACTTGAAGCTGCGTACCACTTGGCTAAAATTTGAAAAGAATTTTATATGGGAACTAAGATTTATCACGAGCTCAAGTCTCAGAGTTTCGATTTCAAGAATTAGAAAATCGCGAAATATCAAATTATTTTAGAAAAAGGCAAAAATGTAAAGGGAAACAGGCCAAATATTTAATTAGTAAGTAAGTACCTTTCGACTTTGAGCAAAAACGAAAACGCAAAGTTCAGTTGTTATACATTTTTATTGTTTAGTTTGACTGTTCTAATATATCATGATCAGATAAGTATACAAAAGTTATTTGGATAGATTACACGATGAGGCCAGTTGGCTGAAATCAAATTTGCCGTGTGGGTTTCCGACCAGCTGAAAATCGTGTTCGGCCGGCCTATAAGGTTTTTTCGTTGAGCCCTGAAGCTACCATCGGATCAACCCAAAGAGTATCTTGAAAAAAAAAAACCCCTAAGCTCACACTGGCGAGCAAACTCTGTGTTTTTTTAATCCTGATGGGGTGTCGCTCTTAAGTAGATCTGTGCTGTGGCGAGTTGAGATAACAATTAACAAATGAACTGTCAAAGTGACATGAGTATAGAGTTGTGAAGCATTTTTTTTTTTGTTATAGATTTGTAGATTACACAAATAGAATTTAATAGTACCTAATAATTAGAAAATGGAAACATTTGAACATGTTTTTATTTATTTTTAAAACTTATTTAAAACAAATATTAAGTTTTAATTATCAAAGCATTGAACTTCTTATTTCTTGTTTTAAATTTGAAAAACATATAATTGACAGCAATTGGGTGTTTTTTTTAGAAAAGAAAGTCCAGGATTTGTTGACAAACCTTGGCGTTGTCAAGAAAAACTGGATCAACCCTGTGGAAAACACAACACAGCTGATGGCAGCTTGTGCAACAAAAGGCGTGTTTTCTTAAATCCTGCAAGCAGATCGTTGAAACAAAAACAATATCACACCCTTAAAATTTGTTGAACATTCTACTGCATAATCTACCTGACAACCACTCTTTTCAGCCTGACTGTAAAATTTACAACAGATGCTGTTATTTTCACAATTCGGCTGTTGAATCCATGTCAAACGAATGAATTTTAAAATGAATTAATGACATTTCACAGTAATTCATTTAAATTGAAATTTTTGGATGCAGTGTTTTTATATCTGCCTAAGCGGGTATATTTATGGGTCTACTATTGGTTATTAATAAAACAAAAAGTTATCAAACGCAAAAGTTCTCTCATTCCATTATTCCACATAATGCGTTTATAAAACCTTAAACAGTGATTTTCGAATTAATATGGCTGAGAATTTTAAAACAGTATTATTTTATTGATGAAGACCTTAAATTCGGCGACCACACCCTGGTTAATGAATCTTGTTTGGAAAACCAATACAAAAAAAAAACAAAATGCAACCCTACATCCCAGGACTTAGGTAACTAAAAAGTGCGTGTGCGTTACTTAAATTTGTTTCTCAAAATTTCTCTCATGTGCGAACGTCAATGTCACATGCTTGAATTATTAATTAGACAGCACGTATAGTAAGAAAATGCTAAAAATGTACCTGTCGTCTTAACATATTTTTCTGCAAAGGTCTCTCCTGGTGGTTTGGCAATCATCTAAACGCATATCTAGGTATCGGCTTCCACCAACCCAAATGATTCAAACGATTTTTCAATTAATTTAAATATTAAAACGGAAATATTATAAATAACTACTGAATGCTAATGAGGAAAAGGTTTAAACATTGTGTAGTACCTATAGGACTCATGTATGAGGGAAAAAAGTGTGTAGCGAATATAAAAAAAAAAAAAAATATGTTCCTACATTAACACACGCCGCATTCAATTAAAAGCTTGTCAATGTCAATCATGGCCCAACAACGATATCTATCTTATACAATCTTATGAGGTTAATAGATTAGAATGGAAACACCCATTCTATTGAACTTTACATAGTTGCTAATCAAGTTATAAATATAAGGCGAAGTGTGTGTTTGGGGTAAAGCAAATTCTCGCCCAACCTCCCAAGGCTAAGGGGCAGTTTCTGGTTTCAAACAGCCTAGAGCGATTGTAAACAGATTCTATATAGTAAGGGTTGAACGGGTGGATCTGGAATCCCCCAAAATCAACTGCCAAAGGGTGCCCTAACTTGAATTTCATGGAGCTTAACACGTCTTTTTGGTTTAATTGATTCTGTAAAAAATCCAGTTTATAGAAGACAAATTCTTTAATATTTTTTTTTTCTTAGGTGGCACTATATTTTTTTTTCATATATCAAAGCCCAAAGACCTTGAAAGTAAGAATCGTGATATTCATTTGGCAGCAAGATAATACTTGAGGTGTAGGTACTCGACACTCGAAGATATAATAAATAATAACGAATTAAATGTACTTATGTTGTTTTATGTTATGATAGAGAAGATCAAAAATGTTGGCCTGGCATTTCTGCCTACGTATAACTTTAATTTAAGCCGCCGCCGGCGCTGGCGCTGCTGGAGCGATATTATTAAAACTGTTAAAAATAATAAACAAAAAGGTGTTTTAGCCCTGAACATACCAGTACCTTAATTACGGGATTAGTTGACTCCTTATCTTATTCAATTACTTATTAATTACACATTACCATTATTTAAATTTATAGTTAAAAAAGAATTACTTTGAACTAAGATAAATTTAATTACAATTTCTTTATAGCAAAGTATTATTTATTAGAGTATTCTAATCTTAAAATAATTATTTAATAAATATTTAATAATTTTTCAAAAAAAAAAATTGTTTTTAAAAAAATATTAACTAAATATTTTATTAATAATAAATTTAATGAACAAATAAACTTTTTCATAGAGCATACAGAAACTCAGATATGTAGGTATGATGAAAAAAATCGTTAATTCAATATAGTCGCAACTCCCACGCCACAGCTGAAGGGTATATTTGTAATGACGCTACCTCCCAGACAAACAAAAAGATTAAAAATATAAACAAAACACATTAAATTTAAAAAAAAAAAATTTATTCGTGTAATTCAATTTATTTATATATATTTTTTTTTTTTTTTGTGTAGGGCTTTTGTTAGTAAAACAATAAATTAGTGCCAGCTGACCATTAAAATAGTGGAAAAGACAATTCGCCTAACATCAACTGTCACTTTATTAAGTGTTTTCTAACTTTGTTCAGCAATCAGCAGGGATTTGAAGTTGAGTATGTTTGTGTAGAATTTTTCCACAAAATGACCCAAATATTTAAGTTAAAAGTTTTGCATCAATGTAACAAATCGAATGGAATCTTAAGTAAATAAAAAAAATAAAGCGGAAACAAAAAAATGCTCAATGACAGTGCGGTTCACTTGTACAGATACTTTTAATATTTGTTTGTAAAGAAATTAAGATTCTTTTTGTTTTGTTTTTTTTTTTTTGTAAAGAAACCATCAATCGAATTTTATTTACTTTGCTTGTCCAAGGAAATAATTCTACAATGTTCCAAATGTTTCATAACGAAACTCGCAAAATAAGTTTTCACTAGCAAGGGCCTCATAACCATTTTAAAAAAGTTTTCCTCGTCTAGATTTACCCTTCTGAAATGCTTCCAAGGTCTTGACTGAACTTGCCAAAAACTTGTCATTTTTCCAGGCTTGAATAATCAGCCCTATCGCCGATCCATCGTAACAAATCCCCGAACGGATTCTATCGCTACGAATCACGAACAAATATCTTCGCGGAATTCGAATGGAATCGAAAAAAAAACGTGAATGTAATGTGAATGGATTTAAAGCATCTAAAAAACTTAAAAATGGCCTTTTAATTTTAGGCCCGGAAAAAAGCAATCTGATGGATTTGCGTTGACATTTTGAACGAAATACTCCACAAACGTCAAAATGTAGTTTTTTTTTCTATCTATCTAGTCTAGTCGATTGACTAAAAAAAATTTGTATTATACATGTAGATTTTGACTCCGAAAAAAAGCGACTTAAGGACTTTTAGGCCCAGTTTTTCAGTGGTGAGTTAAATCAAAGTTATCTAACTCTGTTTATGAAAGGATGCATGCGGAAGGACCTACAAAAATAGGATGATAAAACAACAAACAAAATTTTCCATTAATTAGGATTAGGTGCGTTAACTGAGTTTAACTTTAATCTCGCACTAAGAAAATGGGCCTTAGAGACATTTGGAACGAAATACTCAATAAATGTATGTATAGGTACGTCAACATGTAATTATCTCTTTATCTGTCCAGTTATTACCTGTCAAATTCTATAGAAGGGTGACTACGATGTGAACGGATTATAAATTTTCTGAAAAAAACATTAATATTTGATTTTCCGCTCCAGAGAAAAGGCTCCAAAGACGATTCGAACAACTGGCAATTTTGTTATCAAATTCAGAAACATTTTCTATTTCTTTTCAGAAGCGGAGAACCGTTGACAAAGCCTCTGGATGATCAAACAAAAAACGCCATATTTTCCTTCAAATAACATTTTCCATAGAATGTATAAGACCGCACCCGGCGGAACTGCACTTCAACGTAACTCCGCCACACTACACAGCACTTCATGGTACAAACAGATGGATCTAACAGATTTTCCATCACCTCAATCATCATTCTTTTTAAATTTAAATGTAGTTGAATTTTGCTCTTGTTTACAAAAATATATGTCATAAGGTAAAATTGAGTTGGGATCAATCAAGTGAACTGCATTGTATTGGCTTCATTTAATCTTCTTTGCGTATCTTGTTACCGAGTTGTCTAAAGGTTCTTGCATCAGACGTGGACTATGAACCATCATAGTTAAGTAAGTTTTTTTTTTTTGTTACATTTGAGTTCTTTCTGGTTCACGCGAAAATAATTTACGGTCAATTGGAAAGAAGCCAAAATGACAATTTTCTTTCTAAAGCATATTGTACGATGGAAAATGGAAAATGGGAGACAATAAACCACACACTTTTCCCATTAATGTCACTGAACTCGAAAATGAAAACTATAATTTCTCGTCGTTTGGCGGAAGAAGATTTTCCAAAGTGACAGCAGACGCGGCGCGATGGCGATGGCGGTAACGGTATAGCGACGACGACGACGCCAAAAACGACTTGTCAAAAATTAGAATATAGAATTTTCGAGTGGTGGTAAAAAGTAATCATCACAATGCGTATGTTGGCGAATCTAAACAAAAAAAAAAAAAAAAAAAATTGTATACACCATCAAGCTATGTGTCACGCACGCAAATAGACATTCCACGAATCATTTAAAGATCATACCTGATTCAAGGTCGAGGTATGTACATATACATACATATATCTATAGTTGCCTCATAAAGTACTTTTTGATGGAGGTGTTTCTTTTTTTTCTATATTTGCCTTGGATTAGGCGTACACTTTTCAAACCAGCAATAATAATAAACCACAATAAGTTTTGGTTACTATGCAAACTATTAGCTTAAATGTGTTATGAGCTTTAAATAAACAAGTCTAAGATAAAATTACTTAATAGAAAAACTATGCTTATAGATCTATAAACACAAATAACTTCGTATAATATGCCTATAGTTTCATTTTAATTAAATAGAACATTCCATACATTTTATTTGAATTTATGAGCATAGTAAAATCAATAAAATCTAACTTTCAACATCTGCTAATTGTTAAAGTTGGATTTATAGTAGGTATCTTAATAAATGGTTTAGGTAAATTTTTTTATAAGCTAAAATTTATGAAAGAAAAGCTTTCTTTTTAACTAAATGGTAATAAAAATAATATTTGAATATCGTGCGCTCCCGACCAGTGACTCATGGCGACTAACAATTGAGCAAATTTTGCGCTTAAATGATACCCCTCCTGCTTACCCCAACCCGCTAGTATTTCGAAAATCGCAATTTAAAGTTGAAAAATTTCCGCTGCACACCCTATATTTCCCACAAGGTTCACCACCTTTGACCACATTTGTTCGCGTCGTCAGCAAATAACTGAACGTGGAAACCCTGGCTTTTTAATTCAATTTGTAAGCGAACTGCCACGTTTATTATTAAGAACGCGCGTCCCATCGCGTAAACTGTGTTAAATATAATTTGTCGTGACAGCATCCCGTCGCGTGTGGGCTTTGGTTTTGACGTTTGATTGAGCGCTGATGTATCGAAAGGTGTGTTTGTTTAGTTCAACTCTGAATTCCAACTGTTTTTCACCAGGTTTTATCTAAAACTTGTAGTTTACGATAACTTATGGTTTACAAAAATGTATGGGAGGGAAAACTTGTGTTTTCGATGTTGGTTTTACGCTAAACCGATATGTTCGCGAAAACCGGGTTTTAGGTTTGGTTTGAAAAGGCTTTTAGTTAGATACTTTTGCTTACGTCTCATCTGAATTTTCAGACAAAAATTCCCATCAGAAAATTCAGAATAAAATGATTGTGGTGAGGCAAATGTGGAAGTACTATATATGGAAGTAGAACTTTATGATTTTCGCTTAAGTTGGTGGTTGATTTGAGTTTATTAATTTTCATCACAAGCACATTGATTTTTTTTTACATAAAAAACATTATTGTTTATTGATAAATGAGTTTTTAGATCAAAAGATTGAGTATTCTCAGAAAAATGTTCCCAGTATTCTCCATCGCAATATTGTAGAATAATTTGTTTCATTGAACTTTACATAGTTTTGTTGTATTTTGTAATAAATAGATTTTAAAACAGGAAAAAAAATATTTTACTGCGTAACAGCAAACACTTTAAATAAAATTTAGAAAACCTGTTGCTGATTTATTTACAAATAATAATATCATCCCCAAAACTACTCACTATGAATTTTTAATTTACGAATATAATTAGAGTTCTGTTTTATTTCGTTTTAATGTAAATCCTATAGGTGAATGCAAGAATTTGACACAACAACTTTCGTTCAATAACAGCATTAAACAACATAAATTCAGATCTGAATGTTCAGATTTTGTGATTGAACGTGCCCAATATCATTGAACCTGGCTACGTAACGTAAAGGTTGTCAGCTCGTATTTGAACAGGGATGTTGTCTTATTTTGTTCGCTCATATTAAAAGAGAGATGCTATCTGATATGAAATGGTACAACAGTTTGGTACGAACGATAACAGTAGTTGCCGATGTTTTTGAATTTCATTTTATTTATTAAATGAACAAAGAGAAGAAAGTGTTAGCTAAGCGAAAAATAAAACGTTTTTCAGAGATTTTTCATTTCATTGACATCGTGATCGTAGCCATTCTCTAACGAAATTTGGAACTTTCTGGTTTGACACATAAGAAATGAACTCTTTTTTGGCGAATATAGAATATTTTATTTAATATGTCGGCGGGAAGAACTAAAATCGGCGTTATCTTAAGCCCGAAGATAAAAAAGTTTAAATATTTTTGATTTTTCAGAGGTTTGTTAATCTATTGACATCATAGCCATCTTCCAATTTCAGGATTATTTTGGGTTCAACGACGTAAGTTTTCAAATTTTGTTATTGAACGTACCCAATATTTAAGTAACATATTCTAAAGCGTAACAAGAAGCGGGATGAGTGTATAGCGCTCACGTTATGTTTCCGTTTTTACGATATTTACACATTGAAAACTGTGTTTTTGTTTAAGAAAAATAAAATATCTGTCGATTAGAGTTGATGGACGGAAGTGCTTTTTTGATTGAACCTTGACATGACTGTAAACGCCATCTATTTGCAATTTATTTATAATAATAGTTATTTTAAAATTGACTATTTAGATTTATTTTGACATTTTAAGCTGTTGTTACATTTATTGTACTGTCTCTTTTTCGCCTTTTCGACACAATTTGAAAAAGCATTTACAATCCAAATATGTAGTTTGACGTAAATATGCTATTTGAGGCTTTTTAGATTAGTCGCATCCAGAATCATTTTCTGAACCCTTTAGATGGCAATTATCTTTGTGACAAAGAGGGAATAGTCCAGGAGTTGATTTCAAAATCAAAGTCAGATTTTGAAACTGCGATGCAATATTACTTGAATTACCGGATCGCAAAACTATATGAAAACAAATATTCGGGAAGAGCCCAAAAATAAGCGAAATTTCTCACACTCCTAATAATTTGTTTTTTTTTTTTTTTTTTTTGGCAAAAACTTGATATGCTCAGAAAATTATGAATGCGAAATTGAATCAAAATCGGAAGAGCGTTTTTCTAGTAAATTTGAAAAAAAAAACCTAAATCGTTGTATAGCTACAACTTTTAAAGATGAGCTAAAACAAACATTCGAATTTCCACTCTAGAGAATTAAGTACATAAAAACAGTCTGTACTAGATTTTAATCAAATCTGTCTCATCCCAGTGCTGGGGGATCGTGCGAAAAAATCCTTTTCATGGGGGGTTTCGACCTCAAAAATAACAATAATTAAACCGACTTGTTTCGAGGGAATTTCTTGTTTATAAATTATAATTTGGAAACAGATAACCACAGTTCGATTCTTCAATTAACATTTAAAAAAAAGCGAAATAAGGTAGTAGACATTTTAGAATCATTTCTTTGAAAATTGCAAAAAAAACACCTGGTAAGTAACAATATATAATTTACGAAGTTCAAGACGAATGTACCTTGTATCAACGACCGCATATTTCGAAGATATATTCATATTTTAAGGAAAAATGTTTAGAACTAATTAAATACAATTAAATTATTAACTTGCGAAAAATTAATGATGGACATATTTTTATAAAAGCATGCTTTTGACGAAATTAAAAAAAAAAACATCATCTCAAAGACCCTTCATTTATAGAATTATTTTCCTGTTCACATAAGTCTTCAATAATACAATAAGTCTTAATTTAAAGATAGTTAAAACTTAACATATTTAAATAAAATTCTTAATTTTTCTAAGAAAAATTTTTTTTAGTGAGCAAAAGTTTCTGTCATTAAGTTATTTTTCAGTCATGTAGTTATTTTTTATTAAATTACATTTATTTTTGTAAGATTTTAATATTGCATAAAACCAACTTCAATATTTTTAGTTTTTCGTGGGAAAAAACAAAAGAAAAAACGAAAACAAAAATTGGGATATAAAGGGAATTTTCGCATTGATTCAAGGGATTTCTCTCCATCTCCATAATGCCCTCCGGCACTGGTTTATCTATTTAGGCTCTTGATTTGATTGACTCTTATAGATCTCATAAAATAAAATAATTTTTATATTTTACACAAAATGTATATGGAATGACTCATATTATAGCTGCATTTATAAATATATTAAAGATGAATTCACTCAATTCATATTTGTTTTATTTCATTGCATTGAAGTCGAGTTCTAACGAAATAAAGGATGTTTTTTTTTTAAATATATTTTTAGATATTATAATTTTTGTATATACAGGGTGATTCGCATAGGATGTGACAAAAAGCTAGACCGTTTAAATTGGGTCGAGAAAAGCAAAAAACCGGACGGAAGGTGGGGTCTATTCCCCGCAGTTTATCCAGGAGGGCCAATTTACTAAAAAATTTACTTAAAAAAAAATAAAAAAACAACGGTTATACTATACAATGCCATAATATACCTTTTTGTTAAGCCAGAAATCTCTTCTTTTATTGTATTTTTTAATAAAGTTGTTTTAGAGAATAATTTTTCAAAAATTAATTTTCAAACTCAAAATTTTGAAAAAAGGTGTATATTGGCATTGTAAGTGTAACCGTTGATTTTTAATAATTTTTTTCTTCTCTAAGCCAATTTTGTAGAAAATTGCCCCTCCTGGCTAAACGGGGGGAATAGACCCTCTCTTCCATACGATTTTTTCTTGTCTCGACCCATCCTGCACGCTCTAGCTTTTTGTCACACCTTATGCGAATCACCCTGTATTATGAATAATTCATACAGTTTTCAAATTGTCAGTGTCATTTTTGTTCCATATTCTCTGCAATTTTGAAGTGATGAACTGATGACATAAACACTTCAAAAATGTTACCAAGTATTACAAATTTGGTTCCAAATTGGCGATATGTTAATCTACGTTGACAAACCAACAACAATCGACACAAAGGGAAACAACATCATTCCTATGTTATTGAGGACATAAGCTACAAAATAAGTTGAAAAGGAGTCGCAAATTTTGTTACTTGGATGACATTCATTAGATCCAGTCGTGGTTGCCATATGCCCCAAGTTGTATTTGAAAACTAATTGTAGAATGTGCTCTCTCTATTAACAACAAATATCTATAGAAATTTAAGAAAGTTCATGTGTTTTTTTTTTCAAAATCAAAATTATAGTATTGGATTAAAAAACACCCTTTAGTTGGTATACATAAAAACATATTTGATGCATGACACGGTGACAGAAGTGACATTTTTGAAGCGTAATTAAATTGAAAAATGTACAATTTGTTTAAATAGATTTTCGATTTATCTTAAATTACTAAGAAAATGTGATTCACAGCTCCTTCAGTTGTAAATTTCCTTCCAAAAGATAGGATAATATCATTTTGCTCAGAATCACCCATATACTCGTTTATTTACTGTTTGAATATTTCACCCCGAAATATCATAAAAAATGTAGCGATAAAATAACGAAAAAAAAAAAAAAATTAATTGGAAAAATCAAGAATGATGATGGACGTCGTTTTTAATTTCAGTTTTCAAGAATTTTATAACAGATTTTTTGTTGGTCCGAGAACCAGCTTTAATAAAATAAGAATTTTTATCTTTTTTTTTTTATTTTGGAACATTGTAAAAACTGAAGCAGACATTTCGGAAGCTAAAATATATGTATGTAATTTAAAATCACTTAAGCAACATGATGTTCAATCATCGAGAATAAATACATAGATATAAGGCGGAAATTAATAACAAAAACAAAAAAAACTAACAAGATTTTTTTATTTACGCTTTGAATAAAATTGAGTTTTGGTAAACAAAATGACAAGATTTGTTATTCTATCTAAATAATGTTTTTGTTTATAAAAAGTGGACTATAATAGTAGTTTTTAAAATTATATTTTTCTAGTTTAGATATTCCGATTTTAAATAATGACGCAATGGAAGATCCAACAACGGGTTTCTAACAAATCTTTCCATTTCTCATTAACGAAAAAAGTCGTTGGGAATTTCCGTCTTAAGATGCAATCGTGTTTTTTTGTTTAATTCCTTCGTTAAGAAGTAATAATTGGGATCTATCACAGAAACGACAAACTGTTAGGTTGGGAGATCTGCGTACCTACAGTGGAGCACTTTATATAGGAGAGCGGAAAAAATTGCATAAAATCTGAATTACTCTCCCGATTTTGATGAAATTTTCAGTTATGACAGTTACATTACATTACAGATCATCTTTTTCTGATTCATCGGAAATGCTTTCCTCCGACCACATTTTTCCGATGAGCAACTATTTTGACCATCAGCACGGCAGTGAGGCCATCAGCTCCAGGAGCTTTCTTGGACATAAGTTTAGATATGGTTATCTTTACTTCGTCAAGATCGGGCGGACGCGAGCTGGTCTACGTAGCATCGTTTTAGGTTGAATGATACAATCAATCATGACTCTGATATGACAACTGAATTCGATTCATCATCGGCCACGGCGTTTTTTCTTAGGGCTTCTTTGAAAATGTTTCCACTCAGTACTTGATTTTGGTTACATTGATCACCTCAATAAGAGGCTATTATAGGCTTAATCGGAAAAGGACCAGCTACTAGGATAACGGTTTGTTAAATAAATGTGACTTCAATCGATTGACATGGAGTGTATATTGCACAGTTATTCCTTTTGATATATCGCTGGAAATTGGAGATTTCCACACTAAGTTGCTGCCCTCTAGGTCAAAGATAATTTTTGATGACTCGTTTAAAAATATGTTGAATTCGTGTATACGAAAGATAAATTCAGATTGTGCGGTCGTGAAGTAGACAAGACACAAGACAGACATCCGACATCTGGCGTTTGATTTGATACAGCAAAACGTCATCCATAAAGTGAAACGAATTCTCAAAAAAAAAAAAAAAAACAATTAAAAGGCTCCGGGGCATTTTGTTTTTCTCTTTCTCTTTCCTTTTCGAATTGCAATAAATTGGGGTGAAAAAAAAAGAATTTAGAAGATAATAAGTAACCATCAATTCGAAATAATTTATCTTAAAACTAAAACCATGTTGAAATTATGCAGGTCGTCGTTATTGTGTCCATATTTTAGTCGCGTTTAATATACGAACTGACTTATTAAAATTATTCTTTTTTTTTCCTAGCGAAAAGAAATTTCTTCTTTTTTTTATTTAATTTAATCGTATACGTACCTCGGAACATATTGTATGTTTTTTTTTTTTTTTTTGAAAAATGTATTATTTGCTTCCATGTGGGCTGAAATAAAACAATAAAAACGAGGTGTTAATTGGGGTGAAATTAGAATTTGAGCATGTAAGTTTTGTCGATTAATCATCAAGCGTTCTTAAAAAAAAAAAAAATACTAAGGTAGATTGGTGAAGATGTGGCCATCGGCCGTGTCGGTGCAGTAAACTATAGAATTGAGAAACCACTTAAAAATATAATTTTTTTTCGGACCATTATTTTTCTATGCCTACATTATATCTATGTATAGGTATAGAGAATGCGGATGTGCTGGGTAGCATATTGCTCCACCGCAGCGCGCCGGTCTTTTTGTATAAATCCTAAACTGCTCTTCTAAATGCTAGTTTTTATTTTGTTTATGTAGATTTGCCACGGTTTGATTTTGTATAAAATATGTTTAAATTTTATATTTTTATTTCTTTTTTTTTTAAATTCTTGCGGTTTATACCCAATGAAAAATAAAAATTAAATATTTAAATTTAAAGAACAGTTCCATGAGGCAAATTCGTTTTTGAAAAGCTCTAAAACATGTAGTTATTCCCAGATGATCTAGTGAAAGATTCAGAAAAAAGTGCAAGCCTAATTCACACATATAATACAGGGTGATTTGCATAAGTTCTGACAAAAACTAGAGCGTGTAGGTTGACAAGAAAAAAATCGTATGGGAGAGGGTCTATTCCCACTCGTTTAGCCGGGAGGGGCAACTTTCTAAAAAAAATACTAAAAACAGAAAAAAACTATTAAAAAACAAAAGAAAGCACTTACAATGCCATGCTATACCTCTTTGTACATCCAAAAATGTCTTCAAAAAAAATTAAAACAGTTTTTTTTTCAAAATTTTACGTAATGAAGTACTTTATTTGTTTTCAAAATTCAATGCTTTTATAAATTTTTAGTCAAAAACTTGTACTTTTTGAAAATAGGCAAGTCTACTTTACTACATTTATGTAGTGAAAGAGGATATTTAGAGCAACTTAAGCAACGGATTTGAGTCAAATTAAGGAAATTTTATATCTGTTACTATTTTCAATTTTCTTAACAACTAGAACAGATTTTAGCATCTGGTTTTTAGTGTTTGACAAAAAATTAATAAGAGCATTGAATATTAAAAACAAAAAAATTACTTAATAACGTAAAATTTTGATAAAAATTAGTTTGAATACAATTAAAAAAAAAAACAATTTTTTTTTCAAAATTTGGAGTTTGAAAATTAATTAATTTTTTGAAAACTGTTCATTAAAACAACTGTTTTTAAAAAGAAAATTAAAGAAGAGATTGCTGGCTGGAGCTGAACACACCTTAAACAGTTACAGTTTATGCAAAAAAGTATGCAAACATACTCAACTCATTTCACATTTTTCATTAGCTATCAAAGTTCCGTGAATGTATTTAATATTATACAAAAAAGATAAAATAGACATTTAATTTTAATACAATTTAAAAAAAGATACTACGATACTAGGTATGTAACTCGTTTAAGATTTGGAAAATCCTAATTTTAATCTACCATCATACTAAAAATAATATTTTGCGCCAATGGCAACACATTAAAAATTGTAAAGGGTGTTTTTTATAGTTGGCAACACTATTTTAACTGGCGGCCATTTTGTCAGCTGTCAAGTGATTTATTTTTATGTGGTTTTCCAGTCAACCATTTCAGATTTGGGGGTCAGATTCCAGATCAATCGTGGTAACTAGAACGAATCGCGATTGATCCTTTTTTTGTAAAGGTGTAGGTGATTTGTCTGTGTTTACTGATGTAAGTAGTGATAGTATATGTAGGGAAAAATTCCTACAAGTATTTTTTTCCTAGGGAACAGTTTTTCCTTTAATACAAAAATATTATATATTTGGCTTTATTTTCTTGATGAAACTGGTGAAAAAATTCTTACAAAACGTTTTTTTTTTTCAAATTATAAAAGAACATTTTTGTGTTTAAATTGTAATTAATTTCAACTACGCGAATACTTTCACCTGTCTTAATTTATTGAAATGGAGATTAATGAGAGAACCCACACTGGCGCTATGCAAATCTTTGAACATTCTTCAGTCGTCGCATATTCGCGCGAAGGTTTAGCGCCGGTTTGGGAGCCTTTATTGATTTGTTTCATAAGAAAAAAACTCAAAAGTTGGACTGACTTTTAATCTTGAAATTATTAATATCCTGAGGCCATTTTGAAATTATGACAAAATATAAGAAAGAAAAGATTTACGCATTCTTTTCTTGACTTCATTTAAATGAATGTGATATTGTACATTATTTTGTTCAATCAAATTGAAATCAAAAAATATAATACAAATTAGGGAATTTTTTGTTCCCTAGCAGGAATTTTATTTTGTTGGTATACTATCACTGCTTTATAACGTGATTCGGCCATCGGTCGGATCCATACATCCACAGGAATCCCGTCCATCCAAAATCCAAATCAAAGGAGAAGCTATCGGTCGATGGTGAGGAAGAAGACAATGAACATGAAACAAGGTCACTACATAAGGATTACTATGGAATTTTAATAAAAATAATTCTATTTTCACAAAAAAATAATGGACTAACCCACATGTTTCCACAATGCCTTTCATTCCATATGAAAATATTTATTTTATTAAACAAATGCCTTATCAAAAGTAAACAATGCTAGCGAAAGGCCAAAACGAATTTAAACTGACGAGGAGAGGACGACGTTTAGAAATGTCAATTTGGTTCGTGTATGTGTAAATCTGCCAATAAATCGAGATTTGAAAGATCAATCGAGAAAAAAAAACAGACCACGAAAAAAATCAATTTTTTTGGTTGTTAGGAACGTAAAATCTGAAAAAGATCAAGTTGACCCCCATAAAAATCAATTTTTTTGGTTGTTTGGAAAACCACATTAGTTTAGTTTGGCATTTCAACATCAATAGACTGAAAAGCCTGAACAACGCTTCCAAATTTTGCCCAAATGGGCCCAAAATAAGATTGCCGTCGATCCCAATTTTGTTTAGCGATGAAGCTCACTTTTCATTGAATGGATATGTCAATAAACAAAACTTCCGTATTTGGAGTGATGACAACCCTCAAGTGTATGTTGAGACACCGTTACATCCACAAAAAATGAATGTTTGGTTTGCTTTATGGTTTAGTGGAATAATTGGTCCGCACTTCTTTAAAAACGATGCTGCCCAAAACTTTACAGTCAATGGTGACCGCTATGGAGCCATGATTACTGACTTTTTCGTTCATCAATTGAACAACCATGATGGGAAGGAGCTGTGGTTTCAACAAGGCGGTGCAACATGTCACACAGCTCGTGCCACAATTGATTTATTGAAGGAAACGTTTGTTAACCGCATATAGTTTCACGTTACGGACCCGTGAATTTTCCTCCAAGATCGTGCGATTTAACGCCGCTTGACTATTTTCTGCGGGGATATGTGAAGTCTACGCCGATAAGCCCGAAACGATTGACCACTTGGAGGACAACATTCGCCGCGTTATTCCCGATATACGGCCACAAATGTTGGAAAAAGTCATCGAAAATTGGACCTCTAGATTAGACTACGTCCGAGCCAGCCGTGGCGGAAATCATATTTAAATTATAATGCCAGAAAGTTATCTTTCGAATAAAGTAAATTTCCTGTCAATTTAAAAAAATCATCTTTGTTTTATGTCATTTCAAAGTTGTATACCTTTTAAGAAAAAAACACCCTTTATTTTGGTGCCCGCAGTGACATCTTGTCCAGTTATTACACTGTTTATGTCTTAAAGCACCTTTGGTAAATAGATCGAGCGGGGCTAGTGCAAGGAATTTTACTAGGGCTGCGGTTGGAATAGTTCTAATGGCACTGTATGTACTAACACATGATAGTCTATGTCTGGATGTCGTCGGCATAGGCCACGACTTTGACACCGCTCTAACTTAGTTTAACTAAGATCTGGGGCCGAATTACCGCATCACTTATCGAGTTATATGTGATTGAATTATTTGATTTTTGCATTACCGCTCATGGAGCCATCATCCCCATAGGATCACTGATGGCACTCACTTGATCAGTCACTAATGCGGTACATTGGCCCCTGATTAACGACGAGAAGCCATAAAGCAGATGAGATAAGACTCCACCCTGTGGAGTACCTATACTCCTACATGTCTTAATTTTTAATTTGTTGTCACCCATTTCAGCATTTACAATTCTCGTTTAAAACATGGAGTCAGTCCAGTTTACCAGTGTCGGATCGATGCTGATGGAGTTCAAGGCTGTCGAATTGTATCGCTTCTTGAACTGGATTGATTTTTCAATTGTGCTCAACCGTCTCAACAGATTTGCCCTTCATATAATATGCATGTTGGGCCTGTGAGAACACACTGTCACTAAGCTTTAGGCCAATGTGTGTTTCGATTAGCCTTTCTTAGGTCTTGAGAAATAAGGAGGATAGGCTTATTAAAATTAAGTTTTTTTCAGTTAAATATGAGTGGAATTGCCAGCTTTCGCAATGAAAATGACATTGACTTTGCTCCAACTAGAGGGGATATGCGTTATTGTTTAGACATCCTCATTGGAAAGATTATGTCTTTAGAGCTTTGAAGCATAATTGGAATTATTCCTTCAATGCGAATATTAGAAAATTCACTTATGATAGGGCCTCTCCTTTCATATAGGAGATGAATATATTATACGCGACCTAGGAAGTAAGTGCCCATAAGTGATTCTAGGGTTTCTGAGCAGAAGTCTGTCTATGTATCGTCCTATCTTTTCAGGAAGCCGGGGAGAGTGTAGACCTTTAATATTACTTTCTTAAGCCTCGCAGCATCATTTGTAGACTCGATGTCAGCACAACATTTTCGCCAAGCTGCTCTTTTTGCAAAGGTTGTTCTATGTTTGTATTAATTTTTGCCGATCTTGAAAAGATCCCAATCAGCACTTTCGTTGTTATGTTTAGCCCTATATTTAACGAATACCTTAAAGCTGTAAAAAAGAATCGTGAGTCCCAATATTTTTCGGTTGGAACGGTAAGGGCTAGTAAATTTATTGGTATTTATCTTTTTGCGAAATTATTCACAACAAATGCCAAAGGCAAAGAACTCGAGGTTAACAATCCTGCGAGGCACCAGACGCGAAAATGACGTGCTAGTTAAAAATACAAATAAAGGTGTATAGAGAAAAGTGTTGAATGTAATTTTACATTTGAACTCATCAGGGTCAGAGTTCAGAGTATAGGTACCTAACCTACCTACATACATAATTACAAACAATATTATTATTCTAGACAAAAAACTTGCACTCATTTACCAATTTTTAAGTCTTGGATTAAAAGTGTAAGAGCTTTATTCAAACTTTCATTCACCTGACTTGTTATTGTCACTGCGATACATACATATGTACGTAGGTAGAAGTAATATTTAATGCTCGTCAATTTTTACTTACCTACACACATTCCTGGAAATACATTTTACCTTCTTCCTCGATCGCATTGTGTATACCTACCTATTCTTTTTTATTTTGCATTGAACATACCTACTTTCCTCTGTAAAATTGTGTAAACTGAGCAAACATATTGCAAACCAAACTTATTAATAGAAGATCCTATTTCACACTTATTTATCAGGAAAACAACAAAAAGAATAACGTTTACAAGAAAATAATGAAATTCCAGTAAGAACACTTTGTCATTCATCATTAGTTTCCATTTATATTTAAAAAATAAAAAAAAAAGGAAAAATTCAAAATCCTATACCTATGTTAGTACGTACATATGTATATGTATAGGTATTCAGGTAAACAAAATTGAAATCGTATCTATTTGCAATTTTAATTTTTACCTCTGTAAGCCGCTTTTGTGCAAGCTGTAAGCAAAAATTACTAAACAACAAACGAAAAATGCTTCTGCACACGTAAATCTACCAAAGCCCTATACAAATGAAAAAAAAAAAAAAAAAACAAAAACAAAACATCAAAATCTATCTATAGGTAGAGTAGAGGTACCTACTCCTTTACAACACCAATAATACCTATAATGAGGACCTCTGCATATGCGGATGCTTCTTTGTTTTTAACAACAACACAACTTGAAGAAGATACGGGTTCTCCTTCTCTGCCTGCTGCCTGTAATGTTTTGTTTGCCACTCTGCGTGTTTAAAATATACTTTTGTATCTTTTCTTTGGAGCAACTGCGATATTCAAAAAGGACAGCTGCTACGCAAGAACAAAAACAAAAAAAAAGGTATTTCCTTATTTCTGAATCAGCAACAACTTGTTGTTTCCAAATGTTATTAGGTTCGCTAAAGTTTACCCCATTAAGTTCGTCTTATACTGTCTGGATCTGTGGAAAATGAGATTAGGGAAGAGAGAACGTTTATTATGTGTACATGTGTAATAACTAATAAGAAATAATTAGGGCAGTGGGTTCCCTATGCTTTAAATAGATATGAGCCTCAGGATATTAGTCTACATCACTTGTTTACGAAAAACAAACAGGAACACCCCCCCCGCCGCCGTTGCCGTCGCCACGCCATTGTTTAAATGTACATAATTTTAATATTATTTTAATTTTAAATAAACAACACAAATATTTGCCTATAGGGCTTAAGGCAAGACTAAATTAATAATGCATGAATTAATATATTTAGTTGTATGTATGTATGTACCTTTATAAATTAATTTATGCTGGTATTTTTTTCTTGCGATAGACGTAACAAGTAGGTAAGGTAGTGCTATGTGAAAATATTTTGATTTGTAAAAAAAAAAACAACCGAACTCGAGATTTTGATTAAACCTGATACTACATACATGTACATGAAGGGTCATTAATTTTTCGGTTTCAAAAGTAAAGCTAAATAAAACACACACAAGTTTACATTTTTGATGAAAATTTTATTTTATTATAAAGGTTGGACTTTGCTATTAAGTGTGAAAAACAATGGGCACGTTCAATCACAAAATCTGAAAATTCAGATCTGAATTTATGCTGTTGAACGCACAAATAATCTGAATTTTCAGTTGAAAGTTGTTGTGTCAAATGCTAGCATTTACCTGAAGGGTTCACATTAAAACAAAAAAATTTTGTGAGTGCCGGGACTCACGGTTAATATGTGTAAACATCAACGTTTGTCCAAGCGCAGTTTTGAGGAACTGAAAGTACCCAATATCCTACTGTGCAGATTTTGTAACGTAACGTTGCACAGGAAAGTTAACGCCAGCATAGATGATAACACATCAAAAACAATGAATGAATTTGTCCATTCTTCCGTAAATCAAGCTTTAGGTTTAGGCTCCACTTAAACGACTGACATATTGGCATTTTTCTGTCAGTAGACTTCAAAAACAATGAATTGATCAATTCTTCTGTCAGTTTTTCGACAGTTTGCTGACAGGAAGACGCCGATTTTTCAGTCGTTAAAAAAAAAAAAAAACAATTTGTTTCGGTCGGGGCTAAGCATATTTCGTAACGTAACGTGCTACAATGTAATTTGCACGACGGAACGTTGCACAGAAAAGTTCACGTTTTTTTTTTCCACTCTACCGCGAGCATAGATGTTTACACATCAATAAATAATAAGTTCTTGTGGTGATTTATTTAACTAAGCCAGCAGGAAATTACAGCAAGACTATGTGAAGTTTAGTGAAAAAATAATTCCACATTTTTCTAAGAATAGGTAGTTAATCTTTTAATTTAAAAACTCACTTATCAATAAACAATAAGTTCTTTTATGTAAAAAAGTATTAATTTGTTCGTGATGAAAATTAATCATCATTAATCAACCACTAACCAGAGCGAAAATCATAAAGTTCAACTTCTATGTAGAGTACTTCAACATTTACCACACCACTATTACTTTATTCTGAATTTTCAGATAAGAATTTTTGGTTGAAAATTCAGATGAAACGTAAGCAAACGTAACTAAAAGTCACTAAAAGTCATCTAACTTTTTATGGGAGCTGGCCAATCAGAAGCTCCAAAAATTCAGAAATCTGAAAATTCAGATGTAAAACGTAATGCGTTGAACGCGCCCAATATCATTCAAATGGCCGCCTCGGGGATATTCGCAGGATGCGATTTTTTTGAGGTAATTTTTAACCACTTTTTCGCACATTTCGGGCTGTATCTCGGCCATTACTTGAGTAATGTTGGGTTTTAATGTGTCTAGAGTTCGGGGATTATTCGCGTAAACACGGTCTTTTGCTTAGCTTCATTAAAAGAAAACTAACGGTGTCAAATCGAATGATCTTGGTCTTGGTGGTCAATTGACGTTCCCAAAACTTGAAATTACGCTAGCAGGAAACTTCTCACGCAATAAAGCCATAATTGGTCGTGTTGTGTGGCTTCTGGCCCTATATGTTGTTAGAACCACACGTCCAAGTCATGATCTTCAATCGCCGGACAACGAAAATCGGTTATCATTCGACCATATCGCTCCGAATTGACTGTCCGTAAATTCGATTTTTGTAGTAAGTTTTAATAATTTTAACGCGTTGTTCGATTGTTAAGCGATCCATTATCGTAAACGACCAACATTCTCATTTACATCGCGCAATCATCTTCAAGATTCCTCGTTTCGCTTGAAGTTACCAAGAGATTTGATCTTTTGTAACATTTTTTTGGAGAACAAGTTGTGGAATTTTGAAGCAAAAAATATTTGTGTAGATTTTTTTTTATTTCAACATTTAAGGCAATTGTGAAAGTCTAAACCTTTACCATGCCCAAATGCAATGTCTCTTTTCATGATAAATAAGTTCCGCGATGTGGCTGTTATACCTATACCATTCTAATTCGGGGTTTTTAATTCGAATTGTTTTAATGGGTACAAACGTTTCAAAAATGTTATTTATTTTATCACTGTTACTAACATTCGTACAAAAAGACATAATATTTCATACTTAATATATCACTTACCTTCGTACATTCCATGGAATATTTTTCTAAGCCCCCCCCGATCACATTGCTTATTTGTTTTTATTTATTATTAAAACACACAAAAAAAAACTCTGTTAAATTGTGTAAAATGAGCTAACAAATTGCAAACCAAACTTATTAATATATAAAAGATCCTATTTCGCGCTTATTTATCAGAAAAAAGAATAACGTTTATACGAAAATAAATTATCCAGTATAAGAATATTTTTGTCCTATACGACATTAGCTTGCATTTATTATTAAAACAAAAATACTATATTATACCTACACAGGTACAAAAAAATTGAAATCGTATATCTACGTAGGTATTTGCAATTTTAATTTTTACCTTTGCAAGTGGCTTTTGTGCAAGCTGATGCAAGCAGAAATTGCTACAATAACAACAAAAATTGCCTTCTCATATAGGTAAATCCCTCGAAAGTGCTACAATACAAAACAAAAGAAGACCACTGCTTGTGCATTGTTTTTTTTTTTTTTAAACAACAAACAAAATTAAGAAGACACGTGCTTTGCTGGCTGTATAAGGTTTTTGTTTACCACACTGCGTGTTTTTAATATACCTACTTTGTATCTTTTCTTGAACAACTGCGATATTTAAAAGGATATAGCTGCTACGCACGAAAGAAACCGATTGAAGTTCAAACAAGGTGCACATTTCCTTATTTCTCCGAGTCAACAAGTTGTTGCTTTCGGATATAAAGGTTATTCGAATGAAGGTTAAACTTTATAACATTAACAATTTAAATTTGATTACAATAGTATAATATAATTGGTCTGTTTGGTAACGTAAAATGTCTTGCGAATTGGCACACATTTTTACAAAATTGCACAATTTGTCACAAATTCCTGTTTGTTAACTCGAAAAAGTTGCAACGCGAGAGCACATCGAGAGTGAAAAAAATCTTCCATCCATTGGATAACTTGCGAATTTGTGATGCATGCAATTGTTGATATGATGGGTAAAATTCTGACGCTTTCTACACAAAAGTGTTTCAATCATCATCGTCGGCTCGACAACCGGGGTCCGGTCCTGGCCTCCTTCAACAAGTCTCTCCACCCATCCTGGTCTCGAGCCGCCGCCATCCAGTTGCGCACCCCAAGGCTCCGGGCGTCCTGGTCTACGCCATCTCTCCAGCGCAAGCATGGTCTACCACGCTGTCGTCTACCATAGAATGTACCACAAAGAACTTTCCGAGCAGGTTCCTCTTCGCTCATGCGAGCTAGGTGCCCTGCCCACCGGAGTCTACCGAGCTTAATTTTTGTCACGATATCTGCTTCAAGGTAGATTGCGTACAATTCATGATTGTACCGTCTCCGGAATCGTCCTTCCTCGCATATGGGGCCAACAATTCTCCTTAAGACTTTTCTCTCGAACGCGGCTAAGAGGTCGGAGTGCCTTTTGCTAAGCACCCAAGTCCCGGATCCATATGTGAGTACTGGCAGGACCATGGTCCTGTACAGCAGCAGTTTTGAAGTTATGGTGAGATTTCTGGATTTGAAGAGCTTTGACAGACTATAGTAGGCTCTGTTGGATTTGAGAAGCCGCCCGCGTATTTCTTCTTCTATATTGTTATCGGCTGCTTCTATTGACCCAAGGTATTTAAAGGATTGCACCACTTCAAATTCGTGCTCCGCTACCTTGATTGTTTGACCAACTGTTCCTCTCGCATTCGAAGCCACCATGTACTTTGTTTTACCTTCACTAATGTGCAGCCCCAGATTTTGTGCCGCCTGCTCGATCTGGATGAAGGAATCATGTACAGCTTGCTCAGTTCTTCCGATGATGTCGATGTCGTCTGCGTAAGCCAGTATCTGGCTGGACCTGTTGACGATGGTCCCTCTTGTTGCCGTGCCAGAGTCACGGATTGCTTTCTCCAACGCCAGGTTGAAGAGGAGGCAGGCCAAACCATCCCCTTGTCGGAGTCCATTAAAGATGTTGATTGGTTTGGATAGCAATCCGGCTATTTTTACTTGGCTTGTTACGTTGGTCATGGTCAACCTACATAGTCGTGTCAATTTATTTGGGATGCCGAATTCTCTCATGGCTTTGTAAAGTTCTACCCTGGCTATGCTATCGTAGGCGGCCTTAAAGTCTATAAACAGGTTGTATGTTGGGATGTTAAATTCTAGACATTTTTCCATCGCCTGCCTAAGGGTAAAGATCTGATCAGTTGTTGATTTGCCTGAAATGAAACCACACTGATATTGTCCGATGATGGTTTTAGCGTATGGGGTTATCCGGTCTTGTAGGATAGAGGAGAGTATCTTATAGGCGGTACTCAACAACGTGATACCTCTATAATTGCTGCACGTTGTGACATCTCCCTTCTTATGTATGGGGCAAATGATACCTTTTCGCCAGTCTTCTGGAATTTCTTTATGCTCCCACACGTGCACTATAATCTCATGAATTGCTTGACGTAAAGCTGGCCCACCGTGTTGAAATAGTTCGGCTGGTATACCATCGGCTCCCGGGGCTTTGTTTTTCTTTAGCCGGCCTATAGCCTTCTCAACCTCTTCTATGCTTGGTGGCGGCAACATAGGGTACTCTTCTTGAAGTAGTGGTTCTGCAGTGAGCTGACCATTTAGCAATTCATTGAAGTACACTTCCCATCGCTCCAGTATGCTTTGAGGATCGGTGATCAGATTTCCCTCTCCGTCCTTGCAGTATGTGCAGCGTGGTGTGTACTGCGTCATGTTTCGGACGGATTGGTAGAACTTCCGCGCCTGGTGCGGACCTCGCTCTCGGCTTTTCTCTATTTCACAGATTATGTTCTTCTCCCAGACTGATTTTTTCTGTCTGTGAAGCCGTTTTTCAATTCTTCTGAGCTCTTTATATTCGTCTTCGCGTGCCCGCGTTCTATGAGATTGTTGCATTGCTCGGTACGCAACATTCTTACGTTCAGTCGCTAGCTTGCATTCATCATCAAACCAGTCGTTCCGATTTCTACGACTGCTGCCTAAGATGGAGTTGGCAGTACTAATGACAGTATTCTTAAGGCATGTCCACTTCTCATCTACGCCCAGCATACTGGCTCCAGGACTTACTCTACCCAGTTCTAGGGCGAGTCCTAACGCATTACCAAAGGTGTTACTGGTGTTTTCATTGCGCAGAGCAGCCGTGTTGATTCGAACCTGATCGGCGGATGCAATACGTCTTCGCAAGGCAATCCGCCCTCGGAAAACCATACCAGCAAGATAAAAGTGTTTCAATGCGTATGTTAAATTTATTGTAAGTTTTTCCATTTTTGATAAATTCGTTCTCACCTTGGTGTTTTGACAGGTTTTACACATTTTGCTGAAAAAAGATACCAAACAGACCTAATATCAAGTGTCATTTAAAATGTCACTAGCAATTCATTTAGACGGTTAGTTCACAATAATAAATTATGTGTGATGATTTTTAAAATTATTTAATTTATTGTTATTTATTCTAAATTATTTACAAAATGTCGTCAACAGAAGTAATTGGTAAGTTTCCAGAGTCTCCTGTTTTTATTCGTAAATAAAATGTATTTTAAATGAATTGAATTTTTGTTTTTGTATATTGTTAGATCTACTGCGGTATATTGCAATCTACTGCGTTTTATTCGGATATATACTGCGCTCAATCATCTATAGGGTGGCAGCGCTGATAGTAATAGAATGTACTCAGTGATACGAAACTGTTTCTAATTACTTACATCGTGCATTTAAAAAAAAAAAATTAAAAGGTTTAATGAGCATTTTCATAACTTTCCGAAAAACCAAGACAATTTGAAAACATTAAGATCCTTTTTCGCTTTTTTGTAATTAATTAATAAAATATATATTTTGCGCTCATGTGTATGTATTTTGTTTACGCTTAAAAAAATGTACCAGGTAAAACAGGGCAACAACAATATTTTGTATCCTCTATTTTGTATCCTGCGATAAATATTTTCGCTTATGAGTTTTACTACTGCGTTTTCATTAGAGCCGAAATGTATAGTAATTTTGCAAATTACAGAAAAAGTGTTTTCATCTCAAACTTCCCAATTTCGTTTGACATCACAATTGAATTTATAATTAATTTGGCTTGTTTTTGTTGTTTATAACGCGGCGAATGTTGTCCTCCAAGTGGTCAATCGTTTCGGGCTTATCGGCGTAGACTAGCGACTTCACATATCCCCGCAGAAAATAGTCAAGCGGCGTTAAGTCGCACGATCTTGCAGGCAAATTCACGGGTCCGTAACGTGAAACTATGCGGTTACCAAACGTTTCCTTCAATAAACCAATTGTGGCACGAGCTGTGTGACATGTTGCGTGATAGGGCTGTGTCAATCAGGAACGATTCGATTTTTTTGATCCGATCATCGAAAAGTATTGATGATTGAAATCACAAATTTTCGTTTCAATCGATCCCAATCTCAATCATTTCGATCATTCTCAATTTTCCATCCCAATCTCAATCATTTCAATGAATCTCGATTTTCGATATCAATATCTTTTGAATTTTAATATATTTTATCGGAGAAAAGAAATATGGGTCAGAATGGGGTCGATCAAATCGGTACAGTATTCGTTAACTTCGGAGATTGAATTTCATCGAAACTGAAATAAAAAAACTGTCTTAGTTTGACAGGTGTCAAAATATACCAACATTTTTGTTAGGGCGGATCGAAAAACGGAGTACGCCAATCGATTTAGGAGGTGGGTATATCCCCAATATCACGGCCGACGTTCTGGGACCACTAGAACACTTAGTTTGACAAGTGTGAAAGTATACTAAAATTTTTATTACGGTTGATCGAACAACGGAGTACTTCAATTTAGGTGGTGGAAATTACCTGAAGTCACGCCAGTTCCCTGGGTCCTTTAGAACACTTTAAATTTGACAAGTGTCCAAATGTCAATTCATTTCCGAGAATACGCGCTACGTAACTTAGTACATCGTAACGACGCGTCGCACAGAGGAAAGTCCACGTTTTTATTTCACTCTACCGCCGACATATAGATGTTTACACATCAAAAATCGAATCGGAACAGTATGAAATAATGAATTGAGTGGAATGAAAATGATCGAATGATCGATTGATTAAAATAATCGAATCATTTTGGTAATCGATTCTTGAACGATTCGATCATTTGAAATGAACGATTTACACAGCTCTATTGCGTCATCCTATGGCTTCAATTCTTGCAATGCCAAACCAAACGAAAAATAAATCACTTGAGAACTAACAAAATGGCCACCAGTTAAAATAGTGTTGCCAACTTGAAGTTCTATACCTCTAAAAAAAACACCCTTTACATAGTTTTCTTTCGATGCCGGTGTAGCAGTTTTTTTTTTATTTAAGTGGAAGAGGCTCAAGCTCCGACACGACAGCCCCCCGCACTAACCATTACGCCACCAGCTACTAGGTACTTTCTGAAAACCATTAGATATGAAAATTCTAGAATTAAAAATTATGATACACCCTAATATAGATGAATGAAATTGTTTTAAGCCTTAATTTGATTACAATTTGACGTTTTTTTAAGAAGAAATCGATCTGACAGCCAATCACTTTTTATGAAAATGCTCATTACTGTACTCCAACAAATTGAAACGAACAATAAAAAACATAAAAATCCTAATTTTCGAATCAAAACTACGAGTATATACCTACCGTGTGTGGCATGGCGTCTACTCTCTTGTTGATGACTTTTTTTTCAATAAACGAAAACAATGAAGGTATACCTACCTACGTATATTTTTTTTTTTTTGTAATTTTATTACCAGTACCTACATGACTAGCTTTCAATGTCATAGGATTTGTGATAAGTATAGTAACATCATTGTTAGGAAATCTTTGAGTCCGGGGGTCTTCCTCTGCCGGGAGACTACTCTATTCACCCTAATCATGTTTCACACACTTAATTAAAATCGATTCAATACCCAAACTGATGGTACTTCCCTAAACCCGGATAAATAGACGAATTCGAAATCGATTATGTAATCGTATTTTTTTTATTTTTTTTTTTGCTTCCTCTATTGTTCATTCCCAGGGAATATTTAAGTTGGTATTCATACCTACATATATACAAAAAAAAAAGTAAAATATCCTTGAGGATAAGGAGGGTGACATGTTTTGTGCAGATGAGATGATATAGTTTTGAGGCGTGCAAAATATTTTAGTCACATAATTTATTGGAGGACTATTAATTGATTTTTTTTCCAAGCAAGGGGGATTGGCCTATATTTATCTGTAGTACTGAAGTTATAGTTTCAACGCAAAGCGCCTTCTACAATTTATGTATCTTATTACTTATTTTATTACAATATGCTCGTGGCTCTTATTTAGTTTTACTCTCTTGTCTGCTAATAAAAATAAATCAAAAAGAAAGAAACTTTAAAACAAACAAATGTGAAAGGGTTTTTTTTTAGAAATATCAAAGCTGCAGCGCGGGCGGTGCGTTTAAAAGAAAATAAATTTCAAAATAAATACTTTGTACCATAACGTATTCTTGGGAAAATGGTCTATCAATCATATTCGATAGCGTGATGCATATACATAATTATACATGTGACACATATGAGGCATTCAAGTGGCTATAATGACTTGCAACTGCATAATATCTTTTTCTGGTGTATTTTATCAATTTCCCCTATACGTATATATTATTTTCGTAATGCATTTCTTTCTAAAATATTCTTGAGAGATATTTATGGAAAGTGCAAAAGACCGCTTCGGCATATACAGTGCGGTTCATTCGGTTAGAGATATTCAACAATTGTTTTTTTTTTTGTTTATAAAATAATTTTTTTAAAAATTTTTAAATTCATTATTTTAAAAGTATTGAGAAGCATCAGATTGCAAAATTATAACAAAATCGATTTAACCATGGCAAAGATATACGCGAATAACCCAAAAATAAGACAATTTTCTCAAAAAACGTTGAATACCTAATTCTGTAATGTGAATTTTTTGAGAAAAACCTGAAATGCAGTTCTCTTACAATTGACTTGGTTATTACAGGTACGAAGTTTAATCAAAATCGTTAGAGCCGTTTTCGAGAAAATTTGAAGAAACCAAAATATTTGTAAGGCAGCTACCCGTTCTAGATGAGCTAAATCACATAAAATTGCTCTGTACCAAATTTCATGCAAATCGGTCTACCCGTTTAGGCTCTAGCTCAAATTACAGTGGACGCACTGACGCACAGACGAAGAGACGCACAGACCGACGGACGGCATGACCCCACATGAAACCCACTTTTTCGGACTTTTCGATTATCGTAGTGTTAGTTTTGATTATAACCTCGAAATTTTTTTTTTTACACGAAACCAATACTTGCCCTATAAGGCAAGTAAAAAAGTTTGATGTTGCGCAGCAGAAAAACGAATTGTATACTGCATACTCTTATGCGCATAAGTCAATTTAAGAAAACTTCCAAAAATGTTTACAGCTTTAAACTGTCAGTGCCTACGTTCTGAAACTCTCACATGAGTAAAATTGGTCGAGAAACGATGAAAAATGGAACAGAACTCATACGATTTGTTTCAATTTTCATCGTTTCTCGACTGATTTTATCGATGCGAGAGTTATGTTGTTTTCGTGTGGATTTCGGATCTGTTCCATTCCTATCTAAAATGGGAAATTTGGAGTAAAAGGAGTGAAAAAGGAGTAGTTCCGAACGTCCACTCGAAAACGACATTACAGAACGTACAGGCACTGTTTTTGAAAAGCATATTTTAAAATGGTTTTTAATTTAAAAAATCAAATACATTTCGTTAAAATAATTTGTTTAAAAATGAAATTAAAAAAAAAAGAGCCTAATCAAATTAACCGCACTGTAGAAAATACCCTCGCATATAGATAATAATCAATCATTCATGTGTGTGCAACACTATTCTTGTCCATCATATCCAACAACATTAGGTTAGGAAGGAAAATTATGTAGGTATGTTGCTAAGCCGGAAAAAAAAATACCGATACTTACAATGTCCGCACCCTATGCGGGTAATTAGGAGAAAGCAATGGCAAATAATCCTAGAAAACCTAAGCCAACTTAAATAAGACAGATGGAATGCATTTGCTATTATTTTTTGCAGATAGATAAGTATTTACGTATTTTGTTATGAAATAAGTCATTCAGGTGAAAAAAAAAAGAAAACAATTTTATCTCATCGAAAATATTTCGCCCTAAGGATATACTCGTACATATGAGAATATTCTTAAGTTAGTGAAGTGTTTCCTGTTTTTTTTTTTTTTTTTGTTGTGGGAATTATTTAATGAGGAATAAAACACGAATTTTAGCTACGAGTTGTGTTGTAAGGATTTATTGACGTAATTATAGGTACGAGTATACAAAATAGTTCAACAACATGTATAAGAGATGCGCATGAAAGGTCGTCGAACACCACACGGAAAACAATTTCCAAATAAATCTATGTATTATTTACCTTAACATAAATCCTTATGGGAAAGGCTTAAATCAAATTCTTATGGTTTTGAAAAAAATGTGATAAAAAAAAAAAAAAACGATTTTAAATAAGCCATGGTGTTATGGCCCAGGAGAAGGATTCAAGTAATCATTATAGGCAGAGATGACGTACGTGGTTGCAATTAAATAAAAAAAAATAAGCTACATTTTGAAAGAATCTTAGGGCCAGTTTGTTCACAAGTGATCCTCTTTAAACAAGGATTATTGCATCTGGTAAATTATCCAATGTGCTCGTGAACCAAATTTTCGATCAAAGAAACTATAAGTGGAGTTGTTAATTATGGAATTCGCTGATCGATTTCGGTTGATAAACGCCATTTGATCAAAACCGTTAACAGGCATGGCTCAGATTTAACCCCCTGTGAACAAAGTGGCCCTTAATCTAGATTCATAAAAATTGTAAAAATTAAAAACACTCTAAAAAGTTTAATAAAAAAAAAATATAAAAGCAATAGCATAGAACAAATATTACTTATAGGTAGTCCTTTACAAACATTGAACAAATATTTTAGACTTGATTTTGTTAAATTTGGTACAAAAATATGCAATAGAATTACTTTCATATGAGATTTTACATTGCAGCACATAATTTAATATTACTTAAAATTGGACTAAATTTCTGACTTATACAATGTTCATTTTTCCTACCATGTTTTGACCTGAATTTTCGAGCCCCAAGCTTAAACAGGCAAACATATGGCAGCGTTACTAGGATTCAGATGCTCCAAATCATTTAAATGTACCAAATTTCATTTATTTTCGTCAGAAATTGGGGCCGAAAATGTTTGTGTTTTTGTCGCCAAAATTCAACTAAAAAGAACCACTATACGGCGACATAAAACAAATGTGAAAAGTCAAAGACAATGCGAATAAAATACTGCGAATACAAAACCATTTTTTGCTTGCTGAAACATAAAGCCTTCCTTGAGACTGTCGTTGATGCTGACGAGCAATGTTAATGTTAGCAGATCCTTTTGGAAGATTGTCAAGACACTAAATGGCACACCCTTTGGACAGAACATTAAATTAAAAGCAGCATATTTCGAAAAACTATTATCTAAGTACAACTCTCAACTCTCAAGATAGTTTAATAGAATTTGTATCTCCGCGTATTTGGAATTAGAAGCACAGGATCGGCCAATCACTTTACAAGATGTTGGCAGAATCATAAACAGGTAAAGGGTGTTTTTTTTTAGACGTGTGGTTTTTAATCTGGCAATGCTTTTTTCGGAGTTGGCCTTTTTGACAGCTGTCACTTGATTTATGCTCAGTTTGGTTTGCCATTTCATAATTAATAGACTTACTCATGAACAACGTTTGCAAATCGTGCAAATTTATTACCATAATAATGGTTCAGTTCGCGTGACACATCGCGCCCTGCGTTCAATATTCGGTAGACTTTATCGCAAAATCGCATAAATTCGAGCAACAATGGATCGGTCTTGCACCAAGTTTACTCTAGTGGATAAGGCGCATCTTCAGAGACGCCGTACAGTGAGCACCGAAAACGCTATTGCTGCTGTTGAGCAGAGTATCGAAGAAGACCCGAATGAGTCCATCCGCCATCGCGCGCAACAAATGGAGCTGTGGAAAATTGGGCTTCTCGGCTGGAGTTTATTCGAGCCAGCCGCGGCGGCCATTTGCCCGAAATCATTTTTAAAACATAATGACAAACCCTTATCTTTATAATAAAGCTAAATTCTTGGCCATAACATTAAATTATATGCGTTTTATTTCTTCTTGAAAACCACAACACTAAAAAAACACCCTTTATTTACGTTTAGATTATGGTCCGCCATCTAACGTTTTTTTTTTCAACTAGTGCTTACTTCGTGAATGGTCTGATTTGACAGATAATTAGTTTTATCCTTCCGCTGAACGAATAAGGTTGTGTATACGCTTCGCTAAGTGGGCCTGCGATCGACTTAGAGAAGATGCCGATTTTGCCAAAAATAATCATCTTTTCAGATGAAGCCCATTTTGATCTTGGCGGGTAGTAAACAAGCAAAATTGTCGCATTTGGGGCACAGAAAACCCGCACGCATACCTTGAAAAGCCGAAACACCCAAAACGAGTCACTGTTTGGTGCGGATTTTGGTCCAGAGGCATAATTGGGCCATTTTTCGAAAATGAGCAAGGAGTGGCCGTTACAGTCAATGGCGATCGTTATCGGGCCATGTTGAACGAATTTTTGTTCACAAAAATTGAAGAGGAGGATATTGGCAACATTTGATTTCAACAGGACGGCGCTACGTGCCACACAGCCGAAGCTACACTCGATGTTTTGCGCCATTTTCAAAAAAAAAAAGAAGTTATTTGGCGGATAGCCATAGATTTAGTAAATCGAGATTTAAAGTTCATATAAATCCAAAGTCAATAATATGGCTGTTAGGGAAAAATGTCGTTTAATAAAATAAAAACAACACTTTCACCAACAAGGGCCTAGCTAGCGTAACTAGGGTAATTCTGTAGGGCCTCGTCAGTGATGTTTCCCTACTGAAAAATTTCAACGACCTTGACTAAACTTGGCACAAATTTGCAATTATTTTAAATCAAAGAAGCCGGTTTCAATTAATAATACTTACAATCTGCTATACAATAACTATTAATATTTTCATAAACTATTCTGCACTAAGAAATTTGATAAAAATCTGTTGAAGCGTTTGCGAGAAAGTTGAAAATCAAAAGATGGTTCCATGACTCGTAGGTCTATGTAGCTTTTTTCGGATGAAAATTCTAAAAAAAAAACTGGTTGTGTCCTGAACTTATATGCTGGAATGTGCGATGATACTTAAAAAAAAATCGCAAATTTGCAAATTTTGCGAAGTAAACATTTTTTGTTTGTTCTAACGAAAATCGAAACTCCAAAAATGGTTTGTTATTCAAACGGACAAGCTTTTTTATGCTCAGACTTGGGATGGAAATGACTACGCCTAAGAAAATTGTGGACGCAACAAGATCTGAACATGAATGCATTTGAACTCCACAAGAAATTAAACACACAGTTTTAAATATTTTAATGGCAAGCAAAAGCAAGCATATGCAACTCAAAAAATGCAACTATTACAAATATGCAACATGCTTTATTTTGTCTTCTTCAGGTATAGGTATAGAATTTTAATATGCATATACAGAAAAACCTTCACTATAGAAATAATAAATAGAAATAATAACAGCTAGCGAGGTAAAATAATGCGACATAATGAAATGCAAGAAAAAAGTTGCGATGTGAGATATGAAGAAATGCTGAATTGGGTATAAAAACAAAAACTTGCAAAACAATTAAATGCGAAAAAAATTGCAAAATGAAAAACAGCAACAAAAAAAAAACCGCCAAACGATCCCTACTCAGATGTGAGTCCAGCCTAAGAGCTTGAGATAGCACACATATTATTAATAATTGTAAGGATTTTTTTCAAGTAGTGTTTTCACATTAAGATATGTAAAGTGTTTTCCAATAAGAGGTGTTATTTTGAATAGCCCGCTATTTCGGTAGCTGTCACTTTTGAAGCTGTCATTTTTTGACATTTGACAAGTAGAAACTACGCCATTAATTAAAATGAAACGATACACGCTTCAACAACGCAATTTGGCAGAGACGGTTCGTAAAACTAAAACATTTTTGGGTCGTCGTGAAGCACCTTGTCGGACCGCAATACAGAAATTGGTGGACAAATTCGAGCTGGTGGGAGAAGTTAGTGATGTGAAGAACAAAACCCGTGCACGTCGCTCAAGAACAACTGAGAATATTGCTGTTGTAGCCCAAAGTGTTGAAGAAAACCCAAGTTTGTCCATTCCTCGTCGTTCTTTGGAATTAGGCATTCCACAAACGTCGTTACACCGTATTTTGCATAAAGACTTGGGTCTTAAGGCTTATAAAGTTCAGTTAACACAAGAACTCAAGCTGGCTGATCATCAACAGCGTCGTGTCTTTGCTGATTGGGTCCTTGAAATGCATGAAAATGATCCGGAATTTCATCGAAAAATCATCTTGACTGATGAGGCCCATTTCCACCTCGGAGGCTACGTCAACAAGCAAAACTGTCGCATCTGGGGCTCGGAAAACCCAAGAGTTATTACGCGTGACTGTTTGGTGCGGTTTATAGTCCGGCGGGGTCATTGGACCTTACTTTTTCGAAAATGAGGCTGGAGCAACAGTTACGGTCAATGGATTGCGCTATCGAGAGATGATTAATGATTTTTCATGGCCGGAATTGGATGGTATTGATCTGGACAACGCTTACTTTCAACAAGACGGCGCTACGTGCCACACAAGCAATGAAACCATCGATCTTTTACGGGAAAAGTTTCCGGACCGTGTTATCTCTCGAAGAGGTGATCACAATTGGCCACCGAGATCTTGTGATTTAACACCTTGCGACTTCTTCCTTTGGGGCCACGTGAAAGATAAGGTCTACGCCAACAGCCCAGCGTCGATTCAAGACCTCAAAGATGGAATTCGTGAGGCTATCGAGGACATAGGGCAGCCACTTTGCGATTTGGTTATGGAAAATTTCATGAAAAGGATATGGTCCTGTAAGCGTGGTCGTGGCGGCCATTTGGCTGATGTTGTGTTCCATTATTAACGGCATACCTTCCTCTTTATAATGAAATAAACATCCGATCATTTATCTCAAAAAATGCCATTTTTCTTTGAATATCAAAATAACACCTCTTATTGGAAAACCCTTTATGTTTTATTTTTTTTGCGATTAAATAATCAATCGGCCGAAAATCTGAGGTGCATTCATGGCCATAGTTAACCATTAACAGAGTAGATAACAAAAACTAAAACTTTTTAAACTATTGATTTATTAGAATTGTGGTTTTTGTTGAAATTATTTTTTCTGAGAATTATTATTTTTGTTTTCTTCTCGTAATCCACGAGCTGTGTCGCGGCACCATATTTGTTTAAATTTGATCTTAAAATTTAATAAGAATTGCTCAATTTTTTGAAAGCTAAGATTTTTCAGATAGCTATAAGATGTAGTAAGCTCTTTTTACATAATATAGTTTTCTTTTTAATTTTTACCTACGTCATTTAATATTTTTGTCAAGCACTTTGTCTGATTTGATTTCAAGATTCAATAAATATGATTTTATAAAATCCAAAAAAAAAAAAAACAACTCAACTGACTCAGCATTTTGAAAATAATAAAAATTAAGGATCTTATAATAATTTAGGATTGTTTATGTTTATCTCCAACATTATAATAAAAACAGTTACTTTACGATCCTACATGTAAAATGAAACATGAATTGTCTAAAATAGGTATGTAAAAGATGAACAGGAAAGATTTTGTTAATATGTACAGTTCCAATCAGAGGAACGTATATGTATATGGATTCTCTTGAAAACGTTTTTACTTGGTATCATGGTGTAAATATCAGGATATTGCTTTCTTGTAAATAAAAAAAAACTACTTTCAGGTTTTAATCAAATCAAAAAAGATAAAATTCCAGACAACTGGATTTCGTCATACCGTTCGTCGCGTAGCACTATCGTACCAAACGTCGTAATCCATCGTAAAGATGGTTTCGATGAATCCGATGGTTTTGGATATAATGTAGATTATATAAAAAGGGTTCTTTACATTTTTTATTTTATTTTTGTATGTCGATACTTATCTAACTACCTTTATAAAGCCTAGTACGCTGCTGATGCGAAAAGAAAAATCCCATACAAAAATGACACAACGAAATCATAAACGAAAAATTTCGTCCTCCTTTTCGTTTTGCAGTACACGCTGTTGGATGAGCGAAATTGATAATTGTAGCAGATTATTTGGAGAGGTCTCCGCTCTTTGTTCGCACTCAATTAATTGCCCGGACCATTAATTGTGTGCGGAGAAGTGACATTTGAGGTTTTTTGTGTTTGTATTTGTTGTTTCTTTCATTGCAGCGTGGCTTTCTGTGATTTTTTTGCGTTTGTTTGTTTTTTTTTTGTTATTGGTGTGACGCTTTTAGTTGTCATGTAATTTTTTCGTTGTGGTTTCCGCAAGCATTTCGCTGTCGTGTTGGAGACCACCGAAAAATTTCGTTTCGCATCAGCAGCGTACTTCGTACTCTAAGTAAGAGTTGGAAGTTTGTTTTAAAACGTCATTTTATTTAGCTTTAAGCCTAGTACGCTGCTGATGCGAAACGAAATTTTTCGTTGGTCTCCAACACGAAAGCTTACGAAAACCACAGCGAAAAATTGACAATTGTAAGCGTCACCATTTGCAAAAAAAAAAAAACAAGCAAGCGCAAAAAAATCACAGAAAGCCATGTTGTATTGAAAGAAACAACAAATACAAACACGAACCAACCTCAAATGTCACTTTTCCGCACACAATTAATGTCCCGGGCAATTAATTGAGTGCGAAAAAGAGCGGAGACCTTTCCAAATAATCTGCTACAATTATCGATTTCGCTCATCGAACAGCGTACTGCAAAACGAAAAGGAGGACGAAATTTTTCGTTTATGATTTCGTTGTGTCATATTTGTATGGGATTTTTCGTTTCGCATCAGCAGCGTACTAGGCTTTAGATAAAAAAAAAAACAACAACAATGTCTAGTGACTTACAACTCTCAACCATTCCTGCGTGTGCGTGTTGTTGTAGCTTACTGGAATGGGGGGAGGGGGACTACAATTCGTCAGCATTATTTTTTTTTAAGTTACCGTTAGCTGAATTAACATGAATAACGCCTTTGGGGCTTTAGACTTCATATAAGCAAACACCGCTCATATCGAAGGGGTATATTTTTTACAGTTTCTTAAGAACATCAAAAGGAAACTCTACACCAAAATTAAGATATCTCCGAATTTTCCCGCAGTCAATGTCTTAAATGATTGTACATAAACATTTATGAACTAAAACCAGAGATTGTGGCCTAATGTGTGGGTTTTAACCCCACTAACAGAGTTTTATATTTACAGTTTCCCAGTTTTGCTGTCAAAATACTCAGGTGTTCACATTGGATTTACTCCACGCGACTCATTTTGACATCTGTTTCTTTTTATCTCACTCCACCTCACTATGAGAAAGACATTGTCAAATGAGACAGGATTTTTTAATTTTGTTGACTATTTCTTTCTTATCATGAGGTGGAGTGAGATAAAACAATTAAAAGTGAATATGAGTCGCGCAGAGTGAGTCCAATGGGAACAGCATCAAAGGAAACAAATTTGAATTCACTGTCTCTTTTTTGACGGATCGAAATCTCATTTTTCTGAACGCGCTTGTGAACACCATTAATCAGCTGTTCATTTGTTCATTGTTAATTTCATATTTTGATTTAGAAAATTCAAAATTAAAAATATTCTGATCAAACACGGTGCAATTTTGTATTAATGGCTAAGTTCATGTTTCACTAAGATAGCCTATCTTTGATACTCGAATATCAATTGATGTTTCTGAGCAACTCAAACCGCATAGGTTACATTTGTTGTGAAAAATTAATCAGCTGACACAAAGAAATTAAATTGAATTAAGCTTTGTTTAACGAGGCTGTTCGGAACAGTGCCTACATTTTGTAACTCTCCCATCGATAGAATTAGTGGAGAATGGCTGAAAAATGGAAAAGAAACTCTTACGGCCATATTATGTACTTTGGATTGAAATTGGATTTTATTGAATTTTAAATCCAACCCTTAAATCCACAATTATTAAATCCAAAAATTTAAATCTATGTATGTCCATATTATTCACTCTAAACATGCATTAAATTCAATGGATTCACCTGATGTAAAAGTTCTTTAAATCCAGATGTACAAAATTTTAATCCAAATGTCAAATTTCTTCAATGACAGTTGTTTCTGTTGGGTTTTGTCGTATTCGAAAGTTTTTTTTTTCTTAATAATTTTGAATAATTTCAGTTGAGGTGACAAATTTTTATTTTAAACTATTTATAATACAGTTTGTTGCCTATCCGCCGAGCAATAAAATATCAAATTTCATTGAAGGACGTCTACGTACTTCTACAAATCTGAATTTTTTTTTCATATTATTTTCTGCTCCGAAAAAATGCATTTTCAGGGCAATCGGTTGACATTTGGAACGAAATATTCTCTATACCATCAAATATAATTTGTTACCTATCTGTCAAGCCATACATTTTCAAATTCCATTGAAGAATGGCTACGATGTGAATGGATTAAAAAACCTCTAAAAATCCGAATTTTTTTCCATTTTATTTTCTGCTCCGGAAAAATGAATTTTCCGGGCAATCGGTTTTAGTATATTGCGACTGGCTAGCCAGTACTGGCTCGTGTGGCCTCCGGGTTACTTTATTTATTTTTATCATGTCTTTTGAAAAGGGACGAATAATATGAAATTTAGTTTTAATCTGGATCTAAGTGCGTAGGCACAGTTAACAGAAAAGTTCAATTTTTTGTTGTTCAATGAGATTTTCTATTCTAAACTGTTTTAATTGCTGTTCAAAAAGCTTCTCTGGAACAGATGGAACGGTTTAGAACAGGATTTTCTGCACTTCCTTTTTAGTCAGAAATTAGAACAGATTTGTGAAAACTGTCAAAATCAACTGATGTAATTTTTGTCAATGAAAATACATAGTTTATTTTTTTCACAGATTTTTTCTGAATCTCTGTCCAACTCTTCTAAAAATGCATTTTAACCAATTATGATTACCAATTATGATAAAGTAATTTAATTGTTAAGACGTATTTTTTCCGATTTGAAACCAGCATTATATGCTGGAAAAATGTATTGTTTCTTTTTCATTGACAGCTTAGGTGGCCATTTTCTGTTCTAACTTTTTCTGACGTTTTTTCAAGAATCTGTGCTGCTCTCTTCAGTTCTGATCTTAAGCTGAAAACACACCGGATCAGTCGAAGTGTGTTGTTCTGTCTTATGAAACAAGAATCTACTGAATTTTACACCAACCAGGCGAAACAGAAAAACATGTTTCGTTGTCGATAGTAACACAATTTCGTTGTTGGTATTTGTTTGTCACTGGGGTGTTTTAATTATTTCGAAGTTCTTGTTTTCTTTTTTTTTTATCTTAACTCACACCAACCGAAGCGAATTTCAAAACAAGAATTAATAAATTTTGGTTGTGCAAACACGGAAGCTTGGCAAGTATTATAAAAAATGTGGAGCCAGGTATAGCAAAAAATGTATTATTTAAATATAAATAAATTCGATTCATCTGTTTTTTTTTTTTTAAACACATTGGTTTTATTTTGAATTCTTAGCATTCGAAAATTGGTAGACACCTATAGCTTTGAAGAAAAAGAGTCTGAACCCGCAATATAGGAACTAAAGAATGAAGTTTAAACAAAAAAAAAAAAAACTTGAAGAATTTCCAGTAAAGTCAAATAAATAACAGATAAGGTTTCATAAAACACTTTAACATTGACTAAAATCTACAATTCGGTAGAATTGCTGCTATTTGGCAGTAAGGGTTTTTACCAGCAAAAGCAGCAGCTGTTGATTGGTGGGTGTAACATTGCCTAAGATTTTGTTGTTCATTCTCGTATCTCAACATTATCGATTCAATTGTCAACAAAGCAGGTGCCCGATGATATAAGATATTATCCCCTTTCCGTAGAAAGCACCCAGTTTGGTGGAAAACTCGAAAACAAACATGTACTCCAAGGATTGAAAATACCCCATAAATTTCGACACCACTATGTGATTTGTTCAATAATTAGCCTATTATTCTTTTGAAGTTGTCAGGTTTCCAAAGACTCCCATATGTCAAGGCATTCGGTTGAGTTGTCTATTCACCTATGCGAAACAGACATTCAAATTATATTATAGTTTTTGTACATAAAGGGTGTTTTTTTTTAAGACGTGTGGTTTTCAAGAAGAAATAAAACGCATATAATTTAATGTTATGGCCAAGAATTTAGCTTCATTATTATGTTTTAAAAATGATTTCAGGCAAGTGGCCGCCGCGGCTGGCTCGAATAAACTCCAGCCAAGAAGCCCAATTTTCCACAGCTCTATTTGTTGCGCGCGATGGCGGATGGACTCATTCGGGTCTTCTTCGATACTCTGCTCCACAGCAGAAATAGCGTCTTCAGTGCGCACTGTACGGCGTCTCTGAGAATGCGCATTATCCACTAGAGTAAACGTATGGTGCGAAACCGATCCATGGTTGCTCGAATTTACGCGATTTTGCGATTATATCGACCGAATATCGGACGCCATAAACATTATGTTGATAATAAATTTGCACGATTCGCAAACGTTGTTCAGGAGTAAGTCTATTAATTATGAAATGGCAAACCAAACTGAGCATAAATCAAGTGACAGCTGTCAAAAAGACCAACTCCGAAAAAAATTATTGCCAGATTAAAAACCACACGTCTAAAAAAAAAACACCCTTTAGATAAATCAATGTTTCGAGTTCTAAGAACCACAATTATTTTTAAAACTCACAAACAGTGATAAATCTCTTGGAATATCGAATTTTCTTTAAGCATTACACTCTGTTCATTACCTAAAATTTACAATTTATTTATTTTGTTCTAGATCTAGAAAAAAAATTAATTTTTTCGCTACACAACGAATAGTAATAAATTTCATTTAACGACATTTGATTTAAAAAAAAAAAAAAAATACATACATCAACTCGCGGTTAAATTAAGTATGTAGTTGAATTCTTTTACAAATGAAACTACTTCTTTTTAAAATCATTTATTTATCAGCGGCAATGTTATATCGTTTATCATTAATCATTTTTTATTTCTATTTTAATTATCAAAATTAAATGAAACGGATACAATCACCACAAGCTGAGAATAATTTTAGTTTTTTTTTTTTTGTGAAGTTTTATTGAACACAATTTACAACTCGCTTGTAGCATTAAATTTTTATTTATATTTGCTAAGGCACGATCAATTTACATTATTCGCTTTAACTTCAATAATTTGGTATCTCCACTTAATTCTAAGTTTTTTTTTTTATTTTGTCTTTTTGAAAACCTCAAATGTGATAGAAGCTTAACATGTGTAGATATATTTATAAGAAAGACCAACCGCACCAGCTCATTTAAATGAAAGTGATCCCCTATTGCCAAGATTAGTTTTTTTTTCTTGATAAGTCGGACTAAATGCGTTATTCTGTGCGTGTGACTCTTTTGGATTTAAACAAAAACAGATAAAGAAATCGAATTGGAAAACTTACTTAGAAACAGGGATGCATTAATAGTATATCACAGGGAAAAGGCAAATCAACAGTGCAGTTGCCTTGGATAGACCCACTCGAAAAAATAAAGTGCACGACTGGGTCGCATGAGAAACAAATTAAGGAAACTGCTTCTTTTTTTTAAATAATTACTTTGCATACCTTCAAATTTTGTTAACATTTCTTAAGAAAATATTTTAAGTATTTGTTAATGTGCAGTTAAAAATTTAATTAAAAAAAAATCCTCATTGAAATATCGAAATTTGAAAATAAATAATGCACAATTTTTTTGTTTAAATTCAAAATGATTTTTTTTTATCAAAAAAAAAGACTCATAATTTTATATTTTACAAATCTATAGAACCAATTCTTGAGAAAAATAAGATTTTAATGGATACAAGTTATTGTATGGCAGATACAATTATGTTTGGTCCCCAGAAAAAAAAACCTTAAGGCCTGCCGCCCACTAGGCAACTTTTAGTTGCTCCCGATTCAATTAGTTAACTTAATTTTAAGGTAATTTAAGTTAAAAAACAAATGGAATGTGTTGCCGAAAGACCCAAAGATAAGTTCATAAAAAAAAAAAATTAAAAGTGTCGTCCAAATATATAAAGGCACCCTTGTTGGGTGCTTCTTTTTACGCGAGTTTATTTGTGGGGTATTCACAATAAATTATTGGGAGTTGTTTCAGCGCATTACGACTGTTTGCGCACTGAGTTGCCTCCGCGTTGCGCCGGATCGATCCTTAAGCTGCGTACAGCCGCAATATGCGCCAACAATCCTTTTTGTGCACTAAAATGACATGCTATTCTTTATTTAAAGCCAAAATCCATTCTTCAAATCAAGTTTTTTTAAAAAATAGATTTTCAAAAATTAATTTTCGAACTCAAAACTAAAGGAAAAAAATAATATATTTTGTTCAAACTATTATCTTTTTTTCAAAATTATACGACGTTTTATCCCTTTACAATTCACAATGTCTGAGTAAAGTTCTGATATGTTACTCGACATATAAATATTTGCACAGGGTCATAAGTCCACATTCAAATTATATTTGGATTAATAGCCTACTCAGGTGGGTCAAATGGCCACTGTCTTTTTTTTTCCTGTGGACTTATGACCCTGTTCTTATATTATAATCAGAACTTTACTTAGATATTGTGAAACGGGCCCTGGGTAGTATTTTTTTTTAATTATGTATTTAATACTGTTTTAGTCAAACAATAAAAACCAGAGCGCTTAAATGTGTCTCGTTTTTTGTGAAAATTGAGATATTCGAGTATAATTAGATTTCCCTTAAATATTTATACAAAAGACAGTTCAACGAGTTTTATTCAAATTCCAGCATTCCTACCTATAAGCTATTGAAAGTTTGAAAAAAAACGAAAGTAGACAATACTTTCAAACTTTAAAGTGCCAAGCTGCTAACGAGTTTGAGAAAATCGTTTTGTTTTTTTTTTTCTATACGAATCTTCATTTTGGAAAAAACTAATTCTTAAATGAAACTATTTACATATTAAATTTGCCCCTATTGAAAAAGTAGTGTAAAAAAGTATTAAGATGCATCTAATTCAGATACCCTCAGTGTTTATCTAGTATCGTTGTAACATTATCGCTAGCCGACCGACGACGATGAGTTTTTTCAGGTTCGATACACAACATGTTATCGGTTTTGTTGTTTAATGTTCCAATGCTTTAAAAAAAAAAAGCAATTTATGCTCTTCGTCTGTATTCTACCTAGAGTTCCTTTGACCCACCACTTCAGGTGAATTGGATGTGTGAGAAAAAAAAAAAGAAATGTCTTTGGTGTTTATTTTTGATACGCGATTTTGCTTTCGTTTACAAAAATTTTCCTCAAGCATTTTATTTTTTTAAAGAATTGTCTTTGTTGTTTTTTTTTTTTTTTTGGATTTTCGACAGAGAAATATTAGACGATATTAGGTTTGTTGGCAAATCAATCAATATGAACAGAAAATTAATTGTAGGCGTAAAATATAGTGAACTAACTACATACATATACCTACTTGGGGAGAAGAATATGTAGACGAATTTTCTTTTGATAGTTTTTCGTCGTTGACACCTTAGTAAATTACTTCCTGCAATAAAGAAAAATCTTATGCCTACATAAAATAAATTTTTAACACACTCCAATCCTCTATACCAAAAATATAATAAAACTCAGAAATGGGTCGCACGTTCTTCTTTATTTTGCTAATAACAAAGGTTATGAAAAAATGGTTTAGCATTCTAAGTTGTAAGGGTAGGTATGGATTTAGATAGGTTGCATGGATCATTATTTGTTATTTCATGAATAGTTTTCAGTTCAGGGCGTAATAGATACACCTTTTAATTTCTTCGGTATATTCTAATACCGACTAGATTAGGTTCCCACTTACCTACTTAAAAGATCTTTAAGGACCAGTTTTTAAGTACAGTTTGTTATAACGGGTGATTTTTAAGCTGGTTTGGTTTTGGCAACACTGGTTTTGACAGCTGACGTGTGTTTAGTACCTTGTGTCACTGTCAAACAGCTTCAGTTTGGTTTGCAATTTAACCATGGATCGTCTTACAAATGAACAACGCTTGCAAATTATTGAATTTTACTATCAAAATTCGTGCTCGGTTCGAAATGTTCATCGCGCGCTGCTTGTGTTCAGCGATGAGGCTCATTTTTGGTTGAATGGGTACGTAAATAAGCAAAATTGCCGCATTTGGAGTGAAGATCAGCCAGAAGCATTGCAACAGCTACCAATGCATCCCGAAAAAGCCACTGTTTGGTGCGGTTTATGGGCCGGCGGCATTATTGGGCCTATTTCTTCAAAGATGATGCGAATCGCAGCGTTACTGTCAATGGTGAACGCTACCGAGCGATGATAACAAACTTTTTTTTGCCCGAAATGGAAGTTCTTGACTTGCAAGATATGTGGTTTCAACAAGACGGTGCCACATGCCACACAGCACGCGAAACAATGGCGCAATTGCGAGGCGAGTTTGGTGAACAGTTAATTTCACGTTTCGGGCCAGTCAATTGGCCGCCTAGATCGTGCGATTTGACACCATTAGATTATTTTTTGTGGGGGTATGTCAAGGCTAATGTCTATAGGGACAAGCCCGCTTCGATTGACGCACTGGAAGCCAACATCCATGCATTCATTCGTGAGATACCGGCCGATATGTGTGAAAGAGTATGCCAAAATTGGACTCAGCGGATGGGCTACCTGAGACGCAGCCGCGATCAACATTTGCATGAAATTATCTTTAAACATTAAATTGCAAGGTTCAAACTATCGATTCAAATAAATATTTCATTCATTTTTTCGAATTTTTTGTGTTTTTTTTTTAAAAAAAGTTCTAAACCTCTTAAAAAACCACCCATCCACCCATCCACCATCTAACCAAGGTTGCCCTAAAAACGCAAGTTCTATCGCTATTTTGGTGTATCATCATTGATATAGATATTATGTAAATACTTCAACACTGGAAAGCATTTAACATTATTTGTTTCTTGTTGGAATGTAACACATAAAAACTACATAAAACCTATGCAATTTATACAAATATGTAAAACTTTGTTATTGGTTTTTCAAATTTGGTTTGCGCCCTTTAATTAATTGTTAGTTTTTAGAGCACCGAGTTGTAAAATAATTATATTAATGTTTAAAAGTGTATTTTATGTTTTTTTTTTATTATCATTACCCATCAGTGCTCGCCTGCATATAGCATAGCATCATATGTTGCGCGATAAAGATATTTAAATTCTTTTAAGTTGATTCAAATAAGCGCACGGCGGCGCGATGTGGCGGCCGGCCGGCGGCGGCGCAGGGAAGGCATCAATTAAGATAAAATAAAGTTTCATTAAAAGGTTAATATTAGAGAAGACATGCTTTATTTTGCTACAGGAGGATAAGGGCCGTCTTTGAACATCATCTACAGCTGTATGGTAGGTATGTAATTTAAAGAATGTAATCCCTTTAATTATTATTACATAAAAAATGTTTCATTTTTGTTATTTTCTTTTTATTTTTGGATATCTTGTTAATTTATTGTCACTAGCTTGATGCAGATAAAAGGAAAATTTATTTAAATTGTAGACAAACAAAAAAAAAAAGTTTTTGTCTTGAAAATTCTATACCTATAACAAGAAATTTCCGTATACGTGTTTTCACATCATATAATGTTGGTATTTAAGAGGTTACATATGTACATGTGTTATGTTGTATTCGACAATCTTTATTGCTTATACTGAATAAGCACAAGTTGTCATAATATTTACCATCAACTGTTGACAGACCCCTAGGTTAGCTACAACTCCACAAGTTCGACGCTCGGGTAAAAGAAAGTTATAGTAAGAGTTTGAAAAAATAGATATCTACTTAAAATTTTGAAAATTAAAGTAGATACCTACATACAGTGTTGGTCAAAACTAAAGCACGAAATTATCTCGTTTTGGAAAAATATAAAGAAAATTAATAAAAAAAAAACCCATAAGAACCTAATAATTTTATTTTTTCTAATCTAAATATACAAGACTTTAATTCCTGATCAATAATTTTATCATAACTCGCACCTTATTTAATAATCAACAATATAAGTTACAATTTATTTATTTATTTATTTAACATCAGTTAGAGATCATTTACATCTTCAATTAGTCTAGCGAAATAAACACAAAGTTAATAAATAAATAGTTGGCTATATACAAAAATAAATATAATTATAATAAAATATAGTATAATATACATTCAATAAAAAAGCCAATTTAAAAAGTACAACAGTAGGTTATTTTTTAAAGTTATTCTGCTTGTGTGAAAATTGAAATCAATATACTCAGAAATAAGGTTAGTTTCTCTTACACAGCGAGTGTATAGGTTCGTTTAGTGCATAGTTCGTTCGATGTTCATTTTCCCGTAGCAGAAAGCGTTCTCTCAGCTGTCGAGATGGTGCATAAATGTCAATCAAAGATAACAAAAAAGGGCATTTAATATGATTATTTAAAATATCACTAATGAACATGATCGAATAGACCTTTCGTCTATTTGCAAGCGACTGAAGACCAAGAAGTTTGCATCTGGTAGGGTAAGAGGGTGTTTCGATGTTCCAATCTAATTTCCAAATTACAAATCGAGTAATTTTTTTTTTGAATATTTTCAATTCTATGGGAATGGATGTTGTAAAGGGTTTTCCAATAAGAGGTGTTATTTTGAATAGCCCGCTATTTCGGTAGCTGTCACTTTTGAAGCTGTCATTTTTTGACATTTGACAAGTAGAAACTACGCCATTAATAAAAATGGAACGATACGCTTCAACAACGCATTGAAATTATTAAAATTCACTATAAAAATGGTGAAAATTTGGCAGAGACGGTTCGTAAAACTAAAACATTTTTGGGTCGTCGTGAAGCACCTTGTCGGACCGCAATACAGAAATTGGTGGACAAATTCGAGATGTTGGGACAAGTTAGTGATGTGAAGAATAAAACCCGTGCACGTCGCTCAAGAACAACTGAGAATATTGCTGTTGTAGCCCAAAGTGTTGAAGAAAACCCAGGTTTGTCCATTCCTCGTCGTTCTTTGGAATTAGGCATTCCACAAACGTCATTACACCGTATTTTGCATAAAGACTTGGGTCTTAAGGCTTATAAAGTTCAGTTAACACAAGAACTCAAGCCGGCTGATCATCAACAACGTCGTGTCTTTGCTGATTGGGTCCTTGAAATGCATGAAAATGATCCGGAATTTCATCGAAAAATCATCTTGACTGATGAGGCCCATTTCCACCTCGGAGGCTACGTCAACAAGCAAAACTGTCGCATCTGGGGCTCGGAAAACCCAAGAGTTATTACGCGTGACTGTTTGGTGCGGTTTATAGTCCGGCGGGGTCATTGGACCTTACTTTTTCGAAAATGAGGCTGGAGCAACAGTTACGGTCAATGGATTGCGCTATCGAGAGATGAATAATGATTTTTTATGGCCGGAATTGGATGGTATTGATCTGGACAACGTTTACTTTCAACAAGACGGCGCTACGTGCCACACAAGCAATGAAACCATCGATCTTTTACGGGAAAAGTTTCCGGACCGTGTTATCTCTCGAAGAGGTGATCACAATTGGCCACCGAGATCTTGTGATTTAACACCTTGCGACTTCTTCCTTTGGGGCCACGTGAAAGATAAGGTCTACGCCAACAGCCCAGCGTCGATTCAAGACCTCAAAGATGGAATTCGTGAGGCTATCGAGGACATAGGGCAGCCACTTTGCGATTTGGTTATGGAAAATCTCATGAAAAGGATATGGTCCTGTAAGCGTGGTCGTGGCGGCCATGTGGCTGATGTTGTGTTCCATTATTAACGGCATACCTTCTTCTTTATAATGAAATAAACATCCGATCATTTATCTCAAAAAATGCCATTTCTCTTTGAATATCAAAATAACACCTCTTATTGGAAAACCCTTTAGTATGGATTCCATATCACACAACAGTATTCTAAAATTGACCGAACATAAGAGTTATATAAGGATTTTAGAGTAAAAGGATCCTTAAAGTCTTTTGAGTTACGCTTTATAAAACCTAACATAGAGTTAGCATTGGCTACAATGTAATCCACATGTTTAACAAAGTTAAGTTTTGAATCAAAAACCACACCAAGGTCTTTTTTTTCAGATACTCTATCCAGAACATGGTTCTCAATTTTATATTCGTAGAATAAAGAAGAAAAGTTGCGACAAAAAGAAAAACAATGGCATTTAGAGACATTTAAAAATAATTGGTTTACTTCACACCATTCTGTTAGCCTCAGAATATCGTCTTGTAAAAGAAAACAATCATCGATAGATTTTATACATCGAAAGAATTTTAAGTCATCAGCGAAAAAAAGTCGAACGGAATTTAAAAAGATGTCAGGCATGTCATTAATAAATATAAGAAAGAGAAGTGGACCCAGGTGGCTTCCTTGGGGTACTCCTGATGTAACATTTACAGGATTCGAGAGTATTTGGTCTATGGATACAAATTGTATTCGACCTTTCAGGTAAGATATTAGCCATTTCAACAGACTTGAGTGCAAGCCGAATCTTTCAATCTTCTCAATCAAAATTAAGTGACTTACTCTGTTGAAGGCCTTGGCAAAATCGGTGTAAATCACATCAATTTGATACCCTTCTTCGAGTTTATTCAAAACAAAATTGGAAAAAATTGAAAGATTGGTGGTTGTTGATCTGCCTGCAACAAAGCCATGTTGAAATGGTGAAATATATTCATTCAGTAAAAAAGCTAATTTAACGTAAACAATTTTCTCAAAAAGTTTTGGGAAAGTCGACAGTTTACAGATTGGACGATAGTTTGATATTTCTTGTTTAGGGCCACTTTTGTGAATAGGAATGATAAAAGATTTTTTCCACTCCGAGAGAAATTCACCGCTCGCAAGAGATCTATTAAAGATATAAAAAATAGGTAAAGAAAGAGCAGCTGCACATCTCTTCAGAACGATTGGAGGGACTCCATCAGGACCGGGATTGTTATCACAATCCAAATTTACAAGAGCATCTTCGACTTCGGAAATACTCACCTCTAACTGACCAATGTCAACCATATTGTAAGAACAATATTCAGTACTTCGGGGATTTATTTCATTTGAAGTTGTATAATTGGATTTAAAATATTCGCTAAATAAATTACATATAGTCGGTAGATCAGATTAATTAAAAACTAGGTGGACAAAACTAAAGCACATTCTTGACTTCATAAAAAAATATATACAAAAACACGTTCTTTGCTAATATTTAGTGGCGCATTCATTATTTTAAATTACTGCAGCACATCAACACGCCATGGAGTCAATAAGATTGTCAATTTATGCATGGGGATATTATTCCAGGCAATTTAAGATCGTTGAAAAATGGAGTCGAAGTTGTCGAATTTCGTACGATGAATTTTCAGAATTAAAATATCTCATAGATTATCTATGGGGTTGCGATCAGCGTATTATACTGGCCAATTTATAACAACAATACGGTTTTCATTAAGTCAGTCTTTCTTCACAAGCTTAGCAGTATATTTGGGATCGTTGTCATGTTGGAAGAGCTTTCATAACGGCATATTTCCCCCAGTATGAGGTAGCAGACCGTTCTGAAGAATCTCCCGATACATGAAACGATTCATTACACCATTTACCTTGTGAAATGACCCGTACCCTTGACTGGAAAAACATCCCCAGACAATAATATGCCTCCACAGTGCTCAACTCTAGGCCCTATGTAAAACAAAGGATTAAGGCGTTCGCCCTTTGACCTGCGTACCGTACGAAATCCGGCGGATTCCTATAAATTTAATATGAATACTCATCAGAGAAGATAACCGTTTTCCATTTAGCTGCAGTCCAGTTTAAGTGCGTCTTCGGAATCTCCAGTCTTGCATGTCGTTTTTTTCTGAGAAATAAATGGCTTTTTTATAGTCGGTAAGATAGAATTCCACCATCAACCGCTCTTCCCCAAATAATCCTGCTTGAGATCTCTAAGCCTTTTTTATTTTCCATACTTTTTGTCTATATGAGAGGATCTGTTTTGGTATCCCTGATGATTCTTTTATCTTGGCGACGGCAAGTTTTTCAAGGTCTATCGCCACTATGGACCGTTTTGACATTTCTCCATGCACGAAATTGTGATATTTTTTGCGAAATCACCGTACGATTCATACCGAATAAATGGTATTGATTCACCGTTAGTGAAATCAGACACTACTTTTTCTTTTAATCCGTTGGAATATATTTAATTTGATACTTTTTATATCAATTATAATACTCGATCTGAAACGGGGACGATGACACACAACTAATAATTTTTTTTTATTATTTAGATCTTGCTTGATTAGAAAGAAACAATTAACTACATAAGCCCAAAAAGTGAAAAAGTACAAAAGTGAAAATTTTCAAACTCATTTTGGAATAGTTTTTCTGACTGGAAAACTTATAAAAATGATGCAGAAAGATTAAATTTTGGTCTAAAAAAAAATTTGTATATTCTTTTTCACAAAACAAATGCGCTAGCGGGAAAAAAATATTTTTACTTTTGTACAAAAGTACTTTTTGGCTTATGTAGTTAAGCCTTAAATTGACTAAATTCAGGCGAGTTTTTGCTAAAATAAGGTCCATGTTCTTTAGTTTTGTCCACTTACTTTTTAACTAGTTCTGAATTATTTGTTGATTTTGAAATAAGTGATGAGTTATAATAAAATTAATCATTGTGAATTAAAGCCATACATATTATATTTATAAAAAAGTAAAAATTATAAAATTATCATAGGTCTTTTGAATTATCTATATATTTTTCCATGGAGAGTTCATTTCATGCTTTAGTTATGGCCAACACTGTTGTAGTTGTATGTAGGTACGTATTTATGTAAGCCAAATAATTTGTTTCAGATGTTTACACTCTATAGTGAGTGTTTATATTACAGCTTCAATAATCGATTCTAGCATCGATTCGAGTTTATTTGAGAAAATTTTACATTGATTACATGGATTGGATTGTGTAAAAATTCTGTCTTCATCTTCTTTTTGAATCGGGCTGAATAATATTGTTTTTTTGTTTGCCACCATCCTGTCTTGTTTTGTTCTTATCTCACTTTTTTCTTATGTCGTTTTCTAGTGCACGTTCGGAGCTACTCCTTTTTCACTCATTTTACTCCAAATTTCCCATTTTATATAGGAATGAAACAGTTCCGAAATCCAAACGAAAAGGACATTACTCAACAAACAATCTTAGTGAAAATATAATAGCCGTGTTTTTTTTGCAAGTCCGAGGAGATTTGGTTGAAAAAAAACGTCATCGGGGATTAGCGACGCCATTACAGAAACAAAATGGAGTTTCCATACAAACTATCGATAACAAGTATGCAATTCACGCCGGTAACACAGTTTTTCTCCGTGCTTAAGTTAAGCCCCGAGAATTCTTCGCGCTTAGCTAAGCCCGAAGGGGATTAGTTGTTGTTGCATTTAACATGTAAATTGCAGGACAGGTCGTCGTTTTCTTCGATCGATTTCCTCGGGGCTTGCAAAAAACACGGCTAATATGGAGTGCTTGTTTTTATTCGAACGCGGAGCTTTCAAAGGGGTCGCTGTTCAAGTTTCGGAAAGTTGAAGGCACTGAGTTTTCTGCACATTGGAGAAAAAAACTAAAAAAAAAAAATATTGAAATTTTTAAAATAATAAAGAAACACTTATTAATTTCAAGAATTACTTCAAATTAGAACAATTTAGAGAGAAAATAAGCAAATTATGACTTACAATTGATAGCAGCGGTACGATATTCTCTAAGAGTTTATTTTACCGAAAGTGAAACAGTGCCCCCTATCATGGCTCCAGGCACTACAATGCATAAGGGATAGAAACGAGCAATCCATATTATAATATCCTCTAAGCAAACAACAAAAGCGATAACCCTTTCTTATTCGTGCTTGAATTGATGTCCAAAATCCAAATGGATACAACTGCCATTGATTGTGATTGTACTAAACTAAGAGATGCCTTGATGGCGGCAGAGTGAAAATGTTTTCCTAAATATGAAACTAGAAGCTAAGGCGGTCGTTATCTTTTCTTTCTTAATTGTTTCATCGCTAAGCATATTTCATCGATTTATTTTCCAAACCAATCACTTTGTCTAATTGCACAAAACAACATTGCATCGAAGGCTTTTTTAAAGTCGAATTTGGATAGGGAAATCCCTCTTTTAACATGTCAACACTCGACATCCGTATAGGAGGATCAACGAACGACAAAAAGAACGCCAACCAGAAAAACACTTTTTTTGTATCGGTTTTTTTTTTTTCCAAGTGTTTAAGGCACAAAACAAGGGAGTGTTATTATTTATGACATTACAGGTGGGTTCCTTTTCGTCGGAGGTTTCTTTTATTATTCGAAAAAGGGATTTGATTAATTTGACCATACATTTAAGAGTTAATAAAGTACCTATTTAAAAGAATTTATATTAACAATAGGAAGCTGCAGAAGCGATGATGTTGGCACTTGTCAAGCTAACAATATTTCAATTAGGTTTGAGTTGTTGTTTATTTATTTTTTTAATTGTTGATAAAGGTGGAGAGAAAAATGTTTTATTCTGTGTTGCAACGTGTACAACAAGCAAGAAGAACAAACAAATGAAAACGGAAAGGAGAAAATAATATTAAAATAAAAAATTCATTCACATTGGATTTTATTATTGTTAAGAATCTTAATTTATCAACGTCCACATGTTTTATTGATTCATGTTGAACGTTTTCTCTATCTAGGTCATGTGTTTTAAGTGCACAGGTATTTCAATGCCTATTTGGTTAGGTACCAGCAGCAACATGATCTGGTTAAGTTTTAGTTATTTTGTATTTTTTTTTAACATTTAAACAAATAAAGATTTTGAAGTCGTACGTTATCATTTTGTTTCCATAGCTTCCATTGAAACTGATCATTGAAAATCTTAATTTCTAATTTTGAGACTAAAATTATTCTTTATTATTATTTTAATATTAATTTATTACTCGAAAGTGAATGTTAATAATTTTGCCCAGACCAACTTATAATCAAATAGACTTTCATAAAAATATTTTTCTTTTCACTTCTATATTAACTAAAAACCATACAAAATGAGGCTTAACGTCAAGGTTGTAAAAAGAATTCTAACTTTTGTGAATCATCAACATCATCATCGGCTCGACAACCGGGGTCCGGTCCTGGCCTCCTTCAACAAGTCTCTCCACCCATCCCGGTCTCGAGCCGCCGCCATCCAGTTGCGCTGTGAATACTGTCTTTAAAAATCATAGAATTCAATTGAAAGATTGCATTCATTGACATTACTTTGAGACTTCGATTTCAAATTACGAAATCACCATTCATTTGACATCGAAAAGATGTCATTCATGAATTCTTTATTTTGTATTGCATTCTTTGCATCATTTTGTATGTGTTCACATGGCTTGGAGTAGTAGGAATTGTTGAAATACTCTACTAAAATTACTGTACTATAATCAATTTAAGTATTCTTATCAATTAGCTATTATTATTATTAAAATATATTTTCTTCACTTCATTAAATTTGTTCAAACTATTAACATATAAATTTCTATCCGACTTTTATTTATAAATTCTTTCTGGAAAAAAACGTAACTCTACTACAGGAATAGGTGAGATGTTGTCATGTAACTCGTAACTAGGGAGAAAGTTTAATGGGGCCAGAGCACATAAGGTTTATGGAGGGTGAAATCAATGCAAAGAATGGATGAATTCCCAAAAGATTGCATTTAATTGAATAGTGGACAAAAATGAATGGTGAATATTATGAAGTCGAAGTCTCGAATTAAAATCATTGAATACAATATTTTTATTGAAGTCATTAAAGATTGCATTCTTTTACAAACCCGCTTAAGGTAAGAATTTTTTTAGAGTACTGTTTTTTTTTATGAGAACAACTTACTTTCAAGCATGCATAATGCATATCTCTTTAATTTAATTTTCAAGCTTCGCATTTAGTAAGATTTGTGAATATTATATTCCTGCAATCTTAAGGTGACACATTCCTACTGTACGAAAGAACCGAGAAGTTCTTGTTAAACAGCCATAAAACTTAAAGCAGCATGGAAATGAGTAAAGATCATAAATGTAGGAGATTAACTCATTTAAACAATATGTGGTCAGAAGAGTATATAATGCACAAAAAAGGAGAACAACAATAGACGAATCATTCTTCAAAATATCGGATATAAGACCTTATCTTCCATACCTATTATTTGAACGATTGAAACCCTTCGGTCTCTAATAGAGCGGGCTCAGCTTAGAAAAGCCCACAATCTATTAAATTTCACATTCCGGCAGATCCTGTAGAAACCATATGTCGTACAAATCGATACCCACCAACTCTTTATGGATTTGAAAGCCCTCTATGACACAATTTATAGAGACGAGCTATACCAAAGTCATTTCTTGTTTTGGCATCCCTGTCAAGAGATAACATATCGGATTTATAAGCGGAACTTTCCTTCTGTTTTCTCTACCGATGCAAAAGGGTTCATAACCAGGGAGGGCCTAGCCAATTTCGAAAGTCACCCTTACTAGCCACTTGTCAGTATCTATATGTAAAGCTTTCTAAGGCCTCATAGAACAAAAATTTTTTCTCAGATGGGACAGTGGTGCAGAAGCGGCGAAAACCCTTAAAGTTGGAAGTTCAATGAAGATCTTGGTGTTATTATAGTTAAGTATATAACGGCTCTATATTTTCCCAAAACTATCTATCTTAGCACCCTGGGACATTGGTAAAAATAGTAAAGTAACCTTCTGAAAGCTCCTTTACCGCAGCCGTTCTTTAATAATTTTGAAATTCAGCTTGTATTGTATTTTATTGTTTTACGAGTGGTTGATTTCTTACAAAAAATCCATATTTAACTTAAGGAATAACTGATTGGTAAAATGGTAAATTCATAGTCCACTTACCAAGTGGCAAATATCAATAACTTGGCTTATATTTTTTTGTCAAACAAATTTTGTCGAAACATGATAAAGCCCAATACAAACATATTTATTAAATTTAATCTTCTTCCTCCGTTACACAATTCAGTTTTTATGGAGTTTTTGCCCAACATAGAACACCACTGTGACAGATGTGGCAAAAATGTGTAAAGCAGTAAACGAGGGCAAAAAATGATGTATGCTGTCATCGAAAAGGAAAACCCTCAACAAAGGAGTATCGGACAGAAGATCATTGTGGACACTCCACATCTGACGGCACCATCCCAGAAATCAGGCGAAGATATAATTATAGTCGTTAGCTTTTTTCTAAACTCCGAGCACATTTTGGGTTAAATAATTTGGTTAATCAGTAAAGTAATACATACTGAATTTATAGGCCCTAAGCTATTGGTAAGTGTTCAGTTTTTTTTTTAATATAAAAAAGTTAAATTCTATGGACATTGCATTGCTTTTTTCGAATAGATTTCAGCCCGGTTTTTTTTATTTTTCGGGATATGATTGGTTTAAAGTAACGCTTTGAACCAATTTATAAGTGAGTACGTTATGTCCTTTTAAAAAAAAAGTCTAAGTTCTACGACCACACAGTTGATTAACCCCTCAAATTCAATTTTTGTATTTTGTTTCCTTTTTTTCTACTTTTATTCTTAGCCCTAATAGTCTAAGAGCTGACAGCATATTTTTGGTTTAGAAATATAACCAAAAACTGAGTTCGAGTGTTTGTAGGTGTATGCGTTGTGATATCGAAAACAGAAGTCTGGCAGGTTTTTTTTGGCGCCGGTGATGGGGGTGAGGGTTTGATAATGGCGATTTTTACAATTTCTTTTCAGAAGCCTCATCACTTAAATTCCTTTTTTTTCAAATAAGAAATGATGCACTGTCATTTTTTTCTTACTGTAAAGACTTTTATTTTGACGATCGGACAAATAGAACTTAAGATATAACCTTATCGGCTTTTTTTGGAGACTTTTGTTGATTTTATGCATTACAAAAAATATCAATTGAAATTTGGGGAATTGAACATATAAAAATAATAATTTTTTGCAGCTGTCAAGTAACACACACACAATCACACCAAAAAATGCTATTCATTTACGAATTCCTTTCAATTGACAGAAATAAATCGATTCAGTTTCGAAAAATATTGATTTCTTTGTTGAAAGGATTTCGACATAAGAGTATTTTTTTTTAACGAAGATTCACTTTTTTTTAAAAGATTATTTAAAAGAACTTTTGACATAAGAAGTATTTTTTAATCCTTTGCAAGACATCAAGCCTAAACTAAGGATTTGCGAAAGAAGTTCTTCAATTCCCAAAATGAAGAAAAGGAGACTGGACTCGACTGGAGACGGGTACCTGAATAGTACCATTAAAACCAAAAAAAGGATTTTTTCGACAGTGGGCCTCAAACAAGGTCGGGACTGAAAAATTTCTTGTTTTGACACAAGGATTGTTTTACATGAATTAGTTTTAGTTTTATTTAAATATATGTAAGTTAACCGACAAAAAACTTTAACAAAAATTAGTTTATGTGTTGGAAAGAAAAGAAAGAACTACACATTAAAAAAGAAACTCTTCGTAGTCCTGGACAAAAAACAATAGGTCAGCTTTTTAATTTACATATGTGTCAAGACTGTTCGTTCCATATGTGTTATTCTACTAAATTTATATGGCCACACACAAAAATGAAAAGGAAGTACCTCATAATGTATGTGTATATTAAAACAACTAATTATTTGTTATTTAAAAAATCAATATTTCAATTTTTATTATTTACAAATCTGCTCTATTAGACTTCTTTGACAATTTTTTGATCTACAATAATAACCTTTCATTAATTTTTGTACACAAGAAAGAACACAATTGCAGCAGTTTCAGCTTAATTATCAAAACCAAAAGAAATATAAGTACGTCCGTCGTTTCAAAAATATACTAATGAAAGTAAAAAGAGTTGTACAAATTATTTATAACGCTGGGGTGGTATTGTATTTTTCAATGCTTTTTCAAAAAAGATGATCACTCATGGTTATGTTGATTCTCAAAGTTATATGAAAATATAAACGTAAAGCAAATTCTGATTAAATAACTGACTAACTTAACTTTCCCTGTTCAGGTTTTTTTGTTATGATTTTCATTGTTACCTCAATTGAAATCTTATGGTTATTCTATAGAGTCCCCAAAGCACAATAAAACGCTGAAGGTATAACTTTTTATTCTTTTGAGTCAAAAGGTTAAACATTTTTAAAGCCTATTGAAAAACACAATACCTTTCAATTTGTACTATGAGTAGGAAGTCAGTATTTAACATGTATTCTACATCAGGCGCGCTCAGGAAAATCAAATCTCAGAGATTTTGCTCCGTCAAAAAGGTTTTTTCCTCAAGTTTTTAAAAGCGAAACTGAGAAATTTTGCAAAGGAACCCTTTTCATATAAATGAGATTGCTGAAGTCTCCAAGATCTCATTTCCTTGAACATGTCTAATAAGTATTGTAAAATAAAAAATGTATATGTATAATTGTATATGTAAATGGTTTTCAGAGGTTTAGAACAAAATAAATAAAATAAATACATTTTAAATCTATCTTCCTTAATATTTTGTGTATCCGGATCTTAACTTAAGTAATTGTAACATAGACTAGACATTAATAGTTGAACTCACATTTAGGAAGCATTTTGTTCTGTCAGATCTTTGCCATTGAATGATAACCACATGCGCTCAAACTCATATTCAAACTTTTCAATTAGTTTTACATTCGAAGTGATTATCATATTTTCAAAATTGGCGTTAAATCCCTGAAAAAAAGTAAAAACAAAAAGATTTAAATTATTTAAAAGATTTTACATATAGCAATGCTTACCTGATGAGTCCAGTTAAGCGACCCAGTGAAGAGGATTCCCTGTGAGTTCTCTGTTGTTGTTTTTTGAATTGCCGAAAGTGCACGCGACCGAACCGGACCGTCTAATATGCAAAACTTATGATGCATAAGCATATTAGTAGCGTTAGGAAAACGAACGGGGATACCTGAAATGGAAAATAATAATTTTACATAATTACAAATAATGTTCAAGAGTGTGATAGAAATTACAAAACGTGAAATATGAAGCAGTTTTATACTTCTAATAGTTCTTAATATAAATAGATTTGCTAGATTTATAGGTTTTTAAGGTTTAGACCAGCTATGGGCTTGGGTTAAGGAAGGATTATAAAACAGAAAGTTTACATTTCAAATCAAATTTTGGATAATTTCGAACCTTTTGATGTTTTGTATCTACATAATTCAAATTATGTAGGTGCCACATGCCAAGCTGCAAAATGGGATCTCCTTCGTTTAGAAAATAAAACATTTATACAGCATTCGAAATGCTTCCAGCGACCAAACGAAAACGCTATAAAACTTTCACCAAATTTCTCCAAATTGAGTTTTTTCATATGGGTTTTGACAACAAATTGTGGTAATTTGTGAAAATTTGTGCAAAATTGAAAAAGAATGTGCGTAGCAGAGTTAATGGCGAGAAACATAAATTAACATTTCGGACTGCTTATTTCTAAGAAATCCTTCTTTTTCTATCCAAATTATTGTTCTAAACTACCTTCTGCAGCTGTTCTAAAATGCTCAATGGACATTTTGAAGTATGTATGTATGTGTTTCCGGATCGGCAAAAGTTTTGGCGATTTGAACTGGCTGGCAAAATTGCCCAATGAGAAACCGACTCGACATAAATACATTATGCTGTATGTATTTGTTAATGTGCAGCTTAAAATATAATTTAAAAAAAAAAAATAGTGACCCTTTTTTGAAATCTCGAATTTTTTTAAATGTTGATGAGCAATATTATTCAAACTTTTAAGAAAATTGTGTAGACTAAATTTTGTTTAAATCAGTTAAGTCAATAATGAGAAAGTCGAGAATCGGAAAAAACGGTTCTATGGATTAAGTGTTTAATGGATTTTGGTAAAATTTTTTTCTTAATGAAGGTATATTGTACTTTAATTTAGAACACAGACATTTTTTATGGTAGGAACAGCTTCCGAGAAAATTAAGATTTTCCTTAACGGTATTTTATTGTTGTATGGCAGGTAAAAAACAGCATCCAACTGGTTTTATTAAAATTTATTTCTATGTTATTTAATTTTTTAAATGGTATATACTTAATTAAGGTTGAATTAATTGGGGTTTCCATTTGTAAATTCGGATTTTAATTTAAAAATTGATTTTTTTCGTGGCGAATGGAGCACGATTTCAAATTGATTTATTTTTGTCATTGTATTTGTGTAGTTTTGTTACCAAAATTTCGATTCGGTGACGGCTACTGAGCGTTAACGCACATTTTTGATGAAGCGCATTTTCGACTAAACGGCTTCGTCAACAAAGAGAATATGCGTTATTGGTCAGGTGAAAACCCTCATGTGCTTCCAGAAACAGCACTTCATCCATAAAAAATAACTGTATGGTGTGGTTTTTATTCTAGTGGTGCCATTGGGCCATTTTTTTTTCGTTGATGAAAATGACCGTCACATTACAGTCAATGGAGATCGCTACAGAAGCATGTTACAACGTTATTTTTTTTGGTGAATTGTATGGACTAGACGTTAATGATATGTGTTTTCAACAAGGCGGTGCCACACATCATGTTAAACAATCTACTTATTGAAAACTCACTTCGATGACAGTGTTATATCGAGAAATAGTCCTGTCTATTTCCCGCCTAGATCGAGTGATATAACACATTTAGACTTTTTTTTCAAGGGGTTACGTTAAATCACTAGTCTATCCCAAAAGGCCGGCGTCGTTAGAAAAGCCCAGAGCTTTTATTGAACGAGATATAACGGCGGTTTCTGTCGAAATGTGTGGCCGAGTCATCGAAAATTGGGTTCATCGAATCTACCGCTGCAGACGTGCCCGTCGTGGACATATGAACGCCGTCGAAATCTATACATACATTTTTTGATTGAACTTCAAACCGATAATAAAATTTTTGAGATATCTCACATGGTTTGCATTTTATTTAAAAAAAAAATTGTCAAGTCCTTTTTGGAAAACCGATATTTTCATAGAAGAGAAGTGTGACCAAAAAAACCTGAACACTCACAAAAACATAAATTTTGTTTTTGTTCTCTTGCTTTTGATGCCTTTGTGTTTTAAGTGCTTAGTGCAACTTTAACTTCGCTAAGTTAATATTAATAGAATCAATTTTATTAAAAAAGGCAATAAAAATTCGATCGATTTTTTAAATGAAACAGTTCCACGTTTGTGCGATTCCATTTAGCATGGATAACAACCACATGAAGAAAAGTACAGGTAGAACAGAAATTCGTAGCCAATTAATGTTTACTAATTCTCATTGAAGATTTTACAGAAAAATGTTTTAAATGATATTAAATTTTCAACTATGTGTGTGTGTTGGTGTTGTTTAAGAATTTTTATTTTTTTTTTTTGTTGGAAAAGTTTCAAATTATGAAGAAACAATTCCAAGGCTGAGTAAAATTATTGCAATTTGCAAGAGAATCAACAAAGAAGTTCGATGGCTATGATTTAAAAATAGATTTATCTTTGAAATTGCAAACAATATTTAAAGTATCGAATCGATGGAAGTGTAGATAGGTTTGTTGTTTTGATGAATGTTGTTTCCAAGCTGATCAATGCGATTGCATTACGCAAGGATGACGTAAGCTTATAGCTAACTGCAGCACCTGTTTTGGCTTAATCACAAAAACTTTTGTAGAGTTTCAATCATACATACATGTTTTATTTTTTAAAATAGGTATGTGTTAACTCTATATTACTTAGGAATGAACAAAGAAGCTAAATGGAAAAATTCTTTCTAATGCACCACCAGTTATTGCACGTGTTGGATGTTTTTACTTTCAATACAAAAAAAATCGCATAAAACGTGTTTATTCCTTATTCTAGGTATTGCAAAATAAAAACTGACAGATTCTACTCACCGCATTTAGTTAAATCTGTAATTCGTGAACCTGAGGAAAAGCACATCTCTTGATCACTTACAATACGAATTTGAAGACCTCGTTTTAATGCCCGATGGAATGCTTGAGCCAAATCATGCGACGTAAATATGTACATGGATAGATCGATTGAATGCTTCGCGTTGTCGATAAATTTAATTATTTTCCGGATATTGCGAGGATAGCAGAACATATTTTTGCATTTATCGCCGTTATGAAAGAATTTTGGAGAATTCTGATCGCTTTTGACGGCACAATCCTGGGTATGCTCATTTATCCATATAACTTCGGCGACTTCCCTATCCGTCTGGGATGCACGTACTTGAGCGCAGCGTTCCATCCACCGGCGGATGTAGCGGTAGGTAATTTCTGAAGCAATAACCGCCGACAAACCGAAGAGGGAGTATTTAATAAATTTATTATCCATTATGAATTCTACTTATTTTGATTTTTTAATTGAAAACCGAAAGGAAATTTTTGATGCAAAATTGCAAAGTGCAGCAAAATACAAAATTGCACGTGCGAATAGGTTAAAATGAGCATATACGAAGACCAAGTGTCATTAACAGCTGATACCCCATAATGGATGGGAGTGACAGGTACTGTCAAAATTATGTTGCTGTGGCGACATCTGTGAATTCAAATATGAACCTACGAACTGTAGGACTGTTTGTGTTGTAAATTTATTGGGGGCTAGAAGCAGAAAAGAGTCCAATCACAAGTGTTTGAAGCAAGACAATTACAGGTGCACACATGCAACTAAACAGTTGGGTTTCGATTTTGAGTACTATGGGATTAAGCCCATATTGTGCTCAAAATGGAAACCAAACTGTTTAGTTGCATGTGCTCTCCTGGCCTAAGTGCTTGCCCAAGTTACTTCTGATTGCTTTCGATACAAGTACGATGGGTTATAAGGGAGAGAAATTTTAGTAGCTCCGACTAGTTAACGGAATGTTGCGGGCAACTCGGAGCTATTTTTAGATGTTTGCCCTTGCCCTACAAGCTACAAGGAAATACTTTAGAACAACTTTTGAGGATTTAAAGTTAATTAAAAATATAAGAAATATGAAATTTATCAGTTTTTCTCTCTGAAAACCAAATGGATTCGGTTTTTGACGTTTTGACTGAGATTCATTCCATCGTCCCCTTTTAAACTAGGAAACTAAAGCTAGGACCGCACTCGGCGGAACTGCACTTCAGTGGAACTGAACTTCACGACTTATTTGTGGGAAATTGTATGAGCTATATCGCACTAAGCGACAACTGCACTTCACGACGCGACACTATGCGACAAAGTTGGTAATCTGACCAACTGTGTCGCGACGTGAAGTTTCGTTCAGTTTCGTGCGAAAGTGCGCACTGTGTCGATGAAGTGCAGTTCCGCCTAGTGCGGTTCTACCTTTACAGTCGTATTAAGTAGATTTTTTTACAACACGCCTAAAATATTTAGCCAATGACTAGGTGGACAACTGTCTAAGCGTGTTCTAAAAAAATCTACTAAATACGACTGTGACAGTCGTATTTATTAGATTTTTAGCCATCTCCCTATTTATAAACGGATTCCATAAGTTGTCTAACTATCCAGGGTTGTTATCGAAATACTTCCTCATATTTCCGATGTTTACGATGGTACAAATTGGCATTTTTTTTTTCATTACACTGCCAAAAGAATGAATTTTTCCATTGTCCTGTCATTTTTTTGACAGTTAAATGCCAGAATACTGCCAATATGTCAGTCGTGTAAATGCAGTATAAGTGTGAGAAGGAATGTCAAAAACATCACTTTAATTGTTGACCGGGGAGATCATTTATTTTTTGGTTGCAACGAATTCTACATAATTCAACAAAATATTCAGTCAGTATAGCTATAAAAATAATTTATTGTGCGTTGTTCAATATCAAACAAAAGTTTGAAAAAAAATAGCTTTCGCGAGTGAAAGACGTGATAAAAACTTTCAGTGCAAGTGAAAAATTTTTAATAACAATTTTCTTTGAAGATATTAGGAGTGTTTTTTTGGAAGTCCATATGGATTTGTCGAAAAAAATGACATCGGGACTTAGGAAAACATCTTACTTACAGTACGTAAGTCCCGATAATTATTTGGACTTAGCTAACACCCCGACTCCACAGGGCATTCAGGTGCCCAACATCACAACCACAATCCAATCAACAATCAGCGAATTTTTTTCCGCTGGGCAAATTATGTCATGTCGTTTCACATACATACATTTCTTTTACCACTACTTCTACCTTTTTCCTTCAACATTTACCAATGCATTCAGCGAGAAGCAGAAAAAAACTCTCACATACGTGAAACGTCAAATCTCATGCCCAAACTTTGAACAGCGGTCATGTCGTGTTCAAAATGAAGTTTTCGTCGACATGTTGCTGCACGGACATGGATTTTTGTGCCTCCATTGGATTTTTTTTAGACATGTTCATAATCCGAGCATCGTTCATGCCCAGTGGAGGCGGCATGTAAGTCCATATGGATTTAAGATGTTGTTGTATTTACGTGTAAAATTATTAGTTCCGATGTTGTTTTTTCGACAAATCCATATGGACTTGCAAAAAAAAAACACGGCTATTATGTGCAAGTAGAAGTTCAAACATATAAAATGCACTAACAAATTTCCCCCGTATAAACTTGTTAATTTCTTTTGTTATTTAAATAGAATTACTATATTTATTCACTATGGTAAAATATTTTTCTCCCAATAACCTTAATAGTTTTGTGAAAAATTTCTTCACGTTTTGCGTCAATTGCAGCTGTCAAGTAACACAATCACACAAAAAAAAAATCAATACTTCTACGAAATACGTGGACAGAAAAAAATCGATTCTGTTTAGAAAAATTTCGATTCCCTGTAGAAAAAATCGATTTCTTTGTTGGAAGGAATTCGCCATTAAGCTAGGACCGCACTCGGCGGAACTGCACTTCAGCGGAACTAAACTTCACGACTTATTTGTGGGAAATTGTATGAGCTATATCGCACTAAGCGACAACTACACTTCACGACGCGACACTATGCGACAAAGTTGGTAAGTCTGCTATTATACGACGACTTTTGCGTCGTGACTCTTTTCGAACATAATGAGTGCAAAAGAGACGAAAAATGAGACGGAAAACAACTGCCCTATGAATCGTGGTCCAAATTTCGACGACTCATTTTTGACATTATTTTATTTCTTGTTTGTTATTTAAGCAAATTGCTTTATTTATTTTCGTTATTTGTGGAGCGCACATGTACCTATAGCTGCGGTTGCTAAGATGTAGATCATAGAGAATTTCTATGCTGGAACAAAATCGTTTCATTTATGTTTGTTGTTTGTTTGGTTGCTACGAGAATTTCACTACCGAAGAAAAATTATAGAGGATTGCCAAATTTGAGTCATGACTGAAAAGTCATGGTGTAATAGCGTAAGACTCACAGGACGAAATTTTAAAGAAGAATTCGAAGAATAGTCACGACGCAAAAGTCGTCGTATAATAGCAGACTAATCTGCCCAACTGTGTCGCGACGTGAAGTTTCGTTCAGTTTCGTGCGAAAGTGCGCACGGTGTCGCTGAAGTGCAGTTCCGCCTAGTGCGGTTCTACCTTAAGGCTCTCCCAAACCAACGCGAAACATTCGGCGCTACAACGAAACTTCCGCCTGTGTTAATTTATTTACATGGAGGTTAATGGGAGCACCCACACTGGCGCGATGCAAATCTTCGAATATTATTCAGTCGTCGCATATTCGCGCGCCAATTTCGGTGTCTAATGGCCGATTTCATACAGCCCTTTTAACTGTTTAATAGGCTTTCAAATATTTAAATGACGATTGTTCCATACAAAATACGTCATTTAAAAGCCTGTTAAATATTTGTGAAACCGAACATAAGATGAACAAATGAAAATGTTTATAAATAAGATTTTGGGGTTGAATGGTGTGCTAAAGTTAGCAAGGCTTTAGAATGCGATTATAAATACCACTGAGAACGTTATCAATTTAGAATAGGTTTAGAACACCAATTTCGGTGTCTAAGATGAACAAATAAAAAAGTTAGCAAGGCTTTAGAATGGGATTATAAATACCACTGTTATAGTGTCTATCTTTTTAACCAAAAAGTACGGGAACGAACCTAGAGATTTACGACCCTGAAATGTCAAAACTTAACTTGTTTTGACTTTTGTTCTTGCACAAAAATTCTTATCCAAAATTAAAAATGTTTAAAAGTAGTTTCAGACTTTTAATTTGTCGATACTCAAAAAGATTTATGCAAAACAGTAGCAATGAGAAGTTAATAAAACATGATGAGCAACTCTTTGAACTGTTTCCCGCAAAAATTATCAACAAACGACAAAGAACACCGGAAGCATTATATCTGGCAAGCCAAAAAGGCGCCGACATGATAGCGGATGCCCTAAAACCACATATTTCTCCAAAAGATACCCTGCTGGAATTTAATCCAGGCATTGGACTAGTGACACAAAAATTCGTCGATTGGAAAATATTTAAGAATATAATTCTAATCGAGCAGAATAAAATTAATAATAATAAACTGCTTAATATCTGCCAACAAAACAACCAATTGAGCTCGATTAAGAAAGGAGATTTTATAAATCTCTGGAAAATCGTTTACCAAGATAAAATTGACGGTGGAACACGTGTGGCTGATCTGCTTGCAGGTGTGCCCAAGAAATCATATTACGACGACACAAACATGGTTGTCTTTGGAGCAGTTGGTTCGTATATATTTTTTAAGCATTTGATTAACTCGGTTGTTTTTCAAAACAGCCTCTTTTCGTTTGGCCGATGCGAACTCTATCTGGTTATGCCGCCAGCAATATATGTTCATTTGACTTGCAGCAATGACATTGGATACATGATATACCGATCGTCTACAATGCTCTTCCAAATGATGTTCGAACATCTGTTCATTACTAAACTGCCTAGAGAGTACTTCTTACCCCAACAAACCGAATACAAATGGAAGAAGAGCAGTAAGCTCAACAAAGTAAACTCCATCAATCCGGATGTACTGTATCTGGTGAAGATTGTTCCGAGGCGTAATTTTTACGAATTGTGTGCTCCAGAGGATGTCCAAGCACTTTGGTATTTTGTCAAACAGAATTGCGTGAGTCGAAGAAATCGAATTATACCCAATATGGAAAAGTATGTCCCTGGCTGTGGTCCAAGGCTTATAATTCAATCAAACAACCCGCCACGACAAAAAAAGATGTATCCAAAAGATACTTCTAAGTTCATACCAAAATACTCAACCAATTGTGTCCAAATTAGTAATAAATGCTTCTTTCCAAACATGAACATACATACGGAATTCGGAGACTTAACCCCCAATCAAATGCTTACGCTATATTGCCAGTTTCGCAGTTGGCCCGAATACAAAGACAGTTCATTTCTTGCATCCTTAGAGAATAGCTTGTTGAAATTAGAGGCTTCAACAGATGAAAATATTGATGTGTTGGAAGTTCAAGAAGAGGATGATGTTAATATTGCACATTAAACCACTAACATCCCTGATCAAGAGAAAGAATGGGATCATTTAAACAATCTGACTGAACCAAAATAAGTTTTTAAGAAAATTTATCGAAGCCTTTTTCGCAGACTTATTCGACAAAGATATATTGGCGCTGCAGGGAAACCCTTATACTGTTAAAAGTGATACATACAATTTTTATAAATTTGCTGATACAACATAATCATGAAATAAAAATATTTATATTTACCTAATTGTACTTTTTTTTCAAAAAACTTTAGCATAACCTAATAAGGAACGTTTGTTTTTGCAAGAGATATTCTAAATTTCAAAAAATATCGTTTTAGTGACATATTTTAAAGATTCCTGTGAAATAATTGAAAGATACTTTGAAATTTCGTAGATATTTTTGGAGAAAAATTATTTTCGAACTGTAACATAACCTCAAACATAAAAAAACGTATTTTTCTACTTTAACCCTAGACCCGTGTACTACATATAAAATTTCTACTTATCGTGCACTCGGGCACTATGTGCCATTCTGTATTTTTCATAGAAAATGTGAGGCAGGTGTGCTAAAAAAAGATGACTTTTAATTTAAAAATTGCAAATTATTTTATAAACTTTATTGAAAAATGAATTTAAACATTATAAAACAAATTAACCAGAATAATGAATATGCATATTAAGTAACTGAAATCCATAATTAGGTTGGACTGTGTGTTCTTCGCCGTTTTGCTTGTGGTCCCGAGAGAGTCGAGGGTGAAAAAGTGTCGTCATCTTTATCTTCATCGCCATGAGCTTCCTTACCAACATAGCATTTTTCGCACACTCTTACGTAGTGCTTTGTGCATGTAGCAGTACAGCACATATCGCAAATCGCTGTTGTCTTATTCTTTTTTTTTCAGATTTACAAGCTTGGCAACGTTGTTTCAAATTGTTTTTTTTTCTAGTAGCAGGCAATATAGTTACGGTTTCAATCTCGTAACCTATCAGCTTTAGGGCAGTTTTCACATTTGTTTGAATCGTGGGTTTTCCGATTCGATTTTGTATGTGCCTGTCAGCAAGCTCTAATGCTAGTTCTTTCAAAAATAATTTTCCCTTTTCAGACCTTTTCTTACTTGTATACCAAGTAGGTTGACATATGTCAAACAACCTGTAAGCGACAACACCAGCAAAGTCCAAAAGATTATAAAATACCGTTATCGGCCAACGGTTAGTTTTTCGCTTACAGATATATACGGTCACCATTCGTATCAACCCCACCTTTTGTTTCGTTGTAATCTAGGATGACTTCTGGTTTTTTCTTTACTTTTCTTTTTCAGCACCAGCGTAAAGTAATATGGCAATGTACGCAAAGATCTCATCCTCTGTTGTATCATACCACCGACGCATTACCTTTGGTTGGCTTGACAATCGATTTGCTTCATAGACTCTTTTTGCCTTTTTATTTGTTTCGAGGACAATATTTTCAACAATCGTTGGGGTGATCAATGATTTGAAACTCTCAGCTTTCGTAGAAAATATTGTAGAACATGTAGGATCGTTATGGCTCAAACGTTCATTGCGATCTCTTGTTGCTCTTCTTGTCTCAATTTCATTAGGCATTAACCACCAAATATCATTGAATTTCACATTTGGGGCCGTATATCGCATTCCTCGATTGGGTGCAGCAGGTTCACTTTCAACCTCTTCACCACGGTGTCGTCCTTGTTGTCGTTGTAACTCCACTTCAACTTCTTCTTCCATATCAAAACCAGCCTGCTGCACGCATATGTCCAGCAAAGCTTCATTTGGATCGTAGTTGGGATCATCAGCAACAGAGAAATCGGCACCATCATCACTGTCGTCATCTTCAGAGTTATTATGATGAACTCTGCTTGCCCTTCATCCTCTTCTTCATTCATAATTCTACCATAATTTTCATCGAAAAATTCCTGCTCCTCATTAGTCAAATCCCTATTTGATGATGCATTTAGGAGGAATAATATGCCATTCATAATGTCATCCATATTCTGTATAAATTGCATGAATAATAAAAAGCAACTAACTTCTAACAAACTTTCTTACTTACTTAAGAATAAATTCTCTAACCAAAATCACTTTATAAACAAACAAAATCTGAAAAATCACTTTGTTTTGGTTCATAATAGCTTTTAACGGCCTTTAGTCCATAAAAATTGGCGTTTCGTCCCGGCGATCTCACTTGGACTCATCAGTTGACTAGTGAGTGCCTTGTCAATACGCAATTTTTATTAAGTTCAGTTCAACTTACATGAACTTTTTGACAAAAATCCAATGTGAACTATATCCAACAAGATTAAAATTCTTAATCATTAAGCTGGAAATTTTACCCAGGGCCAGGCTTTGTTTTTATATGAAGGTTTTTATAATACAAATTCTATATACTACTGAAATACATCAGCCAAGTAGAAGACTTCGCACTATTTAATTGGACTTGTTGAATTATTTATTCAAAATAGCTTTTAACGGCCTTTAGTCCATAAAAAAATGGCGTTTCGTCCCGGCGATCTCACTTGGACTCATCAGTTGACTAGTGAGTGCCTTGTCAATACGCAATTTTTGTCAATACTTTGTTTTGGGTTTCTTGCTAACACAAACTAACTGACAGACTACTTAGTTGCAGCCTAAAATCAAATCAACAATAATAATCATACCAAACTTGATGAAAATACCGCTGTAAAACCATACAAACCGTTGGAAAACAATAATTCTCATATAAAATGCACTAACAATTAGTATGGGCACTGACTGCCCACGTACACGATATTGACTTTTTTGTTTTGCGATCATTTTCTACCCCAAATATCAACTAAATTAAATCAAAAAGTTAGTTTTCGTGTACTTGGATACTATATGCCTATAAGTAAGTAACGTTTCAAGTATGTTACAGATTAATGTATACGTTTTTTTCGGATTTGAAAATTGCAATGGGCACTCAGTGCCCAGTACACGGGTCTAGGGTTAAGGTTACAAAGTAGAAAATCTGACCATAATAGAGCTTTAACTTTGAGGTCGTTAGGGACTTTTTCTACCTGGGTTCCCTCTTAACTTAAGCAACAATACAAGCCCTTCGTGCTAAGAAAGCAATTGAGTAGTAAAGCACTCTCTGGAGCAAATAAAGTTTCGAAGTATAAGACGATAATTATCCCAGGGGCCCAACTATGTAACTCGATTCTATAATCAAAACTTTCGAATTCGCAAAATCTCAACTCGCTAATTCTATTGCAAGCGCTTATAAACTGAAATAGAACAGCGCTAAGTGCAGATTCTGTGGGGAAAAGTCGGAAGCACTAACATTTCATTCTATGTTGTACATATTACCACTTATTTTAAGCATTGAAAACCACTTTCGAATAGATTCGAAAGTAGAATAAAGTTACATAGTATGGACCCAGTCCAGTCCTGCTATATGGTGCATTTCAAGAGAGACCTTGTCAAAGGCAAATTTGCCAGGGAGATACTCCGGGTGGATTTTTGGTACCATTAGCATAAACGGGAAATGGAGGAGTAGATTATAACAATGAACTGTACAGCGACACCTTAAGTAAGAATATATTCAGCATTTATAAATTGTGTTTCTTTATTTAAAAGTGTTTAATGTAATAAATTTTTATACTTAATTACCAATCCAAGACATTCTTCCTTACAATTTTCAACTCATCTTACTTGAGATTTGTTAACTTGTCCTATTTTTGTATTTATTCAAGAATCTGGTCTTATGGCTCGATACATGTTAAGCTCGTTGGGAAATGTTTTGCATAATTCAAGAAGTATATTTGACTTAAACTTGCGGTACGCATCAATTTTTCCTTTGACTTCTTCATTCTTGGCCAATGCCTTCTCAACACAATCTTTAGTATACAATTGTGGATTTCGGTCCTGGTCGATGTAATCGAACACTTCAAATGGAACCATAACGTCTTGCACTTGATTTTTGAGTTTGTCAATTTCCTGTAATCCAGTAACTAAACTTTGGCTATTGAAAAGAAAAAAATATATATAATCTGTTCGCTGCGCCAAATAGACGCCGCTTGTTTTTATTCTTTTTGTAGCTTACATTTTTTGGTTCAGGACATTCTGGCCTTGTGGCTGGAAATCACTTACAATAATGCGTATTTGACGAACGTTTTCAATAAACATTTCGAGTTGAGTCTCAAGATTTTCCAGTGGTGCAGTCATAATTTATTTGTATAATTTATGAAGAAATTAGACAGAAAATACTGATGTATCCAAACAATTTTTAATTTATTATGATAAAATTTGTCGAATGAAATGCGAATGACATTTTAGCCACAGAGTTATATCGGAATATGCGCTTCGGGGGAAATTCATTTCGTTGGGTACGTTCAACACACAAGAGGCCTTTTTATTTTTTTAACTTTACTCGTTGAACACAATAGACGCGTCGCTGGGCGGCTGCTTACAACTCGTAATGGAAGTGTTTCGTAGATATAAATATTAGGAGTTTTTTTTGCAAGTCCATATGGATTTGTCGAAAAAAACAACATCGGCCCTAATAGTTTTACACGTAAATACAACAACAACTTAAATCCATATGGACTTAGCTAAGCCCAGATAATTATCGGGACTTGCTGCTATCCCCTTTATGTGTATCTTCAATACCTCATATCAACGTGGTATGTAAGAAGCGATAAAAACGGTGATTCCAAAATAATATATTCTATTTGTTATCGATTATTTATTCAGAGACGTCAAAAAGGACGTTTTTGGATGCTGGTTGAACAATTCAATTTTTGAATTTGAAAAAAGATAGCGGAGGAAGGCAAAAGGTAAAAAAATATGTATTTGTGTCTGTAACAATTCATTGATTATTAACCTTTTTTTCCTAAAAGTTTTCTTTGCTTAGTAGGCGTGTTTTTTTTGCAAGTCCATATAGATTTGTCGAAAAAAACAACATCGGCCCTAATAGTTTTACACGTAAATACAACAACAACTTAAATCCATATGGACAGATAATTATCCGGACTTACGTACTGTAAGTAAGAAATTCCTAAGTTCCGATGTCGTTTTTTTCGACAAATCCATATGCACTTGCAAAAGAACACGCCTAGTATACAGTTCTTTGGAACTTGATGGTGAGAAAGAAATTTTTTTTCCGGAAGAAAAACATTCGTGGTACGCAGACTAGATTTTTTTGCACAAAACAATGTCACTGACATTGTTCTGCGCGAAAAAAATCGTGATGAGTATATTTTTTTTCCAGGGTTAAGTTCACAGTTCGATAACAATATTTTTCAGCAGAAATTTTTTTTTTGTTGGCAAAAATCAATCCCATAAGAATTGCATGTAGTTTTTGTTTCGTTGAAGAACTGTATACTTAGAGCTTTAACTAATAAATTTTTATTTTTGTTAACTCTATCCTTCTTTTTTTGTATCTTATTGTTTTTCTTTGTTAAACAGCTGATCAACAAATTTCATAGAGTGCACAGTGCTGCCAATTTTTACGGAATAAGTTCCTAAGTCCCGATGTGGTTTTTTTTTCGACAAATTCATATGTACTTGCAAAAAAAAACACGCCTATTATTATAAGGGCCAGTTTCACAGTCAGAAAAGTGGCACTTTAGTGGGCAATGTGAAAGATTAATGCCCAATATTACAGTGTACACTTACCTGAATAACTAGCACCTTAGGCCAGGCGCGCACATGCAACTAAACAGTTTGGTTGCGATTTTGAGCACTATGGGAATATATGAGAGTCCGCGCACATAAACCGGCGGACTCTCATATAATCCCGAGTGCTCAAAATCGAAACCAAACTGTTTAGTTGCATGTGCGCGCCTGGCCTTACAGTCCGATCCTCCCCTTGTGACGAGTCACAAGTCACAAGCTCTTGTGACTATTCCTTGTGAGGATTGTTGTGACTCGATAACATTTTTGGAATTCTCCCCCAATCATCACAAGAAAGCTCACAACTAAACTCACCACAGCAAAGGTGAATTTTAAAGTGTCATAATTGCAACTGCTGATTAATAAAAACATGAACAAAGATTTTCAATTCTGCTATAGAAATTTATTTAAAGCTTAAAGTGAGTAAAAAAATTGTTTAAATAGCCGTGTTTTTTTGCAAGCCCGGGAGGTTTGGTTGAAAAAAACGACATCGGGGATTAGTGACGCCATTACAGAAAGAAAATGGAGTTTCCATACAAACAAGTAAGCAATTCACGCCGGTAACACAATTTTTCTCCGTGCTTAAGTTAAGCACCGAGAATTCTATGCGCTTAGCTAAGCCTGAAGGGATTAGTTGTTTTCAACCAAGTTCCTCCGGGCCTGCAAAAAAACACGCCTTATTATAGGCGTAGTCCAGGGCCGTAGCCGGAGGGGGGGGGGCAAGATATGTAGCTGAGTGCCCCAACATGCTTTAACAATTCGAATGAGATTTTGTAATATTTACTATTTTTATTTTAAAGATTATTTTGAAATGTTTTGTTCAGAGCAGTAGCCAGGGGTATAACAAGGGTCGTTGAGTGCACGAGCTAAAGGTAGAAAATGTGACTACAAGCATTACAAGGTCATATGTCGAAAAATTTAGAATTCCCGGTTTTGATGAAAAACGGTTCAAATATCTAATAAGAATCTTTTTGTATAATTTAAGACATGTCAGCACAATGTAAATTAAAGCATACAAAGTCATACAACCAGGGTCTTCTATGAAAACTTAAACTAATATGATAAATGCTACTTGGAATACGATCTTCAAATCTTTTTATTTTTATGAAAAAAAAATGAATTTTCTATTTTTTTAGTTCTTTTTTGAACAAAATTTTAAGTTGACATTGATTCCCTTTCTCAAAAAAAAAAAAAAAAAATATAAAATAAATAAATTAAAAACAAAACAAAAACAAATTTTTTTCTTTTAAGTTCATTTTAGTACAAAGACGTATGTATATGCCTTACATACACCATTTACTAAAAAATACGAATTTTGAAAGCGCTACTTAGTTAATCTATGGACTAAATTTATGTTTTTTTTTGTAAAATACACTGACAAAAATTATATTTTTTCACATACGACCTCGTAATTCTTAGTCGACGGTTTATATTGTAGATTAGATTGTTTATCTAAAAAATATTGAATTCAGAGATTAAAGGTAGAACCGCACTAGGCGGAACTGCACTTCAGCGACACCGTGCGCACTTTCGCACGAAACTGAACGAAACTTCACGTCGCGACACAGTTGGTCAGATTACCAACTTTGTCGCATAGTGTCGCGTCGTGAAGTGCAGTTGTCGCTTAGTGCGATATAGCTCATACAATTTCCCACAAATAAGTCGTGAAGTGCAGTTCCGCCGAGTGCGGTCCTAGCTTAAGGCTGACTTTCAGCACTCACACTATTTGTTTTGCTTTTAAAAGGTTCTTCTCAGAAAAACGGCAGTTATTTAAATGTACAAAATGATTAGTTTCATTGTTTTACTATTAATATCTTAGTTTTATTTTTATAAATAGAAAAAAACTTATCCTAGGTAATTAGTTAACAAATTTTCTTCATTAATTTGTCTGTTTTGAGTTTTCATTTTTTGTCATTCATATTTGTCTTCCGTATCGCAATAGACTTTATAGGTCCTAGTGAAAGCACTGAGTTCGCACCCAATCCCAAAAGATTACAAATACTCGAATTCGCCGCTCCCTGCACTGAAACTATTGGGAACGCCAATGAACTTGTGCTGGCACCAGCAGCTGTTAATGGTACGTAATTAAAAATACCCAGTCCTGCTAGTTTTCTTTTGACTTCATCGTTCCGCAAATCGACGATAGGTATACCAATCTCATTAATACTTGGTTCATGTTCACGTCGCATGTGGTCCTGTAGAATTTCGGGTGTAGCACACAGGTGATTACATTCTCTGCATCGAACGGAGCGCTTTTGATTTCGATCAGCGTTCGGCATTGGGATTCCGTGCCATCGAAAGGCGTGGCGATTTACACCTTCGATTGTGAGGAACTTTTCTTTACAAGTAATAACAGGACACGAGAGAAATCTCGCTGGGATACGGTTAATATTGCTATCAGGACCGGCAGTAGATACCTTTGTCACATTAATTTCGATGGGTTTCTTTTTGGAAATTATGCTAACCGAATTGTTAGCCTGAAGCTTTTGAACAGCTTCTTGTGCAGCATTTGCCGAGCTTGTTCCTTTGTTCGACGTTGGCACGATGGAAGCCTTCCCTTTATGAGTAACTGTTATACCACGGGTTGCGAGTATGTTTGCAACGTCTTTTGGATTCTTAATAACGCCCTTAGCCGATGGACTTGTAGAATCGTTAGATAATGCTGATTTGGGTTTTTCATTCAACGGCGAGAAGTTGCTTGCATTCACACCACTATGAACGCTCTGGATTATCGGCATACCCGGAGAGTTACTTATTCCAGGAGAAGCTATACCATTTGGAGATGAAGACGAAGAAGATGCGAACTGGGGCCCCTGTTCGATTTTAATTCTCTTAACTGGCGGCTCCCCCTGATGTCTCGGAGGGGCAGCGCCAGGAGCCCTTTGAAATTGCATCTGTCCAGGCACTTGCGGTGTTGGACCCAAGAACCTCGGCCTAATCGCTGTTTGGTCTGTAAGAATACCTGGGGATGTGGGGCTTTCATTCGATGGGCCCTGTGCGCGTCCTCGAATTGCTTTCTGGAGTCGGGATTTCAAAAAGATGGGCTGGCGCATCATATCTGGGCTCTGCTGTTGCTGATGTTGTTGATGCTGAGACTGGTGCTGCGATGGATGCTGCTGTTGATGCTGCGATGGATGCTGCTGTTGATGCTGCGATGGATGCTGATGTTGATGCTGCGATGGATGCTGCTGTTGATGCTGCTGATGTTGTTGTTGATGCTGTTGTTGAAGCTGTTGTTGATGCTGTTGTTGATGCTGTTGATGATGCTGTTGTTGATGCTGTTGTTGATGTTGTTGCTGATGCTGTTGTTGATGATGTTGCTGTTGGTTAGGGTTGTTATGAAATTGTGGGCCAGGTGCTGCACCATGACCGTGACCATGACCAGGGCCACCGGGGCCGTATAGCTCAGGTCGTTTGTCAATGAAATGAGCTGGGGGGTAGTTTGCGGGATTTCCATTCACTCGGTACAGCGGTGGCGGGGTTCGCGTCATAATGCACTGTGAAGGATGGAAGCCTGGTGGCGGCGATGGCTGTGGATGATGATGCATTACTTGTCTCACATTCATTCTTGGTCCGAAGTTGTGGAAGTTACCACGCATTTGAGCAAGTTGAAACAAAGGAGGCATGTTTTGAGCAGAATGCGGAGGCACACCATGCATAAAATTGTTTTGTGCGTGGTGTCTGAAGTCGGGATGTGAATTCGGAACAGGTTGATTTTCGGTCATTCTGTTATGGAAGTCGTGACCAGTGAGTTGTTTGTGCTCATAAAGATATTTCGGGTGTGAAAAATTCATGTTACAGACATTGCACCGCGGTGCTAGGCTGTCTATTGATATGAACTCATTGGCAATGGCTGGATATTCTCCTTCTCGGGCAAATGGCTGTTGTTCCTTGTTCTCTAAAAGTTTTTTCAACAAGTCATCTGTAGCTTCGTTGGTATTGTTCATATCGTCAGCAAAACTATCAAGGCCATCGAATGTAGGACACTCAAAATATTTGTTTTCTGGAGTAAGAAACGAATTTGGCAACTTAGGGCTCATATTCTGGTGTAAGGGATCTAGGGGAGTGTTTTCATTCAATTCCGGTTTACATTTGATGTCTGAAGCTTTCAAAACCCGTATACGAGCCTCTTCTCCTTGTGGTTTTGTATTTGCATCTTTTTGAGAAGAAACAACTTCGAAATTTTGCGAACTCAGCAATTTAAATTTTAATTTGAGACTTCCGTTGGTTGAATTTTCTTTTGAACCTAATGAGCTAAGATATTCTTTAACTTTTTCATGGTCGTCACTAAGTCTTTCTATTCGAATGTCTGGCATTCTGACATGCTGCTTTAGATGTTCGTGTAGTTCACGTGTTTTTCGGAAATGTTGATCACATCGACGGCAGTAACGTTTTTTGGATTTTTTCGAAGACGACGCAGATGAAGCAACACTCTCAGCAGATGAGAAATATGCACCGGGAGAGATTGGTGCACTTGCAATGCTAACAGTGCTAATAGCTGAACTTTTTAATTGTTCTCCTAGTGATGGTTGGTCAGTGGAAGATTCTATTGGAGAGTTTTTATCTTCGTGTGAGTCGGCAGCTGGCTTAGTGCTATCGCTTGTGTTTTCAGTCTGGCTTTCGTCAGGCTTAAGTTCAGCCGACCTAAAACCTGGGAATTCCTCTTCATCGGCTAAACTACCGTCTTCTTCGGACTTAGCTGGTCCTGCGTCCGCCAAATGTGGTGGGTCTGGAAACAGGTCGACGCAAGAAAGTGCTGGCAAGTCTAGAATAAAATAAAAATAATTAAACTTATATACAATATACATACATATATATAAATAGAAAAACGATTAAATTAAATTAACTTTATGAAATGGTTATATCCATATTTAAGGTCATCGCTACTATAGGGCGATTTAACTGGGGGAAAGCGTTTGTAGGGGAGAGGATTAAAGTGGGTGGAATGAAACCTACCAAAGCGAAAGGAGTCATCTATCTTTTCGTACTCCAAAATATCCGTTTCACTTAAGTCAGGGGCCTACGGTAGCCTTTCTCACTTACACGAAAGTAAAAAATTATCAACAAAATAATTATAGGTAGGCTAGGTACCTACATATATAAATTTATAAGGCAACCTTTAAACGTTGACGATTATACCGCTTAAGTTTCAACCAGTTCTAGGCTATCAAGAATCTATATTGATTTGAAGTACATAAATAAATTTTCAATTTTGGTATACCAATATTAGGTATGTATGTAGATTTTAAATATTATTCCCATAAAAAACGACTACATATTTCCGGTTGAAATGCCGATTCAATTTGTTTATACTTTATACCTACTGCATAATAATGACTAATTTTGTTGATTATTGGAACCGCATGTAAGATTGTTTTTTTTTTTATTAATTTGTATTAATTTCAAACCATTTGTAAACTCCCCTTTGGTTGCATCAATTGTTTGAATGCCAATATCATTGAATCACCATCAGGGAACGTAAATTTGTATGGTAAAAAAATCCCCTGATTTTTCCTTTTGCAATATTCTATCGAAAAATATTTTCGAAAAAAGAAAGAAAACGACAAGTTTGTAGTTACATACATATGCAGGGAAAGCTGTTCACAGTAAGATCTTACACGAGTTACAAATACAACATTCACAGTAGAATTACTGCCAATAAAAGGTCTGTTCAGTAACGTGAAATTTTTCTCAAATTTTCACAACTTGCTGTCAAAACCCATATGAAAAAAAGCATAGTTTTGGTAAACTTGGTGAAAGTTTTAGTTACCAAACAGGCATAAAAGAGGACAAAAATCGCAAATGAGTGTTGATTTTTTTTTCGGGATGGGCACTTTGTCTTTGACTAATAGCCTTTTCGATTGGTGTCAAAATGACGGTTTTTTTTTTTTTGAAAATAAGACAAATTTGCTTCTGGATTAATTGTTCCAGAAGCGCTCACACGTATCAAATTTTTCTTCCGGATTACCAATCAAGAAGAAGACCATAAAGATAAAATATGTTTATAACTTGTTTCATCATCTGTAAATGAACTACATATACAGAATGACAGCTAGCTCAGTATTGAAAAGTGGTCTTGTATCCAGCAAATATTTATTTTTTTTCGTTTTCATCTTTTTCCTGTCGCTGCCACTCCACCACCGAGTAAAAAAGCAAGGGAAGCTTATTGCCCTTTAAATCATTCCCTCTACGATGAATGTCAGTTGGGCACATTTCTCATCGCCAAACAGGGTCAATTCTTAGCCATTCAAAAGCGCTAGTAGTAATAGCTGTCAATAAAATGGCAAAAACGTTTGTCTAAATTTCCTTGTTTTTGAAAAGACAAACGATTTGTCGTCAGTTAAAAACAGGTTAAAATTAACTGGAAGATGGGTGTGTCGTTCAAAAACACACATTGAAATGTACTAGAAGTTGTTTCGTTCAAAGAACAAATCTTGAACTGTCGAATTGTGTCAGTTCAGTAATAATTAAAATAATAATGATGTACCTACTGTACTCCATTGCAAAAAAATATCCCTATTTAGTACTTCTCTTCCCGTATTTCAAAAGTATTGATTTAATCTTCAGCTTAATACACTTCATATTCCTGTTTTAAATGCTTTGAACGTTAGTACCTTATATTCCCGTTAAAAAGTAAAATTAGGAAGCTTCATGGAACATGCAATGCAGTATGTAGGTGGTATACATTATAATTACCAGCTCTACTCAAGCACATAAAATGTACATAAGTACAATTTTTGCTCTGCTGGATACATACAACAAAGGAATGGTGTATCAACATAAAGCGTGAATCATAATTTGTTATTATTGATGTTATCATGCGGAAAATGCTTTTTGCCAAAGATTACAGTTCGTACAAGAGAGTGAGAGATTACAAAAGCAGGAGAATGGCGTGCTTTGAATAAATACAAAAAAGGAATGTAAATGTGAGGTCAGTGGCCGGGTTCAATGCAAGCTGGATATGTAATTGATTTGTCAAATGTCAAAAAAAAAAACTAACAAAGAATTCAGTTGATAGCCGATAAATAAATAAAAAATTCTTAGCTAATTAAATAAATTCAGTGAACCATATCGGTTTTTGTGTTGAGTATTTTACACAAAAAAAGCCGAGAAGATTCGTTTAAAATTCCATTTCATTCATAGCCAATTGCTTAAGTCGAAAGAAAAATAATAAAGTCTTCATGACGTAAGACATTATTCCTCTGAATTAACAGAAAATGCCCTTGTTACGGTTGTCAAACATCAATAGAGCTCTGTACAATATACATAATTCTATCTGCTTTATTTAAAAACATCAATGTCATCAGTTTTTGAAAACTGACATTTGTGTATCTATTTTTGAAACCACATTCTAGCATTGTGTTGTGTGCGATATATTAATAAAAAAAAGAATATTATTTTTAAATTTACATCAAGGGTATTCCTGCATAGGCGAAAAACTCGGATAAACTTGAGAAACTAGACATTTGTATCTCCGCAGAAACGAACTGTCAAAAATTGTATGGGAACATTTTTCTGCGGAGCTAATAAATTTATCACACGAATTTGAATTTGGGGTCTAATCGGCTAGAATGGTTTGTGATAAGTGAGAGTGACAATCAATCAATTTAGTCTGTGTAGTGTGACATCATATTTGATAACTAAAGAGCTATCACAACAAAAATGTGATTGTCACTTCCTAACTTGACGCTTATGCGAGAGTGCTAGTAGAGTTACCATCAAGCCTACAAATCAAATAAAACTTTTTCCGAGTTCTTTACTTTTTTCATTAAAAAAAAAAAAATAAATAAATATTTTCAAGATAAAAAAAGTTTGCTTTTTTCCGGAAAAGTAGAAAAAAATAAGAAGAACATCGCAAATACGTCATTTTGGTTCTATACTTTCGATATTCAAGATATTTTAAGATTTTACTATGGCAACCATGATTTTGATAAATACCATTGGAAATAAGAATGGATTAAGAATAAATAAAATGATTGATGTGAAAAAAGAATTGATTGTATCCGTCAAATATTTATTTGGTATATAAAGCTGTGTGCTTGTATTATTAGTTCTTAATCTCACTGAGGATAGTGATACTAAGCGGATGGCCGAATTTTAACAAGCAAATGGTACAACGATGATTTTAGGCAAAAACCCCTCTGTGGTGCGTTCTTTTTCTCACTAAAGTTAACTATGGTTGATGTGTCAAAAATAAAAGTTGGAATGTCATAGCTAAAAAAGTTACTTTGGTTAACTTTTCATTTAGGAACGATAAAAGTTAAAAATATGGTTGATCTGTCAAACGAAATGGGTTAGAAAAAAAAATTGAAAAACATTTGCAATGAATAACAAAGATAAAATCGAGATTGCATTAAATTTATTGCAAAAATTATTATTTGCACTTCTTAAATGGAAACAATTTGGAAATAAAATTTCTATTAACTAAATTTTTGGACAAAATCGAATCATTAATGTGTACATTGTTGTTTAATGTTTCATTCATTATGGGCACAAATTTCTTTAAACAAAATTGACCAAATCGAAAGAAAAAAATGTTGAAAAAAAGTAAAATTAATCAGATAATAACAGAAAACAATTCCTTAAATTGAAATCGACAAAAAAATGCGTTAATTGAAAATACATTTGCAAAAATGAATACAATTCCAGTTCACAAGAACGAAAAGTAAACAAAAGATAACCACAAAATGAAAACATTGCAATTTCAGCTGTGTTTGACAGATTTACCATTTCAACTCACATCAAGGAGATGAGTTTCTGACACTTTAACCTTGAGTTTAGGTACGATTTTATGATGTCATAAAGTTACCCAAAGTTACTTTTCTGAATTAAAGGAACGCTGAAAGTTAATTATAGTTAACTATAGTTAACTTTTGTTAGAAAAAGAACGCACCACTGCTCATGTAAGTAGGTTTGTTCGTTGAGCCCTGAAGTCACCCTGGGGTCGCCTCAAAGCGTTTTTTTAAAAACCTCAAGTCAACCTGGTGAAAAAATGAACTCGCCCTGAAGTTGAACTAGGTATTTTGCTGTGGTGAGTTGAGGTAAAGAAAAAACTTGCAAGTGACATGAGTTATTATGCATTTGTTTTGTTGTGGATTTACGTGCTACAGGTTATTGTTTATTTTTGGAAAACAAATTGAAAGAATATATACATTGGCGCAAAATTTTAAACAGCCTCATATTAAGGTTTTAGCATGATACTAGTTAACACTTTACTAACTTTAAAGCTCTTTACTAAAATGTTCTTATTTTTAAACTTTTTAACTAGTATCATAGTAAACCCATTTTCTTACGAAACTCAAGCTGAACGCGCCTAAGACAGTGACATTTCATGCAAAAAATGAAGCAAACATACTTTTTAAAAATTTTTCTATGTCAAAGTGACATATGGATTTAGTAATATGTTAAAAAGATAAAACAGCAATCTAGCGGTTTTAACTTAAGTAAAATGTTAAGAGATAGTATCATGTTAAACTCGAGTAAAATTAGCAAAATCCTCTTTTTAAGCTAATATCATACTAAAAATGATATAACACTTTACTAAATCGTCTAAAATTTTGCGCCATTTAATTTAATGCTAATCAATAGCAACAGAAAATGAAAATGGTAGAAATTGTTTTTATTCAATTTAAAGTCATATTTTAAACAAATTTTAAGTTTTAATTATCTAAGCACAGAACCTTTTTTTTCTTGCTTTAAATGGCAACAGCCCTTGAGCTTTTTTTGAGAACCAAAAAACCCAGGTTGTCAAGAAAACCTGAGTCAACCCTGGGTAAAGTTGAACGAAAGAAGCTAGTATTAGGGTAGGTACTGCTTGTGCAGATCGGTGAGTGTGGCAGATGGATTGAATTAAGATCGCATTCCATATCTGACCATCAGAGGCCGCTCATCAAGTTAGCGAGAAAAAAAGCGGAACTGGAAATTAACTTATCCTTTAAGTTTATACATGTGATCATCTTTTATGCGACAATCACTTATCACCCTAGCCGATTCCATCCCTGGATAAACGTCAATCAATGTCTTTCTGACATTTATTATGTGACATCTCACATCTCACATCTTTAAATCCTAAATATGTTTGTAATTAAACCAAAATGGCGTATATGATAAATATTTTTTTCCCTTCTCAATGACTCATTTTGACATTTTTTTGTTTTATCTTACTCCACCTCATGATGAAAAAGAGATGGTCTAGTGAGGCAGGATATTTTCAAAAAAATTAAAAAATCATGCCTCACTTTCTCATATAGTGAGGCGGAGTGAGATAAAAGAAATAGATGTCAAAATGAGTCGCGCGGAGTGAGTCCAATGTGAACACCGTCAATAATTTTAAAAAACAAATGACTTTGACGTTTAACGGACAGCTGATCGATTCCCACATTTACAGTGTCCATCAGTGTCAATATATAGTTATTTGTAAAAGTACTTGGTTTAGAAAAAAGTGAATTTGAATTGTAAAAGGTTGAAATTCATTTACAAAAAGGATGAATTTTATTTGCAAAAGGGTGAATTAAATGTAAAAAGACTATGGGTGCTTTCATAAATGCATGGTTGCTTTGTTTACATGCGATCAATTGCAATCATATTAACTTCATACAAAATATTTGCGCATGTGTTTTACACTGCATTTATGAACACTTTTTCTGATTTGCGTCATATTTCATAGGTCATAGGGAAAGAATTTGACAAATGGAACAATAAAGAAAAGGAAATCGTTTATTCTATATACCTATCTCTTTCTTTAATAAAGAAATTCAGATTGCATGTGAGTTTTTATAGTTGCACATTTGCGCTGCAAATATTTGCGGTTTGCTTTTATGAAAATCTGACATTTATCATTTGCATTTATGAAAGTTATGCATTTGTCAGACTTTCGCAATCATGCATTTATGAAAGCACCCTATATATGTAAATATGGGACATTTTTGTACGTTATTTCTTAACTAAAAACGGGGACCGGGACAGGCAATTGAAAAGCAAAATTGCATTGGAAAATACGGGGCGGATAGTCACTGTGTATCTGCATATTAGTTATGTATATAAAATATGTTAAGGTTGCCGCAAAATAAAGTAATATGTATTTACATGTCTAGGCTAATCATAGTTTAACAAATAATAAGGATGCTGCTTCTTTTTGATTTAATTACCTTTTTCTTTCTCCAATTCCAGATTGCTAATTGTTTCCGTGAACTCATCAAAAGTAGATTCATTATCATAATCCATTGTTGAATACTAAAAATAAAATAATTTAAGAAAATAAACAGTTAGTATAAGGCATACATTTGATATCTGTAATCCATAATGTATTATTAGGTTATTAAAGGGCCCATACTCACAACACTTGTGTGCACAGACACCGACACAAAAAACGAAAAATGTTTAATTTTTGGTGTCGGTGTCTCGATTGGTGTGCACACAAGTGTTGTGTCTATGGGCCCTATTAAGGAAAATTTATGTTGAGGCAGATATTGTATTTTTTAAAGGGTAATTCTACCAGTTTTTCAAATTATTTAAAACAGAAAAGTTGTGTAGCGGTCTGTTGGGCGCCATTTAACCATTATTTCGTATCAGAATTTCACGATCAATAAATTTGTAGCATAATATACATACATTTATCATGAATTACAATTACAATAAATATGTATTAATAGCATAATATGTATGTATGATGAACTTCATATTGATTTGATTGTTTCCAAAGGTAATTCCTTGTTTGGTGTTCTAAAACACATTTGATTTGAAATATTTACACGCTTCAAACGTTGTTTTATTCATTGGTACTTCACTATCTTGAATATTGTCTCATAATCTGGTGCCTATTTTACCCAAACAGAGTAATAAGAATTAAGCAAATTCATGAAAGATTCACGCGATTTACACTTAGCAATTTTAATTTGCCAGGTAATTATCTTTCAAGGCGTGGCCTGATTATGGTATGAAAACACTTGAATTCAGAAGAAATGCTCCAAGCATATTTTTTTCTTATAAATTCTATGTATTTCCTATAAAGATTACTACAGAACAGATGTGTATTTTGCACTCTTTTGTATTTTTATTCATAAAACTAATTATGGACTTAATTAGCTCATTTCGCATTTATTATCATTGTTCAACTCGGTATGCAATGAAGTCGAAATTATGATGAATATTAAATGTAATCAGCAGATGTATACCTAATCCATTGATGAAATAAATAAATACAAACATGTATGAATACGATTTCTCAGCAAAATTTAAAGAAATCTATCTATCTCACTCAGGACTAGGAAAAATTTCATTACATGCAACTGTCAAATTTTTGCGAAAAAAATTATTTAATTTTTGGCGCATCGTCCGCGGGACCGAGTCCCAACATGTAATGTGTACGTCAAGTCTCAACATCTTCCATTTTTTGTTTGAATTTTTAATTTAATTACTCGATTTTGCTGGACGTTAACTAGCACTGGTGCTCCTTTTTTTATTTCCAAAATTTTTTGGTTTCCATCATCTGAGTTTGTTATTTCAGAAAATATTTGCTTAGGGGTCTACTGCACGTTTTATTTAAATTATTTTTAATGTGGAAGATTTTATTACTGATGGATTTTACAACAATTTCAGCTTAATATCTGAAAAAGAAGGGTAGTATTTTGTACCATCTTCAAATTTGGCTGTTATAATCATCAAACAGTTTACTGGATTTCTATAATCAAGCTTATCACAAAAATTAAGGTTGCGTTTTTTTAGAGGGCGAAAACTTTAAATTGGCACACTGTTTTCTGCGTCAGCCGATTTGACAGTTCTCGGTTGTTTTGAGGTTGTTTTTTTTTTTTTGCAGTTCACCATGAATTGACTCACGCCGGCCGTAACAAAGTTTAAAAATTGTTCGAATTTTTTTCGAAACAATCGAGAAAATCATCCCGCATTACGTGCATTTTATGGTGCTCATTCCCATATAGTGAAACACACTTTTGGTTAAATGGCTACGTCAATAAACAGAATTGTCGCATTTGGTGAGAAGATAATCCACAAGCCATTATCGAAACACCATTGCTACCAGAAAAAGTTGCTGCGTTTGGCCCATCCATATAATGCCTTGAAAATGATTATAATGGTCATCAGAATCACAGATAAGCCATATGAAGATGAGAATGTTTCGTACGTTTCACCCTCCAAAACCCATTTGTTTACATTGTTGTATTTGTAATTTCTTCCCGCGTCGATTAATAGATGTGAATTGCAACAACAATTTAACCGGTGTCTGAAGATCACTACTGTCTATGTGTGAGGTTTTTATACACACATTCTCATTTTTTATCTGATATCTGACAGCTCAAGCTTGTTGGCAAATTAAAATGGCTGCCGGGGATTCTCATCTTCATGTGGCTAATCTGTGATCAGAATGCTAAAGTCAATGGGGAGCGGTACGCAGAGACATGGCTACTAACTTGTTCGTGCCTTAATTGAGTGTCGTGGGATCTTAGCACCGCATATACATGTGGGATAGATATTCGTAAAAAAAGGATTCCATCTAAAATGTCATTAATTGGCCAAAAAGGGTAAGCTAGCTTCATTTGTGGGATATTCTTATGTGGAAGGTCTTATGTGGAATTCCTTTCAACAAAGAAATCGACTTTTTTCTAAACCGAATCGATTTGTTTCTGTCAACTGACAGGAATTCGTAAAAGAATCGAATTTTTTTCGTGTGATTGTGTGTGTGTTCCTTGACAGCTGCAATTAATTATTTTTATAGCTACATATGTTTAGCTATTGACTGAAAATATTGTTAAATATTTTTTTTTTTATCATGTAAAATCCGTTGCAACATAACAAAAAAAAAAACAATTTGTCTTCCCAAAATTCCGACTTTCAATTTGGCGTATGTGAAATCTTTACAGTGTGTGTGCCAATCGGTGTGAAACCTTGCTTAAAAATGCGAAAATTGTTTTGACGGAAAAGAATTGATTTTGTTTCGAAAAAAAATTTTTTTAAGTTTTTATTTTTTAAAGATGGTAGAGATATTTTAACATTAGTTTCTCAGAGAGTTTACTTTTCGTGGGATACGGCTTATAATGGGTGATTTTTTAAGAGGTTTAGAACTTTTAAAAAAAAAAAACACAAAAAATTCGAAAAAATGAATGAAATATTTATTTGAATCGATAGTTTGAACCTTGCAATTTAATGTTTAAAGATAATTTCATGCAAATGTTGACCGCGGCTGCGTCTCAGGTAGCCCATCCGCTGAGTCCAATTTTGGCATACTCTTTCACACATATCGGCCGGTATCTCACGAATGAATGCATGGATGTTGGCTTCCAGTGCGTCAATCGAAGCGGGCTTGTCCCTTTAGACATTAGCCTTGACATACCCCCACAAAAAATAATCTAATGGTGTCAAATCGCACGATCTAGGCGGCCAATTGACCGGCCCGAAACGTGAAATTAACTGTTCACCAAACTCGCCTCGCAATTGCGCCATTGTTTCGCGTGCTGTGTGGCATGTGGCACCGTCTTGTTGAAACCACATATCATGCAAGTCAAGAACTTCCATTTCGGGCAAAAAAAAGTTTGTTATCATCGCTCGGTATCGTTCACCATTGACAGTAACGCTGCGATTCGCATCATCTTTGAAGAAATAGGCCCAATAATGCCGCCGGCCCATAAACCGCACCAAACAGTGGCTTTTTCGGGATGCATTGGTAGCTGTTGCAATGCTTCTGGCTGATCTTCACTCCAAATGCGGCAATTTTGCTTATTTACGTACCCATTCAACCAAAAATGAGCCTCATCGCTGAACACAAGCAGCGCGCGATGAACATTTCGAACCGAGCACGAATTTTGATAGTAAAATTCAATGATTTGCAAGCGTTGTTCATTTGTAAGACGATCCATGGTTAAATTGCAAACCAAACTGAAGCTGTTTGACAGTGACACAAGGTACTAAACACACGTCAGCTGTCAAAACCAGTGTTGCCAAAACCAAACCAGCTAAAAAATCACCCGTTATTTATATATCTGTGAATTTCAGTGACAAAAATTGCGTATACAGAAATTGGAATTCCTTCAAAAATAATTTGACATAATTGTAACTGTCAACAGCGCCATTTTGGAACAATTACTTTAATTCGTTCACGTTTGACTGTCCTCGAATTTTTTTTTTTGACGTGAATCCAACTAGCTTTGTTCAGACACAAACTAAAATGAGCACATCCGACTCACTTTGACGTTCGGAAGTCGTTAAAACAAAACAAAAATCTATGCTCTTTGAAGGATTAATTACACATTCTTCAATTACAAAATGTAAATCTAATTAAATAATTGAAAAAGATTGGATTCTTTAGGATTTAAGTGGCAAAGATTAATCACAGACAGAGAAAACAGATCTCACACGAGAAAACGTCAACAAAATTCCAATGGTTTTTAAAAAATTAATAGTTGAAAAAAGAAAACTTCTTATTTTCATACAGTTACGTTCCGCAAGTAATTTATTACGAATTTATTGTTCTTAAAAAAATTAAAAAATCCTGCCTATCCTCGCCATCTCTTTCTAACCATGAAACGAGAGTGAGCAAAAGCACAGAGACGTCAAAAAAAAACCAATGTGAACACCGTCAAGGAATTTCTCACTTTTTGTTGATTTTCGATATACTTTGCCATTATATTTATTTTATCGCATTTGGTCCTTTCACACTATCTCACAAAATTAAAGGTTACATGTTAAAATGAAAGTGATTGAATACCATTCGACTGTCAAATGTGTCTGAATGGTTTTTACATTTTATTTTTTCACCCCAGTAGGTATGCCAAATTGGCTGAGGTGCCTTTTCAATTGGAGCCGAGTAGCGGTTTTTCAGGCACATTTTTGACAGTTGATATTATTTTGTGAGAAAGTGTGAAAAGGTTTTAAATTTATTGTTATTATTGGTACATAAATTATTGTCCAGTTAATAGTACATACCTACACATCTTGGTTTGCGTTAAATCGAAACCCATTGAAGTTTTAATGTTAGGAAGAGCGTATATTACATGAACACTTTAACTAAGTCACCCTGTAGAATTTTATATATTTTAGGGTTGAAATCAATTAGGCTTTTCCAGAAACTATCTTTGTCTTTTCTCTTTCTAATTTTGACATAAAAATATGTAGGGAAAACAAACAAACGACCAATCACAATCACATGTTTTTGTTTTCCCTACATATTTTTCTGTCAAACTATTGATTTTTTTCTTGCTTGTTTGGCACTGAAGTCTGGTGGAAGTTCCAAATTGTTTCGGTAAATATGTAGATATTGGAAAGCCTTAGGCCAAGATCACATAAGACTAAAACCAGCATTCGATTAAAAATTCGTCGTTTTGAAGATAGTTGTCTCTATCATAAACTGCCGACGATGGTTTAATTCAGCGATCGTTTTAGACTTGAATGCCAACGCTAATGACTTATGAAGTTCCAGAACCGCGCCATTAAACCTCCATTAGCTCGAAAATGGTATGTAGTTGCTCATTAGCCACAATAACGAAAAAATCCGTAGGATTTAAAAAAAATATTTTAATGTGCCATTCTGACAGACGCACTCACAAGTTACTAGAGTACAAAATAACTGCGAGATTTGGGAACGTATGGAAGATTGGCATAATAGCATTATCTAATTTATAATGCAATTTCAAAAAAACTTATACCAATGTAATTCTAATGGACTGTTTTTCGTTAATACAGAGACAACGTTCTAGAAAACAAATAATTAAAGGTTCATTTTAGGTTATTAATTTATGCATCAGGACCACACTTGTACTAAAAAGAGAGCAAGAATTGACTTTTGCCGAATTTTGCCTGCCAATATTTCATAAGTCAATAATTATATGACAGGTTGATAGAAGATAGATGAGATTTATTAAACATAGAACGGCACAACAAGGCGTCCTTATTATCAAAAAGTCACTATCAAATTATAAAAAAAAATTTTTTTGGTTGAAACGGTAAACGGTCGGAATTAAAAAAAAAAATATACATACAAAAATAATAAAAAAAGTCAGATTTTCAAAACTTTGCTTTTTAAAATTCAGTTTTTAAAAATTCTTTTTGCGAAAAAATCTGATTCTAATTAAAAAAAATTAACTTTTAAATTACTTGTAATTGAAAAAAATCATTAAAGCGGGATATACATTGTTCAAATGCTTGCCATGCATAGAGAGTGTATTAATAAAATTGAAACACGTATACATTGTGTGCTTAAGCAAAATCAAAAAGTTTTGATTTTTGTTCAATCAGATAGCCAGAATTGAAATAATGTATATTTGAGAATGATTGCTTGATCAAGCATAGACACATTTTCGCATAGAAATGTAATTAAAAATAAATGATTGAAGACTCATGCATGAAGTGTGTATATGCAACGTCAAAAAAATTATTAATACACTCTCTTATGCATGACAAGCATTTGAACAATGTATATCCCGCTAAACAAATTACATTGCCCACGTTCGGGGATCAGTCCAAAGCTATCCAGATAGGTTTGTGTTGTTGTAATCCCTTGTTGAAAAACATCTGATGACAGCTGATGCAACAACAAGCTATCTGAAAATTTTTGGGATAGGTGGATAGCCTATCGGATAGTTGCCCGGACGCGGCCATTTACATTTAATATTTTATTTGAAAATAGTAACGGGAAATTTTAATTGATTTCTTAGATTGCAGTTCATTACATGTTTTCATTAATTAAAATAAATAAAATCATATCAATGAAGGTCCATAAGTTATTTAAACTAATAGGTAAACCAAAATAATGTTCATTTTGAACTTCTTTATAATATGGAAAGTAGACCTTGTTAATGATTTTTGTGCTATAATTTAACTGTAGTGTTGCCAGAACAGTTTGTTAGCCTTCAACGCATGTACATTTAAAAGTGTTTTGAGATTTCAATAATTGAAATTGATGTTTTTTTGTAATCATTATTTCCCAACTCTTGCAATATAATAATCGGCAGGTACTGTTATAAATTGGCATATTTTTAGTTTTAGTCACAGATTAAATTGTTATGGTTGTCAAATATCAATTGATTGATAAGCGACAGAATTTATCAATTGATTGCCATTTTTGTAATATGGTTGTCAATTGATAAATTTTACTATTACTGTGAATATTGAACAAATTTAAACGAATGTGAATTATTTTATGTTTTGTTAAAATTTCATTAAAATTAAATGAAAGTGTGTTTTAGTAACCTATAACAAAAAATATTAATTTTCCATAAAATTATTCATTTAAAATAAAACTAACAGCCTATGAATTTTAAACAAACTATCTATCAACTAAGTTTTTGCCAATTGACTGAAAAATTGATAAATACATAAGAATATTTTTGACAACGATAGGTAATGCTAATATTGTCAATAGAATTATTCACAATAGGTTTTAATTAGTAATAAACATTATTTAGGTATGCACCTATTAACCTATTCACAATTTATCAACAAAATTGATGTTTGATAAAAAACATAATACCGCTTTATCAATTTTGTTAAGAATCAATACCTATTGTGCTTTCTCAATACGTCAAACATTGGTGTGTTTGGGGGGGGGGGGGAGGGGGGGAGGAAGAAGTTGTTGGTATTTATCTTGATCTTTGAAATAAGTAAAGAGTTAGGTAGGTATATAAAGTGTTTTCTTAAGAATAAGGACATGGGAAAATTAAAATCAAGCGGAAAAAACCATAGATATACTTGGAAAACTTGCAGCAGATAAATTTAGCTTTAAGCATTAATGGCTATGAATAAAAAATGATTTTGTTTGGTTTTAGATAATTTTTAAATGTGTACTAAAACAGTTTTAACAGGTGCTCACAGTGCCTTCCTTGGTTTTGTATGCATCCTAGAGCCCGTTTTTATTATATCGCTGCGATTATTTATTGATGCTATTTGCTGCCTCACTTTTAATGACAGTCAGGATCAGGACCTCTTTACAAAACCATCTTTAAACAAATAAAAACTTTGAAGTGCCAACATAAATCATAGGTATAAACCTGGTTAGGAAATTTAGAAAAAGAATCACGTTTCCTAAAACAATGTTTTGGTTTTGTTCAAAAGAAGTGCATTGCTTACCAAATGATTTACCAAAACTTTTAATCTAGATAGCTAGGCATAGTAACGATTATTTGCTTTCAAAACAATCTAGGTAGGTATCAATGGGGAGAAATGCAATTTAGAAAGAGACACCGTATACTTTATTCATTAAACCACACCACCATTTCACCAATCATTCCCCCATTCTTACCTCACTGTCATTGCAATAAACATGTCAAATTATTCAGTCGGGCACGTTTTAAAAAGATTTATACCTAGGTAGGTACCTGCATTAGATAGGTTTTTAATAACAAGACATAGAAATGAAAAATATCTTTTATCTCACCAACACTTTCTAGCACCTTTTTTTTTCCTTAAAAACAAAAAAAAAAATTGAACGAAAAAGAAGAATCTTCAATAGTATGACTACCTAAATACCAACTTACTTTCATTTCCCGATTTGAATTTATAATAATTTTCCCAGGATAGACTGTAGCACGTTGAGTGCTCAGGTAAATCATCTAAATATAAGTTGGCACTCTTTTTAAAATGTCACTCCAAACACTATAGGTACATACGAATGTAATTACTAATTAGGTACATGCACCATACACAAATGTTTATATTACTCGGACGCACATTGTAGACATAGCGGCAAATTTTACTTTCATAACAATCGCATTTATTCAAAATTTTGAGATTGTTCTCATTTGCGAAATTATCATCATACTAAAAAAAAAATCGACAAAAAAAAATCTGTATCTGTATCTGGATTTTAGTTCTTTCTTTTCCAAACGCAAGTGTCTTTTTTTCACAACAACAATCTTCGCACAAAGTTGAACCTAAACTCGAAATCAGCTCCGGTTGCCAGATGAACACAACCGATAGGAACGTCTACGTCTGTCGTCGTCGTCGGTTTCGGTTCGTTGTGCGAGTTTGTATAAAATAAAAACCAGAAAACCACTCCACCATCGGCGCAATATACCCAGAGCTGGGTGTGTAGACTAGATAAAATTGTGTACACAGAAGTGGAGACCGATGAGGCAATAGCACGCCAGAAAAAGCAACAGAAAACCCGCATTTTTTATGAGTGCGAGCGAAGCGAAGGCGAAAGAGATGTGAAAAAAATTCTACAAGGCAAACTCTACACCAGCAAAAAGAAAACGAAAATACAAAAAAAAAAAAACAAAGTACAAAGTACAAAAATAGTCGAAATGGAAATTGGTATTTTAAGGCGAAATCTTAATCTATAAACAAACTGCTAACCCTCCCATGTCACATTTTTATGACTCGATAAAAGTTTCAAACATTGCCAAAGTATGGATATGTTTTTAGTTGTTATTATAGGCAGATGATTGGTGTTTATGTAGGTACCTAATTAGAACGCCGGGTTTCAAATTTATGGTCATTTTTATTTTTGTTCGATTATTTTGGAGAAAGATAGGTGGATGCGTATCTAAGCTGATTATTTTTATTACCTAAAGCCTAGGTTTGACAAAATACCTAAGGTATCTTATCATCTGAATAAATTAAGATACAATTTATAACCGGTAGTTAGGTAACTTGTATCTTAAAATCACTTAGGTAGGCAATTTCATACAGAAAAAAAAAAACCAAGGGGAAAGTCATAATTTTTGTAGAACCTGTTTGCCCTATTTGTCTGTACACGTTTGGTCGTTGGGTAGAGATTGTTGTAGATACGTATAAAACAAACAAAATATCTCTACAAAAATGTGGAAAGTATACAAAATAATACCCAGAGGAAAACGACGAACGAAACGACTTTCAGCAAGAGTTTTCGGTATAACAAAAGAGATGCAGGGCATAGGGGTATGTATGACTAAATGTAGGTAGGTGTGTGTGGGTATATACTTCAGTTGTCTCTATTTACATTGTGTGGCACATAAAATGGGAAATGTACCTATATAAAGTAAAATGTGAACGAGCGTTGGAATTGGAAAGGATCTTTTAATGATAAAGAATATAGGTATTTTGATGAGATACAAAAATGTAAAAAAAGAAAAAAGGTAGGTAGGTAGGTATCTGCTGAATCTGAATTCTGAATAGTAACGAAAGTTTTTATGTCGAAAGAAAATGGGCGAGATCGAAGAAAAGTTTTTGTCAGGTCGTAGGTAGGTACCTAGCTAGGTATATTTTTATTATTTATTAATGAATAGCAAACCAACTTGTAGATGCTTTTAGCTTTGAGATACATAGGTAGGTATAGTAGTATAGTAGCTATGTACTTAATTTCAGTTTATGTATTTCTACACCTAGGCAGGAAGAATATTTAATGTTGAATTTAATTTCAGTACCTACAAGTAGGTATTGATTAGGTAAGAAGGTATGCCACGTAGATACCTACCTACCTACCTATAATAAAAAAATATCTCTTAGGTAGATTTAGAATACAATAAATATGTACCTACAAGTACATGTGCATGCCTACATTCATTAAGTCCATGTCAGTCAAATTGATTGACAGAAAGTCTGTTGTTGTGATACCTAGTACATATATATATAGATAACAGTCCTATCTCGAAATTTGTGGATTTAATTTGTGAATTGTGATTGACGTTAGGTATGCAAGTTATCATACATATATAAAACGCCCTTAATAAGATAGAATAAGTGAGGGTTCTTATTAAGAATTAGATAAGAATAAATAACTAAACCCTCATAATAGAGGGCTCTTGGAAATTACCCCGACCCCGACAGTAATTAAGCCGGCAATTGTTTTGGGCAAAGGCCCAGACATTAAAAAAAAGATTCATGAATTTGAGACGGAAATTGAACGAGATTTGGTATTGGAAACTACCCCAGGTCGCCTTGGAAAAAGTGCCAGAAAATAACTGGAAATTTCGAAAGAACAAGGATTTCCGACTTGTTTTTTCAAGAACTTGTCGGAATTATCGTCAATTTCTTTGTATTTTATAGGTAGAACACATATACAGTTATTGTCAAAAATACAAAAAACTTCATATCATTACTATTATAGGTATAAAGACAAAACAAAAACAAAAAGGTACCTACATATTTAGTTTGTTACGCGTAATCTCAGAAAGTATAGGTATCATATTTTTTATCTGATTTCCTTGAATTTTTTTTCACATTTGTTATTTTTGTTAAAATTATTTTATTTAAGATAATTTTTTGTTTTGTTTGTTGAATTAGATAGGTACCTAGGTAATTATTTTTTTTTATTTGGTGTCCACTTTTGTATTGAGGTTGACCTTACCTACATATTATTATATATTTATTGTTTCTGTTAAATATTTTAGAAAAAATGAGAGTTGTTTTATAAAGTCAAAAGTTTTCCTCAAATTTTAATCCCTAAATCGTTTCTTAATTATACATAAATAGGTATGTAGGTACCTATGTATCTACAAGCAGGGACATAAATTTATATGCAGATTTTTTAAATTATTAACTTTTAATTTTTATCTACAAGCTGGGACATAAATTTATATGCAGATTTTTTAAATTATTAACTTTTAATATTTATCTAGGCAAGGAATTCGATTTAATCGAAATCACTGGGTCGCTTCTTTGTTCCATTTTATAATCATTCGGGAGTTTTTTCTTCCGCCTATGTCTATCTCTATCTCAATTCCACTCAATTTCTCTCTGATCTACTTAATTGTTGACTGTTTTTATTTTTACTTACGTGCGATAAAAATATAGAACCTTTAATAAGGGGATTTAATGAATTCGTAAACAAATCAAACGCGAAATAACAATCAAACACGACATTATTGATTTGATTAAGTAATAACACGAAAGAGTGGGTGGCTAAATTCTGTCTCTCAATCAACTTCTTTTGCATACTGAGGAACTACAAAATTGAAAGAGATATGTATAACAATCGAACATGGCCTTACGATGATAGAAATATCGAGGAAGGGGGCACTAGAAGTTTGTTTGTCTGGCGAGCCTGAAACTAATTTAAAAAAAAACTGCAAAAATCTTTCCATTTTTATGATATTGAGCTTTGCGCAACACATATTATGGCAGAAATTGCAGTTAGCCCTATTGAACACTATTTTGATAAGCTAAAATTTAGTTAAATAAAATGTTCTTAACATTTTGCGAAGCAACGAGAGCACGGGTCTGCCAGTGTATAATATAAGTGAATCTATACAAGTGTAACACATGACTTATTTCTGAAACACAAAACAACTGGTGACTGGCCCTTCCACGAGTGTAACATATACAAATGCGAAATCTTGTTAGATACTTATCTCCTTCTACATAGGTATAACTCAGGTCCAGTTTTCCAGTGGTGAATTAAACCAGAGTTAGCTAAACAGTTTAACAGAAGAAACAGTTTTTCGGTGGAGAATGTATGCGGAACGACTAAACAAACTCGGTGGATAAAACATCAAAATCATTGGTTCAGTTAATCCTGAGTTAACTTCACCAAATTCGATAAGTTAACGCGGGTTTAACTTTAATCTCGCAGAAAAACTGGACCTAAGAGATATAAGTTGGCGTTTCTTCCCATTGTTACGGTTACGGGTGTGACATTGATATTTATATGATTTTATTAATTAATCACAGAATATTTTAAAATGCTTATTTGTATAAGGGTCCTAAGGTTTCTATTTTATAATGTCCATGTTTGAAGCTTGTTGAATAATTTAATAATTTATATTTTTTAACAAACAGAAAGCAATTTGGTTATGAATGCGGGAGCTGTATTCAAATTCATTGATCTATTTAAATTTAAAAATGAGTTTATAAAGCGAAACTGAATACGTTCTCTTGGAAATATTGACCTGAAAGTTGATCTTCAGTTCCGGTTTAGTAATGAGAATCAAAACTATAAAAAAAACTTTCCAAAATTGTAGTTTGAAATTGTTACGGGTGTGACAGGTTAATGTTACGGGTGTGATCAAGTGTTATTTTCACGCACAACCGTCAGAATGTAGTAAACAACATTAAATAATGGGAAGTAGAGGTTGAGTAGTTTCTCACACGATATGGGAAATACCACCATGCTTAAAAGTTAAGTTTTTCTCACTCAAAAGTGAAATAATTTCTCACTTCAACGGTAATTTTGTTTAAATTGGTAAGATACCCAATTCAAGTGGATGAAATTCTTTTCTGGAGCAGGTTGCTTTAAAGTTATATTTCTGCACCGGAAATTTCATAGAAATAACAAAACCTGAAACCAGTTGAAAAACAGAATGATTAAGTTCTAAATTGCCAACATGTTACGGGTGTGACATTGACTGTCAACCATAATGTTGGGATTGGCATAGATTCAATAAATTCAATGGAAATTCTATCTAACGCGGTAGATTAGAAAATTTGTTCCTACTTCCAGAAATTAGTAGTTTGATAAGGTTTTGGCTTTGAAGTTATAATATTGCATATTTTTGTTGTTACGGGTGTTACACTAACCACTTTATGAATAAATTCGGCACACAACAATTTAATAAACTAAGGGCCAGTTTCACAGTCAGAAAAGTGACACTTAAGTGGGGAATTTGAAAGATTATTTCCCAATATCACCGTTCATTGTTACCTGAATAAGTGGCACTTAAGTCTCCGATGTTGGTGACTTAAGTTCCACTTACGCTAGCTATGAAATTAAGCTTAATTTCCTAATATGGGAAACTTAAGTGCCACTTATTTCGGTAAGTGTAGACTGTGAAACTGGCCCTAAATACATCTGAACATGCTCAGTGACAATTCGTTCAAAAAACTAAAAAAACACACCTTTGTTAACATTTATAAATGTCAAAGTATCATAATGAAGTTGGTTCGATTCTAAAAAAGATATAATGTAGGTATAAATGTATGTAAAGGTTCATTATTGTAAGAAACCAGTATTGGTTTTGTAAACGTTTTGCACAGCTTATCCTCATTACTGTAAGCTTACATGTATGCAAATATTTTCGCTCTGCAAAAAGTTTGTATTTGATCGTCATTTTTTTTTGTTTTAGTAATTGAAAAAAAAAAATATTTTTTAAATTAATTAATGTAGTATGGAACCAACATGAAAAATCAATTTCGAAGTGCAGCTATACTCAATGCAAAATGTCTGATTTTCATAAGTTATTAATAGAACTCTTATCATTTGAAACAACACATACACTTTAATTTTTCCTTCCAATTTTAAATTCTATTCCATTGCCTATCTGTTTACACGTTATCTGTCAAAACATTTGCACATCACTCTTGTCACTCCTCCCACTTTTTTTTGACCTAATGTGAACACATCCGACTCACTTTGACGTTCGGAAGTCGTTAAAACCAAACAAAAATCTCTGCTCGTTGAAGGATTATTTCGAAATTGTTCACTTATAAAATGTAAATCTTATTACATAAATAAATATGTTTCCGATTGAAAAAATTTGAATACTGTAGGATTTATGTAAGTGCCAAAGATAAATCATAGACAGAGAAAACAGATATCACAAATGAAAACGTCAAAAAATCCTGCCTTTCCTAGCCATCTCTTTCTCAATATGAAGTGGGAGTGAGCAAAAGCACAGAGACGTCAAAAAAAGCCGGAGGAGTTAGTCCAATGTGAACACCGTCTGAGATGATACTCATGCTTGCAGAATTAAGTCCCAGGAAGCTATGAAATGAACACAAAATCATATGTCAGAATTTAACAAATAAAATTTTCAACGGGTTCTTCATAATAATGGGATTTTTTTTCAACCCAGCATCAACTTAAGCAAGTTATATCTGTGAAACCAATTGTCAGATTGTAAAACTGTCAGTGTCATTTTTATTCAGTAGTCTTTGCGATTTTATAGTGATGTAATATAAAACACGAGCGGTTTTATCGAAAAATTGAGTTCAGCGACGAGGCTCATTTTTGGCTTAATGAGTATTTTAGACGATTTAAGTATGACGCTACATAAGTTATAGAGGATTTTCAAACTTTCGAACATTGTGCTATCTTTTTAACATTTTACTGAAGTTAAACTCACTTCATTATATTTCATTTGGACAATAAGAAATGTGAAAAAGGTATGTTTGCTTACTTTTCAGCATGAACTGTCACTGTTAAAGGCATGCTAAGCTATTGTTTAGAACGAAAATAGGTTAAGTATGATACTATAGTTAAACATTGTTTAAAACTAAAAATATTTTAGCAAAAAGCTTTAAGGTTAGAATCACAGATTAGCCATATGAAGATGAGAATGTTTCGTACGTTTCACCCTCCAAAACCCATTTGTTTACATTGTTGTATTTGTAATTTTTTTCCCGCGTCGATGAATAGATGTGAATTGCAACAACAATTTAACCAGGTCTGTGAAGATCCCTACTGTCTATGTGTGAGATTTTTTCTTTCTTTCTGTGCAATGTATTTTTATTTTTAAGTTGGTATCGTTCCAAGTGTCAGTTCAGACTTCAAATATTTGTCTGAGGTGGAGTTGCCATTGTAAAATTGATTTTAATTAGTTAAATTTTTTTACATTAATACACATTTTTGAAGTTGTTCAAAACTGCCCCTCTCTCCCCTACTTTATAATGTTCATTTATCACAATATTTTGTTCTTAATAAAACTTCAACAACTACTAACTCATATCAATTATTATCAATTCAGATTCTTCATTCGATTTTTCTTCTTTATTTTGTGTTCCATCACGGGCATCATTAACAATTTTTCTCGCAATGACTATATCATCGCTAAAACCTCTGGATTCTAGTATAAAGCACATAACCGAACTGTTTGCAATGTTGGACTTGAGTTCGTGGCTTTGTTTAATTTATTTGAATGTGCGCATTCATAGTTTCTTTTTTTAAGAGAAAGAGGAGATTCAAATCAGGCTTGTCGTTTTCTCGCCTAAAAATTAGTTGTAGATACAATAGCATGATATAAGCGATAGTTGCTAATACATACCGGTTATTTTCAATAATAGAATTTTTGGTCAAACGCCTTATTGACTTCACTTTATTTTTGCCGCTTACTTTTATTCTTTTTCTCAACATAAATAAATACCGGTTAGTTAGCCTTTTTTTTTTTGGAAATGGATTGAAGTTGCTATTTTCAGGCGCTGATATACAGCAGTACCGGATCTTGGGGGTACCTTCCTAGATCTAAAAACAATTACATTTCTGTGTTAGCTTTATGAATAGGAATTCTAAAGGCGGTACCTAATTGTCGAGCGTTAATAAAGTCAGGAGGCTCATAAACCTAGATTCAAAGCTATTTAAGACATTCATTTTGAGAAATCAACGCGGTCACGAATAATCTTAAACTATTCAGACAAAAAATTATTCGTTAATATTTGATTTATGAGCCTCATAAACTTACACGCGATAATTACCGCCCTCAATCAGCAGTCATTTAGAGTAGAATCCTCAAATCCAAGCTCAGTAATTGTATTGATTCATATTAGATGGAGAGTCAGCAATGACGAAAATAGTTAACTACGTCATTTGATAACAAAAAATGTGTACCCGTTTTGTAATCTCTAAATGTTAATCCGGAAGTCTTCCAAGCGCCCATAGTGTTTGATGTGGCGGTCACGGCGAAAGGGCAGACAACATCAATGAAGTTACGTCATTTGATAAAGAAATTTGTTTGCCTCTTTGTCATCCCCTAATTATAGTGAATATTATTAATCCTTGAAGTCTGCCAAGCGTCCAGTGCAGTGTGGTTCCACCACCGTAGACCGAAATACCAAAAGTTCGTTGTCAAAGTTTTTTTTTTTCCGAAAATCGCTTTAATTAACTAACAATAAGAACATTCCAGACTAATTACAAATGAGAAAAAAACACGATACGTTTAGTAGATACCGCTAGATTTTTTATCGCATTGCAAAAACATGGCATTTGCATTTTGCAGCAAAAGTATTCGCGAGAGCATTTATTTATTTCGTTCATTCTCATCATTTATGGAATTTGTTTGTATTGTATATACATTCATAAGAATACCTATGAATATTTTGTAAGTCACTATATGACTAAATGTAAGGCCGTGTGTGAATTGCGTTAAAATGTTGGTTAAATTTTCTAATTTGGTTAAATTTTGACACTAGTGTGGTGATTAAAATGGGTTATAAATTACCCTACTGTGGGACAGGCTAAAAGTGGTTAAAATTTGACGTTTCTCAAGATAGGTAAAGACGATTGTATTTGTTTTTTTTTTTTGTCACACGACTAACCGTAAACAATAAACAGTAAACTTTTAAAAGAACAATTCATTGCAAAGGAACAATCCTGAACGAAAAAAAAAAAAATAAGAATTACTGACAACAACAGATTGGCACTGGATCGAATAAAAACGTTTGTAGTTGAGATACTCGTCATGTTTTCGAACTGGACAAAGTATCCTGACATGAGTACCGTCTATAGCTCCAATGGCATTTTGCAAAATATTGCATTTAGAACGTCTGCAGGATTTTGTGCTGATTTCTTCATAATTATTGGGCTGGAAATGTCTTATAAGATGCCGCATAGATCCACAGAAGAAATCAAGCATTTTGTGCACTATACATTTGACAGTATATCTGCTCATTCCAATAAAGCCACACGGTTAAAAATACTGGCATTAATTTTAATATTTTTGGGGTTGTATATATGACAACGCTGATCTATGTAGGTAGATTCCACCTTCTCTTTTTTACGCACATAAAATCTACCTCTCTCACGCGATGCGCTCTTCAGTAAAACGACCCATGTAATCAGCCACTATAGCTGCAACCAGATGCCATCCAATAAAGGAATACGACTAGCTCGTATTCATTTGTCCACCCACTTCGTTTATCTGGCATGAGACAGACAATCCTTCTAAAAGTGGCACTATTTAAACGTAAGTGTTCCCGGCATTTTATCTCATCGCCGCGCCGCCGTTTAAAAAAGAATTTACATCTGCTGAAAAATCTCGAACTCTACCGTAGCTTATACTCTGCTAAAAGCATAAATGGTTAAGAAAGTTTTGATTTTTACTTTCATTTGCACATGCCTCACGTAGTCTTCTTTCTCTTATTGCATTTCTTGTAATAATACGTCGATATTTTAAAAGATATAAAGAAATAAGACTGAATAATCAAACTATCTATGATGGGAATTGTTTTGCAAAGATTTAAGATTGCTGCTTCAAAATATGAAATTAATGATGTAAAACAAGTTAAATTCAAATTTTGTTACGTTTTTCGTCCGAAAAGTTGAATTTTGTATAAGAAATTAATTAACTTGAGCACAGAATAACAATTTTTTTTGGGGAAATTTCTTAAGTTCTGAGGGAACTTTAGCCAAAGTAGTGGGCTAAAAAAATTCCTTTTAACTCAATTCACACAGCAAAAAGCTAAATTTGATCCCATCTTGAACCAAACGTCAAAATTTAATCGTGGTAAAAAATTAACCCAAAATTTGAACGCAATTCACACACGGCCTAAGAGTGGTAGTGCTTTCAAATTGGTCCTCAATAAAATTAAAACAAAATTACGTTCCATTTTTTGATATAGGTAAACTTTTAACCTTACGTTACTTCTTGTTGCACCGCAACAAAGTTATATATTGCTAAAGAAGGTCAATTTACATAATATGTACTTTTTAAATCAATTTGAATAAGCTGCGAAAACTTTCTGATTCACTTTTTAATTTTGTGGCAGTCTAGTCTATCACAAAAGAGTAATTTACAAAAATGTAAACAAAAAAATACATTCAGTGCCTATACGTTCTGTAACTCTCGCATCGATGAGATCAGTCGAAAAACGATGTAATTTGACACAAATCGTATGAGTTTTGTTCCATTTTTCATCTATAATTTTATCGATGCGAAAGTTACAGAACGTAGCCACAGGATACCTGCATTTCCACAAAAATTGAGGGCGATCACCGATAGACCGCGATGTGGTGTAAGCGAAGCATCTAAACTAATCATGGCCCGGAAATTCCTAACAAACGTTTATAATTTTGCTTAAATCCCAGGGATCGATAAAAAAAAAACATTACTGAGCGATGTCACACCATTACATACATACTCATCACCTTATCTCTTATCTTCTGGCTACGGCATAAATAGCAAAAAGTTAAAAAAAAAAAATGCATATGGAAACAGTCAGATTCATTGTTCAAGAATATCTATTTATAGGTTTGTGAGGTATAATCTCTCTGGCTCAGTTCACAAAGTGCTGATTTATTGTTCATACATGCACAATGACGGCCTCTTATCAATAGGATAACTAAATAATATCTGAAGAAGCCGTAGAGGCAACAAATACAAACTTTGATAAACTATTTTCTCGGGTCATACAAGAAAAATGTCAAGAAAGAAATTTTCAACACAGATCTGTACCATTAAGCCTAGTACGCTGCTGATGCGAAACGAAAAATCCCATACAAAAATGACACAACGAAATCATAAACAAAAAAAATCGTCCAGATTTTCGGTTTTGCAGTACGCTGTTCTACGAGCGAAATTGGTAATTGTAGCAGAATATTGGTAGTAGTCTCTGATTTCAACAAATGCAACTAAAAAACAAACCCAAAACAATCACAGAAAACCATGTTGTAATAGCCGTGTTCCTTTGGAAGTGGCGAACTATACTCACGAGTAGATGATGTAAACTTTAGTCTAGTACTACCAACTACTCTTGCTTTTATGACGATTAGATGAGAATAGTAGGGAAATCAATTTTGTGCGTTGGATTGGAAATGGCTATAGCAAAGTAATCATGAGTACTCTGCCACCTCCAAAGGAACACGACTAAAGAAAGAAAAAACAAACACTTACACAAATAAAACTCAAATGTCAACTCTTCCGCACACAATTAATAGTCCGGGCAATTATGTAATTCCGTGCAAAAAAAAGATCGGAAACTTCCCATAATAATCTGCTACAACACTATCAATTTCGCTAGTCGGAACTGGAAAAATTAAAATATTTTGAACATCTCAACCTCTTGCCCAAAACCAAACTAAAGGGAGTTTTTTTTTTTAATTGGCAACACTGGCCGACTTCTTGGACAGCTAGTTATATGTAATTTTGTCTATAGCTGGGCTCCGCTTTAAACTTACCTATCTTTAAATAAAACTCCCGAGGGAGAGCGCATGAGAAGAAGACCGCGAATCAAGTAAGGCACGCAAATCAAAGAGGACCTCAGCCAACTTGACTTCCACATTGACTGAAGACAGATAGGTGAGGACCAAGCTCACTGGAGAAGCTTGTCAATTGAGGCCCAGGTTGAGGTCTACACCGGATCCGTTGCACATGTGGAAAAAGTGGGAAGAAAACCATGTTTAACAGCGTGGAAACAAAATATGACAGCGCATTATACAAGACGTGACAGTCCATCCTTCACAACTTCACTGTGAATCACACACGATTTGGAATGTGTTAATACATGTATATGTAAGATGGTTCTAGAACCATCACACTTCAGTGTTCGAGATTATGGTGAAACTGATTTGTATGGATGTGGATGCAGTTGTGGAGGCAAAATATGAAAATCATTCACGAAAATCAAATCAAATCAAATTCACGAAAATCACTCTCTGCCATAGTAGAGAAGTGTGATCTCCACTTGTTGGAAGACTTACGGTCCGAGAGTGACAGCGGAATCACAAATCTAAAGTACCAAGTAGTTGCACCATGCACAACTCTCATGCTGTGTCACGTTGTTATTTAGTCGCACTTGTATTCTCAAGTCGTCATTTATAGTTTCACGTGCTATTTCACGTTGTGGTTTAGAAGCACGTGTAATTTAACGTTGCTAATGCTATCAACCTCTGTAATTGCTATCACTGCAGTGCTAACTTAGATGAATACAAAACTTTAATCTTTCTTCAACTTTCAGTTTCTTCCTCCTGTGGTTAATTCCGGACGCTGGACCCAACAAACTTACCGCAGCTTATGGTTATTGTTTTAATGGTAAGGAAACAATTAATATTTACAAATAACTCAATGCTAGCTGTGTTTTTTTGGGACTTTATATATAGTGTAGTAAGAAACTTTAGAGATAAATATTCTGAGGAACTTGACTGAGAATGAGAAATTTTTCTCACGTGATGTCATGTCCCGTATGGGGTTTCTCGAAATAATGCATTTTTTGTAATTTGTATTCAATTTAAAACATCAATCTGGGGCCCCTATTACGTATAACGAAACGAGCGGGAAGTAAACGATACTGAATTAAGCGATAGTCACGACAAAGAGCGATTATGTAAAACGAGAATCCAATCAAGAAAAATGTGCCAGACCAAATAGAAAAATATAATCTAACTTTACACCAGTGCTAAGGGACATTTTTTTTACAAAGTCCCATCAACCAATCCGAAAATTCCTTTTTCTTCAAAAAATATATTTTCTGCCTTTTGATTTCCCACGTATAGTTAGCGTATAATTAGATTTACTTCATCGTTCCAGGTCCAGGCGTAAACGGAGTGCAAATACATTCATTCTGAAGTTTGTGTAGCGTTGTAAGCCTATTTGTGGCAACTTTAAAATTTTAACACAACGACTGAGATTATTTACAAGCACTTGATTTCACTTCAGCCAAAAAATTCCTTTCCTTTTGCATCTATCGATAATTTTCTTATTTGAATTTTGTTTTCTTTAGCAATTAGGTTGTAGCAAGCTCAATATATTTTAATATTTATTGGAGTTCGTTTTTATGTTGTATGAACTTAACCTCTCCATTGTACACACGTCCAAAAAAATTACAACTTAAATGTTAAACGAACAGCTGGTTTAAAAGTAACATAATTTTGAAATCAATTAAAAAATATTTCTTTATAGAAATCTCCGGACAAAAATGGAGCGTTAGATAAGGATTCTCTCAGAGATCCCTGCGTAGTACACGTCTTTTTTCTCCTACTCAATTTCTAACCTATAGAATCAAATTTCCTTTCTGATAGAAATTCCCACAAAAAGGAATTTCTTCTATTATCCCCCAGCACTGCCTTGCGGCTATTAAGATCTGTCATCAAAATTGGGTTTAGTAAATAAATTATTTTGATTTGTGAAGTTAGTTAAGTGTGTATGTTAAAATAAGGCTCTTTATTTCTTAAAAATGTATTTTCAACGTCTCTTTTTTATAGTGAACATGTTTGAAGCGGAAAAAGGAAACCATATACCTTACAAGGATTTAATACTTCAACCCAGGAGTTTCGAGTTTCGTGTTCCAATATAACAACGTGTTCCAATATAACAAAATAACGATCTTCGTTATACTAACAGCATTTTAACAATGGGCGCATTCACTAATGCAGTTTCTACGTAGTCAACTCACTCTGATTGGCTAAACACAACTAAAAAACTATTTGAAATTTCCCCTCCGACGTAGTGTAAAAATTTCGGCTACAAAGTTTGTGGATAATGATTTTGACATTTCACAATCAGCTGTTCGATGAAAATACAAGTTTAATTCTTGGTAGAAGACATTTTCAAAATGAAATTAATGGTGCAATATGAAAATATACATTTTATTTAATTTAAACTTTAAAAAAAGTTTATTAAAAGTTCTCGAAACACAAATGTTTCTTATTAAACATCTCTACATCTGTCATTAATATGACATTTTAGGAGAACCTAGTTGAATTTTGACTACGTAGAAACTACATTAGTGAATGCGCCCAATAACGAGGCAATATCAACGATGATAGTTTTACAAAATATGGCCATTGTAGGTAAAAAGGAAACCGTTCATATCCGTTTTATATTTTTCACCGAGAAAATTAAACGAAAAATCCGTCAATTTAGTTTTTTAATTCGCAAAACCTATGATGGACTATTACTATGCCGCATTTTTGTCAGAAATGCCAATATAACGGATAAAATCAATCCCTTAATAAATTACATGCATTTATATGAAGTCAAAACGCTTTGATGCGATAGGGTTATCTATTAATGACAAGAAAATGTAAAAAAAAAAACAAAACAATGACAATACAGCTCTTTATTAAATAGCAGTATATCCCTTTCTCGTTTATTCAAAAACTTCAAAATCATCACACTGTGGCAACTAACAATTATTTGTCTATTTTTGAAAGCACATACTCGCATTAAGTGCGATACACAAATGGCAAGATTACTGTAGGTAATTAAAACTACATTTTACATATCAAATTTGAGAACGAACTTCTTTAAAGTTGAAAACCGGGTTTTATTTTCGTTTTGCATCTGTCAGATGGATGTCGGATGTCACTTTTGAGGGTGAGATTCGGAAATTTTTCTATTTGAATTTACTAGCCTGTCAAATTGGATTTATTTCGTCAAAAAATTGACAGAAGAATGGACAAATAAATTCTTTTGGCAGTTTACTGTCAGAAAATTACAAATTTGCAAGTTTTCTGACAGTAAACTGACTAATGAAATTATTTGTCCATTCTTCTATCAATTTTATGACAGAAGTACTTCCAATATGTCAGTAAACTGTGAGAAGAATGGACACATATATTATTTTGGCAGTTTACTGACAAATAACTGCCAATTTGTCAGTCGTGTAAGTCCAGCATTAGTTTAGGTTTTGAACCAAGTGTCATTTTTGAAGAAAGAAAAAAAAAAACGATAGAATTTTCATTTCGCTCAATTTAATTACAAACGGTATTTGGTTACGTTTACCTATAAAATGCAAATTACCGTTTTAATCATTTTTTGACGGATTTTGCAGAGACATGACTAAAAACATGATGGTCTATTACTTTCTAGAAAATACTTGAGGAATAAGTGAAACCACAACCAAGATAGCCGGAATAAGATTTGTATTCCAAAAAGAATAGGTACAAGCATACTACATTTACAAAAAAAAAAAGAAGAATTTTTATAACAAAGACTTCTTATACCATTCTTGTTGTACTAAAGTTTACGTGCTTCTTTATATATTTACCTTATTTGGACACACCTAAAAGCAAAGCCCCGTCGTGAACGAAGGCTAAAAACGAATTTCTCTGGAAAAGAGACAATAAAAATGGTATACACAAAAGGTAAGTATATAAATCAGCATGAAGAACAAAGTTTTTATGCTGAAAGAAAACGAGCGAGATCGAAGAAAACTTTTTATTTTATTTGAGTCGTTTGTTCTTGGATAATAAATTGTAGATGCTTGCTTTTAGCTGTGGGGTACTAAATTTTTATTAACTCGTATACATATATATATATAAGTATGAACATATGTATCTATATGAATTTAGAAATTGAGAAAACTTAATTTCCAAATACACTTTTGGAAAGTATACTCATACGAGTATTATAGGTATAACTACATATACCTATACACAATGCGAGAGTTTGGAATGTGAAAACATTCATTAAGTCCATGTCAGTTAAATTTAATTGTGGATTCTATTTGTGATTGACGTGGTGCGAAGGTTGGTTTTGAAAAACAACCAATTCAACAGTCATATAATATAATACGTACCATTATTAGAGCAATCAGTAGAATTTTGCTAATTAAAAAAACCCAATTAAATCATTTCAACTTTAAGAGATTTTCAAAAAAACAGCTCGACGGCGACGCCCATAGTTGAAGCAATAAATAAGTATAGAAAATTAAAAAACAAAAATTTAAAAACTGGCAATTTTGGAAAATGAAAAAGATGCGAAATTACCTTAAAATATCCAGCATCTTCTTTAAAGTTATTCTAAAACGACGAATTAAAAATAAACATGAGAAAAAAACTTTAATTGAATGTTGTTAATTTTCATTTCGATGAACTCGATTCCAACCATCTTATTCTAATAATAATAAAACATCCCATAAATTATCATGATTTTTAATTTAAGATATTGATGATGCCCACCCATGATTCAAGTTACGATTAAGTACCATATACCTCTTCAGTTCTACAATACACTGCGCAGAAGAAGATAAATAATTCGTGATTAATGATAATAAATCTTCAAAGGATACAATGAATTCTATACATTGATTTTAAATTAAAAACAAAATACACACAGAGAAGAACGTATAGTTGAAAATGTACCAAACTATGTTAAGATAAAATTGATACAAAAAAATTGATGATAAGTGACAACCATTTGATCTTCTTAATGCTATGTTTCCAACAAAATTTAATCTAGATTAAATAAATCTACAAATGTAGTGTTTCCACCACACAAAAAGACAAAAAGATAAGCAAGTAGATAAACTTTGACAGCACTTTTGAAAAAAATCGATTCTCGAATGAATGCGTTCACCGCGATATGGGCGTAGGTTAGTTCGATTTGTAAAATTATATTCGATTTACCAAGATTAATTTCACTTCTAACAAAGATGAAGTAAATATATTTGTAATGCTATGTTTCCACCGAAGGTTTATCTCAATTTAGATTAAATAAATCTATGTAGTGTTTCCACCACAAAAAAAGATTAAAAAATAGATTAACTTTGACAGTGCCTCTCAAAATGCAAATGTTTCATGTTTGGCAAAAGAAGCAAGAAGGGTTGGATTTTCCAATGAATTCGTTCAGCGTGACATAAATTGGCTCGTAAAACTATTTGCCCTATGAAGATTTAACAAGATTTATTTGAAAACTTCTAGATTTACGAAATAAGTTTGTATGGTAAATCTTCGAGATTTGAAGAAGATTATGGCAAATCTTATCAAATCTCGGTTTAGTGGTCGGCGGAAACATAGTATAAGGAAGATCTCGAGATTTGAAGAAGATTACCAGTAAATCTCGGTTTCCTGGCCGGTGGAAACGTACATATTATAACACTAATTGAAATGTAGGTACGGCAGGGCTTCCAGCGGCGATAAGAATTCAAGCTACTTTAAAATTTAGGGGAACAGTTATGTTTAATTGACACTATCAAGCTATTGCCAAAATTTCTGTCAGATAAGTGACAAAAATGACACATGATCATGATCTAAAAATTTAGTCTCTACTCTGGCAGGTAGATGGTTATTAAGTTTTGAAAATGGTCATTACCAGAGACAGAACAACTCCCTAAGAGTGTTCGAAGGAAATCTAATAAATATTCAACTGCATACTAACTATAGCGCAAAATTTTAGACGGTATAGTTTGTTGTTAAAGCATTTTTAGTATGGTGCTAGTTTAAAAGGATTATTTTCCAAATTTTAAACGCGTAACCATTGTGCAAGCTACTAAGCATTTAGAATATTTTATCTTTTTATGATCATACTATACTTAACCCCATATGTCACCTTGACAATTACAAATGTAAAAAAGGTATGTTTCTTTACTTTTTTGTATGAACTGTCACTGTTTTAGGAAGTTTTTTTTTATAAAAATAGGAGCAGAAATAATTTTGCAAGGCTGTAAATATCTATAAAATGAAGACCTTAAGAAAATACATTTAAAGTTCAGAAGAACTATAAAATGCAAAAGAAAAACGTGAAAACAATATTCCTGACGGAAAACGTCACAAAACATATCAACCGTACCACACGGATGTAGAACGCCTGACTTGTCTTTATTTTTTATTTCAATTTCAATATTTAGATTTTTTTAAACTATTGCGCATCGGTATCTTCAATCTCGAAGCAACTTGCGGACTTTTCTGACAGTGAAGAGCGTGGGTAAAAATAAAATAAGTGCTAAAAACGACATTGACACTTCGAATGTCATCTAATGGATATACTCGTATGTTACTTGAAGACGGTAGAATTGTGTTGTCGATTGACTAAGATAAAAGTGGACGGTGCGTCAAATGCTGCAATGATCCTTTTATGTAAACAGTAAAGACCTTTTATGAAACATCTGCTAGCAATATGATATCTATGTGTGAACAACGGATGGGCTGCGCTGCCGCCGCCCGTCGTTGGCCAGCGCGGCGCCACAGCTTCGCTATCCTCTTTATTACACAATTATGTTTTAATTGAAATAGCAATTAAATAAGACATAAGATAGGTTTAAGAATTGTGTATTGTATTGGCAAGATAGGTTTAAGAAATCGTATAATGTAGAAGTACATATATAGGTAGTAGTAGACAACAAAACAGAATATACTACTTTGTACCACCAACAAATTTATTCGTTTGTGATTTTCACACAAGTTTTTGGTTGGTACGTCTTTAAATTAGATCCGTTTGTTTACTTCCCAAAACTATCAGTTACAGTTAATAGAATGATGTTAAAAGACTTACTGACTTAAAGTAAAATCATAGCAATACAAAAGACTTTCAGCTGACTAAAAGACTTAAAACAGTTAAAAAGTACTGCAGTTAGTTTACCTTACGTTAATTCACTTAACTACACACGCATAGTCGGAATATTAGTACTACCTGCTGACTGTTTCCTTTGCAGTTAAAGTACTTATTTACAATATTAACTTACATTCAAAAGTTAAGTTAGTTAACTGCCAATTTACCATTACCATTTACATTACCAAAGAACTGCATTCTTTTAAAGAATGTAGCCCATTTGTTTCCCGATGTTTTAAGATCTGGGGCCGAACTACCGCATCTGTTATCGAGTAATACGTGACTGAATTATGTGAGTTTGGCATTACCGCTCACGTTATGGAGCCGGGGCCATCAACCCCATAGGTTTTACTGGTTCATTCGATCACTGATGGCACTCACTCGATCAGTCACTAATGCGGTAATTTGGCCCCTGATCTTTATTTTCAAGAGTCGACGTACGACGATCAGAAATCAAGTTATAAGCTTCGAAACTCCACCCAAAAGATTAAAAACAAAAAAAAACAATTTGAATTTTTACAAATTGAATAGTGCGGTTGAATTTCTAATTATACAAACATTTTGCATGAAAGATAAAGTGTCAATTTCTTACTAGGGGCTAACGGGGATTTATTTAACTGCATCGCTTAATAACCACCTGCATTTCTTGGAAAATTGTCAGAATGCCATGAAATTTGCACATGTTTCCTTTGAATACCTATTTGTAGTAACTGATGGCATTTATTAAAGGTTCCATCCATATGGATTAGTTCTAGGATTTTTGGACCGACCGATATCTTCTTTAAAAAAATTAAATTAAATGTGAGATTGCCCCCTTGAAATCCACTAATTATCTATACTTAAATACTCGCTTTAAGAATCATCTGGTGGATTTTTGTTTGCTGTTCTTCATTTCGCAATTTCTCGCTTTGCGATTTAATCATTTCGGATTCAATTGTTTGACAAGTTTTAATTTCGCTATGGTATAGTTTCGCAAAATAATCATTTCGGATATTTCGCAACGCAATCTGCATTTCGCATTTCATTATTTTGCATTTTATTATTTTGCGAATTATTATTTCATTTTTAAACACAAATTTTATTCAATAAGTGTATTAAGGAACCAATAAGAAGAAAGAACTCCAAAACGTAGGGAGATAAATTTTAAGATTTTCCATTTTTACCATCGACATTATGTATATGCTTAAAACCAGTCCATAATCGGTTTTGCTTCAATTAGTGTTATCTCTCTTAATTTTTTTGTAAGATCAAAGGTACATATATATGCGATAATGCTATTATCGTTTTGCATTTTAAACGGCGAGATAATGAAACGGCCAGATAACGAAACGGCGAGATAACAAATCGGGAATTAATAGCTAAAAAAATAAAATCTTGCAAAACAACTAACTGCCATACAATAATGAGCGCTTATAAAAAAACCGCAAGAAATCTTTTGCGAAATGATAAGTTTGCGGTTAGAAGAAGAAGTTGAAGTTTTTAATTGCTACAGCTTCAGCTTCACATGGCGTCGTACAACTATTTTACTACCTTATAACTTTTTAACAGTAGGTACTAATAAATGGATATATTTACGTACAATGTAAATAGATACCTGTTCAATTCAATTCAATTAAATAATCAATAATTCAATGAAATATTCTTTTTTATTAAAAAGGTTGTCTAAAATTAGAAAAGGTTTTTAAATACGGCTGTTAATTTATAACTGCATCAACTAATAGAATAAGAAAGAAATATGTTGCGGATTTTTTGACATTTGGGCGCCATCGACATTAGCTCCAGCTCCAATTCTTCAATTTCAATTTCATAACGTAATTCCTATTCAATTTTGAAGTCTTTCAATCAATGATTTTAAGTATAGTTAAAAGTTAAGAAAAATAACTACTATACTATAAAGACTCTATGATCAAAAATTAAAATTGTGGTAAGTCCGAAAAGTATCTTATTGAAAAATGTTGAGTTCTTTGAAGTCCTTCACAGTTTTTTGACTGCAATAAAATCGTTTTTAATTCACGTATTACGTATAGTCTTTTAAATGATTGGAGTCTTTTAACTAAACAGCTGTAACGAATGTCTTGAAACTACTTTCAAAACACTATATATTTTCAAAAACACCATTTTCTGCACTCCATACAACTTGCAAAACATAATAAATGAATCACTTATTGATCCCAAAACATTAGAATTGTGAATTCATAAATAAATAGGTACTCGATACCAAATGTACCAAAAACACCTAACAAACATTGAAATACCGAGTAAAACGAACGAGTTTGGTTCATCGACAACCATCATATCTGTTAGTGGGAGACAACTTGCTCTTCATCAAAGCGATAGAAAAAATGAAAATAACCATACAGTGTATTCGATTCGTTTTAAAGGGATAAAATGGTGTGCAGTGTTTGTTTCTTAGAAGTTGATATTCACGAATGGAATTTAATGAAGTAGTGTACTTGTTTCGAGAAAGCAAATGAATACATTCATGCAGACCTTTACTTTTAACTGCTTGAAGTTTTTTTACTGGTTGAATTCTTTCTGCTGCTTGGGGCATTTTTACTTCTTGAAGTCCTTTAGCTGGTTTCAAGTTTATTTACTTTGAGATTTCAATGAAAATCAAATAAATCAAATCAGATAAAAAGACAAACTTGACTTAAGGCGCCAGTTATAGTTTTCAATGAAATTCATCATTTTAAATTTTGTATTGCTTATTTTGAGACATTAAATAAAAAATTAATGATTATTTAAATGCGAAAATAAAGCTAACGGCTTCGTAATTACTATTTCAAACCAAAACAAAAAATAATAATTTTGGCCCAACCAGTTTAAGGAGTTAAAGAGTTAAGAGACTGCTTGAAGTAAACACGACTTTCTTGCAGTAAAAAAAAACTGTAAAAGACTTCGAAGAATTCAAGCAGTCTTTAGCATTGCATTTTTTTTTAACTTTAAGTCTTTTAACTGCTTTAAATGCTTCCATTACTGTATTGACTTCAAAATTGACTTGGAATTAAAAGTTTGGAGTAAATATACTTTTAAAAAGAACTTCATTGCATCCGTAAAGACCAGTTAAATTGAATGTGATTTATCTGCTGTGTAACTAGTAACTAAAAATTCAATTAATTTTAATAAACACTTTTCTTTGCATGCACCATAAAACATAAGTGTATATGTAAAAAGTAATAATTATGGTGCATGCCGTAATAAGAATTTTTTTATGACGTAAGCTATACACAAGAGTTGTATGCAGAGAATGGATGTTGGTCATAAAAGTGGATCTTTTGAGGAAAAAATATGCCGTGGTCGTAAAAATCCTATTGGATAGTAATTGAGTTCGGTTGCCTGGTGCTGAGTAGTGAGAACATATCAGCAGTTTCCTCAAAAATAAATTATGTAAATATGAACAATATCATTCTTATTAGTTGAAGATACATATTTTAAAATTCAATTAATTTAATAGACGAACCAAATTTATGTATATGTTGTAGGGATGTCCATAGAAAAATGCTTCGATGAAACGTTTGATCGATGTAATATAACGATGTATCTAATAAAAACATCGATGTTTTCGAAACATCGAATGAGAACATCGATGCATTAGTATTATATGAGTTTGTTGTCGTTAACGATTGGATTTTCGGTCTATTCTACTCCTTTTTAATTCCAATCGAATATGAAAACATCGACTTTGCCAAAATTACACAGACACGCAGAATTCCATTTTACAAAATGGCTTCTTCAAGTATTAATCACTTTTGACAAGTAATCCAACGAAAAACTTTATATGTATGCGTGTTCCTTTTCTACCCTTTTTCTCAAATTCACAAAGGAATAAGAAATCATCGATGTTTTTCGATGTATCGATATAAAATGTGCAACCTTAATTTAATGGCCTATACTATATAAAGAGTTGAATAAAAAGATTATGTAGCTAATGATGATGTAGCCGGTAGTGCAAAGTTATATGTTAGTATCTAGGTAAGCAAATAAATATTAGTAATGTATAATCTGCATAATGATGAAAATTTAGCTTAAGTTTCTCACTTTTATTGTCAACTGATTAAACAAAACGATTCCGGAGACGGTACAATCATGAATTGTACGCAATCTACCTTGAAGCAGATATCGTGACAAAAATTAAGCTCGGTAGACTCCGGTGGGCAGGGCACCTAGCTCGCATGAGCGAAGAGGAACCTGCTCGGAAAGTTCTTTGTGGTACATTCTATGGTAGACGACAGCGTGGTAGACCATGCTTGCGCTGGAGAGATGGCGTAGACCAGGACGCCCGTAGCCTTGGGGTGCGCAACTGGATGGCGGTGGCTCGAGACCGGGATGGGTGGAGAGACTTGTTGAAGGAGGCCAGGACCGGACCCCGGTTGTCGAGCCAACGATGATGATGATGATGATGATTAAACAAAACTGTATAAAAATGATTTTTTTTCCTGTCGTCAAACAACATTTTTGCTTATATTTTCTTTGCAAATTATACCGATTCCTCCAATTGATTTTGGTATGCATGAACATATAATATGTACCTACAAAATTTTCCTACTAATGCGACTTTTTCTTCTGAAACGAAATCTTTGATATTTTATCTAAATTTGAGATCTTCAAGATCTGACCATTATAAATCAAGTTATAAATCTAGCCGATTTTCCAATCAGTTCGTGCAGGCTTAATTTTACACCTACACGGTGTCACATTTGACATTTTTGACAGACCCACTTATATTTAGATTTTTCGTGGTTGATATTGCTGTTCGATTTTTTTTTTTTTTTTACTTCTGGTTGTTTTTCCTTCATATCCTCCACACGCTTCACATTTTTGAAAATTCTGTGCTAATTTTTTATATTAAGTGTTTTTCGTTTTTAGTTCAGAGCAGAGCTTGAGTTTTTATAAAAGAGTTTGAGTTTCTTTTTTCGCTCAGAACACGATCAGATCATGTTCAGAGCGTGCTCTATGAACCCAGAAAAAAATTGCCAAAGAAATCGCATTTTTGATGTGTAAACATCTATGCTGGCCGGCGGTAGAGTGAAATAAAAACGTGGTCTTTCCTGTGTGCGACGTTACGAGGTCACACTTTACGGTGTGTTGCACATTACGTTAACGAAGTCAGCATAGTGGGATATTGGGTACGTTCAGTGTCAAAAATCTGAAGATCCCCTTCAAGCAAACTAGTCCGTTTTGGATCCGTGCAAGTAGTCAACAATGTATGGACGACTTCGCATACGGATTCAAATATATGTAGATCCTGAAAACTGCGCTTGGACAAACGTTGATATTTACACATATTAACCGTGAGTTCCGGCACTCACACAATTTTTTTTTCTAAACCGAATCGATTTTTTTCTAAACCGAATCGTTTTGTTTCTATCAATTCAAAGGAATTTGTAGAAGAACCGACTTTTTGATGTGTAAACATCTATGCTGGCGTTAGAGTGAAAAAAAGCGTGAACGTTCGTGTGCAACGTTACGTCGTGCAACGTTACGGTGTGCAACGTTACGATCTGCATACTAGGATGGGTGCGCTCAGTGAAAAAAATGTTAAGATCCCCTTCAAACAAAAACAAGTCCGTTTTGGATCCGCGCACGCTGATGTTTACACATATTAACCGTGAGTCCAGGCACTCACATAATTTTTTTTGTATGTGATTGTGAGTGTGTTCTTTGAGAGCTGCTGAAAATATTGTTGAATATTTTGTTTAATTATGAAGAATCCGTTGCAACCAAAAAAAAACAATTTGTCTTCCCAAAATTCCCTGACTTTTCAATTTTACGTATTTTTAATGTGAAATCTTTACAGTGTGTGTTCAAATCGGTGTGCAATTTTGCTAAAAATCGATTCTTTTGTTGAAAGTAATTCGACATCAAATAACTCTGAACAGGTATGTTAAGATTATGCTCGATAAGCTTGAGCTCTGTTCAAAGCTCTGCTCTGAACGAAAACAAAAAAACATATATTGTTAGTAGATATGTATTCACTTAAGCATTTGGAATGTTAGAAATTACCTTCTAGCAATTTTGAAAACAGCTCTTTTACCAAAACATTTAAATATAAATTAATTTTAATTGATTATTATTTATCTATAATTTTATACCTGTTTTATATTTTCAATGCCAAGCAAAGTTTAAGCCTTGAACCATGGTTACCCTGTAAAAACGCCGCCGACGTAAAACTCCGACCCTCAGAGTTCCAACCACTGGCACTGTGTCGACATAATACACAATCAACAAATTACATTGTGCTTTGAATGGTCGCGTCACAGGTGGCTGTTGGCTTGGTAATCTGTCTATCCCAAAATATACCTGTTTATCCCAAGATACTTTAGGCTGTTGCTGCATCAGCTGTAATTTCACAAAGGGATTACAACAATGCAACCCTATCTGGAACCGGATTACCTTGGGTAACTAACAAAAGGATAAACCTTGCAAGCAAATTCTTGGAAATTGAGAAAATATTATAAAAAGACCCCATATTGAAGAGGCTTACAGAGGCGGACATGTTTTGTATAGTATTTATGGCTACCCTTAAAATGTTATGTTTTAACACAGTGCGAACGTTTAGGAAGTAGAGGGAGAATTGAGTAATTGAAATTATATTATCGTTTTGTTTGAATTTACAATCAAGTTAACAAGTAAAATGTCTGTAGTTTTTTCGATTAATGCAAATCAAATTTTGATAAACAATTTTAAATTTTTAAGTAAAATTATGGCCAGTAGCTCGGCCTCGAAAATCTTTTAAATTTGTATTGCTTTCGTTAAATTTTAAAATGACATTTAACGGTTGCACTAAAAGGCCAATAAATCCAAACAAAAACAAAAAAACCGTCTTAAAATTACATACAACTTTTTTCCCAAGTTTTTGTTTTGATATTTCAGATTTCAGTCGAACTAAAGGTTCGGGGACTGGAGCACCCCATGTTTATTTGATATATTTGACATCTGTCGTAGGTACTGCTTCCTCACTTGCACTGGTGGAAACTTTTTCGTTCAGTTTTAAAAGCAGAGGAGAAAATTCAGGGATGGTTAGAAAACTGCATTTTATCTAAAAAAATCAGTGAGACATTGGTGGAAGGTATAAAGAACACATGGTATGATATTCAACGTTGGATTTCTCGTTCATTCTGCGTATATTTAACTTTGTAACAAAACGTGTATAGAAAAAAAAAAATTGTGTGAGTGCCGGGACTCACGGTTAATATGTGTAAACATCAACGTGCGCGGAAACGGACTTGTTTTTGCTTGAAGGGGATCTTAAGATATTTTTCACTGAACGCACCCATCCTAGTATGCAGATCATAACGTTGCACACCGTAACGTTGCACGACGTAACGTTGCACACGAACGTTCACGTTATTTTTTTCACTCTACCGCCAGCATAGATGTTTACACATCAAAAAGAGAACAAATCTGAAGTGAATTACGTCACTCAGTGACAATATGGGATAGGAGATAGGATAACAAGATGCGCAATATCAAACCATGTACCTATTCTAAATGCACGAGACTAGAGACATGCTAATTTATAACAGTTACAACAGTTTTTCGCTATTAAAAGAAGGCGTACGTTAACTAGGTGCCTGAAGTATGTCCTGGCCCTGCGGGGCCGCATTTAGAATGGAAATGACTCAAAACATGCCAATTATAACAGTTTTGGTTTTTAAAAGTACTGTTTATGCGGCCTCGCAGGTCCAGGGCCCTCCTCCGGTGGACATACTTCAGGCATCCAGAGTTTGTTTTCAAGTCGCGCGAAGCGCGTTAACGCACGCCCACTTTTAATGGCGAAAAACTATTATAACTGTCATAAATTGGCATGTCTCCAGTCCCGTCCATTCTAAATACCTCGCATTGGTGCAACCCATATTAATTTATCTTACCGATAAAATTAAATACCCTTTTAGCAAAAACTGCTTTTAGTGCATTTTAGTACATTGCGTTTGAATTGAAAAAAAATGGCTGACGGGACATACACGAGTTTATTTAATATTTGATTTACGATATCTACGATCCAACCAAAAAAAAAAAAAAACCAACGAATAATTAAACAAAACTGTATTTTTGTTAAAGTTCATTGAACCATCAGATATCAATACCGCAACCGAACATCCGCTGAAACAAAAGCTTTCTCTTCTCTCAAATATAATAAACATTTTGTAATATAGGCTTCATTGTTTTTGTAATAAATGTATTTTCGAATGCAAATATGGGGAATTCTAAAAATACGGACCCAATTAAATTTTCTTGTTTGAAATGAATCCCCATTCAATTTCAGAAATTGACAGATTGTATTAACCCCAGATTTTAGAAAAAGTTCTGAAAATTCAGATGACTTCTGACAGCTGGCCAATCAAGAGCTTCAAAAATTCAGAATTCTGAATATTCAGATGTGCGTTGAACTCGGCCAATGTTTGACAGGTTTAAAAATAATTTTTTAATTTTAATTGTGCGAATTTTTGGGTCGGATAGAATTTTGTCTGCTTTTAGGGGATTTTTTAATGAGTGTCATTATCATTAGTTATTTATAACTGGCGTATTGGGGCGTATTTATAGTCATTTTTAAACTGTTGCTAGGTTAAAAGTGAGTTTATTTGAAGTTTCTGTGACTAATTTTTATTGTTTTAGCTAACACTTTCAATATTTGATGTTGAACAATTCAATAAACTTATATTTTAATCATAATAGAAGGTAATTCGGTCATAAATAGAAGCTGTATTCGTTGATGCACTTGATTGTAAGCCTCAGTTTAGTAAAACATGAGGTTTGTAAACAACTTTGTATACGCCCCATTCTCTTAAAAAAGTGCAACAAAATACAAATTAGGTAGGTATGGAATTGTTGATAGGAGAGCTTTGTTTGTATGTCAGTTTCTCTGTATATTGCCACAAGACTCACGATCCACCACTCAAATTTCAATGAGACTCTTTTTTTTAACGCTTTAGCAATGCAACTTCAACCATTATGTAACATTATCTCTTTTCTCTTTGGGTTTGTTCACCCTTATATACCAGGAAATACCAACATTGCACAGTCATCATTAAGCGAAGAGCTGGTTGTTGGTAAATAAACATAAATTAAGGCCCAGTTTGTTCACAGTGTGAGTTTTATTTAAGCCATAGCTTTCACAGGTTCTATAATTAAATGGCATTAATCATAACCAAAATCAGCTGATTAGCAATTAAAAAATCCCATTATAGATTCCTTGATAAAAAATTAGTTTAAATGCACATTGGATGATTAATCAGTTGCAATAATCCTTGATTTAACATGATCAGTTGTGAAGAAACTGGCCCTAAGCCCAACACGCAACACAATACTATAAAACGAATAAATAAGACAAAAAAACCTTTTTGGAGTCTGAAACCTCCAAACGGTTAGGGGTCAAGTCCGTCAGGTTATGAACCAAAGTTTGGTATATATAAGGTGGTCTTCTGATGCATATGCTTTTCGCGTGTAGTTTTCTATCTGTTGCAATATCACTAGGTTGATTCCTAACGATATGCTTTCATTGCAGACCGACTACTGCACTCCTGCTCTGGATCTTAGAAAGGTTCTAAAGGTCAAATTTCCATCCAGAAAAGATTGGAAGGATAATGTCGTGACGAGAGACTTCGACACTACTATTTTCACTGATGGTTCCAAGATGGAGTGTGGTGTTGGTTCAGGAATTTTTTCCGAATCCTTGAACATCTCTAGGTCCTTTCTGGTCCAGCAATGTCGAGATGAACTACTTAGCCTTAATGTCAACCTCAGGGTCACTCTTATCTGGGTCCCAGGTCATTGTGGCATTGAGGGAAATGAGCGGGCTGACGAACTGGCCAGGCAAAGATCAGCCCTTCATAGCTCACTTGCGGAAAGAGTTAATATTCCGCTAGGAGTTATGAAGGGCAATTTATTCTCAATTTTTCTTATTGAATCCAATCGCAGGTGGGAAAGTTAAACAAACTGCGTCATATCCAGAAAGATTTGGCCCATCTATAATAAATCTCGAACAAATGATCTGATTTTTAGGCCCAGGCGAGACATAGCCAGGGTTGTTGCGACATGTTCTGGCCACTGGCCTATAGGAGAACATGCGGCGAAGCTGGGCATTCCGTACAATACTTTCTGTCGCAGTTGTGGGGACCATCAGGAGAAGGAAACAGTTGCCCACTTCCTCTGTAAATGCCCTGCTCTGGCCAGATCGAGAGCGAAATCTTTTGGAAATGCTTTTCTTGAAGATCTACACGAACTTTCTGAGATAAAGATCAAAGATTTGATTGATTTTCTCAACACGACAAAATGGATCTAGGTCAAGCTTCGACCTTAATTCCTTTACCTCACCCTTCGGACTCCCTTAGAGAGCGCGTAAGCCGAATAAGGGCGTTTTAAAGGACCCGTAAGAGGGTATATGTGCAAACCCCTCCAATAGTATTTAAAAAAGAAAAAAGAAAGGGAAAACTAAAAATAAAAAAATAAAACCGCTTTTCACAAAACAGGTCAATACGAGTTATGGTGTCAAAACGGCGCACTCTAGCGCTAATTGGGTCACGGAGCGAGTTTGCTCTGGGCCGCCATCTCTACCTACCTACCTACCTTTCTCTCTGTTTAATATCTATTCCGCTCATTATTTCATACATTTGATTTTTTAGTTCCACAGGTCTTTCGCGATTTATAACCAAAGGTAAATCAACCGAGTAAGCTATAAATCTTTCCATTTTTGTATAAAGGAGTGCTTCCTCCTAATAGCGTATATTCCTAAAACGCTCTGTAATCTTTCTTGACTATAGGTTACTATAACTTTTATAATGTAATCAACATGTAGTTTTAAGGAAAGAGCGGCCAATCCAGTTTCAAGATGAAGCATGTAGTTTGGTGTATTTTTAGGTACTTTTTTGATGAAGAATGTTTGTTGCTTTTCGACTTCCTTGTATTCTTGGAAACCCAATACTTGGGCTCCATAGCACATCATCGAACGTAGTACCGCCTCATATACCATATTGAAGGTCGGAGTTACATCTATTCCAAGACAGGTACTTGTAGTTTTTGACTACTTCAATATTCTCTCTATCTCAATACGATTTCTCTCTTTGTGAACATCTTCCTCTCGTAAATCCCGCTATCATAATTTTAGATTTATCAAGGTTGATAATAAGGTTCCAAAATTTACATTAGTCGTTTTACTTATTAATCATCAGTTGTAAACTTTCGGGTTATTCAGAAAGTAAAATCCGCTCATCAGCATAGAGAAGGGATTTTATAACTGTAATAACCATGTTAATTCCGGCAGGTAAATAAGATGTCACATTGTCTATGAAAAGGATAAACATAATGGCACTTAATAAGCTTTAGACATGACATTCCAAGCCCACTTTTACGCTTACTGCCACTCCCATTTTTCTTATAATTAAATTGTCGACTTATTCAAAATATCTATGTAGAAAGCTGAAACCTTGTAATTAAGTTCACATTAAGTATCGCACATGCGTAATATTTTTGGAAATCCGCCTAGCACCACACCCACTCTTCTTATATCTGAGTATTCTCCTTATTATATGGACGGTCTCTAGAAAGTTGAATTTTTTTTAAATAACATCTCCTGAAATTTAAGCATGATATCTGTAATTTTTTTTTAAAGCCCGCCTGCTACCACACCCACTTTTCTTATATTTCAGTTGTGTCTTATTTAACGCCGTTAAAAAGTTGAAAAATTAACCGTGTTTTGGTTGAGAGTGTTTACGTATACAATTTTTTCTGAGCTGACTATGACCAAAACACTTTTATCGTTAATAAGCTCTTTTGAAAGTGCACCTATTGCGACACCCACTTTTCTTGTATCGGAATATTTTACATTTGCAGTTATAATTGCAGAAAAAATAGAATAACTTTATTCTAAAAAAAAAACCTCTTTTAACATAAAGAAGTGCACACTGCACAGGGTATCTGCTTTTTTGGTCTTAAAACATATTCATTGAAACAGGCATAACTTCTATGTAGCATAGGGCGATACAACGTTCCACGGGTTCCGCTAGTTAACTAATATACTATAATATAATATAAATACCACCGGGTGGGCCATTTGTTTTTTCGTTTTTATTCATATGTTATTTTGACACTGACAGCTCTTATGTGGTAAAAAAAATTGACAGAAACTCAGTGGAGTGGATTTTGAAATGGCTGCGTTATTGGCCCATTTTTTCACAAGACGACCGACTCGACGATGGAAGAAACGTTATAGTCAATGGAGAAATCTTCCGAGGAATGATAACCGATTTTTTATGGCTAAAAATTGAGGATTTCGACTTATGCAAGCTATTGTTCCAGAATGGTATGGGGCTACATGCACATAAGCCATTCAACAATCGATTTATTGCACACTAAGTTCAATTATGGTATAATGACTCATTTTGGTGATACTGGTTGGCCGCCATTGAGCTGCAATTGAAAGCCTTTCGATTTTTTTTTTGTGTGGGGTGTTATTAAAAACAAACAATCTATAGACGATTCAGACACCCAAGAACAATAGGTATTGGTCAAGACTTTGGTGAAAATTGGGTTGAAACTATCGAAAATGTATTGAAAATTGGGTTGGCAGGATGGTTTACTGCCAAGCAGACTAGTCATTTGAATGAAATAATATTACATAATTAATGGAAAGATTTGCCCTTTTCAAATAAAGCATTAAGCGTTGAAAAGTATTGAACAGTGTTTTTTGTATGGTCTTTTTTAAAAGAAACCAACAGATAGCCCAGTTTACTATCGAAACTACGTCATTTTTAGAAATTATAAACAGTAGTGGGCCTAGGTGACTACCTAAGTGTATACCGAAAATATTCTTCTGCAAAGAAGTTGGTATAAGATTTAATCCGTTGAAATAAAGTTGAAGGAAAACCAAGAGACGAAAGCTTAAATGATAAAAGACTATTTGAGACGGACGAGACTAGAGACGTGCCAATTTATAACAATTATAACAGTTTTTCGCCATTCTAAGTAGTTGTACGTTAACGCACTTCGCGCGACTTGAAACAAAAAAACTCTGGGTGCCTGAAGTATGCCCACCGGCGGAGGGCATAAACTGTTATAATTGGCATATCTAGAGTCACTTCCATTTGAGACACCTGGTTTAAGATCTAAACCTCTAAACGTTCAATTATATTTTTTACGTTCCTAGCTGTGATTAGAATATAATTGGAGAAAAACTATTGAAATAAGTAAAATTGCTTACACAAGAGAAGAAATAATCATTGCAAATTGCAAGAGGGTATGTTTACTTGTTTCCCCCAAGTATTTACTTCTTCGTAGATATGTGGGCATCTGTCAGATATTCCCTTCCTATAGACCAATTTCCAAAACAGTTTTGAAGTGATGAAAGCATTTATTTGATTTTATAGAGATTTCTAAATACGGGTAAGACTTATCAAACAGCAAAAGGTAATTGTTGTTGTAATCATTCAATTTATAAGGCATTCAGTATTTTGTTCATGCCTGGTTTTTTGAATTACGTAAACTACGACGCTGGTTGCTGTACCAGGAGGGAGTTGTTATGGGGCTGAGGGTTTAGAATTGTGTTGAATTATACAGATGAAATGAGACGGGGGGTGGTACAAAACAACTTTCGTCACAGGAGTTGGATATATACAGTCTACATACACATGTAGTTCAACAATACAATTACTATATAGGGTTGGTAAAAAATAGCAGATCCAACTGTTGGTCAAGACTATTTTGTATATACCACTCATTTGCTATTTGGTCGAATTTTCCATAAGCATAGTTTCATGGGGAGAAGAAACGTTGAGTTGGTAATAGTTGTTGAACTTTTTTCGTCATCAGAAAGACCCCATATTAGGAAGATTGAAATCCCCTGCAAGAAGGGCAACTTCGAAAGGGTCACATAATATTTGAAGCATTTCTATTTAGTTCTAAATTTAGTTTTTTTATACTTTCATAATGATTATTTATTTTTTTTTTCAATTCTTTGCATTATTTAAATGTTAAAGTTTACTGTCCAGTAATAGTTTTAATAGCCGTGTTCTTTTCGAGGTGACGAAGCACTCATGAGTACTTTTCAATGAAACACACAAAATTGAAATTCCTACAAATCTCATCTCCCCGCACTGAGAGCATAAGTAGTTGGTAGTTCTAGATTGTGGTTTTCATTTAATCATGAGTATTTCGCCACATCCATGCGTACATGCGATGGAGTCAACATGGGCCTTTCAAAGAAAGGTGTTTTAATGGGGCTAATAGGGCTGATTTTCTTGTATCGTTAGGAAACGCAATTATTTATTAGCAATTACCTATAAAATAAATATAGCTAATTTTCTTAAACGATCTAGATAATACTGAATACCGGAATTCGTCAAATGTAGTGTTACCATAACTAAAAATATTGTATATTATTTTTTTCTTTCTTGTGTTTTTAGTTTCAGGCTTTGCAATTAATTTTATGAAAACCACTTTAGTCATCATTTCTACTCCCGACAAAGGAATGGGGTCAATGTTTCTGATGGAGTCTAGAATTTAATATTTGTTGTTAACTGTTTAGCCTAGAAGATTGGATTTTAGTCTAGGAAGTGTGGAAGCCTGGAGGCTACTACTGCAAACAAATTAACTGCCGGAACGTAATTGAAAATTTTTTATTGTGTCCAGCTGTTCGCTTTGAATTTGTTTCATAACCATAACCCTTCAGATCAGTGGACATGATCAATTTGTTTTTTTTTTTTTTGTTGGACGTACCTATTTCTGAACAAAAAAAAAAACACTTTTTCATCAGGATTTATAAAATTGGTCAACATAAGTTCATTTATGTGTTTAAAAAATAAGAAAATGGTGGATCCAGTGCCCCTTATTTTATCAAATATTAATATTTTTTGTTGTTTCTAAATAATGTGGTGTGCAATTTTTTGATGGCACTAGAACAGTCATTACTATTTTCTGACACTTTCAATTTTGACAACCTGGCACAGCTTATTTGCATAGATTTGTGTTTTGTGTTCAGACACAAGGCAAGCGCCAATGTCTAAAGTTTTCTTGGACGTCAGTACCTTGGGTGGCTTGCTTACCAAATGCATGAGGGTAAAAGTCAAAACAAGACATTTCGGACTGTTAACTATGTTGCCAAAAAATTGTCATTTAAACGCACAAGGATTCAATTTAAATGTGAATGCAATGGCGTAAAGTTTTAAACAATCCTCGTTTAAGGAAAAACATCGACTCTAGTTAACTTTTCGCTAATTTTAAACACTTTAAACAACTCTTCTAACTCATGAAGGTTTTTCAGCTAAGCGCGCCTATTTTTTACAGATATAACAATCAAACAGAACTAAAATTAAACATAAGCACAAAAAACACACCAATTTCAATGTCGTGTTTTTGTTTATTCAAAAGAATCTCTGGTTGGCAAAAATTCTATGCAGATGTGGATAAAAAACAATTAAGACTCGGTCGGTAAATAAGTGTTCCAACTTTCCGGACAAATCTGAAAAAATGTCTAATTTACAAAAAAACTAGAATAAGATTTACTGTTCATTTTACACTGCTAACTGTAGACATCGAACTGTGCATCTATTATTCCTGAAATAAACTTTTAACTTAACGTTTGTTCCGTACTAAAAATAAAAGTATCTATACATGTAACTATGAAAAAATAGTTATCGCATCAGAACTTTCAAACGTGACACCAACATTATTCGACTATTCTACAGTATTAGCGAAAAAGCTAAGGTGCGATTTTCAGTCACCTAGTTCTTCGCGCAACCTCCCAAGGTGGAGGGACGGTTTAAAGCGTTGCTTGAACTCTATTTATAACCGTAGCCACTTTGCGAAGACATGAATTGAGCTGTTTGAAAATATTCCTGGACCTTGGGCGGGCCTAGATCTCCTAAAAACATTCTATTCTTGTTAAGATTTTATAGAAATATTGTGCCAGACAATGAAATTTATTGCATATTACTAGGTGACATATAGTTTTTGTTGGAAATGTTTTTATGACTATAAAAATATTAAGGAATTGTTTTTTTTTTATAACAAATTTCTGGGTGTTTATCTCAGGTTTGAGGTTAGAATTATGAATTGACCAAAATTTCAAATAATTTTTTTGAAAATTGAGAAAAATATTTCTTCAGATAAAATTTGCCTGCCTATCGTGGATTTTTTAAATATTTAATATTAGATATAAAAAATAATAAAAATGTATAAGACAAGCAATTTAATTAATATACCTAGGTCTTAATGTTTTATTGATTTCGTCCAAAGAATAAAGTTTTTCGAAATTGAAAAAAAAAGCTTTTATGATCATTAAATATTTTTTTTGTGTAGATCATGAAGTTTCTATTTTTTTTAATATGACCACGCCCATATTTTAATAGAGAAAAAAGTCTTGTCTTGTCATAGAAAGAAGTTAGTTCGAAAAAGTATTTAAACTAAAAAACCTGCTACAGTAACAATTTGAATAATTAATAGATTATAAAACTAAGCTAAAAGCTTCTCTACTATATAAGGTAGTAAAAGTATCTGAAAATTTATCAGGTCAAACCAGTTGACATTTTTTTTTTTGTAATTTATTGTAATTAATGCCATAAATATCAGAGTGGCTCGGCCAACATGCCAAACAAGCAAAACTGCGTCGTTAAAATTCAACACATCAACAATAAAAACAAAAATTAACGACGAACAAAAATATCAACGTCAGCCACTCAAAACGAAAGTCAGCACGAGTTAAGCAAGCCAAGTTATATGCAAGTTCGTTTCTACGTACTTATACTGTATAGGTATACACGAAGATATAGTACTTGATTTATATTTGCTTTTTGTTGCAGCTTTATAGCTGTGGCTGTAGCTGTGTCTGTATATCTCGACGAATAGCATGATTTCGAATTGGCATGGTTTCTGCTGTGCTGCTTCTACTATACGTATAATACTTCGAATGGCATGAGGGGTCGGACGTATCACGCTTCTAGTTTTCCATTCGAAATATTCGTTTCGTTGTTTTGTTCATGTGGGTCGTCGTCGTCGTATTGTCGTTTTTTGCTGGGAGCTGAGTGCCCGTCCAATTTCATGGCACACAAGCAAGCTTTTAGCTATACAGCGACAGCGACAGCGACAGCCAGCGTAGCGAATATGAGGTTGTTGGCATTTTGCCTTGTTTGAAAATTGGTGGTGGATACTATACACTTGTTTGCCGTATCTATATAGAGCCTGTTCGTTATAGCAGCTTTGTTGAGTCTCCACTTGTACTAGAGATATGTGCTGTCTTTGTTTCTGTGGCTGTGGCACACAATTTCTCAACATTTTCGTTTTTTTTTTTTAACTTTTTTTTTTAAGGTTGAGCGGAGACTTTTTATAGTTATTTTCGACTACATGAATAAATTATTGACTAGCTGTTCGTAATTTCGCCTGTCGAATTTTTAGGTAGGAATATGCCTTGATCTGATTTATATTTATAAATAATTTCAGTTTTGTCATAAATAAACTTGAAAAAAATTGTTATTTTAGGAGGTTTTATTTAAAGTTGGTACATGCGCCCTGTTCTGAAATAAAATCCAAAAACAAAAATGGCTATACCTAGTGACGATGGATCCGAGTTTCTCACACCCTAAATCATGATTGATGGTGTAACTATATAAATAGTCAAGTGGCAAAAACAGGGAATGTTTGGAAAAGTTTTCCAGAATATGGCATTTATATTTATCTACGTAAAATCGATTTGACAATCAGATGAATGAAGAACAATTTTAGCAAAGATTTATGACGAAATGGCTAAATTGAGAATTATTATATCTTAGTCAAGTTCGTCAATTTTATTTTCGAGCATAGTTATAAATAATGAACATTACGTAAATACATAATGTAAACGTAAATTTCGTTTATAAAAATTAAATAATGTCTTTAAAGCGTTTTAAAGTAGGTATATTTTGATGATTACCAACCCAAATGCGTATGGTAATTATCAAAACAAAAAATTGATAGTTTGATACCCTCCTAACCAAAAATACATTATTGTCAATGGTTTTGGTAGTTGTTAAGTTGTTCTAAACAGGAAATCATAATGACCGTCTCCAAAGTCAGCCTCAACTAAATTTCAAAATCTGTACCTCTACTAATGTCAGGAACCAGTAAGTTAGTTAGTGTTGAAAGTTTTAAATAAATCTAGTAAAACTAGTACCTACAACCTCAAGAAATATTTTACAGTACTTAATTCATGAATAATCAAAGTAATCGTTGACGTTCAATGGAAATTCATTCAGCCTTATTTCGAAATTCACTTTCATGCGAAAGTAAGTCGAATTCGAATAGTTTGTATTTTGAGTTTCGAACGAATCGAAAGTTCACTTTATCAAACGAAAGTTCATTTTTTGTTGAAAACTAAGCAAATTTTGACTTTCGAATCATTCGAAACAAATGTCATTTATTTGACGTTAAAAAAAAAATTAAAAAAACATGTGAGCTCAAATATTTTTGTTGAAAAATAAAGAAAATAAAATACTTTTATGAATTATTTGCTGACATTTTAATTAAAGGTCGCATTCCAATTGGACTAAACGGGAGCTGAAAGAAGTTCTCATCAAATTGATGGAAGAAAATCCGGAGATAGCCAGGGGATTTTTAATCTTGAATGGATTTAATGCATCCATTATCCTTCTCTTCCATATCTGCTCTTCGCCGCCGTCTTCACTTCTTATAAATAAAATAATTGTCATCTGTTTTTCTTGAAAATTAAACAATAAACTCTTGCTCATGAACTAGCAAATAACAATGAGGTACAAGTATTTCCAAATAACAAACAAAATTGTGTGAGTGCCGGTACTCACGGTTAATATGTGTAAACATCAACGTGCGCGGATCCAAAACGGACTTGTTTTTGCTTGAAGGAGATCTTAAGATTTTTTTCACTGAACGCATCCATCCTAGTATGCAGATCGTAACGTTGCACGACGTAACGTTGCACACGAACGTTCTCGTTTTTTTTTCACTCTACCGCCAGCATATATGTTTACACATCAAAAATACCGGCGAGGGATTTTACTTCTTTTGTTTTGTTGAAAATTGAAAAGTGTGTATAAAGTAAAGAGAGACTTTGAAGTTACATGTTTTTTCTTGTTAGTCAATTTTAAACACAATTAAATGACATGAAAGCTAAAAAAAAATCTAGTATTTAACTATTCAAAAGTTTTAAATTTATTTTGTTACTTTTTCATGTCAATAAACTTACCATACTATTTTCAAAATGCTCCCAAATTTTAAAATTTCAGTTTTTATTGATGTTTTTTAAATAGTAAACTTTACCGGGCCTTTTTTACTGACAAAAATTTAAAAGAATTTGGAAATAGAGCAACATAGGACTTAACGAAGCTTTTACAGAAGTTTGATTTTGATATTTGGTAAAGTAGGAAGGAACCTATTTATATGCGTTTTTACAAGAGTTATCTTAGCGTAGCATAAAAAGAAAAAAATAGACTTAGGGAGTTTCCATTGAAGTAACATTCCTCACAGTTGAAAAAATATACTCTTCTAACAAATATTTGTATTGCTTCTTGACTAATTTAACACAATCGAGCAAGCGAAGCCTAGAAAATATAAATTCTCTGTTCTTTCGACACAAACAATTTCAATTTGTCTCATAGAAATTCCAATATAAATAAAATGCATAACTGGCTGGCACCAGCTATATGGTTGAAGATGCAGTAAAGTGGCTAAGCATTGAAGATGATTTATTAATACAACAATGACATAGTTAGAGAGAAATGTGAAAAAGTTCTAAAGAACAAATCAAATTGGTTCCTTTTTTTAATAAAAATTAGATATTTAAAAGATGCTGTTATCCATATACGATATAACATAAACGTATTTTAATGAAATTGGTAGAGTCAATACCGAATAATGTCTTTACTTTTCCGGAGACTTTTTGATGGACTTGGAAAATGACGCTATCTTTAATTGTAGATGATTAAATGTTCTTTTGTTTCGCAAACCTGTGTCGTTTTCGATTGGTTTTTTGATCTATTCTACTCCTTTTACGATTCCAATCAAATATTAAAACACCGAATTACATTTAACAAAATGGCTTCTAAAAGTATTTATTACCTTTGACAAGAAATCTTTAAACGAAATACGAAATACCACCCATATTGTGAGTTTCACCCAAAGAATATTTCACCTTAAAAGTGTTTGTTCGCCCGGAATTTCAAAACCGGTTGTGAGTTTTTCCCGAATGAAATTTCACTTCGAACTAGAAATAACATTTCGAACAAATAGTTGGAATATGAGCTGTGATGGGATACGAATATAATAAAAAAATACCACGACATAAAAGAAAAATCAGAAATTTTTCCCTACACCAATGGAATTGAGAAAATTATTTTATTTTTATTTATTTACTCCATCTCCCACAATTTGTCATGTGTTGATAAATAAAAATTTTTAGGATTTGTTTGGAAAGTTTAATGTTATGTTGAAAACTGATTTCTTAATCCTGCCAATATTCAAAAAAGGAAATCCAAATGAACCCAGTAATTACAGAGGCATATCCTTCCTCAACGCGATCACCAATTTTTGTACAGGAATTTTACTGGAACGCCTTACAGTTTGGGTAAACGAAAACAATCTCTTAAGCGAATTCCAGGCTGGTTTTAGAAAAGAATACAGCACAGTTGATAACATATTTGTCCTGTCAAGCATCGCCAAGACATATCTGGAAAAAGGAAGAAAATTGTATGCGTTCTTCGTAGATCTTAAGGCTGCCTTCGATTGTATCGACAGAAGAACACTATGCCTACTGAGGCCCTTTCTCTTCTCAATATATCTGGGTGACCTTACTACATTTCTGCCTGGATGAATTACCGAAGCCCCAAACATGCTTCAAATAATGATCAATAAACTGCAACGGTATTGCTCACTGTAGAATCTCCAATTAAACATAACCAAATCGAAGATCATGATATTTCGGAATGGAACAGCTCGCCATTCAAGGGACGAACGTTGGTCATGGCAAAATGAAGAACTTGAAACAGTAAAGGAATACAAGTACCTGGGAGTTCTGATCACACTTACAATATCTTTAAAGAAACATCTTCAAGAGAAATTAAAGGAGTCGAAACGAGCACTGAACGTAACCTGGAAAAATGTTCTCAGCAAACAAAACATTGCTCATAGTGCAAAGTACAAAATCTTCCAATCTGTGGTGAGATCAATTATGTGCTATGCAGCTCAGGTTTGGGGCATTTTCAAGTTTGAAGAAGTAGAAAAACTTCTTAGATATTTCATCAAAAGAATTTTCAGATTACCGGAAAATACACCAACGTATATGCTGCACCTAGAAACTGATCTTACTCCGCTCTATGTATGCACATTTCGGCTACATTTTGCATATATATTGTAAAAATCATGGGTGAACCAAATCATCGGCTTACCAATAAAATAGTTACATATCTCAAAAGCAGAAATCTTCAATTTTTACTGAATGGACGAGATTGGGCCAGCGGCACGGTATGCAAATATTCCAAAACAGCGAAAGATCTTTTAGAGATAGCTTCCAAAGTCCAATTACGAAAATTGAAGAATCGACTGGGGAAACTTTTGAAGAGAAAAAGTCAACAAAACCAAACAAGAATAAATTATAAATTTCTGAATCATGATGCCGGAGAAAAAAACTATTTTGATGACAGAAACAGTCTGCATTTTATATCAACAATTTTTAAAGCCAGAGGTGAGCTTATTAACTTGAACTACTTGCCGTATAGAAACGAAAGAAGTACCAAATGCACTTTATGCAACCTGCGAGCTAGAGAAGACATAAATATGCCACTTTATTGGAGTCTGTCCCATTTTGAGCCCTAAACGAAGAACAGTTTGGGGAAAAACTACACTTTCATCAATTGAAATATTTCGCTATTTATATGGAGAAAATTGGAATGCACGCTATAATTATCTGCTCTAAAATATCGTCAACAAATTATAAACGAAGCATTTTGATGTAGGTAAATGTAATTATTCACGTTTTATTTTATTTTAATTTAAATTAACCAACCAAGAACTTTAAATGTATTGCACTTTAAAATAACTCTTTTTTTCGGCTGACGGCAAATGTCATAGACCTATTGTGAAAATTATAAACAAAACTTTGTTATTATGTTAGAAGGTTTTTCAGGGTATATTTTTGAAATGTACGATGCACCTCAATTTATATATTGCTGATTTTCTTTGTTGCTGATTTAAGAAATTCAATTCATTATTCCGTTTTCCTAGAATCAAGAATTTTCAACCAAAACATATTTCCCTCCAAAAAATGAGTGAACATTTTGCATATTAATTGTGTCAAATTTCGCCCCAAGTGACTATTCACAATAAGGGGAATTTTTCGAACATTCAACATTTTTCGGGTGAAACTTACAATAGGCGAAAAGAGAAATGTCAATTTTTTCCGAATGTAATGTTGTTCACGTGAATAAAAAAATAATAAAAAAAGAGTAATATAAAACCTTTAACAAAAGAAATTCACATTTTAGAGTTCGAAAACTTCAGAAGTTCACATTATAGAGATGACAATGTAAAGTCTTGGTGGTTCAAATTTTAGAGAAATTCACATTATCGGTAATTCACATTATCGAGGGGCTACTGTACGAATTTTTTTTTTCTAATGAAAACAAAAATATATTTTATTAATATTGGATAGAACAACCAGCAAGCAGAAGTTCATAACAAAATTTAACACAAAAAACTTTTCCATTGGCATTTGGATGTACTGTTTGTTGTTGTCAACTCAGATGTCTTGTCAGAAAGATTCAAAAATGGATGTGTTCGTTGATTTCACTGCATAATTACTCGTTTACACTTGGGTAATACTGACTTGGAAGTGTATTTAAACATTTTTGATGTGTAAACATCTATGCTGGCGGTAGAGTGAAAAATAAAACGTGAACGTTCGTGTGCAACGTTACGTCGTGCGACGTTACGATGTGCAACGTTACGATCTGCATACTAGGATGGGTGCGTTCAGTGAAAAAAATCTTAAGATCCCCTTCAAGCAAAAACAAGTCCGTTTTGGATCCGCGCACGTTGATGTTTACACATATTAACCGTGAGTCCCGGCACTCACACAATTTTTTTTTTTTAAGTTCAGGGGCCCAATTCCGCAAGCGTGAGTTTTGTCTGTGTGCACAAAAATCAGTGTACACATTAAATTATGCGATTCCGCAAGAGTGAGGTGCAATCTTTTTGACAGATAAAGCGTACACAGATAGGCAAATTTACTCACGCATATTTTGAGCGTGAATAGAAAGTGTACACAGAAAACTATTCACACTTGCGGAATTGAGCCCCAGGAGCAAATTAAATTATTAATTCCAGTCAAAAAACAGTCAAAAAAACAGGTTCACTGGATTTGTTTTTCATTTCCAGCTAACGGCGATAAAATTCAGTCTAATCTGACTGGAAACCAGTCAAAATGGCAACACTGCTCACAATAAGGCTGAATATGTATCTGTGTGTTTCTCGTTTCTCCATTATGATATGATATTGGGAACTGTTTCGATAGATCTTTGTGGATTATTATTGTTATTTGTTCCTGGACTGTATTTTTACCTTTTTAAATTTATCTATATTTAGGTATCTAAATGAAAAAAAAAAATATATTCGTTTCCTTTAGAATAGTTTTTAATTAATGAATAAAATTAAGACAAGAAAATATAATAAACAAAAATAAAATTAAAACAAATTAAAAAAGATACAAGTAGATTTTCCATTTTACATTAATCTTACTCTCTTCTTATGTGAGTCCTTATAATTTGTTCTTGTTTCGTTGCTTCTCATACGGGAATTATTCCTTTTGTTGCTGGTGGCGGCAACATAGGAGTGAAAAGAGATTGCAAACAGAGTACTCCGAACATCCAAACGAAAATGACAATACTGTTTATAAAATACAGCTTACTTAATACAAGCAATACAAAGGTCATAATCATACGGACATGAAAAACTGAACCTTACAGAAGGAAAATTGTTTATTGGGTAACTCCAGTCGAAACGTTGTTTTTGTTTTATGGTCAATTTGAAATATTAGTGTATGGTATACAAGTTTTTCTGTCAAATACTGAGGTAAGAAAGTGTTGAATTCGCTTGCTGAAAGTGAACATTTTTAAATGTAGACTGAACAATTTACTATGCAATTTAAATTATTGCAAGAAAAAAAAACGATTTTAGCTATTTTAAGACAAATTTATCGCTTTTGCTTATAATTATTTTTGTTCTAACACTAATACGATAATCGAGAAGTCCGAAGAAGTGGGTTTCGTCATGCCGTCCGTCGGTCTGTGCGTTTGTGCGTCCACTGTAATTTGAGCTAGAGCCTAAGCGGGTGGACCGATTTGCTTCAAATTTGGTACAGAGCATTTTTGTGTGATTTCCTAGAAGGAAAATTTGAATTTTTCTTTTAGCTGCCATAAAAATATTTTGTTTGTTTTTTTTTTTTTAATTTTCTCGAAAACAGCTCTAACGATTTTGATTAAACTTCATACCTGTAATAACCAAGTCAATTGTAAAAAAACTGCGTTTCAGTTTTTTCTCAAAAAATTCACATAACAGAATTCGGTATTCCACGTTTTTTAAGAAAATGCGGTCTTATTTTTGAGTTATTCAAGTATATCTTTTTGATGGTTCGATCGATTTTGTTATTATTTTGCAATCTGATGCTTCTTAATAGTTTAAACAATAATGCATTTAAAAAAATTTTAAAAATATTTTTTTATAAACGAAAAAAACTCAATTTTTTAATACTTTTGACTCTCTTAATATTTTCTCGTTAGATATGTATATAGGTACATCATGCATCTTCAATGTGTGGTTACACACAGTTGTTGTTAACCACAAGAGCAAGTTCGTGCGATCAAGTCATGCTTTTTCTTTTAATTACATACATAGCTGTTAACTTCTGCAAACATTTGTTTTTAATTGCACCAAGCTGTGAAATTACTCCATCCAAGTCAACTGAATAAAAAATACTCTTTTCAAAATAACCTTGAATACAAAAATAAATTGACAGGTTAAGCATCATTTATCATGTTTACTCAAAGTCTTTTCTCCTTGAACTGAATGCCAACTGTGGTCATGCATATATACGTAGCTATGTATAATTGTAAATACTTCATTTTTAAATGAAAACAAATATTAAATTATAAAATTGCTTCGCTTCCTGTACTCAAAATAAAAATTACTACACTAATTACATGTGTTAAAAAAACTAATGTAATTAGCTGGTTATAAAGAAATATTTTAGTTTTTGTTATGGAATAAGTAACGCTGTCAACGAGTAAGTATAACAGCGAGGGTCGTTCAATCAGTAAACCGACAAATAGGCATAATTTTGGTCATATATTTTTATCATTGGTACGAATAATTTTTGTTTCAACATAATTTCTTCCTCCTCATACTCTTTTTTCATCTCCTTACACGCATCTCGAATTTTATCAACAGCCGGCGTCACCTTCGAAAGACAGTGATTTCACCTCTTAGTCGTCTTCGAAAACTATTCCACCACTCTTCGGACACTCTTCGACCACACTGCCAAACAAGTAGAAGTCAAAGGAGGGAACTATGAAGGATGCAGCTTGATTACCAAGCCCATTTCAGACAAGACTGTGAGGAGTGGTATTTGGGAATCCATCGCACGCCATGTTTTTTTGACACCAAGGTCATTATGGGTGATGTTATGCACTGTACATGTCCAAGCACAAAGTTTCAGTATTGACCCGGCTTTCTGTCCCAAAAAATTATTTTTTTTTTAATTTCAGAAGCGGTGACATTTCGATTGGAGATTTCATTACTTAACTTTTGCGGCCACTTCCATCGACGAAAATAAACTAGAACGGTACATATATGTACATAATATGTACATATGTAAAAACATGAGTCTTCGTGTTGTGCACGCATGCGCTGATAGATTTTACTGGTTCTTTCTGACATAACACCGGATTATAAGTATAACGCATTGTTCGACGAGTGTGCTGCTATCGCTTTATAATGTTCCCGCACTTTTAGACTCACTAGCGAAAACCAGCGAAGTATTTTTTATCGACAGATTATATTCACTTTGGGGTAGAATTTACATGTACTAGATTCGAAAAACTTCAAACAATTCTAAAAAACTGCTTAAACAATACATTACATTCGTTTTGCAAATGGTTTCACATTTTGTACCCCCACGCTAGCGATAATTGTCGGTTAACTTATTGAAGGAGATTCGCTTTTGACAACACTATTCATTTACCTATTTATTTCATCAATGGATTTACAATCTATTACAAAAAAATTTTATTTATTAAAAAAAAAACAATTTTAACATTACTCACGTATTCGTCTACACCAGTGTCGTTGGTTTCATCGCCGAAATTTTCTTCATCATTTTCAATTTCATCGTCATCATCATCAATATCATAAATTGGTATTAAATGTTGAGAAGGAATCGCAGTTCTCCGAAGACTTTCAGAGCAACCTGTAAATATAGTTTTTGTATTAATTAATAAATTATAAAGGTATAATAACTTTGTGATTAATTAATTATTATAGAACATAAAACACGTTCCAGTAAATTTTGGCTTAATGTCTATTTTGAACGTTTGCTCAATTTGAGCCAGCGCAACGCGGACCCAATCCATTGCGCTATCGCACAGTCGCAATGTGTGCGAACAGATCGAAAACACTATTTTGTTTTCTCCACAGAACGCACCCCAATCTCCGGGTATTTTATAATACCGGATATTGGATGCTTTCATCTGTGGAGGCCATTTTAAATCCATTATTAAATTTTCTTCTGCGAAGTAAAGTCAGCTGCTTAAAGCAGAAATATCTAGACAAAATTCGTCTTATCTAAATTTAAAAAAAATAACTAAAAGAAAAAGAAAGTAAATCTGATGAGTTCTTGGAGTTTCATGATTTCTACAATTTATGAGCTGATCGTTGTTGGTTGTTGCTGTTGCGCCGTACTTCTGTAAATTGGAACAAGTTTTTATTTTTCCTTACATTGTACCAGAACACTATACTCTGTCCAACAAAAATAGGCAGTATCTACACGTCACGTCTTATGCGAAAGCTTTTTCAAAATCAGTAGCGTGCCATATTTTTGCACCATACTAAATTGAACTACCTCCTCCACAAAAAGTGTTTGCCCGCCCGTGAATTTCCAATAGGACACGGACCCAACGTCCTATTCAAGGCACATCTGAGTGTCCAGTGTCCACTGAATTGCTGTGGTCAATGGCGACAGCCTGATGCTTGATGTACATTCAGAGTTACCCGTGTCCATTTTGTAATTCGTTCAGCTTTTTTTCCTTGAGTTTCTGTTAACGTGCTTTTGATTTTCGAGCTTTAAGAAAAAGCTTTTAATGATGAGTGTTATCGTGTACACTACGACAACCCTGTTAAAGCTTTAACGAATAACATATTAATGCATTGTAGCCAGAATGACAATTTTTTTTGGACAGAGTATAACTTGCATTATACATGGCAGTTCCCAAAAAATCAAACCCTACCATCTCTTCTGGAGGCAGGCCTGCAGGTATTTTTTCTACGCCTTGTAAGTTATTTCAAAAATAATTGCATTGACCAAATTCAAATTCATTTAAATGAATAGTCTTTGCTCTCTAAATTTCAATATGGGTTTCGTAATAAACACAGCTGTGAATCTGCAAAAATAAATGTTAAATATCCGCTTTTCCATTGACTCTTACTGGCTGAACACAATAGACGCGCGTTTGAATGCGCGGTCACACGTGCGTTATTAAATTATTAAAACTTATTTAACTTCCAGAGTCACGATCGCGGCTGCGTCTCCATTGTATTCCTTTCAACAAAGAAATCGATTTTTTTTCTAAACAGAATCGATTTTTTTTCTAAACCGAATCGATTTGTTTCTGTCAATTGAAAGGAATTCGTAAAAAAAGCGTTTTTTTTTTTTGTCGGCAATTAATTATTTTTTTTGTTATATTGACTAAAATAATTGCTTAATTATGTAGAACTAAACAACTCGTTTTCGAAAAAATCCGCTACTTTCAATTTGACGTAATAGAAATTTCAAGTCTATATAGTGTGTTTGCAAATCGGTGTGAAATCTTGCTAAAAACGCAAGATTTGTTTTGACAGAAAAGAATCCATTTTGTTTTATACAAAATTCTGAACAGAATCGATTCGTTGAAATTCAATTGAAAGGAATTCGGCATAAATGTATTTTAACTTTGACAGGTAAGGACGCACGGCATGACTTGCGTCTATTATGTTCAGCCAGTTAAGGTAAGACCGCACCTGGCGGAACTGCACTTTAACGGAACTACGTGACACTACAAAGTACTCCGCAACAATTCTTTGATATATATTTTTTGAGTATGCGGCACATCAACCAAAACTTTTTGTAATGTATGATACGCGCGCCGTGTCGCGCCACTTGCTATATCACACGAGCAGTAACGAAACAACACTGTAACTAAACTGCACAGACGCGAAAAAATTGCTTACGCCCAATTTCTTCACAGAAGTACTAAGCCAGCCTACTACACAGTCCAGCTAGACCAGGTACTAGCTCTGGTACTCGGTCCTAACGAAAAGTTAGTACCTATACATTTCTTCACATCACTAGTACCGGATCTAAATTCACCAAGCGGTACTAGGACTTAATGCGCCTAAAACTGGTTTAATTCTGATTTTGACAATAATTTGGCATTTCAAATATTATTTTGATGTTTATTTTGACTGAGCGATTTTTATTTTAAATTATTTTCGAATGAATTGTGTCAATTTTATAGTAGTATAGAGAGTGGGAAGATGCAGAATTGCAATGAAATCCTGCCGACATTTACAGGAGTGATATCAGTGGTGAATCAGCTTCCAGATGAAGCACTTGATATCGGTAGAAGATTCTGTGTTTGTTTTTGCGTGGAGTTTTTGATAATTTTCTGTGTACGTATGTGTGTGACAGGCTTGGAGTAATGTCCTTTATTGTGTCCATTTCATGTTCGGATCATGCAATGCATTGGTCGTGTTCGGGGAAATATCCAGAGCTATCAGGATAGGTTTTGTGTTTGTCTTTTTAATAGCTTGTCGAAACTGTCTTCAACACTATTAATCGTTTTAGATATGACGTTGTTTCTCGATATAATGTCTATAAACCATGGCAATATGTACTTTTACGACTGCATTAACGTCCACGCAGTACAATACATATATTTGTTCTCATTATGTCATCCCACGTATATATGTAAATGGACCACTTATTCTTCACTGTGCAGTTGAACGTAAAGTTGCAGTTGGTGTGGATTAAAAGTACTAAAGTAAAGGTGGGGTCAGTACGAAGTTAGATTGCAAAACAAAAATTTTAAATTGCGACCAACAAAAATTAGATTCAGTCTCTACACTTATAAGGTCATTACAAAATACATACATTATATATGTACCTAGGTACCATAAGAAAATGAAAAATCCACAAAACCAATAAAATCCGAATTTATTGCCTATTTAATAAACTACACCAAAAAACTATCGAAAATCAGCAAAGAATTCATTGAAAAAATGAAAGAAATTACTCTGATTCAGGTATTAGCGCCACTAGACTGCCGATTTTAAAGTCCCAGCTAATACTGAGTCCTAAGGAGTACTCGGTACCAACTTGACAGAACTAGGGCTTAGTACTTATGTGAAGAAATCATTTGGTACCGATTTGAGTACTAACGACTGGTATAATAACCAGGTACGAGCTGATTTTGAGGAGTCAGCTAGCACCGAGACCTAACTAATACTCGGTACCAAATTGAAAGGACTAGGGACTAGAACTTGTGTGAAGAAATGAGTTGATACCGATTTGAGTACTAATTTTAGGACTAGTACTGGTACTAGCGTTAGGACTCTGTGAAGAAATTGGCCGTTAGATTATCAACTTTGTAGCTTAGTGTCGCGCAGTGCTGTTCCGTTGTCGCTTAGTACGATATAGCTCGTCCAATTTCTACAAATAATATTTTTCTGCGTCTTGCAGCTCAGTCTGATGCCGTGCAGTTCCACCGATTGCGGTCTTACCTTTGGTCTTTCCTATAGCCTTCGACTTCATTCGATCACTCTCTTCTTCTTCAAAACTCAATAGAAATTTATATTTCTCCAGATTATCACCTCAAAGATAGAGTTCAGCGAATAAAAATGTACGTTGGTATTTCTAATGCTCTTATTGCCAATATCTTATAACCACAAGGATCGGCCTTGGGACCTATGTTATTTACGTTTCTTACAAATGATCTTCCCGATTTAATTTGAAATTACTGAACTCATTTGTATGCTGATGATGCAGTACTATATATATTTCATTTAAATAGTTTCATTTAAATAGTAACAGTATGCAACTTTATACCGCGAAATCTGTTGCAATGTTATGGTCAAGAGATGAGTCCAACTAATTCGATTTCACTCGATTGTTATTAGTGAAATGTGTATATCTAATTGAAGTATGTTAAGTACTTGGGATACACATGTAGAATAATTAGAAGTCTTACTTGCTGTAAAGTAATCTCAGATACCATAAGAAATATTTACTCTTCTGAGTCATGAACTCTAGAGCTGGCCATACACGATCGAGTCAAATTACATCGTGTGATTGGATTCAACCGAGCCATTTGGATTTTCAGCCGGTCGAAAATCCACGAGCCAAATTGGCTCCGAGCCAAATGGCTCGATCTTGTATTACCAGCTTTCATTAAATAAGCCATGCTTCACTTTTAACTATTCAGTTTTCTGTGTATTCAATTTTGGACTGAGTGTAAGCACAAACTTAATGTTGCTTTAAATGATTCTATTCGCTTTATTTACTGTCTTCCGAGATATTCTAGTGTATCACATTTACGACACACTCTTTTTGGACTTTGGAATTAACCTTTTCTATAAGATGAGTCCTTGAAGTATTCATATTCATAGTTTCATCTTCAATAGGTGTCTTAGTTACCTTACTAACATTCTCAATTTTGAGAATTTAAATTAACTTAACCCCGTTTCTCATACAACATAGCAGAACTGTAATTTTACGTACATATATGCAATTCGTTTGTGACAATGTTAACGAACAAAAAATTCATCAAACGTAGCTACAACTTTTCTGAAAATAGAATAAGTGAGGGAAACCACACCACCGCACTCGACTCCCTGATTATAAATATGGTTATGACAGACGTCTAGATGGCGGCCAAATTCCCTACAGACGCTGCCGAAAATATTTCATTTTTTTTTTGGCGTTTTTAGATTTTTGGGAAACCACTTGAAATATGTACATATATGAATATATTTCAAACGAAGTCAAGACCTTTCAATTAAATTACATTTTAAGTGGTTTCCTCCAAATTCCCAATAAAAAAAAGTATTAAAATTATCCGCCAATTTTATCGCGTCTTGCATCTGTTGGATGAAACTCAAAACATCTTTTTTTATCACATCAAGAGGTAAGTAAAAACCCGAAAAAATAAAGATTTTGGCGGCAACTGTGGGGAATTTTGAGGGCACCTAAACGACTGTCATAATCATATTTATAACCAGTGATGTGATGCATTTGAAGCACTTTTTTTTGGTAACGCTGCCACTTTCCTCTCTGGCAGACGAATGTATTGGTTTGATCACCTTCACACCAAGACTATTTGTTTCATTCATATATTTTGGTTTCTTTTTATGCAAAAAATCAGCTACAAGTTTATGATCTCTTTTCATAAAGGGTCGATTGTCTATTCAGTCAGCCATAGTATTTTACATTTGAAGCCGGCGCGCGATATAACGTTGTTAATAAACCACACGTGACTTGCACGTGGAAACACAAATGAGCCGGAATATCTATATTAACGAAAATTATAGATTATTATAACTAAATGCACATATAGCAGAATACACTGTACTATTTATAATATAACAAGATTCTGTCGAGGTCAGGGTTGTTACCCATAGTTAATTACATTTTTGTAATTCAATTATCCATTACAATTCAAACCATAATTATTCGTTGCCCTTTTTATTATTAATTACAAAAAATCTTTTTGTGATAGAAAAAAATTCAAACTAAAGTGTGTTTTTTCTAGACGTTTGGTTTTCAAGAAGAAATAAAACGTATATAATTTAATGTTATGGCCAAGAATTTAGCATTATTATAAAGATAAGGGTTTGCCATTATGTTTTAAAAATGATTTCGGGCAAGTGGCCACCGCGGCTGGCTCGAATAAATTCCAGCCGAGAGGCCCAATTTTCGACCACTTTTTACGGCTATTGGGGCCCTATGACAGCAATAACGCGCCGAATATTCTCTTCCAAGGCGTCAATCGTCTCGGGCTTATTTTCGTATACAAGCGACTTCATATAACTCCACAAAAAATAGTCCAGCGGTGTTAAATCGCACGATTTTGGAGGCCACGCCACAGGCCCACGACGCGAGATAATGCGCTCACCAAAAGTTTCCTTATTCAATAAATTGATTGTTTCGTTGGCTGTATGGCATGTAGCACCGTCTTGTTGGAACCAAAATGGTCTTCCACATCAACATCCTCCAATTCAGGCACGAAAAAGTAATTAATCATGGCCCTATAGCGTTCCCCGTTGACTGTAACATTATGGCTGGCTTCATTTTTGAAGAAATATGGACCAATGATTCCCTCTGCCCATAGAGCACACCAAACAGTGACTTTTTCAGGTTCTAACGGCATTTCAACAATGGCTTGTGGATTATGATCCCTCCAAATACGACGATTTTGCTTATTAACGTACCCATTCAACCAAAAATGAGCTTCATCGCTGAACAAAATTTTCTTGTGAAAATCGTGCGGAGCGAACCATTATTTTGGTAATAAATTTGCACGATTTGCAAACGTTGTTCAGGCGTGAGTCTATTCACTATGAATCATTATGAAATGACAAACCAAACTGAGCATAAATCAAGTGACAGCTAAGACCAACTCTGAAAAAAGTATTGCCAGATTGAAAACCACACGTCTAAAAACAAAACACCCTTTACTAAAGAATTGAATTACTTATAATTCTGTAGTTTGTAATTAAAAAATCATTTATAAACTACAAATAACAAATTTTTTTTTATTACAAAAAGCGCACAGTGGTGGGAAATGAAATTTAATTTGATTATAAATTACAGGAATATCTATAGTAATAGATAATTTTTATTTGCAAATTAAATTTTAATGAAACTACAGGGTGGCGCATAAGTAACGTCATGATTTAAGTATTGAATCATTTTTTTGTTTACTTTTTTTTCAGAATTAACTTTGAAAAACTTGAGAAATTTATGATGAAACGACTCAGCACAGAACAAAGGACCAAAGTTGTTTAATTTAATTTTGAAAGTCGACATTCAGTTATTAAGACACAAAAATCATATTGAAATTTTCTTCCTGTTTGAAATGAGCTCAATGCTTCAACAATTTACTGATTGGTCTAGCGTTTTCACCAAGAAGTCGTTGTCTGTGATCCTCCACGTACTGGAAGACCACGTGCAGTTCGAAATAATGTGAACAAGTATTGAGGAAAACCGAAACTTCCACCAAGCGACGCACTTTCTCAGAAGTTGGTGCGTTTGCAAATAATTTTACGGCAGTAACACCTTTTTGATGTGTAAACATCTATGCTGGCGGTAGAGTGAAAAAAAAACGTGAACGCTCGTGTGCAACTTTACGTCGTGCACTTTACGTTGTAGAACGTTACGTTACGAAATCTGATTTGCCCCGACCAAAACAAATTGATTTTAACGCGACCGACAATTAGATTATACTTTATCGCGACCACTCATTTATATTGCGACCACTCATTTATATTGCCAACGACGAAAGCAAATTGTTTTAGCGCGACCGACGATTTTATCATTTTAACACTTATAGTTTTATATTTTTTTCTTTAATTTTTAATTATTCCCCGGAGAAAATGGACGCGACACTAGTAATTAAAAAGAAAACAAAATCAAAACAAAAATAGTAATAGTCAGCTGTAAGGATTGACAATTGACTGTAGGTATGCTAGGTCAATGTCTGTAGGTATGGTAGGATATCGGGTGCGTTCAGTGATACAAATCTGAACTTAAATTCTACGTTTACATTATACTGCTTTTAAACGATGCAATTTTGCAATTTCTTCTTGCAATTTTTAGGCACGTTGGCGAGGGACGTAGGTGGCTGGGATATACAAAATAGCTGAGGTTGAACAAATTGCAGAGTTATCGGCTACTTTTGTACTTGCACAAAGTTAACATTCATTAAAAATCGTAGCGTCCAATTCCATAGGCGATTGATGGTGTCAATCGATTGAAACTGCGATTTAAGTGATTTCCACTGACAACAACTGCAACTAAATATTCTAAGAACTCAAGATATATAATTCGCCGGCTATCTCATAGTGACATTCATTTGAGGTTCGTTCAGTATAAAATTAAGACTGAACTTTTTGTAAGGTTTACTCGATGGAAAGATGGAGTTTCATAAGTTTCACAAGTTCGTTGACAGTTCTAACTGGATATTTTAATTCGGCCCCTGTCAGTCAAACCATTAAGTTCCTTTGGAATTTGGGTACGGTGTCATTTAATTAAAACTACGATTTTAGTGCTCTCCGCTGACAGTTGTTGTTTGTCAATGCTCAGAGAGTGATTAGGATTACCATAAACAATAACCATGTGTAATGTGAAGTCATCTTAAAGTTTAGAGTTAACTACGAAGCAGGACCTTTCAGTACCGAACCTTCAGCGTTCGTTGGACACTTCACCACCAGCCTTTTAGTGCTTGGAAATTTCGTTACAGCGGTTGCCCCACTGGGTATTTCACTGCCGTTCTTTCAACACTAAGCTTTTTAAGCACTGCCTACAGATAGGTAATGTAGTGTTAATTATTCAATAAATGTTTCTTTTGATGACGTTCAGTAACAAAAATCAGGCACTTGGACAAACGTTTATGTTTACACATATTTAACCGTGAGTCCCGGCACTCACATATTTTATTTCCATACAAGATTTAATTGGTTCACGAGTTGAAAGCAAATGATTCACAAGTCACAAGTACGCATTCAGTATGCTATGGTTGATCGGGTAATATCGCGTTCTGAATTTAACTGGCCACCGCGTTCGCCCGATTTAACGGCTCCAGATTTTTTTCTTTGGGGCTACCTAAAAAGTAAGGTGTATGTCAATAAGCCAAGAACCATGTAACAACTTGAGGCCAATATCCGAGAAGATGTGACGGCCTAAAATTCTAAGAAAAGTAATGGTTAATGCTCTGGACAGAGCACGTCAGGTCAGAGCAAACAATGCGCACCATTTGAAAGATATTTGGCGCAAAATTATTGTCAGATAAAGTACACTATAAAATTATTTGAGCCGATACTAAAGTCGATATTAGTTGTTTGGCTATTATAGACGAAATAAAACCCACTTTATTAGCGGCTCGTGATAAATTTAAAATCGAACAAAGTACCTTTTATCTTTTTAATATGGACTTTAATTAAGCCAAAGTATCTATCAGTCACGTGAAAAATGTCTTCTAGTAACTTTTCTCAAGATTTTAACATTTTTGAGAATAATGAGCTTTTCCGAAAACCCAAAATATATAAAACCCGGGCGAATCCTTTTGAAGAATTGGATGAAGACAATTATTGACGATAGCTGTGTTTTATTGGTAATTTATAGCTAGCACAATAATCAAGTACCAATAAAACGCTTTGGCTGTGTTAATAAAACGCTTTAGCAACTTTAGGCTGTGTTCGCTACAAATATCATAGTTCACATCCATTTTATCTCCACCAAACAACAAATATCATAGATCACATCCATTTTGTGAGTAAAAAACAACATTAAGGTTCAAGTCATGAATACTTTTCAAGAGCGCCATCTTCATCTTCAAAGTTCTAACTATGTATAACCACTTTTATATCCACCTTTTACTGGCTAATTTATCGACACTCTTTGTTTTTGTTTTTGTTTTTGTTTGCCAAGGGAAATTTTACTGCGCTGGCTATAAAATTACCAATAAAACACGGCTGATATAGATTTGATAAGATCACTGTCCGGTTTCTGATCGAAAACTCAAAATCCAAGAGCCTTTGATAAAACGTGGGCCCATAGCTATATCCTTACAAGTTCTCATTACTCTACATTTTTTTGGAAGAAATATCCATCAAGTTGATGTCGGTAGGTAATAAATTATGTAATTATTAATAAAATCCTTATTGTTATGCAATTTTAGGAGCTTTGCATGGAATATCTCAGGCAACAGTGGGAAAAATAATCCATAATAGTATTTTTTTTTTGTTTTTTTATAAAATACCTTTCCACTCATTTTATAACAAATGCAAGTTTTTTCCGACATTTTGTTTGTATCTTGTTGTTTTTTTGTTATTTGCTCCTGTTGGTTTACTTTCGTCTACTGTGAAATTTTGTTCGTTTATTTTGAAAAAGTATACCCCTCAAACTGTATTTGATTTCCCAAACTGTTTAGTTTTGGGTTGGTTCCAGGAAAATTAATTGTGGATAGGACTTAAAGGTAATACTTTAGTTGTAAGTAGGTTATAAAAAAATAATTATAATTGATGCAAAACTAGTAGCCGCTTTTAAAATTAAAATGGTTTTTAGTTAGTACGTAGTTAACCTACTTAATAAGAGCTGACTATAATTTTGCGTTATTATCTTTAAAATATAATGTGAACATATTTCCAAACCGTTATCTAAACTTTAATAAATGCCAAGGTAAAATAAAATCCGAAGGAAAAATATCATTTATCAAATAAATCATAACGTTATTTATGCGCCGCCCGATTTCACAAATTATAACGAAAGTGATGGATTATTCACAAACCTGATGGCCAAGTTACAAGCGTGCTTAGAGCGAAATATTTAAAATGGAATTCAAAGAAAATAGTACTGAGATGGCCTTGCACTTGATGGCCAAAAAAAGCAGATATATAATCATTTTCATTCAGAATTTATCTTCGTAAACTTGTCAAATGACCGAAAACTACCTACATAAATGGAAAATTTTTGAAAAATGCTACTTTGCCCAAAATTTTGCCCTAACTGATATACCATGAAATATTCTGCAAACAATTCAAAACACCCAACCATTATGGGCGCTTTGTCACAAATCGGGCTCCAAACCAAAAAGTCTAAGATTGCATGGATGCAAATTTAAGTGGTTTGACATTTTTGTATGAAATATTTTTAAGTCGAAATTTTTGTAAGTCAAATCACCCACAATTTTTGTTTGAACGATTTGTAGTTCCTAGGCGATTTGAAAATTTCAATTAATTTCAATCAATATTTTGCTCATTAAATTTCAATAAATTTGACGAGGGTGCGCACGAAATTTTGGTGAGTAACAATTAAAACACACGCAAGTGTTTCTCTCTATGTATCACATTTCAATCGTGACAATAAAATGAGGGAGTCATAAAACCTTTTATGGAACAATAATATTTATATTCGTGAAATATAAAATTTCTAGCAATTACTTTTACACCCAAAACATTTATTTAATAGAAATAGTCCACTTTAAATTTGATATCAATTTGGTCACGAAGCTCTTATCATAAAAACCGATTAGAATTTTAATTAAAAAAAAAAGGGACAAGGAACAAAAACAAACAATGGCCATCGATTGTGATCAATGATCATAATTTTAAAATAAAAAATATTTGTGTATTTCCAAATTAAAAAATAACGGCAACAGTTAAATATTTTATATAAAGATACAAATCTGTGCTTTTGTTTACTTTTTAAATCAAGTTATTTCTTTCAGTAGTTTTCGAAAAAAATATACTTCCAAACTCGAAATTTTGGAATACAAACTTAAAAAAAATGTGTAGTGATTTTTTAGAAATTCTGAAACCAGGGGCTCAATTCCGCAAGTGTGAATGGTTTTCCGTGTACACTTTCTATTCACGCTCAAAATATGCGTGAATAAATTTGCCTATCTGTGTACGCTTTATCTGTCAAAAAGATTGCACCTCACTCTTGCGGAATCGCATAATTTAATGTGAACACTTATTTTAGTGCACACAGAAAAAACTCACGCTTGCGGAATTTGGCTCCAGGTACTGAATTTTTTTCACTATTCACTGATACTAACGGCCAGTTGCACAGTCGACACTTACCGCAATAAGTTGCATTTATGTTTCCCATATTAGGACTTTAGGCTAAGTTTCATAGGCAGCTTAAGTGGAACTTAAGTCAACAACATCGGAGACTTAAGTGCCACTTATTTAGGTGCACTGTGATATCGAGCATTATTCTTTCACAGTGCCCACTTAAGTGCCACTTTTTGATTGTGAAACTGACCATAATAATTCTTAATAAAATATTTTAAAAAAACAGATGGTTCTATGTGTATTGGCTTTCGAGAAAATTGAAAATTACGAAATATACTTTTTTATTAGATACTGATTTGGTTGGTTACACGTGAAGTTATATGTAAAATAAAATTTATCCTTGGAAGCCGCGAAGCAACCAAAGGTCTCTTTTCCAAAGAAACTGTTTGCATTGGTACCTGCCAGGGACTGAACATACCCTAAGCGGAGCAACGGAGTTGCGTGATAGTGGGATAGGCACCCGAAAAAAGGGAGTTGAAATTCTTTGAACCCACGAAAAGGGCTCCCAAGGTATAGTTGTTCAAGAACACTGTTGACTGAAGCGCCTGGTTTTATAAGGATTTTTTAATATTTAATTTTATTAAACTCAAAGAATGATTACATAAATAAAAAAAATCAAATAAAAAAGTAGTTTTCGTAATTTTTAATTTTTTTTAAAACTAAAGAAGATAAAACCATTTGGCTTTTAATTTTCGATACAAAATTTATTGGGGCAGTAAATAATGAAAGCCATTTTAGTACTAAGTTTTACAATTTCGAAAAAAAATCAATTAAAATAAATTATTTTCACTTTTTTTTCTTAATTTTGACTTTGAAAGCAATTTTTTGCCAAAAGCATTGATAAAAATAACTTTACTTTAACATCAAATAATATAACGGACTTCTAGGTTTCAAAACACGAACAGAAATTATTTTTATATGCTGCCGTTATTTGGAACTTTTTTCCTATTTTAAGTTTTTTTTTTTTAAGAAAATACCCCTCCTCCTTAAACTGCCCTTAATTTATCCCGAACCGGAGTCTTATAAAAATCAGAATGAAGATACTGTGAACTTTAAATTTCTAGGGGAATTCAGAACCTAGAAAATTAAATTGACAGTATAAGAGTCGCAAAATACCGACCAAAATTTGTATCTTAGAAGGGTACATGCAGCATTCAACTGATGAGCCCACTGTCGCACCTAGGCAAAACGCATTTTGGAGTTGAGGTCACTTGAACAATTCATTGAATGATATTCAATAAATTTACACGAACAGAAATAAATATTCTTTCTAATTTTCTTCATCTTCATTATTTCCTCCTAACTTATTTTTCGTGTGAAATTGTGATGTGTGCCCCCACTTACTTCTTATATCCTATAAAAGCCTCAGCGGGTTGGAAACTATATCACGCTTTTTACAGAATCCTTATTCCATTTTATAAAATCTTTATAATATTTATTTTTTGAAACAAGAAGAGAGATACTTCAAAACACTATAGCAAACACACCCTGGTGCATTCACATGACCAAATTGCTGAATCATCAAATGTATGCACAAAGCTGTTCCCGCACGAGTATAAGATATTCTTCACTGGCAGACATCTTATCAGGGTTGCCACCTTTTGAAAAATTTTGCGAAGTATAGATTTGCAAAAAAAGTGCAGTAGATTCAATGTTTTTGCAGAAGATTTATATTTTCAAGAAACAAAATATTGATGGGTTAGGTCTTAATATCGTCGACTCTGTCATTAAAAAAAACGCTTAGTTTTAAAAATCTAATCAAGAAAATCCGCCTGCCTGTTAAAAGTATCTGTACATAGAAATAATGGGTGATTTTTTAAGAGGCTTAGAACTTTTTTTAAAAAAAAAACACAAAAAATTCGAAAAAATGAATGAAATATTTATTTGAATCGATAGTTTGAACCTTGCAATTTAATGTTTAAAGATAATTTCATGCAAATGTTGACCGCGGCTGCGTCTCAGGTAGCCCATCCGCTGAGTCCAATTTTGGCATACTCTTTCACACATATCGGCCGGTATCTCACGAATGAATGCATGGATGTTGGCTTCCAGTGCGTCAATCGAAGCGGGCTTGTCCCTATAGACATTAGCTTTGACATACCCCCACAAAAAATAATCTAATGGTGTCAAATCGCACGATCTAGGCGGCCAATTGACCGGCCGAAACGTGAAATTAACTGTTCACCAAACTCGCCTCGCAATTGCGCCATTGTTTCGCGTGCTGTGTGGCATGTGGCACCGTCTTGTTGAAACCACATATCATGCAAGTCAAGAACTTCCATTTCGGGCAAAAAAAAGTTTGTTATCATCGCTCGGTAGCGTTCACCATTGACAGTAACGCTGCGATTCGCATCATCTTTGAAGAAATAGGCCCAATAATGCCGCCGGCCCATAAACCGCACCAAACAGTGGCTTTTTCGGGATGCATTGGTAGCTGTTGCAATGCTTCTGGCTGATCTTCACTCCAAATGCGGCAATTTTGCTTATTTACGTACCCATTCAACCAAAAATGAGCCTCATCGCTGAACACAAGCAGCGCGCGATGAACATTTCGAACCGAGCACGAATTTTGATAGTAAAATTCAATAGTTTGCAAGCGTTGTTCATTTGTAAGACGATCCATGGTTAAATTGCAAACCAAACTGAAGCTGTTTGACAGTGACACAAGGTACTAAACACACGTCAGCTGTCAAAACCAGTGTTGCCAAAACCAAACCAGCTAAAAAATCACCCGTACTTATTAAACAAATTGATAAATATTTCATAATTTAAAATGAATGAATTCATATCAATGAATTAAAATAAATATTTAATGAATGAAAAAAAAAAAATGTTATAAACTTTAAAACTTCTGCTGGGACCAGCAACTTCATTAACCCATTGGTTTTCATATTCTGCAGCCCGTTTTTTTTTTGTAAATCAATACTAAATAAATACAAATAAACTTACATATATTTATATCAATTTTAAACCACTTAAAATGTTTACCTTTTGCTTGCAGATTTAATTAAAAATGTATCCATCCTTTCCCCTTTTCTTACAATGAAAACAAAAACATTGCGTTGACAGATTTGTTTTGACAGCTGTCAATTGTCATCAAAACAAAGCCGATAGGCGAAAGCTGTATGCATAAATTAAAGTGTTGGGTTTCATAAAGAATGAGAATGACTGCATTCAATGACAGAATTGCAAAATTATTTTATGGATTATTTATTGAATTTATTCGTAAATTTTGTTTTTCGTAAAACCAAAAGTGCAGTAGATTTGATTTAAAGGCAGTAGATTTATTTTTCGAAAAAAAGTGCAGCAGATTTACTGCAATTGCAGCAAATGCCTATGCTGTGAGTGAATTGGCTGGTCATTGACCAGTAACGAGGAATCAGCATAATTATATCATGGAGCTTTGCACTACAACGGCGCGCGCATCATGGGAGAGCTAAATTATGGATTATGACCACTAATTCATTCTCAAGTGAGGCATTATCCGTGTCGGACGTTTTATAATCATCAAAAATTAAACTCGCGCTCGAGCAGGGACCGATTGTATAACCGTGTGTCCTTATTGCTTACGGATCTGTGCCAATACGATCTATCTGAGTGAACGTTGCTATACTAGTGCGAACACAGTACCTTGAGCACAAAACTGCATATTCATATGGGAGCATTCAGATATCTTAACAGGCTAAAGCATACGTCGGTAATGGTGATGATCATATGCCATTATTAGGCTGCTTGCAGCTAAATAACACCATACCAGTTCCCGAAGGAAAACTGGGCGGAGTTACAATTGTTGTTTTCCCACTTACAGTAAATTTGGACAAAAAAAAAATCAATTTTTTGAGCCTTTACATACATAACATAATTATTAAGAAAAATAAGAAGAAGTAATTTGAAAAATAAAAATTTCTGGCATTTTCACTTAAACTTAAATTGTTCTTATTTCTGTGGATCATTTTTCCTTAGGTAGTATTAGGCATAAAACAGGCTAAATACCCCTTAAAAATACTTTATAGCTGATGATAATAAAGGAATCAAAAGGATGGAAAATAATCGATGAAAACTTTAAACGCGTTCATGTTATTGAACTTCTGAAACTTAACAAAGAAGGTCTTATGCACACTACAAAATACAATCTGAAGCAGATGGTAGCTAATTAAAGTCTAGCAGAACCATACTAGATTCATAAAAGGGGCAGTCTTACCTTTTATTTAGTACCCAATTCACGATGAGATACGTTATATTATACGGTTGGCTGTCGGACTATGGGCTAAGCAAAATAGCATCAAATATGCTGTACAAATTTTACAGCAGTTTCATTTTTTTCCAAAAGCGTTTTTTTTTTTTTTAATTTTTAAACACAAGCATTTATTTTGCTTCAAAATATATTCTGCTTAATGTGAAATTTTCTATATGTATCTTCATGTCTAAGTTTGAATACATGCCACGATTTCGATCTAAGCAAAAATCTTAGACATTGTAAATACGTTTGTCAAATCAAATCTATTATTACAGTACAACACGGATATAAGTAACTCTGAAAATGCAAAAAAATTTAATGTTATATCCTAGTTTTTCTTATAGACATAAAGGGTGTCTCAAAATTAACACAAGAATTAATTTAGATAGAAACATGGGTTTTAATTAAAAATTAAATTCGTTTATGGGCTTGTGTGGATTATCATGATAGTGAGCACCATCAACTGTCATTGCTTGACCAATTAGATGATGTCTACAATCAAAAAACCGCACCCAACTGTGACACTTTGTGGATCCAATTGTTTCTCAATAATCACTCGTGAATTTTATGAACCTTAAATACGACAATTTTGACGATTAACAAAGTCATCATCAAGATGAAAATGATTGAAAAATCATTATTTTTAACAATGAGAACGCACTGTCCTTTCGTCTAATGCTCCATTTTGGATTACGCTCAACTGTCATGCTGTCTTTTTTTTTTTTTCGTTGGCAATAACTAACCGTAAAAATGGCGCGAAATCAAATCTTTAGTGAATTTTGGGACTCCTTTTATACACAACGGATGTAATAAAGAAAATTTTTTATAAAGGGTTTTTCAATAAGAACGGGTAGACGTTGAAATGGAACATTGTGGCATTCGCTTTGTAGCACGTAGCGCCATTCTGTTGGACCAACATGTTATTTATATCCATATATTATCCAATTGGAGCCAGCAAAAATTGGTTAATCAATTGGTAGCGCTATCCGTTGATGCTGATGGCAATGATATCGTCGTTTTCGAAGAACTACTCTCACAGACAGCGACGATTTTTTCGGTTGAACTTGCGTTTCGTTGACGCAAGGACAACCATATAAACCGTAAAATGGGCCCAACGCACGTTTCCAAAAGATTTTTATATTAATGTTTTATAATTTGGAAATGCTGTTCAAAGCTGATTTGGTTGGCACCAGTAACTAAATAATAAACAACAGATTTGACAGATGTCACCAAAACAACATGGCCGCCACAGACCGCCAAAATCTACACATGCCAATTAACAAACACTATATTAAAAGAAAAACAAATAAAACAAAGCAATAACACACCAAATTCAAGTGTCATAACTTAATGAGTATTCGGGCGCTTTCTAAACATTTACTGTTGTTCCATTGGAAAAATGGAAGATGTCATTTAATGTGGTACATATTTATGAATACAAACAAATTTTAACAAAGTTCAATTACCAAATAAATAGTTTTGTTTTAGTACATTTCTGGTATGCATACATTTTACGTCTTGAAATTGTATACCTATAGTAAAGAAAGTGCATAATCAAGAATTTTTTATAACCGTATTATCCTTAAATGCTATTTTTGTATATATTTATAATTTTAGAAAAAAATTGAAGGAAACAACGTGGTTTTTTGGACTACGTTTTTTACAAGGGAGTTTTTTTTATATGACGGTTTCTTATAACCGTAAAATGCTGTGCTATTCATTAGTGTGTGTTTTACACATGTTTATATTAATTTTTACACCAGATTTTAGTGATGATGATTTGATTTTTGCATTTGATTATGATAAATCAATGTAACTTATTATTTTCAATTCCTTATAGAGGGTGATTCGCAAAAGGTGTGACAAAAAGCTAGAGCATGTAGGTTGGGTTGATGCGAAAAATCGTATAGGATGGGATCTATTCCCCTCGTCTACCTACTTTTCTAAAAAAAATGACTTAAAACAGAACATAAATTTATTAAAAAAACAACGGTAACAATTACAATGCCATGCTATACTTTTTTGTAAAGCCCAAAATCTCTTCTCTTCTTTTATTTTATTTTATATTATTTTATTTTTACATAAAGTTTTTAAAAAAATTACTAAAAGAGGGGGAAAAAGATCCCCCCCCCCCATTCGATTTTTTTCTTGTCTTGGCCCTCTACACGCTCTAGCTTTTTGTCACACCTTTCGCAAGTCACTCTGTACATTTTATACTAAAACCCATGAATAATGGTATGAGAAACAATTTACTCCTACATTAAGAAAAAAATCGGGTTATTAAAAACTTAAATGACAACTGACACTAGACCGTAAAAGGTGCAAACAAAAATTAAAAAATGCGTTAAAAAATCAATAAAATAAAAGAAAAGTACACATACGTCCGAGTGTACCATTGTTTTACAAAAGTGCCTGTTTGGTTAGAAAAATTCTTCTGCAAATATGTTTTTATAATTTTGGTTTTTATGTATCTCATTTTCCAAGCGATTTGCATTATCATTCTCCATAAGAATGAAGAATCAAAAGAGAGGCCATATGCAAATATCAAGGGTGGAATATTTAGAAAAGGAGAGGTGCGGTGTTTTATAAAATTGAAACATTTATTCTGGTATTAAGCATTAAATGATTTTAAGATATTTTTATATTATGGTGGACCTAACACAAAAGCAAAGACTAAACGCGACCACTATACAAAATTTATAGTCCTTTTAATGTATAATTTACTGTACATATTTTTTGTATACAACAACTAAAATATTATTTTGTCGATGTCTGAGTTTAATAAAATTCCTTTAGAATAATATAATTAAGAGTGTTTGGATGATGTAAATTTTTTTAATGTCAGCAATCATGTTTTGCGTCTTAAAAGTATACGACAGCAACAGCATCTAACTTATGAGACCAACTGACGTTCCTGTGAGAAACCCATTTGGACTAGCATGAAACTTTCACTTTAATTTCTTTCAATAAATTCTGTATAATTCGTACTTCTGATACTACACTGATTAATGTTACTAAACTAAAGAAAAAAAATTAAGGCAATACAATTTTCAATTCTCTGTGAAAAGTGGTCGTATTGAGATGAAACAAAAAGCACTCCATAATTTCATGCTTTGTGTTTAAAACATTGAAGCAGATGATGTTTTTATTTGTTTGTTTAATTTTTGAAAAGCATCATTTATCGAAATTAAATTTTGAATCAATCAAATGTATTGTTCAGATAACTTGTTTATTCAGCTTTGGTATTAATTTTTTTAATTTTTCTACGATATCTGACTTTGAATAAAAAAAAAAAGACTTTTGAATTTGGTCACCAATATCTCAGCAAAAAATTATCCCACAGAAAATTCAAATCCAGTTTTGAAAACTTAAATAAATTTTCTACAAGACCTTTTCAGAACTTTACAACTATTATTTTGTTGACCCTTCACCGATATTTAAAAAAAAAAGTACAAACAAATACTTTTTGTATAGGCATTTGGTAGATCTTTCGATGCTTTCTAAATATTAATTGCAAGACTAATGTTTGTATGAGGTTTTGCAGGTTTTGATAAAAATCTTACAATGGTGTAAGAATATGGTGTATAGTCATGATCAAAATGGAAAGAAAATAACAATTCTTATCGATTTTTTTTCACAGTTTTGCATAACTTCCAATCCTTATATGAATTTAAATTAAATATTTAATATTCGAATTTTTAAATATTAAACAAATTTTCAGTTTTTTTTAATTTTTTTTGGGAAAAAAAATTGTTTTTTTTTTCAAATTTTCAAAACTACCCCTAAGTTTTTTTGCTGATTTACTATTGGTGGCCAAAAATAAATCAAAAAATTAAATTTCGAATCTCTTGTTGCGCAATAACGGTATCTTAAAAAAAATCATTTACTAAAAGATTTCAACACAAAGCTTTGGAATGCTTTTTGTTTCATTTCAATAATAAAAAAAAAAAAACTGAAAAAATTTCTGTTCGTTGTTAGTGTATGGCAAAATATGGATTCATTAAAAAAAATTCAACTCGAAATTTTGATCAAAATTTGATAGAGAAGACAAAAAAGTGGGTCCTACAATTCCGTCTTTCTGTCTGTTCAGTTGCAGCCTAAACAGAAACGGTACCTCCCACACACAATTTTTTAGCCGGTAAAAAAATCTTATTTTTTCGTCACATAGATATTATCTTTACATATTATCTTTGTTTACATTATTTTAGACAAGGATCATAAAGACATAGATTTAATGAATCCAGATGCAATAAATCTGATGGATTTAAAGTTCGTTTGAATCCAAAGTAAATAATACGGACGTTAAAGTTTCATAAAAATCAATCCAGTAGTTCTCCCGTTGAATAACAACAAACCAACACTTTTAAACTCTCTTTCAAATTTGACATGTACCTACAATCTTTTGTTAAATCGATGTGCAGGTTCACTTAAAATAAAAGAGCTTAAACATACCTCTATAGGCAGCAAAATTACTTAACCATTATGTTCTAAATGTAATTATTTCCCTTTCGCTACAATCTCCCTTAAATACCTAAAGAACTGAAATAGAAATAGAAATTTATTCTACCTGAGCGTGACATCTGGTAATCTTCTGGCAAAAAATGTTTGCTGCACACACTTCCACTTTTCGGTATTGTCGAACGACCAATTGCCGCAATCCACATTTCTCTTATTTCAATAATTCTTGGCATAACATGAAATTTAGTTCCACGGTTATTACTGTCTGATCGCGATTTACACCCGCGAACAATACAAAACCCCATTGCGAATCAAACAACAACAACAACAAAAAAAAAAAAGACAAACTTGTGAGAATATATTTCTGTTTTGATTATTCGAATTAAAATCCACCCCTTGCCCTCGGCACAAAATATACCTATGCGAGCAACAATGAGAGATAATAACAACCGCACTCTTGAATTAAATCACTCTCTGAAAAATGAATGAATAAAATGCGCACAACTTTACTTAATACTAAAAGCGTTCGAAACAACCAACGAAAACGAACAAATAACGTTCAGAAAATAGAATGAAGCGAAAGACGACGACTGGCTTTGGCTTTACACTCTGGCAAATGTATGGGTTGTTGTCGGAAACAAAAACTCACTTAACCGAAACTCTCCAAAACCGTCATTCGGTTTCGGTAAATATGTCTACACATTGTGCCTGTTTTTTTTTTTTTTTTTTTTTTAGTTAAGTGGTGTTGTGTCATGGGGGGCAACACCGCAACAGATGCAAGGCGAAAACTGTAGTCTTGCTGCTAATGGCTACGGTTACCATGTTGGTGCGGGTATTTAACAAGGTATGGCATCATTAGTTATTTTTCTTCTTTTTTTTTTAATTCTCTAAGCGACTCTTTGGAAATGGTCAATTGATTAATTCAATCTTGTTGGTGACAATAATAACACATAGTTAGTTTCAATGAAATTTCATTGACAAAACGAGGAAGGAGTATACAGCTTGTCTACTCGTTTACTTTCCAAAACTGACAATTTTTAAAAAAAATTTACAATTGTTTGAGTAGATACGCCAACGACTTAAATTGATAGTTTTTGACCAGTAAAAAAACATACATTTTATCTGAACTACTGTTAAACTCTAATTTGTTTACTGTCTTTACTCCAACATCCTCTTTAACTATGGCTTTAACTTTATAAGATATTTTACGAAACGAAAGTTAAAATAAAGAAATAAGCCATGTTGGAGTTAAGACAGTTTACAAGCAGAGCAGAGCTGATTTAAAGCAGAGTTTAACAGTAAGTACTCCGACAAATTAAGATAAAACTGTAGGGAAATTATTGGTCATTCACGATCTGTGCTATGATTTTAAATATATACCACCAAATTAATAAACGATGAACAACGTCGAGTTAGCATTTGTATTACTTATCTATAAAAATTTATTGGCTCCTGACATCTGATAACGAGCGGATATCTTTAACTCACCAAATTTGGCGTTTAAGGAATGGACATTTTTTTAACTCACTAAGGCCAGGAGCGCACATAAACCGGCGCGCACTCCCATATAAGCCCATTGTGCTCAAAATGTAAACCAAAATGTTTAGTTGCATGTGCGCGCCTGGCCTAATTGATGAATGATTATTATTTGTTCTGGGTGCCAATGACAGCTGGCTGAATATGACAGATGTATGAGAGTCAAGAGAAAATTTGGTGAAATGTTGCCGTCCTTTAAGTGATAAAAACTGTAAAGATATCATGAAGCACAGATGTCTTTATTAATAAGAAAATTTATCAAAACGATATGTTGCTTATCAGTGTGTCCGATAACATGTGTGTTGTGTTTTTTTTTTTTTTTTTATTAATATGGCTGATGGAGTAAATGAAATCGAAAAAATTATGAAAGCTCGAAATATCAAACTACACATACGTTTACAGTTTTCACCAAACTAAGATTTATTTAAACTTACTTTTTGTTTTCTTCAAATCTTGCAGATTTACCACCATACAAATTTATTTCGTTATACTACGTTTCCATCCGCATCGATCACTAAACCGAGATTTAATTAGATTTATCCAAAATCCTTTTTGAATCTCGAAGATTTACGATACAAATTTAATCAAAATAATCTTGTTAAATCCTCACAGGGCCAATAGTTTTGGAATTCAAACCAACATTGTATATCGCACTGAAAGGATTCATTGCAACATCCAATCTTTTTTGTTTCTTATGACAATCATGAAACTTTCTGTCTCACTTCAACTTAATAAGATAAAATTAAACACGATTTGCATTTTAAAAGATACTGTCAGAGTTTCTTTCTTTTTTTTAATCTTTTAATGCGGTGGAAATACTATATAGATTTAGTTAACACAATGTGCTGAACGCATTCATTCCCAAAACGTTTTTTATCCGTGTTCCTTTGGAGGCGGTAAACTTTACTTTGGAAACGTTTTCATTGATTTCAAACGCACAGAATTGATTTCCCTACAAATCCCATCTACTCGCGCGCGTAGTTGGTAGTACTAGATTATAGTTTGCATCTACTCATGATTAGTTCATGAACTCCAAAGGAACACACCTATTAGCAGCAACAAATACAAATACATATTACATATATTTGCAGATGAACAAAACTGATCGGAGGCAGAAAATGAAATAGTTCAGGCATTTGAGCTCTGGAATTTTAGTCACCGAATACAATGAAAAATTAATGGAAATGCTGCATGGTTGAACATCTAAACAAACATCGAATCATCTGGATGGTTTATTTAACTATAACACCCCTACTAATAAATTCAAATTAAATAATTACAGCCAAATTAATAAAAGTGGAATAGCGAAGGCTTAAGCCTTATTCCGTGGACTAAGTGCAAAATGTTATTTAAAAAATAAAATATCAATTAAGTGACGTTTACTAAGCTAAACCACCGAAGAAGGTGGTTTAGCGAAGGAATAAGAACCAGATGTGTCAAATTTATTCTGCATTTAAAAAATATAAGTGAAGATTGCAAATTGAATTTTCGATAAAAATAATAATGTCGAGTTCTCAAACCATTTGGAATTATTGGACAATCAGCCATCAAGGACAAGAAAAAGAAAAATATACAAAACCAGATACGATCCACTGCAAGTGCTTAGTGAGAAGAATTTCAGGAAGAAATATAGGTTTTCCAAGGAAAATATGAGGAAAATCAAAGCTATTGTTGAAGGTGACCTAAACGGAGATACAATAGGTGGACAAATTCGTGTGTATTTCACACAGCCAGGCTTCAGGAATGACATGAGTTCACTCTTGTTGCGGAAAAATCCAACCTACTTACAAATTTTCTCATCTTTTTGTATTTTTTCTATCTATCTATCTATCTCTCTGTCTATCTATCTATCCCTCCATTTAATACGAATAGAATTTCCAACAAATTTTTTGTAAACGTCACTTTACTATTCCACGAACAATTTGTTTTTATTAATGTAAAATTTTAATCCGTAGCTTTACCCTTATTCCATGGTTTAGTAAGGTCGTGGAATAAAGGTAGAATAAGCGTTTTTTATTAATTTGGCTGTTAAAGTTTAGTGCCAAATTTTTACGAAAATCTACTACAGTGAAAAATGCCAATTTCTATAAGTTTTAAGGTGTGTTTGTTAACAAGGAATTTCTTACATATTTTACATTTTTTTTTTGCGAAACTTGGTGAAAACTTCAAGTTACCATTTCAAAATATGCCTGTTTAATAACTTAAATTGTCACCAAGTTTCGCAAAACCAAATTTTTACAGCAAATCTTGAAAATTTGTGAATAATTTCACATTATTAAATATACCTAGTGTAGCCCAAAGTTCATTTAAAATATAAAATTGGTAGAAGACGAACAGATCTATTCTCTCACGTAATCGAAATTGTCTGACATTTGAACTTGTAACTAGCGTTTGTTTTCTTTTATCTCTATAGTTGTGGGCATTAAAATTTAGCAAATCAAATAATGAATGGTTCTGTCCTTTGTCGAATCAATGAATTTCATAAAAATTATAATCGAGCATTTCTATGGGATTGATTAAACAGCATTTTTGTAGTGGGTTGCAGCATTTCTATATTTAACAAAATATAAAGTTTCCATCAATATTAGAAAATCAAATTAATTTTTAATTTTTTTGTTTAATTTTCTTCTTTCGTGCGTGTTTTGATGTTAGAGTTTGAGATTGTTAGAATTAACCAAGACTTATACCTACGTGCTATCGTTTTTATTGTTAAGCTTCAGTTTATATCGTTAGGATATTTAAAAATCTTTTCTATTTGTATGTATAACATTTAAGAGGTCACCAATAATTCCCCCATCTTTAGATATGGGTTTGGGTAATCCATAAACTCCAGTTTTAGACAAATCAACGCCCAGTGAAACAAGTTAAAAAAAAAATAAAAATATACCTACCTTATCCACTGTTACCTGGTTTTCTAGTTATGCAGGCAGGTAGTTTACTTTATTTGAAGTCTGATAACTTTAACGATCTACTTACATGTTTTAAGCAAAAACCTATTTTTTTTTGTAGAAATATTTTACTTCGAATGGCAACCATAATGTAATGGCGCATTGGATTCCATTCCAACTTTGGAAGACCAAACACTAACAAGCTGAATTAAATTACAAATTTCAGTCACGCGCATTTCGCCTCGAAATTCCACTTTCGTGTAGAGTTTTGGATGTTTTTTTTTTTTCTTTTCTTTTTGATGACAATAATTTTTTTTATTTTATTCTGCGCCACTTTGGTGGAAATGACTAACTTGCTTACTTTGAGCGATATCAGATCATTACGTTCGCAACACACGTAGATATGTATAGAAAAAGCTAAATATGGCCTTTGAATTAATTTAAATTGATAATAAAATAGATAGGGTGACGGATAAGCTAGACAGGTTTTATTATATATATACAGGTTTAAATTATGTACATAATATACAGCTACTTGATCCAAAATGGCAATGAGAAATATGCACAAACCAAAGTGGAAAGACCTAGAAGCCATTTGCATTATTTGTACAGCACCCTAGTATCGTAAACTTTAGGATATTTATATGGCTCGTAGCTTGAACTTTTATATAAAGGTTCCTTTTACGAACTTTTGTACACATTACACCACACCATGCTGTTCCCCCGGTTGTGAGATATAAAAGTGTAAAAGATATAAAAGTACGGACTGGCAAGAGCAGCCTCACGAGCATTGGATCGATATTCCGGTTCTTTTTTTGTTGTTGTTGTTGTATTTCTCCTTATTCCCAAGAGCTCTTGATGGCTGCTATACGTGTACGTCGGTCGGTTTGTATATACCTATGCTGTGTAGATATAGTAAACGCTGCTGAAGTATACTACAGACACAAGGGTAGAGTAAAGTAGATGTAGATGGATAGATACAGATACTGGAATGAAATATATAACACCCACCGTTTCTGAAGTTGGGAATCAATTTTGGCCTGGCAGCTGAACACATTCCGGGTTATTCGAGAATGACTAAAATGGAATGGGGCGGGTCTTTTATGTAGATATTTGGCTGCACACAAGGCTGATGCTTTTGGCAAAAGTTTTATATTACGTACTACGAAATGAACATTAAAATTTTACCATCAGATAGGTATAATAAAACCCATAGTATCTATATAAAGATTTTTTGATATTTATCGTCTTTAAACGTGTAAAATATCAGACTGAAAACTTAAACCTATTAAAGAAAATAGCATTAATCGGAATTCGTTTTAAGTGTTGCTTTAATTCTATTTTTGGCAATAGAAAGAGTAAAACAAGAATATAGAACTTAAATTTTATAATGATTGTTATGTTTATACCTACCTCCCTAGGAAAAATTTAAAAAATAAATTAGTGCACCAACCTTAATTTTGATTGGTTTTTAATTATAGGTTTAGGTAGGTAGGTTAGGTACATTTCCAAAAATTATTTGGGTTAACATTTGAATTCAACTTCAAGGCTTCATTGCTACTGCTACCTCTGTGATCCCGATTCTTTAGTTTGCTTTTATAATGAGTTAAAAAAGAAGAGAATGGCCTTTTTTTTCGGTCGAAATTGTGTATAAGTACCTAGATATTCGTTTTAATATACATATATACCTATACTTATACCTATAACTACATATTATACATATATGTATATTTGTATACAGGGTGTCCCGTACCTGGTTGGAAGTATTTTAGGGTGTGGTTCTTGGGTACATTCTAAGAAAAAAATCGTTCTAGAGTAAAGGTCTATCTCCAATTTTTTACATCATTTTTCATGGATTTAAGAAGACCCTTACTTTGGTGTACCCTATACCCTATGTTAACGATAATTGCGCTGTTAGTAAATACAATTACAATTTTTAGAAGAAATATCAGCCTTTGTAATTGCGTTTAAATTAATTGGATATCTTTCCTCAGTCTTATGATATCCAGTTTCTAGCCTGTTCCATTTTTTCTGCCAATGCTATAAACTTACTTTGGGGGCATTTTTCTCCAGAAAATGCGTAATAAACATAACGTTTTACTATTTTTTTCTTGTGAACGTAGCAATAATAAAAATAAAAATCAATGACAAGATCGTGGAAAAAACCCATACCATAATGATACTGGGGAAAACCTGCAGCAGGTAAAATTAAAAAAGGCTTTTTTTCCCTTAAGCACCAAATGGCTATGAATAAAAAATGATCTTGTGCGGCTTTAGATAGTTTTAATTTTGAATGTTTAATAAAAAAGTTATAACAGGTGCTCAAAGTGTCCTTTTTGGTTTTGAAAGCATGCTAGAGCCCGTTTTTGGATTCCACGTTGAATATTTATTGATTCTAACTGCTGTCGCACTTTTGATGACGCTTCGAGGATACGCCCTTCTAATTCGTTTAAAGTTGATATTTCAGTGAAATAAACAAGTTCGTTCATTCTTCCCCATACTCAAAAATCCAATACAGTAAAGTCGGGAGATCTTTCAGGGCAGTGAACTGGTACATTTCTTCCTATGCAACGATCACCGTACTCTTCATCTAGCCAAATTTGAACCACACGACCATACTGGGCTAGAGCGCCATCGTATGTTAGAAATATGATGAGGCTAGTTGGGTAAGTTAAATGTCCTCCAATAGTTCTGGTAAATCATTGTATTCAAATAGCATTTCCAACGGTACCTTTGGCGTTAAGAATTAAACTGATGAATAAATTAAATTTTTCTAATCCTTTATAGCATTTTTTATTGAATAATTTTCAAATTAGACCTCCATACCTCAAACCAAACTCTTTTTGAGAAATTTTAAGGAACGGAGTAAAGTGATGAGTGCAAAACTTTTTAATAGCTATGTAATTTTAAAAAAATTATTGAAGAATTGTTGATTTTTGGAAAACCACTCTAATTGTTAACTTTTAAAAGAAACGTAGGGAAAAATCATAAATTCCATTTTCTACCTGCTGCCGATTTTCTCCAGTATCATAAATCTATGGGTTTTTCCACGATCTTGTTATTAATTTTTATTTTTATTACTGTTACGTTTACAAGAAAAAAATAGTAAACTGTTATGTTTATCACGCATTTCTTCGAGAAAATCGCCCTTAAAGTCACAAATTAGCATTGGCAGGAAAAATGGAACATTCTTGAAATTGGATATCTGAAGACTGAGATAAGATATCAACTCTATTTAAACGCAATTTTAAAGCCTAGTATTTCTTGCAACAATGAATTCCTAAACGAAGTTTCTACCACTAGAATCAGCAGAGCAATTTCTATTAACATGGGTCAGGGTACACCAAAGTAAGCGTTTTCTTAAATCCACGATAAATTATGTCAAAATTGACCTTAACTATAGAACGATTTTTTTCTTAGAATATACCCAAGAACCACACCCTAAAATACTTTTAAGCTGGTCAGGGACACCCTATATATACCTACACTATTTGTGCACATTCCTACACCTACACATCTAAAAAAGATTACTGCCTTCTGTATCTTTGATTGAGTAATTCCCAGAGGGGATATTTTTATCCCGGATGTAATTTATGATTGATTCATTAATTTTGGTTCAGATGTTTTCGTATATAATTTTGTCTGAAGGGATTTTGTTGTCGAACTATATTTTATGGATGAAAATTTTCCTTTTTTTTTTTTACAGATGATAGATAGATAATATTAATATTATTAAATTTATTAATTTAAATATTTATTAATATTTAGATACACGTTGGTAGGTATTGATATTAGGCGTGTTTTTTTTGAAAGAAGATTAAAGACTGTCGAAACACCCAGCTGTTAGCATCTTTTGATTTTAACTTGAAATTGGGGTGTCTGATTTGTGAAAATTAAGTATGTATTTAGATACCAAACAGACCTAGAATGTGAGTACCTATACAAAAATAAACAATAAAGCACCATTTTTTTTTAATAATGCACGCCTACAAAAGGGGTTAGACTACCCTTAATATGTGGAACAAAGTACGAGCTTTAGGAAAATAGGAAGGTATTTAAAAGGAGATACCGATGTACATTTGGTTTTAAAGATCTGGATATTAAAATGGCAAGAAAAAACAGAGGCGGCAATGCGTTCCACATTCGTGTGGTGCGGCTTAAGAAAGAATCTCTGTATTTGACGATACGTCCGAAGTTGAAACTGATGAGCATTCCTAGAAGCGCGAGTATTACGGTGGAATTGTTTAAGGTAAGGAATGCAGCTAGCTATTTAATCTGAACATTCTTTGTAAACATTGCTATAGAACAAGGAGAGAAACGAAACATTACGTCGCACAGTGGGGCAAGATAGGTCGTTTTGTGATAATAATTATTTGCACTAGGAATTGAGTGTTGTTTTGCAACTTAGTGTGATTTTATGATGAAAGCGAAGTACTATCTTGAATTTAAGTTAGTTTTGTATAAAAAAAATATTGGCGCAAAATTTTAGACGATTTAGTAAAGTGTTAAATCATTTTTAATATGATACTGGGTTAAAAAGAGGATTTTGCTAATTTTAAACGAGTTTGACATGATACTATCTCTTAACATTTTACTAAAGTTAAAATCGCCAGATTTTTGTTTTATCTTTTTAACATATTACTAAATTCATATGTCACTTTGACATAGAAAAACTTTAAAAAGGTATATTTGCTTACTTTTTTTGCACGAAATGTCACTGTTTTAGACGCGTTCAGGTTGAGTTTCGTAAGAAAATAGGTTTAGTATGATACTAGTTAAAAAATGTTTAAAAATGAGAACATTTTAATAAAGAGCTTTAAAGTTAGTAAAGTGTTAACTAGTATCATGCTTAAACTTTAACATGAAGTTGTTTAAAATTTTGCGCCATTATTTTTAAACGCGAAACAGGCACGAAAAATTTGAGTTTTTTTTTAAATAAATAAACCGCAGATGATATTTTGCAGAACTATTCTTGAATATATAAAATTGTATAGGAAGGGGGATTCAGCTCCCCTAGTTTAGACAGGATGGGCAATTTTGTGAAAAGTTGACTTAAAATTAAAAAAAAACAGTAAAAATTAACAAAAGGTCGCACAGTAATCCGATATAGCTTTTTGGAAAGCTAATACTGTATTTTTTAATTTGCTTTTTCATTCAAGTTGTTAAAATGAATAGTTTTTGAAAAATAAAATTTTAAAGATACAATTTTGAAAAAAAAAATCGTAGCTTTTTATTTTGAAGTTGATTTTTTCAAAATTTTGCTTTTATAAGTGGTATGTTTTTATTAAACGTTCAATGTTCTTACCAATTTTTAGCAAGATTTTGAAAACCAAGTGGAAAAATCTTTATTAGTTTTTGAGTTATTCGAGAAAAACTTTTTACCAAAAAAAACTCAAGTTTTAGTGTTTTTTGATAAAATAAAAATAACTTGCATATATTAATTTTATTTGGTTCAAACAACATTACTTCACTTAATTGAATTATAAATAAAACACAGTATTGATGAAAAATTAAAGAAATAATAATATATCCAACTTTTATTTTAACTTATTTATGTATTTTTATTCATTTTTAACTTAAAAAAATTTAAAAAAAATATTTGGGGCAAAAGTCAAGCACATATTTTTTCGTAATTGCATTGAAAAAATATTCTTTCCCTATTCTCAGACCTGCTTTAGGTGCCAGTTATAACTATCATTGAAAACCATCATTGAAAACTTTAATGACTGAATTTGAGACGTTTAGAAAATAAAATCAGTAATTATTTTGATGCAAAAATAAAGCTGATGGATTGAATTATTACTTTAGTGAAAAAAAAATCAATTTGATCCCAAACTTCGCCATAAAATAAAGTTCAATTTTCCAATGATCATTGGTAAGGTATGCACTGGATATGCACTGATTTTGCTTTTTAAGTACCTTAAAACCAATCATTAAAGTTTTCAATGATGGTTTTCAATGAAAGCTATAACTGGGGCCTTACTTTTGCCCCAACAGAAGATATGAACTAGAGCCTTAGAGAAGTCTTAAACAAAATATCTTTCCATTCCGAATTTTTGGATACACACAAATGCTTTTTTACAATTTTTAAACTTAAAACATAACTAACATACTTTGACCTAGATATGACATTTTAAATTACCTTTCCATCGATCTTAATTCTTAATATATGAAAAAATTAAAAGTCAACCTTTTTTACACTTTTTAAATTATCCATTTGCGTCCCTTTAAGGCTAACTTTGACAGCCCATCTACTCTTCACTAAAAGTCTTAAACAAACAAAATCAAACTCATCATATCAAATTTACTGTTAAGTTTAAGAGACCAAACTTTATTTTACCGTTGCTTAAGTTTTACATGTTGAACTTTATAGCATCGCACTATATGGAACTGTCCCACTGTGCGTCGGTGCTCAAGAGACGTGATCGTTACTGTTATGAATCTGTCACCTATCATTTTTAAAGCTCGATTTTGTATTCTGTCCAAGAAACTCAACGTGTTGCAAACATGCATGCATGGAAATTATATTATTTGAACTGGAAAATTGTTTAAAATCAACAAAATTAGAAATATATTGTTTAAAATACATCTTAACATGTTTTGACCCCAACGCGATGTACACACTCTGATTTTTTTAGTAAATTTTATTTTGTGCGAAAAAATTTTAAAAATCTTTGTAGTGGTTAATTTATTATATATAAAATTTTAAGAGAAAAAATTGATACGCCAATTTAACGTATTTATTAATGTGGAGTTCAAAATTGAATTTTACCGAAAAAACTTCCACCGTTTTCGAGATATCGAATTTTCAAAACATTATAAGTATTAATTTTTTTTTTAAATGCAAAAATGATTTGTTTGAAAATGTTGATATGCAAAATTATTTAAACTTATTACAACCTTCTTAATATAGTAATGTAGTTTTAATCGGTTAATCAGATAATGAGATAGTCGAAAATAACGTTCTATGAGAGTCACCTACTCTTAATAATAGTAAAATGTAAAAATTATAAATTTTAAATGGTATATAGTACTAATTTCGATGCACAACTAATTTTATCAAAATCGTAGAAGTTGTTATTGAGCAATTAACGATTCTTAAACATTTGTATGGGAGGTACCGTTATTTTTGGCTATAAGAATTATAAAATGTTAAAAAAATGCTTTTTACCAAAATCGACCACGTCGTTTTTTGAAATTTTATAAATTCAAATAATATCTTTTTGAAAATGTCTGTATACAATATTATTTAAAATGTATTAGTCATTCTTCATAAAAAAAATTGATCAAAATCAGTTAAACCATTTTCGAGAAAAGCGAAAATCAAAAAAATGATTTTTTGGGAGGAGCCATTAATATTAATAATTTTTCAGAACCATTGTTTTTTTACTGATAAAATGTACCTACATTTTATCAGTAAAAGTTATTTTTGGTCCTAAAAAAATGAAAAAAAAAACCTGCGAAGGGAATGTCCAAAAATGCTATAGGTACGAAGTTTAAAGAAAATCGACCCATCCGTCTAGGCTGTAGCCGAACAGATAGAAAGACGGACGTTTTGGCGAGACCCACTTTTTTCGTCTTCCCTATCATCGTAATGTCAAGTTTGATCAAAACATCGAGTTCGATTTTTTGCACGAATCCATTACTTGCCATAATACCTATATATGGCAAGTAAAAATGGACTTTCCATATGAACTATCGATAACAAGTATGTAGGTATGTTATTCACGCCGGTAACACAGTTTTTCTCCGTGCTTAAGTTAAGCCCCGCGAATTCTTTCCTCTTAGCTAAGCCCGAAGGGGATAAGTTGTTGTTGCAAGTAACATGTTAATTGCTTATCCCCGACGTCGTTTTTCTCAACAAATTTCCTCTGGGCTTTGCAAAAAAAAAAACACACCTATTGTGTATTTATTTTATTGGAGTACTATAGGTATTAGTGGAGGAAAAACTAAATAAAAAAAAACGGTTTTGAAGAATAAAATATGTAGATAAATGTAAGAGGCTTGATTCTTTCGTACTTATAGGAGGGCTACCTGTTAGAAAAGCTTAAGTTTAGGTTCTCGGGGAACCATTAGGCCAGGCGCGCACATAAACCGGCGGACTCTCATATAATTCCGAGTGCTCAAAATCGAAACCAAACTCTTTAGTTGCATGTGCGCGCCTGGCCTTAATTTGTTAAATCTGCCATAGGTATTGGAGAATGTGAATTGGTGTTTTTCTAAATTTTTTGTTTTGTTTTAACAAAAATTGTATAGGTTCGGTAGATAGTTGTTAGCCGTGTGCCTCATAAATACTTTGCTAGCCATTTTTAATGGAACGCACAAAATTGGTTTTCTTACAAACCTCATCTACTCACCGTGAGAGCACGAGTAGTTAGTAGTAAAGGGTGTTTTTTTTTAGACGTGTGGTTTTTAAGAGGATATAAAACGCATATAATTTAATGTTATGGCCAACATCCTCCAATTCAGGCACGAAAAAGTCATTAATCATGGCTCTATAGCGTTCCCCATTGACTGTAACATTATTCCCTCTGCCCATAGAGCACACCAAACAGTGACTTTTTGAGGATGTAACGGCGGCGGCGTCTTAACAATGGCTTGTGAATTATGATCACCCCATATACGACAAAACCAAAAATGAGCTTCTTCGCTGAACAATGTTATTAATGAAATCATCTTTTACTTGTACATATCTAGATACCTAAATACATAAAAATAATAAAATATTTTCTGCGTTCGCAATATGTTCGTGGTTATGCTGTTTTGTGTGTCGCATTTTTCTCGTATACTAAGAATCTTACGTAAATTGGTTACATAAACATTGTAGGACAGGCAATTTCAAACATTTTGATATATTTTGGCAGATGATACGATATCGCGGTCGAAAGTAATAGCAGTAGGAAGTCGGTGACGTATTTGAATTTTTTTAATTGAAAATATAATTTTAAATGAAAATCGTAGTTATGTAGTTTTCCAGGAATAGAAGGCACCTGCAACTTTCTAAGATGAGAGACAATTTATCATGACAAGAGATACTCTTGGAGAATTTGTCATTTCCGCACAACCCGACGTAAGTACTTATTAAGAGGATGGAATGGAATGTTGAGAATTAATTATATAATTTATGTATATGTTGGATATACATAAATACCAAACATTTCAATGACTTTCCAGCATATAATGTTCTGAATTCTGAATATTCATTTTTTAAAATGACATTTTTATTATAGGGCAAGCTCAGGATTCATAAAAAAATCGATCTCGGAATTTTATGGCGAATTCCTTTCAACAAAGAATTCGAATTTTTTCTAAACAGAATCGAAGTTTTTCTAAACAAAATCGATTCTTTTCTGTCAAAACAAATCTTGCGTTTTTAGCAAGATTTCACACTGATTTGCACACACACTATGAAGACATGACATTTCTAATACGTCATAAATTGAAAGTCGCGGAATTTTTGGAAGACGAGTTGTTTATTTTTTGGTTGCAACGAATTCTACACAATTTAACAAAATATTCAGCAATATATTCAATCAATACAGCTATAAAAATAATTTATTGTACGTTGTTCATTATCAAACACAAATTTGACAAAAAAAAATAGCTTTCGCTAGTGAAAGACGTGTTAAAAACTTTCAGTGCAAGTGAAAACTTTTCAATAACAATTTTCTTTAAAAATATATGTGCAAATAGAAGTTCAAACAAATAAAATGCATCAACAAATTGGCGCCGTATAAGCTGGCTAATATCTTTTATTTATTAATTTAATTCTATTGGTAAAACATTTTTCTCACAACAAAAACAAACAACCTTAATAGTTTTGTGAATAATTTCTTGACATTTTGCGTCAATTGCAGCTATAAAGTAACACAAATACAATCACACCAAAAAAATATCGATTCTTTTACGAAACACGAATTCCTTTCAGTTGACAGAAAAAATTCGATTCTGTTTAGAAAAAATTCGATTTCTTTTTTGAAAGGAATTCACCATTAATCAAACATGTGACATGACGATGATGAAGTGGGTCCCGCAATTCCGTCTGTCAGTCTGTATTGTTTCTCTGTACGTCGACCTATAGCCTTAAGGTAGAATTAGAATAGGCGGAAGCTGTCGGAAGCTAATGTCAAAACCGACCGAAAAGTAGCTTTCCGAAACGTCAATTTCACAAGTCACCCATAATGCTCTTAAGTGGTTGAAAGAGAGAAAACAAATTAAATAATTGTTTGTTCAATGTCAATTTTTTCAGCACAGAGTGAAAGGCTTTTAATTATTTACTTTGCGAAACCACTAAAATTCGATGTGATAAACAAATGTATGTAAATTAATTAAAAGGTTGAGATTTTACTTCACTCATTCATCAATCAGAAAAAAAAAGTCGAAAACTAAGCACCAAGCGCCAAATTCTTTTTAGTTTGCTTTCACCATTTTGTTTTTTGCATCCAACCATTTACGAATGAGCGGTCGATGAGCACTCTTCACGTCCGACGGCAAAAGTTAACGAAAACTAGATGAACACTACCAAATCGCAATTATGGGCACAACATACGAATTCTTTGTACTCGCTCGGTTTCGTACGATAACTTCGGTGGCCTTCTGACTAATTCTACTTCTACCTTTAACCTGAAGCTATTTTTTTTGGAAATTTTTGACTTCCCTAGATGTGGAATTGAAATTTATTTTAGCTCTTTAAATAACGGTACCCGCCATACACGTTATGAGAAAATAATTTTTTTCAGAAACGGCTCTAACGATTTTGATATTTTTTCTGCACCTGCACCTGCAACATTGTGGATATGGTTTGCAATTTGTTAGAAAAAAAAATGTTTACGAAACTCTTATTAACGGTATTCTGTCATAGAACCGTTTTTTTAAATGTTCGACTTTCTTGTTAACTTTCATGACAAGCAAAAAAAATGCTACTCAATAACGTATTTTTTGAATAAAATGATATCCTAACAAAAAAAAAAGAACAACTTAAATTAAAAAAAAAAATGTTTGGTAATAAATTTCGAGAACAACTGTTATCCGCACAAAAAAAAGTTCTTAACTATATCAAGGTTTAAAAGATTAATAATTTTTGTTCAAATAAAACAAAATAAAAGAATCGGTCATAGTCATAAGCAAAGACGCGACTCAAAATAATAAAATAACTCGAAAACTAAGCGAAAATCTTCGATAGTAACGACAGGAACCTATATTTTTTTTCTGCGGCGACGGTCAGATACCCTATCAAAATAAACGCTTATTTTGTTATCAAGACAATTTTTCATAGAAATCCTTTAAAACAATAAATAGTTATTTAAAAGTTGTATGTAGGTATATATATGTACATGCCGACGCAGTGTCAAAAAAGAAAGTCTTAAATAAATACAATTAAAAAAGTATATATTAAATTTAAGTTCTTATGTTGGATCTGCAGCTTCGCGGTTTTTTTATATTTAAAGAATATAAATTTATTAATAATGTAGTAATACAAATTGTTTTCTAAATATTAAAAATTTAGTTTTGAACTTAATTTCATGAAACCACATTGTACAGCATTATTTTTGTTTGTCACTTCTTTTCAAATGCAAGATTTTAATTTTTGAGTTTTTAGTTTGCGGGATTTTCGACTTTTGAATACGAGATTTTGTAGCCAACCCATATTTATGGACGCTGACATTGTTTTTTTTAATACTTTTTCTCCATTAAATCAATTAATTTGAAGCTTTAAGTTTAAATATTTTGATAAAGGAATTTAAAATCAATACAAAAAAATTGCCCATCCCGCTTAAACGGAAGGAAATAGACTTCTCCTTCTGATACTGTTATTTTTTTTTTTTTGGTTTAACCTAAATTATGCTTTAGCTTTGTTGCATCTTATGCGAATCATCCTCTATATTTGTACTTATTATTATCTTTAGAATATAAAATAAGATAAAGATCAGATAAAATAAGTGTGATTCAGTCTTGCGTCTTATTTCTTACATATTTTATTTAAATAAAATTGTTCTATGAATCCCTTTGTCTTTAATTGAAAAAAAAAAACAATGAAAAAAATATGCACGACTGGGTCGCACGAACTTGCTCTTATGCGCGACCACATTGTGGTTCTATAGTCTGAAATAAATTAGCTATAGGAGCATATATTTTATCCATTTGCCAAATCTTAGTTTAGTTTCAGGTGGTATTATGTGAGTATACAAAAATTAACAATATAGCCTAGTGTTGCACATATGCAATATGCATATAAGGAAATTATACTATTTAAACTGGTAAATTGCTTAAATCAACAAAATTAGAAAGAAATTGATTAAAATACTTTGAATCCGTTTTAACCCAACGCGATGTACACCATCTGAATTCTTATATAAATCTTTATTTATGAGAAAAAAATTTTGAAAATCGTAGGAGCGGTTTTAAAAATAATTAATTTTTTATACACAAAATTTTGTTAACATTTTTGAGAAAAATAATTGGTACGCCAATTTAAAGCATTTATTAATGTTGCGTTAAAAATTGAACTTCACAAAAAAATCTGCTACCAGTTTTCAAAATATCGAATTTTCAAAAAATAATTTTGATTTTTTTTTAAAAAATCCAAAAATCATTTTTTAGAAAATTTTGATACGCACTTTTATTTATATTTGTTACAAGCTTCTGTATAAAAAATCTAATTTTATTCGGTTGATCAAATGTTGAGATAGTCGAAAATCAAAGAAACCGTTCTATGAGAGGTACTGTTAATAAACCTAAAATATAAACTTTAAAAATTTTAAATGATAGATCGTACTAATTTTAACACACAAAAAAACTTTTATGCAAATCGTAGGAGTCGTTTTTGAGAAACAAAATATTTTTCTTAACGGTTTTTTAACATTTGTATCGGAGGCACCGTTATTTTTGGGTATTAGAATAACTTTTGTCAAAAATCTTCTAGATAAAGTTAAAAAACTGCTATTTACCAAGTTTAATAAAAATCGACCAGGTCGTTTTTGAAATATTGAGTTTTCAAAAAAAAATATTAAAACTTTTTTTAAAAATCTAAAAACTATTTTTTTGAAAATTTTGGTACACAATATTATTTAGAATGTGTCAATACTTCTTCATAAAAAAATTGATCAGAATCAGTTTAACCGTTTTCGAGAAAAGCGAAAATCAAAAAAATGGTTCTTTGGGAGGTACCATTAATAACCATTTTTCGGAACCATTTTTTTTATTAAACGGCAACTTATAACTATTTAAATTTATTGAGTTCTTAAAAACAAATTCGGTAGCGCTGGATTTGAGAAAAATAAGTTTTTCCTTTTTGGCCAAGAAATTTTGTATGACTGCTACTGTTAATTTTGGTCCTAAAAAAAAAGAGAAAAAAACGGGTGGGGGGAATGTCCAAAAAACGCTAGGTACCAAGTTTAAAGAAAATCGACCCATCCGTTTAGGCTGTAGTCGAACCGACAGACAGACAGACGGACGTTTTTGCGAGACCCACTTTTTTTGACTTCTCCATCATCGTAATGTAAAGTTTGATCAAAATCTCGAGTTCGATTTTTTGTACGAATCCATAACTTCCCATATAGTACCTATATCGCAAGTAAAAATCGAAGATGTTTTGTAAAGCACTTAAAATTCAAGTTGTAGTATTATAAGGTGATTAAAATAATAATAAGACTTGATGATAGGCGGCTTGCCACTCCTTGAAATAGCTATATCTCTAGCCAAATAAACGAATTATAAGTTGATTCGTAAACAATTGGTGGTAGCACCTTTAAGTTGTTGTTCAAAAATTCAATGAAAATTAACGGAATAAAGAATGGTAAACTGACATTCTAGTATGAATAGTACAATAAACAATAATAGTGATTAAAATAATATTTCATGTGCTAATTGCAATGATTCAAAGGACGCAAGTAGCTTCATATTCTAAACGGCCGCATGGAGTTATTAATAGAATGTATAACTGTTTAACAATATATTTTCAGGGAAGCTATCAAAACTAATCATCTAAGATTTGGTTCGCCTTTTGCTGAAATCTATTTAATGCCTTTTTTTAATCAATTAAAGCTATCCATTTGAAATCAAGCAGTCAACTCCAAAGTCTTGTGACTAATACAAACGAAGTTCAATTAATTTCAATTTAACTACGTCTCGTTTTAATTTGTTTCCTTGCAAAAAATAAAATTCGAATTTATTTCAAATATTTGTTTTGTTTTTACATACTGTTGAGAAGTGAAAAAAAGCTTATTTCCTAAGAATATGTAATTTCAAACATCTAGCTACAAAAACTTTTACTATTACTATTTACAAGTTATTTGTAAAAAACAAGAAAATCGTATACCAAGATTGTGTTGAACAGTTTTATAAATGCACTGGACTATAAATCATTATCTCCTCCTTCATTTCCTAAAACAGTCGATATGTACACATTTGCTAAGATACTGGCATAAATAAAAAAATTGATAATTTTAAACTTTGAGTACCATTTCTTACTCTTCTCAATTTCAAATACAAGCAGCTTTTCGATAATTGCAAACATTGCCAAAATAAGCGCCACTCTATACACAGTCAAAATGTTGTTTTATTTTTTTGTTCGTAACTGAAGTTAAATCTATCAGTTGACAATCATTAAAAATGTATTGATAAATTCGTTTATCAACTCACTTGTCTGTGACAACGGTGTTTTATTATCTGTGGATCGGGATCCTTTTTTAACATCTTATAAATACAACATCAACATGAAATTCTACGATTGATAAGATATCACTTTCCTGAACTTTCGAATTGAAGGGTAGCATGAAGCTTTCTTAACTTTGTTGAAGACTATTTTTCTTATCTTTTTTCCTAATCTTGAGCCCAATTCAATCGAACCGACAGCTTATATTTTAGCTTCGCGATCGGAACGAACTAGAATACTAGAAACCACTTCACATGTGATAGTTTTTTAAAGAGCTATAACCTGTAAGGTTCTGCCGTATATTCGATTTTCGTTTGATTAAAATTAATAACACAATTAGACATTTTAGTTACTTGAACACAACACCATGTCGTTTTGTATAAAAGGTTTGTATTTATATATATGAAATTTATTTATGTAAAAAATGGAAAATATTTGACAAAAAATTAGGACACAAATAAAGGTTAGTTTATGTTTATTTGCAAACGTCCTAAACAATTTGCATAAATACAATAATACTAGATATAGTAGATGTTAATATTGATATTCGTTTCGTTGAGGACAGGGGCACCAATCAATGTATATTTAATCATATGTATGTATATATTATTACTTTAAGGATCGCATCCGGTGCAAATACTTTGTTTGCAAGAATAACAAACGAATTACCATTTATGTTTATTTCAAAACATAAATAATAAATGATTTTTAAATTAAGTAAATAAAATGCATTTTTTTTTAATAACCAATATTCATCCAAGAACAGCAAGAAGTAGCTGCATAAAAATAATATTTTAGAGAAGTTATTGTTCATCCTTGTCCTTGGCACCGTGCTTCAGGATTCGTGTGAATTCAATGTAGTCGAAGAGACCGTGCTTAATAGGTGCTTCGCGGTACATTTCATCAACCTGCAGAGTGCATATGAAAAAAAAGAGCATACAATAAGATATTCAAATTGAAAAGTTTTGTTTGTTTGTTAGTACTAACGTCTTCGTCAGTGAATCGATCACCCATGGTGGTCAGCAACTCCCGAAGACGGTCCTCTGGCAAAACACCATTGTTCTCTTCATCAAAACATCCAAAGGCATTTTTGATGACATCCTCGGGATCAGTTCCTTGCAGACGTTCCCCAAACAATGTCAGGAACATAGTGAAATTGATTGGCCCGGGGGCTTCGTTCATCATTGCCTCTAGATAATCATCGGTTGGATTTTTGCCAAGAGAAGCAAGCATATCGTGCAAATCTTCCTTCTCGACAAAACCATCACGGTTTTGATCGATCATATTGAAGGCTTCTTTAAACTCGGCAATCTGTGCCTGATCGAACATGGCAAATACATTTGAGGTGGCGCGTTGGGCGCGTTTTTTGGTGGTAGCACGACGGCCGGCAGTTTTACGGGAAGACATTTTGCTGCAATAAATTGTTACAAAAAAAAAAAAAAAAAACAAAAATTAGACGTTTAATCTTGTTAGTGTATGAAAAAATCTTATTAAATGTAAAATGCATCAGGGCGTTTGGAAAATATGTGAGTGAAAAATGAGTAATGCATGCAGAGGTGAGGGTTATTATGTGCTAGATATACAGACAGATAAGTAAAACAAAACACGTCGTGCTGACCAAATTAGTTTTCGATTGCTTTAAGGTTTTTAGTAGTTTCAAAAATGTTGGTTGGGATTGTTTAGCAAATTGAAAACGCAATTGTATGTTTGTATTAGAAATAAAATGAACAATGATATCTCAAACTGATTATTTCTCGTGAGCATTCACAAAAATAACCAAAGTAAAGGATTTTTAAAATCTGTGCAATTGAATGAAAATACTCAAGAAGAGTATATCCGTTATAAAATTTCGTTTTAAGTATTCGGAGGTTGATGAATCTTTTTACTTCAAGTAAACTAGTTGACTCAAAAAGGAAAACTTTCAGATCTCGAATGCTTTGAAGCTTATACTGCACCCATGTTGATTGATTCATGTTTTGATTAGTGATTGCTAGGTATAGCAGGTCCTGGCAACATGGACAAGGATGGTTAAATCGGCGAAACCTAAGAAATGGATTAATTAATATGTGGTTGCTACTGCTTAAATTCGTAAAACCCATTATTTTGCCTTTCTTGCAAGGAGTCATTGCGTTTGAAGCAAATTTCAGATCAGTTTGCAACCCGACGCCGACGTTAGTCCTTATGCAAACAATGGCCGCGTTCGGCTTTTTATCCAAAGGTATCCGGATAGGTTGGGTAGTGTGTGTGTAAATGCGGGAAGTTGATGTTTTCATAATTCGATTGGAATCAAAAAGGAGTAGAACAGTACCGAAAATCCAAACAAAAACGACATAAATCGGCCCGAACACACGACACTTGTAAACACGGTAAATTTAAATGTGTGCTGCGTATGGGCTGGTATGTGCACCAATTTGTATTACAACTTGGCTGATACCGATGCATTCACTTAAGTTTCAATCGTTCCAAAACTCCATTCGATACTCGAATAAAAGTCGAAAGAAAGTAGGATTTGACTTCTACTTTTATATTGTAAAAATAATTTCATTGTTTCCGATTCAGTTTGTTATTGTTTGTTAGACAATATTAACGTAAATAAAATTATTATTTCTGATTGTAACAAAAATTGTGATTTTAGCATGTATGAAAATACGAAAAATTAAAACAATGAAAAAATTTCTTTTATTCTATTTAAATAAAAAACTAACTTTTTTAGACGCCATCTATCGTCAGTTCTTTTAAATTTTAACGTCTTTTTTAGAGTTACTAATACAACATAGAACATTTAGCTAATTTTTTCTTATGATGTTGAATACAATGGATGCACCGATCAAGTCTTCTCTCTTCAACATCATAAGAAGAAATTAGCTAAATGTTCTATGTTAATTGTTTTTCTTTTTCACTCTGTTTAATAAATGGAAATCTTTAGTCATGTATATATTTTTAATGTTTTTAGTCAATAAAAAGAAGAGCTGAGGATGGCATGTAAAGTGCCGAAATGCATACAAGAAATTGACGTTTGTTTTTATTTTTACATTTGTTCATTTTTATAATGGAAAAGTAAGAACGGGCGGAAAAATAAAGTGAAGTCAATAAGGCGTTTGACTTAATACTCCTTGTTAATGATATTCGACTACACGGTTGTTGTATATTAAATAGAGGATTGAAATCTGTTTTTTATTTAAAGAAAAAGCTTATTTGGAAGAAGGTAAAGCTACTTAGTCATAGCTTTTTGCTAGTAGCTAGAAAATTCTAGCCTAAGCTTAATATTTTTTGGCTTAAAACGGTTATTTAATAGATCAGAAAGCAAAACAATTTTATTTTACCAATATTTTTACTTGCTGTATAGCGCAAGCTATGGTTTCATGTATACAAAACTCGAGATTATAATTAAACTTAACTTAACGATGATGGATAAGTTTTTTCATCATAAAGTCCGTCTGCCTGCGTCTACGGTTCACCGACCTAGAGCTTAGACGGGTACACAAATTTGCTTCAAATTTCGTATAGATCATTTTTATGCAATTGCCCAGAGGAAAATTTTGAATTTGTGTGCTAGGCTCATCTAGGATGGGTAGCTCCAGTACAACGGTTTTGGTATTTTTAAATTTTCTCAAAAATGGCTCTAACGATTTTGATAAAACACGAACTCTTTGCTTCACTTGGGCAAAACATCTCACTATTATACCGCGCTGCTGGCGTATTATTTCATTGATTTGTTTAGTCTGTATCTTTTTGAGGATTTTTTAAGGCGTTTGACGCCAAAATGTAATCTCGGAGATTTATCAGCCCTATTCTGCTAAACGTTTGCATGAACATTTGCATTCTCCTATCCGCGAGAAGGAAATGATTGTTCTATAATGCGTATAAATTTCCATAAAAATATAATTAGGACAGTAAGAATCTCTTTAGATTTTAGAAAAAGAAGTACTGGTTAACATTTGCATTGGAAAGACATGATAAGTTCTAAATAAATAATTTGAGTCGAATAAAATGACACATTCACGTAAATCGAATGATTCGATCGAATCGGATAGCAGAATAGGTGTGTATATCATTTTCCTGCAAATTCGCATTCATTGATATTCTTTTCATAACCCGAGAGTCGTGTACTGATTATGGCTACTTGGCGTCCACACTTGTGAATTCTTTAGCTGTAGTTCCATGTCGCTTGCACATTATGGCTGTGAAAGCCTTTGCGATTAATATGTTCATTAGGAAATCCGAGGATTGGAAGAGTTCCAGAAATAGCGTAATTTTCAGGACATTTTGACCTTTCTGTGTTGATTTCTCTACAAGTCGAGGCTTTTCCATAAGATTGTTGGTCACATGCTTAACAGTTTTGTATACTGTAGTGCGTTCAACTCCAACACATTGTCTTACACTGAACTGAATGCCATTTCACTCAGATATCTCAAAAAAACCTCTGCACTCATAAATTTCAAGTTGTCCTACGCTTATAAACTCGGTTATATTGTCACTATAACTAAAGAGAATTCTAAAAATAAGAAAAAGTCAAAGCTTTCTAGATATGGGTGGAAAAATCTTGATATGTATGTATGTTTTGTAGCGTTTACTATAATAGTTAAGTTTGAGGTATTTTTTAATCACAAAAATTGAAACTTAAGCTGGAAAAACAAGCTAAATCTACAAGAATCTAGCTGTTTTAAAAGAGCTATAGAATTCATCATAGCTATAGAATGCATCTTTAACTAGCTTTTTTAAGCTTATTTGTATTTACTGAAGGCTTAGCTACACCATAGGTTCCAAAAAAATTTGTTTATTCGATCCATATAAAAAGCAATTTTATTCCGTCAAGTTTTTTCTTTAACATTTAACTCAATGGTTATTTTTGCTTAAAAATAAACAGCAGGAATAATTGAATGAACTGTTAATCCATTGCTCACATCGATTTGCAAGTGAACCAAATTATCTGCTGATATGCCGCACGACCATTCCACTGTTGAAAACTGCAGTGATGAAAAGAAAATTGCCATTTTTTTACAACTAACAGTGCAAGAAGCCTCCACCGTTCCAGAATCACGCCTTTTTCCAGTCGCTTTTATTTTACTCACAACTAGATTTCTATAGCGTGTTGTGATGGTCATTAATTCAGTCTCTGTTGCAACACTCATTTCGCCAGTACTCTTGGCATAGAACGTTATCGATGGTGAGTGATTTTTTAATTTATCAATGTAACTTCGTATGGTTCGATTTGATGAAATTGTAAGGAATATATCCGAGTTTGGAACTTCGGGCAGCGGAAACGAACCCCAATCGACTCTGGGTATAACATCAACTGGCACATCATGAACAATTTGCCGATAACGCTCGGAAATGCTCGATTGAACTTCCATGTCAATTGTGAGGCATGGATATTGGACATTTGTAAGTTTGATTTTGCAATATTTTGCTCCAGTTCGCAACACCGATATGGCTCGGGCTAGATGTATTGGATTAAAAGAGAGCATTATGTCTTGATGTTGATCATTGACACCTTCCATGAGATATTCAGTGAAATTTTGTTCGGTGCAAACATCTGCCCAAACTAGAGGCGAAGTGTTTCCTGTGTCTTCGTTCACAATAAAGTGAATTTTTTGTGAGCTTATTTTCATAATGCATTTCTTTGTTAGTTTCGAAAGTGCTAGGATGATATTAAGTAATTCCTTCATTACGTGCTGGTCTTGTATTACGGCCCGAAATTTCATTGTGTTTGTTTGTGTATGTTCTTGTGTTATTTATTCATTCATAAAGTTCAGAGAAAGAAAAATTGAAAAAAAAAAAAAATTAGTATCTTCGAAGTGGAACTTTAAGGAAACATGTCAATATTATGTACATATTTGAAATTGAATGAATAAAACATTTGCCTATGGTCGAAGATAAGCAATCGGTATCACGAGCTCCGCAAACAAAACGAAGAACGGTGGAAAAATGAAAATACACTACGTATCACTTGTTTGAGGACATTTTTGTTTTTGAAAATTGTTTGATATTTCTTAAAACAGTACACTCCATTTACTTCTTTTCCAGAATGTATAAAATGAATAATGGATATATTGATCAAATGATCATGTTGGAAATTAGATAGAATACTTTTGTTTTATGGATCTTTCCCAATAACGTGGTAAAATATACGACATTTTTGTTTATCACTTGTTATAGGACACATGAAAAATGTGCCTGTTATTACATTGGGAATCAAATAAAAGTACATGTAGAGTAAAAATAACAGAAGTAATGGGACTTTGTTTCAAACCACTATTTACTTCAGACAATAGCTTTGTGCGTTGAACTTTAGTCAGGATTGACCCCTGTTTTCAGAATTGTAAAAAAAATCTTTTTAGGTTCTCGAAAAACAGCCAAGAGGGTTTCACATTTAAAGCAAAAAACAAAAAGTCATGTGCTCCAACTTCCAACGCTTCGTTTCCTCAACTCGCCACAGCAAAAAAAACTAGTTTTATGTAGGGCGACCCCAGGTAACAAAAATCACAGAATTTGCTCACCAGGGTCTTAAAAAAAAAAAAACAAACGCTTTGGGGAGCCTTAGGTGACTTCAGGGCTCAAGCACAAACTTAATTATACCTGTCAAACCAATTGTCAGTGTCATTTTCATTCGGTAGCCTTTGCAATTTGATGACATACGCTTAAGCGACTTTGCCAAAAAGATTATCGAAACGCCCTTTCATCGCAAAAATGAACATTTTGGTGCGGATGGTCGAGTCATGTGACTATATTTTTTTTTTCAAAAATTAAGAGACGTGGTTCCAGCACTACGTGACATACAGCAAACAAAATAGTTTACTTATTGAAGGAAACATTCGATGCAGGAGTTAGCAAGAAGAAATTTTCTGCGGAACTGTATTTTCAAAGCACAAGAATCAGTTTCACAAAGAAAATTAAACCTATAGATATGGGCAACATATTTGCCTGACCTCAACATCAACTAAAACGTGTGAGGATGGATTTAAAAAAACAAGTCTACGAAGAAGAAATGCAATACAGGATGAGATACATAGTTGAAGCTTAGTTCACAATTTCATTTGTATTCATTAAAAATTTATTCGAAATATATTATTACTATTGTGAAATAGTCATGAAAAAAAAAACATGCCTACTCTAATGGGCTTTCCAATAAGGAAGGGTAGATTTTGACAGTTCATGGCGACCATGTTGTTTTATTTGTTGTTAATTGTAGTGCCGATCAACAGGTGCAAATGATCGTTCTTCAACTACACAGCATTTGGTGGTGGAATTCGAGTCGACGGGTTCATGGAAAAATCAGTCAATACTTCTACGTAGATTTGCCTAAAACATCACCGCAGGAGAACCCGAGGCAGTCTATTCCACGCCGCGCACAACAACTTGTGACTTGGACCTACATCCACACAAAATCCACATGACCCAGGATCTGTGTTTGCTGACATTTTTCTGGAGCAGTTGGAAGCGGGCCCGAATTTCGGCAAAAAAAAAAAATTATCTTCAGCGACGAGGCCTATTGTGGATGAACTGGTACGTCAACAAGCGGAGTCACTCCAATGAATGATAGCCAATTTGTTTAGGCCCAAATTGGATGATATGGATGTGAACGTCATGTGGTTCCAACAGAACGGCGCTTCATGCAACACAGCTGATTCCAAAATGGAGCGATTTGGGGACATGAATATCTGTACCGTGAATTGGCCGCCGAGATCGTATGATTTGACCCCGTAATTTTTGTTTGTGGAGATTTTCTTAAGTCGCAGGTCTATGCCAATAAGTCGCAAAGAACCGATACCCGATCTTTGTACCAGAGTCATCGAAAATTGGAACTCTCGGCGGCCATATTCATTTTCTTCATGTGATACAATAAATACAAATAATTCATTGAATTCTCACTCACAACTTTTTTTTCAAATTTAACGACCATAGCGCTTTTGCAAAGATTTGAATTTGTTTAAATTTGTTAGAACATTTCATATTGTATGTTTTGTGTATTTGTATTAAAGGTCTTTTAAAAGCCACGAGGAGTAGACTGCACTTATTAGAATGTTTTATGTGGTTATTATATGATGAAAATCCACTGGTAACGTTCAATAGAAGACACAACGGTCTATATTGCGGTTTGAACATAAAAATCGACAAATCAAGCACTACATCGACCGTAACATTGCCTACATCTTTTGATTTGAATTTAAAAATAAACACAGCTTACGGCTTACGACTTTCTTTCTTTCTCTACATATTTGCAATCTCTCCTTGACTTTGTATTCAAAGAATATACCTTGACAAAAAAAAACTATCAACGGTGTGTAGGCTTTAATAATAAATGCTTAGTTGCAAAGGTCAGCAAAACCTTCGAAGTTGCAAAATGCAAATATAAAACTAAACACATGTCCAATTATAATTGAGTCAATGAAAAACCTTCAACTTTAAGGGCTTCTATAACCATTTGTTTGAATTCATATTTTTATTTTCGAAATATACTGCGAGTCACTTGTTTAAGACTTTCTTTTTATTATCGTTTCGATGTGGGAATTTGTTCTGTTTACCACCTGTGAGTTAGTTTATAATATTATTGTCCAACAAAAATTAGAAGCTGTCGTACATTATTTTAATGAACACACTAAGAGTAAACACCACAAAAAGGAGCCTGATGATTGGTTTGGTCTCCGTGAAATAGCTTTATCTCTAGCCTTGACTTGGTTCTAGTTTTTATTGCTTCATTCAATGTTAATTGAATGGTTCGCAACTTTCAACAATTGTATATGACAAAAAATAAAAGAAGTGGCCTCAAACAAGTGACCCGCAGTGTACAGTTTTAAATATACTTCAGGGTAAGGAGAAGCGGTTTGAGATGTGCTTATTGATAACACAACCAACTTCATTTAGCTTTAAGAAAAGGATTTAATTGAAAATACACAAAATAAGTTCAATTGAAAAGCAAACGACAGTTACAAACGAAAAAATACAAAACATTCAAATGCTAATGATAAATGATGGATAAATAATGACTCATAAAATTAAACATTTAAAATCGCTTTGGCAGCGAGGTTCATCGTCCATGCAAACCAACTCAAACATTCATGATTCACCACAGAAAAAAAAAACCAAAAGTATTTTCACAAAAGAAATCTTCCAAGAAGTGTTGTAACCCAAAAAAACATTGATTCAGTCATCAAAAGAAATTACTTATGAATTAAGTTTCGATGAGGATCTCTGTGCACAGCGCCAGCTGCTGCCAGCAGGCCATGATGACTCAGAGGTAAACCATCTTTCAAACTGCATTGATAGCCTTTTTTATTATTTTATTTTTGGTTACGCGATGAAAATACTATATTGAGAAGCAAATCTAGTTGGGGGGGATTGCCTACAACTGATTACAAGATCTGTTTTTATAACCATAAATGGCAAAAAAAACGAATTTTTTTCTAGCAATGCACTTTCAATTGATATGATTGGCCGCAATCGACACATAAATTATTGGCCATATGCATGTTTCATAATAGAATTTTAGGATTAAAAATAGAAATTGGCAATAACTCGAAAGAATTTATTTTGTTGAAATTGATAACTTATTGATTAATCGGTTAGATATAAAGACGAAAACATGATTCACAGAGAAAACAATAAATTGCAGAATGCTGTTTGTACAAAATACTGATGAAATTATGATAAGATGTTGAGGAAAAACCTTAAAAATATGTATAAAATGGAATGTTAAGATTAGACTTACCTTATTTGTTAATTTATATTTTAAGAAAATTATTATTTATTGGTATTTCGCTCCTACGACAAGATTTAATTAACTTTTATATGAACGGCTATTTTGTCAGTACGTACTTAAGTGAACGTCAAATAATTTATGAATTATGACATTTGGTAATTTGCTGTGCCTTTGTGTGTGACAAAAGATAAAAGTGGGATAGGCTGGAGAAATCGTAGAAAAGAGACATCGATATAAATTAAATGTGCAAGAAGGGAACGACAGGTTGATAATTCCATTCGATACTCGATTCTCGTTTGTTATAAATTGTACTAGAATCGATGAAAAAAAAAATATTGGAAGAAGTGTGTTCAAGGAACGGAAATATTTGAAATGGAAGTGTTAGCCAGTTTATATTTCTGAGATCTCGGAGGCCTCTGATTCCTCTGAAGTATAAACACATAATCCCCCACGACATTGACTGTTGCCGTCAAAGAAAATGCATTGTTTTGGGGTTCGTGCTCAATTTTTTCAATGTAAATCAAGTTAGAAGAAAAGAAGGAAAGTTTTTTTTTATTTCTAACATGCCGCCTCCACTGAACGATGCTCGGATTTTGAACATGTCTCGAAAAAAAACCAATGGAGGCACAAAAATCCATGTCATGTGGTGACATAATCCGCATACAAGTCCGATTTTGCATTGGATTGTGATTGTGAGGTTGGGCACAAAAACACTGTATATGAAGATACCAATCTCGGCTGCCATCCGAGTTTGCCTACAAGCTCATATAGGGGAAATTCAGGAGAAACACGCACACATATGCAGTAAGCGTACATCCACCACGCTTTAGTTGCACACACATGCAGTAAAAGTACATTCACCACCAAAATGTCGGTTATTTACGAGTTTCAATGGGTATGTTCAAAAAGTATAATAAATTCAGCAACGAGTTATCAAGTGCTAACCCAACCTTATAAGCATAAGTTTGTGGAAACAAATTGAAAGTGAAAATTTATAATCAATTTAAGTATATTCGATTGTCTTTTGTCATTATTTGTTTTGTTTCTACGATTGTTTGGTATTGTATTTCGCTCTCGAATTATTGAAACAGACTCTGAACATGACAAAAAAAAACGAATGAGAAACCAGAGAATCAACGCAACTGTTGTAAGACAACTTTAGACGTGTTTTTTTGCAGGAAGTGACTAGACATGCCAATTATAACAGTTTTTGTTTATAAAATTACTGTTTATGCGGCCCCGCAGGGCCAGGGTCCTCCGCCGGTGGGCATAATTCAATCACCTAAAGTTTTTTTTTAAGTAGTGCGAAGCGCGTAAACGTACGCCCGCTTTTAATGGCCAAAAATTGTTATAACTGTTATAAATTGGCATGTCTCGTTGCAAGCCTGGAGGAAATTGATCGAAAAAAACTATGTCTCGTCGGGGCTAAGGAATTTACATGTTAAATGCAACAACAACTAATCCCCTCCAGGCATAGCTAAGAGCACATAATTTTCGGGGCTAAACTGTTTTAACGGCGTTAATTGCATATGTACTTCTAATCAATAGTTTTTATGGAAACTCCATTTTTTTCTGTGATGGCGTCGATAGATAATCCCCAATATCATTTCTTTTTAACCAAATCCCTCCGGGCTTGCAAACAAAAACCGGCTTTTAAGAGCATTAAGGCTCTCCCAAACCAAAGCGAATACTTCAGAACGACGACGAAACTTTCGCCTGTCTTAATTTATATACATGGAGATTAATGGGAGCACCCACATTGGCGCGATGCGAATCTTCGAACTATATTCAGTCGTCGCATATTCGCGCGAAAGTTTCGCTTCGGTTTGGGACAGCCTTTATGCTATGTATATGCGAAACCAATAGAAAACTATCGATGACCGAAATTTCAATGTATAAATTCTAACTTATCACGTTATTTATTTTATTACAGACTTTTCTGTTAAATGCCAAAGATTTAAAAATCATTGTGTAACAGCGAACTACTTAATTTTCGTAGTGTAATAGCAGACTTAGCACCATTAAATCGGTGTTTTTTTCAACACATCCCGATATCCCACCTAACATCCGCCATTTTCATGTTGAAAAGCTGGTGAGTTGAAATTTTTTTAAAGATGGCTGCGTTATTTGCACATACAAAATGGTTGCTCTGGGAAAACAGAACAATCCCACCCCGTTAAATTGTTGTTGCAATTCACATCTATTCATGGACACAAAACGAAATTACAAAAACAACAATGTAAACAAATGGGTTTTGGAGGGTGATACGTACGAAAGATTGGTATCTTCATATAGAGTGTTTTTGGTTGGGCATCATTGATGCCCAGTGGTGGCGGCATGTAAGCCATTAACGACGTAAAAATTTCAAGTGTGTTCATCAGATACACCTTGGGTGTATCACACCGTCACAAAGTGACGTCGCAATTATCTTTCAGAATTATTTTCTTTTGTAAATGAAGACTCCATTTTAGGGCTTAAGGATTAATTACATTCAAGACTTTTTGCAAACAGTGGAATATTGAAAAATATAAGCACATGCGCTAGAGATGCTTGTGTAGGAAAAAGCGAACAAAAATTGTGTTTTACTTGTCATTTCAGACTGATTTGAATGATCAAACACAACACAGGCATCTTTAACGGCCATATTATTCACTCGATTCATCCAGATTAAAAATTTAAATCCAGATGTAAAGCATACAAATTCAATGTACATACATCTGGATTTAAGTTTTAATCTGGATGTATCTAGTGAATAATATGGCGGTAAAGCATGGTTTTGTGTTTCACTTTTTGCCACTTTTTTTGTGCAAAAAGTGTTGAATGTAGTTAAGCCTATAGCATTTAAACAAATTGGCTCAACATTTTAGTCTATCACATGTTTGTGATGTTCAGCTGAAGTTTATTATATGCTACCTCCACTGAGCATGAACGATGCTATGAACATGAATGACTATGAACATGTCTAGAAAAAAACAAGTGGAGGCACAAAACTCCATTACATGTGGTCACATTATCCACACAAGTAAGCACAGATTAGCCATATGAAGATGAGAATGTTTCGTACGTTTCACCCTCCAAAACCCATTTGTTTACATTGTTGTATTTGTAATTTCTTCCCGCGTTGATGAATAGATGTGAATTGCAACAACAATTTAACCAGGTGTGTGAAGATCCCTACTGTCTATGTGTGAGGTTTTTATACACCCATTCTCATTTTTTATCTGATAACTGCCAGTTCAAGCTTGTAGGCAAACTAAAATGGCTGCCGGGGATTCTCATCTTCATGTGGCTAATCTGTGCAAGTAAGATTGTGGACTGGATTGTGGTTGTACTGTTGGGCATCGATGATGCCCATCAGGTGATGATGCATGTTAGGAAAATAGGTTTATACTACGTTTTCATTAGAGCTGAAATGAGGGAACTTTGCTAATTACAGAAAAAGTGTTTTTATCTCAAATTTGCGCATTTCGTATGACAGATCATTTCATTTTTACTTTGATCTGGTTTGTTTTGTTGTTTTCAATGAATTCCCCATCGAATGTATTCCACGTTGGGTGTGTTCATAAAGTGTTGTAATTTTCTACCGAATTTGGTGCACATCTGGTTGAAATTTTCCATCATTTCGAAATGTGAATTTGTATGGGAAATGTTTTGTTAACTTTCAAAGAAATTACCTCATTTCCTCTAATGGAAATATGTTTAAAATTAAGAACAACTTAGAAAAGCCCTTTAAGAAAGTTGTTAAGTAAAACTATGAACTTCATAGAAAATTTCGTGGCAAACTGAGTAAAACCGAGCGCGGAATTCTGCCAACGTCATATGAACAGAAGGAGAAATAATGGGAAAAATATAAAATGAAATTGAAATGGCTAACTAGATTTGACAGCTCTGAGCTCAGGTTGTGTGTTTCTGATATATCAGAATGCTCTACATACTATGGCGAGAGAAAAGATTGAAAATGCAGATGACTTTGACAACTTAAAGTCGTATTTATAAGCCCATTCTAAAGTATGGCTAAATTAAGACAGCTTTCCGCCCCTAAAACCTTATTAATAAACATTTTTCATAGATTATTGTCTATATTACTCTAAGGCCACACGAGTGGGTACTCGGTAGCAAGTTGGCTAAGTATGTGTTATAAGTTATAACTGTCAAATTCGTGCTTGTATTTGCCTCACTCTCAATTGGCTACGAAAAAGGCAAGCCAGTTGAGGAGTGAGTAGCTATAGTGAGGTGCTAAAGTTTCTGTGTATATGTAAACACATTTGAATGTATTGCAACTCGCTAGCGAGTATATTCACTCGTGTGGCCTCATTGTTATAGACACTATAAGAGTGCTCGTTCAATAAACAAGGTACGAGAAGTGTTCAGTAGAAATTGATAAATAATAGTTGTGTATTAAAATAAATACATTTTTGTAAACAACTTACTGTTGGAATGCGTTTATAAATAAGGAGATGCCCAAAGTCCAACATTTTAGACATTAGGTAATGACTAGCTGGACAACTGTCCTACAGTGTTCTAAGGAAATCTTGGACGGTGTTCACATTGGACTCACTCCACGCGACTCATTTTGACATCTCTATCTTTTATCTCACTCCACCTCACTATATGAGAAAGTGAGGCTGGATTTTTTGATTTTTTTGAAAAAATCCTGCCTCACTAGACTATTTCTTTTTCATCATGAGGTGGAGTGAGATAAAACAAAGAAATGTCAATATGAGTCACGCGGAGTGAGTCCAATGTGAACACCGTCTAATAAATACGACTTGTCGTACAATAAAATAATAAATCAGAGCGCTGTCAAAACTCACTCGGTTGAGAGAAAGTTCAGAGCATGCTCGGCTGTGAATGGAGAAAGAAAAACGCCTATAGTTGTACTTATTATACATACATAGATCCGTTCGTTTACATCCAATTGCTAAAAGTACCAATTTCTACTAGTTTTACAACTTAATTTTCTGACGCTTTTTCGCACACAATCATATTTAGCTCATGTTTACCACTTTTTTCAAAAAGTTTTGAATGGAGTTCCTTTCCTTAAAGGAAGGAAAGTATTGGTTAGTGTGCGATGAAAAAGAAAACGTGGTATTAGTTACGATCAATTAACTGCCATATGGTTGAACTTATACCAACAACCAAACCATTGCGCCAAGGGGTGGTACCAACCACCTGAATTATACTATTGAACACAAATGTTCCACATACGCCACATCACACCGTCAGTGAAGTTCAGAAAAATTGTAACATATTTTTTGCTTAGAGAAAACTAATAGTGCGGAATTTTCCAGCAGATTCCATCATACAAAAGTTAATTTGCTTACGAATTAATTTATAATTCGTTTATTTGGCTAGAGATAGAGCTATTTCAAGGGGTGCCAAGCCGCCTATCATCAGTCTCCTTCCTCCTTATTAGTGGTGCTGAGCTTCAATCCAATCTTATTATGAAAAACTTTCTACATGCCCACCATAGGAATCGAACCCACGCATATCAGATTTGCTCAGTCAGAAGCCGTATGCACTACGCATTCCGCCGCTTGAGACCACTGTTAATTATGTTTGCTCCCTAAAGGACAAGTATTGGTTTTGTATACAATTCGAGGTCTTAGGGCCAGTTTTACAGTGTACACTTTCCAGAGTAAAAATAATTTAAGTTAGCCTGAGTTAGTGGCACTTAAGTGACCAATATGAGTGACACTTATTCAGGTATAAGGGCCAGTTTCAAAGTTGATACTTACCGAAATAATTGGCACTTAAGTTTCACATATAAGGAATTTAAGCTAAATTCATAGCCAGCGTAAGTGGAACTTTAAGGGCCAGTTTCACAGTTGACACTTACCGAAATAAGTGGCACTTAAGTTTCCCATATAAGGAATTTAAGTTAAATTCATAGCCAGCGTAAGTGGAACTTTAAGTCACCAACATCGGAGACTTAAGTGCCACTTATTCAGGTAACAGTGCACTGTGATATTAGGAATTAATCTTTCACATTCCCCACTTAAGTGTCACTTTTCTGACTATGAAACTGGCCCTAAAGTGTGTAAATATTGCTCCTAATCTTCCGTTCAGACTTACTAAGTGCCACTTTCTCTGACTGTGAAACTGACCATTAATCATTCTTTACATGGCGATGATGGAGAAGTCTAGAAAAGTTTAAAAAAAATTAAGTGTTCAAAATTGGAATTTGCGCTCCCTCCCTCCTGATCAAAATACTGCTTACGCCTTTGTCTATATAGAGAGAATAGATGAAAATTAAATCCATCAACCGCTTTTGGGGTTGCCGCCATCTTCAATTAAAGTGTTAATTAGTTTCTTTTTTTCAAATAAAAATCATTTTTTTTTTCAAACTATTGATAACCAATTTGCAAAAAAAATTATTTTTTATTCTAGTCAAATATTTGTTTATTTTAAACAAAGCAAATAAAATAGTCACATTATGGTATAAATTATAAATATATTAATATATAAATTATATAAAGAAGAGCAAGATTGACTCTAGAGTTAGAAAATAGGAAAAATAAAAGGAGAAAAAGGGAGGAAAGGAAAGGGAGAAAACTTAAGAATATGCAGTCATCATTGAGGTACTTATAGTTCTAGCTTAAGTTTGAACAAGGCTATGCTACTTATGAGCCTAATGGCTCGGGGAAGCGAATTCTATAGACGTATAGCATGGATAAAAAATTGTCATTCAGAAATCAAACAATTACCTACATCGAATTGGAATAAGATGTAGAGTTCTAATTGATTGGGCGAAACAAATCTAGCTGTATAAATACATTGGTTGACACATTTGTAAAGGGTGTTTTTTTTAGAGGTATATAACTTTGAGATGGAATAAAACAGAGATGATTTTTTTTTTAAATTGACAAGAAATTTACTTTATTCGAAAGATAATTTTCTGGCATTATAATTTAAATACGATTTCTTGCATATGACCGCCACGGCTGGCTCGGACGTAGTCTAATCTGGAGGTTCAATTTTCGATGAGTTTTTCCAACATTTGTGGCCGTATATCGGCAATAACGTGGCGAATGTCGCCCTTCACTGGCTGAACAGAATAGAAGCGCGTTCGAACGCGCGTTCGCACCTGTCAAAGTTAAAATACGTGAAATTTCGTTAAAGTGAATACAATGGAGACGCAGCCGCGAACGTGACTCTGGGAGTTAAATAAGTTTTAATAATCACGCGCGTGCGAACGCGCGATCGAACGCGCGTCTATTGTGTTCAGCCAGTAAAGTGGTCAATCGTTTCGGGCTTATCGGCGTAGACTTCACATATCCTCACAGAAAATAGTCAAGCGGCATTAAATCGCACGATCTTGGAGGCCAATTCACGGTTCCGTAACGTGAAACTATGCGGTTACCAAACGTTATTGAAGGAAAGGTGAAACGACCTGTGTGACATGTTGCACCGTCTTGTTGAAACCACAGCTCCTGCACATTATGTTTGTTCAATTGATGAACGAAAAAGTCAGTAATCATGGCGGTCGCCATTGACTGTAACGTTCTGGCCAGCATCTTTTTTAAAGAAGTATACGGACCATTTATTACACCAAACCATAAAGCACACGAAACAGTCAATTTTTGTGAATGTAACGGTGTTTCAACATTCACTTGAGGATTATAATTGCTCAAAATACGGCAGTTTTGTTTATTGACATATCCATTCAACCAAAAGTGAGCTTCATCGTTAAATAAAATTTGCTTATGAAAATTGGGTTCAACGGCGATTTTGTTTTGGGCCCATTCACCGAATCTACGCCTTGCTAGGTGATCCTGTGGATTCAATTCTTGCAATGCCAAACGAAACTAAAAATAAATCACTTGACAGCTGACAAAATGGCCGCCAGTTAAAATAGTGTTGCCAACTTAAAGATCTATAAATCTCAAAAAAAAAAAACCGTTATAACGTTAACAAAGTCAAAGTTTTCATTTCCATGGCTGACCAATTTCTGAAACTAGTTGATCTCTTGTGAAGATTTAGTGACCTTTCAGATGGTATACTGAATTCCAGTTTTTTTCTCCAACTTTTCTTATATCCTTAAGACTTCCCTAAAGGTTGGTCAAGCAATTGAATCAAGTAAAAAGTTCAACTTTAAAGTGCGGTAACTCTATGCCTTGATTACATAGTCAATAGGTCAACTATGCGCTAGCTTAGCAAAAATATTCCTCTCATTAAGAAATAAGAATCCCGATAAAGGGAAGGTAGGTCAACCAATGACGAGACGATTGACGAGATCTTCTATTATAAGAGGCCACGGAAATGAAGACCTAGGACAATCAATATACTTTTAATTCATATCAAGCAAATTTAAATTGAAGAAATAAATTTCATAAAGCTTTTCAATCATCAACACGCTTGTATTGTTTTTCCTTAGTTTGTTCCAATTTTTGTTCATCAACTCCATGTTCGTTTTCACACATAAATAACAAATAAGAGTTAAGTAATTTGCGAAGTCTCACAAAAGAAACTCCCATCATACTTTAAAGAACTTGCGTGTTATCTCTCCGAAGTGTTTTATACTTCCGGCTTAAAATAGAATGTGAGTCTTGTACCGCATAATAATTACGTTGATTTTTTTTTAACCAGAGCACATTAAAAACATCATAAAACTCCGACATCCGATGGTTAATTAATCCGTTGGATCAGTAAACCAAGAGCAAAGAACGACTTCTTACACAAGAAAACATCCGACATCCAGCACCATCATGCAGAACACAGCCAGCATCAATCCGAGACGTTCACTTCCTTAGAATATCTTGCATCAATCTTGGGTTCTGTATAAAGTGTGATTGGAGTTTACCTTAGCAAACAGAAATATAAAGAAAAAAACCTGTAGGATGCAATACAATACTTTGCAACAGTATCAGTTCTATATCTATCGTTGGCGTAAAGATCAATGATCGAACAGAAATCCACCAGTGACTTCTCGATTGACAGTTTTACAAAAGAGAAAATAAAAATTAATCAACATGATGCACTCAGCCGTATCCCAATCTCAACGTTTCTAGAAAGGGTTTATTGCTTGACATCGATGTACCTATGTAATGTTTGTATCAGAAATAGAAAGGGAACATTTTCTCGAAGTCGTATAATATTGGACAATGACTGTGGAATTCGATACATCGATCATACAATCATTCTTGCTGTTGACAATATCCGGTATCTTGTGTTAGCCAGTTGGGAGTTTTTTTGCAATTGCTTTTTTTTTGTTTTGTGTTGTGTACCTATGTAAGAGAACGTCTTAAAGCAACCGTGACTTAGACGAAAGATGTGATTATAACTCACATGTTTAATTATTTTAATCACGTGATGTTCCTAAAGTTCTTGACTACTCAATCATTTAGGCTCGTCAATAAATTTAAAAAAAATAGTCAATAGTGGGCTTTCAACCGGATCCCACCCGCAAACCACAAGATAAGTTTTGTAAAACTAATTCTCATGCTTTCTTGCAACTAGTAGATATCTATCTTTTTCTCAAACAAAAATAATGTAGGTACGCCTTGATCGCAGGAATCTGCTCTTGTGATTCAAGGCTATTAGGTAACTTGTTAATGCAGTTGACATATACATATATACATAGTTAAGCCTAGTAAGCAGATCGTGCTTAATTTTAGCTCCCACTTTTCTCTCCAAACATCAGCTAAAACTCTAGCTAAATTATGACATGAGAGCGTTGTCACAGAGAACAGCTGTTTTTGAGAAAAAAAATATATTCCACCATTTTAAAGCCGCGTTTTTTTTTATCGCTAGAGTTTTAACTGTTGTTTGGAGAAAAAGTGGGATCTAAAATTTAGTATGATCTGCGTACTCGGCTTAAAGGGAAAAATAATAGATTCTTTTTAAGTACCTATGTACATAACAATAAAATTAGATACTTTTAAATTCAATTCAACGTAGGTATTTGAATATTTATTAATGTAAAATTATCATTCAATCGTTTTGAAATGAAATTGGGCATTATTCATATTACATTGAATCATGTAAAAATATATGAAAATTTGACTAAACCTGCAATAAACATTATTATCTCATCTGAGTTTTAGACAAACTCATTTACAGTGACTTTACTCTTGATAGTTCATACAGTTGATTCGTAGTCACACTGCGTCACAGTTTAGAACAGGATTTTCTGCACTTGCTTTTAAGGTAGAACAACTGAGAACAGATTTGTGAGAACTGTCAAATTCAGCTGTCGTAATTTTTTCAATTAAAATTTTGTGTTTTTTGGATTGATTTTTCTGAATCCCTGTCAAACTCTTCTAAAAGTGCATTTTAATCAATTCTGATTCCATCCGAATAAAGTAATTTTATTTTTAAGACGTGTATTTTGTCCATTTGAAACCAGCATATATGTATACATAGGTACTCCAAAAAATTGTTGTTGTTTTTATTTAAAAATAATGTAGGTAGCCATTTTCTGTTCTTACTTATGTTCTGATGTTTTTAACGAATCTGCGCTGTTCTAATCTTGCCTTTTTGTCATTGAACAAAGCTTAAGGCACTTATCTAAAGAAAACATTGAAGAAGCTTTACCATATTGCACTACGAGCATGTGTACACACCGCGCCACCGAAGCCACGTGATTAGATTTTTCCCAGTGTAGCTTTTATTGTTTATCAATATACATAGCTGAGCTTGATCTCAGATTCAATTGGTAACAAAGTAGTAACCTGCCTAGAGCCCTAGGTAGAGACACCCAACCTTGTTTTGCATATCGCAACCGCCGTCATTTGCCGCCTTTCAATTACCGATGCTTCAAACTGAGTTTTTTTTTTTAAAGTAATATTTAAGTAAGTTAAGTAGTAGCAATTTTTTGAAAAATCATTTGTAAAAACACCTGAAATGCATAGCAAATAAAGGAAATAACAGTCGATTGATTGACTTATTTCGGTACGATTTAATTAATATTATTTTGGAAGACATTTCCTTTCTATCACCAAAGGATTTTCCCGCAGTTTTATATGTATATATATTCTTCAACTGTTAATTTAACTTATGTTCATGATGCATAAAATATAAAATTACTAAAAGGAAAACCAACTTGAATGATAGATAAAAACAAATTTGCATAAATACGTCAAAATAATAGTCAATTATTTAACGTGAGTCCAGTTTAATTCAATGAGCGTCTTCATTCTATTTTAATGTGAGTATCGTTTTGATTTAACAGGAATATCAGTGTTATTTCATTATGAGATGAGGATCAATTTGATTCAGGAAAATTGGTGTATAATTTTAACATGGCAATATACCTAATATGATTCAACCAAAATCAACGAGTCATATTAACATGGTGGTAATTTTAATTCAAATGGATGTTATGTTAGTTTAACATGAAAAAAAGTTTCGTTTGTGACTTAGGAACAAATGAACAACATTTAAAAAAAAATTGTGTGAGTGCCGGGACTCACGGTTAATATGTGTAAACATCAACGTGCGCGGATCCAAAACGGACTTATTTTTGCTTGAAGGGGATCTTAAGATTTATTTCACTGAACGCACCCATCCTAGTATGCAGATCGTAACGTTGCACACCGTAACGTTGCACGACGTAACGTTGCACACGAACGTTCACGTTTTTTTTTCACTCTACCGCCAGCATAGATGTTTACACATCAAAAAATACGAAACAGTATTGGAGTAAAAACATAATCATTAGTTAATCTGAAACCTTAATGGAAAAATGTTTGGATAGGCTGCCAAACACCCTTGACAAAGCATTGCTTCTCAAATATGCATATAGGTGGGTAGGCCAAAACAAATTATTTGTTTCTTTCACTTTTTATATTGGGCGCTCCTTTCAGCGACTCAAAATTAGCTTAGAAACCACTTTTTTAGGTACATTTCTCATGCGTAAATATGTGTAGGTAGAGTTACCTAAATCATAGAAAAAGAAGCTTTTATAAGATTTTTATTTTACTCCTCACTGTTATAACAGGTTTCCTATTCCTATGGGTAATGTTATTTCTTATTTTCATTACAAGCATTCCCTTACAAAAAAAAAAACTACAAAAAAACACAACTTAAGAGAACCTTTCACTAATACTAGAAAACAGTTGAATAGGTATTAAAAAACCTTTTGCTTGAAAATCCGAAGAGAAACGAATAGTGTCTCTTTGTATTTTGATATTTAGATTAATTTGTACGTACAATCAATTTTTAGAATTTTTCTTAAAACGCAAAAAATAAATTTTGTACCTGGTTGTTGTGCGCATGTGACAAAATGATGGCAAATAAAATGTATTCTTTCCCACTTGAACAAATACATACCAAAATGCTTCTCTTTTTGTGAGTCAACAACAACCAAAAACCAGCAAATTAATTTAAAATTGTTCATAATATCAGCTAGATACTCGATTATGCAAACAGAGAATTAGGTAGGTACCTACGTAATTTATATTTTGCCGCTTAGCTTAACCATAACCAGATTCGTTGAGGGGTTACGTGAGTGTTTTGGGGAGCAGACAAATTAAGAGTGATACAAAATAAAAGATGAGACAAAACTCGATTAAAGTTAAATGATAGGCGGGTATAGAGGGTTGGAAATTATAATTTGAAACATCAATAAACAACTGAAAAAGTGAAAGAGTTTTTTTTATTATTTTTAAGGAGGAGGGTTGCCAGGTGCTCGAATTTATTGAGTTAAATATTTTTTTTCCAAATTGGCATTGGGATCAACTTTGATTTATTTTTCTATCAAAGGTTCATATTTTCTTCAGATTTAATTTGTATGTGATTTTTTTACCTCCCCCCTATCAGCGTCTTTTTTTAAGACTTAATTGAGAAGCTGGCGAACAAGAGGATTTTGAAGTTTATACCTCTTTACACGCTTTTAGGGTCTACATTTGTCAACTCAACTGTCAGCGAAATGATAACCTACCTACTGTCACTCAAAGCAACTAATGAACTGTCACTATACTGTCAGTGAATTTTGTGATTTTCTGTGCATTTATTTAAATTTCAGTCCAGATATTCCCATACTAAAAAAAACGCACTTTTTCTTGCAACAAATTGTTAAAATTAAACAAAAAGGAGGACTCAATCGACTCAATCAAGTTTTGTAACTTTGGGCATGATTTTTCGCAAACCCAAAGGGAACTGGGTGAAAAAAACGACATCGGAAATATTGGCGACGTCATGGTCATCATAAAAAATGTTTTAGTAGATTTACAAACTATCGATAACAAAGAGGTAATTTGCGTCGGTAACACAGTTTTCTCTTGGATAAGATGGACTTCTCTAAGCGAGAAGAGATTAGTTGTTTAGTTTGTTTTTTCGATTAATGTCCTTCGGTCTTGGAAAAAACACCACCTTCTATCAATTTCACATACCTACATAGGAAAATCAACAAAAATAAACACTATTTCGCTTAGGAATTGATTTCGCTCGCTTTTTTTCTAGGTACAAATTCCGTTCAGATTGAGATGAAAACTGTTTGAACAATCAATAGCGAATCGCCATAGTAAAGCTCCAAAATGGCCTTGTATAATGGAGAAATTGAGACTGGCCCAATCGGTATCTACATATAGGTACCATATAGTAGGTATATAACGGCAACCCTTCACATAGTAACAAATTTTTGAGAAAAAGAGAAACCAATCCCTAGTCCTATCTAATTTATTTATTATTCTCTCTTTCATACCAGCAAGCAGCAGCAAGAGTGCAGTACATACGAAAACAAAACGACAAAGCGTATCACGAAAAACGAACGAAGTGAATTCCGGTGTGGTTGGTGCGCGCCGCGTCAAATCTATTCGCCGCATATACAAAACTATATCGAGGGCGAACCACGGCAAAAACAGCGCACAGCTCGGTACACCGTACACCAAATCGTACACAAAGTTCGAGATACACAAAATACCTAAATACAAAAAAAAAAGAAGGAATTATTATAAATTATTTTATTTACTTCATAAATTTTCGTCGGTCGCCCCGTGACGTTCATTTTGAGTGCAATTTAATTTTCCTGAAAAAAATAAATCGTTTTTTTTTCGAAGTTCAGTTCAGATGATATTGCTCTTGTCAAATGTAGCAATTGCATTCCTACCTGCGTACACCATATAGCCAACTAATGTCGTTTTCGTTTGGATTTTGGAATTGTTCCATTCCTATAAAAAATGGGAAATTTGGAGTAAAAGGAGTGAAAAAGGAGTAGCTCCGAACGTCCACTCGAAAACGACATAACTGACACCTTGTCTGAGATAGACGTTCGCCGTTGTCGTCGTCGTCATTTTATTTGTGCAAATAGATTTTAACTCGCTAACTTACATAGGTACTTCCTACCTACCTGCAACAACTGTGCGCTTCCCCTTTAATTTTGTAATTATAGTTATTTTGTTTAATGTGATAGGTAATAGAGACGGTTCCGGTAGCAGGCAAGGCAATTACCGTAACACCGTTAGATGCAATTCGTTCATCGAAAAAGTGCTTAATTCGATTAAAAGATACCTACGGAAAAAAGGAAAATCAATAAGTGTATACAAAGTCAGTTATTGTAAAAGCATTTTCTTCGTCTCTTAGATTGCATTGCTATTCCACTCCTTGGGATTTGATTTGCTTCTTTTTATATATTTATAACTGAAAATAGTGTTGGTTTTTGTTTTCTTAAATTTGCATGGGCATCTTTTCTTACGGGCTTATGCAGAGAGCTATATGCCTATGACTTTTTTTGTTGCAAATGTAAAAGTGAATCGAATTTTAAAGTCCACCCCAATAAATCTCATTTAGTGAATTATAATTTTGTCTTATGAATTCATAAGTTACAAATTAAAATCGTACTCTCGAATCTTGGGAATTTTGATACCAACAACAGCCAGTAGCAGGAGTGTTTTGTTCGCTATGCTCTCTTATATGCTACCAGTAGAAGAGAAGCCATCAGAGACGACAACAACAACGCCGACGACAACCGCTATGACAGTGTCGCCCCCTTCAATGCAAGTCGATGCTGTAAATGCAATAAAAAGCCTCCAAGTCCAAAAGACACCTGTTTCAATTATCAAAGGATCAACCGCACCCACCGGCCAACACCAATCACAACAAAAACTACAACAACAACAAGAACAACAACAACAACAAGAATACCCATCACAAATAATGATGAATGTGGGAGGTCGAAATTTAAATTTAAACTTAAATCTTAGCAATAAACTAAATCAAAGCGGTAATACGCTTCTATCTGCGATAATTGAAAAGAATACCACCACATCATCAGCGATGAACAGCAGCAGCAGCATTGCCAGCGAAGACAATGACGATGATGGATGCCACAGCTTTGACAACTGTGATGAGAACACAAAGCTGCTTGATGCAAGCGAAAAGATTTGTGCAAATGGAAAAACTTTGGCCTGCGTTACAGCCGCTGTTGCTTCCGCTGCCGACACGTCAGGCATTTGTCTGCATGGCAGTAACCACAATAGCAATAAGACAGCGATAAGAAGCAATAGTAACGGGAATAATAATAATAACAATATTATTAGCAGCAGTTTGAAGGGGGGCGGCAATAGTAGTAGTTGTCATGATTGTATTGAAGAGGAAGAAGTTGGAGATACTTGTGATGAGGATACAGAGACTGGCGGTACAAGTGACGGTGATAGACGTAAGCAACTCAAGAAAGTCAAACTAAGCAAGATAGGTGCCACTAAGAGTGTCACGTTAAAAAGGTGAGTTTCGCATAACACAGTTTTTTTTTTGCAGTTTTAATGATTTATTACCGAATATCCTCTGGGATTAATCAAAATTTTGAGGCAAGGCACATAATGTTTGCATTTGACTTTTCATAATTGAAAAATACTTTGTATTCGCTGGTTCTGTATTTGAACTTTAAAGAGTTGAGATGAGATTTTCACAAATTCACAGTGATAAAAATAAATGATAAATAAAAATACTTTCTATATCTAAAACATTATAATAGCCCTTTTAACTGTTTAACAGGCTTTTTAAAAGACGTGTTTGTTCCATACAAAATAAATACGCCATTTAAAAATTTAAAAGCCTGTTAAAAATTTGTGAAACCGAACATAAGAACGATAGACATCTGTTTGTGTTTATTATTTTAAATTTTAGAAATTGTTAGTAAACTGGCACCCATCATAATTTTTCTTGAATTCTTTTCGAGTACATGAAATTGTAAATAATCCTTTGCTTATCTGATCCCAGACAGGTCTTTCTACTAGCTACTATTAGCAAAGAAGACAGCTCAATACAATAAGCCCGATTAGCAGTGTTACTTGCAGATTCTGCAAGGAAACACCGGAATTCATAAAGGACAAATGTACCTGGGGGTCATCAGATATAGAAATAGTCGAATTACCCTATCTCAAAGTACCTATACTCGAAAGATGTTCAAATCTCTTGGAGAAACACATTTTTCAGGAAGAGCTCTAGAATGAGATTACAATTTGGTAATTTTTATGAAATTAAAACTGGCGCCCAACGTAAATTCTATATTCATCTATTGACTGTATGTATGTATGGGTCCTCATCAACCAACTCAACAAATTTCACTCTCCCTCTTTTCTCAGACATTGCTCTAAGTCTTATTAAATCTGTGTATAAGAATGAATCTGATTGCTATAGGTAAATGAAATTCATTCAATGCATTATTTTGTGCTTCTAATCCTTTGAAAATGTGATTATTTGTATTGAATGCTTACTTATATCAGCACCTTCTTTTCTTTCTAAGTGCTTGGAATTGAAAGAAGGTCTTGTTTGATGTTACTTTACTTCCCCTTCAAAATTTGTTGTTAAATTTAGCTAAACTGGCGCCCAACGTAGAGATATTTTCTGTTGATTCGTTTAAAATTATTTGTTTTAAGCTTTTCCGTGAAACTAAACATGGTTTTTCTTGCAATATTTAAATGCTACAGAGCTTTAAAAACTAATGCAATAGTTATTGGGGAAATCCATTCAAGAACAAGTTAACAAAATCATCATCAATGTGTTTTAGTAAATTTTTTGTTTGCTTAAGACATTCTGTTATAATTTCTATGTCATAAAATCAAAATATCTGAAAACGTGTTAAAAATTAAACAAACAATCATAATAATTTTAATTTCAAATTTAGCCTGATGTGTAAATTTACTTCCGTATCATTGCCGGTTTTGTCGCTTAAGAGTCAAAATATGGCTAGACGAATAAAATAGCCATCTTGATTTCTGGCATCATTATGTTCTTTTTTCTTATATGTAATGCAAATTTACTTCGGCTTAAACTTTATATGCATCACTATCAACAACCGTTAAATCCTCAAATTGTTATTTGGTATTTTCTAATCCATCACATGGCCAGCTGCTGAAGAAGTCAGTGGTTAATTGCTTCTATGGTCTTAAACTTCAAATAATTAAATTGTTTTTTTGCTGTTGTTTTGGGTGTAGCCCATAACAATGTTGTTGTTCCACCCGATATACTTGCAGTTTTGTTTAACGCTTAGAACATCTACTGAAGTGTGAAATACAATTAATTTACTGACCCACAAAATTAAAAAAAAAAAAAAACAAAATGCCGACATTCCCATTTTGTTTTCTAAACTCTTCCACAGCGCACAGCTGGGCATCTTAATCCGAAAATTCAATAGTGAAAAATAATCAATTTATCACTTTTTCTCAAACAAAATCATTACAAATATAATTTCGCAGATAATTTAATACCAAATTGATGGAGAAAGAATGCTTTGTTCTTTTTTTATTTTAAAATATATCGCAAGCTATTACTCATATTGAATTGGAAATAAGCTACAAACGAAATTAAATAAATTAAAAAAAAAAATAAAATATAATAGGCAGACATAAAATATAATAAAAAAAAGACAAAACGAATAGCCATGGCATTGGCATTTAAGCCAGGGGTCGTTGAGTCGCAAAACACTTCATCGGCGAAATTTTTTGAACAAGTCAAACAAAAGCGACATAAACATAATTAATTATGCAAGGAGTGTGGTATAATTATTATATTGTATCAATACTAAAACCAAAGACAGCGACAAATGTTTAAATCAATATACATGGCACTTATATTTGGATTTGAATGATTCATCTTTTAGATTCTGCTATTTTTGGACATAAAGAAATAAATAATAAAAAGTTTGTGACATCATCAATGCGTGGTTTTGATCAACTTGAGCAATTATGCTTTTACTAACAAGAAATGTCTGTAGCAATTGCTTATTTTTTATAGTTGTGTACAAAAATAGATCACAGAGCTTTTATGGATTACAGGTACTTTTTTTTAGATTGTGGACTTATGACCCTGTGCCAATATTTAGGTGTCAAGTAACTAATCAGAAATTAAATCAGACATTGGAGAACAGGCCCTTAGTCTCTTTATAGTTTATTTGAATCCCAAACTAATACATACACGCATTCAAGACTTATAAAGCCCGAACCACACTCCACAACACACCACACGAGAGAAGTGTTAAGTTAAGTTGATACCTGAAAACGCTTTAATTCAAATTTTCGGCCCTCAATAGTAGGTACGTGTTGAATTCAAATTTAAGATTAAAAATACAAAGAAATAATTTCATTCCTTAGAGACTTTTAAACCAATCCTCTTAAGGGATAAAAATCAAAACATCCGTTTAGAATATGGCGAAAATCATGTTCACACTTCAAATCAACATGGCGGAAATCCTATAAGGGATTGATGTTCAAAAAATCAGATTCTAGCTTCCTATGTATATATGACGCGTTTTTCTTTTTTAGTTCAGAGCAGAGCCTGAACTGTCAAACAAAAAATGTTGTTTCTTTTTTCGCTCTGAGTGTTCAGAGCTTCAAATTTGTGTTTCTTTTTTCATTCTAAACGTGTTCTGAATGTGTTCAGAGTGCGCTCTATGAGCTTAGAAAAAAATAAATAACTGAGCAGACAGAGTTAAATGCTGAACACAAGCATTTGACAGCTAGTGTTCAGGTGTTTTTCAAAAATAGTTCAGTGTGCTCAGAACACAAATTAGCCACATGAAGATGAGAATCCCCGGCATCCATTTTAATTTGCCTACAAGCTTGTACTGTCAGATATCAGATACAAAATGAGAATGTGTGTATAAAAACCTAACACATAGACAGTAGGGATCTTCAGACACCTGGTTAAATTGTTGTTGCGATTCACATCTATTCATCGACGCGGGAAGAAATTACAAATACAACAATGACTGCTTTTACACTACAGCGATTTTTAATCTTCTTTTCTCCTTTGGTTTCCTTCTAATTGCAAATACCTTTTACACGACAGCGATTTTTAATGAAAAGTTTAGTTTGTGCAAGTGAAGAAGTATCATCTCACTGCACTCTTTACTCCACTTGATTAAGCGAAGTTATCTGAGTGGACGACGAATGAAAATAAAACACATTCGAACAAAAAGGAAAAGCACAAAGAAGAATGAGCGATAACTCTGCAATTTGTTCAACCTCAGCAATTTCGTCTACCCCGGCCACCACATACGTCCCTCGCCCACGTGCTTAAAAATCGCAAGAAGAAATTGCATGGTTTAAAAGCAGTCAATGTAAACAAATGGGTTTTGGAGGTTTTTATTAAACATTCTCATCTTCATGTGGCTAATCTGTGGCTCAGAACATGCTTCGTTCAGAGGACGTTCATAACATGCTCAACGTGCTCCGACTCTGTTCAGAGCCCAATTCTGAACTAAAAAAGAAGAGCGCCTATGGTAATCAAACTATGAGAAGCAAAAATACCTTTCCCAATGTAATATCAAATCCTCTAAGGAATTGTGACTAAACTTGAACTTACTGTACCCATTATTTTAATAATTTATGTATCTATACAAATTTTAATTTGGCCCATGCGATGGTTATATTTTAAGATTTATTAACAAAGTATATAATTTTGGTTGACCATTTTGGCTTTGTGAAAGATATTTGACGCCTCATTAATTCCCTAATTTCCGGTGGTTTTTTTAAAGTTAATAACTAGCTATTCAAAAGACTTTTAGCCATGGTAGGTAAATAATTTTCTAGCCTTGAATGTTTAATTTGTTTTTTTCTTAAGCGATTACACTATCTCAAAATAGTTCATAAATATTAAAGTTGTCTTAGAATCTTCTCTTAGTTACTCGCTTCAAGCATATTCTCATCACTTCTTCTTTATTTCTCTTTTCATTCTACTTTATTACTTTCTTAGCATATTTATCGCCTTGAAATGTTCTAAAAAAATTGTGTTTAATGAAATTCTTCAAAAGGTATAATATTTATAAGGCAAAAACAACAGAGGAGTTTCAATCCCCGTTGAAGTTCAAGAAACTAACCTTCATCTGTTTATATCAGAGCTCAATTCACGAAGGGCATAATATAGGGTTCAAAAACACCAGAAATAAAACAACAGGAGTTATGCCATACAAAGCGAATATTATAATATTGGTTTATCTACCAGCAAGAAAATAAAGCTGCCATATGAACCGAATATGTTCATCTTAAACAAGGGGAGAGCATTTTCAGAAACTATAATGCTCAGAGGCTCACTAGATACATACATATAAAATAAGGGTTGGCTTAAGCTGTAAAAACAAGTGGTGCAGAACAACGCTGATGGGGGAGTCAACAAATCCGACCGTTCGCGTCCGTCGACGACAGACGTCGTCGTCGTCGTCTTTAGAGCAGCTGATACATATGCGTAGCAATAAATCATAGTGCCTGGTTACATTAAATAAACAATTTCTATTTTCAAAGCAACTGTCATCAGTTCATTTGCTGTATAGCTGATTTGAAATGCAAAAGCTATAGACACATGGAAATGTAACTCGGTCATTCTGTTTGCAGTAAGTTTAAAAAAACAAAATTTATATAAAATGTTTGAAAAAGGCTTTTGGTACACATTTCTCATTTCATACATTCTGAATTTAAGTCTTCATTTTCATTCATTTTTCATTCCTCTTAGGAATGGTTGCAGAAATTATTTTTACTGTGTCTCCTTTAAGGCAAGCCTTCCGACATCTTCACGCCTTAACACAACCTTTTGCACATCTTTAGATCTCAGATATTTCAACAGTAGTTTTGCCTTTGTTTTTGAGTTCAATTTAATAGGCCGACTCTACTTGATATCTGTATCGCCAACGAAATCTCTGATATAGAAATTAGAGCATTTTCTTTTTCATCTGCTGGGCATGTCTTGACATTTCATTTACAAGCCACCTCCACTGGGCATGAACGATGCTCGGATTATGAACATGTCTAAAAAGAAAATCCAATGGAGGTACAAAAATCCATGTCCGTGCAGCAACATGTCGACGAAAACATTTGTTTTGAACACGACATGACAGCTGCTCAAAGCTTGGGCATGTGATTTGACATTTCACGTGTGTGTGTGAGACTTTTTTGTCTGGTTCTCGCTGAATGTGGTGGTAAATGTTGAAGGAAGAAGGTAGAAGTAGTGGTGAAAGGAATTTCTGTATTTTTCCTTGTATATGTGAAACGACATGACATAATTTGCCCAGCGGAACAAAATTCGCTGATTGTTGATTTGATTGTGGTTGTGATGTTGGGCATCTGAATACCCTGCGGTTAACTATGGTTGATGTATCAAAAATAATAGTTGGAATGACATAGTTAAAAAAGTTACTTTGGGTAACTTTTCATTTAGAAACGATAAAAGTTAAAAATATGGTTGATCTGTCAAACGAAATGGGTTGAGATAGAAATTGCATTAAATTTATTGCAAAAAATTGCATTTGCACTTCAAAAATGGAAACAATTTGCAATTTAAATTTCTATAAACTTAATTTTTGAACAAAATTGAATCATTAATGTGTAGGTGTACATTGTTGTCTCATTCATTATGGGCACAAATTTCTAAGGAAAAAATTGACCAAATCGAAAGAATAAAATGTCGAAAAAAATGGAAAATTAAGCAGAAAATAACAAAAAAAAAACAATTCCCAATATCGAAATCGACAAAAAATGAGTTAAATTACATTTTTAAAAATGAATGCAAAGATAACCACAAAATGAAAACATTGCAATTTCAGCTGTATTTGACAGATTAACCATTTCAACTCACAACAGGGAGATGAGTTGGAAAAAGTTACTAAAAGTTACTTTCTGTCACTTCAAGTTTGAGTTTAAGAACAACGTCAAAAAATTACTCAAAGTTACTTTTCTGAATTAAAGGAACGTTTTTTTTTTTTGAAAAAGAACCCACGACTGTGGAATCAGGGTGTTTTATTCAGCATTTTTGCGCTGAATTGCGTACAAATGAAAACGCTTATGATATTAAATTAACTGGCTGAACATTATAGACGCGCGTTTGAAAGCGCGTGATTATTAAAACTTTTTTAACTCCCAGAGTCGCGTTCGTGCCTGCGTTTCCATTGTATTCACTTTAACGAGATTTTATGTATTTAAACTTTGACACAGCTAATATTTTGAACCTATACCTAAAACTTTTCAAAAAATAGCAATATAACTCTGTCTTTTATTCACAAACATCAAAATCAACACTTTGTGGAAACTGACATTTGTTTATCTATTTTGAAAGCAAACACTGGCATTATTTGGTTTGTGATATATATTTATATAAATAGCACTTACACACTTATAATATGAAAATCGTGCACAAAGTTCTTTAAATATAAAAAAATCGCCTTCTGTTTTCGCTTTGCAACTTCGCAAATGTCAGTTTCCAACTAAAATTCTGGCTGTCACTTTTGCGTTGACAGATCCGAAAATGTTCAAGTTTGTTAACTTTTTAGTATCTCAGTATTGAATTTTGAATAAGGTTGCTGTGTTGCCGAAATGTGTTGTGCTGCTTCTTTTTTTTAAAATTAAGGTTCAACACTTTTAAATAGTTTGTTTTTTTTTAAATTTCTTTTTCGACAAGAACCTGGGGTCGGATAGCCGCATCCGTTCACGAAACTGCATTCATATTCTTTTTAATACAGTTTGGTTGCGGATACGAATGCTGAATACGTGAACGTATAAGTAATGGCATCATGCCAAATACATATTTTCTACACGTTAACGTATGCGGCGATTCGACCCCTGATAAGTTGTCAAAAATAATTTCAATCAAATAACTCTATTGGCTGATTTAAAAACAAAATGACAGAATAGTAAATAACTCTTCCATTTAAAATGTGCTATCTGTTTCGCAATGAACATCCATGGACATTTTCTTTTGAAACCACAAAAAAAAAACCGTATGAAGGGTTCAAAAAAAATATTTATATCGACTTGGATTTATAAAGTACTAAATATATGTAATTGAAAACTATGCTGTTTAAAAATTAGCTAATTTAAGGAAAGTAAATAAAATTAAATAACAAAAACACATATATATTTTTCAACTAAAAATATTATAAAAACATTATTGTAATCAGGTCATAAGAACCCATCCCATTAAAAATTAATTGATATTTATTTCCAACAGCTTCATTAACTAAGTATTTTATTCGGTACCTATCCACTATAAAATAAATATAAAATTGATTTATCTGTGATTCTTATCTCAAGGGGCTCTATACCAACCAACTCAATTCCATATAGAAAGCTACAGTATAATGAATTCTAAATTACCTCAGATTAATCGATATATACAAGTCGCAATGGTGCTTTCCCTTTGTATTTATTAGAAAATTTCGCTTCTTTTTCTCAAAACCTAATTGTCTAATTCTTCAACGTATAGATTTATTTATGAACACCATGCCAAGCACAACACAGCCATCACAATCACACACATAGAATTCACTTAAATTCACTTTAGGCACGTCTCAGTCTCACTGTAAAATTTAACTTTCCCTCTAAATTTTCATTTTGTTCGCATTAAAAGGAAGGCGGCACTGATAGTCTCAATTATTTTTGTTTCGTCATTTCATAATACTTTAGTTTTTCCCTTTGATTAGGTTTTAGTTTTCATTGAAAAATGGGCTTGGTATACAAGTTTTTTTTCCATTCTTCTTCTTCGTAGGTATTGCCACTCTGACACTTACCTAATTTAAAACAACAACAAAAAAAAAAAAACGCTAAGCGGAAGTTTGCCCTTGATGCACTTTAAAGGTAAAAACATCATGGTATAGGTATAGGGACCTATATTATGTAAAATAAGAAAGTATGTTTTCTCCTAAATGAGAAGTTCTGTGCGGAAGGAAAGTTTTTAAAGACTAACAACAAATAAAACTGTCTATTTAGGGAGGTCCACCCTTTTTTGTTGGCTTAGGTTTTTGTAGGTATAGCCAAAGGAACTTCCGCTAAATTTACCTTACTTCTTTTTGATAGTCTGGGAGGTAGCGTTTCATTTCAAAATACCTCGAACATAAATAAATTTATTGTAAACAATGTAGGGTTAATTTCGACCAGTGAAGGGCAGTTTTCAAAAATCAAATAGCTCAAAAAGTAAATATTAAAAAACACAACGACAACATTTAAAATATCTACCACTGGCAAAATACATTTTGTTTTTTTTTTTAATTTTCCTTTTCAACAAATTTATAATTTTTTTTTACTACATTAAATAACTGTTTCCGAGATAATTTCAATAAAAATAGTTGCATTAATCTATATCGCAAAAATTTGAATAAATCAGTTTCAACGCTATCTACCAGACTATAATTCCAATTTCACGCTTCGATTAAAGCACACAAAAATCAATTTTAAATGGTCAAAAGTAATGGGGTCGGGACTGGAATGAAAAATATTAATTAAAAAAAAAATAAATTCAATCTCCAATCCTTGGCATTTGCTTGTATGTTATATACATACATAGAAACCTATCCTTACATAAATTGCTATCTGGAGCGTATTATGTATTACTAAACATCGCAAAAGTCCGAAATTAATCGATTTTATCATGTGCACATAAATTGTCTGTCTATCAACAAGATATGTATTGTGTCCTAGAAGGAGTGCTTTCGTGTATATAAGATTGATATTTGAAGCAATAATGCGTGTGGCAGATATGTATAGCCTAATTTGAAAGGATTTCAAAATATATTTTACTGTATAGGGGGATGATCTAGGATACCTGTACATGTACAAGCTAAAAATAGGTTTAAGCACGCAGAGGATAGCAAAATCTGAAGTAACTATACCTATACACAATTTGGGATTTTCATTAAGAAAGCAGACAAATAAGGCAATTTCATGAAGACTTTGTAAGGTCTTCAATTAATATTGAAAACTAGAATCGATAAATTAATCTATTTTTAGTCACTCAAAAAAATCAAAACTGATTCTTTTGTTTATTGAAATTAATGTATGAAAACTGCATTAGGATGTATTTAAAATTGTTTTCTAAAGGTTGTTTTTTTTTAGATGTGTAGTTTTCAATCTGGCAATACTTTTTCCGGAGTTGGTCTTTTTGGCAGCTGTCACTTTATTTTTGCTCAGTTTGGTTTGCCATTTCATAATTAATAGACTTAATCCTGAACAACGTTTGCAAAACGTGCAAATGTATTACCAAAATAATGGTTCGGTTCGCGCGTTGCGTCCAATATTCGGTCGACATAATCGCAAAATCGGACGTTTATTCTAGTGGATAATGCACATCCTCAGAGACACCGTACAGTGCGCACCGAAGACGCTATTGCTGCTGTGAAGCAGAGTATCGAAGAAGACCCGAATGAGTCCATCCGCAATCGCGCGCAACAATTGGAGCTGTCGATAATTGGGCCTCTCGGCTGGAATTTATTCGAGCCAGCCGCGGCGGCCACTTGCTCGAAATCATTTTTAAAACATAATGGCAAACCCTTATCTTTATAATAAAGCTAAATTCTTGGCCATAACATTAATACGCATTTTATTTCTTCTTGAACACCACACGTCTTAAAAAGCACCCTTTATTACCACTAAAAGCTGCGTCTGACAGCATTCTTATAAGCCTGACACACTCTGCACGTTTAGTTGTAAGTTAAGCTTTTAATAACCAAAAACAAAGCGTGCCTTTAAAATTAGTAAACTGCAAAAACTCAAAGCTGTTTTGGAATACCGTGCGGGAACTTGGAGGTCATTTTCTGGCCAGTAATAATGCTAACTCACTATACAGGTTGATATATTAGCACATCATTTTAAATCACATCTGTCAGCAGATGAGAATTTTCTGACTTTTAGCTTCGCTTGCCCTATAATACGATCGTGAAGGAATTGGAAGCAGTGCTTTCAAATGTGAAAAATAATAAACCACCGGGAATAGATGGTATTCCAGTGGAATTCTATAAAAATGCTACCCCATAGTTTAAAACTATATAGTGGAATTTTTTAATGTGGTATATAATTCAGCTTGTGTTCTTAGCATAACATAAAGCCATAATTTTTGCTATTTTCAATTTCTTACCTTTCGGTAACGTTAATCATTCCAAAAATTTCCGAGATATCTTTATTCTCAATTCAATCAGAAAAAATGTCTGCTTCTATTCTCTATGAGAGGCTTACGAAATGGATTGAGAATGGCAATCCATTAAGTATTTTCCAAGTGGGGTTTCGACACGGGTTCTTTACTCTGGAACACATTTTTGTAAGCAAATTTATAGAAAAAAATACAAATTTTATTGCTGTTTTGTTGACTTCAAAGCTGCTTTTGACACTGTTAATAGACAAACTTTGATTTATAAGATGGAAGCTTTCGGTGTCTCTCTCTATTTTAATGTTCTGACTTCAACAAGTGCAGCGGTTTGGGATGGTATGAATTTATCAGAGTGGTTTGAAACGTCAGCAGGAGTGCCTCAGGGTTGTATTCTCAGCCCAATTTTATTTTCTCTGTTTATTGATGCGGTTTGGGATTTTTTAGCAGGCGATGTAATTTTTGTAGAAAACCTTGTTATCATTTTGCTTTACGCTGACGATTTAGTATTGTTTGCAGATAGTCCATTCACATTACAACTTCAAATCAATAGACTTCAGGAATATTGTGAAATGTTGGGCCTGCCAAAAGAAAAAAAAATATGGTCTTTCAACCAAGGAAACGAAGGAGACTGCATAAGGAAAGTTGCTGATAGAATTGAAATTGTAACCCAATTTAAATATCTTTGAGTGTTGTTAACCGCGAACTTGAATTTTCACATGCAATTCTAAAGAGAAAAGCAATGAGGCCAAGCTTGCCCTAAACATGATGTGACCTTCTTGCTTTAATAACCATAACAGGTAAAACGTGCATGAGTTATCGTGCACAGGTTTTTGGCTACGCTCAACTCGAAGAATTTGAAGGGTTTTAAAGGTATTTTTTTCAAAAAATTTTTCGCTCACCTAAAGCAACACCAATGCTATGCTATTCACGTAAAATCCGGTATTCCTATAATTTTTATTCAAAATCTTTTAAAAAAAGTTATAAGATGAGAAAATGGTCTTCACAAAACATTTATGCGAAGGCTACTTAAACGAATAATGCGCCCCTAAGGTAATTTGCTGTAACTTTACGAACAAGCCATTTTCGCTGATTTAATTGCGAAAATTGATGAAAAAAATATATAGCCAACATATAAACAGAGCTGCTTCGTCAGAAATTAGAGATATTTATAAAAACTTAAATCACAACCGAAAACAACTATTTTTGCAATGAACTTTCTGTAGAAGCTATACCTAAGTATTATATCTTTAGAGAAAGGGTATGGAGTTACTCAATTTAAATTATGTTCCTCTGTTAATCTCTCTCAAAATTGTAATAGAAGAGAACTTGAGGATAGTAACCATTTCAAAGCAGTTTTTCCAATCGTTCAAGAAATTCGACGGCTTTACTTCCAAGTGAACTATATGTCAAGAAGTCAACTCCACTTTTTTCTCTAATGGCGTCGCTAATCCCCGGTGTCGCTTTTTTTTTCAACCGAATCCCATCGCGGTCTTGCAAAAAACACGCCTTTATTGTCAAAGGATTATGAGAAGCACTAGGAACCTCTAACAAAGTCACTTCACTGCAGAAGCAGAACCTCAAACATATTGACGAAGTCCGACAGCTTTATTTAAATTTTCTGGATTTCTTTCTGTTTGATTTTAATTTGAAAACAAGCGCATACTTACCCATAAGAGCATGTAATAACTGAAAATTTAACAGCGCTTTAACCCAGAAAGTATTAATCTTACAAGCAAATATAGTTGACAAAAAAGATAGATAACTAGATTTCCTATGAAAAAGACTCAAACAACTTTTTTGTACGACAAGCTGTTTTCGAGATATTGACACGACACCTATAGTCATGCCGGTAAAACGCCGTATACGAAAAGAATATCTCTTTGACTGCTTTTACACTACAGCGATTTTTAATCTTCGTTTCTCCTTTGGTTTCCTTCTAATTGCAAATACCTTTTACACGACAGCGATTTTTAATGAAAAGTTTAGTTTGTGCAAGTGAAGAAGTATCATCTCACTGCACTCTTTACTCCACTTGATTAAGCGAAGTTATCTGAGTCGACGACGAATGAAAATAAAACACATTCGAACAGTAAGCAAAAGCACAAAGAAGAATGAGCGATAACTCTGCAATTTGTTCAACCTCAGCAATTTCGTCTACCCCAGCCACCACATACGTCCCTCGCCAACGTGCTTAAAAATCGCAAGAAGAAATTGCATGGTTTAAAAGCAGTCTTTCTGAACTAGGCCTAAGCTTATCCTTAACGGTTGTATGGCAGTTACCATTACGAGTTGCCGGGATCATCTGAAACTTTAAAATCTTTAAGTCGAGTAACATCTGGAGCACATGAAAAAACAAAATGCGCAATCAAGAACGTTTTGTATTATTATGTGTTGTGTTCTGAAGGAATTAGGAAAACTTTGACAAAAAATCTTGTCAAAACAACATTATGGGTGTGTTTCTTTATTTATTCCGAATATTCGGAATATCTGGAACACCGCTTTTGCGTTTTTTTATTCTCTGGAATATTCCGGATATACTTTTTTGTTGTTTCTTTATTCGTTCTAGAATTATTGGAATGCGATCTTTCTGTTCCTAGTCAAGAGCTAGTGTAAAAGTAAATGGAATATTCTCTACTTTGACAGATACATTTCATTTTTTTCATTGGTTACAATTAGGTATTGTTATTTTGTCTGCAGTCTGCCTCTGCCATGGATGAAAAGAAATTTAATGAAATAGAAATGGGTGAACATGTTTTTGTGATAATTATTTTTGTATCTTCATGATGCTTATGCGTGCGCGAAAAATTAATTTACAATTTGCAAAACAAAGAAAAAATCGCAAAATGATTTATTGAGATGTAAACAAACAGCTGATAGTTGGATATTCTTTCAATTAAGATCTGTTTCCTTATTTATTCGATTCTGGATATTCTGGGTAGATATTTTGCCTTTTCCGTCTTTTCTATTCTTTATCCGGAAAAAATAAAGAAACACACCCTATGTGTTTGTGTGCGTTCACAAGTGTCACAACACAGCTGTGCGAGATCAAAGTTAAACATTTTATGAAAAAGAGCATAATTTTTCTTTTACAAAAATGTGACAGGACACCATTTCCATCACACAAGTTACGAGCTCTACACACACCCTCCGGCCTTGTGTAACCTTTACATTATACCATCCTTTCTCGAGAAAGTGATGCTTCGTGAGTCGTGACCTCTTTATGAATGGTGCTTTCAAGATATATTTTTTATAATTATGTTTTACTTTTTTTTTTGTGTGTGTACCTACCTACCGTTGTTTGTGTTCTGACAAGCTAATTAGTCTTGTTTGCAACTCACCAGACCAAAAGAGGCTGAAAAAAGCTAAAGAAAGATAAATATTTATAAACCAGCTGTTCGTCATATCTTTCCAGTGCATCTTTCTGTCAGCAATTCAATTACTACCTGGTTGCCACAACATTCTTTCTTGTCACACAAAATGTATCTATTGCATTATGTATAGGTAGTAGCGATGCATCTAGGCAATTATTAGTTTCTTCACCTACCCTTCTGTTCACATTTATTCTATTTTGAGGCTGATTATTTGTTTTGTTTCATGTTTTTTTTTCATATACAAAAATAGAAAAAAAGTATATGTAGTTTTCTTAAAACTGCTGATGTGTTATCATCACAACACAAAGTAAATGGAGCAGATCATCATTTCATATTATAATGTAGGACATTGTGATTATTGCTCTTGTCTAACAGACATTTATGTTGGGGTGGGACTTGAGATCCAGATGGAGGGGAAATTGGAACACTGTAAGATGAAGGGGTTGTCTTGTAGTATTATTTCAGTAGTTTAACATGTAAAAACTCTTATCCATTAAGTCCTACATTTTAAATATTAAAAAAAAAACTTTGTGACTGTTCGACTTTTTTTTTTGTTTTTGAAAAATTGACACCATATAAGAAAATACATATTTTGCTGCTGAATGGATTTAGAGTAGGCTAATAGCTAAGTTGTGGAAAAATTTACTCACTTATAATTATTGTGCGAATTGATTTTAATTTAAAGTATGCGAAGTTTATTTATAAAGAATTAGAGTTGACTTGGCGGCAAATTTAAGGATAAAGAGATTCTTTATTTCAGCAAAAAATTATAAATATATTTTCTTAAGAATATGGTCATGACAATCCTGCCATCTGTGGTTGAATATTCGATACCAATAAAAACAAATGGAAAATTAGGTCCTGTCTATGAAATATAAGCGAATAAAATTTTTTAAATTTAAAATCTCATGACGTGAAGTTTTAAGGCTTTATAATTGTCCATGGCTTTTAGACCATTAGCTCATGAAGCTTGGTTCTTCTTGGTTTCCGAACACCGATCGTCTCGTAAATTAAAGACGGTCTCTATTTCGGATTTAGTATAATATACTATGACGTATATATTATGACTTTTGTAGTCGCTGATTGTGGGATACAGCGTGTTTTCTAACAATATACTTCTGTAACTATTTCTTTCTATTTGTAGACTACGATTTTTGATGTGTAAACATCTATGCTGGCGGTAGAGTGAAAAAAAACGGGAACGTTCGTGTGCAACGTTACGTTGTGCAACGTTACGATCTGCATACTAGGATGGGTGCGTTCAGTGAAAAAAAATTTAAGATCTCCTTCAAGCAAAAACAAGTCCGTTTTGGATCCGCGCACGTTGATGTTTACACATATTAACCGTGAGTCCCGGCACTCACACAATTTTTTTGATATACCAGGGTGTAATTATTATGCCAATTGAATTGAAATGAAAGACTATGTTTCATTATTTTTGTATGGTTTCAGCAATTGTATAGTATTTCTTATTTTGTTTTGAAGAGATAGGTCAAAGTTCTTAACCAGTAGGTATTCAATATTTTCTTATATTTCAGGTTTAGGTCTTCTCTTTTCTTTTCTTTTCTTTTATTTTCTTTTATTTTCTTTTCTTTTCTTCTTTTTCTTTTCTTTTTTTTTTTCTTTTCTTTTCTTTTCTTTTCTTTTCTTTTCTTTTCTTTTACTTTACTTTTATTTTATTTTCTTTTCTTTTCTTTTATTTTCTTTTCTTTACTTTTATTTTTACTTGCTTTATAGGGCAAGTATTGGTTTCGTGTAACAAACAAAATTTGGGGTTGTAATCAAAACTAACACTACGATAATCGAGAAGTCCGAAAAAGTGGGTTTCGTCAAATTTGGGCCAGAGCATTTTTATGTGATTCCCTAGAATAGAAATTTGAATTTTTGTTGTAGCTCATCTAGAACGGGTAGCTGCCATACAAATATTTTGGTTTCTTCAAATTGTCTCAAAAAGGGATCTAACGATTTTGAATAAACTTCGTACCTGTAATAACCAAGTCAATTGTAAGAAAACTGCATTTCAGGTTTTTCTCAAAAAAATCACATTACGGAATTAGCTATTCAACGTTTTTTTTTGAGAAAATGGTCATATTCTTGGGTTACTCGCGTATATCTCTGCCATGGTTTTACCGATTTTGTTAAAATTTTTCAATCTGATGCTTCTTAATAATTTAAACAATAATGCATTTAAAATTTTTTGAGTATTTAACCACAAGAGCAGAAAGTTCGTGCGATCAAATCGTGCCCATTTTTTGTTTCTTTTTGATGTGCTCTTTCCATTTTTACTTCGCATCCAAGATCACTACAGGCTTAGTATTGACGTAACGCAAAGCTTTTACGTTTATCAACATTAAAACATTTACTCCTTTTACTATTACAAAGTTTCTATGAGTTGATCTTGTTTCATTGAGTGTGATACGCCGCGCCGCCATTGCTGTACCCAATCTCATACTTTATCGACCACATTTTGCAAATTTTGCTATTGCCTTCACAACGCATTTATCAAGCACTAATATCGCAGTATCATCTGCTAAGGTGGCCATAATAGCATTGTTGTAAATTGGAATTTCCCTTCTATATAACAAAAACAGGAATAGTCCCAGGACACTTCCTTGTGGTACACCAGCTTCAATTTTCTTAAGTTCCGAACACACTTCATCGTACCATACTCTTAAGAGTCGTACGGTAACATAGGATTTCAGTATTTCGTAGAACTGCATTAAATATGCAGTTTGTACTCAGGTTCCAGATGCAAATACCCTTGTCAAAGGCTTGAGCAACATCTAGAAATACAATAGAAATAGGTCTACCGCGGAATGTTTAATTCCAAAAGAATTTTTGTATGGGATTTTCCGTTTCACATCAGCAGCGTATTAGGCTTTAAGGGATAGATTTCTAGAAATATACGTAATGTTTTTAAAATTCTTCGAAGGAAGGTGATATTGGTATCTTATGAAAAATTGCTTTTAAACCTTAGAAAATAGACTGAGGACCTAATGTTGGTTAGGTTAAAATCTACTACATGGATTTTTTAACGAAAATTCAACGTGAACTCTATTATGTATATAAAAGAACTAAAATTCTTCTTAACGCTAAAAAATAGATGTAATTTGAAATGAACTTAATACAAATTTCGTAAGATTAAAAGTTAATCACTAAAATCGTATAACGTGGTTCGGGGGATCTATAGAAAGCCAGAACTGTTTCATTAATATCTACATCCTTATTGTTATTTTCTATAATGAGACTTTTATTTTAAACTTTAAAGACACAAGAAAAAGGCATTAAAAAAGACACCGTTTTATTTGCCAATTTAAAAATTAAATAAGGTAACACCCAAGTGCTTTATTTCAGCTAAACTTATTGAACTGTACTTTTTTTAGCTATGTTATAGCTTTGCATGTACCTATGTATGTAATAACTATGTACATCTTAAACTAACACCTTGGACAAATACACGCCAAAAAGTCCCTTATAATCAATGGAACTTGTATCTTTTTAGTTTTCACATTTAAAATTTAAATTATTTATCAATATAGGTAGATACCTATATTCTAACAAAGGATTGGGTAACATCAGTGGCGTAGTGCAGAGGACATCGATATACATAGGACAGAGGCGGGCACCTTAGGACACTTTTTACAAAATTCATCCTGAAATTTCTGTTCACAATTACAATATGTCATACAAGTTAGAAAAAAAACTATTAACTTGTGTTATACTAAGTCTATAGTGTATACCTTCTTTCGTGACTGAATGTACATTTCACATGCATTAGTTAACGTCAGTCGACAAAACTGTACATATATTTCAGCTGGGAATTATTGCTAAGTTCTGGAAAAAATGTATTTTCAATATATCGAGAATTTTTTGTTCACTATTTAGAGAAGTCTGTATAGGTACAATTTTATGTGTTCACTATATTCGATAGTTCACTCTATCCCCCCTAGGGATTCAGTTTTGGACAGCCCTGTACCAGTCTTGGACATGCCTCAAGCCTAGCACGCTGCTGATGCGAAGTTTTAGCAGATTACATATAAATTTAATGCGAAAAAGTGACATTTGAGTGATTTTCGTTTTTGTATTTGTTGCTTCTTCCTTCTTACAGCATACAATATTTCGCTCTCTTGTTGGAGAGCACCAAAAAAATTCCGTTTCGCATCAGCAGCGTACTAGGCTTTAGCATTAAAAGTTGTAAATTATGAAAGGCCCTTCTTTTCTACGATCTGTCGCTTCACCTTATTTATTTTATTTATTACTAAAACAAATTTCATCAAATGTCTACTTTCAATGTTAATTAACCATTGAAAGTAGATATGTGAGCCTGGATTTATTAAAATAAAATAATATCTGCCTCACAGAAACCAGCTGTGCTACGCCACTGAGTAAATCCTATAGAATACACGTCACTGTTTGTGAATTTGTGTGAATGTGAATTTTAACGTCATTTTGTATATTGGATTTTAATTTAAAGTGACTATAAGAGAATACTGTGAGTGTATGGTCTTATTTCTCATGCAATTATGGGGTATTATACACCAGTCTTTGTCTTTATACACTCTTCGCTTTTCCTTATCATGAACTTAGTCTAGGAGCATTATAAGGGTGAAATTAAATTAGTTTAAGAATCTCAAAGAAACCTACGCTACGCCAAGAAAGGGATATCATGTAAAGTATTGCGCAGTTAAGTGATTCATTGTGTGATGGTTAAATTGACGAAGAAGAAGAAGCACAACAAGAAATCTCAAGGAAAACATGGAATTACGCTTGTAAGCTATTTTTGTTGAAAGGTATTGCAAGTTTAATTATGCGGATTTTAATGATTATTTTTGAATTTATTTATGTTCCAAATGCTATAGATGTACCAATTCAGTTAAGAGTCAAAATACCAAAAACTTAATAAAAACCGGGGATAATCTGACGAGAATTTGAACTCTCTCTAAATTTATTTTTTATTATTTCACCTCAGAACTCTGAATGTTTTAACATCTAGCCAAATAAATATTAAAGTGAAATACATAAATTATTTTAATAATAAAAAAATGTCAACTCATCTCATGCTCGAGCAGGACAAAGCAATAAAAACAAATTCATTAAACAATATTTAGTGCACTTAATTTAAATTCTAATTTATATTGCAAAAATATCACACATCAAAATCTCAACTACAGATATACCACGTACTTACACTCATATTATGATGGTAAACATTGGCCATGACCGACTTGTCTAATTTATATGGTTAAATTTATTTTATTATAGCACCATTAAGTATCGCATAAATAAGTCTGGCTGGTCTATTTGCTAGATTTGCAAATCTATTTTGCATAGTTTATTTCTTATGTAGGTATGTCTTTTTTAAATGACTATTATAATAGTCTGAAAGTAAGCGTTGTAAATTGCAGTTTTCATACTTCAGCATACATGGATTTTATGAAAAATCTGTGTCATAATATGTACCTATACCTCCAAAGAATCATGTTAAATATAAATGTATATATATGATGGATACAGGCTCGAGGTCCAAATTAAAATTAAAGAAAAACACTTAAACTTGTCTTAAATATTTATAAATTAAATTGGGGGTTGTCAAAGATCAATAGGTCCGTAGTAATTGTAGATAAATATTCTTCTCAAGCTTTGTTCCTAGATTTTCATTTCTACGCACAAAATTAGTGGAAAATTCGAGCTTTCAAATGTGTTGAACAATGAGGCCAGCTTATAATAAGAACTCAAATTTAATATATTTTTTGTTTAGCTAAATCTTTTGACTCTGTTTTGAATTAAGTTTTTTTTTTGAAGCACCCTAATATGTGTACCTACACTCATTTTTTGTTTAGCCAAATCTTTTGACTCTGTTTGGAATTAAGTTGTTTTTTGAAACACCCTAATATGTGTACCTACACTCATTATATTTCATTACATGCGAATAAATTTGTCCCGCAATCTCCATAAGGGTGGCACATACGAAAAAGTTAAGAACCTACTCATCAATCTATAATAAAATATATTCACCAATGGAAAAAAAAATGTTTTAAAAATACCATTGAAAAATTGCAACGGTGTAATCAAAACTATAACACAAGCGAGGGCTCAAAAATATTAACATACTAAATAGCTTTAGAGGCTTTATGTGCGCCTTCTAAAAGTCTAGTTTGCATAACTTTTTGTATATCTAATGGGAAGACAATTTGCGTGGTAAATTAACTCGCACCAACTAGACATAGACAGAGGAGTGTGTGTCTATATCAACATCACTATATTGATGAATGATGACTCACTCTAAAAAAGTAATTAGGAGTTTTATGATTTTAAAACACATTAAATGACGACAGAACAAAATTGTAAAATAAATCGTCAAGTTAATTATTAGATACCTACTATCCTTCTATGGTCTATACGATCAGATGAGCAACTTCAGTGTCTTCTTTTTATCTTTTTTTAATTAATTTAATTTCCGTGTCTTTTCAAGGTATCACATTCTAATTGGTTTTAAAGTTATTTTTTAAGAAGAAATAAAAATGTCGAGATAGTGTCTTGTTTCTTTTATTATTATAAATTTATGAATGGAGACTTATTATACCATCAAACAAAGCAGTGCAGTGTGAGAGAGAGAAATTGGTTTTAATGATTATACACCGGCATAACTTAAATTATTTTTGTTTCAGCTTACATATCTACTTACCCGCTCATTAAAAAAATAGAAAAAAAAAAACAAATTAAGCAAACGTATACCTCATGTCTATCTTATTAACTTTAATAATATTTCTGGATGATTGCGACTTGGATTTGAAACTTAAAATTAAAATGACGAGAATGGGCCTTGGAAAAGTTCACGTGCCGAAATGCCCTTAAAACTGGTCTAACCGGCAATTACATTTGAGTCAATTTTGTAAGGAAAAACTGAAATGTGTCAAAAGTAAATATTTTCTATTACCAAGGGTGCAATCATCCTGGCAATCATGAATAAAGCTAAAGACGAAAAGATGTAAATGAAAAAAATTATTTTTAATATACTTCCTGAGGCCATACCAGTGAGTACTCGCTAGCGAGTTGGCTACTGTCAAATTCCTATTTGTATTTGCCTCACTCGCTCTACCGTCTTCTCAAAACTGGCTCCGAAAAATGCAAGCCACAGCGAGGAGCTATATAGCGAGTTACTAAAGTTACTGCGTATTAGTAAACAAATTCCAACTCTCTAGCGAGAGTGGCCTTAGGGTAGGGATATGCAACTGTCAAATTCACTAAAAAAATAGAAAAATAGAGAAAGGCAAATGTCTGTTGCTCAGATGTGTGAATGTACATAATGTATCCTTACAAAAAACCAGCACAAAAGTGTCATACATTTTTTGACTATTAGGTACATGAAAAATTTATTGGTCGAGGCCATTTGCGAATGGTACCTAAGGCACAGTTATGCGAGAAGCATTGCATTGCGTTAAACAAAAGAAGAGCGCAGAAGAGCGTTGCAACGGCAACGTATGATAAGCTCATAAAAATTCTGATCTCGATAGCATTGTGCAATGGGGAAATAAAAATCGCGTAGAATTTAATGCTTCAAAAACACAATGCTGCCTTCTGTCGTTAAAGCGGAACCCACCCCCAATGCCGCTATCCATGAGCGACACTTGCATCGAGGAAACTGAAAAACTTTCGGTTCTTGGTATGAGCATCACAGACCACCTTTTATGGAATGATCACATATTTGATATCGCCAAAAACGCTGTTAAGTGTTTGGGTTTTCGCCGTCGATGCAAGAAATTTTTCTCCCCCTCTGATCTGGCTTTAATCTATAAAGCCTTCATTAGTCCAAAAATGGAATACAATTCTCATATTTTGGCAGGTGCTCCAATAACCCACTTGAGTCTATTAGAAATTCAAAAGAGAGCTTTAAAAATGATAGGCGATAAAACTATAACGGAAGCAATTGAAACCCTCGAACACCGCCGTAAAGTTTCATGTTTTTCATTATTTTATCGCTATTTTCATAAACATTGTTGTAGGGAAATAGCCAGTCGCATTCCTCCCCTTAAACAATTCAACCGTAATACTCGTACTTCAAGGAATGCGCATCAGTCTACCCTTGAGCCCAACTTCGCACGTACTGTTAAGTACAGAGATTCTTTCTTTAGTCGTACTACAAGAATGTGGAATGCTTAACCCGGCTCAATTTTTCCTTGCCATTTCGATGTTCAGACATTTAAAACCAATGTGCATCGGTATCTCCTTTCAAATCCTCTCCCACTTTCCTAAACGCTCGCACTGTGTATTAACATTATAAGGGTAGTCACAACCTCTTGAGTGCGCGCAAAATATAAAAAAAAAAACAAAAACAAAAGAAGAGCGCAGAGAAGCTTTAACGATGTGCACCATGACACATCTCGCATAGCAACTCGCACTACTGTGCGCACAGCCTAAGGAAATTCTACTATTTTGACAATTTAATAAAATTGAGATACATTTTGTGGTACAGACTGTTTAATATAGAGGTCTGTTTGGTAAATAAAACTTTCACAAAATTGTGTTTTTTTCCTATGGGTCTTGATGACAGCAAATTGTGGTGAAGTAACAGTAAGTGCGAAGTACTGTCATGCTGGAGGTCTGAGTTCAATTCCCAGCCTCATCCACCTAAATTATTATTTAATTTAAATTAATTAAATAAAACCGGCTAGTGACAAATCCTGAAAATGAAAAAGTGCCTCTCACCTTAGTCGTTCAAATCAGGGTTGCCACAAATTTCCGAAGTAGATTTGCAAAAAAAAGTGCAGTTGATTCAATATTTTTGCGGTAACTATCTAGATTTATATTTTCAAGTAATAAACTTTGATGGGTTGGGTCTTGAAATTTCTCCTCAATTTCGTCGACTCTGTCATTAAAAAAGTGCTTGGTTTTCAAAATCGAAAAATTAAAGGGTGGGATTCATAAAGAATGAGAATGCGTGCATTCAATGACAGAATTGAAAAATTATTGATTCAATAATATTTTTTCGTAAAACCAAAAGTGCAGTAGATTTGATTTACAGGTAGTCGATTTAAAGGAATGTGACAACCCTCTTCAGCAGAAAATTGTAGGTCCTCTCCATTCCTGCAAACAAAAAACACGCTCACGGGAATGGTTGCCTGTTGTGAGTCACTATGCGCTCTCAATGAGCTGTCGCGCAACCAAATTAATTTTATTTTGACATCAAATTATGATAAATTGTGAAAATTTGTATCGCACTTGTCATTCAGAATGAAAGAAAAGATACCAAAAATAATGGCGGTGATTAATACGCACTTTATCGCCTTTTTTTTATGAAAGACGACCTTGTTAATGGCGGTGTTAAGTGGGCTGTAAAAATACAAATCACATTAAAATTATTAACAGCTTGTCTCTTTGCAAGTCTTTTTCTCACTAAAAAAAAAAATAAAATTCAATCACAACAATACTCATATTCATATACTTTGTAACACAAACGCTAAACATTTTTAAACAAAATGGTATTAGCGAAGTTCTTAAGAATGCAAAAATACAATAATTCCTTCAATTGCATTCATTACCACCGTGTAAGCAGCTTTCGACAACATTTCCCATGGGCTGGGCTGGGCTGGGCAATGGGCTTTGTGAGCTGTGGGCATATGGCATTCAAAAAATTTCTTAAATAAACTTGAGGCGCATTGGAAAATGTGATAAATAAAATGAAAATAGAAAAGTTTTAATTATAAATTCCATAGAACGCAAAACATTCACCTTTAACCAAACAAAATACAAAAAAAAAAAGAAATAAATAATAATAATAAATTTCTCGTCTTGCCCCATCTCCTCCCCTCCCCCCTTTCCACCACCTCCCCCCTTTCCACCGCCTCCCCCAAAACCCAATCAAAAAGAAAGAACAATATTGCATTGGCCATCGGCCAATTGCAATATTCAGTTTCACCTCTGCAAAACCAGAAGCTATACTCGTCCATCACTGGGCAGAGAGCTCAGAGCGCAGAGCAGAATGTATGCACGTATATACATATGTATGTAGGGGTAGGTACAAATTAAATTATATATATTTAACAAAACATTGAATTTGTTTTCGCAAATGTGGCTGGAATGCTAAATATAGAAGAAAATATACTGCCCAGCCAGGAAACTTAAATTTTCCTCGACTCTTTCCCTCTGGGTTATTCTAATCTTCGCAAGTAGATACTCGCATATAGACAAGATTTAGTGGTGTTTGGTGTGCACAAATATTGGCCGGGTGACGTCGTCGTCGGTCGTCGACAAAATGCCTATACGGGACTGGCCCGTAAATATTGTTTGCAACAAGGAAGTCACGGGATGGCGATTTAATTCAAACCAAACAAAAAACCATTTAATGACACTCGTCGCCGCCGCCACCGCCACTGATGGCACTGCCGCCCGTTGCCGCCGCCGCCTGATTTGTTCGTCGTTGTGTTTGACTACGGCCAGTAGCGAGTCATAAAACTGGGCACTGGACTACCATCTCCATATCAGCTTGGGCTTCCATCTCCTCCTCCATTCCCAAATATAAGTTCATACATTGACTCCTTCACTCTCCCAAAATACCATACCACACCACACTCAGCGACGATGAATTCATTCACCTAGGTCATTGAACCGCACTTAAATTGAAAATAATATACGCGCGCGTAGAAAATTTGCTGGTAAATTATGTCCAATCAAAAGGAACAAAACAATTGACTGTGACACACAAAATGTATTCGTTTTGTATCATTCAGACTGCAGCCCGGCCCGGATCCTCTTCAAATATCCGAGTTATAGATATAAATATATACGAATGTCATGGCGGAAAGTTTAATTATTTAATTAAATACCGATGGGCCCCCGATGATCGTATATGTGAGCAGCTACCATCAGTGCACCGCTAGCGCAGCGCGAGCATTAGATCTATATGGGCATCAGTATCGGAATTATAGGTACATAAACAAACAAAGTATTGACTTGGAGGGGCCCTTTAGTTAGACTATACATATTGTAAAGATAGAAATTAAAAAAAAAAACAACTGGATGCCTTTTTCTTTTTTTTAAATTCGAAAGCGGAAATAATTATAACCGAAATTAAATGGAAGTGACTCTAGAAATGCCAATTATAACAGTTTTGGTTTATAAAATTAGTGTTTATGCGGCCCCGCATGGCCAGGGCCCTCCGCCGGTGGGCATACTTCAGGCAGCCAGAGTTTTTTTTCAAGTCGCGCGAAGCGCGTTAACACACGCCCACTTTTAATGGCGAAAAACTGTTATAAATTGGCATGTCTCGTCCAAATTAAATGAGTAGTGTCAATTTATAACAGTTGCAAAAGATTATCGCCATTAAAAGTAGGCGTGCCTTAAGGAGCTTCGCGCGAATTGAAAAAAATTGTGTGAGTGCCGGGACTCACGGTTAATATGTGTAAACATCAACGTGCGCGGATCCAAAACGGACTTGTTTTTGCTTGAAGCGGATCGTAAGATTTTTTTTCACTGAACGCACCCATCCTAGTATGCAGATCGTAACGTTGCACACCGTAACGTTGCACGACGTAACGTTGCACACGAACGTTCACGTTTTTTTTTTCACTCTACCGCCAGCATAGATGTTTACACATCAAAAATCCGGGTTCGCGAAGTATGACCATCGACGGAGAGCCCTTGTCCTTCAAGGCCGCATAAAAAGTAATTCTATAAACAAAACTGTTATAAATTTGCATGTTTAGCGTCATTTCATAAATAAAAACTAAAGCGAAAGATACATATATATGTAAGAAATAAGTAATTCACAGTACAAACATAAATAGTTCATCCTCAATCAAGATCAATATTTGAACACACCTATTCCGGCGGATAACTTGAAGTTGAATAAGGGTTGAAGTATATATGATTGGCTGTTATACTATGTTTCCACTGTGAGTAGCGTGTAGTGTTTCCACAACACAAGAGCATACAAAAATAGACTTTGACAGTATACCTACCTTTCAAAATGCAAATGTTGTTTCATTTTTTCGTATGAAGTTGAAGTGAGACAGAAAGTTTCACGTCTGTCAAAAGAAGCAAACAAATTTGGATATTCCAATGAATGCGTTCAGCGTGACATAAAATAGATTTGTTCGTTTTGTTAATCTATTGGCCCTATGAAGATTTAGCAAGATTTATTTGGAATCTACTACATTAAAGAAATAAATCTTCGAGATCTTATCAAATTTCGGTTTAGGGGTCGATAAAGCGTAGTATTAATTTGAAAGGTTTGTTTGAATGCACTATAAGCCGAGTTAAAACCTAGATCCGAGGATGAACCACGATTGTATCTAAAATTGTCCATATAAGGTGAATAATTTATTCAATGACATCACTTTCCACACCAGATATTAAGATTATGGGCCGCTGAAAGTTGGAATCCACCACTGTTTGGCGTGCTCTAATAATTCTTTGACATCGTGTGATGGGACTTGAGTTGTTATTTTTTCAAAAATTTCATTCTACAAATTCTATTGCGCGGGAGTGTCTTCCCCATCTGTCTACGATGCATCAGAAGTATCTGCACCTAGCCTCTAATAAAAACGGGAAATTGAATTGATTAGGCTTGGATAATATTTTCTGTTTTTTTTTTTTAATAAAAAAAGAAGTACACATTTATGATGCGGCTTTTTGTGTGCACATCAAATGAAATAAGGTTTTTCTTTGAAATATTAACATTGTGAGCACATAATTACATGTATGTATGTATTGTATATATTTGGTTGGCGATTTTTTTATAATTTGATTTATATTTTTTTTGTACTAAAACATTCTTCTGTGTTGCAGTTGCAGTTTGGGTTATGATGGTGCGGTGGGTCATAGATATGTACGTATATACGTTGATAAATATAGATTTTCAGCATTTAATGATTTTATTTTGTTTTGTTTTGTTCATTTATACATTTGAGCACGACCTGCAGTCTATTTGGGATAAAAATAATAATGTTCATGTATAAATGAGCGAATGGAACGGCAAAGTTATGTCTATTTAATTTGCGCCGAACTTTTGAAGTAATCATTTTTTATTTTTTGGTAAGCGATAAAACATCAATAGTCCTTTTAATTTATTGCTTTGGCTAATGAGGCTCTTCTTTATTTTCTTTAAGATTAAGATTTTTTTTATCGGGAAATTATTGGGCAATTATAAAATTTAAGTAGGTACATATACCATTTTGAAGTTTCTTTGGTTCGAAAACAAAAACAGATGAACAAACATTCAAACAAACAAAGTGATAAAATAGGCAATATTTTTCCTAACAGAAAATAAGACTGACTGCTGCCACTTGAGAGCCACATAGCAATATATAAATCTAATTTATAACACAGTTTTTTGTCTATTGCCGATATTTACAATTTTTAACAGGCAGTTAACTTGAGAGTAGGTATATATATATAGAGAGTGAGGGCAAAGAAAGTTCGCAAAATAGGCAACGTGCCAGAAATTGCCATTTCAGGAACATTTAGTGAAAGTTGCCGCACTTCAGCAATAGAAACAAACAAAAAAAAACGGAGCAAAACAAGAATGGAAAATAAACATGCATGCATACTGAAAAACACTTCAAATGAGATTTTTGCAGCACGTTTCATTTGTGAACTTAAGAAGACTCAACATAGCGAACAACTTTATATGTTTCGCCCCTTATTGTCTACAAAAATGTTTAAATTTTTATGTTAAACTTTAATATTTACGATCTGGTTTAGTAGAGAACCCGCTTAAGACCTTTAAAATGATTTAAGAACTTTGTTCTTTATTTCAATGTGACTGACACAGATTAGCCACATGAAGATGAGAATCCTCGGCAGCCATTTTAATTTGCCCACAAGCTCAAATTGTCAGATATCAGATAAAAAATGATAATGTGTGTATAAAAACCTCACACTTAGACAGTAGGGATCTTCACACACCTGGTTAAATTGTTGTTGCGATTCACATGTATTCATCGACGCGGGATGAAATTACAAATACAACAATGTTAGCAAATTGGTTTTGGAGGGTGAAACGTACGAAAGATTCTCATCTTCATGTGGCTAATCTGTGGTGACTGATGGTAGGTACCTACAAATTAATGGACATTATTAATGTTAAGAAGAAAATACTTTAAGAACTTTTTCAATAAATAATAGATATTATATATGACAGAAAAAATCTGAAAGCAAGCAATGGGCACGTTCAATCACAAAATCTGAAAATTCAGATCTGAATTTATGCTGTTGAACGCACAAATAATCTGAATTTTCAGTTGAGAGTTGTTGTGTCAAATGCTAGCATTTACCTAAAGGGTTCACATTAAAACAAAATAAAATAGAACTTTAAGTTCTGTTGGTGATTTATTTAACTAAATCAGCAACAAATTACAGCAAGACTATGTAAAGTTTAATGAAAAAATAATTCCACATTTTTCTAAGAATACTTAATCTTTTGATTTAAGAACTCATTTATCAATAAACAATAAGTTCTTTTATGTAAAAAAGTATTAATTTGTTCGTGATGAAAATTAATCATCATAAATCAACCACTTACCAGAGCGAAAATCATAAAGTTCAACTTCTATATTTCCCCCACCACTATTACTTTATTCTGAATTTTCAGATAAGAATTTTTGGCTGAAAATTCAGATGAAACGTAAACAAACGTAACTAAAAGTCATCTAACTTTTTATGACAGCTGGCCAATCAGAAGCTCCAAAAATTCAGAAATCTGAAAATTCAGATGTAAAACGTAATGCGTTGAACGCGCCCAATATAACACTGAAATCGCCCATAAGCAAGCTTGCAAGATTTTTTTAATAGTTTATAGAAATTAAGACAGTTAAAATTCCAAACCTTAACAAAAATTTCGACAAAGCTGATGGATTACAAAATACAAAAACATTAGTTGGATAGAGAGAGAAAACTAAAATGCAGATTTATAGGAATACGGAATTATGGTAGGTACTCATTCACAGAATCATTTTTTTATCAACTTTTCTTGAATTTTTCAAGTGCAGATAATTCCAATTTGAGGCTAATTTAAGCATATCCTTAAAAGTACTAATAGTAATGAATTACATAAAATTTTGAATTTGTTTTTCGAAAACTGTTCACTAAAACAACTTTATTTAAAAAACAAAATAAAAGAAAGATAGAGTTTTCAGTGTTTGACATTGAATTAATAAGAGCATTGAATAGTTAAAACGGAGGTTGTACTTAATATAGTGAAATTTTGAAAAAAAGAATCAGATTCAAAATAAAATTTTACAAAAAAATTTTACAATGGAATTTTAGCTTTAAGAAAAGTTATAACGGAATGAAGTGAGGGTCGCTGTTGTTTTGAATAATTATTTTTCTGTTTTAAAAACTGCCCTTCTCCACCAACGATTTCTTTTTTAACCAGCCCACATACTTTAGTGTCATATTTGCAGCTTTATTCTTTTAAAATGTTTATTTGGAACAATTCCTCAAATATCAAACATTTTAATAGGTATTTTGTATGGTTATAGGGGGCAATTTCCTCCTTTGCCCTCCCCATAGTTACGCCTCTGCACATAAGAGTTAGGTATCATATTAAAGGCTCAGTCAATCCCGATATCTAAGTAAAATATATTCAAAATCGTTCATGGAAAAGTCAAGATATTTAGATATTTTATGGAAGTTGCCGATTGCAAAATAATGATTTTAGTTTTTGTTTCAAATAATTGTCTATAACGGCAGAAATAATTGACGTAGAAAAATAGTTAACCGATTTGTTGAATAATCCTTGAAGCAGAATCGTGAGAATTTAATGCAGCTCGATGAAAGCTTTTCTATATCAGCTTTTGTACTAGCTGCGTAAGTGCCTCTTTTCATATTTTTCCAAAGCCCAACTCATTTGTCAGATAAAATTGGTTACCTTTTTTGTCTTCTACTATAATTTTCTTCTGCGATATTCCTGTATTTTTTAAACCCGGTTCCTGAACGCTTAGATTTTAACTTTTTCTTCTTATGATGAAAACTTTCCGCGACCCATTTACAAAACTAATGGTGAAAAACAATCACAACTCCCGATTGACAAACAAAACTGGGCGTTAAGCATGATTTTATCAAATCATATGATTAAAGCAACACATCAAAACAACTATACATTTTTTAAGTTAGTTTTTTCTCTCAAACTAACAATAAGTGTTAGTTAGCAAATGGTCTTCAAATATATTATACATCAAATAAAGTTGGGAAATTGCAATAAATATTACGAGAGAGTAATAACAGTGTGGGAAATGTGTGAACCTATTCAAATGGCCGGCAGTGTACATATATTGTAGGTTGGTAGGTATGTTATGGATTCGTAAAAAAAATTAAAACGAGATTGTTTCGCAATTCTGTCTTTTTGTCTGTAGTCCATTTGGCTAGATGAGTCTAAACGGATTTGTTGATTTTCTATAAACTTGGTATACTTAGCGCTTTTTTGGAAATTTTTACGGGACCAAAAATAATCGTAAGTACTGACCATTTTTTTCCGAAAAATGGCACCTCTAATAGAACCATTTCTCTCTTATCTTCGCTTTACTCGAAAAATGTGCAAACAATTTTGATCAATTTTCTTAAAAAGTTTCAAAAGGAAGTATTTTATACCAAAATTTTCAAAAATAAATATTTTTTGGATTCAAAATTAATTATTTTGCAGATCTTAAGCTTAAGTTGTTCTTATGGTTATGAACAAAACTAACAATATTTCCATACGACCGTTAAAATCATTTAAGGAAAATTTTTCTCGAAAATGACTAAAGATTTTGATACACGATCTACAATTCAACTGAAACAAATTGTATATTAAGCCATGATTAATATACTATCTACCACTCATAGAATAGTTTTTATTTTTATTTTATCTAGTTAACCGATTTCATTCTACTTTTGTATATACAAGCACAAGTTTAAATTACATTAAAATTTTCAAAAATGTTCGTGTGATGAAAACAAAATTATAGACACTGCAATGAAGAAGTTCTAAACAATTTAAACTACGTCTCTTTGCGCCTCCCTGTTTAAAAAGTTGGATTTTTAAAAGGAACCATCTGACTTACACATACATGGCCGAGCAAAATAATAGCAGTGCAATCTGTTTAAAAATATAATTTTTCATATCTTTATAATGCAGTCACTTTTTCTAACTTCTACTGTAGTGTGGTGCTCATGGATATTAAGTTAAACATTTGAAGTCATAGTTTATTCTTAACGCTTTGATTAAATGTCACTTTGTATGTTGTCTTTCCGTATTTTAAGCTAGCAAAATAATAGCAGTGTTATCGTCAAGTTCAATTTAAAATATTGTGTTTCTTTCAATTTATTATGATTTGGATGTTATAAAAAGTAAGACCTATTCTTTTACTTTATATTTCAACCGAATTTGTTTAAAAAAATAATAATTTGGTCTTATGAAGTGGGTTGTGGTATAAACACTGGCGCCAACTCATTAAAAACCTAATTACGGAAGGCAACATCTATGAGGAAGTTCAGGAACTTGTTGGGTGTTCGGCGAAGATGCAAAGAAATGACATAACATTTGAGGGAAAGCGGAAACCGGGTGGTGTAAAAAAGTTCTTTTGCCATCTTACATAAATCGTGTTGTTCGGTTTTCAAGAATGCATCCTACTGCTGCAGCTATACAGATTGTGGGTGTACTTGATTTACCATGCAGTGTCCTTATTGTAAGAGGACAATTGAGGGATCACAACTTGAATGCTCGCAGTCCAAGAAAAGTCCCACTTCTGAAGAAAATGCCCATAGCAAAAAGGATAAAGTTTGTGCGAGATCATTTAGGTTGGGCTCCTGAAAAATGGAGGAATATTATTTAGACTGAAGAGATTAAAGTTGTACTTTATGGTGGTTAAGGATCTAGGCAGTATGTAAGACGATCACCAAATACGGAATATGATCCTAGATACACCACCAAAACGATAAAACACGGAGGATCTAGTATCATGGTATGGGGATGCTTCTAATACTATGGAATTGATCCAAGATATTGGATCAAAAGTATAATTAATCAACACTCGTATGTGGAAATTTTGCAGAACATCATGCCACCATATGCAGACTTCGAAATGTCGCTTAAATGGGTCTTTTAGCAGGATAGTGACCCAAAGCACACCAGCAGAACAGCTAAACAGTAGTTTCAGCTGTAGAAGATTGAAGTCTAGGATGGGCCTGCTCAGTCTCCGGATCTCAATCCCACTGAACATCTTAGGGCGGACATGAAAAAAGATGTCTCGAATGTCAAACCAAAAAATAACAAAGTGTTATTGACCGTAGCCCAGCAAGTTTGGACATAAATATCACCGCAAAGATGTGACTGGGTTTACGACTCAATGCGGTGTAGTTGCGAAGCTGAGTTAAAAAATAATCGTCATTCTACTAAAAACAAACAATAAATTGAACTTTTTGGACCTTTATTTTGAATTTACTATACACAATGGGACAAGCACTGCTATTATTTTGCTCCCTTTATTTTCAAATAAATTTTGTTTTTGTATAATTACTAATGATCAATAATTAACCATTCAATTTATAAACAACAAATTTATAAAAAGTAAAAAGTTTTGCCAACAATGATTGCTAAAATCAAACTTCTTTTGATTTTTCATTTTTGTCTTAACTTATTTTTCGTTGCACTGCTATTTTTAGTTGCGATATATATAGGTAGATACTATAAGGCAAGCTATGCATTCGTACAAAAAATCGAACTCGAGGATTTTGATCAAACTCGACATTACGATGATAGGGAAGACTAAAAAAGTGGGTCTCGCAAAAACGTCCGTCTGTCTGTCTGTCTGTCTATCTGTCCGTTCGACTATAGCCTAAACGGACGGGTCGATTTTTTTTTACGACCAAAACTAACAGTAGCTGTTATACAAAATTTCTTGGCCAGAAAGGAAAAACTTATTTTTCTCAAATTCAGCGCTACGGATTTTTTTTTAAAGAACTCAATAAATTTAAATAGTTATAAGTTGCCTTTTAATAAAAAAAATGGTTCCGAAAAATGGTTATTAATGGTACCTCCCAAAGAACCATTTTTTTGATTATCGCTTTTCTCGAAAACTGTTCAACAGATTTTGATGAATTTTTTTAAGAACAAGAACATATACATTTGAAATAAAATTGTGTATCGAAATTCTCAAAAAAATATTTTTTGGATTTTTAAAAAAAGTTTTAAAAGTTTTTTTTTTTAAACTTAATATTTTGAAAATAACTAAGTCGATTTTTACTAAACTTGGTAAAAAAAAACAGTTTTTTAACTTTATATAAGAGATTTTTGACAGAAAGAATTCTAATACTCAAAAATAACGGTACCTCCCATACAAATGTTTAAAAATCATTAAGAAAGGTATTTTTTTTTTTCTCAAAAACGACTCCTACGATTTTGACAAAATTTTGTTGGTGTATTAAAATTAGTACGTTCTACTGTTTAAAACTTTAAAATTTAATATTTTACGTTTATTAACAGTGCCACTCATAGAAGGGTTTCTTTGATTATAGGTAATCTCAATATCTGAATAATTAAATAAAACTAGATTTTTCATACAAAAGCTTATAACAAATATAAATAAAACTGCATATCAAAATTTTCTAAAAAATTATTTTTGGATTTAAAAAAAAGAAATAAAAATAATTTTTTGAAAATTCGATATTTCGAAAAAGGGTAGCAGATTTTTTTAAAAAGCTCAATTTTTAAGTCAACATTAATAAATACTTAAAATTGGCGTACCAATTTTTTTTCTCAAAAATATTAACGAAATTTGTATATACCTACCTATACAAAATTAATTATATTTAAAACCGCTCCTTCGATTTTTAAAATTTTTTCCTCATAAATTAAGATTTATATAAGAAATCAGATGGTGTGCATCGCGTTGAGTTAAAGCAGATTCAATATTTTAATCAATTTCTTTCTAAATTTGTTGATTTAAAACAATTTTCCAGTTTTAAATAATATAATTTCCTTGCATGCATATTGCATATGTGCAACACTGGGCTATATTGTTATTTATTGTATACTCACATAATACCACCTGCAACTAAACTAACTTTTGACAAATGGATAAAATATAGACTCCCATAGCTAATTTATTTCAGCTATAGAACCACAATGTGATCGCACATATGAGAAAGTTCGTGCGACCCAGTCGTGCATTTTATTGTAAACTAGATATAGCGCAGCTATAACGTGCTAGAGGATGTAGGATTTCAAAATTTGTTTAAAGATTTTTTCGAAAGATTCGAGCGGTTAGTCTGCAAAACAAAGCTCTCTATTAAAATCCAGATTTGTCAAAATTTACTAAAGATGATCTCTAAGTGAAAAGCACAATGAGTTGGTCTACCTTATAATTTAAATATGAGCTGATTTGTCGAAAAGGGCTCTCACACAATATTGATTTCTATATAATTCATCTATTTTTCAATTACGTAAGACTTTTGAATTTCTTAAAGGCAGGAAATAAGACCCACCGGTTTCTTAAAAAATACATCTGGATCTACATTAAATAAAGTACATCATGTTGTTGTGTATATGTACACAATTTAGGTCTCCATTCGTTTGGTTAAGTCTTTAGTATGCATAAAACGTAGGTAGTTTACTTACGTATGTCGCTTAAAAATTCTGAGAAATTTTTTTTTGTCTGTTTTATTTTTTGCATTGCTTTTTTTTCTGTACATTCATCACACGAATGACGACTTTATTTTTGTTGTAAACCTGATAAAAATCACAAGAGGTATATAGATAAGACTTTAAATATCCAAGTTTACCGAAAAACAAATTGAATTTTATTTTATTTTTAGGTTAATGTGGAAATTATTTGCAATGACAGCAACAAAATTGCGGGTGTGTGTCGGATTTTTTTTTATTTAAAATTGTTTTTTGTACCTTTCTGTTCCACATACATAATTCTGGGAGGAATATAATAAATTATATAGACTTTGATTATTTGTAAAATTCAACTGAAGTTCAATAAACTTCCAAAATTACAACTTTTATGACAAAACATTTCCACAGTTCTTCGTCTAAATCTCAGAATGTATTTAAATAATACCTCCCGTAAGACAGTTTTGATTTTTCTTTCAATTTTTCTCGAAAACGGCTTTAACGATTTTGATAAAAATTCGAATCTGTAATGAAATGAAAAGCTTGATTGAATTACACCACGCTTTAGGTTTTTGGCTAAAAGTTCTAAATTGTTCTTTTTTGGTCAATACTCTTTTATTGTTTGTGATTAGGCTATTGCGCTGCAGTGCAGTGCACAAGTGCAGTTTACAATCTAAAGACTTTGTTCTCTAGGAGTTGCAGGGATGATGGTGAGTAATATATGTATGTAGGACCGGTATATTTACGTAAATAGTGGATGTTTCAATAGCTCGTGTATAAAAGAAGATGGAAGAGGAAATGTACGCGTTTTAGTAGGATTGTGCTTTTTTGATAGAAACTCAAATGCAGCTACACTGTACACCCAACTGTAAATGACACCAACGAAATTATGTTTAAATTTATATTTTTTTTTTCTCTCACATTGGCATTTGGCAGAGTGAATAAAACTGATATTTCAGTATTTACATTTAATAGGTCTATTTATAGGCAAATAGACAGATGAATCAATTAAAAGATCATTGACATTAATTGAAATCTTTGGATATATAAAAAAAAGCATAAATACTGTATAATTTAGCCGCCTTTTAAGTCAGCCTTATTAGTTTAAGCAAAGCAAACACTTGAACAACTGGAGGTTTTTGCATTAGCAATTAGATTGTCATTCACTTTAATATTATCATGACAAACAGAATCACTTAGCTAGCAAATTATCTACCATTATAAAGTAATTTTCTATATAATGTACATAGATGCACACGCTCAGATGAAAATACATAACTTTGCAGGTGCCTTTGCTTGTTTATTTGGATTTGAGTTCGAAAAAGAACGACTATTAATTCGAATGCAACATTTTTAAATTGTTTTTATTTGTACCCATAAATCAAACCATAAGATTTAAACTATATGCGTCACAGAAAAGGCAAAGATAAGTTTATTTAGTAGCAAATGTAACAAGTTATTAAGGTAATTAATGGCGAATTCCTTACAATAAAGAAATCGAATTTTTTCTTAACAGAATCGAATTTTTTCTAAACAAAATCGATTCTTTTCTGTCAAAACAAATCTTGCGTTTTTAGCAAGATTTCACACTGATTTGCACACACACTATGAAGACTTGACATTTCTAATACGTCGAATTGAAAGTCGCGGAATTTTTGGAAGACGAGTTGTTTATTTTTTGGTTGCAACGAATTCTACATAATTTAACAAAATATTCAACAATATATTCAGTCAATACAGCTTTAAAAATAATTTATTGTGCGTTGTTCATTATCAAACACAAATTTGACAACAAAAAATTGCTTTCGCGAGTGAAAGACGTGTTAAAAACTTTCAGTGAAAGTGAAAATTTTTCAATAACAATTTTCTTTAAAAAATATATGTGCAAATAGAAGTTCAAACAAATAAAATGCACCAACAAATTGGCACCGTATAAGCTGGCTAATATCTTTTATTTATTAGCTAATTCTAGTGGTAAAACATTTTTCTCACAACAAAAACAAACAACCTTAATAGTTTTGTGAATAATTTCTTGACGTTTTGCGTCAATTGCTATAAAGTAACACAAACACAATCACACCAGAAAAAAAATCGATTCTTTTACGAAATGCGTCGTCTGTTTGTTTTTTTTTTTTTTCTTTTGAATCATATGTTATTTTGACACTGACAGCTGTTATTCACTCAAAAGATTGACAGAAACTTCATAAGGTTTTCCTTTGAGAGTGTTCACATTGGACTCACTCTGCGCGACTCATATTGACATTTCTTTGTTTTACCTCATGATGAAAAAGAGATAGTCTAGTGAGGCAGGATTTAAAAAAAAACAAAAAAATCCTCCCTCATATAGTGAGGTGGAGTGAGATAAAAGAGAGAGATGTCAAAATGAGTCGCGCGGAGTGAGTTCAATTTGAACACCTTCTTTAGTAAATTCAGAATTCCATCAAAAATTTCAGATTGATTGTCTGTGGAGGTGGTAGCTGCTTTCAAAATGCTGGCTGATAATTGAAGTGCTGTTAGAAAAAGAGGATAAATCGATTTGTTTACCATTGGATAATCCCATCAGTATTATATGTATTTCCGCAATACGAAATGGATCGATTTACACTTTGAAAAACGTTTGGAATTATTTCAAAGTTATGTACTTTCTATTAGTAGATGTACATAGATGCGGTGTTCAAAAAATAGTGTATATTTTGAAAAAAAACAAAAATCTGCAGCTGATGTCCGCAGGTTTGTAAACAAAGTTCGCGAGAATGGTTTGTAGATTGATTACCGATATATTCCCGTATACTTCCTGTGCGCTTAATGGAGAATATTGCATCTGTGACTGTTTCTGTTTGGTGTGGTTTAAGGAGCGGCAGCAACTATGGAAGAAACGTTACATTCAGTTGAGAGCGCTTCCGAAGCACATGAAAACAGATTTTGTAAATCATAAAATTGGGGATTTAAACTTGAAAAATTCCAACAATCGATCGATTATTGCACACTAAGTTTGATAACACAGTCGAGTTATCAGTCGTTTTGGCGATGTTGCTTGGCCAACACACGACGACGTGAAACTGCGATTTACTCAAGCCGTTCGACATCCGAAACCATCAAAAATGTATTGAAAAATCTGGTTGAAGAGATTGCCAAGCCATTTAAATTAATTGGAAGATTTGCTATATTCAATAAACAAAAAATAATAATCATTAAGAATATTGAAAGGCGTTGTTTTTATAACCTTTTAAAAAAGAAACCAACCCATAACCGTAAATAGCTTAACATACATAATGTAAAGACATTTAGAGCCTTGAAAGTATTTAAAACAAGAGGTTGATAAATTGTGGTCTTGGAATCGCCATTTTTCTGAGTTGTTCACGAATATCTTTTTAATAGCTGGCCAATTTCGTTATATAGGAGGCATCGGTTTTAAGATATTTCAGCTATTGTCAAAATGTCAAAAATGGTCAAGTTATGTGCTAAAAATGTATAATTTCGATATTTGACTTTGGATCACTGTTTATGCGGAAACTATTTAAAAATTGACTTTTATGGCAGTATTTTTATGCCAAAACGAAAATAATTGCGTTTAAAAAGCTTCAATTGGATTTTTTGCGCAGAAATAAGGAATTTCTGAAAGTAATCGATCACTTCCGAACGAATTTGTATGCAGTAATGATTATTCGTGTGTGCTTATCTTTGTTCCAATTCTCCTGAATCCAATTAAATTGTCTTTTTTTGGCAATGTTTATTTTACAATATTGTCACCGTTAACATCGTCATTATTTTCTTTTCTCTGAGATGCCCAAATCAAGAAATTAGATTTCGCTGTTTCAGATGATGCAATTCTACTATTGTTGCCTTCAGACTTCTGGAATACGCTGCCCATTGATTAGCATGGAATGCAGTCTCTTCGTTCAATTTGTTCTTTGAACGTGATTATTTAAATTGTGAAAAATAACGACTGATGTAATTAAGATTAACAATAATTTTAGAATTCAATTTTAGAACTGCGTAAAAACTCTTAGAATTGCACATTCAAAATAGGTTCGCTGAAAATAAGCTATTCTTTAAAAGAAAACATGACAAACTATTACGAAAAATTTTAGTAATATAAAGTTGTAAGGTGGTGCCAAAGAAATAGGGACTTATTTCCATTAAAAAAATAAACAGTGCCTCTGCGCGCAAGGTTAGGTAAATGACGGTTTGACTGGGCTACATACATCAGGCCACACTTCACACTCGCATTGAATGTCATTTCATAAGACATACGAATCTGTGTTGTGTACGACTTAAACATGGATTTCCGTTTATTTACTCTTGATTTTGACTAAACTGGCAATTAAATTCGTGTTTTGTCAGAATTTGTCTGAAGTGCGTGCAGATTTTCGGCTAAGCAATTAATAAAATAAAAGATTAAAGCCATTATTACCTACCTTAATGCATTCTAAATTATCACGGTTCAAATCATTTTTAAAATGGAAGTCAATTTTCAAAATTATTTTCAAATCGAGATCCGACTTTTTGTTTATTTTAAGCGGGATATACATTGTTCAAATGCTTGTCATGCATGTGAGAGTGTATTTATAATTTTTTTTTGACGTTGCATATACACACTTCATGCATGAGTCTTCAATCATTTATTTTTAATTAAATTTCTATGCGAAAATGTGTCTATGCTTGATCAAGCAATCATTCTCAAATATACATTATTCTGGCTATCTGATTGAACAAAAATCAAAACTTTTTGATTTTGGTTCAATGTATATCCCGCTTTACTCAACTCACAAAGTTTACTTTAATAGGCGTGTTTTTTGAAAAAGTGAATAGCCAGATCAGTAAATTTTTACACGCAAACAAAAACAAATCGAAAAATGAATATAGTTTAGGTCAGTAATAAGAGTGAACATAGAGTGGATATAAATTGTTGAAATGTTGAGATGTTTAGGTGGCGTTTAGATCGGTTGCTGAAAAATATTCCTTTCCGAATGGTTGGTAGCCATAGATTTTTTGACTTACAAAGGGATGTGTTCTTAAATGTATCCCGGGTAAACAAAAGTCGGCTGTATATAATTTTTTCTCAGACATGTATATTATGTTAAGGCATTTCATTTCGAAATAAACATGGTGATTATAGAATTCGCAATACTGGATTCGCATTGCTGTGCACTCGTTCCTCTTAACTCATTTGCCATGAAAAGGAAAGAGAACACAGCACTGCGAATCACCGCGAATCTATTATTCCGAATTCCATAATCGGCATGAATAATTCAATTTTATACGAAACTTGACATTGAATATTTCGTTACGAAAGTCACCAGAAAGCTCTAAAATTATCCTTTTCAAGAAATTAAATCTCAAAATCTATCGACATCGAAGACATCTTTCAATGAAATTTGACATCTGAGGAAAAAATCTCAAAAATTCGGATTTTTAGAGGTTTTTTAATCCATTGACATCGTAGCCATCCTTCAATGGAATTTGACAGTTGATGGCTGAACAGATAGGAAATATCGAGAATATTTCGTTCCAAATGCCAAACATTTTCGAATTTTTCAAAGATTTTTTAATCCATCGTCATCGTAGCCGTCCTTCAATGAAATTTGCCAGCTTATTACGTGATAGTCTACATAAACCAGGATTGGTTTCGAAATAACGGGCCTTGTTTTGAAAAGAGGAATCAATCCGTCTGAATTCAACCAAAAGCGTTGCCACATATGGAATTGATTTTTCACTGGACATTAACTATGTCCCGTGTAAGCCAAGTGCAAAACTGTACCTTCGAACGCGCCCGAACACATTTAAAAACATAAAACGAATGTTGGTTCCATGTGAATATGAATTTTCATCAATTGGCGAGTGTATAGAAGTGGTAATAAGACCTATAATTGAAAAGTTTATTGTTAGGCACATAAAGTATAATGTTGTTACCTCTTTTATTTATTTATCGAATGTCATTATCTTTGGCACGATTACCAAAATTAAAATTACAAAAGAAAAGTAAATATAAAAGTGACTATTATCGTTTTATTCATAATTCATTACTGCGCTGCCTATAATTTTCACCAAAACACGGCTGTCAAAACGCACTTCTTACTTTAGCAACAACAAAAGCAGTACATCTAAATAGCCCAAGGTTCTTTAAGTGAATAAACAACATTTAAGGAAAATGTTTTGAGCATAATATAGTTTAAAATGTCCCTTTATGAATAACATCATACATCATCAGTTAATTTGATAGTAATTTAATTTTCTTTACAAAAATGAAAGTTCTACTACTATACCGACCTTTTTTATCATTTCGTTCAAATGCGTCGAGGATTTTCAACTCTTCCCTATATACATAACACATAAGCTACCAATCAGAGCAATGATTTGTTTGTCTTCAATTGAATATAAAAAAAAGTGTTATAGTTAATCAAAACACAAAATTAAATTGGCGGCTCGTTTTTTGTTAATTAAATATATACCGCCAGTTATGTAGGTACTACGAATTCAAATTGGGTCAAAACAATTAGATACTATACAATTACATATTATATTTTTGTGACCTTAGACTCGATATGGTTTTTGACTCCATATAATAGATACTAAGTGAAATTGAACGGTGTGTAGGTACAGCTGAAAATTAAATTAGCCCTTTCGGCATCATCAAATATGTCAAATACTCAAAAATTCTATGTAATAAAAGAATAAATAGATAATTAATTTAAAGAGGCTGGCAGCAGATGAGACTTTTATAACCTACATTTTTAATTTGTAGAAAGATTTATTATACGAATTTATGAACCATTTAGTCATCCATTCAAGGCTTTTGTGTCTTAATAATAAAGCGAAATAAAGGCAATTTGCGTTAATATTATTTAATCAAAGGGACAAAAGAATTGCGTTATAAATTATTTTGGGCTTTCATAACTGACGTAAAAGTATAGGTGCAAATTCAAATGCATTATCAGTTATTCGATAAAACAATATAAAAAAAAAACCACTCATAATTTATATATTTTTTTGAAAATCAAGTCAAATTGAATCATCTTATTCAATTCGTATCGAAATACAATTTGCGTTTTTAGGCTTGTATGTAGTTTGTAGATAATGTAATAAGTCAATTTTCTATGGGATTTATCGTTTCGCATCAGCAGCGTACTACGCTTAAGCTTGGGATTTCTTTTTAACCTTACAGATGATGAATGAGTGTTTTTTATAACAGGCACACGCGCAAACGGGGTTATGATAGTCCTTATATAGAGGTCTTCCAAGATTTGTCTTTGTCTTTTCTCTTTCTAATTTGACATCTAAAAACAACAACAAAAAAAGTCCCTGGTTGGAAAATATTTTCATGCTCTTGGCAGTGTGAAAACCCGGTCATTTGATTATTTTTTGTATTTGGAACTGAAAACTTAAATTTGCGATCGAATTACGTATTAATTAGTGTTTAAACATTTAAGTGAACATTTTTTCAAGAGTTGGATACAAAAAAAACTAATTTTATTACAATTAATCACTATAATTAAACACACGACTTTTTTGGCTCGGATTCGTGCCTTCTGAATTTGGTTTTGTTTTCCAACCAGGGAGTGCTGTCAGATTGTTTTTTTTTTTTTTTTTAATTTCACACTGACACTTCTGACATTTGGTGGCAGAGATCCATTGTTTCAGTCACAGATTACCAATATAAAGATGAGAATGTTTCGTACGTTCCACCCTCCTAAACCCATTTGTTTACATCGTTCTTTTTGTAATTTCACTCCGTGTCGATGAATAGATGTGAATTGCAACAACAATTTAACCCAGGTGTGTGAAGATCCCAACTGTCTATGTGTGCGGTTTTTACACACCATTCTCATTTCTTATCTGCAATCTGACAGTTTAAGCTTGTAGGCGAATTAAAATGGCTGCCAGAGATTCTCATCTTAATGTGGGTAATCTGTGGTTTCAGCGCGAGCATTGGGAAATGAGGAACAGGATAAAAGGACATACCGATGAACATTAGTTTTGAATCGAAAGGTAACATTAAGCTGGGTAAAGCGTTCCATATTCGTGTTGTACGGCTAAAGAACGAATCTCTATACTTGATTGTACGTCCGAAGTTAGGCTCAAGGGTAAATGGATGCGAGCATTCCTATAGCGAGACGGATAAAACAAAGAAAGACAAGAAGCATTGCGTTCCTATCTCATATTAGTTTCAACGCACGGTTTTGAATTCGGTCTAGGAATTGTAATGATGACTTACAAGCACCAGACCATATAATATATGAGGGGACAATAGTGTTTGATAATTATGCTGGATTTACAAGACTGGCAAATTGGCAGTATTCTTGCATTTAACAATGGAAAAATTCATTCTTTTGACAATATAGTGACAGAAAAATGCCAATTTGTCAGTCGTGTAAATGCAGCATTAGTAAGGTTGCATTTATGTATTTAGCATTCCGTTGAAAGTTCATTTATCATTTTGCTCTTGTCATTTGGTTTATCGGAAAGTAAAACTAAGTTATTTGTAAATCTTAGGTTGTTCAGTCTTTCTCTCCATATTTTTATTCCAAACCCGTTTGTCCAGTTGAGTTTACGAAAAATTTCCTTTAAGAACTGCTGAGAAAAGTGGAGGAGATATGGTGTCTCCCTGTCGTACTCCCTCCTTGTTTTGTATTTTATCTGTTTTTACCTATGCGATGCTGTCGTGGTCTGTAAATATTTTTAATAATTTTAATGAATAGATATGGGATTAATATTTTGATTTGTCAACGCTGTCCATAAGCTTTTGTGTGTTGTACTGTGTCAAAAGCTTTCCTGAAGTCAATGAACAAGAGGTAGAGGGGTTTTTTTTTATACTCCTTACATTTTTCCACAAGTTGATTTATAGTGTATAGCTGGACCCATGTTCTGTAACTCTCTCGCATCGATAAAACCAGTCGAGAAACGATGGAAAATGGAACAAAACTCATATGATTTGTTTCAATTTTCATCGTTTCTCGATTGCTTTTAACCATGCGAGAGTTACAGAAAATGGGTCCACTGGTCAGTAAGAGTTTGACTTTTGTATACACAATGTTTTTAAAAAAGTTTTTGGAATAGGTATATACAAATACGTTATATAAAGGTTGTTTTTTTTAGACGTGTGGTTTTCAAGAAGAAATAAAACGCATATAATTTAATTTTATTGCCAAGAATTAAGCTTTATTATAAAGATAAGGGTTAGCCATTATGTTTTAAAAATGATTTCGGACAAGTGGCCACCGCGACTGGCTCGAATAAATTCCAGCCGAGAGGCCCAATTTTCGGCCACTTTTTGCAGCAATTGGGGCCGTATGTAAGCAATAACGCGCCGAATGTTCTCTTCCAAGGCGTCAATCGTCTCGGGCTTATCTGCGTAGACAAGCAACTTCACATAACCCCACAAAAAATAGTCTAGCGGTGTTAAATCACACCGTCTTGGAGACCACGACACAGGCCCACGACGACGCGAGATAACGCGCTCACCAAAAGTTTCCTTCAATAAATTGATTGTTTCGTTGGTTGTATGGCATGTAGCGCCGTCTTGTTGGAACCAAAGGTCCTCCACGTCAACATCCTCCAATTCAGGCACGAAAAAGTCATTAATGATGGCTCTATATAGGGTTCCCCATTGACTGTAACATAATGGCCGGCTTCATTTTTGAAGAAATATGAACCGATGATTCCCTCTGCCCATAGAGCTCACCAAACAGTGACTTTTTGAGGATGTACGGGCGTCTCAACAATGGCTTGAGGATTATCTACACTCCAAATGCGGTATTTTTGCTTACTGACGTAGCCATTCAACCAAAAATGAGCCCCATAGCTGACCAAATTTTCTTGTGAAAATCGGGATCAACAACAATCTCGTTTCGAGCCCATTTTGCAGAATTCACAAACGTTGTTCAGGAGTTAGTCTATTCATTATGAAATGGCAAACCAAACTGAGCATAAATCAAGTGACAGCTGTCAAAAAGACCATTTCCGAAAAAAAGTATTGCCAAATTGAAAACCACACGTCTAAAAAACACCCTTTACAAATTAAAAAATGTGAAAATTTTTATTCCTACCCAAAAGTCCAATCAGTCGGGAAAAAAACAACTCACCTATACAAAAAGTTGCGAAGATCCAAATTTTGGTTTGTGGTCGACGGCGGCGTTGATGAAGAAAATCAAAAGGTTTTATTTTGACGAAAAAACAATACATTTTCATGACTTATAGAAAAGGGGAGTAAATATATCTTTCTCATGGTTAGTGTGAATGTGTCTAAAATTATTTAAAAGAATAGTCAACATTTCATGTATACATTTGTCTATATAATGTTTGTATACATTGTTGGTCTTTATGGAAAAAAGTTTTTCAAAGTACAAAATTAATATTGTGTAGGCATTTATCTAACATTTTACACAGAATTCAGGCCATGAAAACCATAGTGTCTTAACGGATTTTGGCACATATTTTTTAAGAGTCCAAAATTTGTGTTTATTAGTAGAAATGTCAGCTTTTTAAATATTAATGATATACATAATGTACCTACTACTTTAATGAAAAGATATAACTCCTTCAAAAAAAACATATATTTGTTCCAATTAATATAAATTCTGGCCTTTTTAAAAATAAGTGCGAAAATCAATTAGGCCTATTTGCTTCTCATGACATCAATTAATATTATTAAAATAACCAGAAATATGTCTTATTTTGTTATTTCATTCCATTTCATATACATATAATATTTTTTTGAAGATACTTTATGCCTTTTTTCCTATTTTTTCTTATCTTTACAGAGTTTCATTTGGCTCATCAAAAGGTTCCATGGTAGAAACATTAGTTTTTGAGACTCCAACTCCCCTCCCAGAACATGCCGAACGTGAGTTTGGATTTTCCATTGAAAATTCAATCAACACGGGGGTGCATTCGATATGTAATAATAACATAAACTCAGCTTGTAGTAGAATAAATTCATCATTAGATGATAGTGGAATTGAACTGCAAGAAGAGTAAGTAAAGTGATTTATTTTTTTTTTTTATTTTTCAATAATGCATTACACCCGTTCAGACAGAAACAAATATGTTATTTTTACAAAATACTTCTATATGTTTGTATGTATGGACATGTGTGGATGTTGATAGGCAATTTATTTTAAATATATTTCAGCATTAGAGATAAAGAATCAATAAAAATAAAAACAACTTTGTAAGCAAAATATGTACAATGTATTGTAATTTACATAAACATAGATCGAAACAGACAGCAGAGAAGCACAGATAAGTTAACAAGTTATAATTAGAAGTTAGAGTCTAAATAACATGTCAAATGTTGATTATACTAACGTCACAAGTCAAAAACTGACAGTTTCCAGTTAGAAAAATATTCAAGTTCACAAGGTTCATATCTAGGAGTGTATTCGACATTCGTGCGAAACGGCGAGTCTCTGTATTTACAAATGTCGCCTCTTGAGAGCAGAAATTCCGTTCTTACACTAATCGAGTTTTGCCTTAGTAAATCTCTCATGATAGGTGTCTTTTTTTTAAGTTCGTGGTGTAAGTAAATCCGTGGTTACAAACGACATAAGCCAAATTTTAACTTTATTTTCGGAAAATTTAATGAGGTTTTCTATTGATTTTTCCCTTGGCGAATAGAATACGATTTCAAATTGATTTATTGGTCATTGTTTTTGTGTATTTTTGTTTCTGTGCTAAAATGTATTTAAGAAAAATCTGTATCCCTTAATGCAATTTTAGAAGAGAATGATGAGCTTGATGAAATTATCGATTCATTTTAAACTGCTTCCATTTATTATGAGCGATTATCACATATTTTCAAAACAATCTTCACACCCGAAATAAGTAAATTTTTTTTTTTTTTAAACACATTTTCTAGCTGACAGTGTTGGTGTTGGACCAGAGAGGGGTAAATCTGCAGAAAAATATAGCTAGATCTGCAAAATTGATTTTAAATCAGAAATAAATCTATTTATTTTGCCCAACAGAAACGAAAATGGTCACAATCGGCTTTTCGACCGATCCAAAACAAAAATACCAATGGAAAACCTCATTAGACAGAAAGTTTCTGTAGGTATTTAAAATTTTGCTTCTCCTTAAAAAATCATGTTTTTTTTAGTTGTGACGTTATTTTTTCAAAGGTGGATATTTGTATTTGACTCTTGATTTATGGTTATTTTCAATTCGTATTGAATCTCAATTCGCCTTTTTCATTTTCTTTTTTATTATTTTCGTTATTTGTTGCCTTAAATATAAAAAAAAAACATGTTTGTGTTTAACCTAAATCTATATTTAATTTATTTCGTAAAATTAGTAGATATAAAATAAATCTTGTTAAATCAACATAGGACCAATAGTTTTACAAATCGAACTAACCTATTTTATGTTGCGCTGAACACATACATACGCTTCTTTTGACGGACACTAAATTTGCGTTTCGAAAGATACCTTCTGCCAAAGTTAATCTACTATTTAATCTTTGTGTGTAGTGGAAACACTATATACATTTATTTCATCTAAATTGAGATAAACCTTCAGTGAAAACAGCAGCTGAATGTATGCCAGTGACAATTCATGCAAAACAACTAAGCAAACACACCTTTATTAATCTTTATAAATAATGTCAAAGTGACATACGAAGTTAATTCGTAACTAAAAACATGAAAAAGGTGTTCGATCATTTTAACTTTAATAAAATGTTACAGCCATATTATGACATGTTTCAAAACTAGTTTAATAGCAAAACTAGTTTTAAAGAAGTTTGGAGTGCCAATATTGACACGGTTATATGAAATAAGAGATTTATCCAAAGCTAGATTTAAGTTTTCCAGTCTTAGGTGTCACAATTCTTTTGAATAATACCAATTTGAGCATCTCCAAACATCCATAAAACTACCCATTTTACGATTTACATGGTTGTCCTTTCAATTCGATTATCCAAATTTTGGTGGCCAAATTTGAGTCAGCCGATTCAGTGAACAATGAGCCAATGGCCTTGCGTTAACAAAACGCAAGATCAACCGAAAACATCGTCGCTGTCTGTGAGAGTCCGTAGTTCTCTGAGAATCCGGACCGAAATCATCCAAATTCTATTCACAATGCTCTAGTGCACGAAAAGAAACAAAAAAATTCTTCTGCAGTGTATTGACAGATACATACCTATTTGAAACCATGCAAACTAGAATTCCCAATGTTGTACAGTACGCAACAATCCTATCACGTCTGATAGATAGCATATTTATTTTCAACCTAAGAACTGTTCGCATCCATCATATTAAAATTGCTTAATCACTTTTATAAAAATCTTCGATAACTTCTTGGAATCATTTTAAAACAAACTCACTTGAACTTACCCTATGTTTATTGCAAACAATTGATCATATGTTTTAATTGGGATGGGACTAGGGGTGTTTTACCGATTACATTTGCACATAATAAACCAAAAAAACTCTCTTAAATCTTAATGCAGTTACTGCCAGTTGGGGTAACGGTAATATAAGAGAGATAGTAACACACAAATACAATCAAATAAAAAGGTAAACTCTTTTTTGTATTAGCTCTCTTCGATGGGTAGCTCTTCGCTTCTAATCTTTTATCTGTTTAATCCACACTTTTGCGAAAGAGAGGAAAATAAACAATTATTTGTTTGTCTGTCAGATTAATACTAATACTTCAACAAAGATAAAGCATTACTGTGTGTGCAATAAACTTGTTCTTCACTCCAATTAGAAATAAACCTCTGCTGTCTCATCTTTCGCCGCAAAAAGACTTCCAGTAATAGATACATACACATGACACGAACGATGGAACGGTTTTGTGGCATAGTGGCCAAAGTATCTGACAGTTGTTGTGTTTGCATTTTCATTCTCGCCGCAGAGTGCTATCTGTACCGTTCACCGTTCACCGTATCCGTAACGTGTATGCTGTCATCATTGTCATCGCCTGCCTATTCCAACGCGCATGATTCCAATTCGTCGTGGTCTTCGTAATCGTACTTCTTCTTCTTCTTCGTTCAATATAATCTCCGCTCCACTGTTCGCCATCGCCATTTAAATTGTCGTCAATTTTTTTTTATACTTTTGGCAATATTCGTTCCATAGAGTTGTGGATGTGGTGTGTGCGATTCCGATTCCAATTCCACAAAAACACCAAACTAACACAGATCTTTCGATTCCTGTTTCCTCCATTCCAGGGTGATGTCATAGTGGCAAATACAAAAAAAAAAAATAAGATAAATATAAATACATAGAACGAAACCGAAAATAAAAACATACTCCGTATAGAAAAGAACGTGAAAATGAATTGTTTTTGAAAAGGAAAACTCTGTTGTTTTTGCTAGACCTTGTCCGATATTCGTCCTGATTCTTTATCTTTATCCGTGATTGTTCGCGCGTGTCCTTTGACATTTCAAAACCAATTGACCATATTTATTGTTTTTTTTTTCTCCGCTCCGCTCCGGATCTGAATCTAATTGAACGAACACCTTGTTGCAAGCAATTGCCTTTTTCCAATCAAGAAAAAGCAAACCCTTCAATCAAAGATATTAAAAAAATAAATAAATGTTTTGGTTTATCAAGCAATCGGAAATAATTACATAAAGTGGATTAAACGAATAAATTTGCGAAAAAGTGCGCTCGAAAAAAAATCCTGAGTGTGAAATCTATAGGAAGTGCGAAAAAGGTGATAATTTTTATGCAAATTGCAATTGGATTGGAATCTCGATTCTAGTAAGTATTGTTTTCATTAAAAATGTTAAAATGTGCAATACCTATAGTGTAAAGTTATCGTCAGTCTGAAAAAAAAACAAAGCACTCAATCTAATTGTTTTTTTTTTTTTTTCCGAGCGCAAGGTCAATCTCATTTAAAATTCTTTTTTACTTTCGATTTTGTTGTTTTACTCAAAAAAAAAAAAAAAATAACAATTTAAGATTGCTCGAATGTATCTTTAAAAAAGATTCGACGCAAATTCCTTTTATTTACGTCGATATAATTTGCATTTGGGGCATTTTGTGTGTGCACATTGAATTCACAAGAGGGTTTCGGTTTGGTTTGTTTCGGTGAGGGAACAGGGAATAGAGTTGCCATTGGCAGATATTGTTCGCGGGTTAATATCGCTGCTTTATGTTGTTGTAGCTGTACTTGTGATATACTGGTTTAGGTTATATAGGGTACAACAGCTTGTGTTTGGCGATTGCCTATTTTGTTTGTAGCTGATTTGACATTTGTACTGTGTACTCATTAAGTGTTAAACGGAAACAAATATGTAATAATTTTTGTCTTTTCCGTTTGGTATTGCTTTCTCTATAGGTGATAATAATATTATGTTTTTTTTATGGCTTGTTTTTGATTCGATCCGTTTGCTTATACTTTAAAGTGTTTTTAATTGAGTATGACACTTCAAATTTCAATTTTCTCATTAAATGACATGTTGAAGTGCCAAAGGAGCGAAAAAGGCGTTTTTAAGAAAGAGACAGAACCTATGAGTAATTTCTTGAATTTTTGTTCACAATTATTTATATTGTGTCACAAAAGTAAGGAAACTTGTATTTTCCTTATGGGGTCCAGTCACTAAGTGTACATATCTACCTGCTGTACTTTCAAATAATTTTGTATTTTCATGGTGAAATGTCAAAAAAAAAAACTACCAGTCGCTGAAAAATGATATTTGCATTGCATTTTTTTGCGACAATTACCAATGTGGCGCCCTTTTGTGCCCTAAACATGTACTGATATACCTACTTTTTATTGTTTGTTTAAAAAATTCGTTCTCACTTTAGTGTTTTGACAGGATTTACACATTTTACTGAAAAAAGATACCAAACAGACCTGTTGTTAGCTGCTCTGGCTTTTGACAGCAAATGTTTCCTATGGTCGCTCGCAAACGAATCAGTCTGAACCCCACAAAATGACAGTTCTAATTATATCCTTCTTGAGAAGAGGGAAAATGGATGTGAATTTCATTTAAGTAGGTACCTATAAGGGCGTTATAAAAATCTCAAACAAGTTTAACAAGCATGGCATGATTGCCTGGATTTTGGTAATGTTAAAGCTCCATGCAGCGACTGGTCAAGGGCTTGTCAAGTACTTATGTAATGTTGAATGAATTTCAAAATGTTTTAATATTCTGCTAACATGCCAAGCATATTTCCAAGATGAGAATGTAAACTTGATTGCTTTTCAAGCAAATTTTATTTTCAAGAAAATTATTAATATGTGTAAAAAAAAAAAACAAATAAATATGACTGTTATCGGAAAAAAACAATTAGGGCTGATTTTTTTTAGCTTTACGTAACTCTGCAGACTTGGAAAATAAAAACAGCCATTTTAATGGATACCCTTTTTAGGTTTGTCATGGTTAAAATGCTTTCGTTGTATTGTATAAACCAACGCCAAAGTACGTCTAACCATAACATCATTCCAAAAACTACGCAAAACCTTATTTATAAACATTTTTCATCAATTGTCTAACTTAGACAATAAAATTATCTGTCCCATCCTTTAGTAAAGTGAGAGCGTTCGTTGAAGAAGATAAGGCAAGTTTCTGGCTTCTAATTAACTAGTTAACTTGAAAAGAATGAAATGTTCATTGAACGGATCCAAAATTTCACTAAAAGCCCTACAAACGTTCTTTTCACTAGAACAACTTGTCCCACATCTTCTCAGATAACTCACCCTTGAGCAGATAAATAATTAAGCTTAAGAATTTCTACAGTGTCTTTCAATTGGAAGTTCTTGTAGTTTGTGAGGCTCAAATGAACCCTTAGAGGATATATAATATGGAGTACTCGTTTCTATCCCTAATGCATTGCAGAGCCTGAAGCTATGATAGGGGGCACTGTTTCACTTTCGATAAGATAAAGTCTTAGAGGATATCCTACAGCTGCTATCAATTGTAATTTGCTTATTTTCTCTCTAAATTGTTCTACTTTTAATTCTTGAAAATAATTGTTGTTTTTTTTTAATATTTTTAAGATATTGAAATGATCTTTTTTTAGTTTTTTTCTCGAATGTGCAGAAAACTGAGTGCCTTTAACTTACCGAAACTTGAACAGCGACCCCTATGAAAACTTCGCATTCGAATAAAAACAAGCACTCCATATTATATCCTATAAGAATGAACCTTGCCACTCATGTTAACTCATGTTAATCGTAACAAATTCGAAACTGCCGGACCGTTGCCACCTAAAACTGTATAGGCTTCTTGGTGATAAACTGACAACTATAACTCTGACGCAACTAATTATATCTTATTTATTCATATTACAACAATCGCTGTAGGTATCGTGTATTGGTAAATTGTATTTGGTCCGCCCTGTTAAGACTGGTGTTCCTCAAGGATCCATCCTTGGTCCTCTACTGTTCTCAAAACAAAAAAATTACAAATAAAGCAACTATATTTTGAATTTTGTAAAACTCCATTAAACCTTCTTCTTTTATTCACAACTTTGATTCACATTATACGGATTTCAAAATTATGACAACTGAATACAACAGCAAAATATGATCTGGTTCACGAGTTATTGTTGTAATGCTCATTCATTTGATGATCTCATTGATTAAAGTTTATAATACAAAAAATGGCTCTTATGCAATACAGATATAGTTTTTTTAGATTAACTCGAACAAAAAGAATAATTGCTCGTATACTTCGGATGTCGTGCTTTATAAAATGTCAAAAATATGTTCGCATTTCAGTAAAAGACAAAACACAATATGCTTTATGTCATGTGCCCCTTTCGTCTATGTTATACTTACATTTTATGCTTTTTGACCTACTATACTAAATTGCGAAATTCAACACCTTGAAACGACTTGTTTCTGATCTATTACTATGTCTGATGTCATTAAATAGATGATACAATTATACCCAGCAAGTGTAAAATTCCGATGGGTTTTGTGTATTAATATTAAATTCTATTTATATCATTTCATATTTTTTTTTTTTCTGTTGTGGCTTAACTTATTAAATGATATTATTTATTTTATTACCTGCATACGTCAAACATTGGATTTTGTTGGATAACATGAACTTATTTTAGCTATGACGGGAACAGATGGGTCAATTAAACAATCGTCGTTTTGACGATAGCTGTCTCTTTCACATCTATAGAGAAATATAGAGAGAACAATCACAAACGATCGCGTTTAATTGACCGAGGATTTGGGGTATATTTAAACGGGAGAGTCATATTTATACAGAAAATAATATCTGTGGTTCTTCTCAGTAACGATAAAAATGTCTGTGGAGGGTACTAAAATACAATAAGACTCGCTAAAGAAGTCAATTAAAGAAGTTATTTATTAGTACAATGAAACTAAGTTTGACATCAATAGAATTTGTAACAACATTTTGCAATTTTGCTTCTTAAAGCCTAAGACATACACGAAACTTACATATTCCAATTCCATCCCTCCCAGCGCTTCCCTCAATGTTGACCTTTTAATTTTTTAAGTTGATTTATTCCAATTCCTATTGTACGGAAAGAAAAGTAAATTGCCCAAAAAGAGCTTGAAATTTTGAACTCCCTTTTGTAAGTGCCCAAAAAGATACATATATGTATGTAGATATCTATAAAAAGATAGTTTTTGACCTGAAAAATCGAGGAGGAATGATAAGTTTGGTATACAATAGGTGTATTCCTTTGGGCTCCAGTATCTACTGCCAAGTACTTCTGGCTGCAGTCAACTACTTCTAGTCTGTGGTCGAAGTAGTTAATTCATCTAGTAACAGAATGTTTCCAAACAAGAAAAAGACATCACCAATCAAAAGAAATTACGCAATAGATTATTGTTGATGACATTTTTCTAATTTTGAAGTAAAATAAGGAAACAACACCGAAATTAAATTGATATTGAGGTTAGATTTTACTTTTGGCAAAATGAAAGCATTCCATTCATCTTCTACTGGGAAGTACTACAAAGTACTTTGCAAGGCCCAATGGAACACGGCTAATATCATTACAATACAATATCTGAAATTCCAGGGACCTCTGTTTTTCTAGGTTTACACTTTTCGTTTTGCAATCATTGACCAAAGACGTATATTTTTGCAATAAGTCTGTTCCCGAGATTTTTCGAACTTAATCTGGCAAAATGTCAAATTTCTAGGAGTGGAGAAGAAATGCTCTCAGAAAGAAGGAAAACTGTCAAAATGTCGCACTGCTTTGCACTAATTCGAACCAAACTTCACAATTATACTCGACTAGAGTTGCCGTAGATCAATGATCAACATTTTCAAGATTGACAACTGAAGAAAGTAAATGTTTACAAAAAAATAAAAGTACTAATCCCAAGTCTTACTTTAATTTATGAAGCTCAGTGTATTTTTTTTCTTCAAAAAGGTCTACAATATGCAATGAGCAATATTCAGTTTAAGATTTTATTTTTTAGAAACAGTTTTGTTAAATGATTAACATTTTTCGTGAATTAGAAGATTAATAATATAATAATAAAAACATGCCCATCTACCAAACTAAAACTAAGATAAAATTTACACTTGGGCACCCTTGTTATTTGAATTCAACCGACAAATGCTGTCATCTGGCATTTGACAATCAGCCAGAAATAGCCAAAAGAAATTTCTCGGACTAATGCTGGATTTACACGACTGACAAATTGGCAGTTTTCTGTCAGTATACTGCCACAAGAATGAATTTTCCCAATGCTCTGCCAGTTTTTTGACAGTTAACTGCCAATTTATCAGTCGTGTAAATCCAGCATAAAACCGGTAAGGAGCGGAATTGTTTTACTCTCATTTGAGCGCTCCCTTTAGCAAGAAATAGCACAATGTTTGATGTGTGGAACGGACTAACAATGACTAAATATGGCAGCCTGAAACTGTTTGAAACTAGGCTGATAACAGCTGATATTTGTCAATGAAAGACATTAAGTGCGTCCAGAGATTTCGCTCCTTCAAAAAGTGAGCAAGCAAATCTAAAATTTTGTTTCCTCAGGATTTTGAGAGCAAAACTGAGAAATTTTGCGTATGATTCTTGTGCGTGTAGAACTGAAATTGCTGAGGTTTCTGAGATCTAATTTTGTAAGAGAAATTGCTTTTGAAAAAAATGTGCACAAACGTTACACTATCAGTTCTTTATTTTAATATAAAGGGTGTTTTTTTTTTTAGCGATATAGAACTTTAATTTGGCAACACTATTTTAACTGGCGGCCATTTTGTCAGCTGTCAAGTGATTTATTTTTAGTTTAGTTTGACATTTCAGCATGAATAGAATAGAACAACGCTTCCAAATTGTGCTCAAATGGACCCAACATAAGATTGCCGTTGTTCGCAATTTTCATAAGCGAATTTTGTTAAGCGATGAAGCTCACTTTTGGTTCAATGGATACGTCAATAAACAAAACAGCAGTATTTGGAGTGATGATAATCTACAAGTGTGTGTTGAGACACCGTTACATCCACAAAAACTTACTGTTTGGTTTGCTTTATGGTTTGGTGGAATAATTGGTCCGTATACTTCTTTAAAAACGATGCTGGCCAGAACAGTCAATGGTGACCGCTATAGAACCATGATTACTGACATTTTCGTTCATCGATTGAACAACCATGATGTGCAGGAGCTGTGGTTTCAACAAGACGGAGCGGCGCAACATGTCACACTGCTCGTGCCACAATAAATTTACTGAAGGAAACGTTTGGTAACCGCATAGTTTCACTTTCACGTAACGGACCCGTGAATTGGCCTCCAAGATCGTGCGATTTAACGCCGCTTGACTATTTTCTGTGGGTATATGTGAAGTCGCTAGTCTTCGCCGATAAACCCGAAACGATTGACCCCTTGGAGGACAAAATTCACCGCGTTATTGCCGATATACTGCCACAAATTTTGGAAAAAAATCATCGATAATTAAACCTCCGTATTAGACTACGTCCCAGCCAGCCGTGGTGATCATATGCCAGAAATCATATTTAAATCATAATGCCAGAAGATTATCTTTCGATTAAAGTAAATTTCATGTCAATTTAAAAACTCATCTTTGTTTTATTCCATTTCAAAGTTCTATACCTCTAAAGAAACACCCTTAGGAGCTCGAAGGCTTCCATATTGTTTTCCAGAACTCAACTTAATTTCTTATTATACGCGTACGTTTTGTCGCCTTAATTTTTCTCAACTTTTGCAGTTGGACTTAAGATCATATTATATTCTTTCACAGTTAGGGGTGGCAGTTTAAAAATACAGACAGAGCAGCCAAAGGGAAGAATGTCTATTAAATAGTCCCTCATAACTGTCGCTACCTTTGAAGAATTATGCGATTCTTTGTACTATATGTAATAAGCTGTCTTCGAAAATTGGTAATAACCGATAACCAGTCTTTCCATGTACTTTCTTGTTTCTCTTTTCTGGTTATTATTGGAAGGACAATTTAAACAAACTAAGAAAAGATCTAACAATCAAGTAGTGCGGGTGGCCATTCCCATCTGACGTCTATGGATTGCCTCGCTTGTTTCTCCTTATAAGCTTATACCAAATCTTTCCTTTTTAGTTAAGTTCTAGTTGCTTATTTGATTTTTTTATTTATTGTGACATCAACAATCTCAAGTTCTATCCACGCAGTGATTTATGCATGAGTTTTAATTTTGTATACCCGTGTCTTATGGCTTGTACCTTAATATCAATGTACCATTAGTATAAGTAGTCTATACACTTTGTTCAAAATGAAAATTGTTCTACTTAGGAACAACAACAAAAATAAAAACATGACCTTCAATTAACTTAAGTTAAAGCCAATATCATTTGACCAGTTGAATTTATGTTGTGTCTAGTCTATTTGGCTTAATGCCAAAATCTTCGGAATAAAATTTTCTGGCTAAAGATTACTCTTTGTGTACCTAGCCATCACTGAACATGAGAGGATAAATTGTATGAGGTTGAATAAATCGTGTACAATGAACGGCCATGGAAAAATTCTCGTTTATCTGACAGAAAAATGTTAAAGGGCTTCTTTAAACAAAAAAAAAAAAAGGCACACAAAATCTATTTCAAAAATGTCTCGATCGAGGAAGAAGCCAAAGGTTGATGAAACTTTATTCTTTTGCTATGAAATCGGCAGATAAAACAAAATGCGACAAATCTTAAAGCTTCATCCAAAGTTTAAAATTATTAAAAGAAAAAAAACTGGTCACTGATGGTTTTTTAACTTGGCTTAACATGGGAAAGACAGGGGCAACAACCTTCTTAGATGATGACTAAATATGTACGACCGTCGACTTCAGCTACTGCTATTGAGCTTTATTAAACATTCATTTGTTTAGCCATAAGATATGATATTTCTATAAAAAAGATGTGAGCGTGGGCCTGATGTGAAATGTGACCTTAAAAAGAAACAAAACATAATTTTGCATTTAGAGACAAAGTCTTTTCGTTTGTTATTTCAAATTTGAAAAAAAAAAAATATTTTATTAAAAATTAAAAGAAAATGATTAATGAGTTAAAAGAATCTATAAATCAAACAGAAAAGAATAAAAGAAAATCTGAAATCTAAAACTTCCTCCTTTTACCATATTCTTATTCTTAGTCTTTTCCTCGTTATTTTTTGTTCAACATCAAGCTTGAAGGCAGATTGAATTACAATAATATTTAATGTATGTGAAGAATCTCAAGACACAGGTCAACCAACTACCTATATATAGCTTCTGGTGGAATAGGACAGGAAGATAAAAGGTAGTCAAATCATGATAGACACAAATGCGCTTTGTTGTTGACATCATAACATATTAATCCCTCTAATTAAGTAATCTTGAAATAGTCGCACGCAGGTTGATGTCCCCTGTTTTTGTTTTTTTCTTTTAATTAACGAGGTATACTTATTATTATTTGTTTTAGATTGGTTTATAAAATATGAAGAGGCTGTTGCAAAAAAAAATATCTATCATAACCTTTTGCGTGCTAAGGAAACCAGTTCGTGACTAATGTTTCCTACCTCTCATGATGGAATTAGACACATCACATCATCGACTTATCTTTTTGGAACTTTTAATCTAGAGAATCTATAGATTTAAACATTCATTAGTGTGAAAAATACTTTAATTAACCAAGATTTGCATGTGACAGCAGTCGAAATCTGCATACCTATACACTAAAATGGGATTATGAATGTCGATCGAATTGTTGACACGATTTACTACAAAATTTAAGAAAAATGTCATTTCTTGCTGATAGTGATTTGCGAGAGCAGGAGCAGGAGGAGGAGGAGCTCGCTTATTTCACTTACGTCGCTTTCGTTCGGACACTCGGAATTCTCTTTTTGCACTCCAAATACTCCAGAAACCTTCGATTGGCTATTTCGAGTGTTTTTCTGTTCCCAATTTCATAAAGGAATAGACGAAGAACACACACATATGTACATATTTATAAAGTTTTTCGTCCTAGTGATAAGTATGCTTGAAGAAGCCATTTGTTGTTAAAAGGCGACGCGTCGTTTGGTAGTTTCTGATGTGTAAATTTTGGGAATCAAAAAGGATTAGAACAATCTAAAAATCTAATAGAAAACGACAAATATTCACACCGAATTTTTTTTCATTTTATTTTATGCTTGGTAAAATGCATTTTCAGGGCAATCCGATTACATTTGTAACGAAATATTCTCGAAACAATCGAATATAATTTGTCCTCTATCTGTCAAGCCATCAATTGTCAAACTCCATTGAAGGATGGCTACGACGTCAATGGATTAAAAAACCTCTAAAAATCCGAATTATTTAAGATTTTATTTCTGTTTCGGAAAAAAGTTATTTTAGAACTTTGTGGTGTTTTTTGAAACGAAATATTTTTCAGACGTCAAAATACAGTTTGTTGGTTATCAGTCGAGCAATAAACTGTCAAATTTTATTGAAGGATGTGTCTACGATGACGATGGATTAAAAAACCTCTAAAAATCCCTAAATTTTGAGATTTTATTTTTTGAAAAGGGCAATTTTAGAACTTTCTGGTGTTTTTTGTAACGAAATATTCGCAAACGTCATAATAAATTTGTTTATCTATCTCCTGTCAAGTTTGGTATGAAAGTTATTTTTTTTATTTTGAAATGAAATGCCCTAACGTAATACGCATGTCTGAGAAAAAAGTATTATACTTATACAGCCGAATTTTTCTACCCGCTATGCATTTAAGAACACATCCCATTGTCAAGTCAAAAAATCTATGGATACCAACCATTCGGAAACATTTATTTTTCTGCAACCGAATTAAGTGACATCTTAACATGTCAGCAATTCAAAAATTTACAAATATTCACTCTATATGTTCATTCTGATTACTTTTCTAAAAATTTCCTGATCTGGCTATTCACTTTTTCAAAAAAACACGCGTGAGTGATGAGACTACTTATTTATAATTGATTTGCGACTGGGCCTTGCAAATCATCATTAAATGATTTTGCAAACATTTTGACATGACTGCCTGAAAGGGAGTTCGGTACATGATTTGCGAACAAAGAAAAATGACGTCATACTCGCATAAGATTTGGCGGGTGCGTCTTCTGAACTGTCTCTCTATTGCAATACCAAATTTACTTGAAGCGCCTTTGAATCGAGATACTTAACATCTCAAAAGCCCCTAAAGTTTTTTTTAGAAATTCAATGTGATTTTCATTCGAAAGATTCTAAATAAATACATATTTACACTTTGTTCAATTTAAAAAAAAAAATCCATTTCACAAAGTTTCGTACTGAACGTTGTCATTTTACCTTGAAAAACGCACCCGCAAGAACTGACAGTAAAAACAAGGAACAGTTTTTCGTTCACACAGTGCAACAATTTATTTTCGCATTCACTTAAAAACAAAAACTGTGGGGTTATACTTTTGAAATCAAAAATTGTACTTAATTACTCAAAATTTCAAAATTTTGAGTTTGAAAATTTATTTTTCAAAAACTGTTCACTAAAATAACTTCATTAAAAATTAAAATAAAAGAAGTTTCTGGCTTTTAAAAAAAGTGTAGCATGGCATTCATTGTAAATGTTGCCGTTTTTTTTTTTCAATAATTTTTGTTCTGTTTTCAGTAATTTTTTTTTTTAAATTGACCCTACCGGCTAAACAGGGGGAAATAGTTACCCCCTCCGATATGATTTTTCAATGTCTCGACCCAACCTACACGCTCTAGCTTTTTGTGACACATTATGCGAATCACCCTGTGTATTTCAAGTAAAAAGAATTCAAAAAACGTTCATGCTTAATGAAGAATTTTTACAGATAGCTGCTCTATTCAACTAAATATAATAAGTTGCAATCAAATTAGTTTGTTGGGTTTTTATGAAGAGAGGTTGAAATTAAGTATTTTTTTAATGTTGACAATAAAAGTGTCTAATCTAGATAACAATTACACTTTGTGTAAAATTATAGACCACTTAAGAATTATTTGCAGAATGTATGTATGTAAGGTTTCAAAGAATGTCGTTTGGGTGGTTGTATGACGGCTAGACAATTTAATCTCTATTGAATCGATTTTACTCTCACGCAACCCATCACCTTGGTAAGATTTTCTATAAATAAAATAAAAATATATATATTTGATGGCGCGACAGCCCGTGGAGAGCCAAAGCCCAAAGCTATTCTATACCTATACTTGCGAAATAAAAGATGAAAGCCAACTATATGAGTAAGATTGTTGATGGAAGTCTGCGGTTACGGTATATATTTAAGATTAGTAGGTACCACACCTATAAAATTCCCAAAAAACAAGCTGACCTGGAATGATATAATTTTTCACTGAAAAAAAAAAAAATATATAAATAAAAACTTTAAAAGTTCCTAAACCTACATATACTTCAATTTGACTAATGGGTTGCTCTTTAACCTCTTTTATTCAGAAACCTCTCATCCATATACCTACTATTATTACTTTCACTGCTGCTTCGTATGCATGTCATTCATGGAAATATAAATAATTGTTGCTCTCACATAAATCTAAATACTTGCAGTGCTGTCTGTCCACATAGTCATATACCTACGACGAATAACATCCGCCATTCTCTGACTGACTAAAGCTTCCCTCGTTAAAATTTATATAAATAGCAAACTAACACGTAAAATCATTACGTAATGAGTTCATTAAAACAAAAAGTGAAAACATAAATTAAAAAGAATTAAAAACAGAAAGAAAAAAAAAATCTCACGGATAAAACAAATCAGCGCCATTTTGTTTGTATTCCAAAAAGTAATTAAACAAACTCAGGAATTGTATTGTGTCGCCAAACTTCCAACAATTGTGCGGAAATTTAATTCGCACGAAATCCTAAAAGTAAAAGGGAAGAATAACTTTTGTTAAATAATATTTAAAGAGCTTTTTTTTTCAAACCAAAAACTCAAAATTTTGTTGATTCAATGATAAGAACACAAGTATGGTGATTGTGACCTTGCATATTTAGAAACATCTCTCATCGCCATATCAACAGTAATAACAACAAAAAAAAAAAAAAAAACTAAACAAAACAACTCGAACAACCAGTTTAATTTAATTGACTTAGTGACTTGTGACAGTGACGCGATGGCGTCATCTCTCTGCCGACAACGACGACGCTGAGGCTGAGTGTGGTGGCTAATGAGGCAAAGTATTATGGTGTTTTTATTTTTGCCGGTTAAGTACGACACACAAAATGGCATAGATATAAGACAAAAAAAAAAAATAATAAGAAAATGCCTTTTGATAAACGCCGGCCCGCGGCGGTAGCCTTTTTACATAAAATCAAAAAATAAGTCATGCACTAGGGTTCCAAAGAAGGAGTTTTCTATGAAGAAGATTTACCTACAATTTGTATGAAAAAAACAAAAATTAAAAAAAATTACACCATTCAAGTTAATTTAAAAACAAAATGTCAACTCGAGGTTAAGTTAGATGTTAGCCAAGGTTAACCATGATTTGGTGTTCGCTTCATTGGGACATATGGGAGCTCGAGCTAAAGCAATTAAATCAGAACTTTGTATAACCTGTTTAATGTTGACAAGTAAATTTCGTAAGAGAAAATTAATATTGCGTCGCATTGGGTTAAGTTCGCGGCTGGTCGCAGCTTTAAGGCGAATAATGAGACTAACTTAGGCGCTTGGGTGGTAAAAGCAGAACTGAATGCAATGAATTTGTACTAAGCCATCGGTAAAACAACGTCCAGGTCAATACAAAATTTGCGTTGTGCACCGTGTTCGGCGCAAATAAAGGGTAATTTTTTTAGACGTGAGGTTTTCAAGAAGAAATAAAACGTCTATAATTTAATGTTATGGCCAAGAATTTAGCTTTATTATAAAGATAAGGGTTGGGCCTTATATTTTAAATATGATTTCGGGCAAGTGGCCACCGCGGCTGGCTCGAATAAATTCCAGCCGAGAGGCCCAATTTTCGACCACTTTTTGCGGCAATTGGGGCCCTATGTCAGCAACAATGCGCTGAATATTCTCTTCCAAGCCGTCAATCGTCTTGGACTTATCTGCGTAGACAAGCGACTTCACATAACCCCACAAAAAATAGTCCAGCGGTGTTAAATCCCACGATCCCAAAATTTTACTTCAATAAATTGATTGTTTCGTTGGCTTTATGGCATGTAGCGCCATCTCGTTGGAACCAAAGGTCGACCACATCAATATCTTTCTTCCAATTCGGACACTAAAAAGTCATTAATCATGGATCTAAAGCGTTCCCCATTGACTGTAACATTATGGCTGGCTTCATTTTTGAAGAAATATGGACCAATGATTCCCTCTGACCATAGAGCACACCAAACAGTGACTTTTTGGGGATGTAACGGTGTCTCAACATACACTTGAGGATTATCATCACTCCAAATGCGGCAGTTTTGTTTATTGACGTATCCAATCAACCAAAAGTGAGCTTCATAGCTAAACAAAATTCGCTTATGAAAATTGGGATCAACGGCAATCTTGTTTTGGGCTCATTTTGAACACAATTTGGAAACGTTGTTCAGGAGTAAATCTATTCATTATAAAATGGCAAACCAAATTGAGCATAAATCAAGTGACAACTGTCAAAAAGACCAACTCCGAAAAAAGTATTGCTAGATTGAAAAGCACATGTCTAAAAAAAAACACCCTGTTGAAAAAAGTGTTCGTAATATCGATCATTCGTTATATCGGCATTCGTTATAATGGACCACCACTGTTTTTGATTTTATTTAATTTAAACTGTAAAAAAAAGTTTATTTAATGTTCTCCAAACACAAATGACAGTTTAGGATTGACTAGCTTTTTAGTGCAGCAATTTTGCATTCTAAAAGCTAGGTGAATTTTGACTACGTAGTCATTACTACATTAGTGAATGCTCCCATTGATGGTTTATTACCAAGGGTTATTTGGGTTTGGGCCAATGGATGATTGTACAATGAAAAGCTTTGGTCAAATATAACGTGTAAAAATTAGATTTTTCTAAATAATCAATTTTGTGCGTTGTTTTGGGGCGGCATCGGCACTAAAAGCATTCACTCACCTATAATAGTGCGTCAAAGTTTATACGCGGTCCGACACTGGTAAATTGTTTATTTTTTTATATGAAACCGTTGTATGTACCACAATAGTGTTGCTGGTGTCAATGATGTAGGGTAATTTAATTGTCTTCAATTCGATAGATTCGATTATTGATTTGCTGGCTATGCGTTTGTTGGGCGCACCATACACTCACTCGATGACATACAAATGATGTCATGATGATTGTTTTTATTTTATTTTTTTTTTTTTTGAAATTTCTTGGCACTATTTCTGTGCTCGTAAATTTAAACTCGATTTTGATAAAGACTAATTGAATTTTAAATGAATCAATTTGAATGCGGTTTTTTCTCGATCACGTTCTGGGTCAAATGATTGTGTGCCAAGTTAATTGCATAACACGCATTTGCGATACTGTTACTGATTCACGCCTTTTTTTAACGATGGTGATGTTAACAACAACTGTCAACGCAATTGATTGTCATAATTTAAATACTTTTCATCTTCTTGTTGTATTTTATTTGATTGATACTTTATAGGAAGGTAAACCATAAACATATATACTTTAAAATGTTGACAGGCAAAAAGTCAAATATTGAATTGAAATTTATTATTAACTTATCGTTAAGTTTATAATCAGCTGTTGACTTGTAGATAATGAGTTTGAGCTTTTTTTTTAAAAGATTTTTGTTGTTTATATTTTATTGATAAATATATCTTATTATCTTTTCTATCAAACAGAAAAGCATAGATAATAAGTGGTGGCATTGGTTTTGATTTATCGCAAGACCAAGTTAAAGAGATAACAGTTAAAAGAGTTGTTATAGCTTTGTTGATACAAAAACATGACAAATGTTTAGAAATAGAAAATCTGAAAAGCAAGTATAAACATTCGAATTTGTATTGATTTTATTTCTAGTTCAAGGACAAAGTTATTTGTGTCAACTTCATGTTGAATCGATTAGGTATATAAATTGTGAATTTTTATTGAAAGAAAAATTAATAAACTATTAAAACAGCTTCAATTATTCATTTTCAAAGCGGAAATATCAAAACGTTAATTTTCTACCACTTATTTTGAAGACAAAACCACCATATGTTGGAAACCCTGCATTTTCAATTTTATCGTTTGTTGATTTTTACACCGAAAATATTGTTTTCAGAGCACGTTTTGGGTTGATTTGGTTATTCAGACAAAAAAAAATACAAAATTAGTTTATGGTAAATGTCACACACGATGTTAATTGTAAAAAAAAAAAACAAAAAGTTTTCAGAGAATTATCTTAATAATTTTTATAATGATAGAAGGATCTATGACAATTATGTGTGAAACAAAATATCTGCCAAATGCCCGCAACGGCTTCGGTGGCATACCCCTATCCGATGGTCCATATTTTCAATGACTCTGAGACATAATTGAGATTCAATGTCGTTAATGTGCCGAATTATCTCATCCTTTAGCTCTTGAATTGTTCTTGGCTTTTTGATTACACTTTTTCTTTTAAATATCCCCAAAGAAAGAAGTCCAACGGTGTCAAATCACATGACTGTGGCGGCCAATTAACATCGCCACGACGCACGCGGCGTGATGATGTTAATTGGCCATCGAATTCCTCACGTTAAAGAGCCATTGTTTCGTTGGCTGTGTGGAAAATGGCACCATCCTCTTAGAATCACATATCGTCCAGGTCCATATGCTCAATTTATGGCCATAAGAAGTAAATCAGTGATTTTCGTGAGATGTTCAATAGTTGGGCACGACGACGAGTCGAGGTTGACGGCTCTTATCTGCCACACTGTCACCAACAACAGCAATGTTTCCCGCAGAACGAACTGGGCGAGCATGCACAGGTGTTTTCACATTTCCTACAGACTCCAGTTTGCTGAAATTTGCGCACAACTCTACCGATTGTGGACACATTATGCTGACCAAAAAAATCACGAAGTGCACGAAATGCATTTTGATTTGAACGCCCATTTTCGTGAAAGGCTTCAACAATCTTAACGCGCTGCTCAATTGTGTACCTGTCCATGGTTGAATTTGTCAAATACTGAAACAAAGAAATGTCAAATTAACTTGGGCAAAAAACTTGACGTTAAGTTGTGACTCACACTTAACATCGTTCATTATGGTTGGAACACCCTAATAATAATTGAAAAATTGGGGGGGGGGGGAGTTAGAAAAACAAGGTGATCTACCGAAAAGCAAAATTTCTTTGAATTTGGAATACATGCAGATACCAAATTTATAGTTTAAAGTCCATGTCACACCCATAACAGGTCGGCATTTCAAAACTTCATTTTTACTTGCGATATAGGTACTATATGGGAAGTTATGGATTCGTACAAAAAATCGAACTCGAGATTTTGATCAAACTTTACATTACGATGATGGAGAAGTCAAAAAAAGTGGGTCTCGCAAAAACGTCCGTCTGTCTGTCTGTCTGTCTGTCTGTCGGTTCGACTACAGCCTAAACGGATGGGTCGATTTTCTTTAAACTTGGTACCTAGCGTTTTTTGGACATTCCCCCTACCCGTTTTTTTCTCTTTTTTTTTAGGACCAAAATTAACAGTAGCAGTCATACAAAATTTCTTGGCCAAAAAGGAAAAACTTATTTTTCTCAAATCCAGCGCTACCGAATTTGTTTTTAAGAACTCAATAAATTTAAATAGTTATAAGTTGCCGTTTAATAAAAAAAATGGTTCCGAAAAATGGTTATTAATGGTACCTCCCAAAGAACCATTTTTTTGATTTTCGCTTTTCTCGAAAACGGTTAAACTGATTCTGATCAATTTTTTTATGAAGAAGTATTGACACATTCTAAATAATATTGTGTACCAAAATTTTCAAAAAAATAGTTTTTAGATTTTCAAAAAAAGTTTTAATATTTTTTTTTGAAAACTCAATATTTCAAAAACGACCTGGTCGATTTTTATTAAACTTGGTAAATAGCAGTTTTTTAACTTTATCTAGAAGATTTTTGACAAAAATTATTCTAATACCCAAAAATAACGGTGCCTCCCATACAAATGTTAAAAAACCGTTAAGAAAAATATTTTGTTTCTCAAAAACGACTCCTACGATTTTCATAAAAGTTTTTTTGTGTGTTAAAATTAGTACGATCTATCATTTAAAATTTTTAAAGTTTATATTTTAGGTTTATTAACAGTACCTCTCATAGAACGGTTTCTTTGATTTTCGACTATCTCAACATTTGATCAACCGAATAAAATTAGATTTTTTATACAGAAGCTTGTAACAAATATAAATAAAAGTGCGTATCAAAATTTTCTAAAAAATGATTTTTGGATTTTTTAAAAAAAAATCAAAATTATTTTTTGAAAATTCGATATTTTGAAAACTGGTAGCAGATTTTTTTGTGAAGTTCAATTTTTAACGCAACATTAATAAATGCTTTAAATTGGCGTACCAATTATTTTTCTCAAAAATGTTAACAAAATTTTGTGTATAAAAAATTAATTATTTTTAAAACCGCTCCTACGATTTTCAAAATTTTTTTCTCATAAATAAAGAATTATATAAGAATTCAGATGGTGTACATCGCGTTGGGTTAAAACGGATTCAAAGTATTTTAATCAATTTCTTTCTAATTTTGTTGATTTAAGCAATTTACCAGTTTAAATAGTATAATTTCCTTATATGCATATTGCATATGTGCAACACTAGGCTATATTGTTAATTTTTGTATACTCACATAATACCACCTGAAACTAAACTAAGATTTGGCAAATGCATAAAATATATGCTCCTATAGCTAATTTATTTCAGACTATAGAACCACAATGTGGTCGCGCATAAGAGCAAGTTCGTGCGACCCAGTCGTGCATATTTTTTGTTTTGCATTTTGAGTTTCGTTATTTTTTCATATGGAATCTACGGTGCTGGAATAATAATTTTAAGGGAAATATATACCTCAGATGATAAATCAAATTTATGGGGATTTCTTCTCAAATTTAAAAAAAATATTTCAAAAAAAAAATTACGATTTACCTTATTGCTTCAAATTTTTGGACCCTATAAAAATAAAATCACGGGAATATGTTAATGCTTGATGCGGACCTGGCCTCCAGGTTGTAGGAAAAATCTATCTCAAATAAAAAAAAAAAATTAAAACAAAAAACAACGATTAAACTCATTGATTCTAGAAAATCCAGGGCCTAGAGGGATTCCCTCATTTACCCCCCCCCCCCTCTCGATGGTGCTGCAGATGTGAACACCATAGTTACAAAATTAAAAAACTTATTGGATCAAATTTTTGAAACTTTTGCATACCTTTAGAAACTAAGCAATTAAATGAAAAAAGCGGCCCATGATGCAGCCATAACATTAGGCTTCTTATTATGGAATGTGAGTGTTGCTATCGAACATTAAGTTTGGCTTAACAAGAAATAAATTACCTTCCCTGATTCGTAACTCCATCAAGCGTACATTTTTATTGAACAAACTTAATCTTACGCTCAATTCTACGAGGAACTACGGAGAAATCTTAAAAAATGGGTATCAAATAAGAAACAAATCAAATCGCTCATTTTTTAGCACTTTCAAAGTACATTATGGAGGTGCTTAGACCACGATATGGTGCCAGGTTGATGGTTGATACACAACTTGGAGTGGTATAATAAAACACTTATGGAGCTCTCGGACTATTGCTTACTCTGCGTATAATTTTTCTCTAGAATACTTTTGTTCAAGTACATTGTGTTATTCTCAAATGAAACAGTAGATAATGGATGAAAAGTTGGCTGTCGGTTTTAAAGTAAATCCTTGTATGTCTGTCCATTTTAGAGTTATTTTTTTGAGATTTTAATATTGTGAGCTTACTTTTTGAGTTTTGAGAGTTAAGGCTTAACTACATAAGCCAAAAAAGTGAAAAAGTACAAAAGTGAAAATTTTCAAACTCATTTTGGAATAGTTTTTCTGATTGGAAAACTTATAAAAATGATGCAGAAAGATTAAATTTTGGTTTAAAAAAAAAATTGTATATTCTTTTTCACAAAACAACTGCGCTAATGGGAAAAAAAAATATTTTTACTTTTGTACTTTTGTAATTTTTGGCTTATGTACCTAGTTAAGCCTTTCATTTCCTGCGAGTTCTTTGATAACCGTGTCGACTTGCACTTGATATATTTTTCCTGCTACCTACTAATTCGAAGTTTAAAATAGTGATAGTGACATGGATTTTTTCACGCGCAAGAGTTGTACAAATATTTCTTTAGCACTGTTCATAAAGAAATAAAAGTCGAACCAAATTCGGTGCGTGATGGTTTATGGTTGGAATCATTATTTCTAAAATTATAAAGGGTCCGCCATCTAACGTTTTTTTTTCAACTAGTGCTTATTTCGTGAATGGTAACACTTAGCTCATGTCTGATTTGACAGATAATTAGTTTTATCCTTCCGCTGAACGAATATGGTTGTGTATACGCTTCGCTAACTGGGCCTGCGATCGAAAAAAATCATCTTTTCAGATGAAGCTCATTTTGATCTTGGCGGGTAGTAAACAAGCAAAATTGTCGCATTTGGGGCACAGAAAACCCGCACGCATACATTGAAAAGCCGATACACCCAAAACGAGTCACTGTTTGGTGGGGCTTTTGGTCCAGAGGCATAATTGGTCAATTTTTCGAAAATGAGCAAGGAGTGGCCGTTACAGTCAATAGCGATCGTTATCGGGCCATGTTGAACGAATCACAAAAATTGAAGAGGAGGATATTGGCAACATTTGGTTTCAACAGGACGGCGCTACGTGCCATACAGCCGAAGCTACACTCGATGTTTTGCGCCATTTAAAAAAAAAAGAAGTTATTTGACTAACTTATATTATATTATATTAAATTAATTTTTGGTAACAATTGCAATGGTCGATGAGTTGTTTTCCAAAAAAAAAAACATTGTTTCCTGATTTAAGCAAACCTATTTTCGAAATTAAAAGTAAAAATTAATTCTAATCAAAAATCACGACTATTTAGGTATCTATTGATCGATTTTTTCTTCTGAAAACCACAATTTCATCATGTAAACTCTCAACAGCTGCTGTACTTGCAAAATACGAATTGTATTGAATTTCTGATCAAAGTGATTAATATATGTGTATACTTGGGAGTGTCGAAGGTAAAAAGTCCACTCTCCTCGAGCTACTCTCAACACCGTATCGTTTTTCGAGATTGATATCGAGAGTAGTCTGAAAGCTAATCTCGGTGTTTTTACTCTCAAATAGTTTCGCCCTTAATAAGACAAATGTACATATAAAAGTAGGTACGTATAAATAAACTCTACATAAGTAAAAATGAAATTCTTCAGTTCTTTGGACTTTCTTCTTCTAAAAGAATAATTTTTTTCATATTCGGTGAAAAAAAAAACACTCATACGCCACACATCGTTTTTTGAAAGACACAAATTTTTAGGGAAATTTACCGGCTTAGTTGCCCCTCCATATCCCCAAGCAAATTAGAAACATTTTTTTATTTTGTTACTACATCAGGGATCGATCTAAGAACATCCTGCGTCACTTAATTCAAAACAGTTTTGGCACGCTTTTTGATGAAAATAATTTAGGTGCGATAGAATGCAATTAAACCCTAATTGTTCTTACAACGAATAGAACTCATAGCTTTAATCCTTTTGACACATGGAACCAAATCAAAATTTCCAATTCTTAGGACATTACATACATATACATCAGTTGAAAAAAGTCATTAAATTTTATGTTTTAGGCCCCAAGCACCCACACATGCAATAATTTAAATCTTTGGAATTCTTTGTAAACTAAGAGTAACACAAAAATAACTGAAAGTAATTCCAAACATAAACTTACAATTATACAAAACCTCGCCAACAACGTTACGCTTTGATATTGTAGAAAGTCTGTGTGAAACATTCCAACAAAACGCTAACTCATTTGTACCTAATTGAATCGGTTGAATGCGTTAATAAGTGATGAGATGGTGATTGTGTTGGCAATTCCATTGTTATTATTGTGTCTTCAACATGCAACTTGTTGTCTGATGATGATGTGCTATTTGTAAACTTTTTAATCGGATTGCAGTGAATAACATTTGCCAAGAAAAGATTTCTCAGATTATAATAATGTCGCAAAGTAATTTTGGAATAATTTAATGCATTTTGACTTTGAACAATGCAAGTGAGATCTAATAAAAATACAAAATAGCAAAGCACTTTTTAACGAACCATGTATTTGGTTTAATACCAAGTAATTCGTATATGAATATGGAGAAAGCTAGGTGCGTGCCATCACAAACGAAATTAAAAAAATCTAAAGATGCAGGAATAATGACCTAATTTAGGGCTGCAAAATTAGAACAAGTGTTTTACGATTTGACCTCCAAATGCACCTCAACAATCTTTATTTTCCATAATTGCAACACAGGTCCTTATTCCTGCATCTTTAGTTTTTGAATTTCGTCAATGGATTTTTCGCTGTGCCAAAGCAACACTTCCAACATTCTAAATTAGGTAAAGAATTTGAGTTCAGAGCCCAAAAGTAACCCTAATACAAACTTTCTTGTTTTCACGACGCGTCAGAGAGTTAACCGTAATTTGTTAACCTGTTAATCTCCACTATTTGAACATTATAATGTAATAATACCTGACTTAATTTTAAAAACTTTCTTCAATACCAAAGCTTCAACCTTTCTTGCATACAAATCCATATAAATCTTCATGAAAAAAAAACTTCATAATCTACTTCCCCACAAATTAGAATACGATCAGAACTTCTTACACATATACCTACCTGTATGCGGTGCCCTACAAATTATCACAAAAACTTAAATGCCCTTTTTTTACTACTGTAAATAAAGAACCGCAAACATCACAGAAAGTCAAAAAATTACAACCTACAATAATAAAACTAGGTACATCGGCATACCTTTATCTAATTGTTACTTTTTTTTTGTTGTTGTGTATTAAAATAACCTGACCTTATTTATGTTTATCCAACACAACTTATACCTTTACTGCTACATATAAAATTCGATGGAGCTCTTTGATAAAGCAGCTTCCATTCATCAACATCAACATCACCATCGCTCTCATTGAAATTTATCTTATTCTTAGAAAAATTTGCTTGAAAAACACATCTTTTTATCGTATAACAATCAAAAGCAATGAAGCATGAACCCTCAAACTCTTGGCTTTATAATATAGTCTTAGTGCATTTGCACTTGAAAAAATATTCTTTATACAAAGGTTTCTCTCTTTTCATACAAAACAATTTTCGTTCTCATCATCATAAAAAAGGTTCAAGAAGTTCTCGCAATACTTAAGTTAAATCTTCTTCCCACCCGGTACATCTACCTTTTAAACTATTTTCCTCGTGTTGCTGATTAACTATATATGCTATAGTTGGTTACGATCCAGGGTCAGACTGTACCAATGTACAAAGCGTGCGTTGTTAAGAGGCTGTGATTTTAAAAAATGTATGCCAGAGTTGCCACGAAAAGCATTTAAACGAATCATTTCATTAGTTGTTTAAAACTATTTTTCAATCCTTTTTTTTGCCAAATTCAAATTGTGCAATAAAAATAACTGTTATAAATTCGCATTTCTCTAGTCTCATCCTTAATTTTGGTTCACCGGGCTCAGAACTGATTTTTAATTTTAACAATTCTTTTTAATTTTGCTCAGAGAAATAAAACAATGCAGTCAATTGACCGAAAATACTTATTTTATAAGTATTTTGAGTTACTTAGGCCCAGTTTTTCAGTGGTGAGTTAAGCCAGAGTTGCTAACTCTAGAAGTAAATTAAGCCACAGTCGACTTAGGAAGCAGTTTTTTGGTGGCGAATGAATGCGGAACGACAAAACAAACGCGGTGGATAGCATCTGTTTAGTTAATCCTGATGAGTTAAGCGGGTTTAACTTTAATCTCGCACTGAAAAACTGAACCGCAATGTTTTTAACTTTAAAATAACTCAGTAGTTATTTTCAATGTTCTGACTTTTAATTACTTTAAAGTCATTTACAGTGAAAGCTCCCTTATCCGGACAGTGACGGTGACCAAAATTAAAACTGGTTAAGAGAATAGAAGAGAAATAAAGGGTTTTCCAATAAGAGGTGTTATTTTGAATAGCCCGCTATTTCGGTAGCTGTTAGTTTTGAAGCTGTCATTTTTTGACATTTGACAAGTAGAAACTACGCCATTAATAAAAATGGAACGATACACGCATTGAAATTATTAAAATTCACTATAAAAATGGTGAAAATTTGGCAGAGGCGGTTCGTAAAACTAAAACATTTTTGGGTCATCGTGAAGCACCTTGTCGGACCGCAATACAGAAATTGGTGGACAAATTCGAGCTGTTGGGACAAGTTAGTGATGTGAAAAATAAAACCCGTGCACGTCGCTCAAGAACAACTGAGAATATTGCTGTTGTAGCCCAAAGTGTTGAAGAAAACCCAGGTTTGTCCATTCCTCGTCGTTCTTTGGAATTATGCATTCCACAAACGTCATTACACCGTATTTTGCATAAAGACTTGGGTCTTAAGGCTTATAAAGTTCAGTTAACACAAGAACTCAAGCCGGCTGATCATCAACAACGTCGTGTCTTTGCTGATTGGGTCCTTGAAATGCATGAAAATGATCCGGAATTTCATCGAAAAATCATCTTGACTGATGAGGCCCATTTCCACCTCGGAGGCTACGTCAACAAGCAAAACTGTCGCATCTGGGGCTCGGAAAACCCAAGAGTTATTGTTGAAAAGCCTCTCCATCCTCAACGCGTGACTGTTTGGTGCGGTTTATGGTCCGGCGGGGTCATTGGACCTTACTTTTTCGAAAATGAGGCTGGAGCAACAGTTACGGTCAATGGATTGCGCTATCGGGAGATGATTAATGATTTTTTATGGCCGGAATTGGATGGTATTGATCTGGACAACGTTTACTTTCAACAAGACGGTGCTACGCGCCACACAAGCAATGAAACCATCGATCTTTTACGGGAAAAGTTTCCGGACCGTGTTATCTCTCGAAGAGGTGATCACAATTGACCACCGAGATCTTGTGATTTAACACCTTGCGACTTCTTCCTTTGGGGCCACGTGAAAGATAAGGTCTACGCCAACAGCCCAGCGTCGATTCAAGACCTCAAAGATGGAATTCGTGAGGCTATCGAGGACATAGGGCAGCCACTTTGCGATTTGGTTATGGAAAATTTCATGAAAAGGATATGGTCCTGTAAGCGTGGTCGTGGCGGCCATTTGGCTGATGTTGTGTTCCATTATTAACGACATACCTTCCTCTTTATAATGAAATAAACATCCGATCATTTATCTCAAAAAATGCTATTTTTCTTTGAATATCAAAATAACACCTCTTATTGGAAAACCCTTATATGCAATCTGACACATAAAACTTGGTTAAGAAAATGCTTATACGCCTAAGAAAAGGTATGTAGTTGCTTTTATGAGAGATTTCACTGTCATTTTCGTCATTCAGTATACTTCTTTTGACTACGCAGTCTTTTTTAACTGAAAACTGTAAGTCAATTGAAGGCGAATACACATTTTTTTTTATATATGTAAATCATCATCTTATTTATAATTTTACATATAAATATGTATGTAGGACTTCCAAAAATAATTAAAATTTATATATGGAATTTAAGTGACTTAAAGACTGGAAAAAGTCAAAAAAAAAGTACCAACTACAGTCGATATTGGAAAAGCTAGTCAATTGACTGCTTTAGTTAACTGCAAAGTCAGAATATTGAAATTGTCTGCTGAAAGTAGTTTTTAAGTAAAAATACCAACACCAAGTGAAAGTTATAACTTTTATTGAATTTTTGAACAACAACAACAACATTAAGTTGCTACCACCAATTGTTTACGAATTAATTTATAATTCGTTTATTTTCGCTAGAGATACAGCTGTTTCATGGGGTGCCAAGCCACCTATCATCAGTCTCCTTTTATTAGTGGTGCTGAGCTTTAATCCAATTTTATTATGAAAAACTTTCTACATGCCCATAATAGGGATCGAACCCACGATATCAGATTTGCTCAGTCTTAGAAGCCGTATGCACTATACATTCCGCCGCTTGAGACCACTGACGTCACAGATAGAAAATGGGTTGTTTTTGTTTATCAAATGCATTTAGAGCATCAGCATTTTTCTAAGCGCCTTTAAGTATGCTGTCTTGTTCCGCCTCCATTTCCTCCATACTTTGTTTCGATAGACTACAATTCGTAGAACTTATCAAAGGGGGAGAGGTTGGAAGATCGGTAACAGACCAGACTATTAAGTTAGTTATAACTTTTATTCTAAGGTTTTTAGTCAATTTACTGCGGCTTAACCTGACTTCAGTCTTTATATCTCTGGTCCTTAATATTTAAGCCTAAAAAATTTTCTTTTGAAAAATGAAATAAAATTGAATGGAATTATTTTGGTGACAAGAAAAAAGAAAATTTTTTCAAACAAAACATAACTCAATTGAGAAGAATCTGATGCGAGATCTTATGATGTTTCACTTAAAGCTTGATTTTAAACTTCGCATATTGATATATTATAAAGTTAAAGAAACATTATTTGTTTTGATATTTTTGTATTGCCTTCAATATTTTGCAAGATATAAATAGATAATTTGAAGGATTAAGGTCCAAATCCCAGAAACCAATATTCCATTTGGGATTTTCGTGACTTTGGGTTTAAAGGATTTTGGGGTTTTCTGGATTTCGGTTTTCGAGATTTTAGGTTTTTTTAATATTGATTTTTGAGATTATGACTTCAACCCTCCGTTTTATCTAATTATTTCCAATTTTTCAAATAATAAAAATACTTCATTTAATAATACAGTGGAACTTCCATAACTCGAACTTCCTTAAGTCGAATTTCTCTATTACTCAAAGTTTTATTGAGAACTTTGCATTTTCAACTTTATTTTCATGAATTTTGCCCTCCATAATTCGAACTTCTGTAACTCGAATTTGTCTATATTTCGAATATTTTAGATTGCGTTTGATGCCGAAAAGTCTCTTCAACTCGAACTTTTTCTCTATTTGGGGAAATCCTTTTTTTTTCAATTTTTTGAAAAGTACTTGATTCAAAAGGCCCTCCCAAACCAAAGCGAATACTTCCGAACGACGGCGTACATTTCAACTGTCTTAATTTATTTACATGGAGATCAATGAGAGCACCCACACTGGCGCGATGCGAATCTTCGAACATTTTCAGTCGTCGCATATTCGCTCCGAATGTTTCGCGTTGGTTTGGGAGAGCCTTAACTGTTATGAATTTCGATGATTTTGGGGATGAGGGATGGCTGTGTTCAGAGTTTGTATGTTTTTAATTTTTCTTTATATTTTACATTTTTTATGCGGAGAAGTTCCTATAGTAAGGTTTCAATTTTGTTGTGGGAAAGGATGAATTCACGAATTTTAATGTCAGGAAGAAAATTTAAGCATCTTCCTTTTGAACAAAAACTGAAGGCCATAAAATATATTTTACCTCAAAGTACACTTTAAAAAAAAAATGCCGACACTTCAAGAATCGAAAAAACCTCAATGAGAAAAAAACCTCTTAAATTTGAGGGTTGGCAAGGCAGTCTCCAAGGAATGAAAACCTCTCAATTTCAGGGACATATAAGGCATAACAAATTTTTCTGTATGATATTTTTTTTTCAATTAGAAATGGCATTGTTAAAAAAACACGCTGGATCGTTTTTTTCGATGTACATAATTCACGAGATTGAATTTTTTTTATAAATTATACAATGAAAAAAGCGTCAACGAATGATTAGTGATTTTGTTTAGGCTTCTATTAATCAAAAATCATTTTCGTTTTTTTAATATTCCATTAACTAAAGTAAAACAGAAAAACTAAAAATGTTGTCTCATTTCTTTAAATCGAAGTTTCTATAACTCGAATTTCTTTTCTTTCATTTTGAGGGTTCAACTTATGGAAGTTCCACTGTATTTGTATTTTTTGGGTTTTCGAAATAATAGGTTCTTGGAGATTCTGATTTTGGGTTACGGGACTTTGGGTTTCCTATAACTTGGGATTGTATGTTCTTTGGGTTTTGCTTTTTAGGGATTTTAGCTTTTCTGAAATCTGGGGTTTTTCTAGATTTTGAAGTTTAAGAATAATGGAGTGTTTGAGATTTCAATATTTTTAGTTTTCAAGATCTTGGGTATTCGGTGTAATGGGTGTGTAAGCTTTTAGAGGTTTCAGGATTTTGGGTTTTCGGAATTTTAAGTTTTCAGAGTTTTTAGTCTTATGGATTTTCTGAGTTTTTCAGGATAAAGGGTTTTCAGGATAATGGCTTTTTGAGATTTTCGGATTCCTGCATTTGGGTTTTCTTGATTGTGGGAGTTTTCTGAATTTTAGGTTTTCGAGATGATGGGAATTTTTTGAATTTTTACGTTCCTGGATTTTGGGTTTTCTGAATTTTTTGGTTTCTGGATTCCAAATTTGGTGATGACTCTAACGTTCATTTTACTGACAAAAAACAATCCAAACTAAAATTACTACTCATCGTTGGTGTTGTGCTTTTAACTGAATTTTTGTATCTTTTAAACATCTATAGAACTTATATTCGTTATGAGAGTTATATCTTCTTTAGTTTTAGCTTAAACTTAGTTCTAGAAATTGAGTTCAAAAAAGTTCATCATATAAAATCGTTTGGAAATATATATTTTTTGTTAATTTTCTAAAAAAAAATAATAAAATTCGCACTTGACTATTTTGCATTCAGGCACAACCTACACTCGATTCGGTTCTGATCGGCAACTAACAGTGGCGATCGTTCATTTAGATCAAAAATCCTCTTCAGTATTCTGCTAAATTACTTCCATCAACTTCCAACGAAAGCAATCAAGCATCAGCCAGCCAGCATACACGTCATCTAATGTACCTACCTAGTAGACATTGTGCTTAGGTAAATTATGCGTGTGCTGTGTTCTACAACAGAGCTGTATAGAGAGAGAGTAATAATTTAAGTTTCCTTTCCATTGTTTTATCACGAAACGCACACTTAGCTATTAGACCGGGTGAATTAATGTCATCGACCTATTAATGCCACAAGCACTTCACTATGCCTATAATACCTTGCTGTCGCTACTTTCTTGATCTTGCTCTCTATTCGCACGCCATTCGATACAAAAAAAAAGTATAAACCTTCTTACTTCTAAGTTATTTATATACAGATTTTTTGTATTGTTTCTACCTTTGTCTTCCGAATGCTACACTAGCGCTTTATACCAACCAACGATAACTTGTAAAGCTGGCAAACAATGAAAATCTTATACCCTGTACCTAATGGTTGGAATGGAATCAAGGAGAATGTGATAAGTGAAAAATGAGTGCCGGAACTGAGAAAATTATTATTTTAAGAATAGATTTTCGAACATTAAAATTTGGCATATAAATATTGTAGAAGGTCAGACGGTATAGGGGAAAGTTGTGGATTCATAGAAAAATTTCGATGTTTTTTAGAACATTTGCTCATAAATAATAATCTTATTCAACCTAGAAGACTGTCTATTTCCAGCGAATTTAAATCTTATGGCGTTTTCGACATTTTCTTGAAGAGTTTTTGAATTTATTTTAGCTCCAAAAACAACGGTTTCTCTCACATAACAGCAAGAACGTCCGACTCATCGATTGTATAAAGGTTTTTCTATGTTCTGCCCTGATTTTCTCTGATTAAGGTTTTTTTTTTTTTTGATTTATCAAAGAAATACCAAGCGTCAGCGGCAGTCAGTCAAAATCATTTTCTTCGATTTATCTTTTGATTTTTGATTTATACATAAATACATTTATATTTCAATAAACATTGGCCAATATCCAAATTGATAAATAAACAATAGAAATGCTTGAATTCCACTGGATAAAGGAAATGTGAGCATTTTTTTTTTTTGAGTAAACAAATTTCCAAAAATAGAAATATTAATTTTTCTGGTCAAATTGATGATGTTCTGTTTTTTTCGCGATAAGAGCAATTTGTATTGCGATTGGAATTTTGATTTGGCATCCGGATGATTTTATAACTTATTTTTTATATGGTATTTTTGGTAAAATTCGAGTGTTTGGTGGCCTTGGCCAATGAGTTGAAGCTTTTTAAATGCTGTTAATTCGCTATTAGGTTATCAAGGTTAAATTTTCGAAATGCTAGATCAGAAACTAATAGTGAATAAACAAATTTGATAACAAGCAAAATGGAGCCTTAAAGGTATTTGCTCTCATTAATTCTACGAAGAAATATTTTCGGCTTTTAGAGAATTCTTTGGATTGCCAACTTTAAGAATCTATATAAGTTGGCGAAAGACAACTGGAAGATTTGTTGTTTTCCAGTTTTGTGTTCACATCAAATACAATGTTAAAACATAAACAGACTTATTGTGAATTTCACCCGAAAAATATTTCACCTTAAAATTTTTTGTTCGCCTGGGAATTTTAAAAGCTATTGTGAGTTTCACCCAAACGCTATTTTATTCACCTGCAAAAAAAAAAAAGTGAAAATGGCATTACATTCCGCCCGAAATGAATGTTCACCATAAGGGGAATTTTTCGATCATGAAATTTCGGGTGAAACTCACAATAGGCAAGAAGTAAAATTTTAAATTTTTCGGGTGGAATGTTGTTCGGGTGAAACTCAGAATAAGGCTGAAAGTTTAGATAGACTTAACTAAAAACCTGTTTCAGCCTAGATGATTTTTTAAGACCTCCTCGCAATATGAAATTACTTTAGGCATCTCGCCATAGACGCATAAAAGAATAGTCATGCAGCGACGATTCCTCTATGCACAGCTCTATGCACTGAAACACTGACAATTTTCAAAAAAATTCACACACTTTTGTAATGAAGGTATCCGAAACTTCACCAAAATGTTCTATAAATACCTTGAAACTGTACGCTTTGTGAGTTATGCTCCTGTACGCTCGGTGATTTGTAGCTTGTGTGCTGTGATGCAGCTTATGTCTCGTCGGCAGTTGTCTTTTGCCACAAATTTGAGTTACAAAACCTATACACAAGCCGAATACAAGTGTAGTACGCTTCTATGACGAGACGCTTCATGGGCAGATGGATTTAGGCTTCTCCTCATAGACGTGTAATACGATCGTTTATGACTTTTGTACAGCTTATGTGTAGCTCACGTTTTTTTCAATAGACAACCAAACACAGGGTGTAAAAGCTTCACGTTTTCGTCATTTCACACAAGTCGACCGTCACCGGGAGTACAGCAGTGTCAGTCGCAAGGCGTACAGTTGGAAGTATTTACTCAACATTTTGGTGAAATTTTGGAGGCATAAAGGAAAAATGTTTGAAATTTATTGAAAGTTTTTAGTGTTTCGTCGAAGATATGATGCTTCGTGTGCAGAAGAAAAAACGTGGAGGAATCGTCACAGCATGCAGAATCTTGTACGCATCTAGATGTATTTCATTAAAATGATTAATTTTTTTCTTAAATATCTGTATGATATACATAATTCAATTTATCAATCTACACATTAAATTTTATTGCTTATCCGAAGCAGCTTTTACCCGCCTTTAGTCTATAAAAATGGCGTTTCGTCCAGGCGGTAATCTCACTTGCACTTATCATAATAAGCAATTGTTTTAAGTTCAGTTCAACTTTCATGAATTTTTTGACTCATTATACAAAATTTATTTATCATTATAAACATTTTGTTTATTTATTTTTTTTTTTTTTTGATTTCAGATTAGAACGTTCCAAAGTCCGAGTTTCAATTTACCAAAGTAATCAACCCCAACAAGTTAGTCCGCCCGAAAGCTATTCCCATTTCAAGGATAATAGTTACCTCCTAATATCAGATACATTTAGCACCGAGCCAAGTGATTTTGAAAACGACATCATGACAGCTGTAACGGCAACACCTACATCTTATGATAGACAACAAAGGTAAGAAGAATAAATTTATTCAAACTTTAATAAATATTTGATTTTAACACAAGACTCTTGACCCTGAATAGTTTGAATTGAGAGCCGGGTTTCCGATTAATTTTAGGCAATATTAAAGCTAAATTTTCTTTGAAAAGCTTCTCTTATGTAAATGATAACAGAACAGAAGTTTTTAAACACCATTTTTTGGCAAAAAATAGAAAAGTTCTATATGTGGAATCTAGGTCAAAGATGCGATCGACCTTGTGGAAAATCCGCCATTTTAGTCTAAGCAAATAATTTAAAATCTAAGAAGAGGTCAAAAACAAGGTTTTTATATTTTAGATTTTTCTCTTTTCCCACTCATTGGTTAAAAAAAAACATTTTAAAAAATAAATTCAAAATGGTGGAGTTAAGGATAAATTCTATAATAAAGTAAAGAAATGTATACAAAATCAACAATGACCGTTTTAAGTCAGACACACCCCGATTTAACAATAATTCTCCTGGTGAAATTTTAATGTATCTACACTTCTCGTCACTTGATTGATATTATATTTTTTTATTTAATTTATTTATTCGGAAAGAAATTGAAAGTAGCTAATTTAAGATTTGTTTCACAATATCTGAGTAAAGTTCTGATTATTAAGTTATAATTAGTAAGTCCACAGAATAATAAACCAAAATTATTTGCTGATTTTTTAACTCCAAAATTAATTTGGTTTAGATTTTCAACTCATATGACACTCTGGCAATATTTATGTGTAATCGACAATGCTCAAAACTTTACTCAGACATTTTAAAACAGCCCCTTAGAAAATTTAAGCTAAACATAAACAAACTTTATCAAAAAACTAAAAATAAAAAAAAATTGTATCTTCAGCTTCAATTAAATGACATGGGGTGTAAATTCCTTTTTATTTTTCTCAGCATAGAGACGTGGGATTTTTTTTAAATACACAGTATAATTAAGTTGTTCTTTTTATTTCAGAGCTATTTTGCACAATGGTATCATCACTTGACATCATTGTGACCTTGTTTTACGTGCATAGACCGATTTGCTTTAGTATACGAGAAAAGAAGTGATTAAGGCTTGCTCATTGTTAAGGCCTAGTTTTATCTTATTATAGCAGATTAATGTAGGCTTAAGCAGCTTAAATTGTTGTGAATAAAGTGATGGAGTTGAACTTTAATGCTTTTTTGTTTGTTTGGAAGGACCGAAACCGTTTATTTTTAACCCATTAAATGCAGGCAGGACTTTCATGGAAAACGACAAACATTATAGGAGGAATTAGGTATCTACAAAGTCAAGAGATTTTTGTTTTTAATCGAGAGAAAGATATGTCGTTCTAAACTACAAACATACATATATATAAATTAACATAAACTACTTTATACAAACATATGATTCAGCTTATACGGTTACGGTTATACGATGAAATAATTTGTCTCCAAAAAATTCGTAACGTAACCTGAAAATAAGAAGCAACTAACATTTCTCCCCATTCTTTATTTTTGAATCTTTTTAATATTTTTCTTTCCTCATCGAGAAATCGTTTGTTTTTAAAACTGCACTTAATGCGAATGTCGTTCAACGTTCAATGCGACAAAAGTGGAAAGAATGGACACTTTTCGTTTTAGTATTGTGTAAATCTGTATCTCAATAATTGACAGAGTAATCTGTTACTTTGAATAACCAACTTGTTTATTGTGAATAAATCCAATATTTTGACATTTGGGTTAGTTCTAGTTATTGCACGTGTGTAGAGAAAAATGTCTAGAAATTTTGAATTACAAATGACAACGATCGAAATGTTAAAAGTATAATAGATTTTGTTTTGAATTAGCTTTACACAGTGAGGTTATTTTAAATTCATAAAAAACTTTGCATATAACCAACCTCGCACCTACTCCAAATCCTATAGTGAAGCCAAGCAGGGGGCAGCATGTATCCCCATACCTATCTCACTGTTTTTCATAAATGCGGTCTTATTTCCATGCTTGAATGTGGCATTGTTTCCAATTATCAATTAATTAATTTGCTATTTTATCAAAAAATACTTAGAAAATAGTTGAGAAATAACTTCACCAAATGTCAAAATATATTAAGGGTATTCATGCAACGAGATAAATTTAGGCTCTGCAGAAAAATATAACTTTCCGCAGGACGTTTGCATGAACAACCCTTAGAAATATGTACTTGTGAAGTGTCACACCAAACCCACCACAAATGTCATTTCTAAAGTTGTCAGGTTTATCTTTACGCTTTCCGCATCAAATTGATGAGATAAATTTATCAGATCTGCAGAAAAATATTCCCATACATATTTTGACAGCTCGTTTCTGCGGAGATAAGATTATCTGGTTTCTGAGGTTTATCCGAGTTTTCCGCCGTTGCATGAATACACCTATTATTTCCCATTAAAAGTGGGAAATAACTACACTTCAAAAAAGTTAAATTATTTCCCACTAGGTGTGAAGTTTTTTCCCATGTGAAGTTTTGAAGTTATTTCTCTGCACCGAATAGTGCGTTAAACTATCTCCCCGGAGCTCTGGGTTCGAATTCGATTCCAGTCGATTCCAAATAAAAAGTTTTTTTTCCTCATGTATAAGTGACGCATAAAATCCGTTGCATGCGTTGCCTCGACGTACACAACTGACAGTTCGATTTACTAAACACACGTTATTATTATGAGAAGTGACTCATAGCCAACGCATATGTGATGGAGGCAACGGAAAAAGTATTGCTGAAACTTAAACTTATCTCTCTGGTAGATCCACTGACATAAAGTTATCAATATCGTAATTTGCAGTTGCTTGTTTTTATTATTTTTTGTCTGCGGTTTTGTGTTGCCATATAGACATTTGTTTCATATTTGTAAACGAAAATAATTCCAGTCCTTCGGAGCAACGTATTCATTAGGTCACCCTTATCCCATACACGTCCGGGTCAACGTCTGCGGGTCCGTTGCCGCAACGTATTTGACGGATTCCGTGGGTCTTGGCTTCAATGAAGTGTCTCTCTCATCTTAGACATTCGGATTTGCCATAAAATTGTATGTCTCTTCTATTAATTTTGACCAACAACACACACAGAAATGGTTGAGAGTGTACACTATGCTCCGTATCTAAACGAGATGCCCAAACCATTAAGTATGTATTAAAAGATTTTACAAAAAAAAAACTTCACCCTTTTATCCTGTAGTATATTTATTTACTTACTGCAAAAAAATATATTTAAAAAAGAGACTTACATTATAAGCATTTGTAGCAATCAAAATCGCAAGGAAAACTTGTCTTTAACAAGGACATTCACTTCAAAATATGTGCGCAATCTTTTTACAGTGCTTTATACAATTTTGCAATACACACTGCCCTTCATTCAATTTCCGTTCGTCGACTTCATGTTCATATACTCTTGGAAGTGCTTTGATGGATGAGAATACTAAAAAATGGACGATATATAGCAGAACTGTCCCACTTTTGAGTAAAATGCGCTTGGGCTGTGCATACCACAAAAATAATGTGTTTTCTTTGTTGTTCCTTACATTCTATTTTAAAGGATAATTTTGTATCTTTTGTTGAATGTAACGTATACCTTCATCACAATACGTCCTGATGCCTATCATGCATGCATCTTCGTGTCAGACAGAAGTGGATCCGTATCCGTTCATCTTCATTTTTTTTTTTCATTTTTCATTTTTTTTTTTGTAGTAGACTCGACAAAACAAAAATTATCGAGGTTGCATATAATTGAAAGAGCAGTTCCGTAGGGGGAGAAAGCTTTGTACTTAAAACATCACAACAAGTACATACTGTGATGCTCTTGTGTGATGTGCCTTATAACTAAAGTATAAGTCGCTCTATTGTCTGCTTTTTGTTATAGTATGTGGCCACATCTTCACTGCACTACGTCCCTGTCCCTGCGAATGTCACAATCACAATCTCATTGAGCGTAAATGTGCATTATGTCAGAAAATGCATCGTCATATTTTTATGTTGCAGATATATACACTATATATAATAATAATCACTATGAACATGCTAGGTGCACAACGTTGGATTTGACAAATAGACAACTTGAGAACTGTGTATAGGGCACTACACTTTAGGGCGGTAATTTTGTTTTGTTTTGAATTTTATAATGAACCATTCGATGGCTCAACACATTTTGATCAACTTTTATACTCCATACCTTTGTTCCATACAAAATACGTCATTTAAAAATTTAAATTTTTTTTAAATATTTGTGAAACCGAACAATAGAATTTAAAATTTTTAAACATCGCGAAAAAGACAGCAGCAGCTTAATAATCGAGCCAGCGCAACGCGGACTCGATACAGTGCGCTGACTATCGCAATGTGTGCGAACAAATCCAAAACACTATAGGTCTGTTTGGTATCTTTTTTCAGCAAAATGTGTAAAACCTGTCAAAACATCAAAGAGAGAACGATTTTCTCAAAAATGGAGAAATTTACAAGAAAGTTAACAAACGCATTGAACCACTTTTGTGTACAAAATGTCAGAATTTTACTCCCCACATCAACAATCATGTGCCAAAAGTCTGGTTTTGTTAACAATTTGAGATTAATTTACAAAAAAAATCACATAAAATATAAATTTATCAAGTTATTTATTATTTATCAAGGTAATTTTCACATACCAGAAACTACAATTTCAAATTAAAAGCAAAAGATGCTAACAACTGGGTGTTTTGACAGACTTTACTTTTCTTGCACAAATTCGCAAGTTATCCAATGGAGGGGAAATTTTTTTCTCTCTCGATGTGATCTCTCGTTGCAACTTTTTCGAGTTAACAAACAGGAATTTGTAACAAATTGTGCAATTTTGTGAAAATTTGTACAAATTCGCAAGAAATATCACGTTACCAAACAGCCCTTATATTTATTTTGTTTCCTCAACAGATGAACGCACCCTAATCTCCCGGAATTTAATAATATACGGCTGTTCTGATATTCGGTCGAATTTGAAAAAGGAAACGAAAATTGAATCCGTGCGGATTGAAAACGATTGTTCTGATTTCCAGTCGGATTTACTTTTAAGTTTTACCAACTTGGTCAACAAAACATTTTCGAAATCAGCTGTTATGTATGCAAGACCTGTTAAAAACGATATTGTAATCCGCCAACAAAAGGATAACCGAATTTAAAACGTCAATTTGGCGGATTCTAGATCCGTTCGTTTTGCCGAATCTGCAAAACGTTTTCTATTACGGAATTTGGAACAGCGTATATTCGAAAAGGTGAGGATATAGAATTCGAATGGAAATTAGAACAGCCGTGATAGATGTGTTCCTTTGGGCTCCAGTAACTAATGCCAAGTTCGGAGTAGGTCAGTAATGTAGTTACGAAATATATAAGACACCATTAGTAAAAGTATTCTTATTGATATTTTTCTAATTAAAAATAAAATATAAATAAATACACCCAAAATTACATTTATATTGAGGTAAGATTTTACATTTGTCAGAATGAAAACGTTCCATTCAAAATCTACTGGGAAGTCCGAGGCACATGGAACATGGAACACAACTAATAGCGGTTATTGGATTCCTTCATGTGGTGGAGGCCATTTTAAAATCATTCTAAATTTTAATCTTTTTTTTTTGGTTTTTTGATCTTTTAATATTAACTTAATTAAAGTGCACATTAAAGGGGTTTTGACGACCCTTTATCTGCATAGTTGAACATATTGCGAGCGTGATAAAAATAAGAGAGGATTTAAAACGAGATACCGATGAATGTTATTATGTTTTGAATATAGAGCTAGCAGGAGAGCATTCAACATTCGTGTAGTACGAGTTAAGAAAGAATATCTGTTGTGTGTTTGCCTGTTCTATTGCCGTCTATGTCTTCCCCATTATGAACTGTCCTATTTTCTATAAATCCGCACCTGCAAAATGTGCCCATGGTATATGACATGCTATCAAATTAACAGATACTCAAATTATGAGCCCATTTTGAGTTACACTATCGCCCTCTGCAGATCTATCCTCCACACTAGACTCGTCTTCATTCATCGACGTTTAACGTTGCGTTTCATTGGATTCGAGACATAATAAACGTGTTGAAAGAGTGAGATGATGAGCGGGTGGATTTACTTTTTTTTTGTGTTACTTTCAAGTCATGTGTGTGTCCTACTAACTCTTTTTGTATATAAATGGTGTAATGTATCTGCGCCTTTGTTTTGCGGCACAGTTCATTCAACTTAATAATAATATGCTGCTGCTGCCGGCGCGCTGCTGTGCTGCTCTGCGCTGGCGGGGTGTTCTTCTGCATTTGCAAAGACTTTGAGCTGTGATGTAACCGTAGTTCTAAAATAGATCAAGAAGAAAAAAATTAAACAAACGGATATGAAAATAAACTCAAACATATGTGGTGTTGAAATGAGGTCATAGACTGCATACAAATGAAAGTAGATATATTGATACATATTTTATACATAGTTGTTCAAGTATATACATATGTATACAATACACAGCTTGTCCACGCAAATGACTATCGAGTTCAAAGTTTGTGCATTTTGAAGTAATTCTAAGGAAATATAACGAGGAAGCAATCAGTTTTGTTTACACTCCCTAGGATTTTACATGATACAAAAAAAAAAGAGAAAGAAAGTTCTTTTAAAACTTATTCCTTTTTCCATAGGCCAGGCACCAAGCAAGCACTCTGTTCCACTGAAAAAGTAATTTCCGTGAAAAACCACTATCTAGTTTTAGCTCTGATGGGAACTGAGCCCATAAGATTGGTAGGTATAGGCACAAGCTATACGTACAACCTTAATGAAAAGGATATTCTGCTTCGTAGGAAATTGATTTTTATATCAAATTCAAGAGTGCAGGTAATAAATGATTTGCTTTAAATTTTTTTCCGGAACTTTTTTTCACGCAATTTGAAAAGGCTGGACAAATACACGCTATCAATGGATTATCGACTTCGGAAATCAATTTTGAAAGCATGAACGGAACGTTTTTTAATATTAAATTGAAATTTGGCAATCTGGCAATTAAATCCTAGAGCAGATTTTGGGTGCAAGGCAAGAGGAGAGGAAGGCGTCGGTAAAGTGGAAGGGTAGGAAAAGGAAGGGTTAGGAAAGAGAGAAAGGAAATGTTTAGAAAGGGAAGGTGGAATGTCAAGTTCCGGGGACGCGGCCTGCTTGCACATGCACGGAAGCAGCTCGCCGGACGGGGGGGATCTTGCCCCCGGAAACCTAACCTCGCCTGCAAACAAAAACACATATCAGGCCTGACGAAAACTAATGAAAAAATATTTGGACCAGAAGACTCACGGACGGACTATTGTCACACCAAGGCACTGCGGATGTTGTTGCAGTGAATGCCACTACCCACACTACCATTCCATTTTTTCAGTAAGTAACTCATCAAATTTGGTGAGTTAACTCAGGATTAACTGAAAAAATGCTATTGATGTTTTATCCACGGAGTTTTTTTTTCAGTTGTTCCGGATGCATACTCAACCTAAAAACTGCTTCCTCAGTTAACTGTGGGTTAATCTACTTCTAGAGTAAGCTATCTCCGGTTTAACTCACCATTGAAAAACTGGGCCTTAGTATTTGTTTTATTTTATTTAAAATACATTACAATTATTAGAGGACAAGAAAAGGAGGTCACTTTCCCAACAGGGTCTTTAAAGCCTCCACTGACTACATTCCCTTTCCTTATTGATGGCTATATGAGTTATCTACATATTTTTCCAAATTAATAAAACATGATGGCGACTGGTATTAGTGCAAAGGCTATGTACCAGGAATATGTAAGTCAATTTTTAACACCTATTCAATATTAAAAAAAACACTGTTGTTTTAAAGTCTTAAATCAAAATAAAATACTGCCCCTTTTTTGGTCAAAATCAATATTGCCAACACATCAGGTTTTAAATAGTATACAGGATATATTTATCAGAAGGCTATAAATAGTTCCCACCCATTTCAAAGGTTTTTTTTTTATTATTTTAATGTATTCTTGGCTTTCCTGGATAAGGGTATAAGGAAGTCAAAACCATGGAAATAACTCGGAAGCTATTTCTGGATGGATAGGTTAACCCACTTCATTGGAGTTTGTTCACCTGGTTATTCATGTTCCTGCAGCCGGTTTAATCAATTTTTTATAGACCGTATAAATCGATAGATTGATATCAAAATAACTATTATGTGTGTATGCCTATACCTATAACATTTATCCGTGTACACTCGTATTTATACCACAAAAAGAGGTCTTCGTTTAGTTTCAAACAATTAAACACATGCCAACTCTCAAATGCAATTATGTACCTCTAACTTTATACGAATGTATCAGTTAGGTACATTCTGTTTTATTTTGCAATTTAAGGAAAGTTAAAAATTATAATCCAATAATAGGGAAACTGTAAGTCGTAAAGTCGATTTACTTCTTTGTCCTTTTTGTGTTCTGTATATAGGGGTTCTCATATAAAGAGAATTAACTTTAAAAAATTTCTTTTAAGCTAAAAATTTGCTTTCAATAATCTACTCGATGGATGAAGAGGTGGTGCTGCTAAGTCTTGATTAACATCTTTTTTTTTTAATCTACAACCCTTTAAGCTTTTAGCATGACATTACAATTTTGTAATATTATTATATATTCTTAATAAACTCCAGCTGAACACGCCTAAAACAGTGACAGTTCGTAAAAAAAAAACTAGAAAAACATACATACCTTTTTGACATTTTAAAATGTTAAAGTGACATTTGGAATTATATAGGAGGCTTATTTGTTTGCTTCCCAGAATTAAAAGTTTCTACCATTTTTAGTTCAATTTTACTTTACAACTTTAACAAAACTTTTATCTAAAATTGTTAGAATTTGACAGCTGAGTTTGCCAGGTGTCAAATACTACCAACTTGAAATCACAAAATGAATAACCCTTTATGATATACTTCGGTTCGGTTTCACAAATATTTATTAGACTCTTAAATTTTAAAATGACGTTTTTTGTATGGAACCACCGTCATTTTAAGATTTAAAAGCCTGTTAAATAGTTAAAAGAGCTATAACGCCATAAAAACGAATTTCAATAGTTTAATTTTAATAAAATGTTAAAAATATAATAAGCTGCTCATTGAAAAATTTAGAAAATTCTATGTACAACTTAGTATTATAACAAACATTTTTTTTTAAAACGTTTTAAACTGTCACTGTCTAAAATTAGGGTGCACTGATTCTTGTTTCTAGTTTTCCAATGGAAGTTTAAAGAATTGCTTTGATATTTTTCTTCTGCTCCTCTATAAACATACATAAGTTTAAGCCTTCACATAAAACCTATTTTTTCTATACCTTCTCGATGTGAGAAGTAAACAAGCATTATTTAAATAGTTGGCGCTTTAAATCAAAAACAATGTATGTCGGTAGGTTAGGGTGTCCTAAAATTTAGAAAATTTTCGAGTTTTTATTCGCATAGGGGCTTAAAAGGTTTTAAATAAATTTGAAAAATATTCTTCAAGTTTAATGTCTCTATCTTAATATTAAACCCGTGCCGACTGGATTTTTCAATTTTTGCATACGAAATACACGTGGTATTTTATAGTTTTAAAACTATGAGAAGTGTGAAACAACGTTTAAAAAAATATATATATATACCCAATAACAAGAAGCACCCAATATCGTTGTTTTGTATATTTATTGTTATTTTTGTTTAAAAAGCTGTAGGAAAATTTCGTTTCATACTTTTCATAATCTTTAAGATATTTGCCAAGTTTGAAAATTTTCCAACAACTTTTACAATTATACCGTCGCTAGCTCTCCGTGAGCTGTCGCGCTACCAAATTTATTTATTTTTTTTATTATAGGTACCAATATAAGATCTTAAAATCAAAACAAATACAAATTTAAACCGCAAATAATAGTTTAAGTCTTCGTCAAATAATGATTAAGTTGAAATAAGTTCAAAGCAAAATCATTGTACGCCTAATAAAATTTACCAACAAACAGTTTAGCAAAAAAAAATAAATAAAACAAACGCCTAGCCTGTTTATTTAATAAGATTAATTCTATTCAGAGTTGCCGCTGAGAAATTTGGAAAAGTGGCAAACACAATTTTATACACAAAGACAAAAATCAAACTCCAAAAACAATAAATGTGTTGAAAAACTAATATTTTTTATAAGAAAAATATATACAATATTTTATACTTAAAATTGGTACTACATTTTTTTTTAAGTTGGGGGTAAATAGTTCCACTGAAACTGCTACAGATGGAAATTTATTCAAATTTTAATGGGAATTTTCCTAACTTTTTGAGCTGAAATAAATTCCTTTTTGAAATTATTTCACTTTTTAAGTGAAAACAAAAACTTTTCTCTATACAAAGCTGAAATATTTTACACTTCTTATAAGAAGTTATAACACTTATTTGTAGAGGTGTTATGGCCAGTTTCATAAAAATACATTAAAATTGCTTTCTAAATTTGTATTAAATTGTATCAGAACAATAAAATGTTTCAGTTTCATCAATGTAAAAATGGGCAATTTTAGTTCATATTGAGTGCGTCACATCCCAGGATACAAAAATGTATTTAGTTTAAATGGAAACCAAAAGACGTCATTTTAGGGGTTAGTGGGTTTTAAAATATTTAAAAGCTTTTCATTAAATCGGCTATTACATTTTTGGCGGAGGGATTTTAAGGTGATGGCTGAAAAAAATGGTCGAACAAAGACACGTAGTGGCAACTTTGGTTAAGATTACATTACATACCCATGAAATGTTTATTGCAATTTTGATACTAAGTTTGAATAGAAAATAAGCAACGTGTTTGTTTACTATTATTTTTATTATCTATATTGTATAATAATTACTTTACGTAAACAGTAATTTGAATTGCTATTAAAAATGTGGTGTAACAAAACTTGTCACGTTTTTGAGACTTCTGTTAGTCGATCAACTCGCTCTGACGTTGCGAGTATGATCACTGATTTATTTATATATGTGATATGATACAAGATATCAGGTTGAATAATAAATCAATTAGCTGTGCTGATTTTGCAAATCTATTCGTATAGATGGTTCGTAGGTGTGTAAAGAAAAATTTTACTCTTATCAACAAAGTCATTTAAATATAACTCAACGTTAGCGATAAAGTTAATATTAAAGCAATCATTTTAATGTAGAAATGCAAATGATAACTTGGAACATTTATGTTCACGAAATTTAGAACTAACAAATACATTCTCAAATTGTGACTGACAGTCAGTACCGGCGTTGGGGCAGGCTATACGATTGGGAGAAGGCCTAGGGAGTGAGAAATAAAGGGGCCACAAGCACCCCTAAATTTTTGTCCGCTCATACAAACGAAACTGGCACTTTGTTAATCGAGGAAAACTTTAACGTCAAACTTCAGTTTATAGATGGAGAAATTTAACCGATCTATACTTTATATATATAGATTCCAGAGACGGTACAATCATGAATTGTACGCAATCTACCTTGAAGCAGATATCGTGACAAAAATTAAGCTCGGTAGACTCCGGTGGGCAGGGCACCTAGCTCGCATGAGCGAAGAGGAACCTGCTCGGAAAGTTCTTTGTGGTACATTCTATGGTAGACGACAGCGAGACCGGGATGGGTGGAGAGACTTGTTGAATGAGGCCAGGACCGGACCCCGGTTGTCGAGCCGACGATGATGATGATGATACTTTATAGAAACTCAGAGACACACGTTGCGAAGCAAAATAAAGCAGTGTTACGACAACCCCTCATCAAATTAGTGTCATTCATGATGCTTTAATTACTTTGGCCACTGAAACTAAGAAAAATGATGTTCTCATGAGGCCTCTGCTCTAGGGGAACGGTTAAAAGATTTCAGCATCATAGTTTAATTTGTGATTTTGTATGAAATACTTTTTCAAATTAATATAATGTTAGTATATCCCCCCAATCAATAAAAAAATGGATCTCATTATTTGCACAGAACTGTTGAAAAAATGCTGTGCTTTCTTGGTAGATTGTAGAAAAACTGGGTTAAAACCGCCATTTTAACAGCAACAAAAGAGCTGACTTAAGAGCATGAAATTGAACCTTTTTTTTAAACCAGAAGACATCGAATTGTCAAACGTATGTATAACTACTCCAGAAAAACAATTGGAGTTGAATTTTGTAATTGTATTTTGGACACAACATTAATTTCACTCAATAAATTGTTTGAGTAGTTGAAAGAGTTCTCCAAATTTTGTGTCTTTTTCGTTCAATGTAATCTCAATCATGATTGACAAACTTGGCAACTTTATCGATTGAAATTGCTGAAAACATCAAATAAATGTTTATGTGTATATGTAATTATCAATAAATGAAAAAAATCATAATTTATTTGAGGTATTACGTTTTTCTATTGTTTTTCATTACTTTTTTTGGCATGGGTTTGGATAGCTGACAAGCGGGCGCCGCGCCGCCGCAGGTAAAATCTCGCCCCAGGGCGTTGATAGTGAAAGACGCACGGACTCAAAGACACGCACGGAAGGCATGACGAAACCCACTTTTTCGGGCTTCTCGATCATCGTAGTGTTAGTTTTTTATTACAACCGCGACAACCTTTTTTTACACGAAACCAATTCCTGCCCTACAGAGCAAGTACAAATCTGTAAAAATATATCGATAGTAATCTACCATTACTATCGACGGTGGAGATTATCGATATTTCTCGACCCCTGGTTATTGTATACAATTAGCAACATTGCCATTCAGTTAATTAAACAATTCATGCAAACTATACAGGTTAACATTGTTAAAATTAAAATGTGCCATGTTAGTTAATTTCATCAGATCATAAACTATAAACGAGCATGATCGAACGATATCTATATTTTTTTTCTACATACATATATATGTGTTATAGAGACAGAGGATATCGTCCGATCGTATTCGTTTTATGTGATGAGGCCCCTGGTTCACGTGCAAGCGCAAAAAGACAACTGTTTTAGTTAAACATTGAGTATGTAGATTTTACAGGTATGTGCTGCAAGTTTAACAGTAAACCAAGTTAAATTATTTAGATGTTATCATCTATTTTTAATAAGATAATACATACTTATTGAAATGTTAAGCTTAAAATGTAGATTTTCCAACTAACTTGTGTTGATTTTTATCATATTAAATATTTAACATGATCAAACGTATCAAATTATAACAACTTGGTAACTGGTTAATTTTACATGATGTTGTGATATTTGAATGGTATTCGTGTTTTGTTTTTCTTTTATCAAATCATCGCCTTCTTCTTCTTATTTTATTGTGTTTTGGACAAAAATAGCATCTACTTCGTTATGAAAGCTTTAAAATTTGTATAGAGCGTTTTTTTTTTGTATTACTTTTATACTTAAATTACGTTCATTCATAAATTACGTTCATATTTATTTGCCATGTCTTTAAAACCGATTTCTCTGTGCCTTCAAAATTGTCAAAGCATGTATAATATCAGATGATAGATGTCAAATATTTTGACACATTTTTATTAAATCAACAAAATCTATTTAAGTATCTACATATGTACTTACAAAAATTTAATTTTTTTGTTTACATTCCAAATAAAATAATGAAAAAAAAAAAACACACACCATTTATATAACAACATGAATACAATGCGTCAATTAAAAGCAACAAAAAAAGAAGACTTTTCACTATGCAGCTACATATACTTTGTCACTTTTTTAAATCATCCTTGAGACATATACCGGTGTCAAAACAAACTAAACGAGAGAGAGAGACCTTGTTAATATGACGCATTAAATCTATCTAATTCTCTATATCTTATTAAGATTCCATTTAAATGCGTTTTAACTTTGTATACACCAACTCACCACAATAGACTCAATTCTCAACTAATCAAAAAAAAAAAAACAATTTACACATCCCAAGTTGTCTAGAAAGATGCCTACACTGCCTACTGAATAAGTGTATATCTATGGAATTTATTTCTTTAGAAATGGAATGCATCTGTCGAATCGACTAAATGAATGGAAAATCTTTGCTATTTTAAAACATCACAAACAAAAAAAATAGAAACTAAAAAAAAAACTTTAAAATACTTCTTTTTAGATACTATGGATATATGTACGTATGCACATTGTACATACAACGTACATATCTCTTAAGTTTGTATAAAATAACAAACAAAAATAAAAGAGCGCCCCAAACTCCCAAATAGCTCATAGATACAAGGATAGCATGGCGATATGCGAAACATATCTGCGTACAGTGCGGTGCAATTGGTTAGAAACACTCAAACATTTTTTTTGTTTCAACTCACTTTTCGATGCGAGATTTCTCGTATATGTTCAATAAAACACGCGTATCATTAAATTCATTATCATAAAAATAGAAGTTAAGTGTATAAAATTTTCATTTCTCCTGAACATCAGTTCAGGTTTTAATCCAGCTCAATAACATGATGCCACGTTTTTGTGAAAAGAACAAAATTCGAACAAATTCACAGTATTCCATAATAATTATTATTGTAATAGGTGTGTTTTTTTCAATCCCGGAGAGAACTGAATGACAAGAAGAATGACACCGAAGATTGGGGACACCATTAAAGAAAATTATTTTGACGTTTCCAAACTATCGATAACATAGTAGTTATTTTTGCCGGTAACACAGTTTTACGCCGGATTTAAGTTAAACCCCGACTAGACTAAGCTTGACCCGAAGGAAATTAGTTGCAAAGTGTGTTAGTTGTAAAAAAACGACAGCAGGGATATATATAAAATGTCGACAAAGAGGCAATTCGCGCCAGTAACACAATTTTTTCTGTGGGGCTTAGCTAAACCCGCAGTGGTTGTTTCATTTAACATGTACTTAAATAAGCTGTATTTTTTCCAATCTCCGAGAAAAGTGGATGAAAAAAAAACAGGTCAGGCAAAACATTTAGCATGTTAAATGAAACAACAACTAATCCCTTACAGGGGCTTAGCTAAGGCACCGACCTCGTTTTTTTCCTGCAATTCCCTCGGGGTTTTTTTTTTGTCCAAATTGCCTACGGGCTTTGAAAAAAAACACCTTTTGCTGAACTGTGAATTTCTAGTTACAGCAATTTCTTTGACAGAAAATCACAGATATAGGAAATTCTATACTGTCTTCCGAACACTCTCTTCTGTAAACAAAAAATTTATATATAGGCTTTGAGTATACAGAAACGCGTTTGCATTGAAATTCATTAAAAGTTCACACCAATTGAAAGAAATTCACGCTACGGTAACGGAACTGATCCAATAGAAGACTTCATGAAATAGCAATATATCCCTCGCTCGTTTATTTACAAACGTCTAAATCATCACAAAAAAGACTAATTAATACCAATTATAGCCATGCCGATTAAGCAAGGTGAAGCGGTACAACTCTACATCGTCTACAATACAAGTTTGCCGAGTTATAGTGTAGTGATTCACGGCTTGGGAACGTCGAATGGACGCATAAAATCATGGAATCTTAAGCTAGAAACCCACATTTATACAACGTTGGATGTTTTTTAAAGATTACTTTAGTCGGATCTACGTTCGTAACATCTGAATTGTTTAAATACTTAAGAACAAACATCCGCAAACAAAAATAGCCAATCGTACACCCGAAAAAGTAATCAAAAATTACATTGAAAGGATCTCATGGCAAAGACGATCCAAAAGCGTACATAAATTTACAAATAAATGTCTGTTCATGTACTGACAAAAACTGCCATTTTTAACAAATTTTTCAATTTATTTTTGTACCCATTTGAGCTTCTTGAGAACCTATGCGAATAATTTTGGACTGAAATTAGCTAAAACTATAGAAGCTTTATAGAAGTCAGCGATGGTATTTACATTTTTTTCAGAATTTAATTTGAACTTAAAGTTTGGAAATTGTTAACACCCATGGTTTTGGAGAAATTAAGTTTCTTTTTCAAACAGCGTAGAGCTGGTTCTATCAACTTTTAGCCCATCGGGAGAATTTTTCTTGAATCTTCACAACTCACTATTCTGCTATTCATACGAAGTGAATCTGGGTTTAAGTATGTAAAGTCAGTAATACTGCGACGTAAGTATTATCTTATTCACGTGAACGAATTCATTCTATATACAATTCATATCCGCATATGAAATGTAGTGAATTTTGTTCGTTTGTATTATATTGTCTGGGAAATGATTTAGTAAAATCTAATTAAGATCTATTTTATTGCTTAATTTAGAATATTTGTTTGTAAATAATAGCTTATTAACATTTTTCTGGGAATAACAACAAATACAGATGAATTCAGCACACTAATTTTTGCAATGAAATTAGATCCAGTTTTGCCAAAACAAGGGCTCTGTTTTTTTGTTCTCTTATTCCTCTGTTTGGAAGTTAAAAAAAGTCTAATAACTATTTCCGTTTTTTTTTTCTATTTTTGATGTGTAAACATCTATGCTGGCGGTAATGTGAAAAAAAAACGTGAATGTTAGTGTGCAACGTTACGTCATCCAACGTTACGGTGTTGAACCTTACGATCTGCATACTAGGATGGGTGCGTTCAGTGAAAAAAATCTTAAGATCCCCTACAAGCAAAAGCAAGTCCGTTTTGGATCCGCGCACGTTGATGTTTACACATATTAACCGTGAGTCCCGGCACTCACACAATTTTTGTTTTTAATTTAAAATGCTTAACAAAAGCAATTTATCCAAATTTCCCAAGATGTTCGCTTGAACAGCTGTTTATGTGAATGTCAAATTGGTTTAGGATAATTTAGTTCACCCGATGGATACTTGAATGGAAAAGAAGAGTGATAGGTAATCGAATTTACAATTCACGTGAATAGCAGATTAGCTGAAAAGCTGACATTTTACTAAATTTAAGTGAAATCTTGTAGACCGTTTTAAATCAATGAAAAGTGACTAACAAATGTTAAACTATTCAGAATTCCTAAATGAGAAATCATGTCATGCTTATATTTAATAACAAAAATAAATTTTTATAAAGTGTGATAAACTTTATGAGCAATACTAATGTTATCATAATTTGAGTAAATAAAAACACGGCTTGGTCATGTACCTAAATGGTTACAGCCCAATGTAAGGGTTAAGATCTCGTGACGTATAGTTAGTAAAATTTACTTGTTTTATTAAATCAATTTAAATTTTTGAGTTTTCAGCTTATATAGAAATTTGAAATATAAGTATTTAAAAGTATTCTTTAAGTTTTTAAAAATTATAAATAAATTCTAAATATAAAATAAAAATAAAAAGAGACGTTTTTTTTAAAATTAATTTTGTAAAAATATGAAGTTCTTTTAATTCTGGTCCGAAAGTTTGATCAGAGTTCGTTGAGAATATACGGCCCTATTAATAAAAAACGCTTATTCCACCTTAATTGCACGATCTTACTAAACCATAGAATAAGAATTAAGCTACGGGTTAAAATTTTCCATTGACAAAAACAAAATGTTCGTGGAATAGTAAAGCAACGTTCACAAAAAATCCCTTAAGAAAATCTACTTCAATAAGTAAGATGCCTGTTTGTTCGTATGGGTTTTGAAAGCATATTCTGATAATTTATAAAAAAACAAACAAAAAGCTCACGTTATACCAAACACACATAACCTCCAATATCTCCATATTTCTGTCAAAAATATTATCATTTTTATATTGTTTGTGTTGTGTCTGTTGTGTGCCATGTCCATTGTCCACCTCTTGTATCCCCATCTAGGTTATCTTCTTCAATTGCCATGACTTTTCTCATATTATCCTGGGAAAACCCATTTCTTCCCGAAATCCTACTGAATAAGCACTTGCATTGGAACATATCTGGATTTGTATATTTTTCTATTTACTGTTGTTGATGGCTGATTGTCCATCAATTGCAAATGGTTTAAGAACTCAATAAATCTAATAAAAATTATTATTTTTTTTCAAAATTCAATAAATAAATTTGACACATCTATAACCACTTCGGTGGTTTAGGTTAGTAAACGTCACTTACTAGAAATTTTGTTTTATATTAATAAATAAAAAACTACTTTGGAACAGCTTAAACAACGAATTGAAGACAAATTAAAGGAAACTTATTTACGTTGTTTTCAATGTTCTCAAAAACTAAAAGACATTTATGCATCTAGTTTTTGGTATTTGTTAGTGTTGCCGTTTTTTTCTAATATTTGTTTTTGTATTTAAGTATTTTTTTTAGAAAACTTCCCTTCTGTCGGATTTTTTAGTTATTTCGACCCAATCTATGTGCTCTAGACTTAAGTTGCAATTTACGCATAACACCCTGTATAAATAGGTACTACAATATGTGATTAGTTTTACACCGGTAAAAAATTCGAACTCAGTGCAACAGGGATAGGGAAAATTATTTTTCTGGCTGTTTGCCTGTTTTTTAAGTTAAAAGTTGAGTTAAATGGAAATTGGGATATTCTTTAAATTAACTAGCGTTTTTTTTACTTTTCCCGAAAAATGGTTTTATGCACCAAAAATAACGGTACTTACTATTGAGATGTTAAAAAAAAGTTGAGGAATATCTTAGTTTCGGTGAAACCTATTCCTAAGATTTTTATTTAAATTATTCTGTGTGCTATAATTGGTCGTATCTATCGCTTTTAGTAAGAAATAATTTTACGAAAAGCCGTTATAAACTCATTGGCTAAACTTATTTAAATTAATTTTCATTTCTTAAAGCTTCCTAAAAATTTAAATAATATTGCAATCAAAATAAGTTTAAGGTTTTTTAAAAAAATATTTTTTTTTTAATACCTATGTATTAGTTATTCCAAAAAACGTAGTTGATGGTTTGTTTTAAAATTTTATTTTTGACGGTGAGTTAGTAATAACGTACTTAAAACCAAATAAAGTACAAAAAGTTTTTACGCTTGTCTAAAATTTGGTTAATGTGACATTTTATTTGATTTATTAAATCATATTTAAAACTATTTTGAACAATTAAGACACTGTTTAACTATAGTCAAAAATCTTATAAAAAAGACTGTATGTGTTTACAAAAATAATTAATTTCAAAAACCGCTCCAACGATTTTAAAAAATTTGCGTACATTGCGTTAGTGGCATCAATAAACCCAAAAACCAATTTCATAATTTTTGATACATTTTCATAGAATTATAAGTTTTACCTTTATTTTAATACAAAATCAAAGCAACTGTTGAACTGCAAGAGCAAGTACGTTCGACCCAGTCGTGAACAACTTGCTCTCAAAAAAAAAAATAAAAAAATACGAACTACTTAATTTAACAAAACTAATTGTGCCTATCCAATTGAACCGCACTGTTATACCACACAAAAGAGTATCTTTTAACATGGACTGTTGTAATGTATCGAGTGTCTCTATCGTTTATATAGACATGATGCTGCTTCTGTTGATGCTAGTTGCTTCAGAGTGTAACTGAGGGATGACTTCATAGAAATTCCATTGCTCTATAGCTCTGGCATGGCACAGGCGTAGTACAACTCACGTTTTGACGATGCGATGGCACGGCAAAAATTTTGCCGCAGAGAGTCTCTACTTCGTTTGAGATATTCGATGAAAAAAGCTTTCAGTCGAGTACGCGCCTTAAAATAGTTCGAACGAAAATGAAAACATTGAGATCGAAAAACATTTTCGCATCAGAATAAAAATACAAAAATATTCATATCGTTTTCAAAAAAAAAATTAAATAAAGTATAAAATCATTTTGAAAAAAAAATATCTACATACATTTATTAAATATATTATTATTATTTATGTTCTTTTTACAAAGTTATAAATAAAATATAAACAAACACTTTGTGGCAAAATTTTTCTCCACCCTCTCTCTGATGTAGATATAGATACTTTTGTTAAGCTTTTTTGTGCATTTCCCGAATTCATCATCGGCAAAATGTAACTTGGGCGGTCGGCTTCGTCATCTGATTGAGTTTACCCAAGAGCCCACGAGTGTAGTGAAGTGCAAGCACATAAGCTTCGTAAAAACGGGAGTGCAAGTGTTCTGACCTAATGACCCATTTCACGCGAGGTTCCGGCACCGCATATCCCTATACCTACATATTATAGTTTCCCACCCAAGCTCGTGCGATCCTTTTTATATTTTGTGTCTTGTCTAAATAATATATGTGTGTATCTCTGGATATTTATTTTTCCATCTATGACTCATCAAAATATACATTTTTATATTTCATATATGTAACTCGAAAAGTATGACAGCTATACGGTATACCTATGTCTTTTGGAATAAATTATGATTAAGGTCATATAAATTTGATTGTAATTAAATGAGAGGGTTGAGTTTGTTTAGGCCTGCCTGCTCGGATGTACCTCCCCTCCTCGTCACGACGACACATAAAAAAGAGGTATCGAGTTATCTAAGTGAATGTTGTTTATGGACAAAAAACAAATTGTGATGTTCCTTGCTACGCCTTTGGATATTTACAAAATGTTCATCGTCATCATCACATAGTTATATATCTCCAAAGTGCATCATTTATATTTTTAGAGATTTTATTCGTGAGATATTCAAGTGTTGTATAGAAGAGCATCAGTACTGACCAATGTATTTATTTTGAATTTGGATTTTTTTATTGATCGAATTCTGAGTGTGATGTGTTTATACTACGATTATACATACATACTCGTATAGATATATTATTCTAACCTTGAACTACGACCATTACGGAAACGCAAATAAAAAACACACCAAGAATTGTATAGATGTTCCACTGAGGGCCATAAGAATGTATCTCAAGAATTGGGCCACTTTAAGGGAGAGCCTTGTTATAATAATTAAAATTATGATTTAACATTTTTGTTTGAATTTTTTTTTTTTAACTTGGAATCTCCCTTGAAGTGGCTTTTAATTTGGGCGGAAAGGATCCATTAAAAATTTATTAAAATAATTAGATTCATTTTTTTAATGTGTGCCGTGAAATTCGCGTGTTTTTTCTACCTCAACGCAATTTATTATTTGTCTTTGTATATGTTTCTAATTTAATTAATTGGTCAATTAACAAAAAAGTGTTTTAAAATAAAAAAAAAAAAAGTTCAATGTCAATTTATTGTCATCTCCTTTTTTTGTTTGTCTTCTCATGATTAAAGTGGACTGAGAATACTGTGATTTGTTTAGATAAAAAAGTTATGAATATTTGAATTCGATTAAAAATAAATTTAATAAAATAAAATAAAAATATAAAAAAATAGAATCAAAAACGAAATACTAATAGAAATAAAATTTGAAAATGGTTACCGAAGCTGTCAAAACATCACAAAGCCATGGAGGCACTTTGTATTATGTTGTACAAGTTCCTCGCGATCAATATGAAAGGTAAACATTTTTTCTTCAATTTTTTTGTTTTCAATCGATTAATCAAAAACAAAACAATGATTTATGAATCGAAGAATGACGCATAAAATATTGTTAAAAAAAAGTAATGTAGAAGTCATGAAAAACTATTTTGCAATTCATTATGACAGGGTTTGGCAACTCAGTTAATTGAAACCTTTTTAAGCATAATACCTAAGTATATGCCTATTAAAATAAAAAAATATTCAAAAAGTAACGTAAACCTAAATATGAAACTGTGTGCGATAAAAACATTCTTATCGAACTTGAGTAATAGGTATTCACTGTTTTTTTTTTGTAATCTGCTTGAATTTCTTGAGAATTTTTATTTTAAATGCATAAGTACTTAAACACAAACAATAGTATTATACGGTGCTCAAGTTTCTTCAAAAAAAACTCAAAAACTGAGTTTAAAAAATATTATTATTATTCGAGGTGGAGCAATGTCTGATTTCTTTTTCTAAGGCTGGGATTACACTTTACACATGCCAGTTTTACTTACTTATTTATTATTTTTGTAATGAACTTCTGAAAAAATGTATTAAAATAAACAACTGAGTAAGTTATAGCTACCAACTAATGTAAGCTGTACATTTTAAGCGAAACAAACCTGCCAAAACTTTAGTCCAAAGTTCTGTCAAAGTTCATATTAAGAAATAAAATTGGTGAAAAATTGACAGTTTTGAGAAAAAGCGAACAGACTTATTAAAACTCATTTTTACACACTTACCATAAACTTACAGCTTGCTACCTGAAAAAATCTAGTGGGAGCTGCAACTGGAACTGCACTGTGCAGCCGGTCAGCTGTCAAAATATTGTATCAAGACAAATTCAATTCAATCTGAGCAGCAAAAGTTTACCAAACTTTCAACTTTTTCGTGCAGTACCTTTGACATTTCAAAAGCTTTGTTCAGTGACAAACAAGTTAGATTAGAACAGAACAGCACAGATTCGTGAAAAACGTCAGAACAAGTTAGAACAGGAAATGGCTACCTTAGCTGTCAGTAAATAACTACAATAAATTTTCTGAGCATGTATGCTGGTTTCAAATCGACAAATACACGTCTTAAAAACCATATAACTTTATTAAAAAAAATCAGCATTGATGAAAATTCACTTTAAGAAGAGGTCCAGACAAAATCAGTCAGAAAAAATAAACTATTTTCATTGAAAAAAAATACAACTGCTGATTTTTAATGGTTTCACAAATCTGTTCTAAGTCGTTCTACCACTGCAGAAAATCCTGTTCTAAACTGTTCCATATAGTCGAAGCGGCGACCGTCGGATCACTTAGCTCATAAGGTAAAAGGTTGTAGTACCACTTAATCGTTATTTATTTCAAAAAGCAACTGAACGCACATGGGTTGCCTAGCGAAAATTTGGGTGTATGACGGGCCACTTCCGGTGCGTTTTTTTTGACTACAACTTAGCTTATCGATTAAGAGGTTTAAAGTGCCTGCAAACGATAGGGCTTGACGAGATAGAAAGAAAAAAATAGGGTTGCCTAATTTAAAATGCCAACCCGATTTGAAAAACACTGTTTTGGGACTATGACTTAGCTCATCGAGTAAGAGGTTAAAACAAGTGTCAAATGAAAGATTACATGGAACTGAAAAGAAAAAAATAGGGTTTCCACTTTTGAAATGGGTGCATCAACGTGGCAACCCTATTTAAAGGAAAAAAGTGTAATAAATGCGTTATTGCCTACAATTATGTAATTGCTTTGTTTGGTCTCATATCGTATACCAAATAAGAGCTGAAAATATGTAGAAAATTAATAAAATAAATTAAAACTCTATAAAATTTTGGAAAGGTAAACAAAACAAAAATGATTGCAACTTTAAAAAATTCGAATAACACTTTCAATAAAAACAATGATTGTTTCTATGGACCTAACTCAAACTGACCCAATTTAATTGAAGCCAAATCCTCGTTCTATAAAAAAAAGGATCTTGGCAGTTGTAGCACTCCTAAGAACATCTGGCAACCCTGCTAATCATAAATTCCGCATTGAATTTATATTTTTTCATTAGGATAAGAGGTAAAGTGTATTGCAATTATGTTTAAAGTACATATCAAGCAAAGTTTGTACTTTATCTAAAAAATATAAGCTGCCTTCTCTAAATAAGGGGCATGTGCCGGGCAACCCTGATTTAATCCAAAAATATACCAAAATCACCATTTTTTTCTGATAAAATGCTTAAAATTTGATACGGTAAGAGCTTTAAACATACACCAAATTAAAGCTTACACTCCAATATTTCAAAAAAAAAATACAAGCTGCCTGGTCTACAGCAGGTGCATGTGTCTGCCAACCCCGATTTAATCCAAAAATATACCAAAATCACCACTTTTTCTAATTAAATGCTTAAAATTTGATACGGGAAGAGCTTTCAACATTCACCAGTTGCAGTTGCAGCATTCTATTGAGTTCAGGCAGTTACTATTAAGCATTCTGTGTTGCTAAAGCTAAGTTTACACGATTGGTAGATCTTACATTATTGTCAGACCTGACAATTTCGGACAATTAAGTATCTACCAATGAGCTGACAATTAAGTTGTGTGTTTACACGGTTGGTAGAAAATCTGCACAATCTCTTACAATTTACTGTCGCATTGACGTCCCTAACGTCGTGTCGTCGGCGTCGGTCGTCACGCTTTCGCTCCGAATATCTCGTGCCAGTTTGAGAGAGCCTTTAAGCTTAAAGTTATCAAATGACGTTACTATTTTCGTAGCAGGCTCTCCATTAAATAGATGACATTGAATTCTTTAACTGAACTGAGCGTACAAAAAATCCCGGGGGTTTTAAAATGCCAATTCAGAAAGGGCCAAGGGTATTAGTTCCTTGAGAGTTGTATTTTTTTTTTTAAATTTCACTTCACCTTCAAATCCACTGCATAATATCATTTCCGCTAACTGTACCTACATAAAAAAAAATATATAATTCTTGATTTTTCTAACGTTCATTATTTTTCCAGTAAAATGTTTATGATAATAGGTTTTTGACAACCACATGCATAAAAGGTATGCAAATTTGTATTGTTTTTATTCAGAATCAAAAGTTAACCAGTCCTGTTAAGGGATATTATTGATTTTTATTTTCTTGCATATTTCATTCAGAGTTAACATGACAACAAGATTTGCATCGCTTCACATATATTATTTTGCTACCCTTCTTTCCAAGAGCTAAAGCTTCAAAGATTCCTTGAAATGGGGCTAACATGCCGCATTCTCTTGTGGTGCAGTCTATATAGAGCTAAGTTTATTCGTATAGGTACATTTTGATACGTAGGTTAGGTACAATAAAAATAAATGACTCACCATGCGTGACATCAGCTAAAGTGTCAAGGTGTTGTTCAAGGTGATTTCGAAAGAATAATATCAGCAAAATAACTATGTGTTTTGAAGTTTTAACCTCTTGAGTCCATCGAATCGAATCATCAGACCGTTGAGCTATACGTTGCGCTGCTCTGCAATGGGAATTCAACTTGAACCTCTTTCTATATTTTGTGTGCAAAAGTTAAAGAAAGGATGAAGATTGTTAAAAATAAAAGAAAAACAAACCAAAAACTGCATATAAATATGTGAATTAATTAGGCTGAAGTGAGTTCCTTTTCAAAAAGTGCATGGTTGAGTGAGAATGGAAATTCACATTAATATTTAAGTGTTTTTTTGTTTAATGACTATAAAATGGTCTGCCGTCTGGTTATTGTTTTCGCTCATAGGAAACACTAAAACACACATTTGACCTGCTTTATTGATGCAATGGTTTATGCCTCGCGAAAGGGTGGATTGGATATAAAGCATTTAAGGGTTCTTTGGAATTTTGTTGTTGTTGTTGTTGTTGTTTCTTTACTCTTCGTGAAGGTTTAATTTGTTTGAATAAGAAAGTGATACTCGATGTAGAGTGAATTGAGGGTTTTTTTTTGCTGTTTGTATTGTTTAAGAAAAGATTTTTTTGCTGCAGCAAAGGTTATATAACATTTTTTCATTAAAGTCAGATTGATAATTAATAAAGACTACGTGTTTGGTGTACCAAGTGTGTTGTAGGTATACTATAATGTAGGTATATTCTAGAATTGAAATATTTTTTATTTATTTAAAATTGAAATGCATATCTATTTGATTGTGTGAATGTTATTTCTTCCTTCGTAAAAAATAGCATTATGGGAAGCTATTTAAATAAAGATAACCTTTTGTATTTCTGATTTTATTTAACTTTAGCATTTAGAGTTAAGCTGACTTCTGACGTCAGAATGACGTAACATACTGTCCCAAAGTAGATAAGTCGTTTGTATTTTACGTCGCATTCAGACGCCAGAAAGTCAATGCGTTGACCATTTGCGTTGACAGTCTAATCGTAGCTTTATAATTTAGCTTACAATTCTCTCAAATTCAAATAGTACCCATATTAATAGGTGCGACCTGATGAGCTCTTTTTGGAGTAGTTTCCATACTTTTTGTTGAAATTTTAGGTCTTAACGCCCTCAGTTCTTCTCAAATATTGGCCTTAAGTTATTGTATTGTTTTAAGCTTATTTGCATACACCTTTCATCACCCTTAACTAAGCCCCAGACAAATATATGGTGCTGTTAAATTGGGAGAAAATGGTAGCCAGTTGAAATTGGAAAATCTTGATAATATTTTATGGCCAAAATTTCCTTCAAGATGTCTCTAGATTCACGGGATGAAGAAAAAAAATATATAGATAAACAAGTCATGAATTTTTCTTATATTTTTGACATCAGAATAAATTATTTTTTTTTATAATTTAATATTAAATTAAGGAAAAAGGTACTGTTTCCATTTAAATAAACTTTATGGTTTCAAATTTGCAACATTTCTTCGCTTTGTTTATGATTTTTTGAACACTAAGGTCCAGTTTTTCAGTGCGAGATTAAAGTTAAACCCGAGTTAACTCATTAAATTTGGTGAGTTAACTCAAGATTAACTGAACAGATGATTTTCATGTTTTATCCACCGAGTTTGTTTAGGCATATCCCTCACAAAAACTGCTTCTTCAGTTCACTGTAGGTTAATTTACTTTTAGAGTTAGCTAACTCTGGTTTAACTCATCACTGAAAAACTGGACCTTAGATAGTGATTTATCATAGATCTGTGGCAGCTCTAGCCAATTTTAATTAGGCGTTCTTCTTTTTTAGTTCAGAGCGGAGTCTGAACCGTCAAACAAAAAATTGTGTTTCTTTTTTCGTGAGCGCGTTCAGAGTGCGCTCTATGAGCTCAGAATAAAATAAATGAGCAGACAGAGTTAAATGATGAGCACAAGCATTTGACAGCTAAGTGTTCAGGTGTGTTTCAAAAATAGTTCAGAGTGCTCAGAACACACGCTTCGTTCAGAGGACGTTCAGAACATGCTTGACATGCTCTGTTCAGAGCTCTATTCTGAACTAAAAAAGAAAAACACCTATTATTGTTGACGTTTAAAAAGTGGCAGAAATGTTTGCGGAGAATAAGACCTGTACAAGAAACTCTCTGAATAATTAAAAAGACAAATATACTAGAAAATTATCTTTATCAGAGTCTAACAATCGGCTTTGTGGTCTTGATTCTCTAGAATTAATTGACTCGAACAATGTGACGTTTCATTATATGAAAAGACTATATCGCTGAGAGAGAGACAAACAGCCACAGATTACCCACATGAAGATGAGAATGTTTCGTACGTTTCATCCTCCAAAACCCATTTGTTTACATTGTTGCCTTTGTAATTTCTTTCCGCGTCAAGGAATAGATGTGAATTGCAACAAAAATTTAACCAGGTGTGTGAAAATCCCTACTGTCTATATGTTAGGTTTTTATACACATATTCTCATTTTTTATCTGATATCTGACAGTTCAAGCTTGTAGGCAAATTAAAATGGCTACCGGGGATTCTCATCTTCATGTAGCTACTCTGTGTAGACAGCTTTCTTCGTGGCTTAGGGCTCGGATGGTGTTCAAAGATTAGATTTTCTTCCAGTATCAAATAGGAATAGAACAGTATAAAATTCCAATGGAAAATCTATTTTTGATTTGAAGTTTGGTACTTTGGAAAGATAAATATTTCCTTAATCTTCCTAAAAAAACTGTTTCATTATTTGCAGGATTGACTGGCTCTTAATATATTTCAGAGTTAACTCAGCACTGAAAGAATGGCCCATAGTAATTTTATCATCATTTAGAACTTTGAAAACCAGTTTTCCTCTGCGAGATTAAAGTAAAACCTCAGATAATTTACCAATTTGGTTTGGTTAGCTTTGTAACGGGTGATTTTTTGGCTGGTTTGGTTTTGGCAACACTGGTTTTGACAGCTGACGTGTGTTTAGTACCTTGTGTCACTGTCAAACAGCTTCAGTTTGGTTTGCAATTTAACCATGGATCGTCTTACAAATGAACAACGCTTGCAAATTATTGAATTTTACTATCAAAATTCGTGCTCGGTTCGAAATGTTCATCGCGCGCTGCTTGTGTTCAGCGATGAGGCTCATTTTTGGTTGAATGGGTACGTAAATAAGCAAAATTGCCGCATTTGGAGTGAAGATCAGCCAGAAGCATTGCAACAGCTACTAATGCATCCCGAAAAAGCCACTGTTTGGTGCGGTTTATGGGCCGGCGGCATTATTGGGCCTATTTCTTCAAAGATGATGCGAATCGCAGCGTTACTGTCAATGGTGAACGCTACCGAGCGATGATAACAAACTTTTTTTTGCCCGAAATGGAAGTTCTTGACTTGCATGATATGTGGTTTCAACAAGACGGTGCCACATGCCACACAGCACGCGAAACAATGGCGCAATTGCGAGGAGAGTTTGGTGAACAGTTAATTTCACGTTTCGGGCCGGTCAATTGGCCGCCTAAATCGTGCGATTTGACACCATTAGATTATTTTTTTGTGGGGGTATGTCAAGGCTAATGTCTATAGGGACAAGCCCGCTTCGATTGACACACTGGAAGCCAACATCCATGCATTCATTCGTGAGATACCGGCCGATATGTGTGAAAGAGTATGCCAAAATTGGACTCAGCGGATGGGCTACCTGAGACGCAGCCGCGGTCAACATTTGCATGAAATTATCTTTAAACATTAAATTGCAAGGTTCAAATTATCGATTCAAATAAATATTTCATTCATTTTTTCGAATTTTTTGTGTTTTTTTTTAAAAAAAAAGTTCTAAACCTCTTAAAAAATCACCCATTATAAACTGCACAGATGCTTTTGATGTTTATCCCCTGAGTTTGTTTACTGTAAATTAACTTATGACCACAGTTAGCAACAAAGATTTTAGTGTTTATTTTCCAAATAATTGTTCATAACGTGAGAAATAATTGTCACAGAAAAATGATACTTAAAACTTGTTCGTTTACACTCTTGGCGAAGGCTCCATAATAAAATGGGCATTTCCTGTACCACACACAAGACTGAAAAGCAGAAAAAAATGTTCTCTAAATGGACAAAAAGTTATCAAATTGTTTCTCTCAGTCCCTTAAATTTAAAACTAAAAATGTGGGGCGCATGCAATACATAATAGTAGGTACCGATTGTTGAAATAAGCGGTCGTTTGTATTTGACTTAGTTAACAGTACATCAATTATTATCTATTACATTATTATTCAATACTTTTTAGTCCATTCTAAATACTTTATTATTTATAAAATTGATTCCAGAAAGTAGTAGCAGTAGAATTTGAATTTTAAAACTAAAATTCTTTCAAATTGAGTTCATACAATCTTCTTAAACTTCGCTTAATTGAACAGAGGCTGAGTTTACACTGTGAAACCGAACGAGTTTAACTTCAAAATCTAACTGAATTCAAGTTAAGCTAAACCGTAGTTTTAATTGCCACTATAAAACTGACAATAAATGTCAAAAATACATGTTAAGTTAGGCTGATTACTTTGTATTTCAATGAGATCGAACATTTTAAAGTTATAAAAATTAAAAAAAATTAGTATACCTACATAATAATTGATAATTTAAAATTATTTTATTGTTCTTAGTTATAAAATAAATTATTCTTTTTTTTCCAGTACCGACTCTGGTTGGGATAATCCATTCAGACCTGGTGGTGATTTGTCAAGAGAAGCTGATGAAATTGTAAATATGATAAAAGGTATGTTTAAAAAGTAAATCATGACCAATTAATTTTACTATAATTTCTGCACTTGCCATCATAAACAGAAATTAAAAAATCAATTTATTACTATGTGTCAAAATAAAATGTTAATTCCTAAAAATTGAACTTAGCACATTAAAATGTGTTTTATATAAAAAATAAATATATTATTAATCATTCACATTTTATATAATCATTAACTAATATAGCAATAATACTTATATATATTCAATAAAGTAATATTTATACTTTTACCTAAAATACGTTCTTTTTCATGTTCTATTTTTATTTTTTGTTGTTGTAAATTTGTAATTTCTCCGCTTTGTCTGTAAATATTTTACTTTTTGATTGGATTTAGATACATGTACTTGTACATATTTTATTAACAATGTTGCTTAAAAGGTTTGTTAATTTTCTGGAATAGGTAAGCTTAACTTCGGTTGTTGTATAAAATTAACCTTGGTTCAAAGTTAAAAAAAAAATAAACTTTACTTAAATAACAAAACCTAAATAATGTTAAAAAAGAGTTGAGGAACTTAAAAATTAGCGTTTTATCGAGGTTTTGAAGAAAATAAAAAGTTAGTTTAAGTAAAAGAAATAGTGTACCTTTCCTAAAAATTGTTTAAAAAAAAAAATGATTTCCAAAAAATATATTCAGTTTCTAATTATTAAACAAAACCAAATTTATATTTTTTGAACTTTTAAAAAATATTTGTTTTCTCCAAAATTTATCTTTTTTTGGAAATTTATCTTTGAGTTTGGAACAGACTGATAAACTCAAACATTGTCAACTTTTTGTCTGCAAATAACCTTTTCTATAATTATTACACTTTTGTTCATACATTTATAGTAGGTGGAAGGTATACCTACCCGTAAGTTTTTTTTTTTGCGTCGTATCTCGTTACACTCTCATAAGCATTAGGTTAAGTAATATTTGCCCTTTATTTACAACTCCAAGAATATATCATTGCATATCAATTTTGTATGATTCAATTGAATGACTTTCATGCGTAACCCGATAGTATAATAATTCGAAACACGTGTCTTTTAAAAGGCTAATGATTACCTAATGCTGTAGCTAGTATGTTCTGTTTTAAATTACTCATCACATGTTTATTAGTTATTTATTTAGGTATGGTTTATGAATTTGTAGGTCAGTTCAGTTCATGTCCACGTCCACTTTATAGTGTATTGAATTTTATGACTTTATAAAAAAAAAGTGCCTACCTATTACTTAGAAATAGAAAATTACATTCAATTATCCTCCCAAACGTGGAATTTATCATAGTTAATATTTGAATATTATGGTTAGTGTATATTGGACTATCACGATGGAAGTTTTTTTTTTAATCCAGCCTGCTTTTCTTCAGAAAAAAGTACTGCCTCTTGCGAAGAAATAGGCATGTTCAGGAAAATCGTATCTCAGAGGACTCAGCAATCTCAGTTACATGAACAATTATCATCAGCAAAATTCCTCAGTATTGCTGTCTTGAGTAATTAAAAAAAAAAAAATTGTTTGCTCACTTTTTGATAGAGAAAAATCTCTGAGATCTCAATTTCCTGAACGCTATTAGTGAAAAATCCTCCAATAAAATGTCTTCACATTGGACTGTTTCCTCCTTTTTGTACGTTAATTCAACTTGTGTATTGTATTGTTAAAACACAAACTAACTGGCTGAACACAATAGAAGCGCGTTCGAACGCGCGTTCGCACCTGTCAAAGTTAAAATACGTGAAATTTCGTTAAAGTGAATACAATGGAGACGCAGCCGCGAACGCGACTCTGGGAGTTAAATAAGTTTTAATAATCACGCGCGTGCGAACGCGCGATCGAACGCGCGTCTATTGTGTTCAGCCAGTAATGTGAACACATCCGACTCACTTTGACGTTCAGCAGTCAAAATTATGTCGTCTTTATAGGATTAATGAGAAATTCTTCACTTACAAAATGTTAATCTTATAACCAAGTGCCAAAGATAAATCACAGACAAAGAAAATAGATGTCACAAAAGAAAACGTCAAAAAAAATCCACAAGCTTAAAAAAAAAAAATTAAAAATCTCTTCTCACCATGAAGTGGGTGTGTGCAAAAGCACAGAGACGTCAAAAAAAATTGGAGGCAACAGTCCAATATGCACACCTTCATAGCATTTTGTCAAAATAAGTCCTCTCTACTTCTTTCGGCTAACACCACACAAGAATGGTTAACAGTAGGTGTGTTCCTTTGGGCTCCAGTATCTACTGCCAAGTACTTCTGGCTGCAGTCAACTACTTCTACTCTGTGGTCGAAGTAGTTCAAAGTAGTTCATTAATCTAGTAACAGAATGTTTCCAAACAAGAAAAAGACATCACCAATCAACAGAAATTACGTAATAGATTATTGTTGTTGACATTTTTCAGAAACAAAACTGAAATTAAATTGATATTGAGGTTAGATTTTACTTTTGGCAAAATGAAAGCATTCCATTCATCATCTACTGGGAAGTACTAAAAAGTACTTTGCAAGGCCCAATGGAACACGGCTAGTGAAAGCCGCTTGAAATTGCTGGCGTGAAAGGGAAAAAATGTGTTTTTTTTTAGTTTGAGAATTAAAATGTCACGGCAAAAATGGTGGCCTATTATTCTACACTAAATAGATTCAAACACTTATTTTCCTAAGAGCAATTATTGATTCTGAGAAAAATGAAAGCAAACGCAGTCATTACATATCCCAACCTTTGACACAGCAACATTTTCTGATGCGTTGCCTTAATCATTGGCCTTCATCTCAATCTCGCAAATGTATTATTTCTTATATACCCCTCACAAACGCCACATTGCTCTTTCATGTCGACGAAAACCAGCTGTCAAATCGTATAATTATCAATTCTTTATAAAAAATCACACGAATTTGACAAAAAGAACGGGTTGAAAAACACAAGGTGACAGCAAAAAACATTATTCCATTGGCATAATTTAATTGTACAAATGTTTATATGTTGACAGTTCATATAAGACGCCGTTAAGTCACATTGACTTGAAATGTTAACGTCGCGTCGTGTGATCTACCGCTTCAAAGCCCAAAATGTTCAAATGTATGGACAATTCGTATGATCGTCACAGTTGTAGATGTCAATGCATGTGTCATTCGTGCGATCGACAAATTTTTGACGAAATTTTTGTATGGTGAGTTAAAGGACGGTGTTTACTTTGGACTCACTCTTAATATGTACACCCCTATTAATACAAAAAATACCAAGTTATCTTTTTATTCAGAAATAAATCTAAACTTTGATTACAAATTAAGTCACGAATTAAATTACCTGCTTATTTACTTTAAGTACCAAATCTTAACGAATAAATCGACTTCAATCAACAAGAACTCTGTTATTGCCAAAGACTAGTATTATGTTTGTTCGGGTACTGTTTTCTATTTTTTTTTTTTCTATATTAACTAACTGAATGATTTTGGACAAAATTTCGTAGGTTTAGACAATACGCGAAGAAACATATTTGGTCTGGATAGTTGAAACTCAATAAGTCAAAACAGTGTTTCATATTTTCTTATGAAGTAGAGAGAGATAGAAAGTTTCTTTTGTGTCAAACAATTAAAAATAAATTCGATTTTCAAATGAATGTGTTCAGCGCTTTGGAGGAATATGTACATACATATATTGTTTATGTGATTTCGATGAGTAAAACTTCTGATTCTAGGTGGATTTATTCCAATTTACTAGATAAATGATTTAAAAGAATAAATGTCTATGGTAAATCTCGAGATTTGAAAGAGATTATCACCGCAATAGGTAAAACACTAACGCTAGACCGATAAAACATTGGGTTTACAACCAATAGTGACAAAAATCTCAATTATTCATATTCCATTTCGGACTTACAGTCCTTCTACACTATCCCATTGAGTATTAACAAATATCAAGAAAGTGGGAAGGACATCATGTGGGAACAAAATATGACAGCTCATCACACAAGATGTGACAGTTCACAACTACACCACTTGACAGTAGATTTCACCCATTTGACATGTGTTAATACATGCAAATTTTAAGATTGGTTCTACAACCATCACACTGAAACTGATTGGTATGGACGCATCGTGTGGAAGCAAAATATGAAAATCATTGCCAACATCCAAATTTAAGGCCGGTATTCACCGAACGCTCATAACTTAATAGGCTCATAAACCTATTCACCAAGCAATAATAGTGAATATTTGAGAGCGCTCATAAGACTTATGAGTGGTCCCGACCACTCTTAAGTTACGAGGGCTCTCATCAAAATTTTTCGAAGTCCACATGTCAACTCTCCCATTGCTTGAGTTTTTTTTTTGCAATTTCAATGTTTTTACATTCAAAATTTCAGTGAAGAAACACACCATTGAAATAAAGAAAAGGAAAATATGTAAAAAAATGACAAAATGTATGCAAAAAAATGCAAAACTGCAATGAAATAAAGTGATTGTAAATTCATATTAGCCGTTGTGAAAAGATTTTAAATTTTTTCAAGGAAAAACAACTTCATTTCACAGTTTGGGCATGTCTGGTTGTGAGAGTGCGGCTCTCATTTTCGAATTTCGAAAAATACTTATGAGTGGTTGGTGAATACCACAAATAATTTTCAAGTTAAGAGCCTCGTAAAGTTAAGAGCCGTTTACGAGCGCTCGGTGAATACCAGCCTAAGAGTCGTATATAATTCTCATCCACCTTTTTTTGACAGTTTTGCACTCAATTGACGCGAATTTTCAATTATTTTACACCCTAAACTGATCATATGGGAAAATTAGCAATTTGATGTGTGAAAGTTAAAAGATCGCTTGAATTTTAAAATTTCACACCTCAAATTGATTATTTGCTGGAATCTGGCTAACTAAACTGTACAAGAAGTGTGAGAAGCAAAAAGACCAAATTTATTCAAAACATCAAAGTGATATTTAGAACACTAACAATGAAGGCATAAATAGGTACATTAACTATCTATCTATAGGTATATGTTTGGAAAAAAAAATGCATTTTTGTAACCCATTTTTCTTTTCACTGCTCTTTTTGCAAAACAGTTGTTTAAATGATTTATATTTGTTTGTAATATACACATATCAATTTTGCACACAAAAGTTTGTTGGAAGTTGTAATTAAAATAATCTACAGCCATAGCCATCATCGAGGTCACACAATCAAATCATATCATCGCATTATCTTTTTCTACACCTCTTTTTATTTATCTTATCTTATCGAAATGATTATACCTACTTTAATTAATTTGTGAATTTATATTTTTTTCCCAGGTGGTAAACCAATTACACCAACCAGTGATATTAACCATGCAATTTCAAATGGAAGTGCACAAAAAGAAAGTCATTCAATTGAAAATGGAACGGCTGTAGTAGATGGAGCGACAAAAATACAGGTGACAATTTAAATCAAATTAGCATAATATTTTAGCAACCATTAACGACTGTCATTTAATGTTTATGTTATATTACTTAAGGTTGCGCAATCGCAGTCAGCACAAAATGGTACACATTCACCACAATTACGGCCAGTGACGACGACAACAACCACAACAACAGTATCACCATCAGCAAACGGTGTGTCCGACACAAATGGAAGCACCACTCAAACCCAAGTGTCGAATAAGGTGGTTCCAGGTCCGACTTCAGCTAGTCACGTAGTCATTGACGACAAAAAGAACAAAAAAAAGGGCTGCTGTGTTATCCAATAGACGAGAATAATTTATTCAATCAAATTATTTAAACAAAAAAAGAAAAACAAACAAAAAAAAAAAAAAAAAAAAAACAGTTAATTGTGTAACACGTAGACATTGTAATATAAAGATGACATTTATTTTCGCTTAATTTGCTTCTTTATTTTGTATATTTTATATATTTATCCCTTGAATATATATTAATTGTTTATACATACATATATATCTTTATATATAATAATAAAATATAATTTATTTTTACTTTTGGAATAAAAACATATATCTTAAAAACAGCATCTAGTTAGGAAAAAAAACAGAAGAAAATTATCAACAGATACGAAAAACAAAAAAAAAATACTATAACAAAAACTATTTAAAACCACAGAAAACTATATTAAAAACAAAACAAAACAAAAATATTTAACAAAACCAACAACACTTATAAAACACACCCACGACAAAGCAAACAAAAAAAAAATTTAATTATTTTAGGAGGAATTTAAAAAGAGACGTTATAGTTATTTAACTGGATAAACACAACACTATATATTAAATAATATATATTTACTATTAATTTTATTTGTATAAATATTAAGAACCAATTTTCCTCATCTATTGTGTTTAGACGAAAATGATAGAACAGAAAAATAACAAACATTAGATTCAGATATGGCTATATACTTTTTATATTAGGTATATAATGAATATATATCTATAATTATGCATACATTTGGACACATTACATAGATATATATATATATTTATTTATAACTATTTAAAGCGTGTGTAAAAGTTGTGTAGTTTCTATTTAAATCCTGTAATAACAATAAAACAAACAAAAAACAACCTACAAGAAAAATGATGATCACAAAATTTATTATTATCTATTAATTTTTTTTTTACAATTGTTTAATTTTTCTCGTTTAAATTTTTTTATTTAAAGATTTGCTATTGACAAAAAAAAAAAAAATAATACATAATTGAAATAAAAATGCGAAAAAAACAAAATTTTTAGTATTGCATGTACATAACATATAAAATTGGCTTAATTTTGTTGTCTTTTATTTAAATTGTTCAAAAAGCTTTTGACATTAACAGAAGTGTATAGTGCTTGAAATGTACCAACACAAACAGATCAGAAGGATCAACATACATTTGAGTAATTCTAGACCCTCTATACCCAGGGCCGGATCAACCATATGTGCAAGATGTGCAAATGCACAGGGCGCGAAATTCTGAGGGCGCATTACCAGGAGCAAGAAAATGTAATCTGATCTTGCGCAAACAAATATGTACTGCCATTTCTATTTTAACCACAAAACTTGTTCAAATAATGCCTGTGCTATGATATTTCTTGCACACTAACTAATATCACTTTCATTGTTGCCTTCAAGGAGAATTTAGCTCAAAATATCGTTAAATTAAAGATCACACTAGAACTAAGCATTGAAAGTCTACCTCCTGGGTAATGTGGAAAAGTCTAATGCATGTGTATCAGTGTATGTATGTATGGATGCAAATATAAAAAGGGGCGCTTTCTAAAAATCTTGCATAGGGCGCAAGTTTGGCTGGGGCCGGCCCTGTCTATACCTATAATGTTTCCATGATGTCTTTCGTCTGAGAAACGTTTTACTTTTTAAATTCTTAATATCTGCTTAAACATAATTTTATTTTAAATTAAATCGCTTCACATTAAAATTTTAATACTTTTTAGAAAAAAATATGATTTTCATGTTTCAGTAAGTACTAGGCAGATCGCACTAAATTTTCGTTTTCATACAAAATTCTCTCCAAAACTTAGCCAAGCATTTTAGCTGAGTGGTTTTATTTTTTACTGTACATGACTATCTGCACATTAATTCTCGAGCTAAATTTTGAAGGTTTCTATAACTCTTGATTTTCTTGTGAATTTTGCTCTGTGAAAATAAAATTGACGTGGATAATATTTTGAAACAAACTATTTATCTCAGTCAACGTTTTTCAGATAACAGCTGTCCTAATGTCAAAATTTAGCTAAAGCTTTAGCTGTTGTTTGTAGAGAAAAGTGGAAGCTAAAATTTAGCGCGATCTAGGTCCTAGACTTTAAAGTGGAAAAAAATGCCTAATCGTTTTTTTTTTCAATCAAAAAATTTTACAAAGAAAAACCAACTTTAAATTAAAAAGTTGTACACTATCTAAAAAAAGACATTATAAAAAAAGGACGTTTTTTCAAAGACGTTTGTTTGCTTTTTAAATTGGTAACACTATTTCTAGTCATTGTTCATTCGACAGTTCAAAGATTTGCTTTTATTTAAACATTTTCCATACACCATGAATTAATATGTCAAAATAGACATTCTGCATCTTAGTGAAAATTGGTGCAGACCCTTATTTCGTCATTAGGAATGCTCCGATTGAAGTCTCCATCAACACGAGTGTTAGTTATTCAAGGACAAATGTCAAAAATATACAGCCTTATTGTGAGTTTCACCCGAACAATATTCCACCTAGAAAATTTGACATTTCACTCTTCTCCTATTGTGAGTTTCCCCCGAAATTTCAAGATCGAAAAATTCCCCTTATTGTGAACATTCATTTCGGGCGGAATGTACATAATGTCATTTTCACTTCTTTTTTGCAGGCGAACAAATTTTCGTCCGGGCTAACATCACAATAGCTTTTAAAATTTCGGGAGAACAAAAAATTTTAAGGTGAAATATTTTTCGGGTGAAACGCACAATAAGGCTGTGGCCTGATTAGGGAATTCGAAGCTTTAGCCTCTTTCGTCTTACATTCGCCGTATTTGCGAAATTGAAAGCGAATGTGAAATGAAATTTCCACTTTTACAGCGTCAATTTCCGATAGGTTTTTATTTGCGGATTGGTTTATCGACGGATGAAAGTTTGGTTTTGTTTGCAATAAATACAAATTTATGTTTAATTGTAGCAACATATAATTGTATCTAATAATAAAACAAATTTAAAAAATAATAATAACTTCACACAAAAACCATCACTCAAAGCAAAAGGAGAAGAAGAACTTTTTAATAATTTTCTTGAAATTCTCAAGTTTGAGAATTCTTCCACTTCACACGTTCGGCATATATATACAACATTATAAAATCCATTTTTAATTGAAAAAAAAATATTTTAATTTCTTTCAAAAGTTAATACAAATAAATAAAAATCGCACAAAGATTTAATTTCAAAACAAAAAATTCCTTGCAAATCAGCTGTCAATTATCTAGAAATCTTGGAAGTATAATTTACGACTCGCTTCGTATTTGATAATTGATCAATTCGAGGCGAGTCGAAAAGGAGATATCCGGCCCTATCGAGGTAACCGTCGGAGCGGATTTTTCTCCGCAACTTATCCTTCGTCGGAAATTCAATATCGGTTCGAAGTAGCTTTCATCGGAAGAAATTTTACAGAAATGCGACGACGAATTGCGATGGATATACATTTCAGGCGATATATTTTCGATAATTTTTTATAAAATAAACACCATAAGCGTTTTAAATCAATAAAAATTGGTACGAGTGTAATTTATTGTTTATTAAAAGTAATTTTTTGAATTATAATGCGCTAGCGTTGTTAAGAAAAGTAATTAGATGCACCGATTTTTAAATCAAAACTATCAATTAAGTCCCCTCCCTATTTCGAAACATATCTTTTGTTTCCATTTGAAGTGTCAAAAAAAGAATAAATTGTAAAACCACAATGGAAATGGATCAATGCATAAAACAAAAAATCACGAACATATTTGTTTTCATCCATCAACATCCCTTTGTCTTGGTCCCAATAAATTCAGCCAGATCTTCCCAAAAGACGGGCACAATCTCTGGTGTCCTTTTGGTGTAATTTTGTGCAATATCGGGATATTCGCTCAGCAGATTCACCATCCGCTCATTGTTGTGAACTTTTTTTTTCGTTCTGCCTAGAAGCAAAAAGTCCCCAACTTAACATAAGTTAACGTAAATAAAGTTTATTTCTTTATTTTATTTAACTATTTCTTTAAAAAAAAAAAACACTTTCCGCAACAAGAAGTTGTCGGAGGACTTCGGAGAAAATTTTGTTTGTATCTGTCAAAAATAAAGCCATTAGAAGTACTTCATCATTTTTGATCGAAGCAAAATGTCTCCAATTCGTAGGAAATCGAAGAGAATTCCGCTCCGACGGTTACCTCTATAGAGCCGATCGAATTGAAAACGATTCGCTTCGTAATCCATAATCGGGTTACAGATAGGTTTTTCAATTATAAATCTTGAATGGAATATGTAATCAAAAAGTAGATTATTTAGGTCCAGTTTTTCAGTGCGAGATTTGTTTTGTTTAGTCGTTCCATATTCATTCTACACCGAAAAACTGCTTCCTCAGTTCACTGTGGGTTAATTTACTTCTAGAGTAAACTTACTCTGGCTAACCGCACCACTGGAAAACTGGGCCTTAGTGTTTGTAGATCAAAAAAGGTAGCGCAATTTTCATTCATATGATCTTCAAAACAATAAAAAAAAATGTCGGATATCACGTACAAAAAACAGCTCTGTACCAATTTTCAGAAACTTTACATATGCCAACTGCACTATCGAACACAATGCTATTGTAGCAGAAATTGTATTTGCGTTTTCGAACAGAAGACTTTTGCAGTTTGCGTTTAAGAACGCTGCAAACGCATTTTTGACGCAGATGACGTTTTCAAAAACGGCCTTCTTATTGATTTCGAAAAAATAAAGAACCTATGTATCGAGAAGGACCTATCCCTAATAAGATATGACTTTTCGGTTTAAGTGTAATAATGCCACTCAAGCGTAAATATGACAATCAAACATTATAGAGCTCACAGTAAAAATACGAAACCGGTGGCTTATCCACTTGCGATTGAAACGGATGAAAAGCATGCACATCACAATGAACAAGCCCGTTAACGAATGGCTAGCATGGGTAGGTACCTGTCGCGTCGTATGCAAATGTTTTTTATCTACCCTTCAATTTAAATGGAGCTGCATTTCGTTATGATTCCACACACAACACCCGCATACAATGATCTTCCGTGCGTTCATAAAGGTAGGGCCATTGAGTGTCGTCTGTCAGCAGGAGGAAATTACCCGTTTTGGCACCGCAAAGCCAACAGAGCCATCACTGTTTGAGTTTCATTCTTTCAAAAAAGAGGCCCAACTTTAGAAAGGGACATTATAATTTAATTAATATCCAGCGAAACAAAGTTTGCCGGGTCAGCTAGTTTGATATAAAATTTACATTCCAGACAGAAATTAAAACGGTTATAACAACATTTATTGAAGTGAACAAACGAATCACAGTTGTACAAGTACAATTATTTACTGTCTCCTTGTTTTTACTTGTTGAGAAAAACATTCCCAGACAGCAGATTCATATTTCACCACGCTCCTCCTGTTAAAAACAAATGTTCATGTGGTGACATCAGCGTTAAGTTATAATTAAATATAAGTGTTATCATTATCAAGTTCGCCTATCACTCTTTTATTTGAAAATTGGTCGAAGGTAACTTTCCATCTGATGCTGATTAGGCATTCAATCATCTCACAAAAGCTTCTAGATGATTTTATTTTTTTAACCTTTTGTATAACTCCAGATACAAATTAAAGTCATCTAACAAAAGATTCTTTTCAACAAACATGAAAACCACTTTAATCAGAATAATTTATAAAGAGGGGCAAACTCATAATTTAATAGGAAGCAATGAATTAAATTAACCATCTTAATGCCCGTGAAATTCCTCAACTAATTGTTAAGATCTTAAAGACCACTGAGAATCTTTGAAAAGGTAAAGCATCTCCAAAAGAAAAGAAAACATTATAGATTCACCCAATAATTTATAGGTGCGCATACCTTCTGACCAATTCTTTAATTTTGGCTTCAGTTCAGTCTAAGATCGGATGTGTTCTTGGCACATTGCTCGGTACGAATTTCATTTATCTAAAAAGTGTTTGTAAGATAGAAAGTTATTACAGTGTTTTTAAAAGTACTCAAAGATAATATACGTATGAATTTTAAGTTGATTAAGAATGATTTAGTGAACGTACCTAGTGATTTATTATAAGACCTTATAAGAACTAGGTTAGAGAAAGTAAAAAGCTTTTATCTTAATCCAAATGGAGGAAAGTTTAATAAAAAACATTAATCGTTTCTTCTGGACAGTAATAATTGTAACAGCAAGTAGTGCAGTACAATGGAAGGTAATGAGTCAGTTGATACTTGATTCGAATACATCAAATGAGGTAAGTTTAATAAATGTACTTTGATATTCTATTCTACAAAATTTTGACACCTTCTTCCTTTGCTAGATATATTAGTTTGAAACTCTAATCGCTTTAAGGGCGGTCGCACTTCCTTTCATGACTTTTAAGAAGTCATCAGACCTCTAACCAACAGAAGACAACAAATTTATAAAGGGTCCGCCATATAACGTTTTTTTTTTTCAACTAGTGCTTATTTCGTGAATGATAACACTTAGCTCATGTCTGATTTGACAGATAATTAGTTTTATCCTTCCGCTGAACGAATATGGTAGTGTATACGCTTCGCTAAGTGGGCCTGCGATCGATTTAGAGAAGATGCCGATTTTGCCAAAAAAATCATCTTTTCAGATGAAGCTCATTTTGATCTTGGCGGGTAGTAAACAAGCAAAATTGTCGCATTTGGGGAGCAGAAAACCCGCACGCATACATTGAAAAGACGATACACCCAAAACGAGTCACTGTTTGGTGCGGATTTCGGTCCAGAGGCATAATTCGGCCATTTTTCGAAAATGAGCAAGGAGTGGCCGGTACAGCCAATGGCGATCGTTATCGGGCCATGTTGAACGAATTTTTGTACACAAAAATTGAAGAGGAGGATATTGGCAACATTTGGTTTCAGCAGGACGGCGCTACGTGCCATACAGCCGAAGCTACACTCGATGTTTTGCGCCATTTTCAAAAAAAAAAGAAGTTATTTGGCGGACCCTTTACAAGGGGTTTTCGAATTATTATACAATTATCTCTGTTTTTGTTTTACCGTAGAAACAAACTTTAAACTGATTTTGTTTTCGGTATATCAAAGTAAACCCTAGAACCTAACCACCTACGCCTTCAAAAAAAAAATCGTAAATAAACTCTGAGTTGAAAGGTCAGTTATTGGTCAACTAGTTTCAGTTATTGTTCAACCATAGAAAATTTGTAATCAATGGTTAAAATTTTTCAAGTTCAGCAGCGGTTTTTAGGACCCCATATGAGAGATATTAGCCTTTCGAAAATGCCATTTTAAAGGTCAATAATTGGTTCAAAAAGGTCAGAAATATGTCAACAATGGAGAAATTTTAATCTATGGCTAAATTTTTTCTAGTACATCACCGATTTTTAGCAGCTTATTTGTGGGATATTCGCAAAAAAAATAGTATAGGATCTAAAGGGTCTTAGAAACCTCATAAAAAGTCAACTAGTTTCAGTATTTGAACAGCCATAGTTTTTTATGAATTTTTGAAGAATCTTTCCACTTCACAGTTTAGATTGTGTTAGCACTTCATTTGTGAGAAATTCGCGTGGGATATTCAAATACAATTTAAAAAGCTCTTTAAAAAAAAATGTATGGCTGACCAATACTAAAACGAATCTTATTTTTCTGACCTTTTACATGGCGTACTTTTTTTTGCGAATATCCCACAAAATTGAAAAATCGCTGATGAACTTTAAAAACTTTAACCATTAACATCGATTAAAAAATTTTCTATGACTCATCAATTACTTTTTTCGCGAATATCCCAAGTATGGGGTACTTTATGATCCCGGCGACGTATTTTTGTTACTTTTAGGGGAAGTGTTTTTTTGTAATTGTATCTAGTTTTAGTTGTACCCTGTGGAGTAATGGTTAGTGTGTTCAATTGTTAGTTTGTTGAACTGAATGTTTTTTCATGGTTTATGCCTCTTGTGAGGGAGTAACAAATCCTTCAAGACTATCCATTGTCATAAGAAAGTACATCTCATCTGAACTGTTCCGTTTTGGCGGAAAATCGAAGGTCCCCTCCATTACTGCCCACTAACAAGAGAGAGTGTAAGTCACTAGATGCCCTAGGTCTTCACAGGAGCTGTCTCACCAATTTTATAATAATTTATTTTAATTTATTTACATATCATCTGAACGGTTTAACTACATCTACATTAAATATTTTTTTTTTTAAAGTGGCAAAAGTGGACAAGTATAAAACAAAAACAAGCTCTAGAGATGCCTATGCGCGAACAAATAGTGTTTGTGTTATGCATCAGGTATCTCTAGCGCTTTATTTTGTATTTTTCACTTTTCCACTTTTTTTGCAAAAAGTATTGAATATCTTAACTGTATTATGCTTCACAAAATACACTTTTTACAGGTTTTTGATGATTCAATCTACGATAGTACGTATCCTCGTTTTTCTATACCTTCTGATTCATTAGACACAAGTAAGGATCATATCTTTAACACTAAAAAAAAATATTAAATAAGTTAAAAATAATTTAATACAGATTTTTCTTCATTCATTTTGTCACAAAGTAGAAATAATTTTTCTGATAAAACAACACGACAAGGTCTTGACATAACCTCACCGCAGATGTTCCAATCGAAAACAATTGCTCAGTTGTATGCAGTTTTTCCAGGTAAGAAAAAGAAAAACCAACATTTTTCTTTCAAGTATAGGTAAAGATTTTGCCTTTTAAACATCGAAAATCGAAAATCTCAATGTAAATTTATTTTAAATAATTTTGTATTCTGGTAATGTTTAAGAAATTATAAAAAGGTGTGTTTCTATTTAATCCAGTATTTACTGCCAACTATTTCTACTCTGTTGTCGAAGTAGTTCAGTAATGTAGTTACGAAATGTATTCACCCAAGATAAAGCCACCATCAACAGCAAAATGAAATTACGTAGTAAATGATTGCTGTTGACGTTTCTCTAATTTAAAATGGAATACAATCAATGGAATGAAACAACCTAAATGACATTTAAATTGAGGTCAGATTTTACTTTTGGCATAATGAAAGCGTTCCATTCATCGTCTACTGGGGGAGTGCTAAAAATGACTTTGCAAGACCCGATGGAACGCACCTAATAATAGGCATGTTCAGGAAAATGAGATCTCAGAGATTTTTCATCGTCAAAAATTGAGAAAATTTTGCTGAGGAATCCTGTTCATGTATTTATATGTGATTTCCGAGATCTCATTTTTCTGAATAAGTCTAATCAAAGTAACGTCGATATAGACCGTCATTTAAATTTACTCATACCCCCTAAAAATAAGGCATGTTCAAGAAAATGAAAAATCGGAGAACTAAGCCATCTCAGTTACATGAACAGGATTTCTCAGCAAAATTTTTCACTTTTGCTGTCAAATTACTGAAGAAGAAAAATTTTTAATTCGCTTGCACACTTTTTGAAGGAGCAAAATCTCTGAAGTCTCATTTTACTGAACTCGCCTATTAAATACACTCAGACCCAGTTTCACAGTCAGAGAAAGTGGCACTTAAGTAGCCAATATGGAAGATTGGGGCGCAATATTACAGTTCACACTTATCTGAATAAGTGGAACTTAAGTCTCCGACGTTGGTCACTTAAATGCTACTTACGCCATCAGCTATGAAACTGAACCTAAGGTCCTAATATTGGAAACTTAAGTGGAGAAGAACATAATCTGTGAAATAGAGAAAAGCCGAGAGCGAGGTCCGCACCAGGCGCGGAAGTTCTACCAATCCGTCCGAAACATGACGCAGTACACACCACGCTGCACATACTGCAAGTACGGAGAGGGTAATCTGATCACCGATCCTCAAAGCATACTGGAGCGATGGGAAGTGTACTTCAATGAATTGCTAAATGGTCAGCTCACTGCAGAAGTGGAGGCTCCACTACTTCAAGAAGAGTACCCTATGTTGCCGCCACCGCAAGCATAGAAGAGGTTGAGAAGGCTATAGGCCGGCTAAAGAAAAACAAAGCCCCGGGAGTCGATGGTATACCAGCCGAACTATTTCAACACGGTGGGCCAGCTTTATGTCAAGCAATTCATGAGATTATAGTGCACGTGTGGGAGCATGAAGAAATTCCAGAAGACTGGCGAAAAGGTATAATTTGCCCCATACATAAGAAGGGAGATGTCACAACGCGCAGCAATTATAGAGGTATCACGTTGTTGAGTACCGCCTATAAGATACTCTCCTCTATCCTACAAGACCGGATAACCCCATACGCTAAAACCATCATCGGACAATATCAGTGTGGTTTCATTCGAGGCAAAGCAACGACTGATCAGATCTTTACCCTTAGGCAGGCGATGGAAAAATGTCTAGAATTTAACATCCCAACATACCACCTGTTTATAGACTTTAAGGCCGCCTACGATAGCATAGCCAGGGTAGAACTCTACAAAGCCATGAGAGAATTCGGCATCACAAATAAATTGACACGACTATGTAGGTTGACCATGACCAACGTAACAAGCCAAGTAAAAATAGCCGGATTGCTATCCAAACCAATCAACATCTTTAATGGACTCCGACAAGGGGATGGTTTGGCCTGTCTCCTCTTCAACCTGGCGTTGGAGAAAGCAATCCGTTACTCTGGCACGGCAACAAGAGGGACCATCGTCAACAGGTCCAGCCAGATACTGGCTTACGCAGACGACATCGACATCATCGGAAGAACTGAGCAAGCTGTACATGATTCCTTCATCCAGATCGAGCAGGCGGCACAAAATCTGGGGCTGCACATTAGTGAAGGTAAAACAAAGTACATGGTGGCGTCGAATGCGAGAGGAACAGTTGGTCAAACAATCAAGGTAGCGGAGCACGAATTTGAAGTGGTTCAATCCTTTAAATACCTTGGGTCAATAGTAGCAGCCGATAACAATATAGAAGAAGAAATATTCGGGCGGCTTCTCAAATCCAACAGAGCCTACTATAGTCTGTCAAAGCTCTTCAAATCCAGAAATCTCACCATAACTTCAAAACTGCTGCTGTACAGGACCATGGTCCTGCCAGTACTCACATATGGATCCGAGACTTGGGTGCTTAGCAAAAGGCACTCCGACCTCTTAGCCGCGTTCGAGAGAAAAGTCTTAAGGAGAATTGTTGGCCCCATATGTGAGGAAGGACGATTCCGGAGACGGTACAATCATGAATTGTACGCAATCTACCTTGAAGCAGATATCGTGACAAAAATTAAGCTCCGTAGACTCCGGTGGGCAGGGCACCTAGCTCGCATGAGCGAAGAGGAACCTGCTCGGAAAGTTCTTTGTGGTACATTCTATGGTAGACGACAGCGTGGTAGACCATGCTTGCGCTGGAGAGATGGCGTAGACCAGGACGCCCGGAGCCTTGGGGTGCGCAACTGGATGGCGGCGGCTCGAGACCGGGGTGGGTGGAGAGACTTGTTGAAGGAGGCCAGGACCGGACCCCGGTTGTCGAGCCGACGATGATGATGAAGTGCCACTTATTTCGGTTATTGTCCAAGTGCTTACAAATTGTATGATTTATTGTGATTTGTTGTAACGGTTATAACGATTTTTAATAATTTTGTTGTTTTGTTTGTTATAAATAAATAATTGTTCTGGAAGACGTTCTTCTATTTTTTCAAGCTAAAATTATTTTATAAGTTGTTTTATTGAATACTTTTCTATAATTAAATCCATGTTTTTGTACTTTGAATTTTTAAAATTTTAACCACTTGATAGAACAAGTATTTCAGACATTTTATTTACCTACTAATTTATTTAAACGAATTCATTTTTATCTAATTGAAAAAAAAAAAAAAAACATTTCTCACCATCCAGGTACTGTTTGGTGTGGAGCTGGAAATTTAGCTGGGAACAATCAGGTTTTGGGATATTTTGCACAAACGGATAGCTGCTGCAGGGAGCATGATAAATGCCGTTTAGCAATACCATCTGGATCCATAATGTTTGGTTTACAAAATAACGGATATTTTACACGATCGCATTGTTCTTGCGATGAAAAGTTTTATTTTTGCCTCAAGAGAGCTAATACAATTGTTGCCAACAAAATTGGATATACTTATTTTAATTTACTTAGGCCACAATGTTTTCGAAAGGATTATCCAATTGTAGCATGTTGGAGATGGTAATTTAATTTTCATTACAGTCTTTTAATGATATAAGAAATGCAATCCAAAACACTAAGTTTTTTCCGTCAAGTTTTGTTTAAAAATAAACGTATGCAAGAAAATCGGTTATAAGAAACTCTAATTCATACACAAATATTAATTTCGAGACTAAAATCGTACATATATAAGAAAGTTACATAAACGTTTGGTAATTGAACTTTGTTAAAAGTTTGTTCGGTTTCATAAATATGTTTCCACCTTAAATAACAGCTTCCAATTTTCCAATGAAATAGCTGCAACAGTTTGGAAAGCGCCCGAATACTCTGTCAATATTATGATATGTCGATTTCATTTGCACATTATACAGAATTTTCTGTCTTATATCTTGTCTGTATAACAAAAAAAACTCAGATACAAGAAATGATTTTTTTTTTCATTCTCAGACTTTCTTATATCCATGTTGTACTGTATTAATTTAATTTGTACAGCTAAATAAACGTTTGTCCTATTTTTAAGGTTCCATAAACGATGCAAGGTTTATATGCTCAACCAAAGTGATCGGAGAGAATGGCAATGGTTTGACAATCGAGAATTTTAAGCTTACAAAAAGTTAATTATTATATTATTATAAAGTGAAATAAAATTATTAGAAATTGAAAAAGTTGTAACTTCTTACTATACCCAATTTTTTAAATAGTTAATTGCATTCAATCTAATAGTTCTAAGGGATTTTATAATGCCTACAATCAAGAAAGCTAATTGTAACGAAACTACATCTTTAAAAACAAATGGCGTCCCACAAGGTTCCCTACTTGGACCAGTATTGTTTCTTAAACATTGGTTCTCTTTTCGATCTCAAAATAATTCGTTTCTGTTGTGTTGAACCGTTCTTAAGCATTTTCGTATGTAAATAGTGAACAAAGGAGAAGTGAGGGACAATTCGCATTACGCAAAACCCAAGATGGCACGTGTAAGAGCTCTGTGAATAAAATAAATAGTTAAAACAGTGACGAATGATGATACTGGATGGCAGTCACAATATTTTACTTGGAATTTTTTGGATAAAATCTGAATTCTGAACGAGTTTTTATCATTTGGTGCTCAAGCTCGTAAAAAAATAATTTTACTCAACATTGAGAAAGAAAATTAATTGAGCTTTCTACCGCCTCTTCTTCGCAGGCAGATGCCTTGATATGGATTCTCTGTTTCTGATCAAAATATAAAAGATATTAAATAACTACGCACTTTGTCAGGTATAAAAATGTATGTAATTAAAATAATTTGATGTACAATATTATTACTCCTACTTATATGCTTAATGATGACAAGTTTAACTAAAATTATTGACTAAAAATTTTGTAAACTAAATACATAAGCTTAAATTAAAAAATAATTAAATTAAGAAATAAGGTACATTTCACTGTCTTGCAGGCTCATACAAAGGATTGAGGTGGCAGATACTGATTTCTGAGAAGTGAAGAGAAAAAAGAAAATTGTTAAATATATTTTACTGCTAAATACAAATTGACACATTTACTTACGATGGAGGTGCATAGTTGTAACCGTTTACTGCATGGTTGGCGTTAAGTTCAGCTGAAAAACTATTATCTTCGGCACCTTGACCGCTGCCATTCAATCCAGTTGACCCTGATGGAGATTTTGAACCTTGTGGGGAGTAAGGCGCTTGAAGTTCACTGGATACATAGCTATTTTGACCTAGTCCTGAACCGAAGGTTGATCCAGCACCAAATGCTGATCCGGAACCCGATCCCAAGCTTGATACTGAACCATATCCTGGTTGTAAAACAGAGCCTGCACTTGACGCAAGGCCTGAAGACGCTCCCGAGCCTAAACCAGAACTTGGGCCTAGGTCTGAACCAGTATTCGAACTATAGGAATTATAGCTTGAACCAGGGCCAAATCCTGAATTACTACCAGAGCCAAAGTTTGATCCTGAACCTAAACCTGAGCCTGAACTTGATCCAGAACCAAATCCTAAACCAGTGCCAGAGCCAAAGTTTGAGCCTGAACCTGATCCAGAACCGAATCCTAAACCAGTGCCAGAGCCAAAGTTTGAGCCTGAACCCAAACCTGAACCTGAACCTGATCCAGACCCAAATCCTAAACCATTACCAGAACCCAGGTTTGATCCAGAACCGAATCCTGAACCAGTGCCAGAACCAAAGCTTGATCCTGAACCTAAATTCGATCCCGAACCATAGCTTGAGCCTGAACCTGCACCAAATCCAGATCCTAAACTTGAACCTTGTGTCCCGTAAGATGATTGTGAAGCGCCAGCTGCTCCAAACGCTGAACCAAATCCTCCAACAGGAGAAACTGTCGGTTTCTTCGCAACTGGGCTAACAGATATTGGCTTAATGAAGAAATCGTCAGTGTTGAATTTTTGGTTTAAAAATTGAAACTTAGTTTCTTTGATTGGTATTTGTGTTGCGAATGCTTCAGGCATGTCGATGTCAAGCTCAGTCATTGGATGATAACCAAGTTCATCAGCCGTATATCTGCAAAAATATTAATTAACATCAAAGATAAATTTTAAACTTTAATTTAATTCTTTTATTTATATTTACCTTGTCTTGTAACGTTTACCATCAACTCCGGTAAATGAATACTGTCCACTCACTACAAATGTCTTGCTATCTTTCAATTGTCCAGCTTGTTGTATATCAATTCCATTTTGGGTTTTAATTCTTAAATAAAAAAACGAAAAAACGAAAAAAATGTCAATAAAAAGTTAACAAAATGTAAATTGTTTTTTTTTTTAAGAATTCTTAAACGAATATTTTTAAAAGGAAGCTCCAAATGTTCATTGATAGTGGTGTCCGCTATACCTATATACATCATAAATATTTCCTTTCCCAATTGTCATAGATCTCTAAAGATGAACAGGCTTTCCCTTTTAGCCAAAATTTAAATTGTGCTTTGAAAACAATTCTGAGACGTATACATTTTGTATTTCTAATTTATTCTATAATTTTTTTTTATTACTTTCATAAAAACCATAAACAACAATTTCAATAAAAAAAAAAAAATATAAAAACGTTTTTCTAAAATTTACAAATTGGCTAAGGTCGTGAATATGAATAAAATAAATCAGAAAACAAAAAAAAAATATTTTGCATAAAACCGCTTATTTTATATTTATAGTATAGTTTCTATACGCTCCTACAATTTTGGAGTATGTGAATTGATAATTTGATTTTAAACAAACATGTTAGCGAGCTGTCTTCTTAAATAGATTAAATAGATTTATAACCGGTGTATCTAACCAATTACCGATTAATTCTACAAAAATTGAATCTATAAATATTTATATAAACTAACACGATCGACTATTTTTTTTTGTTTGGTCATTTTAAGTTGTAAGCCACACGTTTTAATTACCGATCAACACATTAAAAATAAATATGTAAAACCACACGTTTTAATTTCTGAGTAAAATTTAAAAAAAACAGTGCGAAGTTCTCAATGAATTTGAACTTAAACAAATGGATCAGGTTTCAAAATTAACAATTAAAAATGAGTGAAACTAATAGGTAATCGTCAATATAAGAACAACAAAATGTTAATTTGGTGCTTTAGTATCCAACCGAATGCCACTCCCTTACGCGCTTTTTATGTCTGAACTTGAAATTCGCGTTTTAATAAATTAATTTCTTAATTTTGTAGATATACTGCAGGATTTGCTCACTAAACATAATTTAACCACTTAACTTTCAATAAAACATGTTTTTTATGATGTTTAGACTCAGAATATTGTCTGGCTTGGGGGGGGGGGGGGTCTTAAAATCGAATCAAAATTATAGTCACTCACGAATTATGTTATTTATTGATTAAACTAATAGGTCTCTAGTGAAACATGTCTAAATATAATATTTATATAATCTATAATTTAAGACATTTTTAATGCTGAATAATACAATAGTTAATTTACAATACCTCCGCTATCACCATTAAAATGAACCCTTACAGCGTAGATATCTGTATGGATTCTTAGAATTTCATGAGTGGAAGATTTTTTTTTCGAAGGAGTTTTCGTAACAGAGGTATTATTGAGCCATTTTATGCGAGGAGATTTTTTAAGGAATTAACGGCGCGAAGCAAGAGTAGTAGTAGTGGGTGAATACAATGACATGTAGGTGCAGCTAAGAGAATCGCTGTAGCACAAACTGTCATTAAAATCGCTCATTGATGTAATAAAGTCCCCTTTCACACGAGGAAACAAGTTGCTGGAGATTTTTTTGACGTTTTCTTTTAATTTCCTTAAAAATCTCCTGTACCTTTCACACGAAGAAACAAAATCGTGGAAACTTTCTGTATTTTCCTTTTAAAATAGCTTGGTTGAACACACTCTAATGTGTGTGTGAAGAGGAATGTCAAAAAAATCTCCTCGAATCGTTGACCGGGGAGATTTCATTTTCCCCTCTTATACTTCTTGCCCTTCTCACCAACAAACTGATTGTTGCTGGCAACTCAGTTTCCTCGTGTGAAAGGGGACAAACGACGCACGCGACGTCTACAATCGTGTAGGCCAGGAAACGAGACGTGAGCGTGACGAGAACTCGTTGTAGTTGTCAAAGCAATTTCAAACAATGAAAGCATACCTGGATATACACAATTCGGCGTTTCTCGACGTCAATTCACGCCACGGATTCAAAAAATTGAAAAAAAGACGCGACGTGACTTCGATTTTCATTTATGCTAAGTAATTTACAGATTTTTCACAAAAGATGTAATCAATTAAATAAAGTTATTGATAAATCTATTGTTTTGTAAGTTATTTTGTTTATATTTTATTGATTTTTTTTTTACAAAAATAAATTTTTGTCGTAAAACGCTCGCTGCATTGTGAATTGGGTGACGATTTTGTAACTAGAAAAAGATGACAGCGGTTCTCGTCACGCTCACGTCCCGTTTTCTCGTCGCATTGTGAATCAGGCATTTATCGTGGTTCCCTATCGCTATAGCTTTCATTAGAAAGAGAAAAGTATAGAACCATCCTATATGCTATCTCAAATGCAGCATGAAGCGTGCAGCAAAAATTTAAAGTTGAGTCAACTTTTACAGCAGCAACTTTTCTTGCTGACATTCAATTTTAACAGTGCTACGTGCTGCAGTTGTAGCTGCACCATTGTGTTCAGCCATCAGGTAAACAAAATCGATTAAAAAAATGATTTGACATTGGCCGCATTCGGGCGGTAATCGAATAGGCTATCTGAGATACATTATGCGGCCCTTTCACCACGCAATGGGCGTGTTTATTTGCAAGTCCTTATGAATTTGTCGAAGAAAAAAACGACATCGGGACTAAGGAACTTCCTACGTCCAAATTGTCAGCACTTTGCACTCTATGATATTTGTTGATCAGCTGTTTAACAAAAAAATAATAAGATTGAGAAACAAAGAAAAGTATCAAAACAAATACAAAATTTATAAGTAAAAGCAAAGAAAACTCATAGAAAAGAAAGGTTAATAATAATCAATGAATTGTTACAGACACAAATACATATTTATTTACCTTTTGCCTTCCTCCGTCATCTTTTTTTCAAATTCATAAATTTAATTGTTCAACAAGCATCCAAAAACGTCAATTTTGACGTCTCTCAATAAAATATTATCGATAACATGTAGAATATATTATTTTGGCATCACCGTTTTTATCAGGACTTACACTAAGTCCCGATAATTATCTGGACTTAAGCTAAGTCCATATGAATTTAAGTTGTTGTTGTATTTACGTGTAAGACTATTAGTTCCGATGTTGTTTTTTCAACAAATCCATATGTACTTGCAAAAAACACACCTAATATTTTTTCACAAGATATTAGCCCAAAATATTGTTTGAAAATGCGTCGGCGTCGTCCCTACACGATCAAATATTATTGCCTTTTTGCAGTTTATTCTTTATCGGTTCGTTTCGGAAAGAAGACATGCTGTGTGAAAACGATATGATATAAAGGTACTATAGGGAAAAAAATAGTGATCAAACTTGACATTACGATGATAGAGAAGACGAACCGTGTGTCTGTTCGGCTACAGTTTAAACGGATGGGTCGATTTTCTTTAAACTTGGTACTTAGCGTTTTTTTGGCATTCCCCCGCACGTGTTTTTTTCATTTTTTTTAGAATAGACTAGAGTTGCCACGGATCTATGATGCAACACTAGCAGAATTTTCAATAAATCATAGCCATAACAAACAAAATTTTCTTTTTTAGAAAAATCATTTGCTAAATGTGCTTTGAAAATAAATTGATTACAAAATTGATAAAATAATGCAAAATAACACATCTACTAAAATAAAAATTAAATTAACACTATGGAAACTTTTAATCAACAGCTTTATTTTTTTATTTTTATTTAAAATGACATTTTTTGTCAGGGATTTTGCCCAAAACTGTCTAATTTGTGAATAAATTGTGGAACAGGATTTCTTTAAAAAAATGTGACAATTCAAGATCTGGAACAAAATTATAGGCACTATTCAACCTCCACAGGCATTTAGCTGATAATATGCCTCTTTTCAACGTTGCATAAGTTTTATAAATATCGTTTTCGCGTTTAAAGTAGGTAATGGGGTGTTTAACGCACTATGCACTCGCTGTAATCTGTTTATAAATTAGGTTCTTAATTTATAAAACATTTAAAGAACGTACAATAGGTATTAAAGCTTTAATGTGTGCAGTATTCTATTGAGTGAACAATTTTATAGTTAGGAACAAAAACTACAGTATCTGTATACCGCCCATTTACAATGAAAGACCCCTTCGGTTATAAAAAAAATGTCTGGAGCAATCTTCAACCTGATTCCGTTTGATTATTTGAATGATCATCAAACAATTTAACTGAATTTATGTAAGAGTCCCTTTTCAAAATTTAATGAGTGCAAATAAGACAAAAAGATCACACTCATAAAATTTCGAAAAGAGTCACAATGTAATGGGGGACAAAGGCCAGAATGAAATTTTTGTAAACTAAAATAATAATTCGAGTGATTAGCCTTATTTTTATCAAAATATAAATTGATTAAACATTTTAAATGTCTCAACATTTTAAAATTAAAACTTATGCGATATAATACTTTTGAATAATAGCTATATGTTTAACAGACCAGTGTTAGGGGGCATTTTTAAGAGAAATCCCTCAGCCATTCGGAAATTTCCCTTTTTTCTCACAAATCTTTTCTTGTTTCCTTTTTTATTTCTCACAAATAAAATGAAGATATTTTCATAAAATATTTAGGTACCTTATTAGAGTGTTTTTGATTAAATTAAATTGCTTGTTGAAAAATTAATTTTGATTCAATTTTATCTCAGAAGTCTTAAATTGTATAATATTAAAAGAATCCTTTTGCTTTTTAGTAAAGTATTAAAAACGAATGAAGTGTTCGCCGAATGAGTCGGTTATCCCTTTGTGCCTTTCCAGAGAAAAGTATCTGTCCAATGATCGACCACCATTTTACAGGTAGGTTTTAGAAGTAAACAAATGTGTTTTGCGTTTTTGGTTTCCAAATGAATGATAATGACACAATTTATTTAAATATTTAAGACCTATCAATTTCATAGCCGGTATAACATAACCAGTTATTTATTATTTGAATTGAAATAAATTTTTTTAAGTTGATGTATGCATAGCATATACTTCATAAATATATAAGTTGTCATTAAATCTAACAAGCTTATTTATGCAACATCAATGATTCAATGACTCTTCAAGATTTCCTTACTTGCTAAGAACTACGAATCTTGGAAATTTATTTCCAGTCTTTTGGTTGTTAATCTTTAAATCGTCTTTAAGATAAAGATTAAAGTTAAATATTTAACAAAAAACAAATAATAAAAATGTTAAACATTGAATATAATGAATTTAATAAAACGTTTAATATTAAATAGCCATAATGAAATCATTGAAAGTATCTGCTTAACATAAACTGTGGGCGAAATTTCGATCACAGATCAAATGGCATCGAAGAATTAAAATTAGATTAAAAAAAAAAACATAATTTTGATACCCCTGACATTCGTGGAAGATGAATCAATTAATTTCTACACCGGGGTGGTGGTGGTGTGTACTCAGACAGTATGAGGAGTATTCATAGACAGCCGTTGCTCAAAAAACCCTGGGTTTATCCTATCTTTATAACATTGAATAAACCCCAGTCTAAAATAAACTGGAGTTTTAAAGTGACTGTGAATATGCCCCTATGAATTTAAATCGCTGTAGCGTGTTCCAGGCGGAACTTTTGGCAATAAGAACAGTATTGTCTTGGTTTAAAGAAAACGCGATAATATCTAACACAGATATCCGCATCTTCTTAGATAGCCAAGCTGCCATAAAATCCCTGGACTCTGTCTCTTCTCTACCAACTCTATAACAACCCTTAACTGTCTATCATCTCGCATTGAGAAGGCACAACAGTTTAATATTCACCTCTGCTGGGTGCCGGGCCATTAGGGACATACCAAAAAATTGCAGGGCTATCGAACTCGAAAAAATTCGAACAAATACTAACTATTTTGCCAAATATGGCAAATATAGGTATAGCAAACCCATTCCAACATGCAAACTTATGCTGAAGCAGGATGCTATATAGACAAAACAAACCTATAAGTTGGAACAACATCACCACAGATATAGCCAAGGCTGGATCTGAAGCGCTTCAAAATTTTAGTATCTCTAAGAAGAGTGCACATCGGCTCCGTAATAGGTGTCATTATCGGACACTCTTTAAAGGGCAAGCACGCAACGAGGCTTAAGGTGTTTTCAAATGATTTCTGTAGAAGCTGTATATGGATGAGGAAGAGGAAGAATCGATTCTTCACCTCCTCCATACTTGTTCTGCTCTATTCCAACGACGTAAACTCTATCTCGGAGATTACTACAACATAAGTAATCTCACACGTTTCGTAGGGAGCTACAAAGTGGTTCAACGTATAGGGAGAAACGTTCTTGTGGCATCCAAATTGTCTAATGTGGCTTTCGTTTCAACCAATTCAGGTTTGGGTGTCAGATCTTAAATCTTACTGGCAAAACGAACACAAAACGAGATTTTATTTTGTTTTGTGATTGGATGGGTGCCACTTTTAAAACAACACGGGTAAAAGTCACTTTTCTTTGATGTGTGTGCAAGTGCGTGTGAAAATCTGTGTAAATCTTGCTAAAAATCGAGATCTGCAAAATCGACTTCAGATCTACAAAAATTCGATTTTTTTGGTCGAAAGGAAAGGAAAAACTTGTAAAAAATCGAAAAAAAATCGAATTTTTTGGTCGAAACGAGAACCACATAAGTGTGTCAAGCACCTTAACCTAACCTAACATTTCCTACTCCTTACATTATTATTATAATAGTTCTTAATCTTAATTGTCTATTCTTATAGTAAATATTCTATAAATTATACCGGCAAGATTATAGTTCAAAATACATTTTGATGAGTTAGCAGGTTTAGAACAAATACCAGTTTAACTTTAATAGAAAGTGAATGCCAAATAAAAACTACATACAAAGTTTTAAATAATAATTGGGTATATTGAAGAAAAAAGTAGAAAAACTTGTGGCGCCCCGCATTGGGGTGGTTTCAGTATAAAACTCTTTGACAATAGATCACACATGACAGAGTCATGAATGGGTCTTGTACGTTATATTGGGTACGTTCAGAAAGAACTCCTCCACCCAAAGCAATAAAGCAAACGTGAAAGAAAAGAGATCACTGAACAATGAAGTTCAGCTTGCTGTTTAATGACAAAATATAATCAGCTGATATTTTGGCATAAATGCACATGACTTTAAATGAAGGGAGATATTTCTCGACTAGCTTTCCAGTCACGTTCCAATAAAAGTTGCCTTAATTGGAAGGACATTTTATGACAGCTGGCCAATCAGAGACGAGAAACTTGCCTTGCCTTCAAGTCTCTTCGTCATCTGAACGTACCCATTAGGTCTGTTCGTTTACTCCCCAAAACTGTCAACTTCTACCAAATTTCAGTCCAATATTATTTGTTTTTATTTGAACTTTAGCTGAATTTTGAACTAAAATTGGTAGAAATTGGCAGTTTTGGAAAGTAAACGAGTAATAAAACAGCTTTATTTAATAAAGAAAATTGACATAAACTTAACTGATGAATATGATAGGGTTGTACAAGCGCAAAGTGATTTTATTGCAAAATGTCCATCCAGAAAGTGACATGAACAAAGAAAAAAGGAAATTAAAAAAAAAAACTTGATTACAATTATTTGAACCTACATACAACCATTTTTTTCGTTTAATTAAGTTTTCTTTATCTAAATTTATTCAAGTTAATAAAATCTACGTACATTTTGTTTTTTTTTTTCACCTCACGCACGAAGGAAGATTTAATTATTTAAATTACCTCCGTACTAACTTAAGGTGAAGCTACAGCCCGGTAATATGAACCAGGGCCTCAAGCAACAAGGTTATTTAAATTATTTCGGTTTTGCTACTTGATGGATTACAATTTAAAACGTTATCAAGGTAAGTTTTGACAAAGGTTTTTTGATGAAGTAATTTTCTTTTAGCAGTTCTTTTTTATTCTAAAAATTGATATTGGTACCTAAAAATGAGTATCTTATAAGAGTGTTTTTCTTATAGGCGAGTTTCTTATGTACGATTACTTTCAAAAGGAAATATAAAAAAAAGACACTGGGTTTTTGATTCTGTTTCCTATAGGCGAGTTTTTCTTATATGAGTGTTTCTTATTTCCGTGAAATACTGTATCATTGTTTTTGGTACTAAACAAATAAAAAACGTGCCGGAGGAGTTTCTGAAATCCGAGTAGACTGTAGCCGGTATGAAAATAGGTATAAATTAATTCTAAATGAGAAACCAAATTTCCTAATTTTTATTTCACCCTCAAAGTTAGTAGTAATCGATACAGGGGTAGTGCTTATTAGATACATACTAGGCCAAATACATTAGGTCATGATGAGAACAAAATCATATGGGAGGGAGAGTCTGTCTCCCCGCGTTAAGTTAGAGGGGAAGAGAATTTTACTTTAAAAAAAGTATTAAAAATCAACAATAAGACTCACAATACTATGCTTCAATTTTTTTCAAAGCCAGAAATCAGTTCTTTTATGTAATTTTCAAATAAAGTTTTCGAAAAAATATTTTCAAACTCATGGGGAGCACCCTAATGTACGTTTATGTATAGTATAGCTATATGAGCAAAAAGGACGCGAATAACCTTAACGTGAGACAATAAATATCGGAATTGTCAAAGTGAAGTGGTGGGCGGCAATGGTTGACTTCTATAACTAAAATATTTAGGTTCGAAACCCACTTTAGGCAGCTTTTTTTTCTACACTCCTAGCTTCTAGCTCCTAGTTTTGGTAAGAGTGTGTATAGCCACGTGCGCAGATCCAAAATGGACTTGTTTTTGCTTGAAGGGGATCTTAAGATTTTTTCACTGAACGCACCCATTCTATTAGGCAGATCGTAACGTTGCACACCGTAACGTTGCACGACGTAACGTTGCACACGAACGTTCACGTTTTTTTTTCACTCTACCCCCGGCATAGATGTTTACACATCAAAAAACTGTTTACACGCAAAAAAATAAAAAAAAATATGTAAAGTACTTTGTTATTGTTTATACACAAAACAAAACGTGCTTTGCTATACGTGTATACAAATTAAGCTGAATTAAGCACCAAAACACTGCTGTTATAAGATAATTAATTACAAAAACCTCTTAACCCTTTCAAAACATATATATATAAAAAAAAACTCATCCACTTCATGTCAAGGTGTTTTTTATGTTAGGCAGTTTGACTGGAAAAAAATCGTCTGATTCATTGTTTGTTCTTTAAAAAGAAGAACTTTGGACATATGTACATATGTATGTACATATCATATTCCTTAATTTCAAAACTTGACATTTTCTAAGCAAAAAACTGGTCTTCAAAAAAAAAAAAAACACACACACAATCTAATTTCATTAATATTCAAAAATTATTAAAAAAAAAAAGTGTGTATCCTGTTTTTATTGATTTAACTATTAGTTCTTAATAAAGGTTGGTCATCCATTTACTCATCATAGGATAAAACCGGACTTAAACTATCAGATAAGATCTCTACAACTATAACACACGCTGACACTATTAAATTATGAAAACAAAAAAATAAAATAAACATATCGCGTTTCACTTTTGCATTCAAATTAATTTTATTCGTCTATTTGTTTTCTAATATTAGGTTATATCGTTATAGATATTATAGTAGGATAGGAGTATGTAATTTCATTTTTATAAAACATTGACACGGAATAGGTTTATGTATGCGCGGTTTCTTCTATCTAGAAACATGCAAATTAATTTCATTAAGAAATGTATTTGCACACAAAAACAAATTTTCTACTTTTAAAAATATATTTGATCTTCAAACAGAGCCATTTCAAAAAAAAAAAAACAAGTTTTAAACGATAATCACTCTATGCTAATTGGGATGAAACAAAAATTATTGTTCTCAGACATATGGGAATCTCTTGATAAGCAATTTTTATTTTTATATTTTGTTTGTCTAATTTATGTATGTGACATATAAAATTTCATGAATTATTTAAAATTGCAAGGAATCTACGTTGATATTTAGTCTTAAACTTGAATTGCGATGAAGAAACAGAGTAAATATTAGATTTCAGGTATTGAAAGTCAGATGGCCAGCGTATTTTTGAACATTCATGATTTGATAAAATTTTATTTAGTATTCATTGGATAAGAATGTTTATTTCTACTTCTGCTTATTTAACGCGTTAACTCGATGAGGGCCCTTTGATGGTCAGAAATGTCATGCGAACTTTAACTCAATTCATCTGCCACACTCACCGAGCCGCACAAGCAGAACCTACCTAACTACCTCCCCTTACACTGAACAGAAGGGATTTTGCCTACTCATCATTCTAGCGTTACATCGTTTGCCTGTTATAAACTTCTGTGGAGGTATATAACTTCCCGCCTTGAATATGTCAAATTTTTGACAAATTAATTCAAGGCCCTGGAAAGTTTTCATTAGAAAAAAAAGCTAGACAAGAAAAACTTGTCAAACAGTCGTAAGGTTTTTGCTAGTAAGAACTTGTTGGGCAAATTTTGCTATCCCATCACAAATACCCCCTATATAACACAAACTTACTGACCACCATACAATACCCAACTGGCGAGGGCCTAGCTATTCGTAGTAACACTTTAATTCAATTCAATTTATTATCTTCTTCTTCAATTGAAATAACAAATTTTATACAAGGTTTCTCTTAAAATTAACAGTAATTTTCTGTACGTGGGATATTTTATTAAATTACACTAGTATTCGGATTAAATTGTTGATTTCATCAAAGTCAAAGTTAAAAAGCCATTTTTTAATTTCTCTATTAAATAAATATGAAGAGCTGATGGATCGGATTTATAAATGGTAAAGTATTAAATAGTCTGGGTGCTACTATTGTGAAGAAATAAAAAAAGTATTATGTACTGGAACGCTAACAAGATTTCTCTCACTTCTTCGTAATGTGTAAGTAGATAAGTATCTATTGAAAAGATATCCACTTCTTAAGAAAAATATTTTTAAAACTTTATAAAAGTAAAGATGTTTTAGGGGAAGAATGCCAGAGCTCACAAATAACGGAAAGCTGTGTTCAAGTCGTCGTTTTTACACATTGTTCTTAAAAGTACCACCCCAACAAATAATGCCGTATTGTAATTAAGATTGAACCAGTCCATAATAAATAGTATCCAAAAGTTTCCGACAGCAAAGTTTACTTAAGTGAAATATAACATAAGTTGATGACAGCAAGTATTTCTTAAGAGCTAGAGTATGTGCTTTCCAATTCATTTTGTTATCTATACTTAAGCCAAGATACTTATATTCAGAAACATTTTCGATTCGGAAGCACTTAGGTGAACAACTTACATCAAAATCATTGGATTGGTTAGTATAAGAGACGCGACAAGTCGTATTACTCAAATAAAATTTTTTTACAATCAAAGCTATGTTGAATGAGAAGTGGAGGGTTAAGATCAAGAGCAGGTAGATTGAAAAACATAATTTTTGTTTTTTTCACTTATGACTAGGTTATGAATTCCGAACCAATGTCTAAGCAACTCCAGGTCGTGATTAATATCTGAAATCAGGTCAGCAAATGACAAACTACAATAAGCACAGGCTATATCATCAGTAAAACCAGTTACTTTTTCTTTTAAGTTTAAGCTAAATATAGAATTTTTTATCAAGAATAAAATAGGACCAAGTACAGATCCTTGAGGCACTCCTATGTCAATATATTTGCTTTCACTAAATTTATCACCCACTTTAACCCTTTGCTTTCTACTAGCAAGAAAAGAAGAAAACCAGTCAAGCATAAAACCCCTAAGCCCAGCATTTTTTACTTTTCTTAACATAATTATATGATGGTCAACAGTATCAAAAGCTTTTGTTATATCAATGTATAGAGCCGCAGAGTATTTTTTTTATCCATACTATCATATATATGTGAACAAAAATTCACAGACTTACTTAACAAACCCTTGTCTAGAACTAGATTATTTTTCCATTTGGATTACAAAAAGATTTATTGAACTATACTTACTGGTATTTGAATTTTTTTCCAGCATTATAATTTTCCAAAAGCTCTGTTTTTGCATTGGTATTTTCTCCATTATATAGCACAGGTGGTTTATCGTCGTCAATATCTTCGGTTAGTGTGAAGACATCATTTGGTGAATATTTAAACAAATCAACATTGTTCTTTGTAATTTCGTTGAAGGCTGCACTTGTTAAAGCTATAAGACTTATAAAGATTATCTGTAAGTAAAATAATAAGAAATTAATAATTAAAAAGTTTTTTCATTAATTAAAATTATTTCAACAATTTGAATATATTATAATAATTGTTTACCAATTTCACCTTTCTAAAACCAGACTTGTTAATTTGAAACACAAGTTTGCACAATTTATTATTAGTTTGTTTGAGTACAAGTACTCTTATGGGGTGAAGTACTGAAACGTTTTAAGTACCAGAACTGTAAGGTATACAAATTTAAATATGTATGTCTGTATGAATTCTTTTTATTTGCTTTAGGTTTTTTGATTACTTGAGAACTAAACAGGTAATACAAGTTCCCGAGGAATTCTGAATAATTGAGTACAACCTTAAAGAACTTATGCAATCAGTACGGCTGTTTCAATTGGGTACAAGGAATTAAAAGTACAGCTACAGGGGTAATTGAAAGTATTAAAAAGTTTGAAATACAAGATATGTAAATATACTAAATTTCAGTCTTAATGTTCTCAAATATTTATCGCTGATCTGCCTTAAACGAGCTTTATAAGAACAAAAGTGATCAAAGAGAGATCAGAGAGAGAAAACTTTGCATATAAACAAAAAAAATATTTTCTCAAATGTGATCTAAGTTTCATAGTGCTATTTTTTTTATTTTAATTATACTGCTCTAAACAATGCATCCCTGAAAGTTTTTTTGGTTATTTAATTTTTATGAAAACAAAAAATAACACAAAATCAATAGTCAGTCGTACGACAGACAAAGCGCGTGGCAACGCGAAACCAACATCACTTTACTTTGAATTTAAAATTAATGTTTATCCGATTAAATTTAATGATCGGTTTTCCTGCTTTATTGATTTTCTGACATGCTAGCCAAACAGGCACCTCCATCAGTAAGTCAGTTAATTTATTCAAATTAAAACGCCAAATATTTAACATTTAACAAATAAATCAAACGAAAAAAAAAAAAAACAAACAACAATTAATGTTGAGTGGCAAATATTGTACTTCCTAGTACCAAAGATAAACGTAATTTCCCATGAATTTTGCGGTGATGATGCTGGTCACAGATATAAATCTAAATTATCTCTGAATATCATTAACTTAACCTATTTTCAACTTAATGAATGAATGTTTGAAATTGAGGTCTGTTATTTTTTACATTGGTAAAATTAGTTTATTGATTTTAATGAAATTTGAATTAGATGTTTAGTTGAGAAGCTCTTTCGCAAGCTTACATAGAATTTCAAAATTATAATATACATGCAAAAGTTCAAAGAACTTCTATACAGACCTTGAAAGAGAAAAGCATTTTTTAGAGAAATAAGATCCTTTTTTTTTGGTCGAATAAAAAATTAAATTAATTAAATTAAAACATTGATTATTCAAAGAAATTCGCCGTAATATTTTTTGTTTAAATATTTCCAAAATATTGTATCCTAAATCTTCAGCAATTTATTGCTATACTACTCTTCCTTTTTCATGGTTGAAGGAAGTCACGGTACACATATTAGGTCTGTTTGGTAACGTGAAAATTTTCACAAATTTTCGCAATTTTTCATAATTTGCTGTCAAAACCCATAGGAAAAAAAGCCTAGTTTTGGGAAACTTGGTGAAAGTTTTAGTTACCAAACAGTCATATTAAAGGTTATATCATTAGCGTTTTCCATTTTTATTCAGTTCTGCGAATCTGTGAAAATAGCGAGTGCAGTGTGTCTCCACTTGTCAAAATGGTAATATTTGTTGTTGTTTCTACAAAATGCCATTTATAGTTTTACTTTCAATTTTGACAACCTTCGCAATATATTGCCTTAGATTTGTGTACTGAGGAAGGAAGTTATCAGATTTAATAGGTTATGAATTCAAAAGGCGCATTCAGTGAAATGAGATCTCAGAGAGAACGCCCCTCAGGATTTTGACAGAAAAATTTGTGAAATTTTGCTGGGGAATTCTTGTTCAGTTAACTAATAGCGTTTTCACATGGTAATCTGGAAGAACTCTTTGGAACTCTTTTTTTTTTTTTGTGTTTGCAGAGATGCCAAATTAAAGTTGTTTTCATTTTTCATTATTGTTAACTACGACATTTACTTGGAAGAATTGGATCCTATTTGCGAAGGAAATGGTGAGATTATAAATATGTTTGGATAACAGTAATAACCTATTCTCCAAAATAAATAAGTAAATAAAATAAATTGGTCGAATTTATTCAGAAATTCACAATCGCAATTCCAAAATTGAATTTAAAAAAAATTGCTTTCCACGATTTTGACGTTAAAGTGTGCGAAGGTGAGCGTTCTTCTGATTTTGATTTTTTACTGACGGTGTTCAGTGTTCACATTGGATTCTCTCCTCCGATTTTTTTTTTTGACATCTCTGTGCTTTTCCTCAAGTCCATATGGATTTGTCGAAAAAAACGACATCGGGACTAATAGTTTTACACGTAAATACAACAACAACTTAAATCCATATAGACTTAGCTAAGTCCAGATAATTATCGGGACTTACGTACTGTAAGTAAGAAGTTCCTAAGTCCCGATGTCGTTTTTTTCGACAAATCCATATGGACTTGAAAAAAAACACGCCTAGAATCCTTCAACGAGTACAGATTTTTTTTGTTTTGTTTTATTTTAACCACTGCTGAACGTCAAATTTAGTCGTCATTCAAATCCAGAATCGATTTTTGTTTTCTTTTCAGAAGAAACAACGAAAACGCCTTCAGAAGCGAACATTCGGAATGCTTCCGGACGACCAAATAAAAACGCTTTAAAATGGAACCCATTTTGTTAGTTTTTTTTCCTGGGTGATCGTAGTTGGCTTTTGACAGACAGCTAGTCATTAAGGGTATTCATGCATCGTTGAAGACTTTCCGACGTTGTAAGATCGTAAGGTTTCCGACGCGCGTTTCATGAATGTCACTTAAAACATTTTGCGTAAATGACGTGGTAAACCATTCAGCTAATTCAGCCAATGTCATAATCCCATTGAAAAAAAGTTTACTACGTTTACCATTTTCTTTTACGACATTTACAACAAAAATTCTTGTCGGAAAGTTTACGATTTGTTGGAAAAAGTTTTCCATATAAATTTTGACAGTTCGTTTGTTCGTTTTTTTTCCGATGTTCCATGAATACCCTTATTGTGATTTATTACACCGATTGATATGAATAACAAGTAAGTCGTGTAGCTGTCTTCTAAAAAAGAGGAATTCATCTGTTATTCTTCAAAACTTATTGAGACACTTTACGAAGAAGTTTAAAAATAAACGGTTCAATAGAAGCTCCTGTTAGAAGAGTTTTTGTCAACTGAATTTGTTTCAGATTCGTTGTCTGTCTTAATTGGTAATGTAAAGTCGATACTTTCTAGTTCGTACAACTATTTTGAGACCAAAACTTCTAGAAATGATATAAGAAATTCATCACCAAAGAAAATATGACTATAACACCATCACTTTATTTAATCAAATATTTTTTTATATAAAGCACAATTTTTTTTAAATCCCACTTCTAATTAAACGTACGTGTAAATTAAAAACTACATATATCAATACCACAGTCCTTAAGTAATTAGTCATTTTAAAATAAACACGCTTTTAATTTAAAAAAAAAAAAAAAAACAACTTACAGCGTTTTGCATTTTATATATATAGCACTTTGATCACACTTAAATTTTAATACAAAATTAATTAATTATTAAAAATAAAAAAAAGTCTCTTAACACAGTCTTTAACTTGAAGTGAACAGTCCAAGTTCTTAGTAACAAATAGTATAATCAATACCTTAAATCTTTTCTTTTATATTTATTTTTACGTTAGATGTTATATGTATGTATATGAATTGATCAATGCCCCCACCTTAATTATCATAAACTTAAATTTCAATGATATATAAATAAATAAAAACAAAAAAAAAAGTAAGAAAACCAAAAACTTGATTGTCACTAATGTTAGTTTATTATATTATAGCACTATTCTATGCAAATCAGAATGATACATCTTCACATACATAATATAATACCACCATGACTGCGTGATGGTTAAGAAGATATAGGTTCCAGTTTAAAGACCTGCAAACCAGCAAACCGCAGAATGAAAAGAACTGCTTCTTGAATCATTGAATACAATAGTTTCGTTGGTGTCCCTTTTAATGGTGGTCATGGTTTTGATGGTTTCATCATTAGGCGGTTCTTATCTGTTTATTTACAAAATTAATATCTACCTTTATGTATGACTATTTCACGAGCTCCTGCCGGATAAAATATTTAAAAATTCAGCTATAAGAAGTGTCTACCTTTTCCGTAGCTTACATCACAATATGTTCTCCATGGGCATGGGTGGCATCTCATAAGAAATGTGTATTAAACCACGATAAAAAAGAAACAAGGTATATGCTCATTACCTGTATGACGTCACAATCATCTGGATTTGTTCGCAGAGCAAAGAGATAATTCCAATTCATTATATTATTTTTATTTTTAGTTTTATTTTCAAAGTTGTAATCACTAAAAAATAATTTTGTTCAAATGCTGAATTCTAAATTATAGTTTTAATTTAAAAAAGAAAATAATACTGAAAGATGATTGTGACGTCATAAAAATGCCAAGATGGTGACTTGGGTTCATCTAATGAGCAGAGCATACCTTATACGTCGATGCAACGGATGTAATGATTCAGCCCCTTAAGTTCAACTTATACGCTTGTTTCCTAATTTTTTTTCTCAGCGTGAATCGTCACAGAAGCTCTTATGTTAAACTTTAAACATTGTGATGCTTTTTATTTTCCGGTTGAGGTAGGTCAGCGGGTCCAAGGTTCGTACCGAAGATAGAAGGTTTTACGGCCAATTTCTTCACAGAGTCCTAACGCTAGTACCAGTACTAGTCCTAAAATTAGTACTCAAATCGGTATCAACTCATTTCTTCACACAAGTTCTAGTCCCTAGTCCTTTCAATTTGGTACCGAGTATTAGTTAGGTCTCGGTACTAGCTGACTCCTCAAAATCAGCTAGTACCTGGTTATTATACCAGTCGTTAGTACTCAAATCGGTACCAAATGATTTCTTCACATAAGTACTAAGCCCTAGTTCTGTCAAGTTGGTACCGAGTACTCCTTAGTCGGCAGTCTAGTGGCGCTAGTACCTGAATCAGAGTAATTTCTTTCATTTTTTCAATGAATTCGTTGCTGATTTTCGATAGTTTTTTGGTTGTAGTTTATTAAATAGGCAATAAATTCGGATTTTATTGGTTTTGTGGATTTTTCATTTTCTTATGGTACCTAGGTACATATATAATGTATGTATTTTGTAATGACCTTATAAGTGTAGAGACTGAATCTAATTTTTGTTGGTCGCAATTTAAAATTTTTGTTTTGCAATCTAACTTCGTACTGACCCCACCTTTACTTTAGTACTTTTAATCCACACCAACTGCAACTTTACGTTCAACTGCACAGTGAAGAATAAGTGAACCGAACATGAAATGGACACAATAAAGGACATTACTCCAAGCCTGTCACACACATACGTACACAGAAAATTATCAAAAACTCCACGCAAAAACAAACACAGAACCTTCTACCGATATCAAGTGCTTCATCTGGAAGCTGATTCACCACTGATATCACTCCTGTAAATGTCGGCAGGATTTCATTGCAATTCTGCATCTTCCCACTCTCTATACTACTATAAAATTGACACAATTCATTCGAAAATAATTTAAAATAAAAATCGCTCAGTCAAAATAAACATCAAAATAATATTTGAAATGCCAAATTATTGTCAAAATCAGAATTAAACCAGTTTTAGACGCATTAAGTCCTAGTACCGCTTGGTGAATTTAGATCCGGTACTAGTGATGTGAAGAAATGTATAGGTACTAACTTTTCGTTAGGACCGAGTACCAGAGCTAGTACCTGGTCTAGCTGGACTGGGTACTAGGCTGGTTTAGTACTTCTGTGAAGAAATTGGGCGTTAGAAAGTTTCTGAACTCCAACAATTTATTTTCATATAAATCTTACTATTTGGTTATGACTTAAATAATTAACAAGTTATTTCCTATACGGGTACAGATGATGGGACAAATTCTCTAGCCTAAACCAAAGTTTAAAGCGCGGTACGGATTCAGTCAGACGTGCGATAAAATTCCCTAGCCCCAAATCGATTCTAGGGCGAAAACCTATATTTGGCGTTAATTATGTTTTCGGGATTAATCCCTAGCCTTAACACGAACACGAGGTCTAGGCAAAATAAAGGGGAACGGGAATTTCACGGCAAAAAGCTAAAAAGGAGAATGTGATGTTTTGTAGTTGTTTTCTTGTGGGTCGATGATGTTGAGTTGGTGGTTAGGCGCTGACACAATAAGGTGTAACTTCGATACAATATTTAAAATTCATTTCAGAAAATGGGCCTTTGTATAAACTTTCAGCATAAAAGATTTTATTTAAGTCGAATACCATTTCTTTTTTTTTACCTCATTTCACCCTATAAATAAGTAGCAAAATATCTGGCCCTAATTCTAACGTCTAAATTAATACAAATAATTTATAAAATCGGAGACCATTTATTTTTGTTTACCCCCCATATAAAGGGTCCGCCATCTAACGTTTTTTTTCAACTAGTGCTTATTTCGTGAATGGTAACACTTAGCTCATGTCTGATTTGACAGATAATTAGTTTAATCCACAGATTAGCCATATGAAGATGAGAATGTTTCGTACGTTTCACCCTCCAAAACCCATTTGTTTACATTGTTGTATTTGTAATTTCTTGCCGCGTCGATGAATAGATGTGAATTGCAACAACAATTTAACCGGAATCTGAAGATTCCTACTGTCTATGTGTGAGGTTTTTATACACACATTCTCATTTTTTATCTGATATCTGACAGTTAAAGCTTGTAGGCAAATTAAAATGGCTGCCGGGGATGCTCATCTTCATGTGGCTAATCTGTGGTTTAATCCTTCCGCTGAACGAATATGGTTGTGTATACGCTTCGCTAAGTGGGCCTGCGATCGACTTAGAGAAGATGCCGACTTTGCCAAAAAAATCATCTTTTCAGATGAAGCTCATTTTGTTCTTGGCGGGTAGTAAACAAGCAAAATTGTCGCATTTGGGGCACAGAAAACCCGCACGCATACATTGAAAAGCCGATACACCCAAAACGAGTCACTGTTTGGTGCGGATTTTGGTCCAGAGGCATAATTGGGCCATTTTTCGAAAATGAGCAAGGAGTGGCCGTTACAGTCAATGGCGATCGTTATCGGGCCATGTTGAACGAATTTTTGTTCACAAAAATTGAAGAGGAGGATATTGGCAACATTTGGTTTCAACAGGACGGCGCTACGTGCCACACAGCCGAAGCTACACTCGATGTTTTGCGGAATTTTCAAAAAAAAAAAAGAAGTTATTTGGCGGACCCTTTACTACATAATATTACACAAACGATGCTTTTACTGTGTGCTGAAGAGCTTTTGGTTACGCTACGCCATTGAGATGGCAAGGCTGTACTACGTCGCTGGTTACTTCGCCACACAAAATATAACCGTTGCATACAACAGCATTTCTGTCGAACTTTTGGTACGATCGATGATGATAGTGTATTTCCCACTTAACGGTATTTCAGTGTTCTGTTTTCAGTTGAGTCATTATAAAAACTTGTTTAATGCAATATTGATTTAATGTTATAGCCACGAAAATATAGCTACTCATATATCATACTGCACGAACAATTACCGACCTAGATTTTCAAAATTGTGAATGTAGCGAAAACAGGTTTTTCTTGGGAATTTTCTTTTCGGGATTATATTTTGATGGCTAATATCTCACTGGCCACATATCATTTAACTGTAAAAGTTCTCATTTTTTTTAAACGCACTAAAGTTTTCGAATAATCAGTTATATTTTGTTGTTTGAATATGAAGATAAAATCTGTATCTGTAAATGAATATGAATAAAATATTTTAAATTTATAACCAGAACAAAGAAATAAACTGATTTTAATAAATTTCTACATTCTGTTTACGTTTTTCTCTCGTCCTATGCTAATGTATTAACTTTCTGATATTGATTTTTTTTTGTGATCATTTTTTTTTTTTTGAATATCTATCGATACCATCAATATTGGTGAAACGGATTCTTAGCTTACGAATAAAAAAAATAATTAATGTCAATAATTATTAAAAAGCGCGTGGAATTAGTTTAAGCTCGACATAATCAGAAGTTCGATGATAATTATCTAGTTTCTCAGATGGTTAAAATAATGTAAAATCATTTCGGCCAAATAAAAGAGAAACAGCCGCTGTGTATTTAGAATAAATTAACCATCAATCGTGCGGTATCTCATGATCATTATAATCATTTTTTTTAAATGTATATGCATACAAATTTAGTATTAATAGAGGTTAACTTACATATATTATATAGTAAAAACATCTTTTTATCGATTCATATATAGGCTTTGAGTCGAGTTTTATTAATAAATGCCTTTACATATGATTTTAGACCAATTTGAAGAGAATAAAAATTGTATGTTAAAACTTTTCGTATCCTTGAAATTATTTAAATCAATAAAATATAGGTACATAATCACCGAATCTGTAAGAAACCAAGCAGACATTGTGGGTTCTGTTATTATAAATTTATAGCCTAAGTAGATGCGATTTATTTTAATTGTTTTCTCAATTTGACTGTAGAATTTTTAACAAAGCATGTTTATAAAATAGATAGAATAATTTCGGATGTAAAAATATCTGAAGCTTTACCTTGTTGTGTATTGTGTAAACATTTGTTAACAAGAACTATGAGGTCTCATAGTTGTAACAGTCATAATAGTAAACAAAAGGTTAACAGAAACATTAATGAGCAATGTTTTTTCAATGTAAGTGGGTTTACTTTTGATAATAGCAAATATAATGTGGTTCTTATTTTTGTTTCTTTTTATTTTTTTGTTGGAAAATCAACTTTACCGCCTTCTGAATCAGTTACAAATATTAAAAAAAAAAAAATCCACGATTTTTTTTCAAATTTTGATCTCAATCCATTTCTGTCCCTGTTCCAATAAGATGTTTTGTTAACTTTAACCATGGACCATTTAATTTTGTATCTACCTATATGTATATATATATTTCCAGTTCCAGCTAGTCAATTTTATTTATAGAGACACATTTGATATCATTTATTAACAATACTTAATTAAAATGAATTATTCAAAAATTCATCACTAAAAAAAATTAAAAAAAAATCATAACACAAGAGATTTCTGGCTTTAAAAAAAGATAAAGCATGGCATTTCAATCGATACCGTTATTCTTAATAATTTCTTTTCTGAGTTAATTTGTTAGAAGATTGCCCCTCCTGGTTAAACGGGGGAAAAAGACCCACCCTTCGATTTTTTTCTTGTCTCAACCCATCAACAGCTCTAGGATATATAAATTATTTTTTCTTGATAATATTCGTCTAATTTTGAATCTTACTTTTTTATTTTCAACTATCTGGTCAATATGAATCAAAGTTATAGATGAAATCTCTTTAAAAAAGGTCGAAAAAATTTCTTTCTGCGAGTCCTATGGTTCTCAAGATATCGAGAAAAAAAAACATTTTACACCACCTTTCTTAAGATAGCATCAACATCGTATCATAATATTTATCGATGCATCTTTGCTTAAAATTTATGAAACTTTCCAATAATGAACACTTGACATCTAAAGTGACGCTAAATGTTTGCGTTTGTGAACCTTTGACTTTAAGGATCGAGCATGATCCATGGTTATTGCAATGATGCGTTTATGAACTTTCACGACAGCACCAGTTTCTCTAAATTAAAATAAAATACAAAAATAAACAACCAAAATCACATTCATATTGAGGTTAGATTTTATTTTTGGCATGATAAAGCATTCTATTCACCATCTACAAGGAAGTGAGAAGTACTAAAAACTACTTTGCAAGGCCCAATGTTACACACCTACCACGAAAGTTAAAAAAATATCTTAAATGAAACGAAGAACGTATGTATATGTATAATTGTATATGTATAATTGAACTTTATACGCTTTTTTTAAGTACAAAAACAAAATATTTCATTATGTAGATATCACCCAGCATTTGATTTTATATTCATTTAAATCCTTCCCTGCTGTTATTATAATATCATCGTCTTTTTTATATGATGTAACAATTGTAATTGGACCTACAAAAAACAGAACAGATAATTTATATATTTAAAGAATAAAAAAGCAATTGAATTGAATTATTTAACCGCCATCATACCTTTAAATATTTGTACATGTAAATACAATTTCACTTGTAATAAATCCCATATGTATATAAATCCATCATCAGTAACATTTATCAAATAATCATTTTCACTCCAACTCAACGACATCGGTATTGAGTCTAGTTTTTTCTTAAAGAGATTCATGCCAGTCTTCATGTCTGTTACGTGCATCGAGCCATCTGCACAGCAAGATGCAAGCTTTGTTTGATTTTTATTCAAACAAATGCTCAAAATTTTATCGTTGTGTTTTTGAAATGCAATTGGTTCTAAATGATCTGTTAAAGTGTTGCTTTTCAAATCAAATTTCCAAATCCATATGTCTCCACTGTTAGTTCCTATGATCACTTGAAATACATCATTGGTTTTCCTAGTGCAAACACACATTATACTGCAGTCAAACTCGTATTGGGCTAACATCGAATTTGAGAGCCTATACATCTTGCCATTTAGATCCTTAAAGCCTTTCCAAACTCTGAATAGATACATTAAATAAAATTTAGAAAAAATACTGCAATTAGCAAGTATTTCTATTTTACTTGACACTACAATCCCAACTTCCAGAGATAAGGATGCCCAAATCTTGATCGAGACTAAGACAAGACACAGAATCTTCATGAGCCGGTATCACATCCGAAACTTTTCCGTAATCACATTTGTATAAATTTCTGCAGAAAATAATCTTAAAAAAACTTTTTTTGGGAATTTTCACTTACTCACATGTTGTTATCCCATGAACCCACAACCAACAAATTGGATTCGACCATCTTAACACAGGAACTAATTGGCAGGTTTCCGAACGAAATACTCCTAAAAAAAATAATTTTATTTGTTCATAAATTATAAAATGTGGACCAAGTTGTATTTGATGGGTGCACCTAGTTTGTCGTTTATCTTTGAGCGAATAGCATTTTAAAACACCATCTTTTCCGGTTGAAATTACTGTATCGTCATCAACTAGAATTGCTGTTATCGATTTCTTGTGACCAGAATATGAATATTTAAGTTCCAAGTGAGGTTCGCTTTCTGTAATTGAAATAATTGATTTTATGAATTTAATGTACAAAAAATAAAAGTATTTCTATCTTTCCTTTTTCGAGATTTTTGTCAACTTTTTCTTGGAATTTAGAATTTCGAGATACATGAGGTTTATCGAACAGCTGAATTGGAATTTGACCAAATTCTGATATTTGTAATTCTAGAGCGTGACGTTGTACAGGATCATTAATTGAATCTAAATCCACAGAACCTTCATAGCTTAAGTGGTAGAAAACTAAAATTTTTCACCATAATTGGATTTTTTTTTTAATGAAAATGATTTTCAATTTTAATTTCTTTTAATTCTTACCGTTATCGGCTAATATAGCTTCAGGTCCTTTTTGGCAATAACCAAAAATAAGATCAATCCAATGATGTAAGTTCTCAGAAACATACTCCGACTCCAATGCCTCTCTAAATAAAATGTAAGTTTAACACAACTGTTATAGTTTTATTTTTAATTCAATTTGTAATACACAACCTTAGGTTCGATATAAAATTTGATGGTGAATTTTTAGCCCACGGAGGCAATTGGACATCATTAACAAAAGCTCCCGTAAATCGCTGTCCAAAATTGATTTTATATGAATTCAAAAGAAAGTCACCACCTTGTGACGTATCATAAAATTCTGGTATAAGTTCCTAACCATTTGCATTGAATTTTTAAAATTATTTTTTTTTAAGTTCGTAAGGCAAAAAAAGTAACCTTAAAGTCAGCCATGTTGGTTGCACAATTGTTAAAAGTATCTTGAACGCTATTGAACATTCTATCCGGATGATCAAATCTTCCGTTTTGCAGGCACAACATTAAATGAGGGTATTTTCGAACCTTTGAAAGAATAAAGAAAATAACTTTGTATTTGTGTCGATTGTTTAATGCTTAACAGAAAGGGCTTACTAAGTAAAATAAGATAAATCCCGGAGTTGAGTAATGAGAGCCATATAAATATCTGAAATTATGTAAAGTCTAATGTTAACTTAAAATTGATTAAAATATTGATAAACAAGAAAATTTTAATAAAAAGACATAAATGGATTTAACAAAATATTACTATTTCCTAATAATAAATCAACCATTTTAGTTATGCGTCGCAGAAACTTTCAAATAAAACTAGAGATGATTTTTAATCGGCGCAATGGTTTTATTGACAATAAAGTGAATCTAATTTAATCTCATCTCTTATTTAATTTAAACTGATATATTAGAATTTTTTGGTCGTTTTTAGGATACATTGCAAAATTTTGTTAAATCGAAATAAAATTATCCTTGTTGTCATGCAAAATCTTGATCCCGTCTATGACGAGACACTCCGGCGTGTTGTTAGCTTTTATCTTTTTAAAGCAAAATAAATTTGAACTCGCATTCGTCATTCAAGAAAATGAAATGTTAACATACTTTGGATCATCCATCTCTTCATATCGTTCCCGTAGCTGTTTTAAACGTCCAGCATTTAGTGCTCCTACAGGTTTTTTTAAGTCACGATAAATATTAACATCATTCAAATTCAGCGTTTCTGATTTATAATCAGTTATTACCCAAGGAAAAACTGGATATTGAGTTAAGTCTTTAAATGATCTATCAGCTAATCTAAAATCACATTAAAAATATTAACATATTGGTCACATTACAAACATTAATTAACTCACCCATTTAAATACAGCAAATACTCATAGTTAGATATTATACGGTTTTGCCACTTTAATGTCATGCTATGTTGCTTAACATTTTGCGGTTTAAAATCAGATTGTTCTTCAACCAACGATATAAAGTCATTGCGGTCTACAACATTTTTAAATGAAACATATACGTGCTGATTGGTATTCCAATATATTTCTAATCCCTACAATTCATTATAATTTTCGTTGATAAATTAAATAATTGAGGACATAATATTTGAAAAATAATTACTATGTGCCTCAATAAGAAACGTCGTTTTGTGAAACTTGTAACACTGTCCAGTTTAATTATTATCACAGGTTCCTGAAACAGAATAATGTTAAGGAACCTTATATGACATTATTAAAAGAAAAAGTGTACTTACAGATTGTATTTTGTTAAAATGCTGAAGGTAGATACATGAATTTGTGAGCAAAATTCGTGCAGGATTCAAGACAAGAGGGTTAACCTCATTGACATTGTATTCAACAACAATGGTTTCATAAATATTATTCAACCAAAGTGGGTCAAATTTGATTCTCTTTTGAAGGGAGTATACAATAGCAGCTATCTAGAAGTTATTATATTAATTATAAAAGTATTTCTACAAAAAAGTATACAACTTGTTTGTTTGATAAAAAGTATAACTTAATATTTGTAACATTATTGGTCAGTAGATTTGTAATTTAAGTGAGTCAACTAAAGTTTTAATCATAATTGCATTGGTTTCTGTCTTTTAGGCCATCAACTACGCCTTATTTTCTAGACTAAACTTGGTGGAAAAACTTTTGCACTGCGCGAATTCGATCAGGCATTTTTAGTATAGGTACACATACATTACACAGATCTACAAAATTTACATTTTTGGGTCCCGAATCTAGACACTAATTTTATGAACTTTTTTATGCGCTGAACAAAGTGATACATATTACTGCGCATTTCAATGCACAGAATGTAGTTTTAAATTATGACTGTAACAAAGAATCCTACCATACTGTCCTGCTCGAGATTAGGTAGGCTAGATGCTCTTTGAAGCTGTTGCAACATAGGAATCACATCATCGGTTACTTCAACGTAATGAAAAACAAAGCGAAAAGATCTATCGCTGGTGACGAATTTATAGGGAGCTATAACGTTGTTTTCCAGAAGTTCAACAAACTGGCTGCACCTGGGAAGACGCAAAATAAATTTAATAACAAATAACCGTTTATTGTCTATGAAACTTTACCTTATATTTAATAAACTATTCTGATGATTTTCAAGGTCAGTAGCAATGGTGGAGCACTTACTATAATAGATTTTAATCAATGGTATTTTTTTATTGTTTGGTTCAAAGAGAAGGGATTTGGAGCACATTTTTAAGCGGCCTTGGATCGGATTTAATTCGTCTGTGTTGATTGCATCGTTGGATTTACTGGATATTGTTTGAGGGAGAAGATCGACGGAGAAATCTTCAAAATATATTTCGTTTGGATCGAGTAAAAGGAGTGAAAATCTATCAGACAAGGATTTAAATGAGAAATTATGCGAAAGTACTTTGCTAGCTTTTGCTTTTAATGAGGTACATACCTTTGTTTATCCATTTTATTTAAATATTAAATGAACAAATTTTTAAACTGTCTAATGAATAAAATAGGTTAAGAATTAAAGAAAATTAGTCAGAGGCTTTAGTCAGGTCAAGAGGGGATTTTTTTTAAAACAACACAAGAACATAAACAAATACCGAAGTTATATGTTACGAATTTGCAAGTTTAACCAGGTCTACTTTTTCTACAGGTTGGCTATTTTTCGATGTATTTAAATATATAAAATAACTATTCTATTACCACATAAGAAATAATTTAGTTTATAATTTAAGAAAAGAAGTTTTCTATCTATCAATTCATTTTTTGTTTGTGTTTTTTTTTTATTAAAAACGAAAATATCTACAAACAAGAGTTATAAAAAAGTGACAGCGACATTTGGCTTAACAGCTGAACGGAGAAAATGCGTTCAGAGAAAAGCTGGGTCACATTCCACGACAATTTACTCTAGAGAGCTCAAGTTAAATTTTAGGGTCGGATTTCTACACGGTGTTTCGTTACTTAAATTAGGTCTGTTTGGTATTTTTTTTCATTAAAATGACTGTGTAAAACCTGTTAAAACAACAAACGCTTTAAACCACTTTTGTGTACAAAACGTCAAAATTTCACTCCTCACATCAACATTTACTTGCCAAAAGTCCGGTTTTGTTAACGATTTACGTTTAATTTAAAAAAACTTACATAAGTTTTACATTTTCCAAGTTATCTATTATCAGCCTAATTTATTAGAATTCGCTAAACACCTCTAAACGGCTGAATAGTTATAAAGTGCACAAGCATTTATGAAGCCACTATTCAACGTTGCATAAACCCTAATTCATAAAATATTTCCCTACACATTATAGTTATAATGCGCTGGTGTCAAATAAAGTACCAAGAAGGGAAAATCTATTACGTTTTACTGCCACAATTGATTAACAAAACAAAGCTTTGAAAGTGAAAAGTCAATAAACGAATTCTCCTGCACCGATTGGATTAGTTTAAATTTCATTTAATATTGCATAATGTACCTATTCTTGTTACTGTTTCTTTTGTGCCGTGTTAGAAAATATAGTTTAATATTTTAGAACAAAAAATTCATGGTTTTTATTGAAATAATTGTTCCATTCACTGACAGTGCGATCAAATTGAGAAGAATATAGGAACATCTATTAGGGTGGCAATTATTATTGCAATGTTTTTTTTTTAATTTATTCTGTGTGTCCCACTAAAAATATTCAATAAACGTCAATTTTGGCATACATCTAAGCACATGTATATTATAAATAAAGAATTTCCATCAAATTTTATACTTTCACCGACATTTTAAGTAAAAGTCGGAAAACTGCGTGCATTTTTAATGAAAAGTTTTAACTTCTCGGTGGTATACGTCGCCCTTAGCCGATTTCAAAAAAATTTAACAACATTTTGGTTTGTACAAAGTAGCTTCATAATAAAGCTTGATCACTTTCAGGAGGGGACAAAAAAGATATATAAGCATTCCCAAAATAAGTGCCACCCTTATAACATTGTGTTTTATTCTCGTCTGTGTATGAGTCAAAGTGACATTTCGATACTTAAACATCCTTATGTATGCACTATTCAACCTCCAAACGCGTTTAGCTCCTAATGCCTCTTTTCAACGTTGCATAAGTTTTATGAATAACATTTTTACGTTTAGTTGAATTACAAGGAGTGAATAGTTCTATGCACTCGCTATGATGCATTTATAAATTCGGCTGTATTTATATAATAACAGCCGAATTTATAAACGCATCATAGCGAGTGCATAGAACTATTCACTCCTTATAATTCCACTAAACGAAAAAATGTTATTCATAAAACTTATGCAACGTTGAATAGAGGCATTAGAAGCTAAACACGTTTGGAGGTAGAATAGTGCATACATAAGGATGTTTAAGTATCGAAATGTCACTTTGACTCATACACAGACGAGAATTAAATACAAAGTTATAAGGGTGGCGCTTATTTTGGGAAAGCTTAAAAATTTTTTTGTCCCCTCCTGAAAGTGATCAATCTATATTATGAAGGTACTTTGTACAAACAAAAATGTTGTTAAATTTGTTTTAAATCGGCTAAGGTCCATAAGTTACAACTTTTCATTAAAAATACACGTAGTTTTCCGTCTTTTACTTAAAATGTCGCTGAAAGTGTAAAAGTTGATGCAAATTCTTTATTTATGATAAACATGTGCTTAGATGTAGCCAAAATTGAGGTTTATTGAATATTTTCAGTGGGACACACAGAATAAATAAAAAAAAACCTTGCCAAAATAATTGCCACCCTAATAGATGTTCCTATATTCTTCTCAATTTGATCGCACTGTCAGTGAATGGAACAATTATTTCAATAAAAACAATGAATTTTTTGTTCTAAAATATTAAACTATATTTGCTAACACGGCACAAAAGAAACAGTAATAAGAATAGGTAGGTACATAAGTAATATTAAAAGAAATTTAAACTAATCCAATCGGCGCAGCAGAATTCTTTTATTGATTTTTCACTTTCAGAGCTAAGTATTGTCAATCAATTGTGGCAGTAAAACGTAATAGATTTTCCCTTCTTGGTACTTTATTTGAAACAAGCGCATTATAACTATAATGTGTAGGGAAATATTTTATGAATTAGGATTTGTGCAACGTTGAATAGTGGCTTCATAAATGCTTATGAACTACATAACTATTCAGCCGTTCAGAGGTGTTTAGCGAATTCTAATAAATTAGGCTGTAAATGTTCACATAATCAGAAACCAAAATTTAACATTAAAAGCAAAAGATGCTAACAGCCACAGATTAGCCACATGAAGATGAGAATCCCCGGCAGCCATTTTAATTTGCCTACAAGCTTAAACTGGCAGTTATCATATAAAAAAATGAGAATGTGTGCTTAAAAACCTCACACATAGACAGCAGGGATCTTATCACACACCTGGTTAAATTGTTGTTGCAATTCACATCTATTCATCGATGCGGGAAGAAATTACAAATACAACAATGTAAACAAATGAGTTTTGGAGGGTGAAACGTACGAAACATTCTCATCTTCTTATGGCTAATCTGAGCTAACAACTGGGTGTTTTGACAGTTATTACTAAATTTTTAATTTCATTTAACTAAATTTCATGTTACCAAACAGACCTACTGAATAATCAATTTGGAGTTGATATGAAATGATATTGAGATAACAGAAAAATTAATGGTATCGATCTATTAGGCTTTACCAGAAACTATCTTTGTCTTTTCTCTTTCTAATTTTGACATGAAAATATGCAGGGAAAACAAACAAACGACCAATCACAATCACATGTTTTTGTTTTCCCTACATATTTTTCTGTCAAACTATTGATTTTTTTTCTTGTTTTTTTGGCACTGAAGTCTGGTGGAAGTTCCAAATTTTATTATAAATAAAATTGAATTAACACGAGTACTTACTAAGCGCATCTATCATATTTTCACACAAACTTGCAAATAATAATAAACAGAAAATAATGCATTATCCCTCAAACCAACTACTCGACTCAATAAATGGTTAAAATAGTGGCCATATCGTTTGAGGCTTTTATGTTCGGTTTCAAAAATATTTAACAGCCTTTTAAATGACGTATTTTGTATGGAACAATCGTCATTTTAAGATTTAAGAGCCTGTTAAATATTTAGTTAAAAGAGATTTATGAAATCTGCCATTAGACAACATATTTGGAAGCTTCCTTTGAAGGTTTATTAGTTGCAAGCACATACATAGGGGAGAGAGGGACAAAAAGGACCCCGGGGCAAAAAGGACCAAATCGGTTTTTAGGTGCCAGTTATAGCTTTCATTGAAAACCATCATTGAAAACTTTAATGACTAATTTTGGTGCCTTTAGAAAGTGAAATCAGTAATTATTTTGATGCAAAAATAAAGCTTACGGCTTAAATTATAATTTTTGTGAAGAAAAAAAAATTGAATGGGGTCCACACTTCGCCATAAAATGACGTTTAATTTTTCAATGATCATTGATAAGGTAGTTCATTCATTGAAATAATAAAAGTCATTTTATGTGGACGGCTAGTCCAAAATAAAAATTTTTTCGGCAAATATTAATAATTAAGTCACTACCTACATATTGGCATCAAAATAATTACTAATTTTGCCTTTTAAGTGCCTCAAAACCAATCATTAAAATTTTCAATGATGGTTTTCAATGATAGCTATAACTGGGGCCTTAGCTTAGTTTTTACCTCCATCCTAATTTGAGTGATAAGAACTTATAAAAAACTTACTTTTTTACCACATCCCCTAGTTTCGTTGAAAAAGTGAAGATAGTTTCAACAAGCAATTTGGTAAAAAAAAGCTCCACTTCGCAAAAAGAAACTAGTGATAGAGTTTGCACCTAATTCGAAGAACTTGTAGAGGTGTTACATGGACCATAGAAGATTTGGGAAAAGCTATCGTAGCTATAAAAATTAACAAAATGGGCTACCTCAAGGCGAGTAAGACTTTTAATATCCCAAAAACTACGATCATACGAATAGTTAAACTGGACACAAATGACAAAAAAAAAACTTGGACGGTTTCCGAACTACATTATGACATATGAAGTACTGTTTTTGTTGTAGTTTTCTTTTTATATATTTTTGTTTTGTTACTGTGGTAATGCATTCCATCTTTTTATTAATACTAAACTTGTTTTTAATGCAAATTAATATTTTAAATACATACATATATCCAAGAAGGATATTTTTTTAAAAAACGATTGTATACATTTTTTGTCTCTCAGTGGTAAAACAAAACTAATGGTTCATTTTGCCCCATTTAAAGGTCCTTTTTGCCCCGCTGGTGGGGCAGAACGGACTTTCGAGATGAGATTGTATATTTCGTTATAGCTTTATATATCCTCCTTCAATTGTTTTGATTCTTAACTATAAGTGCAGTTTAAAGATTAAACTCTTATTTGCAAGGAATTCTGTTTGGTTTTTACGAAAAATAAAAAAAATTGAAGTGTTTAAAGCTTAAGTAGTCCTTCTTGCCCCCCCTCTCCCCTACGTGAAGTTTGAAAAATTCTTCAAATCGATAAAAAAAACTGAGTTGCCGGGAACAAAGTTTCCTCTTGTGAAAGGTGTATTGCTCACGAAAAGAGTGTGGTGTGTGTTTCTGACTGATGAAGTGATGACGACGCAAAACTGAAAAATTTATTTTGCGTTACAAAATCATCAGATTGCAGTGTATCAAAATATCGTCAAACGTCATTCAACAAATATTTTTTGGTGCAGTCAGTGGAAGTTTCTTCGCAAATGTTCGAAGATTCGCATAGCACCAGTGTGGGCACCCTCAATAATCACAATATAAAGGCTCTCCCAAACCAACGCGAATATTTCAGAACGACGACGAAACTTTCGCCTGTCTTAATTTATTTACATGGAGATTAATGGGAGCACCCACACTGGCGCGATGCGAATCTTCGAACATTTTTCAGTCGTCGCATATTCGCGCGAATGTTTCGCGTTGGTTTGGGACAGCCTTAAATCAATTAAGACAGGAGAAAGTTTTGTTGTTGTTCCGAAACATTCGTGTTGGTTTGGGAGAGCGTTTATAGAATGCACGACTGGGTCGTACTAGTACGTACCTACCGTTGGTGTTAATGGTACCCTTGAGCATCCCTCCCCTTTGTCTGACTCATTGCTCAGAAGACACCTTGGCTGTCGCGTGCTCAGATATGTGCGACAGCCCCTAAATATAGGCCTACGCCTCACCTGCGGAAACTCAACTATCCTCGAACTCTCATGTCCTATCTGCCGTTAGTCACTCCTCTTCAGAATTTAAGCCTGCATACTAAATTGAATATTCCACAAAGATAACCATAAAACTGTTCATTTCATTTTTGAACATACAATTTTATTTAATATTGATGGTTTAAATATTTGAAATTAATTAAAACTAATAGGTTATAACTATAACAAGAAAGTAATGGTTAAAATTGAGTTTTTGACAAATGATTTACTTTAAAAAGGATGGTCTAAATTAAATTAATAATGTTAATGTTTTTATCTAGGTAGGTATATAAGAATTAAAATTACTATATTATATTAGTTTAACGTACAAGAGAAAAATGTATCGTTTTAGAAAGAAGGTAGGTATTTACATGGCAAATACAAGAAAATGAAACAAAAAAAAAATAAAATCTAAACGTACTCATTAGATAATATTGCATATAGTTATATAATCAAACAACAACAAATTGACATGAGATCATTGACCTGCCCTTGAAATTTTCAAGTTCAATATCACTGGAAATTTGCTCGAGAAATGAGAATTCATAAACAGAAAGAAAGAAAATTAAAAATTAACACAAATTAATAACAAATAATTTTAAACAATTAAAATAATAATAATAGATGGTCTCAGGACTTTCACACTTCAGGATTTTTGATATCAGAATCTTTTCTCTTTTCTTTCTTTTTATTATCAGGGGCCGGATACGTAATCTTTTTCTTCTTTTTTTTTGTATTTATTATTATTTCACAGGTAGGTATTTTTTTTTTAGAGGAAACTTCAGATAGGTGGGTATGTATGCAGATGGATTATTGCTTTTTTTTCTATTTTGTATGGACAAAGTTATACATTATGTAATGTATTTATCATTTATGAAAATAGGTACATATATGCTTTCACAGGTGTTTTTGGTTTTTACAGAATTTTTTAACTTATTCTGAATTTGGTAGATATGTATATGAACAAGTTTAAAAAAAAAAAATGTCCACCACAAGATAAGCACAACACAAGAAAAAAATTCAAATCATTTCACAAACTCTGATTATATGTATATTTCAAAAGATATTTAACCAATTTTCAGTTGTAAGCCTATACACCCATTTGTTCAAAAAGTATCTTTTTTTTTCTTTTTTTGTAACTTTTCTTCTTCTCTTCAGTATCTTAATTTTTTTTTTCTTTTCTTCTTCACAAAAAAAAAACAATATACTCATCAAACTAGGTTGCTCGATTTTAATTGTATTTCGATTTTACGTGTATCAAAGTTAAAGTAGATACATTCGAAAAGATTAACTGAGTGAATGTTCTGAATTAGATTTTAGCGACCCTACAACATAACAATCATTCTTCGTACAAAATTTGATCAAAATCTGTTGAGCCGTTTTCGAGAAAACCGAAAATAGAGGTGCCATTAATAACCATTTTTCGGAACCATTCTTTACCTATTTCAATTTACTGATTTTTTTTAAATCTTTTTAGCCGATTTTGAGAAAAATAAGATTTTCCTTTTTGGATAAACAAAGTTGTATGCGTGCCGTTATATTTGGTCCTAGAAAAATAAAAAAACCTGTGGGGATGTGCTGCTATAACTAAAAGTGCTCAAATTCCTTTTTCTTCATGATTACCTGCTGCAATAGATGTCCAAAAAAAGGCTATAGTCACTAAGTTCAAAGAAAATTGACCCATCCGTTTTAGTTGAACAGAAAAAGACAGACAGACAAAGGGACGTTCAATTTTCTTGAATGTTGTCTGTGAAGTTGGCATAACAATTTTCACCTAGGTTAACGGGACCATAACAGGAATTTGCAGTTTTTTTTGCATTTTTTTTGCATTTCCATTCCGGATTTTGCAGTTCACCAAATAGTGGGTGTAATCCAATGTACTGTTAACTTCACTGTGAAGTTAGCAGTACGTGGGTTTTTTAGTCAACCAGACAAGCTATCACTTTGACATAGCGCTCCAAATTTGCAGTTTTTATTGCTTTTTACTGTTAGCTTCACTGTGAAGTTAACAGTAAAAAGCAAGAAAAACTGCAACTGTAACTTCACAGTGAAGCTAACAGTACATTGGATTACACCCACTATTTGGTGAACTGCAAAATCCGGAATGGAAACGCAAAAAAAAAATGCAAAAAAACTGCAAATTCCTGTTATGGTCCCGTTAGCCTAGGTGAAAATTGTTATGCCAACTTCACAGACGTCTGTGAAGTGTAAACTATGCAGTTCGAATCTCAAGGCAGAGTTAGAATTGCGAACTAAACATATACATAGATTTATCATAAGCTATACAATCATAAAAGATGTGAATCCGTAAATTAATTAACTGAATTTGATACCTGTGCCTACGTTCTGTAACTCTCGCATCAATAAAATCAGTCGAGAAACGATGAAGATTGAAACAAATCGCATTAGTTTTGTTCCATTTTTCATCGTTTCTCGACCAATTTTATCCATGCGAGAGTTACAGAACGTAGGCACTGATTTGGATTATTCCTTAAATGGATAATTTAAACAAACCACTTTAACAACGCTAAAGAAGAATTGATGACAATGAGATGACTTTATGTTGCTATTGTACGCCTAAGAAGTAAGTGGTGTTCATTGCGGGTTGCGAGCCTTTCGTAAATAATAATTTTAAAACCATCCGGTTTCAGACTAAAGTACCTTGTGTCACCATCAATCAGTGTTTTTCATCAACGGAGACCTATTGTAATCAGCTGAGACATCACATACTGACCATGTGCGATTTAAATACCAAAGTGCCTGATTACATGGGTCGTTTTACTGAAGAGCGCATCGGTGAGACAGGCAGATTTAATTTGCGTAAAAAAGAGAAGGTAGATTCCACCCAAATTTCACCGATGCGCCAGTTTCATTTAATATTTTTGGATTCAACATGAAACGTGTGAGTGCGATATATATGGATTTTAAGGGTGTGAGATAGAGAAGGGTAGATTGAAATGAAAGGATTTTTCTTCACCGCGTAATCACCAGTTCAGTAAAACGACCTTCAGTAAAAAAAAAACATGTAATCAGGCACAAAAAAGGCAATGAAAATTAACCAGTGTGGTAATTGGGATCCGTGAACCGTGGGCTGGGCCTGCGGGGCGGGCCCTACATTTTGGTGGTATTTCGTTGGTATGTTGTTGGTATTTTGTTGGTATTTTGTTGGGAGTTCTTTCCAAGTTTCTGATTTTTTAGTCTCTTCTTCTGTTTTTATTTTTTCCTACACTCCGTTAAAAGAGTTTTTGTATTTATTTTCCCTAGAGTCTGTCTCTTCATTTCCTTGGACACAAATGTATCCCAGGAGGCCATGGGCCAGTACTCAATGGAGTGTGACATAATTGTTCCCTTGGAGTTCGTTTGTTAAGAACTGATAAAGGAAATAGATATAGTAGCCGCGTTTAGCATGATCTGATCTGGAGCTGCTATCTTCGAAGATGGCACTAAAATTCCAAGGATTTTGGGATGTGGATGGGTGTGAAGGGAAAAGGGCACTGAATATGGCAATTTCTTTTGGTTTTTAGCTTAGTGCCTCTATTTTTCTCACATCATGGTCTCGCCGTGTATGTTCCAAATGATGTTGCTTATCACAGATTAGCCATATGAAGATAAGAATGTTACGTACGTTTCACCCTCCAAAACCCATTTGTTTACATTGTTGTATTTGTAATTTCTTCCCGCGTCGATGAATAGATGTGAATTGCAACAACAATTTAACCAGGTGTGTGAAGATCCCTACTGGCTATGTGTGAGGTTTTTATACACACATTCTCATTTTTTATCTGATAACTGCCAGTTCAAGCTTGTAGGCAAATAAAAATGGCTGCCGGGGATTCTCATCTTCATGTGGCTAATCTGTGTTGCTTATCAGCTTCAGCCACAATATGGTTCATGTTTGAACGCCAACTTTAATTTCATGTGGTTTAAATTCACAGTCCATAAGCGCATCATCCATACTTGTTTTATCTATCGTAGTCCTAGTTGGGATAGTAATTCACCTCTGGCTGTGATCTACAAAGCCTTTATTAGTCCAAAACTTGAGTACAAATCCCATATTTGGGCAGGTGCTCCAAAAACCCACTTGAGCCTATTGGATAGAATACAAAAGAGAACTCTAAAAATGATAGGTGAAATAACTATAACGGAAACATTTACATCTCTTGAGCACCGTCGCAATGTTTCATGTCTATCATTATTTTACCGCTATTTCTATAAACAGTGTTCTAGTGAAATAGCCAGTTGCATTCCTCCCCTTAAACAATTCAACCGGAATGCCCATCAGTTTACCCTTGAGCCCAACGTCGGACGTACTGTTAAGTACAGAGATTCTTTTCTTAGTCGCACTCCACGAATGTGGAAGGCTCTACCCAGCCCTATTTCCCCTCCCATTGTGATCTTCAGACATTCAAAACCAATGTGCATCGGTATCTCCTTTTCAACCCCCTCCAATCTACCTAATCGCTCGTGCTGTGTATATCATTTTAAGGGTAGTCACAACCCCTTTAGTGCGCGCTTAATATTCTAAAAAAAAAAAAGAAAAACATCTATGTAAATATGTACATATCCGTATAGGTCGCCAAAAACTTCTTATATTGAAAGAAGTTGCAGAAACTTACTTACTATTTTTTTTTTAAAGAAATTAAATGTTTTTTTCGCGTACTGTCCAACCCTCCTTATTTCTACGAATTTATTTTTTCTTTATTAACTTTGCAGGATTTTGTAAACAAATTCGTAGGGTTGGAGAGTACGCGAACAAACATAATGTCGGCATTGTATATAAAAGAAATATATAGGTATACAAAGATGTCGGCAGCTAATTTTTATCAAATATATACATAGGTAATTTTTGGCTTGTTATGGCAGTCAACAATTTTTTTGAATACGATTTATTTTAACACAAAATAAATATTTTGAACAACAAAAACATGCGCTAGAGATGCTAGTGTGCAAAAGATCTTACGAAAATTGTGTTTGAATCTGTCATTTCAGATTGACTTCGTAGATGAAACCCAATTTTTTCGCACACAGCCATCTCATTTTTTGCTTGAATGTAGTTAAGCCTTAACTATTGTAAGTGAAAAAGAGTAATACAATTTTTCTTTAGTGTTTAACCCACAGATTAGCCATATGAAGATCAGAATGTTTCGTACGTTTCACCCTCCAAAACCCATTTGTTTACATTGTTGTATTTGTAATTTTTTTCCCCCATCGATGAATAGATGTGAATTGCAACAACAATTTAACCAGGTGTGTGAAGATCACTACTGCCTATGTGTGAGATTTTTATACACACATTCTCATTTTTTATCTGATAACTGCCAGTTCAAGCCACTGATCTCTATAATACACTGGATAGTGGATTCCCTTTATGTATAACAGTTTTTTTTGACTCCAATTGAAGATGACATTCTGGTGCCAAGCGCACCTTTTGACGTCTTTCTTAAAAAAAAAAGTAATTTGACGTACATTTTTCAGTTCAATGGTTGAACACAGTACGCGCGTCACGACACGCGGCAGGGCGCGTGTTCACATGAGCGTGATTATTAAATCTTGTGTCGAATTTCTTTCAACCATTTCAGATGGCTTATTTTTGTTAATGATGGTGTGAGTTCTATTTGACAGGAATTTATTTGAACACAAAAAATAATGGTCCTTCAAATTCACAACAAATATTTCAAACTGCATTTAATTTACAATGTCCCTTTTATAAGATTAAGTACAAACTTATTTTAGTGAATAGATGCAAAACAAAAAAAATTGTGCGTTTATCCAAACAACAAAAAATTACAATTCAGTGTTAGTTACAATTTGTCCAAATTCGCAAGAAATGTCACTTACTATTTAACTCCCAGAATCGCGTTTGTGGCTACAGACACAAAACCTAATGTGAACACATCCGACTCATTCTGACGTGTAGCAGTCGTTAAAACAAAACAAAAATCTTTGCTTGTTGAAAGATTAATTAGAAACATTTCACTTACAAAACATAAATCTTATAAGGAAAATGCTTTCAATTAAAAAAATTGGATTCCGTAGGATTTAAGTGCCAAATATAAGGTACAGACAGAGAGAACAGATATCACAAAAGAAAACGCCAAAAAAATGAACAATCTTAAGCAAAAAATCCTTACTTTCTTCGCCATCATTTTCTCACCATGAAGTGTGAGTTGGATAAAGTACAGAGACGCGACAGTCCTATGTGAACACCGTTCTATATTGAGATTTTATGTATTTCAACATTGTAAGATAAGGACGCGCGCCATGACCCGCGTGTATTGTGTTCAGCCACTTTGACAAAAAGAAGTTATACTGTTATACAAACCTGGTGCCAAGCGCACCGTATAACAATCTTCAATTGGAGTCATTTTGTTTGTATGAATACGCTATCCAGTGTATTATAGAGATCAGTGGTTCAAGCTCGTAGTTAAATTAAAATGGCTGCCGGGGATTCTCATCTTCATGTGGCTAATCTGTGGTTTAACCCAATTGGGATTAATGTAACCATTCAGTTTTGTTTTTATAAATCAAATTGAATGCTGAAATTAGCCCGGATTGCGGATTGATTCAATGCTCAGGCAAAAATTAGTTTCTCATTCAATTTGAATTTGTCGCTTACGATAAAATATGACAGTTTGGGCTCCATGCTCCCAAAAAAAACACTTCCGTTTTACCTTTATTTGTAAGGTTTGTTAAATGCTTCGTTTCGTCAAAACACTTACCCTATAGAATAACTAAGTAAAAATATGAGCTCTTTTATACATTCCATTTCATTTTAAAATTTTGTTTTATTTCATTGGTGTTTTATATACTGCAGTTAGCTACTTCCCTACAGATACGTACATACATAGTAGGTTAAGAAAATATAAACTCAGAAAATAAATCCACACAATTTATTTAACTTTCCGTCCGTTTTAAAGCAATTAATTTTGTTTCCATATTTGAAAACAATGTGAATTAATAATTAAGTTTATAAATTACATTCAATCTAAAATAAATTAAATTTTATGTGAAAATGGTAGATTAGTGGGTTTAATAGTAATTATATTTTTGTTTGCCATAGGCGCCCCTATTTGGTACTAAGTAATGGGTGCGTGGGTAAGACATCATTAGGCAGGGGTGAATGTTGCGCCACTCATGACCTTGGTGGCTTTATAAGTTTGCTTGACGGTGGAGGTATCTTGCAGAAGCCAGCCGCATCGAAGACCGGAAGTAATTCACGGACGCGCCCCGGAATGCTCCCGTCTAACATTCTTTAGGAAAATATAATTAAATAAATTGTGTTATTATGTATAATTTGACATAATTATTACCTTCGCTTGTATTCAATTTTTGCGCCTTTTAAGGGAATATTTGCTTCGGTTGGGAAGAAGGTGGCGTCGTAGAAATTCAAGCCATTCTGAAGCAATATATTGTACTCATCCATTGAAGCCAGGGTGACACGGATGACTGCGGGTGCTGTTTCTCGTTTATGACGTTCGCCTTTCTCGCCAGCACTTATCTCAGGCTTAGGTGTGGCATTGGCTACATCGAATATGTAATAAATATATAATTGTAAGGTGATACTTAAAGGTTTTTTTTATTTAATTCGTATTGCTTCGCTTCGACACTTGCCTTCGGGATCTTTTTCAGGTGGAGTCGACGATGAATGATGAACATGTATCCGAACAACTTCGACAACAGAATCGAAGCGATAGAGAGAATGTCTAATATCTTCGACGGGTATATCTTCAGGAACATCCAAAACGTATAAAGTGAACGTTTTTCGTGGTCGACAAGGAATGGCTATCTAAGGAAAATAACAAATATTTAAATAAATCTTTAAGAACTTCTACTTATTTGTAAATTAGGCGTGGTTTTTTGCACTTCTTATAACTTTTTCATTTTTGCCTAATTTGGAACTAAAAGGCTTTAAAGTACCGATGGTTTCTTGTTTTTGCTAAGGATGAACTAAAATCCAGAATAAGTTCAATAAAACACGCCTGTTATAAGTTGTTAGTGACAATTTTGTTAGTTATGTGGTTCAACAAAAAAAAAGGTAAATGCAGTGATCGGTGTTTAAGTGAATAGTTTTTATTAACATGGTTTGCTATTGGTCGCTCTTCTTATTAAGGATTATATTTTTTTAAAATACATGTATGAATATTTGAATTGTATTACGATATTTAATAAATTGTCCACTATGGGAAAAGATTTGCTTTTACACTCAGGGAACGGATGTGTTACCAAAGTGTGAGGTAACGGTCTGGAAGGTTTTTTAACTTGTGGTGGGGTTTTAATTAGCCATTTTTCTGATGTATGTATCGGGAAATCACAACTTCAATTAAATTGAAAATAGGAATTGTCCTTAACTTGATGAGCGATTAGTCGAACTTAAGATATAGGTAGGTGAGCTTTTATTTTGGAGATTTTACACGCTTTAAATGCTTATATCTCGAATTATAAGAATCTTTCCTCTTCCAATTACCGACTATGCAAACAATTTCCTATAGGAAGTTCCTTAAAAGGAAAGCCTAAATCGCCCTCATCCACCGCTACCAAGATCCATACCTCTGCAGCATACAGATGAACTGGAATAATAAGTGGGTATAGTTGCTTGGAAGATGGTTTTGCAGCTCAATTGTTTTCTTAGACCCAAAAGCTATGAACTGCGTTTAATCTCAGCGAAGGTATCGTTTTCTGAGTTTATATATGATCCTAGGTATAAAAAGTCACTAACTTTAGTTACATTATGTACCTCATAGTTATATAGCTGTCTATGGTAATGTTTTGTCTAACACGTGGCTGTTGGATGTGCCCTTTCTTGATGACATCCAGACAACATTATTCTTAAGCTAGGAGCAGACGGCATATAAGGGTCGCAAACGTTTGCGACTATGAAGTTATTTTTACGTCATCATTTGCGACTTTGAGAGTATATCGTCTGAACACCCTTTTGGGACAGTCCGCATATGCTCGCAAACCATTTGCGGAATATTTGCGATACCCAAATTGCATATAAGTTTGTGACTTTCTTGCATATCGTGTGGACACCCTCGCATATAATTTGTGACAGTTTGCGAGCATGTGCGGCCATATGCGACCATCCCCAGCATTTGCGATGACACGAAAACCGAACACTGCACATCTCCACATATGCAGCATATCAGCTGCTGGGATTCTTCATTTTACTAGTGTGTTATTGTGTCAAATTCTTGCATGTACCTATAGCCTATAAGATTTACATTTAAAAGAAATAAAATGGAACTTTTATTATTATTATATTCGTAAATTTAGAATTAAGCGTGGGTAGTTCTGGGGATGATGTTATAATGAACCTAACTCAGCAACAAGTTTTATAAATTTCAATAAATTTTTTTGCTTTTATAATATGAAGTACATTATTTTTTTCTGTATTTGTTTTACCTTTTTATTGGCAAAATACAGCAAACTATATAAAGTTTATAGAAAAATTATTCCACAATTTTCCGATTCTGGCTGCTGTTCATATTTTCCCCACCACATTTGATATAAATTTTCAGATGAGAATTTTTCAGTTCCAAAAAAATATGAAATGTTCGCAAACCTGCATATGATTGGAATTGGGTGATATGCGGACTTTATAGCACATCGTCTGAACACCTCGCATATCCGCCACAACATTTGCGATCACATTTGCGGACACATGATGTGCGAGTGCCTTGGTCGCAAATGCATTTGCGACTTTTGGGACAGTTTTTGCATATCGTGTGAACAACCCCATATGCAAGTTTGCGAGCAATGATGTAGATATAGAATTTGCAACACAGCGACTATTTATATGACGTCAGAGTCGCAAATGTTTGGGACTTTTCATATGCCGTCTGCTCCTAGCTTTAGTCTTTGCCCCAAAGTATATACAAAATTGAGAACGTATGTATGCCCCGTTTAAATATTTTCTCCTATGGGATTTGACACCAAATTGTAAAAATTTGAAGGAGTTTTGAAGTAAATTGTGCATATTATTATTGTCGTATCTCCCTCTTTCATGTGACGTCACTGGATTCTATTTATTAAAGTGAATAAAACAGGCGTGGTATATGACCCTGTTTAGATTTTGACATTTCACTACGTAGTGAAAAGTCAATGCGTGTATACACTTGTAATTTTCACTCATGTGCACCTCTGGACTATCTGTGAATTGGAACATTTTATTGTGAGCATCAAGAACCCTGACTTTAAAGATTAAATAATTAAATAATTGCAAAATAAAGAAAATGTAGTGATTAAATCTGCTTCAGCATATTTGTAATTATCAAACCAATTATTCAAAAAGCATTTTCTGCTTCTACCCTAGACCAAATACACATTTTTAATTTTTATTCTATTCTACCTCACCGTTCAAGTTCAAAGGACAAGCCAAGAATGAAAAAGATACAATAAAATGGAACATTTCGGATATGACTGCTCACTACAGTTTTTATAATTTCTTCCTGAGTATCACCTCCCTTGCCACCAAACCGATTTCACCACTAAACTGTCATCATTGCGTAGTGAGCAGTCACAATCTAAACAGGGTCTATTTCATGAGTGAAAATGCCCATGCAAAAATTTTATAATTTAGGTGAAATGAAGCACCGAAGACAAAAAATACTGCGCAGGAATATATATCTTATTCTGTATATCTTATGGTCTAGCCTTCATTGACGGGTGACGGTTAACCCATCTTTAGCTTCGTTCGTTGACCTTTAACCAGGGTTGACTTATGTTTCCTTGACAACCCCAAAAAAACGATCAAGGGCTGTTGACATTTAAAGCCAGAAAAAAAAGTTCTGTGCTCAGATAATTAAAACTTAAAATTTGTTTTAAATATGTCTTAAAATTGAATAAAAATAACTTCTAACGATTTCATTTTCTATTAATATTTATTAGCATTAAATTAAAGTTGTGTTTTGTTTCAATTTCTTTATTTTTCAAAAATAAACAATAACCTGCAGTACGTTAATCCACAAAAAAAACAAATGCTTCACAACTCATGTCACTTTGGCAGTTTATTCTTTCCCTCAACTCGCCACAGCAAAAAAACCTAGGTCTGCTTCAGGGCAAGTTAAGGGCTCTCAAATAACACAGAATTGTTCCACCAGGGTGACTTCAGGTTTTTCAAAAAACGCTTTTTCGGTGACCCCAGGGTGACTTCAGGGCTCAACGAACAAAGCTTTCTCGCTTCGTCACTTCCGCCTCAATACTCCAAATCACCACTGATATGACGCTGTGTTCTTCCGATTAGTCCCCTTGTCACCCATCACAAGTCACAAACAAACGAATTTGGCAGGAATAGTCTTTGTTTTAAATTGCCCGTCTCTAAAGATGTTGGGTATATTCGTTTACTTCCGAAAACTGGCATTTTCTACAAGTTTAAGTCCCATTTTTGAGTAAAGGCTGTCCCAAACCAACGCGAAACATTCGCGCGAATATGCGACGACTGAATAAAGGCTGTCCCAAACCAACGCGAAACATTCGCGCGAATATGCGACGACTGAATAATGTTCGAAGATTCGCATCGCGCCAGTGTGGGTGCTCCCATTAATCTCCATCTAAATAAATTAAGACAGGCGGAAGTTTCGTTGTCGCGCCGAATGTTTCGCGTTGGTTTGGGAGAGCCTTAATGTTCGAAGATTCGCATCGTGCCAGTGTGGGTGCTCCCATTAATCTCCATGTAAATAAATTAAGACAGGCGGAAGTTTCGTTGTCGCGCCGAATGTTTCGCGTTGGTTTGGGAGAGCCTTAAAGCTGATAGAAATTTTCACAAATTTTCAAGATTCGCTGCGAAAATTGGTTAAAATTTTATGCATAGTGACAGTTTCGGGAAGTAAACAAACAGAGGTGTTGTCTTAAGCGGTCTTGAAATCGATAGAAAGGTGGAAGGTTTTGGTTTCAAGATCCTGATGCATATTTGGTCATTGGTTGATTTTCTGGTCGAAATTCATACATTGACGAACTGCTTCAGGTTCAGGTTCAGGCGTTCAAATATAACATGGCAGAACAAATCTTATATGCGATATTAAAAAGTCTGATAGAGTATAAAATTTTGAATATACGAAGGCTTAAAATAGTTAGCCAAATAATTTCATGTACCTTACATTTTAATAAATAAACTGTTCAAATCATTTTTGCTACCATCACCAATCAAGTAAGTGTAAGTATATCTGCAAATGAAATAATTTTGCAATAATTTTATATAATAAATCAGGTTTTTGCTGTTAAGGGTGTATTGTTTTTTGTATTTAGTACATTCAAATAACAAGGATTTCCTTTGCTTAATATACTTACACTTCTGGAATAAGAACTCTTATCGACATGGAAAAATATAAAAATATACATTATTATCCTATACAATTTGGAAGAAATATTTATTTTTTTTAAATATGTTTATTTTATGCTGGTTTTTTATAATAATTCCTTATATAACGTTTACATACAAATAAGTAATATAAGTTAGATGCACAACTGGGTAAGCTGCTCTCATAGCTCAAGTTACATTAAATGTTAAAGCTCTTTGTGCATACAAAATGAAATAATCAAAGAAACTTAGATCCAGTTTTACCCTCTTACTTCTTGCCATTCTCACCTACAAAATGAATGTTGCTGGCAACTCAGTTTCCTCGTGTGAAAGGGGACTTACACACCAAAAACTACATCGGGGATTAGCGACGCCACTACAGAAACAAAATGGAGTTTCTATACAAACTATCGATAACAAGTATGCAATTCATGCCGGTAACACAGTTTTTCTCCGTGCTTAAATTAAACCCCGAGAATTCTCCGCCCTTAGCTAAGCCCGAAGGGGATTAGTTGTTGCTGCATTTAACATGTAAATTGCAGGACACGACGTCGTTTTTTTTGTTTCTTTCAAATTTCATTGTTCGAAATATAAAAAAAAAAATCAAGTTACACCCAGCTTTTTCCATTTGAACACAATTTTGTTGGTTTGTTTGTGTAATTGAAAGCAAAACTGTGTATGTATGTTCACGTGCGTAAAAACTTCAAATGTCACTTTGCTTGGCTAAAATGAGTGAAAGTACTGAAAATTTAGTTTACACCTGGGTTAAAATACTTTAACAGCTCCCTGAAGGACAGTTAAAATTGAAACGGATTCAATCGGGTTTAATAAATAGGGTTTTTGAACGGGTTTATCGAGTGAATATTATGCGCTTGGGTTGAACTTTTGAGACTTAACTCTCCTATAACCAACGTATTCATTTAAAACCGGATTAATTGAGTGAATAATATGGCTGTTATTGTTCGAGTGTGTTTTATTTTCATTCGTCGTCCACTCAGATAATTTCGCTTAATCAAGTGGAGTAAAGAGTGCAGAGAGGTGATATTTCTTCACTTGCACGAAGTTAACTTTTCTTTGAAAATCGAAATGTTTAGAAGGTATTTGGAATTAGAAAGGAAACCAAATGAGAAACGAAGGTTAAAAATCGCTCTCGTTAAAAGCAGTCTTAGCAAATTTCTCAGTTAAAAATAGAAATCATGCAGAAAAAAAATGTTGGATACGCATGCTCACTTATTTGACGGAGCTAAATCTCTGAGATCTCATTGTCCTGATGGCCGCACCGAATGTCTGAGTATATATCTGATTAGTTATCCGACACATACATTTTGGACATAATGTCCAGCAATAATAATTTGTGGAACATTCATCAGGTGTGTCAAACGACAATTCACAGATTAGCCACATGAAGATGAGAATCCCCGGCAGCCATTTTAAATTGCCTACAAGCTTGAACTGGCAGTTATCAGATAAAAAATGAGAATGTGTGTATAAAAATCTCAACCATAGAGTGTAGGGATCTTCACACACCTGGTTAAATTGTTGTTGCAATTCACATCTTTTCATCGACGCGGGACAAAATTACAAAGGCAACAATGTAAACAGATGGGTTTTGGAGGGTGAAACGTATGAAACATTCTCATCTTCATATGGCTAATCTGTGCGACAATTGTGAATCTTTGACCCGTGAACTAATGACCCTGGAGCAAAATTAATGTGTTGGAAGTTGGAACTAGTTAACGGTAAAATTGACATAATCAGTGGTAAAACTTACGTTTATTCGTTAATATCTTTACTAAAAAAATTAACTTAATTCAAAAGATATTTAGACTTAATTCATCACCGAGTGTTTTTTTTTTGAGTTTTTGTTTCCTGATTTTACTTATACATATGTAAGTGAAATGAGAAAATAAAAAGCGGATATCGGTATTGGAGCGTCAAAGTGTATCGAGACTGTATTGAAAGTTACAAACCAAGACCCTGTATGATCGGGTTTATTTTAACAGTTGGGTTGAATTAGCAAATATGTTAAAATGAATTGATTCTAAGCTTATATTGAGATCACATATTCTGAAAGTGTTCGCGAAGCCATATTAAAATAAGTATGTTGAGCTTTACGAGCTCAAAATATGATTTTCAACTTGGTCTAAGAATTTTTTTCGAGTTTAACAGACTTTCGTAAACGAATAGGTTTGTCTGTCACTGATCTTCTTGAAATTTCTTCGCAGTGTAGTGAAGGTGTACCAATCGTTAAAATTCGAAAACAAAAGGATTCGTACTCGAACGAAACTATACAGGTATATGAAAATATTTCCCGAGCTTTATTTCACGAAGCCTATTATAGCGATCGTATTTCTCACACTAACAGGGTTGGCCGCGTTCCTTAATAGTGGTACAAATATACAGAGCCCGTTAACCGGAGTAATAGAAGCTAATTAGCTTAAAATCGTAAGATATCTTCAATTGATGAGAAAGGTCATCAATTGAAGATATCTATAACAATTTGTTTTCACTGTTAGGAAACACAAGCTATGGAATCGCAAGACATTGTACATTCGGCCACCAATTGTGCAACCAAAATAAAAATATGTATATCTATATAGGAAGGTATATATAAATGTGTCACAATGAACATATTTTATGAGTGTTATAATATAATTATGTATAATGCAAATAAAAATGATGTAAAATATGACAATTTCAAAGATTACTTTTCGATAAAATCTGGCTCCGGTTACTTTATGAAATCCTTTCTTGAATATCGATTGATAATCTTCTGGATGTGAGAACTTAAAAAGGATACCCGTTGCAGTTTTAGTCAAACTAAAACATCCTTTAAAAGTCATCTTTTCACATATCATAGCAGCACGTTCCATAGAGAGTTCGTATGATGGTGTCAACAAAAACGCTCCTAAACATAACCAATATAGCACACTGTACATAGGTCTGTTCGTTTACTTCCCAAAATTGCCAATTTCTACAAAATTCACAATTGTTTTTTAGAGGAAAAAACCACTTTGAATATAAATTGGTTGTTTTGGGCAAGTAAACGCACAGAGGCGTAATATTTCTTTTTTGGTTAAAAATTCGAAATTCGTCAAAAAAAAAAAAAGAGTTTTTTTTATCCTTTGCTAATTACCTTTAGCCAAGAAATTATCATTCATGGATACTTCTGAGTCAGTATCCTCGTCGCGTTTATCCGTCCATTTTGGTTCCGAGGACAATTTGTGCGCGGCCATTTTACTGATCAGACTCGATTGTGGTCGACTACGTGCAAATTCGTTTTTTTCCAGTTCGATATCCGAGGTATTTCCGCCCAAGTACGACATTTTGTAATAGCACTCACGGTATTTTTTTTTTTCAAATTTAAGATAAGAACAATATTAACTCCCGAAAGAAAACCCGCACCGCAAACTACAAGTTCCACTATAGTTGATCAACCTTTGAAGCGATCTAAGAATTTTTTAAAAACCCCATCAGCTTTTATAGAGAAGACAGCTTAAGATGTACATAAAATATTTTTACTTGGTCGCGATATTAACAACTCTCAAGATGAGACACAATATACAAGTAGGTACAATGTCAACGGTATGTGTAGTGTATATGTATGCTATTCTTTATTTTTTAACTTTTAGCAAAAAACTGTAACAAATTAATGTACGGATATAGAAACAGATGAATGCGAACTGTTTTCGCTTGATTTGTTTTATGACTTCTCACGACATAAATAAAATTATCTATAAGATGATGCTACCTAATAAAAAAAAAGTATACGCTATTTAATTCCAAAAGAAGAATTAAATAAAAAAAAAACTGGAGTAAATTGGCTTCACCACTACTTATCGAATTGCCATTTTCAAAATTAAAAAAGAGAAAAAAAATAATATTTAATAAAAAACTTATGTAAGGTCAACTAAATAGACTACATCCGTTCTACTCCCACAACTTTGTATGTGCGAGTTTCAAGTGGTTATTCTTTCGGCAGACCGAGTTTATTGGGAGTAAGTACGTATAAGATTTTTGCATCTACCCAGCAAAAATATAAAATTTGCTGTTGGTACCTTAAGCTCTTTGGGTGCAGTTTGATTCCTATATAGGTTATTGGGACATTTAAAGTGCATTATGGTGCTCAAAAAGAATCGCCAATCGGATCCATATGTCGGAAGATTTCAAAAGTAAAGACTAGAGTGGAATGTCACTCTTGTTGCCACACCCCTAGATGCGCGGAAGTTTGGTTTTTAGTGCTTTATTTTAGGTAACAATCGTAGAACTGATTAGGGCTAAACTATTTGATTCAAAACATATATCTAAGGTCGACAACAGAATTTCAATTTCGATCAGGTGACCATTTCATATTTGCGATATGGAATGGAGGTGGAGCGGCGCCCCTCTTTCATGAAAAATAGCTACCGAGATAGAAGTATATCGTGTGTAGGCTGTACACTTTTCTGCGTGATATTCACTGTGATTAAGGCTCACAAGATTTTACAAAATGTAAAACAATTTTTCATAAAAAAATTAAAAAAGATTTTCACTCGTCCATTCTCCCTTTCAACACATTTCAGAATATCTTCTGCTTAGGATCAGAAAACAAAAATGGCGATAGCTCTTATTGTTATTAATTGAATATATCTAGGCCTTGCCGCCATGAGTAACAAAATTATTTGTTTTTAGTTTTTAACCTGTACGTTAAAATTAATTGGCCCTTATTTCAGAGTTTAATTTTATTTACAAACAAACTTAATTTAAGAATTGCACGCTACCGATACCTGTGTTTTTTTAAGTTTATTTATAGTGAAAAATTTAATTTGAATTTATAGTCAAAAGAATCAGAAAAAAATCTGCTCTTTTTGAATTGTACCTTGCACCTATTTACATAATTATTTTCAAAAACTGATTCAGAAAAAAACAGCTTTCTTAGTTATGAAAAAGCAGTGTTTTCTAATTCTTAAACAAAAAATCAGTTTTTCTTAATGTTTGTTTTTTGAATTATCTTTTTCACAATCAACTCATTATGCATACACGGGCAAGTTTGGAATTCGGAATCGAGATTTCAATGAAACAAAAAATTACGATGATAGAGAACACGAAAAAAGCGGGTCCCTCAATTCCGTCTATCTGTTATATTTATCTCTGTTTCTATCCCAGTCTAAATTACCTCCACATATAACGGTGCAACCTGCCATTCAACCGCTATGAAAGATGTTATTTATCTCGGAAACGGTTCTTACGATTTTGATAATTAATAATAATTGGGCAAAAATCGTTATTATAGGTTGCTGCTTCGACTTTCTACTTGACGGCTTAGCTTTCGATCAACATTTTTATGCAGAACGTGTTTTCGAATCGAATCGCATACATATATTAAAAATAATACTTTCTGGATTTCAAAAAAAATCGGCATGTTTGTGTTCTGTCATAAAATGACAGTTTATGTCGAATTCGTTTCAACAAAAGAATCGATTTTTTTCTAAACAACATCAATTCTGTCACAAATCTTGCAAGCAAGATTTCACACCGATTTGCTTACACACTGAAAAGATTTCACATTTCTCATACGTCAAATTGAAAGTTGGGGAATTTTGGGAAGAAAAATTGTTTGTTTTTTTTTTGGTTGCAACGTATTCTACATAAATAAAAAAATACTCAACAATATTTTTAATAAATATACGTAGCTATTAAAATATTTATTTGCAGTTACCAAGGAACACACACAATCACACAAAAAAAAACATTCTTATACGAATTCCTATCAATTGACAGAAACAAATCTATTCGGTTTGGAAAAAATTCGATTCGTTGGCTCTCTGACGTCAAAATGACGTCAAATTTCGTCCTAAAGTTGTCTTGTGATCGTCGTGTGATCGTCAACGAAGAATACTGTCCATGCGTTGAGGGCTGCGTTGACATTGACTTTTTTCGTTGAACATGTAATCAACCTGAGCAAATGTTAGGACACATTAACGCAAAGCATTGACCATAATCCCAACGTTGACATGGCATACTTTTCTGCCACTTCAATGTAGTCTGCTTCATTCGTGTGATCGTCAATGTGTTATGCGTTGACATGGTCAACGTTGACGGTCCATTGGCAGTGTGTTAGGCCAGGCGCGCACATGCAACTAAACAGTTTGGTTTCGATTTTGAGCACTCGGGATTATATGAGAGTCCGCCGGTTTATGTGCGCGGACTCTCATATAATCCCATAGTGCTCAAAATCGCAACCAAACTGTTTAGTTGCATGTTTGCGCCTGGCCTTAATGTCTTTTTTGGTGACATCAGAGAGTCAATGCATTGACCATTTACATTGATCGTCTCATCATAGTTTTATTCGTGCTTTGGTTAGTCTGCTTTTACACGACGACTTTTGCGTCGTGATCGTGACTCTTTTCGAACAGTGCGAAAGAGATTAAAAATGAGACGGAAAACAAACTGTCCTATGAGTCGTGGGCCAAATGTCTGCGACTCATTTTTGACATTATTTTATTTCTTGTTTGTTATTTTAGCAAATTGTTTTATTTATTTTCGTTATTTGTAGAGCGCACATGTACCTATAGCTGTATGGTTGCTAAGGTGTAGAGCATAGAGAATTAGTATGCTGGAACAAAATCGTTTGATTTATGTTTGTTGTTTGTTTGGTTGCTACCACAGATTAGCCACATGAAGATGAGAATCCCCGGCAGCCATTTTATTTTGCCTACAAGCTTGAGCTGTCAGATATCAGATAAAAGTGAGAATGTGTGTATAAAAACCTCACACATATACAGTAGGGATCTTCAGACACCGGTTAAAATGTTGTTGCAATTCACATCTATTCATCGACGTGGGAAGAAATTACAAATAGAACAATGTAAACAAATGGGTTTTGGAGGGTGAAACCTACGAAACATTCTCATCTTCATATGGCTAATCTGTGGTTGCTACCATCCACACTGCTCAAAAGCCTGGAACAAATGGTATACGTTTAAGCACAGCATTAATTTCAATCTGTTTTGAGCATAAAAATGAACACGCAAATGCGCGGCTGTCAGTCTGACGTCTGTCAATCTGTGTTGTCAAGTGTCAACTAGGTTTTTTGACTTTTTGTTTACCAAATTTCTGGAGCCGCGTTAATATTTTCAAATTACTTCTTTTGCAAAATGTTCAGTGTACATAAAATTTCAAAACACTTTGTTTCATTCAACTCTCTTTTGAAATCACAGTCAAGAAATATAGACTATTTACATCAACTCGATGTTAATCTGGCAGCAAAATATGATGCAACACTCCAAAACGAACTGGATTGTTCTGAGAAAAATGCTGTACTTCGAAGACACCGAAACAATGTACCCGCAATACGGACAATATTGGAAAATTTAAATACACCTCATTTGAATCAAGCTGAAATTCGGAACTTTCAAAAATCCCTGCACCAAGAACTGCTCAAGTTACCCAACAAAACTCATCCAAGAATAGTGCACTATGGCGATATTCCCCGAGAACTATCAAGATACAATAAACAAACTGAATTCTCATTCAAACCAAAGGAGTTTTCTGAATTAGCATCGAAGGCAAATTTACTTCGCATGGATCATTTGGGAAATTTTACCGGCCACAAAAGTTACTATCTAATGGGAGCTGCTGCTGAAATGGAGCACGCACTAACACAATACTTCTTGACAAAACTAAAGTCGGTTGGATTCCGATTGATCTCTGTGCCAGATATATTACCAAAGGAGGTGATTGAGGGATGTGGCATGCAAACATCAGGGGAGAGAACGCAAGTATTTATTATTCGAATTTTATTTTTACAATTCATAATTATTAATAATTTTGTGTGGTCCTTAATTAGTTAAGATACATTCAGTTCATCAAGACAATTTTGTCTCTTTCAGGTCTACAAATTAAACTCTGGAAAGTGCCTATCAGGAACATCCGAAATGGCCTTGGCAGGGTATTTTTCCAATAAAATATTTGACGAGGAAGAACTTCCAATAAAAGTAACATCAGTTAGCAGATGTTATCGTGCTGAAACTTCCGGGTTACACGAAGAGAAGGGCATGTATAGGTAGTTAAGCATTTAAAGATCTTAATAACTCAATAAAATCATACAAAATATCCCATTCAGGGTACATCAGTTCACAAAAGTCGAAATGTTCTCTGTGTGTGCCGAAGAAAAGTCCGAAGAAATACTGGAATCCTTCAAAAATATCGAAATAAGCTTATTTGACAAACTTGGCATTCATTTTAAGCTTTTGGATATGCCCCCATCTGAACTAGGTGCCCCGGCATACCAAAAATACGATATAGAATCATGGATGCCCGGACGGCAAATGTGGGGAGAAATTTCGAGTTGTAGCAATTGCACCGATTATCAAGCAAAACGACTTAATATACGATATCGTACAACCAAGGACGAAATTAAATTTGCGCATACGGTAAATGGAACGGCAGGTGCTATACCTCGACTTTTGATAACTTTGTTTGAGAATAATCAGCTTGAGAGCGGAGCAATTAGGGTGCCGCTTGAGCTACGAAAGTATATAAGTAACCTTGAAGAAATAAAGAAGGAGAAGCGACTGCCGGAACTTAAACTAGTTAAGCACATATCATCTCCAAAGTAACAGAATTAAAAAAGAAAAAATAAAACTGATTTTTTATATTAAAATTGCAGTTATTTTAACATTTTTTCCCAAATTATTATTATTATTATTGCGAAAGTCGTTTGATCACCGATAAACGGCTTTTGTTGGAAATCGATCATCAAACAATAAAAATTCAGTAATGTTTACACAAGGGGTTACAACAGCAAAAAGCTATCCAGAGTTTTTGATTTGATCGACTTTTGTCGCATATGAAAAACATGATGCGATTAAGGACGCCCCAAGAATGTGGTTGTTAATTTTTTGAAAGTCGACGGATGCTTTAATTTTACAATTCTAAAGGCTCTCCCAAACCAACGGAAATCATTCGGAACGACAACGAAACTTTCGCTGTTATTGTCGGTCGTTGGGTTAAAATCGGCGTCATCGCATTGCGTCATTGTGGTGCTCTCATTTATCGCCATGTAAACTTATTTTAACAGACAAATAAGTTTCGTTGCCGATCCGAATGCTTCCCGTTGGTTTGTGAGACGTGAGAATCTTTATCATGTGAATATCCTTCGCAGGAAACTCAAAAAATAATTTAGAAAGTTTGCAATTACACAAACAGTGATGCTGGTTTGATGCATTTCTGAATGTTTGACAAAAGTGAGGGTGCATCATTTCTGCAACGATGTCTTTCTGAAGTCTCGATGCAGAGTTCCTTAAATTAGTAAAGGTTCTTCTTCTGCAAGACTCTATCTACACGAAGATCTTTGTTTGAATATTGCAAAGGAATAGTGCGTCCATTCTGAAAAAAACTAATTCTTCATGTTTTCAGAAAACGAATATGAGAAAAACGAAAAAACACCAGCATGCTTTCAGGGGCAATTGACAAAACTTAACTTCGGTACCGATGCGTACAACACCGGGTTCTGGACGAAGGCAGTTTTTGTTTTTTTTTTTGTTTTAAAATATAGCGGCGTATTTCCAAGCATTCAATAGGCTAATTCCAGAAAGTGCAGCGGATTGTATTGAAAGCGATAACTAAATTTCGACCGTCTTCGCTTTCGGTTATTCAAACTATTATAATTATTAATTTTGCAATTTCGTTGCTCATTATTAAAAAATAGAACATTTCAAATGGGATGAATCAGTTGTTTTGAATGCTTAACTTGAATAAAAAATTTGTTACTACATAATTTACATTCATCCCTATAACGAATTCCACCGTAATCGGAAAAGTATCACGAATTCCGAAAAAAACCATCACAGAATCCATTGCAGTGATAAATCTCATACAAATTGTCATTACGAACGGATTACGATGGAATTCGTGAAAGGGCTGATTTTCGCGTAATCCGCCACTTAGACACCACGCTTTCAAAGACAAAATGATGTGTGGTCAGAGCATTTTCATGAAAGGCCATTTAAAGCGATCCGCTTTATGTTTAGCAACTTATTTACCTTAATTACTCATTTCAATCAAACTCGACTCTATTGAAAGTCGAAATCAAATTCGATGTTCTTAATTACGATCGTTTTCGAAAAAATATGGAAAAACCCTTATTTAAGAAAATAATTTTTATATACAAATATTTCGAAGAAAAATTTCAAAATCGAAAAATTTTGTATCGAGGTATCCGTTCCGATTGACACATCGGAAAGAATATCCTTTGAGTAATTACCCCGATTTGACACAACGCATTAAATTTATTCCCAAATTCGCCAAGTAACCTGCAGAAGTTCCAATTTTGTTAACAAAATGTTTATTCAAGTTATCTTTTTGAAACGCGTCTTTTTTGTTTGCTGCCTTTTTCCTTTTATTTAAGTTTTCTGCTTCCAGGGGAACACTATCAATTCTATGCACAGGAATTTATAAATTTTTGTTTGTATGCTTCATTTACTTTTTTCCAAAACGGATACCTCGAGGGCTATCTAAGTTCCAATCGAATTTTCGTCTCGATAGGACTGAATCAGAAATATTGTGACTTCCACCCAAACAACATTACACCCGGAATGACTGACATTTCACTTTTCACCTATTGCTAGTTTCACCCGAAAAATTCCCTTAATTGTCAGTCACTTTTAATTTAACGCCATTAAACGGTAATATGTTCACTAATTTTTTGGAAACGAACGAAAACGGTAGAAATCATCATAATCGTTCGGGCGAAACTCCCAAAAACTTCCAAATTCCGGGCGAACAACAAAATTTTAATTTGAAATGTTTTTCAGGTGGAACTCGCAATAACGCTGATTATATTCAGTTATCAGTCAGCGAAAAACTCCTTACTGCATGCTGGTAGACAAAATGACAGTTATTTTGATATTGATATCAAACATGTAACTATAGTTCCTCTTGCTATATAAGCTTCACCCACAAAAGTCAAATTTTCAACGTTCAGATTCTTAAAATCAATTTAATGTGGTTTTCATTTCAACCACTTTTTGGTTCAGATATTAAATCTTTACTGGCAAAAATAACAAAAAACGTGATTTTAGTTTGTTTTGTAATTGTGTGTGCCACTTTTGAAATTAACCTAATAAATGTCACTATTCTTTGATGTGTGCGCAAGTGCGTGTGAAAATCTGTGTTAATCTTGCTAACAATCGGTTCTCATGTTCCCATTACTCATTGAAATCAAAGCTTACTAAATACTTCAAAAACCGATTTCCAAAGCAAATTGCCTATTTATTACCATGAAACAAGATATACCTACAATCGGTAATGCATAATTAAAAAGAAAACAATGTATCGTGTAAAACATTTAAAGTCTATTCGGCAGAGTTGTAAAGACTGCAGTCTTTTCAGTACTGCAGTTAATACAGTGCCAGTTAATTAACTTAACTTTTGAATTCAAGTTAATACTGTGAGTAAGTACTTTAACTGCAAAGCAAACAGTCGGCAGTCAGTACTAACATTCGGACTGTGCAGTCAAAAAAAAAAGTACTTTTGACATGATTTTAGTCTTTTAGTCAGTTGAAAGTAATTTGTACTGCGATGGTTCATCTTTTAGTCAGTAAGTCTTTTAACTGCAGTCAATGAGCTGTAAGTCTTTCAACTAAAATACTATAGATTTATACTTATAACACAACAGAATAAAATGAAAATAAATTAAAATGTTTGCATTATTTATTTGGCATTATATGCGTGCGGCGTGATGTACAAGTGCGAACTATTTTTGATAAAAAACAAAAAACAATATTTAAGGACTTACAGTTAATTAACTGCAGTTAAAAGACTTACTGACTAAAAGTTGAACCATCGCAGTACAAATGACTTTCAACTGACTAAAAGACTAAAATCAAGTCAAAAGTACTGCAGTTAATTAACTTAAAGTTAATTAACTTTTTTTTAACTTCACAGTCGGAATGTTAGTACTGACTGCTGACTATTGTATTACAGTTAAATTCTTTTGGCAAGTTAAAAGACTTAAGGAAGTAAGTCTTTTTATTCAATTAACTGCAGTACTGAAAAGACTGCAGTCTTTACAACTCTGCTATTCGCATCTTAAGCCGACACAGTAAGTTGAACTCGTGGATTTCTATCTGGCATTATTTTCAGACATCCATTCTCGTAAATCATAATCGGTTTATGTCATGACTATCGTTTTCTTGTGTATCGTTTTTTTGCCTTTCGTTTCGTAATTCGTAATACGGGCCCTGGATTTGTTCTAGCCTAATAAGAGTTCAACATACACCAAGAGAAAACAATTGAAAAAAAAAGTAATTTATTCTAAGGGGTCTGCCCCTTTTTTTGTTTAAATTGCTTTATTCACTTATCAATAAACCAATAATCGGATACAGGTTCATAAGTAATGTATGCATTTAGAAATTTGTTTCATTTTGTTTATATTGTAGACTTTTTTTCGTTTAATTAATAATATATTATACTACGAAATGATTATGGTTCCTTACATAAAAAATTATTTATTGTTTCTGCATCAATTACACATATTAAATTTTTCCTTCAGGGCCTATAATGAAAAAATAGTGTATGTGTTTAAACTTAAATTTAATAAACTAGACTGTTTAGTGAAATACAGATTCAAAACAAAACAAAAAGAATATAGATAGTACAGAATGAAACAGAAAATTCATAAAACAACGTTATGTTTATGTATGTATGAGTAAGTTTTGTAAATAAAAAGAAAAACAATTAATATAAAACCTTAACGAAATAAAATAGCGCTAACTTATTTTCAAACGCAAATAAATCGGTCATTAAAAACAAATACAGTTTAAAAGGGCTGCGTGTTTTTCAGATGTTATTTTTTTTTATTTCAATTTCAATTGTGTTTTGATATTTTTTTTAGCCAAAATCTTTAAATAAAAAATCTAAGGATTTTGTTAAAATAAATTTACATTTTTCAACATAACATTGATAAATCATTTTTGTAGTTGATAATTTGATCCTGTTGGTTACACATGTTTATTTTCAAAGAGAGAGAGAGAGAAAAGGAAATAATGACGACGTAAATTAAACCTGTGTTGCAAATTATTTTTGCAGAAATGTCATCGTATGGTAGTAGGTTTTTGTGGTTTGTTTACTCGGCGCGAAATTATTATTATAATTATATTTTAATATAAGATTTCCTTTCAATTAGTTTAAAATTGCTATTTCTGTTCTTTTTTTGTATTTTTTTTTTGTTGTTGCTCAATTTAGATAACGTTTAAAAGAAATAAATTGCTTTTTTTATTTTTAATCTAATTTAATCGGAAAGCATTGTTTTTCCGCTTTGTTTCTCTTTCTCCTTATCTCGTTCGTTGCGAGGTTCTGCCGTTCCTTGGGGTATAGCTGCATTCGCTGGACCCTGATGAGTCTTCTGCTTTAGCATTGTCCAATCATAGATATAATCATATTGGTGATTAAGGGTGCGGAACAAAATTCTGAAATGAAAAGAAAATTAACAAATATGATACTTTTTAATCGCATGATTGTGCAGGAGAATAGAGCATTTTTCTATTTATCAGTACTCAATTAAAGCAGAAGAACAACATAACAGACAACTTACTCAATACTTGATTTGTTTTACACAATTTACCTTCTTACTTTCAACACAGGATGAGAAACAAGAATATGATTTCTCAGGATGAAGATACAAGAAATTTCTACCATAGTTGATTTAATGCAACAGAATATATATACGTACAGGGCTGCCAAAAACATTCCGGATTTTTTCCCATAGTAATGATTTTTTTAGTACCAAGTAGAAAACTAACAACTTTCCATAAGTTTTTTAATAATTTATGAGTATGAGACAAGTTAATAATAACCTAAAAAAATTAATGCTACGATGCCAAGAACAATAACAAAAATTATATTATAAAGTTACTCAGTAACATGCCTGTGCAGAACTAACCGGATTTCAAGAACATTCCGAGTCTCGATGTTAAACTAACGGTTTTTTCAAGCCTTTGACTCAAGTCGTAGGTTAATTTTACAAGTTGAGAGCTGTGTAAGTTGAAATTATATAGTGCATAAAATGGCTAAAACACGTTATAGCAACGCGATTCGATACGAAATAATCAGCCTTATTGTGAGTTTCACCCGAACAGCATTCCACCCGGATAATTTGACATTTTACTTTTCGCCTATTGTGAGTTTCACGCGAAATTTCATGATCGAAAAATTCCCCTTACTGTGAACATTCATTTCGGACGGAATGTAATGCCATTTTCACTTTTTTTTCTGAGGCGAACAAAATTCCGTTCGGGTGAAACTCACGATAGCTTTTAAAATTCCGGGCGAACAAAAGTTCCAAGCCGGTTTAAAACAAAAAGTAATCGCTGAAATCTTAAAAATTCCAACGTCAACGGTTTGCGACATCATTAAAAATTTTAAAAGTGGGAAATCAATAGAAGTAGATCATTTTGGTGGACGCCTTCGCAAAACAACAATTAAAACTGATAGGCGCACAAAGAAATTCGTGATTAAAGACCCTTTTGTGACTTCAAAGACAATTTGTGATGAACTTAATCTACGCATAGGGCCAAGTACGGTCAGGAAGCGTTTAAGAGATTTCGGTCTTTTTGCATTTCGACCAGCTAAAAACCCTCTTCTTACTGCTAAACATCGTAAAAAAATGTAATCCGTAAAAGGTATTTGGGAAAGACTTAAAATTCAGAATCAAAACATTTAACCCAGGGTTGAATTTGCACAAAATCATCTTAACCGGTCTTTAAGCAAATGGAGGAGTGTGCTTTTCAGTGATGAAAGCAAATTCAACTTATTTTACTCCACTGGTGCAAGGACAGTGAGGCGCTCAAAAGGTACGCGATTAAAGCCTGCAAATGTACTCCCTACAGTTAAGCACGATGGAGCCTCGGTGATGGTTTGGGGCTGTTTTTCAGGAGCAGGCTGCGGTCCTATACACCAAATCATAGATATTATGGACCGTTTCCAATATAGGGACATTTTGGAGTCAGTAATGCTTCCATACGCAGAGGAAGATGCCTCTGCGTTGGGTTTTTCAGCAGGATAATGACCCCAAACATTCTTCAAAGCTGGTAAAAGAGTGGTTTGCAACTAAAAATATTCGTGTCTTAGAATGGCCATCTCAATCACCCCATTTAAACCCAATAGAAAACTTGTGGGCCATTTTAAAAAGGCGGGTTGGGAAAAAAAACCACACGTCGTCAACTTCTCGTTTTGCAGCTTTGAAAAATGAATGGGAGAATATTCCTGCTTCTGTTTTCGAGAATTTAATCCAGTCAATGCCTCGTCGATGGCGAGCTGTGATAAAAAACAGGAGTTACTGGACAAAATATTAAATAAATAATAAAAGTTAATTGCAAAAAAATAAAATCCGGTTAGTTTGTTACATTAAAATTTTGAATTAACTTTAATTTTTTGAATTTTGTTGTTTTGATGGATAAAGTTCCATGGTTTTTGTTTCAAATAATAAAATTGTTCAATAAAAATGGGAAACAATTGCAAACATTTGATTTTTTAATTTTTAAATCACAAACCAACAATCAATGCAGTTTACCAAAAAAATCCGGAATATTTTTGACACCAGTGTGTTAACATACATATTTGGGAAGGGAAATTAGAAAAATCTATGTCCCTATTTTTTTAATTTTTCGGAACGTAATCGTGATTTGTGAGGATGCCAATATCTTGTAGTCTCAGCAAAACGCCCTGAACGATCAAAAATGCTTCAGTTGTTGCATTCATCAAATTCTAAGAAGAAGAATATATAATTTAAAGTATTTCGTATCAAACCAGACCGAAATTGCTTTCATTGCATCATCGAAGGCAAATGCACTTCCTGTAAATCCCTTAACTGGGACAAATCCTAGGATACACATTAAGAGCCAATTTTTCAATCATCAGTTTAAGAGTAAGTTAACTGTCAGAGGAATAAAGTTATTAGACCGTTTAGGTCAGATAACAGCATTTCATTTTTCAATCAAAAATAAACACTCAGTTAATTGTTCTATAGAATAATAACAGACGATATCAAATTAAAAGAATAATTAAATTAAAACGTCACCATTACTCGTATTTCGTGTTTGTTTCATTTTTAATACTATTACTTATTATTTATGTTAAACAGTTGTCGAGAGCGGACGTGCTTTTTTATTCGCTCTGATAATCGTATTTAATTCAGTTAATTATATTTGATACACGCTTTCAAGTGTTATTTATTTAAAATTTGGGCGGTATTAACTATTTTTGGCGGAAATCTTTTAAGGATGGAATGCCAAAAATGCAATACTGCTATAGTGGGAAAGTCTTCAATTAAATGCGATGGTATATGCAAAAAAGTATGGCATCTGTCGCCAAAGTGTTGTGGGCTGGACAGCTACAGCAGTGGTATTATACAAACAGTGAAAATGATTAAGTTTATTTGTGATGATTGTTTAAATCAAATTCATAATGTTGACAGTGTAATTAATGATATTAAAAAAGTGATAGACGAGAACAACAACGGGTTGAAACAGTATAAAGAAGAGTTCGCGGCATCTTTAAAACAAAACAGAGACGAAATTAGAGAGGTTTTAGAAGCAATGGAAAAGAGACACAGTGAAAAATTAAATTCGTTTAATAATACGTATAAATCGATAGAAAACAGTGTTAATGAAATAAAGAAAATTAGTGATTTTAATTTAACTTTGAAAGATCAAAGTAGTCAAATATGTGATGGTGTTACTAAGATAATAAATGCAACAGATTCGATAACGGATATAAAAAATCAAGTGGTCAATAACGCGAGTGAAAGAGATATTCAATTGAAGGAAAGTGTGAAAGATATAACCAAATCGGTAAATAAGCTTGCTGTAGAAATTAAAAAGAAAAGCAACAGTGCTGACAGTATGGTTGAAAAGAAATCATACGCAGGTGAATTAAAGAAAAATTCTCAAATTAAAGTTACACCAAAGGATTTAAATCAAAGTGCGGAAAAGACAAAGTCTGAAGTGAAATCAAAAGTGAATCCATCTACTAGTGGTATTCAGGTATCAGGAATTCAAAAGCTGAACAGTGGAGCAATAATTGTGTCGTGTGATAATGAAAATTCTATTGAAAAATTATCCAGTGATGTTAAAGATAAACTTGGAGATAATTATAGTGTAAATGTTATAAATAAGAATCCGAGGGTTAAAATATCTCACATCTCGGACCATTTTGAAGAAAATGAATTTATATCGTGCATTCGTAGGCAAAATGATTTTTTAAAGAATTCTGAGATAGAATTCAAAGCTATGTGGAAGCGAAAGGGTAATAGATCAGTCTACTATACTGCAGTAATAGAAATGGATGTGAAAAGTTACAATGAAATCATGAAAGTTGGTAAGATTAGTGTTGGATGGGACAAATGTGAAGTGAGTGAAGCTATTTATGTAAAAAGATGCTACAAATGTTTGGGTTTTGGTCATTTTAGTAAGGATTGTGTGAGTAAAAAAATGATTTGTTTTAAATGCGGGGGACAACATACTAGTTCTGAATGTACTGCGACATTTTTGTCTTGTGTGAATTGTGTAAAAATGAATGAAGAATTACAACTAAATTTAGACGTGAATCATAATGCATTAGACAATTGTTGTGAGGTTTATCTTCGCAAACTTAAAATAGAAAGGAAAAGACACTTATAGCAACCCACAAGTAAGAGGAAGGCTATTTCGTATTATCTAAATGCGCAAAGTCTTCTTCACAACAAAAGCCATTTAGAATTATTGTTAGATGATTGTAAGCCTGATGTATTGTTGCTTTCGGAATCCCGAGTAACAATAGATATAGAAGAATGTGAATATAAAATAAGTAACTATTCACACATTGTCTGTTTTTCGCATTCAAGGCATACAGGAGGTGTAATGGCTTACATAAGAAAAGGATTACGGTTTGAGGTGGTCAATGTTACACAGTTTAATAATACTGTATGGATTTTAAAATTGTATGTATGGTTTGAAAGTAAAAAAAGGGTGTTTGTTGGTATATACAGATCACCGAGCTCATCGGTAAATGATTTCTTATATTTTTATGAAAATTGGTATGCAGAGCATTTGGAAAATGAAAGTAATGTAGTAGTGATGGGAGATTTTAATATTGACTTGCTAACAGATGATATTAACAAACTGAGAATGTTAGATTTAATTACTGATCAAGGTGATATTCAACTTATAAAGGAGGCTACAAGAATTACAGAAAATTCTCGAACATTGATTGATTATGTGTGTGTTAACATAGATACGGAAGATGAATATAATGTGTGTGTGGATAAAAACTTTAAGGTGTCTGATCATGAAACAATTAGAATAGAAATAAAGTGTGATAATTATAAAAATGATTTACAAAAGAAGAGGATTCTTAAATATTCCAAGTTTAAATTTGATAACCTTTTGAACAGTAATGGCTTTTCTGAATTGTTTTATGAGCAGGACTTTAATGATCTGACGATTAGATTTAGTGAGAATATTCGAAGATGCTGCGACGCTATGACTGTTGAGAAAATTGTTGGAGTGGATGTGGATTGTCAGTGGTATAACAGTAATCTATGGCGAATGAAACAGAAAAAAATAGCGGCATTCAGAGCTGCAATTTACAGCAGTAATGCTGTTAATTGGCAGAGATATAAAATAATTCGGAATAAGTATAAACTGAAAGTTTTGGAAGCAAAGAATCAGCATATTCGCACACAAATACAAGCTAATAGTCGTAATCAAATCAGTACATGGAAAGTGATCAAGTCTCTAATTTTGAAAAACAATAAAAGTAAAGATATCACTAACGTTAAGTTTGGTCAAGAATCTTTGAATGATGAATATCAAATTGCTAATAGGTTCAATTCTTATTTTATTCAGAGTGTGATCGAAATTAGTGACTCAATTCCTTTTCAGCAATATATTCCACCAAATATACAGCTGAATTGTGTTTTTAACTTTCGCTACTCAAGCGTGGAATCGTTGTGTGGTCTCATTAAACAGTTAAATAATAAAAAGGACTTAAGTGGTGTTAACAGAGACATTATTTTCAAATCAATCGAAATAATTGGTCCTGTGCTAATGAAAATTGTTAATAATTCATTGTGTGGTGGGATATTTCCAAGCAATTGGAAAGAATCCACTGTTATACCGGTAGAAAAAGTGGTAAACACAGTTAAATGTGAAGAGTTCCGTCCGGTGAATATGCTGCCTACATTTGAAAAAATACTAGAACGTTATGTAGCTAATCAACTACAAACCTATTTAGAAAATAATAATATTTTAATACAAGAGCAATCGGGGTTCAGGAAAGGTCACTCTTGTGAAACCGCGTTAAATTGGTTAATATATGAATGGAAAAAAGAAATTGACTGTAATAATTCAGTAATAGCAGTGTTTTTGGATTTTAAGCGTGCGTTTGAAACAATTGAAAGAAATATATTAGTGCGAAAGTTGGAAATGTATGGAATAAGGGGCAATGAATTGAACTGGTTCAAATCATACCTTACAGGTAGGACCCAAAGAACAAAGGTTGGCAATACTACATCTAATGCGATGGACGTGGAGCTTGGAGTCCCTCAGGGATCAGTATTAGGTGTGTTACTTTTCCTTTTGTACATAAATGATATTAAATGTGTGTTAAAATTTTGCAAAATTATGTTGTTTGCGGACGATGCCTTAATATATATAAGTGGAAAAAATGCTCAATGGTTGGTACAATGTTTAAATGAGGACTTGGAAAGCATAAACAGGTGGCTTCAAATGAATAAAATGAAATTAAATGTGAAAAAGACAAAATGTATGAAACTTAAAGTGAATGAACCCATAAACGTATACATGGATGGTGAAGTTATTGAATGTGTTGACAGCTTCAAATATCTCGGAGTAGTTTTAGACTCGAAGTTAAATTTTAAAGAACATGGAAGATATGTGTGTGGAAAAATTGCAAAAAAAATTGGTTTTCTTAAAAGAATAAGAAGAGACTTGACGTTTGAGAGTACTTTGCTACTATATAATGCGATTGTCTTACCCCATTTTAATTATTGTTCGACACTATTGTATGCATGTCAACAAGTAATAGTAAATCGGCTGCAATTATTGCAGAATAAAGCGATGCGAGTGATATTGAGAATGAATGTCTACACCCCGATAAGAGTGATGTTAGATTTGTTAAATTGGATGAATGTGAAACAGAGGCTAAAATATAGTGCTTTGTTATTGGTATATAAATTGAAAAATAATATGGTTCCTGAGTATTTAAGAGTTAATATTGTCAACGTTGGAGATGTTCAACCTTATAATTTACGGAATTGTGAAAATTTAAGACGAAATAGGTGTAACAGAAGCAGCACTCAGGACTCAGTGATGTATGTGGGAATAGATTCGTATAATAGGCTTCCAAGTGAATTAAAAAATGAGCGGAGAATAAATGTTTTTAAAAATAAGCTAATTTGTTATATAAAAAGTTGTGGATATTAATATATATGTGTTTTAATTATAAAGGTTTTTATGACCTCATATATTGAGTTTTCTAGGGCACACAACAGAGCCTAATCTCCTGCAATGCAGAGATAGGTACTCTTGGCGTAAGCTGAGATGGTTCCAGAAACTCTGTTATTATTATTATTATTACTAAACAGTGGTATTTGAATTGTATTTAAATAAAGTGATTTTTTTAACATTTGTTATGAAAATAAAACAAATACTTAAAAAAGAGAGGTGAACTTTAGATTGCTTGAATCGAGCTGCTTGGTCTCGTTACTCTTATACACAAATAGTAGATGCATTAACACCCACAAAATCACTTACTTAAATATATAAACTACCAGTTTCATAAAATCTAAGAGCAATAAACAGTTGTGATAGTGGGTAGACACCATGGGTCATTTGTACTTTCTTCTTCAACAATTACTTCAAAGAAGTCCATTTTCATATGAAATTCATAACAATATGAATTGAAAAACATTTTGTTGACATTTAATTAATTTATTCCTAAGAATAGCTCCTTATCCCGCATTAAAATGAGAAGATAACTTTATTCCACAAGTAAAAGATTTATTCATAGGAATTAGTTGTATCTGATTGTTGAAAAACTGATTATTTGTCGATCTCAGACTGTCATTTCTTTTATTTGTCGTTTAAACAAAAAATTAAAGCAAAAAACAATTTTTTCGAAGATGCCATTAGAGCGTGGTTCTTCCCAAAAAAATGTATTAGCATTCAGATTTCGAAATTAATTTGTGTTATTTAAAATAACTTCTTTTATTCATTGAGCATTTTTATGCTCACAAAATCTAAGACCGTCTATAGATTGCATTAAATTTGATCGTCTAGATTTGTAACAGCAATGAGGTGAAAGCCCTATTCTGCTATTCGATTAAATGTAATGTAATTGTAATCTTCTATCTTTCAAATCCAAAGTTTGCAAAACATTAAATCAAGTCAAAAACATTGTACAAAAAAATAATACTTACCTAAACAACTGACGCAAATACATGTAATCTGGTTGCTCTTCAAATCTCAAACTACGACAATAATTCAAATACATTGAAAATTCAGCGGGAAAACCCTTACATAAGACCTCTATCGGAGTTGACATCTTTTTTTCGGAGATTTTTTCGTACTTTTGCTTTTTATTAGTTGCCTTCATGCCCTGCCATGGAAGAACACCGCGATTGAAATACATCATGACATATCCTAGGGATTCCATGTCATCACGTCTAGATTGTTCAATACCAAGATGAGCATTAATCGATGCGTAACGCGCAGTTCCAGTTAAATTCTTATCCTCACGATAGGGAATATGTACACGAGTGCGAGGATCGCGGTATTTTTTAGCTAATCCAAAATCGATCAAGAACAATTTGTTACAGTGTCGACCAATGCCCATTAGGAAGTTGTCGGGCTTAATATCACGATGAATAAAACATTTCAAATGTATAAATTCCAGGCGACCGATCATCTGGTCAACCAGCATGAGAACGGTTTTAATTGTAAAATGACGTGTGCAAAAATTGAAGAGATCTTCGAGGGATGGTCCCAATAGATCCATTACCAAGGTGTTAAAGCTTTTCTCGTGGCCATAGTACCGAATTCGTGGTATACCAACTCCACCACTCAAAACCCGATACAATTTATATTCGTATAACAACTGTGGATGCCGGGCATTGGCACTTTCTATTTTAATCGCTACCTCTTCACCGCATTGTATGCTCATACCAAGGTAGATGTCGCCAAATGAACCGCTGCCTGAAATGCAAAAGAAATAAAAAACAATGAATGAGTTAATAAGTGGTAACAGGGTTATAATAAAACAATATAATCTTTAGTAGGTTAAATTTAATTTGATTTTTTTTTATCGCAAGGCCTTGCACAACTAAAGGGTCTTTCAATAGGCATACTCGGCATTTGTGATCATGTAAAATCAGAGTGCTCTCTTGGAGAAACGTGCCGCAATTTACATGAAAACTGTTCTGCCGACGAGAAAATTGATTTATGCTTTAGACTTTGAAGAACAAAAAATGCTAAGTCAACTGGTTACAAACTATTGTTATGTATCCCCCCCTCCTCCGTTTTTGTCTAGATTGACTGTACGTGCAATACAGCGCATCCCACGATAGACAATCTGCACGACCGATTTGAGGGAATGGTTATCTCGAGCAGTGGTGAAGTGAATGGGCCACCGAGATCATGAGATTTAACGCTTTTAGAATTCTTTGTGGATATTTTAGCCACACAAAATTTACGCCCCTAAAGTTAACATAACGTACGCCACCCAACAAATCTATCAAAATCATCAAGAATTGAGCCCCCCGAATACGATGCCATCAATTTAACATGTTCTTATAAATACAAAAAGACGCTGTTTAATTTGGGAAGATTGAGAACGGTATCACGGCAGTTTTTAGGCAAGAGAAATGTTGGCTGAGAGATCTCGTGGGGCACGAATAAAACATAAAAACCAGACTCAGGAGTCTCATTTGTTGTTGTTTCGATGTGCGTCATGTTTAAATTGTTGTTGTTTAATGTAATTTGAGGCACCTCAAAGTGTCTAATGTAATCACGATGAGACTCACCAATCCGTACTCAATCTTCCTTATCTAAACAGGGTCAGGTGTTTATGTTGGAGTTTTGATAAACGATTTTAGCATCGATTCGAGTATATTTGAAAATTTAACATTGATTTTTGTTGTTCGATTCTAGAATCGTTTATCGAAGCTCCAACATAAACACACCCTAACCCACAACAAATTTAAAAATTAAGATTCCGTGCTGAAAGACCCTTTTATAATATTCTATAATATTTTTTTTTTTTAAATGAAGCAAGATTTCTTCTTCGCTTTCACCGTGGTGTAGCTATTGCTCTGCCAGCAGGTCTTCTAGCTTAATGATTTATAGTCTTTGACCTCTCTTTAAAAAATGAGTTTTACACTCATTAATTAAAGTACATCCACACTATACTTACAAATTATTAACACATGTCAAAATGAAAGTGTGACTGAAATTGATGGTGTGTTAGACAATTATTTTCCTATTTTACTTCGAAACAAATCAATTTTCCCATAACCTCACAAACACTCAAAAATGTTATAGATAGAATTATTTGTGATGCCTTTTAGAACCAATCGTAAATTTGCATGTACAATCATGGCCTTTGTTTCAGGCTACAGATTTTAGAACGGACCCACGTCTAGTGTATTTTTGTAAAAATGTCATAAAATCTGTATAAATATAACCAGTTATGTATATTTCAAAGATCTGAGAGAACTCCCTACAAGTTGAAAAAAAAGAATTTTTGTTGGCACAGTGGATGGGCAATAACTTGTTTATATAGAAAAGAATGTTTCCTAAAGAAGGATCCGAACCCACACCTCTAAATTAGCAGTCAAGCAGTACACCCACTTTGCATTGTTACCGGCATTTTACTTGCAATTGAACTACATAATGCTATAGGATTCGTCTCGCCTTACCTCGAACTATAGGCTAAACCACTGAAGGGGCATTCCATCAAAAACGTTAACTTTTGATATAAAAATATTTGCCAGGGAAAGGAAAGCACATATGACTCATATAATGTAATATTCCCTACCTTACTTGTATGAATATAGTCACATCCAAAAAAAGCTCTTAACTCAGGTTAAATTAAAGAGGCATTTATAACATAGACATTCCTAAATAGCCTCCTTTTTAATTAGGATCATATTAATTTCAAGATAACCCAGGTTTTTTTAATCTCACCATAAATACGCGGGCGGCTTCTCAAATCCAACAGAGCCTACTATAGTCTGTCAAAGCTCTTCAAATCCAGAAATCTCACCATAACTTCAAAACTGCTGCTGTACAGGACCATGGTCCTGCCAGTACTCACATATGGATCCGAGACTTGGGTGCTTAGCAAAAGGCACTCCGACCTCTTAGCCGCGTTCGAGAGAAAAGTCTTAAGGAGAATTGTTGGCCCCATATGTGAGGAAGGACGATTCCGGAGACGGTACAATCATGAATTGTACGCAATCTACCTTGAAGCAGATATCGTGACAAAAATTAAGCTCGGTAGACTCCGGTGGGCAGGGCTCGCATGAGCGAAGAGGAACCTGCTCGGAAAGTTCTTTGTGGTACATTCTATGGTAGACGACAGCGTGGTAGACCATGCTTGCGCTGGAGAGATGGCGTAGACCAGGACGCCCGGAGCCTTGGGGTGCGCAACTGGATGGCGGCGGCTCGAGACCGGGATGGGTGGAGAGACTTATTGAAGGAGGCCAGGACCGGACCCCGGTTGTCGAGCCGACGATGATGATAAATACCTTTTGTATTCATATAGTCTTTTATGTTTCCTTTTATTATCATTCCAAACTTTTTTTTGCTGATAAAGCCAAGACATTTATTTAACGTTTCTTAAATCCAGTTGTCATAATGTCGGACATATAGTTCAGCTGTTTTAATGCATTTATTACTTCATTGAGGTTAGTTTCGTATTATAACTAAACTACGTAAACAGTGCCTACGTTCTGTAACTCTCGCATCGAGAAAATCAGTCGAGAAACGATGAAAATTGAAACAAATCGTATGAGTTTTGTTCCATTTTTCATCGTTTCTCGACTGATTTTCTCGATGCGAGAGTTACAGAGCGTAGGCACAGGACACGAAGTGAACTATTAAGCAATTGTATTAGTAAGAGGTAAAAAACAGTGATTAAATTTCTGTCGGGAACGTGACGCTGTTTTTCTAAGACCTTTAAGAAACACGAAAAAAGCTCTTGAATTCCTCTAACTTAGCTATGGAATTAATTTATGGCTAGACTCTTACAATACCTATCTTAAAAATACCAAAGATCTTTGATTTCAAAATAGCTTTTAACGGCCTTTAGTTCAGTTCAACTTACATGAATTTTTTGCCAAAAATCCAATGTGAACTATATCCAACAAGATTAAAATTCTTAATCATTAAGCTGGAAATGTTTGCCCAGGGCCAGGCTTTGTTTTTATATGAAGGTTTTATAATACAAATTCTATATACTACTGAAATACATCAACCAAGTAGAAGACTTAGCACTATTTAATTAGACTTGTTGAATAAAGCAAACATTTCCAGCTAAATGATTAAGAATTTTAATCTTGTTGGATATAGTTTACATTGGATTTTTGGCAAAAAATTCATGCAAGTTGAAATGAACTTAATAAAAATTGACAAGGCCCTCACTATTCAACTGATGAGTCCAAGTGAGATCGCCGGGACGAAACGCAAATTTTTATGGACTAAAGGCCGTTAAAAGCAATTTGAATCAATAATTCAACAAGTTCAATTAAATAGTGCTAAGTCTTCTACTTGGCTGATGTATCTCAGTAGTATATAGAATTTGTATAATAAAACCTTCACCAAACATCTTTGGCATGTAAGTATTCTCCTACTGCGCATGGAAAAGGAGTAATAAATTGGATTGGAGGCAATGTAAAACGGCTAGTCAGACAAAAAACTATATCACAAGACAAAGGTTTTGCTATTAAAAGTCCTGAAGTGTTGTGAACTTAGCTGCCGAATTTGTACCCCATACAAAAGTTATTTAAATCTGCGAAACGAATGCCCGATGCCCATATTGCAGCAATGGGAGAAGAAATGCCTATTACAGGCATTTTGCGATTCCATGTACTGGAATGTGATGAAAATACAATACATGCTAAAATACACGATTAACACCAGGAAGACAAATTTTTCAACAGTGGTTTCTTTCATTTTTTTTTCTAATTTCGTACATGTCGGGCATGAAAGCAGTGACTTCAAATTATGTAAAGACGTAAAGTATTAATAAAAAAATTTGTGTGCTATGTTGTTTTAAATCCATTATATATAATGAAAACTATGTACGAAAGTCTAGAACGTTACAATGAAATTCCCCTGAAGCGACTTTCTTAAAATTTTTAAATTAGGATCTTTATTTAATTGCTAAAGGCGAAATATTTTTTCAGCTCCAAATATAACAGTTCCATACATCCCTTGTGAAATAGGTTATTAGTATTGGAAACGGCTCTGTGATGATTTTGATACAAATTTTGTGTTTGTTAAAACAAATTTTATCAAAAACTGTTATGAACGAAAGAACTATTTTGAGGTGTAAACATCTAATAGCCCTCGTTATAGGCAAACTAAAATAGCAACGCAAATGGATATCATAGAAACGAAACGCTTTTAAAGGCAATTCGTTCTCGTTTTTGCCTTTCTTTTGTTCCCCTGAAACAAAAATTGACGTTTAATAACTGGCTAATTGGCCGTAGTTCGTGCGATAAAAAAGCAAACACCAGAAATCTATCAAACATCAAATTAAACGGCTCCATATATCCACATTTCTATGGATTTGATTTCAACTCAAACGCACTCCAAATATTGTTTTTCAACCCAAATATATTTTCAACATTTCGATTTATTAGCATTAAAAATTTTAACCCGTTTGCAGGTACGAAACTTAAATATTTAAGTTTAACTTAATGTTTATGTGCTACTTTTTCATTCGCATAAATAAATGGCACACAAGAGCTTATGCTGAACTCATATTTCAAAGTAGATTGACCTAAATTTGAAAGAGCAAAAACGTGCAACTACTTTGTGCACTTAATGTATTTATAACAAATAAAAAAAAAAAAACAAAAGAAGTAAAAACTTGACCTTCATTGTTATTTCATGTTTTGCCAATTTAGCCATTTTATCAAGGTCTTAAGAAATAATACAATAAAAATTTAAATTCTATTCCTATATTCAAAAAAATATTTATGATACCTATGTAGGTATAAATCGATTAAATCAAAGAGGATTATAGTTTCAAGTACCTAGTTGAATTATTTCTTTTGTTTTTAGAGCCTAACTAATGTGGGTTATGTTATTTGTTAGCCAGCTAAATTTAAATACATACATATATATTTCTCTCTTAGTCAGCTGTAATCGATTTATTTACTTCGATAAGGCAACCACTTTGTCCAGTTCAAAATGTTGATTAAAATGCCAAGAAGTTGTGTAATATGAAAGTTTAATTTAAGTGAGTTCATTAATCATAATAATTGAATGAAGAAAAAAAAACAACCCACTGCAAAAAGAACCAAAAGGGCTTACATTTGATTAGATGGTAAATAAAGAAACTATAGATACCAAATCTACCCACAAAGTAAAACCACAACAACAAAAGTTATAAACCTGTAAATATAAACGAACAACCAAAACCTTGATAAGTAACTTTTCCCTTTCAACCTGGTCGTCGTCGTTATTCTGGGAACATTTTCTTAGAGGCTTGCAAACTCTATGTGCACTTTATATTTCGTAATCTCGTTCGAACGTGTCCAGCTTTTCAATGTTTCGCAGTAGTAGCAGCTGAATTGTGGATGATTTTTTTTCCAATTAGAAAACAGTGCCTCACCTTGGCTCAGTTTTAATTTAATTAGAGACGATTCAAATAGCTCCGATTTGTTTAGGCAGTCTTGGTAGCTGGCAGTAGCAAATGCAACCCAGAATTCTACAGCAGGCCGTTAGAAGTGTATTATATAGAAAAAAATGGCTACAGACAATACATTATTGCTTTTTAACTTCTGTCTTCTGTTGCAGGTTGCACTGCAAAAACAAGTTTTGCCCTTAAAACCGATCCCCAGCTGGAACTTATTCGAAAGAAAACTACCTACTTATGATAGAAAAAACCCTTTCATCAACATTGTGAATAATAGATTGTTGTACAATCGTATTCCGTTTCTTACGAAAACCTACGTCTTCTCTTTAGATTTTTAAACAAAAAATAAAAAAGACAACGTTGTATGAAAAGAAAAATCGTAAATTACTCACCGATTTTCCGGATAACTCTATATTTTCCTCCGATTATAATTTCAGAGCTTCCTCTGTCTTTCATCTGGCGTAACTTTTCCATTTTTTTGTTTTATTCAATTTGAGTTTTCTTTATAGGAGCGAAGAATTTTGAAGAAATTTTTTTTATTGGAAATTAAAAAAATGTGTTGAAGTACTCCCGTTTCTTTTTTGTTTTCCGTGTGCCACTTTTTTCGTAATTTTTTTTTCGACAATAAATTGCAAGAGAGAAAGAATCCGTCTGTAAAAATTGAATGGAAAAGAAAAGGGCAACTATATTAATATTATTCGTTTTATTTTTTCTTCAGTGTTTTTTTACCGTGTGAACAATTTTTTTGTCTACTTTAAATATTTTTAACAAAATGAAATACTTTAATTTCTACTTGATTTTAAGAATCTTTTTGGTATGAATAATAACTTAATAACACTTACTTTGTATTATTTTTTTTGTAAATTAATTATTTTTGTGAGCAAAAAAAAATGTGTTTTAGATGAGATGGACACACAACAGAGACGATACGCAATTATTTTAATGGTGGATTTTCAGTATCCGAAATTAAAATCCGGAATACTGCGAGTTGTGCCGAGCCGCACTGTAATTGGGGGAAATTTTATTTATAAGCTTTTGAAATAAAAGAATTTAATAAATAAATACTTCAAAAATTAACTCTTTATAAATTTTCAATAACAAAAATGAATTGAATCAAAAACTCGTCAGACAAAAGAGCTGGAGCTGCGGAATTGACAAGCAGCAACCATTTTTTATTTTTTCAATTCGTCTTCGATTTGCCGTCCTTTTTTGCAAAAGTTCTCTTTCTTCTTGTTCCATGTGGTGTGTGTATTTACTACAATAACTACTAGAATACAAAATACAGAGCGATTGCTTAACCCCGAGGCCACACCTCAAAGGATCTTTGTTTTAATTCGAATGTGTACCTTTCATAGGGGTCACTGTTCAATTTTCGGAGAGTTAACGGCACTGAGTTTTCTGCACATTGGAGAAAAAAAGTAAAAAAGAAGAGGGTCAGGTTTCCATTACGCATAATATGCGAAAAAAGAATTTTTTTATCAATTGTTGTAAAATAGCGTAGAAAACAAGAATAAAATATTTTTGTTTTCACGGAAATTGTTATTAACAAAGTTATAAACAATTAAAGTTTGCACTGTAGGGTCATGAAAACTATTTAATTTACTTTAATTTATGCATTGCAAAATAGTTATTTTCGGGTATTCTTATAAAATAATATCCAGTGTGTCAAAATCAATGATAAAGCGCTATAAAAAGTTAAACCAATAATTAATTTTAATGAATTAAAAGTAGATATAATTGACTGACTAAAAATAATAACTAAAAAGCATTAACTAGAGCAAATGTGCTATTCACCTAAAAGTATACAACACTTCTGATATAATTGTGTCAGAAAAAGTTCTTTTTTGTCGTCAGTTGGTTTGGTTTCAAGTTTTATGAATAAATTCAATAAAATTTGAATGTTAGCCTGCTAGTAAATTTAATCGCAACGGTTTCTCGAACATAATCATAATGATATCAAAAGAGTTGCATACATTTAGGAAAACAGCATTGAATACATTTTTAATATTTTTTTTGAATAGGTGAGTAGTTTTAAATTGTTTATAACTTTGTTAATAATAGTTTCCGTGCAAAATAATTATTAGGCGTGTTTTTTTTGCAAGTCCATATGGATTTGTTGAAAAAAAAAACGACATCGGGACTTAGGAACATTTTACTTACAGTACGTAAGTCCCGATAATTATCTGGACTTAGCTATAAGTCCACATGGATTTAAGTTGTTGTTGTATTTACGTGTAAAATTATTAGTTCCCATGTTGTTTTTTTTTCGACAAATCCATATGGACTTGCAAAAAAAACACGCCTATTATTTTCGTGTTTTGTAGCTCAGCTGACATCTAAAAATCATTTTTTCATATTTATTTGTGTATGTGCCTAATGGAAACCTGAGCCAAAGAAGATATTGAAATCTTTAAAATAATAAACAAACACTTATTAATTTCAAGAATTACTTCTAATTAGAACAATTTATAGAGAAAATAAGCAAATTATGGTTTACAATTGATAGCAGCGGTACGATATCCTCTAACAGCCCTATTAATAAAAACGCTTATTCCACCTTTATTCCTAGAGTTTACTTAACCATAGAATAAGCGTTGCTACGGGTTAAAATTTTACATTAATAAAAACAAAATGTTCGGAAATAGTAAAGTGACGTTTACGAAAAGTTCTCTAATATATTACAATAAGTAAGATGCCTGTTTGTTTGTATGGGTTTTGATAGCAAATTATGATAATTTGTAAAAGAAAAGGCTCACGTTATACCATACACAAATAACAATTCTCTTATTAATATATCATATTTCTCTCAAAATTATTTTCATTTTTCTATTGCTTGTGATGTGTCTGTTGTGTGTTATGACCACCTCTTGTATCCCCATTAAGGTTATCTTCATCGATTGCTATGAATTCAATTGTGTTTTATTTTCATTCGTCGTCCACTCAGATAACTTCGCTTAATCAAGTGGAGAAAAGAGTGCAGTGAGATATGATAGTCTGCTATTATACGACGACTTTTGCGCCGTGACTCTTCTTCGAATTCTTCTTTAAAATTTCGTCCTGTGAGTCGTACGCTATAACACCATGACTTTTCAGTCATGACTCAAATTTGGCAATCCCCTATAATTTTTCTTCGGTAATGAAATTCTCGTAGCAACCAAACAAACAACAAAGATAAATGAAACGATTATGTTGCAGCATAGAAATTCTCTATGCTCTACACCTTAGCAACCGCAGCTATAGGTACATGTGCGCCCCACAAATAACGAAAATAAATAAAGCAATTTGCTAAAATAACAAACAAGAAATAAAATATTGTCAAAAATGAGTCGCCGAAATTTGGCCCACGATTCATAGGGCAGTTGTTTTCCGTCTCTTTTAGGCCTGCCGCCCACTAGGCAACTTAGGCCAGGCGCGCACATGCAACTAAACAGTTTGGTTTCGATTTTGAGCACTCGGGATTATATGAGAGTCAGCTGGTTTATGTGCGCGGACTCTCATAAAATCCCATAGTGCTCAAAATTGCAACCAAACTGTTTAGTTGCATGTGCGCGCCTGGCCTTAGTTGCTGGCAACTTTAAGTTGCTTGGTGTTGCCGGCAACTCCGAGCAACTAAAGTTGCTTGCCCTCGCCCACTAGGCAACTTCCGAGCAACTTTTGAGAATTAATATTTGTGTTTTTTTGTATTTAATTTTCTATAAAAACGTGCTCCACCTAAACCTATCTCAATTTGACCTGTCTAAAATGCAAAATCAATGTAATATTTCAATGGACAACAAATAAAATCGTTAAATTTTCGAAAATTCCTGAAAGTTGCTCGGAAATTGCTTAGTGGGCGGGGGTCAGCAACTAAAAGTTGCCCGGAGTTGCGGGCAACTAAGTTCCGCGAGCAACTCCGAGCAACTTAAAGTTGCCGGCAACTAAGTTGCCCAGTGGGCGCTCTCCCATATAAGCCAATGTAATTGAACCGGGAGCAACTAAAAGTTGCTGGGGTGAGCAACTAAAAGTTGCCTAGTGGGCGGCAGGCCTTACACTCATTAAGGCTGTTCCAAACCAACGCGAAACATTCGCGCGAATATGCGACGACTGAATAAAGGCTCTCCCAAACCAACGCGAAACATTCGGCGCGACAACGAAACTACCGCCTGTCTTAATTTATTTACATGGAGATTAAAGGCTGTCCCAAACCAACGCGAAACATTCGCGCGAATATGCGACGACTGAATAATGTTCGAAGATTCGCATCGCGCCAGTGTGGGTGCTCCCATTAATCTCCATGTAAATAAATTAAGACAGGCGGAAGTTTCGTTGTCGCGCCGAATGTTTCGCGTTGGTTTGGGAGAGCCTTAATGGGAGCACCCACACTGGCGCGATGCGAATCTTCGAACATTATTCAGTCGTCGCATATTCGCGCGAATGTTTCGCGTTGGTTTGGGACAGCCTTAATGTTCGAAGATTCGCATCGCGCCAGTGTGGGTGCTCCCATTAATCTCCATGTAAATAAATTAAGACAGGCGAAAGTTTCGTCGTCGCTTTGAAATATTCGCGTTGGTTTGGGAGAGCCTTTATGTTCGAAAAGAGTCACGACGCAAAAGTCGTCGTGTAATAGCAGAACAAACAGGCATATTTCAAAGCATTGGATTTATGTGAAAAGGGCCTAATGTTTTTTATTTTGTAAACTGAATTTATTTTCGAACGCGCCTTACATTTTTACTACACCGCAATTAAATGCACCTAACTTCACTCCGCATTCACTTGACATGAAAGATAAAAGTGAGAATTTTATTTTGGATTGCAAAAAATATAAAACTATTTAGTAATTGTTTAATTGGCAGATGTACTTTTTATAATTTTTTATCTTGAATAATATAAACAATAGGTGTTAAAAAAACAGCCAATATAAACTAAAATAAAATAATTGGCTTATTTGAAAGGTTTCTCGACTACTACCGATATAGTAAAATATTACGCCCTAAAATAACATTTTTTTTATAATATGGGAATATTTTTGAATTGTAAATTATTTACTGAGAATTATTGTTCAAATAATATTGATAAATAAAAGTTTCCGATCAAACGGTCTTACAAATTTTTCTAGCGAAATAAAGATAAAAAAGAAAGGCATTGTTGAAATTGCTATTAGCTGGAAAAAGGTGAGATAAATTAACATTTTAATGTTTTTAATTTTGGTTTTGCTTTTAACTTGCCCAATTATTTGCGTGGGGGTCTGTTTTGTGTTTTATTTACTACTTCTTAGTATTGGTAGTTACTTTTAAACATTGTTTAAATACTTAGGTAGATCTTACATGGATTTATATTCCAAAACAGTTTATTCTCTTTGGAGAACGAGAACAATGAATGAACAACACTATAGCACCACCTTGCCGTGTAGATCTTTGGTAATTTGCAGTCGCAGTTCACCTGTTCACATACTGCTGAGTGCTACGGCCTACAAAACACAATATATAATGTTGTTAGTTAAATAAGTGATGTCATATTTTTTACAGCAGTTAAATAGAATATACGAAAATGTGTGTCAACAATAAACTTATTACAATACCCATTACCTAGAAGTAATTTAGTTTAATACTGCATTATTTTCAAATACGATTTTAGTTATTTTATTTATTTTGGTATTTGTTTATTCATGTTTTGAGATACTCCGATTTAAAAAAAGTAAGAGTTTCTGACACGAATTATAAAGCCTTGCATTTTTGTTCAAGAACCAAGTTAAAAAACAAAGATGAAAATTTGTTAAAATCTGTAAACTTGTGAGTTATGATCTGATTTTAGAATTGTAATTGTTTTTAAATTCGATACATCATTTTTGACGCCCATCTGATTTATTCAACATTTAATCATTCGGTACAAAGGGGACTCTTCCAAAATTTCCATTCAAGTGACATCGATATTTGAAGGGTTTCGAAATCCCTTACCCGACCACAGCCTAATAAACAATAAAAACTCGAAAGAAATTTTTCCCTGCAACGTTGTTTTTATAACGTAGTAAATTTTTGAAAAATCATATTAATAATTTTTATTTTTTTTCGTTCCAAAATGTCTAAATTACAATATCTCATTTGCGTATATTCCTCCCCGCCATTTTGACCATTGTATGAATATAAGTAGAAATTGAAGTTATTCTTTTGAGACATAGCTACCTATAAACATTTTTCTCAAATTCAATACCAATTTTTATAATTAAACCAAACAAACGTGTGTTTCAGATAGTAAAATAATCGCAATAACATGGCTAAGGACTATGATTATTTGTTAAAAGTTCTTCTTGTTGGAGATAGCGATGTGGGTAAACATGAAATTTTATCGGGACTGGAAGATGCTTCTTCAGAGAGCCCATTCTGCAGTGGAAGTGGTAAACTTTAAATTAATTACTCATAATTTGTTTTATTTTTTTGTATTTTAATGTTATTTCAATTTTTATTTTAGCATATAAAACCACAACTATTTTACTGGAGGGTAAACGAGTCAAATTGCAGCTTTGGGATACATCTGGTCAGGGACGTTTTTGTACAATCATTAGATCTTATTCTCGAGGAGCACAAGGAATTATATTAGTCTATGATATAACAAATAAATGGAGTTTTGATGGTATCGATAGGTGGTTAAAAGAAGTCGAAGAGGTAATAAATTTATAAAAAAAAAAAAACTATCTATCAGAAATGATTTCAGTGATCCATTAAAGTAAAGTATTGCTATTTGGTAACAGCTTTATTAAACTAAGACAACTGTAATGTATTTATTGTCCGCGAATTAAAGCAATTCCATATTTTCTCAATACCCTGCGTTGATAATAGTCAACTTTTCAACGTTTTATTAGATCTTAATTCAAACCATAAATAAATAAGTATAATGATCCTGTTTTTTTTTTCATTTCAGCATGCTCCTGGGATACCAAAAGTACTAGTCGGGAATCGACTGCATTTAGCATTTAAACGGCAAGTTGCTGCCAAACATGCTGAGTTGTATGCCTCTCGGAATAATATGTCGTGTTTTGAAATATCTCCACTTTGTGATTTTAACATAAGAGAATCGTTTTGTGAACTGGCCCGAATGGCTCTACATAGAAATGGAATGGAAAGAATATGGCGAACTAATAAAGGTACATTTAACTAAAAAAAATTAATTCAAACAGAAATTCGTTGCTTACAGTTTTTTGTTTTGTTTTTGTGTATTTTTGCAGTTCTTTCCCTTCAGGAGCTTTGTTGTCGGACCATTGTCCGAAGGACGAGTGTTTACGCAATTGAGGCTTTGCCTCTGCCACCATCCGTCAAATCGACTCTCAAGTCATACGCACTTACAACGAATCAGTGTTTCAACACACTTACCCATTCAAAGAGTAAGAATCGATGTAAGACACCAACCCAGAGTCATAATACAAGGAACAGCTGCAGCATTTCGTGATTTTTTAAAAATTAAGTTCTTTCTCCGATTCATTGATTGAACCAATTTAAAAAAAGAAAAACAAACCTAATCTAACATTAGTATTTATTTTACCAATCAACACAAAACTCGTATTTAATGAATTAATATTTATTTTGTATTTTATGTATTTTCATTATCGTACATTCGACATAAAGTCTAATCATTAACATTGATAATGCTTAAGCAGGTGGTAGTTGTATTCCTTTGTCGGTTGTCAAAGGGTAGAGATCATTTAAAATGGTTTCTGTTCTTAAGAAGTTAATCATTTATATTAGATCACACTTCTGCCACCAAAGCAACTAATTAGTTAACTATTATAAAGAAAATGTAAAATATAATCATGTATATATTATATATTTTTTAATATACATCAAATGAATACATTAAGAATACTGTGTTCTTTTTCCTCATGATATCCATGTTTTAAAACTTCGAAAGTTATTTATGTTCCTTAAGCAATGTTTCTAAAGAAAACAGGAAATGTTTTCTTAATTTTTCATAGTGAATTCAAGAAGCTTTTGAAAGATTTGTTTTTAAATCAGAAATCAAGCATGTGATCCGATGTAGAATTCATTTTGAGCATAATCTGCTTGTTTACTGTCATTAGAGGATTATTTGACAAATGACGGGAACATTTCCGAGCCATGATATCGAATTCAAATGTCCCGGGTAAAAAAACATCATTTCATATAAATATATTAAATAAACAATGTTCAGACTTTAACCTTGAAGACCCCATTAAAAGAACTCAAGATATGGGCTCCCAAAGCGACCCATGTCGGCTTTTAGGCCAGGAGAATTACGATCCAAATTAGACAGATATGGATGTAACGTATAGGAGATGAGTGCGATTAGATCTCCAATATGTTTGTATGTGAAAATTCTAGAAATTGTCAGCAAAACTTTAATCTTTTCAGCAACATTGGTAAGAGTGCGAAATATTTTGTCTCCATATTTCATTCTGGACTTTCGTCAGTTTCTTGGTGGTAAAACGCCGGAATTTGTTTACTGTTACCAAGGTTGCTGAAAAATTCACAGTTTTATCGGGAAATTCTAGAATTTGAACGTTTCTGAGTATAATAGTTACGTATATATAATGGGGGTTACCGTGAACATAAATTTCTTTGGAAATTTTTCCGTCCTTCGAAAATCAGGAACAGCATATATTCTTTCCTATCCTTCTATTCCTTCAAACTAGTGCCGTGCAATTCAGGTTGCATTTCAAAAAGGGACGAGACTAGAGACATGCCAATTTACAACAGTTTTTCGCCATTAAAAACGGATGTGCGTTAACGCGCTTTGCGCGACTTGAAAAAAAACTGTAGGTGCATGAAGTATTCCTACCGGCGTAGGGCCCTGGCCCTGCGGGACTGCAAAAACAGTACTTTTATAAACCAAAACTGTTTTAATTGGCATGTCTAGAGTCACTTCCTTCTGGAGTCAGTTCCTGCTAGAACCACTTCCTTCTAGAGTCATCACTTCCTTCTTAGACATGCAAATTATAACAGTTTTGGTTTATAAACTGTTTATGCAGCCCCGCAGAGCCAGGGCCCTCCGCCGGTGGTGATGCTTCGGCTCCCAGAGTTTTTTTTTTCAAGTTCGCACGCACGCCTACTTTACTAATGCATATTATTGTCACGAGTGACGTAATTCACATAACATTTATTTTTTTCCTCTTTATTTTCCTGTACGCGGTTTTGCCACCAAGTGACGTAGATACGCAGAACCAACGAAAAATTCAACGTTGAGTATCGTACCATGTGTTCCATGTATGATGATTTTTGTACCATGGTACATAATTTTTATTTTTATTTTTTAACCAGTTTTAAAAAGTGGGAGCACTGGTTTAATATTGTGGACAAAAAAACAAAAGGTAGAATATACGATTTTCTTCAATGTAGAGTATATCTGTCTCTTTTTTTGTTGGTGAACAAATATTCTATACTCTCTATTTTTTGTATTTTCTTTGGAAAACTTAACTTCAGAACACCACACCAAAACAGATTTTAGTTCATTCATGACATCAGCTTAAAATATAAACAAAAAAACCATAAAATTCCACAGCAGTGAGCAGATTGGTTAAATTGAAATAAAAAGAAAAATGTCAACAATTCCTCGTCCAAAATCTCCTCGGGCTCCGAATGCGATAAAAAGTGCAGAAAAAGAAGAAAGTTTCTGGGATAAGCTCGGAACACTTGGCAGGAAAAAGCGCATCAAGGAAGGTAAATATTTGTTAATAAAATATCCAATTTACATAATGCAAAATTTTGTTCATATTGTATGTATATATATATATTTAAAAATGTTTTACCATCTAGGGCGTTAGCTTTTCATATATTTGTACCAGAAACATATGCTTTAATTTAAGAAGATTTTACGGAAACTATCATTTATTTCTAACTTAATGCAAAGATAGACATGTTCTACGTTCACAAAGAACTGTGGTTTCATTCAGTTAAAAGTGTTCCCAGAGGATTTCCAGGTGCAAAGTGAATCATATCCGCTGGCAAACGTCCTCTACGACGGAATTTGTATTGAAAAACACTAACAAAGTTTTTACTCGGAGACTTACATTTTGAAGAAGTTGCTTTTGCTTTCATGGACAGCGCAATCTACTTCCCAAGAACTTTCCTAATAGGTACCTAAACATTTTTCTGTTTTTCTTGATGTTTTTTTTTTTTAAGTACATACATATATGAATTGATTCATTTGTACACTGAAAAAGCAATGACAGGGTTGGTGAAAGTGTGTTATCAGATAGACTGAATCATAGTCTCCCTTTCCTTTTTCTAATTGAAGGTTTAGGCGATAAACGAAGCCCTATCGTGGCCAAGATATATCTGCTTCTTTTCCGATAGCCAAACTCCTATTAATTCCCTGGACCCGGACCCAATCAACAATTTCTTAAACATTCCATATTTTCCGATAGTATATCATGGAGATGGAATAGCAATTTAATATTCCGCTCTATTGGATGCTGTTCTATTGGAGGATTTCGGGAAATTGTAATTGAAGTTGCCGATTAACAGCCATAAATATAGGCATGCACCCAATTATACCATTAGCATTTTTTATTACATAGTCGAAGTGGTTTCTGAATGTTAACTTGGTGTCCAAGATAACAAAAAAAATAACTGACGCGTTCAAAACAAAAAGCATAACTTCATGACTACGTTTTGCAAAATTTAATTCGATGTCATTGGTCATTTAAATATAATGGTTCTTAATATGTAATTATAAATATTTATCGAAAACACTATTGAGTTTAGGTTAACTTAATATTTATTAAACATGTTTAATCTTATTTTTCTTTAGTCCAAGAAGTTCAGCAAGAAGGAAAGTACGCAATTGATTCGCCCGGTAATCCAAATCAGTGCGATATTCCTCCGGAGGATTATATTATACGTAAGTTCTAAGAAAATAATAATACATATGTATATGTCATAAATAAATTAATAATTTAAGGTGATCTGGAACAAAGAGCTGTAATAGACCCTCAGTCGGCAAGAGATCCTGAATTGATTAAACTACAACAAATCCTGATCGATTGGATAAACGATGAACTTGCTGAACAACGAATTATTGTTCAGACACTTGATGAAGACATGTACGATGGACAGGTATGTTATTTTAGGAAAAGAGATATCAATGAAAAATTTTCTATTCACCAAGTATTTAAGTTAAAATAAATACATCGGATTTTTTGTAAATAATGGGTGATTTTTAAGCTGGTTTGGTTTTGGCAACACTGGTTTTGACAGCTGACGTGTGTTTAGTACCTTGTGTCACTGTCAAACAGCTTCAGTTTGGTTTGCAATTTAACCATGGATCGTCTTACAAATGAACAACGCTTGCAAATTATTGAATTTTACTATCAAAATTCGTGCTCGGTTCGAAATGTTCATCGCGCGCTGCTTGTGTTCAGCGATGAGGCTCATTTTCGGTTGAATGGGTACGTAAATAAGCAAAATTGCCGCATTTGGAGTGAAGATCAGCCAGAAGCATTGCAACAGCTACCAATGCATCCCGAAAAAGCCACTGTTTGGTGCGGTTTATGGGCCGGCGGCATTATTGGGCCTATTTCTTCAAAGATGATGCGAATCGCAGCGTTACTGTCAATGGTTAACGCTACCGAGCGATGATAACAAACTTTTTTTTGCCCGAAATGGAAGTTCTTGACTTGCATGATATGTGGTTTCAACAAGACGGTGCCACATGCCACACAGCACGCGAAACAATGGCGCAATTGCGAGGCGAGTTTGGTGAACAGTTAATTTCACGTTTCGGGCCGGTCAATTGGCCGCCTAGATCGTGCGATTTGACACCATTAGATTATTTTTTGTGGGGGTATGTCAAGGCTAATGTCTATTGGGACAAGCCCGCTTCGATTGACGCACTGGAAGCCAACATCCATGCATTCATTCGTGAGATACCGGCCGATATGTGTGAAAGAGTATGCCAAAATTGGACTCAGCGGATGGGCTACCTGAGACGCAGCCGCGGTCAACATTTGCATGAAATTATCTTTAAACATTAAATTGCAAGGTTCAAACTATCGATTCAAATAAATATTTCATTCTTTTTTTCGAATCAGTAATAACTACTTACGTGAAATGCAACCTTGATTTCACGACACTATAGTTAGAAGAAATGGAAAAGTAAGATTGATTTTATTTCTGTAGTGGACTGAGAACAAAAATCTTGTTATTATCTTAGAATCTCACGGGCGACGTTAAAGCTCAAACTGGATATAAATATAAAATAATGCAACCCATGTTTAGTAAAATGAGATCAAGCACTCAAGCATCAAACCCGCGATAATGTCGCTCTGAGCCAAATTTTTTGATTTTTGATAAATAAGCTAAGTTTAGTACCCACGCATTTGCCCAATTTCAAGAACTTCTTATATCACAGTTATTTTTAATTCTAATATCATTTCATGGCTATTAAAATATTGTAAAATTTCATTTAATCTTAAAATCCATATTTTTCATATCAAGGTTTATTTTATGTATTTCTTAAAAATCTTTTAAGATTCTTCACAAACTTTGGGAAAAATTGACAGGGAGAAAACTAGATGTATTAGAAGTTACCCAATCTGAGGAGGGTCAACGTCAAAAGCTCAGCATTGTGCTAAGAGCAGTCAACCACGTAAGTTTACCATTTTTGTTCGTAATATTCAATTGAATCAACAAATAATTCCTTTGCAAGTATTTAAAGAGAAATTGACGTTTTATTTTGTTTTCTTATTTGTTGTCATTATTTTAGACTCTAGGCTTCCATCATAAAGTTCCAAAATGGTCAGTTGAGAGTGTTCACTCTAAGAATCTTGTAGCAATTTTACACTTGCTAGTTGCACTAGTTCGCCATTTCCGTGCTCCTATTCGCTTGCCAGAAAATGTTTTTGTTACAGTTGTCATTGCGCAGAAAAATGCTGGAGTTCTGAATGCTCAGTAAGATATTTTAATTGGCCAATTGTTTCAAATTTCTTAACTTAACTTATTATCATTTAAAAATAGGAAATTCCAAGAACAAATCACATCCGAATACGATGACGTTGGTATGCGTTGTGAAAAGGATGCCTTTGACACTCTCTTCGATTCTGCCCCTGAAAAACTGGCTGTGGTCAAGAAATCATTGATCACATTTGTCAACAAACATTTGTCCAAATTGAATTTCGAAGTAAATGACTTGAATACTGACTTTCGAGATGGAGTCTATTTGTGTCTATTGATGGGACTGCTAGGTGGATTTTTTGTTCCACTTTATGAATTTCATTTGACACCACGCGATGTTGATCAAATGGTACATAATGTTGGATTTTCGTTCGACCTTATGCAGGATGTTGGACTGCCAAAACCAAAAGCCAGACCTGAAGGTATTGTTTAATATGGGTTTCCTATGTTTGAAAAAAATCCATTCAATTGAGTTTGTTTGTTTTATTTTTGCAGATGTCGTCAACATGGATTTAAAGTCGACACTTCGAGTACTTTACAATTTATTTACAAAATTTAGGAATGTTGCCTAAATATTTTTTGTTTTGTTAATGGTTATGATATGATCTATGCTGATAAAGAACTCAAAATTGTATTCAACTATTTTATTTTTGTTTGTTTAACACCCTCACTACTGATATTTTTGTTGTATAACAGTTTAAAAATGTGCCTTGAGGAATAATTTATTATAATTAACAATGCGTTTAGTATGGAAAAAGTAATTGATGTTTTGTATTTTAATAAACTTGTTACTTTCTTAAATAAAATTTACAAATTTTAACAAAATATTGTGGCGTATATATATTTTATTATTAATAAAATCCAATTGGGAGAAGGACCATGCTTCTGAACCGTACGAAAATCCGAGATGATTAGAGTTTTGTATAGGGTCCCCTTTGCTATGATGTCATTTTCCGAATCTGCAGCCGTGTGAGGCATTTTTTTGTTGCCATTCCAAATAACTTGATTATTGAAAAGAAAATAGAGTTTCACAGTTCATATTTCGACTACTGAACGAGTCATAAGATATATCACAAGTAAAAATAGGATTGATATTTTTGTTGGTAAAATATTTTTTTGTTGGCAAAAAATTGTAATTGGTTATAACTAACTAAATATGAAAAAATATCAGATATACAATTTGGTAGAACTTATTCTTCTTGAATTGTTTTTTGATTATTTCAAAAATTCTGATGTTATTTGGCTCCCTATATGGTACCCTAATGGATTCCAAATACAATTTAAAAAGCAATATTAATATAATGTAGAAAACAATCCCCATTAATTCTTTAAAAACGTGTTGCTGCGAGACCAGTTCAATAACCAGCACTGCTAGTTGTTGTCTATTAAATCAATAAAAGTAAAGATTTAAAGACAAACCCTTTTTTGTTTTATTTCCAGTCGGATCGTTTATTCTCCTTTAAAAAATAATAAATAAATGTCAAAAGAGGTGAATTATTTAATATTTATTCAAATGTCATTAAGGCAATACAATTATTCTTTACATTAAACCAAACAACAACCAAAAATTACTTTTGTTAAGGAGGAAGTTCGTTCAGCAGGAAAAAGACGCCGCAATATTTTGTATCTAATCGAAAGATATCTAAAAGACAATGGATTCTATGATACTTGTGAGTGTCTTAAAAACGAGGCTCGACTGCAAAATGACTACGAAATTTGTGATAATATCGATTTGGATTCGATATATTTGGAATACGCGAGCTTTTATCAAGTAAAATTTGGAAAAAACCCGAAAATTCTTAAGAAGGTTTCAACAAGCATGAATTTACAACTTAATAATAATGCTAGGAAATGTCCTCCTACAAGTAGAAGGAAATTAGAAGAATCACCACAGAAAAACGAATCATTTAATGATAGTTTGAAAATCAAACAAATACCCAATACCAATAACAGTCAAGAAATAACCGTTAGTCCAGTGGAATTCGGCATTCAATTTAATCTGAATAATGATTTGTTGGTGGATGGGTGGAAGGATCTAGAACAATATGTAAAAATGTAGGGCATCACAAAAAACACTAAGCCTTTTATGTAACAATTTTAATTTTATAAGGTCAATTGTTAATAAGGACCTTGGTTTTCGATGGAAAGATGTATTTGGAAACAGTAGAGCTGTAGAAACCATCAAAGAGGCAGTTATTATGCCGCTCAAACACCCTGAACTATTTTCGGATAATCTGAAGCCATGGAAATCTTTACTGTTACATGGGCCACCAGGAAAGATAATTCAAATTATAAACATTTTTCGAGTTTAATAATTTTATATGCTTAATAGCAGGCGGAGGAAAAACGTTACTTGCAAGAGTACTTTGTTCGGAAACGCAAAATCAGATAACATTTTTTAATGTAACTTCTAGTTGCATAACATCAAAGTGGAGAGGGGAATCAGAAAAAATAATTAAGGTTTAAGAAAATCGTATTTATTTTTTTTTTTTTGCATTGACACTTACATCCTATTTGGCTTTTAGGTCTTGTTTAGTTATGCAAAAATGCGTGCACCATCTGTGATATTTCTAGATGAAATTGACGCTTTAACTTCCGGACGTGATCGGGCTTCAGATAATGAAGCATCCAAGCGTTTTAAAAACGAATTCTTACAACTCCTCGATGGCTTAGAAGATAATAGCAGTTCTTTATTTGTACTTGCAAGTACTAATATACCGTGGTAGGTAAAACTTGATTAATTTTAATTAAATTTAACGAGGTTTTGATATTTTTAGGGACATAGATGCAGCATTTCTTCGGCGTTTTGAAAAGAAAATTCACATTTCTTTGCCCTCAAGTGATGAAAGATACTCAATGATTGAACATTTTCTTCAAAATTCAAAAACATATACAGTTGCTGTACTGAAGGAGTTAACGAAATTAAGTGAAGGGTTTACTGGTAATTTCTTATACATAAGAAATTGTCCTTTTATGAATTTGAGGCTGAACAGTTTATTAAATAACTTTTGAGTGGTTAAGATTTCTATTTAAATCCATAATAATAATAACGATTAAGCAATAGTATTTTAGTTCGAGAGGCAGCAACAAAAATTCCCGACTCATTTTCGCAAGCTTAATTTTTTTGTCATGTTATTTATAATAAATAATTTGCCGGTTTTTAATTGCACCCTCACAAAGCGGGGTTACAGGGGGTGATAAAGTAAAAATTGTTAACAAAATTCATTGACCCAAGCTTCAAACTTATATGTGCGTGTTATTTGGAACTTAAGAAGTTTTATGAGTTGGGAATTATAAAAGTTCGCGCATTACACCCACTAAATAGAATGCTCTGGGCCTAAATTACAGCTACATACCTACTAAGAAAAGAATACAACAAAATACTTATTTTGTTTCTTTTGTTTAATACCTACATAATATGTATGTACAATTGTACAGTTTCTTCAATAGTTGAATTAAAATAGATTAAATTATTTTAAACCGATTATTCTCAAATTAACAGGTGACCAAATTCGACTTGCTTGCAAGGAAGCAGCAATGAATCAAATACGAAATATAACGATTCAGAATCCACAGGTGAAGCAAGTCACCATCGATGACCTAAGACAAGCTTTCAAGATCATTAAACCCATCGACGAAAAACTGGTTCAAAAACATGCAGCTTGGTACAATGCAAACGGATCTTAAATTGGTTTTTGTCGTTTTTTTATTTATAGCTTGTTTTTAGTTATACAATGAAATAATAATAAAACATTAATTGAGGTTGGGATACTACTTCTTCTGTTTGGAATTTGATTTGGCCATTTGCATGCCCTGATATATTCCTGTATAATAGCCACTCATATACCAAGACATCAACATGGCAGATAGGTGCTCAGAATTTTCGCACTGTCCTTGACCTAGCATAGGAGGCATAGGTGGCGGAGGAGGGATAGCTCCGATCGGGAACCCATTAGGAGCCATGGGAAATTGTGTTTTGTTTTTCTTGTTATCGCTACCGCTAGGTGCTGCCTCGTTTGTATCCGATTCTTGTTTGGCTCGATTGAACTGCATACGACGGGCTTTCTTTCCCCAAGATGGAACCAAATCGCAAATGCGAACTTCTTGTTCATTTTCGTAACCAATATAGCGAATTCGACAAGTGCCTTGCTCTTCGTTCATAGCAATAATCTTTCCTTCGTAGTCGACTCCGTCCTCATATGTGGCTCTAGCATAATCACCGATGATGAAACTTGGATTCTCCTCTTCAGATTGCTTGGAGTTAGATGTACAAGCTGTGGGCTCTTGCTCAGCATTGGCAGAAGGGGCAGTTTCTTCTCTATTCTTCAAAGGAGTTTTCTTTCCATTTGTTGCTCTTGCAATGCGGCGTGCTAATTCTTCTTGGGCTAATTTGAGAGAACTTTCATAGGCCTTCACCAAAAGTGTATCGTCCCAATCTGTTGTATTTATCTTAACAGAACATTACAGATTGTTTATGTTTAATATTTTTGTATAAATTTAAAGATATCTTACCACACTCATTATTAAAGTTTGAAGCTATACTAATTTTTCACAATAGACAACAGTTAAGTTATTTTTTGTTTGTCGGTTTTTTATCCTGTCTGTCTCTTCTGTTTATTTGGATTTTTTTCTATTTTGAAACGAACACATTCAGCGCTACATTAGTAGTTTTTTTTGTTTCCTTGACAGATGACAGACTTGAGTGTTGGTGAATTATTGGTGTAATTGCGCATTGTGGCCGTTCAATGCTAAACAAATGTTGGAATGTTCAAAGACTTATGTTTTTGTAACTGGAAAATCCTTAAAAATGTTCACAAAATGGTTTTTTTCTATGTGTTTGTCAGTTGTGAAATTTTTTAAGATTTTTTTTAGTTATCACCATCGTCTCGTCAATCGTTTATTATAAATCACAGTTTGAGAATCTTGGGAATCAGACAGAAATTGTCAATCAAGGATTGACTATTTAATCATTGTCATAAATAGGCGTGTTTTTTTGCAAGTCCATATGGATTTGTCGAAAATAACGACATCGGGACTTAGGAACTTCTTACTTACAGTACGTAAGTACCGATAATTATCTGGACTTAGCTAAGTCTATATGGATTTAAGTTGTTGTTGTATTTACGTGTAAAACTATTAGTCCCGATGTCGTTTTTTTCGACAAAAATCCATATGGACTTGCAAAAATAACACGGCTAGTGACAATTCTGTAACTTTTGTGTTGTTTTATGTTTGGTGCCAATGAGAAATACGAAAATGAAAATTATTTATTTTTTATTTATTTCTAAAATATTAAAAAGCATTAAACATTTTTTGTTTTACCTGTAGGTCAGTAATGCCCAAAAAATGTAATTTTTTATTAAGAAGAAGTGAAGAAGAAGTGGGGATCTGTCGAGGAAATACATATCACCAAGGATGAAGAAAAAGTGATTCAACTTATCTACTTCACTGCGCTCAGCAGTAGTAATCAGGAAGCTCATCAAAAATCTTTGGTGCTGCAAACATATAAGAAAACGAGACAGAATTTGACAGACAATTTAAGAGAAATCGTGGAGAGCCCACGACTCGGTTCTCAACAGCCAAAAACATCTCTAGCGCTTATTTTTGTTATCAAAAAAATAACTATCTATCTATTTATCATTAAAGCTATAATTAATTACAGGTTTTTCCAATGGTCAATCATTTTGACAGTGACATCTGTGAAATCTGTTCTTTATTATTCAGTTACTGATGGCAAATCACCATGGCAATTTACACGATTGAACAGCACTACCCAAATGATAAAATTTTAATATCAAAATCTTTTGGGGCGACGATACGTGCATTGCGCGAATTTTAGGGTTAACATGGTTGTCATATCCAAGTCAATTATCCACAGTTTTGGTGCCAAATTTGAGTCGACTCGCTCGTGGTGATTCAAGGACTTTTATTTCATTTAGTTGTATAGAAATTCTTTTCTTTCTGTGGCTTTCTCGCGGAAATTGCATGTGCCTAAATGACACTGCAGATTTTTTGTTTGTTTTATTATTTAAAGATGGCTGCCATTGCATCTGTTCCGTTGGTGTCATTGCCAGATTTGACAACACACACTATTTTCAAATTTTCTCGAAAACATTAAAAGGTTTTGGATACAATTCTTACCCGTATTATAATATCTTAAGTAGTTGTAATATAACTCTATGCGTTCCATATTTTGTTGGTTAAAAGCCCACATAACGGAAATATGTGAATTTGATTGATTTTTTTGTTTCAAAAATGTAGTCATATTTTTCCTTAATTTCCTTTTGTCTGAACTGATTTACCTAAGTTCAAATTTTGCAGACAAAATCAAAAATCATTCAAAAACAATTTTATTTTATAAAATAAATTAAATCAATTTTTTCTTTGCTATAGTCGACTTTTTTCACACTTTGTTCTTGATAAAAGAAAAGCAAATGAAAGCACGAAGACTTTTTGTGGGCTTTGATATATTAAATTAAGGAATCACTTGCAGTACAAAAAAACGTTAACTTCTGTTAATTCGATATCGGCGAGTTAAAATTGCTGAACTGCGGACCAATATTTGCGGTGTTTGTACAATTGTTCTTAAATACAACTTTCTTCACAACATTATAGTCTACTCGTGTTATTACATCACCAACAGCTTAAAATAAATAGCTTAATTAGCTATAAGGTTTAACTATATGTTACTCGAGACAGTGTGTTCTCAAGTCAAAATTCTATTTTAAATTATTAAAATATATAATTTGTTTCCATATCGATAGCAAGTATGAAATTTTCCCCGGTTACACAGTTTTTCTCTGTGTCTAAGTTAAGCCCCGAAAATTCTCCGCGCTTAGCTAAGCCCAAAGGGGATTAGTTTTTGTTGCATTTAATACGTAAATCGCTTAGCCCCACGTCGATTTTTGTACCAATTTTCTCCGGGTTTGGGAAAAACGCCTTGTTTATCCCTCTATTCAGTTTAAATAAAAATTACCCTTTAAAAGAATTTTGAAAATGCAAAACGCAATTTGGGTCAAATATTTCTTTTTGGAATTCTACATCATCGGTGATGAAATATTTTTTTTTGACACGAAAGACAAAACTTATACATACTTTGCCCTCTTTAGATCACGTAAAAAATGGAAAGGTATCTCACAAAACAGGCTGGACTTAATTTTTAAAATCGATTTATTTCAATTCCTTTTTGTTGCTAATTTTGTTCCCAGATTTTGAGGAATAAATGGAACAGGAAATAGCAGCTGAGATTTCTTTACCAACACTTTTGAAATTACAGCTACGAATTTTAATCCACATGGTTTGCCATTTTCGGGGAAATTTGAATGAACAAAATTGAACCGTGCTCAAACGAAAGAATTATACCAACATTATAAAGTTCTATAGCTCCAAATTTGACCCACAAATACATATGGCTAAAATTAATAACTTACAACGAGCTTAGTAAAAATCTTAAACACTCTTGAAGGGTAAGAAATGGGCTTAAGGACAGCAGAAACTTTGATATTTGAAAACAAAATTAAGCTTTAGATGCTTGTAAAGAAAAAAATTAGCATGACCAACTTTTTAAAATCTTAACTTATATAACCTGCCTTTAAATTATATCTACACGTCACAGGCCTAACTACCTATTAATCCACTCCTTTCAGTTCCCTTGCCTATATGCTTGAATAACTTTAAGTAGACTTCATCAAAAATCAGTATGCTAAAGTAAAGTGAAGTGATACCTGACATAGTCTGTATTTAATTGGTTACTTGAAATAATAAACTATAAGAACAAAAAATAATAATACCTAAAAATAATTGTGATTTTATATAAACTGAGCTTAATATTTTTAAGTACTTGACTATTGCATTTGACATGGGCCTAATAAAATGGATTAAACGGTAAGGTGTATCGCATATAAAATATCCCTTGTTTCAAACAGTAATTTTAAATCGTGTACAATCAGGTCAGTGACTGTGTTATGCCAACATTGCTATAAGTATACAATGGTCAGTTTAATGGTGGCGGTGTTTTTTCATGCGTATCTCCTTCTAAAACAATTCTAGCATAAGTTAGACACATAATCGGACTTCTCCTTTGTTATATAGTTTTATTTATTTTTGATGGTTGCGGTTCTTGCTTGCGTAATTGCATATTTGGTAGGCAAACCAAAGAATCGTGAATACTGATGGGGAAATTAGTTATCTGAATTAATTGGAAGAGTTGTGTCCTGATTGTTCTTGTCGGATTGTGTTCGATCAACTCTACTACGAGTGTGTGCTTATAGCATAAGTGAACTTATTGGCATTTAGTTTGTTATTACGATTACACTCTTGTGAAGTGAATTATTAATATAGCCCTCCTTTTTGTAAAAAAAGACTAAATGAACTAAGCGGTTTTGTTTTAACGGTTTTTTTTTTATATTCGTCAGTACATGAGTGTAAGCATCAGCTTTATCAAAATAACCTAACATAAGAAAATATGCAAAACACCTGCTCTTGTGATATTTAATAAATTTAATAAAATTACGTATATTCTTGATTCTTAAATTAATGTTTTCGGCATTGCTTTCGGTTTCTATGCAGAAGTGAGTGATTTTTATTTTGTTTAATATTTTATGAGATTCCGTGATCCAAAGTTAATTATTTGATTACCTTAATCTTATTGCTAAATATATATACATAGGTAACTGTAAATTTTTGATATAGTGTCAGAAAGACTGAAGACAAACAAATATTGTTTGTAGGTAAATCATTTTGCTGTTTGGCTTGTTCTTATAAAAATACATACATATGTACATATACATAAGTCCAACATATCAGGAAGTTCCACGCATTTATAGCATTGGAGGAATGAATCCTAGTGACATTGCTTGTTTTACATTTATATCTACTCAAATTGAACATGTGTTTTATCAATAACTTATTATTAATAACTTAGGTTTACTAACATATAAATCTACATATTATGTACCACTATGTACAAAATAAATAAACGCACGACTGGGAGTACGTATATTACGCCCGAACCACACTACTCTCGTGTGGTGTGTTGGGGAGTAGTGTGTCGCTATCGCTCTAATGTATTTCATATGCGAAGAGCCATATTTGTATCGTATGATGTGTTTTTCGAAATCTTTGAAATACATTGGAATGACAGCGACACACTACTCCACAACACACCACACGAGAGTAGTGTGGTTCGAGCTTTAACCATTTTGTGATTGAATGCTTTTTGACTAGAACATTTATTTTTCCGAGATTAAATCAAATATTTTGTCTCAAATTACCCCACTCACCGGTGGAGGTACTGGCTCTTCCCTTTGCTGAGCTCCCATAGCACTTCCAATAAATATTTCATCAAAAATAGCATCTGTGTAGTAGGTACCTTAAATTTCACAAAATTTAGCGAAACTGTTTTTTTTTCATATGGGGTTTGACAGGTAACTTGTGAAAAATTCACTTTACTAAACAGACATACAACATACATATGTAGTAGGTATTTCAAAAATCGTTATAGCGAAATTTAGAAAGTATAATTTCGTATACAATTTCATATTATGTTCATACATATGTACATATATATAATTCTTAACCACTTAAAACAAAAATGTTTATATTCCAATTTTAAGTAATGTAGTATTAATTAAGGTATACTTTACAACTTTCAGCTTAAGTTTCATACCATTTTTCTTCAAATTCGATTTTTAAAAGTACATCATACATATTATCTTATGACTTCAAAAAAATGCAGGAAAGATAGGATTTTTCGTTTCATTTAAAATAATTTCCATTTAAAATACAACATTTCCGCTTATTTAGCGGCGATAAATATCTTTCGCTTATGAACTATGTAAGAGGATATTAAAACTAAATTTTAACTATTTTAATAGTTATGGGGAAAGCCGTGATGGCGTTTTTGTGTGCAATTTTCATCTTCAAAAGTATAACAATGTGTATAAAAACTTGTGATCTACGATATTCTACGGTAATGCGACATTTATACAGATAAAAGAAGGTTTCATTGCCCACCAATTGGGTAAATAACGGTACTTGCCATGCAATCTTTAAATGAAAGATGAAAACAAAAATTACAAAATCATGTACATACCTATAGGTATAGGCATCTACCAAAGAACGGTTTTTTGTTTTTGACTATACAAATTAAAATCGTTTTTTTTGATATGTAAAAAAATCATTCTTATTTCAAAAATCAAGGCATTTTTTTTTTAAATTAAGATTTTATATGTATGTACATATTTATATTATTAAACTAGTTGAATGTAACCCTGTTAGGCTCCCAAGGCACCCGTTGAAATCATTAATATAAATTTATTAAATCAATTACATTTTTAGTACAAAACATGTTAACCCACTTAAAAAACCATAAATGTAGTCTCACCTTGATTACATATTATATATGTATCTTTACTTTAAGACCTTAACCTTAAAGATCCGACTATTGGAATCATATCTTTCGAAGTTGAGCATAACGGGAAATTCTCCACTGGTAGATGATAGACAATTTCCATACAATTTATCCGATTTGTGGATTAATCCAAAATTATGATTGTGACGCTTGTCCGTTATTTTAAAGAAATGCGGAATAAGACAAACATTGTTATAGTTATCCATGTATGCGTTGATGAGTGATGGGCCGATAAGACTAAAAAATGTAGTATGTACTTTCATTATCTCCGATCAACGTTAACTTAGAAATTCAAAATTAAAAACTTTTCTAGGAGTTGTTGAAGAACGAGTTTAATGCCATTTTACCATTTTCTCTTATTTCCTATGCATGTTTTATAATATGAAATCTTTAAACTTCTTAAGTAACTTGAACCACAAGAGCAAGAGAGTTTGTGTGATCCAAACCATTTTTTTTATTATTATTATTATTTATTATCGTCTTCGTTTAATGAAAACTCTAATGCAGGCTTTTCACGGGTCGATTTTTGCCGTGGGGCGAACGAAGGAGTGAAAATAGAGATTTTTCAATTGTTTTACCACTTAAATTCTTTTTTTTTAATCTAATTTTTTTCGATGAATAAAATCTCCACAAAAAAGCCAACAAGGTTCGCTTAAAAGCTTATATCGTGAGTTATGTTAATCTGAGATAAAATGACAAGGTATCATTTCCTATTTAAAAAAATAATTAATGTAACTGAAAGAAATTTGAATAATTCGCTATAAATTTCTGTAGATCAGGAGAATCTGCTAGAAATTATATGTATGTATGTACATATGAAGTGGGAAAGAAGATACAAATAATATTTAAGTGTCATTTTAAGTTTTCCTTTGAAGATGGCAAATCGCCAAAGAAGTTTCACGGTGTTTGTAAACTACACTTTTAACTGTATAATAAGACTTTTTACCTACAATGCTTATCCACAATAAAGCTTTGAACCGCAAGAGCAAGTTTTGCGAGACCCATAGTCGTGCATTTTTATTTTTTTTAACAATATGTACCTGTGTTTATTTAAAATTTTAATTACGGTTTTTAAACAGGGAACTGGATTCATCGAATTCCTGCAAAAGACGCCAAAGTGAACCACCACTATCGGGAATAACCGAACAGCTACCACGAGACGAATCGTACGTTAAAGCTTTGTCAAAATTCAATGAATGGCGACGAAGGCAACATATTGGGGGATCAGTTCGTTTGACTCGTAAGCAGAGTAAAAAATTGATCGAACGTAGAGGTCAGAGCGAGCAGTTTTTTGAAAAAAGAAACACGACAAACGATAAAGTTGCTCTTCAGTCTAAAAACATAAAACCTCTTGAAAACAGACTATACGAGGAAATTCAAATAAATATATTGGAGCAGGATCGAAACGTGTTAAATACCTCCCCTAGAAGAAATCTTTATGAAAAGGCTTCAACCAACCGTTCTTTTCCAGCCACTGACATTGTTAAAACAAGAAGGCGAACAAGTTTATCCTCGAATAAATCAAACAATTCACAAATCTACGAGAATGTTATTATTGATATAATTGATCAATTCGATCGAAGTCCAGATATATTGGAGATCAGTCAAAAATTTCTAAGTCCTCCCGTTAAATTTTTCAAGGAAAACTCGAATCCTTTTGCGAATGTTCACACACCAATAAGAAATCATCATCAGGATACCGATCAATCTACACACAACGACGATTGGGCTTATGAAAGCCCAAGGAATCTTAAAAGCCTTGAAGCACTTAGAGCTAACTTTAAACCATTTGAGGCGGATGAAGATAAAGTGAGAAAATCAATTTCAAGTGATTGCAGACCAAGCAGAAATCCACATTATCAAACTGTAATCAACAAACACGGTGAAGAGGTGGAATACGCTCTGCCGTTAAATGAAAAGCTTGAAGAAGATTTGGAAGGAAAGCCTTTAGAAAGCGATTCAAGAATAGTAGCGCTTAATAATACCTCAAGCTACCAACAGTACGTTGAGGATAACTTTGAATTCCTTAATGAGAACGATCGACTTGGACTGTCTCGTATTTCAGTTTCTTTTAGCAATAATCAATTTCAGAATGGAAGTGTGCTTGTTACGGATTTAGATGGTACAAGTGGTAAGAATTATACGGCAGTTTTGTTAATGGATTAAATTTGACTTTCTTGTTTGTTTTTTTTTTTCAGGAACAAAAGCAGAAGATAATCCGAGTAACTCAAAAGAACCTTATATAGTTGAAGAGTTGGAGGCTTTAGAAGTCTGGAGTCGTAATATAAGCAATAATATAGAAAGAAATATCGTCAAAAAGATAACACCCGATATGGTGAGCTTGTGAGCTTTGTACCGGTCATAGATATTTTGTATTATTATTCTCTGCATTCGGAATTTATTTATAAACATTTTTTATGATCTTTGTCATCTCTTTGAAAAGAATTGTGATTGAACAGCGATATTTTCAATTTGACATGAAAGTTGGTTTACATAATTGTAGATGAATGCAGATCAAATCTTACATCCTAGAAAGATGGCATCTTTTTTCTTAAGATCTCATCTTACGCTTAGCTTACAAATAAATAATTTTATCAAAAAAATTGAAATATGTATATTTCCTATTTTTCAGCATTTTGGAGAAATAATAGTTTGCAACACAAATGAAGTCTCCGAAAAGAGTCCCCGACAAGTGTTTGAGATCTTTAACGGAACTCTTCATTCGGGAACATTTCACTGCATACCCGTTACACAATTCAAACCAAAACATGGTCCTTTCGCTGATAGCAATCTCCAATTAAACTATGAAGTATTGCGGTAACTTGTTTTCTAATCACAAATATTTATTTTCTTAACGCGAAAATAAAATAAATTGAATAATACCCTACAGGAAAATCCGTCACCCAGATATAGTTTTATTGATGGGTATAACTGTGGACAACAAGTGCGCATTAGATTCTTTAATATTGGAGCCTTTAGATTACTCTTTATATCATTTCATTCATCAGGAGGTAAGAATAATTTCGGGCAATTCTATTTAAGGCATACAAAAACGATTGCAAAATATTTCAGTTAGGATGTATTCCCATCTCTATTTGTCTACTTTACACCCTTCAAATAAACAGTGCCGTTACTTATCTACACAAACACGGATTGATACATTCAAATATTTCCACACACAGTGTTGTAATGTGCCACTTGTCTAAGGCAGTTAAATTGACTTCATTTGAACTAACGACAACCACAAATGCAGATCTGAGAGATGAACTTATGGAATTCTTTCAGAATGAAAAATATGGTGAGTATCAAAAGTGACTTATCATTAGATAAGATTTATATTTTTTTTTTGTTTTGTTTTGTTTTAAAGAAAACGAAATTCCAACAAACATAAACCAGCTCCCACCCAAATTGCGACCTTATAACATAGAATACAGGAAGATGTTCTCAAAACATAATCATCAAGCTCCCGAACTACTTTCCAATCGCATTGGATTTGTATTCCCAAAGATCCAAAGTGATGTGTACGGCATTTGCCTGATGCTCTGGGAAATGATAAATTGTTCTATTCCCTTCGCTGATTTTGATTATGATGAAATGGCTAAGTTAATTTACTTGCAAAATGCTCAGCTTCCTATGCTTAGAGAAAATCGACAGAAGTCTTTTGAAGGAGTACTAAAGTTAGGTTTGAATATGTTGGCTGAAAAAAGAATCGTTGATACAATAGAACTTAAGGAAGCCCTTGGCGCAGTATCAATTGAATCCGACGACAAAATAGATGTATCCAATGAAGGAGAGAAAATGATTTCAAAGAAACACCCCTTAGAAGGTATATCAAGCTTGTTATGCAACAAAGGTTTCGGTCCAATGATAAGTGAACGCACAAGCACAATCAAAAAACGGAAACATGTCTTTAAAGAGGACCGTTTGTCTGCAAAACAATTGTTTGTTTATTCTCAAATAAATAAATCGAACGATCCGTCTGCGGTTTTGAACCCTTCGCAAACATCTTCCCCCGACAGTTCTCAATATGGCTTCGAAATTGGCGAGGTATCTATTCCCGAAACACCCATTGCTCGAAGTAATAAACTTCGGAAAACTGCATGGTTGTCTAATCAGTCGATTTCGCCGATTGTCCATTTGGAAATAAAATCAAAAGATGACGATGCAGCAATTAATCAGATAGAAATTGTAGAAAAGAATACATACAATGCATTGAAATCTGAAGACCCGTCATCAAATAAGCTATACAATGTTAATATTCGAATTCGACCGAATACGAAAAAGCCTAGAACACCAACAAACAAGGATGATGAATTGGCACAGTCACCTATCGAAAATAGTTCTCTGGATCAGGCGCAGAAGAACTTATCACAAATATCTGATTACATTAAATTCTTTAATCTAGTGTCGGAACAAAATCCAAAACCAATAGTGCATTCGCCAATTAAAACTCAGTCACCAGTAGAAAATCTAGTTAACTACAATACAACTGCTTCCAAACCGACTCAGACGACAGAAAAAATGATAAATCAACAACCTGAGCCAGTGCCTATGGATCAAAATAGTATTAATGAATTCTTCTCTAGAAGTCATGCGACATCAGATTTCGAAAATTCGCTGTGGCGTCGAGAAAAACAAAAATGCGTTCAATCTGTGAAGAGTGAAAGGCGTATATCGGTCAAAGATGCTGTCAATAAATTCGAATCGTTTTCGAAATCCATACTCAGTGAATCAAACTCACCAAAACCAAAAAAGACTATTAATTCTACTACTTCAAGTTGTGAAGAGAAGAAGAAAGTTAATTCGAATTTCAACTGCTCGAAAGGTGGTGATGAATGCGAACAAAATATTTCCAAAATAAATATTATTCTCCAAAATAAAAGTGATAGTATCAAAGCCAATGAGGAAAAAGTTGATGGTCAAATGACGAAGTCCAAAGAGGATTCCGGCCGAATTCCGGTCCCACCAGAACCACCAAATCAGAGTTCGATACTAACATTGAATTTCAAAAAGTTGGACAGGCGAGCATCCGATCTTGGAAGTTATTATATCCGTCAAAATCCAACAGCTAAAGGACTTACGGCCAGACATTCCATATATGGATCTGAGATATTTAAGCGTCTGAGAAAACCGAAGGCATCCAATGGAAATGAGAATGAAGGCATTTCAGAGAAGATTGCGTACAAAGCAGCGTTCAATACAAACATATTATACGACAAGAACAAGGACTTTAAAATCAAAGTTGGTAAATTAACCTGCTTAAATTGCGGTCATAAATTATTTGTTGTTGATGATATTGGTGAGAAGAAATTTTTTATTTTCGTTGATTTTTTTTTTTTTAATTTAATTTAATTTTTTTTTAGTTCATTCCAATACTGAAGAAGATCTAAATGAAACTTTCTCAGAGTTGTTGTTAACGCCTTTAAAACGCAATTTTGGTTTGCAGGTGAGATTTTATTTTTTTTACATTGGTTTTTTATACATATATGTATGTACATGTGTATGTATGTACGAAAGAGATCTTCAGACTCAGTTTCTTTTTGCCTGTCTATTATTGTTTGATAATGTAGAGCCTAAGCACACATTTCTAATATGAAGGTATCTACATATATTTTAAGCACTTACGTTTAGTATACAAATGAGTTTACCATAACTTCCCATATACAAAGTATGTATGTATGTATATGTATATATCCCAGGTAAAATGTTGAACAAAATTGGACTTAAATTACTTAATGAACATATACAATCGAATAAACAAAAAGTGATGTAGCTAGGATTGAACGCTTCATTTCTTGGCCGTCGAACATATTGTTTACCATAGGAAACACTCAATTGATTCTAGCCTCATCACTCAAGAGCGAAGACTTATTATGGCATCCCTCATGCCTGCTAATTTTATTATCCCTTTATTTTCAAATGAATTAGTATATTTACCAACGCAAAAATTATGAACACCGTAATTGTGTTTTAATGGAACGTTCTTACGAACGAACCTATATAGTTAAGAACGGATTTAAATGCGCAATACCTTCGGTAGTTGCAGTTTAACATAAAAACAGACATGAGTGAATAGATTAGCGGTACTTTTATAATTTTCAGTAATTTGTTCGGCCTTAATTACTCCTCCACAACTGTATGTACAAAATGCCAATAGTAAAGCATTGTTGGAAACAAAAATGTTTACGAAGAAGAAAAACGAAATCAATAGAAATGCATTGTTTTTGTTTCTCCCATATACGACAGCATCTAACTGTTGAGCCCAACTGTCGTACATGGGCGAAACTCATTATTTGGACTAAAGGGCTCAAAAATCAAAAATACTTCCAAAAATACTAAGCCGGGCACTTTCTTTTAACGTTTTTTTCTATTTTTGAGTAAAAAACGGTTCTAAAAGCAGAAATTGGCATTTATATAAATCGACTATTGTTATAATAAATATATATATTATAAATAAGCATAATGGTGAAGTTTTTGTGTTTCACTTTAACTTAAATTCCTGGCTGAACGGCCTTTCATGTCGTGCGTCATGCCTAAAATAATTTAAATTTGAATTAATAATTTCTATATGTAACCAAGTTGATGAAGAATAAGTCTCTAAACTTATATAGTCTATCTTATCTTGAACTTAAACTTAAATACTCTTAATTACGTTTTTTATTTTAATTTTCAGTTGTCAGTGTTGATAACTTACATATAATATTTATTTTCCAGCACGTATCCAAGTCAACTGAAGACTTCTACATTGATGATGATTTCTGTGAGGACATAGAACTATGTGCAAATATGGAACTCGGCACACAAACTCATCTCTCCGACTTTGATTTTGATATTTTCTCAGCGGAAATTTTCAATGCTTCAGAAGATAAAACAAGCCACGTAACGTAGAATTTAAACAAAAAAAAAATCACAATTAAATGTTTAAGCTTTTCTAAAATAGTGTATAAATTGTTATAGACTAGAATTTCTCCATTTAAGCACTTTGCTTTTATCAATGTTATTATTTTTTCACATTATAATTTATTTAATTGCAAAAGTTTTTCTTTGTTAAAATTTAAATCTTAAAGTTTATGTATTTATTAAACTATAAACAAATATTTATGTATGTATGTTTACAAATTCAAAACTACTGAATATTTATGGATATATCTTTGGCATTTTGATTTTTATTTGCTATTCTCGAACCGAATTGTATTGCACGCTTTTTTAGCTTTATTGAACTCCTTAAACCTAACTGGTAACCACTCAGTCTTAGGAACAATTTATCACCAACACCTTGTTCGAGTGCAAAACAACATCTTTGTTCTGGTTTTAAACTTCGCACAAAATGAGTTATATCTTCTTGAATGAAAGGTGCACGAGAGGTCTTTTTATTGTCGGCTATAACCCTGTCGTCTCTCCCTAAATTTCTCGAAGGAAGGCGTTCCCAGTCCATGTCCAATTCATTGGAAAGACTGAAAAGTTTTTCTTCGTGCGAACCAGTACATCGGGTGAAAGCATTTCTATGCCTTGTATAGCCTCCAAACAGCTCATCCGCGCCACTACCTATTATTACAACCTTAACGAAACGTTAAATTTAACTAATAAAACATTTTTCTATTGCTTACCCTAGCAGTTGATTTGTAGAACTTTCCATTACAATAACCTTCGGCTCTTGAAGCAAACCAAAAGGCACATCCCAGCGATTCATCAAGAACGGTATTAAGGGGATAAATAAGATGTTTGATGTGCGATTGAAGTTTATCGTTCAATTCTTTTCTTGTAACATTAACTTCAATTAAATTCCAATTTCTAAATAAATATTTAAAGTTAAAAAAAAAAATATAAAAAATCACGGCCAATCGATCAAGTTTACCTTAACGGACAAAGTTGTTTCAATTCTTCGAAAGATTCCTTTGCAGAACATCGATCCGGTACATCCCAATTGATATGATTTTTTGATTTGGGTGCCTCGAAAGCTACATTTATTAAATCAATCGAATCCTCACTATTTACAAATTCATTTGCAACTATAGCTAAAATAGTACAATCGATCCCTCCAGAGAATAATATTGCTATTTTTGAATGATTGCAATGCGGCTTAAAATTTTCAATGCATACGCTGCAGTAATTTGGAGTAAAAGAAACGCGTTCTTTTACTGAGTTTCTTAATAACTCGAGGAACTCGCAGATGGATTCATTAACAGTTTTTTCGTCTAACAAATAATCATAGATTGTTTCAGAGTCATTCATTTTAGAGCTGCAGAGTTGATAGAAATCAAAGTAATTCTAAAATTTCAAAAAAAATAGAAACTATTGCATTAAAATCAAATTTATACAAATAAGAGGGCAATCGTTAACGACTGTTATTTTTTTAACTATTAAAAGCAGGAAGCAAACAATACAATATTTTTTATGTGTTTTAGCTTACGAAATTTCTCTTCTCAAATTATTCTAAATTGCCCTTCCAGTCAGTCTTTCCAAAAATGATAGAAAAACACGATGCGGTTAAGGACGCTCGAAGGTCGTTTTAAATATACTGATATTTTGAAAGTCGAAGGATTTATAAACAAATCAAAAGCAAAAAACCGTTTCTTATAATTATTATCATACTCTCAAAAAAATTCTACTATATTGAAGGAATTCTTACAAAATGCACTTATAAAGCTTATGAACTTGAAGTGAATTGGGTCCTGAACTTGTACCTTTCTGTAGGAAACAAAAAAATCCTTATATAGACAGTCATTCTGTGAAAGCCAACAGGAATAGTGGGAAAAAAGTACGATATCCTCATTCTTTCAAATTCTTAGGCTACTATTAATAAAATTTAAAACTTGGAATACAAAGGCACTTACATTCTTCGTATAAGATGGCACAAGCCAAAGCGGATCAACATATTTACATGATGTTTTCACTCGCAAAACTTCATCTATTGCTTGCAGGGCAGTTTGAATGTTATCTATGGACGATTTCCACGGATACAGTAAAGCGATTTCGGGGAATCCTGCATTTACTTTGAACAGCCCTAATGGTGGAATTTCAAGGCAAGTTTTTTTTCGGCCGGAATGATCAAGATCTGCAAACAATAAATATGATTGGCAATTTTACTCTATCCTTACTTCAAAATGTCTTACACGAGTTGCTTAGAATTCTGATACATGTTGAATCACTTTCGATAAGTAATGAATTCCGTCCCAATGGGTCTCTGGCAAAATATACATTATTAGTCTCGGAATCATACAAAATCATGCTATATGGGCCTTTAAGAGTTTTTAGCAGTTTCAGAATATCATCGTCGTCTGTGCAAGTTGATAGATTTTCGATGAGCCAATTTGTATCTGAAGACTCATTTCGAATATTCTTGCTGAAGATATCACCATTTAGTAACAAGATCCAGTTTTTATAGCAAACTGGTTGAAGAGTTGGCCGTTTGCCTTGTTGCCAAAGAACGAAACCTCCAAATATAACATTGGCCGTGGAAGTCACGCTGTGGTTGTCTGGTCCTCGATTTTGTAGAAGCTCAGCTAGTTTCTGTAAAATTCATGTAAGATATTTGATTTAACTGGCCATAATATAATTAACACTATGTACTTCATCTATGGAAATTTTGTGATTTTCGTGGCAAATACAGCAAAATATCCCACACATTTTGTTCAAATTTTAACTTGTTGAAATACAAAATACAAGTGAGCGCGGTTTTGTTTTTGTTTATTTCCACTTGTCATTTTCCCTTCTTTGACAGTTTGACCTATAACTGGATTAAGGACTATTCACATGAGAGCGACCAACGACCGACGAACAAACGAATAAAATTTGATTTAAAACAATTTATAAGGACTATTCACATGAGAACGACCAACGACCGACGAATGAACGAATAAATGTGAATTTAAACAATTTATAAACATAAATTCTTCACAAATTCTAATCAAAATCGTAGAAATATAATTTATTATAATGTTTAGATACTAAAAACCGCTTTTTAATTGCTAAAAAGAGAAAACAAATTGGTCGTCGCGAATTGCAATCTGATTTACTGGCTGAACACAATAGAAGCGCGTTCGAACGCGCGTTCGCACCTGTCAAAGTTAAAATACGTGAAATTTCGTCAAAGTGAATACAATAGAGACGCAGCCGCGAACGCGACTCTGGGAGTTAGACTGCTTTTACACTACAGCGATTTTTAATCTTCGTTTCTCCTTTGGTTTCTTTCTAATTGCAAATACCTTTTACACGACAGCGATTTTTAATGAAAAGTTTAGTTTGTGCAAGTGAAGAAGTATCATCTCACTGCACTCTTTACTCCACTTGATTAAGCGAAGTTATCTAAGTGGACGACGAATGAAAATAAAACACATTCGAACAATTAGGAAAGGCACAAAGAAGAATGAGCGATAACTCTGCAATTTGTTCAACCTCAGCAATTTCGTCTACCCCGGCCACCACATACGTCCCTCGCCGACGTGCATAAAAATCGCAAGACGAAATTGCATGGTTTAAAAGCAGTCTTAAATAAGTTTTAATAATCACGCGCGTGCGAACGCGCGATAGAACGCGCGTCTATTGTGTTCAGCCAGTAATTGTGAAAGACGCGTTTATATTAGGTCTGTTTGGTAACTTGAAATTTTTTGCAAATTTGCACAAATTTTCACAAAATTGGACAATTTGTGACATTCCTATTTGTTAACTCGACAAAGTTGCAACGAGAGAGCATACCGAGAGAGAAAAAAATTTCCCCTCCATTGGATAACTTGCAAATTTGTGCTACATAAATTTCTGTGTGCAAGAAGAGTAGTCTGTCATAACACAAAGCTGTTAGAATCCTTTGCTTTTAATTTTAAATTTTGGTTTCTGATATGTGAAAATTAACTTTATAAATAATAAATAACTTGGGAAATTTATAATTTACGTAATTTTTTTTAATTAAACGCAAATTGGCATTTGATTGTTGATGTGATGAGTAAAATTCTGACGTTTTATGCACAAAAGTGGCGTTTGTTAAATTTCTTGTAAGAGTCTCCATTTTTGAGAATTTTGGTCTCACTTTGTTGTTTTGACAGATTTTACTGAAAAAAGATACCAAACAGACATATTTGGAGGATTGATTGCGGTATTACGGCAGTTTATTGGCAAGAGAAGTGGGGGTTGGGGGATCTTGTGGTGCACAAAGAAAACATAAAAACCGTACTCATGAGTCTCTTTCTGGTTTTTTCAATACCGTTTTTTTTACTATCGGATATGATCCATATAGATCATCAAAATACATGCATTACAACAACAACACGAGATCTTGCTTAAGGCTCTCCCAAACCAGCGTTAAACATTCGTAGCGTAGCGTATAGAGCCTTAGTCCAGGCGCGCACATGCAACTAAACAGTTTGATTGCGATTTTGAGCTGCAGCTAAAAGAATCGCCATACCAGAAGCTGTCATTAAAATCGCTCTCATGTAGCAAACGACGACTACAAATGGTGTAGCGCGGTTCCCCATGTCTACCTTTTACCCTGAGGCCACACGAGCAAGTACTGGCAAGCAAGTTGGGTTCATAAATTGCCTGCCAAATTCGTATCTGTGTACTGGCTGTGAAGTTGGTGGCACGTCGTTATCTTTTTCTCTACTATAGTAAACAACTTTGGTTGATCTTTCAAACAAAATGGATTGAAAAAATCAAAATACATTTGGAACGAATATTAAAGAAAAATGGTTAACAAACTTTAATAATTGAAATTATGGACAACGAAACATTAGAGGGAATAACATATATACTTTAACTAAAATTCATGTACTTACCAACAAAAAACTACAGACGTCAAAATACAGTTTGTTGGCTATCCGTCAGTCAAGCACAAAAGTTTCAAATTCCATTGAAGGATGTAAATGCATGTCAATGGATTAAAAATCCAAAATTTTTTCCATTTTATTTTCTGCTCCGGAAAAATGCATTTTCATGGCAATCGGTTGACATTTGGAACGAAATATTCTCGATAGGATCAAATAAAATTTGTCCCCTATCTGTCAACCCATAAACTTTCAAATTCCATTAAAGAATGTCTACGATGTCAATGGATTAAAAAACCTCTAAAAATCCCAAAAAATTGAAATTTCATTTTTTGAAAAGGGCAATTTTTGAGCTTTTTGTTGATTTGTAACGAAATATTGGCAAACGTTAAATAATCTGTGAATTTTAACATTTTTAATATGCAATTAAATTCCAAACTAAATTTATTTTAACTTAATTTTTGCACAAAATCTAATAAATTCAGAAATTTCAATAAAAGGAACGATGATTGTTGACTATAGTTAAAAAAATAAACGCCCTACTTGTTTCTCTACTGGCTGCTCAACTGGCTTCAAAAAAGGCAAGCCAGAGTTGACGAGCAAGCTGCTTGGGTTTATATGTGTTAGTGGAAAAATGTGTATGTATTGCAACTTGCTTGCCAATAATGGCTCGTGTGGCCTCCGGGTTATTAAAAAAGAGAAAAGTATGGGAAGATCCTATTTATTATCTAAAATGCAGCATGAAGAGAGCAGCAAAAGTTAGTTGAGTCTACTTTTGATGCAGCAACTTTTCATGCTGCAGCTTCACTTAATAGCGCTGTATATTATTTGCTTACCTTTCAACTTTGACAGTGCTACGTGCTGCCACTGCAGCTTCACCATTATGTTCAGCCGATAAATGCTCTTACAAACCAACGCGAAGATGATTGATGAGAGTACTCTCACTGGCACGATGCGAATCTTTGAACATTCTTGGGTCATCGCATATTCGCTCGTGACGATTTATGAGCCTGAGCGGTAATCTTCTAAACCAAAACTACACATTGCGTAAAAGAACAGGATTTGGTTTAATTTGTCGAAGTAAACGAACAGACCTCTTAAGTATTTTAACTTTGACATATAAGGACGCGCGCCATTAGGCGTCTATTGTGTTCAGCCAATGTTAAATGCAGCTGTCATTTTTCTTTGTTGTAATTTTCATTCTTAATACTTTATTTCAAAAATTTTAATAATTTTTTTTAAATAAGAACAATTCTTATCTTATAGACTATCGGAAATTCTTTCATCTGATAAGGTGTATTCTTACGGACTTATTAAAAAAGGAAAATGGTTCACAGATGTTTGTGTTTAGTATTTATCCTTGGATTTTCGTTTTATGGTTCAACAGCAGAAATAATAAAGCACGATAACGTAGTTATGATTTATGCATTTATTTTTAATTGAGAACAAATTCTTCCTTTTTTACATTATAATTATAAGTGTACTATTATGTTGCACCAAGTGGCTGATGCACAAATGCAACTGGCTGGTTGCATGGTAAGAAACTCTTCACCGGCAAAGTCTTGTATAGACTGCTTAACACAGCACGCTAAAATGAAAAAGAAGTACCTAGATCTCGCTTCGAATGCAACTTGCGCTAAAGAAATGCTCAATAAAAATCGTTTGAATATTGTTTACAACATGCAGAAAGATTTAGTGGATGCCTGGAACAAAGGATTTTGCGATGGTAAGTTTTGAATAGAATAAATTGTTATCGGTGCTGTGACTAAGTTTGATATGACTAACATTATTTCCCAAGAGCTAATTGAAGAAAAAATCGAAATACAAACCGTTCCATTGACGATTTATGGAGCGGAGTAAAGAGTGTCATAAAACTGCAGTTTTGTATTCCATACTCTCAGAAAACTGAATACAAATTATCCTCAAAAGTCCCGAATCATTTTTGCTTTAAAACACGTTTCATGAACTAATTTTATTACTCAAGTTAAAAGTTCAAGTGAGCTCAACTCAACTTGAATTTTATTTAGTCGCTCCACTCAAACAAAAGAATTTGTCTTCTCAAATTTTCTTCATATTCTATAATTTTATGACTTTGCTTTTTTATTTGGCATTTTATTTTTTTTAATTTGGCATTTTTATAAATTTCTTTATAAAATGAAAAAACAAAAGAATAATGTCGAATAGAAAATATCTATTGTCCAGGAGTAAAAAAATTCCGAAATACCATGAACGAAAAAAAGGAATGTGAAAGATTTTGATTAATTTTATTTCTAAAGAAAATATAAATAACATATCATATCCTTGTAATGGAATGTTACCATTCTTCGAAAATTAGGCACGTAAATGATGGTCGAAAGTTTTCCTCGAAATAGGGAATAAACTTTTCACGGGAATTTGACTGTCATTTTTTAATACCAACTTATCCGCTTATTTCATAAGCGGAGATGTTTTTTTAAATTATTTCTAAGCGGATATGCACTAAAAAGACACAATTAATAATTTCTTTAAACAATAGCCCAGGGCTTTCAACTTGAATAAATAAATATTATACAGTTAACTGTGTTAAATAGAGTAATTATACATAATAATAAATATCAGGTAAATGAATTGAAGAATACCGGACTTAAAACGAGAAACTGTTCAAAGTAATAATTTGTTTAAAACGTAGTGAAACAAACATTTGCCCAGTATCTTCTCTGTTTAGAGTCAATGTGATTTTTGTTTGCTTTTGTTTGAATTACAGATTGCTTTACTAACGGAACAATATCAAACGAGACCATATTATTTAATAACTTCTCCAAAGTTTTTGAAGACTGCGTAAAGAATAATAATGTCAGCACATGCATTATATGCACTGTAAGTTATGGAGATTTGAATAATTTTTACAAACAAATGGATGAGGCAAAAGAGGGGCGTATTTGTTTCGACACACAAGATAAAGTTTGTATTGATAAAGTAAAAATGTTTTCAAAATAATTATTAACAGAAACTTTTTTTAGATGAATAGAACACGTTCACTTTGGTCCAAGGATTTAAACTGTTGTCACCGGCAGTACAATCTAACGTTCTTTATTATCGCCAGCTCGTTGTTTGCCGCTTTACCTATTATTTTCTATTCTGGAATGTATAGTTATACAAAACGTATGGAAAGGAATCACGAAGTTCTCGATGCCGGTATATTATTCTATAAATTTAAGAAATAATATTTGTTGTATGTGAAATACGATTTTTTTTTTAGATCTAAATACAGGAAATGCCTCAACGTCAACTGGGGTACAATCTGGCACGTCGTCACATATTGAAGAAGGAACAAATCAAAGAGACAGCTCTTCTGATGAAGACAGCATTGATAAGTTGAAAGAGCAACGAGGTCAAAATTCTGTACATCCAGAAAAGGTTAAAACCCAAGACACTTTTAAACCAACTTCTTCTGCAAGAACGACTTCTTCAAACGATATTGGCACTCTCATTGATTTATAATTTACTCTTATTTTTATTTTTAATTTAAAATATTTATCAGTTAAAATGTGAAACTTGAATTTAAATTTTCTTAGAAATTATCAAACAAAATAATATAACCTATTAACAGGAGACGTTCAGATTATTAGTAGTGTAACTAAGGGCCAGTTTCAGTCAGAAAAGTGACACTTAAGTGGGGAATGTGAAAGATTATTAAAATAAATAAACATCACCGTTCACTGTTACCTGAATAAGTGGCACTTAAGTCTCCGATGTTGGTGACTTAAGTTCCACTTACGCTGGCTATACAATTTAGCTTACATTCCTAATATGGGGAACTTAAGTGCCCCTTATTCCGGTAAGTGTCGATTGTGAAACTGGCCCTAAGTCTACCTTAAAATTGATTATTATAATTATGTTTGTGAAGCTGTATTGTTTTTTGAATAGGTAATTAATTCGGCTTTTATTGATTTTACATCAAATGCTTTATATGAAAGCTCAGAACAGAGCACCAATGATCACTCCTGTAAATGTCGGTAGGACTCCATTGTCATTCTGCATTTCTCTCTCTTTTTTTTTAGCAACGACGGCCGTTTTGCTATTAACTGCGTAAATCGAAGACCGGAAAATTGTTGAAGACAGAGACAGTTACCGTAGAATGTATAATGTCTTCTTTTCAGTCAAAATAAACATCAAAATAATATTTGAAATGCCAAAATAGTGTCGACATCAGCATAAGACCAGTATTAAGTGCTATTACCACTTGGTGAATTTAGATCCGGTACTATTGATGTCAATATCAGTAAATGCCCTCCTGTGGCCATATTGAGAGCACAATCATTTGGAAAGGCTTTTCTTAAGACCTTGACGAACTTTCTGAAATAAAGATCAATGATTTTTGATCTCTTTCCTCAACGCGACGAAAGGGATCTAGGTTTAACTTCGATTTTAATTCCTTTACCACTTCTTTTGGGCTCATTAGACAGCGCGTAAGCGGACTCTGGTTGTCTGAGGGGGAAAGGAAGGGAAAATGGGTGGAGGAAGGCGCCCTTTGGTTTCAGAATTCATGTGGAGAAGTTGTATAAAGTATCATTGACCCTACTCAGTTTCTACAACTCGACAAGTTCGACGCCCGGATAAAAGTTAAAGCGCCTCTCAATATAAGCAATATTTGAATTTTGTAGACAGTAAAAAAATTTATAGAATCATTCCATCCTGGTCGGATCAAGTTGATTTTACCCTTCGCGACTGTACTTAATACACATGAAAATAATTATTACTTTAAGGCTCTCCCAAACCAACGCAAATAATTCCGAAAGACAACGAAACTTTCGCTCTGTATAAATTTATTTACATGGAGATTAATAAGAATACCAACAGTGGCGCGTTGCGAATCTTTGAACAATCTTCGGTCGTCGAATATTCGCTGTGAATGTTTCGCGCCGGTTTGGGACAACCTTACTTTTATAAGTTTTACTTTTATTTATTTTGCCACGCGTAGTTCCAGAAAGTTTCTATGAAGAGAGCTATTTGTAATCGTTAATTTGTTTGTTGAATTTACACTTTTTGAGACTTACCCATACCCCTAAATCTTTTCTTTGTTATACACACATCAACTTTTTGTATTCAATCGATCGTAATCACGGATTCGCTGCTTTGCTCAATTTCATCATCGTTGGGGCGTTTTTGCATTTTCTATCCCTCCTATATCGTTTTCCATTGGACATTCATGCGCTTCCGGAATCAAAAAGAAATCTTCTGAAACCATTCTACTCGCGCAAAAAATATTCTAACGATTCTGAGAAGAGAATTTCGCTTCTCCATTTATACCAATATCAAAGGAAATTGTAAGATGGGCAGAAAATAGATTTTACCTTTGAATGTTGCGTAAAACGCAGATACATACAACTCAAGTAGAAATCGCGTTCGAATCGCAGCAACTGCCGCGTTCCATGGAGGTGGCGAACACTACTCATGAGTAGAAGCAAACTGTACTTTAGTACTACCAACTACTCGTGGCTTCATATGCGAGAAGATGAAATTTGTAGGGAAATCAATTTTGTGAGTTCCATTGAAAATGTCTAGCAAAGTCCTTCCCCAACTACAAAGGAACTCGGATAATAGTTCAATTAATTGCATATGCCACTGTAAGACCCCGAAATTGGGAAATTCTAGAATTTACCGGTTAAAATTTGAATTTGTCAACAACATTGGTATAAGTCTGAAAAGGTTTGTTTTCATATTCAGCCCTATCTAAATTTATCGTAATCGGAAACTTGTTACGAATTCCGGAAAAAAAACTATCACAGAAGCCATCGATGGTAGTGGAAAATGTTATAATTGCCATTACGAACGGATTCGGTTATATAATTATTTTCGGGATTCGTGAATGAATCCGATTACGAGGGAATTCGTAATAAAAAGACTGAATTATTCTAGCCGCCCACCCAAGTTACTGTTGCCCAAGTAAAATGTTGAACTTGAGTTGCGCTGAAAAGTTAACCTTGAACTTTAATATCAGAAATGCGACATAATAGGCTATTCTTCGAATACAAATCACGGTTAATAATTTTGAATTTAGTTTCGGTTAAATAATATTTTGCATTTTATGTTGTAAAGAAAAAGTATTTTTCAGCATTTAATACAACAAATGTATGTCCTGTGTTTCCTTTTGCTGGCAATTGTTCGCCGTTAATGTTAAGAATGACACATTTAGAGTCATCTGATGTCCTGAAAATAAATTATGAGTTGATATTTAAATTTTTGTTTTTAAAAATTGGTCAGTTTACATATATTACGGAGATCTCGAAGATCTTAGCAATCTCACAAATATAAATGCGATGCCTCAGCAAAACTTATCAGTTTTTGTGTCAAATACTGAGGACACACATTTTGGATACGCTTGCTGAATTTTTGACGGATTCTGAAATAATATAAACTGACCAAATGTGTTTTTGGTTTGTTAATTAAAAGCATGAATACTAAACCGTCAAAAACTTGAAAAATATTCTCAGTAAATATTCATACAAAAATAAAAACTTGCGTACTTACCGTAATGCTTCAAATAGATTCGCAACAAACTGAGAGCTCATAAGCCCTTTACAATGTAAAACAACACATTGCCTTGATTGTTCACCTTCGAAATTCAAGTTGAAAATTGGTCGATATGAATTTAATTCTTCACCAGAATTCATATCGCAATCTAGCATAACAAACGCAAAATATTCAGCAACTTGATGCGCTATTACAGAATCAAAATAACCTTCAGAAAATACTTCATTTGGTATCTTCAGATTATTTGTTCTTGTCGATTGTATTTGTATACTATGCTGTTCAACTTTATATCCAGAATCTTTAAAGAATTTTGCAATAGATGATGGACAAATGCTCGAATCAATTGACGATTCCCATGTGAGGTGAAAATCGAAACGTTCGATTTCAGGATGGGATAGCGCATTTTTGATACGATTATATAATTTCGGTTGTTCAAGGAAATTGTTGTTTTTCAGGTCGATGGTGATTTCTAAAAATATATGTATGTACATAAAAAATGAATATTATATTTATAATAAAATACTTTACGATGACAGATGATTTTATAACAACTATGTTTACTGGTGGTAAATTATGTTATCTAGATACATATATTGAGATATGTATTAGCTTCTAATAATTAAATTATAAATAAAATGCACGACTGGGTACAGTGGCAAGCAAAAATATACATTTCTTGAGTGAGAAAGGCAAACAAAGTACATATTTTTAGTTTAATTAACTTATTTAGAAAAAAAAACCATAAACATAAGTGTATAAAAATTTCATAAAAAAGGGAAATACCCATATATGTACTTAAATTTGCACTTTCGCCTCTTAATTCTAATATGGCTTTATTTATTTATTTATTCGTATCTTAAACTGCGGATCTTCACATAGAAGATTCGTTGATTTTATGAATTTATGTTATTTATTAAATTGAGAAAAATTTCTACTGATGTGGAATAGTTATAGTATGGTTTCCTAACTAGAGAAGAGATTTTCTTCACTATTCTTTTGTTAAAAAAAAAAAAAATGCGCAGTGCAGAAATAATCGCTCGCGCCGGCCAAGCGCAATATGCACGGTTAATGGAAAGATTAATAAAGTCAAAACACCCTACTGAACATTTTCGAGAAAAACGAAAGTAAAAAAAAATGGTTCTATGGAAGTTGCCCTAATTAACCATTTTTCGGAAAATTTTTTCCAGAAGATAGAGTAGCTGTACCAATTAAAATGCACTGATTTTGTATTATTTGGCCGTTGGTTGATACCCATTTTTCAGTTGTAACGCTCATGCCAAAAGAACAAATGTGAACTAACAGGGGGGGTAAGAGCAATACTTTTCGAGAAAAACGAACATATGTACATAAATGTTATAATATCGGTTGTTTGTTAAAACGTACTTTTTCCACACAACGCACACAGGTGTTATCGACTGTATCCGTTGCGCAAGTGTTTCTATTCTTAAAGTCTATTGCCTTGACATGTCATCAAAAATTTGATATTTATCGAGCAATTCAGTAACCAAAATTAGGAACTTGGTAAATTTTAAGAAATGATTTACACATAGAACAAATAAAGCTGTTACAGCTCTCTGATATGGAAGTAGGGGAGGAGTAGAATATTTCATTTAGAGTTGGAAAAATGTCATTTCTGAAAAAAATTGTATTTTTGTATGTTATTCAGAGCAAGCAATCCAATCAATTTCCTAATTGATGATTCACAATAACACAGTTAAAATCTGCTATTAAATAATTATAATATCCACTGTCGTAGAAAAAAATATACCCAAGCAGTTCTCTGTACGTACAATCAGCGTTCAAGTTTAAGTTAGCGTTGCTTTAGTCATCTGTTAAAATATATTGCTAAAATGATGGAAGCCTTAAGTTGTTAATCGGGTGAATATTTGATATAATTTTCATTTATTTCCAGGGAATACAGAAATACTTGGCAACCGTGGATTTTCTTTCTGATCTCAGAATAACTAGTACGCTTCAATTTTCCGATTGTTCGTACATGTCTGCGAAAATTTATTTACGCGCCGTCGATGATGCATATAATCCACCTGTACGGAGAGTAAATACCGAAATCAAAAACTAGAACGCAGAAAAAATTTAAATTTGGAAAATTGTTTTCTAAAAATTAAACAAGTACATAAATATTACTCATAGCATTTTGTTACTTTGGAACACATGATAAAGTAACTCGCTGACAGTTTTATTGCTTCTTTTTTTGGAGATGCTCTTCTTCAAAAACAATATCTCGACATTTATCTTGATTTCGGTTTTTTTTTTTGTTGTATTTCTTTTATTATTTCAACACATAAAACAAACATTATTCTTAAACATAAATATTAAATTATACACCAGAATTCTGCGATTCACCGCTATATTTAGCGAAAGTCTGAATATCCAGATCAAAGTTTCTCGTTGAGATAAACATCTTGAAGCATTCCAATTCGAATTCATTAATCATTGCCCAGCTACCAAGTTCGCCGAGCATTCTAAGATTAGGACAGACTTCCACAAGCTTGTATGCGCTTCTTATTGACAATCCACTGGAGAAGGCAATATTTAGCGAATCCAAGTACTCCATTGGATTTTTACTGAGTATTGTATCGATTAGAGCGTCATTTGTTGATGCCATTGTTCCAATATGTACGGTTTTTATTTTAAAACAATTTGACAAGAGAAATGCCATGTGCTCTTCAAAGCAAGCAGATGTAATCGTTAACTTTTCCAAATTCATAAATGGTGGTATTGGTAATTTTTTCATACACAAAGATGTACTTTCAATAAAATCACAGTAGTAGAAGGTGAGAATCTTCAAATCTGCACAATATTGACTTATGTAGATTAAAGCATTCATATCAAGCTGATCGACGTGTTCCAAGTGTAAATGAGTTAGGTTGCAACCTTTGATCTCGAGAACATCTCGCACTTGATCACCAAAAAAATCACATGAGAGAAGTTTAAGCACAGACAGTTTGTTGATGGCTATCAGTGCCATGAGATCGTTTAGAAGAGGATTGTGAAATAGAAGAACAGTTGTTATTTCTGGACAGACTTCAGCAAGTATTTGCAAGTGCTTGGTTATAACAAAGCGACTTGAAAAAACTCTTAACTGTAGTTTTGGGCGTTCGCTGGCTTCGTAGCTTTGGTAAGTCATATAAACATATTCCAAACAACGTCCAATGTCGTCGAATCTTCCGATATCTTGCAAAAATGGCATTTTTATAAATAGACGGGTGTATCCTTCTAGATTGAGTGAAGTACTGTACAACTGCAAAACACGCAAGCTCGACAAACAACTGAGATACTTGACACTATTGTTTGTTATTGATTTGGAGGAGCTTACGTCCAATGTGTGCAAATGGGGACAGGCGGTTTCCAAGAGCTCTAGTATTGTATCTGTGCAGTCATAGTTAAGGACCAACATTCTTAAGTTCCTCATGCTTGCCAGCCCTTTTAAAACAATAGGCTCCATCTCAAACGTCTTCCATCCACCGGACATTGAACTTAAATTCAAATACTCTATGCCTGGCATACTGGATAACTTTGTGTAAAACATGTGCCTCATCATTTTTGGAACTTCCAGAAAATCTAAGTGACGAATATATGGGGAAATTATTACTTCTGCCAGTCCAACAGCGACATTCACTTGGCTAAGGAATTCACTTATGGAAGAAGATGATCGCAGACAACTCTTGACATCGTCTATCAGCTTTGGTGTTGTTCTAAATACTTCCTGACCTATACGATCGAAAAGGTAGTGTGGCACATTAAACTCGAATATATCATGTGCTATTTTGAGGCATTTCTTTAAGATTTCCGTAGCTTCGTGAGCATCATGCTGCGAAAGTATACGAATGTCTTTCATGAATTTACTTCCAAAATTACTGAGCCATACCACTGAGGCTTTCAACGCCAAATCCTCTAGCGGCAGTGGTTGTTTGTATTTTGGCATTTATGTGATTTTGTTGGTTGAAGTTATCGGTACGAATCTGAAAGATATCACATGTCTTAGTTTTTTTTTTGTCATGCATTGTGAAACTAAGAATTTGATTTAACGAATTAAAAAATGCTCATTTTTCCACATGAGATGCATGTGTCTAACTTTTCATGAAGGTATTATAATGTCAGTAGTTAACAAAAATAATAAAAACACTTAATACCAGTTTTTCAGTGCGAGATTTATGTTAAACCCGAGTTAACTCATCAAATTTGGTGAGTTAACACAGAATTAACTGAACAGATGCTTTTGATGTTTTATCCACTGAGTTTGTTTAGTCGTTCCGAATGCATTCTTCACCGAAAAACTGTTTAACCTGGACTTAAAGATGCTAAATTAGTAGGTTAAGACGGTACATCATCAGAATTTTGTAAATTAGCTGTACACCCTGATTGTTTCGATGAGGCCCTCACTTAAACAACTCTCAAAATAGGTGAGCCGTGTTAAACCAACAATCATAAGGGAATATTTTTTCCGAACAACAGGCTTAATAAGTGGGTTACTAGGCCGGTTATATGTTTGTCTTTGTTCGAAACTTGAACAAAATAAATGAAGGGTTTTTTATTGAATACAGTGTCATGCACTGCGAATTTCGAATGGTCATGTATTTTGAGATTTCATTCACAAGAATGGTTGCTGACGCCTGGGAATTGTCATAACACATTACCAAGTAAAATGAGAGTTTGAGGTTAAATTCGAAATTAGAACTATGTACAGAACACTGACATAGCCAGAAGCTTGAATTTCAAGAAACGTTAAATATGATTTTCTAATACCATTGTTGAAGCTATCTTTTCGATTTGAGAATTCAATACTTTAAACCAGCTTTATATAATGATCAAGACATTTATGACTTCGTTTTGAAATTGGCGACAAGTAAAATTAAATAATCCACATTTAATGTGAACCACACTCCCATTGCCGTTCTTGTTATTGTATTCTCAGAAGTGTCTTTTAGAACAATTTATTTAATTTTATTTCAAATATTAACTAGGCATGTTTTTACAAGGCTTTAAAATTAAATCAAACTGATCGACGCTATAAATTTGGCTAATAAGTAGTTAGTTAGAAAAATAGAAATAGAAAAACTCACCAAAACGTTGTTTCGATTTTCCAACTGGCCGCCCTTCTAAGCCAAGTATTTGGTATAGATCTTTGCAAATTAAAATATTCAATTTACCATCTGGAGTCACGAAGGCTTTGTTTTCAAAGTCATTGGAAATCCCACTTTCCAACGATATACCGGTCAGTCTTCCTTTAAAACAGCAAATCAAATTACTATCTGTTTATTCTTAGTTTATTTTTCTATTTACTCACCTCTTTTAATAAAAGCTTCTACAAAGTCTTTACGTACAAACTCACAGAGACTAAGATTTTTTACCAAATAGTAATCGGCAGTTTCAACAAGTTCTTGTACAGGCACTGGTATCGTTTCGCATTCTAGTAAAATTATGGACACCTGAAGAAATAAATGGTCAGTTTCTAAAATTCAAGAACTAATCTAATGAGAGATAAAACACATTACCTAGGCAATGGACTATTATAACTTAACAAGTTTTATCACTTTATTGTATTTGCTTAAGTTTTACTGTTCACCCTTCAAAATAGGCGTCTAAGATAAAGTGTAACCACCCCGAATGAGTCGCTTCACTAGGTAATATATTTTCTTTATGTTAGGAGCAATAACAAACGAAAAGATTTAAACAAAGAAAAGACGCATTACGAATAAAAAACAAACTTTTATATTCAATCGTAAAGCAAAATATACCTAGAAAAGTTGTATTTTTAGATTTCGATAAGGATAGAAGATGTTAAGTTTTTTTTGGGGTAACTCATCTAGCATCGTTTGTTTATGTTTACAAAATATCACTTACCATTTGATTGAAGAAATTATTTTGCATTTTTTTATTAAGTGCTTTCTTTGCTTTGGTATCATAATTTCCGTTTTGATAAGATATGTTCTGTTTACTTGTGGTAAATTTCCATACTTCAGGGCATAACATAATTATAATTTTTTCTTATATCAAATTTTAAATAGAAAATGCTTTAGAATTTCAACAAATAAAGAAGAACGATCGGAAAAATGCAAGAAATTCAATTTATTTGTCGTAGTCCGCAGTTGACAGACAGTAATGTCGAGACTCGAAACACGTGCTACTATTAATTTTCTTGGAATGCACTCACTATCATAAGGCCAAGTTCACATTGAAGTGGTATTAGTACAGTTTGGTTTGGAGTTGTAGGGGCGTGGATTGAAGGCGGAAAAACAGAACGCGGGCTGGCGGGTGTATTTTTACGCATCAATGTCCCGAGTTCTATTTGGCGTTGGCGGATATGTATGAAAGCAAAGTTTTTGCTTCAAGGATCCGGCGCAAGAACCAGATAAGGGCTTAACTACATTCAAACCTTTGTTCAAAATTGCAACAAAAAATGACCGTTGCGTTGTTTTATTGCTTGTGAATTGTTGACCGCACCGCCCCGACCGCTTGCAGTTTGGCCATCCCTTAAATGATAATATTAGGTCTGTTTGGTATCTTTTTCAGTAAAATGCGTAAAACCTGTCAAAACACAAACACCTGTCAAAAAACAAATTTAGCAAAAATGGAGAAACTTACAAGAAAGTTTACAAAAGCGTTGAACCAATTTTGTGTACAACACTTCAAAATCTCACATCAATAATTTGTTAACAATTTACGTTTAATTTATTAAGGGAAGTGACTCTAGACATGCCAATTATAACAGTTTTGGTTTATAAAAGTATAATTTCAAGAATTACTTCAAATTAGAACAGTTTAGAGAGAAAATAAGCAAATTAGGACTTACAATTGATAGCAGCTGTACTATATTTTCAAGACTTTATCTAAACCGAAAGTGAAATAGCGCCCCCTATCATGGCCCCGGGCACTACAATGCATTAGGAGGTGTGTTCCTTTGGGCTCCAGTATCTACTGCCTAGTACTTCTGGCTGCAGTCAACTACTTCTACTCTGTGGTCGAAGTAGTTCATTAATCTAGTTACAGAATGTTTCCAAACAAGAAAAAGACATCACCAATGAAAAGAAATTACTTAGTGGATTGTTGCTGTTGACATTTTTCTAGTTAAAAGTAAAATACAAAGACAAACAACCGAAATTAAATTGATATTGAGGTTAGATTTTACTTTTGGCAAAATGAAAGCATTCCATTCATCACCTACTGGGAAGTACTAAAAAGTACTTTGGAGGGCCCAATGGAACACGGCTAGGGATAGAAACGAGCACTCCATATTATATATCCTCTAAGGTGCTTCTTTTCTGAACTACCCTATACTTGGCTTAAACAAATTACGATTGTGAATTTGGTTAATTGTGATTACGCCTTAATTATTTGTCAAATTTGACATATGATGTTGACATTTTTTTCTCCTACTGTCTTCTGATGCTGTTTCAATAAAGAATAAAGGTTTTCTTTAGTTTTTTCCCAAAATAATCAAAAGTATTTTGAAAAAAAAAAATATCTCTCTTTCAAAAAAAAATGCAATATTTCAGAAGATATAATGCAATTTAATAAAATATCGCCCCAGTAAAATCAATTCACCTAAGCCTCTAGCAAGTACGAAAAAATCGAATTGATTCCAATTCGTATATTTTGTAAAACAAAAAAACAAAACGAAATTCAAAACAGAATCGAGAACTTATTGTGCTTATCATCGCACATTTGTTTGGCGAAAACAATTTTTCCAATATGGAAACTGAAACAAGTGCTAAACCTGTGTCAGAAGATGACCAAAACAGTTCAGACTCCAGCATGGTAAATGGAATAAAATCAAAAATGTACCTCTTAACAAACATTTTTTTTCATAATTCACAGATAGTGAACACCAATAGTATACTAGAAAAAATTGCAAATCTCTACGCAGAACAGTTGATGTCTGACATCGTCCTTGTTGTAGGCGGAATTGAATATCCTGCCCATCGAGTTATCCTATGCGCTAGCAGCGAAGTATTCCAGGTCATGCTGATGAACCCCGAATGGAATGAGTGTCGCAAACGGATCATTGAACTCTATGAAGAGCCCTTCTGTGCAGCAGTGTTTCCGCAATTCCTCAAATATCTGTATGTTGGCCAGTTGAAGGCCACTTTGCAATCTGTGATGCCTGTGTTGGCTTTAGCTGATAAATATAATGTCAAGGTGAAACCATGTGCATCTTTAAACCAATTCAAATAAATTGAACATTTTCTTCTACCTTTATCCCTTAGGACCTAGTTGGATTGAGTGTAAACTTTATGCTATCACACACGGCCATGGCAGCAACACAAGGTTATCTGGTTTCTTGGCTGCAATATGCCCTGACCTTTAGTCCTTATCATAAAGATCTCACCGAGTCGTTGAAAAACTTTCTCAAATGGAATCTGGAAATGGTTAGTGAGTCGAAAGATTTCGTTGAACTTGACACCCAGATTATGATATTGTTGTTGCAACAAAACGATATTATTGTCACCAGCGAAATAAGTTTGTTTGGAATTTTGCAAAAATGGCTGTTACATAGAAAAGAAATGCTCGACAATGAAGAAAGTCTGCAGAGGGAAGAGAAAGAGCTCATATTGCAGCAGCTAATTGAGACAACTGTAATGCATATACGATTTGCCATGATGACGCCCAAGGAATTAGCACATTTATTGCTGTGTCCAATACTCGCCTATCACAAAGAGTACATTGTCCAGAGAATGGCTATTGGAATGAGTTATCACTCAGGTGAGTTTATATTTATTAAGGGCTTATTGACAAATATTATAGTATCTATACAGTGCCCTTAGCATTTAAAACACAAAGCCTTCACAATACAATGAATTTTCATAAATAACTTGCGGATTGTACTGTTCACAACTCATAAACATTGATAGAAATTAAGAAAAATGGCAAAATAAAAGAGTAAAATAGATCACCAAAAAAAAAAATAATATATTTGTATGCCAAAGGTTTGTTTCAAATCGATAGTTTCATCCAATTAAGTAAACAAAGAAAATGCAAAGTTATCCTCTCACATATTTTGAAATAAATAACAAAAATAAAAAAAACCCAAACTGAGAGCTGTAAATTATGTTGGTGTTGGAGGGCAAAATTAATTTTAAATTAAAAATAAATCAATTTATTTTGCCCAATGGAAAATCAAAATAAACTTTTTGATTTGAAAATAAATTATTTTTTTTTTCCTATGGAAAATCCCATTAGGGATTTAAAATAATACAAAATCGAACGTAAAAATCTAGAAAAAGAAGAAAATACTCATACGAACAAATAATTTTCATTCATCGTGAAATTTTGAACCATATTTCCTATTTTAGTTCCGACTCTCTGTAGTTAGCCCGCAACAACACAGGGAGCGGGAAAGTTCCCAAAAATCAGTTTTTTCATTTTTTGATATCAAAAAAACAATCGAAGTGTATGGAGTAATAATAAAGTTTAAATGCAATGTTTTAGATTAACAAAAAAAAGAAACCCTGTTGCTATTTTCCTCTCTCCTTTTTCAGTCTACATATTTTAATATTTTTTGCCTACGCACTTTTTCTCTTCCACACACAAAACTATGATCTAACACTTAATCTCGTGTTGGCGAAGAAACTTAATACAATGAATTAAACTCATGAAATATCGATTTTAAAAATATTGTTTATTACAGGCCAAGAAGATCGTGTAAATGAAATAAGAAATTCAAAATCGGGATGTTTGCAATTCACACCACGCTTATACTCGAATGACTTATGGAGCGTAAGCTTTGACATTAAGGATTATTATCATATTCCAGACTATACAAATTACGTAGCTTGTTTTTTCTCCCAGCGAAATTTGGCAGAAAGAGAAGACGGTAAGAACGATGATAAATACAAAGTGGAGGAAAAGTAATGTCCAGAATGTCATCAATTGGTGTTTCAAAATCTCCATCGTTGCCCGAGCTGTATGACCAGTTGCTCTTCTGGGACCAACTTGCGGAAAAAGACTTTTGACGAGATTTGGAAAAATTATAGCACATCCACATTATGACATTACTTAAGCTCCACCTTTTATAAAAATGTACAACAAAACAAATGCAATTATCTTCTCTTTTATTATTTAAATCAGATCAATCGGTAACGTGGGACATAGAGTTCTTCCCTCGTGGAGTTAAATACAATAAGGCGAAAATGGTTTGGGGTGAGGATTTGCCAGAGTTTTCATTGCGTACAGTGCGTATTCGCGTTACCTGTAAGGAAAACTGTCTTGGCGAAGAAAGATTCAAGGTAATGTATTTCGCATTTAAGTGTGTGCTGCTATGAAATTAAATTATTATTATTATTATTATTATTTACTTACATATAATAAAAAATTACATAGTAAATAATTAGTTTAGATAGGGCCTAGCAGCTAGGACTTCCAGCCCTGTGTTGATTTTTTAGATTATGTGTCCAGCTTCGTTGAAAAAGTTGTAAACTTTGGAGATGTTATTTTGGTTGATTGGTTGATTGTATTGAGTAGTAGGAAGATTGTTTCATTTGCAGGAAGTATGGTGTTGAGTTCTGCGGAGTTAGAGCAAGTAATTTGGCCAAGCAAGTGCGATATGTTCAAGTTGTTGTTACATGTTGAGCAAGTAGGTGGATTTTCTCTTTTTAGAATGTGCTGGTGGGTGGTTACGGTATGCCCGAGTCGGAGACGGGCAAAAGTTGTGGTGAGAGCTTTTGACGTAGATGCAGGATAGGTTGGAGCAAGGCCGTTTGTGTTAATCCTGGAGTAATGGGTTTGATTGCGATTCCATATCTCTAGATGTTTTTTTTGAATTATACTATTAATGAGTCTTTGGAGGTCCAATTTCGTGTAGATGTTAAATAGGTAAACGGGAGATCTGCTAACAAGATTTGCTTCGTGGTCTGCAAACTCATTTCCTCGAATTCCGGTGTGGCTGGGTACCCACATAAGTTTGATTGATTTTTCATTTTTTATAATTAGATCTCTTATGTTGTTTATAAGATGAGATCTGTGGTCAGGGTTTAAAACCGCCCTGAGAACTGATAGACTATCAGAACAAATTATAGTTTTTGAATTTAATTTGACTGAAGTTTTAGTTGCTTCTAGTATAGCGGTTGCTTCAGCAGTAAAAATAAAGGTAAAGTCTAGTAGGAGTCCGTTTATTACTAGGGTGCCATTTTCAGAAGTGATTGCAAAAGCGGTGTTGTGGCAAGATTTAGTGCCATCGGTAAAAATAGTGTTCCAACCCTTAGAGTGCAGATGCGATGTTATTTCCAGGAAATACTTTCGGTAGATGAAATTGTTAGTGTTGTTTTTTTGGTATTTGGCTAGATTAAGTAGAATTGAACTTGGTTTAATATTCCAAGGTGGGGATGATTGTTTCTCTTGTTTTGAACATTCGAGAGGAATTTCGAGTTCCCTTGCAGTACTTATCATTTTTGATATGGTTGAAGGCAGACGTTTGAACTTTTTATAATTTATTGCCAAGGCAATGTCTTTGTTGATGATTGAGCTGGTGGTGAAGTTGAGTTTGGGGATAAGCTTAATAAAAACATCCTCTTGTCTTTGCTCTAAGGTTGGAAGGCCAGCTTCTGCCATAATATTTTGGATGCGGGTTGTGCGATATGCATTGATGCTTCTCCTAGCTGCTTGGTTGTAGGGTGGTTTCAGAAGGTTGAGCGTTGTTTTTGGACATTTCCCGTAGATAAATAATCCATAGTCGGTTTTGCTTAGAACTAAGGATTGTGTTATGTTACAAAGTGTGTTAAGTGAACATTTAGTTTATTACATGAAAGATAGCTTACAATGTTGGCCCTACTAGCAATACTCTTCTTTAGTTCTGTACAGTGGGGTTTCCAATTGTATTTGTTATTAAATATTATTCCTAGTATTTTGAGGTTGCTAACATGTTCTATATTTACATTGTTTAAATTGAATTCAAAGTAACAATTTTGTTTGCGACAAACATGCAGTGTCTTACATTTATTAATTTTGCAAAGTATATAGATATCGTCTGCATATATGCAGTGGTCTAAAAGCTTATATTTATTAATTATTACACTTATTTCATCAAAAGCTATTATAAATAAGATCACAGATAGGGGAGATCCTTGAGGGATTCCCTTGTGGAGTGGGCGGGAGGAGGAAAGGTGTTGTTAACTTTTGTCGAAAATTGTCGGTTGGAAAGAAAGGATTTAATGTAGTTGTACATCCTTGGACCAACTCCCAAACCTTTTAATTTGTAGAGAATAAGGTGTATTCCAACCCTATCGAATGCTTTTTCGAAATCTAGGGAGAGCAGGGTGACGTGGTTGCGAGCAGATAGTGCGTTTGAGATATTATACAAATAGAAGTTTTAAGGCTTTGCTAAACACATAGATACATATGAGTATTTGAGAACTTGTTTTTATTATTCGTTTTTATATACATATTTAAGAATTATTTTTGTTTTTGATTTTAGGTTGCTGTTTTAATAAGTGGAATGCAGCACGACATAATACACATTTTAACCGTAACTGAAAAAACGGAGTATTTTTCGGACAAGAGTCGTGTTCTTAATTTAGACAATCTGCTGCCATATGAAGATACTCCGAAAAGTGATCCCAAAAAAGAAACTCCCCATCTCATTGGACCAAGTAAAAATAATCTAAGCCTTCAAGTAATAATTGCCCCAATGGGACCCTATACGAGTAGAGAATCGCCGCCTTTTGATCTTAAATAGTAACAAAAATCTAAATATTAATGTATATTAAAATGTTTATGATTTTATTTTATTTGATAGATAACCAACAGCTTAAGTGTATAACGTATAAATTTGTGAATATTTAAGAACAATATATTAAAATGTTGTTTATAAATGGAAAATTTAAACAGTTGATTTAGTTGATAAATTTTCTTACTTCCAATAGTCCTTTATAGCAATTTGGGATATTTTGGAAAGATGTTATCAAAAGTAATCAACGCTGTGAAATGAATGCTAAACTACTGCATTGGCTACGAGGATGGGATGTTGTACGTCCGGGAAATAATAATGTAACAAAGTAAAGCAGGCATCAGTGCAAAAAAAAAAACATCCAAAACAGGACAAAGCAGAACGAAAGAAAAGAAATCAAAAGAACACGAAACTTAAAAAAAAAAAAAAACAAATTGAAACCAAACTTAGCGGAACCAAATACAAAACTTAAGAGCAATAATAAGGATAAGAAGGTACAATACAAAACCAGGCCATCATAGTTTTAAGTCCTACATACATAAATAAATTATTAAACAATTTGAAATTCTTTTTTTTTTTTGAAAATTTTACTGTCTCTAAAAGACAAGTATTTGTATCGTGCAAGAATGAAATACGATTTTGGAAAAGTCGAAATCAAAATTGTTTCTGGCATTCGAACGGGTGCTTTCCATAATATGATGCTTTTTTTCTCAAAACCTAAGGATTTTAATAAAGCGTTCACCGTACCTGGGATAGGTTTGAACGTTCATTTCAGATGTTTGGCTAAAAATTCACATTGTGGAAATATGGAAGTGACTGTTTTAGCGAAAGTTGTTATAATTTTGTTATTTTTCGTTCACCACACGGTGGTCCATTTAGGCAAAAGTGGTTGTAAAAACAATTTTTTTCCGGTGGATATTTGTATGTATGTATAATGCAAAACTTTTAAATTCACTGAATTAACAAATTTTTGGAGCTATCGTGGTCGAAAAAATTATTTAGTTTGGATTAATTGTTTTTGTAGATTAATTTTTAAGATTACAAAGAAATCATTTTTCTGATTTTTTTTTCTTAACGTGAAATAATAAGGGAAACTATATTTAATTTATTTAAAAAAAAGAAGATTTTTATCAATTTACAGCCTTGAAAATTTCCTTCAAGCTAAAAATAGATTGTCTTAATTCGTTCAAGAGGTATAATTTTTGCAACAAAAAAAGTCAATATGGGCCACTGATGTGGCGTCGGCTGTTCTAGTTTACTGATAGACCGGTTTTGTTAAAACATTGTAAACAGGTAGTTTAAGTAGCTCATAATATTGCATAAGTTCAAAAATCTTTTTTTTTAATGGCTAAATATGTAAAAACATGATCCTCTAAGTCCAACCTTTATTACTTTCCCAACACAGAGAGAATTTTTGTAACCAAAAACCACTTTTTTGTTTTTATCCCATTTCAATCTATAAATAGCAATTTTTTTTAAAATAACCTTTCAAACACAAAAGGAATTTTTTAAATCAGATGAAATAACAAAAGTTGAATAAGAATATCCCTAAAGCTATTTTCTTAAACCTTTCAAACAAAAAAAAGAATTTCTTAAATCGGAATTATTTTTTATTTACTACTGTACTGTTATTTGTAGGTTAGTTCAGCTGCAAACCAAATAAAAAGATTTCGAGAAAATTCAATAACAGTTTAAAAAGTTAAAAGTACCTACATACCTTTTAAGGTTATACAAAAATTAATATTTTGATCAACACAACGACAACAACTTTAGATAATTACTATTAATGGAAAACAAATATAGTATACCTTCTGGATTTATTTTCTTAGGCAGATTAAAATTCTCTAGTCATTTTTAATCGTAAATTAAATTACTTTCGTGAATGAGGAAAGGCTCTTATGCATGGATGTATGTATCTATCTTATCTGAATATTTCAAATATTTATTCAGTCTCAATAAAGGTTGTCTTTAATCTTAAAACAACACCTCACAATTATAGTTACATAGTTCTAGTTTTCAAATAGTCAAAAATGTAAAAAATAAAAATTTAAACGCTGGTGCGTTTTTTTATACCTTTACTAATTATATTCAGGGGAAATTTTTGGAAGGTACCTAACTTTTAAAGGGAGTATTGACAAAAGTTTTATTAAAAAAAAAAGAGTTAGAAAAAGGTGTTTGTTAATATTACAAACCATATTTTTTCAGTGTTGGTGGGAATACTTTTGCGTTGCAGATTATAATCACTATCAGTATCCAACATCTAACTCTACTTCGAACTTTCGACCATGGGTGGCCCTTGCAGAAGGAAGTCACCCCTATTGCGATTTGCGATTGTTGATTGATAGTAGATAAATATTGAAATTCGATATTAAACCACCCAACCGAAAAAAGTTTTGGTCATTGGGAATAATGCAGACCGTTGTGAATTATAAAAAAATTTTTTATATATATTAACAAATATCAATGAATAATTGATCACATTTTCAGTAAATTGAGTTTAAAAATCCAAAATATCCATATTTATCAACTATCAATCAACAATCGCAAATCGCAATAGGGGTGATTGACTCTAGAGATGCCAATTATAACAGTTTTATTTTGTAAAAGTGCCTTTTAAGCGGCCCCGCAGGGCCAGGACCCTCCGCCAGTGGACATACTTCAGGCACCCAGAGTTTTTTTTCAAGTCGCACCAAATGCGTTAACGCACGCCCACTTTAAATGGCGAAAAACTATTATAACTCTTATAAATAGGCATGTCTCTAGTCTCGTCCTTTGCAGAAACGTGTACCGCAATTAAATAGCGCTAGGTTTTATCACAGTAGTCACCCTAACTCCCTATAGCTGCCTCAAAGCTTACCATACAGGGGGCCATAACTATATCATTGTATCAATAAACTATTACCATTCATCTTGAATGCTTTGCTTAGTCACTTTATTACCTTGAATCACAAAGGCAAGGTCATCCCTTACGCAAGTATATTGGTTTCGTGCAAGCAAATTCAGGTTATTAGTAAAAATTCCTTTGATTATTAATATTTGACCCACGTTTGTACAACTGGCCCTAATAGTTTTGACTTTTTTTCAAAATTTCTTCAAAAATAAACTTATAGTTTCCAAAATTTCTTCACAGCCCTTAACCGCAAGAGCAAGTAAGTGGGACTAATTACTGGATTTTAGTTTTCCTTTTATGACAGGGATTATAACTAGAACAATAAAATTAAAGATAACATCAAGCGATAGTTAATGCTATTTATTAAAAGCAAGCGCAAAGATAGATGTACAATTAGAATTAGCACCGTGAATGTAAGACTGATACATCGTGGATCCGTGTGATAACCGATGTTTGTTAAACGAATTTAAATAAATCTTTAAAGTGAACTAGTTAGTTTCGTACCTGATATAAGTTATTACGACTACCTTTTTTAATGGATAATTCAGCGTTTGTTGATTTCGAAGATGATATTGGTAAATAGTTTAAAAACGTGAATTGCATATTGTGGTTTAAGATCGTTTCTGTTACATAATTCATACGTATAAATTGTGTTCGTGAAGTTTAATTAATTAAAAAAAATAATAATCCTGATAAAATTCTTTTACCAAAACCAATAAGTTAACTAAAGTTTTAAGATTCATTTGTGGGTTTGCGTCATACTCTTTTCATTTGTCAGGGGCTCTATTTTGTATTATTTGTAAAACGGTTATCGTAAAAATAACCTCGTTATCATAAAATATAAACAATAAAATGACATATAACGCAAAAGCAAAACAATTTTTAATATATAATCACCCTTATTCCGTAAGGCGTTTTACGAAAACGACAGTAAAACGACACGCCTCCAGAAGCGTTAGTTGGTATTTAAGTAAAACTTAAACTTTACCGTTCTCTCCTTTCTTCAGCCGTCTAACCATTAATACAGTAGTCGTTTTTCTAAAACTCCATTTGCCACTTTTAGAGCCTTGTCATTTCACTGTCGTTTTACTAAAACGCCTTACGGAATAAGGGTGAATGAAAAGCAATCGGCAATCAGCGAAAGCAAATTGGAACGCGAAACTATTTAAATCCTTGCTAGGTTTATGGTTTCCCTTTACCGCTTCAAACATTTTCACTATAAAAAGAGACTTTGGAAATATATAATTTTTCGATTAATTTCTAAAGCCTAGTACGCTGCTGATGCGAAACGAAAATTCCCATACAAAAATGCCACAACGAAATCATAAACGAAAAATTTCGTCCTCCTTTTCGTTTTTCAGTACGCTGTTCGATGAGCGAAATTGATAATTGTAGCAGATTATTTGGAGAGGTCTCCGCTCTTTTTTCGCACTCAATTAATTACCCGGACCATTAATTGTGTGCGGAAAAGTGACATTTCAGGTTTTTTTGTGTTTGTATTTGTTGTATCTTTCGTTGCAGCATGGCTTTCTGTGATTTTTTTTGCGTTTGTGTTTGTTTTTTTTGTTATTGGTGTGACGCTCTCAGTTGTCATTTTTTCGTTGTGGTTTCCGCAAGCATTTCGTTGTCGTTTTGGAGACCACCGAAAAATTTCGTTTCGCATCAGCATTCGCATCAGGCTTAAATAAGAAAAACGCCTATAGATGCAAAATAATTGTCAGGGTCCTGTCTGTAGCTGTGTTCCTTTGGAGATGGGGAGTACTCATGAGTAGAAAAATCTAGTACTATACCAACTACACAGGCTTCCATGGAGAGCAGATGAGATTTGTAGGGAAAACAATTCTGTGCCTGTCATTGAAAATGACCAGCAAAGTACCTACTCATGAGAACTTCGACACCTTCAAATGAACACGGCTAAAACCTAGTAAGCTGGTGATGCGAAACAAAATTCCCATACACAAATAACATAGCATATACGAAACATTTCATTCTCCTTTTCGTTTTGCGGTAGCTATTCGTCGAGCGAAATTAATAATTGTAGCAGATTATTTGGAGAAGTCTCTCTGCTCTTTTTTTCACACTGAATTAACTGTTCGCACCATTAATTGCGTACGAAAAAGTGACATTTGAGTTTAATGTGTAAAACTACATGGACTTTTGTCCAAGTGGTGACACTTTTGACTGTTATTTTTTCGCTGTGGTTTCCGTAACTATTTCTTATGTGGAAATCCCCTTGTAGTGAGAATGAATGAAACTTATTCGACTTTTGTGGAAAACAAGAATTGCAACTTATTTTTTGCCACCCCAACAATTTTGCTGTCCTGAATCAGCCCATGGGTTTCCCAAAGTTTTATTTTTAGGTAACCACCTACAACAAAATCGAGAATGGAGAAAAAATTGTCAATCTAGCCCAACAAATATTTATATGCTCTATAGAATTTGTTAATGTTGCTGTTTCATGTAAACCATCATTTTGTTCATCTCATCACACAAACACACTTCCAAAAGAAAACGAAACATTACAAAATTTTCTAACAACTTTTTTACCAGAATTCACAGAAAAGTCTAAGAATGGATTGAATAAGGCGGGTCTACCACCGGACAAGGTGTATTCTTACGAAGAAGCAGCTAACTTAACTGGCACTGGATTATATCATTATTTTTTAGTTGTAGTATGTGGCTTCTGTTTTATGACAGTAATGGTTGAGACCATGGGCATAAGTGTTATGCTGCCATTTCTTAAATGTGATCTGAGTTCAACCATAGCAGAACAGGGCTTCCTGGCGTCATCTGGATTTTTTGGAATAGTCGTTAGTTCACATGCGATGGGATTCTTCGCTGATACGTGGGGTCGAGTAAAAACCCTGCGCACCGCTCTATTGTGCGGCTTTATAACAACGGTGATCTCAGCATTTTCCATCAACGTTTGGATGTTGATTGCGTTTCGATTTCTGAATGGATTGTCCATTTCTGGATGTCAAGCTTGCGTGTTCAGTTTCTTGGGGGAATTTCATGGACATTCGACTAGGCTGAGATATGTTACTATGTTGTCGATGTTCATGCCGATTGGATTGATGTTTTTACCAAGTATGGGTTATAATTTTCTGTTAATCATAATCCTTCAAACTTATAGCAACAGTTTTATTTTTAATAAGGTATGGCCACGGGAATTCTTCCATTGCAATTCGATGTTAATATTTTAGGATTAAGATTCACTCCATGGCGAGCACTTCTTTTGGCAAATTCTTTCCTAAGCCTTTTATCACTGACTGGACTTTTCCTGTTACCAGAAAGTCCCAAGTACAACCTCATCCAGGGAAAAGCCGATATTGCTCTGCAAACTTTCCAAAAGATTTTCAAATGGAACACTGGCCGACCAGAAAGCGAATATCCAGTAAAAGAATTAAAAATGGAATTATCTGGTGCCAACTTGAGCAATATTCATGGATTAAGAGGCGCTTTGGCCTTGATTTGGAGCCAGACTGTACCACTTTTCTTTCGAAGCCGTATACTACATACGTTGAATATATGTGCAATTATGTTTTCGATATTTGCCATTTCTCAGGGAACTTTTATGTGGTAAGAAATTTAAGTTCTTCAAGAAGAAGAAGAAGAAGAAGTAGAAGAAGAAGAAGTCTTTAACGGTTATAAATGTGTATTTTTAAGGTTCCCAACAATGTTAGACCAAATTGTTGCCAAAGCGGATAGCGGCTATTTTGTCTGTGAAATCATGGATATGCATGGAAGTGTCTCCAAAAATTCATCAATCACTGAAGAGCAATGTGGTGGTCCCGTCAACACTGGAATGTTTAAAATTCTTATCTTGATTGGTGGAGCTTTCACACTGGTTTACTTGGTATTCACATTCACTATTGACGTTATCGGGAAGAAGAACCTTCTGAGTAAGTAAAAAGGGCGATACAAGTGGTCCGTTCTTTTTCTAACAATAGTTAACTATTGTTAACAATAGCCGTGTTCCATTGGGCCTTTCAAAGTAATTTTTAGTACTTCTCAGTAGATGATGAATGGAATGCTTTCATTTTGCCAAAAGTAAAATCTTACCTCGATATCAATTTAATTTCGGTTTTGTTTTCTTATTTTACTTTAAAATTAGAAAAATGTCAACAACAATAATCTATTACGTAATTTCTTTTGATTGGTGATGTCTTTTTCTTGTTTGGAAACATTCTGTTACTAGATTAATGAACTACATTGAACTACTTCGACCACAGAGTAGAAGTAGTTGACTGCAGCCAGAAGTAGGTACTTGGCAGTAGATACTAGAGCCCAAAGGAACACACCTAATAGTTGACTATTGTCGTTCATTTAATCAAAAATAGTAACGATTTGTAACTATTTGACACATAAACATCGTTCCTATCTTCAACTCATCTCCGTGATTTGAATTGACAGTGTTGATCTGTCAAAGTACACATGTGAGCCGTTTTGTTTACATAATAAATCAAATATTTGGTGATTTTTGTGAAATAAGAAATACGAACAAGATTAAAATGCATTTTTTCCAATTGAAAATCAGAAAGCAGAATTTACATTGCAAAAAATATGATTTGTGCCATAAAAATGAAAATATTAATATTTTTTTTATTTTTCATTAATATTCGTTTGACAGATCAACAATATCTAACAAAAAATCGTTCCTAATGAAATCGTAAGATCCTAACAATGTCTAACAATGACACTTCAACAATTTTTTTTGACATAACAACAATAGTTAACTATTGTTAGAAAAAGAACGTACCAAAAGGCTTGTAGGAACCGTCGCGCCAAGCGTACTCTTCTTTCATTTTGATATTATGCTTTAATTTATAATTTAATTGATAACAAATTTGTATTTGCAGTGATTTGGATGGTTATAGCCGCAGCTAGCTGTTTGCTGATACACTGGGTTAGCTCGTACGTTCTGTCCATTATACTGTTGACCCTAACAATGACAACTGGTTCTTGTGGAGGAATTGTGAGCGCCATTTCTATTGAATATTTCCCTACAAACGTAAGCGCAATGGCGATGTGTCTTATTATGATGGTTGGTCGCTTGGGTGCAGTAGTTGGCAGTAACTTCGTTGGCTTAGCAATATTTACGAATTGCGGTATGCTTTTTTATGTTTATGTTGGCATAATTGCTGTCATTGGTTTGTGTTCAATATTTTTGCCAGGGAAAAAGCAAAATTCAAGCAGTTGTTAAAAGTATCAATAAAAACTAAACACAAAAGATTGTTCTTTTTAATAACAAGAAAACCTAGGATTACTTTGTACATATTTTTTTGAAAAAGTCGTGCTAGCAAGGGGGACTAAACTCTGCGGTTATTCGAGTTGGCAAGTATATAGCGTATTCCCTATATATTTATAATCTATATATAAGTAATAGTTTTTGTGAATGCAACTGAAGATGATATTAGGCTATGCGCACATTAGGTTATGCACTCGTATGCATGTTTTGACGTCTGTATAGTCAGTTTGGCAATGCACGCACGATCGCTTTTATGTCTGATCTTTACACATATATATACTACAACGTCTATCTGAGGGAAAAAAAACTAATTTGACGTAAATTCTTCGAAATGTCAAAAATGGTAAATAAATTCTTGAAGAAGCCATTTTGTTAAATGGTAACGTTCAGTAGTGTGTATGTGTAACTATTGAAAGTCGATGTTTTCACATTCGATTGAAATCAAAAAGAGTAAAATAGTCTGAAAATTCAATCGAAAACGACATAAGACCGAACCCATAGAATCCGTCCCATGCGTTGTGTCGACGTATACAACTGACAGCTTGATTATAAATACACACGTACTTATGAGAAGTGACCCATAAGCAACGCATGCGCCAAACGCAACGGACAAAGTACCTGAACTTTTAACTTTTCTCTCCGGCAGATCTGTGGACTTGACATCAGTTGTGAAGAGAAATTGAAAAAGAGGGTATTTTTAGTTATTCATCGATGAGCTTCAGTGGAGAATGGCTGGTTTGGTGCAAAATCCGAAAAAAAATCGATATGAGCCCTCTTAAAAACTTATAACTTTGGTGTTAAATATTGGATTAATATTAAGGTAATTAATTAAAGCCAGGCTGCAATTGTGAATCAAAATTATTTGAAAAGCGCACAACACATCATACTACAAACGCAATTGAGTTGTTTTTACAATCAATTTCATTCACCGGCAAATGACGTAACTTCACAGAAAATAGAACAAATAAACAACCACACGGACAAGGACAAGGAAATAAATAAACAGACAAACGAAAAAACGTATTCATTGGGTCAATCTTACCCGTTCCATCCGTCCACGTCAACGGATCCGTTGCCGCAACGCAATGGACGGATTATATGGGTCGGGGCCTTCATGTCGCATTTCTTTCAACAATTTCAGATTGGTTATTTTTTTTTGATTAAAAGGAATTTGTTGAAAAAATCAAATTTTTTATGTGTGTGTGCTATTTGAAAGCAATTTTTACACGAAAGAATGTCAGAAAATGAGAACACCAAATCCCTCTATCAAGAATGTCAAAATCGCGATTGAACAAAAAAATCCCAAATAGATAAATCCCGAATGCCAAAATCCCTTATATTTTTCAAAGAATCAACTTTCACCATTTGCAATCTGTTCTTAAGAACAGCTTGAAGGAGTATCGACCAATAAACACAAAAACAAACATAAACAATAAAAAATTGACATTTCGAAGGCTAGAATTCCGAATGACACGCCGTCAAGGCATTGTACAAAACAAAATAAAATTAAAATACACACACACTTTAAAGAAGCTCTCATTTTGATTCTTTAATTCTTCCATCGATTCTCGATCTTCTAATCGATGCAGCTCTCAAGGTTGATTCGGATCGAGAAATCAATCCCATTTGAATCTGATCCAGGTCTACACGGAATTGAATCCGGCTTTAGTTTGTATTCAAGTCTCCATGCAAACGTAGTCTATATTTAAAAATTCTTAATCATATTTCTATTCATTTGAAAGTCAACTTCTAAAAATTATTATTAAATTTTTTTAAAAAGCGATAAAGAACGAGTTATGGGTTAATATTGGTCATAGTTCATCCTGTGTGGCTAGGAATAAAAAAAAACGTCCCTGTTTCTTAGATTCCACTCAGGAACATAAAAAAAGGCATAAGAGTTAATAAGTCCGGAGATTTTTTTCTACTATGTAGTATGTCTTTTATAAGACGAACTTTTGAAAATTCTCAACGACTTTTAAAAGATTTCAAATCTATAAATGCGAATCTTGAACTATAGCTGGGTAAAACTTCCCACCAAACGAAGTTCTTCAAAGCAAAACGCTTGAATCTTCTCTCAAAATTTTCAATTCTCTTAGAGGAGTTTTGGTAAAAAGGCGCAATACCTGCAATATTCCAATGTACGATTTCGCTTTGGATATTATAAAATTAAAAATGTCTGAAAAGAGAACTTTGTGTCAAAAGTAACACCAAGGTGTTTTATAGCGCTTACAATTGAAAGATTTTTTCGTTGAGCCCTGATGTAACCCTGGTTTCACTCGAAAGCGTTTTTTGAAAAACCTGTAATCACCCTGGTGAAAAAATTCTGTGTTTTTTTGAGACCTGGGGTCGCCCTGAACTCGGCCTGAAGAAGACCTAGGTTTTTTTATTATGGGGAGTTGAGATAACGAATTGAAAGAATAGCTACTCAAATTTAATTTCATGTTAATAAATAGAAATAGAAAATGGAAACGTTAGAAGTTGTTTTTATTCATTGTTAAGACATATTTAAATCAAATTTTAAGTTTTAATTTATCTAAGCACATAACTTTTTGTTCTTGCTTTAAATGTCAACAACCCTTGATCATTTTCTGAGAACCAAAAAAAACTAGGTTTTTTGATAATTCTTGGTGTTGTCCAGAAAACCTGGTTCAACCCGTTCAGCGAACGAAGCTTTTTATATGAGACTGTAACTGAACAGCACCTTAGGTTTCAAACGAAAAGCTCTTAATATAGTTATGACCTACACTTGTTCAAGAGGATTATAACTGCGCCACTGAAAAACGCATCTTTGTCTTTATGAAACTTAACACAGTTTCGAATCGTCTACTAACATTAGATAGTTTGCAAATAACTGCAAATAATCTGGAATGACATTGACAAAAAGGTTTAAAAGGAGAGGCCTTAAATGACTACCTTGAGGCAAGCCTGCCAAGACCTCAATAAAAGAAGATTCACCATCTTTAATTTTAACAATGTTTTTTCGTCAATTTTAAACCCCATTCTCTAAAAGTTTCTCATAAGAAATCTAGGTGGATCAAAAGCTTTCATGACTTGTATTCTTTTTTTCCAAGGAAGATACACACAAATTTGTGGCAAGACACAAATTAATTGTAGTGGAGCGACCACTACAGAGCCCAAGCTGTCTTGGAGTTATGATATCTTTCACTGTGAAATTGAGCCTATTGGAAAAAAAACTTTTCAAAAATGTTTGGAATCACCGAGAGCCTTAGGAGTTCAATTCAAAGTGACCTCAACTTCAAATTGCGTTCACTTAAACAGAATTACCTAATTCTTTTTAATTTTCTTCATCTTTGTTGTTATTGCTTATGTACCTACTACTTTCTTCTTAACTGTCTGATTGTTTTATTAAACCAAAAAAAAAAAAGATGAAGAACATGCTATCTATTTGCATATTTTATTTTTACAGAATTTTTTTCACAACCCAAGTTTATTTGCTAACTGACTAAAGTTCAGTGTGGTGCCCAAGTGATAGTATTCAAGGTATAGTATTTAATGGAATTGAAATTTAAAAGAAAAAAAATTTTCCATTTAAAAAACCAACGAGGAAGGCTTTATTGTTTTTTTTCTCCAATCCTTTCCAAAAAAAAAAAAAACACACACATTTTAAGGGATCTTAATGTTGTTTTTCGTAAAAAGCCAACTACCTATATATTTCGTTCTAGAAAACCCTTTTTAAATGCATTCCCAGATAAACTTTCATTAAAACTAATGGCCCGGTTCACATAATGTGGCTTCGGACTTTTACTTTAATCAAGGCAATAAAACGACAATTAACTTCAGTGCCACCTGTTAAAATGCACCAAACGCAGGAGAGGAATAAGACCTTGATGGCAATTTGCGATGCCAAATCCAAGCAATTTCTGTTTAAATTGGCAACTGGTTGTTGTATGTGCTGAATAAAGATATGTATGCACAAGTATAGGTAACCTATCGTACCTTTATTATTATCAATTTTTTTTAATTTTTATTTTAAAATTTTAATATTCATTCTCTTTTGAATTGGTGAATTGAAGAGCACCAACGCCGCGTTGGCTCACTGTCTTATTTGCAATTTGTTTTGCAAAGTCCTTTTAACCAAACCAAGGTGGTTTTGGGTATTATTAAGCAAAACGATGTGCCACTAAAAATCCAGCTTTCCAGTGCTGGTTCATTTGAGTATGTAATACAAAGTGGGCCCCTTTGATTATATATGTATGTAGGTAAGAAAAGTATGTTATTCATAAATATTTTAATAGTGACTTTAGACATGCCATTTAATAACAGTTTTGTTTATTAAAGAAACCAATTTTCAGTTGATGTTTACCTGTAAATACAGGGTGTTTTTCAATCTGGCAATACTTTTTTTTGGAGTTAGTTTTTTTTTGACAGTTGTCACTTGATTAATGCTTAGTTTTGTTTGCCATTTTATAAGTAATAGACTTACTCCTGAACAACGTTTGCAATTCGGGCCAAAACAAGATTGCCGTTGATCCCAATTGTCATAACCGAATTTTGTTTAAAGGTGAAGCTCATTTTTGGTTGAATGGGTACGTTAATAAGCAAAATTGTCGTATTTGGAGTGATCATAATCTACAAGCCATTGTTGACACGCTGTTACGTCCTCAAAAAGTCACAAAAAGTCACAAAAGTGGTCGAAAATTGGGCCTCTCGGCTGGAATTTATTCGAACCAGTCGCGACGGCCACTTGCCCGAAATCATTTTCAAAACATAATGGCAAACTCTCATCTTTATAATAAAGCTAAATTCTTGGTCATAACATTCAATTATATGCATTTTATTTCTTCTTGAAAATCACACATATACAAAAAAAACACCCTTTGTTATAGACCTAAGCACTCATGTATTTTTGAGCTAGTCCTTAGCTCTGTGAATAAATTAAAACATCAGGCTGTTTAAAATTCTGCGCCATTGGGTTCTTTCATAAAACAAAATCAATTTTTTTCTTTCATAAAAGCGCTCTAAATACCACACTACCCTACTTTATAGTTAGACCGAGTAATATCACTCACTACCATTGGCATGACTCAAGGGCCTCTTAATAGCATAGGTCACCCCTGCATCCACACTACCGCAAGTATTGTTAAAATCTTCAATGGGTTACCAAGTAAACGCATGAAGTGGAAATCGCGATATTCGCCATCGCCATCATGGACACTTATTTGTTTTGTTGAGTGTTCAGTTCGGTTCGGGGTCATGAAGCCTTTTCGGTGTCCGACCTACCGACAACCGTCCACGACCACTCTGCCCGCCATTGCTTTTGCAACATTAGTTGTGTTGTGTTCTGAATTTTGGAAGCTATACTACACGTTCCTTGTTGGTTGGTTGGCAATTTATCATGTAGAAAGTGCACAGCAATTAAACCGCGAGTTTGGTAGTGAATTTAATTCATTGGTTAACCAATTTTCCAGGCAATAGATAACTATGCATTGCATTGCCATTTCTCAACCCTTTGGCCGAATTTATTGGCGCACATTGGTTTGACGTTGGCAAGGCTATGCAGAAAATAAATAATTAAATGTGTTATAAGTGCTTATTGGAAATAAATTTGGCCCCGTTTAGCTCTGTTTCAGTTTGAATTTTAAATTAGAATGTGGTCATTGGTCGTCACTACTTAAAAAAAACAACCCTTTGTTAGATGGACCCCCATTTTGATTAGAAAAATGGGCATAATATCTGAATTTCACTTTTTAGTCCCTCCAGTCTCCCCCAGTTCAATCGTTCGGTCGGGTAGGTCAGAAAATTATTTATAATTTTATTGTGTTTTGTTTTGTTTCGTTTTCAAAGTTAAAATCTTTTTTTTGTGTACATACAACGTCATGCCACTGTCAGTTGTGTTTTTTTTTTTTTTTTTTAACTAGATTCAGAATGGTCTTGGGGAAAAATGGAAAAATAATCATCCCTTTTATAAAATATGCCAGACTCAATTTCGGTTCATTGCCTTTTTGATGTAGATCAAAATCAGTTTAGCATACCTACCCGACCCCCATGTGTATTTAACAAATCTGCTTTATTTGAAGACCGGCAGCCATCGATGTGGACCATTGAATATGATTCTAAGCGGAAACAATCCCGCTTGAATAAAATAAAGAATTTAAGGTTAAGTCAAATACCTTTATACTATTTTATGCATTACTTGATAGGCAAGAGGCATTTATTTGGCGTGTGGATATGTACATAATAGGTATATGCATACCTACGTTTATTACTTGGAAGGAATGTGGTTTAAAGGAAAGTTTATAAATTTTTAATAACTGTCAGTGTGTGTTCAATTATGTGAATCAGCGTTAAAATACTGATTAAAGATTTACAAAAAAAAAACTGAGGTCCAGTTTTTCAGTGCAAGATTAAAGTTAAGCCCGAGTTAACTGATCAAATTCGGTGAGATAACTCAGATTGAACTGAACAGATGCTTTTGTTGTTTCATCCACCCAGTTTGTTAAGTCGTTCCGCATGCATTCTCCACCGAAAACTGCTTCTTTAGCTCACTGTGAATTAATTTACTTCTAGAGTTACTCTGGTTTAACTCACCACTGAAAAACTGGGCCTGAATGAAATTGTTTTTGAGGTCAGTTTTCTAATAGCAGCCAGGCAAACTTACGTAAATTGAGCAAAGTCAAGGTTTTTTTCTGTGAATATGTACACTATATATAAATCTTGTCTCTGGACACCCTTTTGGAAGTAACAGCGGTGTATGAGTTGGTTATCTTACCCCCGAATTCATCCAAGACCTAGCTTGATTGAACATAGGTTTCATACAAGCGTAAATGGAACAAGTTCAATCTTTCATTTACAAAATTTCAAGTACTTGTTAACTCTCCAAAGCCATAGCTTTCGATTGAGATATCGCATCACACTCAAATATATTTCAAAATGTTGACAATTTTGTGCTCTACAGGGTTTTTCATTAAGCGCTTCCTATCTTTAAATTTAAACAAAACATAGTGTGTGTTAGATACCATCGAAATCTTTTGATTTGAAAGCCCTATCAATGTCATTATTTATGGAATATAATATCGCTCAAATGTCCGCCGTGGCTTTTCTGGATGGCGCGCATCCGAAATTTCCAATTTTCCATGACTCTGGCGCATAAATCAGGCTGAACTTGATCAATGGCATGGGTTATGTTGGATTTGAGGGCCACTGTAGTTTGGTGCTTATTCGCATAGACCTGCGACTTCAGAAATCCCCACAAGAAAAAGTCTAACGGGGTCGAATCCTACGATTTTGGTGGCCAGATCACATCACCTCCACGTGAGATGACCATGCCATCGAATCACTCGTGAAGTGAGCTGTGTGGCACGTAGTGCCATCATCTCCTTGAAACCAAACATGTCCTTGGTGTCCATATCATCCAATTCCGGCAAAAGAAGTTGCAGTCGCCATTGAAGTTGATGGCCTGGCCAACGTCACGTTCTTCAAGAAAAATTCCAAAATTCACACCAAACAGCGACTTTTTCGAGATGCATTGGACGCTCTTGTATGTCATGTGGATTGAATAAATGACAGCCAATTCGACAGATGTATAGCTTCAACTAAATATATTGCTGTTAAAGTTCTGATATATAATATAAAATGGCGGATTTCTTCATACTTGAAATAGGACTGCTAGATTTTGGGGATGCCGTACTTCTGAGGAAATCCGCCATTTTGGGAAACGCAAAATGATGATTTTGCTTAAAAGTCGTTTCATTTTGCGTTTTCTAAAATGGCGGATTTCCTCAGAAGTACGGCATCCCCAAAACCTAGCAGTCCTATTTCAAGTATGAAGAAATCCGCCATTTTATATTTCGTTCCACAAAAAAAAGTGTTTATTTCTTGTACTTTTGGGCAAATAACCAATTTGTGGTTTGAAAAATTTACGGATTTTGAACAAGGGAAGAATACTTTGGGGAGTGACACTTCAAATTCTTCTTTATTTTCACTGCTGAAATTGATCTTCCAACTTTTTTGTTGGAAGGCACTGACGAAATGGGGTGCTGCGTGTCCGGAATAGAATATATGCGGATATTTAGAAGTACTGCTTGTAAGTCCTTTGTTTTATCGGTCGAAACTGGGTATTAGGTCAATTTGGGGCTATAACACTAACATATTCATAATATGTATGTACAATTTAAATATATTATAAATAAAGAGTCACTTTTCTAAAGATCTACCACTCATAACTTGTCCATTCTCTTCTGGTTGTCGGGTCAAACCATAATCAAAAATGTCTTTTAAAACCCGAAGTAAAACAGCTACATAAACATGAAGTAACTAAAATAAACATACTCCAATGCAATTAAATTAAAACTGTAAAATTACATACAAACAAAAATAAAATAATTATTAACATAACCATCGTTTTTTTCACTCGCTAATATATAATTATTCATTTAAATAAATTCTTCGGTTTTAACCGTCACAAAGAAGTCAAAAATATAAACTACCCATTATGCACTTGGATAAATATTTATCTAGCAAAATAAAAAAAAAACTCTTTAAATTCATCTGCCAAGCAATTGCTGTACCTATACCAACATATATTTATATACTCTTCGACCGAATACTGTATTTTCATGTGTTAGTTCTACTCAATAAAAATTGCGGACCGGAAACCAGCCTCAGCAGAATCCTTAACAGGACGCGACACCACCAGTGAAATCCTTTCGCAGTTATTTTTACAGCTCAATAATTTCATTTGTTGTGGTAGTTTAATACCGATCAACTTCCCTGTCTGTGCCCTGAATGGGTACATTAATTTCAACTTCTTTTTTGTTAGTTGCTGTTGTAGGGAAAAAAAGACTCAGACTCTACAAACATATACATATATCACATCAACAACACCAACAAAAAAAGTAACATAAAAGAACAAATTAAATTTTCGAAATTGACACACACACACACATATACATGCAAACACATATTAACCATGCCCTTCAAGCTATACCCCGACACACGTTGACAAAATAACGTAACGTGGCGTAGCGTGGCCCAGGCAGACGTCACATTAAGAACACTTTATAACGCCATTACACACATGACGAGGACGGCCATGAATAACTTTATTTCTTTCTGCGACTTTATTCGCTGCGCGTAATTAAATTTTTACTATTGAATTTTTCATAGGCCATTACAGAGGCAGAGTTAAGTTTATTTCATGCTTAGTCGACTTTTCGCGAAAACTTTAAGACAATAAAAAATAATAATAGAGCCTTAAGGGGCCGGGGCCAGCCAATATACACTTAAGTCTTTTTAAAATTCTTCTCAAGCACGAAGCTCATCCAGTGAATTAAGAACTTTGATTCTTATCTTCAAAATAAGAAAAAAAAACTTTCCTGTTAGTACATAATATAGTCATAGAGAGAATATATTCTGGTCACTGTGGCGTATGCGTAATATTTTAGGGACAGAAATTACTTTGTCCATATAGCTGAACAAAATTCAGCTGAATTTACGATTAATATAATAAATGTATTCATTTTCAAGGTCGAAAAAATCAGTTCTATAAAATAAAAAGAAAGTTTTAAAGATTCAATGAACCAAATTGTTTTTTTGAATGTGGAAATATACATAAAATTAGTTATTGTACGAAAGGACTTACAACTATATTGAAGAACTTAAGCCAAGCTTTACATTTTAAACTCGTGTTTTGTGTTGGTTCAGCTTTACTTTCTAATTTATACAGAAAATAGAAGCGCAAAATGTTTCACAACCTGTTGTAAAGGTTTTTTTTAGACTTGTGGTTTTCAATCTAGCAATACTTTTTTTCGGAATTGGTATTTTTGACAACTGTCACTTGATTTATGCTCAATTTGTTTTGGCATTTTATAATTAATTGATTTACTCCTGAACAACACGTTTGCAAACCGTGCAAATTTATTAACAAATTAATAGTTCGGTTCGCGTGACGCATCGCGCGCTGCGTCCAATATTCGGTCGACATAATCACAAAATCTCATGAATTCGAGCAACCATGGATCGGTTTCACACCACGTTTACTCTAATGGATAATGCACATATTCAGAGACACCGTACAATGCGCACCGAAGACGAAAATCGAAGAAGACCCGAATGAGTCCGTCCGCTCAACAATTGGAGCTGTCGGAAATTGGGTCTCTCGGCTGGAATTTATTCGAGTCAGCCGCGGTGGCAACTTGCCCAAAATCATTTTTGAAACATAATGGCAAACCCTTATCTTTATAATAAAGCTAAGTTCTTGGCCATAACATTAAATAATATGCGTTTTATTTCTTCTTGAAAGCACACATCTAAAAAACCACCCTTTATATAAGGTTTTGCAATTTTTGGCGCGGATAGATTTTGGCAGACTGTGTCAACCATGTTATTTTGTTGACATCTGTCAAATCTTTTGTTTATTATTACTATTTATTGTTACTGATGCCAAATCACCATGGCAAGTTACACGATTGAACAGCACGTCCAAATCATAGATACACCATATAAAGTTGACAATCTTTCGTACGTTTCACCCTCCACAACCCATTTGTTTACATTGTTGTATTTGTAATTTCATCCCGTGTCGATGAATAGATGTGAATTGCAACAACAATTTAATGGGGTGGGTTTGTTCTGTTTTGCTAGATCGACCATTTTGTATGTGCAAATAACGCAGCCATCTTTAAAAAAAATTCCAACTCACCAGCTTTTTACCATGAAAATGGGGGATGTTAGGTGGAATATCGGGTTGTGTTGAAAGAAACACAAATTTAATGATGCTAAGTCCGCTATTACACGACGACTTTGGAGTAATGAAACTTCTTTAAACTTCTTTTGAAAATTCATCTTCTGAGTCGTGCGCTGCTACACATTGATTTTTAAATCTTGACTCAAATTTGGAATTTCCCTTTAGTTTGATTGGTTATTAAAATTTTCAATGCTCTCTATAAACATATACATATGTATTTATATTAACAACCATACAGGTATACATGTGCGCTCTACAAACAACAGAAATAAATGAAGCGACTTGTTAAATAAACAAGGAACACAATAAGAAATGTCAAAAATCAGTGGCCAAACGTGACCCACTCTTTATTTAAAAAGAAGCATTTCGTATTTTCGTGAATGACACCATGTTTGGCCTTCATTCTTTTACTCTCATAATGACATTTTGCTGAACTGTGTTTTTCTGTCCGAAACGTCAATTTCACAAGTCATCCATATAATGCACTTAAGTGGTTGAAAGTGAGAAAACAAATTAAATAATTGTTTGTACAGTGTCAATTTTCACAGCACAGAGTGATAGGCTTTTAATGTATTTATTTTGCGAAACCACTTTAATTCGATGAGCGCTCTTCACGTCCGACGGCAAAAGTTAACGAAAACTAGACGAACAGTACCAAATCGCAATTACGGGCACAACATTTGAATTCTTTGTATTCGCTCGGTTTCAGACGACCACTTGCGTGGCCTTCCGACTATTCTAGTTCTACCTTTAGCCCCGACGTTGTTTTTTTCGACTAATTTCCTCCGCGCTTGCAAAAAAACACCCCTAAAATTGTCATACGACAGCTGCGTTGATTCTCTTATTTCTCATTCTTATATTATTGTTTTTTTTTTTTTTCATCATTATATTCACTGTTTGTTTCAATTAATTGAGAGTAAAACACAAAAGACAATCGAATATACCTAAATCGATTTTAAATTTTCACTTTCAAAATTTATTTCCACAAACTTATCCATAAAAGGTCGGGATAGCACTAGATAACTCGTTGCTGAATTTATTATACTTTTTGAACATACTCATGATATTTTTAAAATAACCGACATTTTGGTGGTGAATGGAGGAATTCTGTCTATGTGTGCAAATAAATGGTAGTGAATGGACGAATTCTGCATATGTGTGTGTGTTTCTCCTGAATTTCCCCTGAATTAGCTTGTAGGCAAACTCCGATGACAGCCGAGATTGTCATCTTTATATGGTGTATCTATGGTCCAAATGATAAAACTTTAGTATCAAAATCTTTGAGGGCAACGATACGTGCGTTGTGCGCATTTTACGGTTTACCTACATGGCTGTCTTTGTAAGTCGACTATCCAAAGTATCCGGTGGTCAAATTTGAGTCGACTGGTTCAGTGAACATGAACAATCAGTTAACGCCCTTGCGTAAATCTCGCCAATGTTCGTGAGAGTCCGGAATTCTTCCAAACGACACGATGCAATTGCCATAACCATCAACGGAGAACGCTACCGATCGATGATAAACAAATTATTGTAGCCCAAATTAGATGAAATGAATGTGTAAAACATGTGGTTCCAACAGAATGGTGCTACGTTACACACAGCAAATGCCTTTTACATGAACGATTTTAGGGTAAGGCTAACTCTCGCGGAGGTTAAGTGAATTGGCCACCTAGATCGTGCGATTTGACTCCGTTAGACTTTTTCTTGTAGGGTTTCCTAAAGTCGCAGGTCTATGCAAATAAATCAAAATCAAACCGATGCCCTTAAGGTGAACATAACACAGGACATCGCTTAAATTCAGCCGGATCTATGAGGAATTATTATTGAAAATTGGACCACTCGAATCCGTGCCACTGTAAGAAGTCAAGGCGGGCATTTGAACGATGTCATATTCGATACATAATAGCATACAATGGCCTTTAACTTAAAAAATGAATTTTCTTAATACCTCACACACAGCTTGTTTTATTTCATTTCAACATCTACCCACGCTTATTGAAAAACCCTTTATAATAAGCTTTATTTTTCCTGGTATAATTTGAAATAACTCAAACCGATTGTGGTTCCAAAAGAGCATACTTTTGTTTAAAATGAGAATAATTCTTGAAATTTTTTAGTATAGGAATACTTTTAATTAAAGTGGCGTTCGACATACTCCAGAATTTGAGCGAAGTCCGTGCAGTAAAAGCTGGCTTACTACACACATATATGGACGCTCGTATTCATCTCCGGCTTTACTTTTAACTTGTGAATTGGCATGAATTTCTGAGTGAAAAGCAAAAAGCTTATAAAAGACAAATTTTCTAAGAAAATAATCCAATCAACTTGAAATTTGGTGCATGCATGATCGAAAATACGTTAAAAGATATTCCGCCTGAGCCATTTCAATCAACTTTAGGCATTTCCTTTAACTTCAGTTGCAAACATCGTTTTTGTAGTTTTGCTTAAATTCAATGCTTTTATGTACCTATAGTCCTATACCTACACAACTACACATGCATATTATACTATTTCCGATGTAAAAGTGTTGAAATTAAAATAATTTCAATGGGTTTTCAATTAAATTTGTGATTCAAAAAGTTTCAATTGAATTACGTGGCAAAGATAAAATCACAAAAGTCGTCGCATATACCCAACAAAATTCTACATCACTTCTTCTGTTGCTGTTTTCTGTCATATATGTTTGCATGTGTGTATGAGTTGAGTATAAATATATTCTTCCTTAGTCCTTATACCATATATTCACAAAGCAGTCAGCCAAACTGTTGAATGACATAACGCATCCTAATGGTATATCTACTCCTCATCATCTGCTTCAGCTTCAGCATCCTTGATATACTCGTTGCATTCATATGTGGTTATGTATATGAGATATAGATATAGACAGACACACTGCTGTGAAATGAGGACACTGAAAAATGTTGAATGTCATCGAGGACGAGGAAAGATGATCCTTTTTCTGGTGAATTCATTTTGTTGTTGTTTTCATATATTCATCTCTTTTTGTAATATCTACACTCAGCGTCAATTGATTAAAGTTTCCTTTTATTAACAAAAAAAAACTATTTCAATTTTTGTCTACAAGAAACCAACCAATTTAAGGCTTAACTACATTGCTAAGTGAAAAAGTGAGCTACAAAAACATGTGCTAGAGATGCCTGTATGCAACAAATTTTACGTAAATTGTGTTTGATCTGTCATTTCGGATTGACTTCGTAGATCAAACTCAATTTTTCGCACACATGCAGCATCTCTAGACAATGTTTTTGTGCTTCACTTTTCTACTTTTTCACTTCTTGCTATAATGCAGTTAAGCCTTTACTTGATTTAATTTTTTTTTCCAAATTTAGAAAATAATTTGCTTCAACATTGCTATTTGTAAACCTTTTGGTGCGATACCTATTATGTTTTATGAAATGTTTTATGTAAATTATGAAATGTATTTAAAAATCATCACTTTTTTTCCAAATTTAAAATTGCGTTTCATAAGAAAGGATTGAAAAAGTTTTACAACCTCAACCGAATGACGCGGAGTGTGTAAAGTTTAATATCTATTTAAACTATGCACACATACAAATGCAATGAAATGACATCAATGACGAGGTCTCAGGGGAAAAAATTTGCTTTTAAGAAGTTAATAATTGGGTGAGCATGTTGATAGGTGTGCATGAATATACGAGTGTGAAGGTTTTCTTTATGATAATAGCATTGTATTAAAAACGGTAATATCAATTTAACTTTTTAATAAGTAAGGTGGGTATACGTAAACCTATATACATTTTTGTCTTAAAAATAATAAAAGATGATGAAACAAAGGACGTGAATTAAATAATTAAGTGTAGTTATAGACCGCGCTCTGAAATAATGTCCGACTGCGTAAAAAAAATGTTCCTTTGTAGGTAAAAACTAAAATACAAACTTGGAAAGTCTTAAGCTCCGTGTTTGAAAAATTGTTTCCTGTCACTAACAATAACATTGTTAAATGAAAATACAAATTTTAATAGATGCAAGCCAACTACTGTCTGTGTCTGTGCGTCTGTACGTCTGTGCGTCTGTGCGTCTGTGCGTCGGTGCGTCCACTGTAATTTAAGCTAGAGCCTAAACGTGTGGACCGATTTGCATGAAATTTGGTACAGAGCATTTTTATGTGATTCGCTAGAGGTAAAATTTGAATTTTTATTTTATCTCATCTAGATCATCAAATATTTTGGTTTCTATAAATTTTCTCGAAAACGGCTCTAACGGTTTTGATTAAACTTCGTGCCTGTAATAACCAAGTCAATTTTAAGAAAACTGCATTTCAGATTTTTCTCAAAAAATTCACATAACGGAATTAGGTATTCCACGTTTTTTTGAGAAAATGGTCTTATTTTTGGGATATTCGCGTATATCTTTGCCATGGTTAGACCGATTTTGTTATAATTTTGCAATCTGATGCTCCTCATTAGTTTAAACAATAATGCATTTCAAAATTTAAAAAAACATTTTTTATAAGCAAAAAAAAAAAACAAAAAATCAGTTTTTTAGCACTTTTGACTCTTTTAATATTTTCTCGTTAAATATATTCATTATGCATCTACAATGTGGGGTTACACACAGTATTTAACCAAAAGAGCAAGTTCGTGAGATCAAGTCGTGCATATTTTTTATTCTACTTTTCAAGATTCGGGGAAATAAATATTTTTACAAAAAAAATTCTGCTTATTTTCTTTTTAAGTAACTTTTTTCCTATAACGCAAAATAAATAATTTTTTTTACTATAAATATAATTACTTTAATATAAATTTTAAGTGAAATTCAAAAAAAAAGTAGTTAAACAGATTTTAAAATTAAATTAAGCCACAGAGAGAGAGATATATATTTTCAGCCATTTAAGGTAATCAATGTGGCTGAGATCTGTTCTTTTTTAAAGATATTTTTCAACTAAGAGAATATTTTTTTTTCTGAATAGTTTGATTGGGAAACCTTTACAAAATGTAGGGCTAATACCCAAGACCTTTTGAATCCGTTAACACTTCGTCCTGAAAGGAATAAACGGGTCACGAGTTCCGCAATTTCGGAAATGTCCAAAAGTCAAAGGAATAATAATAATGACTAATTTTTTAAGGTCCAGTTGTTCAGTGCATGTTTAAAGTTAGTCCCAAATTAACTCATCAAATTTGGTGAAATGCTTTTGATGTTTTATCCACTGAGTTTGCTTAGTCGTTCTACATGCATTCTTCACCGTAAAACTGCTTCCTTATTTAACTTTGAGTTAATTTACTTCTAGAGTTAGCTAACTTTTGTTTAAATCACCACTGAAAAACTGGGCCCAATCACTCGATGGTATTTAAAAATACTCTAAATCATTGTTTTGCGGTCAAAAGGAATACCACTATTATACTTACATATCTTTATAACTGCTTATTTCTCCTGTTCTATCAAACTTCAAATTTCATGCTTTCGATTAGTAAGCCTTTCACCAAAATTGTCCACTACAAATTTTCCACACCTCGTTTGACAGTCTTAAAATTTCTTCATACAAAATATACATTTTTTTTTTCAAAACTATCGTTTCCACTTTGAACAACCTCTAATTCATTCAAAACACGGTAAAGGAGTGCCTTTCCAGGCTTTCACCTTGCCTGGGTGACTTCTTCTCTTCTTCAAACCCCAGTGCTTTGCAACGTAGGTTTCGGTCGCGTCATCATATTGACATGAGTGCGCCAACGCAGTTGAAACCCAGCAGCCTTTTCTACTACAAGCTTTATGCATCCAAGCTTTATGCACAGTCATCACCAGTCAATTCGCCAACCTCTGGTATGACTTCCAGCGGAAGGAAATTCAATGGGTGCATTCAGCCATCTATTCTCAAACATTCAATTTCAAGAAAGAAATTTCGGAAAACTCCAAAGAAACTGGAGATTATACAAATAGATCAATTATATAGGGCAAGTTCAGGCATTATGGTGCGGAGGGCATTATGGTGCACCTCTTACATAAATACCACACTTCTATTCATAGCACAAATAAAAACAATGAAAAAACTTCAGTCATGGACTCATGGTCAATCATGGCAATACTTTTTTCGGAATTGGTGTTTTTGACAGCTGTCACTTGATTAATGCTCAATTTGGTTTGTCATTTCATAATTAATAGAACTCCTGAAGTTAATAGAACTCCTTTGTAAATCGTGCAAATTTATTAAAAAAATAATGGTTCGGTTAGCGCGACGCATCGCGACATAATCGCAAAATCGCATAAATTCGAGCAACCATGGATCGGTTTCGCACCACGTTTACTCTAGTGGATAATGCACATATTCAGAGACGCCGTACATTGCGCACTGAAGACCCTATTGCTGCTGTGGAGCAGAGTATCGAGGAAGACCCGAATGAGTCCTCTCGGCTGGAATTTATTCGAGACAGCCGCGGCTTACTACCTTACCTTACTTTATTTTTAGACTTGAATTCTTAAATTTATTTATGTTTCGTTGTTGTTTCATTCAAATCTGCTAGTGTGTATTCAAACAAAAACTAACTTTCAATTTATGTTTAGTTTTTTTAACAAATTTAATAAATATTTTTGATTGAATTTGACAATGGTGTCCGTGGTAAAATTAATTAAGAATTAAATAAGGTGCACCATAATGCCCGAATTTACCATATATTTATGTTTATACGATAGGTTTGGAGTGTCAAGTGTCACTCTTGTTATTTTTGTGGATTTTGATCACACCATCCGTCTTTCAGTTATTGTATTTGTGTCTGAGGACCATCTGTCACCCATCACACGAGATCAAAGCGGACCACCAGCAAACTCGTCTGTCGCCAATCCACTTTAAGTGTCAAAATTGACAACTTCAGCTATTCCTACCTCAAAATACTAAGAAAATGAACCGTCGGGTGTCCTCCTTTCGTTCTGTCACAGTATATTGAAACAAACACCTGTACGGGGAAGAAGAAATGGAAAAAGAAGGAGCAAGCATTTGGACGATTGAAAGAGCGACTTTTGTTGCAGTAAATAACGGGTGATTTTTTGGCTGGTTTGGTTTTGGCAACACTGGTTTTGACAGCTGACGTGTGTTTAGTACCTTGTGTCACTGTCAAACAGCTTCAGTTTGGTTTGCAATTTAACCATGGATCGTCTTACAAATGAACAACGCTTGCAAATTATTGAATTTTACTATCAAAATTCGTGCTCGGTTCGAAATGTTCATCGCGCGCTGCTTGTGTTCAGCGATGAGGCTCATTTTTGGTTGAATGGGTGCGTAAATAAGCAAAATTGCCGCATTTGGAGTGAAGATCAGCCAGAAGCATTGCAACAGCTACCAATGCATCCCGAAAAAGCCACTGTTTGGTGACGTTTATGGGCCGGCGGCATTATTGGGCCATATTTCTTCAAAGATGATGCGAATCGCTACCGAGCGATGATAACAAACTTTTTTTTGCCCGAAATGGAAGTTCTTGACTTGCATGATATGTGGTTTCAACAAGACGGTGCCACATGCCACACAGCACGCGAAACAATGGCGCAATTGCGAGGCGAGTTTGGTGAACAGTTAATTTCACGTTTCGGGCCGGTCAATTGGCCGCCTAGATCGTGCGATTTGACACCATTAGATTATTTTTTGTGGGGGTATGTCAAGGCTAATGTCTATAGGGACAAGCCCGCTTCGATTGACGCACTGGAAGCCAACATCCATGCATTCATTCGTGAGATACCGGCCGATATGTGTGAAAGAGTATACCAAAATTGGACTCAGCGGATGGGCTACCTGAGACGCAGCCGCGGTCAACATTTGCATGAAATTATCTTTAAACATTAAATTGCAAGGTTCAAACTATCGATTCAAATAAATATTTCATTCATTTTTTCGAATTTTTTGTGTTTTTTTTTTAAAAAAGTTCTAAACCTCTTAAAAAATCACCCATTATTACCATGACAATTGCATACATTACCTGGGCCAAGCGCATTATGGAGTTGATAATCATTTGAACTTTAATTGAGTTTTTCTTACATCTCAAACCTTTATATCAAAAAATGAAACACTTTACGGCCAAAACTTTTATTTTATGTTGTATTTTATTTTAGTTTAATTGTAGCAATTATTTTATTTTTAAATTTATCTATTTTTATCTTAGTAATTGTTTTTGTTTCGTTTTAAGTTTCAAATTAAAATGTATACTGCATCCGGTATGAAACATATTAATATAATCTTATGGTAAAACTACATACATTTAATTTTTAGGTATTTTTTTTTGGTTTAACATTTTTTTTTTGTATTTTCTGTTTTAATTCCATAAATTACTAACATAAATATTAAATGATATGTACATTTATAAAATTATCTCTAACATTGTAAATAGGGCTTACAAAACAGTTTAGTTTTACATTAACAAGCATTTGTTTTTAGTAAATTGTCAATTTTCTTTTATTTAAAATCAAAATTAAGATAAATATTAATTTTAGTACTTTTCCTCATTTAGTTAATAATCTTATGTGTTTTTTTTTGTATACCTAATACAAGTCAGTTTTTAAATATATTTTAATAGGCACTGTTCATATTTACCTAGACAATTTACAGTTAATATTTTTATTTTTTTTTTGTAGGAATTAGGATAGTTTTGTATGAATCTGTTTATATAAAATGCATATGATAATAAATATTAGGTATTTTTATGTTGAGCGATGGTTTTATTTATGTTTTTAGTTTTACAGGATGTCGCTTCGTATACTAAAGCTATGTAGTTGGCTTTTTTTCATATATGTTCCGCCCATTTTATTTTTTAATAAATTGTTTATTTTTTACCTTTTTTATTTTCGGAAAATATTAGTTACTGTTTTTAGTTTGATGCGTGAGCTTAGCTTGAAGCACGATTATTTAATTGACTAAGATGATTTATATTGGTTACATTTTTCATTACACTCTTAAATTTTAATAATTTTGTTCGATGATAGAGATATATTTTATAATTTACATTTAATGTTTTAATGTTATTTAAAGTATTTTATTTTGTTTTTTTTTTTTTTTGTATTAATATTTATTTATGTACACAATTATTTTAATTTGGCAGGCTTTATGACTTAAAACTTAAAGTTATTGTATTTACGATATGCTAGGATTAAAATTAGTTAACTTGGCTACTGATGGTTTGGTATATGTGAGGTGGGTTATGGAATGTTTATTTAAGTTTGGTATTTCATATTGGAAATAAAAATAAAATACAATTTCTGACAATTTAAAATATTTACTTGCATTTGTTTGTTATTTGGTCTAATAGATTGATCGGTTTCGTTAAAAAAATTCAACTTTTTAGATTTTCCCCGTTATACACGGCTGTTCTAATTTCCATTCGAATTCTATATCCTCACGTTTTCCAATTTTCGCGAACGGATCTACAATCCGCCAAATTGACGTTTTAAATTCGGTTATCCTCTTTTTGGCGGATTAAAAGTAAATCCGACTGGAAATCAGAACAATCGTTTCCAATCCTCACGGATTCAATTTTCGTTTCCGTTTTCAAATTCGACCGAATATCAGATTAGCCGTAATAGTGAGAATTGGATAATTTTATAAACTCACTTCTTATGATTTCTGACGTTTCCAGTGAACGCAGTTTTCCAAAAAACACTTTTCATATCGTACCTGGGTAATTTTCCCAAATGTAATTAAGTGCCGTTGGAACCTTTGGATCCCTTTGACAGAATCCGAGATACGCCACTGACCTACATTACATTTTTGACTTATTTATTTCAAGCACAAAATCAGCAGCCATAATCTGCTATTGACCAAAAAAACACTAAACTATTACTATATGTCGTACAACCACCACCCTGAAGTCATGACAAAAAAAAAAAAAAACTAGTTGAACTTGGCAAAGCGATGATGATTCTATTGTGCCGGTATTTCCAGGTTTTTTCCATTGTTCTTCTCTTCCACTGAAATAAGTTGATGAAAAAACAATTGAACTTTTTTTTTTTACTTTTAGCAGCACAGACAAACCACTGGCAAGCACATTTTTCTAGTCTTCATTTTTTGAGGTTTTTGAGTGATTTTTAACATCCTTGCAGCTCTTTTTTGTTCCACTTCAAAAATGTCCTAGACAAACCCATCAAGAGCAACAAAAAATACTCCATGCCTAGCTTAAACAAAAACAAAACCCTAAAGAGGTTTTTCCAGATAGCTTTGTTCAAATAAACAAAAGCATGGCGTTAACTCGACAATACCGCTCACCAAAAAGTGATTGCTTGATGGTGACGGACAGGTTTAAGCAAATGATTTTGTCGCCTTTGAATTGTGATTTTTTTACCCCTCTCCCACTTCCATGTTTTGGGGCAATAGAGACAAAAAATTTGTACCACTCACTTCATACTGTATGTAAAGGTATCTGCTCCTAAATATATATAAGGACTCGTGTTGTAAAAACATCCTTTTCAAAATGCTGCCAGAAAATATGAGTGTTGGTATACAATACCAAAGTTGGCTCACAGACTTAACCATTAACCTAGAGCGGTTTGGGACAGAGAGTTTTCCTGGGAAGAATTTTTGTACAATAGCCATTGTGCATGTCCAGTTGTCCGGAATGTGACGTTATCCTATCCATTTTGTGTATCTATAGATATGGGTCCTTGTTGACAAAATATATACACAAAAAGATTGTCGAAGTATTTTGCAGACCAAAACCTACATACCTACATTTGCATGTATTCAAACGTTTGTGGATTTAAGCTCACCAGCCAGCAGGAAGTTTTATCCATTTTGTTTTACTTAGCTTCCAATTATTTGAAATGCATGTAGGAAGGTACAAGTTGTTATTTGTATAACTAAGCCAAAAGCATTGAGCAGAATTTGTGTTTTGTTGTGGTTGTGGTTGTATTATTTAGGATGCAAAAAAGAATGCAATAAAATGGTTCACATTTTCTCTTTGATTAAGAGGATTTGGAATATGAAAAAATTACTTAACGAAAGCATTCAATTAGAAATGGTTAAGGTATTCTCTTAGAAGAATAAACTAAAATGCTCGACTAATTCGCACGTTCTTGATCTTATCAAGTGTCTTGCAGAGATAAATTCGTATGCATTAAAAATGTCATCAGGATCATAGTTATACAAATAATTTACATATGTAAATGACAGAACAGAGCTCGACCAGGTTTGAGATGAAAACTAATTGTAGTTACGGTGAATGAGAGTGAAATTACACCAAAAAATTGTAAGACTTTGTAAGGGCACATTTTATGATTTCTAATGACGTAAGCATGTAAAGAACGTTTATGAAATTGTCATAGCAATTTTCACCTAGACTAACGGGACCGCAACAGGAATTTGCAGTTTTTTTCCTACACCGATCCTATTTTGGATTATTTGACTTATTCAAGATGGAAAATCGCCAGGTGCTGATAGAATTACAACTGAATTTTTAAAATACGGAACTTGTGATCTTATAGAAAAGTTTACTGAAGCTTTAAATAGAATTTTTGAAACTGGCCAAATTCCAAATCAATTTAAGGAAGCAGTGATTCAACCTGTCCACAAAAAAGGAAACATAAATGATCCAAACAACTATCGCGGAATATCTTTGCTCAATGTTTCGTACAAGGTGTTCACCTCTCTTTTGAATGAACGACTATACCAATGGATAGAGATCAACCTAAAACTGCACGAATTTCAGACCGGATTCCGAAAAGGATATTCAACGGTTGACAACATTTTCATTCTCCGAAGCATTGCTGAATCATTCCTGGAACATAAAAAAAAAAAGTTGTATATATTTTTTGTCGACTTTAAAGCGGCCTTTTCTACAAACTGTATTCTATTATCGGAATGACATCTTAATTTGGAAAGATCCTAGAAAACATTTACGACTATAACCAAGCAGCCGTATGGAATGGGGTATAGAATTCTCAAATCAAGATGGGAGTTGAAACCAAGATGGGATTCAAACAAGGATGTCCTTTAAGCCCATATATCTCTTCCTCTTATTCATCAATGATCTTATAGACAGGAGGAATTGAATATTCAGGAATACTTTTCAAAGCTCTGCTGTTTGTTTGCAGATGATGTCATCCTATTTGCTAATTCACCCGAAACTCTACAACTGATGATCAATAAACTTTGATATGTACTACAAATTGTGGAGTTTGATAGTGGACCTTAACGAATCTAAAGTAATGATTTTTAAAAATGGATCGGGTAGATTATTAAGGATGGAGAAATGGTATTATGAGAGAGAACCGATAGAAGTGGTAAAAGCTAATAAATATCTTGGAGTTCTTATATAAGCTGGTGTCACATAGTGTTAAATACAAAGTTTTTGTAGCCGTGGCCGAATCAATTATGATGTACGCTGCTCAGACCTGGTGATATGAAAAATACGAGACCGAAGAAAAGTTACTACCTAAGATATTATGTGAAGAGATGCTATTCAATTACAGATCACCATTACATGATCACCATTGAAACAGAACTATCACCACTTTTTGTTAAAACTCCTAAACACCATTTAGAATACATATTTAATAAAGGTGTTCGACAAACCAGACGAAAGACTGCCAAAAATTATAGCCCGTAATACTGCTGGTAAGAAGAACCTTTGATATGAAAATCTGAGTGAGCTTGCTGAATATTGTGGACTGAACCTTGAACTAAACTTAGGAGAACAAACTAATTAAACGCACACCAGACAGGTACTCTTTTATTTTATCTCGACGTTCGATGAAAAGTTAAGAGTCGACAGCATAAGTGAAGCCACTTCTTCAGTTCACAGAGCAATATACAGCCAACTTCAACACAATCTATGTGAACGCAATTATTTTTGCAACGAATATATGATTCAAGTTTAATTTCGGCAATTTTCTAAACCCGAGGAGAGCTTTTAATCCTCAACTTCATTCCCCATCGAGAGGACCTTCCAATATATTGCAGCCTTTGTAACATGCGGGTAAGAGAAGATGTTATCCATTTTATAGGAGTTTGTCCAGTGATGAAGGAAGTAAGAAGAACTTTTCTAAGCGGCGATCTGAAAAGCGAACAAGAATTTCTAAAGCTACTAAACTGCGAGGGTGATCAAATCTGTCTCTTTAATTTCTATAAAACTAGCATTTTTTGATAAAAAAAACATAAATCTAAATAAATCTAATCTAGTTTTTTTTTAAATTTTTTGCGTTTCCCCAAATCTCATGTACTGCTTACTTCACGGGCCATACTCTGATTCTTCAGAAATATGTGGGAGTCAATGTTTGCACAGACTAAACAACATCACCCCATTTAAACTTCAACAGACCATATTCACTACCTCTTTTCCTATAATAGATAGGAGTGGAAAAACAACCAAATTCTCAGTAACTAAACTACGATAACTTTCTTCACTGATGGTACTAAGATGGACACTGGAGTTGATGCTGGAATTTTCTTGGAAACTCTGGGACTAGCTAGCTCCTTCAGACTTCCAGGCTTTTGCAGCGTCTTTTTGCTGAGGTCTTGGCAGTGACCAAAGCAGCTACGCAAATATCAATGTTGGCGATACCACGAGCTGATATCACCCTCTTTATTGATAGCCAAGCAGCAATTAAAGCAATTTCTGCCACCGAGCTACATTCGAAGCTTGTAACTTGCTGTTGTAAGAGCTTAGGGTTCTTGGCATACAGCATAAGTAATGTACAGGGAAACGAAAAAGCTTATGAGCTGGCTAGAACGGGATCGTCGCTTGATTCTAGTAAAGCCGAACGACATATTAAAGTACCAAACTGTAACATCAAACAAGATATTGGTAACAAAATATCAGAAAAAAAACCAATGAAAGACAGAACCTGCTTGAAACATGCTCCACAACTAGAAAACTTGTGTCAAATTTCAATAAGCAGAGGACAGACAAAATTATTTAAATGAATAAAAAACATCTTCGTTCTCTTGTCAGTATAATCACCTTCTGGGATACCACAAACAGAAAATGAGGCTCAGTACTGACGACCTTTACAGAGGGTGCAGCGATGAAGAATCACATGAGGATACCTTACACTTCCTTTGTCATTGCCCAGCACTCTGTCACTTAAGAAAGAAACACCTAGGAAATCATTTCTTTGGTGACTTAGTGGATCTTTCTAGAACTTCGGCGAATAGCCTTCTGAACTTCTTGAACACCTCTAAATGGCTTGACTGCTAACAGAACACATAGGTTTTTCATTAAGTGGGATACAACTTCCTAGGGTATCACAACAACCTAACCTAACTTCACATCTTCTTGGAAATGTCTGTGAAGATATTGATTCCATTAAGGAATCTACGTTTCAGGTTTTAGATCGAAAGTTCACATAGCGAAATGTGGGCTCGACAGTTTTTGCGAAAAAATAGCGAAATTTGTCTTTATTGGATTGTTCAAACAAAGACTTATTTTTTTTTTTTTTTAAATATTTTCTAGTTTGCCAAGGGGAATAAATGCTGTGAATTTAAACTCTAAGCAAAATGATATGAAATTTTTGTCATTTGACTTGCATGAGATTGTTGTCAATTATTTCGCGGAATCCACATTGCTCGAATTGAGAATGTTGCTCCATTGGTAAACTTCCTGGGAAATATGTTTGGAATATATAGTAAGGTTGACTTTTGCCATTGATTTTTGTTTAGCTCCTATCGGGACTTCGAATTACCATTGATTTTATTTCATTGTATTTCGCCTTGTGCATCCTTGCTAATCCAGTCGTGGAGGTGGAGGGAATTCATTCATAAAAAAACTACAAGGCTCTGTTACTCCTAGCATACTTACTGTTTACTCATTGTATTTTGCAGTCCCACAGGGAAGGTTTTCTTTTATTTTTTATTTTCTATTTGCTGCATTCAAAAGTTTTACTTTTTCGAAGATCGAATATAATCTACTCTCTTTGTTGGTTCCATATAATATTCCAAATCCTCTCTCATGTATGTAAACATTGAATACCTCGTATGGAGAAAAATTAATGACACAAATTAAAATCAATATGCCAAAGTGGTATACTTCCTGTTCTATGCGGTTTCATCTCACCGCCAGAGAGTTTTATCAATTTCGAATGCAAACAAAAACACAAAACCATAAGAATAAATTTAAGTTCATCCGCTTTAAGTAAGTATGTGTGTTTATTTAGAATTGACTGTGGCAAAAGGAAATGAAATGATTCTAATCCTGTTTACACGTCCTTATGCTTTTGCAAAAGCCATATCTATATCTGTGTAAAGTACTTTCCGAAAATTAACAGCAGCATTCCATTCCCAACACCATACATCTCCCTCTTTTGCCTGTAGCAAGTTGCTTTTGAAAGAAAGATTGGATCACGAACCATCTTCTGACAAACTGCAAAGTACAACTTCTGAAGGTATACAATCCCAATACGTTTGTTTTTGAAATGATTTCATATCTTGAAATGCAATCGCTTGTGTTGTTCTATCACTATTTCTGTAGCTTTCCGCCATAATTGATTCTGAAAGAGCGCAGCATCTTCCATTGCACGGACTTGCTGCGAACCAATGCGATGCAATGGTCTTAGTTTTTGTTAAATGGAATCAAAAGAAAACTTTTTGAAATAAAAATTGTTCGTTTCGTTTAAATGCAATTGTATATCTGTATGTGCGAATGGGAATGCTGTATAGTTGTTGTTGATATTGATTTCTAGATGCAGTGCATTTGGGATTCCTTGGATTGTTGTTATCTGAAAAGTTTACTCAAACGGACAGAAGTGAAAGGATTTATCATTTCCAGAAAAAAAAAACATTTGTAACAGATTAAATTCAATTCTAAAAATTGAAAGCTTGCATAGTTTTTGTTTTTTGTTTTTTGTTTTTATTTTATTTTTGTTTGTATCTGAGACAAACTTTTAGGAATAAAGAAACTGATATCGCATTGATATGAATCTAACTTTATTTTGAGCTAGTGCAAGTAAAGGTAGATAAGGTTTTATGATAATTATACTACATCAAGGAAATGTTTGTCCTTATTTTGAATTTAATGAAAAGGTTGTATTTGCAAATCAATGCAAGTAGAAAATGGTACTCCCTTTGACATTTAATTAATATTAACAATCTGTATTCCTGCATTCATGTTTTTATCAAATCTCCTGTTTGTTTCTAAATGGATAAGCTTTTGGCTTAATGTTTTATGAATATTTAAAAATACTTCTTGCTTTTAACTTGCAAGATTCAAAAAAAAGTACATGCTAGTCTATTTTCCACATTAATAGAGAAATATTTCAAAGTCATTAATACAGATTTAAATTGAAAATTCAAAAGTAGCCTAATGTTTTCTCATTATTTTGAGATCTTAATCTATAAAATCCGACCATCTGCAACCATTTCACTTTTTGTTAACAGAAGCCGTGTTTTTTTTGCAAGACCCGAGGAAATTAGTCGAAAAAAAACGACATTGTGGCTAAGCAATTTAAATGTTAAATGCAACAACAACTTATCCCTTTTGGGCTTAGCTAAGCATGGAGAATTCTCGGGGCTTAACTTAAGCACGTAGAAAAACTGTGTTACGGACGTGAATTGCATATACTTTTTATCGATAGTTTGTATGGAAACTCCATTTGGTTTCTGTAATGGCGTCCCTAATACCCGATGTCGTTTTTTTTTTCAACCAAATACCTCCGGGCTTGCAAAAAAAAAACCAGCTAGAGTAACGATAAATTAGACATGGAAAAGCGTGTGATTCCCTTCAAGGCAAAAAATAAAGCTACAAACACGCATGCATACACATGAAATCTTACTAAAAACGACGAAAACGAAAATAAATTTGTGTATCCGCATGTGTTTGTGTCTACATCTTAATCGTCTATCGTCTTCCAACCAAATCCTTTCGTTAAACGTCTCTTTGTTGTAAAACCGCTCTGTGGCGAATGAAGAAAGAACACGTCAACATGATAATGGAAATTAACTTTGTTTGCATCCCTTTTTTCCTTTGAATTGTATGTTCAACAGACTGAAATAATAATGCGGAATAAGACGAATTTTTCATCGTTATTTTGTTCAAAATCTTCGCAAAAACGTTATATGGTTCTAGTTATAAGCATATATCTTCAGTTCTGATCGTCCGATCTTTATGAATTCGATCTCAAAATAACGGGAAAATAAAAAAATTGTGTGAGTGCCGGGGCTCACGGTTAAGACTTGTTTTTGCTTGAAGGGGATCTTAAGATTTTTTTCACTAAACGCACCCATCCTAGTATGCAGATCGTAACGTTGCACACCGTAACGTTGCACGACGTAACGTTGCACACGAACGTTAACGTTTTTTTTCACTCTACGGCCAGCAAAGATGTTTACACATCAAAAACTAAATTAACGTTGCAAAAATGTGTATGTAAAAATTTGTAATTTTGTAATTGTAGCAGTTTTATATCGTTAAAGGGAAATTTTAAAAGGAAATACGGTAGGAATTGTGTTACCTATATCCCTATACATGGACGTCACATGGCGCCATCACAACGCTATCGCCAGGACTACAGACTAAAACATCATACTCTGACCAATCCTGGAACAGGCCAACGAATTTCAAGTCGAGACCCCCACCATCCCTTTATCAACTTCGAAGCCGCTTTTATGATAGCATTCACCATCAGGAGCTCTATTCGACGATGGTCGAACTCGGGATCATAATACCCCATCTCCTTTTCCAAATCTGTCATTTTTATCAATTAGGAACATCTCCCAAGTCAAAGTTACATAAAAAAATAAAAAATAAAGCATCAAATAAAAACACATTACAAACGAAAAAAATTTATCTTGGTGCCTATAAGTCACATGAATTTAATTAATTAACCAATGGAAACAATTTTAGGTTTCTGAACTTTGCCATCCACACTTAATCATCCAACCATCATTCTGATATCTCAAAGTTACTGATGTAATGTCAGAATTCCAAAACTAAATTAACTTCCTTCGCATTCACATATTCGCATTGGCAGCATCTAATTTCGCAAGCGATTCGGTTGGCTCTATATAGAAATAGAAATGGAATGGATTCTCGTGTGGTTAATTTGTGGTATTTCACGCTCGTAATTGTTCTCTTCACACTGTAATCACTGTTTCAGAGAAATGGAAACCCCTTAGGGTTAATAATGTGTATGGCAAATGCCGAAGCAATTTATAGAACCAAGAGTACCTATGCCTACATACATATATATTTCCTATATGCTATAGAACTACGATTTTATAGAAACAAAGCCATCCAAAAGGATTCCACCGAGTATAAATTATTTAGAAATTATCTGTCACATTATACGGAGTGTTATAATGTTGGCAGTTGACGAGTGGAAATTAATTTCAAACTTTCATCTTTTGTGGAGTTATAATTATACATATGTATACGAGTACCTATCTATTAATTGAAATCAATGCCATATAAAAGATATGGCAATAATGAGGAATTCAATAGATACACACATTGGCATTTATCAAGTTAAAGAAAAATGAAAGCAATAGAAAATTTGTATTGTCTTAGAAGCGAACGACAGCATCTAACTGACGAACCCAACTGTGGTGCCTGGGAGGAGCGCATTTGGATTAAAGGTCACAAAAAACTTTCAATTGAACTCCTAGGCACTTACATATAAGGGTAACGGTGTCGCAAGATTAACGCAAAATTAAAATTTGTTGCCATTTTTGTATTGGCAACACTGAAAACCCTGAACAATTTGAGAACTGACAGTTTGGGGTTAGTACCCTTCAGGCTAATTCACTGACCCAACTTTGTCGGTCTTTATTGAATCATTGAAAACCAACAAAAATTGTTTGTGGCTATTCAGGCATTTTGTTTTTCTTTTCCCCACACCTTTTTTCAGTTCATTTTTGTAAGTGGCGTAGCGAAGACATGTTTCTTTTTCTTATGAAAACTTAAGAAATTTTCAATTAATGACGGTGTTTACATTGGACTCACTCCGCGCTACTCATTTTGACATCTCTTTCTTTTATCTCACTCCACCCCACTATATGCGAAAGTGAGGCAGAATTTTTTGATTTTTTTGAAAAAATCCTGCCTCACTAGACTATTTCTTTTTCATCATGAGGTGGAGTGAGATAAAACAAAGAAATGTCAATATGAGTCGCGCGGAGTGAGTCTAATGTGAACACCGTCAATAGTAGAAATTTAAATGTCTGTCAATCATTTCATCTTTCCTAGTGTCACAAAATGTGTTTGTAACTGTTTCGTTTTTGCTATTGATCAATAAAAGTATATTTAAAAGAAAAAAAGGCTTTGTTTGTTTGTTGTATTTAGGTAATGTAGAACTTGATTGGAGAAGTAATTTTTGTTTTATTCGATTTGGATCCGTTTTGGTTTCAGCTTTCGCTGAGTATGATGAGCTCTCTTTCTCGAAATACATGCACAAGTGGGTCCGTGGTGATTCTAATTTCAATACTAATATTTGAGCCGCCAAACTCAGTTTGGAGGATCCATATTTGGATCCGCATGCGAAGTCGTCCATATACGTTGTTGACTACGTGCACGGATCCAAAACGGATTAGTTTGCTTGAAAGGTAACAATAAAGCCTTACACGAGAAAACAACTTAGTGTTTTCATTATTGAACAATATTTCAAAAATAATTAAAGTTTTTAGTATGAAGTGTGGTCGGAATAATGATTTAACTTCGTCAACTGTGAAGAGAATAATTGAATAAAATCAGGAAGTCTGTATCAATTGGTGATGCTTAACACACTGGTCATCTCAAAATTAACCCTTCAAATGTCAATATTACTCTCTTCAAAATTGCCTAAGTTAATTCAATATTCCGACCATACTTCGTACTAAAAACTTTCATTATTTTTGAAATATTGTTTAACAATGAAAACACGTTGTTTTCTCGTGTAATGCTTCTTTTTTAACTTTAAATTGTCAGCTGTCAAATGGTTTTTTTTTTTGTATGGTTGCCAATACTTTACTATACAAATAGCGGCAAATTAAAATCTTGCGTTCATTTTGGGAAACCTTTTTATAAATGTTGAAAAATTACAACTTTTAGGAAAGGTTATATAGTGTAAGCTATTTTTAAAAAGGAAGTTTTTAACAAAACACTTTATTTTTAAAATATAAAACTCTTTAAGTCGAGTCGTTCGCGTTAGAATGTTTTGCAGGAGTTTGAAAAATTTGAATTTTTATAGATTTATAGGTGTTCTTTTTGAATTCTCACTGTGCCACCAACTGTTCTTTTGTGAATACCACCAGCTTTCCGACCAGTTGAACTTCTCATTCTTTTTTTCATTATATGAATATTTTTTAAAACAGAACGTAGCGCAGGGTACAGCGGTTCGTTGTAAGGAGAATTGGAGGAGCGGTCATAAATTTATAAAATCTGAACCACTCCGCTAAAATTGATGAAATTTTCAGGTTTTATAAGAGATAGTGTATGGCATATTCACATTAAATTTCCGCCTCTTGAAATGCTCACTTTAAAAAGGTATTTAATCACCAATATTGATATAAAAGAGGGTTGTGTTTTATGAAGGATTTGTATGTAACATCCTTTTAAATAAACCACCTGTTACAATAACAGTATTTAATTCTTATTTATTATATTGATAAAAAACATATATACACAAATTTATACAATAATTCTGAACTTTAAGATGAAATGTGTATTTGCAAATTAAAGGTGATGCCACTTTTAAAATATGTACAACTTATTTTTAGAGCGATAGCGGCGTTCTATTATTCCCATGATCAGATCACCGGAAATTATGGCAGAAAATGTTTTTGAAAAAAATTCCACACATTTTATATTGTCTAAAAATTTGAATAAAAGCCAGAAATATTTTCGAAAAATAAGCCAGACATATCGGAAATCGTGCCAGAAAATCATGGAAAAAAGGCAAGTTACTAAAATGAAAATCAAGCCAAAATAATTCTAGGAAAAGAGACTAAAATTGTGGCCTGGCGTAATTTCCATCAGTCGATAATAGACAACCAACGAACAAGATAACATCTCTTTACGTCCTTGATGTTGATGCTAATCAAAAATTATGTTGATAGTTAAATGCGGTGCTAGAGTAAGAGACGATAAATATGGGAACTAAATTATTCGTTTGTATAATGCTTTAAACAAAATTTGAAATCGATAAGTTGTGCTTAGATAAAGCAATAATCATATGAAAGCCCAGATATGTTTTTTCGGAGGGATAATTATATAAACTACAATAATAGTTGTAGTTGAACAACAAAAATACCCGGCAATCGTATCTTTTATACGCCTATAAAATATCTTAGGCGAGAAAATGTTAATTTCACAGAAAACTAATTTTATTTCAAGACGGAAACACCGTTTGGGCTTAAGCGTTCGACGAGAAACTATAATGAAAACATTTTATATTCAAAGCGAAATTAGTACTACTTAATTACGTACATTTTTCACAGAAATCAGAATACAATTTTTTTTTTTTTCAAAAAGCCTTTAATGGTCATTAGACCACTAAAATTGGAGTTCTTCGTCCCAGCGATGAACTCATCAGTTAACAAATGCCAGTGCCTTGTTAATACGCATTATCTGTTAAGTTCAGTTCATCTTACAAAGATTTTATGACGAATATTCAGTGTGATCTATATCCAATAAGATTAGAATTCCTAATCATTAAGCTGAAAGGTATTTATTTGATTGAGAACACTTTAATTTATATGTAATTAAAGGTAATAAAATATCCTTCTCACTAGAGCTAAAAAAAGAACATATCTCACTGAATTTATTAAATACCGATGTGGCAAAGACCGCGTAAAAAAGTGGCTTTTCTAGAAGTTAAAACTCAATATCTTAAAATGTATTTAACTTTATCAAAAAATACCTTTCATTTGATATCAATATCATCCCTTCAGGTTGAAATGCACAGTTTTTCCTTATATTGTTTAATAACGTCCCACTGTTAAAAGGAATATAAATTTAAAACCAGACCTACAATATCAGAATTGAAAATTATTCAATAAACAATTAATTTGAGTAAACAATGTTTCACATGGTTCGCTTGATTGGGCCTCTGAGCAAATTGACTACATTTAACAATTTCCACCATTTTTGTAGGCAAAGTTATAATACAAAGTTCACTTTTTTTTTTTGAAAAAAATATACGCAGATACAGATACTTATGTGCATAAATGTAGCTACATCTGCTTAAAAACAAATAATAAAAATAAACTAGGGGAAACATGGAAATCCGTGTAGTTGTTGCATATTACATTCATACTTATGTATACATAAATATTCAAAGTTAGCCCTAAAGGGATTTAACTTTTTCTGAAAAACAAAGCAACAAAAAAAAAAAAAACATTTTGATTCTGATTGCAACTGATTCAGAGTTGAAACAAAAACTACCAACCCGAGTGTTGATAGTAATTTAACTGATTTCTAAATAAAAGTTCCTGAATTCTTTGGGGTTGCAGTGTTCAATTTTTCTTTTTTTTAAACTTGTTTGATTTTTGTTTATGCCTTTTACTACTTAACTGGTTAAACAAATTTATGTATATATATAGGTAGAGATCTATTTATTTAGCTTTGGAAAAACTAAAAACTACCGAGCTATATTATATTTGGAAAGTTGGAATACCTAACCTATAAAATTGATTTTCTTATATCACAGAAAAATGATTTTTCGTAGTATAACTGAGAATGTCAAACATGTGAAAATTTTTTTGGTCTTGCTTACTCTTATGATCTGTTAAAGTTTTTACAGATTTTACAGATCTTACTTGATTCTCAACCGAGAGAGTAGTGTTGATCCTATATAAAAAAATTTAAGCTTCACATGTGAGATAAACCGAAGGCAAAAGCAAGGTATGTACTACTCTGCTTCTTTGAAATCGCAATCAGTTTACAATTACATGGATTGAAGGTTAGACCATTGGTTAGGGACCATATTTGAAGGTTACCAGAAGATCCTTATTCATTCTACAAATTAGGTTTTTTTGTAAGCCAATTGGACGAGACAATTAAATTTACACATCATCAGCATCAAGTGAATCAAAACATTCGAGCAAACATTTGGCAGGTCATAGTTAAAAAAAAAAATAGAATAGGCCCCAAAATAGAGCCTTGTGGAAACCCCTTTCCCCAGATCAATAAATTCAGAGATAGTTTTGTTCAACATCAACTCTTTGGCTTTAATTTTAAAAGTTTTTAAGCATGCAATATTATTTCTTAAGGAGTTCTTCCAAGTTCGAGCTGAGTTTTCGAACAATTTGTTTTTTTAAATTCGTACGAAGAAACTTCCAAAATAAACGAATTATAAATTAATTCGTAAACAATTGTTGGTAGCACCTTTAAGTTGTTGTTGTTGTTCAAAAATTCAATGAAATTGACGGGATAAAGAATGGTCAAGTCTAATAAACTGACATTCTAGTATGAATAGTACAATAAAAAATAATAGAAACTTCATATGATTGATGCGCAACAGGCTGCAGAATAAGAAAAAGGAGTCCTTGAGGAAAATGGTAAACTATATGAAATTGCCAAACGATAAGTGGGCTTTTAAATCTGCCAAAAATTTGAAATGCAGTTTTCTTACAATCACTTTGTTCTTCGCGAAGTTAAATCAAAATCGTTGCAGCCTTTTCTAGGAAATTTGGAAAAACAAAATCTGTTGCATGGCAACTATACCCGTTCGAGATGAACTCGAAAAAAATTTGAATTCCTCCTCTAGGAAATCATATAAAAAAGCTCTATACCAAATTTGACGCAAATCGTCCAACCCGTATAGGCTCTAGCTCAAATTACACTGGACGCACGAACGCACGGACGCACAGACGAACGGACGCACAGACGAACGGACGCACAAACTCTCAGATGCACAAACGACGGACTGTATGACGAAACCCACTTTTTCGAACTTCTCGGTCATCGTAGAGTTGATTACAACCTAGAATTTTTTCTAATACGAAACCAATACTTTGCCCTACAGAGCAAATAAAAATAAATTTATCTAACTTTTTTGATAACAAAAATGTTCTGGATGCTCGAAGCTGGATGAAATTAGTTTTGTGCAAAATGGGATAGGCACTTAAGTGCATACTGATTTTATCATCATTCAATTAATATTTAAAAAAAAATCAATGATTTGTCTCTCGCCCCCTCCAGGTGAAATAACACATTTTATCTATTATTGGAACAAGTTTATTGAAAACTCCATTGGGCAATTATTTTGTATACATATAATTCTTGTGAAACCCTAATTGGTTGCCACCAAAACCAAAAAAAGTAAAAGAAAATGATTGCATTCGTTTGAGCGCAGCCAGCAAGCTGCAACCATAACCGCAGAAACAACTTCCCTGTCGAAATGTTAAAAGCTTAAAAAAATAGAATGATTTCCATTTAAAACTTCAAATTGATAAAAAGAAAGCAAACAAAAACCAGCTCATCGCCTCGGTGTGATCAGGCGTTGGTTGGTGCTTTTTTAACACCCCAGCATTGACGGAGAAACGTTACAAAACGCAGCAATCAACACAATTTTGGGTCGCTCAGTCAGAGATATTGTGCGGTTGTAGTTGCAGTGCTTTTTTTTTATTTTTAGTTTTTCGATTTTTCAGTCATAGATTAAAAGGAGCGAAGCTCAAATTGTGGTCAACAGGATTGTGGTTTGAATGAATAATAGAAATAGAAACATATATTTTTTTTTTTTTAATGAAACCTATGTCTGTGGCAAAAAGTTAAATTTGTTTTTATTCATGAAAACCATTTTCAATTTTATGAGAGATTTAAAGGGTGTTTCTTTTTTTAAAACGCGCGATAAAACTTTGAGTACCTAATTGGAATAAAACACAGATGAGTTGAGTTGGATTGGAATTAGTTGTTGGAAAATTGAATTCTTCATTCAAGGTTAACTTATTTTGATACATTATGTGAATTAATGGTTTCTTAAAGAACATACAATACATTTTACTGCAATTTCATAAAAAAAAAACTTTAATAGCCTTTAAATCCAATGAGTTTGGAGAGCTTGTATTTATTTGTTTGTATATATGACTAGATTAAGGTTTTGTTTCACAATGTCTCAGTAAAGTTCTGATTACTTACTCGACAAATGTATGCAGGTACCCGAAAATACGCACTGATACTCGTAGTTTTTTTCTTATGAAATAAATCACCAAGTTTTGTATTTATTTTATGCCGATTTTGGGTACTTATTTCATAGGGTCAATTGTAAATAATTTCATATTTTTTTGTAAAAAATATGAGTTAAAACTTTTTTATAATTTTTGTAATTGAAAATTCAACGAAAAATAACGTGAAATTCAATATTTTTATATTAAAAATTATAAAAATTACTTTTAACAATTTAAAATATCGGTTTAAATTTACCCAATTCTGTTTTTATTTAAATTTATAGGCTAAATGTTAACAGAAATGTAAATCATTTTTAAGTTTTGGATAAGAGGCTTTGTGTATTGTTATTGACAACGTATTGGGCTTTCAAAACTCGTAAATCTTCTTCATTTCAGAGGCAACCATTCGATGATAGTTAAAGGATACGCATATGATTTGAAGGTAATGATTTTGTTATTCTCAGCATTGCTTGGTTTGACAACGTCATCCAATGAGTATGAAGAGTTATTTCGAAGGATATTTCCGAATTAAATGTTTTTCGCAACAAATCATAAAAAATAAATTTTTATTAATTTCAATTTTCAACCAAAATGTTAAGTTTACTGCTACCCCAAAAACTTGTTTAGATTTTTAGGGTAAATTTAAACAAGAAAAAAACAGATAGATCACTTCGAGATTTGCGATTTTTTCTTCTAATTTAATGACAATAAAATGTATAACTAAAAAGCGTTTAAAAAAAAGCTGTTTAAAAACATTAACATTTTCGTTTTAAATTGAATATTTCATAAAAAAAAAAACAACTGTAAACTGAAAATTGTTAACATTCGAATGAGTGACATGTATTTGACAGATAATAAAGAATGCGTCCGAAGGTTTGTTGAGACACCGTTACATCCACAAAAACTGACTGTTTGGTGTTCTTTATGGTTTGGTGGAATAATTGGTCCGTACTTCTTTAAAATCGATGCTGACAGTCAATTGTGACAGCTATAGAGCCATGATTAGTGACTTTTTCGTTCATCAATTGAACAACCATGATGTGCAGGAGCTGTGGTTTCAACAAGACGGCGGCCGGCGGCACAAAATGTCACACAGCTCGTGCCACAATTGATTTATTGAAGGTAACGTTTGGTAACCGCATAGTTTCATGTTAAGGAGTCGTGAATTGGCCTCCAAGATCGTGTGATTTTAACTATTGAGATATTGGGGATATGTGAAGTCGCTAATAGTCTACCCCGATAAGCCCGAAACGATTGACCACTTGGAGGACAACATTTGCCGAGTTATTGTCGATATACGGCCATAAATCTTGGAAAAAGTCATCGAAAATTGGACCTCCAGATTAGACTACGTCCGAGCCAGCCGTGGCGGTCATATGCCAGAAATCTTATTTAAGTTATAATGACAGAAGATTATCTTTCGAACAAAGTAAATTTAATGTCAATTTAAAACAATGATCTTTGTTTTATTCCATTTCAAAGTTCTATACCTCTAAAAAAAAACTCCCTTTATTAGTAGAGATATTCTCAAATATTATAAAAATAAAAAACAATAAGAATCATTCACTCGTGGCCGCAGTTTTTTTATTTATTTTTTTGAAAAAGAACGCTACCGTAACATAAAGGCTACATGGGAAATATTTTTTTTTTTCTGAAAGGTCTTAAGTCCCACTTTACCAAGTTGCAATGGTTATTCATTATTAAGTGGGACACCATTAATATAGAGCAAAAATACTTATAAAAAGTATTTGGCACTTCAAAGAATGAAATACCAAAGTATTGTATTTTTTAACAAATCCGTTTATCGTCGCATTCAAATTAAATCCTGACGATAGCTTTAAATTTTCGCATACTTGGGACTTAATCATGATCTTTAATTCACGGTCGACTCAGTGGCTGCGACGAATACCCATTAATATAAGCAAGCTTCTAATCCGATAAACCTCTGCAACTGGCACCTCATTAACAACAACAGTGTGAAATGGCATATTCTATACTCACCACTACAACTTGCGTAACTACATTGCCAATTATCGTCCTTTAGGCAGCTTTCCATTGACCACGCTAAATGTAATAAGTACATAATATGTATCTACAGCTAAACGATCGGGATAAGTATAGACTTGCCCTCGTAAAATATTAAGTACTGCGTTAAGTTTACCCAAAAAAAAAAAATAAACAATATCAATAAAATCATATTTGATTCAAAAGTAAACTTATATGTACAACTTCCAGCAGTGGCCTATTTCACCAAATTACATTTACAATCACAAACTTGTACTTGTAATCTGCAATTAAAAATTTGTAAACTTAATTTCTGTTTCACAAACATCAAAAATGATGCCAAAAAATTTGTAAAAAAAGAGTAAGAAAAGTAGAGGAAATTGTAGTTGTGATTTACAAATTAAAAAAAATCGGTTTCACCACTTTTTTGCCAGACTTGTAAAAAACAATTCTTTCTCACAAATTTGTGAGAGTCTTCTGAGTAGGTATCACGACTGCACAAACCCGATGTACACATCTGAACACCGCACCATGTAGATTTATGCCGAATTCCTTTCAACAAAAGAATCGATTCTGTTCAGAATTTTTTCTAAAAAAAATCTATTCTTTTCTGTTAAAACGAATTTCGCGTTTTTAGCAAGATTTCACATTGATTTGCACACACACTATAAAGACTTGACATTTCTAATACGTCAAATTGAAAGTAGCGGAATTTTTGGAAGACGAGTTGTTTATTTTTTGGTTGAATTCTACATAATTTAACAAAACGTTCAACAATATATTCAGTCAATATAGCTATAAAAATAATTTATTGTGCGTTGCTCATTATCAAACAAACATTTGACAAAAAAATACCTTTCGCGAGTGAAAGACGTGATAAAAACTTTCAGTGCAAGTGAAATCTTTCAATAACAATTTTCTTTAAAAAATATGTGCAAGTAGAAGTTCAAACAAATAAAATGCACCAACAAATTGTCCCCGTATAAGCTGGCTAATACCTTTTGTTATTAAAATAGTATTATTAAAGTTATTAATTTAATTCTATTTCTAAAACATTGTTCTCACAACAAAAACAAACAACCTAAATAGTTTTGTGAAAAATTTCTTGACGTTTTGCGTCAATTGCAGCGTCAAGTAACACAATCACACAAAAAAATCGATTCTTTTACGAAATTCAAATTCCTTTCAATTGACAGAAAAAATTCTATTCTGTTAAGAAAAAATTCTATTCTGTTTAGAAAAAAATCGATTTCTTTGTTAAAAGGAATTCGTCATTAGATATACCGTGCATGTCTGAGAGCTCATCTTAAAATGTCAACATTTCCAGTTTATGTTAATAAAAACATTTTTTTCAGGCTCATTACCAATCGTGTTTCAATTGTTCTTATTATTTAATCTACCCTTATACGGTTTATGTAAAACTTTTCCTTAAAAGCAAATGATCTGAAAATACGCGACCGATAGATTCTTAAGCTTTTTATGGCTAAATATTCACTTGTATTACTATCAATATACATATAAAAATAAAATATATAAATAAAAATTACAAATTGTAAATAAAATTACACATGAACTTTCTTTTGTAAGAATTTTTCTAAATCTTAACAAATTTGTAAATTTTTTTTTTGGTGAAACAGAAACTTATAAAAACACCTAAATTTTTACAAATTTGTACTTGTAAAGTACAAACAAAAATTACTCTTGGTGAAACGAAAATAGAGATATTCAAACAAATTTCCCTTTGTTAATTACAACTACAATTTTCTAATACCAACATTATGTGAAACAGAATAAATCGATTTTTTAACAAAATTTGTAAGAAATCGCTTGTAAATTACAATTTGTAAGTTGGCCAGAGGTATGTCTTTTTCTTAAATACAAATTAAATCTTTTAATAAACAAAACACGAATGGATCTACTTCTCTTTCGCAAAATCTAGAAATGGGTGTACACATTTCTTGTACATAAATGTACATATATTGTTGAAAAAAAAAAAAACAAATAAAAATAATAATAACTTCACATTTCAGTTCAAAATGGGTTCCTCAAAATACCACACATGCTAGCTATACCTTGATGTTCACAATGTGTTACCATTTCCATCAATTGAAAACACATTAGAGCCTTTATTGCTTATATATCTACAGTATAACGTTTTACCTATACTTAAACCTTTTTCTTTATTATATTATTATGTGTTATATCGCTAAGGTTCACTTGAAAAGAAAATTTACAATTCTGAAAGCACTGTGAATACTAATAGATACCCACACTTTATAGAGAGAAGACAGAGTCTCACATTCCGTATGGCATCCACGTATATCCTTAAAAAAGAGATGTCATTTGAAAGGTGTCAGCAGCACGTCCTATTTATTATTATTTTTTTTGTTTTTCTTATTTTTCTTGCATTTCTTGTTCTAGTTTAATTTTTTTTTTTTTAATTGAGAAGGGATTTTGTCGTTAAAGTTAATCCAGTCGTAATTAAAGCGAGTGAAAAAGATATTCTTAATGGAATTAAACAGTTAGAGCACAGATAATAGAGTTACATTAAAATATCGCATCCATTCCAACTAAAAATGATTACTTTTACATTAATCTTTTTCTGCAACCCATTTTTTCTCTTCCTCAAAAATCTAATCGAATAATCGAACAACTGATGGCTCACAACTGGTGTCTGTATGTATGCACTCAAGATTTATTAACTGATGCCTTAAAGCACTTTAATATGAATTTTCCGCACTGAAGGGTACGTGGGGAATAACAATTTTACAATAAAATTTAAAGAAATAATGGTTTTTGTCGTGAAACCTTTAAACGATAAAAATCCAATACTATCAAATTGATCTTGAATAATTTCGTGTGTTTTAGAAAATTCCCAACCTCGAAAATTCCTCAAAAACATGATCACTCAATTTCAGACAGTACAAAATCACTTAATAGTCTAGTCAACGAAGTAAAAATAAATACAAGAAATCATGTAGTCTGGGTAATTGTTTTAAGGGGTAGGGGTGACCCCTTCAGGTACAAAGTCCCCAGCCCATGCCCACGAGTTTTAGACCGGAGGAGGGTAAAGGTCCCCTTTTTTAGTAGGTATTTTAGCGAATATTAGCTTAAAAGTCTATACCACCAAAATCACAGGAATGTTCCAAAACTCATATTCTAATGGAGTGCAAAAAGACCTCATGTGTTCTTTAAGTATACTTTTGTAAATATTGTAGGAAAAGCTCTCTTTTCGCCTTCCCAATCACTGTAGCGTGTTCCATGGGGAACTTTTGACGATAAAAGAAGTATTTGTTGGCACAGAAAGCCAACAGCCAGACTTTTTTGTGAACTCAAACAAGTTTTTTTAGTTCAGAGGTACAAAATCCTTTATTTAATAAAAATTAAATTAGTTATAAATAACAATTTTCTTATAAGATTTTTTACTAACATCTGTCTAGACTTAGGTTCTTCATTTTATTCAATGATTTCAAAATGGCTTCTAAGCCGGATACTTATAATTCATTTTGTATGTAAGTTAGATACAGGGTGGATAAACAATAAAATTTTAAGGGGTTTTCACGTGAGGTTTGCACTTGATGTCTGCTAACAGTATTGTTTTGGCTTAAAGAAACCGTGATATCTAACACAGATATCCACTTCTTCTCAGATAGCCAAGTCGCGATAAAATCCCTGAAATCTGTCTCTACCAACTCTATAACAGCCCTTCACTGTCAATCATCTCTCATTGAAATGGCACAGTCGATCATCTATCATTGAAATGGTATTTATTCCAGGAAATTGCAGGGCTGATGAACTCACCAGAAGTGGAACAACACTACCTATTTTGGCAATTGAAGCAAATATAGGTAGATGTACCCATTGCTACGTGTCAAACTTATGCTGAAGCAAAATGCAATAGAGAAAACAAACCTAAGGCGGAACAACATCACCACCTGAGTAGTGACAAAACAGATATGGCCAAAGCTAGATCTGAAGTGCTCTAAGAGTTTAATATCTCTAAGCAGACTGCATACATCGGCTCCGTAATAGGTGTCATTATAAGAGACACCGCTTAATAGCCAAGCATCCAACGAGGCTCGGAGTATTTTCAAATGATTTCTGCAGAACCTGTATGGATGAAGAAGAGGAGGGATCGATTCCTCATCTCCTGTGTACTTGTCCTGCTCTATCCCAACGACGTAAACTCTATCTCGGAGGTTACTACTGCAACGATCCTAGTGATTTGACAAATGTTGACATAAGTAATCTTGCACGCTTCGTAAGGAGCTCCAAGTGGCTCAATAGGCAAGAGGGAGAAAAGTTCCTAGATTCTTGTGGTATCACAATGGACCAACTCATGGTCTAAGTGTGTCAAGCTTTCCTGCTTTACACACCTTTACCTAACCTAACCTATGTCCAAAACACTCAAATGTGTGGTTTAAAAAAGACCCAAGTGGACTTGGGCACTTTTCCCCAAAAATATTTTTTTTCTGTTTCGTTCTTTCAAGAGAAGACAAGTTTTTGTTAAAATTCATAGTAAAAATGAAAAATTTGTTAGTTTTGCGGTATTGTCCAGAGCCAGGGGGGCAAGTGCCCCTACCTCCGGGCACCTATGAGCGCGTAGCTCTTCATACAGTGCCTGGTTTGATTATTTTTGTTCTTATCGCAAACGCTAAGTTTAATTGGAATACTAACACCTATATTCTTTCCCTTGAGCAAACAACTTTAAGGTCCCAACACTTTCAGCCAGTTTAACCCCATTGCCAAACCAAATAGCCGTGTCCGTGTAGTCCATTACACAATAATGTCCCCCTTACAAAACTATATTTTGTGTACCAATCTGAAACTATCAATTTTTCAAAACCTGTCACATCAACCAAACCAAATGCCAAATTCTTTTTAAATTAATTACAAAACTATCAGACAAATTAAATTACCAATTTAATTTTCTTCCAAACATTTAAAATTAAAATCTAGAAAAAGAAAAACATTTCTACCTATAGAACTTTATTTTCTTTTTCGACACAAATACCAAACTCTATAAAATGGGGATGAGGACGAAAAATTAAAAAAAAAGCGAACAAAAAAAAATTAAAACTTTAAAATAACTTTGAAGATGAAATCGAAGAATAAGAAGAAGCTAGTTGAAATAACGTTTTCGTTTCCCCCAGTAGGTACACCAAAGGTATCAATAATAATCAATTTCCGTTTCCGCTTTCTTCTATCTCACCGTTATCTGAGGGAAAAGTTAGTTTTTTGTTGTGTCAAGTATAATAGTATCTATATATGTATACACACACATACCCCCACAAACGCATACACCCAAACATATACATTCACATATAAAAACAGCCTTACAGAACTTATAAGAGTAACCTACTACAAAAAATCTATTCACAAACTTAAACTGTACATGTACCTACAACATAAAATGCAACAACAAACGCACTCGATCCAAATTCGATTAACGTTCGATTGGTTGGCATAGTCATTGTCATTGCTACAACTTAACGATGCATCCACTTTTATTTATATTCATCGAAAGTTTCTGACAGCTAGGAGGACTATCTACATCACAAAGACGGCGAAGACGAAGATGACAGCGACTGCAATGGCTTCGGCTTCGTCTTCGGCTTCCGCAACTGCAATGGCAATAGCAACGAAAACAACAATGGCGAATCCGTATTCGACTTCGACTCCTGCCACGACGACGACAAATCGTCCTTGTAACACATCCGTCGTCGTCATCCTCATCCTCATCCTCATCGGCGGTGGCGAAGTTTTCGTCTTCAACAAAGGACAACAATGATTTCTTGTTCGTCATGCAATCTTTTTTCGAATGCAACAATACAAACCACCTCCTCCAATGGAACGTGTGTATTGCGAGGTAGTAAATAGACAAGGCTATCAGCGTCAGCATCTCATTTACATTTAGTGTCATCGAAGATGATCCCAGATTGCCCTTTGTCACTTGGTCCTGGCACCTGCCAATCGAGTCCAGATCCAATTCGCTCATGGATTTGCCGTTCACTTCCAGCGGCGATATGCAGAAGTTCTTCGTCAAGAATTCGCTCTGGTTGTAGGCACCATCGACCAAAGGACCGTCGAGCAGCGTGTGTATGTGGCAGCCACATGGGAAGTGATTGTTCAACAGTGAAAGGCTGTCCACACCATCCAGGATAATTGAATTTGGATCGGGTGTTTCTAGGATGTGGTTGCCCTGCAACTTAAGGAACTTTATCTGTTGCGTGTAGGTTATGTTGAGCTCCTCGAAAGCATCAATTTTATTGTTCAGTATCTGCAGTGTTTCCACTTGTTTGAGGTCGCTGAATGCATCCGCACAGATGACTCCTAAATCAGACTCCTGCAGGGTCAGTAGCAGCACATTGGACAAGCCGCGGAATGTGTAGGGCGCCAGCTCCCGCAGATCCATGTAGGACAGCTTTAACAAACCAACTGTATCCATGCCGTAGAAGGCGTCCGGTTCGATGATGCGTATGCCCGATGGCAGAATCAAATGGCCGACACTGGTGAGGCCAGAAAAGGCGGACGTTTCAATTCTGAGCATGGGGTTGTTCGAGAGCAGAATTAATTTAACATTCGAGGTGCCTGCGAATGCATTGCCTTCAATTCGGATAATTTGATTATGGCTCAGCAGGATGGTCGACAGATTTTGCAGGCCGGCAAATGCAAATTGTGAAACCGTCTGTAACGGAGTATATTGAATAGAAAGCTCTTTCAGACGTGGCAGTCCTCTGAATGCGAATTGCTTGATTTTCGTTATGTTATTACCATCCAGTGAGAGCTTCTTCAATGCTCGCAGACCGGCAAACGAATCTGGTTTTATGACTGGGAAATTGTTTTTGGTAAGAGCGAGATTTTCCACAGTCGATGGCAATTGCCGTAATGGAATCTGTTCAAGTCCGCCAGTGTTACAAAGAACCTGCAAATGGCAAATAAAGGAAAAAAAAAGATATGATAGAACACGAAAATAGAATTAATCCACGAACAAGGACGAGTGAGAGTGTATAGGTATGTAAGTGGGGTTTGGTGTAGTATCTGTTGTTTTTTTTTTTTTTTTTTTTAACTTCTATCCCACTGAGTAATGAGAATCGAAAAGAGAAGAGAAGAGAAAAACAAAACAAAAAATAAAAACTTTCTAATTGGGAGAGTAGGGTTTCACTTACTTGCGTCTGAGATAGACAAATGCATTCGGCTGGACATGATTTTACTGATTCTAGAGGCTGGGAATTCCATAAGCATCCAATTATAACTATTGTTAGCAGCCAAGAATTGCACATTTCACGTTTTGAGTGTTGTGTTGGAGAACGATCTAAAATTAGAAAAAAAAAAACAGAGAAAAACATCATCAGATGAATAGAAAATAAATTTTTATCAACATAGAGTTTATTTATACAGGGGGTTTTCAATATGACCATAGATATTTTTATGATTTTTTTTTTTTAAATAGAAATTTTTGGTGAACATGTGAAAAAACTCAGGCAAAAATATAGGTTACGATTTTAATAAGCTTTTGGAATATATTATTAAAAAATGTACTTTTTAGAGCCGATTTTTCAATCATCAGTTAAGCAGTCAGTTAACTATCAGAGGAATAAATAGGAAAAAATGTTTGATTTATTATCTGAAGACTAAGACTACTATTGAAAAATTGGCCCTTAGGGTTTTATTATAGTTAAACTATGGTTATGATTGGATTAAAGAAACTGTAATGTACTGTTTACTGAGCGTTTACGTTTAACGGAATTTCTTTTTGTGAATAGCTTAAGAATATTTTTTTTTCTTAAATTAGTAGTGTCTCAATTGTTACGGATTTGACACTGATACTCATGAAATTATAATTAATTCAAAAAATATTCTTAATGAATCAAATAAAATGTAAATAATATAAAGTACAATGATAAGTAAACTGAATTTAAATAAATACTTTTTGACGTTATAGGATCTATTTTAATTGCGTTACAGGTGTGACCATACAAAATCGGGTACCTGCTTGCTAACAAAATGCGATGTCTAATGTTCATGTGGATTTAAATATTTCATAAAGGCTATGTTTTATTTTATTCAATTATTTACCTAAAAGTTGATTTAAGGTATCAGTTTAGGAATGAAAAACAAAACTTCGACAAACTGTAGAGAATTTAAAATTAAAATTAAATTGTTTACGAATGTGACAAGTTAATATAACAGTCAAAGGGCTTACTATGATTTTAAAGTATTAACAGAATATAATAAACCAAATTCTAATAGGAAATTATGTACTGTAATCATATTAGTACCTCACCATTTCACACGTGAAGTAGAACAAAATTTCCCCCTGGATTTGATATATTTCCCATATCGAGGACATTTTGGTTAAATCATTTCCCTCCACCGTAAATTTCATATATATTACCAGAAATTATATAAAAACTATTTCAAAAACATAATGATTATTTTTTTGTAAATTTATCCGTGTTACGGATGTGACACAGAATTCAAATTTGGACTCAGTTTAGTCTTAAAATACAATAAAATTAAGACTGACATTGAATAAAAATGTTTTTCTTTCTATCCCAAATTTAGTTTGATAACAAATTGTTCTTTTTTAGTAACTAAACATTTCACATTTGTTGTTATGGGTGTGACATATAAACCAAATTCTTGTTTACTGTTGTTTTTCCAAATAAAATAAAAATAAAATAAAAGATTGTTGCAAGCAGATTGATACATATTTTAAATTTAACCCTGTTACGGTTGCGACACAAATTTTTAATTTGGTTGTCAGTTCAATATTAAAATTCAAAAAAAATTAAGTGTGACCCTAAATATCAATTTTCTTCTTTCTAACTCAAACTAAGTTTATTGAAAATGATTTTTTTGAAGTTTTAAACACATTTTTGTTACGGATGTAAAAATTACTCTAAGTTCTTATTATCTACTAAATTAAAATTAAAAAAAAAAACAGCTTTAGTTGAAAAACCGATTGATATTTTATTAAATTCAATACAATTTTTTCTGACGTTGAACAGAAACATTATTTTTTCTACCCCAAATTTAAATTTAGTTTGATGAAAAATAGTTTTTGGTAGAAAGTAAAAATTTCCCATTTTTGTTACGGATGTGACTCTAAAATTTTAATCACTGAATTTTCAAATTAAAAAAAAAAACAAAAAAACACTATAAATTAGTTGAAAACAGAATTAATTTTTTTTAATTTAACCTTTGTTACGGTTGTGACACAAATTTCAAATCTGTCATCAGAATCACTTTAAAATTCAATCAAATTTAGTCTTTACTTGAATGACAACAATTTTCTGTCTACACAAATTTATGTTTGTAGAATTTAAACATTACACAATTTTGTTACGGTTGTGACACAAAAACTCAGTTCTTGTTAACTACTTAAAAAAAAATCACAAAAACTTTTAGATATTGAAAAAATCACTAAACACAATTGCAAATACCTACAGAGTTTCTAAACGAAGTATCATGAAAGTCTTTTCAAGTTTTTAGTCAATAGAATCGTTTAATACAATAAATGCAAAGCTTTTGAGAATACATAATGATCAAAAATGATCTATAGAAAAAACTATAAAATAATTTGAAGTCAATTCTTAAACACCCTGCATTTCATCTCAACACACATACGTATACAATTTAACTTGTCTTTTAGTTTGATTGGTGTTCAAATTTATTGACATACTCAATTCAGTATATATATCTACTGAACTCCCTTGAATGTCAATTGCAGAATATGTCAATTCGATGTTTTACGAATATTGAATAATATGTCCAACATGCACAGTGCATACTACACACCCAAGTCAACAAGCGAGTAGCGACCCTAATTGAATTGAAGGATCAGAGTGAAAATGATTTAATTACAAGTTTTTAGTTGATTTTGAAGGCACTTCGTGTTCGGATATTAAAATAATTTTCTATTGTTATGAATTTTTGAACGTGTAGGTAATTTGTGTTTTGATTTCAGGTGGCTTTGGCTTTATGGTTAAGTATTTTGCCCACATCAGGCAGTTTGCTGAAATTAATTGAACTTTGCTTCTATTACCTATACGCTACGGTTTAATTTTGCAGCACGGTCTTGAGATTGTCATTTGTCAAAGCAACAATTTTGATTATGCAGATTTTGCTGCCATAGAAATAAAATGAGATCAAATAAAATAAAATAAAATAAAATAAAATAAAATAAAATAAAATAAAATAAAATAAAATAAAATAAAATAAAATAAAATAAAATAAAATAAAATAAAATAAAATAGAATAAAATAAAATAAAATAAAATAAAATAAAATAAAATAAAATAAAATAAAATAAAATAAAATCCCTCCACCAGCGGTAAGGGATTTAAAAATAATCAATTCTTTTTAGTTTGAAGTTTAGCTTCCATCTTGTGTATTTTTGAAAGACAAAATTTAAAAAAGAGTAAAGTAAGGCTGGTGAACGCAGGTTTGGGAATCGAGTAACTCTCGGGTCGAATGACAAAATCCCGAATCTAAAAAAGGAATTTTTATAATTTCTTATCCTGAATTTCAGGATTTTGAGGATAAATCCTGAATTTCAATACTTTTTTTTAGTACAGTTTTTATATTGCAATTATTGTTTGTTTTTGTGGAGTTCCTTATAAGGAAAACATAAATAGAAATTGAATCTCAAAAACATAGTAGTATTTTCAACAACATTTGTTTTTTTTTTTTTATATTAAGCGCGCAGTAAAGGGGTTGTGACTACCCTTAAAATGATGGATGGGGTTGAAAAGGAGATACCGATGCACATTGGTTTTGAATGTCTGAAGATCACAATGGGAGGGGAAAATAGGGCTGGGTAGAGCATTCCACATTCGTGTAGTGCGACTAAGGAAAGAATCTCTGTACTTAACAGTACGTCTGAAGTTGGGCTCAAGGGTAAACTGATGGGCATTCCTAGAGGCACGAGTATTATGGTTGAATTGTTTAAGTGGAGGAATGCAACTGGATATTTCACTAGAACACTGTTTATAGAAATAGCGGTAAAATAATGATAGACATGAAACATTGCGACTGTGCTCAAGAGATGTAAATGTTTCCGTTATAGCTCTTTCACCTTTCATTTTTAGAGCTTTCTTTTGTATTCTATCCAAAAGGCTCAACTGGGTTTTTGGAGCACCTGCCCAAATATGGGAGTTGTTCTTAAGTTTTGGACTAATAAAGGCTTTGTAGATCACAGCCAGATCAGAAGGGGAGACAAATTTCTTGCATCGACGGAGAAAACCTAAAAACTTAGCAGCGTTTTTGGCGATGTCAAATATGTGGTCGTTCCACAAAAGGTGGTATGTGACACACATACCGAGTACTGAGAGCTGTTCGGTTTCCTCTATGCAAGTGCCACTCATAGATAGCAGCATTGGGGGTGGGTTTCGCTTTAACGACAGGAGACAGCATTGAGTTTTAGAAGCATTAAATTCTACACGGTTTCTGATGATTCCCCATTGGACAGTGCTGTCGAGATCAGAATTTAATGAGCTTATCATACGCTACCGTTGAAGTTCCACATCTGAAGAACATGGATGTGAATCTAGAAACGAATATGAAAAGCTGAGAGTACTGTCGTCAGCAAAACAGTTTAATGGATTAGAAGTTTCAGATAACAGGTCATTTATGAATATTAGGAAGAGAGTCGGAGAAAAAACGGAGCCCTGGGGCACACCAGCATTTATTTTGTAGATATCAGACTTGAAACCGTCCAATACAACTTGTATTGATCGGTCCGAAAGATAATTTCTAATCCAACGAAGAAGAGATTCATCGATACCAAATGCACGCATTTTCGATAAGAGAGCTTGATACCAAACTTTATCAAATGCTTTTGAAATATCGAGTGCAATAATCTTACTTTCGCCAAAACGATGTAAAGATTTTTCCCACTGTTCGGTGAGATATACCATCAGATCACCAGTGGACCTATTGCTACGAAAGCCATACTGCCGGTCATTTAGAAGCTTTCGTTCTTCAAGATATTTCTTAAGCTGATGATTAATCAGACCTTGGAAAGAAGGGACGTAAGTGCAATTGGTGGATAGTTAGAGGGGGAAGAAGTCACGCCTTTTTTAGGGACAGGCTGGACAAATGCTGTTTTGGATCCACTCGGAAAGAGACCCGTAGAGTAGGACAGATGGAAAAGCTTACGCAGTGGTTTTGCCAGCGTTGAAGAACACCTCTTCAGAACAATAGGAGGGATACAGCAAAGACATTTTTAATAAGCCTTTATAGGATCATTAAGCCTAACAGTTGGGACATCAGACTGAGACCTTTTTAGTTAATTGAAGAACATAAGCTAGAAATAGTAAAGATTTCTTGTCAGACGATTTAAAAGAATTCTCCAAAAAATAATGCACTAAAGCAGGTCACTGTTCTGATGTCATTTTGGGTTTTTTATATATTTTTTATTGCTAAAATTTCCAATGAAAACGCAATTCTTTTTTTTGTTTTACCTTCACCTTTATGTTTCGAGGACTTATTTACCTCACCATCAGTGTCTAAAGGAATTATATAAAATAAATAAACAACAGACTTATTTAAGTTGTCTTATTGGAAATTTTTACCCCAAAAAGTAGGAAAATCGTGAAATCTCGAAATTGCATACTTTGAGGGGTTCGGTGGCGATATCTGAAATTGATGACGGAATTCATAGAGTTCAAAGTATGATAGTGGCACCTAACCTAAGATTACGTTTTGTTTTTGCACGTTTAATTAGCCACGTTGTAGATACAATAGAGGTTATTCTTTTTTCGTTCCGAACAGAGTCTGAACTGTCAAAAAAAAATATTGTTTTACTTTTTTTGCTCAGTGCGGCGCGTTCAGAGTCTCAAATTGTGTATCTTATTTCGTTCAGAGAATGATCAGAGTTTGTTCAGACCCCGAACTACAAGCTCAGAAATAATCGTCGGAGCATTCTGAGTAAAAAGCTGAGCACTAAACGTCATATGCGAAAAGAGGAAAAAAAAAGTAAACAAATTAAAATGGTGGATGAAGCGGTCGGCACTCGTGCAGAAGGTAAGTTTTATTTATAAATTGCAACATATCTTATTTTTGAATGCATAAAATCTTATTTCAGTGTTCAAAAGAACCAAGCTAATGATTTTGTTCACGTTATCGAAAAAATTCATGGGATTTTTTGTAACTAGAATTTTCTTTCTTTTTTGCTTTGTGGAGTTTAAGAGCTTAAAATTGACAAATGTCATTTGTTGACAGCTTGGTTCTCAAATGTGTTTCTAAAATATATCTGAGCGCTCAGAACTTGTTCAGTTCAGAGCTTGTTCAACATGCTCGAGCTCTGATCAGAGCTTTCTTCTGAACGAAAAAAGAAAAAACGCCTAATATGTTGGTATTGTATACACAAAGAACCGAAGAAGAGAATTTAAGAAAAAAAAACCCAATTGCCAAACTCTTCGCTTGTTGGTAGTTTTGTTGCAATTACTTTGGATATTACAACTACGTAGTTTAACCATAATTGTAAAAGTCGTTTTTGAAATACCTTAAATTAAAAAATAGTTCTAGATGGAATAGACAAAAACCTAAATTTCTCTTTTAAGGATATTATTTTAACAAAATCACAGCGACTTGGAAATATGTATTAAGATTACAAATAATAATCATGACCGTTGTTAAAAACCTTTCCCAAAATGAACACCTTTATCTCAAATACGGTTTCATTTAATTTCAATATCCATTTAGGTAGATAAGGAAACAATTTTTAATTAAAGTAATTATTAAATACAATGGCAAATTTTACAAAATTAAGTGTAGTTGGAAAATACAAATAAAACATTGGTTATTATTGAAAATGTCTGAAATAATCTAAATATTGCCGAAGAGCATTAACAAATATTTAATTATGCTCCAGCACTGCTCTGCATACCTGCACAGTGTATACACACATTTTCAATCCATAGAAAGTATACCTATACCTTAGCAACCTAGGTACCTATACTCTCTGTAGAATAAGTTTTTCATTCCATTAAAATTTTGCATGTAATTAAATTCGGTTTGAATTTCAGTATTTATGTTATAATATTATAAATTCGTCCCTATCTTTATACTTATACCACAAAACTTATGAGAATAAATCCCACAAAAGTGTATACAAGAGGAGTGGACGTGGAAATTACACCTCCTTCCATTTTTAAACACAACAACACCAAAAATTGAATTAGCTTTATAGTTCTGCTTGCGATGTTTGTGTTTGCAAAGGTGCTGCATCTCCTCTCAATGCATCGGAGTTGGGTCGTCGTCGTGAGAGATTTTTCTCCAGGGGAATATACCGACTAAAATACTTGACTCTGCCTCAAAATGAAAACAGAATAACAAATCACAACTAGTGCCCAAGGATAGACTAGACAATTGTACATATTATAATATATTTACGTTAACATTAGTTTACCCAACTGCTGCATCTCTGTTTATGAATGCATTTTGAAACAGAGACCCAGCGTCATCAGCCAGAAATGCCCTGAGGATTGGACAGCGATGACGACGACGCACGACAACGACAACGACAACGGCGACGACTCTAGGGGAAAACAGAACAACTTCAAACTGCTGACTTACAAATGTATTCACACACAATCATATACGAGCATCATGAGCAACATAATTGGTTTGAGAATGAAGAATGCCTTGCATCCCACTATACTAATTACTTTTGACTGAGTAGCAGTAGGTGGATTAGGCCCACACTTTTGACTTCCTGATGGCGTTTCTGGAGCACTTCTTTATGATCGCTCCTCTTACCCTTGTTCACTTCCTTTATCGTGCACTCATCCCATAAATAACTAAATATGATTAACTTTGTATACATACTTTTGTTTGTGTAGTGTGTACTCTAAGAAATGAGTTGAGTTGTTGACACTCTGTCAACAGCACAATTTTTAATTAGTAACGGTAAAAAGGATAACATTTCACTTATATAAAACCACTAGTAGCTGCAGAAACTGCATCAGACGGATCCTGTCTGATGGATAAATGAATTCTTCTTCTGATGGATTTTACCAGTTATACCTACCTTCCCATGCAGGGGCGGCGCATGCATATCAAAAGAGCGACATATAGTTAGGGCTTATGCGTTGCAAAGAGGCGCCAACTCAGGGGGTGTAAACTACAAACAAACAGCCCTATCAAGCAGTATTCGCTCCTTAACACACGTGTTAGCTGGGACACGGATAGGGAACTTGTCCACTTGATAACTTTTCTTATCAATAAACATGTTTTAGCTTTATAATAACTTTTCAGTATTTATAACTGGAAGCACGACAACACTTCATCAAAATAAAGGAACATTCCAATACGTTTGTCACATATTTACATGCACTGATTTATGAAAATTATGATTGTATTAGTAAACGGTTCTATGAGATGTATGTGCTAAGATATCCGTCTCTTAAACGCCAAATTAGTCTAGTTAAAGTTATCCCCTCGATATCAAAAACCATTACACATTAATTAATATGAATTATCTACAAGTTGACAGATGTGTAAAGTTCTGTCACGCTGTTGTTCGTCGTTCATTAAAAGAGGGTTAAAGTAAGACAAAGACAAAAATCCATGGAGTATCGATTTTGTCCCGCTCTATCTGCACTTGAAGCAGTTGAAATATTGATATAATTTTATGTTCGGTTTCACAAATATTGAACAGGCTCTTAAATTTTTATATGACGTATTTTGTATGGAACAAACGTCATTTTAAGATTTAAAAGCTTGTTAAATAGTAAAAAGGGCTTTATAAAATCGACCATTAATCTTTTTTTTTTTAATTTTAAAATGAACGAATAATAGACTAAGAACCACTAAAGAGTCTGATGATCAGCTTGGCAACCCTGCAATAGGAATAACTTAAGCCTATATGAAATCCGTCGTAGCAAACTTAAGTAGTTTGTGTTTCAATTAAATCTTTATTATTATGAGGTCGTCAAAGAGATAGACGTATGTATACCTTGGTTCAAAAATAAAACTGATGAAGTTTGAATTCTCTTTGTAAAAGAAAACTCGGTTTTGAATATTGGCGGCTGCGGCGGCCGGCTGTGCGCGCGGCATTCAGTTATCAAGGTCCGCTCATGTAAATATATAGCTTTGTTAAATATATAACATAAAGGTTGCCTTCCTTTTGCATTGAGACGGTTTATTCTCATCTCACCAAGGCAAGTGTGTGGTGGCGCCACCGACGCGACGGTAATGGCAGCTCAGAACTGGTACTATATGGTTGGTTTGGTAGAAAGGAACCATTATATCAAGAACTGAAACAGGAGAAGATGGAAGTTTACTGTCGACGGCAAAGATGGGAATGTAATAAATTAAATTTTGCAATCACTCTTTGCCGTTGTGTATGCAGTATGTGAAGTTTGATGGGCACAAAAATAATTGTATGTGAATGTAACTGACGCAATTTATTTGAGAAGCCATTTGAGAAGTTAAGGGAATTCTGTTCTACCTCTACCTAGTTTTAATATAAAGGTATACCTACCTAGCAGAAATGCAGCATCGGATAGGAGGGTATTTTAACTTCCACCTCTGATTTGCAGAATGTATTAATTAATGTTTTATAGCTGCGAAAGTAAATTAAATCAAAGGAAGGTCGATTTCTAAAAAAAACCTCAACGATGACTGACTGACATTATAAGGAAAATAACTGTGATATGGCACAATTTTTGGTTGCTTTTTGACCTTAAAAAAAAACTGATACTTTCAATTAATTAGAGAACATAAAGTAGAAGATACTAGGAGAATGCACAGACAGGGAACTGAAAGAAAAAAAGGTACACAAAATTTATGTTGGTATGCCATGGAAGGTCGAGTCATTGGTGGATCCCAGAAGGGGATGAAGGTTATTCCCCTGCCCCATTTCACAGCCGATTCCTAGATTAGTACATTGCAACCTGTAGAATTTTAAATTCTTGTTCAAAAGCAAAATATTTGCAACACTATAGAGACTAGATGAACCATAGAATGATTAAAAATTCATACATTTTAGATATAAGGCCTGTCAAAACTGGGGGAAATTATAGAAATACAAGAAGGTTTCGCCGAAATATTGAATATTGTATGAAACAATACGGTCTTAGCTGTAAGCTCATAGCTTTTTCGAAGCTAAACTCAAAGAACTGGAAGTCCGAAGTTGCGTTTGCGTGTTAAAATTCGGCTAATATTTCAAATTTGCATAAAAATTTACAAAATTTTATACAGAGTGTCCCAAAACGAATGGTATGGGGATAGTACGATAACTACGGCGGCTAAAAATAAAAATAGACGCCAGAATTGTGTACTATTAAAGGGGTAAGGGGTTCTATCGCGCCCCAAGGGGCAATTTACTAAGAAAAATACTCAAAATTACAAAAATTTTACTAAAAAACAACGGCAACAGTAACACAATATTTTATACCTTTTTTGAAAGATAGAGATATGTTCTTTTATTTACTTTTTTTAATCAAGTTGTTTCTGTCAATAGTTTTCGAAAAAAAATTACTTCCAAACTTAAAATTATAAAAAAATTAAAAAAATATGTATACTGATTTTTTTTCGATGTTTTGAAATCAGGTACTGAGTTTTTTTCTTATGATTCACTGCTCCTAATAGTTCTTAATAAAATATTGTAAATCACATGGTTCTATGTGTACTGATTTTCGAGAAAATTGAAAATTACAAAATCTACTTTTTTATTAGATATTGACTTTTTGGTTATACGTGAAGTTTTTTTAGAGGTATAGAACTTTAAGTTGGCAACACTATTTTAACTGGCGGCCATTTTGTCAGTTGTAAAGTGATTTATTTCTTTGAAAACGATGCTGGCCAGAACGTTACAGTCAATGGTGACCGCTATAGAGCCATGATTACTGACTTTTTTGGTCATCGATTGAACAACCATGATGTGCAGGAGCTGTGGTTTCAACAAGATGGCGCAACAAGTCACACAGCTCTTGCCACAATTGATTTATTGAAGGAAACGTTTGGTAACCGCATAGTTTCACGTTACGGACCCGGGAATTGGCCTCCAAGATCGTGCGATTTAACGCCGCTTGACTTTTTTCTGTGGGGATATGTGAAGTCGCTAGCGATATTTGCCGCGTTTTTGACGATATACGGCCACAAATGTTGGAAAAAGATATCGAAAATTGGACCTACGTCCGAGCCAGCCGTGGCAGCCATATGCCAGAAATCATATTTAAATGCCAGAATATTATATTTCCAATAAAGTAAAATTCATGTCAATGTAAAAAAAATCGTCTTTGTTTTATTCCACTTCAAAGTTCTATACCTCTAAAAAAAACACCCTTTACTTTCGAAATTGTCAACAAAAATCTCTCTATGGGAATTAAATAAAACAAAATTGATTGTTGAAATTAATGTTTCCTTAAATAAAATGTTTCCAAAACTTTCAGTAATTAATTTATGCGTTTCGAAATACCAACACATCCACATCGTTAGCATTCTGTCTTTTGCAGTATTTTTAATCTTCCCTACGGACCTAATCGATTACCTTTTGTAATTGAAAGTTGAGACAATATTTTATACGAAATAATTGATCCTGTTATAGCTGCCTAGGTCTATAAACTTTCAATTTGTAAACAGTTTTACAAAATGGGGCTCCACGCCCATTTCGCCTCGAGTTCAATTCCTATGTGTGAAATCGAAAACATCTTCCAAAACAGATTAATTGGAAAAAACATTTACATTACATGTATTGGTTTAACCTACCATGAAATGAAAACTGATACCTATCGGCTACATAGAAATTTAACAAATTTAACTCTGAGCTCCTTATTGTCTGACTTATTTCAAGCGAAATTTATTATTAAGCAGACGATTTGTGAGATTTGAGTTTTATTTATTCATAATGTACAGTAGGTAAGTAGCAGCTATAGATAGGTTAGGTATATATGTATGTAGCTTGAAAACAACTTGTTTGTGATTTCAAAGAACATCAGTGTTGTAAATTTGAAGAAAAAAAAAAAATAAAAAAAAAAAAAACAAAACCATCTTCCTTGGGAAATTGTAAGTTAATATCATCCAGGGGGCATAAATTGACTCAATAAATAAGAAACTTTTCACACAAACACTCAACAAAATAATCATTGAACCTAACCTGAACTTCAGAAGCTTCCGCCTTAAGGATCATCTTGGTTCACTTGAAGAAAAACAAGAACAACTTGACAAAAAATGGGTTTACGAATACTTTAACATTAAAGCCCTTAGCTTCAAAGTTACAAGTTTCTTCGTCCTCAGAGTCCTTTATCCTCGCCCTTGGTTTCTTTGTTGTATCAAACAAAATGTAATGTACCACCAATGCTTTTAATAAATTTCAGGATTAACTCCATCGAATTCTAAATCCATTTCTTTACACCATATAGCGTTTCTGAATGCCTATATTATTTTCATTGCGGTCGAGAGTGCCTATAGTTACCTCTGCCCAAGGGCGAATTTGTGTTTTTGGTGACGATAGGCGCTTAGCCTTTTTTTGGCACAAAGAAAAAAAAATCATGCTTGTTATAGTTCAAAGAACCTCCGAACCAACAAATGCAATATTAAATAATTTATGAGGGGTATAGTTTTATGGCCAAAGAGGAAGCTGTACAAGAAAATTAAATATAAATTTGTAACGGTGCGGGCGCGGCGGTCATTTCTGTTGGCTTAAGAAAAATCAAAAGTACAATCGGATTGCGAGTACTTCCTTAGCTGGGAGTTTATTAAAAAAAAAAACAATAGGTTAAGTATAATTCTAATTAATTCATGGTATTATGAGATGAGCAATTTACAAATGCAGCTTGAACAAGCCCCTGAAGGTGAAGATCGTGTTCCTTATGAGTTTTTCAAAAACGCCATCACCGAATTTATTGAAAAACTTACGAAGTCATTTAACTTCATATTTTCTTATGAAGAAGCCCCATAAAGTTTCAAAAAAAAAAAATAATATTATATTGCAACTTTTTAAAAAGGCGAAATTAGTAAAGTGACCAGTGTTGCCAAGTAGATGTTTTGAAACAATATATGTAATAATGACGAAACAAAATCAGCAAGGCTGATTTCTAATAAGAAAACTTTATTAAATAAATAAATATTTTTATTAAAAAAAAAAAACAAACAAGAAAAATAACTTAAAAATTCAAAATACAGAAATTAAAATTAATTAGATAACAATGTTAATGTTATTGATTTAGATCACAATTTTTCATAATTAATATTTTAATCATTATAATTATAATTTTTTTTTTGAGAAAACGAAATCATATTTTGACAGATGACTGCGTTCACTCAATTTGATTTCATAATTAAAATAGAACTGAATGCTAACAAAAATGACAGCATACAGTATGTACTGATGAATTTTTGTAAAGAAAACAAAAGAAGAACAAAATATTTTTAAGGCACAGACAAAAAGGCAGACAAAAAATCTACGGTGCAGATTTGTAGATTTCGAAAGTCTGGGAATGGGTGGAAAATCTGAAAAATGCAGATAAATCTGCGCTATTAGCAACGCTGGAAGTGACCCAAGCTATTATATTATAGGAACTTCATTTTTGAATTCAGTTATGAAAATATTAGCGGGAATCCTCATAGACCGCATGACAGAGTGGATACGTGAAAAGGACTTATTTAGTGAATTTCAAGCAGGGTTCAGTCAAGGCTACTCGACCAGTATCGCCCAATCATTCTTGGATAAGGGGAAAAAAACTGTTTGTACTCTTCGTGGATTTAAGAGCAGTGTTTGACGCTGTAGACAGAAGATCTCTCCTCTTAAAACTCAGTAACATTGGTTTATCATTAAAAATGATCAAAATAACACAAAATACAAGCTCTCCGAATTGGTTCAGAACAAGCTCGGGGATAAAACTGGGATGTTTTCTGAGCCCTCTTCTGTTTTAAGCCTTCTTAAATGACCTGATGGTTACTTTTTCTTCACAGGAAGTAATTTAAATGGGATTGGTATCAAACAAGTGACGACATTATTCCATTTCCACAGACTTCTACGATAATTCAAATGATAATTAATAAGCTTACTGTAATTTGTGGAACCTTAAAGATCCTTCATTCGAAATTAATGTAGTATCCAAAAGATAGTTAAAAAAATCAACTTCAAATTTCTTTTCTCAGAGGTTATAGGCTCGTCGCGGGCAGTTTCATCAGCTTGGCGTTTAACACATCGAAGTTTTGTGGTTTTAAAAACAAAGTTCAATTTCAAGATTTTCAGCCAACTTTTTTGATCTCTAAATGGCGCTTTTGAAACCAGATTTTCTATAATCTTCCTAGAAAGTATAGCGTTCTTTTAAACAATTCTGTGCAAATAGTGAGATCCATATTTATTGATTGGAGAGATTTACAAACAATATTAATCTGGAAAAGTATGTCATACCAAACTACCAATGAAACTATGAAGCCTTTTTATTTCTGGCGCCCTGAGCCGACACCCAATCACGCCCTGCTCTAACGCCGGCACTGAATGTACGCAATATCTTACTATGCAGATTTTCGTAACGTAACGTGCTACATCTTAAATTGTGACGTCGCAACGTATAGCAGAGTATTTCCCACGTTTTTAGTTTACCCTACCGCCGCCGCCGGCCGCCGGTACAGATGTTTGTTCATCACTAATTTTGTTTCAGGTAAGCATTACTCTAATGATCAGATTTAGCAGATTTTTTGAAATATAAAAGGGAAGGACGCTTTATGATTCATTATTGTGAATGGATACGGCGCCTTTGAACCGAACACAATAAGTGTGTTCTATAAAATCCACCCATGTCTACACCTACATGTTTTTATATAGAACTACGTAGCTCTACTGTAGCCTATAATAAAATCGTATTATTGTACTTACTAACAAAATAAATGGCAGGACCTTTTTATTGCCATCACCTTATCCGTAGTTTGGCTCGTTTGGCATTCATGTGTGTACCTATATGAAGCTATGTAGCGAGTTTGTTACCGTTTATTCGAGAGAATATGTATTTATGTTATTATTATGTTTATGGTGCGTTACGGCCATGTTGTGCTCGTACGAGCGGTTGCTGCGAGCGAACTTAACAACCGAAGTGGCAGCAGAAACATCCCACAACAAAAAAACAGCTACAATGCTTCCTCTCTGTACGTACAGTGTACATTTCTCTCTATTCCGGCCACAAAGCCGGCATCGGCTTCAGCACCAGCAGCATCAGTTGTAGAATCGAGTTCAAGCTCAAATACGCCAGGATATAACCCCACACATGGTTCCCACCTTTGCCTAAGTAAGGTATGTATTGTATAGCAGCATACAGTTATTTTCGGATTAGGGTAATTTGTGTACTGGAGCTGGATAATTTGTTGTGTTTTGTGGGCCAACTGCTTTATTGCTATTGCGAAATTTGTTGCGCTAATGAATATAATTTGCAGTCTTCATTTTCAGTGAAGTGATGGTCCCTGCCAGGCTGCCACACCTTTTCATGTTTTCTGTTTTTTTTTTTGATGGTGTTGTTGCTGTCCTTGTGCGTATACCTATCTGCAAATGGCCAGAACCAGAACCAGAACGTTAAGGCCTATTATTCATGATGATTGCTATTCATCTTTTTTTTATGTTCTTTGTTGTGATTCTGAATTAATTGTTGATTTCATCTTCGTATCGGTCGTGTTGGCTCACGCCAAGAGGGGGCTTAGTTTTCGGGATTAGGGAGACCTTGGAGAAATGTATTTGGTATCCTTTAGATCTATGATACCAATGTCAAATAAAATAACACACAATGGCAAAAAAGGAGAGGAAAATAAAACAACAGAAACAGAAACAGAACAATAAAATCCGACAACACAATGACCCATGATCCGATATGCTCTCGTATATAAATCAATCTTAATCCCAGAAATTGATTGAAGCCATCGAAATCAATTGATTTGACGATTTTGGGCGCGTTCAATTGGAAGCATATAATAATAATGTTGATGTATAAATTGATGTTGGTCGATTTACTGTTGTGGTTAATTTGGCTTAATTTGTATTAGATCAATAGACAATAAGCGAATTATGAAAACGAATCAAAACCAAAAAAAAAAATAAATCATTGTATCTATAATCATGATGTTTTAATTGCAAATTAGTTGGAATTAGTTTAACTGCAAAAAAGCAATTTATAGGAGTTAATTCAAGGCATAGCCACTTAAATCGATTTTTCATACTTTTCAGGACAGCCAATTTGAAGATTTAAATTCGTCCTGATGTAAATAACTTATGTTCTGTAACGAATAATTGTTACAACTCCTACATACAACCTAATCGTACAGGTATATACGATATTATGTAAAGCACATGGCACAAAACGAAGTGAACCCACCTACAGTCATTTACCTCGAATAAAATTAGAGACTATAAAATTCCATACAATTTTGTTATTTAATTTTCGTAGTTCACAGTGTGTAATAGCCGCAGATTTTATAAGACGAGATGAAGAAAACAACAAAATTATAGCCAAACCACAATCACGCGTTCGCTCGGTCCGACTTTGACATATTGAATAGAAACAATGGACTCTTATGTGGCAATCTTAAATGTTACCTCAGGCGTTGCGCAGCTTTAGATCATAAATATCGTAAGCTGGAACCCAACGCCCGAATAGATCTATTTTCTATTTTGCTGGCGCTTTGACAGCTCACAATAATTCTCCTTTTTGTGTTGGTTATTCTATTTCTTTCAAATGTTAAAGTTTTTATGCAATTTATGATTTCTTATTTAGAACAAACAATTGATTATCATCAAATTTATACAAAAACCAAGAAAGTTTGTTTGTAATGAGTGACTTTTTTAGGTAGTAAATGCAACAGCAGCAGAAATAAAAGTTATACCTATGTACATACATATGTACTAATGGTTTAGTTATGATTCAACATACATATTGAATTTGATATTATAAAGCCTTGAATATTGATTGGCACATTTTTATTATTACAGCAGATGCATAAATGTATATTTTCATTAATTGGTTCTGTGGGTGGTGGTGTGTTTCATTTATTTCATTTCAAAGTACCTACATACCTACAAAAGATTTTTTTTTGTTGATGCTAAACAGCTGTTTTGGAAGAAGACATGTTTGATTTAGGTAATTGTTATTTGGTTCCGGAGAAGGTATTTTCTCTGGTTTACGTACCCTAAAGCCGAATTCACACTTGTCTCACGTTATGTGTTGTCTGTTGTGCAGTGGCGTTTCGCTACGACTAATCTCTATGTAATGTTTTATAAAGATCAGTGATCGCTACAATGTATTTCATTTAGAGAGAGTGTAGAGCCACATTTCCTCGTTGATATTGCAAAAAGATGTCGTTCAGCCCTATAACGAATTCCATCGTAATCGGAATGTTTCCGAATCCCTAAAAAGAACTATCACATTCTATAATATTTTTTTTCGGGATTCGTAACAAGTTTCCGATTACGATGGAATTCATGATAGGGCTGATTGTCAAACACACCATTTTTCTGGAGTAATCAGAAAAACAAGGAAAACGCTATTTAATTTTAGAATTTTTTATTTTATTTTTGACAATCGTAAGAAACCAAAACTTGAAATTCTTTTTACTTATGAAACTTTTTTCGATTCTTAGAACTGTTCACCATGATTGGAATTGTGTAACACAGTTTTTTTCCGCGCTTAAGTTAAGCCCCGAAAATAATCTAGGCTTAGTCTTTAGGCGATGTTGTTGCTGCATTTTACTATCGCCAATGATCCATGTAGATCATCGCATGAAAATAATAATGGGTGATATTTTAAGAGGTTTAGAACTTTACAATACGTATCTTAGTGAAAACGGTGTTGTATACATATCTCTTTTTTCCTAACGTTTGCTTATTTTTCAGGTATTTGTTGACATCAAAGAATGACATTGTTGACTAATGTCATTCTCTGGATTATTTATCAAAGTTGTAAATGCTTGAAGAAATATTTTTGTTTGTTATTTTCAACTTCGGAATATGGTTGTAAAATTATGAAATAATTAAAAAAGAAAACCCAAAGGCCATTAGTATTTACCTCCTTTAGTAAAGCTATTTATTTCACTGCTTGTTTCTCCCTATAAATGAAATCATAAAATACAGAGACATTTTTGTTTCTCTCTTATCTGCGGAGATTTTTTAACGTGCATTTATAAGGAACACATAATTTTTATTCTGTCATATTCGTAACTTCTCAACGCCCGAAGTTTGAAGCTACATTTCGTTTTGCAAATTCTATGGTCACGCTTATTGACACATGATATCGTAAAGTCGATAAAAAGCCCGTCAACCGAACCGACCGAACCGAACGCGTGATTGTGATTTGGCCATTATCTTTCTTTCTCGTGCGAGTACGGGTACCAATAAAGGGTGTAGGGAATCAAAGATCAAGCCGTAACAAAAAGGCTTTCATAAGGTGTTTCGGTGACAGATATGCTATGCATTGCTTAACGGAGTTTACGTCTCTTGAGAAGCCAATCCAATTTTTTTTATTAAATTGTGAGGGACATTAGCTAAAGAGTAAGGCAGACATTATTACTATAATTATATTTTATTAAGTTTTTATTTCTAAGATCTCCCGACTGCTTCGTTCCTCTGAGGTCTGAGCTCCTCTTCAAGTATCTCATAGGGCAAGGTGTCTTCCAAAAGTTCCTTAGTTTGTGTATAAAAATCCCCGGCCGCTGGGTTCCTATGAACTATTTACTTTTCAAGAAGTTCACTGGGAAAGGAAAGGATTCTCCTTCGAGAGTTTTACCCGCTTAGTTCCTTCGGTTGTGTGCTAAGGACATAGGGTTTTCGATAAAGATTCCTGACCGATTGGTTCCTCCGTTTTCCTCCCCAAGAATCCCGCTAGACAATTCTCCTCCTACCCACCAAGAGTTTCCGACCGTTTTGTTCCCCAGGTTGAGTGCTGGGGACCGGTGTTACCTCTGCTCTGAGAATTTTCATAAGGTATCAAAAAAGGTGTCCGAGAGGAAAAAAGTTGTCCATTAGAAATTTCTATTAAAACACAAGAATAAATTCAAATTTTAATGAACAAACAAGTATTTCAGAAATTGCGTAAAAAGTTTTAAAAAAGTCTTAAATTTCATGATATTATTTCTTTAATATAAGTTTCTTAAGTTTACTATTTTTAACCAAACTGTTCTTTTTTTTTAATTTTAAAACAATTTTCGAAATCAATTTCATTTTATTGGCTTTTAACTTCCAAGCTTTTTACTCTTTCCCGAGATTATAAATTCATTTTTTTAAATTCAGAAACCAAATCAAAATAGTTAAATCCTTTTCCCAATTTTATAATTTCTGGGTCCAAGAAACGTTACACAGATAATTTCTTAGCTGTGACTTGTTCATATATTTGTTGATAATATTTCAAAACATTTGTTTTTATTAAAAGTACTTCATGGTCTTTAATTTGGGGAGTATGAAAGATGGAACAAGAAAAAGATATGTGTGGTGTATAGGTATTTTTTATTTTTTGATTGACTGACATCGGGTTCCGTTCAATTTTTCGAACAAATTGTTTTTTTTTTTTTCTTTTTAAATAGTGTCCAAAGGGTTGCTAGATTTCTAAAAAGTGTCCAAAATCGATGTATTTTTAAAAAGAGGTGTTCTGGTGTCCGGGTGCTGAAAAGGTGTCAAAATGACACTAAAGTGTCCCCGAAGGTAACCCTGCTGGGGACAAATCATAATGAAATGCCGTGTTATTTATCTTAAAGGCCCCGACCCATAGAATTCGCGTTGTGGCAACGGATACGTTGACGTGGACGGATGGAACCGAAAAGAGTGACCCAATGAATACGTTCTTTCGTGTTGTCTGTTTATTTATTTCCTTGTGCTTGTGGTTGTTTATTTTCTTTATTTTGTGTGGAGTAACGTCATTTGCGGTGAATGAAATTGATTGTAAAATAACTCAATTTCGTTTTTAGTATGATATTTTGTGCGCTTTTAAAATAATTTTGATGCACAATTGTAGCCTGGCATTTTGGCTTTAATTAATTAATATTGATAATCCAATAATTAGAACCAAAGTTATAGAATTTGAATTGGCCTTACAGTTGATTGTTTGTATGATTTTAAACTTGTGTATATTTATTTGATATCTATATTACTACGATTCATATGATTCATTAAATAGAAAAACTTTAATATGTTAGTGGAGGCAATTATTGCTTTCTAATTCCCACAATTATACCTAAAATTCCTTTTGAAATATTATTTTGTAAGCCGCTTTTACAATAAGCATTCAGCATTGGTTGCCTTGTTACAGCAGCACAATGTGTGCTACATAAGAATATCATCTCATCAAAAAGATTGAAAACTTTCTTTTTGTAAAGAATTTAGCATTTCACCTTAGCTTTGTTTGTGTTTTCAATTTTTACTTGCTACATAAATGTAAAGGGTGTTTTTTTTTTAGACGTGTGGCTTTCAATCTGGCAATACTTTTTTCGGAGTTGGTCTTTTCGACAGCTGTCAGTTTGGTTTGTCATTTCATAATTAATAGACTTACTCCTGAACAACGTTTGCAATTCGTGCATATTTATCTCCAAAATAATGATTCGGTTTGCGCAACGCATCGCGATCTGTGTCCAATATTCGGTCGACAAAATCGCAAAATCGCATAAATTTGAGCAACCGTGGATCAGTTTCGCATAACGTTTACTATAGTGGAAAATGCGCACCCTCAGAGACGCCGTACAGTGCGCACTGAAGTCGCTTTTGCTGCTGTGGAGCAGAGTATCGAAGAAGACCCGAATGAGTCCATCCGCAATCGCTCGCAACAATTGGAGCTGTCAAAAATTTTGCCTCTCGGCTGGAATTTATTCGATCCAGCCGCGGCTGCAACTTGCCCAAAATCATTTTTAAAACATAATGGCAAAGTCTTATCTTTATAACAAAGCTGAATTCTTAATTGAAGATCATAATTCATAAGTCTGATTAATCGCACTCGTGAAATTCACCTTTTGGCTGCCATCTTGGATTTTAGTTTCATTTAATATCCTGGTTGCTGTTAGTCCTCCAAAAAAGTTTACCGGAGGAAAAATAATTATTTAATTAGAAGCAATTTTTCGATTTAGTTAATATAAAAAAATATTAGAAGGTAGAAATGGCGGCTCAGAGCAACATAGCTTGAGTGCGCCGTTTTGATACTTTAACTCATATTGAACTGTGGATGAAGGGTGATTTTATTAGAGGAATTGTGGATATCTAAACCCCAACAAGATAAATAAATTTAATTAATTAATTCACACATATTTAAAAATAATATTGCAAAAAATTAGTTGTACTTTATATTCTCTACCATTCTGTTATACGCACACTAGTACAGTCAATAGAGAAAAATCTGTATATTTTTGAAAGAAGTTGTTAGTCAAATTAAATATGATGATTGAGACTAACCTACATTTAGTAGTCTTTTAGAATTACATTAATCATATTTCAGTCAGAGCAACGAAAGACGAGATAAACGGTAAAAACCGTTTTCAAGTACAAAAATATGACAGTTTTTTGACAATATTTTCTTATTAAAAAAAGAGTTGTCAAATATTTTTCTATACAAATTCATACAAAAAATGCGTTAAAGGGTTAATAGGAGCCGAGAAAATCATATAAACGCCTTTTTCAAAATGGCAGCCCCTTCCACACGGCTTTCAGTCCCGCAAATTGAGATTTAGGTAAGTCTCGAAATACCCCATCATATTTAATTTGAATGACAACTTCTTTCAATAAATGTACAGAGAGGGGCCGTTTTTAACTCCCTATTGCTTGTACTACACCTGCAGGTGATAGATCTTGCAAGTCCGCATAAACAGTACTTAAATAAAATAAAACGGTTATAAATTTGCATGTCTACACTCTTCAGTCACTTACGAAATATCATCCGAACATTATCCTAGAGCACCGAATTGGGTTCGACTCCAAAGACCTGTGATTCATATAATTATGCTGCGAATAAGCACAACAACAGTCGCGGGGGAGAGTTAATCGGGTATGAAAACTATTGATTCGGATTAAAATGTTGTGAAATTTTTTTCAAGCATATGTACCTTAAACTTTAAACCTTATGAAGATAATTTAAAAAAAAATTACATAAAAGTTAATTTAGTTAAACTAGTTTTATTAAAGAGGCAATGGTAAAAATTATGTTTAAACTTTTTGATATTAAGTCCGGACACTTAATCGCCCGTAGAGTGAGATGGTTTTAAAACTAGTTGATGGAGTCAAATAAAGGGTCCGCCAAATAACTTTTTTTTTGTTTGAAAATCAAAACATCGAGTGAAGCTTCGGCTGTGTGCCACGAAGCGCCGTCCTGTTAAAACCAAATGTTGCCAATATCCTCCTCTTCAATAATTGTGAACAAAAATTTGTTCAACATGGCCCGATAACGATCGCCATTGACTGTAACTTGCTCATTTTTGAAAAATGGCCCAATTATGCCTCTGGACCAAAATCCGCACCAAACAGTGACTCGTTTTGGGTGTATCGGCTTTTCAATGTATGCGTGCGGGTTTTCTGTGCCCCAAATGCGACAATTTTGCTTGTTTACTACCCGCCAAGATCAAAATGAGCTTCATCTGAAAAGATGATTTTTTTTTGGCAAAATCGGCATCTTCTCTAAGTCGATCGCAGACCCACTTAGCGAAGCTTATACACAACCATATTCGTTTAGCGGAAGGATAAAACTAATTATCTGTCAAATCAGACATGTGTTAAGTGTTACCATTCACGAAATAAGCACTAGTTGAAAAAAAACATTAGATGGCGGACCCTTTAGTTCCAAAATGTTATCTCATGGTTGAACTTCAGTGCTGTATTATATTTCTTTTTGCAAAAGCACCGGAAACTCTTTAAAATACAAATTTTATAAAATATTTAATTTAATTTTAGGGATTTAGAACACAAAACCATTATATTCACAATCGATAAAACCACACATCAAATGTGATTACTGATTATATTATGTATGTATTTGTATATATAAGTAGGCTTGTTTGTATATCTTGCTATATATCCAGATTTTATATCTCTTAATCCCCTCAACGTTAAGCCCCCTTAATTTACGTGCGATTGAACAGTTTTCCAAACTCATTTATCTCGACAAAGCCAAAACATCGATATTCGTTAACATGAAAAATGAATTCATGAACCGTAATTAAAACGGGCAAAACGCTCATTCCATCTTAACACAAAAGTACCCCATCCCCCCTATACATATCTACTGGCGGGGAAATCTTTTGCCACATTATTCTGGCTTCGCCATATAGAACTTCGAACTCATTTACACATTTTATGAGGGACCCAACAGCCCACAACATCAGCAGCAGTAGCAGCAGCAGCTTGAGAAAAAAAAAAGTTACATTCTTCCATCCGTTCTGTGGAATGCACAGTACACAACAGTCACTAATCCTGCACTCAAGAACTCCAAGAAAAGCAACTGCCCCCGGCTGATGGATCTCATCCTTATGCCACCCCAACACCATCAGCGTCAGCATCAGCATCAGCAGAGCATCAAGAAGGCGGCAGCAACAGCGAGCGAGCGAGCGAGCGAGCGAGTGTTCTTCACTTCCATTCTCATTAAATTTTGCTATAGGGAAACCGCATAACGCCCATGAAACAAGTGTACACACAAACACAAACACAAATATAAACACCCTGTGCCTGCGGTGGCTTTTCACTCGAAATTAAATTTCAGAAATCCCAATTGATTGGAAAATTGTGAAGAAGAATAAATCCGTCGCTAATACTTAAGCCTTCAGCAGTTCATATTCTCGAGATAGCGCGCATATTGTTCCACAATGTAAACAATTATCTCGTGGCGGACGGGAAGGGGCGTCTTCGTCTTCGTTTTCGTTTTCGTTTTCGTTTTCGTTTTCGCCAGCCCTTGCCGAGAGCACTTCCAATCACGTCCTCGAGGATGAGTGGCACGGCACGACTCCATCTTGGGTTGCTATTGCTATTGCTAGCCGATGCGATGCGATGCGATACGATGGTGTGCGCGGGTGGTATGGATTTTCATGGTGCTGCTTCCTTTTTATGAGCACGTATTAAATGTACGCTTATACTCATGTGATGCCAAAAGTACCCAAAGATTATGGAAAATCAATGAGAGTTATTAGAGGCAGTAAGGGTATAATCCAATAATTATTGGATGGGGATACAGTTGGAGGGGTCTCTACCGTCTACCCTAACCATGCAAGTATACAAAAGCAAAGATCATCCTTTGATCATTAAACAAACCGATGCCATGTGTGTGGCAATCAATTTCCTCTCCCAAATGAGCCCGGCCCGTCTTAGACCGAGGTTGAGGCCAATATGCTAGGCATCATTAATGGCCAAGATGCCATATCATATCCCATCTCGAGATCATCGTCGTGAATATTAAGTACATATACATTATTATATCTGCTGTTATAATCATTATTGTTATTATATGCTTTGCCCTTTGCGTAAAGGGTGGCATTTTCCAACCTAATACGCTGGGTGAATCGAAATCATGTGTGGGGCTGCAGGTCCTTTAAGATTTTGAATTGTATGACCGATGGAGGGGGATATTTTATATCAACTGAAGGACGTGGTGTTTTTAGGGGTTTGTTTGTGGAGTTAATGTTTTACAATTATGTTATACTTTCATCTAATTGTGGTAAATAATAAAGAGGGGACCCGAAGAACAGAAAATTTAATGTTGTACTTATAGTGTTTCCTTATTACTAAATTTATTTATAAGTTCTGTATTCGTGAAAACAATAGAAATCATTAGTTTTATCATATGAAAATATTATGATAGAGAAATCGAAATGTTGGTGATTCTTTTCCCTTTTCACGATCCCCCCTCGTTTTAATATATCTAAATGGATTATACTAAGGTTTTGTGTGTTTAGATTTATTTGACAAAACAAAAGAACAGTCAAACAAATTTGGTAAAATATTAGATATGTTGATTTGTTTTTTTTTTTGGGAAATTTGCTTAAGGATTTCTGAGGGATTCAATAGCGTTTTTAAACACTTTCCATTGACCGGCAATCATTTAAGAGATGAGCCCAATGGACCTAGATGATAATTTATAGTTCTTAACTCGGGTTTAAAAATGTCTATTAAAAAAGTAAATTTGATAAAATTTCATAAAGTTCATCAAATTAAAGATGTTATCACCTGTTGACTTCGAGATTTTTGCGAGGTCCTTGAAGAAATAGCTACCCAAAACTGTTTTTCTTATATTGCAGAGTGCTGGACAGTGACCTAGGTAGTGAAGGGTGTCTTCCTCTACTTCTTAGTTTCCACAGCCTCTGCATAGGTATTCAGTACTTAGTCTCATTTTCCTTCCATGATGTCCTAAGAGATTATGCCCTTTGATAATTCCTATCAAAAGATTTAAAGTTCATAATTTTTTCCGTGTATTTGTTATTGCAACTAGGCCACAGATTCTTTGTAGTGGTACAAGTTACTTGTGAGTTCCATCTGTCATTGGTGAGTTCCACTATCTTCTTACAAATTGTCTGTTTAATGGCGCAGGGTGGAATTTTAGCACTGGAGTCTGTTAGGCTTAGATCAAACGATGTACCAGTCCTTGCCTAGTTCATCAGCTTTTTCATTTCCAAGAATTCCACAGTGTCCAGGGACCCAGCAGAGTCTGATGTTATTGCAAGAACTGTTAGCTTTTCGCGATAGCATGAAACTAGCTCGGATCTTATTTCTGTGGCAGAGATAGCTTTGATCGCTGCTTGGCAAGGGCAGAGTTACATACCATATAAATAAAAACCGGTTGCTAACCTTATATGTTGAACACAATTATTTACGATTTGTTTGAAAAAAATTGGTTTAAATAACCAATTTTGATCAACTAAAAAAAAAACTGTTTAGGCTGCACCATATTTTGAATGTTAGGTTTTATATAAACCTGAAATAGTTTTGAGTCAATTACGTTACGTCGCTTTCACGATAGCTGTCTCTATCCGATCTATCTAGTGGATTTTTCCAAATGAACAATTTTTAATAAATGTTTTAATATTTTAAAGAGTAATTTGATATACCAATTTTAAGTATAGATATACATATTTATCAATTTTTTGGTATTTATTTTTAAAATCCAAAAAATGATTTTTAAATTCTGTTTTACAATATAATATTAAATCGTTTATGACAATGTTGAAAATAGCTTTTTGGGATTAGTTGTTAGTCCAAGTTTTAAACGCCGTCAAGTGGTACCCTGATGGGTCAAGAACAACCAAAGGGACTGGTGCAGGAATTTTTGGGCCTAGAACCAAACTCTCCTTGCCGATGGGACAGTCTACTATAGCATCTTCCTGAACTTATCCTCGAAAGAAACTACAAAAATCAAAACATTGCTATCATGTCATCAGATAGCCAGGCCGCACTTAAATCAAAAAACTCCTATTCCATCAGTTCCAAACTAGTATGGGAGTGTGTTGGCAGGCTTAACGAACTGGGAAAGAATAATAATGTCAAACTTCATTGGCCACCTGCCACCGGGCCATGTTGGCATTCAAGGCAATGAAGAGGCAGACTCCTTAGCAATAAGGGAAAAAAAAACCCCTAACGGGGCCAGAACCCTACTGCGGAAATGGAGAAAACGTGATGAAAAACAAATTCAAAACAGAAGAGGAGGCAAAAAGACTACACATCTGGAATGAACTCCCAAAGCTGAGACAAACTAAGCTCCTACCTGGAACCTACAACTAGGAACGCTTTCTATCCAGCATCGGGTTAAGTAGGAACAAACTCAGAATAATAACGAGTCTCCACTCCGGCCACTGCAAGCGAAGGAGACACCTCTACATCGCAACAACCTTGGTCAGTGAGCAGTGCCAGGTGAAGATTTTGAAACGTTGATTTTGGAGACACCGGACACTATATTAGGGAAATGTGAAGCACTTAGGCATCAACGACAAAAACATCTAGGTTATCATCAGATAATGCTTAAATATTTTGTTTTAAATTGATTTTCAGATGTTTAATTTCAAATCTGAAAGAAATTTGTCAATTGATATCGCGAACTTTCAATTAAAGGTAAACAACTCAGAAGTTAAAAAAAAATAATAAGGTGCAGTGCAATAAGACCCGGGGAATTAAGGCCCACGTATTTAAATTCTCAAAATAAATGGAAACTTCACCCGCGGGCTTTCTTTCCTTTTTGAAATGGCAATACGACTAACCGCAAAAAAGCATTAAGACCAACTTGGGTTATTGCCTTTCTGAATTGTCTTATTTGGGGATTTAAGACCCGCGGGCCTTAATTCCGCGGGTCTTATTGCACGTGTACGTACAATGTAATAACTGTACGTGTTTGAAATGATATTTTGTTTATCACTACAAAACGCCATGGCAAATCCTTTAATGTTAGTTGGGTACTGCTAAAAAAAAATAGTTTAACACCAGCAATAATAAAAGTTTTCCTGCTTACCGCAGCCAAGGCCCCTTTCTTAGAGACGGCCATGTACCATGTTGTGGCCTCAATGCCATATGGCAATCGATGAAGTTGTTTCGCATTCAATCTGAATCAACTTTATGTTGTTTGTAGTTCCTTTCCGTATTTATTCAAAGACTCCGCACACCATCCATCAACTATACAACCAGAGAGAGAGATACAAACTTTAACTCTTCCAATCTTTTCGTTGGAGCGCCCGAACCCATTTCAGCTTAAATTCTCGAAGGGTATTCAATTCAGATACACCATAAGGATATAAACAAGGGGGCGGAGTTCATCCCATCCCAGTAGTGTGCGTTCTAGTCTGGGTTCTGGGTTCTGGGATATACTAAATGGGGTTTTCTTGTTATACTGTTATAGAGTATAGAACTACCCTTAAAAGCTGGGAGAATAAGTCAAACAGAATGAACGCAAACTGAATTTTATTCGCGAACAAATATTTTTGTAGCGAGTTTTTGCCGATTGCATGACTTGTCAATAAAAATAATATTCATTAGGCGATAGAATTCACAAGTTATGTGCGAAACACGGAGGGGTTCCCTTTTTCCTGGTTCTTGATTCCTGCCCTGATGATGGTCCTGGGGGTTGTTGACAACGGCACGGCGACGGAAATGTACCTCTGATTTCTCAATTTTCCTTGTTTATTTTATGATTTGGCTGAAATGTTAGAGAGGTGTGGCGGTGAGGGTTGAAGAGAGGCGATATTATAATATAATATAAACTGTCTTTTAGGGATACTTAAGACAATTTTTAGAGATCCTTGGAGCTGCGCCATTGACAATCGATATTTATGCTACACATTAGGCAATTACTTTACTGAAGTGGATGATTTGGTATGATGGCTTGTGACATTCATTTTTATTATGATTATGATTAAATTAACCTTTAATGTGTACCTATTATGAATAAACAAACATTCATTTGTAATGTATGATAACAAGAAGAAACGTTTTTTTTTTTTTATTGCTTCTTGGCTATAACTAAAGGCTGTGTACCGAAATTGCTTATAATCGTCCCTTATAAGACTGTAAGGATGGGGAATTTTTTACAACACAATTTTTAAAAATTATACAAAAGAATAATTGACATTAGTTTTTTCCCCAAACGCATCATGTTGATTTTGAGAAATTTATGCCGAGACAAGAATTTTAATATCGGAAAGATGAAACTTCACCCGGGGTAAACATTTCGCATCAACAGGTGATATATTCTAAGGCTTTGATGTGCTATGGTATCAAAGTACATCTAAATTGGTTTCATGTGTACAAAACATAAATCGATGTTCGAATCAAACATAAAATAACTACGATGGAGTATAGTTCAAATTTCATACAGTTCGTGATCTTCTGCATCTGTGTTTCCATCTATATTTCGAAGAGGAGTCTGAAAGGTGACAGATATTCATACAATTTGGTAAAAAGTTTTTTTTTTTTATATAATCGGCCTTATAACAGCCCAGAATCGTACTACGAACTCCAAAAAAAGCATAATACTTGACGTCAGAACAAAAATTTAGCCATACCAATTCCCAGTTCGTTGAAAGTGATATCGATAGCCTCAAATTTCATGGTTGTACTTCTCTTACGACGACATCCGGCCGGCGGCTCCGGCAGTGCCGTCCTGTTGAAACCACATGTCGTTATAGTGTCCATATGATCCAATTCAGGCCAAAAGAAGTTGGTAATCATCGACCTATAGCGCTCACCGTTGACGGTAATGGCCTGGCCAACGTCGTTCTCAAAGAAATATAGACCGATGACGACATACCAGAAAATCCACACCAAACAGTGACGTTTTCGGGACGCATTGGACGCTTTTGGATCTCGACAATTTTGTTTGTTGACATACCCATTCATCCAGAAATGGGTCATCGCTGAAGATGATTTTTCGATGAAAATTAGGATCAGTTTCCAACTGATCCAGAGCCCATTCAACGAACATAAGTCGTTGTCTATGGTCGTTGAACTTCAGCTTCTGGGACAGTTGAATTTTTTTACGGGTGCAGGCCAAAGTCACGACGCAAAATTCGCCAAGTTGTAGCCTTCAAAAGGCCCCGATATCGGCTGCCTTGGATTCTACTGCAAACTCTCGCGGCGATGTTTTCGGCAGATCTTGCATTTCGTCGACGTTTGGGCGTTGGTTGATCGTTATTTACTGAAACAGTGTTCTTAAATGTATCCACCACACTTCGAATAGTCCTTTCGGTACGACGATTATGGCGACCGTCCAATGTGATTTATCCGTCCAATGTGATTTGGCAAAACATACTGAATAAATGACAGCCAATTTGACAGATGTAGCTTCAACAATACGGCCGCTATCAACTGTCAAAGTTCGTAGGTCCCTATGGGTAGATCCTTTATAAAGAATTTGTATTATAAAAACTTTTAAATAAATAAATAAATCGTTGACAAAATTGGTGCAAGATTTTTCAATTATAACCAACACCAAGTTCAATTAAGTTTACTTCTTGCCAATAACTAAACATGTTTGCAATAAATTATAATCAAATGCCCTTTCAATCTATATCTCCGGGGTGTATGTATTTAAAATCATGAAAATGCAACAACGGAGCAAATAGCCCATAAATGCAAATTTTCAAGATTAATAATTCAAATACAGTAATATCTACATTTGTGAGGCATTTATTGGGGATGAACTTGAACTAAATGGAGAGTAAATATTCGAACTGTAATTTTGTCTGTGAAATGTGCATAGTGCATACCCAATTTAATAAATTTAAATGTTACTCGTTGCCAAAGGAGAGTCCTAATTAAATGCATTTCCTTATTTTAAATTTACTTTAAAATTTGCATCTACTTTGTAGATGTTTTTTTTTGTTTTTTTTTTTTTGTCTTCTATACTAGTTTCGTTAAGTCTGATGTTGCACTTAAATAGTTTCCAACTGTGTTCAGTTGGTTCGCAGTCATTTTATGGGTTTGTTATGCATATGCAAGAGTTTCGCAATGAGAGAAGTAAAACCCATTCTATTCCATATCCTGACCCGTCCAGAGTATTTTCTGTTCTCTATTTAAAAATGTATGTACACAGTGAAAAAAATTAAACAAACGAATGTAAATTGTGAACTTTTGAAATATATAACAGTTTTGTAATCAATGGTTTAAGTTTCTCAAAGTCATCAGCATTTTTTAGCACCTCATTTGTGGGATTTTGGCAAAAAAAAAGTATGCCATCTAAGAGGTTTTCAGAAATTGGTCACCCATAGGTTTTTTTTAATGAATTTTTGAATATTTTTGTTCAAAGTCACAATCTATAGTTGACCTTTTATAAGCTCACTTAAGCCATTTGGGTGGTGAACTATTTCTTGTGAATATCCTACATATGAGGTGCTAAGTTCCTGCAGCATTAATTTTAACCACTGCTTTTGATTTGATGAGGTGAAAGTTGAAGAATTCAGTTTTTTATAAATAACTCATATATCGGGTTTTTCAATAAGAGCGCTAAAAAAGTTTTTTTAAATAAAACAAAAACGGTTTTGGATATCAATAAAATTCTTTATTCCTATGAAAGTGCGTTCGATGCCATTATGTATGGAACTCGATTTCTTTTGCATGGCCACAACGGGCACGCTTGCAGAAGTCCAGACGCTGAACCCAATTTTCGACGGTTTTCAAGCATAAATCGGCCGATACTTCTGCAATTTCACTTTCGATATTCGTACGAAGTTCATCAATCGTCGCTGGCTTGTTGGCATAGACCATTGACTTGACGTAGCCTCACAGGAAATAGTCTAACGGCGTCAAATCGCACGACCGAGGCGGCCAAGCAACTGGACCATTTCGTGAGATAACACGTTCTCCAAACTTGGTTTCCAATAAATTGATTGTGACATTAGCTGTGTGGCTTGTGGCGCCGTCCTGTTGGATCCACATGTCCTCCAAGTCCATATCATCCAATTGGGGCTAAAAATATTCGGTATCGGTTATCATTGAACGGTAGCGATCCCCATTGACAGTAACGTGCCGGTCTTGATCATTACGGAAGAAGTACGGCCCAATGACGCCGCCGGCCCATAAACCACACCAAACCGTAATTTTTTCGCGATGCAATGATGACTCATGGAGTACGTGTGGATTGCTGCCTGACCAATACCGCATATTTTGTTTATTGACGAAGCCATTCAGCCAGAAATGAGCCTCATCGCTGAAGATGATTTTTCGATTTTTAGCGCTCCTTACGTTGAGGCCACTGACTCCTAATTTCGGTAGTAAAATTTAATAATTTCGACTAGTTGTTGGCTCATATATCTTTCCATCATGAAATGGGAAACCTTACTAAAGAGAAATGTCAAAAGAGCGGCAAGAAATATGACGTCGTTTGCTGTCCCTGTTACTCTATTTTTGTAGCATCCCTGTTGAAAAACCCTTTATATCAGAAGAAGAATATTAAAGAAATGTTTGAAAAAATAGTTGTAGCTTATCAAATTCTTCATTAAAAAGATTGTAACACTTTTTTTTTTGTTAGAGAAATAGAACATCCCTTTCACCCCTTAAAGATAGTAAAGCTTTATCTTTGTTTCAATTTTTGTGTAATTTTTAGGAAATTTTTAAAAAGTTAAAAAAGGCTCTTTAACCATAGCCCAAATTTTTTTTGAATAGATTTACTGATTTTATTTTCAAATAGTTATAAACTTGATGATATTTTTTTCTCTCAGTGTAGGGAAAATCAATGAGATGCGAAGTAGTAGGTACGTTTTTATATACATATATATTTTTTTATTTGTGGTTGTTGGTCTGTGAAATATTTTATTCATGACTTACGCCCAGAGATAACAGGATATTGCATTGAATTTAAAATATAGCGTGTATACTTGGACCTTGGTATACCTATACTTACATACATACCTACTCTTTGTAGCGGACGGACGGGACGGTTACTGACTTGCAGTAGTAAAATAAAACTACCCAGAAGCCAGAAAAGTCAAGGAGCAGACGGTTAGATATGTTAATTAATATGAAATACGAGTGAGACATGCAAATTTTTAAACATTAACTGTAGCGCGGGCGGAGAGAGTTGGGATAGGTTAAAATCTGTCAGAGTTCAAAACAACATTAAACGAAGGAAACATTTTAAGGGGCAAAAGGAGGATGCTATAGGTATATACAAAAAAGTTTTATTAATTTAAATTAAAACCTCTAATTGCTATTGAAACGGAGAACGAAAAAAAAAACACTTGAAAATGATTTATAGTGAAACTGATATTAGAAGGCAGAGGCACTAATATTGAAAAATAAAAGACTTGGAAGAAAAGTACTTTGAAGTCTGTTACAGATATGTTTGATGTTAAAATTTAGGAGGAAATGCCGGTTTTTTAAGTCCTTACGTTAACATGTACATAGTAGATATGAACGTTAACAGGAATGTTGGACACTTAAAAAAGATTTCGTTTTTTTGTAAACCTATTTTTCCATTTTTCCATTTTCACATACACAATAACAGAGTATTTTGTTGTTGCGTCATTGGAACTTAGTTGTGTTTATTTTATGTTTTTGACCAACAAAATTATAAACGATAGAAGGTAGAAAAAATTATCACATACATGTAATTTAAAATAATTGATTTTCGAGCAGTGAGAGCTAAAATAAGAAAATGACGAAGTCTATTAAAGTCTTACTAAAGGGTGTTTTTTTTTTAGAGGTATAGAACTTTAAGTTGGCAACATTATTTTAACTGGCGGCCATTTTGTCAGCTGTCAAGTGATTTATTTTAAGTTCGGTTTGTCATTTTAACATGAATAGACTGACGCCTGAACAACGCTTCCAAATTGTGCCCAAATGGGCCCAAAACAAGATTGCCACTGATCCCAATTTTCATAAGCGAATTTTGTTTAGCGATGAAGCTCACTATTGGTTGAATGGATACGTCAATAAACAAAACTGCCGTATTTGGAGTGATCATAATCCTCAAGTGTATCTTGAGACACCGTTACATCCACAAAAACTGACTGTTTGGTGTGCTTTATGGTTTCGTGGAATAATTGGTCCGTACTTCTTTAAAAACGATGCTGGCCAGAACGTTACAGTCAATGGTGACCGCTATAGAGCCATGATTACTGACTTTTTCGTTCATCAATTGAACAACCATGATGTGCAAGAGCTGTGGTTTCAACAAGACGGCGGAGGCGCAAAATTTCACACAGGTCATACCACAATTGATTCATTGAAGGAAACGTTTGGTAACCGCACAGTTTCACTTTACCGAACCGTGAATTAGCCTCCAAGATTGTGCGATTTAACTCCGCTTGACTATTTTCTGTGGGGATATGTGAAGTCGATAGTCTACGCCGATAAGCCCGAAATAATTGACCACTAAGAGGACAACATTTGCCGAGTTATTGTCGATATACGGCCACAAATCTAGGAAAAAGTCATCGAAAATTGGACCTCCAGATTAGACTACGTTCGAGCCAGCCGTGGCGGTCATATGCCAGAAATCATATTTAAATTATAATGCCAGAAGATTATCTTTCGAATAAAGTAAATTTCATGTCAATTTAAAACAATCATCTTTGTTTTATTCCATTTCAAAGTTCTTTACCTCTAAAAAAACACTCTTTATTAGTTAGTTAACAAGCATTATATCAGAACTTTACTTTTAAAGTTGTAAAACAAGACCTGAATAAAGTTTGTCTGTCTCAAAATCTTAAAAGCAACCAACATATTTGAATACCTATTCAGTTTTAAAATCAAACCAAAAAAGCTTTCTATAGATTAAAATCACATAACGCAGACTATAAACAATATTTATAGTCCTACCTAGACCAACAATTTTGCCTGAAATACCTATATATGTACTTTAAATATAATGGTATTTTTTTTTTAACATAGTTAACGTTGTTATTGGTTCAAACCATCAAAATCAACTAGCTGCTTCCATTATAATTTATTTGCTGGATTTTATATATGAAGTGAAGGAGTATGCATAACCAGGTCATGGACCATTCACAAAGAGGTGTGAAACAGTGTGATACCTGATACCTCTGATCAATCAATAAGCAGATACAATATCATGTATTCTTTGTCAAGCAAACAAAAGCAAACAAAATAAAACTAGGTATAGGAAGGTATAGGTACTATCAACAAACGTTTTCCAAACAAATTTATTATGCCATCAGTAAATTCAAGCATATGACGAGTGGATAACTCCTTTACATCCCTATTGACAGCGGCGAATTCCCATAAAATCAAATCAATCGGATTTTCTTACACAATTAGAGAATATACGGATCGATAAATTCTTTTAATTGACTTTTGATTCCTTGTCGTCATCGTCCTTTTGTCGTCTTTTTACACATCTGCAACCTCATCGTATACCTTCATACACATGTACATTGATTACTTACGAGTACGATAGTAATTGCATGCGATACACATATTGATAAACTTCCCCATCACCATCACATGGCATCTTCAACAAACCTACTACAAATAGCTGTCAACTCAACATAACTAAATGCATATTTCAACACTGTATGCCGATTACTCAACCAACAGAAAGAATTTATCAAAAACTTCCAATAACAGATTTCAATTAAAATTCAGCTTTTGAAGTGACACACAAATTGTGTCGCACATTGCGATGACGATGACGCTGCCACTGCACTACCTATAATAACCTGTAGTATAGTTACATGTATAGGTAGATAATAATGGCTGCCATAGTTACTGTGGTTTACACAATGTAATATTCAAATTAACTTCAAAACTATACAAGTTATGTATAATTGGAGTTTGTAACATGTTTCGGATCAATACCTAATGACTGAGAATATATGAATCCATGTATATGGATGCAATTGGTGCATGAGAAACATTGGTGCAAAAAAGGATTTGATATAGGGTTGAGAAATATTGATGAAAATTCTACTTTACATATATACCTACAGCATTCATGAATGTTAATAATTTTTTTTTTCTAAATTTATAGAGAGCAAGAGTTGCCCTGGCAAAAGAGGATTGACAAAAAAAAAACAAATATATGTGCATATTATGGTTGAGGATAGCTATTGATGTGTGAAAAATGAATTGACGAATTTTGTTTTAACATTGGATCACTGATAAAATCTGTCAATCATTCTCAGCTTAACTCAGGAAACAAAACACGTTCATCAATTATGTATGAATTAGTTGTTACAATTTTAATTTTGCCGTCCGACATTTTCTGTGTTTTTTCTTTTACATAAAAGTACTCCCTCAGATAGTGATAAAAACTTGTTATATATTATATTGAATGTTGTATTGGCCAATAATTTTACGGTCATAATTCGACAATTAGTTATGACTATAGGGCTAGGATTTCCATGCAAATGCATATTTTTTTTGACAAACTTTAGAAGCAAGAGAACAATTTATCTTTACGAATCATTAATTTTCCTTTAAAATGGCATTCAATCGTTAGTGCATATTTTCGCATATTTGACTATAAATGCATATTTAGCATATTTTTGCATATTTTTATAATAAATGCATAATTTTCGTTCATATTTAAAAAAAAAATTAACATAAAATTGAAAAACATCGGTTTCAAAGAAATGCAAACGAACCATTAAAATTAGAATCAATGAACTGGGTGAACATAAATACAAATACATGGGATTTCAACAGCACAAAAGTATCCAGATCAAATTAGATAGATATCTGAACCAGCGTTCGGACTTTACTGCGAAAGCTACTGCACCACTGCGCTTTGCTTACAATCTACTTCTATTTTCGGTTTCGATTCAATTTTGAATAAATTTGGTTTGTAACAAACTACATTCGAGACTTTTTGCTCGAAAGTGGGATAGTAAAGAACAAAAACAACCGTTAGAGATGCCTGTGTGTGTAAAAGCGTGTTTGATCTGTCATTTCAAATTAATTTGACAGATTAAGCACAATTTGTTCGAAAACAGGCATCTCTAGAGCATGTTTTTGTTTTTCATTTCTTCACTTTTTGCCACTCTTTTGCAAAAAGTGTTGTTTGGAGTAGCCAACAACTTGAATATGAAATTAAAATTCTACTTCGAAAATTTTGGTTTCACTGCGATTTTTGTTTCAATCTACTTCGAAATGCCATTTCTGAAGTCCGAACCCTGATCTGAACGCGACCAGTAACAATTACTCTTTTCACCCACTGTACGACATTTGGAAAACCTATTCCACGAGCAACGTCATTCCAGTTTCTCACACTTACACATGCATACGCATAAATCAGAATTGGGTATATGATCGTGAAGCCTTTGCATACTTTTTTACAATTCATTTATTCACACATACTTTCTTGCAACTCATATAGCAGTTCCAGTTCAGTTTGTATGCAGCGAAAAAAAAATACTTTCCTTCTAAATTTATAAAGTCTTTGAATTATCTTCTTTCCATTTTAAAGCTTCTAGGGTTTTCAACTTAAGTTTGTTTTTTTAGAGTAAAAATGTAAGAAATTATTTTTTTTTCTTAGAATTATCTTCAGGTTTGGATACAATATCTACCCTTTTCAGAAGCAATGCCGAAAGTGAAGACATCTGTTGCTTCAAATCTTAAAAAATATGTTGCAGACAATCCTAATATTTTTAAAACAGATGGAAGTGTGCTTTTTTGCAAAATTTGTAGCAGGGGTGTTTGCTTTGAAAAGAAGTTCCAAGTGGATCAACATCAAAAACAGAGCCAAAAACACAAAGAACTCGAATGCAGATCCAAATCAAAAGAATCTCAAATATTATTGGCGTCTAACAATACCCGACAAACTTTTAATATGGATTTATGTGAAGCTTTTGTTGCAGCAGACATTGGGTACGTTCAACGCATTACGTTTTACATCTGAATTTTCAGATTTCTGAATTTTTAGAGCTTCTGATTGGCCAGCTGCCATAAAAAGTTAGATGACTTTTAGTGACTTTTAGTTACGTTTGATTATGTTTCATCTGAATTTTCAGCCAAAAAATCTTATCTGAAAAGTGATAGTGGTGGGGGAAATGTTGAAGTACTATACATAGAAGTTAAACTTTATGATTATCGCTGTGGTTAGTGGTTGATTTGGGATGATTTCATCACGAACAAATTAATACTTTTTACACAAAAGAATTTAGCGTTTATTGATAACTGAGTTGCTAAATCAAAAGATAAACTATACTTAGAAAAATGTCCCAAACATCGCAATATTGTGGAATTATTTTTTCATTAAACTTCACATAGTCTTTCTGTAATTTGTCGCTGATTCAGTTAAATAAATCATCACCAGAACTGCTGACGCTTAATTTTTAATTTAAGAATATAATTAAAGTTCTATTTTATTTCGTTTTAATGTAAATGCTTTAGGTAAATGCTAGCATTTGACACAAAAACTTTGGACTGAAAATTCAGATTCTTTGTGCGTTCAACAGCATAAATTCAGATCTGAATGTTCAGATTTTGTGATTGAACGTGCCCATTCTATTAAGTAAGCTTAGTAACCAAAACCTAAGAAATTTTTTAAAAAAATATGTTAAGGAAATTGTGCCTGAATATTCGACTCTCCGCAAAAACTACGTTGATAAAATTTATAGTTCACTGATCGAAGAAATAAAAACTAAATTAAAAGACCACTATTTGTGGGCATCAGTTGACGAGACAACAGATATCCAAGGGCGTCTTGTTGCAAATATAATTGTGGGAGTGTTGCATCAAAACGAGGATGAGAGTAAAAAAAAGTTTTTAATAAACGTAATCGAACAAGAAAAGACTAACCATTCAACAATAGCGAAGGCGTTTGACGATTCTATTAATTATTTTGGATTAAAAAAAAAAAAACAAAATTCTTCTCTTTTTAACCGATGCGGCACCATACATGGTAAAGGCAGCTAGAGGGTTAAAACTCTTTTATCCGAAGTTGATACATGTAACGTGTTTAGCTCATGCAATGCATCGAGTTGCAGAAGAAATACGAAGTAATTTTAAAAAGGTTGATTTATTGGTTTCAAACGGAAAAAAAATATTGTTAAAGGCACCATCGCGCGTGGAACTTTTTAGAGAAAAGTATCCTTTAACACCTCTTCCACCACAGTCTATTGTTACCAGGTGGGGAACTTGGCTAGAAGCAGTTGTCTATTACGCAAAGCACTATGAGGAGTTTGAAGAAGTGGCCAATAATTTTGATGATTCTGATGCTGTTGCTATAAAAAATGCAAAAGAGGTATTAAAGCAGCCTTTACTTAAAAGCCAAATAATATTCATTAGCTCTAACTACAGTTTTCTTTGTCATACCATAACAAAGCTTGAGGGAAGGGACTCATTAAAAAATCAAATTGATTTAGTTGAAGACGCTGTTGTAAAAATAACTGCCGTTGAAGGATCTCTTGGTCCAGCCATACAAAAGAAGGTTGAGAATATTCTAGCAAAAAATGAAGGATTTTCCACAGTGAAAAATATATGCAAGGCATTCACATTGAGTTGCAGTAATGAAAATTATTTGAGAAACTTTACAGCCGGTGAAATTTCTTCTTTTAAGAATGCACCACTTACGTCAGTTGACGTAGAACGTTCCTTTTCGATGTATAAGACGTTTCAAAGGCCCTATCGCCAAAGCTTTATTTTTAAAAACCTTAAGAAGAATTTCATGATTTATGTCAATAAAACATATGAAAATAGAGAGGATTAGATGTGCAGATTTCTATTTCTTGTTTTTTTTTTTGTGTTCAATGAAAAGAAATTGATATAGAAGGTAAAATATATGATTTTAAATGCATATTTTAAGTGCATATTTCCCATTTTTAAGAGCATATTTTAAGAGCATATTTTGCGTTTTTAAGTGCCCTAGTTATGACCATTCCAATTTGTTTCGTGCGATGTTTTTCGATATTTTTGATTGATATAAGGTTGGTAAAGTACCTCTTCAAAAAACTTCTTATATTAAACGATTAAATGCTAAATAATTTGCCGTTGAATAGTCGTCCATTAGTTTTGACCATTTTAATTTTGTCGTGCGAAGTTTTTTGGTTTATTTGTATAATTATTCTTATCTCATTGGCTTCTACTATAACATGTGGACTTTATCTTCTTTAATTATGAATAGCAAATTATTTAGCAATAAACCATTAAATATAAGAAGTGTTTTGAGGAGGTACTTCGCCAAGTTTATATCAATCAAAAACATCAAAAACATCGCACGAAACAAATTGAAATGGTCATAACTAGTTGGGTTTTTTTTTTAATCAGAAAAAAAAACATAGAAAATATAGCACGACAAAATTGAAACTGTCACAACTAATTCACGACTAATTAATGGCAAACTAGCCACCATACCATTTTTCGATCGTTGAATGTTGTTTCGCTTAGTTGACACTCATCATTCGGGGTGGGATTTATGTGAATATAAATAAGTTAAAACTTAACTCGAAGTTATAAAAGTTAATTGTTATCAGCTCATATTTATAAGTCTTTGGGCTCTACAAACTCACTCCCTAAAGAGTTAAATCTCACTATTCGGATTATGCCGAGTAAAATTATACCATTTTTATACAAAACTTAATGTTTAAATAAATTAACGAATAGACACAAATTTATAACTTAACTATCTATTTATTTATGTTTTTATTTTTGTTAATTTATATAATTATGTATTTGTTAACTATAATCTAAAAAAATGCCACTACTTAAAGCTTTCAATAATAATAATAATAATAGGCAAAACTAACTAACTCCCACCAAAATCAGTAGAACTTAGTTCTAAGTGCGTATGAACTAAGTTCCAAAAGAACAAAGCAGCAACCAGAAAAAAAATGTAATTAATTCATTTTCATTGGTATACAGGGTCAGCGTTTCGTCATACCGTCCGTTGGATTGTATACGTCTGTGCGACCGTAAGCACTGAGCACTGAGCTAGAGCCTTAACGGGAGGGCCAGTCTGCTTAAAATTTGAGACATTCGGGACAGAGCATTTTTATGTGATTCCCCAGAGGGAAAATTTTTTGCTCGAAAACTGCCACAACGATTTTGATTAAACTTTGCACATGTAATGAACCAAGTGATTGTAAGAAAACTGCGTATCATATGCTTGCCAAAAAAAAATCACATTCCTAACAGAAATAGGCATTCCACATGTTTGATGGTCTTATTTGTGGGTTATTCGCGTCTGTCTTTTTAATAGTTGGACCGATTTTGTTAAATTTTTGCACTCTGGCGCTTCAAAATACAGTTGTGGTGGTCCAGTATAACGAATGCCGATATAACGAATGATCGATATTATGAACACTTTTTTCAAGTCTATCAAGTATTCTATTTAACGTACAAATAACGAATTTCAGAAAATGAAATAAGAAAAAAATAAAATTCCACAAAAAACTACATAATAACGAATATGGAAAACAAATTTGTGAAGTAACTCTTAACTATAAGGCCCAGGTTTTTAGTGCGAGGTTATCCTAATTTCGGGATTAAACCCGAGTTAACTGCTGAAACATGTTTTTCATTCAATTTATACCCCGAGTTAACTCAAAAAAATGGATGATTTAACTCTGGATTAGCTGAATAGGTATTTCTGAAAGATGCGTGTCAAAAATCTATTCAAATCGAGTACGACATAGTGGCGCTATGTCGAATTTAATTCCGAAACTTTTAATTTCTACTGTCATGCCTGATTCACAATGGGACCGGGAAACGGGACGTGAGCGTGACAAGAACAGCTGTCATCTTTTTCTAGTTACAAAATCGTCGCCCTATTCGCAATGCAGCGAGTGTTTTTAAGACAAAAACTCATTTTTGAAAAAAGAAAAATCGATAAAATATAATCAAAATAACATACAAAATAATAGATTTATCAATAACTTTATTTGTTAAATACATTTGATCATTTCCTTTTTGGAAAAATCTGTAAATTACTTAGCAGAAAAGAAAATCGTCATCACGATGCGTCTTTTTTTCAATTATTCGAGTTCTTGGCGTGACGTGAAGACGAAAAACGCCGCATTGTGTTTATCCAGGTATGCTTTAATTGTTTGAAATTAGTTTGACAACTGCAACGAGTTCTCGTCACGCTCACGTCTCGTTTCCTCGACGCATTGTGAATCTGGCTTCACACTTCGATAGATTTTTGACAACTAGGAGTTAAATTTAATTCCCCACTGAAAAAGTACTTTTGAGTTAACTCGGCATTAAAGTATTTGCATTATTAACTAACGCTGTTTAACTCGAAGCAAACTCGTGCACTGAAATACCGGACTTTAATGTGTTATATTTACATACACAATTTTCCGTTGCTGAAATGTTTTATTTTTTGTTAGTTTTGTTTTGTCCACTTATTCGTTTTCGTTTATGTGAACGAATGCACTCTAGATATTATATCATTCGTTATACTGGACCACAACTGTACATAGTTCAAAACAATAATTTATTTAACTATAGGCACGAAAAAAAATTGATTATTCACTTGATTTTTTGTTTGTTTATAATAAAGTAATGGTAATGTTTTTAAATGCAATAATGTTCAAACTGTTTAGATGAGCATCAGATTGCAAAATTATAATAAAATCGGCGAAGCTATTAAAAAGATATAATGTATGTTCACCCGAGAATATCTAAAATATGAAGCAGTTTTCCTCAAAAAAAAACGTCAAAGCCCTATTTCCGTTATGTGAATTTGTCGGCAAATACCTGAAATGCAGTATTATTATAATTGCTTTAGATATTAGATGCACGAAGTTTAATCAAAATTGGTTAAGCCGTTTTCGAGGAAATTTGAAAGAAAAACGAAAAACGATCTGGGTTCCAAATTAATCCAAAAAATACAGTTTTTGAAAGTTATCGGGCAATATATAACTTGATCTAATAAATAGAACCTCTATGTACCTATGAAATGTATTGGTATCCCAAGTAAATTAGTCCATCAACAAATCTTTCGAGACAGAACTAATAGAAACGTTCTTAAAACGATTGACCATTAAAAATATTAAGTTTCCCTTCCTCTTGTATAACTATAGGAGTGTCAAGGCTGCTAAATCATTCATTTCCACTACAAATGTGCCTTTATTTATTATTTTTTCTTGTAAACACATGTCTTTGACTTACACCGCTTATACGTTCCTACATATATTCTGATGTTTGCAATAAAATTTTATTCTTGGACTTCTGCTCACAGTTTTTATAGCCTATTTTTTCGTATACCTATCCCTATAATTGTATTTTTTTTTTTTTTCAAAAAAAAAGTTATAGGCGCCTCTTACATTATAATCGAAACAAACTTTAAGGGAAATCGATCCCATGAGTCCACCGAAAAGTTATTTGTTTCCAGGTGTACTTTGAACAGGACAAAAACAATAGATTATATTGTGCGAACAACACATATTCTTGAAGTAAAGTTTCTATAGAAGTCAAGTTTTATTACATTCACTATGACTTTACTCTAACAAAAAAATGTTGTAGATTCAATCCCAGCCGACATCGACACCTTTAAGTTTTTTTCTTATGACTCATGGCAGTGGCGTAGCTAGCCCTTTGGTGGCCCTGTATTATAAATTTTTTTGGGGGCCTCTTTTTCTTGAATGGGACACATCCGCATAAGAGTGTTTTTTTTTTTACAAAATAAACTGATGAATTTACACTGTTTATTGTTTTTTTTTTGTATCGAAATTTTTCAATTAAATCTTCCATAGCTGAACTTGAACACTATTATAAATTTTCCACATTTTCGGACAAAGTTGATAAGTTATATGACCGTTGTTGTCCCACAGAAGTTCTGAGATAATTTTTAATTAGTTTAAGCTTGGAAAATGTTCTATCAGTTGTTGTAACTGGAAGCGTCAAAAATAGTAGCAGTGATACCTTCTCGAAAACTGCAAGACTGTTGTTTAATTTACTCAACATATAAAGGAACTTTCCATGGTAGCAGATACTCAAAATTAAATAAATGCGTCTTTTTTCCAAACCCGGAAATTGGAAATTGGTTGAAATTGGAGTTTGACTAAGCGCAGAGAAATCTCGGTGCTAAACTTAAGCACGGAGAAAAACTGTGTTACCGGCGTAAATTGCCTGCTTGTTATCTATCGTTTTTTTCTGTAATGGTTTCGCTAATCCCCGATATCTTTTTTTTTCAACCAAATCCCTCCGGGTTTGCAAAAAATGCACATCTTATGATGTCTGACAGCTGACAGATTGGCTGATTGAAAAAAATCACAATTGATATTTCGTTTTCGTTAGGATTTTCGAACTGCTCTACTCCGTTAATATGAAAACATCGATTTCCCGTATTGACACACAGGCTACCGAATGTTTCCTTTTTAAAAAATTGTTCCTTCAAGCAATTATCAGTTTTGACAAGTAATCCAACAAAAAACTTTATATGGATGTGGGAACAGTCCGAAGTCGAAAACTTTTGGAGTGAAAAAGGAGTACAAGAGGAGTACTCCGTACGTCTAAGTGAAAAGCATGAGATTGGTACGATGATTAGATATAATTTAAATTCAATAAGACGCAAAGTAGTGACAGACATAAATACCTACAAAGGAAGAAAAAACTATCGACAAAACACATGTACAAAACAATTTGGTAATACGTATACATTCTACATAGTTAACATTGTGTTTCGTATTTATCCCGTAGTCCTCTAGTTCTCGGGGGCCTATATATCTCAGAGGCCCCGTATGGGCCAATACCATGGTAGCTACGCTCCTGACTCCGCGACCTTAGGACAAGAAGGTTGTAACTGCACACCTATCACTTTCGAGAAAACTAAGGTGGAATATTTAGTGTTGTGTAACTTATTTGCATTGATTTGAATCGAAACGTGTTTATGTGTACCTACAGCTTATTTTTTTCTGATTTTTTCGCAATTAAAAAATTTAAAATATAATAAGTATAGTTATTAAGTAATTTAAATTCAAACAAATCGATAGAACTTTGTTGCTCATCGCTAAGGCACTTGGGCGTAGGACAAGAAGGTTCTAAATGCCTGATAGAACTTTGTGTCACCGTTTTCATACAAATTAAACATCACACTTGATTCAAACAAATGGTTGGCTTGGAACAAGAAGGTTCTATCTACAGCGAAAAAAGGTTCTACCTGCGAAATATTTTTGTTTGTATTGTATCGCAAGGTTCTATCTGGGTGGTTAGAACTTTGTGAACTTAAGATCGAACTTAATTATGCGTAGATAGAACCTTGTTCCCTGATTTTTTAAAATTATTTCCGAAACCGTAAGAGATAGAGAGATACGGATAGTGGCAATCGAAAGAGCATAGCTTTTTTAGTAAGATCCAATGTATAACTCAATTTTGGCAAAAATGTGAGTTAAGCTAGGAGCAGACGGCATATAAAAATCGCAAACGTTTGCGACTCTGACGTCATTTTTACGTCATCATTTGCGACTTTGAGAGTATATCGTCTGAACACCCTTTTGGGACAGTCCGCATATGCTCGCAAAGCATTTGCGGATTATGTGCGACACCCAAATTGCATATAAGTTTGCGACTTTCTTGCATATCGTGTGAACACCCTTGCATATTATTTGTGACAGTTTGCGAGCGTGTGCGGCCATATGCGACCATCCCAAGCATTTGCGATGACACGAAAACCGAACATTGCACATCTCCACATATGTAGTATATCAGCTGCTGTGATTCTTCATTTTACTAGTAGAGTTATTGTTGTGTTTAATTCTTGCATGTACATACCTATAGCTAATAGGATTTACATTTAAATGAAATGAAATGGAACTTTAATTATTATATTCGTACATTTAAAATTAAGCGTGGGTAGTTCTGGGGAAGATATTTTAATGTAAAGCAGCAACAGGATTTTAAAAATTTCAATAAAATTGTTTGCTTTTATAATATGAAGTACATTATTTTTTTTTCTATTTTTGTTTAATCTTTTTATTGACAAAATGCAGCAAAACTATGTAAAGTTCAAAGAAAAAAGTATTCCACAATATTCCGATTCTGGCTGCTTTTAATATTTTCCCCAGCACAATTCATTTGTTATGAATTTTCAGATGAGAATTTTTCAGTTCCAAAAAAATATGAAATGTTCGCAAACCTGCATATGATTGGATTTGGGTGATATGCGGACTTTATAGCACATCGTCTGAACACCTCGCACATCGTCTGAACACCTGGTCACAACATTTGCGACCACATTTGCGGACACATGATGTGCGAGTGCCTTGGTCGCAAATGCGTTTGCGACTTTTGGGACAGTTTTTGCATATCGTGTGAACACCCCCATATGCAAGTTTGCGAGCAATGATGTAGGTATAGAATTTGCAACACATTTGCGACTATTTACGTGACGTCAGAGTCGCAAACGTTTGCGACTTTTCATATGCCGTCTGCTCCTAGCTTTAGAACCTTGTCCTAAGGTCGCGACTCATTAAAACACCCTTTATTTTTTGTTGATTTTATGGCAGTTTTTTACATTGTTGGTCTGCATGTGTGTATAATGGAAGTTATTGGTAGGCATATCCTCAAAAAAAAAAAAAAATACACCCATCCCACGGGATGACCCTCATAATAATCTTATAAAATGGTCTAGAAAAATAAAAAAAAAATAGTTTAAAGATTTATGGGCAATTTGAGACAAATTCTACCAAATCTTAACATATTATATGGGTTGGGTATGTCTCCTAAATTCCTTAATTCTAAATTCTTTTTTATTCTTGACATGAATACTAATGTTGAAGAATCGCTTAGGGTTAAAATGGGTATGAGTATGAGTATGACGTATGAACCGTTGTTCAATATTCATAAAGACACCGACAAAAATCAACAAAAAAAAATCCTCTAAAATTTTTCAGATAGGCATTCAAAATAAAAAAATAGTAAAAAAATCTATTTTTAATTAAAAAAAAAATAAACAAATTGATATGTTTGAGAGCATCCCAGCAACTACATCTACGTATATGTACATCCTGAAGAATTATGAAGGTAAAGGGTGTTTTTTTTTTAGAGGTATAGAAGTCTGAAATGGAATAAAACAAAGATGATTGTTTTAAATTGACATGAAATTTACTTTATTCGAAAGATAATCTTCTGACATTATAATTTAAATATGATTTCTGGCATATGAGTGCCACGGCTGGGTCGGATGTGGAGGTCCAATTTTCGATGACTTTTTCCAACATTTGTGACCGTATATCGGCTATAACGCTACGAATGTTGTTCTCCAAGTGGTCAATTATGTTTCCGGCTTATCGGCGTAGACTGGCGACTTCACATATCCCCACAGAAAATAGTCAAGCGGCGTTAAATCGCACGATCTTGGAGCCCAATTCACAGGTCCGTAACGTGCAAAACTATGCGGTTACCAAACGTTTCCTTTAATAAATCAATTGTGGCACGAGCTGTGTGACATGTTGCGCTGCCGCTGTCTTGTTGAAACCACAGCTCCTGCACATCATGCTGTTGTTCAATTGATGAACAAAAAAGTCAGTCACCATGGCTCTATAGCAGTCACCATTGACTGTAACGTTTTGGTCAGCATCGTTTTTAAAGAAGTACGGAACAATTATTCCACCAAACCATAAATCACACCAAACAGTCAGTTTTTGTCGATGTAACGGTGTCTCAACATACACTTGAGGATTATCATCACTCCAAATACGGCAGTTTTGTTTATTGACGTATCTATTCAACCAAAAGTGAGCTTCATCGCTAAACAAAATTCGCTTATGAAAATTTTGATCAGCGGCAATCTTGTCTTAAGCCTATTCACAATGAAATGGCAAACCAAACTGAGCATAAATCAAGTGACAACTGTCAAAAAGACCAACTTCATAAAAAGTATTGCCAGATTGAAAACCACACGTCTAAAAAAAACACCCTGTAAATGAAAATTCATACTTTCTGTTTTCTTTCTAGTTAGAAAAGTACTAATGAGATTTGTTGAATACACTTTTAAGTCTTGTTTATGTTGCGGAAAAAAAGAAAAAAATACCAAAGGCTAAGACTTCTTAATCTACTTGTTGGTAAAAACTAATGGGTCAGATTATAATTGCGCATTGGATTTTGTGTAAATAAGAAAAAAAACGCTACATTTTCCTTACTCGAATCATCATATTAAGTGAAAAGAAGTCAAAATTGGTAGCGGTCTCTTATAGAAACAAGAATTTTATTTGTGTATGATAATTTGGTCATTCGTAATATAAACCATATGGCAACACTGATCGACATAAATCCGTATATAAATTCTGGGTTTATGTTCCACCAAAGTGGACAGTAATCTTTAAAGTCGTTATTGTGGATTTTATAATTCTACCTTTATATTTTTTGTAATCCATGCCTCTATCTTTGCTGTATGATAAAAACGTGTATTTTTATAAAAGCAAAACGTGTTGTAAGAAATTGAGCATTTTGTATGCCATTTCCAAGATCTGTGTGAACCTCATTTTTTAAAACTCTTACCATAGTGCACTTGTATGTACAGATATACTCCGATGTGACAGACATTTGATACATATCTACGTTATCCTTTATCCCTAACAAACAAAACTCATTGCCCATTCTTCTTGTCGCATTAACTTAACTTCGTATGCGAGTCGCCATATGCATGTATGAGAGCAATTTAATTTTTCTATTATACCTTTCTCTTCGTAAATGATTAGAACCAATTTATAAACTGATACTATCTTTCTTGACCTGTGCTTAAATTTAAACTTAGTTAACAGGCATTGGCAGGTTAGTTGGGTAGGTACCTTTCAAATGGGCCAAAAGGAAAATCCCAATCGTAGATATTATCCTTGCATATTATCTCAACTATTCCATCGACACAAATAAAAGGTGAAAATAAAACACAAACGGATACAGAATAAGTTTCATAGCAATTTGTTTTACCTATACAGAGTCAAGGTTTATCAAACTTATACATATATACTTTGGCACTATTATAATGTGCCAACATGAAGGAAGGAGAATCCATTTTTAGTGTAAAATAGGTTCAATATAAATGACAATGAGAATGTCATCATTATAAAAGAAAGTGTTAACTTAGCTACTAAAGCTGATAAGAATAGCCTCTTAATAAACCTAATGATGGCATTTTCCTCAGCCATATAAATAAACTTGCGATGTCCCTCAAATTCAAGCAATAAGCCAGCCAACAACCCTCCTCGACCTTAATCGATGCATGTCTGTATTCTATATAGGTATAAGGTATGTATATGGATTTTAGATCCTTATTCACATCACACTTTGTGAGCCAAATCAAGTGTTGGTTCACACTTCGACATTCTGTGGATAGAACGAGTAGGTTGTACGTATACTTAAGTTGTAATTAGATTATAGACATTATCTTGCATGCATGTTTAGAATCTACTCCAATTGCTAGTTTGCATTTTGTGGATGCATTATTTGAGATATAAATTAAGAATTAATTAGTGAACAAGGCACATAGGTATTAGCATTTTTAAAAGTAGAAAGTTTTGATAGTAGGCACCTCAAGATAATGTTTGGGCTTTAAGAGAACGAGAGGTGGACTTACCAGCGGGAAGGTCTAGGGATCATTCAAATTTAGAAACAAAACTTGATTTTTGTCATATACATATGTATATGTAGGTGTTACCGACAATAGTCCAAAATATTTCATATAGTTCCTTAATATTTCTGTGAGACTTTGGCAAAATTCGGTAGGTCAACGATTTGAGACCAAAGCGAGTATAAATTCTTGTTATTCTAAGGTAATTTTAAGTCGAAGAAGCTAAGAGGTAATTTTCCCGTTTTTCGGTTCCTTTTGGACTTCTAACGAATTCTACTCGTGTAATGATTTCGGGTCCTCCTGTTGCTTTTAACTTTCAACTTTAACGGATGTTCTCTTTCAGTAAAATGGGCCTTCAGGAAGCTGTTACTTACTTCACACTTTTTTTAAAGGGTGTTTTTTTTTAGACGTGTGGTTTTCCAGAGAAATAAAATGCATATAATTTAATGTTACGGCCAAGAATTGAGCTTTATTACGAAGATAAGAGTTTGCCATTATTTGCCAAAAAGATTTCGGTATGTCAGCAATAACGCGCCAAATATTCTCTTCCAAGGCGTCAAACGTTTCGTAGACAAGCGACTTCACATAACCCCACAAAAAATAGTCCAGCGGTGTTAAATCGCACGATCTTGGAAGCCACGCCACAGGCCCACGACGCGAGATAATGCGCTCACCAATGCGCGCCGTCTTGTTGGAACCAAAGGTCCAATTCAGGCACGAAGAAGCCATTAATCATGGCTCTATACGTTGTTCAGGAGTAAGTCTATTCATTATGAAATGGCAAACCAAACTGAGCATAAATAAATTGACAGCTGTCAAAAAGACGAACTCCGAAAAAGTATTGCCAGATTGAAAACCACACGTCTAAAAAAAACCCTTTACTTTCCACGTTCAGCAATTCCTTATTAACTTACTATAATTAACAGGTACATATACATTATCACCAACACGCAATCTAACATGATGCAAACTAAGGAAAGTTTTGATCAGAACCTTCTAAGAAAATCTTATCCAAAAAGGAACCTTGAACCTTGAAGATGAAACCTAACGATAGTACTATAAGCCTATCTAATTAACATAATGGCCCTATACTCTAAATGTATTTACATACAAAAAACTTAGAGTGACTTCTTGAGCATAGTGTAACAACACAACCTTAGCCTGCCTCTCATTCAATCGTAAGGTTTGACAAGCGACAGATACACTGGAAAATGGAACAATTTGTGGAAAAGCTATACGATTTGATGATCGAACTGATAAAAATAATGTACCGAACACCTTCTTTGTTGATCACAGATTAATAAATTTGTAATAAATATAGTTTTTAGCTTGAACTGTCTTATTGACATAGTTGGAAGAATGCAGTGTGATGTCAGTGGGGCACTAGTGAGCATTGAGGTGGAAGCGAAGAAGATGGACTTAGCGGTCAATGAGGCCAAGGCAATTGAGTAGAAAAGTCCTCTCTCGACCAACTAAAGTGTCCCTTTACAAGAAACTTATCATCCCGGTCCTATTATATGTAGCAGAGGCATGAATCTTATCAAAACTGGATGAGAACGCTTTAGGATGTTTCGGTGATGGTGAGTGGAGGAAAAGATACAATCACGAACTGTACGGGCTGTACTGAGAGACTGACCTGGTCAAACGAGTCAAGGTCCAACGCCTAAGATGGCTGGGCCATGTAGAGCGAATGGACTCCAACGCTCCGGCCCGTAAGGTCTTCGAATTCAATCCCGGGAGACGGCGCGGCGCAATAGACGAGGACCGCGACTCAGGTGGCGCACACAGGTGGGAGAGGACCTCAACGAACATGGCGTGCAAAACTGGAGACAGCTAGCTAGGGACCGAGGTGGCTGGAGAGGTATGTTGGTTGAGGCCCTGGTCGATCCCGGGCTGTAGCGCCACCTTAAGTAAGTAAGTAAGGGTTTCGTCTAGTAAGACTGCACCAGGTGTGAACAGACTTGCTCTTATCAAACTGACACTTTTGGATCATTGTACTAGATTGTACGTGATTATGTACATAGGTAAATATTTACCTTCACCAAATATAATTTGGCACAGCGACATTTTGGAACTTTATTTCACAAAAAACTTTGTTTCTTTTTATCTAAGTTCATATATTCATTCTTACGTTTGAGATAAATCAAAAGATATTAGGTAGTTGAAGAAAGAATATGACTTTAAAATTTAATTAACTAATTAGTTTTGGTAAAAGATTAAAGTTTGTAAAGTTGTTTGAAGTTCGTACCTACTTATTCGAATAATTTTAAACCGATTCTTAAGCCTAATGAAATTTTGAATAAATTTGAGATAAGCAATTTTCAGTTAACTCACCTGTCAAGAAAACATCCGTTAGGTGGAATGTGGAAATGTCACCATCAAAATCTAATTTAAATCGTTGTAGGTACCTATGTTGTTAATTGGAATTTCAGCTCAAATGTTGTGCTTTTCCAACTTTATGATGGCATCGGCTTGATTATATGATGGCTTCAGCAAATTTGTCTCCCCTTTTTAATTATTATATGAGAAAGTTAACACAGTGATTCAATTAGGTTACCCGTATTCTATGACACACGTTTGTTTCAACAAGAGACCAACTTCTTCCTGTTCAACACTCCCACACTTGTCACTTGCGTCTAATAATCAGTTTGACACATTTCTCTTTGAGTTAGAGATAATAACAAAACACGTAGGTAAATAAATATAGGGATGAGTTAGGAGGTTTATAGAGGAATATAGAAAGATACCTCTATATATTCCAACCACAGCCCACACACACACACACACTCGAAAGTGCTCACAAATTTTCAAATATTAATTTTCAATTACGCGAATATCCCCAGCAATTATACAGAAACATTATCTCCGATAATCCCTCTATTAAGGGATATTAACATTTCCTCTACACGACGACGACGAAGACAACGACACGACAACGTCAAAAATGCTTGTTCGTCTCCTTTGCCTTCGGTTGCATTAAATATAATATCTCGCACGGCAACAGTTCTCACTATAGCAACAACAAGAACAACAAACATTACCGAAAGACAGCCAATTTGCTCGAGGACACCACCATCCACCACGCCCGCCGTACCGCACCTCACCGCATCAAATTGCGAAAACTGCTGTTTAGAAGAAGATAAACACACAAGAACAAAACACAGAAATTAGTAGTTTCGTCTTTCCCCCGCCTACTGCCGCCGACGGTCGGTGGTCAGTGTAAGTTCGTCGTTGTCCTTTTCGTCCTTTATAGTCCTCCTTTTTCACATTTACTGTTACGGCCTTACCCGCCACTATGAGGCAATTAACTTTTAGCCTTTTGTCGTAACACCAACAATATACAGCAGAGGTTGTCGCCTTTCAAAACATTGTGCAAACATTAAGCCGGGCGTATAGAATCCGCATCAGTATCAGCATCAATGCCAGGATCAGCAGCACCCAGTTATATTCTCGCTGGGTTAGTGGGCAGCAGAAACAATAATCGTATTATTATACTTATCAGGAATACCGGGGAGGCTTGCAAGATGTCGATTGTGTCAACCGTAGACCTCTTTGTATAGTCCTGCTCCTGTCCTGTCTTGGGGTTGCCACCACCCGGCACAACTTTTCCAAAATGAATAACTCTGTGAGTCTCCTTCGTCTGTGAGGCGTTTAGTTGGAATCACAAACATCCCATCACCCAGCATTCGGCATTCAGCCCCATCAGCCGTCCGTTTCTCTATGTGTATTGAAAACTTTTTTAATATTTATTGAGTATCCTGGAGTTTTATTGAGCGTAAACGTTTTTTGTATTGACCTTACTCAAGTTTCCCTATCCTGCCGTTGCACCGCACTGCTGCTTTCCTGGATCTGAAAAGGAAGAAGTTTTTTTTTTGTTATTTCATTTCAAACTCTTTGCCGCTTACTGGAGCACAAACACAAAGTCAAAGGAATTTAATTTTCTTAAATTATTAATAATGTTATCAGCGCGCCTTTCTCGCGCAAAATATTTCTTATCTTTGAACTCAAGTTGCTGGCTGGCATCTCTAAGTCTTAGCCTTTTTTTCTGGTTTTAATTAAAATAAAAAAAAGCAAGACAAAATTCAATAGGGGTTTCGAAGCCCAGTGAGAGACCATATAATCCGAATGCTTTGTTGTTTTATTTTTTTTTTGTTTTATTCTCTTGGATTTTTAATTCATTCCCATTCGCACATACCTCTGTGTCTGTAGGTATATAAGTAGAAATATGATCTAAGGACTCTAAGGCTAAATATTTAACACGGTGCATGATGGTTGGTTTTTCTTCAACAAGAATGGTCAGCGGAGAAGAAGAATAGCGAGAGAAACACATAAAGGTAACAAAATATTTTTTTAATAAAAAAAATGCTTTAATAAAATTCATAAAATAAAAATACCTAAATTATAGCCTCATGCATCAGGTGAAATTCATATGATCTGAAAGCGAGAGGGATAAGAGAAGACGATATGTAAAAAAACTCTTTGTTACGTTGAGATTCTTTGTGGAACTAAGGAAGTTTGAAATTGAATTAAATTAAAATAATAACTTTGTTAAAATGTTTCAGGTAGGTATACACTGAGACTTGTGGTTATTCTATAATTTGTTTTACACACAATAAAGAGCCTTAAGCTTTGAAATCTAAGGATCAGAAGAATTGGAATTGTAAAAGCTGACAGTAGGTACCTATACCTACTTCTATTCGTAATTCCATAAAATATCTAATAAAATAAATGTAATTTCGGTCAAGCGGATGAAAGCTTCGTTTCAGTGCAACTTAAAACAAATTATTCAAATATGTATGTGTTTTCAAAAATACCATAAATAGTCGAAAGACATTGACTCCGAAGAAATAAGGGGGAAGATGAATTTTAGTGTGAAGCCTCCTTTTTTTTGTAAGGCCCTAAACTAATTTGTAGCTTCACCCCATCAATATGAGCTCGAATAACAATTTTTAAAGAGGTTTTTAGGGTGTGAAAGGCCTCAAAACAGTTTTTCTTGAATTCATATTAGTATATTTACAAAAAATGTCAAAAAGCTTATTTTTAAATTATCCCCCCATGAAGATGATTCCCGCTATCAATTTTTTTAAAGGGGGTCAATAGGCTCAAAACAGTTTTACTCGAAATTCTCCCAAGCGATTATTTTAACAATACTAAATTGCACCTGATCCGCATGAAGAGGAGCCTGATTATCAATATTTGAAGAGGGGGTAGGGGAGTTGGGTTGTCATAGGCCTCAAAACCATTTTTTGTTGAATTTCTCTGTACTGTTTATTTTTACAGACAAACTGTCAAAAAATAAGTTGCAGTATATCCCCATCAACATAACTCCCGCTAACAATTATTATATAAGGAGGGTCAATGGCCCCAAAACAGTTATTCTGTAATTTCTTAACTAATCTATAGCTTCGTATCATCAAAATGAGCCCGGCTAACAATATTTTAAGAGGATGGTCAAAGGCCCCTTAAACATAGTTTTTCTTAAATTTAACGTATGTTTTTAAGTTATTTTTGAAGCTTTAAAAATTAACTACAAAAAAAGTCTTGAAACTTTTTTCATAGAAGCGACGTGTTAAGATAACAAAGTTTCAATAATTAGCAACAAATAGATACAAGGAATTTAATATGTAAGCTTATTTTTGAGGTATAGAACTCAAAGTTGGCAACACTATTTTAACTGGCAGCCATTTTGTCAGTTGTCAAGTGATTTATTTTTAGTTTGGTTTGGCATTTCAACATGAATAGACTGACGCCTGAACAACGCTTCGAAATTGTGCCCAAATGGGCCCAAAACAAGATTGCCGTTGATCCCAATTTTTGTAAGCGAATTTTGTTTGGCGATGGAGCTCACTTTTGGTTGAATGGATACGCCAATAAACAATACTCCCGTAGTTGGAGAGATGATAATCCTCAAGTGTATGTTGAGACACCGTTACATCCACAAAAATGGACTGTTTGGTGTGCTTTATGGTTTGGTGGAATAATTAGTTCGTACTTCTTTAAAATCGATGCTGACAGTCAATAGTTACCGCTATAGAGCCGTGATTACTGACTTTTTCGTTCATCAATTGAACAACCATGATGTGTAAGAGCTGTGGTTTCAACAAGACGGCGCAAGATGTCGCACAACTCGTGCCACAATTGATTTATTTACGGAAACGTTTGTTAACCGCATAGTTTCACGTTACGGACCCGTGAATTGGCCTCGAAGATCGTGCGATTTAACGACTATTTTCTGTGTGGATATGTGAATTCGCTAGTCTACGCCGATAAACCGGAAACATAATTGACCACTTGGAGGACAACAAAGTCATCGAAAATTGGACCTCCAGATTAGACTACGTCCGACCCAGCCGTGACAGTCAGAAGATTATCTTTCGAATAAAGTAAATTTCATGTCATTCTAAAACAATCATCTTTTTTTATTCCATTTCAAAATTCTATACCTCTAAAAAAACACCCTTTACAACTAATATCTAATTTTTAGAGTGGTTTTTGGTCTACGTTTTGTTTAAATTAAGATCCAACACTTAAAAACAGATAAAAACTATTTTCCAAGCCCGTAGATTATAGAGTTATAAGTCTAATTGTGAACTTATAACCCATCGAATTGGGTCAAAAGCCCCCAACATTTCTGGTCGTAAGGCCTTAATATTAAGAAGAAAGTGGGTCATACGTCTACAATAAATTATTGTAATATAATGAACTATATAACCAAATTCTTGTATTTATATTTTCAAAATGTAATTTATGAAAAATAAAAAAAAACCTTTTAGGAAGAAAATGTATCATACTTTGAGGTTAATAATATAATATAAATAAATTGTCCACACGGAAAATTCGACTTTGCATATATCCAAACTCACACCTACTCCAAATCCTATATATTGACGCCAAGCAGGGGGGGTTGCAGGGGGCACCATACCCCCCTATTCCTACCTCACTGTTTATATGCCGTAAAATTTTTATTTTTTTCCAAATATAGAATTTAATTGGCCGGAAGTTTTAGTTTATTATTTTAAGTTTAAATTTTTAAACATTTATAAAGCAATAGTGAACAATTCGTGCGAATTTTATTGTTTCGACACGAAGATGAGAATTTCAAATAATTATGGACTTATGACTCACCTAAGTGAGACTGAGACCACAATCTGCGGGTCATTAGTCCACAAAGAAATTCTGTGGACTTTTGACCCAATTGAATGGGTTATAAGTTCACAATGGATTTGTGGACTTTTAAGTGGGTAAAAAGTCCATTGGGGACTTTTGCCCTATGGACTTATAACACTGCGCCGATTGTAGATATCCATCCAATTGGTCAGTGTTGTAAAAACTTAACCTTCCTCCCCACACACACACATATTAAAAAAAAATAGCTAGATATTTGTATGGAGTCTTATAAATCTAGTATACTAATGCGATATATTTTTCAAGTTTCATGAGTGTTAGAATTGTTTCGTGTGTCCTACTCTACCACTCTGTTAAATTAAATATTACATCAGGCATTAAACTCCTTATGCCTACTTTAGTCACTACCCGATTGAGAGTTGTTTATTCATAAAGGGTTTTGTCTTTTAAGTTATTAGGCACTTGAATAAGAGTTCATTAAATTTCCAGATAATAAGTAACTCAATCCTAACAACTTCCATGGTTTCTTGGGTAGTTGGGTGGCAGAAGATGTCTGCACCTTCAAACGATCTGCGCAAGATGCGAAAGATGAAAGTCATCTTAATGATTATTATCCATCACACCTTGAACATTAAGCTAATGAAAAAATAACATTGGTTAAGAGCTTGACCAAAAAATTTGGTTATCGAGTGTAAGCCAAATTTTTTTTTACCAAACAAAAGCGATGAATGGAAAACTAACCCTGAGTACATAATTGAAGGGGTTTTTTATGGTCAAAAGCTGTAAGAAAAAGGGTTTCAAGAGATTCCTTAACAGTAGATACCTACATCTCACGTCTGAAAATTGTCATAAAACGCGTTACATTGGAGTTAACGAAGGGGAGATTTCATACCATGCTATGTTGTGTATTACGAAAAAATTGAATTTCAGTTGGACTCGTAGACGTTGTGATTGTCGCAAGTTAAAAAAATCATTTAACATGATTTTTTTTTCTTCGTCGAAGAACTCGTCTAAGAATTTTTTGTTCCAGAAATCCATATTATTGAAGGTATGAATACAGTCACTCTTTCATGCCTTCAACAGCAACAACAAAAAAAAAAAAACTATCAATCCATCTCGTGAAAGGATTTCAAAGTAAGTTTCACTTCGTCTATGAGGGCGCCTTTACTTCTCTCACCATCCTTTTGTGCACAAAATGGAGTTAACGAAATTTATATTGTTACCCATGATCGCACACATACACCACACTTACATAAATACACAAGGACATTTCAATGCTAGATATATTGGAAAGGGAAGATTCATTGTAAGCGAAATAAAGTCTATAGTCCAAATGGAAGTACCTAAGCCTAATGGCACATTGAATTTTATTTCACATCATTTCCTTATATCGCATCGCACCGAGCAAGGAAGCCAACAACAAAAAAATATGCACATATACTCGTATGTTTGTAGTTGTCTGTAGTCTGTACACAGAATTGTGTTCTTGGAGTTTTTATTTTCAAGAATCGGAACTGTCAGGACCGGAAATGTATTCCGATTCATATTTTATTATCAGCTAAGAACTGAACGTACCTAACCTATATACGTAGGTACTGGTACATACATATATATAAGTTGTGAAAAATAACACCAAGCTTCTGGCCTTTGAGTTATAGTAGCTTCGAGTTATAAAAGTTCTCGGGGATTTTGTAGTTTTATATTTCGCAAAATTCATCGATAAATATTTTTTTTATATGAATTTTGTGTTTAGAATATTAAAAAGGTTTGATATGTGCATAGAAAAGTGATGAAACAAGATAAAAATCTTTATTGTTGAAACGATTATGTGAAGTTTCTATATATGCATATAGTTATGGGCTTAAGGGTTATAGTGAAGCTTTGAACGATGATGGATTATTGAGACTGTTATTTGAGACATCGCTTTTGGATCAATATACAAAAAAAAAACCTTATTGAGTAATAAGAAAATATTGTTTCTTTTTTATAAGAATATGTAACTTGAATATATTTTAGAGTCTTGACCTAAAACTACACGTAGATAGTCGTACACTAAGTGAACGTGACTTAAAAAATGCCACTCGTGATAAAATTCAAAGAAGTTCGTCTAATAGTGATGGGCTGGTCACAAATCGAGAATTAAAAGTTTTTTTTTTGATAGGGTAGAAGTAAAGGGTGTTTTTTTTTTAAACGTGCGGTTTTCAATCTGGCAATTTACGCCTGAACAACGCTTCCAAATTGTGCCCAAATGGTCCCAAAACCATATTGCTGTTGATCCCAATTTTCATAAGCGAATTTTGTTTAGTGATAAAGCTCACTTTTGGTTGAATGGGTACATTAATAGGCAAAATTGTAGTATTTGGAGATTTCATAATCCACAAGCTATTGTTGAGACGCCGTTACATCCTTAAAAAGTCACTGTTTGGTGTACTCTATGGACAGAGGAAATCATTGGTCCATATTTCTTCAAAAATGAAGCCGGCCATAATGCTATAGAGCTATGATTAATGACTTTTTCGTGTCTGAATTGGAGGATGTTGATGTGGACGACCTTTAGTTTCAACAAGACGACGCTACATGCCATACAGCCAACGAAACAATCAATTTATCGAAGGAAACTTTTGGTGAGCGCATTATCTCGCGTAGTGGGCCTGTGGCGTGGCCTCCAAGATAGTGCAATTAAACATCGCTGGACTATTTTTTGTGGGGTTATGTGAAGTCGCTTGTCTGCGCAAATAAGCTCGTGATGATTGATGGAAGGCGAGGGCCCAATTGCTGCAAAAAGTGGTCGAAAATTGGTCCTCTCGGCTGGAATTTATCCGAAATTTATAATAAAACTAAATTCTTGGCCATAACATTAAATTATATGCGTTTTATTTCTTATTAAAAAACCCACGTTTAAAAAAAAAAAAACACCCATTAGTATTATTTAATAGTTTTCCATTAGAATCCCAACATTTTTCACAATGAATGAATTAATTATTTTGTATTTATAGAAATATAAACCAATCAATTTTGAATATGCAAAATAATCTAACAGTTCAATCATCTGGCAATATATATTCTATGAGTCTATAATAACGATATACAATTAATCAAATTCTACAAGGAATACTCGACGTCCAGGGATATACATACGTACATTATCTACTCTGAAGTTGGAAATAATCCAAATAAAAAAAAAAAAAACTACTATGAAGGTACACTGCATCAAATACTTGCTTGATGCATTGCGACAGCCGACAGCTCTAATATCGTTTCACATTTCATGTCCTTTAACTCAATTAATGCTATTTTGCATGTGCCAGTGCCTGTGTTATAAATTTGCAGGACTCCACAGCAGCTGATACCAAACCGAAGGCAGAATCTCATGTTGACATATTGGAGAGATTGAGAAAAACGATCTGGAAGTGTAGCAGTGTCAGTGACGGATTCGTTTTTTATGGAACATGGATAGGAAATCAACATTTTAAGATTGACGTTTTAAAAAAAATAAAAAAATAAACACTCAGAAAAGAAAAAAAAAAAAACAAACAAACAGAACTGTCATTTTGGAAATATTTACTGCACCAAGTTGTTGGGAGGAATTATGTGTCCTTGGGTGAAGGAAATACGAACTGGAAACATTCTGTTATTAAATTGACTATAAATAACCTCAAGCTCAACTTGTTCTTTATTTCTAATTAACAATGTAGATAGTTATGTAACTAAACCAATAGCAGATACATTTATAATAAATAGATACATTTATTATTATATTACAACATCATTGAACATATTTTCCGTGAGAGCCAAGAGAGTACTTGAACAATTTCGAATTTCTAAAAATTAGGTCATGCGTTAAAGTGAGGGGTTCAGTAAGGTTAAATTAGGTTGGAAGGGGTGAAGATACGGCTAGCCGCATCACCTCACTCAAATCTCAATGGGTTCATTAGGAAGTTATAAGGAGGGGTAAAGAGGAAGAAATTATATTGGAGTTAGTAGACGCTTCGGTAAGGGCGCCTAAACCATCTACCATCTGTTCTGAATGAATTTCAAGATGTTTCTTAGTAGCATAAACGATGTACGATAAATCACCCAGTTTGTAAAAAAAATAATTGCCGAGGGCGGGGGCTGCCTTTCTGGTTCTTTTTAGGCTTGGGCATTCACAAGGAAAGTAATAGGGGCCCTCCTCCGCCTCTTCAACTTGACACCCTCTACATAAGTCGGATGTGCTGATGCCCATTCAACTCAAGTGGGTTACTGGGTTCCCATTGAATTGTGAACCGTTAGAATTCCAACCAAAAGGGACAGTTGAGTCCTGCTTAGCTTGAGTAAGTACTCTCTTTTGTTCTTATCGAGATTCGGCCTTAGGATCCCCGAGACCCGACAAGTGCCAATTGCATACCATCTGTCGTTTGTGATTTCGAGGAAATTCTGGTGGTTAATATTTTCTTGTTCCAGTAGAATAAGTACCGACATTTTTGCTTGGCTCGGATCAAGAGATGACCCCTTTTTGGCTAATTCGTCTGCCATTTTGTTCCCCTTAAAGCAAGAAGAGGGGCTTCTCAGATTAGTAACAAAATGTGTCAGTTCCGAGGAATCTTGAAAATTCTGATGTATAGCAAAAGTCATGAGTTTTTACTTTTATTTATTCAATTCTTGTCTGCCAATATAAATTTGTTTAAGTTAAACTATAAAAAATATTGGTTGCGCTCGTGTTAAGTTCTTATAAAAAAAGTCCCACAATTCTTAAATTATAGGGTGTAAAAGTGCTAAATGTGACGACAATATGCTGGAGATTTCGGCTATACATACCATCTTATAGCACCCCATATTATGTGGAATTTTCGGGAGAATATATGCCATCTACAAAAATTATTAATTTGTCAACAAAGGTCAGCTGGTTTCAGCAATTGGTCAGCCAAAGGAAATTTTTAATCAATGGTTAAAATTTTTCAAGATTATCAGCGATTGTCGTCGGATATTCCTACAAAAATGTATATCATCCGAAAGGTCTTAATGTCCTCCTAAAAGGTCAACTTATTTCAGAAATTGGTCAGCCATTTTTTGTCAAGTTTCAAAGTTTTATTCAATGTCAAATAGATTGTAACCTTTAAAAAAATCTTTAAAAATTCATATGAAAAACATATAAATGAGCATCAATTTCTAAAACTAGTTGACAATTGACGTTTTTTGACCAATTAGTGTCTTTTAAGATAGCATACTTTTTTTGCGAATATCCCATATATGGGGTCCTTATATCCCATAACTGAGGATTGCAATGTTAATACGGGGAGGATTGAAAAAAGATTCATTAGTCTGGGAATGTAAACTTTAAGAAAATACATCCATAACTATATTTAAACTGACAGACCAACAAGCAGACTAGACATCCAGCAACTAATAAATTATATAATTATTATTAGGCATTTTTGAATAGGACAGCTGGTAAGCTGGAATGAAGTGCTGTCTTAGGAAAATCAGATAGAAAAAGGTAAAACTTCGAAAAATTCCCACAAAGCTTAATTGGTGCAGTCTTAGAAAACTTTTGGGTTTTAGGGATTCAAACTCAACCCATGCCTTATAGATTGCCTTAAAAGTATTCTATAAATTTGGCCCGCTCTTAAATTTTTAGTAGTGTGGAGGGTAAGGGGAGTAACACTCAATTGTGTTTGTTAATAGGCATATATCCGTATCACGATTTGAAGATACAAATTATAGCTTATGTTATTTTCACAAAAAAAATTGGAACACTTTTTTTCTTAAGAGCAACAAAGCTTTGAGAAAAGCTGGTGCAAACGTTTCAATATCAGTTTTTGGTGTTAATAAATTTTCAAAATGAACTCTGAGACACGGATGGTGGGTTTGTGCATGTCTTTTTTTTCACAAAATCTATTGTCCTTAAAATGAAAATGTTTTATAAAAGGTCCGCCATCTAACGTTTTTTTTTTCAACTAGTGCTTATTTCGTGAATGGTGACACTTAACTCGTGTCTGATTTGACAGATAATTAGTTTTATCCTTCCGCTAAACGAATATGGTTGTGTGGCCTGCGATCGACTTATAGAGAAGATGCCGATTTTGCCCAAAAAAATCATCTTTTCAGTTGAAGCTCATTTTGATCTTGGCGGGTATGTAAACAAGCAAAATTGTCGCATTTGGGGCACAGGAAATCCGCACGCATACATTGAAAAGCCAATACACCCAAAACGATTCACTGTTTGGTGCGGATTTTGGTCCAGAGGCATAATTGGGCCATTTTTCGAAAATGAGCAAGGAGTGGCCGTTACAGTCAATGGCGATCGTTATCGGGCCATGTTGAACGAATTTTTGTTCACAAAAATTGAAGAGGACGATATTGGCAACATTTGGTTTCAACAGGACGGCCGGCGCTACGTGCCACACAGTCGAAGCTACACTCGATGTTTTGCGCCATTTTCAAAAAAAAAAAAGTTATTTGGCGGAGTTTTTACAATCATGCCGATTATGGAATTCGCAATTGTGGATTCGTAGTGCAGTGCAGTGCACTCGTTCTTCTCTACTCAATCGCAATGAAAAGAAAAGAGAACACAGCACTGTGAATCACCGCGAATCCATTATTGCGAATTCCAACCTAACCTATAAGGAGATAGTTATTTGATGTTTTAAGAATTCAAGTATTTCGAATGCCTCTCAACCTAGTTACAAATGGATAAAAACCAAAAATATTTTACTCATTTAAACCAAGTATGCCTATACAACTGTTGTGGTTTATAACCACACAAATATAGTGAATGGAATACAAGAGTACCTAACTTTATTGGTTTATGTTTTATAAGAATACAAATTCATTTAGAGAGAAGACATTTTGTCAGAAGTACCTTATTGCAGACAAGAGTGACAAATGAATAAGCTTATGAATGAATGAATAAGTTAAAGAAAAGTTTAATTGAAATAGAATGAATTCACATAAATGTTTGAGTAATTAATTTGAGAAACCATATTGCTATCAAAATGTAAATATTTTGGAAGTTTAAATTGGTCAGTGATTCTTATTCGGTAGAAAATTGCATTGATAATAACGATTAGGTTATATTTTAACAAATAATTTGACAGCTGGTAAAAATAATTGTGCAGTTTCACCTACAAATAAAATATGTGCATCATTTTAGTATTCTCATTCTTGTGTACATTTATCTACTCTCATATAAAGGGTGTTTTTTTTTTTGAAAAGGTTTGATTTTTAAATTTGCAAAAATTTAAAGGTAAATTTGACATCTGAAAGGTTTTTTGTGTTAAGTATATTTTTCGAATTAATACTTATGTATGAATAGACTAACAGACCTATAAAATCACAAAATGCATTTAGAACCGGCTCTTAATCAATTTTAAATCGGGAGTCGGCTTTAAAAAACAGTTTTGAGGCTAGAATCGACTCTTTCCTAATTTTAAAAGCCATAACGTATAGTTTAACGCAAACAAATTCATCTAACTTTAAAAACATCAAAGCCTTGTCTAATTTTTTTTTAAGTATACTTTATCCTGATGACGTTTGTCATTTCATTACAAAAAATCTATGCAAAATTTTGTCTGAAGAGGAAGATTTTGAGCTTCTTAGAATGCCAAGAGCAACATATCCGACGTAGTTTTAACATGATTTTCTAGATGGTACAGCCTGTTATAATGGTCTTGGGTAATGTTTTACACAAGCCACTAAATCCAGCGCACTTATGACAATAATAACCATCGTAGTTGTTCATAAATAGCTCCTAACTCTGTTGCGAATAGAAATAATTAAAATCAATATTTTTCCCGGAAGTTGGAATTCTTAAATTACCAACCGAGCTTTAATTGTTTTTTTTTTGCACATTCTGTAGATAATTTTTGACAACCGGAGTTTCTTCTGAGTAAACACAAACACGAAATTGAAAATTATGTGTTGTTTGTGCTTATGTTAAATATTAGTTCTGTTTGATTGTTACCCAACCCAACCTACACGCTCTAGCTTTTTGTCATACCTTATTTGCGAAGCACCATGTATATTTAAAAAATAGGCGCGTTCAACTGAAAAACCTTCATCAGTTAGAAGAGTTGGTTAAAAAGTATAAAATTAACGAAAAGTTAGATATGGGCTCGCAACTCAACGACTATACTTTAACTAGAGTCGATGTTTTGCCTTAAACGAGGATTATTTAAAATTTCGCGCCATAGAATTTAGAACGGATTTACTAACCTCACTTCAGCAACCATCAAACTTCGCTCATAAACAGATTTATAGCCATCAAACACAAAAAAAAGCCAACTTACACCCCGGTTCGGACAATTGGGTCTGTAGTTATCTTTGAAGTAAAAATAAAGCGCTAATCAACTAAATCAGAGCGTATACGATCAGCGTTTTTTTTTTATTATTTTATAGCCATTCATCTTTCTATTAATAAAGTTTTGTACTTGTAGGAAATGAGGTATGTATGTCGAAACCAAATGCCACCAGTATTGGATTTACTTAAGACCCAGGCTGAAATTTAAGTGAAACGAAAGTTTTTACACTCCAATTAAGTGTTTAAGGTTTGTTTATTGTAAGTTTTGAAATAAATAAATTGACCTTATTGACCCAGGCTATGTTTAAGACTGGTGTTTTTGTATTTGATGGCAATAAATCATTCTGTGACCAACGATTCATCCCTGCTGAAATGAGATGAGTAAATCCATTGCTAGCTGTCATAGTCTATAGTCAGGCTGGATTTCGTGAAGGCTATTCAACGAGGATCAAGTATTTTCGCTAGTGAACGTTGCTGACTCTGTTTGTCGACTTCCGTGCCGCTTTTGATTCCGTACCACGCGAAGCCGGTATCAGAAAAAATTCAACACACATTCCTGCACTAATGTACGCAGATGATTTTGCCATCTTTGCAGAGAACGTTAACAGTATGCAGTTTATGATAAAAAGACTGGCAAATTATTGTAGAAAATGGAACCTGTCTGTGAATTTGGGAAAGACGAAAATCATGATTTTCCGAAATGGTAGCGGGAGATATTCAAGGAACGAACAGTGGAACTGTGAAGGCGATCCCATAGAAGTTGTAAAACAGTGATTATATGGGTGTTATCATCACAGCTAACCTCAATATGAAAAAGCATTCTGAATCTAAACTATCGGAGGCAAAACGTGAAATCGGCTCAGTTTGGGGAAGATGTATCGGTAACAAATATTTAAACCACTGCTCAAAGCAAAAAATCATTCGTGCAACGACAACATCTATCATGTTATGTGAAGCCCATAAGTATGGGGATATCGCTCTTACGGTCTTGTTGAAGTTATTAATCGATATTGCGTCAAAAGACGCAGTTTTCAAACTTCCAAATAGCACTCCCAATTACATGATCCATCTTGAGACAGGGATGCCGCCACTCTTTTTGGATACACTTAAACTGTACTTCGATTATGTGAATAAAGTTATGATGATGGATGAGCAAAGACTACCAAAAATAATACTCTCCTACCTATTGTTGACAAAAAGTAACTGTGTTCAAGAGTGGGAAACCCTAGCTCGCCAACGGTGGATTGAGTGGAAACTTTGAAAACCTCCAACAAAGCACTCTTTATAAAAGTAGATTCTATGAAATACTAGAAAAAAACAGGTAACTGTCTATACGACTCAGAAGAAGCTCAGTCATCGCAATATAGAATGTTCTACAGTAAACTCAACTACAGCCTACAAGAAAAAACACATATCGTGAACACAAATTCTACAAAGAAAATTAATATTATATTATAAATTCTAGGTGAACTATTCAACTGAAATTATATACCACACGCACCGATCTGATCTTCCAATTGAATGTAACCTCTGCAATCTTAAAGAGAGAGAAGATGTGTACCATTTTATCGCAAAATGCCCTGTTCTGTGTGAATTACGTCGGACATACTTTGGAGCTAATCAACTGGAGATGGAGGATGCGTTGTCTATTTTAAATGGAAGCCACGGATGGGACAATCTATACAAATATACTGTACTTGCGCTGCGTTACGCAAGACGTTTCATTGAAGGCGACTTTTGAACATCAAAACTATTCTTCTTTATTCAATTTTAAACTAACATTTTACTAGATATATTGGAACAAATATATACATGTCAATCTGGTAGACGGCAATATGCCAAAACCAATAAGACTTTAAGCTAATTATTTAAAATGAAATTATGTACAAAACTGAGTTTTATTTTAGTCAATAAAAACTAAACTAAAAAAAACTGTCATAGTCTTAAATGCAAGGCTAACCCTTACAAATTGTCGATGCTCGATAAAGAGTAAAAAATCGGACCTACCTACGTACGGATTGCGCTAGAAATTCGAGCCATATCGGAATCGGTGCGCGCCGAAAATATGCCCAATATAATTTTTAAGGTCAAAACATAAAATGATTTTTGTTAGCTTTACTATACACTCTAATTTTTTTTTACCTGAAACAAGAAATGTTCAGAAATTCAAGTAAATTTATTTGCTTAAACATCTTTGCTCTTCAACTAACGGTAAATAAAATGTGATTAATTGGCACTCAAGTCAGACTCAGGTTGTGAAATTGGGACTTACACATTGAGGAATAATAAAATCCAGCCTTTTTTATTAATACATCTGATCTTAGATCCTAGTTAAACTGTAGAAACCACTTGCGATCTCAAACTTTACAAATTTTAATATTTGCTCTTTCACTTTTAACACAAAAAAAAAGAAAATCAAATTTTAACCTGAAGTATCCACAGAATCTTAAAAAGTTATTCTTCAAAAATACTTATTGCCTTAGCTCAAAAATCATATTTCCCCCAAACATCTACCAGAAGAAAACTTTTCCCAAATAATTAACTTTCTCTATAAATGAACCCAACATAAGTAAGAAAGTTTATCGTTTTCGCATAAGCTCGGTAGCTAATGCTTTTCTATTCGAATTATCTTTTGATGCACTGCGGAGAGCACAAACTCTTCCAAAAAAAAAAAACAAAAAATTACAACTTTTCGTTTCATCCCTCCAAAATACTATAATCATACCACCGACGGGATCAGACTTTGGCCACCCCAAAAGGACCCATAACATAAACAAACTATACAAACACTGAGAACTTACTGAAAAGAAAAGATAAAAGCTAAAAAAAAAACTAGAAAAAAACTTTTTTGGCAAAGTTGCATATAAAAAAAATATTTCTTTTTACTTGTGCTTCGAGTCCTTTACTTTATTTCGTCGTCCTTATTAATATCCACCAGAAAAAAAGGACAATATCGTGAGTTTATAGTTGCTTGCAAAAAAACTGTACGGTGAATTTATTCAAATCGCTTTAGCTACTCAAAAGGTATAACGTACATATCTATTAAATGACCGAAGGATCTATCCTTTTAAATGCAATCCACTATCCGATAGTTTGGAATTATTTTCGAACATTTTTTTTGCTCAAAGAGCAAAGGAACTCAAAGCCGCAAGGATACAATCAGGATGCACGAATTTATTTTATTTATTTATTACACTTAAATTCGCCGTTGTAAAGAACTTACAAATAAAACGGGTTATCCACAAGAAACATTAATTTATTATTATTAAATTATATTTCAACACACAATAACTTTTTTTTATTCCTATAATCCCACACGCACTTATGTTATAAGTTAAGACGCTCTAGAGGACGTGATCGCGTCACACCGGTTAACCTAAGCAGAGCATATGTCACGATTAGATGAATCCCGAATATCCGGCGTGTAGCACCTACGATTTTTGACTAATTCAACTTTAAGCAGAGGATTATTCGTCACGATTGGGGAGGTTTGTGTTGTAAAAGCTCCAAAGCATCCCTGTGTCCGCTGGCATCATTCGAGGTTTTTGATGAAAACACACTCATGGAAATCACTCAGTCGGGATGCTAGAGCGCATGACTAGGAATTTCAGTGGAAGCATTGGAACTCACCATAGAGAAGCTAATGCGATACCCCAATCAGTCCTTTAGTCCCTAAGTCACGATAAGGCTTTGAATTAAAGGACGATTGGATTTCAATAGACTTTCGTTGGGCGCCAATTCAAAGGATGCCTTTTGCCGTTTTGTGTACATATATTTAGAACAATGAATAGGACAATGAACGTGCGTTATGCTCCATACCATGTGGCAAGGATGGCTTTTAGCTGCAAAAAGTTACACATGGATGTTGTCCTCCTCGTCTCGTTCAGTACAGATAGAGAATACTTTGGTGTGCTCAAGCGGGGGCAGGTGAGTGAGTGTTTTGGTCTTGGGAATTTGCCAACCTGAATATGATTGCCATTGCATTGTCTCTCAGAAAATTTCGTGGTATTAAGTTTTCCGTTATAAAATTTGTACCTACTGTGGTGTGTGATTTAATTCGGAGGTGTATATGAGTATAGATGGATGGAGGCTATATAAGCAGGGGTTATTTTGTGTTACAGCTTTATTTCAAATGGGACAACTATGGTTTGAATGGGGATTTAAATGGTGCATTCCTGCCGGATGTGTAATTATCGGAAAGGGTTTGTTAGTTTTAAATGTGCCTTATATGGCTTAGCTTTGAAATTGTACGTGTTGTACTTATTGCTTACAGCGAAAGTATTGGTTTTGTTTGCAGTATACAAAAAAAAAAACATTTTGGGTGGTTAAAAGTAAGGTTTTTGTTATATCTCCCAACGGTCTGTGTGTCTATTGTACTTCAAGGTAGAGATATGGAGCATTTTTGTGAGGTTTGCTACAGAAAACTGGCAAATTCTTAAAATAGTTTCGATAATTTTTTAAAATTTTTTTTAAAATAAACCATTAAATATTAACAAACGTTAAAGCTTTGATAAAAAAAAAGTAAGATCTTTTAAATTGATAAATGCAGTTTAAATCTTACTGTTCACTCGTGCGTATGCTTGCTTTTTATTTTATGGTAGTTGAATGTGTCATTCATCATCTGCATATCATCTGCTTCAAATATAACTTTCCAGATGACTGTTTGAGGAACCTCCTGAGATGTACGAAATAAAAGGTTGTGAATTGGCAAAAGAGAAGAAAATTCTATCTGCGTGTGTTGTGTTTATGAACACGCCTCATACAATTATTTCAAGAATAGGATCATTTATTCAAATTTGCTAAAAACTATCTACATTCTGTTTTTTTGATAATTCACCCCCCCCCCCCCTGCGACCAAGTTTTTTCGACTTGGAAAAATGAAAAGTCTTGTAGAAATCTTATTACTTTAAACGAGCTATTCTTGTATATATAAATATATTCTATGGTTTCTGGAAAATGGCGTTAACGATTTTGATGACATTTCCACAGTTTGCTGTAATGCACGAGAAAAAAATTAAAAAAATATTTTTAATCAAATCCGCCCACTGCCACGCCCACTATTTTATTTCATATTTTCTCGGAAATTCCTCTATTTCTTGGAGATGACCTAAATGATTTGGATGAAATTCTCAGAGTTTGTTCTTTTGTGCAAGAGAAAAATTATAAAAATAGTTTTAGTACAATCCGCCCATTGCCACGCCCACTTTAACCATGTCTTGGTTTCTCGAAAACTGCTCTAACGATTTGAATGAAATTTTCAGAATTTGTTTTTATGAGCAAGGAAATAAAATTAGAAGTATTATATATAAAAAAAGTATTATAAATGAAAATCCGCCCACTGCCACGCCCACTTTTCTTATTACTTAGTTTTTTCCGGAAACAATTTAACGATTTTAATGACATTTTCAGAGTTTCTTTTTATGAACGAGAACAAAATTAAAATTATAGACTTAGTAAAATCCGCCTACTGCCACGCTCACTTTTATGATTTGTTGGTTTCTCTGAAACGGCAACAACGATTTGTGTGAAATTTTAAGTCTTTGTTTCCGTGGGCGAGAAATAATTGTGAAATTGGATTCATCTAAAATCCACCCACTGCCACGCCCATTTTTATCATTTCTTGGTTTCTCGAGAAAAGGCTCTAACGATTTAAATATGTCATAATTTAGATCCGCCCACAAACACACCTACTTTTCTTACTATTTCTTAGTTTCTCGGAAAAGACTTATGGAAATTTTCAGAGTTTACTTTTTTGAACGAGAAAAAAAATAAAAAATTGTGTGAGTGCCGGGACTCACGGTTAATATGTGTAAACATCAACGTGCGCGGATCCAAAACGGACTTGTTTTTGCTGGAAGGGGATCTTAACATTTTTTTCACTGAACGCACCCATCCTAGTATGCAGATCGTAACGTTGCACACCGTAACGTTGCACAACGTAACGTTGCACACGAACGTTCACGTTTTTTTTTCACTCTACCGCCAGCATAGATGTTTACACATCAATATAAGTGTTAAAATGATAAAATCGTCGGTCGCGCTAAAAACAATTTGCTTTCGTCGTTGGCAAAAACAATATAAATGAGTGGTCGCGATAAAGTATAATCGAATTGTCGGTCGCGTTAAAATCAAATTTGTTTTGGTCGGGGCAAATCAGATTTCGTAAAGTAACGTGCTACAACGTAAAGTGCACGACGTAACGTTGCACACGAACGTTCACGTTTTTTTTTTCACTCTACCGCCAGCATTGATGTTTACACATCAAAAAGTACTATTTATGAAAATCCGCCCACTGCCAAGCAAACTTTTATGATTTCTTGGCTTCTCTGACACGACTCTAACGATTTGGTTGGAATGTCAAGATTTTGTTTCCGTGGGCGAGCAAAAATTATGAAATTGGTTTTATTAAAATTCACCCACTAGAACGCTTATTCTTATCAATTATTGGTTTTTCCTCTAATAAATTTGAATGAAAATTTCAGAGTTTGGTTTGATGAGCAAGAACAAAATTTTCAAATTTTTTTAAGTTAGAATCGGAAACGACTCAAACTATTTTAATGAAATTTTACGAGTTTATTTTTATGAACGAAGAAAACAAATGAAAAAGTTTGATTTAGGAAAATCCACCCACTGACACGCCTACTTTTATGATTTCTTGGTTTCTCGGAAACGGCGTTTAAGATTTGGATGACATTTTCAGTTTTATTCCGTGAGCGAGAATAAATAAAGAAATTCGTTTTAGTAAAATCCACCCAATGCCACTTTTCTCATGTTCAGAAACTGCTTTAACGGTAATAAACTACTTTAACTAATGAACGATAAAAAAGTTTAAAAACAGGCTTTAGTAAAAACCAGCCAATACAACGCCCAATTTTCTCATTTCTTGGTTTCTCGTTAACGGATCTATTTCTCGAACCCAAATCAAATGATTCCTGAATCCTGCCCCTGCGATGATCACTTTAATTTTTTCTTGGTTTTTGGGAAACGGGTTTTCCTAAAGATTTTGATGAATTTTTCAGAGTTTTTTTCCCAAGAGCGAGAAAAAATTTAGAAATTTCACGTTTCGCTACTATTTTTCGTTAAGAGTATATTTAACAAAGTTTTTTTTATGAATAAACGAAAAAATCATCTGATAATAAACTTTGTTTCTAATTGTCTGATCTTCAACGTTATGATGAAATTTCAGGCAACATATACAAATTGTTATGTAAGGACTAAGGACATTAACCATGTGTTATTTATTTGATTTTCTTTTTAAAAATGCAAAAGTTGATAAGAAATTTGAGATTTTCGAAAAATTATATAAATGGGTTTTATAAAAATTGATGCTTATACACATATTTTTGCTATTTATCCACTCTCATAAAAGTATGAAAATGTGCTGTGGGATCTTGTACTATAAGGGGTCTACTTGGGATAGAGCATAGATTTGTTTTTTGATGCGCGTACATTAAAAGCTGCAAATTTGATCCTTCAAAACAATCATGATTTCGCCTTTACCCAATACTTTTTACATAGTTTGACACCTAGCCTGACACTTGAACTAAAGGTATTCACGATTAGAAAAGAAGTTTTATAAAAATTAAGGAAATTCTACTTAATCGATTCTTTTTGTAATTTTAATAATTTTAAACCATCATCCCCCAAAATTTCACTCCATCCCCTTAATAAGATAAAAATCAGAAAACCTGTAAATATAAATGTCCACTGTAGTGACGGCAGTACCTATAACAAAATTTAACTCTTTTTTGTTAATAGTTTCGTGCGAGCGTGTTTCCGTATATTTTTGTAAACTTTTCTCATTTTCAGGCCTTAACTAAAATGTTAAGTGTCCCATGCACTTTTCCGGTGCCAACGCAATGAAATATAGAAAGACAACACATTTTCATTACAGAATTATTTGTTTATTTTTCATAAAAATTGAATTTTCTTTCATTACATTTTACATTTCCACGCATAAATTTTCCTACGGTAAGCTACATCTTTCCCATGTGAAATTTCTAAGATCCCGAGCAAAGCTCGGTCTGTGGAGACCTATCTCTCAAGATCATCGCTATATAAGCGATGAGGAGTAGTTACCTCCATATGATTGTTGCTGTCGTGTATAACAGTTATTTATTGTAGATATAAAGAATAATAGATAGTGGTTTATTTGTGAATGTGCCACATCTTCGTTTGTCCACATCTTGTTAAATAATAATATAGTATTGATCTTCCGTAATGGAACAGGCCGATACGCAAGAGAAGAAAAGTGGAACTGCAACTGGAAAGGAGTCTTAGGAAAAAGGTATATTGCCGCAAGTGCAAAGTTTAAACTCTTTGAGGCCGTAAGGCGATCTGTGATGTGCTACGCTAGCCAGGTATGGGGTTTTCTGCAGTATGAGGAAGTAAAAAAAACTCCTAATATACTTCATCAGAAAGATATTCTGGCTTCCGGAAAACACTCCCACTTATATGCTGCACCTAGAAACAGAAGTGTCGCCGCTCTATATATCTACTCGCTCAAGTTGCATCTACAGTACGTTGCAAACCATAGGCTACCAAACATCTGCTACCGTGAAGATCTCAGTTTATTTGAAGAGTGGACTCGACTTGGCTTTGAGCACGACATCCGATTGTTGCAAAAAAATACCGAGAATTGGAGAGACATGTTCCCGGTTTTGGTAGGAAGAGTGGAAAAATCAATTTTTGCAACATTCGCAGAGTTGGCACAACGAAGTCAGTCCCAAATACTATACAGCAGCTAAAATATGACATGGGTGCCAACAATTATTTCAACGCTCGATATACCATCAGCATGATTTTGCTCATCTTCAAAACCAGAGGGGAACTGTTCCGTTTAAACTATCAGCTATACGGTTCAAACGAAAATACTCAATGTTGTTTATACAACCGTCAAACAATAGAGAATGTAATGCACTTCCTGGGAACCTGCCCTGTCCTTCAATCCATCCGCCGAGCTTTTTGGGGAAAAAAACATTCTTAATCACGACGAAACTATCAGGATTCTAAATGGACATGCCAATTATAACAGTTTTAGTTTATAAAAGTACTGTTTTTGCGGCACCCTCCGCCGCCGGTGGGCTGAGTTTTTTTTCAAGTCACGCGAAGCGCTTTAACGCACGCCCACTTTTAATGGCGAAAAACTGTTATAACTGTTATAAATTGGCATGTCTCTAGTCTCGTCCATTTCAATAACATTATGGTCATAGTTAAATCCACATAGCACTATTTTTAGTTACATTGGCACAAACTTTTATACGATTTAGTAAGGTGTTAAAGCATTTTTAGTATGAAACAAGGTAAAATGCATACACTTCATCTGATGCATTCGTATGTTCTACACATAATTCTAGCTAACTTTGAACAAAGCTTGATATGTGCACTAAATGTAAACCATACAAGGTTAACCATCACATTGTCATGAAAAACTTCAGGCTGTTTCCTATCCGATTTCGACCCGTCTTGTTAGTGAATATGCAAATAATCATTTTTCTTGAAATAATCTTGATGTGAAACAATTCCATGTGTATGTATATAGATCTAGAGCCATAAAATCTTATTAACCTTGATTTTTATTTTAACTTCTTATATTGGTAGGTAAATGAAATTTTTCACAAGGTATCAATATGTTTTTATTGAGCTCTCCAGACTTCTCCAGCATCACAACTTCATTCCACAGTGAACAGTGTGGTCATGTCCGTCCCATACACTTAATAGAACATATTTCGATGTATCCTTAAGTGGCTATTAGTTATATCTACCTTAGATATATCCAAATTATTCTATCCCCAGTGTTAACTCCCATTGGGACAATAAGGCAGTGGATAAATTAATTCAAATCCAACCATACACGCACTGGACTACCACCACTCGTTGTCGTCATCTTCGCCATTCAGTTCGGTCGCTCCTAGTCCAATCAACCCCCCCTCCCCCTCAAGTCTTCGTTTATCCTTTTGGTCCCTTTGATTCGTATATTTATTTGAATGAAATTGTTTTGTGATGAAAAACGAACGTGACCAGAAAACGTCCGACCTAGATATAACAATCGTCCTTTTAGCTCATATAAAAATGTCGAGGGAGAACCGGCCAACTAATTTCATATAATTCGTCGTATGCGTTACACTATATATATATATATATATAAATAGGGAGCATGGGGTATAAAGGATTGCTATAGACTATTACATTTGGTCCAATCTAATACCTACATACATATATAGAGGCATCTCACTCAGGGTTTAACGAATTTTTTATTTCCGCCACCTGGGTATAGGAAGTTTCACTATACGAAGCGTTCATAATAGTGTCCAATCATATTATATCCTGAACAACCATAGAGGTGATTGTGGTGCTCGTTACGCGTTCAATCTTAAAGGCTTCAATTTCAGTTTTGTTATTCAATGAGAAATACAATTATACCTACGAACATTGAATATAGCTCCTGCAGATGTCCTGAATCCAAAAAAATGAAAAAAAATCCAAAATTGAATTCGTTGCAATTTTTTGAGAATATTATCTGTCCAGTACTTGAGATTGATAATAATGTGTGCCAGTGTCATTTTCATATCGGGTGGTTGAGCTAGTGTGCCAGAAATAAAAATGTAGTATTATTTGTCTAAGCTATTTGCCCTCGGATCCGAAATGAAATCTTCAGAGCTCAATACCCGCAAAAAAAAAACAGTCAACAACAACTTCACAAGGATCAAGATTGACTGCAAACAATAACAACAATAGGAACGGATCTGGATACATAACGATATGAGAAAAAATGGCAGTTTTATGCTACGAAAAAAGAAAGGAAAGCATACAACTACAACTACAACAACAACAACGATGAGGACGACTACAAAAATGTGCCAAGAGTTAATAATGGCTGAAATGGAAAACGGTTTGTTTTTTATATCCTGATGCCACAAGACTTTGCTATGTATTGAGGTTGGCGATGGGGTCGTGGTTTTAAATGGAGCGGCAGGGCACAACAATGCGGAGGTTTATCCAAGTGAAAGGTTAGAATTTCATGTCAATTGATGCTCAACTTTCAAAAAAAAAAACAAAAATCAAAATCGAGTGGAAGGAGTTATTTATTTATTGATTTTGAACTTTAATAAGACTCACTACCATATGCGACGACGGACTCAATATAGTGCATATTTTGTAATAATTCTACTGTTCGATGTATCTGAGTGCAAATGACAGGTTAATATTATTTTTTATAAAGTTAATACTGTATTTATTCGAAGTCGAAGTATGATGGGAGGAAAGGGATTTGTTTATGGAGAGATGCAGGTTTTCGGTTTGGTTATTTTGAGAACAATATGTGTGAAGTTTTCAATTGATGGTTGCAATAAGGGTTTTTGAAATATTATTTACACTGAAACCATGAAATTGAAAAGGGCTTTGTGGTGAATTATACTGACTAGAAAGGAGGGTGTGAGTAATTGAATTGTCAATCGTTATTATATAGCATTTAACTCCCCCTTCCTCATAACTTTTTCATGAATTTCTGAAGGCAAAAAGGATTATAAATAAAGGCCATTGTGCAGGCGGTAAATACAAATATGAGATACCACTTTAGCCGTATAGAGGGGGGATAGAATATTATGAGTTTATCAGTCGAATACTCTCGTATACTTCACAAGGTTTAAAATAAGTTACTGCCTGAATGTTTTTATCAAATTGTATTATAGGTATATAAAGGGTTTTCCAATAAGAGGTGTTATTTTGATATTCAAAGAAAAATGGCATTTTTTGAGATAAATGATCGGATGTTTATTTCATTATAAAGAGGAAGGTATGCCGTTAATAATGGAACACAACATCAGACAAATGGCCGCCACGACCACGCTTACAGGACCATATCCTTTTCATGAAATTTTCCATAACCAAATCGCAAAGTTGCTGCCCTATGTCCTCGATAGCCTCACGAATTCCATCTTTGAGGTCTTGAATCGACGCTGGGCTGTTGGCGTAGACCTTATCTTTGACGTGGCCCCAAAGGAAGAAGTCGCAAGGTGTTAAATCACAAGATCTCGGTGACCAATTGTGATCACCTCTTCGAGAGATAACACGGTCCGGCAACTTTTCCCGTAAAAGATCGATGGTTTCATTGCTTGTGTGGCACGTAGCGCCGTCTTGTTGAAAGTAAACGTTGTCCAGATCAATACCATCCAATTCCGGCCATAAAAAATCATTAATCATCTCTCGATAGCGCAATCCATTGACCGTAACTGTTGCTCCAGCCTCATTTTCGAAAAAGTAAGGCCCAATGACCCCGCCGGACCATAAACCGCACCAAACAGTCACGCGTTGAGGATGGAGAGGCTTTTCAACAATAACTCTTGGGTTTTCCGAGCCCCAGATGCGACAGTTTTGCTTGTTGACGTAGCCTCCGAGGTGGAAATGGGCCTCATCAGTCAAGATGATTTTTCGATGAAATTCCGGATCATTTTCATGCATTTCAAGGACCCAATCAGCAAAGACACGACGTTGTTGATGATCAGCCGACTTGAGTTCTTGTGTTAACTGAACTTTATAAGCCTTAAGACCTAAGTCTTTATGCAAAATACGGTGTAATGACGTTTGTGGAATGCCTAATTCCAAAGAACGACGAGGAATGGACAAACCTGGGTTTTCTTCAACACTTTGGGCTACAACAGCAATATTCTCAGTTGTTGTTGAGCGACGTGCACGGGTTTTATTCTTCACATCACTAACTTGTCCCAACAGCTCGAATTTGTCCACCAATTTCTGTATTGCGGTCCGAGAAGGTGCTTCACGAATTTTCACCATACCCACACCCAACACTCCACACGAAATTTCTTAAAATGGACCTTTAAATCAGTAGTCTGTATGTAGGTACTGTCCATTTTCGATTACTTATTCAAATCCAAGCCTTTATGCTCTACATCATCAGACATTCCGCGTGGGAGAAAAGTATATATAGGTACTTATAGGATTTCTGATTACATTTTCTTTCTAAATTTTATTTTTAGAGTATATCTGACCTTAATTTAGGCCTGGGACTTGACATTATAAAACACATTTATTATGTAGGTACGGCGCACAGTGGTTCGGTTTGTATGGGAGAGCGGAAAAAAGTCTGTTTTATCTGAACGGTTCAACGGATTTAAATGAAATTTGGCAAACATGTTTAGATTAGTCTTATTCATATTTGGTCAAAATTTGGTTGAAAAAAAATAATTAGAAACAAAGTTATTGACATTTTTCTAAAATTTGAGGGTTTTGATGTTTCTATGGGAGAGCGGAAAAAAAATCTGTAACATCTGAACTGCTTAACGGATTAAGATGAAATTTGATTCGCAATTTAAAATTAGTCTTATACACATTTGGTCAAAATTTGGTTGAAAAAAAATAATTAGAAACAAAGTTATTGACATTTTTCTAAAATTTGAGGGTTTTGATGTTTCTATGGGAGAACGGAAAAAAGTCTGTAAAATCTGAACTATTAAACGAATTTTAATTAAATTTGACACACATGTTAAGATTAGTCTTATACATGCTTGGTCAAAATTTGCTCAAGAAAAAATTATTAGAAAAAAAGTTTTTGACATTTTTATAAAATTTGAGGGTTTTGATGTTATATTTAAATAAATTTTTTTTTAGTAAAATCTTAACTTTTTATGTTGAACAAAATATTATTATTAACTATGTATATTTTAATGTATTGAATTCACTATATATGTTTGTTATTATATTTCACTTCACTTTCACTTATTGGTTGATCAAAGAGTAAACATTTTTCTTACACACCTTGCACAAATGCTCAATAACTCAATACTGACTTTTTTTTTTAATCCTTTATATATATAGATTTAAGTTAGAGATTTTATTCTAATAAGCCATTACTAATCCTTACAGGTAATAAAAAATTACGCAATACACAACAAAAACAAAGCAATAAAACTTAAAAAAAAACACCTTTTTAATTTTTACCTGCCCTACTTTTAGCGAAAAATAAAAAAAAAATAAAGGATTATCCCTAATCTTTTTCTTTATTATGTATTAAGCTCTATCATATAATTCAAAATATCATAAAACTATATCATTTTTCGTGTGTTGTTTTCAAGAAAATTGAGTTGAAAGTTGAAAAATTTTCCAGGCAGAAATAAATGGTTTTCGCAAAAATCGAAATTCTCAGACCTGGGTCAATGTATTAATTTTGTTTTATTTTTAAAATAAAGTTTGACATTTTTTCTTAAAAAAATGGGCTTAATCAGTTCATTCTGACAATTAATACCGAAGAAATCTAACTTTTTGGTAAACACCACCGTCAAGATGGAGTTTTTTGAAATCCGATTTAGTGAAACATTTTTGAGCATAACTTCCACATCTGCACGTATCTGCAGCTGATTTTTTCTGTGCTTTAACATGAGTGTATGGAGCATATGGTGGCATACTTACTTTCTTGGTATCTTTTGGAGCTGTTTTTTTAAATCAAAAAGTTTAAAAAAAAGCATTTTTTCTTAGTACTTAAGCTTCAGGCTACTTATAGAAGGTATCTTTTATAAATAATCAATATTTTTTTTTATTTTTAGATAATTGAAAATAGACCAATTAAATTATTTAAGAAGCTAGAGAATTTATCTACAGGAACTTCGGAAAAAAACATCTCAAAAGTTGTTGAAAATACAGTTCGCGATTTGAGTAAAATTATTTTTCAACTTTGAGGGCTTGTAAATCAGAACATACAATATATATGTTAAAAAATACTTTTAAATCATACGCTCGGGTTATCTAAGAGTACTTAAACATAAAGTTTAAAACGATAGACATGACTTTTTCAAAAGACTTTTTTCCGCTCTCGCACCACTGTGCGGCGCACAGTGGTGCGAGAGCGGAAAAAAGTCTTTTGAAAAAGTCATGTATATCGTTTTAAACTTTATGTTTAAGTACTCTTAGATAACCCGAGCGTATGATTTAAAAGTATTTTTTAACATATATATTGTATGTTCTGATTTACAAGCCCTCAAAGTTGAAAAATAATTTTACTCAAATCGCGAACTGTATTTTCAACAACTTTTGAGATGTTTTTTTCCGAAGTTCCTGTAGATAAATTCTCTAGCTTCTTAAATAATTTAATTGGTCTATTTTCGATTATCTAAAAATAAAAAAAAATATTGATTATTTATAAAAGATACCTTCTATAAGTAGCCTGAAGCTTAAGTACTAAGAAAAAATGCTTTTTTTTTTAACTTTTTGATTTAAAAAAACAGCTCCAAAAGATACCAAGAAAGTAAGTATGCCACCACATGCTCCATACACTCATGTTAAAGCACAGAAAAAATCAGCTGCAGATACGTGCAGATGTGGAAGTTATGCTCAAAAATGTTTCACTAAATCGGGTTTCAAAAAACTCCGTCTTGACGGTGGTGTTTACCAAAAAGTTTTATTTCTTCGGTATTAATTGTCAGAATGAACTGATTAAGCTCATTTTTTTAAGAAAAAATGTCAGACTTTATTTTAAAAATAAAACAAAATTAATACATTGACCCAGGTCTGAGAATTTCGATTTTTGCGAAACCATTTATTTCTGCCTGGAAAATTTTTCAACTTTCAACTCAATTTTCTTGAAAACAACACACGAAAAATAATATAGTTTTATGATATTTTGAATTATATGATAGAGCTTAATACATAATAAAGAAAAAGATTAGGGATAATCCTTTATTTTTTTTTTATTTTTCGCTAAAAGTAGGGCAGGTAAAAATTAAAAAGGTGTTTTTTTTTTAAGTTTTATTGCTTTGTTTTTGTTGTGTATTGCGTAATTTTTTATTACCTGTAAGGATTAGTAATGGCTTATTAGAATAAAATCTCTAACTTAAATCTATATATATAAAGGATTAAAAAAAAAAGTCAGTATTGAGTTATTGAGCATTTGTGCAAGGTGTGTAAGAAAAATTTTTACTCTTAGATCAACCAATAAGTGAAAGTGAAGTGAAATATAATAACAAACATATAAAGTGAATTCAATACATTAAAATATACATAGTTAATAATAATATTTTGTTCAAAATAAAAAGTTAAGATTTTACTAAAAAAAAAATTATTTAAATATAACATCAAATCCCTCAAATTTTATAAAAATGTCAAAAACTTTTTTTCTAATAATTTTTTCTTGAGCAAATTTTGACCAAGCATGTATAAGACTAATCTTAACATGTGTGTCAAATTTAATTAAAATTCGTTTAATAGTTCAGATTTTACAGACTTTTTTCCGTTCTCCCATACAAACATCAAAACACTCAAATTTTATAAAAAAAAAAGTCAATAACCTTTTTTCTAATGATTTTTTCTAAGCCAAATTGTGACAAAATGTGTATAACACTAATTTTAAATTGCGAATCAAATTTCATCTTAATCCGTTAAGCATTTCAGATGTTACAGATTTTTTTTCCGCTCTCCCATAGAAACATCAAAACCCTCAAATTTTAGAAAAAATGTCAATAACTTTGTTTCTAATTATTTTTTTTCAACCAAATATGTATAAGACTAATCTAAACATGTTTGCCAAATTTCATTTAAATCCGTTGAACCGTTCAGATAAAACAGACTTTTTTCCGCTCTCCCATACAAACCGAACCACTGTGCGGCGTCGGCGGTGGAACCCCAATTACTGAAGATTTATTTTCAATTTATATATATTTGGTGTCAATTTAATTTTCTTTAGTGCAACGTTAATAAATAAATGTCTAGCCCTAGCTTACTCTACTCCCACCTGTCTATTGTTAAAGCGTCAATATGTCAGTTACTTTTGCTAACAACTGGGTACAGGGTCCCTCTCCCGTCACCAAACTAACTTAAGACTAATGTAAATAATATTAAAACAATATAAAATTTTTCGGCTTTCATAAGGTCGGATGCAACTTCTAGAGTGAATAAAGTACTAGAGCAAAATTCTAAAAAAATAGTGGTAGTTGAAATGCCTTTAAAGAATTGCGTATTATGATTGGGGAGAGAATTTTAAACAGTGAAACAGCATTGTATTCTGTTTAATAGACTATACAGTCCAAGAGCCAGTAGCCGCCGACTTTCGGTATTTCAGCACGATTCATATTAAGTGAAGTCATTTGTCATTCTATTGGACATGCTGTACATGGAATGGACACCCAAAATGCATATAAGTTTGCGACTTACTTCCATATCGTGTGAACACCAGCATGTGCAGGCATATGCGATCATCCCAAGCGTTTGCGATGGCACGAAAACAGAATATTGCACATCTTTCATATTTGCAGCATATCAGCTGTTGTGATTCTTCATTTTACACAATCAGCAAAAACAAATTAAGCGTTTCAAAATCGAATGGAATACAAACAAATTGTAATTGAGGGAATATGTAAGTGGCTCTTTTAACTTTTTCTTTATTTTTGGTCCTTGCCATTGCCATCTAGTCCACACACTACGCACCCGTTTTATTTGTTTTTTATTTTTTCATCATTTTCTGGCATATCTTCTAAAGCCAAAATAGCAATAGCAGCTCACTTTCTTATGGACATTTGGAATTTATTTCTGCACTTTTAAATATTTCAGACGAGCTAGGTCAAAAAAACACAAAACAGTTTAAAAAATTATGAAATGTTCGCAAAAATGCATATGATTGGTATTGGATGATATGCGAACCTTATAGCGCATCGTCTGAATACTTCGCAAATCGATCACAAAATTTGCGATCACACTTGCGGACACATGATGAGCGAGAGCATTGATCGCAAATGAATTTGCGATTTTTGGGACAGTTTTTTTTTATATCGTGTGAACATCCCCCATATGCAAGTTTGCGAGCATTGATTTAGATATAGAATTTGTTACTTTTTATACAGTATCTGCCCGTATCTTAACACTGCAGCAAAGTCACATTATTCTAAAAACGAATAACAGCTGACATTATGAATAACGTTTGGCGTGCTGCGAATTACAATACATCATGAATTCTAAAATTTCTAATGTGGAAAAAAAACGAACAAAATAAAAAATATTCTTATTCCATCGTTCTAAGTTTCATTCCATTCAAAGACAAATGCTTCTGCGGGATCTACAAAAAATCCAGTCTTACACTCCAGTTCAGAGGCTAAGTTCTTTTGAATTAAAACAAATACAAATAAGGATCAAATCGACTGAACCAGAGTATCAGGTAGGAAGGTAGGTAAGTAGAAATGGCGGCCAACGAGCAGACTAGCTCGCTGACCCAATTAGCGCAAAAAAGCGCCGTTTTAATACCATAACTCGTTTGAACCTGTGGATGAGGAATGGTTTTGTGGGAATACCATATGGTGGAACAACCATACGAAAGCCCTGAGTCAGACATCTAAATGCCAAATTCGTCTCAGAGACATTTCGCCGCGTTAAGAAAAGAGATCAAGTCTTTGATGTTCAGTTCGGAAAGTTTGTCAAAGTCGCCAAAGAAAGCCTTTCCAAGATGATTGTATTCTTAAACGGGCTTAGGACAGGGCATTTACAGAGGAAGAGAAGGAGAATTAATGTTTCCTTTTCCTACTACGACAATGGGTGTTGTAAGAAATACCTAGTTTCGCCGCATGCTCTTCATTCGCCAGTGCCCGGTGCGTGTTTTCTCGCCTGAGTCTGCATATTAGATCATTTGTTTGGGATTTATTATAGGTGGGCCACATCTTTCTAGATATAATAAAGTTGCTTAGACTGCTCCACCTCCTTCGGTGAGAAAAATTGAAATAACTCCGAAACGAAAGTAAACTCTTTCCGCAAGTGAGCCACGAAGGGCTGATCCTTGCCTACCTATTTCGTCTGCCCGCTCATTTCCCACACACTGCCACAGTGACCTGGCACCCAAATAAGAGTGACACTTAAATTGACGTTCAGGTTTGCGAGCTCATCCTGACATTTCTGAAACAATTTGGTTGATGATGTAGCCCCAGCAATGGCCTTAACTCTTAACAGCAACCTGACTGTCTGTCAGAATTGCGGTATTTCGATTTTAGTTTAAGTCTTGTTTGAATATTTTGCATGCTTCCCTTATAGCCAATAATTCTACCTGAAAAAAACATGAATTCGGGAAGTCGAAAGGATTTAGAAATATTTAAGGACTCAGAGAAGATTCCTGAACCAACGCCACACTCCATCTTTGAGCCGCCAGTGTAGATAGTTGTGTCGAAGTCTCTCGTCACGACGTCATCCTTTCAATCCTCTCTTGTTGTAATTTTAACTTTAAAATAACCACTGATGTTCATAAAGTAGAGGTGCAGTACTCGGCAGGAGTCGAAAAAATATCATTGGGAATCAAATTTGTGATAATGCCATGACCATGTGTGGATATAAGCCTCCCTCAAGTCTTTCCAAGCTGTCTTGTCTTTGGCAATTCTTTCCCATTACTATTTTGTCGGGTGATTTCATCCCTCCAATGTTTTATTTGCCATTCTTTTCTGTGTGAGTCTTCTCTGGGTATCCAACGCGTACTTCTGTAAGTCCCAGCGGTTGTCATTCATTCTAGCTACATATCCTGCCCAGTTCCATTTTCGCAGTTTCGCCTTCTCGATCACATCTCCAATACCTTTCATGCTCCGTATTATTTCATCACTGATTTGTTGTCTTTTGGAGATATTGAGAAGTGATCTTTCCATGGATCATTGTGTGGTCAGAAGTTTTTGTACTGATGTGGCTGACAAGCTCCATGTTTGGGATCCATACATCGTTACTGGAAGGATAACTCCATCAAAAAGATAATCTTTGGGCTGAAGTTTGAATCGAAGATTTGTTTATGTTTCCAGAATTGTTTCCAGCCATTGGTTATTTTTCGATCTTTGAAAAGGGATATGTAAGTTAATTGGTCAGAGAGCAAGCAACTGATTTTTTCCAAGGAAACTTTGGCCTCAGAAACATTTGTGCCCGAAATTACTTGTAAATACAAAAAATAGTATTTGATTAAGTAATTTGTGTCCTTTTCTAAAATTGTAATAAAGTGAACTTTATTTTTGTTGCAATTGGTTTTTTCTTAATTTTTTAAACTCAATATCTAAAAGCACTTGACGTGATAGAAAAATACTCAATTCAATATTTATGTATATGTATGTGTGTATGTAGCTTATTTATGTATTTTATTTAATAATTTTGAAATTGTTAATTAAATTTTAAAATTAATGAGTTTTATGCTAATGTCAATCCGAACTTTTCAAATGACCTACTCGCACAATGCTACAAAATATGTATCAGGTTATTGCCAACATGCTGACTAACTCAATATAAAACTACATTAAAGTCTTTTGAACAAAAACATAAAATATACTACGTACAGAAAAATGAGAACTCCCAGAATTCATTACCATAACTATTTTCATCCAAAACAGATTGTAACAAGGAATTAACGTTTATGTTTGTTGAAGGAACCCTTGAGGAGCCATAATTTCAAAGACTTATCCTTTTGCCCAACAATATTTCCCAGCAAACTAACGAACTAATTGCATTTCCCCATCACAGTCGAAATTCATCTTCGATTTAATTCTATAACGACACAATCAGCTTTGGCACTGGCAGGGTTAATAGAAAAATCTAATTAAAAACGTCAAATCTTAGGAAAGTCATTGGCGTACCACGACATCGTCGGACGGCGTTGCCACCTCCCACTTCATTGTTGCGTACTGAACCTTATCCATCTCCGCCCGAGATACAGTGCCAACCCCACTGCCATACCTATACCATCCCCGACAGTTACGAAATAGACGTAACTGTCCTCTTTATGTTGATCATAAAAAAAGTTAGGTTACCTGGCGGGCAAAAAAAGGCCAAAAATTGAGGCCTATATATGTATACTTACATCAGTAACAAGGAATCATCACTAACAATGTGAATATTTATCAAATTTTGAAAGTCTATTTCATTTGTTGGGAATCCTGTTTTGCATACGAAATTGACGGCAAATATAACTATGAAGGTACTCAATATACCTACGTATAGGACGAGCAAAAGATACTGCTGCGTTGCTTATCTTCTATGTGAATCACGTACACCTCCAGGATGACTGTTTAGCACACTAATAAAATGAACTGCTATAGATAGCATCGCAGCATCCATCGGCAGAACTTTGCATTCATAAATTCGGTCTTGGGTGTACCTAGCTTCTTCGAAATTTTGGGGCTGTATATATTTTTTTTTATTGTCGTGAACTTTTCATTGTTAATTAGGCTTGAATGTAGATAGGTACGTTGCCGTTGATACGTTTTTTGTTTGGTTCATCGTTGTAATTTCTTTTATTTTTTTTGTGGGCGATTTTATGGCAATAATGTTGCGGGAGTACTTCAATTGTTTGCGCTCTCTTCCTAATCCTAAGTACGGTCATGACTTGGACAGGCTGAGTTGAGTAGAGTTTTTTTTTTTCAAGAATAAATTAATAATTAGACCCCAAATTTGTATCCGCAAGTGATGTTGAAAATACTTTCAAGGCCATTGAACAAAAAAATTCACGATTGGGTCGACCTTTGCTCTTCTTGTTCAAGCATATATACAAAGGGGTGTAGCATTTTGAAGACGTAAGGTGTATTGGTTTATCAATATCTTTAGGTAGAATGTATTTCAGTCCATAATAGACCTTATTCGCTTTAATTATTCTTTGTCCCTTATTGGTTTCAAAAATAAAAACAGATTTATTAGCTTTCGAATATCTTTTCAAAAAAAAACTAACTTATTCCAATATCGATTCGCAGTGTGGAATAGGGGGGACGGGGCAAATAAGTTCATTCATATTTTGTTTTTAAAGGTCGATACCAGCGATAGGGTAAACTAAAAACGTGAGCTGCACGTGTAATAGGTTCCGTGTCACACTAATTGGTCTGCTAAAAATTTAGGACGAGGCTACAGACATGCCAATTTATAACAGTAATAAAGGTTTTTCGCCATTGAAAGTGGGCGTGCGTTGAGACGCTTCGCGCGACTTGAAAAAAAACTCTGGTTTCCCGAAGTATGCCCACCGGGGCGCGGAGGTCCCTGGCCCTGCATAAACAGTACCTACTTTTATATACCAAAACTGTTATAATTGACATGTCTAGAGTCACTTCCAAAAATTTAAGCTGAGACACTTTCAGGAATGGACGAGACTAGAGACATGCCAATTTATAACACTTATAACAGTTTTTCGACATTAATAGTGGGCGTACGTTAACGCGCTTCGCGCTACTTCTCTGGGTGCCTGAAGTATGCCTCCTGCGGAGGGCCCTGATCCAAAACTGTTATACATTTAATTGGCATGTCTAGAGCCACTTCCATCAGGAATACATGCAGGACTAAACAAAAATTGTCAATATCACACCTTAATTTTTCGTTGTATTGGTAACTTTTTAGCCATAAATCAGATTAGTACAGTCAAACGGTGCATCGCAGTATGCGTTGAATTATTAGCATCCATTGAAATTTGTACTGGGGTTGAGGTTGAGGGTGTGTGTGTGTAGGGAGCGTAGGGCCCTTAATTTGAATTAAATTAATTTCATTGAAAATAATTCTGAATAATCAAAAAATTTGCCAATTCGTAATGATTTTTCACGGAACTGATCTCTTTTAAAAATTTCGACCTGATCGACAGAGAGCAGTATAGTTGAGCGGAGTATGAAGATGACTCTTCACCAAAAACTGTGGCAGGAATGATGAGGCGCAACTTAAGCGGGAAATACATATATTTTTCTTATCAATAGGCTTCTTTATAAGGAGATCTCCTTTGGCAGCCCGGAGCTTTGCCATGGTTGCACCATGCACCATGGGTGGGTACCGCCCAGTGAATTGATCTAACAGCTTTAACGAAAATTTGGTTAAAAATCAAAAGATTGAAAGATGCGTAGAACACCACACCAATTTATGTGAGAACATAAATTCAAAAAATCTTTGGAACAGTACATCTTGAAGACACAATTTTGGTACATCATATAGAAGTACCTACATATCCGTTTTTTGGAATATTGAATTTTTCAAAAAATTATTTTCGATTTTTTTTTTTAAATCTAAAAAAATTCTATTTGAATTTGTATGTGCAATATCATTTAAGCTTATTGATCAAATTTTGTATACAGAGGCATACAAAATTCAAATAAAATTGGTTCAGATAATTTGTTTTTTTTTTTTTGTTTTAAATGTTGGTTTACAATATTACATAAACTTTTCGAAACATTTTCATAAAGAAATTGATTAGTTGAAACGTTTTCGAGAAAAGAGAAAAAAATGGTTTTATGGGAGTCGATATTTACATATAAGCATTTTTCGGAATTTTTCTTCACTAAAAGGTATGGTAGCCTCTCACTTTATTCGTTGAGATTCAGGAGAAAATTGTAGGTCTCTTCTATTCCTGAATTGTAAGTCACTATAGACTCTGATGGTTCTCCACTGTTGTGTCATCAAATTTATTTATTTTTTTATAAAAACTTTAATTTAAATCGGTTTTGAGCTAATGAGGTTTGCAAGGTATGGAATTGTTGAAATCTTGCAATCTTTGCAATCTTGATCCAAATTTTACATAACGATGATAAGGCAGATAAGAAATTGGGTTTCGCAAGTCTGTTCGTCTAAATGGCTACAACCTCAACGAATGGACATTACCGCCACACGTGGTTGCTTTTGTTTTGGACCAAAAATTATGGTAACTATGCATTCAAATATTTTTTCCGGGAATTCAAATTTTTTATTTTACTCAAAAATGGTTCCATGGATTTTTTGGAATTGATTTTGAAAACATCCTTTTTAAAGTGTTTCCTCGTTGTTTTTTAATTTTTTTAAGCTGGTTTGGTTTTGGCAACACTGGTTTTGACAGCTGACGTGTGTTTAGTACCTAGAACCCCCAGAAAGTGTTTTGGGGGTTGTGACTTTCTGATTTGGATGTTATGAAATTGGGCAGTATAATTTAATATAAAAATTTCAAAATGCCCAAAATACTTGTCATAACTTCCAAATTCATAACCTAAATTTTGGGTCATACACAATTTTGGGCGTAATGAGATTTTTTTTTTGGGCTTTGTAACACCGTTAAGTGTATCACTTAACGACAAAAAAAAACCACTCAAGAGTAGAACAATGAAATAATTCTCCAAATTTGGGTACCTATCTATTTCATTTTCAAATTTTTGGACTAAGGTATGAATTTCATAGTAAAATTAATTTCCAATTTTGCTAGGGATGTTCATATGAAAAACCTCCACCAACTTCATATGAATTTTGGGGGTTATTTTATTTTTTGTTTGAGGATAATTTCATTGGGGAGTTAGTTTTTGAAGGACGTTTTCTGGCGATTTACAAAAAAAAATTAAATTTTGCACATTTTCCATTTTTTGTAACTCAATATTTTGTAAAAAAATCCATGATGATGACAATATTTTTCGTGAAAACGGCTTAGATATTGTGAAACAAGCTCTTCAGACGAAAGTTAAACTCAGTGATTACAGTTGGGTCAAAAAAAAACTCATTCATTATCTCTAAATCTGTTGCAAGTTCTTGGTTCGCGGTATATGACGTTTATTATCATAAAGACGGTATAAATCCCATCAACGCACGCATGACTGCATCCACAATTTTGATTTGGCTGTTCGTCACCGGATTTCCTACAGCGAAATAATCTTCAATGTGAGCTGAGATGTAAACATGAAACCCTTCGATTAAATAAAAATGTAAATGGGATTTGCCCGACGGAGCTTTAAAAATTAGATTTATTAGGTGGGAATTAGGATTAAGAAAGTATATGGAACATGAGATTGGGGAAATTTTTTTGCGGTCAGAAGGAAGCTTCGCATACAAATTTAAAGAAAAAAATTAAATAAATATTTAAGGTACTTTTTGTAAGAGAAGTTGCCCTGTCTTAGCTATATAAATATTCAATTCGAACTGGAATAAATAATAAAACAAAAATTATTTCAAACAAATATTGTTTATTGTAATGCTTTTTGATACAGAATATTGTTAGTATTCTTTTCGTGCGCGTAAATAAATAATGTCGGTGGCTTTCCGACACGGGAACAGGCGACACACAATTGCCCATGTGAAAAACATGGGTTTTAAAGATTGATTCCGCAATCACTTAACGACGGCCCATACGATGCAAGCCCCACTGGAAATTGTAATCATTTAAAGTCGACTGGAATCATTATGATACGTGGAATCAAAACGTTTTCGCCTTTGTGGCTTCTATGACGTTTTTCATTAATTTCTTCACCGCAAGCCGGGTGCCATTACAAAGACGTGGCTGGTTTATGTTCCGCATAATATAATGATTACCGATCCGATTTTTAATTGCAGAATAAGGTGGTTATCTGGTCAATTCCAGTGAATTTTAAAGTTCCGTTGGATAGTTGACAACATCATCATCAACATCTCACCAATTCGCCAGCTATCTTATTTTAAATCTGAAAATTTATTTCGTTGACATCAACGTTTTTTGCAACCAATATAACACGTTCCCTCAACGCCGTCAATAAAACAGGATTTTTGTAATTTTGAGCAATGTATGGGAACACCATCTCGATGAGTTCGGTCTTTGATTCAGTAAAATGACAAGAACGATGTGTCATCTTGAATTTTGCCATTGCCAATGTCAAGGAATTGTTTTGAAAAAAACTTCTCCAGATCCATTTTTCTGCAATTCGACTCGCATGTTCGACCGCCTTCCAACAACGATAAGCTGCAATACCTGATGAATCGTATTGGGGTTCGCGTCTCAACTCATGATTAAATTTGTCGTGCATTGGGCGATTGGGCCCTCAATTATATTTTAATGCTTTTACTATATTACCTGCAGCATCTTCGAAAGTGTGGTCCCATGATGAGTGTCATTCTATATAGCAATCCCAGGTTGGAAAGGTAGTATTATCAGAATTAACGCTCTGCCATGTTTAGGTCGCTAACAGCGAATCTCTATAAGATCTAATCTCATATAAAAAGTTTTTCTTTTTCACAGAAATTTTTTTATTTTTGCCCCATTTCACCCTACTTATTCTTTATGTTTCTCAATGTTAAAACCTTCCCTGAACTTCCACAAATCTTTCAATATCAAAAATAGCAAAATAGGTAAAGCCATTCTCTAGTTGAACCCAATTGACGAGTGGTCTTAATATTTATTAATGTGTCCCTTTAATTGGGGTTCAATTTGAAAGTTTGTATTTTAAATAATAGGAAAAACTTGAAGTTCACATCTCTGACCACTTCAAGAAACCTATGTAATTATCCCAATTTAATAATCTTATAAATCTCTAAGTCGATTTAAAGTTGAACCAAGATTTTTGTAAATATCGGGTTTTTCAACAAGAACGCTACAAAATTAGAGCAACATGGACAGCAAACGACGCCATATTTCTTGCCCTTCTTTTGACATTTCTCTTCAGTAAGGCTTGCCATTTCATGATGGAAAGATATACGAGCCAACAATGAGTCGAAATTATTAATATTTACTACCGAAATTCGGAGTCGGTGGCCTCAACGTTAAGAGTGCTAAAAATCGAAAAATCATCTTCAGCGATGAGGCTCATTTCTAGCTGAATGGCTTCGTCAATAAACAAAATATGCGGTATTGGTCAGGCAGCAATCCACACGTACTCCATTGCATCCCGAAAAAATTACGGTTTGGTGTGGTTTATGGGCCGGCGGCGTCATTGGGCCGTACTTCTTCCGTGATGATCAAGACCGGCACGTTACTGTGAATGGGAATCGCTACCGTTCAATGATAACCGAATATTTTTGGCCCCAATTAGATGATATGGACTTGAAGGACATGTGGTTCCAACAGGACGGCGCCACAAGCCACACAGCGAGTGTCAATCAATTTATTGGAAACCAAGTTTGGAGAACGTGTTATCTCACGAAATGTTCCAGTCGCTTGGCCGCCTCGGTCGTGCGATTTGACGCCGTTAGACTATTTCCTGTGGGGCTACGTCAAGTCTATGGTCTATGGTCTATGCCAACAAGCCAGCGACGATTGATGAACTTCATATGAATATCGAACGTGAAATTGCAGCAGTATCGGCCGATTTATGCTTGAAAACCGTCGAAAATTGGGTTCAGCGTCTGGACTTCTGCAAGCGTGCCCGTTGTGGCCATGCAAAATAAATCGAGTTCCATACATAATGGCATTAAAAGCACTTTCACAGGAATAAAGAATTTTATTGATATAAAAAACAGTTTTTGTTTTATTTAAAAAAAACTTTTGTAGCGCCTTTATTGAAAAACCCGATATATGATGAATAGAAAATAGACTTGTTATATTATCCCATCGTGAAATGCGTTGCGTTATATCAATTTAAGAGACATTTTTAGGACTGAAAGTTCAAATTGAACTCCGCACCTCCTGTTTAAATATAACAAAAAAGATCCCATAAAAAAATGTGCTTATTTGGAATGTTTTAAGAAGTAGGATCATTCTTTTATTTATATTTTTATTGAGGTGCATAAAACGAATTGCATAATATATTTTGGAATTTCATTCTGGATATGAAAGAACTAATGTTTTTTATCTGTTCCATACAGATTCATTTGTTAATGGGCTACAAAAAGTAAAAACAACATAAAACATATTTCATGTCGTACGAGTACCTACCTACATATATACGCAATGCTGAAACTTAAACTGGACTTTCGGAATATCAGACAAAAATATTTGCTCAATTTTAAGTCCTCAACTCATGGAGTAGGTATACCTATACCTACATTAATACCGCGAGGAGTATTTTAAACAAATTACCACGATGACACAAGCAACGCCCCTGTGAATAAATCATCAACTTTTAAGCAAGCGTAGGTAGATTGTGGGTGTGGGTGGCTCCCGTAGAGCACCCCAGATTGAGTGTATCTATTATGCAGTAACCTACACTTCGTTTCGGGATTTATATTTGTCGCCACACCGGATGATGGCAAATTCTCTATCGAAGCAGCGTAAACGCGAGGCGACGCATAAGCGCACATAGTCCTTTCGTATAAGCACTGCAAACTGCAAACATGCAGTCATGATCATATATAAACCACTCAATCATATACCCAAAAATTCCTACATTGCGGAATACAAAAAAAAAAAAAATACAATGTGATTTGAGGCGACAAACAAGGCATACATAGAGAACTTTATCCTAAGCTATTGCATTAGTTGAAGGGGTTGTGTTTTTTTTTCCTGTTCGCCGAAATGTTGCCAAGAGTTATTTAAGTGACTTATAGATTCAGGCACAGCTTTTGGTGCTCTAAAAGTCTAAAGAAGTCTAGAAACAAAAGCCACATCCCACATATATTACAAAAGTGCAAAGTGTCTTTTCTTAAAGGGAAACAGTTACAAGCAAAAAAATGCAAAGTGTTCTTCTTTGGATGCCAATGTCATTGAAATTAAATCCTTGATTTAAGTTCGTCATCCTTTCGAAAATAAAAAAAAACGAGAAGGAAAAAAATAACTCGAAAGAAGCTCATACATAAGTATCTACAACCCAACCAAAGAATGCATAAGCTCCAATGGTAAAGTCTTTCTTTCCTTGGCGAATATAACAAGTCATCTTAAAAGTCTCTGAGCTCTGCAGTCTGCAAAACACAGCTTTTGCACATGATGCAAACTTATTTCTGTTTCCGAAAAATGTGTAAAATTGTTTCCACTGAAATGTTATGTAAATCTTTTTCAAAAACAAAAAAAAAAAAAAAAACAACGTGGCTAAAGTAAAAAGAAAAAATAAAAATTCTAAAAGCTTTTGTCGTCTGCCATTTTTTTTTTTTTTTGATAAAAATGCCATGTTGTGTGCTATAGGAAAATATACGTACATATATAGGAAAAATGGGAATGATAATTTTTGTCTGGGCGTAAATAGCTTAAAAAATGAATCTAAAATGGGAACCGTACATTTAATGGGTACTTTATACATACAAACGTAAGAAAGACAAAGAGACTTTTAATATTTCTGATGCAGTGTATGTTTCAGAAAGAAACAAAAATAATATTTGTATAAATTTGGGTAAGAAAGACTATAATCATTTGTTCCTTTATTATTATTATTATAAGCTTTATTCATCCAATTTTACATATATGTATTCAATTTTTGGAAAGAAAAAAAAATAAATAAAAAAGTTCTACTATTATAAATAATTTAATTCAATTTAAAAACAAATGTTTAATTAGGTAATTTAAATCAAGTTTTACTTAAATTTAGAGATGAGCTAAGTCGGGAATTTGCATTCACAGGTATAACTGTGAATGCTATTTTTCATTCACTGTGAATGTAAACTGTGAATTTCATTTCGTAGTGCTGACTTTCTGTGGGTACTGAAAAGTAAAAAAAGACATGAGAAACCGCATAAAAATACAAACGCTGGTTACCTGTAAAAGAGAGTTTTCAAAGACAATGATTTAACGACTTTTCCGCAACAAAATTAATCAACGGAAATTTTTCAAAAAAAAACTACAAGGCAACACACAGTTTGAAATACACAAAATCCCGATTCACAAAATCGTGCATCAAAAAATCCCGAATCACAAAATCCCGAATCACGAAATCCCGCCGTTTCAATATTGATTGCCAGCACAGTATGGATTTTAATTTCTATAGTAATGGTTCAATCAATGAGGGTCAACGAGAACGAAGTTTCCTACTATAGTACTTGAATATTCCATGTGCCTAGTTTAACCAATCAATCACGTTTGAAGATGTCAACTTTGGGTGGTCTACGAAGCTCTGTTTAGCCGAATATACAAAATTTGTAAAAAACTAAATAAAAGTAAGATATTTCAAAAAAAAATTGTCGAAAAAAGTTTTTTGAAAAATCATGTGATACGTCCATTGACAGGTGACACTCCCTAGATCACGAATATGCAATTTTCAATTCTCTAAGATGCTTAGTTTAGTCAAAAATCACGTTTGAAGATGTCAACTTTGGGGGGTCTACGGAGCTCTGTTTAGCCGAATATCGCGTTTAAAGATAAAAATTGGTTTTTCGTTAAAAAATTGTTGAAAAAAGTTGTAAAAAAAACTAAATAAGAACATTTAAAAAATTTTCGAAAAAAGTTTCAAAAAAGTTTTCGAAAAAAGTTTTTCAAAAAATCATGTGATACGTAAGGTGGCCCTCCCTAGATCACGAATATGCAATTTTTAATTCTCTAAGATGTCTAGTTTAGCAAGAAACTTTGGGGGGTCTACGAAGCTCCGTTTAGCCGCAAATCGCTTTTAAAGATAAAAATAGTTTTTTCTTATAATGTATGTTGTCAATTGGTGTGTTTGCAGTTTATGTTTAATAAACGGTACTTTGGGTGGCCCGCTCCGCGGGTCTTAAGGAAAAAAATGTATGAAAAATCAAAATTTCTTCAAAAAAATTATTGAAAAAAATATTTGTCGGAAAAAAAAAATTTGATGAAAAAAAATTGTTTAAAAAAAAAATTATTGAAGCAAAAAATTAGTTGAAAAAAATATTTTTGACAAAAGTCCAAAATATTTTGGTCAAATGTCCAAAAATAATTGGCCAAACCAATCTCTAAAGATGGAGGAGGTCTTACCCCCTCGTAGTTCTAACAAAACAAGAACTGAATTTTTCCCGAACCAACAGTTCCTTAAATACTTTCCATTTGTTTAAAAATAAATCAAAATAAAATATTTTATTAATAGTTCTAAAATAGTATTGAAAATTCCGCCAAATATTTCCAAAAATATCTATAAACCAACTTGAATGTATCATACAAAGTATTGATACAACAAAATTAGCCCTGCATACACTGCACCTACAGAGCGCATTTTTCTATTTTCCAATCAAACACGTATTTATCAATTCATTTTGCGAGCTTACAACCCTTTTCCTACCTTACCTACTTATCGTCGCAGCAACCGAGTCCCATTCCACTTCAAATTCAAACGATTGCGTTATGCGATTATGAAGTATCAGTGTTACCTCTGAAAATTTTCATAAAGTGTCAAAAAAGGTGTCCGAGAGGAAAAAAGGTGTCCATTAGAAAAATTAAACAAAATGCAATATTAAATTGAAATTTTAATGAACAAACAAGTATTTCAGATAATGCGCAAAAAGTTTTTAAAAAGTCTTAAATTTCATCACATTATTTCTTTAATATAATTAATTTATCTTAAGTTTCCTATTTTCTTTATTTTAAATTTAAAAAAAAAATTCAAAATCAATATCATTGGCTTTTAACTTCCAAGCTTTTTACTCTTTCTCGAGATTATAAATAATTTTTTTAAATTCAGAAACCAAATCAAAATAGTTTAATTCATTTAAAAATTTTATAATTTCTGGGTCCAAGAAACGTTACACAGATAATTTCTTATCATTTATATTAATGCTAGCTGCTGTGACTTGATCACATATATTTTAATAATATTTCAGAATTTTGGTTTTTATTAAAAGTACTTCACGACCTTTAATTTGGGATTTTAGAGTATGAAAAATAGAACAAGAAATAGATATGTGTGGTGTAGGTATTTTTTAATTTTGATTGATTGACAACGGGTCCCGTTGAATTTTTCGAACAAATTGCTTATTTGTTTTTAAATAGTGTCCAAAGGTTTGCTAGATTTCTAAAAAGTGTCCCAAATCGAATTATTTTTAAAAGAGGTGTCCTGGTGTCCGGCTGCTGAAAAGGTGTCAAAATGACACTAAAGTGTCCCCGAAGGTAACCCTAGCCTGTATCTCCTGTTTTTACAACCACACAAACACAAGCAGTTCATCAACTCACAGGTTTGCGAATGTAGCTCTTTTAATTCCTAGATTTGGTTGGATAGCATAAGCAATAGCAACGCAGTAAATCTTGAATAGTAGTGAATAGTGAATATTCGTTTCAGATTCACGGTTTAACAATTCGCAGTTTTGTGATGTATGATGTTGCGTTGTGACTAGCGATTAGATATTTTTTCATCCACAGTTTAGCCATTCACAGTTTATTCGCAAGTTGTTAACAGGTTGTGAATGTGAATTTTCATTAGCTGTGAAAAAGTAGCAGCTCGTGATTTTTGGCTCATCTCTAGCTTAAATTACATGTGGATATAAGCCTCCCTAAAAATTTTTCCACGCTACTTTGTTTCTGGCAACTCTCTCCCATCTGCTATTTTGTCGGGCTATGTCGTCTCTCCAACGTTTAATCGGCCTTCCTATTCTTCGTGAGCCGTCCCTAGGTATCCAGTTCGTACATCTCCGAGTCCAGCGATTGTCACTCATCCTAGCTACGTGACTTGCCCAGTTCCATTTTTATTTTTTTGCTGTCTCCATCACGTCTACAAAATCCGTCGTGCTCCGTACAATTTCTTTTCGGATTCGTTGTCTTCGCGATACTTGTAAGATTGACCTTTCCATGGCTCTTTGTGTAGTCGCAAGCTTTTGTACTGATTTAGCTGACATGCTTCATGTTTGGGATCCATACGTCATGACAGGTAAGATTGATCCATCGAAAAGATACTTTCTGGATTTTTTGTCAAGTTTTGAATCGAAAATATGCTTGTGTTTCCAAAATTGTTTCCAGCTGTTGGTATTTCTGCTGTCTATTTCTTTATCTTCTCTGTTTTCCATTGAAATTGTTTGCCCAAGGTAGATATAGTTATCGACATATTCTCTTTTCCGTTTACAAAGATTTCCCTTCGTTCTCCTTTGCTCATCAGGTTTTGTTTTGTCTGTGTTCATTTCAAGGCCTGCAGTTTGGCAATGGATGTGTAGTTCTAATATCATTTTTTTTATTCTTGATATGAATGCGCTAGTAAAACAATATCGTCTTCAAATCTTAAATTATTTAGGAACTCTTCATCTATTTTCATTCCTAAAGATTCCCAATCTAGTTGTCGAAATATATGTCCTCAAGTACCGAACAAAAAAATGCTGGCGATAGAGGATCTCCTTGTCTTACACCCCTACTAATCTGGAATTGCCTTCCCATATTTTCCAGAGAAATTCTAGATGTGGCATTCGTGTATATATTTTTTATAATTCTTATAAATTTATTATTTACACCTTGATGTTTTAGTGACTTCCAAATTGTTGCATGTTCGATTGTATCGAATGCTTTAGTGAAGTCGACGAATGCTAGATTTAGTTCAAGTTGATATTCCTTGCACTTTTCTATGACTTGGTTTATTCTTTGAAGGTGGTCCGTTGTGCTAAAGCCTCTTCGGAAACCGGCTTGATCTCTCGGTTGTTGCTCGTCAAGGTTATTCCGAATCCTTCTAACTAAACACTTTGCAAATACCTTGTACACCACAGATATAAGACTAATGGGTCTGTATTTATTAATATCTGTTGTGTCTCCTTTTTTATGTAACAGAATAATAGCTGCCAGCCACTTTAATTTAACAGCAATCAATTGAATGCAATCTTTTGGGAATTTGGTGAGGACCAAATTTTCTCCAGCTCCAATTGTTGCGCGCCATGGCGGATGGACTCATTCGGGTCTTCTTCGATACTCTGCTCCACAACAGCAATAGCGTCTTCGGTGCGCACTGTACGGCATGTCTGAGGATGCGCATTATACACTAGAGTAAACGTGGTACGAAACCAATCCATGGTTGCTCGAATTTAAGCGATTTTGAAATTATGTCGAACGAATATTAGACGCAATGCATTGCGCGATCCGAGCCATTATTTTGGTAATAAATTTGCACGATTTGCAAACGTTGTTCAGGAGAAAGTCTATTGATTATAAAATGGCAAACCAAACAGAGCATAAATCAAGTGACAGCTGTCAAGAAGACCAACTCCGAAAAAAGCATTGCCAGATTTAAAACCACATGTCTAAAAAAACACGCTTTAGAAGCTGATTTTAATTGACATTAACGGCCAATTTCTTCACAGAGTCCTAACGCTAGTACCAGTACTAGTCATAAAATTAGTACTCAAATCGGTATCAACTCATTTCTTCACACAAGTTCTAGTCCCTAGTCCTTTAAATTTGGTACCGAGTATTAGTTAGGTCTCGGTACTAGCTGACTCCTCAAAATCAGCTAGTACCTGGTTATTATACCAGTCGTTAGTACTCAAATCGGTACCAAATGATTTATTCACATAAGTACTAAGCCCTAGTTCTGTCAAGTTGGTACCGAGTACTACTTAAGACTCGGTATTAGCTGGGACTTTAAAATCGGCAGTCTAGTGGCGCTAATACCTGAATCAGAGTAATTTCTTTCATTTTTTCAATGAATTCGTTTCTGATTTTCGATAGTTTTTTTGGTTGCTGTTTATTAAATAGGCAATAAATTCGGCTTTTATTGGTTTTTTGGATTTTTCATTTTCTTTTTTTATAGTACCTAGGTACATATATATAATGTACGTATTTTGTAATGGCTTTATAAGTGTAGTGACTGAACCTTATTTTTGTTGGTCGCAATTTAAAATTTTTGTTTTGCAAGCTGACTTTATACTGACCACACCTTTATTTTAGTACTTTTTAATCCACACCAACTGCAACTTTCCGTCCCACTACACAGTGAAGAATAAGTCTTCCATTTACATATATACGTGGGATGATATAATGAGAACGAATATATATATTGTACTGCGTGGACGTTAATGCAGTCGTAAAAGTACATATTGCCACGGTTTATAGACATTATATCGAGAAACAACGTCATATCTAAAACGATTAATAGTGTTGTAGACAAATAAAACCCCTATCCTGATAGCTCTGGATATTTCCCCGAACACGACCAATGCATTGCATGAACCGAACATGAAATGGACACAATAAAGGACATTACTCCAAGTACACAGAAAATTATCAAAAACTCCACGCAAAAGCTAACACACATCATCATCAAGTGCTTCATCTGGAAGCTGATTCACCACTGATCACTCCTGTAAATGCTGGCAGGATTTCATTGCAATTCTGCATTTTCCCACTCTCTAGACTACTATAAAATTGACACAATTCATTCGAAAAAAATTTAAAATTAAAATCGCTCAGTCAAAATAAACATCAAAATAATATTTGAAATGCCAAAATATTGTCAAAATCAGAATTAGACCAGTTTTAGACGTATTAAGTCCTAGTACCGCTTGGTGAATTTAGATCCGGTACTAGTGATGTGAAGAAATGTATAGGTACTAACTTTTCGTTAGGACCAAGTACCAGAGCTAGTACCTGGTCTAGCTGGACTGGGTACTAGGCTGGCTTAGTACTTCTGTGAAGAAATTGGGCGTAAATAATTTAATTTTATAATTTAAAAATTAATTTTTTTAATTTTGAATCTTTTCTGTCGAAAACGCCTAGACCGAGATGAGGCCGAGTTTGCTTTTATTACAATTTATTCATGGTCAAACCATACTAGATTTACTTGACTTATTGGATACTCAGGATGTCTTTACTATTTTTTAAATAAATGATCTTATTTGTAACAAGCAAGACATGAACTTTCTTATAGGTAGATAAAATAAAATAATACCAAGATTTATGATTACCATTGTCGAATGATGGTCCTTTTCAAATGTCGTTTTTTCTGTTATGTTGACTTAACATAATCATTTTCTTCAACACTAGTTAAAGTTGGTCCTGAAGATTCCATTAAAAATGAATGCTTCTTCCTCATAATATCCCACATTCTCATCCCATCTTCACCTACTGCAAGTCCACAAATAAATCCAACAATGCCACCAGGAAATGAAGATAACCATAAGATGCCGACATGAACATCAACAGAAATTCTACAGAATTAACATAGCCAAAATATAGTGGACCTCATTCCTCTCCCCTATTCTGTCATTACTTATTGTGTTTGAACACAAATCCTAACCAGATAATATAAAGTGCATCATGTCATCAGGCGGGTGGGAATGGGAATATAAATATATTGTCGAACCTTGGGCTCTGGTTCGTGTCATTTTAACTGCTACTGCTACTGCTACATATTCATATTATTTAGCACAAGGATGGATGAATCAGATGAATGTGTTCCGTCGTTACTTAGGCGGAACAAGCTTCCTATTCAAATCCCAACACTTGTTTCGGAAAAAAAGTAAGCCCACCGACCATTTCAAATGATACACAACCTGCCGCGCCGCACCAGTTTCTTCCTATCTTTTGTGCCTCAAATATTTTTGAAGTGGGGGACAATTTAAATTTTTGATGTGGTATGTAAATGTTTACAGAGCGTGTAAGATTCATTACCAATACGTTTTATACTACAAAAAATATATATTGTCTTCCGAGAGAGCAAGGCGTTTTGATTTGCATATCATCCCATAAGCTAACACTAGCAATCGTTTTCAGAGGTGAATTTTACAAATTTAAATGCTACCCGGCGTCACATTATTTCAGAAACTAGAATAATTTTTATTTCTTCCTGAGTGCGAATTTATTTTATTGAATGCTTGTGCCTCGAGGAACTATATTACATTCGTCATGTTCGGCTTAAGAAAGCATAACTGTAACTACAAGACAAATCATCTGAATGGTGTTGCATATAACTGATCAGTGACAATGCGAGAAATATGCCATGCGTGAAAAGAATCATGCGAGAAATATATCATGCTAGAAATATAGCATGCCAGAAAGGTATCACTAGAGAAATAAATCAAAAGTATCATGCGATAAATATATTATGAGAGAAAAGTATTATGCAATAAAAACATCATGTGAGAAAAGTATCATGTAAGAATTATATCATGCGACAAAAGTATCATGCGAGAAAAGTATCATGTGAGAAATATATCATGCTAGAAATGCATCATGCGAGAAATAAATCATGTGAGAAAGCTCTCATGCGAGAATGGTATCATGCGAGAAATATATCATGCGCGAAAAGTATCATGCGAGAAATATATCATACGAGAAAACTATCACGCGAGAAAAGTATCATGTGATAAATATATCATGAGAGAAAAGTATTATGCGATAAAAAATATCATGCGAGGAATATCATGCGTGAAAAGTATCATGTGAGAAATATATCATGCGAGAAATACCGCAAAATAAAAATTATTTTAATAATAAACCATGAGGTCTAGGAATTATTCTTTAACATACCAAAATTTTACAGCCTCAATAGACAAATGTGGTGAAATTTGCCTTTTGGTTAAGTAACATTGACAAGCTCTACGTGTAGGTATTTGCCTAGGCTTATATTCTATTGGGAGTTTTGTCTCTGGTACCAACTCCGTTTTTGAAATTTTCTACTATGCGAGCAAATTATAACATACAAAAAAAAAAAAATTCAAATTCACATCATAAATTCGTATTAATTTCGAAAAAGAAGATAGTGTGACAGCAATGAAATGAACAATTTTCCAAGGCACCTCATGTTCAGATCCAAACGAAGTATATCCTTGCATCATCAACAGCCAGGCATCCACCACCCAAGCAGCCACCACCCACCATAACATTTTCCTGCCACATTTATAAAAATGTTCTCCCAGCTATATTTGCAAACCATTTGCTGGAGAGAGAGAGAGAGAGAGAGAGAGAGAGTTCTATATTTCTATCGTGTAGTTTAAGGATTTGTTTGGATAACATTAGGTTGGAAAATTGTATGCAGGATTAAAAAGCCAGAAGAGGAGCACGTTTTGTGACTTTGAAGGCTAAGAGATTTATGGAAAGTTAGTTCGCCGTCTTTCGAAATGATCAACAGTTTATTTCAACTTACACAACCCTGGCCCAATTTTTAAATAGAATCATCGACGTTCTTTTCTAAATTGCTAGACTAAGATCTTCAAGTGTTCCCATTACTCGATTCCAATGTTTATCGATTATAAAATGCATTGGATGAAAAAGTCACAGAGGCTGCTATAAACGCCCGTTCTAAACACAAAAGTTCTTTATAAACTGCACTTAGGAAATTAAGAAATCAAAATGTTGCATTTTAAATTGAAAAAATCCTGAAAGATATGATATATGCATTCTTAAGAGAATATGTTGCGAAAAGTGCCTGCTAAAGTTACCCGGCTTGACACTTGACATGAACGAAATTCATAACATGCGATTTCTTGAATGTTTTGAGTATTTTTGAAAGCATTATATTATTATTTTAAATGTAATTCACATGGTAGAAGACATTTTCCGACAAAAATCTAATCTCATGGTTTGTAAACTAAAGGGTGTTTTTTTAGACGTGTGGCTTTCAATCTGGCAATACTTTTTTTTGAAGATGGTTGTTTTGACAGATGTCACTTGATTTATGCTCAGTTTGGTTTGCCATTTCATAATTAATAGATTTACTCCTGAACAACGTTTGCAAATCGTGCCAAAATAAGGGTTCGGTTCGCCTGACGTATCGTGCGCTGCGTCCAATATTCGATTTCGATGAATGGGTATCTACGTTAATAAGCATAATTGTCGTATTTGGAGTGATCATAATCTACAAGTCATTATTGAGACGCCATTACATCCTCAAAAAGTCACTGTTTGGTGTGCTCTATGGGCAGAGGGAATCATTGGTCCATATTTCTTCAAAAATGAAACCCGGCCATAATGTTACAGTCAATGGTGAACGCTATATAGAGCCATGATTAATGACTTTTTCGTGCCTGAATTGGAGGAATTGGAGGATGTTGACGACCTTTGGTTCCAACAAGACGGCGCTACATGCCATACAGCCAACGAAACAATCAATTTATTTGAGGACACTTTTGGTGAGCGCATTATCTCGCTTCGTGGGCCTGTGGCGTGGCCTCCAAGATCGTGTGATTTAACACCGCTGGACTATTTTTTTGTGAGGTTATGTGAAATCGCTTTTCTACGCAGATAATCCCGAAACGATTGACACCTTGGAAGAGAATATTCGGCGCAATTCCAGCAAAAAGTGGTCGAAAATTGTGCCTCTCGGCTGGAATTTATTTGAGTCAGCTACGGCGGCCAATTGCCCGAAATCATTTTTAAAACATAATGGCAAATCCTTATCTTTATAATAAAGCTAAATTCTTGGCCATAACATTAAATTATATGCGTTTTATTTCTTCTTGAAAACCACACGTCTAAAAAAAACACCTTTTATATTTATGTGCAATAAATCCAAAATCAATCTGTGCCTGAACAAGGACCGAAATTGCTTTGTTGCATTCCACTTATAAATTTTTTAAAACCATTTACCTTATTTTAAGTTGTTTTTAAATGAATAAAGTTTTTTTAATCCGTCTTATTAAAATCTCGTTTTGAGCTCAGTCCATTGGTTAAAATAATATTGGGAGTTTTCGAACTTTTGATGCAGTGACTCCATAATATCACAATTGTAAGATCTCTAAAAGCTGATGTTCAATTTGACTTCAGCTGGTCAAGTGTAGGGGATAAATAGGTATTATGCCCCATCCAACATCTGTATTAAAAATGAGTCTAAATAGAAAAAAAAAAAACACTTAATACAAAATCAAACACGTTCTTATCAAAAATCAGATATTTAGCAATACCTATACATTTTACGGATCTAATAAAAATTTAACTTCGTGATAAGCTTCTTAAAATAAAAATAAAATAAACACATCAACACGAAGACAGAGCCAAAAGGTGATAATTGCTTCGCCTGTGTAGCGTGTATGCCATGCTTCCGTTTCCCTTTCTTGTATTATAGATTTGGCATTTACCAACACAATATGCACTCAACTCGTGCGACATTTTATTGAATTCTCCTATTTTGGGACCATGCATATGATACAGAATGGCTGGGAATTGGTAGGTATAGCGTATAGCCCAACAAAATACAATATAGGATATAAGAAACATTCTCTTAGTATTCATCTGAAGCGGCAGCGTTCCAGGGAACCCTAGAGAATCTTATTCTAACCGTCAGCCTTGAGGCACTAACAAAAGGCACACTCACGCAATACGTGCGTCCCATTGTGCTTTCGATTGAATGAGCCATCCCTATATATACTGATAATGGGTGAAATTCAATAACAGCCAGAGAATACTCTTGAAACTTCAAAATGTAGGTATGTAATGTAGGTATAGGTATTTGGTATGTGAATTGAATAAAAGTCACAAGAGATTAAAAGATTTCAAAGAATTTATTTCCCAAATACACAATTTAAGTCTCGATGTGTAATAATAAAAAAATACACAAAAAAAGGACAAGGAATTTTCAGTTTGCTAGGTGTTGAGCGAGAACTACAACTGTGGTTCAAAAAGACTTTTCTTAACATTATTCTATGAGTACAACTATGTATACTGTAAACTAGCATGTAGCTTCTAGAAAAAAATGATAATAAAGGGTTTCCCAATAAGAGGTGTTATTTTGAATAGCCCGCTATTTCGGTAGCTGTCACTTTTGAAGCTGTCATTTTTTGACATTTGACAAGTAGAAACTACGCCATTAATAAAAATGGAACGATACATGCTTCAACAACGCATTGAAATTATTAAAATTCACTATAAAAATGGTGAAAATTTGGCAGAGACGGTTCGTAAAACTAAAACATTTTTGGGTCGTCGCGAAGCACATTGTCGGACCGCAATACAGAAATTGGTGGACAAATTCGAGCTGTTGGGACAAGTTAGTGATGTGAAGAATAAAACCCGTGCACGTCGCTCAAGAACAATTTAGAATATTGCTGTTGTAGCCCAAAGTGTTGAAGAAAACCCAGGTTTGTCCATTCCTCGTCGTTCTTTGGAATTAGGCATTCCACAAACGTCATTACACCGTATTTTGCATAAAGACTTGGGTCTTAAGGCTTATAAAGTTCAGTTAACACAAGAACTCAAGCCGGCTGATCATCAACATCGTCGTGTCTTTGCTGATTGGGTCCTTGAAATGCATGAAAATGATCCGGAATTTCATCGAAAAATCATCTTGACTGATGAGGCCCATTTCCACCTCGGAGGCTACGTCAACAAGCAAAACTGTCGCATCTGGGGCTCGGAAAACCCAAGAGTTATTGTTGAAAAGCCTCTCCATCCTCAACGCGTGACTGTTTGGTGCGGTTTATGGTGTGGCGGGGTAATTGGACCTTACTTTTTCGAAAATGAGGCTGGATCAACAGTTACGGTCAATGGATTGCGCTATCGAGAGATGATTAATGACTTTTTATGGCCGGAGTTGGATGGTATTTATCTGGACAACGTTTACTTTCAACAAGACGGCGCTACGTGCCACACAAGCAATGAAACCATAGATCTTTTACGGGAAAAGTTTCCGGACCGTGTTATCTCTCGAAGAGGTGATCACAATTGGCCACCGAGATCTTGTGATTTAACACCTTGCGACTTCTTCCTTTGGGGCCAAGTGAAAGATAAGGTCTACGCCAACAGCCCAGCGTCGATTCAAGACCTCAAAGATGGAATTCGTGAGGCTATCGAGGACATAGGGCAGCCACTTTGCGATTTGGTTATGGAAAATTTCATGAAAAGGATATGGTCCTGTAAGCGTGGTCGTGGCGGCCATTTGGCTGATGTTGTGTTCCATTATCAACGGCATACCTTCCTCTTTATAATGAAATAAACAGCCGATCATTTATCTCAAAAAATGTCATTTTTCTTTGAATATAAAAATAACACCTCTTATTGGAAAACCCTTTATCACACACAGATTAAATTTAATTTCAAAAAACTTTCAAATTCATTCTAAAAACCTAAAAGAAATCTTCCGTTTCAAGTCCATAAAGGTTTTGTTCTCGTTTTTCAAACTAATTACAATCCCGTAACTTTCAATCGAAATTATTTTTGGCTAGGTCGGTGTCGCAGCTGCAAGAGTTCACCATTTTTTGACTTTTGCGTGCAGCATTTTTGACATTTCAAAATTGATGGAGGCAAACAAGCCCATTTCAACTCGATGAGTGTTTATATAGGGGTTGAAATAAGTTTCAAGCTCTCTTCAATCTCTCATGTTATGGATATTAGTGCTTCTCCAGTCAGAATATTACCTCAAAGATATAGCCGTCTATACGTTAATGCTCTGTCCATAAGACGTTGTTGTTGGGTGTCTTTTCTTGTTTATAGTATATACTTGGTCTTGCTCTTCCTCGCTTCCGCTTTAATACTCACTTAATTGCATATATCAATATTTTCGACTTATGCGGGTAATTATTCGGACTTCTGAAAGATTGTGCCTCTAGGGTTGACGTAGGTAGGTAGGTAGAGATGGCGGCCTAGACCACACTCGCTCCGTGACCCAATTAGCGCTAGAGTGCCCTGTTTTGATACCATGTTGGGTGAAAGTGGTTTTATTTTTTTTAAATATTATTGGAGGGGTTTGCACATACATATACCCTCTTACGGGTCCTTAAAACGCCCTTATTCAGTTTACGCGCTGTCTAAAGGAGTCCAAAGGGTGAGGTGAAAGAATTAAGGCCGAAGCTAGACCTAGATCCATTTTGTCGCGTTGAGAAAAGCAATCAAATCTTTGATCTTTATCCCAAAAAATTCATGTAGATCTTCAAGAAAAGCCTTTCCAAAAGATTTAGCTCTCGATCTGGCCAAAGCAGGGCATTTACAGAGGAAGTGGGCCACTGTTTCCTTTTCCTGATGATCCCCACAACTACGACAAAAAGTATATTGTACGGAATGCCCAGCTTCGCCGCATGTTCTCCTACAGGGCAGTGGCGCAGTGGCCAGAACATGTCGCAAGAACCCTGGCTATGTCTCGCCTGGGCCTAAATATCAGATCAGTTGTTCGTGATTTTTTATAGATGGGCCATATCTTTCTGGATATGATGCAGTTTGTTAAACTTTCCCACCTGCGATTGAACTCAAAAAAAAAAAAAATTGAGAATAAACGGTTGACGCAGAGTTTTGCACTATTATATCAAAAACGATGTCAAAGAAGTCGCCTTTTCTGAATCTGAAGTAAGAGACGTCAAAAATTGCATTTATATAATAGCTTCCAAAACAAAATATTCAATCAATATATTTCTGATATTTATAAAACTTTCCGGCTTTAAAGAGGATAATCGATCTGTGATTAAATATGGACGCGACTAGAGGCATGCCAATTTATAACAGTTATAACAGTTTTTCTCCATTAAAAGTGGGCGTACGTTAACGCGCTTCGCGCGACTTGAAAAAAACAAATCATTGATTGCTGTAAAATGAATGTTGAAAAAATTATTGCAATCTTTTTGATGTCAAATTCATGGTGAATGCATTATTTGAAGTCGAAGTCTCTATGAATGCAATCTATTTATGTAGGTCATTAAAGATTGCATTCACAAAAGATTACATTTATTCCAACGGTGGTTCCTTTTTGTCTGTAGTCTGAATTCTGAACTGTTTCTCTCTGTAGTATATCGATCTAGTCTAGACACTTAACAGAACGAATTGGCTTCAAATTAGGTAAAAAATATTATTTGTATGGTGTGGAATTCGAAATGTTATGTTTAATCTTCGTGCTTGCAATGTCCAAAGAGATTATATTACTTACTAATTTAGAACAAACAAAAAATGTTGAAGACAAATGCAATTTGTAGAACATCGGTGGGGGCGTTTTTGAAAAAAAAATAAAAAAAAAACGACCATCCGCTCATTCAAATCTCTTTTTTTTCAAAAACTGAAGCTGGTAAGGTAGTGTGTTGTTGGAAGAATAACGACAAAAACATAAACCGGAAATGACTTAATTAAAAAAGTAATCTCATGGGAGCTGGATATCCAGTTACATTACATTTTCAAACCATTTCAGTTTTATATCTCAATCGGTTATGATGAGGGAAATTCAAATGAACTGTGGAATGAAGTGAATGGGTGCTGCACTTAGCTAAGTTCAGGCAATCAATTAGCTAAGTTCAGGCAATCAACAAAAGCTTATAACGTAACTCGCAATTTTTGTAAATATCCCTGCGCTGATTTTTTACATGAAGTTGAAGCATGGAATTCAACCTATATGTTTTCATTTCAAAAAAAATTTATTTTTACTCATCTTCTGAATTCATTCGATAGGTTTTTCCCTTTTATGGGGAATTTTATATAGTTTGGAAGCTTTCAGTTCAGAAGCGTCCGAATTAAAAAGAAGTCTTCTAAGACCATTCCATTAGTGACAAAAATAACTCTACTTCTGACGATTCTGAGAAGAGTATTTCTCTTCTCGATCTTAATGCTGCATTTACACGACTGACAAATTGGCATTTTTCTGTCATTATACTGCCAAAAGAATGAATTTTTCCATTGTTCTGTCATTTTTTTGACAGTTAAATGCCAGAATACTGCCAATTTGTCAGTCGTGCAAATGCAGCATAAGTCACAATCCACTGAAGAAGGACTAATACATTCAAAAACGAATGACATATTTTGTACAATTTAATACAAAATTTAGAAAAAAATATTTCTTGTGAAGTGAGTTTTATATTTAAATTTTACTGAACCATTCCAGCAAATAATAATTCCTATTTGACAACTAACGAATACAATATGGCAATACTTTGAAATGGAATAAATGCAATTAGAACTGATCGATTGGATTCAGAATGAATTCCTGATTGAAATCAATAGAAAATGACATTCGTGAAATTGAATTGAACTGTATGTATGTTATTGAGAGTCTATAGAGGCCTTGGCTTGAGTTATGCTTTATATGTTTTTCTCCAAAAGAACTCACTTGACAAAAATGCTATTGAAAGAGTCTTTGTAGCCCAATTTCGACACTCCAATGTTTGATGAGAAATTTACGCAAAGTAAACTATACTCTGTTCAATTTGAGTGTGCAGTACAGGGAAGATAGGATATTTGCCTTTCAACCATATTGTAACGATTTAATAATTACCCAACTACTTTGAATTTGAAACAAGAGAAAATCCTCTAAGTGTTTGCAGCGCCATCTCTCGGGAAAACTAAACATCAAACCTTCAACCGTTCACAGTGCCATCTTGTGATTCAGCTGAGTATCAATTCCAATGTTCCATCTGTCAGCGACTGGAAAGCAAACTTCCAGAAGGAGATATTCTCGAATATTCCAGTGGATACTAGTGAAGACTAGAACTATTTACTTCCCTATATAAGGAGAGGTTTTCGAGCGAGTAGGGACAGTTTAATTTTGAATGTGATAACGTAAAGTAAGAAGTAAAAGTGTATCCGGAAGTGAATTTTAGATTGCATACTAGTGAGATTGAAGAATAATAAAAACGATTTGAACTGAAATAAAGTGTGTTTATTCTGAATAGTAAATACGTGGAAGTTATTATTTAAAGGAAATAAGTTTTATTATCGAACCTAGGTAGAACATTACATTGGTGTCAGAAAAGTGGAATGAAACTTATTTCATCTGTAGAATGCACATTCAGATATTTATGGTGAAAAGTGTTTGAAAAATAATAATAAAAACAGTGATAGTGTTTTTGCTATTATTACGAAGTGTTTTGTGCAAAAAGAGACAATGGGTAAGATAGTGAATGAATTGAATTGTGTTGAACTAAAAGCAGAACTGAACAAAAGAGGCCTTCCTACTGCTGGAACGAAAAATGACCTCATTATTCGTCTGCAAGAAGAGTTAAGACAACACGGAGAAAACCCAGAAACGTTTCTCTTTGAGATTGAAATGGCCGAAGAACAAGTAAGTCCTAGCTTAGACATGAGTAATATGATGACTATGTTGCTTGCTCAGTTTGAAGAGCAAAGAAAAGGGCAAAAGAATGAACAAAAGAATCTTCTCGATAGATTTGAAGAACAACGCAACCAACAAAAGAATGAACAAAAGAATCTTCTCGATAGATTTGAAGAACAACGCAACGAACAAAAGAATCTTCTCGAAGAACAACGTAATGAGCAAAAGAATCTTCTCGAAAAACAAGAAAACAATATGCTGGAAAGATTCCAAGAACAGAAAAATCTCCTGGAAGGTAAGCTAGATGCATTCCAGAACAAATTTATTGCTCTTGACGAACGTGTCGAAAAACAATTTCTAACAGTAGACGCAAAACTCGAGAAAGTTCAAGAAAAGTTCGAAGACCAAATTCAGAGCATTACAAATGAATTGGATAAAGTAAGAAAAATGAAGGTTCGAGAAAGTTCTGGGGACTTTCCAAAGCGAAAGGAAATGCATCCACCAACCTTTGATGGACAAACTTCTTGGTCGATTTACAAGAAGCAGTTTGAGGCAGCCGCAGCTATAAATGGCTGGGATGACGAAGACAAATATATAGCTCTGACGCTTGCCCTTAGAGGATCTGCTGCTGAACTATTGCAAACCATACCAGCAGACAAGAATGGCAACTTCAGTGCTCTTGTTCAGGCTATCGACAAACGTTTTGGAGATGGCCATATGCAAGAAGTTTTCCGCGTCCAACTCAATACTAGAGTTCAGAAAAGAGGAGAGAGTCTGCAGCAATTGCAAGCAGATATCGAAAGGCTTGCCCATTTGGCATATCCAACTGCAGGAGACGAAATTACAAGTCAATTAGCAACAGAAGCCTTTGTCCGTGCTGTATCCGACATCAACCTACAGCGAGCAATTCGAACTGCTGGAAAACGGACGCTTCCGGAGGCATTAGCATTCGCTTTGACTATGGAAGCAGCAGAACAGGCTTCTCAAGGAGTTCATCGAGTAAGAGAAGTGGAAGTTGAAGAATGCTCATGTCAAAGAGTTGCATTCCAAAGAAACCAGAGAGATGGACCTGCTCGTTGCTGGAACTGTAACAAGACCGGACACCTCCAGCGCCAGTGCAGACTGCCACCGAGAAGAGCTGCATGTCAACACTGTGGGAGCAGAAATAATACTCGAGAACGACAACAGTGGTGTTCGACATGTGTCTCAGTTGGGAAACGAGTAAGAACGAACTTCGATTCGCAGAAGCTGGATTCTGATATCAATGGCCTCAGAACCACCATCCAAGTCTCGCAAGCTAAAAGAGATAACAAAAGTCTGACAGTGGAGGCGTTCTTAAACAACAAGAAACACGTGGCTACAATTGACACTGGTGCCACTGCCTCTATTGTACGAAGAGATTTGGTCAAGACCACATGGCTGCATAACACCAATAGCTATCGTCTGAAAATGGCAACTGGAGAAGTAGCAAAAGTATATGGAGAAGTTCGTCTTCTTATTCGCTTGGCAAAGCTGGAGTTTACACACTTGTTTCTGGTAGCAGACATATGTGACGAGTGCATCATTGGAATTGATTTTATGAAAGAGCATGGAGTAATCCTGGATTTCGGTAAGCAAGTTCTTAAGTACCAAAATGTAGACATTTCAATGGTTTACGGAGACGAAAAAACATCAACACTAAGAACTGCCATCAAAGAAAGCATGTGCTTGGCTCCTTCTTCAGCAGAGTTGGGTTCAACAAAAATAAACGTTGATTTGGGTATTCATCGAAACCTTATGGCGGAACCAGACACCGAGACTCTTGTGGCACCAAAGAACAACATGGTGCCTGTACGGACATTGAACATTAAACCAGACAAAAGTAAGGTCAAGAAAGCAAAAGTAATTGGGCCATGTCCATCTGCGCCCGCGATATCAAAGATCGACAGTGTGGATAACCTGAAAGAAAGACTTAATGACATTCACCAACGAACAAGGACAAACATAAGAACATGCAGTGACCGGATGAAAACACGATATGACGCACGAGCAACATCGACAGGATTTCAAGAAGGAGACCTTGTGTGGTTTTATAATCCCCATCGACAAAAGGGGCTGTCACCAAAACTTCAACAAAACTGGGAAGGCCCTTACACTGTTGTGAAAAGAATTAATGATGTGGTTTACCGTATACGGAGAGGGGTGAGAGGCAAATTAAAAGTAGTTCATTGTGACCGTTTATATCGTTATAATGGTGAAAGTAGTAATGGAATTGTTCGGGACGATCAATCCTAAGAGGGGGGCAATGTAACGATTTAATAATTACCCAACTACTTTGAATTTGAAACAAGAGAAAATCCTCTAAGTGTTTGCAGCGCCATCTCTCGGGAAAACTAAACATCAAACCTTCAACCGTTCACAGTGCCATCTTGTGATTCAGCTGAGTATCAATTCCAATGTTCCATCTGTCAGCGACTGGAAAGCAAACTTCCAGAAGGAGATATTCTCGAATATTCCAGTGGATACTAGTGAAGACTAGAACTATTTACTTCCCTATATAAGGAGAGGTTTTCGAGCGAGTAGGGACAGTTTAATTTTGAATGTGATAACGTAAAGTAAGAAGTAAAAGTGTATCCGGAAGTGAATTTTAGATTGCATACTAGTGAGATTGAAGAATAATAAAAACGATTTGAACTGAAATAAAGTGTGTTTATTCTGAATAGTAAATACGTGGAAGTTATTATTTAAAGGAAATAAGTTTTATTATCGAACCTAGGTAGAACATTACAATATTATTATTTATTTCAATAAGCTCTCTCCATTTTAAAGCTCTCACATGGTTGCCGTAGTGAGCATTTAAGATTGCCGCAAATCTCACAAAAGCTATCAAAAGCTCTAAAAAAGCTTAAATCCTGAAAGTTACATAGAAAAAACCAAAGAAAATGCCATGTGAATTTCCATCAACTAGGCAATGGAAACTCTGATTCAACACAATAGCCGTGTTTTATTATCTTCTATCGGGATCTGGATCTGGATCTGGATTAACTTTTAACACGTGTTACAAAAACAATTTTGAAAATTTCCCAGTATTTTGTTTGTGTATTACGTGTTAAAAGTAAATCCAGATCCAGATCCGGACCCCGATAGAAGATAATAAAACACGTCTAATGTCGATAAGGGTTGGTTGCAAATTGGCGATCAGTCTCCTTTCACCCGAAGAGCAGATAGGTGATAATGGGATGTACGTGAGCTCAAAGAAGATTACACAAACAATTTAAATGTAAGCCAGTGATTTTGTTTCTTGTTTCAGTGGCAATTTCTTTTGTTGAGGTGCGGTGCAAGCAGCAGCAGGCACCAGTGTGTTTGAAAAAGCTCTGCCATAAAGCCTGTACTGCACATTCAAATTCAACAGAGTACAGATTCACGCTTCCCTCTCAATACGTCGTTACGAAACACTGTATAGATAGATCCTCTTCACTTACTTGGTTTAGTGCTAGAGGGGAGCAGACAAAAGCAGGGGCAATTTGTTTTTGCGTATAGGTTCTATGGCCTATGAATTTAAATTTTGCATCTGCAGTTCCAAGTTTTTATTCTGAGCTCTACTTGAACACCATAACAGCATCAGACACAACAATACGTAGAAAACAATAAACTTATTGTGTGCTCTTTATCATCCCAAATTTATATCTTCATATTCCTAGAAAAACCATTAAGTGTTCTATTAAAGATTTTCATTTAATTCAGATTTAATAGTAATGTTGCAGTGAAATGAATCTCATAAGATTGTTAAGTTATAGGTATCAACCATAATTAATATTGCATTCTTCTAAAGTTGATAGCCAGTGTGAGCGCATAATTATGTCATAGTAAACAATTTCGGCAGCCCGCACTTTATATCCAAGGCAAGTTTCGTATACCAGTCTATCAATGATCTTCCATTGCAGTTCCGTAGGTTAAATTATAATATTGTCACTTGAAACAGTACATTTATCTTAGAGCAATCTTAAATCTGAGTTAGCTCGGATTTTCGCTAGTTTTTCTCTTTTTCCTAAACTGTAGAGAATTGAGAAATGCTTATTATTTTTAAAGACAATAGATTACCTAAGTATGTATAATAAAGTCGTGAAAAAATAATGGGGCGTTTTCATAGTCGTTTGCTAAACTCAAGTTTTACTAAACTACAGATTAAAATCAAATGGATTAACGAATACAACTCCTATTTTTAAACGAATTACCTCCTATGTTGATTCAAATATGAGTCTATTGAATTATTCAGCTTCAAATATTAAAATTCTAACCCAAAGCATCAAAATTTATCATAGAAAATACAATTAAACTCAGGTTTAACTTAGCAACAGTTTAAAAATGACAATGAATACGCCCCAATATAATTTTAACAAAAAATTCAAATAACTCTTCGAAAAACCCACGTAAGCTACATACTCCAACAAAATCCTATTCTCATGATAATAGAACTGGCAATAGGGTGATTTCAATTCGTATCATAAATTCCATAGTCATACCTTCTGTTTTTTTCGTTGCGTTATGTCTACGTTGTGTTGCTCAAAAACACTCTATACACTATAGAGTGTTTTTGGTGTTGCTGCGGTCGAAGTTACTTTACCCTATTCGCCTTTTCTTGTCTGGAATCTACCTTACCAGCAAAATGTTGTTTTCTTCCTCATCGGCCGGCGCGGCGCAGCCCGGCGTGTCTGCTCATGGCCAGGCCACCGAAGGTGGAGGGATTTTATTTTTACTATACCATCATACTATGACCATCCATTCCGTTTCATCTTTTGCCCGTGCCCATGGTGTTCTCTGTTACGGCAGTTATATGTTAATTTGTTTGTAGAGTGTGTGTTCGGTTCAGTGTAGACATAACACAAAGATAAATTCGCCGCACTCTGCTTGTGCTTGGCTCATTGAGGAGGCTTGTTCGTTGTCGATTCGCATTTAGATTTTCAGTCTGATTTTCATAGTGCGGATGGAATATTATATCTTCTGAGCAGGAAACTACTTCGGTACCCAGTAATAAAGTGCAAATTCACGTTTTGTGATTAAAATTGAAAATAAAATCAAAATTATTATCAAAATAAAATAAATAAGTTGATTTTAATTTTTATGTGAATTTTAAAAAGTAGAAAATCCCTATTGTAATATACCTACTTTTCTGCAAAGGCAAAGAAGTGTTGAGTGATTTTTTTGGCGGCGGAAGCGATTTGTCTGTGTTAAATGCCTCTATAGGGAAAAGGATTGGCCTTCGTTCGATGGGGTGGTCTTCGAGGTATTAAGTACGAGTTCCAGTCCATGTTGTGTCCGTAAATGCAAAAAAAAAAAAAATATAAAGCGTAGGAAAGTATTGAGGAGGACTGCCGGTTAAACTGCATTGCCGACTAAACAAATCATCCCCTTTCCTTGAGATTGAGAATTAAAAGAGAATATTGGTGTGGTGCATTTTTTATCGAATTTATCCTTTGGTTACGGGCGAATCCGTTTTCCAGATTGTACAACTTTGTTTTGATTGTATCTAGGATTTTTTTTTATAAAATTAGATCGTTTCAGGTATTTTTAAGAAAAAAAAAAAATAAAGATGATACCTACAGAATATTAAATAAATCAAACCTATGTGCCAGTGCTTATATGAGTTATTAAACTAGGTATATTTTAAAAAATATATATGTAGGTACCTACCTCTTACCTAGTGTTCTTCTACGCAATTCCATTAGAAAGAAAAATAAGGATGTCAACAAAAGGATCATTGAACTTTTAATACAGCAACGACAATAACAACAACACAACAACAACTGAAATCGCTTATTTTCAGAAGCCGTTAGAACCGTCTTCATAAGAAATAAAAAAAAAAAGGAAACACAATCTAACGGTAAGAATGCAATTATTTTTTTTTATATTGTCCAACAGATAGTAGGAAATATACACAATATTTTTTAGAACTTCATTTTAATCGGGTATACTCCGTATGAAGGGGGTGGTTTTAATTTCAGTTTTGGGTGGTGGCAAATTATTCCACTTGCGACAACTTGAAAGCATATAATTTTTAGTTTTTATCCTCATCCTTGCAAAACGTTATTTTCTATTATGCATTATGTCGACTGTAGCTGACATAACTAGATCTTGGATAAGATTTTGACGCAAGAAACTAGAAGAAAAGAAACATGATATTGTGTAGGGTAGGCTAGTCTTTTGGCATAACTACACATTATTCAATTCATGCATTGCATTGCATAGGCATCGTAAAAGTATCCTTTTTTTTTACCCTTGTGGCTGAAGCTGAAGCTGAACCACAACGAAAGATTATGTGTTGCGGAGGGAGTAGGCATAGGCACCTATTTTTTTTGCAATGCGGATATTAAATGTGGCTCCCGGTGTTGCATTCAGATCTTCTTTGGTGTTTTGCTATAAATATAGGTACAATCAATTCGGGGTGGGGTCGGGATTTAATTTTCTTTTATTTGCATTTTGATGCTATTTGCACAAGGGTGCAAATACTAAGACCGCATCGGCTTATACACCTATACCTACTCTGTTAAAACAAAAATCAATTGGATTTAGAAGAACTATTGATTTTTTTCAAAATACATAAATCTAGGTACATATAATTATGAAGGTACGTGGGGAATGTAAATTGTGCATATTCACGAGTAAAGGCGAAGAATTTAAGAAACAAGACTGTAACAGCCTCTATGGTAAGGTAGGTACCTACATATATAATGTCTAGGTACAGGGTGGCTTTTTTCTTTTTTATTTTTTAATTCTCGTTGGATAGTCATCAATAAATTAACTATAAATACAAAAATAATTTTTCCGATTTGGATTCCTTCTAAGATATGGTTGAGGCAAGAAAGGAGGGGGGGGGGGGGGGAAGGTTATTACTACCTGTTCAAGTGGAGGAGGGGAATAACATGCATTTAATTTTAAAACTAAGAAACATATTCTAACTTAAAAGTGTAACAAATAGCTATGATAGGATAAATTAGGGGGTGATTGAGAAGGCGGAGCTTAAGGCAGGGTGAGCTGAGGTTAAAGTTGAAACAGTTGAAGTTCGCATTAGTCCTCCGCAGTATAAGAGCTCGTTGGAGCCATAAGATATGTACCTATATCGTGTGTGGGCGAGGATTTCTTCAACAACGGGGTTTTTATGTTAAAAAAAATTGAGTTGTAAAGAATTTTCCAGACAATCGAACCTGAAAGGAGTCGATGAATGAAGAGGATGTTAGTTCTTCAAGTGAATGTACCTAAGTTAACTAGTTGAAGGGGATCTTGATAGGGAGGTAGGATCAAAGGATCATTCCAAGACAGACCACCAAAGACATATCGTATAGGAAATGACATTGAATGCCCTCAGTTCTTGAGATGCGTATATAACGGGTGATTTTTTAGCTGGTTTGGTTTTGGCAACACTGGTTTTGACAGCTGACGTGTGTTTAGTACCTTGTGTCACTGTCAAACAGCTTCAGTTTGGTTTGCAATTTAACCATGGATCGTCTTACAAATGAACAACGCTTGCAAATTATTGAATTTTACTATCAAAATCCGTGCTCGGTTCGAAATGTTCATCGCGCGCTGCTTGTGTTCAGCGATGAGGCTCATTTTTGGTTGAATGGGTACGTAAATAAGCAAAATTGCCGCATTTGGAGTGAAGATCAGCCAGAAGCATTGCAACAGCTACCAATGGATCCCGAAAAAGCCACTGTTTGGTGCGGTTTATAGGCCGGCGGCATTATTGGGCCTATTTCTTCAAAGATGATGCGAATCGCAGCGTTACTGTCAATGGTGAACGCTACCGAGCGATGATAACAAACTTTTTTTTGCCCGAAATGGAAGTTCTTGACTTGCATGATATGTGGTTTCAACAAGACGGTGCCACATGCCACACAGCACGCGAAACAATGGCGCAATTGCGAGGCGAGTTTGGTGAACAGTTAATTTCACGTTTCGGGCCGGTCAATTGGCCGCCTAGATCGTGCGATTTGACACCATTAGATTATTTTTTGTGGGGGTATGTCAAGGCTAATGTCTATAGGGACAAGCCCGCTTCGATTGACGCACTGGAAGCCAACATCCATGCATTCATTCGTGAGATACCGGCCGATATGTGTGAAAGAGTATGCCAAAATTGGACTCAGCGGATGGGCTACCTGAGACGCAGCCGCGGTCAACATTTGCATGAAATTATCTTTAAACATTAAATTGCAAGGTTCAAACTATCGATTCAAATAAATATTTCATTCATTTTTTCGAATTTTTTGTGTTTTTTTTTTTTTTAAAGTTCTAAACCTCTTAAAAAATCACCCATTATGTTGATAACGGCACCACAATTGAAAGGCGTCTTCGAGGAGACGACGAACAAAGATATGTAGAGGGATCGCATCACATAGGGGTTGAAAAATTCTGCTGAGTTGGATCTTAGAATTATATCGTCACATCTTATTCACATATTATTCCAAGGTCACAAATCAACTCCACGTCCACGCTGGGAATGGGTTTATTATGGAAAAGATAGAGATGGGGAGGAGATTTTATGAGTTTTCGTTGAAAGTAATTGATTGGCATTTAGCAGTATTCAACTCCAAGCTATTGTTAAGGCACCAGACTAAGAATCTGTCAGGGTCTAGTTGAAAAAGAATAGAATCATCATATTCCCAAGAAATAGTCTTGAAAATTTTCGACAGCTTAGATTGAGACATGGGAATGTTTAATAATCACGTCAATATCGTTAGTAGGTATGGTTAAAATAAAAAGAAGGGAACACACATGGCTGCCTTGGTAAACTCCGGAGAGGTACCTTAGAAGGGGCTGGAGAGGACTGATCTGAAATGAACATGAGAATTATTTGTTTTAAGCTGATGTACATTATGTAGCATGAACAAGCATTGAAAAACATACCTTAAGATTATATGGCTCCCGGAAACTACTGCAGAATATATATATTTTTTTTTTTAAATACACATAATTTCATGCACTCTTCCAAAAAGATTCCTGGCATTTTTGTTCATTTGCAGAAAATGAAAAAGGGATCTACAATAAAGTTGTTAACACATTTTTGAAAGATTGATTTTTTTTTTTTTACAGAAATGATTTTTGTTGTAAAATCACTCGCCACATTGTGAATTGGAGAACGATTTTATAACGAGAAAAAGTTGGCAGTGTTTCTCATTACGCTGACGCCAACAATTCTTTACTTTTTGTGTAAGAAAACATCAATACGAAGAAGAAGAAAAAAGGTTAAAATAAAAAATGTATTGTTTTGTTTGTGTGGATTGTAATGAATAAATTTAATTTAAAGTTTTTTTTGACTCAACATTTTCAAAAAGTTAGATTTGAAAACAAATTAAAATAAAATGCACGACTGAATCGGATGTTGTATGAGAGTTACCCGTTCTAGATGAGAAAATCACATACCTATATCTAAATACTCTGTACCAAAGTTGAAGTAAATCAGTCGACCTGTTAAGGCTCTATAGCTCGATGTAGCGTCGACGTATAGACGCACAGGTGCACAGACTTCTTCACCATCTTAATGTTAAGACTGTTTTAATCCCCGAATTGTTTGTATACGAAACTATAGGTTGAGGGACCTTCCAGCAAGTAAAAATAAACTGTGTACATTGGTTCCCTGTAAAATTTCGCAATTTTTTGAAAATATCAGAGCTGTTTTACAAAAAAAATTAACACAAAACAACAACTATAGTTGTCAACAGCTAGTTGTGTTCTTTACATTCTGTAGTCATTTTCAAAACAAAGACCGAGACATTTATTAAAACTCACATTCAGATATGGAAGTCAAATGATTCAATTAAAGAATCGAAAGAACAATGATAAATCCCTTAATTCACCCATTTCATCATTAGGGGTTAATATGAACAGTTGGGGTTAGATTTCAAAAAGTGCATTAAAGTATGCCTTTAAAAGTCTTTAATATTTTCCAAAATAAATATGTACATTGAACCCTTTTTGTCTTTGTTTTCGTATCTATCAATAAGTCATTTTCTCTGGCTAAATACTGTCGATTTTCAGCATTTTCCTTTGTAAATATACTGAAGCTGTAACTTACCCCAGTTTCAAATATTAAAAATAAAACCACAAAACTCTTTACATACTACTTATGTAGCTGTATCAAATTTTACCAAGTTTTTTTTTTTATATGGAATTCAAATAGAAAACACAGTAACACACATATACCAAGTGTATACGAGTACACCCACCCTAATCATACAATAGGTATAAGAGTTGATATCCTTTTTCACACAAAGTTGTCATATTGATGTCCATGTTCGCATCGCATATCGCACTCGCTCATATAATGCTGAGATTAGAAACATTTTAGATGGGTATTTTTATTTAGTAATGTATGTATGTATATGTGTGTGTTCTGCTCACATCCTTTTCATATGTTTTACAACTATTAATAAATCAACAAAAAAAAACATAAAAATCTATATTTTGTCTGCTTCATTCTTTAAAGAAACAATGAGTGTTCTGGGAAATGCGAATATGTATGATGCATAAATTTTCTTGTAACTTGCGACTCAAATATCTACGAATAGAACTGCGCATTGTAGCACCATCATCATCATTATCATCAACATAATAGAAAAACTTGTTTCATTTTCATTCTTTTGCGTACATCCTTTGATGTGGTTGTTGTATACCTACAATGTTTTATTTATTTTAAAGGGACTGTATATGTATACTGTTATAATGTTAGCTTTAAACAGGAGTGGATTTACAAAAAGAAACTGAAGGTGAGTTAGTTTCCAGAGCCCCTAAATACAAAATTCTTAAAGGGAGGTTATGGAGAAAAGGATGAATTTAGAGAATTTCGCCTGATATAAAATAAAAAAATAAATAATTTTGGAAATGGATTCAAAAGTATATAAAGTGCCGAGCAAAATAATAGCAGTGTAATCTGTTAAAAAAAATTGTGTGAGTGCCGGGACTCGCGGTTAATATGTGTAAACATCAACGTGCGCGGATCCAAAACGGACTTGCTTTTGCTTGAAGGCGATCTAAAGATTTTTTTCACTAAACGCACTCATCCTAGTATGCATATCGTAACGTTGCACACCGTAACGTTGCACACGAACGCTCACGTTTTTTTTTCACTCTACCGCCAGAATAGATGTTTACACATCAAAAATATAATTGTTCATATCTTTATAATGCAGCCACTTTTTCTAAATTCTACTGTAGTGTGGTGCTCATGGATATTAAGTTAACCATTTGAAGTCATAGTTCAACGGTTAATTCCTAATGCTTTAGTTAAATGCCACTTTTTCTGGTGTCTTTCCATATTTTAAGCGAGAAAAAAAAAAATAGCAGTGGCGTTATCGTCAAGTTCAATTTAAAATAGTGTGGTTTGGATGTTATAAAAAGTCCTATTCTTTTACTTTAGATTTCAACCGAATTTGTTTAAAAAATTATTAATTTGTTCTTGTGAAGTGGGTCGTAGTAAACACTGGACACCACAAAGATGCCAATTCATTAAAAACCTAATTATGGACGACGATCCCTATGAGGAAAGTTCAGGAACTTGTTGGGTGTTCGCCAAAAATGGCAAGAAATGACATAACGTTTGAGGGAAAAGCGGGAACACGGTAGAGTAAAAAATTCTTATGCACCCTACTGCTGGATCTATACACAGATTGTGGGTGAACTTGATTTACTATGGGATATCCATATTGTAAGAAGACGTTTGAGGCATCACAACTTGAATGCTGGCAGTCCAAGAAAAGTCAAACTTCTGAAGGAAATGCCCATAGCCAAAAGAATAAATTTTGCGCGATATAATTTAGGATAGGCTCCTGAAAAATGGAAGAATATTCTTTGGACTGAAGAGATTGACGTTGTACTTTATGGTGGTAAAGGATCTCGGCAGTATGTAAAACGATCATCAAATACCGAATATGATCTTAGTTACACCACCAAAACGATAAAACACGGAGGATCTATAGTATCATGGTATGGGGTGCTTCTCATACTATGGAGTTGGTCCAATATATTGGATCAAAAGTATAATTAATCAACACTCGTATGTGGAAATTTAGCAGAACATCATGCTACCATATGCAGACTTCGAAATGCCGCTTAAATAGGTCTTTTAAAAGGATAGTGCCCCAAAGCACACTAGCAGAACAGTTAAACAATAGTTTCAGGACTAAAAGATTGAGGTCTGGCCTGCTTAGTCTCCGGATCTCAATCCCACTGAACATCTTTGGGTGGACATAAAAAAAGAAGTCTCGAATACCAAACCAAAAAATAATAAAATGTTATTGACCGTATTTCAGCAGGTTTGGTGATAAATATCAATGCAAAGATGTGATTGGGTTTTCGACTCAATCGAGTGTCGTTGCGAAGCTGTGTTAAAAAATAATGGTCATGCTACTAAATACTAACTTAAATTACAATAAATTGAACTTTTTGAACACTTAACTATACACAATGGGACAAGCACTGCTATTATTTTGCTCCCTTTATTTTGAATAAATTTTCTTTTTATATAATGGGTGATTTTTTAAGAGGTTTAGAACTTTTTAAAAAAAAAAAAACACAAAATTCGAAAAAATGAATGAAATATTTATTTGAATCGATAGTTTGAACCTTGCAATTTAATGTTTAAAGATAATTTCATGCAAATGTTGACCGCGGCTGCGTCTCAGGTAGCCCATCCGCTGAGTCCAATTTTGGCATACTCTTTCACACATATCGGCCGGTATCTCACGAATGAATGCATGGATGTTGGCTTCCAGTGGGTCAATGGAAGCGGGCTTGTCCCTATAGACATTAGCCTTGACATACCTCCACAAAAAATAATCTAATGGTGTCAAATCGCACGATCTAGGCGGCGAATTGACCGGCCCGAAACGTGAAATTAACTGTTCACCAAACTCGCCTCGCAATTGCGCCATTGTTTCGCGTGCTGTGTGGCATGTGGCACCATCTTGTTGAAACCACATATCATGCAAGTCAAGAACTTCCATTTCGGGCAAAAAAAAGTTTGTTATCATCGCTCGGTAGCGTTCACCATTGACAGTAACGCTGCGATTCGCATCATCTTTGAAGAAATAGGCCCAATAATGCCGCCGGCCCATAAACCGCACCAAACAGTGGCTTTTTCGGGATGCATTGGTAGCTGTTGCAATGCTTCTGGCTGATCTTCACTCCAAATGCGGCAATTTTGCTTATTTACGTACCCATTCAACCAAAAATGAGCCTCATCGCTGAACACTAGCAGCGCGCGATGAACATTTCGAACCGAGCACGAATTTTGATAGTAAAATTCAATAATTTGCAAGCGTTGTTCATTTGTAAGACGATCCATGGTTAAATTGCAAACCAAACTGAAGCTGTTTGACAGTGACACAAGGTACTAAACACACGTCAGCTGTCAAAACCAGTGTTGCCAAAACCAAACCAGCTTAAAAATCACCCTTTAGTTACTATATTAATGATTCAATTTATAAAAAAAAAAAAATATTTCAATAAAACGTAAAAAGTTTTACCAACAATGATTTCTAAAATCAAACTTCTTTTAATTTTTATTTTTGTCTAAACTTATTTTTCGTTTTTCGCTATTATTTTGCTCGCAGCTATATGTATTAATTTTTGGAAACAATCCAAAATGGGGTCCCTAAATCCCGTCAAATACGGGGTGTCTTGGTCTGCAGAGGGCTCTATAAGGCCTTTTCACTTCATCTGACAGCTTTTTTATAGTAAAATAAGTCGTGGAACGAACAACAATTATAGATCTCTTCCCTAATCCAGAGAGAAATTCAAGTGAATCGGTCTATCCGTTAAAATTGGTTTAGAAAAATCGAATTTAAGTTAGCGGAATGAGGCATAATATAGACGGGAAAGTGAATTATTTTTTTTGTGTCTCAATTCTTGGAAAATGTTTCTGAAAATGGGGAATTTAATTTAAGGTAGCTGAGCTTTTAAATAATAAATCAGATTTGGATAAAAAAAATTATTAAAATATTTTGTTGATGCAAATTAATTTTTTTTCAACTTTTTTGTTCGATCGTTGGATTTAATAAAAGACCAAACTTATTTTTTTTCCTGACGTTTTAACTAATTTTCCTGATGCAAATATTAATATCTACAAGAAATTTGACAAACTTTCATGGGAAGAAACTTTGGACACTTAGTCTATGCACAAAATCAAGTAACCTTATAGTGAAGAAAGGCTGAACAACTCAAATCAAGTTGAAGAATTTTGTTGATCTACCCTCAAATTTATTCATGTTCTACAGAGTAAAAATGTTAAATAAAATATTTTCGAACTTTCTTTTTTAGTACTGGATATCTAATACATACTTCACTATATGAAAAGCCATCAAAATAATTGTTTTCTCAAAAAAATTCTTAATCAAGTCCTCTCGTCCAATCTTAATTCTTCTTTGTGTTCGAAAGACTTTGGAGGGCTATAACGTTGAATCTGAACAATGTGTGCAAATTGCCAATTGTTTACTCAAAATTAGTGCTCTGTTCGAGAAACGTTCCGTGCATAACACGATTTTTATCCTCATCAGAATTTTTCTGCCGAGTCGACTAATCGACGTTCAGTGGCCGTATTCAAGTCAACCGGTTCGATAAATTTATCAGCTAACATGTCAAGGAAATGCAAGTTCTGCTGAAATCCCGAGGCAGTCAATTTCTAGTGTTTCACAGGAACTTGGCCTTTCTGTGACTTTATCTTGCCGAATTTTTTTTCGGGACGTATGTCCACAGCCATACCCGTATAAAAACCAACTGACTCAGGACCAGGACTTAAGGTAGATGATACCCGAAAGGCATGGATGGGATTCCAACTCACTAATCAGTGAACATGGTATCCCCTTCTACACTGATGGGTCAAAAATGGAAGAAGGAAGAGGGGTACTCTGTGAAGCTCTTAATATTAGAGAATATAAACTCCCAGATGAGTGTCGTGTCTTTCAAGCTGAGATTGTAGACTATAAGATCCCAGACAGTAGCAAAATGCCGAGGAATACTAAACAAAATTTGCAACACCAACCAAGTCAAACTCTGCCGGGTTCCTGGACATAGCAATAAGGAAGGGAATGACACAGCAGATGAACTGGCAAGGAAGGGGTCAGTATCAAATAGGGAAAATAGTTTCCAAGAAGATATGGGACCAGACGTCCCCATTGGCATGATTAAAAGGAAGATAGATATAACAACGAAAGAGCAAATCAATAACTCCTGGATGTCCAGGAACGATTGGTGCCATTGACACTAGATTGGGTTTATTAGCACCCGATTTCTGTAGGAGCTGTCAGGATGTCGAAGAAATTGATATTTTGGAAACAGATTTATTGGAGAAATGGACGATCTATCGCAGGTTGCAGGTCTCAATGAAAAACATGAAGAGAGCACAGGCTGGTTCGCAAATGAACCAGTCTATGCCAGTCATTATAGTTTAGGAGCATCTCTGCTTTTTATATTTATTAAGGGGATCACTATGGAACACTAGGCCCCGTGAACCCAACAGCCTCCGGGCTGTGCACGCCCCTCCTAACATTACCTAACCTTACCTAACCTTACCTAGGGTAAATAACCATAGAAAACACCGCCGCTTTATGCTAACTGATTGAACTCTTGGGCAGTTAGAGGTTGACAAAAATCATCTATAGCGACAAAGCCCATTTTTGGATGTACTTGTGAACATATACCAATAACCAAATGCATTTTGAGAAAATCTCTGTTTGCTGTGGATTCTCTTCTAGCGGAATTATCGGTACTTGTTTCAAAACGAAGCTGGCATTTTCATAACCCTCAACGACGATAAGCTAATTCTCTTGGCCTAAACTGGTAGATGATATGGATACCAATGATATGTCGTTCCAACAGGACGGTACTATGTAACACACAGCGTACGCCACGATGAACATTTTGTTTGATTTGAGGGTCTGCTTATCTCGGACAGGAGTGGCGGAAATATGGCATTTTTAGGGCCGTCCTAAATCGCAGATCTATCCAAAATAATTGATGCTGATGCCCTCAAAGTCAATATAAAGAACACCATCCAGCAAAGTAAACCAGGACCCATGTTCTGTAACTCTCGCATCGATAAAATCAGTCGAGAAACGATGAAAAATGGAACAAAACTCATATGATTTGTTTCAATTTTCATCGTTTCTCGACTGCTTTTAACCATGCGAGAGTTACAGAACATGGGTCCAGATCTTTGCGAGAAAGTCATCGCAAATTCGACTACGTGTGCTTAGTCAAGCAAAGGCGACGCCGACGCGACGTTATATTTCAAATGTACTTACAATTACTTCCTTAAAACACAAAAAAAAAAAAAATTTAAATTTAAAAACCGAGCATCCTTATTGAACGACCCTTTTTTAAGAATTCCTCGCTGGTATGACTACATTTTCAGCTTTTTTCCCAAACAAGTTTGGTATTCCAGAAGGCTCTACCAATAGTTGATTGCTATTTATAACAATCTTTCAGAAGATCTTAAGCAGGGCTACCTACCAGTTTTTGAGAAAGAGTCAATAAAAAGAGAATTCTAAGAAAAAAAGAGCCACCGCTGAAAACGTCCCCAAAATATAAAAATATGCACGAATGGGTCGCACGAACTTGCTATTACGTGCGACATCACGATCACACTGTGGTTCTTAAGTCTGAAATAAATTAGTTATGGCAGCCTATATTTTATCCATTTGCCAAAACTTAGTAAAGTTGCAGGCAGTATTATGTGAGTATATAAAAATTGACAATATAGCCCTGTGTTGCATATATGCAATATGCATGCAAGGAAATTATATTATTCTAACTGGAAAATTGTTTTAAATCAACAAAATTAGAAAGAAATTGATTAAAATACTTCTGAAACTTTTTTTGAACCCAACGCGATGTACACCATCCAATTTCTTATATAAAATAAATCTTAATTTATGAGAACACATTTTAAAAATAATTAATTTTGTATATATGTATGTAGATATATGTATTGAATTTCGTAAATATTTTTAAGAACAAAATTGGTAGGCCAATTTTTAGTTTTTATTAATGTGGAGTTAAAAATTTAAATTTACAAAAAAAACCGTTTTCGAATAATCAAATTTTGAAAAAAATAATTTTGAAATTTTTTTAAAATCCAAAAATAATTTTTTGGAAAGATTTGATATGCAATATTGTTTAAATTTATTACAAATGTATAAAATATTTAGTTTTAATCGATAAGTGAGATAATGAGAAAGTCGAAAATCAAAACCACAATGTAAAATTTAATAATTTTAAAAGTGAGACCTTACTAATTTTAATACAAAAAAAAATTATCAAAATCGTAGGAATCGTTTTTAAGCAAAAAAAGGGAATTTTAAACATTTGTATGGGAGGTACCGTTATTTTTGATGGTAAGAATAATTTTTGTTTAAAATCTTCTAGATAATGTTAAAAAATTCTTTGTGCCAAGTTTAAAAAAAATCGACCAGTTCGCTTTTGAAATATCGAGTTGTCAAAAAAAATATTTAAACTTTTCTAAAAATCCAAAAAATATCTTTTTCTTTTTTTGAAATGAAAAAGTAACAAAAACTTACAAAAAAAAAAAAACAGTTGTAAAAAAAATTAATGCTACCGTAAACAGCTAAACCATTTGAAAATTAAATCCGAAATATGGCACTTTTATCTCATTTTTTCTCTTTTCTACGTTCGGGAGATATTTAGGCGAAAAGCTAAAGGGTACGAAATGGAAATGAACGCGTTCATATTTGAAAGAATTTTTTAATCAGAGGAAAAATATCAAACAATTTTTTACAAAAAGTGTTTTTACTTAGAGGAAAATTGAAAAATTATGAAAAAGGAAATTTAAGTAGATATATTATTCTGAAAAAGAGTAAAAAGAACCACGAAAATCTCAAAAAGAGCCAATTTTGAATGATTTTAGAAAAGTGGAGCCAAAGAGCCACACCTGAAAATAAGAGCCAAATTGGCTCTTTGGAGCCACGAAGGTAGCCCTGATGATCTTAAGTTTATAAGGTAAATAGCTAGATTATGCTGATGATATCCAAACGAATATTAGTTAGCCAATTAGAATTGTCGAGGAAGCTACATAAATCATTCCTCATGAGTAATTTTCAGTGGGCCTCTAGGTTTTAAACTCAAACTGCTTGTTTTTTTTTCAAATTCAGAATCAAATTTAGCTGAAAATATTTGAAATCATTTTATTTTATTAATATTACATTTTTTTTTTTCAATGTTAACATGCATTAGGCCTTACAACAGGCCATCTATTAATTCAAATGCGGCCCTGACTTTTTAGTTAAAAATTTGAAAGTGTAAGGAATAGCTAATAGAAATTCTGTTTTCAACATTGAAGTATACCCATTGGGACTGGTAATGTAAAAATACACGTATAGGCTTTCTTGGGGTTCCCTGGCCTATAATGTCTACTTTCACACCACACCCGTAATTATCGTTATTGAAAACAAAAGCAGGGATAAGTTAAGGGCAGAGTTACAAAATATATCAAACTCTTGTCGAGTGCACCTAAAGAAGTGTGCTGTGTGCGCCACTATTACTGTGTACTCTTCCTTAATTTAAAATTAGAAAGGGGAAACATTTTGAATTTGTAAATAGACACAGAGAGGTATGTATGGCTTGGCTACAGGTGGTGGAGGTGGTATAGCTGGCACCATTCATTGATATGCATTATTTGCTTATTTAGTTTTTTTTTTTTTCTGCTGCTGGCCTACCTTTGTTAACGGAATTAGGCTTTTAAGCGTAACATGTTAATGAGAATGCACTCAGGTGATTGGTAGCCTCGTGGGAAAAGGGTTTCCTTTTATAGGCATATTGCACGCTAAAGGAAATTTATAACTGATTACTAAATAGCACGAATGAATTTGTTTATAAAGACACTCCTCTTGGACAATGGTTATTATCGATTTCCCCATATGATGTTAAGGTTTTGGAACTTTTAGAACTAAATAATTATCATTATTCTTAGTTTGTATAAAATTCCTTTTTGCTAGAACTTAAAGGCTTTTTGGTCAAATCCAAAGATGACAAAAAATATGAATTCTAAACAAGTGTAATGTTAAGTTCTTTAGGCTCTGGACTTTGAATCAAAACCCAGCTTATTCCACTGAAAAACAAAAACACATTCTTTCAGGGGTACCTATTGCCCTTTGTGGGGAAGTAACAAATCCCCCAAAAGAAACTTTTGTAATGAAAATGTGCTTCTCATCTTATCCGTTCGGATTAAGCAGATATTTCTTGGTTCACCTAATTCCTGTCGACTAACAACACGCCCACACGAATATGTTAGGGTTCCAATTAACTTATTCATGGTTCTCAATAAGCTGTGGCACCAGCACTAGCAACTTATTATTTTTACTAAGGAATACGGTGGTAAAAGTTGTTTGGAAATATTACGAATTAAAAGAATTCAGAAGATATATAGTATTCTGGGAAAATACTTACATTTCAAAACATTTTTCAAGCGTAAATTGCTCCATTTTGCGCCACAGGTATCTATAAGATGTTCTGTTTATGTCACATTCGTAATTTAAAAACAAAGTTTATACAGTCGACTCCGCCTATATGCACTCCGCTTCAATGAAACTTTTGGTTATATGCAACAAGCAATTTATCATGGATTTTTTTTTTCAGGGCTTTTTCACACAAATTAGTGCGGATAACTGCACTCTCCGCTCATTTGAAAACTCCCTTTAATCGAAACAATTTTTTTTCCCTCAAATAATTACTTTGTTCTGAAATAACTCCGCTTGAGTAAAACACTGAACGTATCCCTAAATTTTTGAAGTTTGAACACACCAAAAAAATGACATCTTAAGTTTCATTCCATTCTCATCGTTCCAATCCTTTCAACTGTCACAATTATTAAAAGTTGTTTTACTCGATGTTCGAGGTTATTTATGTTTTATTTTTCTATCTTTGGAAATATTTCACATCACATCGTTTAAATGGAAAATAAAGTTGCAGTTAGTTAACGAACTTTGGTTAAGTGCAACAATGTTGGATATTTCCGAAGTTCGTTTATATGAAAACTCCGCTTAATTGCAACAGATTTTCTGCATTTCTTGTGTTGCAAATAAGCGGAGTCGACTGTATCTAATTATTTTACAATATATTAACATCTTAGAAAGGATCCCTAGGAATTTTCTGGTATGGAAATGAACAGAATTAGGTAAAAATTTACATGTTACACTTCACGTGCATAGTGATGCACGTGTTAATACTTCACGTTTAACGTTACGTTCGCTTCACGTTTAACTTGGTTTGTGAGGCCGTTAGGCATAGACAAATGGGAATATTCTGGGCTTAGGTATACTGTAAATAAAATTATAAATTTGATGGTGCGACAGGCCCGAAATGGGACCAAAACTGTTCTCGGCTCGTGGTCAGCCCTAAGTGATAATATTGAATCAGGCATTATTGTTTTGAGCCATAGTACGTTACAAACATTTGAATGAGCTCATTACTACAAATTTATAACTATTACTCTGTCTTCATTGAAAAAGGAAAGACAAAATGCATTTAATATTAATTGCATGTGATAATTCTAATTCTAATTTGAATCTACATTCTACACTCAAAGAAAAAACAGAAAGGTTTTAATTTAAATACCTAGATATATTGTAAGTTTATTAAAACAGCTTTCGTTCTCAGACCTAACACATCATTTAAACTTTTCATTGTAGAATACCCTTAATTTTTTTAAAAACAGTATTCATTTTTTTTAATAGTAGTTGCACCAATAGGACCATCATTTTTGCAAAAGTTGCATCAACTAAATCGATAGTGGAATGGTCAATTTTTTTCTAACTGAATAACATTAAATTTGAAACGAAATTGTATGATTCGTAAAGATAAATTGGTCTTCGTCTTATGCTTCTAAATGTAGTGAGAAAAGACGTGCATTTGCATGAAAACCCCAGCCCTAACGATGAAAAAGTCGACTCGAAAATCTGGAGTATTTATTCTTTTCAGGTCAAATTTTTTTAAAGAACCCACTTAAACATCTGTCAAATTTAAATTTAAATATCTTTCAAATTTTCAAGCCGAAGTAAATCTTACACTAGCAACAATAACGCCTAAAGAAGGTATATACAGTGTGATCGGTAGAAGGTGCACCAAAAAGCTAGAGCGAAAAGGTTGGGTTAATAAAGAAAAAAATCGTACGGGAGGGGGTCTATTACCCCCCCCCCCCCCCCCGTTTTTGTGGAGGGGCAATTTTCTAAAAAAATGACTTAAAACTGACACAAAATTATTTAAAAACAACGGTAAAACTCACAATGCCATGCTATACCTTTCTGGAAAGCCAGAAATCTCTTCTTTAATTTTTATTTTAAATTAAGTTGTTTTAGTGAACATTTTTTGAAAAAATAATTTTCAAACACGAAATTTTGAAGAAAAAAAAATCAAAAAAAAAACATTTTAAAACCAATTTTCTTCAAAATTTTATGTAATTAAGTACAATTTTTGTTTTCAAAATTCAATACTCTTATTAGTTTGTAGTCAAAAACAGACAACCGGACGTTAAAATGTCTTTTATTTTTTGAAAAAAATTGAAAATAATTAAATCTACTTTACTAGCTACGTTGTGCAAATAGGATCTTTAGAGCAACTTAGTTGAAGTCTAATTAAGGGAATTTTATTTCGGTATTTTAAGATTTAAAATTTTATTTCGGTACCTATTATTATTATTTTATTTCGGTATTTTAAGAACTAGAAGAGATTTCGGAGTTTTTGGGGTTTGACTTAAAATTAATATGAACATTGGATATTACAAACAAAAATATAACTTAAAAACGTAAAATTTTGAACAAAATTAATTTGAAAAAAAATTTTTACATTTTTTTTTTTCAAAATTTTGAGTTTGAAAATTAATTTTCCAAAAACCGTACTCTAAAACAACTTTATTTAAAAATAGAATAAAAGAAAAGATTACTAGTCTTACAAAAAGGTGTATCATGGCATTGTACACGTAACCCTTGATTTTTAATAATTTTTTTTTGTTTTAAGTTAATTTTTTAGAAAATTTCCCCTCCCGGTTAAACGTGGTGAAAAAGACCCCCTTCTTATGTGATTTTTTTCTTGTCTCGACCCAACCTACTCGCCCTAGCATTTTGGTGCACCTTATACCGATCACCTTGTATATGCCTTATTATGGCGTTATGGTTGCTTAGAGTAAGATTTGCTTCGACTTGAAAATAAACAAAAACAATAATTGATAATCTTTGATACAAACAACAAGAACTTAAGAGTGCCACCAACAAGTTCTGGCTGGAGTTTGATCAAATTGTAATAAATACATATTAAAAAAAATTATAAATTTCAGATAAACACTACCCAGCAAACATTTTTCTGAAGGTTCAGATTTTCTTCACCAAAAATGATTCCAATAAAGTGAATTAATTGTGAATGTTCATTTAAGAGAAGGGATGATGAGTAAATACCTTTATTTAAATGAATCATAATGCAATCATATTTATGATTCAGAAAAGATAAAGAAATAATTTTAAAGACTCTTATATACATTCATTTAAATTAAGTTTAAATGAAGATCATAAATCATTCACAAAAGCGATTCATATCGGTGTCCAAGTGCCCAGGTAAAAGAATTCAAATTGCATCATAAGTGAATTCTTTTCCGATCAGGTTCTTCAATTTTGTGATTTATTTATGATTCAATTTTGAATTAAAATGTTTGCTGGGTAGTTTTCAGCTTTACTAGTATACATACCTAAATTTTCAGGTAATGTTCATTGAAGTGCGATAAATTTTTTGACAGCTATATTTTTGTCAATTTCCAAACTGGCACTAGCTCAAAATTGGCAACTTTAAATTTGACATCTTGATATTGATCAATACTATTCGTAAATCTTCCGATTTCATTTACAAAGAATCATTTCAAATCGAAATGTTTTCATGGTATTGGACCTTTTCCATTGAAGACGTCAAAGTAATAAATTTTTAAATTCGTGTTGATTTCCAGTGAATTCGGTCTAGCTATATAAACTTGTTTGTATAGATAAAAATTTATTTTTATTTGTAATCTTGATCAATTTGAATAATTTGCATTTTTCTTACACAATTTATCATTTAAACAAGAATCCCAAAAAATATCTTTGGCGCCAAGTATTTAATTCAGTTATTTTAAACACACAAAGATCTAATTCTAGAGCATCCAAGTTAACCAGTTTGATTATTTTATTATTGACGATTACGTAACAGAGCCAATCAATTTAATATTAATATTTTACAGAAACAATAACAAATCACTAATTGATTGATTTGCAATTCATAAATCTAGGCAATAGAAATGCTAAAGAACGTTCTATGCAAACTTCCATTGATGTCATATCTACTTTTCGAGATTTGATAATTCACTTTTGATAAAATGTATTTTTATGGTTCCGTAGACAAGACAATCGCTATAGAAAAAAATAACATTTTATTGAGATTGTTTCGTTTCGTTCCATTTAATCGAATAAAACCTATGAACGTTAAAAACCTAGTTTTTAAAGTTTGATAAAAGTATTGTATATACATACCTACGTGCGTATATATTTATTAAAAAAAAAAACTGCCTTTACGCAAGAGAACTGAGCAATTAATTCAAATGGCCTCCAGTCTCCATACAATCGACACCACCACACCACAACCGACTTCCATAAAATAACATAAATCAGAATTTAAGAAAACGAATTTTAAATTCACTTCCATGCTGAGTTTGTTTTGGTTTAGAAATTTCATACAGAAATTTATTATTTTGCGAAGAACAAGATTCATGGAGAAGATACTTAATTGTTGTTTAGTTTTTTTTTTTTTTTTTGTTAATAGCTTTACACTCAGAGCTGGTATAAGGCCTTGATATTGTTATGTGTAGTGGAGTGGTACTTAGTTGTAAATGTTTTTCTTCAAATGAATCATTTTACTCATTGCGTTGATAGGTATTACAAAATAGCACTTCCAGGTTGCACGTATAGCTGATTTTCTTATTTTAGAGGTGGAAGTTGATATAAAGGGTGTTTCAATTAGATTATCGATCAATGGTGTTACTTGTGAATGAGGCTTAAAAGTCAAATGAAAGCAGATTTGTAAAGTTCAATTTTTGGCAATTTTAACCATGGAAAGAATAATAATCGCACAACTTGATAAAAAAGTTGTTAACATACATATTCTTCAGCCTATTACCATATTGTTCAGTAGCAGAACTACCGCTTTTGGGCAAATCAAATCCATAAGGATGTTTATTTTCATCAAGAAGCCAATGTTTCCACAAAAGGTCACTTTTTGGTGTTAGTTTTGTTTGGTAGTTCTTGGATAATGATCCAAAGATTTCTGTTAGGGTGAATGGTGTTTTTGATTGCCCTAATGCAGTGTCATAGGTCATATTGGTCATTCTTGCGATTTGACGCCTTTGGATTCGGTTAGGCCAAGAGTGAGTTCTAAGCCAACAAGTCAAAAAACTATTCAACAGCTAAGCAGCAATTATGCAGAGAGGCGTCATCAACAGTTTTGACCATGGAGTGAGACACCGAAGCCTTGGCGAAAATTTGACCAATTTTCTCTTTGCCATTACCTACCATTAAAATATGATTCCATAAAGTAATCAAACAAGTTTAGGGTCCAGCGTTAAGAATCCTGAAATTTCAAATTCCCGAAAACCCATTATCCCAAACATTTTTCCCCGAACCGAAAAATTGTGTGATTTATGTTAAATTATATGATTCAATTATTTCTTAACACTATACTTGACCTTTTTTATTTGAAATCTTATCTGAGAAAAAAAAACTGCGCCCGCCTGTACTCCTCCGCATAAAACTGGCAGAGTACAAAACTGATTAGGTACTATTTATGCGGCTCCGCTGGGATGATCCGAAATCTTAGCACCACCAATTGGTCAAAAAAGTTCAACTGCTTTTAGTAATTGGTCAGTCATTGAAAAATCTTAATCATTGATTTTTGGCAACTCATTTGGCCTCATGTGGCCTCATAAAAGGTCAACTAGTTTCAGTAATTGGTAAGCTATAGATTTTTTTTTTTTATAATTTTTCAAAGTTTTTAAGGTCGTAGAAATTGTTCTATACTCTGTGACCTTGAAAAAACGTAGGACGTAAGAGCAAAAAAAATCAGCGGGTGACCAATTATCGAAATTAGTTTACCTTTTATGAGTCCACTAAAACCCTTCAAATGGTATATTTTTTTTTTTTTTGCGAATAACCCACAAACAAAGTTATACAAATTTTTGAAAGAATTTAACCACTGATTACAATTGTTTAATGCCTGACCAAATTCTTAAAGTAGTTGGCATTTTTTGACCAATTACTGACCTTTTAGATGGCATACTTTCAATGCGAAAATCCCACATAGGGGTTGCTAAGATGCGGACCAGAGTCTAACAGCCCAAACCAAGCGATAATATCATTCACCATTTTTGTAGTGGTGACTATACTAAGAAGTATAGTCGTACGCAATTTTGTTTTTCTAAACTCTGTTAAATATTCTCTTTTTTATTTGTAAAATGATTATTTTGTGTTTGAAAACTTATTTGTTTAACAATTTAAAGCTATTTTTTTTTTTTCAATTTTATTTACAGAATTTCGGCGATTTGTGATTTTGGGTTTTCAGGTTTTTTTTCCAAATTTCAATCAAACATGTTGAAAACTTTAAAACAATGTTGGTACCTATTGTACGGATTGGGTACGCTTGTCCTAAAAACAAAATCCTCAGACCTAAATTCACAAAACTTAAATCCCGAAAACGAAAAACCTCAAATTAAAAAATTGGACAAAAAGTTGACGAAACTCACTAAAATTATACAAATTTTATAAAATAATTTTATATTCTAATAGTCAAAAAATTGCTAAAAAAGTTTTCTGCTGTATCCACAAAACTATAAAATTCCAAAATTCTTAAACACAAATTGTCCCTATTTTAAGTAGGTATTTACATAAATATTTGGGCTTGTTTTTCTTAAAACATATTACTTCTAGGAAAAAAGTTTCATAATCTTTTTTGTGTAGAATTTCAGAAGCTACAATTTTCGACAAGACAATAGAAAAAAAAGGAATTCCAAAAAAAATGAATTTTACCCCTTTCATTCCACAAAATAAAAACCCTGGTACAAATTTAAGGTACCTACACTTTATAAAGAAAATTAAAGGAAGAGATTTCTGGCTTTACGAAAAGGTGAAGCACGGCATTGCTAGTGTTACCGTTATTTTTTAATAGTTTTTTTTTTAATTTTGTAAAAAAAATTGCCCCTCCTGGATGAACGGGGGGTAAAATAGACCTCCCTCCCATATGATTTTTTTCTTGTCTAGACCCAACCTACATGGTCTATGTATCACCCTGTATATTAACAAGCAGTTTGTTGGATTGGACATTTTTGTTTATGGGGTTTTTCGAATTTGTGGACTTTTTATTCCTGGATTTTATGCCTGAAAATTATATAATCTTGTGTATTCTTAGAAGTGTGGGAATTTTGGTTTTGAAGATTACGTCGCTTTGGGCAAAGATGTCGATGTTTTCACCAAACATAACTACAATGAGGGGGAATTCTAATAAAATGGTTTTCATAATATTGACCTATGGGCGTTGGTCCATACAAAATCGTCGGTTTGAAATTTTGAAAATTACTTTCCACAGCTTCTATCTATTTGAAACCAAAGCTCATTGATTTTCAAAGGACTAAATTGTCTACATTGCATCAATATTTTCATTTGCTATCGAGTACCTACTTTAAGTCTTGACTGTATATGTATAGTAAAAGCTTATATTTTGATTTTTTTCAAAAATTCACAAAACGCAATTAGAGTATATAAACTGACGATTTTTCTAATATTCTAGTTAAACTCGCTAACGAATCTCTTGTTTTTTGCCAAAAATGTATATACAGGTAGTAGGTACAGTTTAATTTTCTAATTTTGTTTAAAAAATATTTCATGTTCTTTACACCTTTTTCTTAACTTAATAGGTACCTATGCCTCCATATTAATATACAATTTCTTTCAAAGCTTCTGTGGTCAGCCACTGGCCTTGAGCAATAAATAAAAGTTCGTGCGCTATTTAGTCATGCATTTTATTTTATTTTTTTTTTCTGTTGTGTTTTTTGTTTTCGATTTTTTACGAATCCGAAACTTCTTGACATCTTGTTTTCGTCGCTTACTGAAAAATGCAATCTCATTGTTTATATACCTATGTATCTTGTTCTTATTTTTTGATGATTCACACTTAAACATCAACCAAAACGGAAGAAAACAGGCGCAATTCCTATTAATAATGTCAGCTGGTAGAAGATAAAGTGTTAGTCACTAAAATGTTTAATGTTTTTTACTTGCTCTATAGAGCAAGTATTGGTTTCGTGTAAAAAAAAAATTTCGACGCTATAATCAAAACTAACACTACGATAATCGAGAAGTCCGAAAAAGTTGGTTTTGTCATGCCGTCCGTCGGTGTGTGCGTCTGTGCGTCCACTGTAATTTGAGTTAGAGCCTAAACGGTTGCACCGATTTGCATGAAATTTGGTACAGAGCGTTTTTATGTGATTCCCTAGAGGGGAAATTCGAATTTTTGTTTTAGCTCATCTAGAACGGGTATTTTGGTTTCTTCATATTTTCTCGAGAACGGCTTTGATTAAACTTCTTACCTGTAATAACCAAGCCAATTGTAAGAAAACTGCATTTCATGTTTTTCGCAAAATATTCACATTACGGAATTAGGAATTCCAGGTTTTTTGAGAAAATCTTCTTATTTTTGGGATATTCGCGTTTTTTTTAGAAAAAAAAATCAAACAAAAAATCAATTTTTTAGTGCTTTTAACTCTTTCAATATTTTCTGGTTAAATATGTGATACATCATGCATCTTCAATGTTTAATATAACCATAAGAGCAAGTTCGTCCGATCAAGTCGTGCATATTTTTTTTAATACGAACAAAACACAATCTAAAACAAAAAATTGTGATTTTCATTCTATTTAAATTTTACCATTGACCTTAAGTTTATCAATGAAAAATAAATGTTTTCAAAAATGATTCATTCGGTATCCGTAGAAAAGACATCCCTATCTACTCAAAATACTTGTGTCTAAAAAGGCAGTATTATAAAACGTGCCTTGAATGCGTCGGAGAGAATATTGATCGAAGGATTAAAATGGAGTTCTGAGACGTACCTATACTGATCCACAGACTGACGGACGATATGGAGATAACGAGTTTTTTGGACTTTCGGTTTGATTAAAATCTCAATTTTTTAACATTTTTTCATTACTTTCTCAATTTAAGCAACCGCAAGCAACCAAAAGTCTATTTGAACACCAAAAGGATTATAAGTGAATCAGTGGCAATCACTTGTTCGCATTTCTTTATAATCGTTATTATAATTTTGAATAAACCCCAAAACTTTTTAAATGTAGTCATAATACAAGGTTTACAGGATCTAGGGACCCCATATGTGGGATATTCGCAAAAACATATGCTCTCTAGTAGTTCCGTATATAATTGGTCAAAAAATATCAATTAGTTTCAGAAATTTAATCAGTGGTTAAAGTTTTTCAAGTTTATTAGCAAATTTTAATAACCTCATTGGTGGGATATTCGCAAAAAAAAGTATATAATCTGAAAGTTAAACAACATAATATACTTAGTTTCAATGATTGTTTTTTTCTTAATGAATGATTTTTTCAAGATCGTAAATCATTTGTGAGATATTCAAAAAACTAAATCTTAAACATACTTAGGAAAATTGTTAAAAAATCTGAAGCTAAAGGGTCCGCCATCTAACGTTTTTTTTTTCAACTAGTGTTTATTTCGTGAATGGTAACACTTAGCTCATGTTTGATTTGACAGATAATTAGTTTTATCCTTCCGCTGAACGAATATGGTTGTGTATACGCTTCGCTAAGTGGGCCTGCGATAGACTTAGAGAAGATGCCGATTTTGCCAAAAAAAATCATCTTTTCAGATGAAGCTCATTTTGATCTTGGCGGGTAGTAAACACGCAAAATTGTCGCATTTGGGGCTCAGAAAACCCGCACGCATACATTGAAAAGCCGATACACCCAAAACGAGGTACTGTTTGGTGCGGATTTTGGTCCAGAGGCATAATTGGGCCATTTTTCGAAAATGAGCAAGGAGTGGCCGTTACAGTCAATGGCGATCGTTATCGGGCCATGTTGAACGAATTTTTGTTCACAAAAATTGAAGAGGAGGATATTGGCAACATTTGGTTTCAACAGAACGGCCGGCGCTACGTGCCACACTCGTTACACTCGATGTTTTGCGCCATTTTCAAAAAAAAGAAGTTATTTGGCGGACCCTTTGTTTGACTTTGTTGACCAATTTCGACATTTAAAATGGCATACTTTTTTTTTTTAAATAGATGGTGGTTGCGCTCGACTTAGCTGCGGTATTGCAATTTCTTTCAAGATAACACTCCTACCCTAAGAAGAGAACCCTTTCAAAGAGGCAATAAGCAATATATCAATGTGAAGTGATGAAAAAACATTGCAAAGGGTATGACCATTTTACTATGAACCCTTGGCCAAGAGTGTCTCTAAACGAACAAGTTTGGTATCAAATGAAAGGTGACATCAAGCTTGTTATATTAGTGAAATATTTTTAAAATCCTGCCTGGCAAAGTTGAAATATTTAACCTTGGAGTTTCTAATTGCAAAATAAAGAGTTCAGTTTTTTTCCCTAATAATTGTCCAAAACTGTGTACACTCTTCATAGAGCTTTTCTTTCGAATTTCAGATAACAATAAATAGATTGTTATCTGAAATTCACATGCGGATCCTATAAGTCCAGACTTATTTCATCATCGCAGTAAATAAAATAAAACAAAATAAAAAAAAGTAGATTATCACTTTCTATAATTACAAAAATCTTAGTTTGTTCCGTCATCACAAACAGAAATTCCAATGTTGGTTTCGATTTACTTAAAAATTAATTTTCTTCGGATTAATTAGAGCGTGGGTAATGCTTTATCCTGCAACGTATATCAATTACATTATTTGTAATTAGCTATATACCTACCGATTGCTATTTGTAAACAATCTTAGGTTCCAACAACATAAAATCACATACACAAGTTTCAAGTCAAAGAAAGTGATTGCATTGTAAGTACATAGGTATTGATTTAATATACCTACTTAAACATTTGATACTTTTTCTTCTGAAGCTTAAATTGTTTCCCAACACCGCCGTGCCGCCGGCCACCATCACCATCACCGCACTAAGTTGTCTTATAGTTTGATGGTTGTATAACAAAAATCTTTCTTCATAAATAAAGACACTGAACAAAACAGAAATAGAACACATTTTCCAGTCCTAGGCACTTGTATCTATAATATAGACTCTTCGACGATATAGTATGTGCAATTTTACGAACCAATATAATAGAGCAGCACGATAATATGTGAAAGCCAATATGGGGGCTTACATAAAGCATGCGAGTGTATGAAGAATTGAAGACATAGTCACTGTCACCTTCGTGCCTCAACCTCAATCCAACCCTCTTCGACATCTTCATGATATAGAGACACAAGACACAACGGCAAACTTGCACAATTATTTACAATAAGAAACCACAAAAGTTTTCCTCACCACACACAGATAATTTGTTTAGAAATATTCTCAATGTTAGCAATATCAACCCTCAGCCCCTCTTAGAAGCTCTTTAAACTGTCAATGAAATAATGGCTCCAAGCCCTCCTCAAGTGCCTACCAGTAGCACGCGTCACGGCAATTTTCAATTCAATTATGATTGGGGGCAATGTGTATTGTTTATAAGTGGATTTCATGTTTCATGAAGAATAAAAACAAAATAATACTTTATTTTGATTTACGAAATTCAAAATGGTTTCCTTTGTTTTGTAAATACTTATTTCCGGGTTTGTTTCGGGTTTTTTTTTAGTAAGAGAATTTAAAGCTCCCACCTATACCTTTAGTGCTTAGAATCTTGACAAGAAGATAGTAACACTTTGAGTTATTATTTTTTTTTAGAAAATTCTTAAATTTTATTGATAAACAGGGTGTTTTGTATAAGATGCGACAGAAACTTAGGGCGTGTAGGTTAGGTCGACACAAGAAAAAAATGCCCAGTTGGGGGGTTCTAACGGGTGATTTTTTGGCTGGTTTGGTTTTGGCAACACTGGTTTTGACAGCTGACGTGTGTTTAGTACCTTGTGTCACTGTCAAACAGCTTCAGTTTGGTTTGCAATTTAACTATGGATCGTCTTACAAATGAACAACGCTTGCAAATTATTGAATTTTACTATCAAAATTCGTGCTCGGTTCGAAATGTTCATCGCGCGCTGCTTGTGTTCAGCGATGAGGCTCATTTTTGGTTGAATGGGTACGTAAATAAGCAAAATTGCCGCATTTGGAGTGAAGATCAGCCAACAGCTACCAATGCATCCCGAAAAAGCCACTGTTTGGTGCGGTTTATGGGCCGGCGGCATTATTGGGCCTATTTCTTCAAAGATGATGCGAATCGCAGCGTTACTGTCAATGGTGAACGCTACCGAGCGATGATAACAAACTTTTTTTTGCCCGAAAGGAAGTTCTTGACTTGCATGATATGTGGTTTCAACAAGACGGTGCCACATGCCACACAGCACGCGAAACAATGGCGCAATTGCAAGGCGAGTTTGGTGAACAGTTAATTTCACGTTTCACGCCGGTCAATTGGCCGCCTAGATCGTGCGATTTGACACCATTAGATTATTTTTTGTGGGGGTATGTCAAGGCTAATGTCTATAGGGACAAGCTCGCTTCGATTGACGCACTGGAAGCCAACATCCATGCATTCATTCGTGAGATACCGGCCGATATGTGTGAAAGAGTATGCCAAAATTGGACTCAGCGGATGGGCTACCTGAGACGCAGCCGCGGTCAACATTTGCATGAAATTATCTTTAAACATTAAATTGCAAGGTTCAAACTATCGATTCAAATAAATATTTCATTCATTTTTTCGAATTTTTTGTGTTTTTTTTTTAAAAAAAGTTCTAAACCTCTTAAAAAATCACCCATTATTTCCCTGCTAATTTGGCACGAAGGGCGATTTTCTAAGAAAAGAACTTATAACAGAAAAACAAATTATTTAAAAAAAAGAACGGCAACACTTAAATTGTATACACTGCCGATCAGTCAAATAAGCACAAAATGTTTTGTCTTTTACAATTTTATTTTCTCTTTCATGCAGAAAGCTATCGCCACAAATTTTGTTGTTAGACAAATTTAAGAGACAAGAGTTTCCTGCAGAAAGTTTACAGTTATCATCTTTTCCTATTTTGTTTTGCCTAGGCCAAAAGTAAGTGGTTTTTACCCGATCACCAGAATAGACGCAGAGGCTGTAATTTTAGTTTCTGATTAATTGTGCGTGTTAAAAGGTGAATTTCGTTATCTCTGGCAATGTTCGATTAAGTGAACACAAAATGGGTCATGGTGCAGCCCTATCTACGGAGGAAAAAGGGAAAATATTGGCCTACCGAGACAGCAATCTTACAACGAGACAGAAGTTTCTCTAGAAGTCAAACTGTAGTTGTCTACTATTTTCTGAAATATCCATCAAATTATGGGAAAAATATGAAAAATCCCGCTAGGAAAGCACTTACGGCTTACGAAGAGCGAAGAATACTCCGAAAAGCCTCAAACTCAATGTGTTCTGCAGCCAAAATTCGATTAAGTTTGAGAGTAAATGCTAGTGTCATCTAAAAAGATTAAAATTATAAAAAAAAACCGCTTCCCGACGTTCATAAGCATGCTCGATCTCTTTTTGGCCGGTATCGAATTTGGAGTGGTGTCGAATTGTTTTTTTCTGATGCAAAACACTTTAATTTAGATGGCCAAGATGGTTTCAACTACTATTTTCATGAAATAAGAAAAGAAGAACACTATTTAACCCGTCACCAAAGCCGTGAGGGGGTTTAATGGTGTGGGGTGCCATCTTTTACTATGGGGCATTCAAACTCGAATTCCTCTCAGCTAAGGTGAATGCCACACCCTACAAGGAGCTGCCTCAAAAAGCATTTCACCACTTTTCTAACATTTTTGGGTCATTAACATGGACTTTTCAACATGACAATGCCCCAATACATACCGTTCGAGTAGTAAAAGAGTGGATAAGAACCAAAATGTTACACTAATGGAGTATGGCCTCCGAACTCTCCCGATCACAATATTATTGAAAACGTTTGGGGATGGCTTTCGCGTACGGTCTATCAATCTGGAAGACTATTTGAAGATACTGAATCGTTAAAAAAATGCCATTAAGAGCGCTTGGAGCGAATTATCATTGGATCTTTTAAAGTCCCTTTACGATTCGATGTCTAACCGAATTTATGAAGTGATTTCAAATAAAGGTGGCAACACACATTATTAAATTAACTTAAAACAATTTAACGCTAATTTTTACTTATTTAAATTAATTTTAAGTCCTTGACTCTATTAGATCGACAAAGAGTTGTTACGGTAAAATTTACTGCAACAATGACCAGCCTTCAATTCCTTCATTCCCCTTTTATTTTTCGTGGCTGCTGCAAAATACTGTTGACGTTGAGGGCAACCGTGGTACCATCAACCATTGGTGTACTTAGCCAGCATTTTGCAAAAGCCAGCGGATGAGCTAAAGAAGTAACGAGTCAGCTTGACTCTTACTTTTATCTAAACTTAAATTAAATTAACGTAACTTTATTATTGAAATGAAATGGGTAGTAAACGTTTTTGAATTTGTAAAATTTATTATCTTTATTAATTTTAAATACAAAAAGTTTGTCGGAATTTTTAACTAGAAAAAAAAATCTTTTTAATTTTTCTCGAAATATTTAGTTTGGGATGGGTCTGAACTCGCCATTAAGATTCGGCAGGTTTTGGAAAGACATTTAACATATTGTTGAATCCGTGTTTGTGAGAGTGGTTGTTAAGTTTCGTTGAGATTCAACAACGGCGGCTTTCTAGGAGAGCACGTAGCTTTCCAGGAAGCCGGCATCCTGTGACCGATGATCACGAAAGCGAATGGCTGAATATGTGAATGTATGTGTGTGATTGGAATGGTCGAGGGAGGAATTGGTTTAAGCTTGGAAAGCCCACTCTTAGGAGAGCTAACCAAGCGACAAGTTTAATTTTTAGAATTTCGAGGAGAATTGAAGAAAAAAAAATCGAGGAAAAGTTTTGGTGGAAAAATTTTGGAGAAAAGGATAAAGGAAAATTTTAAGAAAAGGAGATTCGAGGTTCGAGAAAGTTAGGTGAAACAAACAAGTTCAAGGAGATAGAAGAGGCGAAGAAAACAAGATAAGTAGAGTGGTTAATTTTAACTCATTTATTTTCATCGTTTAAAGAGTTGCAAATTCTGATAGACGTGTAGTAGTAATTTGGTGAAAATTTCGACTTTTTATCCCAACTAGTTGGGACACGGTAATTCTTTTGATTCTTTAAACCGAGCGTTAACGGCCCATTTTTCTTTTTTTATTATACGGCTTAACGATTCCCCGTTAGCCTGTTAAAGTTTATTACTGTTTTCTTTTGTTTAGTTTAAAAAAATTTTGGGTTTTAATCCAGAGTTCGCCCACGGTTTCCCAAATAAAATCTATTATAAAGTCCCCATCTGGGCATACAAACTCTGTGTTTTATTTCTTTACATTCAAATTGTTGTTTTTCACTTCGTTATTGGTTGTACTTTTCTTAAAATTAAATTTGGAATTTTGCTAATTTAGCCTAATTAAAATTCCTGGCGCCAGCTTTTTCTTACAAGTGTCCCACTGTACTTGTAAGAAAATAATTCTTTCGTTTTAATCAATTGATTAAAACGATTATTAAATTTATTCTCGTTGGCATAATTCTTCCACAGAGAGGACCCCCCCCCCTGAGCAGTCGTGGTTGGCAGCTTTTTTTTTTATCGTGCTGCATGTGTGAATTTTTTTCTTTATTCTATTTAGCTCTTTTCTTCTTGGTGTTTTGACCGTCTGTCAAATCACTTATTTCTTTTATCGTCGCGCGCAAGGTGGATACCTTTTTTTGTTTAATAAATTGTTCGCGGTTTTCAAGTTAGCTTTAAAACCAAATAATAATAATACTAACAACAATCATAATAATAATATAAGAGAAGGAGAAAAAGTGTAACAATTGGCGCCCACCGTGGGGCCCTAACCCACGACCCTGAGATTAAGAGTCTCATGCTCTACCGACTGAGCTAGTGTCCATTTTTGGAGGTTCAGCAACAAAAAAAATATAAACAAATAACCTTTTAACCCAGAACGCTCATTATGTTTGTTTTATTTAAGAACTGAATATTTAATAATAAAAAAAATACATATTTGCAAATATTGTTCGTTTTTTGATTTAAAAAATTCAATATTCTTTAGAAAAACCTTGAGTCTATTTGGTTAATTGGCAGTGTATGTTACTTTTCATTTGAAGGGCCATTATAAACGAGAAAAATGTACAACACATAAATAGTCAATTTTGGGGTAAGAGTTGAATGAGTGCGGGCAAGCATCAGCAATACATACCAATTACCTCTGTTGCTGCAGCTTCGCGTTTGACTCATTTGTGTGTATCATGGGTTAAAACATGAGTCTGGTATAAGGGCTTTTTAATGGGGCTCTCAAAAAAAAAATAAAAGAAAAATATTCTCATCTTGCATTTATTCTTCTTGATCTTGATATTTCACTTACAAACAAAATAAAACATTTTAGATACACTTAAGTAATGGTAATAAAATACAATTAAAAATAAGGTAGGTATGTATCTAACTGGGGTAATTTTTGTATGTTATCCACATTAGTTCATGTAGGTATACCTACTCGTACAACTATAGATACCTCGATAAAAAAAATAAAACAAGTGGAAAGATAACCTTCATAAAACTTCATATACCTACATATTATGTACCTATATAATGAACCGAAGCCCTGTGAAAATTCTTGTAAATGACAATAACAAAAAGTTCAAACGAAGTTAACATCACTTAAATTACCTTAAATGGTGAGAAAAATGATTCTAAAAAATGATAATTAATAACATAACCACTAACTATTCATAAGGTTTAATCAAATTATTTTATACACCTTTTTTTTTAAGTGTTTCCGGTTCATGGGGTTTGAACCGGCAAAATAAAACATAGACATTGCACTTCACCTCCCAAGCGAGTGATTTTAATGTATAGGCATCCAATATTATGGGCTTTTGTGTAACAAAGTCAAGGTATGTAGTTGTAGTCACACACCTGTATTTTAATGACAAACGTGATGCATGGCCCGGAAAAAATCTGTTGGTCATCATAGAGATTAGTTAAACTAACAATTTTCCGCACTTTTTTTATAAAAAAAAAGAAGTGAACAAAAAAGCAACTATTTTTTTTTTTGTTGAAAAGGGAATTTATCGTTTGATCTAAACTAGAATAAAATTAACGACTTCAATGCATGTACTTGACTTCCTCAAATGATTTAATTAAAGGCTATTAAGTTGCTGAGTTTTTAAGATCTTAGGACGGTACCTATTGGTTAAAGAGATTTGTAATTTTAAATAAAAATAAAATACTGCAGTATTTTTATGAAAGGGGAGGGTTATATTATATACAAGAGAAATCTTTATATACAGCGATTGATACATAAATAAATAAATAAATAAAATAAATAAATTAGTTTTATATGTTCAAAAGTACAAACTCTGAGGTAAATGTTAATATAAGATTGTAGCTATTTATACAGTCTTTATTTCAAGAAATCACACGAACGGGAAACTTTTGTCCCGATAATATACCGTGAACAAGGGTGAATTAGGCAGATTTTATTTTTAAATGTGAATTACTTTTGGGATATTTTTTTTTTTCAAGAAGATTTCAACCCTTATTTGAATTCCTACCTACTTGTATCCCTCTATAAATGTGATAAGTCTTAAACAAAACAAATGAGCAGTTGTATTTTTAAAAAAAAAAGTTTGGGTCGCCAAATTCAATCTTCAATTTTGGGTGACTTTGGCCATTTGGGCTTTTGCCTCATTTTCTTGTAAACCAAAAATAGTAGGGCTATATAATAAAAACGGTGATTTTTTTTATATTTTAAATTCTTGTTTATTTGGTTTGCTCGAAATTGTCTGATTTTATGTGTATTAAAAGAAAAATACAAATATTAATCAATATAAAGGTTCATATCAATTGGAAGAATATAGGAAAAACTATAGCCTCTCTCGGCGATCAACAAGTGAATCAGGAAGTTTCTTTTCCAAATCACATTTTTTCACATTCGCAATGTCCTTCTCTTCTGGATAAATAAAGGTCAATCCAGCTGTTTTCCCCAAAAATAAGACTGCCAACTCGTGTTTTTATTTATTTTGAATGCAGCCGACTCGAAGTAAAATTCATTTTTTTTCTTTATTGTAAATTTGACCAAAACGTATAGACATCAGCCTTGAAGATATAATCTTCGCTGTCGATCGTGATAAAGACATCACTCACCAATTGTTGATTTTGCATGCAGTAAAGTCAATACTGTGACCGTCTGAATCGTCTATAGTAAAAACGAAATCATTGAATTTCAAGTGGTGGAAGTTGGATCATCTTCAGCTGATTTTTGAGCTATTTTGTCAAGTTGTCTATTGCCTGGATAGATTTCAGTTGATCGAAGGCCAGATTTTAAATTTTCCATCGCCTTATCGTTTTCATGAAAACTGACCAAGACTTTTATAAGAAGCCTCGGAACACTTCTTCCGGGACTGTTTTATTTCTCGCTTTTGCTAGTTTGTACGCACCGCTAAGATTTTGCCCCATATTATTTTTAAAGGTCGAAAGAGGCTACATTAAATGGCTGACCTTTATGAGTGCAATTTGCGGGCAGACAAAGAAACTTTATATCATTCAAAGAAAATACTTTGTTGTCAAAACATCCAAATAGGTAGCTTGGGCCACCCAGCCAAAGTGATCCCATCATTTGCCATTTTTTTTACAAAAATTAAAATACAATATTTATAAATCTGTTTAAAACGTAAAATAAAAGGAATTTGATCTGCGGATTATTGCACTTATCGAAAATTAAGTCATTTTGCAATACATAGTAAGTTTCCAACATGTTGAAACCTTCCAACATTTGATGGTGTTTTTTTTTTTTTTAATTTTGAAGAAACATATGTTGTTGGTTGTTCGTATTTTCTAATTTTATTGAAATAAAGCAAAACAAGTTTGAAAAGGATAAAAAAAAACTTCTCCATATGTAAGTAATGTTTTTAAAAATCCATTCAAAAGCATCAGTAGCCCCAAATAGGCTTAAGTCACCCTGATTCACGGCACCTACCCATCGTTTCAAGGGATTTGTGGAGGCGCCATCTGTCTAATAACCTAATAATTAGCATCAATTTCAGTCTCAAAAAGTCAGTCTTCGCTCGGTAATGCGCATTCCATTCGCTGAACGATCGCACTAGCATCATGTTCGAAAACATATGACCCAACATTGGCTCCGAACCTTCCCTCTCTCCACCACATTTGTGGAATACAAGCAAATAAAATACCATTTAATAGGTCATTAATAGCCATAAACATTTTTTTTTTATGATTTTGTTAAGTGTTTTCTTCAAGGTCACATTAAACAATTGCACGCTATCCTTATCATTTTACACAGATTCCTCTATCTCTCGCCAACAATGAAACCAGTTGACATCTTATTACCATTTCTTTATGACCTTTAAAATTATACACTTATTTACTTTCAAAAAAATCTCAAAACTATATGGGTAAATGTCAAGATATGGAATAAAATCACTGAAATCTCATATTTCGCTTCGTTGGGAATATAATCTTTGGCAAAATTGACACCAACTTGCACATACAGATAAACATTAGCCGTGTTTTATTATCTTCTATCGGGATCCGGATCTGGATCAGGATTAACTTTCAACACGTGTTACAAAAACTATTCTGAAAATTTCCCAGTATTTTGTTTGTGTATTACGTGTTAAAAGTAAATCCAGATCCCGATCCGGATCCCGATAGAAGATAATAAAACACGGCTATTTGATGATTATTTTGTCATTTTAAAACTATTGTGTGTTGTTTTATTATATGTATATTATTACAGAGATATTTTTAAAATTCATCGGTTCTATTAAGAATACAAGACTTTGGTTTTAACAAGTTTTTCTTTGAATTATACTCGTTATACTGAACTTAACGTTCAAAACCAATAACTCATACGCAGAGACCCTTCACGACTGAATAAACCAATTTCAAAACAATTAAGCTGTAAAACTATAATTCAATCTAAAATCAAAAAAAAAAAATTTGTATAAGATTTTATGCGAAAGATCTAAAATCCTAAACTAAAATTTGAAGTTCCCAAAGTAAGTATGAGTTAATTAAAGTTTCCCGATGCCACCTTCAACTTGCACAAGGTCCGCGGATTAATTTTTGTTGGATAATTCTGACGAAGATATTATTTATAATGCATAATTTCCTACTATTTTGGCTAGCACGCTTTATTTCCTTTCATTTCCGTTGTTCGGTGTAGAATCAGTGCCAGCGAATGCATACCTTCCGTGAATCTCTTACAATTAGCCTGACCTAAATAAGTACGAGTATATCAGAATATGATTCTTTTCATGGTGTTAATCATACTCCCTGTCCCTACTTCCATTTCCATTTCCATTCTGAATTCATTCTTCTTGTTTCAAAGAATGACGTATAGCTATACCTGCCGGCCGCATATCTTATAAATAAAATTGTATCTCGGCGAGTAAGTACAGCGTAAGCAACTTAGCGATGCTTGACGAAAAAATAGCTTCCTCTGCGTTGTGGTGCCCCCTCTAGCTCCCCCTTTCTATGGTTGGACTTAAAATAAAAACCAAACCAAAGCAAAAAATATGCACGACTGGGTCGCACGAACTTGCTCTTATGCGCGATCACATTGTGGTTCTATAGTCTGAAATAAATTAGCTATAGGAGTATATATTTTATCCATTTGCCAAATCTTAGTTTAGTTTCAGGTGGCATTATGTGAGTATACAAAAATTAACAATATAGCCTAGTGTTGCACATATGTAATATGCATAAAAGGAAATTATACTATTTAAACTGGTAAATTGTTTTAAATCAACAAAATGAGAAAGAAATTGATTAAAATACTTTAAATCCGTTTTAACCCAACGCGATGTACACCATCTGATTTCTTATATAAATCTTAATTTATGAGAACAACATTTTGAAAATCGTAGGAGCGGTTTTAAAAATAATTAATTTTTTATATATAAAATTTCGAGAAAAATAATTGGTACGCCAATTTTAAAAATTTTAAATGGTAGATCGTACTTATTTTAACACACAAACAAACTTTTATGAAAATCGTAGGAGTCGTTTTTGAGAAACAAAATATTTTTCTTGACGATTTTTTTAACATTTGTATGGGAGGTACCGTTATTTTTGGGTATTAGCATAATATTTGTCAAAAATCTTCTAGATAAAGTAAAAAAACTGCTATTAACCAAGTTTAATAAAAATCGACCAAGTCATTTTTGAAATATTGAGTTTTTGAAAAAAAATGTTGAAACTTTTTTTAAAAACCTACAAAATATTTTTTTGAACATTTTGGTACACAATATTATTTAAAATATGTCAATTATTCTTCATAAAAAAATTGGTCAGAATCAGTTTAACCGTTTTCGAGAAAAGCGAAAATAAAAAAAATGGTTCTTTGGGAGGTAGCATTAATAACCATTTTTCGGAACCATTTTTTTTATTAAACGACAACCTCAAAGTATTTAAATTTATTGAGTTCTTAAAAACAAATTCGGTAGTGCTGGATTTGAGAAAAATAAGTTTTTCCTTTTTGGCCAAGAAATTTTGTATGACAGCTACTGTTAATTTTGATCCTAAAAAAAAAGAGAAAAAAACGGGTGGGGGGAATGTCCAAAAAACGCTAGGTACCAAGTTTAAATAAAATCGACCCATCCGCTTAGGCTGTAGTCGAACCGACAGACAGACAGACAGACGGACGTTTTTGCCAGACCCACTTTTTTTGACTTCTCTATCATCGTAATGTAAAGTTTGATCAAAATCTCGAGTTCGATTTTTTGTACGAATCCATAACTTCCCATATAGTACCTATATCGCAAGTTAAAATCAAAGCCAAATACTTCTTAACGTTTTTTGTACATTCTTCCACATTGTCCTTTGTCTCCTTCTAATAGGGATACATAAACATAAGGACATCATTCCATTTCTTGAATTCTTTTTCATTTTCCTTTTGATTAGCAAGAAAGAAAGTTGCGACAACCGTAATTTTTTGCTTTTATCTGTTAACAACATTATCTACCTAGTTTGTTTATGTTTTTGGACAAAGACTCTGTTTCAGCTGGCGATGACAATTATGTATGATAGAAAAAGTTTTTGAAAGGTCGATGAACCTTTTCAAAGAGGATACTAAATCATGTGTTATGTTTATAAAAAAGCTAGGTTGATAAAAAAATCATTCCACAATCGGCATTCGGTATGATTCTTGGAGTTTAGTGGAGAATGATACTGTCGAAATGTTCAGAGGATTAAGCAAATCTTAAGTGGGTTGCAATAATTAATAATTAAGTTATCATCAGAATGATTTACAGTAGTGCCTCATGAATTGTTGGATGGATAATTCCAAGATTATCCTGCTTCAAATCAAAAAGGTTTAAAGATGAAAAGGTACGTAGAATAAGCTTTTGTTTCTAGCGTGGATTTCAAAACGAAACCCGGTGTTTTGCACTTATAACCCCATAATGGGGTAACTACCTAGATTGTGAACCAGTACGTTACTTATTATTTATAATTATTATGTACTTATGTAGGTACATTGGTATACAGATACATTGTATGTACATGTATATGTAGGTATGTACCTACATACATATGTTTGTAATTACGTATATTTGAAGTTAGATCGTGGATTTTATTTATGATGTTATTTGGAATGTTTTGTACTTAATAGGTATATTACATATTATGTACCTAAGTAAATATCTACCTACCTAAAGTTTCAATTTTTCAAGTAGGTAATGGTTAGCTATGCTTCAAGCAGATAGCACTTACCTTCCAATATCAATAATATTGTTACCCATAGAGGTTGGTATACCAACCTGATCTGATTCTAAATTAAATACATAAGTTAGTTACCTATATGTGGCCCTATATTAGTAATGCCCCTTGCCACACCTAGATTTGTTTAAGGAATTATTATGTTAGTTACAATACAATAATTATAAATATAGCACCATGTTGCACATAGTCAAAGAAAATTATGTTATTTAAACTTTAAAATGGTTTAAAAAAAATAAAAAGAAATTGATTAAAATACTTTTAAAACTGTTATGAACCCAACGCGATGTACAACATCTAAATAGTTATGTTAATCTCAATTTATGAGAAAAAAATTTTAAAAATCGTAGGAGCGGTTTCAAAAATAATTAATTTTTTATTTATAAAATTTTGTAAACATGTATGAAAAAAAAAATTGGTACGCAAATTTTAAGTATTTATTAATGTGGAGTTAAGAATTGAATTAAAAAAAAAAATCATTCACCCGTTTTTGAAATATCGAATTTTCAAAAAATAATATTGAATTCTTTTTTAAAAATCCAAAAATATATTATTTTAAAATTTTGATATACAATATTATTTTAACTGGTTATAAGCTTCTATATACAAAAATTTATTTTAATCGGTGAACCCGATAGTGAGATAGTCGAAAATCAAAAATACCGTTCTATGAGAGGTACTGTTAATAAAACTCAAATGTTAAATTTCATATTTTAAAAAAGTAGTTCGTACTAATATCAATACACAAAAGAAATTTTATCAAAATCGTAGGAGTCGTTTTTGAGAAAAAAAAAGATTTTCCTCAACTGTTTTTGAACATTTGTATGGGAGGTACCATTGTTTTTGGATATAAGCACAATTTTCGCTAATAATATGTTAGACAATATTAAAAAACTTTTTTTTCCCAAGTTTCATAAAAATCGACTTAATCATTTTTGAAATATTGAGTTTTCAAAAAAAAAATTTCAAACTTTTTTCAAAAATCGAAAAATAATTTTTTTGAAAATTTTGGTACACCATACTATTAAGATTACAACAATCCTTTTTCACAAAAAAAATTGTCTAAATCAGTTGAATAGTTTTAGAGAAAATCGAAATTCAAAAAAATGGTTCCTTAGGAGGTACCATTAATAACCATTTTTCAGAACCTTTTTTTTCATTTAACGGCAGCTTATAACTATTTAAATTTTTTTGCGTTTTTAAAAAAGAAATATGTAGAGCCGATTCTGAGAAAAAAAATATTTTCTTTTTTGGCCAAAAAATATTGTATGACAGGTACCGTTATTTTTGGTCTTAAAAAAAAAAAGAAAAAAACGGGTCGGGGGAATGACCAAAAAACGTTAAGTACTGAGTTTAAAGAAAATCGACCCATCCGTTTAGGCTGTAGTCGAACAGACAGACAGACAGACAGACAGACAGACAGACAGACAGACAGACAGACGGACGTTTTTGCGAGACCCACTTTTTTTGACTTCTCTATCATCGTAATGTAAAGTTTGATCAAAATCTCGAGTTCGATTTTTTGTACGAATCCATAACTTCCCATATAGTACCTTTATCGCAAGTAAAAAGGGAATCGAGTAATAATTGAAAGGCATCATAGTCTGTCGCAATTGCAATGTCTTGGGATTTAAATACGAACGTCAGACAAAAAATGCGACCGAATGCAATGAATGATTCAATGGAACGGGCACTCCATGTAAACATTAATTATATCAATGTTTTGAGCGAATGCCATGCTCAAGTTCAGACAGAAAGCAACAACAACAACAATGTTAATGGGGGAGCATGACATCCCTCTATAAGGAGTTGGATGTATAGTAGGGTGTCCCGTCGTTGTATGGAGAACAATTTTTTGTCGAATTTTTCGTCGAAAGGGGTATCAAAAGTTGCGTATTAGCGCGTAGATGCAGAATATGTACGTACTTTTTTATTTGGACATAACTTTTGGGCCTCTACCGACGTTTGAAAATTTACAAAAAAACTATAAGATGCACATTTTGTTTTGTTTCTTTTTGTATTATTCCAATAAATTTTTTTCATTAATAAGTTAAATTTAAGTTAAGGTAAAGGTTTTAAACAAATCAAATATTTTCGGAAGTTAGAAATAAGTCTCCAAAACCAAAAATATACTCAAAATGTATGGTTAAAGAAGAGAATTTATTACTGAATTCGTTTTTATCTTTATAAATGAAGTCAACTCACTTTTTAACAAATGAATCATAATGCGACCATAGGATGGCACAAATATGGGAGCAAATAGTTTAAACCTCATTATGAAGTATACCTAATTCATGACTTAAACGTTCAGAATTTATTCTTTGATAATAAAGTGAAGCAATACAAACACGGCGCTAAAATATAATATATGTAGCTTCTAATAATTGCATATTTTCTACTCGTATGTGCTCTGACCATGAATTAGGAAAATTCATTAATAACATATTGAATGCATATTATTTTTACACTGTGCGATCTGTAATTTCGAGCTTTGATTTATTATCAGCATTACATTTATCAAGGAAGGTTTGTTTCTTACCGAAAGCCACACAGACACGAAACATTTCATTATGTACTCAACAAAAAAATACTAGAACTTACATAAAGCCCTAGGACTTTTACTTTTACTATCTTATATATGCCATTTTTCACGTTTTCGATTGGGTAATATGGAAGGAAAGTAACCTGTTTTGATTATTTTCAATCATTACTAAAAAAATTGATTCTGGTTTCGCAAGAATTAAATATTTTCTGCTAGAACTGTCCTATGGTTTTTCATGCTGGAGGTCTGGGATCAAATCCTAGCTTTGGCACTTTAGAAAATGTTTTTCTCAGAGGTACTGTGCCTTGCGGGGACAGACAAATCCTTCAAAACTATCTCTTGTGATGATTAAGTGCGCTTCATCTTAGACGTTAAATCGTTGGTCCCATCTATTTCTGCTGGCTGGTTGAGAGTTATAAGTCATATAAGTTGTCGTGTGACAAATTCATATATTCATAAATTACAAGAGACGAATCTCGTGTTAATGTTATTTACTATTCCTACAGGACTGCAGTAGCAACTGTTGCATGAGATCGAAATTGAACTGAAAATGCATACCTATCACAAACTCTTGATACATACTGTATAGAACAAGTAGAATTTTTGCTAACTTGATGACGGTGACCGACGTTGAAGTGTTTTAAGATGACTGATAAAAATATATGTCGTTCTACTGTCTCGACTAGTTGTATAGTATTGACTAACTTTATGGTTTCGATCAACTCTACTGTATCGAATGTATCGTCTTTAACCGTTGGTAAAGCAGTAGAGGCAGAAGGCAGCCATTTGATTATACACATTGCACTACTTTTTTTTCATCTAGTGGTTTTTTATTTTAACGGCGTCAGTTTTTTTTTAACAATACCGATCACAGTTTTACTGAAATATCTTTGATCCGCTTGCGGCAAACATATTCTTTCAAATGATATAAAAATAAGTTCTCAAATGCAAATAAAAACATTCAAATTACTAAAAGAAGTTAAGTTGACAGGTTTAAAGAATTGTTGTTATACGAAATGAGGAAAACAATGAATATTTGCTTAGTTTTCAAAACTTCAACGAGCGGTAGAGCCCCAAAAGTACCCTCCAATTTTTATTTTATTTTTTCTCCTGTAATTTGCTGTTCAATACGCAACTTTTGAGGGGTCTTTCATTAAGATACTCCGAAAAATTTTTTGACGGGACACCCTAATGTATAGTCATATTTTTTGTTTTAGAATTTTAATATTAAAATAAGTAACTACGTAGACCTATGCGTGTAGGTTAATCTAGATATTGAGGTTTTGAATTAATTAGACAAACAAGCAGCTTGATCAAAAGAATGATTTCTATTTATAAAAAAAGTGCTAAAATAAAATTTAAAAAAAAATAATAAAGAATTTATTATTAAATAATATAATTATTTGACTCTTGCCAACTCTGGCGTTGGATCGACAAGTTGGTAAAAAAGTTGGCTCTAAAATAATCGTTGAACTAAATTTTAATTTTAAATTTTAATTTAAAACTTGACTAAAAAAGCCCTATTATTAATTAAATAAAAAGAAAAATACTTATAATCATTTTCTTGATATTGAATTTCCAAAAAAGAATATTTCCATTTTATGGAAAATTTGCATACACATGGTATGACTCTCATGAGATGTGACAAAATGCTAGAGTGAGGGTCAAGACAAAAAAAAAGTATTGGAGGGGAGTTTATTTGCTCCATTTAGGGGGAGCGGCAATTTTATAAAAAAAACTGTTTTTTAGTTAAACAAAAATTACTTAAAAAAAAAACAAAGGCAGCACTTACTTAAAACTAAGGCAGTTTTATTAAAAGCCAGAGTTCCATTCTTAATTTTTTATCAATTTTTTTTTAAATAAGCAATTTTCAACATAAAATTTTGAAAAAAGTTTGTACTTGCTCTATAGGGCCAGTATTGGTTTCGTGTAAACAAAAAATTGAGGCTGTAATCAAAACTAACACAACGATTATCGAGATGTCCAAAAAAGTGGGTTTCGTTATGCCGTCCGTCGCGTCGGTCTGCGCGTCTGTGCGTCCACTGTAATTTGAGCTAGAGCCTAAACCGGGGGACCGATTTGCTTCAAATTTGGTACAGAGCATTTTTATGTCATTCCCTAGAGGATAGATTCCAATTTTTGTTTTAGCTCATCTAGAACGGGTAGCTGCCATACAAAAATTTTGTTTTTTTCAAATTTTCTCAAAAACGGCTCTAACGATTTTGATTAAGTTTCGTACCTGCAATAACCAAGTCAATTTTAAGAAAACTACCTTTCAGGTTTTTCTCAAAAAAATCACTTAACGGAATTAGGTATTCCACTTTTTTTTGAGAAAATGGTCCTATTTTTGGGCTATTCGCACATATCTTTTCCATGGTCAAACTGATTTTGTTATAATTTTGCAATCTGATGCTTCTCAATAGTTTAAACAATAATGCATTTAAAAATTTGTTAAAAAATTTTTTATAAACAAAAACAAAATCAAACAAAAAATCAATTTTTTAGTGCTTTTGACTCTTTTAATATTTTCTCGTTAAATATATACATCATGCATCTTCAATGTAGAGTTACATACAGTGTTTAACCATAAGATCAAGATCGTGCGATCAAGTCGTGCAATTTTTTTTTTATTTTCTTCAATCCGATTTTTTTGAATTTTTCTTAATGTGGGAAACCTACTATTTTTGTATTAAATATTCAATGCTCTTTTTAATTTAAAGTGAAACATTAATTACAAAATCTTACATAATGTGGGGTGGTGTGTTTTGTCCTTTTTATTAAATAATTGTTCTATAGTATATTTTATTTTTTTTAGATGTAACAACATATCTCTCCGAACTCTTATTACTTGTCAAGTATGAGCGAACAAAAAAAAAAAAAAAAACAGAATAAACTACGATAATAATGCAGATACATAGTACTATATAGTTAATTTAATATCTATTTAGTTTTTGGACATTGCATCACCCTAAAGATGAAAATGTAAGTGAAATAAAATTATATTTTTTTTGTATTGTATACCATAATAGCTATCCTTACATATAAGCACTTAACTATAAATAATAATTTTCTGGCAAGTATTCAAAGTTGGGCATGGTCATTTTCTATTCTCCAGATGGTTATGTGGCAGTAAATTATTATTTAAATTGGTCTATTCATACCAAATATTGAGTTCTATATTAAGAGACTGTATAACTGCACAATGAATTTATAATTTTATGAGTTGTGAATAGCTCTATACAAATAAATTCGTTTTTATTGTTTCTTTACAACTATAGAATTCACAATAAATTGTTAGGTAGAATGTCTCCTTTGGTTATCTAAGTTCAGCTCTGAAGCGGGTGAAAGGGAGGGGGAGGGTAGGGCCATCTTCAGAAACTTAAAAAAAATAAAAGAAATAAAATGGATTATGCTCAAAACCATATACGCAATTTATCGTTGCTTTTGATTCGAAAGAAACCCGAAATAATTTAATGACAATCATTATTTTCTTAGAAGAGATACAAAAGAGGAAACTAAACAAAAACTTCAATTTCCATTAATCTCAAAATGACATAATTATGTACATATACCTACATTAGTGCTCTATCAGAGGTTAAATACTGGATAAAAGCCTGTTTATAAAAGGTGTTTTTTTTTTTTAGAGGTATAGAACTTTAAGCTGGCAACACTATATTAACTGGCGGCCATTTTGTCAGCTGTCAAGTGATTTATTTTAAGTTTGGTTTGGCATTTCAACATGAATAGACCTACGCCTGAACAACGGTTCCAAATTGTGCCCAAATGGGCCCGAAACAAGATTGCCGTTGATCCCAATTTTCATAAGCGAATTTTGTTCGGCGATGAAGTTTACTTTTGGTTGAATGGATACGTCAATAAACAAAACTGCCGTATTTGGAGTGATGATAATCCTCAAGTGTATTTTGAGACATCATTACATTTACAAAAACTGACTGTTTGGTGTGCTTTATGGTTTGGTGGAATAATTGGTCCGTACTTCTTTAAAAACAATGCTGGCCAGAACGTTACAGTCAATGGTGACCGCTATAGAGCCATGATTACTGACTTTTTCCTTCATCAATTGAACAGCCATGATGAGCAGGAGCTGTGGTTTTAACAAGACGGCGCAACATGTCACACAGCTCGTGCCACAATTGATATTTATTGAAGGAAACGTTTGGTAGCCGCACAGTTTCACGTTACGGACCCGTGAATTGGCCTCCAAGATCGAGCGATTTAACGTCGCTTGACTATTTTCTGTAGGGATATGTGTAGTTGCTAGTCTACTCCGATAAGCCCGAAACGATTGACCACAACATTCGCCGCGTTATTGCCGATATACAGCCACAAATGTTGGAAAAAGTAATCGATAATTGGACCTTCAGATTAGACTACGTCCGATCCAGCCGTGGCGGTCATATGCCAGAAATCTTATTTAAATTATAATGCCAGAAGATTATCTTTTGATAAAAGTAAATTTCAATTTAAAAAAACCATCTTTGTTTTATTCCATTTCAAAGTTCTTAGCCTCTAAAAAAAAACACCCTTTAATTAAGTATTTAATATGCGTATGTAAAAAAAAGAGACACTTTACTACCGTTACTTGATTCTGGGCTTGGTTCTCATGTTCTTCAAACATTTCTACTGCTCGTGAAGAATGCTATTTTAGACTCTCTTTGTCTAGCTTTATGTTTTCATTTGAGATAAGTTCACAATCCAATATTAAACCAAATAATTTTTCCTATCAGAAGTTTGTAGTGTTATTCCATAAATGGTGTCTGGAATCTAGGTTTGGAATGTTTTTTTTTTTCACTACGAAAAGTCTCTTTTGTTTTTATTGGGTTAACATTTTGTATTACGATAAAAATAATAAAATTGATAAAATGTTGAATAAGACTTTCATTTCATTTGTTGTTGATTTTTTTTTTAATAAATCTAAGGGTTGTGTTTATAATCCCTTAATCCGATTGATCCAACTTAAAGATACCTACGAGTATTAATATTTATGCATTACTGAACAATTTTCCAGAAAGCTCTTATTCGTCAATGCTCTTCAGACTTTTCCATTATACAAAATCCACTATACCTACCTTTATTCTTTTAAAATCTGTTTGCACACGAATTGCATACAAAATGCTCTCTCTCTTTTTATTATTTTTATATTATTTAGGTATTGCTTTTGTTTTTTTTTTGATTTCTGGTTCCTGCCTCGGGCTTATTACATTGACAATATTTTCTGCTTATTTTACGGTCTGTAGAGTATGGGATTAAAATAGAAAAAAGAAAAGAAAAGAAATTTATTTCACATCGTTACGACGAATTTTTCTATAAACTGCATTTGAAATGAACAATATTATAAATATAAAGCATGCCTTTTGCAGCTCAAATGCTCATTGTGGGCTAAATAAGAATTTCCACAAAGTACTTACCTACTTTCTTGAAAAGACCTATAGAGGTTTATTGCACTACAAACAATATACAATGGAAAATAGTTGAAAAAATTTGATTCCTAATATTTGAGCTGAAATACTTAGATAACTACTTCAGAACATAATAGGAACTAGGTACTTTGCAATCAGTAAGAAACTAGAAATAATTTATTAAAAAATATATCAAAATTAGTAGAATTAAAATGTACAAATACATGGTGTCCCCTAATAAGTTAAGGATAATTTTGGAAACGCGGGTAAACAATCATAAATTCCTCTTTTTACTTGGTGCAGCAGGTCTTAACAATCACAAAGTCTATGGGTTTTTTCCGCAAAGACTACAGTATTTCTTCTTAAAATAAAGTCTCAATAAAAGTTTTTTTAAGAAACTTGTATTAACAGAGCTATTCCTGTTTCCATGAGTCAGGATACACCACACTAAGTCTTTTCTTAAATCACCAAAAATGATGTCAACACTGGAGATGGACCATTACTGTAGAATATTTTTACATGCGATATTGTATAGGTAGGTTATATTATGGCAAGTCATGGATTCGTAAAAAAAAAAATCGAACTTGAGATTTTGATCAAACTTGACATTACGATAGTAGGGAAAACGAAAAAAGTGGGTCTCGCAAAAACGTCCGTCTGTCTGTCTGTCTGTCTGTCGGTTCGACTACGGCCTAAACGGATGGGTCGATTTTCTTTTAACTTGGTACCTAGCTTTTTTTTTTGGACATTCCCCCACCCGTTTTTTCTCTTTTTTTTAGGACCAAAACTAACAGTATCTGTCATACTCATACCATTTTTTGGCCAAAAAAAGTAAAACTTATTTTTCTCAATATCGGCTCCACAGAATAATTTTTTAAAACTCAATGAATTTAGCTAGTTATAACTTGCCATTTAATAAAAAAAAAATGGTTCCGAAAAATGAATAATAATGGTACCTCCCAAGAACCATTTTTTTGATTTTCACTTTTCTCGAAAACGGTTCAACTGATTCTGATCAATTTTTTTATGAAGAATTATTGAAACATTCTAAATAATATTGTGTACCAAAATTCTCAAAAATATTTTTTTTTTAATTTTTAAAAAAAAGTTTGAAATTTTTCTTTTGAAAACTCAATACCTATTTCAAAAACGACTTTGTCGATTTTTATTAAACTTGGTAAAAAGCAGTTTTTTTAACTTTATATAGATGATTTTTGACAAAAATTATTCTAATACCCAAAATAACGGTATATCCCAGACAAATGTTTAAGAACCGTCAAGAAAAATATTTTTTTTTTCTCAAAAACGACTCTTTTTGTGTATTGGTACTATACTCTGTCCAACAAAATTTGGCAGTGTAGGCAAGATAGGACGTTTGCCTCTTATTCTGGCTTCAGTGGATTGCATAAATTCTGTCCTTCATTAAAGCTTTCACAGGGTTGTCGTAGTGTACACGATAACACTCATCATTAAAAGCTTTTTCTTAAAGCTCGAAAATCAAAAGCAAGGTGCTCAGAATCTCAAGGAAAAAAAAGCTAAACGAATTACCAAATGGACACGGGTTACTCTGAATGTACATCAAGCAGCAGCCAATCGCCATTGGCCACAGCAATTCAGTGCACACTCAGACGTTGGGTTTACATCCGATGCTATTGGAAATTCACGGGCCCAAACACTTTTTGTGGAGGAGTTGTTTCAATTTAATATGGTGCAAAAATATGACACGCTACTGACTTTTACAAAGCTTACCCATAAGACGTGTACTGACTATTTTTGTTGGACAGAGTATAGTACGATCTACCATTTAAAATTTTTAAATTTTATATTTTACGTTTATTAACAGTACCTCTCATAGAACGGTTTCTTTGATTTTCGACTATCTCAATATCTGATCAACCGAAAAAAAACTAGATTTTTTATCAAAATGTAAAAAAAAATTCTAAATAATTTTTTGAAAATTCGATATTTCGATAACGGGTAGAAGATTTTTTTTAAAGTTCAATTTTTAACTCAAAATTTATAAATAGGTACTTAAAACAAAAAATGTTTATTTTATATATACAAAATTAAATTTTTTTTAAAACCACTTCTACGATTTTCAAAATTTTTTTCTCATAAATTAAGATTTATTAAAAAAAATCAAATGATGTATGATATACATATATCGCTTTGAAATTAAAACGAAATAAATATATATAAAACAGTTAAGAAGTTTTTATCAATTCATTTTTTAATTTGTTGATTTAAAACAATTTTCAACTCTAAGTAATATAATTTCTATGCAGGTATATGTGCAACACGGTGCTATTCTGTAAATTTTTTGTATGATAAAATAATACCAGCGTGAACTAATCTATGTTTTTGACCGGTGGATAAAATATAGGGTCCCGAATAACTAATTTATTGCCATCTTTAGAACCACAGAGTGATGGAAAATAAGAGCATGTTTGTGAGACTCAGTCGTCCATTAAATTTTTTCTTAGAATATAGCCAAGAATCCTTACCCAAATTTTGCTTGATGAATTAGGGGCATCCTGTTTAACTATAACTCTGTGAGTATATTTTCTTAGGTCCAGTTTTTCAGTGCGAGGTTAAAGTTAAACCCGATTTAACTCATAAAATTTGGTGAGTTGACTCAGGATTAACTGAAAATTTTGAGTTTGATGTTTTATCCACCGAGTTTATTAAGTTGTTCCGCATGCATTCTGCACCAAAAAACTGCTTCCTCAGTTCACTGTGCGTTAATTTATTTCTAGAGGAAGCTAACTCTGGTTTAACTCACTACTGAAAAACTCGGCCTCAGAAAAACAGTAAAATCTATTTATCAAAAAGTTCATGTAAGTTGAACTGAACTTAATAAAAATTGCGTATTGACAAGGCACTCACTATGGACTAAAGGCCGTTAAAAGCTATTTTGAATCAATAATTTAACAAGTCCAATTAAATAGTGCTAAGTCTTCTACTTGGCTGATGTATTTCAGTAGTATATAGAATTTGTATTATAAAAACCTTCATATAAAATCTATTTTCATTTATGAACAAAATTAGTAGTTGTATCATTCATTAACAAATAACTAACTACATATTATATGTAATTAATTTAGAATCCAAGAATAACCTGTTTCTCTTGAGAAATCGTAAAGAATCTTCCAGCAACTTGTTGATTGAAACCTACCCACACATACAAATAATATCAATAGCAACTTAACGACCTAAATAGTAAAATATGTAAAATTGTAAAAGAATATCTAAAAAAAGATAAAACATAAACACAAGGGACACAAATGAAAAGGGAAACAGTTAACCACCAGTGGGTATAGCATTATTGATCCGCACAATTTCAATTTGATATCAATTTGAATATTTTTAACCGCACTCTAACTCCAACAACGGAAGCATGATATTATGTTCGAAAATGAAAATAGAATTTTTAAGTCAAGATACAGAAAAAATATATGATAATGTTGCTTTTGGGTGTTTTGGGAATACATACTCGGGTCAACTAGTGGGTGTGGAGTGGAATTTCCAAAAATACTTCTTAAAATGAAGCCGTCGCCGCCACGTCCGCGTGTGAAAAGGGGAAGACTTTGTCGCAATGAACTTTTCTAATGAATTAGTTTTATTTTTAAATAGAAATAGCTACTTGCTTAAAAAATCGATTAATTATTTTTATTAATTTTTATTGAGATGTATATATTAATGTTGAGATAGATAAATAACGGGTGATTTTTAAGCTGGTTTGGTTTTGGCAACACTGGTTTTGACAGCTGACGTGTGTTTAGTACCTTGTGTCACTGTCAAACAGCTTCAGTTTGGTTTGCAATTTAACCATGGATCGTCTTACAAATGAACAACGCTTGCAAATTATTGAATTTTACTATCAAAATTCGTGCTCGGTTCGAAATGTTCATCGCGCGCTGCTTCCATTTTATGATCGGCATTCTCGACCTTCTGAGCAGTCTATTCGGAAGATTGTGACCAAATTTCGCACCAAATTTACTTTGTTGGACATTAAACCACCAACACGTTTACGTACTGTGCGTAGTGAAGAAAATATTGCGGCCGTATCAGCTAGTGTGACAGAAGACCGCGAAATGTCGATTCGGCGCCGTTCCCAGCAGTTAGGCCTTTGTTACAGCACTACGTGGAAAATTTTGCGGAAGGATTTGGGCGTAAAGCCTTTTAAGATACAGCTGGTGCTAGAACTAAAGCCAGCCGACCTACTACAACGCCGAATTTTTGGTGAATGGGCTCTTGGAAAGCTGGCCGAGGATTCGCTTTTTTATCGAAAAATTGTGTTCAGCGATGAGGCTCATTTTTGGTTGAATGGGTACGTAATTAAGCAAAATTGCCGCATTTGGAGTGAAGATCAGCCAGAAGCATTGCAACAGCTACCAATGCATCCCGAAAAAGCCACTGTTTGGTGCGGTTTATGGGCCGGCGGCATTATTGGGCCATATTTCTTCAAAGATGATGCGAATCGCAGCGTTACTGTCAATGGTGAACGCTACCGAGCGATGATAACAAACTTTTTTTTGCCCGAAATGGAAGTTCTTGACTTGCATGATATGTGGTTTCAACAAGACGGTGCCACATGCCACACAGCACGCGAAACAATGGCGCAATTGCGAGGCGAGTTTGGTGAACAGTTAATTTCACGTTTCGGGCCGGTCAATTGGCCGCCTAGATCGTGCGATTTGACACCATTAGATTATTTTTTGTGGGGGTATGTCAAGGCTAATGTCTATAGGGACAAGCCCGCTTCGATTGACGCACTAGAAGCCAACATCCATGCATTCATTCGTGAGATACCGGCCGATATGTGTGAAAGAGTATGCCAAAATTGGACTCAGTGGATGGGCTACCTGAAACGCAGCCGCGGTCAACATTTGCATGAAATTATCTTTAAACATTAAATTGCAAGGTTCAAACTATCGATTCAAATAAATATTTCATTCATTTTTTTGAATTTTTTGTGTTTTTTGTTTTAAAAAAAGTTCTAAACCTCTTAAAAAACCACCCTTTATTTTTAAATTCAAATATCGGTAGATAATAGCACCACAATCGTTAAATTATTGTGAAAATCTTATTTACACAATACAGTGCCATTTCCCCCGTTGTCGTTAAAAAATTAACAGAAATCTTCAAATCCACAGATCAGGAGTGCCAGCACGTAACTTGTAAAGTTGTTGATCGTCATTCTACTCGAAACAAATAAAAAGACTATAATTTATATACTGGCGCAAAAATGTAGACGATTTAGTTGTAGATGTAAAACCACTTTTTGTATGGTGCCAGGTCAGAAAAAGAGTATTTTTCAAATTTAAAATACCCATTATTTAGGGCCAGTTTCACAGTCCATACTTACCGGAATAACTGGCACTTAAGTTTCCCATTTGAGGAATTTAAGCTAAATTTCATAGCCAGCGTAGGTGGAACTTAAGTCACCAACATCGGAGACTTAAGTGCCCCTTATTCAGGTAACAGTGTGCTGTGATATTTGGAATTAATCTTTCACATTCCCCACTTAAGTGTCACTTTTCTGACTGTGAAACTTAGTATCACACTTTTGATAATTTAACGTTGACAATTAAAAATGTGAAAGAAGTATGTTTGCTTAATTTTGTGCACGAACTGTCACTGCCCTAGGCGTGTTCATCTGAAGTTTTCTAAGAAAATAGCTTGCTGTTATAATAAAGGCTAAAAATTGTTAAAAACTAAGAACTAAGTTTATAAAAGAAAACAAAAGTTACAAAGTTGTTAAGTATCACTGAACCAAAAAAGATACGTAGATACAGTGAAACGGTTTATTGGGACAATAATATTTTTATCAATTTGCGTCCAATAAACTGGATTATCGGGCCAATAAAAAGCGATTTATTGTATTCATGAATCTTTATTGATACAAGCAAAAGTTTGTTGACCCTGTTTATTAATTTATTTATCTTTTACAAATTTCGTTTGTTGCGGTAATGTGCCTACTTTTTTTTATGTGCTGATGAAATATTTCATTTTTTGAAAGGACGAATTTGTTAGGACAATGAAATAGCTTATTAAATTGACCAAATTCGTTTGTTGTGTCAACAAACTATTTCGTTGTCTTTACAAAAAGATATTGTTCTTTATTTTGTAGATTTTTTTCCGCTTTATAGGGCAGCTGCAACCTGTTCTTTTTATTCTGAAATATATACAATTATATTTTATTTGAAAAAAAAAAAATTATATTTAGTTACTATGTTTTTTTGAGATTCGAACCGGGACCTTCCACACGGCAATCCAAACGCTATACCCACTGGGCCACTTTCTAATACTTAGAGACAATGTTGAAACATAATGAGGCATATTCATAGTCACTTTTAGGTGCCAGTTATAGCTTTCATTCAAAACCATCATTGAAAACTTTAATGACTAATTTTGGTACCTTTAGAAAGTGAAATCAGTAATTATTTTGAAAGCTGATGGCTTAAATTATAATTTTTGTGAAAAAAAAGAATGAATGGGGTCCACACTTGGCCATAAAATGACGTTTAATTTTCCAATGATCATTGAAAAGGTAGTTCATCCATTGAAATAATAAAAGTCATTTTATGTGGACGGCTGGTCCAAAATGAAAATTTTTTTCGTCACATATTAATAATTAAGTCACTACCTACATATTGGCATCAAAATAATAACTAATTTTGCCTTTTAAGTGCCTCAAAACCAATCATTAAAATTTTCAATGATGGTTTTCAATGATAGCTATAACTGGCGCCTTACACTGCAGTTTATCTTAGACCTGGGATTATCCTATCTAAATAACATTGAATAAACCCCAGTCTAAGATAAACTGGAGTTTAAAAGTGACTATGAATATGCCCCAATATCATCACTTTATACTTCACATTTAGGTCTGGGTGATATAATAAATCTATTTGGCGCAACTGGAGCAACTTGGCACATGAAACTATATTAAACATTAATCCACATTAATTAGTAATGGTAGCAAACGATTTCTGCTTCAGTTCGGTCTATCTCTATAAAAAACATAACGCTTATCCTTACCATAAGCGTTATGTTTTTTTTCGTAGAGTGTGGTTTATTGTCACGATAAACCATTAATTGCGTTAAAAAAATAGTTAATTTTTAATAAAAAATTGTTTATAAAACAAAAAGAAGTCAAACTCTTTCCCCAACAAACAGTTCATTAGCATGTATGTATGAGTTTATTATTATAGTAAAAACAATTGTCAAAATCTATTTAAATGTTTATTGACATTTAAAAAATTATTTATTGCGGTTAGGAATGCATTTATCAAAGTAAAAAAAGTCGTTTTATGAATAAATAGTTTGCCACACTGTTTATAGATTTTTTCAGTGATAGTAAAGGGGGTATTTTTTTTTAGACATGTGGTTTTCAAGAAGAAATTAAGCGCATATTATTTAATGTTATGGCCAAGAAGTCCAGCGGTGTTAAATCGCACGATCTTGGAGGCCACGCCACAGGCCCACGACGCGAGATAATGTGCTCACCAAAAGTTTCCTTCAATATATTGATTGTTTCGTTGGCCGTCTTGTTGTAACCAAAGGTCCTCCACATCAACATCCTCCAATTCAGGCATGAAAAAGTCATTAATCATGGCTCTATAGCGTTCCCCATTGACTGTTACATTATGGCCGGCTTAATTTTTGAAGAAATATGGACCAATGATTCCCTCTGTCCATAGAGCACACCAAACAGTGACTTTTTGAGGATGAAACGGCCGCGGCGTTTCAACAATGGCTTGTGGATTACGATCACTCCAAATACGACAATTTTGCTTATTAACGTACCCGTTCAATCAAAAATAAGCTTCATCGCTGAACAAAATTTTCTTGTGAAAATCGGGATCGTTGGCCATCTCATTTGGGCCCATTCACCGGACGTGTGACGTGCTTGATGGTCGTTCGGCTATTTATTGTGAAATGGCAAACCAAACTAAAATCAAGTGACAGCTGTCAAAAAGACCAACTCCGAAAAATGTATTGCGAGATTGAAAACCACATGTCTAAAAAACACACCCTGTTTAATTCTTTTAAAATTTATTAATTTTGTTGCCACTGTTTTTAATTAAGGTCTTAAACCATGAAATGTTTCTTCACATAATAAAAAATTTCATCCCCAACTGTTCCACTAAATTATTGAACCTTTAAGAAACTTCATCCCGCTGAACTAAGTGAACCAATCTCACGACTCCATGATAAAAGATCAATAATAATGCATTTTTTTCTTTGCATAAATATATATTCTTTTTAATTAATGTTAGTTTAGTAGTCTTTATTGTTTTCGTTGAAATAGTACATACTTTTATTATTGATTTTTCATAACTTCATAACTCAATAGTTTGTTCGTTCAAAAATGTCTATGTGATGCTAATATTTATTCAATCTTGTCTGTCTCGTTTATTTTGGCACATCTTAAACACAATGCATGTGTTATTAGTTAAATTAAAGAATAGCTACATATATTTCTCATACCAATTGTTTATGAGTAGAGAAAAAAGATGATGAAAATCAACAAGCTTCCATAGAAAAAAGTCCAATCCATTAATAATCTTTTCTTCCCATAAAAAAAAATATCAGCAGTTTGCCATGTGACATCACTTATACGTAAATACTCCAGTCACAACCTAACCATTACAATCTATAGAAGTCCAAACAAATTAATTTATTAATTTTGGAAATTTTGTATTGGCAACGATGAAATAGCTTCTCAATTCAAAGGCAATCAATCAACAAATTTTCGCGGCAAATTGTTGTGTCGTTTCAATTCAAATGTACATTTATGTATAATAAAAAGGCGGCCAAAGTTGTTTTTGGTTGACGGTTGACATTTTGTTTTCAATAAAGAAAAGCGCTACTGATGGCTAGATCAATGAGCTCAGTATACTCACTTATGAAATAAAGTTTATACGCATTACGTACGTATTTATGTCATCGGTTGAACTGGAAATAACCAAATAAGTAAAATGTCGAAAGTGGAGTGGAAGTCGATAGAATAAAAGTGTTTTCGATTTCAATACTCCGATTGCAATTCATCTATTTGTCAATACACTGAACAAAATTCTCTATAAAATCTGAGACAAAAAGTTACAAAAATTACAGAGACAAATAGATACAAGCAAAGCAGTTAGGGGAAGTATATTTTTTCAGTTTTTTTTTTATAAGCTTTTCTCCCTAAAAAGTGGTTGTATTGGTCAAAATCATTCTACAACTTAGAGTTTTTTATATGCTGAGATATTTTAGCGGATGATTTTTTTAAGATAGGTATGGGGTCATACCGTTAATGTTGAACCATTAAGAGCGTCATTTTTTTTTTTTAAATTGTTTGTTTTCGTAATTGTAAATATTAGTTTTCGCCATTTCAAAAAGAAGTTCAAAAATCAGTTAGGCCACTATTGTTCTCACTGCCTCAATTTAGTTTTGCTTGAGATATCTGACTTTGAATATATAATTTACTTTAATTTACTCACCAATATCTCGGAATATATATCTAGAAAAAAAAAATTAAAACCGGCTAATGCCTTTTAATTGACAAATCCTCGAAGTGTATCACTTGTCCATTCGGATTCGGCAGAATGCAAACAAACACTACTGACTTTTTTTCAGTTCTATGTTTTATGCCGAAAATGACCCTATTTAAGAGGTTTGGCGATATTTACAATATCGAAACTAGGTAAATGAGATTTCACTGCTTAGGTTAACCAACATGCATTTGGTCTATTTGTATGAAATTAAATGAAAAACATTGTTTGGTTCTTGTAAGAGTCGGTAAAAATTCAACTTTTCCAATTCTCAGCTTTAATAAAAATTTACAGCGAACTATATTACAGCGATACTAAAGACTATGACCATTAAAGTTTAAATTATGATTTTTTTCAACAAAAAAAAACAAAGAGAGCAGTCTCTTTTGTCATAATACGTTATGTCAGATGTCTAATCCTATACACTGGGTGCTAATTTTAATGAAATCAATAAAATAAAGGATTGGAAATTGTGATGCTTTTTTTAGTTTCCAGCTGAGGTAGGTCAGCGGGTCCAGGGTTCTTACCGAAGAAAGCAATAAAACTCGGGTTTAGAAAGTTCAGAACTGCAGTTCTTTAGACACTTTTTATTTCAGTTGTACTTAAAACTAGATGAACATATTATTTTCGTATAAATCTTACAATTGTATTATAACTTAAATAAATAACACGGTATTGCATTCACGGCTATAGAAGGGGAGATGGTTTCCTAGCCGACACCGAAGTGAAGGCACGGTACGACGACATGCTGTGGGATTAACTCCCTAGCCAACACCGAAGTGAAGGCACGGTACGAAGGCGGACGGTGGGATAAATTCCCTAGCCTCCAAGCGATTTTTAAGGCAAAAATGTTATTTGAGATTAGCTCCCTAGCAGTGTTACCTCTGAGAATTTTCATAAAGTGTCAAAAAAGGTGTCCGAGAGGAAAAAAGGTGTCCATTAGAAATTTCAATTAAAACACAATATTAAATTCAAATTTTAATGAACAAACAAGTATTTCAGAAATTGCGTAAAAAGTTTTAAAAAGTCTTAAATTTCATCATATTATTTCTTTAATACAGTTTCTTAAGTTAACTATTTTGAACCAAAACTGTTCCATATTTTTAATTTTAAAACAATTTTCAAAATCAATATCATTTTATTGGCTTTTAACTTCCAAGCTTTGGTACTCTTTCTCGAGATTATAATTTTTTTTTTTTAAATTCAGAAACCAAATCAAAATAGTTTAATTCTTTTCCCAATTTTATAATTTCTGGGTCCAAGAAACGTTACCCAGATAATTTCTTATCATTAATATTAATTTTAGCTGTGACTTTTTCACATACACACATACATATTTTTTGATAATATTTCAAAACATTGGTTTTTATTAAAAGTACTTTATGATCTTTAATTTGGGATGTAGAGTATCAAAGATGGAACCAGAAATACATATATATATTTGTGTGGTGCAGGTATTTTTATTTTTTTGATTGATTGGCAACGTTTTCCGTTCAATTTTTCGAACAAATTGTTTTTTTTTAAATAGTGTCCAAGATTTCAAAAAAGTGTCCAAAATCGATATATTTTTAAAAAGAGGTGTCCTGGTGTCCGGGTGCTGAAAAGGTGTCAAAATGACACTAAAGTGTCCCCAAAGGTAACCCTGCTCCCTAGCCTTATCGAATTGGAGGCGGATTTAATTGGTTTGGGATTAATCCCTAGCCGCAACAAGAAGTTCAAGAATTTGTAGCAAAAATAAGGAGGGGAAGGGGTTTTTTACGGCTTAAAGCCAAAAATTAATTGAATCTTCTAACTGGTGTACTACACACCCAGCAGCTTGCTTCTTGGTACTCAATAAGTTCAAGGGATTCAATTAGCATAACCACGGAGGATAAAATTTCTCTGATTTGCAGTGACCATTTCACCCTTGCTTATAGATTCGGCGGTAACAAGGAAGTGTGAATCGATTGAGGTAGAAAAACACTACCCATTAATTTCATATTGGTTGCATTGTGCTGTAGTGCGCTGTTGTTGTCGGCAAACCTCGTCATCAATTCTCGTGGGCGCCTTCAGGTATGTGATGAAATTGTAATCGAGTTGATGATGTTGAAGATGTTGAGTTGGAGGATAGGCTCTGCCATGAGAAGGTGTAACTTCGTTACAAAATAAATAAACGGTCATTAATTTTTCGGATTCTAAAGAAAAGCTAAATAAAACACGCACAGCGATACATTTTTGGTGAACATTTTATTTCATTATAAAGTTTGAACTTTGCCATTAAGTGTGAAAAACAATAGATATCATTCAAATGGTCACCTCGGGAAGATTCAAAACATGCGATTTTTGTTTAGGTAATTTTTAAACACTTTTTCGCACATTTCGGGCAGTATCTCGGCCTTATCTTGAGTATTGTTGGTTTTTAATACGTCTAGAATTCGGGGATTATTCGCGTAAACACGGTCTTTTGCGTAGCCCCACAGAAAAAATAAATCTAACGGTGTCAAATCGCATGATCTTGGTGGCCAATTGACGTCGCCAAAACGTGAAATTACGCGACCAGGAAACTTCTCACGCAATAAAGACATAATTGGTCGTGTTGTGCGGCTTGTTGCCCGTCTTATTGGAACCACAAATCATCCAAGTCATTATCTTCAATCGCCAGCCAAGAAAAATCGGTTATCGCGTTCGACAAATTGCTGCAAACGCCAGGAAATCGATAAATTCGGATCGTCAGCAACTTTCGACTGAGCGTGCATAACGATGATGCACAGGCCTAACAACGTCAGTAACGCTTCCACTCTCTTCAAATTTCTTCACAATTTTACCGATTTCTCGATTATGGCGACTATAATCATAGCGTAATGCGCTAAAAGTGGCTACGTTTGAACCACCACTTTTGTAGCAAGTTTTAATTATTTTAACGTATTGTTCGATTGTGAAGCGATCCATTATCGTAAATGGCAAACATTCAACTAATATTATGACACTTCACATGACAGCCGAGTTTGACAGGTGTCAAATGCCAGGGCTATCAACTTGAAACGACGAAATGAATGACCCTGTATACAATTATGTTAAATTTTGAAAAATTTATATTTTTTTTCAGAATTCAAATTTTGAAAAAAAAACTGTTTTACAAAATTCCGCAAATGGTAAAAAAGTTTAAAATTTTAAAACTTTTTTTAATTATTTGCAGAGTTTTGTGAAAGAGACTATTGAAGAGCAGAATATCCAGGCAGAATTTTGATCGTAATCCATTCTTAAATTTCGTTCCTACTTGAGATTATTTTTGAAGGTACATTGTAGACTTTTAATGACTTTAAAACTTTATGCCTTTTGAAATATATAAAAGCAACGATTTTAACTGTACAATAATATTGCGTTAATGTTGTTGTAAATTATTTGTAAAATTTTAATTTTTTTCCGTGTTTGCCTCACCCAATCTAGACTTAAATGGTTAAATCTGTGGCATTACTTTTGTTCAATGAATTGTTGAACTGAAGTCAGTCAGGCGTAAATTTAAAGCGCAATTCTTTTGTCTAAACACGCGTTTAGATAGACTTTTCATTAATTTTGTCGCAATATTTTTAAATGACTGGAGTTTTATTAAGCTTAATGCGCAATGACCTACATTATGTATATAAATATTTGCATGGAATGAACAAGAACTGTTCATTCAGATTAAACTAATGTTAGTACAAAAAATATAATAATAAAATTGTGTTTGTCAGCAAATGGATGATGCAGGGTGGAAGTGAAGCAATTATTTGTTGTTTTTTAATTATCTTTTTTTTGATAAATTAAAGTTAAGAAAAAATGGCAGAAGTTAATCTTTCAGCCATTTCCATGAAAAAATATTTAAGATATTTATTTCCAATTTAGTCCTGCGATTTATCATGTAGAACTTTCAACATTGATATGTAATTTATAAAACCAAAAATCCTTAAAGTGCATAAAGAAATTTAAAACATTTTATTGAAATATATTAAAAATAAAAATCAATAAAATTCAAAGAGATTTAAATTCCAGCTCACCTGTTGGATCTGCGGTTTCATACTTTGTCAAAAATATTGTAATGCAAAGTTTTTCTTAATTTAAATATTTTTAACTTTTTTAAACGATATCTATAGTTTGGCAAGCAGAAAGTTTGAAGAACCAATGTAACGACTTTGTTAATAATTTTTTATCAAACAATATATTAAAACCACAATCTCGAAGATAATGTTAAGAATTTTAGTATAGTAAAATATAGTTTATTAATGTTTTAATATGAATTTTTTTTTTTTATGATTTTTTTGAATAACGCTCCAAACATCTATTGATATTATTTTAGAGAAGAATTGATGTTCTTCAAAATTCTGAAAATTTTCAACAAGTTTTAAATACAAAGGGTGTTTTTTTTGCGGTATAGAACCTTTGAAATGGAATAAAACAAAGATAATTTTTTTAATTTGACATGAAATTTACTTTTATCAAAAGATAATCTACTGGCATTATAATTTAAATATGATTTCTGGCATATGACCGCCACGGCTGGCTCGGACGTAGTCTAATCTGGAGGTCCAATTTTCAATGACTTTTTCCATCATTTGTGGCCGTATATCGGCAATAACGTGGCGAATGTTGTCCTCCAAGTGGTCAATCGTTTCGGGCTTATTGGCGTAGAATAGCGACTTCACATATCCTCACAGAAAATAGTCAAGCGGCGTTAAATCGCACGATCTTGGAGGGCAATTCACGGGTCCGTAACGTGAAACTGTGCGGCTACGAAACGTTTCCTTCAATAAATATCAATTTTGGCACGAGCTGCGTGACATGTTGCTCCGACTTGTTGAAACCAAAGCTCCTGCATACCATGGTTGTTCAATTGATGAACGAAAAAGTCAGTAATCATGGCTCTATAGCGGTCACCATTGACTGTCAACATCGATTTTAAAGAAGTACGGACCAATTATTCCACCAAACCATAAAGCACACCAAACAGTCCATTTTTGTGGATGTAACAGTGTCTCAACATACACTTGAGGATTATCATCTCTCCAAATACGGCAATTTTGTTTATTCAACCAAAAGTATGCTTCGTAGCTAAACAAAATTCGTTTTTGAAAATTGGGATCAACCGGTAATCTTGTTTTGGGCCCATTTGGCCACAATTTGGAAGTGTTGCTCAGGCGTCAGTCGATTCATATGTTGAAATGGCAAACCAAACTAAAAATAAATCACTTGACAGCTGACAAAATGGCCGCCAGTTAAAATATTGTTGCCAACCTAAAGTTCTATACCTTAAAAAAAAACACCCTTACTTAGGTATGCCCTGTATGGAACAAGTAAAATGAAAAAGTCAAAAATGAAGTTTAAATTCAAGGAATTTTGTCTTTTTGATGAAATTTAAGGCCATCTTTAAATCCACAAATGTCTTTTGTTTAGCTCACGTAAAATATTTAAAAATAAAATTCTTTTTATGTCAAGGGCCCCTTTGGGAAATTTGAACAAGAACATCATAAATTCATAACCATCATGCCGATGGCTAATAAACCCATCTTGTCAATTTATATTTCTTTTAGATATCGTTCACGACATTTTGTCACAAAGTCTCTTAGGTTGTTGCTATTTGTGAGAAAAATCTATACCCCTACCAACTACCGACATTTTTCCAGTCTCTTTCTATTATGTTCAAAGAATGAGAAATTCTTGGCACAGATTCAAATACATATGTGTATGTTTGTAGTTCTAGCAGACTTCTTTTATAGAATAACACTCGTTTGTACTTTCTTTTTGAATTGAATTCTTGTACATAGTGCAAACAGCATTCATTATAAGCGCCACTTTGTTTTGACCTGTTATGCATTCTTCTCTTTGCTGTGCAGTTGGGCACATCTTAGACTTCGCACATGTCATGTCGGATGTTTAAAATAAAAATTGTAGCACTACTATAGCAAAATAATATGACGTTTCAGTGAGAATATCTATGATAGTGCACCTGTCATTTCTTTTCGAACTTTTTTCTGAAACGTGATAGAAGAGGCCACTTTAAGTGGTCTTGTTTTACATATTATTTTTTTTTTATATAACATCGTTTAGAACTCGAAAACTTGCACAACTAGGTTCCTTAACCTTGATGAAGTAGAAGAGACTACTTTGAGAATGATGTAATGCTCAACTTATGGAAAGTGTTAGACACATGAAGTGATTGAGAACACATTTTTTATTGAGTTTTGTGTTTTGAAAAAAAAAAAAACAAATACAAAATTTCAAGTTCTAAGTATATTTCTAAACTGACTGACCTATTTTGTGGACGTTGATTTAACCAGATGTTTTTAGAGACAAGAGTTTCCACTTCAATTGAGATATTAATTGAATTTGTTTTGTAAAACTTCAATATAATTACAGTTGTCCCTCGATTACCGCCAAAACTTTAAATTGCCTTTGTTGGAGGTGGCGAAGTGCTCATGAGTACTTTGCTACCCATTTTGAATGGAACTCACAAAATTAGTTTTCCTCCAAGCCTCATCTATTTGCTATGAAAGCACGAGTAGTTGGAGTTGGTAGTAATAGATTATTTAAGCATCTACTAATGAGTATAGTTCGCCACTTCCAAGGGAACACGACTAATGTAAACTTCCGAAATTTTTGGACTCTAAAATGTGAATTTCTGTTGTAAAAGTTTTATGTTTCTCTTTTTTCTCTTCTAAGTTTTACTTGCGACATTAGGTAAGGTCACACTATCGAGGGACTACTGCACTTGATAATTTGTAATTTATTTAATTAAGTAATAATGTCTAATGTCAGTCTACATTAGTAATGAAGTTGATTTAAGTAAAGTGGCGTTTTCTGTTAATAGCTTTGGTATAGAAAACGTTGCCGTCGGTTTGGTATTGCACCATGTCTATGGTCAATTTAATACTGTTGTCATTGCATTTGCTTATTCAAGTATAGCCAGACCTTCTACTGTTATCCCGCACCTTATTGTATCTAAGCACATCGCGTATTTCAACAACAGGGTATGCTAGGATTTGGCGAATTTCCAGAATTGGCTAGTCTAAGAATAGTGAAATTCCAATTTAATACAAATTTATTTTCCCCTGTTAACGGCACAGATGATGCAGTGGAACAGGGTTTTAACTGGGGAAAAATAATTCGAGGATCGAGAAGTCCAACAAATTTAAATAAAACAACGTGTGTGTGAGATATCATCGAAGTTTTGTATTCATTTGAAAGGCCTATTGATGCCGTTATGTATGGCGGCTTCTCTGGGTGGCGTGCATCCGAAATGTTCAATTTATCCATGATTTTGGAGCATAAATCAGGCTGAATTTTGCCGATGGCATGGGATGTGTTGGCTTTAAGGGCCTCTTATTCGCATAGACCTGCTACTTCAGAAAACCTCACAAGAAAAAGTCTAACGGGGTCAAATCACACGATCTCGGTGGCCAGTTCACATCACCTCTACGTGAGATGACCTAAACCGCTCGTGCAGAATTTCCAATTTAGTGTGAGCTGTGTGGAACGAAGTGCCGCCATATCATCCTCGGGCCAAAAGATATTTGTAATCATCGACCTATAGCGCTCGCCGTTGACGGTGATGCCTCAAAGAAATATGGACGCGACCATCCCAAAATTCACACCAAACAGTCACTCTTTTGAGATTTATTGGATGTTCGTCCCAAATTTGTCAATTTTGTTGGTTGACAAAACCATTCATCCAGAAATGGACCTCATAGCTGAATATGACCGTAAATGGGCGAAGCATGTGGAAGGTTGCTCGAATAGAACACCCATTTTGATAAAACAATTTTATCATTTGAACGTGTTGTTGGTCCATACTGATTTGACACAACAGACTCAGCTAATTTGACGGATGGAGCTTCAACAATATGGCCGCTATCGACTGTCAAAGTTCCGAAATCCCTATTGGAAGACCCTTTATGTGTGTAACACGGTTCTGTATTGTTCATTTTTATTTACTCACATATTTGTGGTGAGGTGGTATTAGATAAAAGCTTCCATTAAAAGCACACGGTGTGGTCGTGCATTAAAACCTGTTCGTGCGACCCAGTGGAGCACTTAATTTTTTTTCTGAGACAAAAAACAAGGTTGCCTTGAAAAAAAACAAACAGGTCAATATATATACATATTACGGTGTTCATGGGGTCAGTGAAAACTATAGGTTCGAAAACAGGGTTTTCCAATAAGAGGTGTTGTTTTGAATAGCCCGCTATTTCGGTAGTTGTCACTTTTGAAGCTGTCATTTTTTGACATTGACAAGTAGAAACTACGCCATTAATAAAAATGGAACGATACACGCTTCAACAACGCATTGAAATTATTAAAATTCACTATAAAAATGGTGAAAATTTGGCAGAGACGGTTCGTAAAACTAAAACATTTTTGGGTCGTCGTGAAGCACCTTGTCGGACCGCAATACAGAAATTGGTGGACAAATTCGAGCTGTTGGGACAAGTTAGTGATGTGAAGAATAAAACCCGTGCACGTCGCTCAAGAACAACTGAGAATATTGCTGTTGTAGCCCAAAGTGTTGAAGAAAACCCAGGTTTGTCCATTCCTCGTCGTTCTTTAGAATTAGGCATTCCACAACCGTCATTACACCGTATTTTGCATAAAGACTTGGGTCTTAAGGCTTATAAAGTTCAGTTAACACAAGAACTCAAGCCGGCTGATCATCAACAACGTCGTGTCTTTGCTGATTGGGTCCTTGAAATGCATGAAAATGATCCGGAATTTCATCGAAAAATCATCTTGACTGATGAGGCCCATTTCCACCTCGGAGGCTACGTCAACAAGCAAAACTGTCGCATCTGGGGCTCGGAAAACCCAAGAGTTATTGTTGAAAAGCCTCTCCATCCTCAACGCGTGACTGTTTGGTGCGGTTTATGGTCCGGCGGGGTCATTGGGCCTTACTTTTTCGAAAATGAGGCTGGAGCAACAGTTACGGTCAATGGATTGCGCTATCGAGAGATGATTAATGATTTTTTATGGCCGGAATTGGATGGTATTGATCTGGACAACGTTTACTTTCAAGAAGACGGCGCTACGTGCCACACAAGCAATGAAACCATCGATCTTTAAGGGGAAAAGTTTCCGGACCGTGTCATCTCTCGAAGAGGTGATCACAATTGGCCACCGAGATCTTGTAATTTAACACCTTGCGACTTCTTCCTTTGGGGCCACGTGAAAGATAAGGTCTACGCCAACAGCCCAGCGTCGATTCAAGACCTCAAAGATGGAATTCGTGAGGCTATCGAGGACATAGGGCAGCCACTTTGCGATTTGGCTATGGAAAATTTCCTGTAAGCGTGGTCGTGGCGGCCATTTGGCTGATGTTGTATTCCATTATTAACGGCATACCTTCCTCTTTATAATGAAATAAACATCCGATCATTTATCTCAAAAAATGCCATTTTTCTTTGAATATCAAAATAACACCTCTTATTGGTCTCAAGCACCATTAATTTCCCATCATTAAATTTTCAAAAATTAATCACAATTAGACAGGGTACTTATAATTCTTGTCAAAAATAGTTTTTTTTTTTTTCTAAACAATTAATGACAAAATAATTTCTAACATACCTATTTAATTTTTTTTTCTATTTTCAGTTAACACCAATGGACCAATTTAAAAAAAAAAACAACTACACAGACTTAATAATGGATTTTTAAACTATACACTCATCAATCAGCTTTTCCTTTTAAGAAACAAAAATCAAAATTTTAAAGAGAATTTTCCAGACATATCTTTAACGTATTAGCTATATTATACTACATATATATACCTACCGAAAAAATTATACACAAATTTTCTAACAAAAAGGAATGCAGCGTTGTCCTTACATACATGAAATGCGAGAACGTCTTCTTTGTGAACAGCGTGAATCAGTAGCTCTGGAACCAATGGAACGTGCTAATTTGCTTGACAACAGACAGTCGGCAGAATCAAATCAGGTCGGAACAGTTGTCAAGGTATGGGCGCAATGAAACTCGTTCAAGGGATAATCACTCTGTACACTTCTATTGTACGTTTTGTTTAATTTAATAATTTTCTTTTAAAGTTTATTTTTCATTCTGTAATTAAAATAAAATAATATTTTTCATGTACGTATATGTTTTTTTTTTTTTTTTTTTAATTAATATTTTACACTCTTCTTTTATGTAAATCAAATAACTGTGAATATTTATGTATCCCGAGCCATAAATCGGATTTCCTTGTTATATTCGGATGTGGTCCTTGCACGAGTATGGTTGCCCCTCATATGAAAATATTAATCACAATGTATTTTGTCCAAACAAGTACTTTTTTTTTTAAATTCAGCTATATGTTTTCTAAAATACACAATTTTCAACAACAACAAAAATTTTAATATTAAAAAATGTCTATACACGGTTTCATGTATGTACATAAATTTGTAAAAAAAAAATAATATTTTTATTTTGATGTTTTCAAAAAATTGGAATTAGATTTGGTCATTTTCACACTACATTTTATTTACATACTGCCCTTATACTAATATTCATCATTTTTAACACCAACAACACTATTCTGTTTTTGACATTTTCAAGATTTCAGTAATATTTATTGATCATATCGTAAGTGCTTTATAAATAAATCATTTGTGCATGCAATAATTTTTTAAAGTTAAATAATATTATACTCTTGTATTTTACATTTTTTTCATTATTTACATACTTATAAAAGTAAAATTTATCAGCTTTTTCGTAGTAATAATGCAGATATACAAAAAAACTTTGTCTGGAAACACAGTAGAATTACGAAACCCAGGGCTGGCCCCAGCCAAACATGCGCCCTATGCTAGATTTGTAGAAAGCGCCCCTTTTTTATATTTGCATCCATACATACATACACTGATACACAGCATGCATAAGACTTTTCCACATTACCCAGGAGGTAGACTTTTAATGCGTAGTTCTAGGGGATCTTTAACTTTGCAATGAAAGTGATATTAGTTAGTGTGCAAGAAATAACTTAGCACAGTTGTGATGGATGTTATTTTGGGATTATTGTAACGAGTTTTGTGGTTAAAATGCAAATGGCAGTACATATTTCTTTGCGCAAGATCAGATTACATTTTCTTGCTCCTGGTAGTGAGCCCCCAGAATTTCGCGCCCTGTGCATTTGCGCATCTTGCACATATGGTTGGTCCGGCCCTGCCGACACCCAATACCCAAATTTCAAATATGTAACACAGGTTATGTACTTTGCAGTTCAATATTAATTTACTGAAACAATCTCTTTAAATTGTACTTTAGCAGTTGTATATTTATAAACGTTGTCTAACTTTACACAGCCTTCCAAGTTATTAATAAAAATGTTTAAGTGTCGTATTAAATTTATCTGACTTAGACAAGGGAAACGGTTTGCGAAACCTTGACTAATGTGACATTTACTGTGTTCACATTGGACTGACTCCTCCAATTTTTGTTGACGTCTCTGTGCTTTGGCTCACTTCTACTTCATGGTAAGACAGAGATGGCCAGGAAAGACAGGATTTTTTAAATTATTATTATAAAAATCAGTGGATTTTTTTTTGACGTCTTCTTTTGTGACATCCGTTTTCTCTGTCTGTGATTTATCTTTGGCACTTAAATCTTACAGAATCCAATTTTTTTCAATTGGAAACATATTTATTAAAGAACATTTACATTTTGTAAGCGAACAATTTTTAATTAATCCTTTAAACTGCACAGATTTTTGTTTTGTTTAAATGACTGCTAAACGTCAAAGTAAGTCCGATGTGTTCACATTAGTTTGTGTCAAGTTGGATTCACGTCCAAATACCGTGTGAACACCGTCATTGAGACTAATATTTATAACCTTAGTCAAAAGTAAAATAACTAAGGTTGTAGATGTTTTAACCTTAAAACCATTTTTAATCATGAGTTTATGATATATGAAATATTCTAGGAAAAACACAAAGTCTAGGAGCCTTTGATATTTTAACTCTTAATTAATATTTTCTCTGTGTGTATATCAAAATAACCTGTTTGCTTATGCTCGAAAGACTCAAAAAATAGCCATCATATGGAGCTAAAACTTACACAATGTATTCACTAGATGGCACTTCCAAAAAAAAAAAAAACATAAAATAACTACCCATCCCATTGAGCTGAAACATTCACGTGAGCAAGTGAAATGTCTTAAACAAATGTCCATAGATGGCGTTGAGAACCAAAATATGTATCAAAACTAACTAAAACTCAAAAAATATATTTGTCCGATATCGAGTTGAAACTCAGACAATATATTTTTTAATAAGAAAGAAATTCAATAAATAAATGGTTTTCAATTTTTTTTCATTACATGGCGCTGAAAATCAAAACAAAAAAATTGGCTCAAAAAATATCCTTCCGATGAAGCTGTAATTTGCACAATATATTTCTTATGAAGTGAGAAGTTCACAAAAATGTAAAGTTTTAAATTTGTTAGATCGCGTTTGAATTTAAAAATGTAATTCTTTCACGAATGTAAAGGGTGCTTTTTTTTTGAGGTATAGAACTTTGCAATGGAATAAAACACAGGTGTTTTTTTTTTAATTTATATGGAATTCACTTTATTTGAAAGATAATCTTCTGGCATTATAATTTAAATATGATTTCTGGCATATGACCGCCATGGCTGGCTTGGACGTAGGTCCAATTATCGATTACTTTTTCCAACATTTGTGGCTGTATATCGGCAATAACGCGTCGAATGTTGTGGTTAATCGTTTCGGGCTTATCGGAGTAGACTATAGCAACTACAAATATCCCTTCAGAAAATAGTCAAGCGGCGTTAAATCGCACGGCTCCGTAACGTAAAGCTATGCGGTTACCAAACGTTTCCTTCAATAAATCAATTGTGACACGAGCTGTGTGTAGTAAGTACGGACGAATTATTCCACCAAACCATAAAGCACACCAAACAGTCAGTTTTTGTGGATGTAACGACATACGGCAGCTTTGTTTATTGACGTATCCATTCAACCAAAAGTGAGCTGCATCGCTAAACGAAATTCGCTTATGAAAATTGGGATGAACGGCAATCTTGTTTTGGACCCATTTGGGCACAATTTGGAAGCGTTTTTCAGGCGTCAGTCTATTCATGTTGAAATTAGGGCTGTGTCAATCAGGAACGATTCGATTTTTTTGATCCGATCATCGAAAAGTATTGATGATTGAAATCACAAATTTTGGTTTCAATCGATCCCAATCTCAATCATTTCGATGATTCTCGATTTTCCATCCCAATCTCAATCATTTCGATGAATCTCGATTTTCGATATCAATAACTTTTGAATTATCAATATAATTTATCGGAGAAAAGAAATATGGGTCAGAATGGGGTCGGTCAAATCGGTACAGTATTCGTTAAGTTCGGAGATTTAATTTCATCGAAACCGAAATAAAAAAATTGTCTTAGCTTGACAGGTGTCAAAATATGCCAACATTTTTGGTATGGCGGATCGAAAAACGGAGTACGCCAATCGATTTAGAATGTGGGTATAACCCTAGTCTCACAGCCGACGTTCTGGGACTACTAGAACACTTAGTTTGACAAGTGTCAAAATATACCAAAATTTTTGTTAGGGCGGATCGAAAAACGGAGTACGCCAATCGATTTAGGAGGTGGAAATTTCCTCATGCATGTCACCCAGCTCTCTAAGTCCATTAGAACTTTTAATTTGACAGGTGTCAAAATGTCAAATCATTTCCGAGAATACCCCCTACGTAATGTGGTATATCGCACCGTCGCGTCGCACAGAGGAAAGTCCACGTTTTTATTTCACTCACACACTGGCTTAGATGTTTGCACACAAAAATCGAATCGTAACAGTATGAAATAATGAACTTTGGAATGAAAATGATCGATTGATTAAAATAATCGAATTATTTTGGTAATCGATTCTTGAACGATTCGATAATTTGAAATGAACGATTTACACAGCTCTAGTTGAAATGCCAAACAAAACTGAATATAAATAAATTGAAATTTTCTTGGTTTTAAATAATCGTGAAAAAATGTGTCCTTTTAAAAAAAATGTGACCCCGAGTCCCCTAATTAAAAAAAGAGTCCCCGGGGACACTATGTAGTGTCCCAGTGGTAACTCTGGTGTGTACCCAAAGTGCGACGGTTGCACCGACATGTCAGGATATCGCAATATCGTATACGCTCTTCTCTTCTGCACAGTTTGTATAGTGTGTGTGATAGTACATACAACGGTTGGACCGACTTGTGGGTTCAACCCTCGTCAGTAGGACAATTGTATCGTTTATTATTTATTTTACTTGAACTAAAATCTAAACATCAATTTTTTACATAGTCCATTAAAGTATCAAACAATTTTTATAAATACAAATATGAATACGTAATTTAAAAAAAAAAAAAACTATTATATAAAAAAGGGCGACACATTCCTTCGAAATCGATAGAAATTATCACATATATGCTTTAGCTTTGCACTAATACCATGACAAATCATAAAAGAGACATTGAGTCGTCTTTCTTTCACCTACTGTAGTACGTCATTCTTTTACGCGTATTTTTTCAGGGAATTAAGAACGTAAAAAAGAGGGTTTTTGTTTCTTTTAATTTGAAATATATTGTGAGGGTTTCAACCAAGGTCGTAGTTGTAGGACGTAGGTACTTGCTGCCAATAGGAAAAAATAGTTAGTTGGTTCCGGGCATTTAATCGCATTAAAAGTTCTTAGTTGTGCTTGACGGTTGTTGTAAACAGTTAAAATAAAATTCACTCTAATAAGTAAGTTCACTATTCTTGAAAGTTAAGAATTTCGGTATAAATAGAATTGAACATGATAATTTTATTCGAGCTTAGATTGATTCTCTTTAAATAACTGCTTTTTTTGTTGTGCTTTGTTTTGAGAATATTAAAAAAAAAATTAAGGTATAAATAAGTGCTACTCTACCCATCCAATACAAAACTATGTTTTATTAAACGCTTAATCAAGATTCCAAAACGCTCTTATTATTTATTTTTTAGTATTTACCCTCAGGTTATTATTTTAAGTGTTTCTAGTGTGATTTAGGGCCAATTTTACAATAGTTAGTAAAACATCAGATATTACTTATTCTTCAGATAAAGCAAACATTTGTTCCTATTTATTCCTCTGGTAGTTAACTGAATGTTTAATTGATGATTGACAACATGGCTCTTAAAGGAATTTAAAGAAATCAACTAGAGGAAATTAAAAATCCCAAAAGGCTTCAGAAAATGTTCTTACTTTTTAAGTGGACTTATAAAGGGTGGTTTTTTTAGACGTGTGGTTTTAAAGAAGAAATAAAACGTATATAATTTAATGTTATGGCCAAGAATTTAATAAGGCTTTGCCATTATGTTTTAAAAATGATTTCGGAGAATTGGCCGCCGCGGCTGGCTCGAATAAATTCCAGCCGATAGGCCCAATTAACGACCACTTTTTGCAGGAATTGGGGCCGTATGTCAGCAAAAACTCACCGAATATTCTCTTCCAAGGCGTCAATCATCTAGGGCTTATCTGCGTAGACAAGCAACTTCACATAAACCCACAAAAAATAATCCAGCGGGGTTAAATCGCACGATCTTGGAGGTCACGCCACAGGCCCACGACGCGAGATAATGCACTCACCAAAAGTTTCCTTCAATAAATTGATTGTTTCGTTGGCTGTATGGCATATAGCGCCGTCTTGTTGGAACCAAAGGTCGTCCACATCAACATCCTCCAATTCAGGCACGAAAAAGTCATAAATCATGGCTCTATAGCGTTCCCCATTGACTGTAACATTATGGCCGGCTTAATTTTTGAAGAAATACGGACCAATGATTCCCTCTGCACACCAAACAGTGACTTTTTGAGGATGTAACGGCGGCTTTTCAACAATCGCTTGTGGATTAAGATCACTCCAAATACGACAATTTTTTTATGAACGTACCCATTCAACCAAAAATGAACTTCATCGCTGAACAAAACTTTCTTGTGAAAATCGGAATCAACAACGATCTCGTTTCGAGCCCATTTCGCACGATTTGCAAACGTTGTTCAAGCATCAATCTATTTATTATGAAATTGCAAACCAAATTAAGCATAAATCATTTGACAGTTGTCAAAGAGACCAACTCCGAAAAAAGTATTGCTAGATTGAAAACCACACGTCTTAAAAAACACCCTGTACAAGGTGGCGCAAAATAAATTATCCGATTTTGTTTTTGAATTGCTTTTTTACTTGAGTAATACACATTTGTGCCCGTTTTATCGCATTTTCCATGACTTTCCGCAAGATTTCCGGTGATAACTGTTCACATTTCTATCGAATATTCTCCATAAGGGCTGCGATTGTGTGAGGATTCTTGGCATAAACCCACGACTTCAAGTAGCCCCAAAGAAGTCGGGAAATGTCAAATTGGGCGATCTTTCTGGCCATGCCAAATCGCCAAAACGTGAGATAACGCGACCAGAAAACGCTTCCTTCACACAATATCAATTGTGGCTCGTGCTGTGTGTGCCGATTTGCTTCAATTTTGGTATACATATCAATTGTATGTGGTTATCTATAGAGAGGAAATTCGAATTTTCAGTTTGGCTTTTCTAGAACGGGTAGGTGCCATAGAATGATTTAGTTTTCTTCAAATTTCATCGAAAACCGCTCTAATCTCTATATAAGCTTTGCTTTTGTTCGCCCATGGTCTCATTGTTTTTTTTTTTTTTTTATAATTTGCGCTTGTTTTTCAATTCCAATTTTTTGAAACTTCATTTTAAAAATATTGATATATACCAACGAAAATAAATTTATTTCAATAGATATCCAGTTTGATAATATAAAAATGATAACAAAAACTCTCAAACAGCTCCATGCCGATGGTTATCACACAAGTCCAGCACACCAAAGAACTCCACTTGTGCCACGCGATCTAGGAGAAGATTTCAATTTGGATTTCGACGACGATTTTCCAATTGACGCTAAACGCCCGAAGAACGCAAAGTAAGTACAAAGCTACATAATACAAAGTTTGTATTAAAAATATATTGCATGTCTATCTGCATTTGTAACAGGCATTCTTGCGAGTTAAAACACTCATCTCAATTCCTAACATATATACATACAATCATTTTGAAATATTATACATATAAATACAATTTTGCAATATTTTTCATAAATAAATTACGTAATTCATATGTACATCGCATACATGTTTGTATGTACAAGTGCAGCTTTGAGTTCACCTTTTGATTATTTAAAATTTTGTTTTAATTTAAAAAAAAATTATCAAGCAACGCTTTCACATTATTTTGTGTTATAAAAATATTTAAACCTTAATTGTGTTATGTAACAGTATGCCTTTATACATTGAATTATTCACCATATTTTCAGTTGATAGTGTGAAAGCACATTTTTTTGTTTCACTCCCAACAAGGCTAAGCTTAAATTATAATTTTAATTTATTTTTAATTTTATTTTGTTTGATTTTTTATTCCAAAATAAATTAAAATCAAATACATAATCCCACCAATTTCAATATGAAATTATATACTAATAGTTTTATTTCGAAAATCCATTCCAGCAGTGAACTGGAGACTGTAATAGTATCACCACCACCAAAAAGGTTGGATACGTATAAACAATTATTCAAAGTTAAAATTTATAGAAAAAAAAAAAAACAAAAGTTTATAAGTTTTATTATGCATTTACTTTGTTTTTTTTTTTTTAGTTTAGTTTAGCGAGAATAAACAAAAATTATGTGAACTAATAATTTTTCTCAGTTATTTTTGTATGGAGTTTTGGTTAGCGAATTTCCTTGCTTCTAATTACTACGTTCCGTTATAAAGTTATAAAAATATATAAATAAGTGTTAGAGCTTTGACTTTTTTTTTGAATATGCTCCTTAGGGGTTTTTTTTTATATCTAATGATTAATGTTAATTTTGCACATTATAATTTTTTTAAGGCAACCACAGTGGCACGCCTATGTTGCAAATCACTATATTTTTACTGCACTGTATTTGATAAATTGTATTTGCTTACTAGAATTTTAAATAATTCTGTAAAAAACCTAAATAAATAACTAATTTACCTCTACATACACACTTTTCAACATAAAAATAAGTTAAATACTTCTCAATTTTTTATTCAATTTGAAAGCCTCAAGTTTCCTGTAATATTCCTAGCTAAACTATAATTTAAATAAGAATTCTTTATTCAATAACCATATCACCCCTAATCTCCCCAGTATTGATCCATTTATTGTTAATACATTTTATTTAAACAGAAACAGTTACTTGTATTTATAATATCATGAGAACTCCTTTAGGAAATAAGAAATCACAACGAGTCTGTTTCGAAAATTCGTAAAAAAAGGAAAATTTTAACTTCGCTGGTAAGTCTCCCTCTCTTCGTCGAGATCGTTACGAAATCCCGCAGCAACTAATCCCACAGCACATAATCCCGCAGATTACAAATACAACAAAATCCCGCAAGATAGTACGCTGCGGGATTTTCAATACTTTTTTAAAAAAAAATACGATTGGAAGAATTTTGATGGTGATTTCGAATAAAATAATACAGTGGGAAGAATGTTGGTGATTCCAAATATAATATTTTTCAGGACTTCTGGACCTGGACAGAGATGGAATTGTTTTTATTTGAAAAAAAAAATATTTAACAAAAAAATTAACTTTTCTCAACTTTTTTTTTGGAAAAAATTAAAAAAAACATCTTTTTTCCTAATTTTTAACTAAAAAAATGAGATTTGTTTCTTTTTTGAAAAAAAAAATTAAAAAAAGAGTAACAATATTGAAAAAAAAAGAGTTTAATTTTAGTTGAAAACTGTTGACATTGGCGCCTGCCAGGCGACTAAACATACCCTAAGCGGAGCTACGGAGTTGCGTGAGCGGGATGACCACCCGAAAAAGGAAGTTAAGATCCTTATTACTCGCGAAGCGGGCCACCCAAGGTACTGTTGTCCAAGAAAATTGTTGACATAGACGCCTGCCTGACGACTTAACATAACCTTAGTACTTTGGTCCAAGAAAACAATATTGTCTAATAAAACTGTTGACACTGGCGCCTGAGAAAATAAAGAAGCGAAAAAGGGATTAAAAAAGCATTTTTTTTTAAATTTGTAAAACAAAGTTTATGAAAAATGTTTTGTTTCCAAAAAAAAACTTCCTCTGTTCAGTTTCAGAATAACTTCTAGAACTTCTGTCCCGGTTCCAAACCCACCTCCAGCACTATTGTCCTGGTTGCAGATCCACCCCCAGAACCTTGTTTAAAAAAAAAAAATGACCTTTGTCCAAGTTCCAGATTCACCTCCAGAACTTTTCTTTCAAATTTGTAAAAAAGTTTTTTCCAAAAACAAAAAAATGTGTCCCTTGTCCAAGTTCCAGAGCCACCTCCAGAACTTTTGTCCCAGTTACAGATCCACCTCCAGAAGCCTTGTCCCAGATCCAGAACCTCCGTCCCAGTTCCAGACCCAAGGCCAGAACCTATTTCCCAAATCTAGGGCCAGAACCTATGTCCCAGTTCCAGACCCACCTCCAGAACCTCCCCCGTCAGACCCACTGCCGCCGACCAACCAGATCCGGACACCAAACCATAGTCATCGGCATAGAAAAAATAGTAGGAAACTTCATTTTTCGTGATCCTCATACAATATATGCACCAATTCCTGCTGGATTTTGTGCTGCGGGATTTTGTGATACGGGATTTTGTGATGCGGGATTTTGTGATGCGGGATTTCGTACCCAACCCCTCTTTATCCAATATTTTCTCATATAAAGAGCAGTTCACATTTTCCAGATAATTTGAACTGAAAAAATAAGATATTTCGTTCTATTTTTCGTTTCCGAGGTTGGGGGCTTGGATCTTCAAAAATTTTAAACAAAAAGTGTATTTATGAGATTTGAAAATTAGTCACTTATTTTTTGTTAAAAACTTTAAATATGCACATGCATATGGTTAGGTCTAAACATGAAATAAAGACTTATGCGTGGGAGGTCTATTTCCCCCGTTTGGGCAATATAGAACGCTTTTTTTGGCTTGAAATATAAACACAACTTTTATAAACAACGGCAACACTTACAATGTCATGATATAGCTTTTCGTAAAGCCATTTTTAAATTTCTTTCTAAACAAAGTTTTTTTTTTGAGAATAATTTTTAATTAATTTTTCAAATCAAAATAATACAAAAAAAAAAAAATTAATAGATTTTTACCATATCGTCATTTAGTATCTTATATTTTAGTTTTTAACACTAAATGCTCTTTTCAATTTTGGTCAACAACTTAAAACCAGATGTCTTATTGCCTTCTAGGTTTTAAGAAAATTAAAAAAGTTTTTATTTTGAATAAAATTATAAAATTGCCCCTACCGCATTAAATTCTTGTTTCGATCCAATCTCCAAGCTTTTTTCAGATCTTTCAGAAAAGTCAAAATCACAAAGTATTTTTGTATTATTTTTGTTACATAAATAAAAAGACGTCAACCTTATAGATCGGACTACTTAAACAGAACATATTGTTTCCTTTATTCAAGCACCATTGACTACTTTCGATTTATATTTACTTTTTTATAAACATGTATAAGACTGAAATAAATATTAAATTTTATTCAAAATTTAGCTGTGTACCTATACGGCGAAATGTGGTAAAAACAAAAACAAATCTGCGTGATTTAAAAAATTAGTTTTGTGTTTGAAAGCAAATATTTAACTATACTTATTTTTAAATCTCAAGCTAAACTAAGTTCAATAATCCCGAAAAAAAAGTAAAATTGTACCAACTTTTGCTTTATTTTCTTTTTCGAGAGATCTCATTAATCAGATAGAAAGATCGGAGTTCTTTTCACTCTTGAATTCAAAATTGAACGAAAATTGGATAAAAAGTGACTGCTAACATTTTCTCCTTCGACAAAGCTGGTTATTAAATAATGGCTAGAAACTGAGTTCGACGCAAATTAACTTATTCGAAAAGTAACAGGAACATAAAGTTCCCATATGACTGACCAATTACAGAAGCTAGTTGAACATTTGTGAGTTCACTAAGACATTTCAGATTGTATGTATATAATATACTCTTAGGCGAATATGCTAAGCATTGTCTTAAAAGTGCATGAATAGTTGTTTTTTCGATGTTTTTGCCATTAATTCGACATTCGAGATTCTGTGTTCCGAGATTAAGATTTTTGGAATTTTGGTTTTTGAGATTTCATGGTGAAGACTTTTTTGAATTATATTTTAAGCACCTCTAACATCCCATATCATAAATTCAAAACATCTAAAAATTACCTTCATTTACGTAGAATCTTGAAAATCTTAAAAAGTCATGTCGAATTCCTTTTAACTTGATGAAACTATACGTACAATTCTTGTTAAAGGCTTTATACACCGCTAAATAAGTATATATACCACATTCTTATAGTGATTATTTATAACATTTTTTATCCACTATCCTCAAAGCAAACAAATTAAATCAAATCTGCACACAAACATCTTGCCATGGTGGCCTAGTTCGAGGTTAAAGTGCAATTATTTCTATAATAGGTATATATCCTTTTCGCAAGCACACATGCTAACACGCATTAAGAGGATAAAAAATATGGAGGTGAATAGATTTGTTGAAGAAAAGGAGTGCCATACGACTGACACGGAGCGCAATGAATACTTAAAATGCCATTTCATTGCATATCATTGCAATTTCAGGCGGGAATGCTGTGGTGATGAGCGACGACTACGGCGGCGACGGGGGTGCAGTGCGGTGGTTAGTTTTCAACTGCTTGTGCTTATCTCCAAGGCACTATACATTACTTGGTTAATAATTGTAGCTACAGACTTTAAGTTGTTAGTGTGTGTGTGTGTGTGAACTGAACATAAATGCATCCTTTTAGTGGCAAATCCTTTATACTAATAAATAGACAAGCTGCCACTGTGAAAGTTCCTGTTTATCCTCTCATGGGACAAAGTAGAAGATTAATGTGTCAATGACCGTTATTTGAACTTTTATACAGGGTGATACAACTTTGAATGATTTAAATTGTCATTTTAATAAGTAAAAATAATATTATAAAGGGTGTTTTTTTTTAGACATGTGGTTTTCAAGAAGAAATAAAACGTATATAATTTAATGTTATGGCCAAGAATGTAGCTTTTATTATAAAGCCAAGGTTTTGCCATAATATTTAAAAATAATTTCGGGCAAGTGGTCGCCGCGGCTGGCTCGAATAAATTCCAGTCGAGAGGCACAATTTTCGACCACTTTTTGCAGCAATTGGGGCCGTATGTCAGCCGTATAACGCGCCGAATATTCTCTTCCAAGGCGTCAATGGTCTCGGGTTTATCTGCGTAGACAAGCAACTTCACATAAACCCACAAAAAATAATCCAGCGGGGTTAAATCGCACGATCTTGGAAGCCACGCCATGCCACAGGCCCACGACGACGCGAGATAATGCGCTCACCAAAAGTTTCCTTCAATAAATTGATTGTTTCGTTGGCTGTATATGGCATGTAGCACCGTCTTAATGGAACCAAAGGTTTTCCAACTCAACATCCTCCAATTCAGGCTCTATAGCGTTCCCCATTGACTGTAACAATATGGCCGGATTCATTTTTGAAGAAATATGGACCAATGATTCACTCTGCCCATAGAGCACACCAAACAGTGTTTTAACAATGCCTTATGGATAATGATCACTCCAAATATGACAATTTTGCTTATCAACGTACCCATTCAACCAAAATGAGCTTCATCGCTGAATAAAATTTTCTTGTGAAAATCGGAATCAACAACGATCTCGTTTCGAGCCAATTTTGCACAATTTGCAAAAGTTATTCAAGGGTAAGTCTATTCATTATGAAATGGCAAACAAAATTGAGCATTGTGACAGCTGTCAAAAAGACCAACTGCTAAAAAAGAATTGCCAGGTTGAAAACCACACGTCTAAAAAAATAAAGCCTGTATACATATAAACTTTTCGCCAAAATCTGAAAAGTATTTAAAGAACTAAGTTTAATCAAAATTATAAGAGTTATTTACGAGAAAATTTAAAAAAAAAACTTATTATTGCTCATTTAGAGCTAAAACTAAAATTAATTTTTTTTTCTGGAGAATTACTTACAAATGTTTGTACCTACCAAATTTTAAGCTTTCGTTGGTCTACTGGTTTTCTATCTTGAATCACATAGACGAAATGACATACGCCGACCGAAGTGTGATATCACGAAAACCACCCTAAGGACTTCACCATTATTGTTATGTTAAGTTTGAAAGTTAATTAGTTAATGTGTCCCTATAATCAAAATTATAAATAAATTGAAATAAGGTTGATTAAATTGAGTGCACTTCATTAAATTGAAAGTTTCTTATATTAATTAATAAAGTCATTTCATTAACAGAGCTCTTTTGTCAAGCATACCTTTTTCCAGTTTTATATAAAAGTTTTTATTGATAAAAAAAAACTTTAATGAATAGATATACATACCTTTGCCCTACATTAATAATAAGTCTTATTTAAAGTCAAACAAAAAAAAATTGAACCATTGTTTATTTAAAAATTGTAACTCCAAAAATGTAAGTAGGTACATAGTAGCATATAGCAAAACTCAAATCATAAAGTTATTTTCAGGAATTATAAGTGCTATGTACATATATATATTTTAACGCACATCGTAGACATTTTAACCACCTTCAACCTTTCATTCAGTCTATTTTCGCCACCACATATTTATGTTTGCACCCTTAAGTGCATTATTATATCGATTTTGCAATGAGAAATAATCAGATTCACTGAATCGAGGGGAGAGTAAAATGCGTCGTGCATAAATTCCAAGAAACGGGCAGTGATTGAACATCACATTAGCTACACGAACACTAGAGTGACCATCTGTACTTTGGTTAAGCTCTCTGTTGTATAAAACAAAATGCGTTTTGCCCTTAATCTTAAGACTGATGGTTGTTATTATTTTTCCTCTGTCTCATAAGACGTCAGAGCAATGCATTTACTAACATAGTTTTGAGAAAAATTCAATAGGCTATACCAATAACCAAATTTAGATATGACTTAAATATTTAAGTGGACCCTAAATAATGAACCATACCACACAATCAGGTTTAACAAGTAAACTCGTCTTTAAAGTTATTGGTAACGCAGAATAGGTATATCTATAATTATTGGTTATAGGGTGTGTTAATTCATTTTTAATAGGGTTGGTCACCGTATGAAACAAAGTCTCTGCGTACGACTAGGTTAGAGTAGAGGGACAAGCTATATAATGAGTGAAAAATTATCACGTATATAAGTGAAAGGAAAAACATAAAAGGAATACACGCTTATTATAATAGTCAAAGGTCCTCTAACTACGCCATCGTTGAAGATTATAAAATGTAGTGCGTATAGTATACGTTGCGTCAATTTGGAATGAACTTCAACAGAAACGTGCTATTTTATTTTTGTCCCATTTCAATATAAATTTTGTTTGATGAGGGTGGTTTTTCTATGCGTTGTTGATTGTTTTTCATGTTTTCTGTCAAATTCATTACAAATAAACAACTCAAGCTAATTGCCTTCATATAGCAAAAAACCTACCATCTTTATCCGCAGACAGAATAGGGGTAGGTGCATATAAAGGAAGATAGGTACTTGAGGGTTCAGCGCCCAACCCAAATTAACTTTATATTATAATTTTCATCCCTTGCAGAAGCTGCATTAAAGAAAAAAAAAAAAAAAAACGATTTCAAGATTGAAAGACCTCTTGTGTTTTATTTTTGCTGTGGTGTGCATTTAGCCGCATTAAAACAATTCAAGTGATATCAACATAATGTAAAGTGCACCAGCAAATCGTAGCGACTTGCTCAGTTTTTCCTTTTACCTCGAATTTTTCAACTTTTTGATGTTTAAACATCTATCCTGGCGGTAGAGTGAAAAAAAACGTGAACGTTCGTGTGCAACGTTACGTCGTGCACTTTACTTTGTAGCACGTTACGTTACGAAATCTGATTCGCCCGACCAAAACAAATTGATTTTAACGCGACCGACAATTAGATTATACTTTATCGCGACCACTCATTTATATTGTTTTTGCCAACGGCGAAAGCAAATTGTTTTTTTGCGCGATCGACGATTTTATCATTTTAACACTTATATTTTTATATTTTTTTCTTTAATTTACAAAATGGACGCAACACTAGTAATTAAAAAGAAAACAAAATCAAAACAAAAATAATAATAGTCAGCTGTAGGGATTGACAATTGACTGTAGGTATGGTAGATCATTGGCTGTAGGTATGGTAGGATATCGGGTGCGTTCAGTGATACAAATCTGAACTTAAATTCTACGTTTACGTTATATACTGCTTTTAAACGATGCAATTTATTCTTGCAATTTGTAGGCTGTGATATACAAAATAGCTGAGGTGGAACAAATTGCAGAGTTATCGGCTACTTTTGTACTTGCACAAAGTTAACATTCATTAAAAATCACAGCGTCCAATTCCATAGGCGATTGATTGAGTCAATTGATTGAAACTGCGATTTTTGTGATTTCCACTGACAACAACTGCAACTAAATATTCTAAAAACTCAAGATATATAATTCGCCGGCTATCTCATAGTGACATTCATTTGAGGTTCGTTCAGTATAAAATTAAGACTGAACTTTTTGTAAGTCTTACTCGATGGAAAGATGGACTTTCATAAGGGTTGCAAGTTCGTTGACAGTTCTAACTGGATATTTTAATTCGGCCCCTGTCAGTCAAACCATTAAGTTCCTTTGGAATTTGGGTACGGTGTCATTTTATTGAAACCATGGTTTTAGTGCTCTCCGCTGACAGTTGTTGTTTGTCGATGCTCAAAGAGTGATTACCATAAACAATAACCATGTGTAATGTGAAGTCATCTTAAAGTTGAGAGTGAACTACGAAGCAGGACCTTTCAGTACCGAACCTTCACCGTTCGTTGGACACCTCACCACCAGCCTTTTAGTGCTTGGAAATTTCATTACAGCGGTTCCCCCACAGGGTATTTCGCTGCCGTTCTTTCAACACTAAGCTTTTTAAGCACTGCCTACATATAGGTAATGTAGTGTTAATTATTCAATATGTTTCTTTTGATGACGTTCAGTAACAAAAATCAGGCACTTGCACAAACGTTGATGTTTACACATATTTAACCGTGAGTACCGGCACTCACATAGGTATAGATTTTTGAGGAAATCTAAATCACAATGTTAAACTAAATATTTGATGAACTTCACAACAAATTTCTAATAGTTGATTAATTGAATTTAAATCAGTCGATATTCTGTCATTAAAAATATGCAAGCTAACAGCATGGTTAACAACTTTATCAATTTTTCCAAATTTTGTCCAAGCAATCAAAAGGCACTCATTTAAAATTAGTACTCACAAGCCATAGGCTATAGGATCTTAGCTACCCATATGTGGGTCTGGGTAATTCGCAAAAAAAATGTGCCATCTAAAAGGTCTAAAAATTTGTAGAGGTTATATAATTTTTTTTTTACGAATATCCAACACAAAATCGCTGCTGATCTTGAAAAATTTTAACCATTGATTACAAATTTTCTATGGGTGACCAGTTTCCGAAACTAGTTGACCGTTTTTGACCAATTACTGCCCTTTTATATATGGCAAACATTTTTGGGAATATCCCACACAAGATGCCAGAGCCATCTTTTCAAAGGCACATTTTAATTTTCACAACTCCAACCAAATGAAAAGTACTAAGGTAGTGTTTTTATGCCCAAAGAAAAAAGTACAAAATATTCGTGTATGCGTACGGGAATGGACAAGTATTTCGTAGTTTGGGACTGCAAGATTGGTATTTCCTTTAACTTAAAAAAATGTATAATTTTGCCTAAGTAAATCTAAAATGGAACACTAAAATGTTGTTTAAATATTGAAGCACGACTTAATACAATTTTCAACGCAATTGACACATGGTATTGAACATCTAGACATTTTATAGATTTCGAAAAAAGACAATTATGGTAAAAAATGCAAAATAAAACACATCTATTTAGAATCAAAACGACATGGAACAGTTTTATTAAAAGTAGATGCAAATGAAAAATTTAGCAAAATCGTATATACTCGATAATCACAAATATGTAAATGTGGCTTGAACCACTATTGCACTACATCCTCATTTAATTAATAATTTGCTCCACATTTAAGACATTTTTATAGGATGTCTTAGCATTTCTAGTATAATGCTAGGGTAAAAAGAGGAATTTACAATTTTAAAATCAAATAACTAACTCCATTTATGTCACTTTGACAATTCCAAATATGAAAACGGTGTGTTTTTGTAATTTATTGCATAAACTGTCACTGTCTTAAGTGTGTTTTGGTGGAGTTTATTAAGAAAATAAGTTAAGTATAATAAAGGGTGTTTTTTTTTATAGGAATAGAACTTTGAAATGAAATAAAACAAAGATGATTTCTTTTAATTGATATAAAATTTACTTTATTCGAAAGATAATTAAGGGGGCATTATAATTTAAATATGATTTCTGACATATGACCGCCACGGCCGGCTCGGACGTAGTCTAATCTGGAGGTCCAATTTTCGATGACTTTTTCCAAGATTTGTGGCCGTATATCGACAATAACTCGGCAAATGATGTCCTCCAAGTGGTCGATCGTTTCGGGCTTATCGGCGTAGACTAGCGACTTCACATATCCCTACAGAAAATAGTCAAGCGGCTTTAAATCGCACGATCTTGGAGGCTAATTCACGGGTCCGTAACGTGAAACTATGCGGTTACCAAACGTTTCCTTCAATAAATCAATTGTGGCACGAGCTGTGTGACCTGTTCCGCCTTCTTTTTGAAACCACAGCTCCTGCACAACACCATTGTTCAATTGATGAACGAAAAAGTCAGTAATCATGGTTCTAAAGCGGTCACCATTGACTGTAACGTTCTGGCTAGCATTGTTTTTAAAGAAGTCCAGACCAATTATTCCACCAAACCATAAAGCACACCAAACAGTCAGTTTTTGTGGATGTAACGGTGTCTCAACATACACTTGAGGATTATCATCACTCCAAATACGGCAGTTTTGTTTATTGACGTATCCATTCAACCAAAAGTTTCCTTCATGGCTAAACAAAATTCGTTTAAGAAAATTGGTATCAACGGCAATCTTGTTTTGTGCCCATTTGGGCACAATTTGGAAGCGTTGTTCAGGCGTAAGTCTATTCATGTTGAAATGCCAAATCAAACTTAAAATAAATCACTTGACAGCTGACAAAATATCTGCCAGTTAAAATAGTGTTGCATACTTAAAGTTCTATTCCTCTACAAAAACACCCTTTACAAGTAAAAAATTGTTTAAAACTAAGAACATTTTAGTACCATTTTAAAACTCTAAAAATGTAAAATTGTTAAGAATAGTATCATGCTACGACCTCAACATCAGGCTGTTTAAAATATTGCGCTACTATATTTTAAATTAAATTCGGATTTCAAGTTTTCAATTTGTGTTTTATTTCTTACGGAAAAACTACTTGTCCTTTATTAATAAAAGAATACAAAAAAAAATATTTTCGTTTCAGCTGTAATGGCTTGCTTTATGAGAGTATACGTACCCACTTTAGGGTGCATGGTTATTTTATAAGTATTATAGGTAGCTACACAATCAGTAGGCAAATAAGAATGTTGAAAACCGAAAAACTAAATTTCAATTTGTTATTACCGAGAACAAATTTAAATTTTCGGGCAATATGACTTCCTAAAGAGTGGAGTGAATCTCTTTAGGAAATCTTTAAGATCACTAATGACAATGGGTTGTATGAATGAAATCAAGCACGAAGGTCAGAGGAGCTTCTTTACCTATATATAAAGCAAGTGCTCATGAAAACGCAAGTGGTCAAGATTTCTGTCCATACCAAATAGAGCTGGAGCTCCGTTTTATTTACATCCCCTTATATTGTATTTAGTGAAAAGTCTAGCAAATTTATTATTAAAACAAAACCTTTGAAAACTGCAAAAAGTTGAGTCTCCTGGTCGAAAATTACGAATTAACTTTCATTCATAACTGTATCGCACCTACTACAGGAAAAATGTATAAAATACTAAATGCATTTATTTTTTTTATTTAGTTTTCAATAGCAAAATATTTTTGGAAAAATTTTAGTTACTTAGGATTTTTTAGAAGTAGATACAAAGTCAATAATGATAAATATGTATAAGAATAGAACAAAAAGTGTATCCATTTTTGAAAAACAAAAATCGTCAACACCTTATTTCTGTGAATTTTTCAAAAAAACATACGAACTTTTTTAATTCAAATCTTTTGAACCGTTTTGGAAAAATTTTAATATATAAAATGTTGTTCTAAATACGTCTTAGATGAGCTAAACAGTAAAATGTCTTATTGTTATCATATCAATCACGATACATCACAATACAAAGTTTAATCAATACTCGATGTTTTCAATGTATACACAATACACATGTAGGTAATACATACAGGCAATGATATGTATGGTCCCATTTAGGATGTGTCGGACGATCATGCGGAACTCATTGGCATTAATTTGACTAATTTCGAACAAAAAAAAATTATAGTTTTTATGTTGCATCAACGATAGTAGTTCCCACTACGTTCTTAGATTTTAGCTTGAAGATCTGCTGAAATAGCTGCTCCCACTGACTACGTAAAGGGTTTTTCAATTGGAGCGGGCATAGATTCTGGCGGCATGTGACGGCCATGTTGGTTTGGTGACATCTGTCAAATCTGTTATTTATTATTCAGTTACTGATGCCAAATCACCATGGCAAACAACATGATGGAACAGCCCTTGTGGCAACGATGCGTGCGTTGCGCCAATTTTGCGGTTTATAGTATAGTTAACATTTTCAGTCGACTATTCAACGTTTGGTAGTTTAAAATTGGGCCGAGCGATTTACTGAACAATCAGCCAACGTCAACGAATCGCAAAATCTACCGAAAACCTCGCCGATGTTCGTGAGAGTCCGGACTTCTTCCAAAACGACTGTAAAATTGCCATTACCATCAACGCAGAACGCCACCGATCGATGATAAACAATTTATTTTAGCTCAAATTGGATGACATGTATGTCAGAAAAAAATACCCTGGGGGGTCATTCCGTAATTATTAAAACGATAATAGTCTAAACGATAGTCGTGCACGTTATCGTCATCAATTTGCTTCACGTAACACAATCACTATCGTCTAGTTAATCGTTTATTATAAATCACAGTTTGAGAAGGATTGACTTTTCAATCATTGTCATAAATGACAATTCTGTAGTTTAGTTTTTTCAGTCACGCCCAAAAAATGTCAATTTTTATTTAGAAGAAGTGAAGAAAAGTGCGGGCAAAACGTGAAGTCGCCTAAACAAATCGGTTATCCACCTATCCTTCAAACTACATATAATTAATTATAGGGTTTTCAATTGCAGCGGGCAGATTTTAATGGAGACATCTATTAAATCTTTTGTTTATTGTTTACTGATGCCAAATCACCATGGCAAGTTACACGAGTGTCGTTCAATCGTGTAACTTGTCCAATTGAAAGAACTTTAATATAAAAATTTTTTAGGCAACGATACCAAAGTTTGGTGCCCAAATTTGAGTCGACCAATTCAGTGGACAATCAGTCAAGGCCTTTGCGTCAACGAAACCCAGAATAAGCCGAAAAATTCTACCCGCCCTTATTGAAAAACCCTACATATGATAAAATGCATAAATTGCTTACAAAAACAAAAAAGACGACACAAGACGATAGCTTAATAGGTATCGTTCAAATGCTAACGATTTAACGATCACGTTTTGACGATTTTTGAGTTACGGAGAGCAAATTTTCGATCGTCAAGACGATATCTTTCAGTCGATAGTGATTATTGCTTTAACGTGATTCAAAGCTGTCGTCGAAACGATATCGTGTGGCGATAATCGAATGACGGAATGGCCCCCCTGTTATATACTTATATTATTCACGTTTAAAAAAAATCATGTTTTTCATATGAATCTTCTTTCCAAACAGGTAAAGAAGGTTTCACTTCAAAAATTAAGGTCAAATATCCATATTTTGTCCACTTAATCCTATGTCTGGGCACCCATCGAAATTTTATTCTCGTTTTGCTGTGTAATCGAAAAAGTCACCACTTATCCACGATGTTTATTATAAAATCAATTTACATTATTGTCAATATAACTTCATTGGATTTGTGTTTAAGCATGAAAAGTTTTTGGATTCCTTTTTAGAAGACTGTCTTCTTCTGGTCGTCAACTTTATTAGATTGCATATTTCCCAAACATATGTTTCCAGTTTAAATCCTTAACATGCTTGTCAAAAATGTCCTTACATTAAATATTTTATTGAGTTCAAATACTTCAATCCAGCAACCTGAACAAAATCATTCAATAAATATTTGTATGTAATGTAGGTATATGTACTTATTTTACAAGTAGGTATAAATATGTACTTACATAATGTAAAATATGTGTACTGGCACTAGGGACAATACACCCTTTTCATTTTTGTAGGTATCTCTTCGCTACCTCCTTGATGTGTGTACCCAGTACCCACTGTATACAACGACCACCATCATGTCTCTGACCTAGAATAAATTTAAACTTTTGCAATAAATTTCCAAACAAATCAATGACTTCTCCTTTTTGTCACCATCAAAAGGAAACCAGTGGACAATCAGCTCGATCAAACACCAACGCCATTTGTGTATATTCCCCTTGTGTCTTAATTCGGTCAATTAGCCGTATTTGGCACACAACTCACAATCGCTCCAAAAAATACTACCTAAAACTATACTCCATGCTAGAATGCATCTCATGGGTTTATTTCGTTTGCAACCCTGGCCATGGGTTAGTAAATTTACACCCTCAACACAGAATCATTAAACACTCCATCCCTTGATTAAATGTTCATTTTCCTCCTCCTCCCTCCACACCGCTGCCGCCACCACTTCCACCACCGCCAGCCACCGAGGATGAAGAGTCAAATTCGAAAATCATATCCCGCTCTATGAAAATGTTCCCCTTAGAAGTGCATTCCTGTCCATTTGACAGCAGTCGTCCTTGTCTAGAACTACAAATACACATTTTCAATTCTTGTTTTTGTATTTTATTGCGTTCCACAATTTCCCATAGCGCAGCAGCAGAATTCAGGACATCAAGATGTACAGCATCTCTCCCTTCCTTTAGCTATTAGAATCTTAGTCAATTTCTCCTCTGCTCAGTAGTAGCTGGATAGGGTATCGAGTTTGTGATCCTTTGTTGGTTCAAAAACAAAAAGTGTGATTTGTTTCTTTTTTTTTTCTAAATCTTTTAAGAAAAATAAAATAATAAAATTAAAAATAACGCTTTTAATCCTGAACTGTGATATTTTTTTTTAATGTGAAAAGATACAGTATTGTATCTTGAGATGAAAATATTATTTTGGAGTTTGATAAAATGAAAAAAAAAAAAATTAAAATTGAGATTTAATTTCACAAATCTCAACTTGGAAAGCAGTGTACCTATATATCCCGTTCGTAGTTCGCACATAACCCCATTAAGGATTACACAGATTAGAAAACAAGACAAAAGGGTTATTATTTGGTCCTTTCTTGACACATATGCGTATGTATGCTAGTTTGTCTATACCTGTCCACCACCTTTTGAGCCGAGGTCACTAGGTCGCCCGGGAGCTACTGTTTTTTTTTTTATATTATTTTCCTCACCGGAGATAATTTAAACAAAAAAATGGCCCCACCCTGAAATATTTTTATTCCTCAGATTTTTATTTAAAAACTTTATAAAAATAAGAAATTTTTGATTTTTATTTTTATTCCAACCCCGCCTATAAAATTCTTTAAATTTCAACATAACAAAAAGGATACACAAAATATTTGTGTGGATTGTGGAGGGAATCTTAAAAGAAGAGTTTTTTTTTTTTTTTGCAAAATTTGTGTACAAAATATACATGTCTTTATTATACATAAAAAAAAAATCAAAGCTTGATGGTGGTTAGTACCTCCATAAACGTCCTTGAGCGCGCAGAAAAAGCTTTCGTTTTCCTCCTCTCGATGGGTAGAGTGATAGGACCAGATACAACGGGAATGGATACCTGCTAACAAGTTTGCTGCAATGAATAAAATTGCTCAAAAACTCTAAAACGATTTTTCTTCCAATCATCTCAATTTTGTTTTGTAATTTTTTTCAACTCCAAACAAAAGCATCGCGGTTAGCTTTATATACAACGAATTTTATATATTTAAAATTAAAACTTTATCCATTTTATATTTACACAGTTAAAGAATTAAAAAAAAAATAAAAGTGCTGTTTAGTTTCAGAGATGATGTAGAAGAAAATAATGTGATCGAGTGAATTTTGAAGCGAATACAAAAATTGTTAAAATAAAAATAAAAAACGTTAAATTAAAAAAAAATTAAATAAAAAATACTATATTGATACTTTTCGTGAAAATTAAAAAAAAAAAAAATGGGTGGTGAAGTAAAAGTTGCCACGGTCGATGTTGAGGGTGGAGATAACATGGCTACTCTACCCGTATCTCGTTCGCATACAACGGGTAGCAATGATAGCGCTGAGAAGAATAACATAGCCAACAAGGAGATGGAGCTTAAAAATGTTATGCCACAGCCATTGCAAAGGTTAATAAATTCTTAATTCAATTTAATGTACAATGTACATACCTACTTTCATACTGTTTATATATTGAATGTATCGAAGGAATTTTCTTTTATCTTTTGGAGGGATGTGTGTTTTTGCTCCCGCAATACTGAATATTAAAAAGCTGGTCAATCCAAACAAAATTTGGGGTTTTTATTGGAGTTTTTGCGATTATTATTTGTGTATTTAAACAAAATTTTCTCATTGAAAACAACAACGGTTTTTTATCAACAAACAAATTTATCTTCGATAATTTATTGTTCTCTCAATAATAGTTTATTTTTGGAAAATTTCTTTGAAATAGTTTTTAAACTGGTCAAAAAATTGTAAGTCGTTTCAATGGATCCGATTTTACCATAATTTTGACAATTTTTTTTAGCAAAAAGCTTAATTTTCGACTTATATCTTCTCAAAAATCTTATTTACCACGAACTCACAGTATCTCCCTAATCATAAAAAAAATAGGTGTTAATTTTTCTTGAGAAAGGTTTTATTAAAGTTGTGTGTAACTGGCTGAACACAATAGGAGGGCGTTCGAACGCGCGTTCACACCTGTCAAAGTTAAAACACATGAAATATCGTTTAAGTGAATACAATGGAGACGCAGCCGCAAACGCGACTCTGGGAGTTGAATAAGTTTTAATAATCACACGCGTGCGAACGCACGATCGAACGCGCGTCTTTTGTGTGCAGCCAGTAAGTGTTCAGTATTTTGGTCTTTAAAACGGAAGTCTACTTGAATTTTTAAAATAAAAACCAGTGAACAAACTGTGTGAGGCGAACACGATCTAACGAAGTTATTTTGTGCTATCAATTCAAGAGATAGAGAGAGCTATCGCCAAGCTTATTAAGTTTGTTTGATGTGTTTTTGTTAGGAATTCTAGGCCCTCGCTGAAAAAAGATTTTTAACTAGAATTTTATGGAATGAAATTTTAGTAACACAAGCTGTGAGTTACTACTTAAAATCATTTTCGAGACTTACTCTATAAGGCCTTCTGTAGAAGGAGCGTCTCCTGCTATCAGATGCGAACAAAGTTTGTCATGCAATTACCCTTCTACACACAAAGCGTTTCAATAGACAACGGCTTATGTTGCAGCATACAAGCTGCAAATCTTGGGGGTGCAGCAGTGTCAGCCTCCAGGCGTACAATTTCAAGTACATATTTATTGAAGAATTTGGTGAAAAATGTTGAATGCATCGCAAAAATGTTTGATATGAGTGAAAATTGACAGATAGTGTTTTGCCTATGACAATTTCGTTGTTGAAAAATCTGTATTTCTGTTTTCAAAAAGTTTTAAACCAGATATACATATGATCTGGTTTGTTTTCTATTTCACTTCTTCAAATAAGGTATTAATGTCTTACCCTAGCTCCAAACAAGAAAATTTGAAAGTCAACTGCATATCTGTTGGCCTTAAACACATTAAAAAAAAAAACAATAAGCTAAAATAACAAGATATATACAGTGTAACTTCTAGCAAACTGTAAAATGGTTGAATCTGTGATAAAACATCTTTGTTGCAGACCAACAACGTTCTATCGCAAAATGTACGCCATCTGTTGTGAGACTTCTCCTTATTGAGTTATCTTATACATTCCATAGACTGCAAGTCTTAAATACCACTACCTAAATAATAAGCATCAAAACGTTTACATTTGGAAGTTGGGTCTTAAAATTAAAAGCCACAAACATTAATACATATTATTTTTTTGTAACTATTTGTAACGCCCGGCTTCGTACGTGTAGACAAACCTAAGCATCGCATACAAAATACAAAAGAAAAAATAAAATTTTGTTTATTATAATTAAATACTACTTTCTGGGTTTTAACCCACTTCACGTTATGAAAGGCTAAATTTGTAAAAATATGATTTTCTAAGTCCAAACTTTATTGCTTTTCCAACACAGAAAGAGTTTTTATATTCGAAAACCACTGTTTTATTTTTAACCCATCATTTCACTCTATAAATTCCATTTTTTTAAAATAACCTTTCAAAAACAGACAGAATTTTTGAAATCGTATACAACTTTTCGTTTTTACACCCTTTCACCCTATGAATTCCAAATTTGTTGAAAAAAAAATATTCCTTAATCCATCCACTTAAAATAACATTTCGAACAAAAAAAGAATTTCTTAAATCGGATATTTTTTTATTTTTACACCATTGTATCCTAGAATTATTAGAACTTTATTTAAGGAAAACATTTAAAAAAAAATAATTTCTTTAATCGAACAATTTTTTTCACCCCATTTCACCCTACAAACAGCAAAATTAAAAAAAAATAACCTTGAAACCATTTCCTAAAAATAACCTTTGAAACTCAAGTACAATTTTTCCAATCGGATACGTATTTTTATATTACCCCATTTCACCCTTCAAAGTGAATTCTTTCGATACTTTAATATGTAGGTATTCTGCTATTCGGGGCGGAGACAAATCCAACAAATCAGAGATCATTAAAATTGGCCCAGCCGTTCTTGAGTTATAAATGGTGTAACTAAACCGATTTTGTTTTTTTCTTTCAAAATTTTGCATTTGAAAATAAATTTTTCAATTTGCTTCAAATTTGATTGGTAAGAATTATTTTGATGTGATTCCCCAGACGATTAATTCGAATGTTAGGTGGAGCTCATCTAAAACGGGTTGTTATCATACATATAATATTTTCAATTTTCTCGCAAACGGTTTTAATGATTTTGATTAAACCTCGAACCTTATATGTTAATGCCGTGTATCTCGTTAATGACTGGACTGTATTGAACGCACAGAAATTTAGTGGTCTTCAAGAAATTCGAGAAAGACGAGATAAATGGGAAAAACTGTTTTCAAGTACAAAAATTTGACAGTTTTTTGACAATATTTTTTTATTTGAAAGAGTTGTCAAAAATGTTTGTAGACAAGAGATTTAGGGAATATTTTTTCCTACATATCCATAAAAAAAATCCGTTAAAGGTTCAATAGGAGCCGAGAAAATCGAATAAACGCCTTTTTCAAAATGGCGGCCTCTTTCGCACGGTTTTCAGTCCCGCAAATTGAGATTTACTTTAGTCTCGATATAGGGTAGAGTCGCCAGCGGCCGGCCCCTCAAGACATTTTTGCTAGAAAATATCACATAAAATCTGTAACTTTCAAGCTTTTTGATTTATTTTTTATTGATCTGAATTCATAAATATTTATGTTATTAATTTCAAATAAAAGTTTTATTTAGTTTTAATGAAAAAGGCAATTTCTACCAATGGCCGGCCCTAGTATCCTTGGACCGACCACCGATGCTCCTGAGCTCGGCCACCCCAATCGAAACAAAAAATTATTATTTTTATACGTCGTGGCCGTATTTAGGACACACATCTCCAGTATTCGGCCCCCTAGTTTCTGCTTACAAAGAGGGGGCCGTTCTCCAAACTTGGTTTCCAATAAATTGATTGTGACATTCGCTGTGTGGCTTGTGGCGCCGCGCCGTCCTGTTGGAACCACATGTCCTCCAAGTCCATATCATCCAATTGGGGCCAAAAATATTCGTTTATCATTGAACGGTAGCGATCCCCATTCACAGTAACGTGCCGGTCTTGATCATTACGGAAGAAGTACGGCCCAATGACGCCGCCGGCCCATAAACCACACCAAACCGTAATTTATTCGACATGCAATGATGACTCATGGAGTACGTGTGGATTGCTGCCTGACCAATACCGCATATTTTGTTTATTGACAAAGCCATTCAGCCAGAAATGAGCCTCATCGCTGAAGATGATTTTTCGATGAAAATCCGAATCATTTTCAAGTTGTTGCTTAACCCAATTCACGAACATTCGATGCTTCTGGTGGTCAAGCGGCTTCAGTTCTTGCGTCAATTTAATCTTGTAAGGATGTAGGCCAAGATCTTTTCGCAAAATTCGCCACAACGACGTCACAGAGATGCCCAACGCTTGAGAACGATGTGTGAGAGACACATTTGGGCTTTCTGCAACTGAAGCCTCAGCGGCAGCAATATTCTCGACACTACGGGCACTTCTTTTTCTTACTGGCACGAGAACATTTTGTACTGTGCCTGTGGATTCAAATTTGTCCACTAGACGCTCAATTGTTGATCTGCTAGGACGATTATGACGACCATAAATTGGACGTAGCGCTCTTAACGTTGAGGCCACTGACTCCTAATTTCGGTAGTAAATTTTAATAATTTCGACTCTTTATTGGCTCGTATATCTTTATATCATAAAAAAGCAAACCTTACTGAAGAGAAATGTCAAAAGAGCGGCAAGAAATATGGCGTCGTTTGCTGTCCCTGTTGCTCTACTTTTGTAGCGTCCCTGTTGAAAAACCCTTTAAATGAGGGAGCGAAATTTTGATATGACACTAGCTTTTGAGCCATATTTAGTAGACATTCCCAAATTTCACAATTTTTTAATTACATACAAATTAATTTGGTTTTCTACTTTTGACATTTTTAACACTTTCTTATTTATTATTAAACAACTGCGTTTCAGTTTTTTTGCTTAATATTTACATTTATTGGTAAGATATTTCACCAAAATCAAACCGCACGGGCCGACGGACGGTATGAAAAAAAAAACGATTTTTTTTTTTTAATTTCAATTTAAATCCTAGGTTCCACTAAAACCTCGAAAATATTTTCCTCAAATTATGAGTTGTTAAGTTTGTGGTTTAAGCTAAAAATCCTTATTAATATGTATCTATACAAAGTACACATATATCGACGTACTGATAATTTGAAAATTTTTTCTTAAATGATCTAACATCTCAAGCGTCTTAATTCTGTATTTTTAGGTTTGAAATCGCACTTACAAATCAATAAGTTTGTGTAATTTTGTAAGTCTATAAATAATCGATAAATATTAAAAATATCATTTCATTAAAATTGTTTTTTTTTCCAAATTGTAAGACCCAATTTTTTTGTCAAAAATAAAAACACGGTTTTTGATCACGAAAAACTCTTAGATCTAACTTACTTCGGCAACTTTCAAGAATGGTTGAAAATTTGGATTAAAGCTTTCTCTATAGTATTTAAACTATGACAATAATATGCTCTCGATATGTAATATCTACAAATAATTGCTATGGGAATGTTACTCACTATATATGTAGCTTTTATAGAAATACTAATAGAATATGAAGAAAATTTGAAAAGAATTTTTCTTCATATTCTATTATTATAAAAACCCTGAGCACGGGCAATTAAAATTCTAAGCGTCTGACTTTAGACAAATTCCCTTAGAATAAAAAAATTCACAATATCTCAATGCTGTGATTTTTATATTAGGCGGTAAACATCGATACAAATTTGCATCTTCGAAGGGTACGACAGCCATCTAAATGATGAGCCAAACTATCGTACCTGGGCGAAACGCATTTATGGAGTTGAGCTCACTTAAACTTTTAATTTGAATTTTATAGAAATACGGTATGATATGAATTTTCTATGCTCAATTGAACTTAGTGAATCAAAATTTTACACTTAAAATCCGAATGAATAACAAAGCAACTAAGTTTACTCTTTAAAACAATAATAGCTACTATTTTCGTACCAACAATATGAAAAAAGTTAGCCAAATTTGCTCAAACGTACATAATTATTAAAAAAGAATAATCTTTTGTTCGAATTCTATTGGATTCATACTTTTGGTACCTACTCGTACCTAAGTGTTTGAATTCCACTGTTTGGCCCAATTAAAATGTACCTATTCTTTAAAATTCGTGACAAATTCGAGAGTTTGACAAACACTAAAAATTGAAAACTTCCACATAGCTTTAATTTTATGAAACCTCTATTATCAGTTTCTATTTCACAGACCTTGGAAGTTAGGGGGGAAGATTGATCGCCTTAATTTATAAATAACACTGCACTGCTTGTCCATAATCTGAATCTCTCTCTTATAGATTTCCCAGAATTCTCGTTATCTTGAGAACACCTTAGCTATTTTCTTTTAAAATCTTTATCAATCATATATTTTTTTTTTTAATAAACTTCGTAAGAAAACTTAAATATTTTTCATGGATTTCTGCAAATCACAGAATCGTTATTTGGACTAAAATAAAAGATAACTTTTCCTGGCGCATTTCACAATGACAACATGAATATACCTACATTTACCTACATAGTTACTGTAAAAAAGAAATTCACCGCAATGCACAACAAATAATAATGTTCAACCATCTAATTGCCTTTTTTTACATCAACCCTACAGGTCAGCTTCTACAATGAATCTACAACCTTCTCACAAAAAAAAAAAAAAAAAAACAACATAAGGTGCAGTGGATGTGCATCAGCTCTCCTTGTTCTGTGTGATCTGTCATGCGTACTAAGACCAAACATTAAATGGCGGTTCCGAGAGTTCATTTGCCTCGGTTTTTCATACCAAAAAACAAAAATCCACTATAGTCCTATATCTGTGGTTCTGAAGTGTGGCACAGCCTACCCACCTACATTTCCATTTCGTTTTACATTATTGTCTACTCGGAGCGCTCTTGGCGGGAAAATCACTTACTAATGTTTTTGCAACAGCACATCAGATTAATATGCTGGTGTTGGGTTAGTTTTTTCTTTAAGTTACGAAAACACTACCACTATGACAGTGTTTGCCTGTGCAGTGGGGTGGTGAAGTACGGTGGCATATAGTTGGTTACTCCCGATAAATCTACCCAACACATAAATCTCCTCTATATCTCTCTTGCATACAATGAATAATAAAAATTGGGTCAGTTTGTTGTTTGCACGTCTGTGGGAAATCTCTTCCCATTGAATTTTGCAATCTTCTGATGATAAAACGAAATGTCTATATTTTTTTTTTCACTGCAATTCTTACATAATTAAGCTCGTTTTTTTAATTGTTATATAGAGTTCACACCCAGTGCTAGAATTTTAATGATAAATCTTTAGAACACAAAATGTCAATTCCTCTGTTTCATGTTACACTTTCTCACTTCCTTCACAGATGTAAATGAATGCAATACATTTCAATACCAACGTATCTAACTGCAATTAGTTAAAAAAATAATACGTAGGCATTTAAAACATTTATGAAATGAATAATAAGTAATGGCCGAAAATAAATACTTAAGTATGATTAGTTTTCTACCAGAACTGTCAATATTTTGGACATGTTAAACAAATACTTTTGCATTGCATTCCTTTGCAGCTGTGTGCTCACTTCAGTGTTATAAATCTACATATATTTGGTCAATAGTAGTAATCCCTTTTAGATCCATTCATCTGCCAAAAACAAAACAATCTATTTACAATTTTATGTATTAAAAAAAAAAAATATACCTTCTTACCTACATTAATCTACCTCTGTTCCTTGTTAAATGCTGCTTGAACGGTTATAATTTGTTTATATACATTTTTATAATAATTATAAACCTCTGCTCGTATTTTATGGTTTCATGTTAAATGTTAATTGTTTACCGTTCTATGTATGAATATAGAATTATAGAAATCTTAATTAATGATATTTCCAGTTCGTATTGTTATACAATTAGAAACAGTGGTACCAATCCATCAGGTATGAGTCGAAGTTGCCTTCCATACGAAAACCGTGGAAGCCACAAGAAGCATCCCATGTACTACCCGAATGAGTTATGGTAAATTAAAAATAAAAAAAAAAGAAATTACAAAAAATTAAACCTTTCTGTTTAAAACAAAATTTCATGTAGTTTTTTGTTTTTGTTTTGGTATTTTTTTTTTTTATTTTTTTGTATGTGCTAATGCAAATTATTACAAAAATTTCAATCACTTAAGTAAATACATAGAACCCAAAAGTAAATATTTTATTAAAAATAACTTCCCATAACTTTAACCACATGAGTGTATGAATTTTATTTATTTAAACTTATGTCAAAAATTTTGAGAATAAATTGTTAGATTTTTTAGAACTGTGAGGATTTTAGAAAAAACTTAAAAAGAGAATTTTGCTAATAATTTTAAATGAAGAATTTTAATAAAAGTTTTTTTTTTTAGATTTTTTTTTGAAGAGATATATCTCACCAATGGTGTACCCCAAGATAAAAAATAATGATTTTTAAGTTAACAGTTCTTAAATTTGTTAGACATTTTTTTTTCTATGTAGGTAGTGTTATTTTGCAATCAAACAAAATAGCGTGCTTACCAAATTTGTATTTTTTTTTGGAAAAATCCACAGAGTTTACTTAGTTATTCAACTTTGATTTGGTATTTGTTGGTCCTTCTGCGCCTAGATTTTAGTCAAATATCTGATCTAGAGTGAAAAAGTATCAATTTGATCTTCAATATCTTAGCAACTGATTAGGAAAGCCAAAATTTGAGGGCAGTTTTAAAAAACTTGAAAAAAGATCCTACAAAAACCCTTTCGAGAATTTATGAAATATGTTTTTTTTTAAACTTTAGCGTTAGTTCAAACTAAAAAATAAAAAAAAAAAAACAAACAAATTACACTTAATCGTCTTTTACCGCTTCTATTTAGTTGAAATGCAATCTAACCCAATATTCCTCTTAATTTTCAAAATTGATCTTTCAAATCGTTTATAACGGAAAAGTTGATTGAAGTTCTACACGCCAGTTAAAGAAAAAAAAAAAAAATATTTTCTCTAAACCATAAAAAACAAACAAAAATAACAATTTTTGTCGACTTTTTTCACTGAAATAAACAAATAATATGTTCAAAAAAAGATTTTTTTAAATAAAAGTCAGATATCTGACCAAAATCTTGACTCAAAAAGATAAACAAAATAATAAATCAAAGTCAATTGATTAATGCATTGGATCAATGGAAAACAATTTTCCTGACTCGAAATAACGGTACTTCAAAATTAATTATCTTAGAAGAATACTTTTTATTTCATATCAATAAAACCATTTTTAACTCTCAAAAAAACACTAAAAATTCTAAAATAAATTGTTTTTCTTTAATTTTGTCCATCAGGAGTGTATAATAACTATTTGTAATATTTGTTTGTTTACCAATAGCAACAGTCAAAATATACATAGTCCGCATTGTTCTATTTATAAAAATTATCAGGCGGTTTTTTTGTGAAAAATATTGGGTAAGAAAAACAATACCTACTATATAAGAGCCTCGAATTCGTTATCAACGAAAGCTAAGTGTCTTTTTTTCCGATAGTTGAAGCTCCAGCAGTGGCTAGGAACCATACAAATAAGGTTACCACTATTTCATTGAATTTAAAATTCAGTTAATGGAAAACCTAAAAGTCAGCCAAAAAAAAATGGCTTTTTCAAGTCGCTTGAAGATATATTGAACTAAAGTTTGAATTTTATCTGCTTAGTATTTAAATTCAATAATTCAACTTTGTTATTTAAAATTTATTTTTTTCCTTCTCCATTACAAATAATATCTCTAATAAAATAGGAAACTCATCTATTATCCACTTAATTTAAAACTTATTTTAATTAAAACGAACAAATACGACTTTTAGCAAGGATGTTTTAAGCCCAAATACCTACAAGTTTGATAAAGCGTCACCGTCAATAATTAGCGTGTTAACATCAGTTAGATTTTTGCTTGCTTATTTTTTTTTTTGATATTTATAAAGTGACTCGTTTCTGGTATGAAAAAAAGTTGTGTAGGGTGTTTTCCATAAGATGCGACAAAAAAACTTAAGTGTTATGGGATTGCATTTCCTCATATTAAATCGGGAGTGGCAATTTTCTAAAAAATCGACTTGAAATTAAAAAAAAATTATTACAAATCAACGGCAACACTTACAACTACATGTTGCACCTTGCCTTATAAATCAAATTGTTTTATGAAGTAGTTTTTGAAAAATAAATTTTCAAACTCAAAACTTTGAAAAAAAATGTTGTTAAAACCAATTTTTTTAAAAATTTGCCGTTATTAAGTATTATTTTTAGTTTAAAAGTTCAATGGTCTTATCAATTTTAGTCAAACACCAAAAACCAGAATTTTGAGAAAATTTAAAATAAATAAATATACTTTACAACTTACGTTGTGGAAATAGAATTTTAAGAAAAACTTAAACAACGGATTATGGATTAGTCAAGTTAATGGAATTTTATTTATGAAATTTTCAGTTTTCTTAAAAAAAAGAGAAGCATTTGGATTTTTGTTTTGGACTAAAAAAATTATAAAACCATCATAATATTAAAACTTCAAATATGTACATACCACTTAATGACGTAAAATTTTGAACGATATATTTTTAATTTTTTTTTTTTTTTGAAAATTTTGAGTTTGAAAATTAATTTTTCAAAAACTTTTCACTAAACAATTTGATTTATAAAAAAAAATTAAAAAAAATGGATTTCTGGGTTTATTTTAATTGTTGACGTTGATTTTAATGAATTTTTTCCATTTCAAGTCGATTTTTTTAGAAAATTGCCCCTCCCGCCTAAACAGCTTGGAATAGAAGCCCTAGTATGCGATTTTTTTCTTGACTTGGCCCAACCTATAAGCTTCAGGCTTTTATCGTATATTTCGCAAAACACCCTGTATATAAGAAATATTATTATTTTTTTTCCGACGGGCACCGACGTATCGAAGAAACTACCCTCTTCGCGGTCAGAGGATAAGTCGACCATGAAAATGATTAGTGTCCTTTAAAATATGCAATAGTTTAAAGTTATATTTACTTTATTCAGATCCGAATAAAAATTGCTTACTTATATTCTTTGTGGATTAATCAATATTAAGTAAAAAATAAAAACAGTTTCGAGCAATTTCAAGGTTGGATTCAAAATTATCGGATCAAAAATAGTCGGTAATGTCCCTATAGTCTGATAAAGGGTGTCCAGCGGAATATTTTCAACTTTAAAATTCAATATTAAAAAAAGACATCTTTTTATTTATTTTTATTTCAATTAAATGCAGAATAACTATGCGGATATCATCCAAATGATGGCCTTTTTTTTCAATGCATTCTTGCAGTCGGACCCTTACATTTGCGACTACGTGACGGCAAAGCGCTGGCTGAAGTAATTCTTTGAATTTCATGGCGAATATTTACCTGAAGGGCCTGAATTGTCCGGAGATTGTTACTGTAAAAATTTGATTTGAGATATCCCCATAAAAAGAAATGAAATGTCTCCTTACTTGCTGATCAGTTTATTCGGAAAAACTGTCCTTAGCCTTTCCATAGACACCCTAGCTGTGTGCGGAGTGGCACCGCCGCGCCGTCCTGTTGAAATTGTGTTCGGTTGTTGTACCCAGAATACAGCTGTAATTGCGATAACAGAAACTCATTAATGATACGGCAATACACCGGAGCAGTGACTGTCTCACCTTGGTTAAAACAATAAGGGCCAATTACCCCTGTAATGGCCCACCAAACTGTAGTTTTTAAACTATGTAAACGTTTTCTATGGCGTTTTCTAGGGTTGTTAAGGCGCCAGTATCGCATATTTTGTTTGTTAACATATCCATCAATATTAAAATGTGCTTCGTCACTGAATAAAATGTTTCCAATCGTAAGTGCTGTCCGAAAACTTTCCAGCGTTATTCCCTCGAAGGATTCTCGCAAAGGATAGTCACTTTCGTTGAGATACTGAACAATTTTGCATTTTGCACGGGTGGAGTTTTAATTTCTTTTTCAAAATAACATGCACTGTTGATTTTTTTTATTCCTGTGAAGGCCGCAATCTTATTGGATTTCGAATAATTTCATTTAGAACTTGAGACACATGTTCTGCCATTGTTGCTGACGTTGATGGTCAAGGAATGGGTCTATCGACCATATTGCCTTCTTGCCTGAATCTTTGTACCCACGACCAGATAAGTTGCGTGCTTGGCCCACTACTTATAGTCGTCGAATTTTAAAATGAGTACAAAAAGCGCGAAGCGCACGTACCAATGATTCACCACACTTCAAATATTGCTCCACCGCAAACGTGCGGTGCGCTCCCGACAAGGGACTCATGGCGACTAACAATTCCGCAAATCCTGCGCTTTGAATGATACACCTTGCGCTTACCTCAACCCGCTAGTGTTTCGATAATCGCAATTTAAAGTTCAAAAATTGCCGCTGGACACCCTTAAAAAATAATTTGAGGTTTGTAGCTTTAAAGTTATTCGGGTGGTTCTCATCATGCTCTTGGAAAATAGTCTTACATACATTCAATGGCTTTATTTCTTCTAAAAAAATATAATTGAAACTAAAGGGTCCGCCATCTAACGTTTTTTCTTCCAACTAGTGTTTATTTCGTGAATGGTAACACTTAGCTCATGTCTGATTTGACAGATAATTAGTTTTATCCTTCCGCTGAACGAATATGGTTGTGTATACGCATCGCTAAGTGGGCCTGCGATCGACTTAGAGAAGATGCCAATTTTGCCAAAAAAATCATCTTTTCAGATGAAGCTCATTTTGATCTTGGCGGGTAGTAAACAAGCAAAATTGTCGCATTTGGGGCACAGAAAACCCGCACGCATACATTGAAAAGCCGATACACCCAAAACGAGTCACTGTTTGGTGCGGATTTTGGTCCAGAGGCATAATTGGGACATTTTTCGAAAACGAGCAAGGAGTGGCCGTTACAGTCAATGGCGATCGTTATCGGGCCATGTTGAATGAATTTTTTTCACAAAAATTGAAGAGGAGGATATTGGCAACATTTGGTTTCAACAGGACGGCGCTACGTGCCACACAACCGAAGCTACACTCTATGTTTTGCGCCATTTTCAAAAAAAAAAGTTATTTGGCGGACTCTTTACTAACAGCCATATTATTGACTTTTTCAAAACTAGTTTTATGACAGAACTAGTTTTAAAGATGTTTGGAAGTGGGCAAATCGGTTTTATTCAAAAATATTTTGACACCTAATACTCGAAAACTTAAAACTAGCTTTTAATAAAACTCATAATTCATAAAACCGTGCTAAGTTTGACACTTAAAACTTCTATAAAACTAGTTTTGCTATTGAACTAGTTTTGAAACAAGTCAATAATATGGCTGTTAGAAACTTTTAACAAGAGAAACATTGCAACTCCAAGGCTCAGTTAATATGGCTGTGGTACAGTTTTAACCGCTATTACTTTTTGTTAATTTGTTATTTCAATTTTGGAATTAATGCTTTTTAAACTTTCGAGTGGATGAAGTGCACAATTTAACATTTCTGATCGCATTTAATTTACTACAAGAAAATTAAAGTTCCATATCAACCGCCAGTAAGTTCCAATTCATCCCCGCCATTTTTGCTTGGTCTTTTTTGAAAGAAAACATTTTTTACTGAATTTTTGTTTGTTATTTTTAAAATTAATTACAAAATTTAATTCTTATACATACATAATTGTTTAAAATCTTTTTACCCGTACCCAACTTTTTTTTAACTAATTATTTATTTATTATTTGAATTTATAAAAAAAATATTTTTTCACTACAAAGTAAAAGATATGTACCAATAATACCAATGGAATATTGTTTTTAATAAAGTAACTGGAAGAGTTTTGTTGGGCAGGAACCTTTATTTTTAGCTCTAATGATTTTTTTAAACCGCATTCGAAGAATGTCCAACAAATGCTAGGTATGTACTTAGTTTTAAAAAAAATCAAATAAACTTTTTAGACTGCAGCCGAAAAGGCAGCTAGGTATCCAGAATTGCGAGACCCAATATTTTCGTCTTTTCTCGCTCATCGGAAGTATCATGTTTGATTAAAATCTAAAATATAGTTTAGTACCCGGGTTTATATACTGCAAATAAAAAGGATAATCTATTCAGACCATTTTTGAAAACAAACGTTATACATATAAAGTTGGCGCGGCCACATTTATTTTGACAAAAATTACTTTTGCCCAGTTTGTTTTGATTTATCTATTGGCGTCTTTCCCATAAAATATATCAAACTAAGTGATGCGTTATAGTTATAAATTAACACAGAAATAAATACTCCTTATCAATATGGTAAAGAATTTCTTTCTAAGAAAGAAACTTTGTAAAACAATGGTACACTGGGGCGTATGCGTACTTTTCTTAGTTAAATTTTTATTTTTATTTATTCACTTTTAATTTGATTATATCAATTGGTATTGTATGATTTTAAATAATCTGATAAATTAGCTACCTAGGATGAGCAATAAAATAAATAAATGTACTTTTCTCTTTCCATATAGCTCATGAGTCATGACACAAATCTTTTTGAAATAAGACTAATTTTAGTATCTTTTCTATTTAAGTTGATGAATTTAATACAACTTTTTGCTTACCTTGTACTCAATCTTTTAATATAGAATTAACTTATTTCATATTTGTCGGTCCATTTCTCAATGTGATTGTTATATATTAAATAGCATATACATATATGCGAATTTCAAGGGAATGACATGCAAAGAATTTTTTTGTTGTGAAATTTAATTTAAGTTATTAAAGTTAATAATATCAATTCACTTAGGTATGTGCTAAAATATGTTGTGCGCATTGCATTAGCACATGATGTTTTGTAACTGTATTTCTTCAAATTCCTTGACCTAGAAAAAATTCTAAAAACGTTTAGTTCCTACACTCATACAGATAGACGATAAAAAATAAGAAGTTATAGAAAGAATTTTAAGAAGGCTTATTTTGTATTACTTTTTGTGTGTTTATTCCTATGTATGAACTAAGAACATTCTAAGCATTCTTATGAGTTGTTTTACATTAAATAATCTTTATCTTTTTCTGTCAAGGTTTCAAGTTTTTTGCGTTAAATTGTGCAACAGTCAAACGTATCTTAGTCAAATCACATATCGCACATGTATTTCAAAAGTGTCACAACTCAAAAAACACATTTTTTTAATTTTGGACGCAAAAAAAAAATTTGAACTTTCTATCTAGTTGCCATTGATATATGTTGAATAGTTTTTTTTTTCAAAAGGTAAAATGTCGTTTTAGATCTTACAATTGAAATCAAAGGTGCTTTGACAAAAATGACATATTTTTAGTTGTGAACAGTTGTGCAATAAATATCACAAGTGTTTTAATTTGAATTGTGTCGTTTTAGTGGTTACATTTGTACAAAAATTAAGTGTTGTATTTTGAGTTGAAACATTTTTGCTGTCTTTTCTGTGGAAAAATATTTGTTTCATTTTGAGTTGTGACGTTTAGGTTGATTGGGGTAATTATTAATCCTTTGTATTATTTTTAGTTACTACACTTTAGAAACATGACAAGTTGAAATTTAGAGTTAATGCAGTCTTGTTGTTTCAAAAAAGATTTAAGTTTTTAAAGCTCAATTAAATACCAAATGCTTCCAATTTTATATAAAATCTTAATCTTGTCATGGCAGATATTTTACAATCACTTTAATTCCAAAAAAAGCCTGTTCTCATGTTTTTCCGAGTTATGACACTTTAGATGAATAAATCACACTTGTTAAGAAAAACTATAACTTTGGTACGCTGACCTTGAATCCAGATTGGGACTCATCGTACCAAAAACTTTTAGAAAACGTAGTTTTGTTCTTCGGTTTTACTTTTGTTAACCAGTGCTATTTTTCGGTAGGTATTTTGTAATGAATTCGAGCAGTCGTTCAAGATTATTGTTGCAATTAGCTACCAAAAAACATCTTCCAGTTTGAAATATTTCAACTTTTTTTGGTTCGATTCAAAACGAGCCAACTGAATCAATAACTTTGACGACCCCTGAACATGTTCTCAGCTTCTCAACACCCTTAATCACTCCTGAAATAAGGAATTTTAACGATTTAATCCTAAAAAATACAGCGAGCTTCACAGGCGAAACGCCAATACAAATTTTGGAAAGTAAAACTTTCGATATTCATACCGATGAACAGGTGCATGAAATAACTAGAGATTTTAATGAAATGCCAACCACATCAAATAATGCTTTGAAAAATTTTTATAAAATTTCGAAAAACCCAGAAGTCACAACCGAAATTCGTCTAACCTAGGCCAAACAAAAATATTACTCAGTTTCCCCAATACACAGTCATGAAAGTGATTTTGACGATTCTGACGCAGATCCTCATTTTCACAATTCTTTCAACTAGTTCTTCCAACAGTGGAGATAATTCCTCTGAGCCTGAAGAAGAACAAGAATAAAAAAGACGGAAACGGAACCGAAATCCCAAAAATTGGGCCGGCAAAAAAGTGAAACTTTTAAGAAATCCGGGAAAAACTTATGTCTCATCATCAAAAACAAAGAAACGATTTCCTGCAAAAAAAAATGGGCCCACCATGTGGAGAAATATGTAGACTTAGGGGTCGGTTATAGCGATCAGGAAAAAAATTTCTTTTGGGATAATTGAATGTGTTAGCTTACAATTTGAAAAATAAAAATGATCTGAATCTATTAGGAATCACTTGAAATAATTTTTTCCCAAAAAAAATTTTCCTTGGGACAAATATTTTTTCTAAAAAAAAACTAAAAATTGTTTGACTAAAGTGGCTGAACTCAAAATAAAGGGTGATTTTTAAGCTGGTTTGGTTTTGGCAACACTGGTTTTGACAGCTGACGTGTGTTTAGTACCTTGTGTCACTGTCAAACAGCTTCAGTTTGGTTTGCAATTTAACCATGGATCGTCTTACAAATGAACAACGCTTGCAAATTATTGAATTTTACTATCAAAATTCGTGCTCGGTTCGAAATGTTCATCGCGCGCTGCTTGTGTTCAGCGATGAGGCTCATTTTTGGTTGAATGGGTACGTAAATAAGCAAAATTGCCGCATTTGGAGTGAAGATCAGCCAGAAGCATTGCAACAGCTACCAATGCATCCCGAAAAAGCCACTGTTTGGTGCGGTTTATGGGCCGGCGGCATTATTGGGCCATATTTCTTCAAAGATGATGCGAATCGCAGCGTTACTGTCAATGGTGAACGCTACCGAGCGATGATAACAAACTTTTTTTTGCCCAAAATGGAAGTTCTTGACTTGCATGATATGTGGTTTTAACAAGACGGTGCCACATGCCACACAGCACGCGAAACAATGGCGCAATTGCGAGGCGAGTTTGGTGAACAGTTAATTTCACGTTTCGGGCCGGTCAATTGGCCGCCTAGATCGTGCGATTTGACACCATTAGATTATTTTTTGTGGGGGTATGTCAAGGCTAATGTCTATAGGGACAAGCCCGCTTCGATTGACGCACTGAAAGCCAACATCCATGCATTCATTCGTGAGATACCGGCCGATATGTGTGAAAGAGTATGCCAAAATTGGACTCAGCGGATGGGCTACCTGAGACGCAGCCGCGGTCAACATTTGCATGAAATTATCTTTAAACATTAAATTGCAAGGTTCAAACTATCGATTCAAATAAATATTTCATTCATTTTTTCGAATTTTGTGTGTTTTTTTTTTTAAAAAAGTTCTAAGCCTCTTAAAAAATCACCCATTAATACATTATTTTTTTATGAAAAAAAAAACACGAGAAGTGTCATAACTCTAAAACCTGTATTTTCATGGTTTAAGATAAAAAAAGCGCAGTGAAAACGCGCTTGGTGATAACGCTGGTTGTTATGTATAGTTGGTTAATAGTGTATTTCCTTTTTTAAACATTGATTATTTCATAAATTTACTGTTTCTATTGTTGTAAAATGATTTTTCGACTCTATTGAAAAACGAAGATTTTTGAGTTGTGACACTTTTGAAATACAAAGCGTTCAATTTAGAAATTTTGCATCAAAAACTCATGAAATAATAATCCTCGGAATTAGTTTTCTCTCTAGAGTATATGTACTAAATCTATAGGTTTAATTGCTTTTTCTTGATTTGAATAAAAATTGCAAATGAAAGTAAAACGCCTTAAACAATATTAAAAAAAGTATGCACGACTGAAATTGACGAACTTGCTTTTGTGGTTAGCAACTGTTAGTAGCCACACACTGAAGATGCACGATGGTATGATATTTTAACGAGCAAATATTAAAAGAGTCAAAAGCACTAAAATATTGTTTTTTTTTTGTTTAAAAAATGTTTTTAAAATCTTTAAAAGAAATATCACTTAAACTATTCAGAAACACCATAGACTACAAAATTGTAACAGAATTAGTTTAACCATGAAAAATATATACATGAATAACCAAAAAATAAGACCATTTTCTCCAAAAACTGTGCTTATTTCCGTTACCTATGTGATTTTTTTTGAAAAAAAAAACATAGAACGCAATTTCCTTACAACCTTAAATTAACTTTCTCATTCCAAGTTCGAAGTTAAATCACAACTTTTGGAGCTGTTTTGTGAAAATTTGAAGAAAAAACAAAAACATTTGAATGGAAGATTATCGTTTTAGATGAAAATTCGAATTTTGCCTCTAGGAAATCACATAGAAATGATCTGTACCAAATTGGAAGTAAATCGGCCCACCCGTTTAGGTTCTAGCTCAAGTTATAGTGAACGCACAGACCGACAACGCGCGGACGGATGACGAAACCCGCTTTTTTGGATTTCTCAATCATTTTAGTGTTAGTTTTGGTTACAACGTAGAATTTTTTTTTTACACCAATAGATACTTGCCCTATGGAAGGAGTAAGTAAAAATAAACAAATTCAACGTTATAGTTTAATTTTTGATGTGTAAACATCTATGCTGGCGGTAGAGTGAATAAAAAACGTGAAAGTTCGTGTGCATCGTTACGTCGTGCAACGTTACGATCTGCATACTAGGATATGTGCGTTCAGTGAAAAAAATTCTTAAGATCCCCTTCAAGCAAAAACAAGTCCGTTCTGGATCCGCGCACGTTGATGTTTACACATATTGAACGTGAGTCCCGGCACTCACACAATTTTTGTTTGTATTATTAACAGTATCGTTGATACGGTTCCACACTCCCAAGGCCATTTTTTAAAGAAAAAAAAAATTAAGAGGCTTCAGACACCAATATGCGATAGATCAATAATTGCTTTATCCCAAAGTGCGTAGCAGATTTCTACTTTGTAGTTATGTCGAAAAAATATCTTTTGGTTGTGAAGCCAGACAAAAAGAAATCTTGGTTGTTTTTTCCCTTTTTTGTTTTGGAAAAGAACCATGTTTTTTTATATCAATTGTTTAAGCTTCACAACAAATCTATAAAAATATCGTTCGTGATTACAAACCACATTAAGTGAAAAAAAATCCTTGTAAAAAATGTCTTAATTGCTTATTTTGCCTCTCCTGAGAAATCGTATTCTGTGAGTAGTGGGCTGTGGCGTTATTATACTCAATGTGCGATGTCTAAATATATATTTTTTGTGGGAGACATTCATGTTTATAGTTCATTATTTCTTTAACTTTGAATATTCAATTGAAGAGAGACCGTGTGTTATGCAGAAATGTTGAAACGTTGCTATCAACATCTGATTGCAGAAAAATATTGTCAAAGATATAATTCTTTCAAAATTAAAAAAAAAAATCAGAGGGTGACTTCGACACTCTTTCAAATATATTTTAAATTACAAGAAAAAAATAAATGGTTTTAATACGAAAAATATTTATTTTTGTATCATACAAATTTCGATTTTTACTTACATTCAGTTGATACACTTTAGATAATATACGCAATTAAATAAATGTAAAAACCCAATTTATTCAACTTTGATATACATACCTAATAGTCCAGTCAACGAAGATCCTAAATCATTAAATAAATGCATAAAATCATGTAGTCTGGGTTATTGTTTGAAAGGGTAGGGGTGACCCCCAGGTACAACATACCAAAAGTCCCCAGCCCAGGCCTGCGAGCTTTACCCAGGAGGGGGGTAAAGGTCCCCTTTTCTAGTATTTAGCGAATATTTTGAAAACCAAGGGTATTAGCGGAAAAGTATGCACTACAAAATGAAAGTATATTAAATTTTCTACAAAAAAAGCCCTAGTCATATTTTCACTCGGAGCGATAGTAAGGGAGATGCGGGGGGTATAAATGTCAATAAATCTGAAAAATCATGATATTGCGTTACAAATTTAATCTTTATTGATCAATTGACCCAAAAATATTAAAAAAGTAGATGCATGTTCATTCATGATAATTCCATTAACGTGATGAGATAGATGGTATGTAGTAAAAGAAGGTGGTGGGGGTTAAAATATCGGTATTTAATTTATTTGATACAGTGTTTGTTGTCAAATGAAAAACACTGTATTTTCAAAGGTAATCCCCTTACAGCTTATTTCAAAGTTATTGACCAATACTATGTGAAATGATTTTGGGGGTTGTTCTAAGGAAAAAATCACTCAGCAGAGGGGGGCCTATTTGCCCAAGTTTATAAGGGAGGGATCATTTTCTAAAACATTGGTTTAAACTGCATATGCAATCATTTAGAAACAACGGCAACAATTACAATACTATACTATAGCTTTTTGAAAATCCAAAAACCTATTCTATTATTTTATTGTTGAACTAAGTTATCTCAGTCAACAGTTAAAAAAAAAAAAGATTTTGAATTAAAAATTTTGAAAAAAAAAATTTAATTTGTATTGATTTTTTTCAATTTTTTCTTGTTATAAGGTACTAAATTTATATTTGATTTTTGATGCTGCCATTAGTCTTAAGTCGAACGTTAAAAACCAGAGAGTTGTAGGTCTTTCAGTTTTTGAGAAAAATTAAGAATATGAAAACTACTACTTTCTTAAAAAAATTCTTCCTTTTCAGTAAGTTCTATAGTAAATTTAAACCGTCAATTTTCTCACGAAAGATAAATAAAAGCAAAAAATCTTGTAGTCTGGGTTATTGTCTAAAACAGTAGAGGTAATCCTCAGGTACAACATACTAAAAGTCCCCAGCCCAGGTCCGCGAGCTTTAGCCAGGAGGGGGGGTTAAAGGTCCCCTTTTGTAGTATCTCGCGAATATTTTGAAAACCAAGCGTACTACCGGAAAAATCTGCACTACAAAATGAAAGTAAATTAAATTTTCTACCAAAAAAGTTTTATCCATATTTTCGCTAAAAGCGATATTAAGGGAGATGTGGGGTGAAGAAGTGTCAAAAAATAGAAAAATCGGCAGTTATCTTACAAAATTAGTGTTTACTGATCAATTTACTTAGAAAAAATGGAAAAAGTAAAAAGGGGGTAATTACTGCCTTATATCTTTTTTTTAATATCTCAGATATATTTTATAAAAATTGAAAGTTAGGTTAACTTCCTAAGAAAAGTGTCTTACCTATTCATATTTCCGCAAAAAAAAGAAAAAACGAACATTTTTAATAAAAACTACTTAATTATTTATTTTAAAACGCATCAGTAGCCGTGTTTTATTATCTTCTATCGGGATCCGGATCGGGATCTGGATTTACTTTTAACACGTAATACACAAACAAAATACTGGGAAATTTTCAGAATTGTTTTTGTAACACGTGTTAAAAGATAATCCTGATCCAGATCCGGATCCCGATAGAAGATAATAAAACACGGCTAGTATTATCATCGTGGTTCATATCACCAACATTTTCGATGTCACTATCGTCTTGTATGTCCTGCACAGAAGGACCATTCGTGCAAGCACCATGGCATGCCCCGCAAATAATGGAGCAAGGAATGCCTTCTTTTCTGCATCCACAACGTCCTCCACATCCCGTTGTGCAGGCGCAGAAAATATTATTTAATATCGTGTCCGGAGCTATACGGTCAGTGGTAGTTACTGGGACGAGGCAGCCATCTGCACTCCTAGTCCATCCCCATTTCAAGGGTGAAAATTTTTCTTCATTGTCGAATTCATGTTGGAGCCACTGCTGGATCTGTAAATAAACAACAACCCCCTGTAGCTTGTCGAAAAATTTACGATGCAAATATGTACATAAGTATATTATTATGTTCCATTTATAACAAGCGTTAAGAAAATGTATGTTGATATATACCTGTAGATAAACTCTAAGAGAGTGTTGATCTGCAGCTTGGTTTTTAAAATATTCGCGAAATACTACAAAAGGGGACCTTTAACTTGACTAAAGCTCGTGGGCCTGGGCTGGGGACTTTTGGTATGTTGTACCTGGGGGTCACCCCTGCCCTTTAAAACAATAACCCAGACTACTTGATTTTTCGCCTTTATTTTTCCTTCGTTGACTGGACTATAACTACAATTTAGTTTTACTAATAGCATAAGCAAAATTCAATATTAACACAAGTTAATGAAAAGCCAAAAAAAAAAAACTAAATTGTTTATTATTCATGATCTTCTCTGAGAATGGGTATTTGTGTCAAGCACACGCTCTCATTGTCTCGACTGCAATGTTTGTAAACATTTAAACATAAATGTCTAAAACATTCGTTTTGCAAAAAAAAAAAAAAAAAAAAAAACAACAATAATTATGAAATCATGCGTGGGATCATAGAATTAATTATAGACGCACGTTTTATATTCATTTACCATCGCTATACATAAATTTATATTCTGTTCTGTTTTTTTTTTTGAAAATGCTCTACGATCTGTTTATGCTTAGTACTTTTTCTCCGGTCTGTTGGTGATATTGTAATAACAAATGTGTGGCGTTTAAAAAAATCGCGGAATGTAAATATAAAATTTGTTTAGCCACAGCAAAGTTATGATCTAGTTTTTGAGAAAATAATTTTGTATTTTTGGTTTTATGATGGTGTTTACCTACTAACTCTTAAATAGTAGTGCCTTAGTGAGTGCTATGTATATAAAATGTGAACTGTTAATCTAAACAAGCTTTTACCAGTATAAGTATAAGTTCACTCAATTTAAATGATTTGTAACTTCCGCTTTTAAGAAATTTAAAGAATTATGTTGGAAACTAAAACGCTATAGGAATATATATAGATATAATCCAATTTGACAATACTTAAAATAAAATTATAAAAAAAATATATATCCATGTACGTATTAGCTGTGTGATTGGTTAGCCTTGACCTTAAATAAATGATGAATTTTTTATTATCTCTCCAACGCGAACAAAACGCTTAAAAATCATAAAACCTTCATAAGCGTGGTCCAAAAAAAAAACACTATTTGTTATTTTTGACTGTTCGCACCCCTCATTTTTGATGTGTAAACATCTGTGCTGGCGGTAGAGTGAAAAAAAAAACGTGAACGTTCGTGTGCAACGTTACGATCTGCATACTAGGATGGGTGCGTTCAGTGATAAAAATCTTAAGATCCCCTTCAAGCAAAAACAAGTCCGTTTTGGATCTGCGCACGTTGATGTTTACACATATTAAACGTGAGTCCCGGCACTCACACAATTTTTTTTTACCTCTTTCAAATGGGTTTTAAATACAAAATTTAAATTTCCTAACTTAAGGAAGGAAGGGCGCAATTTTCTAAACGTAAATCAATTTAAATAAGTACAGTGTTTAATTTTATAAAAGCGTGTTGAGTAATTTTTGAAAGCAAGAAATCTAGCTATTTTTTTTTCGTTTTTAAGTAAAGTTGTTTCAATTAAAATTTTTTGATTTTTTTTTTCTTCAAAATTTCACGTAATTAGGAACAAGTTTAGCTTTTTTGGTTTATCTATTATTGCTATGGCAAGTATGGGTTTCGTGTAAAAAAAAAGACGAGTTCGTAATGAAAACTAGCACACCGATGATCGTGAAGTACGAAAAAGTGGGTTTCCTCGCACATCGTCTGTTGGTCTTTGCGTCCGTGGGTCCGTCCGTCCACTGTAATTTTGAGACAGAGCCATTATGGTTTGGCCGATTTGCCATTTTATGTGAGGGGAAATTCGAATATTTATTTGAGCCCATCTAGAAGCTGCCCTGCAACGATTTTGTTTTTTTTTTTTTTTTTACAAATTTTCTCGAAATCTGTGAGTCTATGCGTGTGTGCGTCCAATGTAATTTAAGCTTGAGCCTAAAAGGGTAGTCCGATTTGCATGAAATTTGTTATAGAGCACTTTTATCTGATTCCCTGATGAGGCCAAGTGAGATCGTCGGGACGAAACGCCAATTTGTATGGACTAAAGGCCGTTAAAAGCTATTTTTAATCAATAATTCAACAAGTCCAATTAAATAGTGCTAAGTCTTCTACTTGGCTGATGTATTTTAGTAGTATATAGAATTTGTATTATAAACCCTTCATAGTTATAATACTTATTACATCTGTTTTTATACGCTATTAGTTCATAAGCGGAGAGGTTTATCGCTACTAACTAAGCGGAATGGTTGTTGTATTTTAAATGAAAATTATTTTTTTTTAAGCGGGTATACATGCACTTAAAACACACCTATAATAATTGAACCATTAACATATCTTCACGGTGTGTCTGCATTACAGTTGTTAACCACAAGAGCAAGTTTGTGCGATCCACGTCTTTTTTTTCAGCAAACATTTTGTAAAAAATATGGTAAAAGTTTAAAATTGAGAGAAAGAGCTAGAAAATGACCGTGCCTCTCCTACATTTTTTGTGTTACAATCAAACGCGAAATATTTGTGAAAGAAACCGAGATTACGACAAATCAATAACCACAAGCTCAGCCCGCGTAAAAGTAGTGTTGGCAGATGCCAGTTACATATTAATTTCCGAAAGATTTCTTGGAAATGTGAAAATACTGCTGAGCTTTTGATTCAAAAATTATTATTTATTTGTTATTCGTTATTCGTCAGGGTTAAAGGATCCCAAAAACAAAGACTAACGGTGTGTTCCACAATGTCTCAGTAAAGTTCTGAAAATTTACTGGACAGTAACATTATCCGCAAATAAAATCCTCCCACAAACAAACTTATCGTTTTACAATTATCGAAATATTAAAGGGAATTGCCCATTTCCGGTCCAGAGTGTACACGAATAAAATTGGTATCAAATAAATGGTGACGTGAAGCCCGATACATGAGTAAAATATTTTCAAAATCGTTCATGGGAAAGTCGAGATATTTAGGCTTGAAGTTGACCTTTGCCGAATAAGGATTTCAGATTTCGTTCCAAATAATTGTCCATAACGGGCGAAATAATTGACGTAGAAATGAAATATTTATTTAATTAACTACAATTCATTTTATATAAAATTAAATGTAATAAAATAAGATTTTCACTAGAGCTAAAAAAGTATATGTCATCACTTAAGTTTTTGAAATATCGGTGTTTTCTAGACAAAATAGTTGATGACTGATGAAAAATTCAAAAAAACAATTAATATTTTAGTTGTCAAGTAAATTTGCTAATCCACACTTCATCTGGCCATTAAATTACTTAGAACTTTAATTATAAGTTAGACCTGTTGAGAAATGAGGTTGGTGACTATAAGTTCCAAGTTGCTTTGTTAGAACTTAAATCAGACATTGTGAAACAAGCCCTAAGGCTTTTATGAGTCTGTTTTTGTTATCAAAAAATTCGCCTCTTGATTTTCATTGACATCATCATTACAAAAATTAGACAAATATTTTTGATATTGTATTTTAGGACTTTTTAAATGCAAACTGAATTGCACGGCACCAGCTATTTGAAGTGTAGAATTTACAAATACATAAAATTAAATTCTATCTACCTTATCTAATTTCATCGAAATCGGTTGACATTTTCTTATGCCTCATTTAAAAAAGTTAAATGAATCTGGGAAAATTTATTATTTGGTTCTAAATAATTAAGAAAAATTTCATCGCAACCTATCAAGTGGTTGTAAAAATAGCTAATATTTACAGTTCAAGTCTGAAATTTCCTATGAAACACGCTTTGCATATTGAAAAAATTTCCAGAAATAAACTCTTGCTTAAATTATTTTTTCAATATGATATAAAGATTCGAAAATGTATTTTTTGTTTATACTACGTATGTATGTATATCCAGGAAAATTTGAAATTTTCTTAAAAATAATTCCGTCACAGATGCGTTATGGTGGAGAGCTTTGTTCTGATGTCGCAACACATCTTAAAATTTGTATTATTTTTAATATATATTTTGTGAGGTAAATGAGAAAAATTCAGTTGTTCGTAAATAATATTTCGAAATTATAATCAGCCTTATTGTGAATTTCATCCGAACAACATTCTACCCGGAAAATTTGACATTTCACTTTTTACCTATTGTGAGTTTCCCCCAAAAATTTCATGATAGAAAAATTCCCCTTATTGTGAACATTCATTTGCGGCGGTATATAATATCATTTTCACTTCTGTTTTGTAGGCGAACAAAATTTCATTCGCGCGAAACTCACAATAGCTTTTAAAATTCCGGGCGAACAAAAAATTTGAAGGTGAAATATTTTTCGGGTGAAACTCACAATAAGGCTTAATATTTTTGGGAAAATGTGATGGCAAATATCTTATATTATACAATTCTTCATAGAAAATATTACACAAATCTTGTATCAATAGATTTTGAGAAAAAATTGTAACGTTTGCACACTTTTTTCTCAATGTCTATTGCTCGAACCGAAAGAGTTTAGGAATTTTTGTATGTAGAATTTTATAAACTCCAATTTTTATCTTCACGTGTGTTCAAAAAAAAGCCTTTCACTAACCCTAAAGCATAAGCTCTGATCATAATTCAGGGTAAGTTAGCTTAAGGCCCTGTTTCACCATGTCTGAGTAAAATTCTGATTAGTTATCCCACTTATAAATATTAACATAGATTCATAAGTCCATAGTCAAAATTAAATTTATTTGGGGATTTAAAGCCCATTGAGGTTGGTCAAAAGACAGACCATGTGCCAATATTAATATGTGTCGGATAACTAATCACAACTTTACTTAGACATTTTGAAACCGGCCCTTAAGTCCAGTTTTTCAGTATTGAGTTAAACCAGAGTTAGCTTACTCTGTAAATAAATGTATTTACGGTTAATACAATTATCAGTTTTTTTTTGTGGAAGGATGCATGCGGAGGGGACTAAAAAACTCGGAGGATAAAACAACAAAATAATTTGTTCAATTAATTCAGAGTTCAATCACCAAATTCGGTGCGTTAACTTTAATTTCGCACTGAAAAACTGGGCCTCAGACATAAATAAAGCTTTCCACCAAAGTTTAACTCTGTCAAATTTTTTTTTTTAAGTTTTCTTCCTTTTTAATATTTTTTACTGAAAAATATTTTCACGTGGATAACCATGAACAAAAGAATGTGCATGCTAAGTAAATTATTTTCAGCAATTCTTAAACAAAAACTGTTGACATAACTAAATTTTGAACTACTTTTGTTTTAATTAATTTTATTGCAACAGGCAGCAGAATTTTGGTAGAAACCTTTTAAACCGCATACCTAATTATAATAACATTGTTTTTATTGTTTTTCCCCTCACAACATTCCACAATTTTTTAATTTGCACAATAACACCCATCACAGCATCTTTCAAGCTTAAGACATTTTTGGGATAATTGCAAGGTAAAGAAGAAAAGTATTAAGTTGCTAATTTGTTTGAAAGGAGACGCATTCATTATCAAAGATAAAAAAACACACGTCTCGGCTTCGCACACTTTCACACGAACATAATGCTTTAATTATAAAAAAACAAAATATTATAACCATCTTTTTTATTAACAACAACAAAAAAAATCTTTCTAACATTAAAGTGCGTGATGTAGGTTGGTAATCAAGTCTAATGGATGTTTGTTTGATTTTTTCAGGACATCGCTCTTTATCGTCACCAGTTTAGTGTATGCCATCATACTAATCGTTGTTTGTATTGCATACGTGATCAGCGATGTGACAACACACCGTTTACCAGTTCTATACTACGAAGGATTCTTCACCTATTTGTATGGCGCCAGTATACTCTTCCTGCTGTATGTCTTCTGTTTCCTCCTTCAAGGTAAGTCCAGGCCGCCGGCCGCGGCGGTTTGAGTAAGAGTTTTGTGCTTGACTAGGCTTAAGATTAAAGTTTTCGCATTGTCGTCTCAAGAACGGATTATATTTTTTAAAGTATATGATGCTTCCCCATTTCATACGTTTTTTGTTTCTTTTGTGTTTTTTTTTTTTGAAAAGAGAGTACGTGCTGCAACGGAGGCAGCAAACCGAAAGCACCACCAAAGGAGAAAAAGTCAAAGAAACAAAAGCAAAAGAAACCGGATCCAGCCGATTCTAAGGATGGAAAGGGAAACAAGGATTCCGGAAAAGGTGGAAAGCCTAGCCCGTTCCAGGTACGAAGAATTTGTTTTTTTTTTTTTAATTTTACCAATGCGTGTGTAGAACCGGGAATGCACTAGTGGGAAAGGTTATGTCTGTAAAAACCTACCTGTGCCAAACATAAACAATTGCATGTGCTGCTGTTGATGTGAAGCTTTTTCAATAACATAAATATTCAAGCTCTTATATATTCAAGTCTATAGCTCTTGTTCATTTTATTGTTTTTTTAAGACTTCAATTTCGAAAAGCTTTGCATTTCGCAGCATATTCAGATTTTAGATTATTTGTTTCCATCTTATACCATGTTTTTTTTTTATGTAAAAATGTGTGTACATGCCAAGGAAACATTTCAGAATCTGACCAACTGACATTAAATTTTGTCACTATTCCGCTAAGTTTTATAAAATTTTTCGTTTTACTTTTTCTGGCCGAACTAGATTTTCGCCGGGACGAAATGCAAATTAAGGCCAAATCTGAAGTGTTTCATTGGTCTGAATACAGCTTTGATGCCTTAAGATCATAGTTTAACAAATGTTTTACAAAACTTTTATTAAGTTATTTAAAATTATTATTTTAAAAGGAAATTATAAATGTTTTTCATTTTATGTGAGCAATGCACTAGTTTGTCATTAAGATTAAGGTCCTTATAGGATCAGGAAAAACGACAGTCCATTATTTTTAATAAATTAATTTTTTGCAATAAAAATTGAAAAATCGTTGATTTAAACCCCCAAAGGCTGAAAAAAAAAAATAAAAAAAACCTCTCAGACTTGTCTTTATGAAGTCATGACTCATTGGATATATCAAAAAAGGCTCACATACTAGTATTTCAGTTTTACATAAACTCAAAAAAATGTGATGTCAACTTTTGCTCCAGTACGCGTATTATTTAGTAGGTACAAGAAAAATAATTGATTTATAAGATTTTATCGGGAATCTTTAGGCAGTTAAATATCAATTTTTATTTGTACATACATTTTTTGTTTTTGCGTGGGTAATATTTTTGAGGTTATGTAAACTTTTTTTTTGCTATTTTCTCACTGTCTAAGAAGTAAAGGGTGTTTTTTTTTAGAGGTGTACAAATTGAAGTTGGCAGCAATATTTTAACTGGTGGTCATTTTGTCAGCTGTCAAATGACTAATTTTAAGTGTGGTTTGGCATTTTAACATGAAATAGTTGACGCGAAATTGTGCAAATTTATTTTGAAAATCATGGTTCTGTTCGAAATACGTTCATACGCGAATTTTGTTTAGGAATGAAGCTCACTTTCGGTTGAATAGATACGTCAATAAACAAAACGGCCGTATTTGGAGAGATGATAATCCTCAAGTGTATTTTGAGACACCATTACATCCACAAAAACTGACTGTTTGGTGTGCTTTATGGTTTTGTGGAATAATTGTCCGTACTTCTTTGAAAACGATGCTGGTCATAACGTTACAGTCAATGGTGACCGCTATAGAGCCATGATTACTGACTTTTTCGTTAATTAATTGAATAACCATGATGAGCAGGAGCTGTGGTTTCAACAAGACGGCGTAACATGTCACACAGCTCGTGCCACAATTGATTTATTGAAGGAAACGTTTGGTAGCCGAATAGTTTCACGTTACAGACCCGTGAATTGGCCTCCAAGATCGTGCAATTTAACGCCGCTTGACTATATTCTGTTCGGATATGTGAAGTCGCTAGTCTACGCCGATAAGCCCAAAACGATTGGCCACTTAGAGGACAATATTCAACACGTGATTGCCGATATCCAGCTACAAATGTTGGAAAAAGTCATCGAAAATTGGACCTCCAGATTAGACTACGTCCGAGCCAGCCGTGGCGGTCATATGCCAGAAATCATACTTAAATTATAATGCCAAAAGCTTATCTTTCGAATAAAGTAAATTATATGTCAATTTTTCTCTTTCATCTTTGTGTTATTCCATTTCAAAGTTCTATACCTGCTTCAAAAAAAAACACCCTTTATAAGCAATTATTACCGATCCCACCAATAGAATAGTGGGCAAAGAATTTACAACATTTTGAAGTTGGTGCGCCAAAACCAATTGCGTCAAAATGGATGTTTTTGGAAATCTCATACAAAGCGACCCTAGATAATTTTTTGATGTAATATTCACTTAGACTAAAGTACATTTTGAATTGAATATTTTGATATGCAGTATTATTTTTGAAATTTTGATTAAAATCGGTGCAACCGTTAATGAGAAAATAAATGCAAAAAAACAACTACCTGATTTTTACTTGCTCTTAATTTATTTTTAAAGAGTTTCGTGGCGTAAAAGTTAGTGCGTAGCACTGTCAGGGAAAACCCAACGTATACCACTTAAAAATAAAATTTTACGTTTATTACCTCTTGTAATGATTTGACAAATCCCCCAAAAAATGTTGAAAATTGAGTGCCCTCAAAAGAAATAAATAATTAAACTTCCTAAAGGAGAAGAGAAATGTAAAAAAGTTAAAAAATAAATAAAATGACATATTTTCGAAAATACTGCCAAATTACACTATAAAACTTTCGTTCTAAAACTTGACCGTTAAAATCAATAGTTTTGGAGATATAAATCAATTCTTGTATTCCAATATGGCCGAGGTTGCGATGGGTGGCGTCCGTACAATCTGGACTTAAGTTTCTGTTATATATAATTATTTTCGTTTTTAAAAAAAAATCTATCTTTTCTGTGTTTACTAATTTTATCAAAAGTTATGATGGATTTACATTGATCTTCATGCGAGCTCTGCAAAGAAACAGGGATGTAAGATATAAAAGTTACATCTGTTGAATAGACAGAGAAGACCAAAATGCAGAGATCTTCATAGATGAAGATTATAGGAAGTGCCATAATGCAGATATGAAGACGGGCATGTTCATCTTCATGGTATACTCTTTCACTCATTCGTTTTTTGGCATAAATCCATCCCACTCTACTTTTCTTCAAATTTGCAGATGAAGATACATGTAAATCAATCATTAATCAGTGTTTCCTAATTAAAACATTTTTTTCTTTAACAATTAACTATGATTTTAAGGGCATCTTATCTTATATATTATAATTTTTTAACAAAACAATTTATTTTTAACAAAATTTTATTTTGTTTTAATTTACAAAATCTAAAAAAATCTATAATTTTCATCATCATCAATAAAAACCACCTATACCCTCATAAATTATACAAATCAACATAATTAATACAAAAACATACAAAACACACACACAGGAACGATTTCCGATCAAGAAACGTGATTTGGTTCGGCAGTCGCTATTAAGTCAGGTATGGTTGAGTGTTTTGCACTAAAAAAAAAAAAATTAAAGAAAAAAAATACTTTCTTGAATTGCTTAGAAGATGATTGTGTGATGTCATATTTTCTGAAAATTTTCAATTTTTGCCAGAAGTACAAATACGTCGTGTCCAAGCTCATTTCTTAAATAATTTTGTAAATGGAAAATGCTCCATCAGAATAAACATTTTTGCATAGATATTTGATAAATTAAAGAAAAACAAATTTATAAAAGGGTATCCCTAAACTACGGCCAAAAACTAAAATGGTGAAATCCTAGCACAATTATTCCTTACAAATTTTTTCTAAAGTCAATATTTAATGGAATAGAATTCAATTTTTAAAAGGTTATAATTTTTGAACATATTATTGTTTTGTGTGTTGCCGTTGTTTATAAAAATCTTTTCCCATATTTCAGACATATTTTTAATAAAAACTCATGTTTAGCTTCCAGTTCAGCCAAAATAGACATTAAGCTTGGGAAAAGTTTGATTCGGACTAACTTGTTTTCTCTTTATACAGGGTGTTTTTTTTTTAGACGTGTGGTTTTCAATCTGGCAATACTTTTTTCGATGTTGGTCTTTTGACAGTTGTCACTTGATTTATGTATGGTTTGCCATTTCATAATAAATAGATTTGTCCTGAACAACGTTTGAAAATTGTGCAAAATGGGCTCGAAACGAGATCGTTGTTGATCCCGATTTTCACAAGAAAATTTTGTTCAGCGATAAAGCTCATTTTTGGTTGAATGGGTACGTTAATAAGCAAAGTTAATAAGAAGTGATCATAATCCACAAGCCATTGTTGAGACGCCGGCCGTTACATCCTCAAAGAGTCACTGTTTGGTGTGCTCTATGGGCAGAGGAAATCATTGGTCTATATTTCTTAAAAAATGAAGCCAGCCATAATGTTACAGTCAGTGGTGGACTCTATAGAGCCATGATTAATGACTTTTTCGTGCCTGAATTGGAGGAATTGGAGGCTGATGACGACCTTTGGTTCCAACAAGACGGCTGCACATGCCATACAGCCAACGAAACAATCAATTTATTCGAGGACACTTTTGGTGAGCGCATTATCTCGCTTCGTGGGCCTGTGGCGTGGCCTCCAAGACCGTGCGATTTAACCCCGCTGGACTATTTTTTGTGGGGTTATGTGAAGTTGCTTGTCTACTCGGATAAGCCCGAGACGTTTGACGCCTTGTAAGAGAATATTCGGCCCGTTATTGCTGACATACGGCTGCTATTGCTGCAAAAAGTGGTCGAAAATTGGGCCTCTCGGCTGGAATTTATTCAAGCCAGCCGCGGCGGTCGTTTGCCCGAAATCATCTTTAAAACATAATGGCAAATCCTTATCTTTATAATAAAGCTAAATTCTTGCCCATAACTTGAAATTATATGCGTTTTATTTCTTCTTGAAAACCACAGGTCTAAAAAAACATCCTTTAACAATCTGACTTGAGCAAAAAAAGTTTGATAAAATATAGATTTTTTGGATAAATCTTTTGAATCGGAGGTAGTTTATTTGAAATTTGTGCTCCTTTGTACAAAAATAACCTTCTTCTACGAATGTTTAATTAAATGATATTGCCATTTAAAAAAAGTAAAATGACAAATATAGCCTTTTCGCTTTAGTTAAGTTATGGTTTCTGTACAAACTAATTTAAATCGCTCCAATTCGATTGATTCGGGACTTTGCGTAATTCAATGAAGCTAGCAGGTCTTTCTTTTACACCCATTATTTAATGAACTGCAAATTCCCGATTAGAAATGTAAACAAAAAACTGCAAATTCCTGTCGTGGTTCCATCAGTCTAGGCCAATTTCAACATATACCTCTTTTCTGTCCCCGAACCCATATACGTATATCATAGCCTTTTGTCTCAACTTAACCGAATTACCTTCTACCCATGTGATATTTTGAGGGAGCATTTGGGTAGAATATTTATTTAATTTTTTTATTGTGGTATAATTTTGTAATAAAAATATCGGTCATATTTTTTTTTTAAATTTTGTCTTATCTGTCGTACCTTCAAACGGCAAAATTTGAATTTTTCAAAAAGGTCGCTCAGCAATCATCTTCTAAGAGCTTATATGAAAATCTAAAATCTTCTTTCAATTTCCTCTCAAAACTAATGAATTTTCTTGTCAATTTCTTTATGGTTTCACTATATTTTTACTAACTATTGTGTGTGTTAAGAAATATTGCTGTTCGATTTCTTCATTTCTATTCATTTTTTTTTTTGATTTAACATACTGTAAAAAATAAAATCATTTTTCCTTTATAAAATATAATATTTGTTGAACCAAGGTTTTGCAATAATTGCAATTTAATATATACATATTTAAAACCGCAAAGCGAATGGTGTGAATTTCTATTAATATCTGCTTGCTAATAAGTTGATAGATACTTTGGTGTAGTGTGTGACTTGTGACAGCTTTGTTCTAATCCATCATATATGCCACACATAAAGAACCTCAAGCCTATAGAGCCTGATGATGGCATCAATGGGTCATTGATATTGTTGACGGCTTTTTGACGTATCTGTCTAATTGCTTATAGATAGACCTGCGAAACCTATTTATCGATATGTGTGCAATATTGATGTGGTCTACATTTTCCGTAATTTCTATAATACTAATCCACATGTTTAAAGTTTTGCTTAATTATTGTGATTTGGTGTTTTTTAATTTTTAATCTTAAACCGCATGTTGTGTTGCTTTATTTATAGAAAAATAATTTATTTAATGTAATGTCTTAAGTTAGGGGTTGGGAAAATCTATTATTATATGGTAAATAACTTCTGGTTTACAGTTGTGTGAGATAAATTTTATGTTCATATGTACATACAATTGTATATGCCCATACAGGTATTTAAGTCTGAGGTTTGGAAACATAACACTATCGATCAGGTTTCGTTTCATAGTCTTGACAATGAATTTAAAACGGATTTAATTTTAAGCCCATTTATTTTTTTTATGAAAAAAATATCATTGAAGTTGAAAACATAGAATAATTTCAATACAAAGGAAGAGATGTCTGCAAGTATTTTTTTGACTTTATCTGTAAGGCAAGTACGTAAAGGGTGGTCATAAAGTCACTTCTCAATTTTAAATTGAAGTAAAAGCTAACGAATAAATATCTTATTCTTCTTCGCCTGAATTAGGAGTCAATGATTATTTTGTAATAAAAACCCCAATTTTATCAAACAACTCCAAATAAAATGTTTTCCAAGGATTTTGTCAGAAGAAATATGTGATAAAAGGAAAAAAATTAAACTTGGAGCCATCTAGACTTAGGTACATAAAAATGTTGATCTCTAAGGGAATGCCAAATAGTACACTATATTTTGATGGAAAACCTATACGCATGTAATGCAATCCACTTATTTTTCATGTTGATTAAAAATAAATTCTAAAATAGATTTGCACTGTACAATCCATATATAATCTTAAATACCTATGTCCGTCTAAAAACCCCTTCGTTGGTAATCAAAATCAAAGAATTCTATACACAGCAGGTCTTATTTTTTCATGCTCCACTATTCCGATGTCGGGTCTTGGACGGGAATAGGCAGTAATACTCTTTTAACAGCAGTCTAAAGCGTTTGGGTATGTCAGTAGGTACAACGCCCCTGGTGGCACTCAAACAGCAGGCTTAAACGCTCTGATAGATCAGCAGGTACTACGCCCCTGGAGGCACTCAAAAGCAGGCTTAAATGCTCTGATAGATAAGCAGGTACTACGCCCCTGGTGGTACTCAAATAGCAGGCTTAAACGCTCCGATAGATCATCAGGTACTACGACCCTGGTGGCACTCAAAAGCAGGCTTAAATGCTCTGATAGATAAGCAGGTAGGTACTACGACCCTTGTGGCACTCAAACACCAGGCTAAAACGCTCTGGTAGATCATCTTTCAACGAAATCCCTTACCACTGGTGGGGGGAAGCTCCGAGAAATGAAAAGACGCTATATGACCATCAAATTAACTGTGTCATCTGACTTTGCGTATGACCGAAAGTTTGATTTTCGTCCATCGGAGTAGGTCCTCTTGTTACATTTTCTGTAAAGACTGAATGTGAGCTGTATAGTGATGAACGAAAAATAGTAGTTTAGATTTTTTGGCTGTGACGTCATGTGTCCATGGTATGTGTGAATTGTATGTGATGAAGTACAATTCAGATAGTAAATACAAACGCAAAATAAGTGAAGTAGCATGGAACGCTTCGTTACAAAGTATTACTTGTCACATTCCACGAGATATTCGACTTCTATCTGCTTGATTTAAGGTTAAAAATTTAAAAAACGAACTTCCATTTATATTTTATTATACACAAATATTTAAAGTCATGATATTTGTTCATCAAATTATACAAAGTTTCTGCTAATTATAGTTTTGAACCCAAAGTAAGTGATATACGCCATCTGATTTTTTCAAAAAAATTTGAATTAAAATTAAAAATAGTTGAAGCGTTTTGTTTTTTTTTTTAAAGAAGATTTTTAGTAACAATTATGTACATAGGTAAATACAAAATTTTATAATCTTTAAAAAAATATTTACATGCCAATTAGAAGTTTTAATTAATTGAAGGGCACGGTGGTGGCCAAGTTCTCGGAATTAATCCCATTTTACATGAACAAAGTGAGTCAATTTTTGCCCCTCCTCTTACTTCAGTACCAATAAAGTTAGAAACTCGAAATACTCAATATTTTCTAAACTAACCGGGAACAGTGGCCTCACCACCAAATTTCAACTCCCTAGCAGAAGTGGGTCCTGGTAAAATGGCGGTTCTAAGAACACCTATTCCCGAAGAACCAAATTATCGCTGTTATACGCCGTTGTGATATGTGGGTACTGAGATAAAGCACAAATATAGCTGAAGTCGTAACTGACTGACTCACTTTGACCACTGACCATACTGACCACTCCCCATGTCATCGCTGACCACTCACCCTCACTGACCATACTGAATACTCACCATCACTGACCATATATTGACCACTGACCAGTGTTGCCAGATGAAGAAAAAAATCTCCCCCCAGAAAAATTTAAAAAACCCCCCAGATTACCACATTTTATCAACAAAAACCCCTAAATTTTTTTTCAACTTTTTCACAGCTCCCAAATTTGTTTTTAATTTAAAATTAAATTAAGTCACACAGCTACAGTAAAAAAAAAATTTGTAAAAAAGGTACTAAGTAATAAAAGAAGCAATTTGTTAAGGGTTTTCTTCTCAATGTGTGAGTATAAAGTTCTGATTATTTACTCGACATTTTAATTATCCGCAAATTAAATCCTCCAAATAAAAACTTAGCGTTTCACATTTTTTCGAAATAGTAAATGTATGTTTCAATTAGATGTTCTAGTTTTCTAGACAAAATAGTTTTGAATGATGAAAACTGAAAAAAATATTAATAATATTTAAATTGCCAAGTACATAAATTTGCTAATCCTAATCGACACTTAATCGGGCCATTAAAATACTTTGAACTTTAGTTATAATTATATTGTGAAACATAAGGGAGGTAGATAATTGACTAAAAAGTTCCAAATTGCTTTTTTAGAACTTTAATCAGATATTGTGAAACAAGCCCTTAGGTCCAGTTTTTGCAATGCGCGATTAAAGTAAAACACGAGTTAAATCATCACATTTGGTGGGTTAACTCAGGATTAATTGAACAGATGCTTTTCGCATACATTCTCCACCGGAAAACTTCTTCCTCAGTTTATTGTGGGTTAATTTAGTTTTAGAGTTAGCTAACTCTAGTTTAACTCACCAGAAATAAATATGAAAATAAAAATATGAGTGAATTAAAAATTTTTATTTGCACTTCTTTAAAAAAGTTCTGATACATTATCGTCATCTTCGTTTTGGTTGTCGCGTCGGTTTGATACATTGTCTCACTTATTAAAGTTTTCAGCATTTCTTCTGTTGGCGTAAAATTCTGACACCCAGAATGTAAGGAATATCTAACTCGTAGAATACTGTCAGCTGTTTCAATACCTATACAATCTCTCAACCTTTTAGCTCTGAATTAATCCCCCCAGATTTCCCCCCAAAACATCTCGTCCCCCCAGATAACCCCCAACGACAAAAAAAAAGCCCCTAAATCTAGGGGGAAAACCCCTAAACTGGCAACCCTGCCACTGACCATACTAACGACAGACCATACTGAGGAGCCATACTGACCACTAAGGCACTTATCATACTGACCACTTCAAAAAAAAAGAACGGAAATTGAAGTTTTTCCTTTAGGGGGCGTGATATCCGCACACTTTTTTGGAACTGTTATAACTAATATGTAGCACTTCTGATGGTTGTAGAATGATAAAATTTGGAATAACGGTAGAATTTGTAGTGCGAACAAAGATAAAAATCGAAAACATGAGATTTTCCAATTAGGGGGAGTGGTATACACCCATTTTTTCAGAATTATAATCAAAACGAAACGTACTTGGTCTCATTTAACATTTTTATAAAGCATGTTTACTAAATGAAAAGTCAAAAATCAAAATAAAATATGCTCAGAATACTAATAGAATAAGATTTATGTCATCTTTGATGAATTTTCATTCGATGTGAAGAATAAAATTGGGCGTGAAATCAAATCTGTTAATTCTTAACAATTTTCAAAATTTCCGGTATCTGAGTTCCCTATACATTGTAATTTCCTCCACCAAAAATCATTCCATATCAATGTAAAAAAAAAAAAAACACCGACACACCTGCATTACAGAACCACCGCATTGAACATAATTATCACAGTTTCTGGTTGCATATTTATACGAAATCAAAATGTCTTCCTGAATGTATCATATACACAACCTAATCCCTACATAATTCATCAATAACACTTTTTTTTTGTCAAATTGAACAATACTTAATAATATATCTATTTACAATTTTGTTGTGTATAGAAAATCAGGAAATTAATGTTGAGATTAAAAAAAAAAAATATTATATAATCAAGGATTCACAGGCCGAAGTTGAAGCTGCCGTCACACCAAAGAATGTCCGCAAACGAAAAACAACCCACAGTGATCCCACCCATGGTAGCTTCTTTCTTCGTGTTGGTGCAATTGGTACTTAAATTAACAAAATTAAGAAATTTCAAGTCGTTGATACTCAATTTATTTCTTACGATTATTTTTTTAGCTTTTGGATTAGGAGCAATGATTTATATTGGCTTGGAATTTGGTTCGTTCTTCGAGATCCCATTCGAGTCCCCATGCCATCATATTCTGATTGGGGTTAATCCATTGTTGCAAATGGTCTTTACTTTCATGCAGATGTACTTCATTTTTATGAATGCCAGAGTAAGTAGAATTTAAATTTCTTTGTTCAATCTTATTTGACTTTTTGTGCCGTTCGAATCATTCAATTCACCAAACACCTGTGATTGAGGTTTAAGAGGAATAAGCAAATCGGTGGTTTGAATGATACTTTCCCTAATCAACAGATAAATACTCATTCGATTCATTTCTCGAACTATTTTATGTGTTTATAAGAGAAATTAAGCTTAAACGAAACTTAAACAATTAAATCAAATTAAATTCAACATAAGAACTGATGTGACAATTTACGTGGAAGAACTTAATTATTTGAGTTTCATTGCAGCAAATGGGCCTTATTGATTTAAACAAATTAATTTGCCTTAACCTTTAAGTAAATCCTCAAAGCTCGAATTAATAAAAAATTTTGTTTTTGTAGCTCAACATTCACCGTTTTAAGGTAATTGCTCGTTTTGGATTGATGCATGTTGTTGCAACCAATATTTGCGTCTGGATTCGAACCATGGTTAAGGAATCTCTGCATGAAATCACCATCTACCATCAGCGGCGCGGTCTAACGCCAGAGGATTCAATTATTCTCGAATCGATTCGACGTCACACTTTGCGACATGCCGGAACGGTCCTCAGAACGCACATAGGCCCCAACGACGACTTCGAAATGATTGAAAGCGATTCTGCAGCCCATCCGCAGAACGTTTTGTCAAAGATGGTTCGAGCCACAGCCGAAGGTGTGACTCGAGGCCTCGCAAGTGATAATATTGAAATGGCTACAGCTAGAATGTCAACACCCACCACTAGCACTCCATCGACAACACAAACCACAACCACCGAGTTGCCATCGACCACCGCTGCTTTGGCATGGGCCAGTACAACAATGGCGCGTAAACTTAAGAAATTTATCACCTCTACCAGCACTTCTACGACTACAACAACCACTGAAGCACCAGCTACACATCTTTTCCAGTCGACAGTAGTGCCATCGCATCTCTTGGATGTTACAACAGGAGCCAGTAGCATCACGCCGAGCTTTACTACTTTCAAACCAGCTTCAACTAGCTTAGCGTCATTCTTCTCAGCTTTTACTTCATCCACTCCATCGGCGTCCTCAACTGAAAACGGAATCCTCATGAATAACTTATTTGGTGGCCTCGAGAACAGCTATCAGACGTTTTCTGGCATTTCGCATCCCGAACCCGTAGTTCCAATTGATGCCATCGAGAGCTTAGATAATATCTATCCGGCAGCCCTTTCGTCCAGCATTGGCACTTTGAACTCGACTGCCTGTGGACGTGTGGATATAATGGGTACCATTGTTTACGACTCGGCACCGTACTTGTACCCTTTTATCATTGAATACTCTTTGATTGGTGCCGTGGTCCTGTATGTAATGTGGAAGCACATCGGACGCTACCCCAGACATATGAACGACGAAGACTTAGAACATCGTTTGGAGGTTATGTTGTCACGGCGAGCAGTGGCCATGGCCCAACAAGCTCGGTCGGGTCGCGTGGATTGTGTTGGCTCATCGAAGGGTCTCTTCTTTGGCCTGTTGCTCTTGGTTGGTTCGCTGATTTGTCTGATTTTGTTCTTTGTCCTCGTTCGTCATCCACAATTTTCGTTGCTGGCAATTTATCTGGCTGACGCTAGTCATTGTGCCCTGATGGCATTCGCGGTTCTAGCCATCATTATTGGTTTTATAAGGTGAGTTATCGTTGGCCCTCCATATAAATAGTTATAGAATGTACCTAATACCTTTCAATTTCAGGGTGAAATCATTGAAATTCCGTTGTGAGGAACAAAGTAATCTTAACGACATTCTGCTTCGCATTTCGGCATTTGGTCTTTTTACGTACTCAGTTTTTAGCGTTATTGCTGGTTCATTGAAAGCTCTGGAGAGTGAACCAAATCTTCTAGTCATGATCACTGGCATTGGAGCTGTATTTCAAGTTGTATTACAATTGTTATTCATCGCTGATGTATCTAGACGCCGAGTACATCTGCCCGAACATGATCGCAGCAAACCAGGACGACAAATTGTTACATTTTTGCTCATTTGCAATGTTTCCATGTTTGCCATTTATACGTTCGAAGCTCAAAAGGTCTTCGCCAATCCCGTAAGTAAAAGCATATCTACCTATTTTTGTATGTGACTATTGCTATAGTTGATTATAGGAATAATGAATTTCGAATATTATTAACAAGAACTTTTGTAATAAAAGTAATTTCATGAAAATATGTTTCAGTTCGATTTTTATTCGAAAGTGTGACAGTCTATGACAAAAAGCTCTTAATTACATTTTGCTATGTGTCTAAAAAAAAAGGATTAAAAATCTGTTATTGAAGCCTGATTCACAATGCGGCGAGGAAACACGACGTTAGCGTGACGAGAACTCGTTGTAGTTGTCAAACTAATTTCAAACAATGAAATCATACCTGGATATACACAATGCGGCGTTTCTCGTCGTCACGTCACGCCAAGGATTCGAAAAATTGAAAAAAAAGACGCGACGTGACGACGATTTTCATTTATGCTAAGTCATTTACAGATTTTTCACAAAAGATATCAATTAAATAAAGTTTTTGATAAATCTATTGTTTTGTGAGTTATTTTGTTTAAATTTTATTGATTTTTTTTTTTACAAAAATAAATTTTTGTCGTAAAACGCTCGCTGCATTGTGAATTGGGTGACGATTTTGTAACTAAAAAAAGATGACAGCGGTATTCGTCACGCTCACGTCCCGTTTCCTCGTCGCATTGTGAATCAGGCATGAAAGTTGAATGAGTCTATTTTTACAATTTTCCTTACACAAAAATCAAGTTAATTAATTAAAGGTGTTTTTTTAGACGTGTGGTTTTCAATCTGGCAATACTTTTTTCGGAATCGGTCTTTTTGACAGCTGTCACTTGTTTTATTCTCAGTTTGGTTTGCCATTTTATAATTTATAGACTCTTGAACAACGTTTGCAAATTTATTAGCAAAATAATGGTTAGGTACGCGCGACGTTCGCACCACGTTTACTCTAGTGGATAATGCGCATCCTCAGAGACGCCGTACAGTGCGCACCAAAGACGCTATTGCTGCTGTGGAGCAGAGTATTGAAGAAGACCCGAATGAGTCCATCCGCCATCACGCGCAGCAATTGGAGCTGTCGAAAATTGGGCCTCTCGGCTGGAATTTATTCGAGCCACCGGCGGCGGCCACTTGCCCAAAACCATTTTTAAATCATAATGGCTAACCCTTATCTTTATAAAAAAGCTAAATTCTTGGCCATAACATCAAATTATATGCGTTTTATTTGTTCTTGAAAACCACACGTCTCTTTAAAAATTCGTATACAAAAATCTATGGCTGACCAAATTCCAAAACTAATTGCCTTTTTTGGCCAATTAATGGACTTTTATATGGCGTAGTTTTTTTCGAATATCCCACATATGTAGGGCTAAAATCGTGGAGTTAATAAAAATATATCTATTTGTTGATTTCTATCTTATCTTTTGTAAGACAAAATAATGAAATATTTACTAATTTATTTATTTATTTCTATATTTCAGGTTCAACTTGATTTCTACGGCTTCGTTCCATGGTCAATAATTCAACGTGTTACACTGCCCCTTTGCATTTTCCATCGCTTCCATAGTGCCGTAACACTTGCCGAAATCTGGAAAACCACATACAAGGCCCGACTGGAGTAAATCATTTTGAATAAATGAAAATATCTTTGCTACGATTCTTACATAAATTTGTGTATCATATAATAATTTACCAACCCCCAATTTATTTTCTTTGTTTACAAAAAAAAAAACCAACACAAAATATAAACTTCAATATTTTTTTATCATTTAATTTTTGTTTCTCGCGATTAAAACTGATTTTAATTCTAAGCATAATATTTGAAGATGAAAAAAGTGAACAAAAAAAAAAAAAACATAAATAACAACAAATTTATGCACAGGAACAGAGTGATTAAAAAAAATTTCAACAAACAAATCTTCTAGTATAGGTACTCTACCCTCGAATCGAACAAAACAAAAATGAAAAAGAAAAAAAAAATATTTATACAAATAAAACATGAAACCAATATCGTTCATCTATTCAAGTTAATATTACAAAAAAAAAAAAAAAAAAACCAAACAACTTCATAAAGGTATATAAACTAAGTCATAAATAACAAAAGTGAAATATATAGGTATATATATAAATTTATTTACCATTAAATTATTTATTTTATAATATTTAATAACGTTACCTACTTTATTATTTACAATAAAACTAAAACAAAAAAAAAAACAATTTACCAAAACAAAAAAACTTGTTGTGTACTTATTTTTTTATTTATAATTAACAAACAAACAAAACAAAAAAAAAAAACAAACGACATAAAATCGTAATCTTTTAAGAAACAAAAATATATTAACGTTAAGATTTTTAAATTAAGGGTAACATAGTGTTATAACATTCTCATAAATCGAAAAAAGCATAACATTTACCTAATTCAGAAATATAAATACAAAAGAAAATTAAAAACAAAAAAAAAAACTTGTTCCCAACTCTGTATAGGTGTTAGATTTGAAAAATAATTTATTAAAAAAAAAAACTTAAACAATATATAAATTATATATACAAATATATATATTAAAAATATAACTTTATAATAGATCAATGAATATCAATCTGTTTACGAAAAGAAAAGAAAAAAACCATTGCATTACCTATCTGACTTACACACTTGAAAAGTAAGTGTTGTTAAAACACTGATGTACATACACGCATAAATCATAAAATACGTCATCATTATCTTTTTTTTTGTTTTCTAAGTTAATTTTGTGGCTGATTTTCGAACCAACAAAAATAAATTCTGTTCATGGAAGATTTTTTGCTTAAAGTCCAGTGGGGCTATCTAGACCTTTATACCATGTTTCCACCGAAGGTTTTTTCTAAATTTAGATTAAATTAATCTATCTAGTGGTTCCACCACACTAAGACCCAGTTTTTCAGTGGTGAGTTAAACCAGAGTTAGATAACTCTAGAAGTAAATTAAACCACATTTAACTGAGGGAGCAGTTTTTTGGTGGAGAATGCATGCAGAACGCCTAAAAAACTCGGTGGATAAAATATCAATAGCATCTGTTCAGTTAATACTGAGTTAACTCACCAAATTTGATGAGTTAACTCGGGTTTAACTTTAATCTCGCACTGAAAAATTGGACCTAAAAGATTAAAAAATAGATTAACAGGACCTTTAAAAAGGCAAATATTGTTTTATTTTTTCGTATGAAGTTGAAGTGAGACAGACAGTTTCATGTTTTTGAAAAGAAGCACAGAAGGTTAGTTTTTCCAATGAATGAGTTCAGCGTGTCATAAAAAGGTTTGTTCGATTTGTAGAACTATTGGCCCTATCATGATTTGAAATCTACAAACGAAATTTGTTAAAACTGGACATACACTATCGAGCCAATTTGGCTCGTGGATTTTGGAATAGCTGTTTTTCCAAATGTATCGGCCGTGTCCAATTACACAATGTCGAATGGCTCGACAGTGTATGGCCGGCTTTAAACATTTAATTTTTGAAAAGTTTGACCAACTGACAAAAAATCAATACTGACGACCTTTGCAAAGGGTGCAGCGAAGCACATGAGGATACCTTAAACTTCCTTTGTCACTGCCCAGCACTTTGTCATTCAAGAAAGAAACATCTAGGAAATCATTTCTTTGATGACTTAGAAGATCTTTCTAGAACTTCGGCAAACAGCCTTCTGAACTTCGTCGACGCCTCTAGATGGATTGACTGCTAACAGAACACATAGGTTTTTAAATTAAGTGGGATACAATTTCCTAGGGTATCACAACGGATCTACATAGATCGATAGATCTATGAAAGTGTAACGGTAACAAGATCAACTGTCAGCCCTTTTACCTAACCTAACCTATGTAAAAACAACATTATTGCTTTCTATGGGTCACCTCTGCCTTTTCATATGGCATCACCTCGCACGTCTGTTGATAAAAGAGTAGCACTAAAAATACAATGATTCCATTGACATTGCACCGTGAGGAAAATAAGATCACTTTTCAATCGTGGGACGCAATAATAACTCCCACATTGATCTTGTGGGATCATTAATGTGTATACTCAAATTAGGTGTTTGTGTTTATGCGCTCAAAACTCAAAACCTAACCATTCGAATAAGTTAGTAACTACTTTCTTAAAATGTATGCGTTATGAAGTGCGAAGTGCATATAAATCAAAATTTTTTAAGACTTCTGATAGATGGCGCTGAACACACAAACAATTAGGTAAAAACTCAAGAAATAAAAATCGAATTGAGCTACTGAAACTTAAGAAATATTCATATACGAATTTAGTTTTTGCAACGGAGCCCAATGAGCAACGGCTAGCATATTATTATAATGATTTTAAAATAGATTGATACACATAAATATAGAATACCAGCTCTCAGCCATCAGAAGTTCATTCCACCGATTAGGGGTACGTCAAAGATAAGATTGAAAAAGTATAATTTTGTTTGCAATAATTGCAATGGTTGCTAAATATTTAATGTTACTCTTTATTATCTGTGGTAGTATACTGAACGAATGAAGGATTATGGAATAAGCAACCAGTTTCTTTAAATATATTTCTAAGGCCATAGCCTCTAGTATATGGCTAGCATCAAGTGAATAATTATGAAGACCACTGCTTCTAACCCAATTATAAAAAAAAAAAAGAAGAAACTATTGATATTAAGAGGTTGATATTAAGAGGTTTTGTTATGATGCTGACCTCTGTTTCTTGACTGTCTGCTTATCCATACTCATGGTAGCAAAACACCTTTAAATACCTTTTCGAGATACTCGCTCTTTTTTTACCTTGGTGGTCTTGGTCAACGACCTTAACTCTACCTATGCAGCACCCATCATCAGCTTAGAAGCTAGTGCTTGTGTCCTTTATTCTTAATTCAAGTACATATACTTCTTAACTATACCTACCCCTTCAACCAGAAGAGATCGTTTAAGCTTCAAGGTCTGTTCACAAAATATTAGTCTAAACTAAATTTTCATGCGCTCGCAAGAGAATGACACAAATGACAGAATTTTGGAAAATTGTTTACGTACTTAGGTATAGCGAAAGGAAGAGACTAGAGAAATATCAATTTATAGCAATTATCGACAGTTTATCTCTGACAAAAGTGGGATGGCTTAGAGATACTGTAGGTAACGATTTTCTAGAAGAAAAAATTCGATGTGTAACATAACATCAAACATAACAGCCAAAATAAGTTCTTTTTCATTTTTAAGGTTAGACTATATGGAAAACCTGATGTGAGTCATTCTGAGGGCAGCTTCGAAATCAGGACATCAAGGACATTAGGAAAAGTATAGTTCGGTTTCTGTAACAAAAATTATCTTGACTAGTGTAATTAATGGGAGGTTTAATAATGTTTGCTTCAGTTTAATGCATCAACTTTTTTTGAATGTTGTTAGAACACAAAATAGATTAATATTTTTGTATGCACTTCTTTGCCGCCGGGTCTGATGCATTTCCAACCTTCTTAACCTCCAGATTTATCTTCCTCATTACAAAATACTTATATGGACAAATATTTTAATGGACTACTGAGACTTTTCTGACATCTTGACATCTAAAGTAGCAAATTCTGTAAGTTTGAAAGAGTAGGAGGAGAAATCTGAAACCACAAGAAGTTAAAAGCATTTTCTTTTTAAAACATTGACCAACTACGAACAAAATAACTTTGCCAACGAATCCAAAAAAAATATAAATTTAGCTTTTTGGGGTTGAAAATGAGGAATCTCAATCAGAAATAGCGTTCAGATTTTTTAGATGTTGTGCATTGCAATAAAATCCGTCTTTACAGAGCTTGGTAATCTTTAGGGAAGTTGTTCGAATTTGAATAACAGTAGTTACCGTGATTCATTTCTGGAGTGCATGCAAAAATTATTTTTTCTTCACTGAAGATGTTCGACATAATTCGATTAAATAAAGATAGGTGCCGCATAAAATGGCAGTATCGGGATACTTAGGAAGAACTTTTAAGGAACTTTGGCTAAAAGCAACGTTATAATTTAGCTGCGAATTCTATGTCTTTTAGACAACAGCCATACGTAGACCCAATACAAATTTAAGGAATTCCTACATAAATCAATTTACTGAATAAAATAAACGATTAAGTGCGAACAAGTGTTAAAAGAAATCAGCCTTATTGTGAGTTTCACCCAAAAAAATTTAACCTTGAAATTTTTTGTTCGCCCGGAATTTTAAAAGTTATTGTGAGCTTCGCCCGAACGAAATTTTATTCGCCTACAAAAAAGAAGTGAAAATGACATTACATTCCGCACGAAGTGAATGTTCACAATAACGGGAATGTTTCTATCATTAAATTTGGGGGGAAACTCACAATAAGTGAAAAGTGAAATGTCAAATTTTCCTGGTGGAATGTTGTTCGGTTGAAACTCACAATAAGGCTGAATGATTCCTTGGCGTTATCCAACAATCCCCAACCAAATTATTACGCACCCAAGAAAACTCGTAAATAAACAGAATTATACTAGTATTTTCTATCATTACTGTACCTACCAACAATCATCAACATTTTAGTGCTGTCAAATTGAATTGGAGCTAACTTCACCCTGTTGCTTGTATCACTGACACTAATCATATCGTTCGCAATGACATTAGTTCTATCGCTTTGAAAATTTGAATGTCCATGAAGGAGAACCTATAACTTCAAAAATATTTGTCACTAATTTTAAACAATTTTCAAAACAAATTCGATAAAAGTATTTTTTCCATTTTCGAAAAGAAAACCAACCAAAAGTACATTTTACAATTTTCTTATCATAAATTAATTCAAAATATAACTTACAAAGAAAATATTTTAAGATTTTTTTTTTTAAGTTAAAAATTTCAACAATATAAATTTCGAATAAATTGTAATTCTTATATAATTGAATAAACAATTTCATTGTAGTTATGGTTAGAATTCATACTTTCACATAGTTATATTAAAGTTATAGATACATACATAACATTATAAATATAAATTTCTTATACAATTTTAATTTAAAATACAAAATAAAGCAATAGTTAAATACCTATATGAATTTAAAACACATACATATATGTAGAACGGAAATGTTGACAGAGGTGTGTGATGTTTGCTCATAAACTTTTGACAATATTCGAAAACAAAAGTTGTTTTGTATTTTCCGTACATACTTCTTTTTTAAATAATTCTTAACCCTCAATGATAAATACATATATCGGAAACTCTTTTGTACGAATTTAATACACACATTAATACCGAACACACCTTAATGGTAAGTTTCGCTTAAATTGATGGACACCATATGGTGAGTAAAATTACGTTCAGTATTTTTGCCTTTTAGCTTCATACTCAGCTAAAGAGGTAAGGTTGTTTTTTAAACTAAAAATAAATCTATGGATACAAAATAAAATAATCTAAGTTACGCAATTGGTAAAATCAATTATGTGAGCTTGTTTAACATTTAAATACAAAAACATTTAAACCGTCCTTTCAACAGCAAACATCATGCACAAGGTGAAGCTAGAACCCACCTAAATTTACAAAGAAAAAATAAATCAATATTATGGCCAAAATCAAACCAAAAAAAAATGATTATAAAAAGCAAAAAGTTGCCACAATTGAAACATACTTTTTAAAGTTTCGAATAAAAACAAAATATAAACATTTTATACAAAATCTATAAGTAGCGTTTATTACGATTGACACACACACTAATAGAGCATAATATTGTCGATGTAGAATCATTCAATCTATGCTGTCGATTTTGTTTTCCACTATTATTTTTTTTGTTTTCAAATCGGTTGTTAAAAAACTTCTATTTAAACTTAATTTTAATTAATAAATTAAAATAATAAGCAGTGCAATATTATTAACATTTAATTTAGGTACACACAGTAGCGAATAAAATTATACAAAGCAAATGCTCTGCAGGTTTTATTACTTTGTTACAATATTAGCAGTTTTAGCTGTTTTGAATAATTAATACGTAATTGTTATTATTATTATTCAAAACACAAAAATAAAGGACTTACTTAAAAAATTAAATTCTGACTGTACTTTTTACAACAACAAAAAAAAACAACAACAACATAACACACACAGACAATGCGCTGTTAACATTTTACTTATATACTTAATTATTTATTTTAAAAGAGTATTAACTTTTTTGATGATATAGTAATTGACCAATCACTTTGAAGCATTTTATTATATTACTTATACAAAATAAAACAAAAAGACGAAACCCAGATTTAAAAAAAAAAACAAACAAAAAAAAACTTTGATATTTTTACAGAACAACAACATGTAAAATTATATAAAAAAACACAACACACTGCCGTGATACAATTTTTGTTTGTTATAACTTTAATATAAATATTTAAAACTTACAAGAACAAAAGAAACTGTATATCGTAATGTTTATTGGATATATTTTGTAGATTTGAAGAAAATTAATATAAACGAAACAAAAAAAACTTGCATAAAAAGCTCAATGTGTACAGTGAAATTGCAATTTTTACCGACAAAAAAACAATTTTTAATTAAAATTACAATGAGAATTCACCCCAAAAAAATATTAAACAAAATATATACAACAAAAAATGTGTAGGTCGAATGCCAATACCAACAAAAAACAAAAATCTTATAAAATCAAGACAACAAAAAAAAAAAAAATAAAATATTATAAAAAAAAAATTACTATTGAAACGTAAATATAAAAATGAAACATTTTAAATAATATATTTGAAATTTTATAATTAATTTTACATGTTGTTATGACATAAAAATTTAAATATAAAATATTATATAAGCTATAAGGAAGAAATAAGTCATTTAAATTCAAAGATTTAGCAGATTTTCTTAGAATTAATAAAAAAACAAAAAAATATTAATGAACAAGCGAGAAAAATGTAATGTAAAGAAAAAAACAACCAAAAGAGAAAATAAATAAAAACAAACGTAATTTTAATTCAAAAATTTGCTTTCTTTTTAAGATTTTTTTTTTTATCAAGCACGCACTAAAATTGTCAATGGCAAATAAGATATAAGCCGAGCACTCAACTAATCTGGTGGTGGGTTCAAAAGTTTAGACAAGCAAGAAGGGAAAACGGTTTACCTACATCCTCCGTGACCATCAACGCAGTGGCGGATTTAGGTTTTCTGCCGCCCTAGGCCCGGTTGAGTACCTGTTGAAACCAAATGTTGCCAATATCCTCCTCTTCAATTTTTGTGAACAAAAATTCGTTCAACATGGCCCGATAACGATCGCCATTGACTGTAACGGCCACTCCTTGCTCATTTTCGAAAAATGGCCCAATTATGCCTCTGGACCAAAATCCGCACCAAACAGTGACTCGTTTTGGGTGTATCGGCTTTTCAATGTATGCGTGCGGGTTTTCTGTGCCCCAAATGCGACAATTTTGCTTGTTTACTACCCTCCAAGATCAAAATGAGCTTCATCTGAAAAGATGATTTTTTTTTGGCAAAATCGGCATCTTCTCTAAGTCGATCGCAGGCCCACTTAGCGAAGCGTATACACAACCATATTCGTTCAGTGGAAGGATAAAACTAATTATCTGTCAAATCAGACATGAGCTAAGTGTTACCATTCACGAAATAAGCACTTGTGGAAAAAAAAAACGTTAGTTGGCGGACCCTTTAGATATATAAATCGGGCGAATTGAATTCAAAAAAAATTGGTTAGAAATTACAGTTTGAATATTCTTCTTGATGATTTCAATGACATCTTCTGATTTTTGTTCGACAAAGGACTACTTCAAGAATTTTGTTTAGCCTAAACAGAAACCTTTTTATAGTCATGCCTTGATCCGCAAATATTAACGGATAATGGTTTGAGAAAAAACTAGTTTTTTTTCGCTCGAAAGTTTAACTGTATATACTGCATATACATACACCTGCAAAGAAAATATTCGCCGTAAATTATGATATTAAAGACAAAAACCATCTTTAGTTGAAATAATTTTATGCCTGATTTCATAAAGGACTTTCAAATATTTAAAAGCCGATTTAGAGTTAAAATGGGATTTTTTGGTTTCACCAAGTGCTTTTAAATTTAAAATGCTTTTAAATGCCCTTATAAACTAAAAGCCCATTTTCGCCTCAATAAATTTTAAAAGTGTGATTTGTGAAGTCTAATATGTCAGATGTCAGCCGACGAGTAAGAAAATTATAGATGATATTTTGCTTTTGCAGTCACTTTTTTATTTAATTTCTTGCAAATATAAATTGTGAATAGGTTGAAACAAAAATATAATAATAAAATAACCTTTTAAGGCTCCGCCAAGCCAACGCGAATACTGCCTTCATAATTTGTTTGTTTTTAGAATAATTGATTGTTCATCAGAGGATGAAGAGCAACATATAACGGGTGATTTTTAAGCTGGTTTGGTTTTGGCAACACTGGTTTTGACAGCTGACGTGTGTTTAGTACCTTGTGTCACTGTTAAACAGCTTCAGTTTGGTTTGCAATTTAACCATGGATCGTCTTACAAATGAACAACGCTTGCAAATTATTGAATTTTACTATCAAAATTCGTGCTCGGTTCGAAATGTTCATCGCGCGCTGCTTGTGTTCAGCGATGAGGCTCATTTTTGGTTGAATGGGTACGTAAATAAGCAAAATTGCCGCATTTGGAGTGAAGATCAGCCAGAAGCATTGCAACAGCTACCAATGCATCCCGAAAAAGCCACTGTTTGGTGCGGTTTATGGGCCGGAGGCATTATTGGGCCATATTTCTTCAAAGATGATGCGAATCGCTACCGAGCGATGATAACAAACTTTTTTTTGCCCGAAATGGAAGTTCTTGACTTGCATGATATGTGGTTTCAACAAGACGGTGCCACATGCCACACAGCACGCGAAACAATGGCGCAATTGCGAGGCGAGTTTGGTGAACAGTTAATTTCACGTTTCGGGCCGGTCAATTGGCCGCCTAGATCGTGCGATTTGACACCATTAGATTATTTTTTGTGGGGGTATGTCAAGGCTAATGTCTATAGGGACAAGCCCGCTTCGATTGACGCACTGGAAGCCAACATCCATGCATTCATTCGTGAGATACCGGCCGATATGTGTGAAAGAGTATGCCAAAATTGGACTCAGCGGATGGGCTACCTGAGACGCAGCCGCGGTCAACATTTGCATGAAATTATCTTTAAACATTAAATTGCAAGGTTCAAACTATCGATTCAAATAAATATTTCATTCATTTTTTCGAATTTTTTGTGTTTTTTTTTTTTTTAAAAAGTTCTAAACCTCTTAAAAAACCACCCTTTAGTAAGACGTCCAAGAATATTCCGAGTTCATATTGGAATCCGTTCTCCAAATTTTTTTTTCGTAGCATTTTTTTATTTTTCTACATATAATGCTTTTTCACTTGCATTTCGAATGTGAGAGGGAAACAACCTATTTACATATCCAGGGATGTGAGGCAAACCCAATTTTAACTAAAATTTCCTTTTTTTAAATGGTGAAACTGGAAATATTTAAAATTTAAGAGGACTTTAGATAAAAGGGATTTTAGTGTATTTTTATGTAGACAGATTCAAAATTGTAATGTCTCACAGATTAATTAAAAACAGTACAATTATTTCAACTAAAGATGGTTTTTGTCTATAATATCATAATTTACGGCGAATATTTTCTTTGCAGGTGTATGTATATGATACAGTTTAACTTTCGAGTGAAAAAAAAATAGTTTTTTCTCAAACCATTATCCGTTAATGTTTGCGGATCAAGGCATGACTATAAAAAGGTTTCTGTTTAGGCTAAACAAAATTCTTGAGGTAGTCCTTTGTCGAACAAAAATCAGAAGATGTCATTGAAATCATCAAGAAGAATATTTAAACTGTAATTTCTAACCAATTTTTTTGAATTCAATTCGCCCGATTTATATATCTAAAGCGGTACGGTACTATTAGCCACCGAAAATTGATAGCCGGACACTTCACCACCGCCGATTCAGTGTTGGATATTTAGGGCCAGTTTCACAGTCAGAAAAGTGACACTTAAGTGGGAAATGTGAAAGATTAATTCCAAATATCACAGCGCACTGTTACCTAAATAAGTGGCACTTAAGTCTCCGATGTTGGTGACTTAAGTTCCACTTACGCTGGCTATGAAATTTAGCTTAAATTCCTCATATGGGAAACTTAAGTGCCACTTATTCCGGTAAGTGTCGACTGTGAAACTGGCCCTTAAGTGCTGCCATTTAAGTGCTCAATGTTTGAGTGCCGCCCGTTTAGGTGTCAGATTTTTCGTGGCTGGATATTTTATTTTCGTATTGGCAAAGTAGGGTAGTTTTTGGTTGAAATGGTTAATTCACAATAAGAATTCATTTATATTGTGTTGAATAACAAAAATAACAAATCGTGTCTTTTTTTCGGCTTATTAATTTATCATTTAAATTTTATTTAGGAAATTGTGCAAAACAGAAACTTTTGCAAAAAAATGACAAATTAAAAATAAATGATCGAAAGTATTATAAAATCATTTAATAACACTATTTTTTTACTGGTGGGAGGCGAATTTTTTTATTTTTTAAACGCACTAAATAATAGCAAATTGATCTTTATGAAAATTGCAACATATAGGTACAGAAATTCGGTTGTTTAGCAGGACTTCACTTTACATTGCAATGCATAAAATTATCTTAAGTTATAATAAGCAATTTCAAAAGATAAGAAACTATTCTTTTTTAACATTGAATTATTATATGTAACACAAAATGAAAAGAGACAGTAAGCCAAACGAGATCCAGGGAAAGTAAATTAATGCATAGTTTTTGGTTATTGTCTAGAAAACGAAAAAACCTAACCAAATTAATGAATTTTCATATAATATTTTTATTATCAATATATATATATGTAAGTATATATACATAAGTTTATGAAAAATGTTTTGTTTCCAAAAAATAAAAATTGTCCTTTGTACAAGTTCCAGACCCGCCTCCCGAACTTTTGTCCCGGTTCCAGATCCACTTCCACATCCAGAACCTTTGTCCCAGATCCTGAATCTCCGTCCCAGTTACAATATATCCAATTGTTTGGTAATATTATCAACTTTTTCCTACCAATTCGTCTTTTTGTTCTTTTTTTATTTTAAATAGAAACTTAGCTCATGTCTGATTTGACAGATAATTAGTTTTATCCTTCCGCTGAACGAATATGGTTGTGCATACGCTTCGCTAAGTGGGCCTGCGGTCGACTTAGAGAAGATGCCGATTTTGCCAAAAAAAAATCATCTTTTCAGATGAAGCTCATTTTGATCTTGGCGGGTAGTACAAGCAAAATTGTCGCATTTGGGGCACAGAAAACCCGCACGCATACATTGAAAAGCCGATACACCCAAAACGAGTCACTGTTTGGTGCGGATTTTGGTCTAAAATTTGATTTTGGTGCTAAATTATGGAATAATAAAACTCTAGACCAAAATACAGTTTTTTCTGTTTCTTTTTTTTTTGAGTTTGTCTATTTTGTTGTATATAATGGGTGATTTTTTAAGAGAATGAATGAAATATTTATTTGAATCGATAGTTTGAACCTTGCAATTTGATGTTTAAAGATAATTTCATGCAAATGTTGACCGCGGCTGCGTCTCAGGTAGCCCATCCGCTGAGTCCAATTTTGGCATACTCTTTCACACATATCGGCCGGTATCTCACGAATGAATGCATGGATGTTGGCTTCCAGTGCGTCGATGGAAGCGGGCTTGTCCCTATAGACATTAGCCTTGACATACCCCCACAAAAAATAATCTAATGGTGTCAAATCGCACGATCTAGGCGGCCAATTGACCGGCCCGAAACGTGAAATTAACTGTTCACCAAACTCGCCTTGCAATTGCGCCATTGTTTCGCGTGCTGTGTGGCACCGTCTTGTTGAAACCACATATTATGCAAGTCAAGAACTTCCATTTCGGGCAAAAAAAAGTTTGTTATCATCGCTCGGTAGCGTTCACCATTGACAGTAACGCTGCGATTCGCATCATCTTTGAAGAAATAGGCCCAATAATGCCGCCGGCCCATGAACCGCACCAAACAGTGGCTTTTTCGGGATGCATTGGTAGCTGTTGCAATGCTTCTGGCTGATCTTCACTCCAAATGCGGCAATTTCGCTTATTTACGTACCCATTCAACCAAAAATGAGCCTCATCGCTGAACACAAGCAGCGCGCGATGAACATTTCGAACCGAGCACGAATTTTGATAGTAAAATTCAATAATTTGCAAGCGTTGTTCATTTGTAAGACGATCCATGGTTAAATTGCAAACCAAACTGAAGCTGTTTGACAGTGACACAAGGTACTAAACACACGTCAGCTGTCAAAACCAGTGTTGCCAAAACCAAACCAGCTAAAAAATCACCCGTTATAATTTACCCTTGATAAATTTATATATAATTAATTACCCTTGAAACTTCATTACTTACCCTATTACTTAAAGTCTTGACCATGAGATACTCCTACTATTATTTTACCGTTTTGACAAATATATTGTTTTAATTTTTCATTGTAAAATATTATCCAGAGACGGTGCGCGAGCAGTGCATGCGTCAAGTGGCTTAAGAATCGCGGAGTGAACAGCTGCTCCTTGATGCTTTTTACACACTTTTTTTTAAAAAAAACTCCTTTGAGAGTACCTATTCGGGGGGCAGCTTTCCTTGGGTATAGAAAAATATTCAACGTACAAATAAAATAGTTTATTAAATTTTTCTTTTATTTAAATAATACATGTATTCACAAATAAAAATATAAAACAAAACTGAATGAGAAACATCATGACTAAAATAATTAGAATATTTACAACGAATATATAAATAACAAGTTTCAACATCTAATTTACTATAACCTGGTATAATATATGAGAGCTTTTTGCTTCGTAATGTGTTTGGATTTCAGGTAAAATACCCGCAATTAATTTCAATTTAAGCATCGACGCAAAGCTTTTGTTTTAGCCACGGAGCAGCGTATTTTGACTTTAATGACTCCACCACGCAGTTCTGGGGGTTGGGAAATCTCGAAGACCAATGCCTGGGAATGTTTGGGGACCCCCTGTCTCGTAACTGATTCCGTTATGCTGATTGTAAACGAAGGCCTTGGCTATAGGGACCTTCTGGGTTGTAAATCCAATCGACGGGAGTGGTCCCAGCAAAGGTGGCAGATAGCCCTTGGAAGGTTGCAAAAGTGGTCTTTGCTGAATAGTTGGCCTTGCTACACCAATGTTCTTAGTTCCATAAGGGCTTAGAGGTTGTTTGGTAGCAACACTATTTGATGGACCATAAGCATTACTTCTCAAATCACAAATTGTGCCTTCAATCAGGTTTGTCAATGGTGCCGAATAGATGCGGAAGTTCACGTCGTTGTAGTCGAGATCGGAGAGCAGGAACACAGGCATTCTATCGGAGAGCACCCAAACGTTTTTATTCTCGTCGATTTTAACATCAGCCGGAAATACGAGGCCCACATCATCACGATCCACGATGCCATGGAACTGGGGTGAATATGGCATGGACGAATGCCAGCATCCGACAGCGTTTTGGTCGATCAAATTGAACAGCATCACCCCATCATCGCTCATGACGCGCGACGTGGTGTGGCTGTTCGGGCCACGCTCATCCAAGGGCACAAAATCATGGTAGCTGTCCTCAACTCGACTTTCATCGCGCAGAATTCGAGTGGATACCGCGAATTCCCGATGACTTGCCAAGGGACTGAAGTACATTGTTCTGAAGCCATCCGATCGAATAGGAGACAAAGCCATTCCAAAGATACCCTCTTCACCCCACTGGAAGTTCAGTCCAGCGATGTTGTAGTCCCCGCGCAGGGGGTCTGGGAAGAAATAGCTGTGTGACGAGAACCTCCATGATTTGTTCTGCTCCCAAGAATACACAACCAGACCATAGCCCAATTCATCCGAGAAGTAGGCGAACGCATCATCGCAGTTCTTTCCCACATCGACGGCTATGCTTGCAATAAAAGTGTTGGCATTGGTGTCATCTGGACGGAATTCATAGCGACGGATGCGTGTGTTTGTCGCCAAGTCGTAAACATTTACCGCATATGGGCAGGGATTAGTTGTGGTGTTGCCAATGCCTAAAGTGCCAGTGTCTAGCACCCATAAACGTCCGCACTCATCGACTTTGATTCGGTAAACGGTGGTCAAGCTGTTAGCGCAATCACCAGCTGTGTTGCTTCTCCAATCTGGGTATGGAATTAGTTCTGGTGAACCCGTCACACTATGGTCCATGTTTATGTATGTTAGTGTTGCGGGAATGCCTATAAATAAAAAAAATAAATTTCTTTTAAATAAACTCTGTCTCTATGCTTGACATTTTTTTGTATCATTAAAATGTGCATAAACGATCTATAAGGCTAAGTTATTTAAATCTATTGCAATATTTGTTCACTTATGATTAAAGATTTATAGGTATGACCATTAAACGAGAATATCTGCAGGGGAAAGCTTCTATTAAAAAAAGTTATCAATCGCTTCATAGACCATAGAGAAATAAAATATTATTAGCTATAATATTCTCAATGATATTTTTAACACTGACTCGTTAATAAAGTAAAACTACAATCTAAATATTTTTGCATTCAATTTATTGCATTTAGATACCATAATAAGAATAACAAGTAACCGGCTGCATAATAAACTGTGCGGGACGTATTGGTCAACATGGATGGAGAGGTCAGTTCAGTCCTAAATCAATAGAACCTGAAATACTCTACCAAATTAAAAGAAAATTGCAGGCATAAAAACGGAAAATAAAATAAATCAAAAAATTTAATTTCCGGGGGTTGAAACACCCTTTTTTTTAAATATGCAACTCCCATAAAAAGTTTTGTAGCACGCCCACTTTTTGAGTTGAAAATTGAAATTCTTTTTAGAAAAATACTTATTTTTGCTTCAAATTCAATTTAAAAAATTTATTTTAAAAAATGGAAAAAAACAGTAGGTATGACATGAATACCTACCAACAGTATTTTTAAAAAGCACCTTATAATAAATATTTATCATGCCTAATGGGTGTGAGTTAGAGAGAATCCCAACAATTATATCTCTATACTCTGTCCAACAAAAATTGGCAGTGTAGGCAAGATAGGACGTTTGCCTCTCATTCTGGCTACAATGGATTGCATAAATTTGTTATTGATTAAAGCTTTCACAGGGTTGTCGTAGTGTACACGATAACACTCATCATTAAAAGCTTTTCTCAAAGCTCGAAAATCAAAAGCACGTTAACAGAAACTCAAGGAAAAAAAAGCTGAACGAATTACAAAATGCACACGGGTAACTCTGAATATGTACATCAAGCAGCAGCCAATCGCCATTGACCACAGCAATTGAGTTTCAGTCACAGATTAGCCACATGAAGATGAGAATCCCCGGCAGCCATTTTAATTTGCCTACAAGCTTGAACTGGCAGTTATTAGATACAAAATGAGAATGTGTGTATAAAAATCTCACACATAGACAGTAGGGATCTTCACACACCTGGTTAAATTGTTGTTGCAATTCACATCTATTCATCGACGCGGGAAAAAATTACAAATACAACAATGTAAGCAAATGGGTTTTTGAGGGTGAAACGTACGAAACATTCTCATCTTCATATCGCTAATCTGTGCTGGCTGCAATGGATTGCATAAATTTGTTATTCATTAAAGCTTTCACAGGGTTGTTGTAGTGTACACCAGTGTTACCTCTCAAAATTTTCATAAAGTGTCAAAAAAGGTGTCCGAGAGGAAAAAAGGTGTCCATTAGAAAAATTAAACAAAATGCAATATTAAATTGAAATTTTAATGAACAAACAAGTATTTCAGATAATGCGCAAAAAGTTTTTAAAAAGTCTTAAATTTCATCACATTATTTCTTTTATATAATTTATCTTAAGTTTCCTATTTTCTTTATTTTAAATTTAAAAAAAAAAAATTCAAAATCAATATCATTGGCTTTTAACTTCCAAGCTTTTTACTCTTTCTCGAGATTATAAATAATTTTTTTAAATTCAGAAACCAAATCAAAGTAGTTGAATTCATTTAAAAATTTTATAATTTCTGGGTCCAAGAAACGTGTTACACAGATAATTTCTTATCATTTATATTAATGCTAGCTGCTGTGACTTGATCACATATATTTTAATAATATTTCAGAATATTGGTTTTTATTAAAAGTACTTCACGACCTTTAATTTGGGATTTTAGAGTATGAAAAATAGAACAAGAAATAGATATGTGTGGTGTAGGTATTTTTATTTTTTGATTGATTGACAACGGGTCCCGTTGAATTTTTCGAACAAATTGCTTGTTTTGTTTTTAAATAGTGTCCAAAGGTTTGCTAGATTTCTAAAAAGTGTCCCAAATCGAATTATTTTTAAAAGAGGTGTCCTGGTGTCCGGCTGCTGAAAAGGTGTCAAAATGACACTAAAGTGTCCCCGAAGGTAACCCTGGTGTACACGATTACACTCATCCTTAAAAGCTTTTCTCAAAGCTCGAAAATCAAAAGCACGCTAACAGAAACTCAAGGAAAAAAAGATAGAGTACCTATATTACCTAGAGAACCGACTTAGGCGGTCGTTCTCTTCCACCCTACAAGCTGTACTGAGAGGAAAATGCCCATTAAGTTTTGTATGGCGTTGTTGTCCAATGCATTTTAAATGGGACCGAACCAACATGGCTTCAATTGAAAGGACTTCGCTCAAATTGCTCAAAGTGCTCAATAAGGTGGATAAGACCGCCCAGGGATTCAAAAAAAAAATCCGTTAAATTCAAAAATTGAGAAATTTATTAATTTCGTAGTCAAATTTCTTTTTTTAACCTTTTGTCAACCTAAACTATGAAGAATATCGGTCATTGTTGCTCCCGGGTAATAAATTAAATAATATTTTTGAACATTTATGTTTAAAAAAAAAACAAAAACACCTACCGAAAATTGGAAGCGCACTCTAGTTTCTTAGCTCAAAAAGGTACGTGTCTACGATTTAGGTGTGCAAATCGTAGACACGCACCTTTTTGAGCTAATGCCACCACTTTGTTCACAATTAAACCGTAGACACGTACCTTTTTGAACTAATGCGCCAATTTGTTTTTATATCCACCATTCACACGGATTCACGGATAAGGAAAAAAGAGTAAACTAAGAGAGTTTTCAATTACTCACCTCAAATAAAATTTGCGGGTGTTTAAGGCAAGAGGGGTACCGGTCGGTTCTCTAGGTAATATAGGTACTCTATGACTCAGATGTGCCTTGAATAGGACGTTTGTGTCCGATGGTATTGGAAATTCACAGGCGGGCAAACACTTTTTGTGGAGGAGTTATTTCAATTTAGTATGGTGCAAAAATATAGCACGCCACTGATTTTGAAAAGGCTTTCTTATAAGACGTGTACTGCCTATTTTTGTTGGACAGAGTATAGTCATCTCTTAAATTGTAAGAAAAAATACAGGGTGTCCGCCTTGAAGGTATACTTCTTTGTTTGTTTATAATTTTTGATTAAATGAAAGAGAATGGATCTTATATTGATAAATGTTTTATTTAATGTCGGCAATTATGTATGGAATACAATATCAGGTAAATGTCCGCATCTGTTAGTCTCACAAATGCGAGCCCTTTTGAGCACATTTTTCATTACATTCTCACACATTTCACGCGGTATTTCATTAATTTCATCACGAATATTTTGTTTGAGTTGCTCAAGCGTTTCTAGTTTGTTTGCATAAACAGATATCCGATCCCCACAAAAAGAAGTCCGGAGCAGTCAAATCAGGCGACCGTGCAGGCCAATCAACATCACCATTTCTTGAAATAACTTGTTGTGGAAAGAGGTCTCGCAGTAATTCCATTGTAATCCTGGCTGTATGCGATGTGGCACCGTCTTGTTGATACTACGTGTTAATCAAGCCCAAAGCATGCAGTTGTGGCGTTAAAAAGTTTTCAATCATATCACGATATCGCTCCCCATTCACAGTTACCGTAACGCCGGCGCCGTTTTCATTTTCAAAGAAATAAGGTCCAATGATTCCTCCTGACCAAATTGCACACCAGACTGTAACTTTTAATGGATGCAAAGGTGACTGATGAATAATTTAAGGGTTTTCCATTCCGCTGTGGTCCATGCTTGGGCATATAACCTACAGACCCTCTTTCTTCGAAATCATTCACTACACGTTAAATAGTGCATGTTGTTGGCACGTTGTTTCTCCCAAAAATTTTACGTTACTTTCTCATCGTCACAGTAATCGATGATTGATTTTGATAAAATGTTTTAACGATTAAAACAAGTTGGTTTATCAAATATTTTTCCATAATAAATTTGCCACGTGTCTACTTCACGACTACCAAATATGAAATGTCAAGACTAATGTTTACCAAAATCGCGCAAAATAAAGTAGTGTACCTTCCCGGTGGACACCCTGTATTTTATGTAATAGGCGATTTGAAGAAAACTTCAGGGTTGCATAAATAGCACTTTTATAAGAACGCAACTAGAGACATGCCAATTTATAACAGTTATAACAGTTTTTCGCCATTAAAAGTGGGCGAGCGTTAAAGCGCTTCGCGCGACTTGAAAAAAAAAACTCTGGGTGCCTGAAGTATGCGCACCGGTGGAGGGCGTTGCATAAACAGTACTTTTATAAACCAAAACTGTTATAATTGGCATGTCTAGAGTCACTTCCCTTTTATAAACCAAAACTGTTATAATTGGCATAAATCTATAGCCAATTCCAATTATTTTTTTTAAATTATATTGGGGAAAATTAGGGAAGTCAAAACTAATGCCCCATCGATATTTTACTTAACAAAATAATAATGCAAATTCAGCATCAACTTTAGTAATTATTGTTTTATTATAAATTATGCACTTCATTTAATATGATACCTTTTCTTAACAATATCTCAACTCACATACAGTGTTTTAAAATTCAAAAACAGTTTGTAAATAATAATTTTAGCCGCGAAAAGCTATTTATTACATTTTATTTAAAATAGTTTGAATAATTATTTGAAACTACCATTTTTTAATAGAAAATAATTAAACAGTTATGTATGTGTTTATTATGTTAACATACATTGCAACTTGGTAAGAAGAATTTTTAGCAAGTAAATTAATACTTGTTATAATGAATATTGCCAAAGTATTTCTTCAATAAATTCCTCCAATCTAATTAGGAACGTATTATAAACGAATGGTAATACTTAATTATAGTTGCGTAAAAAGTATAGTTGTTCAGCACTGTTTTGTCTTGGACATTTATTAGGAACAGCCAGAGCACATCGACACTTAATTTGGAATTATATACAGTTTCTCAGTTTCATAATTGTTGTATTTAGAAACCATTTGCATAGTTAGCATTTAATTTCCCGATATACTTATATACTTAGTTAATGATTAAACTAGATTATTTTGTTTTTTAAAGTTATTTTTTGGCTGGCAGCATTCCTATATTGGACACGAGTTTAACTCACTAGTGCAGCAGTATTATTAATTCCATTAATTTATTTTCTTCAAGATACATACCTATATGCGGTTAGTTTTCATGAAATCATTGATGTAACAACTTTGCACTCTGAATATTGAAACTTGTGGAGAGCATCAAAACATTGAACAAATTAGTCGCCACCAAAAGACAAAAAAAAATTGATCTAATTTCTATGAATAATGCAAAAAAGTCGCTTTGGTTGTTTGTTCGGGCTAATCTCAGAAACCACATTTCCGATTTCACAAAATTCTTTTAAACTTTGAAAGTTCATAATTTAGGTGGAAACAACAAATGACATTCGACTAAAAGAGAAGTGTTTGTTTTAATAAATTTAAAAACATTTTTTTATTGATTTTGAAAGGCTGAATGTATGTAAAGGGTGTTTTTTTTTAGAGGTATATAACTTTTAAATGGAATAAAACAAAAATTATATTTTTAATTGACATGAAACTTACTTTATTCGAAAGATAATCTTCTCGCATTATAAGTTTAATATGATTTCTGGTATATGATCGCCACGGCTGGCTCGGACGTAGTCTAATCTGGAGGTCCAATTTTCGGTGACTTTTTCCAAGATTTGTGGCCGTATATCGACAATAACTCGGTGAATGTTGTCCTCCCAGTGGTCGATCGTTTCGGGATTATCGGCGTAGACTAGCGACTGAAAATAGTCAAGCCGCGTTAAATCGCACGATCTTGGAGGCCAATTCACGGGTCCGTAACGTGAAACTATGCGGTTACCAAACGTTTCCTTCAATAAATCAATTGTAACACGAGCTGTGTGACATATTGCGCCGTCTTGTTGAAATCACAGCTCCTGGACATCATGTTCGTTCAATTAATGAACGAAAAAGTCAGTAATCATGGCTCTATAGCGGTCACCATTGACTGTATCGTTCTGACCAGCATTGTTTTTAAAGAAGTACGGACCAATTATTCCACCAAACCATAAAGCACACCAAACAGTCCGTTTATGTGGATGTAACGGTGTCTCAAAATACACTTGAGGATTATCATCACTCCAAATATGGCAGTTTTGTTTATTGACGTATCCATTCAATCAAAAGTGAGCTTCATCGCTAAACAAAATTCGCTTATAAAAATTAAGATCAACGGCAATCTTGTTTTGGGCCCATGTGGGCATAATTTGGAAGCGTTGTTCAGGCGTCAGTCTATTCATGTTGAAATGCCAAACCGAACTAAAAATAAATCACTTGACAGCTGTTAAAATGGCTGCTAGTTGGAATAATGTTGCCAACTTAAAGTTCTATACCTCTAAAAAAAAAACACCCGTTACATATAAGTCGTCTAAAGGGTCATTATTTAGGTATTTTAGGGGTAATTGGGTAAAACCAAACAAATTACAAACTGTATAATTTAAATAAACATATTCCAATTTGATGCAACTTCGTTAATAAGCTATTTTGTAAATCGATTAATGCGGCGCGGCGCGTAGAAAGGAAGCTGATAATGCAAAAACCTAATGAAAGTTATAGTGCTCAATTAAAAATCCTTAAATAAAAAGTTGCAAAAATCATTCATTGCTAATCATAAATTGTTATCATGAACTTGTTGTTTATAGAGACAAAAGCCAATGTCAATAATTTTGTTTGTAAACATCCGTCAAACCTTAAACAGTCTCATGGTCCAAAAAATAAACCATATTAATACCTATACACAAGTTTATCCCAAATATAACGTCAATTAAATGATTTTCTATAGCTATCCAAGTGGTGCCTTAAAAGTCTACCTGCTTTTCCATAATTTTCTATACGAAATAAAAACAAAACTCTGTTTACATATACAATATCCATGACCAAATACATACATATAGCGAAAAAAATAATATTTAGACCATGCGGTAAATAAAACTCAAAGCAGCTCATTAAAGCATTTTAGTGCTTGTGTTGTTGTAGTGTACACCAGTGTTACCTCTCAAAATTTTCATAAAGTGTCAAAAAAGGTGTCCGAGAGGAAAAAAGGTGTCCATTAGAAAAATTAAACAAAATGCAATATTAAATTGAAATTTTAATGAACAAACAAGTATTTCAGATAATGCGCAAAAAGTTTTTAAAAAGTCTTAAATTTCATCACATTATTTCTTTTATATAATTTATCTTAAGTTTCCTATTTTCTTTATTTTAAATTTAAAAAAAAAAAATTCAAAATCAATATCATTGGCTTTTAACTTCCAAGCTTTTTACTCTTTCTCGAGATTATAAATAATTTTTTTAAATTCAGAAACCAAATCAAAGTAGTTGAATTCATTTAAAAATTTTATAATTTCTGGGTCCAAGAAACGTGTTACACAGATAATTTCTTATCATTTATATTAATGCTAGCTGCTGTGACTTGATCACATATATTTTAATAATATTTCAGAATATTGGTTTTTATTAAAAGTACTTCACGACCTTTAATTTGGGATTTTAGAGTATGAAAAATAGAACAAGAAATAGATATGTGTGGTGTAGGTATTTTTATTTTTTGATTGATTGACAACGGGTCCCGTTGAATTTTTCGAACAAATTGCTTGTTTTGTTTTTAAATAGTGTCCAAAGGTTTGCTAGATTTCTAAAAAGTGTCCCAAATCGAATTATTTTTAAAAGAGGTGTCCTGGTGTCCGGCTGCTGAAAAGGTGTCAAAATGACACTAAAGTGTCCCCGAAGGTAACCCTGGTGTACACGATTACACTCATCCTTAAAAGCTTTTCTCAAAGCTCGAAAATCAAAAGCACGCTAACAGAAACTCAAGGAAAAAAAGATAGAGTACCTATATTACCTAGAGAACCGACTTAGGCGGTCGTTCTCTTCCACCCTACAAGCTGTACTGAGAGGAAAATGCCCATTAAGTTTTGTATGGCGTTGTTGTCCAATGCATTTTAAATGGGACCGAACCAACATGGCTTCAATTGAAAGGACTTCGCTCAAATTGCTCAAAGTGCTCAATAAGGTGGATAAGACCGCCCAGGGATTCAAAAAAAAAATCCGTTAAATTCAAAAATTGAGAAATTTATTAATTTCGTAGTCAAATTTCTTTTTTTAACCTTTTGTCAACCTAAACTATGAAGAATATCGGTCATTGTTGCTCCCGGGTAATAAATTAAATAATATTTTTGAACATTTATGTTTAAAAAAAAAACAAAAACACCTACCGAAAATTGGAAGCGCACTCTAGTTTCTTAGCTCAAAAAGGTACGTGTCTACGATTTAGGTGTGCAAATCGTAGACACGCACCTTTTTGAGCTAATGCCACCACTTTGTTCACAATTAAACCGTAGACACGTACCTTTTTGAACTAATGCGCCAATTTGTTTTTATATCCACCATTCACACGGATTCACGGATAAGGAAAAAAGAGTAAACTAAGAGAGTTTTCAATTACTCACCTCAAATAAAATTTGCGGGTGTTTAAGGCAAGAGGGGTACCGGTCGGTTCTCTAGGTAATATAGGTACTCTATGACTCAGATGTGCCTTGAATAGGACGTTTGTGTCCGATGGTATTGGAAATTCACAGGCGGGCAAACACTTTTTGTGGAGGAGTTATTTCAATTTAGTATGGTGCAAAAATATAGCACGCCACTGATTTTGAAAAGGCTTTCTTATAAGACGTGTACTGCCTATTTTTGTTGGACAGAGTATAGTCATCTCTTAAATTGTAAGAAAAAATACAGGGTGTCCGCCTTGAAGGTATACTTCTTTGTTTGTTTATAATTTTTGATTAAATGAAAGAGAATGGATCTTATATTGATAAATGTTTTATTTAATGTCGGCAATTATGTATGGAATACAATATCAGGTAAATGTCCGCATCTGTTAGTCTCACAAATGCGAGCCCTTTTGAGCACATTTTTCATTACATTCTCACACATTTCACGCGGTATTTCATTAATTTCATCACGAATATTTTGTTTGAGTTGCTCAAGCGTTTCTAGTTTGTTTGCATAAACAGATATCCGATCCCCACAAAAAGAAGTCCGGAGCAGTCAAATCAGGCGACCGTGCAGGCCAATCAACATCACCATTTCTTGAAATAACTTGTTGTGGAAAGAGGTCTCGCAGTAATTCCATTGTAATCCTGGCTGTATGCGATGTGGCACCGTCTTGTTGATACTACGTGTTAATCAAGCCCAAAGCATGCAGTTGTGGCGTTAAAAAGTTTTCAATCATATCACGATATCGCTCCCCATTCACAGTTACCGTAACGCCGGCGCCGTTTTCATTTTCAAAGAAATAAGGTCCAATGATTCCTCCTGACCAAATTGCACACCAGACTGTAACTTTTAATGGATGCAAAGGTGACTGATGAATAATTTAAGGGTTTTCCATTCCGCTGTGGTCCATGCTTGGGCATATAACCTACAGACCCTCTTTCTTCGAAATCATTCACTACACGTTAAATAGTGCATGTTGTTGGCACGTTGTTTCTCCCAAAAATTTTACGTTACTTTCTCATCGTCACAGTAATCGATGATTGATTTTGATAAAATGTTTTAACGATTAAAACAAGTTGGTTTATCAAATATTTTTCCATAATAAATTTGCCACGTGTCTACTTCACGACTACCAAATATGAAATGTCAAGACTAATGTTTACCAAAATCGCGCAAAATAAAGTAGTGTACCTTCCCGGTGGACACCCTGTATTTTATGTAATAGGCGATTTGAAGAAAACTTCAGGGTTGCATAAATAGCACTTTTATAAGAACGCAACTAGAGACATGCCAATTTATAACAGTTATAACAGTTTTTCGCCATTAAAAGTGGGCGAGCGTTAAAGCGCTTCGCGCGACTTGAAAAAAAAAACTCTGGGTGCCTGAAGTATGCGCACCGGTGGAGGGCGTTGCATAAACAGTACTTTTATAAACCAAAACTGTTATAATTGGCATGTCTAGAGTCACTTCCCTTTTATAAACCAAAACTGTTATAATTGGCATAAATCTATAGCCAATTCCAATTATTTTTTTTAAATTATATTGGGGAAAATTAGGGAAGTCAAAACTAATGCCCCATCGATATTTTACTTAACAAAATAATAATGCAAATTCAGCATCAACTTTAGTAATTATTGTTTTATTATAAATTATGCACTTCATTTAATATGATACCTTTTCTTAACAATATCTCAACTCACATACAGTGTTTTAAAATTCAAAAACAGTTTGTAAATAATAATTTTAGCCGCGAAAAGCTATTTATTACATTTTATTTAAAATAGTTTGAATAATTATTTGAAACTACCATTTTTTAATAGAAAATAATTAAACAGTTATGTATGTGTTTATTATGTTAACATACATTGCAACTTGGTAAGAAGAATTTTTAGCAAGTAAATTAATACTTGTTATAATGAATATTGCCAAAGTATTTCTTCAATAAATTCCTCCAATCTAATTAGGAACGTATTATAAACGAATGGTAATACTTAATTATAGTTGCGTAAAAAGTATAGTTGTTCAGCACTGTTTTGTCTTGGACATTTATTAGGAACAGCCAGAGCACATCGACACTTAATTTGGAATTATATACAGTTTCTCAGTTTCATAATTGTTGTATTTAGAAACCATTTGCATAGTTAGCATTTAATTTCCCGATATACTTATATACTTAGTTAATGATTAAACTAGATTATTTTGTTTTTTAAAGTTATTTTTTGGCTGGCAGCATTCCTATATTGGACACGAGTTTAACTCACTAGTGCAGCAGTATTATTAATTCCATTAATTTATTTTCTTCAAGATACATACCTATATGCGGTTAGTTTTCATGAAATCATTGATGTAACAACTTTGCACTCTGAATATTGAAACTTGTGGAGAGCATCAAAACATTGAACAAATTAGTCGCCACCAAAAGACAAAAAAAAATTGATCTAATTTCTATGAATAATGCAAAAAAGTCGCTTTGGTTGTTTGTTCGGGCTAATCTCAGAAACCACATTTCCGATTTCACAAAATTCTTTTAAACTTTGAAAGTTCATAATTTAGGTGGAAACAACAAATGACATTCGACTAAAAGAGAAGTGTTTGTTTTAATAAATTTAAAAACATTTTTTTATTGATTTTGAAAGGCTGAATGTATGTAAAGGGTGTTTTTTTTTAGAGGTATATAACTTTTAAATGGAATAAAACAAAAATTATATTTTTAATTGACATGAAACTTACTTTATTCGAAAGATAATCTTCTCGCATTATAAGTTTAATATGATTTCTGGTATATGATCGCCACGGCTGGCTCGGACGTAGTCTAATCTGGAGGTCCAATTTTCGGTGACTTTTTCCAAGATTTGTGGCCGTATATCGACAATAACTCGGTGAATGTTGTCCTCCCAGTGGTCGATCGTTTCGGGATTATCGGCGTAGACTAGCGACTGAAAATAGTCAAGCCGCGTTAAATCGCACGATCTTGGAGGCCAATTCACGGGTCCGTAACGTGAAACTATGCGGTTACCAAACGTTTCCTTCAATAAATCAATTGTAACACGAGCTGTGTGACATATTGCGCCGTCTTGTTGAAATCACAGCTCCTGGACATCATGTTCGTTCAATTAATGAACGAAAAAGTCAGTAATCATGGCTCTATAGCGGTCACCATTGACTGTATCGTTCTGACCAGCATTGTTTTTAAAGAAGTACGGACCAATTATTCCACCAAACCATAAAGCACACCAAACAGTCCGTTTATGTGGATGTAACGGTGTCTCAAAATACACTTGAGGATTATCATCACTCCAAATATGGCAGTTTTGTTTATTGACGTATCCATTCAATCAAAAGTGAGCTTCATCGCTAAACAAAATTCGCTTATAAAAATTAAGATCAACGGCAATCTTGTTTTGGGCCCATGTGGGCATAATTTGGAAGCGTTGTTCAGGCGTCAGTCTATTCATGTTGAAATGCCAAACCGAACTAAAAATAAATCACTTGACAGCTGTTAAAATGGCTGCTAGTTGGAATAATGTTGCCAACTTAAAGTTCTATACCTCTAAAAAAAAAACACCCGTTACATATAAGTCGTCTAAAGGGTCATTATTTAGGTATTTTAGGGGTAATTGGGTAAAACCAAACAAATTACAAACTGTATAATTTAAATAAACATATTCCAATTTGATGCAACTTCGTTAATAAGCTATTTTGTAAATCGATTAATGCGGCGCGGCGCGTAGAAAGGAAGCTGATAATGCAAAAACCTAATGAAAGTTATAGTGCTCAATTAAAAATCCTTAAATAAAAAGTTGCAAAAATCATTCATTGCTAATCATAAATTGTTATCATGAACTTGTTGTTTATAGAGACAAAAGCCAATGTCAATAATTTTGTTTGTAAACATCCGTCAAACCTTAAACAGTCTCATGGTCCAAAAAATAAACCATATTAATACCTATACACAAGTTTATCCCAAATATAACGTCAATTAAATGATTTTCTATAGCTATCCAAGTGGTGCCTTAAAAGTCTACCTGCTTTTCCATAATTTTCTATTATACGAAATAAAAACAAAACTCTGCTACCATATACAATATCCATTACCAAATACATACATATAGCGAAAAAAATAATATTTAGACCATGCGGTAAATAAAACTCGAAGCAGCTCATTAAAGCATTTTAGTGCTGCGGCGGCCTTAAATAACAATAAGACTTTATTAGAAATTTCATGCAATAAAATTTCAATGAGGATCGAAATGATATCTACTAATGATGATGTTCAACACTCAACACTCAACGCACTATCACTTTCAATTTCAATTTTATCTAGCTTTTTATTCCCACTGAAATTTTATTTTTCTTCGAACCCCAAGAGGGAACTGGTTATCCTATATCTTGATGTAGAAATAGATATCCGTCTGAAAATCACATTTCATCGCATTTCTATCAACCACATCACATTTAACGCGGAACGATAACTTGTTGCAATGGTTTGTTAACAACCAATTAACTCGCCAACTTTTGAGTAGTCAGACAATGTTTGATTTTTTTGTTGTTGTTGTTTCTATATCTACCGACCATCAGCTACCCATTAGTTGGAAAGGAATTAATTTCAGGAAAGCTTCCTTCGTTGTAAAATAACTATTTATAATATCAAAAGAAGTTTTGTGGTTTCAGTGACGGTTGGAGAGTTTGTGAGGCCTAATTCATGTCGAACTTACAAACGGTTTAAGGTTTCTTCAATTCTTTTATGATTTATAAATGTCAGAAAACAATTATAACTAAGACTTATTTATGATATTCCTAAAAAACCTTAGCTAAGATGGTCAGTTAAGTGCCAGTTTAACTCAGAGGGTTAGCTAATACTGCAAATAAATTAAATCTGATGTTAGGAAAATTTAAACAAAATCGGTCGGGCAATTTAAGAGGTAGTTATATGGGAATGGGAATAAACCAAAAGAAGGGCCCTATAGAGCGGGTAAATAATTTCTCATTGAAGTAGGGCCAGGATAGGATATACATAAAATCTAAGAAAAAAATGGAAAATTTTATTTTATTAACCGAAGCCAATTTAATGGGCGTCTCCAATTTTCACTTGATATGAACCACTCAAATGTGCTTAATAGATTTTAAATTAGTAAACTCCTGTCGCTAAAACAAACCTATAATGTACCTAACTTAATTAAACTTTTAACGTTGTAAAGGGTTTTCCAATAAGAGGTGTTATTTTGATATTCAAAGAAAAATGGCATTTTTTGAGATAAATAATCGGATGTTTATTTCATTATAAAGAAGAAGGTATGCCGTTAATAATGGAACACAACATCAGCCAAATGGCCGCCACGACCACGCTTACAGGACCATATCCTTTTCATGAAATTTTCCATAACCAAATCGCAAAGTGGCTGCCCTATGTCCTCGATAGCCTCACGAATTCCATCTTTGAGGTCTTGAATCGACGCTGGTTGGCGTAGACATTATCTCTTACGTGGCCCCAAAGGAAGAAGTCGCAAGGTGTTAAATCACAAGATCTCGGTGGCCAATTGTGATCACCTCTTCGAGAGATGGCACGGTCCGGAAACTTTTCCCGTAAAAGATCGATGGTTTCATTGCTTGTGTGGCACGTAGCGCCGTCTTGTTGAAAGTTAACGTTGTCCAGATCAATACCATCCAATTCCGGCCATAAAAAATCATTAATCATCTCTCGACAGCGCAATCCATTTGCCGTAACTGTTGCTCCAGCCTCATTTTTGAAAAAGTAAGGTCCAATGACCCCACCGGACCATAAACCGCACCAAACAGTCACGCGTTGTGGATGGAGAGGCTTTTCAACAATAACTCTTGGGTTTTCCGAGCCCCAGATGCGACAGTTTTGCTTGTTGACGTAGCCTCCGAGGTGGAAATGGGCCTCATCAGTCAAGATGATTTTTCGATGAAATTCCGGATCATTTTCATGCATTTCAAGGACCCAATCAGCAAAGACACGATGTTGTTGATGATCAGCCGGCTTGAGTTCTTGTGTTAACTGAACTTTATAAGCCTTAAGACCCAAGTCTTAATGCAAAATACGGTGTAATGACGTTTGTGGAATGCCTAATTCCAAAGAACGACGAGGAATGGACAAACCTGGGTTTTCTTCAACACGTTGGGCTACAACAGCAATATTCTCAGTTGTTCTTGAGCGACGTGCACGGGTTTTATTCTTCACATCACTAACTTGTCCCAACAGCTCGAATTTGTCCACCAATTTCTGTATTGCGGTCCGACAAGATGCTTCACGACGACCCAAAAATGTTTTAGTTTTACGAACCGTCTCTGCCAAATTTTCACCATTTTTATAGTGAATTTTAATAATTTCAATGCGTTGTTGAAGCGTGTATCGTTCCATTTTTATTAATGGCGTAGTTTCTCCTTGTCAAATGTCAAAAATGACAGCTTCAAAAGTGACAGCTACCGAAACAGCGGGCTATTCAAAATAACACCTCTTATTGGAAAACCCTTTATTTCTACATGTAAGTAGGCTTTGTTGTCTGATTGGGCTATTTATCGGAAATTTGGCTATCTTTTTCCTAAACTTCCAACAACAATTTCAGCATGATAGTATTTTTTTATGAGAAAATATATTTGTGTCTGTTAATTTTCAAAATAAAAATGAATTCTAATTGAAGTTATGAGAAAAAGAAGAATTTTGATTGGTATTGGGCTACTTTTTGGCACCGACTTTGGGCTGCACAAAATTTTAAATTGGGCTATCGAACTCGTTCAACATATGGAAACCCTGCATATAAGTTGAAAAAAAAAAGAATATTTTTAAGCTAAGAAAGAGCCCCCTAGAATCTATAAAATTTGTTGTGGCTATATGCTCAGCGCTAACCTGGGTTTATTTTAATTCCATGTTTTTAAATTCACCTCGCTCACTGGCTGTAATTTTTTTATTTTTTACATTTTCATTAATCTGTTTTCCTAACGTAATTATTGTTAATTCATTGCTAACGTATACCTACTTTTAAAATGAAACAAAATTATAAGAGACTAAGGTTTCATATAACTTACATAACTGACATGTGTTTGCGTTTGAGATCGTATAGATCTCTAAATATATAAATTACATGTTGCCGTTGACGTCTGATTGGATTAGAGCAAGTATGTACCTAGTTCAATGTATTTATCTCTTTTTTGTTCAATTACATAATAATTATTATAAATTCTTTTAAATCTCCGTGGCAAATAATTTCTTCATCTTGTCTTCTGAAGAGTAGGTATATCACAGATGGAGTATGAGTGGTTTTGATTTCGCAAAAAGATATTTTTTTTTTTTGAACAAAAAGTTTTTTGTGTATGTGTACTGTATTCTGTACATACAATGTAAGACTGACATAACAAAGCCAATACCTTTTAAAGTCAATTTTGTATACATGACTAACTGGTTGATTAATGTGAGGTGGTTTGGTACCTTGGGAAAATCTTAATTTGGTGATGAAAAGGATTGGTATTCTATTTACTTAACAGACCAATTTAAAAGTCTCGTTTGATTAAGTTTTTTTTTCTGAAGACTGAGAAAAGAGATAAGATCTCTTTAAAAGAATTAGTCAAAATAATTTTTTAAAGATTTGATATACATATGACTGAATCATATAAACAAAAGTTTTAATAAATTTTACCGCATTATGACTTGACTTACAGCAAATGAACAAACAAATATGCGAGAGTTACAGAATATGGGTCCTGTAGTGCCGAAAGAAATTTATATCATACTTATTCTTCGAAATATATTTTTGTTCGGCGAGATTGTGCCACATCCTCCAAAATACTAATTTCTACAATTTATTATCAGGGCTGCCAAAGTGAGTACTAAGGGAGTATTCATACTCCGTACTCCCGTACATTATAATTGTACTCCCCTCGAACATATCCAAAACTTTTGCAAAGATTCATAAAATTAATTCCGATTCCATTTGGTGCGTTCAACCCTTTAAAGGCCTGAATGTTTTCAGTGTTATAAAATGAACTCTGAACTAAATAATGTTCTAACTAAAAACTTCTCAGTTGCATTATGTGAAAAATATTTTTATAAATTGTCTGTTTACTCTCTATCTCTATTGGCTCGGTATGGAAATTAGCTCCAGAATATGTTTCGATGATGAAGTGTTAAAAGAACTTAACATTATTGACCGACAATTTAGGAGTCCTTCCCTAGTTCCTTTTATAAAAATATTTCCTAATCTTTAAACGGGTGATAATGTGGAGGAACTAGATGAAGAATGAAGTTTTTTAAACAACACAGAATCTGTTAACAGAAATTGGAAGACTTCTGGAAAATGATTTTGGAACAAAAACACCCTTGGGAAGCCACTATTTATCGCATTGAAAACATTTATTGGTTATTTGATTTATTTACCTCACAGCAGTGCCAATTCGGAACGAATTTTTCCCAATTAGCTATTTTTAATAAAAACAAAAAAAAAATAGAAACTGCTTAGCCATTGACACAGTAAATGCCATTTTAATGGTGAACTCGCTCCTTCAAAATTCACATGCATCACAATGACGCTCTGGTGTATTTTATTACAAATAATATACAAAAAGTGTGACAAACACTGTAACATATCAAAGTCTAATTTTTTCACATTGAATGTGAGTTAAGTTACTTATTTTTCTTTCCATAAGTTTTTAATAAAATTTAATTACATTTTTTTAAGTTTTTATTTATTAAATTAATTTATCGACCGTGATCTTTATTTAATTTTAAAGTGGTGAATTCCAGAAGCTAGGTGTATAAATACATAAAGTGAAAATTTTAAAAATATTTTAATTAAGTTTATATTGTTAATATTAATGGTGAACGTTTTTATTTGCGTACTCCCCACAAACACGAAATACTCCCCTTTAATTATTTGAAATACTCCTATGAAAATTTTCAAATTGGCAGCCCTGTTTATTATATCCTGGTGCCAACATTCTGTAACTCTCGCATCGATAAAATCAATCGAGAAACGATGAGAATTGAGACAAATCGAATGAGTTTTGTTATATTTTCCATCGTTTCTCGACTAATTTTAACCATGCGAGAGTAACAGAACGTAGGTATTGGTCGTCAGAACTCATTTAAAATTTGTTAAGTGAAAAATTTGGAACCAGACAAATTGTTTGTTTATTTTGCAAAATAACATAAATGTCATTTCAACAGCTGCCTATTTAACAAATACTGTACTAGATTTTGTAATAGAGCGCTAATTACTAAAAAGTAAAAGAGATTGTCATTTTTATGCATGGGGATATTTACCAGGCAATTTGAGATCATTGTAGAATGGAGTCGAAATTATATCGAAATTCGTACGATGAATTTTCAGAATTAAAAGTTCCTATAGAGTCTCTACTGAGTTGAGATCCATGGTATTATACTGGCCACTTCATACCAATAATACGGTTTTCGTTCAGTCAATGTTTAACAAGTTAAGCAGTATGTTTGGAATTGTTGTCATGATGGAAGAGCCTTCACAACGGCATATTTTCCTCAGCATGAGAAAGCAGTCCATTTTGAAGAATCTCCTTGTACATGAAACTATTCATTACACCATTTACTTTGTGAATCGGCACGTACCCTTGACTTGAAAAAAACTTCCCCAGACAATAATTAACCTCCACCATGCTCAATTAGTCTCTTTGTGAAACAAAAGATTAAGGCTTTGCCCTCTGGCCTGCGTACCTTACGAAATCCGGCGGATCAATATAAATTTTATATGAACTCATCAGAGAAGATAAACGTTTTCCATTTTGCCGCAGTCCAGTTTAAGTGCGTTTTCGCAAACTCTAGTCTTGCACGACGATTTGAAACAACTATTTATTTATTTTATTATATATTGAGATCATCCATGAGTAGAAAGAAACAATTTAATTTGAAGTAAGAGTAAATTTACTAAATTAAGGTGAGCTTTTGCTTAAATAAGGTCCATGTTAATTATAGTTTTGAATCATTTTTTTGATTTTTAAATAAGTGATAAGTCATATTAAAATTAATTTTTGTGGATTAAAGCCATAAATATTATTATTAGAAAAAATATAAAAATTATAAAACTATCATTTATATTTAAAATTATCTATATATTTTTCCAAAGTGAGTTCATAACGTGCTTTAGTTTTGGCCAACATTGTACAATGTACATACTAAGTCAAAAATGCAACCACATATTGACATTTTGCGACCATATTAACCTGACAAAAGAGCTTGTCCCATCAGCAGTTTTGTATATGGTTGGCCTTGAGCTATCAGTTATAGTGGTTTATCTTTATCAATAACCGCGATGAGATAGGTTATCGTACGGTCGCCGCCCATACTATTTGATGAACAATAAAATGCTTATTCCAGCCTGTTACAATTATTTTATTTATGTTGAAACCTAGTGATTCATATCTTGTATCTAAAGAACGCGGAATAATTGTTTCGATTTTTTTGCGGAATAATTAGTTGGTGGTGTTTAACTTTTGTGCGGAATGAAATCTTTTGTTGAATGTGGACAAGGTGCCACATCGGCCATATCGGCTACTTTTGTTTTTTTTTTTTATATTGTTGCCTCAACTAAAGCAACAGAATAATCCTGTTTCCAATTTTCTGTCTCAATTAAATTGTCTTTCACATTGCATCAGATCGTGATTTTGTAACATATAACCTATAAACAATAAGACCACTAGCACAACATGTAGATCGACTTTCTCTCCTTAATCTAAGGAATGTATTTGATTTCATCAATTTCAATGTTTTGTACCTGCACATATGTTGCATAATAGAAAGCAAAATTCCAATGCATCGGAGTAGTTATTTAAAAAATAAACTTCACCACCGGATCGCAGGAACATGCTCTTGTGGTTCAAGCTGCTTAGAATTTAAAGAAGCACGAAACTAGTTCTTTAAAATGCTAAAGCAATTCGTAAGAAGAATGTTATCTCAAAATAAAAACCGGCCCTCTGAATTCCCGAAAAATTATGAATTTACAAAAAAAAATTCAAAAATCGTTTTATCGCTTTTTTTTTTAATATTTTTTATTTGGGAATACCCTAACATGTCAAAAAATTTTGTTACGTTCATAGAAAAACAAAAATTAAAATGTTGCATTTATTAGGTATCTATACGCATTTTCTGGAGAAAATTGAAATGTTAGCATAGGGCAATAAAAATGAAGCACGCATATAGAAATTCGATATCTGAAGATTCAAAAAAGATATCAAATATATTTAAACGCAATTACAAGTTCTAGTATTTCTTCTTAAAATAAAGTTCTTAGTGAAATTTCTACAATTAGTATTAACAGTGCAACTTTCGTTAACAATTTGTTAACTACTTTAATCCCCCATGAATGATGCTAACATTGGGAACTATTTATTTCTTAGAAAATTTCTCACAATTATTAGGGGAATTAGGGGACACCCTGTTTGAAACTTCGGTTGCACCAACCGCTCCTCCTTGCAATTTTTGTAGGGGACTCTATAGTAACACATATGCCAAAACCACATATAACTAACACTTAACATATATTGCAATCAGATTCACCCACTCACGTTCAGTAACCTAACTTGCTCCATGTTTCTACTTTCTAAAGTAAAACTAATTATATCACCACACTTAGGCTATAATTTTCTTGTCTGTAAGATTTATTTGTTTGTTTAAAGTAACTGACCAAGATTTCTTGCATTAGTGTTAATATTAGCCATGTTCCTTTGGAGGCGACGAATTAGGGGATAGTGGGTACGAAAGTAACATTTTTGATATTTCATTCCATAATTTTGTAACCATAATAAACATAATAACAAAATGAAACCCAGTGGATATAAATGAATGAATATTTAACTACCGTAAAATACTAATTTGGTTCCCAACTTTATCCTGTATGACTTGAATAAGAATTTAATTAAATTCTAAGCAAATACCATAAATCTTAATAAATACAAAACAAAGTAGGTTTAGTTACACGATTATTATAGCTCAAGAACAGCTGGACCGATTTTAATGATCTCTGATGTTGGATTTGTCTCCGACCCGATTAGCAGAATAACTATTAAAATATCGGAAAAATTGACTTTGTAGGGTGAAATTGAGTTAAATGAAAAAGACGTATCCGATTGAAAAAAAACTCTACCTGCAAGGATATTTTTTTTTTAAATTTTGCTATTTGTAGGGTGAAATGGGGTAAGAATAAAAAATTGACAGATTTAAGAAATTCATTTTGTTTGAAAGGTTTTTTTAGGAAATGGCTCTAGGGATATTCTTTTTCAAATTAAGTTTTTTTTTTTTAGGGTGAAATAGGGTTAAAATAAAATATGTCCGATTGAAGAACTTCGTTTTGTGTTTGAAAGGTTATTTGAAAAAAAAAAATGCTATTTATGGAGTGAAATGGGAAAAAAAAATAAAACTGTGGTTTTCGAGTACAAATATTCTTTATGTGATGTGAAAGCAATAAGGGACGTACTTAGAGGATCATATTTTAACAAATTTAGCCTTTCATGACTTGAAGTGGGTTGAAACCTAGAAAGAAGTATTCGATTACAAAAACTCAATCTTTTCATATGAAGGTTTTATAATACAAATTCTATATACTACTGAAATACATCAGCCAAGTAGAAGACTTAGCACTATTTAATTGGACTTGTTGAATTATTGATTCAAAATAGCTTTTAACGGCCTTTAGTCCATTAAAATTGGCGTTTCGTCCCGGCTATTTCTTCTGTAATTTGTATTCAAAGCTTAGGTTTGTCTACCCATACGAAGCCGGGGGCCAACTAATTACTTATATATTATTATAAAAAAAAAAGAATGCCAATAAATATTTATTCTAATCCAGTCTTGATAATGAATGGCTTTATTTTGAATTTATTTGATATAATAACATATTCTGATCTCTATTTCCAGCTTATGATATATGAATAAACAAAATCACCAAAAACTGTGTGTGGCTGTACCACAAATATTTATATAGTAATTTGTGCTTGTATTATGTTACAAAGGTCTACATAAAAATATTTACAACCGTCCACACGACGCTTTTTTTTATTAAAAATTATATTAAGACCAATCATATTTAATCTAATCGATTCTAGACAAAATGGAGCAGGGTAAAGTCGCATCCATTGAATTTTTTATTTTTCAAGAAACATACTGAAAAAACTCAAGGCTAACAAAATAACTATTTTTCACTAAATTTTCCCTTTTTTGGTTTATGTTAGAATGTACATTATCAACTATACTGACTTTTTGATTTTTGTGGGTGCATTCAGGACCTAATAGTGTAGAATTTTCCATTAAAAAATTAACCCACATAGATCTAGTTTTTCGTAAAAATTGAGTGCTACAACCTACCCACCGTTTCTTTCGTACCCACTCTCCCCTACTCATGAGTGCTTTGCTAGTCATTTTCAATGCGGAACAAACAGAATCGATTTCCCTACAAAACACATCTATACTCGCCATTACAGCTCGAATAGTTGGTATAGTACTAGATTGCCGTTTGCATAGAGATACTCATGAGTATAGTTCGCCTCTTCCAAATGCACATATCATAGTATATCTCTTATAAGGATAAAATCATTGCAGATGATAAATGTATTTCCAATGGTTTTTTTGAAAAATGATCCCACTTTCCATTATGTTGAATAAAACAACTTTTTTGCTATCATACATACGTACCAAGTACCTATATATGTGAAAACTAAACCCGATTGTAAACATTATGGAGTTGCCCTCTTTATTTAAATGACTTTATACTTTTTATACAGGTTCGACTGTACACCGGTACCCCCTGTTGAATTCATCTCAAAACAAGAAACAAGCCCACTTTGATTCGTGTACAGGGCCGGCTCAAGCTGAACTTGCGCCCTGTGCAAGATTTGTTGAAAGCGCCCCTTTTTATATTTGATACATACATACATACATACACTGATACACATGCATAAGACTTTTCCAAATTACCCAGGAGGTAGACTTTCAAGACCTAAGTCTAGTGGGATCTTTAGTTTTACGATATTTTGAGTTAAATTCTCCTTGAATGCAAAGATTAAAGTGAAGTTAGTTAGTGGGCAAGAATTAACTTAGCACAGTTGTTATGGATGTTATTTTGGGATTATTTAAACAAGTTTTGTGGTTAAAATGTTACATTTTCTTGCTCCTGGTAATGCGCCCCCAGAATTTTGCGCCCTGTGCATTTGCACATATGGTTGGTCCGGCCCTGTTCGTGTATATGCCAAATAGAGTATTTTACACAGCTTATAATCCTGATTGGCGAAGCATTCAAATTATTATTGCATAATAACACACGACGAGATTTAAAGTTTTCGATAAAAAAAAAGTTGCTATGACCCAGATATTTTACTTAGAGGTGTCTGTCCACCCAAATACTTAACTAGATTTTTCTAAAAATAAAACAAAAATATTTTGTTTATCTGGTTATGAATATTTATATTTCGGATAGGTATCTAGATAATTCTCGGACCCCACCACAAGATTTCATACACCTACCTACTGGTAAATCAAATAAAATATTTATTTCACAAGTGCAGCCTTAAGATATTCATTAATTAGATTGACTATAATAATATTAATTAATCATAACTATCATACTGCAGACTTGTGACAGCAGGCAGATAACTGGAGGTACTAATCAGATCAGAATAACCTGTATTATGGAATTTTGGTGCAGTGATTGAAAATGTGTAAAAAACTTGTCCAGAAATAGTTGAGGTTTAAATAAACAATTTTTTTTGAGACAGGTATTTTTATTAGAAGTTATAAGTGTTTTTAATTTGAACTAAGCAAAAAAACAAAAAATTCTTCCTGTCATATCTCATCAACTCTGTTAATCCTTCGAAAATATAGTTGCTATTAAGTATATTATTTGAACTGTGCGGTGCACTTGGTTAGTAACATTTTTAAATTTTTGTTCTTGTATTTAATTTTTTCTAATCTGGATAGTGGGTATCGTTATAAAGGGTGTTTTTTTAGACGTGTGGTTTTCAATCTGGCAATACTTTTTTCCGAGTTGTTCTTTTTGACAGCTGTCACTTGATTTATTCTCAGTTTGGTTTGCCTCTTTATAATTAATAGATTTACTCCTGAACAACGTTTGCATATTGTGCAAATTTATTACCAAAATAATGGTTCGGTTCGCGCGACTCATCGTGCTCTGCGTCCAATATTCGGTCGACATAATCGCATAATTCGAGCAACCATGGATCGGTTTCGCACCACGTTTACTCTAGTCGATAATGTGCATCCTCATCAGAGACGCCGTACAGTGCGCACCGAAGACGCTATTGCTGCTGTGGAGCAGAGTATCGAAGAAGACCCGAATAAGTCCATCTGCCATCGAGCGCAACAACTGGAGCTGTCGCCTCTCGGCTGGAATTTATTCGAGCCAGCCGCGGCGGCCACTTGCCCGAAATCATTTTTAAAACATAATGGCATACCCTTATCTTTATAATAAAGCTAAATTCTTGGCCATAACAGTAAATTTAAGCGTTTTATTTCTTCGCGAAAACCACACGTCTAAGAAAAACACCATTTATTTCCTCCAAAACCTTTTCAATTTTTTTTTAGAATTTTAAACCTTCACCGCTAGTTTAAAAAAAGGTAAAAAATTACAATTGTACGGTCATTTAGTAAATCCTTTTTAAAACAAAAAATGTCTTTTCAGGGGTATTGCTTCTTGTGAGGAAGTGACAATATCTTGCCATAATAAAAGTGTCTCTCATTTAAGCCGTCCGGAATCAACAGAAAGTTCTAACTTTTCCCCTTCGCACACGCACAAAAATATTAATTTGTCCTTCACTATGTCTATCTAAGTGCCTCACACTGTATATAGTTAGATAAATAATGTTGTTTATGTTGTTGAAGCTAATTTGCAATGAATTAAAAACTTGAGCAAAAATAATGTTCTTGTGACATTAACCAGCATCTACTACAATCAATACGAGTACACATAATTGCAAGTTTATGTCTTGAACAGTAGAAACAAATAATTTCAAAACGAGAATTAATTCTACCAAAAATCTAAAAAACGTGAAGATTAATATCATAATCACGATTGCTACTGAAAATAAAACCCAAAATGGCCATCAGTACCCACTGAGTAACAAAATTGGTGTAGTTTACAGCAACACCCACCAACACCCCCAACACGCCTCGTCAAATCTCTCAAATTGATTTAAATTAACAAGTCCATGTATTCAAAAAACCGATAAGTATCGTAATTTGTATTTTATTCAGAAAAAAAAATCAATCTAATTATTTCTCCACCTGTGAACAAAAATTGTGTGAGTGCCGGGACTCACGGCTAATATGTGTAAACATCAACGTACGCGGATCCAAAACGGACTTGTTTTTGCTTGAAGGGGATCTTAAGATTTTTTCACTGAACGCACCCATCCTAGTATGCAGATCGTAACGTTGCACGACGTAACGTTGCACACGAACGTTCACGTTATTTTTTTCGCTCTACCGCCAGCATAGATGTTTACACATCAAAAACACCCACAATCAAGCATTAAAAACACTATAAATCAAGGATGTCGCTTTAATTTTGAATAAAATTGTATTGTGCCATTGAAACTCGGTTAAAAGTGTGCAACTGCAGGGTGGGGAAAAAGTATCTTTTTTATATACTGGATGGGCCTTTTCAAACAAAATGTTAAAAAATTCCACGAGTATACTTTTTTACTTGTAATTTATTTCGTAAACTTTATCATATCTTCCAAAAGTTGTTACGGATTAACCAACATGAACATAGAAACAATAAGAAAACTAACATGATATTGAAGATATTGGAGTTTTTAATTAAATTTTGTTTGTTAAAAACCTAAAAATAAATTTATAAATACGTTAGTAAAAATAAATGCATTTGTTCAATTTTCTCAGCATCTTTTTGCCCACGGTATCAATGCATAGCTTTTTAAGGCCTAGGTATAAGTCAACTGAAATTTTGTCGATGCCGATAATGAAGAGTAATTTTTTAAGAAAGTTGGAAAACATGGAGCTTATATTTTTGGTAATACAGTGGCTGTCCAGTATAACGAATGCTACTTATAATGTCCAGAGTGCGTTATCGGTATATCGAAGATTCTTTATTTTGAATACTTTTTTTCTAACAAATCTTTAGGAAAATAGAAAGTAAAACTGTATTTTGCAGTTTTGTATACAACTGTATTTTGCAGTTTTGTACACAGCGAACGAAAATTTGAGCATCTGTTTACATAAACGAAGACGGATAAATTGGACATACAAAATAAACGAAAAAAAAATCATATCAGCAATAGAAAATTTTGTATGAATCTGCCGATATTATCATGAAGATACATAGATATTAACACATTTACAGTCAGTAGTTGCTTTGCATATATGTTTTCTATATTTGTTATGCGTTTTCATTTTCTGAAATTCGTTATTTTTGTTCGTTATATAGAACACTTGAAAAAAATGTTTGTAATATCGATCATTCGTTATATCGGTATTCGTTATACTGGACCATCACTGTAATTGTAAGAAGTTCTTGAAATTATAATAACTTAAAAGTATTTTTATTATTATTATTTATTGTACTATTCATACTAGAATGTCAGTTTATTAGACATGACCATTCTTTATTCCGTCATAACTATAGTCTGGTCTGTTACCGATCTTCAAACCTTTCCCCCTTTGATACGTACTTCGAATTGTAGTCTATCGAAACAAGGTATGGAGAAAAATGGAGGCGGAACAAGACAGGCGCTTAGAAAAATGCTGATGCTCCAAATGCATTTGATAAACAATAACATCCCATTTTCGATATGTGACGTCAGTGGTCTCAGGTGGCAGAATGTGTAGTGCATACGGCTTCTAAGACTGAGCAAATCTGATATCGTGGGTTCGATCCCTATGATCGGCATGTAGAAAGTTTTTCATAATAAAAATTGGATTAAAGCTCAGCACTACTAATAAGAGGAGACTGATGATAGGTGGCTTGGCACCCCTTGAAACAGCTGTATCTCTAGCCAAAATAAACGAATTATAAATTAATTCGTAAACAATTGGTGGTAGCACCTTCAAGTTGTTGTAGTTGTTCAAAAATAAAAGTATTTTTTTCAAATTCAAATTCATTCAAATATAATTGGATTTGATACTGACCCTAACTGCCCCACAGTAACTATACTTCGCCTAAATACCGCAAAGTTATTTTAATTATCGAGTCATGCACTGTTCAGGGTTACCACCTTTTGAAAAAAATTTCCGAAGTAGATTTGCAAAAAAAGTGCAGTAGATTCAATATTTTTGCAGTAGATCTATATTTTCAGGAAACAAATTTTGATGGGTTAGGTCTTGAAATTTCTTCTCAATGTCGTCGATTCTGTCATTAAAAAACGCTTAGTTTTAAAAATCTTACCAAGAAAATCTGCCTGTCTGTTAAAAGTATGTATTTAGAAACATAAGCTTAAAAACTTCTGCTGGGACCAGAGCTTGATCAACACATTGATTTTCCTATTAAATCACTACCAAATAAATACAAATAAACTTACATAAATATATGTATGTTTATCAATTTTCAACCACTTAAAAAATTTTACCTTTTGCTTGCAGATTAAATTAAAAATGTATCCATCCTTTCCCCTTTTCTTAAAATGAAAACAAAAAACAAACTGAAATAAATAATAGATTTGTTTTGACAGCTGTCAATTGTCATCGAAACAGGTGAAAGCTGTAGGTATGCATAAATTGAAAGGTAGGTTTCATGAAGTTCAATTCAATTTATTGAATATTTTATTCGTAATTTTTTTTTTCGTAAAACCCAAAAGTGCAGTAGGTTTGATATAAAGGCAGTAGATTTATTTTTGGAAAAAAGTGCAGTAAATTTACTGCAATTGCAGCAAAGTGACAACCCTGGCACTGTTCACAGTCAATATTACTCAGCCAGGTGTTTGCATTATAAGTGTGCCACTTAGGCTACGTCTAGAGCAATTAGTTCCGACTATTATGATTTGATAACATAAATTGATTGTTAAATTGACGTATATGTAGCAATTTCTGAAATAAACAGCTGCTGGATTTGCCCCATGTCAAATCAAGTTGTTTTTGGCTTTTGATTTATTGCCATTTTAGATATCAACACTACTCTATTCTACCAGAATTGAGTAATTAAAGTTCATTCCTAATTACGATAGAGTGAATCAAATAAAAAATATTTAAATAAATTTATTCGTTGTTACATCGGTACATGTGAAATAAAATTGCAGAGTATCTATTACATATATATTTTGTTAATTTTAAATTTTCGGTGTTGTGTCAATATTTGGTTTAACATGAAAGAAAATTATCAAAAACGTAATGCAGGCTTTGTTTATTGAATGATTATTATGTCAATCTGATAATGATTCCATTAAAGAGGACAAGGAAATAACTGGATTGATTTTGTTCAGGTTGAACTGATGACACCTTTTATATTCATACAAAAAATGTATTAAGGCCAAGTTCATTTACAAATTTATCAGCTTTGATTCAATTTTAAAATTTAATTTTTACCTGCGCTTTATTTTTATCGAGTGGCTCTTATCAACATTTTAATGTGCGATGAAACGATGATGTATAAGAAAGAAAAGAAAGGTTTTTATAAAACTGCGAATCACAAACCAAAATTATGTACTTTTAAACATGACGATATGTTCGTTTACTTTAATGTAAAAATAAAAATAAGTGTGGTAATATACACTTTTTTTTAAAATATATACATAGTAATTTATTGACTTTATTTAACATGTTAAGAAAAAATGGTAAGACCCTGATTGATGATGAATTTTGTCCTCGAAATATATTGGCAGCAATAAAAAACTAAAGAAATTGAATTCTTAATGATCTCCGATAAGCAAAACAAAAATTAAATAAACAACACATACTGTATGTATAGGTATATAATTGCATTATTTATATAGCAGCAAAAATTGACAGCTTGATGGTCACGCCTATATGACTGGCCTATTTGCTTATAATAACATCATACCAATATTTTCATTTATGAAAATATCGCAAAATTTATTAAATTGTTGTTAACTGATGGGCTAACTGGTAATTTCGTCTAGTATATATTTAGTTAATATTTTTTAATGAACAACTTGCAGCTATAGATTGATATTCAGGTTTATTGAGGTTAATTGTATGCAGTTTTGTAAGAATTATTTTTTTTCATATCGCATCGTCTCAAATAACATAAATATTGAACTAGAATGTGGTTTAATTTTGTGCACAAGTTGCGTGATCGGACGACTTTTATCTTTCAGTTTTAATTGCAGTTTGCGTTGATTAAGTGTAGATTAAATAAAAAATAAAATAAGTGAAGCAGCCACAAAATGAAGGGTAGTGTTGAAAAGTTGGTATGAAAACCATCAAAAATTGTCACTTTTGTTTAGTTATGCTCGTTAAAAGAGTTTTGAAATGTAAAATGTAAAATCTTGCATGCTATTTTACAAAATGATTATTATTACTTGCGACATACAGGGTGATTAGCATAAGGTGTGACAAAAGCTAAAGAGTGTATTAGTTGGGCCGAGACAAGAAAAAAGTTTTATATAAAGGGTATTTTTTTTAAAGGTATAGAACTTTAAGTTGGCAACACAATTTTAACTGGCGGCCATTTTGTCAGTTGTCAAGTGATTTATTTTGAGTTTTATTTGGCATTTCAACATGAATAGAACAACGCTTCCAAATTGTGTACAAATGGGCCCAATGTTTAGCGTGATGATAATCCTCAAGTGCATGTTGAGACACCCGTACTTCCATCTTTATGGTTTGGTGGAATAATTGGTCAGTACTTCTAAAAATGATACTGGCCAGAACGTTACAGTCAATGGTGACCGCTATGGAGCCATGATTACTGACTTTTTCATTCATCAATTGAACAACCATGATATGCAGGAGCTGTGGTTTCAAAAAGACGGCGCAACATGTCACACAGCTCGTGCCACAATTAAGTTATTGAAGGAAACGTTTAATAACCGCATAGTTTCACGGTACGGACCCTTGAATTGGCCTCCAAGATCGTGCGATTTAACGCCGCTTGACTACTTTCTGTGGGGATATGTGAAGTCGCTAGTCTACGCCGATAAGCCCGAAACGATTGACCACTTGGAGGACAACATTCGCCGCGCTATTGCCGATATAAGGCCACAAATGTTGGAAAAGGTCATCGAAATTTGGACTTCCAGATTGGACTATGTCCGAGCCAGCCGTGAAGATCATATGCCGGAGATAATATTTAAATAATACTGACAGAAGATTATATTTCGAATAAAATGAATTGTCAATTTAAAAAAAATTTCTTTGATTTACTCCATTTCAAATTTCTATACCTCTAAAAAGAACACCCTTTATTATTAATTTTAAGAAAATCCAGCAAGAAGCTTTTTTAAGATAATATACATAGATTTCTTAAATTTTTGTTTTTCAGTTAAATCAATTGAATATCATGATTATAGATGACTGGTTTACATTTAAAAAATTGGTGGGAAGAGAGCTTGCTCGTGGAAAATCAAGGCCTATAGTGACTTACAACCCTCATCCATTCCTGATTGCGTCCTGTTTGTATGCCTTACTTGTTTATTATTTTTGTCTTCTTCGAATTTTTTTGCATAAGATACTCGACTTTTAATGAAAAAAGATACTCTTTTTCTTTTATGACCAATATCTCAGCACTATAATAATGGCACAAAACATTTAAGGACGGTTTTAAAAACTTAAGCAAAGTCATATATATATATGTCAGACAGTAAAGTTGGTAGAAGGATGAAAAAAATCAAATCTAAGCTGATAATCTTACCAATATACTTTGGTTAACTCAGAATATTGCACCTACAAACAAAATTGGACATTTTCGTATCGTGCCAACACTTTTTGCAAAGATACAGCTCTTCAAAATACACTCACGAAAATGTAAAAATGTTGCGGTTTTCCAAAGTTTAATTTTTGTATAATCGTACATCCTGTTGCTGTTATCACGAACTGAAAAGTCCAATAATCGTTTTTATATTCAAATTTTGAATACAAAAGTTATTTTTAAAATAAAAAAGGACCTTTTCGCCGTTAAAAAATTTTAAGTGATTTTATGCTATTTATTCGAATTTACTTTATGTCCTTCGCGATACCAAATTCAATTTTAACAATTTTTCTTTTTTCGAAAAAATGGTAATCAAACAAATTTTTGTGTGTACCTCTCCTTATCTTCAAGATGTTCGTTAAAAATCATAACTAACTCGGATTGTTCACGTGTATACAAGGTGAAGCAAAATTAATCACATTATTTCAAAGTGCCATAATTTTTTTTATCAAGATGCTGAATTGGATCTCGAGCATTGATCCAGTAAAAAGGAGCAAACTATCACAATGCTCGGGCAACGATGACGATGGAGATTTTGAAAACTCTAGACAAATAAAATAAAACTTTTCATCTAGGTATAACAAATTAGAAGCGAGTTCGTGCATATGGCTCCATAAGGCTTCAAGTTATTCTGTAAAGGCATATGAAGAAAATTATTTTTTTTCAACTTTCCTATATAAACGTTGTTTGAGAGGATTAAACCTCAATTTGTGTAGTCTTCCTGTACCTATGTATAATTGTTCTTTTCCAGGGAATTGAAACTACGTTTCTTTACCTTTTCCATCAGCTTCCTAAATATTTTTTTTGTTTATTTATCTAATTTGGCAAAAAAATAAAATTATACAAAATTATTATTTTGCCAAAGCAATGCGTATATGTTTATTTAATTTAACAGATTTGTTCAACGAGATTTCGTTGTGTTTTTTTTTTCAAACCAAACTTACGATCGCTCAGACTTTCAAAAACCTGCTATTTACATTCTTTACTAAGTTCGTGATGAAAAGCTACATAAGCTGTAATTTTTATTATTATCATTTATCATAGCAATAATGTGCTGATTAAACTTAAAAATTAACAGCACTAGCTCTAGGGCTGTAAAATTGTTGCGAATTTAGAAATTACGATTGCACTTTAAAAACTTGTAATTTAAATTACAAAAAATTGTTCAATTTAACTTATAAGATTACACCATACAGAAATAAGATATGGGCACCTGAGGGTATAAATATTGTTACTTATAGTCTTACAAACTGCCGCTATCCATTTAGTTCATTAGGCTAAAAAAACATTTATTGATTTTTTTTGAAATACCCAATTAAAATTCAATTACAAGTCTGTGCGAAACCGAGTGTTTATTGATCAAAGGCTCAAATGTTAACTGATATCGCTTTTTTCAAATGCGTGACTGGTCTCCAATTTCTTGCATGTAATATTGCTTAGTGAGCAGAAAAAAATAATTGCTATTTCAAGATGATTACAATGTTTAATCCAATTAGAGTTGTTGACTAATCAAATCAAAGTGTTAAATAGTCTATTATATTCAGGTTTTCAACGGTAATCCATTGATCCATGCCCATCACCATCAGAACTGTTAACACACATAATGATGTATATACTTTATATTTCCCAAGGGCGTATGTAGGATTTTTTAAAGGGGGGTATAATAAATTTATTTGGAAGTTTCAGGGCTAACCAATCAATAACAACGTATCCGTGCCATTCTCCAATTAGATCCAACCTTCAAAGACACATGTTCTCAAGACATCATGAAACATCGACTATGTAGGTTTGGCCAAGAGACGAAACAAGACAAGGCAAGACGAGGCTTTTGTAAGTTTCGTCTCGGTCTGCGTTTAAATTAAAAAAAAATCAATATCGTCTCCGTATATCGATCTCGGCCTCGTATAGGTAACTATTTTGGCTCCGTAGGGTGTGAGTTTTCTGTCGTGGGTTTTTATAGAAAATATATCGAAAAAGATTTTGAATACAGAATTTTCTAAATTTTTCCATTGAAAAATTTAATTATAAAGGGTTTTCCAATAATAGGTGTTATTTTGAATAGCCCTCTATTCACATTTGACAAGTCGAAACTACGCCATTAACAAAAATGGAACGATACACGCTTCAACTACGCATTGAAATTATTAAAATTCACTATAAAAATGGTGAAAATTTGGCAGAGACGGTTCGTAAAACTAAAACATTTTTGGGTCGTCGTGAAGCACCTTGTCGGACCGCAATACAGAAATTGGTGGACAAATTCGAGCTGTTAGGACAAGTTAGTGATGTGAAGAATAAAACCCGTGCACGTCCCTCAAGAACAACTGAGAATATTGCTGTTGTAGCCCAAAGTGTTGAAGAAAACCCAGGTTTGTCCATTCCTCGTCGTTCTTTGGAATTAGGCATTCCACAAACGTCATTACACCGTATTTTGCATAAAGACTTGGGTCTTAAGGCTTATAAAGTTCAGTTAACACAAGAACTCAAGCCGGCTGATCATCAACAACGTCGTGTCTTTGCTGATTGGGTCCTTGAAATGCATGAAAATGATCCGGAATTTCATCGAAAAATCATCTTGACTGATGAGGCCCATTTCCACCTCGGAGGCTACGTCAACAAGCAAAACTGTCGCATCTGGGGCTCGGAAAACCCAAGAGTTATTGTTGAAAAGCGTCTCCATCCTCAACGCGTGACTGTTTGGTGCGGTTTATGGTCCGGCGGGGTCATTGGACCTTGATTTTTCGAAAATGAGGCTGGAGCAACAGTTACGGTCAATGGATTGCGCTATCGAGAGATGATTAATGATTTTTTATGGCCGGAATTGGATGGTATTGATCTGGACAACGTTTACTTTCAACAAGACGGCGCTACGTGCCACACAAGCAATGAAACCATCGATCTTTTACGGGAAAAGTTTCCGGGCCGTGTTATCTCTCGAAGAGGTGATCACAATTGGCCACCGAGATCTTGTGATTTAACACCTTGCGACTTCTTCCTTTGGGGCCACGTGAAAGATAAGGTATACGCCAACAGCCCAGCGTCGATTCAAGACCTCAAAGATGGAATTCGTGAGGCTATCGAGGACATAGGGCAGCCACTTTGCGATTTGGTTATGGAAAATTTCATGAAAACGATATGGTCCTGTAAGCGTGGTCGTGGCGGCCATTTGGCTGATGTTGTGTTTCATTATTAACGGCATACCTTCCTCTTTATAATGAAATAAACATCCGATCATTTATCTCAAAAAATGCCATTTTTCTTTGAATATCAAAATAACACCTCTTATTGGAAAACCCTTTATATATTAAAAATGCAATTTTATTAGTTCTTAATCTTTTTTCTCGAGGCAACTGAGAGCTGTTGAATTTCAATCCAAAAACACAGTCTCATATCGGATGTTCTTATGCCCGCCACGACTCTGATAACAACAAATAAGGCGGCTATTTTTTTTATCAAAAAAAGAAAACCTCTTCGGACAAACCGAATTAAGCAGTGAAGTCCGAAGGAAAATTTTACCATTTCAAATATTTTTCAAAGGTTTTTCATTAATAAAAAAAAAAGATGTGGCAAGTGAACTTCGACTATAGGAAAGGTAACTGAGCCCCTATACAGCAGCCCCCATTAGGAAACGCTTTTGGTATCAGCGTTTTCAAAAATGCCTATACAAAAAAGTGTATTGGAACAGGCAACTAGCTTACCATCAAGGAAGCGTATAAGAAATACGTCATGGTTTCATGGCCCCGTTTATTTCGTGGGAAATGCTCATAAGCACTTGGAGGTAACACATTAAAGCAATAAGCCACTGCGGTTTAGTACCAGTTTGAACCACTAGTTGAAGCCAATGCAAATGGTTTCTGTTTACATCTTCAGCATGGTATGAAGCTATACCTATAGACATAGATAATAATGTTCGCATTCATTAGATATTCGAAATGCATAATTCACGTATATACCGACACGCTGTTATAATTATTTTTTACGTGAGGTGAAGCATATAGTCTCATGCATCAAATTGCTTGATGTATAGAATACTACTGCCAGCCATTGCCAATATAATTTGCATTTATTTCCTTTGGCAAGATATTGGAGAAATTAAAAAAAAAAAAAAACACACACACAAATAACTGTTTTAGCCATAAAATTATAATTGAATTGTTAACAGTCAATAAATGATTTGAAATATGTTTATACGTCTATTAATCAGGAGTTGCAAAATTAGACTTAAATGGATTAAAATAAATTGATACTGCGGTTTCTTTTTGTTCACCGCAAAGAATAATATGAACGTGAACTAATGATAAAGTTAGAAGGTATTAAGATAGGTAAACTTTGTTTAGATTGGCAGTTAAAAAAAAAAACCATCATATTGAATTTCAGTTTATATAATAGCTAGGTTAAGAGTATAGCGTGCAGAATGCCATGGGAGAAATCATGTAATATTATATAGAGGTCTGAAGGATTGCAAAATATTTCAGCTTTTTTGGCACTGACTGACAAACTATAGATATTATGTAAAACAATATTAAATACGCACAGTGAAGGTTTCATTGCCGTTCTTGTAAAAAAAGACTAAAGGCACATACTCGTACACAAGTATTTACTATATAGATTGTTATTGCCAATGGACATGAAAAATGTATAATTTTACATGGGAAAATAGTTATAAGCAGAGGGTTTATTAGACTTTACTTTTTGTGTGTAGGTTCTAGGTTAGGTATAGTACAGGGTATTTAGATTTCATTATTTATGGTGCTCTGAGAAATAATTCCGAGACGCATTTTGACTTCGATATTCAAAAGGGTATCAGTGCACGAGTGGATAACCGCATTGTTCACAATTGCACCTAGTGTCGTTTAGCCGACATTTTGTTTTTAACGGTGAGAAAAAAAAAAATGTACAACAAACTAGTATACAATATTATTTCCTACAAAATAGGTTAAGTCACTTTTTTCAAAATTAATTTTTGATCCTAGAAAAAAAATTGTAAAACAAACTAGTAAAGGGTGCGCCATCTGACGTTTTTTTTTCAACTAGTGCTTATTTCGTGAATGGTAACACTTAGCTCATGTCTGATTTGACAGATAATTAGTTTTATCCTTCCGCTGAACGAATATGGTTGTGTATACGCTTCCCTAAGTGGGCCTGCGATCGACTTAGAGAAGATGCCGATTTTGCCAAAAAAAAATCATCTTTTCAGATGAAGCTCATTTTGATCTTGGCGGGTAGTAAACAAGCAAAATTGTCGCATTTGGGACACAGAAAACCCGCACGCATACATTGAAAAGCCGATACACCCAAAACGAGTCACTGTTTGGTGCGGATTTTGGTCCAGAGGCATAATTGGGCCATTTTTCGAAAATGAGCAAGGAGTGGCCGTTACAGTCAATGGCGATCGTTATCGGGGCATGTTGAACTAATTTTTGTTCACAAAAATTGAAGAGGAGGATATTGGCAACATTTGGTTTAAACAGGACGGCGCTACGTGCCACACAGCCGAAGCTACACTCGATGTTTTGCGCCATTTTCAAAAAAAAAAAAGAAAGTTATTTGGCGGACCCTTTATAAAATTTTATTTCCTACAAAATATGTTAAGTAGGGGTGGATTTTATTATATCCGTCATATCTTTTTTTTTGTTAGTAGACAAAAAAATGATTGTTATAAGGTTGTAGATCCTTCAATTATCTATATTTTTGTCTTAATAGTTTTCTGATACGAACTCTACGGTTCTTGCTCTGCAGCGCCTATAAGTTGTAGAAATCCATATTCTAATCAAATAACACTAAGTAGAATTTGGCCTTCATTTATCGAAATATCGAAATGGTATATCAACACTCGAGTTGAGGGACTCATTTTACACAGTTCTTAAATGTAACTAAAAACCTTAATTTTTTTCCACCTAAGATAGTAGCAGATACATATTGAACTTTCAAGATCATGTAAATGCAATTTCTAGCTTTCAATGGAACTCGAATAATTTAAATTTTTGTCGCAAATCAGGTTAGTTTTTGTGCGATACAACGATAAATAAGCGAAGTTCCCGTGATCAGGAATATGTCATTTAAGGTCGTAAAGGATGCTGCGGATCTTAGTTGCCGAGAATGTTTGCACCTGAAATTGTTTTCTCGGTATGAAATCGACTGAAAGTGATTCGTGAGAAATGAAATTCGCAATAAACAAATTCATTCATCACATTTTTTGATTTTTTCTTGTGACTGTGGAAAGTTTAACTTTTAAAAACTTTACAACTGTCAACTTTTCTCATACCTACATATTTTCTCTCCCACTAATTAAAATTAAAATCAATCGATTTGAAAAATAAATATTATGAAGTTTAGTGCTAGAGGGAGTGGGAATACGTCAAATTTCTTCTAAAAATATTTTTTATTTGTAAAATAAATTTTAATTAGAATAACGTTAGCAACACACTTTAAAATGGCGACTGAACCACACACTTGCAGCCGCAATATTTTTTTTTAACAAATGAACGATCGACTTACCTATTAATTTATAAATGGTCGCTCCAGGACCAGGCGTTTGAGTGAAATAAATTTTTTATTAAAATTATAATATTTTAGTAAAAATATTTTTTTTATTAAAACTGATCAAAAATTATGTTAGTTATAACTACAAATAAAACATACAGGGTATTTTTTTTTTATGAAATAAAACATAAAACAATTTAATGGGCACATCAGTGATGTGTTAATGTAGATCTTTTTTTTTAATTTGTAATTTTTGAAAAATGTTCCCGATTCGTTGTGGATTCTTCATTTTTTTCCATAAAATAAAAATATTTAATAATCCGAATATAAAACCCAAAAACGTCCTTTTTTTGACCTATCCCGAAACCAGCACGTAAAACGAAAACGATTGGCTGATATTTTTTCACAATTGCTATCTCTATCTTATCTGTAAAGAATAGCTATTACAGAGATAGTTATTTCAGAACGATATCGTTCGATCGTTTTTTTTTATTTGCTGAGTCTCTTGAAAATTGGTTTAAGTTAGAATTTTCAAAATCTTTTGCCAAAAATTCGATAAAAATTTAATTACTTCTTTTTCGAAATTCTTATTTTATTTTATTTTCTTTTATTTTATTTTCTTTTATTTTATTTTATTTTATTTTATTTTATTTTATTTTATTTTATTTTATTTTATTTTATTTTATTTTATTTTATTTTTTGTATGGGTTTCAAAAAGAGTTCTAAACATTGCATTATTACAAAAAAATTAAGTCGTTTAATTAGTTTTTCTTGCATTTTAAATATTTAATAATAAAATTTATTTGTGTTGAGAAATTATTGTGACCCTACATATATCCCGAGGATCGGAAAAGTGCTATTTTTGACCTTCATACTTACGGAATTATTTTTTGGAGAAGTTTTGAAAACATTAAAAAAAAATTTTAAAAAGTCAGAATTTCTAGATTTTTTTTTTTTAATAATGCCAAACATTTTTGAACATGGTCTTCAAAAACTTGGAAAAACTATTGTTTTCGGGATCAACAAAATTACGGGCTAAGTTATAGATTATTTTAGATCCAAGAAAAAATTTGATTATACGGAACAAAATCGTGAAAAAATGTCAAAAAACAAATTCAACAAAATTGACAGATTTATTGAAAATATAATTTTCTGCCATTAATGTTTAAAAATCATATCAGGCAAAATATACCGAGCTGAGCCTTGCATATGTCGAGCTACACAGACACCCGTGTGCAGCAGATGCTAGATGATTGATTTATATTGCATTCGGTAGATTTTTGGATTGAAAGACATAAAAATACAATGCACGACCTAAAATTGGCGTACCAAGTTCTTTTTTGTTTTAAATTGTTGAAATATAACTTTGTATAAAATTAATTTTAAACAAATTGCTCCAACTTTTTTTTTAAATTTCTTTGCTTAAATTCTTTGTTCAAAAAATAAGATGGAATTCTTTTTTCATTTCGTGTTTTGCGATATCTAATTAAATTCGATCAGCGTGACAACTTTATGTCCTGACCATTTTTGACTAGGCAACCCATGTCCAAATTATTTGTTTGGTTAGACCCTACCATCAAAACTATTTGCATCAAGTACCTCGATGAGGGTCATAAATATAATGGGATCTTAGACTATTAGTCGTTTTGTCAAGCAATTTTGTCGACAATTTATTTATTTAAGTATCTACGATATAATAATAATCCACAGATTCGAAATTAGAGATAAAAATAATTAATTACTAGAATTAAATTTATGGGTTATAAATAAGCCAACAACAAATCCTTAAAGACATTTCTATATGTAAACTTATATGTAGGTAATAATAAGCTTCATTAAAAAGCTTACAACATAGTCTCGAGTTATTCATTTAACAAGTTCTATGCGCAACCTCAAATAGTAAAGGCCTTGGTCTTAATGTTCTTGAAGGAGCACATAGATTTTGATTTCACTTCGCATTGAGTACAACCTAGGCCTTATATATTAAGAAATCTAAAACTTCAGATAAATAAAGATTTGAAGAATTTAAGTTTGACACATATATATATTATTGTTGTACCAGTTTAGTTATGTTTCAATCTTGTTCCATAACCAGACATTATTCACAACTTTGTTAAACGTTTTGTTATGACTGGCAAAACCCCTCATTTTATTTTGCAAAAACGGTTAGTCTACCTAAGAATGAAGATTAAAAAAGTCTAGACAAATATCTACGTTTCTGTGTTAATTTTATACATCGATTTACTTATCATTATACTGAGACATTGTGTAACAGGTCCTTAGTAAAGCCAATTAAGGCAAAGAGGATATAATCACAATAATTTGTAGCAGTCTGGACCTTGCAATTTTTTCTTTGGATAATTTGGACATTCCTTCTCCTGGCGCTTGTCACTGTTTTGTACATTTTTATTCCAATTCCTTTAAGTCATAGAGAAAAAACTGGGATTTCTGAAAATATTCAACTTGCCATTTGAAACATTTGTTTTTTCAAATCTGATTCCCTGCAGTTGCTGTCTAATAAGATAAAGACAGGCAAAAATTTGAAAAAATCTCTCAAGTCAACCCATGGAGGAAAGGAGCTGCCGAGTTGAAATCTGCAGAGATTCAGCCACAGTCTTTCGCCTAGGCAAATAGAAACTGAAATATATCGATTTAAAAAAATATAAGAGACAAAATGGGTATAAGTGCAAGTACAAGTGCCTCAAAATTGTCTTGAATGCTTTAAGCTTTGAGGATAATTGGAATGCTAAGCCCAGCCTCTAACAAATTATTGTGATGTCAAAACCTAGGTTGTCTATATTGAACTATTATTATAAATATACAATCGGCAATGCCTTTGTAATGATGCATTACTACCTCTTATTCACCGCCGCCGTTTATTAAATTGCATACAAAGCAATCCCGAATCACCGTTAACAACGACTCTAGAAAGAGCCAATCATAAGAATAAGAAAATATTAATAATACTTTTTGTTTGTGAAATTATAATTCACACTCGGTTCAAACCGAAATATATATAAGAGACCGTGGATGAACACCATAAAATCGAGCTCTGCCACAGTAGAAATCAGTACCAATCCCGAGTATTTGGTGAGTCTCCATTTCGAAGGACTTAGGTTCCAGAAGCGACAGTGGAAGCCCAGGTTTTAAGTAATTAGTTAGAGTGACGTCTGCTATCTCAGACTGTAATTTAGTGACGTCTGCTATCTCAGATTGTAATTTAGTGACGTCTGCTAACTCAGACTGTAATTTAGTGACGTCTGCTATCTCAGACTGTAATTTAGTGACGTCTGCTATCTCAGATTGTAATTTAGTGACGTCTGCTATCTCAGATTGTAATTTAGTGACGTCTGCTATCTCAGATTGTAATTTAGTGACGTCTGCTATCTCAGATTGTAATTTAGTGACGTCTGCTAACTCAGACTGTAATTTAGTGACGTCTGCTATCTCAGATTGTAATTTAGTGACGTCTGCTATCTCAGACTGTAATTTAGGATATATTGCTAAACATTTCAATTGTATAAATCTAGGTTATAAGGTTATATAAATGTAAATAACTATAAGCATATATATATTGAATTGTATAACAGCACATATAAAGGGTGATTTTTTAGCTGGTTTGGTTTTGGCAACACTGGTTTTGACGGCTGACGTGTGTTTAGTACCTTGTGTCACTGTCAAACAGCTTCAGTTTGGTTTGCAATTTAACCATGGATCGTCTTACAAATGAACAACGCTTGCAAATTATTGAATTTTACTATCAAAATTCGTGCTCGGTTCGAAATGTTCATCGCGCGCTGCTTCCATTTTATGATCGGCATTCTCGACCTTCTGAGCAGTCTATTCGGAAGATTGTGACCAAATTTCGCACCAAATTTACTTTGTTGGACATTAAACCACCAACACGTTTACGTACTGTGCGTAGTGAAGAAAATATTGCGGCCGTATCAGCTAGTGTGACAGAAGACCGCGAAATGTCGATTCGGCGCCGTTCCCAGCAGTTAGGCCTTTGTTACAGCACTACGTGGAAAATTTTGCGGAAGGATTTGGGCTTAAAGCCTTTTAAGATACAGCTGGTGCAAGAACTAAAGCCAGCCGACCTACCACAACGCCGAATTTTTGGTGAATGGGCTCTTGGAAACCTGGCCGAGGATCCGCTTTTTTATCGAAAAATTGTGTTCAGCGATGAGGCTCATTTTTGGTTGAATGGGTACGTAAATAAGCAAAATTGCCTCATTTGGAGTGAAGATCAGCCAGAAGCATTGCAACAGCTACCAATGCATCCCGAAAAAGCCACTGTTTGGTGCGGTTTATGGGCCGGCGGCATTATTGGGCCATATTTCTTCAAAGATGATGCAAATCGCAGCGTTACTGTCAATGGTGAACGCTACCGAGCGATGATAACAAACTTTTTTTTGCCCGAAATGGAAGTTCTTGACTTGCATGATATGTGGTTTCAACAAGACGGTGCCACATGCCACACAGCACGCGAAACAATGGCGCAATTGCGAGGCGAGTTTGGTGAACAGTTAATTTCACGTTTCGGGCAGGTCAATTGCCAGCCTAGATCGTGCGATTTGACACCATTAGATTATTTTTTGTGGGGGTATGTCAAGGCTAATGTCTATAGGGACAAGCCCGCTTCGATTGACGCACTGGAAGCCAACATCCATGCATTCATTCGTGAGATACCGGCCGATATGTGTGAAAGAGTATGCCAAAATTGGACTCAGCGGATGGGCTACCTGAGACGCAGCCGCGGTCAACATTTGCATGAAATTATCTTTAAACATTAAATTGCAAGGTTCAAACTATCGATTCAAATAAATATTTCATTCATTTTTTCGAATTTTTTGTGTTTTTTTTTAAAAAAAAGTTCTAAACCTCTTAAAAAATCACCCATTATATATTGAATTGTATAACAGTACATATAGTTATAAGACAATAAGAATAGTATAGAAATTGTAAGAACCAGCGATTGGTGAATAAAAACAACCTCAAATACACTAAAGTTTGTTGCTTCTTTCATAAAACCCTGGACACGATGAGCATACCTCAGCCTATGACAAAAAAGCATCTCACACCTTTAACCACTTAATAGTTTTTTTAAACTTAAGGAGAAAGCAGAAAATGTAATCCAGTATCTACACTCTACTCAATCACATTTCAATCAAATTCAAATTAATAATACAACTTCCCGAAACTCACATCGCCCAGTAGAAGGTGTCAACACAAAATTCCTTACTCGACATTTTCCAGTTTAATTTGTCGTTTAAATGTGCAGTGTAATATCTCTGTATAGAGATATCAAATTTAAAATTCAAATGGAAATGCATTTAAATCCAAGTGACAAGCTACTGATTTTTACAAATTGTAATAAAATGCCTTAGCTTCAGCAGTCTTAATTCATACAAGATTATCTCTATAACCAGCGCAGTTTAGTTTTATATTTATTGCTTAGTCGTGCATGTCAGTCAAAAAGCTCCGTTACGCGAATTTTTCAGTTTTCCTCATATACCTGCGACAGTGGAGGTTATTTGATTTTAAAGTCTTCCGATATCGACATTGAACTTGACCTAAAGTAAGCTTTAGCCAAATGCTGTGTAAGCATGCTACCATTATGGCTATCGGTGGATAGATTACATCAAAACCGGTTACCGGTATATCGAAAAACAATAATCATATAATATATACGACATACGCGGATACTAGTAAACGAATGGAACGAAATGGACCATTTTATCCAATAAACGCTTTTTTTATTACAATTTTTTCGCCTGAAGTGTCTTGTATATTTTTTGATTGAATACAATTAGGTACACTCTTGGATGATTGATAGGTTGGTTGAGATACATTTTAGATTAACCTTGTTAGCCTATGTTTATTAATACTCTTGATAGTTACTAATAATTGCTGTTCAAAATGTTTAGGGAATTATAACAAATGCTAATTGTTCCTTTTTCAAACGAATAAACTAGTTAGACTAATATTTATTTTTAATAAATTTCCGCTTCACTCGCAAAAAATAGTTTATTATAATAATTTGAGTCGGCTACATTGAGCCTTATAGCCCTTAAGGGACATGTCGTTATTCGAGGTAGTCATAATGACTCTTTCGGTGAAGGTGTTTCTAGATTGCTAACTTTCAAATATAGACGAAGCAGAACTACTTGATTGATGAGGTACATTCACATGATTTTAGATAGGTATAGGTACCTTTATAGTTTGTGCTCATAAGTGAATCATCGGTTGAGTACCTAAGCTGATTATGATATTTAGAGAAAAAAATCTATTCACCTCTAATGTTTTTTCAGCTTTTACATAAAAAAAGTTTTTAGCATTTAAAAAAAAACTAAAAATAATGTGGTACAACAGTAGACCAAATAGTGTTTCAGTTTTTGTTTTGGCATCCATTTCAATTTACTTTCAATTCACTTTGTTTCAATAATATTTTATATCTCTCCTCAAAATCATATAATTAAAATTAATTCGATATTGATTTAATTGAATCTGAAAATTAACAACTTCAGAAGTGGGATATTTCCGAAAATCTTGGAAAAGGTTTAAAGAGAATATTTAAAACAAAAAAGAAGTCTGAATTAAAAGTTTGGATCTAGGAGCAAAGGAGTCAAATTTTTCATGAATTGATGCGGGAGATAAATGCATAAATTAACCAAAGAGAGACAAATTCCATTGATTTTAAAAAATTCAAAAATAAAATTCTGTTAACGGTGAAGAAGATGCAATTGGTGGTTAGTTATTGTTGAAAGTAAATTAGGTTTATCATAGACAAATTTCAAAATGTATTCCAATCAAAATGGATTGCTATGCTCAAGTTGCTTATACTCAATTAGGCCTTAAAATCGCTGATCTAAATAAAGTATAGTAATGTAATGTAAATACAGATGGGTACAGGGTTATACCCATAAAATATGACAAAAATGTCATAGAGCATGTAAGTAAGGTCAAGAGGGAAGTTTCCCCCTTTAGAATGGGAACCTTACGTTTTTGTTTTCAAATGAAGTTATTATATACATACTAGCTGGACCGCCCGGCTTTTCACGGGTAGACAAACCTGAGCTTCTCATAAATGTTACAAAAGAAAATATAAATAAATATGTCAGCTAATTTTTGTTATCGAATACTAATTTATGGCTTTTAACCTACTTCACGTTATTAATGCCTAAATATGTTAAAATAAGATCCTCAAATTCCAACCTATTTTAACTTCCCAGCGAAAAATAGATATTTTTTTTTTAAATAACCTTCAAACACAAATAGAATTTTTGAAATCAGATGCTATTTTTCGTTTTCACCCAATTTCACCCTATAAATGCCAATTTACTGAAGAAATCCCTGAGGCCATCCACTTAAAAACAACTATTCAAACACCAAAAGAATTTCTTAAATCGGATAATTTTTTATTTTTACCCCATTTTACCCTAAAAATAACAAAAGTTAAAAAAGAATATGCCAAAAAGCCGTTTCCTAACCACCTACAGCGCCGCCTGTTGAACGGTAATTGAATTGAACTGAAAAACGAAATATGCGATTGCAGTTGACCTGAAGACAATTTTCCGACTTTTCTTTTTTTATAAACCTCTGCGTATAGCTATTACGAACAAACCCGCAGAAGAAAGTATCCAATTTGGTCTAGTCGTTTTCAAGTTTTAAGCATCATTCATTTCTGCACATTCCAGATTTTTTATTGTTTGTATTCTTCCAAGGTCGTCAGCATCATTTGTAGTGACTAACCTTATAAATTCAGATTTTGTACTCCTGATTTCGAGATTTTGAAAAAAGCTTTCGACTCGATAACCACCGCTTTCTTGTAAAGAGGGACTTTTTAAATTGTACAAACAAATTTATGTATAATGTAGGTATGCTGTATACATGTAATAAAATGAGACCCCTGTGACAACCTTTGTTTTCCACTATATCCCTGAACCACCTTAATGTGAGTATACACAGGAATTAACAATGTAGCAGCGGCGCAGGGTGATAAGTCCAAAAGCTAAACTTTTGACCAACTTGGGTTATGTACAGTTTCAAAAATTATTTGTATTTGTATATAAGATTTTTCGAACATTTTTAAGATAAAAATTGGTATGCTAATTTGATTACAGAGTTAAAACTTCAATTTTGAAAAAAAAAGATCAGTAAGCGGTTTTTGATTAATCGAATTTTCGAAAAAAAAAAATATTTTGTTTTAATTTTTTGAATCCAAAATAAATTGAAAATTTGGATATGATATATTTTAGACTTTTCTTATAAGCTTCTGCATATAAAATTAAATTAAATTAAAATCGGTTTAGTTGATACTGAGGATGAGGAAGCCGAAAATCAAAATACTATGTATGAGAGGCTATCTTAATATAAAAAACAAAGTCGATTTAGTTACAACACTTAAAACTCAAGAACGGCTGGACGACGTATCCGATTAAAAAAAACTCTGCCTGTGTTTGAAATAAAATTCTTAAGAAATAGCTATAGGGATATTCTATTTCAAATTTTGTATTTGTAGCGTGAAATAGGGTAAAAATAAAAAAATGTCCTATTTAAGAATTTTTTTTTTATTTAGGTTTATTAAGGAAATAGCTTTAGGAATATTCTTTTTTACATTTTTGCATTTGTAGGGTGAAATGGGGTAAAAATAAAAAAAAGTCCAATGTAAGAAATTCTTTTTTTGTTTGAATTTTGTTATTTGTAGGGAAAAATGGGGTGAACATAAAAAAATTGTTTGACTATAGATGTTATGTTGATGTAAGTTTGGGTAATTTTTAGTGGATGGCTTTGCGGTAATTTTTTTTTCAAAAAATTGGTAGTTATACTATATATGGGGTAAACATGAAAAGGTTTATTAGTATTCGATTTCAAAAATTCTTTTTGTATATCAAAGGTTTTTTCTTTTTTCGAAAGATTGATATTTATAGGGTGATGTGTTGTAAAAATAAAGGATGGATATCCGATTTTAAAAATTCTGTTTCTGATATTTATAGAGTGAAATCGGATATGCACAAAAAAGTGGTTTTTGATTACAAAAATTCTGTGTGTGTTGGGAAAGTAATAGAGTAAGTATCCCAAATATGGCCCACCCTTTACTCTTTTGTTTTTTTTTTTTTAATACTTAGAAAAGCAGAAAACATAAAAAAAACTTAACTAAAAAGAAATAAATACAAAAATAAAAAAAAACTCATTTTAACACTTTTTCAAAAAAGTGCTGCTAATATGGACCGCCATGTGTTAAATATAGACCAGGGAGGTGTATATGGTACATGTGGTGGGCCATATTACCTGCATATAGCCTTTTCGTTGTTTTTTTTAATTTTAACCCACTTTAAAATATTAAAATATTTGCGCAAAATTTAGTGTAAAAACACTTACGAAATTTTACCAAAAAAATATATGGCCAATGTAAAAAAATTAAAACCTCCTATCCCGCCCACATTTCCTGCTCCGGAGTCTACACTTTTTATTATATCAAAACCACTAAAGATATCTTCGAAATAAATGCACAATGGGTAACCTACGCTCTTCCAGTAGGGAAATACTACAGTGGGCCATATTTTCAGCACTTACTCTAAAGGTTGCACTTAGATGATCATAATTCTACGAATTTCGCTATTCATAACGTAAAGTGGGTATTCAATTATAAAAGTAGCTTAAATATTTATCAATATATAGGTATATTATCTTTTGTAATTTTTATACGATGCTTAGGTTTATCTACCCGCGTGAAGCTCGGCGGGCCAGTAATAGTAATGACTAAATGTAAAATTTGTTCCTTTTAAATGAAAAAAGAACTTACCTACATATTTTAACAGAAAAAGTTTTTTTTTATGAAAATAGTATAGAAGAAGTTTTTGAAAAAAAAAATATAATTTCCCTTAACCAATTTTAAGCATCAGATGTATGGCAGGAGCCATCATTTTTGATTTATTAATTATTAAATTTGTATGTCTTTTAAACTTGCTTAATATGTAATATTAAAAACTCCACTCTGTGCCAATAAGTTTAATCAAAATCGATATAAGTGTCTGTATGTACATATTTGAAATATTGAGTTTTCAAAAAAAAAATAAATACATTTTTTTTTTTGATTGAACAACTTTTGTTTGTTGAAAATTTTAGCTTACACTTCTCAGTGGAATGGTTTTCGAGATTTCCTTAACGGAAAATCTTCTTTTTTTTAAACCTGGTGATGGAGAGTGTCTAAAAAACTAGATACAGAGTTAAAAATAACAAACAGAAAGATATAGGTAGGCAGATACATTTGCGAGAAATCCATAAAATATTTTTCAATTTTTTAGTACTTGTCATCTTGTATTTTTGTAGGCAGGTATGTATGTATATTCAATTGTATTATGCATATTCCATAGTAAAAAATAAAATGGATAAAATCCGTAATAAGTTTTTTATGCTCGCCACAATGCATAATACTCTTTTTGATTTGATGATAAGAATAAAACCGATACAAACATATCAGTTTTTTAAACAATTTTTAAAAATTAATACCTAATTTTTGGAAACAAATCTTAACACTTGAATATTTGAATACTCATAGGTACGCGAAGCTATATACATTGCAAAAACAACTTTCATTTTGCGGCTTGCGGATTTGTATTCGATTTAATAAACTTAAGGTGTTAAGAACAATTTTACAACTCACTGAGAATTACTTGAAAAATGTTCGTATCATTGGCCAACAAAATATTTTGAATTTTTCACAACTTCATTGAAGATCGTTGTTTCAATTTGTCACAGTAAATTTTTGTTACTTACCATCTCTCCACCTGGGAATTGTAACGAACAATTTATTGCCAAAATGTTCCACTCCAACGGGAAGGGCATTTTGCGGAATATAATCCCCAACAGCTAAGGCTTCTTCCTTTAATCTTTGATTGGGAAAAGCAAAGTCCAATTGATTCCAACTGTAGCGCTCTTGCAATTTATAAGCAGCATAACCGCAATCCGCGGATAATAATAAAAGGATACCGCCTAAGAGCGTGCCCAGCAAACTGGCCGATTTTAATTGCATTTTCAATTATTATTGATTAATATAATAAAAAAAAAATAACACTTATTCCAAGAAAACACTGCTAATAATTAGGAGGATCTGAGCCTGCGAGTGTCCCAGCCGTGACTGTTGCCCATAAGTACTTAGCATCGGGTTTTATTAGATCCCCACTAAGCCACCACCGCACTGCCATGGTACTTTTCGAACAAACCAACCCAAAGTATGCCTATACAGTGCGACAAGTAGCACATTATACGTATGTACATACGTATCCGAAAAAAAATATCAATTGAACGGTAACTACAACTTTGGACAACGCACAGCAAGAAATCAACACCATCACGTGTGTATGCCCTGGTGTGAGAGTGTTAGTGGCGGGCTTGGTAAGGGTAACTTATTCTGCTGATCAATAAAAAGAGTTTCAAATCAACAAAGCAATCCACAAGATTACAAACAATAATTATTGTATAGTAAAGAGTTTATTTATGTGAAAGACCGAAGAGAGAAACCACGGAAGAAAAAAGATCCAAACACAAAAATCTCAATCCGCCGATCAACAACGATCAACGATCAATAAGATGCTCTTGAAAAGTCGCATTGATTCGGTAGTAAATTTAGATTCAGATACTTTTCTCTTGTTGGCTTAATAATGGCCTTTAAAGTTCTCACAGTCTTCGATTGTCAATATTAGAAGGTATCTGTCAAGATGCTTTATTCTTCTTGAATAAGATGAAGAACCCAATGTACAATTAACAATTTAAGACAATGCGCCAAAATTACCTGTACATAAAACGAGGAAAACAGAATGTTATATCTTTTGCAAAGCGCATAAGTATAGGCCTTTATTTGATGTATGCTAATTAGGAAATAATTCAAACGAGTTTTAGATGGTGATTTAGTTTGGAAAAGATTTCGTTGTGAATTTAGTTTTGTGGTGAAATAATATTGGAACAGGCATTTTCCCTCAGATTTAATGTACATACATATATATATCCACACAAAAGATTTGTATACATAGTCGTTAAATCTATAGGAAGCCTTGTATATAGATTTTGTTGATAAATGAGCAGCTTGACAGTTAAAAAAAAAAAAAAAACAATTCCGAAAGAGAAAATGCAACGCGGATAATAAGCAATTATTTCCGTTCGATAAAAAAAATTAATGAAACACATCGAATCGATGTAGATGTCGGAACTAGGGAATACCAATAGGAAGCCGAAAAGGAAATACTTCTTGTATGAGCTATTTTAATTCGTCACTTTTATAAAGCTCTTAATTGGATTTAACAGTGTAATAGGTATTGTTGTTTCAGTAACCTTTCTCTAAACAAAATTAAACAGAAGTATACTATGTAGCTTCAATTGCATCAGGATAGAGACGGTATAGAGGGACAATTTTATGGAATTTTGACAAAAAACAATGGTAAATAAAAAGTATTCCGCACCTAAAATGGTAGGTATTGAAATAAATCATTTTTTTCATCATTTCTCAGAGTCAAATTTTAATGACGGGAATATTAGAGCTTAACGCAACAAAAAGGTTAATTCCGAAACTTGGATGATCTCGCACAGAAAACTGCTGGGCCTTAGGTTATCAATAAAATAGTAGCTGTGTTTTATTGGTAATTTATAGCTAGCGCAATAATCAAGTACCAATAAAATGCTTTGGCTGTGTTAATAAAACGCTTTAGCAACTTTAGGCTGTGTTCGCTACATATATCATAGTTCACATCCATATTGTCTCCACCAAACTACACATATCATAGATCACATCCATTTTGTGAGTAAAACACAACATTAAGGTTCAAGTCATGAATGCTTTTCAAGAGCGCCATCTTCATCTTCAAAGTTCTAGCTATGTATAACCACTTTTATATCCACTCTTTTACTGGCTAATTTATCGACACTCTTTGTTTTTGTTTTTGTTTGCCAAGGGAAATTTTACTGCGCTGGCTATAAAATTACCAATAAAACACGGCTAGTGTCATCCATATGAAAATTTATAGAAAAACTTTAAATGTAACTTTCTTCAATAGACTTGTTTAAAGAATAATTTAATTTTGTGTGACCTTTTTTTTATAAATAACTAGCTGGTCCGCCCGGCTTCGCACGGGGAGACAAAAGAAAATCTATTTAGATAAATATTTAGGCTACTTTTTGTAATTGAATATTACTTTCTGGGGTTTTAACCAACTTTACGTTATGAATGGCGAAATTGGTAAGAAATAAAGTCTAAAGTCTATGAATATTTAATTTTTAAAAATAACCTTTCAAACATAAACAGAATTTTTAAAACCTGATATCCCGCTTTTGTTTTTACCCCACATCACCCTATGAATATCATTTTTTTGAAAAAAAAAAATTCCTTAAGGCATGGCTTAGAAGAAATCTTTGATAGGTACAAAATGAATTTTTGAAATCGAATACAATATTTCATTTTAACCCCATTACACATTATAAATACATTTGTTTTTAAAATTTCCTCTAAGCCATCCATACTAAAAATAACCTTTCAAAGACCAAAATAATGTCTAAAATCAATTTTTTTTTTTTTATTTTTACTCCATTTCTACCAACAAATATCAAAATTCAAACAAAAAAAGAATTTCTTGAATAGTTCAATTTTTTCTTTTAACTCCATTTCACTCTACAAATAACAAAATTTTGAAAAAGAATACATTTGGAGCAATTTCCGTAGGAATGTCCTTTCAAACACCAAAAGAATTTTTAATTCGGATAACTAAATGTTTTTTTTCATTTTACCCCATTTCACCCTACAAATAAAACAAAATTGAAAAGGAATATGTATCGTTAAAGCCATTTCCTAAAAACACCTTTCAAATAAAAAGAATTTTTTAAATCGGACAATTTTTACCCCATTTCACCCTACAAATTGCAAATTAAAACAAAATACGCTGGAAGCCATTTCCTTATAATAACCTTTCAAAGGCAGGTAGAGTTTTTTTTTAATCGGATACGTCTCTTTCATTTTACCCCATTTCACCCTACAAGTTGAATTTTCTCCGATATTATTATAATTATTCTGGCATCCTGGGCGGAGACGAATCCAACGGAGATCATTAAAATCAGTGGAGCCGTTCTTGAGTTATAAGTGTTGTAACTAAACCGACTTTGTTTTATCTTTTAAGATGGGTATGTACCTCTTGTGGACTTTAGGTCAGAAGTCTGCAACAATTCAGACAACATAAACATAAACAACATCAAAAACTGACCTAAAGCTAAAAGGAGGTACCTACATATAATCTGTAACTATGCGATTATGGCCAGTTTATGCATCCAGATGACCAAGCAATTTGAAGCCGTATATCTCATGTGGGCATCTTTGCGAATGCACGTTTACCCGAGCATATGTGTTGCTGCTGTGAGTGAAAGTACAAGGAAGTAGGTGTATATACATAATGTATATGTACAATTGTTACCTTTCATAGAGTTTGGGCGTCTTATGACCCCCTGTAATTTTGCATATCTTTGCATTACGAAATCAAAAGTGTTTGCATACCAAAATTATTGAGGGGAATACAAAAATATTTTTTGGCACGCTTGGTTTTTATGTTTCTTGTAAAAAAAGAAATAAACATAATGCTGTCATGGAATGTCACACAAAATATATGACATTATATATTTATGTCATTCGGTTTGACTGTCAACGAATATTTAGAATGAGAAAATATTTACTTGTATTTAAAAATTCGATTTGTATAAATTATAAGACCATTTTTTATATAAGACCAAAAACTGACGGCAATAGTGATTCGTTATTTGCAAGGTTCGTTCTCTCCGTATTCATTTTGACACGACAAATAAAAAAAAACTCGACAATATTGGATAAATCCTTATTTGCCACTCACTATACATACATTTTTGTATTTTATTTGTATCTGGATTTGGATTGGATCTTAAGCAAAAAACCGAAAATTTTGAATTTATTTTATTCAATTTTTAAACTCAGAAACACGAAACACGACCAATAGCTGTCAAACAATTTGTTTTCATGCAAAACAAAAAATGATCGTTTTGGGAGCGAGACAAAAGTGTGGCGAGGTCGGTATACACTATCGACGAAATAATTGTATCACCTCACAAAATTATTTGCATTCAAAAATAATTGTTTTAAATTTTTAGCCCTTTAATTAATTGAATTAGGGTAAACTATGCACTCTTAGGCTTGTTTACACCAAGTGAAATATAAATATGTATTTCAAATTGGATTTTATACAAACAAAAAATGCACAGAATATAGCTGGATAATTGTTTTGAAAATTTCAATTTTTTCGCACGGAAACTCTTAACAACTAAAGGGTGTTTTCTAAGACGTGTGGTTTTCAATCTGGCAATACTTTTTTTCGGAGTTGGTCTTTTTGACAGCTGTCACTTGATTTATGCTCAGTTTGGTTTGCCATTTCATAATTAATAGATTTACTCTTGAACAACATTTTCAAATCGTGCAAATTTGTTACAAAAATAATGGTTCGGTTCGCGCGACGCACCGAAGACGCTATTGCTGCTGTGGAGCAGATTATCGACAACAATTGGAGCTGTCGAAAATTGAAATCATTTTTAAAACATAATGGCAAACCCTTATCTTTATAACAAAGCTTATTTCTTGGCCATAACATTAACTTTATGCGTTTTATTTCTTCTTGAAAACCACACGTCTAAAAAAAATACTCTTTACATATGCTTTAAAATCGAAAATGTTTAGTATATTTGGTGTGAAGGAGTCTCGGTACTCGGTATATGGGTGTCTTTTAACTAAGTCTTGTCTTGATGGTCTTGACATATTAAATTTTATAATTTAAATTGTTTTAAATATTATTTTAAATATTTTCCGCCAATGCTCTTGGTAAATATAAGTCAAATAAAATAAGGCCTTATATGGAATATTTTGGAGGTATAGTATCGGAATCGTCCCGGTTTCCCCAAAACTGTTCAGCCCTATAAAACCTCCATTTGAATGATATCATTATCAATATTAATTAAAATACCAATTATCAGCTTAGTCAATGAAATTAACGACTGGATCGCACGAACTTGCTCTTGTACCTAGTTCAAGTTGCTTAGCATTTTAAATATTTTATATTAAATAGTAAATAAATAAATTATAAAAAATTGTGAAGAAGTATGAATTTCGTTCTTGAAATTGCATGCAAAAGTTTTGATCTCTATAAATAAAGCACATACGCTTTATTTGAATTATCTTTCGTTGAAGAGATTTTAGGATTTCGTTTTTTTTTTGAAACAATTTTTTTTTCAAAATTTGTAAATATTTTATTTTTTGAATCATTTAGAACTGGACCATTTTCTGAAAAAAAAAATGGATTGTGTGTTTCGGTTATGAGAATTTTTTGGCAAAAACCTTTTTTTTACAATCACTTGTTTCTTTACTCATTACCAGTGCAAGGTTTGAAAATTTGAATAAACAAAATCGTTGCATGACTCCTAGGTAGGTATACCTTTACCTATTATAGAAGAGCTACAACAAAAATTTTAATTTCCCGTCCAGGAAATCACATAAAAATGCTCTGTACCAAATTTAAAGAAAATCCAGTTTACCCATTTATGCTCTAGCTCAAATTACATTGAACGCATGGACACACAGACTGACGGGCCGTATGACGAAACTCACTTTCTTGGACATATTGATCATCGTAGGTACTGTTAGCTTTGATTAAAACTCCGATTTTTTTTTCCACATGAAACCTATATTGTCGTTTATTTCATTTTGTTTTCTTTTCGGAACACGAAGACATTCTACATTTCAGCTTCCAACAATTGAAATATCACAAATATTTTGATTCCCATCATGAAACTTAACTGAATCGATATTTTTACGATACAAACTTTCGATTAGATTTCCTTAAAGAGTTTTGAGCTTATATAATGTTATTACAGAAAATTAGAAATATCCCCCAAGACTAATTGCTCCATTACTATATAATTATTGTTCTTTTAGTGTTCATAAATGTAATAAACAATTTAACGCTTTGCAATTATTAAAATTCATTTATGATCCAAAATAACCACAAAAAATAAACGTTTCATACCATGAAGTATTTCTGTGAGATCTTAATTAGATATATCTAATTGGATTAAGTGGCTTGACGCCTAGTCATAGTCAAGTCATGGACTTGCGTGATGTTGCACTATAACTTCCTCTTGTTGCAAACCTTTACTTCTGTCCGAATTGTGAAATTATAAATCCGGATGAAAAGCTGATGCCATCAGATTAAATGTCAGTGATGCCATTTAAACATATATACAGCTAATATAACCACAATTATACCAATATTGGTGTGGAGGAGACGGTTTTGAATACTTACACCAGCGCCCAGAGCTAGATAAAACCTACAAGTCATGCAGACATTATTTTGCAATATCAATTTAAATTCTTGTTTAAGTTGCAAAAATTGTCCATGCTATGTGGGTTGACTTTATATGGCAAGGAGGTGCTGAAAAGTGTCAACAAAATCAAAATCCAAAGTCGCTAGTTGGTGGTGGTAGTGGTGATGGTAGATGGTAGTAGTGCCGTGGTGGACTGATATCCCTTTTTCAATTAAACATGTTTAACTGGTCCTATTAAATCTAAAATCTGCTAATGATTAAGATTACGAATTTAGACAGATATGAAGAAGTTGTGTAATATTTGCCAAGTAACGGTACTTCTTGGAGTAGGGAAATCTTTTATTTTCAACCGGAAAATATGTTAATTTATCTTTTCAATGCCTATATATGTATATTGTATTAGCAGACATAAACTAATTTCTCAAACGGCCTTGAATTGCTATTTGATATGCTCTGCTTGTTGATGAAGTAGGTATATGTAGTTGTTGGTGCCACTGCCAACGTCTATAAGCAGCAAATGGATTTTTGTTTTGTTTGGTAAATCTTGTTCTCACAAGCGAAATTTAAACTGATCCATTTTTTTTTTCTTTTTTTTCAAACCACTAAGTGAAAAATATTTTATTTATTGCAGACATTATTTATATTGAGTATCTATCTAGATACATAAAATCTAGCTTTTTTCTCTTGAATGCTGTACTTGTCCTTGTACAGATGCAGATGTGAGACAACTTGCGGTTGCGAGACATTTTTTTTTTTTTAAGTATCTACGGTTGAAGTCGATAAAATTATGAAATAGATGTTATGGGTTTGTTCTTATGATGTTTACATTAAGACTGAACAAAATCAATAATTATGAGGGCCTGAACATAAAGTGAACTTAATTATTACTTCTCGACTGAAAAGGTAAGGTATCTTAAGTCGACTTAAGATGATTTGCTTTTTTTTTAATGAACCCTATTACCAACACAGAGGCGCACAGTTCTGTCCTATCCGAATTCTTCTATCTCACTCCCTTTCCTTTTTATGAAGGAAAAAAAAATCATCTTACGTTGAAAAATAGCATGGTGACATAAGGTAAAATATCTTAAGTCCACATAAGATGCTGTGTTGTAGCGAATTAAAAAATTTTAAGTATACTTAAGATTATTTCAGGTTAAAAGTGAGTTATAATTCTGAAAAGGTGAAACATCTTAGGTGGACTTAAGATACCTTACCGCATGCAAACCCAAAAAAAAGTCACCTTTTAGTCGACTTAAGATAAAATAACCAAACATTTTTTTGAAAATTGAGAAAAGGAAAACTATCTTAAGTCATAATTTGCCTTATAACTGAATAAAATATCAACAATATCATTCTACAATAAATTTTTAAAAAAAAGTTCACAAAATTTGACCTCTAAAAAGTTTTTTCTAAGAAGTCTATGTTTAAAAGGTTTTTTGGGAAGCTTCTTTCCACGGTTTTTTTGCTCTTCTGAAAAATGTTAAAAATTGACTTAAGATACTTTACCTTTTCAGTCAAGACTTCTTTCATCGATTAATATTTGTTATTTAATTTATTTTTCAGCTGTACATTCCTTGTGTTGAAAAGAATTCATATTAATGTTTGTAAATTCAGAAAATAGTAAATATAATAGGTATTAATTATTTTATTCTCTGAATAAAGTCACATTGTTTATTTTTTTGGGATTTTGATCACAATTCATTTAATTTTAATTATTATATTTTTGAACAAAATATAAGATCTCGACTGAAAAGGTAAATCATCTTAAGTCGAATTTTAACATTTTTCAGGAGATAAAAAAAAAACTCTTAAAAGATGCTTCCCAAAAAACCTTCTAGACGTTGACTTCTTAGAATAAACTTTTTAAATGTAAAATTTAATGAACTTTTTTCTTTAATTTATTTTAAAAAGATATTGTTAATACTTTGTGAGTTAAAGAGCAAACGATGACTTAAGATAGTTTGTAGTGAATTTTGTTGACCAAGTTGATTGTTAGATGTGTATCTGAGAATAGATAAAGATGATTTTCATCGGCTTTGTTGGTCGTTTTGATGACGAAAATGAAAAATTAATTCATTTACTTTTTCCCAACGTTTCGACGGTGGTTGCCGTCTTCTTCAGGGGATCTTTATTTGTAAAAAAAGAGAAGTAATTACATAAAAGTGTCAATGTATGTAGGGCGGACGTGGTATACACTTACATTAAAGTTTTAAACAATTATGTATATATAAAAAAAAAAAAAAAAAACACAATATTTGGAAATATTTAATAATTTAAACTTGAATAATTTAAGAGCAAATTAGTAATTAAACACTTCAGATGAAGTTTAGTCCAATGAGTACAATCAAGTTTTGGATCTACTGTTGGAAACTAAGGAGCAGTAAACTGCTGAGATGTTTTGTGTGTCTCGTTTACGGTTCATGTTGTTCTTGTTATTGATTATGTGTAGTGTTTCTAACATGTATCGTTTGGAAGTGTGTTTTTCCGTTGCCAAGATCTCCACACCATCAAAGTCCAGTTGGTGGCCAGTTTCAACGCTGTGGCAAGCCAGTGCTGTCTTTCCAGAATTTTTTGAACGAATGTCCGACTTGTGACCCGCCATTCTCTGTCGAAGGAGTTGTTTGGTCGTGCCGACGTAGCATAGATTACATGGATCATTGGTTTTACCTTGGCAGTTTACTTTGTACACCACGTCTGTACAACGGTCCTTTTCTGTCTTCTTTTTAAACCTGTGAAGAGGGAAGCCATGGTCTGGTTCGACTTGTACGCCAAGTTGACATCAATTTTGTTTTTGCCGATTATTTCTTTAAAGTTCTCGGAAAGCTTTGGGACATAAACGACACTTTTGTAAACACCTTTCCTCTCTTCCAATATATTTTCCGATCGAGCTTTATATTTTTGACGTTGTATCAAGCTTCTTATGATTTCGATCGGAAAGCTATTATCCAAGAGGATTTTCGTAACCTTTTCTTCGTTAGCGGAGTGGAATTCCCGATCACTCAACGCAAAGACTTTGTTTATAAGGTTCGATGCGGTGTTTACACGAATGTGTTAAGCTTGGTTTGACCGGAAATTGATCAGTCTTCCCGATGCCATATCTTTTTGGTACCAGTCGAATGAAAGCCGGTAGTTTTTTCGATGGATCTTGACATCCAAAAACGGTATTGATCTACTTGTTTCTTTCTCTATTGTGTATTGTATTTGTGCTGTGTAGGTAGTCATTCTTGTTTTGTCTCTATCGTCGATGATTTTAATATATAATATAAGATATTTTGCCTATTTTTATAAAAAATCATTCATTGTTCCTAAGTCGATTTAATATGAATTGGAAATTTTGTAGTGAAAATGAATTAAACATAAAATGAAATTTCATTACTTTTATTAAAAACTAAAAGTTTCAAAAACATATAATTTGGAATCACATTTGAGTTATTAAAGTTAACAATAACAGCAAATACACTTAAAAAGAGTTAAAAGTTGTACTAAAAAACTTTAATATTAATTATTAACAAATTACGTGTCTTCTTCGGAGTCTTTTGACAGATCTGGATGAATATCCGGTTGATTATCGGATGGCAGATTTCGGTAGAAACCATGGTAGTTGGCATTTATCAAATCCAGCATATCAACTAGGTCCTTTTGCTTTGCAGCACTTGTTTTTTATAAATATGGAGCTAAACTGCCATTGAATGTATCTTATGTCATTGTTATTTCGTGCATTTTTTTTATTTTGCAAACGGTAAAATATCCTGAGTCTACTTAGGGGAGGCAAATTCAAAGTTTTAAATTCATGAAAACATCTTATGTCAACATAAGATGTTTTGCCTTTTCACTCTTTTCCAAATTTGTTTGAGGTATTTTATCTTAAGTCGTCGTAGGCCAGGCGCGCACATGCAACTAAACAGTTTGGTTGCAATTTTGAGCACTATGGGATTATATGAGAGTCCGCGCACATAAACCGGCGGACTCTCATATAATCCCGAGTGCTCAAAATCGCAACCAAACTGTTTAGCTGCATGTGCCCGCCTGGCCTTAAGGTTGATTTTTTGTTTGGTTTACACGTGGTAAAGTATCTTAAGTCAACATAATATGTCCTTCCTTTTCACAATTATTACAAACTCTCAAAATAAAATAATCTTAAGTATACTTAATTTTTTTTTTAATTGGCTTCAACATAACATATTATATAGACTTAAGATATTTAACCTTGTGTCACCATGCCATTTTCCTACATAAGATGATTTTTTTTCCTTTATAAAACGAAAAAGGAGTGAGATAGAAGAATTCGGATAAGTGCTCCTCTATATTGGTAATAGTCGACTTAAGATGTTTTATCTTTTCAGTCGAGAGATATCTATATAAAGGGTCCGCCATCTAAGGTTTTTTTTTCAACTGGTGCTTATTTCGTGAATGGTAACACTTAGCTCATGTCTGATTTGACAGATAATTAGTTTTATCCTTCCGCTGAACTAATATGGTTGTGTATACGCTTCGCTTAGTGGGCCTGCGATCGATTTAGAGAAGATGCCGATTTTGCCAAAAAAATCATCTTTTCAGATGAAGCTCATTTTGATCTTGGCGGGTAGTAACGCAAAATTGTCGCATTTGGGGCACAGAAAACCCGCACGCATACATTGAAAAGCCGATACACCCAAAATGAGCAAGGAGTGGCCGTTAGAGTCAATGGCGATCGTTATCGGGCCATGTTGAACGAATTTTTGTTCACAAAAATTGAAGAGGAGGATATTGGCAACATTTGGTTTCAACAGGACGGCCGGCGCTACGTGCTACACAGCCGAAGCTACACTCGATGTTTTGCACCATTTTCAAAAAAAAAGAAGTTATTTGGCGGACCCTTTATTATAGCAAATATCGCCTTGATAGTTTTGACTTATGATAAAAGTTATGTATTTTGTAGGTATACATAAGTTCATCAAACGGTATTGAAAAGAAGTCATACTTATTGGTGGAATTGTAAGACCGACAAAATGCCATTATTTCAGCCCTATTTTGGTCATTTAGTGTAAACATATTACTAAATGATAAACAATAAGTAAACAATATCACAAAATATGGTGATTTGTCAGTCATAAAAATTAAGCATTAACTTTATAACAAAGTTAAAAAAAAAACGAAACTTTGCAAACAGACAAAGAATCACGAGACAAATTATTATTATTTATTCTGTTTTAAAGGATCTTCCAATAGCGATTTCTGAAGTTTGACAGTTGATAGCGGCTATATTGTTGAAGTTACATCTGTCAAATTGGCTGTCATTTATTCAGTCGGTTTTGCCAATTGATAAAATTGTTTTATCAAAATGGCCTTTCAAACGATTTTTTTTTGATATCTCACACATACTTTGTTTTCATAAAATTCTAAGATATTAAGCGTTTAATGAAAGACCCTGTATAAGCTAATGTCATTATGTGATGTATATGATGTTTAGTAAAAATCTTGAGTTCAAGAGTATTTTGACGAGTGCAATGTCACAAGCAATGAGTAAGTGCTTAAAAAAAAACTTACTCATTACTTTCTATTTTAGGTTATCTATTTATATCGCAACAAAAATATTGATGTCAATAATATTGCTTTTACTTTTTTTAAGGCAACAACAAAGAAGTACAAAATCAAACTTCAATTTATTGTCACATTGACATTCAATAATATTTATGTACCTTCAATTTGGTAAGATCATTTGTCTTAATGCTTCAATTTGAATAATAATTAGGTAATTAAGTAACTGAATTAAAATAATCTCAACTTATGGTAAAAAAAATAAATTACCTACACCAATACCTACATAATATGTCATTATTTTGGAATCGCAAATATATCCCCAGTCATTGACTTATCTTAAAAATTGAAGATGCAATTTGAGTATAAGCGATTAGATTTTCAGATATAATAATATTTTAACTATGCCTGCCTGACTTTCAAAACAAATTTTGTAAATTTTAAGTAACCTATGGTGAACTCTTAAATCGTCTGATAAAAACAACAAAATAAAGTCTGAACTTATTGCATTCTCTTTTCATTACTAATTGCGCTCTAAATTTCATAAAAAAGGCAATAATGAAACGATTGAGTAAGAAATAAAAAAATCGCCCAAAATTCCTTTGTATTTGCTTCTGGTTTAAGTATCTTAAAAAATATTTACTAGACCCACGAACTTCAGAAAGCAACACTAAATAAAAACAAATTGCGGATAGGTAGGTTAGTGCTGTACGGTCGTGGAATAGAAAGCAATTCAGATGTGATGATCATGATGTGCATTATAAAGTCAAAAGTCTTCTTAATTTTATTTTGAAAAATGCAAAAATAATATCAGCCATATTATTGACTTGTTTCAAAACTAGTTTCATGGTAATACTAGTTTTATAGATATTTTGACACCTTAAACTCGAAAACTAAAAACCAGCTTTGGATGAAACTCTAGATTCATAAAACCGTGTGCTGTGTATGGATGGTAATGAAAACGCAAGACATAATTTACAAAAATTACTTATCTTTATTTCTTATGACTTATTTTGGTGATGGTTCAATCCAGTAAAAAGAATTCTTAACCTAAATAATTTACATATTAACAAATGTCAAATATCGATAACAACATACTTTTACCATCGAGTATCGTTACATAAAAGTGTTGCCAACTTAGATTGCTTAATTAAAGTTCATTTAGTATTTAACACCGTGCAAAACTTGAGACGCCAAACTTCTAAAAAAACTAGTTTTGCTATGAAACTAGTTTTGAAACAAGTCAATAATATGGCTGTAAGAATTTTGATAAAAAAAACTATTAAGCGGGATATAATTACATTGTTCAAATGCTTGTCATGCATTCGAGAGTGTATTAGTAAAAATGAAACACGTATACATTGTGTGTATGCTTGAAGCAAAATCAAAAAGTTTTGAATTTTGTTCAATCAGATAGCCAGAATTGAAATAATGGATATTTGAGAATGATTGCTTGAACAAGCATAGGCACATTTTTGCATAGAAGTTTAATTAAAAATAAATGATTGAAGACTCATGCATGAAGTGTGTATGCAACGTCAAAAAAAAATTATTAATACACTCTCACATGCATGACAAGCATTTGAACAATGTATATCCCGCTTTAAAAACGATAAAATTCAAAATCCATTTTTTTTTTTCAAAATTACAGTTTTTGTAGTAATCAAATCAAATTATCAATGCACGGACAGCAGTGCCGGCCAAAAGAAGTACGACTGACTATGAAAAGGCATTTTTAGGTTAGATTATCACAATTTACAGAACCTACTAATTCAATTATTCAAAAAAAAGAAACCAAATACACAAAAAAAGATTTGATATTCAGATTCAATATTGAAAACATCAATATTAAATGTTGTACAAGATTTCTTTTAATTATTTGTTTTCAATATTTTGAGTTTGAAAATTAATTTAAAAAAAACTAAATACTTCAATAAAACAGCTTTATTTAAAAAGAAAATTCATTTTTGTATTACTTAAAACAAAAAATGGCATGAAATCATATATTGTTTCTAAGTGTTGCCGTTGCTATTATTTCTTTCTTTTATTTTCAGTTAATTTTTTTTTGAAAAATACTCCTCACTCTTGAGCGGGAAAAAAGTCGGTCCCTCAATTCGGTTTTTTTTTATTCATTGACAACTTGACAAAAATTAATAAAATAAGCCTACTTATCAATAACTTACTAGTAACTACTTACAAACTAGAGCAGCCACAGCAGACATTTCGGGTTAATAATAATTTGTATTTATTGTTTTGTGTGCCAAATACCCCGAATATCTAAATTAGGCATATTTAAATTACTTAGACAGGGTAATTCGCATAAGGTGTGACAAAAAGCTAGAGCGTGTAGGTTGCGTCGAGAAAAGAAAAAATCGTACGGGGGGGTGGGGGTGTGTGTTATATGCCCCCTCGTTTAACCAAAGGAACAATTTTCTATACAAAAAATTTACTTAAAACAGAAAAATAAATTATTGAAAACAACGGTAACACTTACAATGTCATACAGAAATCTCTTTTTTGTTGTTTTCATAAACAGTTTTTGAAAATTTAATTTTCCAACTCAAAATTTTGACAACAAAATTTAAAATTATTGTTTTTTCAAAATTTTACTTTTTTAAGTATTATTTTTGTTTTCAAAATTCTATGCTCTTATAAATATTTAGTTAAAAACAAAAAGCCCGATGCTTAAATGTCTTGTACTTTTTGAGAAAATTGAAAATAACTAAATATCCTTTACTATACCTATACGCAGTGGAAATAGGGTCTTTAGAGCAACTAAAGCAACGGATTGGAGTCAAATTCAGGGAATTTTATTCCTGTTATTTTCAATTTTCTTATGAACTAGAAGAGATAGCCTACCCCCCCCCCCTCCCATACAATTTTTTTCTTTTCTCGACGCAACCTACACGCTCTAGATTTTTGTCACACCTTTTGCGAGTCATCGTGTATTACCAGTTTCAATGTCAAAACTGGTTGTCTGGTCCCGATCGGAAACAGTCTTACTGAACCGAAGGCACCCTGCTCCGCTTCGTGTGTGGACGTCTCGCGTCTCAACCATAAAGAAGTCGCATATCATAATTTTTACGGCCGACGTGGTAGATTAGCGGAATCACAGCTCTATCCTGGACGAAGCCTCGGACGTCCAAATAGCTAGAGGAATGCATCGGGAGGGATTTAGCCGCTTATAGGCGCACACTCTCTTCATGTTTGTCGCTAGGGTATAGTGAGCTCCAAATCATCTTTAACAAGAAATTATCTTTTCTATTTAAAGGTTGGCCCCGTTGTATAGAACCTGCTTGGAATAATATCGTGTGTACTTATAGATAGGTACTTCGATTATATTGTGTTCTGTGTAATCCAAAACTGCGTCTGAGAAACCGCAATTTCGTCTGTATGTCTGTCAGTAGGCCATTGACACTGCAAATAACCAAAAACACTTTTTTAACGATACCTTTTTTTTATGTTTTACTTCCGATTTTAAGTACATACATATTTTGAAATACGGTTTTTATAGTCAGAAAACAAAGGGGGTGTCAAGTGATCTACATAAATATATCTACATCTACAATCTTAAGCCCATATGGATATTTTTTTGAAGGATTTAGCCATCACACTCAATCCCTAGTTGTGTTAGTTTTTTATTAACAATAAATTGTTGTTCAATCAAAAATGTTAAAAGCGATTGTCTTAATTAAATTGGCTCAACGCCCTGAGGGCTTTCACAACTTAATTTCTTTTCTGAACCATCGTATGAGTTCGAGTTAGATATGATCGCATAAATATTCGAATTATGTGTGTTGCTTATGATCTCAGTATAAAAATAATATTTTAAAAAAATCTCAACGTATTATGTAATTTCTTGAATTTGCGTTTGAAAGTTGAAAAAAAAAGGAATATATTGCAAACTAAGTAAAATATGTATCAATAATAGCATTATAAGGCTAAATTTACATGAAAGATTTTAATGTTCAACCTAATTTACATCACTGCATGGTCAATCATTCGAATGTAAATAGTTGTGTTTAAAATTATGCGGAAAGGCTTTTATTCGATCACATCAACTATCGCACCTTGAACTACATGGGCAGTGAACTTTTTTCTGTCTGTCATAATTATTTTGAAATTTCATAATCATTTTTTAATTGTTTGAATAAAAAAAGATTAATAACATATTTTGCAGTCAGTTCTTAAATCTTGACCAACGACAACAAATGAAGTGTATCTATTAAAGTGATTCATTATATCGATCATTGTTTTCATTTGGCATATTACCTATACCTACTACCTACTACTACCGACTTGTATTGTCCGTTAAATATGAAGTGACTTTGATTTCAAATTATTTCGAGCAAACCACTTTATGGGGGTGGAAATAATGGAAACTATAACTACTATTTATTTAAGTTATTGGACAGAATGACAGGCCACGCCTTGAAACAGTTCATGGATGTTTGTTGGAAGTTTAGTTTAAATATAAAGAAAATTCCTTAAGAAAAGTTATGTTAATTCAAGCACTCCTTAGTTTAACATTAAAGTTGGCTTAGATACAAGCATAATTATGCTAATATATGAAATTGATAAATTTTTTTCATATAGGTACCTATAAGTGAAATTATTGAGTGAAAGTTTATTGCAGCACGAAGCAAAAATGAGAAAATTGCCGTTTGAAAAGTGCAGTGGTCGTACAAGTTGGGGAAAACTATCAGAATTTAGTATTTTATCTGTAATTTTGGTCATTTCATGAAATATCTAGAGTTGGTCATTAGAAACTGCGGGCCTGAGATACTTAAAAAATTACATTAACATACTTTAAAGTCCAGCAACCCTGTGCTTGGATGAAAAATTGATAATTTCATATTTTAAATAGAAAAGTAGAAGCTTAGCTTAAATAAATAAATAAGTAAATAAGGTGGAGTGGCAGCTCGTGGAGAATCATGGCCTAGTGCGGCTTTATATACTCTCAACCATTATTGTATGAATGTTGTCGGCAGAACAGGAATGGAGTACCTAGACCCTCTCCGTGGAATAAAAGGTTAATGGAGGTCTAGGGATCTAGTCTCAACCTATTCCAGCTAAAAACGATTTTTTTTTTAAGTATGTAGTACATACTTTCCTTTTGAAACGAAGTGACACACAAATTTCCATGAAAAATTCTATATTTTGAGGATAGAAATAAAAAATATAAAAAAATATATATATACAAAATAAAGACTGTTTGTGTTTGTAATTTAGTGGCCGTAAGTGCCGTAAATTCATCCTTATGAAAAGAAGGTAAAGGTAAATCCATTGTTTAATATATGTAAAGGTTATTTTTTTAAGAGGTATAGAACTTTAAATTGGCAACACTATTTTAACTCGCGGCCATTTTGTCAGTTGTCAAGTGATTTATTTTTAGTTTGGTTTGGCATTTCAATATGAATAGACTGACGCCTGAACAACGCTTTCAAATTGTGCCCAAATGGGCCCCAATTTTCCCAATTTTCATAAGCGAATTTTATTTAGCGATAAAGCTAACTTTTGGTTGAAAGGATACGTCAATAAACAAAACTGACGTATTTGGAGTGATGATAATCCTAAAGTGTATGTTGAGACACCGTTACATCCACAAAAACGGACTGTTTGGTGTGCTTTATGGTTTGGTGGAATAATTGGTCCGGACTTCTTTAAAAACAATGCTGGTCAGAACGTTACAGTCAATGGTGACCGCTATAGAGCCATGATTACTGACTTTTTCGTTCATCAATTGAACAACCATGATGTGCAGGAGCTGTGGTTTCAACAAGACGGCGCAACATGTCACACAGCTCGTGCCACAATTGATATTTATTGAAGGAAACGTTTGGTAGCCGCACAGTTTCACGTTACGGACCCGTGAATTGGCCTCCAAGATCGTGCGATTTAACGCAGCCACTTGACTATTTTCTGTGGGGATATGTTAAGTCGCTAGTCTACGCCGATAAGCCCGAAATAATTGACCACTTGGAGGACAACATTCGCCACGTTATTGCCGATATACGGCCACAAATGATGGAAAAAGTCCTTGAAAATTGGACCTTAGACCAGCTTAGACTATTTTAATCATATTTAAATTATAATGCCAGAAGATTATCTTTCGAATTAAGTAAATTTAATGTCAATTTAAAATAATACATCTTTGTTTTATTCCATTTCAAAGTTCTATACCTCTAAAAAAACACCCTGTTATTTGGTAAATGATTCTTAAAAACGTTTTTAAAAATTATCGTATTGTCATTTCCCCCCTTTTAGATAAGTATCGAATTTCTAAAACATTTCCTGAAAACCCAGATACAAAATTAAAAAAAAACAATACCAAGTACCAATGTAGACTTTCACAATTTCACTAAATCAAGTTATTTCAATGTGAAAAAATTTGAAAAAAAAAATTGAAAAAAATTTTGTTCCTGTCGTTTTAAACGTTCGTAATTAAATGAGTGCAGAAAATTATCAGGATGCTATGACAGGATTAACACAAAAAAATCAAGAACTTTTTAACAACTCTTAAACTACCACTTGAACTAAGCCCAGAACACAACTAAAATTCTAATATACTTTTTTTAAAAGATTGAACACTTGTCTGACTTCACTCCTATTTTACAGATTTTTTATAATTTTCTTTTTGTCTTTACATTGTAGTACAAACACGAATTTAAGGACCCAAGGCTTAAAACATAAAGTTTAAAAAAGAGAAAAATTATACAATTTTTTCTTCTGATTGAACTTAGAGAAAATAAAGCTAAAACTAAGCTGCCTTGCGTCGAATCAGACAAGTCTGTAAATAAATGATTCACAGTTTTAAAAAGAGTGCACATCGCTCAATTAAATTATTAAAAAAAAAAATGTACCTACATATAAATATGATTTATTAGTTTTATTTTTTGAATTATTGCCAAGTTTTTGTTCACTTTGCCCCAATGTGGCGACAGTTGCCACCCAGATTGACGAATAATGACACTGTTTGCCATTTTTATAGAGCGTTTGATGATTTTTGTTATGATTCTTGATCTTTTCACAGATTCAACCATATTTATAACAGGATTTAATCCGAAATCTCCTAAATTAGACATGTTGTGAATTTAGGTTTAAAAAAAAAAAACAAAATCTGATCCTAATCCTTTTGGGACAAATACTGGTGAATTTTGTCCCAGGTCATAATTAAATAACAACATTTTATATGACAATGTTTGTGTATGTATGTCAGTATCAGTATTCATTGGAATGCTTTTACAGTCTCACCAATGCTATAGCTTTAGCCTGCTTGTTTTGATTTCAGTTAGATACAATTTAAACTACTTTTCATTTGAGTCGTTTTATGCTCAATTTATTATGACAACGAATGCAACTTGTCACCAAAGAAAATAATCGATTCCAAAGCATTCAGAGTCACCCAGGCTGTGGTTTTTATGGATTTATGGATTTTCTATACGAAGCTAATTGACTCGGAAAATATTATCTTCCTCATTAAAACCTACTCTGCCTTCAGATAACCATAAAGCATCATACAATCGTATGTTTATAACTCCTGCTGATTTAAAAAAAAAAAAAACTTGTATTTGCATCTCTGACATCGATCGAATTAAATTTTTATGCCATTCGTACTCGTTGTTTTGGTATAATTGAGAGACAGTAGTTAAGGAAAAAAAAGAGTTTCTGCTAAATAGACAATTGAATTTATTATGCATAATGAGAGGGGACATGACGACATGAGGCATGGCATAGAAGCGATGAAAAAAAATTAATTGCATCACCATTATCACATGGACTGAGACTGGCATCGGCGCGGCGCGGCGCGGCGTAAGGTGCTGTACAGCAGGCGGCGGAGGTAGGTATAACGGTTGCTAGTTAGACGTATCGACTTCGACTTGGACTTGGAAGCTTGGCACACGTTCGAGTTTGCATTATTACGATACTTATCTACCTAACTTTTAACGGTAAGCACGTTTCTCTTCGGAAACTGGGAGACAAAAAGAAGCTGCCTTACCTGATGTTTGGATAGACCCTGATTCAGAAAATCCAACATTCGCTTCCTTGAACTTGGAATAAATGCCTCTAACATTGCTTGATAGGTAGATATGTGTAATGTATGTTTTCTTTTTATATTGAAAGTGAAGTGAAGCTGATGTTATGGTGAATTTATTTTTATTTATTTATTTTTAAATTGTGTTTTTCTTCATTAACGATCCAAACTAGCTGGATTGAAAAGTCGGATTGGTTAGCTGTTGAAGAGCGTGTAGCGCATGCTCTTCTGATTGGAAGAACGGGTTATTGCATTTGGAAAATCAACCAACGTGATGTATTTTTTTTTTTTTTTTATTGACATCCTTGTTTTGTTTTCTCCCGCTACACATGGCTTTGAAGATTTACGATAGGCATAGTGAAACCTGCCTTGGGACTATTTTATTTTGCTATACCAATGCTGTAACGTGTAAGGTATCTGAACATGCTACCTTAACATCATTGCACGCTTAATTGTATAATTGTACACTTAAGGCAATGTCAAGGGTACTTTATGTACCTACGTGCGGTTGGATTTGGACAGTGTCTTTAAACCATTTTGGTGCAGTAGGTCTAGGTATAGGTTAAATAGATACCTACCTACCTAGGAGAGAGAGGCAAAAAAGGACAAATTAACCTTATGGTATAACATATTTTCGCAACATGTATTTTAAGTTTTAGGTAAGTTTAAAATACAAAAACCAATAATTCTGATCTGCATAAAATCATCTCACAAAGGAGTAAAAACTTGGCAGGTAGGTATCCGGCAAAGACCAGCACCTCCTGTCAAACTAATGATTTTGTACCCATTTTTTTAAATTGTTATAAGGTATTTCATAGATTTTCAAAAAAAATAACGGTGTCATACCAAAGTATTTACAACGAGAAAAATCTTATAAGATTACTTAAGGGTTTTTTTTTAGAGGTATAGAACTTTTAATTGGAATAAAACAAAGATAATTTTTCTAAATTGACATGAAATTTACTTTATTCGAAACATAATTTTCTGGCATTATAAATGAATATTGATTTCTGGCGTATGACTGCCACGGCTGGCTCGGACGTCGTCTAATCATTTGTGGCCGTATATCGGCAATAACGCGGCGAATGTTGTCCTCTAAATGGTCAATTGTTTCAGGCGTATTGGCGCGACTTCAAATATCCCCACAGAAAATAGTCAAGCAGTGTTAAATCGCATGATCTTGGAGGCCAATTCACGGGTCCGTAACGTGAAACTATGCGGTTACCAAACCACCCTCAATAAATCAATTATGGCACGCGCTGTGTGTCATGTTGCTCTGTGTTGTTGAAACCACAGCTCCCCCACATTAAGGTGATTCAATTCAGGAACGAACAGTTCATTAATCATGGCTATATAACGGTCTTCATTATAAATGTAAACCTATCTGGCCGGTATCGTTTCTAAAGAAGTAAGGACCAAATAATCCCAGCAGCCCATAAAGCACACCAAATTGTCAGTTTTTCTGGATGCAACGGCGGCGCGCGTCTCAACAATAGCTTGAAAATTATCTATACTTCAAATGCGGTAGTTTTGCTAATTGACGTAGCCATTCAACCAAAAATGAGCTTCATCGGTGAAATAAATTTTCTTGTGAAAATCGGGATCAACAACGATCTCGGTTCGAGCCCATTTTGCACAATTTGCATGCGTTGTTCAGGCGATAGTCTATTCATGTTGAAATGCCAAACCAAACTAAAAATAAATCATTTGACAGCTGACAAAATGGCTGCCAGTTAAAATAGTGTTGCCAACTTAAAGTTTTATACCTCTAAAAAAATATCGTTTAGCAAATCATTTAAGATTTTACCACAAGTCGTTCATAAAAGAGTATATCTACCTTTCTCCCAAAGGTTTGGTTTTTTGATTTTCGACTTTCTAAATTATTACATTAATTGCTTTCAATTGCGTGATGTCAATATTTTTGCTTAATAATCGTAAACAATTGCATTTTAAGAAATTAATTTTTAAAAATAGCTCCCACGATTTAATTATTTTTTCTTATGGTGGTTTTAATGTAGAGTATAAGTGTCACAAATATGGCCCACTCTTAACTTTTTTGTAGATAAAACTGGTTGTTTTTCGGTTATTCACTTGGATTTTTTTTATACATAAAACTAAAAAAAAATCATTTTAACATTTTTCAAAAAAGTGCTGCTAATATGGACCGCCTGGTGTTTAAATTTGGACCAGGGTGCTGAATGTGATACATTTGGTGGCCCATATTACCGACGCACCTACATTGCTTTTTCGCCCAGTGTTAAATATGAACCTTAGATATGGACTATGGCCTATTCGTTGTTCCTTTAATTTTAACCCACTTTAAAAAAATATATTTGAAATTTCGATTTCACTTATAAATATGTATGTATATAAATGCACAACAAAGTGTCAAAAAAATATTACAATATTTGCCCAAAATTTAGTGTAAAAACACTTATTTTAACAAAAATTTACCAACATTGTTATTGTACATTTCCTGCGCCTGAGTCTCCAAAACCATTAGGGGTATTTTAAATGAAAGCACAGCGGGTAATCTACGCTCTTCCAGTAGGGAAATATTACTTACTCTACTCAGGGCCAACCTCAGCCCTATGTAAGATTTGTAGAAAACGCCCCTTTTTATATTTGCATCTATACAAACATACACTCATACATATGCATAAGACTTTTCCACATTACCCAGGAGGTAGACTTTCAATGCATATAGTCCTAGTGTGATCTTTAATCTTACGATATCTTGAGCTAAATTCTCCTTGAATGCAACACAGTGAAAGTGATGTTAGTTAGTGTGTAAGAAATAATTTAGCACAGGGATTATTTGGTTAAAAAGCAAATGGCAGTTCATATTTGTTTGCGCAAGATCAGATTACTTTATTTTTGCTCCTGGTAATACACCCCCAGAATTTCGCGCCCTGTGCATTTGCACATCTTGCACATGTGCTTGGTCGGGCCCTGACTCTACTAATATACCCAAAAGTATAATTCCTAAAAAAAGGAAGGAAAAGAAAATGTTCGATTCTGTCAATAATATATTACTAGAAGATCGAACGCAGTCTGGTTTATGGAAGTGACTCTAGATATGCCAATTATAACAGTTTCAGTTTATAAAAGTACTGTTTATGCGGCCCCACATGCCCTCCGCCCCGCCGGTGGGCATATTTCAGGCAACCAGAGTTTTTTTCACGTAGCGCGAAGCGCGTTTACGGCGCCCACTTTTAATATCGAAAAACTGTTATAACTTTTATAAATTGGCATGTCTTTAGTCTCGTCCTTAAAAAATAAACACTTTTTCCATTATTTTTCAGTCTTATTTTTCTAAAAAATATAAACTGCAATTAGACCGACCCTTTTGACCAAAGCCTGGACTAGCCACTGGTGTGATTGGATAGAGGCTAAAAATTATATTAAACTGTAATTTGTTATCACTCCTTGGCATAACTCCTTGCATTCTGCATCCAGGAATACATATACAAAACTATACATAATATAGTTGTCTGCAAAATCAAGGCTCGTCATAATAAGCAGTTTCTTCGTAATGCACAAAAAAAACATGTCTTACAAATTTACTGTTGAGAATTGCAGTGTACTCACTTTGTAATAGGCGTGATTGACAAGTTAAATCTCATGATAACACATTTCCAGCAGCGATTATCTGCGGTAAATTTAACACATACCCAAGCTGCCGACAGCATTTACCAAAACACAACTCTTGCGTTAGATGTGGAACTGGAAATTAACTACCTACTACGTAAAATGCTTTGAATTGCAAACGTAAAAGATCGTCACGGATGCTTTTGGCTATAACGGAGATGTTGTTTAATTGCAGCTGCATTTTGACATTTCCAATTTCCTATTGAGTTTTGATTTTTTGCTGATGCTAAACACTTTTCCTCAAATTGAAGATAAAACACTGCATAGTTTACTTTCCATTTCTGCAAGCAAATACTGTCCGTCAGATAGTTTTTCTTCCATTTAAGGACTAATAACTGCAGGTTTTACTAAAAAATGTAAATGAGTGGTAGGTACTATTTTTTTTACAATAAATTGTATTCACTTTTAAAGACTTTTTCCCCACATTTCTGCAATTCATCACTTTATCCACTGAAGATGAGAATCACCGGCAGCCATTTTAATTTGCCTACAAGCTTGAGCTGTCAGATAAAAAATGAGAATGTGTGTATAAAAACCTCACTCATAGACAGTAGGGATCTTCAGACACCTGGATAAATTGTTGTTGCAATTCACATCTATTCATCGACGCGGGAAGAAATTACAAATACAACAATGTAAGCCAATGGGTTTTGGAGGGTGAAACGTACGAAACATTCTCATCTTCATATGGCTAATCAGTGACTTTATCTACAAAAACATTTTCGTGTCCTTCAATTGTGTTGAATAAATATCAAATTTTAGATCTCACAAATTATTATTAATTATTCTGCAATCTACTTTCATAGATTTTAAGGCCGCTAAAATTAACAATGTTTAGCAAAAAATACTTGCTTTAAGCACAACATTCCTACTGTCATTGCGATATCGTTAAATGAAACACTTTGCATTTCATTGGGCGTTAGTGTGTTACTGATAGCAAACTCGACGATTAAATTTTTTTTAAGTTTTAATTGATCACATTAATCAGAAAAATGCTTGTGGCCATTCCAGTTTTAATGAACTACCTACTATATCTATACGCTCAGTTGTGGAATTGAGTTATTTAAATTATGTTAGCATATGGGATTTATTTGCCATTCATTCAATTTATCGTCTTCTTTATATGAATCAAACCAGATTAAATTTTTGTTATATAATAATAATTAATCATTTAACATTTAAGATATGATGGATTAATGTCAAAATCAATGTCAGACAGAATTTTATTTTTGAAATTAATTTTGACATCAAAGTCGCATGAATCGAATAAAATGAAATGTTCAATTGTTCATCTAATAATTATTCGGAACCAATATAAAACACCAGATTAACTTAAGCAGCACAAAATATAACGTGCAACTCTTTTGACTTCTATAGAGGAACAACACAAACAACCGTGCACATAGTCGTTTGCTAAACTCATGTTTTACTAAACTACAGGTTTAAATCAAATGGATTAATGAATACAGCTCCTAATATTAACCGATTTGCCTTCTTTCTGGATTAAAATAAAAAAGTTTATTGAATTATTCCACTAAGAAAATTAAGAGAATAACCCAAAGGAATCAAAATTCATCAAAGAAAATACTATACTATATACTAATGTTTAACTTGGCAACAGTTTAAAAAATTTTACGAATACACCACAAAGAATTTATATTTTACAGTAGATTGTCATAGTTGACACGCCCCTTCTTGATGCGTGATGTGTTTCTCGATACAACAATCTTTATGTAACAGAAACGCAAACGATTGTCATTGGTAGCGCATGGCCACTTGTAAGTACGTCTTCATTATTTCATCTTAAAGCATTTGAATTATTGATTAAGATTCATAAAAAATACAGCCTAATTTACCCTATTTTACAATTAATACCCAAATTTGTTAAAGCATATGTTTAGGAGAACAAAGATTGAGAAAACCAAATCGATATTAAAAAGCGGTATACTCGTAGGCGTTCTAGAAGTAAATAAATAGTATGTTTCTAGGCAAACAATATAGATTCGTGCGAAAAATATTTGAGTCGCCTAAGACCAAACATTGATTTCTCTGAGTTGCACGGTTTGATTCTGCAATGTTCGAATTCAAAAATCTAACGTGCGGTATCTTGACGTGTGTCAAGTTAGCACTACACTTTTAGAAATTAAATAATCTAAGTACACAGTTAATTGTAGCTTTTTTGTTGTAAATTAGTTGTTGTTTTTAGGATTTTTTTACTCTCCACAACTAATTTACAACAAAAAAGCTACAATCTTGCTTTTGTCTTTCTGTGGAAATTAAGGGCCCTATTATGACTCGCGAGTCACATTAAAAAGTCGGCGAATGTGACTGTTTGCGAATCGCCAAGTTGAAGTTCACCTTTAATGTCAAAATGTTGGCAGTTTTGTCTTCAAATGCGAACTTCGAAGTTCCCTATTCGTAATACCAATTTGTGAAGAAATGCCCAAATGACAAACTTTCGGTTAACTCGTCGGTTATAGCGATCATGAAAAAAATATAGTTTGTATAATTTATTTATATTCCCAAAAATATTCACAAATTTTCAAAAATTCTTCTTGAAGTGTGTTCATTTCTTTAATGTAGGGAAAAAATTGGTATTTTCCCAAATGGCGCAGGTAATTTTTTTTATTTGATGTATACCATCACTGTTGTTTTACTCCTCTCAATAATTTGACGTAAGACAGCTGATTTCGAAATTGAGAGTGAGTACGATGAATGAGGCAATGCTTTTTTCGATTCCATTCGGATTCTGTGAAGACAATTTTTCGTGATTCGTAGCGTAGAAGTCCGTTCGGAGATTTGGTACGATGGAATCTGTGATAGGGCTGAATCAAGTTAGCACTACTAACTACTTACATACCATTTTTTTTTTTTAATTGGAAGAAACCTCAGGCAAACTTATTTTAAGAATAATGTTCGTTCCACAACAAATTTACAACAAAAAAAACTACAATTTACTGTGTTATTAGTTTTTTTATTTTCTGAAAGTGTAATGCTAACTTGATATCAAGTTAGCACTATATACCTACCATTTTTATTTTTTAATAGTAGAGCTACAAATTTTTTTTTTTTCACAACTAATTTACTACTTAAAAGCTATAATTAACTGTGTACTTAGTTTATTTAATTTCTAAAAGTGAAGTGCTAACTGGACACACACGTGGTATCTTGTGGGGTTGAAACAATTAGTTCAATAGTGCAACAACTCAGGGAACCGATATGATTATCGTAATAGAAAAATACATAATATACAAGAAGACCTATCAAAAACAAATATTCATTTATATAAATTAAACTTTGATTATAAACAAACTAAATACAGGAAACAAAATAAGTATGTAAAGGGTTTTCCAATAAGAGGTGTTATTTTGATATTTAAAGAAAAATGGCATTTTTTGAGATAAATGATCGGATGTTTATTTCATTATAAAGAAGAAGGTATGCCGTTAATAATGGAACACAACATCAGCCAAACGGCCGCCACGACCACGCTTACAGGACCATATCCTTTTCATGAAATTTTCCATAACCAAATCGCAAAGTGGCTGCCCTATGTCCTCGATAGCCTCACGAATTCCATCTTTGAGGTCTTGAATCGACGCTGGTTGGCGTAGACATTATCTTTTACGTGGCCCCAAAGGAAGAAGTCGCAAGGTGTTAAATCACAAGATCTTGGTGGCCAATTGTGATCACCTCTTCGAGAGATAACACGGTCCGGAAACTTTTCCCGTAAAAGATCGATGGTTTCATTGCTTGTGTGGCACGTAGCGCCGTCTTGTTGAAAGTAAACGTTGTCCAGATCAATACCATCCAATTCCGGCCATAAAAAATCATTAATTATCTCTCGATAGCGCAATCCATTGACCGTAACTGTTGCTCCAGCCTCATTTTCGGAAAAGTAAGGTCCAATGACCCCGCCGGACCATAAACCGCACCAAACAGTCACGCGTTGAGGATGGAGAGGCTTTTCAACAATAACTCTTGGGTTTTCCGAGCCCCAGATGCGACAGTTTTGCTTGTTGACGTAGCCTCCGAGGTGGAAATGGGCCTCATCAGTCAAGATGATTTTTCGATGAAATTCCGGAGCATTTTCATGCATTTCAAGGACCCAATCAGCAAAGACACGACGTTGTTGATGATCGGCCGACTTGAGTTCTTGTGTTAACTGAACTTTATAAGCCTTAAGACCCAAGTCTTTATGCAAAATACGGTGTAATGACGTTTGTGGAATGCCTAATTCCAAAGAACGACGAGGAATGGACAAACCTGGGTTTTCTTCAACACTTTGGGCTACAACAGCAATATTCTCAGTTGTTCTTGAGCGACGTGCACGGGTTTTATTCTTCACATCACTAACTTGTCCCAACAGCTCGAATTTGTCCACCAATTTCTGTATTGCGGTCCGACAAGGTGCTTCGCGACGACCCAAAAATGTTTTAGTTTTACGAACCGTCTCTGCCAAATTTTCACCATTTTTATAGTGAATTTTAATAATTTCAATGCGTTGTTGAAGCGTGTATCGTTCTATTTCTATTAATGGCGTAGTTTCTTCTTGTCAAATGTCAAAAAATGACAGCTTCAAAAGTGACAGCTACCGAAATAGCGGGCTATTCAAAATAACACCTCTTATTGGAAAACCCTTTAGTTCTACCTTTAGTTTTCAAGTGGTTACAGTTTCGTACTGTGGTTTTGCTTTTTAATGAATTAGTTTTTTTTTCTCATTGAATTTTGAAGAAAAAAAGAATTACCTACTTATAACATTAGAACAATGAGTGAAAGTGAAGTCGAAGATCGAGTAAATGAGTTATTGGAAAAAGCGTTTAGTTCTTTTAAGTATGACGAAAAAAAAAAGATTATTGATGCGGGCAGGCCTACACCAAACTTAAAATCAACGTTAAAAAAAAGTGGCAAAGAATATGCGCGTAATTTTATTTTGGATTTGTATAAACAACATAATTGGTTGAATAATTAAAAAAAAAATATTTTCTAGAATCGCACACCCGTCTAAAAAATCCACGAAACGCCACTGGTATGTGCATATGTTGTGTGCATATCTACTATTAGAAGAGCTTGCGAACAAAAGAGGATAATGTCCAGTAAATTTTTGTGATTAGAAGAAGTATGAAAGTAACGGTAACATTTTTGTTTGAAAAGTAGTTTTTATTGTTTATTTCGTTTATCAAGGTTTGAACTTGATTTTTTTTTTGTTTATTAAAGCTAAGTATACAGTTCTTCAACCAAAAAAAAACTACATGCAATTCTAATGGGAGTGATTTTTGCCAAAAAAAAAATTCTGCTGAAAAATATTTTTATCAAACTGTGAACTTAACCCCGCAAAAAAAAATTTCTTTCTCACCATCAATTTTTTTTTCGTTCAAAAGAACTGTATACTAAGCTTAAAAAATGTTGTTAAAATATTATTTCTTTCCTTACAACCTCTAAAATTTTACTTGAAACCAATATTTGCCATATATAGGTACTTAGACCAAATAAAAATAGTTAAAACTTCAGTAAACACTTTTTGAATAAAATTTTGTATTGACTCAGTATCAAACAATAACAAAAATAAAATACTCGAAATACCCAACACTTATTAACTATTCAGCTCCCATAAATCTTCAAAAGTTCACAATCAATTCGAACCCCAGCCTTATCTCTTCATCTAAAGTGGCACTTTCAACTGGTTAATTTGATTTAAATCACATCCATGTGATTTGTACCTATACTAAAAACAACGATGACCATAGGTCCAAGCTTATACAATAAAACAAAAATTCGAACACGTAGCTACACAAAACTAAACGAATGCAAACCACAGCAGCACGTCTTAAATGCAAAACCGCTTATTCGACGACTTCCGACCGCAGCCGAAAACTTTGTTTGTCCAACTCTGACACTAAGTGGTAAGTGGCAACCGCGTTAACCTATTATCGCCTATCATCAGTGTTGCAAAAGGTTGGGGTAGCCGACGATAATTTACGATGATCAACAGAACGAAATTCGCATTAAATTTGCATCCAGCCCGTCTTCGTCTTCGTCTGCGTCGCTGCGTCCGTTCGTCGTCTCTTCATTCATTTTGGTAAATTATACAAATTTCCATGAAGCCACTATCCTATGTTATGCACCACAACCGCGCGCCGGCCGCCACAACCGCAAATCGGGGCATTGACAGACTCGCTTAGATTTAGTTTTACTTTTCGCCAATCTGAGCTCGTTGCTCGTGCCCGAGAGAGCGAATCATTAGAAACAGTGAAGACTGCAGAAGCAGATTGCAGACACTATAGGGAAAGGAAGGATGCAGATCTCTCAACTCCATCAATGCGGGATCCTCTTCAAAATGGTGCTCTGTTTTGTTATTAGAAGTCTGACTTTTATTAGGTCTTTGGGGGTGAGTATTGGTTTTGTGCAAAAAATCGATGCTAGCCCGCAGGAAAATTAAAAACAAAAATGTCTTAGCGTCAAACTAATTCCGACAAAGCTGAATTTCAGGAGAGAGCTTAGTTTTAACGTCTTAAGTAGATAATTAAAAGCAGCCTATACACTTGAACCATATTTTGTATTGTGAGTAAAACCAGTGAATCAAGACAAACCGTGCAAGGTGCACTGTACCTACTTTGTGGGTGTTTTTTTTTTTTAATTTCACTCAACAAAGTGACTCGCGCTCAAACCTCCCAATGTAGTATTTCTTATCAGGATCACAAGTCAAGCAGGAGTTAGCGTAAATCATTTCTACCACACCTTTTAGTAAGGATTAGGACCTGCGCGCGATGGCGGATGGACTTATTCGGGTCTTCTTCGATACTCTGCTCTGCACTGTACTTCGTCTCTGAGGATGCGCATTATCCACAAGAATAAATGTGATGCAAAACCAATCCATGGTTGCTCGAATTTATGCGATTTTGCGATTATGTCGACCGAATATTGGACGCAGCACGCGATGCGCCGCACGTAACCGAACCATTATTTTGGTAATAAATTTGCATGATTTGAAAACGTTAATCTCCTAAGTCTATTAATTATGAAATGGCAAACCAAACTGAGCATAAATCAAGTGACAGCTGTCAAAAAGACCAACTCCGAAAAAAGTATTGCCAGATTGAAAACCACACGTCTAAAAAAAAACATCTTTTATTATAGACCTAAACTTACATAATACTTATATACATATATACCTTTGAGTTAGCCTTTATCTATGTAAATAAATAAATAGATAAATAAATAAATGTAACCTTTTTTGAACTCCTATAGGTATCCTGACTTGACTATAATATAGTATATCTTTCTAAACGAGTATTTAAGAAATAGTTTGAATTTAAGCTATAGCGCTAAAAAGCTACTACGTGCGACCCAGATGTATATTTTTACTATCCCTTCCATCATGTTAAGTTATATAGTGCCAGTGAAACAAGGTGTTAAGCTTTTTTCACCGACAATAAAACCAAAAGATGAATGGTGATAGTAAGGTACGGAATTATAGGTACTAAAAAAAAACACAAACAAAAACTGAATGGCTTCAGGGCATTTTTATATATTTTGAATAGTAATTCAGCCACATTCAACAAGGCAATATGAGGTTATTTAGAAGGATTTGTGTGTTTTACAAATAGCTCATTTAGATTTCAAAGTTTTGATTAAAAAAAAAATAATATATAGGTGCTATGCGACCTCAAAACAAAAGTCTTAATAAGTATGTTTAGCATGTTAAATAAAGTGTGTTGGAAGCGTATCGAGAAAATATCGGTTAGGTTATACCTAATTCGGGGTTTTTGAATTAAAAAATGAAATAAATAAGATATTTCAAGATGTTGAGGATGTGTGAAGGTTGAAATAAATTAAGCACCTTTTATTCCTTCACGCATATAACTTTTATCCCGAATAGCTAACCTGTAATTGATGTTAGTTAATATTCGGGCGGGATTTAAAAATTGTATTTTTTCAATTTAAAAAAAAATATGTTTGTTCTTTATAAGAATAAAGCGAATGAAAAACGTTACTTCGCATCCGTTCTATCTGATGAGCAATAAATATTATGAACGAAGCATGAATGCAAATAAAATATCACATTTGGGCAACATAACTTTATCCTTATTTTGATGAAAACTTTCGAGGATAATTCTGATGTGGTGTAACACTCTGTAGTTTAACACTCTGGCAAGCTTCATCAGCTAACAAATATGTCCACTTTGGCAGTTTTGTTCTTGAGAACAGTTCCCTTGAGATTTGAGTTCCTGTAATTCGTTATTTTAATTTCTGGACAGACAACACCAACACAAATCTGCAGCCCCAAATCTGTCCAAAAGAAATTCATGTCATTTTCGTTTGGATTTCGGAACTGTTCCATTCCTATCTAAAATGGGAAATTTGGAGTAAAAGGAGTGAAAAAGGAGTAGCTCCGAACGTCCACTCGAAAACGACATTAGATTAGCAAATCGAATTTGTAAAATTAATTTCGTGTACAAAAAAGCTAAGTTGGCTTCACACGGTGTTTCGCATAAGATGCGACAAAAGGCTAGGGCGTGTAGGTTGGTTCAAGACAAGAAAAAAATCGAATGGGAGGCGGGCGTCTATTTCCTCCTGTTTAGACGGAAAGGGCAATTTTTCTTAAAATAACTTATTTAAGATATTAAAGAATCATTTTATATCAACTGCCAGAAATTCGTGTTTTTAATTTTTTTTAAACAATTATTTTAATAAATATTTTATTAAACTTTCATTATTGAATTTCTTTAAGTTATACTGCTTTTATATAGGACTTGAATTGAGTTTATGCATCGAAGTTGCACATTTTCGAAGCTTTATATGTGTATACCGCTCTTCTAAGACCTCCTGTAGTGTAGTACAAGTTTAAATATTTACAGTTTCGATATTATTTTTATAAGGCTTTCGAAATTTGTTTGTAAAAGCACGCAAAATGTAAACCATAAAAAAAGCGATTTTATTTTGTTATTAGTTAAAATGTAGGAATTGAGAAATAATGTTGTTAGCACTTAAAAATATTCATATCTACAATTTAAAAAAATTAAATATGTAGCACAAAATCGAATTAAGCAAAATATATGTTTTTATGTTAATATGAGTAAAATTACCTTGGTGAAAAATCGACCGATTAGAAACATTAATAAATCGAAAAATGTTAAATAATCAAAAAATAAAAGAAAACAATCAAAATCAATAAAAACAACAACAACTTAACTTAAAATAATTACGAAAATAATTTAAAATTAAAGAAATGAAATTTAATCAAAAGATGAGGGCATAATCTGAACGCTGCCAATTACTTGAACGCGGTGACCATATTTTATTTTTTGGTACGAATGTTTTATAATTTTTTCTAAACCAATAAATAAGTTTAAAAGCATCAGTTTTCTTTAGATTGACATAAGTTACATCAAACGTTTAAATGTGTAGGTATGCAAGTGGAGAAAAATTGACAGCTAAACATACACATTAAAATATAGTAAAAACTATAAATAAAGACTTAAGCTAAGCAAACACGATTGGAAGATCTTCCAATATTGGCAGACCTCTGTCAGAAGTCTTCCAATTGCATCCAATAAGCTTCCAATTGCCAATTTTCTATCAAGTGAAAATTGTCCATTTACACGGTTGGTTGATTTTAAATCAGCCAATTTTTGGTAGAAAATTGGCTAACAATTGCTGACAATTTTTTGTCTTCCAATTAAAAATTGTCTGGTTACACGATTGAAAGACTTCAAAGAACTAAAAATTGGCATACTAATTGGAATACAATTGGAAGATGAAGAATCTGAAACTTTAATTTAGTAGTGAAATAGTTCTGAACAAATTTTAAACAGCTTGTTAAAAATTATTTATAAAATATTAAAAAAAATAGAAAAAAAGTGAAAAAACGATATGAATGGAGCAATAGTGACTATCTTGGCAGCATATGTTTTGGAGAGTAGTGAAGAGGATTCCCAATACCAAAAAATTTTTGTAATCAAATTTTTTTTTTAAATAACCTTTCAAACACAAAAAGAATTTTTGAAATGAGATGGCACTTTTCGTTTTTACCCCATTCTGCGCTATAAATGCCAATTTTCTGAGAAAAATCTCTAAGACGGTCCACTAAAAACAACCTTTCAAACACCAAAAGAATTTCTTAAATTGTTTATTTGTTTTTATTTTTACCCCATTTCACCCTACAATAAACAAAATTTGAAAAGAGAATCCTTAAAGCCATTTCTTAACCGCCTACAGCGCCACCTGTTGAACGGTAATTGAATTGAACTGACAAACTAAATGTGTGCCTACAGCGCCACCTGTTGAGAATGAATTTTCCGACTTCACTTAGAAATTACGAACAAACCCGCAGATGGAAATATACCTATATTTTGGTCCAATCGTTTTCAAGTTTTAAGCACCCGAACACACAACGATCCATTTTTATATATCTAATAAAAAATATAGATATATTTCGATATAGAATATATATATGTAGATATAGACATAGAATTTGTTTCTATAACGCCTTAAAGAAATTTATTGAATTTTAAATAACTTCGATAGACCCTTATAACGGGTGATTTTTTAGCTGGTTTGGTTTTGGCAACACTGGTTTTGACAGCTGACGTGTGTTTAGTACCTTGTGTCACTGTCAAACAGCTTCAGTTTGGTTTGCAATTTAACCATGGATCGTCTTACAAATGAACAACGCTTGCAAATTATTGAATTTTACTATCAAAATTCGTGCTCGGTTCGAAATGTTCATCGCGCGCTGCTTGTGTTCAGCGATGAGGCTCATTTTTGGTTGAATGGGTACGTAAATAAGCAAAATTGCCGCATTTGGAGTGAAGATCAGCCAGAAGCATTGCAACAGCTACCAATGCATCCCGAAAAAGCCACTGTTTGGTGCGGTTTATGGGCCGGCGGCATTATTGGGCCATATTTCTTCAAAGATGATGCGAATCGCAGCGTTACTGTCAATGGTGAACGCTACCGAGCGATGACAACAAACTTTTTTTTGCCCGAAATGGAAGTTCTTGACTTGCATGATATGTGGTTTCAACAAGACGGTGCCACATGCCACACAGCACGCGAAACAATGGCGCAATTGCGAGGCGAGTTTGGTGAACAGTTAATTTCACGTTTCGGGCCGGTCAATTGGCCGCCTAGATCGTGCGATTTGACACCATTAGATTATTTTTTGTGGGAGTATGTCAAGGCTAATGTCTATAGGGACAAGCCCGCTTCGATTGACGCACTGGAAGCCAACATCCATGCATTCATTCGTGAGATACCGGCCGATATGTGTGAAAGAGTATGCCAAAATTGGACTCAGCGGATGGGCTACCTGAGACGCAGCCGATGTCAACATTTGCATGAAATTCTCTTTAAACATTAAATTGCAAGGTTCAAACTATCGATTCAAATAAATATTTCATTCATTTTTTCGAATTTTTTGTGTTTTTTTTTTTTTTTTTAAAGTTCTAAGCCTCTTAAAAAATCACCCATTATAAGTAAAAAAATTTAGTTGGGCGGGTTACCATGGTACATAAATATTTTGTTTTTTATGTCTACAACTTATATCCGAATCTTTCAATTTCAATGTAATTTATTTTAATCATCTTTTACAATGAATTTAAGTCTTTTTCAGCTAAAGTTTTTTTCCCTCTAAGAAAATTAGTATTTCACCAAGTTAAGATCTAGCAGTTCCCAATTAAAATTTAAAATTTAACTTTTACTTGGTTTTTTTCAAAGCAAAATGGACCATTAATTTTTTTTCCAGATCGTGCTGTGCTGATAAGCCAAAAACCTATATATTTAGGCCTTGGAACTCAATATCCAGCAAATTTTAAGTCAGATAAAGCGTCAAAATATGGTAGAAATAGGACTGCTTCGAGAGAATCTGCTGACAAACCATTCTTTATAAAGAAAAAATTCTTGTAGTTATTTTTCAAAATAGAGGAAAAAAACTTTACTTCGCTCATATAAGAGTATATTTAATATTATGCTTATTATGTGACAATAGTTTATTGAATTTGCAGATACTATATATGTATAGTTTTTAAAAATTCACAATCTAATTTATTCAATTTGAATAAAATCTCTTCCTTCCCGAAATATTGACCACCTAAAAACCCACCTTCAACATATTATTATGCGTAGATGTAGAGGAAAGCAAATTGCATGAGACCGAGAACTGATTACCTTCGATTTAAATTTTAACCCTTTTGCTATCTCCTCAAATTAGTTTCCATTTATGTTGCTTTAAGTAACACACCGATGTATCTTCGATAAGAAGATCTCCTACAACAAGAACAACAAAAAACCCTTTTAACCAAACCAAGAAGGTGCATGACACGAAGTTTAACCTCACCCAGTTGGCCAGTTGGTTGTTAATACAACCATTAAATGCAGCTAATTACTCGATATTTACAGTGCCACATGATAAGGCCTGCCCAGTGCTTCACCACTTCTCAATTAAGCAATTAAGCGAGTGCGAAGCGAAGCCAAGCCAAGCGAAGCTCGGTATCTTTTTAAGAGGAAACCTGTTGCTGCGTTCTGTTACACTTAAAAGCAATCTTCACTTAATCGATTCCCTAATTATTGGCAATATGTTCGATTGGTTTAGGAACGTTTCTCATGAGCAAAAACAAATATGGCGATGTCGCAATAAGTTGCATTGCGAAATGCAAGAGAAGAATAATGTGACCAAGAATCTATTAATGACAAAAGAAATGTAAGCCGACCTCAACAGGCACCCTACGATGGAATTTTGCCCGGACTTTGTTATAATAATTTTTGATACAAGTGCGGCAACAAGTAGTTGTAGGTTCGCTGAGAGAAGGGGGAAGATGGGTGCCTGTTGGCTTGGAGGATTCCTGTTTGCATCGGTGAATGTCGGCAATAAACAGGTGCGGGGGGGGTATCACATATAGCAATTCGAAGAAACCGCACGCAAGCACGGGGCACGACATCCAATAATAATGCATCATTGAAATCGCTGTCCCCCCGTGTTGCAAAGGACTGTGCCGCCGTGCGTCGCCGCTACCGCCATCGCCACCGCTGATGCTGCTGCCGCTAAGGACTGACGCGCGCTGTGTGTTTGTTTTTGTAGGTAGGACTTGTTTCGTTATTAGTAATTAAGTGGGGAAATGGCGGTGTTGATGCCGCCTGGCCTGGCCTGGCGTGTGCCTTTCTCTCGCTGACTCATTATACATACCGGCCAACGCAAAACTGGTATTTTGTTGCAACACTGCATATCCAAAGGATGCAGTTGCAGTTGCAGTCTACCAGTACCTTCCTACAAAATTTTGATATGCAGTGCAAAATGATTTGAATAAATGAGCGAATATAGGACATTGGTGTATATCGGGACTGGTTGGCTGGCACTGAAACTGGCAGTCGTGTATTACGCATCAGTTGATTCTCGTGACGGCGCGACGCGACGCAACGGTGGCATTCAGTCAGTGGCCACTCAGCGCAATGAATTGTTACACCTGCTGCATTGATGTGAAGCTTATATTCCTGCAGTAGGACCCAAGACTTTCTATTTTTTTTTTTTGTCATGGTATCATATTGATTTGCATACCTACCTACCTTTCAAGGGACTTAAATACCGTATTTTTAAATGCAGTCCTCTTTGACGTAAGCGGAAGCTGTCAGAAGAATTGATTTCCAGAAAAGGATGTTTAAGTTGGCAAATATGCAAAGTAAGCTAAACAAGAACTTGTAATCTCACTTAGGGGTTTGTGTGAATGCGAAAGGTTAAAGGAAATTGCGCAAACGATAACTTTTAGGCATAGAGTTTAAAAGTAAACAAACACGAAAAAACCACCACAAGGGATATTTTGAGTTTAACTCGGATGATCTTACACATACAAAAAATTGATGTGCAATTTGAGCTCTATGTATACTTAAAGTTGAGACTATTTATACACTTAGTAAAATATAGTATCCGAAAAATCATAACATTTGAAACAATCTGTGGTGTAAGCTCGATAGTGTTTCTGTGAAGTTTGTTCAAAATCGGTCAAGCAGTCCAAAACACAGAAACACAGACGCCGGAGTTGTATGTTGGAGTAAATCTCTTTTTATTTTGATTGCCTAAATATTATTAAAAAATATGCACGACTTGATCGCACGAACCTATATATTTAACGAGTCAAAAGTGATAAAAAAATGATTTTTCGTTTGATTTTTGTGTTTTTTTCTAAAAAAATGTTTTTAAAAATTCTTAAATGCATTATTGTTTAAACTATTTAGAAGCATCAGATTACAAAATCATAACAAAATCGGTCCAACCATGGCAAAGAACCGAACTGAACCCTCCGTTCGTATGCCACTATATAGAAGTAGAAAAAAGTAGAATTCAAAAATGTTTCCTCGAAGCCGCAAACGATAGATGGTTGGTCAGCAATTGATACTTGTCGGGTCTCAAGGAATCTATGGCCGAATTTTTCTAAGAAAAAGACAGACTTCCTACTTGAACTAAGCAGACCTCGACTATCCCTTTTGGTTGGAACCCTAACGGGTCACAACTCAATGGGAACCCACATGCGCAGAATGGGCATCAGCTCATCCGATTTGTGCAGAGGGTGTCAAGATGAACAGGCGGAGGAGGGGTCCTATCACTTCCTTTGTGAATGCCCTAGCGTAGTAAGAACCAGGTAAATGCCACTCGGAGATTACTTCTTTGACGACCTGAATGACATCTCGTCTTTGCCACTAAGGAACATCATGAAATTTATTCAAAGTTCGGGTTGTTTCAGGGAGGCATCTCATATAGGTACCCATACCTAAACTCCTTTCCTCGCCTATCCTCATTTGCACCTGTCCTGATGGGGACCATAATGGATCCATTGAGATCCGTGTGCGATGATGCGGTTTGCGTATAAGCACCCCTTCTAACCTAACCTAATGACAAACATATAAGCGAATAACCCAAAAATAAGACCATTTTCTCAAAAAACCTGGAATTACTAATTCCGTAATGTGAATTTTTTGAGAAAAACCTGAAATGCAGTTTTCTTAAAATTGACTATGTTATTATAGGTACGAAGTTTAATCAAAATCGTTAGAGCCGTTTTCGAGAAAATTTGAAGAAACCAAAATATTTTTATGGCAGATACCCGTTCTAGATGATCTAAGACCGAAATTCGAATTTTCCCTCTAGGGAATCACATAAAAATGCTCTGTACCAAATTTCATGTAAATCAGTCCACCCGTTTAGGCTCTAGCTCAAATTACAGTGGACGCACCCACGAACCGATGCACGCCCCGACGCACCGACGCACTGACCGACGAACGGCATGACGGAACCCACTTTCTCGGACCTCTCCATTATCGTAGTGTTGGTTTTGATTATAACCTCGACATTTTTTTCACACGAAACCAATTCTTGCCTTCTAGCTATAGAGCAAGTAAAAAGTGTATATTTAGGTAGCTATAGGGTAAAATAGGGTAAACACAAAAAATGGTTTTCAATTTCTAAAATTCATCATATGTTAGAAAAGTTATACTTTTAGAGAATGACTCAATAATTTTCATATTAGCTAATTATAGAGAAAATTGGGGTTAAACGGTAGTATTCAAGAATTCTAATACTTATATATTTAAATTCTCATTTGCAAGTATGGGTTGTTAGGCTGAATTCTTTGCACTATGTAATATATGTATGTATATGTAAGTAACACATAAGCAAGTAAAGCTATTTCTCGCACCTGTGCGGAGATAAAAAAAAAATTACGTATAGGTATATCTAGTCTACGCCCAAAAACAAATGATTTATCTAATAGGGCTGTGTCAATTAGGAACGATTCGATTTTTTTGATCCGATCATCGAAAAGTATTGATGATTGAAATCACAAATTTTCGTTTCAATCGATCCCAATCTCAATTATTTCGATGATTCTCGATTTTCAATCCCAATCTCAATCATTTCAATGAATTTCGATTTTCGATATCAATATCTTTTGAATTATTAATATATTTTAAATCATTTTGGGGTCTATCAAATCGGTACAGTATTCGTTAACTTCGGAGATTGAATTTCATCGAAACCGAAATAAAAAAATTGTCTTACTTTGACAGGTGTCAAAATATGCCAATAATTTAGGTACGGCGGATGGAAAACGGAGTACGCCAATCGATTTAGGAGGTGGGTATAGCCCTAGTCTCACGGCCGACGTTCTGGGACCACTAGAGAACTTAGTTTGACAAGTGTCAAAAACGGAGTACGTCAATTTAGGAAGTGGAAATTACCTGAAGTCACGTCAGTTCTCTAGGTCCTTTAGAACACTTTTAATTTGACAGGTGTCCAAATGTCAATTCATTTCCGAGAATACGCGCTACGTAACTTTGTACATCGTAACGTCGCACAGAGGAAAGTCCACGTTTTTATTTCACTCTACCACCGACATATAGATGTTTACAAATCAAGAATCGAATCAGAACAGTATGAAATAATAAATTGAGTGGAAAATGATCGATTGATTAAAATGATCGAATCATTTTGTTAATCGATTCTTGAACGATTCGATCATTTGAAATGAACGATTTACACAGCTCTATTATCTAAACGGTTTTAACAATTATTTTCAGGTGCGCAGGTCTATGCATTCGAGTATTCAACGCCAGAAAATCAAAAGCCATTTATGGCTTCTTGTGCAGTAGAAAGTTAATACTAAAACATGTTTAACTTCTGTATATAATACTACTATAGACTTATAAATTGGCCATTTATTCAGATTTCTTAGAAGTCAGAAGTTCCGAAATTTCATACCAGGACTCTTTAAACATTTTTAGTAATTCTGGCAGAATAAACTGTTTTAAATCTAAGGAACTTCAATATTATCTATTTCTTAAAAACGACAAGATTGAGCTTTTGGACCAACTGAAAGTTTGTAAGGCGATACAGATGCAGGTCTTTCTTCATAATCAATTCACTCAATTCTCAATTCCAACCAATTGTGTTGAACGTCATCGTGTCGATGTTTCAGGATCAGGACCAGCTACAAAACTTTCACGGCCAATCGTCTACAATCAAGGCAATCGGCCCGTTCTTCTCACATCTGTAACGTTCCCATATCGCTCAAATTTGGTCACCACAGGACGAATTGTCACAGCTGTTGTAGCATTGTAAGTAGGGTTGCACATTTTATATCGATATATCGAAAACATCGATGTTTTCTTATTCGATGTATCGAAAAAAACAATATATCGAATACGTTCGATATTTAACGATATATCGATATATTTCATTCGATGTATCGAATAAAAGTTTGAACTACGTTTCATCAACTATTTTGTGTGCCTTCGAGTTGAAATGAGTTTCGCTTAATCCGATCGCGCTCGCATAGTCGAAATCTCGAAATGTTGTTATCCCTTTCTTCAAAAGCCAACTCGATCTCTTTATACTGCAATTAAATGTAGTAGTTGGTTGCAAAAACATTGGATATATATAGATAAATATTGTATAAATATTTAATTATGGTAGCCAGCTCAGTCCCACCAGAAAGACTTTTTTCAAAAGCTTCACAAGTGTTGAATCAGCAACGTAACAGAATCCAAGCAAAGCAGATCAATTTATGCAAAGCTTGGAAAGGAAGTATTGGGATATCTAATATAAAAATAAAAGTTAATTCTATGTGTACATGTATGAATAATTTATTTTAAGTTTTTATATTAATAAAACTCAATTTTATTATAATCAGTCCAATTCTAAATGACAATTCCCCGGGAAATTTTTCCCTTTTCCAAACTCCCGTATTCTAAGCAAAAAATTCCCGCCAATTTCTCTCGGGGAACTCGGAATAAGAGTAGGTACTACTACTCAAGAGATAACACGTCTCCCGGGGGGTTATTTCCTCGGGAGTTATTTTCCCGGGGAATGTTTAGAATTGGGCTGAATATCTCATTTTTCTGTTCCCTTTTCACTATCCTAAATTTTTTAAACATAACTGAACTCATATAATACTAATGCATGGATGTTTTCATTCGATATATCGGAAAACATCGATGTTTTTATTCGATATATCGTAAAACATCGAAAAAACGTTTCGATACAATACATCGAAAAAAAACATAGATACATTTTTTCTATTGGACAATTGGACATCCCTTATTGTGACCCCCATAAAATGTGTAGATTTGTGTTTATAATTGACCGGCCATTTTCAAAAAATAATTGGCCAATTTCTGTTCTGTGTGCGATCGTGTAGTATTCTATTTTAAAAAAAAGTTATTATTTGTGTGAATAGAGAAGAGACTTTTGGTCCACCCTGTGATATTTCTGACATTAACTTTTAGACCGTCCCTCGTCTATCAATGCAAATCACTGCTTTCCCGTCGTTTTGGTTATTCGGATTGGAATTTATCAGTCAATGCGATGACATGACTTAATTAAACTTTTAAGATTTTGGAAAAGTCGTAAAGCTAAAGACCATCAGGTCACAAAATGAAATCACAACTGCTCACAAGTCACAACGTTGGTGGTCGATGATGGCGAGAACATAGTGGATGATGCCATAATAATAAGGATAAAGCGGTGCAAAACTGCGATGAATTCCCTCTATACCATCAGTGCCACTTACTTCGCTGATGTTTTTTGCATCAATCAAAGCCCCATGCCAGTTCAATGGGTTTGCTTGGTTAAAAATTAATGAATGCAATTAATCATTGATCCCTGATGGTTCGAGTATAGGTACATTACCCAACAAAATATATACGATCTCTTATAATATAAAAACCACGCTATTCAAAGGATTGATGAGGTATTCAACTGAACGGGTACATGCGTATACAAATTTTATGGATGTTTCCAAGGACTGAATAAACAGTTAACTCCTCTGAACTTTTGTTGGCCGTTTTTAAATGCGTTTACCCCGCATCAGTGATCGTTCACAAAAACCAAGCGGGCTATACTAAACGGTTTCTAATTTAAGGGCATGCGCCAAATGATTGATGATTCGATTCAGTCCCTGCGCGACTCCCGAGTCATGTCAAGAAGTATCTGTATCACTCTTGAGTGGGTTGGATTTGGGCTGTTATTGGCAAGAGAGCAGTGCGGACTACTTCCCTTATATATTTGGATTCGACCACCAGCCGCGCTCAGAGGTGATTGTGGAAGCAATCGTCGTCGTCGCCATTTGTGGTGCCATCATCGAAGTCTGCTCTCAGATTTTTTTGTTCTTTTTAATTTATTTTTTTTTTCAAATTGACTGACTTTATTTTGTTTTTTAAGAAGAAGCGTGCTGATGGGTTTTTTTTTCTGTAAAACAATATGAAAGATTTGCCTTGAAAAGTCACTTGATGGTGCATGAGTATTTATGAATTTAAAAAGAAATATATAATAAGGTACTATGAGGAGTAAGCAAAAGCAATAACCTTTGCCTTAAGCAATTCGCGGAGCGTTTGAAGAGCGGCGCGGCGTGCTATAATTTCAAGGTGTCAGTAAGAACAACAAGTCATATTCTTATATAAAAAGATCCAATTAATGATGCACAACTTGCAGTTTAAATAAAATTTGTTTCCATTCAATCTAGGGAGCCCGTGGCGTAGTGGTTAATGCGTTGGAATGTCAGGCCGGAGGTCTATATGGAGTGACTGAGAGAGATCCAGAATAATCCAACTGGCTGGCACGATTTTCTTATTTCCATTAAGTTACTTAACTCACAGGTTATTTTGACGAAATTTGAGTAAAAAAGCTCTAAATGGACTAACAACTGGCAGAAATTAGAAAAAATCTGTAAATTTAGTACATGTGTTCTTTTTAGAGGTATAGAACTTTGAAATGGAATAAAACAAAGATGATTTTTTAAATTAACATGAAATTTACTTTATTCGAAAGGTAATCTTCTGGCATTATAATTACAATATGATTTCTGGTATATGACCTTTACTGATGGCTCGGACGTTGTCTAATCTGGAGGTCCAATTTTCGATGATTTTTTCCAACATTTGTGGCCGTATATCGGCAATAACGTGGCGAATGTTGTACTCCAAGTGGTCAATCGTTATGGTTTTATCGGCGTAGACTAGTGGCTTCAGATATCCCTACAGAAAATAGTCAAGCGGTGTTAAATCGCACGATCTTGGAGGCCAACTCACGGGTCCGTAACGCGAAACTATGCGGTTACCAAACGTTTTCTTCAATAAATCAACTGTGGCAAGCGCTGTGTGACATGTTGCGCCTTTTTGTTGAAACCACAGCGCCTGCACATCATGGTTGTTCAATTGATGAACGAAAAAGACAGTTATCATGGCTCTATAGCGGTCACCATTGACTGTAACGTTCTGGCCAGCATAGTTTTTAAAGAAGTACGGACCAATTATTCCACCAAACCATAAAGCACACCAAACAGTCAGTTTTTGTAGATGTAACGGTGTTTCAACATACACTTGAGGTTTATCATCACTCCAAATACGGCAGTTTTGTTTATTGACGTATCCTTTCAACCAAAAGTGAGCTGCATCGCTAAACAAAATTCGCTTATGAAAATTGGGATCAACGGCAATCTTGTTTGGGCCCATTTGGGCATAATTTGAAAGCGTTGTTCAGGCGTCAGTCTATTCATGTTGAAATGCCAAACCAAACTATAATAAATCACTTGACAGCTGACAAAATGGCTGCCAGTTAAAATAGTGTTGCCAACTTAAAGTTCTATACTAGAGGTAAAAAAAGGCCCTTCAATTTATTGTAGCCCAGCTTGATAGTCACAGAAAGTGACACTTAAGAGCATGGAAGATTATAGGGGGAAATATAACAGTGCTCACTAAACTGAATAAGGGGCACTTAAGAATCCGATGGGTGTCACTTAAGTGGCACTTATAGTCAGGCTTTGAAACTGAGCCTAAAGTCCCAATATGGGAAACTTAAGTGCCACTTATTACTTTAAGGGCCAGTTTCACAGTCGACACTTCTTACCGGAATAAGTGGCACTTATGTTTTCCATATTAAAACTTTTGGCTAAGTTTTAAAGCCATAGTAAGTGGAACTTAAGTCACCAACATCAGATACTTAAGAGCAATTTAACTGTGAAATTGCACTTTAATCTTCCACATTGCCTACTTAAGTGCCACTTTTCTGGCTGTGAAACTGGCCCTAAGTGTGTACTGTGAAATTGGCCCTTAAAGTAGATTCAACATTCAATTTACTGTCAGATTAATAAATAGAAAAATAGTTAAAAATAGCTTAATTGGCTATTGGCCTGGGTTAAATAATACATAAATGTTATACAACATATAACTATAAATAATACTAAACGAACAAAAATGTCAAGGATCTAGTGCAATAAAATTAAATTCCTCAATGTCACTATCGAACAGAGTTCCCGTTTAAAGGCTTTACCATTTTGTTTTTTTACAAATAAAATTAATTTACACCTTCGTGGATTAAACCAATAAATCTTGGACAGCATCGCCAGACAGCAGGAGCAGCGGTGAGCTTGGAAAATTTTAAAAAGGAATGCGTATTGCGTATCCCATAAGAAGAGATATGCTGACAGCATTATGCTGCCGTTGCTCTTGCGCAACCATTTTTATCGTCATCTTCATACATATTATGATGATGGTATTTATAAAAGTGAAGGAAGAAGTAGTATCTTTGCATCTGACGGGTGCCTTGGCACCCAGGGTGTCAAAATACAATTACGAAGACACCCGCTGATTTGAATAGGGCGTAATAAGACTCTTGTTTAATATTCATCGAGAACTTAAGCGTGAAAGCGTTTAATTGTTAATTATTGATGGTCACAGCTTCGTGACTTTCGAATTTACCTGCATTGGTATAGGTAAAGGTACCTATAGTAATTTATTTGATTGTGACTTGTGAGTCGTAAATATTTTTAAACTGGTTCAGGTGTATGCTTCACTTAAATTTAGGTACCTATATAGTTTAAATTATTTTTGAATGGAACTTAATTAAAATTTATTTTTGTTTTCTTGGCCCTGCATGAATAACATAACTTATAATAAATAAAACTCGTATTTGTAATACTTAAATAATAATTTATTGCTTTTCGATCATTCTTTGTTTAGTTTTTAGTTTCATATATCTCAAATCCTTGCGTTAAGACAGTGAAAAAATGTATTGTTGTTATTATTTGTTAATTAAAAGTGAGCTTTTGATATTTATTTCATGAGTCAGCAAAATTATTTTATTGTTCGCCGAATAACTCATTAATGATATTTTTCGTTTCGTTAATGAACTTAATTCATTAATTAACGAAAAAAGCATTTTAAAATAAAAATTTTTGTAAGATAAATAAAATAAACATATCTTGCCAAAAAACTAAACTGTGGTATGAACTTTAAAGAAAGAGCCAAGAAGGCCATGATCACTTTTAACTCCTGCCTCAAGATCTTTGGTAAGACCTGTGCTCCAAACCCTAGAATTATAATGTGGATATACACGGCCATTATACGACCGATCCTTACATATGGTGATGGTAGCCTGGTTTGGTGGAGCGCCATGGATAAAGCAATTAATTATAAAACGCTTAACAAATTTCAAAGACTAGCGTGCATATAGGAATCACAGGGGAGGTCCACACCCACTGCGGGTATGGAAACCATACTCAATCTAAGACCCCTAGATCTATTCGTTCAAGATGCTGGATGCTGGCTTACAACAATCAGATAAACCGATGGCAGAAGTTTACACCGCGACGCATCGAAGATGGATACAGGAGTAGGTGCGGGTTTCTTCTCAGAGTCCCTCGATTTATCCAACTCTTATAGACTCCCTGATTACAGCAGTGTCTTCCAAGCAGAGATTCTGGCAGTGATAAAGGCTGCTGAACAAGTCTCAATGCTGGCGATAACACAGGCTGATATCGCACCTTTTACATTGTCAGCCAAGCAGCAATCAAAGCTATATCTGCCACAGAAATAAGATCCAAGCTGGTTTCATGCTGTCGCGAAGAGCTAAAAGTTCTTGCCACGCAGGACAAAATCAGACTCTGCTGGGTCCCTGATGGAACCTGTGGAATTCTAGGAAATGAAAAAGCAGATGAACTGGCAAGGACTGGTTCATCATTAGAACTAAAACTAAGCCTAATGGACTCCGGTGTTAAAATTCCACCCTGTGCCATTGAATAGAAAATTGGTAAGAAGATAGTGGAACTTACCAATCACAGATGGAATTCACTCGTAGCTTATACCACTACAAAGAATCTGTGGTCCAGCGACAATAAGAAAAAAACGGACAAAATCATGAACCCGAAAAAAAAGATTCCTGAATCTTTTGATAGGAATTATCACAGGGCATAATCACTTAGGGCAAGTTTTTAAGTGGTGAGCTAAACAAGAATTAGTTAACTCTAGAAGTAAATTAACCCACAGTTAACTGGGGAAGCAATTTTTTGGTGAAGAATCCATGTGGAACGACCAGAAAATTTCGTTGGATAAAACATCAAAAGCATCTGTTCAGTTAATCCTGAGTTAACTCACCAAATTTGATGAGTTAACTCGAGTTTAACTTTAATCTGGCACTGAAAAACTGAACCTTAGGATATCATAGAAAGAATATGAGACTATGTGCTGAAGACATTTGCAGAGGCTGCAGAGACGAAGAAGTGGAGGAGGATATCCTTCACTTCCATGGTCACTGTCCGGCACTCTGCAATATATGGAACAAATTTTTGGGTAGCTATTTCTTCAAGGATCTAGCAGAAATATCGAAGTCAACAGGTGACCACATCTTAAATTTATTGAACTTCATCAACGCCAACAAATGGCTTGATACTCCATAGGATTTCATAGTTTATATTCTTTAAGGGATGGTCCAATCAATCATGGTAGCATAATGGATTAATATTGATCTAAGTGTGACGGGAACAAGATCCACTGTCATCCCATCAACCTAACCTAGCCTAACCTAACCTAGGTACGGTTGTTTGCAACAGAAATCAAAAGGATTCAGAAAACTGTACCTAGCTACAATAGATTTTGCATCATAATCAGAAAAGTCATAATTTATGCGACACTGAAAATTTCTTAATAAATGCACGTTTAGTCGAACCATGTGGTGGTTTTATTTTAAAACATACAATATAGTTGCGATTGTTCTATATCTTTCACAGCCTATTTCCATTTTAACTATGCTTGTATTCCTTGTATTATATACCTCTTTTATGCTTGATAAAAGAATCACTTGCTATAAAGGATAATCTTGAAACATAGGTATCCTTTTAATTAAAGCGTAAACTTACTTCCTAGATAAAACCTATACCTTGGCGTCATTCTTATCGCAAAATACTATTGTCCGACTTGTGGTTGATATAGCCCTTAAATTAAACGTTGCATATATCATGTAGGTACTATCAACCGGATAAGAATACTCAATTTATATCCGTTGAGCATTAAGTGCACATTATCATTTACAACTTCATTCAAAACTATTATTTTATCGTTCTTCCAAACCGAGCGAGGGTTATTTTTTGTCTCTGTCCTTAAAGAAGACGCTACAGCAGCCACAGATAAGGGACCACCTAAACGTTCGAGTTTAAGATAAAAATGGTCTCGTCCAAGTGACCACATTTGCAAGACGACATTAATGATTTTTGTATAGGTATATACATATGTACATAATATCTAATGCATTTCTGAAAGGTTTACTCGTTGAAAGGTTTATTGAGATTGAGACATTTTTCCAGATCGACGAATTTCATTTTTAAAGAGAACATAATGAAGAGAAAAAAGGTTACAAATATTCTTTTTTATTGAAATTCAAGGAACATGACGTGGATGAAGGAAAAAACTCGTGCTGATTGATTGATGTACGATTTTATTAATCAGCATAAATTAAATATCTTGTTGTTGATGTATATACGTTATCTTTTTAGAGTTGAAATATAAAACGAATGTGTAACTGCCAATCATTCAATTTCTCAAAAGTGTTAAACATCAAAACACTTTTTTTTTGTAAAAATATTTTATTTTCAATTAGGATTTTTTTTTTTAATTTAATTTTAATAATATTTAATTGAAATACGTATTGCAAAAATTAGTTTGCTGGAGATCAAACAAATTTAAGTCTGGTATATCTAACAACCATGTTGGGTATTGTTTGATCTGCTAAGACTATTTTTTTCCGTTTTTTAGTACTGAACATATTTAGTACAATAAAATTATTTGGTCCATGGTTTTTGAGAGTTTAGAGTAGGTATGTACCGCGAGTACATTAGTTATTGAATAATATTGAATACTTCACTACAACACAATAATCCAAATCTGTTTTTTTTTTTTGCAGGTAATTCAATTGATGAATGACATACGGACTCCAACAATAAATGAGGGAAGTGGGGCAATGGGATCTTAGCACCTAATTTGTGGGATATTCGCAAAAAAAAAGTCATAAAGTGTGAACTTCTTTCAGTTATTGGTCAGCCATAGATTTTTTATGAATTTTTGCAAATTTTTTTAAGGTCTTAGTGAAGATTGTAAGAGCACCTCATTTCTAGAATTACCAAAAAAATAATAACAATAATTCAATTTTAATGGTCATAGATGGTCATAAAAAAAAGCTAGTATCATTGATTGGACAGCCATAGATTTTTTGACTTAAACAGAAGAATTTTTCTTTTCAAATTTTCTTCATATTCTTAAGGGTATTTTTTTATACGTGTGGTTTTCAAGAAGAAATAAAACGCATATTGTTTAATGTTATGGCCAAGAATTTAGCTTTATTATGAAGATAAGGGTTTGCCACTATGTTTTAAAAATGATTTCGGGCAAGTGGTCGCCGCGACTTGCTCGAATAAATTCCAGTTGAGAGGCCCAATTTTCGACTACTTTTTGAAGCAATTGGGGCCGTATGTCAGCAATAATGCACTGAATATTCTCTTTCAAGGCGTCAATCGTCTCGGGCTTATCTGCGTAGACAAGTGACTTCACATAACCCCAAAAAAAAATAGTCCAGCGGGGTTAAATCGCATGATCTTGGACTCCACGCCACAGGCCCACGACGCGAGAAATGCGCTCACCAAAAGTTTCCTTCAATAAAGTGATTGTTTCGTTGGCTGTACGGCATGTGGCGCCGTCTTGTTGTAACCAAAGGTCGTCCACATCAACATACTCCAATTCAGGCATGAAAACGTCATTAGTCATAGCTCTATTGCGTTTCCCATTGACTGTAACATTATGGCTGGCTTCATTTTTGAAGAAATATGGACCAATGATTCCCTCTGCCAAGGAGCACACCAAACAGTGACTTTTTGAGGATGTAACGGAGTCTCAACAATGGCTTGAGGATTATCTACACTCCAAATGGGGCAGTTTTGCTTATTAACGTAGCCATTCAACCAACAATGAGCTTCATCGCTGAAAAAATATTTCTTGTGAAAATCGGGGTCAACAACGATCTCGTTTCGAGCCCATTTTGCACAATTCGCAGGCGTTGTTCAGGCGTCAGTCTGTTTATTATGAAATGGCAAACCAAACTGAGCATAAATCAAATGACAGCTGTCTAAAAGAACAACTCCAAAAGAAGTATTGCCAGATTGAAAACTACACGTCTAAAAAAAGACCCGTTATTATTGTTTTCAATACCTACATATGTATATAGGTATATCGTTTAAAAGCCTAAACGATCGAATAAGTGTAAAACTGGTGTTTTTGTATTTGACGGTCCTAAACTGTCCTACAAAATTGGACAATTATGGTTTTTTTATAACATGATTTCAGAACATTTTTTTCAATGTTAAGCCATAGCCTATAGTATAGCCCTATAGCTATTAAAATTAACAGAGTATTTTTTTTTAAATCAGTAGAGCGGTTTTTGAAGAAAATAAGATTTTTATTAATGGGTACAAAATGTTTATATGGCAAGTGCATTAAAGTTTAAATTCTAGAATTTGATTTGAATTGAATTGAATTGAATTGAATTGAATTGAATTGAATGGAATTGAATGGAATTGAATAATACATTCTGGGATTTTTCCTGGAAAACGGTAGGTATAGGCACATTAAGTGGCTTCGCGGATTCCAAGAATCCTAACTCCATCGGTGGGGTCTCTGTTAGGGTATGATCAAATATATTGTTATACAAGTCCAGAATGAATAATTATAAACACAACATATTTCGTTCTTTACCAATGTTGATAAAAATTCTCAGTTTTACCCACATATTTAAGAATTTAAAGGTCTTCCGCATTGACATAATACATTCATATGACATCAACCTGGCAATAGGTAGATTATTTTTCATTTTTTTTCTAAAAATACATTTTTGTTACAAACTAGTTCTTACATTATATAATAAACCTTTACTTACTTACCACAATCACCTTCCTTAATCGGCCTCCGACATTGATATTGATTGGTGTCTGGTAGTACATACATTAGCCGTGTTTTATTATCTTCTATAGGGATCCAGATCTGGATCTGGATTTACACCTAATACACAAACAAAATACTGTGAAATTTTCAAAATTGTTTTTGTAAGACGTGTTAAAAGTTAATCCAGATCTAGATCCGGATCCCGATAGAAGATAATAAAACACAGCAATTATTAAACTCTTTTCTTATATTAAGTAAAACATTAAACTTACCCGATTTTTGATCAAAGTTATTATAAATCTTTAAAGAAGAAACATTGTGCGAGTCGATGTGTTGCGTATGAAATTATTTCGTCCTCTTTGAAATTACCCATAACACTGACATTGGCATAATTTTATTACTAGTCAATTATTTTTTTTAAGTCAATAACTGCTATCCGTCACTCAAAACTGAAATCATTTTGATTATATTTATTATAATTTCTGGCGTGCGTAAAAATGTTCGCGTGCACCAAATTGCCAGGATTTGGAATTGCTGAGCGTAACCTTTCAATGCTGATCGATTTAATAATAATTCATGAGCAATTTAGCCACAAAAAATGATGTCCTTCGACTAATTCCACTGAGGCTATCTATATACACGGCCGGACCATCACTATACAAAAAAAAATGGAATATCGAATTTCTGATACTAATTAAATCTGGGTCACAACCATTTGCTCGTCCTTGTCCGCACTAAACATTACTTACGGACAGTTTTGCAAAGAACGCATGCGAGATGATGCCGATGTGAATTTGCAGAGCAGTGGAGCTGGTATACCTATACCTGTACCTTGGCTAACCGCTAAATCGATGCCAAAGATATTTTTAATGATCAGGTGTGAACAATCCATCAAGATACACCTGTAGAGCTGTATAGCAAGTGCTCACGACATCTGATTGCACACGAGAGTGACCGGCCGGCCGGCGCGGCGTGGCGCAGAGGACAACAAATTCAGCAGCAAGGAACATCGCAGGAGAAGAACTTTTTTTCGTTTAAAACGCTGAGGTAAATATAAATGTGTTTCTGTTTACCTTTATGCATGATTTTTGGCTTCAAGCAAAAATTCTTACAGTGCGGAATCCAGAATATATTAATGAAAGTCCAGGTAGGTTTATTGAGGTAAAAGGCATTCCCGATCTCGATCTCGATTCCGATCCCGAGACTCGACCCACCATCCATGCCATGCTATCGATGATGGAAGAGAAAGAATTATCATCAAACGAATGGAAAAAGGTGAAGTGATTTGAGTTTTAATTTTGGGACCTTAAGGATCGTGCAGTTCGTGATTCGTGAGACAGTTAAATGAGTTGACCTCAATTTAGCAAGTTTGAAAAATAATTAACCGTTGTAAATGATGATGACAACGAGAAGGTACTTATACCTACCTATACCTACGAGTACTTATACATTGTTAGTTTGAAGTGTTTTGAAAATCACAAATCTATAGGTCTAAATTGATTTAACAATGGCAATTCTGGTTGTAGTTAAGAAGGAATCATCAAGTTCAAATTAGCAGAAAGAAATTTTGATATAAGGAAAGTGGGTTGAAAATATAACATTAAATTAAATAAATTTGGTGGCGAGACAGGCATGGCCGAGTGACTTACAACTCTTAGCCATTTGTGTGTACGTTTTTTTTTTGTTTACAGGAATGTAGGGGACCTACAATTTTCTCCCGAATCCGAACACCAAGGGTGAGAGGCAATTCTTCATAGTAAGACATACTTCTGATGGAGAATTAGTCACTTCCTCGCAAGAGGTGGACGAGGCTGATATGAATCAAACGTAGACCCCCGACATGACAGTCCATGGTACTAACCATTACCCCATGGCTACTACAAGTAATATTACTCCTGAATTTTTAAAAAATCTGTTTGCCTTTTTGCACTTTGAGAGTAGAACTGCGCATAGAGAGCAGTACCTACAGTATTAATGAAAATGAATGATTTGAAGCTTTTGCATGGCAGTACGGGGTTTTTAAAACCAATACAAATAGTGCAATTGCAGTACTTCGACAGCCTTGGATACCACACAAGTAGCCTTGAAAATGATATGGTGTGCTCGGAAAGTGTAAATACGATGTTTGCCTCATAAAATAAGTTGAAAAGGTTGATCATATTTACATTAAAGCAAATTAGATCACATGTCGTCGTAGATGTCGTGCAAAAAGTCGTACTTCACAAATTTCCCATGTTAGGGTTTTATTTTATCTATTTTATCAATGTGAGCATTGTTCTAAGATTTGAATAAAAATTCCATTAGTGAAAAGAATATGAATTTGTTGTCTCTATAAAATAATAGGTTTTTTTGGTCCTGAACATTCGAAGTATAATGTACGTCTTTTTGAAGAATCGACTACGATATACTTACATCACACAGCCGTACTTCTTGTTTTAATAAACATAACACCGCTCTAAAGGAGAACTCGTCATGAATAAAGAGATCCCAGCACAAGCCATAGGAATCATTCAATGACATATAATACAAAGTGGTACCTACAATAAATTGGTAAAGCTATCCAATTCCCAACCCAACGCACATATAATTTCTTAATTAGGACAATGCATCGCTCAATAAGTGCTTCTGATGCCTCTTGCTGATCACAGAAGGCCGACATACCGCGTCAAAGATAAAAACTTTGACAACTTGTATGCCGGCTTGCTTTAAGCAAATTCCAATGGATCTGATGAAATTGGGGAGCATCAGGAGCACCCTTTGCCATACATGAGAAGTGTAATTTAAATTACTGCTATATTTGGATTGGTTAATGGGGGATAGAGGTATTTGAGTTTGAAGCAAAGATACCAGCAGACATTTTGCCAAGAGGAGGAAAGGTGTTAAAACCTTAAAATAAAGGGTTTTCCAATAAGAGGTGTTATTTTGAATAGCCCGCTATTTCGGTAGCTGTCACTTTTGAAGCTGTCATTTTTTGACATTTGACAAGTAGAAACTACGCCTTCAGACGATACACGCTTCAACAACGCATTGAAATTATTAAAATTCACTATAAAAATGGTGAAAATTTGGCAGAGACGGTTCGTAAAACTAAAACATTTTTGGGTCGTCGCGAAGCACCTTGTCGGACCGCAATACAGAAATTGGTGGACAAATTCGAGCTGTTGGGACAAGTTAGTGATGTGAAGAATAAAACCCGTGCACGTCGCTCAAGAACAACTGAGAATATTGCTGTTGTAGCCCAAAGTGTTGAAGAAAACCCAGGTTTGTCCATTCCTCGTCGTTCTTTGGAATTAGGCATTCCACAAACGTCATTACACCGTATTTTGCATAAAGACTTGGGTCTTAAGGCTTATAAAGTTCAGTTAACACAAGAACTCAAGTCGGCCGATCATCAACAACGTCGTGTCTTTGCTGATTGGGTCCTTGAAATGCATGAAAATGCTCCGGAATTTCATCGAAAAATCATCTTGACTGATGAGGCCCATTTCCACCTCGGAGGCTACGTCAACAAGCAAAACTGTCGCATCTGGGGCTCGGAAAACCCAAGAGTTATTGTTGAAAAGCCTCTCCATCCTCAACGCGTGACTGTTTGGTGCGGTTTATGGTCCGGCGGGGTCATTGGACCTTACTTTTCCGAAAATGAGGCTGGAGCAACAGTTACGGTCAATGGATTGCGCTATCGAGAGATGATTAATGATTTTTTATGGCCTGAATTGGATGGTATTGATCTGGACAACGTTTACTTTCAACAAGACGGCGCTACGTGCCACACAAGCAATGAAACCATCGATCTTTTACGGGAAAAGTTTCCGGACTGTGTTATCTCTCGAAGAGGTGATCACAATAGGCCACCGAGATCTTGTGATTTAACACCTTGCGACTTCTTCCTTTGGGCCACGTGAATGATAAGGTCTACGCCAACAGCCCAGCGTCGATTCAAGACCTCAAAGATGGAATTCGTGAGGCTATCGAGGACATAGGGCAGCCACTTTGCGATTTGGTTATGGAAAATTTCATGAAAAGGATATGGTCCTGTAAGCGTGGTCGTGGCGGCCATTTGGCTAATGTTGTGTTCCATTATTAACGGCATACCTTCCTCTTTATAATGAAATAAACATCCGATCATTTATCTCAAAAAATGCCATTTTTCTTTGAATATCAAAATAACACCTCTTATTGGAAAACCCTTTATTATTAAAATATTTTATAAAGATCTACATAGCATTAAAGAATATCGAATTTTTGCGATTAGAAGTTTCTTACCGCCGTAATATTCACGCCGTTTAAAACTCGGTGTAAAAGTCCTTAAACCGACTACATTTAACCGAAGTAAACCGATAGAATTTAAACGACAAAATCTCGTTTAAATTGGTAATATTCACACCGTTTAAGCAAAAAATTGCATTCGGTTTACGTCGGTTTAAATTTGTGGTTTAAACCGAACGTCGCATAGCATCGGAATTATGAATATACTAAAAAAGGGTTTTCTTGGCATAAATAGTTCCTGTTATTTTTAATTTTTTTGAAATCTAGAAGGCTTTTGGGTATCTATTTGACGATTTATTTTTTTTTCAAGTTTAATTAATTAAAAAAAACAAAAGAATACAAAAAACACTCACATTATCGCAGCCAGGTGAAGTGATTTTGACGTGCGTGTAATCAATAGCACCGCAATCCGCCAATGCCGCAAAGGCAGCCGCCTTCTGCATGCACTCTCCTGCATTGCGTGGCTTGTGCACGAATGTGTCGAAATGCATCGCAAACTTGGGGCAATATTTTTGACAATGTGGACTGCGCAATTCCAATATAATCGGCCGATATTTGCAAGAAATTCCCAACGGCCATCATACGTACAACTGCCAGCAATTTTTCTTCAGCAGATAACTCACGTGACCTAAAATGTACTCAGTAATACGAAATGCGAAATAAAATGACACCCACCGAGTCGGATCACCGTCAATGTCCTCGCGAACGTCGCTTAAAGTGAGTGAATATTACCGATTAGTCGGTTTAATAATTTTAAACCGACTATACTGAATTTAAACCGACTTTTAACGGCGTGAATATTACGGCCGTTAGCATCTCTTTATGTTTCTATGTAAATATAAGTTCTCCGATATAACCTGAACTCCCTCTTCCATAACACAAACAAAAAAAACCGTTACAACTGGACTAGATAAGAACTTAAAGGTACCTACATACAAATATTATTAAAACAGGTGGGCCATCTAGTATGGTATCTTTTTCAATCATAGGTTATTTTGACACTGACAGCTGTTTGCCACTCGAAATCTTGACAGAAACTCAGTATCATAACTCCGCGCAACGAAATGAGTCGCTTTACGCTTGAAAAACGTTGGGAAATATTGAAAAATTATTTCCAAAATGAGTGCTGTGTAGTCCAAACAGTGCGCGTTTTATTTGACGAGGCGCATTTTCGTCTCGGCGGCTACGTTAGCAAACAAAATTGCCGCACCTGGGGCTTGGAAAACCCGCACGTTATTGTCGAGAAACCAATGCATCCACCGAGAGTGACAGTTTGGTTTGGTGCGAATTGTGGAGTGCTGGCATCATTTTACCATTTTTCTTTGAAAATGAATCTGGGAACAACGTTTCACGGTCAGCGGCGAGTGTTACAGATCCATGTTAACCGACTTTTTTGTTTACAGAAATTAAAGACATGGATTTGGACGACCCCTGGTTCATGCAGGATGGCGCGCCATGCCACACATCCAATGCCACAACCACAATCGATCTTTTGCGCACCAAATACCCAAATCGTGTTATCACTTTATCAGCCGTCTTGGCGATTTCAATTGGCCGCCTCGGAGCTGCGATTTGATCCCTTTGGACTTTTTTTTTTTTGTGGGGAACCGTGAAGGACCGAAGTTATGCCAACAATCCGGAAACGATTCAAGCATACTTAAGGCCAATACTATTAAAGCAATCCGTGAGCTACAGCCCGAAACCATCAACAAGGTCTTGGAAAATTGGAGTGACAGAATGCGTTGCTGCCAAGGCAGCTTTAGCAGCCACTTGAACGACGCTGTGTTCCATAATTAATGGAAATGTTTGCTCTTACTGCTACGTTTCCATCGATAACCAAGATTTAAGGGCTGGCCAAACAGAGTACGGCCTAGCGTTCTTTGTAAGAAACAACAAATAGATCGTCGCGTTCTTTTCTTGCTTGTGAAATGTTGACCGCACCGCCCGATCGCTTTCATGTTTGGCCAGCCTTTTAATTAGATTTGTCCTTAATTTTCTGCATAGGGCAAATCGAACTAACCTTTTATTACACCCTCCTGAAAGCATTCATTATAGTTAATGGATTTTTGTTGCTTCTTTTGACAAATCATGAATCTTTCAGTCTCATTTCAACTTCATAAGAAAATATGAAAAAGCGCTTTTAGTTTTTTTTGCGCACTGAAAGGACTAAAGAGATTTATTTTATCTGATCTGTGATTAATCTTCGGTGGAAAAATAGTACATAATTATGTACCTATTAATGTTTAATCGTGTCATTTTGGTATAAGAATTCCAGTTAACTAACAGGTGATTTTTAAGCTGGTTTGGTTTTGGCAACACTGGTTTTGACAGCTGACGTGTGTTTAGTACCTTGTGTCACTGTCAAACAGCTTCAGTTTGGTTTGCAATTTAACCATGGATCGTCTTACAAATGAACAACGCTTGCAAATTATTGAATTTTACTATCAAAATTCGTGCTCGGTTCGAAATGTTCATCGCGCGCTGCTTGTGTTCAGCGATGAGGCTCATTTTTGGTTGAATGGGTACGTAAATAAGCAAAATTGCCGCATTTGGAGTGAAGATCAGCCAGAAGCATTGCAACAGCTACCAATGCATCCCGAAAAAGCCACTGTTTGGTGCGGTTTATGGGCCGGCGGCATTATTGGGCCATATTGGGCGAATCGCAGCGTTACTGTCAATGGTGAACGCTACCGAGCGATGATAACAAACTTTTTTTTGCCCGAAATGGAAGTTCTTGACTTGCATGATATGTGGTTTCAACAAGACGGTGCCACATGCCACACAGCACGCGAAACAATGGCGCAATTGCGAGGCGAGTTTGGTGAACAGTTAATTTCACGTTTCGGGCCGGTCAATTGGCCGCCTAGATCGTGCGATTTGACACCATTAGATTATTTTTTGTGGGGGTATGTCAAGGCTAATGTCTATAGGGACAAGCCCGCTTCGATTGACGCACTGGAAGCCAACATCCATGCATTCATTCGTGAGATAGTGGCCGATATGTGTGAAAGAGTATGCCAAAATTGGACTCAGCGGATGGGCTACCTGAGACGCAGCCGCGGTCAACATTTGCATGAAATTATCTTTAAACATTAAATTGCAAGGTTCAAACTATTGATTCAAATAAATATTTCATTCATTTTTTCGAATTTTTTGTGTTTTTTTTTTAAAAAAAGTTCTAAACCTCTTAAAAAATCACCCGTTATATGAGCAAATATTCAAAAATCCTGGTTTGAACTAAATCTGTAGCACCCATTTACTCGATTAATCCAGATTAAAAATTAAATGCATATTTAAATCAATTTAAATGCATATATTTAAATCAATTAAAATCCACATTTAATTCCAATTGCATTTAAACTGCTCTTCAGAAAGCCAGTTTATGTCCGGATTATTTTGGCCAAAGATAAAATAGACAGAGTTTTAATAAATCCGGATTTAATAAGTCTGGATTAAAAGTCCATTTAAATCCAAAATTAATAAGATGGTGGTAATTTTTCAGATGTGAAGTACCGATACTAACAAACCTAACCTAGCTTTAAGCATAAAAAACCTTTTACGATAAGATATCAGCTGCTTAGCAGGTTTATACCAATGAATGTACTATACGTTGCACATGTGCGCTCTCTGATTATTTTGGTTCATAATAATAGATTTATGAGTATAGATGGGAGCTTTGTATATATCCTCGCACATTAGTTCATACAGACCAGACATGTAACTTGTATGTACGAAGGTATGTAAATCTCAGAGCAAAACGTGTTCGGGCATTTTAAATTTGACATAGCTACGAGTAACTCACTTATTAAAGAATAAGCTGGTTGGCGCACGCCAACTTTTATGGTGGCATCGCTGTGCTGGACTATGAACATGGAGGATGATGGAGACACCTGGTCTATGAAGGAGAAGTCAATTAATTGACAGCCCGTATGCATGTGCACAGCACAGATCATTAGCAGTCATAAACTATGGAATAATTGAGCAGAAGCTGTCGCATGGCTCAATATTTATTCTGAAAGCGCGCCGGCCGCCGCGCCACCGCACCGGTTCTGTTTTATAGTCAGACACCAGGTAGGTTGAGATACTTGGTACACAAAAGCTATACAAAAACATTATTGACCTTGAGACATTCACATTGCATTAATTTCTTGTGATTTGGTTTTTTTGTCAGTTTCAATTCAATACGACAACATGGCATGGCGGGCGTGGAGTCCGTGTCGGTGGCCACGGCATTGGCATGGCCGCGGCACTTAGGTACCTACCACCAACTAGGTATATTAATCGAGACCGGAAAGGCCAACTTCGCGGATGTTTTGAATCCAAACCATTGCGCGTTTTGTTAATGACGAACAATTTTGTATTTTAATAATAAAAAGCAAGTCAGACATTGAATCATTCATCATTTCTTAACATTATGATGTGTGCGGGACGTACGTCATAGTCATATAGGTACGTCTACGTACATACATACATACATATGTACCTACATGTTAACGCTTAATAACCATTTGTTCTGTTTTAAGCACTTAAGCAAATATTTAGAATTTTTATAAAAGATTAATTATAGGTACTATGAACTACATTTTTTATATCTATTATACGTACCTATATCCTACCTACTGAACATTATTGATATACCTAAATCAGCCAGGTAAAAGTTTAAGCACAATTTAAAAAAAAAAACTTTTTGAATGATCAATCTACAAAACTTCATTATTTACGTTAATTTGGTTCTAGGCTTAATATTGTTTCTGAAAAATAACATAATACCAAGCGTAGGGGAAACTGGGGTACATTTGAAATTTTAAAATAATTCTATTTCCGAAAATGTTTGATGGATTTAAATTTTGTTTACTGTATTTGATACATTGATTACTCCAGATGAGCCCCAGGAATGTATTTTCTTTTTCTTAAGACTTCATCATTTTTTTGAAAATTGTTTCCAAATAGAGACATTTTGTCAAAAGTGCCCTAAGCACGGGGCACAGTATCAGCGGAATTCAATTCAATCTATTTAAAACGGTGTACAAATAAGACATATTCTTTTATAGTTCCTTATACTAATACAAGTAAGATCGGTAAAAAAAAATCTAGGAACTATATAGCCCGTATGTTGTTGGAGTGGAATAATGTGAGGCCGTGACCGATAATACGCTTGTTTTACCTAAGTTTTCTTAATAGCCAAACGTAAACTGTGCATGAATTTATTTAAGGTTTTGGAAAATAAACATCAACTGCTCATTTTGTAAGACTTTTGAATACTCATATCAAATGTGCCCCACAGATTCTCTATAAATATTTTTTTTTAATTTATAATGTTATACTTCACACAACTAACTAAATAATTAACATTTTAAGAGAAGTGATGCCATCTACTATAATATTTTATTTTATTTTATTTTATTTTATTTTATTTTATTTTATTTTATTTTATTTTATTTTATTTTATTTTATTTTATTTTCAAACTATACAATATAAATTAATTTACATCGTCCGGGAAACTACTACTATAATATTGTTTCACATAAAACAAACACTTTAATTAAGATCACAAATCACTTACTTACCGGTGGTTAAAAATTACCTGAAATATCAAAATAGCACAAAAATCCGTCTTACTCCGACAAGAAGTTGAAGCAATACGTTCAATGTTCTTAACGTTTCTTTAAATCAAATTAAGCCTCTTTTTCGATGCCAACTTTTCTTTGAGGAAAGTCAAAAAGTACCCTGGTGCCAAATGTACCCCGGTGTCAAATGTACCCCAATTAACCCCAAACAATAATGAAAATCAATTTAGAATTAAATAATGAAAGCTGATTTTGAGCTCTCTCCTAAATCGTTCTTGTGAGTTTTGAGAAATTTGAGCTTGAAATTGTAAATAATTGTAAAAAGAGTATTTCAGTTTTTTTACTTGCTCATAATGCATTGGTTTCGTGTAAAACTAATTTCGAGGTTTTAATAAAAACTAATACTATCGATAAGTCAAAAGTACCACTGTTTGATTTCAATATTTTTAAATGCGATATTGTTTGAACTATAAATAAGCTCCAGATTGCGAAATAAGAGCAAAATCTGTCCAACCCTTGAAAAGATATACACGAAAAACCTACAAATAAAACTACATTTTCTCAAAAACGTGGAATGCATATTTTCGTGATATAAATTTTATGCCAAATACCTGTAACGTATAGTTTTCTTTGATCATTCCTAGTACAAAGTTTAATCAAAATCGCTACAATCGTTCTCGAGAATATTTGAAACAAAAAACCAAAATTGTTGTATGACATTTATTATTCGTTCTAGATGAGATAATACAAAACTTCAAATTTTCCCACAAAAGGAATCGCATACAAATGCTTTCTACCAAATTTGAAGAAAATCAGTAGACGCATGGACGCAAAGACGCAAAGACGCACATTGTGACGGAAGGTAAGACAAAACCGGCTTTTTGGGACGTCGATTACAAACTTGAATTTGTTTTACAAGAAACCAATACATCCAAGCGAAGTATTGTTTTATGGGATTTATTTAAAAATGCAAGTTTTCGCTAAAGGTATGAGGCTTAAGTTTGCGGTCAATCTTACCACTCCCGATTATGCTCACCAAAAATAAAGGGTGTTTTTTTTAGAGGTATAAATTTGAAAAGGAATAAAACAAAGATGATTTTTTTAAATTGACATGAAATTTACTTTATTCGAAAGATAATCTTCTGGCATTATAATTTAAACATGATTTCTGGCATATGATCGTCACGCCTGGCTCGGACGTAGTCTAATCTGGAGGTCCAATTTTCGATGACTTTTTCCAACATTTGTGGCCGTATATCGGCAATAACGCGGCGAATGTTGTACTCCGAGTGGTCAATCGTTTTGGGTTTATCGGCGTAGACTAGTGACTTCACATATCCCTACAGAAAATAGTCAAGCGGTGTCAAATCGCACGATCTTGGAGGCCAATTCACGGGTGCGTAACGTGAAACTATGCGGTTACCAAACGTTTCCTTCAATAAATCAATTGTGGCACGAGCTGCGTGACATGCTGCGCAGTCTTGTTGAAAACTCAGCTCCTGCACATCATGGTTGTTCAATTTATGAACGAAAAAGTCAGAAATCATGGATCTATAGCAGTCACATTGACTGTAACGTTCTGGCCAGCATCGTTTTTAAAGAAGTACGGACCAATTATTCCACCAAACCATAAAGCACACCAAACAGTCAATTTTTGTGGATGTAACGGTGTCTCAACATACACTTGAGGTTTATCATCACTCCAAATACGGCATTTTTGTTTATTGAAATATCCATTCAACCAAAAGTTACCTTCACGGTTAAACAAAATTCGCTTATGAAAATTGGGATCAACGGCAATCTTGTTTTGGGCCCATTTGGACACAATTTGGAAGCATTTTTTTTCATGAAATGCGAAAAACCAAACTAAAATAAATCACTTGACATCTGACAAAATGGCCGCCAATTAAAATAATGTTGCCAACTTAAAGTTCTGTACCTCTTAAAAAAAAACACCCTTTATTAATAAGAGTTCAATGCACCTAAAAAAACCTAATTCGAATTCATGTTGATGAATGACAAAGGCATAACGACACGTGACGCGATGACATTTGCATTAAGTATTTTTATCAAGCTCACCGAATATAATCACTCCATTACTTACATATAAATATAGGTAATGGCTGTGAGTGAAAATTTTAAAAGCTTAAGAAAGGCATCATTTACATACATTTTAGTGCTCCGTAGCCTTGATTTAAATTCATTCTGGTAGCAATTAGTTAGTGTGGCCTGCCTCTGACATACTAACTGAATTTTGATTTCACCTTGATTTTCAGTTGAATTTGATCCTTTTCGGAACCGAAAAGTTAAATTAAACATCATCCACGAGATATCCGAAGCTGAGTTGTGGGCAAAAAAAAAAAAACATACTCACCTACATACATAGGTAGGTATATTTATTGCACGCGGCATGCAATAATGCATTTATCTTGTAATTCCTGCGAAGCTGATGATCAGAGTGTGAGTTAGTCCTTGCAACAACACCGACCTTTACGAACGAGAACATTTTTTACAATGTTGCGTTGTTCGCTCAATGCAAGATAATTATGATTGTATATTTATAATATGTACAAACATTTCAGCAAGCGTTTCGTCAGTTGTTATTGCTTTATGATAATTTCTTGCAACAAAGTATTTTTAAGGTAGTTGTTTACTGGACGGCCGGCGGGTGGCGCAACGTGACATGATTGTAGAGCACTCGAGATCAATACTTAATATAAAATCATACCGGAATGCATGTGGCTTATCAAGAAACTGTAGCAATTTTTTTTTTTTTTTTTTTTATTGAAGGCTAACAGAACTCTAAAAGATAATAAATTTGAATTAATATATAATATGAATTAATATAAAGGGTGTTCTTTTTAGACGTGTGGTTTTCAATCTGGCAATACTTTTTTCGAAGTTGGTCTTTTTGACAGTTGTCACTTGATTTATGCTCAGTTTGGTTTGCCATTTCATAATGAATGGACTCACTCCTGAACAACGTTTGCAAATCGTGCAAATTTATTACCAAAATAATGGTTCGGTTTGCGCGACGCATCGCTCTCTGCGTCCAATATTCGGTCGACATAATCGCAAAATCACATAAATTCGAGCAACCATGGATCGGTCTCGCAACACGTTTAATCTAGTGGGTAGTGCGCATCCTTAGAGACGCCGCCGCCGCCGTACAGTGCGCACCGAAGACGCCATTGCTGCTGTGGAGCAGTGTGTCGAAGAAGACCCGAATTCCGCGGTGGCCACTTGCTCGAAATCATTTTTAAAACATAATGACAAACCCTAATCTTTATAATAAAGCCAAATTCTTGGCCATAACATTAAATTATATGCGTTTTATTTCTTCTTGAAAATCACATGTCTAAAAACACACCCTTTATAAAACACTTTGTAGGGTGAAATAGGGTATAATGAAAAAGATGTAACCGATTGAAAAAAACTCTGCCTGAGCTTAAGTGGTTATTCTTAGGAAATGACTTTAAGGATATTTTTAAAAATTTTGCTACTTGTAGGGTGAAATGGGGTAAACTGACAAAAAATATATGATCTAAGAATTCTTTTGGTGTTTGAAAGGGCATTCCTACGGAAATTGCTCAATGGGTATTCTTTTTAAAATGTTGTTATTTGTAGGGTGAAAGGGCGTAGAAACGAAAAGTGGTATTCGATTTCAAAAATTCTGTTTGTGTTTGAAAGGTTATTTAAAAAAAAGAAGCTATTTATAGACTGAGATATGGGATAAAAATACAGCAAATTAGAGATGAGCAAAAAATTACGACCTGTGAGTCAAAAATCACAATCACTACCTGTGAACGACTCCTTAATAAACCTGTGAGTGCCCTAAATGTGATTGAAAATCACAACTGTAGTAAAATCACGACAAAAAGAAACGATTAAAAAAATGACTACAATCGGACAATGAACTGTGAACAAAATCACGTCGAGAGAAAAGTCAACAATGAGTAAAATGAATCAGAACGAGAACTGTAGTTGTGATTTAGTTATTATTTTAGCAACTGAACGAAATCACAATACAGAAAAACAAAATCTCAGGACTCATGATGAAAATATGAAGAACAGATTAATTCTTTTATTTTTAGTTTAGGATCTAGAGGGTAGAACTGAATTGTGAACTGAGGTCCTGGCCTGGTTGTGATTTTGTACACAAGGACAAGGAAAAGTGAAACTAAAATTTTGACATTGCAAATTTTCGGGTTTCCACTGGAGCTAGAGAGCTGGGCCAGTCACAACGGTAATTTCCACCTCCTAAATCGATTGGCCTACTCTGTTTTTCGATCCGCCGTAATAAAATTTTGACAGTACAAATTTTCGGATCTCCACTGGAGATAGAGAGCTGGGCGAGACACAAAGGTAATTTCCACCTCCTAAATTGATTGGCGTACTCCGTTTTTCGATCCGCCGTATTGGAAATTTTGGGCATTCGATATTTTAGACATTCGAGATTTTGCTATTTGATAATTTTGAATTCGGCACGTGAGATTTTTAGCATTTTTGTACTCATGGTTATGTCGTACGAGGTACTTTTAATTACTTATTTGTTGTCCTCATTTAACTACTTTATATTTTACAGAGAATTTTTTCTTTTGGCCTCCAAAGATATTCCAAACTTGCCAATCACAATCACAGGTTAAACTCCAGTGATTCAGAAATCACAGTCACAGTTATACCTAAGATTGGAAAATCACAGTTTAGCTCATCTCTACAGCAAATCCAAAAATTGTTTCTGAGTTGGGAAAGCAAGTAGGACTAAGAGGATCATATTTTAAAAAAAATTAGCCTTTCATAACGTGAAGTGGAGTTGCAAATTTCGAGCTTAACTGCAAAATCCTAGCTGGTGATGTTGCTGAGGAAAAGAGTGCCATATACCTACTAACTTCACATTGAGGTCGGCGGGGAAATATTTTTTTTTTAATTTTGGCCGATTTTTTTCTTAAAAATTTGAAGCCTTGTTTCCAATTGATAGATTGCTTGGTTGTTGAACAAATAGCATAATACTTACTTTTAACTTGACACTTGCAGTGAAGTTAGCTTAGTAAATGTGATTACACCCATTATTCGATGAACTCCGGAATAGAAATGCAAATTCCCCTTGTCATTGGTCTAGTTGAAAATTGTTATGCTAACTTCAAAGTCGTAAAATTATTGAAACTACAATCGCTTAGCTCAATTATGTTGGCAAAAATAACAAATCGAGAAGAAAATTCAATAAGATTATCGACACTCTAACCCATTTACCCAATTTTTTTATATTATTTTTTTTTTTTTTATAAGAAAGCAAAAATTCTCTCATTAACAGCACTCTGCCCGAAAGTCATCAACTCACTTAATCACATCCAGACTCGTCCTCAATTCTTATTCCAACAACACTGCGGAAGTTTTCATCTCTCGAACATGATCAACGACTGCTATCAATCAAAATCCCTTTAAAAGCCGCCTGTACATCGCCAAGTGAAAATAAATAAAAAAAATCAAATTTCCCTACTACCAATTTGGCTGTCCATCTTCCTTAAAGAAGAAAAGCATGATTCAGTGGTGGTGGTGCCGCGCGGCGCGGCGGCTGTGGTGTCTCGGGCGTACGCCAAGCTTGCAATTCAGGATCTTGTACCTTGTACGTCAAATCAACCGAATGTCAAACCAACCGAAACCTGATACGCAAACTATACAATTATCCTCATTAAAAAAAAAAAAAAAAAACACTATACAAAAAAAGTAAAAACAAGAAGTAGGTATACTATCTTTTCGAACGCCCATCATATGAGGCCTCGGCGTGTATATATTTGGAAGATGACGCGTGCACGCGTGTCAGGCTACTGGGTCGGTGGTATAATTTCACCTGTTGACACAGTAAAGAATTTCCGTAAGTTTAATATTCGAAAATTACGCCTCGAGGCATCGACCCGCTGCCTGTGACCACCATAAGAGTTATACAAAATTGACTGCCCCCCGCCGCCGCGCCGAGCTGTCAAAAAACCAGAATTTCACCAGATTTAAAAGAAAAATTTAAAAACAGGGGTAGGCGAAAGGGGAATAAAGGAACACAAAACGAAGTTGTAGTGAAACTTAAATATGCAGCTTGATACCTTGATTTACAAAAATTAACAGCAAGCCAATCTGTTTACGAGTCGAGTATAGGTACCCCTATGAATTCAAAAATACTTTTTTATTTGCAAAGATTTTATCCGTTGACAGCTTTTGTGGAAATATGAAAATAGTGGAGGGAATTTCGGTATATTCAAAGTAAAATACTTAACTTGTCCATAATTTAGTTTGATTTTAAAATAAGTAACTACCTACTCAATGTAAGTATCTATAAGGCAGTATCTACGTGTTTCTCTATAAATATGTTCACATTGGACTGTCTCCTCCGAATTTTTGTAAGGTGAATCCAGGTTAGGTTAGAAGGGGTAACGATACGGCAAGCCGCACCCTCTCACTCGGATCTCAATGGATCCATTGCTCTCCCCAGGATGTAGGGTCATTAGAGGTTTTGAGGAATCTTTGGTGAATTCTATTCTTTTCTTTCTCCAGTGGCATTAGTATCGATGATTCAATTTGGCTTGGGTCAAGAGATGACCCGTTTTTAGCCAATTCTTCTGCCATTTCCTTTCCGTGTATATCAGGGTGTCCTGAGACCCATCTTAGGCTAACTGTGTTTGTGGCGCTGAGTAATCTTAAGTTGTTTTTGCAACGGTCCACCAGTTTTGAATTCTTTGAATTATAGTCAAGGTTTTAAGATTGGTAACCTTGTCTAATGTTGGCCACCAGACCAAACATGCGTAGAATAAACCTTATTATAGCTGTGTACATCCAATAATTGGTTTAAGGCTATAGGTCCCCAACTTTTACCACAAATTCTACTGGAAGTGTAGAATGCTATTGTATTTTTTTTTCTCTCTTTCTTTGATATTTTGTTTCCAGTTAGTTTACGCCAAGATACTTGGCCGTCCCCGAAACTCGTAATGGAGGTCCTCTAATGGTGGGCGGATCTATGTTTGGAATGTTACGTTTCCTTGTAAGCAAAACCAGTTCTGTCCTCAGTGGGTTTACGTTTAGTCCGCAGTTATTGGCCCAACTGATGAGCTTGTCAAGGGCCGTTTGTTATAGTTCACAAAGAGTGGGAACAAAATCTCCCGAGGCCAATACCACAATGTCGTCATCGTAGGCCACGACTTTGACACAGCTGAGATTTAGTTTAACTAATCGACGAGAAGCCACAGCAGAAGTGATAAGACTCCAACCTTTGGAGTACCCCTATATGTCCTAATTTTTAAATTGCTATCATTTCAGCATTAACAATTCTCGTTTGAGGCATGGAGTCAATGCAGTTTACCAGTGTCGGATCGATGTTGATGTAGTTGAGGGCTTCTCGAATTTCAGCGTTATCAACGTTCCTGAAGGCCCCTTCGATGTCAAGGAATGCAGCCAGGGTAAATTCCTTGAACTGGATTGATTTTTCAATTGTGCCTACCACTTCATAAAGTCCTGCCTTAATTTCCTGGGCATCTCTTTCTTACCATATGAAGTGGGAGTGAGTAAAAGCACAGAGACAAAACATAAAATCAGTGAAGACAGTCCAATGTGAAAACTGTCATTCATGATGAATTGCCAAAACAAACTAACCCCAAAATAATCGAGAACAACTGTCAAATCAGCTGTCACAGGAAACCATGTTGCCAATTTAAAGTTCTTCGGTTCTTGAAAAAAAACCCTTTAAAGTTGCAAAAGGGCGTTGCAAGATTTTAATTATTTTATATTATTATTTGAGTGCAAGAAAATGTTCCACTCTTACAATGATGCTAGCCCAAGCCCCTCTATTGATTTTCGTGAATTAACTTTATACCTACCATGCGTTTTGCGTAAAAAACAGTAAACCTGCTCAAGAGCATTGATTAGGTACTTCTAAAATTAACACATTTTCTAAAACGCTTAGGTAGGTACATAATACCAATTTCGTAAGCGGTAAAGGTTGTTGTAAGTTATAACTATGTAATTTCAACCAGCAAGTGGTATGTTCTGGCAATTGAAAATGTTCCAAACAAAAAAGATTTTTAGCTACCCCAAATGCAATCTAGAGTTTAAATGAACAGGAAATCTTTAAATAGAAGTCTTTTTCAATCAGCGTCAAATTGTCACTTTATGCTACCAGAAATTCCCTGAAAATTGCTGCAACACAAAAGAAAAAAATAAAACCAAATCCGATAAGAATGAATCAGCAATCAGCATGCGATATTTTTTTTTTAAAAAAAAAAGGTCGAAAATTTTATGACACGGGCTATTCATTTGCAAAACAATAACTCAATGCAAAACCGATCATCTAATCAGCATGAGTACTTCTGAGTCCTGGATGCCATAAATTCCTTCGATTCCGGAAGAAAGCAATGAACCCTAGATAAACCCATTTTAGCACTGACAAAATGACAACACTATACCCATACCCATACCTTTAGCTATAGCCAATATGGCGCAATAATGAAAGAATTTTTCTTTGTCAAGATACCTGGCAAGAAAATCACTCCAGGTGATGTACTGCTAGTGAAACGTGAGGATATGTCATCTAAATGACTTTCAAATGGGATTTTATGACTTTGTTACTTTTGTTTTCCACAAAAATGGCATAGAAAATACTATAAATGGCATTGAAAATAATTTTCTACACTCTTTTGTAAAGTATTGGGCGTGAATTGTTGGTTACATGGATTTTTACTTATTGTTTCGTGAAATAATGTCAAAGTGAATTTGTACCACTTGTGAATAGATTTACTTTTTTTTGTTCGTACAGAAATCGAGGACAGTATTAAAAACAACTGAACGTCGCGTCGGTCGATTTCGAAATCCTTGAAAATATAAATAATATCTACCTACATCTTTTGAACTTACGATCCTAGATTTTTCACATCATTTTCATCAATCGATAACAAAGATCTGCTGATTACAAAAATTTACTAAGTAATAAGAATAATAATAAATATAAGGTTTGCAAAGAAAATTCCAATTCACTTACATTAACGAACAGATTTTACGAAATTTAATTAATCAAATTAAAGAGTTCGCCATCTTACTTTTTCTTCAACTAGTGCTTATTTCGTGAATGGTAACACTTAGCTCATGTCTGATTTGACAGATAATTAGTTTTATCCTTCCGCTGAACGAATATGGTTGTGTATACGCTTCGCTAAGTGGGCCTGCGATCGACTTAGAGAAGATGCCGATTTTGCCAAAAAAATCATCTTTTCAGATGAAGCTCATTTTGATCTTGGCGGGTAGTAAACAAGCAAAATTGTCGCATTTGGGGCACAGAAAACCCGCACGCATACATTGAAAAGCCGATACACCCAAAACGAGTCACTGTTTGGTGCGGATTTTGGTCCAGAGGCATAATTGGGCCATTTTTCGAAAATGAGCAAGGAGTGGCCGTTACAGTCAATGGCGATCGTTATCGGGCCATGTTGAACGAATTTTTGTTCACAAAAATTGAAGAGGAGGATATTGGCAACATTTGGTTTCAACAGGACGGCGCTACGTTCCACACAGCCGAAGCTACACTCGATGTTTTGCGCCATTTTCAAAAAAAAAAAGAAGTTATTTGGCGGACCCTTTACATAATTGAAGAACTTTCCTCTTAAAGCAATCTCTATTCATAGAAAGGTCGATCTCATGACGTACCATATATTAAACAATTTTAAAGAACGCGTTATTGGTTCATTCCACCCATAGTTGATTCTATGAGTAGCAGTATAAAATGACAGATTTCTATTTCGAAGAACTCGTATTGGGACATAAAAAGACGTTAATGAAAGCAATTCAATGGAGGTTATTCGATTATCGAAAATATCTTTAACAAACAAAATGCATTGTGTTTGCCTGCGGCATTTTAGTGTCTTCAAGTCATTGAGGGAACATCTTGAATTATAATCTGGTAACGATTCAGTCCAGTTAAGCTTTCGTAGGGCAGTTAAACCTTAAAATAAAATGGTTAAGTGCCTTGCAGTTGCACATGAGCTGCGACCTGCGAATTCCATCAAATCTTTTCAATTGAAAATTTTTGTAATTTAATATTTTCTTCTAATAATCTTCTGCGAACTGTGAAACGTAAATCGCAATCCACAACATTAGGCCGCATTCCAGACACCGACGCATGAAGAGTTCGTTTGAACCTGTTTGTTTGACAATTCGCAGTTGTCAGCGACCATTCTGACCACCACTGAAATCGATATTCGCGACCATTCCCAATTCGCAGTTTGCTGGTTGTGTCTTATGTGCAAATAAAGCACTTGGACAATTATTTTTGAGAAATAAATTACCTATATATCTCGGTAATAGCATCACCAATTTTGCTTTAACTTTGGCTTCGAAAAGGTAGCAACGTGCTTTTTGTGCCGAAACCGCCTACTTTGTGAAATCTGGGTCTATCGTCACCTTGCTTCGTGGATAGTGCCTGCCAATTATTTGAAAACATGGATGATTCTCATCGAAATTGGATTGGTTTTTGGGTAAATGCATTTATGTACATAGTTGGACCGCACAGAACCGTAATAATTCCAGAATCCTCAAGATAGATCGATCTGTGATTAAAAAATCTGTATTGTTCTGAATAAGAAAGGTGTTTTTGGATTTTTTCGAGAATTAAATAGGCACAAACGATATATGTACATTGGTCTTGAATGTCTGGATATTAAAATGGTAAGGAAAAACAGAGTTGGGTAAGGTATTCCACATTTGTGTCGTGCGGCTAAAGAAAGAATCTCTCTATTTAACGGTACGTCAAAAATTAAACTCAAGGGTATACTGATGAGTATTCCTGGAGGAGCGAATACCACAGTAAAATTGTTTAATGAGAGAAATGCAGCTGGCTATTTCACTACAACATTGTTTTAAGAAATAACGATATAACAGTAATATATGAAGGTTTTTATAATACAAATTCTATATACTATTGAAATACATCAGTCGTGTTGCCCCCCCAACTGGTGGAAAATGTAGCGTCGCAGCTTTTTTTTGTTTTCTTGAAAACGACATTTCCATCAATTGTTCAAATAAAAAGAAAATAAATCAAGCTAACGATAATTTTAAAATTTTATTTCAAGAGTTTCAACAACAAAAATAAATAGTTATAGAAAAAAATAATAAATGTTAAAAAAAAAAATAATAATACTATTAAGGCAAGAGTTTTAAGGAAAATATATAGTATAATAGAAAAATAAAATATCTTAAAAATCATTGCAAGTTCGTATTGATTTTTTATTTTTACATATTCGTATTCTATAATGTGTTGCATTATGGTAAATTTGAGCGTATGTAATGTATGTAAGGTGGGTCAAAAACTCCTTCAACATCCATTAATAATTCCTTCGAATGCATTATTGCATCCACAGCTGAAATATTTACTGATTTCTCAGATTATTATTTATTAAATTGAAGCTCGAAAAACTCCTTTCTGCAGTTGCATTGCTATGAGACAGACTGCATAGGGTTAGAATGTAACTGCACACGTTTTCGAAAGCTGGCTTTCCTTCAAAATTGTTTGTTTTCTTTAAATAAAGCCAGAATTGTATAACGGCTTCATTATAAAATTCGCCTAAGAGTTCTTTAGAACCAACTTTCTTAGATAAGGGCATTATAGTCGGAATTTCATCTTTGGCGATTTCAAAAGGATCTAACACAATTAAGTATTTTAAGGTCAAATATTTCATGAAGTTGTTCACACAATTTTACATAGTATTGACAAAGTTGGGATTTGACTTATTGTGAGATATTGTTTTCAATATTTTGTGTTAAGCTAAATTGTTCGAAACTAAATCCGAAATACATAGACAAATATGGCAAATGATGAATATCACTTCTATATTCTAAATCAACTGAATTCATATCTGGTTTACAAAAAGTCGATGTCAATTTTAATACTAGATTTTTAATACATATCTGAAATTTTGAATTATTGTAGTGTTGTACGAATATTTCACGATTGTACGTAGTGTCTTTTTTTAGCTGTACATCAGCCAAGTATAGAAGACTTAGAACTATTTAATTGGTAATAGGCAAGAGTCATTTCAACGATGTTCCAACGAAACAAATGTTTCATAAATTGATCTGTCAGTAAGTGCAGGGATGTTTTAGATGCACCAGACCAGATGTGAGAGTTGTACTCTAGCTTTGGGCGAATGTATGCCAATCAATTTTAAGTTATTTTCTTCTTATTTGAAATCAACCAACAAGCTCCATTATTTTATCCCATGTGCATCTTATGCAAATCACCCATTCTATAAATCCTCGAATATAGCTGTAGTTACATTTGTTTATAAATGAAGTATAATACCTTGAACAAACAAATAGTATGTAATAAACTCTCATTACTCTCTTTTGCTTCTCAGCACAGTAATTACCTACATATACCTTAAAGTTTGATTAAAATTAAGTCTGCCTTCAAGCAACTACATGATAGTGAATAAAATGTTAATATGTCTGCATGATAACATAATCAGCAACGATAATTGTTGTTAAATTTCAAAATGCCTTTGGCTATAACTCGACAACATACATAGATAAATACGCTTCATTATGCAGCCAAAAAAAAATATTACCTAGTGCTTCTGCAAAAAAAAAAAAAAAAATAATCCAAACATAATTACTTTTTGGCTGGGAAATTTTTAAGATAAATTCATTCGAGACCTAATTTTGAAAGTTGCTCCTTTATTTCGGTTAAGTTAATTGATGCTTAAGCCGATTTCACTTCATTTTTCTTACCGCATCCTTGAAATGAGTTGAGTATGGGATGCAGATCTCTCTTTGCTGGTCATTTGTATGCTTTGATTATAGCCCTAAAACAAACATCTTAATTTAAATATTTTCGTAATAGCTTGTTTAATTATTATTCTTTTGATGACGGTATAGCTGCTGAAAACGTTGCTTGATTACTATTATAATTATAAAACTGCCTCGACTCTTGATGGGTAAATTTGGTTTTAAGATTTTGTTCATTATTAACTTTGAAGGAAATCCAATGTCAACTATAATCATACCACAACTTTATTAGTTGCTCTATAGGGCAAGTATTGGTTTCGTGTAAAAAAAATCGAGGTTGTATTCAAAACTAACACTACGATGATCGAGAGTCCGAAAAATAAGGTTTCGTCATGCCATCCGTCGGTCTGTGCATCGGTGTGCGCGTCCATTCTAGTTTAAGCTAGAGCCTAAACGGGTAGACCGATTTTCATGAAATTTGGTTTTTATGTGATTCCTTAGAGTAGTGGATACTTTTCACTCCACTGAACTTGGAACTTAAGATTTTTAGGTATTTCCATAGGGGCAAAACTAATTTTTTTAGCATAAAAATAACGATATATGTAGCTGCCATAAAGTGTTATGAAAAAGGTAATTTATCTCGAAAACGGTTCTAACGATCGTGTGCATCATTGTTAGTACAGTCGACTCTCCCCAAGTCGAATTTTCACGGGATACCAAGATTTGTTCGAGTTAGAGAGAGTTTTGGAAAAATTCGAGTTATAGAGAGATAGTTTTTTTTTTATTTTTTTTTATATTAAAAAAAGATTAATATACATACTTACAAAAAGTTAACAAAAAAATATAGCTTCTTGCTTATTTAAAAAAATAATAATAAAATAAGGACTCACGAAAAAATCTTCTGAATAGGAAGAAACAGACGATGATGGCACACGCAATGCTACAAATACATATTAAGGGTAATGAAGCGTGTAGGTACTTGGTGGGTTGTATAGTTACATATGTACATATATCCAAATACGAATTCCGAAGAGGTAATTTTTTTTATGCTAAACAAAATTCGACTTAAGGGCTGAAAAAAAATGCCAGTAATCAAGAGAATGTGTTCCGAGTTAGAGAGAGGTTCGACTTAGGGAATGGTTTTTGTATGGAAAATTGAAGGAAATGTTAAAATATGGCGAAAAAGTACAAGTTAGAGAGAAATTCGACTTAGGGAGAGTACGACTTAGGGAGACTCGACTGTATATGGTTTGCATTTTCGTTAAAAAAAAAAATTCTAAAAACTGTAACAGACCTGCTATACAACCGTTTTTTATTTTCGTTTTTGTCAAAAACGACTTAACCAATTTCGATCAAAATATTTATACAGAAGGTCTTTTTAAATCTTGATAATATTTCATACACAAATTTTCCAAAAAAAATTTCTATTGAAGAAATTTTATATTAAAAATTAAATTTTAAGAAAAACAGTCAAAGATATTTTAACATAAATTCATACTTTTTCAGAAATTCATTCTCATATTGACGCAAAACTGTATGACGATTTAGTATCGTGTTAAAGCATTTTTAGTATGACGCTATGCTAAAAAGACGGTTTTCGGCGATCTTTTCAACATTTTACTAAAGTTAAAATTTCAAAATGGCAATCTTATCTGTTGAGTATCGTACTAACTCCATATGTCATTTTGACAATAAAAAATGAGAAAAAGGTATGTTTGCTTATTTTTCTGAACGAACTGTCAATATTTTAGGTGTGTTCAGCTGCAGTTTATCAAGAAAACAGTCTGAGGGCCAGTTTCACAGTCAGAAAAGTGACACTTAAGTGGGGAATGTGAAAGATTAATTCCCAATATCTCAGTGCACTGCTACCAATATAGGTAAGTGGCACTTAAGTCTCCGATGTTGGTGACTTAAGTTCCACTTACACTGGCTATGAAATTGAGCTTAAATTCCTTCTATGGGAAACTTAAGTAACACTTATTCCGGAAAGTGTTGACTGTGAAACTGGCCCTTAGTTTGGCACTAGTTAAAAATTGTTTAAAACTGAGAACATTTTACTAAAGAGCCTTAAAGTTATTAAATTGGTAACTAAAGTATCATGTTAACACCTTAACATCAGGCTGTTTAAAATTTTGCACCATAGACTTTAATTTCAAGCAGCAATAATGAACACAGAAGTCAACCCATACAAAACTGTTTTTTTTTTTTAAAGTACTAAAATAGTACTGAAAAAGTATTGAAATCCTGTATTTAATCCCAACTGTATTCGGGTTTTTGGCATTCGGGATTTTGTTCATTCGGGATTTTGGCATTCGGAATTTTGGGCATTGGGGATAGTGGGCTTGATTCTTGACTTCGGGATCTTGGGATAAGGGATTATATCCCCTTCCCTAATCCAAGAAAAATAAAACTACAAACATTTATAGAGCACATTTCCTACTACACCAGAACCTTTGATTGTTTGCTTAACAAAATGTACTTAATTTTAATTTTAATACGGGTGATTTTTAAGCTGGTTTGGTTTTGGCAACACTGGTTTTGACAGCTGACGTGTGTTTAGTACCTTGTGTCACTGTCAAACAGCTTCAGTTTGGTTTGCAATTTAACCATGGATCGTCTTACAAATGAACAACGCTTGCAAATTATTGAATTTTACTATCAAAATTCGTGCTCGGTTCGAAATGTTCATCGCGCGCTGCTTGTGTTCAGCGATGAGGCTCATTTTTGGTTGAATGGGTACGTAAATAAGCAAAATTGCCGCCCATCCGGTTTATGGGCCGGCGGCATTATTGGGCCTATTTCTTCAAAGATGATGCGAATCGCAGCGTTACTGTCAATGGTGAACGCTACCGAGCGATGATAACAAACTTTTTTTTGCTTGAAATGGCAGTTCTTGACTTGCATGATATGTGGTTTCAACAAGACGGTGCCACATGCCACACAGCACGCGAAACAATGGCGCAATTGCGAGGCGAGTTTGGTGAACAGTTAATTTCACGTTTCGGGCCGGTCAATTGGCCGCCTAGATCGTGCGATTTGACACCATTAGATTATTTTTTGTGGGGGTATGTCAAGGCTAATGTCTATAGGGACAAGCCCGCTTCGATTGACGCACTGGAAGCCAACATCCATGCATTCATTCGTGAGATACCGGCCGATATGTGTGAAAGAGTATGCCAAAATTGGACTCAGCGGATGGGCTACCTGAGACGCAGCCGCGGTCAACATTTGCATGAAATTATCTTTAAACATTAAATTGCAAGGTTCAAACTATCGATTCAAATAAATATTTCATTCATTTTTTCGAATTTTTTGTGTTTTTTTTTTAAAAAAAGTTCTGAACCTCTTAAAAAATCACCCGTTATATACAAGTTAAAAAATATATATGTACCTACAAATGTAATATAAGGCTATATTAACATTTAAAATGTTAATTTTACAAATATTTTTTTAAAAATTTCTAAGCGGTTTCTTACAGAATAAAAAGGAGTCTTTTACCGAATAATTTGATCTCTCCGTATTCTAGATAAAAAAAGTCATAAAATTTACATTTCATCAACAATATACATAGATATACTCACTATAGGAGGTAATATATGACCTTTATTAATCATGCCGCCGATCCAGATGTAGATCAGAAATTTTGTAATTAAATTAGACTTTACAGAAACCAAATTGAATTCTATAGACCTATACCTACCGCTAATAACATGGTAATTAGATCATAAAAGTGTTCATGGAGTAAAAAGGGTTTACCTTATAGGTTCTAGTATAACGAAGTTGCATAGCCTTCCAGTTATACCGTTGCATAACGATTGCGCTTAATTATAGCCCGCGACTTGCATTTATTATTATAACATGCTATAACAAGGATCGACTTGGCGCTCCTTTAACTATCGCTTCTAGTTTTCTAAATCATCACCTTTGAGCAATTATCTCTCCAATTTAGCCTTTAATTGGAACTCATCCCTGTATGAATTGCATTGATTCTTGATACAATCCTTTATTTTTAACTGGAAAGGCAATAAATCTTTTTCATTCTTCAAGCACTGCGGTATATATACGCGTCTGTTTTTATCCTCGTTCGTTGTGTTAAATTTTTTGTATCTGCTCGCGTTTTCCTTTGATTGCTGAGCCGTTTTTATGACGGATCATATTCTGTGGATGGAGATACCTATAGAAAAAAATATAAACTGCTAGAACTGGATGTTCGGTTCAAATATATCCTATCGCTTTTAATCGGGTTTCCTTTTAATTGAATATATTTTTATTGAGGCATAATTCGAGAAAAAGTAGATATTCAAAGTCAACCATCAGGAGTTACGATTGTGTAGCCAATATTTTATGAAAACCTATCCTTCGATAAGCAGTTCACACCTTTGTCAAACTGTTTGGTCAAAAATAAACTTGGTGACGTGACAGGTCGTAGGTATATAACAACTCTCAAGTCTCAACCATTCCCGTGTGCATGTTGCTACTTTGCAAGAATGATGAATTAATGGGAGACCTTTAGGTCCAGTTTGTCACTATGCGAGATTAAAGTTAAGCCCGAGTTAACTCATCAAATTGGGTGAGTTAACTCAGACTTAACTGAACAGATACTTTTGTTGTTTAATCCACCCAGCTTGGTTGGTCGTTCTGCATGCATTCTCCACAAAAAAACTGCTTCTTTAGCTCACAGTAGATTAATTTATTTCTAGATTTAGCTAACTCTGGTTTAACTCACTACTGAAAAACTGGGCCTCAATATTCTGCTAAATCCGAACGGCAAAGACAGGCATTTTTGCATCCAATCCTTTACAGACCTACTTTACAGGGCATAGGTACCGATGGTAAACATCTCAACTAAAATCCAATCAAGGATCGATTTTCTTGTTCCTGCATGGACCTGGACTTGTGTGCCTATAAACGTATTTTATGTGATAGTGTGAAAACTTTGCAGCCTAAACAGCGCGTATGTTATCATATAAAAAACGCCTTTAAAAATCTGAGATGGTTTTGATTCCAAAAATTTAAAATAATTTCTTCCCCGTCGAGAAAACTTTCATTCGCGCCATCAAAGAATGACAAAAAAAAAAAAACAAAAAACGAAACAAACAAACTCCCATGGGAGAATAATTACCTTAACTGTGTGCTGTGTCATGCAGCAGTCGTGTATATTATGATATTTTATCTGCAAAACCAGAGAAACCGATATTCATTCCAAGGGAACTTGAACCAAAAAGCAAAACCTGTGTCGAATGAGGTTTACCTGAGTGGCACGCGACTCATCGTGTTGGTTCGGTAAATTTCGGCTGCACTAAGTGGTTGACCTGCATGTTGCCCTCCGGCACGTTATGCAGACTTCCTTATAAGAAAACGACGACGGCTACGATCACGTCACGTCGTACATGACACACGATCGGGGTAAGTACGACCACGACCATTTCGTCAGACCTTTCTGCTGATATACGCAGAGCAGATGTAGGTATACCAACACTTTAAACCTGTTATTCTTCATGCGGTGAGATTTAGACACTATTTTAATGATACCGGTGCGAATGGAGAGGAGAAGTTGTCCCTTCAGCTATACCCCTACTTTGCAGAATATAGAGGGGAACGTGATATCATTTCTCTTCGTTCTGACATCCTGCGCTCTTAAGAAACTAAACCAGCAGTGATACTTCTTCTTCTTTCTTGTTATTTATGATAAAGGTATCTCGTCATCTTCTCAGATCTCAGACGTAAAAGAAGTAATCAAAAGAGATCGTGGGATTTGTTTTTACCTGTGCTAAAGGGATTGAGATGGTGCGTCGGCATGTACCTTGAGTACCTACAAAATCAGAAGATTTAGGACGAAGGGATTCATTAAGGAATACACATCCTTGGAGTAAGCATCCATCGAATTCGACAAACTTGAAATTTATTTTTTTTTTTTAAACCAAAACAAAGTGCAAGTTATCTACTTAAAGAAAATTGAAGGACGAAAAAAAGTTTGATAGTGATTTGATATGATGGCACTAGGTTTGGAGAGATTGCATCACGAGCCACAGACGTCACTGGGAGGAAACTATTTAAAGCACATACCTATAGCTCCGGCTAATCATTTGAGCTTGGATGGACCCAGACTCAACAAACGTTACGTCTACGCAAACAAGCCATACGGAGGAATTGAAACCAATCCGTCGGTTATTCGTCGAAACGCCCGCGAAAGGAATCGCGTGAAACAAGTGAACAACGGATTTGTCAGTTTGCGGCAGCACATTCCGCCAACAATTGTTGCCGATTTGAGCAATGGCAAACGGATAGGTGGCAGTAAGAAGCTGAGCAAAGTTGATACTTTGCGAATGGCCGTCGAGTATATTCGTCGCCTGAAGAGCCTTTTGGACGAGGACATCAACAAGGATACGTTGCCATCAAGCAAAAGTGCAAGCGCAACTGAAGGATTTTCTGGCGAAGCTCATCAAAACAATTCTCCGAATGCAATCAACTCTATGTCCTTCTACGATGAGCATCAGTATTATGTTACACCCTCTGCATGCCATCAGGATACGGCGCTAGTATCACCGACATCTTCAAACTACAGTGATGGATATTTTTCTTCAGCCGAACATACATCAGAGCCAAAGTCGCACATTAAATTTGAGAATTCTTTTGACGATTTCAATAACTCGGCGGAGGATGAAGAACTCTTGGATTATATTTCTTTGTGGCAAGAGGAAATGTAGATGTGTGAATTTGTGTGACTGAACGAGAAAATAAAAACGGAAGTTGGGTTCATTCCGGAGCTCTAGTCAAATTTTATAATAATTTTAAGCCATTGACACTCTTACCTCTTTTAATTGTAATTTTTTGTTGTTGTTATATTATGTAAATAGCTATGTATACAGTGAATTAGATTAAGGAATTTATATTTAAGACTGGAAGACAATGATTTAAAATAATTTTAAGAACAAATTAAATAAAACAAAAAAACTTTCACAAATATTTAACTTTTCGACTTTTGCTTTTGATTATAGAAAGTTTTGAGTTGAAACTGTCGGAAATTCCAAACAACAATTTTTAGGAAATTTGTATCCATTCAATGGTCTTAATGGGAAGATAATTTTTGGGAAGTGAGGGTCAGCGTACAGATTTGGGATAGTTATCAAAAGTATCGAAATTCATTTTTGTTCATTAATTGCGAAATGGATGTATTTCGAATTGCCTGGGCATTAACGTGTGTTTATGGTGGAGCTTGATTCACACTCTTATGTGGTGTTTATAATGGACCTTCGAAAAGAGCTTTTTCTTATAAAAATTATTATTTTCGTTTCTAGTTATTGAATTTCAAAATCTAACCTTTTCATATTCATATTTTTTAATTGGAATAAATATTGACTTCTAATGCTGTTTGACTGTTGATCCAGTCCGAGGTTTTTTTTTCTTCATCGCGTTTAAAGTACCTATTTTCTTAGTATTTATTATTATAAATTCTCTATTTCAGTTTTCGATAAATTTAAATTTTTAACGACTTAAGAATAATAGCACAGCAAATTTTGCTGTCTGCCTTGATTGACTTATTTCGAGTTAATTTTTTTTAATAAAAAAGGTTAACAGCTTAAAAGTACTTAATTGAATGAATTTGAGTAAGATACATTATGAAAATTTCATATAAACATTTTAACATTCATAACAAAATTAAAATGATGTTAAAACAAATTTAGCGGATGCTTTAAAAATAAATTATTTTTTTTTTTTAATCAATTACTCTATGAAACTACTCTACCCGGTAACCTAAGGCATTATTTATAAAGAGACAAAGATCTTTCCAACCGGAGTAACCATAGCTGCTTGGTGTCATCAAGTGTAAGAACGCTCTTTGAAAGCCTGCAGATTTCTTGTAATATCGGGCATACTAGCTGTATGGTACACATTTTCGATTTAATTTCGGTTGCGCAAACTATACATATCGGGCGCAAGTCAATTCTATGTGGTCTATAATTCAAACTGAGCATCTCAGTCCTTGCTTTAAAAATGAGACTCATTTGGTTAATAGAAAGTTTATCGTTAAAATAGTTACTTCTGTACAGAGTGTGGTTTAATTCCTTGTATATAAGCTTATAGGCGAAGATATTTGGGCTTTATTTAAAAATTGCAACTAAAAAAAAGGCACCAACGTTTGCTATAATGCGGTACAACACGTCTTGCCATTCGGTCAGAGCTGTATTATTAAGCTTGAAATTTAAGCTGTATCTATTAATTAGCTCATTCTATTCCGTAAAATTTAACAATTGGTGTCGAAGTTTTGTTTTTGAAGATTTGAGTAGGGTCTAAACATAACTTTTATAGTATAATCAGCATTATATTTCAAATTTTTTAGCAGAGGGATCAATATATTTTTGTTGCCAAAGAAATAGCTCCTCATCAGATTCATTGCCGTTTTAGCTGCAACACATTTTTCAAAGTATCACAAGTATTCATGTGGATTATGGAAATCGCAGTGCAGTTCTCTTGTTTACCATGAATAAAAAGGAGATCATCATAATCCAGGTAATGCGAATTACATACAAATTCGCATGATTAACACAATCATATTATAATGAAAGTGGAATAGAATCTTATGCACCACCTGACAAATATTGGGCTTATGCCGTCAAATCATTTTGCTTCAACACTTGCAGTGATATCGCATCATCTTCAAAAATATAGGTATATCAAACTTTTGGAAATTCCGTGTTCTACAATTTTTATAATAGGAACAATTTAAGTTGGCTCTTTATAGTTAATGAGAAAAATTAAATAAATTAAAACTCGTAGACTGTGCGCCCTAATGTAAGATCCATTTTCTTTAGATATAACTTTAACATACCCAATTGAATAGAGTTGTCTTTTTCTTTTTTCATCGTGTACCTGATGTTGTCCAGATGCTCTAAGAAACTCACAATGATGGAGCTTTTTAGGATGCAGAATGTATCATCTGCATATCTCAGCCAGATTTTGGGTTTCGCCATCAAATTGTTAAAGAATTTTGTATTTCAATATAATTCATCTATAAATCCGCAATGAGGGGAGCCAACGTTAGCCATACCCTATCCACTTGTAAATAAAACTTTTTGTTGAAAAAAGAATACCCCGATGACAAACAGAACTCCAAAGGCGGCATATACTATACATAGTTGTCGTAATTGTCGGAAGTTGGTATAAGCTCACGGATAGTAATCAAAATCTCCTGTATACAGGTACATTTGTAAAATGTCAAAACTCACCATAAATTCGTCCCCATGGTGTCTTAAACCAGGGTTGCGAATTTTTGAATTAAAAAAATCATTAAGTCATAAGTCTGTAGATGACTTGTGAATTAAAAAAATTTAATTCAAAAGTTAGTAAATGATTTATGAATTTAAAAAAAAATAAATTCATAAGCTAGTAGTTAGTGTCTTATGAATTAAAAAAAATTTAATTCATTAGCTAGTTGGTAGATTGGAAATTCTTAAGCTTGTTTTGACTACATAATTATTTAATTATTAACGAAAGTAGTTTTCAAGCTTTTGGAGAATTTCGTGTGAGTTGCCGTTTATGCATAAAATAATTTAATATGTATTTTCAATAAAATTAGATCTTGAATTTATTTTTCAATAATTCATAAGTCACTTCACTTGCTCATGAATTACAATTTTTTAATTCATAAGTCATTAACTTGCTCATGAGACAAGACAAACCAACAACTTCGATTTTTTGTCTACACTTAAAATGTATACTTTTCCTAGGGGAGAGAGGGGCACCTTAGGACACTTTCTACAAAAATCATGTTGGAACACTATCGTATATCACAATATCCAATTTATTTTTGAATGACGTTGTTCTTTGGTATTTTTCCTTCCAAATAGATGTTCTATCATACCATAATTATTATATTATTTATGTATATTCATATATATATTTATGCTACAGGTATCGTGAAATAGACGTTTAAATATTTATATATGTATATATTTTTTTTTTATTTGATATCGTCTCAAATGTTAACAGATATGATTGTTAGCAAGTGTTGTTAAATTGTGCTTTAGTATTAAAAAGTATTTGTTTGAGGTTCTATCAAACTGCCTTTCTATCCTAAACTGCCTCCTCTCCCCTATAGAGCGAGAAAAAAAGTGCCTACCATTAAAAATATTATCTTTCCTAAAAAAAAAAACATAGTAACTTTCTACTACTTTTCAAGATTCAAATAGTACTTTCTTCTTTTTATAATTAAAAATATTAGGTAAGAACTTTTGGATTCTTATTTCCTTAACCATAGGTCTTGTTCTTTTTTGATTATTATTTTTTTTATTTAAACATAATTTTATATAAATCAGCACCTACAAAATAATGGTCTTAAAAAACAAGAGTCTTGGACAACGCCCAATTGTTATTTCATCAACATATAGTTTCAAAATATTTATGATAAAATGTTATTTAGCGTGAAAGGGTGTTTTGTTTACTTTTATACTGATTTCTTAAAATGATACAAAATTAGTAATTGGAAAAAGCGGTTGGAAACCAATTATATCACAGCATGCGTGGATTAATTAAAATTGTCTTAATAATTAATAGCTATGAGAAAGAATTGATCCTTAAACTGCAAAGGATACCGAACAACTTGGCGCTCTCTACAATATGAAGAGAAATTCCCATTTATATAGAATTGACTCTGTTCTGATGGCTGTCACTGAAAGAAGTGTACCTGCTATATGCATCACGAGACGGCGCGCGGAGTTCATGGATTTAGTTGTTCGATGACTTTACGACCGCAATCATAATTCTCTTTCCTTTCTTTCTAAAAGGTCCTTAAACGACACTAATGCTGGTATTTCTTATTTTCAAGAGAAATTAAATAGAAAAGGATTTAAAATAAAAAGTGAAATTTTGACTTTATCTTTATCGCAAGTATAATAATAAAATTTATTGCTTTATTATATATAGTGTTCAGGGGGTCTTGACACTAAAGGGTATTTATTATCACTTTTTAGGGATATTTTCACTGGCAGGTATCGCGATAAGGCAATAAATCGAAAACGAAAACATGAGCCAATATAAGTCACTTGGATTTGATAGAGTGTAGATGGAATAATCCGATTACTTAAAATCATCCTAAAGAATTTCTATTTATCAAATTTTTTTTTTAAGGATTGGGTTAATGGGAGATTATTATGAGACAACTTTAAACTATATTTATTAGTTATATGGATTGTGGATGTCCTTTGAAAAAATTGAAGAATTACAAAAAGAAATAGGTTAACAATCAAGCGCTAACTAAGCAATTGCATTAATTTTGAAAAAAAAAATATTATAAATTTACACAGTGAGCTAAACTACATAATTTAATATAAACGTAATTCGCAGACATTTCTATGTTCACAATAAGTATTGGTGAAACCTTATTATCAAACCAATATATCCAATCAACAATCCTTTTTTGTTTTACATGCAGATAACCGATGATTTAGGTTAGGTAACGGCTGTTTTTTTTTATAGGTATAGAACTTTAAGTTGGCAACACTATTTTAACTGGTGGCCATTTTGTTAGCTGTCAAGTGATTTATTTTTAGTTTTGTTTGGCATTTCAACATGAATAGACTGACGCCTAAACAACGCTTCCAAATTGTGCCCAAATGGGCCCAACACAAGATCGTCGTTGAAACCAATTTTCATAAGCGAATTTTGTTTAGCGATGAAGCTCACTTTTGGTTGAATGGATACGTCAATTAAAAAAACTGTCGTATTTGGAGTAACGATTATTATCAAGTGTATGTTGAGACACCGTTACATCTACAAAAACTGACTGTTTGGTGTGCAATATGGTTTGGTGCAATAATTTCGGTCCGTTCTTCTTTAAAAACGATGCTGGCCAGAACGTTATGGTCAATGGTGACCACTATAGAGCCATGAATACTGACTTTTTGGTTCATTAATTGAATAACCATGATGTGCAGGAGCTGTGGTTTTAACAAGACGGTGCAACATGTCACACAGCTCGTGCCACAATTGATTTATTGAAGGAAACATTTGATAACCTCATATAGTTTCACGTTACGGATCCGTGAATTGGCCTACAAGATCGGGCGATTTAACGCCGTTTGACTATTTTCTGTGGGAATATGTGAAATCGCTAGTCTATGCCCATAAGCCCGAAACGATAGACCACTTGGTGGACAACATTCGCCACGTTATTACCAATATACGGATACAAATGATGGAAAAAGTTATCGAAAAGCGGACCTCCAGACTAGACTACGTCCGAGAAATCATATTTAAATAATAATGCCAGAAGATTATCTCACGAATAAAGTAAATTTCATGTCAATTTTTAAAAAATCATTTTTGCTTTATTCCATTTCAAAGTTCTATACCTCTAAAAAAACACTCTCTAGTATTGCTAAAAACTATAATTGCTAAATATTATAACATTTTTTAGGCCTTTTGTGTGCAAAAGTGGTGTAATCCACATTTGTTTAAATATAATATATTTTTAATAATAATTAGAATGGTGTCTAAGCTCACAGCCTCATTTTTATAAATTACAAAAATACAGACAGACAAGACTTTTTCTTCATAAATTTAACATCTTATCCAGCCTTCAAAATTATGGTTTCCGGTTCATGGATCAGCCAGAGGCCTGCAAGTATTTCCTCTTCCTTGGAGATCGACAAGCAATGAGAATTTATTATTTAAAAATAAAAACATCTCCATGTAGCTACATCGCAAAAAGTGCAAGGACAACACGATGTGTGTGAAACAAAAAAAAAAAATGCCAACATAACCGTTCTATTCAATTGATTGAAATGTATGCAACCTCTTACGATTGATTTATTAAAGAAATAAGTATGGACAAAAATATGGATACAACTTGCCAATGACAGGATCTTAGTAAATTAAATGAAATTTCCGGAAAAACTCATGACACAATAATATTAATTTTAAAGACTGTAACGCATTAGTTCCAATGAACCATTAAGATGTTATAACGCTTGCGGTTTTATGGGGCGATAGCAAATATCTTGTGACACTGATTTTATCCCTATTGTTGTCTAAAATAAAATTGTCAACTACATCAAAGTGATTTTAGAGGTGTTTTCGTTTTTTATCAGAACATATACAATTTGCTAAACAAAACCGCAATGGAAATGGGACGTGCCCTAGAATTAGGAACCGCCCATATAATAAAAGGCCCTAAGGACTATTTGTTTTTCGTTTTTGTTTCAGTTCATCCGCCTATGCCGACTGCCATATAACAGCACCACACTGCACGGCCGCCGCTTGCCGCCACGCAATCACTCTGCCTTGACTTTGCTCAAAAAAAGGATGTTTCATTTTGCGATACTACGATCGACTGCAGGTGTAATCCTCGGCACAGGATTTAAATTCGTACAGGTGAATTTGATTTTGTATGTTTTTTTTTTGTTATTTTTGTTTGTTTTTTGTTTATCTTTTTTTTTATTTTTCCTTGTTCGTTCATTGTCCTTTTGGAGATATAGTTGCGTATACACACGCATAGCAGGTGGTCAAATTTGTTGAAAATTCGCGAAATAAAGGCACTGATATCCTTCTTGCTATTATATACCTATGTGATGAGGTGGTATCTCAAAGAATATAGTGTATCATTTTTGACATATTATATGAGAAATGGGGCATGGCTGACAAAATTACTTTATTTGTTACCTTTTACTTGCGGCGGGAGACTGGACATATATTGAAGGTATTTTGAATTCTTAAGGTCTAAATACACTAGGAGTTTATCAGTCATTAACTTCAAAATAATATAACCGTGTATATAAACAAGTTCAATAAACTTCACTTTCAGTATTGATTGGCAGGTTTGTGCATCAACTCTTTCGTTTTTACCCATCTTATAATAATCTCATTTATTTTTCAAAATGACCCGGAAGACATTTCAGTGAACATTGTTTAATTTCATTCGACAGTGCAATATTTATTAATTTGTTATTGGTTATAATATAAAATTACATTTACCCATCAAGAACACAGGTAGCCATAGCCATCACGAATTGAGTGACGCGTGTTTATAACCACAAAATTTCAACTCGAATTACTTACAACGTGTTGCTGAATAACAGTTTACTGGTAATTTTCGTGATGGGCACGTGCACTTGTCAAAATAATTGCATTGATTGTAAGGTCAAGTTGTATGATGTATAGGTGCAAAAATACATTATATCTACCTACCAACTTATCTGGCATCTCCCTGGCTGCGGATGGTAATTCAATCTGAAATGCATAAAACATAATAAAAAGAAAGAAGCATGAAAATATGCATTGAAAAGGTGCAATTACATTTGTATGTACATCGATCAGATAAAATTGACCAAAATGAAAGCGAGAAAAAAAAAATTAAACACGACTTGCAGTTATACTTTAATGACTTCTTAATCCTTCTGTTCATTATTACTGGCGATATATTCTGTAGGTAATATAGGGCATGTTTTGGATTTGCACAAAAAGTTGAACTCAAGATTTCAATCAAACATCATATTACGATGATAGAGAACACGAAAAAAGTGGGTCCCGCAATTCCGTCTGTCGAGCTCGTATATCGATTTGAAGCCTTAGCCATTGAAGCGATTTTCTTCAAACTTGAAATTTAATATTTTTAAGTAATTCTCCAGGAGGGGAATTGAAATTTCGGTAGGTATTTGCCATACATTCGTTATGAAAGAGTCTATATTTATCTCGAAAAGGGCTCTTAGGATTTTAATGTTGTTATTTTGTTTGCTGTTATTTATGGTACCGGAAACAGAACCGTGTTCTTTTATTTTCTACTTTTTCATTAACGGCTTAACTCATTTCGATAAAAATGTATGCCTAGGAGTTCTTTTCAAATCAAAATAATATTGAAAAGATTGGACACTCTCCCGACATAATTTTTTTTCTCAATGCCATATTTTTGTCAAAAGAAAAAAAAATATTATTTATCTCAATAGCGGCTTCACAGACTAAAAAAAATCAATAAAATTTGATATAACGGATGCCTTTCAGTAAGAAAAAATGGTCATTAATTGCACCTTGCCAAAGCATAATTTTTTATATATCCGTTTCTCTCCAAAACGGCCACATACCTTATTTTCATCAAGTTTTTTTTTATGAAGGGTGAAATTTTGTATTGAAATCTCAATCTTTCAAAAACGACAAGGTATAATTTTATCAAGTTGGATAAAAAGTGGTTTTTTAACATTATCTAGAAGATTTTAAAGAAAAAAATATTTTTTAAAACCAAAAATACAACACATAATAACAATAAATGACTTAAGAACATGGAATTAAAAAAAAATAAAAAACATAGCCTTTAGAGTTTGGAAAATCTAGTTTTTCCATGTACTTTTTTTTTGCCAACTTTTCGTTAATCAGAAGTTATAAGAGTCCAAACTTTTTCGTATTTCTTTTAAAGATTCATGGTTAAAAAAGCTAAATAAAAATAAAAAAACCAAAGGATCATCGCCGCTAGAGAAAGGTATGTTCTAGTGTAATTTTTATTTTGTCCATACCACATTTATTGTGGCCTATATGCTCTCCTAAAAAAATTATTTATTTTCAAGATTTAAAAAGTCATTTTTAAAAATAATTATAAGGAGATACAATTTAAAAAAAAGTATTGGATATCACCCCTAGAAAAAATTGCGCCCAAAATGTTGGTGTTTAAACTTTTCAAATATATAATTAAAAGAGGTATCCTCTTCTAGAAGAAAATAGAACTTTTGATGCAGCTGAAGCTTCATAATTTTTCAACAAAATTTGAATTTAAGAAATTTTTTTCTCAGAAATTGTAGCTTTTTAAATGCGAATTTGTTGTGCAAGAATTAATTTACTGCCATTTTTGACTAGAACAGAGTTTTTATTTTCATCCGCTAACTTCAGACCGAAAACAATAGAGATGCATTGTTTTTGGTTTTGTTTTAATTATTTTAGCGGAAACTTGGATATTTAATAAACTTTTTGAGCTAGAAAATTTTATAGCAATCATACCTAATTTGAAATTCGTATTATTTTAGATTTCCTCCTCTAACTTCAGACTTATTTTAACGGAAACTTTAAAAACTAATGACAATATTATTCACTTTGATTTTAATGCATTTTCAATCCAACCATTAAATCCGGATTTAGCAAATCCAAAATTGTAAATCTATGTTCATATTATTCACTCTAAAAATGCATTAAATCCAATGAATTCACATGCTTTCAATCCAGATGTAAAAGTTCTTTAAATTCAGACGAAAAAAGGTTAATCCAATAAATGTCAAATTTATGAAATATCAAATTTCTTCAATGACAGTTGGTTCTGTTGGGCTTTGTCATTTTCAAAAGTTTTTCCTTCTTAATAATTTTGAATAATTTCAGTTGAGGTGACAAATTTTTATTTTTAACTATTTATTACAGTTTGTTGCCTATACGCTGAGCAATAAACTATCAAATTTCATTGAAGGATGTCTACGATGTCAATGGGTTAAAAAACCTCTACAAAGCCGAAATTTTTTCCATTTTATTTTCTGCTCCTGAAAAATACATTTTCCGGGCAATTGGTTTTAGTGTATTGCGACTGACTAGCCAGTACTGGCTCGTGTGGCCTCCGGGTTACTTTATTTATTTTTAAATCATGATCTTTGAAAAGGGACGAATAATATTAAGTTTAGTTTGGGGGTGGGTACTGTCCATTCGAAGAAGTGGAAAAGTTCCCGAGATATTTTTTAAAACGTATTTTCGGGTAACCGACTTGCACTCCAAACTATATGCTGCATTTGGAAACATCTATGCACACCTCCATTGTTTTTAAACACCCTTTAGCTGCATTTTGAATATGCTTTGAAAGTATTGGAGATGGATGACGAAAGACTTCCAAAAAAAAAATTCTTAGGGAAATGTTATCTGCCAAAGGAAATCTTGTGATAAAGTGGGGGGAGCTGGCTTTTGGCTTGACCAAGAATCTACAGTTTTCACCCAATATGCACCTTGCACATTTAAGGATTTTTTTTTAATAATATTTTAGAAAATTTAAGCCACATCACATTTTCAGGTTTCAAGCAAGAAGCACAAACTTCACAATACAGAATGATCTACGGCCAACTTAATTTGGATCTTCGAGAACATTCATACTTCCTCAACAGCTATCCCCTCAATATGCTAAATGTAATGTATATCACTTTATCGCCAGATGTCCCATATTAAAGGAGTTTCATGTCAGGTACTTTGGTGTAACTTCTATGGAGTTCTATGACACCCTGGAAGTTCTAAAGCGAAAATTAGGCTGAGAAATCTTATAAAAATATGCGACAACCGCTCTGTGTTACAGGCAACGGATCCTCGATGGAGATTTAAAAAAAAAAAAACAACGCCAATCTGAAAATAGACGGCCATTGGCCAAACCATATTAAACTACAGAATACAAAAAAGAAATTTTGAATTTTAAGCTTTGTATGTGAATAAAGTTTTCAACTAACTAACTAAACCAACGAAAAGCACCCTTTCGATTTGTCAGAAGAATATAATATCACCTATAATTTATTTAAGTGGAAGGGATAATCTATATGAAAAGGTTATTAATAAAATACAAATGTATATTTGTATCAAAATAGTTTACTTTTGCTAACACATAACTTTTATTAATTTAAATTTTGCAGCCCCTTTCGGAAATAAGACTCCATCATCGGACTTTTGGCAACTGAAGTACCTATACGGCTCCTCGAAACATGAAAGTCTAAGATCTGATTTTTTACATTAAAATAGATATAAAAGTATATTTATTAAATGACTGCATAGTTCTATGAATTTCTTTTTCAATAAATACCGCCAGTAGTTTTTGAACAATTGAATTCTATTAAAATCTAGCTTCTTAAGGTGTCACATTGCGTTCAGAAATCTTTTCAAACATTTTTTCTTCCAAACAAATAGACAGAGCGACAGAGGACACAAGGACAAGACAAGACATCTGCTGCTTTCCCTTGCCGGTTGGTAGAAAATCCTTTCTATATGCAAACAATAACAATAAGAGATTTGTAAATATTACTACACCCAGCATGCGCCACAAAGTTACATTATCGGTTTTACGCCACTGTTCAAATGTCTAAACTCTAAATCCTCAGACATACATGTATGTGTATTGTGTATTGTGTTTGTGTTGAATTTTGTATTTTATTTGCCGATCAGTTTTTCAATGCAAATATGTACTTGGCCAGAGCCAAAAGCAGGACATACTCTGTTGTTTTACTGAGGACATTCGTTTCGGCTTTTCTTGAATAGAATCAAAGGTTATTGTCAAGCATTGACACTATGGTGTCATGCTTTCTCCGTATAGACAATAAAATCGGGCGTGAATTGTTGATTGAATGTAAATTGAATTACCGAAGGCCCTAACGTAATTATTTGGTCATTCTTATATGAATAGAAAATCTTCTTGGTCACATTGTCCTCACTGCCTTTTGTCTCAAAGTTATTTAAAATCTGTTAAACTCCGTATGTACAATGAAGAGCAAAGGAATAATTTTTATTTTCTTCTGCTTGAAAATATTGTAGATTTGGCATAACTGCTTGAATATAAAATTCATGCAGATATGTTCTTACTTGGCCAATTTAGGAAAGTGCAAATATCACATTTAGTAAAGACCTATGGCAAAATTAACAATTCCCCAATGAATTTCCTAATAATGTTGGTTAATGATTTTACCATTCGAAGTTCATTAAAAATGTTTCAAGTAGTATATGTCTCAAATGAGATTTCATTAAGTCTATTGTGGAAATAAAAGGGACACTTCAGTTTCATTGTTGTACGAAAAATAAAATAAAAATAATTGTTAAGTTGAAGTTCATTTTGAAAAAGGGAAGGGAAGGGAAGGGAATGATTGATTGAATTTGTTTCCCTTTTAGCGGCTGTTCTTAAGAAAATATGTACAGTACATATTTCGTGGAAGGAAGACTAGATGGTGCTGGCTATCCTGAGAATACATACCTACGTTGGTAATAAGATTGCATTTCTAACTGGTGCTATGGTGCATTTTTAAACAATAAGTCGTCCTTTTGGTATTAAATGTTGAAATGTTCTTAGCGCGAGTTTATATCAACTGAACATTCTATTCAATTGCACTTGATGACCAAGTAACATTTTATTAAATTCGTTAAATTATTGATTTTTAAAAGGTTTTAATGGCTTTTGGTCAAATGGGTAATACTTACAAATTATTATATTTACTGCTGGAAAGTTTAAGGTTCTTGAAGTCTTGATAGACTTTCCATTAAAAATAAGTTAATTTAGTAGTGCGATAGCTCGTGCAGAGCCAAGGCCTAGTGATTTACAAGTGCCAATTATTCCTGTGTAGCCGTTTTATTTTTTGATTGGCTCGACGAGGCTGATGGGGATCGAACCCCAGTCCCCCGCCATGATATTCCTATACGTACTAACCGTTTCGCCATGTACCGATCCAGCTATTCTATACTTTACTTAAACCATGGAATTCCTTAAATTCATGTTATGGCTATGAAGATGGACTAGACTAATATGACCCGTTTGAAGAAATCGTCATAAGTCAAAGTTGCTCTTAATTTATTGCTTAGAGTGGACGCTCTCCCATATACAAGGTGATAAGCATAAGATGTTACAAAAAGCTAGACCGTGAAGAACTGGACAAGACAAGAAAAAAAATCATTTAGGAGGGAGTCTATTTCTCCTGTTTAGCCAGGAGCGGCAGTTTAAAAAAAAAATGGACTTTAAATAGAAAAAAGATTCTTAAAGAAAAACGCTTACACTTCAATATCTTGCAATACTTTTTTGTAACGTCAGAAATCTCTATTTTTATTTTATTTTTAAATAAATAGATAATTTGTTTTTGAAAAATTAATTTTTAAACCCAAAATTTTGAAAAAAGAAATTAAAAAAATTTGTTCAAAATTTTACGTTATTAAACAATATTTTTGTTTTTAATATTCAATAAACTTATTAATTTTTAGTCAAACACCAAAAACCAGATGTTAAAATTTTAGTTTAGAAAATAACAGAAATAAAATTCCTTTCCTTAATTTGACTGCAATCCGTTGCTTAAAAATATACAAATTTAGTAGAATTTTTTATTTAAACAAACAATTTTTTTTTGGTTTTTAATAAAAGACGTCTTAAAACAACCCAAAGAAGTCATTTTAAGCGTTTTTTTTTTTTATTTTTTTCCTCTTTAAACAATAATTCATGCGGTAAAGGGTTAAAGTTTCTATAAAGCTCCTATTACACCTACGTATGTAGTATGGAATATTTAGGTTTTTTTCTCAAAAAGTAAAAGACATTTAAGCATCTGATTTTCAGTTTTTGACTAAAAATTTATAAGAGCATAGAATTTTGAAAACAAAAATAGTACTAAATTACGTAAAATTTTGAAAAAAAATAGTTTGAAATTAAAAAAAAAAATCAAAGTTTTGAGTTTGGAAATTAGTTTTTCAAAAACTGTTCACTAAAACAACTTTATGAGTAAAAGAAGAGATTTTTGGTTTTACATAAACGAATTGCATGGAATTGTAAGTGTTGCCGTTGTTTTAAAATATTTCTTTTCTCTTTTAAATCATTTTTTTAGAAAATTGCCCCTCCTTGCTAAACGGGGGAATATACATAGATCTCCCCTCCTTCAAGATTTTTTTCTTGTCTCGACGAAACCTACACGCTCTATCTTTATGTCATACCTCATGCGAACCACCCTACATATTATGTACCCGTTGCCTGCTTAAATTTTTTAAAATGGACTTTACTGAATTGTTTCCATTGTTAGCATCTAGATTAAAGAACAATCGTTGTTTCTTTATTTGATTCTTTAAACTCTTGAATTCTTGGGATCAATAAAATGCCTAAATAATTTCTAAACGTCAAAGTTAAAGGCTATAAAGAGTATTTATATGAAATCATAAAACCACTTGTTTCCCCAACAACAAGGAGAGAAAATAAAAAATCTGCATTTAAAAATGCGACAAAAAAAAATGTTGATGTCATAATCTTGCATTACAATCACTTCCAGGAAACACACGATGCATCTTCCATCTTTCCCCATATTATAAGTATACCAATATATAAGTTGCTGATGGAGTTCAATGTTCCCACACAACTCCAACTGCGATCAATGTTTGCAAACAAATTCAAAGAAACCAACAAAAACACCAACTTTATTTACAATGAGATCAAACCTCTGCTCTGATACTCCCTTTCGCATAAAATTGACTTCTTTATCGATCCTCCTTCCGCTATCCATGCCATGTGAACAAAATATTCATCCTGAACACATCGATTCCCTCCCGACAAAAATTTGAATTACAATCGATATATCCTCGAGATGCTGGTTAAACTATTCGAAAGGGTCCCGGTGCCGATCGGTGCCGGAGTTCTTCCCAAGTAGGTATGTACCTGTACCTATACCGACTCTCCTCTGATTCTCTTACCTACTAAATCAAAAGAAATACTTGGTGATGTCTTGTATTTTTGTAATTTACAGTTCAATCGGTATCGATTGTGTTGTTCGCGAGTTCGAACTGGCAACAAGGTGGACACGAGCATTTTCAAATTGTGCATCCTTTAATGCTCTCCTTCTCGTTATTATAATAAGCAATTGTGGTCACCTCCAGCGAATTTGTCACCGCCATCATGTAATTCCATTCCAATCAACTATACTGCTGCTATGCGATGCGATGCGATGGCGGACCAATTTCCTCCACATTTTTCAGAGTACCTGTACATATATGAACAAAGAGCCTTTAATCATGCCGCACTAAATCAAGGCCCACTGATGGTCGGAGCCTTTTGATTTGCATATGGTCCCGCATAAGCAGGAAGCTGTAACACTACTTTTGCGACAGATTGGTATCAATTGGTGTAATCGAAGTAGCGGAGCATAGAATGCGCATCAATATAGGTACGCGTCCGTACATACATATCGGTATACGAATGAGAACAAGTGCGCGAGTACAAGGTATTTATGGTTGGGAAGTCGTAAAGTATCTTTGAGATTATAGTAAGGGGGACATTATTCCATAGGATAGTAATCAATTGGTCGTTTAAAGTAAAATTGCTGTGCAATAATATAGATACTTAAATCCATACTACTCTACTTATATCTGCATGCATGTCCAAGTGCATTGATGGTGCAAAAACACTCACTTCGAATTTAAATCGAGGACTAATTTATTTGCAGAATTAATTTTGGATTTAAATATTTTGACATTTTCTATATGGCTTGGCTTGGTTATAATATAAACCGTTGAATTCTAAATCAGGCTTTAAGCTTTTTTTCATAAATACCTCATTTTGGTTGAAGTAACCTCAACTTACATGCAAAATTGTGTTTAAGAACAAAACTTTTCTCTTGTATACGTTGACTCTGGCTTGAATTTCATCTACAAAAAAAAATCAAACAACAGCAAAAAATACACAAACCAACTAGTTAAGTGAGATTAGAATAGATTCCACAGTGGCTTTCCGTTTCTCGCAAATCGGTTTGACTATCGGATACATAAATACTATGCACGACTGGATCGCAAACGTTCTTGCATGATCGCACGGTGGATTTAAAGTTTTGTTACAATGTAAGGCTGTTGAAGTTATATGAGCCTTATTTTGTATGCCACATAATATAGTTTAAGGTGAAGAAAGTACCTACAGGGTGGGCCAAACAAGACCTGCTACCAATGTAAATGTGTATATAGCTCTGACGTATTCTAAACGCTATTCTGGATCACGATCTGGATTGAGCCTTTGGACAAACTTTAGAGTTTTTAAAATAACGCCGCGCTATATAACAAACTGTGTTGAACATCGTCATGTCGATGTTTCAGGACTAGCTTGAAAACTGTCACAAACCAAACGATCTGGATATTTTCGGCCGATCCTCTATAACGAGGTCTTCCCGTACTTCTCACAACTCTTACGTTCCCATATCTCTACAATTTGGTCACCACACTACGAATTGTATAGCAACTCTTGGAACATTTTGAACACCGTAAAATGTGCAGGTTTGTGTAAATTATTGAGCGGCCATTTTCCAAAAATAATTGGACAATTTTTATTCGCTGTGCGATCGTGCAGTGTTCCATTTTTAAATCTCCCAATATTTATGTCTAAACATAATTAAATATAATTCAAAAATATCTATAGGTAAATAAAAAAGTTATTCGTGTTTAACATTTAGGCCTTATTTGGCCCACCTTGTAAATGGTGTTTTTTTTTAGATTTGTGGTTTAAAAAAAAAAAGTAAAATGCATATAATTTAATGTTATGGCCAAGAATTTAGCCTTATAATAAGGATAAGGGTTCGCCATTATGTTTTAAAAATAATTTCGGGCAAGTGGCCGCCATGGCTGGCTCGAATAAATTCCTGCCGAGAGGCCCAATTTTCGACCACTTTTTGCAGCAATCAGGGCTATATGTCAGCAATAACACGCCGAATATTGTCTTCTAAGGCGTCAATCGTCTCGGGCTTATCTGCGTAGACAAGCGACTTCACATAACCCCACAAAAAATAGTCCAGCGATGTTAAATCGCACGATCTTGGAGGCCACGCCACAGGCCCACGGCGCGAGATAATGCGCTCACCAAAAGTTTTCTTCAATAAATCAATTGTTTCGTTGGCTGTATGGCATGTAGCGCCGTCTTATTGGAACCAAAGGTCGTCCACATCAACACCCTCCTCTAATTCGGGCACGAAAAAGTAATTCATCATGGCTCTAAAGCCTTCCCCATTGACTGTAATATTATGAACGGCTTCATTTTTGAAGAAATATGGGCCAATGATTCCCTCTGCCCATAGAGCACACCAAACAGTGACTTTTTAAGGATGTAACGGAGTCTCAACAATGGCTTGAGGATTATCTACACTCCAAATGGGGCAGTTTTGCTTATTGACGTACCCATTCAACCAAAAATGAGCTCCATAGAATATTGGACGCAGCGCGCGATGCGTCGTCTCGCGAACCGAATCATTATTTTGGTTTTCAAACGATTTTCAAACGTTGTTCAGAAGTTAATCTATTACTTATGAAATGGCAAACTAAACTGAGCATAAATCAAGTGAAAGCTGTCAAAAAGACAAACTCCGAAAAAAGTATTGCCAGTTTGAAAACCACAGGTCTAAATAAATCACCCTTTATTAGCTTAGAGTTTTAAAAATATCACTCATTTCTTTTAGAAAACTAAAACCCTGATTTACAGCTCAAATTCAAAGATTGTATAAAGCCCGCCAAAATGTATTTATTAAATTCGTTAACATATTTTTGAATTAACAGACATTATCATTAACTTGTACATATATATCTATACTGAGAGCATTTCTTTGGGCTACGCTGTTATACCTCCAATGAATATCTTAAGCGTATATAAACTGCATTTCTTATGCGATTAGCCTTATTCGGCTTAATTTTTTCTTCTCACAATTTATTTCCCACAAACAAAAAAAAAAACCCTGTGATGAAAGGAATCTCTTGATGCACAAGAAGCTAATTTCAGATCCCAACAGAAGCATCCCCACATTAATCCCAACCGAATGCTCCATGTTCCAATTGCACCTAAATCTGGGTCTTAAATCCACCTGAGGCAGCAACGATGGCGGCGTGCGGCAAACAGGCTATAAGTTTCTGCTTACACATTTAATGTCCAAATTAACTTAAAGAAAAACAATTTTAATGTTAAATTGCATTGGCAATAAAAATAAATTAAAAAAAAAACACAGACTCAAAAAAACTTAACAAATTTAAAAACAAAAAAAAAACTCCTGCTTGCCCCGAAAAATTCCCACTGATCGCATGGACACATCAGGGAGATATAGCTTGCGGTGTTCCACACAGTGAACCACACTCTTGTCAGGTAGCACGCTACAAACAGTCTTTTGTGAGATCGCAATTCCATCCCATCAGCAAGATGGAACCAAGTCAGCAGATTAATTTGTGCATTAACCTGTAATGTGACCAAGTCAACAGACTGATTCACTTTTGATTTTCGAGACCCCCGAAAAGTGATGGAGTGCCATTAACTTTGAAAGTTACTCACATTCACACACGCTACGAGTAGGTAAATATATACGGTAACAGAATTAAGCATGCGCACTGCGCAGGCCAATTAACCCAACGGGCATATCCTTGATAATTCTGATGCACTGCGAAATTATTTCTGAAAGCTCAAAAGGTAGGGCGGTAAAGTCTTTAATTGCATTGAACGAAAACCTCTAAAATCTTTTACATTAGTCAAGCTCATCTTCTCGTCATTATTACATATCAAAGTAATTCGAAAATTGTGCAGTTGTGAAACTTCAATCATGACTTTTGCAACGCCTAGGGTTGTGTACATAAATAGGCGTAACTGGCAGTAGTTTGTATACATTACGTCTTTATATCTGAATCCTTCGGAAACAAAAGCACGAATATAGCTGTATTTTTATCAATCGTGACATAATGATGATAAAAAAGGTGCAAATTTAGGCCTCGTGATGTCGAGGGTAATAGTCAGAAGTCTAGTAGCCCTTGGCGTAATGGTTAGTACTTTGGACTATCACGCGCGCCGCCGCGCTGGAGGATTGAGTTCGAGTCCAACCTATTCCATCTATAAATGTTTGTTTAAGACGGAAGAGTAAAGCCATTAGCCATTTTGTTTAAGGAAGAGAAATCTATTTTACTAAGAGTTTCAACATTGAAAGAAATTTGATTCCCCTCCCATACAAGTGGCAGAACAGTGTGTGCACGCATAGGTTATATTAGAAGGGGGTGATAATACGGCGAACCGCATCACCGCACTCGGATCTCATTGGATCCATTGTGGTACCCAGGTCCCAGGATATAGGTAAGGTGAGGATGGGTGAGGAAAGGATTAGGTGTAATGTATCTTATAGTGGCAGAAATGAGATGTCGCTCAGCTCGTCAAAGAAGTAATCTCCGAGGGCCATTTTTCTGGTTCTTACTAAGCTATGGCATTCACAAAGGAAGTGATAAGAGCCCTCCTCCGTCTCTTCATCCTGACACCCTCTGCATAAGTCAGATGAGCTGATACCTATTCTGCACATGTGGGTTGCCATTGAGTTGTGACCCGTTAGGATTCTAACCAAAAGGGATAATAATTGAGATCTGCTTAGTTCGAGAAGGAAGTCTGTTTTTTTCTTTGAGATGTTCGGTCATAGATTCCTCGAGACCTGACAAGTATCAAGTACCATCTATCGTTTGCGGTTTCAAGTAAACATTTGCGAATTCTGTCTTTTTCTTATGCAAGTGACATAAAAATGGTGGATTCAATTTGGCTTAGATCAAGAGAAGATCCTAGTTTGGGCAATTTATCCGCCATTTCGTTTCGAAGGGTAATTGTAAGGGGTTTTTTTCAATCTGGCAACACTTTTTTTTGGAGTTGGTCTTTTTGACAGCTGTCACTTGATTTATGCTCAGTTTGGTTTGCCATTTCATAATTAATAGATTAACTTCTGAACAACGTTTGCAAATCGTGCAAATTTATTACCAAAATAATGGTTCGGTTTGCGCGACGCATCGCGCTCTGCGTCCAATATTCGGTCGAAATAATCGCAAAATCGCGTAAATTCGAGCAACAAAGGATCGGTTTCGCACCACGTTTACTCTAGTGGATAATGCGCATCCTCAGAGACGCCGTACAGTGCGCACCGAAGACGCTATTGCTGCTGTGGAGCAGAGTATATCGAAGAAGACCCGAATGAGTCCACCCACCATCGTGCACAACAATTGGAGCTGTCGAAAATTGGGCCTCTCGGCTGGAATTTATTCGAGCCAGCCGCGGGGCCACTTGCCCGAAATCATTTTTAGAACATAAAGGCAAACCCTTATCTTTATAATAAAGCTAAACTATATGCATTTTATTTCTTCTTGAAAACCACACGTATGAAAAAACGCTTAGAATTTTTGAAAAAGTGTGTGCACATAATATGGACTTTATAATGTTCAATTTGTTAACAAGCTTTTTGGCCTTATTTATAACTTTCATATTTAATTTTATTTTTCTTTCTTCACATTCTGTTTATGCCCACAACAAGACGTATACAAACGAATTGATCGTGAGAATTAGAAATTAAAAAAAAATATTTTCACACCTTGCCTCAACAAGCTGTTATCCTTTGAATGCCACAAAATACCAAGAAGTGTTAATAAAAGGCAGAGCAAAATGGGAATGGCGCAGCGCGGGCGGCGGCGCACAGTGGTTCGGTTTGTATGGGAGAGCGGAAAAAAGTCTGTTTTATCTGAACGGTTCAAGGGATTTAAATGAAATTTGGCAAACATGTTTATATTAGTCTTATACATATTTGGTCAAAATTTGGTTGAAAAAAAATAATTAGAAACAAAGTTATTGACATTTTTCTAAAATTTGAGGGATTTGATGTTTGTATGGGAGAGCGGAAAAAAAATCTGTAACATCTGAACTGTTTAACGGATAAAGATGAAATTTGATTCGCATTTTTAAATTAGTCTTATACACATTTTGTCAAAATTTGGCTAAGAAAAAATCATTAGTAAAAAAGTTATTGACTTTTTTTCTAAAATTTGAGTGTTTTGATGTTTGTATGGGAGAGCGGAAAAAAGTCTGTAAAATCTGAACTATTAAACGAATTTTAATGAATTTTGACAAACATGTTAAAATTAGTCTTATACACGCTTGGTCAAAATTTGGTCAAGAAAAAATTGTTAGAAAAAAAGTTATTGACATTTTTATAAAATTTGAGGGTTTTGATGTTATATTTAAACAAAAGTTTTTTTTAGTGAAATCTTAACTTTTTATTTTGAATAAAATATTATTATTAACTATGTATATTATAAAATTAAATAAATAAATAGATAAATACATAAAAAAAAATAAATAAAAAAAAATTATGAAGTAGTAATTTTATAATGCTAGAATGAGGTTTTTAGCGTCTGCGCTGATTGGAAGTATTTTCTTTTTTGCCTGTGGCCTTAAACCTGTTATTATTGGATCTGAGGATATGAGTATATGATGCATCACATCTTCATTCGTCGCAATTCGGCTGCATTTTCTCGAATGAAACCTGCGGTAGGCTTTATAATCCTTATTTCGGCATTCTTGGGCTTCCTCGGAGAGCGATCCAACAGGAAATGCACAGCTTTTAATTATTTCTTCTCCATGGATCAAAACCTTATGTACGGTTGCTGGCATATTGTACCATTTATATTTCTCAACAAACAGTTCAGCAGTTTCCCACGTGTAAGCTGCATATTTTTTGAAATCTAATTTTTCATTCGACGTTATTACTTCAAGGATAACAGCAAACCGCCGAATTAGGGATTCACTAACTCCAGTGATTTCTGAAGTCATGGTTGGATTTGCAAAAAATCTTCTGGAGGTGTTGCCGTCATTACTTGTCCCCGTACCTTGTTTTACAAGATCGACAATGATGCCCAGTTTTTCACGAAACTCCTGCTGAATTTTCTTCTTCTGAGCATCTCTAATATGCCGGGTCTCATTGTTGGTTCTCCATGCTTTAAATGGCAAATTGTAGACAACATGGAGGATACACTCCATAAATATTATCCGAGCGTGAAGAGGAGACATCCCCATTTTCAAAGCTTCCCTGTTTGCAGCTTTGGTTTTTATATTTGTCAGGTTATTCGTTCCAGAAGTTGTAGTTATCCTTAATCCTTTCCTTTATTTTGTATTAAGCTCTATCATATAATTCAAAATATCATAAAACTATATTATTTTTCGTGTTTTGTTTTCAAGAAAATTGAGTTGAAAGTTGAAAAATTTTCCAGGCAGAAATAAATGGTTTCGCAAAAATCGAAATTCTCAGCCCTGGGTCAAGGTATTAATTTTGTTTTATTTTTAAAATAAAGTTTGACATTTTTTCTTAAAATAATGGGCTTAACCAGTTCATTCTGACAATTAATACCGAAGTAATCAAACTTTTTGGTAAACACCACCGTCCAGACGGATTTTTTTGAAATCCGATTAAGTGAAACATTTTTGAGCATAACTTCCACATCTGCACGTATCTGCAGCTGATTTTTTCTGTGCTATAACATGAATATATGGAGCATATGGTGGCATACTTACTTTCTTGGTATCTTTTGGAGCTGTTTTTTTAAATCAAAAAGTTTAAAAAAATAGCATTTTTTCTTAGTACTAAAGCTTCAGGCTACTTATAGAAGGTATCTTTTATAAATAATCAATATTTTTTTTTATTTTTAGATAATCGAAAATAGACCAATTAAATTATTTAAGAAGCTAGAGAATTTATCTACAGGAACTTCGGAAAAAAACATCTCAAAATTTGTTGAAAATACGGTTCGCGATTTGAGTAAAATTATTTTTCAACTTTGAGGGCTTGTAAATCAGAACATACAATATATATGTTAAAAAATACTTTTAAATCATACGCTCGGGTTATCTAAGAGTACTTAAACATAAAGTTTAAAACGATAGAAATGACTTTTTCAAAAGACTTTTTTCCGCTCTCGCACCACTGTGCGGCGGCGCGGCGCTTAGACATTCTAAATGTTTAAATGATTGCGCTCCTTTTGGTGATGTGCAGGTCGCACACGCAACAATAATACCAAAGAAACCGAAACCCAAGTCGCTGCATCTCCTTGCAAACGATGATGTAAAATTAAGACACTGATAAGCTAGCGATTGCTAAAGGATACAAAGGCGATGCCATAGTTGTTGCGTGCTGAAGTGTTAAATAAACTTATTTTATCCTCCACGGGATATGGCATTTGATGAAGAGATACTTATTTTTTTCAAAATTGATTCCGTGTTTCTTTATTGCAACCGTTGTTTACCAATCCATTGGATGTATGTGGTTTAGCATTGCTCTTCTGATGGCAAGAAAAGGGTTTCTCCATCAAAGTATACCGACGACGACGTTTGAAGTTTGAACGAACAGCTATCAGTCATTGATATATCAATACAGAAATGAGTATAAGGAGCTAGTGGAAATATTATTGTTGCAATCAACACATTTGTGATTGATACTTGGTTGATGCTGATCCTTTTTTTTTCTTTCTGGGAATTGTACCTGAAAAAAGGATTCGTACAAATATTTTTATTTGATGCGACGACGTGGTTTCTTGTAAAATTATTTTATTTTACATAAATTTGTGTAAATTGAAGAAACCGTTGAGTTTAAAAAAAGGACCATGGATTCTGATGGTGTGATTCTGGTGTGCGATATAAATTAATTTTTGTCGAAATCTGTTGAGTATTAAGGATCATTATGTGGTTAGTAAGTTCTAAGAAAAATCCAAAAATCAATTTTTCAAATTATTTTCTCCCAAATTTATGTCAAAAATGAATTTATTTTGGAGGGCCAGTTTCACAGTCAGAAAAGTGACACTTAAGTGGGGAATGTGAAAGATTAATTCCAAATATCACAACGCACTGTTACCTGAATAAGTGGCACTTAAGTCTCCGATGTTGGTGACTTAAGTTCCACTTACGCTGGCTATGAAATTTAGCTTAAATTCCTCATATGGGAAACTTAAGTGACACTTATTCCGGTAAGTGTTGACTGTGAAACTGGCCCTTAATCTAATGATTCTGCCTAAGAAAATAAAAATTGTCAATAAGAGATTCGATTAACAATAAACCATCTGATGCAGGCATTGAAAATCGTTTCGCACAAAATACGAAATACTGGCGCAAAATTTTAAACACCTATGATGTTAACCATCATGATACTAGTTAACAATTTACTAACTTTAAAGTTCTTCACTAAAATGTTCTTAGTTTTAAACAATGGAATTAATATGATACTGAAAATATAAAATTGCAATTATTTGGTGATTTTAACTGAAGTAAAATGTTAGAAAGATAATACGATGCTTACTAATTTAAAATTTGGAAAATCGTCTTTTATTCAGCATCATACTAAAAATGTTTTAACACGTTATTTTAAGATTTAAAAGCTTAAGAAGCTTAAATAAAAAGGGCTTTATGAAATCGACCATAAATCGTCTAACATATTTCTGAGACGAGGCTGAGACGGTAAGTGAGCATCCATCATCCAAAGTTAGACTAATATCTGATATATGAGATCTTAACATTGGCTCCGTGATCTTATAACAACCCATATGTGGGATACTTGCATCAGAAAAAGTATGCCATCCATAATAACGGGTGATTTTTAAGCTGGTTTGGTTTTGGCAACGCTGGTTTTGACAGCTGACGTGTGTTTAGTACCTTGTGTCACTGTCAAACAGCTTCAGTTTGGTTTGCAATTTAACCATGGATCGTCTTACAAATGAACAACGCTTGCAAATTACTGAATTTTACTATCAAAATTCGTGCTCGGTTCGAAATGTTCATCGCGCGCTGCTTGTGTTCAGCGATGAGGCTCATTTTTAGTTGAATGGGTACGTAAATAAGCGAAATTGCCGCATTTGGAGTGAAGATCAGCCAGAAGCATTGCAACAGCTACCAATGCATCCCGAAAAAGCCACTGTTTGGTGCGGTTTATGGGCCGGCGGCATTATTGGGCCTATTTCTTCAAAGATGATGCGAATCGCAGCGTTACTGTCAATGGTGAACGCTACCGAGCGATGATAACAAACTTTTTTTTGCCCGAAATTGGAAGTTCTTGACTTGCATGATATGTGGTTTTAACAAGACGGTGCCACATGCCACACAGCACGCGAAACAATGGCGCAATTGCGAGGCGAGTTTGGTGAACAGTTAATTTCACGTTTCGGGCCGGTCAATTGGCCGCCTAGATCGTGCTATTTGACACCATTAGATTATTTTTTGTGGGGGTATGTCAAGGCTAATGTCTATAGGGACAAGCCCGCTTCGATTGACGCACTGGAAGCCAACATCCATGCATTCATTCGTGAGATACCGGCCGATATGTGTGAAAGAGTATGCCAAAATTGGACTCAGCGGATGGGCTACCTGAGACGCAGCCGCGGTCAACATTTGCATGAAATTATCTTTAAACATTAAATTGCAAGGTTCAAACTATCGATTCAAGTAAATATTTCATTCATTTTTTCGAATTTTTTGTGTTTTTTTTTTTTTAAAAGTTCTAAACCTCTTAAAAAATCACCCTATATATTGGTTTAAAAATTGGTCTAAAAGAAATTGGTTAGCCGAAGGTTCTTTAATTTATTCACGGTGAAAAAGATTTTTAGCAGATCATTTGTGGGATATTCCCAAAAAAGCATGCCATCTAAGAGTTATTAGGTCCAGTTTTTCAGTGGTTAGCTCACCAGAGTTAGCTACATTCACCAAATTGGATGAGTTAACTTGGGATTAACTTTGATCTCGCACTGAAAACTGTACCTTAGTGACCTTTGAAAAGGTCAATTAGTTTCTGTAATTGGTCACCTTTGTTATGTTTTGATGAATTTTTAAAGATTTTTTCACAGTCATAATCTATACGACCTTGAAAAAACTTTAAAAATTCGTAAGAAAAAATCTGTTGCTGACCCATTTCTGAAACTAGTTGACCTTTTACTACAATTGAGTGACCTTTTAGATGGTATATTTTTTTTCAAAAATCCCACAAACGAGGGGTTAAAAAATTCCTTTAAAAAAAAAAACCCATGGCTATGGCTTACCAATTATTGAAACTAGTTGACTCTTTATTTAAGACAACATACTATTTTGAAAATATCTCACATGGTTTGCTAAAATTCCGGAGCCCTTAACATTTTGGGATATTTAAAACGAAAATTTCTTTATTCTCAGAGGTCTCGGCGAAAGTATTAAAATACTGCATTTTTAAATTTAAAAATTAAATCAATATTTAGCAATTTCTATATAGATCAATTTAATAGATTAATATTTTTTAATTTTCTAAACCAACAAATCGACAAGACTGAAATGAGGTTGTGTTTAACAAGGCCTACACAAGGGTAGCTCCAGACTGTGAGTCAGGAAGAGGGAGAGGGGGAGGGGATCACGCTGACAAATTGATTTTTGGCGTCGAAATAATTACTGACTGTAAAAATCAAAGCAATAGAAGCAAAAATATTTACTTCTTAAGTAAAAAAATTAAAAATTATTTTCGTATAATTAAACAAATTATATTTTCAATCCTGTTTCATGAAAAATTTTAAAGCTATTGATATCAAGAACAATGTTTTTTTTCTGCAGGAATAATTACTATTTTTTGTCTTTTCAATCGACTATATTTGCAAAATTTGTTCACAAACCGAACGACCTGTCAGAAATTGTATTTATTGGAACATAGCTCTTCAAAAAATGTATTTAATATCACAAGATTACTTTTGTTTCAAAATCTTTTCGCAAGCGCAAGCGTATAAGGTAGAAAGGTAAATAAATTAACTATTGTAGTAAATTTAAATGAATTTTAAACAAAAAGACCGATTTGATGTGTATCGAATTTTGAGATTTTCCCATGATAAATTGTGACAGCCTTACAGAATCACAAGCAAACAATACCTATACCAGATACAAATTTCATATTCATATATTTCGTGGGAGTGATTTGATGCCAAGGATCAATCAATAACAATAAATAAAACTTAACCAATTTATTGCTCCTTTTGTATTCATATTATAGGGTGTGGAATCTCATTTACAATTCAAGCATATTCAGCAAATCAACCCTTCTTTTGGCAATAATCCAGCAAACACGTTTTTGTATACTGAAATTCTATCGTTCGGAAAATGCAAATAAAAAAGGTATGGGAAAATTTGAACCACAGGAAAGGATTATCTTTCTGTCAAAAAGTGTTCGATAAAATTTATTGCCATTCATAAGAAAAAAATAATGCTATTTTTTTTTTAACTAGATATGTATATATGTAAAGGTATCTGCATATACATAGGTATGTATAGGAATAATGTAGATTCGTAAAATTAAAATAAGATCACATAAACAAAATTCTATATATGAGAAATAAATATGGGGTGTGACCACAAACAATAACCGCTTAAGTCGACTTAAGACAAAATGATTTTTCAATAAAAATTCTAAAATCATATTGCAGTTTTAAAAAAATTGACTTATTTCGACTTAAATTGCTTTTCCAAATCAATAGCTCCTTAAAACATATAGGAAAGTATATGTGAGAATGAAAAACAACTTATCTCGAGTTAAGTGGTTTTTGCAAATGAAATTATCGACGTTGTCAAAATGAAAACAATCATTTTTCCAAATTTTTCCAACCAAAGAACTAAGTTGTTGTTTCAAATGTATGGGAGAATTTTTTTATTGAATTTAAGTTTTTTCGAAGTGAAATAGTAAACTGATTTACAGAGAATAATCGATTGCTTAGAGAAAATTATAGAAGCTTTTATTAATATTTTCTACCTAATTCAAAAACGATTTAAGATCTCAGTTAAGAGAAAACCTTACACAAACTGACAAAATATATGAACTTTTTAAAGGGAGTTTGGTATGAATATGATAAACATATACATACCTTACAGTTTCATCATCATCATCATCGTCGGCTCGACAACCGGGGTCCTGGCCTCCTTCAACAAGTCTCGCCACCCATCCCGGTCTCGAGCCGCTGCCATCCATTTGCGCACCCCAAGGCTCCGGGCGTCCTGGTCTACGCCATCTCTCCAGCGCAAGCATGGTCTACCACGCTGTCGTCTACCATAGAATGTACCACAAAGAACTTTCCGAGCAGGTTCCTCTTCGCTCATGCGAGCTAGGTGCCCTGCCCACCGGAGTCTTCCGAGCTTAATTTTTGTCACGATATCTGCTTCAAGGTAGATTGCGTACAATTCATGATTGTACCGTCTCCGGAATCGTCCTTCCTCACATATGGGGCCAACAATTCTCCTTAAGACTTTTCTCTCGAACGCGGCTAAGAGGTCGGAGTGCCTTTTGGTAAGCACCCAAGTCTCGGATCCATATGTGAGTACTGGCAGGACCATGGTCCTGTACAGCAGCAGTTTTGAAGTTATGGTGAGATTTCTGGATTTGAAGAGCTTTACAGTTACAGTTTGAAGCGTTATATTGGGACATTGTGGCCTTATTTCCATCCTTTAGTGGAAATAAGCAGCATGAGTTACGTTTTAAGGAAAGTGCCGAGTATTATTTCATTTTTGAACATTTTTCGAAACTAATTTTTCAAAATACCCTAATATTCTCGAAATTTTAGTATAAAAACCCTGAAACTCTTAAAAAGTTGGCTCCTGGAAGCATTTTTAGATTTTCGGATTTATCGGCAACGCAACGAATGGATTGATTTCTATACAATAAATTCCTCGTCGACGAAGAAGAAGAAAAACTAACACAATCGAAAGTTTATTGTTTTTGTGGACTTTAATGAATACAATTTATTTGAAAGTGTTTTTTAACGGCCTTTAGTCCAAACGTGCTTCTCAAAAAATAATAATAAAAAAAACTATAAATATAAATTCCCTGTCAACATTATGTTAGCAAATACTGAGATAATTTTTCTCATAAAAATTGGTTAGATTAAATTTTGCGAACATTCTTCAAGGCGATAATTGATACCTTAAGCTCTATTTTATATCAAACATCGCAGTCTACTCTACACTCTACAAACGAGTTGACAATATTTTACAAAGACCTCAGTTTTTGAGAGTATTTAAAAAAAATAATAATGGAAATATAGCTCCACGAAAAAAAAGTAAATAATGTCATTTTGGAGAGGGACACATAATCCACAAATTTTTACTAGACCACATTTCGATTGCACTCAACGTTTGAGAAAAAGGTGCATGTGAAAAAGCGTTATTTTCGAAATTTGACATTTTTAAAAATCGCAAGATATTTTTTGCAATTTCATGTATTTAGAATAAAAAAATGGAACGGTTTTATGTGTAAAATCGCATTACCTATACAAACCTTACCTTACTACTTTGTGATAACTTCAACCGTTTAAGAGTACCGAACCGATATTTTTGACATTTAACTTCAAATAACTTTTTTTTGGAGAGGTGATGCCGATTTTTGTAAATTAATGTATGAATGTGTGTGAAGCTTTCTACTATATCTAGACAATAACTTCACCTATAAAACAATTTCTAACCAACAAATTCGAAGATGACTTCCTGGCTGAATAAAGAATGTTCAAAGGTTTTGAAATCTTGTAACTATACGCAGAACACCATCCATACAAAAATATAATTACGTTCTTTTTGAGAATTTAAGATCAGCGATATCGGCTTAAAATTAAAACCCGCTATAGATTATTCAATCTCTGAGACTTTTCCATTTTAAGATAGGTACATCGGTCTTTGAAATTCGTCTATAATTTAAAATTTGATGTGTTCACTTGTTCAAAGATAAAAGGTAACCAATTCACCTGTTCGGAACTCTTACCACAAGAATTAAACCTCAACAATGAATTTTCAATAAATTCCATAACAATGGTTAAATATGATTTCTTTATTAATTGGAAAGTTAAAATTAAATATCAATAAAAATATTATATGTTTGTGTACCTGGAATCGTTTAGGAAATAAAAAAGACCGCTCGCTGAAATACAAAGCATTCCGCTTCCACAATCACAATCGATGATATTTTACAAAGACCACGAATATGACTTTTGTTCGATATACTCAAAGGACACGGATATATAATAATCGGCAGGATTATTTAAACAAAACGAAAAATCGGCACGACGACGGTGACGACGACGTAAGAGAAAGGTGTGTCAAAAGGTGTTAAAAGAGGCGTTCTTTTCACACTTGATACCACCGTATCAATCGAACAACCACCTTAATAACAAAAGTAATAATTAATTTATCACCATAAGGGTCCTATAATTCCATCCAGTTCTTTAAATCGCTAAGGACCTTGTTAGCATTGGTATAAAATATTTTTTTTCAAAGAGAGCCGCTTGGTGTGGAGAGTTCTAAATAGGCGTCGGTCTTTAGATAAAAATTCATTAGGCTATGCATACCATAGCTTATAAAGATTCTATCACGACTAAAAAAAAATAGATTTTCATGCAATAACCCTGAATCATGAATCTTCTTTAATGAAATCTTTCAACCGGTTAAGCTTCACAAAGTACATTCTTCATTTTATATGTCCCTCATTTTACCAAAGAAAATTATATAAATGATGTACGCAAAAAAAAAAACACAAAACCACGGCAACTTTATTTAACATTTTCTGCCGTGGTAAAGTTGCTTCTTTGGGTGCCGCTTGTACCGCTTTGGTGATGATAAGGATCCGAAATCACCATAATTAGCGGTGACACACTTATACGGTTCGGTTCGATTACCACACAATTATTATGTACGATAAATCAAAATGTTTCCTGGTTAAGACCGAAACCGACTGCAACACATGGGACACTGTTATTGGGATAAAGGTGAAGAGTAAAGTTGTTGTTGTTCTTATTGGATGTGCGAGGTTATTTTCAAGTAACATGTTAACTTTAAGTAGGTATATGGTAATGGAGATGTGTGGGCCTGTGGGCTTCTATATTTTAAAAAATTCCACCGTAACGACAATTTCGTTGGTAAAATTTCCACAAACAATTTTATGAGAGGTCAAAAGTCTCCAAAAAATCTTAAAAATCGTACATAGTATTCAAGATTAAAATTAATGGGGCCTATGTTCGTAGCCTAAAGAAATTGTTAAAAAAGGAAAAAAAATGAACGAAGTTTTTGTTTTTTGTTAGAAAACTGCAATAACATCCAAATAAATACGGATTAGGGATTTTTTTGGGATATTCGCAAAAAAGTTTGCCATCTTAAAGGTCACTTCACAAATTAATAAAACAAAAGTCTATGGCTGACCAATTACTGAAACTAGATTACCGTTTGTACGGTCAGTGAGTGTACTGCCAGTGGTGTACTGTTTTTGCGAATATCCCACAAATGAGCTGATAAGCATCGCTGATGACCTTGACAAAACTTTAACCATTGATTGAAAATATCCGATGGCTGAACAAATCCTAAACCCCACTAACTTTTTATGACCAATCATTAGGCCTTTTTGATGGCATACATTATTTTGCGAATATCCCACTTTATGGGGTTCTAAGAACCCATAGCCAAGAAATACATTTTAAAATAGATAGAATTTTTGAGATTGATGATCGCGCAACAAGATATTTATCTTAACTATCTTTTGAGACTTGTGAAACTCTTTAAATGAATCTTTCTGGCATGTTGTGTGTTATATAATATTTAATACCTAAGGGGCACATTTTTAATCTTACTTTTCTTATTTGAAACTGACCGTGTGTATGATACATTCATGAAAAAGGGTTTGTAGCGATAGGGACCTAAGATCCTCCTGGAAAATCAGCCAGCTGAAACGATCGATGGACCCACTTTTTTTACGACCACAAAACAACGTTCCAAGGTTTTTTTTTTTAAGTGATAGCTGTAAATTAAAATTTATTTTCAGCTTGACCCAACTTTTGACATGAAATCCAAGTTTTAAATCTAACTTCCTAGAAGTCTCATTTGCATTGTCTATTTTAAAAGTCAACAAATCTGGCAACCGATCAGAGATCGCCTTGTTCGAAAATTCGAAGACAATTTATTTAAAGTATATTCGATCAAGTGAATAATTATTTTACTCAGAACTCTCACATAAATGTCAACACTAGACGAACCTCGACAACTTGATGAATGCATACAATGCCCTCAAGGCCTCACCGTACGATGAAAGGACCTTCAAATGAACTAGTTTCATTATATTTTTTTTTGTTGTTGTTGTTAAGAAACACCCATTTTCCATCCTATTCATCACTAGGTAGTTAAATTTTCACCAACTCATTTTGTAATTTCCCAAGCGTAAGCCCATTTACGATGTCCGTTCAACATTAATTAGTAAAATGATCGCCATCTATCCCGAGACAAAACTACCAGCCAAAACAAAAAAAAAAAGACAAACTATATCCAACAGATTGTTGTGCAGGTACGTTAATAAGCCATCGATCCGGCTTCAGGATGAGTTATGGTGCAATCCCGATTGATGATACCTCCGGGATATTATTAATTGGCCGAGTGACTGCATGACGCGCAGCATTCCAAGTAATAATATTTTTGTTGTAAACTAGGGCTCGCGCCAGTTGACAATGTGTTCGCGCGTCGCATCGCGTACGTCGGCGTCGCCTTCATTATATACGACCAAATGGTGGCTGACTGGCTGGCAATTTTAATTAAACTCCATGACAACCGATGTCTTTAGTGGATGGCTTTGCCTTCGTGGTGCTGTGCTGGTTGCATTCAGTTTATATCTTTTGTGCGCATACAATGTGACAATACAGATGCGAATACACTTGCGATAGTATCTTGTCAATGTATCACATGACACGCGTCGCACTTACTCTATCTCTCTCTCTCTCTGTAAGATATTTCGTTATGGAGACGGCGGCTTTGGCAATTTACGGAAGGGACATCAAGGGCCTGTATAAAGCTAATTAGCAGCCTTGCAAGCAAAATTACCAAGCAATTCAAACGATGAAATCTCTGGTGGTGTGCCAAAATGTAATTTATGTACTTGCAATCAATTTCTTGTTCAATGCGAAGTTTGCAGCAATTTTTCGACACAGCTATCTACCGATCGACAAGGATTTTGGTAAGATATGGTAAGAGACCCAAAAAGGAGGCAGAGTCTATCATTTTTCATTTCAGAAATTACTTTTTTTTTAATACTATATGTATAAGTTTTGTCTCAATCAGGATTTAATATTAAATTAAGATAGAGGTGGAGCTGTGTGGTCAATGAATTTACAAAAACCTGCTTCTCTTGTATTTGGAAAACCTATCAAAGATAGTGTTTCGCCCATCAGGGAAAATATAAAAAAAACGCCAATCTGCGGCAAATATACCCTATACTGTCGAAAAAGTCAATTGTGAAATCGTGTGACCATAAGAAGTTATTCGAGGTCAAACATTTAGAAAATATCGGGTTTTCGCATATAACTTGAAATTTTTTGAAATAACAATATCTTGATGGACAAGTTGTATAATAATGTTTTGTAATAGAAAATAAAAAAAATTTGAAATGAAAAATGCTTCTGTTTAAGTGGAGTGACTGAATAAAATTTAAGTTAAAAGTTCAAGTGAGCTCAACTCCATAAATGCGTTTCGCCCAGGTACGATAGTTGGGCTCAGCAGTTAGATGGCTATCGTACCCTTCTAAGACGCACAATTGTATCGATGTTTACCGACTAATATAAAAATCACAGCATTTAGATTTATTAAGGGAAGGGTTTAAATTCAGACACATAGAATTTTTTTGTGTAGAAAATATTGTAATCTTTAAAAACAGCATACAATATTTTTCGTAAATTTTTTTGTATAAAATTAAGCGTACTGAATTTTTCGACAACTTCATCATTTTAGAGTGAAGAACAAAAAACCGTTATTTTTTTCTAATTTTTAAAAAGAATGATATCTTTTAAATGTTCAATTTTAGGGAAAAAATGTTTATGTTTTCATATAGTGGGTTGCATAGTGTATAAACGTTTCAAAATGTTTTTTTTTTTCAATCACTTACTGTTAAGGATATTTTATGATATTTTTGAAATTTCACCTTCAATTACTTTTTATGCGCAGACGCTTTCGAAATGAACTTACTTTTTAGGCAGTATATTTAATAGTAGGTCCACCCTTCATATATCATAATTCATAACGCAAATAGAAGAGAATAACAGCCAATCAAACACAGCTTCGTTTGCAATAAAGTATGCTATAAATGGTAAGCGATAAAAGCAAATAAGGTTCCTATATGACAATAAGGGTGCTATAATGGTAGAATCCACTTGAGACTTTAGTGCAAGTATGAATACATTTTAAATTAACCTTTGTATTAATCGCTATTGGAGACCGCATTTAAAGTAGGGACTAGGCCACAACACCGAAGGGATACTGTTTAAGCCGTAACTGTTTTGTTCCGGCTGGCTGGACTAGGTACATACACCTAGACCAGACCGTGATGATACGAACGGTTCTTGTACCGTTGTATCGGTCGTTAATATTGAAGTCGAGGCTCTGTTGCTTTGGCTAGCTGGACAAGGTGCATAAACCTTGACCAGACCGTGGAAACAAAACAGTTACGGCTTAAACAGATACTGTAAGTCCTATCACAGGGGAAGGGATCGCCAGAGTTTAAGTGAAAATATTGCCAACTTGGCATCAGAATGAGCATCACTCACTTTTGACCTGCGTTAACTACTAGCCGAAGGCGCAAGGAAACCCCTGATTCGAAGAGGAATTCCAACTCAGATTGAGATTTACCAGGTGATTCCACTTTTGAGCTTTACGAAAAAGGATTTCCAGATTTTGACGAAAAAAAAATAGATATTTATACAGGGTGATTCGCATAAGGTGTGACAAAAGCAAGAGGGTGTAAGTTGGGTCAAGACAAGATAAAAATCGTTTAGGAGGGGTATATTCCACCTCCTGTTTAACCGGGAGGGGCAATTTTCTAAAAAAAAATGACTTAAAATAGAAAAAAATATTAAAAAACCACGGTTATACTCACAATGCCATGGTATACCTTTTTTGTAAATGCACAAATATCTTCTTTTATTTGTTTTCGAATAAATATCTTTTAAGGTATAGTTTTTGAAAAATTAATTTCCAAACTCAAAATTTTGAAAAAAAAAAATCAAACAAATTTTTTTTCAAAATTTTACGTAATTATTTTGTTTTCAAAATTCAAAGCTCTTATTAGTTTTTAGTTAAAAAGTCTTAGTCTTGTACTTTTTGAGAAAATTGAAAATAATTAAATCTATTTTACTACCTATACGTAGTGGAAATAGGATCTTTAGCGCCACTTTACCAACGGATTGGAGTCAAATTAAGGGAATTTTATTTCTGTTGTTTTCAATTTTATAAAAAAAAACTGTAAGAGATTTAAACATCTTGTTTTTGGAAGTTGACTAAAAATGTATAAGAGCATTGAATCCTAAAAACAAAATTACTGCTTAATAACGTAAAATTTTGAACAAATTTAGTTTGAATATTTTTTTTTAATTTTTTTCTTCAAAATTTTGAGTTTAAAAATTAATTTTTCAAAAACTATAAACAACAATTTTTTTTTTTTTAAATTAAATCAAAGACGAAATTTTTTGCTTTACAAAAAAGTATAGCATGACATTCTGAGACCAGCCCTTGTTTTTTAATATTTTTTTTCTATTATAAGCCATTTTTTTTTAGAAAATTGCCCCTCCTGGTTAAACAGGAGGTGGAATAGACCCCTCCTAAACGATTTTTATCTTGTCTTGACCCAACTTACACGCTCTTGCTTTTTGTCACATCTTATGCGATTCAGCCTGTATATGAACCTAACTGTAGATAGTTTAAAAAAAAAACTAAATCGATTGATTGAATGATTCTTAGAAAATTTGAGTAAAAACTGTGTAGGCTTTTCATCAGTTTTTCAAAAACACCCACATGGACGTATAATGATAGGTTTAACCATAGTGCAAAAACTGTCGTAATATTACTCTGCTCTTTCTTTATTGTATCGCTTCTTCTCTAAATACAATTTCTATACAATATGCGATATTTGCATGTATAGGCACTAGCTTCCAGAGGAATGCCCATCAATTAACCCTTAAGTCCAATTTTGAACTGTAAAGTACAGAGATTCTTATTTTAACTGCACTTCACGAATGTGGAATGCTTAACCTAACTCTATTTTTCCCTCTCATTGAACTTTAAAGCCAATTTTTTTTAGACATCTGTGGTCAGCTTTCTAAAATGGGTCACATTAAAAAAAAAATGTATATAATGAGAATAAATACAAGCTTTTGAGTGAATTATAGTAAACTGTAAAAAAGTAGAGACATATTAATATGACACAACACAGGAAAAAAATCCCCGAACAGGAAAAAAAGTATTTACAATTAAAAGATGATTTAATTGCCCACAACTATACCTTCTCAAATTGTCTGCTTAAACAAATACTTTCAGAGATACAAATATATATATATAGATCAATAGATTTCCCCAGGGTCGTATGTTTCCTGAAAATATGCTTTTCTGCAAGGCTGATAAAATCAGCCTTCCTACACGTACATTTTCTTTAAACTACGAAAGTCCTAACAGGCTATCTTCATAATAATACTAATTTGTATGTAAATTGACATGATCGGAAGAAAAAACACAGACAGCATTTGCGCATATTTGCAAGCTTTGAAGGAGAGGCGTCGAAAATGATTTGGTCCGTTGATGATGTCACATCCAATCATGCTACTGGACGATCCCACCCTGTCGAGGGATCATAAAGTGCTTCTCTAATGAACATGCTGACAAATCGCCTAGCTTGACATTCTGCCTATTAATTTGACTAATTTTAGAGCGTGTAGGTGTAAGATGATCCACTAAAATAATATATATACTGCTTACAACACTTCTTTTCACGTAGAATGGCAAAAGCATACATTTTTAACTTCACACTTTTTCCAAAAAAAAAAACTCAGTCTTCGAGATATTTACACAAATTAATGCTGAATTTCATCCCTTTCATTAAAACAGGAATGCTTAAGAGTTGTATCTTGTAAGGTACTATAGACACTGGCTCTTCACGAGCCGTCGCGTCGCGTGCGTCGTGCCACCAAATTCATTTATTTATTATTTATTCCCCCTAGAAACTTTAGCCTGGTGCAAATTAAGGGCACTTTTGAGAGAAAATTAATACCAAAAGTCTTTTACGACGGAACCACAACTTCATTCCTTAAAAGTCATTCCAGACCCAGAGTATAAGATTTTGAATTATAATGCGGCAACACTAACACTGACCCTGGTCAACTATATAAAACAACATTTTTGCGGTCCTTGATGAAATTCATCTCTCCAAGTAGGGACGCATACGCATCATAATGGAGAACGGAGTATGCATTTAAGTGTTAACTACCTATAACAGTTTATATATTTTTGTATCTCCTCTTCTGAGGGAGTTCGCGCAAACACGATTTACAGATCGATGGTCACGTATCATGTGTGAATATTTGGTTATTTGTAATTCGTGTGCCTGGTGCCACAGCCACAGGTGCTGCATGCAGCAGAATTGTTCTCACCTGACGCGACGCGATGTACGAAATGCACTTATATCGTTATCCTCACTCACATACATGCAACCTGAGAAGCAAAGTCGCTATAGCGAACTACCAGCTTAATTTTCATGACACAGATTTTGTGTGTCGTCTTTTAAATAATTATGGCTTGTGTGTGTTTTTAATAAAAAATAATTTTTACCGTTAACTGAGAATTTTAAACAATCGAACTGGTTTTGATTGATTTCAATTAAACGAAGTGAAAAAGGTTCATGTTTTGGCTCAAGCTTATGTGGTTGCGGTTTGATTAATGGAATGTGCCCAATGGTAACACTTAAAGAGTTGAAGGTAGAGTATTATGCGAATACCTATAAGGAAAGGAGATCGTATAAATAAAAAAAGAGAAATAGGGGTACATATACATAGGTTCTGCATATACAATTAATTGTAGATATCTTCGTGCTTTATTTTTGGATATTCGTAAAAATAGACTAAGTGGTTCAAAGGAGTATATAGAGGGTCCGCCATCTAACGTTTTTTTTTATCAACTAGTGCTTATTTCGTTAATGGTAACACTTAGCTCATGTCTGATTTGACAGATAATTAGTTTCATCCTTCCGCTGAACGAATATGGTTGTGTATACGCTTCGCTAAGTGGGCCTGCGATCGACTTAGAGAAGATGCCGATTTTGCCAAAAAAATCATCTCTTCATATGAAGCTCATTTTGATCTTGGCGGGTAGTAAACAAGCAAAATTGTCGCATTTACAGCACAGAAAACCCGCACGCATAGATACATTGAAAAGCCGATACATCCAAAACGAGTCACTGTTTGGTGCGGATTTTGGTCCAGAGGCATAATTGGGCCATTTTTCGAAAATGAGCAAGGAGTGACGGTTACAGTCAATGGTGATCGTTATCGGGCCATGTTGAACGAATTTTTGTTCACAAAATTTGAAGAAGAGGATATTGGCAACATTTAGTTTCAACAGGACGGCTACACTCGATGTTTTGCGCCATTTTCAAAAAAAAAGAAGTTATTTGCCGGACCCTTTAGTGGGAGAAATTCGCCGGTTTTATCTACATTTCTATACAACGTGAAAAGGTTCCATCTACGAAATATTTTTGTTTTCCTTGTGATGTAAGGTTCTATCTGCTGGGTTAGAACTTTGTGAACTTGAGATCGAATTTAGAATAAAGTTTTTTAAATCCAGATTGAACATAATATAGACCAAGCACCCCCAAAGGAGTCTAATGATCAGCCTGGCAGTCGTGATGAAGCTGTATAGCTCTAGCCTATAATAGTTTTGTGGTAGCTTAATCATGCGTGGTTGTTGTTTCATTCAAAACTTTCAATAAACAAAGATTTCTGGAATAGGAAATAAAGGATTTTTTGGATTTAAACTAAATTTTAAAGAAGGAGGTTAGTATATACCTACTTTAAGATGCCGTTACGTATTTTTTGCAGACAAAATAATGTTCGGATGTAAACTAAGCTGGAAAATTTCTTTTTAGGATTCCAATTTCCAATATCTCGAAAATCATCAGAAATAAATGAGAATTAAAGTTCAGGACATCAAAAACCTTTGTTAAAGTATAACCAAAATTGTCTTGACTAGGTAGGCACCTGTTATTAGTTTTGTTTTCCCATACAAGGTGAGCTAATCGTTTGGTATTTTTTTTTTTTTTTTATAAAAATGTTTTTTTTGAAAACAAAGGCTCAACATTTTAAACATTGCTCGTTTGAGGAATAAAATCGGCTTTAGTTAACGTGGTCGTTTAGTTCAAAGCCCATGTCTTGCTATATTTGATAACTTATAAAACCTTAAACAACTATTAAAGCTACTGTGGATTCCGCAACATAACGTAGGGTTGAACTATAGCCCAAATCTGAAAAACGAAGATATGTACCTATAAATCACATCTACACAATAAAAACTATGCACGACTTGATCGCACGAACTTGCTCTTGTGGTTAAATACTGTGTGAAACCCCACATTGAAGATGCATGATGTATAAATTTAACGAGAAAATATTAAAAATAGTCAAAAGCAGTAAAAAATTGATTTTTTGTTTATAAGAAATGTTTTAAAAAAATTTTAAATGCATAATTGTTAAAACTTTTGAGAAGCATTAGATTGCAAAATTATAACAAAATCGATTTAACCATGGCAAAGATATATACCCAAATAACTCAAAAATAAGACCATAATTCCGTTATGTGAAAATTTGAATAAAGCAAGACATTTGTTTGGCAGCTACCCATTCTAGTTGAGGTAAAACAAAAATTCGAATTTTTCCTATAGGAAATCACATAAAAATGTCCTGTACCAAATTTGAAGCAAATTGGTCCATCCGTTTAGGCTCTAGCTCAAATAACAGTGGACTCACAGACGCACAGAGCGACGGACGGCATGATGATACTGACTTTTTTGGACTTCTCGATTATCGTAGTGTTAGATTTGATTGCTTTACTTTGTATGCTTCATATTGATGGAGAAGAAAAATCTATTATGTATTTATTTGTTTGAATCTACCCTTCCTTGGCAATGTTTAAAAACCGTAGAATTGCCCAGCTTTATCTGTCCATCTGCGAAATATTGCAAAATTCAAGATCACTCAGCTTTTTAAATATTTAATTAGCAAGCATTTTAAATGTTGCTGCCTTTTTACAAAGGTAAAAATTGTGGTGGATACTGGATAACAGAACAACTTTTTTTTTTGATAATTCAAAATGGCGGCGCTAACTCCGCGCTATGGCCCAAAAATTAGTTTCAGCCATATAAGTTATCTACAATTAGGTATGCGTTTTTTTTTTATGTTTTCGATTTTTGAAAAGAAAAGTTGTGCACAAAACAGCACCACTTTGAATTTTAAAGAACTTAATTTTGGAAAAAATTTCATGCGTAAAATTAGCAAAGTTACGAATTTAGCAAAAATATTTACGGCACAAGGCAGCATAAGTTGAGCACATAACAGCACATTTTTTTTTTGAAAATCCAAAATGTCGGTGCTAACTTCACGCACATAAAATGTACACCCCAATGAATAGCACTAATACAAATAAGTTATATGTATGTATAGGTTGGTACATCTATTAGAATCTAATTCAATATACTCGAATAAAAATTGCAATTAAGTTTGTGAAGGTCGCATAGTCTGGTGCAATATCGACGTAAGTTAAAGTTAAAGTTTTCTTCCTTATTTAAAATACAATTTCACCTTAAAATAGGCCTACAGAACTGACGCCGAGAGTCCTAAAAATCACTTACTTATCTGTGAGTGAGATTTAAGCGTCGTTCTTGCCGCATGAGTGATTTTCTTAGAAATAAAATACGCTCTATTTACTTTATCAGCCAGCTGCATTCCTCCCCTAAAACAATTCAACCGTAATACTCGCGCTTTTACGAACGCTCATCAGTTTACCCTTGAGTGCAATTTCGGACGTACCGTCAAGTATAGAGATTCATTCTTTAGCCGCACTACAAGAATGTGGAATGCTTTGCCTGGCTTTATTTTTACCTCCCATTTTGATATTCAGAAATTCAAAACCAACCAAATACACCTATATAATTTATTTGTGCACTTACATACATAATGTTTTCTAAATTTTGATACTATCTATGAGATGTATCTCGAAGTACAATGTAATATAGTTTTTTATATGAAATAAATAAATAAAACATTATGAACAAAATATTATGAATGTGCATCGGTATCTCCTATTAAATCCTTCTCTATTTTCCTAACACCCGCACTGTGTTAAAACATTTTAAAGGGAGTCAAAATCCCTTTAGTGTGCACTGATTTAAAAAAAATTTAAAAATCCATTTACTTAAAAAAAGTTGTTGCAGAAGGACTCATAATATAGAGGAACAGTCAAACACTAAAAAAAAAAAAACAAAAAATACTCGTTACAACGACGCAAAGTGCATTTTTTCATTGTCTCACCGCGTGAATCAAAATTTTATAATTTGAATAGAAAATTGTGCCTTAAAATTTCCGATTCTTAAACCTATGCCCTAAAAAGATAAAAATAAAAAAAATATTTAAAATTTTCTACGCAAAAAAAAAAAACTACACAAAATTATTCAGGAAACATATGGGTAAAATATTTGTATAACTTCAAAAAAGAGTAAATTCACATGCATGAATATGTGTGGTTCAGAAACAAACCCATCATATCCACTTTTATAAGTTGCGAGTAAATCGAGAAAAACTTGTATCTCATAAACCAAACATCTTTTATGTAGGACATAAAGGTTTTTGAATTAAAAGTTTAAAATTAAAAATATTTTTCGAATGGATATAATGGGTTTTGGTACCAACAAAAATATGTGGATACAATGGATTTTGAGTGGATAAATTGGGTTTTGAAATTAACTACAGATTTTGAGGTCTCATTTCTATGGTATAAAATGCGATTTTTTGATTCCAACTTGGGCCCAACGTATGGGTTTGAACGATACGAAAAAAAACCTCATACTTAAGTCATTTTTTTTTTTTTTTCAAAAGTGGATATAATGGGTTTTATTTCTGATCCACACATACATATGTATGTGCTGTACAGTCCCAAAATAACTCAAATCAATCGCCCAAAATCTTTAACAAACATCATGAGCCCCTATTCAATATATACCATTGCAATGTTATAGGTAAGAAAACGAATCCTTATTCATATCGAGGTACGGCTTAGTTGATGAATCATCAGCATCCTTTCTTATTGTATTTTACGACCGGAGCGCACTTGAGCGTTTGAAATCAATCGACTCTGGGCTGGCCTGGCCAAGTCCTTGTTATCTTTACAGTTCATGCATTGTCACGAATCTATATCTATTCACAAATTGAATTTTTCTGCATTCTGCTTTTCATATTATTGAACTCTGCAAAAACTAACATCAAGAACTGTCATTAGCATTTCAAAGGATTATTGATGAGATATCACTCACAGTCAACGACAATATTAGACATGCTTAGCTTACCCACTATAGCCAAAGGGAAAACCGACGACAGGTACTCGTAAATCGGATTAAGACCTTGTCTTTGATATTTACCGAAGACACTGCTACTGTATTTTAATTTATAATATGTGTTTGTGTATCTTCTTTTGTGTAGGTACCATCAACATATGTAGAAAAAAAGGATTCAAATGTTTAACAAGACAAGAACTTTTCGTGCAACCAAAGCCCTTAAAGTCCCCGAAAAAAAAAACCAAAAACATTAAAATAAACTCAAGCTTAAATCTTGATACAATTTTATTTAAATCATGTGTCAATTTATCTTGATTGCGTGTAATGTTTTTGATTTTTATCGCTTTCGCCTTAAACACAAGGATCGGGTTCATCGCACACACATTTCTTGCTTGTTATGGTCTCCTTTGAAATGACATTCAGCGATCCCCAAGCCCTTATAAACTCGTCGATATAGCAGCAAAACAAAACTGATTCAAGCACTTCGAACAAGGATAAAGATTTATTTTATCATTGCGATCATTATCAATACAAATTGCTTCATCAGATTGTAAGCTATGCATATTTTATTCAAGCATAATGTACGAATGCATAAATTTAGTGCAACAGGTAGAACCAGGTGATTTATGGGAATTATTTAGCAACAATTTACTTGTCGGATTTTAATTTATATTCTGTTCCACTTTTCACCCCAGTTTATCTTTCGTGCAGGTTTTGATATGTGAAAATGAAAAGATAAAAGTTCATCTTCGTATATGAAGGTTGTAACAAAAGCCAACTTCCAGAATAACACCCTCATCCAATTACTGTTTCGTATGGCTTTCATTTTAAGCATAGGTTTTTTGATTTTACTAAAACAAGGATTATACTCCTTTGACTTTACCTAAGATGGCGCTCATAGTTCAAAAATAAAGAGTTATAGGTATTGGATGGCACATAGAGGTGATTTTGTTTCATATTAATTTATATTTGCACACCTGAGAAGAACGTATTTTTTTAACATGAAATTTAAAAAAAAAAATAAAATATTACGAAAATTAGGAAAATGTTTAAGGGTCCTGATGAACCCATCAACAAGCTTATACCTATAACTTACCTCCATAAAACAACATGGAAAGCAGATTATGTAACGGCTGTTTTTTTTTAGAGGTATAGAACTTTAATTGGGCAACACTATTTTAACTGGAGGCCATTTTGTCAGTTGTCAAGTGATTTATTTTTAGTTTGGTTTGGCATTTCAATATGAAGAGACTGACGCCTGAACAACGCTTCCAAATTGTGCCCGAATGGGCCCAAAACAAAATTGCCGTTGATCCCAATTTTCATAAGCGAATTCTGTCTAGCGATGAATCGCACTTTTGGTTGAATGGATACGTCAATAAACAAAACTCCCGTATTTGGAGTGATGATAATCCTCAAGTGTATGTTGAGACACCGTTACATCCACAAACACTGACTGTTTGGTGTCCTTTATGGTTTGGTGGAAATTATGGTCCGTACTTCTTTAAAAACGATGCTGACCAGAAAGTTACAGTCAATGGTGACCGCTATAGAGCCATGATTACTAACTTTTTCGTTGATAAATTGAACAACCATGATGTGCAGGAGCTGTGGTTTCAACAAGATGGCGCAACATGTCACACAGCTCGTGTCACAATTGATTTATTGAAGGAAACGTTTGATAATCGCATAGTTTCACGTTACGGACACGAAGATCGTGCAATTTAACGCGGCTTAACTATTTTCTGTGGGGATATGTGAAGTCGCTATTCTACGCCGATAAGTCCGAAACGATTGACCACTTGGAGGACAACATTCGAAGAGTTATTGTCGATATACAGCCACAAATGTTGGAAAAAATCATCGAAAATTGGACCTCCAGATTAGACTACGTCCGAGCCAGCCGTGGCGGTCATATGTCAGAAATCATATTTAAATTATAATGCCAAAAGTTTATCTTTCGAATAAAGTAAATTTCATGTCAATTTAAAAAAATCATCTTTGTTTTATTCCATTTCAAAATTCTATACCTCTAAAAAAAAAACACCCTTTACTTAAAACCAGTCGCATCACTGTGATGGAACTTATTATTCAATCAATAAAGAAATGAACTTGAACCTTGAAACTCGAAACTAGGCCGTGAAAGCGTTTAACCCTGCGCTTCCTGATGCCTTTTGGTTGAAAAATATCAATTTAAAAATGTCCACGCATATAATTTTCTGGTAGCGCGCCATAAATGCTTAAACCAAATGTAATGACCGAACAATTTCAAGCACTCGTCGGTAATTTGTATAGTGAAATTGCGATGGTGAAATATTTCGCTTTTAAGCCCTTTGCGGCAGTAAATTGATTGTGATGTGCAAGTTAAATCGGCATATCGGCTACCGATTGCTTGTATTAATCTGAAGGTGACAATCATTAACCGAAAGTATGAGAATTTGCAAGTCTCGGTGTATAGGTATTACATACATATATTTCGTATTTTAAAATGGCACAGCGAATTTAACTCATCTCATCGTGGCGTCGCGGCCCTTTGCATCTGATGCGCGCATTCAACGGCAATGAGTCCATTACTATGGTAGCTATTTTAAAGTCTCATATCCCAGCACAACGATAATGCGGTAGCTGTGGAATGATTAGCGTTGCAAGCCAGGCCGCACTAAGGCTATCCCATAGCCATAGCCATATAGCAAAGGAGTTAAGCCTCGCACGTTGCAGCTATTTTCTTTTAAAATTGCAATTTTCTTCAATCAAAAGTGTCGTTGGTCAACGTCGCCGTTGCTGTCGTTGTGCGGCGGATCGTCATCCTCCTTGCGCCGCCGCACGCCGCTTGCACTGCACCTCTCATGAGGCTTCCGAGCCTCATTGGTAATTACAATCAATTAACCGTTGTCATATCGAAAGTAGCGCGCGGCTGATATAAAAGGAGCACCGCCTTTCGGCTGCGAAAATTGCCGATGCCGTTCGATATAGTGTATCAATTTTTAGATTATTTAATATAATGACAACGAGTTAACTATGCCGACAGGGTAAGTACCAATAATTTGTGGTTGAACGAAGATCGAGGAAGACACTGCAAGGACGTTTGCAAAATGCTATGATAATTACTGCAGTAGCTAATTTAGAAGGTTCCGCACTTACATACCTTACATTATAAAAAAAAACTATAGAAAAGGCAGCGAATTATTAAAAAAAAACTCATGTGCAAAGGAATTTAAAACTTAGGCTTAAAAATTTATGGTTTTATTAAGTCTTATATTTTCGAAACTCATAGTTTTTGTTAAGAACTTTAAAACTCTTTTCGATGGATTTCAGTCTTCGGATAGCTTCCTAGTGTCCTAATAAAAATATAACTGTGGTCTAAAAGTTTAAATTAAAAGAGAATTTCAAATATCTTTTACCCGATATGCAATTTAAATACAATTTTCTGACGGAAAAATTACGTCGAAGGCAATAAATTCTGTGGTTTATAAAGGTTTTTTTTTTTAAACGTGTGGTTTTCAAGAAGAAATAAAACGCATATTATTTAATGTTATGGCCAAGAATTTAGCTTCATTATAAAGATTAGGGATTGCCATTATGTTTTAAAAATGATCTTAGGCAAATGGTCGCTGCGGCTGGCTCGAATAAATTCCAGCCAATTTTCGATGACTTTTTGCAGCAATTGGGGCCGTATGTCAGCAATAACGCACCGAATATTCTTTTCCTAGGCGTCAATCATCTCGGGCTTATCTGCGTAGACAAGCTACTTCACATAACCCCACAAAAATTAGTCCAGCGGCGTTAAATCGCACGATCTTGGAGGCCACGCCACAGGCCCACGACGCGAGATAATGCGCTTACCAAAAGTTTCCTTCAATAAATTGATTGTTTCGTTGGCTGTATGGCTGTTGGTATGAAACCAAAGGTCGTCTACATCAACATCCTCCAATTCAGACACGAAAAAGTCATAAATCATGGATGGGCACAGCTCCAATTGTTGCGCCATGGCGGATGGACTCATTCGGGTCTTCTTTGATACTCTGCTCCGCAGCAGCAATAGCGTCTTCGGTGCGCACTGTACGGCATCTCTGAGGATGCGCATTATCCACTAGAGTAAACGTAGCGCGAAACCAATCCATGGTTGCTCGAATTACCAAGTCTGCTGGGCGATTATGTTGACCAAATATTGGACGCAGCGCATGATGCGTCGCGCGAACCGAACCATTATTTTCGTAATAAATTTGCACTATTTGCAGACGTTGTTCAGGAGTAAGTCTACCAATATGAAATGCCAAACCAAACTGAGCATAAATCAAGTGACGGCTGTCAAAAAGACTAACTCCGAAAAAAGTATTGCCAGATTGAAAACCACACGTCTTAAAAAAACACCCTTTACAATAGATTCGTCTAATATTATAGATTTAAGGGCATTTGCTAATACGAAACTTAAGAATTTATGTTCAACATTCACTGACATAAACATACAAACAGAATACATCTCACCATCCATAGATTTTAACCCAGGGGCTCTAGTGGATATCCCAACAAGGAATCTCTGGAATGAAAATCGGGTCATTAATGAAAACCATGTTTCGGGCTTTACAGATGGGTCTAAGACAATCGAGGAAGTAGGGTCCAGGCATCTACTCAGATAACCCAGCCATCAATAGATCAATAAAGCTTCCAAATGTGTGTAGTGTTTTTCAAGCAGAAGTGCTGGCAGTTTGCGAAGCCCCAAAACATCTTACTTCATGTGAAGTATTTGATAGAAGCATCGACATCAGCAATTCAAAACTGGTGGACCGTTGCAAAAATAACTTAAGATTACTCAGCGCCACAAACACAGTTACCGTAGGATGGGTCCCAGGACACCCTGATATACACGGAAACGAAACGGCTGATGAATTGGCCAAAAACGGGTCATCTCCCAAGCCAAATTGAATCATCGATACTAATGCCACTGGAGCAAGAAAAGAATAGAATTCACCAAGGATTCCTCAAACCGCTAATGACAGATGGTCATCAATTGATACCTGTCGGGTCTCTAGGAATCTATGGCCGAATATCTTTAGGAAAAAAACAGAAAACTTACTTTAGATAAGCAGGCCTCAATTGTCCCTCCTATAGTTGGAATCCTTACTGGTCACAACTCAATGGGGAAACATGGTCAGAATGGGCATTAACACATCTGAACTATGTATAGATGGTGTCAAGACAAGGAGACGGACGAGGGCTCATCCCACTTTCTGTGTGAATGCCACAGCCTAGCCAAAACCAGGAAATCTGCCCTCGGAGAATACTATTTTGAAGAACTGGGCGGTATCTCAACCCTGCCACTTAAAAAGACCCTGAATTTTATACAGAGTTCGAGATTGTTAAGGGAGGCAAACCATATAACTCCTAACTACTTTGCCTATCCATCCTAATACCTACCCTAAATCCTGGGGAGCACAATGGATCCATTGAGATTCGAGTTAGAGGGTGGGGCTTGCCGTTTCGTCACCCCTTTTAACCTAACCTAACCTAACCTATGTTCAACATAAGAGCTTACATATGTGACAGTTTACGCTGAGGAAAATAGTAGAACATTGAAGAACTTGAATCAAAATTTCTGGGCGTCCGAATTCTGCCCACCGGCCGGGTACGGCGGCGGAGGGACCTATAAACAGTGCTTCTAGGTATTTACAAAACTGATTTTAATTGGCATGTCTAGAGCTACTTATTTATGATATCATTTTTATATTTCCCATTGATACATTTTATAATTCATCAATTTATAAAAGCGTGACGGAAGGAATCTTTAATTCAGATGAAATCCTCTATTTCTTCCTTTAAATTCCAAAAGAGTCAGTAACCTACAATGTCTCACAATTTACACCAAATCGTCTTTGACACGATAAACGGAAGTGTATGAATCAATCATCAACATCAGTGACGATGATTCGGGCGACGACGGCGGCGACGCGACGAAACAAGACGATATATGTACCATCATCTACAATTCGACATCAGGATCAGATCTGAGTTAAATAAAAGATATTGTGCACTTGAATCTATGAATCTCACTCAGCATCAGAATGCTTTGAGACCGCGATGACTTGATTGACTTATCAAGAGGATTTTATTGTGTTAGTCCCAAATGCGGACGATGTGGATGTGATTTATGATGTGTACGTCCAGAGAAGTGCTTTATGTCAAGTCGGACAGCATAAATCTAAAATTCAAAGAAACCTTTCATCTTTTACAAGACTCGTCAATCCCATTCAAGTCACAACATTGACCTCGATTTAAATAAAGCTGCGCGACTCCTGGATACTCAGATCACGCAGGTACTGAGGATCTTCTGTCTGTCTAACAATCACCATCGCCAGTCACTACCACTACAACACTGGATTTCACGTTTTCTTTGAATTTACACGTCTTGGGGATTAAAGAGGTGGTGGCTCATAAAATCCAGCAAACCTTAACGCCATAGGTATACCTACGTGGAGTTATAGAGAGTAAGATCTTCTCAATGAAATGAACTGACGAAGGCAGCGAGCAAGACGACCGACAGCCATCGATGGGATCTTAGGTTATCATACGACAACGCGTCTACGTCAGCAAGATGACGGACATGGACAGGGACGACACGGCCGACCGGCGTCATCCAGTTCCCATGTATGGACATGGAAATCAGACGTGCACATGAGTACGAACGAACGACTGCACTTGACTTGGATTTGATTTGATGCAACAGAATGCGGCAACCTGAATTTTATTGACAGAACAATAAAAATCGATTTTCGAACGAACAAGATTTCCTCACATCACTTCGCGTTCTCAGATGCATGCCGAATTTGGGTGAATTGATGTGTTAGGACGGGTTTTTTTTTTTGTTTTGTACAAATATATAAATGCGGATTCAATGGAAGCAGCGAATTGAATGGACAACTGAATGGAGTCGTCGCGGTGTTGGACTTAACACTCAGTATGTTGCGCCGCCATAGTCGCGCGTCCTCCGCAGTTGCAATGCGCAATGGAATTGAGATGTCTCAACGAAGCCATCACGATGCACTCTTTCTCCATATTGATGCAATGAATATCTATGTATCTCCAAGCACTCTGATGGGCCTGTGTTTAAAAATGCATTTATTGTTATTTATTCGATTCGAATATTTTTTACAACAATGGATGGTATAGATGCTGTAGTGGTGTAGCTGGAAGAGATTTTAATATTTTCCCTCAGCTTGTGAATGTAATGAAAATTATTCTTATTGAAATTATATTCAATTCATTGAATGGAAAGTAATGGAAATATGCTGGCACCTGTAGAGTTCTAAGTAAAATAGTTTGCTTAGAAGTTTTGAGAGTAGATACAATATATGGTTCGTGGACTTTTCTACTCCATTTTACAGTATGCACGAATGATTTTGGACTAATATTGTGAGCGTTGAACGCATACCTATGTGAATTTTCAGAATTCTAAGGTTTTGGAGCTTTTGATTGGCCAGCTGTCATAAAAAGTTAGATGTCATCTGAATTTTCAGAACTTTTTATGACAGCTGGCCAATCAGAAGCTCCAAAAATTCAGAATTCTGGAAATTCAGATTTACGCTGAACGCAACCATTGGTAGATATCAGCAGTTGTGGACAAGTTTTCGAAAATACCTACATATGTACATAAAGAAATGATGATTGTATCCAATAGGTGGGGCGGAAGAAAAACTTTCAATAGATAATTGTAAAGAATATTTGCTTAAATTTTAAAACCCAAATGGGAATGGACAAGAAGGACCTTCCAAACTCTAAATTAATAAAAACTCAAAAAAGAAAGGTCTATTTGAGTAGATTATTTATTTCTTTCTCAAAAAAACATCCAACTCGAATGAAAATTATGTGTCAATGTTTTCTATGTTTTTTTTGTTTGTTGCTTTGCTAAGTTGATTTTTAAGTTAGCGAAGCACCCCTTCAAGAACGGGTAAAACCTTTTAAGGTATATTGCATAATTTATTGATACAAAATTTGCCGTGAATTATTTGTGACAATATTAATTTTTGTCTTGCGATATGTTTTCTATATCTTTTTTTTTATTTTCTGAACTCATTTTCTATGTTTTTTTTGTTGTAAAATTCATATGAATTAAGCAAACATCTTATTTCTGTTTTTGTTTGTTTTTTTTTTTTTGTTGAATTAAGCTAAAAATCAAAAAAAAACTCATAGAAAAATATCCAAAATAGATAGAAAACATAAATGTATGTTTTCTATCTATTTTGGATATTTTGGAAATATAGAAAACATCGCATGAACAAATTTTAAAATATCACAACCAATTAATAAATGACAAATAACGGCAAAATATTAAGTAATTAACCATTCAATATAACAAGATCTTACATGTTTTTTTTTTGTGAGCTCCAAGGAGAGTCGAGAGGTTCTCGAGGACGTATGCCTTGTTTTGGATGACCTTCGACTTCTTCAGCCTAATAAACCATAAAACATCGACAAAATATAAGAATTCGTGCTGAATGTTATCTGTTGCAGCTTATAAATTACATCTCCCATGAGAAAGTACACATATGTCATATTGATTTTTTTCGCTAATTTAGGCATGAGCCAAAAACAGTAGCTTGAACAGGACTTCAGCGCCGATTCTGATCCCAAGTTTTGTTTCGAAGATTAGGTATAGTTATCTAAAGGGTGGTCCCCCTAGTAGTAATAGTTTTCAGAGAATTATCTTAATATTTTTTATTATGATAGAAGGATATGACTTATGTGTGAAACAAAATATCGGCCAAATGCTCGCCACGGCTTCGGTAGCATACCTTTATCCGATGGTCCATATTTTCAATGACTCCGAGACATAATTGAAGTTCAATGTCGGTAATGTTCCGAATTATCTCATCCTTTACCTCATGAATTGTTTTTGGCTTATTGACGTATACTTTTTCTTTTAAATATCCCCAAAGAAAGAAGTCCAGCGGTGTCAAATGGCTGCCAATTAACATCGCCACGACGCACGCGACGTGAGATAACACGGCCATTGAATTTCTCGCGCAAAAGAGCCATTGTTTCGTTGGCGGCTGGGTGGCAAGTGGCACCATCCTGTTGGAAGCACATATCGTCCACGTCCATTATGCTCAATTTCTGGCCACAAGAATTCCGTTATCATCTCGCGATAGCGAACATCATTCACGGTAACTGCTTGGCTGGCGTCTTTTTCGAAGAAGCACGGCCCAATGACGCCGCCAGCCCATAAACCGCACCAAACAGTCACTCTTTGTGGATGCATTGGTGTTTTCAAATTTCCTACAGACCCGGTTTGCTGAATTTTGCTCACAATCCTACAGATTGTGGACACATTTGGTCGATTATGCTGACCAAAAAAATCACGAAGTGCACGAAATGCATATTTTGATTTGAACTCCCATTTTCGTAAAAGGCTTCAACAATCTTAACGCGCTGCTCAATTGTGTACCTCTCCATGGTTGAATTTGTCAAACACTGAAACAAAGAAATGTCAAATTAAATTGGGTAAAAAACTTGACGTTAAGGTGTGATTCACAATTAACATCGTGCATTATTTTTGGACCACCCTTTATTATGGTGAATCAATAAGAGTACTGAATTGCGCACATTTTTCGGCTAATCTATTGTTTTAACGAAAAGCGTAGAAACTTATAAGCTAAAATATTATAATCTTAATATTAATTTGTTCGACACAAAAAATAGTGGTTTTCAAGAAACTACATTTTGGCCTGTAAATGGTTCAGTGATGAGATTTGTATGTGAATATATTCTATCGGAAAAAAAGAGCTTACACTTTCAGAAGTGCCCACTTAAGTTGCAAAATTTCTATTATTTCTTTTTATTCAAAGAAATTATGAATTTTCAATTACCTATAATTAAAATCTGCTCTAAATATTGCATAATAAGTTACTATATTAAAAACTACCTGTTACACCCTGCTTTTTCAATAGTAGACAATAAGTCTAAGGCCGTCCTATAAGTAAAACCTTTCAAAATCCATTTCACCTTATTAATAGCTAAATTAAAAAAAAATATATATATAACTTTAAAATGCTCCTCGAAGTCCATCTTCTAAATTTAACCATTCAAACACAAAGTAATTTTGAAAATCAAATATTATTTCATTTATTGAACCCCATTTCACCTTATAATTAATTTTTTTTTTAATATTTAACCTTACACTTTAAGGCTTAAAGCCATCCCTTAGTGAAACCTTTCAAACAAACTTTTCAGATACCATTTTTTTCATTTTTACCCCATTTCACCCTATTTTTTTTTTGGTAGACATCAACTCTTTAATTCATCTCGTAAGAATAATTTTTCGAATACAGAAAGTTTCTTTTAAATCGGATTAGGTACATTTAAAATGTCTTTACACCGTTGTAACCCATTTTACCCTAAAAGTATCAGCTTTTTGAAAAAAATGTATACTTTTTTTCCGCTTTATTACTTCGAGGAAAGATATTTTTTAAAACTTAAATAAAAATAGCTATCTTAAGAATATTCGCAGAAAATGATACTAGTAGGTATTGACGTAACATCAAAGCTTTGTTTTGTGACTTGTTTTAGCGTGGTCAAAATGTTTACTGATGCTGAACTCAAAAACGTGTATTTCGCAACCTAAAGTATGATGTTCACAGTAATTTTTCACAGAATTTTTGAAAGTCTCCACGCAGAGATAACGTTATCTGTCGGGGGTGCCCCACTGTCATGCCACGCCCACCTTTACCCTTCTTGGGTAATTCGTTCGCGAGTTTTCCTAATAGGCTTGTGTGAAATAAATTTTTCAAAAAATTGTGCATAAAAGCTTTTAGTATAACTACCTGGGGCCAAATAACCTCATTAGTGACTAAATGAGTGAGTGCCATCAGTGATCTAATGAACGAGTAAAACTTATGGGGATGACGGATCCATAACGTGAGTGGTAATGCCAAACTCACATAATTTAGTCACGTATTACTCGATAACTGATGCGGTAATTCGGCCCCTGGTTTAGCTAGGTAAGATAAGAGTCTCCCATGGCGAATTACTGAGAACCACCGAGTAGTGTATTTTTTGTTTCGTAGATTTGTATAGCCACAAAAAAAAATAACAAGAAGCCACTAATGGATCTATACTCCCATGTTAATAATTATCATTTTGTGTCTTTTGACGTCGTGAGACACGAATTTCAAGAATATTCTCACCGAAAAAGATATAAGCGCAACGACGAATTTATTAATTTTCTCGCACTCATAAATCTTAAATCGAACTCCCGCGCTTTGATTTCAATTTAATTGTCACAAACCGTAACGAATTATTTATGTAAATGACTGAAAAGAATATTACATATTGTATGACATTCTTTTCTAATTTATTTTAACTAACTAACAATTATTTTAAATAGAATCAACAGTTCGTCCTTTTAACATAATTTAGATCGGAACTTTCATACAGAATCCGCTGGAAAAAAAAATCCTATCTGAGACCCTCAGGTGAATATTTTAATTGATTGAAAAAATATTCCATCCCTTGATCTACGTGCACCTTTGAGCCAAAAACAGATGCAAGTGGCTTTCCCTATATCTGAATACGGAAACACTTTGTAAGCCGAGAAAGGAAATTTTTTTTTTCTTTTCTTTACGTTGATGTGTATTTTTGTTTTTTTTGTGTATGTATTTTTGGGCAGATGTTGGCTTTAACGCGGTTTCATATACAAAAAGAGAAATACATATAGAGGAACGGAGTCGGAGATATTCAGATGGAGGTCTTAGGTGCGCCACGACTAACAATACTCAGGGATTCAATGGAATCCTGAAAAATTGTCCTTGATAGGAGGGAGAATCATACAGAATGTGTTGTTGTTGGTTTTTTTTTTTTGGAAGTGGAAGTAGTGATACCATCATTGTTTAAACGTGGTCGTGCTCCTCGTCCTTTTTTTTTAATGCCTTACACCAATCACTCAAAGATGAACAAATACACGCATACATTTATATTAAACGCGCGCGCGCTCGAATTGTTCGAAGGATTGGAAACACCTTGCAACTCCTGACCAATAAAATACAACCCCTCATTACCCTTGAGGTTCAAAGTAAAACAAAAAAAAATAAAAATAAAAATAAAAATAAAAATAAAAATAAAAATTAAAACACTAGATCCTACTGGCGGAGGTTGATGGCAAATGATTTCCTGGAAAGATTGGCAAGTGTATTTAAGGATATCCATGCACCATAGGTCAGGATATGATAGGATAGGATAGGATAAGATAGGATATAGGACAGTACACTTAAAGATCCGGTATACGAAGCACGCGTTGCATTCAAATTAAAATATGGAGCATTATGCATGATTGTCACTGCCTCGCATGGTGGTGCTGGTGCTGGTGCTGGTGGTGGTGGTGGTGTTACCGTGTCTTCATTAATTTACTTCAGTTGAGATGCAGGTGCAGTTAAATGAGAGATTCTGGTGGTCACTCATTAAAATCAGCTGGCTATAGGTCTTTGCGTCGCCCTCGGTCGGTCGCTCGGTCCGGGTATCCCTTTGTGGCTCCTGTCCTGTTGCTGTTGAAGGGGATACCAAAAAATGATCAAGAATCGGCATTATAATATATATCTACCTAAGCAGAAGGAGAAAGAACCCTGTAAGACAAGTGATGGCACACTTTACCGTTCCGTCACTAAATTATAACCACCATCCACCACCGCCATTGCTTCATTGTTGACGTACATGACTACGAGGACTACGACACCACCGACAAACGAAACGACTTGTTTTTAATGGCAGGTGTATTATTTAATTATTTTTCTCAGTGGAAAATATCATATAAATTACTTACTGAAGATTTTTATTAACGCTCTGATGATTTTCGTTGGGCAAATATGATGTAGGTAGGCAAAGGTAATTTTGGAGATTGATCCAGAACATGAGAATAACAGATTTGTTATTTTGACACGGACCTTATTTGTTAGTTGTTGCTGGAGCAATTAGCCAAGGAAAATATTGGACTTTCAATTCGAAAAAAAATCCAACAAGGCTGAACTTTGGTGGAGAGCTTTAGTTTAATGTGTTCAAAAAATTTGGACCAGGTATCTGGTGAAAAGGTTGAAAGGAGCAACATTTAGTTTTTTACTTGCTCTATAGGGCAGTTCAGTTAGTTCTTGCTCTCTTTATAGACAGTGCTATACTTTTCGCTTTCTCTTAATTTCTGGAATTTTCATTATGGAAGTCCAATGTTCTGAATGCAATTTTCTTACTTCTAAAAGTGATTTGATTCTTTGTGGAGTTTGTTTATCGGGTTTTCATTTAAAATGCACAAATACCAGTGAAACCATACGGACTACGCTTGAATCGAAAGATAATTTATTTTGGAAGTGTGGTATTTGCAGAAACATTTCCTTCCTAAGTTGCATATCAAAAATTTAAGACCTATATCGATTCTTTATTGACCAAGGCAACACCAAGATGAAATAGCTGATCCAAAATTTAAAGCGAGTTTATCTCATATTAGCGTATATTTTCAAAATGCTGGTGGTTTACGCACGAAAACTAACAAGCTTTTTCTATCATCTTCTCTTCAAGAGTTCGATGTTATTATCATCGTTGAAACATGGCTGAATTCAAATTTTACATCGTATGAGCTCTTAGATTCTTCATACAATGTGTATCGTAAAGATCGTTCAACTAAGACAGGATGGGATTCAATTTGTTTATATTGCGATACATTTTTGAAAAGGTAGCACTTTCCAGAATTAAGGCTGCGTCTTTTTTAACTCGCTAGGATGCTTGGTTCAGCAGTAAATCGCTTTTAAAGAAATAAAGAGCATTTACCAAACGCGTAAACCTACCACTTCTTTACGGACCTTTAAATGGAATATTTTGAAGGTTTTATTTTTGCATATTGAGATACGTGGTTGGAAAGGTAGTATTTTCAGAATTAACGCTGTGCCATTTATAGGTCCCTAGTATGCTTGGTTCGGCTGAAAATCGCTGTTAAAGAAGTACAAAATGGGGGGAAAATTAAATTTTTTTAAATGTTACATATTCTTTAACCTTCAAAAAATAGTATCTTCAATTTTAACTTGCTCTATAGGGCAAGTATTGTTTTCGTTTAGAAAAAAAATTGAGGTTGTAATCAAAACTGAGACTACGATAATCGAGAAGTCCAAAAAAGTGGGTTTCGGTTTTTAATATTTTCTCGTTTATATACATCGTTCATCTTCAATATGGGTAACACTCAGTGTTTAACCACAAAAGCAAGTTCTTGCGGTGAAGTCGTGCATATTTTTTTTTTTAATGACTCGTAAACTAGGTATATGTTTTTTGAACACAATTTCAGAGTAAAAATTGTAGCTTATAAGATTCTACAGAAATTGTTTTTGTACGAGCAACAGATATTTACAAAAACGTACAAAAATGTGCCATGCCAATAACCTTATTACACCATGGTGTTGTAAAAAAGTACATTTAATCAAACAACTGATATTTTTAGGTGTAACGTTTTTGCATGTTTTTTCTTAAAATCTTGTGCTCTTACGAAAAAATAGTTTCAATTTTTCTTTTTTGAAGTAGTTTATTAGCTACAGTTTCAAACTAAGAGCTTCTTGTGAAATTTTACGTGAACAATATGAAGGGACGTAACCGCTCCTTTGGAAAATCTTCAGATTTTCATTCATAAAAAAACAAAAATACGACTGCTATAATAGGAGTTATTCATTTGTCTTTTTATTTTTATTAATGATCAAGGCCAGATGCCCTGTGAACTACAACAAAATAACTATAATCGAATGCCCCAATTATTTAATGACCAACACTAAAATTTTCCTCCTCCTACATTTTTATTTCATTCTATAAAAGCATTAATCAAATAACGTGCTACTTCGTATGAGAACAAATTTTACAAATGAATTCACGAATAGCCAAAAAGGGCACACTTAAGCCAATAGGACACGATCACAGCACGTACGATTTTTGCAGGTCTGATGGTTGGTATTTTCATTTTTTTTTTTTTTTTGTTGTGAAAATAATTGCACCGATTTCTCAATGACCTGTGTCCTAATTCCTGGGTCTGGATCTGGAATCTATATAGATGCGGTTCCATTAATTTTCAGTAGTGCTGTATCACTTCTAAGTGATATGTTGCGAGATTCATCTTCTTGTGTCCGACAACACAACATTTTTAAAATTGCCCTAATTTATCCACCCACTTTTTATTTCCAAAGGTGAGGGCGAATTTCGCATTTTTTTTTTTTTTTCAGAAATCTACCAAAGGTGTAATCATTGATCATTGCTATAGTGTATAGTTTATGGATGTCCTTCAAGAAGTATAATGCCGTTGCCGCCATAGCTACCGCCGGCCGCCCGCCGCGCCGCTCCGCGCAGCGCCGCGCTGACTGATGCAAGAATCATTAGTTTGATTTTTTGTTGTTGTTGAAAGTTAAAAATGTAGACGTGCCAAAAAAAAAATATATAATGAACACAGTTCAGGGAACCTTAAACAAAAAATATCGGTACCTATTATTTATGTTATGTAGGTATGTGCCTAATGTTATACATAGTATGGGTTTCGATTTTCGTTAGCAGCTTAAAATGTTTTAACGTAAATATGTACCAAATTTCACGTTAGTTAATTTTACCAATCCAAAAATTGAGAAAAAATATATTTCTATTGTCTAATGGTAGATGATATTGTCCAATAAATCGATGCATCTATCACATTCTGAAATTATAAAAATAATCTTTAATTCTTAATCTTGTGATGTGCTTTTTGCTTTGCCGCCGAAGTTTTGCTAGCCGACTTTGCCAGGTTCGTTCTGAAGAAAAACACGAAACTTACTTCAGTAGGAAAAGGTCTTTTAACCTTATAGCAAAATCTTTATTCAAACAACTCTTAAATAATATAATAATAACAAATAATAAACTGGTTTTCGATTATATTAATCTTAAAAATTCGGTGGTTTACAGGCGGCGGTTTTATAAAGGGTTTTTCAACAGGAACGCTACAAAAGTAGGGCAACAGGGACAGCAAACGACGCCATATTTCTTGCCGCTCTTTTGACATTTCTCTTCAATAAGGTTTGCCATTTCATGATGGAAAGATATACGAGCCAACAACGAGTCAAAATTATTAAAATTTACTACCGAAATTCGGAGTCAGTAGCCTCAACGTTAAGAGCGCTACGTCCAATTTATGGTCGTCATAATCGTCCTAGCAGATCAACAATTAAGCGTCTAGTGGAAAAATTTGAATCCACAGGCACAGTACAAAATGTTCCCGTGCCAGTGAGATAAAGAAGTGCCCATAGTGTCGAGAATATTGCTGCCGCTGAGGCTTCAGTTGCAGAAAGCCCAAATGTGTCTCTCACACGTCGTTCTCAAGCGTTGGGCATCTCTGTGACGTCGTTGTGGCGAATTTTGCGAAAAGATCTTGGCCTACATCCTTACAAGATTAAATTGACACAACAAATGAAGCCTTTTGATCACCAGAAGCGTCGTATGTTCGTGAATTGGGCTGAGCAACAACTTGAAAATGATTCGGATTTACATCGAAAAATCATCTTCAGCGTTGAGGCTCATTCCTGGCTGAATGGCTTCGTCAATAAACAAAATATGCGGTATTGGTCAGGCAGCAATCCACACGTACTACATGAGTCATCACGGTTTGGTGTGGTTTATGGGCCGACGGCGTCATTGGGCCGTACTTTTTCCGCGATGATCAAGACCGGCACGTTACTGTCAATGGGGATCGCTACCGTTCAATGATAACCGAATATTTTTGGCCCCAATTGGATGATATGGACTTGGAGAACATGTGGTTCCAACAGGACGGCCGGCGCGGCGCCACAAGCCACACAGCGAATGTCACAATCAATTTATTGGAAACCAAGTTTGGAGAACGTGTTATCTCACGAAATGGTCCAGTCGCTTGGCCGCCGTTCGAGCGAGCCTGAAGAACGAAATGGTCAAACAAGCTAAGAGACCGAATCGACTTTTCTCGTCAGCAATGAAATGGAAACTGGTTCTATAATCTAGTTAACTATTGCCTTATATGACTTCGGCCATAACCGAAAGGGTGACTTTCCTGCATTCGAGTAGGTCCTCATATGATATTTGCTCGTGAAAATTAGTGTTAACTCTATAATGATGAATGCAAATACCGTTTCGTGTGACGTCAAGTGTTTGCAATGCTTGTGAATCGAGTCAATTAAAACTCAATCGATGTTCTGCTGATGAAATGGTGGGTAGAGTGCGGTGGAGGAACATAACATGGAACACTTCGTTACAACCTATAATAAAATTTAGAAGTTATAGACTTCCTTCGAACTATCAAGGACCATAGGAAATACTTACCGACTTGACCAATGTATAATATTCTCAAATGTTTATTGTTTTATTTTTGTTTTCTATTATTTGCATGTTACTTACTTGGAATCCTCATATATATTTAACATAAAATTTATAATACACTTGAACCGAAACAACGAGATTATTCGAAACAATAAGGAAGTTATGTTTGCGTATATATAAACATTGCAGAGTTTATTTTGGTATTTTGCTATTGTTTCTTAGGGCTTACATAACCAACACGTTCATTGATCCCACTTCAAAGAGAAATCACGCCTTGAAGAGCAATTTTAAATACAAAAAAAAAATAAAACAAGCCGAATTACATCCTTGATCCTGCCGACAGACGCACGACTGACCTATTCTATGTACATATCGGTCCTCTACAAAGATTTAGCCGACTTACTATAGGTACGATGTAGAATTAAGCTGTTTGCGGTCTACCGATCATCCTCATTAATATTCCCTTGCTGTATCTTTTGACTGATGGGATACTAAGAAATAGATCACCCACATCTGAAAGATTTTAATCTTAATTGCCAGTTTTCGACAGCGATAGATATTCAAATCTTGAGCTCGTTTGCATAATTTAAAAAAAAAAACAAGATAAATTTAAAAACAAAATTTAATATAAGTTACTCTTTTATGTGCCTGTATGATCAGCAATTATGAAGGATTGAGTATCCTAGGCGAGATTATATAGCTTATGTTTGTTTGGGCATTAAGTACCTTCGATGCCTGTGGGTAGGTACATAATAATCATTTGAAAAGTCCTCCTCCTACAAATTCGGGCAAGAACGTACGATTAAATAATAAAAAATATAAAATCCACATCCATTGGCAATTTTATTATCGAGCTATAAAAATATCTCCTGTTTATCAAAATTAAAACTCTTAATTGTAGCTATATCAGAGCTGGGGCTCAGGCTCAAGGGTTAAACCTCAAACGGAATATAAGTACAAAATAATGATCGTGCATTCATAAAATCAGCTTGATCGTGCTTTTGAGACATTGTTTCGCCGCAAGACTTAAGTCAATTAATACAGATTTTAATTACTCGTTTATTTGCACATTTTCCATGTTATATGCCAACTTAAAGGTGAACTCTGCGCGGATCAGAAGTCGTTGGATTTATATAGCACACTCAATGGGGGTTGTTCCAATCACTTATTCTATATGAAACCATTTATTTTTGAAAATTTTTAATTTGATTGCGATTTTGATTGTTATTTCATTATGACTGCGGTATAGTATGAAACGGGTGTGTATCCTTGGAAAAAAACAAAAATTTTATGGCTTTACGAAAAGCTCTTACAATAACTCTTAACCATCACAATGTCTGATTATGTGTCGTAGTGATATCATTTTAAAATTGAAATTTTGATTATTTTTGCAACATTGTTGTTAGCACTTAATTTCACAAAAAATATCGTGGTGTCCAGTGTTTTTATTTAATTTGTTTTTAATCAAAGCCACCCGTCCTGATTAGCAATTCACCGTTTATTGCATTACAAAGTATGTTCGTAACACGGAGCGCCAGGAACAAAAATCAAATAAAATCAAAGACTTTGGTTGCACATTTTGCCGCTGGTAGTTTAATTGTTTAAATTTATTATTAAAGATTTGTTTACAAAAATATATAAATTTTATTTCATAAATAACGCGATGTATACACCATCGGATTTCTTTAACAAATATTAGTTTTTGGGGAAAAATTTAGAAATTTTTTGAGCGGTTTTTAAAAATATTAATTTTATAATACAGGGTGGGCCAAATGTCCTTTTTCTATGCAAACAAATCATACATTTTTCGTTTTTATTATTTTTAGACATAGGTACAGATTGGGAGATTTAATAATGGAATATCTCCTACACGATTGCACAGCGAAGTAAAACTATCAACTTATTTTTTTCGGAAAATGACCGGTCAATAATTTGTACATTTTATGATGTTCAGAATGTTCCAACAGATGCTACAATTCGTCCTGTGGTGACCGAATTTGAGCGATATGGAAACGTTTGAGATGTAAGAAGTAGGGGTATACCTCGTTATAAACAAAAGCCGGAAAACATCCAGGTCATTCGTGAAAGTCTTGCAGCTGGTCCTGAAACATCGACACGATTTTGATGATAGATCTGCACTCTAACAAAATTCCAGTTGGTCCAAAAGCTCAATCCTTGGTGATCTAGAACAACGTTAAGATACTTCAGAGCTGTTAACATTAACATAGGAAGGTCTCGTCTGGCCTAAGCTGTATATAAAACTTTTCAGAGAAAATTATTTTTAATTTTTTTAATTTTGAATAAAATTTTTTTAAATATTATTGACATCATTTAAATTTATTAGAAACTTCTGCATACCTTACTATAGATGGCGCTTTAATGTTCAAGATGGACTACGGCCTAAACCAACAAGTCCTTCCAGCCAGATAGGTGCCTGTAGCTAGCTGCCTACTGCAGTAACGAAAACCAAGTTCGTTGGGGTTGTTCTCAACTTGTATGCGCCTCTAAGCTGGGGATCTTCATCTTTTGCGCGGGCCATAAGGCGTAGATTCTAATACTCGTAGATTCAGGCTGGTGCGTCGATGTCCATACGCTCCACGTGTCCCAGCCATATCAGCTGCTGTATAAGTTTAAGGATTGTCGTTGAATCTTTTTCTCCGCAATCCTCCGACACATAATATGTAGGTACTGAATCAAAAATCACACAAAGAATCTCTCTTTCAAAGAATACCTTTTCACCCGTCTTCGACAAGGTTCATGCGTCTGCCCATACAGGATCGGGATGATTAAGGATTTTTTTAAGGTCTCCTTGGTTCTCTGAGAGATATCTTTACTACTTAAATGCCTTCTTAGCCCAAAGAAACAGCGATTGGCAAGAGTAATTCTTCGTTTTATCTCTGCACTGATGCCGTTTTGCGATGTAATAATGGAGCCCAGGTATAGACAAAGCTCTTTAACTACTTCGAAATTGTATACCAATCCATCGTGACGTTTTGCCCGAGTCGACGATGTTGAGATTCCTTATTTGATGACAGCGTAATACCTATACTTCGTCTCGTCTTCATTAACAGCCAAACCCATTTTCGCCGCTTTCGCTTCTTGCAAATGGGCTATTATCATCAGCTCGCTTTTCTCCCGATAACATCAATATAACTGCACAAGTAAGCATTTGAACAGACTTTTTAAAAATTTTACCTATATTGTAAAACTCACAAATAATTTATTTCTAAGTCCGCTTATTAATCGCGCTAACTCGGTTGATGGTCAGATATATGGAATGCGATCTTAACTCAATCCATCTGCCACACTCACCAGGACCTACCCTAACACTAACACTACCATGAACAGAAGGGATTTTGCCTGCTCATATTCCTAATTTCATCGTTGCACTGTTGGACTATTAACACTCTATGTTGTTGACTTGCGAGCTACCTTTCTCGACAGCGCAAAGAGTTTGGTGGTGTCCTTGCCGACTTTGACGGAGCAGCACGATTTCTTCATCGTCATGCATATTGACCAAGCGGACGAGTTTTGCAGAGATGCCTAGATATAACATGGCTCTGAATAAATCGTCCTTATCCACGCTATCATATGCGACTATTAAATAGACATAGTGGTGGTGTGTATCGGATATCGCCAACCGCACTTCATGTAGGTTAGGTTGAGGAAAATTTTAGCCATCATCGTCCAAGTGGAATGAATGCCTAACAGCGGAATGTTGGCTATCTTCACCATAAAGCAGTCTAGAAAAATGCTCTATCCAGTTCCTCAAAGCTGACTGTATATCTAAACTATCATTTTTCCCCTATCATCTCGACAAGCTTCTTTTCTGGGCTGGTATCCTTCGGTAGATGGTTTTACCCTTTGGTATAGAACTTTTTAACGCACCTTGCTGCTACAACCCTCAATAGACTCAACCGGCCGCTTTTCGTACTATTTTTTTTGTCTTCTGAGAAGTTGGCGTTCTTACCTTCTTATTTGCCCCTAGAGCTGCCGGACTGCTCCCCCAGCAGCTCTAGTTCTAGTCTGCAGCAATGACCCTGATTCATCGAACCAGGGGTTTCTTTGTAGCCTGGTCATATTTTTGAACGTGGTTTTGATGTGGATTGTGACCAGGCGCTCGCTAACGTTCCGAAAGCCCAAGACTTCTTGCCCAAAGGTATCACATTTATCTCACATTTCGCGGACGTTACCTAAGTGCTTCGTTCTATTTCATTCTATGTTCAATTTGTATATTGTTGAGAATTTGATTGTTACAACTTGAAAAGCAAAAGTTGGAAAACAAAATGTATGTATACTGCACCAATCGAACCATCCTCAAATTATGAAGATTGCATAGGCCACTCAATTTTCTAAAAAAAAAATTCTATTTAGGAAGACAGAATTTAGGTGACGATTTATGAAAAATCTGCTTAGACCTTTTTTAAGTCACTAATGGTCTATCTACCTACTTATTTATCAATGGCATTAAATATTTTTGTATAAAAAAAAAGTTAACAATACCTTCTAAAATATTTTTCCAAAATGTAGATATGCCGAAAGTGAATTCTATTGATACTTACAGTTCTGTACCAGTTACTCGAAACTCAGTGAGGTCATTGCCAAAATTATTGTATTCTTTAAAACCTTTGTTTCATTCAACTTTGACAAACATTTATGCATAAAAACAGTGTGCTTGAGGAAAAAAAATTCATAAGAACAGAAATAACATCATCTTTCATTATTCAAAACATTTTCCAAAAAAATATTACTTTAACTGCGTTTTATTTAGAACAAATTTGTATGACTTTTAAAATAAAATTAGATCCGTGCGCCAAAGTTCGTAACTTAACTTATTGCATGAATTATGAAGCCGATGGAAAAAAATTTTTTTTTTGTGAAAACATCTTTTATTAGGCTTAAGTTAGATTTTTTTTTTGTTTTACATTTTTTTTTTCGTATGCATTGAAGTAAATTCGTACGAAAAATATATAATACATAAAAACAACAAAATTCACATTTTTGGCATTGTGTAAAAGATCGAAATTTGCAGCAGTTCTGGCATAGTTTTTTCTTCCATCCTGGAAAATGATCCACGTTATCTGCACGCACCGCATCAAGAGGTAAGTCTTGATGTCTTGATGAAGTTTTTCTGGGCTTTTTGCTGAGTATTGGTGAATTGACCGAGCTAGATGGAGTGGCGGCTCGGCTTGTTGGGGGGCTTAAAGTCGGTGTTCCAGCTGGACGTCCACGTTTTTTGAGCAAACTTAAAACCTTTCCTGCCTTACGCATATGTTCGGAAACGGCGAGTTTGAAGCCAAATAACGGCATGTACTCATTGACGTTGATTCGGCGCCATAGCAACCAAGCATTTACAAGGCTCATATCTACCATGTGAAAAAAAATTCATTTGTACCATTGGCAAATGGATTCTATAATACCCAAGCATGGAATCAAGTAAATCCACACCTCCCATGTGCTCGTTATAAACATCCACAGCTTGAGGAGATGTCGCATCCTTGTTTTGTTTTTCTCGACGAAACTACCGCCGTTTTGTTGTTTTTAGCTCACTTCCAACATAAGCTGAGAGCATATTCAGAACCTTATTGTCGTTGCACGACACAAAACTAAGCTTAATACCCTCTATGATCGCTGTTTTTTCGGCCATGCTTCCTCGTCCTTTTTTTTCAATTCTTTCTCAGTAGGCATATTTGAATTCGGCACACGATTAATTCTCACTGTTCTCAACGATAGCAAACTATGTGTGAACAAATAAACTTGCAACTTTGGGCTATTAAACCAATTATCAAAACAAATATTATAGTTTTGATGCTTAGGTATTGTTGCAGCGAGTCTGTATACAACGTTAGAACTGACACCAAGATCAGGTGCATCTGAAGGATAGGAATTACTTTGATCTCCAGCAAAGATGTCGAAATCATAGCTGAACCCTGAAATGCCATTCAAAACCTGATTTTTATAACCCCACTTATGAGGTTTGGCAGGATTGTATTGCTTTATTTCGTGACGACATTTGGTAGGAATAATCTTTTCATCTACTGATACATACTCTTCTTTTGGCACCAATAACAAACGTTCCCGAACTCGATCCAAAAGAGGTCTGACTTTATAATGTTTATCATAGCCATCTGTTCCATGGGGCTTGAAGTTTTCATTGTTGTTAAAATGTAAATTCTTCTTTGTGACCTCAAATCTATTACATGACGTGGTCTCGTAGACTTGAGACTGGCCAACATGTTTCGCCCAATACATCCTCGTTGATGGCAACTTAACACAACACATGAAAATTACGAAATGCTTGCTGGTTTGTTGATGTTGTCTTGAAGAGACTTCAAGTTAGATTGCTCCACGATCATATCAATTAAATCATCAGTGAACAAGAACTTAAATATTTCATGTGGTGTATCTAATTGCTGTATAGTTCCGGGAAGATCAGTGTTTCCTTTAAATTCTAATTTTTTTACATCAAAAGCTTCCATTTTTGCATTTTTCCAAACAATTGTTTTTTTTTTTTAAATCCTTTTCCCCTTGCTGTGGATGAAGTTTGAGCCTGAATTAATTGTATGTCATCATTATCAGAGCACTCCGATTTTGTTTCTGGAATAATGACATGATCAAGAACACGGACAGAAGGAGGTTCACATTCGTGGTCGGAGTCTGAAACTGATTCATCATCACTCAGGAATCTATCACCCGGAATGGGATTTTCACGTTTCGAAGTTCCATAAAAGTCGGAAGGTTTCATTTTTGTAAAGAACAAAAGTAACCTTGAATGCATATAAAGCTATGTGTGAAATGCAGGAACGCATACGAAGCCAATTATGGCAAGTTAAAAAATCACCAAAAAAACAAGTTAAACAAGAAAAAACACAAAACTCTTCACAAAAGCATGTTCTTGAATATGCAAATAATGTATAATAAATTTATTGGAATTTTTACTTACTGTTTTGTATAGTTTTTTTTAATATATAAAAGTAGCACTTATTCAATTTCACTTAACTTTGGAACACGCTTCACAAAATCTCGAATTGTTTGACACTTGCACTTTGCATAAACGAAAAAAAATCAATTCCGTTAAACAAATATACAGTTTATTAAAAATCACCGTTGGCCAAAAAAACAGAAAATTCTAATGCACTGAAAAAAATCTTTAATCTTTACAAAGCCATATATGGATTTGCATGCGGTAAGGCGTTAAAACCTTAAAAACATAAAATGCCTTGATCAAAATTTCTCCTTTTCCACCAAGTTTTATAATCTGGGTGGTAGTAATTTAAAAGACTTCATGACAACAAATTTAAATACCTACCTCAACTCAGCAGGGCATCAAAGAGCTGCCTAGTGGTAACCATATACATTGTAAGTCATTAATCAGAATTAAGGCCACTTTCATATGAGTTGACATATCTTGTTGAATCGGCAATAAAATTATTAATATGCGACTTAATTTTATCGGACAAGCTATAAGCACGTAATTACACAATAAAAACCTCACTTCAACTTTCTCTTCCAATTATAAACATTAAATTATGAGCTTCCTTATGGCGAGGAATATTATTCCCACAGGACAGGGACAGCGGTCGGTCAGGAAACCCTAATATTAACATAAGTTAATGTCAAAATTTAAATTTATGAAACCACCAACAGTCGATTCTTGCCAAGAAACCTCGATCCTGAAACAATTCAATTAAAATGACTTAATACACCGCACCGGCAGGCGCGGCGCAGTGCATTGTGATTGCGAGCGATGTCCCATACTACTCATAAATGCTGAGCTGAGGTTGACCCCTTCGCTTGACTGCAGTTCTGGCGGATGGCCGGCTCGGACAAACAAATCTTAAATGATCAACAATTTATCGCTGTGTCTGCATGTATATCGGTGGAATGGAAATCCGAGGAGCCATCGACTTTGCTCAATCCACGGATGCATAAATCCACCACCGATTCTTATACTTGAACTTCCCAATTATCTCAAAAATGTATTTTTTTCTCCATCACCAAAGTATACTATGGGTTGGGTATACCTTTACTTATACCTTCCTGCTCCTAATGCAAATATAGGAAGCTCGGAGTTAGCAATGAAGCCCTGCTGAGCAAGAGCAGGCAGAGACCTCTAGTGGTATGGAGCTATTTTTTTCCTTCTGCTTGTATCCCCAATTATTCCTTTATCATATTTTATATAAATATCTGGCATATACCTTTCCCATCCCTCACCCTCGACAGATAAATTGAGTCACATTCATAAATAACATGACATTAAATGAAGACATAATCGGGCGGCAAACATTGCGACGACGACGGCGACGCACGGTTGCCAAGGAAGCACCATCACAAGCACCAGCATCACCACGAATGGAATCAATCAGATGAGATGGAGGATTTAGTGGGATTAAAGCGCCTCTCATTCGTCGTTGGTCGTCTGTTGATCCCGTAAACGTATACCCGGTCCTTGCGGACGACTGCGCTACACACCATACAACAACGATAACAACGACGCGACAGACGACAAGAACGTCCGAAGATGATGATGTCTCATTTACCTATATCCAAACCGGAAAATGTCATCAGGAGCCATCATAAAACCATCTCGCTGCCTGCCGCTGCCGCATCATCAGCTAGTGCGGGGACGGGGAGTGCTTCAATCTCCATTTGCGATTTGCCCCAAGGGAACATTAAGCTGGAAAGGAACGTAGGTTTTTCATAATAATTGCGAGGTCACTATGACGGTGTTTACACATTGAGTATTCCATTCGTTTCCATATCTTGATGATGCTTGTTACTCATCGGACTTAAGACAGGATCTCGAAGCCTAATTGACGTTTGTATATGATTGGCGTTATGGTAATTCCGCGCGTTTTTCAATTTTTCAATGGACATGGACGCATTCGTTATCCGCTACAGCATCTCTAAGAAGATATTTGTTTTGACGTAACTAATTAAATTCAATTGATTGATTGTTATTGGGAATTAAAGAATAAAAAAAAAAAAATTATTCAGAAATATGTGGTTTCTAGGGGAATCAGCGGGGGTTTTTCCTTTTATATCAAAACTCAGTTCTAATACATGGATTTATGTGTTTTCTGAAAAATGTTTTGTAATTTCTCTATTAGAAAACTTGTACCTAACGGGCAACGAAATTGCTGAAAACGGCAAAAATCGTTACAAAATCTTGAACTATTAGAGATTAGAGATATTACCATCGACTTAATCGTCACAAATAGCTTTTTTCCCGCCATCAGGTTGAGGAGCGGCAGGACAGTTGCTCTCCTTGTTGAAGTCCAGTAAATATGTTGATTGGTCTGGAAAGCCAAGCGGCAGTTTTTAATTTCTAAGAGTTACGTTAGAGGAGGTAAATTCACACGCTGCTTTTTTAGACGTGTGGTTTTCAAGAAGAAATTAAACGCATATAATTTAATGTTATGGTCAAGAATTTAGCTTTATTATAAAGATAAGGCAAGTGGCCGCCTTGGCTGGCTCGAAAAAATTCCAGCCGAGAAGCCCAATTCTCGACCACTTTTTGCAGCAATTGAGGCCGTATGTCAGTAATAACGCGCCGAATATTCTCTTTCGATGCGTCAATCATCTCGGGCTTATCTGCGTAGACAAGCGACTTCACATAACCCCACAAAAAATAGTCCAGCGGTGTTAAATCCCACGATCTTGGACGCCATGCCACAGGCCCACGAAGCGAGATAATGCGCTCACCAAAAGTTTCCTTCAATAAATTGATTGTTTCGTTGGCTGTATAGCATTTAGCACCGTCTTGTTGGAACCAAAGGTCGTCCACATCAACATCCTTCAATTTAGGCACAAAAAAGTCATTAATCATGGCTCTATAGCGTTCCCCATTGACTGTAACATTATGGCCGGCTTAATTTTTGAAGAAATACGGACCAATGATTCCCTCTGCCCATAGAGCACACCAAACAGTGACCTTTTGAGGATGTAACGGCGTTTCAACAATGGCTCGTGGAATATGATGATCACTCCAAATACGACAATTTTGCTTATTAACGTACCCATTCAACCAAAAATGAGCTTCATCGCTGAACAAAATTTTCTTTTGAAAATCGGGATCGGTGGCCATTTCGTTTTGGGTCCATTCACTGAAAGTGCGACGCGCTTGATGGTCGTTTGGCTATGCATTATGAAATGGCAAACCAAACTGAGCATAAATCAAGTGACAACTGTCAAAAAGACCAACTCAGAAAAAAGGATTACCAGATTGAAAACCACACGCCTAAAAAAAACCACCCTTTATAAATATCGAATTCACTAAAATGGCTTTATGAATAGCCTGTTGGCTATGTTATTGATACCTTTACTGTCCGTGCGATGTCCACAGGATTCCTTTGCGGGAGATAGGCAGAGTTTTTTTTTTGCACAACTGTATACTGATCAAATTTTAGGACTGAAATTCGTAGGTGCCTTAACACAAAATATTCTTTAGAGGATTTATCTGTTCAGTGTTCAATCTGAAAGTTTTTAGTTCTTGCCTAATATCCCCTAACGTTTGTTACTATGAAAAAAAAATAAATAAAACAAAGGTCATACGGCATAACATTATTTACAAATTTAATTAGTACATTTTGTTCTACGAAGTTAGGTTGTTACCATATGTTTCTTAGAGACAATTACAAATACTGCGTTTTTCTTACTCTCAAGGGCTCCGGGATCTTAGCATATGTGGGATATTCGAGAAAAGAAGATGTCATCTAAAAAGTCAGAAATTGGTCAAAAAAGGTCGACTGGTCTCAGAAATCAGTCAGCCATAGGTTTATTTAAATATTTTTTTAAAAGTTGTTCAAGGTCGTACAGATTTTTAGCACCTCATTTCTGGGACATTCGCATAAAAAAGTATAACATCTGAATAAGGGTTTAAGATTAGTGACCTTACAAAGGGCCAACTAGTTTCAGAAATTGCTCAGGCATTGGTTTTTAAAGTTTTTTTTCAATGTCGTATAAATAAATAAATAAACCTTGACAAAAAATTTAAAAATTCATTAAAAAAAAAACCTAACTGACGATTTTCTGAAACCAGTACCACATTTATGAGGTCACTAAGACCTTTCACATGGTACCGATACTTTTTGCGAATATCCCACATATGGCGTGCTAAGATCCCGCAACCGTACCTACTTTCATTACACTTGCCTAAGATACCAAATCAATTCTTACGTAGGTACAAAAGTTATTTTTGTGTCAATCTTCCGGCTTCACTTCATACTGCTTTGCTTTTATTTTGATTAAACTGAAAAAAAAAACAGATGAATCCAAGAATTAAATAGATAGGATGAAACGCAATAATTTGTGTCCATACTCCAACCGTAGGCTTAGGAAAATATATTGAAAAAAAGTATATTTTTCATTTTGACAACACGTGCCTCAATAAGCCGCCAAGAGGGTCTTTACTCTCAACTCGCATTATGCATTATAAATAAAGGCCTGATCTTTGCTTTGAAATCAAGAAAAACTTATTTTCAATATTGTGTATGTTGAAATACTCCTGTCTCCATTCGATAATTGAATCTGAATAATCCAGCGTGTAATATGGGATTTAGGTACATTTTAAGCCTCACCGCAAAGCAAAATCTAAAACCAGATTAGAGGCGGTTTCGCCAAAGAGGATTACATCATTTTAAATAAACATTCGTTGTTTGTAATCTTTTCTTTATAAGACTCCCTCCTTTAGAGTATTATGGGTTTATAATATAAATCTTACTTTTGTCTCAAATTATTCATTGTTCTTGATGTTTGCGGAACCTAGGCTACTTCTGTTGTTAACAAAGGCGTGTTATCGGATGTAACCAAATCATGTGGTCTGGGAGTTAAATAAAGCCTAAGTTATATGCAATAGTAAAATAATAAAAAAAAAATGTATAATAGGTATTGGTATACCTATCTATTTCCTATTTCATTTCCGTTTCCTACGACTTTGTTTTTAAATATTTAATAGGTTTAAATATGTAGTCAAAACTATTAGTTGCATACAATTCTTAAACAAATCTTAATTGCAAGGGACTTCTTCTTGGCTTCATAAGATTATGGTATTAGTAAATTAGACCGTTCCTTATAACTGATATTTTGAGACTATTATCTTTTCACAGTGTGATTTTCTAGATGACAGAATATATGAACTTTCGAATGGGAACAATTGTGAAGGGAATTGGGAAAGTTAATTGTTTATTGAAGATATTTTATAGAATATTTATTATGTATTTAATAGATTTCCCAACAATGACAGTTGCGTTTAAAAATCTTCACTTGGTTGGCATTTTTGGTTTATATTTTGTATTACTCAAATATTTTCCGTTCACGGATGTAACTACTAGACTAACTCAAGTAAAGGGTTTTCCAATAAGAGGTGTTATTTTGATATTCAAAGAAAAATGACATTTTATGAGATAAATGATCGGATGTTTATTTCATTATAAAGAGGAAGGTATGCCGTTAATAATGGAACACAACATCAGCCGAATGGCCGCCACGACCACGCTTACAGGACCATATCCTTTTCATGAAATTTTCCATAACCAAATCGCAAAGTGGCTGCCCTATGTCCTCGATAGCCTCACGAATCTGGGCTGTTGGCGTAGACCTTATCTTTCACGTGGCCCCAAAGGAAGAAGTCGCAAGGTGTTAAATCACAAGATCTCGGTGGCCAATTGTGATCACCTCTTCGAGAGATAACACGGTCCGGAAACTTTTCCCGTAAAAGATCGATGGTTTCATTGCTTGTGTGGCACGTAGCGCCGTCTTGTTGAAAGCAAACGTTGTCCAGATCAATACCATCCAATTCCGGCCATAAAAAATCATTAATCATCTCTCGATAGCGCAATCCATTGACCGTAACTGTTGCTCCAGCCTCATTTTCGAAAAAGTAAGGTCCAATGACCCCGCCAGACCATAAACCGCACCAAACAGTCACGCGTTGAGGATGGAGAGGCTTTTCAACAATAACTCTTGGGTTTTCCGAGCCCCAGATACGACAGTTTTGCTTGTTGACGTAGCCTCCGAGGTGGAAATGGGCCTCATCAGTCAAGATGATTTTTCGATGAAATTCCGGATCATTTTCATGCATTTCAAGGACCCAATCAGCAAAGACACGACGTTGTTGATGATCAGCCGGCTTGAGTTCTTGTGTTAACTGAACTTTATAAGCCTCAAGACCCAAGTCTTTATGCAAAATACGGTGTAATGACGTTTGTGGAATGCCCAATTCCAAAGAACGACGAGGAATGGACAAACCTGGGTTTTCTTCAACACTTTGGGCTACAACAGGAATATTCTCATTTGTTCTTGAGCGACGTGCACGGGTTTTATTCTTCACATCACTAACTTGTCCCAACAGCTCGAATTTGTCCACCAATTTCTGTATTGCGGTCCGACAAGGTGCTTCACGACGACCCAAAAATGTCTTAGTTTTACGAACCGTCTCTGCCAAATTTTCACCATTTTTATAGTGAATTTTAATAATTTCAATGCGTTGTTGAAGCGTGTATCGTTCCATTTTTATTAATGGCGTAGTTTCTACTTGTCAAATGTCAAAAAATGACAGCTTCAAAAAATAACACCTCTTATTGGAAAACCCTTTATATTAATCCTATTGAAACTAAACATTTTCCAAAAATATTTTTTAAAGAAATATAAAAAAAATAATCAGTTAGCAATTTTGTTATTTCTTTGAGTTTTTCGTTCTTTATTAAAATTTTAAAACAGTTTTAACGACTTTAATTCAAATAACCGAAGTGAGTGTAATGAAACTGCGTTAAGAGTTCCTCATTTATTGATTCAAAATTTTATTGAGTGGTTTTTGAAGAATTAATTTCCAACTAAAATGTTGGAAGACAAATTTTTCATATCAAAATCTTATGTTCAAAATCCAATTAATCACTCTCTCTCTTAAGTTCAAAATCGCCACCAAAATTCAAGTCGGTTAGAAACGAAAACCAAAATCTAATTTTATAAAATTCCAAATTCTGGGTGAATTGAAAAAAATTGAAGCTTGACATCAAGGCGGAACTTTAGCATATAAATGTACCTACGTTATGAAATAATTGTGTTTCTACTTCTCTTAGTAAACGAGGAAAGCTCGGTATCAACGCAATTCTGCTACAGATTTTTGGAAAACTACTTTCTTTTAGAGACTCAATTTATTGGTACCTACTTGATCATATTATTGTCTTGTCTGATGTTTTTTGTAGCGTATATTCGCGATATTCATGCCAAGAAGAGAGGTCAACAAGGCATACATTGGCATCGTGCTTCCCAAGTAACATTTTTCCTCTCATAAGATGCTCCGAAAGCCTTACTAGACATATTTTAGGGAGCTAAATGCACTCTTGAGGAGTTCTTCTAGAGTCTTATAAGATTGTTAAAAGCCTTAAATGGCCTAGTTATGGGAGCTTCTTGATCATATAGCAAGATTTTTATTCTTTTTATGCGAACATAGACGCTGCTTTTTAAATCTAGTAAAGCTCTCTGGAACTCTTCCTATGGGAGTGCGTCTCTTCCCACAGAAGTTGTTAAAAATAGAACGAGAGTGTGTAAACTTAAATAAAAATATATCTTTCGCATTTTTTATTTTTTTTTTAGAAGAAGGTAGGCGAATAGTTTTTATGTGTGTTCGTGATTCTCTCATGTCAAAAAATAATGCGTTTTTTGGTGCGAGTATTTATCTCACAAGTTAATTGACGTATTATATTTGTGAAAAACAACGCGCTTCTTAAATTATGCATTTTAAAAATATTTTGTTTTTAATTATAATTAGAAAAAGGGTTACCATGAATATTTTTTTGGATGAAAAACTCACTAAAGTATGTTTTTATACAATTCACAAAATGCGATCATTCATACCATTTTTGTTTCCAATTATTATCATTATCGTGCTTTTATAACAAAAATTGGATCTAAAGTGGCAGAAAATATGACGCGTTGTCAGTCGCTTTTGCATTATTAATATTTTCTGAAATCTTCCAATATTTTTGTCATTAAAAACTGACAAAAATAACTGATATTTATTTTGCCATTTTTCCTGTGTCGTGTTAATATTCTGCTGACACAATTTTTAAAATAATCACATAACACAAAAAAGAATGTACCTGCTCATTCTTCTCTGGCATAGTAGCTGTATACTTTGTTATACAAATCCATTTTTTATACAACTAATGTCGACAGCAAAAAAGGGAAAACAAAATGAATACGACGTATAAAACTTTTAACAAGTTTTGGTCGAAATGGAAAACCAAATAATATAATTTACTTAGAATATATTTTTTTAAGCTACGGTAACCCTCAAAATATAATGAAAACATTTTATTCATATTGCAACATGGCTGCTGTTGATTGATACTTTAACTCTTGTATTAACATCTCTATGAGATCTTTGGATGATGATGAAAAGGAAAGCCATACAGATAAATGTGTTTCGTTTGAAAGTTAAACGTCAAACTGTAGTCCCATAAAAACGTTTGAGCTCCCGTAAGAAGTGTCGCTCTCAGTAAATATAAAATTTCTCTGAGAGACAGTACTTCTTTTGGGAACTAAAATGATCTTATGGGACTTCAAAAAGTAAATATAAATTTACTCAGAGAGACTCTTCTTATGGGAGCTCAAACACTCTAATGCGACTTAAATTTGACATTTAACTTTCAAACGAAACGCATTTATCTGTAGGGCGTTCCTTTTCATTGCAATTGACAACTATTATCGATGTATTACAAAAAATTTAAATGTGAAAGCAAAAAATCGGTAGTTGTGTTAGATTTTTAACATTTTTAAACAATGGAAAAACTTTATAGCCTCATAATTTCTGGAATCAAAACACAATCAAAGTCAATTGGATATATCTTGGTGTTTAGTATATTTCGATGGTGTAAGTAGTTGCTATAAAATTTATGATGAAATTCACTTTTACCACTTCCACAGTCCCGAAGTTAGGCACATCGAAACAAAGAGAACAAAAATCGGCCGAAGAAATTTGCTTGAAATCAAACTTTTGATACAAATCTAAAATTACCAAAGTCTCCACCCATCAAATAGCTAATCCGATAGAAACATGAACAGTAGGGTGTCCCGTCAAAAAATTTTTCGGAGTATCTTAATGAAAGACCCCTCAAAAGTTGCGTATTGAACAGCATATTACAGGAGAAATAATAAAATTAAAATTGGAGGGTACTTTTGGGGCTCTACCGCTCGTTGAAGTTTTGAAAACTAAGCAAATATTCATTGTTTTTTTTTTTTGTTTCCCTCATTTCGTATAACAACAATTCTTTAAACCTTCTTTTAGTAATTTGAATGTTTTTATTTGCATTTGAGAACTTATTTTTATATCATTTGAAAGAATATGTTTGCCGCAAGCGGATCAAAGATATTTCAGTAAAACTGTGATCGGTATTGCTAAAACAAACTGACACCATTAAAATAAAATACCACTAGATGAAAAAAAAGTAGTGAAATCTGTATAATCAAATGGCTGCCTTCTGCCTCTACTGCTTTACCAACGGTCAAAGACGATACATTCGATACAGTAGAGTTAATCGAAACCATAAAGTTAGTCAATACTATACAACTAGTCGAGACAGCAGAACGACAGATATTTTTATCAGTCATCTTAAAACACTTCAACGTCGGTCACCGTCATCAAGTTAGAAAAATTCTACTTGTTCTACACAGTATGTATCAAGAGTTTGTGATAGGTATGCATTTTCAGTTCAATTTCGATCTCCTGCAACAGTTGCTACTGCATTCCTGTAGGAGAATGGAATAGTAAATAACATTAGTTCTGTTTCTTTACTCGCCCGCGGGATCCCGTGGTATCCCAAATCTACCCGAAACGTGTTTCTTTACTTTTTTCTGGCACGAAAATGCCAGAGCTTTTGAATTTTTTGTTATTTAATTCATTTCCCCTCCAGCAAGAATCTACCCGAACATTTTACCTACTGCACTTTCTTGCTTGTCAAACAAGAAATCAGCTGATCGGAAAATTTGAAAATTAACTTGTCAAGTAGTGTCTACATAAATAAAATTAAAACAAAAAAAAAATAAATTTATTAAATGAAGCAATGGCAACAAATATAACAATAAATATTTCTCCTGGTTCCTTTGAAAGAGCCCAAAATGGTAAGTGCCAATCAGAAACATCCCAAATGCGTTTCTTTACTTTTTATTTCTGGTCAAAGATTACAACAACAACATCCAAAAGCTCCAGCCCAAACTTTTTCCCGAACTTTTTCCCAAACTTTTCCCAAAAGTAAAGAAACAGACCTATTAATACGAGATTCGTCTCTTGTAATTTATGAATATATGAATTTGTCACACGACAACTTATATGACTTATAACTCTCAACCAGCCAGCAGAAATAGATGGGACCAACGATTTAACGTCTAAGATGAAGCGCACTTAATCATCACAAGAGATACTTTTGAAGGATTTGTCTGTCCCCGCAAGGCACAGTACCTCTGAGAAAAACATTTTCTAAAGTGCCAAAGCTAGGATTTGATCCCAGACCTCCAGCATGAAAAACCATAGGACAGTTCTAGCAGAAAATATTTAAACCTTGCGAAACTAGAATCAATTTTCTTAGTAATGATTGAAAATAATCAAAACAGGTTACTTTCCTTCCATATTAGCCAATCGAAAAAGTGAAATAATGGCATATAGTTATAAGATAGTTCACATACCTGCAAAAAAAAGTCCTAGGGCTTTATGTAAGTTCTAGTATTTTTCCAAACAATAATAAAATTTTTGTTGAGTACATAATGAAATGTTTCGTGTCTGTGTGGTTTTCGGTAAGAAACAAACCTTCCTTGATAAATGTAATGCTGACAAAAAATCAAAGCTCGAAATTACAGATCGCACAGTGTAAAAATAATATGCATTCAATATGTTATTAATGAATTTTCCTAATTCATGATCAGAGCACATACGAGTAGAAAATATGCAATTATTAGAAGCTACATATTATATTTTAGGGCCGTGTTTGTATTGCTTCACTTTATTATCAAAGAATAAATTCTGAACGTTTAAGTCATGAATTAGGTATACTTCATAATGAGGTTTAAACTATTTGCTCCCTCCCTTCATCAAATAAATATATATTTGAGTGCCATCCTATGGTCGCATTATGATTCATTTGTTAAAAAAGTGAGTTGACTTAATTTATAAAGATAAAAACGAATTCAGTAATAAATTCTCTTCTTTAACCATACATTTTGAGTATATTTTTGGTTTTGGAGACTTATTTCTAACTTCCGAAAATATTTGATTTGTTTAAAACCTTTACCTTTATTTAGATTTAACTTATAAATGAAAAAAATTTATTGGAATAATACAAAAAGAATCAAAACAAAATGTGCATCTTATAGTTTTTTTGTAAATTTTCAAACGTCGGTAGAGGCCCAAAAGTTATGTCCAAATAAAAAAGTACGTACATATTCTGCATCTACGCGCTAATGTGCAACTTTTGATACCCCTTTCGACGAAAAATTCGACAAAATATTGTTCTCCATACAACGACGGGACACCCTAATGAACAGAAGCAAGATTTGTGAACAAAAAGAACGCACTGTTCAATTAAACTAAAACAGATGTTCGTTTGACATTTAATGCTGGCGTCGTAGTTCCTATGACAATCTTTGAAAAAACTTATTTATGAATAGTCTCATTGATGTATTATTATGGGATTATAAAGACTAAAAGTGGCATTTAGAGTTTTAATTTCATAACGATATACGTAAAAGACTTAAATAGATTTAGATTTCGGATTTAAGTTCTTTCAAGTTTAAAAAATGCTTAGCTCTTATAATAAAAATGCTATGAGACAAATTTGAGTTTCATAACAAGAGATTCATTCTTAAGTATAGCAATAGAATATAAAAGAATCTTATGGGAGTTTTTTTTTCAGATTTGAAGAGCTTAACTCCGGGAGTATGTTAGTTGGGTTACCAGAGAAATCAAATATTGCAAGATTAATATTTTATTGATTCCAGTTAGAATGGATTCGTACTTATGCTTTTCAAGCTCTTGCTTTGAATGCACAAGTTTTGGACCTAAATTTGCTTTTGCGGAGTTTGTACTACTTTTATTTACATATTTAATATTATTATTTACTTACTACTATCAGAGTGTAAGCTTCTTTTTCTGTCCGACGGACGCCAAGCTCTTAAAAGTAAGAATTGTTAAAAGATTTTCCTAAGGTTAAAAAAAAAAACTCAAACAGCCAAAGATTCACCCTTAGAACTGCTATATTGCAAGTATTTTTTATCTCCTATCCCGAATCCCCTCTCACTTAGGAAAAGGTTTTGCTGGTGGCCAGTTTGACCATGCGATAATATCAGAAACATTTCATTGTCTAAAATATATTTTTTCACATTTTTTTTTAAATTTTTGTGCATGCATATGTATAGGTAACTTTTATTGCAGCTATGTTTTTGAAACATCGTATAGCTTGCAACAGTATATTTTTTTTAAAATCATTTATTTAAAATGTATATTTAAAAACTAATATTTGGTTGGGCATGGTAGGCAAACAGCATAAATTGGAATACACCTATAACTGTAATTCTTAAAAAATTGTCAAAAATTACTTTAGGCTTCAGTTTAAAAGGGAATTGCCCATTTCTGCCCCAGAGTGTACACAAATGAGTTTGGTATCAAATAAAAGATGACATGAACTCCGATACATAAGTAAAATATTTTCAAAATCGTTCATATGGGAAAGTCGCGATATGCGGGCTTGAATATTCCGATTGCAAAATAAGGATTTCAGATTTGGTTCCAAATAATTGTCCATAACGGGCGGAATAATTGACGTAGAAAATGGTATTTTTCTTGTCTTCAAAATAATACTAAAGTATTGTATTTTTTCAAAATAGCTTTTAACGGCCTTTAGTCCATAAAAATTGGCGTTTCGTCCCGGCGATCTCACTTGGACTCATCAGTTGACTAGTGAGGGCCTTGTCAATACGCAATTTTTATCAAGGTTTCAAGGTTTCAAGGTTTTTTATTGAACTTTATATACAATTTGAGAAACTTAAAATTAAAAGATACATTGATGAATACAAAATTTTTGTTGGCACATAGGGGGCCTAACTCTTATACATTGACATTGTTTTTATAAATATTAATATTAAAATAAATGGGTAAAAAATTTAAAAATATGTTGGCTTGGTTTTTCTCTCGGGTTGTTCCGTCCCGGTTGTCCAGTTGGTGGGTTCAGAGTTGGTTGGGTGTTGATAGGTGTTTAGCCACGGTGGTAGGCTGACCCCGTGTCAGCGTAGAATGGAACTGCTTCTTCGTTGTCGGCTGGGATCCTCACGGTTATGTCCAAAGCACTTAGGTACCTCGGCTCTGGATGTCGTTCCTGAGTGGTCATCCTTCTCATCAGCGGATTAGGGTGGTTGGCAGTGTTTTCCATGAACCTTCTTGCTAATTGCATCAGATATTGATCCAGTGGTTTGATTTTCGCTTCGTCGTAAATTCGCTGGTTGCTGGGATACCTTTGTCGCTGTCGATCAAAGACAAGCCCGGTGCTCATCCTCAGGATTTTCCTTTCAAAAAGTTGGAGCTTCTGCATCGCTGTCTTCGAGATGGTGTACCATACCGGAAAGCTGTAGCTGAGGACAGGTCTTAACAACTGCTTGTAGATAAGCAGTTTCGTTGGCTGGCTTAGTCCATTTCTCAACTTGAGCAATGGGTGTAGGCGATGGAACGCAAAATTGGCCTTCTTCAGCACTTTCCTGGTATGTGGGTTGAATTTCATCAGCTCATTGAAGTTTACCCCGAGGTACTTGACGTTCGGTTTGGTGGTTATCGTCGATCCATCGGGAAGCTTCACGACCAGATTTCTGCAGGCGGTTGCAGTACGACAGCGGTTGCCATCGGTGGACGGTCTCCTGAAGCAAACGAGTTCCGTTTTGTTGGTATTTATTTTGATTCCCCACTTTTGGTAGTACTCGAAGAGTCTGGTGACGTGGGCTTCAACTTTCTTGGCAGCTATGGCTGGTGATATGGATGAGGCGTATGTCAATGAGTCGTCAGCGAAGAGCAGGTTTTCGCAATCAGTTGGCATTGGCTGGTCTGACGTCATCAGGCTGTAGAGGAAGGGTCCCAGCTTTGATCCTTGGGCCACTCCGGCTTTGATGGTTTTGATGGTGGACTTACAGTTTTCCAGTTGGACGAAGAATTTTCTGAAAGAAAGAAAAGAAAAAAGTATTTTTGTTAATGGTGAAGGTAGTCTTAGTAGTCTAAGTTTATGGATGAGGCCTTCTATCCATACGCTGTCGAATGCTTTCTCGACATCCAGAAAGCATCCGACGGTGACACGATGGCTGTTCAGTGCTATGGTGACGTCGGACTGGAACTTTATCAGCGCGTGTAGCGTTGAGTGGCCTTCTCGGAAGCCAAACTGCATGTCGGGGATGATGTTATTGTCATTGCAGTATTTTTTGAGCCTCCTGAGCAAGACCTCTTCCAGGATTTTGCTGACGCTGTTGAGGAGGGAAATCGGCCTGTAATTGGAGATGACATTTTGTGCGCCTTTTTTAGGGATAGCCACGATTTTCGCTTCTTTCCACTTCTGGGGGAAGTAGCCGTTGTTGATGCAGTTGTTGAGGATGATGGTGAGGAAAATCATCACTGCATGTGGAAGCCTTTTTAAGATATAGTTCGAGACACCATCTGGTCCAGCTGACTTTTTTGGCTGAGAATTGCCGATGATCTCTGCAACCTCCTCTAAATTGCAAAGATATGGATTGTCTGGGGGATCACTTGCTGGATTGGTGTCATCAAAGCTGATTCTATCCGGGTTTGGCTGAAGGGTTTGCTGGACAGATGCCTTGACTTCTTGTAGAAACGTTGGGTTGGTAGGTGGGTTCGGTGTGAAGTTTCCTTCGAAGTAGTTCGCGAATGCTTCCACCTTGTCCTTGGTTGAGGTCACCTCGATGTTGTTCCAAATGATGGTCTCAGGCATTTTTGGCTGTTTGCCAATGATTCTGTTTATGTTCTTGAAGGCGTCGGGTCCTGGCTTGATAGCTTGTAGCCTTTTTTCATATTGTATGTTATTGTGATGTGTGATGGAGTTCCGGAACATGATATTTACTTGCTGCAGCTCATTCCAAACTGTCTGGTAGTTGTTGTTTGTAGTGTTCAGTTCTCTTCGATGGATCCGTTGGAGACGCTTTCTAAGACGTTGCCTGTGAGCATACAAACTCTGAATGTACTCCGGTAGGTGTTGGTACCTATCCTTTGACGTTCTAGGCTGCTTTTGGTGATCGAGTGCTGCAGATACGGCATGCTCGAGGTTGTCAATTGCTGCGTCTATTTCGGTGTCCAGAAGATTCCTGTTTGACGGTGGAAGAGCTATCCTGTCTTCAATGTCCACATGGAGTCTATCAATATCCAGTCGCCTGAAATTGATGAAGTTCTCTGGGGCTTCTACTGCGAGGAGGATGGGTTGGTTTAGGTTGATTGACAGTTGGACAGCCTCGTGGTCCGAGTCACTAGGCACAATTGTGCAGATGTAATTCCGGATTTCCGGAAGAATGTTCACTAGGCTCGAGGAAGCCAGGAAGAAGTCCAACGTCGATGGTGTTCTAGGGAAGGTGGGTTTGGGTTGGGATACAGCTACCAGTGAATGTTCACTGGAGTTTACTCTCATCCAGTCATCAATTACCTTGCCTTCGTTGCTGATTTGTGTGTCCAGCCACATGTGATGCCTTGCGTTGAAGTCTCCGCCAATGATTCCATGAGTGGTTTCTTTTAGGATTCCGTTGAGGATGTGCAGGTCATTTTGGATGTTCCTTGCAGAGGATGCGCACTTGAAATACGTGCTGATGACCGTAAGGGTCTCACCTCTTCCTAGTGTTATCTTCATGGCGGTGGCTTCACTGGTCTGGAGTCCTGAGATGGTGACTTCAGTCGAGTTGGGGAATAGTTTTTCTTTTATAAAGATAGCCGTTCCAACACGGTCCTGGTTTTTGTCCTGCCGGTAGGTTCTATATCCCTTGACGTCTATGTTGTTGCGATTTGTGACTTTCGTCTCGCTGATCAGGGCAATGTCGGGTGTGTTGTTCTTCATGAACATGCTGAATGACGTCCTCTTTACCAGGCTGTATAATGAATTCGCATTATACGTCAGGATGCGGAGCTTCTTTAGTTGCATATCTGGAACAAGAAGGTGGCCAGTGCCACGGACTTCTCTCCATCACTAAGCTGGGAGTAGTTAGGTGGAACCGCACTCCTAGCTTTGCCCATGACAGTGAGTAGGTCGGAACCAAAGATCCTCTGGACTTCATTATTTAGGTTGACTGGTGCTGTAGGTTTGACTGGTGCAGTCTTCGTTGGCATCGTCCTTGTAACTGCCGGTCTAGGTGTGGTCATCTTTGCTGGGGTTCTTGTTGGTTGTTGTGCCTTTGGGGGAGCTGGTTTAGATGTCTGGGATCCTTTTGCCATTGCTGCGTAGCTGACTGCTGGCCGAGTGACCAGACAAGCTGACTTAGAGGCAAAATCTTGGTGAGCCCGCTTTTCTGCCATCAGCTTGTTCCTCTCAGTTTGACGAGCCTTCAGTGTTGGGCATCCTTTAAAGCTGGCCGGGTGTCCAGTCTTTTGGCAGTTGGCACACCAGACGTCCAACCCAGTGTTTACCTTACGCTGGCACTGTCCAGGTTCGTGGGACTCCTTGCATTTGACGCACACGTACTGGCGTCCACAGTTTGTGGCAACGTGTCCGAATCTCTGACAGTTTCGGCACTGCACGATGTCATTTGATTTTAGGCGCTCCCAGTGCACCCTCTGGTTCATGATCAAGGTCTTCGTGTAGACCTCGTTGATGTCGCAGTTTTTGTTGAGCTCTACTACAAGGTTGTTGTAAGTTTTGCTCTGTGTCTTCTTGGCCTTGAACTGGGTAACCTTTATTACTGGTAGCCCCTCAATCCGCAACTCGTCTTCTACTTCGATGGCCGCGTGCGTGTGGTGTATGCCCTTTAAAAGAAGCAGGTTCTTCCTCTCTTCTCGTGGTGTAAACGAGTTAAACTGAATTTTTCGCTCCTTAAGATAGTCCTTGATTTTGTCGAAGGCTTCTCTGTTGCCAGCGGTGATTATTGTTGTCTTCGTATTCCTGTTTTTGAAGGTTACCTTCAAATTCTTTGTTTTGCAGAACCTGCTAATCTCGGCGATGTTGCCCGAGTAGCAAAAAATTGGCGGCATTCCAGAGGCTTTGGCGGAGTTGTCATTGGTTGCTGGCTTCGGTGGCTGAGCAGGCTTCGCATTGGTGGCTGTTGAAGTTGGTTGCTCAGGTGGCTGGTTGGTTGGCCTTTTGGTGGTTGCTGTGGTTGGTTTTGGCGCAGGCTGATTCGTGATGGAATCGTCAATTTGGGCGCGCTTGTTTTCGTTGTCCTTTTTGTCGGTTTTCCGTGGCCTCTTTTGTCCAGGTAATGGTGAGTCGCTGAAGTCCGAGCTCTCCTCAATCGGTTCTTCCGCGTCACCCTCACTGGAGGTATCGGCGCTGCTGGCGGCAGAGGAATCGTCATCACTAGTGATGTCTTCAGCCTCCATGTCTTCATCTTCGTTGTCTTCACTGTTTTCTTTTACTGGTTGTATAAATTTTCCAATGGTCTCATTAAGTCGTTGACCATATTCGGGACTAATGTTTTCCATGATCCTCGCGAGCAAAGCCTCAAGCGAAGCAAATGCTGCCTCCGGATTAAAGGGCTCGCCCATATCCGGTGGATGGATTAATTTCCACTGATTCAACAAACAATTATTTTGAAAAAAACCTTTGTTGTGGTAAATCAGGGTGATCAATGTCTGGCGCAGGTAGCAAGCAGGTACCTGAGTTGCACTAATCACTTTCGGGGTGGGTTATTTATTTTTATTTTTATTTCACTTCACTGTAAATTACTTAGAACTGTACACACTGACGATCGAACGAGAACTGTGAGGCGCAATTTTTATTAAGTTCAGTTCAACTTACATGAACTTTTTGACAAAACTCCAATGTGAACTATATCCAACAAGATTAAAATTCTTAATCATTAAGCTGGAAATTTTGCCCAGGGCCATGCTTTGTTTTTATATGAAGGTTTTTATAATACAAATTCTATATACTACTGAAATACATCAGCCAAGTAGAAGACTTAGCACTAAAAATTGCGTATTGACAAGGCCCTCACTAGTCAACTGATGAGTCCAAGTGAGATCGCCGGGACGAAACGCCAATGTTTATGGACTAAAGGCCGTTAAAAGCTATTTTGAATCAATAATTCAACAAGTCCAATTAAATAGTGCTAAGTCTTCTACTTGGCTGATGTATTTCAGTAGTATATATAGTATTTGTATTATAAAAACCTTCATATTGTATTTTTTGTTAATTTGAAGGCATCTACATATGGGATTAAATACAATTAATTTTATATAAAATTAAAGGTAGTAAAATAAACTTTTCATTAGAGTTAAAAAAAGTATGTGTCATCACTGAATTTTTTGAAATATTGACTTTACGTCACCTTTCATTTAACGCCAAACTCTGGGCCGAGGCTCCATTGTTAAATGGACTTTCTCTTTTAAATGTTTGGATACTCATGCCTATTCTTCCATTTAAATGATAAATTAAAAAAATATTTCTTACTTTCTGAAAAAAAAAAAAAACACTGTATAGGTTAGTGAGTACAGTGGCAGGTAATGGGTTAAGGCAAGTTTTATTTTATTTTATAATACATAATTGCTAAATTTTGTTTCCATTCGTTTTATTATAAATCAATCTTCTTTTTCATATGTTTCAGTGTTTTATTTTAAGTTTTCTATATTCTTAAATCCTTTTAGGGCATGTGTGTTATGTGTTATGCATATAGAATTCCCCGGTATTCCCCTAATGCTCTTAAACGACTCTTTAGTGTATATGAGGCTCATAACTTGAAAACTAGCTATTTGTGCTATTCACCAACCACTCATAATATTTTTAAAAGTCCGAAAATGTGGCCACTCTCCTAGTGGGAAAAGCCATACTGTGGAATCGAGTTGTTTTTTTCTTGTAAAAAAAAAAGTTTGAAATCTTTTAACAACGGATAAAATGATTTTACAAGAACTTTATTTTATTGAAGTTTTACATTTTTTCTCGCAATACATTTTGTAATTTATTTACATATTTTCATTTTATTTATTTCAAAGACGATTGTTTTGATTGAATTTTGAATTAAAAAAAATTACATTTCAAATAAAACTCAAGCAAGATGAAAGTTTGTTGATAAAAGGACATGGAAAGTTTTTTGGTAAATCACTCATAATTTAAGAGAAATCGAAACCATTCATCATAAGTCTCACAGAGTACCTATATTACCTAGAGAACCGACTTAGGCGGTCGTACTCTTCCACCCTACAAGCTGTACTGAGAGGAAAATGCCCATTAAGTTTTGTATGGGGTTGTTGTTTAATGCATTTTAAGGCCTGCCGCCCACTAGGCAACTTAGTTGCCGGCAACTTTAAGTTGCTTGGTGTTGCCGGCAACTCCGAGCAACTTAAGTTGCTTGCCCTCGCCCACTAGGCAACTTCCGAGCAACTTTTGAGAATTAATATTTGTGTTTTTTTGTATTTAATTTTCTATAAAAACGTGCTCCACCTAAACCTATCTCAATTTGACCTGTCTAAAATGCAAAATCAATGTAATATTTCAATGGACAACAAATAAAATCGTTAAATTTTCGAAAATTCCTGAAAGTTGCTCGGAAATTGCTTAGTGGGCGGGGGTCAGCAACTAAAAGTTGCCCGGAGTTGCCGGCAACTAAGTTCCGCGAGCAACTCCGAGCAACTTAAAGTTGCCGGCAACTAAGTTGCCCAGTGGGCGCTCTCCCATATAAGCCAATGTAATTGAACCGGGAGCAACTAAAAGTTGCTGGGGTGAGCAACTAAAAGTTGCCTAGTGGGCGGCAGGCCTAAATGGGACCGAACCAACTTCGCTTCAATTGAAAGGACTTCGCTCAAATTGCTCAAAGTGCTCAATAAGGTGGATAAGACCGCCCACGGATTCAAAAAAAAAATCCGTTAAATTCAAAAATTGAGAAATTTATTAATTTCGTAGTCAAATTTCTTTTTTTAACCATTTGTCAACCTAAACTATGAAGAATATCGGTCATTGTTGCTCCCGGGTAATAAATTAAATAATATTTTTGAATATTTATGTTTAAAAAAAAAAAAAAAACACCTACCGAAAATTAGAAGCGCACTCTAGTTTCATAGCTCAAAAAGGTACGTGTCTACGATTTAGGTGTGCAAATCGTAGACACGCACCTTTTTGAGCTAATGCCACCACTTTGTTCACAATTAAACCGTAGACACGTACCTTTTTGAACTAATGCGCCAATTTGTTTTTATATCCACCATTCACACGGATTCACGGATAAGGAAAAAAGAGTAAACTAAGAGAGTTTTCACTTACTCACCTCAAATAAAATTTGCGGGTGTTTAAGGCAAGAGGGGTACCGGTCGGTTCTCTAGGTAATATAGGTACTCTATGATAAGTCTTATGAGTGCTATAATAAATATTTCACTATTATTAGGCGTGGTGAATAGGTTTATAAAGGTAAGCCTATTAATATGTATGAGCGTTCCTCGAATACCGGCCTATTATATAGGTACCTACTTTATAACTCAAAATAGTTTGTATCAAAAAATATTTAAATATGTAACTGAAATTTGAAAACCTTTATGGTTTAATTCCAAAAATGTATTATGTACTTCTTCTGCCCAACAAACAAAAAGCTAGATTAATGAATTTTCAATTCTAAGAAATTAATCATTAGGTTTGAAAATTCAAAGAAGCTACCTACATACAATAGGTACTTAATGCAAAAACTGGTGGTATAAAATTATGTTTTATCACATTTGTAACATCTCTTATTGATGGTTCACAAAAGTGGTCTACACAATAACCTGCCATCTTCAAGTTTTAAGTACATACATATTTATGAAGAAGTTGTTTCGAGTTCGCGACAACTCGATTCTATACCTCTTGTTTGTTTCTTCTTCATTTCTAGGCTTGAAAAGAACTTCCGTAAATATGTTCGTGACAATTTTTAATTTTTCAATCTACATAGTAGTATCTACAATGTCAACAAGATGTAGATTTAATTCAAATACAAAGGCAAACAAAGGTTAAAATAAGAACTTCAACGCACTAGGGAGCCTATATATATATATATGTATATGTATATCACCTAGACCAAGTAAACTTAGTTTTTATAGGCACGAGTCAACATTTTCGAGAAAAGCTGTGCAAACACAAACGTGCAGCATGCAAAAACCTATACCTACCTAAAAAAAAGGAACTCCACATGGGCTACCAAAGGAACTCCAAGAACTAGGTATACCTCTACTATTATATTGATAAGGAAGTGAGTGCTGCTTAGAGTGATACTTCCGCATGACGGAAAATACCTACGAGCTACGATGAATAAAATCCGGAATTTATATTCGTAAATATTATGGGGAAGATCCTAGATGTGGATTGGCATAATGATGACTACGGTGTATGGTGACACTCCAACCGCACATTCCCTCGCATATTTACACATGGACAAGGTGAGAAGAAGCAGATGCGCGCGTATATTTTGGCGCTCTTATAGAGCGCACGGACATCTATCACCGTCATATCGGTTGTCGTTAAAAAATAAAGTAGATTCTAGTCATGTAGTTCGGAGGCCTTTTGATTCCACTTACACCTTTTAACACACGCCTACAACTTTTATCACTTTTGTCGATCAAAATACATCACGAGTTCGTATTTATATCTTTTTATGCTACCTACCATTACTTCTGAGTCGAACTGTGTCGCGATATGGCACCTGCTCAGAGGGTTATAATGTTGTATAAAGTAGATACTTTGATTGTGCATCGATAGGGTTAAAATGAATCGAAAGAGCAATGGATTTGGTTCGGTTTCGGTTTTGGTTCATTCATTTCTAGGGCAATGCGCTGCGTACAGACGAATGAATGGGGATTTTCCTTAATCCCTACTTTTGAAGTTAGGCAGATGTTTACTTTTCTACCTACTATTCGAGTAACTTTGATTATTATTATTATTATGAAAGAATGCATTTCAAAAAAATATCTGTGTAGGTACATCCAGGGCCGGACCAACAATATGTGCAAGATGTGCAAATACACAGGGCGCAAAATTCTGGGGGCGCATTACCATACGAGCAAGAATTTGTAATCTGATCTTGCGCAAACAAATATGTACTGCCACTTGCATTTAAACCACAAAACTAGTTCAAATAATCCCAAAATAACATCCATCACAACTGTGCTAAGTTGTTTCTTGCACACTAACTAACTTCACTTTCATTGTTGCATTCAATGAGAATTTAACTCAAAATATCGTAAGATTAAAGATCCCACTAGACCTACACATTGAAAGTATACCTCCTGGGTAATGTGGAGAAGTCTTATTATGAATGTATGTATGTATGCAAATATAAAAAAGGGGCACTTTCTACAAATCTTTCACAGGGCGCAAGTTTGACTGGGGCCGGCCCTGGGTACATTAGGATAGAAATGATAAGAAATATGCGAAAAATAATACTATCGAGATTCTTACATAATTTTAAGGAAGAAATATTTTCTTTGTTAAGTCAAAAAACTGTTCATTGAGCTATTTTTGATACTGGTTTGTCATTTAGGTACCCAAATACATTTTTCAGATAATATTTTTTAAAGTAAAGCTACGATTAGAAGGTCAACGAAAATGGTCAACGCGTTGACTCTCTGACGTAAAAATGACGTCAAATTCCGTACCAAAGTTGTTTTGTAGTGTGATTGTCAACGCAGAATGCTGTCCATGCGTCGACGGCTGCGTTGACACCGACGTTGACATTGTTTTACCTTCAACGCATTGACTTTTTTAGTTGAACGTGTAATCACCTTGAGCAGATGTTAGAGCCTGAACTGTCAAACAAAAAATTGTGTTTCTCTTTTCGCTCTGAGTGTTCAGAGCTTCAAATTTGTGTTTCTTTTTTCGTTCTGAACGAGTTCTGAGCGTGTTCAGAGTGCACTCTATGAGCTCAGAATAAAATAACTGAGCAGTCAGAGTTAAATGCTGAACACAAGCATTTGACAGCTAAGACTTCAAGTGTGTTTCAAAAACAGTTCAGAGTGCTCAGAACACGCTTCGTTCAGAGGACGTTCACAACACGCTTGACATGGTCGGACTCTGTTCAGAATTAAAAAAGAAAAACGCCTATCGCATACTTTTCTGCTACGTCAACGTAGTCTGCGTTGACATTATGACGGATTAGCGTCATTCGTGTGATCGTCAATGTTTTATGCGTTGACATGGTCAACGTTGACGATCCATTGGCAGTGTGTGGATGACCTTTTTGGTGACGTCAGAGAGTCAATGCGTTGACCATTTACATTGACCGTCTAATCATAGCTTAAGTAAGTTGGCACTCGCTACGTCCATCTTCTAAATATTATCGTCTGTCGTCAAAGATCTTTAAATCCAAAAATCATCTATCTAACATCTAAGCTGCTGTTGAAGAAGACAACACCTTATAGTCTTCTTCAACAGCAGCTTAGAACTAAGGGTTGTGTTTCTGGATTTAATCTAAATAGTAACACCTACCGGATCCAAGAAGTTACTGCTTAGTAAAAGTCACTCCGATATCTTCTTCGTGTTCGAGAGAAAAGTCTTAAGGAGAATAATTGGCCCCAAATGTGAGGAACAGCGATTATACGGAGATATTGTAACCACGCTTCGCTTTGAATAAAATATATTAGACACCAATTTATAAAGGTTTGACCTGTCACCTAATTCCAACCGCAAATGAGCAATGAGAAACAACCGGCTTTTTGGTATAGAGGACAGCTTACGTTAAAAGTAAGGCGTAGACAAGGACGCTAAAAACCTTGGAGTGCTAAGAAACTGAATGACATAATGCCTGATATCGAGGTAGGTGGGGAGACTTGTTGAAGGACTAGACCCCAATGAAGTTCTCATTTCTTTCAAGATTTTGTTTGTGCTGCAGTTCATATGATTTTCTAAGTTAATCGTTACCACGTTACGAATATAGACATATTCTCACTAAAACACCCTCATATATCTGCTGTTTTTATTTTTGACTTAATTTTGTGTTCAAATCACGCTCCACTAACAAGTCTATACTTTTTGCGCTGGAGCGCATCCTTTCCAAAGTTCATATAACCAACACAAAAAAAATTCTAATCCACAAACAGCAGGAACCAATCCATCAATTTGACAACCGCAGAAGAATAGAGATGTCGCCGACCTAATCAATGATAATATTTTTCAGGAATTCATTAATTCCCACCAAATTTAGACGGGGCCCGTCCACACGGAACCGAAAAAGATTTATTACGAATTCTGACAGTGTATAGGTTTGAAGAAATTTATAATTGGGCTAAAACAAAAACCAAGTCCATACTCCATAATAGAATATTTTTCTTACCGAAAGCGAAGCCCGTGTCGATCTACTTTAATCACCATTAATTGGAAGAAAAAGAACCTTATAGGTTGGTTATTGGTTATGGTTTTTGCAAGGACATCAAAATGATCATGAATTATTGATGGAATTTCAGGCGCGTGAATATTTTGTCAATATGCCAGGGAGACAGTAATAAATTGAATCAAATTTATAAATGTGTTCGCTAGAAGTTAAAGATATGTTTGCGTATCGAAGGAAGGTAGTTAGGAGTTTTTTGATCGATTGCCTGCAAATAGGTTTGAAGAATAGGCATTATGTGAACATGCGTTGAAGTCACTTATGCACTGATAACTAAGTTCATAAACACCGCGGTATGGTGACTTTTTTGACTAACTGGAAAATTTTTATAGGAAATGGTGGACCCATACTACTTGATTTGTCATGTGGTGTTTTTGAAAAAAATTATATTCTAACTAGAAATTAAAAAAAAAATTGATTAAAAAGAAAAAGTGACTATGAAAGTACCTACTTCTTTAAAAAAATTAATAAACTAAGTACTAGGTATTTATTATTTACCTACAATTTTATGCGAAAAATTGAAAAACAACTATTTTCTTTAAAGTTTTCTTGGGTAAATATTGATTCGATTTTGATAGAAGCACTCTGGATTTTTATTTATAAATATCTTAAGCATAAGACAATTTATATCCGTATGGAAAATGTTATTTTCGTTGCAGAAAATACTATTATTTATTTCAATATGTTAAATGCTAACGTTACAATATAATATAATAAAAATATAAAATATATAAAAAAAATATTTTTTGCAAATAAAAGTAATTTTTGTAATTTTCAATTTTCACAGAAACTTAAACATTCTTAACCATTGTTTTTTTTTAAATTCTAAAGTATCCTAAAAGTGATGAAAACATTGGATACTTAAAGTCAAATCAATATTTCAATTACCTATAGAATTTTGAAGATAATCGAAAAGCAATTTGTGTTCATATTATTTTAACTTACATAGATTCATATTTTTAGTCAAATTTTTTTTTTTTTTAACTCAATTATAAAAGGAGATTAATTAAAAAAACAAGATTTCTGATTTAACAAAAATCATCCAAATATCACTAATATCCGCATGTAAAGGGTGTTTTTATAAAGATATAGAACTTTAAGTTGGCAACACTTTTGTAACTGGTAGCCATTTTGTCAAGTGATTTATTTTAGATTGGTTTGGCATTTCAACACGGATTTTATTTAGCGATGAAGCTCACTTTCGGTTGAATGGATACGTCATAATACGAGGATACGAGCATGATTATAATCCTCAAGTATATGTTGAGACACAGTTTCATCCACAAAAACTGACTGATTGGTGTGCTTTATGGTTTGGTGCAATAATTGGTCGGTACTTCCTTAAAAACGATTCTGGACAGAACGTTACAGTCAATGGTGACTGCTATAGAGCCATGATTACTAACTTTTTCGTTGATAAATTGAACAACCATGATGTGCAGGAGCTGTGGTTTCAACAAGACGGCGCAAGATGTAACACAGCTCGTGCCACGATTATTGATTTATTGAAGGAAACGTTTGGTAACCGCATAGTTTCACGTTACGGACCCGTGAATTGGCCTCCAAGATCGTGCGATTTAACGCCGCTTGACTATTTTCTGTGGGGATATGTGAAGTCGCTAGTCTACGCCAATAAGCCTATAGAGTGACCGCTTGGAGGACAACATTCGCCGCGTTATTGCCAATATACAGCCACAAATGTTGGAAAAAGTTATCGAAAAGTGGACCTCCAGACTAGACTACGTCCTAGCCAGCCGTGGCGGTCATATGTCAGAAATCATATTTAAATTATACTGCCAGAAGATTATCTTTCGAATGAAGTAAATTTCATGTATTTAAAAATTTAAAAAAATAATCTTTATTTCATTCCATTTCAAAGTTCTATACCTCTAAAAAAAACATATTAAAAAGGGTTAAAATTCATTTTTGTTTCTAACTGCATGGAGACCATGTTTTTTTTTTGATTTTGAAAAAAAATGTTAGGTGGAAATAATTTAGCAGGTTATGTATATTGTGTATAAGTAATTAAAACAAACAACTGATACTTAAACGTTTGCGCAAGTTCTTATAGAAATCGAGCTACTTGTTTCTCCTCAAAAACATTGTGGAATTGCAACAGCTTCACTACATTTTTTCAAAAATCTTATAGTTTTCGAGATACACAAAATGTAAGTCCTGGTCCAATTTTAGGAGTATTTTTAGGAAAAGCTCTCCACCAAACTTCAACTTTGTGGGAATTTGTTCCAAGTTTGGCCTCAAAATTTGATATTCGAGTTTCAAAATGAAAACATGAGTTGATGAAAAATTTCGGAGTTTTGAAAGACAATGGGGCATATTCATAGTCACGACAGTTTATCTTAGACCTGGGCTTATCCCAACTAAATAACATTGAATAAACCGCAGTCTTAGATAAACTGGAGTTTAAAAGTGACTATGAATATGCCCCAATATACCTTTTAACAGTAGCAGCCAGTTATAGCGTAATAGTTGCGTAAGACTGTCATGCAGGTGGCCTGGTTTCGTTTTCCAGCCTCGTTCACCTAAATAAAAAAAGGCTAGTATTCCTTTTGGGAGGTAGTGAGAAATCCTTCAAGAGTATCTTTTGTCATGGATAAGTGGCTTTCATCTTATAGCCGTTTGGATTCGGTATTCGGTAGAAAATTGCATGTCCCCTCCATTCCTGCAAAAACAAACAACATCACTCGCACAATAATTACATTTTGTTAATTTTATTATTTAACATTAAAGTTAGGTTAGGTTAGGTTAAGGTGGCTGTCAAGCAGGAAGCTTGACACACTCAGACCATAGTTGGTCCATTTTGATACCACAAGAATCTAGGCACTTTCCTTTCTATTCGTTGAACCACTTGCAGCTCCTTACGAAGCGTGCGATATTAATTATGTCAACATTTACCAGATCACTAGGGTCGTTGTAGTAGTACTCTCCTAGATGGAGTTTATGTCGTTGGGTTAGAGAAGGACAAGTGCAGAGGAGATGAGGAATCGATTTTTCCCCTTCTTCATCCATACATCTTCTCCAGAAATCATTTGAGAACACTCCAAGCCTCGTTGCGTTCTTGCGGAGTCGATATGCAGTCTGCTTAGAGATATTAAACTCTTGAAGCGCTTCATATCTGGCTTTGGCCATATCTGTTTTGTCGCTACACAGGTGGTGATGTTGTTCCATGTAAGGTTTGTTTTCTCTATTGCATAAGTTTACATGTAGCAGTATACATGGCCTATTTGGTACAATAATTAGTATTGTTCCACTTCTGGCGAGTTCGTCAGCCCTGCAACTTCCTGGAATGTCCCTATGGCCCGGCACCCAGCAGAGATTAATATTAAACTGCTGTAGTGCTGTGCCATCTCAATGAGAGATGATCGACAGTTAAGGGCTGTTATTGAGTTGGTAGAGACATATTCCAGGGATTTAATGGCGGCTTGGCTATATCCGAGAAGATGCAGATATCTGTGTTAGATATCACGTTTTCTTTAAGCCAAGACAGTACGTCTTCTATCGCCAAAAGTTCCCCTTGGAACACTCTACAGTGATTGGGAAGGCGAAAGGAGAGATTTAAATTCATCCTGTCTGAGTACACACCCCCACCGACCCCGTCATCAGTTTTTGATCTGTCTGTATAGAAGTGGATTGATTCATGTTCCATTTTATTTTTTATTTGTATTTAACATTAAACAACGAATGAAATTATTGTTCGTTGAGTTAGCCTTAAGTACACTATAGCGACTTGTTTCTATAAATTTTGTTCTTAAAGTTATGAACTCTTCTATCAAAAAAATAAGTCACTTTAGACTGATTAATGAACTTTCATTGGGACAGGTACTACAAAAATAATTAAAGGAAAATAGTTAAGAACGTACTGTTCGATATAAGAGGAATATCATTATATAGGTGACGTCATTTGTATGTACAATTTTTAAGGTGACATTTCTGAACTGTATGATCTGTACGAGCTCATCCAGGTTTTACTGTAATACTTTGAGATAAGCTACTCCAACTGCCTTTGCACTTTTTTTTTCAACCTTCAATATTCCATCTCTCCACATTAGATCAAATTTCATTTGAGAAAGATACATTTTTAAATTAATATCTTCTGGGCAAATCACCAATTCAAAAACAAAACCTCTAGGCAATTTGTGTGTAGATTTTTTCAAACCAAATATTTACACCTAACACCTAAACTCAATAAGCTTCATGATTGAGCATATGGGTAGGTATCCTTCGAATGGATTTAACCATTTCAGTTATATAACCCACGCTGAAAAGGCACAAGTTAAGTATCTTTCGCTAAGATATTTTGTTTAGTTGTTGAAAATCGTTCTTGCATCTTATAAAGCAACACACACGCCTCCTGTTGAAGTGTTAATTATGACACCCAGAGGTGCCAAGAATCATATTAAATCGTAAAATCGGCAAATGTGAATTATGGCAATTTTGTAGGTAGGTTTATAGGTAAGGTATACCTTTAAGGAAAAGAGGATGTTTGCTTATTGCGAGAATTGATGTATAAACGAACAACATATTTACACAAAGTGTAATATGTATGCGGGGATACGGGAAATGCATTTGATATCTCTATTTCGATAATTTCCTCAGGCTATTCGAAAGTGTATATTGGAAATAATAAAATTAAAACAGATTCAACAATGTGATGATGAACAAATATTAAATTAAACTTTATTCCTTTGGATTGCCTAAGGTATCTACACGATGGTTCAGCAGAAACTGAGCCAATTCATAGTCCGAGGGAACAGGTTTCTTCACGCTAGATCTTAGAAATTAGTGAAATTTTCTCAAATAAATAATAAAATGCACGATCCATCACGGTGATTTTCATACGGTGTGACTAAAGCTAGAGCGGGTAGGTTGGGTTGAGGAGACAAGAAAAAACTGGTAGGTATAGGAGGGGGTTCTATTCCCCCCGTTTAGCTAGGAGGCCAATTTTCTTAAAAAAATTACTTAAAACAGAAAAAAAAATATCAAAAAACAACAGATACACATACAATGCCATATGGTACACCTTCTGGTAAAGCCATAAATCTTTTCTTTTATTATGTTTTTAAATAAAGTTATTTTAAAGAATATTTTTTGATAAATAAATTTTCACATTTAAAATTTTGAAAAAAATTTTTTTTTTTTAAATTTCAAACTATTTTTTTTTTTTAAATTTTACGTAATTAGGTACCAATTTCGTTTTAAAAATTGAATGCGTTTATTAGTTTTAAGACAAAAAACAGAAAACCGGATGCTTAAAATTTTGTTCTTTTTGAGAAAATTGATAATAACTAAATCTACTTTATTTTAAATTTTGAAAAAAAAAAATTTTTTTTTTAATTTCAAACTAATTTTTTTCAAAATTTTACGTAATTAGGTACTGATTTCGTTTTCAAAATTGAATGCGTTTATTAGTTTTAAGTCAAAAACAGAAAACCGGATGCTTGAATGTTTTGTTCTACTTTCCTAGCCACGTAGTGGAAATAGGATCTTTAGACCACCTTAAGCAACAGATTGGAGTCAAATTAAGAACTTTTTTTTTTGGCTATTTTCAATTTTCTAAAGAACTAGAAGAGATTTTAGCATATGGTTTTTGGTGTTTGACTTAAAATTAATCAGGGCATTGAATATTAAAAACAAATATGCTACTTAATAACGTAAAATTCTGAACAAAATTAGTTTGAACAAAATTTTTTCAATTATTTTTTTTCGAAATTTTGAGTTTGGAAATTAGTTTTTCAAAAACTATTCTCTAAAACAACTTTATTTAAAAACACAATAAAATAAAAGATTTCTGGCTGTAAAAAAGGATGTATTTTGGTATTGTATGTGAAACTGTTGTTTTTTAATATTTTTTTTCTATTTTAAGTGCCCTACGATTTTTTTCTTGTGTCAATCCAACCTACACTAGGGTGTCCCGTCGTTGTATGGAGAACAATTTTTTGTCGAATTTTTCGTCGAAAGGGGTATCAAAAGTTGCACATTAGCGCGTAGATGCAGAATATGTACGTACTTTTTTATTTGGACATAACTTTTGGGCCTCTACCGACGTTTGAAAATTTACAAAAAAACTATAAGATGCACATTTTGTTTTGATTCTTTTTGTATTATTCCAATAAATTTTTTTCATTTATAAGTTAAATCTAAATAAAGGTAAAGGTTTTAAACAAATCAAATATTTTCGGAAGTTAGAAATAAGTCTCCAAAACCAAAAATATACTCAAAATGTATGGTTAAAGAAGAGAATTTATTACTGAATTCGTTTTTATCTTTATAAATTAAGTCAACTCACTTTTTTAACAAATGAATCATAATGCGACCATAGGATGGCACTCAAATATATATTTATTTGATGAAGGGAGGGAGCAAATAGTTTAAACCTCATTATGAAGTATACCTAATTCATGACTTAAACGTTCAGAATTTATTCTTTGATAATAAAGTGAAGCAATACAAACACGGCCCTAAAATATAATATGTAGCTTCTAATAATTGCATATTTTCTACTCGTATGTGCTCTGATCATGAATTAGGAAAATTCATTAATAACATATTGAATGCATATTATTTTTACACTGTGCGATCTGTAATTTCGAGCTTTGATTTTTTATCAGCATTACATTTATCAAGGAAGGTTTGTTTCTTACCGAAAGCCACACAGACACGAAACATTTCATTATGTACTCAACAAAAATTTTATTATTGTTTGGAAAAATACTAGAACTTACATAAAGCCCTAGGACTTTTTTTTGCAGATATGTGAACTATCTTATAACTATATGCCATTATTTCACTTTTTCGATTGGCTAATATGGAAGGAAAGTAACCTGTTTTGATTATTTTCAATCATTACTAAGAAAATTGATTCTAGTTTCGCAAGGTTTAAATATTTTCTGCTAGAACTGTCCTATGGTTTTTCATGCTGGAGGTCTGGGATCAAATCCTAGCTTTGGCACTTTAGAAAATGTTTTTCTCAGAGGTACTGTGCCTTGCGGGGACAGACAAATCCTTCAAAACTATCTCTTGTGATGATTAAGTGCGCTTCATCTTAGACGTTAAATCGTTGGTCCCATCTATTTCTGCTGGCTGGTTGAGAGTTATAAGTCATATAAGTTGTCGTGTGACAAATTCATATATTCATAAATTACAAGAGACGAATCTCGTATTAATAGGTCTGTTTCTTTACTTTTGGGAAAAGTTTGGGAAAAAGTTCGGGAAAAAGTTTGGGCTGGAGCTTTTGGATGTTGTTGTTGTAATCTTTGACCAGAAATAAAAAGTAAAGAAACGCATTTGGGATGTTTCTGATTGGCACTTACCATTTTGGGCTCTTTCAAAGGAACCAGGAGAAATATTTATTGTTATATTTGTTGCCATTGCTTCATTTAATAAATTTATTTTTTTTTTGTTTTAATTTTATTTATGTAGACACTACTTGACAAGTTAATTTTCAAATTTTCCGATCAGCTGATTTCTTGTTTGACAAGCAAGAAAGTGCAGTAGGTAAAATGTTCGGGTAGATTCTTGCTGGAGGGGAAATGAATTAAATAACAAAAAATTCAAAAGCTCTGGCATTTTCGTGCCAGAAAAAAGTAAAGAAACACGTTTCGGGTAGATTTGGGATACCACGGGATCCCGCGGGCGAGTAAAGAAACAGACCTAATGTTATTTACTATTCCATTCTCCTACAGGAATGCAGTAGCAACTGTTGCAGGAGATCGAAATTGAACTGAAAATGCATACCTATCACAAACTCTTGATACATACTGTGTAGAACAAGTAGAATTTTGCTAACTTGATGACGGTGACCGACGTTGAAGTGTTTTAAGATGACTGATAAAAATATCTGTCGTTCTGCTTACTCGACTAGTTGTATAGTATTGACTAACTTTATGGTTTCGATTAACTCTACTGTATCGAATGTATCGTCTTTTACCGTTGGTAAAGCAGTAGAGGCAGAAGGCAGCCATTTGATTATACAGATTTCACTACTTTTTTTTCATCTAGTGGTTTTTTATTTTAATGGTGTCAGTTTGTTTTAGCAATACCGATCACAGTTTTACTGAAATATCTTTGATCCGCTTGCGGCAAACATATTCTTTCAAATGATATAAAAATAAGTTCTCAAATGCAAATAAAAACATTCAAATTACTAAAAGAAGTTAAGTTGACAGGTTTAAAGAATTGTTATTATACGAAATGAGGGAAACAAAAAAAAAAAAAAATGAATATTTGCTTAGTTTTCAAAACTTCAACGAGCGGTAGAGCCCCAAAAGTACCCTCCAATTTTAATTTTATTATTTCTCCTGTAATATGCTGTTCAATACGCAACTTTTGAGGGGTCTTTCATTAAGATACTCCGAAAAATTTTTTGACGGGACACCCTAACCTACACGCTCTACCTTTTTGTCACACCGTATGCGAATCACCCTGTATATCGTCAAGATAGTTATGCCAAATCATTTTTTTATAAAAAAGTTGCTAGGTAAGTACTTAAATTTAGCTTATTGTAATTAAATATAGGCGGGTACATGCGATTGGGTTGTCGATGAGTTCAGATACAAAAGAGAAAATAATAATTGTAGATATTTATATCAAAATAAAAATAGTTGAAAGGTTAAATTAAACTTAAATAAACTTCATATTAAAAACTAAATACCACCTTTGCACATCATGTGCTGTGCATGTGCATTGCGCAACCTTTACTTAACGGTAGGTACCTACCTATAAGCACTATGCTCTCTCTCTCTCTCTCTCTCTTAAATATTCAACCATACAACTCCCTCAAAAAACTTATATGGAAGTATAAATCTTGCAGATGATTGCGATCATCGATTATCATCTGCCAATTAACTTTAACATAAATCTCCTATCCGTTTAAACGTAATTGGGCCACCAAAACTCTGGCTTAATCCAAGTTCAGCAAAGAGCTAAATCACTCAATTACTTGAGTCAACTGGAAGGAAACCACCATGAATGCCCGTCTTTCTCTCGCATATTTCAATCAAGTACTAACTAACTGAATAAGAGGTTTTCATGTGTTTTCTTTTTGTTTGTTGGGGGCCTCATTGTTTTAAAACCGATCTTATATACGTAAATGTCTATATACCTACTTAACTTATACAGAGAAGTGATTTTATTTTCGGGTTTTTGAAGGGGACGCTATGCCACACAGTAGGTATAACAGTGGGTCGTTGACGATTTGCCGATTCAGGCGATAAGTGAATTTATTGTTTCGACTTGTTTGTATAATTGACTGCTCAACTTTTTTTGCTTAAACCATGAAATATCGGAGGATGTATACCCAAGGGGAAGATTGGAAACTTAACTACAAGTCCTCTCTCCAGATCCTGCTCCAGCAATCAAGCTGCTTATCGAATTTAATCAGACACATAATTTGCTAATTTAATGCGCATGGCTGAGTGAGCATTTTGGCTTCTGATTTGTTTTTTTGTTTTATTATCTTAGCCATCTTGTGTCTTGTTTAACATGTATGGGTATTTGTTTGGACATCTCAATTTCTCAATTTCAAGGTGATCAACGCTTTGATGGAATATAAATATATAAATATTTCCGATTTATACACGAAAACAAGAATAGAATAGTGAAATATATATTTTTAGACAATGCAACTCACACTCACATATCTAGCCAATGTTGGAATAGTATAGAATACAAATGGAAAAGCTCCTGAGAGAGTAAAAAGTGTCATCTATGTGGTCTGTGAATCTCTCTCTGCTCAACAAACCTTAATAGTTCAGTGAATCAAAAGGCCAGCACCAGCATTATATCGTACGTGCGTGATTCAAGTAAGGTACCTAGGCTAGGTACATAGTACGAGCACGATTAACACTGATCAAAAAAGAATGTCTATCAACAGCTACTAAAAATGTGTTTAAATGAATTTATGGAAAAACATTCAAACCTCGTTGGGGCGGCTTTCTAAAAAAATAATTTTATAAAACAAATTTTGTATTAAAATAAATTTATTAAAAAAAACTTGGGATTTTATTTTTAAGGACTTAATAATAAAGGGTTTTCCAATAAGAGGTGTTATTTTGAATAGTCCGCTATTTCGGTAGTTGTCACTTTTGAAGCTGTCATTTTTGATATTTGACAAGAAGAAACTACGCCATTAATAAAAATGGAACGATACACGCTTCAACAACGCATTGAAATTATTAAAATTCACTATAAAAATGGTGAAAATTTGGCAGAGACGGTTCATAAAACTAAAACATTTTTGGGTCGTCGTGAAGCACCTTGTCGGACCGCAATACAGAAATTGCTGGACAAATTCGAGCTGTTGGGACAAGTTAGTGATGTGAAGAATAAAACCCGTGCACGTCGCTCAAGAACAACTGAGAATATTGCTGTTGTAGCCCAAAGTGTTGAAGAAAACCCAGGTTTGTCCATTCCTCGTCGTTCTTTGGAATTAGGCATTCCACAAACGTCATTACACCGTATTTTGCATAAAGACTTGGGTCTTAAGGCTTATGAAGTTCAGTTAACACAAGAACTCAAGCCGGCTGATCATCAACAACGTCGTGTCTTTGCTGATTGGGTCCTTGGAATGCATGAAAATGATACGGAATTTCATCGAAAAATCATCTTGACTGATGAGGCCCACACTCAAAAAATAATCCTGGTGCCATTTATCAAATTTCCTGTAAGAATCTATCGGAAAACCAGATAAGTAGATTCTCCCAGGTCGGCTGATAGAATTTATCAGTCTCACCTGATAGCCCGTACCAGGCAAAAATATTTCCCCTCCAGATAAAATTTTATAAGATTTCCCGATAAAATATATCAGCAGCATGGTACAATCTACCAGGAAAAAAAATCTCTCTTCTGGTATCTGCTACCAGGAGAATGATAATATTTACCAGGAATATTATTTTTTTTCCTGGTAAAATGTACCCGCATTCTGGTACAATATACCAGGATATGGAATTCTTTTCCTGGTACCTGCTACCAGGATAATGGTAATTTTAACCAGGAATATTATTTTTTTCCTGGTAAAATGTACCCGCATTCTGGTACAATATATCAGGATATGGAATTCTTTTCCTGGTACCTGCTACCAGGTTAATGGTAGTATTAACCAGGAATATTATTTTTTTTCCTGGTAAAATGTACCCGCATTCTGGTACAATATACCAGGATATGGAATACTTTTCCTGGTACCTGCTACCAGGATAATGGTAGTATTAACCAGGAATATTATTTTTTTCCTGGTAAAATGTACCCGCATTCTGGTACAATATACCAGGATATGGAATACTTTTCCTGGTACCTGCTACCAGGATAATGGTAGTATTAACCAGGAATATTATTTTTTTTCCTGGTAAAATGTACCCGCATTCTGGTACAATATACCAGGATATGGAATACTTTTCCTGGTACCTGCTACCAGGATAATGGTAGTATTAACCAGGATTATTATTTTTTTTCCTGGTAAAATGTACCCGCATCCTGGTACAATATACCAGGATATGGAATTCTTTTCCTGGTACCTGCTACCAGGATAATGGTAATATTAACCAGGAATATTATTTTTTTTCCTGGTAAAATGTACCCGCATTCTGGTACAATATACCAGGATATGGAATACTTTTCCTGGTACCTGCTACCAGGATAATGGTAGTATTAACCAGGAATATTATTTTTTTTCCTGGTAAAATGTACCCGCATTCTGGTACAATATACCAGGATATGGAATACTTTTCCTGGTACCTGCTACCAGGATAATGGTAGTATTAACCAGGATTATTATTTTTTTTCCTGGTAAAATGTACCCGCATCCTGGTACAATATACCAGGATATGGAATTCTTTTCCTGGTACCTGCTACCAGGATAATGGTAATATTAACCAGGAATATTATTTTTTTTTCCTGGTAAAATGTACCCGCATTCTGGTACAATATACCAGGATATGGAATACTTTTCCTGGTACCTGCTACCAGGATAATGGTAGTATTAACCAGGAATATTATTTTTTTTCCTGGTAAAATGTACCCGCATTCTGGTACAATATACCAGGATATGGAATACTTTTCCTGGTACCTGCTACCAGGATAATGGTAGTATTAACCAGGAATATTATTTTTTTTCCTGGTAAAATGTACCCGCATTCTGGTACAGTATACCAGGATATGGAATGCTTTTCCTGGTACCTGCCACCAGGAGAATGGTAACATCTACCAGCAATATTATTTTGTTCTGGTAAAATGTATCCGAATTACGATACAATTTACCAGTGCAAAAAATTATTTTGCATTGTTCCTACTAGGAAAATTTTTATGTTAGTTTAATAAATAATTTATTTTCATACTTACCATTTGCAGTCAGACAACCATACAAATATCTAAAAATCAATACGAAAGGAAAAAGCCCATACAACCATGAAGAAAGAAAATCAATTCATCTTATAATAAATAAAAAAAATAGTTTGAATTTGGTAAAAATACTAGTTTTTATTGCAAGAAGTTCGTTAAAACTTAACAGTCACAAAAATAAAATCTTGAGGCTTACTTTTTGTTCAAGCCAAATGAACGAATAATATTGTACTATTATTTTTTAAAGGAATATTGTTAGTTAAATCTAATTATTTTAAAATCTTATTTTGTCCAAATCATTTTATATGACGTCAATTTAACTAATTTATTTTAACAGTTACATTTTATATTATAATTATAATAACATTATCATTATATGTTTCTTATTCTACCTTGATTTAATTGTTGATTGCGATGTTTTTCTCGTTTTCAGCTGATTTTAGGAATTTCAAAACTGCGCGTGCTTTGGAGTTTGTTGCAGTTTTGTCAATTTGATAAAAGTAAATATCAATAAACTCCCAGAAGTTTTCACACGGCTTCGGATATGCAAAATATTTTGAGGCATATATCAACCGCACGGTCGAAGGTGAACAGCTTAAAATGGGTGTTGTCAAAATCAACGTGAATTTCTTCAATTTTGTCCAACGAACCAATTAAAGTTATTAATGGTGGCTGCGATTGCGAATGTTTTGCAGCCAGTGCATTTCGATATTCTTTGTAGTCTTGCTGCTGAGCAAACACTCTTATTGATGCTTCTTGGCTATCAGTAACTGTAAAGCGTTTGTTGCCTTCACGTCCACTTGGTTGCAGGAGATAGTGCAAGTGTGTGAAGACCATGGCAGCCCTGGTATCTAATAATGAAACAAAAAAATTCTTTTTAATATGAGAGAGGATGATGGATGTTGCAATTTTTAGATTGAAATTAATTAGAAAAGCTAAGCTTAAGATAACAGTTGTAAAAAAGTATAAAAGCTATAAATAAAAAACCTTTGCATATATGTATTTTGATTCATTTTTAATAAATTAGATTAAAATTTTACAAATAATTACGATTACAAACTTTTTGAAACTATGTTCGAGTTGGGGTCCGATACGCACTTCAAGTGGAAGTCCTGTAATTTCATTCTTGTTTCAGTATTTGCAATTCGTTTTGGGAAGACGTATTGGAGCATCAAATTAACAAAGTCCGCCATTTTGTTGCCCGCAAGAACACAGTCTTTATTTCCGAACATTCTATTGAAATCGGATTCGATCTACAAAGAAAGATTGATTTGAAAGATTAGCAGCTGTTTTATGTGTTAATCATAAAGATGAATAATAATCAATAAGATGAATAATGTAGTATACAAATCACTAAAATTTATATTTGAGGAGCTGGCGTACAAAAGCGGATATGTTTAACTGGACCTTTCCAGTTATGTTCACCAATTTCTCATTTACAATCCCTGTTTTTGAAATAAAGAAGAAAACTTAAAACTAGAAAACTATTGTTCAACTCTAATTGATAAAAAGCTACTGTCAAGCTATTGTTTACAAGAAAAGAGAAAAATAAACAATAAATAAGTGTTGAATTAAAAACTACTTTGTTTTTGCTTACGTATTCGTATCCGTTTGGAAAGTTCATAAAATGCCATTTTTCGTAAAACTCATTCCATGAAATTAATTTACTGTTGGCCTTTTGTAAATCTGATTGTCGCACATTGAATGTGCTCGCCCATGCTTTTTCTTTTTCTTGTGCATTCATTGTAAGGAAATCGTGTTTCATTTGCATGCATAGTTTCTCTTCATCAACGGAAATTTCTGCGGTCAACGCATCATCGAATTTTTGCCTTTTTGTAGATTCCGGCATGCATAAGCGATTTATACATCGAAATTTCCCACGTATGTTATGAAACTTGTTTGCGAGTAGTCCTTTTGGATTTTTAGCGCCTTTCTTTTGGTAATAGTAATCGAACTATATGTAAAATGCAGTAAATATAAGCAAAGATTCAGAATTGACAAATATAAATTTCTTACAGGATCTTCATTGAAAGCAATGTGGATTTCTTCGGCGAGTTGTGTCAAGTCTCTTGACGAGAAATATATATTATGTATGCTCGAATAATTCACAATTGTGTTCAAAAGCAGACTACGTACAGATTTATTATCAATATTTGTATTGTTTTTATAATAACTCCTAATCGTTTCTCCTTCGCTGCAGTTCAAAATATCCATCAATTTTTTGCTGACTGATGTATTGGACGGAATGGACGAACTACGACTAGTTGTCGGTGTTGAAGAATTTTGTATTACCGATAAGTCATCTAGAGACTGATTGAACGGAAAATTTGAACCAAGCTCAATTTTCCATTGCTGCCATTTATCGAAGAAAACAATTCTACTGGCAGTGGTAATATTTAATCTTTGCAAGAATCTTTTCATGAAAAATGGTTCCGCTACTTTCAATACGGGCACAAAAAGGCTTTCATCTATAAAACAATTTTTGTTTTAATCTCTTAATAATATGAATGAACTAAATTTACCAACAAAATATTGGTGATACTCGAGCGGAATCTTCCACGAAATCAATAGATTTTTTAGATCTTCTGCTTCATTTTCTTTTCCATTGTTACAATAGGAGTTTATCAATTCTGTAAAGGAAACATTTTCTGCAACTTTGCTGGACTTAGGAGATTGATTTTCAGACTCGATAGATGTAATTGATATATTAGTGTTCAATGGTTTGTCTGTGCTTTCCACCAAGGTATAATCTATAAGTGATTGCAAAACTTCACTACATGGAACAGTTATAATTTGTCCAATTGATAATATCGTTTTCTCTTTCATTTCCGATGGCGAAGTGGACTTCGTTTGAGCAATATTATCACAGATCTCATTAGATTCTTCTGCAACTTTCTCCTTCGTTGATGACAACATTTTTATTCTAATACAAATGATAGATATCAATAAATTATTTTTGGCCTAACCATCAGCAAACCGCGAGATATTTTATAAGAATTCATCGGAGGACTTTTGCAATGGTCGATCCGCTGTAAATAATACGATAAGTATTGTATTGTGGAATTTACATTGCCTATTTCGATTGCAGCATAATGTTTTTGGAATGAAATTATTTTTACCCTTTGGCACAACAAATACGGAATTGCTTCCTCTGAAAACTTGATCACTTCTTTAATTTGAAACAAAAACGCATTTTCTGGTCTACTGTCTAGAAATTGTGTTATGAAATAACCTACTTTGAAACGTTTCCCGTAATAAACGCATTGAGAAAAACTGGTGAAATCTGAATTGATTCCTTGCCGTTCCTTGTAATTATTTATAAAATCAGAGTGGCAAGTATCTTGCATGTGATAATCAGCAAGTGACACTATTTCGGGAGTAATCTCATTTAGTAAAAATTGAGCAAATTTTAACTGATATTTAAATGATAACGTTAATGGGATGTTACGTCGACTGTTAACGACTCACGCGTATTTTTTAAACTCCTTATGTTTAGCTTCAAACTGGAAACACCAAAAATTCCGAGGCACTCCACACATCCGAATTACCAACGGATAATGGACCATAAAATGATGTTTTGGTTTTAAAGTGTCGTTAAACAATCTCACATAATCAAGATGATGTTGTCGAATAAGTTCAGCAAGGTGCTCAATCACATCATTTGATATATTGAAATCAAGAAGAATTTCAACTATTTCTAGAAAATTCAAAAAGAAAATCCAAACCTCGTCCTTTTCAGGTATTCGATCGGCCACCATTAGAGGAAAATGATAAATAAAAGCCATCATTTCACGCGCGGTTTTCTTTAAATGCATATTTTTTAAATTATCATTCGTAATTGGTGACAATGAAATGTTTCCGATCTCGATTTCCCCATAGTTAAATGAGTTAACTCGATTATTGAAAGCTTGTATATCTGAGAAAAACTTCATCTCTAGAATATATCGAATGATGTGACATATATTATAATGACAAATACCCTCAAATATATCATGCATCACATCAACTGAATAATTATTAGTCACATGAAATGACATAATAGAATTGAAAACTGAGTCCTCATGTATACCAGTTTTTTTGTAATCATTAACTGCCACATCTTCTAAATAATTTTGCTTATTACGTAACATATTTTCAATCTCACAGGGCATTACAGAAGTTTCTTTTTTTGAAAGCCTGCAAAATCGACAAAAAAAAGTACTGGAGCATGAAGAAAAACCTAGCATAGCATTCAAGCCCAAATTATCTCCAAGCAATAAACCCAAAACAAAGTGGACCTTTTTAATTCCCTGAGATGTACAAATTTCAATACCAGTTTCTTCTAAGAATTTAATTTTCTCTACGAGTAAGTGAAGGCATTTTTTATTTCCAAACAATTTATAGTCACGAGATTTGAATAATGCAGCTAGATAAATATCAGAACTATTCGGAGTAACGGGAAACGAGTAGTAAACAAAAGAAATGGGATCTGTGTGAGAGCCTAAGGGATTATTTATTTCAGCATCATCCATATAAATAAAATACGGTATTATAATTTCATTATGTGAAAGCAATTTAATTTTTTCCTGCCACGCCTTTCTCTTAATGAAGTGGGAAAAATTCGAGGCATCATTCGAAATTCGGTTCATTTCTTCGATAGTTTTAATCAATAAATCATTTTTTTCGAAAGTTTTTTTGAACTGAAATTCGAGTGGTAGAAGTACTCCTGTCGTTGTGTGCTCTTCATGGCAATTAATTCCATTACGATAAACATTTTTCAATTCTTCATGAATCGTGAACTCTGTGGTACCGCAAAAATAATCATTTGCAGTTAGCCATTGTATAAGCTGATGGTCAGTGCTGCATGATTCGAACGGATTTTCCACCGCTGAAATCAAAGCTGAAAAGAGCAGTCGGTCTTCGACTGGTCGATTTGGTTTAGTGCTAAATAATTTTAATAACTTTATAATGGGCTCATGTATGGATTCCTTTATCATTGCTATAATTCTTACAGCATCTTTGCGTGATAAATTATCCATGCTGTACAATTTCATAGCGAAATCAATCCCAATCTTATTAAAATCAATATCAATATCATTAGTAATAACAGAATAATCGTTTTCAACACAAGAATGTTGAGTGTCAGAAGAACACGAAGGAAAATTCGAAGCATTAACTGCGGTTGGAGGAGAAAAACATTGCGAAAAAGCAGGCGAAGGAGAACTCTTAACAATTTTGGAGGTAGGCGAAAATAATGTTAATCCATCTTTTATGTGTATTTTGCAGTGACGGGAAAAATTTGTAAAGGTGGATGTGAATGACGTACATTCTTTAAAAGTACACCGGTAAACACCTGTTCCATCCAATTTATGCACCAATTTGAAGTGGGTGGATATATCTTTTAAGGTACAAAAGCTTTGATGACATATAAAACAATCCATTTGTTACGTATGTCGTTTTCGATTGGATTTTCGGTAAATTGTACTCCTTTTCAATTCAAATCGAATATGAAAACACTGACTTTCCTAAATTTACACACACACTACCAAAGCTGCCATTTAACAAAATGGCTTCTTCAAGTATTTATCACTTTTGACAAGTAATCCAACGAAAAACTTTATATGTATGTGTGTGTTCCTCATCTACTCCAAAATGAAATTGGGGACAGAAGAACACTCCGAAAACATTACTCGGAACAGCCAATCGAAGGCTTTTGGAGAAGTAGGAGTGAAAAAGGAGTGTAAAAGGAGTACTCCGTACATCCAAACGAAAACGACAGTAGTAAACGCTGTTATGAGATTTAAAACCAAAATTATAATTTTAATAAAAGTAAGGGCAAAGTTAAAATACTAGTCAAAATCTGTTAATGTCAGAATAATTGATTGTTTTAATAACAAGTATTTCAAGTTTAAAAAAAATTATCGTGTTTTGCATAGTATCAACAAAAATATTAAAAATGAATGAAAAAGTTTTACGTACCACTAATATATTCGTTACTTTAAGCTGTTGTATTGACTGGTGAGTTTGATTTTTTCTTGATATCTAGGATTTGTTTTTCTGAAACGAGTTGAATAACAGTTGAGTTAGAATTTTTGATTGAAAGTTTAACCCAACGGAAAGAAAAAAGTTTTGTTAATTTGCAATGGTTAATAATTCAAAATTTGTTTTTACTAACTTATAAAGAGAAAGTGTTACTTACAACTAATATATTTGTTGCTTGAAGCTATTGTCTTTGTTATTGATCTTGGCTGATGATTTGACTTTCTTTTCTGTTGTAAAATAGAAATTAAAGTTTTTTTTTTTTAAATATTTTGGCAACAGAATACGAAAACAAAAACTTAAGCTACTAAGAAAATGTTTCAAAATATTGATTTAATCTAAAATGGAAAGAATATTTTTTTTACGATGGTGAAAGTATTGTTTAAAAATTAAAATTATTTCGCATTTGTCCTAGAATACGTACAACAAAATGTAATCACCAGACATTAAAACAGCAGAAGATTGTATATACCTTTTAAATGTTCGGAACCGGCTCATTAAATTTAATTATTGTTCTTGCGAAATTGTGAACCATTTTTGAGTAATAGGATCTCTTTTACAGCCGCCATTTACGAAAAGATTTTTTATTAAATGTTACCGATGTTTTCATATGAAAATAAAATCATTTTTATAAAATTTGTACTTTTAGAATAACAGAGCAAAAAATATTTTTTTTATTAAAATGGCGGCTGAAGAGACGACGACGACAGAACACAAGCAATACCTTCAGGTGTTTTGAACATTACGAATTGCTTTGCAAAACTTTCCCGAAAAGACGGTATAAATATATATTTTATTTCAATATTTGTCTCTAAATGCAGGTCAATACACGCGACCATTAAACAAAACCCCATTAAAAAAATCTCAAGGAATGAATAAACTTCATTACTATGTTTTTTTTTTACGAAAGAGTTCTTAACGAGTTTGATTATTTAAATTATAATAATTATTAATTCAATCAAAAAATTATCAAAAAATATTGTCGCTGCAGCCCCACTAAATAATTATTTTTCGCATGAGAAACTGTTCTTTCCTTTACATGTACTTAGTTATACAAAAATCAACGAAAACAAAAAGTAGAATGCTAGGCAAAATCCGATGATGTTTAAAATATGTGGTAAAAAACGAATTATAATTTTTGACATATGTAAAACCAACAAACATTAAAAGTGGTGCTAGTAGGAAAAACCCAATGATGTACCAAAAATTTGTTTTTGAATTGATAGTTCAATTTTTTGCCTAAAAATTACAAAATATGTCTGACGGATTTTGCCTAGAACCTAAACCAAATCTTAATTGCAAAAATTGAAAATTCATACAATTTTCTATAAATTTTGTTTGTTCTGAACGGTCGAAGAAGTGGGACTTGATTTTACTAGTACCTACTGCAATTTAAAGCTACATTATAAAAGTGATTTTGCTGATATATTTGTAGCTTTAAGCGATATCTCAGCTGGTAAATTTGATTATCTATTAGTCTTGGTTGATGTCATTGATTTTTACTTTTATAAGTAATACAAATTTATTTCCAACTTATGAAGTACAAAAGAAACTAACACAATAAGTTGAACAACTAAAAACGATAGTGTGGAAATAATCTTTTTTGATTAATACTTATTATCTAATTTAAAAATAACAAATTCATTGTGTTTGGCAAAATTAAATTATCATTAAAAAGTGTTACTAACCACTGATAGCTATACCTACTTGTATATTTTAAATGTTGGAAGCTATTGATTCCTAATTTGACTGGCCTTTTTCTGTTCTTGTCTTGTAGTAAATTGCTTATCTGACTTGTTTCTGTTATGACTTGAAAATATAAGTAGGTATACGAAAATCAACGGAAATAAAAAGTAGACTGCTAGCCAAAAGCCGATGATTTACAGAAAATTTGATTTTTGATTGATAGTTGGATTTTTTGTGTTAAAATTACAAAATATTGTTTCTGTCGGATTTTGCCTAGTACCTGCTACAACAAAATTTAATTGCAAAAAACTGAAAATGTATAATTTTTTTTTAAGTAATTTGATCTAAATGGCTAAACTTGAAAAATAGTGAATGATTTCTGAGTAATCAAAACCCAATTCGAATCTGTAAGTCTTTTACTTTAGCCGCTTTATAGTATTTATAGATTCAAATTGAAACTTCAAAAGATTTTTTATGAAATCTTAATATTTTTTTTTTTTTTATTTATAAAGGGATGACAACATGCATTACAGGTGTTTATAACATTACTAATAACGTCGCAAAACCTTTTTAAAAGAACCCACATTAATTTTTCGTGTATCTAAGTCTCACATTAAATTGGTCAGAGTTAAAATGCATATTCGATTTCATTTTTTTCTTAAAATGCAAGTTTAATAGACAACACACCTTCATTATGTTCTTTTTTCTTTACGAAAGAGTTCTTAACGAGTTTGATTATTTAAATTAAAATGATTATTATTATTCAAAATAAAACTTATCAAATAATATTGTCGCTGCAGCCCCACTAAATAATTTTTTTCGCATGGAAAAATGTTCTGTTCTTTTTATATTTATGAACTTACTTAGATATACAAAAATCAACGAAACCAAAAAGTAGAATGCTAGGCAAAATCTGATGATGTTTAAAATACTTCATAAAGTTTTGTATTTGCAATAATAAAAGTACAAAAAAGCCGGGTTTGGCCTAGTATGTAACTACTATTTGACATTCATCTTAGCTAATTTGTTTTGAATTTCCATGCTTCTATTTATCTATGTGTGTGTTAAAAAAACCCGATTTATAATTTTGAGAAATGTAAAACCAACGAAAATTAAAAGTTGTGCTAATAGGAAAAACCCGATGATGTACAGAAAATTTGATTTTGGATTGGTAGTTCAAATTTTTGTCTAAAAATTACAAAATATATCTGTCGGATTTTGCCTAATTTAAAAATTGAAAATGCATACAATTTTGTATAAATGTTGTATATTCTGAACGGTCTTATAAGTGACACTTGTTTTTACTAGTGCGTACAGTTTAAAGCTACAAAAGTGATTACACAGGTATTTTTTTAAATTTGAGCGTTATCTCAGCTGGTAAATTTGAATATCTATTAGTCTTGGCTGTTGTCACTTTTTTAATTAAAAAAATCGATTTCGAACTTATGAAGTACAAAAGAAACTAGGACAAAAAGTTGAATTACGAAATCACGATAATGTGGAAATATCCTTTTTTTTATTAATATTGATTGTCTTTTTAAAAAATTAGAAAATGCATTGTGTTTCGAAAAATTTAATTGTCATTCAAAAGTGTTACTAACAACCGATATACTTGTAATTTTTTTATATTTGAAACAAGGCATTCCAATTTCAAATGGCCTATTTCTGATCTTGATTTATTAATTTTATGTGTCTCTGGATTTTTGTTCGCTGTTATGAGTTGAAAATATAATTAGGCAGATATACGAAAGTAGAATGCTTGCCAAAACCCGATGATTTATGGAAAATTTTACTTTTGATTGATAGTTGGATTTTTTGTGTAATAATTACAAAATATTGTGTGTGTCAGATTTTTCCAGTACCTACAACAAAATTTAATTGCCAAAAAATTAAAACTGTATAATTTTTTTTTAATTAATTTGATTTTAATGGCTTAACTTGGGAAATAGAGAATGATTTCTGAGTAATCAAAACCAAATTGGAGTCTGTAAGTCTTTTACTTTAGCCGCCATTCAAAAATAAGATTTATTCAATGTCTTAAAAGAATTTATAGATTCAAAATGAAACTTCAAAACCTTTTCTCTCACATGTTAATTAATATTTTTTTATAAAATGTATACTTTTGGAATTACAGAGCAAAGAAATCATTTTTTTATTTAAATGGAGGCTGAAAGGACGACGAACTTGTTTGAAAGAACCCACATTAATTTCAATTGTAAATCCAACATTTTTACTGGTCAGAGTTAAAATAGATATTATTTGATTTCAATTTTTGTCTTTAAATGCAAATTTAATAGATGACATATCTTCATTATCTTCTTTTTTCTTTACGAATGAGTTCTTAACGAGTTTGACTATTTAAATTATAAAAATTATTAATCAAATTAAAAATTATCAAATAATATTGTCGCTGCAACCTAACTAAATATTTTTTTCGCATGGGAAACTGTTATGTTCTTTGTTATTACTTAGATATATACAAAAGTCAACGAAACCAAAAAGTAGAATGCTTGCCAAATCCGATGATGTTTAAAATACTTCATAAAGTTTTGTATTCGCATTTTCGCAATAATAAAAGTACAAAAAGCCGGGTTTGGCCTAGTATGAACAAGAAAATGAAGTTGCTACATGCTAGGTTTTTTTTAATCTGATGCTGTTACACTATTTAAAAGTTGTGCTATTGGAAAAATATACAGAAAATTTGATTTTTGATTGTGTGTTGTTTGAGATTTGTTGGATAAAATTTACCAATTTATGATTAATACTGATTCTCTTGTGTGATAATAACAAAATGCATTGAGTTTCGCTAAATTGTATTATTATCATTCGTATACTGGTTTTTCTAGTACCTACTGTAATTTAAAGCTACAATATAAAAGTTAAACCACTGATATATTTGTTACTTTAAGTGTTATCTCAGCTGGTAATTAATAAATTTTTTATTAGTCTTGTCTAATGTCATTGGTTTTTACTTTTATGAGTTAAAAAATCGTTTTGAAATTATGAAGTATAAAAGAAACGAAGACAAGAAATTGAATTACAATCTTTTTTGATTAATACTGATTGTTTAGTTTCAAAATTCGAAAATGCATTTTGTTTCGCAAAATTAAATTATAAATTTTAAATGTTGGCTTTTTCTGTTGTTGCCTTGTAGTAAATTATTAATCTGACTTGTCTCTGGATTTATTGTTCGCTGTTATGAGTTGAAAATATAAGTAGGTATGTATACGAAAATCAACTGAAACAAAAAGTAGAATGTAGAATTGTTCACTTTCAATTTCAATTTCAACTTCGAAATTATGAAGTAAACACGAAACACGATAATAAGGAAATAATCTTTTTTTGATTAATACTGATTGTCTAGTTTCAAAATTAAAAATGCATTTTGTTTCCCAAAATTAAATTGTCATTTAAAAGCGTTACTTACCACTGATTAGCTTGTAAATTTTAAAGGTTGGAAGCTTGGGACTCCGATTTTAACTGGCTTTTTTCTGTCCTCGTCTTGTCGTAAACTATTAATTTGATGTGTTTCTGGATTTATTGTTCGCTGTTATGGGTTGAAAATATAATTAGGTATACGAAAATCAACGGAAACAAAAAGTAGAATGCTAGGTAAAACTCGATCATTTACACAAAATTTCATTTTTGATTGATAATTGGATTTTTTTGTGTAAAAATTACAAAATATTGTCTATGTCGGATTTTGCCTAGTACCTACAACAAAGTTTAATGTAATATTTTTGTTAAACTATTGCTGTTGCAACTAAGTTTTTACTTTCGTCTTAGATAGTTTTTTTGAATTTGTATGCGCTAATATGAATTCAGAAATCGAATTAGAATTTTTGGTAAATGCAAAAACAACGAAAGTAAAAAGTTGTGCTAGTAGGCAGAACCTGATGATGTGCAGATAATTAAATTTTGGATTGATAGTTTAAGTTTTTTGTCTAAAAATTACAAAATGTGTCTGCCGGATTTTGCCTGCTACCTACAACAAAGTTTATTTGCAAAAATTAAAAATGTATATAATTTTGTTTAAATTTTGTATACTCTGAACGGTCTATTAATTGGGACAATGCAGTTGTTTTCTTTTACGATTTGTGCCTAATATTTGTTACTTTAAGGTGTTTTCTCAGCTGATAAACTCTATTATGTATTAGTCTTGCCTGATGACTTTGAATTTTTGTTCACTTTTGTGAATTAAAAAGTCAATTTCGAAATTATGAAGTTAACAAGAAACACGATAATGAGGAAATAATCTTTTTTTGATTAATACTGATTGTCTAGTTTCAAAATTAAAAATGCATTTTGTTTCCCAAAATTTAATTGTCATTTAAAAGCTTTACTTACCACTGATTTACTTGTAAATTTTAAAGGTTGGAAGCTTGGGACTCCGATTTTAACCGTCCTTTTCTGTTTGTATCTTGTCGTAAACTGTTGAATTTGATTTGACTCTGGATATATTGTTCGCTGTTATGGGTTGAAAATATCATTAGGTATACGAAAATCAATGGAAACAAAATGACTGTGCACGTACTGTCCAAAACTACGAATTTTTGTTCAAAACCTTCAGTTATTATAGAAAAAAATTCGTACAAATCCGTAGTTTTGGACACTACGCGAAGAGACATAATGGGGGCTATCGTGAATAGGATTTACCTGGGAATGTTTCCCAACTTTGAAAATTTGAAACGCCAATTCTTTTCAACTCCGCTTCGTAAGCTCAAATTTGGCTTATTGAAATGATGGGCAGATCCACCTGCAAAATTTATTTCCGATACCATTATATTCCGATGGATAGTTTCAACCAATATTCACGTTCCAAATTTTCGAAGGAGGGAAACATTCCCAGGGACATTTTATTCACGGTAGCCCCCAATAAGTAGAATACTAGGCAAAACCCGATTATGTACAGAAAATTTTATTTTTTATTGATATTTTGATTTTTTATGAAAAAATTGCAAAATATTGTATGTCGGATTTTGCCTAGTATCTAAAGTTAAATTTAATTGCAAAAACCTGAAAATGCATAGAATTTGAAAAAAAAGTAATTTGATTTAATTTAATGGCTAGACTTGGGAAATGGTCAGTAATCAAATCCAGATTGCAACTGTAAGTCTTTTATTTTAGCCGCCATTTCAAAATTCATTGTGTTAAAAGGATTTATGGATTCAAATTGAAACTTCAAAAGCTTTTTTCACATGTTAATTAATCATTTTTATGCTAAGAAAATAAAATGGAGGCTGAAAGGACGACGAGAAGCATTACACGCGTTTTTAACATTACTAATTGCGTGGCAAAACCTTGTCTAAAAGAATCCACTTTTATTTCACTTGTGAAACCAAAATCTAATTGGATTTTTTACTGGTCAGAGTAAGATAGTTATTTTATTTCAATTTTTGTCTTTAAATGAAGGTTTAACAGACGACGCCACTAAACAAAATCCCATCGAACAAAATTTCTCCAAGAAAGAATGAACATTTACATTACGTTCTTTTTTCTTTACGAAAGAGTTCTTAACGAGCTCGATTATTTAGATTATAATAATAATTATTAAAATTAAAACTTACCAAATAATATTGTTGCTGCAGCATCACTAAAAAAAATTTTTGTTCGCATTTAAATCACCGATCGCGACTTTCGACCGCACACTTGAAACTCTTCCATTCGAATGGCGTCATGGCGAGAGACAAGATACAACAAGATATAAAAGAAGGTAATGCGAAAAGAAACGAATCCAGGGCTGTTATATGGATGGAATTGAAAATATATTTGGTCGCGGGTTAACTGAATTGGAAATCGTTTTGATTAAGGTTTAACATGAATGTATTGAAAATAAACTGGGAATAATGATAAATAAGTGTATACATAATAATACATTCTTGCAAGTACACAAATTCTTGCAAATACACAATTATGAATGAAATTGTTTTGGTTTTTGTCTTTTACTTCTGCTTTTTCATACAACGGCAGACATTTTAATGCTGTATATGTAAACCGGATTAAAATTTACATTAAATTTTATTTTTGCTTTAATACTTTTATTTTTGACGTTTATAGATGCGTGTGTCAAAAATAAACTGGGAATCGAATTGAGTGCACTTTGGAGGCAATTTATATTGATAAATAAATAAAGTTATCGACATTTTTGTCCTCTGCTTTTGCTTTTTTATGCAATTAGACTTTTTAATGCTGCGTGTAGACTGAGTTACACTTCGTCTTAAATTTGATTCCTACTTTAAGGCTCTCCCAAACCAACGCGACACATTCGCTGACGACAGTTTTTTGTTGTTTTTAGCATTGTGTACCTGTCGACACGACACAAAACACGACAGATACACAATGCTAAAAACAACAAAAAACTGTCGTCAGCGAATGTTTCGCGTTGGTTTGGGAGAGCCTTTAATATTGATATTGTTGACGTTTTCAGATCATATTTACATTAGTAAATTCTTGTAAATACACAATCATAAATCGAATTATTGACATTTTTGCCGCCTGTTACTTCTGCTGTGTCACACAATGCAGACATTTTAACGCTGTGTGTAAACCAGATTGAAATTTATTTTATATTTTAGTTTTGCTTTAATACTTTTATTTTTGACGTTTTTAGATGCATGTGTCAAAAATAAAATGGGAATTGAATTTAGCGCACGTTGGAAGCGATTTATATTGATAAATAAATGAAGTTAACTACATTTTTGTCTTCTACTTTTGCTTTTTCATGAAATGTTAGACTTTTTAAGGCTGCGTGTAGACTGGGATATTATTCGTCTTAAATTTGATTCTCACTTAAATATTCATATTGTTGACGTTTTCAGATACATATGTCTAAAATAAACTGCGAATTGAACTAAGCGCATTTTTAAGACAATTTACATTAGCAAATTCTTGTAAATACACAATCATAAATCGAATTATTGACATTTTTGCTTTTTACTTCTGCTGTTTCACATAATGGCAGACATTTTAACGCTGTGTGTAAACCGGAATGAAAGTTATTTTATATTTTAGTTTTGCTTTAATACTTTTATTTTTGACGTTTTTAGATGCATGTGTCAAAAATAAAATGGGAATTGAATTTAGCGCACCATTGTAGCGATTTATATTAATAAATAAATGAAGTTAATTACATTTTTGTCTTCTACTTTTGCTTTTTTATGCAATGTTAGACTTTTTAAGGCTGCGTATAGAGTGGGTTATTATTCGTCTTAAATTTGATTATTACTTTAATATTTATATTGTTGACGTTTTCAGATACATATGTCTAAAATAAACTGCGAATTGAACTAAGCGCATTTTTAAGACAATTTACATTAGCAAATTCTTGTAAATACACAATCATAAATCGAATTATTGACATTTTTGCTTTTTACTTCTGCTGTTTCACATAATGGCAGACATTTTAACGCTGTGTGTAAACCGGAATGAAAGTTATTTTATATTTTAGATTTGCTTTAATACTTTTATTTTTGACGTTTTTAGATGCATGTGTCAAAAATAAAATGGGAATTGAATTTAGCGCACGTTGGAAGCGATTTATATTGACAAATAAATGAAGCTAACTACATTTTTGTCTTCTATTTTTGCTTTTTTATGCAATGTTAGACTTTTTAAGGCTGCGTGTAGACTAAGTTATTATTCGTTTTAAATTTTATTCTTACTTTAATATATATATTGTTGACGTCTATATGTCTAAAATAAACTGTAAATTGAATTAAGCATACTTTGAAGACAATTTACATTGATAAATTCTTACAAGTACACAAATATTTGCAGATACACAATCATAAATTGAATTATTGACATTTTTGTCTTTTCCTTCTGCTATTTTCTGCAGTGGTAGACTTTTTTAAGTTGCGTGTAAACTAGGTTGTTGAAATTTATGTTAAATATAATTTCTACCTCAACATTTTTATTTTTGACTTGTTTGGTTTGATTTAAATAAATGAATTGAAAAATATCTTAAAATGTTGATTATATTAACTACAAAACCAATGTGTATACCTACCAAAAATTAGGCCATTATACTTTTATCCTTCCTTGAACAAATCTATTCCTACTGGGCTTTGAAGGCCTATAAATGGAAATATTTGCTTTTGTTTGGAAGCAACTCTTTACATACATTTAATTTTCTTTTCCAGAAATTTTTAAATACTACTGATTAGCAAACAATAGATAATATTTATCCCTCATTTTTCCTGATGGAGTCGTTTTCAAATAAAAAAACCTTCATAACATCTCTGGATCAATGATCTCATGCTTGTAAAGAGACCGAGAATTATGTTACCACACATTGCATTTGCTTGTCCCGTTATAGGTTGGCGTCTCTGAGGCGCACAGATTTTTTAAAAGGAGAGGGAAAGAGAACGATAGATTGGATTACAATCTGTTTTCTTAGCTCTGTAGCGTCATCTGGATTTCCTGATAATATGTACCGGGAGACTGGTATATTCTACCAGTTCAATTTTATTTTTAAGGAGAGGGATAGAGAAAGATAGATCGAACTGAAAGTTTTCTTTTTCAGCTTGAAAACAAATTGTTCAACGAAATAAAACAGGGAGGTATAGAAAATGAGGGAGTAGCGCACTTTGGAAGCGATTTATATTGATAAATAATTGAAGTTAATTACATTTTTGTCTTCTATTTTTGCTTTTTTATGCAATGTTAGAATTTTTAAGGCTGCGTGTAGAGTGGGTTATTATTTGTCTTAAATTTGATTCTTACTTTAATATTTATATTGTAGACGTTTTCAGATATATATGTCTAAAGTAAACTGCGAATTGAACTAAGCGCACTTCAAAGACAATTTACATTAGCAAATTCTTGTAAATACACAATCATAAATCGAATTATTGACATTTTTGGCTTTTACTTTTGCTGTTTCACACAATGCCAACATTTTAACGCTGTGTGTAAACCGGATTGAAATTTATTTTATATTTTAGTTTTGCTTTACTACTTTTATTTTTGACGTTTTTAGATGCATGTGTCAAAAATAAAATGGGAATTGAATTTAGCGCACCATTGTAGCGATTTATATTAATAAATAAATGAAGTTAATTACATTTTTGTCTTCTACTTTTGCTTTTTTATGCAATGTTAGACTTTTTAAGGCTGCGTATAGAGTGGGTTATTATTCGTCTTAAATTTGATTATTACTTTAATATTTATATTGTTGACGTTTTCAGATACATATGTCTAAAATAAACTGCGAATTGAACTAAGCGCATTTTTAAGACAATTTACATTAGCAAATTCTTGTAAATACACAATCATAAATCGAATTATTGACATTTTTGCTTTTTACTTCTGCTGTTTCACATAATGGCAGACATTTTAACGCTGTGTGTAAACCGGAATGAAAGTTATTTTATATTTTAGTTTTGCTTTAATACTTTTATTTTTGACGTTTTTAGATGCATGTGTCAAAAATAAAATGGGAATTGAATTAAGCGCACGTTGGAAGCGATTTATATTGACAAATAAATGAAGCTAACTACATTTTTGTCTTCTATTTTTGCTTTTTTATGCAATGTTAGACTTTTTAAGGCTGCGTGTAGACTAAGTTATTATTCGTTTTAAATTTTATTCTTACTTTAATATATATATTGTTGACGTCTATATGTCTAAAATAAACTGTAAATTGAATTAAGCATACTTTGAAGACAATTTCCATTGATAAATTCTTACAAGTACACAAATATTTGCAGATACACAATCATAAATTGAATTATTGACATTTTTGTCTTTTCCTTCTGCTATTTTCTGCAGTGGTAGACTTTTTTAAGTTGCGTGTAAACTAGGTTGTTGAAATTTATGTTAAATATAATTTCTGCCTCAACATTTTTATTTTTGACTTGTTTGGTTTGATTTTAATAAATGAATTGAAAAATATCTTAAAATGTTGATTATATTAACTACAAAACCAATGTGTATACCTACCAAAAATTAGGCCATTATACTTTTATCCTTCCTTGAACAAATCTATTCCTACTGGGCTTTGAAGGCCTATAAATGGAAATATTTGCTTTTGTTTGGAAGCAAATCTTTACATACATTTAATTTTCTTTTCCAGAAATTTTTAAATACTACTGATTAGCAAACAATAGATAATATTTATCCCTCATTTTTCCTGATGGAGTCGTTTTCAAATAAAAAAACCTTCATAACATCTCTGGATCAATGATCTCATGCTTGTAAAGAGACCGAGAATTATGTTACCACACATTGCATTTGCTTGTCCCGTTATAGGTTGGCGTCTCTGAGGCGCACAGATTTTTTAAAAGGAGAGGGAAAGAGAACGATAGATTGGATTACAATCTGTTTTCTTAGCTCTGTAGCGTCATCTGGATTTCCTGATAATATGTACCGGGAGACTGGTATATTCTACCAGTTCAATTTTATTTTTAAGGAGAGGGATAGAGAAAGGTAGATCGAACTGAAAGTTTTCTTTTTCAGCTTGAAAACAAATTGTTCAAAGAAATAAAACAGGGAGGTAAGGAAAATGAGGAAGTACAGATATGTATTGAAGATTTTTGAGGCTGATGCAGTTTTCAAAATCCAAAAGCTTGTGTGGCAGTTTATGTATGCTCGTTTTTTAAACTAATTTATAGATAAAATGCAAGACAAAAATTATTTTGAAAAATGCAGTCAAATTATGAGACAATAATTTTTTATTTTAACATTTATATTCTTTTCTCGCTCCACAGAAAAAAATATTGTATATCTTTTTATTATTCGTTTAATTATTTTTATTCTGAAATTAAAAACATAGTAATGTTTTGAATGAAAATTTGATATTAATTTCATGCAACCTACGTTCTTCTATTTGCACTTAAAATTTATTCTTTTAACTTTTTTTTCATTTATAATTTTAGTCTTATTCTATGTTCCTGATACCGGTTACCAGGCTTCAGATAATCTTTCTTTTACCGGAAAATGGTAATATTTATCTTGATTTCTGATGGTATACTTTCTATCAGAAATTCCAGATAGTATTTATCAGAATATCTGGAGATCTTATGAACATACTTATATTCTTGGTTCCTGATACCGGCTACCAGGATTCAGATAATCTTTCGTTTACCAGAAAAATGGTAATATTTATCTTGATTTCTGATAGTATTTTTTCTATCAGAAATTCCAGATAATATTTATCAGAATATCTGGAGATCTTATGAACATACTTATATTCTTGGTTCCTGATACCAGCTACCAGGATTCAGATAATCTTTCGTTTACCAGAAAAATGGTAATATTTATCTTGATTTCTGATAGTATTTTTTCTATCAGAAATTCCAGATAATATTTATCAGAATATCTGGAAATCTGATGAACAATCTTATATTCTTAGTTCCTGATACCGGCTACCAGGATTCAGATAATCTTTCGTTTACCAGAAAAATGGTAATATTTATCTTGATTTCTGATAGTATTTTTTCTATCAGAAATTCCAGATAATATTTATCAGAATATCTGGAGATCTCATGAACATACTTATGTTCTTGGTTCCTGATACCGGCTACCAGGATTCAGATAATCTTTCTTTTACCAGAAAAATGGTAATATTTATCTTGATTTCTGATAGTATTTTTTCTATCAGAAATTCCAGATAGTATTTATCAGAATATCTGGAGATCTTATGAACATACTTATATTCTTGGTTCCTGATACCGGCTACCAGGATTCAGATAATCTTTCGTTTACCAGAAAAATGGTAATATTTATCTTGATTTCTGATAGTATTTTTTCTATCAGAAATTCCAGATAATATTTATCAGAATATCTGGAGATCTTATGAACATACTTATATTCTTGGTTCCTGATACCAGCTACCAGGATTCAGATAATCTTTCGTTTACCAGAAAAATGGTAATATTTATCTTGATTTCTGATAGTATTTTTTCTATCAGAAATTCCAGATAATATTTATCAGAATATCTGGAGATCTTATGAACATACTTATATTCTTGGTTCCTGATACCAGCTACCAGGATTCAGATAATCTTTCGTTTACCAGAAAAATGGTAATATTTATCTTGATTTCTGATAGTATTTTTTCTATCAGAAATTCCAGATAATATTTATCAGAATATCTGGAAATCTGATGAACAATCTTATATTCTTAGTTCCTGATACCGGCTACCAGGATTCAGATAATCTTTCGTTTACCAGAAAAATGGTAATATTTATCTTGATTTCTGATAGTATTTTTTCTATCAGAAATTCCAGATAATATTTATCAGAATATCTGGAGATCTCATGAACATACTTATGTTCTTGGTTCCTGATACCGGCTACCAGGATTCAGATAATCTTTCTTTTACCAGAAAAATGGTAATATTTATCTTGATTTCTGATAGTATTTTTTCTATCAGAAATTCCAGATAGTATTTATCAGAATATCTGGAGATCTTATGAACATACTTATATTCTTGGTTCCTGATACCGGCTACCAGGATTCAGATAATCTTTCGTTTACCAGAAAAATGGTAATATTTATCTTGATTTCTGATAGTAATTTTTCTATCAGAAATTCCAGATAATATTTATCAGAATATCTGGAAATCTGATGAACAATCTTATATTCTTAGTTCCTGATACCGGCTACCAGGCTTCAGATAATCTTTCTTTTACCAGGAAAATGGAAATATTTATCTTGATTTCTGATGGTATTTTTTCTATCAGAAATTCCTGATAATATTTATCAGAATATCTGGAGATCTTATGAACATACTTATATTCTTGGTTCCTGATACCGGTTACCAGGCTGCATAGATAAACTTAACTTTACGAGGAGAACAACTGATAAGTTTAAGAGAAAAATGGTTCTTTTTATCATGATTCTTCATGGCATATTGTCTTTCAAAAATTCCAAACGATATCTATCAGGCTATTAGGAAATCTGATACAAACTGTATACTATTAGTTCCTGATATTGGTTATCAGACTCCAGATAAACTTTACTTTATCAGGAATTCCTGATTATATTTATCAGACTACCAGGAGATCTGATACTTAGTTTGTTTATCATGTTCCTGATACCGGTTATCAGACTCCAGATAAACTTTACTTTATCAGGAAAACCGATAATATACATCAGGCAAATGGTACTATTTATCTTGATTTCTCCTGATAAAATTTTTATCAGGAAATCTGATAAAAAATTTGTTTTCCTGGTTCTGGTACCGGTTATCTGGATCCAGATAAACTATCTTTTACCATGGAATCTGATAACATTTATCTGGAAAACGATAGTATTTATCAGGTTTTCTCCTGGTATATTCTATCAGTAAATCTGATAAAAAATTTTTCTCGCGGGTTCTGGTACCGGTTATCTGGATCCAGATAAACTATCTTTTACCATGGAATCTGATAACATTTATCTGGAAAACGATAGTATTTATCAGGTTTTCTCCTGGTATATTTTATCAGAAAACCAGTATCTGGATTATTTTTTGAGTGCATTTCCACCTCGGAGGCTACGTCAACAAGCAAAACTGTCGCATCTGGGGCTCGGAAAACCCAAGAGTTATTGTTGAAAAGCCTCTCCATCCTCAACGCGTGACTGTTTGGTGCGGTTTATGGTCCGGCGGGGTCATTGGACCTTACTTTTTCGAAAATGAGGCTGGAGCAACAGTTAAGGTCAATGGATTGCGCTATCGAGAGATGATTAATGATTTTTTATGGCCGGAATTGGATGGTATTGATCTGGACAACGTTTACTTTCAACAAGACGGCGCTACGTGCCACAGAAGCAATGAAACCATCGATCTTTTACGGGAAAAGTTTCCGGACCGTGTTATCTCTCGAAGAGGTGATCACAATTGGCCACCGAGATCTTGTGATTTAACACCTTGCGGCTTCTTCCTTTGGGCCACGTGAAAGATAAGGTCTACGCCAACAGCCCAGCGTCGATTCAAGACCTCAAAGATGGAATTCGTGAGGCTATCGAGGACATAGGGCAGCCACTTTGCGATTTGGTTATGGAAAATTTCATGAAAAGGATATGGTCCTGTAAGCGTGGTCGTGGCGGCCATTTGGCTGATGTTGTGTTCCATTATTAACGGCATACCTTTGTCTTTATAATGAAATAAACATCCGATCATTTATCTCAAAAAATACCATTTTTCTTTGAATATCAAAATAACACCTCTTATTGGAAAACCCTTTATATCTACAACTAAAAATCGAACTCTTTTTTTAAATCGAAAATTATTTTTTTGGAAATTTTTGTATACAATATTATTTAACTTTAAAGCACTTCCTCTAATACATAAAAGGATATGGTCCATTTTCCTAGGGAGCCTGGGCCCAGTGCGTTCACTAATGAATTTGGTATCAAATGAAAGGAGATGTTGAGAACATTATTTGGGTCAAATATTTTCAAAATCATTCGTGTGGTTTTTGAGATATTTGAGCTTAAAGTTGGCTAATTCAGAAAAAGAATTTCACTTATTTTTCATGAGAAAGTCGAAAATCAAAAGAAAAGTTGTGTGTATATTTTTTTTACAAAAATCAACATAACATTTTTTTATCAAAATCCTTAGAGTCGCTTCCGAGATAAATGATTTGTTCATAACGGTTGTATGGGAGGTACCGTTAAGTTTAGGTCTAACAAAAAAAATCAACTTCCCCTCATCACTAAAAATTCAATAGTTAAAAATTTCAAGAAAATTAGGCTAAACAGACAACATACAGACAGATAGACAGAATCGCGGGACACATTTTGTTCGTGTTTTCTATCGTTGTTATGTTCTGCTTGATTGAAATCTCGAAAAACGACTGTACCGCATGAACTTGGTCTTTTGGTTAACAACCAGTCACCAGTCGCGGACTCAGGCCACAGCCCCCCACAGACGATAATATTGGAAAAACATTTCCGGGTGTAGGTGTGTTTTTTCATGAACGAAAAACACGGGGCTAAACTGTTTACAAGTAGGTGTGTTTTTTTCCAAGCCCCAAAGGAAGTTAACAAAAAATCTGGTTATAATTTAAATGTTCAATGCAACAATAACTTATTCCCTACGGGCTTTCCTAAGCCCTATAATTTTCGGGGCTTAACCTTAAAATTGCTATTCTGAAAAAAAGAAATTATGGGGGTTCACATTTAACGACGTGTCGCCCGAGTTTTTGTTGGTTCAAAGACATTTTGAAGATCCCATGGGCTACTTTTGAAAGATTCTTAATTGTTAATTCTGTTCAGTCATACTTAATACACCTACTGAATATTTATGTCCATTTTTGTTTCTTTCCAGTTGCAAATACAATTTAAAATGCTGTTATTTATAACACGGGTAGCTTAAAATTTTCACAAAACCCAGTTTTACTTGCAAATATGGGTACTATATGGCTTGTTATGAATTCGTACAAAAAAAAATTAACTCGAGATTTTGATCAAACTTGTCATTACGATGATAGCGAAGACGAAAAAAGAGGGTCTCGCAAAAACGTCCGTTTTTGATTTTCGCTTCTCTCAAAAAAGGTTAAACTGATTCTGATTGTATACCAAAATTTCCAAAAAAATATTTTTTATATTTTTAAAAAAAGTTTGAAATTTTTAAAAAACAACAAAAGCAGTTTCTTAACTTTATATAGAAGATTTTTGACAAAAATTATTCTAATATCCAAAAATAACGGTGCCTCCCACACAAATGTTTAAAAACCGTTAAGAAAAATATTTTTTTTCTCAATAACTACTACGATTTTGTTGAAATTATTACGATCTACCTATTAAAATTTTTTAAATTTTATATTTTACGTTTATTAACAGTACCTACTACTCATAGAACGGTTTCTTTGATTTTCGACTATCTCAGTATCTGACTAACCGAATGAATCTAGATTCTTATACAGAAGCTTGTAACAACTATAAATAAAAGTGCGTACATATCAAAATTTTCTTAATAATGATTTTTGGATTATTTTTATGAAAATTCGATATTTCGAAAAAATGGGTAGCAGATTTTTTTTAAAAGTTTAATTTTTAACTCAACACTAATAAATACTTAAAATTGGCGTAACAATTTTTATTCTCAAAAATCTTAAAGAAATTTTAAATATCTATACAAAATTAATTATTTTTAAAACCGCTCCTACGATTTTCAAAATTTTGTTCTCATAAATTAAGATTTATATAAAAAATCGGATGGTGTACATCGCGTTGGGTTGAAACAGATTCAAAGCATTTAAATCAATTTCTTTCATGTTTTGTTGATTTAAAACAATTTTCCAGTTTAAATAATATAATTTCCTTGCATGAATATTGCATATGTGCAAATCGGGGCTATATTTTAAATTTTTTTATACTCACATAACACAACTAAGCTAAGTTATGGCAAATGGATAAAATAAAGGCTCCCATAACTAATTTATTTTAGACTATTGAACCACAAAAGTTGCACATAAGTGCAAGTTTGTGCGACCCAGTCGTGCATTTTCTTTAACTATTGATTTAACATCAAACTGAATTTTTTTTCTCAAACTCTCTCTCAAACTCTTACAATTACAGGTCACGAAGTTTAATCAAAATCGTTCGAGCCGCTTTCGGGTAAATTTGAAAAAAAAAATATTGTCAATGTATTTGAATCAAACTGGTCTTAATAGCCCAAACTATGAGAAATCGCAAATCGTAATTTTAAAGACCGAGTGAAAAGTTTGGCAAAAAAAAGACACCGATCTGGCAAACACTGTACCTACTCTAGTTAGGTATAATAGGCGTGTTTTTTTGCAAGTCCATATGGATTTGTCGAAAAAAAACGACATCGGGACTTAGGAACTTCTTACTTACAGTACGTAAGTCCCGATAATTATCTGGACTTAGCTAAGTCCATATGGATTTAAGTTGTTGTTGTATTTACGTGTAAAACTATTAGTTCCTATGTTGTTTTTTTCGACAAATCCATATGGACTTGCAAAAAAAATTTATATAGCAAAAAAAAAACACGCCTAATATAAGGACGAGACTATAGAGACATGCCAATTTATAACAGTTATAACAGTTTTTCGCCATTAAAAGTGGCTGTGCGTTAACGCGCTTCGCGCGACTTGAAAAAAAACTCTGGGTGCCTCAAGTATGCCCAATGGCGGAGGGCCCTGGCCCTGCGGGGCCGCATAAACAGTAGGTACTTTTATAAACCAAAACTGTTATAATTGGTCACTTCCATAATATAAAGTCCTTGTCATCGTAATCCGTAAATATCATAAGCTATTGGTTGCTTAAATAAATTAACCTTTAAAAAATGTTATCTTTTCCGGTTATTTTAATTTTCCCTTTGTCAAGGTTTCTGCATTTTCTCTGACATAAGTGTAATAATATATTCTTATAAACACCCTCCAGGCATTGGTTTATTATTAACCTTCGTACTAAGGTGCCTATTATAAAATTCTTCACTGGCCATAACTCATATCGATTTCTTCCGCAGATAATAAAATTTAAAGTGTTCAGCCAATGTGTCAACGCTCATAAGAGGCAATGCGACAGTGTGCCGCGTCGGCCGCGTACATCTTGTACATGATAAGATTTTCAATTGCGACCACACGCAGTGCAAAAACATCGATTAATAAAATTAATCTCGATTAGCCAAAGGGTTGATATTTAAAATTTCCGCTGCTGCCATTAGGTTTACTTAATTGAAAAAAAAAAAATTGTTCTTGGACTTCATTAAGGGATTTATTTATTGTCCTAAATGCATATGGTTGGACCTCACGCAAAAGAAAATTTCAAAAAAAGCCATATTTGTCATTGTCATTGTCAATTTGACTTTGACGTTTAAGAAGTAAAAAAAGCTTAAAATCAATTTGGCACACGCCCGTTTATATAGCAAAATGTCAATTGTTCAACATTTATTATTTATTCAATGCGATTTTTATTTAATTACCGTAAAAAGGAGCAATCCCTATCCCTCTTTTATGACCTTCCTATGTTCGGAATTCGTCAGGTTTAGTGTAACTCTGCCAGGTGTAATACTAGGTGATTATATTTCTTATAGACAAACCTTTTGTTATATGTGCTTAAAAGGTCATTCGGATATTTGACACTGCTCTGGTGATATATAGACTGTCAGTCGGCCATGCCGAATCACTTTTCCAGTGCAAAGCAAAAAAAAAACCCACAAAACCAATTTTGATTTATTTTAAATTGTTTTTGAAATAGTGTATATAGGGTATGGCTCTTTTGAGCAGTTTTATCGCGTGTCCTTTGTTTGTTATAAGAATGGCCAAAGGTAGACTCATAGACGGCCCGGCCCAGCGGCCGGCAGTGTGATGGCGGCGTCATTTTTTCCATGTGAAGAAACCATCTCGGGACACGTCCTTTCATTGCAGGATTTCAGGAAATGTACACAATTATTTGCTGCCGGTACGGCATTGTCGTCGGTCGTGTATCATAATTTTTCGATCGTAAGTTCAACAATGGCAGGCATATGGCGAATGTCCGAAATGCTAAAAAAGGGAAATGTTTTCTATTGATGTTAAGCGCTAGCCAAAGCCAACCTGTGTACCTATAATGACAAAAACTCATGTATTGGCAAGGTAACATGCAGAAAAGGTCAAGGAAATCTTAATGGAGGTCCCTATGCATATATTTATAATTCCTCTGTTGAGTATATTTGGATGCGAATGAGGATAAGATTGAAAAGGAATTTCTTTCAAATGAAGGATCCGGTTGACAGCTTAACCCTTTTGAGTAGGCCGGATGTTGAGTTGTGTATGTAAAAATACCAGACCTGTCAACGAATTCAAATGCCTATAATAATAAAGTTTTCTATACAAATCTGTAATGCTAAAATTCTCTCATGATAAAATTATTTTTGTCGATTTTTTACTTGCTCCAAAGGGCAGGGTTATATTCGAGTAAGAAATAAAGTGTCCAAAGGGTTGTACGAACTAAATCTTATAATAGATTACAAAGCTATCCTATAATATGTAATTGGGTTTACTTTGAAGATTCTAATATGAACTCTTTTTGATGTGTAAACATCTATGCTGGCGGTAGAGTGAAAAAAAAACGTGAACGTTCGTGTGCAACGTTACGTCGTGCACTTTACGTTGTAGCACGTTACGAAATCTGATTTGCCCCGACCAAAACAAATTTAAACTCGACCGACAATTATGGCGAATTCCTTTCAAAAAAGAAATCGAATTTTTTCTAAACAGAATCGAATTTTTTCTGTCAATTGAAAGGAATTCGTATTTCGTAAAAGAATCGATTTTTTTTTTGGTGTGATTGTGTTTGTGACTTTATAGCTGCAATTGACGCAAAACGTCAAGAAATTATTCACAAAACTATTAAGGTTGTTTGTTTTTGTTGTGAGAAAAATGTTTTACCAATAGAATTAAATTAATAAATAAAAGATATTAGCCAGCTTATACGGTGCATTTTATTTGTTTGAACTTCTATTTGCACATATATTTTTAAAGAATATTATTATTGAGAAGTTTTCATCACATGCACTGAAAGTTTTTAACACGTCTTTCACTCGCGAAAGCTATTTTTTTTTGTCAAATTTGTGTTTGATAATGAACAACGCACAATAAATTATTTTTATAGCTGTATTCACTGAATATATTGTTGAATATTTATTATTAAATTATGTAGAATTCGTTCCAACCAAAAAATAAACAACTCGTCTTCCAAAAATTCCGCGACATTCAATTTATGACGTATTAGAAATGTCAAGTCTTCATAGTGTGTGTGCAAATCAGTGTGAAATCTTGCTAAAAACGCAAGATTTGTTTTGACAGAAAAGAATCGATTTTGTTTAGAAAAAATTCGATTCTGTTTAGAAAAAATTCGAATTTTTTGTTGAAAGGAATTCGCCATTAGATTATACTTTATCGCGACCACTCATTTATGTTGTTTTTGCCAACGACGAAATCAAATTGTTTTTAGTGCTATCATTTAAACACTTATATTTTTATATTTTTTTTCTTTAATTTTTAATTATTCCCCGAACAAAATGGACGCGACACTAGCAATTAAAAAGAAAACAAAATCAAAACAAAAATAATAATAGTCAGCTGTAGGAATTGACAATTGACTGTAGGTATGGTAGGTCAACGGCTGTAGGTATGGTAGGATATCGGGTGCGTTCATCAGTGATACAAATCTGAACTTAAATTCTACGTTTACATTATACTGCTTTTAAACGATGCAATTTCTTCTTGCAATTTGTAGGCACGTCGGCGAGAGACGTAGGTGGCTGGGATATACAAAATAGCTGAGGTTGAACAAATTGCAGAGTTATCGGCTACCTTTGTACTTGCACAAAGTTAACATTCATTAAAAATCACAGCGTCCAATTCCATAGGCGATTGATGGTGTCAATCGATTGAAACTGCGATTTTAGTGATTTCCACTGACAACAACTGCAACTAAATATTCTAAAAACTCAAGATATATAATTCGCCGGCTATCTCATAGTGACATTCATTTGAGGTTCGTTCAGTATAAAATTAAGACTGAACTTTTAGTAAGTTTAACTCGATGGAAAGATGGAGTTTCATAAGGGTTGCAAGTTCGTTAATAGTTCTAAGGCCCCAGTTATAGCTATCATTGAAACTCATCATTGAAAACTTTAATGACTAATTTTGGTACCTTAATGTCGTTTTCGTTTGGATGTACGGAGTACTCCTTTTACACTCCTTTTTCACTCCTTCTACTCCAAAAGCCTTCGATTGGCTGTTCCGAGTATTGTTTTCGGAGTGTTCTTCTGTCCCCAATTTCATTTTGGAGTAGATGAGGAACACACACATACATATAAAGTTTTTCGTTGGATTACTTGTCAAAAGTGATAAATACTTGAAGAAGCCATTTTGTTAAATGGCAGCTTTGGTAGTGTGTGTGTAAATTTAGGAAAGTCAGTGTTTTCATATTCGATTGGAATTGAAAAGGAGTACAACTTACCGAAAATCCAATCGAAAACGACATTAGAAAGTGAAATCAGTAATTATTTTGATGCAAAAATTAAGCTGATGACTTAAATTATAATTTTCGTTAAAAAAAAAAATTGAATGGGGTCCACACTTCGCCATAAAATGACGTTTAATTTTTCAATGATCATTGATAAGGTAGTTCATTCATTGAAATAATAAAAGTCATTTTATGTGGACGGCTGGTCCAAAATGAAAATTTTTTTTCGGCACATATTAATATTTAAGTCACTACATACATATTGGCATCAACATAATTAATAATTTTGCCTTTTAAGTGCCTCAAAACCAATCATTAAAATGTTCAATGATGGTTTTCAATGATAGCTATAACTGGGGTCTAACTGGATGTTTTAATTCGGCCCCTGTCAGTCAAACCATTATTGGAATTTGGGTACGGTGTCATTTAATTAGTGCTCTCCGCTGACAGTTGTTGTTTGTCGATGCTCAGAGAGTGATTACCATAAACAATAACCATGTGTAATGTGAAGTCATCTTAAAGTTGAGAGTGAACTACGAAGCAGGACCTTTCAGTACCGAACCTTCACCGTTCGGTTGACACTTCACCACTAGCCTTTTAGTGCTTGGAAATTTTGTTACAGCGGTTCCACCACTGGGTATTTTGCTGCCGTTCTTTCAACACTAAGCTTTTTAAGCACTGCCACAGATTAGCCACATGAAGATGAGAATCCCCGGCAGCCATTTTAATTTGCCCACAAGCTTAAACTGTCAGATATCAGATAAAAAATGAGAATGTGTGTATAAAAACCTCACACATAGACAGTAGGGATCTTCACACACCTGGTTAAATTTTTGTTGCAATTCACATGTATTCATCGACGCGGGATGAAATTACAAATACAACAATGTAAACAAATGGGTTTTGGAGGGTGAAACGTACGAAAGATTCTCATCTTCATGTGGCTAATCTGTGAGCACTGCTTACAGATAGGTAATGTAGTGTTAATTATTCAATATGTTTCTTTTGATGACGTTCAGTAACAAAAATTAGGCACTCGGACAAACGTTGATGTTTACACATATTTAACCGTGAGTCCCGGCACTCACATATTTTTTTTTTTTTTTTCAAAGTAGTCGAAAGTAGATGAAAGAAAATTCATCATGTCTTAGATAAAAAAATTTAGCTTAATGAAATCTTATAGATACAACTATCGCATCTGTTTACCTGTTAAAATAAACGCTATAATTTTTATTTTGGCACAAGAAATAGTGGCTAAAAGTCCATTGCCAAATCTGTCTTGCATAAAAACTTTTTGAAGCTTTGGATATCGGTTTTTTACATACAACTGTTAAGAGGTAAAACCTAGAGAAAGCTTGTAGTTCATAAAATTTTCTATGAAATTTGTCTTATCACTTTTCTTCCTGCGACTCATCATTTAAGAGATATCGGGATTTCAAAAAATCGTAAAATGATAATACATTTCACAAAATTTGTTTTCGATTTCTTCCATGTTCCATTATGTGAAGCTCTTGCAATTTGATCAATCGTAAATTTTTTTCGGACTTTGGGCTTTTACATGAAGAAACGCAATAAATAGAAGATCTTGTCTACTGATCGAAGTATAATTTTAATACTAATTCTTGCCTCAAAACGAAATTCAGTAAGAAAAATCCAAAATGTAGATCAAAATCGTTAACCTGAGAGGAGTAAAATGTTGGTCAGCGAAATTTTTAACGTTGCTTCAGTTTAACCATCACCATCGTCAGATCCAAGACAACTCGCTGAGGTGTCATAATAAAAGCAGCCGACTTTAGCCCGAGGCATAAACAAATGAAATTTCGCTCTTTTCGTGGACATAAAAAAAATATCCGGGATTCTGTGATTTGCAATTAAGTCGTTTGCGTAACAATTAAATAACTCAAAACTCGCCTGATATGGGTAGAAGGTATACAGTTATAAGTTTGGACTTGGACTTCTTTTTATGATCTCACTTTTGGGATGCTTAAGCCATTTTTGCGTTTGCATTATTGTGAATGTATACATAAAATGAAAAATCGTGCCACGGGAGAGTGTTAGCATAGTAGCCACAAGATATTTATTTTTTCGACATCGCAGTTTTGCCCGCGTCACACCGCTGCGCTGCACTGCACATATACCTACACAACGTCTCATTGTACAAGTTGAAGATGCGCTTTCGTACAGGGGTGGACTGGTCGTAATTTGTTTAATTGCATTTACGCTGGCGGCGACATTTTGACATACGTTCCGGGCAACACTAAATGGAACACAACGGCCGGCGAGGCGATGCGACGCGACGCGGCACAGCAGCAAATACCATTTCGGCAAATCCTGAAGCTTCAACCTGAGGATGATGGCTGTTTTTGGTGAAAGGTGTTTTGTGCCTGGACATGGACAGACTTAACCGTGGGAAATCAACTTGAGGTTCTGTTACAGTTTCTGGCTCTTAATGTTGATTGAGTCGGTTTGAGGATGGTAATTAAATAAACTGCACTTTAATAAATTAAATTAGCATAATAAAATGAAATTGTGCCCTAGAGCACATCAGTTCACTGCCAAAAATATGAATATTAAAGGTGTTTTATTTAAAGATCTTATGACTTTTGTGATTTGATTAAGCAATTCTCGCATACAGAACAAACATTTGCGTTTATTTGAATTAAATAAAGGGAACAACCAGACATGGTGTGAATGGGAATATCTACAAAGGACTTGATTAGTATTTTGAATGGTAAATTAAAACATCAAGATGATCTCAAGTTTTTACTTATCAATTTCAAGACCTATGTACCTTATTAACAATAGAGACATATTTTGAGTTTTCTAGCAAAAATTGAATTTAAATCTTAATTGACCGATTTTAATGATTTTTGATTTCTTGGATTCGTCTACGCCCCCAGTAGCAGCATAAGTATTAAAATATCGTAAAACTTCACTTTGTTTAGGGTGACATTAGGGAAAATGAAAACAAATTGAAAAACTCTACCTGCATTTAAAATTTTTTTCCTAGGAAAAGGCTTCAATATAGCTAATTGTAGAGTGCAATGGGGTAAATATAAACAAAATATGTCCAATTTAGACATTTTTTGTGTTTGAAAGATTTTTCTTAGGAAATAATGGCTCTAGGGATACTCTTTTTTAAATTTTGTTATTTGTAGGGTGAAATGGGGTAAAATGAAAAAAATTGTCCGATTTAAGAAATTCTTTTTGTGTTTGAAAGATTATTTTGAGTGGATGGCTTTAGGTATCTGATTTTTTAAATTATTAAAATTTAATTCCCGATTACCGATGCAATCACAGAAAAAATTTCCCATTTTCTAACAACAATCAATAACAATTATAGTACATAGATGTTATTCACGTCGATAACATAGTTTTTCTCTGCACTTAAGTTTAGCCCCAAAAATGCAAGTTACCCCAAAAATTAATTAAGGCAATGAACTTCATATGTTTGAGTTGTAAATAGATCTAAAAAAAATTATATATCATACGCATAACCTTGTCTGCTATAATTGTTCACCTCCCAATAGGAATCGGAATGAATCGATTTTTTTTATAAAAAGAGCAAAATATGTTTAAGCTTTTGGGGAGGGAATACGCAAATTAAGTACTTTATGCTTTTCATCTAAAGGAACACAAAGCTCTTAAATTAAAAATGGTACTAAATAAATAACACAAAAAAAATAGTTTTCTAGAAGATGTAACCCCAACTAACATTTCAGCGTCTTTAAGCATAGAAAAATTGATATGCTACAAGTCATAACATGTATAAAGCTTCTATAGAGCTTTCTTAAAAAAAAAATATTCTTATAGAAGTTATGATTTCGGTAAGTGCTTTTTTTGTTTGTAAGCTAGATAAGGAAACTCAATCGAGGCTAGTACTTGTTTTTTGGTTAGACCTCTTTAAATGAAGTAAGATAAGCTAACTGAAGATGTACTTGTATAAGGATTGTATAAAATATTTCATACAAGTTGCTGTCATTTAGTCTTTAAAAGGCTTCTAATGGGTGATTTTTTAAGAGGTTTAGAACTTTTTTTAAAAAAAAAACACAAAAAATTCGAAAAAATGAATGAAATATTTATTTGAATCGATAGTTTGAACCTTGCAATTTAATGTTTAAAGATAATTTCATGCAAATGTTGACCGCGGCTGCGTCTCAGGTAGCCCATCCGCTGTGTCCAATTTTGGCATACTCTTTCACACATATCGGCCGGTATCTCACGAATGAATGCATGGATGTTGGCTTCCAGTGCGTCAATCGAAGCGGGCTTGTCCCTATAGACATTAGCTTTGACATACTCCCACAAAAAATAATCTAATGGTGTCAAATCGCACGATCTAGGCGGCCAATTGACCGGCCCGAAACGTGAAATTAACTGTTCACCAAACTCGCCTCGCAATTGCGCCATTGTTTCGCGTGCTGTGTGGCATGTGGCACTGTCTTGTTGAAACCACATATCATGCAAGTCAAGAACTTCCATTTCGGGCAAAAAAAAGTTTGTTATCATCGCTCGGTAGCGTTCACCATTGACAGTAACATTGCGATTCGCATCATCTTTGAAGAAATATGGCCCAATAATGCCGCCGGCCCATAAACCGCACCAAACAGTGGCTTTTTCGGGATGCATTGGTAGCTGTTGCAATGCTTCTGGCTGATCTTCACTCCAAATGCGGCAATTTTGCTTATTTACGTACCCATTCAACCAAAAATGAGCCTCATCGCGGAACACAATTTTTCGATAAAAAAGCGGATCCTCGCCCAGCTTTCCAAGAGCCCATTCACCAAAAATTCGGCGTTGTGGTAGGTCGGCTGGCTTTAGTTCTTGCACCAGCTGTATCTTAAAAGGCTTTACGCCCAAATCCTTCCGCAAAATTTTCCACGTAGTGCTGTAACAAAAGCCTAACTGCTGGGAACGGCGCCGAATCGACATTTCGCGGTCTTCCGTCACACTAGCTGATACGGCCGCAATATTTTCTTCACTACGCACAGTACGTAAACGTGTTGGTGGTTTAATGTCCAACAAAGTAAATTTGGTGCGAAATTTGGTCACAATCTTCCGAATAGACTGCTCAGAAGGTCGAGAATGCCGATCATAAAATGGAAGCAGCGCGCGATGAACATTTCGAACCGAGCACGAATTTTGATAGTAAAATTCAATAATTTGCAAGCGTTGTTCATTTGTAAGACGATCCATGGTTAAATTGCAAACCAAACTGAAGCTGTTTGACAGTGACACAAGGTACTAAACACACGTCAGCTGTCAAAACCAGTGTTGCCAAAACCAAACCAGCTAAAAAATCACCTTTTATTACAATTTTGTAGAAGTTTTTTATTTTTATACCAACAGATTGCCGTGGGTTAGTATGAAAACACAAAAAAAAAAAAAAAAATGGCGCCCAACATGAAACCAAAAGCATCTGGTGTAAGATTTTAATAAAAGTGACAAGTTACATAAATGACAAAAGCGAACGGTGTTGTGTTGTGGTGGCTTATACTAAATAGAAAATTGCTAGAGAGACTGAAATATCTAAGTCATGTTTTTTTCCCCGTTGTAAAACCAATGTTTCCTTCATTTCTCTTTTGGTTTCCTTTTAATTTCAAACACCTTTTAAACGCTGCGATTTTTAACGAAAAGTAAGCTTTGTGTAAGTGAAGAAGTATCATCCCTCTACACTCTTTACTCCACTTGATTAAGCGAAGTCGTCTGAGTGGACGACGAATGAAAATAAAACACAATCGAGCAATAGCAGTGTTTTTTTGCAACCCCGGGGAGATTTGGTTGAAAAAAACGACATCGGGGATTAGCGACGCCATTACAGAAACAAAATGGAGTTTCCATACAAACTATCGATAACAAGTATGCAATTCACGGCGGTAACACAGTTTTACTCCGTGCTTAAGTTAAGCCACGAGAATTCTCCGCGCTAAGTTACCCGAAGGGGTTGTTGTTGCATTTAACATGTAAATTGTAGGACAGGATGTCGTTCTTTTTGATCGATTTCCTCGGGGCTTGCAAAAAAAACACGGCTAATATGGTAAAGCGAATTTGCAGCACTTAACTTTTTTTGTGACATGAGTGTTCACACGCTACATACTTTGAGACAATTTAGATTGGGGTGATTGAGGTAAGAAAAGGGCTGTGCATTTTTTTCTTCTAATCCACATTTTGCAAAATGTCTTTATTTTTTTTTATAGAAGCTTGGGTTTGTGTAAGGAATCATTTTGAAGTTCTATAAAATGAAGAGGCTGATTAAGTTTCTGAATTTTCCAAATAATCTATTAGATGGCCGAGTGGGTAGAGTAGTGGACTATTACTCAGGAGTTCTCTGAGTTCGATCCCTAAAAAGGTAAGAAAATCATTTGTGTTTTAAAATTATTTCCAATACATTAATGAACAGATAATCGAATGTGACACATGTTTTCAGATTAAAAATGGAATAAATGCAATAAAAATCACTTCAATAAATTTGAAAATATAAACTTTTTTTTCCTATTTTCATCAACCTCTGTAAAACTTGTAGGTATTATCGGCTTCTGATAGGTATAATAAAAACCCTACTGGAAAGTTCAAACTTCGATAGTACATGTGTTAAAATTTTAAAGAAACATTTCCGAAGCTGAAACTTTTAAAAGATCTGCGAATGGTACTTGCAATAAGCTTTATCGAAATCATTATGGAAGTTTATAAAAGGTTAAATAATCTTCTATAACATTCTCCTTTTTATGCTTATCGACACTTTAGAAATGTCTTAAAGAAATTAGAAAGGCTATTCAGTTAGACCTTACCGAAGCTGAAATGTTAGTTGGGGCACCATCTGGTTCTTACCGTTAAATTAAATTAATTAAAAACATTTAATACTAAAAGATAAATTTGTATGTAATTTCGATTTTTTTTAGAAAGGGATAAATTTCGGACTTTTAAAAACAGCTGATATGATATTGTAAGTGTTACCGTTGTTTTTGAATTATTCAATGTTTCAATGAAAATTACCCTTTCCACAAAAATGGGTGGAAATAGACCCTCCTCCACTAATTCACTAATTAGGAAACATCCTGTGTATAGTAAGACAAATATAATTAGGTAGGTAATTCGTATACCTATGTATGTATTTATTATTTATTCAAAAAAATCAGACGGCATTTCATTTTTTGAGCTCACACTGTTTTTGGAGTTGTTCTAGCAATTTAAACAACTAATTTGATGCCGTTGAAAATTTTCACTAAGTACTTCCATGTTTTCATGTGCAAACACCTTAAAGCTCTTATAGCCACCTGAACTACTTGTAAGAGCTATTACTTGTATAGCTCAGTAATGTATTAGATATCTCCATTGAATTCATTTAACGTCATTTTCAACTTGTGTCTGGCCAATTTAATGAGCTTTCCAAAACTACTTACCTAATTTAAGGAATATGTACCTCCCTATACCTGCTTTTTCTGATGGTTCAGTAAGCTAATCATAGAATCGTTACACTGCAGACCAAATTTATTATTATCACATTAACTCAGCGCTCGCAGTGCATTGTTGCTATGGTAATCTATGAGACATTCTATAAATAAAAACCGGTGGCATGAGACACGTGTCGCAGTCGCAGTGTTTTTAAAGTGCATCAATAATTTCCCTCGACAAACAACACCAAACAAATGAGAGTAGCTGCAGCTCCCCTTCTTATATTATTTTATGTGAGAAGCCTCATTGTTAGTATAAAAAGGTGTGTGCATCACACACAAGAAACTCTGCACCCTGTAATGCCCAGTGAATTGTGACGTAAACAAATTAAATAAACAAAATACATTGTTATGCAGGCACACAAATAGACGAGTCCTTGTAAAGTTCCTATCCGAAAGCAGGAAACTGGGAGAGATGGAAATTGAAGTTTGTTTAACCAACGCAACGCTTGCTGCTGCGACCCGCCATCACCCCTACCTGGATCATGATGTTATGTGTGTGTGTATTTGTTGAGTTTTAATTAAAATACCTACATTACAGCACTCGGCTTTGCGATGCAATTGAGGCGCGTGGCAGGTGTAACACTGGGAAAAATAAATTATCTTAACAGAAAGGACAACTTTACGTCATATGAGGAAATTTTAGTTGCAATTTTTTGTTCCTACATAAACTTTATACAGTTTTAATAATATCAGTTAAAACTGGTTTGAAATAATGGCACAAATTTGTTGATTTAAAAGGAAACAGTATTTTTTAAAGACGAACAATTTGTGTGCATGCTTATAGCAGTTCTTAACTCTTCACTTCGTCCTTAAAAGTTTCATAATATGTTACGTTTGCCTTTATGTTTGATGTTTGATGTTAAATGTTAGGTTAGGTTAGGTGAAAGTGGAGAGTCGACACACTAACTTATAGACCAAATGTTGGCCTGTTGGGAGACCACATGGATCTAGGAAGCGTTCATAACAACTTATGACAGTGTTGTCAGATCACTGGGATCGTTGTAATAAAGAAGTCACTTTAATGCAGTCTACGTCTTTGGGATAAAGCAGGACATGAACAGAAAATAGGTGAGACATTTTTTTCTCTTCATCCATACAGCTTCTGCAGAAATTGTTTGAATAGACGCCAAGTTGCGTGGCGTGCCTACCTATTATAGACAGTGTCCGTTAATATCACCTATTACGGAGCTAATGTGCAATCTGCTTGAAGATATCAAACACTTAGAATAGAAAGCTTTATGTTCAACATTGGCCAGATCTGTTTTGTAGCCAAGCAAGTGGTGATATTGTCTCACCTAAAGTTTGTACTCTTTATATTATCTTGTTAAAGAATAAGTTTGCATGTGTTTGCGATGTGTATACCAATATCTGTCTTATCTGTTGAAAAAGGTATTGCGGTTCCATTTTTAGCGAGTTCATCAGCTTTCTATTTTTTGAAATGCCCTCATGGCCCAGGCCCAGCCCAAGTGCGGTGCCCAGCAAAGGTAAATTATTGAACTGCTGCCCCATCTCAACGACAGTTGGAGTAAAATCTGGATCCCGGTGGTATCAAAGTATTCCATATTATGTGATGGGAAAAGGTTAGTACCTAATTGTTCATAAAAGGTCACCAAGATTCAAAAATTTGCCAGGCATAGACAATTTTTAATCAATAGTTAAAGTGTTTCAAGGTCATCAGCGAGCTTAAGAACGTCATTTGTGGGTGATAGTGTTATTGAAATATCACTATCTTCATAAAAGTTATTTAACGAGTACCTATCAGTAATTTTTCATTTTTTTGGGAATTTTTAAAGTTTTTGTCAAGGTCATGTAGATTGTGATCTTAAAAAATCTTAAAAATTGAATTAAAAAAAACATATTGCTGACCAATTTCTGCAACTAATTGACCTTTTATTTGGTCACTGAGACCTTTTAAATAGAAAAGGGTCCGCCATCTAACGTTTTTTTTTTTTTTTCAACTAGTGCTTATTTCGTGAATGGTAACACTTAGCTCATATCTGATTTGACAGATAATTAGTTTTATCCTTCCGCTGAACGAATATGGTTGTGTATATACGCTTCGCTAAGTGGGCCTGCGATCGACTTAGAGAAGATGCCGATTTTGCCAAAAAAATCATCTTTTCAGATGAAGCTCATTTTGATCTTGGCGGGTATGTAAACAAGCAAAATTGTCGCATTTGGGGCACAGAAAACCCGCACGCATACATTGAAAAGCCGATACACCCAAAACGAGTCACTGTTTGGTGCGGATTTTGGTCCAGAGGCATAATTGGGTCATTTTTCGAAAATGAGCAAGGAGTGGCCATTACAGTCAATGGCGATCGTTATCGGGCCATGTTGAACGAATTTTTGTTCACAAAAATTGAAGAGGAGGATATTGGCAACATTTGGTTTCAACAGGATGGGGCTACGTGCCACACAGCCGAAGATACACTCGATGTTTTGCGCCATTTTCAAAAATAAAAGAAGTTATATGGTGGACCCTTTATCACTTGAATATCAATTTGAAATGAAGCCTTAACACTGAATTCATATCCAGGTACAAAGTTATTTCGTAATATTTCAACACTTATATTGATAAAATAGTCATTCAAATACCTATGATAATATTATCTAACATACATTTTTAAAACATTAAACATTTTCGTTTTTTTTTGTAGGTCATAAGCTTGTTCTTCAGAAATCCGTTTAAAAATGCCCTAGGCCCCTAGTATAGGAATGTTTAGTTAGTCCCAGTCCGTTTTCTTTCCATTTCTTTCCATTTAAATGCCTGAAATATTAAAAAAAATTAAATATATATGCCATTCAATACAGACCACAGTCTTGCATCTGCTTATCGGCTGACACCTCATTTCCAGATGCAAGCCACCAAACAATTCGGCTGAGATTGAATTCCCACATCTTTTCAAGTGATCTCAAAGGATGTAGTATACCAATATACGAACATTAAATATATAGATGAAATCCATGTTATTGTTTCCATTTGTTTGTCAAGTTATTGTTCGTTTTTGCAACAAGAAAAGCGGTAGCACTATCAATAATAATGACACATCCAACTTCCACCCTTTATCCTTTCATCGAGTCCTTAAGCCAAAAAGGGATACTTTCTTTCAAGAGGTGAGTATTATTAGAATATTTTATATGTATTTATGTATGAGTATTTTGATGGAAAGTGTTTATTGCTTGGTACAGCCAAATAGGATGCATAAAACGAATACAGTAGGTATAGGTACAGGACCAAGCAACCTATAAAGGTATAGATTTTTTTTGGTGAAAGTGGAAATTGTCACGGTTTTTTGCAAATTGAAAATATTCTCATTCTTCTATCATTTTAACCGTCCGTCGTCGCGTCGGTTGGCGATAGATATGTTTTGCACCTGGCCGGGAAATCATTTATTTTTTTTTTTAAACCCTTTTAATTGAATGAATTGAAAATCATGGTGATTGATGAAGTTGACGACACGTTGGAGTTTAAACTTAGAAAAGATATAATTCATCTGTTGGGTCTATGATGGTTGTATTTGAGTTATTGAACATAGAATTTGACAAAGTTAATTTTAGGAATAGTATCTGCCTATATAGGCTACTTCAAAACTTAAAATTAAGCTGAAGAACGCAGCATGGAAAGATAATAGGTATGTTTTTTAGAAAAGGATATCTTGATATTTTGAAATAATTTTTCTAAAGTTTATAAAGCAATTTGTAGATACCTATTGGGTGTGAATTTTCCTAGAAGTTGTGTTTTTTTATTTTTACTTGCAATGTACCTAGATACTGTAGGGCAAGTTTTGGATTATTAAATTCGAACTCGGGATTTCCATCAAACTTGACATTACGATGCGTATAAGAACACGAAAAGTGAGTCCTGCAATTATGTCTGTTTGTATGTCTGCCTGTATTCCTATACTTTCAGCTTACATCGACTGAAGGGATTTTGTTTAAATGTTGGTCTTAATGTTTTTCAGTGATTCACTACATGGGGAATAGTAATTGTTTTTTTTTTAGCTGTAAAAATAGCGGCACCTGCCATACAACCGTTCATTTTACCGAGATTCACTATATCGAGTGTCGACTGTATAAAGTATGCATTTTAGTGAACAAAAATGTACTAAGAACTTTTATTAACGGTTCTTTTTTTTTTAATTTTTGACTTTCTCTTTAGTGCATTTTATTTTTGTGTTTTTATTAAAACAATTTGATTTGATTCTATTCTATTGATACAGGGTGCTTCGTGTTTAGCATGAGATCTGACAAATATTTAAGCCATATATTGAGTTGTTAGAAAATTGATTGAGGGTTTATTTCCCCAGCTTAAGAAAATTTTATAAAAACAAATTCAATTGAGTTTTTTTGAAAAAAATTATTTTACCATACCTAACTCAAATTGTGAAAAATTTTAAAATGATTTTTTGTTTTCAAAACTTTGAAAACCAATTTTTCTGTTATATTTTAATGCTGTTTTCTCAGTCAAATGCTGAAAACCAAATAGTTGTCGAAACTAGTTTTGGAAAATTATTTTTTCTGTGAAAAATATTTTTGTTGTATATTTAGTAAAGGGTTTTCCAATAAGAGGTGTTATTTTGATATTCAAAGAAAAATGGCATTTTTTGAGATAAATGATCGGATGTTTATTTCATTATAAAGAGGAAGATATGCCGTTAATAATGAAACACAACATCAGCCAAATGGCCGCCACGACCACGCTTACAGGACCATATTCTTTTCATGAAATTTTCCATAACCAAATCGCAAAGTGGCTGCCCTATGTCCTCGATAGCCTCACGAATTCCATCTTTGAGGTCTTGAATCGACGCTGGGCTGTTGGCGTAGACCTTATCTTTCACGTGGCCACAAAGGAAGAAGTCGCAAGGTGTTAAATCACAAGATCTCGGTGGCCAATTGTGATCACCTCTTCGAGAGATAACACGGTCCGGAAACTTTTCCCGTAAAAGATCGATGGTTTCATTGCTTGTGTGGCACGTAGCGCCGTATTGTTGAAAGTAAACGTTGTCCAGATCAATACCATCCAATTCCCGCCATAAAAAATCATTAATCATCTCTCGATAGCGCAATCTATAGACCGTAACTGTTGCTCCAGCCTCATTTTCGAAAAAGTAAGGTCCAATGACCCCGCCGGACCATAAACCGCACCAAACAGTCACGCGTTGAGGATGGAGAGGCTTTTCAACAATAATTCTTGGGTTTTCCGAGCCCCAGATGCGACAGTTTTGCTTGTTGACGTAGCCTCCGAGGTGGAAATGGGCCTCATCAGTCAAGATGATTTTTCGATGAAATTCCGGATCATTTTCATGCATTTCAAGGACCCAATCAGCAAAGACACGACGTTGTTGATGATCAGCCGGCTTGAGTTCTTGTGTTAACTGAACTTTATAAGCCCTAAGACCCAAGTTTTTATGCAAAATACGGTGTAATGACGTTTGTGGAATGCCTAATTCCAAAGAACGACGAGGAATGGACAAACCTGGGTTTTCTTCAACACTTTGGGCTACAACAGCAATATTCTCAGTTGTTCTTGAGCGACGTGCACGGGTTTTATTCTTCACATCACTAACTTGTCCCAACAGCTCGAATTTGTCCACCAATTTCTGTATTGCGGTCCAACAAGGTGCTTCACGACGACCCAAAAATGTTTTAGTTTTACGAACCGTCTCTGCAAAATTTTCACCATTTTTATAGTGAATTTTAATAATTTCAATGCGTTGTTGAAGCGTGTATCGTTCCATTTTTATTAATAGCGTAGTTTCTACTTGTCAAATGTCAAAAAATGACAGCTTTAAAAGTGACAGCTACCGAAATAGCAGGCTATTCAAAATAACACCTCTTATTGGAAAACCCTTTATATCCGAACCATTTTTTTTTGATCAAAAAACACATTCAGTTTTAATTTTGTTGATGCTTATGTAATTTTGAATAATGCAAATTTTGTTTTTGAAAATTTTAGTGAATAAAGAAAAAGTTATCACGAATTTTTAAACATTTCTTTTTATTTGAGTTTTTCGAAATTACTAAAAATCATCAATTTCTAATTTTAAATTCGGGTCAATTTTAAAGATTTTTCTAAATTAAATTTCAAATTCGGTTGTGAAAAATGTAGTCAAATTTTTTTAAAAATTACCTACTTTTTAAAATTTTTGAAAGTGAATGACCAACCTAGATTTGTTATAGACCTCCATTTATAGCAACAAAATCCTAAAGAGGTGTTAAATCAGTGCTTGACAAAACTTTAATCAAAAGTGTATTGACCAAAAAAAGTGTGTGAGGTCACTTACCACTGCCTCTAAGGCCATAGGGTTAAGGTGGGTAAATTTAAACAGAGGGAAATGTAAACAGAGCTCAAATTCTATACATATAAATAATTCAGTCTTAAACGCACAAACTAAATAAACCTTCGGACGCATACATGTCACTCATTCGTGTGCTTACAGTTGACAGATGATGAGGATAAATGTAAACTAATTTTTTGGGGTAGGTAATTGTAAACATCATAATTTTGGTTGACAATTAAATTTGGTAAAAATTTAAGTATGTTATTTTGAATGATTTGTAGCAAAATATATTTCTTTCAGAAATATCCTTCGAAATTACTATTCATACTCATTGGACGTTGCCAAAGCAAGAAATGCTGAGAATAACAAAATCATGACCTTCAAATCTTATGTGTATCCTTTAACTATCATCGTATGTTTGCCCCTGAAATAAGGAAGATTTACGAGTTATGAAAGCTGAATACGTTGTTTATAACAACATAAAGCCTAGAGCCTCTCTTCCAAAACTTAAAGATGATTTCTATTGATGTTTACATTTACCTAATAAATTACAAAAAGAAAAAAAATAAAACAAAACTGGGTAGATGTAAACATAATAAAATTAACTGTTATTTTAAAATTTCAATAGTCCTTAATACAGAAATATTGTATTTTCACGTTGCCATTCATAGTTTTTCGTTAAATTTTCAATTACAAAAATCAAAAAAGTTCAAAAAAAAATATTAAGTTGGTAACAATATTATCCACATTGACCCTACTTTTGTCATTCAAAATTGTATGGAATTCTTCCACTTTTTACGTTTTTTTTTAAAGGGGAAAGTCGAATTTTTGTTGTAGCTCATCTAGAAGGGGAGCTGCCATGCAACGATTTGATTAAACTTCGTACCATTTTCTCGTTAAAGTTTTCATCTGTCCACTACCACTATATTACAGTTCTTCACTGTACCGTACAAGAGTAAGTTCCTGCGATCAAGGAGTACGTATTTAATTATTTATCCAAAAACCAAAATTGTGTTTAATCACAAACACTTTGAAAGGTAAATGTAGGCCGTTGAATCAAAAACTGTTTAAGCAATTTTCGATAAAATTTGAAAAAAATCTGTAAATAGTCATTACTAAGTATTCAAAGAAGGAATGTTAAAAAAATTCTACGAAATAAACTTCTATTTCATTAGTTTTTATCCAAGTTTATTACCCAAATTAACATAGGAAAGGGAATTTCGACCAACCCTGTTCATAGGAAAAGACTTTTCGCCCACCCTGTTTATGATGATTGACCTTTAAAAAACCTCTAGGTAGGTATGTATATAAAAAGAAAAACTTCACCAACACCTATTGCGTGTATTCCTATTGCAAAACACATTCTTATTTTTTTTTTTTTATGTGTGCCAAAAGTATGTTCCATCATGGCCTGCTTAATTTGTTGAAGCACGTCTTTTAAATTAGGGATAATTTTGAGGCATAAAAGTCTATCCATCAATAACTAATAGGTACTCAAATACACGCCCTTCCCGGTATCCTGTGATTTGCAAAAAACCAAAAAAAAAAAACAAAACACAAATTTCTGCAAACACCCCTTTCTGTCGTTATACTTGTACAAGTCCAATTAAAATATCGGAGAGCCTGTTAAAACACCATTAATCACCCCTCTAACCAGTATGTTGTGTGATGCCAACACCATCATCATCCAGAAAGGTGCGAAACGTTCCTTGTTTTCTCGTGAAGCAATTCACACCTTTTTCTTCGTCTCAGATTCGTCCATATGTATAGCTATGTAATTTTCGGCACATCAAGCTGCAAAAAGAGACCATAAATTACCGAGGCGCCAAAAACCGATTTTAAAAAAAAAAATTCAAGTCTAACTGTGTGCAACGATGAATACATATATGTAGGTGTTGTCCCTAGCCATGGGCGGAAACAAAAACCCCACACTTAAAGCGTTTCCCTTAATTAGGCGCATAATTTACCTGGCCATCAAATATTCACAACAAAATAAGAAAAAATATTAATTCACTTTCCCCGGAGACTCATAAAAATGCAACAATGTCATTTTCCAGGGTCCCACGGATTCGTTTTACTGTCACTAAGTACCAAATTGCAATTATGCACTTCTCTCCTATATACACACTATACACAGTCCTATACCTGTCCCAGTGCCGCAGTATTCCAGTTCAAGAGAATAAAGTCATCTCGCAGCCAATCATATGCGAAAGGTATCGCGTAAATAACACTCACTGCGGTGCCGATATACGAAACTATAGCAATATTTGGACATTAATTCGCAGAAAATGTTGCGGGCTTCCAGAGATCACATCATGCTCCCTCGTCCCTCTGCGACGGTGTCTGGTGGTGTCCGGTGGTGTGTAATGCGGTTTGGTGGTGCCTGCTCATGATGGCTCACAAATGTCCAGCACTCAGGTTTCACTGCAAATCGAATTAAATGTCGAGGAGTTAGCGTATAAAAACATTAACATTCCATAACGAATTCGAAGTCGAATGGCAAAGACGGAAGGGCGGACAAAAACGATATGACAACAACGACAAACAAGAAATTGGCATCAGACCGAACATCTCTCGTCGCTCGTCTCCTGCTGCCCATGCTCAGTCCAAGAGTGCCAGTTGCCATCATCAGAGAGGTTTGCTTATATGGACGACGCGATGTCTTGCTGTCGGCCCAGATGAAAGGTGCTCATCCGTAATGCTTTCGTTTTATCCACACAGACACCGTATATGAAGTCGCAAGTGGCGCGCGCAGCTAATATGTGCCGAAGATCAAGATGTTAAGCTGTGCCCCAAAGATGACATACCGTATCAGAAACAAAAGTTGTTGTTGTCGTCGTAAGACCAGCACAAAAACAGCATCCTTGTACAAGTACAAAGGTACGTACAAAAAAAAGCCCAAGAACTTTAGTTTCAACTTAATCACCGGATCAGTGTTATGAGAAGTGGTGCAACTTACATGAGAGGCTAGGCGGTGGTGTGCATCAGCTTTAAGAGATGAAGTATGTTCTATATAGCAAATGCTTCAATTCACGAAATTATGCAAGGATCTGATATCTTCCGCTCGGTTATACCTACTTACTTTCCGCAATAACCGACCCTTAACTTTTCCGACAAATCATTCGATGAAGTAATAGATGCAGCCCAAATTGGAAAAGAGGATTGATGGTTATGGAAAATAGAAGGAAGATCGCTATAGTTCAGAAAGTTAAGTGAACCAGGAGTCCTGAAAGCCTATAAGTTGATAATCAAAGACATGAAAAATAAGTTTCGAAGTCGAAAACCAGATTTTCAGTTGTGAATTATAAAGCTAAAGTTAGCTAACTCTATAGAAGTAAATTGACCCACAGTGAACTGAGGACACAGAGAATGCATGCAGAACGACTAAACAAATCGGTGGATAAATATGGTGTTTTGTTTAGACGTGTGGTTTTCAAGAAGAAATAAAACGCATGTAATTTAATGCTATGGCCAAGACTTTAGCTTTATTATAAAGATAAGGGTTTGCCATTATGTTTTAAAAATGATTTCGGGCAATTGGCCGCCGCGGATGGCTCGAATAAATTCCAGCCGAGAAGATCAAATTTCGAGCACTTTTTGCAGCAATTGGGGCGTATGTCAGCAATAACGCTACGAATATTCTCTTCCAAGGCGTCAATCGTCGCGGGCTTATCTGCTTAGACAAGAAACTTCACATAACTTCACAAAAAAAAAGTCCAGCGGTGTTAAATCGCACCATGTTGGAGGCCACTCCACAGGCCCACGACGCGAGATAATGCACTTAACAAAAGTTTAATTCAATAAATTGATTGTTTCGTTGGCTGTATGGCACGTAGCGCCGTTTTGTTGGAACCAAAGGTTTTCCAAATCAACATCCTCCAATTCATTCACGAAAAAGTCATTAATCATGGCTCTTTAACGTTCCCCATTGACTGTAACATTATGGCCGGCTTAATTTTTGAAGAAATATGGACCAATTATTCCCTCTGCCCATAGAGCACACCAAACAGTGACTTTTTGAGGATGTAACGGTGGCGCGGCGCGGCGGCGTCTCAACAATGGCTTGTAGAATATGATCACTCCAATACGACAATTTTGCTTATTAACGTACCCATTCAACCAAAAATGAGCTTCATAGCTGAACAAAATTTTCTTGTAAAAATCGGGATCAGTGGCCATCTCGTTTTGGGCCCATTCACAGAACGTGCGACGGGCTTGCTGGTCGTTCAGCTATTTATTATGAAATGACAAATCAAACTGAGCATAAATCAAGTGACAACTGTCAAAAAGACCAACTCCGAAAAAAGTATTTCCACATTGAAAACAACACGTCTAAAAAAAACACCCTTTATATTTCGAATTAGAAAACGGGTCTTAATCACATTTATTACAATTTTCGATAACTTAGCAAAATTTGGCTTAAAGTTTAAAATTAAAACTCTTTTAAACTGATGAGTGAATAAAATGAATTCGGTCGTATAATGGACAACAAGTCGTAAGCGCACATTTTTCAAGAGCAACCACGATGCGTTTATTTCAGAAACCATCAGAAGATTGGTTGAACTTAAACGAAAGAAAAAAAAAATCAATCAAAATTCATGTCACGTTCGAAGTCATTCATTAGCGCCACCATTCGATATATTTATTCTTCTGATCCAAACAGTTGCGCGCACAGCACAGTGACTGACATCAGAGTATAGTATTATTCTATGTGCATTTTTGGCTGAATGGTGCAAGCAAAAGGTGCAGCAACGCATTAGAACAAGTGAGAGATGTTCGAGAATCTCAAATGTATGCCATAGCACGAAGTACATATTATATGTATAGCCTTTGCAACAATGCCAGTCATTTATCTAATTAACTCGATCAAAGAACATCGCAGTTTGCAAAATACTCTTCGTTGGAATGTTGATTGGGAAATTTCTTAGATTGTTACCATTGTTCAATTAAGAAATAAAAGAAGTACGGGAATGTACTCAAAGTTGGAATTCGAACATTTCCAAAAGCCAGACACTTATTTCCGGTGGCAGATTTATCAGTTGATTGATATTAGTCTCGTATTTGATTTGAAACTGTCGACTAATTTTTACTTCTAAGCGTATTATTGAAGGGCTTATTCAATTATGGACTTCATGAAATTATTTTATTTTAAAAAGTCTTCATAAATTTCGAAATATATCCGTAAGATTAAAATTTTCATATATGAAGAAGAAAGTTTGATTATTTTAATATTTAAAGCCTCTACGTTGATGAGTTTTATATTTTCAGGGAGTTGGAATCTGCGTAGCCATTAATTGCTCCACAGTTTTGAATCTAGTATTTGTAGCATAAGCTTTTTATAAATGTATTTAACGCAGCTAAATATACAGTTTTACAATTTTCTTTTATAAAAAGTTTATTTAAATTTATTTAAAGGAGTTAATCGTACATAATGTAATTACTCCGATAATTAGATAAACGGTTGTGGTAAAATTTCTAATGAGTCTTCTGCATAGATCCGGCTGAATTTGAGCGATGGCCATGGTTCTGTTAACTTTGTGGGATTGAGGTTTATGGACCCATAAGACCTGTCACTTCAGAAAACACAAGAATTTTATTGTTGCGTTCGCTGTTTGATACGTAGCACCGTTTTGTTGGGTCCACATGTCGTTCACATCCATATCATGCAGTTTGGGCTAGAAGAAATTGTAATCACGTCTACAAAAAAGTACGGACTCTCAGGGACAGTGACTGCGATGTTTTTAACTTAAGGGCGTTAGTTGATTGTTCACTGAATGGAACGACACAAATTTGGCCACCAAACTTCTTAAAATGGGCGAATTTAAAAAAAAATCAAAATTAAAAAAAAAAAAAAAATTAACTCACATTACGTTCCCCCTTCAGATTTTAGTTTAGTTTATTTCATCAATTTTGAGACATTCTCTTTTTTAGATTACTATATACATAAAGGTACTCAATAAATAATATAAAATAAATAAATAAATAATTTAAAAATATGTACATATATGAACTGTTCTATTATAGCAACAAAATCATCATAACATTTTTTTTAAAAGAATCTCTTGGACTGAACATACATATATCAATCAAATTAATAACCGCGTTGGTCTCTCTGATGCAACGAGTAATCGGTTCATTATTACTGCAATTGCTTCTTGAAAAAGTCTCTCGTAGGTGAAAACTCATACGGAGACTTCTGCAAGGGAAAAAAAAATGTATTCGCTCAAGCAAGTAGGGGCAAATAACGTGGCCATCATTAATATCTCTTACCATCATAATTGAAAAATATCTTCTTCTGAGCTCAAGCGTTTGCATGGCAAAAAGCAGACATCTGACATTATATGAGGGCATATCAATATTCCAATTTAGCTTATAAAGACAATATGTGGTAAAACTTTTTTGAATTCTTTCAATTCTTAACGAATGAGTATCATAATAAGGATTCCAGATCACACAACAGTATTCCAAGCTAGACCTAACAAAAGCAATATAGAGAGACTTAAGTGCATACGAATCAGAAAATTCTCTGGTATTCCTTTTTAAGAAACCTAACATCCTACATGCTTTATTTATTACATAGTCATAGTGACAAGTAAAAGAAAACTGGCGATCCAACACGACACCTGGATCTATTTTTTGTGTGACTTTTTCCAAAATAATATTATTTATTATATAATCAAAAATTATAGGAGCTTTTTTTCTTGAACATATAAAACTTTGACATTTAGAGACATTCAAAAAAAGGAAGATTACTTTCGCACCATAAAGCTAGTTTAAGTAAATCTTCTTGAAGATAGTGACAATCAATTAAAGATTTAATAATTTTGAAAATTTTTACATCATCAGCATATAACAGGTTCCTGGAAAACTGAAAAAATATCTGGAATATCATTAATAAATATATTAAAGAATAAAGGACCAATGTGGCTTCCTTGGGGGACACCCGAGCTCATAGTTATACATCTGGAAACAAATCTGTCTATCTTTACATATTGTGTTCGATCAGTTAGGTAAGAACAGATCCATTTTAGAAATATGGAATGAAATCCGAGCTTAAACAGTTAATAAATAAAGATTGCGTGGTTAACCATATATCAAAAGCTTTTGCAAAATCTTTAAATATTACATCAGTGTGAAATCCACTTTCGAATCCTCTTATAACTGAATTGCATAAAATGGTAAGATTTGTAGATGTGGGTCTCCCTGAAACAAATCCATGTTGTGAGACAGAAATAAGTTCCTTTGTCAGAAAATTAAGCTTATCGCAAACAATTTTTTCGAACACTTTAGGAATTACAGATAATTTACAAATGGGGCGGTAGTTACATACTTTTTGCTTTGCACCAGATTTAAAAATTGGCGATATGAAAGATGTTTTCCACTCATCTAAAAACTGACCTATTTTAAGAGACTTGTTAAAAATTAACCATAAAGGCAACGCAAGGGACGCTGCACATCTTTTAATTATTTTGGGAGATATACAATCAGGGCCAACTCCTTTGTTTTCATCAATCCCATTCAACGCTTTAAGTACCTCAGATAAACTTAATTGAATAATCCCTATATCAACTACGTTGGAAGGGTTGGAAGAAAAAGGAAGGGAAATCACTAGGAGACGTAACGTATCCCGCTTCAAAATAATCTGCAAAAAGATTACAAATGGTAGGTAAATCACTAGATGTAGATCCAGAAAATTACATGCAATTAGGTAAACCTGTAGATATTTTTTCTTTTGGAGTTTATAAAATTCCAAAAACATTTGCTATCGTTTTTTATTTGTGATTCGGCTGTTAACACAAATTTATTGTAAGGAAATTTGCTTAAAACACATCGAACGATTTCTGAATTGCATGATAGTTTTGACTGTAAAACAAATTATTTCTGTCTTTTTTATACCACTTATATGCCTTATTTTTTATATTTTTGAGATTTGACAATCTTTTATTAAACCATGGTGGGTTTGAATTCTGTTTAATTATTTTAATTGGAATAAAGCTGTCAGATGCCTGCATTAAATACAATTTAAAGGTCGCGAAAGCTTGATTCAGATCCTGGTTAACCACAATTGAATTCCACGGCTTTGAGTTTAAATACACATTCATTGCATCAAAATTTCCATGCTTGTAGTCATACAGTTATTCATTTCCATTTATGGTTTGAATATAAACTAAAAATGTACAGTCTATGACTAGACAAATATGATGCTGTGAATTTTTTACTATAGGATAATCAAACTTGTTAATTTTAACTTCTAATTCACTATCAACGAAAACTAGGTCCAAAATACGATTTAATAAATTCGGAATATTGTTCAGTTGATATTAAAGTTTTATCATTTGAACGCGCTGTTCAATCGTCTAACTTGACATTGTGATTTGGCAATTTGGCATCAGTAACTGAAGAATATTAAACAACAAATTTTACAAATGTCACCAAAACAACATGGCCGCCACAGAACGCCAAAATCGCTACCCGTGCCAATTGAAAAACCCTTTATGAGGATACATTCAGGTAAATTCTTACCGCCATATTATTCACTAGATACATCCAGATTAAAACTTAAATCCGGATATATTTACATTGAAATTGTATGCTTTACATCTGGATTTAAATGTTTAATCTGGATGAATCGAGTGAATAATATGGCCTTTAAAGTTTCTTTTTGAAATATTAAAGATATCATGAGACATATGGTGCAAGGGTCCATTATTTACTATGAAGACAAAACATGAATAATAATCCGCCTTATTGTGAGTTTCACCCGAACAACATTCCACCCGGAAAACTCGACATTTTACTTTTCGCCTATTGTGAGTTTCACCCGAAATTTCATGATAAAAAAATTCCCCTTATTGTTAACATTCATTTCGGGCGGAATTTAATGCCATTTCACTTTTTTTTTTGGAGGCGAACAAAATTTCTTTCGGACGAAACTCACAAACAAAATTCCGGGCGAACAAAAAATTTTAAGGTGAAATATTTTTCGGGTGGAACTCACATAAGGCTGAATGTCAAGTTTTAGTCTCATCTAGTTCCTTTGACCACAAACCTCAGGGATCTTTGTTACACTTATTCTAGAGAGTCGTAATGGTGTGACAAAATTTATAAAAACCTGCTTTGTAACAAAGTGATCGGAAAATTGTCTTGACTCTTTCTTTATCCAACCGAGAATTATTGAATTCAGAAGAATAAAGTTTTTGATCAAATGATACACCAAGGATAGAGACAACGGTTTCACGTGATAATAGTGATACACCGTTACGCACTAATAATTAAAAGAAGTAACATAAAGCTTTCTCGTGAAACTTATAATAGTTTTACATTATTTATCGAGGTTAAGAACCAAACAGTTACAAACACACCAATTAAAAAACGCATAAAGATCACATTGCAACTCTTCGCAATCACAAATAGGTATTCGAGTAACGTTGAATGATTTAACATAAATGATATTCTAATAATTTAGAAATTAAATTAAAAAGTATAGGCCACAAATGACTGTGTTGTGGTACTCCAGAATTTTTGATATATAGCCATTGAAATGTAGATACCAACTATGATTTATTAAATTAATAAGATTGAAACCACATTACAAAATCTTCGCTGAATCCCGGCTTCTATTCTATTCTAGGCCTTATTTAAGTTGGTGAAGATACAATCTTCCTATACTTGTCTTTTATTTTTAAATGAATCAATTCAGACAATTTCACAAGACAAGTGAATGTAGAAGGACCCTTTGTAAATCCATGTTCATTTGGAACGTTAAACAAATAGATTCGCACAAATAATAGGTTCAAAATGTTTTGGAATAACCGACAATCTTGCAATGGGTCTGTAGTTTTTAAAATGGTCTTTACTTCCTTTTTTATTAAAAGGGATAATAAAAGAATTTTTCCAAATAGATGGCAACACACAACTAGACCACTCAGTGCTGACAACTTAAAAATAACAGATAAGGGCAACAAAAAATGACTTAGAAAATTGTAGTAAGTATATATACATATCAGGGCCTGCTACACAGCTTTCCTCAAGGTTAGGTATAAACTAGGCAATGTTTTCAATACCAATACTAAAGTAAAGGGTCCGCCAAATAGCTTCTTTTTTTTTTGAAAATGGCGCAAGACATCGAGTGTAGCTTCGGCTGTGTGGCACGTAGCGCCGTCCTGTTGAAACCAAATGTTGCCAATATCCTCCTCTGCAATTTTTGTGAACAAAAATTCGTTCAACATGGCCCGATAACGATCGCCATTGACTGTAACGGCCACTCATTGCTCATTTTCGAAAAATGGCCCAATTATGCCTCTGGACCAAAATCCGCAACAAACAGAGTGACTCGTTTTGGGTGTATCGGCTTTTCAATGTATGCGTGCGGGTTTTCTGTGCCCCAAATGCGACAATTTTGCTTGTTTTCTACCCGCCAAGATCAAAATGAGCTTCATCTGAAAAGATGATTTTTGGGCAAAATCGGCATCTTCTCTAAGGCGATCGCAGGCCCACTTAGCGAAGCGTATACACAACCATATTCGTTTAGCGGAAGGATAAAACTAATTATCTGTCAAATCAGACATGAGCTAAGTGTTACCATTCACGAAATAAGCACTAGTTAAAAAAAAAACTTTAGATGGCGGACCCTTCATATATCAGTCAAATAAAAAAAGAACTCAAATAGCAAGGTTGTGGGTTTTTTCGTCAAATTTATCACAGTTTGAAATACCACAGTTTAAGGTACCACAGTTGTTAGTATCACAGTCGAGGGCACATTGAAACAAATCTGAAAATAATTGGGCTACAACACGAGGGTCATGACTAGAAGTGTCGTTCAACTTGAGAAGAGACGAATACGGACAAGACTTTCTTTTACTGTTTATAAACTTCCAAAACTATTTCAGGTTCATTTTAAGATCTTTTTTCACCTCAAGTACGCTAACCCACAGAAATATCTAATTTAATATACCTACCTACCTAGAATATATTTGGAAATTTTATGATCGGTTTTGTGGTCTAATGATAACGGTGGTGGTGGTGGGGGCCACAAGTAACAATTTTACTTCTATATTTATCTAGAGAAGCTTCTTATTACTATTTATCACACGTATATAAGCTTGTTATAGTACTCCAAAGAGCTAAAAGCGCGCCGTTTTTTCACTCCTATTACACCTTTATGGAGTTAATTTTGTTACTCCGAGAAATACACTTATAAGTTATGCTATAGAGGTACTATAGGATAATAAATATATTACCATAACAAGAATCGGAGAATGTTTGGTTTACTGCACCGTTTGGTTCGATTGTAGATATGAAGAGAAGATTTTCTGTTACAAGTATATAATGCTTATAGAAAAATGCAGAAAATAAAAAAAAAATTATTTTGTACTTATTATTTTTATATTTTTCATATCTTCTGACAGCTTTTTCCACTTGATTATCTGCAAAGTTCTTAGGTGATAATTATTTTATTATTTTTATCATGGTTTTTGTTACTATAATTATTTTTAAAATTACTTACATTTGTAGGCAGGTCTAGGAATCGAACCTTGGTCCCTTCGCACTAATAGTCTTGCTCGCTAACCGCTCCGCTAATCTCGAATATACAAACCTAGCGTCGAATCGGGTTCACTTTTATCATGAATTCTTTCCTATAAAGCCACATTGGCTTTCCTTATAGATGCTTTTAAAACTATTATATAAGTATATACTATCGTTATAGAAGAAAGAATATATAGTGTTCCATTAGCGATGATCTTATACAACTGATTCGCATAAGCTCTTTCAAAAAGATAGAAACTCGGGCACTACTTACTGAAATTACCTTATTTAAAATATAACTTAATTAAATGTTGGCCTTAAAAGAAGGTATAAAGTTCTAACAAAAATGCTTCCGATTTCCGATATTAAAACATTATTCGTAGCTATAGTGCTTATATATCACCATTCTGGCTGAAAGTCAAGTAGTTATAGGAGTTAAACTTGATATAATTCATCACTAAGATATTCTTTGGAGCTTCTCGTGTAATTGTTATAGGCACAATGAGTCAGTTCAATGATCTGCGTGAATACTTGATAAAAAAAAAAAATAATTTACTAACACTAACGTCATCGACAGTAATACATTCTTAGGATAAAACGAGCACTCAATAACACTTTTATAAAGATATTTTATACAAATGCCATATACATTCGCAGATTTATGCACCTTAACATTGATTATTCAAGCGATACAGGAATTAAGACTTTATATCATTTTATAGTATGGATATAGCGTGATTATAGAAAAACTGACTCATTGTGCCTATAACAATAATACAAGTAGCTCCAAAGAATATCTTAGCGATGAATTATATCAAGTTTAACTCCTTTAACTTGTTGACTTCCAGCCAGAATGGTTTTAAAAGCACTATAGCTACGAATAATGTTTTAATGACGGAAATCGGAAGCAATTTTGTTAGTTGGGGGGGGGGAGATCGGGGGTGGTTCTAGGTTGCTACGAAGCGTAGTTTTGAGCTCTTATCGTATGGTAGGTATACCTCTAAGAACTTACCGCAAGAATACGAATATTTTATTTTCAGTTTGCTAGTAGATGTCTAAGTTCAGCTGCAAATCGAATTTTCGTATCTCGTGATACTTACATGGAAAAAGGTGGAATTTTCTAGATAATTAAAAGCTTTTAAACTATAGAAAGTTTTTCCTAAATATACCTACCTATATTCAATCCTGTTGCTGACAAATTGTCTGTGCCTACAAACAAGTCAGCACCAACGAAGTTCCAAAATGTCCACTTAAATCGAACTACCATACAAATTATACGGGTGCCCTGTTACAACTTACATCCAATTATAACACAAAGAAACTGGCAGAGAAAAGCAATGCTAATTAATTGATGATCACTTATGTAGGTAACCATGTCCAAAATAGAACCTATTCAGCAATCATATATATTTTATTGTAAGCCTTAAGTTGGTCAGAAGACCGCTTAAAATAAAATAATGATACCGCAGAGAGTGAACATTCATAATTAAAAATTCCCCTTACCGCACGCGAAATCCTGTTTTAATCTTCAATTCTCGAATTCCGTGGAATATATGTAAGTGAAAATATCTCATGCAATAAAATTAAGCAAAAAAAAAAATATTAAACTCAGCTAAATATCGAACAGAACGATATTCATGGGGGATAGAAAAACACACATCAAAGTGTAGCTATATCAGCTTGAACATCTGCATCTGTATAAAAATAAACCCCTCTGCACTGCACCGACCTATTGCGCCGTCGAAGTCTATGCAGACACGGCACGCGTTTCGTATAGGGGATATGTAGCTTTGGCTTTGATAGATCGAGTTAAGTCTTCCGCACACGTCCGTCCAGTCGACGCGACGTAGACGACGACGATCGAAGGCACCATTATTAGTGTGTGCAGACTTCTTCGTTTCGTGGTTTTATCTTCTGCCGATCTCGCAGACAGTTGAAGGGGAAATACAAAAATACGCATATTCTTATCAGAAGGCTGACGTTTACGGCTGCAAACAGGGACTTCTCCTTCTTCAATTCCAGTGGTGGGGGTTGTTGATCCGTATAGCTACATCATCTCCGTGGTTACGATAACTTCCCCTGCATTGAAAAAAACTCTTTGATTTTTACCTGTAGGTATATAGATAGACTCAACTCAAACACCACCGCCGCGCCGGTAAGAACAGCCAGGTAGTAAGTCGAAGAGAGCAAAGAGAACTCATACACCAGCAGGCAGCAGGCACCAGGTGGAAAGGTACAAAACGCAAAGGTTTAGGACGAAGGGACTCATTCAAGTGCAAGGTGTCGCAGTGTTAAGTTCGACTCTCAAATAAATCAAGGTTAAGAAAATCTTTCGCAAAAAGTGAAAATCAATTCATACAGTCATTTAAAAATGGCAACCGCATATAATGTCCATCATATTGAAAACAAACTAAAATACCAACCAATCGCCCCCGCCCCGCCGCCGTCAGCCGGAAAACGTTCTTTAAATCCGACAACGGTCCTTGGCATGAATGGCATGAATACACTTTCATCGATAAACGATCAGCAGTACAAGAAGAAATACACCTACGCGAATATTCCATACGGCGAGCAGACGCTTTCGGTAGCCAGACGCAACGCTCGCGAACGCAATCGTGTCAAGCAGGTGAATACTAGTTTTGCCAAACTCCGCCAGCACATTCCGCAGGCAATAATTGCCGATATCTCCAAAGGTGGTCGTGGTCCGAGCAAAAAAATCAGCAAAGTTGACACTCTGAAGATAGCTGTGGAGTATATTCGCCGTTTGCATGAACTCCTCGAGGACATGAACTCCAGCGACATATCCAGTAACAGTTCTCAAATCGGTCAAAGTTCTACATCTGGCTCGCCACCACCCACACTCTATTACGATGCTTCCAGTCCGGAGCAGTTCCACTCGCCAACAGCTGCCACACAATACCTCCAACAATCGGCTGATTCGCCAACATTGTCCTTCCACTCGAGCATGTCCTTCGAATCGGCAAACTACGAAAATACAGCTCCTCACCTAACTGCTACACACAATTCCGCGGAACATTTGCAGTTGAAATTCGAGCCTTACGACAACTATGGTGTGCAAGGTGATACACCCGACGATGAGGAAATCCTAGACTACATCTCTCTGTGGCAGGATCAATAGAAAACGCCCTCAAGGACTTGAAAATGTTTTTTTTTTTTTATTTACACCAGTGTTTTTTGTTTGTTTCTCTCGAAAAATTGTACCTTTTGTTCCACCGAAGGCGGAAGTGATGCATTTTCCCCCGCCGCCACCGCCGCCGTTCTAGTCAAACTAGTAATAATTGTAGTTTTTTTTGTAAATACCTATAAAAAAAAAAAACAAAAAATATTTTATATGATTTAAAAATTTAATCTAAGTGTTTATGTTAAGTTAAATAAGAAAAAGTATTTTCTAAGATATTTTTTTTTTCAAATGGAAGACAATGATTATTTTTAAGGATGGAAGACTTTGTATAAACTAACGTTAACTACTTTTTAAGAAAATATTTTTAATTGAAAATAAAAAAAATTATACCTATACAAAAATGAATTATATCTTTAACTTTTCAAAGGGATGGTTATTTGTTTTTTTTTTTTTTTTTTCAGTTTGTTTTTGTCGGTTAAAAACTTAATACCTACATATTCAAAACATCGATAATTGAAAGGACCTCAACAATTGTTGCAGCAAATTTTATTTTGGTCACAAGTTGTGCAACAAAAAATCTAGGTATACCTACTACTATCAACAACAAAGTAGGACTCATGCTAATTGATTGAAATTTTTATGAAACAACTTAAGTGTGCCTACATACATATATAAATAAATTTAAAAAAAATTACTTACAATATTGTAAATTTTTTTTAAATTTTGTGTACAATTGTGATTTTATATTTTTTTATTTTAAATGTTTCTAAGGATTTTGTTTATTTTTCGTTATTACAGATATGAGTTCTTCTTACGAAAATGTGAAATCGAGGAGTGAAGTGAGATAATTTAAAATAAAGAGTAGTTCTCTGTTCAGGAGTTAACAATAATAATATTTGCTATTTGAAATATAATGCTCTGGAAATGTAAAAGCAAATAGGTTCTTTCTATGTACTTTTACGTTTCATTCTAATAGAGTTTGGTTTAGTAAGTTCAAGGCTTAGTTCATCAATTGAAGCGAAATAAACTAAAAAATAAAAATTGGTTAAATGTAGGTATATTTTTGGAAAACTTTTTTAAATCTATTTACTCGCACCAAAGTATTTGGTATTGAAAAAAGAACATTCTTGATTTTTCTTCGAACATTAATTTAGATTAAAGTGTGTTTTTCCTGAAAAATGATTACATACACAGGGTTTAGCGATTCATTTTTGATGAAAATTGTATTTCATTATAAATTCTTAACTTGCCATTAAGTGTGAAAAAAAATATCATTCAAATGGCCGCCTCGGGAAGATTCGCAGCATGCGATTCTTTTGATGCAATCTTTAACCACTTCTTCGCCATTTCGGTCGATATGTCGGCCATAACTTGTGTATTGTTGGTTTTTAATGCGTCTAGAGTTTGAAAATTATTTGCATAAACACGGTCTTTTGCGTAACCCCACAGAAAAAATCTAACGGTGTCAAATCACATGATCTTGGTGTCCACTTGACGTCGCCAAAACGTGTTACTAAGCGACCAGGAAACTTCTCACGCAATAAAGCCATAATTGGTCGTGTTGTGTGGCTTGTTGCCCCGTCTTGTTGGAACCATACATCGTCCAAGTCATAATTTTCAATTTTAAATGACAAACATTCAACTAATATTATGACACTTCAAATGACAGCTGAGTTTGACAAGTGTCAAATGTAAAGTGAAAGTGATTTATTTGAAGCAAAAGCGGGACAGATTTCCAACACTTCGCAGGGAGTAGAAATTATGTACGCAACATAACCGAAAAATGAAATACTTATTTATTTAAAAAAAAGAACAGACTTTTTTGTTTTGATTAAAAAATAGATCAGTTAAAATGTAAATATATTCATTTACTAACATTTTTTTTTTAATAAAAACTTAAAAAAAAATATGCCTCAATATTGCTGGCGTTTTAAGACAAAGTCAAAGCTATAATAAATAGTTTTCTAGAAAATAAAAATAAGTGTTTCAAATACCTACACATGATTTAATTATAAATTTAAAACTAATTCTTATATTTGGATGCAGAATGAATTTCTTTAAGAATTTCATTATTATTTTTATTTTTTTCATAAAAATGCATTTTTTAAAATTATTATTGCCTTAACTGTTTCGACAGACAGTTGAGTTTTTTCAATTATCCAGATTTTATTTATAACGAAAAAATTCTTTCTGTGACCGAATTAGTCGTTCCAGGGGCTCAATTCCGCAAGTGTGAATAGTTTTCCGTGTACACTTTCTATTCACGCTCAAAATATGCGTGAATAAATTTGCATATCTGTGTATGCTTTATCTGTCAAAAAGATTGCACCTCACTCTTGCGGAATCGCATAACTTAATGTGTACACTGATTTTTGTGCACACAGAAAAAACTCACGCTTGCGGGATTGGGCCCCTAGACACAAAATATTTTCAAAGGGAAGGGAAGTTGAAAAATGTTGAAAAAATGTTTTAAAATCAACAGAAAAATTTTGCTCTTTCCATTCACTTAATTTTATATCGTCAATGTATTTATTTAATTTCTAACTTCGTCAAAAAAATCGTTTTCCGAAATTTTTTTTTAAAGTTTTCTGCGACACTTCACACCAAATTGTTTTTTTTTTCTATTTAAAAATGACAGACTTCAAGCAAAATTGACAATTCATTTAACATGGAATATAACATGAGGTCATTTTCGTCCTTTAACAGCTCTTACGTTTGTTTTATGTGCGCCAATTTGTTTGCACAGGGATGTTAAATAGTATTTACATCTAACGTTTTTTTTTCAACTAGTGCTTATTTCGTGAATGGTAACACCTAGCTCATGTCTAATTTGACAGATAATTAGTTTTATCCTTCCGCTGAACGAATATGGTTGTGTATACGCTTCGCTAAGTGGGCCTGCGATCGACTTAGAGAAGATGCCGATTTTGCCAAAAAATCATATTTTCAGATGAAGCTCATTTTGGTCTTCGCGGGTATGTAAACAAGCAAAATTGTGGCATTTGGGGCACAAAAAACAGAAAAGTTATTTGGCGGACCATTTAAAATTGCTTCATTTTGAGATTTGTAGAGAGAAAACATGACATTTATAGCGGGACAGTTATGGCCGGGGGACAGAATTGGTTTCGTGTGAAAAAAAAATATTTGAAATTAACTGAATCTCGTATAATTTAATCAAAAAAAACTTTGTAGAAGAACGAACACATATTCAGGTTTTGATTAATGATTAGACCAACTATCAGCATCAAAAATAAAGATTTGCGTATCTTATTGTTTGCAAAAATGGGTTATAGAGGTACTGTTTTTGTATTCCCTTATTTATCTCTTTAATGGCTGCATCGAATTTGTTGCAATTTGTAAGCAGATACTTTAGTATCCCAAAAACTACTCCGTAGAGAAATTTTCAAAAATCTGTATTCATATTTTGAAAGAATAAAATGTAAATGTTCAGAATTTGAATATAGAATTTTTTTTTAATGCTGACTTTTCTCCAAAGAGTCGACCGAGTTCTAACAACTTAATCCTGAAGCTTCTAGGTAGCCCTATCAATATTTCTTAAGAAAAGTTTCAAAATTAAATTTTTTCTGAGTGTTTAAAAATATTCATATTTTTTTTTTTTAAATTATATTTTGAAAACCGGATGGTGTTTTTTTTTTGTTTTGTTTTCATGCCAAAGAATAATAATTTTTTTAAAAAGTAAGTACCAAAAAAGCTGACATGTTTTAGTATAAACTCTCCAACAAGTTTTTGGCTCCACTTCATTAAGTTTTTGAACATATTTTCGATACGTTTTTATTTTTGCTTTAGAATTTTTGCTATTTTGCAAAACATTATTTTTTTTTTTTGTTTTGACGATACTTTTCGGCCGCACTAAATCAAAGTCACATATCAGACCTTTTTGAGATATTTTATTTAAAAATCACAACTCTTTTTGCACATTTTATTAATTTCGAGGCTATATTTTTGGACTCAGTGCATTTATACCGAGAGAAGGTTGTTTAAATTTTGTCGATGTATGTTATCCATTTGGCATTTTCAAATTACAAAAACATATAAGCAAACAAAAGGCTTTTTTTGTCGACCTATTAGCATTATTGTTGATACTAAAGGGTCCGCCAAATAACTTCTTTTTTTTTTTGAAAATGGCGCAAAACATCGAGTGCAGCTTCGGCTGTGTGGCACGTAGCGCCGCCGTCCTGTTGAAACCAAATGTTGCCAATATCCTCCTCTTCAATTTTTGTGAACAAAAATTCGTTCAACATGGCCCGATAACGATCGCCATTGACTGTAACGGCCACTCCTTGCTCATTTTCGAAAAATGGCCCAATTACGCCTCTGGACCAAAATCCGCACCAAACAGTGACTCGTTTTGGGTGTATCGGCTTTTCAATGTATGCGTGCGGGTTTTCTTTGCCCCAAATGCGACAATTTTGCTTGTTTACTACCCGCCAAGATCAAAATGAGCTTCATCTGAAAAGATGATAATAATGGTGAATTTAAATTTAATTGATAGTGAATAAATTTGCGTTTATAGTGATTATTTACAAAATTCATGCAAACAAAGTTTTTTGGGAATATTGGTGATAAAAAACAAACAACCAAATCACTTGGACTGATAATGAATGGAATGGAATGGAATGGAAGAGAAATTGAGTTGTGCACATCCTATCAGTTTCAAAACAATAATTGTTGAAATTGTTTCATTAAAATCCCATATTCCAATTTGCAAAAAGCATAATGCAAGATGCTATGGAAAGCATAAACCTGAGATAGACAAATAACAAAACTTTTCAAAGGCGACAAAATATATATCTGGCTTCCACTACATCTGAAATATTCTTATGCCCAGTTTTTCAGTGGTGAGTTAAACCAAAGTTAGCTAACTCTCAACAAGTATAGGCAAATAAACAGACAGAGTGCATCGATGAAGCTGATGTTTTTCGGTGGAGAATGCATGCGGAACGACTAAACATACTCGATAGATAAAACGTCAAAAGCATTTGTTCAGTTAATCCTGAGTTAACTGGAGCTAAACTTTAATCTCGCACTGAAAAACTAGAACTTATAGTGTTCGGTACCTTGAAACATTATTGCGCATTAGCTCTTTAATATCGGGTTTTTCAATAAGAGCGCTACAAACGTTTTTTTAAATAAAACAAAAACGGTTTTAGATATCAATGAAATTCTTTATTCCTTTGAAAGTACGTTTGATGCCACTATGTACAGATTTCGATTTTTTTTGTATGGCCTCCACGGGCACGCTTGCAGAAGTCCAGACGTTGAACCCAATTTTCGACGGTTTTCAAGCATAAATCGGCCGATACTGCTGCAATTCCACGTTCGATATTCGTACGAAGTTCATCAATCGTCGCTGGCTTGTTGGCATTGACCATAGACTTGACGTAGCCCCACAGCAAATAGTCTAACGGCGTCAAATTGCACGACCGAGGCGGCCAAGCGACTGGACCATTTCGTGAGATAACACGTTCTCCAAACTTGGTTTCCAATAAATTGGTTATGACATTCGCTGTGTGGCTTGTGGCGCCGCGCCGGCCGTCCTGTTGGAACCACATGTCCTCCAAGTCCATATCATCCAATTGGGGCAAAAAATATTCGGTTATCATTGAACAGTAGCGATCCCCATTCACAGTAACGTGCCGGTCTTGATCATCACGGAAGAAGTACGGCCCAATGACGCCACCCCGGCCCATAAACCAAAGCAAACCGTAATTTTTTCGGGATGCAATGATGACTCATGGAGTACGTGTGGATTGCTGATGCCTGACGAATACCGCATATTTTGTTTATTGACGAAGCCATTCAGCCAGAAATGAGCCTCATCACTGAAGATGATTTTTCGATTTTTAGCACTCTTAACGTTGAGGCCACTGACTCCGAATTTCGGTAGTAAATTTTAATAATTTCGACTCGTTTTTGGCTCGTATATCTTTCCATCATGAAATGGCAAACCTTACTGAAGAGAAATGTCAAAAGAACGGCAAGAAATATGGCGTCGTTTGCTGTCCCTGTTGCTCTACTTTTGTAGCGTCCTTGTTGAAAAACCCTTTAGGTATAGCATACCCGGTTACTTTCTTATTGACAGGCGTATTTTAAACGATTATTGCAAAAAGAAACGATACCTCATCTTCTCTGTACAGTATACATTGTACATGTCCTGCTCTCTCACAATGATGAAGGCGCCATCTATGAGACTCATACTAAAATGATTTGTCAAATAAAACGTAAGAAGTCTTGCGTACGCCTCATATGGGTTCGGGCATGGAATTTCATAGATTCGTGTAGAAACACAAGGGTTCAGCAAAAAGTTTTCCTATATCCTTCCATCCATAAAAGCAAAACCGTTCAATTTATCCCAATAAGTTGAAACACTCATACCTAAATTTGTATATGAAAAATCCCGTTGCATGCACCTTACCATGAAATAATAATGAAACAGTTTATCAAGAATGACATAAAAACTGATATCGAATTAATCATCTCCGAAATTATTTTTGTTTTGCAAAGATGCCCGCACAGGTTTGGCGAGGGTGACAGTAAAAACTGGTTATAAACCATACAACGAAGCCTCTAAAATTAAGTTTCGTTTTAAATAAAAAATGATCAAAGGCGTAGTTATTTGTTCAGCACTTCCATTTGCATCGAACTTATAAATTACCATTGACAAATTGCCACAGTCACAGAGCTTACAGCAAAGTATAATTAAAAAGCGTCTGCGCAAGAGGACATTATTTAAAAAAGCGCGCAAGCTCTTTCTCTCTTCCTTAGGCTATAACCATTGATGGTTGAAAAATGAATTTTTCATTTAAATTCAATTATTTTATTATGCAAACCACGTATGGCGGGCTCGAAAAATTGGTGCCATAGTTTACTTAGTTATTTATATTCTTCGATGCGCATGCGGCCGTCCGGTCCGATCCGATCAATAATTCATAGCTTTAATTAATAACGCCCTTTTGATTTTGCACGAAACTAAAACTCAAACAGACAACCTTAAATGGCATCGCGCGGATCCTTTAATAAACGCATACCGCCTGTCGCAAACGTCCATCACATCCAGGCGTGGATTTTCGCAGATTAGTTTGTGGTGTGATATTAAAATTAGCAAAATCTTCTAAGATTAGCTTCAGATAAAGAATCCATATAGGAATCGCCTTTTACCCGAAGGTGTTAAGTCGGCACTCATCTGTGGTCAAACGTTGCATGTTATCTCTGCTAATGATAGCCTCGGCTCGACTAATGGGGTATAATCAAGGACGATTTCAAGATTGATTTATGCACATCAGAATAGTGGAATATGGAATGATCGTTTTGGTGGGCCATGTATCGCACTAAACGATCTGGCCGATGCAGATACATGCATATATGTATTTGGATACCTAGACTACCATCACTTGTTTTGATTTCCTTTGTGTCTCAGCACATCCTGGGAAAATTTAAAGAAAGTGTGGTTTCCAACTTGAACTACATAAGTTCTCATTGTGAAGAACATACTCCTTATTCAAAAGCAAACAGAGAAATAAAATGGAATAATTTTTCTATTCAAAGACTGAAATAATAAGAATCAAGGACAATGCATTTATTGTCCCGACCTGTCACAACAAATAAACAATGTAAACATACGTGGTGTACGCATGTACATGTGAGTTCGGGGGATGGCATTCAACTGTCAAAATCAATGTCAAGGGAATAAAATAGTAAAAGGGAGAAAGTCCTTTTTAACAAAAAATTAAAAAAAAAAAAAAAACTCTTAGTGTGCGCCTAATCCTTTCCCATTGCTACCTTTTGCTTGATTTCGGTGGATACAATGAGACTGTTGAGTGCAAGACAATCGCACTGATATCATGCTGTGATAAAATTGGAACAACTATATCAGACATGTTGGGGACGACGAAGATAGATGATTAATGTACACTTGGATTCAGAGTATAGAAATGTCATGTGAAAGTAAAAATGATTTAATTTTCAGAAAATGTCTTTGAAGTTTGAAGGAAATGCCAGTGTCGTGTGTGGTATCAAACAGTCAAAATTAACACCAAAAATTATTGATCGTCTATCCTCTTTAGGTTCACACTTTGAGCCCTAAGTTATGTAACTATTTAGTTCAGATTCATAAAAGGTCAACAAATTTAGCACCCAAGCTGAAGGGGATTCTTAGTATTTTTAAAAAAATGTCGACTTCTTGATAACTTTCTAAAAGCTTACAACTTTTTCAATTTGAAATAAGTTGAAGGTACATATTTCCCAAGCTAAAAATTGTTCTCAAAGTCTCAAATTGAATGCCAACATTTTTTTCATAAACTGTTGAAAATAGCATTTTAACAAAGTTAACAAAGTTACAAATAGAAATTGTCTTCTTACTTTTATTTTTATCGGAATTCTATTGCTCTATAGTGAAAGATATTGGGTGTATGGATATTAAAAAATAAAAGCTATTTTGGAAGGAGTTAAGGCCATCAAGTCATAGTTTTTACTCATATCTAAAGCTAGATAGTTTAATATTACGATTTATTTAATGTGTCAACACAAAAAATCTTTAGCTAGAAAATTCTATCCTAAGCTTCATATTTTAAACCATCAATTTTGTATTCACATATTTAGACTCAAGGGGGCATATTCATAGTTACTTTTAAACTCCAGTTTATCTTAGACTCGGGTTTATTCAATGTTATTTAGATAGGATAAACCCAGGTCTAAGATAAACTGGAGTTTAAAAGTGACTATGAATATATGCCCCAAGGAGTTTTAGCTTCAACTAGATCAAAAAGCAAAGAAGCGGGGTTTTGGAGCTGTGTTATACCACAACTTTTTCATGTACACAATTTTTCAGTCTAAAGCTTCAAAAACCTGCTTTAACTGTATATTTTTCCGTCAGGTTTTGCCTTTTCTTTTCAATTTGTTGTTAACCAAACTTCGTAAAGGGTTTTTTTTTTTCTTAGAGGTATAGAACTTTAAGTTGGCAACATTATTTTAACTGGCAGCCATTTTGTCAGCTTCGAAGTGATTTATTTTTAGCTTGGTTTTGCATTTCAACATGAATAGACTGACGTCTGAACTACGCTTATAAATTGTGCCCAAATGGGCCCAAAACAAGATTTCCGTTGATCCCAATTTTTGTAAGCGAATTTTGTTTAACGATGAAGCTTACTTTTCATTGAATGGATACGTCAATAAACAAAACTGCCGTATTTGGAGTGATGATAATCCTCAAGAGTATGTTGAGACACCGTTACATCCACAAAAAATGACTGTTTGGTGTGCTTTATGGTTTGGTGCAATAATTGGTCCGTACTTCCTTAAAAACGATGCTGGATAGAACGTTACAGTCAATGGTGACCGCTAAAGAGCCGTGATTACTGACTTTTTCGTTCATAAATTGAACAACCATGATGTGCAGGAGCTGTTGTTTCAACAAAACGGCGCAACATGTTACACAGCTCGTGCCACAATTGATTTATTAAAGGAAACGTTTGGTAACCGCATAGTTTCACGTTACGGACCAGTGAATTGGCCTCCATGATCGTGCGATTTAACTCCGCTTGACTATTTTCTGTGGGGATATGTGAAGTCGCTAGTCTACGCCGATAAGCCCGAAACGATTGACCATATGGAGGACACCATTCGCCGCCTTATTGCCGATATGCGGGCACAAATGTTGGAAAAAGTCATTGAAAATTGGACCTCCAGATTAGACTATGTCCGAGCCAGCCGTGGCGGTCATGTGCCAAAAATCATATTTAAATTATAATGCCAGAAGATTATCTTTCGAATGAAGTAAATTTAATGGCAATTTAAAAAAATCATCTTTGTTTTATTCCATTTCAAAGTTCTATACCTCTAAAAAAAAAAACACCCTTTATAACCGCAACTTTATTTCCCCTCTAAACTATGTGATGTGAAATATTTCTAAAGAAGAAAAATAAAACGTAAAGAACCTCGAACAATTTAAAATAATTGTGACAGCTGAAAGGATTGGAACAATGGGTATGGAAAGAAACTTAAAATGTCATTTTAGGTGTGTTCAAACTTCAAAAAATTATGGATGCGTTCAATGTTTCACTTAAGCAGAGTTGTTTCAGAACAAAATATTTATTTGGATGAGAGAAAAAGGGAGTTTTCAAATAAGCGGTGTGCAGTTATCCGTACGAATTTGTGTGAAAAAGCACTGAAAAAAAACGTGATAAATTTCTTCTTGCATATAACCGAAAGTTTCATTTAAGCGGAGTGCATATAGGCGGAGTCGACTGTATATAGAAATATAGATATGGAACTAAATTCCAGGTTCACTAAGATATCTCAAAAATATATGTATTCTCTGCTCAGAGGTTAGTGTGACTGCTCTATAAGCTGTGTTCAGTCCCCAAACTAAAACTAAAAATACCTCTTACGATTTACCTTTGAACTTGTGATATTCAATTTGCAATACATTTGCTTTTCGGTTTTTTGCCCAAAAATTTGCACAACTAAAAAACTGATTTTTTACATATTTTTTCATTGTAGTAGCCCTTCTCAAGTTATTCATAGCCGTGCATTTTCTTTTTCTTCTACCTGCAGGTACTCAGCTATTTGCAGCGCCACCTATATAGATATAAGGAAAGATTAGGTATGGCAGTTAGGGGACTTACAAAAATACTTATGTCATGGTTTTGGCTGAAGGGAGATTAATTATAAATTGTCAGATGTCAGCCTTCAAAGGACGTTACATGAGGACAAAATTCTAACATAAGAAAATTGAGTGAGACAAATTAAAAACATGTCATACCTCAGGTTGAAGAGAGGCTTCATTGCAAAATTTTAACTTTCTAAAGGTCGGTCAGTAAGGAGAAAACTAAAATATGATAAAAATGGGCTTGGCAACTCTTGGCAGTGAGCTGATTTTACTCAAACCAATTTCTAAACCATTTCGTTGCCAAAAGTCTAAATTGGTTCAGTAGTTTTTAAGTCTATAAGCCTCATATAGACTAATATTAATTTTTTGTATTTTAAATTGACTTACTTTTATTTTAATTTAATTTATTTCGAAACTAAAATTTTGATTTAATTAAAATAAAAGGCAATAAAATGAAATGAAATTCTCTTGAAAAACAAGGTGTTCAAGTCAAACTGATTCTCAGTAAACCCCGATCATTTCCCACATCATATGGAATATCATAAGAATATATGAACAAAAAGGGACATAATTCCATTCCAAAATACTCTCATAATTACTATGTATGGTTTCTTGAAGTTATACATGATTTCGATGCTTCAGTTAAGAAGGTGGACAAGGATAATTACAAAATATTTCTTCTATTTTTGTTTTGTTGTTTTTAAAATTTTGGTATACGACTACGATCAAAAGTCATTCAATTCTTCAATTCGACATTTTTTCGTTTGAAAATCCATTAAAGAATAATGACGGAAATCTACTATTGATTAGATAGCAACACACACATTTTTACTAGAACAAATAAAATTACATAAAGAGGGAAGTTCCAGAAGGCGGATGTAATCTGAGTAAATTGCAGATCCTCGACTTAAAATAAACAAACATTTTTTCGAGAAAAACAAATAGAAGGTACATACATACCACTATCTAGGCGGAATCAGAAGAATATTCTAAAAATACATATTCAGAAGGATAACACATCTCAATTAAGTCATTTCATTAAAAAAAAAAATTATATTTGAAATAGTCTCGTTTTAAGTGGTTAACAGAGAAATTTCGCATTTAAAGCAACAGAAAGACCCATAGCACGAGGACATCAATGCCATTCTTTAACCCCAAGTCATGGGAATCACATCTGACTTTTTTTTCAAGAAATATTCAAGTGCGTAAGTTTAACTTGTCAATTGCCTGTCATATTAAGGATTAAGGTGTACATAAATCTGTCAAATATTTTTCTTGATTGGGACATAAACACATCAAATTTCAAAAAGCCAACAAGAGCAAAATTATAACCTACCAATGGCTAAAATGGTTAAAAAAATATAGAAGTTTCTCAATATAATTTGGGAGATGGGTATGTTTTTAGCATTTAATTTAAATCGAGTCCTTTAACAGATGAAAATAACTGAGCTTCCGTGTATTTTTAATAATACCACAACCGTGGTAAGTTTGTGTTTTTAGATAAATAATGGAGATAAATGTATGCACATAATCTTTAAATTACTCAAGAACCTTCATTTTTTGTAACTTTACCATCTTCCTTGTTAAAGGTTACCAAGAAATTGTCACTACAAATAAATTCAAAAAATGTTTTTATTACTTTTGGGCAATATTTACCTTTTCTACCTATGTACAATATATGATTTCTTAAAGCTTGAACGCTTAACCACCTTGTAGTTCTTATAATATGAGTAAATTCGTATGACTTACTCGTGAAGCTTAAATTAAAAGACAACATCAACTTCAATCTTGTTTACAGCTGCTTGCAGCGCAGGTGTTGAATATCTCCTTCGTATTATAATTTTACGATTCAAATAATGAAAGATGTGATTGTTAGAATAGCATAAATCATGCATATGACTTGTAATTCCAACTTAATACCGTTATTTTCTTAAATGACTTTCAATTACTTAAACCAGATCGTTTTCATAAATAATAAATGCAAGAACAAACATTTGGGCCAAATTATTTAAGCTATCATAATTTCATAACATAACTGTGACATAAGCCAAATGAAATGATCTGACATTTAATGTATTTTTACACCAGAAATGAAGCAATTTGTGTAAGATTTTTATGATCCGATTAAATTTTAAATAAAATCTGAACGCAATATTTGCCGACGAAATAAATGAAACGAAAATGTTAATTAGGATTTTAAATACCTTCAAAATGGCAACGATGCTAATAAGTTTGATTCGCAACATTGACACGGAAATGAAAATTAAAAAAAAAAAAGCGTTGCTTCAAACGACAAATCAATATTGAGTCAAAAAAAAAAATGTTTACTGTTGAAAACATCGTCGTAATTTTATTGTATTGAAATATATTAAAAAAAAGAAAAGTTCGTTACCCATAACCATAATTGAGACCTTTCTATGCTCACTTTTGACACCTTTTTAACAAAACTAGTAAGTCTATGGAAAAGAGATACAGGGTGATTTTTTTTAGAAGTGTGGTTTTCAATCTGACAATACTTTTTTTCGGAATCGGTCTTTTTGACAGCTGTCACCTGATTTATGCTCAGTTTGGTTTTCCATTTTATAATGAATAGATTTACTCCTGAACAACAAGGCGTAGATTCGGTGAATGGGGCCAAAACAAGATTGCCATTGGTCTTGATTTTCACAAGAAAATTTTGTTCAGCGATGAAGCTCATTTTTGGTTGAATGGGTACGTTAATAAGCAAAATTGTCGTATTTAGAGTTATCATAATGCACAAGGCATTGTTGAAACGCCGTTAAATCCTCAAAAAGTCACTGTTTGGTGTGCTCTATGGGCAGAAGGAATCATTGGTCCATATTTCTTCAAAAATGAAAGCGGCCATAATGTTACAGTCAATAGGGAACGCTATAGAGCCATGATTAATGACTTTTTCGTGTGTGAATTCGAGGATGTTGATGTGGACGACCTTTGGTTCCAACAAGACGGCGCTACATGCCATACAGCCAACGAAAAAAACAATTTATTGAAGGAAACTTTTGTTGAGCGCATTATCTCGCGTGGCCTGTGGCGTGGCCTCCAAGATCGTGTGATTTAATACCGCCGGACTATTTTTTGTGGGGTTATGTGAAGTCAATTGTCTACGCAGATAATAACGAGACGATTGACGCCTTGGAAGAGAATATTTGGCGCGTTATTGCTGGCATTCGGCCCTAACTGCTGCAAAAATTGGTCGAAAATTGGGCCCCTCGGCTGGAGTTTATTCGGCGAGCCAACCGCGGCAGCCACTTGTCCGAAATCATTTTTAAAACATAATGGCAAATCCTTATCTTTACAATAAAGCTAAATTCTTGGCCGCATAACACTACATTATGTGCGTTTTATTTCTTCTCGAAAACCACACGTTAAAAAAAACACCCTTTACAAAATAAAGATCGGTTCGATCACATCCATTATTATAATTTATTTTATTCAAAGAAAACATAGATATTACTGAAAAACTCACCAAAAACAAAATTTACTTTTCTACTCGAATTTCAGTTTTTTACTTTCTACTGGACTGCTAAGAATTTAAGTAGGTACAGCGCACTTAGCACAGGAACACCTGAACCAAACCAAATCCTTTCAATGAATTATTATAAGGTCCTTTTTGTGAAACTGTTGTTTCTTGTACCTTTTGTATATATCCGTATAAATCCAGAAAAAAGTGGACCCACATGGATGGGCAGTTAAAATTCCTATACCGATTTTTTTTGAAGCATCGTAATAACAATCCACAAAATCCTTTTTTTTTTTTTTTTCTTTCTTCTCAGTTCCAAGTCATTTTTGGATAATCGACTTTTATATCGCCACCATGATTTAACATAATCATTTCGATTCTGTGACCAATCCACTTAAAACAGTCTCTGATGAGCAATATTTGCATTTGAAATATACTATATGTGTGATGGGACCTCTAGCATGGTCCTCGAAAAAAAAACAAAAATAATAATACAACAAAAAAAATCCTTTAATACCTGGCGATTGTAAATCTCACCGACAAAGGGCTACCTGGATCGATTATTCAAATTGTTCTACACAACAACGATTGTAAATAAAAATAAGGATGCGCACCTCGTCCAGGTGCCTCTAGTCCTCATCGGATTCTCTCGACTCTCGAGTATCTCACCTTCTATTTCACACAACACATCAGCTTCCACCGTTGAGGATGGGTAAACAATTTGTTGCGGTTGCGCTACCATCATGCTCCATCGATACCGACACGGACACTGCGTATAAACAGTATACACCGTATCTGGATGGTCTCATCACGTAGAATGTAAGTTTGGTGCATTATGATCTTTAGGAGTGCGAGGGATCAGAGATCAAGTGCCATGTTTACCAATAGGTATATGCCAATGTGTAGTGTACCTACGAAGCCTGGGCTATATTGATGCATCGGTTGCTGCTGCTATATTATCGGCAACAGTGGTCATCCTTCATTCAGCGCCAGCGGGTGATTACTGCTCGTGATTTATTGGGGCGGTGATCCGCCCCATTATGTTCCTTTAATTTTTGTTAGTTGTTGATTTTTTTTTTTGCTAACCATGATGGAGTAATGTTCAGGGAATTTCACCAGTAGGTTGATACCTCTGATTATTTTCTTTTCTTTTACATAAAAAAGGAATTTTGAAAGAAAGTTTAAAATTAATTTTCTAGATAAAAAAAATATTATAGTGAGCCCACCATACATTTTTATTGAGAGCTTGGTTAAGAACAGAAGAGTCTATAAGTCCAAACGCAATGATGGAACATCAAAAATAATGTTAAGTATTAAATGTCAGCACCTTAAATATTGGTAGTTTCACTCACTTACGATACAATCTTTCAATTGCGATATTAGTCGTTTCTTGTTTGTGAAAACTATTTTATTTAAAAAATTCAACTGATCCCGAACAAACTATATGAGATTAATACACAAAGTTGAAATTGAAGCGATCTGCCTAATTTGATTCCGGTTTTTATTTCATAGCGATGTGACTTTTAATATTCTTTGTCGCCAGATGTAAGGACGTGTCATTTTCAGAGTGCAGAAACTTTTGCATATCCACAACGACTTCAATGACACGAACGTGCGCCAGTGAAAAAACTGCAAAATTAAATTTACAAAACCTTACCTACCTACAAGAGAGTCAGAAAAAAAAAAATGAAAGAACTGTCTTAATAAAATCGATACGTACAGGCATCACTACACCTGGTGTACGGTGGAGCTCTATTAATAGTCGACCCGCATGCATGGCCATGCGTCGCGTCGGTCGTCTTCGGATGGTCATAGTCGTGTGCCACACCAAAAAAAATAATATAAATGGCGCAGAGCAACCTGGGGATCCGTCTGAAGGCTGTGTGGCACGACAGACAATGTCTTTGGATGTAAACAGACAGCATTTTACTCCTCCTATCCTTATATAGGTAGTATACGTAGTAGACCATACCGTCAGCAGGTTAAATAGGCAATGGTCTCGATATGGTGGGATACATAAAAGCTGGTGTGGCGCATGTTTTGAGTGTGCGGCGCATGTTGTTGTTTTTTTTGTTTTTTTTTTTTTATTCGAGTGCACCCGCATTAGATGGAAGACAGCGGCGGCGCACGGCTTGAATGAGACTTCTGGGTTGCAAGCTGAAAGATACATTTACCTTTTATTTTGTATGGATCCAAGGTGAAGTTTATTGAAAATGAAAGTGTTAAAAAAAAATATAGCCCTTTTGTTGGAACTATTTTAAGACTAATAGAGTTCCAGGTGGTAAGTCAATGTGAGAAATAACTTTAGCGCCAACACCATTAGTCAATTGGGATTTCTTTATTTTTGGTAAAAAATTAATTAATTTAACAAAAATATTTTGTAGCAATTATTTTTTAGTATTTTTAGAACTTAAAATCATGTATAACAATTGACTTTTGTCGCTGAGGCTTAAATAAGGGTTGTTCCGCATCATAGGGTGAACCAAATTTAGACATCATTTAGCATCATCAAAATATCACGAAAATCTCGTGAGTGTAGAAAATTCACTCAGTATCAAATATGTAGTACATATTATATCGCTTTTCTATTTGGTTTCATAGATACGAGAAAAGAATACAGAATTTGTTACAAAAATTACTCAAAAAAAAGTTTGTTTTGTCAGTAAATGCATTTGAATTCTTATTACGACGTTGTAAAAAAAGATTTCAAAAATATTGGAATGAATTATTAGTAATACTTTAAAGGTACCAACATATCATTAACGTACATACATTTATCAAAATTGAAGCAATTCAGTCCAGTAGCGAAGGCTCTATGTACATGTATAGGGTATACCAACACAAAGACGCAATTTATTTTTGAGGTTTATAACGGGTGATTTTTAAGCTGGTTTGGTTTTGGCAACACTGGTTTTGACAGCTGACGTGTGTTTAGTACCTTGTGTCACTGTCAAACAGCTTCAGTTTGGTTTGCAATTTAACCATGGATCATCTTACAAATGAACAACGCTTGCAAATTATTGAATTTTATTATCAAAATTCGTGCTCGGTTCGAAATGTTCATCGCGCGCTGCTTGTGTTCAGCGATGAGGCTCATTTTTGGTTGAATGGGTACGTAAATAAGCAAAATTGCCGCATTTGGAGTGAAGATCAGCCCGAAGCATTGCAACAGCTACCAATGCATCCCGAAAAAGCCACTGTTTGGTGCGGTTTATGGGCCGGCGGCATTATTGGGCCTATTTCTTCAAAGATGATGCGAATCGCAGCGTTACTGTCAATGGTGAACGCTACCGAGCGATGATAACAAACTTTTTTTTGCCCGAAATGGAAGTTCTTGACTTGCATGATATGTGGTTTCAACAAGACGGTGCCACATGCCACACAGCACGCGAAACAATGGCGCAATTGCGAGGCGAGTTTGGTGAACAGTTAATTTCACGTTTCGGGCCGGTCAATTGGCCGCCTAGATCGTGCGATTTGACACCATTAGATTATTTTTTGTGGGGGTATGTCAAGGCTAATGTCTATAGGGACAAGCCCGCTTCGATTGACGCACTGGAAGCCAACATCCATGCATTCATTCGTGAGATACCGGCCGATATGTGTGAAAGAGTATGCCAAAATTGGACTCAGCGGATGGGCTACCTGAGACGCAGCCGCGGTCAACATTTGCATGAAATTATCTTTAAACATTAAATTGCAAGGTTCAAACTATCGATTCAAATACATATTTCATTCATTTTTTCGAATTTTTTGTGTTTTTTTTTTTTTTAAAGTTCTAAACCTCTTAAAAAATCACCCGTTATTATGCTTCTACTCAAATCCACAGAGATGAACATATATTCACCTTTAATTTGCTTTTAATGGGCTTTAATTCAAGCGTTTCGTTACGACGATCTCACTTGGACTTAAATTTAAATATCTGGTTTGACTAAGAATTGTTGAGAGCATTGGAGTACTTAAAGCAAAAATGGTACTTAATTAAGTCAAATTTTGAAAAAAAAAAAAAATTGAATTTCAAAATGTTTATTCGAAACCTACACGCGCTTGTGTTTCGATGTATTTTATACCAAACAACTTGGGATGTCGTTAAAAATAATAAATCGCTTCATGAAATTTTGACTTTTTTTTAACGGTCAAGCATTTTCAAATCGTCATAATAAAATAAGAAATAAGTAGAATAGTTCCTAATTTTTATAGAATTTTAAGATCTACAAATCATGCACTTTGTGAATGACAAAATTTGGATGTTTCCAATATAAAAATAAAAATCAATAAACACTAAATAGGACTAAATTTAAAAATTAGTGATATAACATAGCAATTTTGTTATTCCAGAGCAAATATATTATTAATTTATTTATACAGGATATCTTGTAAATAATGGATAATATTGTAACTGGGAAAAGCTGGCCTTAAGATCTTTCAGAAAAAAATATAAAAAAATATTGCGCATTTGGCCTCTATATTATGATGTTTTTTTTCAAATTTTTCTTTAAGGAATTATCACTTCACTCAAATATTCGAACACTGCGACCACGAGTGTCTGTATGATTCTTATATATTTTGTATTTTTATAATATTTTAGTCAAATTTCAGTCAAATTTAACACCAGTTATTGTTTTAATTTTAATTTTAAAAATTAATTTTTCAATACAAAACTGATAAAATATTTATTTTTACCGAAGTTTAACCATCTCTAAGAAATAAAACTGTATGAGATCATAAGTAGGAGCTTTTTAACATTTTGTATACTCAAAAGAAAATGACCATTCAATGTAAGAATGGTCATTTATTAGGCCTATATAAAAGTACTAGTTTGCAAATAAGATGTGGTAAAGTATATCACTTTATGTCATAGACTACCAGCTCAAACTTCAGTCCGCTTGTCCAGGAGGGACAGATTTTATCATTCCGGACATATATTTGATTTTTTTAGACAGAGAAATCATTTTGTTTTCAAAATAGATTCACTACTTCACGTTTTAAATTATTTGCGTATGTCATTTAAACTCACATGGAATTCATAAGAAATATTTTTTTTTATAAAATATGTTCCGGGATTTTGCTTACTGAAATTCTAAGTTGAAGAGTTTAAGAAGTGTTTTTACTGTTCCATCTGAACAATCAATACGAAATTTACTTCTCCCAAACAAAAGAGTTGACATGCAAACGTTTTTTTTTTTTTGTAAATTTACCATTGAAGCGTGGTGCTTTGTTGCTGTGGGGTTTAACTATATAATTCAGTAGTGTATTGATTTAGTGGATGGACGTAATATTCCCAAGTTATGAGCAAAGCATGTATATGAGCGCATACCTAACAATTTATATTTGAAACAAGAAAAGGGCAATGTGTTGTAATATAACTAAAGCTTTCAAAAATTCAGAATTCCTTTAAAAAATGTGGTGATTATGAGATAAAATTAAAGTATTTAGATTAGATATTATGTAAAGTTAAAATTAAACAAATAATATTTTAAATTATATTGTTGAGAGTAAAATTAGATTGTTGAGTGTATATAGTGAGGATAATGGCTGTTACTAGAGTTGTGTAAATCGTTCATTTCAAATGATCGAATCGTTCAAGAATCGATTACAAAATGATTCGATCATTCTAATCAATCGATCATTCGATCATTTTCATTCCACTCAATTCATTATTTCATACTGTTCCGATTCGATTTTTGATGTGTAAACATCTATATGTCGGCGGTAGAGAGAAATAAAAACGTGGACTTTCCTCTGTGCGACGCGTCGTTACGATGTACAAAGTTACGTAGCGCGTATTCTCGGAAATGAATTAATATTTGGGCACCTGTCAAATTAAAAGTGTTCTAAAGGACCCACAGAACTGGTGTGACTTCAGGTAGTTTCCACCTCCTAAATTGAAGTACTCCGTTTTTCGATCCGAAGTAATAAAAAGTTTAGTATACTTTGACACTTATCAAACTAAGTCTTCTAGTCGTCCCAGAACGTCGGCCGTGAGACTAGGGTTATACCCACCTCCGAAATCGATTGGTGTACTCCGTTTTTCGATCCGCCCTAACAAAAATGTTGGTTTATTTTGACACTTAGTCAATTGGCGTACTCCGTTTTTCGATCCGCCGTACCAAAAATGTTGGCATATTTTGACACCTGTCAAACTAAGACAATTTTTTTATTTCGGTTTCGATGAAATTTAATCTCCAAAGTTAACGAATACTGTACCGATTTGATCGACCCCATTTCTGTTCTCCGATAAAATATATTAATAATTCAAGAGATATTGATATCGAAAATCGAGATTCATTGCAATGATTGAGATTGGGATTGAAAATCGAGAATCATCGAAATGATTGAGATTGGGATGGAAAATCGAGAATCATCAAAATGATTGAGGTTGGGATCGATTGAAACGAAAATTTGTGATTTCAATCATCAATACTTTTGGATGATCGGATCAAAAAAATCAAATCGTTCCTGATTGAGACAGCCCTAGCTGTTACACCGTTGATTTTTGATTTTGATTTTTGGATTTTCATATTAATCTATTTTTTATTCTTAAGCCTTAAAAAATTATATTAAATTGTGCAATTATTCTGCCAATAAGAAACCATATATTCTTTTAACCTAACATATAATTAAGTTAACTAAACGTACGAGAATTTTTTTCTTGTTTTTTGACGTGACTGATTTTCACTTTAATTTTGATTTCGCTTGGAATTAATAGGCCTTAGTTTTTTTTTTTTAAATAAAAATAGATATACAGACAGAATGATGGAATAACATGCTTGATTGAAATTTTGAATTCGATTTTTTTACGCCTTCAGATCTTCCTAGCAAGTAAAACATCTACTTCGAACACCATTTTTTTAGGTTATTATCCTGGAAAAAATGTTAGATTTATTCTTGCATTAGACCACTATTTTGCGCTAGGTGAAAGCGATCTCAATTGATGGGGTCTGCGGATTATAGAAATAATATTTCAATTTTGATCAAGCTTCCTTCTAATTGTGGGAGATCCACTTTCAACGGTCCTAAAGCATATACCTATACATGAAACAGCTGTTCGAATTCAATTGTGTGGGATTAAAAAAACTCTATAACAGTTTCATTGCTTAAAGCAATTCAAAACAACATTAATATTGGACCAGATGACTCTAAAAATACTTTTCCCACGACACGTTTCCCCAACCTTTCAAATAAAAACAAAACACTTTTTGTTTCGATTCCATCGCATGTAAATCATTGAACCGTAAATAAATATAACAAACATGTCATTCAATAAATTTCTGACAAAAACTACAGCATAAAAAGTAAAGTGTATAATGTTTACAATAATAATGCTGGTATATAGGTTTATGCAGATACATAATTCAAATAGGTATAGAATGACAATTTATAAATTTTAATATCGAGTGCACATGCAATTTAGACAGTTTAACGCCTTGCAGCGACGTGTTATTGCTATTCCTATTATTTATATGATACGCTCATTAGTTTCATCACCAATTATACACATACATATACACATAGATTTCAAGAACTTTATACTACATCAGACGGAAATATGCAAACTGGCATCATCACTGATTGGCTTTATGTTATGTACATATATGTATGTAGAGAACATTTCAAGTGCACGTCACCTATAATGACGAAACATAAAAATTCCACCTCGATTGATCTTAATTATGCAATCTTTGGATTATGGACAAAGCGCACCAAGGCAATCTATTTGAAAATTACTTCGAAAACAGGATTACATTCCCATGATTTGGTGGCAGAAACAACTGTAGCCTCCCAACTTTTAATATTACTATAAACCAGACATGTGTCGGTCAAACAGTGGGTTAAAACTATTTTAAATTGAACTAAAACAGCATTAAACGCTCTTATTCAAATTCAAGATAGTTTTGTAGCTTCAGTAACTCTAATTTATTGATAACTGCGATGGTAGTTGGACGATTTTCCCATAAATATTTGTACCATTTTGCACTTCAGTTCAATTTTGTAAGAGGAAAAAATCCGAAAAGCTAATTTATCACTGAATTATTTTTTTCAGATCTTTTCCCTTCTGCCATGTATGTTGGACCATTGTATACCAAACGGCTAGGTTATCCTAAGCTGAGATCCTTTTTCGACGTGGGCAACGATTGATTCACTGATTCTGGAGTCCACAACGATGGGTGATGACGGGAAGGCTTGTTACGTCTACTTTTTCTACATACTAATTTATATATATATGCGTACAACATAGGTATAGGTACTATATTTAATCTAGAACGAATAAGTGGTCCAACAACTTGAGACGCGTTGAATGCAGCGCAATATTCTCTGGGCTTTCAATTACTCGTTTGGTCATTTACTCGTGCGATCACAGCAGAAGACAGAATATGCAGTGCGAGAAGTCGAGCTGCTTAATTAATTTAGTCCAAAGCCGAGGCAATGTGACAGGCTCTCAAAAGCATTTCTGAGTCAGAAAATTTCAGCCTGGCTTCCTCAGAACGGGAAACAAATATCAATTAATTATTCGTTTTTATATGAATCGGGCGGATGGACGAAGCTGTGGCGCTGAGCGGCGGCGTGCGGACCAATATTGCAGCGAGGTACCTTTTATAGACTGCAATGCTGCCTGACAGTGTGTGTAACAATTATTTGTTCTGATTTTGTTGCCGTTCGTTTAAGGAAAATTATACTTGCAGGCAGAGGTACATATAATTAATATAATTTCAGACGGCAAAAGGTTTGTTAAAATATCGGCTTAAGCCTGGCATATTGATGAGAATTTCACTCAAACTTGACTCAAATTGATTGAGTTGTATGGGTTAATTGAACGTAACAGGCTGCGGTTTGGCATAAGTTACAATAATTCCGCAAATATCGCATAATCATAATAATTTTGTGAAACATGGAATTTAAATTTTATGGAACCTGAATAAAAATAAGTAACCATATAATCGAAGGAGTATAGGTATATCAATGGTCAATTTAAAATTTTATTTGCTGAAATACTTTAATATTGAAAATTGTTATGGTCAATACTGTGTGTGGTCAAATTATTACCATAAAGAAAGGGATTACTTTCAATGGAGAATGTTTGCATTAGGTATATGGGGATAGTGAATATCCATATAACTGTCTATTTTTGTTATTAGAGAACCATACTTAAGATGACAAGGTTTTAAATTTGGTTGAAAGAGCAGCAAGTTGTTTGATTTTAAAAGATTGGTGCAATCGAGATGTTTTTGCCTTAACGACTCCGATTTAATGTTATTTGTTTCAATTTTGTTTAAGATGTCCTAATTGTTTATTAAAAACTAAATTAATTGCCGACCAACTTGCCCTTTTAGAAAATTGAATTGAATATTCAAAATTAAGACGTGTAGGTAGGATAGGTATAAAATTATATTGTGAAAAGTAAATAATAAAAAAATACCACCGACTGGATCGCACAAATTCGCTCTTGAGATTCAAAAATGTTATAAAGCCACAAATTGAAAATTGTTAGTAATGTCATGAAATCTGTGACGATAAAATGTTTAAAAAATCAAAAGCAAAAATGAATTTTCCTTTAATTTTTTTTTTGGAATTTTTAAATGCAATAGTTTTTAATATTTATAAATAGCAGATTGCAAAACTAAAAGATGATCGGTACATTCACTGAAATGAGTAAGCCAAAAATGTACCATTGTTTCAAAAAACCTGGACTGCCTACATTATGCGCTATATTAATTTTTTGCCAAAAACCTAAAAAACAGTTTTCTTACTATTATTTCGATCATTACAGGTACGAAGTTTAATAAAAATGGTTAGAGCCGTTTTCGAGAAAATTCGAATCAAAATTGTTGTTTGGCAGCTACTGGTTCTAGATGAGCTAAAACAAAAATTCGAATTTTTCCCTTAGGGTACCAAATTTTAAGCAAATCGGTCCACTCGTTTAGACTCTAGCTCAAATTAAAGTGGGCGCACGTACGCATAGACGCACAGGCTGATGGACGGTATGATCAATCATCGTTGTGTTATTTTCAAAATTTTTTGTACACAAAACCATCATAGATCAAAAGCAGTCTTAACGTATAAGTTAGGAATTAATTTAAAAATCGTAACACTGTTGCGATAACATGCAAGATTGTTTGCTTAGAAACTTTAAGTTCGTTGAGTATATAGAATCTGGACGCTAGAACTTAGCTGATAGAATCTACCCACAGGAATCTAGCAGTTAAAATCCAGACACTATATAATCTAGCATCTGGTATAATCGCAGACTACTGTCTTTGCGAAAAAGGAGAAACAAGTTTTTGGCAATTTTCCTTCGCACTCGATCTCCTATACTGAATATATTCTAATTGCCTTCGTACTTATCTTCACTTTAAAAAACTTAAAAACTCTCTCTTTATCAACGATATTTAATCGTAACTCAAACCAATCTTATTAATGATCCTAAGTCGCCTTCTTCAAGTTTGTTAACTTTAAAAGAAAATCCGATGGTTACCCTACCTCTCTCTCTCCTTCAATAACGAAATTTCAAATAAACCACAAACTATCAGCAACTTTGTTCCTACTTTTATCAAACAATCCTTTACTGCACCAGATTCCCATTATTTCAATTATTCACCAAATTTATCTTTAGGGCCATTTCTTCCTAACACCATTGACCCATGTCTATAGTCGAGAATAAGCTACATCAACTTAATAACGAATTTAAACCCGGCACAAGTGGTCTCTCCCCGCCTTATATTTCTAAAAAAAAATCTCTTCCACTCTTTCTCTTCGCCTCTCAAAAACTTTCTGTTTATCCTTTTTTGAAGGAGAATTTCCCCAGAGATGGAAAACTTCTTTCATAACCCCAATACACAAAAAGAGTCCTAAGTGCGATGTAAAAAACTATCGTCATATAGCCAAACATTCACATCTTCCAAAAATCTACGAAAGTGTTTTGTGCGAATACTGTACATCTGTCATATCCCCTAGACAACACAGCTTTTCCAAATGTAAGCCCACAACTACTAACCTTGTTGAGTTTGCATCGCTTAACCTCTAAGACCTAGAGAACGGAAAAGAAGTCGATGTGTTGTCTCAACCGTCTTTAGAAAATGTAACTTAGAGAATTTTATTTCAAACAACTTTAATAGTAACGGGTGTTTTTTTTGAACGTGTGGTTTTCAAGAAGAAAAAAAAGGCATATAATTTAATGTTATGGCCAAGAATGTAGCTTTATTATTAAGATAAGCGTTTCCCATATGTTTTAAAAATGATTTCGGGCAAGTGGCCGCCGCGGCTGGCTCGAATAAATTCCAGCCCAGAGGCCCAATTTTCGACAGCTTCAAATGTTGCGCGCGATGGCGGATGGACTCATTCGGGTCTTCTTCGGTGCGCACTGTACGGCGTCTCTGAGGATGCGCATTATCCACTAGAGTAAACGTGGTGTGAAACCGATCTATATGGTTATCGAATTTATGTGATTTTGCGATAATGTCGACTGAACATTGGACGCAGAGCGAAATGCGTCGCTCGAATCGACCCATTATTTTGGTAATAAATTGTTCAGGAGTAAGTCTATTAATTATGAAATGGCAACTGTCAAAAAGACCAATTCTGAAAAAAGTATTGCCAACCACACGTTTTAAAAAAACACCCTTTACAACAACTTTTCAGCAAAACCAATAGTTTTGGAGTTATAGATCAATTCGTGTTTTCCAAAATTCCGGGTCCCGGAAAGCTATACCTTTTCTAAAAGCTCAGGTACAGCAGTCCTATATAATTTGTTTCACAAACAAGTCTGCCTTTCCTGTGTATTATCTGCTGATTTAAATTTTTTCTTTTTCAAATGTGCCCAAAGTCTAGATCTGTCCTCATCTAGAAATTAGATCTGGTTGAATACACTTAAATATTTTTTAAAGTATATTTACAAAACAAGTTGACCAAAAATAAAAACAGAACGCAAATTGATTAGAAATGCATAAGATCTCCTTATAGGCTTAGGTATACATAGATAGTAGGTATATTGTTTGAACTTGAAACATAATTAAAAGCAATTTTTGTCGGATTTTTTTTCCGCATCACGTGTATTTAGTTTGTGAAAAACATTCTTTGTAATTTATGTAGCTTGCTCCTTGCTAAAAACAGCACGCTACACAAATATCTTTCAAATAAGTCCGAAAATCAATTGTTTTTTTTATCAAAAGTTCCAACCCAAGTGTTTTCTTTTGAATGGAATAACATCGAACAGGTAATACGGCCCTCATTAGAGGAAACACCTCTTAAAATGTAACTGGGAAATCCCATACCCTTCAATATTGAAACACTGACTATGAATGCATTAACCTCTATACGCAATTAAATGAACAAAAGATCCTAAGGTCAAGATTTTATTGCTTTTGGAAGTACTTTCAAATGAGCTCTACCTTACCTCTATACTCTCAGCAGGACTTCTTTTTTTTTTCAAACACGATTTTTCACACTTAGCGACAAAGTCTTTAAAACAAAACCAGAAACTAAAACTGTTGTAATGTATCTATATCTATAGGTGTAGATACAAATCCTAAGCAAATTCAATAACTATTAAAAAGTACTACGAGTTTAAGATACTCGTACTTTTATGTGAAACAATTATTCACACGGCAAAGTGCATTGCGGTGCAGCCATCGCATCGAGTGCAAGTCCATTCGAGACCATTACGTATAAGAGAAGAGGTCCATTGGGGGCGAGGAGCGTATGTAGGTATACACAATTCACGTCCATTTCTATGTTGTAAGACTTGAATGGAGTGATAGCTTCCGCAGCCAGAACGGATGCACAAAACACACGATGCACGATGCAAAGAGGTCTGGACTGGAGCACTCCTTCAGAAACGATACGATTCACATGATTATTTTTCTTGTGATGGAGCTGGAGCTCATTGTCTTCCTCCTTTTTTTTTTTGCACATGGGTATGTTTGTATGTAGCTCCTTTCTGCGGAGAGTACTTTTTTTTATTTATAATTTTTTGTTGTTTTGCGCGCCGGTACTTTGTAAATTTATGAATGAAATCAGAGCGTTGTGTTTGGTTGAATTGTCCATTGCGCGGACAAAGGCATCAGCATCAGCATCAGCAGCAGTAGCAAAGTTGTATTTATAGGAACTTTTAACACACAGACCTTGAATGACTTCGACGTGCGGTGCTGGTTGCAAGGTTTGGTTTCTTTCGTTCTGGGATGCAGAGGTACAGAGATGTTTAATTTCTCGTGAGAACGGAAAACTTCAAGGATGACTTCGATGATTTAATCTAAAAATTATTAATAACATATTGGGTTTCTCTATACATACCTAGAGAAATGTGTAAATATTTTACCTATTTAAGAAATAGATATAATTGTATAATTTCGTCATTTATAAACTAATATTTATTTGTTTTTAAATGGTATGATAGTTCTATGTTTTCAACTTATTGTTTACCCAAGGGCTCTTTATTTTTGAAATACGGCCATTTTACTTGAACTATTGATTATAGGGAAAATCTTAGTTTCGTGTAAAAAAAATCGAGGTTGTAATAAAGACTAACACTTGGATGATCGAGAAACCCATCTCCATCCGTCAGTGTATGCATCTTAGCGTCCACTGATAAAGGGTCCGCCAAATAACTTTTTTTTTTTTTGAAAATGGCGCAAAACATCGAGTGTAGCTTCGGCTGTGTGGCACGTAGCGCCATCCTGTTAAAACCAAATGTTGCCAATATCCTCCTCTTCAATTTTTGTAAACAAAAATTAGTTCAACATGGCCCGATAACGATCGCCATTGACTGTAACGGCCACTCCTTGCTCATTTTCGAAAAATGGCCCAATTATGCCTCTGGACCAAAATCCGCACCAAACAGTGACTCGTTTTGGGTGTATCGGCTTTTCAATGTATGCGTGCGGGTTTTCTGTGCCCCAAATGCGACAATTTTGCTTGTTTACTATCCGCCATTATCAAAACGAGCTTCATCTGAAAAGATGTTTTTTTTTGGCTAAATCGGCATCTTCTCTAAGTCGATCGCAGGCCCACTTAGCGAAGCATATACACAACCATATTCGTTCAGCGGAAGGATAAAACTAATATAATAATTATCTGTCAAATCAGACATGAGCTAAGTGTTACCATTCACGAAATAAGCACTAGTTGAAAAAAAAAAACGTTAGATGGAGGGGCCTTTATTTGGTAATTTTGGTTTTAGAGGGGGTTGCTATTTAACAACTGGTCTCCGTATTATTAACTTTTCCTCAACCCGAAATAGAAACATTTTAATCGATTCTTCTGACTGTACATATTTCTAACAATTATTATCAAGTGATAGACATCTTAAGCACGAGTCAGGGAACATAAAGCCATACTTCGCAGCACCCTTGTTATGAATTGAAGTAGCAGCTTCTAAGGACATAAAATCCTGTTAAAAAAAAATACCGTCGACCTTGAAAAAATTGTATTTCTCCAACCCCTCTGACGGCGCGGCGCGCGTTGATATATTCTCCCTTTGAAAATTCTTAAAGTACAGTTTTCCCTACTCACAAAGCCATATTACTCAAAGTATAATCATACAATCCTATATATACACGATTGCATACTTTTACTTGAAAATATACAAGAGAACAATCAAAAGGATATTAAGTTACAGAGCGCATGCGTCCAATAGGCGTTTCAAACCTTAAAATAAAATTACTTTGAATCAAATATCCATACACATTATGTATAAATCCATCTGCCCGAGCCAGAGCTACTTCCTTTCAAGAGTATAGTGTTGGCCGCCTCTCAACTGAACTCAACACTACACACCACCAGCACCCGGTCAGAGTTAGGGTGGGTTTGTAATTTCAAAGATTGTTGAATGAATTCAGTGCAAGTATAATCATAATCAATGGTAGCTTGCGCTAACGCGTTACACAAATTATACGAGTACAAGAAAATATGACACAATTACAGTTGATAGGTATAGAGAGTGGAGGTATGCATGACACGCGAATTTGTTCACCCTCTATGATAGTACAATTTTTTTTTTTCTACGACTTACCACAATGAAATCTATTTTTGATGACAACTTATTCACCGACACCTGCCAGTCAGTCCAACTCCTTTATGATTTTATGGTAAGAAAAAACCGAATCGAACTCCCAGAATATTTTTTTTTGTATCTTATTGTTGTCATCATAAGCATATAGATTCATATAGTAATTTTGATGTTTGCATTTCATTGATAAATGAAAGGGTTGTTGCGTAGAAATGTGTAGTGTATAATGGAGAGCTGCTTGAGCAGGCACTCGCACTGATATATTATTATAGGAAAGTTGGGCTAGGGTTCTCCTTGGACTAGAAATCTTAGATTAGGGTGTCGAAAACGGGACTTGGCATATGGGTAGGTTCGTTACGTATAGGGTATAGGGACAGATGGTTTCATCTTTTAAAATATTCCATAACAGATAGGGTGTTTTTTGAAAAACTGGATCTCAAGATGTTTTTATCACAATAATGGTAAGAGAAAAAGAGGGTAGTTTGATAGTGATTTCCTCCTTCTTTTTGGAATTACTTAAATATCTATGAATTATTAAATATAATTTAAACTTTTCTCTAAAATTTACAAATTCCATACCTATCAGGAACTTTTTTTTGAGTTTTGCTGATTTTGTTTCCTTACTATCAGTGTTGAATTTTAGATATATTATAGTAAATAAATATATTTTGACCAATTCTTTTAAAAAAAGCATCTGATGTAAAGGGTGTGGTTTTCAATATGGCAATACTTTTTCGGAGTTGGTCTTTTTGACAGCTGTCACTTGATTTATGCTCAGTTAAGTTAGCCATTTTATAATAAATAGACTTACTAATGAACAACGTTTGCATATCGTGCAAATTTATTATCAAAATAATGGTTCGGTTCGCGCGACGCATCGGAAGAAAATTTTGTTCAGCGATGAAGTTCATTTTTGGTTGAATTGGTACGTTAAAAGCAAAATTGTCGTATTTGGAGTGATCAGAATCCACCAGCCATTGTTGAGACGCCGTTACATCCTCAAAAAGTCACTGTTTGGTGTGCTCTATGGGCAGAGGGAATCATTGGTCCAAATTTCTTCAAAAATGAAGCCGGCCATAATGTTACCTACAGTCAATGGGGAACGCCATAGAGCCATGATTAATGACTTTTTCGTGCCGGAATCGGAGGATGTTGATGTGGACAACCTTAGGTTCCAACAAGACGGCGCTACATGCCATACAGCCAACGAAAAAAACAATTTATTGAAGGAAACTTTTATTGAGCGCATTATCTCGCGTCGTGGGCCTGTGGCGTGGCCACCAAGATCATGCGATTTAACACCGCTGGACTATTTTTTGTGGGGTTATGTAAAGTCGCTTGTCTGCGCAGATAAGCCCAAAACGATTGAGGCCTTGGAAGAGAATATTCGGCGCGTTATTGCTGACATACAGCCCCAATTGCTGCAAAAATTGGTCGAAAATTGGGTCTCTCGGCTGGAATTTATTCGAGCCAGCCACGGCGGCCACTTGCCCGAAATCATTTTTAAAACATAACCTTATCTTTATAATAAAGCTAAATTCTTGGTCAAAACATTAAATTATATGCGTTTTATTTCTTCTTGAAAACCACACGTCTAAAAAAACACCCTTCATAACTAGTTATGCTGAATTTGATAAAACTAAATTTAAAACGCTGTATTTTGAAAAAAAAGAACCGGTTTATCATCTGTATATTAATACAGGAAATTCAATATTTCCGTTCAAAAATAGTTAAGATCATAATTCGCTAGATAGAAATTCGATTTATTAATCTCCTTCTTTTTCTGCTTTCTTTCAAAATTATATTTGATCACCACGGAAGAAGGACGGCCCAATGACGCCACAGCGCCGACCCATAAACCACACCAAACCGTAATTTTCTCGGGATGCAATGATGACTCATGGAGTACGTGTGGATTGCTGCCTGACCAATACCGCATATTTTGTTTATTGACGAAGCCATTCAGCCAGAAATGAGCCTCGTCGCTGAAGATGATTTTTCGGTGAAAATCCGAATCATTTTCAAGTTGTTGCTCAGCCCAATTCACGAACATACGACGCTTCTGGTGGTCAAGCGGCTTCAGTTCTTGCGTCAATTTAATCTTGTAAGGATGTAGGCCAAGATCTTTTCGCAAAATTCGCCACAACGACGTCACAGAGATGCCCAACGCTTGAGAACGACGTGTGAGAGACACATTTGGGCCTTCTGCAACTGAAACCTCAGCGGCAGCAATATTCTCGACACTACGGGCACTTCTTTGTCTCACTGGTACGGGAACAATTTATACTGTGCCTGTGGATTCAAATTTTTCCACTAGACGCTCAATTGTTGATCTGCTAGGACGATTGTGAAGACCATAAATTGGACGTAGCGCTCTTAACGTTGAGGCCACTGACTCCGAATTTCGGTAGTAAATTTTAATAATTTCGACTCGTTGTTGGCTTGTATATCTTTCCATCATGAAATGGCAAACCTTACTGAAGAGAAATGTCAAAAGAGCGGCAAGAAATATGGCGTCGTTTGCTGTCTCTGTTTCTCTACTTTTGTAGCGTCAGATACATTATCATGAAAATTTGGCAAATTTGCCAAATAAATATGTCTCAAAAGTGTCATATAAGTGTGATAGTCAAATTTATATGACACAAAATACATGGAGCCTAATACTACTTTGACATACAACAAATATGTTGTCATATATTATATGGCATAAAGGGACATAGTGTAATATCGTCTTTAGGCTCCTTGTATTTTTTGTCATATAAATTTGATTATCACACTTATATGACACTTTTGAGACATATTTATTTGGCAAACTTGCCATATTTATATGATAATGTAATACTGCCTTAAATACAAATGTTGTTTATTGGTTGATATACCAAAGTTCAAAAACTCTAACCCTAAATTACTATTTTAAGAAATTAGGTTAACCAATAACAACTTAGTTATTTAAGTTTTAAAAGTTATAAATACCTCTTCATGATCCACAACCTTTAAACAAAACTACGTATAAGAGTTCAACAAATATATACGAAACTCTTCTTTAAGCTTTTTTTATTTTATGGTATGAACAAGATGCGCGCATTTTTTTTTTTAAATATGTTTATGTGAGCCTGTGTAAGTTGAGCATTGTATCACTATTATACATCATTTCAAATTTCAATTGCCAACGGTCAGTAGCCATTTGTCAATATCACTAACAAGGTGAGATACTAAATTGAAGTATACGCTTCTTTTTCACAAGATCAAATTAGTTTCCTCTTGTTTATTGGCAGGAATTGCCTGCAGTACATTTAGCTTCGAATCAGAGAGTTCATCTTCATGGTATATTTTAGAGATCCATTCCAATCGGTATAGTATTAATGCTCAGTGACTTGCCCACTAAGGACACGATCGCGTGGGTCTTCACGAGCTTATATTGTACAGTAAAACCTCTTTAATTGTGGAGAGCAGAAATTATTTTTTTTCTTTCGTCTATGGTTGACAAATCGACGGTTAAAGTGCAGAACCTCTTAAGTCGTTTTTCAGAAATGAAAAAAAACTTTTAAATCAATTATTAAAAATTAAAAAAATAACAAAAAAATTGATCTCAGCTATACATATATTAATCTGAACAATATTGTTACGCTGAAATTGCCAAAAGGTGGCTCTGAAATGCCCAAAGGTGGCTCTGATTATTCAGATTTTTTTCCATCTATAGTTTTTGTCAGTTTTTCGATTTACGAGGTCCTGCACTTTAACCTTCAAAATACTCGTTAAATAACAAAATCAATGTTTTGAGATAAATGATTTTACAGTCCTTGGAATCGTAAGTTTTTGATGGTTTTTGTTGACCTCAATTTTAATTCGTGTGTTCGCAAAAGTGACACTTGATTTTTTTTTGTCATTGTATTTGTTGTTTCTTTCATTACAGCATGTTTTTCTGTGGTTTTTTTTTGCGTTTGTATTTGTATTTGTTTGAGAAACATCTAAAGTAGGATTATCGTAATTTTGAAGCAAAATACCAAAAATTGGACTGTGCTTTGAAACCAAACAAAAAATCAGTATTCACCATGTACGTATGAGAGCTTTGACTGTATTATGACCAGACCATATCATAATGGTACCTGGGCAATGGAAATAATTCACAAGTTGTGCGATCTTCAGAACTGCTACGAGCCCATTTGGGTGGGCTGCTGCTTGATCAGTTTTCATCCACATATACAAATGTAGTAGTATCATACATACTTTGTGAATTGTTGTGCAATATTCCGTATCGATCGGTCGAAGCCAATTATCAAAATAAATAGCAATCAATTTAAACGAGATTGGCTTGAGTCCCAAACCAAGAAATGAGTACAAAAAAAAAAAAAAAAAACATATCTGAAATTCGAAACGCATTTGATTGTTGCAGGCTATATTTTCGAAATCGGATATGATTTACTATAGATACACTGGATATTTGCAATCGAAATGTGCTACGAATTATAATTTTTTTGCAAATCGAAACACGAGCGATTGTGTAATTAATGTTATTTTAGGGGATTAGAGGTCATTATTTTGGGTTTTTGTTCGTGGGAGGTTATTAAGGGGAAACCAATTGATGGATAATTTATTTTAATGACTGTATATGCGATGTCTTATGAAAATGCTCATTTTAAGTCAGCCAGAGGTAAGTGAGCTAAAATTTGAAATACCAACGTCACTTTTTTTTTGGGTAAAATCTCTTTTAAAAATATCATATAGATTGCGAAAAGATATATAAATTGTGGAAAACAACAAATACTAAGGATAAAAACTTTGCAATTTTACAAATATTCGCAATGTTAAATTCAGATGCTCAATTGGATGATACATTTAATTGTTGTTTAACCAGCTCTAATTTTTTACGGGAGAGTAGTCGGAATGCCTAGTTTCTATACTCAGTTCGAGTGAAAATAAAATGTTCGTACCAAAATGACACCAATAGTTTTCATTTCTACTACTGAGAAATAAAATGCATGAATAAGTTGCATGAACGATGCGATCACTCTATGGTTCTAAAGTCTGAAATCCACCTGCCAAAAATAAAGTTTAGTTGAAGGTATTTTTATTTAAGCATAAAACACTGAAAACAAAATTTTAAATTTTAAAATTTTAAAAATCGTTCAAGTTGTTTTAAAAATAAACAATTTTGTATGTATACATTTTTATAAACATTTTTAAGACATAAGTTGAGTACATAAGCCAATTTTAATTATTTATTAATTGAATTTAAAAAGATAATCCCGCGGTTTTTAAAATATCGAGTATTCGAAAAAATAAATTAGAATTTTGTTTAAACATCCAAAAATATTTTTAAATTATGATAAGCAATATTATTTAAAGTCCTTTTTTGAGGAAAATAAGATTTTTCTTAACAGATTTTAACATTTTTATGGGAGGTATCTACCATTATTTTTAGTCATACAAATTATTTCCGTTTTAAATCTTCTAGATAATGTTAAAAACCGCTCTTTGCCAAGTTTAATAAAAATTCACTAAGTCGTTTTAGAAATATTGAGTTTTCTAAAAAAAACTCAAACTTTTTTTAAAATTCCAAAAAATATTCTTTTGGAAAATTTTGGCAAGCAAAATTATAAAAACGGGTCACCATTGTTTGGCAAAATTCATTTGGCAATTCTTTGTTTCGCTTTAGTCGTTAAATTCTTCGTTTAATTCGCAATCCTTAATTGGCAATTTACGTTGTTTTGTTTTTTGTTTATTATGTTTTTCAATCATTTTGCAATTAAAATTTAGCGATTTTATGTGTCGCTTTTTTTTTAAAGATTTACAATCATTTCGCAAACACATTTGGCAATTTATTGTTTAGCTTTTTTTGTTAAGACGTTTGTTGATTGGCAAAAAGGTTTTTTCGCGAAATAACGTTTCGCCGTTTCATGATTTTGCAAAATATCTTTAAGCCGTTGTATTATTTCGCTGATAGATAATTTCGCCGTTTAGTTGCTTTGATGATTTGACCATTCTCTAGCACCCTTGTTTTTAGATTTACGGTTTGTTTCTGAGGAATATTTCATTAATAATTATGATTTTTTTAGAAGTATTTTTTAATAAAGTGTACATATACACAAAGATATGTTATGTATGTATAGTTTTTTTAGAAATAAAATTATGCAAAACCTTTTTCACATTCCTTTTTTTTGCGTTCATGGTATTTCGGTAGGTGTAGAGGGTTTTCATATATTGCTGGATAGTAGATAGATTTCGCGCGAAATTTTAAGGCATGTAATATAATGGAAGACAAAAAATTGCAAAACATTTGAATGCCAAATAAAAAAAAAACAAAACAACAAAATGCCAAATAAAAAAAAGCGAAACAATAAAATTCCAAACAAAAAAAAGCAAAACAACGAAATGCCAAATAACAAATTGCCAAACTTCAAAAAGTCAATAAAACAAAAGATTAAGTGAAAATTGCGAAATGAAAAATGTGAAATGATAATTTGACAAATCATTAAAAAACAAAACGTAATTTGAATGACGTAAATTTCGAAATAACAAAATGCGAAACGAAAAACGGCGAAATGAACCCCCGCGAAACGTCAATTTGCCAAACAATTTTGGCAAAACATAATATGCCCTATTAAAACACATGAATAATACTTCACGCAAAAATTGGTCAAAATCAATTGAACTTTTTTTTTAGAAAAGCGAAAACCAACAAAAATGGTACTTTGGCAGTTGCCATTAATAACCATTTTTCGGAACCATTTTTTATATTTACTGAAAGACAGCCAATACATACTAAAATTTACTGAATTTTTTAAATCTGTTTCGCTTTTCCTTTTTGACCAACAAGCACAGTTATTTTTGGTCTTAAAAAAATTTTAAAAAAATCGTGTATCCGAAATTTCTTACAAACGCTTGGTGCCAAGTTTAAAGAAAATATACAAATTCGTTTACGCTGTAGCCAAACTGACAGACCGACAAACGGACGTATTTGCGAGACCCACATTGTTCACGTCTGCCCTATCATCGTTATGTCCAGTTTGATCCAAATTTCGAGTTCGTGTTTTTTACGAATCCATAACTTGCCATACCTAGGATGATTCGCATACGGTGTGGCAAAAAACTACACCGTGTAAGTTGGGACGAGAAAAAAAATCGTATCAGAGGGATGGGGGGTTGGTGTATTCCCCTCCGTTTAGCCAGGAGGGGAAATTTTCTAGAAAATTGACTTAAAACAGAAAACAAAAAAATTAAAAAAGCATCACTTACACATATAATGCCATGATACACTTTTTTATGAAGCCAGAATCCTCTTCTTTTATTGTGTTTTTAAATAAAGTTATTTTAAAGAAAACTTTTTGAAAAATAAATTTTTAACTTTAAAATTTTGAAGAAAAAAAAAATTTAAACAAATTTTTTTTTTTAATTTTACGTGATTAAGTTCCAATTTTGTTTTCAAATTGAATGCGTTTGTTAGTTTTTTTAAGTCAAAAGCAGAAAACCGGATACTTTAATGTCTTGTACTTTTTGAGAAAATTGAAAATAACTAAATCTATTTTACTAGTGGAAATAGGATCTTTAGGCGCCAGTTATAGCTATCATTGAAAAATATCATTGAAAATTTTAATGATTGGTTTTGAGGCACTCAAAAGGCAAAATTAGTAATTATTTTGATGCCAATATGTAGGTAGTGACTTAATTATTAATATTTGCCGAAAAAAATTTTCATGTTGGAACAGTCGTCCACATAAAATGACTTTTATTATTTCAATGAATGAACTACCTTATCAATGATCATTGAAAAATTAAACGTCATTTTATGGTGAAGTGTGGACTCCATTCAATTTTTTTTTTCACAAAAATTATAATTTAAGCCATCAGCTTTATTTTTGCATCAAAATTATTACTGATTTCACTTTCTAAAGCTACCAAAATTAGTCATTAAAGTTTTCAATGATGGTTTTCAATGAAAGCTATAACTGGCACCTTAGAGCAACTTAACCGTTAATATTCATAAAAAATCTTTTTAAAATAAATATATATAGAGCATTTTTCAAGCAAATAACTACTTACAAATTAAATGAACCCTAATTACTTTTCTTTTAATAACCCTTTTCATTTCAATCAGGAAGATCCATCAAAATGTAACCATTGAAAGAAATACCATTAGTTAAACAAATATTTGATCCTTTAAAAATGAACTCAATCAATTGACCCACTATTCTTCTTTTAATGGTTATTTAAATGGCTGCGAAAAGATTTACTTCCGTTGTTTGATATGATTTTAATGACTTTATTATTAACTCATCGCCATAAAGGATTAACTAATTTTTTGTGTTTACAAAAAGTACAAAATATAATTAATCCTTTTTCTTGGATTTTTTTTCTGATTTGATAAATGATCTTATAATAAGCTGTTTTGAGCAAATGCAAGGCATTTTCGGTTTACCTTTGAAGAATAAACTCAAATACTCAAAAATGATTTCTTAAGAATTTTCAAAAACATTCCTTAATTCTTCATAATAAAAAATGCATGTCTTAACCCAAAAAGAATAAACATACTCGTATGTATACATACACATATGTAGTTGAACGTTTATACATTGATGTGATCGTTTTTAAGAGTCCTTATCATAAAAACTAAATCAATAAATAGAAATGACATTACAAAAGATTTTCATCCTTCTTAAAGAGTCGTCTTCGAAAATTAAGAAATATCGATGTGTCAGAGAAATATACCAAACAAAAGACTTAACGCAGAAACCTTTTATTCGATTTCCCAGTAATTTCTAAAGGTTTTCAATTTGTGATGCACTCAAAGTGTGGACACGGTTGTTTTAAGAGTTGCCCCATCAGCAATGAATATATGGGAATTAACTGGTATTATATTCTCAATTTATGACATAAATACCTGCATAATTGGTGTTTAAAATGCAATAAGCAATAAGGCAATAATAAAGAGGACCTACTACGTAGTGGTGGCTATAAATTGAGAAAGCATATTGCCTTGCCTTAACTGAATGTGTCTTTTGATTATAGTTTTATTATCTTATCCAGTGATCTAATAGTATTTTACATATTTTTTGTTTATTTTTGTATTTATATCTTTTTTGCTTTAAAGAAATCTTGCATTAGGCTGCGGTTCCGGTGCAGGCGAATTTTACTCATGTGCATTCGCAAAGTTCACTAAAATTATTCAAAAGTACACATTTCTTATATTATGGTTCGGGTGCATAAAACTCAATCTTGCCAACTACAACATAGGAATGCGTTCTATTGAATGAATCTTGCGAAATTTGCGGATTCTCGGAAGTGATATTCGCTTACATTCGCTGGCATCAGAACTGCAGCCTAACTTATATTGTCTTCAATCCTTTTATTTTATCTTGGTTTGCTTTGGGATCTAGTCCTTATGGAGGGATATGTTCTCTAGTTTCAGTGAAAAATTAAACTATTTAATTTGTTGTTCACATCCTTTCAAATATCTTAAATTAATCTGAAAATCTTGTATATTCAAAAAAGTTAGCAGTTTTATTTACAAAATTATCCATTTTCATTTTACCTTTATTTGATTCCAGAGTCACACCAAGAGGTAAGTATTGATTCCAATGAATATGTAATTACGACCATGTTAACCAAAAATATGCCCACATTCGGATAAAATACAGACAAAAATTCCATCTAAAGATTTTTGTAATATTATTTCTATACATACTTTATGCAAAAAAGCCGAACTCACTGCTATGCAGGCCTCGCAAAATGTCAATACACGTGGATAAGTAATTGGCACCTGCCAATTTAATCAATACCTTTCTCTGGTGGCACACGAAACCAGAATTTGCATTTATAAGTATTAAGTACCTATACCAATATTTTTATTTTTTGGTAACCGTCTTCAACACTCTTTTGGCACTCGTGTATGTCTGGTCTGTCTATAAAATTTTCATCTGCCAGATCGAGCACTTTACACAGTGGCACGCATCTAAACCATCTTCATGTCACCTGCTAACCTAAATAAATCGCTTGCGTACTTTCCAAATATATACGTGTGTAACTATATACAATGTTATAACCGTGAATTCCACTTGGTATGCATATGCAGTGCTCATCAGTTTTCAAAAGGAGAAAAGTGCCATCGCGCCTTAAGCCACAAAAAGGGATATTTTTTGCTTTCCTTGCAAACGACGTGTCGGACGAAGATGACGACGGACGCGCGTGGAGACGTTGGTGTGTCTTTGGTATGCGCAGATAGTTCAACTGGTATCAATTAATTACAGACTTTATTGCCACCTTTTACCGATCAAATATGTTTGAGAGTTCGTTTCCCAAGCTTCCGCTGAATGATGATGGTATCATTTATGCAATACCGTTTTGAATGACTGGGAATAAGGACATGTTGTGTGTGATTGCCACCTTGTCTGGAGCAGTGATTTACACACTGTGACATCGATCGGACTAAGCGATAAGATAAGGAACCAGCTATAAGGAACTCCAAAGTGAAATCATAAATTCAGCGTGGGTTGCAGAGTGTTGTACGATGTTGATATATTTGTAGCATGTCCTGTCGGACTGGATATATGTAATGCCACTGGAATTTTATCATTCCTGGTATACAGGACACTCGCTATTTAAACTAAGTGATAATGGGTGTTCTGTACGTGTGATGTGTGACTTCATTTGTTCGTGAATAGCGTAAGGAATCAGAACTTATTTCATGGAATCCGTACAAAATATATAATGTGCGATGTGTAGTCGAAGAGGATATATTTGTCTTAAGATCAAAGGTGACATTGGGCCATTTAAAAAGACGAGTCTGATGTGAAAATACTTTGCCCCTTAGTTAAGCGGTATAGTTAAAAAAAAAAAACAAATAAATTCTCAATCGTGTTATTGGCAGGAATGGAGGGGACCTACAATTTTCTGCCGAATCTGATTGGCTAAGGTGAGAGATGCAGAGGTTTATGCCTAAAGATATTCTTGGGAAAAAATACATTTTCGTTTTACGATCTCCTGCAGGACAGAGTCCTACGCACTTATCACTATGCCACTATTGATTTTTTTTAAACATATGTACTTAAGTTAAAAACATGACTATGTAGATCTAAGAATACATAAAGGGTGTTTTTTTAGACGTGTGGTTTTCAAGAAGAAATAAAACGCATATAATTTAATGTTATGGCCAAGAATTTAGCTTTATTATAAAGATAAGGGTTTGCCATTGTGTTTTAAAAATGATTTCGGGCAAGTGGCCGCCGCGGCTGGCTCGAATAAATTCCAGCCGAGAGGGCCAATTTTTGACAGCTCCGATTGTTGCGCCCGATGGCGGATGGACTCATTCGGGTCTTCTTCGATAATCTGCTCCACAGCAGCAATAGCGTCTTAGGTGGGCAATGTACGGCGGCGCGCGTCTCTAAGGATGCGCATTATCCACTAGAGTAACGTGCTGCGAAACCGATCCATGGTTGCTCGAATTTATGCGATTTTGCGATTATGTCGAACAAATATTGGACGCGCGCGATTTGCAAACGTTGTTCAAGAGCAAGTCAATTACTTATAAAATGACAAACCAAACTGAGAATAAATCAAGTGACAGCTGTCAAAAAGACCAACGCAGAAAAAAGTATTGCCAAATTGAAAACTACACGTCTGAAAAAAACACCCTTTAGTATATAAAAAATCTGTTTTTAAGCTTCGCTACTAGCAATGTTTTGGATGCGAAGAAAATTTACCTCAAATATCATATCATATTCAACAAATCCGATTTTTTAACAGCAGACTTTCTTAACCCAAAACTAAGATATAATTTCATTAAGATATGCCCATTAGAGGTTCAAGGACACCATGATGTTGTATAGACGGTATTTAACTGAAGAAAAGAATGTGATGGTAACGTGGTCACTCAAAATATTTACTTAGTTTCTGTGCACGCTTCCACCGTTGAAGCTCTCGAACCCTTTCGAGGAAAATTAGCTTTACCTTCATTTCATTCATTATCAAAAACAAAAAAAAATTATAACAAAAACATCAAAATCCTTTCTTCTTCGCCAACAAATATAACGCCCTTGCTCTTACATTGTTCTTAAAAAAAAAAATATCAAATATCATGCATTTATTCAAAACGCATTAAAGAAACATATTTTGATCCAAGCAATAAACCATCATCATAATATAAACGCATCTTTATAAAAAAGCGTTACGTTTCACAGAAACTGTGTCCGTTTTTACACTGCATGACATGTTGTCAGCAGACAAATAAATCCAACTGACAACAATCGTTCAGCTAGAAACACGAAAATCCGTCAGAAACGTCTCCGAAATTCAGCACTTTTTGACCAACAACAGCGACATATAAGAACATCAACTTGCTATACCTATACCTATACTTTGATTCAGTGAAGATATCCACATCCGATCGGAGCGCGATGGATGGTTGTGCAATGCGCGAAATCAATCATCGTTTTTCGGTCGTCAATGTTGATTTGCTTTAAATGTTGTGTTCCTCGATGCTGCGATGATGGAAACCATCATACATGCCATGCCATCATCTTGGAAATTATAACATCCGCATAAAAACCACAACAACAATAAAGAAAAAAAAGGAAAAACACACACTTAACACAGCCAAAACAATTGTTCGACGAAATAATTTACGACCGATCGCAATTCCCATATCAGATCGAATAAATCGATCATTCATCATGGCCATCACAAACGCGGCACGGAACGAATTCGACAGCAGCAGCAAAAAAAAAAAAAACCTAAAGCAAAAAGTCATGCTATCAAATTGTGATATCTTATAGATACATTAATAATTTCGGGTAGATTCATCCGAACGTCATATCGCATCACATCGGTTGCGCGGGGCGTCAGTGTACACTTGTACAGTCATAAGAACACCGAACACTCATATTGATTTTGACACGACGGGACTCCTCAGTGGCGTTTCTCATGAGGATTGTGATATTCTCCACACTTTGTTCCTTGAATTCCCTTTTGTCTCGTTTTGGCCGAGTAAAGGAAGCGTTTCTTTCGAGCGAAATCAATTTGTTAAATGATTTAAAATTCATCAATTTTGATGTAACCTATAAGTCCGATGGTGCTATTGAAACATTAGGTCCAGAGAATTTTTTCTGAATGATGTGAGAAACCACATGACCACAAGCCGACAAGTATGGTCCCCGCAAGGAAGGACAGGTAGTATAAATATCACTACAACATATTTTATTTATTTACATTAGCAGAAATTACATGAAAATTTATTGTTTTGGGAATTATTTTTCGTTTTAATTTATTGTTATGTGTTTGTGCACCCAAATTAATTGAACCACAAGAGAATTACTATTTTCTGATAAATTACATTAACTACATAGCATTAATATTTAATTACTATTAATCATTATTCTTCATCACGAACAAAAAAAATCGCATAAAAGATAATTAATTTATTCCTCAAATTAATATCAAGCTTAATAGGCATGTTATATGGACTTGTAAGAAATCGACTACAAAATTTGATCAAACTTGACATTAGGACCATATTTTTAGGTTAGGACCAAAAATAAACGGTAGATACTATACAAATTTGTCTGCGAGAAAAGCGGCTTCACCGACTTTTTTTTTAATTCGGTTGTTCTTAATTAGCAAAGCGTTTAGACTTCCTTTGGTAAAAAAAATTCCGAAAAATGGTTGTTAATTGCATCTTCCATAGAACAGTATTTTTTGATTTTCGTTTTTCTCGAAAAATGTTCATCTGATGATAATAAAATTTGTATGCAGAAGCTTCTACAAGGTGGCGCAAAATTAATCTCCAATCAAAAGTCAATCAAATTTGACATTTGTGAACGTGACAGCTGCAGTATACAAGCAGACAAGCAATGAAGCGCTATACTCCGCTGTCAAGCCATCCTCAATCTCAACAACGAAGAGGACGATTTTCTATCGAAAATCATCATGAGCGACGGGGCGCATTTCCACTTAAGCGATTGCGTCAATAAGCAAAATCTTCGTTTTTGGGGCACTGAAAACCCGCGTGTGATCCATGAAGAGCCATTACATCCATTCAAAGCCACTGTGTGGTGCGTCGTTCACGCGGGAGGAGTTATTGGGTATTATTTTTGGTGAATGATAAACTACTTCTTTCTGCCGGAATTGGATGAGTGGGGCTTAATGAACATGTGATTTCAACAAGACGATGCAACCTCACACACAGCACGAGCCACAATGATGGATATTGTGAAGGAAGTGTTTCCTGGTCGCGTAATCTCCCGTTTTGGCGACTTGGAATGACCAGCAAGATCGCCCGATTTAACAATCCCAGACTTCTTTCTATGGGCCTATTTGAAGTCGCGGGCTTATGCCAACGATGGCGGATCGAGCTATCCGATGGCAAGACTATAATATATATAACTTCTGCAAAAGCTATAGATGGAATATGAAACAATTTTTAATACTGCACAATGGACCCAAGCTCTGGAAGAACCTACGAGAAATTGGTATTGGCAAAGCGAGACATATCGATGCTGAAGTTGACTGTGATGATTAAAATAAAACATTTATATCGCCAGTAGTTCATCGATCAACATCGGTTTGTTCGTTGCAATCCCTATGGCTTGACTTGTCTCTGCTGTTGCAAGTTTCATTTTATTATACGGAATCGTTAAAAAACCTTAAGCTCAAAATTGAAGTTCAAAAGTTTCAGTGGTTTAGGCTGCAGGTCACAGTGCAAAACATGCAGACGGAACTCCGGGAAACGGAACTCATTTGATAGAGAACCATCGTAATGTCCGGTTTGATTAAAATCCGGATATGGATTTTGTGTACGAATCAAAAATGTGCCCTATATTTAGTACCTATATCCATGAAATGTAGGTACATAATATATCTGAAGTTTAAACTAAGGAAAAAATTGATGAAAATTTTGCCTTTGATATAAGTTTTGAAAGTAGGTATGTTTAGAAGCTGAGCCCAATATAAAGCACGGGATCTTTTAAAGTTATGTTATCTATATTGCGCGTTAATGGATAATCAATATAATTCATCACTCTTATAGTCTTAACGTGGATATTAGATATTGAAAAGAATATATATTTAAAATTATCAAGGCATTGTCTTCAAAGAAATCGGAGATGACTTTGTAAGAGTCCTAACTTCACATTTTTTTCAAAACTGATGGCGGTCAAAGCCTTTTAGTTCCGAAACAAACAAGAATCTAGTAGTATTTATTAAATCAAAGATGATACATCAACTTGTTGTATCATCTTTGATTAAACTCTTTTCCCGCAAGATTTAAATTTAATCTCGATAAAAATACAAAATATTCGTATTACTCTGCGAATTCCATGCGCCTTCTTTAATCCTTTTCAGATACAAAAAAAAAAAAAAAAAACCCACCATACCGATACCAATACCGTACCGATCTCCAGTTTGTTGCCAGCTACTTTTTCAATTTGATAATGTCCTATCCTAATAATGGCCCTTCAAAACATACATCATTCATTCTGATGGTCGAATGCCGCATGTCAAATAAACTGCTACATCAGCAACGGTATAGGTATTAAAATCCAGATAAATGCGTGCTGAAAAATATCTACAAACAACTTAAGATACACAACGAAAAGGACGTCGAAATTCCGAAAAATATCGCCGATCGCCGCATATATGCGTTTTGCGTTTATCGGCCTCTGCCTGTCCCTGGCCACACGAATCAGACCTCGTCGCGGTCTCTCTCATAAATTTTCAATTTTATCATTTGCATTGCAAACTCCCTGCAACGCGTAAAAAAAACCCACGGCTGTGTACGTATGTACCTACATGAGGCATCAGCGCGGGTATCATAAGAAGAAGCTAAAATAATAAAATGAATACGACACAGATCCTAAAGTAAAATGTGAGAAACTGGGTAAATGACCAGATCAGATAGGTCTGAGACTGAGCTCTGGCTGAGGATGAGGAAATAATGGCACAGCCACCACATCTTACTTCTGCGTGCTGTTCGTGATTAGTTGCGTCTTGTTCCGGCGGCGGCGGCAGCGGCGGAGTCGACGCGACGACGACGACGATGGCGACGGTGGTGGTGAAGACTTGAACATTAAAAGAGTTCACGTACTAGTGCAACATCTTCAAATTCATAATTGTACCAATTGTCGGTTGTTAAGATGATGACGATAATGCAAGGCGATGACTTGCCGAAGATCCTGCACCCCAGATAAGTATTAAGTGCGCGTGAGTCTTCTTAGAAACGTGCTGCGATTCTGTCGAAATACGCAAAGGATGAACGAAGGCCGAGGTGTTAAAATTACCCCCAATCTACATTGTAATTAGGCCGCCAACACAACGCCCAGGAAAGCGAAATTAAAGGCTTGCAGCAGCTAACCCGAAACTCAAAAATATCTCGAAGCCCACGTGCATCTTTAATTCCAAAAATATCACTTAACACCCTTTTTGAGAGAATGTGTATCAACAATACTCTTATACTCTTGAGATGAGTGTCAAATTGGTGCGCTCAGCTCACTTCACACCAAGATGAGCAATGTGTTGAGAAATCCTTTTGACATTAATGCTTCGAATTTTACACGTTTGATCGCAAAGCATATAGGTAGGTATTGGATATCTCCATGTGGGATTTGGAAATTTTGCATCAGTGGGGCCCATGAATTAAAAGCGAATATGCAAATGTGGAGCAATTTAAGACTCTGAATAAAATTGAAAAATAAAGTCTAACGTGTAATTAAAAAGGTGCTGAAATTTCACACTTAGTTAAATTACTCCGCTTCAAGGCGATTTTTGGAGGGAAAAAAGTGATTTCAAAGCCATAATTAGAGGGTTAAGTAATGCTTTGAGGGTTATTCGGTCACGCTAATAGTTTCTCTTTTAAGAAACGATTAGAGAACATTTAGTTGGGGAAGATTTTTGAGAATATTTTTAAAAACATTTTTTTTTTGAAAAATTCATATTCTACTTGCACGAAAGAAGAAGAATTAAATGAAACGGAATTAAATGAAAACGATTTCGCAATTGACCTTTTTTGCCAGTGTTTTTTTCGTACGAAAATAAAGACTTAGATGTTTTGGTAGTTTCTGGACCACAAGCAGGGCATTTTTTATATGGATTGAATTTCCTGATATTTTTATTTTGAACTTGATTTCAATTTAATAATTTCTGAAAAGCTTGTATATTGCAACTACAGCACTAATGTGTGATACATCCAAAATAATTGCCATTTATTTTTCTTTTCAATAAAAGAAATTACCAAAAAGTCCATGATCGCATTATGGAGTTATTCGCTTAATTAAATACATATATAAATTAATAATGTCTATCACCTCTGTGATCTAAAGATTTCTAAAAAAAACAACCGCTTAAAAATTGACCTAGTAAAATGTGTTGAAAGCCCCTTAGACGTAGAAGGGGCTTTCAACAAAGTCCAAACCGGTTCCATTCTGGAATTACTCGTTGACTTTGACATAGAGGACTACATCAGGGAATGGATAATATCCGTGCTCAGCGACAGAAGGATTCGTAAGGTAATACAAAATCGACCAAACACGTTAACAAAGAGGTACTTCATACAAGGTGCGGAGTTCTATCTCCACTTCTCTGGATCCTAGTCATGAACAAAATTCTCTTTAAGTTGGAGAGATGGGGCGTGAAGACGGTTGCGTATGCGGATGATTTCGTGATATTGGTTTCCGGAAAATTCCCATCTCTGTGATCAGCGAGATCACAGAGACAGCTTTGAGGAACGTTAGTAACTGGCCCATGAGTAGTGGACTAGTTGTTAACTAAAGGAAAACTGAACTGAAAATAACTCCCTATATGCTGCGAATCAACGGCAAAGTTCTCTCACTATCTTCCGATGCAAAAAAAAAACGACCCCAATCAAAATTGTCAACTGAATATTGAAGAACGGGTTAAGAAGGCCTGTTCAGCCTTTTATACCTGGAATAAGATCTTATATTAAAGTTCAAAGAACAGCTAGCGTTGGCACCACAGGGGCCCTGTGATCCTGATCGACGGATGCCTTGAGCGTCTTTCTGCACCTTCTACAACTTGATTTGACATAAAATATTTGGTATCCTGCAGCGCGATAAGACTAAGGGAGTCAAATTCTTGGTTTTCTTAACCATATATGGTCACAGCAATATCAGAGGTTTGATTCCTAATGATATGCTTCCATTAGACTTCTATTTTTACTGATGGTTCAAAGATATGGAGACCAAAACCGGAACACCACTATTCTAACAGACATTCAGACAGCTGTTAAAGTCAGTGAGTCGGCTATATCATCCTCTAAAATTGGTTCAGTCATGCCAGAATGAGCTTTCAAAGGCCTTAATGTCAACCTCAGGGTCACTCTTATCTGGATTCCAGGTCATTGTGGCATAGAGGGAAACGAGCGGCTGACGAACTGGCCACGCAAGGATCAGCCCTTCATAGCTCACTTGTGGAAAGAGTTCACATTCCGCTTGGAGTTAGGAATGGCAAAATATTCTCAATTTTTCTTACTGAATCCAATAGCAGGTGGATTTAGCACTTTAACAAACTGCATTATATCTAAAAAGATATGGCCTATCTATTATTAATTTAGACCCAGACGAGATATGTAGCCAGGGTCGCTGCAACATGTTCTGGTCACTGGCCAGTAAGAGAGCATGTGGCGGGATGGGCATTCCATACAACACTTTTTGTCGTAGTTGTGGGGACTAGCAGAAGAAGGAGACAGTCGTTAATTTCCTTTGCAAATGCCCTGCTCTATAGCCCAGACTGAGCGCGCAATCATTTGGGAAGGCTTTTCCTGAAGAACTAAACGTACTTTCTTAAATAAAGACAAATATACGATCGCTTTCCTCAATGCGAAGAAGAGGATCTAGGTTTAACTTCGATTTTAATTCCTGTAGGGGTACACCCCTTTAAGACCCGTAAGGGGGTATATCCGCAAACCCCTCCAATAAATCCATTTTCAACCCACAGGTCAATACGAGTTATGGTATCAAAACGGCGCACTCCAGCGTCGGGTCGGTGCTCTGGGCCGCCATTTCTACCTACCTTCCAAAATGTGAGTTTTTGAAAAAAAAAAACCATTGCTCAGAAAAAGTGTTTTCCCTGTTTTAAAAATGTTACCCTAATTATTGGTGAATAATTTATTTTTCAAACGTGTTTTCTTAAACTAACAGTAACTTTAGTTTCTCTTTAAATCAACTTGGTATATAAATACCTACAGTAATTCTTTGTGGAAGTGCTTTATGATTCGCCAGTTTTTTTTTTTTTTAATTCGTTTACTAAAAAAAAATTTGTTTAAAATAACTTTACAGAGCGATAAATTGAAACTGGAAATTTAAATATGCCAGAATTTGTTCGCAAACGTGGAAATATGGACTGTAAAAAAAAAAAACCTTTCATTTGCACATAACTGTTTCTTTATTTTCACACGCGTGTATCCTGCCAGCAGGATGCAACAACATCTGACGAAATCATGCTCACACATGCTGACACGAGTGAACTTGAGAGATTTTTGAAAAGCCACCACTTGACAACATATTGCGCCCCAAAACTGCAGCCTTCAACTTCAACCAAAGGCATATATATAAGATGTGCTGTGCGCGCATTATGGTGTAAGAAAAATGACTTCTGTAAGCCCGCAGCAAAGTGATGCCTGTGAAGATTTTTTAAACAACTGCCTGTAATCACGCGATTGAAGTACCTACCTACCAAAAAATCGAAGCTTTTAAGCCATAATGTGTTATTATGTGAAGATGTTAACACACGCGCTTGAAAATGGATGGAATAATGATGAAGTGGCGAAATTGCAGCGGTGCGCTTTTTTTGCAATAAAAATTTTCCCGAAAAATTGAATTCTATAAATCAATTGTCTGACCTGTTATGATGAATGGGGTTGGAATTGAATACACGAAATACGAACAGACATGGCCGAAAGAATGTACGCGCACATGTTTGCTGGAATTCGCTATGCCAGAGTATGGTGGATATAAATAGTGATCGAAAATACCTTCACTGTATAAACGATGATTAACAAGGTGAACAATTAGCCATTCATATAGTTTATTGAATGTTGGAGTTAAAGCCGCCGCGCCGGCCGCCGCGCCGGCCGCTGAGACGTGTTCGAAGTTGAGAGCCAGACACGCACCTTAGGCGATATATGCCATTACAATTCGATGGCCAAGGCAAAGCGATAGTCTGGACTAAAAAGGGATTGTAGAAAATACACCTTGCTGCTAAATTCAACTCCCGTTGTGACGGGCCATTTACAAAGTTATTATTTTTGTTTTTTTTTTTCTAAAGAAGCTCAAGCCTAGTACTGATGCTGTATCTCATAAAGCTTATCGTTGAATAAATTTCAGGTATTTATGGAAAAATCTCTTTATATACCTAGAACAAAAATAAGTTATGAATGGAGATCGTTTAGCGTTTTTGAGAAAATTAAAATAAATATGCAAGTATTAGGGGAGGGGGAGATATAATAAATATCCCAAAAATGCAGGTACACACAAGGTATATCCCTTTCCTTTTGTCAGTAGATATCAATGTAGGTTTATATCTATTTTTAACCAAGAGTCGATTTCGATGACATTTGAAAAAAAAGGATAAAAACGTCATAAAATAGCTAAAAATCATTTTTAAAAAAATTTATATTCAACTTCATATTTAGTCTGTTTACAAAAATTGAACAACACCATGCTTAACCGTAAGATAGAAATTCGAGAATGACATAAAAATAAGTCATTATCATCACCAATGCCATCAGTATCAATATATCCATTTCTAATCAAAACCTAAAGCGCTGTTTTTTAGAATCACTTTTGACGTAACAAGTAAGTAGTAAGAGCTTCCATCATAAAGTAGTGTTTGAGAAAATTTGAAAAATCCAAAACCGCGATATATTTTAATTGAATCTTGAACAAGAATGCGAAATGTTTAGAAAATTACATACAAATTCCCTCTCCCAAATTTGAAGAAAATCCATTCCTTTGTTCAGGATGGTATCTATTTGTCCATTTTGCAATAAAAAAAATATCATGGAACGAAATTGGTTCAACTGTTTTCGAGAAAGTAAAAGATCAAATTATCTCTCTGAGGGAGGTTCTTTGTGGTTTCTTGAAAAAAAGTAATATTACCAAAAAATAGACCACATCTATGAAAATTTGTTATGAAAGTCGTAGGAAGCATTTTGGAGCAAATATTCTGTTTGGTAAGAGTCTGGAAATTCAAAGTAAAGGGTGTTTTTCAAGAAGAAATAAAACGCATGTAATTTAATGTTATGGCCAAGAATTTAGCTTTATTATAAAGATAAGGGTTTGCTTTTAAATTTCAAAATGATTTCGGGCAAGATTCCAGCCGAGAGGCCCGATTTTCGACAGCTCCAATTGTTGCGTCCGATGGCGGATGGACTTATTCGGGTCTTCTTCGATACTCTGCTCCACAGCAGCAATAGCGTCTTATGTGCGCACTGTTCGGCGTCTCTAAGGATGTGCATTATCCATCATTACAGAATAAACGAATTTATGCGATTTTGTGATTATGTCGACCGAATATTGGACGCAGCGCGCGATGCGTCGCGCGAACCGAACCATTATTTTGGCAATAAATTTGCACGATTAGCAAACGTTGTTCAGGAGTAAGTCTATTAATTATGAAATGGCAAACCAAACTGAGTATAAATCAAGTGACACCTGTCAAAAGGATAAATTTTGAAAAAAAGTATTGCCAGATTTAAAACCACACGTCTAAAAAAAACACCCTTTAGTAGGAACCATTTTGGAGCAAACGTTCTGTTTGGCAAGAGTCAGGAAATTCTAAGAATGTACCTAGTTAGTATTAAAAAAAGTCCACCGACCCCTTTAGCTATAACTGAAGAGACAGACAGACAGAAAGAATTGCACTTTCTCCCGTCTTCCCTATCATCCTTAAACCCGACTCTATCCGAAATCTCGCGCTTGATTTTTGTGTAAGAATGCATAGCTTTGGATACAAATCAGGAAAGCGGGAGACTTAAGTAACTTTTTGTTAATTTATTGATAAAAAAAACGTCTCTGTTAATTTCAGCCACATTTTTAGCCACTCAAGGTCATATCAGGAACGGTTGGGAGTTGTAAGTCATAAGGCCTCTAGTATTCCACGAGCTGCAGTAATTGATTATTTTAGGAAAAAAAAATGCCAGTCTTTGAATTCCAATAAATAATTTCTGTCGTCTCTTAAAATTTTAGATTTTTAATCATATGTAACAACGGACAACTTGGCTGTACTTCATTCTGAAAGCAATGAGTTGATAAAAAGAGACGGCCGTACACAGGGCCTGGGTAAAGACGATTAGATAGAGGTATGGGGATTTAGTCTTCAGTGTCTGTACTTCTGTAGGGTCAACATCAAAAAGTGATTTCCTTTTTATTTAATTTGTGCTTGATATTTATATATTAAACAGCCCTATGGGTGTTAAGCCTATACACTGAAAATAAAAGCTTTTCAAAATTTATCTCGAAAGATGCATATTTTTAAACGTTCTTTACACACAAAAAAAAGACAATACTTTCAAAAATCTACTGTTAATATTTTGTTAAACGTATAATTTCCCGTTTTCTACTTTTAAACGTTCCTATATCGATTCAAAGATGTTTCTAAATTTTTGTTATATCTACGACTTTCCTATATTTACCTACAAAGTTTATCGATTACAAACAAAAATATTACTTTGCCTTTCCTAGTTTAGAAAATAGCGACAACCGAGTTCACTCTTTAAATCAAGATGGCGGAAACCCTGCGGCAGCTTGACGGCCGAGAACTTTCCTTAAAGTATGCTCACGGTGGCATAAACAAAATGTCTTTCCCATTTTCATATTAAAAAGCCCATATACGAGTGACTTTACTAGAATACTGTTTTTTTTTTTTTGAAAGAATTAGGTATTAAAAAATTTTCTTCGTGATGTAATTTGTCTTTAAGTTTATAAGACTTTTTATTTTTGTTATAATATAGCTATCTACTTAGCCAAACTTGTATGAAATTATTCTTGATTAGGGAGGGAGCTAACATCCCTCCCACCCCCCCTTGCCTACGTCCTTGATAACAAGATACCGAAAAATTTATTTGGAAAATTATTAAAACAGAATTAATTTCATACAGAATGCACGTTTACATTTGTACGGAATTATGGTCACATAAATTATGAAGAAGTTCCAGTGATCATCGCTCCTATCGAACTCGCATTTGTAATGTAATGTTGTGCTTACAACAGGTTAATAATATATTTTTAGAAATCGATCTCTCAACGATTACAATAATTAGTGTTTGTCTTTTGAAATCTTAACGATTCATTGTGTTTTGCTTACAAGGAACAGATATACGAGCTACATATGTGGACACACACTCTGATGCCCTTGAAAGTCTTACTTAATTAAAAGTGCATGACTTCATGCACTAGTTATAACGGCAGTCGGGCACGCATTTTGGCACGCGTTTAATCTGCACCAAGCCTTCAATAATTCTCTGTGCGAGGAAATACGAAGCGGGATAAAGAACATTGTTTTTTTTTTTATATATGAATGTACGACAGTCGTGGCTCGTGGAATGACTGAGTGTCGTCTACAATACGGGACGCGTGCTGTTTAAGAAAAAACTAATTTATTTTAAAAAAACTGCAACTGCAGCTGCACTTGCTGTTGTTAATTACCTCTGTGTCTATGGCCAAAGTTTATGGAAAAAGCAATACAGCCACAGCCACTTAAATGTTGCAATTTTTTTGCAACATTACCACGAGTTGAGTCTTAAAAATAATTCTATTCTCACAACTGAGTATGACTTAAACTATCCTCACTATTCGCAATAACATTGTTGCCCCTCACCGAGAATACAAGCAGGAACAGAAGCATTCGTTAAAATAAACTCGAACTTAATCATCATTATATAGGAACTCCATTGCATATACACATATAAAACGATTAAGTTTATTGTTATTTAAAATGTTGGTCCCTTCGCTACCCATCGATCCCAATCCCATCATCTTAATTTAATCCGCACTCAAAGGGATTTTGGAGAATGATTACATGCCATTAAGGCATCAGGCACCATTAGTTCGGTTTACTTGCATCGCGGCGCTGGCTGGTTGAAGCATGGCATCGATCGAATCCAGAGGCAGAGTTGCACCCTTAAATTATTTTAGTAATTGATTTTCGGGATATCTTCTGATGACTGAAATTCATTTTCAACACTAAACTAAAGTACCTATTTCATTTATATTCGTTTATTCCTTGCAATGTAAACGCCTCTAGATGTTTTTTTTTTTTTTTCTTTAATGAATGAAGAGTTAAATCGATTTTTTGAATTATCATCAGAAATTAAGGTGGAACCGACAAAAATCAATATTATGTATTTTAATCCTTTGAGAAAAAATCTACGATCAATGTTTATGTTTATAGAATTCAAAAAGGACTACTCATCAAGGACTACCGTTTGGGGAGAAAAAAATTTGATTAATTGATTTTTGATTTGATAAAACGTTGAAATGTTCATGGAATTATTTATGAAAACACCCGTAAAAGAAGCAGATACCTACTTTTGCATCTTTCGTCCAATAGGAATATTAAATGGGAGAAAATTTGTCTTTGTTAATAGTCCAATTAGACTATAATTTAGCTATTCTAGTCAGACTTCAATGGGGGTAAAGTTAAAGGATACGTTGTCTAGGATGTACACTTTTATCAGTACTGCCATCTAGCGGAAATGTTGTGAACGTTTTATCCTTACGCTGAATTTTAAATAATTAAAAATGAAGTAGTGCTAGTACTTATATATTCATATACATGTACCTACATAGAATTTGAAAAATGTATGTTTTAGATAACTATACAGTTCCTGTTTCACAGCAAATCCAGGTTCATTGCAAAAGTTCGCTCCTTAACGATGAGGTTATCGTTTATATAAATCTAATAAGAAATAATTGGATGTAATAATTTGTGGGAAGTGAGACTAGCAAATGTTTTGTAAGTCAGGTGATGAAATTAGAAATGTGTCCAAAGGCAAAGGGTCTTTTTTTATAAAACTTTAAGTTAGCAACACTATTTTAACTGGTGGCCATTTTGTCAGCTGTCAAGTGATTTGTTTTAAGTTTGGTTTGGCATTTCAACATAAATAGACTGATGCCTGAATAACGCTTCCAAATTGTGCCCAAATGGGCCCAAACAATATTGCCGTTGATCCCAATTTTCGTAAGCGAATTTTGTTTAGCGATGAAGCTCACTTTTGGTTGAATGGATACGCCAATAAACAAAACTGCCATATTTGGAGTGATGATAATCCTCAAGAGTATGTTGAGACACCGTTACATCCACGAAAACTGACTGTTTGGTGTGCTTTATGGTTTGGTGGAATAATATCCGTCCGTACTTCTTTAAAAAAGATGCTGTGGCCAGAACAGTCAATGGTGACTGCCATGATTACTGACTTTTTCGTTCATCAATTGAACAACCAGGAACTTTGGTTTCAACAAGACGGCGCAACATGTCACACAGCTCGTGCCACAATTGATTTATTGAAGCAAATGTTTGGTAACCGCATTTGTTTCACGTTACGGACCCGTGAATTGGCCTCCAAAATCGTGCTATTTAACGCCGCTATTGACAATTTTCTGTCAAAGCTCTTCAAATCCAGAAATCTCACCATAACTTCAAAACTGCTGCTGTACAGGACCATGGTCCTGCCAGTACTCACATATGGATCCGAGACTTGGGTGCTTAGCAAAAGGCACTCCGACCTCTTAGCCGCGTTCGAGAGAAAAGTCTTAAGGAGAATTGTTGGCCCCATATGTGAGGAAGGACGATTCCGGAGACAGATATCGTGACAAAAATTAAGCTCGGTAGACTCCGGTGGGCAGGGCACCTAGCTCGCATGAGCGAAGAGGAACCTGCTCGGAAAATTCTTTGTGGTACATTCTATGGTAGACGATGCTTGCGCTGGAGAGATGGCGTAGACCAGGACGCCCGGAGCCTTGGGGTGCGCAACTGGATGGCGGCGGCTCGAGACCGGGATGGGTGGAGAGACTTGTTGAAGGAGGCCAGGACCGGACCCCGGTTGTCGAGCCGACGATGATGATGATTGACAATTTTCTGTGGGGATATGTGAAGTCGCTAGTCTACGCCGCCGATAAGCCCGAAACGATTGACCACTTGGAGGATAACATTTCCTCCACTTTATTCAAGTGGTTGATACATGTATGATTTGTAAAGTGAATTATATAGAAATTCATAAGAAAATTCGCGATACCTCAAACACTCCTGTTTATTTAGGGTTGACCGAAAAACCTACTTATGATTTTTTCAAGTCGTAATAACCCGAACAAGTTGTGAATTTGGGAAACTAAGAAAGGGTAAAAAAGGAAATTAAATCGTACTGGTTCATAACTTCTGGTCGCGCACGGTCTTGTAAAGTCTCACGGAGTCTATGAAAAATTCACATCTTTGTGTCTTGCTTATGATCAATGACGACTAAGTTAGATTAAAGAGATGTTAAGCGAGCGAAGGAACTTAACTGATTTGAATCAATTTTTTGTATGTTTAAAATTAAAATCAAACATCTAATCCGGCGGTAGCTTTAGGTTTAACTAAAAACGTGGGCTTTATGTGTAATGCGTGCCACGTAATAAGCTAAGTGTCAAACGTTCACGTTATAGGATACAGTTGCATTATGTATACATTTGGTGCGTTCAATAACAAAATTTAATTTTTACACATATCTTAACCATGAGTCCCGGAACTCATTATTTTTAAATGCATGATACATAGGTATAGGTACTATGGCAAGTTATGGATTCGTATTAAAAATCAAACTATTATGGGAAAGGCGAAAAAGTGGGTCTCGCAGATATGTCCGTCGAATGGGTCGAATTTCTTTAAAATTGGTACCTAGGGTTTTTTGAACTAAATACTGAAATATTTTTAAATTTTTCTTAGGACCAAAAATAACTATACCTGTCATACAAATTTTTTTCCCCAAAAAGGACCTTTTTTTCTCAAATAAATATATATAAAAAAAATATTTAAATTTAATAGATATCAATACATATATTGTAAGAAAAATGGTTCCGAAAAATGGTGGCAGCTCCCAAAGAAACTTTTTTTTTGTTTATGTTCGCTTTTCAGGAAAACGGTTCAACTGATTTTGATGATTAACGGATTTTTGAAAAAAAGTTTAAATTTTTTTTTTTTGAAAACTCTATACATATATAAATAACGATTGGGTTGATTTTTAATACACTTGGCAAAAAGAGTGGTTTTTTAACATTATGTATCTAGAAGATTTAAAAAAAAAAACAAAACTAACGGTAGCTCTCCTATACAAATATTTAAAAACCGTTAAAACATCTTCAAATTTTGATAAAAAAAAATTTGTGCTAAAATTAGTACGATCTATTATTTAAAATTACCTCTCATAGAAGGTTTTTTTTTATTTTTTAACATCGTATTATCCGATTAACTGATCAAAATTAAGTTTTTACACAGAACCTTGTAAAACATTTAAACAAAATTACATAAATCAAAAGTTAATATATTTGGATTAAAACAAAAATAAAACGAGTGAATGATTTTTTTTTGAAATTCAATTTTAAGCTTAACATTAACAAATACATAAAATAAGCTTATCAATTTTTTTAAAAAAATGTTTATTTATGAATATAAATGTGTTGCACATAATAAAGGGTTTTCCAATAAGAGGTGTTATTTTGATATTCAAATAAAAATGGCGATTTTTGAGATAAATGATCGGATGTTTATTTCATTATAAAGAGGAAGGTATGCCGTTAATAATGAAACACAACATCAGCCAAATGGCCGCCACGAGCACGATTACATTAACATATCCTTTTCATGAAATTTTCCATAACCAAATCGCAAAGTGGCTGCCCTATGTCCTCGATAGCCTCACGAATTCCATCTTTGAGGTCTTGAATCGACACTGGGCTGTTGGCGTAGACCTTATCTTTCACGTGGCCCCAAACGAAGAAGTCGCAAGGTGTTAAATCACAAGATCTCGGTGGCCAATTGTGATCACCTCTTCGAGAGATAACACGGTCCGGAAACTTTTCCCGTAAAAGATCGATGGTTTCATTGCTTGTGTGGCACGTAGCGCCGTCTTGTTGAAAGTAAACGTTGTCCAGATTAATACCATCCAATTCCGGCCATAAAAAATCATTAATCATCTCTCGATAGCGCAATCCATTGACCGTAACTGTTGCTCCAGCCTTATTTTCGAAAAAGTAAGATCCAATGACCCCGCCGGACCATAAACCGCACCAAACAGTCACGCGTTGAGGATGGAGAGGCTTTTCAACAATAACTCTTGGGTTTTCCGAGCCCTAGATGCGACAGTTTTGCTTGTTTACGTAGCCTCCGAGGTGGAAATGGGCCTCATCAGTCAAGATGATTTTTCGATGAAATTCCGGATCATTTTCATGCATTTCAAGGACCCAATCAGCAAAGACACGACGTTGTTGATGATCAGCCGGCTTGAGTTCTTGTGTTAACTGAACTTTATAAGCTTTAAGACCCAAGTCTTTATGCAAAATACGGTGTAATGACGTTTGTGGAATGCCTAATTCCAAAGAACGACGAGGAATGGACAAACCTGGGTTTTCTTCAACACTTTGGGCTACAACAGCAATATTCTCAGTTGTTCTTGAGCGACGTGCACGGGTTTTATTCTTCACATCACTAACTTGTCCCAACAGCTCGAATTTGTCCACCAATTTCTGTATTGCGGTCCGACAAGGTGCTTCACGACGACCCAAAAATGTTTTAGTTTTACGAACCGTCTCTGCCAAATTTTCACCATTTTTATAGTGAATTTTAATAATTTCAATGCGTTGTTGAAGCGTGTATCGTTCCATTTTTATTAATGGCGTAGTTTCTACTTGTCAAATGTCAAAAAATGACAGCTTAAAAAGTGACAGCTACCGAAATAGCGGGCTATTCAAAATAACACCTCTTATTGGAAAACCCTTTATAAGCAACTTAGTATCTTTTAAACCTCCTACGATTATCAAAATTTTTTCTCATAAATTAGGATTTACTAAAAAAATCCGATGGCATACATCAAGTTGGTATTAAATCAGTTTCCATGCATTCTTACATGTGCAACACGGTCCTATATTGTTTATTTTTTATCCCACAAAGGTATAATAAATTATGTTTATAGCAGGTGGATAAAATAAATCTCCCATAACTAATTTATTTCAGACTTTAGAACCACGGTGTGAAAAGTTCGTCCATTTTGTTCATTCTTCTTGTCAAAAAAATATTAAATTTGGAAGCATATCTCACAACCACTTAATTTATATTGGCTAATCCTATTACTTTTAGATGCTAGGTCACTGAAGTAAATTCTTAAATAAATTTACAAATATTTTGAACATAAGCTCATTCAGGAGTAGGAGTGGACACTTTTCCATTAAAAACCAGCGAAGAATATTCATGAATGTTCCACTCCACTTTTATTAGTTTGTGTAAAATATCATAGAAATCCGCACAAGTAAAGAAGAAAGTGCATTTAGAATTTTCATTATTTTCCTATTACTTGAAGGAATATTTTTTATTTTGTTTTGGAACACCAGTTCATTTGCATTACGAATGTACCTTCATAATGAACTCCACAAAAGATCTGAGACAGTGCAAGGTTATCCAGCGACTGAGAGGATAACAGAGAAAAATCATGAAGAAAAATCTTAAAATACACCTACACCTATACATATTTATAACTTCTTATTTTCCCTTCGAGCAAGAATCATTTTTTTTCTTTTCAATTTTCTTGCTTTTTATGTTTTCATTCAACAAAAAAAAAAAAAATCTCAAGGAAAGAAATTCCAGAAGATGGTCGAACAAGTTCAACACAACATTGAAGATTGAAAAGACTTAAGAAATCTATTGTACCATGATGGCTTCTATACCTTATGAAACAAAAACTAAGTATATACGCACGGGAATAGAAGAAAAAAGGACTAAAGATAAATAAAGGACATTATCAAATCTAAGAAAATCCGTCGTTGCTTTTCACTGCTATTATAAAGAATCACAACAACAAAAATAGGAAGATATAGCAATTTTTCCCAAATACTTATTTACGAAGGATATGTGGTACTATACATATAGAAATTTGAGCAGAATCTTAGGACTTAAAGAAAGGACGAAAGGACATAATGTAAAGACTTTTTTTTTAGAAATCGAGCTAAAATTTTTAGATTTTACTCGAAATATGAAATTAAGTGGGACTTGGGGATAGAGGAAAATTAACCGTTAGACAAATTTTAAGTATTAATATACCTATACCTATCTAAACAGAGTATTATGAATAGGTATGTTTTACAGGGGCAAATATTATTGATTTTTAGACCTCGAAACGTCAAAATTTAAACAAATTAGTGCGTATCTACCTTTACCTCCACGTAAGGATTAGCTGTCAAAGTTAAATAGGTAGGTAGTTGTTCAAAAAGGCTCCCGCATAAATTTAAATATGATCCTGAACTATCCCCATGATAGACTTTTGGTTTCGTTTTCACTCGAGTGCTTAAAAAAAAAAACACACACATATCAGTAAGATACTAACTGAGTGTGATTCTCCTATATTTCCTAGGTTTCTGTTCTATACTTCTAGCTTCTAGGTTCATCGAAGTAGCAATACCTGATTTGGCAGAAAGAGTAAATCTATCCGAATATGAAACACCCCTACGAATGACAAAGATAGTTTGTGCAGACCTGTTTTTTTTTTTTTTTTTTCTTTTTTCTTATACTTTATTTTGTAGTCTTGTTCCTTCTTTAACTTTGCATTCGTTTTCGTATCCATGAGCAACAGGGGTTGTGTTGTGTGTTGTATGCCTTTTGTTATTTTTACACTGTGCACTAAGCAGTGGATAAACGAGCTCACCGATCGGTGCAGATACCAGATAGTGCGGATATACAGAAACAGATACGGCAGGTACCCAGTACCCACCGACCGAACACTACATAAACGACGAGGTTCAGGACGAAGGGTATCATTTCAAAGTCAGATCTCAAAGAGTGAACACACCTAAATATAACCTCTACTCTAAAACGCAAACCTCTTTTTCTAAAAATAAAACGATTTTGTATTATTTACATTTCTATTTTTTCTGAAACGATCTTTATCAATATACATCGCGCAGACGTCGTCACGTCATAATCTATCACACAGTTGAGTTTGAAGTTTCGAGTGCGTAGGTTGTGCGCGCATACAAAATATTTTAATAAAAAAAAAAATAAACCCAAGTGACATTATTAAGAACTTTTGCAATGACAAGTGTGTGCTCCCAAAATTCCCACATGATGCAGCCACAACAGAAGTATATCATGGTGCCAGCCGGTGCCACCATCGTATACCAGCAGCAACATCAGAAGCAGCTTGCTCCGGCTCCTCTCAACCGGAAGGTGACTTCAGTCCTTGGCATGAATGGTGTCAACATGATGCCCAGTTCAGTGGGACCGATCGCCAAGAAGAAATATACCTACAACAATATGCCCTATGGTGAACAGATTCCATCCGTGGCACGGCGTAATGCCCGTGAGAGGAATCGTGTGAAACAAGTGAATAATGGATTCGCAACCTTGCGCCAGCACATTCCATCTAACATTGTAAGTGCGCTGTCAAGTAGCGGTGGTGGGGGTGGTCGTGGTGCGAGCAAGAAACTCAGCAAGGTTGACACTTTGCGCATGGCCGTCGAGTACATCCGGGGTCTTAAGGATCTCCTCGATGATGGTGATAGCCAGGGATCATCTTACGGCTCCCCGTCACCGTCATCATCATCACTATCATCCTCCTCCTACTATCAAGCTGAAGGTGGCTCAGATGAATTTATGGTGCAAAACTCTTACAACTCCGAGGCCTCTGCTTCGCCAGCTCCTTCATATAGTTCTGACGTTTCAATCGGTGGCAGTGGCAGTGGCAGTGCAAACAACAGCAATGAATACCTGCAATCCTCCTCCAGCGGCGACCATATCCAATTCAAATTTGAACCCTTCGATAGCTACGATCAAATGGTTGGCGATACCCCCGATGATGAGGAACTCTTGGATTACATCTCATCTTGGCAAGAGCAGTAAATCTATTTTCTTAACCATTACAAAGTAAATCGAACAAAAAAACTTTAAAATTTTCTTCATCGTCATGAAAAAACAATATGAGACAATATGTCCAGTGATTCTTAGATAGTATTTTATTATGGTAAATTCCAATAATATTTGTTCCTGGATTCAAAAAACAAAAATGAATCTCCCTGTATAAAGTTCTCTAGTCAAGAATATATAATGTAAATAGCCAACTTGTATATAACAAAAAATTGTAAAAAGAAATAATGTGCCTTAATTGATAGTATTTAAGATTTTTTTTTTAAATTTTAATGGAAGACAATGATTTAAAACTTTAGTAATTAATATTTTTTTTATTTAGATTTAAGAAAACAAAAATAGAAGACACTAAACTTATTTTAAGATAATAATATTATTTTTTTTTTAAATAATGTTTTTATGTATAACGAAAAATAAAACAAAAATGTTGAAAAAAAAACTTCTTTGACTTCTTATTGGCAATTTTCACTTCTAGAAAATTCTTCGGCGTTATGTTGTTTTTAACTAAAAAATGCAACTGGAACAAGTTTCAAAGATGTTCTATTTAAGTTGAGTAGAGAAAAGCCTTCTAGTAGCCAGAAAAAAACCTTTGTTAGACTTTTGTAAGTCAATTACATTTATTTGTAGAACATTTTATTGGAACTCAGATAACAACGCAAAGACAGGCCGTCGACTAAGTTGCCACAACTTTCCCCCATAAAATAAAGTTGCAGCAACTTTAAGTTGTTCGGTGGGCGCTCTCTTTTAAATATTAAAACGTTTGTTTCTACCAATTTCAAATACAAGATTTGCATGGGTGAAACCCACCCAAACCCCAGTTTGGTAAAAGATATTGAAACACTTGGAAATTAAGTCAGTAAATTAATGTGAATGTTATACAATACACAGATCAGGGCTGAAAGCAGAAACGACGAAAGGCTAGACCGTATAGGTTGAGTTGAAATAAAAAATACGTTTGGGGGGTCTATATTCCCCCCCCCCCCATTGACTTAAAATTGAAAAAAAAAAAAAATACAAAAACAATCGAAATGTCATGTTGAAGCTATTTTTTAAGCCAGAAATCCATTCCGTATTTTTTTTTCTTTAATAAAGCTCTTCACCATTTTTGTTGCACAGTTTATAATATTTGAAGGAAAGAGTAAAATCAGCCCAAAAGAACTATTTTCGTTAAAAAATCATAAATTTGAAAAATTAATAATTTTCTTTCTGCTTACCTAAATGAAGTTCTCAAGGCTATTTAATATACAATTGGAAAATTTTAATAAAAAATGGTTTACACGGTGTTTCAATATGAATCTTGGTGAAATAAGATTTTCAAAGAAAGGAACTTAGCAGAAGGTTATTAAGGGTGTTTTTTTTTAGAAGTGGGGTTTTTAAGAAGAAATAAAATGCATATTATTTAATTTCATGGCCAAGAATTCAGCTTTATTATAAAGATAAGAGTTTGCCAGAATGTTTTAAAAATAATTTTATGACCGAAAATGGCCGCCGATGATGGATCGAATAAATTCCAGCTGAGAGGCCCAATTTTTAAGCACTTTTTGCAGCAATTGGGGCCGTATGTCAGCAATAACGCGCCGAATATTCTCTTCCAAGGCCTCAATCGTTTTGGGCTTATCTGCGTAGACAAGCGACTTCACATAACCCCACAAAAAACAGTCCAGCGGTGTTAAATCGCATGATCTTGGTGGCCACGCCACAGGCCCACGACGCGAGATAATGCGCTCACCAAAAGTTTCCTTCAATAAATTGATTGTTTCGTTGGCTGTATAGCATTTAGCGCCTTCTTGTTGCAACCAAGGTCGTCCTCATCAACATCCTCCAATTCAGCCACGAAAAAGTCATTAATCATGGCTCTATAGCGTTCCCCATTGACTGTAACATTATGGCCGGCTTCATGTTTGAAGAAATATGGACCAATGATTCCCTCTGTCCATAGAGCACACCAAACAGTGACTTTTTGAGAATGTAACTGCGTCTCAACAATGGCTTGTGGATTATGATCTTTCCAAATACGACAAATTTGCTTATTAACGTACCCATTCAACCAAAAATGAGCTTTATCGCTAAACGAAATTCGCTTATGAAAAAATAAAAAATGTCAAAAATACCACTCCTGAAAAATGTATTGCCAGATTGAAAACCACACGTCTAAACAAACACCCTGTATTTCAAGAAGTGTCATGCTTGCCAATCTTAAAAAAAATCCGATTAAGCTGAGTTTTTACGTACAACTTTATTTGTATGTGTTAAGCTTTTCCTAAATTTGTTTTAAGAAATTGCTCGATATTTGTCAGTTTTTGGAAGAAATATGTCAAAGCAAAAGTTATAGCTTATGAATTTTCACATACGAACCAATTTAATACTTTCCTTGTAAGGCCTGCATGAAAGTATACCTGACACCTCGGTCTTGTGGAAAAAAGTATATACTTTAAAGGAAATTATTAAAATTGAACCATTTCCTTAAAGTTCTTAATCTGGAGGAATAGCTTTAGAATGAGCAAGATCATCTAGCTCTAAATGGGGTTTTTTAGGTCGCAGTGCAATTACCTTCAATATTACTCAATCATTCATTCAATATTTGCGCCGCTCATCATAATTTAAAAATAGCTATTCCTTTTTCGAACAAAAAAATAATCAAAATCTTTTTATATAGAATTGTACATGCCTTGATATTTCTCTAGAAAAACTGATAGTTTTCGAGACTTTTACAAAAAAAAAACTCGCCTCTAACAACTCCAAATCCAAATTTAAACTACTTTTATAGGAAATACTTTTGACATAAAAATAGAGCTCATCACCAAAATCCAATTTCTTAGAATTTTTTTTCACAATTTTGCTCCTTTTTCTTTCTGATTTTATTGATCATATTTTAAAATTTTATCTCCACTACATACCTAAATTCAAGTGACTCATATTAAGATTTTAGTTTCCAAAATTTCAGCATCTATAGCACGTAAATTTTTTTTGTAAATTGTTGCAGCTGCAGTTTTTTTTGTATGGGAAGCTTAAGATTTTGCTGATTTCTGTCGTGCCGATTTTTTGTTACTCCAAAAATTCGTTGAAAAAAAGTATGTAGTTTTCCTTTCAAGCTGGAATTCGATCCTCATTCCTCAGGCGTGACAGTAAAACGCGCATTCACCATTACTTCACTAAATTTTTAATTTGTTAAAAAAAAAAATGACTGATATTTCGGCAGGGTATAGGGTTAACCCTCACTATCTACATTCGTAACAACTAGTATGCATAGTAGGAACTAAAAATGAATTTTTAGGCGTCAGAAGAAAACAGAAAACAAAATTGTAACTTTGCCAATGAAAACGTTTTATGCATCGATTTTGTATTAACAAGCTTTCGATTTCTTTTTACAGACAAATTGTATTAATTACGGTAGTTTTTTGAGGTCGTCCAATTTCTCCAGTTTCCGAAAGATATCTAAATTGAATATATTGATAAGAAGTCTGGTGTAACTATTCCATGGTTCATTTTAACCGTCCCTTCTTCGAGGGTTTTCAGATAAATTTCTAACCTGAAATGTAATCTTTTATTAAAATCCTCATGTTCTGTTAAATGAATAGGAAAACATCTAGACAAAGCAAGGAAATCTCCCAATGTGCTTCGCATATCGTACTGCATCTGGATTTGCTTTCTGAAACGCCTCTCACAAAAGACATCTCACAAGTATAGGACAGGGGCGATTTCTGGTCTTGAATTCTGGGTTGGCTACAAAATATATGAGATGCACAGCACTTAAAGCCACTCCATTTTATTAGTACACTCCAAAACGACCCACGAAAAAAGCATCCGAGTAGGAGTAGATAAATAACATCTCTTTCTATCGAGTAAAGTTATTTTTCAGTTAAAATGCTATTTATTGGATATTTGAAGCATAAATTAGGATTCATAACTCTGTGTTATAAATACCTTTTATTTCTTAATATTCAAGTTTTTTTGTATTGATTTTCTAGGCTCGAAAGTAGCGATTTTTTTACTCTAAACCAACCTTAAATCAAATTGTTTTAAGATTTTTTCCAAAGTTTCAATGTAAAAACTGATACTTGTTTCACAAATCGAACAAATGCCTTAATGATAGTATTTTAAGACCTTAATCATAAAGATTAATGCAGAACTTTTTGAGTAATCAATTTATTAATGAAGCTATGTCGATCTGTTTTTTAATTAAAATGCATTATATTTGCAAAAAAAACATTTTTAAAATAATTCTAGCACCTCTTGTGTGGTAAAACATTGTAAAAAATAATTTTAGAAGAGAAGTTACGAAATAAATAAACATTTTTTGTTTTTTTCAAATTTTGGATTTTTTCATCAACTTTTAAATTTAGAATACTGCAAATCGAATTGAGGGGTGACTTTTTCACCCTTTTAGTATAAAAATGCCTGCCCTTCTTCAATGATTTTTTTACATAATGTAGCGTGTTATGTTGGCTTTACTCAGATGCCTTAACATTCAAGATCCAATTAGTAGAACGAGAGTTATGATTTGTCGAATTATAACATTTGATTCAGATAACGGGGTTCTCCACTGGTGGGTACTAGTCGGCAATGGTTCAACCAGGTAATTTCAATGCAATTTTTTTGATTTTTCGATTAATTTAAAGTCAAGATTGTAATGATTATATTTCACGTAGGATAATAAGTGAGGTATCGAAATAACCGTAATTTTATTTATATGCAAAGTTAATAAAAACCAAATATATCCATTTATGCACTCAAGAGATATGAGTTCATATGTGAAAGTGCTCAAAAATTGCCGTTATCACCGTTCAAGGGTATTGTATAATTATAATTTGTTGTACTCATATTAAGATCAGCAATTTCTACCATCCCCCCCCTTTAAAAGATATAAAATCAAATACTACATTTTGTCTCGCATTTCTCTACCGACTTTGGCTCTTTTATTAGAGCCAACCTTTGTGAATATTTTTTCGGTCTGTTTTTAAAGAAAGAATGAGACAGCACATCGGGAATAAAAGTGTATTTTGTATGAGATTTGACGGCGCAAATTTTGTAGCCAACTCAACACCGAAGTTGAAAGCAAAATATGAAGCGAGATACTTTGTATGACGTGACGGTGTCCGTATTTGACTATTGGATTAATATAGCACGTAGGGGTTGTAGTGATTTGAATAGGTTTTGCTGGTTTATACAAATAATTTGTTTGTAACGGGTGATTTTTTAAGAGGTTTAGAACTTTTTTTTAAAAAAAACACAAAAAATTCGAAAAAATGAATGAAATATTTATTTGAATCGATAGTTTGAACCTTGCAATTTAATGTTTAAAGATAGTTTCATGCAAATGTTGACCGCGGCTGCGTCTCAGGTAGCCCATCCGCTGAGTCCAATTTTGGCATACTCTTTCACACATATCGGCCGGTATCTCACGAATGAATGCATGGATTGGATGTTGGCTTCCAGTGCGTCAATCGAAGCGGGCTTGTCCCTATAGACATTAGCCTTGACATACCCCCACAAAAAATAATTTAATGGTGTCAAATCGCACGATCTAGGCGGCCAATTGACCGGCCCGAAACGTGAAATTAACTGTTCACCAAACTCGCCTCGCAATTGCGCCATTGTTTCGCGTGCTGTGTGGCATGTGGCACCGTCTTGTTGAAACCACATATCATGCAAGTCAAGAACTTCCATTTCGGGCAAAAAGAAGTTTGTTATCATCGCTCGGTAGCGTTCACCATTGACAGTAACGCTGCGATTCGCATCATCTTTGAAGAAATAAGCCCAATAATGCCGCCGGCCCATAAACCGCACCAAACAGTGGCTTTTTCGGGATGCATTGGTAGCTGTTGCAATGCTTCTGGCTGATCTTCACTCCAAATGCGGCAATTTTGCTTATTTACGTACCCATTCAACCGAAAATGAGCCTCATCGCTGAACACAAGCAGCGCGCGATGAACATTTCGAACCGAGCACGAATTTTGATAGTAAAATTCAATAATTTGCAAACGTTGTTCATTTGTAAGACGATCCATGGTTAAATTGCAAACAAAACTGAAGCTGTTTGACAGTGACACAAGGTACTAAACACACGTCAGCTGTCAAAACCAGTGTTGCCAAAACCAAACCAGCTTAAAAATCACCCGTTAGTATGTACATTTAAGTTGAAATTTTAGGTTTGGCGCCGCCATACTAGCCAACTGAGAGGAATCGCCACTGGTATAGGAACCTACATATCTTAATTGTTGAGTAGTTTCATACTATTTTTTTTTTAATATTTTGTAAACAAAAAACGTTAAAATTTAATCGATTTTTTTATTTCCAACTTTTAATTATATTTCCTTACAAAACCAATATTTTTTTATCAATTATTTCAGGAATCAATTTTATTAGCCATTCTCATGACTAATGAAATATTATTATTTCTTCCATATTTAAGCCCTATATTGCTGCAAACGTGCTTTATATGTCAAAAACTATAACAACATGCAACTTGCTGTATGTATTACATTGCAACAAAACTGTCAAGATCGGAAATAGACCGGTATACCTACATACATATATTGATACTTGATTATAGTCCCTCGTAATACTATTGATTTTTTTTTTTTATTTTAAATACTTTAATTTGTCAAATACCTGATATCCACGAAATTTCAAGGTGTTATAAGTATAGGTAGTTTAAAAAATATTTGTACGCATCAGCAGAGTAAAAGAAAGACATACCTATACCTATTCCTACATCTAAAGATACTAATTTTATTTATAGAAAATAGAACCTGACTCTTGTTCTGAAACACAACGAAGTCCACTTGAGGAACTGTCTGTAAAAACATGTCATATTAGCACATGCATGTGCCATCCATATGATTTATATACAGGACTGGCCTTACTTCTTCCACATATCAGATAAAGTATGCCGAAGTTGAACTTAAGGACATTTATGTGACGCCAGACAAATTTTTCATTGCATAAGAAATAAAATATGACACTCCAAGAAGCATTTACAAACAAAATCCAAAATATATTGCATGCTTCCTTGCTGGATATCATATTTCCTAAAAGGACATTTTTGTGTCAAATATAACAAAATCCTTAATATTGCGAGAGTGGAAGTGGAAGAGCCCTCAGTAGAGGTATAGGTAGGCTTATATTTGATCTCTTAGTTTAAACATTTTAAAAGTTGAAAGATTTACAATCTGCCAAATGAACTGTTTACGAGAATTCATCTTATGAAATGTCCACCCTCGGTAACGTCCCTAAGTTCCGAATTAAATATCCTCAGGCGGGCTTAGCTGCACTTCCTCGTTTTTTTTTTTTTTTTTCTTATTCAGTAGCTCCTGCTAATACGAGCACATAACAATTATTATCAGAAGTCCTAATCACTCAGTACAATGATCTTACTTTATTTCAATGCCAGAAAATATCGTCCCTCGGGGACGGGACTATACCAATAAGGAAGACGGTGGATCATTTAAGGTATATGTGGATATCCTGTTCATATAGCACACACATGTGTGTGCTTCTGCTTCCTATCCTAAAGCGACCATGTTCCGAAATATCTGCAAACAATAAAGATGAACACAATACGACCAGAAACCGGATTGCACTTCCTCAAAAGTAATAATAAAAAAAAAAAAAAATATTTATAATGGAAGCAGAGGGAAGACTATGACATAACCAAAGGCGAAGACGAAGACGAAGAGACGACAGCTACATCGACCAAAGGTGGACAAAAAAGGATCTCGTATAGGTTATGCATAATTCTGTATGCAAAATAATGCGCAAGACAAAAAAAAAGGTGACATTTTTAGAGGAAAGGTAACATTACCTACATTTGGCCAACGAAAACGAACGCAACAATGTAATTTGATCGTTGAATATTGCACACCCATTTCCTGTAATACGCGTGTCCTTCCTCCTCATCCTTCCAAGTCCATTATATAAAGATTTGCATGAATGGTATTTTTGGAAAAACATTTTTTAAGGAATGTCGTTTGACTGGATTTTCTCTATATATCTATTGAAATTGAAAAACTCATTGCTCGACTTATGAATAAAAAGAAAAAAGGGACACGCTTCGTCTAGAATATCATCTTGTACTTTAGAATCTGGCTGCATATTATATGAGTCATTGTAACATACAATTCATTCACAAGTGTTAACTTTGGTAGAAATTTGAATATAGCGTTCACTCCTTCATTCATCACAGATACAATATATTTTACGTTACGAGTATGAATTGAATTAAAGGAACATTAATGATTATTATGGTCCTTTTTTGTAGATTTTTGGGGCGTTTCAAAGGATTGGCACGCGTGCGCTTCGGGGTATCAGTCTGTCACGCATTGAGAACACACAACAGAATAACCTAATGCTAAATTGATATGAGTTTTAAAGTTGAAGGATATTTTTTTGGCTTGTTCTTTTTTATCAAGTTGAAATTAAGGAATAGCTATGGTTCAGTGCGGTTGCTATGGCCGGAAGTTGTTATTGTGTTCCACCACGTGCATTTGTAATGCTTGACTGAGCCACAAATGCAGTAAAAAAAAAACAACAAGGTTTTAATGAGTTTCAAGAATTATTAGTGATCACTTCGACTATGGGCTGAATTTATGTAGGCATCGCATAAGTATTCTAAATATAAAAATTTATGTGAACTAGAATGAAAGGCTTGTTATGGACTATGAACTGTATAGGTACTAGTAAGTAAGCCACAGAAATTTGTGTGACTAAGTTTTAAGAAAGTATTTGAAATGCAAATATCGTTAGGTTTAAAAAGGTAAAGTTTTTGGAGTTAAAAGCTGCCTTCAAATTCGTTCGGATAGTTTGAATTTTGAGAAAAATAAATTTTCAAACTCATTTGATTCGATTAAATATTCTCCAATAAATTTAATTCGAACTTAAAATTGGAGATATATGTCGATTTAAAAATATTTGTTTGGTTTGGTTTTTTTTGTTGTAACCTGAAAGTGCAATATGGATAGCAAAGAGAAAGACAAGAAAATAAAATCTTTTTCTGCTTATTAAGGGTGTCCTAAAAACTTAGCCCAATTTTTGCATTTCGCACCATTTGTGCATCATCAAACCATTCTTCTGCGAAAATACGGGTGGTCAGGTAATAACAGTGTATATGGTGTATAGAAGCCGATTTCAACAAAAAAAAATATGCACGACTGGGTCGCACGAACTTGCTCTTATGCGCGATCACATTGCGGTTCTATAGCCTGAAATAAATTTGCCATTTGCCAAAACTAAGTTTAGTTGCAGGTGGTAGTATTTTCTTATACAAAAATTAACAATATAGCCTAGTGTTGCACAAATGCAATATGCATGAAAGGAAATTATATTATTTCAACTGGTTGATTGAAATACCTTAAATCTGTACACCATCTGATTTCTTATATAAATCTTAATTTATAAGAAACAAAAATTGAATATCTTAGGAGCGGTTTTAAAAATAATTAATTTCTTATGAAGAAATATTTGACTGTTAACAGTCGAATTGTTTTTTCCTGAACACCGTTTATTTTATTAAATATGATTTAAAATCACGAAAACAAATATAAACCAGCATAAAAGTGTTCATATATGCGTTTCGCCCCGATGTAATGGCTGGGCTCATCAGAAGATGACCATTACACCTTGTCTTGACGCATATTTTCCCGAATAAATCGAGATTCCATATAATCCGAGCTACAAAGAGCAACTGGTACGAAAGCAATTGGTACGAAAGTTTTAAGTATTTGTTAATGTTAAGTTAAAAATTGATTTTCCCAAAAAAATCTGCTACCTGTTTTTGAAATATCGAATTTTCAAAAAATAATAAAAAAAATTTGCTACGTACTTTTATATATATTTTTTACAAGCTTTGTATAAAAATCTAATTTTATTCGGTTGATAAGATATTGAGATAATCGAAAATCAAAAAAACCGTTCTATGAGAGAGGTAATGTTAATAAACGTAAAATATAAAATTTAAAATGGTAGATCGTACTAATTTTAACACACGAAAAAACTTTTATCAAAATCGTAGGAGTCGTTTTTGAGAAACGAAATATTTGTCTTAACGGTTTTTAAACATTTGTATGGGAGTCACCGTTATTTTTGGGAATTAGAATAATTTTTGTCAAAAATCTTCTAGATAAATTTAAAAAATTGTTATTTGCCAAGTTTAATAAAAATCGACAGTCGTTTTTGAAATATTCATCATCATCATCGTCGCCTCGACAACCGGGGTCCGGTCCTGGCCTCCTTCAACAAGTCTCTCCACCCATCCCGGTCTCGAGCCGCCGCCATCCAGTTGCGTTTTGAAATATTGAGTTTTCAAAAAAAAAATCAAACTTTTTTTAAAATTCCAAAAAATATTTTTTTGAAAATTATCGTACACAATATTTTTTAGAATGTGTCAATAATTACTTATAAAAAATTGATCAGAATCAGTTGACCCGTTTTTGAGAAAAGCGAAAATCAAAAAACTTGTTCATTGGGAGGTACCATTAATAACCATTTTTTTTATTAAACGGCAACTTATAACTATTTAAATTTATTGAGTTCTTTAAATGAAATCCTGTAGCTCCGATTTTGAGACAAATATAAGTTTTTCCTTTTTGGCCAAGAAATTTTGTATCACAGCTACTGTTAGTTTTGGTTCTAAAAAAAAAAGAGAAAACAACGGGTGGGGGGAATGTCCAAAAAACGCTAGGTACCAAGTTTAAAGAAAATTGACCCATCCGTTTAGGCTTTAGTCGAACAGACACACGGACGATTTTGCGAGACCCACTTTTTTCGTCTTCGCTATCATCGTAATGCCAAGTTTCATCAAAATCTGTTCATGTTTTTGAGAAATGCCAATTTAAATGGTAGATATACTCCAAAATAAGAAATTGTTCAATATTGAAAATGATACAATATTTATACGTCATGTCGTATTAAATCAACACAAGTTACTTGGAAAAATTACAAGAAACTATCTCAACCTTATACGTCCTTATATATCCAAGTAATCCGGTTAAACTAACAGAACATTCTAGATAAACCAACTTGGTTCACTTTTAACTTTTACTATAATATACATTACTCAAATTTTAAACACAGTTCAAGTTGATTACATGTCTACGTGAATATCAACTGGCATAAGAATTGTAAAAATTACTGCTTCAAATTCAAGGTCAAAGGGCTCTGTAGCAAATATTAAATTTTTTTTAAGCACACACTTGGTAAAAATTAACATCTGTGTGTCCATGTGTTCAATATTTTTTGTTACAAGAATTTCATATTGAAACAACATTACATCCTATTAAATCTGTCTTAAATCTGCTACATACAATGTTACATTTTTTTTTTTTTAATGCACGCGTACAAAAGGGGTTAGATTACCCTTAATATGTGGAACACAGTATTTGAAAGGAGATACCGATGTACATTGCTTTTGAAGTTCCGGATATTAAAATGGCAAGGAAAAACAAAGGCGGGCAATGCGTTCCACATTCGTGTGGGTGCTGCTAAAGAAAGAATCTCTGTATTTGACGGTACTTCCGAAGTTGGGCTCAAGAGGAAACTGATGAGCATTCCTAGAAGCGCGAGTATTGCGGTGGAATTGTTTAAGGGCAGGAATACACCTACCTATTTCATGTGAACATTGTTTGTAAAAATTGCGATAGAACAAGGAGAGACGCGAAACATTATACGTCGGTGCTCAAGAGGCGTGATCGTTACTGCTATGAATCTATCATCTATCATTTTTAGAGCTCGATTTTGTGTTCTGTCCAATAAACTCAAGTAGGTTATAGGAGCACCTGTCCAGATGTGAGAGTTGTACTCTAGGACTCGAGCTTGGGATGAATATATACGCTTTATAAATAACAGCTAGATCAAAAGGGGAGAAAAATTTCTTGCATCTCATGTTAATTCAATGTTAAATATATTGACGCACAATTTCAGACGATTTAGTACGACGTTTAAGCATTTTTTAGTATGATACTCGGTTATCAATCGCACTGTCCTTTTAACATTTTATTAAAGTTAAATCTATACCCAGTGGATTTTTCATCTATTTAGTATCATACCCCCCGTTTAGCCAATTCTATGATTCTAGCTAAAAAATATTAAAAACTAAAAACATTTAAAATTTGAAAATTGTGAAAAAGTAGAAGGTATCATGCAAATACCTTAACATTAGGATGTTCAAAATTTTGCACTAATGCTATTGAAATCTTGTAAGTTTCTTAGATATCTTCAACTTCACATATGGGAAGCTATGTAGATTGTTAATTTTAGAAAAGAATTTTTTTATGGAAAAAAAAATATATATTTTTTAATTTTATAATTAATTGAAAAGTATATCTACCAATATTACGTATTAATTAATGGACCTAAATGTTTAACCTCAAAAGGTTTTTTTTTATTTTAAATCAACATACATAATAAGAAATTGAATAAATAAACTCTGAGATTGCTTTGACACCAACCCGATGCGTCCACGTTCTGATTTTTTTTTTACTAAATTCAGATTTAAGAAAAAAAAAGTAATTTATTGTGGCAGGATTTTTTTTTTCTAATTTTACAGTATCTACTTTTTATAAGTTTTTATTGATGAGCAGTTAAAATTGAATTTAAAAAATCATGAACACGTTTCTTAAGATTCGGATTTAAAAAAAAAAACATTATTTAAAATTTTTTTTTTTTTTGAAAATCCAAAATATTTTTTTTGAAAAATTTGATATGCAATTTTTTTTTAAAGTAATTAAAATTTCCTTCATTACTAAATTTATTATAAAAAGGTTCAGCGACTTAGGTAGACAGGGAGGGCCCGCCCGGCCACGCCCATGGGCATACTTCGGGCAACCAGAGTATTTTCAAGTCGAGCGAATGTAAAGGGTCCGCCATCTAACGTTTTTTTTTCAACTAGTGCTTATTTCGTGAATGGTAACACTTAGTTCATGTCTGATTTGACAGGTAATTAGTTTTATCCTTCCGCTGAACGAATATGGTTGTGTATACGCTTCGCTAAGTGGGCCTGCGATCGACTTAGAGAAGATGCCGATTTTGCCAAAAAAAATATATTTTCAGATGAAGCTCATTTTGATCTTGCGGGTAGTAAACAAGCAAAATTGTCGCATTTGGGGCACAGAAAACCCGCAAGCATACATTGAAAAGCCGATACACCCAAAACGAGTCACTGTTTGGTGTGGATTTTGGTCCAGAAGCATAATTGGGCCATTTTTCGAAAATGAGCAAAGAGTGGCCGTTACAGTCAATGGCGATCGTTATCGGGCCATGTTGAACGAATTTTTGTTCACAAAAATTGAAGAGGAGGATATTGGAAACATTTGGTTTCAACAGGACGGCGCTACGTGCCACACAGCCGAAGCTACACTCGATGTTTTGCGCCATTTTCAAAAAAAAAAAAAGTTATTTGGCGGACCCTTTATATAAAATAATGACTTAATTTTCCATCCAACTAGTAAAATATTAAAAAATCATAAATGGTATAAATAATGATGAAAATTGGAACACACGTATGATTTACCGTATGAAACAAGCTTCAAAACAGTATTTTCTCTGGTGAAAGGGTGTATTTTTGAGTGAGAGGTAAAATTGTAGAACCATAGAAAATCTCTCTGATAAAATGATGAAAGTTGGTGAAAATGTAAATTTGTTCGTCAGAATCAAGATTCAAAAAAGTCTTAAAAAAATAAATATCTTTGGTTTGAGGGGTAATTCTAACCAGAAAATACAGTAATTTCCACTTTAAAATGATGACATTATATACTAATACTCTTCAAAGGTGCTTGTATATCGTCTTTATTTAGCTTCTATTCGATTCAGCGTTAAAATTACCTACCTATTAACGCAAAAATATAATTGGGTCAAAAACCCACATTTTCTTTCCTTCTTAAAAAACATTCTTGCTCATGGAACATATTATACATAACATAGGTATTCTCATGGACGCTTCTTACTACTGGTTTTTTCCTAGTTTCATCAGTGTAATATTTTTTCACAGGTTTTTTGGTAATAATCCTAAGCTTTCACATAGAAAAACACTCTTTCACGACATATTTTTATGAACCCTCTCAATTCACCGATGCTGGAATATGTACATATCAAAGACCATACAAATTTTATGTTTGGTTATAATAATTAATCCTGCTAATAAACTTGCAAAAAATCCATCAGACAAGGTTATTTCACTACAAATGGAGTGCTTAGAAATTTCAAAACATCACAGTTTCTATATAAACCCAAACCCAAATTTTCTCAATAATTCACGGAATTCAATAAATGCAAATAATGATCCTGCCTTTGCCAAATTAAATTCGTTTCGCTGTAGGAATATCACTTGTTTCATACAACCTTGGACAAAAACACTATTCTCCTAGGTATATATGTAGGTAAAAAGTATGGTACAAGATTACCTGTATCCAAAAGCCGGGGAAATCCATTTTGACAAAATCTCATGTGTATAATAACAATGAGGTACCTGTTCAACAAATTAAGAGGCATCTACAGCAATCTTAAAACAATAGCCATAGTATTATAATTATAAGACACAACAGTATAACTTTAAATCCTTTCTGGCACTTTGGAACTTCGAATGGATTGTATTACCTATAAAGATCTAAAGGTTCAGAGGATACACCAGAATTACAAGTGAATTCGAGTGTAATTTTCATCTTCTTCTTAAAATTGATGGAATCTCCTTGGCCTGCTTATAGTCCAACCTGGAAGAAGAAGAACCTAAGTCATAAAACGGATTTACTCGGGATTTGAAATTTAACATTTCTACCTGAGCGCGATTCTTATTCTTTTGTATCCGAAAAAAAGGATCTTCCCATTGTTTTGATTGATTTACTTTTTCCGTAGCGAAAACGTTAAAACTTCGTATGAATATAGAGAAAATCCTCAATAATAACTCCAATATAGAATTGGTCTTAAAATACTGGATTCGTCCAAATTTGAGCTCAAGAAAGCCGAAGATCGACATGCAAGCATAAGGATCAAGGAAGTGTCGTAAGAATTATAGTGAATTGATTTCTTTTCATATCTTCATAGGATTGACATAATCGAACCAATGACTGAATACTGAATGAATGACATACAAAAAAATCGGACTCCAATTCATGGCTAGAGAAAGAGAAGGAGAGATTCCTTTCAAGGATGATATGATGCTTATAATAGGAATTCTAGAAAATCGATTCTCTGATATGGCTATAGGTAAGGTATAGGTATATACAGATATTTATATGACCGACTAAAAAGTTGATTGCCACGAATGAGTGAATCTTTTCTTTGATTTGCTTTGCGGTTTCTCTGTGTCATTACATCGTTCATCTTAGAGATAGAGGATAAGAAAATCCAGACAAAAACAACAACAACAAAACAAGAAATCCACAATGGATGGGGACATCGATTGATGAGATATCAAATACCAAAAAGATCAATCTGTAACCGGCTAATGTGTAGTGAAGCAGTATTTGAAATAAATGCCAATCTGTGATTTGTTGATGGAAAAGATTTTTCTTTAATGAAATGGAGTTATATGTACAAGCTGAGGTTTTACTTTTATTGAATTTATAATATAAATGCCAAAATAAAAATAATTATGATAAAAGAGAATAATTCAAAATTTACATTTAAAAATGAGTTCGTTTATTTTCATTATAGCTTGCTGAGAAAACAAGATTGGCTTAAAATGCCTTTGTTTGTAATACACACTTAGGGCCGGGCGTGCGTCGTGAGAAAATCCGGCTGAAAAGGCACGTTTAGGAAAATAAGATCTTGGAGAACTCAGTAATCTTAGTTACATGAACGCAGGATTCTTTCGCAAAATTTCTCAGATTTACTGTTAACATCCTGATGAGAAAACAAAATTTGGACTCGCTGGCTCACTTTTTAAAGGAGCGTAATCTCTGAGATCTTATTTTTCTGAACATGCCTAATTAAATAAGTAGGTATAGTTACATTGAATGAATATCCTAATTTAAAATTTATTTCATCAACCTGTCACGGAAATGCATTTTTAGATTTAAAAAAAAAATCAAATCGGTAAAACTAGCTACATCAGTGTAAGGTATGAAGAAAAATACACGCAGGATGACACAAGCATTTGGGACATATGCCTCCAAGTTCTGGAAAAAAAAAAATTACATTAAGCAAACTCAATGCAGGGAGATCTGCTAATTTCTATACCTATATAGGTGCGCAAATGAATTTCGTATGAAATAATTCTTCACCCAAGACCTTAATATGCGCATCTTGCGGCATTTCAAGTCTTTGTTTCAAATGCTCTTATAAATAGCCATAGTCAAAAAGTAGAAATCAAATCAAATAAAATTTTAGAAATAACTTTCGCCGAAACAATTTTTGGTCCCAAAACCTCACTTGAATTATCCGAAAATGTATGATGTGCTAGGTTTTTATATGACTTCAACAAATATTTAAGTTTCGTATCAGCAATGTAGTGTCAACCAGGGCTGCCGTTTTGAAAATTAGCATTTCAGAGGATTAGAAGGGAGTATTTCGTGTTTGTGGGGAGTACGCAAATAAAAAACATTCACCATGAATATTAACAATATAAACTTTATAAAAATATTTTTAAAATTTGCACTTTATGTATTTAGATGTGTATCTGAGAATAGATAAAGATGATTCTCATCGGCTTTGTTGGTCGTTTTGATGACGAAAATGAAAAATTAATTCATTTACTTTTTCCCAACGCTTCGACGGTGGTTGCCGTCTTCTTCAGGGGATCTTTATTTGTAAAAAAAGAGAAGTAATTACATAAAAGTGTCAATGTATGTAGGGCGGACGTGGTATACACTTACATTAAAGTTTTAAACAATTGTGCATAAAAAAAAAAAAAAAACAATATTTGGAAATATTTAATAATTTAAACTAATAAAATATAATATATAAATAAAATAATCGACAAAAACAAAATTGATGTCAACTTGGCGTACAAGTCGAACCAGACCATGGCTTCCCTCTTCACAGGTCTAAAAAAGAAGACAGAAAAGGACCTTTGTACAGACGTGGTGTACAAAGTAAACTGCCAAGGTAAAACCAATGATCCATGTAATCTATGCTACGTCGGCACGACCAAACAACTCCTTCGACAGAGAATGGCGGGTCACAAGTCGGACATTCGTTCAAAAAATTCTGGAAAGACAGCACTGACTTGCCACAGCGTTGAAACTGGCCACCAACTGGACTTTGATGGTGTGGAGATCTTGGCAACGGAAAAACACACTTCCAAACGATACACGTTAGAAACACTACACATAATCAATAACAAGAACAACATGAACCGTAAACAACACACAAAACATCTCAGCAGTTTACTGCTCCTTAGTTTCCAATAGTAGATCCAAAACTTGATTGTACTCATTGGACTAAACTTCATCTGAAGTGTTTAATTACTAATTTGCTCTTAAATTATTCAAGTTTAAATTATTAAATATTTCCAAATATTGTGTTTTTTTTTGTATATACATAATTGTTTAAAACTTTAATGAAGGTGCATACCACGTCCGCCCTACATACATTGACACTTTTATGTAATTAATTCTCTTTTTTTACAAATAAAGATCCCCTGAAGAAGACGGCAACCACCGTCGAAACGTTGGGAAAAAGTAAATGAATTAATTTTTCATTTTCGTCATCAAAACGACCAACAAAGCCGATGAGAATCATCTTTATCTATTCTCAGATACACATCTAACAATCAACTTGGTCAACAAAATTCACTAAAACTTTATGTATTTATACACCTATCTTCCGGAATTCATCACTTTAAATAAAGAACACGGTACATAAATTAATTTAATAAATAAAAATTTAACAAAACTGTTATAATCTTAATAAAAAACGTATGCAAAGAAAAATAAGGAACTTAACTCACATTCTATGTGAAAAAATAAGACAAAATCAGACTTTGATATGTAACAGTGTATGTCACACTTTTTTTTAAATTATTTGTAATAACTACACAAGAGCGTCATTGTGATGCATGTGAATTTTGAAGAAGCGAGTTGAAAATTTCGTTCAGAATTGGCACTGCTGTGAGTTAAATAAATCAAATAACCAATAAATGTTTTTAATGCGATAAACAGTGGCTTTCCAAGGGCATTTTTGTTGCAAAAACGTTTTCCCAGAACTCTTCCAATTTACAATTTCTGTTAAAAGATTCTGTGTTGTTTAAAAGACTCCATTCTTCATCTAGTTCCTCGGCATTATCACCCGATAAAATAATGTTAAGTGCTTTTAACACTTTATCATCGAAACATATTCTGGAGCTAATTTCCATACCAAGCCAATAGAGATAAAGAGCGAACAGACAATTTATAAATATATTTTTCACATATGCAACTGAGAAGTTGGACATTGACATTTAGTTCAGAGTTCAGACTTATAAGAATGAATACATTCAGACCTTTTAAGTTAATTTTATGAATTTTTGCAAATGTTTTGGATATTTTTGAGGGGAGTACAATCATAATGAGTCGAGTACGGGATTACAGTGAATGCCAGGGAATACAAATACTCCCTTAGTACTCACTTCCGCAGCCCTGGTGTCAACTCCAATTTATTCAAACTCCATTATAAACTGGATTTTGTCGATTTAACAAATACCGCTTTTAAGTTAGGATGTTGTTAAAAATACTCCATTATGTTTTCTATTCATTCGCTAAATGGCTCGCTTTTATTTATAACTTAAAATTTAACCTTTAAATTTAACTGTTTAAAAAAAATACAATGTAAAAAAAATGTATCGTCTAATTATTCACTCTCATTTAGCGTCGACAGTAGATGTAGTTTTTGCATATTTTGGTTTAAATCTGAAAGAGCTAACCAAAATCCGGGAAAATTCTTGGAAAATTCGACTATGAATGATATTGCGAATTTTAATTTAATGTTGAGTGAATAAACTAGGCCCCAACATCAAAGCCGCTGAAAACTACAAATAATTTCCCATTTTCGTTGGAGATTAGTTCAAGATTGCAAGTTAATATGTATTTGTTTTCACTGGAAGCTTCAAGAACTCGCAGTAGTTTCGATTTGGAATAATTATTATTTTCACATTATTTTTTATTCGTTGGCATATGAGAGACTTTCGAAGCTATAAAACCTAGATTTTAACAATTGAATCTTCAACATTGGTGACAGAATATCAAGCTCTTTTTCTGTATACGTGATTTTGGGAAGAAGCACAACATTTCATATAATAGAAAGGTTATTGAATCCGCAATGGATGTGATTTTCGATTATTTTTTTGATGTAAGAGTTGATACAAAATTTCACGATTTTGAAAAATAATATTCTACAAAATTACTGTACCAACACTCATTTATAAAAATGTTAAGGAATTTCTTGAGATAAATGCAACACTAGAGACCTGGGCACCACTCTTTAAAAATAACTAGAGAAAAGTTATTCGCTGTAAATTGACATTTTTTCTCGCTTTCATTTTTTGCTCACAAAATAACTCTTAATATAAAGAAAAAATATGCACGACTAGGTCGCACGAACTTGCTTTTATGCGCGATCACATTGCGGTTCTATAGCTGAAATAAATTAGCTATGGGAGTCTTTATTTTATCCTTTTGCCAAAACTTAATTTAGTTGCAGGTGGTATTTGTGAGTATACAAAAAATTAACAATATAGCCCAGTGTTGCCCATATGCAATATGTATGAAAGGAAATTATATTATTTAAACTGGTAAATTGGTTTAAATCAACAAAATTTGTAAGAAATCGATTAAAATACTTTGAATCTGTTTTAACCAAACGCGATGTACACCATCTGATTTTGTATATAAATTTTAATTTATGAGAACAAATTTTGAAAATCGTAGGAGCGATTTTAAAAATAATTAATTTTTTAGATATAAAATTTCATTAACATTTTTGAGAAAAAAAATTGGTACGCCAATTTTAAGAATTTGTTAATTTTGAGTTAAAAATTGAACTTCACAAAAAAATTTGCTACCCGTTTTTGAAATATCGAATTTTCAAAAAATTATTTTTAAATCCAAAAATCATTTTTTAGAAAATTTTGGTACGAACTTTTATTTATATTTGTTACAAGCATCTGTATAAAAAATCTAGTTTTTTTTGGTTAATCAAATATTGAGATAATTTACAATCAAAGAAACCGTTCTATGAGAGGTACTGTTAATATAAGTAAAATATACAATATACAAATTTTAAATGGTAGATCGTACTAATTTTAACACACCAACAAAAAATTATCAAAATCGTACGAGTAGTTTTTGAGAAAAAAAAATATTTTTCTTAACGGTTTTTAAACGTATGTATCTCCCATACATACGTTTAAAACCCGTTATTTTTGGGTATTAGAACAATTTTTTTCAAAAATCGTCTAGATAAAGTCAAAAAACTGATTTTTACCAAGTTTAATAAAAATCGACAGAGTCGTTTTTGAAATATTGAGTTTTAAAAAAAAACAAATTTCAAACTTTTTTTAAAAATACAAAAAATATTTTTTTGAAAATTTTGGTACACAATATAATTTGAAATGTGTCAATAATTATTTATAAAAATTGATCAGAATCAGTTGAACCGATTTCGAGAAAAGCGAAAATCAAAAAAATGGTTCTGTGGGAGGTACCATTAATATCCATTTTTTGGAACCATTTTTTTTTATTTGACGGCAACTTATAACTATTTAAATTTATTGAGTTCTTAAATAAAAATCTGTAGCGAATAGCGAATAGAATTTGAGAAAAATAAGTTTTTCCTTTTTGGCCAAGAAATTTTGTATGACAGCTACTGTTAGTTATGGTCCTAAAAAAACGGGTGGGGGGAATGTCCAAAAAACGCTAACTACCAAGTTTAAAGAAAATCGACCCATCCGTTTAGGCTGTAGTCGAACAGACAAACAGACAGACGGACGTTTTTGCGAGACACACTTTTTTCGTCTTCGCTATCATCGTAATGTCAAGTTTGATCAAAATCTCGAGTTCGATTTTTTTTACGAATTCATAACTTGCCATACAGTACCTATATTCGCAAGTAAAAGTAACAAAAATTTGTTACAACTTATTCGCTCAGATGTGCATGGGGCGAGATGAACGTGAAGAACCATTTTTGATTCCCAAAGTTTTACGGTTTATTGACAATTACTTCTGAATGGACCAAGCTTTCAAAAATGTTTAAAAAATTAGGAACAAATTCTCAACTACGAAACGAAGTGAAAAAAATAATCTACGACAAAATAGAAGTCGAAAAAATTGAATTTACGCGTTATAACAGCTTTTTAAAAACCATAACAAAGTTCAACACTTAATTTTGAGTTGGTTGCATCCCATGTGTAGAATATTCACACAAAATTATGCAATCTAAAAGGTCCAGTTAATTGGTTCAACCATTGAATTTTGCTAACGAATTTTTATAGATTTTTTACAATCTATAGGTACTACTACTCTACTACTACTACCTCAAAAAAAACAACAAACGAATTCTATAAAAAACAGTGACTGACCAATTTCTCAAACTAGGTGACCTTTTTTGTGGATTTATTGAACTTTCAGATGGTATATTATTTTTTAAATATTGCACAAATGAAGTGCGCATAAAGTCTTGAAAAATCTTTAAAATTTTATTAAAAAAAAAATTTGGCGGACCAATTTTTTTTTGTTATTTAAACATAAGTGTCCCATTTTTATTCAATGTTTTAGAAAACTTTGAATTCTGCCAGAATTGGGGAAAAAAGACCCCCTTTCCTGCAGGATTAGTTTCTGGTGTTAACCAAACCTACACGGCGGCCTAGCTGTAAAAGTGTATATGTATACTTTTATATAGACCAGTGATTTTTATGATTAAAAAATATATTCTTTTATATCCATTCAGTATATAGGAGAATAAATTTTCATAAAAATAAAGATACTATAATAACCCATCTCTCAGTGTAGATCTATCTAGTTTGTATCCATGGCAATGAGCCACATGTTACAGATATCACTCTTTTAACGACGATTCCACACTGATGTTGATGGGGCTATCACCACATCCCTATACCTACCTACTGCAGCCAGATATCAATGTCTTGTTTTTTCACTTGCATTTCACAAACACCAACGACCAAAACAGTTCTGAAGATGAGTTAACCAAACAACTCGCACGCGGACTTTGCGGCTATAATAAGTAGTGGTTGTAGCTAACTATGTTTGTAGCTGCTTCTTCTGCGGTTTCTAATACCAGACCCGTATAATCATCCAACGAACATCTCCGAATGAGGGTCCTCGGCGTGGCGGTCTTCAACATGAAAATCAAGTTCTGATCATCTTATTGCACATTCTGTAGCCCATGATGAAGTTTAGATAAACTTATCTATACGAAATGTTTTTAATGGTTAAGCCGCCTCTCTCGAATGGCAATCCGTTTGTTTCATCTGTATAGGTATATACTATAGGGATGAACCCATTCACTTCATTATGGATGAGACGGTGCAGCCCATATGGAGAGAAATAAGACTTTCTGAAAGAGTTGTCATCATAGCTGTTGTAATCGGTTTAATTGATCACCGACTTGTTGTAAATTTCCCATCCTGTGATCATTTACTCTCAGCCGAATCCAGAAAACTAAATACCTACCTTTTATACCTGTGCCTTCCTATACTCTACTAGGCCATGAGCAATGTGGAGCACTTTGAGAATGCAATACACGTGAATGAATGCAGTCTCCAATGCAGATATACAAATACATTTATATAGCTTCTCGAGAAGCTAGGTAGGTACCAATAAAAGGCTTCATTCAATTATCACGGATAGGTACTCCTGGGGTTGTAAATGCAAGAAGACCACAATCGAATCTATTTTGTCGGGGTCACGTTCAAGCGACGCAACTCGAAATTCTTCGTTCGGCGGAAATGTATAAAGTTGATTTGATTGCGGTTCCTCCATCGGCCCACAGTGGGATAGAAGTTTATCAAAATCGGCTAGAAATTAATTATGAAACCTATGTATCACAAATTTTACAAATACAGTTTTATAACTAAAGTTATAGTCATGTTTTTTTCATTTTATCTGAAAAAAAAACACTGAGTATATAGCTAGTCCGATTTATTTTTGTTAAATGTTAAAAATGACAAATGTGTTGAGGAAATAGCAAATTATTAACTAGATTTCATTTGCTAATGTATACAAAAATGTCTGAAAAAATTGTTGAATAAAACTATTATTAAATTTGTTAATATTATAATAATTTAAATATCTTAAGTTCAAAAAAAAATATCAAAAACAGATTATGAGGTAGTTAAAATATAAAGGAATGCAAGTTCTTAAGAAACTCCGCCGCAACCTTTGCCGCGCCAACGTTTGTTTTCCCTTTGATCTTATAACCCCGAGTTAGATTTTCTTTAATCAGAAAACCTGCCCTTACGAAAGGAATTTCTGTAGAAAATTTGTATTTCAATTTGTTTCAAAAGTTAAATTTATTATTTTAAAAAGAAATATTGGAAGCAAAACTTAAAGAAATCTCCACACTTAACAATTTGATTTTTTGCCAAATTTAAAGGTCGTCCTGCCCAGTTTGCAGCGGCCGGCGCATCGCATGATCAAGTGAACCTTTGCTATGTTAAATTCAATTCGAAGGATGTCGAACAAGATACTAACTTGGGATAAAAATCCGATGTTCATGGGCATTCGAAGAAGTGTTGAATTAACGTGAACATGTCCCGGCAAAGAGTTGTAAAGATACTATTTGTCAGATATTATTGCAGTTAGCATTTGGTCCATGAGGCTTACCATAGTGATAATAGAATCTTTATAAACGCATTCGGATTGTGTACCTTAAGGTATATAGATTATAAAAAAACATAGCTTATATTCTCAATTTATAACGTGTAGAATGTTAGATGAACCTAATTAAGCAATTAATGTGTTTTTTTTTTCAGTATAGATATTAAAGATGATTTCAAACATTAATACTTTTTTATTTTTAAGTCTAAAGCTCCATGTGTTAATGTACCTGGCTCAAAGCAAAAACATGATGTGTTTAATAATAAAATAAAGTTTATTTCCTTTAAAACTTATAGTTGAATAAGATTTAATAGTGGTAGAGGTAGCTTACTAAGAGTGTCTGTAGTTATCCCCCTCTGCTATGAGTGGCTGTTCCCGATTTTTCCCCATTGCTCAAATTTTTTTTTTTTAAATATTCAAAAATGGGGGTTTTAGAACCTGTTTTTGAACTAACCCCTTTTACTTTCGAAAATTGTTCTAGTTGTTATGAAATCTGAACATTGTTCCAAGTTTTTGGACCTCTTGTTCAAAATTTCAAAAATTATGTCCAAAATTCGAAAAAAATCTAGCCCCCTTTTAAATTTTATTTTTTTTTTTAGGATTTTAAAAGAGTTCTGAATATTGTTCCAAAAAATTAAAGTTGTAAAAAGTCTGTTTTTAAAGATAAGGCCTTAAAACTTTTTCTCAAAAACGCAAAATTCGGCTCTCGAAAGATGTTTTTGAAAAGAAACGAAATTCTGAAAAAAATTTAGAAGAGCCCAATAGAACAACCTGTAACAATTTTTTTGAATTTTAGATTTCTAAAAAGGTGGGCCAGCACAAGGATATTTTCATTTAAAGTGATTCTTCGGCTTATAATCTTCAATTTACAATATTTTTGAATGTATCTTTGGAAAAATTGGATTTGAGTGATTTTGAACTTTGAACAACTTTTGAATTTTTGATCTTTGAAAATGGGGAATAAAGGAGTTGTCGATATTTTAACACAAATTTAGGAACACAAGATTTTCATCAAAAAATATGTATCAAAAGTTTAAAAAAAAAAAAAATATAATATTGGAGAGCCGATTTTTGCGTTTTTGAAAAAAATAAGTTATGAAGGTCTTATCTTTAAAAATAGGTCTTTTACAACTTTAATTTTTTGGAACAATGTTTTTGAAACCTAAAAAAAAAAAAAAGTTCAATTTTCGAAAAAAACGGAAGGCTAGAATTTTTACGAATTTCGGCAATAACTTTTGACATTTTAAAACGTAGAGGTCCAAAATTTAGAATAATGTTCAGAACAACTATAGAACAATTTTATAAAATTCAATTTTCATTTTTTGGGTCTAAAATCCCCATTTTGTATTATTTTTCAAAACAAAAATTGGAACATGCGGAACAAATCGGGAATAACCTGGAACAACTTTCAAATATAACAAATTCAAAAAAAGGGGGGCTAACTTCACATACTCTCCTTAGTAAAAATTTATTAATATATTGCTATATGCGGTAAAAAATATTTACAAATCACTTTTACCCTGCTGTATAAAACCAGGGCCGTAACAACCATTAAGGTTGTTGTTGTTTCCGTGTAATCATTCCCTTCCTCATGATCGACACACTATATCATCGCCACTCGAGAATAATATTCACTGGAATAAAACATGCATGAAATATGTACTTATAGACAAAGTCTTTGCAGCCTTAGGTATTACTTGCTCAATGGGGCAAGTGTTGGTTTGGTGTGAAAAAAAAATGTCGAGGATATAATCAAAACTTACACGACTATGATCGAGAAGTTCTAAAAAGAGGGTTTCGTCATGCGTCCGTCGGTCTGTGCGTCTGTCAGTGCGTCCACTGTAATTTGAGCTTGCGCCTAAACAGGCGGTTCGATTTGTATGAAATTTGGAACAGAATATTTGCATGTGATTCCCTAGAGGAGAAATTCGAATTTTTGTTTTAGCTCACCTAGAACGGGTAGCTGCTATTCAGAAATTTTGATATTTTCGAATTTTCTCAAAAATGACTCTTAAGATTATGATTAAACTTCGTGGCTGAAATGACTGAAGTAATTTTTAGAAAACTGTGTTTCAGGTTTTTGGCAAAAAACTCACACGACGTAAATATACCCTAAACGTTTTTTGAGAAATAGGTCTTGTTTTTGGGTTATTCGCATATATCTTTTCATTGGTAATACCAATTTTGTTATAATTTTGCTATTAGGTGCTACTTAATAGTTCAAACAATATTGTATTTAAAAATTTTGAAAAAAATTCAAACTGACAAAAAAAATCCATTTTTGTGATACTTTTGAGTTTTAAAATTTTCTCGCTAAAGATAGGTATCATAATATAGGGTGTGTTTTTTTGTACTCACTTGTTCACTTTAAATAAAAGTGCACAAAATACACCTCATGTATAACAGTTATAACACTTATTATTCTGTTTGGATATGCTATTAGTTCATAAGAGGAGAGGTTAATCGCCATTAGCTAAGCGGAATTGTTGTTTTATTTTTCCTGGAAATTATTTTTAAGCGGGTGTAAATGTCTAAAAAACACATCTATTATATTGAACCATTAACATTTTATCCTCACGGTGTGTCTATATTACAGTGTTTAACCAGAAAAGCAATTCCGTGCGATCGCGTAGTGTATATTTTTTTTTACTTTCAAACAATCATAAGTAAATATGTTTTTCAACAGGAACGCTACAAAAGTAGAGCAAGAGGGACAGAAAACGACGCCATATTTCTTGGCGTGATTTTGACATTTCTCTTCAATAAAGATTGCCATTTCATGATGGAAAGATAAACGAGCCAACAACGAGTCGAAATTATTAAAATTTATTACCGAAATTCGGAGTGAGTGGCCTCAACGTTAAGAGCGCTACGTCCAATTTATGGTCGTCATAATCGTCCTAGCAGATCAACAATTGAGCGTCTAGTGGAAAAATTTGAATCCACAGGCACAGTACAAAATGTTTCCGTGCCAGTGAGACAAAAAAGTGCCCGTAGTGTAGAGAATATTGCTGCCGCTGAGGCTTCAGTTGCAGAAAGCCCAAATGTGTCTCTCCCACGTTGTTCTCAAGCGTTGGGCATCTCTGTGACGTCGTTGTGGCGAATTTTGCGAAAAGATCTTGGCCTACATCCTTACAAGATTAAATTGACGCAAGAACTGAAGCCACTTGACCACCAGAAGCATCGTATGTTCGTGAATTGGGCTGAGCAACAACTTGAAAATGATTCGGATTTTCATCGAAAAATCATCTTCAGCGATGAGGCTCATTTCTGGCTGAATGGCTTCGTCGATAAACAAAATATGCGGTATTGGTCAGGCAGCAATCCACACGTACTCCATGAGTCATCATCGCATCCCGAAAAAATTACGGTTTGGTGTGGTTTATGAGCCGGCGTAGCGGCGTCATTGGGCCGTACTTCTTCCGTGATCATCAAGACCGGCACGTAACTGTGAATGGGGATCGCTACCGTTCAATGATAACCGAATATTTTTGGCCCCAATTGGATGATATGGACTTGGAGGACATGTGGTTCCAACAGGACGGCGCCACAAGCCACACAGCGAATGTCACAATCAATTTATTGGAAACCAAGTTTGGAGAACGTGTTATCTCACGAAATGGTCCAGTCGCTTGGCCGCCTCGGTCGTGCGATTTGACGCCGTTAGACTATTTCCTGTGGGGCTACGTCAAGTCTATGGTCTATGCCAACAAGCCAGCGACGATTGATGAACTTCGTACGAATATCGAACGTGAAATTGCAGCAGTATCGGCCAATTTATGCTTGAAAACCGTCGAAAATTGGGTTCAGCGTCTGGACTTCTGCAAGCGTGCCCGTGGTTGCCATGCAAAAGAAATCGAGTTCCATAGTTCTTTCACAGAATAAAGAATACAGAATTTCATTGATATCCAAAACCGTTTATTGTTTTATTTAAAAAAAAAAACTTTTGTAGCGCTCTTATTGAAAAACCCGATACAAATTCTATTTTGTTTTATAATAAAAGAACAATTCGATATGCTTTGTTTAATATCACGATACATCTCAATCTTTTAGGCACGTGCACTACTTTTGAATCAAGTTAAAATCTCCAATATGATTCTATTTACAGTTGGTCCTTGTGTTTAATACAATTCGATATGCCAATAAAAACTTAAAAAAATAAATTGAAAAAAATAAAAAAAAAAACAAAAAACTACATTTAAACCCGAAAAAATCTCACGGATAAACCCATTTTTTAAGGATCTGTTATACGAGGCGTGTGTGGGCTTACATTTCAAGGATCACGAAAGGTCTTCGTATTTGTTCATACTTTATCCCTGTTCGAAAGGTTGCATAACCTGCGCAATGGAATTCTCATTTCCTTCAGCTCAATTGATTTCAAACAGAAGAGAATTAAGGATCCAGAAGAACTCACACGAGACCACCCCGAATAAATGATCTACATTTTCATCTATAATTTTTTTTTTTTTTATTTGAAAGATATTTCGTCTACCTTGATTTTTGTTTCGATATAATTTATTCACGTGTGGAAAAATTGTGCTCTGGTATGTAAGGTGATTAACATTTCTCTGGGCTGCGCAAGCCGACTCCGACTGGACTGCGGACTCATGCCTAAATAATTGGATCTAAGGTTCTGGATTGGGTTTCTTTTTAAATGAATTGGTGATTTTATTATAGTCTTACACAGGCGTATGCTGCTGACGCCTTTATGTCTCACCGCTGCTAAGACGATATGAGAACTCCTAAAAAAAGAAGAAGCCTTTATTCAATGCCGCCTTTTTGATTAACAAGGCTATTGGATGCTAAATTCCGAAGAGAAATCAAAAATCTTATATAATTGACTTGCAGAGTAGATGTATCTTTTCTGGACTATCACATGGTTCTTATTCGAATTCCAACTTGTTCGGTAGCTTTGAAATCAATTCGCCGCATTGAAATGCAGAACGATATCCGACGAACTGGATCGCACCATATGCAAATAATGATAAATATACTGCTGCTGCTGCCGAAAGATCTTAAGGTCTTATTCGCAAACTGGCACAATGCATCGTAAAGTTGAGCATTGTCAGGAATTATTGGTATGTCCCCACTTCGCGAACAGTTCCTGCCAATTGTACTAATTCGTGGGAATGTTTAGTATGGCGAGCTTATTCAGACCTATACATATAGTCCTGGCGTGGATGAAGCATTTCCGCAAGTAATTTTTCAAATTATCTGATGATCCAATTAAAGTGTGTGAATTTTTGTCTTGAGCTTCTCATTCGCGAAAAAAAATAAAATAACAGAAATGCTATTGAAGAGGAAAAATGTGTTAGGGTGAGGTTTCCAATATTGTATTCCTGAAATTAAATTATAGACTCTTTCCTATACTGGAGTGTGTTTTTAGGCAAATATTTAACCTATATGTACCTACATATTGTTAGTCGGCATGAATTTTAAGAAAATAGCCCAATTGGATATTATTTCATCATGTAAATTTATTTTAAATAATTTTACATATATTCGGAACAAACCCTAACAATTTTATTTAACTTAATTTTTTTTATTTATTGTCCTTTGTATTTACTACCTTAAAACAAGGCGGTTTAGTTACACCATTTATAACTCAAGAACGGGCGGGGCTAATTTTAATGATCTCTGATTTGTTGAATTTTTCTTCACCCGAAATAGCAAAATAACTATTAAAATATCGGAAAAATTCACTTTGTAGGGTAAAGTAGTGTAAAATGAAAAAAACGTATCCGATTGAAAAAGCTCTACCTGATGCGTTTTAAAGGTTATTTAAGGAAATGGCTTCAAGTTTATTTTTTTTAATTTTACTATTTGTAGGGTTAAATGGGGTAAACATAAAAAAATGTCCGATTTAAAAAATTCTTCTTTTGATTGAAAGATTTTTCATAGAGAATATTCTTTTTCAAAAATTTAATATTTTAAGGGTGAAATGGGGTAAAATTAAAAAAAAAACATGTATCCGATTTAAGAAATTTGTTTGTGTTTGAAAGGTTGTTTTGAGTCGATGACCTTAGGAATATTTTTTTCAAAAATTTGGTATTTATAGGATGAAAGGGAGTAAAAACGAAAAGTGGTACCTATCAGGTTTCAAAAATTATGTTTGTGTTTGAAAGTTTATTTTAAAAATATGCTATTTATAGAGTGAAATGATATAAAAATAAAACAGGTAATGCGAAAATTTTGTCTGTGTTGGGAAAGCAATAAAGGTTGGACTAAAACAGGATCATATTTTTTTTACAAATTTAGCCTTTCATAACGTGAAGTGGGTTAAAGCCCAGAAAGTAGTATTCGATTAAAAGAGTCAATAAATAAAATTTTCTTTTATAATTTTTATGTGTGGCTTAGGTTTGTCTACCCGTGTGAAAAAAATGAAAAATTGAAGTTTAAATTTACATTTAAAGCAGTGATTTTTGTCTACAGAAAGTCTGAAGACCTGGCAACCCTTATTATATGATAACAACTGTCCGAATACAATATTTCAAGGGTGAATAATCTCAAACAGAATTAAGATAAGATATTAACTCGTCGGATCACTCCCCAGACTTAACAGCTTCTCCTCTAGACTTCTTCATCTAGATTATTGTGAATTGGAAGGCTTTCGGAAAAATTCCTTAAGTCTTTACCTTAAAAGGTTAAAAGGTTCATTAATAAACATATATCATCAAAAGTCTGGAGTATTGTGAAAATCAGAATTGTGGTCATCTAGATGACCATTATAATATTTATAAATAGCAAAGGCCAAACCATTCTGCTATCATTGTTCCAATTCCAATAGTCCAGTCAAGGAAGACCCAAAAACCATAAAATAAATGCAAATAATCATGTAGTCTGGGTTATTGTTTTAGGTGTTAGTGGTGACCCCCAGGTACAACATACTAAAATTCTCCAGCTCAATCCCGCGAGCTTGAGCCAGAAGAGCGGGCGGGGGGAGGGGTAAAGCTAATAATTTTACAGGATATTTCCAAATTATTGACCAATACTTTGTAAAATGATTTTGAGGGTTATTCTATAAGAACAAAAATTCTAAGGATAAGCAATCAGTTAAAAGCAACGGAAACACTTATAATACTTTAGGGTAGGATGGTATAGGAGTGCGCACTTTAGACAAAACACCAAATAAAACAAAAACAAAGAATACTTAACCATATATTTTTTTAATATTTTTAGTTTATTATTTCAGTAACGAAAAAATCTCAAAACTAACAACTACAAAATATTTATTAATTAGTTATTAATAAAAAAAACACAAATCGAGAATTGAGCACTCTTATAAACCGTATCGTGTAAGAGTACGCAACTTAGTTTGTAAGAGTGTCCAGTAGTTATTTGAAAAAAAAAGTAGCAAGTGGACGTGCCTATATTAAAATAAGCACTGCATTTTTCGTGCCACCACTCGCGTTACATGACCAACACTCTCTCCGGTCTTCTATTAACACGTTCCGAGTAAATTTCATGCTATCCTGGACAGTTCTTTTCCGTTCTAGTGGGGGTTTTGGCTGGCTTTTTATTTTGTGTTGAGCTTGTCTTTGGTATCTTCATGGTAGGAATTATACTTCTTCCAAGTTGCTTTTTGAATGTAGAACTGCGACCTCTTTTTTCTTTTATTTATTTGATCTTGTGGGGTAACCACAGGGTAGGGGTATTACATCGAAGACCTACAAAATGATTCATTTAGTGACTGGGATTTACTAGTCTCGTTTGTAAATGGGTCAGCAGTGACTAATTCTGACACTAGATCTTGTGCAGCATTGTCCAAACGATCAATTGATAGATAAAACACCAGGCTCCGAGATTGATGAAGAAGCTGCTGCCTCAGCTGAATCCAGAATAAGTGAAGAAATTTAAATCAAATATCATTTCGTACAAAACTGCGCACAAACTTTCTTATAATTCATCTTGATGCGGACTCTTATATTTTCAGACATGTATTTCAAGAATATATATATAGTATAAACGGCACCATTATTATTAACAAATTAACCAATCACGCAAATGTTTTGGTTTTGTTCAACTTTTCAATATCCTGTACTATGCTTATCCATTTGCTTTGAAGGTTTCTATACAAAACAATTGTTTAATGAGAATTAAAAAACGCCTAGCACCTCCGTTTACCATCCCATTTTCACGAAATTTTGACAGATATATAAACTCACTAAGGTGTTCCCAAAATGAGTCCATTCAGTCTTCTATGCCCTGTCGAATTGTAGTAGATCGCTATGCGCGCTCTTATCGACCGCGCACTCTTACACCATCCTACCCTCCTATAGCTTTTTGATTGAAAATGCAAAATCCTATTCTATTATTTTATTGCCAAACCTACATAGTTAATTTAGGCAACTACTGTTTAAAAGAAAATGATTTGAATTCAAAATTTTGAAAAAAAGTTTTATTATTAGATAATATACAGGGTGTCCCGAAATCACCGCCACAGAAGAAAACCATGAGTTTCTGAGGTCGTTTTAAGCCAAAAAACTTACGAGGTAATTATCTCGTTTTCGACTTAAAACGGTTTTTATGGTTTTTCCTTTAAATGTCTCTAACTTTGCCAAACTACAACCGATTTTTGAAATTTTTATTGAAACAAAAACAATTAGACATTTATATCTACCATATATCTGTTATCTGTGTGATGGATAACGGTTTTCCCGCAATTTATAATCAAACACATTTTTTAAGCTAAGGATTATTAGGTTGTTTTTTTGAATTCAATACGATTTTTTTCACAAAAACAAGTTATTGAGTAAAATATTTCAAAAATCGGTTGTAGTTTGGCAAAGTTAGAGCCATTCTAAGGAAAAATCGAGAAAATTACCTCTTAAGTTTTTCGGCTTGAAATGACCTCAGGAACTCATGGTGTTCTTCTGTGGAGGTGATTGCGGGACACCCTGTAGACAGTTGCGTGTATAATTATGTTATTTATGTTTGATTTTATTTTATGTTCATTCCCGGTATCAACATTTTGATTGAAGGAAAAGGCGGTACGACAAAAAAGAAATATCAATGCAATACGCAGGACCGGCATTAAAATGTCACTGCGACATTTGACCACCTACCGGACTACACCTCTCCTCGATATATCACTTTCTTATTTACTTTACCGAGCGCTACGTACTATTGTATTTTATTTTTGGAGGCGTCTCCGTGGCAGACCGCTTTTTCACCCGAACGATCTTCGAAATTTAAGAAACCAAACCCGAGCATAATAGAAACAGCAAATAAGTCCGCTGTGGCAGATATTATGTACCTATACCTATACCGGACTTACCAATAAAGGATCGATTTCTTTCTTTACGTAATGTTATAGCTTCTCTCTCAAGGCACATGGAAAAGACGTGTGTTCCATTGTCAACATATAGCTAGGACATTATTGATTTACCTAGTTTTTATTTTGTTTATGATGGAATTTCAGTATTCATTTCTTCGCATTGGTCACAACCCACAATAGGAAAAAAAAAATAACCTGGAACTGCGACACTCTGAAACAATTTCACGTCTAAATGCACATCGTTGACCGCCTTTTCATGCCAATCAAAGGAAAATAAGAAGAAAAAGAAGCAAAAGTATTGAAGAATAGAGTAATCGATTATCGCCATTTATGAGGACCTGTGCAGATTTTCATTTTTTTTTTTTTTTTGTCGTCTGTATCTTTTTGTGGTCACCGCATCAGTCGGTATCATTAAGAGCGTTAATTCTTGGCATTGTCATCGAAAGTCCGATGACCATTGTGCCGATAAATCTCTTTGAACTAAATAATAATATACCTACAGTTTGAACACCGAATATAAATATATCAGTGGCGGCAAGATATCTCAGACCAAAGGGCATATCGCACGCTTTGTGATCATCAGTGCTCTCGACTTATTCAAAGGTTCATTTAGGCGTGGAAGGATGATTTCGTAAAAAGTTCGATTAATAATAATTCCTCGTAGATAGATAGTATCCAGAGTTGTGGTGAATTAAAAATGGATAATCCATATTTTGAAATCATTTTTCAATCGCTCAACAGAGGATTTTGTTGGCTTAGTTTTAAGTATTATTTGGTATTCAATAAAGATCACTGATGGATTGAGTACAAGACCTAGTTTTAGATTAAAATAAAATTCGTTATTTTGTATGAATTTGGATTCATTTAATATGTTGAAATGGCTATAGCTTAGGTTATAGGTATCGATATGAATATATAGTTTAGTAAAAAGGTTTTTTCCTAGGGTTAGAGTAAGTCCTGTGTTCGGTTTATTTCTTTGATTGTGTTCACTGGAAACAAGCATTAATTCACATATGCATTCAAAGGCTTTCGCTGAGTAGTCGCCCTTAATTCAGCTAGTATGCCTGCAAGTTAATCAAAGTTTAAATTTGTATTCGTGATTATTCAGTAATTATGCTCGTGTTTCCGCAGTGTATTCAGGCGTATTCACTGAGTATTTATCAAATGTAGTATTCATTGTGTACCTTTATTCTGAAAGCGGTTTTGGTCCCTTGAAAAAATTGTAGTTGATGATAAAATGTATTGGGTCTTTCGAATAAAAAAAGAAGTAAAAACTTTTTTTAAAGGAAGCTAAAGCCAACTAGTCATAGCTTTTACTAGGAGCTAAAGCTAGACAGTTCTAGCTTAAGCCTTGTTTCATGTGAATAAAAAAAAGATAACGCTTAATAGCTTGAGCTGGAAAATTCTAGCTTTAGCTTCGTTATTTAAGATCTCGGTTTTTTACTAACATGTTTTGACTTAGATACCAACAAATGACAAGGGGGGAACCATGCTTGTTGCAATATTCATTTTGTATTGCAGACATGAAAACCTCTGCTTCACTTGCCCAAAACATCTCTCTATTATAACACGCTGTCGGTAGAATACTTCATTGTATTTTTTTCCTGCATCTGTTTGAGGATTTTTTTTAAAGTGTTTGAAACAAAGGTGTAATTCCGTACCCAGAATCTCCAAGAATTATAGCATTAACCTAAAAATTCTCGATCATAGATGCATAAATTGATGATCTTTTCAAGATTCGTGAGTCGTGAATTGACCCTGGCCACTGGGCGTCCACACTTGTGAATTCTTCAGCTGCATTGCATGTGGCTTGTACATTAAAGCTGTGGAAGCCTTTCCGATTAATGTATTCCTCAGAAAATCTTGGGAGTTTGGAGATAGCAATATGGGTGCAATCTATTGCGCCAAAAGCTCCGGGAAACTTTTTTTTTTCCGCCCATTTGGCCTTTTCTGTTTCGATTTATCGACGGAAATCTAATATGAATGTGAGCCTTTTCCATAACTTGGTGGCCACGTGCTTAACAGTCTTGCATATAGAAGAGCATTCAACTCCAAGATCTTTTCCTACACCGCACTGAAATCCAGGTTCACACAGAAATCTCAAAAATATCTGCATTCTCTGCTCAGAGGTCAGTGCTCTGTAAAATCTCCTTAAAAGTAATCAGAAAGCCACTGAACATTTTCTTTTGAAAACTATGAAAATCCTCATCACTAATTTCCAACCGTTTCTTATACAATTTTGGTTTTCTTACACGTATAAACTCGGCCATATTCGCACTATAACTAAAGACAAATAATAAAAATAAGAACAAGTCAAAGGTTTCTAGACAAGTAAAAAAAATTTTGATTTTTGTGTAGCTTTATCTATAATATTCTAGTTTAAGCTATTTTTATTCACATAATTTGAAGCTTAGGCTGGAAAAACAAGTTAAAACTAAATGAATTTAGAGTTGGCTATTTTTAAATAGCTATTACTAAAAAACATCTTTAACTAGCTAGTTAAAGCTGATTTTTATTCACCAAAAACCTAGCTTTTACTTAAAAATAAAAGTTTTTGCTTTTTTTTTATTCACAAGACCCATTGTTTCTAAACGATATCTCGTCCGACGTATACTTTGTCCATATATTCAAATAAAAAGAGGTAGGTACCGTTAGATTTTTATTATGATATCAATAGCTTGTATAATTTTTTAAGTGTTAAAATGGACTTGGAAAAAAAGTTGCAAGGGGTAGAAAATGTAATTTTTCCAAAGTCCAAAGTCTTTAATATTGATGCTCCGATTAAAAGAACTCAAAATATATAAGCTTTTTAACAATTTCAGTGCGATGTTATGTGACCCGCCGCGCCGGTGCGTGCCCACAACTTTAACACCTTGAGGGGCCATGTATGGCGGCCGCCGGCAAATGAACAACGCTTGCAAATTATTGAATTTTACTATCAAAATTCGTGCTCGGTTCGAAATGTTCATCGCGCGCTGCTTGTGTTCAGCGATGAGGCTCATTTTCGGTTGAATGGGTACGTAAATAAGCAAAATTGCCGCATTTGGAGTGAAGATCAGCCAGAAGCATTGCAACAGCTACCGATGCATCCCGCAAAAGCCACTGTTTGGTGCGGTTTATGGGGCGGCGGCATTATTGGGCCTATTTCTTCAAAGATGATGCGAATCGCAGCGTTACTGTCAATGGTGAACGCTACCGAGCGATGATAACAAACTTTTTTTTGCCCGAAATGGAAGTTCTTGACTTGCATGATATGTGGTTTCAACAAGACGGTGCCACATGCCACACAGCACGCGAAACAATGGCGCAATTGCGAGGCGAGTTTGGTGAACAGTTAATTTCACGTTTCGGGCCGGTCAATTGGCCGCCTAGATCGTGCGATTTGACACCATTAGATTATTTTTTGTGGGGGTATGTCAAGGCTAATGTTTATAGGGACAAGCCCGCTTCGATTGACGCACTGGAAGCCAACATCCATGCATTCATTCGTGAGATACCGGCCGATATGTGTGAAAGAGTATGCCAAAATTGGACTCAGCGGATGGGCTACCTGAGACGCAGCCGCGGTCAACATTTGCATGAAATTATCTTTAAACATTAAATTGCAAGGTTCAAACTATCGATTCAAATAAATATTTCATTAATTTTTTGGAATTTTTTGTGTTTTTTTTTTAAAAAAAGTTCTAAACCTCTTAAAAAATCACCCGTTAATTTATATATTTTTGTAGTAGTCAAACTCATAAGAAAAAATTAAAAGTATTGACAGTAAAACAAAATAATAACATGGAACTATTTATAAATACTTAACATACACTTTTATACAAAAAAAAAAACTATCGACATCTGGGGGTTTAACCCTAGCAGTAGTAGTGTAGTTCACAACAAAACGGAGTGTGTAGGTGATTACACACAACATAGGACCATGTATAAATTTACGAAAACAACTCTTTGAATTGAATTTATTTTTTTCCCCGACCAAAACCAAATCAAAATAGCCATCTGTATTGTACATCAGCGACATCTATGAGTCATTTTTCAAATTAATTTTTATTTATGTGTATTAGTGTTCTACTTTTGTGTAAAAGTAAAAGAACGCTTTAGGCTTAACTACATTCAAAACATTTAGCAAAAGTACACAAATAAACACAACATGCTCTAGTAACATATCTTTTTAAAAGAGCGAATGAATTAGTCGGAGTATGTATCCCTATTGGCCATAAAAGGCGGGATCTGGTATCTCTGAACTCGCACTGGATAATCCCGCATTGAGATCACAATTTATTGTACTTTTCACACTACTTTTAAGTTCTCATCCCATGGAGAGAGAAATAATTTTTCAATTTAATGAATAAGAAGGTCAATTTAAATGAATCTTCAATAATATGCAAAAGAGAGTCGGAAGCAAATCGGATCCCTGTGGTACACCACTATTTAGCAAATTTGTTTGTTGTATTGCTTTTAATTCTTTTGTATTTTTTTGCATTTTTTGAATTCTCTTACATGATGGTTTGCTTTATTTTAATGAAAATCAATGGAAATTAATTCACATAATGTGAAAAATTAAAAAGAGTACGAAAATTGCAGAAAATAATGCAAAGATGAATGCATGCATTCGCAAATGATTTCATTCAATTACTAATTGCAATGCAAAATAAAACATTGCAATCACTTGAACTTAAAATGTATATCGATTGCATTGATTTTTTAGAAATCCTAAAGTGAAGTCGATGAGATAAATTTCAAATTTGGATTTTTTGCATAACGCTCCTTAGAGATTTCACTCACAAACCATTGCATTCTTGTGAGTCTGGGTATATGCAAGGTGACGCAGAAGCTATCACAACGAAAACTTGGTCCGCTCAACCAAATGATCAGTTTTCTTTATAGCTGATGTAAAAATATGGGTTTCGTTTTGGTTTTATGCTTTTTATAAACTTTTATGGGACGAAACTTCTCATTTCGAAAAAATATTTTTAAATTGCTTAGGGTCAGCTACCAGGCTACCACATTCAACCAAACCAAGTTATCCATTTATACTTTAAGGGTTTCCTGCAATAAGAGTTTGTGATTTTAGACTCCGGGATCTTAGTACCCCAATATGTGGGATATTCGTAAAAAAAAGTATGCCATCTTAGAGGTCAGTATAGTCAAAAAAGTCCAGCTAATTTAAGAAATTGATCACCCTTGAAAATTCGTATGAATCGTTAAAGTTTTGCAAGCTCATCAGCGATTTGTGGGATATTCACCAGAAAGTTATACCATCTTAAAAGTCTTAGTGACCTCATTGAAGGCCAGCTTTAGTTTCACTAATTTGTAAGCCATATAGGTTTTCTTAATTTTGAATGAATTTTCGAATTTTAAATCACAATTTTTAAAGCAGAAAGCTTGGAATAGCTAGATAATTCTATAGAAAAAGCTGAATACCACTTGCGAATAAAAAGGCAGATAAAGCACGAAAACTCTACCTTAAGCTTCAAAGTTTTCGTTTTTCCAACTTATTTACATGTTGACTCATCTGTCCAAGTAATTGATGCTGATTGCTTAGGTTAAATTAGCTAGAAGTTAATAGAGCCAGATTGTGTTGTTTGTTAAAAAAAAAATATTTTATGTAAGACACCTGCCAGCTGTCCCGAGCTTCACTTAACTCGCACAAAATCAAATTTAATCTCAAAAAACAAGGATTTACAGTGTGTCGGTGTAGACTATTCAATTTTCCGATTGACTTGCATTCAAGTTTGGTATAGTCACAAGATTAAATGCTCTTCAAAACCTATATACGGAATTAAATCACAAGACTTTGTTATCTTCGAACCTTCTTCAAAATCAACCTTTTATTTTATCAAAAACTACTTCATTCTTCTTCTGACATTATTACCCTTTCATTATTGACACGCGATGACAACGTTGATATAAGACACGGACCATGGCTACCAGCCAACCAGTTAACCCATTAACAGTCATGAAATCTTTTTTTTTTTCTCGGAGAGTGCCGGCAATGAATGGGTATTATTTTATTTTTAGTTTGACAACGAACACGTGGATAGGTTTTTCACTCGAACGTCAAACTTAACTACCGAACCACTTAGCGGTTACCTCAGAATTGATTCAGCGGATATGGCACACGATCGTGTTCATATAAAAAAAAACTCATTGACTAATCGGATTGGAGTCATCTGAGATTGTAGCTCCAAATATAGGAATTATTTTCTCATTTTTTTTTAACAACTTCCTCCAAAATAGAAAAGACAATGTATAGGTATACACCGATACCGACGTTAATTTTGAAACAAGGAAGTACAAATTCGTTTGGTTGATTTGATTCCTCAAAGATCAAACGGCCTGTGGTTCGCACGTGACTGGTGACTGAAGCACTGAAGCCAGCTGGATGTTAATCGTAATAAGAAGATTTTAAATATACCTATACGGATAGCTGTGATTGAGACCACCAATAATTGATTTTCGAATCCAATTTTATGCCATTTCAACTTCGACAACACCAACGTAGGATCCAAATGAATGCCTTTGACACTATAGCTATACCTTTGGTGGTATAGAATTTAAACCTTGAATAGCGTAGGATACGAATAATTAGAAAAATTTCACACAACATTTTGTCCGCCTCCGTTTGAAGGAAGTGCAAAGAAAGGACACCTTTTTTCGTTTTTGGTATAGAAAACCTATTAAATTTGAGACTTTTCTGAGGTGCGTAAAATGCCCTATGATGCTTGCTTAGACCTTAGAGATAAAAATACCTCCGTGGAAAGTGTCGAATATGACACTTTCTCATTTTTGTTCTTCGTCCTCGGGTTTGTGTAGGCGATATAGTTTTTTTTTTTTTTTTTTTTTTTTCCCTTTTTGCTGCAAAATTATAACAAATTGTGGATTTGGGGTACAAAATGTGAAATCCTATAATCTGACAGGAAATATCTCAATCATATATAATTTTAAATGGAATATCCTGTTCGAAATATTTTAGCTTCTTTTAGGGCTCAACAAAATATCGAAAGCCATATAATTAATGGCAAAGAGATTTTTTTGGAGGAAGTAAGTGTTAGATTACTTGCTTTAGTTTTATGCCACTTCTGGATAATTTAGAGATCATGCATTAAGTGGAAGCAAATTTGGTAGGTAGGTACATTAGCAGATTAATACACAGCTAAGATGTTAATTTAAGACATAATTTCATTTAAGATGAGGAATTAGGAAAAAGGTGAACTCCAGTGCAAAAATTGTTTAATTATAGTTAACGCCCTCTATATGATGGGCTTATGAGTACCTACCAATTAAAATTTTAAGCGTTCACTAGAATATGATTAGGATATAATCAGCATTAAAATAAGAGTTTTTACTTCATTAACCTTTGTATAGTAGGTATATTTATTGAAATGGTAAGGATATGTGGAAATTTCAGTACAGATATATATACGAATATAAGAACAATTATTAAAGAAACTCTTGTTTATGCGAAAAAATGTACGTACATATGCACATATGTATAAGAAATTTAGGTAATCAAAACTTGTTTTTATCTATAAATACGTTTCACCTTAAATGACAGATTTAACTTTCTCAATGCAAAAACTTTATCTGTTTGAAAGTGCCAGAAGCCCAGAATACTCTGTCAATATTATGACATTTGCATTTGATGTGTTATCTACTACTTTGCTATCAGGGCTGTCAGGTTTGTAAAAGCGGAATGGCCAAACGTATAATTTAAATCATTAAAAATCGTTAAATTTCAAAATATTCCACCAAATAAATCACCAAATTAAATGAAATAAAATTTCAAAAAATGTACATAGTTTTGGTAAATAGAACTTAAAATGTTTGATTTGACGTTTGTCGTTTGTATGTACGTCATTTGTTTTAGGAATTGGAAATAAATCAAACTTCAGTTTTGAGGTGCGTTCATATTTTAGTATTTCGATGGCTGCATTCAGCGCGATGAAAAAGATGTAAGCTTTACGTCAAAATTAGAGAAAATAATATTAGAATTTCGATTCAAAAAACTTAAACCGCCAAAAAACTAAAAATATCACCTTTTTGGAGTATACATCGCCAAACCGATTTACGTGTCGCCAAATGAAACTTCAAATCGCCCAATCTGACAACCCTGTTTGTAGTCTCTAGTTTTCTTTAAAATTAAAGGCATATTACACAAAATAAATAATTTAGTTATAGTACAATTTTTTTTTTCATTAATTTAAATTTGGTCTCTTTTTTTACAAAAATTGTGTCCTTCAGCCCGGAGAGCTTAAAATGCACAAATTAAGCAAGTAACCCAGTACTTACTTCAGAATGTTATACAGATGTAAACTGTAACTGTTATGTCAGTGGCATTTTCGAAGGACACATTCCATGAACGCATAATTTTGGGTAATGGACCTGCAAATTGGCCTCCAATATCTTATGATTGCCTCTCTATATTTTCTTTGGGAACACGTTAATTCGCTAGTCTCATCATCATCATCGGCTCGACAACCGGGGTCCGGTCCTGGCCTCCTTCAACAAGTCTCTCCACCCATCCCGGTCTCGAGCCGCCGCCATCCAGTTGCGCACCCCAAGGCTCCGGGCGTCCTGGTCTACGCCATCTCTCCAGCGCAAGCATGGGCTACCACGCTGTCGTCTACCATAGAATGTACCACAAAGAACTTTCTGAGCAGGTTCCTCTTCGCTCATGCGAGCTAAGTGCCCTGCTCACCGGAGTCTACCGAGGTTGATTTTTGTCACGATATCTGCTTCAAGGTAGATTGCGTACAATTCATGATTGTACCGCCTCCGGAATCGTCTTTCCTCACATATGGGGCCAACAATTCTCCTTAAGACTTTTCTCTCGAACGCGGCTAAGAGGTCGGAGTGCCTTTTGCTAAGCACCCAAGTCTCGGATCCATATGTGAGTACTGGCAGCATCATGGTCCTGTACAGCAGCAGTTTTGAAGTTATGGTGAGATTTCTGGATTTGAAGACAGGCTATAGTAGGCTCTGTTGGATTTGAGAAGCCGCCCGCGTATTTCTTCTTCTATATTGTTATCGGCTGTTACTATTGACCCAAGGTATTTAAAAGGTCAAATTCGTGCTCCGTTACCTTGATTGTTTGACCAACTGTTCCTCTCGCATTCGACGCCACCATGTACTTTGTTTCACCTTCACTAATGTGCAGCCCCAGATTTTGTACCGCCTGCTCGATCTGGATGAAGGAATCATTTACAGCTTGCTCGGTTCTTCCGATGATGTCGATGTCGTCTGCGTAAGCCAGTATCTGGCTGGACCTGTTGACGATGGACCCTCTTGTTGCCGTGCCAGAGTCACGGATTGCTTTCTCCAACGCCAGGTTGAAGAGGAGGCAGGCCAAACCATCCCCTTGTCGGAGTCCATTAAAGATGTTGATTGGTTTGGATAGCAATCCGGCTATTTTTACTTGGCTTGTTACGTTGGTCATGGTCAACCTACATAGTCGTGTCAATTTATTCGGGATGCCGAATTCTCTCATGGCTTTGTAAAGTTCTACCCTGGCTATGCTATCGTAGGCGGCCTTAAAGTCTATAAACAGGTGGTATGTTGGGATGTTAAATTCTAGACATTTTTCCATCGCCTGCCTAAGGGTAAAGATCTGATCAGTTGTTGATTTGCCTGGAATGAAACCACACTGATATTGTCCGATGATGGTTTTAGCGTATGGGGTTATCCGGTCTTGTAGGCGGTACTCAACAACGTGATACCTCTATAATTGCTGCACGTTGTGACATCTCCCTTCTTATGTATGGGGCAAATTATACCTTTTCGCCAGTCTTCTGGAATTTCTTCATGCTCCCACACGTGCACTATAATCTCATGAATTGCTTGACGTAAAGCCGGCCCACCGTGTTGAAATAGTTCGGCTGGTATACCATCGGCTCCCGGGGCTTTGTTTTTCTTTAGCCGGCCTATAGCCTTCTCAACCTCTTCTATGCTTGGTGGCGGCAACATAGGGTACTCTTCTTGAAGTAGTTGAGCCTCCACTTCTGCAGTGAGCTGACCATTTAGCAATTCATTGAAGTACACTTCCCATCGCTCCAGTATGCTTTGAGGATCGGTGATCAGATTTCCCTCTCCGTCCTTGCATCATGTGCAGCGTGGTGTGTACTGCGTCATGTTTCGCTAGTCTACGCTGAGAAAAGAACACAAATTGAACCATTGAAAGCTAATATTGTTTGTGTTATTGAAGACATTCGGCCAATATCATTAATGCTTGAAACAGTGATCGCAATCTCTATCTCTCGGATCACATACTTCAAATCCAGTCATAGTGAGCACAATATGCCCTAGGTTGTGTTTGTAATCTAATTGTTTTTAACTAGAATTACGATCAACAAAAAATTTCACTTCCTTCATAAGGCCGAGGCGGTATTCTTCTGTCAAAGGAAATATCAAAAACGGTAGGATGGAAAACTAGCCTACTTGTAGCAGTTTCCCTTTTAACTGCCTACATCCACACCTACACAACTTTGTTTGATATTTCCGTCCTCAAAATGCTTCGATCGACATAATAAATCTAAAAATCCTGACCACATTGATCGGGTGTATTTTTTGTGATCATATACATAATATACGCAAAAGGACCAATAATTAGATCCGCCTTATTTTAGAATTTATTAGATTAATTCGAACACTTACCGTAATTATCCTACGAAATTGAGATTAATTCATTTCCGATGAAACACCTTTTTTTAATAAAATGAACATAAAATTATTAATATATAGATGATAATTAGAAGGATATCAACCGATATATATTTTATGGTGTTCTAGGGCAATCTTTATGTAAATGAATATCCTACCTAAGGGTAATTATTATGGATGACGACGGAAAAATTTATTTTTCTACGAATTACGACACAAATCTTATTTCCTCTAATCTACGAGTATATACATCGCATTAGGTAGGTCTTAAATGATTAGTAGATTTTGTGTCGATGTGCCATTAGAATGAAACCGGGGTAATAAATTCACTTGCTAGGATTTCAGTGGAAAATCCGATTTCAGGTGCAAAGGTGATCCTCAATCCTGATCAGTGATTACATTGCAAGATTTATAAATAGACTTTATGTATATACATATAGTTCGTTGACAAAATGCTTTGCAAAACACTAAATAACAACATAAACTCGTGTTATAAAGATGTGCAGAGATTACAAACCCGCAGGTCTTTTTTTTTCTAAATAAATGGTCTGACGTTAAACATGCACCAAAGTTAGGTACCTAATTAGGTTGCCTCTATGTATATTGGTGTTGATTATTTAAAGATCTCCTGTAGTTTCGTGTTATATGAGGGTGTATAAAAGATAAAGTACTTTTGGTCATAGTATTTGTATCTTCGTCTACTTAATTTGAAAGAAATCTCTGACGAGATCAATTCTTAAGATTAAGAAAAACAAAGATTTTTACACTTTCCGAGAAAATTAGGAATGGGTTAGGAAGTGCCTATAGCCCTATACCTAACTACCTTTATAAATGTTTAATTTCTATATTTGTAGCCTATTTTTTCATCAAATATTTGTATTATGCATAAATCCAGAAATTGTAAAATTATTATGAATACTAATGCACTATATGTTTAAATCTCTGTTTGTCATCAAAATCAGGATTCATTTTATTTATAAATGAAGTGTTTAGATTTGTAGAATGTGTTTAGATTTAGAGAATGTAGGGCAAGCATAATTTTTGAATATTTAACATTTTATAAGCCGATAGAGGTGTTGAATTTGTGTCTATTTTAGAATTTTAATTTTTAATTTTATTTAATGTATTTAAAATTTGCCAAGCCATATAAAAAGATGTACATGAAAATAACAGAAACAAATAGTTCCAGTTTTTCAGTGCTAGATTAAAGCTAAGCCCAAGCTAATTCATTAAATTTGGTGAGTTAAATCGGGATTAACTGAACCGATGCTTTTGATGTTTTATTCATCGTTCCGCATGCATAATTCTCCATCGAAAAACTGCTTCCCGAGTAGCCCAGTTCACTGTGGGTTCGTTTACTTCTAGAGTTTGCTAACTGTGGTTTGATCCACCGCTCAAAAACTGGGCCTTAGAGTAAATGTAAAATGAGTTTCTCCTTGGTGATAGCAGAGAACTAGGGCGTAGGTACTGACTTAAAACAACTGTCAGTCATTCTTGTGTTTTCTGCCGATTTGAAGATCCTGTGTTTTGTTCCAAGATTTGCTGTAACGTGAATGGTCGATGGTGGACTTTCTTGTCCTGAACCCGTTCTGATATGAACTTAGCAGGTTGTTGATGAATAGCTTCAGGTGTCACATAATATGGGGAAGTGAAGGAGACTGATGACGTCCCTGTTCAGCAGTTCAGAAGGTCTCATTTGTTGTGCATCGAGCAAACAGTGCTTAGGTTCCATATATCGCGAGTTTGTTTTCCTGCGCTTCTAACTAGGTCCATTGCCTCCAGCAGCAAGTTCGTAACTTCCAGCTTCTTGTGATGCTTTCGAGCGCACACATCGTCAAACCTTGGGTTTCAAGGTGGTGGCCTTTGTAAAACCCAGCTGAGGAAGGAAGGATCCCAGATGGCTTCTTGGCAATGTTATGACTGGTTTTCAATACTTGATGCTGGAGCCATATGATTTCTAGGGCCGGCCCCAGCCAAACTTCCACCCTGTGCAAGATTTGTAGAAAGCGCCCCTCTTTTATATTTGCGTAAATACATACATACACTCATACACATGCATAAGACTTTGCCACATTACCCAGGAGGTAGACTTTGAATGCATAGGTCTTTAATTTTACGATATTTTGAGTTAAATTCTCCAACAATGAAAGTGAAGTTAGTTAATGTGCAAGAAATAACTTAGCACACTTGTGATGGATGTTATTTTGGGATTATTTGAACAAGCTTTGTGGTTTAAATGCAAATGGCAGTACATATTTGTTTGCGCAAGATCAGGTTACATTTTCTTTTCTCCTGCTTATGCGCCCCCAGAATTTTGCTCCCTGTGCATTTGCACATCTTGCACATATCGTTGGTCCGGCCCTGATGATTTCTCAAGCGGTTATCAACGATTCGATCGGTAAAGGAATGCAGACGTATGAACCTGAAGACGTCGAACATCCTCACAGAATATAATTTCGGTCAGCGTTAATGTAAGCCAATGGTACTGGACGAGTGGCTTGCTTCGATCGATTGCAGATCTCTGCGTGCTCCCTTATACATTTTGGGATGCTGCGTACTAGCTACCATTACAATGTTTCCCCCCTCACAGGGCCGGCCCCAGCCAAACTTGCGCCCTATGCAAGATTTGTTGAAAGCGCCCCTTTTTATATTTGCATTCATACATTCATTCACTGAAATATATGCATACGACTTTTCCACATTACCCAGGAGATAGACTTTCAATGCGTTGTTCTAGTGTGATCTCTAATTTTATGATATTTTGAGCTAAATTCTCCTAGAGTGCAACGCAATGAAAGTGATGTTAGTAAAGTGTGCAAGAAATAACTTAGCACAGGGATTATTTGAACAAGTTTTGTGGTTAAAATGCGAATGGCAGTACATATTTGTTTGCGCAATATGAGATTACATTTTCTTGCTCCTAGTAATGCGCCCCCAGAATTTCGCGCCCTGTGCATTTGAACATCTTGCACATATGGTTGGTCCGCCCCTGCCCCCGCAGCAAAGTTGATCAGTCTGAATTCGTTATCGTAGGTTTTGTCTTGAATGCTTTACTTTTCGACTGTATTCTGTCGAAATGTCTTCTTCTCTTTCTATAGCTTTGCGTTAAGGTCGCCTAGGATAATTTCAAAATCATGCTAAGGGCACTGCTCATATCGTCTTGTCAAGGACCTTGTAAACATGTCTTTGGTGTCATATCATCTTTCTCTTTTGTGGAGGCATGTGCGCCTATGTGAGGCTTATTATGTTGCCAAATTCAGCCTTGAAGTGAATTGTCGTGATTGAAATTCAAGACTTCTTGTCTTAGTCAGCAACACATTTGCAACAGCAAATGCACAACCACATTTTACGCTGCTTTTTGTTCTCAGTCAAACATATTTTCCGTAGTATATTTATTCGAATCTGTAATACCATTATAATCTCCATCAGATAATTTCCTTCTTTCGACAATTTTGACATTTCTTAAAAGAGTCTTATAGTGAAAGGCTGTAAAGAAAAGGCTACAAGAGCACAGGCCTCCATAGATATTTATAACTATGTATAATGTAGATACAACAAAAACAAGTTGGGTCTAAACACAACAAAATTAAAACAATCTATATGGTAACAGCTTCTTTAGATACATGTAGTTATATCTTCATCTACATAATATATCGAGAGGATTTATATACATAAATCAAAAAGAAAAAAGGAATAATAAATATCTTTTGATGCCTCCAAATGTGCCAATCGACCCCAAAGCCGTTTACCAGCACGTATCTATATAAATAAATTAAATCAAAAATTTGCACTGAGTATAATTGCGCCATCGTATTGGGTGTCCTTGCCACCATAATGATGACACCTTAATTTTTAAGAATTCTTCCAACTTCTTGGAATAATTTCACCAAAAACACACATCAACAGAGAACCCAAATTGATAATATTTCTTCTTGTTTCTTGTTCCTTAGATATATTGTCATTTTTGTCACACTATACTTTTTATAACCTTGATTTCAGGGAGTGATACTGCTAAAGCAAGATATCATAAAACTCAATACAAGTCCCATATTGTTCTTGATGGGTTCCTATAGTTTCATGTTTGTTCATTTGCAGTGTTTTGTTCTTATAATATTCTTTTTTACTGTCAATGGACTGTATATTTTGGTTATATTGTGGTCAAAACAGGGAAAAAGTAAACAAAGGACATTTTATTGTTGCCTGCAAAAAAAAAAGAGACCTCACGTGAGAATGTGCGTTTTGTTTTGCAAACACAGGGGACATCTCTATATAGAAGTAGCTCAAATATCCAACAAAGTAAACTTCATGCAGGTAAACATATACCTTTACATATACAGCACTAGACATAGTTTTGGTCGTCTGCAAATGACAATCGAATGTCCTTCGATGCATTTATTGAATGGCGCACGCCATGTTCGTATATTCCCTATACAGGAACCAACAAACGAATGTTTACAATCACTCGAAGTAGGAATAAAGTTTTGTTTCTTAAAACTCGGACACAATATCGACCTAAGAAATATTTCCGAAATGCATCAAAGAAATATCCTTTTTCTTATAGTATAAAGTCATTCAAACTTCATTAGGCAAAAATTGCCTTTGTTGACATTCTTATTGACTATTCAATTAGGGTAATTCAGTGTGGTGAATGGAAATACCGACAGCGACAGGACACAATATTTTTGTCCTGATGTCTTCTTTCTGATGGGTAGGTAAACAAATCAGAGAGGTCGTGTGGCTAAAAGATATTAAAAAGTTCCACATCTGTTCCCGTTCCCGGTGACAATTGTGCGAATGAAATGAATATTTTGTTCCTATATAAATGTACCTAAGTCTCTATATCTCAAATACCACCTGGATCATCATTTCAATCGATTATAAGGGTACCCTCAAAACAACTGGGCACAATTATAGTTTATAGAGTTGAGGATGCACAATCAAACTATAAGAAGTGCGTTCTGCGGTTGTTTTGCTCATAGCAATGAAATAAACATTTGGTGGTGCACGAAAATTGATGCTGGTCTGAGGTGCGTGCATCTTAACAATCTAAGGAAGATATACTGGCTCCAGGTGAAAAAAGTAGTTATTTAAAAGTAAGGCATTTTCTTCGACACACTGCCCGGTTAGGTAGTGATGGAATTTTAACTTGAAACAGAAAATGCTAATCCTTTTCCTTAAAGAACAAATGGTTAACCATTAACGAAAAGTGCAGTATTAAAATATAAAGTTAAATTTATAGTTTTGTTACTGATCCGGTGTGTTTTAGCCTTTTACTCAAATGATTTCAAACGAGAGTATGAAGTGCTAGGGACATGTCTAACAGTAAGACTGAAAGGATACTCAAAGTAAGTTGACTTTTATCATAAGGAAGCGGAAACTAAGAAAATTATAATAAACAAATTTTTGTTAGGTACAAAGTTTTATAAAGGTTGTTTTTTTAGACGAGTGGTTTTCAATCTGGCAATACTTTTATCGGAGTTGGTCTTTTTGACAGCTGTCACTTGATTTATGCTCAATTTGGTTTGTCATTTCATAATAAATAGCTGAACGACCATCAAGCGCGTCGCACGTCCGACGAATCTGCCCAAATGAGATGGCCACCGATCCCGATTTTCACAAGAAAATTTTGTCCAGCGATAAAGCTCAATTTTGGTTGAATGGGTACGGTAATAAGCAAAATTGTCGTATTTGGAATGATCATAATCCACAAGCCATTGTTGAGACGCCATTACATCCTCAAAAAGTCACTGTTTGATGTGCTCTATTGGCAGAGGGAATCATTGGTCACTATTTCTTCAAAAATTAAGCCGGCCATAATGTTACAGTCAATGGGGAACGTTATAGAGCCATGATTAATGACTTTTTCGTGCCTGAATTGGAGGATGTTGATGTGGAGGACCTTTAGCTCCACAAAAGATGGCGCTACATACCATACAGCCAACGAAAAAATCAATTTATTGAAGGAAACTTTTGGTGATCGCATTATCTCGCGTCATGGGCCTGTGGCATGGCCTCCAAGATCGTGCGATTTAACACCGCTGGACTATTTTTTGTAGGGTTATGTGAAGTCGCTTGTCTGCGCAGATAAGCTCGAGACGATTGACGAGTAGGAAAAGAATATTTAGCGCGTTATTGCTGACATATGTATATCCCCTACTGCTGCAAAAAGTGGTCGAAAATCGGGCCTATTGGCTGGAATTTATTCGAGCCAGCTGCGGCGGCTCTTACTTAATCTAAGGTTGGAAACCTCGACAACAACCAGAATAGACTAAACTAAGGCTTTTTGGAATCAAATATTTTACAATCGACAACAAAAAAAAATTATTTGATTTGTAAAGTACCATATCAACAAATACTTTATGTGTGCAATGCTCAGAGACCGAACATAATATTTGCTTGTGCTCCTTATTATATCTCTTCCTCCCACGCAATCCTCAACAATGTTGAACATTGAATTACATATATTTGCATGTCCAAACAACTAGCATGAGGATTTATGAAAATAATATTACAGTTTGCTCATTGTTGATCACATCGCACAGTGAGTGGGTGATACAATAAAATTATTATTATCAGAGATTTTAAAATTTAAAGATTATCAACTATTATTTCCGGTGGTTTAAATGTGCCAACATGATCCATGAAGCATGAGGGTGGTAAAGATAAAAAAAATATCTTCTGATATCTTTTGAGTAAATATATATCTAGTAACAATATTGATTTGTACTTAAAAGTTCGGTTTATTTATATGTGGGCGGAGTAATCGGATTTTTTTTTTATGATACTGAAATATCACACAAACTTTTTTCTTCTTTCAAATATGTATTATTTGGTCAGTTGATGTGGTTAAGCTTATCCCTACAAAAAGCACTTAAGTATATTCCTTATAATCGGGGGAACATTTTTTTTTTATTTTGGAGCCTACCTTCAAAGTTCGCTCTTAATTCACGATTCGATTTTTCACTTCGATCATGTACAGCTCTGGCATATACTTTTATTTATTTATTTACGTCTATAAGTTTCAAAGAAGCTTTCTTCGACTAAGATTAATATGTACCTACCTACAAAAAAATTTACTTCAATACGTAGGTACCTAAATAATACTACAAGTATTTTATATATTTACAAATAAGATATTTTCAGTTAGTGGCACTTAAAATAATAAGGGTATTCATGCAACGATGTTAACACCTGAATAAGTTTACCATTTGCTTAAGTTTACCATTTGGTTAATGAACTGTCAAAATTTGTATGGGAAATGATTTACACAAATTGGTTAAAATTCCTCAGCGAATTTGCTGCGGAAAATGCTTTGGTAAACTTAACCTAATTTAAGCTTAAAAGTCTTTATTTAAAAATAAGGCTGTTGTTTTTTTTAGACGTGTGGTTTTCAAGAAGAAATAAAACACATTTCATTTATTGTTATGGCCAAGAATTTAGCTTTATTATAAGGATAAGGGTTGGCTCGAATAAATTCCAGCAGAGAGGCCCAATTTTCGACGGCTCCAATTGTTGAGCGCGATCGCGGATGGGTCTTCTTCGATACTGCTCCACAGCAGCAATAGCGTCTTCGGTGCGCACTGTACGGCGTCTCTGAGGAGAGGATGCGCATTATCCAATAGAGTAAACGTGGTGAGAAATTGATCCATATTTGCTCGAATGTATTCGATTTTGCAATTATGTCGACCAAATATTGGACGCAGTGCGCCATCAGTCGCGCGAACCGAACCATTATTTTGGTAATAAATTTGTACTATTTGCAAACGTTGTTCAAGAGTAAGTCTATTAATTATGAAATGGCAAAACAAACTGAGCATAAATCAAGTGACAGCTGTCAAAAGGACCAACTCCGAAAAAAAGTATTGTCAGATTGAAAACCGCACGTCTAAAAAAAAACACCCTTTACAATGAGCATTAAATAAAGGGTTTTCCAATAAGAGGTGTTATTTTGATATTCAAAGAAAAATGGCATTTTTTGAGATAAATGATCGAATGTTTATTTCATTATAAAGAGGAAGGTATGCCGTTAATAATGGAACACAACATCAGCCAAATGGCCGCCACGACCACGCTTACAGGACCATATCCTTTTCATGAAATTTTCCATAACCAAATCGCAAAGTGGCTGCCCTATGTCCTCGATAGCCTCACGAATTCCATCTTTGAGGTCTTGAATCGACGCTGGGCTGTTGGCGTAGACCTTATCTTTCACGTGGCGCCAAAGGAAGAAGTCGCAAGGTGTTAAATCACAAGATCTCGGTGGCCAATTGTGATCACCTCTTCGAGAGATAACATCACGGTCCGGAAACTTTTCCCGTAAAAGATCGATGGTTTCATTGCTTGTGTGGCACGTAGCGCCGTCTTGTTGAAAGTAAACGTTGTCCAGATCAATACCATCCAATTCCAACCGTTACTGTTGCTCCAGCCTCATTTTCGAAAAAGTATGGTCCAATGACCCCGCCGGACCATAAACCGCACCAAACAGTCACGCGTTGAGGATGGAGAGGCTTTTCAACAATAACTCTTGGGTTTTCCGAGCCCCAGATGCGACAGTTTTGCTTGTTGACGTAGCCTCCGAGGTGGAAATGGGCCTCATCAGTCAAGATGATTTTTCGATGAAATTCCGGATCATTTGCATGCATTTCAAGGACCCAATCAGCAAAGACACGACGTTGTTGATGATCAGCTGGCTTGAGTTCTTGTGTTAACTGAACTTTATAAGCCTTAAGACCCAAGTCTTTATGCAAAACACGGTGTAATGACGTTTGTGGAATGCCTAGTTCCAAAGAACGACGAGGAATGGACAAACCTGGGTTTTCTTCAAGACTTTGGGCTACAACAGCAATATTCTCAGTTGTTCTTGAGCGACGTGCACGGGTTTTATTCTTCACATCACTAACTTGTCCCAACAGCTCGAATTTGTCCACCAATTTCTGTATTGCGGTCCGACAAGGTGCTTCACGACGACCCAAAAATGTTTTAGTTTTACGAACCGTCTCTGCCAAATTTTCACCATTTTTATAGTGAATTTTAATAATTTCAATGCGTTGTTGAAGCGTGTATCGTTCTATTTTTATTAATGGCGTAGTTTCTACTTGTCAAATGTCAAAAAATGACAGCTTCAAAAGTGACAGCTACCGAAATAACGGACTATTCAAAATAACACCTCTTATTGGAAAACCCTTTACTTAAAAGCTTTTGTTGAAACCTAAAATAAATAAAAAAGTTGAGTTCGAGCAAATTTTACAAAAAAATGAGACTTTCAAAAACACAATATCAATATGTTTTACCAATAAATTTTGTAAGATTAAAAAGAGTACCTTGCTATACATATACGTATTTGCAAATTTAAAGCATGTCATTGAACCATAAATAAGAAAAAAAAATCGATCAACACATTCTGATAGCATTTTAATGTAACCTTTCGACTAATTCCTGCATTCAACATGCATCCACTTGAAACACCATGAAAAAGTCTTTAGATTCCGCCAAAGCGGAACGAAAAACTATTCGGATACTGATGCATCTATACACTTCTTGGCTGGTGAGCCGAGCCGAGTAGAGCAGGCCTCCATAGGATGGGGCGATGATGCTGCAACATAAACTGCTTTGTTGACACCTCAGCTATTCATCGATTCAATTTAATTGAATTCAAGCACGAACTTAATCAGGACACCAACTTTTCGCACTTTAAGACACTTTTCACGCGCTTTGGCCAAATAACCAAGACTCAGACGATGTCAATTAATTATGTGCAACTCCAGGAGCAAGCATTGCATATAGAGTAACTCCTTCTGTTCTTCTGCGATGGAACGATACGCATGCAATCAACGCGCATTGACCAGCATTAGTTTTTAGGATGGAGCCAGTCATTGCGTGGCAAGGATTCATCCATCATGCCGCATTGATCTATCCTGTCGTTAAAGGAGTCGCTTCTTTGCTGCCGCATAATGATTCCACGTATATTAGAATTGTTACAATTAAAATTCAGTGGCCAATTCATGTTTCATCGGATGGGGTGCAAATTAATGTTCTACTGTCTCGAGTGGTAAAGGCAATCCAAATACAGGTATATAGGAGGGTACCTATAAATGCATTCTACGATATATCTGCCAGAATACAAAATTCTGCAATGCTCGCGATGCTCTTAAGATTGTCCAGCACCGGTTTAAAAACAAACCAATCAACCAACCAACCTATACCCAACCCGACCCGACCGTTCGAACGACAATGACGACGACGACGACGGCGACGGACGACAGAAATTATTTTGGCTTTCATTCCTTTGATAACCCCAAATGATTTTAATGATACCTTGGAACGTCCGTCGACGTTCGGCATATACTTGACGTACGCGTGCGTTTTGGCATCAAGTTCAAGCTTCCCGTTCCCGTTGAACTGGAGTTAAAACAAGTTGCAATCAGTGAGCCAGTATTCAAGTAAGGAGCTTCCACCCAGCAGCAAAATGATTATTAGCAGCAGCGGGATCACAGGGATCAACTGGTATCTTTAGTGCTTGATCTGGATTATGAAGGAGTGGATTGACGGTTTTTGGTGCTGCGATGGGAAATGATGCACAAAAAAAACTCAATGCCAGGGCGTTGATGGATGAAAATTTGGAAGGGAAATATAACCTTAAATGAAGTTAGGTATGCTTTGTTGTGGTTTTTTTATCAGACTTTTACTTGACAGCTTTAGTTAATATGTAATAGGTGTAAATAAATTTGGTGGCGCGACAGCTTGAGAAGATCCAGCGCCTGTAGTGACTTACCTACAACTTCTGCGTTTGTGTCTTCAGATATGGAGGGGACCTACTAAGGTGAGATGCTCTTTTTCATGACTCTTGTAGGATTTATCAATTCCTCACAAGAGGGAGTACCGGTGAAAAAAACATTTTTGTTTTAAGTGGCAGAGGCTGGGATTCGATCCCACAAACCTCGACGTCACAGTTCTACGAACTAACCATTACGCTACGGTTAGTGCCACCAAGTATGTTTACATAAAGTAACGGTTATTCCGATGAATGTTTTTTATCAAGTGGGTACGTTAACCATAAATTAAAGAGTTACTAAATTTGTGTACCTACTTTCTTATTTGTTTATTAAATGCATTTTTGGTGATCTAGTCGAACTTGGCGTTCTTGTCAATTTAATTGATGTGACTTTAATAACTGTTTCCTTTGATTCTGGATATGCAAAAGTGTAAAACTAGAATATGTGACCCTCTACCACTCGAGATCAAAAAAAAAAAATGCCATTAGAAGCGACCGAGGTAGCTAGAGCTGTGGTATTAGCGGATGCCGGGTATACCGCCAACGTTGGATTCCTCGAACGCTTGATGTACCTCAAACAACTGTCCGGGATCCCATCAGACGACTTTGGGAGACTGGTTCCTACACTATGAGGCGAGGTCAAGCAGACGTCGATGCACTTCCGCCTGCGATGACCGCTCTTTCTTTTCCACAATTTTCTAAGAGATCGCCTTAGAACAGGACAGCTACTGAAGCTCGTACTCGTCTCCTTGAAGTGAGAAATGTAAGTGTTAGTGAACGTACAATAAGAAGAAAGCTGGCCGAAGGGAATTCAAAATTATTTCGCCCAACCCGGCCCCTGGACTTCTCCCACATCACCCTATAGCTAGACTTCGTTTTGCCCGATAATATATGCTAATTCGACGACTGATCAGTGGAAGAACGTACTGTTCTCATATGAAAGCAAAGTAGCTTTAAGAGGCCGAGATGCTCGTCAGCGTGCATACAGACGACGAAATGAGAGCTTTGGTGCATGTGCTATAGTGAAAACAGTGGGCTATCTATCAGGGAGGCCTGATAATATTATTGGGAGGTCTCAGTTAAAAGGCCCGTACCGATCTCGTGGTCTTCGATAGAGGAATTGTGACTGCTCAGAGATATATGGAAGAAGTTCTCCAAGATCACGTCGTTATGTTTGCGCCATTTATTGGTGAACATTTTGTCTTAATGCAAGATAACGCCCGTTTCCATATTGCCACATCTGTCACTGAATATCCTAAAGAGTTCGGTATTCAAACTTTACCATGGCCGACTCGCAGTCCTGATCATAATCCTATAAAACACATATATGGGACAATCTTAAACGACGGGTTCGGGCAAGGATACCAGCGTCCACCACTGTATAGGGGACCTACAGATAGCTATGGAAGAGGAATGGGACCATATCCCTCAGTCGGATATTCAAAACGTTATTGATGGAATTCCAAATAGGCTCCAGGAAGTCATTAGAGCTAGGTGATATAGAACAAAAATTAAAAAAAAATGTAAATTTTATCAAAAGTTAAAAAAATACCATTTTGTAGTGATCAAGATTATTAAATCCATATTTTGAAAACTTCAAAGGGCTATTCACAATATAACCCATGTAAGATTTGCCGGTAATTGTGCCGGTGAGTGTATTTTATACTTTCAGCAGCCAATTCTTTTACTATGATAAATAGCTAGTATAATAATCACAAAAAAACGTTTGGCACATAGGTACCTACCTATCTGAACACAGGGAGTCTAGCGTCTAAGCCGCTGAGATGCGAAAAATTGCAAGTGCTTACCTATACCTACTATATCACATTAATCACGCGACTCCGATCACAGTTTGTCTGCGCCAACAGTTAATTCTTAACACACTATGAATACACAGCTGTTACAGTTAATCCCCAACGAACTATTTCGCTAGATAAAGACAATGGTAAAGCTTTTTGAAACAGTATTCAGTATACTATTGGTAATATAGATCATATACCGACCACAAAAGATTGACCCAAAATTGAACTTGCAAGGTACTCTTCTATCGAGAAGGTCATAATGTTCTCAATATCGTGCTTAAAGGTAGCCCTAAACAACGAACAGGCTCCCCGAACTTGTCCGTACTCGCTATAATTTCGTCGTGTAGGGGCTGGTTCGCGAACGGTTAGCTGTTGGCGAACAATTTCGATTTTTCGAGCAAACCTCATTTTTGCTGTGAACGTCGTTGAGTGCATGATATTTATTCACATGATGTTTATTCTTTGAAGAATCAGAACGAGACGAATGTTCGCCAAATGTGTTCGCCGTGTAGGGGATAACACAAACGAACAAGTTCGGCGAGCATGTTCGTCGTTTAGGGCTACCTTAACGAAAGATTGTTTTTGAAACTCAATTTCTGTTGCTTTAATAAAAGAAATATTCTTTAATTTATATCAATGCAAATTTTATATGTAGTTAAAACAGCGCTGACAACCTTCAATATTTGAAACTTGACTCTGTTTTCGCACTTCAACTTAACATTTATTTTAAACTCAAGTTGCATAGCACTATTACGTACATCCTATAATCACGATTTGACCATCTACATACAATCTACTTGACTGATGACAGTTACTTTCTTCGATCTTGATATAAACAAATATTACACCAAACAACCTTACCATTACCATCAATCGGCTTAAAGTTTCCCCGCACCTTCAAATATTCATCACGATTTTACAACGACGTAAATTCAAGAAATAAAAATTCAATCTTAAATATATGACGTTGATCCGGACACATGGCTCGCGATCCTTGATAAATTAAATCAGCGCTTAACACGCAAACATCAAACCAAGAATGCCAAGTCTCAATATGCTGTCAAAAGATGTATTAAATCTGCGAGCGTACCAGCGTACGTCATGTCAGATGGCCAGTGGACTTTTTCGATGACCGCGGCGCGGCGGCGGCGTGCGCGAATATTTATTTATACGGAGCCAAGACACATCAGGGAATTGTTGGTTGTTGATGCTGCTGCGGAAAGTAATCAACAAACATTCTACTTCCCTGTGAATATTTTTTTTATTTTTTTTTTTTAAATTTGCGTAAGGTGCATAAAAGCAATAAGCTCGTATTAACTGAAGTTGTATATCTTGTGTCTTATATTTCTCTGCTATTAATCCTCTATACTCTTTCAGGGTCTTAGATTACGGATATGATGACGCTCCTGCTGCAAAACACATAATTAAAAAGGACGGAAGAAACTCAAAATCGCGATTCTTTTATATTAGGTATTTGTGGTTAGTAATTTTGAACTTTTGACGAGAACTTCTGAGGAAGTTAAAAAGATTAAGTCAGATAGCAATGGGTAAATTGAGCCAAGTTGAGTCTTTGAAGGAGGAAAAGTGTAAACATTAAATTATTGTTAGCTGGGAGGCTGCCCAATGGATTTTTTCAATAGGCAGGTTGGTTCAAAGGAATCACTGCTCTCTCTGTTTTAAACATTGGTATTCCTCCATTAAAAAGATTTAATGGTGGATTTAAAAGTTAATTCAATTCGGAATATCAAATCAATTCTGGTCTATTTTTACTCTATAGTTTACTCTGTCCTAAAAGGTTAACAGTTAGGAAATTGTTCAAAAAAACGACAGTCAGTCGTCCCTCATACATTGGATATTCGGAAAAAAAAGCCACAGTAATTGATCAAACAAGCAGGTTAACTAAAGGGTTTTTCAACAGGGACGCTACAAAAGTAGAGCAACAGGGACAGCAAACGACGCCATATTTCTTGCCGCCCTTTTGACATTTCTCTTTAGTAAGGTTTGCCATTTCATGATAAAAAAATATACGAGCCAAAAACTAGTCAAAATTAAAATTTACTACCGAAATTAGGAGTCAGTGGCCTCAACGTTAAGAGCGCTAAGAATCGAAAAATTATCTTTAGCGATGAGGCTCATTTCTGGCTGAATGGCTTCGTCAATAAACAAAACATGCGGTATTGGTCAGGCAGCAATCCACACGTCCTCCATGAGTCATCATTGCATCCCGAAAAAATTACGGTTTGGTGTGGTTTATGGGCCGGCGGCGTCATTGGACCGTACTTCTTCCGTGATGATCAAGACCGGCACGTTGCGGTGAATGGGGATCGCTACCGTTCAATGATAACCGAATATTTTTGGCCCTAATTGGATGATATGGACTTGGAGGACATGTGGTTCCAACAGGACGGCGCCACAAGCCACACAGCGAATGTCACAATCAATTTATTGGAAACCAAGTTTGGAGAACGTGTTATCTCACGAAATGGTCCAGTCGCTTGGCCGCCTCGGTCGTGCGATTTGACGCCGTTAGACTATTTCCTGTGGGGCTACGTCAAGTCTATGGTCTATGCCAACAAGCCAGCGACGATTGATGAACTTCGTACGAATATCGAACGTGAAATTGCAGCAGTATCGGCCGATTTATGCTTGAAAACCGTCGAAAATTGGGTTCAGCGTCTGGACTTCTGCAAGCGTGCCCGAGGTGGCCATGCAAAAGAAATCGAGTTTCATACATAATGGCATCAAAAGAACTTTCACAGGAATAAAGAATTTCATTTTTGTTTTACTTAAAAAAAACTTTTGTAGCGCTCTTACTGAAAAACCCTTTATATGATGGTTCCCTCTTTTGTTTCGTTGTCCATAATTTCAATTAATAAAGTTTGTTAATCATTTTTGCATTATTCTTAAATATTCATTCCAAATGTGTTTAGTTTTTTTTTCAATACATTTTGTTTGAAAGATCAACAAGAGTTGTTTACTATAGTAGAAAAAAAGAACGACCCACTTGAAGGCAACTTGCTTGGCAAGTAGAGTGCCACCTACGTCACAGCCAGTACACAGATACGAATTTTGCAGGCAATGTATGAACCCAACTTGCTTGTCAGTACTTTTTGTCATACAGGAAACTATTTATAACAGAAATCGTTGCAAGTTGCAAGATCAAGTGATAAATTTATTTAGGAAATTATTTGGCCACATGTCACAATAATAATTGATCAACATGGCATTACTTATTCTTTTAATTACCAAGTAAATGATTTTATCTATGAAATGAAAAACATTTGTTTGCCTGTTCTAAAATCATCAGACAGAAGATCCCCAAACCGCACTTAAGAACCCATAATCACTTGCGCCATTTTTGTGTCATTTCATCGAAAATTGCGCACATCTGCCTTAAATGCTCATTAATGTCACATTAATTTATCGGTTTGTCATCGTAGGTGGTTATAGTAGATATACAGATGTCCTTATATACAACATTTGAGTTCTGTCCATTTTCCATTACGGAAGTGTGACAAATTCTTGCAATTGAAAAGTTGCACTATGTTTGCAATTTCAAGAGCAATCCTCTCGTGTATTACACTATACGGATGATGTATCAATTATTATTGATGAAAAAAAGGACTTCATTAAATAGTTGGTAATCCTGCTTATGACTTCATCCAAATTGCAGAAAAGAAAACAAATATTGCAATGGGTATAGGGGTACCTCTACCTATATACCTACGTGTATAGAAGCATTTTAAATTGAATGAAGTCTTAAAGATTGAAAATAAAAACTGCCTGTGTGGCATGTCCATTGTCCATTATGCAATGAATCTTGGAATGACAAGGAGTTTTTGCAACTCTATTAAGAAACTCCCAACACCTTAAGATACATTACCTGGAAGATTATGTAAAGGAATGAAATAAATTCTAAAGAATCTTTATACGATGCTCTTTTTTACGCTCGGACGAAATAGACGTGTGCTCGGAGATTTTATAGTTCTTTGCCAATTTTCCTGAGCTACATATGCGTCCTTAAGGAATAATCTATTCGTGAAAATGTAGGTACGCGTGTTCAAATTTATAGAATTTTTTTTATCCCGAATTTTTTTTTTTTTTGTCAGGTAAATAGTTTTTAATGAAAATTTATATTCTCCTCTGCCACAAGGACACTTTGATTTTTTTTTTCTTGTATATATTTCATAGAAATGGCAGCAGGCAAGTGATCAAAACCAAAACGATTAATCTGCAACATAGTAAACAAAACACTCATATCCTTTTTGTTAGTCTTTTTTTCTGTTGTAAAAACCTCCTTTGAAACGAAAGGATTAGTAATTTTAACAAAAAGAAAATATGAACGTTCGAATTTCTATGGGTTTGGTTATTTCCTTCCGTCTTTCCTTTATTTGGAAACATCCTTTTTACCAAAACAAAAAAAAGACGAGCTATTATTTCAAATGAATTATTTTGACAGCTACTTGTATTGTCCTTTTTGGAGATTTATCTTCTCATTTTTCATTCCGTTTAGGATTTCTAGTTAAATGTTATTTTTCAAAATTTGAAAATATGTACATATGCGTTTGGGTATGCAAGGGTTATTTGTGAAGGAGGTGTCCATCTTAAGTGGATTAGTCCAGTTATTCTAGAGTTCTCACTTAAAGCACGCGCTTATTTTTTTTTCTCAGCATTCAGTTTCTGAAAACCAATTCAAATAGATACAAGGCATGCATCTGTGTATTTTTTTTGTATGTATTAAAGAGCATCATATGTTCTGAGAAATACCTACATGTCAACATTCAGAACACAGTTTATTCAAAAATATTTTGACAACAAATTCAAGTTTTTTTTTAGGAAGTATGTACATATGTATATGATTTTCAAAATGGATTTTTTGTTTAGATGAATAATTCATATATTTTTAAGATCAAATGTCCTTGGGTTACATCTTATGTCTAAGGATGAAACCACTTAAATATGTTAAATTTGAAAATTCAATCGTTTAACCTTTCAGTTGAAAAACAGAAATCATTGTTTTAAATATTGATGGAGAATGCAAATACATAAAATAATTCATCAAAATAAAAACAGACACATTTGTATAGGGTGGGCCAAAAGTCCATTTTCTATGCAAACAAATAATTTAACTTTTTGTATTTATAGAATTATTTTTTTATGTTTTAGACATAAAGATTGGGAGATTTAATAATGGAATACTACACGATTGCACAGCGAATAAAAACTGTTCAATCATTTTTGTAAAATGGCCTATCAATAATTTACACAGTTCGTCTTGTGGTGACCAAATTTGAGCGATATGGGAACGTTAGAGAAGTGAGAAGTACGGTTAGAAGTACTTTAGAGATGTGATTTGATTGGCCGATCGTCACTTTTGCAGTTGATCTTGAAACATCGACACGATGACATTCAAAACTGTTGGTTATATCGCTTGCCACGATTTTGAAAAGAGATCTGCACCCTAACGAAATTCCAGCTGGCCAAAAGCTATATCCTGGTGATCAAGAATAACATTTAGAGTAATTCAGAGCTGTTTACATTTAAATAGGTAAGTCTTGCTTGACCCACCCTGTTTTTATTAACCTTTCAGTCTACATTGAAGTTATAAACAGTATTTGACACATCAACACAACAGTATCAGGTGAAATTAACTACAGAAATTAACCAGTTATCAGGTTATTATTTTTCAACACGCTTTATGATGTTGATTTTAAAGATGTGTTAAATCAAATTAAGTTTATAAACTCTACATTACATCTTGCTTAACACCAACTAAAATAACTAACCCTGTTAAATCAATTCGAATATCTGGATGCCCAAGAATAAGGATGAAATAACATGGTAAATGTTATTCTAACGATACTCACCTGTACATTTTACCTGACTCTTGCAATATTAACCAAGTGGGCAGGTACTAGTTGCTTGAGAAACATGTGCATATATATTTTTGACGTCAAGTACAACAATTGAATTTAAAGAATGACATTTTTGATTTAATCTTTGTTGATGAAAAACTACATTTATTTAAAAAATATGAAACTGTTACTTACGCAAGTCTCCAAATTTGTCAGCTTTTGTTTTTTTGAAATTCAATCTGAAGCAAGACAGTACCGGACCGGTTGACTTAACTGTGTTACGTAAAAGGTTCCATGAAAGCTGTTTTCTATAACAAATAATGTGACTATGCAAATATCAACACTGTTATCAGGCTAAATAAATACAAAATTATCGGTACATTTTATATGCCAACAAGATATCAGGTTGTTTGAGTTGATAATAAGCACTCAGCAAAAATGAAAATTCAAACAACAGTGAGAAGTCATACTGTCAAACCAACAATGTTTTCAGGGTATATGACGTTTTATTTCACACATTAACTTTTATATATACTTAGATACACATGATTTTAGAACATTAACACTATTTTTTGCTTAAATGAACAGGCAAACTTCTAAGTCAACCCGAAACCAGGTTAAGTTCTTAAGGAACACAATTGTAAAAGAAACTCTTTGGAACATTAATTAAACAGTTCATGTAATAAAACTGAAATTTTCAAGATGAAGTATTAAAATAGCACAAATCTGGTTAAAATTAACACTGCGTCCATGTCGAAATCTTGAAAAAAAGTGTATTTACAAGAATTGCATGTTGCATCAACATGACATCTTCTTAAATCAACTAGAATTTTATGTAAATAGTTCCGTGTTAAAATAACGACGTTTATAATATGTATTATAGTGTCTATGAAATCGTATAAACTTCTGACTTTTTTGCAATTTTATTTGGAAAAGAGCACCTTGTAAGTTTAAACAGACTCTTTTTGTAAAATGTTAACCTGATGCTTTTCTCTGAGTGAAGAAACTTATATATAGACATATATTTACTGAGAAGATATTTCTTACGTACATAGTATTTGTTTAGGAGATTATTTGAAGAATGAGCTGTGACGTTAGGTCCTGATTCAGGATATTACACGGGCTTATGAGAACATTGTCTGAACCAGAACTAGCTAGGTTCGTTTGTTTTCTGGGCAAATTAGCAAAACCAAGTTATGCAACTTACAAGCAGTTTAAAGAAAGTAATAACGGAAAACTGAAAATTAACTCGGATAGATGTTTTTAAACCATTTCTTTTCTTTGTTTTTTACTTAACCCTTATTGGTAATAAATATGAGGAATAAGTATTACTTTAATCAACTGAAAAATTACACATAAAATACATCTTAACATATCCATCAGAGTTTTATGACTCCTTCAGTATTGAAGAAAATTAAAATAAAACTCATCCAGAAAGATTATTATGTTTTACTTTACATTATTTAACAATGCTCCAATTTCCGGCTCTATTATAAATGATAAAAAAAAAGTAAAACTTGTTTATTACAAGAATTCTCCTGTAAGTGATTTTTGCAATATAATTGTCGGTGTTATACGTATATATCTACTTTTTGCCATCATCAAGCCGCGGGAGACCGACATGTGTGTGTAAGAGATTTAATCAATCTTGCAACACAATTACCCAACAACAAAGTGTCCAGTCTTTGAAATATTAGCAAAGATTACTTAATTCTAGTGTTTGCTTCGTTTGCCAGCGCAACCGTCCTCATATATGGTGTAACTCTAGTGCACTATAAGCCTCAGACAGAGCGGGAAGAAATTGGTATTTTTAGAAAATGACCACAACGAAGACGACACTTATGAGTCCTCCCCAGGGGTGCGAGGCGTACACCTTCCAAAGCATCACTCACTAATCCCGGTCTGAGTCTGGGATCGAACGAAAGTCTTAAAGATACATCAAAGCAATTCGACATCATCGCATGCCATCACAGAAACACAGAAACCAGTTGCAAGCAACCATAATCACCGTCATCATCATCATTATGATTATTATCATAGTGAAGTCTTTGAGATTGAGAAGACCAAGCTGATGTATTTCATGTATTATAACCAGAGCCCATCATACTACATACCATCAACAGCAACAGCAACAAGTCAGTGTCTTAGTGAAGATGGCTTGTCTTTAACTGAGGGCGCTATCTGCACGATTTGATGGAGTCATAATGAACCCATATGGGGTCGAGGGATAATAATTCACGGGCTCCGTGCTATAATGGGGCGAGCTTCTAAGGAAGCCCCCAAAGAAGCAGACAGTAGGTGCGACAGTAAGCTAAGGCCATCAAAATCATTACTTCTGGATGTGCGTGAAAATACTTTGCCGCAAATATGATTAATCATTTCTGGGAAATCTCTTAAACGTATAAGCTGCGCGTTCGCGCCTCGGGATATTTGCAGATGCACTACGCATAATGATTGGTGAGCATATATCACGATTTGTCGAGTGGAAAATGATGCATTTGAAAAAAAACAAAACTGCTTCAAGCATCTCTCCATGTTTCTTCATGTCCATTTTACCTGAAGATATTGAAAGAAGATATAACCTTTTTGACTTTGTACTTGCGATTTATGTATCTACTTTTGGCAGTCTATATAGTCTAGATCATTATTTCTACTTGGATATAAATACATTTCTGTTCAATGATCTGTTTAGGCTCGAACTTGAGGTACATCTGGACACACATACAAATTGTTGTCCATTTGCTCAATGAATTCGACGTTATTTGATTTGTTGGTCTTCATTCACAGCCTGGTAAATACAACTCATAGAATTCACGTGTTACATCTTCCCTTCCATTGTACCTCCACCACGCCACCTACAGGACAAACTGTCCGTGAAAGAATTTTGTTTTCGAAATATATTGACATCTCATTCTTTGCTTATCTCATAATACTCGGTGCGGTGAAGCTGAACTATATAGCAGTATGATAAATGACCTTTCAGCTCAAAGCTTAGTGGATGGTTTCAATTCTTAAATTGATAAAATAAATGGTGGTGTGCCGCAGGGCTCTGATTTGTCTCTGACTCTACTTCTTTTACAACGATCTACTGTCTGAATCACGTAATCCATTAAATTGTTTTGCAGGCGACATTAGGTACAGTCAGTTGTTCATATTTGTTTCACATCCTTCTTCTCAGAACTCAAATGAAAGCTTTTGATAAGCTCAAAAATGTCTGATCTTGATATAATTGTCCAATGGAAAATTGAAAACATTGTAGAATTTAATGCTAGAAAATGCTATCTCCTGTCGTTAAAGTGAAACCCACACACCATATCCCGCTATCTATGAGATACTTTTTTATACGGTGCTCCACTGAAACATCCTCTAGTAAGTAAACCAATTCAACCCTTACACTCGAGCTTCTAATAATACCTTAACGCTCGCTTTGTACTTATCGAAAACTCACTGAGAAGTTTTGAACCCATATTTGTTTCGATTAATGTCACACGAAACACAACTGGATCAGCTATTCCGAGTTTTGTGCTCAGAATATTTGTTGCCATGAGCAGAAGAAAAACAAACCCGCATATATGCAACTTTTACAGCCGAAAGATAAATGTTGCAAATCACTGTAGCGTGAAGTTACTAGGTACCGCAATTTTTCGATTTTCAAAAAAACAAAACGTACTGTAATGTTCTCAACTTCTGCTCTGCTTCCATATGTCGCAACTATTTAAAATAAAAAATCGAATATTTCGTGCGTTGACTGCCGACCTTTTAGAAGTTTCAGATCCCTTCACGAAAATTGATAAATTGCAATCTTTAGTCTAGAAAAAGTTTGCAACAGTCTTCTTGTTATTTCTATGTTACTACCGACCTAAACATAATTCAAAATTTGTAGTGAAAACTCTTCATTTCCATCAAACATTTTTCCTAAATAATTCACAGCCTTTTTGGGGTATGGAAATTCGGTGCGCCCAGCCAATTTGTTTTAACACTGCGGGTCTTTGGCCAAAGTATAATTTTTAGACACTTTCAGTAAACGATGAAAATTGAAATTGACCTCACATTCAATGTGAAATGTCAAATCACCTCTCAGCTAAAGGGTGTTTTTTTTAGACGTCTGGTTTACAAACTGGCAATGCATTTTTCGGAATTGGTCTTTTTGACAGCTGTTACTTGACTTATGCTCAATTTGGTTTGACATTTGATAATGCATAGCCGGACGTCTATTAAGCGTGTAACACGTTCGGTGAATGGACTCAAAACGAGATGGCCAATGATCCTGATTTTCACAAGAAAATTTTGTTCAGCGATGAAGCTCACTTTTGGTTGAATGGGTACGTTAATAAGCAATATTGTCGTATTTGGGGTGATCATAATCCACAAGCCATTGTTGAGACGCCGTTAAATCCTCAAAAAGTCACTGTTTGGTGTGCTCTTTGGGTAGAGGGATGTCCGGACTTATTGGTCCATATTTCTTCAAAAATGAAGCCGGCCATATATTACAGTCAATGGGTAACGCTATAGAGCCATGATTAATAGCTTTTTCGTGCCTGAATTGGATGATGTTCATGTGGACTTCCTTTGGTTCCAACAAGATGCCACTACATACAACACTAAATTCCAAATGTAAAGGGTCCGACATTTAACTTTTTTTTTTCAACTAGTGCTTATTTCGTGAATGGTAACACTTAGCTCATGTCTGATTTGACAGATAATTAGTTTTATCCTTCCGCTGAACGAATATGGTTGTGTATACGCTTCGCTAAGTGGGCCTGCGATCGACTTAGAGAAGATGCCGATTTTGCCAAAAAAATCATCTTTTCAGATGAAGCTCATTTTGATCTTGGCGGGTAGTAAACAAGCAAAATTGTCGCATTTGGGGCACAGAAGACCCTCACGCATACATTGAAAAGCCGATACACCCGAAACGAGTCACTGTTTGGTGCGGATTTTGGTCCAGAGGCATAATTGGGCCATTTTTCGAAAATGAGCAAGGAGTGGCCGTTACAGTCAATGGCGATCGTTATCGGGCCATGTTGAACGAATTTTTGTTCACAAAAATTGAAGAGGAGGATATTGGCAACATTTGGTTTTAACAGGACGGCGCTACGTGCCACACAGCCGAAGCTACACTCGATGTTTTGCGCCATTTTCAAAAAAAAAAGTTATTTGGCGGACCCTTTATATGCCTGAAACAGAAAAATGTAACTGATGAAGTGAACATAAATAGTTTAATGATTGTAGTTGATGGAGGTTTTTGCCATACTTCAGAAACAAGTCCCTGGTATCAATTTTGAGTCGCCTGATATTTTTGTGTGAAAACCTTTTATTTACTGGGCTTAATTTAATATTTCAGTAGTATGTAAGTTTTTTTTTGTTAATTCTCATTATTCCTTGTCGTATCAATGAGTAGACATAATGTTAGAACGAGAGTTCTACAAAATCCATGCAGATATACCAACTTTGTTCCGACTTGTGGTCATCCACTTTACATTCAAATTGCATTTCCTGCCAGACGAAATCACGAAAATAATGCCAGTACAAAAACCTTAAGAAACCATAGAATGGGTAGCATACAAATTTATATTTTATATGGTATAATTACCTTTTTTATTTCGAACTCTTATACACACATACCCAAATTTTATTAATAGAATAAACCTTTGAAATCTTGAAGAAAAAAAAATCTCACAATTCCCAAATACGGATGTCCGGACTCGGTTCGCCTGGATTATATACCTACATACATAAATGTATATAGGTATTTTTTCTTCTGTAGTTTAAATGCTCTTTTTGAGGTCCTTCTCTCCTGAGCTGTATAAGTCCAAGTGATTTACCGACAAATTGAAAACCAGAGGATAAAGAAGAATGATTTTCTCGACAAAAAAAAAATCGCATTTAGAATGCGTTCCATTATTCGGGTATTGTCTTGAATTGCGATAAAAATTATGATACTTTTGTTCAATTAACAATAGCCATTGTGTCCTTGATACACAAACCATGTAGTACAATAGTAGAGTATGAAATTAATTGTCATCTTGGACTGTGAAAAAAGAAGTTTAAATTAAATATATGTGCGAAGGTGGTCTGATGATGGTCGCCTACCAGTCCATAGTATTTGATTCTTTGTTTTTTGAGAATTGAAAAATTAGTTAGAATTCACAGATGTCCGTCCCTTGGCGACACGCGCGTTACTATGGGACATAAGGGTTTCGCAGAATCGATGATGACCATTAAGAGGCTATTTGAAAGGTATTCGAAAACAATTTGATCGTTTTTGTGAGGTACACACATCGTCATACGAATCCAATCGATGAGATTCAGTTCGTTTGCTATTTTTGTTCTATAGTTGTGACAAAAGTTTGTTGGGAAAAAAAATTATATACCTGCAATTACATATTATACAATTCAGCACGCTGATTTTTTGTGTCTGAAAGTAGTCTCGAATAGTAAAGGGTTTTCCACTAAGAGGTGTTATTTTGATATTCAAAGAAAAATGGCATTTTTTTAAATAAATGATCGGATGTTTATTTCATTATAAAGAAGAAGGTATATGCCGTTAATAATGGAAAACAACATCCGCCAAATGGCCGCCACGACCACGCTTACAGGACCATATCCTTTTCATGAAATTTTCCATAACCAAATCGCAAAGTGCCTGCCCTATGTCCTCGATAGCCTCACGAATTCCATCTTTGAGGTCTTGAATCGACACTGGGCTGTTGGCGTAGACCTTATCTTTCACGTGGCCCTAAAGGAAGAAGTCGCAAGGTGTTAAATCACAGGATCTCGGTGGCCAATTGTGATCACCTCTTCGAGAGATAACACGGTCCGGAAACTTTTCCCCTAAAAGATCGACGGTTTCATTGCTTGTGTGGCACATAGCGCCGTCTTGTTGAAAGTAAACGTTGTCCAGATCAATACCATCCAATTCCGGCCATAAAAAATCATTAATCATCTCTCGATAGCGCAATCCATTGACCGTAACTGTTGCTCCAGCCTCATTTTCGAAAAAGTAAGGTCCAATGACCCCGCCGGACCATAAACCGCACCAAACAGTCACGCGTTGAGGATGGAGAGGCTTTTCAACAATAACTCTTGGGTTTTCCGAGCCCCAGATGCGACAGTTTTGCTTGTTGACGTAGCCTCCGAGGTGGAAATGGGCCTCATCAGTCAAGATGATTTTTCGATGAAATTCCGGATCATTTTCATGCATTTCAAGGACCCAATCAGCAAAGACACGAAGTTGTTGATGATCAGCCGGCTTGAGTTCTTGTGTTAACTGAACTTTATAAGCCTTAAGACCCAAGTCTTTATGCAAAATACGGTGTAATGACGTTTGTGTTTTCACCATTTTTATAGTGAATTTTAATAATTTCAATGCGTTGTTGAAGCGTGTATCGTTCCATTTTTATTAATGGCGTAGTTTCTACTTGTCAAATGTCAAAAAATGTGACAGCTACCGAAATAGCGGGCTATTCAAAATAACACCTCTTATTGGAAAACCCTTTAGATTGTGAAAATAATGAAATTACAAAAAAAATTAAAGTGTTGCCAATGTTTTTGATGAATTTTTTTTTTTATTTTAAGTAAATTATTTAGAAAATTTCCCTCCCGCCTCTGTCTTATTTCGGCCCATCCTATACAGGCTCTAGCGTCTAGCCTTCTGTCCCGCATCTTATTCAAAACACTCTGTATATAAATCTTTAAATTTCTAACCTACTAGAACTATAACAGCAAGTTGATATGACGCATTCTTTTATTTTATTTGATCTCACAACCAGTCAAAAAGGAGGAGTCAAAGAATTCGTTTCATCAAAAAAATCATATAAATTATGTAGCTATTTCCTTATCATTTCAATTGAACTGAATTTAAAATAACCAATCCAAAACATTGAGCTCACAGCGAGTATGTATACAAAACAAAAAAATGTCGTTACAAATCAAATCAAATATTTGTGATACATGAGAAATTTTCAAAAGGATTGGTAAACATTGTGTGTGCCTCTCTTACTGCACCACCACAACTCAACACAAAAATTCGTGATCATGCAGTCAATCTAAATCGTTCTAAGCACTTAATTTTATAAGAAACTCAAACCTTATCCGTTTCTATATACTTATCCACCCACGGATGCTTACTTTGGCACTATCTAAGCAAATAGTAATCCAACAAAAAAATAAAAAAAAAAAAAAAAACATTATCAGGCACAAGTTGGGAAAAAGTCAATAAAATAATAAAATAATACGTAGAAATATGCCGCAAAAATAAAAAAAAAACATAAATGTAAATTTCATTGATATTTTGATTATATTCAACCCCTCTCTTGGGCAAGGAATTGTGCAAACATCGCGCGCCAAAAGTGCGGTCATACGAATGCGCTATCTATCAGGTATTCGTGTATATTCAAATTCATTAAATACAGATAACGATAGCAAACTGATCGATAGCAGAGGCGATCAGATAATGACAGTTAGATCGGCATTTGAATAGATATTTTTGTGCGACTCGAAATTCAAATATCATTTTTTAACTGATGAATATACTTTTTGTTTGTTTGCATTAAACTTTGCAACAAGTTAAACGTGACAAAAAATAAGAAAAAGAAATGTTGCACCAGTGGGTAAGCTTCTTAAAAATGCTGTGGATATCATTTATTTATTTAGATACTGTAGATATTAATTTTCCGTACCTTTTTCATTTAAATATAGTTAGTTGTAATAAAATGATGAATCTTTTCTTTGAGATGTAGCATTATGCTGGATTTACACGACTGACAAATTGGCAGTATTCTGGGAATAAACTGTCAAAAAAACGACAGAGCAATGGAAAAATTCATTCAGTATAGTGAAAAATAAATGCCAATTTGTCAGTCATGTAAATTCAGCATTAGTTTGCCACACGGGGCAGCTAAAAAAAAGCAACCATCTTGAAGGGCGGATACTAAAGGGTCCGCCATCTAACTTTTTTTTTCAACTAGTGCTTATTTCGTGAATGGTAACACTTAGATCATGTCTGATATGGTTGTGTATACGCTTCGCTAAGTGGGCCTGCGATCGACTTAGAGAAGATGCCGATTTTGCCAAAAAAATCATCTTTTCAGATGAAGCTCATTTTGATCTTGGCGGGTAGTAAACAAGCAAAATTGTCGCATTTGGGGCACAGAAAACCCGCACGCATACATTGAAAAGCCGATACACCCAAAACGAGTCACTGTTTGGTGCGGATTTTGGTCCAGAGACATAATTGGGCCATTTTTCTTCGAAAATGAGCTAGGAGTGGCCGTTACAGTCAATTGCGATCGTTATCGGGCCATGTTGAACGAATTTTTGTTCAAAAAAATTGAAGAGGAGAATATTGGCAACATTTGGTTTCAACAGGACGGCGCTACGTGCCACACAGCCGAAGCTACACTCGATGTCTTGCGCCATTTTCAAAAAAAAAAGTGATTTGGCGGGCCCTTTATAATAAGTTCATTTTTACAAGTTATTTTCAAATAAAAATATTCACAGCTTGCTAGGCTTATGAAAATAATTGAAGTTTTCGGTTGGTTAATTTTTGACAGCAGAAAAACTTAGACAACTTCATGGAGATGGAGGGTGGAGGAATATTCGCCTGGCTGGTAATTTGTTATTTTCTTAAAGTTGTTCCAGGTTGTTCTCAATTTTTTCCGCATTGTTCCAATTTTTTTTTTTTTGAAAAATATTCAAAAATGGGTGTTTTTGACCAAGACCCCATTTTTCGAAAATCTAACTATTTAATTTTTGTTTACGTTTCAAAAAGTGTTCTAAACATTTCCAAACAATTAAAGTTGTAAAACGCTTTTTTTTTAAGATAAGGCCTTAGAAATTTTTTTTTCAAAACGGAAAAATCGGCTAAAAATCAATATTAAGAAACGAAATTCTGGAACAATTTAGAAGAGCGCTGGAACAAGCTGGAACAATTTTTTGAATTTTGGATTTCTGAAAAGGGGGGGACAGACAGAACGAGGAAAATTAAATATACCTTCCTTTTCATTTAAAGTGTTTTTTCGGCTTAAAATCTTCAATTTTATAAATATTTTTGGATAAATCTTTGGAAAAATTGGATATGAGTTATTTTAAACTTGGAACAACTATTGAATTTTTGATTGTTGAAAAAGGATTTTGGGGTGATATTATAAATTTACGAACACACTATTTTCTTAACACAATACATGTAGGTATTGTCAAAAGTTTTTTTTTCTAATAAAACATTGGCAAGCCGATTTTTGCGTTTTTGAAAAAAAAGTTTTGAAGGCCTTATCTTAAAAAATAGGGCGTTGACAGCTTTAATTTTTTAGAAAAATGTTCAGAATAATTTTTGAAACCTAAATAAAAATTAAAAAGTTTGATTTCCGAAAAAATAGGGGCTAGGTCAAAAACCGTTTTTTTTTTTGTCTAAAACACCAATTTTTTTAATATTCAAAAAAAATTGCAACAATTCGGAACAAATCGGGAACATTCTGAAACAACTTTCAAAAATAACAAATTCAAAAAAAGGGGGGGGGCTAAACTCATGCAGTCCGCCTTGCTTGTATAATATTTGGAAAATTTTGCTTCAAATGCAAAAGACAACTTTAAAATTTTCTGAATATCAAAAACATGGTGAAGCATAATAGTACAGTTAAACTTTCACAAAAATTTGTTAAAGTCTTTGCTGTTAATTTTAAGTATACCTTCCCTTTTCGTTTCACGTTTATTTTTTTTTAAATTGAATTATTTTAACTACTTTTAACCTAAGCTTTATTTTTTTTGTCGCTAATAAAAATATGTGTAAAAACGCTTGTACAAATTTCACTGTATTTAATACATTATTTTCTATATTTAATTAGTTAATTTAAATATTAAAGTCTTTGTTTTATCTCTTATCTTAAAAAACTTCGAATCAATTGCTTCGTTAGTAAGATCTGGAAGGACTCACCGAAGTATTCGGTGAAGCTTCTATAATATTGTAAAGGAAACCTTTTGGAGGCTGACTGAAAGTATCTTCAGTAAAAAAAAAATTCTAAGCGTATGCAGCCTTTATAGGATGACAGCTACATATTTATCTTCTTTTTTATTATACGGTTATTAGAAAAAAGAGGTCCTAAACTCGATTAATCTTCTTTTTTCTAATCAGTTTAAAAGAACTAGATGTCGAATTCATGACATCTATATGAGATTTGTCTCCGCAGAAGGCCATACAGAAGCTTTATGTACAGCAAAACCTACAGCATATCAATATTTCTAAGATAAAAGAAACTGAAATGTTAGTTGGCAATATATACCAATTTGGAGATTTGCTAAATACAAGATTTTTTTGGTAAACTACCTTTTTAATGTATCTCTTTTTTGGTCTTGTCAATTTAATTCTATATTAAACCTGATATTATTAAAATTATCTACTGCAAACAATTATTTAAACAAAGAAAATAATTCAAAGTTAATTTTTTTGACAAAATGTAAAAAACTAAATTAATTCAAAAATGTTTTTAACAATAGATTAATATATTTTATATGATTTAAAATAAATAAAGTTCAATTGGTTGGAAACATTATACGGTTATGTTTGTTTTGTTCCTATTAAAATCGTTTATCTTCTGGTCTTTCCAAGCTCTTGTCTAAGATACCAATCAGAACTATGGACATCAACATCAACATACAATAAAAAGCCGACTATGTCCAAAACATGGCCTGGGCGAGTAGTGCAATTATTAAGCAATGAGTAAAGTTTGTTCATGTGTTCATAATATGACTCAAACATATAGATGTACACAAAAGATAAAACACCGATAAAAAAAGTCCATAATAAAATCATAATCGTTTGTCATATTGAATTTTGATGGATGAGGTCTACTTATAGCTGACCGCAAAAAAACTACGACCAATAATCCAATTATTTTTGATTAATAAACCTCATTCATAATTCAGAAAAGGTTCCTATACACAATACAATACCATACCATACCTTCGTGCGCACATATTATGTATATAGGTGATCTACTCTGCACACAATTCGCGTTTAATTGGACGAGACAAACTGACAAGATCACTTGCTTGAAAATAAAATCACCTTCTCCCTTGATCGATGGACCATGAATGATGTCCGTCCAAGTCTCTTCACTGATGGTCCAACTTGTATAATTGTAAATCGAAAAATTTGCAGTTTAATCACGTAGATTGAGTATGTCACGAAGTTCCTCACATTTTAACAATCGATCAGTCAATCAGTCAAACTTTTTCGCATATTGTCCTCGAGGGCAGTTTGTCATATAGATATATAGGAATACCCACTCATACCGAATAGAGGACTCAACCTGTTTTTCAAAGGATAATATGAAATATTTATTTCACATTCTTGAAGCTATATAAGGCACCTACTATGGTGGTGGAAATAAAAAAATAAATATTTTGAAAGCCAGGAATTTTTTAAAGTATTTAACTTTGTCAAACAAATCTCTTTAAATAGAGTTATTAATAAAAAATACGAAAGATCTATTTTTGTTTTGACTTATTCTCTAGAAAAAAAAATCGAAGAAAAAATACTGTGATCTTCGTTAGGTACTCATCTCCTATAGCTCAAGCAACATTCGTAATGTAATTTTGTATACCTCTAGGTGGATGCAAAGGTGGTAATATGGAACCTGTTGTTAAATAGGACTCCCCCCCCCCCCCCCCCTTAAAACCTAAACTAGTAGTGCCATATATTATACCAAATAGCTATACACGTAAACACGTGTTCTCAAGAAAGCTGTGCAAAAATGAAAATAACATACATTATTTAATATGGAACCCGAGGTTACATAAAACATTAAGTAAAATAAAAATTAAATTATTATGGATTTATATATCTTCTATTTATATAACGGGTGATTTTTTAAGAGGTTTAGAACTTTTCTTAAAAAAAAAACACAAAAAATTCGAAAAAATGAATGAAATATTTATTTGAATCGATAGTTTGAACCTTGCAATTTAATGTTTGAAGATAAATTCATGCAAATGTTGACCGCGGCTGCGTTTTAGGTAGCCCATCCGCTGAGTCCAATTTTGGCATACTCTTTCACACATATCGGCCGGTATCTCACGAATGAATGCATGGATGTTGGCTTCCAGTGCGTCAATCGAAGCGGGCTTGTCCCTATAGACATTAGCTTTGACATACCCCCACAAAAAATAATCTAATGGTGTCAAATCGCACGATCTAGGCGGCCAATTGACCGGCCCGAAACGTGAAATTAACTGTTCACCAAACTCGCCTCGCAATTGCGCCATTGTTTCGCGTGCTGTGTGGCATGTGGCACCGTCTTGTTGAAACCACATATCATGCAAGTCAAGAACTTCCATTTCGGGCAAAAAAAAGTTTGTTATCATCGCTCGGTAGCGTTCACCATTGACAGTAACGCTGCGATTCTCATCATCTTTGAAGAAATAGGCCCAATAATGCCGCCGGCCCATAAACCGCACCAAACAGTGGCTTTTTCGGGATGCATTGGTAGCTGTTGCAATGCTTCTGGCTGATCTTCACTCCAAATGCGGAAATTTTGCTTATTTACGTACCCATTCAACCAAAAATGAGCCTCATCGCTTAACACAAGCAGCGCGCGATGAACATTTCGAACCGAGCACGAATTTTGATAGTAAAATTCAATAATTTGCAAGCGTTGTTCATTTGTAAGACGATCCATGGTTAAATTGCAAACCAAACTGAAGCTGTTTGACAGTGACACAAGGTACTAAACACACGTCAGCTGTCAAAACCAGTGTTGCCAAAACCAAACCAGCTTAAAAATCACCCTTTATAAAAAAATGAATCGTGGTGGGTTCGGATGCTTAAAACTTGAAAACGACTGCACAAATTTGGATACTTCCTTCTGCGGGTTTGTTAGCAATTGCTGCGAGAAGGTTAAGAAAAAAGAAAAGACGGAAAACTCTCAACAGGTGGCGCTGTAGGCCCACATTTTGTTTTTCACTTCAATTAAATTACCGTTCAACAGTTGGCGCTGTAGGTGGTTAGGAAATGGTTTGAGAGATATTCTTTTTCAAAATAATAACATTTGTAGGGTGAAATAGGGTAAAAATTAAAAAAAATTCGGTTTACGAAATTCTTTTAGTGTTTGAAAGTTTATTTAAACAAAATTGCTATTAATAGAGTGAAATGGAGTTAAAAACGTCATAAGTTGAACTAAGAGGACCATGTTTTTACATATATAGCCATGTGAGTAGCCACGTGAAGTAGGTAAATTAAAAGCCAAAAAGTAGTATTCGATCACAAAAATTAGCTTAAATACTTATTTATATTATAAAGGGTCCGCAATATAACGTTTTTTTTTTCAGCTAGTGCTTATTTCGTGAATGGTAACACTTAGCTCATGTCTGATTTGACAGATAATTAGTTTTATCCTTCCGCTGAACGAATATGGTTGTGTATACGCTTCGCTAAGTGGGCCTGCGATCGACTTAGAGAAGATGCCGATTTTGCCAAAAAAATCATCTTTTCAGATGAAGCTCATTTTGATCTTGGCGGGTAGTAAACAAGTAAAATTGTCGCATTTGGGGCACAGAAAACCCGCACGCATACGTTGAAAAGCCGATACACCCAAAACGAGTCACTGTTTGGTGCGGGTTTTGGTCCAGAGGCATAATTGGGCCATTTTTCGAAAATGAGCAAGGAGTGGCCGTTACAGTCAATGGCGATCGTTATCGGGCCATGTTGAACGAATTTTTGTTCACAAAAATTAAAGAGGAGGATATTAGCACACAGCCGAAGCTACACTCGATGTTTTGCGCCATTTTCAAAAAAAAAGAAGTTATTTTGCGGACCCTTTATTTTGAAATTTTTATGCGAAGCTATTCGTGCGAAGCTGGGCGGGCCAGCTAGTACTGAATATAAATGAATTGTTTTTAATATCTTTAGCTATTATAGGCATATGAAAAAAAAAATGGAAAACCAAAAAGAGTTCCATATTCCCACCTTCTCCTCTACTATAAATGAAAGGTTTGTACCTATATATATCGGTCTTTTACAGACAGGTATCTGAGAATTAGCATATTCATATCTACCTATTTTTAAAATGTATAAAATTGGAACAAAGCAGAGAACGCTTGGTAAAGGTTTCAACCCACATGGTGTTTAAAATATTTATGATGATTGTAAAATAAAAAAAAAGACTAACAAAATTCAATTTCTTGTAATAATATTCAATCGATGATTTGTAAAGAATTTTTCCAGATGGACCACCCAAAACTTTAAAAACTTACTCCAATCAAATCAAATCAAAATCAAATTTAATGCAAATATGTGTACATACTTATGTGCAGTCAAATAAAAGTCACTTACCAATCAATCAATAGCCAATCAATAAATTCAACAGCAATCAAAAATCAATTCATAAAAATCTCCTTGTTTCCAAATAATCAAATAATTTATTTTTCTTATTCTGATGGCAGCAGCTATAGCTTCCAATTTCATACATATGTACATATGTATATGGCTTTTTGTTGGCAATGGTCAACTGAGCTTCAAAAGTCGATCGTTGGAGCCAATTTGAATAGCAACATTATCATTCCATTGACTTGTATGCAAAATAAACCCAGCAAAACCTTTAACGGATTGATTTGCCTCATGCAAGAAATCAGCGGTAGTACCTGCCTACTGACGCCGATTAGCATAAATTGGAATCAAATGTAGAGCAGATATAGTGGTATATAAAATGCTTGAGAGCTGAAGAATCTTCGCCGAAGCGAGAACAAAAAAAAAAAAAACAAACTCGTAAGGACTTTACGACGTTCCTGGTGGTCTTGTATTTTTTGACATTTCTTCATCTTGTGGTATCAATATATTTGACCTGTAATTCATCTCAGAATGATCCATCAATCCATCTTTCGTGTATCTGTCAAAATCCTTATAGATCTCTTCGAATAGCAATACAATAGAGATACAGAGTGAGTATTTTTTTTTTAAGCAATCGCTTATACCTACATATCCAATCGATGGATCTCGCACAAATTAAAACCCTTAAATCTTAAATTCTTATCTGTTGTCGAATCAATCGTTAAGCCGCTGTATCCTTACGCCCCGCGTTAAGTCAAGATTGAAGACAAACGCGACATGTGATGGAACCTCCTCTCGATTTATATACATACATAGGAGCAAAAAGTATCGCGCGAACGAAAAACATTACCAGCAATCCAGCATTAACTTACAATGTTGATTGGCTCATAAACGAAACTGGAATCGAAGTCGAAGTCGAAGAAAAGCTGTTGTTTTTCGCCGCACTTAACAATATCCTCTGGATCACGACTTCAATCGCGTCTTTCTGTCTCTAGAGATATATACAAACCAATTTAGCGCTCTTATGTGAAACCTGATGATTATTTAAGCGGAGCCTCTTCAGTGGCTCCAAATTAATAATGAAGTGGTCATTTCCAGTCCAACTATACTTGGTAATAATGGAAGCTAAGGATAAGAATAGGCCGGCCGGCCGTCAGTGCCGAAAAAATCCAATTGCAATATTATTTTATCGCGGAAAAAGATTACATGCACCTAAAAATTTGTTGAAGCCATCGATCCTGTTGCAGCATTTTTTTTTTTTTTAAATATACACCACTTGGACGGGATAAGCCATGCCATGCCACAGATTAACCACTTCTGATTAATGAAACCGTTGATTGAGAATACTTCATATTAACGGTCCCGTCCGGTCGGTGGTGGTGCGCGGTGGTATAAATTTTGATTGTAGGCACTTTTGAGCTGATTCCAATACCGGTAGTTAAGTGTTGTAAGGAAGAATTGAATACTAAAATTCTTTTTTACAAAATTAAGATGCAATAGGAGCTGTAATATGAACCTACATGCGTGATGCGTCGTACATATGATGTTCCTGCGTTAGGTACTTTTACTGTTATTTTACTCGGAAACAATTATTTGAATGTGTTGTTATAAAAATCGGAGGAATAAGTTGATTTTTTTTTAATAATTATTTTCTTTAGCCAAGGCATCATGTAAATAAAATTATATATGCCGAACATTGATTTGAACGGGTCATCAAAAGTTAATGGCTTTTCAAAATGAGCTCGAAACAAATCCTCATTTCCGAGAGGACGGATGGGATTCATGAATCAAGGCTGAATTTATAACTTCAATCTCGGTAAAATAAATAAATTATAAAATGTCGCTTGTTTAAATACAATTTTTTATGGTTCTTAAATAATATTAAGAAATGAATGGGAAAACCCTCTAGAATGTTTAAGAAAATTTAATTTTAGAAATTAAAGGTTAGGTACCTATTTAAAAAAAATATGTACGACTGGGTCGTACGAAGTTGCTCTTATGTGCGATCACATTGTGGTTCTATACTTGAAATAATTTATCCATTTGCCAAAACTTAGTTTAGTTGCAGGTAGTATTATGTGAGTATACAAAAATTAACAATATAGCCCAGTGTTGCGCGTTATGCAATATACATGCAAGAAAATTATATTATTTAAACTGGAAAATTGTTTTAAATCAACAAAATAAGAAAGAAATTGATTTAAATACTTCTGAAACTATTTTCAATCGAACGGTATTCCATCTGATTTGTTGTATAAATCTTAATTTATGAAAAAAAAAATTTGAAAATCTAGGAGCAGTTTTAAAAATAATTCATTTCTTATACCAAGGTATATAAAATTTCGTTAACATTTTTGAGAAAAAAATGCTACGTTAATTTTAAGTATTTATTAATGTTGAGTTAAAAATTGAACTTTACAAAAAAATCTGCTACCCGTTTTCGAAATATTGAATTTTCAAAACATAATTTTGAATATTTATTTATTTAGTTTTATTCGGTTGATCGGATATTGAGATAGTCAAAAGTCAAAGAAACTGTTCTATTAGAGGTACTGTTAGTAAACGTAAAATATTATATGTATTTAAAAATTTAAAATGGTAGATCGTACTAATTTCAACACACACAAATTTTATCAAAATCTTAGGAGTTGTTATTGAGAAAAAAAAAATATTTTTCTTAACGGGCTTTAAACATTTGTATGGGAGGCACCGTTATTTTTGGGTATTAGAATAATTTTTGTCAAAAATCTTCTAGATAAAGTTAAAAAACTGCTATTTACCAAGTTTAATCAAAATCTACTAAGTCCTATTTGAATTATTGAGTTTTCAAAAAAGACAAATTAAAAAATTATTTAGAATGTGTCAATAATTCTTTTTAAAAAATTGATCAAAATCTGTTGAACCGTTTTCGAGAAAAGCGAAAATCAAAAAAAATGGTTCTTTGGGAGGTATCTAGTTTACCATTTTTCGAAAAAAAAATTTTTATTAAACGGCAACTTATATTTATTTAAATTTATTGAGTATGAATTTAAAAAAAAAATGTGGGCAGCCGATTTTGAGAAAAATAAGTTTTTCCTTTTTGGCCTAAACATTTTGTATGACAGCTACTGTTAGTTTTGGTCCTTTAAAAAAAGAGAAAAAAAGGGTGGTGGGAATGTCCAAAAAACGCTAGGTACCAAGTTTAAAAAAAATCGACCCATTCGCTTAGGCTGTAGTTGAACAGACAGACGGACGTTTTTGCGAGACCCACTTTTTTCGTCTTCCCCATCACCGTAATGTTCTCGCATTTTAAAACAAAAATCTCTGTTGAATATAACGAATAATGTATTTTAATTATTTTGTGAAGGCCATTTTTTGACAAATTTGTTAAGAATTTTGTGCCACTGTTAGATTTTTAAATATTTTTTTGTCGCGCATATGACCGTATGGTGTGGCTTCAAATTTCGGTGCGATAAAAGTCGATGGAATCAAAAAGTGTAGTGTGTTCGAATTTGTATCCAAAGCTATGTTGTTGTAATACCTTTGCGAACAAACAGCTGTGTCAACATCTGATGCAACAATAACTTACATCTAAAGATATCTTATAGCTACATTTTTGAAGATCAACTTTCGATAAAAGTCGTTTATCAATAGAAATAACCAACAATCGCATTTAGGGTCATAACAACATTTTTCTCTACTATTACATGCATATAATAAATAAGAGTAAATGTAGAAAATAGCATGAAACTCGTTCTTCGAATTACAACTTCTTAAAAAGTTTTAATCTCAAAATAAAGAACACCGCGGTCTGAATCTTTTGAAAATATATGAATGTATGCAAAAATATTCTCTTTCTAAAAAAAAAAATTTCATATCTGTAAGTATGTATATATTTTTCTTACATTCAAAAATTTAAATTTAAAAACCATTTTTAAGTATTACAAATACACACCGTAAATATTTTTTTGAAAATTTGTAAATGCAATATTACCTTTTGAAACTTAACCTACTGTTTAGAAATATTGATCGAAACCGGTTGAGCCGTTAACGAGAAAATCGATTATTATTTTGATGTCAATATAAAGGTGACGACTTCGTTATTTATTTTGCCAAAAAAAATCATTTTGGCGCAACTGCCCACATACAATTAATTTTATTATTTCAATCTTCAATGATTGAACTCCCTTATCAATGATCATTGAAATTTTAAAATTCATTTTGTGTGGAAAGTTGGGCCCTTATGAAAAGAATTAATAAATCATCACCTTTATACTGTATAAAAGTGCCAAAATTAACTGGCGCCTAACTATAGGAACACTTTAATAATCTAGGTATGTAGGCCATGCAAATACACAGTGAACATTAAACAAATTAAAGATAGTATAAAACAGACTTGTTTATATAATCGTATTTCATGTATGTAGGTATGTATTATTTCTCAGATACACACAATTACCTTTAACAACAAATTTTATAGTAGGTAAAGCTATCTATATTCATCATTATCCTTAAGGTGGTCTCGTCAAAAAATATTCTAAAATTAATGAACCCACTCCCGCCAGTAAGTGGGGGAAAAAAATGTGATTCGTCCTCTCAACTTTCAATGAGAACAAAAAACTGCACTCTCAATTATCCCAACCATCCAATGTAATAAATTTATTCAGCTTCCATATCGTTCAACGATCTCTTTAGATCATCTTGTTCTTCAGATTGTTTTTTGTTGTTTTTTTTTTTTTTTTAATGCTGCATGCCACATAAGACTGCAAATAAAGTCATGAATTGTATAAAGTCAGCGTAAGGAGGGCGCATGCAACGAAAAGTTTTGTATTTAGTTTTTGTGACCAAAGCATCGGTCTATACAAATGGCTTAACCCAAATAAAAGAAGAACAAATAAAAACTCATTCCAGAAACAGTGATTGCTGTTACGAACTAAGGCGAAGGCCGCACGGAAGTGAAGAAGTCTTTCGAACTGAACCGCTCTTGATTGTGTTATACGAGCGTTATTAGCCAATTGGCGGTGGTATGTTCCCGCAGTTCCCATCAGAGAGTGCTTAATTTGGTGGGTTTCACAGATCAAGGATGCCAATGGATGCCGCCACCATCGAATTCGTTATACTAGCAGGTATGGTGTATAGTGTAGGCAGACCTCAACTTAAGGTCCGAACTGAGTGATTTAACCCAGGACGACAATTTGTGATTGTTTTTGTTCGATCCCTGGGAGGCCTAATTACGGAATTCCCACACACGATCTTTGCAACGACCATCGCACCGATCGATCGACATTGTATAGATGCCGAGCTACTATATTGTGTTGGTTGATTTTATATGGCCGATGGAAATACGCGTGGACAATGAAATTGAAAAACTTTTAACCTGAATCAAGCAAGACATTGTTTTGGCGATGATTGTGTTTTATTAATTTGAATTTGGGGCTTGGGTATGGGTATACAATAAATAGTAGTAAATTCAGACCGACACGAGTGCAAACTAAGATCTTTTCTCGTGAGTAGATAGAGGAAGATACAGTTCCTTATACCCTTTATATAAGAAAGGAGATCTTGCAATCCATTGGTACTATGTTCTTTTATTAAGATTATTTTGACAAAAAACCTTCTTCAAAACAATGCAAATATAATGTGTCAAGTTTTTAGTAAAATAAAGTTGTAACAATTTGTAAGGTAAACTCCAATCAAGTATTTGCATTGAGAGGCAAATTGCATTAAAAATGGTAAAGGTAGCATTTTTTTTCAATTTTGCATATGGTTTAAGAAATATTTAGGGCCGAAAATCCTGGTAACTTTTTTGCAGGATCTATAGCAAGATTTTTTTGTAGTTCTGTTCGAACCCCAAAATTTAATAAAAATAGGTGTTTCTTTTTTGTTAATTTAAAATATAAGGTGTTTTTTTTTTATTTAAAATTGTATTTTACTTACAACTAAAACAACTAGGTAATTTTAAAGCAAAATATCATTTTTCATGTACCATAATTGTAAAAAGATGAAAAAGAACTTCGATTTTGTTGTTTTGTTTTTATTGCAGTCTAGATCAAAACTCGCAAACTTTAAAAAGATCTATTAATCAAAGATGTTATCAGAAAATTATTATGTTCAGTGTATTTTGGCCCTCTTTTTATATTTCTATTAGAGTTCAAAAGTTAAACATTCAAACAAAAATGTTTTTTTTTTCATTTTTGCCAAGACTTTTTGGACCACAGTGCACCGTAGAAGCTTGTGAAATATCTCAAAGGCTTCGAAATTTGTTAGGCAACAAAGCTAGGTTTTCTTCAATTACGTTAACTATAAAATAAAATAGAATTTTAACTAAAAAAAAAACTTGAAAAATAAAAAAAAAATACCTTTTCCAAAAAATAATTAATAAAATGCACGAACTTGCTTTTGTTATGCAAGATACTTACAATTTTAAAGATTTTATATTATATAACATGCATATTATATATATTGCATACAATAAATTAGAGAAAATGTTAAAGAACCATGAAACTTGTTCTTAAAAAATTATTTCTTTCATATCGGTTGTAAGGCAGGTACCGTTATTTTTAGAGCTAAAAACAAATTTCAATTACCCCACTTCTAGGGAATTACTAAAAAATCTTAAGTTCAAAATTTTAAGAAAATCCCTCCATGCAGTCGTTTAGGCTGTAGGTGGATATACAAACAGTTCAAGGAGAGCCAGTGTCTATAGTGACTTACAACTCTCAACCAATCCTGTATGGGTGCTGTTTTTTTTTTTTTTGCAGGAATTGGAGGACCTACAATTTCTGCTGAATCCGAATGGTTAAGGTGATACGTGATAGGCAGGCACTTTTTAATCACATGAGATACTCTTGGAGGACTTTTCACTTCCTCGCAAGAGCCAGTAGCAGGTGTTTTTTGTTTTACGAGTCTGGGAATCGAACCCACACTTACCATTACTCAACCTACTGATTTGCCATTATGTTTTAAAAATAATTTCGAGCAAGTGGTCGCCACGGCTGGCTTGAATAAATTCCAGCCGAGAGGCCCAATTTTCGACAGCTCCAATTGTTGCGCGCGATGGCGGATGGACTCATTCGGGTCTTCTTCGATACGTACGGCGTCTCTGAGGATGAGCATTATCCACTAGTGTAAACGTGGTGCGAAACCGATCCATGGTTGCTCGAATTTATGCGATTTTGCTATTATGTCGACCGAATATTGGACGCAGCGCGCAATGCGTCGCCCGAACCGAATCATTATTTTGGTAATAAATTTGCACGATTTGCAAACGTTGTTCAGGAGTAAGTCTATTAGTTATGAAATGGCAAACCAAACTGAGCATAAATCAAGTGACAGCTGTCAATAAGACCAACTCCGAACAAAAGTATTGCCAGATTGAAAACCACACGTCTAAAATAAACACCCTTTACAAAAGAATTTTAATTGCATCTGTGAAGTTGGCATAACAATTTAATCTTAATTTTGAATCAATGGTTAAAGTTTTTCAAGTTCATTTGAATTTTGTTTTGGTAGGTACCTACATCCAACAAAAACAGGTGCTTAAATCTCTACGACCCTGAAAAAAAAAAAATTACAAAATTCATGAAAACTATCTATTGCTGGACCTATTACTGTTAACCTTCTATGAGAATTTAGTAACCTTTTAGATGAAATATTTTTGATTGCATATCCCACAAATAAGGTGCTTACAATTTATACGACCTTGGACAAAATTTTAAAATTCGTAAAAAAAATGTATGGCTCACCAATCACTGAAAGTGGCCTTTTATGTGGTAACTATAACACTTTTCTGAGGGTTTCCTTAGTTTTTGATAATAACCCACACATGATGGGGTTTAACCAACCTTCATCGTCATACCACGACATTCAAGTAGGAAACATAATTATCAAAGATATATAACAGTTGTTAAAAAGGTGCTATGTAGAGCTTTAGATATATGTTGGATAAAAGAGATTCAAACTTTTACATAGAATTTATTTATATACATAACTAGAATTATTGGGGCATATTCATAGTCACTTTTAAACTCCAGTTTATCTTAGACTGCGGTGTAAATGCAAATGCGCAAACGTTTTCAATAAACACAAACAATCCCTAGATTTTTGTTAGCAAGATGGTACTAGTTGCATTCAGTAAGGGTCTGAATGCCTCTCTTCTATGTTCTTAGCAACAATCTTACACTTACAAGCGAAAAGAATTTTAAACATTTTGATTTGTAGGTATTCAGACTTTACGAAAACAATAAATCTCCGAAGGATATGTTTTCAGTTCCTAATCAAATATGAAATCTGTTTCCACAAAATGTTTGATGCAATATCTTCTGCTGCGCTCGCAACATTATTGTAAATTAAAAAATCGCACTGCCTAATGATCACTTGGCGGCAGGTTGGTATAGACTTTTTTTTTTTTGTCAATTTAATACCCCACACTGATTTCAAAGAGCAATGCTCTTACATCACTTGGCATCAGCACAAACAAAAGCAAAGCACAAGGTTTATCTGTATCTTTCAGCTTCGTATAACTAGTGATGCTGTGGTGGCTGTGGCTGTGGCTGTCGTATCGCAATCGCAACAAGATTTTAAATATGTAAATTAAATGTAAATAAGGATCCGAGTATGCGGATCGTGATAAAGCGATTTGATTTGGCCGCCCTTCCGCTGGTCCTTCAACAACTTTTTCGTGAATTTTAACAGTTTACGATAAGATGCGAATCCGTAAAATTTGTTTTTTGAGTTCTTTTCAACCAACAACGATAAACACACTTGTTGCACATGTTTTCGTACATACATACTCGTTTAATATGAATATAATCCCCCTCCCAAAGACGACTGATCGATGACGACGAGGCCTACGAGGGACCTTTATGTATCTCATGGAGACGTCCGTGTATGGCTACACTTTGTGCTGACATGCTCTGGATTGATGGAAAGAAGTATCCTGCCTTTTTTTTGTTCAAATCTTCTGTGAGGATCTTCGCCCCCAATCGATGGATGACGATCAAGCGACGACGACAGGGCAGACGACGACGACGATGCGACGTTTTGTAAAAATAATTTATGCAGACCTGATTTGCGCTGGATTATAGAGATTAACTTGTGATCTAGGGCCATTCCATTGAAGACACAGTCTGGACTGGAACTACATGTGATATTTAGGTTTTGTTTTTTTAAAAAAAAATTATAGAAATTCCTATGCGCAATGGCCTTTGGGTTCTTAGATTAAGGCTCATGCTGGGAAGCTGTTTTATGTTTGGATATCAGAAAAAAAAAATAATTTGATATTTTTCTTAAATGGCGTGTTCATTCCTCATTCATCATGTGACAACTGACAGGTGACTATCCGCACCTCAAGTAACGTCTCCAGCAGTGGACGCACGTCACCCGCAGACGGACTGACAGACCGCCTTGAGACTTTTAGCTAATTGGTATGATGTCTAAATGAAGAGGTCACTGTTGGCAAGGGAACTGATCCGCAGGATGCTGATAACAAACGTTTTTTTTTAGCTAGATTTTGTGAAGATCTTATATACCAACCGGTAGGTAAGTAAATGTGTTTTGTGTGGGAAAAAGTGAAATACTGGAATGCATTACCACCACGAATATTACAATCTAAAAATTGTTCCCATGCACGAATAATTAAAGTATACTAAAATACTATCCTGGGGATGAATGGTGATCTAATCTTAAGAGGTCCTAAAAAGGGGTACATTGTCAAAATGCACCTATCGATTTTTTTTTATAATTTTTTTTTGAAATTTACTGACATATAAGTCATATAGCTTGTTAAGTTTAAAGCCTTAAATAATCTTTTATAGACAAATCATTGATTCAAGACCATCATTTCTATAAAGGCTAGACTTTGAACCAATGTGCGGCCGTCCGGTGGGCGGGTGCGGCGGCTGGCGTCTTATGTCAGACAGTTAGGATATTTATGACGTCTTTTACTAATGATATCACTTTGGTACTTTTTCGAGTACCTCACATTTCCATCCACTATACCGCATACTCAACTCCTTTGATCTTAATAAGACCTTAAGGACATAACAAAACCGTTCCAATGAATCACACTGTATCTCTTTTCAATATCTTTATGATGATATATTTTCGGCATGCGTCAAAAAAGCAAGTGCTGTTTTTTTTTGTCAAAAAAAAAACGAAAAAAACAAAACTCAATTGGCTCTTAATAGTGTGGTTAAATAACATGGTGTCGCCAGCTAACTAACAAGGCGCGCCCTTCGTACTCGTCTCAAGTGGCCCACGTATAGCTGTGCGTCGTCAGTCGTTGTCGGTTGTTGGTTGTTGGTTGTCGGATGTCGGTGGTGCCGACGTCTCTCCAGTATCGGTATCTTTTTATCTTACACGCGCACCTCTTCATATTTGCTGCCCATCAAGCCCAAGGGGTCGTAAGTCGTATAACTCGCAAATCGTCCCTTAGCCGCGAATAGAACCACTTAAGACAAAACAATTACCACAGGAGGCCTCCTCTTCAAATCGCTTGTTTACACATGTTGCTTACATGTTCTTCACTGAATCATTTCTGGAATTTCTCGGGTCTTTTTGCAATCACAATGTCAAGTAGGTACCTACCTACCCGCATTTTTGGATACAATTCAAAGTCAAGATACCGCAAATCGAGAAGAGAGATAGATGTCCGTCCGATGTCCGATCCCGATATGTCGTCCGATGCGATGCGCGATGTTTTGAAATTAATCTCATGACGAGCAAATTTTATGCAGGCCTATGGCCATCAGAAGGCCATTGCCTGGTAATGGCATTGTGCCCACAAGCTCATGGATCATTTTAAGATAATGAAACCTTTATTGGGCTACACTACACTACACATTCATATAAATGCTATAAATGCAAGAGGTAAAGGCAGCATCAGCTTGGAAACTGATGCCTACAGTCCACGCGAACAACGCGGCTGGTTAATTCATTATGGATGAGGCCTATTATTAGCGATGTTCAGGTACAAATTACGATTCGAGATGATAATACGCGCGCAGCGGCATTGCGCATCATTATCAGGTTCACTGGTGATGTGGGTCGCAGGAGTTTTGTGTATAAAATAAAAAGATACAAAACGGATTTTTGTTACTTTTCTACGTTTCAACCAAATTATTGTTCGACACAAATTTAGCTACTTGAGAGACTTTTTTTTGGTTGTGATATTATTATACCTGCTACAACCCTTCTGCAATCTTTTATTACTTTTTTTTTGTTCATTATGGACTGCACAAAATAACATTAAATACAAACCTAACAACAAAAAATTGATCAAGCACACTTGTAGGTATGTAGCTACCCCCAACCAGCAGCAATTCTTTGAGATCGAGAGATGCCAGGCCTGTATTTAGGGAAATATTTTGGGGGAATTTTCGAATTGAAAATAAGAATTGATATATTTATATTTCATTTCAAGTAAATAGCATACGCCATCCTTTCGGCTTTTCTTATTGCGGATTAACATGGATTAAAATATAGAGTTTTTTGTTGCAAAAGAATATCGTTGAATTCATTTGTGCTAAATTTAAATCCTCAACGCTATAATTAAATTGAGAAATTTTAAGAAAATACTTAATAGGTACTTTACACGGTATTTCTGATTTAGTCTAAGTGTACAAGTGCTTAAATGTACAAAATAATGTATAGGGATTTTTCTTTGTTTAATCGTTAGTGGTTGGTAAGGAGTTTATAAGATGCAATTTTCAACCGCCTAGCACTATTAAGTTGCCACCATCCTAAAGGGAATTGCCCATATGTGGTCCAGAGTGTACACGAACGAGTTTGGTATCAAATGAAAGGTGACGTGAAGCCCCGATACATGAATAGAATATTTCCAAAATCGTTCATGGGAAAGTCGAGATATTCGGGCTTGAAGTTGCCGATTGCAAAATAAGGATTTCATTCTTTTAATTTAATTCTAAAGTAATTTTGATATATTTATTTAACACATTTTGAGGTATTGAGTTTTGACTTGTAGAAAAGCCACTTTTTTTGCGCTGTCTTTGCCACACCGATATTTCAAAAAATTCAGTGATGACATACAGTTTTTTTAGCTCTATAGCTTATTTTACTACCTCTTATTTTATATAAAATTAATTGTACTTAATCACATAAATACCTACTAATTAACAAAACATTATTCCACCACCTTATTATGCCTGTGGACCAGAAAAGATAGATTATAGGATACAAAATATGCACGACTTGATCGCAGGAACTTTCTCTTGTGGTTAACAACTGTGAATTCAACGAAAAAATATTAAAAGAGTCAAAAGTAAACACTAAAAAATTGAATTTTTTGTTTGATTTTTTTCTTGTTTATAAATCAACTTTTTTCAAAATATTTAAATGCAATATTATTCATACTATTGAGAAGATTGGAAAATAATAACAAAATCGGTCGAACAATAAAAAAGACATACCTACTTGAATAACCTGAGAAATAAGGCCATTTTCTCAAAACACGTGGAATACCAAATTCCGTTGTATGAATTTTTTGAGAAAAACCTGAAATGCAGTTTTCTTACAATTGATTTGGTTATTACAAATAGAAAGGTTAATCAAAATCGTTGGAGCCATTTTCGAAAAAAAAATTGAAAAAACCAAAATATTTGTATAACAGCTAACCGTTCTATTTAGATGAGCTAAAACAAAAATTCGAATTTCGTCTCTAGTGAATCACATAAAAATACTCTGTGCCAAGTTTGAAGAAAATCGGTCCACCAATTTAGGCTCAAGCTCAAATTACAGTGGACGCCAACGGGCGGGTTTTAAGATTAAAATAATAGTGGATATGAAAAGGAAATAGTATTTTCAACTTTTTTTCGTGTACACTCTGGGCCAAAGCTCCATAGTAAAATGGGCATTCCCTTTGAGGTAAATTGTTTTTTTTTTTTGTTAAATAACTCGCTTATTTTAAACTATTGACAAGAAAATGCATTTAACAAAATTTGTTCCCTACAACTTTTTTTTCTCTACCGTTTAACTTTTTTATTGAAAAAATTTTTTTCCAGAATAAGTAGACAGAATTTTGCCATTCAATAAACACTTTTTGGGGCACAGAATTATTAACAATTAATTCTTAATTCAAACGATTTCTGCAGAAGCTGTATGGACGAAGAAGAAATGAAGAATCGATTCCTCATCTCCTATCTGCACTTGTCCTTGTAAACTCCATCTCGGAGAGTACTACTACAACGATCCTAGCGATCTGGTAAATGTTGACATAATTAATCTCGCACGCTTCGTAGGGAGCTCTAAGTGGTTCAACTAATAGGAAGGCAAGTTCCCAGATTCTTGTGGTATCACAATGGACCAACTATATTCTAAGTGTGTCAAGCTTTCTGCTTGGCAGCCACCTTAACCTGACCTAATTCTTAATTCCATGTTAAATAATATAATATTACCTTTTGAAATTTTAAATTGTTTTGGTACATTGGTTTTTTTTTTATAAAAATATTTTTAAAAATTGTCGAATGGATGGGTTCTCTCGGGCCTTTCAAATCCGGTTCTCATCGGGATGTGATATTGGGGAATGTGTTGCTTCTAGCCCGTTTTTTGCCGAAAAAACACAATGAAAGTATCCTATTATCCTTGCTCTGGCCCCCCTTTTCAGAAATTAAAAAATTAAAAAAAATTGTTCCAGGTTGTTCTAGGGCTCTTCTAAATTGTTCCAGAATTTCGTTTCCTAATATTGATTTTTACTATGAAAATTTATAAAGATGTTTTTGAAATTTTTTCATAGTAAAAATCAATAGAGCCCTAGAATAACCTGGAACAATTTGTTGATGACTGAAAACGAGGGGGGGGGGGCAGAGCAAGGATAATAAGATATTTTCATTTAAAGTGTTTTTTCGGCTTAAAAACTTCAATTATCAATATTTTTTAATGAATCTTTGGAACAATTGGGTTTGATCGATTTTGAACTTGGAACAACTTTTGGATTTTTGATTTTTGAAAAATTTTGCTAAAGGAGTTTTCTTTTTTTTTTAAATTCGATTTTGTTGTGACTTTATAAATTTTGGGACACCATATTTTCTTTACACATGTACTTATGATCAAAAAATATGAATCAAAGGTTTTTTTTAATAAAATTTTGGAGAGCCAATTTTCGCGTTTTTGAAAAAAAGGTTTTGAAGGCCTTATCTTTAAAAATAGGCCTTTGACATATTTAATTTGTCGGAACAATGTTCAGAACATTTTTTAAAACCTAAAAAAAAAAATTAAAAAGTTCGATTTTCAAAAAAAGGGGGCTAGAATTTTTTCAAATGTTGGCCATAACATTTAAAATTTTTATTATAGAGATCCAAAAACTCGGGACAATGTTCAGAACAATCTTAAATAATTTTCAAAAATTCGATTTTCAAAAAAAAAGGGGGGCTAAGTCAAAAACCGTTTTTGGGTCTAAAACTCCTATTTTTGAATATTTTTCAAAAAAAAAAATTTGAACAATGCGGAAATCGGGAACAAGCTAGAACAACTTTCAAAAATAACAAATTCAAAAAAAGGGGGGCTAACTTCACACACTCCTTTGGATTTAAAAAAAAATTATAAATTGTAAGATTTTTCTAAAAATTCAAAAGACTTCTCAAGCGCGTTTGATTAAAAAAAATGTTTTTTTACACAAAATCAAAAAAAAAAAAAAACAAGTAAAAGTGTCACACAATATTTTTTAGAATTCACAGTATGAAAAATGTACGTTACCCCTTAAATTAACACAATATTTTTTAGAATTCACAGTATGAAAAATGTACGTTACCCCTTAAATTAACAAACAAAATAATAAAAAAATATTTCGGGCATATTTTTTAATTTTTTCTTGTAATTTTGTAACGGGTGATTTTTTAAGAGGCTTAGAACTTTTTTTTACAAAAGAGCACAAAAAATTCGAAAAAATGAATGAAATATTTATTTGAATCGATAGTTTGAACCTTGCAATTTAATGTTTAAAGATAATTTCATGCAAATGTTGACCGCGACTGCGTCTCAGGTAGCCCATCCGCTGAGTCCAATTTTGGCATACTCTTTCACACATATCGGCCGGTATCTCACGAATGAATGCATGGATGTTGGCTTCCAGTGCGTCAATCGAAGCGGGCTTGTCCCTATAGACATTAGCCTTGACATACCCCCACAAAAAATAATCTAATGGTGTCAAATCGCACGATCTAGGCGGCCAATTGACCGGCCCGAAACGTGAAATTAACTGTTCACCAAACTCGCCTCGCAATTGCGCCATTGTTTCGCGTGCTGTGTGGCATGTGGCACCGTCTTGTTGAAACCACATATCATGCAAGTCAAGAACTTCCATTTCGGGCAAAAAAAAGTTTGTTATCATCGCTCGGTAGCGTTCACCATTGACAGTAACGCTGCGATTCGCATCATCTTTGAAGAAATAGGCCCAATAATGCCGCCGGCCCATAAACCGCACCAAACAGTGGCTTTTTCGGGATGCATTGGTAGCTGTTGCAATGCTTCTGGCTGATCTTCACTCCAAATGCGGCAATTTTGCTTATTTACGTACCCATTCAACCAAAAATGAGCCTCATCGCTGAACACAAGCAGCGCGCGATGAACATTTCGAACCGAGCACGAATTTTGATAGTAAAATTCAATAATTTGCAAGCGTTGTTCATTTGTAAGACGATCCATGGTTAAATTGCAAACCAAACTGAAGCTGTTTGACAGTGACACAAGGTACTAAACACACGTCAGCTGTCAAAACTAGTGTTGCCAAAACCAAACCAGCTTAAAAATCACCCGTTATTTTAGCATTTATTAATATCAAATGGTAAGCATTTTAAGACATGGTGCCTTCTTTTATACCTACTTATTAAATATGGTTAAGAAATAAATTAACTAAAGCAGCTAATTATGAAATGAAAAATTTATAAGCCTTAAAAAATATTCTAAAAAGTTGAGTTAAAAAAAAAAAATGTTCAGTAACTTTTGATGATAAAGAAAAAATATTTCTGTCATTTAATAGGCAAAGCTGATTTCACTAAATATGGTAGAATATTTATCAGTGAAAATTATTGTTTGTTAATAATTTTTTTTATAAAGTCTTAAATTTCTTGCTGGATTTTGCTGGATTTAGAATTGGGGCTTTTTTAATTTTATAATTGTCGATGGTTTTAGACTTTCAAATTGTTTTAGTTAAGAGTTACTAAAAGTAGTTTCTTCTTTGTTTTTATTATTTAGAAAACATGATCATTCTAATTTGAAACAGTGGATTTTGTATATGTTTTTTTTTTTTACTAAAAGTCAAAATAACTCAAATAAACCCGCTGTTCCTTATTTATTCATTTAAAACAATTAATGTTTATTAACGATTATATTATGTGACCAATTATTTTCAATTAGTTTAAGTAGGCTTTTTTTGGTCATTGCATTTAAATACAAATTGACCAAAAAAACCTGCTTAAATCAATTAATATTTGTCCGCTCTGTTTTCGTACGTACTTCGATTACATGTTGGCGACTACAGGAAAATAGTTTTTATTAACAACAAGTTAAAATTTCCTTATCGAACTCCGCTCAGAACCCTTTGCTCTTCCGCCTAGATACGGTCCTGATAAAAGTACTCAAGAAAATCATTGTTTATTTTTTGCGAGGCCTCATTTTGGACGTTGAAAATTCTATTTAATAATTGTATAGTGTATCGAGGACGCGACGCAATAAAATATCGGTTGTGTGGGGTTGAAAATATCCTTTTTGTTTGAGTACCTCTTTAAAAAAAGAAAATAAACTGAGAAGTTGATTTTTCGGCGTACACTTATGTGATAAATTTGAACACGTGCATAACCAGACCAAAATTAAAGTCCTAGTAATACACTATAATTCTTAATGATTTTTCGTGTCGTACGCATCTTGGGCTTACAATAAATATAACAATCCTTTGAACTGGAATTAAATTAAATACTTATGGTTTTGCAGCAAAATAGAAATATAATTTAAATAGTGATGTAAACGATTAAAAAAAAAACTTTTTTAGTTGAAATAAACTCATTTATTTATAAATTAATAAAAAAAGAATGTTAACACTTTTTCCTTAACTATAATCCTGCTTTTAAATAATTCTCATCTGATTTTTATTTTGACAAAAAAATACTTAAACCATAACAAAAGATGCCGTTGGCGATATTCATTTTAAAAAAAAATGTCAATGCTTTGAAAAAATGATATTTTCTTGTCTTGCTTGGCTGGACAATAAAACCTTTTTGGGATGGATCCGCTCAATCAATTCAACATGGTTCAATGATTTTGACACCTATTGTTGCGCCTTTGTTGTTGTTCTTATATTTTTTTTTTTGTCAACATTTTGTTCATTTGGTATGTGCGGTACTTGCAAGTGTCCTGTCGTCGTCATGATGAAAATCAATTTTCTTAACGTTCATAAATTCTTGAACTTCTCCTTTCGGCATACGCTATTGTCAATGTAAAGAAAAGGCGTCGCTCATAGAGTCATTAAAATCAATGAAATGAAAGAAATACATTTTTCTATACCTATATATATGCTATACCTAAATCATGGCTTCGGTATCGATAGCTATAATAGGTAAGCTACATAAATTTTCAATAATTCACAGGATCTCATTAAAGAATTTTTCACAGATATTATTCTTGGGAGAAATCGTGATTTTCCACGGCTACTTGTTGTGCTGATTTGATACATGATCACTGACTTTTCACTGTATTCACATCGATTTGTTACTGTGTGTTGTTTGCGAAAAAGAATCCTTTGCGAAATAACGGGTGATTTTTTGGCTGGTTTGGTTTTGGCAACACTGGTTTTGACAGCTGACGTGTGTTTAGTACCTTGTGTCACTGTCAAACAGCTTCAGTTTGGTTTGCAATTTAACCATGGATCGTCTTACAAATGAACAACGCTTGCAAATTATTGAATTTTACTATCAAAATTCGTGCTCGGTTCGAAATGTTCATCGCGCGCTGCTTGTGTTCAGCGATGAGGCTTATTTTTGGTTGAAAGGGTACGTAAATAAGCAAAATTGCCGCATTTGGAGTGAAGATCAGCCAGAAGCATTGCAACAGCTACCAATGCATCCCGAAAAAGCCACTGTTTGGTGCGGTTTATGGGCCGGCGGCATTATTGGGCCATATTTCTTCAAATATGATGCGAATCGCTACCGAGCGATGATAACAAACTTTTTTTTACCCGAAATGGAAGTTCTTGACTTGCATGATATGTGGTTTCAACAAGACGGTGCCACATGCCACACAGCACGCGAAACAATGGCGCAATTGCGAGGCGAGTTTGGTGAACAGTTAATTTCACGTTTCGGGCCGGTCAGTTGGCCGCCTAGATCGTGCGATTTGACACCATTAGATTATTTTTTGTGGGGGTATGTCAAGGCTAATGTCTAAAGGGACAAGCCCGCTTCGATTGACGCACTGGAAGCCAACATCCATGCATTCATTCGTGAGATACCGGCCGATATGTGTGAAAGAGTATGCCAAAATTGGACTCAGCGGATGGGCTACCTGAGACGCAGCCGCGGTCAACATTTGCATGAAATTATCTTTAAACATTAAATTGCAAGGTTCAAACTATCGATTCAAATAAATATTTCATTCATTTTTTTGAAGTTTTTGTGCTTTTTTTTAAAAAAAAGTTCTAAACCTCTTAAAAAATCACCCATTACATATGTCTTCTTAATTTATGAGGTAAATGTCAAATTTAAATCCCTATCCATACAATTATACAATTGGTGGATGATTCCAAATTTCTTCTTAGCTTTCTATAAATTCTTACTTTATGCCAGAAGACTAATATACGGAATAAAATACTATTTATAGCATCGGCAGATTTATATATTTCACTAAATCTTCATATATAAAACAAAGTCGTTTCAGTTGCAACTCTTATAACTCAAGAACAGCTGGAAAAATATCGGAAAAAATTAACTTTGTAGGGTGAAATAGGGTAAAATGAAAAAGACGTATCCAATTAAAAAAAATCTACCTGCGTTTGAAAGATTATTCTTAGGATATGGCTTCAGCGAATTTTTTTTTTTTTAAATTGCAATTTGTCGGGTGAAATGGGGGTAAAAATTTAAAAAAATGCCCGATTTAAGAAGTTCTTTCTTTGTTTGAAAGGTTTTTTTATAGAAAATGGCTTATAGTATAGTATTATTTTTATATTTGTACGGTGAAATGGGGTAGAAATAGACAAATTGCCCAATTCAAGAAATTCGTGAAATGTTTTTTTTAGGAAATGGCTTTAGGGATATTCTTTTTCAAATTATATTATTTGTAGGGTGAAATGGGGTAAAATAAAATAAAAAATGGTCTGATTTAAGAAATTCTTTTTGTGTTTCAATGGCTTAAGGATTTTTTTTTTTTTCAAAAATTTGGTATTTAAAGGGTGAACAGATGTAAGTAAGTAAGGACGTAAGGAAGGATGTAAGCGAAGTGGTATCTGATTTTAAAAATTCTGTTAGTGTTCGAAAGTTTATTTCTAAAAATTTGATATGTAGGTATAGAGTGAAATGGGATAAACACAAACAAATTGATTTTGATTACAAAAATTCTTTCTGCGTTGGGAAAGTAATAAAGGTTAGACTTAGATGATCATATTTTTACGAATTTCTCCATTCATAACGTGAAGTAGATTATATTTATAACCCATAAAGTAGTATTGGATTACAAAAATTAGCATACATTTTAGTAATATATATTTTCTTTTGTAATTTTTATGCGAAAATTAGGTTTGTCTATCCGTGCGAAGCCAGGCGGTACAGTTAGTAGGTAATAAATTAAATATAATGCAAAATAAATTTAATCCTAATTTTGTATACATATAGGTAGGTATGGGTATTGTATTTAGGAAACAGATAAAAGCGGAGTCCAGATTAATTATTTCCAAAGGTTTTTGATGTCCTTAACTAGAATAATCAAAATTGCTCAGTAAATGTTCAAAATAACCGTTTTTTAAGCAAATGTTACACCACGAATAAATTTTGTTTCCAAAAAATCGTTGGGTCACCTGAAAGTAGGTACTAGTTTTCGACTTCAAAATTCACATTTAAAGTTTTACGAATTAACCTACCCACAATTATTTACTTTACTTAAACCAAAGTAACGATTTATCAAAAAAAAGGGTTGGAAAGATATCTAAATTAATTTTAAGAAGGAACGTTATTATAGGTACTTTTAGATGCTATTAAGCATTCTTTGAAGAAAAAATGTTTCCTAATATAAGCATGAAATTTTTAAATACAATTATTATAAGATTCAAATAATTATTTTGAAAATCTGAGCCAAATGAGCGTTTTTGAGATCGCATTATTTGTTATTATACTCATTCATATTGTAAACTAACTCCCTTTATTTATTTATTTACTAGAAAAAAAAATCCAAATTTCGAATACTAAATTATTATTGCGTTAGGATGGACCCACACCGGAAAGAACAAACTGATTGAAACAAAAAAAAAATATTTTTTTTATGTTTTTTAATATATTTTAAATACATACCATTGAAATGGGTTTGCCCACACTGAATTAAGGAATTAGAGCAAGCAAACATGATTTTGTTTGCTTTATTGACTAACGTCTATTTTTTGACTGACGTCAGTTTTTTGACTCTATTTGGTGCGGTCCTAGCCTCAAGCATTTTCTTACAAGTACCTACACTAAATTTTGACTACTTCTAAAGTGTTAAGGAGGTCGGAACTAGGAAAGACTTGGAACAGGCATTTGTCTGAAATACAGTTTTTGTTTAATTTTTGTTACTGTTCTTCAATTTTGCAATGAATATTTCGCAATTTCGCATTTTGCTATTTCTTGTTTTGCCTATGTTATGTTTTGACTATGTTATCTTCTCGCAAAATGAACATTTCGCATATATCAGTCCAATTTATCTTGCATTTAATTATTTTTTATTATATTTCTTTCCTCACATATTATTTCGCTTTTTTCACAATTTAGTATTTTGCATAATAAATATTACAATCATATTAAGATATTAAATAGTTTTCCCATCCAATCATTGACATACGTGTAGATACATTTTGCGTGCAATTAATTAACAGTTACCTACCTAAATTGTCGAAATGCAAAACAGTTTTAAAGCTAAACAAAAAAACTGTAAAGTAATAAAATGCGAAATATTTTGTAATCTAAATTAACAACATTGCAAAAAAAAATGTTGTTAAATTAGATTAAATAATATTTTTTTGAAAAAGCCACAACACTACTATTTTGAATAAATTTAATTAAAGAAACACATATTTCAATTTGAAAAAAAAATAATAATAAAATTGAGAAAACAATATTTTTTGAAGATTTCTGTAGTATTAAATCTTGCAAAAAAACAAGCCAACTTTAAGCCATAGAAGAAACGGCGAGAGAACTTTTGCGAAATGAAATTAGCGGTTTGCTGGTTAATTCAAATAGAAAATTTGCGAAACAACTATTCCGAGTCGATTAAAATTTTGCAGAGTAAAATTCGAAAAACAATTTTCATCCAAACGGCCGGCCGGCACCCTTTAAGCACATCCTTAAAAGCAATATACTTTTGAATCAATGTTACCTTGTAGATTATAAAATCTATTCAAAATCTATTGCTCTTGCGAAAGTAAAATTTCAAATAATTTTTGCAATGTTACAATTTTTGGTAAATATACTTTGTAAGTATAATTTTTCCCAAATCACAGCAGTTTGAGGTACTGGGAGCGATTGCACACGTTTTCCTAAAAATTTGTTTCTCTGTTATGCAAAATATCGTCTCAATCTATTTAATTTAAAATTGTATAAGCTACAATTGTTTTGCTTACATTTTTCCCCCTTTCGTCCCACAAAATCAAGAACACTCTTGTCCAAAATTAGAAAATTATGCTTATTACATACTACATACATACATAGATACAAATCAAATTCTCCAATAAAATTCAGCTCTGACAGAATTTATCGAAGTGCGAAAGTCCAAATTTTCTGGGCTACTATAGGTAAGCCAAAAATAATATTGAATTAAGTCCGAAAAATGAGACTTTTATCTCTGTGAATTCCATCGCAAATAAACTTACTCTTGCCGCCATATTATTCAAATTGGATTTAAATGGATTTTAATTTAAGATTTGATTGCATGTATCAAATACCTACTCTCCCAATATTATAGAGCGATTAAAATAGTTTTTATTTTTAAAAGAGCAATAGAACAACAAGCAAACGTCCGTGAACTATGCCTAAAATGTTGACATAAAGATGTTAGGAAAACAATATTAGATTTTGTATAGCACTTGCGATGCTGTTGTGTGATAGTCAATCGCCAATCGCCAATCGTTATATGCAAGCCACCCAAATAATTATTATTTACACTAAAAAAAACTATCGATTACTACAGCTCTAATAAAGCTGTTACATTTTAGTACATTGTACCTTGTGTGCCACTTAAAATGTTAAACAAAACGATAGCTACCTTGCCAGAAGAACAAAGCGCTTCAAATTCAACGTAGTGTTAGAAAGTAATGCCGAGCAAAAGCATAGTCCATCAACATACCACTTACTCAAACGTTTAGGGCCAAACCGCCTTCTGAGTTAGCAATCCTTTTTTTTTTAGGTAAAAACTCGGAGGCAAAAATATATAAGTTGTTTCGCATCTAAATAGATTATGCCCATTGATCCAACTCACATCATAAATTCCCTCTTCAATAAGCTTATACCATCAGATCGGGTGGAGTGCGTGGCAGATCATTCTCAAATGAAATCAACACAACCCAACCGAACTATATATCTGGCCAATAAGATATGTATTTTTTTTTTGGAACTGCAGCGAATTACCGGAGGCACTTATCGCATGAAGTACGCGCGCGAGCGGTCAGATCCTTTGAAAGTGATACCACAACGACCACTGTGCCGTGCCGGTCACCACCGCGCCGCGCCACTTTGAAGAAGTGATATCCACCAGCAAGATATCGAATGATTTGGTTATACTCTCCGTCTCTGAGACTCTCTGACCGACAGCTTCGTTCGCCGACTCAGTGGTCTCTATTTCGATGCGGGACGGGGGTTAAGAAGAACCATCCGCGTGATGGCAATACGGCATAAGGTTCTGATTCTGATGCTGGAGCTCTGGGAAGGCGGTGCTGAGTTCTGAGCGCGCGTTCTGATAATCAGCTAAAGTGCCTGAAATCGCAATAAATGTAATTGTTAAATGATCTATGGTGTTTGCTAGGGAGTTGCGTGTTAGCTGGCGATATGGTCAAACGCGGCAACTCATATATCGACGAGCAGTGATCCTTCAAAAATGATAATCCGATGGGTTGGTTCTTTGCGCACCGATTGAGTTCTGCCTTTCTGTTTTTTTTTTTGTTGTAGCCTTGCGGGGCAATGATAATGTATTTAAATTTTGAGAAAGAATTATTATCTCATTTTGCCTAATGGCATTCAAAAATAAATTCAAATGATATTTGAAACCAGTCAGGTGAATTGAAAAACTGCAATTTCACACGAAATGTAATATGCGGAATTGCTGCAGGTACATTATTGCCGATATACAAGTGTATATGTATACATGTACGCCATGCAAGCGAGAGAGATGAGGGCGTATGTAATCAATAATCATATTATGTTAGAAAGTTATGAGTATAGATTAGGGAAGTCTTGTGTAGAATGAATGAAAACTATTTCTAATTTATTAAAACTAACTATTTATTATTGGTGACAGGAGAAGTAAGTTCGTTCAGAAAACAATCAAATAACACTCAGTCAGAATTTATACGTTCAGTGTTTTGTCGTTCCAAAATTAACAGAAGCTGCTGTACAACCCTTAAGAAAAACGTTATTTATTATTATTTAAGTGTAAATTATAAAATATATATTAGGTACTTAAAATGCCATGATATATTAAATAAATTGTAATTATGCAAAAAATAATTTTTTACGAAAATCCTGTAGCGTTCTATCGTTTCTATTTTCTTTTTTCTATTTCCCTGGAAAGGTAATATACTCATCGGGGCAGATTCTCCAGCCTTGTTTTTAACACATCGATGTCTTGTGATTCTAAAAACAGGTTGAATTTGAAGCTCTTTGGCCAAAAATTGAAGAGATTTACACCAAAAGATGAAATGCTGAAAACTTTCACAATTGAGTACCTAGATGTAACTAACCGACGCGACAACCAAAACAAAGATGACGATAATGTATTAGAACTTTTTTAAAGTGCAAACAAATTGTAATTCCTTTATATATCAATCGTCATAATAATTTTTTTTTCTGGTGAGTTAAACCAGAGTTAGCCAACTCTAGAAGTAAATTAACCCACAGTGAACTGAGAAAGAAGTTTTTCGGTAGAGAATGTATGCGGAATGACTAAACAAACTCGTTGCATAAAACATGAAAAGCATCTGTTCAGTTAATCCTGAGTTAGCCCACCAAATATGATGATTTAACTCGTGGTTAACTTTAATCGAGCACTCAAAAACTGGGCCTAAGGGCTTGTTTCACAATGTCTTATTAAAGCAATTTCAAGTCAATTATCAACCTCCCTTATGTTTCACAATATCTGAATAGTATAACTTATAATTAAAGTTCAAAGTATTTTAATGGCCCGATGAAGTGTCGATTAGCAAATTCACTTGGCAGTTTAAATATTATTAATTGTTTTGTTTCCACTTTTCATCAGTCAAAACTGTTTTGTCTGGAAAATTGGAACATCTAATTGACACATGCATTATTATTTCGAAAAAAATTTAAAAGCTAAGTTTTTTACTGGGGGGATTTAATTTGCGGATAATTCAAATGCCGAGTAAATAATCAGCACTTTACTCAGAAATTGTGACGCAAACCCTAAACAAATTTTCTTTTTTTTACTTAGTACCTACCTTTTTTACAATTGTTTTTTTTTTATTTTAGCTGTGTTAATTTTTTAAATTTAAAATTAAAAACAAATTCAGGAGCTGTAAATAAAAATAAAGAGTTGAAAGAAAATTAAGGGGTTTATGTTGATAAAATGTGGTAATCTGGGGGTTTTCTAAATTTTTCTGGGGGAGATTTTTTTTCATCTGGCAACACTGGCGCCAGTTATAGTAATCATTAAGAACCCTCTTCGAAAAATTTTTCTTAAAATTTTGAAGCCCAACGTCAAATATATGTTATAGATACAAACCTACGTCAAATGTATACTTTACACTTTTTCACCTAAATTTCGGAAGCTTTAATGTTTTTTTTTCTCAGAGCATTCTGCGACCGTATTTTATTTGCTTCGTATTATGTATTTTATGCAGCAGTTGGAGTAACAGCTGAGCATAGCATGTTTTTCATAAACAGGGGTTTTTGATGGTGAACTAGCCACTACCCCTTTTTTCTGGCGATCGCCCAACGCGCCCACCTCTAACGCCGGTACTGTACTTCTTCATTGATGAGGGCCCAATCGAAGAATAAAATTTGCGGCACCCAAATTTTGCATATGGAATTCTTCCAAATTACTTCTTTGAGCTAAACTCAATCTGCATAAAATAATCCAGGTTACATTCAGTTATAACTTCCCAAAATGAAATATCTATTTGGTATTGCTTCGAAAACGCAACTTCAAGCTTTTGCAATTCATTGATGTCGAGAATAGCTGACTTTGACTTATGGTCTTTTATTCAACTGTGAACATATCCCGAGACATGAAATATCGATGCCAAAATAGAGAATACAATAATAAAACAGAACAAAAATTGAAGCTTGTTTCCGACTTTAATGTCAATACTTTATGAAGTGATTCATTGTAATGTAATAAGACAAAATATTCACGACTATGGATCGCTCGAACTTTCTATTGTGGTTAAAAACCTGTATATGTAACTATACATATTGAAGGTGCGTGATATTGATATTTTTTTAAAGAAAATATTAAAAAATAATTTTTTGTTTGATTTTTTTTTTTGTTTAAAAATAAAATGTTTCGTAAAATTTTTAAATGCAATATTGTTCCGATTTTAAAGACTAACCAGGTTGCAAAATTATAACGAAATCAGTGCTGCTATCAAAAAGATATGCATGAATAACCCAAAAAAGACCACGTGGAATGCCTATTTCCGCTTTGTGAATTTTTTGCCAAGAACCTGAAACTCAGTTTTCTTAGAAGCACTTTTTTTTATTAATAATACGAAGTTTTTTCAAAATCTTAAGAGCCGTTTTTGAGAAATTTTGAACTGTGGACGCACAGACCAAGGGTCATTGATCGTTCCCTTTTAAGAAAAGGTTAAAACAACAAATTTCGGTGTCTACCTAAGTTTGACAATCAATGAAAAATGTCTGGCACTGGGCAAAAATAAAGTCTCCGCTGTTTTTTTGGACATAATTAATTCCCCGAACGATTAAGGTCAGGTTTTCAGTGTGAGATTTGAGTTAAACCCGAGTTAACTCAGCAAATTTGGTGAGTTAACTCACGATTAACTAAGCAGATGTTATCCACAGAGTTCTCTAGGTTGTGCTCTCCACCGAAAAACTGCTGCCTCAGTTAACTCACTACTGAAAAAGTGGGCCTAAGTGTATGCGGAAAGTAACATTTATGTTTTATTCGTGTTTGTATTTGTTGTTTTTCTCATTAAAGCATGACTTTCTGTATTTTTGTGCGTGTGTGTTTTTTTTTTGCAATTGATAACACAGTTGAATTGGAGACCACCTAAAAATCTCGTTTCGCTTAGCAGCGTACTAGGCTTAATGTTTAAGAATTTTAATTTACCTAGACCTAGTTTGAATTGGATTTCTATCAAAAACTGAACTTAACAAAAATTACGTATTGACATCAAGGCCCTCACTGGTTAACTGATGAGTCCAAATGAGATCAACGGGATGAAACCCAACTTTTTGTTGACTTAAGGCCGTTCAAAGCAATTTTTAATCAATAATTCAACAAGTGCAATTAAATAGTGCTAATTCTGAGAGAGCCTATAGCCTCTTTATGTACTCTTTGTTTATTAGCTCTCTAAAGTTTCGATATTTAAGTCGGAAATACCCTATACCTATTTATAAATGTATAAGTAATAATTACATGTTTTCAATTATCTTCAAGAAAAACGAGACCAAATTGTATGCTTATTTAAACTTCTCTAAACCTTTTTCATTTTCTTCATTAATCCATGATGGCTTTTTGTTTGAAAAATTTCAGTTAGTGGAACTCAAAACTAGTAATCAAAAAAATATTGTTAATACAACGAATCTTAAAATATAATCCGGATGAAAGGTATAAATCTTAACTCATTGTTATAGCGATGTACTGTAATTAAAAATAATATCCCATCTTTAATTACCGCCTTTTGGTTGGTTTTCGATTTTTATTGCGCGACTTGTGACTTGATTAACGTCACTTCGCTTGAGGGTTAGCGCCTGGTATAATTGCACTCAGCTACTGAAGTTGTATCTCAATGTCCAGTCCACTGTCAACAGAACAAACAAAAACGATTATAATACGCCTTCTGATTTATTTCTATATATAAGAAGGGAGAAGTCCATAACTGTGTCATTAATTGAACAAGTAAGGAATTAAGGAGACCTGTGTACATGTACATATATGTGGTGTATAATCGAACTTAGGATGTCTTTTCACTTTTTTTATGATATGCATGCTTATAAAAAACAATTAATTTTTTGACTTTAAGTCTGCGAAAAATCATTCATCTTTGGTCAAAAGAATTGGTTTTTATAAATTTACTTCAATATTTGGAGCCCCGACAGTAACGGGGCATTCATTTCGTGGTTTCAGGTTAGTAACGCTGGCATTTGACGCCTGTCAGAGTCAGCTCTCTCTCCATTTACGATAATACATCACTTAACAATCGAACAACGCGTTAAAATTATTAAAACTTATTACAAAAGTGGTGATTCAAACGTATCCACTTTTATCGATTTCCCCGCGTTCTCAGAAATCGAACGAGTCGTACCAATTTTTTTTTGTACGGCGATTGAAGATCATGACTTGGACGATATGTGGTTCTAACCAGACGGGGCAACAAGTCACACAACACTACCAATTATGGCTTTATTGCTTGAGAAGTTTCCTGGTCGCGTAATTTCACTTTTTTCCAACGTCAATTAGCCACCAAGGTCATGCGATTTGACACCGTTAGATTTTGTTCTATAAGGCTGCGTAAAAGACTGTGTTTACGCGAATAATCCCCGAACTCTAGACGCATTAAAAACCACCATTACCCAAGTTATGGCCGAGATACCGCCCGAAATGTATGTTACAAATTACCTCAAAAGAATCTCATGCTGCGAATCTTCCCGAAGCAGCCATTTGAATGATATTGATTTTCACACTTAATGGCAAAGTCCAAACTTTATAATGAAATAAAATTTTGATCAAAAATGTATCGCTGTGGGCGTGATTTATTTAGCTTTTCTTTCGAAACCGAAAAATGAATGACCCCTTAGTTTTGGCGTTTTAATATTTCATTCATTTTGGCTGCAATTAGTCTCAAAACTCAAATGTTCAGATCGAATTTTGTAATTCGATCTACCTACTCACGTTACGTAAGGCTAACTTATCCCAAAACATGTAAAATCAATGAGAAGTCTTATATAAGCAATATCCGAGGTCTACAACTTTTCTGCATGCAGACATATCAGTTGGGCTTTGATATTTTAAACTTCCAACCCAGTCGACGACGACGGACAATTGAGAATGAAGAAAAATATTTATTGCCATCCGTTTGAACCTGATTGCATGCGATTCAGAATGGATGAAGCTGAGATGGATCTGCAACCACTACAGATTGTATCGATACACAAAGAAGACAAAAGAACATCCGTATGCTATTAATTTCCATCTTAGACTACAGGCAATCGTGATCTAATCGCTTAAGAAATGAAGTTGGCATTGCGCCAGAAACGCAAACAAGTTTCCAGTGCTCATTTCACTTCGAATAATGATTATAGCAGTAGTTTGCGTTGTTTTAAATTTTGAAACGTTACACACGAAGCTATAAGATGACAAGAAAACATGAACTTATATTTAATGCACATCTCTAATTTATGTCCCCTCATTTTCTTGAAAAAAGATATTATTTTTTTTTAATCCATGCTTCTAATCACAATCATAGGAATAAGGGTCTTTATAATTAAGTTACCTTAAGTGCGGATACCTGGTGCTCTGTGGCACGCGTATCTTTTTTTTGGGGTCCTGTGTTTATAATAATGTGCATCCCCTTTGGTCAAACGATTCAAAGAGATGGTCGTATAGGGAACAAGTGTTTTTGGTTAAAAAGAAACACCGGGCCTTTGGCTGTGTTTTGTCCTTATAGATATGATATTCCTTTTTTTTTTTAGGAGAACGGCAACAGGCAGCTGCAGACTTAATACCGATGGGATGAATTTGATAAACAGTTTTGTATCAAAATGTCTTCTTCAAATAAAAAGTCTAGCAATAAAAATGAAAGAACATTTATTGGTTCAGTTTGTTTTAAAATGATTCCATATACAGCTGAGAATAATTTGTTTAAAATCAAACAACTATATTATGTACTTTACATGGATATAATTATTTTCAAATGTATGAATTGGAGCCATTTAAGTAAGTATAGTTAGGTACTCTTATGTTATCGTTAAAGTATGTTTATAAATTAATATCTCAAAGTAAAAGAATTAACCTTAGTAGTCAAAGATATGCAAAACATATTCAGTGAGATTTTTTCCTCACTTAATAATAAGTCTAAAATGTTTGAGAAGCTAATAAGTATATTAAGAGCTCTAAAAACAACTGCAATTATTTCAAGTTTTAGTTCATGTATTGAATCTTTATGTCATTGCCTAAAAGTATGCATTCGATTTGTTTGAGTTAACTGTCTAAAAAAAAATTCACATGATGACAGAACATTATGTTCAATTTCAATTAGAGCAAAGGCAACAATACAATAAATTAGTTAGGTCAGACAGTGAGTTTCCTTTAAACGTAAATAATAAATAAATGGCTGGACCGATTTTAATGATCTCTGATTTGTTGGATTCGTCTCCACCCCGAATAGCATAATAACTACTTATTAAAATATCGAAAAAATTCACTTTGTAGGGTGAAATGGGGTAAAATGAAAAAGACTTATCGGATTGATAAAAACTCTATCTGCGTTTGAAAAGATATTCTTAGGAAATGGCTTCATATAGGTATTGTTTTTTTTTTAATTTTGCTATTTGTAAGGTGAAATGGGGTAAAAATCAAAAAATTGTGCAATTTATGATATATTTCTTAGGAAATGGCTTAACAGATATTCTTTTTCAAAATTTTAATATTTGTAGGGTGATATGGGGTAAAAATTAAAAAAAAATGTCCGATTTAAGGAATTCTTTTTGTGTTTGAAAGGTTGTTTTGAGTGGATGGCTTTAGGAATATTTTTTTTTTTTCAAAAAAATTGATATTCATAGTGTGAAAGAGATAGAAATGAAAAGTGGTTTCTGATTTTTAAAATTCTGTTTGTGTTTCAAATGTTATTTTTAAAAAAATCCCTTTTCCCAATTTTTTCTAATTTAACGTATTAAATGACTGTTCAGAAATCATTTTTAAAAGTACAGTGCGGATTTTTTCCCAAGGATTTTATGAGATGTCCTTGTGCCAATATAATAGCGTTTTCCCATGCCAAAAATCCAAACAAAAATATAACGTCCATGATGGTTTCATAACTGTATCTTTCAGAACTTTATTATTAATTTTTTATGATTTTAGGAAAAAACCAGAAACTGGTAAAAATGGTAATAATTACCTGTACCTGTGATTTATAAAAATCAAACTTAATTTAAGTTGTATGGTCAACAACTACATTGTTTTATGATATTGAAAGTGACATACTATACAAAAAATGCAGCCTTTGTAGGTTAAAGAATTTTGGAATAAGGAAAGCAGCAATAGTCTATCTTATATCAAAGTCAATGAATCTCACAATTTACTTCATAGATTTCCAGAACAATTAAACATTGCATGCTAACCATCAGCTACATTTAATTTGCTGTTTTCAAAGAAAATATATTTTTTCTAAAAAAAAAAACACAACATTAGTTGTTATCAACTTCGTCGGTGAGGTAAGCATTTTTAAAAAGTGAGAGTGTCAGTAATTGATAATTTCTTGTATTATTTTTTTATATATCTCAATGTTTCATTAAAATTCATGCAGTCGTATACAAAAAATCCCAAAAAGTGGGCGTGGAAAAAACTGGTATCGTAATGGTTATAGTGCGTAGGACTTACATGCTAGAAATCTGGGTTCGCCATCCTCGTCAATCTAAATAACTAAATAAACACCGGCTACACACTGCCTATTAATTGAAGACATAAATGTGAACATAATTTTGTTCACGAAATAAACAATAAACAACCCGCATCAACAACACCTTTTTGCTTAATTTCCCACGCATTCAAATCAGTTTAGTTATTTTTTTTACCAACAAATAAAAACTTAATGTTATTTGCTCATAAAATATCATTACACCCATAATTTAAAAAAAAAAATTTAAATCAATCACATACACATAGGACACTTTGAAGATATTCATAGCCAACTCGAGCTCAGAAGAGCAAAAAAAAAAAAGCAAACAGGAAAACAAAAGAGCTGAGGTAGAAACTTGATACTCATGTGATCCGCATATGTGTGAGAAGGAACAATTTTGTTCTTCCACTAAACTTAGGAACCCCAAACACAAAGTCGCTTTCCAACAAAACAAAACGGCTATAAATTATCTTCGCTTTGGGAAGAGTGTGGTGCATCGCGCTATCGCCTTGAGGGCTTCATTTGCACTCTTCAACCTGAGACTGCAAGTTGATGATCTTGTTGGTTGTGTTGTTTTGTTCCACTGACCCCAACCAAAGCCCATAATACATGTTTCTAGATACAAAAGAACATTTTGGGAAAACAAAAGCATCTTATACTCTGCCTATTGGTTATAATACTATACTCCAGATCCCATATACAATGAAATATCATAATTGTCCTGCGGGCCATGTTGTTTGGATTGCAGTTTATCATATGATTTTTTTTTTATTCCGATCTCTGAAGCCGACTGAGCTCTGCGAGGTTACTCCAGGATAAGTTTAATACACGTGGAAAACACTGTTGGGAATGATTGTTGTTGTTGTTATTAAAGTTTTGCTGGCAAACTGCATGAGAGAGATTGATGTTAACGGGAAGTGAACGGAGACCTTCGATGGATTTAATGCAAAAAACGAAAACTTCATGTGTAAATTTGTATCTCACATTGATTTTGAATCTTGAAAAAAAGTAGATCAACCCCAGACCGGAAAAAGGATATATTTATGCATTTTTTTATTTTATTTTACAATAGGTATACTGTGTCTGAGTTGTTCTTCTTTTTTTTTGGAACAGTTCTTTTGCGGAAGTTGTTAATCTTCTGAAATAAATGGGTTACTGATTTGACCTTACTTTTTACTTGCTTAGGACAAGTATTGGTTTAGCATACAAACAAATGTCGATGTGGTTTTCAAAACTTACACTACGATGATCGCGAATCTGTTCATCTAACTGTCCGTCGATCTGTGCGCCTGTGGGTCCGAGCATCCGTGAATCTGTTATTTGAGCTAGAGTTGGACAGTAGATTTGGTACAGAGCATGTTAATGTGATGTCCTAAAGGAGAAATCCACATTTTTACTAAGCTCAACAAGTACATTAGGCATTTAAAAATTTTGAAAAATAAAATTTGTGTAAAAAAAAAACAAATCAAACAAAATATTTATGTTTTTAGTAGGTATGTAGTTACTATGATTTGTTTACAATTTTCTCGTTAAAGACATCATTACATTATTAAATTCCATCTACGATGTGTTGATAAGTCATAGTTGTAAGCCACAAGAGCAAGTTCGTCCGATACAATCGAGCATATTTTTTAAAAATTACTTTATGCATGTATAAAGTCTACGTATATTATTAAGTTTTACTGCCCTTTCGACACTGATGAGTTCCTATCACGTTTCAATTCACACTATTTTCAAAACAAAGTCGATCTAATGAAAAGCAACAATCCTTATTTGTAGGGTGAAATGGGGTAAAAAAAAAATAGAAGTTAAGAAATTTTTTTTTTAAGGTTTTTCGTTAGAAATAGCTTTAGGGATATTCTTTTTCAAAATTTTAATATTTCTAGGGAGAAATTTGGTAAAAATAAAATAAAACATTCCGATTTAGGAAAATCTTTTTTTATGTTAAAAAAAGGTTATCCGTAGCAAATAGCTTTAGGGATATTCTTTTTAAAATTTTGTTATTTGTAGGGTGAAATGGGGAAAAAGAAAAAAATATCCGATTTAAGAAATTCTTTCGGTGTTTGAAAGGTTGTTTTATAGTGGACGGCGTTAAAGATTTTTTTTCAGAAAATTGCCATTTATGGGATGAAATGGACGAAAAGTATCATCTGATTTCAAAATTTCTTGTTGTGTGTGAAAGGTTATGTAAAAAAAATTGCTATTTATAGAGTGAAATGTGATAAAAACAAAGAAGTGTTTTTTTTTTACAAAAATTCTCTCTGTGTTGACAAGGTTATAAAGGTTGGTTACTAATATAGCAACTCATAACGTGTAGTAGGTTAAAACCCATAAAGTTGTATTCGATTACAAAAATTAGATTAAATATTTATATTTATTTTCTTTTGTAATTTTTATGTGAAGCTAAGGTTTGTCTACCCGTGCGAAGCCGGGAGGGCCAGCTAATAAATTAATTTAAAAAAAATTAGTAAAGAACACGAAAATTCAACATCGTTCACAATTACCTCCTTTGACCCTACGAGCTGTAAATGATAAAATATGAGAAATAATATACAAAATGTTTACAAATAAGATCATTGTACTTTTTTAATGTTAAATAGCCGAATAAAAGTACAAAGCGATAATTATCCGAAGTAAAAGTGTTTCTTCCTTTTTTTTCCAAAAATAAAAATACCACCCATGAAAGTGATTACTCATTTGATTATAATGAAGCCATTAGTCGGTGTCGGCGCGCGGCTTTATTTTTTTAATGATGCTGGTTACAAAAATTTCCTATCTCCTTAATTTTTTTGTTTGCGAAGGTGCGGTCTCTGAAAAACATACAAATTCAGCGGATGCCCATTTCTCATCATCCTAACGAGAAAAACATCCTAATTGAATTGTCTATACAAAAAAAGTCAACTATCAGCAAAAATTTCACTTCCTCTCGGATGAAACTAATTTTTTTAACAGCAACTATCACTTCCAGACTCTTCTATGTTGTAGCATTACATATCAGCGAAACTATCAATTTTTTTTTCGGTATTCTGTGAAGTTTTTTTTGTTGTTGAGGGAAATACAGAAGGACCAAAAGGATGACATAGTAAAATATACACCTTTTCCATTATGATTATTATTAGTCATTTTTTACTTTCATCGGTCCATCAGTAGCTCGAGGATAAAAAGGTTATCAAATAGTGTGTACACTGTACATGAATAAATGGAATGTTACAAAAAATTTAATAAAAAAAAAACGATGAGCAAGGAATTTTTTCGATGTAATAAGAGAAAGGTAGCTATAAAAAGGATCTCCCGCGGTGGCTGCATTGGTTATTTACAACAAAATCTGATGCTTAATTAGCCCGTGGAAGCCTTGGCTACTAATTTTGGTCATGTTTTGTTCTTTCTTTACTTTTTTTTTTTTTGAAGGGCTATCCATTCGGCAGGTAAAAAAAAATCAAACAAATTGAAACATGGATTTTTAGTTGGCAGACATTTTTATAACCATGTTGATTATTTATTACATTAAAGGGCTACTATGATATCCTTTTTTATTTTTATCCTTTTTCTTGTTAATTTGTTGTTGTTTTTTTTGTGTGTATATTTTTATAGAAAAATTTGATACATTGATCATAAATTTTAAGGTTTACTAAAATGAGTTGACAACACTTCTGTTGCACCACCTACCGCAGTGGGGGTCTTCCTTAAACATTATGTACTTCTCTTCTATCTATGATGATGTATCAAAGATTGTATTAATGGCATGTGATGACACTAAACGATAAGGTTTTATGCTACGCCTGTCATTTACGTCAGTAGAATGTGACTTAATTGGGGTTTGATTTTTTTGTTGTTGTATTGAGCAACTCAATACTTGAATATCAGCCTCTTGATCTTCTGATCTAATTCCTTTGAAGCCATACTCATATTTGAGGAGAAACATAAATCAAGTTATAAAAAGTAGGCTGGTTTTGGTTGATATGCAATAAATAACTACAAATCGACATGTTTTGAAATGTTTTCAGCAAACAACAATAGAATTTACTGCACACTTCATTTTCTCACGAAAGGACATTTTTATTGAAATGATTTCGTGATAGCGGTCCCAATATTTGTACCGCCAACTCGATTACTGAGCGTAAATGTTTATTTTTTAAAGACAACATAAATAGGTAGAGACGGATGTAATAAACGCTGTGTTGTACTATACCTACAAACCTTCTTAATAAGGCAAAGGAGATGATTTTGTTCGACGAATATAACAGGACGATATTGAGGTAGATGATAACGGAAGCGAGCAGAATTACTATACCTTGAACACAGTTGTAAAGGGTTTTCCAATAAGAGGTGTTATTTTGATATTCAAAGAAAAATGGCATTTTTTGAGATAAATGAACGGAAGTTTATTTCATTATAAAGAGGAAGGTATGCCGTTAATAATGGAACACAACATCAGCCAAATGGCCGCCATGACCACGCTTACAGGACCATATCCTTTTCATGAAATTTTCCATAACCAAATCGCAAAGTGGCTGCCCTATGTCCTCGATAGCCTCACGAATTCCACCTTTGAGGTCTTGAATTGACGCTGGGCTGTTGGCGTAGACCTTATCTTTCACGTGGCCCCAAACGAAGAAGTCGCAAGGTGTTAAATCACAAGATTTTGGTGGCCAATTGTGATCACCTCTTCGAGAGATAACACGGTCCGGAAACTTTTCCCGTAAAAGATCGATGGTTTCATTGCTTGTGTGGCACGTAGCGCCGTCTTGTTGAAAGTAAACGTTGTCCAGATCAATACCATCCAATTCCGGCCATAAAAAATCATTAATCATCTCTCGATAGCGCAATCCATTGGCCGTAACTGTTGCTCCAGCTTCATTTTCGAAAAAAGTAAGGTCCAATGACCCCGCCGGAACATAAACCGCACCAAACAGTCACGCGTTGAGGATGGAGAGGCTTTTCAACAATAACTCTTGGGTTTTCCGAGCCCCAGATGCGACAGTTTTGTTGATGTAGCCTCCGAGGTGGAAATGGGCCTCATCAGTCAAGATGATTTTTCGATGAAATTCCGGATCATTTTCATGCATTTCAAGGACCGAATCAGCAAAGACACGACGTTGTTGATGATCAGCCGGCTTGAGTTCTTGTGTTAACTGAATTTTATAAGCCTTAAGACCCAAGTCTTTATGCAAAATACGGTGCAATGACGTTTGTGGAATGCCTAATTCCAAAGAACGACGAGGAATGGACAAACCTGGGTTTTCTTCAACACTTTGGGCTACAACAGCAATATTCTCAGTTGTTCTTGAGCGACGTGCACGGGTTTTATTCTTCACATCACTAACTTGTCCCAACAGCTCGAATTTGTCCACCAATTTCTGTATTGCGGTCCGACAAGGTGCTTCACGACGACCCAAAAATGTTTTAGTTTTACGAACCATCTCTGCCAAATTTTCACCATTTTTATAGTGAATTTTAATAATTTCAATGCGTTGTTAAAGCGTTTATCGTACCATTTTTATTAATGGCGTAGTTTCTACTTGTCAAATGTCAAAAAATGACAGCTTCAAAAGTGACAGCTACCGAAATAGCGGGCTATTCAAAATAACACCTCTTATTGGAAAACCCTTTATATTTACATAGCGCAAATATTTCCTACAACATATACGTGTATATGTCATCAGAAGACACGAAGTTAAAAAATGTATAAAGCTTCATCTAATAGGGACTTCCAAACTTTGACAGTTGATAGTGGCTATATTGTTGAGGCTACATCTGTAAAATTGCGGCTGTCATTTATTCAGTCTGTTTTACCAAATCACCACAAATGGAAAAAATAAAATTATTTTATCAAAATTGGTGTTCTGTTCGGGCAGCTTTCCACGCACTTCACCCATTTACGGACATCTTCAGCGATGAGGCACTTTTCTGGATGAATTGGTACGTCAACAAACAAAATTGTAAAAAAGAGCATCCAATGCATTCCGAAAAAATCACTGTTTGGTGTGAATTGGCGGTGGTAACGGCGAGCGCTATAGGTCGATGATTACCAATTTCTTTTGGCCTGAATTGGTTGATATGAACCCACAACAAGACAGCGGCGCTTCGTGCCACACAACTCACGCAATTCAGCACGAGCGATTCCTGGGCATGGTCATCTCACTTGGAGATGATGTGAACTGGCCACCGAGATCGTGCGATTTGACCCCGTTAAACTTTATCTTGTGGAGTTTTCTCAAGTCGCAGGTTTATGCAAATAAACCACAAGCAGCAGCGGCCTTCAAAGCCAACATAACCCATGCCATCGGTCAAATTCAGCCTGATTTATGCGCCAGAGTAATGGAAAATTAGACGTTTCCGAAGCGCTCCACCTAGAGAAGCCGCGGCAAACATTTTAACGATGTTTTATTCCATATATAATGGCATCTATAGGTCTTTCAACAAAATACAAAATTTCGATGATATGTGACACGCACTTTGTTTTATTTAAATTCAAAGATAGAAAGTTCTTTATTCACACTAGCAGTCAGCGCTATAGTCTGTCAAAGCTCTTCAAATCCAGAAATCTCACCATAACTTCAAAACTGCTGCTGTACAGGACCATGGTCCTGCCAGTACTCACATATGGATCCGAGACTTGGGTGCTTAGCAAAAGGCACTCCGAGCTCTTAGCCGCGTTCGAGAGAAAAGTCTTAAGGAGAATTGTTAGCCCTATTTGTGAGGAAGGACGATTCCGGAGACGGTACAATCATGAATTGTACGCAATCTACCTTGAAGCAGATATCGTGACAAAAATTAAGCTCGGTAGACTCCGGTGGGCAGGGCACCTAGCTCGCATGAGCGAAGAGGAACCTGCTCGGAAAGTTCTTTGTGGTACATTCTATGGTAGACGACAGCGTGGTAGACCATGCTTGCGCTGGAGAGATGGCGTAGACCAGGACGCCCGGAGCCTTGGGGTGCGCAACTGGATGGCGGCGGCTCGAGATCGGGATGGGTGGAGAGACTTGTTGAAGGAGGCCAGGACCGGACCCCGGTTGTCGAGCCGACGATGATGATGATGAGTCAGCGCTACCACATATAGAAAATCCACAACATTTAATGCACGATTGGGTCAGATGGATTAGATTTGTTTTATGCTGTGCAGTCTTATAAGCAACATAATTTAAAATTCTATTTGATTTTTGGTAAAAAAAAAACGTATAACATAATATCCAAAAACATTTCTACAATAAAATTGTTTATGTAACCTTACTTAATTACGTAAAATTTTTAAAAAAGTCATTAACAACATTTTTATTTCAACTATTTTGTCATATAAAAGATACAAAATTAATTAATTAATTGATAATTGTTAAATGTTTTTAGAAAATTGCCATTTTTGCCTAAGCGAATGGGAATAATTTGACGTTTTATATAAAACTGATTGGTACCAAAAATGTCCTATGCAATACCTACTTAAGTTTCTATTAGGTCTAAGTGCTGCCGTTGAGTACCTAAGATTATATAGAGTTAGCTAAGTATCATAGAATCACTTGTTTTTGCATTTCCAAATCAAATTTGTATCTAATTGCTTTGCACTTATTCTCCGCATTAGTTTTGGTAAGACTTTCATGCCAAACTAAAATTCCTAAAATTCCAAAGAAAATGAAGGAAATGTACTTGTAAATTCTACTGGAAATGTACTTGGTGAACAAGAAATATCTTCAGTTTATTCAACTAATATTTTTGACCAAGAAATATCGTTTAAAATCGAAACACATCTTAAATATTAGCACATAACTTACACATAACTTTAAATAAGTTAAAATGATCCTTCGATCGACTGAACTTTAAGTGCTTAATTTGAATTTTATTTTTATTCCCATCAGTTGTTAGAGCCGTCTTGCATCATCATCGGTCTCTCAAACGATGTAATGGAGCCATACTCCAGATATAGTAGGCTATAATAATGGGTGATTTTTTAAGAGGTTTAGAACTTTTTAAAAAAAAAACACACAAAAAATTCGAAAAAATGAATGAAATATTTATTTGAATCGATAGTTTGAACCTTGCAATTTAATGTTTAAAGATAATTTCATGCAAATGTTGACCGCGGCTGCGTCTCAGGTAGCCCATCCGCTGAGTCCAATTTTGGCATACTCTTTCACACATATCGGCCGGTATCTCACGAATGAATGCATGGATGTTGGCTTCCAGTGCGTCAATCGAAGCGGGCTTGTCCCTTTAGACATAAGCCTTGACATACCCCCACAAAAAATAATCTAATGGTGTCAAATCGCACGATCTAGGCGGCCAATTGACCGGCCCGAAACGTGAAATTAACTGTTCACCAAACTCGCCTCGCAATTGCGCCATTGTTTCGCGTGCTGTGTGGCATGTGGCACCGTCTTGTTGAAACCACATATCATGCAAGTCAAGAACTTCCATTTCGGGCAAAAAAAAGTTTGTTATCATCGCTCGGTAGCGTTCACCATTGACAGTAACGCTGCGATTCGCATCATCTTTGAAGAAATAGGCCCAATAATGCCGCCGGCCCATAAACCGCACCAAACAGTGGCTTTTTCGGGATGCATTGGTAGCTGTTGCAATGCTTCTGGCTGATCTTCACTCCAAATGCGGCAATTTTGCTTATTTACGTACCCATTCAACCAAAAATGAGCCTCATCGCTGAACACAAGCAGCGCGCGATGATTTTGATAGTAAAATTCAATAATTTGCAAGCTTTGTTCATTTGTAAGACGATCCATGGTTAAATTGCAAACCAAACTGAAGCTGTTTGACAGTGACACAAGGTACTAAACACACGTCAGCTGTCAAAACCATTGTTGCCAAAACCAAACCAGCTAAAAAATCACCCGTTATAATGATAATGAATAACTTCATAAGGGAACTCTCAAGATGGGTGGTCGTAATTGTCACAAAGTAACTCGACAGCAGTGGCGGCTCGTCGCCACAGGCCATCAATCCACCATTTGCTGTGGGCTTCAATATGTCAGGTTGTTTGATAAGAGCTTATATAAAAGAATGAGATGTGGACCAGTTGCAACAGAAACTCTGCTGCCACAAAACAAATTAGGTGGGCTACAATTTAAATAATCTTAGTGATGCAGGACACTGCGTTGCCGCCAGTGTATAGGTAGATTTTGCCGCTGTGTCAGAGTGCCCAGTGTCGCTGCCGCCATTCATGCTTCCTTGAGGGCAGCCATGTAGTAAAAATGCTGCCGTTTTGCCAAATAAGGTGGATTATATCCACGTTGGCTTCTTTTATTGGCATCGTTAGTTTTAAGAGCAATAAATTCATTAAATTCCATACAATGTTTGAGATAATGGGCAATTTTAGTTGAACGGACCTAATTGTTGCGTTACCCATTGCAATAGCAGCTCGAATGCTCAGGCTCACCTCTCTTTGGTTGGTTGGATGGTTGGTTTGGCTTTTGGCTTGGTGCTATAAAATTAATTTCATTTTGAGTGCACCTATACGCATACCAACGATCAGGGCTTTTCTCATTTTGAAGTAGAGCATTCCCCCAGTTAATTATTCTTTCTTAAATTTATGACTTAATTCTTAGAATGGATTATTTTAAAATTTTAGTGTTCAGTATTTTGGTGCACAAAATATTTTTTTTTAATTCATGCTGAACTAAGGAACAATAATGTTTCGAAACTTGTTCTGGGGTATGTTGCGATTTTGATACAAGAAGATTGATTTTATATATCAAAAAATATTACCAAAATATTTCGCGTTAAGTGTTAAAATGTTAATCGATTCTCTTTAACTGAAAAACTGAATTTTTCCCCATCACCCTCCACAAGATCGCATAAGTAGATAGGTACCTGCCTTCAAATAAAGCTCTTCACCAAAATATAGCTTTATTTACCTTAGTCAAAATATGAACAAAATCAAAAGCACTGAAAAGTAGATAATTTATTATTTAATTTATGTTTTTTAAAGGGAAAGATTTATTCCACATTTATTAATAAATAATAATAATAATAATTTTGCTTCAATAATGAAAATCTTTAAAGTGTTGACAATTAGACACTTTATTTTTTGCAAACTTGGAACAGTATCCTATGAGCCACTTATGAATTACGGGCAGTGCTGGACTTAGGCTTAGGCCCGTGAGGCCTTGGGCTAGGGCGGCAAAATCTTTGGGGCGCAGAAAATTAATTGATTCTCAAAGTGAGCGATGATGCCTGTGGGCGCTAGTGGGCCACATGGGGGCAACAACAGACCTGAGAATATTTTGTACTGAAAATAAAATTTAGGAGGACTATGGATAATTCGTTGAGAAATTTCAATTTTATTGAAAAAATGACAAAATAATATTTTGTATTTTATCTCTTTCTTTTGGGGCGCTGGAAAATAATTGTTTCTCAAAATGGACAGTAAATTAATTAAGTTTGATTATTAAAAAAAAAAAAAAATGATTTGCACATTAAAAATTGCAATTTAATTTATGAACATGTGTAATGTCGTTGTGAGGTAGTGGGAGCCTACACAACTTTTATTTATTTAAATTATTTTTTGAGCGTTTTTTTTTTTAATATTAGATTTAACAATAAAAACCATAATAAATATATTCATAGGTTTTCATATTTAAATTTTATAAAAAGGTCTGTTTTTTTTAACAAAAATCGTAATAGATTTGTACTTGAATATATTTTTTCTAGTGTTACATATATTTTTTTTCCTTTTGCAACTTCCATCTCTGAGCAATATGAATAAGAACATGTTAGAAAAAACCCATTGCATGTAGGAGTATTTTTACTTGTGATATATATGTCCATTATGGCAAGTTATGGATTCGTAAAAAAATCGAACTCGAGATTTTGATCAAACTTGACATAACGATTATAGCAAAGTCGAAAAAAATAGGTCTCGCAGGCTAAAAGAGTGGGTGGATTTTCTTTAATGGTTTTGTGTTTTTTTGGGCATTTCCCAGCAAAATGAAAACATTTTTTGTCAACCTAAAATAACGGTATCTGCCGTAAATTTTGTTTAGCAAATAATAAAAATCTCATTAAAAAAAAAAAAAAACATGCCCACAACTAAAAAAAAAACTCAGTGATTTTTACAATTTCTTACCATTTTATGAAAAAATATACGAAAATGCAAATTTATCTCCCATAGATCATTTCGTTTTTATTTCCGATTTCCTCAAAAACATATTAACTGATTTCGATCATTTTTTATGGAGAATGTTAAAAAAAAGTTGTAAATAAATTGTTTACCAAAATTTTAATTTTTTTTTATTTAAATTGAAATTTTTTTGTTGAGAATTAATTAATTCAAAAACTAATTGATGTATTTTTATGAAACTTGACAACCAGAATTTTCTTAAGATTATTTACCAGATTTGAAATTTTAGATTTTTAAAAAAATTCAGCATCACCCTATTCTAATCCTACATAATGTAGCTATGTATGAGTTTTTGAACAACTACAACAACTTAAAGGTATTACCACCAATTGTTTACGAATTAATTTATAATTCGTTTATTTGGCTAGAGATACAGCTGTTTCAAGGGGTGCCAAGCCGCCTATCATCAGTCTCCCCCTTATGAGTGGTGCTGAGCATTAATCCAATTTTATTATGAAAAACTTTCTACATGCCCACCATAGGAATCGAACCCACGCAGCTATTAAAAAGATATTCGTAAATCACAACATAATATGTATACACACCTACAAAGGTTGTTATTGATTTGTGTTTCCAAAATATACCTACCTGCACCTACCTGCTCTGCAAGAACTATTAAGAATAAAGGCAATTAAAAGAATTTAGTTAAAAAAAAATAAGTGGGGCGGCGTACTCAACCGGGCCTAGGGCGGCAGAAAACCTAAATCCTCCACTGATAACGGCCACGCTAAAAATGAAAGTAAAAACCGTAAAATCAATATTTCTGTTACAATGACTTTCCTTGCATCAAAAACTTGCAACTCAGTTTTATTACAATCACTTTGGACATAACAGGTAAGAAGTTTAATCAAAATCGGTCAAGATATTTTTGAGAAAACTTATCTCCTCGTATGTTGGAGATAAAACAAAAAACTCGATTTTTTTCTTTTAGGGAATCACATACAAATGTTCCACATCAAATTTGAAGCAAATCGGTTCACTCATTTATGCTTTAGCTTATTGTACAGTTGACGCATTGGCCCTACGCAACGGAAGGTATGATGAAAACCACATTTTTTGGACTTATTGAAGTCACTCAATTTTTCTACACGAAACCAATACATATTTTCCCTAGATGAAAGAAATACTAAGTGTCTCAAGTGTTCCCATGCTTCAATTAACTTTGGAGGTTGCAATATATGAGAAAACCATTCCTATATAGCCCTACGGTCGGTGTCGTCCAAAAATCAGTTTCTAGACATTATAAACTCCTTAGCTATATCTGAACCCACAACTTAAATCAATTAGCCCTGGTAGTATTTAAATTTTCTTAGCACTTGAAATTTCATTATTCGAAAGCAATTTGTCCTCAATTTTTGGGCGGTTTACTTTTAAGAAAATAGTTATCTGTGAATTTGTTAAATTTCTTGGAAGTTTGTTCATATTTTGTATTGCAACTGTTGAACACAAGTTTTGCCAGTAAATCAAACATTCTTATCAAATTGTCACTTATCTTTTTGAGTAGAATTTATCAATAAAAAGAAATACCGACAACAGGTTGTTTATTCTACGAAACTATATACCTACCAAATACCTTTGTAGATACTTATAATCCTTGGAAGTGCTACCGTTATAATTGATCTGTATAAACACAGCAGTATATACCTATATCCATGCTTTGCAAAGCATGCATAACTAATGCTAAGGAGTCAAGGATCTTATCCAATGTTATCTATCTCGGTATGTATGTAAAGTGTTCAACTATTTCTTATCAACCGCACTTGTATACTAGGTACCTTTAAGGACAAGCAACTCAACAACATGTTGTTCATTAAACTGTCGCATAGTTCCTATACGAAAATTTGCTTATATTGTCTATTTCTACTGGCGCCAGACAAAACAGAAACTCTTGGAATACTTGCAGTAGTTAACACGGGTCATGAAATAAAGAAAAAAGCAGGTGCCATGTGGTGTTCAGATGTTCTTTTTTATTCACCCAGGATTTGATTACCTCTCTGATTGTTAAATAGCTTCGAAGTGTCATTAAATTTCAACGATATAGGTAGGTATAACTGAAGATAGGCAGCAAAAAAAAAAGTCCTGGGAAATTTAGCGGAAATCCCTTTGCTATTAACAGATTGACAAATAAATATTTCCTCTCTTCAAATCGATTAAGCGAAATCTTTTCACACAGCTTATGTCCGTTTTTCAGAATATTTTATGGGAACTTCCTCAGGAAGGTAAATACTTACTCAAATCATGTATAGGCATAGGAAACTGCTTCCTCCTGTTTCCTGATTTATTTTTGCCTACCTAACCTGTCTAACTGCATCTATAAACCATTGTGAACCTATATCCACCAATACGTGTATTTTAAAACAAAAGGCTCGTGAGTGTTTAAAGGCAATATTATATTGTATTGTTTGTAGGTAGTGTCGTTTGTCCTTTTTGTGTTTTACCGCTTTCATAGAAACAAAAAACGAACCGCTGCCGGTAGACTTTAATGTAAAATATCCCGTTGTCCAAACAAGTGCATGGCTGTCATCGAGATAAGGAATGTTATTTGTCAACAATAACAATCAGTATTTATTTCAAATGTCTCTTTGAACTATTAAAGGTCATTAAATATTGTTGTGTATGGCTAGGCTATTTTTATGGTTTTATAGGAAAAGAGTTTCAGCAAAGACGTTACTATAGCAAGCCAGCATTTCAAGCTTCCGACTGAAGTAAAAATGCATGTTAATTTGTGAACATCAAGTGTTTACCTTTTTATCAAGTGTTTATCTGAACTAAAAGCCTAACGCAAACTAGTAGTTGCATTGTCGTGATCTAGTAGCAGGGCCGGCCCCAGCCAAACCTGCGCCCTATGCAAGATTTGTAGAAAGCACCCCTTTTTATATTTGCATCCATATATACATACACTGATACACATGCATAAGACTTTTCCACATTACCCAGAAGGTAGACTTTCAATGCGTTGTTCTAGAGTGATCTTTAATTTTATGATATTTTGAGCTTGAATGCAACAATGTATGTGATGTTAGATAGTGTGCAAGATATAAATTAGCACAGGGATTATTTGAACAAGTTTTTTGTTAAAATGCAAATCGCAGTACCTATTTGTTGGTGCAAGATCAGATTTTCTTGCTCCTGATAATGCGCCCCCAGAATTTTGCGCCCTGTGCATTTGCACATCTAACACACATGGTTGGTCCGGACCTGTCTAGTAGTTGTGATCTTTAGAGCTGTAAAAGAATGCAGTAATTTGGTATACAGTTAATAACGTCGCAGTTAATCAAAAAACATAAAAACATACTTTAACTGCATAGCAAACCATCAGCAGTCATTAATAATATTCTCACTCTGTGCAGTTAAAAAACAGTTAACTAATTTTAAGTTAATTAAATGCAATATATTTTAACTAGTTCTAACCGTTTAAAAGCATTTGAATTGCTATGGTTTTACATTTAGTCAGTAAGTCTTTTAACTACAGTTTATTCTACAGTAATTCTCTCAGCTTTATTTTAGGTTTTTTTTTTTTAACTAAAATTGGTACTTTAGATTTGTAAACAATTTCTTTCTTTTTATTGCGCTAAGTATTTAAGTTAAAAGATTTATAGTTAGTTAACTGCAGTTGAATGACTTACTGACAAAAAGTAAAACCATAGCTGTATAAATGAGTACGTTCAGTGCATTACGTTTTACATCTGAATTTTCAGATTTATGAACTTTTGGAGCTTCTGATTGGCCAGCTGCCATAAAAAGTATGATGACTTTAAGTTACTTTCAGTTACGTTTGCTTACGTTTCATCTGAATTTTCAGATGAGAATTTTTGGCTGAAAATTCAGATGAAACGTAAGCAAACGTAACTTAAAGTCACCTAAAGTCTGATAGTGGTGGGGAAAATGTTGAAGTACTCTACATAGAAGTGGAACTTTATGATTTTCGATCTGGTTAGTGGTTTTTAAATCAAACGATTGACTATTCTTAGAAAAATGTTCCCAGAATTCTCAATCGCAATATTGAGGAATTATTTTTTCATTGAACCTTACATAGTCTAGCTGTTTTTTGTTGCTGATTTAGTTGCATAAATCATCACCAGAACTACTGACGCCTAATTTTTAGTTTAAGAACATAATTAAAGTTCTATTTTGTTTCGTTTTAATGTAAATCATTTAGGTAAATGCTAGCATTTGACACAACAACTTTCAACTGAGGATTCAGATTTTTTGTGCGTTCAACAACAAAAATTCAGATCTGAATTTTCAGATTTTGTGATTGAATGTGCCCAATGACTTTAAACTGAATAAAAGACTAAAGTCATCAGGTAAAAAGTACTGCAGTTAATAAACTTTTTTTAACTGCACGCTCGGAATCTAAGTTTTCTAGCTGCTGCTAGTTGTATCTACTCCTAATGAAATTAATCTTTTAATGCAATTAACTTAAGTTCTGAAATTACTGCATACTTTGCAACTCTGGCTATCTTTTCAATTAGGGTATCGCACGATAAGAAATTTAAAGATATTGTTTTGGAAAAAAATTAACTTTTTCTCCCCTATTTAACCTAATATTATCAATTCAATGTACCTATTCCCAAAAAGTTATATTTTGTATACCGTCTAACCATAACGGTTTTTGGTTCATAGGTCTTTAAGCTTAGGCAGATGAACGAATTTATTCGAATTTCTTTCTTTTTTTTTTGTTCTGTAAAAATTACCCAAAAACACTACATATCGCTGCATACCTACTTATCAAGTTTTAAGATAATCAACATATCTGTTGATAATCCTCCTCACCTCTCATTCTATTATGATTCTTCTCTACACACTAACTTCTCCTCTTGTAGATCAATATGATTCTTTTGATTTTCATAAAGCAATATTGCCGCAAATTAATGTTTATATTAATAGAGTTTCCTTCAATTTTGATAAGCTTACCGTTAAAATACAAAGAAATTTGTACTACATATTTACTTCTATTTCTGTTCATGTATAGGTCCTTTTCCTAATTTGTGGTATAGTCGCAGACTACATTCTTTACCAAACCATAAAGAATATGAATAAGTTTTAAATAAACTTTCAATCAAAAACACTCTATGTGAAGATGCCAATCTTTCGTACGTATCACCCTCCAAAACCCATTTGTTTACATTGTTGTTTTTGTAATTTCGTTTTGTGTCCATGAATAGATGTGAATTGCAACAACAATTTAACGGGGTGGGATTGTTCTGTTTTTTTCCAGAACAACTATTTTGTATGTGCAAATAACGCAGCCATCATTAAAAAATTTCAACTCACCAGCTTTTCACCATGAAAATGGCGGATTTTAGGTGGGATATCGGGATGTGTTGAAAAAAACACCAATTTAATGGTGCTAAGTCTGCTATTACACTACGAATTTCACGTGATGAAACTTCTTTAAATTTTTCTTTGAAAATTCATCTTGTGAGTAGTTCGCTGTTACAAAATGATTTTTAAATCTTTGGCATTTCACAGAAAACTCTGCAATAAAATAAATAACGTGATAAGTTAGAATTTATATATTGAAATTTCGGTCACCGATAATATTCTATTGGTTTCGCATATACATAGCATAAAGGCTGTCCCTAACCAATGCGAAACATTCGCGAGAATATGCGACGACTGAATAATTTTCGAAGATTCGCATCGCGCCAGTGTGGGTGCTCCCATTAATCTCCATGTAAATAAATTAAGACAGGCGAAAGTTTCGTCGTCGTTCTGAAGTATTCGCTTTGGTTTTGGAGAGCATTAATGCTCTTAAAAGCCGTGTTTTTTTTTTTTGCAAGCCCGGAGGGATTTGGTTAAAAAGAAATTATATTGGGGATTATCTATCGACGCCATCACAGAAAAAAAATGGAGTTTCCATAAAAACTATTGATTAGAAGTACATTATGCAATTCACGCCATTAAAACAGTTTAGCCCCGAAAATTATGTGCTCTTAGCTATGCCTGATCAAAGTCAAAATGAAATGAACGAAATTAGCAAATTTGAGATGAAAACACTATTTCTGTAATTTGCGAAATTACCTGATTTCGGCTCTAATGAAAACGTAGTATTAGCCCCGACGCGACATAGTTTTTTTTCGATCAATTTCCTCCAGGCTTGCAAAAAGGACGAGACTAGAGACATGCCAATTTATAACAGTTATAACAATTGTTTTTGCTTTTAATGATGAATTATTTATTCTTGTTAGCTATATGTTCTCACCGCTATATATACAAAAAAAAATGCTATTCCCCCTTTTCACTTCCCCTAGCAAATATCTTCATTTTCAGCCCAATTCTAAATGACAATTCCCCGGGAAATGTTTCCCTTTTCCCTACTCCCGTATTCTAAACAAAAAATTCCCGGGAATTTCTCTCGGGGAATTCGGAAAAAGAGTAGGTACTACTACTCCCGAGGGAACACGTCTCCCGGGGAATTATTTTTCCGGGGAATGTTTAGAATTGGGCTGTTTATCTTTTTGTCCAATTTCAAGCACGAATAAACTAAGTTTCCAGCAACTTTCAGACTGTAGGAGTGAAGGGAAAGAGCTATGGGGTGCAAGAAAAACACCGGTCAACGAATTCAGGAGATTTTTTCAACTAATGCCCGATTTCATAAAGGACTTTTAAATATTTAAAAGCCCATTTAGCGTTAAAATGGGATTTTTTGGTTTCACCAAGTGCTTTTAAATTTAAAATGCTTTTAAATGCCTTTATAAACTAAAAGCCCATTTTCATCTCAATAAATTTTAAAAGTGTGATTTGTGAAGTCTAATATGTCAGATGTCAGCCGACGAGTAAGAAAATTATAGATGATATTTTACAGTCACTTTTTTATTTAATTTCTTACAAATATAAATTGTGAATAGGTCGAAACAAAAATATAGTTTGTGTGTAAATAATAATCTTTTAAGGCTCTCCCAAGCAAACGCGAATACTTCCGAACGACGACAAGACTTTCGCCTTTCTTAATTTATTTACATGGAGATAAATGAGAGCACCCACATTGGCGCGATGTGAATCTTCAAACATTGTTCAGTCATCGCGTATTCGTTCCGAATGTTTCGCGTTGGTTTCGGAAAGCCTTCATAATTTGTTTGTTTTAAGAATAATTGAACATTTAGTAAGACGTCCAAGAATATTGTGAGTTTGAGTTCATATTGGAATCCGTTCTCCAAATATTTTTTTTTTTCGTAGCATTTTTTTACATATAATGCCTTTTCACGTGCGTTTCGAATGTGAGAGGGAAACAAACTATTTCCATATCCAGGGATGTGAGCCAAACCCAATTTTAACTAAAATTTCCCTAAAATTTCCTTTTTTTAGATGGTGAAACTGGAAATATTTAAAGGTCTGATAAAATTTAAGAGGACTTTAGATAAAAGGGATTTTAGTGTATTTTTATGAAATCGGGCATAAGACTCTTTGTAGGGAAACTACAGAAAATCTCTCACGATTTTGTTTCCTTGTGTAAAATCTGTCATTTCCTCCAGAGAACACGGCTCACTATGCATTTTAGGAGCACCAATTTTGAAGTTCTAAGAATTTCAATATAAACACAATGATTTTATTATTCCACAAAGTCTGAAGCACAAAGCAAAATTTTGGCGTATTTACCTTTCCCTTTGACCGTTTATTCTTTTTTTTTAAATCGATTTATTTCAATTCCTGTTGCTCGTGGTGCAATGGTTAGTCCCTTGGACGGTCACGCCGGAGGAATCCTATCGGATTCGGCTTCCCCTCCATCCTGTCACACCATCGAACTTATTTATTTATTTGATGATGGCCGGTGACAAAAAGTGGGTAGGCACATTGTCATGATCCATCAAATTTTTTTTTGTTGTTTTTAAGTTAATCTTTTTATTTTTCGGGGAATATTTTTGTATAGATTCCGTGTGCCACCCGCAACAGAAATAAATTTTTTTCCTACTCATCACAAAAGATTGACCATTTCGAAATATTTCTCATTTTGAAACCGTTTTAATCGAAATCGCCTGGGAAATTTACCAAACAAAATGGAATTAAGGGCCCTCAACAGAATTTAAGTCCTTAAATCGTAAAATCAGCATTTTATAAGTTTTTAGTATTCAATTCAATTCATTTTTCTTTATTCTACTTATAAATCGATTTGTATAGCTCTCAAAAACCCATCTTCAATGATTGATGTAAGCCTGAGCATTTAAAAATACTTACGTCGATATTAAAACCTCTTTTTCTACAATTTATTTGCAGAAAAAAAAAAAAAACACAATTAGCGACCAGGTCATCCAAGAAATCCTAAATCCTAAAAAATTGGCGAATCACTTCTGATTCACAAAAATAATTGCACAAAGCCACCGCTTATTCTCAAAACCACCATTCAATTCAAGATCACTTGAAATAACAAAAGCTATATGCCCCAATTATAGGTGGCACTATAGCAAAGCAATTGAATATTTTTTCAATCAGAATATGCAGCAATAGCCATTAGAGTTCTTTTTAAGAAAAGGATTCAAGAGATTTTAGAAAATATATAAAACTACATTTATATGGAAGGATGCATTTTATAAAAATATTGTACACCGAACCGAGTGAGATTTTATTGGTATTTTGAAAAGAAAGAAAAATGTTTGTCTTCAAGGATTACAAACCCACAAGACATGTTGAAAAAAAAAACCATGACAGGCAGGCAAACACATAAAAAGGACACCCCTTTTTATCTAATGGCTGATCACGTCTAAGAGATTCCATCAGGAAAAACAGGATGCCATCCATTTCGCTCTGTAAAAAAAACATGTTTTTTAATGCTTGAATGGAATGGAATATATTTGCAATCCTTGCGATGTTTTTAAAAGGCAATCCCTCCTAATCCCCGATTGGAGGATTGAATCGGTTCACGTAATATCACCCCTACCTATACTTCTGTCCATATCGAGATGATCAGTCATCAACTGTACAGTAGAAAAGGGTTCGCATAAAATTTATAAATTCCCAACCTATAGGTACCTTAAATACGTGCTAGAAGTTCTGCGGACATTTTTATTTCCTATTTCGTAATCCTCGTTAGCAAAATTTTTTTTTTTTGAAAATATAAACTATCTTCGATCTGTGTACTGTGAAGACTGTATAGCTAGGTAGACAAATTCGGTAAATCATATAATCACGTAAAAAAAGAATCCTTAATCTCCTTAAATTTGAAATATTGCACAGACGACGTTTATCTTGAAAATTCTTCTTTTCTTGTTTTGCAAAATTCTTGTTAACTTTACTTTCATTTTTTTTTAGTTTTTCAAGACATTCTTTGAAAAGGTGTTGTTTGAGTTGTGAGCTATTCTTCTGGTAGCATGTTCTTGTGGTCAGAGTAAACATTGGACTGATTGAACAATGGCGAAAAGGACGAAAACGATCAAGAATCAATTTATTTGCGCAATTCAATTTTTTCTTGAAGAAAGAAAATCCATTCTATGGACTCTATAAAGATTGGAAGAAGAAGAAGAAATCAAACATCCTTTTTCGAATAGGGATTCGAACGGACTATATGCATGAGCTCCTTAGAGGGTATCCCATCCAATCCCATCCATTGAAATGCTCAGGAAAAAGTAAACATAAATAATTCCGATAACAATATCAGTTGATTTTTCTCTGACAAGATCCCAATGGATCGTTGTGCTAATATTATCCTTGCATCAAACAAAAGCGCAGTATGTGGGTTTTATAAATTTAATTCTGGAAGCGCAGGATGAAAATACACTTAATTTAATTTTTTAACCTTGTTAGTAGAAAAAAAATAAAATGGAATACAATGGCCGATGTTGCTGACAATGGAGTATTTCTCCTACAAGTGTAAACATAGGGGGTAAAGGATATTTTTCTCAAAGAAAATGCATCTGAAAAATCCATCACAGCATAAAATGTCCTGTATCTGTATGATGGAAAAGAGGAGTGAGAAAATATTACATTCTCTGATGATGAATAAGTAAAACGAGATATAAAAAAAAAACACTTTTGTTTGCTCAGACGCAATGTTGGTGTAAACAGGGACAAACAAACTGGACAATCTTATTGAATTACACGCCTTTCAATGAATGAATTCGATATTTCACAATTCTATAAAAAGGCTACTGCTCAAAGACTATAAACAATGATCTGATTGTTGTTTGTTTTGGTTGTTGTCTAGATCTATAGACAGTTCGAGTTACAAAAACACGTTTTTTGAAAATAAAATAATTTAATGTTTAGCTTAAACATTGACTTTTTGTGAATCATTTCTTTTTTTTCTGCGTCGCACTCATTCAAATTTCTAAAAGTATTAGGGACAAACAGTCTTCGTGTGAGGGGACAAAGTTACTGGGCGCGTTTACGCACATTTTTCTCAAATAGATTCAAATAGTCACTAGATATATCTTTTTTACTTGCTTTATAGGTCCGTCGGCCTATGCGTCTGTGCGTTTGTGTCAGCGTCGGTGCGTCTGTGGGTCCACTGTAATTTGAGCTAAAGCCTTAACGGGTTAATCGATTTACATGAAATTTGGTTCAGAGCATTTTTATGTGATTTTCTAGAGGAAGAATTCGAATTTTTTGTTTTAGCTCGTCTAGAACGGGTAACTGCCATTCAAACATTTTGGTTTTATCAACTTTGATCGAAAACTGCTGTAACGATTTTGATTTAACTTCGTACCATCAATAACCAAGTCAATTTTAAGAAAACTGCGTTTCATATTTTTCTCAAAAAAATCGCATAACGGAATTAGGTTTTTCACGTTTTTTTGAGAAAATGCGGTCTTATTTTTGGGTTATTCAAGTATATCTTTCTGATGGTTTGACTGATTTTGTTATAATTTCACAATCTGGTGATTCTCAATAGTTTAAACAATATTGCATTTAAATTTAAAAAAAAAAAACATTGATTTATTAACAAAAAAAAAATATCAAACAAAAAATCAATTAATCAAATAGTTGGTATACTTTTGACTCTTTTAGTATTTTCTCGTTAAGTATATATAAATAAAGGGTTTTTCAACAGGGACGCTACAAAAGTAGAGTAACAGGGACAGCAAACGACGCCATATTTCTTGCCGCTCTTTTGACATTTCTCTTCAATTGAGCGTCTCGCGTAAAAATTTGAATCCACAGGCACAGTTCAAAATGTTCCCGTGCCAGTGAGACAAAGAAGTGCCCAAATGTGTCTCTCACACGTCGTTCTCAAGCGTTGGGCATCTCTGTGACGTCGTTGTGGCGAATTTTGCGAAAAGATCTTGGCCTACATCCTTACAAGATTAAATTGACGCAAGAACTGAAGCCGCTTGACCACCAGAAGTGTCGTATGTTCGTGAATTGGGCTGAGCAACAACTTGAAAATCATTCGGATTTTTATCGAAAATCATCTTCAGCAATGAGGCTCATTTCTGGCTGAATGGCTTCGTCAATAAACAAAACATGCGGTATTAGTCAGGCAGCAATCCACACGCACTTCATGAGTCATCATTGCATCCCGAAAAAATTACGGTTTGGTGTGGTTTATGGGCCGGCGGCGTCATGGGCCGTACTTCTTTCGTGATGATCAAGACCGGCACGTTACTGGGGATCGCTACCGTTCAATGATAACCGAATATTTTTGGCCCCAATTGGATGATATGGACTTGGAGGACATGTGTTTCCAACAGGACAAGCCACACAGCGAATGTCACAATCAATTTATTGGAAACCAAGTTTGGAGAACTTGTTATCTCACGAAATGGTCCAGTCGCTTGGCCGTCTCGGTAGTGCGATTTGACCGTTAGACTATTTCCTGTGGGGCTACGTAAAGTCTATGGTCTATGCCAACAAGCCAGCGACGATTGATGAACTTCGTAAGAATATTGAACGTGAAATTGCAGCAGTAGCGGCCGATTTATGCTTGAAAACCGTCGAAAATTAGGTTCAGCGTCTGGACTTCTGCAAGCGTACCCGTGGTGGCCATGCAAAAGAAATCAAGTTTCATACATAATGGCATCAAATGTACTTTCACAGGAAAAAAGGAATTCGTTTTTGTTTTATTTAATAAAACTTTTGTAGCGCTCTTATTGAAAAACCCGATATATGTACCACATCATGCATCTTCAATGTGTAGTTACACACAGTTTTGTTAACCACAAGAGCACGTTCGTGCGATCAAGTCATGCATATTTTTGCGAAGAGTTTCATAAGTAATATAATAAACAATTTTTTTTTTTGTCATATCTTCCCAAAAACCTATAGTTTCCGAGCAATTAATAAAGAAACAATGTAGCTAAAGGTTATATCATAAGATATTCAAATACTGAACTTTTAAAACGTATGGTTTGAATATATGGCTGATCAATTAATAAAACCGTTTGACCTGAAAAACCAATAAAAATAACAATAAACTACAAATCTCAATTTTTGAGGAGTTTCGATAAATTTATTATCATCTACCCTTAATGTAAGATTCACTTTCGAAATTATGAACAGAGTATATCTAATAGTATAGGTATTTCTATGTTATGAATACTACTTATGGCATGCAACCCTGAGGATGGCCTTGGCTTTGCAAGCCAGGGTGCAACTGTAAGATAATTCCAATAGATACAAAATTCAGTTGCATTTCAAAATTGTTTAAAAAATAAGGCATACTTTTAGGTGAAGACCCATATTAATATTTCATACAATTTAGAACAAAAATACAATTTTACTTTTTGTTGTTTATTACATCTCGTCCATAACTTTAAAGTTTTGTTTTGTTCATCTATGCCGGCCGGCGGTAGGTATAGGGTTAACTAAAAATGTGGGCCTTTGGTCACGTTTAATATGTATGTATATGAGTTTCATGCAATTAAAGGGTGTTCATCAAAGGAGCTTTCATCATACCAAAATGTATCTACATATTTGTTGCGTATTTATTTGTATCTTAATGATGTGGTTGGTTGGTTTCTTAGTATTGAAATTCTGCATTTAGAAAGAAGACAAAAGAGAAACAATTTGGCGGAGCATTTTTTGTATAATTTCCAAAGCAAAATGACCAGTTCTGAAATAAAAATACAGTAGACGCTCAATAGAACAGAATAATAGAATAGAAAAGACTTTATTGACGTAAAAAATTAAGATTTACAATGTTGGATTACAAGTCGATTAAGACCTGGTTAAGAATGACCGTCGGTCAGATTGACAGAATTAAAAATAAAAAATTAAATTTTAATAATTACAGTGCATTAAGAAAAAAAAAATAATAAAAATTCTCAATTAATAAACAATAAATAAAGTGAAATGACAAAACATAAACCAAATCAATGTTTTTTTTTTGTCCAAACAATTAATGAAATTGACATCAAAAGCTTTCTGTTAGAATTCTGGTTCTATAAACCAATGCGGATCGAATAAATTTGTACAGTTTCTCCCACCCTTCCATGCCATTTAGAATCTGTATTACTTTTGCAGCTTCGAACATGTTCTTTCCGAAAATGTTCCTGCGAATTTCTTTAAAATTGGACATGATCCAAGAAAGTGTGCAATATTTTCTCTCTCGTGCGTATTGCAGATTTCACATTCAAGCGAAAGGTCTGGCCTATGAGGAATAAAGTTCAGGGCAACAATTTCCCCCCCTGCCTCGTAGAATTAGAGGAATACTTATAGTTAAAGTAGTTTAATTCACCTAGATTAAACTCAAGCTTGCTATAGTATTCTCTATATTGCGAAGATTTAGCCTGGCTGATGAAATTCTCACGATATCTTTCGTCAAGTCTCGCGACGAGTCGGTAAACAGTTTTCTTAAAAGCCGATAGATGTTCTGTATCCAGTTCGATCGATTCATACAGAGAATTAGAAAGATCAATCCACGCTCAATATAGTGACGAAATTAAAACCAGGGATGTTCACTATATCGAGATAGTTCACTATTTCGAGAGGGGCGCTAAAAAGGTTTTCCAGCGTAGAATTTTTTCAACTAAGCAGTCAGTTAGCTATCAGGGGAAAAAAATAGGAACAAATATTTGTTTAACCGACTATTGAAAATTGGCCCTTAATAAGGTAAAAAAAAACTTCTCATAACATTAAAAATAACAAAATAAACATCATTATTCATAAACAAAAAAAAAAACAATAAGGGCTACTTGCACGAAACCGAAGGATAAATTACTAAAATTCGAAATAGCTATCCTTGGATACAAAAATAGGTTTATTGTTTTTGATTTGACGTTGCACAAATGAAAAAACAAACTTGGATAAGTAACTATAGGATACTTATTTAATTACAGACAGAGCAACATTAGAAAAAAAAAAACAAAATTAATTCATAAATGTCATTTTTTGTTCGAAATATTTTTAAATACTTTCATTCTGTTTCGGTTTTGCATATTAATAATGACTTCTTATTCAACAAAGAAGCGTTCAAGAGCTCCAAATTTTACAACTTCGGAGATACCAGCTAATTCTCTCACTAGTCGAAAAATATAAAAATATCATTGAAAATAAAAGAACAGACGCTGCGTGAAAAATCGCAGATCTAGGAAGATTTACCTAACGAATTTGACGCCAACACGAGTAGCTACAACAGAACTCCAGAGAGTATCCAAGCCTGTTACATCAGCTGGCTTCCAGTTGCATAAAATCGCACAGTGCACAAAAGTTGAGTAATGGCAGATACCGAATTGTTTCTTTGGATAACGTACATACTTTTTTTAACTTGAATGACGATTGTATGAGTAAATACCTATCACTTGAGAACTCCAAGAAGGGTTTAATTTTTCAAGAAGGGACAGTGTCGTTTTTTTGTCAGCCGAAACCTTCTCAGAAAGTTACTATCCTGCAAATCATACAAATTTTGTCTTTCATAATTTCGTCTGTTGCAAAAATTACTGCTTATGAAATCAATGAATTCTTCCTCTCGTTTGATGTTATTTATATTATTATGTTATTTATATTAAGTTATGTATATAATAATGTTTTCAGTTTTGAAAGTTTTCACTTACTTTTAAATTAATCAAGGCACTACACTGGCAATAAAACTTATCCAGAGAAATGAGATTCGGATAACTATTTTAAATATTTATCTATGGAAAGGTTGCTAAATGTAATGGTGAAACCAGTTTTTTTTAAATTAGATAAATTAGCTTATCTCAGGATAAATCAGTAGTTACTGCTGTCAGATAACTTTGGTGCAAGTGGCCCTAAGCTACATAAAACAAACATAGGTACCTCCTACCTACTCCACGTAGAAATTATTTTTTTTAATAGATAAGAATTACATTTTTTTCTGTAAAAACAAACTTCAGAATTTGAATGAATTTCTGTTCACAATTACAATATATCATACAGGTTAGAATAAACTATTAACTTGTGCTAAACTTTGTGACTGAATGAACAATCCACATGCATAAAGTGAACGGTAAAATTTATTAAAAGTCAGTCGACAAAACTGTACACAAATTTCAGCTGGAATATTCTTGCTAAGTTCTGAAAAAAATATTGTTCACTGTATCGAGATTTATTTGTTCGCAATTGGATAGTTCACTCTACCGAGATTCACTATATCGAGCATCTACTGTATTAGTAATCTTTTCAAAGTCAAAGAAAAGATTTTGAAATTAGAGCTTCACACACCATCGGATTTCTGTAACAAATTAAAATGATTATGAACAAAATGTTCAAAATCGTTTTCGAGTAGTTTTCTTATAAATTATAATTTGTATTTTATATTATTGTTAAGAAAAAAATGGTACGCGGATTTGAAATAGGGTAGAGTCCCCAGTGGCCGGTCCCTTAAGAGATTTTTCTAAGAAAATATCACATAAAATCTGGAATTTTCCACCTTTCTGATTAATTTTTAAAATAAAAATCTGGATTTATAAAATTTATATTATTAATATGAAACAAATGTTTTATTTAGTTTTAATGAAAAAGTCAAAGTCGCATATCTCCAGTATTAGGCCCCCTAGTTTCTGCTTACAAAGAGGTGGTCGAATGCTCAATTTTATTGATTTTGACTTCAATTTTTGATGGAATATTTTTTTAATAGCTCAGTTAATCATATTTTGCATTTTCTGAAAAGAAGTAGTTTTTCATATCTTCGTCCGGGTGGCCGATTATAGGAAACACCAATCATTTTTGTATCATATCTTCGGCGCCCTTTAAAAAAAAAAACCACAATTTCAACATATTTTCATATTTTAAAGTAGTTTTAGTTTAAATATAATGTTTTTTTCTATGAAAAAAAAAACGCATATAAAACCACTGACCTTAAAATTCACTTATTCTGAAACAAATTGCACTGTTATTTACAACAGTTAAACGGCTTATAAAATTTTCCCGACGAGGTCGCGCATTTTTTTAGCTCATAACTTGCGAACAATTGGTGAAATCTACGAAATATTTTGACAGATCATGCAACTGCTCCGGCATCTTACCACCCCATATGTCATCTTAAAGTTTAGAAATTTATTGGTCAAAAAAGTTCAACTAAGTAGTTTCTTTAATTAGTCAGCCATATATTTTTTAAATGAATTTTTAAAGATTTCTTCAAGGTCGTAGAGATTTTATAACCTCAATTGTGGGATATTCGAAAAAAAGTATAATATCTGAAAGGTCACTAAATCCTCGCATAGAAGGCCAACTAGTTTCAGGCATAGATTTTCGTTTTACGAATTTTTAAAGTCTTTTCAAGGTTCCACAGATTGTGGCCCTGAAAAAAAATCTTTAAAAAAAAACATACAAAAAACTAACGCTGAATAATTACTGAAACTAATTGGCGTTTTATGAGGTCACTACGACCTTTGAGATAATATAACATTTTTTTTGCGAATAGCTATCTTACAAAATAGGTGCTGTACGACCTTGGAGAAGCTTTACAAATTATTTAAAAATGCCTTTTTATATCAAAATAATATTGGATATTAAAATTTTCAAAAAAAAAATATTTTTGCTTGCATTTAAAAAAAAATGAGTATACTTAATGCTGGTATCTAACCTTTTTTTCGCGGGATTATTCCTTTTTCCGACTTCGAAAAAACTATCCCGTGAACGCTTCTTAAATCCCGCGTTATCCTTTTAATATCCCTTTTTTCAGCTTCGGAAAATTTCAAACGAAAAATGTTTTCAATTTAATGGAAAAAGCTAAAACGATCAATCAAATAGTGCGACGATTAAACGTATATGTTCACAGTTAGCGTAGCTAAGCTGTAATTGTCTTTATTGTTTTTATCTGCGCAACTCTTTTGGTTAGTTTTATTATTTTGAATTATTTCGAATTGAAAAAATGCCAAAACCAACTAAAGGGGAATGTGTTTTGAACGCTAAACTTCGAGAAAAGTATCCATTTCTCAAAATCGTGAAAACAAAGAGTGACACTTTTTGTTAAAAGTGCCTGACGCCTGAGCCATTTTCCATAGCATTGAATTCTACAACTTTTTAAAATCAAGTCTCGCCAAAACTCTCAAAAAGAGAAATATGTGATGCAACAATGTGCTTCAGATGCTAGTGACAATGACATCGAAGACGACATCGATGCAACATTGTTGATAGATTGATCATTAAAATGTTTCTTACAGATTATTTTCTATTTTCGTCTGCCAAATGCATAATACGTATGCGTAAATATTAAAACAAATAGGTAATTTTTTAAAAATAAAATTTTAAACTAAAAGAATAGAATATGATTTGTGGTGGAAATTTATTGTTTTTGTATCCTTTTTTTCTGATTCTGATATCCCGCGAAATCTTCAAATTTGGCGGTTATATCCTTTTTTTTTCAGAAAAAAAAGATATCAGCCTTAAGTATACTACATATTAAGAATTCCAAAATAATACTTTTTCCGAAAATGACTAAAAATTTTTGAAATTTTGTATTTTATTGTTCAAAAGAGTCAGCAAGTCAAAAGAGCAAGTTCGTGCAATCCAATCGTGCATTTTATTTAAGTTCAAATGGCGGATTCCGAAACAGGTGGGTTATTGTAACTAGGTATATTCAAGCCAACATGTACATCTTCTTTTCGAGTTATTAGAATGTATCTTTATAGTACCAGAATGAACGAACTGTTGTTTTAAAGTAGAAAAAAGATTAACTTACGTACCTAGGTATTCATATTGTTGATGCAAAAGTCCCCACCAAATAATGTATATTTTCTCGGTGCCTCCCCGGGATAAACATAATTTTAATAAGAATTTAAGAAACACTGAAATCCGAATTATTATCTAAGCTGTTCTCCCCGTCCCCCTTAAATCGTGTTCTAACGTTAAAATTTCCACATAATAATTACAATATCTATAGATGTACTACTACTACATTCGAATGAAAAAAAAAGTCACCCCACTCCATCCTCCACGTGTGCATTAAATCTATTGTTTTGTTCTTAAAACTGGTTCATGGTGGTGGTGCTAGATTAGTTCTACACAGATTATATTAAGAAGGGTAAAGGTAGAACAATTTTAAAAAACCGAACATGCAACAAATACTCAAACCCCCTTCCTTAATTTATTATTTGGGTATCTATAGAATATAGATGCAACCATTCTTCTGCGCTCGTACGTTTGAATTGTGAAATAAAAGGCCTGCAATTAAATTATTTCACTTTGTTATTCAAAGTACCTACCTATAGATATCTCAACTATAGGTTCGCTACTTTTGTTCTTTATAAAAGTTCTGCATTTTCCTTATTTGCACTTTGTTTTCGCAATAAATTTCAAGGATATAATAAATATACGAGAGTGTGTGAAGGGACATATCGATACAAGCACATATATATGCCTATGTACAAACATCATTCGTTTCTATAAACCCTGATGACCGAACTTACAATAGGATGGGATTTTAGATTCCCCTAGGACCAATTCCATTTGTTATTTCAGAACTAACACTGTAAGTCCGCGAGGGTTATCTAAGCTGGGAAGAACGTTTTTAACGTACGGAGAGATCAGATTCAACATCAACAGCGACCCAAAAAGGATGAGCTTTGATTTAATCAGCTAAGAAAATGAAAACCAGGGTGAAACGGGCCAAGTGAAAAAATTTTATTTCACATTTATATAGGTAGAACCCTAAGGTAAAACATAAAAATGTCCGTCCCTATAGCGCTCATGTGTACCTACATATATAAAAATTTAATACGAAATAATAATAGAAAGGACCATTCAGAATTTTTGGAAAAATAAATCCGTCATCATTCCTTTTCGAATGCAAGTGTGTGTGGAGGAATTAAAGTTGAAAGACTGAAAAGCAAAAGACTGATGTCATGGTATGGTGTATGGTATGGTGGCAGGAGCAGATGTTTTTTCGGAACACAACCCCAGGACACTTTTTTTTATGTAAAGGGCAACCCGATTCGCGCGCGTTTTCCATTTATTCAATTCTATATCGAAATTTTTGATTTTGGTGCGCTCGTCGGTTTTGGTACGTGTTTCAGGCGCAAGGGGACCACTTTAGGACCTTAACTCAATTCGTTTTGTTAAGTGCGTTTCTTGGAGGATTAATTCATGTGAAGTCCTTTTTCATCTTAAATTTTATGTTTCTCATTCCGTTACTGGTAGGTAGGTATAGGCATGTTTGGATTGAAATTATTGAAGTTGTCGGAGGTAAAGTAGGTAGTTGAAGGTACCTAGGTAAGGTATATGTAGAAAGGAGGGTAAGTTGAATGACAAGAACGATTTTTTTTTGTTTTGTACATATGAGTAGGGGAGAAATTGACGAGTCTTTTGTGTTTTTCGTTCGATCTCACCTTCATGTGTGCCAGCCAGTTCACCTACCTCTACTTATTGATGTATGTTGGTGTGAGAAGGCTGTACTGCGAGTATACCTATGCGCTTAGATATGCCTTTTCTTTCGATAAGGCGACAGGAGATTTTCATTAGTCCTGGCATTGCATTCAAATCGTTGATTGTATTGTTTGAAGACTCATGCCACGCTTACCACACGCGTCTTAAAAGGGGAAGTGGAAAATGAATGGGAAAAGCGGACGAATTCATGAAAGGGAATAGGTAGGTACCTAACAATTTTCCTAAGATAGGTATAAAGGGGTTTTGATCTAAGATAACAGTAAATTGTAGTTTGGATAGAATTTCTTTCATGATAAAAGCGAATTTTAATTTATAACAATAAAACGAGGTAGATATCTCAGTAGGTGCGCAGTATTAAATGATCTTTATTTAAGATCTTCAAGAAATAGCTTCTCAGTGAGTTCTTTTGTGAAGAGGAACCTTCTAAATGTTAAGTCAAATAATACCTAGGTATCTAGGAATGTATACCTAGTACAAGTACAAAATTATTCTTCGTGAATTTTCACAATTTCATCGTACCTACCTATAATGATAAGAAAATGGAAGAAATTATGGAAATTCCCAACTCAAAAAAAGATTAAGGTCCAGCTTATTCATACTGGGTTAAATTTGTACCATAAGTTTCAGGGGTTCTTATTAAGTTGCGCTAATCAAACACAATTTTTGCAGTTTACATGATTAACAACTCAAATTATGAATTCCTTCTGATACCAAAATTTGTTTAACATACACCTGCGATAGTTTACCATCAGTTGCACCAAGTCTCGATTAAAGATGATCTGCTGTGAACATAATGCCCCTAAATCTCATACCGTTTAAGTAAGCAACTTGGAACTTATTAGTGAACTAAAAACTTCACTTATGTACGTTCTGCAATATTTGAATAGTCAACCTTATAAGTATTTTAATGGCCAAATGAATTGTCGATTATAAAATTTAGACCGCATTTACATTGCCCGATTTTTCCAATGCCGATTTTGCTTTGTTGTTGTAATCGTGTGAGAGAGAATGGAAAAATGCCGGCTGTCCCTCGAAATCGCACACGATTACAGCAGCAAAGAAAAATCGCAATGTAAAAGCGAACTTACATGGCAACGAAAATATTAATTTTTTTTCTTCAATTTTTTTACAACAAAACTATTTTGTCTGAAAAACTAATTGACACAATCATATACATTTATTATAAATATAAATTGTGAAACGCCAAGATAATTTAGATGTCGACTAAGTTATCAGAACTTTACTAAAACAAACCCATAAGACTTAAGGCCGAACCATAATAGAATTAACTCAACTTAAGCAACCAAGCGAATGCAAACTCTTATACATATATTGTTAACCATATAATAGCCGTTCTGCTCAATTTTGATACAACTTTCGCGAACTTAAGCAAGAGCCATTGATATGGCTCTGAACTTAAGCAAATGTTTGACGTTTCGCTTACGTTGAGTTAAGTCTATTATGGTTCGGCCTTTAATCTGCGATCACATTTTTTTTGTCCAAGAAAAATCACTCAAAATTTGCGTTTCTACGGAATGCTTCAGATTATTTTATTTTTACATTTGCAAATTTGTCTGTGCAAAATGTCAAAATTCAAAAGAAATTAAAGCAGACTTATTGGCCTTGGCTAAAACCTCTTCTTAAAAAAAATTTAAAAGTTTTTTTGGGGTATATGCAATAAGGGGGGAAGGGGACATAATCCCAATATCCCGAATGCCGAAAATCCCGAATGCCGAAAAATCCCAAATATTTTCGGGATTAAATACAGAATTTCAATACTTTTTAGTACTATTATAGAAGGTATTAAAAAAAAAAGGTATGGCATTACTTCTATTCAATTTTGTGCTTTAAATTAAAGTCAGTATCTCTTTGAGAATCATTTACATTCTTCGAAAGAACAAATAAACTAAACAAAACTAAATTTTGTAGGTATGTACCTAAACTAAATTCACTTTATTGTTATAATTTTTTTCAGGAAAGAGCAAAGTTTATGGGTATATTTTTCAAAAAAATCAACTTTTCAAATTCGCATTCTGTTCTTAAGAACAGCTTTAATCTAATAACAATAAACACGAAAGCAAACATAACCAATAAAAAAGAACATTTCGAAGGCTAGAATTCCAAATGGCTTAGTACTTTTTTTAGTATTAAAAATCGAGCGCACATTCGGGATTTTATCATTCGGGATTATGGCATTCGGGATTTTGTCCATTCGGGATTTTGGCATTCGGGATTTCGTATCCAACTCCAATAAGGGCGCTCTTTACATAACAAAAGTACCTACCTACTTAATTTAAATTTTAAAATTTTTTTTAGATAAGTTAACGAAAAATTCCTTAGTTTTGAAACACAATAGGGGAAAAAAAACTATTTGTTATAAGCCTTATCTAAGTATATATCTCTATCCCTTTCACAACGAATCACGAAAAATTATCTTCACAGAATCCGAATGGAATCGAAAAAAACATTTTCTCATTCAACGTAGGTATTCAATTTTCAATGTCAATTTCGAAATCAACTATCTTACGTCAAATCTTTGAGAGTTGCAATAAACACAGTGATGCCTAAAAAATTACATACCTATAACAAATAAAAAAACCTTATTGAGATAACGGTGTTATTTAATTTAATTCAATTTGTAAGTGATAACTGATAACGTAGCAAACAAATTATTTGAAAGTTTGTTTCTTACACATTTTTAACGAGTAAAATTAGACAGATATAGGCTGCCTTTCATTGAAAAAAAAAAAATTTGAAAAAAGTTTAGACATTAATTGCACCTTCCAAAGGAACTCATTTTGATCAATTTTTTGTATGAAGAATAATTGATATAATTTAAAGAAAAAGAATTTTTTTGGATTTTTAAAAAAAGATTGAAAGCTTAATATTTCTAAAACTACTCAGTCGATATTTATCAAACTTAATAAACACCAATTTTTTAACATTATCCAGAAGGTTTTAAACAAAAAATAAAACAATATTGAAGATCCAAGAAAAAAATATTAAAAATCGTAAGAGCGGTTTTAAGAATAATTAATTTTGTATATATAAAATTTTGTAAACATTTTTGAAAAAATAAATGGTACGCTAATTTAAAGTATTTATTGATGTGCAATCGAAAATTGAATTTCATAAGAAATCTTCAACTCGTTTTCGAAATACAGTCGACTCTCTCTAAGTCGAATTTTCACGGAATACAAAGATTTGTTCGAGTTAGAGACAGTTTTGGAAAAATTCGAGTTATAGAGAGAAAGATTTTTTTTAATTTTTTTTATTTATTAAAAAAAAGTTAATATACATACTTACAAAAAGTTAATAAGTTGCTTATTTAAAAAAATAATAATAAACTAAGGACTCACGAATTCATCGAAACAAAACCAAAATATAAAATAAAAAACATTTTCTGAATAGGAAAAAACAGACGATGATGGCACACGCGATACTACAAATACATATTAAGGGTATTAAAGTGTGTAGGTACTTTATGGTTCGTAGTTACATATATACATATATCCAAATACGAATTCCGAAGGGGTTATGTTTTTTTATTTTGTTTTGTGCTAAACAAAATTCGACTTAAGGGGTGAAAAAAATGCCAGTAGTCAAGAGAATGTGTTCGAGTTAGAGAGAGATTCGACTTAGGGAGAGTCGACTGTATTGAATTTTTAAAAAAATATTTTTACATTTTTGTTCAAAAATCCAAAAATATTTTTTGTATTTTTCAAATACATATACAGTCAAACTTCTTTATAACGAACCTCCAAGGGAACACAAAATTGATTCGTTATAAAGAAACTTTATACAAAATTCGTTATATACAAATTATTTTGTTTTTAAATACTGCAAGGGGAACAAAATGAAATTCGCTATAGAGAGAATTACGTTATAAAGAAGTTCGTTATAAAGAAGTTTGACTGTAATACACATAGGAACAAATGTTGTTTTTTTTTTATTTGTCAAGTGGAAGTGTTTGACAAATGTAAGAGTGCATAAAACAGCTGGCGAATATTTAGGAGGACCTGGAATAGAAGTTTGAACTATCAAATTTAAAACTTTATGAAAATATTTATTAATTTTAATTTTAAATTCTTCAAAATACTTACTTTTCTGTGCAAATAACCAATTTAACTCTGACTACTGTAGGAAAAACTTGCCGCAAATAAGGATGGCATAATATTCGTTTCATTCAGTGATATCAAATTCCACGAATTTCGAAATTCGTAGGAGATAACTTCAAATGGGATCTATTCGTAGAACATTTTCAATTACGGTGGATTCTTTGACAGGGCTGAATGTCACTGAGTATGAATGTTGATAATAAAGTTCTTGCGACATTGTCCATTTATGTATCAAATTTACTTTAAAACCTTCAAGTTCAAGGTTTTATTTAACTGTAATTTCGATTAAAAAATAATTTGTTTGCTTACTGCGAAATCTTAAATCAATATTCGTGAATCTTTCAATTTTAACGTACGTCAATTATCCTTGAAATGGTAAATCATATATTTTTTTTTGGTTCTGACACAACCCTATTCAAAATCTAAAACCTTGTATGTAGTTTTAAGGTCGACTCAGCAGTAGCACACTTCAAGTGGTATATAGAAAAGGTAAGTACCCACTCATGCAAACAGTGCTTATATGCTCATATGTCAAAACTCTACTAGCTCACTTTTCCTAATATGTATAAAAAAAAAAAGGAAAAACAAAACCACTTGAATTTTCTGATTCAAACTCAATCTCCTTCCGAAGCAGTTTTCTTAGGAAATAAAAACCTAGTAGCTATGCTGATGTGTACTCCAGTTGGTCTTGCAACTATCATGCTTGAGTGAATTATGGTCGCATATGGCGCGGAAAATATTTTCAATTATATTATCTAGCACTCGTGTATTTCGTCAAGCGTATTAAAAATCTAAGTTTTGATTTTCAGATTTATGAACGAACGCCTACATGTGGTGTTCATGTATACATGCGACGTGCTGGAGTATACGACACGTTTTCTATAGTCGTCGATTGATTAGTAACGATGGAGTCCTTCCACCATTTATGCCTCTACCAGCAAGTGTTCCACATATGGACCGAGTTTGTTTTTCTTATATTTATATTCATGTAGGTGCCACATTCTAGGATTTGATAATATTTTCTTTAATTTAGAAAAACAGGATGTACTTAAAGGAGGACGCATCCCAGGAGCAACACATATTTGACATAGTTTGGAATTTGTTCAGGAATTAATAAATCACTAAAAAAATGTCAAATGTGTAATAGAATATGGAGATTATGATTTTGTTGGGATTTAATGAGTGTCGTTAAATGTAACACCGACAATTGCATGACTTTGTATCCTTTGACGAAGGCTTAGAAAAACATTATTCATAGGTACCTATACCCAGGTCAAAATCACATGTGTGCAAACGAATGTTGAAAAATTAAAATTGTATGAAGTATGACGACTGAACTTTCAATCTATATGTATATTTATAACTGTACCAGCAATAAAGTTCAATGGTAACTCCTAGTATTTCCTTTGATTGAAAACTAGGTAGGTACATATTTACAGCGCTTTTTATGCGCAAACAAGGGTAGGTACTCCTACAAATTTATTCGATAAAGTCAGCTGCCTACAATTTCAGTATAGGTACGATCGGTTCATTGTTATTTTCTATATAAATTCGCTTCTAAGTCAAATTCACCCTCTCATTAATTTAATTTCGTCTATGTTCACTGTTCACTGCTGAAGGCCAAGATTAGGGCACTTGATAAAAACTCGAGGGAGTGCTTCGAATCCTAAACCAACAATATACCTATTAATACATCTGTTAGGTACGAATCCACCGATTATTTCTTCATGTTAATTTATGCGGACGAAATGAATGGGCGAAATTTTGAAAATAATACTAAAGCAAAAGCAACCCCAAAAAATCACTCGATCTTTCTCTATCTATTGTTTAGGCCCCGAAATAAAATATACCCACATCGAAAAGTGATTGCGTCGTGAAAGTGATCGCTGATTTTTGATTTCTGGGTAGGTAGTAGATATTCCACCCTTGTAAAACGTCAGTGACATTGATCGAACAAGTTCCTGTCGTTCAAAGTGTATGTTGGTGGTAACGTTACAGCCACCCTTGTGTTTGTCTTTCTGTATACCTATGTTTGAACTCTTAGAATGAGTACCTCTACTATTTAATGGTGTTTCAGGTTAGGGGACTCTTACAATATGCCTTTAAAATTCCTTATTATTATTTGCACTTTGCATGACTCCTTTGAATGCGTCAGCAGGAGAGATTTTCTTTAAAGAGTTCCACCATAATTTAATGCAAAATAGTTTTTTTCTTCTACAGAATTGTTGTATTGAGAATTTCATACACAACAAAAGGGTTGAGTGTGTATTATTATATTTGTCGAATTTATTTGCCTCAAGCGTCCTGCGTACATATATGAAAATACAAAAACCTGTTCTATTGATCTTGATGACTGCGGCTGACATATGCCAGAAATGCTCCACCCAGAATGAGTTATAAATTAAGAGAGTTATGTTTTTGAAAAGTACGAAATTTGAAACCATTCAATTTGCTTTTACACAATATCGCATTCTTGTCCAAAATACTCACAAGAGATTGACATTTTTTGATCTTTTTTTTAAACAAAAATGACATGTAAATTGTTGGTATAACAAGAACACTCAACTTTTTGTTGTTTCATTCGACAAAAAAAATGAAATCAATGACGTTTGTCGTGGAAGCAAAACTATCACAGTGGCAAAGGAAGTTTTTTTTAGACGTGTGGTTTTCAATCTGGCAATACTTTTTACGGAGTTGATCTTTTTGACAGCTGTCACTTGATTTATGCTCAGTTTGGTTTGCCATTTCATAACTAATAGACTTACTCCTGAAAAACGTCTGCAAATCGTGGAAATTTATTACCAAAATAATGGTTCGGTTCGCGCGACGCATCGTGCGCTGCGTCCAATATTCGGTCGACATAATCGCAAAAGTGCATAAATTCGAGCAACCATGGATCGGCTTCGCACCACGCTTACTCAAGTGGATAAAGCGCATCTTCAGAGACGCCGTACAGTGCTCACCGAAGACGCCGTACAGTGCGCACCGAAGACGCTATTGCTGCTGTGGAGCAGAGTATCGAAGAAGACCCGAATGAGTCCACCTGCCATCGCGCGCGACAATTGGAGCTGTCGAAAATTGGGCCTCTCGGCTGGAATTTATATTTATAAGCCATCCGCGGCGGCCACATTTTTAAAACATAATGGCAAAGGCAAACCCTTATCTTTATAATAATGCTAAATTCTTGGCCATAACCTTAAATTATAAACCTACCTACGTTTTATTTCTTCTGGAAAACTACAGGTCTAAAAAACACCCTTTATTTGTACAAAAATTACGCATGAACTTGTTCTTGTGGTTAACACATTGAAGGTGCATCTTAATGGTTAATAATGTTATGAAATCTTTAACCAGTAAATGTTAAAAAAGTCAAAAGTAATATGTACAAAAATTGATTGAAAAATATTAAATGTTTGATTCAGATTACAAAATTATAACAGGATCGGTCGAAACATTTAAAAAATAGGTAGGTAAATACCTACGCGAAAAAGCCAAAAATGAGACCATTTTTCTATTTCCGCTAGGAAGGTATGTGAATTTTTTGCCAAAAACTTGAAACTTGAAAGAATTATACTTTCGTCATACAGGTACCTATGGTGTTTAATTAAAAAGTGTTGTGTGGCAGCTACCCGTTAGATGAGCTAAAAAAAAACTCGTATGTACAGTTAGGTACAGTAGTCCCTCTAATTAAAACAATGCGTTTTCGGATCTTTGAGGGATTCAAATTCCTGAACCCTTTTTTCAGTTCTTAGGTAGGTATAAACTGATTTAAACAACTTTCGTTTCCATTTATAACAACACAAAATAATTTTTTAAACCTTACAGCAGAATTTCAACATTTATTAAGTTCGGAAAAAACTAAAAATAAAAGAGTAGATATTAATTAGGAATATGTACACTTCATTTCAAAATACAGAATACAGAAAAAAAGCATCCAGTTCGCGTAATTTTTTTTTTCTTCGGAATGCAGCTGCATTGTTATCTATCTAGGTTATTTTTTTACTAATGATAATGAATTTACAGAATTTTGTATAGTCTATAGTGACCATACGTCCCGCTTTTAGCGCCACAGTCTCGTTTTTCAGGCATCTGTCCCGCGGCCATAACTGTCCCGCTAAATGTCCCGTTTTCTTTAGACGTTTGTATAAATATGTGTAAGTCTCTACAATTCTCAAAATGAAGCAATCATATAAATATTATTTTACACCCCTGTGCATAGAAATTGGCGCACATAAAACAAACGTAAAAGCTATTAAAGGAAGAAAATGAGCTCATGTTAGGTGGTATATTCCCTGTTAAATGAATTGTCAATGTGAGCGTTCAAGGCATATCTGAATTTTCAGAATTTTGAATTATTGGAGCTTCTGATTGGCCAGCTGTCATAAAAAGTTAGATGTCATCTGAATTTTCAGAACTTTTTATGACAGCTGGCCAATCAGAAGCTCCAATAATTTAGAATTCTGAAAATTCAGATATACGTTGAACGCGACCAATTTTGCGTGTAGTCTGTTATTTTTAAATCGAAAACAAAACAATTTGCGGTTAAGTGAAGTGTCGCAGCAGAAAACTGATCAAACAATTTCGGAAAACGATTTGTTTGACGAAGTTAGAAATGTAAATAAATATATTGACGATATAAATATTATAAAATTAACTGAATGAAAAGAGCAAAATTTTTCTGCTGATTTGAGGTGGGTATAGACAATTTCCAACATCTTTCAACTAGAGATGTTACCTTTGAAAATATTTTAAAACTAGTGGAATTGAATATATTTTGTGTCTTCCTGGCACTAATTCGGTCACAGAAAGATTTTTTTCGTTATAAATAAAATCTGGCCCGTTGAAAAACTCAACTGTCTGTCGAAACAGTTAAGGCAATACCTCCTAATTTTAAAAATGCAGTACAAAAACTGTACCTAATCATTTTTATGAAAAAAATTAAAAATAATAATGAAATTCTTAAAGAAATTCATTCTGCATCCAAATACCTATAAGAATTAATTTTAAATTTGTAATTAAATCACTTATTTTTATTTTCTAGAACAATATTTATTATAACTATGACTTTGTCTAAATACGCTAGCAATATTGAGGCTGATATTTTGTATGGTTTTATTGAAAAAAATGTTAGGAGATATATAAATAAAAATGTTAGGAGATAGAATATACATTTTAACTGATCTCTTTTAATCTGTTCTTTTTTTTTAAATAAATATGTAATTTTTCGTTTATGTTGCGTTAGTACATAATTTCTATACCTACTCCTTGCGAAGTTTTGGAAATCTGTCCCGCTTTTGCTTCAAATAAATCTGGTCCTTTAGTATAGTGTCGGACACATAGGTACCACTCCCAATCCCTAAACGACTTGAATTCATCAATTATGCCTTTATTTAGGAATGAGCTCTTGTTAAAAATTTAATTTAGCATAGTATAGCAACTTGTAGAGGTAAACATACCGAGGTAGGTACACTAATTAATTAAGTTTCAAATAGTTATAAAATTTAAATATTTTTCAGTTTTTATTTTTATCTATGTACCTACCTATACGTATGGCTGTGTGTATCCTTACCCATCTATGTACATTAGGTATTATGTGAGCATATAGAGAATGACAAATTAATTTTTTACGTGATCGAGTTTTTCCACCCTTTTCTTGTATGGTAAGTTTTGTTATGTTGTACATATAGGTACGTAACGTACCTGGCAGATAGGTACCTACCTAAAGTAAAACTATCTCATTCCTGTTTGAAAATTAAAACAAAAATAAACATAGGTATGTACCTAGTACTGTACATTAATATGTAGAGATGTATGTAGGTAGAAGGTACAATATAATTCTTAGGAAGCGTGAACTTTTTTTAGATAAAGATAACCACTTAGATATATTCAAAAAATTAGGTAGGTATAGGTATAGGAACCTACCTTTACATTATGTTCTTTACATGAATTCATTTGATCTCCTAAAAAAAAAACGGATCCATAGACATATGTATAAGTATTGTCCTCCGGGCATTATTCCATATCCAGACTTTAACGCACAAAAAAATACTTCCTATATTTCTTACAATTTTCATAGGGTAATGCGTAACATGTTTTTGAATGATAGCCAAAATCAGTTATGAATTTATTGATGCCAAAATCCGTTGAAAGGTAAAAGTCTGTGACCGAAAATATTTAGAATTTAGGAGGTATGAAGGTAACTTGACACAGGTATTCTAAATGTGTTATTCAAACTTTAATGCATAGTTCTCAAAAATGTTGGTGTGTTTAGGTATATTTTTTGACAATGTAAGCCAAAACGTTTTTGTTTCACAAGGCAAGGTTTTGTCGTATACGGTGTGGTTTTCCCCATAAGGACGTGTGTAATAATCGACAGCGATGCTGGTTAAAAATAAAATATTTTCATTCGATGTGCTTTGGTCGTATACAAAGCCATGTGTCTTCAACAACAAGTAATTAAAAAATAAAAACAAAAACATGTTTTCTTGCTCCACCTTCTTGTTTCATAAGATAGAAAAACACGTTTTGACTGATTCGGTGTGTTTAAAACACACGCGTAAGCAAACATACATACATTTGTTCCAAATAATAGCAAACACAACACAATAATAGCAGTACCTAGCTTTACCTACGTATTATTCGGCAAATATTAAAAAATATTATTTTAATATTACTTTGGTATTACTTTAAAGTAAGGAGCGTTGTTATTTTTTTGGCCATGGCTGTAAGTAGGTAACTAAAAGATAAATTGAAACAGTTCAGCGAAAAATTTTATCAAACCAGAATTTGTCCAAGAAATTTTTACTATGGTGAGTTAAAGTTGGTATCTAAAAAAATTTACAAAATTCTGCAATCCAAAATTCTGTATTTCAAAATTCTGTAGGTACATGATACAAAAATTTTAGAATATAGAAAAATCGTATATGTACATATTACGTTTTCATCAGTGCCGAAATGAGTATCTAGTATTCAAATTAGCAGAAAATCAGTGTTTCTACTATGAATGCATATATTCCTCATCTATCTAAATACTTTTTGCATTTCTCTTTAACATTACCTATGTCAATTTTGGAATTTTCTGTCAAAGGGTATCCAATTTTTCTGAAATTAGGTGTGTTTGTAATAGATAGCTTCCAACCTAATTTTTTTTGTAAATTTGGTTGAAATTATAGCATTTAGAAATATGAGTTTGTATGTCTGAGCAATGAAATGATTTTAAGATGGAATTGAAAATTTTTAAGGAGTTAAGAATGTTTGCCCTAATGAGCACGTATAATAAATATATGTATCTACATACATATATCTATGTAGGTCTGATCCCTTACTTTATGCACAAAAACTCAAATTGTCACATTTTCAAGAGGAAAGACGAAATTCTTTTAAAATTACGAAATTTTCTTTTACCTAAGTTGAATGACAGGCACGACAAGCGACAAGATATGTTTGTCTTCCACTTCCATTCTTTAATATCACTTATAGTGAAAAAATTTGACTCTCTATCGCTAAGGCTGTCAAAAATAAGTACATATTTTGTTAAGTATGGAAACGGCTTTGGACCGAAAATCATAGTGAGCATCTCCAAAAGAAAAATTTTGAAATAAAGAAAAGATTATCTAACAGAATTTTGAAATTCAGAATAATGGACTTACAGATTAATGAAATTTAAAATTAGGTCCATAGGGAATTTGCGATACATTTGCAGAGGGTTGGTCATAGAAACAAGATTTTGGTATATACAGGGTGTCCCGAAATCATCGCCTCAGAAGAAAACAATAAGTTCCTGAGGTCATTTCAAGTCGAAAAACTTAAGAGGTAATTTTCTCGTTTTCGCTTCGTTTTCGACTTATAACGGTTTTATGATTTTCATTCTATTTTCCTTTGACTGGCTCTAACTTTGCTAAACTACAACCGATTTAGAAATTATTTAAACAAAAGCAGTTAGGAATTTCTATCCACCATACAACTTTTTTTATGTGTGTATAACGGTTTTTCCACAATTTATTATCAAACACATTTTTTAAGCATTTTTAGGCTGTTTTTTGACTTCGATATGATTTTGTTCACAAAAACACGTTATTAAGTATGATTTTATTGTTTTTATTGTGAAAGCCCAATATGTTTTCTTAAAAATCACTTTACATTTTTTTACCTAAAAATACATTTAAAATAATTAAAAAAATATAAACAAAAAAAAAAATTTTAATCCGTTGTAGTTTGGCAAAGTTAGAGCCAGTCAAAAGAAAATAGAATAAAAATCATAAAAACCATTTTAAGTCGAAAACGAGAAAATTACCTCTTAAGTTTTTTCGACTTGAAATGACCTCAGGAACCTATGGTTTTCTTCTGTGGCGATGATTTCGGGACACCCTGTATAATAATAACCCGTTCCCAGTTTAAATATTATACGTACTTTAAATATTCTACAATTTTTGTTCAACAAAATAACACAAACGTTTTCATTTATTAAATCTTCTGTGATGTGTTATAAAAAAATCAAGCCATGGAATTATTTATTTTATTTTACCATTTTTATGTGAACCTATTTTCCATATTTTTGAAAACAGAAAACAATATCTAAACGCTATATTTTCTTTAATACATAGTTAGTAGCTATTTAGATTATTTTTACTTCGCTTTTGTTGATAATCACTTATATTTTTTTGACCACATTATATCTAAGCTTATTAGCTTGGAAAATGAAATTCCCAGTTTGTAGTCTCTGTAAAATGAGATAACTAAAAGATTACGTAGTTACCTAATTTTCAGTCGAATTGTATTTTAACAATTTTCTTAATTAATTAAATTAAATAAATTAGTTATAAAAGAGCCATCAAAAAAAGTATGATATCTGTTGTAGGTATAAATTATCACATACCAAACACACGATCTCATACCCTATCTACCCTGAAAGATCCGTTGATCTTTACCAACAAGAATAAACACAAAAATAAATGAATTCAGTCAACCCCTACTTTTATCTGAATGTATGCGTGATCAGATGTTAGATTTCCCACCGCAAGGGCGCAACGGCAACAGGAATAGCAATCATATCAAACCAATACATCGGCACCGACGTGAGAATAACAAAAAAACCGTTTCATTTTGACAATGGGGTGGTGGTTGGCTGAGCCCAAACAACCATGAACTTCATTGCTTTTCGCCTTAGTACACACAATGAGATAGGGGATGAATATTTTTTATATTTTCATATATTATATCCTTTTTGCCTCTCATGCACGTCTGTTGCCCGTCGCGCCGTCGTCGTCATCATCGTCCTTTCGTATGTAATTCGTTATAGCTATCATATGAGTGTGTGCGTGTGTGTTTGAACGTTAACTGCACCTTTGTCAGTTTATTGCTTGTTGTTTTTTGTGTCTGTTTCTCCACATTACCGCTCGTCGCCCCATGAAACATTGCAGTCAAAGATATCGGGCGGCACGCGACACAGATATCGAGCAGCTGTCCTTCAGACAGGACATAAAATTAGATAGTAGAAGAATTTCCCAATCGATAGCGGGACGGTATTCGGTTAAGTTGTTTTTTGTATTTTTACTCAAAATTCATTTAAACTCGCTGCTTAAATTGAATTTGATAATTTAAAAATTAAAGTTAAAGAATAAAGCAGTGACGTAAGTTTTTTGAATAAACAATCCTCTGGACTATAAGGGCAATGGCCACGATTGGCATTATGTCTTATGGTATGCCGCCAAATTTAAAATTGAAAAATACCTTTAATAAAATCACAATTACGACCAACAACAACGCCGGTATTTTGAGTGATAGTTCTTGCAATAAACTTGTGATCAATAGTAATTCGATTGTGAAAAAAATTAAAGATTTTGGAATGATTGGCAGTGTGAATAACAGTGGCGCCGTCATTATGAGAAAAAAACAAAAGCTCATTCCCCTGAATGAGTCCAATTGTGAGAATGTTCTTCCACAGGGTGAAAGTGGCAAACAACCTCCTGCGAAAAAAATTAAAATTTTTGCAAAATGTATTGAGCAAAAGACGGCTAAATTGGCCACCGGCTGTGATTCAGCTGCAGGAACTCCAGGACGCAAAGGATTACCGGCCCCACAAGCTGTGGCGCGCCGCAACGCCCGCGAACGAAATCGCGTGAAGCAAGTAAACAATGGATTCGCCGCCCTCCGCCAACATATCCCAGAAGAGATTGCTAAAGTTTTTGAACCCGTTGGCGGGGCAGTCACTAAAGGAGCAGCGAAGAAGCTAAGCAAAGTCGAAACACTGCGGATGGCTGTGGAATACATTCGTGGCCTGGAGAAGCTTCTGGGCTATGAAATACCTCCTGTATCACCCCTTTCTGCACACGACGGATGCTATACCGTTATTAAGGATGAATTCGGACCTCACTCACCGATGAATGACAATTTTGACAACTACGATGATAGCAATAGTGCAGCTGATCAGGACCAAGACCAAGATCACGATCAGGATTTCTGCCAAATTCCCGATAGTTTGCCCAACATAACCACTTTAAATGGATTGCAGTACATTCGGATTCCAGGAACAAATACCTATCAGTTGCTAACCCCCGATATCTTCGGCAACGAAGAGAACTTCGTTCCCCTAATCGGGACTAATTGCTATCCCATTAATGATGACCTAACGAGCGAGGATATTCAGGCTTCCATGTTGGCTGCAGTCGCACCTGCATCGACCCCATCCGAAATGACGGCACCTACCTCAACGTCTTCTTCGATGTGCTCGCCCCTATCGCCATCATCAAGTGTGTTATCACCTGCGGCCGGTGGCATTTTACTACAGCAAACTATGTCGCGTGCCACCAACGACCTCTGCATGATGCCTCCCCAATATCAGACGATGCACGATGCCCCCCACAATCATCACCATCAGCAACACGATAATCGCTTGGCGGCACACGTTAAGATAGAACCTTCAGATATCGTTTACCAACAACATTTGCTGGGAAATTTGTCACCCCATCATTTGGAGAGCAGTGGCTCTGGCCAAGGTAATTACATTACCATTTCTTCTGCTCAAGGTGAAAATAGTAACGATGAACAAAGTTTGTACGATAATGTCCTCTATTTGAAGAAGGAATTCAGTGATGTCGTCCTTGATACATCTACAGCTGCACTTTCCGATGAAAGTATGATGGATGCCATTGACTGGTGGGAGGCCAACACCCCCAAATCAGATGGTGGACATATTCTGTAGAACACCACGAACATAATAAAAACATTTCAATGTTAGGTGAATATATTTATTAAAAAGCAAAACAAAAAAAAAAAAACAATTATCGTTGAGTAATATAAATTAAGTTAAAACCAAATAGTTATTTTTCTATATTATTATTATGAATACTAAAAACGCTTAAATTATTAAATTTTATTTTGTATAAAAATTAAGAAAATATTTATAATTAAATGAATGTAGATACATTATGAAAAATTAAACAATGAAGTACTATAAGCAAAACAAACCGAAGACAATTATTTACCTATTAAGATTAAAAAAGAGTTAAATAAAATAATAAACTTACATTTTTAGTTTTATCTTTTATTTATGATTTTAATTTTAAGTTTTATGTACATGTTTCTTCCAGTGAATAAAAGAAGTTTATTTAAAAATGTTGTGAGATTTATTATAAAATGTGTACAATTTTGTGGAGTTTCAGAGATTATTGGATTCGAGAAGAATGTAAACAATGGAAATAGTCATTTTATTGATACGAAATTAAAATAAATAGCTAACTTACCATCCCTACTCTGATATTCGATTCAAACGAAAATTAGGATTCAAATCTTTTCTTTAATTTCTAAAAGTTAGTTCTTTTGAATCTTCTATTAAGGCCCTGTTTTTCAATGCGATAATAAAGTTAAACCGGAGTTTATTCACCAAATTTAGTGAGTTAACTCTGGATTAACTGAACAGATGGGATTAATGTTTTATCCTCCGAGTTTGTTAAGTCTTCTTTATGTCTAAATCCTCCACTAAAAAATGCTTCTTTAGTTGATTGTAGATTAATTCTTACCCAGACTATAAGCTAACTCTGGTTTAACTCAACACTAAAAAAATGGGCAATTTGTTGACATTAAAGAGCTAACCGTTATTTATTTTTGAAATTACCAAAAGTATATATACGTATAGCATAATATGTATTTAGTCAAGATTCCTATGGAAATTCAATAAGTTTTTGGGCATGACATTCTTATTCTTATAATTATTATCACCTTAGATTACCCTAGGCAGCTCAAATAAGAGTTTTTGAACATCAACCCTTTGCAGATCTTAAGTGATCTTGATTTAAAGAGTGAAGATGGTTTTTGCTTTTTTTTAATGTAGCGAAATACATTTTTTTAAAAATCGACAGATTTTTTTTAAATATAAGAAGGTGGAAATTGTAACCCAAAATCTGCGAAAAATATCTAAAAACCAAAATAGTTTGAAGGTCGACAGCGGGAAAGTACATTTGTATTAAATCAGGATGATGTTTGATATTTTTAAAACTTATACTTTTGGTAAGGTAGTAGCCAAATATTTCACCCATGTTTGAGGAATTTTTGATGTGTTTTTTTTTGAGTAGAGAACTTCTTAAAAGTGCACATTTTTCAAGATATTTTCTAGTACTTTTTTAATTTTATCTTTGTAGAGGATGGATTTAAAAATCTGAAATTTTAGGAGATGATGGAAATTATATAGGAATTTTGATTGCAAATTTTCAATTCACTACGTTTTGTTGAGTGCAGAAAAATCTTAATAAAATGTTTTCCGTATCAGCTTATAATGTATATAATTCTCAGATGCTGTGGATGGTTTAGTCAACCGCACCTACGTTGATGACTAATTCAACAGCCATGAGACAGTGGAGCTGGCTTTATCGGTAAGTAAAGACGCCATTCAAATTTGTAAGTCTATGAGTTTTGAATGTAAGTCCTTAGTGGGTACATGTATTTATTTAAGTTTTTAATAGACAATAAGTAGTGAAGATAAAAGCTATGGGTGTATTCATAAACGCAGAAAATCTGCGCTAGTACAATCGCATTTCTTTTCTGATGCATTTGTGAACGCACTCCCAATGCAGAATGTCTGCAGTAGTAGTAGTAGTAGTAGTAATTTTTATTGAGTTCTTTTTTTTTTTAGTTTCACATTTGATTCTTATAATTTATACATAAATTAAATAAGGCTAATATATTTGCCGACTTTGAATTGGCCAGGCTACACGTGGAAATTTGGTTTTATTGTTTTTTACTTTATTGTTTAACAAACTAGTGATATTTAAGAGAATGAATTCTACAGTATATTATTTATGTGTCCACTCAATGGGAACCATACTTATTTTGAGGTTTATAGAAAGATGGGATAGAAATAGAAGAAAGGGATGACAATACAAAACGAAAATAAAAGCAGGCGAGAAGATACGACAAAGTCGAATCTTCTCAAACACAAGTAAGTGTGTGTACAAAGTGCCTGGAATAGTATTAACATATCAAGTTTCGTTTAAACGTATAAGAATTGTTGTGGATGGTTCATCACTCATACAGTCTTATTTGATTAAGAATGTCTGCAGTAAACAAAAAGGTCTGACTTAGTCCGATTTGTATGTAAGCACAGTTCATAAACGTCATAGAAAAATGGCTGCCAAACAAATTTTGTTGAACTTGATTTTCTTTGATTTCCTTTATCCCAGATAGAAGCGTCCTCCACAATGTAATTTTTTTCTTCTTTCCAGCATTGAATTCCATTTCCATGCTTATTCGCTTTGTAATTAAAAGTTAAATGTGGTTAGTTGTCCACACAGTACCTACAGCACTTTCATCATCCCTTTAAAAACAATAATTTAAATTATTTTTATCAAAAAATTAACAAAATATTTGCAATTACTTACATTCTTACAATAATTACTTACAATAATTCCCGCTCTTTCTGCAGCCAAACAAATTCAGCTGCACAATCTGCCCGACGCTGACGACAGTCTGACGTTTATGAACGGTAGGTACTGTAGTTCGACTAGGTTAGTTCGATCGAAAATCTGACTTTATGAATGCAGATAACGCAGTTCTTAGTTAGGCTGACGTTTATGAATACACGCTATAACTTATGCTTTGACTTCATTTGTGAAAATTCCGACAAGGCTGATCTTTAGCTTAGAGCTTTATTTTGAAGATATAAGCACCCAAATCCTAAAAGGCCTTATCCAAATTAAGGGTACGTTTAACCGCTATTAGATCTAAAACATTTCTTTTCTCTTATTCGTATTTTTTCACGTCTGTTTTTTAACTTGATAGTGATAAGTTGAGATTGTCAATTCAGCCATAAAAAATTAAATTCGCAAAATCATGCCATTTATTTTACCTTTGTGTTGCAAAGTAGTTATGGAAAGAAAAGAATTCTAAAAATTTATTTGGCCTATTTAAACAAAAAAAACTGAGTAGGTGGAGCTAAGTTGACGTTATTACGATTACAATCAAGAAGAAAGGCATATGCCTTTCATTCAATGACCCATTCATTTTGGGTCATTCTAGTTCAAATGACTTCATGTAAAACTAACACACCTATTTATGTACGCTGGACAGATTCGATGCGATCAATGTGTATACAAAGTGAGGTGACCATACAGTACTTTCATATTCTACTAAGTTCGAACCATCAAAAATGTTGATGATTTTTTAAGAGGTTTAGAACTTTTAAAAAAAAAAAAAAAAAATTCGAAAAAATGAATGAAATATTTATTTGAATCGATAGTTTGAACCTTGCAATTTAATGTTTAAAGATAATTTCATGCAAATGTTGACCGCGGCTGCGTCTCAGGTAGCCCATCCGCTGAGTCCAATTTTGGCATACTCTTTCACACATATCGGCCGGTATCTCACGAATGAATGGATGGATGTTGGCTTCCAGTGCGTCAATCGAAGCGGGCTTGTCCCTATAGACATTAGCCTTGACATACCCCCACAAAAAATAATCTAATGGTGTCAAATCGCACGATCTAGGCGGCCAATTGACCGGCCCGAAACGTGAAATTAACTGTTCACCAAACTCGCCTCGCAATTGCGCCATTGTTTCGCGTGCTGTGTGGCATGTGGCACCGTCTTGTTGAAACCACATATCATGCAAGTCAAGAACTTCCATTTCGGGCAAAACAAAGTTTGTTATCATCGCTCGGTAGCGTTCACCATTGACAGTAACGCTGCGATTCGCATCATCTTTGAAGAAATAGGCCCAATAATGCCGCCGGCCCATAAACCGCACCAAACAGTGGCTTTTTCGGGATGCATTGGTAGCTGTTGCAATGCTTCTGGCTGATCTTCACTCCAAATGCGGCAATTTTGCTTATTTCCGCACCCATTCAACCAAAAATGAGCCTCATCGCTGAACACAAGCAGCGCGCGATGAACATTTCGAACCGAGCACGAATTTTGATAGTAAAATTCAATAATTTGCAAGCGTTGTTCATTTGTAAGACGATCCGTGGTTAAATTGCAAACCAAACTGAAGCTGTTTGACAGTGACACAAGGTACTAAACACACGTCAGCTGTCAAAACCAGTGTTGACAAAACCAAACCAGCCAAAAAATCACCCGTTATAAGGTAACTCTTACGAGGCTACGCGTAAATTTCTTACTCTAACGTTTTCAGAATGTGCTTAACACATACCTACAAATAAAGTTCTTCACCAAAATTCAGCTTGGTTGAAACTTTTTTGAATTGAAAGTCCAATTTTGTTGGCCCATATGCTCAAACATGACATTACGACATTGGGAAGACGAAAAAAGTGAGTCTCAAATTTTGTTTGCTCCTGTTCGGCATTACAGCCTAATTCTTACTGTTTGTGGGCATTTCCCCGTCACGCTTTATTTCGAAGTGGCTCTATACACATGCTAATTAAAACAGCTTTGGTTAGTAAAACTACTGTTTATGCGGCCCGCAGTGCCAGGGCCTCCGTAGGCCGGTGAACATAATACTTCGTTCCTGGAAAACCAATATTGTATTTTTATGAGGCCCTAGAAAATTTTACATAGATGGGTACTGACATAAGGGGTTCAAAATTGGTTAGGTTCTTGCTGGTTATGCGTTTGTACCTATACCCTTTTGAGACAAACAAAAGTTGGTTATTTTAGGACTCGAAACTTGCATTTTCCACTTAAAAGTCCAATACGCTTACTACTGAGCTATTTCACTATACTATTTATAAAGTTTATACATATACTTAAATTTTTTATATCATTCTGTATGGTGGTTATATATGTACATATATATTTTTGTTGTATACATGGTCTTTTTGTATCAGAAAATCCCATACAAATTGCCATTACGAAAGGATTCTGTGATAGCTTTTTTTCGGGATTCGGAAAGATACCGATTACGCTGGAATTCGTGACAAGGCTGAATGTCCGAGTAAAGTTCCAAATACTTAAGTGACATTTAAATTATCTGCAATTTATTGAAATAATGTAGGTATATGTGTCAGTTAGTTTTCCACACAAAATAGTTTTTCCTGATGAAAAATTCAAAAAACTAGTTAATATTTTCGTTGCCATGGAAATTTGATAATCGACACTTTATCTGGCCATTGAAATACATACTTGGAACTTTACTTATAAGTTTGACAATTCAGATATTGTGAAACTTAAAAGGAGTTTATAACTGAATAATAAGTTCCAAGTTGCTTACTTAAAACTTTAATCTAACATTGTGATACAAAGCCCTTAAAATGTTATTGTATAAATTATATTTGTTATTTCTTCTTATTTTTATACGCATTTCTCGCATTTTGTTCTCATATAGCTTATAGTTCTTAAAAAACGTCAAATTAATTATAACATAATGTGTCAGTAGGAAGATTATCTTCCGTTGTCAAATTTTCAAATCTCTGAATGTAGAACATGCGGTCATAAACTTTCTTATACAAAATTATCACAAAATAAATAGGTATATCTTTTTATGAAACACAAATACCTCATACATAATCGTTTACAAAACTTTATATTTATGACTTATGAGATAACTAAAAGGCGGACAGAAGTCAACCCAAAAATCACTTCCTTAAGGAACATACGCATTCATTTTCAGAAGCCCTTTTTCTTAAAGTTGTAACTTCTTTTTTTTATAAAAACCCAGGTAGGTACATGTAAATAAAGGCAAGGTACCTACCTTATATTCAAAATTCAAAGATATTTTATACAACTAAAAAAATTTCCCCAGGATCAATGAAAAAGGCAGAAGTATATACGCATACCTAGGTGATGGAACGATATTACATAGATCCGTTGAATTTAATTATAATATGTGAGTATTCAACCGCATTTGGAATTTAAATTAGATGCGATGGGAATAATATACTTTAAAAAATTATATTAACATTTGATTCTGGTTCATTTAAACAAAGTGTAACCGTAACTATGCACGAATCTACATACCTACCTATAACCTTCCCTTTTTACATTTTAAATTTAACAGGCAATTTATTCAAAAAAAAAAGAAGATAGATTTTTCTGAAATTTTGGCAATATTTTTCAGTCTAATATGGAAATTAATCTTTTAAAGAATCCCTTAAGATCTTTAAGTAGAAAGATCTGTACATTATATAAAGGGTGTTTTTTTTAGACGTGTGGTTTTCAAGAAGAAATAAAACGCATATTATTTAATGTTATGGCCAAGAATTTAGCTTTATTATAAGGGTAAGGGTTTGCCATTATGTCTTAAAAATGATTTCAGGCAAGTGGCCGCAGCGGCTGGCTCGTATAAATTCCAGCCGAGAGGGCCAATTTTCGACAGTACCGATTGTTGCGCGCGATGGCGGATGCACTCATTCGGGTCTTCTTTGATACTCTGCTCCACAGCAGCAATAGCGTCTTAGGTGCGCACTGTACGGCGTCTCTGAGGTTGCGCTTTATCCACTTGAGTACACGTGGTGCGAAGCCGATCCATGGTTGCTCGAATTTATGCGATTTTGCGATTATGTTGACCAAATATTGGATGCAGCGCACGCTGCGTCGCGCGAACCGAACCATTATTTTGGTAATAAATTTGCACGATTTGCAATCGTTTTTCAGGAGTTAGTCTATTAATTATGAAATGGCAAACCAAACTGAGCATAAATCAATTGACAAGTGAGAAAAAGACCAACTCCGAAAAAAGTATTGCCAGATTGAAAACCATACACGTCTAAGAAAAACACCCTGTAGTTGAAATAATTGTTTCATTCACTGACAGTGCCATCAAATTTATTGAGAAGAATATAGAAACATCTATTAGGGTGTCGCTTATTTTGGCAATTTTTCTATTCTGTGTGTCCCACTGAAAATAGTCAATAAACTATAATTTTAGCATACATCTCAGCACATGTATAATATTAATAAAGAATTTCCATCAACTTTTACACTCGCATCGACATTTTAAGTAAAAGACGGAAAACTGCGTGTATTTTTAATAAAAAGTTGTTACTTCTCGGTGGGTCACGCCGACCTTAGTCGATTTAAAACAAATTTAACAACATTTTTGTTTGTATAAAGTACCTTCATATTTCATAATATAAGCTATCACTATCACTTTTGGGAGAGGACAAAAAAGATATTTAAGCATTCCCAAAATAAGCGCCACCCTTGTAACATTGTATTTATTATCGTATGTAGGCACTATTCAACCTCCAAACGTGTTTAGCTTCTAATCCCTCTATTTAACGTTGCATAAGTTTTATTTATTTCTGCGTTTAGTAGAATTATAAGGAGTGAATAGTTCTATGCACTCGCTATGATATAAATTCGGCTGATAGGACAATTTATAGTGACATTAGTTCGTTTTTATATGATTTTTTTAAACAAAATTTTATGTACCAGGAGCCTATTTGTTGTTTCGAGGAAAAACACTTTATAGGTAAGAGTTCGGCCCAAACAAACTTAAATTTTGCCAATGATCTTTCTTCTTCGTCAAAGCCTCCCAAATCCTATATCTTGGGAGTCCCTTGATATTTGTTGGCAAGCTCTAATTGTTATGTTATAAAGTCTTTTGTTTGTGCAACCTTTAAGCACTGAATGTCAGGTGGTCGCTAATGATGACCTTAAGGTAAAGATAAAAAACTAATGAGCCATAGAAAAAATTGAAATCGCGTTTTTGTTTATTTTTCACACAAAACTTCAATTCAATCTAAAACCAACATGAAGAACAACATCGAAAAAAAAAAATAAATGTCGTTAATGGCATGACAGAGCATAAATATATGTATAAGTGTTATTCAGTAGCCATAAGGCACAATATAGCCCAATCCAGTGACATCATACAAAACAGTAAACGTGTCCCCTTCCATTCAAATAAGGATCCAGCTATCTTATCTTCTACTATACTCTTTTCAATCAGCATATTATATTCATATATAAGAATATACTCGTATATATGTATGTATACCAGAGAAAATTGTTTGAAAATTAAAATATTCCCAACGTACCTATATTTATTCAGGAAAAAATAAAAACGGTAGACTTCCTTAGAGGACAGTTTTTGCCGATCCCCATGCATTTTAATTTTTCCCTTGTTTTTGTTGTCGTTCTCAAAACCTCACGTGAGAATTTTTCTACAATCGTGGGAAATTCTAAGTGCATCCTCTTGTCCTATATAAGCATTATAGCATAAAGCACCCTTAATAACAACAACAACACGATCAAAAAACGTCCTACGAAAGGACCAGGACAACACAAACTAATTTATATGAAAAATGATAATGAACTCTATGAACTTTTGTGTGTTTTGTTGTTCTTGTTCCAGAGCTGGTCTAAAAGAAATCTTCTATGCCTATCTGTATTGATATTCTACCTGGACAAGATTTAAGATGAGCAAAAATTTTCAATAAACAACGTCCCAACTGACAAGAAATGGAATCTTGGGGGAAATGTTCGACCTTCTCTTAAAAGTATAATGGACTGGAAGATCCTTTTTTCGTGTACACATAGTTTTTTTTTTAACACGAGTTCTTTTGCAAAAAAAAAAACAACATACCTAGTCCTTGAATCAATTCAGATTTCATCGCAAGCATAATTTGTGTGCTTGTTGTTAATGTTTTTATCTCATCTAAAAAGGTCCTGTTTTCTCCTCTTCACATAGAACTTATTTTCTCTATACGACTATTTTCTTATACGAACAAAAAAAAATTGACGAAAAATGTTTTCCTTCCTTCAAAAAAAAAAAACCAACTTCCAAAATGATGATGCAAATCCATTGTCCTTACTTTGACTATTTCAAACAAAAATAGTTGTCCATTGTCCTTATATCCTATACCTATGTTGAATTTATTGAAATTCAAGAGGATTTCCATATGCAATATCCATGGATCGATCATGAAATGCGTTTTAATGCACATTGCGTCCGTTCATCTGCCGTTTCGAGCGCACGCCACTGCACCGCTCCACTGCTCCTGCTGCTGCTACTGAAGAGACGCAAAATTATGAAAGAATCCGTAATTACAGAGTGATGTCTGATGTCGTCGTCCTTCTGTACATCTTGAGAAAATTACTTCCATTGTTGTCTACCTAGGTAGATATCTAGGTATACTATAGATGATATTGGCAGCGCCAGGTAATTTGATCGATTCCTTGATGAAGGATCAAAGGCAGAAGACACAGTTTTGGGTTGCATAACGTTATATTTATTTTCTTATCATAGTCCCGTATTACCTATGCAAACCTAGTTTCGTTTTCTATTTATAGTAATTTCATATTTCACAATCTTTTTTACAATACAGTTAGATTATTATTATTTTTTTTTATATCTGCAAGTTATTTAGACTGAGGATAGTCTCGTCATATGATCCTTTTGAAACGGTTCCTATTTCGAGGGCACAGTTATTATAATGTATGTAGGTAATTTAAAGCGCCCAACTTTGTTGGAACTTTTTCGAGGCCTTGATGGGGAAATCATATCAAATTCGAATATATAACCGTTATCCTGAGAGTTGATTTAAATGGGTTCAGAGACGCGTATTGTTTATCTGTAACTATATAATCGGGAGATTTATTGACATTGTGATGGATTTGAATTTGATGAAAGGGTGCTGCCGAATCGATAGTAGGTACATAAGAAACCCATATCTATAGTTAAAATGATGCTTAAATGTAGGCCACACCGGTTCCATTTAAGTCCAGGTGTTTTATAAATATTGACTGTTATGTATGGTAACTAGCACCACGTGCTCTGCAAAATAATTTGCTGACAGAGCGACCTTTGGAAAATGTTTGATGTATTTTGTTTGCAAGCATCTCATTAGAACAAAAATCTTTTATCGAAATCAGCTAGTTAAATTAGATTAAGTAGGTACCTACATGATTTTTTCCAGCTGGTGGGAGTATGGGGACATGGATGATTTCATGCAACTCCTCGAGTTGCTTAAGAATGATTAATTGTATCGAAAAATACAACCAATGAAAATTCAGCTGATCCAACTATTACTCAAGGCAAATAAAATAAAGTATTAAACAATTTGGAATACCTACCCCAGATAGCCAAATGAACCTGAACAATTATTTTGTCTCTACTATAAGGTGCCAGTTATAGCTTTCATTGAAAACCATCATTGAAAATTTTATTGAATAATTTTTAGACGTTTAGGAAGTGAGTTCAGAAATTATTTTGATGTAAAAATAAGGTTAATGGCTTAAATTATAATTTTTGTAAAAAAAAATTGATTCGGGCCCAAACTTCGCCATAAAATGAATTTGTTGGTAAGGTAGTTCATTCACTGAAATAATAAAAGTCATTTTATGTGGATGGTTGGGCCGAAACGAAAATTTTGTTTGGCAAAAATTAATAATTAAGTCACCGCCTTCAAATTAGCATCAAAATATGCTATAAATTTTCTTTCCAAGTCCCTCAAAACCTATCATTAAAATTTTCAATGATGAGTTTTAAATAAAGCCTAAGCTAAGCTGGAGTTTATGTTATTCATAAAGAATTTAAACCCATGTTTAAACGATAAACTGGAGTCTAAAATTAAACACGGCAGAACGTCTGTTTAAGTTGTTTTTAACTCTGCCAAAAAACACGAATGGAAATAAAATTCACAATTTCTAATTGGGGTTCTAATAGACTTACCTGGGCTAGAAATTATGTAATTTCTACCTCCTAAATCGATTGGCTTACTCCGTTTCCCGATCCACAGTCCTAAAATGTTTGGCACATTTTGATACCTGTCAAACTAAAAGTGTTCCGAAATTGCTATAGAGTGATAATTCGCTAAATTCGCTTAGATCGGTCAAGTTACATTTTTGTTTTACGAAAATATAGCGATTTCTAAAATAATTTAGAAAATATTAATCTAGCAAATGAAAGACAAAGTAAACGAAAACTTATGGCGAATTCCTTCCAACAATGAAATCGAATTTTTTTCTGAACAGAATCGAATTTTTTCTAAACAAAATCGATTCTTTTCTGTCAAAACAAATCTTGCGTTTTTAGCAAGATTTAACACTGATATGCACACACACTATGAATGACATTTCTAATACGTCAAATTGAAAGTCGCGGAATTTTTGGAGGACGAGTTGTTTATTTTTTGGTTGCAACGAATTCTACATAATTTAACAAAATATTAAATAATATGTTCAGTCAATACAGCTATAAAAATGATTTATTGTGCGTTGTTCATTATCAAACACAAATTTGACAAAAAAAATAGCTTTCGCAAATTGGCACCGTAAAAGCTGGCTAATATCTTTTATTTATTAATTTAATTCTATTGGTAAACCATTTTTCTCACAACAAAAACAAACAACCTTATAATAGTTTTGTGAATAATTTCTTGACGTTTTGCGTCAATTGCAGCTATAAAGTAACACAAACACAATCACACCAAAAAAAATCGATTCTTTTACGAAATACGAATTCCTTTCAATTGACAGAAAAAAATCGATTCTGTTTAGAAAAAATTCGATTTCTTTTTTGAAAGGAATACGCCATTAGTATCTTCGTTGAAAAGTTCAATCCATATAAAGATGAAAATCTGTCGTACGTTTCACCCTCCAAAACCCATTTATTTACATTGTTGTTTTTGTAATTTCGTTTTGTGTCCATGAATAGATTTGAATTGCAGCAACAATTTAACGGGGTTGGTTTGTTCTGTTTTGACAGCTCGACCATTTTGTATATATGTGTAAATAACGCAGCCATCTTTAAACAAATAGTGATCATTTTTTCAGATCAGATAAACGAAAGACGAGAAAAACGGTAAAAGTAGGTACAAAAATTTGACAGTTTTTTTTGACAAACCATATTTTTTTATTTAAAAGAGTTGCCAAAAATGCTTGAAGGAAAAAGGTTTAGCGAATATTTTGTCCTTCAAATCCATATACAAAAATCCGTTACATATACCGTTAATAGGAGCCGAGAAAATCGAATAAATGTTTTTTTTTTTTCAAAATGGTGGCCACGCGGTTTTCAGACTCGCAAACAGAGATTTAGGTTCTAGTTTCCCACCATATTTAATTTGAATTATAAATCCTTTCAAAAAATGAAACGCTTCTGGCCAACGAATCCGAAACTCCACGAAACTGGTTGGACGTACATACGTATATAATATAACGTACCAGCTTCAAGAGGGTCATTAACCGTGGAAAAAATACCTTTTTCTAATAATGATTAATGAATTTCGTAATTATGTATTTTTAAAAACGCATCAGGGAAATTACTCTTTAAGTCCATACAATTTTCGAAAAGTCCGCTATATTAATAGTTTCACGTGTTGAATGAAGGGATTTTATAAAAGGTTACTTTTATGCGCGAAACAGATTGAACCAGCACCAGCAACGTGAACAGCGCCGTTTGGCCAAAGTTCTAAATTTGCTGTTGCTGGTCCATTGCTGACAACTTAAATACTGCGATATTCAGAGGCACCACACTACAAAAAATTATAAACTCCATACACATCTTAGAGGCATTTTAGATAGAAATCCTCTTTCCAAATCACAACACGCCTACCTCAAGGGAAGATCCACTGAAACGGCACTTCACGAGGTAGTACGTACCATCGAAAAAACAATTCAATACAAAGAGTGTACCCTAGCAACCTTCCTTGACGTGGAGGGAGCTTTTAATAACGTATCAGCTACTTCGATTCAAAAATCTCTTGCCAAGTTTGACGTTGATGTTCACGTCACAAAATGGATTTTATCCATGCTTAGATCAAGAATCATCAAGGCTACGTTGGGTAGCAATCGCATAATCAAACTAGCAGATAGGGGAACACCTCAGGGAGGAGTTCTATCCCCCCTATTATGGCTACTTGTCATGGACACAATTCTGTGTGAACTGGATAATTGCGGGGTTAAAGTGGTGGCGTATGCGGATGACCTGGTGGTTATGACATCAGGGGCGTTTCCTACGGTGATAAGCAGCATCATGGAAACTGCTTTAAGAAGAATCAGCTTCTGGGCTACTAGCTGCGGACTTAGTGTCAATCAAAATAAGACAGAAATGATGCTCTTCACCACTAGGACTAAAATACCTCCCTTTACCCTGCCCAAACTAAACGGTCACACTCTCTCTCTATCAACAAAAGCTAAATACCTAGGAGTCATCCTGGACCCTAAGCTAAACTGGAAAATCAATATCGAAGAGCGTGTAAAGAAAGCAAGTATAGCTTTCTATGCTTGTAGTAAAACATTCGGAAAAAATGGGGTCTGCAGCCTAAGATGATATTATGGACATACACTGCTGATGTGGTTCGTCCAATCATAACATACGGATCGATCGTATGGTGGCCAGCCCTAAGCAAAAAATACAACATAGAAAAATTGAAAAAGATTCAAAGAACAGCTAGCATAGGTTCCACAGGTGCAATTAGATCTTGCCCAACCGATGCACTAAGCGTCATTCTTAATCTTCTTCCTTTAGATCTCTTCATCAAGTACATGGTATCCTGCAGTGCAACCAGGCTTAAAGAAACAAACTGCTGGTCGGAAAAACCCTATGGTCACACAAAAATTCTGGAACTGTTGCCAAGAGACCTGCGTTCAGTCCATACTGACTATCAAACCCCTTCTCTCAACTTCGGAAAAAGCATCAATGTGCTTATTCCTACCAGAGACGAGTGGAATAATGATTCGGTGATAAGTGAGTATGACACCACAATCTTCACCGACGGTTCAAAGATGAATGTTGGAGTTGGGGCGGGTGTGTTCTCGGAGGCATTGAAAATAAATAACTCTTATCGCCTACCTAACACCTCCAGCGTATTTCAGGCCGAGGTACTAGCTATTAAAGAAGCCTGCAGGGTACTCAAACAAAAAATAATTTCTAACTAAAATATCCACAATGTGGCCATCTGTATAGACAGCCAGGCTGCAATCAAAGCAATTGATAGCTGCCTGGTAACCTCAAAGTTGGTAAATCAATGCAGAGGTGAGCTCGCAGGCTTTGGCGAAAGCACTAAAATCTCACTCATATGGGTCCCAGGCCATAGTGACATCCAAGGCAATGAGCACGCAGATGAGCTTGCCAGGCAGGGATCAGCCCTTCCCGTCTCTCAGGCAGAAGAAGTCGACCTTCCACTGGGATTCGTGAAGGGCAAAATATATGACCATTTCCTATCTGAATCAATAAAAAGGTGGCAAGGTCTGTCAAACTGTAAGATATCTAGGAAGATATGGCCTACCTATGACAAAAGCAGATCAATTGAATTAATAAAGCGAAATAGAACAGATACGGCCAGGATCGTTGCAGTCATCACTGGCCATTGGCCAATAGGAGAACACGCGGCTAAGCTACGGATACCTTTTAATAGTTTCTGCCGAAGCTGCAAGAATCCCCTAGAGAGAGAAACCATCGAACATTTTCTCTGTGACTGCCCAGCCCTGGCCAGGTCTCGCTTCCTGGCATTTGGAAGCCCTTTTCTTGATAACCTAACCGTGCTGTCGAACAAAAGGATAAATGACTTTATCTCTTTTCTAAATAGCACCAGATGGATCTAATAGATCAAACAATAACTTCACCACAGCACTTGCATTGGAAGTGGGAGGACTGGCGATGGTCTAACGGGATTCGGTGAATCGGTAGTCGTGGACTGTATCGCTATCGACTCCGGTTCGGGCCCGATGGACCATTGCTGGGCTAATAAGTTAGGTAAACAAAATATATACAAAAATCATATACAAATATCGTCACTAACTCCCCGCACTACCTCTTAATACATAACTGGGGAAGGACTTAAAAGTCTGCCAAAACCTAACCAGGTTTACCTTGACTTTGAAAAAGCCCAACCACAAGTAAATCTAGTGATAGGTTATACGGACGGCTCTCAATCCAACTACCTAGCACACAGTGTGAGCTTAACATTCCCCTGAGGTCGAGAGTACAGACCAAAACCTAGTCCCTATATCAATCAACAAACTCGGCTTTAACTTTTCGGACAATCACCACCTCTATAACTGGTGCAAACCTTAAAGCACTGATATATACCTAGTAGGTATTACCTTGCTTAGTATAGGCAAAGCCACGAGTGGATCTGGTGAAGGGCTATATGGTTGGATCGCAACCCCACCGGAACCACCTAGCACACAGTCGTGAGCTTGGTGCTCTTGTAGGGCTGCGTGATAAAACAATAACCTAGTCCCCCAAGTAATTTTGTCTAGTTTAATAAAAGAAAAAAAAAAAACAACCCCTATATCAAGAAACAAATCAGGTCAAACGAGTTATGGTATCAAAACGGCGCACAACAGCGCTAATTGGGTTCTACGGGAACAGGTGTTCTCAGAACCGCCATTTTACCTACCCTACCTACCATACACATCTGGGGGTTGCTGGCCAGCGTGCTGTTTGCTGTTGACGGTGCTGGTGCTGTTGCTGGTTTAATCTGTTTCACGCTTTACTTATTGTGTAGGACCATGGATCTGAGTGGGACAGTTTTGAATTGACTATATTGCTAAAGAGGTAAAATTTTAGTATTTTAATTTTAATAAAGTTTTGAAAATCAGGACCTTCTTTTTCTACGTTTCTGAAGTCTATTTTTCAAAATTCAAAAATTCGATTATTTGCAGAACTTTGTAAGACGATCTCTCAAGAAACTTAATACATAAGTCTATCATCAGATTTTGGATTCATGTCCCTATGCGAAGTGGAATTTATTAATTCTTTTGGAATCTGGAACAACTCGAGGAGTATTTGTCATTTGTATTATTCTTCAAGTCCACCGTCAGTTTTCTTTCAACTCCTACCTTATAATCAGGCCCGGACCAACCATATGTGCAAGATGTGCAAATGCACAGGGCGCAAAATTCTGGGAGCGCATTACTAGGATCAAGAAAATGTAATCTGAACTTGCGCAAACAAATATGTACTGCCATTTGCATTTTAACCACAAAACTTGTTCAAATAATCCCAAAATAACCTCAATCACAACTGTGCTAAGTTATGCCAGAGCACACTAACTAACTTCACTTTCATTGTTGGAGAATTTAACTCAAAATATAGTAAAATAAAAGGTCCCATTAGATCTAAGCATTGAAAGTAATGTGGAAAAGTCTTATGCATGTGTATCTGTGTATGAAAATATAATAGAAGGGCGCTTTCTACAAATCTTGCACAGGGCGCAAGTTTGGCTGGGGCCAGCCCTGCTTATAATCAAACAGTGAAAGTTCGCGTTCGAAATTTTGAGAGCAAAAAATGGAAAATTAAAGAGGATGGCGTGAATTGAATTTGTAATTTGTCATAAAAAAACTTTTTTTTTTATTTGATTTCAATAATCTCTTTATCCTTAATATTCATAAAACTCAAGATGGTGTCAACCACTTAATACTAATTTTTCTTTTCGCCATACAAAAAAGGATCTGTATGAAGTGTGACACATCATGTTTCTTTATAAATAGAATTGAGCCTTAAATGCATGCAAAAAGTGAAAAACAGAAACTTTATCCAGAGAAATCTGTTAACTGTTTTTCGAGGTCAGTCCCTATTTTACTTCAAAAAAATTTCACATCTTCTCCTTCTTGGTATAATAAAGAACTTCGTAATCTACGTTTGGCAAAAGTTTCTGAAATCGAGGTCTAGTTTGGACCTTTCTAATTATCTCTCATCTTACCACAACTTCTCGACCTTATGTGACTCCCTTTATTCCAATTATATCCATCAAATACAGGCTGATCTTATTACCAACCCAAAAAAAGTTCTACCAATTTATTAATTGCAAGAAAAAATCGGATGGTTATCCTTCCACATTAAGACTTCGTGAATCTATGTCTGCTGACCCTCATACCATATCCAATATTTTTGCAGATTTTTTCAGCGAAGCATTTTCTTTTAACGATACCGAGGTAGACTTGAACTATTTTAGTTATTTGTACAATTATCCTCATACCTCCTTTACTGATATCAATATTTCTTATCTTCAGTGGTGAGTAAAATTACTCAACTGAAAGATGATTTTTCCCCTGGTCCAGATGGTCTCCCAGCAATCGTTCTTAAAAATTGTATTGGAAAATTAGCACAGCCTCTTACAAAACTCTTCCACCTCTCCATTGTAATTGGTATTTTTCCTAAGATGTGGAAAAATTCTTTCATTAACCCTGTCCACAAAAAAGGTTGCAAAAATGATATTTCCAACTGCAGACCCATTGCCAAACTCTTTTATAAAGTATAGTGTACGAGTCGCTGTTTGTTCACTGTAAAGCAATTTGTACCTCTAAGCAGCATGGGTTCTTAAAAGGACGATCCACAACAACTAACCTCACTGAATTCGTTTCAAAAACGCTGTCTGCCTTAGAAGAAGGTAAAGAAGTTGATGCCATTGCAACAGATTTTAGTAAGGCATTTGACAAAATTTCCCACAATATCGTTCTTTTTAAACTTAAAAAGCTTGGTTTTCCTCTTTTGTTCACCTCTTGGATTCAGTCATACCTAGTTGACCGTCAGTATCGAGTGCTCTTCAGATTGAGTATCTCCAAACCTATTCATGCATTTTCTGGAGTACCCCAGGGAAGCCATTTGGGACCACTTATTTTTGTTTTGACTATAAATGACGTTGAGCTGATTTTACCTCAATCTGATGTAGAAATTTACGCTGACGATATTCGAATATCGAAACAAATTTTTACCCCTGACGACGCACTTATGCTGCAAACAGACTTAAATAGCTTTTGTACTTGGTGCCAAAAGAACTTTCTTGAGCTAAATATTAAGAAATGTCAAGCCATAACCTTCACTCGAAAGCGCCCTCCCTTGTCCCAAAGACAATACTCAATTAATGGAGTACCTGTTCTTATTGTAACCTCCATTCGCGACTTGGGAGTCATTTGTGACACTCAACTCAATTTTCGCTCCCCCTACGACAGCATTATAAGCAAAGCCAACTCAACACTCGGGTTCGTAAAACGCTGGTCAAAAGAATTTTATTGTCCATATATAACCAAATCCCTTTATATTACTTTTGTTAGACCTCTCCTAGAATATGCCTCACCAGTCTGGTCACCATATCATCAAGATCACATAGATCGTATCGAAGCCGATTTTTACGCTTCGCTTTGCGGGGTCTTGGCTGGGATGATCCCTATAACCTGCCTTCTTATGCAGACCGTCTTAAACTTCTGAACCTTCAACCGCTCAAATTACGCCGTGATACTGCTGACATTGTTTTTGTTCACCAATTAATAAATGAGGTCATTGATTGCCCTACTCTTCTCCAAAAGATCTATCTGAATCCAAACACCCGTCAGTTAAGATCTGTTCCTTTCTTCCTCACTGCCTACCACCGTACCGATTATGTCCTAAACGAATATTTGACTCGAATGCTACGCAAAGCCAACAACATAAATACCTTCAACCCCAACATGAGTAAACCTGCTTTAAAACAAGCTATTCTTAACTCATCCTTCTCTTAGTCCTTATTTACTTATTCTTACTCTCCCATACTGAAAATGTCTACCTTTATATGTTTAAGTTTAGATTTAAGAAATATTGCGGCATAATCATAGTCACTTTTAAACTCCAGTTTATCTTAGACTGGGGTTTATTCAATGTTATTTAGATAGGATAAACCCAGGTCTAAGATAAACTGAAGTTTAAAAGTGACTATGAATATTTCCCATTATGTTTAGTTTTAAGTTCTGCTTGTAATGGGTGATTTTTTAAGAGGTTTAGAACTTAAAAAAAAAAAAAAAACACAAAAAATTCGAAAAAATGAATGAAATATTTATTTGAATCGATAGTTTGAGCCTTGCAATTTAATGTTTAAAGATAATTTCATGCAAATGTTGAGCGCGGCTGCGTCTCAGGTAGCCCATCCGCTGAGTCCAATTTTGGCATACTCTTTCACACATATCGGCCGGTATCTCACGAATGAATGGATGGATGTTGGCTTCCAGTGCGTCAATCGAAGCGAGCTTGTCCCTATAGACATTAGCCTTGACATACCCCCACAAAAAATAATCTGATGGTGTCAAATCGCACGATCTAGGCTGCCAATTGACCGGCCCGAAACGTGAAATTAACTGTTCACCAAACTCGCCTCGCAATTGCGCCATTGTTTCGCGTGCTGTGTGGCATGTGGCACCGTCTTGTTGAAACCACATATCATGCAAGTCAAGAACTTCCATTTCGGGCAAAAAAAAGTTTGTTGTCATCGCTCGGTAGCGTTCACCATTGACAGTAACGCTGCGATTCGCATCATCTTTGAAGAAATAGGCCCAATAATGCCGCCGGCCCATAAACCGCACCAAACAGTGGCTTTTTCGGGATGCATTGGTAGCTGTTGCAATGCTTCTGGCTGATCTTCACTCCAAATGCGGCAATTTTGCTTATTTACGTACCCATTCAACCAAAAATGAGCCTCATCGCTGAACACAAGCAGCGCGCGATGAACATTTCGAACCGAGCACGAATTTTGATAGTAAAATTCAATAATTTGCAAGCGTTGTTCATTTGTAAGACGATCCATGGTTAAATTGCAAACCAAACTGAAGCTGTTTGACAGTGACACAAGGTACTAAACACACGTCAGCTGTCAAAACCAGTGTTGCCAAAACCAAACCAGCCAAAAAATCAACCGTTATCAAGCTTATAAATAAATACCTGTTATTAGGTACTGAAACACTGTTTCTTATTTTAAAGCATTTTTCAAAACGATGGGTTAGCCATAGCCGTTACATTTCTAGACCCCTGATTTTTGCTCCTCTAATTGTCACGTTTTTCATACATATTTGTTCATATCTCTTCGACCTTCTATAGGTAGGTATATTTGCATTTTAGGTAGATACCTACCTACCTACATTATGTATGTAATGCTTAACTTGTGAAGTATGTACAATACATAATGTGTGCTAAACACAATATATGCAAGTACTTGTTTCGAACTTGACATTTTTATAAAGTAGGTACCTATAGGCACATACATAAGAATCCAACACCATTATTCCACTTTCCGCTCTACAGGTTTTCGTGTCCTTTAAAAAAAAAAAAAAGTAAACGCTGCGAACTACGCGCACCGAGACGAGAACAATACATAATTGTGAAGAAAAGTCTACGTTCATGAATCCATACCGTGCACGACGCAGTAGCCGCACAGTATGAGTTTAAATTAAATTGGCATTGGGAAAGGAACACAGATGTGTGCCATTGAACCTGAAACTAATCCGCCTGACATTTTTACAAATTTCTATACAGTGCCTCCAAATTACTGCCTCTCAGGTCTCACACCAATTCTCATGGAGTAGGTATAGGTACATGTACTTAAAACTACGCGGTTTTAATAAATCCATTGGGTAAAAATTTCTCCTTCCGGTTCTGCAGCTTAACGACAGTTTCTTAAATAAGAATTTATTTCACACAACAGCAAACATAAAATTTCTGTATAGAACCTCTATAACAATACTGGCTTAAGTTCGATTTGGCTTACAGCGTCAATTTGTCGCTGTATTCTTATGAAATCTATACATTTCCGGTGAAAGGATATATAGGTATGCCAATCCTTTCATTTTTATTAAAACCTATTACCAAAATTCCCGATCGGAAAATTTGTGAAAAAAGGTTTATTCTTTCACTTTTTTTCTTGCCAAACAAAAGACAAAAATTCTTGCATAGCGAAAGGGGGAAAGGATTTTCATCATCAACACAGCTATTCGTTACAGTTATCGTAATTATCGAAGAGACGGAAACATCTTTTGTGTACCTACGGCAGTTTGATTTTCAATGGGAAAAATGAGCATCGTATCTGACACCTCTAGAAATCCTATTTTAAGGACTATAAATCTACCATGGGGGGGATGAAAAAGAGAATTAATTGGGTTTACGATTTTGCCAAAATATTAGAAAAGAAGTGCGGAATGCAAGTACATAGGTATAATTGTATAGACCCTTGTTCACTTTATATGTGATGTGAGACCATACCATTTTTTGAATTTAGCTGTGTTTGCTATCATACAAATACTTTTTTTAGAATCTATTGCTCTACATTTCGTTCCTAATGGAAAAAAATTGAAAGCACGACTAGATTTCACGAACTTTTGCTCTTGTCGTTCAGAGCTATAACGTGGACAAGACATTAAAGATATTTAAAGGTTTTTTCAACAAGAGCGCTACAAAAGTTTTTTGTTTAAATAAAACAAAAACCGTTTTGGATATCAATTAAAATATCCTTTATTCCTGAACCCAATTTTCGACAGTTTTCAAGCATAAATCGGCCGATACTGCTGCAATTTCAAGTTCGATATTCGTACGAAGTTCATCAATCGTCTCTGGCTTGTTGGCATGACATTCGCTGTGTGGCTTGTGGCGCCGCGCCGTCCTGTTAGAACCACATGTCCTCCAAGTCCATATCATCCAATTGGGACCAAAAATATAAGGTTATCATTGAACGGTAGCGATCCCCATTGACAGTAACGTGCCGGCCTTGATCATCACGGAAGAGGTGAGGCCCAATGACGCCGCGCGCCGGCCCATAAACCACACCAAACCGTAATTTTTTCGGGATGCAATGATGACTCATGGAGTACGTGTGGATTGCTGCCTGACCAATACCGCATATTTTGTTTATTGACGAAGCCATTCAGCCAGAAATGAGCCTCATCGCTGAAGATGATTTTTCGATGAAAATCCGAATCATTTTCAAGTTGTTGCTCAGCCCAATTCACGAACATACGACGCTTCTGGTGGTCAAGCGGCTTCAGTTCTTGCGTCAATTTAATCTTGTTAGGCTGTAGGCCAAGATCTTTTCGCAAAATTCGCCACAACGACGTCACAGAGATGCCCAACGCTTGAGAACGACGTGTGAGAGACACATTTGGGCTTTCTGCAACTGAAGCCTCAGCGGCAGCAATATTCTTGACACTACGGGCACTTCTTTGTCTCACTGGCACGGGAACATTTTGTACTGTGCCTGTGTATTCAAATTTTTCCACTAGACGCTCAATTGTTGATCTGCTAGGACGATTATGACGACCATAAATTGGACGTAGCGCTCTTAACGTTGAGGCCACTGACTCCGAATTTCGGTAGTAAATTTTAATAATTTTTACTCGTTTTTGGCTCGTATATTTTTCCATCATAAAATGGCAAACCTTACTGAAGAGAAATGTCAAAAGAGCGGAAAGAAATATGGCGTCGTTTGCTGTTTCTGTTGCTTTACTTTTGTAGCGTCCCTGTTGAAAGACCCTTTAGAAATGGTTCACTAATACCCGTGTTTTTTTGAAAAAGCTTTAGGTATATCTAGTAGGTACAGTATACAAATCCTGCTGCGGATAGGTTTTTAAGTACCTACCAAATGAAATTTTAATGGTTTCGTTCTTTGATTTTGGTATGATTGATACTTTTTACTTGCGGATGAAGGTACTATATGGCAAGTTATGAATTTGTACGAAAAATAGAACTCGAGGTTTTGATCGAATTGACATTACGATGATAGGGAAGACGAAAAAAGTTGGTCTCGCAAAAACGTCTGTCTGTCTATCGGTTCGACTGCAACCTGAACGAATTGGTCGATTTGCTTTACACTTGGTACCTAGCATTTTTTGGACACTCCCCCCACCTGTTTTTTTTTTTTATAGGACCAAAACTAGCTGAAGATAGCTGTCATAAAAAATTTTTTGGCCAAAAAGAAAAAACTTATTTTTCTTAAAATCTGCTCCACAGAATTTTTTTTAAAAAGTCAATAAACTTAAATATTTATAAAATGCCTTCAAATAAAAAAATGGTTATTAATAGCACCCAAAGAACCATTTTTTTGATTTTCACTTTTCTCGAAAACGGTTCAACATATTATAGTCCAGTCAACGAAGACTCAAAATCATAAAATAAATGGAAAAAATCATGTAGTCTGGATTATTATTTGAACGGGTAGGGGTGACCCCCCGGTACAACATACCAAAAGTCCCCAGCCCAGGGCCGCGAGCTTTAGACAGGAGGGGGGATTAAGCTCCCCTTTTCTAGTATTTCACGAATATTTTGAAAACCAAGGGTATTAGCGGAAAAATATACATTACAAAATCAAAGTATATTAAAGAAGCTACAAAAAAAGTCTTATTCATATTTTCGCTAGGAGCAATACTAAGGGAGATGCAGGGGTAGAAATATCAATAAATCTGAAAAATAATGTTATTGCGTTACAAATTTAGTCTTTATTGATCAATCGACCCAGAAATATTAGAAAAAGGAAATGAATGTTCATTCATGATAATTCCATAAGCCTGATGAGAGAGATGGTATTTAGTAAAAGAAGGTGCTGGGGGTTAAAATATCCTTATTTAATTTATTTGATACACTGTTTTTTGTGAAATGAAAAACACTGTATTTTCAAGGGTAAGAACCTTACAGCTTATTTCCAAGTTATTGGCCAATGCTATATAAATTAATTTTGGGGGTTATTCTAAAAAAATTCACTCAGAAGAGGGGGGCCTATTTGCCCCCGTTTATAAGAGAGAGAACATTTTCTTAAACATTGGTTTGAAATGCATATGCAACATTTAAAAACAACGGATACAATTACAATACTATACTATAGCTTTTTGAAAATCCAAAAACCTATTCTATTATTTTATTGTTTAAATAAGTTATTTTAGTCAACAGTTAAAAAAAAAATGATTTAGAATTAAAAATTTTGAAAAAAAAAATTTAATTTATACTGATTTTTTTCAAATGTTTGTGTTATAAGGTACTAAATTTGTATTTAGTATTTGATGCTCCCATTTATCCTAAGTCGAACGCTAAAAACCAGAGGGTGGTAGGTCTTTTAGTTATTGAGAAAAATTAAGATTATGAAAACTACTACTTTCCAAAAAAAATCTTTCTTTCATTAAATTCTGTAGTAAATTCAAACCGTCAATTTTCTAACGAAAGAAAAAAATTATGTAGTCTGGATTGTTGTTTAAAACGGTAGGGGTAATCCCTAGGTACAACATACTAAAAGTCCCCAGCCCAGGCCCGCGAGCTTTAGTCAAGAGGGGGGGGGGGGGTAAAGGTCCCCTTTTGTAGAATTTCACGAATATTTTGAAAACCAAGCGTATTAGCGGAAAAATCTGCACCACAAAATGAAAGGAAATTAAATTTTCTACCGAAAAAGTTTTATTCATATTTTCGCTAAAAGCGATATTAAGAGAAATGCGGGGTAAAGAAGTGTCAAAAAATATAAAAACTCGGCAATTACCTTACAAATTTAGTGTTTATTGATCATTTTACTTAGAAAAAATGGAAAAAGTAAATCTATGTATATTTATTCACGGTTATTTTAAAACAAGGAAAAGGGGATAGCTACTGCTTTATATCTTTTTCTAATATCTCAGATATATTTAAAGTTATTAGAGATATTAGAAAAAGATATAAGGTGAATAAATATGTTTTTACATGAAATATATATGAAAACAGTTTCAGATGTATTTTAGTCAACAATTTATTTCTAATTGTGTTGATTCAAAACAATTTTCCAGTTTAAATAATAAATATAATTTCCTTGCATATTGCATATGTGCAACACTGGGCTATATTGTTAATTTTTGTATACCTACTCACATAATACCACCTGCAACTAAAATAAGTTTTGGCAAATGGATAAAATATAGACTCCCATAGCTAATTTAATTCAGACTATAGAACCACAATGTGATCGCACATAAGGGCGCGTATACGTGCGACCCAGTCATGCATATTTTTTTGAGTTGTTTTCGTAGATTGTAGAACGTTTTTTTTCCCATGTGTAATACTATGGGATGAAGAGTGACTTTCCAAAAGGGGTTGTGTAATCATTTTTTACTTTTTGCTAAGTATGCAGTTTGGTTCTTCATATTATATTCTAATAAAATAACTCTATTAAAATATTTTCTTTTGTTTCATTATAATTAAAGTTTTCCAGAATACATCAATAGGGTAAATTTCCAATTTTTAAGTCAGAATTTTAAATGCTCCAAAACGTTTTAAATGTTGATAATATTTTTTACGGTAAAATAAGTAGCAAGTGTTGTACCATTTTGAAATCTTGATGAAACGGGCCAACTTTTAAAATAACTTACCGAGCGAAGAGTAGTACATTTTTTTTTTAAATATGAAGTGTCAAAGTTAGGTTACAAAATTTTTTTGAACCATGACTCAGTCGAACTTTATTTTTCTTACGAAACTGACAATATTTATTTTTGAATTTTTGATTGGAATTAATAGCATGGTTATTAAAGATTATACGTAAAAAATAAAAACACCGCAAAATTTGGAAAATTGTTACTACAGTACCTGAAAATGTGGCCTAACGTATCGATTTTCATTACTTTTCTAAATATTGCTGTTATTACTTAACCAAGCGAGATAATTTTTTTTTTATTATTTTTCCCAGTACAGGGACAAGCTACCCTACCACTAAGTACCCGCTTGACGTTGACTTACGGGACACCCTGTATGTCTTCAGCGTCACTGTCATACTCTGCACAGAAATGATCTCCGAAGACGTCACTTACTCGATGAGTCACAATTGACGAATTTTTACTTTAAACATAGTCTACGAGAAAACCTATTAATTTCTGTACCTTTTTAATGGCTTGAAAATCAATGTTTGTAAGTTTAAATGGCAAATGAAGGAAAAATACTTAAAAATGCAATGTAAATTGAACTATAGTTAAAATATATCGGATTGTTAAATTATAAGAAAGTTGGTAGAGCCATTAACAATATAAACGGCAATAACCCAAAAATAACAGAATAACGGAAATTTCTCAAAAGACTTCAAAAACCTTTTTTCGGTATGCGAAAGTTTTGCCAAAACTTACTTAAATTGCTTTAATAAAATTAAAATCACGTATTTTAATCAAAATCGTCTTAGCTGTTCTTGAAAGAAAGTTAAATGGTTAAATTCAGCCCCAAATTATGTATGTAGTTGAAAGATTGGTCCAAAAATTCACTGACATGATGTTATTCGTCAGAATCTTCCTTGGACTCCAACCCAACATCCATAGCAATCTGTATTGTATTTTTGTTATCAATACTGCGAAACAATCTTTTCAAAAGGTTTAAAAAAAATTGAATAAGGAAATGTAAGATTTTTGGTTTACATCTTTTTCTTTTAATACACATTTTTTTTGCAAAGTGAATTATGGACTTTCACACTAGGATCCATGACAAGAATGCAATATCCGTCTAACACCTCACAGCTCGATGAATTTAAGAATGGATAATGCATTTCTTCTGTCTGTCACACTACAAGATAATAAAGTCTTCAAAATAGAAAAAACAAGAGATATTGCACTATTTGGGTGTTCCAGATATCCAAAGATATCCATGACAGTGATGCACAATGATAACAACAGCAAAATATACACAAAGCTGTCGAAACACCATCATTGTTTACCAGCAGGAGATTATCAACTTCAACAATTGAACATCAACACTCATGTGTGATCTGTGATTCTGGCTGAATGAGCACTTTATGTCTTTCGAAAAATATGCAAAAATACTCCTAAAAGGAAAAATTTATGTGCGTACATGTAAGCTATATACATTTATATTGCATGAATCTCATGAAGGGTGAAATTGAAAGAAAATAGTCTTACATTTCGTTTGATTTTGCCGTAAGGAATTCTGCTTCGCATTTTTTAATGGATATTTTAAGATTCATTTCTCTGATAAATATTATTCTTTTTTTTTAACTTATGTGTGTTCAAGTGGTCATAAGTGCCGACAGAAATAATGAAATACTTATGTACTTTGATGTTTTTACTAAGGATTGGAACTCGAAATAGCCCAGTTAATTTTTTCTCATTTTTGTTTTCATAATAATAGAAATCATACATAAATATGTACATTGTACATAGTTTAGTTTTCCCGATTGGAATTTAAAGACATTGGCGCACATTTTTAAACAGTCCTCTTTTAAGGAATGAAACCAACTTTAGTTAACGCAGTCGTTTAGTTGCGAGTCCTTGTCTAACCTTTTCTTAATTTTAAACACTTCAAACAACTCTTCTAGCTAATGAAGTGTTCTTAGCGCATTTGTAGGATTTTAAGCGCATTTGTAAGGTTTTTTATGATTTTTGGTAGAGCATTCGACTGCAGATCGAGAGGTCCCCGGTTCAAACCCGGTGGCCCCTTTGAAAATTAAATTTGTTTGTAATTTTTTTTCTTTTTTTAACTCCCCTATAGCTATTTCACCTTTCCAGCTAAGATGACGGGCGATTTTGTGAGCAGAAAATAATTTGTCGCGATATGGTAGTCCAACACTATGTACCACATTTTTCTTTGTTTTTGTTGGGGCGGTCGACCGATTACAAGTTTGTATTGTAAATATATTGTTTGGTAACGTAGTCTATTCAATCGGGGGGTGGAGATGGTGTTGTTTTGTCGTGGTAATGGTTACCGGGAGTGCATGCACCACAAATTAAAGCCAAGACAGTTTTCGTGATTGTTGATTTGCATGCTTAAAATCTTCATCAAACATTTTTCATTAAATTTTTCTTATGAAATTACAAACGTTATATGGATAAAGTATACTTTAAAAAAGATAGAGTAGCATTTTGCTGCTTTTAAAGTTAGACGAGTGCTTTAGCGTTTAAGTAAACTTTATATCGTTTAAAATTATCAAAGCGTCGACTCTCATTCTAAAACTCATTTTTAGAGTCGGCGTCCAATTTAAAAATGGTTTAGAGTAGGTTTTAAATGTTTAAAATTTTGCGCCATTGATTTTAACGCGACCGACAATTAGATTATACCTTATCGCGACCACTCATTTATATTGTTTTTGCCAACGACGAAAGCAAATTGTTTTTAGCGCGACCGACGATTTTATCATTTTAACACTTATATTTTTTTCTTTAATTTTTCTTTAATTGACTGTAGGTATGGTAGATCAATGGCTGTAGGTATGGTAGGATATCGGGTGCGTTCAGTGATACAAATCTGAACTTAAATTCTACGTTTACATTATACTGCTTTTAAACGATGCAATTTCTTCTTGCAATTTGTAGGCACGTAGGCGAGGGACGTAGGTGGCTGGGATATACAAAATAGCTGAGGTTGAACAAATTGCAGAGTTATCGGCTACATTTGTACTTGCACAAATTTAACATTCATTAAAAATCACAGCGTCCAATTCCATAGGCGATTGATGGTGTCAACCGATTGAAACTGCGATTTTAGTGATTTCCACTGACAACAACTGCAACTAAATATTCTAAAAACTCAAGATATATAATTCGCCGGCTATCTCATAGTGACATCCATTTGAGGTTCGTTCAGTATAAAATTAAGACTGAACTTTTTGTAAGTTTTACTCGATGGAAAGATGGAGTTTCATAAAGGTTGCAAGTTCGTTGACAGTTCTAACTGGACTGGTTGTCAGTCAAACCATTAAGTTCCTTTGGAATTTGGGTACGGTGTCATTTAATTGAAACCACGGTTTTAGTGCTCTCCGCTGACAGTTGTTGTTTGTCGATGCTCAGAGAGTGCTTACCATAAACAATAACCAAGCGTACTGTGAAGTCATCTTAAAGTTGAGAGTGAACTACGAAGCAGGACCTTTCAGTACCGAACCTTCACCGTTCGTTGGACACTTCACCACCAGCCATTTAGTGCTTGGAAATTTCGTTACAGCGGTTCCCCCAGTGGGTATTTCGCTGCCGTTCTTTCAACACTAAGCTTTTTAAGCACTGCCTACATATAGGTAATGTACTGTTGATTATTCAATATGTTTCTTTTGATGACGTTCAGTAACAAAAATCAGGCACTTGGACAAACGTTGATGTTTACACATATTTAACCGTGAGTCCCGGCACTCACATATTCTTTTCAATACTTAATTTAACACTTAAAAAAAAATATAAAAAAAATTGATAGATTACTACAATTCTTTATGTCGTTATATAAAAAATTAAAACCGTAGTTATTTAACTTGGAGCTTTTAGTTTAGTTAAAACAAAATAGCAAATAAATATGAATGTAACTTTTAGTTTGGTTGAAACAAAATAACCAACAAATATAAATTAGGCTTTTTAAAAGTTTTCACTGTAAATTTGACCCCTGTATAGTTCATAGCTTCCGTAGTAAATTTATAGAACAGCATCTCGTTCGCACCATTCAAATAGTTGAAAAACTCCCCCTCGGTAGGCATATTTTTACCAAAGTGGTATCGCCTTATCTCCTTTAGTACAGGACAAATCGCTACGAAGTGTTATATATATTCTTTTTCTCTAAGATTGCAAAGACAACATTCTTCTGAACTTTCTGTTTGATGCGGCAAATAATTTAATTTAATCAGCTCTCCTCTGAGTTTAAAATTTGTACCTATTATGAAACAGGAGTATGAATTATTGAAGTAGTTACGCTCATTTAGATTGTATGTACTTTTGGCATACAATTTTCTTTCAGTGCAAGATCGAACCTTTTCGATGCGAGCGTATTTTTCATTTTCGTCTGTTAGCGAAATCACCTCGTATAGAGACTTCCAATTCCAATTATCAGCATTCAAATCATCCAAATTTATCGTAATACCAAAATTGGCTGCGAGATTAAGCCAATCTTTCCAAAGAAGTTTTTTGTTGTGAACTGCACTGAAGAACTCGTTTAGGGAGTCTAGAATCATCCATTTTTAAAAACTCTTATCAAATAATCCGCATTTAGTTTAAGTGTGGATATGAAAAAGCGTGTCTTGTGTTGGCCTCGTTAAAATTATAAAAATTTAATTTTACTGTTAGGATCTAATATCTCTGTAGCTTTAAAATGTATTCCAAATATTATTTTGATCACATTAAAAATTTTTCCTACATATAAACATCTGCATAAATTTGCTATACCTAAATATACACGCGACTTACACGCGACCTAGGGTTATATTTCTTTGGTTCAGAAAACTCCTTATTAACATACAAACAAAAATGACAGAAATCAAGACTTAAAAAAATATAATAAGATGTGCAAACAAAAAAATTTCAATATAATTGTCATAGAAAAGAATACCTACAGAAATGATGAAAAAAAAACACCCACTTCCGGTTTGGCTGTCAAAACCATTTGAAGTTCAGACTATTTAAAGAGCGAAGACCTATACCAATCGCTCCACACAAAGGATATGGATCACATTCACATGCTATTGAATGAAATCATACTTTTTCTTTCATTTGAGTTTATGTCCTTGAATAAGATTCTCATAGCCCAGCGCAGCGCAGCATAAAAAAAAACACTTGTTAGACAAGATCCTTTATTTTTAAGGAAGCAAATGGAAAATTGAGAACAAATGATGAGGAAATGATTTTACTTTCATTTCAATAGACGTGCGCCGCGCCGGCCGTCCGATGACGATATCAAGGATATACATTTTTATACATACCTACGAGCTACGATTATATCTATGTACGTATAATACATAATAGTTTTTTTTTTTGTTTTTGTGTGATTGTGCGTTTTATTTTTATATAGTTTGAAGTGGATCAAGGTTTATTGGACTTTTTCAAAGGATCTTTTGGATTTTGCGTGTCTCAAGATACGCTCTATTGTGCGTGTTACGACAGTTTGATGTAGGAATTGTTGTTCCACTTTTTAGAAAAGAACCTACTTGAGGAAACATGAGACACTTGTTCGAAAACTATTTGAAATTTTGAATTTATTGTTTTTGAAGACCCAAGTCTATTATGGATCCGGAAGGATCGAGTCAAACACGTGGACATACAAATGCGATCTGATAAGATTTTTTTACATTGGCTATGCTCTTCATTAGATACCTCAAACATTGCTTTCGTGCAGAAAAAATTTTAATTTTTTAATAAAGCATATAAATGAATTATAACAGTGGCTAAGACAATAAAAGGTAAGATAAAATGAAAGGTAAAAAATCGACGGGTGATTTTTTAGCTGGTTTGGTTTTGGCAACACTGGTTTTGACAGCTGACGTGTGTTTAGTACCTTGTGTCACTGTCAAACAGCTTCAGTTTGGTTTGCAATTTAACCATGGATCGTCTTACAAATGAACAACGCTTGCAAATTATTGAATTTTACTATCAAAATTCGTGCTCGGTTCGAAATGTTCATCGCGCGCTGCTCGTGTTCAGCGATGAGGCTCATTTTTGGTTGAATGGGTACGTAAATAAGCAAAATTGCCGCATTTGGAGTGAAGATCAGCCAGAAGCATTGCAACAGCTACCAATGCATCCCGAAAAAGCCACTGTTTGGTGCGGTTTATGGGCCGGCGGCATTATTGGGCCATATTTCTTCAAAGATGATGCGAATCGCTACCGAGCGATGATAACAAACTTTTTTTTGCCCGAAATGGAAGTTCTTGACTTGCCTGATATGTGGTTTCAACAAGACGGTGCCACATGCCACACAGCACGCGAAACAATGCCGCAATTGCGAGGCGAGTTTGGTGAACAGTTAATTTCACGTTTCGGACCGGTCAATTGGCCGCCTAGATCGTGCGATTTGACACCATTAGATTATTTTTTGTGGGGGTATGTCAAGGCTAATGTCTATAGGGACAAGCCCGCTTCGATTGACGCACTGGAAGCCAACATCCATGCATTCATTCGTGAGATACCGGCCGATATGTGTGAAAGAGTATGCCAAAATTGGACTCAGCGGATGGGCTACCTGAGACGCAGCCGCGGTCAACATTTGCATGAAATTATCTTTAAACATTAAATTGCAAGGTTCAAACTATCGATCCAAATAAATATTTCATTCATTTTTTCGAATATTTTGTGTTTTTTTTAAAAAAAAAGTTCTAAACCTCTTAAAAAATCACCCATTATTTACCTACTTACAAAGTATACAAGTTAATGAGTTCTTGAGCTCAGAATATATAAAAAAAGAAAACAGATAAATTATTGAAGCAATAAAAAAAAAACTGTAGCATAGATAGGTAGGTACTGGTAAGTTTTTGTATTTTGTTCATGCCAGTTAACTGTTTTTTTTTTTTTTATTTAAAAGTCCAACAGTCGGGTGAAAAATACTTTTTTTATTAATTTGCTCTTTTTGCAATTTCGCAAGAACAAAAATGGCGACACAAAACTAAAACCTCTCCGCAAAAAAGTATTCATTCTCTCACTTCTTGCTTGAAACAGAGTTTTTCGGTTACGTTTTAAGCTTAGTACAGACGATTTTCAGATCATACAATATTGTCACATCTGTCAATTCTCTGACAATAGTTGCCAATGAGCTGACAGTAGCCGAACACCTTACAATGCAAAATTGTCTTTGTCTGTTCACACGGTTGGCAGATTTTGTCCAAAAGTCTTACAATTTCATTAACACCTGACAATAGTGTCAGGGTGAATATATTTACTTACGAAAAATTGGTCAATCCGTTGACAGGACAGACAGAAATAAGAAAAGTGTAAATAATTAAAAAAACAAATAAAAATGGAAAATATTGCATTTGCAACTATTTTAATTACCTACGTGTTGGAAGACAGCGAGGAGAAGGAATTACCGCAAAAAAAACGGAGTGCTTGGACGATAGATAGATAGGAGGAGGGATTCTATTCGAAATTGCAGGATTTGTATCGCAAATTTCCGCGAATGGAATCTAATGTGGCTTTCGTTTCAACCAATTTAGATGTGGGTGTCAGATCTTAAATCTTACTGGCAAAAAGAACGCAAAACGTGATTTTATTTGTGTGTCTCTTTTGAAACAACACTGGTAAAAGTCACTTTTCTTTGATGTTTGTGCAAGTGCGTATGAAAATCTGTGTTAATCTTGCTAAAAAACGAGATCTGCAAAATTGACATGAAATCGACAAAAATTTTGGTCGAAAGGAAAGGAAAAACTTGTCACAAATCAAAAAAATCAAAAGAAAAACGATGTTTTTGGTCGTAACGAAAACCACATAAGCTATTCTGCGATCTTCTTGTTTTTGGTAGTCCACACATTGTGAGTCCATTCACTCTCCGCACTTCCGGTACGACTTCTTTTTTTCGAAAATGGTGGCTTTGGTGACTTTGAAGGTTCATACTTTAGGGTCAATGTCAGGGTTGCCACCTTTTGAAAAATTTTCTGAAGTAGATTTGCAAAAAAGTGCAGTAGATTCAATGTTTTTGCAGTAGATTTATATTTTCAAGAAACAAACTTAGATGGGCTAGGTCTTGAAATTTCTCCTCAATGTCGTCGACTCTGTCATTAAAAAAACGCTTAGTTTTAAAAATTTAACCAAGAGAATCTGCCTGCCTGTTAAAATTATCTACTTAGAAATATAAACTTACAAACTTCTGTTGGGACCAGCAACTTGATCAACACATTGATTTTCCTATTCTGCATCACGTTTTATTTTGTAAATCACTACTAAATAAATACAAATAAACTTACATACATAAATATGTATATTTATATCAATTTTCAACAACATAAACAATTTTACCTTTCGATTGTAGATTTAATAACAAATTTATCCATCCTTTCCCCTTTTCTTACAATGAAAACAAAAAACAAACTCAAATAAATAAAAACATTGCGTTGACAGATTTGTTTTGACAGCTGTCAATTGTCAGCAAAACAAAGCCAAAAGGCGTAATCCTGTATTCATAAATTAAATGACAGAAATGAAAAATTATTTTATGGATTATTTATTGAATTTTTTATTCGTAACTTGATTTTTTTCGTAAAACCAAAAGTGCAGTATATGTGAATGAAAGGCAGTAGATTTATTTTTCGAAAAAGTGCAGTAGATTTACTGCAATTGCAGCAAAGTGACAACTCTGGCTCAATGTGGTTAATTATAAACAATTTCATATATTTTGGCAACGTCCAATGAGTTATGAATAGTAATTTCGAAGGATATTTCCAAAAGATATGTATTTCGCAACAAATCGTTAAAAATAACACATTTAAATTTTCACCAATTTTAGTTTTCAACCAAAATATGATTTTTACAACTACCCCAAAAATTAGTTTACATTTACCCTCATCATAATATTTTCTAGGCTAAATTTAAACAAGAAAATAAAAAGATAAATTACTTCGAAATTTTGGAATTTATTTTCTTTTAGTTTAATGTCAATAAATTTAATTTATATGTAACTAAACTAAAAAAATATTACGTCAGAATTTTGTTTAAAAAATATTAATATTTCCCAAAGCCTCCAGACTTCTAAAACACTTTACAATTGAATATTTTATAAAAAAAAAAAAATAACTGCCAACTGAAAACCGTAGTCATGTAAAGGGTTTTCCAATAAGAGGTGTTATTTTGAATAGCCCGCTATTTCGGTAGCTGTCACTTTTGAAGCTGTCATTTTTTGACATTTGACAAGTAGAAACTACGCGATTAATAAAAATGGAACGATACACGCTTCAACAACGCATTGAAATTATTAAAATTTTCTATAAAAATGGTGAAGAGACGGTTCGTAAAACTAAAACATTTTTGGGTCGTCGTGAAGCACCTTGTCGGACCGCAATACAGAAATTGGTGGACAAATTCGAGCTGTTGGGACAAGTTAGTGATTTGAAGAATAAAACCCGTGCACGTCGCTCAAGAACAACTGAGAATATTGCTGTTGTAGCCCAAAGTGTTGAAGAAAACCCAAGTTTGTCCATTCCTCGTCGTTCTTTGGAATTTAGGCATTCCACAAACGTCATTACACCGTATTTTGCATAAAGACTTGGGTCTTAAGGCTTATAAAGTTCAGTTAACACAAGAACTCAAGCCGGCTGATCATCAACAACGTCGTGTCTTTGCTGATTGGGTCCTTGAAATGCATGAAAATGATCCGGAATTTCATCGAAAAATCATCTTGACTGATGAGGCCCATTTCCACCTCGGAGGCTACGTCAATAAGCAAAATTGTCGCATCTGGGGCTCGGAAAACCCAAGAGTTATTGTTGAAAAGCCTCTCCATCCTCAACGCGTGACTGTTTGGTGCGGTTTATGGTCCGACGGGGTCATTGGACCTTACTTTTTCGAAAATGAGGCTGGATCAACAGTTACGGTCAATGGATTGCGCTATCGAGAGATGATTAATGATTTTTTATGGCCGGAATTGGATGGTATTGATCTGGACAACGTTTACTTTCAACAAGACGGCGCTACGTGCCACACAAGCAATGAAACCATCGATCTTTTACGGGAAAAGTTTCTCTCGAAGAGGTGATCACAAGTGGCCACCGAGATCTTGTGATTTAACACCTTGCGACTTCTTCCTTTGGGGCCACGTGAAAGATAAGGTCTACGCCAACAGCCCAGCGTCGATTCAAGACCTCAAAGATGGAATTCGTGAGGCTATCGAGGACATAGGGCAGCCACTTTGCGATTTGGTTATGGAAAATTTCATGAAAAGGATATGGTCCTGTAAGCGTGGTCGTGGCGGCCATTTAGCTGATGTTGTGTTCCATTATTAACGGCATACCTTCCTCTTTATAATGAAATAAACATCCGATCATTTATCTCAAAAAATGCCATTTTTCTTTGAATATCAAAATAACACCTCTTATTGGAAAACCCTTTATATGTTTAATGTGACAGATAATGAATGCGTCCAAAAGTTTATGCAGTGGGTGCGTAGTGCGTTCAAGACGGCATTATTTGTATGGAATTTGAGCTCTGTTTACATTTGCCTGTGTTTACATTGACCCACATTGAACATTTTAAAATTAATTCTGCTTCCTTTTCAATTATAATATGTAAGTATATAACCAAAGCACGAAAATATACAAAAACTTGAAACAACTTCGATTTTCCGTCTGCGCAGCTAGATTTATTATATGACAATGAAGAAATTGTCAGCAATTGTCAGATGTCTTTAATAACGACATCTGACAATATCAAATTAGTCTGACAATGTACTAATCGTTTGACAATAATAAAAATTGTGTGTTCAGACGATTTTCACATACCTGACAGCTGACAATGACGTTTCTGGCAATATTGTCACACAAAATTGTAAATTCACACGGTTGTAAGACAACAATTTTTTTTACTGACAGATTTGACAATATTGTAACATCTGCCAATCATCTGTACGTAGCTATAGTATCTACATTTTCTTGTTGATAACGCCAAATTGCAATAGTTTAGAAAATACGCTGGAAGTTGAGTACCCAAACATGTCTGACTTTTCGTAGGGGAATTTGCTAGAAAATCAACAAAAATATACAAAATTTAGCGAAGTGCACATTCAGATTCAACGACGTATCGTCTGATCCGAGTCATTTTTGATGTGTAAACATCTATGGTGGCGGTAGAGTGAAAAAAAAAGTGAACGTTAGTGTGCAACGTTACGTCGTGCAAGGTTACGGTGTGCAACATTACGATCTGCATACTAGGATGGGTGCGTTCAGTGAAAAAAAAATCTTAAGATCCCCTTCAAGCAAAAACAAGTCCGTTTTGGATCCGCGCACGTTGATGTTTACACATATTAACCGTGAGTCCCGGCACTCACACAATTTTTTTTGTATGTATCATGATCTTTATTTGAGCTTTCATGTAAGAGTATTAGCTAGCCGAAAAATATATGAGAATAATAATGAATTGCATTGTAAACAGGCCCTCCCTTTTACTTATGTATTTATTATTTATCAGTAATACAAAAATCCATTAACATTGGTTCCCAAAATTTAGGTATGCCGAATTTTCAACTCCAATAGTCTCTCTTTCACACAATCTTCAGTGCTCAGTCCATTCAAAAAAGCAGCACTTTACTTACTGTCCACCTTAATTCCATCAAATTAATATCCGACATTCATCTTGCCATTGATTCCCCATTATAGTTTCAATTATGGCACGTATTGATGCAGTAAGTGCACACGCATCTTATATCACCTCCGATCGATGAATAAAAATGCCCAGCAAAGGATTAACCTCATCTAAGAAGTGAGAGAGACACTGCTGCTATGACAACGCTTACGGTTGCTGTTCTGTCTGTTCGTTGTTCGCCGGACAATAAGCAGCTTGAAGCATAATCCTGAATTTATGGTGGTAAATATTTTGACATCATCATCGCGAGCTCTGTGGTCCCTCGGAGATGGTGTGATCCGATAGTGTTATTGCATTTACATAATGCTTACGCGTTTTTCCACTTGTGTAGCGTGTAGGTAAGGTAAAACCAACTCTTTGAACGAGGGAGTTGGGTGCACGGAACAAAGCAGTAGATCCATCGGAAGGAGGACAAGAAGTAATTTGAGCTCGGCACTCATGAGAGTAGTTGATGATTGTTTTTCTTTTTTGTTGGGTTCTATACAGATATAGTATACTTGTATACTACACTCATGGAAGATACAAAGAGTTGAATCAGTAGCATCAGCTCGAAGGATCATCCCAGGATCATGTTCCTTTGATCTACAGTGAAGTGCGTTGACAAGTTAAGTGGAAGTGCCACTGAAACCAATCAATCTTTGTTGTAGAGTAAAATCTATGAAAGTGGCAATTGCGTTTGAGTTCACACCAAAAGCGGGGGAGTTGACCCTCTTCTACTGATAAAAAACGATCTTGTTGACAGTTCTAACTAATAACATGTTACTGTAAGTACTAGAAATGGCCGCATCCCTTTTTTGTGTCGTCATTTTCAAATGCCAAGATACATTCAATGTGACGTTCCCTATACCTACAGTCTACACCATATGTGTTTCTTATAAGCACATTAGAATATGTGTTATGAAAGGTATGCATTGGGTAAAGGCTGTTAAGAAAATTATATGGAAATCAACTGGTGTGTTACTGTAATAAAGTGTTCTTGCGTGCATTGCAAATGCAACAACATGGTATTATTGGTCTGCGAAGCATGAAATGAGAATTTGATAAAACATATGGTACTTTGTGGCACGATGGTTCAAATGCAAGGACAAAGAAAATTTACTTAAAGACCGAGAACTAAGTAATGAACATCTAGGAATAACGGCACACAGCAGTCATGTGGAAATACTCTGCATTTTAAAAGATAAACTAAAATATTCTGTGCAAACGTTTGAATCAAATCCGATTATTGATGTAGACTCTAGATTTTTTGGACTTTCTAATCGTATATTCAGGGGAATTTTGCTTTATATAATATTGGTCATAGGCGCCTCGAGGTAGGGGCAAGGGGGGTGGGGGGAATATGGATATTTTCTTCACAGCTTCTTTATGAAGTTCATGGTTTGCCAATAAGAGCCAAACTCATTAGTTTGACGTTTAAAAATGAACAAAAGACAGAAGGTTTGTTCGTTGAGCCCTGAAGTCACCCCAAAGCGTTTTTTGAAAAACCTGAAGTCACCCTGGCGAAAAAATTCTGTGTTTTTTGAGGGGGTAGCCCTGAACTCGCCCTGAAGTAGAACTAGATATTTTGCTGCAGGAAAACAAATTGAAAGAATACATATAAATTTAATTTAATGCTAATAAAAAGCAATAAAAAATGTAAACGGTAGAAGTTGTTTTTATTCATTTTTAAGACATATTTGAAACAAATTTGAAGTTTTAATTATCGGACAACAGAACTTTTTTTTCTTGCTTTAAATGTCGACAGCCCTTGAGCTTGAGTTTTTTGAGAACCAAAAAACCCAGTTTTTTTTTGACAATTCTTGGGGTTGTCAAGAAAATCTGGATCAACACTGGGTAAAGTTCAACGAACGAAGCTAGAGATAGAGCCTGATTACACGATTCGTTTTTTCGATCGTTTCGTGTTTCGTCATTTTGACACATTTGGTGAGGGGTGTAGAAATGTAAAGGAATGAAGTACAATATATGCACCGTAGTCTTTAGAAAATACAATTTTAGTTAAAGCTGATCTGTTTTATGGGCTATTAGGTCAGTTGTTTGAACGGATATTACGATTTTTATTTGATTATCAGCACTATCGTAATCTTATATGTTTAAGAATCTCGAAAAGTGTCTGATTACGATGAAGTTCGTGAAAAGGCTGAATAATGAAGTAAATATTTAAATTTTGTACACAAATAAAAAGTGTAGATTTTCGAAAAATTAAGTTTCTTATTTAAAACAAAAAGTTTGGAATTTTAAAACGTTTAGTAATTGTCTCGAAATCTAATTCAAGTCTGATTATTTAACTTTGGCTTTTCGAAACTTTTTTCCTTTTGTAAAATTACATTTTTCTTTCTTATTTGAACGGTTCGTGAATGGATCTTCAATAGTTCTCGCATGATAAATTCGTTCGATCGTGAAAATAATTTTTTTTAAAGGAACCAAAAAATAAGATTCGCGATCGAATGCTAATTTATCATTCTATGAACCTCGCTTTTTATACAAAAACTTCCAAAAAAAATTTCTGTGTGCTTAAATAAGTAAGTACGGTCTTCTCTTAAATATAAAATATCCATACGCTGGACAACTATTGACAATACATCCCATAGAACTTTATTTTTGATTTTTTGCATTATTGGCTGAATGCAATTTAATTTAATTATTTATAGAAACTTCCAAAAAGGTCAAATTATATTGCATGTGAAAATTAAAAAAAAAAAAAAATTTTTTCGAAAATTCGATACCTCAAAATTTGGTAGGTATGTGTCTTCGTAATTATTTTAACATTTTGAAAAAAAAAAAACGATATAAAAACGCAATATTTTTTTCTTATGTGTATTTGTTTCAGAAAGGCCTTAAGGCCAGTTTATCCAGTTCTGAGGTTATCCATTGTTTACGGGACACCCTGTATACCATTAAAGTTTTGCTCGTGCCTTATACAGGGTGTTTTTTTTAAACTTGTGGTTTTCAATCTGGCAATACTTTTTTCGGAGTTGGTCTTTTTGACAGCTGTCACTTGATTTTTTCTCAGTTTGGTTTGTCATTTCGTAATTAATAGACTTACTCCTGAACAACATTTGCAAATCGTGCAAATTTATTACCAAAATAATGGTTGTGTTTGCTTGACGCATCGCGCGCTGCGTCCAATAATCGGTCAACATAATCGCAAAATCGCATAAATTCGAGCAACCATTGATCGGTTTCGCACCACGTTTACTCTAGTGGATAAATCGCATCTTCAGAGAAGCCGTACAGTGCAGAGCAGAGTATCGAAGAAGACCCGACTAAGTCCATCCGTCATCGCGCGCAGCAATTGAAGCTGTCGAATATTGGGCCTTTCGGCTGGAATTTATCGAGTCAGCCGCGTTAGCCACTTGCCCGAAATCATTTTTTAAACATAATGGCAAACCCTTATATTTATAATAAAGCTAAATTATTGGCCATAACACTAAACTATTATTGGTCCTATTATACATATCCATGGAAAATGACAGGTGAAATGTATAAGGACATTCTGGACAATGATTTGAAAAGAGTTTATGCCGATTATTTGCCTTTAGACTGGATATTTCAGCAAGATAACGAACTGAAGCATTATTCTCAGGTCAAATCCTGGTTTGAATCAATCAAGTTCTCGAGTGGCCTGCTCAAAGCCCCGATTTAAAAATCTATGGGGTATTTTAAAGGGGGCAGTTCCGGACTATTTTCAAAAAGGGGATATACATAAAATGAAGATAATAACATACTGTTTTGGATCGATTTAAAACCAAATATTTATGTATATGTATGTGTCTAATCTATGTATGTACTCATAATCACAAAAACAAGTGGGTTACATACACTTTATACCTCTTTCGGCCTCAAATTGCAAAGATCCATGTGGTTTTTACTTAATATTATTACCAGAAGTCACAGCTCCCTTGCATTTTGTTAATCTTTTCAATATGATTTTAAAACAGGAAGTTTTCAAATGAGCATCGTTAAGGATTTTGAGCAAAGCTGTCAATCAAAACATTTTAACTCACATACAAAATATATAATTATGTATTTCAAATTAGATACGATGTTTTCACATATGTATATCCCACCATTAGAAATTGATCATCATTTATCTTACTGTCAATCACTTGTTTAAGATTTTCACACTACCATGAATCCGCATAATTAAATTGTTCCATTGATTCGCGTATCGTGTAGGTACGAGTTTTTGTAAATTGTGTTTTAAAATCCATGACCATAATGCATGCGTGAATAAACGTGGAAGCGCGAACAAATCATTTATATTTAAATGACTATTTCCGTCAACCGTATTTTTACAGGTGTATAGAGAAAGGAAATACATTACAGATACCTGGCATACAGAATGTAAGAGCAATCATTTGATATGATTGATAACAATTTTTAGGAATAGAGTGCATCTTAATCGAATTTTAGTAAAAAAAAAAAATCAAGGGAAAAGCATTTGAGAATAAATTCGGTGAAGTGGGGTATCAGATGCAACTCCATACTACAAGCTACAACGGAAAAAAAATGTGTGTTAGCAAGTGGACAAACGATGGAAGTGAAGCTCCTTACGTTTTTTACATGAAGATTGAATGCACAAACATTAAAATGGTAAATGTGTTCGAATTGCATACAATATATTGCAAGAACTTAATGCTGGCAGCTGTCACATGCTTGGACGTTGGACTTTTGCTACGTCGCGACGTCGGAGTTACGTATTTTTGTATACCCAAGCAAAGGCGGGTGCGTCTGCTCGTTTATTATTATTATGTTTCCTTGACAAGTACAAGATTTCCATATAATTGGCGTGTTATTTCTTTTCTATTTGTGTATTGAGTATAAATAAGTGTTGCTAATAAACAACTTTGCGTTACCAGCGAAAAACTGTTTATGGCTGTCAAAACAAAACAAAAACAAACATCATAAATAAAAATTAAAAACACTATTTGAAGCTTTATAAGAGTCCTAGCAGATCATACAACAAAAAAAAAAAAAAACAATCTAACGCCATGAGAAGAACTAGCTCTTTAAGTTCTGGAGGATCAAGTAAATACAGTACCGAGAGCATGCAAAATAGAATGAAAGACATGGTATTTCATGAATCAAGAAAAAAGTCAGTTGTCTTCAAGCGGAAATCCTCAGAATCAGTGTCAATCACATCTAGACAAAAAGTGCAAGAATCCTTGATTCAAAATAAAACAAAAATAGCTGTAAGAAGATAATATCCTTTCAATTATTTATGTGAATACATTGGGTAGGTATACCTAATTAATTTCTTTTAAACTTTAAAGATCAAGAAGGAAGTTGGAAGTGATGCTAACATCCCCGATTTGAATGCAATCATTGAGAACAAAATAAAGAAATTCAAAGGAGAAGACTTCATATACTTAACCTATACAGTCCCAAAAAACAGTGAATATTTTACTCCGTATAGTTTAGCGTAAGAATGTATTTAAAAAAAAAAAACATGATTTTTTTGTCTGTATAAGATAGATTTTTAGGGAAGTACAATTTAAGGATATCCCCAGCAAAAGTCAATACTATACAATGAGCAGACATGGCGTTACATTTTGGAGTCAAGCCGAAAACTATTTCACCGAATTAAATCAGTGGCAAAAAGAGTTTCAAATGTACATTAATATTGTCAAAATTAAATCCTTTGCCAAATTTAGGATTTGGAAAGGTTTTAAAGTCTGGGAGAAGACTCTCAAATGGAGAAAATACGATGAAGCTTATACGTATTTGAGTGAGAATTTATTCTATGCTATTCCACATCTGGCATCGGCAGCTCTTCAATTGCGATCTGATTTTTATCAAATGCAAAACTTAAATTTTATTAATATTGAAGGTAATTTATAAATCTACAACACAATTATTATGCACCCCGAGCCGAGGCATTCAAACCATATTCCCTTGAAATATCCACACCAAAAGAATTTATTTGATTTATTATTTTAGACAACGCACACATTTTTTAAGATCAAACTTTTAGACTAAAAGCTGACAGTAAATTTTGGGTGTGAAAATAAAACCAAAAATTGAGAAGGTACGAGGGTTTTTTTTTGGCGCCCGGCGGTGGTTTGGGTTTAAAAAAAAACAATTTTTACAATTTTTTTTTTCAAAAGCATCACTTAAATACATTCTTTTAAAATAGCAAATAATGGTGTGTTATTTGGAAGCGACTCTAGGCATGTCATAATTATAACAGTTTTGGTTTATAAAAGTACTGTTTATGCACCCAGAGTTTTTTTTTCAAATCGCGCGAAGCTTGTTAACGTACATCTACTTTTAATGGCGAACAACTGTTATAACTGTTATAAATTGGCATGTCTCTAGTCTCATCTCTCGTCCCTGTTATTTTCCCTCTCTCTTTACGATCCGATTAATAGAGCTCAAGATATAAGCTTTTTTTAAAGCGAACTTTAGCGGATTTTTTTGGAAACTTTTGTTGTTGATTTTTTCAATGCATAAAATCTCCAAAAAAATGCCGAAAAGATTTGCTTTCTAAAGCTTGTATCTTGAGTTCTATTAATCCGATCGTCAAGATAAAAGTCTTTACACTTAGAAAAAATGTCAGAGCATCATATTTTAAAAGAACGAATTTCATTGATAATGCTTTTGGAAAAAAGTTGTAAAAATCGCAATTTTCAAAAAAAAAATTAAAATTTTCGATAATAGTCCTGTGGAGATATAAAAAGTTATGGACTCAGTTATTATCGGCATTATTTTTGTTTTTCATTTGTTGTTTTCGCACCCATCTACATTTTGTTAGTATTAACTTTTAAGTAAAGGGTATTGTCATAACTAAGCACAGACAACCACCTAATGCATGTTCCTTTGTATTATTTTCTAAAAGTATGCAATTGTTTCTTGTCGTATACGATAACTCTTCTGAAAAGTGAGATTTTTAGGAGATAGTTTGTACAACGGACATTTTTAATGGTTTGGATTTAAAAAAAAAATCAAAAATGTAGTAAATTGGCGCGAAATTTTAAGCAGAAGATGCTATCTCAAAAATTTAAGTTTCAAGAGAATCTAAAGCTTTAAAAATATGAACTGTTTTTTCTTTCAACTTTTCGGTACCACCCTTTATTTTAACAAATTGGCCACCACTAGCCTATCACCCGAACTTTAATTGAATTGGTAAGTGGAAACACAGTACAAAGAAATGCTTAATTATTGTTTTTAGAAAAAACAACTACATATTTCGTACCAGCATGTACCGTTTTTTCGCAATAATACAAAAATGGCGCCCGAAAAAAAATTTCAGTTGAACTGAAGCATTGTGTAAAGGAATCGCTAATAACTTATTTCACATAATCTAATTTTGTATTAAAAAAATGTAGACAAAAAAAAATTGTTTTTAATTTTTCTGATGAAATGGGAATAGGTTCAAAGCACTCGCCTAGATATTCCAACCAAAAAATCTTATAGAAGTTATAAAACGATTTTGGTATCAGGGTCCTTTGATAAATAAAGGGTGGTTAAATTTTAAGGGCCGATGTTGATTTTGAATAAAACACAAATTATTTAGAAAATTTTCGATGACGCCGAGGCATAATTGAGGTTCTATGCCGTTAATGTGCCGAATTATCTCATCCTTTAGCTCTTGAATTGTTGCTGGCTTATCGACGTACACCTTTTCTTTCAAATAACCCCAAAGAAAGAAGTCCAAATCACATGATCTTGGAGGCCAATTGACATCGCCACCACGTGAGATAACACGGCCATTGAACTTGTCACGCAAAAGAGCAATTGTTTCGTTAGCTGTGTGGCAAGTGGCACCGTCCTGTTGAAACCACATATCGTCCACATCCATATCTTCCAATTCGGGCCATACAAAGTTCATTATCATCTCACGACAGCGAACACCATTCACAGAGTAACTGCCTCATTTTGGAAAAAAATACGGCCCGATGATGCCGCCAGCCCATAAACCGCACCAAACAGTCACTCTTTGTGGATGCATTGGCTTTTCGACAATCATTCTTGGATTATCATTCGCCCAAATGCGGCAATTCTGCTTATTGACGAATCCACTGAGGTGAAAATGTGCCTCATCACTGAAGATGATTTTATTCGAAAATTGATCAACCACTGTTGCCATTTCTAATAATAAGCCTGAATAACTTTAACGCGTTGCCCGATTGCGTATCTTTCCATGGTTCAAATTGAGTAAATCTTAAATTGAGAAATGTCAAATGAAATGCAGAAAAAAAACTTGACGTTTAGGTGTGGTTCACATTCAACATCGGCCCTTAAAATGTAAGCACCCTTAACAAGTTAGAAAGAAAAATTAAAAGAGTGAACATAAAATGCACAACTGAGAACAGTGAGAACTGAGTCGCAGCTATATTGGTCTAGTGTTACAAAAGGCTTAAATCAAAAGGTTAACGACTGATGAGAAAAAAGTCAATTACTTAAAATTGTTTTCTTTTCGTTTAATAAAAACAATAAATTATTTTCAAAGTTCATAACTTTTTTCTTAAATACATGATAATCAAGTATCTAGTTCTAGAAAATAAGTTTATTGTACTTCGAATTCTGAACATTTTCTTAAACTTTATTTATCTATAGTTATTGAGGAATGGCACCCGTTTTACTTTATGGAAATTCACATGAAAATATACGAAGAAATAAAACTTAGTCTAAAACATTTCCGTGATAAAGCCCGAAAATATATTTGTAAGCATTACAAAATAGAAACAAAGAATTCCTGTAACTTAAATACAAAAAAAATCTTAAATTTAAAAGATGATGCATGCCATGGTGCAATTATAGCTAGAGGGTTCTTTCCTACCGATGAAATTGAGTTCTATCCATCGGTGAAAAAGATGCGTGAGTCGATGAGTTTTATGGATCGAGCAAGAAAAAGGAGTTTTTGTAAACTTCTCTGCAAGTAAGATTTCATTTTTTAAATCCATTAAAATTGTTAATTTAAAATTACGTTGTTGTTGTTTTTTTTTTTTTGTTTAAATTCTCTAACAGCTTTTTGAATTATTGCGATCGAATTGTTCTTATATTGCTCCATACCATCACACGAAATAGTTTTGAAACTCTTGCGAATGCTTTGAAGGTACACGATGAGTTAGGGCCAACAGAGGAAGAACTAAATTCAGATTTAGGGGTTGGTGTTGAAGTTGAAGCTCAGCGACCCAGTGATAAACCACAGGTTTGATTTTATACCAAAAATTTAAAGATCCCTCCATTGATTTAAAGCTATCTAAATTTTATAAAAATATACAAAATACATTTTTTATTTAGAATCCCTTCTTCCTGGCGGAACTTCTGCTTAAACCTGAAAGTGTGGATATTGAACCTTCGGAGTATGTTTTTTAAATTAATTTCAACTAATAAATAGCTGACTTAATTTAATCATTTTTTTTTTAAAGAGGTGCCATGAAAACAATTTTTCACCAGTTTACAAGCTTGATTCTAGATTCGGTTATGGAAATAAAGAGCTTTAGCGAAGACTCAAAATATCAAATTTTTACCGAGTAAGGTGCCAGTTATATAGCTATCATTGAAAACCATCATTGAAAACTTTAATGACTGAATTTGAGACGTTTAGAAAGTAAAATCAGTAATTAATTTGATGCAAAAATTAATCTAATGGATTAAATTATTACTTTAGTGAAAAAGAAAAATCAATTCGAACCCAAACTTCGCCATAAAATTATGTTTAATTTTTCAATGATCATTGGTAAGGTAGTTCAGTCATTGAAATAATAAAAGTCATTTTATGTGGACGGTTGGGCCAAAACGAATTTTTTTTTTTTGCAAAAATTAATAATTAGGTCACCGCGTTCATATTGGCATCAAAATATGCACTGATTTTGCTTTTTAAGTCCCTCAAAACCAATCATTAAAATTTTTTAATGATGATTTTCAATGTTAGTTATAACTGGGGCCTAAGAACATCAGTCTCAAATTATTATGATGTTCTCTTAGTATAAGAATACCTACTTGATTGTTTTCCATTTTTACAGACCATCAATAATGGGACGGCAAGAAGATCGGTTAGCTGCACCACCTCCAGATTTGGCTTTTTTATTTCGAATAGATAAGGAATTTCAAGAGAATCGAAAACTCATATTTACAATTCTACGTAGTGCTTATGAGAAAGCCACTCTCTATGCCCAACGATTTGAATTGATTCGCCTGAATTATGAAGCTGATGTTAAGACAGATGCAAGCGTTATTAGAAATGAAAAAAGTATGTTGAAAGCAATAACCTATCATAAAAGTGATTATTTCAATATTTGTTTTGTTTTTTTTTTTTTTATGCTAATTCAGGTCTTGAAGCTTTACGAGCATTTTGCGAACGCTACCATGCAAATATGCATGCAATCGATGGTATACTTCCGCATGTTAATCTTGGTTTGCTTAAACTTACACAAAGCAGCTTTAAGGATACCATTACACCAGAGTGTTTAAGACTTCTCAATGTTCTAGCAATATATTTGCCTAAGTAAGTATCTAACTATATCTGACGTTAAAGCTTAAAAATAGCTAAATTATTCTATCTATATAGACTTGCAATCTCAGAAGTGGAAAAAATTCAACTTAAGGCTGAAGAGTTTGTTGCAAAAATAACATCAGCTCCAAGCACAACTACGGAATTAGTAGCACATTTAAGATATTTGACAAATGTAGAAGCAGATCTTGAAGTTCTATTTAAAGAAGTTGATTATGCCCATGACTGTTTTATGCTTATAAAAGATTTTAACATATTCATTGATCAACAAGAAAAAGAGAAATATATGGGTGAGTAGGATTAGGTAAAGCTAAGGTTTGGGCTCTTAAGTTATTCCAAATATTTTTTATACTCGATTCAAAAATCAGGGGGTATCATGGATGAAATTTCCCTGGAATTATTCCTTCGAAAATTGGAAACGCCAACACTTTTCTGCTTCTCCTTGTAATCTCGAATTTGGTCTATATCAATTAATTTCGAGGAAAACTTTCGACCATCATGATTCGCTTTCCCAATTTTCGAAGGAAGGAAACATTCCCAGTAAAAATTTAAAGGGTCCGCCAAATAACTTCTTTGTTTTTTTGAAAATGGTGCCAAACATCGAGTGTAGCTTCGGCTGTGTGGTACGTAGCGCCGGCCGTCCTGTTGAAACCAAATGTTGCCAATATCCTCCTCTTAAATTATTGTGAATAAAAATTCGTTTAACATGTCCCGATAACGATCGCCATTGACTGTAACGGCCACTCCTGGCTCATTTTCGAAAAATGGCCCAATTATGCCTCTGGACCAAAATCCGCACCAAACTAGTGACTCGTTTTGGATGTATCGGCTTTTCAATGAATGCGTGCGGGTTTTCTGTGCCCCAAATGCGACAATTTTGCTTGTTTACTAACCGCCAAGATCAAAATGAGCTTAATCTGGAAAAATAATTTTTTTGGCAAAATCGGCATCTTCTCTAAGTCGATCGCAGGCCCACTTAGCGAAGCGTATACACAACCATATTCGTTCAGCGGAAGGATAAAACTAATTATCTGTCAAATCAGACATAAGCTAAGTGTTACCATTCACGAAATAAGCACTAGTTGAAAAAAAATTTAGATGGCGGACCCTTTATTTAGGTACTTAATATTTTCCCTTCAAAATTATTTTTAAGAATGTTAATGTTTTTTGTTTTTATTTTAATTTAAAAAAATATTTAAAAAAAACAATTTATTTAATACAGATACTGAGGATCTTGTTGTTACTTGCAAAGAGACACTGCAAGAAAAACGTGGTGAAAAAGAAATATTCATTCAACAATTAAATGCGATTCTCCAGGAGGATATAAAGCTAATATTTGAAGAGATTCGTGACGTAGCTGCAGAAGCTCAAGAATTTAAATTTTTAGATGTGAGTAATTTTGTTTTTAACTTATGTTTTAAGTTTATCAAACTATTAACACATTTTGGGTGGCTTTACAGCAGTTTAGCTAGAACCATAATATTTTTTATTCCCTCTCTATTTTTGGTGTATTTTAGGAAAATTAAATAAATAATTTTATTTTTAAATTTTCAAAAAAATAATTTGACAGATCAATTTTGTGTCTGAATGCTGATTTGCAGTTAAAAAACTATCAGCTTTTCAGTGCGAGATTAAAGTTAAACCCGAGTTAACTCATCAAATTTGGTGAGTTAACTCAGGATTAACTGAACAGATGCATTTGATGTTTTATTCACCGAATTTTTTAAGTCGTTCCGCATGCATTTTCCACCGAAAAACTGCTTCGCCAGTTCACTGCGGGTTAGTTTAATTCTGGAGTAAACTAACTCTGGTTTAACTCATCACTGAAAAACTGGGCCTAAATTTCAAAAAAAGTCATCCATCCGTTTTTGAAATATGAAATTCAGTAGGTATAAGAAATCTGAGATAGATGAGATGGTTGAATATTTAGAAAAAACCTTTCGATGAGATGGACTGTTAATAATGGTAAAATGTAAAATTTATTAATCTTAAACGGTTCTAATTTTGAAGCACAAAAACAATTTCAAAATTGTCGATTTGAGCAAAATATGGTTTCTCCAACATTTGTTTTCATATGTAAACATTTGTAACAAAAATTTTCAAAATCTTTGCAAATGCTTTTAAAATAACTTAATTTGTGTGTCTTTTTTTAGACGTGTAGTTTTCAATCTGGCAATACTTTTTTCAGAGTTAGTCCTTTTGACAGCTGTCACTTGATTTCTGTTCAGTTTGGTTTGCCATTTCATAATGAATAGACTTACTCCTGAACAACGTTTGCAAATCGTACCCAAATGTGACCAAAACAAAATTGCAGTTGATCCCAATTCAATTTTCATAAGCGAATTTTGTTTAGCGATGATGCTCACTTTTGGTTGGATGGATGCGTCAATAAACAAAACTGCCGTATTTGGAGTGATGATAATCCTCAAGTTTATGTTGAGACACCGTTACATCCTCAAAACGTCACTGATGTTTGGTGTGCTCTATGGGCAGAGGGAATCATTGGTCTATATTTCTTTAAAAATAAAGCCGGCCATAATGTTACAGTCAATGGGGAACGCTATAGAGCCATGATTAATGACTTTTTAGTGCTCGAATTGAAGGATGTTGATGTGGACGAACTTTGGTTCCAACAAGACGGCGCTACATGTCATACAGCCAACTAAACAATCAATTTATTGAAGGAAACTTTTGGTGAGCGCACTATCTCGCGCTGTGGGCCTGTGGCGTTGCCTCCAATATCGTAAAATTTAACATCGCTGGACTATTTTTTGTGGGGTTATGTGAAGTCGCTTGTCTACTCAGATAAGCCCGAGACGATTGACGCCTTGGAAGAGAATATTCGGCGCGTTATTGCTGACATACTGCCCCAATAGCTGCAAAAAGTGTTCGAAAATAGGGCCTCTAGGCTGGAATTTATTCTAGCCAGCCGCGGCTGCCACTTGTCCAAAATCATTTTTAAAACATAATGGAAAAACCTTTATCTTTATAACTAAGCTAAATTCTTGGCCATAACATTAAATCATATGCGTTTTATTTCTTCTTGAAAACCACACGTCTAAAAAAAAAACACCCTTTATTTTCACACTTTCTTTTTCCTTATTATTCATTTCCAGAAAAAATCTGATGCCGATGAAACTAAACTCCAGCTTGTTGCCCTCTTAGAGCGTCTCAATGAATGTCAAGAAAAAGCTCAAGAATACCGAACATATCAAAAAGATTTCAGAGTAATAATGTTTCCCGTTACATTATGCTGATCGTATAGTTTAATTTTCTATAAAAAAAAAATGTTTTTATATTCAGATTGACGTTACACGTTACGATGAAATGGAACATGCATTTCAAGAGATTCGAATGCGACAAAATCTGTGGAATAGCTTGGAAGAGTGGGAGACCTCTTTGGAGCTTTGGCAGAAACTAGGCTACCAAAACCTCAACGTTGAAACAATGGCTAATTTGAATGCAAAAATATTGAAAAGTTGTGTTCAATTTGAAAAATATTTACCACCAAATGAACTAGTGCCTGGTTTGAAGGCTAGTGCTGAATTATTTCGTGAAAAACTTCCAGTTCTGGGTTATCTTAGAAATCCCAATCTTAAAGCTGTAATTTGTCAAACCGCAAGGGAATGAGTTGATAAATTAACCTATCTATACTGTTTGTTTGTATCATTTGGTAGCGTCACTATACTGAAATGGAAAATATACTTGGAATGAGGATATACCATGAGGAGAACATCCTCATCTCCAGCTTCGAGTCGGCTCACGCTTTTGATGAGGACATTGCAAACCAGCTTATGGATATTTCATCACAAGCTACTGGTGAAGCTCAATTAGAAAACATGTTGAGGAATATCGAGAACATTTGGAAAGAAACAGATCTTCTGATCGTTCCCCATCGTGATTCAAAAGATATCTTTATTTTGATGGGAACTGATGAGTTGCAAGTAGTTCTGGACGATTCTAATGTTAATATCAATACAATTGCAGCGTCCAAGTATGTAGGTCCCATTAAGGCTAAAGTAGACGAATGGATCAGAATGATGGAACAATTTGACGAAACTATGGGTGATTTTCTAAAACGATATTTATGTTAAAATAAAAATATCATTTTTATCAACAATCGCAGAGGAATGGAGCAACTGTCAAACATCGTGGATGTATTTAGAAGCTATATTTGCATCACCTGATATTCAGAGGCAATTGCCAAATGAGGCAAAAATGTTTACAGCAGTAGATCGGAGCTTCAAAGAAATAATGAGAAATGCTCTTAAGGTTTCCCTGGCTCTTCCTGTAATGACAAATATTGATACCTACAACACTCTTAGAGAGCACAATCGTTTGCTGGATAGTATAACAAGAGGGCTTGAAGCTTACTTAGAGGTGAAGAGGGTTGTCTTTCCTAGGTAACAACTGTTCTTTTTTTGTTGTTAGAACTGATCAATATCAACATTTTGTGAGCCTAGGTTTTATTTTCTATCAAATGACGAATTGCTTGAAATACTTGCACAAACAAGAGTTCCCCAAGCTGTTCAACCACATTTAAGAAAATGTTTCGATGCTATATCGAAACTAGAATTTGGACAAAAGGAGAGTGGCGATGGTGGCAAAATGATAGCAACAAATGATATCGTTGCTATGCTCTCTCCTGAAGGGGAAAAATTGCTATTTGGAAAAGGACTTAAAGCACGTGGAGCTGTCGAAGAATGGCTGAGTAAGGTAGAAGAAGCAATGTTTTTGGCTGTAAAACGATACATGAAGTTTGGATATCAGTGTTATCCGGCTAAAGAACGATATAAATGGTTTGAAGGTAGGCAATAGATCATTTGTTATACCTCGAAACCTATATTTAGACTTTAGACATACCTACTGAGTAAATACAAATTTAAAAATGTTTTTCTCTTCTCCCATCAAGATCATCCAAACCAAGTCGTTCTAACGGTGTCACAACAACAATGGGCAGCTGAAATACACGCGATTTATGATGAGCCAGATGCAACAAATGAAAATATCCTCAAAACGTTGAAAGCATTTGAAAAGAAATGCTTTGACAATTTATCGGCCTTAGCAGCAATTACACGCAAAGAAATTACAAATCTTTTGAGAAAAGTTCTTTGCGCTCTTATAACGGTAGACGTTCATGCCAGAGATTCAGTTAGCAACTTATTGGAAAAACGCGTTGTAAGATCGTAAGTTTCTTTTGGAATTGTTTTTTTTTTGTTTTTTTGTTTCTGAGGAAACCGACAAGGGTGTGTGTTTCGAAATTTACAGAACAGATTTTAACTGGCTTAAGATGCTTCGTTTCTACTGGGAGGACTCAACTGAAACCATGGTCTCACAAATGGCTTCAGCGAAAATTCCCTATTACTATGAATACCTTGGAGCTGGGGGTGTTTTGGTGCTAACCCCATTGACCGATCGATGCTATTTGTGTTTGATGGGTGCCCTTCAAATGGATCTGGGTGGCGCCCCAGCAGGTCCAGCTGGTACTGGAAAAACCGAAACGACAAAAGATCTTGCAAAAGCTGTTGCCAAACAGTGTGTGGTCTTTAATTGTTCGGAGGGCTTGGATTTTAAAATGATGGGTCGATTCTTTTCGGGATTGGCCCAATGTGGAGCTTGGTGTTGCTTTGACGAATTCAATCGAATCGATATTGAAGTACTTTCGGTGATTGCCCAGCAGTTGATTACAATTCGCAATGCCAAAGTTGCGAATGCAAAGAGGTTCATCTTTGAAGGACGTGAGATTAAGCTAAACAAGTCGTGCTCAGTTTATATAACGATGAACCCAGGCTATGCTGGACGAACAGAACTTCCAGATAACTTAAAAGCCTTGTTCCGGCCAATATCAATGATGGTACCGGATTATGCCCTCATATCAGAAGTTATTCTGTATTCCGAAGGCTTTGAGGATCCCAAAATTTTGGCCCACAAAATGGTTCAAATGTACAAGTTGTGCAGTGAACAGCTTAGCCAGCAAAATCACTATGACTTTGGGATGCGTGCTGTAAAAAGTGTTCTTGTGATGGCTGGTTCGCTGAAGAGATCAGCCCCAAATCAACGCGAAGACATCACATTGATAGCAGCTCTGCGAGATTCAAATATCCCCAAGTTTTTGGCAGACGATGCTTTTCTCTTTCGTGGAATTCTTTCTGACTTGTTCCCTGGTGTTGAGCTGCCAGATTCATCTCATCCAGAACTGCAGCAGGGAATGGTGGTTGGGCTGCAGGAGAAAAATCTGCAGCCGGTGCCGTCGACAATACGAAAATGCATTCAACTTTATGAGACCATGTGTGTGCGATGGGGTGTTATGTTGGTGGGTCCAACAGGGGGCGGAAAGTCAACTGTTTTGCATGCTTTAGAATATGCTTTGACATATTTGTTTAAAAATGAGGTTCCAGGAGCCCATTTTCGAGAGGTAGTTATACAAAAACTAAATCCAAAATCAGTGTCAATGAATGAGCTGTACGGATACGTGAATCTTAAGACAATGGAATGGCAAGATGGACTCCTTGGTCTTGCCGTCCGAACAGCTGTTAATAACGAAGGTAAGCTGGCTCCTATTGCAGTCTTTTTTTTTTAATTTTTGCTTTGAAAAATCACAATTTAGACGAGATACATCAATGGATTGTCTGCGATGGTCCGGTAGATGCTGTTTGGATCGAAAACATGAACACAGTGCTGGATGACAATAAAATGCTTTGCTTGGCAAATTCAGAAAGAATAAAGCTAACCCCCTGGGTTCATATGGTATTTGAAGTGCAAGATTTAGCACAAGCATCTCCTGCAACTGTTTCTCGTTGTGGTATGGTTTATGTCGATCCTGAGGAGTTAGGTTGCTTACCCCTAATACAATCGTGGAGCAATGGACCCATAACGAAATTATTGTCTTCTGAACACGTGGAATTTATTCACAATCTACTTAAAACCTATTTCGAACAATTCATAAAATTGAGCACAAAGCATGGAACATTCCCAATTCATCAAGTTGTCACTTCTAAGACCCTGCTCTGTTGTGAACTGCTGACTGCTTTGATAGAGACGTTCAAAATGACATCCTTGCAACTTGACTTAGCTAAAAGCTTGTTGACTAAACTCTTCGTGTGGTCGTCACTTTGGTCGGTTGCATCCAATTTTAGACAAGAATCACAAGCAGTCTTTGAAATGCAAATGCGGGAAGTGCTTTTTGACGAAAAAATACTCAATGAGTAAGTTAAAGATCCTATACTAATAGTTCTAAAGCTTAATCTTAAATCTTGGTAGACTCCCTGAGGACTCAGTGTGGGAGTATCGGGTCAATTTGGAGCGAAATCAGTGGGAGAAGTGGCAAACAATTCTTGAATCTTTCGTTTTTAATCCATTAGACAAATACTTTGATATGCAAGTTCCAACTGTAGATACAACCAAATTTGGGTAGTATTTTCACTTATTTTTTTTTTTTTTTTCAAAACAAACTTGTAAATGTTTATTTTGCTGTCTCTGTTCAGATATATTTGCGAATTATTGTTTTTAAGAAAGTTTCCTGTTATGATAACCGGCGATACGGGGGTTGGTAAAACTGTGCTTGCAATGGCAACTCTGAAGAAGTTAGCAAAACGAAACTTCGTTCCCGTATTGCTTAACTTTTCAGCTCAAACAAGCAGCATTCGAACACAGGAAATGATTGAAGCTCAACTAGAGAAACGCAAACGGACTTTGCTAAGTGCCCCCATTGGAAAGAGTGTGATAATTTTTATAGATGATGTTAATATGCCTAAACTTGATACTTACGGCAGTCAGCCACCAATTGAACTTTTAAGGTGAGTGATGATGATGAGTGGGTATTATAATAGGCACTAGGCAGGCCTACATTAATTTTAGCCCTATTAATAATAACTGGCACATGATTTCTCAACAAAGTTTCAAGACAAAATTATTTTTCAAGTCAATATGTGAAGGCAGAAGACTCACGGTTAATGTGTGTAAACTTCAACGTTTGTCTGAGCGCAGTTTTGTGGATCCATATTATTTGGATCCGTATATGCGAAGTCGTCCATATACGTTGTTGACTATACGTGCACGGATGCAAAACGGACTAGTTTGCTTAAAGGGGATCTTCAGATTTTTGTCACTAAACGTACCCAATATCCTACTATTCATATTTTCGTAACGTAACGCGATACATCGTAAAGTGTGACCTCGTAACGTCGCAAAGAGGAAAGTCAACGTTTTATTTCACTCTACCGCCACCGGCCGGCATAGATGTTTACACGTCAAAAAATATTATTCTTCGGTTTCTACTTGCAATACAATTATGTAGTAATGTATATGTATAGGTACTATGTAAGTTATGGATTCGTAAAAAATCGAACTCGAGATTTTTGTTTACATACACAATATGTAGGTCTCGCAAAAACGTCCGTCGGCCACAGCCTGAGCTAATGGGTCGATTTTCTTTAAACTTAGTACCTATCTAGCGTTTTTTGGACATTCCCCGACATATTTTTTTTCATTTTTGACGACCAAAAAATAACGGTAAAAATAATTCACTAAAATTAAATAGGTAGAGTAAGTGCTGCAAATATAGCCCATGTTGGTAATATGGCCCTCCGTAATATTTCCCTACTGGAAGAGCGTAGGTTACCCGCAGTGCATTTATTTCGAAGATAATCTTAGTGGTTTTGGTATATTAAAAAGTCTGGACTCAGGAGCAGGAAATATGCGCGGAATTTGAAGTTTGAATTTTTTTGCATTGGCCATATAATTGTTTGCTAAATTTTTGTACTAAAGTTTGCGCAAATATTTTAATTTTTTTTTGAGACTATATTGTGCTTAGATTTATATTTCATTATGTGAAACCAAAATTTTAAATATATTTTTTAAAGTTGGTTAAAATTAAAAGTATAACGAAAAGGCTATATGCAGGTTATATGGCCCACCTCATGCACCATATACACCATGCACCCTGGTCCATTTTTAACACCGGGCGAAAAAACTAAGTGTCGGTAATATGGACCATCACATTTACCATATACACCAACCTGGTCCATATTTAACACAAGGCGTCCCATATTAACAGCACTTTTTTGAAAAATGCTAAAATGATTTTTTTTTTAGTTTTGTATGTATATATTTTTAGTTAAGTTGTTTTTTATGTTTTTTGTTATAAAGGCTGATTATAAAATAATTTCTTTAAGTATTAAAAAAAAAGAAAAAAGTCAATTACCGAAAAACTGATATTTGCGACACTTACTCTACCTATAGGCTGCCTTTAAGTAAACAAAATGGTTTCGAAAAATGATTTAAAAATATGGCACGTGCCAAAGTAGAATTTTTGTGATTTTCGCTTTTCTCGAAAACGGTTAAACTGATTTTGATTATTTTTTTATGAAGAAAGATTGATGCATGTTATATTCTAAATAATGTTGTGTGAAAAAACTTTCAAAGAAATACAGTTCTGGATTTAAAAAAAAAAGGTTGGAATTATTTTTTGTTTAAAAACTTAATATTTCAAAAAACGACGGAGGTGATTTTTATTAAACTTGGCAAAAAGCGTTTTTTTAACATTTTCTAGAAGATTTAAAACAAAACTTATTCTTTGAACCAAAAATATCGGTTCCTCCTATACAAATGTTTAAGAACAATTAAAGATAATATTAATTTGCTCAAAAACAACTCTTACGGTTTTGATAAACATATTTCTGTGTATTAAAATAAGTACGATATAACCTTAAGCATTATTAAATTTGACATTTTATCATTATTAAGAGTACGTCTCATAGAACGGTTCTTATGATTTTCAACTATTTATGTATAAAATTAAATTTATACAGAAGCTTACAGTAGTTTAAATAAAACTGCACATCCCAATTTTCAAAAATGGGTGAATGATTTTTTGTTTTAATTAAATTATTATATTTACTCCACATTAATAAATATACCTACTTAAAATTGGTGGTAAATAAATATTTATTAGAAATCGGTTGTTGTATCGTGTTGGGTTCAAAACAGTTTCAGAAGTACATATTTTAATCAATTTATTTCAAATTTAATTGATTTAAAACAAACTCACATAATATACCTTCAACTTAACTATGTGTTTGGCAGGTGGATAAAATATATATTCAGACTTTAGAACCACAGTGTGATCGCATAAGATCAAGTTCATGCGACCTAGTCGTGCATTTCATTTTTAAAATATTTTGTGTTAATTCTCAGACAATTTTTGGATTGCAAAGGATTCTACGATCGAGAAAAGTTATACTGGAAAGATGTGATCGAAGTTGCCCTCGGTGTGGGATGTGCTCCACCTGGTGGTGGTCGAAATCCGCTTACTCCAAGGTTTTTAATACCTTTATTTCTTTGAAAATATAAATAAAACAAAATACTTTAATATGAACTTAATTTCCAGACTTGTTCGTCATTTTGCACTGCTCAACCTTCCCAAGCCAAATAATGAAATTCTAACAACAATATTTGCTGGAATTCTATCTGGGTATGAAACTAAGTTTATAATTCCATTCCAATTCAACTTTATTCATTGTTTTTAGATTTCTTAATGACTTTTGTGCAGCTATTCGTCCACTTGCAATACCTCTGTGCAATGCCCTTGTTGAAGTCTATTCGCGAATAGCTGACGAAATGCTCCCCACTCCAGATAAATCTCATTACATTTTCAATTTGCGAGACCTATCAAAGTGTGTCCAGGGTATTCTGCAATCGGATAGCTCAAATTATAGCACCGATTTACAAATGTTGCGATTATTTTACCACGAAAACATGCGTGTTTATTATGATCGTTTGATCAATAGCTACGATGAAACCGCTTTCAAGACGCTCATGACAGAAGTTTGTAAGAAACATTTCGACAGGGAAGTCGTTGCTGAGGGTGAAATTCTATTGTTCGGCGACTTCATGATTTTCGGACAGAATCGTGCCGAAAGAATCTACGAAGAAATCAAAGATTTTGAAAAGTTAGAAAGTATCTTGATGGATTTTATGGACGATTATAATTCAAGTACCGGAAAAGACATGAAATTGATAATGTTTCAGGATGCTTTAGAACATACAGTAAGGCTGGCGCGCTTATTAAGAGCCGATCGGGGAAATGGACTTTTGGTAGGGGTAGCAGGCATGGGGAAGCAATCTTTAACTCGTTTAGCAGCGCATGTGAATGAATATAAATGCTTTCAAATAGAACTACGACGCAACTACGATATCGTAGCTTTTCATGATGATCTACGGTCTCTCTATAGAATAGCTGGTGTAAATATGAAATTAATCCAGCGAAGTCAAAAGGGGCTGCGATATGTTTAATTGAAAATTATTTCAGGTCGAAAATTCCCCACTTGTTTTCCTTATTGTCGATACACAGATTGTCGAGGAGGAGTTCCTAGAGGATATCAATAATATTTTGAATTCCGGTGAGGTACCGAATCTTTTCGAAGGTGATGAATATGAAAAAGTTATTCTTGATTCTCGGGAAGCTTGTAACGAGTCAAATAAGCCTGTAAGTTAAATTCACATAATTTATTTTCTTTTTAATTACAATAACAATTTTTCCTTCACTTTACCAGCAAGGATGTTCGAGAGATGACATCTACAAGTTCTTTATAAATCGTGTAAGAAATAATCTGCATGTTGTGATATCTATGAGTCCAGTTGGTGACGCATTTAGAAGACGCTGTCGAATGTTTCCGTCATTGGTTAATTGTACTACAATTGATTGGTTCTCTAGCTGGCCAGCCGAAGCACTTTACTCAGTTGCAGTTGGTGTGCTACAAGATGTTGCCGAAAAACAAGAAGATAGACAGCGTTTGGCCAAGACGAGCGTTTTTATGCATAAGGTTAGAATCAGAGTTGCAAACACTGCAGCTCGTTTTTGGGCTACTTACTTTACTGTTTCTTTCGTATTCTTTTCAAACTAACTTCTTGAGGTTTTGGTTTATGCAGGTACCTACATCAAAAGATAGATAATGGTGACTTTATATAAATTGGCCGTCAACAAAAAAAAATTGAATATGACTTGATTGATAAAAAAATAGCGGAAATATTATTAAATTGCTACAAAAGTAAATTTTTGTTAGCATGTATCGGGTTTTTCAATAAGAGCGCTACAAAAGTATTTTTAAATAAAACAAAAACGGTTTTGGATATCAATTAAAATTCTTTATTCCTGTGAAAGTACGTTCGATGCCATTATGTATGGAACTCGATTTCTTTTGCATGGCCCCCACGGGCACGCTTGCTGAAGTCCAGACGCTGAACCCAATTTTCGACGGTTTTCAAGCATAAATCGGCCGATACTGCTGCAATTTCACGTTCGATATTCGTACGAAGTTCATCAATCGTCGCTGGCTTGTTGGCATAGACCATAGACTTGACGTAGCCCCACAAGAAATAGTCTAACGGCATCAAATCGCACGACCGAGGCGGCCAAGCGACTGGACCATTTCGTGAGATCACACGTTCTCCAAACTTGGTTTCCAATAAATTGATTGTGACATTCGCTGTGTGGCTTGTGGCGCCATTCTGTTGGAACCACATGTCCTCCAAGTCCATATCATCCAATTCACAGTAACGTGCCGGTCTTGATCACCAGGGAAGAAGTACGGCCCAATGAAATGACGCCGCCGGCCCATAAACCACACCAAACCGTAATTTTTTCGGGATGCAATGATGACTCATGGAGTACGTGTGGATTGCTGCCTGACTAATACCGCATATTTTGTTTATTGACGAAGCCATTCAGCCAGAAATGAGCCTCATCGCTAAAGATGATTTTTCCATGAAAATCCGAATCATTTTCAAGTTGTTGCTCAGCCCAATTCACGAACATACGACGCTTCTGGTGGTCAAACGGCTTCAGTTATTGCGTCAATTTAATCTTGTAAGGATGTAGGCCAAGATCTTTTCGCAAAATTCGCCACAACGACGTCACAGAGATGCCCAACGCTTGAGAACGCTTGGGCTTTCTGCAACTGAAGCCTCAGCGGCAGCAATATTCTCGACACTACGGACACATTTTGTACTGTGCCTGTGGATTCAAATTTTTCCACTAGACGCTCAATTGTTGATCCTAGGACGATTATGACGACCATAAATTGGACGTAGCGCTCTTAACGTTGAGGCCACTGACTCCGAATTTCGGTAGTAAGTTTTAATAATTTCGACTCGTTGATGGCTCGTATATCTTTCCATCATGAAATGGCAAACCTTACTGAAGAGAAATGTCAAAAGAGCGGCAAGAAATATGGCGTCGTTTGCTGTCCCTGTTGGTGTTGCTCTACTTTTGTAGCGTCCCTGTTGAAAAACCCTTTAGGTTGGAAAGACTGTATTTTCCATTTTATTGTTTGTTGATTTGAGCGTATTTAATTGTTTTTCATTATCTAAATACAAACTGAGTTTAAAGGTATTTGTTTCATATAGTAGTGGCAAGTGTCACCCGCGTAACAAAAGTATGAATATTGTTTTATTACAACAACAAAAATAATTTAAGAATGGGTACGTTCAGCAGACACAAGGGACTACATATGTAGTCAAGTGCATTCATTGAACGCAAATTTTACAAAGGAAACTAGTTATTTTTTTGAGATGTCATTAATGCCAAAATTGGAACTTTACTTCCAACCTTTACCTTCCGTTGATAGTGCAGATAGTATTTATAATAATATTTTTTTTTTGAAAAACGCCTTACGCAAGTCAATTCCAAATTGTAAATTATATTTTTTCAATACTTCTTACTAATGATGCATTTTTTAATTAAATCTTTTCTATTATTTTGATAAAGAACTCCTCCACCCAAAACAATAAAACAAACGTTGAAAAAAGAAGTCACTGTACAATGAAGTTCAGCTTGCTGTTTAATGACCAAATATTTATAATCAGCTGATATTCTGACATAAATGCACTTGACTTGAAATAAAGGGAGATATTTCTTGACTAGCTTTCCAGTCACTTTCCAATAAAAGTTGCCTTAATTGGAAGGAAATTTTGCGACAGCTGGCCAATTAGAGACGAGAAACTTGCCTTGCCTTCAAGTCCCTTCGTCATCTGAACGTACCCAATATCTTGACCTCTGCTGTCAAAAATAAATTGTTTGAATTTGTAATTCGTGTTGAGCCAAAGCTTATAGTTTAAGTCCATGTCATACCCGTAACAACTTGGTATTACAAGTTAATCTATTAACTCTAATACATGTGTTTCATGCACTTTGAATGAGTTTCTTGTCCACTAAAAAAAATAGTAAGTGACCATTGGAGTGAGAAATGTTTGTCTACTTTTTAGTGACAGAATTTTTTTGTTTACCACTTCTTGTGACATCAAATGACACAAATGTCTATGAAAATGACTTCTCATTATAATATCGTTTCTTATATTCTTTTAATGGGTACCAATCATACTTTGTCATAACCGTAACGTTAACCTCTGTCACAGCCGTATCTAACTCTTTCCAACTTAAATGTTGTAAATTTGTTTAGTTTGATTTCGCAGATCAACTTTCCAATTAATATTTAAAAAAGAGTGCAATACTTTATATCACATACACATTGGATGATCCATTTGCAAATCACCAGTTTTCTTAAGTCACACGCGTAACACAACTACAATTTGTCTGTTAACCTATATCAATATAAAATGATTAGGCTTATAACGAATTCCATCGTAATCTTTCCGAATCCCAAAAAACTATCATCGAATCCGTTCGTAATAGATATTTGTATAGAATTTTCCGCTACGATGGATTCCGTGATAGTATTTTTTCGGGATTCGTAATAAGTTTTCAATTACGATGGAGTTCGTTATTGGGCTGATTTTGTGATTAATTTAAAAAATTATAAGAATAGTGAGTATTACACCTATAACTTACTTTTTAGGCTACGTTACACACATACATACATTTAAAGTAAATACGGGTTAGCTTTTGAGGTTTTTTAAAATTTACTTGAACTTTTTAGCTTTTTACTTATACAACTCAAAATGTAGCTTTATCAACTGTGCACTTCTGGCTGAAATGTCTGAAATGTGGCTTAAATAAAACATAACTCAGGGGTTAAGCTAAAGTTTAGTAGAACTTTTAACTGAGCATAAATATGAATCTGAAATAATTGAATGAAGTTTTTTTTTTTAAAAAAAAAAACCTTCAAGGTGTACAAACTAAATGATTACTTTCTCTTCAGTCTGTAGAAGATGCCTCTGTGCAGTTTTACAAGGAAATGAAACGTCATTACTACACAACACCAAGCAGCTATTTGGAACTGCTTAAGCTCTATAAGACTATACTTAAAAGTCGAACTGACATTATTGTTGCAAAGCGAAAGCGTATTTCAAATGGTCTTAATAGGATTCTTGAGACCAATAGAATTGTAAGATACTTTCTTTTTGATTTAATTTCAAGCGTCTTTTTTTAAACATAAATTATTTTTTCTTTTAGATTGCTATAATGCAAAAAGACCTTGAGGTAATGGTTCCTCAATTGGATGAAGAATCAACCAAAATGAAAGTGCTTTTGTCCAAGCTTGAAGTAGATACAAAAAATTCGGATGCAGTAAAAGAATCCGTTGCTAGAGACGAAACAATAGCTAAAGAAAAAGCTGAACTCTGTCGAACCATAGCTGATGATGCGATGAAAGATTTGGAAATTGCAATGCCTGCTTTACAAGAAGCCGAAAACGCTCTAAAGGGTTTGAGCAAAGCCGACATAAATGAGATCAAGGCATTTTCTACTCCACCCCAACTGGTTCAATTTGTCATGGAAGCTGTTTGTATTTTACTTGGAGCCAAGTAAGTGATTTGCAGTAAAATTTTCATTCAAGCACGACGCATGATCCTCTGAGCTCGAATCATTACAGACCAACATGGGCCTCAGCAAAGTCGATTATGGCTGATGTTAACTTTTTAAAACGTTTAATGGACTACGATAAAGAGCACATCCCAGAAGCTACTCTTAAAAAAGTTAAAACTTATATCGATCACAAGGATTTTGTCCCAGCGGTTCGTTAAAGCTTAATTTTCAATGCTTCTAAGGCTTTCAATTTATTTATCTGTCATTTTACAGAAAATCGAAAAAGTATCCAGAGTGGCTAAGGGAGTAAGTTTGTGGGTGATTGCAATTGATAAGTTTGCAAAAGTGTATAAAGTTGTTGAGCCTAAAATTAAACGCCAAAAATCAGCTGAAGCCGAACTTAATGAAGTTATGAAAGTTCTGCGTGCCAAACAACAGGAATTAGCTGACGTAGAGGCAAAGATTCAAACCCTAAGAGATTCAATTGAAGTTAAAAGCCGGGAGTTTAAAATAATCCAAGACAGTGTCGATCTAACATATGGAAGAATCAATAGAGCTGGTCGATTAACTTCAGCTTTGGCTGATGAAGAAATTCGTTGGAAGGAAACTGTTCAAGTGGGTTGGAAATAAATTATGTTGAAATGATTTATTTTTAATTGCATCACATACTGACGTATTAGGTACTTAGTAATGAACTTTGGGCTGTTCCTGGTGATGTGCTTGTATCATCAGCTTGTGTTGCTTATCTCGGGGCATTTTCTGCAGACTATCGAAGAAATCTAACGGATATTTGGGTTGCCGAGTGCCATAAACATGAAATACCCAGCAGTGCCGAATTCAGTCTTTTAGCAACACTTGGCGATGCATATGAAATGCGATCCTGGACAATGGCTGGCCTTCCAAGAGATACAATTTCTGTGGAGAATGGACTCTATGCTACGAGAGCATTAAGATGGCCACTCATGATTGATCCACAAGAACAGGTATTGAATTCGAATATACCTTCTTGAACTTTGCATTCCCCTTTAACAATCCTGTTTGTATAATTAAATAGGCTAACCGTTGGATTAGAAATCTTGAGAAGGGCAACAATTTGTATGTTCTAAAAATGAGCGACGGAAACTTTTTACGAATTTTAGAAAACGCAATACGCCAAGGATTCCCCGTTTTACTAGAAGACATTGATGAGACAGTTGATCCAGCATTACGACCAATTCTACAGCGTGAAACATTCATTCAAGAAGGACGTGTCTATTTGAAGTTGGGAGAAGTTGTTATCGATTATGATGCTAATTTTAAGCTTTACATGACCACAAAGCTATCAAATCCACATTATTTACCAGAAATTTGTATAAATGTTACTTTGGTCAATTTCCTTGTCACAGAAGCCGGACTTGAAGATCAACTTTTAGCGTAGGTGCAATATGCATAATTTTAGATTTCTGATTTAATAGTTATGGTGTTTGTTCATTTTAATAGTGATATTGTTGCTATTGAGTTACCAGCGCTAGAAATCCAACGAAATGATCTTATTGTGAAGATAAATACTGACAAACAACAACTTTTGGCTCTGGAAGATAAAGTTTTGAAACTTCTTTTCAATTCAAAAGGCAATATTCTTGATGACGAAGAATTGGTGGAAACACTTAATGATGCTAAGGTATACCTACATAATGACTATCAACCATCTAATACCTATTTCAAACATTCAATTACGGCAATATTGTTTTAATTAGGAAACATCACTCATCATCGCTGCTCGACTTATCGATACTGAAGAAACAGAAAAAATGATCACTGCTACACGAGAAAGATACCGGAGCCTAGCTTCGCGTGGAGCAATTCTTTACTTTGTAATTGCTAGCTTGGCCGAAATTGATCCTATGTATCAGTATAGTTTAAAGTATTTCTCTATGGTTTTTTGCAATGTAATTCAAGCTGAACATCCATCAATGGATACCGAAGAACGTATTGCTCAGCTTAAGGAAGAAGAATTAAAAGCCATGTTTTTGAATGTCTCACGAGGCTTATTTGAAAATCACAAAATTATTTTCAGCTTCATTTTGTCACTAGCTATTGAAAAACAGGTAGGTAGGTAATGTGTGTATAATATTATAATAATGTTTAACGAATATGGCAAGTTCTCGAGGCAAAAAGTCGGGAGCTTTTTTTTTTTAAATCACGATAAACAAGATTTCTTAAAATTTGCTTCGAAAGTGAGGTTACAATTTGTAGTTCAAATTGTAGCCTTAATTTCTCAATTCATAGGTACCTATTCTATATGATTATTTGAATTCCAAATATTGCAGGAAGGCCGATTACTTTCATCAGAATTCAATTTCCTTACCAGGGGAATAATTGGAACTTTCGATATGAAACAAAAGCCAGATTCTGTGTTCATGTCGTCTCAAGAGTGGTCGTTATGCTGTTTTATGGACCAATCGTTTAATGAATTCAAAGGATTATGTGATGATGTCAAGAATAAATTCGTGATAAGCATTGATGAGTTTAAAGAAGTTTGATAAATTAAGTGCTATGGCTTGAAACCACCAACCTTTAACGGCGGATTTTTTTTCTTTCTAGGTCTTTCATTTTGGAAATTCTAAAAATCGATGTGCTGTAAATTGGAATGCAAAATTGTCAAATTTTCAAAAACTCATTTTGGTAAAAGCTTTTCGAAAAGAAAAGTTCACTTCATGTGTAACTGCTTATGTACGCACAACGATTGGATCCTATTTTGTAGACGTTTCTGGTGGGAGTCAACTTAAAAATGTGTAAGTTCTGCCTATCTATCTAACTATAGTACAAATTCAAGTTCAGATTTGGCGGCTAAAACAGTGTTAGAAGAAAAAGTTCAACATCTAATATTATAGTTTATAAAATTTAATTACCTAATTGGTCAATACAAATATTTAGACAATTACTCTTGATTAGGGGATCATCACTCCCCCTTACGTACGGCCTTGGTTCTGATGCCCACACAGAACTCTACTGTTTTAGTTTTATGTCTGAAGAACAAGAGCTTGTAGTTTCAAAAACAAGATCCTTAAAGAATAGATGTGATGGAGAGTATTGGATATAAAGGCAGCCCTGGGGCACCCCATTGTTTGTTTTGTAAATATCAAACTCGATGCCATCCCATACCACAGTACACAAATCTAATAATATATGTACCTTGATCCCATACGACTTGTATGAAGCAATTCAAAATGAAATTACTTAACCAACGCTGGCCATGAAAAATATCAACAGCAATTATCTTATAGTTTCTCCAAGACAATGGATATAGATTGATATACTAATTTTGGGTGAGATCTTAAATCCTATCTCAGCTGGTAAAATGCTAGAAAAGCTGTATTGCCCGTCATTTATAAGCTTTATCGTTCTTCGAGATACTTGCATGTAGCTCAAAAACAAATCAGTTTTTTTTTTTGGAAATTGCAGCTCTCTTTTAATAATAAATTCTAAAATACTTTTTTGTTCAGGTATTCATTTAATCAGTATTCATTATAATCTTTCGTTGGTTTCCGTTAGATATCTAGATACGTCGAATGTTACTCCACTAGTTTTCGTACTTTCAAGTGGTTCAGATCCTATGGCGGGTTTTCTGAAATTTGCCGAAGAAATGCAATACACCGACAAGTTTTACTCCATATCCTTGGGTCAAGGTCAAGGACCCATAGCTGAAAGCCTAATCGATGGCAGTCTTAAAACCGGACATTGGGTATTCTTACAAAATTGCCATCTAGCTACATCATGGATGCAACACATGGAAAATATTGTTCGAAGTATAACCCTCGGCTTGACAAAAGCCCACCCAGATTTCCGTCTATTTCTCTCATCTATGCCAACACGATCGTTTCCGATAAGCGTGCTCCAGAATTCCGTTAAGCTCACAAATGAACCACCCAAAGGCATTAAGGCTAATGTCCTGGGAGCGCTGGCAGACCTCCAGAAAGACTTTTTCGAACATCATATTCTCGGGGCGAGATGGAGAGCTTTGGTTTTTGGCATTTGCATGTTTCACTCAGTTATATTGGAGCGACGAAAATACGGTCCACTCGGTTGGAATATTATGTACGAGTTTAACGAAAGTGATCGCGAATGCGGCATAAAAACGCTCGACGTATTCATCGATAGGAAACAAATGGCTAGCGAAGATATACCATGGGAAGCAATTGCTTACATAAATGGTGAGATCACTTGGGGTGGGAGGGTAACTGACTATTGGGACCTGCGTTGTTTAAGGACCATTTTAAAGACATTTTTATCGCCCATTATCATCGATGTTAATTATACATACAGCAGCAATCCATTCTATCGGAATCCAAGAAGAAAGACTCTGGAAGAGTATCGGGAGTATGTACAAACTTTCCCAACCGAAGAAGATCCCGAACTATTCGGAATGAACCAAAATGCCAATATTGTTTTTCAAACCAAGGAAACCGATTTCTTTATATCAACACTATTGCTGGGACAAGCAAAAGCCTCTGGCGATGATAGTCAGTCAACGGACAACGAAACGTGCCAAGAAATGATTCAAAAGATACAAGATGTTTTAATAATGCGAATTTCTAGGGAAAATATGCATCCAACGCTTTCAATTGTAAGTTAAAAATTACAGATTGTTCGTGAGCTTCGTCGGCTTATTTAAATTTTGTAGTCTTTGTAACTTCCTAAATATATATTTTTAGCTCGATAACAAAGGTCAGATTCCTTCGCTTACAACTGTTCTCATTCAAGAATCTGATCGTTATAATGTTTTCTTGAAGATCGTCCACGAAAGCTTAGTTAATTTAAACAAAGCCATCAAAGGATTGGTAGTTATGTCAGAGTCACTGGAAGAAGTTTTTTGGTCCCTTCTCAGCAATATAGTTCCGAAGATGTGGACTGCGAAAAGTTTTCTTTCAATCAAGCCTCTACCAAATTATATAGCTGACTTTCAGCGAAGAATTGATTTTATACAAGATTGGATCGAAAATGGAGCCCCACGCTCGTATTGGCTAAGTGGTCTATATTTTCCCCAATCATTTTTGACAGGAGTTCTTCAAACACATGCCCGCAAATATCTTTTACCGATTGATGCTTTGAAAATTGATTTCGCCGTCACCGATAGCGTTCTTGTGCAGCAAGACTTTTTTGAAAAACGTCAGAAAGGAGAAAGGGTATAATTTTATATTCAATTTTATTAATAAATAATCTCACTTTTAATAAAAAAAAAAAAAAAACTCCACAGGAACAAGATCTTTACGGTAATTTGACAATACCCGAGGTGGGAGTTATTTGCCATGGAATTTTTATCGAAGCAGCTCGTTGGGACCAAGAACAGGGTGGGCTGTGTGATGCTCGAGAAGGAGAATTGTATTCTCGTTTACCAGCAATACAATTCATTCCTATTCTGAAATTGGATCCCGGTGAACGTTATGATGTGATTATTGAGTTTTTTTTTTAATATTTCGACTCTTATAATACATTGTACAAATTTCATTTAATTCATAGGCTCCCCTTTATAAAACTCAAGCTCGTTCAGGGGTTTTATCTACGACTGGACATTCAACAAATTTTATTTTATCAATTCTATTAGAGAGCAAGAAGCCCCCGGATTTTTGGATTCTACGTGGCACCGCACTGGTGTCAGCGGTGTCCGAAAACGATTCATAATTTTTTTTTTTTCTATTTCGATGGATGTTTTAATGTTTACAAAAAAAAGAATTGATTGATTTTCTTATTTAATATACTTGTGTTTTTTTATTTCCGATATACATACATACATATATCTAGGTACTAGGGCAAGTTTTGGATTAGTAATAAAATCAAACTCAAGGTTTCAATCAAGCATAACATTACGATGATAGACCTCGACCTACTCCTAAAACACTGAAGCGTTTTTCTTCAAACATATGGAACCAACATTTTTAGGCGATTTCCTAAAGGGGAAAGTGAAATTTTTTGTAGATCTAATAATAACGGTAGGTACCTGCCATATAAACGTTATGAAAGAGGTTATTTGTCTCGGAAACGGCTCTTACTATTTTGATTAAAAACAATGGTGTACTATTTTTAATTAATTAATTTTTTTATAAATTCATATTTTCCAACGAGTTGGTTTAGCAATTTAAAATACGAGTTTCATGATTCTTTACCATTTTCTTTAATTTAAGAAATCTTCAAAAGTTCTAAGCAACATTAAACACAAGAGGAAGTCCGTGCAATGCAGTCGTGGATTTTAATTTCTCAACAAAAAGAAAAGATACAACAATGATGGAAACGATTTAATTTCTGAATTTTTAATCGATTCAAGCCAACACATTTTGTTCGTCAAAGTTTTGGGATTGGAACGTGTAGTTTGAAAATTAAACAGAAAAAAAAACCTTTTTCCATTTTTGTTTTAAATGCTTGTTTTATTTTTTATCGTTTTAACAAACAAATTAAATTACAATAAAATTATTAGCTATTTCTAATTCTTCTTCTACTCACTGAATTTTTAAAAGTTTGGAAAAAGTACGCTGCCATTAAATTTTAAGTATATAGTTAGTACTTTTCAATTTTTGAGTTGAGTGTGATAAAAACAGAGTGTAGACTTAAATAACTAATCAAACAAATTAAATAAGTAATAAAGAGTAGTTTAAAATAAACTTAACTATGTATATAACATTTTGGTTTTATATTTGGCACATTAATAATTAATTGATTGTGTTCTATTAGAACTGTAAAACTTTATTTAAAAAATAATCACTATTTTTAGCAATTTTATTCCTATTTTGCACCACTTGAACAAAGTTGTTATATTAAAAAAAAATAAAAAAAACTACTTAATTTAAAAAAAAACTAGAAATAAATTTAATAAAAAAAGACCCAGAAAATTATAAAGTAATACATAAAAAAATTAAATTTGTAACAAATTTCTTTAAGTACTAAATTTCTTATTGTAATAAGTATTGCAACAAAGTTCCAATGTTTTCAAGTTAAAATAGATATTTTGATGGAAAACAATTTTTGTCTAATTAGCTGTGCTGTCATCTGATTTCATTTTCCATTCTTGCTGTTTATGTGACTTGTTAAAATTTGATTAAATAAAAACTATCGTCAACATTCATCGTCAGAGACTTCTTTTTACGTTTGGGCTTTTCCATACGAGCCTAATGGTGGGCGGTACATCGCAGGCAACGAATAAACTTGTGGTAAATTGAAGGCATACTTTCGTTTTCCAATATTTTTCTTAACGTTATCCATTCTTGTACCCTCACTGAAATTTAAAAAAAAATTAATCATTTAATAAACATTTCATATCGTAGACAAAAAAATAAATAAATTGTATTTACCTTCGCATAGCACTCAAAACATTTGGCACACTTTTAGCTGGCAAATGAAATTCCTGCACCAACAACCGGCACTGTTCCAATGTCACAGCCATTCCAGTTCTATCTTTTGCACTTTTACATGATGAAAATCTTAGTCCAGACATTGATCGACATATATCTTCAGCCAAATGAAGAATTTTCATATTTTTCGAAACATTCGATCGCAATTGTTCTTCCATTAAAAATAGGAAATTCGTAGCTGCTTGCGTGGGTAAATATGGTTCAGATTTAGTTGGAGTATCAGGAGAATTTAAGCTCAACTTGCGATAACTAATGTGATATTGTTTAAGACGTTCAAAATTATCCCAATTCGAACGGTGTTGATCACGGTTGCAACCAATGGCTTCAGCTAGAGTTGCTTTTTCGTTGATGCCAATATTAAAGAAAACTGGAGTCACTTTGAACGTAACCATTTCTCTTGTTGGCAATATGGAATATACTGATTCAGGCACGGGAAGCGTTACGTTAAGTGCATTACGAACACCACTCACTCGCGGCATTGGCACTGATGAAGAATCTCTATGGCAAACACAAAATTTACGAAATTTAAATAAATGATTAAAATCTTGTGTGTACATTATATTGAAAGCGAAATGGCTATCTTTTAGCCGAGAATCAATTATACAAAATATATGTACTGCTGACAGCTGGTGAAGAACCAGGGCCTAGTGCCTTCCACCACTTCCTGTGAGCATGTCGATAGTCTGCAGGTACAATTTTCTGCCGAAAATATCATTAAAGGCATCCCCTCTATTCCTGCCGATGACACGCACACAGGAGTGGTTGAGAGTTGTAAGTCTCTAGGCTCTGGTTGTGTAGTAACTGTCGCGCCACTAAATTTATTTTGTATTTATTAATTTAAGCTCATAAAGCCTTTGAATTTAAAACAAACCTTTGAATGTTGCTCCTGATTAGAGTAAACCGAACTGTTAGAAGGTCTTCGATGGCAACCGACATATCACTCCACATATCTGTCTCACCTCCGTATAGAGATAGCAAACCCTCAAAATACGCAATAGGTCCCAAGTCGGTCAATAATTTAATATAATTCTCGGTAATATTTGTTCCCCAGAGCTTGGCCATTAGAGCACTAATTAAGGCTGTGAGCTTAAAGTAGTCAAGAATTAAAAATGAAAACATTTATAAAAAAAAATACTCGACTTACTGATTGGGAGAAGCATACATCTCTTCGGTACAATATGTCTAGATTGGCACTATTTCGTTTTATATCTTGTTGCAACCTCTGAACAGAGTGCATAAGTCTAGCAGTTTTCAACAACCCATCCATTGCAGTTCGAAGCTTACGCATTGATGGTCGAAGTTCTGAAACCCAATCGGTGGTCATAGATAGATCTAAACCTAAAAAGGCAATCAACTTTTAGGGAAAAAAGATAAATACAAAATATTCAAACCATCAGTAAATTTATTTCCTTTCTTCAAGCGCGCCTCTACTTCAACTTCTGCTTTCAAGTTTTGAGCAATTTCCAAATCAAGATCATTGCCGGAACACATCGCTTCATCAGACACATTATTTTCTTGAGGGAATTGAGATTGATTGGCCACAACATCAGGAGCTGGAGTCGAACTTCCTCCTCCCTTTGATGCCACATCTTTTGGATGTCTCAAACGAATAGCAGGACTTCCACATCGACCGCAGAGAAATTTAATTTTACTTACTAAGCACATAACGCTTGCTTCAATATTTAGCTGAGTGAGGTCTAGGGGTTCTGGTTCTTCAGTCGGACGATAGTAGTTCGCCGAAGGACTGGTGCTCATCATTTTCGTATCTAAGAACCCAACACTCTGACTAATGATGGCAGAACAGCTGGGAGGCAAAAGGCTTTCACCATCAAAATTATAGGTCGAGTTCTGGGAGTATGAGCACCCCGCCCCTAAATCTGTTAGCATATCATCTAAAAGTTGCCCTGACCTTAGGCGATCGTCGAAATGATAGTCTTGAAAATTCATATCGCTTTCAAAATTTACTGAAGCTGGTAGCGATTGATGTGTATGTTCTTCTTCTGATTCTCTAGCACAGAGTTGATCGCTGTAGATTTTCATAGACTTTTGAATGGAAAATATCGCGTTTATATCGGTCAACGAAGGAGATTTCATTCGCATGGTATTCGAGCAGCCAAATTGCCGTGAGTTGTTTGAATTCCGTTGGGATTTTGGCCAAAGATCAGGTGGAGCAACAACCGGCGTTGCAAAGTCTTCCAATTCTGGAGATTTTAGATCAAGTGCACTTAGTTGTTGAGTGATTTTTTTAAATGGTGACATGGGCTAAAAATAATCATTATAAAGTAAAAGTTCTGCTAGTTGTTGTCAAGAACAAATTATACTTACCATCATCATATTATCGGGTTCTTCGATTATACGATGTTGTTCGATGAATGAAAAGGCTTCTTCAACAAGCCGAGGTTCCCAGATATTGAGAAGTGTTTTTGTTTTAGAAATCATTTCATTACACAACGACATCATTCCCTTCGGATTTTTAGACTTGGCCAGACACAAGAGTTGAGACATGATTTCAACAATTTCCCGTCGTAGCTGCTTTACAGCTTGCACAGCATTATTTGCGGTTTGGACTTTACACTCATTATCATCAAATTTAGAGGGAGAATCTCTGATTTGCTGAAGAAGTCTTCAAATATGTTGCAGATGGTCAAACTAAATTCGATTTAATTAAGCTTTAAATGTCTACATACTTAATTAAGCCACCAGTTCGTTGTTTACCAGCATGTCGGGTAAATGCACCCACAGTTACTACATCTAGAACGCCTGTACGATTAAGTGAATCATTGTGAGCCCACATTCGTTGTAAGTGTAAATTAACTGGGATAAATTCCAATGATTCGTCTGTCTTAACCGATGATTGTTTGAAGTAGGGGCCTTAAGTGAAATTCAAAATTATTAATTGGCGAACTATTATTTTCTTCAGATTTTCACTTACCGTTTTCCTTTTCGGTTTTTTGCTGCAATACCTGTTTCGCTTGTGAATAGTCTTTCAGCAGTTTTAAATGCTTGTCTAGCAATTCAATTTGTCGACGTCTCCATTCACCTCCGAGTTCACCCATTCCAGATATTTCTTGGAGAAGTTCTTTCTCTCTCATAATCCATATTGACCTGCAATGGTGTTGTAAGCTCTATTAGTTCATATGTGTCCTAAAATATTGACCAATCTACCTACAATAATTGCTGTGGAATGATAAAGCAATACCGGCTTTCCATTAGAACTTCTTGAACGCTAATATCACCACCCAGTCCAGAATGTAAACGATAGGTATGAATCTGGAAATGAAAAAAAGCAGTGATTTTAGTTTTTTGTATTTATTGATTTTTTTGTTATTATTTTGCTCACCCGTGGATTGGTGAAAACTTCAAATAATTTCTCCTGGTTTGGAATGAACAATTTAACACCCAATTTTGATGGAAGTGACTGTGATCTTCTATGACCTTATGTATACAAAATTTAATAACAATCAAAGTTCTTAATTTTTAAACAATTGATTTGAACCTTTGAATTGCTGGTCAGCTAATTTCGCTGGTGACCTGGGTGGTCGTACGTCAGGATCTGGTGCCCATGATGCAATTGTAATAAAGCCCACATCACCGCCAGCTGATTTAAGAGGAATTCGAAATCTAGTTGCATCCTATTTGAAAAAACAAAGTATTCTCAAACTGAATTAAAGGAAATATAATTTGTGTATATAGTAACCTGTATTACTCCGAGACTGATCTCAGCAAATCCTATCGGAATCGTTGTTTGGGAAACCTTCTCAATAACATTGTACAAAGTAAACCGAACCAAAGATTCGGAATTCAAATGATCACTAGCTCGGAAGCAGACTGTACACAGGAACTGAGGATTTGAAGTGCTTTCTACAACTTCTGTGCGAGCGTACTGTCGCCAACAGCAATCGATGCCATTTCGAATTTGAACTGTAATAAGGGCGTTTGGGAAGCGACCGTTTTCGCCTGAAGCTAAGCTATCACAAGAAAGTGCTGACTCGCAAATTGGAATTTCGACGAGATCTGAAAAATATAAAAATAAGCTTTAGAAAGAACACTTCACCAAAAAGTGCTTGTAAAAAGCTATTTTAAAAAGTAGGTTAACTTGCTAAGAACGCTTCATTTACCAAAATTAAAAAAGGGGATGGGGGAGGTGAGGGTTGTTAAACAATTTATTTTGATGCAATTTTAGCATATGGCACAAGATTTTAAGATACCTACTTTTTAATGCTGGATCGAATGAGACCAAAATTAAGGCGATACGACCACCCTAAAAAAGTTATAGTACTTTTTATGTCGATAAAAGTGCAAATATATCATGAGAAATAAGAATTGAAAGAACCTATTTTTTTTTTGAATGTATAATGTTTTAAAATTGTCCTATATTTGTTTTATTATTTTTTATTCTCGTATTTCTCCATAAAGGATCGGCTGATTTTGTTCAAAATTTGTAAACATGTAGGTACGTCTAAGCAATCCATTGTACGATGTTATATAAATTATTATCCATTTAAGGAATTAAAAGGAAACTTTTCCGCAACATTCAAATATTTTTTAACATACATTTTTACCATTTTTCCTGCTATTTATTAAAGATTTGTGAATTTTTTTTCAAAGAAGCTTCTGTCCTACAATGACAGAGAAAGAAACAGCAGAGTCAGATCAAGGGGAGTTCAATGGATGGTGCAGCATTTCCTAGCATTATTTGTGATGGTTCAGCATTTCTTAGCATTATTTGTACGCGACGATCTTGGATTAATAAGCTGGTGCGTTGTCCTAGGAAGACAGCATTTTTTTATTGGCAAATGAGACCGAGTCTATTCAATTTCCCTTTGAATTATGTACTACTTGCACGTTATTATATTTCTTTTATCCAAAAAATTTCTTCAAATCTCAAAACATTTTATCCATCTAGTGACCACATAATGAGACTGTTATGGATTTCTTTAGAGCAGATTCGCATGGAAAAACTTATTGTTTTGATTGCGGAGTTTGGTCGACGTAAAAGTTCCTGTGGATTTTGAGACAAGAGGTTTAAATACTTCTGCGAATTTAACAATCGTCTCCAATTGTTGTCCGTCGGTAGTTTTCTCATATACTTATCATAAAATATCTCATTTTGTTCCGTAAAAACCTGCTTCTTCATGGACATTTTCATCGATTCCTTCAGTTACCACCTCTGCTGGGCAACCTGGTAGGTATCAGATTTATGGCAACATTTAAATTTGCTAAAACAGTGTTAATTTTGTCAGTAATTGTGGTAAGTCGCTTTTAAATATAATCCAACTACATGTGATCAATTTCTGACACTGTTCAATTTGCATTTTGTGAGTAGAAAAAGTGTGTCAAAGAGTGGAATTTCAACTATTTTTTTTTTTAGAAATTTAAAAATTTAAAATGTTTGAGAAAACGGGATTCTGCAAAAGATGTAATAAGATTTTGTTTTTTTGCAGGCGTTTTATATTTCCTTTATTTTGGTGGCAGATGAAAAAACTTCGTAGCCCTAAAATTAATAGAGTAGAATGGCTTATTGTTTCCAAAGATACTAATATTTTCTTGAAAACTTGGAAGGAAACCAATTTTAAATTAAATCTAACAAAGGCTTAGGTATTCCAAACATAAAAATTATAGTGGGTAATATTAATTTGGTCGCATATGTAACAAAGATAAACCGATTTGGGTCCGATGTTCATTAATGAATTTGGAGAATCGCAGTGAATCAATCAGCGAATCAACCAACACTAAGATTTGGAAAATGATATCTTATTTGGTAGTGCATGTCTATAATACATCACTATCCTTCTATGAAGTTTGGGAAAATGGAACAAAAAACTCTCAGACATTGTCTTCCAGCAAAGTATTGGTCCGAATAAAAAAGTTATATGCACATATCTAATTGAAATTCTTACGTTCTCCCTTATCATGTGATCAAAAAGTTGAGTTTCTGTATGTATGGTTGTCAAATCGACCTAACTAACCTATGTATCAGTAATTTCCTAAATGGTAATATGCTATGGTGACACCAACTTCAATCAGCAACGCCATTTGTCCTCAAAAACGGGTACTTAATCTTTTGGAGCTAACATAATGTATGTACATACTTACTTTTCAAACCTCAATTCAAAGCCTCCTTTTGGCTTTTTATTTAATCGATCCATGCCTCAGTTTTTTTAACTACAAAAAAAAACTACTTGAAATACAACGTTGATTTAAGTGTATTTATCTAGAAAACGGCTCTAACGATATTGATAAAACAAAATTCTGTGTACTATTGTAGGTATGCACCCCTGTTCTGATTTAATTACGTAAACGAAATTGGTTTCTGTACGGAATAAAAAAAAAGTTTTCTAAATTTCACTTTCAGCTCAGGTTAGCCAGTGAAATGTTTAAAAACAAATTTTTTAAAATGTTGTCATTTCCGCAAGTATTAAAAACAAAAAGTATTTCAAAACACCTTGAGTTTAAAAACGAAAGAATTTTTACATTTTGGTCCAGAAATATGACGAAAAACTGTTATTGACGGTACCTCTGTCTGATTTTTGACTTTTTCGTTAACTTTTTCACTTATAAAATTGAAAAAAATATTGCATATCAAAATTTAAAGAGAAAAATATTGTAAAAACGAGTAGAAAATTTTTGAAATTATGTTTTTAAGTGCTTATTAGTAAATGCTTTGAATTGGCAGTCTTGAGATTAAAACCTATCGTCTTCCTTTGATTAATTCAAAGTATTTTTCTTATTTTTATGATCGCGATAATCTTATGTTGATGAGCTATTATTTTTTCAATAGGTTTCAGGTAAAATGAAACAGAACAAACATTTTATAAAAGCAAAACAAATATAGGGTCCGCCATCTAACTTTTTTTTTCAACTAGTGCTTATTTCGTGAATGGTAACACTTAGCTCATGTCTGATTTGACAGATAATTAGATTTATCCTTCCGCTGAACGAATATGGTTGTGTATACGCGTCGATAAGTGGGCCTGCGATCGACTTAGAGAGCATGCCGATTTTGCCAAAAAAATCATCTTTTCAGACGAAGCTCATTTAGTAGTAAACAAGCAAAATTGTCGCATTTGGGGCACAGAAAACCCGCACGCATACATTGAAAAGCCGATACACCCAAAACGAGTCACTGTTTGGTGCGGATTTTGGTTCAGAGGCATAATTGGGCCATTTTTCGAAAATGAGCAAGGTGTGGCCGTTACAGTCAATGGCGATCGTTATCGGGCCATGTTGAACGAATTTTTGTTGACAAAAATTGAAGAGGAGGATATTGGCAACATTTGGTTTCAACAGGACGGCGCTACGTGCCACACAGCTGAAGCTACACTCGATGTTTTGCGCCATTTAAAAAAAAAAGAAGTTATTTGGCGGACCTTTTATTTTTTATCTCATATCGAAGTATTATGTCACAAAATGCTGGATCAAATGAGAAAAAACTAAAACTTTACAAGCACCCTAAAAAAAAATTGGTAAAATTTGGCATAAATGTTTGAAATCACTTTGGTGTTAAGAGAACCTTAAATTTTTCACAAGAACGGCAAAATCCAACAAAAGGTAAATAGGTTAGTTACTGTCTTTAAATTTATCATAACAAAAATACTATTTGGGTTTCTTTAAGATTTTATAAATACTTGTACTTTTGAGAACAATATGATCATGCAATTCGTTGAGAGAAGGAAAGATTCTTTATATTTTTTTTTAAATATTTCGAAGATTAAACTTGCCTTTAGCTTTAAGTTTGATTTTTGTGTAAAATACTTTCGAAAGAAATGTTATCAAAATCTAAAAACTGATTCATTAAAGATAAATTAACGAAAATATATTAATCACACATTTAATGACTCATTAGGAATGTTATAAGGAATATATAAAAAAATGTTTTTGCCACAGCCACAAAGAAAATAAAACATGTTAGGTTTAAGGGTTAATTTTTCAAAAACAAAGCTTCCATAGATTTATTTTCATTAAATTAAATATCTTAAAAAAAAAAAACAAACAAACAAAATATTCACATGGCTATTATGTCTTTTCACCAAAAAATTACATTCTTAATGAGCAATATTATTTTTTTTTTGTCAACCGAAATTCAATGCTTTCCAGAAACAGTTATTCACTACTTAACCTATTTGAATATCATTTTTGTGGGTTTGAAATGATTAAAATTGTATAAGATCACCTTCTTCAATATTTGTTGTGGTTTTTTCTTGGGGTTTTGCCACAGGTGTTCCCTTTTCAATGCGGTTACCCATGGCCGTTGCTATTTTACTGTTCAACAGTTCAATTCGTAGATTTAGTTCCGCGCAACTAGGCCGTTGTAGGAACGTGTACCAATCTAAGCGCTCTGCGTTGCTTATTGCTAGAATCCGAAGTGTTTCGCTATTTTCAAATTCTATACAGAATTCATTGATTAGTGTCTTAAGCTATTTACATAATAGGGTGTTACTTACCTAAAGATATGGGATAACCGTCTGGTTCCTCTTCATTCGATCTTATCACAGGTTTGCAGTTTTCAATAACAATTAATCCAACTGGTTTAGAAAAACAACTTTCGGTTTTCAGATAAAAAAGAAGATTTCCTCGCAATTTGCACCATCGAAGATATTTTACTGAAAAAAAAAATAAAATAATTTTTCTTTATTAAAAAAAATAAATACGAATGTAAAAATCTAAATAATAATGTAGGTACATATGTACATATATAGAAGTTATTAAATAGAGTAACTAATAAGGCATAAGCTTTATAGATTATTATAATTATCATATGAGGATTTATACCCAAAAAAAAAAACTTGATTTTCACACCAAAAATAAGCGTCTTTAATGGAATATTGTATTCTGAATTTAAAAGATGAATCTACTTTCTGATTGCTGAAGAACGGATTCCACATAAGAATATGTGTGGATGCGAATCTAAGTTACATTATATAAAAACAAACCGTCATACATGTGTACATATTTTTGTAAATATCTGTGTATAAGGCGAAACCAGATAAGGGTGTCAAAAATTCTATTTTTGTTCACGATATTTTAAAAGGGTCTCGTGTTATCTTTCAGATTTTTCAGATATTTTTTACGACAAAGATTTAATTTGTACAATCTTAGTATTTTCAGTATACGTGTTTATTTTAATATTCAAAAAATCTTTTAAATTTACGAGCCAAACTATACAGACGGACTGAAGCTACTAGGACTTCCTTTAGAGACATTTTAAATTAAAAACATATTGAGAAATAGCCGGCCGGCGGTTATGATACCGACTATTTTGGTTACCTAAAATCAAAAATTAAACAACATTTTAATAGGTTAACCTGTTTCTGTGAATCAAGTCAAAATATTTAGAATTACACCTTTGGTACAATAACCAATAAAGATTTACGATTTTGACATTTCAAAAATTAAAAAAAAAAAATATAACACATAACCATCGTGGGACAGGAACATTTTGAGAAGATAGCGTATCAAAATTTAAGATCCTGCTGAAAAATACAAAGCGTCGGATTAGCTATCTATATTTTTTCGAATAACATTAAATATCTAAATATCTTGCACAGACATGATTATAGGTTTGTCCGTTGAGCTGTGAAGTCCTTTAAAAAAAAAAAAACAAGAAGTTACCCTGGTGAAAAAGTTCTTTGTTTTTTGAGACCTTGAGTCGCCCTGAACTCGTCCCGACGCAGACCTTGGTTTTTTTTTACTGTGGCAAGTTGAGGTTACGAATAACCTGCCAAAGTTTTGTTGCGGATTCACGAACTGCAGGTAATTGTTTATTTTTTAATAAGAAATGGAAAGAATAGGTACACAAATTTAATTTAATGATAATAAATAGAAATAGAAAATAGATTGAGAAATCAAACGACGGTGATGATCGTCCTTATTATCCTATTGTCAACATTTAACAGAATGACTTCTTCTAGCATTTATCACTTTTGACAACTAATGAGGAACTTTATATGTATGTTTATGTCTTCCTCGTCTCGTATACACCATTATAAAATTGGGAACAGAAAAATACTCCGACATCATTTCTCGGAACAGCCATTCAAGTTAGAGTAAAAAAGGAGTACTCCAATTATCAAAGCAAAAACGACATTAGACTCATACCGCAAACTTTGTAAATCGTTTCCTTAAAAAAAAATTATGACGAATATTTAAATTCAACTTAAGAGTTTATGAAACAGTTTATCCTTAGGAAAAAGTAGAATATAAGCGCTTATGTTAAACTTATATTTTTAAGTTTCGTTTCAGCAAACGGGCCTAAGTAACACAGATGTTCTGCTTCTCAACTTCTATAAGTTCTGGAACTAGAAACTAATTTTCTGAAATTCATTAGCTTTTTAGAAATTCAAAAATGATGAGGCATATTAAAAAAAAAAAAAACTATAGGGATCTCGTTAATACCTGCTAGTTACCAAACATACACTCCAGGATTAATTTTGATTCTAAGCTAAACGACACTGTAACATAACATTAAACTTACCACTTGTACGAAATATATAGCCTGATCGTTCTTGTTCAGTTATATATAAAAGTCCTTCTTTATCGAATTTTGTTTCCGGATTGCAGGCAAAATCAAAAAGTTCTTGTTTATTAAAGCGCATCTTTCCATCCGTATTTTTCCGTAACTGAAAGAAAAATTATAATTAGCAACAATGTTAAGGATGCTAAATGAAAAGCTTGAGTAAGAAATAGCAGCACTTTTTTAATTTTGATACCTAGTTTAAGAAGTTGTTAACAAATCGTTGGAATTTAAAAATTTCATATCCTACAATGGTTTGTTTTTAGGCTACATTTTGTATTCAGATTCTTAAGGAAGAATATTGGTTCTGTAAAAAATAATTTATTTAAATCTTTACATGTACATTTATACATATGTATTAAATTTTGCTACGTCACTTTGACTGACCCCCAGGGGAAACCTGAATAAAACTTCCCTTTTTTATAAATTTAATTTCACACTATGAATTTGATCAAATGATGAAAAAAAAATTCATTCTCAGTTTTGTGGATAGCAAAAGTGACGAATTTTGTTGACAAACTGAGAATTACATACTTGGAAACTTTTGATATCTTAGAAACCGAAGCACACTTCGTTATAAAAAAGACAATTTTGGTGGATTCTTTTTGAACCTTTGTTTAACTAGTCCAGGACTTGGCTTTTTTGACCCGCTTTTGAAGGATCAGAAGTTTGAAGGTCATGTGACGATAATTCACGTTTTCTTTTTGTTAGTACCATCTCACAAAGTAGGTCATCAACTTACAAATTTTTGCAAGTTTTCTTGAACGGGGTTTGACGGTAGATTGTGAAATTTTTCAAGTTACTATGGTTGGTATTACCATTTGTCAAAATAAAAGTGTTATGAAATTCCATGCAACTCTCAAACTTGTATAATTTTTTTTTTTTTTTTTTGTAAGACAACAACCAATTTTAACATAGTCTCACTCTCAAATATTCAAATGTGATAGAATGTTTGATGGATCTAGAACCAAATTTTCATATCTTAATACTATATTGAATCTTCTGAGATGGGCTTTCATATTCTGTGTATTCTTACGCTGTAAGATGTCTCTTGAAGAGATTCACTACGGCTTAGTCTTGCTTCTCTCATTACTCGCCACAAGTGAGTTTTTTTTTAAACTTTTACAGCTCGATCAATGAAATTTGTTTGACTTATTAATTGCTTTTGCAGCTTATGAAAATAATACTTTAGTTATAAGATAATTTAGAAAAACTGCCTGGAAATGTTTTGCGTAAATGTCACTAATCTTTTCAATTTTTGTTTAACTTTATTTTGACACAGACCTCATATTTTTGTAAGTCAACCGCCATTTCGGTATAAAATTCGCACAACGGAGATATGGTATTATAGGGTTTTGCCCAAAGCTTACATTCAAAAACGAGTTTTTTTACACTTTTCATTCAATTCAATATATTGTGCATATGGTGTAATTTACAATTTTAACTAAGAGTTGCTTTTGCAGTTATTTATATTTTTGTTTTATTTGCACAGTTTTCTGGTAGTGTACTAGGCTTATTTAAAATTTTTCTACTAACAACTTACACCACGCTAAATAATGACTGCGACAAGTTGGCATTTCTCAGTAACTGAAGGTGAAAACCCGGAGAGAAAAGAAATAATGTTACAAATGTTTGATATAAGCAGTAGGTACTGATTGCGTTCAAATTCAATTTCAGAAAAGGATTGAGCCATCACTTTCTTTATCATTCGCCGCTTTGGATAACTATATGAATAACGAATGTTTTTTTGTATGGAAATGGGTATTTGATGATTAAATTGAAAGATAAAAATCTCAGTCAACATTTCGAGGAGGTGTTTGATAACTGGTTGCAATGCAAGAATCTACTGGCCAACATATTATCAACCATGATACTTTGAATGCAACCATTGGTTCATCAGGCCGATAATTGATTGGTGGAGCTAACTTATATGAGGCGCCATATCTGCTCCGTTTTAGTTATATCACTCAAAATCTTCTGTGACTTTTCATTGGTGAAATAAATAATAATAAAATTAAAAAAATATTTGGCTGAAAATTAAAATATCTACATTGCTGATCAAAATAATTCTTAGCATTTCAGCGCCTTAAGTCAAATCCAAGATCAAGTCGTCCCGTCTCCTGGGTAGGTATACCGATTGAGGCATTTGGTTGATTTTATCATTGCGAATGCGAGTTAAAATCATACTCATTCCTAATTTAGTTAAGGCAATAAAACTTTGGCTATAAGTACGCGTAACCGTTCCCAATTTGGATGATATTAAATCATGCAACGAAAAAGAAGTGTGTACCCACATCCGCCCAAGCACAATTACGATTAGTGATTTTAATGGGCAGGAATTGATGTACTGTGGGTGAGGTACATATTAAATATGGATTTTAAAAATTGTAGTGGGTGTTGTTGAAAAATAGGCAGAGTAGGGTTAGACACGCTAAAAAACACTATTGTTTTCCTGGTTTACTCAAGTTTACACATATTTGGACTCTCGATAATTTCGTTCGGTGCATTTTTCTCATTTTTGCTATTGAAAAATGTAATATTGTCCCCCTTTTCGTAGTTTTGTCGTAATCATTGGATTTTAGAAATTATTTTCACTACTTACTGGTTCTGCATTAGCTTCTGGCACTTGTTTACTTTTGAATTATTTACACAAGATAAATATAGGATATATTTCTAAATTAAGTTAATTTATATTTTTGTTGCAATTAAATGGAAAAGCCAGCCAACTGCGGAAAAACATGACAACGACTACAAAATTTTTCTTCTTTTTTTAAAATTTGACAGAAAATCGTTTTTGCACTGGATGACATTTGACAGTTGTTTGACAGCTGGTTTTTTGTTTACTTTTTTGATGAACTGCAGGGATGTCATGAGCATCAGTTTTTCTACTGCTTTGTGGAAACCATGACCAAAGGGTTGTTCACATTACATAGATATTGTAGTCGTTTTCTTTTACTACTTTTACACTACATTTTCATAACAATAATCCAAAAGCTTTCAATTGATTCTTACTAGTAAAGTTTTGGAGTCTTTAAGTTTGTTTCAGACCTTGACCAAAACTGACAAAATGTCACAATTTGTTGCCTAATTTTGTCAAATCTTGTGTCACACTTTACAAATTGGGTAGTTTTGGGCAAAAGAGAAAAGAAAAAGAATCAACAGGTTTGTATTTTGTCAAAAAATGTCAGTTTTGGTGCAAATAACAAACAAAATTAAAATAAAGCAGCTGCTGACTGAGGGTTGCCCAAGTTTTACTTTTATATTTAGTTTAGTTTTGGTATCTATGCTAGGTTGCATAATTTTTTAATCTATTAGTAAATCAATTTATTTGTATAGCACTTATCTTTCGTTTTGCGAACGTTTTTCTGAAAAAAGAATACGATATATTAGCCGTGTGTTTTTGCAAGCCCGGGAGATTTGGTTGAAAAAAAAACGACATCGGGGATTAGCGACGCCATTACAGAAACAAAATGGAGTTTCCATACAAACTATCGATAACAAGTCCCAGCTAACAAAATTGCTTCCGATTTCCGACATTAAAACATTATTCGTAGCTTTAGTGCTTTTATAACCATTCTGGCTGGAAGTCAAGTAGTTATAGGAGTTAAACTTGATATAATTCATGGCTAAGATATTTTTTGGAGCTACTTGTACATATTTATAGGCACAATGAGTCATTTTTTCTATAATCACACTATATCCATACTATAAAATGATACAAAGTGTTAATTCCTGTATCGCTTGTATAATCAATGTTAAGATGCATAAATCTGCAAATGTATTTGGCATTTGTATAAGATATCTTTATAGAAGGGTTATTGAAAGAGTTTTAGCAAAGACACTAAACCCGTCGGGTTGTTATATAAGAATATGGTTCATATATAGGGTCAATAACCTGCGTGAATAATTGATAAAAAAAAATATTTACCAACACTACCGTCATCGACAGTAATACATTCTTAGGATATATAATTCTTAGGATAATATAAGACTCATTGTGCCTATAACAATTATACGAGAAGCTCCAAAGAATATCTTAGCGATGAATTATATCAAGTTTAATTCCTTTAACTACTTGACATTCAGCCAAAATGGCACTATAGCTACGAATAATGTTTTAATATCGGAAATCGGAAGCATTTTTGATAGAACTTTATACCTTCTTTTAAAGCCAACATTTAATTAAGTTATATTTTAAATAAGGTAATTTCAGTAAGTAGTGCCCGTGTTTCTATCTTTTTGAAATAGCTCATGCGAATCAGTTGTATAAGATCATCGCTAATGAAACTATATATTCTTTCTTCTATAACGATAGTATATACTCATATAATAGTTTTGAAAGCATCTATAGGGAAAGCCAATGTGGCTTTATAGGAAAGAATTCATGATAAAATTGAACCCGATACGACGCTAGGTTTGTATATTCGAGATTAGCGGAGCGGTTAGCGAGCAATACTATTAGTGCGAAGGGACCAAGGTTCGATTCCTAGACCTGCCTACAAATGTAAGTAATTTTTAAAATAATTATAATAACAATAATCATGACAAAAATAATAAAATAATTATCACTTAAGAACTTTGCAGATAATCATGTGGAAAAAGGCGTCATAAGATATGAAAAATATAAAAATAATATAAAAAATAGTACAAATAATTTTTTTTTTATTTTCTACATTTTTCTATAAGCATTAAATATATGTACCAGTAAATCTTCTCTTCATATCTACAATCGAAGCAAACGGTGCAAGAAACCAAACATTCTCCGATTCTTGTTATGGTAATATATTATCCTATAGTACCTCAATAGCATAACTTATAAGTGTATTTCTCGGAGTAACAAAATTTACTCCATAAAGGTTTAATAGGAGTGAAAAAACGGCGCCCTTTTAGCTCTTTGGAGTACTAAAACAAGCTTATATACGTGTGATAAATAGTAATAAGAAGCTTCTCTAGATCAATATAGAAGTAAAATTGTTAGTTGGGGTATGCAATTCACGCCGGTAACACAGTTTTTCTCCGTGCTTAAGTTAGGCCCCGAGAATTCTCAGCGCTTAGCTAAGCCCGAAGGCGATTAGTTGTTGTTGCATCTAACATGTAAATTGCAGGACAGGACGTCGTTTTTTTCGATCGATTTCCTCGGGGCTTCCAAAAAAACACGGCTATTATAACTCATGAATTTCTTGTATACATAATTATTTAGGGCCTTTTGACAGTAGAATGTATTTATGTTATATAATTGAATGGTACTACATTAAAGAAAATTGTGTTTCTATTTCATTAAAATGTATAAGTGAAAAATTGGAAATTTTTTTTTTGCTTGGGTATGATTATGATTTATTGAACATTTTGATTGTGGTTTATCATAGATCCATGGCAACTCTAGATTGGATTGTATGCTTGTGATGTTGGACATCTTCCATATATCCATTGAAGACGGCATAATGAAAGCAACACACAGGGAATGCATATTATACTTTCTCTCTCAATTAAAGTAGGAATTATTTTTTTAACGTCCAGTTTATACATATAAGCCTGTATCATCATCATCATCATCATCGGCTCGACAACCGGGGTCCGGTCCTGGCCTACTTCAACAAGTCTCTATATACCCATCCCGGTCTCGAGCCGCCGCCATCCAGTTGCGCACCCCAAGGCTCCGGGCGTCTTGGTCTACGCCATCTCTCCAGCGCAAGCATGGTCTACCACGCTGTCGTCTACCATAGAATGTACCACAAAGAACTTTCAGAGCAGGTTCCTCTTCGCTCATGCGAGCTAGGTGCCCTGCCCACCGGAGTATACCGAGCTTAATTTTTGTCACGATATCTGCTTCAAGGTAGATTGCGTACAATTCATGATTGTACCGTCTCCGGAATCGTCCTTCCTCACATATGGGGCCCACAATTCTCCTTAAGACTTTTCTCTCGAACGCGGCTAAAAGGTCGGAGTGCCTTTTGCTAAGCACCCAAGTCTCGGATCAATATGTGAGTATTGGCAGGACCATGGGTCCTGTACAGCAGCAGTTTTGAAGTTATGGTGAGATTTCTGGATTTGAAGAGCTTTGACAGACTATAGTAGGCTCTGTTGGATTTGAGAAGCCGCCCGCGTATCTCTTCTTATCTATATTGTTATCGGCTGCTACTATTGACCCAAGGTATTTAAAGGATTGCACCACTTCAAATTCGTGCTCCGCTACCTTGATTGTTTGACCAACTGTTCCTCTCGCATTCGACGCCACCATGTACTTTGTTTTACCTTCACTAATGTGCAGCCCCAGATTTTGTGCCGCCTGCTCGATCTGGATGAAGGAATCATGTACAGCTTGCTCGGTTCTTCCGATGATGTTGATGTCGTCTGCGTAAGCCAGTATCTGGCTGGACCTGTTGACGATGGTCCCTCTTGTTGCCGTGCCAGAGTCACGGATTGCTGTCTCCAACACCAGGTTGAAGAGGAGGCAGGCCAAGCCATCCCCTTGTCGGAGTCCATTAAAGATGTTGATTGGTTTGGATAGCAATCCGGCTATTTTTACTTGGCTTGTTACGTTGGTCATGGTCAACCTACATAGTCGTGTTAATTTATTTGGGATGCCGAATTCTCTCATGGCTTTGTAAAGTTCTGCCCTGGCTATGCTATCGTAGGCGGCCTTAAAGTCTATAAAAGGCTAAAGATCTGATCAGTTGTTGATTTGCCTGGAATGAAACCACACTGATATTGTCCGATGATGGTTTTAGCGTATGGGGTTATCCGGTCTTGTAGGATAGAGGAGAGTATCTTATAGGTGATACTCAACAACGTGCGATACCTCTATAATTGCTGCACGTTGTGACATCTCTCTTCTTATGTATGGGGCAAATTATACCTTTTCACCAGTCTTCTGGAATTTCTTCAAGCTCCCACACGTGCACTATAATCTCATGAATTGCTTGACGTAAAGCTGGCCCACCGTGTTGAAATCGTTCGGCTGGTATACCATCGGCTCCCGGGGCTTTGTTTTTCTTTAGCCGGCCTATAGCCTTCTCAACCTCTTCTATGCTTGGTGACGGCAACATAGGGTACTCTTCTTGAAGTAGTGGAGCCTCCACTTCTGCAGTGAGCTGACCATTACGCAATTCATTGAAGTACACTTCCCATCGCTCCAGTATGCTTTGAGGATCGATCAGATTTCCCTCTCCGTCCTTGCAGTATGTGCAGCGTGGTGTGTACTGCGTCATGTTTCGGACATCATGTTTCTGAACTTTCCCATGAAAGATTTTCAAAATGTTTTACATAATTATTATGTATGAAGCTTTCACGTCTTCTTTAATTTGATACAATCTCGTTCGTGGGCAATGGAAAAGGACATTTCCCTTTGTGCAGAAAAAAACTAACAAAATAAAAGGACCTAGTATATGTAATTTGATATTAAAAATTAGTTTTTGGTAATCAGCACATTCAAACTAATATACATTAATAACTGAATTTTGGACTTTGTTGTTCTTGTAGGACTATAATGTTCGGTTTCACAAATATTAAACAGGATTTTAAATTTTTAAATGAATTATTTTGTTTGGAACAAACGACATTTTAAGATTTAATAGGCCATAAAGCATTTATTTTTTACTATTAAATAAGTACATACAATTCACAAAACTACACGAAGTCATATAATAATAAATAATAAAGTACATAATATAGAAATTTGACTGCAGCCAGAAGTACTTGCCAGTATAGATATTGGAGCCCAAAGGATCACATATTTAATGGTAAAAAATTATTTGTCAGGTTTTTAATGAAAATAGCATTTAAATGGGCCATCACACACTGGCTCAATTCAATAATAAACCTGGGGAAATCGTAGTTTGTAGGCAAAGGAGGTGAAGAGTTGAGTTTGGAATGAACCGAACAAAATGTTCTTCCTGGATTTGAGTGTAGTTGTTTGTTTCTAGACGACAAAAACAATCGGCTGTCGATTCAGTGTTGCCGCAGGCAAAATTATTTATTATCCATCGGAATGAAAAAATTTGTCCTTTTGAAAATAAATTCATAACATTTAAAAAATATGCACGACTTGATCTCACGAACTTGCTGTTGTGGTTAAATACTGTGTGATACCCCACATTGAAGATGCATGATGTTATTTAACGAGAAAATATTAAAAGAAAATATAAAAGAAACCAAAAAATTTGTATGGCAGCTACCCGTTCTAGATGAGCTAAGACAAAAATTCGAATTTTACCTCTAGGGAATCACATGAAAATACTCTGTACCAGCTTTCATGCGAATCGGTCCACCCGTTTAGGCTCTAGCTCAAATTACAGTTGGCGCACCGACGACGCACAGACGCACAGACCGACGGACGGCATGACGAAACCCACTTTTTCGGACTTCTCGATTATCGTAATGTTAGTTTTGATTATAACCTCAAAATTTTTTTTTACACGAAATCAATACTTGCCCTATAGACCAAGTAAAAATACGAATTTAAGTGGGTAATACCTATCCAAAGTTTTGTTTTTTATTGTTTTATAAAAGAAAAACTTAACAGAAAATTAAGGTAACACCTAGTCAGTCTTACATTTCATAAAAAAATAATAAGTTTATAAATAACTTTATTTATTACTTATTTCCTCTTCGTTATTTGTTTTTAAGTAAATCGAAATTTTCTTGAGGTTAAATGTTCGTGAAAAAAATGTGTCCTTTTTAAAAAAAAATGTGTCCCCAAGCCCCTAAAGAAAAAAGAGTCCCCAGTCTTAGTGGTAACTCTGGTTGTCTTGACCACTCAAATTTGTATTTTTGTAAAAGCAAAGCATTTTTTGTTGTTCGTATTTTCCAATTGAAAGAAAAAATACTCACACACAAACGGTCGCTAGAACGTAAAATTCAGCTTAAACTGCTGGCCATTTCAGTGATGTACCTACGTATTGTCTTGAACGTAAATGTTAAACCAATATTTTATTGTCCTCTAGAAAAACTAATTGAAAAAATATTGTATCCCTTTTGAAATGACCCGGAGTGTACCTATATTATCATTATCACCACTGAGACAACAAAACAAGGTACTTTAACAAGCCGAAAGTACCCACTCTTAAGAGAACGTTCTCAACATGCATTGGCGTTCACAGTTCACAGATTTTAGAACAGAAAAAGTTGCACGATTCTAAACTCAACAGTCGGGATTCAACTCTGGGTTAAAGCGTTTCATATTAGTGCGATCGGTTGCGGTTCCACATTTACTCATAACTAACCGGCCGGGCGCCCATCATATACGATATACGAATAACCAGTTTAGCAGTGATTTCAATTCAATTTAATTTTTTTTTTAAATGCCATGTAATGCGCCAAATTTCAAATCCAATATCAACGATAAACGTAACGTACCTTGTTAAAAAATTAATTAAAAGGGAACATTTTAAGTGATTTATTTGCGAAAAATATTCACCGCTCCATTCTTTAAAGTGAAATTGGATATCCTCGTTTTCGGGAATCTAAAACAACCTGATTTTTTTTTTCAACCTAGAACCTGTTTTGTAAAGTGAATACCAAGATCTTTAAGAAAAATTAACTTGTAGAAAGGTACATACCTACCTCACCTACTACGGCTGCCGTTCTGTACAGATACAGAGATTAAGATTGTATTTTATAGATCTAATTCGTGGAAAACGATCGTTTTTGTAGCTCGTATGTCGTATTCTATTGTGTTTGTCAATAAATTGAAGAAGTCAATGTGTGTAATTCGGTGCGCGTTACTTTAAGTGAGTCGCCATATATCAATCATCCTTTGTGCAATCGATTTAAGTGCATTGACACAATAATAATTAAAAATTTAACAATTATTATCATCAATGAGATCATTAGAAATCGATGTTCGAATAAAGCAATAGAATATTATGTATCTAAAGTCTAAGCCGGTTAATTGCATGTTTTAAGGCAATTTACATAAATTTCAAATTGATTCTGATAAACCGGTGAGACGAATCTGAGCAAATATTATACCTACATTCATAAGTTTATATGTACCTACCTATACCTAGTTAGGTATACATGTACGCATTCTTTGGATAAATAGGATAAAAACCTACATTAAAAAAGGTCAGTATATTCTTAAATTGGCTTAAGCCTATAGTCAAAGTCACTTTATCAATCTTTCTCCGCATTTGTAAATAGTAGATATTTAAAGCGAAGGCATTCAAAAGATTTTTGTATTATTTCTTTTATGAATAAGTCTGTTTCAGGGTTGCCACCAACTTTATTTAGAATTCTCTTTGGATTAAACAATTTTTGTGTATTAAACAAACTGTAATCAATATTAGTACCATTGTGCATCGTTTTTGTCATTAAGCACGATTACAATAACAAATGTCTAAAATATTGTAGTGATATGTGCATTTTGTCACTTTTGTAGCAGCCGCATTTACACGAATGACAAACTGAAAGAAAACTTGCAAAATTTAATGGATAAAATCAATTCCATAATAACGTAAATTTACATGAAGTCAAATATATTGAACGCGTTCGGTTAGTATAGTCGGATAGACATCTGCTTATCCAAAAATGTTCAGAAAGTTTTGATTTGTTGTTGCATTAGCTGTCATCAGCTATTTTCTAAGAAGGGAACAACAACACGAATCTATCCGGACAGCTTTAATAGCACTTTTACATGCCACCCTTCACTGGGCATCAACGATGTCCAACATCGATCACAACCACAATCCAATCCACAATTTGACTTTTATGGATAATGTCACCACATGACATCGATTTTAGTGCCTCCATTGGTTTTTTCTAGACATGTTCATAATCCGATCATCGTTCATGCCCAGTGGAGACGGTATGTTAACAAACTGTCAGTCAGAATCAATTGAGCAAGTGCATTCCTCATATATTTACTGACATACCTGTAATCTTTCAATTTCGAATGAAATGAGTTTGAGTGAACTTTTGAATACGATTAATTAACATTTTTTATTTATTTATTTATTGCTGAATTTTTTAGCTTTAAGAAGAAAAGGGCACATCGTAACGTCAGTTTAAAAAAGCCTTCGTAAATTTGTTTGGAATTTCTTTTTCTTATCCAAAAATTCACAAAATTTAAATATTACAGGGATGTCAGTGAATACATGAGGACATACTTAGACAACTACTGTTGGAATCCTGTATAAATAAGGTTAAATTATTTAAGCTATGACTATTTGATTTATATAAATCTTGAGCTTCATTTAATAAAACAAAAAACTTGATGTAAATAACTTGATTTCAAAATTTTAAACAGCCTGCTTGAAATTAGTTACCACCGAAAACTTTTGTCGTATTTAAAATAAACCATCATTTGCAAAAAAATAAACCCTATCGAATATTTGACCATTGTTAACATTAATTCTATTCAAAAATCGAACTTAAAAAAATCTTGTAGAACTGTTTTGTTTGGCTACATTCATTTAAAATGTACAACGAAAACTCTGAAGTCTGGTGTGGTGGGTATACTATTTCAGATGTATCATAATAAAAAAAAAAATATTATGTAGATACATATGATTGTGTTTTGTTTGTGCTCACTTTAACTTAAATTGTGAGTGTCTGGTATTCTTGTAGACGTTAATTGGTTTATCAGGTCGAAAGATGGTATAGCAATTAGAGTCTGAGTTTGCAATGTGTGAGCGATGATAACTTAATTATTGTGCGACACCCGTTATATTTTGAAACTAACTGAGGTATTTTCGGTATGTGTAAAGTCTTAACAGGTTTACCTTTATTTTTATGGTGACCATTTCTTTGAAAATAAATTAATAGATCAAAGATTTTTGGAATGCTTAAAAAAAAATAGTTGTTTTAAAGAGTAGGTACTCAGAATATTTATGTTGTTTTGTTATTACATTGACTTTTTCCTCGCGATAAATCTGCCTCCAAAGATTTAGCATTTGTAGTAGATAATATAAAAGAATTAACCAAAAACTACAAACTTTGTCACCGTTAAAAATGCAAAAGCATCTTTCAATGAAAGCTATACTTTTAACTGGCACCTTAGTCGGAAGTTAAAAAAAGAGCGAGCTATTTAATAAGATCTAATTTTCCCGGCAAAATGGCGCCCAACGCTAATGAGCTACTAAAAGCCCCGCTTCAATTTTTGTTATTTCGGCCTTTTGTTGTGGAAAGATTCAAATCTGAAAGGAAGATTGGTACTTTAATTCGATTTTGCAGAAAGACTTTTTCGTAGTAAGCCACCAAATTTGATGAATTAACACTGGATTGACCGAACAGGATGTCTTTGATGTTTTATCCTCTGTGTGTGTTGGGTCCTTCAAAATGCATGCTCCACTGAAAAACTGCTTCTTAAGTAAATTGTTGATGAATTTATGTCCAGAACAAGCCAACTATGGTTTAACTCATCACTGAAAGACTCCTTCCTACCTAGTTGAAAATTTCTAAAAATGCACTGGTGAATATAAGCTGCCGTTTCCTTGAGGAATGAAGGATACAACAGCTAATATTCTACTGAAACCTTTAAATGACATGACATTGGCGTTGACACATTCTACTTTCATTTGTTTCAATACGTTTATATTAACGTTAAGATTATAATGTTTATTTAATATCTGAATATATCTAAATACTAAAATGAAATCACTATTTCGTTAGAAGAATCCAATTCAACTATTGCTTAATAAAAATGTAATTTTCTTCTTTGATTTTAAGATACAAATCAACTAAAACTTTGATCATTAATTCGCGAAATAAAATAGGTTACTTATTCAACCCTATTACGATTATCAATTACCAAGAATTGATAGTTGATAAAAATATTGAAATTTGTTATACATTGAAACTCAATTTAACAAAACTTTTATAAAATGGTTTGTTAAATATTGCTTGATCATTCACAAGTTAGAACACTTGTGAATAACACATAAACTCTAGTTTTTGGCAAAAACAACACGGGTATTTTAAACTTACCTATAATTACTCGTTGATCCAGTTACGTTATACAAATAGTAAATAAGCTAACTAACATTATTTAACTGCAATTTTGTTTTATTGATAAGACATCGCACTAAACTCACTGATTTAAGTTAAATTCATATTTTTATTGAGTTTATTAATAAAGGTTGAGAGTAGATAATTATTCAATGTTAATTTATAATTATTTTTTGCAAATGTTCAATAAGCAAACAAATATTGCAAGTACCACCGAAAGAAATGCTAAATAAAGGAAAAAAATTAATAATGGAAACTCCAGACAATCCCATGATCACAATCTATTAAAAGGATATACAATACATCACTGAAATCCTCACATTCATGTATTTGTATCTTTTCTTCTTCTCGTGAAGGCTATGATAAGCAGACCACACACCACCATCACAGAAAATACTCATATTTGTGGTGTCAGACCAGGCACGTAGCCAGGGGAGGTGCTTGAGGGGCTCAAGCCCCCCCCCCCAAAGGATTTTTATCTAAAAAAATTTAATAAAACTAAACATTTTTAATATCAATTCAAATCTATAAAAAAAAGAAGACTATCTAGGTATAGTTTATTTGATTTGTGATCAGTTAAGGACTTCAATTTCTTTGTTTATATTAGAAGAAGAAGCCAAAATATTGCGAAATAAAAATAAATGAATAGAAATAATGATATGGGTGACTGGAAATCGTTGCTGCTGGAAAACAAAAAAGATGCAAAATCAGTAGCTGAAAATAGAGCTGTAATAAGACCTATTATTCCAGACTATTTTAATTTGTGCAAAACAGGAGGTGACGATGATAGTGGAGCTATATATCTAACCCGGCCCACAAAAATATATGGAAAACTAAGGGCTCTCCTGCAGTTCAGAATTTAATCTGGGGACAACAATTTAAAGAATCATGTCATTACCAGCTCTAAAAACACAGGCTATTTGAGCTCAGATATACAAAATGAAATCCTGGAGACATGTTTTGATATTGTTACAACTGAAATATACAATAAGCCCGTTTATACATTTAAGTATTTTCAACGTCCTCGCTGATGAAACAATGGATGTTTCTGGCGGTGAACAAATTTCCATATGCCTTCGCCATCGCTTGCAAAAAAACTTTCCAAAATATCATAAAAAAAACCACACCAGAGAGCAAAACAAAAAGCAAAAATATCGTCGAGTGATCCTTATACCAAAGTTTTGAAATTGCTTAATATATTTGACAAAACCCTACTTAAGAGTTATTAACTTCTTGCTCACAATTTTGACACACTTCCAGTGACAACAGCGTGTTGAGAGAATCTTTTCAACGATCAAAACGATTAAAACAGTGTCCCGAAGCGATATGAGCAATGAAAGACTAAACGCACTGCTGTGATATCTGTTCATTCGGATATATTGATGTTGATCCAGATGAGGTGATTGGTTTCGTATAAAAAAAATCAAGACTTTTTCTGCTGTAAAAAAATGTTTAGGTATACAAAAATAATTTTAATATATGTATATCTACGTTATGGACTTAACATACATTTATTTTTAAAAACTAATAAAAATCTACGAATTGGAATATATAGTTTTTATTTTTTGTACAAAAAATTGTTCGTAAGACTTGGGAGCCAGCCCCCTCCGAAACAAAATCATGGCTACGGCCCTGTGTCAGACAAAATAAATGTTAATATTCCATTGAAATTTAACATTGAATTTGAATTTTGAGCAAGACATGCATTTTATTTCAGGTTTGAACACCTCTCCCATCCTAATTAAGTCGGAAATTTAGAAAAAAAGATGTTAAGTATTTTCCGTGATATCTTGGGATTTTATGTCTTACAAACAAAATTTAAGCACATTTTTGTGGAGAATTATAAATTCCCTACAATTTTGGTTAAGTTAGGTACCTACCTATACTTCTTACCGCAAACTTGAAAATCAAAATTATAAGATCATTTTCAAGAATAATATCACTGAAGAGTACCTTATAGCTTTTCAAGAAAGGGGCCAAATGGTTGGGAGTGGAAACTTTTAATCCCATACCTACACTTAATAATAAGAAAACAATGAAATCATGAACTGATGAAACGATGCATTATACCCTTCACTTACCAAAATACATGCAGTTTCACCTATGAAGTGGCGGCTCTTGAATTCAATGGTGAGTTAAGCTTAATTTTTCATTGAGGATGAAATTTCCTATACTGGGTAGTTAACATTGCACAATTGAACGCTTATTTTGTGTTTGAATATCTTTGTTCTCAACATCACTTGCACTTAGCTTCCTCGACAATGATCTGAGTCTTGTTTAATCAATTTATCACCTATTTTTGTAGTGAGAAGCTTGTTAAAAACTAAATATTGTACCTATGTATGTATTTATTTATATAAAACAAGACTCTGATTATATACAAATAAACTATTAAAATCTTACAAAATAATTACCTCAGAGTTTTCAACCACTATACTAGTGCAAAATCAATCTACACAATTTAAGTACATTGTCAACTACTAAACAAAATTCTGATAACATCTTTTAATCTTTCTATAGATGTACATACATTCACACAATGCTGATAAGGTATAAGTGCCATATGAAATATAATTGCGTAAGATATTGTGTGAAACGGAAAGTATAATACTTTCAATTTATATAAAAGTAAATCATAATAAATAGACCAACTCAATCTGGTTTGGCTATTATTAAACGCCAATTTAAATTTCTTCTTTCTTGCGGTCAGATTTGTATATCAAACCAAAATTGAAAACCCTATAAGATAATATTATGGTGTTAGCATCACTGGTGTTAATGATTAAATCAAAGGCAAACTTGCTTCTTCTGCTGTATTTATATGCCTAATAATGCCAAGAAAAAATAATTAATATGTTAAATAGTATAAGATTAATTGATATTTTTTTAAATTTGGGTCAATGTCCCTATATGTATGTATAAGTATATATCAAAAAAAAAAAAGCTAAAAGCTTTTTTTGAAATGATCCAATAATGATATGTTTTCATTATTTTAAGTTTAATATGTTTTTGGGTCTGTAAACTAATTCATTAATTACCAATCTATTGACTCTTGAATTTTTATCTGACAAGTCATTGATTTCGGTATTTAGTTTTTTTTTTATTAATTTGCTAAAAAGGTATACCTATAGTGGTTAATCAATCAATCGTAAAAAATTGAATTTGGTATTGAAAGATGAAAAATGTTCAGCTAGGTAGTGCAGTTGGAATAATAAAGGGTCCGCCATCTAAGGTTTTTTTTTCAACCATTGCTTATTTCGTGAATGGTAACACTTAGCTCATGTCTGATTTGACAGATAATTAGTTTTATCCTTCCGCTGAACGAATATGGTTGTGTATACGCTTCGCTTAGTGGGCCTGCGATCGACTTAGAAAAGATGCCGATTTTGCCAAAAAAAATCATCTTTTCAGATGAAGCTCATTTTGATCTTGGCGGCAAAATTGTCGCATTTGGGGCACAGAAAACCAGCACGCATACATTGAAAAGCCGATGCACCCAAAACGAGTCATTGTTTGGTGCGGATTTTGGTCCAGAAGCATAATTGGGCAATTTTTCGAAAATGAATAAGGAGTGGCCATTACAGTCAATGGCGATCGGTATCGGGCCATGTTGAACGAATTTTTGTTCACAAAAATTGAAGAGGAGGATATTGGCAACATTTAATTTCAACAGGACGGCGCTACGTGCCACACAGCCGAAGCTACACTCGCTGTTTTGCGCCATTTCCAAAAAAAAAAGAAGTTATTCGGCGGACCTTTTATAACTATAACGTTAAAACTATACAAATTATACAGATCCGCGGATCAAATCCGGGTATACCGGGTATCAGAATCAGCTTTGCATTTATTTTTCTCAAAGACAAAAAATTATTGTCAGTTTAAAGAAAATTTTGTAGATTTTGTTCGCACAATCCTATGACTTGAAATTGGTATTTGTATTGTTGTCACGTTTTTTTTTTCGAACCAATTTATGATGAATAAATACGTTCTTTTTCTTGAAGCACCATTTATCGAAGTCTGAATTATTGGCAATGGAAACATAAGGTACCTTGCCTCTTCTTGCAAAAATAAGCATATTCAGGAAAATTAGATCTCGGAGACCTCAGTAAAAATCTCAGTGAACATGAACAGGTTTCTTCCGCAAAGTTTTAGATTCGGTTGCTTACTTTTTGACGAAGCGAAATCGCTGAACTTTTCATTTTCCTAAAAGCGCCTAATATCTCATCGTTCGTTGTGGCGAAGGTTCTCCATCGGAATCAAAATATTGAGTTGCGTAAGGAGTTTTCTGTCATCAAAAAAAAAAATGTATTAAAGGCGACACATTTTAAACAGCCTGAGGTTAATGTATGAGTTTCTACTTATATGCGATACTACTTGGATATCTCCTTATTTATAAACGCATTCCAACAGTTGTTTAAATATATCCTCATATTTTCACTGACATCCCTGATGTAATCTTACAATTTTGTGAAGTTTTTTATATATTCAACGAACATTTCATTAATTTCGAGATAACTTTTTAATTTGAAAGTCGAAACTTGCTTGAAATCACCCACTTTAGAATAGTTTTGGACAACTAATTGCTTTGACTTGTTGTTACAACAGCTGTATTCAGCTGATTTTCAACAAGGAATTACAAAAAATAGCAATCAGGCCAATGTTCATAAATATGGTATTAGAGTTGAATAGCTGTGCAACGTTAGACATACATTTACATGCCTTTAAATAGGTTTATAAATAAAAGACTGTATTTTTAAGATTTCGATATCAATAATAGGTAAATCTATATATTCACGATACCCACAGATGGCAGTATGTACCAGCCCAGCAGCTGGCTTAACAGTCGTATAGTTACACATATGCGGGCTCTAAATATTCTGTAGTATTTGAAATTATAATTCCATTCGAATGGAACCACATGGTCAACCATCAACCCATTTTCTTCCTGGAAAACCATTAAATGAACGTTTGATTAAATCCCAACAGAGACTATAACAACTCATTTTCGCACTTTTGTTTCAAAATATTCAAGGTTACCGCTTAAGCTTACATAAATCTCAAATGCTCATAATTACTTATGCATTCAAATTATACTGTTACCATGTTTCAAATGCGAAACATGATAGGCACTCGTATAGTCTCACTGTAGGTATAGGAGGTATAAAGATTTGTGTTCTTTTATTAAGTGAATCTAAATGGGATGCTGTGCTGATGCATTTATTACCCTTTTGTGTCTTAATTAAGTGCTCTTTTTACTGACATCATTGCTTTGTATATGTTGTGAATGCAAGAGTGTACCTATCTAATTTGTTGTTTTTTATGACGAAGCTATAAACAATATAAATACAACCGTTAATCTCATTCTGAAAGATACTATACTAAAAGAAGCTATGGAAACGAGTATAATCTAAATCTAAATTGAAATACAAATCTACAAAGCATCAGTTACCGTTTGTTGGTTAAAAAAAAAACCATCATGTCAAAAACAATAAATGTCAATTTATATAAACAATACATCGGTATTTACCTCAAGAAAACTCAATTTATGTTTATTTACAATTTGAAATTGATACATCAAGTACCTACCACTTAATCATGACCAAATGACATAGATTTCTCATTCAGACTCAACAGGTATTCATACATACATAACATATAGGTACTTATGTATACACATATGTAGGTATATTTATATGTTTCTTGTTGTGGGAAACATCAAGAGTTATTCGATGTAATTGAATGTATCTGTCGCTTCCTACACTACTTATTGTGAACCCATTAACAAATGAAGCATATCAAACGCTTTCGCTTTGAGTGACAAATTTATCATCCGTTAAGTCCGTGCCGTAAGTACGGTGACCATATTTCAGAAAACACACGATAATTAATTAAAAACGATTTCTTTTGAGAAACTTTAATTAAATGTTTTGAACTTTTGTATATACGAAGTTAAGAGGCATACGATTTTTAAGGCCAGTTTCACAGTCAAGACTTACCGGAATAAGTGGCACTTAAGTTTCCCATATAAGGAATTTAAGCTTATTTTCATAGCCAGCGTAAGTGGAACTTAAGTCACCAACATTGGAGACTTAAGTGCCACTTATTCAGGTAAGTGTGCACTGTGATATTGCGCTTTAAATTTTCACATTGCCCACTTAAGTGCCACTTTTCTGACTGTGAAACTGGCCCTAAGAATCTTTAAAATATTTATTTGGAACCTTTTTGAATTTTGATAAAACTAGTCCCAAATATTTAAATTCAAGATTATGTTAAATTTTGACTCAAAATGTAAAATTCGCTTCAAGCCATTACCGTACCAGACTTTTTAAAATGCAGAAATGCGCTTGTACAAATCTGTTATTTTCTATAAGTAATTCATAATTCTATTGGGTATTTTGTAAACTTAATCAATGGTTTAATGGTTGTTCCTGAAACAAAACCAGGAATAAGCCTTTCTGTTTGGAAATTTTATTATTAGGTAGGTATTGTGTGAAGCCATAAACTAACGATCAACTACCTGAAGACAGTGGAGATATTGATATTGAATACACACAAATTCAATGTTGCGAACACAACGCAACGTAGCTGCAATCGGAGTTGCAGCCGCAGCTGCAAGAGTTCACCAACTTTTAACTTTTGCGTGGAGCACTTTTGACATTTCAAATTTTTAGAAAAAAAAAAAACAACCGACTTGTCGATTTGTGTCGCGAAAAAAATTATAAATTCAAAGAAAAAATATCAGAACTAAATCAATACGAAGAACAAACCATGTGCAAACCCCATTTTTGATTTTTGCCTTTAAAATATAAAAAAAGCACATACGACACTTTTTGCCAGCAGCTGTTGCAGCTCCAGTTCCAGTTCCAGGTCAGCATTCTATATTGTGTTTAGACAGTAAGATGTGTAGACATCAGAATTCATCCGAGTGCGACAGTTCTGTTTTTGAACGTACACAATATTATACATAATGCAAACTATCGTAACGTGAATGTGTAAAACGTTATGTGGGATGTGGAATGTGTGACACGAAACGTATTAAATGTTAGGCCTACCTTTTTAGTCCACCCCACCGCTGGTGTTTAATAATCAAAAATGAAAGAATTAAAGCGGAGGCGGTGTTAAATCATGTTGGAAATTATTTTTCTTGTAAATTGAAAAATATTATTTAACTATAGTCAGTAGTTTGTAAGGTAACTTTAGGTGCTGCCATCACGAAAGTGATGTACCAACAATATATTTATGTTTAGATAATTGAAGACGAATTTTCAAAAAGTGTGCATAGCAATTTTCTCAAAAAGTTCTCAAAAATTGAAGAGGATTTTGACCTTTATCAAAGTCAGAATATATCTATTCTAATATATTATTTGGTGCTTTGGGGGAATACAATTTAAAAAAACAAACAACTTTATTGGCCTGTGTTTAAAAATTGTTAATACAGTAAAGCAAAGTGTATCTACACAATGGCTAGGTCTCACAATATTGGCAGACCTGACAATGTCTGACAATTATCTACCAATGAGCTGACAATTAAGTTGTGTGTTACCACGGTTGATAGAAAATCTATCAATCTATTACAATTTAATGTCAGATTTTGGCTGTAAGATTTATTGTCAGATAGTTGGCTGAATACGTGGAAATAAATTATTGTAACATATTGCTAGATTTCTTTCGCATCCGTGTAAACACACAATTAATTGTCAGCTCATTTCTATATAATTTGTCACACATTGAAAGAGAGAGGATATTGTCTGATAATGAAAAAATTGTATGATATTAAAAAAGTACCTATACATGTGACAATTTCTTCATTGTCACAAACATCAGACAATGATACAAATTTGCAGGCCTGAAAATAAATTGTGTGTTTACACGATTATCAAATGCCTTACACTTTATCGTCTTACAATTAATTGTATGATAAATTTTTTTTGACAGTAAATTGCATGATTACAAGACGTAATCATAGACGCAATTGTCAAATTTCTTGCAATTAATTTTCAGACAATATTCTTACAATTAATTGTCAGACAGTGAACTTACAATTAATTGTCAGACAAATTTTCTGGCAATTAAGACAACACTGTTGTCAGACATTGTAAGCATGTTTTTCACTGACAGATCTGATAATATTGTACAATTTACAAATCATGTACATTTAGCTTAAGGAGTTAAAATTTATTAAATAAAACACTTGATTGGAGGAAAGTGTACGCAAAAAGTAAGGAGTAGGTGAGTGTAGGCATGTGAAAACGGTTGAAAACTGACATGTTACTAATCTTACAAACATTAAAACAACTTGAGAAACTTTGGATTACAAACCTTGCAAGCGTCATTAAAAAAGTTATAGTCCTTTTTAAACGAGACTTAATTTATTTTCAGTTACATAACTCCTAAAAAAACACACTTAAACATTATTTATTTGTATGGAGTCTTTTCATTCTTGATTTCATGAGTATAAAAAGTTTTTCAAAGGTGTTATGAAAGTAATCCCAAACTTGCCCCTCCCGCAAAAAAATACGCTTTTACCTCAGATATTTGTATCAACTCTTCTCTTTCATGGTTCCCATGACAACTTAAACATTTATTCCAAGTCTCAAATACCATTATTTCTAAAAGGTTTTTGGTAATATTTTACCTGTTTATAAAGTCCTCATAACATTAAAAGTTACTTAACTTTTGTTTAGGATATTTTCATGGTTTCAGTTTTGGTTTATTATATTCAGTGTTGAACAGTACTCTTAATTCTTGTGTTGCTTTATTGTACCAAAAAAAATATTTCAATTTAATAAACTTACAACTCCCAGTTTAAGCCAAAGCAGAGATTTTGAGAGACTTTGGATTTGCTGTAGGCATTAAACATCTTCATCGATAGCAATATTAAAATTTTAGGAATTAATTAAATTTTGACTGTTATTTCCAAACTCAAATTCAGAACAGATGGTCACCGTGTTTAATTCATTTTAAGGTTCCATTCTGTGGCACAAACTAACATGCGTTCTGTGACAGTTTAAGCCATATTAATTTACGTGTTTATTCACTTTGTGAAATGGTATTAAAAAAAAAAAGATTTTATTCAAATGAGTATCAAGTTCGCTATAAAGTGATGATATGATAAAACATGAAAAATTGCCCTAAAATCGTAAATTTAAATGTTGTTTTTGTTTAAACAAATAATATTTATAATCTAAACAAAAGAACTTATCGTTTTTTCAAATGAACATTCACAAACAAAAATATCTTATGTATATCATATAGTTTGAAAAAAAAAAATTGATATATGAATGTATGTTTTTTTTTTTATTATTTATACTAAAATACATTCCTGAGGAAACTACTGACTTATGTATTTTTGAAAAAAGTGGAAGGCTGGGTCACAAGTAGCTACTTGCAATGCAATTATATTTCAAGTTGATAGAGAGAAGCCTAAACAAGTCTTTTTTTTTTTGAATAAAGGACCTCAACCTCTGGTATGCCTACTCTATTTACTACTTTCATATACGTATAGAATTAAATTGAGAAGACGTTTACGGTGCAGATAGGGCTTTTTGTTGTTTGTAACGGGTGATTTTTAAGCTGGTTTGGTTTTGGCAACACTGGTTTTGACAGCTGACGTGTGTTTAGTACCTTATGTCACTGTCAAACAGCTTCAGTTTGGTTTGCAATTTAACCATGGATCGTCTTACAAATGAACAACGCTTGCAAATTATTGAATTTTACTATCAAAATTCGTGCTCGGTTCGAAATGTTCATCGCGCGCTGCTTGTGTTCAGCGATGAGGCTCATTTTTGGTTGAATGGGTTCGTAAATAAGCAAAATTGCCGCATTTGGAGTGAAGATCAGCCAGAAGCATTGCAACAGCTACCAATGCATCCCGAAAAAGCCACTGTTTGGTGCGGTTTATGGGCCGGCGGCATTATTGGGCCTATTTCTTCAAAGATGATGCGAATCGCAGCGTTACTGTCAATGGTGAACGCTACCGAGCGATGATAACAAACTTTTTTTTGCCCGAAATGGAAGTTATTGACTTGCATGATATGTGGTTTCAACAAGACGGTGCCACATGCCACACAGCACGCGAAACAATGGCGCAATTGCGAGGCGAGTTTGGTGAACAGTTAATTTCACGTTTCGGGCTGGTCAATTGGCCGCCTAGATCGTGCGATTTGACACCATTAGATTATTTTTTGTGGGGGTATGTCAAGGCTAATGTCTATAGGGACAAGCCCGCTTCGATTGACGCACTGGAAGCCAACATCCATGCATTCATTCGTGAGATACCGGCCGATATGTGTGAAAGAGTATGCCAAAATTGGACTCAGCGGATGGGCTACCTGAGACGCAGCCGCGGTCAACATTTGCATGAAATTATCTTTAAACATTAAATTGCAAGGTTCAAACTATCGATTCAAATAAATATTTCATTCATTTTTTCGAATTTTTTGTGTTTTTTTTTTAAAAAAAGTTCTAAGCCTCTTAAAAAATCACCCATTAGTTAATCTGTAGTAGGTATATATAAATTTGTTTTCTGGTTAGGACGATATTCCAAAATAAAATGGAAATACCTTCAGGAACTATTTTGTAGATATTTTTAAACCATTCTTCGGCTGGTTGAGTAAAGTAGGCACGTTAATAAGGGTAAAAATAAAATATCTATGTACTTCGGTTTTGCTTGACTGAGGAAGCTCAGTTGCCCACACATTAACCCTCCATCGGGCCCTTATTTCTGCCTCTGGGCAGACTGAAGTAAATCATTTATTTACAGTATTCCTTTCAACATTTAATATTGAAAATGAAGATAGCAACTGTCGACATCAAAAAGTCCTTGACTTCCTGCATTAACCTTATTTCTTAATATTACTTATTTTAAGGGTAATCATCCATCACCCCTATATAGTGCGCTTTTATTATAAAAAAAATTAAAGCAGTCACTGAAAGGTCAAATAAAAATGCAAACAAAAAGGAGGTCAATCGCAAAAAAATATTTTTAATGTTTGCACATTTTATTAAGACAATCTTTAAAAAATTAATTCAACACACAGTATATATCATCTAACATCATATATCTAAATATAAGAGAACCTTCAAGCGCTCTGGTTTTACCCAATAAAAATCAAAAAAATGTATCCTCCTACTACAAATTGTATCATAATAAATCAATTATTTTAACCTTAAAATTTTTAATCTAACATATCATGGTATAAAATTTACAATATATGCAAAAATGTTGTATCCAAAAAAACAAAGCAAACAAAAAATACCAAAATCAAGCTAGTCAATTAGATGTGTGAATTTGAGTTAATTGGAGGACATTTAAAAGTAGAAACACATAAAGAGCCATTAATTTTTTTATGAAGGGCATTAAAAAAGACCCATTCAACATTATTTATAAATATACCTGATTAAAATCTCACATTCGATGATGGCTTCGAGATTATAGATACTTTAAATGATCATAGGCCAACATAAGAATGACTTTCTTTAGCTGATGGGATAGCTGAAGAATCCAAAGACTAACTCAATTAAATCAATAATATTGAATACGAATTTTTAATGCGGCTGGTTAGACTTTTTTTTTTTATCTATTGGTTTGTGGGAATTTTGTTTTGACTTGACCTTAAAAAGTAGTCAAAATAGATATCTCTTAATCAAAATAATTTAAAAAAAAGATAAATTGTAGTTTTGTGACGCTACGAATATTTTTATATTTAATTCAAAATATGCATGTAGATCAATTACGAAAGTCTTCCTTGTTGGGACAAGGTTAGATTAGGTCTTATGCTATGCAAAGCAGACTAATAAATATATAGTTTTATGTAAGAAAGAATTATAAAAAACTAGAACGCTTACAACATTTTTATGTTTTTACCATATAGGTTCAAGTCATGGATTCGTAAATCATTTAAGGTATAGAGATAGAGATTTTAATCAGAAGAATTAATTGAAATAAAATATACGACTGGGTTACACCTGACACGTAATTATTGATATGGTTCAAGGCTTGAAAGTGGTTTAGCATATTAACGATGTTAAAAGAATACAAATATAAAGCGAAGTATATAAAAACAAATAGCTATCGTTATCGTTCTTCTTTGGCCTACTTAGGGCCAGTTTTTTTAAAAGCTAATTACTGGTAAACCAGCAAATATGCATGCTTACTAAAATGTTTGTTGATATCATTCTGTGTGCATTAAATTTTCTAAATCAAGGTTAAGGCTTAAGTGGCGGCCAACAAAAAAAAAAAAAAACAAGGAACATTAGCCGTGTTTTATTATATTCTATCGGGATCCGTATCTGGATCTGGATTTCCTTTAAACCCGAAATACACAAACAAAATACTGGGAAATTTTCAAAATTGTTCTTGTTACACGTGTTAAAAGTTAATCCAGATCCGGATCCCGATAGAAGATAATAAAACACAGCTATTATGAAGCTTCAGGATCCTAGGACCCCATATGTGGGTTATTCGCAAAAAAAAAGTATGCTATCTAAAAGGGGTTTAATAGGTCTAAAAAGGTCAACTATAGTTTCAGAAATTGGTCAACCATAGCCAATTTGTAATCAATGGTTTAAGACCTTTCAGATGGTATATTTATTTTTCGAATATCCCACAGATGAGGTTCTATAAATCCCTACAACTTTTAAAAAACTTCAAAAAATTATATAAAAAAACCTATGGATGACCATTTCAATTACCGATTATCTAGATTATCTTTTATTAGGTCACTAAGACCTTTCAGATGGTATTTTTTTGTTGAAAATATCCCAAAAATGTGGTGCTAAAAATCACTGATAACCTGAAAAAACTTTAAAGATTAAATAATAGTTTTCTTTGGCTGACCAATTTCTGAAACTTGTTGACTTTTTTTGACCAATTACTGACCTTATAGATAACATACTTCTTTTCGAATATCCCACAAATGAGGTGCTAACAATCTATAACCTTGAAAAAAATCCATAAAAATTAAAAAAAAAAAAAAACAATGACTGATCATCTACTGAAACTAGTTGGCCTTTAATGAGGTCACTAAGACCTTTCGTTTGATTATTTTTTTTTTTTGCGAAAATCCCACAAATGTGATTCCTAACATCGCTGATGACCTAGAAAATATTTAAACATTGATTCAAAATTTTCTATGACTGACCAATGTCAAAAACTAGTTGAAAATTTTGACCAATTACTGACCTTTTATGTATTTAGCATACTTATTTTGTATATATCCCACAGACGAGGTGTTAAAAATTGCGAATATCCCACATATGGGGTATTAAGATCACGGAGCCCGACTGTGAAACCACATTTGAATAAATGTATATCTAAGTAAAGATCCCTACCAACCCCATAATTGGTTTCTTAAAAGACCTTCTTGTCAAAATAATCAAGACTTTGGAGAATTCAGATTTAAAGTATATAATAATTAGATATCTAAATCTAAATCTAATAATTAGCTGCTAATTTATAATTGCTAATTATTTACGAAAAAAAAAACAAAATTAATCGCACTTTTGTATTCCGAAAAATTGGGCACCTTTCTCAAAAATATAAATAAACAATCCGGATGTGGATTTTTGAAAACTAATTAATTGCAAATAAGTTACACAAAAAGTTGCGAAAAATTGGTTTCCTGCTTAATGAGCAAGATAACAGGACACCAAATATTACGAGCTACTACAAATTAAAATTATAAAAAATTAAATAAATCAATTTTTACCAGCACACATTAAATCTACCTGAAGTATCCACTTTGTCATGAAAATCAGAGGTTCTCATTCTCATAAGTCTTTGAAATAGATAAACACAATTGTTATGTAGATAAGATACAACTCTATCTTTAAAATGACGACCTATATTTGTCTTAATGGTAAGTTAAGTTTAGGCACCGATCTAAACCGATCTATTCAATAGATCAGAATAAAATACGCGCATTATTGCAGCTTTATTAATAATTACATGGAAATATTAAAAAAAAATTCTACTCCACTGATGCAAAATGCACATAGATCACGGTTCAGCAATTTAAGCTCGATTTTAAATTGCTTACAATTGAAAGCAATTGTGGATAAGTTACATACAGAGGTGGATATGCTAATCGTGTTCTTCTCATACAAATACGGTGACCATATGATAGATCTGTAACATATGTAAATGCATAAATGTAGAAAATTAATTATTTCAAGGTCTTATTTTAATTCAAAATATCTTTGCGTTAAGTCATCATTAATAATTTATTGCATTTTAGATTTATAACCACTTGGAATGTTAGTAAATTTGAAAGGTTTTGACTCCATGAATACGTTTTAAGTGTCGCCGCGTAGAACATCCACGTGCGATATAGAAAAGATAGGGTTTGAGTCTTTAATCGCGTCTGACTTGATGGTCTTTAAAATTTTAACTACAATTTTATTTGACATTTTATTAACACACGTTGGAATCTACTAGAATTGTAGATCTACCCTAGATGGCAAGGACAAAAGTCTTATGAATATTACTCCATAATACCGTCTGAAGGCTATACACATAATTTTTTTTTGGAAAACTGCTTACATATCTGTAATCTGGATTTTTCTTTTAGAAACATGGTCACCACACAAACAAACGTACTTTATCTAGTGTTTATATCTTAATCAAGAATTCCTACCACATAAATTAAAGATTACGTGAGTACACGTCAAGGTTACCTTTCTTTCGTATAAGACATTCATAGACATTTACAGTTTTTATCAATTATTCATAAAAATTATATATATATATATTATTTTAAATGAGAGATTATGATGTGATAGAAAAAAGCTGAATATAATAGAAGAATGACAAATGGTATTTCAAGATCCATTGCAAAATATTTATTTTATCAATTACTTTAACTGATAACGTTACAATGAGTCTAGTTTTTAATCAAACTGACCAAATAATTAAATGGAACTAAAAATTGATTGTATATCGGTTAATGTAGTAAAAATAAATATAATTACGTGTGTGAAGTTAGCACCACCATTGGGCACGTTCGGGAAACTATCCAAAGCTATCCGGATTGGTATGTGTTGCTGTAATCCCATAGAAAAATTCGGCTGATGAACCAAACAGCTGTTGTCAAAAGCAAACCTTAAGCTATCCTAAAATTGTCGGTATACTAAAGGATCCGATGGAAATTTAAGGAACAGCTGATTATTTCTACAGCCGACTATTTATTTTCCTTTGTGGTGTCGCGTCTGATTTAGTTCATTTAAAGAATAAAATATAAAAATAAGGGCTGAAATGTATGTATAGCAGTATCATATGGAATGGTACTGAATACTTAATTAATGATTCAGAAGAGATTTTCAATAAAATGAGAATCAAATCATCGCGTTAAAAACTCAATTGTTTTCCCTTTTGTTAGCTGTTATGGCTTTGGATAGCAAATTTTACCTATCCGGTGTTGGTCATTCACTATCTAATCTATCTCAGATAGCCTAGCTGATTACCGCCTGAACGCGGCCAATTTCGATTTTGTAAAATATAAACAAGTTGTGCCGCTATGTATGCTCTATAATGTGCTGATATGTCCCATTTTACGGCCATTTACAATTTTGTAAAAAAATAAAAGGATGTGGTTTTATGTGCCCAAAGTTGGCTGCCATATGTCTAAGAAATGAACAAAATAAATGTATTTTTGATTAATCTGCAATGGATTAAAAAAAATTGATTTAAATGTAGATTTAACAAGTGAATAATATAAAATTAGATTTAATGTTTGGATCTTAATTCATTTAATTGTGGATTTAGTTTTTAAATCTGGATTAAGCGAATGAATAATATGGTAATTACTAAATGAGAATAAAAATCCTTATCGAACTAATGTTGTTCCCGGGGATTTATTTCAGTGCACCGTCTATAAAATTAATTGTTTTTTTTTAATTTTTTTTTTTTAAGCCAACTTTACTTTGTGAAGAACTGTCAGAATGCCATGACATTTTGACATCTCTTTGCTTTTGAATATTGGTGTTAATTTAAAATTGAATGCACTTATTTAATTAAAGGTCCCATACATCTGTATTACTTCTAGGATTTTTGGACCGTTAAAAAAAAATAATAAAATTAAATATAGTGACTTTCCCTTTGAAATCAGTTTGCAAGATACTCTATTTTTGACTACGTTTATGGTTCCCTTAACTTAACTTTTTTTAATTAAGAACTAGCTGTCCCGCCCGGTTTCGCTCGGATAGACAAACCAAAGCTTCGCATAAAAATTACAAAAGAAAATTTAAATAAATATTTAAGCTTATTTTTGGAATCGAATACTACTTTATAGGTTTTAACCTAGTTCAAGTTATGAATAACTAAATATGCAAAAACATGATCTTCTAAGCCCAACCTTTATTACTTTTAATCAAAAACCACTTTTTTATTTTTATACCATTTCACTCTATAAATATATTTTTTTTTAAATTTTTAGAAATAACTTTTCAAAGACAAAAAGAATTTTTGAAATCAGATGCCACTTTTCGCTTTTAACCCCATTTTACCCTATAAATCTGAAAAAAATTACCTAAGGCCATCCAAAAAATACCAACCTTTGAAACACCAAAAGAATTTCTGGTATCAGACAATTTTTTATTTTTACCCCATTTCACCCTACAAATAAGAAAGAAGAAGATCTTTACCCCATTTCACCCTACAAATATTCAAATTTTGAAAAAGAATATCCTTAAAGCCATATCCATAAAAAGTCATAAAATGAATTTCTTAAATCGATCAATTATTTTATTTTGGCCCCGTTTCACCCTACAAATAAAAAAACTTGAAAAAGAATACCCTAAATCCATTTCCTAACCCCCTACAGCGCCACCTGTTGAACGGTTATTGAAATGAACTGAAAAACGAAATATACGCCTACAGCGCCACCTGTTGACATTTTTCCGAGATTTCTTATTTCATAAACCTTCGCGGAGCAATTACGAATAAATCGTTTTCAATTTTTAAGCATCCGAACAAACCACGATCAATTTTTATATAATGTACATAGATTTTGATTTAAAACATTATAGACATATTTTTTTTTTATATTCTTACAGATTTAATAATGAATAGGCAAAAGATGCCATATCCATAAAAATTGGTGATGTAATTGTCACATCTACCGATCAAGGTTTTGATTAAAAAGAAAAACAACAACAATACCCAAAAAGTACAAATACAAAATGGCAGCTAAACCAGAAGAAGATGTTGCCGAAAAGGTGAAAAATGGTGATAACGAAAAGTACAATCAGAAATTAGATGGTAACACTGAAACACTGCCACTCACAACAAATAAAACAAAAACAGAAAATGAATCAATCGATGCTGAATCTGGAAACATTCGAAGAGGTAAGGTTATACATACAAACAATTTAACAAATTATTGGAAATAAGAGAAATTCTATGCATATGTATATGTAATGGGTGATTTTTTAAGAGGTTTAGAACTTTTTAAAAAAAAAAAACACAAAAAATTCGAAAAAATGAATGAAATATTTATTTTAATCGATAGTTTGAACCTTGCAATTTAATGTTTAAAGATAATTTCATGCAAATGTTGACCGCGGCTGCGTCTCAGGTAGCCCATCCGCTGAGTCCAATTTTGGCATACTCTTTCACACATATCGGCCGGTATCTCACGAATGAATGCATGGATGTTGGCTTCCAGTGCGTCAATCGAAGCGGGCTTTTCCCTATATACATTAGCCTTGACATACCCCCACAAAAAATAATCTAATGGTGTCAAATCGCACGATCTAGGCGGCCAATTGCCCGGCCCGAAACGTGAAATTAACTATTCACCAAACTCGCCTCGCAATTGCGCCATTGTTTCGCGTGCTGTGTTGCATGTGGCACCGTCTTGTTGAAACCACATATCATGCAAGTCAAGAACTTCCATTTCGGGCAAAAAAAAGTTTGTTATCATCGCTCGGTAGCGTTCACCATTGACAGTAACGCTGCGATTCGCATCATCATTGAAGAAATAGGCCCAATAACGCCGCCGGCCCATAAACCGCACCAAACAGTGGCTTTTTCGGGATGCATTGGTAGCTGTTGCAATGCTTCTGGCTGATCTTCACTCCAAATGCGGCAATTTTGCTTATTTACGTACCCATTCAACCAAAAATGAGCCTCATCGCTGAACACAAGCAGCGCGCGATGAACATTTCGAACCGAGCACGAGTTTTGATAGTAAAATTCAATAATTTGCAAGCGTTGTTCATTTGTAAGACGATCCATGGTTAAATTGCAAACCAAACTGAAGCTGTTTGACAGTGACACAAGGTACTAAACACACGTCAGCTGTCAAAACCAGTGTTGCCAAAACCAAACCAGCTAAAAAATCACCCGTTATATTCAGCTTGTTTAAAACGATAGGTTAGGTTAGGTTGTTGGGCTGACAAATTGGTGTTGTTATTGTCACACTTAGATCAATGTAGATCCGTTGTGCTACCCATGAGTGTAATCACTCTATTGTGATAAAAACCTATGTGTTCTTTAATCAGTCAAGCCATTTTGAGGCATTGACGAAGTTCAATATTTTAGTTTCTGAAATATTTGATAGATCTTCTAGATTATCAAAGAAGTAACTACCAAGAAATTTCATTCTTTGGTGGCAGAGTGCAGGGCAGTGACAGAGAAAGTGTGATGTGTCTTCATGCACCTCTTCATCACCACATCCCCTACATATGTCATCTGTACTAAGTTTCATTTTAAATTTATGATATTTTAGTAAATTATGTCCGGTGATTATGCTCGTAAGAGAGCGAAGGGACTTCTTACTAAGTTGCATAATATTTTCTGTTCTCTGCTTATTAAAGCAAGGCCATATTTTCCTAGTAGTATCACAGGTATCAAGTAGATTCCACCTTTCATTGGATTTCTCTAGGATTAAGTCTGAAATTTTCCGTTTAATGTTACAGGGCGGGATGTTGACCAGCTCTGCTTGACTAGCTTCAAGCGCTGATCCCTGTCTTGCCAACTCATCGGCATTTTCATTACCCGGTATCCCGCTGTGTCCCGGGACCCAGCAGAGTCTAATATTGTGCTGCGCGCCAAGAACCTTAAGCTCTTCGCGACAGCAAGAAACAAGCTTCGATTTAATCACATTGGCAGAAATCGCTTTTATTGCCGCTTGGCTATCAATGTAAAAGGTGATATCAGCCCGTGGTATCGCCATCATTGATACCTGTCTAGCAGCTGTTGTCACTGCCAGGACCTCCGCTTGGAAGATACTACTATAATCTGGGAGCCTAAGTGAGTTGTTTAGCTCAAGAGGTTCTGAGAAAAAGCCTGCACCAACACCCGTGTCCATTTTGGAGCCATCAGTATAGATCGCTATTGCGGATTCACTGGTGTAGGGTTGGTTATTCAACCATTCTTCTCTGCCTGGAAAGGCAGTTTTAAATGGTTTATGAAAGTCAAATTCGGGTGTTTTATAGTCTGTAATGATACTATCACTCGAATATTTGTGAAGAATCTGAGCATGTCCTTTTGTGCTGTTTTTCCAGGAATTAGTCTGGCTTAGTCGTAAGGCGCTATATGCTGCGGATTCTTGTACGAAAAGGTCTAGGGGTTTCAGGTTGAGTATCGCCTCCAACCCTGCAGTTGGAGTGGATTTCATGGTCCCTGTAATCCCAATGCACGCAAGTCTCTGAACTTTTGTCAGAGTTTTGAGGTTTGTGCTTTTTTCAATTGCATTCCACCAGACCAAGTTACCATAAGTTAGTATTGGTCTAATTATTGCCAAATACATCCACCTGATAATTTTTGGACTCGGTCCCCAGGATTTCCCAAAGATTCTGTTACAAGAATAGAATGCAATCATTCCTTTTTTGGCTCGTTCCTTAGTGTTAAGACTCCAGTTTAGTTTCCTAGTTTAAAACGATAAGTTTACAGTAAAAAAAAAAAAAATATTTTTTTTGGTACTGACTATAAAGAACTATGAAGAACTTACTTTCCACGTTTTTTTTTTTTAAGAACGACATGCCAATTTATAACAGATATAACAGTTTTTCACGATTAAAAGTGGGCGTGCGTTAAAGCGCTTTACGCGACTTGAAAAACAAACTATGCCTGAAGTATGCCCACCGGCGGAGGTGCCGTTTTTTCAAGACTTCTCCTTTAAACTTGCAAAACCATGAACCGGCCAGTAAAAATATTTTTGTTTAAAAGATTTTTTAAGATTTATAAACTTTGATTTTAAATGTTTTCTTGTATTTCTTATCGTAACTTATTTGAGTTATTACGTTGTTGCTGGAGTTCTTACTTCTTCAAAAAAAAAAACTCTAGGCTGTTTAAATAAGTTATCTTTTTTTTAATAGAAATTAAAAGTTAATAAATATATCAACTTTGTAACATTTCGTGTTTCAATCTCAAAACTTTAATTTAAATATTTTTGCCATTACAACACATTCACACACATTGCCCGGATAACCGCTGTTTTCGCCTTACGTGAACAACTAATCATTTCTATTAAACAACACCATAGGACTGTGTCAACTTGAATAATAAATAAAATAAATATGCCATCAATTACATATGTTTATAAAAAAAAAAAAAAAATACTACAAAACTAAAGACGTCAAAACTAATGACTAAACCAATCAGAAGAGGCATTAATCGCAATAGTGCTGACATAATTAAGTTTACTGTATATGATAATATGTTAAATAAAAACCAATTCAGATTATAATCAGCAAACTTAATTGACTTATTGTGGAGCAAAATGCTATGATCACCTCAAGTTGTCATCATGCTAATCAAATTACGTGGGTGTAATGGTATACTTATACTTGACAAAAAAATATTTGAAAATGTAAATATGTAGATATAAAAAAAGGTTGACGATTGGCTTTTTAATTGTTTGAAATAGAATATCATAGGAAATGTCTGCATAAGTTATAAAAGGTTTTTCAACAAGAACGCTACAAAAGTAGAGCTACAGGTACATCAAACGACGCCATATTTCTTGCCGCTCTTTTGACATTTCTCTTCAGTAAGGTTTGCCATTTTATGATGGAAAGATATACGAGCCAACAATGAGTCCAAATTATTAAAATTTACTACCGAAATTCGGAGTCAGTGGCCTCAACGTTAAGAGCGCTACGTCCAATTTATCCAATCCACAGGCAAAGTAGAAAATGTTCCCGTGCCAGTGAGACAAAGAAGTGCCCGTAGTGTCGAGAATATTGCTGCCACTGAGGCTTCAGTTGCAGAAAGCCCAAATGTGCCTCTCACACGTCGTCCTCAAGCGTTGGGCATCTCTGTGACGTCGTTGTGGCGAATTTTGCGAAAAGATCTTGGCCTACAGCCTAACAAGATTAAATTGACGCAAGAACTGAAGCCGCTTTACCACCAGAAGCGTCGTATGTTCGTGAATTGGGCTGAGCAACAACTTGAAAATGATTCGGATTTTCATCGAAAAATCATTTTCAGCGATGAGGCTCATTTCTGGCTGAATGGCTTCGTCGATAACCGAATATTTTTGGCCCCAATTGGATGATATGGACCTGGAGGACATGTGGTTCCAACAGGACGGCGTCACAAGCCACACAGCGAATGTCACAATCAATTTATTGGAAACCAAGTTTGGAGAACGTGTTATCTCACGAAATGGTCCAGTCGCTTGGCCGCCTCGGTCGTGCGATTTGACGCCGTTAGACTATTTCCTGTGGGGTTACGTCAAGTCTATGGTCTATGCCAACAAGCCAGCGACGATTGATGAACTACGTACGAATATCGAACGTGAAATTGCAGCAGTATCGGCCGATTTATGCTTGAAAACCGTCGAAAATTGGGTTCAGCGTCTGGACTTCTGCAAGCGTGCCCGTGGAGGCCATACAAAAAAAATCGAGTTTTATACATAATGGCATCGAACGTACTTTCACAGGAATAAAGAATTTTAATTGATATCCAAAACCGTTTTTGTTTTATTTAAAAAAACTTTTGTAGCGCTCTTATTGAAAAACCCTTTACATTATGTAGTTGATAAGAACTTTAGTCTAAACATTTTTTAAATTCAGAATTTTATTAAAATATTGAAAAATTGATCGTAATTTTGTATTGGAAAATTTTGTGTTACCACAATAATTCCTTACTTAATTATTTTGCTTATTGCTTTATGGAGGTTGGGCCACAAGCTTCAACCAACAGCTCCTTCCAGTCAGCCTGGTCCCTATAACTACTTGCATCCAGGATGAAGTTGCCCAAAAATTCAATTCTCGTGAACTATGTTATTTGAATTTAATAATTTATACAGGAGTTTTGTTGCTCCTTTGACATGTGATCAGCAGAGAGTACATATAGCTTTACATAAAATAATCTGATTAAACTAACACTAACACATTTTAAACATTATTTATAGTTTTTTTTGTATTTAAAAATAAATTATTATTTTTGTTATCTTTGTTCCTTTAGGTCGTTTGTCTCTAGATGCCCTAATGCAACTTTCACCTAGGCGTCGACTTCTTTACATTCTAACAGCCAGTTTATGTGCCTTACTTTTAGTTATAATTATTTTACTAATAGCCTTTTGGCCCGAAGTACCATTCTACTTGAAAGCAGAGCTTTGTGTGGATAAGGAATGCGTTTTAGCAAGTCAACAGGTAAACTATACTAAGATTTTTATTTTTGTATACATAACATTATATTTATAATTAATAGATTTTGCTTTGGTCAAATATTTCGAATAAGCCTTGTCAACACACCTATAACTGGGCATGTGGGAATTTTCGGAAAGAGTACGAAGAGAATGACTATTTTGTGATAAAAAAAGGAGAATGGGATTATCAAACATATAACGAATATGAAGGTAAGAATATTCTTATAATATATAAAAATTTTCAATAAGGGCAGGTAGATGTTGAAATGGAACATAGTGGCGTTCGCTGTGTGGCACGTACCGCCGCCGCGCCGTTCTGTTGGAACCACATATCGTTCACATCCATATTAAATAATTGGAGCAAGCTAAAATTAATTATCATCGATCGGTAGCGCTATCCGCTGATGCTGATGGCAATGATATCGTCGTTTTCGAAGAACTACTGAATTTCACAGACAGCGACGATGTTTTCGGTTAATCTGGCGTTTCGTTGACGCAAAGGCGTTGGCTCATTGTTCACTGAATAGGTCGACTCAAATTTTACCACCAAACTTTGGATAATCGAATGGACTGGTGCTGTTCAATCGTGTAACTTGCCATGGTGATTTGGCATCAATAACTGAATAATGAACAACAGATTTGACAGATGTCACCAAAACAACAGGGCAGCCAAAATCTACCACACCAAACAGTGACTTTTTGAGGATGTAACAGCGTCTCAACAATGGCTTGTGGACTATGATCACTCCATATACGACAATGTTGCTTATTAACGTACCTATTCAACCAAAAATGAGCCTTATCGCTGAACAAAATTTTCTTGTGAAAATCGGGGTCAACAACGATCTCGTTTCGAGCCCATTTTGCACGATTTGCAAACTTTGTTAAGGAGTAAGTCTATTCACTATGATGAAATGGCAAATCAAACTGAGCATAAATCAAGTGACAGCTGTCAAAAAGCACAACTCCGAAAAAAGTATTGCCAGATTGAAAACCACACGTCTAAAAAAAAACGCCTGTATTTTATTTATCAAATTATATTATTTTCAAATACTTTTAATTTCATATAGTTTTTATTGCATTTTTTTGAATAGTTTAAATTTATAAAGTATCTACATTATTTAAGTTAAAATAAAATTAACTAAAAAACAAAAAACAAATTATGTACAAATTAAAATAAAACATATTCACACAGACAGCTATACTTCTACTACTACTGTCTTATTTAGTTTTATATATTTTTGTAGATGAGATATATTGCCAGAGAGTGGCAAATTGTGCAATGATTTGGAAATGTAGATGTTTTTGCAAGGTGATCTGTTTGAATACAACATTTCACATCTTGCTCGATATCGCCTTCAAGCTATGGCGATCATTAAAATATTTATTGCTTCTCAAATCCTAATTAAGTTCAGAGTATAGATCAATCTATTAATAGAGGATGTTACTCAAACCACGCTTTCATTGCAACTGTGAATGTCAGTCAGTTATGTTAGGTTTGATTAAAACCTCGAACAGTTTTCCTAGTTTTTAATCCTTTTGCAAAAAAATCTAAAACTAACTATTTTTTTTAGTTTATGGAAAAGCTATTTAACTGAAAGCTTATTAAACTACAAAATATCTTTTTATTTATTTTTCAGAACTGAGCGAATTAAATAGATTCATTTCAATGCTGCCAACATCTAGTCAATCCTATTCTGCAGAGTCCATGATATCAAGTCTATATAAATCATGTCGTGAAATCGATGCCTTGGATAAAAGTCAATCCAATATGCTACTGCTAAAAGCGATAAAATCAGTTGGTAAGTTTGTTGATTGTCTCTCAATTCTATACCCAAATACATATATAGATATGCATATAGTTCAAGACGGGAGTTAAAGCGCTGCGATGTGATCTAAAATAAAAATTAAATAAAAAATACCTCAGTCCAAATCTATTCAACTTTTGTTTTTGTCTAATAAAAAACAACCTTTTATAGAGCTTTTATGTGTTAATTCATTAGCTGCCTCATGTTTTTCTTTCGAGTCACAGAAGTCGGCGGTGAGCGTAATAAAATAAAAGATTTCATTCGTCTTTGTCTAATGTCTGCATCTGCAGATTTAGATGCAAGATAAAGTGCCTGCGTTTGAATAGCTATTATAGGTATGTGAAATTTTGTCTTATTGTATTACATACTTCTTTTTCTGATAAAAATAAATTATTTCAAAATAAAATTTTTTAATGAAGACTGTTCAAGAAATTGTGAAAATACCGATAAATATTCTTTGAACTTAAAAAGAAACAAGAAAACCAAAGACTAGACATTTTTTGTATTTCAAAACGGTGGCGGCTACCCCCTACTGAGCTAAATGATGCTCCGCTCAGCCATTTCTAGATTTCTACCTACAACATTTGTATTCAAATTATATATTTTCTAAATTGGCGCCATGAAAATAAAGTCCATAACAAATGGTTATGAGTCGACCTAGCCACAAAGATATGAATCGCGAATATTCTCTTAATATTCATAATAATTATAGCTATTTGGTTGTTGAACACAATTTTTAATGGTCACATACAAAATAATGGTATAGTTACTGTTTCAAATTTGAATATAAAAGCCAAAGTTATATTGTATCAATCCCCCTCACATGTTTGTGCATTTTTTGAAACATGAGACATACAAGCGTACACATTATGCAGCACAAAAACTAATGAGTTTAAGATATCAATTCGATCTTCGATGGCTTAGAAGTGATTAAACTGAAAGATATCGTAAAGGGTACAATAGTTGGCACCCCTAAGCATTTTTCACTTTAAATTGCGAAATGCTCTCGCATTTAAAGAGTTAAGAATATGTTTTATATGTCAAATTAAAATTTAAACAATTTCTTACTTGAAAGTTATTAGAAAAAAATGTTTAATAAACAAAAAATTTTATAAAAACATCAAAATAGGAAAGGCCAGCTGAAAGGTACAATTGTTGGCAGCCAAGGGTACAATTATTGGCACCCTTAAAATTGAAAGAAATACAATTGTTTTTCGTGTAAATTTGTATCAAAGTTTAATAAAAAAAAAACAGTTCATTATAACAAAAACACTTCATTCAACTTATTTAAAAAAATAATAACAAGAAAATAGTAATTAATAAAAAATTAAATAATTCATTTAAAAATCTTTTACAATTAAATACATTTAAAAAAAACACACATTTTTTATTTAAATTACTTGTTTGACAGAGCAACAAAATATAAAAATTTAGTAAAAAGAATATCATAACAGAAACAGTTCATTATATGTAATTAAAAATTAATAGTAAATAATAAAACTAACAAAAAATAAATTTTTTTTTTATTTATAAGAATACAGCTCACATTTTGTTTATAAATTGCTTAATGATTTAATTTAAGACATTTCGAAAAATGTTTAAGTCTGTTTAGTAAAAAAAAAACAGTATTATAACAAAAACAGTTCAATAAATTAATTATAAAAACTTAAAACTAAAAATAAAATAAAATATTATTCTCTTATTATCAAAGTTAAAAATTAGTTAACATTTATTTTTTTTTAAGAAAATTGCATAATTAGGTTTTTTTTTAAACAAACGAAACTGTAACGTAGATCTGGGCACGTTGAACTTTAATGAAACCGCTTTTTTGGATATCAACCCTCTTCTTATTTCCGTTAAGGCTTGTTGGATGTTTTCTTCTCCATAATTCTGCCTTTTTTTCTCCATTTTTCAAACTGAAATTTATAACGGAGATAGGGTACAATTATTGGCAGTCTTTATATTTATTATAATTATTGGCAGTGCCAATAATTGTAAGCCCATTACACTAATTGTTGGCACCCCTCTGCCAATAATTGAACCACAACTTTATATGGGAGCAATTATTGGCACCCCTTTTTTAACAAATTAAACAACTTTTTTTACAAAAAAAAAAAAAAAACAATTCAAAATATTTAATTTATTAAATTTTTATTTAAAAAAAAAATAAATCTTCATTTGAAAACTCAAAAAATCATCAAAAAGGAACACTTACAAAATTTAAAATTTAGTCTCCTTAGCGGGAACACTGTATTTTAAGCACTTTTTTACGAATTCAGAACGTCTTTACTCCTTAACTGACAAAAAGGAACTGAGAGTGAAAAAAAACCTAAACGAAAGTGCAGAATTGTGAAGAATTGATACAGATTATGAAAAAAATATGTTTTTTTGTTCCAGGGATTAGTAGGTTTTGTGAAATTCCTTATTGCATGAAAGGTGCCAATAATTAGTACAAAAATCGGGGTGCCAACCAGTGTACCCTTTACGCTATTTTGAACAAAAAAAACAAATAAAACAGTTTTAATGAAGTGCTTGTGTTTGTATACAAATTGAAATCGGATTTTATTTTTTTTTTGAATAAAATTGTGAATACTCGCGTATTATATACAAAATTCCAAAATATCTGTGACTGCCTTTGACTTTACAGTGTATGTAAATATAATATGTGTATACGCTCTATAGCAACTAAATCCATTCCTAAGGCTATATGCAGTGTTTTTAAATTATCCCGTGACAACGAAATATAAAATTACTTCAAAACCTTCCTCATTATGCACGTTAAGGCCTAGTAGGGAAGACTTAATCAATAAATAATGTCAATGGAAATCAATTAATATCACGTTCCGGATTTTCTATAAATTAAGAACGTAGGGGAAGTGTAGGCAAAACCACATATTTAGTGTATCCCGTTTTTAAAACTATTAAAACAAGTTATAAGGAAAATAAAGCCTTTAGTTTGAAATTCTGTAAAATTATTAAGGTAAATACTTGATCAATAATATCAAGATAGATAAATTACTTTAAAAAAAGTTTGATAATTTTAAAAAAAAGTTATTTTTTGCCCCCATATGTGGGAGCAAGACTGCCCTCAAATATGAACCTACATAGTCCCAGAAGTCACAAACATATGCGAATTCCTCATTGATTTTAATTCCTGCACAAGCTTCATGAACCTATTGAGGATATACCTACATAGTAATATAAATTTATATTTTTTAAAAAAAATTTAGTAACACATACAATTTGGGGCAAAAAGGTATACTGGGCGGATTTGTCTCTAAGCAATTTTGCCCCATACGAATCTTACCTGAATTCTAGAATTTTTTTTTTTGTAATATTGGGGTTCCTGTGGATTTTTTTTTAGATTATATTACTTTTCAATATCAACCTTGCAATTATAAAAAGAAAAAATTATTTTTTTGATTAAATTACTTGCAAATTACAATTTACTTTTCAAATGAGCGATAATATAATTATAACGTCTTAACCAAAAACAACAAAAATAACTCTAACTTTTTGAAGTCTTCAAAAAACTACTCTATCTTCACAGACATGATGGGTCATTCAATATGCCACGTTTTAACATTGAATGTGTTGCCATTGAATTGTTTTTTTTTTTTTTCATTCAAAATAGTACAAAAAGTGTTTTGCCACACTTTCCCCAAAGTGTAGGTATAGAAATTCCCTAGAGGGAACTTGAACAACATAACAAACGTTATGAAAGAGGTTAGTTATCTCCAACGATTTTTTTTTCGAATTTAGGTTTTTTTTATATGTATTTATATTATTAAATAGTTATTTAAAAATATTATCCCATTTTTTTTAAATGTTCTTATTAAAAAAAAAAACCGCTGATATATTTTTTGATATTTTTTGGCACAAATTCCGAGGGCCGGAGCGTTCTTTATTTTGAGATTTTAACTTTTTTGTTGTTGTTTCTTTACAATTTTTTCTTATTTATTATATATGCATGTATATTGTATATTATAATACCTATACCATACTATAAAATATTTTAAATTCAAAGCTACTTAGATCACAAGAGCAAGTTCGTGCGATCCAGCCGAGCATTTTATTTGTTTTGTTGTCTTCAGCGTAAACAAGCAAAGCTGGTGGTTTTTCAACACGGTGATTTACAGTAGACCATACGAAAAGCTAATGCCGCAAATACTTAAAGAATCTGATTTGTTAATTTTAATTATATAAAAGCAAGCCATACCGGAAACTGTAAACGTTTAAATTCGAATGCCGTGTCTGTCAGAATCATAGGGATGCGCGGTATCAGAACAAATAAAAGACTGTGTGCAAATGAATCATAGAAAAAGAATAACGCAAATCCATCGTAATTGCGAGTGGTGAAAAATTCACCATGTATATAATGTAGGCACATATTTATAATATTTTCCGGAAATTAAAAACATGGGCCCAAAATTCTAAATAGCCTGATGTTAAGGTGGTAGCATATGATATTAGTTAACAGTTTAGTTTTAAACAATTTTAACTAGTATCATACTAATCCTGTTTTCTTAATAAACTCCAGCTGAACACACCTAAAATAGTGACAGTTCGTGCCAAAAATAAGTAAAAATACCTTTTTCACATTTTGTACTGTCAAAATGACATAAATAGAGTTAGTATGATACTAAAATGATAAAATGGCCACTTTTTTCTACACGATGCTAAATCATTTAAAATTTGGGAAATCGCCGTTTTTACTTAGAATCATACTAAAAATACTTTGACTCGATACTAAATCGTCAAAAATTTTTCGAATCCAACCTATTCCACGACAAATATTTTCAGGAGTACTGCCTCTTTTGAGGATACCAAGAGTATTTCTTACCATGTATCGTCCAGAATCGGAAAAAAAACTGTAGGTCCCGTCCATTATTAACGACTAACACGTTCTAAAGATTTTAACTCAAGCTTTGGATCTTCTGTCCAGCTAAGGTTATTCTATAGCTCCAATTATGGCTTTACCAAATGCATGATGGTAAAAGTCCGGAATGAAATCAAAACATTTCGTACTTTTACCAATGCTACTAAAGAATTCTAACTTTTACCGTTAATTTCCCGAATTTCAGAGTTTTACATGTAACATAAATACAGTTCAAGGTATGCTAAAAATCTTCTTAAAAATATGGCAAATCTTAGAATATTTTAGACGGCTGGACGATACACTTACACATCCTTTAAAGCTTTTCATTTAAAATAAACAAAAAAAAATCACTTGATATCCTTTATATCTGTTTCAAAATTTATTTTAAATGAAATTAAATTATGTTAGTAAGTATATGTTACGAAATTGAGAAAATTTCATTTGGTAAGTGATCCTTTGGTGTTTCCGTTTTTGTATAAAACAATTAGTGCTTTGCTGGTGGAAGGTAGTCTACATTTGGTGGTAAGTAACCAGCTGAACCAACAACTGCAACACCTTCTGGGTTTGATGATGATTGCGACACTAATTCAACATTGTCATTACCCAATGCACCGATCACCGAACTCACTGGAGCAGTTCCTTCATCAGAAATTTGGCTTAATCCTCCCAATGAGTCATATTGTGCTAAGCATAGAAAAAAAAAAAATAAATTTGTCATTAATTAGTTTTTTTTTTTTTTTTTTTTTTTTTTTTGAAAATAAAGACACACTCACCTTGAATCTTTTGCTGAGCATGAATCGCTTCTTCTGGGGTCTTGTACTTAATAAAGAATACTTCGGGTTTGCTTGGTTGCGTTGGGGCTGGAGTAGCAATATCGTTGACATTCAGTTCTGCTTCCTTCTGACTGAGAACGAAGATTTGGGTCTTCTCTTCAACTGGTGCATACTCTGCCGAAAGCCGAACAGTCGAAGGCGCAGGTGCCTTAATGAACACAACCCGATAATTCTTTTGAGGGCGTCCCAATACAAAATGCTTGTGCTCAATTTCATGTTCCTCAGGCGCCGAATGCAAGAAGAATTGCTTCACTACCAATGGTTCTTGCAGTGAACCACGTTGAATTGGCGCGCTGATGAATTGATTGGTGGTAACGGCAGGTAAGAAACCATTTGTTGGTGCAGAAAGAATAGCTTCGATTCCGGTACCTGCGCCAGAGGAGCCATCAATGACAGGACTGTAGCTGTATCCCAAGCTCACATCTGGCCTGCCATACGCAACAGCAATTAAAGACAAAATCTGTATTAGGCAGTAGAATTATTATTAGCTTTGAATGGTGCTTAGTGACATCTGTTATACCTACCACAAATGAACGCATGATTGACTTATTTGATCAGAGAAATTATCCAAAGAAACGCACAAAATAGAGTGTTGATAAGGCTTGGTGTGCGAAGGGCTTTTATACAACCCCATTTGAGTTCCGCTTAAAGATGGCCGATCAAGATCATGATCATTAGCCTTGCCAGACGAGAAATACAACTATCGACTAATTCGAAATTATTGAAAGTTGCAAAAGATTTGGGATATACCACCACTTCCACCTCCACTCCCTTTATAAAATAATATGAACCTAAACCACTGCGGCTGGGTGCGTGTCTCGGCGCCGCCATGCCGGCCGCCACCGTCACACCGCCTGCTGACGCCACAATAAAAATCGCCCGACAATCATTTAAACTATTCCACAGCTAGTTTTGAAATATTTAGTTATTCATGTTTGAGCGTCTTTGAGCATTGGAATTGCATAATTTTCTATTGACAAAAACATCACTTTTTCCTCGAGTATTTAATGAGCGGAATCTCTGATTAGAGACTGTCAAGCTGCTTACCAAAGTAGGCTTAACTGGATTTATGATCTTGAAAATGATGGTACAGCAACCCTTCCACTGACGTCACCAGTGCAGTGTCTCTTGAATTAACTAGATTGGATCGCTTATACAAAACAGGTTCAGCAAAAGTCTTCATGTGATCTTCGTATCTTCGAAAAAAAGCCTATACAGACCAGTCTTGTTAGTATATTTTAAAAATGCAGTTATTGATATTCGGTGTGACTAAAATGCACTCATCGTGTCTTAATGCCGTCGTTGTTCGGTGGAATTTAACAATTAAAATTATGATATGATGATGTTAATCGATAAAAATAAAAATAAAAAAAAAAACAGAAAATGTTGAGTTAATTTTTTGTTTGTTTTTGTTTAACTTGTTATCAGAATAAATTTGAGTGCCTTGATGAATAAGATTTATTAGGTGATTTTACAAAAGATTTTCAAAATAGGTACCTATGTATGTGATGACGATGAGTCTTTGATTAAAAAAAAAAAAAAAATGCCGGGCACGGCAGGTTTGGCATTACATAAAGTTAATTGTTTTTTAATTTGACAATTCTGTGTATGTTAATTGTTCGATAGTTAAATTTTTTCGATGCGGGGTGACCTTTTGCGTGTGATTTATTGTTTTCAATTTTATTTAACGTTTTGATTATTAAACTGTTTTTTGTTTTTTGTTTTGCCTGCGCCTTATGTTGTATGCAATTTGATTATAAATTTAATTTCCATAAAAATAATATCTGAGTGGAATTCACAACTTTATACGTTCCATGGCTTCTATTTTTGATTATAAATATGTAACTGGTTGACAAATAATGCTCAAATTTTCCACCAACAAATATTTTCCTAGCGATTGAGGTTGAGTAACACAAAAAATGTGACGTGTTGGACATAATATTAATTTTTCATTTCACATGGATGTAAAAATTAAAATAATAAATGATGGAATATAAATTAAATATTAGACTTTGCAAAAAGTAATGTAGGTAACTTATTGGTTTCTTAATATCGCTGATTTAGAACAGTGGAAGTTAGACCGGATTAAATTATTTTTTATTTCAGTTTTTCGCCATTAAAAGTAGGCGTGCGTTAACGCACTTCGCGCAACTTAAAAACAAAAACACTCTAGGTGTCTGCAGTATGCCCACTGGGGGAGGGCCCTGGCCCTGCGGGGCCGCATAAACATTATACTTTTATAAACCAAAACTGTTATAATTGGCATGTCTAGAGTCACTTACATAAATTATACGTTGGTGTTCTTAAGGCATACATATTAAAATAAATTGCACGACTGGGTCGCACGAACTTGCTCTTACATTTAAACTGGAATTTTTTTTTTTAAAGCAACAAAATTAGAAATAAATTAAATAAAGTCGAATATCAAAAAAAACGTTCAATGAGAGGTATGTTTTGTTAATAATGGTAAAATGGAATATTTATTAATGTACTAATTTTGACACACACACAAATTTTTTTTTTATCAAAATCGTAGCAGTCGTTTTTGAGCAAAATAATATTTCCTTAACGGATTTTAAACATTTTTATAGGAGTTGCCTACCGTTATTTTTGGTAATAAGAATAATTTTTTATTTTAAATCTTTTAGATTATCGACCGGCTCGTTTTGAAAATACATTATGAGTTTTCAAAAAAAAATTAAAATTTTTTTAAAAATTCAAAAATATTTTTGCCTAAATTATGGTACGCAATGTTATTTAAAATGTACTAATCATTTTTTATAAAAAAAAAATGATCAAAATCAGTTGAATCGTTTTCGAAAACATCGAAAATCAAAAAAAAAAAAAATGGTACTTCAGGGGGTGCCATTAATGAATATTTTTCGGACCTTTTTTTCAACTGAAGGACAGACTATACCTATTAAATTTAACTGGATTAAAAAAATGAAATCTGTGGAGATTTTTAGAAAAATAAGATTTCCCATTTAAGCCCCAAAATTTTGTAAGACCGGTGCCGGTGCCGTAAATGTTGTTACTAACCAAAAGAAAAAAAAAAGTGTCGGAGAAATGTCCGAAAAACCCTATAGTTACCAAGTTTAAATAAAATCGATACATCCGTTTAGGCTATAGCCGAACAGAAAGATTATTTATAACTTAAAAATTTCAATTTTATTCTTTTAATTAATTTATTTCGATAGAGACTGAGACCGCCGAAGAACAGCAGGTTCCATGACAAGACCGAGAAGGGACAGAGACGAGACAGAAACGAAACCGATACTTTTTTCGTTTAGTTACCAGCCTAAGCCTTAATTGTGTTTCATGAAAGTTTGCCGATCTGATGGCTGCTTTAGTTGCCGGAAATCTTTTCGATATTCATTATAAAACTGTTTGGATTTGCACGAGATTGATTTAGCTAGCTTGACCACCTGACAGTTGATGTTCTGTTCATGACAACTATAAAAAACTGGTTCAGGAATTAAAATATAAAGTGTCTCATTTAGGAGTCTGAAAAAAGTAAATACAAAAATTTGAATAGAAGGCTCTTGCAACCAAGGTAGATAAGTTGGTATGACACTGAAAAAATTCTTCGTTTAGGTATAAAATTTCTTAAATTAATTTTCTTTTTCGTTGAAACTGTGAAAATTTCCTTGACTAAACTATGTTTTCAATGAATCAACGAACTTATTCTTTTAGCAAGCAATTTTTAATTTCATTCTGTATAGATTTTTGGTAAGAATCAATTATTGTGAACTATAAAACTTAGTTATTTTACATAATTTTTTTTTTCATACAATTATGAAAGGTTTGGATTGAATGAACAAGTCAAGTTTAAGAGTAAAGGAACAATGTGTATGTATGCGTGTTCATTTAATGAATCTTTTCACTGGGCAAACGTTTTTTTTTCTCTGTGACAACGAAAAGGTCAATTAATGTAAAGAATTTTATATCTTTATACGAAGAATATTTTTTTTTCAGTGTAACACTAACTCACCTTGGTTGGAAGAGCCTCCTGTTTAAATTTATTTGTTTACTTTTATCAGACGCCTAAATGAGACACTTTATTTTTTTTTTTAATTCACCGACAGTATTGGTCGCATAAAAAAGCTATAAACTTTTTACTACCTGTTTATCGGCTCTTTAGATGGTTTGCATACTAAACACTTTATTACATGATTCGACATATGATGCTTTGTAGGCACATAAAACGAGCCCCATTGATTATTATCAATTATTTATTGGAAAAAATCTAAACCTCTCCAACCAAGTCGGAATAGATTCTTTGTTATTGTTAAAAACAAGAAGCCCTCATAGTTACAACACTTAACATGTGTGTTAGGTAATTTAAAATTAAAAATGGTTTCATTACTTAACACTTTCGACTTTGTAAGAGACACACAAAAATACCACACATTAAAAACAATTCAAAGCCGGATATATTGGATTAGCCATGGCCTAAGACCAAATATTTGTGCTCTTTTCCTTCAAAAAAAAAAAAAAAAAAAAAAAAAAATGTCATCCCTACTGTTTGGATCCAAGAGAAAAAAAAAAACATAAACAATATACATATAATGTGCAAAACAATAAAAATCATTAATTTTGTTTTGATCCAAGTTCCGAATACCTTGTAAGATGATACTTGGAAATTAAAATACCTTGAGGAATTTGCTTTTAGTCAGTGTGTATAGGCAGGTATTTTTTTTTCGCCATGGCATCATCCCTAAATTATGAACGATGATGTCAATACTTGCAAGAAAAAATAATCAAATCAAAATTTGTCACTTTGACAAGAAAAAAAAAAAAAAAAAAAAAAAAAAAAACTGCGAAATATATTATAATTTATCAATATTAAAATAAAAATAGTTTAATCTCTTTGACATGAACCATGGTTTCTCCAATTTGCATGGAAAATATGCGAAGGAGGACTACTAATTCATAATACGAAATAATAAAAATATGAAAATGATAAATATCAGCTAAGATGATGTAATTCAATGAATCGGAGATAAATTTGCAGATAATAATAAGTCTTAAATTTGCATTAGTGTCACTTTGCCAAAGCGATATCATTTCATGTTTATTTTTTTTTTCGTTTTTTTTTGCATCAAAAACAATAATGAACGCTATTTATTTGATAATAGATGACCGTGCTCGTGCTTGTATTTCTTCTTTTATATTTATATTATAGCCGGTGGTAGGAAATAATTCAATAAATTAATGGTAAAACTGAAATGTCTTATAATTTAAGAATATTATGAGGTTTTTCGGGGAAGGTACATGGAAATAAAATAAAATATACCACTGTATGTCATACGAAGTTGCTTTCTTCAAGTGGCTTAAAATTTTAAAGATTTTACGAATAAAATATGAAATATGAATTAAAAGAAAAGAATACAATTTTTTAGGTTTTAAGTTGAAAAATGTGTTTGAGGAGAAATTAATGACGGCTGGTAGGGGGTTGGCTGAAACAAGTTGGTAGATGCTAACCAACAGTTAACTGAGTAAGCAGCTTTTCGGTGGAGAATGCGCACGTGGAACGACTAAACAAACTCGGTGTATAAAATATCAAAAGCATCTGTTCAGTTGATTCTGAGTTAAGTCACCAAATTTGATGAGTTAATTCGGGTTTAACTTTGATCCCGAGATGCTGAAAAGCTGGACCTTAGAAGTTTAAAATAAATGGCGCAAAATTTTAAACATTTAAAACCTACTCTAAACCATTTTTAAATTGGACGCCGACTCTAAAAATGAGTTTTAGAATGAGAGTCGACTCTTTGATAATAATTTTAAACGATATAAAGTATACTTTAACGCTAAAGCACTCGTCTAACTTTAAAAGCAGCAAAATGCTTCTCTATCTTTTTTAAAGTATAATTTATCCATTCAACGTTTGTAATTTCATAAGAAAAATTTAAAGAAAAATGTTTGATGAAGATTTTAAGGATTTAAATCAACAATCACGAAAACTGTCTTAGCTTTAATTTGTGGTGCATGCACTCCCAGTAGCCATTACCACGACAAAACAACACCATCTCCACCCCCCGATTCAATAGACTACAACACCAAACAATATAAGGGTCCGCCAAATAACTTCTTTTTTTTTTTTTTGAAAATGGCGCAAAACATCGAGTGTAGCTTTGGCTGTGTGGCACGTAGCGCCGTCCTGTTGAAACCAAATGTTGCCAATATCCTTCTCTTCAATTTTTGTGAACGAAAATTCGTTCAATATGGCCCGATAACGATCGCCATTGACTGTAACGGCCACTCCTTGCTCATTTTCGAAAAATTGCCCAATTATGCCTCTGGACCAAAATCCGCACCAAACAGTGACTCGTTTTGGGTGTATCGGCTTTTCAATGTATGCGTGCGGGTTTTCTGTGCCCCAAATGCGACAATTTTGCTTGTTTACTACCCGCCAAGATCAAAATGAGCTTCATCTGAAAAGATGATTTTTTTTTGGCAAAATTGACATCTTCTCTAAGTCGATCGCAGGCCCACTTAGCGAAGCGTATACACAACCATATTCGTTCAGCGGAAGGATAAAACTAATTATCTGTCAAATCAGACATGAGCTAAGTATTACCATTCACGAAATAAGCACTAGTGGAAAAAAAAGTGTAGATGGCGGACCCTTTACAATAGAAACTTGTATTCGGTCGACTGCCCCAACAAAAACAAAAACATAAAAAAATGTGGTACATAGTGTTGGACTACCATATCGCGGCAAATCGTTTTCTGCTCAAAAAATCGCCCGTCATCTTAGCTGGAAAGGTCAAATAGCTAAAGGGGAGTTAAAAAAAAGAAAAATATTACAAAAAAAATAATTTTTAAGGAGGACACCCGGATTTGAAACGGGGACCTCTCGATCTGCAGTCGAATGCTCTACGACAAATCATAAAAAAAACCTTTTAAATGCGCTAAAAACCCTACAAATGCGCTTAAAACACTTCACTAGTTAGAAGAGTTGTTTAAAGTGTTTAAAATTAAGAAAAGGTTAGACAAGGGCTCGCAACTAAACGACTGCGTTTACTAGAGTCGGTTTTATTCCTTAAACGAGGACTGTTTAAAAATTTGCGCCATTCTCTTTAACTTAAAGTATTACGTGTGATTTTTTTTTTAACAATCAACATTTGCAAGAATCACAACTAAAAAAAATGTTTACAAAAAAAAAAAACGTACAAAAATTATTAGTAATATGAATCAAAAATCATTAAGTTACACAGGATGGGCCAAATATAAGACTTTCCTATGTAAATAGCTCTGAAGTACTCTAAACATTATCCTGGATACCCAAGAATGAGCTTTTGCACAAACTGGAATTTTGTTAGCTTTCTTAAAAATCGTGGGACGCGGTATAACCAACTGTGCTGAACGTCACTTTCACGAACGACCTTGATGTTTTCGATCGATCGTCTCTATAACGAGGTTTGCTCGTACTTTTCACATCTCTAACGTTCCCAAATCGATCAAATTTAGTCAACACAGGACGAATGGTCACAGCTGTTGGAACATCAATATTTACATCAAATGTGTAAATTTGTGTAAATTATTGATCGGCCATTTTCCAAAAATAATTGCTCAGTTTTTGTTCGGTGTGCGATCGTGTAGTAATTCATTATTCAATCTTCAAATTTGTATGCCTAAGACATATTAAAAAAGTATTTGTATATATCAATAAATAAAAAAGTAATTTGTGCTTAACGTTGGTAGGCTTTATTTGGCCCACCCTGTACATTAAATTATGCAGCTCAGTGTGTGTTTTTCTTCAAAAAATATATAAAAATACACAATAGTCATTTAAATTTTATAACAATTATTTGATCAATCAAAACATTAATAAAATAATAGTAAACAAACCTGAGAAACTAAAACTTAAATTCTCACATAAAATTAACACTTGGGCAGCCTTGTTATTTGAATTCAACTGACAAATCCTGTCAACGTCAACTTGGCATTTAAAAATCAGCAAGAAATAGCCAGAAGACATTTTTGGGACTTAAACTCGTTAAAAAGGGAAATGTTTTACACTCATGGGATAGGTAAAAACATTTAATGTGGTTCAAGATTATAACATGGATAGACACTGAAGGTTTAAATTATCTTTATCGCGTTTTTCTTTTTTAACTCTGAGCAGATGACGGAACTGTCAAAAAAAATCTATGTTTTTTGTAGCTCAGACATATCAGAGCATAAAAAGTGTGTTTCTTTTTTTCCATCGGAGTCAGCTCAGAGCTTGTTCAATTAGCGCCGAATAAAATGACCGAGCAAATCGAGCGAAACACTGAGCGAAGCCAACTTCACGGGTTGGGTACGAAATCCCGCATCACAAAATTCCGTATCACGAAATCCCGCACCTGGAACTTGGACAAGGGCAAATTTGTTTTGAAACAAGGTTCTGGAGGTGGATCTGGAACGAGGACAAAAGTTCTGGAGGTGACTCTGGAACTTGGACAAAGGACAATTTTTTTTTGTTTTTGGAAACAATTTTTTTACAATTTAAAAAAAAATTCTGGAGGTGGGTCTGGAACTTGGACAAAGGAAACATTTTTTTTTGGGAAACAAAACCATTTTCCAAGAGAAAAGTTAATTTTTTTTTTAAATATTTTTTCCCAAAAAAAAAAATTCCATCTCTGTCCAGGTCCAGAACCACCTTTGTCCAGGTTCAGAAATCCAGAAAAATATTATATTCAAAATCACCAACATGCTGCGGGATTTCTTAACGATCCCCAACTTCACACATAACTATAAATTATAAAAATGGATTCGTTATGAAATGACAGTTCAGTGCTCAAGTGTGTTTCATAATTATATCTGAGGACTCTGATCATATCTGCTCAGATCTCTGCTTCTGCTGTGATCGCTCAGCCTCTGCTCAGAGCTTTGCTCAGACCCAAAAAAGAAAAATCCCAATAGTTTATACAGTATAGACATAGGGTAGAGCTCCCTACGACACGGATATTTAAAAACACGTTCATCCGTGTAGCCGTGCATCTGTAGATCCGTGTATTTTGAATATCCGTGTTTTATTTTAAATAATCCAGTTTGTATTAAAAACACATCAACATCGTCTTTTAATTCGAATTTGCGAACCAAATCAACCTATGCAGACACTAAAGTTTTATTAACTGATAACTGTAAGCTTTGTGAAACTGTAATTTTATCCACATAACGTTAAATTAGAAAATCAATTTTTTCAACAAAAATCTTTACAATAATTATTATTTAAATTTTCAAGCTTCAAAAACCAAACCGTGTATTAAGAATCCGTGTAATTAAGATCGGTGTGTACTTATGTAAGATCCAGATACACGCGTGTATTAAGAGCACGGATTTAAATTTGGCGTGTATTAACCAGGGTTGTCACTTTGCTGCAATTGCAGAAGATCAACTTCCCTTTTTTTCAAAAAATAAAGCCACCCTTTAATTTATGCATACAGCTTTCGGCTGTTGGCTATCGGCTTTGTTTTGATGAGAATTGACAGCTGTCACAGCAAATCCGTCAACGCAACGTTTTTATTTATTTGAGTTTGTTTTTTGTTTGGATTATGATAAAAGGGGAAACGATGGATAATTTTTTAATTAAATCTGTACGCAAAAGTGGTTGAAAATTGATAAAAATATAAATTTATTTGTCTTTATTTAGTAGTGATTCACAAAAAAGGGCTGCAGAAGACAAAAATCAATGTGATGATAGAGTTATGCTGGTCCCTCCAGAAGTTTGTAAGTTTATATTTCGATGTATTTTTACCATTGTATTATGTAGGCAGATTTTCTTGGTTTGATTTTTAAAACTAAGCGTATTTTTTTTATTGCCATAGTCGACGACGTTAAGGATCAAGAAATTTAAAGACCTAACCCATCAACATTTTTTTCTTGAAAATATAAATCTAATTCTCTTCGGAAAATTTTTCAAAAGTTGTCAATCCTGGTAATAACTTCTCGAATTCCGTGTATCCGTGTTTTACAAATACACGTACCAAATCGAAGGCTCTACGGATGTGTGTGATAAAAGTAGGAAATAATTGAAATGTAAAGTGAAACTTTAGAATGCAATATTTTATGTACTTTTTAGAGAAAAAAGTACGTGCTGTAGGTATGTTAAATTGGAACGAAATAAGTCGAGTTACTATTTTCTCAAAAATCGTCAAAAACCCTATTTCTGATTTTTTTTGCCAAAAACCTGAAATAAATATTTATTAAAATATCGTTGGACAACACAGATATATGAAGTGCAATTCAAAAATGTGTGGGTATATAGCATCTTGCCCGTAATTACTGTACTTCTTTTGCAATGACTAACGAAAAGACGTCTGGGCATACAACAGAAATTAAGTGTAAAAAGTGTTGAATGAATACACAACTTATTACTAAATTAAACTTTTGCAACCATATCAAAAAAAATGTAACGTACCATAACGTAACGTATTAATTCCAACGGCTTTCTTTAGGTCAATCTATTGGCACACAAACACGAAAAGCAAACCAAAAAATTACATTCATTTAAAAATGATAAATCAATGTACAATTATACATATTTAGTTTCAATTGAAAACATATACAATAAATAATAAACTAACAATATAAAATTCTAAGAAATACAATCAAACAAAATTGAAAACGATACCCAACGCATTAAAGATCAAAAACTGAATGAGCATAACAACACCTTTTTACATATTATCTGTCTTGTGAAATTATTGAGTCCAGCTATTCAGGTTGTCATAAATCGTCTCCATCACAAAAGCAATATTGAATTAAATTATCGTTCTTTTTGAAAAGAAAACAATTTTCATTTTACAAACAAATACCATTTATCTATATGGAAATACCCGCAACATAATTCCACAATACCAGTTATCAAGGATATCTCAAATTCAAGATTCTACCCCTCCAATAATTCCAAAAAAAAAAAAACATTTTTGGATAAAATTACAAAATCTTTGATGTTGCTAGCACATTTCACTGATTAAGTTTTGTTTTGATCAAACCTAACAAGCTGACCAACCCAACCCAAACCCACCAACCAACGCATATCTTTTGATGTGGCCCGAAGCCAATCGTCATAACTCAGTTTTAACGTCTTTATACGGTTAACTCCCAAAAGCAACACTATAGACACATCAGGCAGCGCTTTTATTGCCCCATACCGGCAATTATTAAAATTATTTTTTTTTCTACATACATTTTTTTCACCAATGAATGTCGATTGTTAAAGCGAAGAGACAAATAAACGCCCACACACACAACACCGTGGTTCCTCGGGAATCCCTATTAATTAAACTAATTTGGATAATTTCTTTTATGGTGATTAATTAATTCGATTCAAATTCGCTAGTAATTTCAAGTTTATACGTATAGCTGTTTTGTCGAACACAGTGGGGTAGTTGATCACAAAACATAGAATTAATTTTTATAATTTTAATATTACAAATAAATTGGTGGTACGATAGCTCGTATGGAGAACCAGGGCTAACAATTGGATTGGATTGGAAAATTTATCAAACTCTCATCTGATAAAATTAATTAAACAATACATATCTACTACATTTTTAACAAATTGGTTTTTCGGTGGTATGGACAAGAGGATGAACATTTTGTCTCCAAATATTTATATTCTTCGCTAATAAAAAGGGAAGTGACTCTAGACATGCCAATTATAATAGTTTTGGTTTATAAAAGTAGGTACTGTTGATGAGGCCCCGCAGGTCCAGGGCCCTCCGCCAGTGGGCATACTTCAGGCACCCAAAGTTTTTTTTTTAAGTCGCGCGAAGAACGTTAACGTACACCCACTTTAAGTGGCAAAAAACTGTTATAACTGTTATAAATTGGCATGTCTCTAGTCTCGTTCAGTAAAAAAACGAAGCTTGAGGAAACAAAATTCCTGAAAATCATTTATAAAATCACTAAAGGTGACCAAAGTGGCAAAAAACTGTTATAACTGTTATAAATTGGCATGTCTCTAGTCTCGTTCAGTAAAAAAACGAAGCTTGAGGAAACAAAATTCCTGAAAATCATTTATAAAATCACTAAAGGTGACCAAAGTGGCAAAAAACTGTTATAACTGTTATAAATTGGCATGTCTCTAGTCTCGTTCAGTAAAAAAACGAAGCTTGAGGAAACAAAATTCCCGAAAATCATTTATAAAATGACTTAAGGTGACCAAAATCAGATTGTTAATTATTTATCGGATTTGCTAACCAAAACAACCAAAACATTGTAAAAATTTACGTCAACAAGCACATTCGATGGTTATACCACCTAAAATAAACATTAGCCAAAGATGACCAGAAGTAAACAGACTATCCCTAAACCAATGAGTGCTAAGGAATTCAGGGAAATCATTCGTTCTTGTTGATTCTCAAGTTTTTTAGTACCTAATATTTTGTTTGTAGGTAATTATTTTTTTTTAGAACTAAAAACTGATCCTTGTCTCTGGAATTTATGTACTAATCACAAATCTTTAATGTCTGACAATAGTCTGTCAACGTATAGTTACAAAACTATGAGATACTCGTATATAGCTTATACAAAACTCAAGTTGCAGCTAGTTGCCATATTTTATGATTAAACAACTCACTGTAACGCCCGCCGGCACCGCCGGCCGCCATGAGCCATGCCGTAGTCACTATACGAATGTGGTGGTGGCTTTATATTGATATCGTTTTCTTGGATAATGATGGGGCGGTCGTTAAAAATTTTAATTCAATAGTGGCAACGCGCCACCATAAAAATTAAACTACAAATGAGTATGTTATAATATATTAACAAATGCGGATCTCCGAAATTCAACATGAATGCATTTAATAAGGCTTCTTCATGTTAGCAACATAAGATAAAGATAATAGATTAAGTTTAAATTATAATTTTCAATTAATTCAGCAGTATAATTTTAATAAAAGTTTCAAATCTATTTTTGGTTAAATTTGAAGGCCGTTTGCCTTAATGCAGAAAATAACTTACCATTGTTTTAAAATTTAAATGTAAAATTAGACCAAAATTTAAACCCCCAACTTTAATTTGGGATACTATTTCCATACATTTGGCCAATTTAAGTATACGAGTATGAATATTTTTGATGAAAAAGACGACGTTTCACAATTTTATACAATATAAACATATTATTATGTACCTACTTTTTACGAACTATTGTATGCAAAACGAGATGGAGTATTTTAAAGTAGGTAAGATGTGTTTTTTTTTTTGTTTCATTTCAAAGAATATAACAATAGTTTAATGATTGCAGTCATAAAAAATAATTGTTAATCGGAACATTAATTTGATTCAAAGAATAAGACAAGCTACCAAGTTGCCTTGGCACTTATTTTAAACGTTTATTTAACTCGCTTATACTCGGTTACATTTTTAATACAAAAATAGAAAATACTTATTCTCTGTTAGCATGCGGAATTCATTTCATCAAAAGCGAGTAGGTACCACCATTGAATTTTTTTTTTTAAAGTGTTATAAGGGTTTGGTAAAGTGAATTCGTTAACAAATTACCTTGAAAAGCTACAGCTGATATTATGTATGAGTCTGTTATTTAAACGTGTGTCAAGTCAGCACTACATATTTAGAAATTAAATAAACTAATTACGTACGCAATTAATTGAAGCTGAAAAAAAAAAAATTTTTTGGCGAAGTTCTTAAGCAAAAACTTGGTACATAGGTAGTGCTAATTTGTATGCATAACAAGAAAAAAAATCAAAAATGGTGCCTAGACTTAGAACTTAATTAACATTTACCAAAACCATAGATTACCTATAAAGGGTCCGCCATCTAACGTTTTTTTTCAACTAGTGCTTATTTTGTGAATGGTAACACTTAGCTCATGTCTGATTTGACAGATAATTAGTTTTATCCTTCCGCTGAACGAATATGGTTGTGTATACGCTTCGCTAAGTGGGCCTGCGATCGACTTAGAGAAGATCCGATTTTGCCAAAAAAATCATCTTTTCAGATGAAGCTCATTTTGATCTTGGCGGGTAGTAAACAAGCAAAATTGTCGCATTTGGGGCACAGAAAACCCGCACGCATACATTGAAAAGCCGATGCATCCAAAACGAGTCACTGTTTGGTGCGGATTTTGGTCCAGAGGCATAATTGGGAAATTTTTCGAAAATGAGCAAGGAGTGGCCGTTACAGTCAATGGGGATCGTTATCGGGCCATGTTGAACGAATTTTTGTTGACAAAAATTGAAGAGGAGGATATTGGCAACATTTGGTTTCAACCGGACGGCGCTACGTGCCACACAGCCGAAGCTACACTCGATGTTTTGCGCCATTTTCTAAAAAAAAAAAGTTATTTGGCGGGCCCTTTATATTATTATAAAATAAATTAATGCCAATAAAAAGGTATTTTAATTCAGTGTTGGTAATAAATGGATTTATGTAGTACATATAACATTATTTCGAATTTATTTGAAAAAAAAACTGTTCTGATCTCTATCTCCAGCTGTTGAATAAACAAAGTCACCAAAAACTAGTACTGTATTGCATTCAGGATTGCAAAGAATTGTGCATTAAAAAATGAACGCACACAGTTCTAGTTTTTCGTAAAAATTGAATTTTAAAACCGATCCACCGTAACGTTCGTATACCCACTCTCCCCTAATTTGTATATGCATCCATGGCCAATGAAATATTCTCTCCAAGTCTCACCAATGTTTGTGCAAAGATCTCGGTACTATTTTACATGATATAATTAGATGCACAAACTCGGAAATAATCCCTGGACTCCAGGCGTATTTTTGCAAAAAATCAACTACTTCTCTCAAATTTTCGGCTTGCTCACTCTGTCTTTTGAAAAGCTTTAGAAATACGTCCCTATCCCTAATAAGTCTTTGTTTATCAAAGTAATCTTTGTAGAACTTAACTACATCATCGACATCTACTTTTTGGCCTACAGCGAATCGTTCCAGTAGTTTGAAGAAACGAGAAGAATCATTTATGAATCTTGCATTTAGTGATGAAAATAATTAGTCAAATATTTCAAAAAATGATTTTCTGTAAAAATCTTTCGGTGTTTTGAATTTTTAATTTTCTGAGGTACCTTCATCGATACGTTTTGATACTTTTCGTTGATGGGGAGAATACAGCCTGGACGGACGGACGGACATCGGAGTCTTAGTAATAGGGTCCCGTTTTACCCTTTGGGTACAGAACCCTAAAAAGGAACTAAACATTTTATTTGAATAAATAAAAGTAAAATGAAAAGTGAAATTCTCAGGCGAATAAACTGCGGGCTTTTTAAAGTCGAAATTACTTACTTGTATATCATTTCTATACATCTCGCCCACTGGCACTTGTATTACTAAAAAGAAAGACGAAAAAGAAGATGCACACTGCAAAGAGCCAGCACGAGATAGAGAGTACAGGGAATGAATTCATCCGAGGAAAATCCGTCCTGTGTTGCAGTCAGTCTTTTTTTTTCATTAATAAGATTGAAAATTTCTAAGTTTTTCTGAAAAGTACTGAAATTTCGAGTGTGTAATTTACCCACCCGAAAAATCTCGAGTGGGTTTTACTACCCATATTACCTGCCGGGCCTGGTTGTATTGTGTGCTCTTTGAAATTAAAAAAATCTAGCTCTAAGTGTTCCAGCGGGAACATAAATTAGAATGAGTGCAAGAAGTGATGGACACTTTATAATATAGCAGACTAAATCTCTAATGAAAATTACACCATGAACTTTTCGACGAGATTCTATAGTGATTTTATACCAAGAAGATGGCCTTATAGTCTGGACAAAAACTCCAGCGCATTTGTGATAATTTTTTTTTTTTTTTTTTTTCAAGACGGTCAGAGTGTACTCCAAATAACATCTGCATATTCCAGAATCGATCTAACATGAGATGTATATAATGATAAATAAGGATGATAAGTAGGGTAAACAAACGTTAATTTAAATGATGGTCAAACCATCTATATTCTGAATTGAAGATCCTATCAGATCCTATCCTATCTAAAATATGGTTATAATATTAGTATCTTGAATATTAACGTTTATGTGATGACTGATGAGTCACTCAAGGAAAGGACACAAATTATTTTGAATATATTTACATAGGTAATCTAAATAAGAGTTTGTAAAAATTTGTGTAATGGACCTTAAAAATATAGTCCTATAATCCTATAAAAAAAATGTAATTTTACAATAGAAAAAAATTAGTAAAAGCGTAGAAGAGAAGAAGAGCAAACAAAAAAATTAATTTTCTAAAACAATTATCTTTTGGTATTTTAGTCGATAAAAAAGTTCAAAATTCGAAAAATACCTTGATTTTTGTGTTGAATTTTCATCTGCGCAATGCTTTATTGTATAAAACTTCACTATTTTTATTAAAATAAGAACATTGTTATCACAGCTGAAACCAAAAAGATGGGCAAGATGATATTATCGGACCACAGAAGGCCGCGCATGGCGAATTGAAGAAATCTACGTTTCACAACTTCAATTCTTCAGGTGTGAGAGTTCTGATATGGCGACCAAACCAGCGTATTCAAGAAGGGGCCTAACGAAAGTAATGTAATTGGACTTAGTGACTTAAGGGCTCAAGAATTTTTTAGACCAACGTTTTATGAAGCCGAGAGAGGAATAATAATTGGCCTTGTTAATTATTTGATCGAAATGAGAGCGGGAGTTAAGTTATTTTATTTAGAATGGTGGAAGCCATAACTAAGCTTCGTATGCAGTAAGAGATTTTTGTTAGTATAAAAAATGTTTAAAGAAAGTTTTCTTTGAAAAATTTAAGAAAATCTCATATTTTATGTGACGTTATGTAAATAATAACTCAATAAGAAAAAACTTTATAAAAAGGAAAAAAAAAATAGTTAAAAAAAGAGACGTGGTAGCGTGAAATTAATTTCATAGTACCTAAACAAATAATTTATATGAAAATCGTTTGCTTGTTGTTTCAATTAAATATTAAATAACGCAATCTGTAGTGAAGGAATTGTACTGTAACAGAACTAAGGGGTAAAGTTATTCAAATGATGACCAGATGACGTATACTTCGGTGGGTTTGTATGAAATTCTATTTCTTTTGAAACTTTTGCTCAAGGGGCTCGAGCCCCCACCAATCAAAATGAATTAAATGAATTAATAAAATAGAAGAATAGTTTTTATTATTTGTTCGTTCAAAAAAAAACTGTAGATATGGATATCGTAATGAAAGCACTAGATAATACCACACGTAATCTAGATTTTTTTTGACATTTCAAACGAATCTCAGTATTAAAGCAACTCAAAATAAAGTTCACTAAATAAAATAAAATCCCACTACCTAAATACAATGCACTCATAAACACAATAAACTTCAACTTGAATCGGAGGAAGACAATCTTCTCATACTCCTTGTATAAAACGAACGGGCCGTATTCATCGTCATTTTAAACTATTGCTTGGTTAAACCAAAACCTTAAATTTTCATTTAATTTAATTTATGTAAGTGCACTATTTTTGAAGTAAAATAAGTTAATAAACTTCTTCTTTTATAAATACAGAAATACAATTGAAAAAAAAATTGTATTAATTAATTAATTATTTAATTGGTAATTGGTAATCGATAATCGAGTAGATAAAAGTCCAATTTTGTCATTTAAGCGCTTAGATAGCATCGGCGAAAGAATTATTTAACACGCGTTGTTTTCAAAAATTTGTTTTATTTCAATATTTCGATATGGAATCAAACCGAAATAACTATAGCAGAAACTATTTTAGCTTCACTTCCGTTTTGCAATCCGGACTTTTATCCCAATTTAAGGAAGGTAATTTAAGTTCTTTGTGTGCTGCAAGTAACGTCTGCATAGCCAGAACGTTCGTTTTCCACTTTGAGGCAATAAAAAACGTGGACTAGGGCAGCAATAACGGATACCAGGCTTAACGGATTAGCTTTTTTGAATATTCACAAAGAAATTCATGTAATCCCTGAAGATGTGATTTGAAAATAAAAAAAAAGGAGAATGGATTTCATTTTTTTACCAAATTTTACTTTCTAAATTTGTTATTTAAAACTTAAAATATCAACAAATTGTTAAAAAAAGATCTCTGTTTGCATTCAAAGAAAAAATGAATAAAATTTATTTTAAATATAAGGATTTTGTTTGTGTGTTCCTTTTGTCGTTTTCATATTGAAATTTAACTTGTTATTCATATTAGGTGGTTAGTAATAAGAAAGGATTTGTTTGTGCAAGTTTTAGTGATATGTTAAAAAAAAAACTTTTACTGAAATTGAGACTGAGCCCCCCCCCCCCAAAAAAAAAATCCTGCGTACGCTACTGTCTATTATGATTCAAATATAAGTTTATTGAATTTATTCATCTTCAAATACGAAAAGGGTAACCCTCATAGCAATCAGATTTTCCCATAGAAAATACAATTAAACGCACGTTTAACTTAGCAACTGTTTAAAAATGACTATGAATACGCCCCAATGTTTGTTATCGAGGTCTACCAAGCTGATGAGAAAATAATTACTCCTACAACGTTATTAGCATATTGAAATATTTGACCAAATAATAATTTTTTTCTTGTATTAAACAATAATGTCCAGTTTTTCAGTGCGAGATTAAAGTTAAACCCGAGGTAACTCAGCAAATTTAGTGAGTTAACTCAGGATTAGCTGAACAGATGCTTTTGTTATTTTATTCGCCTAGTTTTTTCATTCGTTCCGCAGGCATCCTCCACCAAAAAACTGCTATTCAGTCAACTGTGGGTTAATTATTCACTTCTAGAGTTAGGTAACTCTAGTTTAACTCCCCATACTGACAAAAACTGGGCCGTACAGGAGTAAAAGAATCAATTTTCCTTTCCAATCACGACTTATTTCGTTCAACAAAACCTGTTATTATCGGTGATTGGGCTGAATAAATACTGAGTTTGAGATTTGATCGAGACAAACTATATAACTGCACAACAATACACGAATCTCTACACAGCTTGTTTAAGAAATTTCAACACGTTTCTTAACAAACGCTACCTAGCAGTCCTATACACAGGCTCTATAACATACAAGTTCCTTTGGAAATTTCCAAAAATACTCTCTTTATTATACTCCATTAGGACACTGACAAAGACCATTGAATTATATCATCTTAACCCAAATAATGCATCATAAGTAAATTAAAATACATCAATTTAATCACGGTGAGCGGTGGTGGTAAAATGAAATATCAAAATCCATCAATAAAATTAAAGTACCTACACCTACCTATATAATTTCAAATGCTGTCAAAACAATTCAACAAAAATACTCCCAGCTAACATCATACCTCAGATTAAGCCATCACTTAAGTCCAAACGAAACGAAACGAAACAAAACTCAACTCTTTCATCAGACTATATACAACAAACCAAAGATTATTTTGATTGTGACACAAGATTCATGCAAATTGTCACCATTTAACAAATTATTGTATAAATTATATTGATTTTTACAAAACACTAAATCTTTTCACGCCATTAATGGTGCGGGTGTCATTTGAATATTAGACATACAAATGGCACTGGCACCCTCCCCGTGACATTCCGATCATAATTCCAATTGGTCAATCTATTGTATTGATTGAATTCCACATGGCGCGGCGCGGCGCGGCGTCCAAGCAACTATAACTCTCTTAACGAAATGAATTTTGTATTTTTTTTTTTTTGTTATATAAAACGACGGAATTTTTGGAAATAATTTTTAGATTTATTTTTAAGGTTTTTATGATTATCTAATTTAACATATATTTATACACAACAAACGAAACAATGAGTCTATAATAATGATGATTTAACAATTTAACAAAAGAACAATGGACATAGCATTCTAATGCTTGTGGAGACTGGGAGGCAAATACGAATCGTCGGGTGTTCTTTGACCTCCTTGATTGTAGTCATAACCACCATTGGAAGAAACACCATCCAAAGCACCAATAACCGAGCTGACTGGAGCTGTTCCTTGGTCGGAGAATTCGCTGGTTCCACCAAGTTTGTCGTATTGACCTGCAAAAATAGAATATACACATGTCATTGTCAAATCCTGCTGCAAAGCTAGGTCAAATAGAATATGTATGTATACTTACTTTGGATTTCTTTTTGGGCGACTGCAGCTTCCTCGGGAGTCTTGTATTTGATGAAGAAGACTTCTGGCTTGCTGGGCTGAGTTGGTGCTGGAGTAGCAATGTCATTGACATCCAATTCGTTCTCCTTTTGACTGAGAACATAGATGACGGTCTTCTCCTCTTGTGGGGCATATTCTGCTGACAGACGAACATTGTTGCTGGACGACGATGGGGCCTTGATGAAAACAACACGGTAGTTTTTCTGAGGCCGTCCAAGTACGAAATGTTTGGTCTTTCCTGCTCCATCGTTATCCTCAGGAGCTGAATGCAGGTAGAATTGCTTGCTGATAAGTGGTTCTTGTGCAATTGAAGCAGGGGGTAGGTATTTGTTGCCACCTTGTGATGACTGTTGTTGTAGAATTGGTCCTTGTGGTATTAATCCAAAATTAGCATTTCCCGAGCTTTGGTAGTTGTATTGAGGACGAGCGATACCGACGGCGAGAAGTGTACTTAATATCACGAACACACGCATTTTGATGGGAATTTGTTTAAAAGGACAAAAGAATTATGTGTAACGTTTGAAATTTGTGCAGCTATTAGCTGAATATGCTTTGCGAAACAGAAGAGTTTGTTAACTGATGCTTCTTGTATGCAAACATTCAATTTATATACAAAAGACAGTCTGTGGATATAAAATTCAATCTAATCATATGGCTTAGACCACTCTTCGTCGTGTTAAGCGAAGTGTTTGATGATTCACACACATATCCATTAGTGTGTTGTTGTGATGGGTCTCGGAGGCGACCGTCGTTGGCGGCTTAAATGCATGCATTTTGAACCCATATAAAAAGTCAAAATTAAACGAGCAAAGGTTGTTCTTCAAATTTGGTCTTGCTCTTGAATTTTGAAGATTTTTTTAATAACTCTCTTCTCTCTCCCTCTCTCTCTCTCTTTCTGTCTCTCTCCGTCTCTCTATCACAGTGAGGTATTAAATCAGTGATGTCAATATCTTTATCAAAAAGAGTACAAAAGTATTGCTTAGAAGATGTAGCAGATTTTCAAATTGAGAACAGAAAAAAAGGACGCGAAGAATAGTTTACGTGTTAGGTTCCTGATTTTTTTTATTTATTTCAATTTTTCTGTTCTGAATATAAATCAGTTACATATATTATAAATTCACATATAAATAAATAAAGTTATTCTTCAATTTTTAAAAACTGTAGTTTTATTTAACACTTAGGGCCAGTTTCACAGTCAACACCTACCAGAATAAGGGGCACTTAAGTGTGCCATATTATGAATTTAAGCTAAATTTCATAGCCGGCATAAGTGGAACGTTAGTCACCAGCATCAGAGACTTAAGTGCCACTTATTCAGGTAACATTGCAATGTGATATTGGGAATTAATCTTTCACATTCCCCACTTAAATGTCACTTTTCTGACTGTGAAACTGGCTCTTAATATCTAATTTTTGTCTGACTTTTGCATAAAATTCTTAAAAGAAAAGTTGTTAACATAAAGAATATTAAATCTTGGGTTATTTTTTTTTTTAAGTTTATAATTAACGTTTTTTAGGATTCTTATCAAATTATGTAGGTACCTACGTATCAAATTGTCTTGACAAAATTGTCCTATTCAACAATTTTCAATTCAATACTATTTCTGTTTGTTTATATTAGTATATTTTTAAAATGTACTAATTAACATTTTTATTCTAATCATTGATTAAAGAAATCGATGCTTGGTTAGAAATTAAAGTGCTTGAAAAAACACAGTTTCTTAAAAAAAAAACTAACTATTAATCAAACATAAGCCAAGCACTACTAAACCTTTTGTATTATTGTATTAGATCTGCTCAACATGTCTTTTATTCACATCCCTGGTTTGAACGGTTTAATCAGCAGTTGGATATCAAAAAATTCAGAATTTCATTAACAAAATAAGAAGAAACATAATCTCCATTTGCATAACGTTTAGTGCTCACTGAGTTAGCTCTTCATCATCATCATCATCATCATATTGACCAAAAAGCGCACAGGTGCGTTTTCGATAGATTGGTTGATGCTAACTGTTGGTGGAATTTTTTTTGTGTCTCCTTATTTTAATTTTAATAATAATTTATTGAATTAAGTGCAAAATTATTTTATTAAGTGTTTGAATATGCCATTAAAGCGGCTTCTTTAAAAGCTTGTTGGTCGTAAAGAAGTGAAAAAACCCAATTCGAAGAGTTGTAATATTGATCAGGTCTTGTGGAATTGCTGCATACCTATACCTAGAAACATTTTGAATGATTTTAAATAAATCGACTAATTCGCTTATTTATTGATATGATTGCCACCGCCACCGCCACCAATGTGGCCATTATTATTGAGAAAGACAAAGTATAATTTAAATGAGTTTTTGGACTGAATTCATATAGCACGCCTGTATTTTTTATTTATTCGTTTATTTTTTGGAGATGTGATAAACTCATCATCATTATTATTATTATTATTATTTTTCTAGGCCTACGATGCATAGTTTTCATTTTGGAGGAATGCATTTTATTTTGTCATAATTGGGTTATTTTTAGGGCTGGAATTTGTGTTAGCAAATCGAACCGGAAGGCTGTTATTAATATAATTTAAATACTTAGTAAAAGTTTTATCTGGAGTATTAAGGAAATATTAGTCATTTAATTGTTCGACTAGATGTTCTCAGAAATGTTCAGTTGGGATATGTCTAAACAAAATCAAATCAAATCAAATCAACGGTCTTTGTAAATGATTAAAATCAATCAGCTCAGCAGTAGCTGAAGCTCACATAAATATTCATTATGAACATATTATTTATGATGTTTTTAGTGCAAGAATATTCAAAGGCCAAAATTTACGACTTTATAAAAATTCCTACTTAAAACAGTAGTCGGAATGTTATAACCCAAATTTTGTATTTGTACTTTAGGCTCATTGTATAAATCCATTGACATCACAACAAAAGACTGCGTCAGTTGACTAGTGAGGGCCTTGTTAATACGCAATTTTTATTGAAATCAGTTCAGTTTTTATGGACTTTAGGCCGTTAAATAAGCTATTTTGAATCAATAATTCAACAATTCCAATTAAATATCGCTAGGTCTTCTAATTGGCTGATATATTTCAGTAGTTCATAAAAAGACTGCTGGTTTAAATTCAAAGTTCATTTTTTTCTTTCTAAGCTTGTTTTTAAAAAAATTCTTATAAAAATGTGTAGCTTTTTTTAAAGTTAGATTTTTTCAAGTTTAGTGATGGTAAAACAAGTTTCAGCCTTAAAAATTGATGGTTCGATTAATTAAAAATAAAATGCACTTGCTCTTATGGTTTAATGATATAAAATGGCCTAGGGCTAGGATTGAGATGTATAGTAAACAAGAAAGTATATAAAATAAAATGCATGTCTGTGTTGCACGTACTCCGTGTAGCGGATCTAGGATATGGTTGTAGGTAGGAGAAGGCTTAAGTTTGAGATTTTCATTTTCAAAAATTAAATATTTTGGTCTTAAAATTGGGGAACAATGATCCCATAATATAGAATGAGCAAATCTTTAATCTAAGAAGACATAAAAATAATCCAGAATCTGAAATTTCAGGACATTCGGAATTAATCCTCAATTTCAATACATTTTTAGTACAATTTTATTCACTGCATCCAATCTGTATCAATCTGACATGATAATCACATGAGACGTTTAAATTAATCGTTTCATGTGAAAAGCTTCAGGTCACTTTACACGCTTATTATTCAGCCTCAATATGCGCTAAGCCTTGAAAGAATAAAAATATTCGAAATTTGTATGTCTTTTTGAAAAATTGGTCAACATTTTAAAGACTGGTTTTAATACGGAACAAATATTGTTCAATGTTTAAAAAAAAATACAAAAATTATTTTTCTCGACTTCCTGGTTTTCTTAGGGACAGGTCTTTATCTAAGAGCATCCGCGTTTCCGAGTTAAAGTCAAGTAAATGCACCACACATAGTGAGTTAATTCTGAAACTCGGATGATCTCACTTTGAAAAACTGAAAGCACTAATTTTTCCCGATTATAAAAACTAAAAGGACATTTGGAGGTTTTTATTTTTGCATCAGGCATGCCAAGCTTTCTTTACAAATAACTTCATTTGTATAAAATCGTTTAGCCCCGACATTGATTTTGTATCCAATTGCCTGTGAGCTTTGGCCGCGGATCAAACATTTTTTTTGGGGAACCTCTTTTACAAAATAAGGTAAAACACTTGTATCAGGATATTTTAGGATCAACGCTTCTCGTATTAACATTTTTTATTGTTTTTTTATTTCTGCTAATTTATCAATTAAATCTTCCACCTTGGGGCTTAACTAAGCGCAGAGAATTTTCAGGGCTTAACTAAATCAAGGAGAAAATGGTTTGTTTCGTGTAAAAAAAAATATGTGAGTGCCGGGTCTCACGGTTAAATATGTGTAAACATCAGTTTTTGTCCAAGTGCATAATTTTTATTACTGAACGTCATCAAAAGAAACATATTGAATAATTAACACTACATTACCTATCTGTAGGCAGTGCTTAAAAAGCTTAGTGTTGAAAGAACGGCAGCGAAATACCCAGTGGGGGAACCACTGTAACGAAATTTCCAAGCACTAAAAGGCTGGTGGTGAAGTGTCCAACGAACCGTGAAGGTTCGGTACTGAAAGGTCCTGCTTCGTAGTTCACTCTCAACTTTAAGATGACTTCACATTACAGATGGTTATTGTTTATGGTAATCACTCTCTGAGCATCGACAAACAACAACTGTCAGCGGAGAGCACTAATATCGTGGTTCCAATTAAATGACACCGTACCCAAATTCCAAAGGAACTTAATGGTTTGACTGACAGGGGCCGAATTAAAATATCCAGTTAGAACTGTCAACGAACTTGCAACCCTTATGCAACTCCATCTTTCCATCGAGTAAAACTTACAAAAAGTTCAATCTTAATTTTATACTGTACGAACCTCAAATGAATGTCACTATGAGATAGCCGGCGAATTATATATCTTGAGTTTTTAGAATATTTAGTTGCAGTTGTTGTCAGTGGAAATCACTAAAATCGCAGTTTCAATCGATTGACACCATCAATTGCCAATGGAATTGGACGCTGTGATTTTTAATGAATGTTAACTTTGTGCAAGTACAAAAGTAGCCCATAACTCTGCAATTTGTTCAACCTCAGCTATTTTGTATATCCCAGCCACCTAAGTCTCTCGCCTACGTGCCTAAAAATTGCAAGAAGAAATTGCATCGTTTAAAAGCAGTAAAATGTAAACGTAGAATTTAAGTTCAGATTTGTATCACTGAACGCACCCGATATCCTACCATACCCACAGTCAATTGTCAATCCCTACAGCTGACTATTATTATTTTTGTTTTGATTTTGTTTTCTTTTTAATTACTAGTGTCGTGTCCATTTTGTTCGGGAAATAATTAAAAATTAAAGAAAACAATATATGTAAGTGTTAAAATGATAAAATCGTCGGTCGCGTTAAAAACAATTTGCTTTCGTCGTTGGCAAAAACAATATAAATGAGTGGTCGCGATAAAGTATAATCTAATTGTCGGTCGCGTTAAAATCAATTTGTTTTGGTCGGGGCAAATCAGATTTCGTAACGTAACGTGCTACAATGTAATTTGCACGACGGAACGTTGCACAGAAAAGTTCACGTTTTTTTTCCACTCTACCGCGAGTATAGATGTTTACACATCAAAATTCGAGGTTATAATCAAAACGAACACTACGATAATCGAGAAGTGCGAAAAAGTGGGTTTCGCCATGCCGTCCGTCAGTCTGTGCGTCTGTGCATCTGTGCGTCGGTGCGTCCACTGTAATTTGAGCTAGAGCCTAAACGGGTGGACCGAATTGCATGAAATTTGGACAGAGCATTTTTATGTGATTCCCTAGAGGGGGAATTTGAATTTTTGTTTTAGCTCATCTAGAACGGGTAGCTGCCATACAAATATTTTGGTTTTTTAAAATTTTATCGAAAACGGCTGTAACGATTTTGATTAAACTTCGTACCTGTAATAACCAAGTCAATTGTAAGAAAACTGCATTTCAGGTTTTTCTCAAAAAATTCACATAATGGAATTAGGTATTCCACGTTTTTTTGAGAATATGGTCTCATTTTTAGGTTATAATTTTGTAATCTGATGCTTCTCAATAGTTTAAACAATAATACATTTAAAAATTAAAAAAAAAAAACATTTTTATAAACAAACAAAAAATCAAACTAAAAATCAATTTTTTAGTACTTTTGACTCTTTTAATATTTTCTCGTTAAATATTGTACATCATGCATCTTCAATGTTGGGTTACATACAGTATTTAACCACAAGAGCAAGTTCGTGCGATCAAGTCGTGCATATTTTTTGTCAACAAAATCCCTCCAGGCTTGCAAGAAATACAAGCCTAATGATGTCTGACGATTCAGACAGCTGACAGAAAGGGATCGGATTTCTAAGCTGATTGAAAAAAATTGTGTGAGTGCCGGGACTCACGGTTAATATGTGTAAACATCAACGTGCGCGGATCCAAAACGGAATTGTTTTTGCTTGAAGGGGATGTTAAGATTTTTTTCACTGAACGCACCCATCTTAGTATGCAGACCATAACGACGCACGAAGTAACGTTGCACACGAACGTTAACGTTTTTTTTTCACTCTACCGCCAGCATATATGCTTACACATCAAAAAGCACAATTATAATCTCGTTTTCGTTCTACTCATTTTGATTCCAATCGAATATGCAACATTGATTTCCCATTTTGACACACGCACTACCGAATGTTACCGTTCAACAATATGGCTTCTTTCAGCATAACTCTATATTTATATGTGTGTCCGAAATCGTTACTCGGAACATACGAAGGCTTCTGAAGTAGTTAATGGAGTGAAAAATGAGAACAAAAAGAGTACCTACTCCGAACGTGCACGCAAAAAGCGTGAGAGTGGTACGATGATTTGAATGAAAATTCAATAAGACACAAAGTGGGTGCAAGTTGTAGTTGCGGTACTGTTGGTGTAGGTAGGATGTTGATATATGTAGATACGAAGGAAGATAAACTATCGATAAGACACATGTACAAAAAAATTTGGTATCTAATTCATTCTAAATAATTGACACTCTGTGTTTCGTATTCATCTCAAATCTCAATTAATAATTTAATTATATATTATGACGCGTCCTTTAATTTTCGGGAGCCTATTTATCTCGGGGGTTCTTTAGCCCGCATAGCTCATTTTTCCCTGTATTCATTATGTTTCAATTAGTGAACCATTATAAAAGTTGCAACACTGCGATATTTCCACGTGATTTATCCGCTCCCGCAAATAACGCGAGAAATTTTGGTTAGATAAAAATGGGAATAAAAACCAGATATATTTTTGGAAAATAAGTCGGAAATATTGGAAATTAGGCCAGAGGGAATGACGTTATTCCCGGGAGCCGCTTTATCGTTTTCATATTATGTATTTGGAAAAAAGTTAATGGGGTTTGTTGTTATCTCATAACCGTTAAAATATAAAACACGAACTGTTAAAAATAATAAATTTAAATGTTTTTAAGCATAATTTTGGAAAACGGAATATTTCACATAAAGAATTTTGAAAACCACTCCCATAAATAATTTATATCGGTTGCACCATGTAATGGGAACGTCGAAATCGAAAATAAAGAAAAATGTTCTACGGGAGATACATGTTAATAAAAGCTTAATATATTTTGTTCTGTAGATTGTACTAATATTACACACAGCAATTTTATCAAAATTCATAAAGCTATATTTTTGAGAAAAATACGATTTTCCTTGAATCTTTTTTTTTCCCATTCGTGTAGTAGCTATTTTTCATTCGTAAGACATTTTTTTAAAACTTCTTCTTCTTTTGCAAAACAGTTCTAAATTTTTAAGAAATATTGGGAAAGTTGTTTTCGCAATATGTATTGCATTCTTAAAAATAAAAAATATATTGATAAATGATATACAGTCGACTCTCCCTAAGTCGTACTCTCCCTAAGTCGAATTTCTCTGTAACTCGTACTTTTTTGCCATATTTTAACATTCCCTTCAATTTTCCATACCAAAAACATTCCCTAAGTCGAACTCCCCCTAAGTCGAATCTCTCTCTAACTCGAACATATTCTCTTGATTACTGGCATTTTCTTTCACCCCTTAAGTCGAAAGCGCAAAACAAAATAAAAAAACACTACCCCTTCGGAATTTGTATTTGGATATATGTATAATGTAACTACGAACCATCAAGTACCTACACACTTCTATACCCTTAATATGTATTTTATATTTTTGTTTTGTTTCGATGAATTCATGAGTCCTTATTTTATTATTATTTTTTTTTTAAATAAGCAAGAAGCTATATTTTTTGTTAACTTTTTGTAAGTGTGTATATTAACCCTTTTTTTATTAAATAAAAAAATAAATAAATAAAAAATCTTTCTCTCTATAACTCGAATTTTTCCAAAACTTTCTCTAACTCGAACAAATCCTGGTATCCCATGAAAATTCGACTTAGGGAGAGTCGACTGTATTTAATATATAGAAATATGTGCCATCAAAACTTTTTAAAATTGCCTGCATTCAAATTTTTACCAAAATCAGTTCAACCATTTTTGAAACTCAAAAAAAGGAATTGTTCTATTATTAATAACCATTTTTCGGAATTTGTTTAAACAAAGTGCAGTGTGCAATCAATTAATTTTTTTTTTATTAAAATTGTGAAACCTTTTTTGAGAAAAAAATAAGATTTTAATTATAGAGGCAAAGAAATGCTGTCCTTATTACAATACCTACATTAACATAAATGCTCTTCATTCAGCCTATACTCTTTGTCTATTGGAAACCTAATGCGTCCCATCCACACAACACATGTGTGCACACCGGTGCAGCGTCATGACACAAAATCCCCATACACATAACGCACCAATGCAGACACCGACACAAAAAAACAAAAATGTTTGAATTTGTGTGTCCGTGTCTCACACAAGTGTTGTGTGTGTGTGTGTTTATATTAATGCACTCACGCATTCAACGCTCCTAATTGACTGATACCGGAAATCAATTTAATCGCTTATGAACAGTTAGTAAGGTATGATATTCATAAGTTAGCTTGTCTTATTTTATAATTTTAAGTTGAAACGATAAATTAAAATGTTGATAAAAATAAGATTTCATATTAAAAAAAAAACTATATTTTCCAATGCCAAACACATTCATATCCGGGATACTTTTTTTAACAATCACCAAAAAATATAGGTCCTATAAAAAAGTTTGTTGAACTTGATTTGACAAAATATGTTGCATATTTAAGACATAAGATTAATTAATTACCCGAGCTAAAGTGGTGATATACCAAATTATCTAGTTTACATACAAATTAATTGCTTTTTTTTGCTGTTTCTCCTTAAGTAAATGCTAACCTAAGTTGTCTAGTCAGGCATTGTTTTTTTTTGGCACATCATTCTCATATTTTTGTAATAACCTTCACCCAATATTTTAAGATTTAAAAAAAAGAAAAAGAAAAGGAAAAAAAAAAACAAAAAAATATTTTCGATCAGACGTGTATAATTTTATTTTCATTAAAAAAATGCATAAATTCTGGGGTTTTATTTATTGATTTCTTTTGCATTTTGGGCGGCTACAAGTTGATCGGTATTGGCCATGGCAGCAGTCATCAGTTATAATTTGAATAGCTGTGCTGGAATTTTTATTTATTTTTGCACGTTTTTTTTTTTTTTAAATACGTAAAATAAAAAACAAAAAAAAAAACGATTCTTATTTGTGTGCCAAATTTTTTTTATTAAATCGGTATAAAATTATTAGTGGATGCGGGTGTTCTTATAACAAATTTAACTTTGCATGTATGGAGACTTAATTTATAAAAAAAAGAAAAAAAATTGGGACCTAGCAGGTAGGTAGTTCGAGAACTTGCAGCTGTCTACTTTTTACCTTTAATGTCTCAAATGATTTTAGAAAAACGCATATTTTATTTGTTGTTCTTCTTCAAACCATTGAATAGATGATTTTTTGGTTCAAAAGCTTAGCTAGAACACAAATGTTCCCCTAAACGATGACGTGACGACCCCCTACCTATCCCGAGTTTTCACATTTGTAAAGGGTCCGCCATCTAACTTTTTTTTTTTCAACTAGTGCTTATTTCGTGACTGGTAACACTTAGCTCATGTCTGATTTGACAGATAATTAGTTTTTTCCTTCCGCTGAACGAATATGGTTGTGTATACGCTTCGCTAAGTGGGCCTGCGATCGACTTAGAGAAGATGCCGATTTTGCCAAAAAAATCATCTTTTCAGATGAAGCTCATTTTGATCTTGGCGGGTAGTAAACAAGCAAAATTGTCGCATTTGGGGCACAGAAAACCCGCACGCATACATTGAAAAGCCGATACACCCAAAACGAGTCACTGTTTGGTGCGGATTTTTGTCCAGAGGCATAATTGGGCCATTTTTCGAAAATGAGCAAGGAGTGGCCGTTACAGTCAATGGCGATCGTTATCGGGCCATGTTGAACGAATTTTTGTTAACAAAAATTGAAGAGGAGGATATTGGCAACATTTGGTTTCAACAGGACGGCGCTACGTGCCACACAGCCGACAAAAAAAAAAGAAGTTATTTGGCGGACCCTTTATAAACATTTTTCATTTCACAAAAAACCCAAGATCAAATAGGCCGTTTTCTTCAACGATCCCAACCTCAAAATTCGCAGAATTCGTTTGCATTAGAACGTACACAATGATAAGGGAAATCTGGAAGCCTCACATTTTGGATACAGCACTTAGAATCTTTATTAAGAAATCCGCTGCTCATGAGGATATTCTATAATTAAGGCCAATCAATCAATAGAAGTACCCATTAACTCGATTTATGCCTAGCAAGTTCTTTTCACATGGGGTCTTAAACAGGCGCGGATCTAGGATTTCAGTTTGGAGGGGGTCACGTTGCCCGAGGACAAATCGCCGAAAAAATGATATAAAATGCATGCAATTCCTGGAGATGAGAAAAGTTTCGGACTAACATTTAGATACTTATCGATAGTATCGTTGACCAAGGTGATGTTGGCAGAAAAGATTCAAAATTAAAAGATTGCAATTCTTAATTATAAAATTGATTTTTTCAATGAAATATACATACTAAGCAGTTTCTAGATTCAAACTCTGTGCCTACGTTCTGTAACTCTCACATCGATAAAATCAGTCGAGAAATGATGAAAATTGAAACAAATGGTATGAGTTTTGCTCCATTTTTAATCGTTTCTCGACTAATTTTAACCATGCGAGAGTTACAGAACGTATAGGCACTGGTTCGATATTTCATCTACAAAAATACAAAAAATGCCCCAAGTCCAAGACGATACCGAGACGAGAATAAGTTAACGAGACCTGAATGAAATAACTACTTTTTTGGTAAAAGTCAGCTCATTTTTAGTTTCATCAAAATTTCTTAGATTAGTAAAAATATTTTTTAATCAAGGTAGTTTAGGAGGACATGGCTAACAGAAGAAAGAAGATATCACACCAGTGTGACTCATACAAAAAAATGGTTCTTTTTGTACCCGAAAAGCCGCTTTGACTCAAAAAAACTACCCCACTACAGATAATGGGTCTCTTATTAAATTGTCACACGACTTTTATTTACGAGACCCGTCCGTGATTCTATCAGTTTCAGCAGTTTATCACAGCTTACTCAAACCGCCGCCGTTTGCCTAACGAGAATTGGAAGAACGCACAAGACCCGTTCCTGATCCAGAGATACCAGATAATATCAAAATCTACTTAAGATAATAAAATTATAAATTAAAAAAGATTTTGATTTAAATAAACTTCGTTAGATCAAACCCAGGTAGACCAGCGAGCAAAGTTGAAGACTTTGATACAAATTACATCAAGTTCCCATACATCTACAAATTAAGATACTTTGCGTTTGCATCCATCTGCACTTTTTTTCTGAATATCTCGGACTACAGCTAATAAACCTATTTTTAAGTATGTCTAATTTTAGGCAGCTGCCCAACTTCAAAACTTTATTTATAAATATTTTATATTGCGTTTATAAATAAGGAGATGTCCAACTATTCACTAGTTGTTCAAAAGTTTTCTAAGGAAATGTAAAAAATACGACTGTTTATCTTTTGCTCTGGGCTTCTGGGGGGGGGGGTCATTACCCTTATGACCCCCCTCTGGATCCGACACTGGTCTTAAATGGGTTATTTCTGGTATATTTTTGTCGAGCATTATAACTATAACATATGTAGCTCATGGGATCACTTTTCATTCATGAAGCAAAAATTAAGTTTTTGCTCTGGCGGGTAGATGGCTTTTCAGTGTTGCAATTATTGCTTATGTATGTAGTAACAACAAAAACATGCAAAATAAACAAACATAAAGACAAAAAAGATAGGTATAGAACACTGTGTCACAATGATCCGATATTGTTTTATTTTCATGGGATGCTCTATAAGGATCATAAGCGATAGTAAAAGGTTTGTTGTTTACTTGCTCTATTGGGCAAGTATATGTTGGTTTCGTGTAAAAAAACACTACGATGATAGAGAAGTCCGAAAAAGTGGGGGTCGTCATGCCGTCCGTTGGTCTTTGTGTCGAGTGTGGGTGCGTCTACTGTAATTTGAGCTAGTGCCTAAATAAAGGGTGTTTTTTTTAGACGTGTGGTTTTCAATCTGGCAACACTTTTTTCGGAGTTGGTCTTTTTGACAGCTGTCACTTGATTTATGGTCAGTTTGGCTTGCCATTTCATAATTAATAGACTTACTCCTGAACAACGTTTGGAAATCGTGCAAATTTATTACCAAAATAATGGTTACATATATTATTTATTATTAATACCATAATAATGGTTTGCGCGACTCATCGCACACTGCTTCCAATATTCGGTCGACATAATCGGAAAATCGCATAAATTCGAGCAACCATGTATCGGTTTCACACCACGTTTACTCTAGGGGATAATCCTCTGGGTGTTTGAAATATGCCCACCGGCGGAGGGCCCCGGCCGCATAAACAGTACTTTTATAAACCAAAATTGTTATAATTGGCATGTCTAGAGCCACTTCCTTTTATATGCTCTAAGTTCATAAGCGGAGAGTTTTATCGCCATTAACTAAGCTGAATTTTTGTTTTATTTTACATGGAAATTATTTTTTAAGCTGGTATACATGCACTAATAAACACACCTTTTATTGAACATTTATCTTCACGGTGTGCTCGCATTACAGTTGTTAACCACAAGCCACAAGACAAGTTCGTGCGATCCAGTCGAAATTGGGGATTGGCAGTGCCATCACAGCACAAAACGGAGTTTCCATACAAACTATCGATAGCAAGTACCTATGTAATTCACGTGACGGGTAACACAGATTTCTTCGCGATTAAGTTAATCGCCTAGAGTTTTCTGCGCATAGCTAGGCCCGAATTGGATTAGTTGTTGTTGTATCTCTCTCTTCTAAATTTCACACACGAGCGTCTTATTTGTTGCACTAATGAAATTTCAATCGCATTTATCTCGAAACAGCATATTTTGAGTTATGACGGTGTTCTTTTTAATAAACGTACAAAACTAATAAAATATATCAAGAAGTGTTTAAAGAATTTCTAAACTTAAAAAATTGTTTGAACCAAAGTTAATACAAATTTAACCAACACCTGTGCCATCAAAGAATTAAAGAAAACCAAATTTCTTTTTAATTAAACCAAACTCTGTTTGTATATAGAAATATAATGTTTAAAAATATTAATTTTTGAGCTGAAGTGTATACAATTTTATAGAGTTAAAGTTCAAAATCTTAATGCTATACCCAACATTGTTGCTTGGAATCGTATCTTCTTATCTAAAAAGTATAAATTGCCTGCATTGAACTACTAGCGCGTGTCTTTTTTTGCGTAGGGTAGGTATATTGCAAAAATATACAAAAATCACTACATACTCAAATTGCTAAAAATGTATTCCTTTTTATTTTTAAATTCATATTATTTGTCTCTAATTCGCGTAACGTCTTCGTTATTTTTGCCTCCATCACCTTAAACTTTAGTCGTTTTTATTAAACTTACCACAAAAATCAAACATAGTTGCATTGTTTTCAATCACATGTTATGCAAAATAATAGATGTCCGAATTGGTTATGTTTGTTTCCAAATATGCAACATTATTTAATTTTTCTTTTATTGAAATATTTTATCTACCACACTCGAAATTCGTAGACTAATATACCTTTTTTCTATAATTTATGCATCCCACGCAATTAATATTCAAGTTATTCAATATTAAGAAGATGAGAAATAAGCTATTAAAGCTTATAAGCTGACTCGAGACACATATTTCATATTTTTATGTTTTATAATTTTCATAAAAGAAATATATTTTCATGTTTTTGTTCGGATTGCAAATTTAATTTTTTTCTCATTAGTAGTTTTTAGACACGCAATCATCTTTGAATTTATGTGACATTTTGCCTCGAGCTTAAATTTAAAAAAAATTTCCTTATTTGTGATTCGGTCCTGGGACTATTCGCTTGTCAATCTGAATTCGCAATAAGGGGGAATTCCATGATAAGGTGGACGTAAAGATGGACGAGACAAGAGACATGCCAATTCATAACGGTTATATCAGTTTTTCGCCATTAAAAATGGGCGTGCGTAAAGGCGCTCCGCGCTACTTGAAAACAAAATTGGGTGCTTGAAGTATGCCCACTGGATTGTGGGCGGTCTTACTTGGAAAGAATGTATAGCGATAATCATATAGCTGCCTTTGAGAGACTCTAAAGGACTAATGTCACGGTTCGCTTTAAAAAATGCAAAATTTTTGTAAGGTTAGGTTAGGTAGAAGGGCTGACAGTTGATCTTGTTACCGTCACACTTAGATCTATGTAGATCCGTTGTGATACCCTAGGAAGTTGTATCCCACTTAATGTAAAAACCCATGTGTTCTGTAAGCAATCAAGCCATTTAGAGGCATTGACGAAGTTCAGAAGACTGTTCGCCGAAGTTCTAGAAAGATCCTCTAAGTCATCAAAGAAATGATTACCTAAGTGTTTCTTTCTTAAGTGTCAGAGTGCTGGGCAGTGACAAAGGAAGTGTAAGGTGTCTTCATGTGCTTCTTCATCGCTGCAGCCTCTGCAAAGGTCGTCAGTACTGAGCCTCATTTTATTTCTGTGGTATCCCAGTAGGTTGTGTCCGGTGATTATGCTGACAAGGGAACGAAGATTTTTGTTTTTTGTTCATTTGCATAATTTTGTCTGTCCTCTGCTTATTGAAATTGGGCCACAATTTTCATTGTTTTTTCTGATATCTTGTTACCAATATCCTGTTTGATGTTACAGTTTGGTATTTTATTATGTCGTTCGGCTTGACTTGAATCAAGTGACGATCCCGTTCTCGCCAGCTCATCAGCTCTTTCGTTTCCCTGTACATTGCTGTGACCAGGAACCCAGCAGAGTCTAATGTTATGCTGCATGCCAAGAACCCTAAGCTCTTCGCGACAGCAATTTACAAGCTTCGAATGTATTATTATTATTGATTTTTGTAAACACAAGTCCAATATTTCGTATAATCAATCAAGATGGTACCAAACCTGAAGAAGACAAGATGAGAGCGATAACAGATTCACCTTCGCCGACAGATACTAGATCTAATGAGTCGTATATTGGCTTATTGAATTTTTATGGTGCTTTAATTTTGAAATGTATCAAGTCGTCTTGCATCACTTTATCAATTATTAAGAAAAAGGTACTGGCGCAATATCTTAACCAGGCTTATGTTAAGGTGTAAGCATGATACTTGATAACAATTTACTATCTCTTTTTTTATTAAAATGTTCTTTGTTTTAAACAATTTTTAACTAGCATCATCCTAATGCCTGATTTCATAAAAAAATACACTAAAAGCCCTTTTATCTAAAATCCTCTTAAATTTTATCAGACCTTTAAATATTTAGAGTTTCACCAATCTAAAAAACAGAAATTAAAGGGAAATTTAAACTAAAATTGGGTTTGCCTCACATCCCTGGATATAAAAATATATTGTTTTCCTCTCAAATGCATGTGAAAAAGTATTATAAAGGGTGTTTTTTTTAGAGGTATAGAACTTTAAGTTGGCAATACTATTTTAACTGGCGGCCATTTTGTCAGCTGTCAAGTGATTTATTTTTAGTTTGGTTTGGCATTTAAACATGAATATACTGACACCTGTGCCGAAATGGGCCCAAAACAAGATTGCCGTTGATCCCAATTTTCATAAGCGAATTTTGTTTAGCGATGAAGCTCACTTTTGGTTGAATGGATACGTCAATAAACAAAACTGCCGTATTTAGAGTGATGACAATCCTCAGGTTTTTGTTGAGAGACCGTTACATCTACAAAAACTGATTGTTTGGTGTACTTAATGGTTTGGTGGAATAATTGGTCCGTACTTCCTTAAAAACGATGCTGGCCAGAACGTTACAGTCAATGGTGAACGCAATAGAGCCATGATTACTGACTTTTTCGTTCATCAATTGAACCACCATGATGTGCAGGCGAGCTGTGGTTTCAACAAGATGGTGCAACATGTCACACAGCTCGTGTCACAATTGATTTATTGAAGGAAATGTGTGGTAACCGCATAGTTTCACCTTATACGGACCCGTGAATTAGCGTCCAAGATCGTGCGATTTAACGCCGCTTGACTATTTTCTGTGGAGATATGTGAAGTCGCTACTCTACGCCGATAAGTCCGAAACGATTGACCACTTGGAGGACAACTTTCGTCGATATACGGCCACAAATGTTAAAAAAAGTCATCAAAAATTGGACCCCCAGATTAGACTACGTCCGAGCAGACCGTGGCGGTCATATGCCAGAAATCATATTTTAATTATATAATGCCAGAAGAATCTTTCGAAGAAAGTAAATCTTATGTCAATTTAAAAAAAAATCATCTTTGTTTTATTCCATTTCAAAGTTTTAAAGCTCTAAAAAAAATGCTACAAAAAAAATATTCGGAGAACGGAGTCTTATGAATTCGGAATATTCTTGGACGTCTTACTATCGGTTGCTCTTCATCCTCAGATGAAGTTGAACAATGAATTATTTAAAAAAAAAAATCATAAAATATTATTATTCACACACAAACTATACTACTCAAGGTATCAATACGAAGTGTACCAGGGCGTTTCCTAATTGATCTACAATACTTTAACATAAGATTCTTCGGCATGTTCTACGAAAAAAATTGATTGGGAGGTGGGGTCTTTTTCCCCCCATTTATATGAGAGTTGGAATTTTCTGAAAAATTGACTCAAAATGAATAGAATAATATTAAAAAAAAATAACAGCAACACTCACAATATATGTTTTTTTTAAAACCAGAAATTCGTTCTTTTTTAATTACTAAAATTTTGGAAATAGAATTCGGAAATATTCGGATTTTTCGAAAAAAAATACACTATTAAGTAGATATTTATTTGTCTTTTAAAATCCAATATTTTATTATTTGTTGGTCGAACGCTAAAAACAAGACGGTGTTACATCTTCTAGTAGGTAATTAATTGAGAAAATCGAAAATTATAAAAATTACTTTTTTCTTAGGCAATTTTCGTTTTTTTTTTGTTTTGAGGTTTTAGTACATTGAAACCGACTTTTTTGATCAAACATATTTTTAACACGCCATCAGACCTTAGAGTTTTTTTTTCCTTGAGCATGAAATACCCAATTTTCACATCGCCTCCTCGAACGTTTAACCTTATTTTGCGCTTTTCAATACAAATCGGCTTATTCCGATTCATATTATTCGGAGAGAAAAAAAAGTATGAGGAAAAAACATTTTTACAAAATGTTGAACAGAAAAATATATTTTTTCACAAACTACTTATTTATTAAAATATCTTTATTAAAAAAAAAGTAAAAGAATGTATTTTTGGTTTTAAAATAAATCTATTGTGGGTGTTGGTGAAGAAGCCGAAGAATTATTAACACAAATTTGTGTTCATTAATTAGGAAACACCCTGTATAGAATTTACCCTCAGCTCCAACCACTGACCGGTTGGATTGCATGAAATAATTATCACGTCTTATTCTCAAAAAAACTGATGCACAAACGAAAACCTATTCATATCCTCTTATACTTTCTAACTATTTGTCTATTAATTTAAGTTGCATTTAAAAAAGATCTTAGGTCTTACAGGCATATGATTAAGTTTTTAAGTTGTTTTTTTTTTGTAGAACCCTTTTCACTAGCTAAGCTAAGCTGAGAATTTTAAAAATTGCAACAGGCAATAAAAATTCAATATAAAATAACAGATATGAAAAACTCAAAAACAAATTTTTAGTTTTTATTTTCAAATCTAAAAGCACAAATTTGTTGATAGATTAATGCAGTGAATTAGTTTTTCTATAAAACAACTTCAATATCCAGATTATCTCCTTCGTCTGTAAATCGGTGGTAAGTAATTAGCCTGTTGCTGAATATTTCCACTTTGCTGAATTTGGTTCTGACCACTCGTAAGACCTGTTACCTGTGATGAAGTTTGAGCCGCCACCGCTGACGAGCTAGTTTGGCCTCCCAAACTCCCAACAACAGACTGGACTGGCACATTTACTTGGTTTGAGTAATCCGATGAGCCCCCCAATTTGTCGTATTGAGCTAAAATTCAACAATACCTTATGATTTATAAATCTGTACCTGTACAAAATTTCTACAAAAAAAAATTACCTTGAATTACATGCTGGGCGTGAATTGCTTCTTGAGGTGTATTGTACTTGATAAAGAACACATCGGGCTTGTTTGCTGCAGTCGGTGGGGGTGTTACAACTTCCGCAGATAAATCCAAATCATTTGCTTTCTTCGATAGAAGATAAATTGCAGTTCGCTCTTGCACAGGTGCAACCTTAGCAATAATTTTGGCTCTGGTCGATGTTGATGATGGTGCGTTAATGAAAACCACACGGTAATTTGTTGTTGGACGACCTATTGTGATGTAACGAACAATCTGCTGATTGTCATGGTCCTCTGGAGCACTGTGAAGGTAGAAATGCTTTGTTATGATAGGAGCTTGTTGTTGATATTGCTGTGCATATTGCTGATTTGTTCCAATTCCATTTCCACTTCCAATGTAACTTCCTCCGGTGAAACTTTGCCCAAATCCTGTTACACCTCCTTGACTTATTGCTGATCCAGTATTATAACCTGAATCTCCACCACTGGTATATCCCACTCCTGCTGAATTTCCTGCATTGGAAAAACTAGTTGATCCAGCTGAAACTGCTGCGACATTATAATCGGGTGCCAAGAAATTTGCTGACCCATAGGACGACGTCGACGCTCCTGATGCCGTTGGAAAATATGATGTTGCCGCTACTGGCGGAGCCAGCAGATTCGATCCACTATTATAGTCGGGGTTGTAGTGATTTCCCAGGCTGACATCCGGCCTTGCTGAGACCGAAACAACTATACCATAGCACACAAGTACCTAAAACCATGAATTATTCGATATCACTTGACTTTGTATATTTTCGAATGCAATCTTACCAAAAATGTGTTCATATTGTGCTCGACAAACTGCAACTTCAAATCCTAAACCCTAACTGACAACATATCACCAGTCTTCTAACAACTTTATATCAACCAAAATTACGAGACATAACAAGTCCACCATAAAAAAAAAAACATTATAAATTTAAGTGCAAATAAAAATAAAAATAAAAATAAAAAAAATTAAAATCTTAACATTCATATTAAGTGTCTCGAAATCCGGCAGCATTATCGAATAAATTTTTTATGAAAATAAAAATATTTTCTCAGCTAACAAACTATATAATCAATTTAAATGTACTAATTAAATGTACTTTTTGTTGAGGAAAAAAAAAAAAAAAAACTCACAAGAAAGGTGCAAATTTGTATGATATTTCGATAGACTTATTTTATTGCATTTGGGGAATTCCATATCTATACAGTTTACCTACATACATCAGAGCACTCTAACATCACCTTCGAAAAATCTTGATTCGGTTGTCAGATGAAACCAATTAGCAGGCAACAACATTTATTTAGATTTTTTCTGAGTCACTTTTTTTGTCAAACATTTATCTGAGACATCTCTTTTGTTCTTACAGATGGTTGGCAAGCGCTCCGGGATGGGAATCGTCTCCAGTTGTGGGAATACCGTAGAGCTCTGGTATATGCGCAAGCACATCATGGAGTATTTCCCTTCTTCAAGATGTCTGTGGAAAATAGGTTAGTATATTCTTAAGGAATTCAACATTACATGTATAATGGTTAAGTTCTAAACATGATTATCTTTTTTTTAGGTATAATGAACCTTATGACTACATTATAACTCTAGATGCTGGAGATGTGGGCTTGCCCGATGAGTTCTTTTATAATGTTGACAGCAATGATGAGGTGAGTTGCGTAGGAATTAAATACTAGAAAAATAAAACTTCCTTATGACCCTACACTCCATGTCCAAAATTTGTAGACCTAATCTATATAGATACTTATAAATTAAGAGAATAGTAGGGTAAAAGCAGGTATAGTTGCGTTTATTAATTTATTATGTTTACTCTTGCTAAACTATGGGATATTTCAAAACACAGTGCATCAGCTGATTAACCAATAAGAATAATAGGCGCGTTTTATTAACCCTTAAAACCCATATAGATGAAAGAAGTGACTCTAGAGCTAGACATGAGTATTTATAACAGTTTCGTTTATAAAAATAAATGTTTATGCGGCCCGCAGGTTAGGGCCCTCCGACGATGGGAATACTTCGGGCCCACAGAGTTTTCTTTTCCAAATCACCTGAAACACGTTTTTCGAAAATTGTTATAACTGTTATAAATTGAAATTTCTCTAGTCCCTCCATCGATAAAACAAATACGGATCATAATGACAACTAGCTATTGCTAGCCATTTTCAATGGAACGCACAGAATTGATTTCAGTATACAAATCTCATCTGCTCGCCATAAAAGCACGAGTAGTTGGCAGAACTAGAACATGAATCAAAGAATACAAGATTACGCCACTTCTATTTTTTCACTTTGTTGTTGTAATTTTGACTACGCGTCGTGACGCACTACGAGCCAAAAGAGATTCACTTTTTGTTCAATTTGTATGAGATATATAGGGTCGCGAAAAATTAAAGCTATTTACATTTCTTTTTAAAGTGAATTCTTTATTATGATGTATTTGAAATATTGTGCTAAATGTTTTTCTACTAGTAACAACAATAAAAATAATAAAACATGAAGGAAATATGACTGATATTTTCATTTTTTCACATCACTCTGCTATTTTTTGTTGTTTTTTGGCGATTTATATTTTTTAAAACAATTTAACATACATTTTAAGACAATTTTCGGTGATATTTTATTACTTTTAAAAGGAAAAGCCTTTTTAATCATTAAATTATGCGCACACGAAAAGCCATCTTCACTGCAATTTACTTTGCTGTGACATTTGTTGTTGTTGTTTTGGCTCGTATGACGTAGAAGTGGCGCAATCTTGTATTCTTTGATTCATGGAACTAGAATATCGTTTGCATCTACTCATAACTCGCAACCTCCAAAAGAATATGGATAAAGAGTATTATTTACCCATCTCTTTTTTCCTTATGTTTGTATATTTTGAATGTGTTTCTTGTTTTATTTCTTCACCCTACTAACAAAATAAAAACTGAAAAGCTCCATAACTCCATATTTCATTTTGACAATACAAAATGTGAGAAAGGTATGTTTGGAAGTGACTCGAGACATGCCAATTATATCAGTTTTGGTTTACAAAAGTACTGTTTATGCGGCCCCGCAGATTCAGGTTCCTCCGCGCCCCGGTGGGCATACTTCAGGCAACCTGCTTTTTTTTTCATAGTCATGCGAAGCGCGTTAAGTAACGTCCACTTTTAATGTGGAAAAACTGTTATAAATAAATTGTTTCGTCCATTAAGAAAGCAGGCTTAGTATGATACTAGTTAAAAATTGTATAAAACTAAGGAGTAAGGAGCTTTACAGTAAGTAAAGGGTCCGCCATCTAACGTTTTTTTTTCAACTAGTGCTTATTTCGTGAATGGTAACACTTAGCTCATGTCTGATTTGACAGATAATTAGTTTTATCCTTAGCTGAACGAATATGGTTCTGTATACGCTTCGCTAAGTGGGTCTGCGATCGACTTAGAGAAGATGCCGATTTTGCCAAAAAAATCATCTTTTCAGATGAAGCTCATTTTGATCTTGACGGGCTTACTGCGAAATTGTCGCATTTGGGGCACAGAAAACCCGCACGCATACATTGAAAAGCCGATACACCCAAAACGAGTCACTGTTTGGTGCGGATTTTGGTCCAGAGGCATAATTGGGCCATTTTTCGAAAATGAGCAAGGAGTGGCCGTTACAGTCAATGGCGATCATTATCGGGCCATGTTGAACGAAGTTTTATTCACAAAAATTGAAGAGGAGGATAGTGGCAACATTTGGTTTCAACCGGACGGCGCTACGTGCCACACAGCCGAAGCTACACTCGATGTTTTGCGCCATTTTCAAAAAAAAAAAGTTATTTGGCGGACCCTTTAAATTGTTTACTATACTCTGTCCAACAAAAATTGGCAGTGTAGGCAAGATAGGAAGTTTGTCTCTCATTCTGGCTTCAGTGGATTGCATAAATTCTGTCCTTCATTAAAGCTTTCACAGGGTTGTCGTAGTGTACACATAACACTCATCATTAAAAGCTTTTTCTTAAAGCTCGAAAATCAAAAGCACCTTAACAGAAACTCAAGGAAAAAAAGCTGAACGAATTATCAAATGGACAAGGGTAACTCTGAATGCACATCAAGCTGCAGCCAATCGCCATTGGCCACAGCAACTCAGTGCACACTCAGATCACTGATCTCTATACATACAAACATAATGACTCCAATTGAAGATTGTTATACAGTGCGCTTGGCACCAGGTTTGTATAACAGTATAACTTTTTTTTTGTCAAAGTGGCTGAACACAATACACGCGAGTCATGGCGCGCGTCCTTATCTTACAATGCTAAAATACATAAAATCTCGTTATAGAACGGTGTTCACATTGGACTGTCTCCTTCGACTTTTTTTTTGCGTCTCTGTACTTTATCTCACTCACACTTCATGGTGAGAAAATGATGGTGACGAAAGTAACGATTTTTTTATTTTTTGCTTAAGATTGTCCATTTTTTTGACGTTTTCTTTTGTGATATCTGTTCTCTCTGTATGTACCTTATCTTTGGCACTTAAATTCTACGGAATCCAATTTTTTTAATTGAAAGCATTTTCCTAATAAGATTTAGATATTTTGTAAGTGAAAAGTTTCTAATTAATCCTTCAACGAGCAAAGATTTTTGTTTTGTTTTAACGAATGCTGCACGTCATAATGAGTCGGATGTGTTCACATTAGGTTTTTTGTCTGAACAATGGATCTGTAGCCGCAAACGCGTTTCTGGGAGTTAAATAGCAGGTGACATTTCTTGCGAATTTGCACAAATTGTAACTGTAACTGTGTATTTTTTTAATTCTCGATTTATAAGATTTCGGAAAACAGGAAACGCAGTTTTCTTACAATCACTTTGTTCATTACAGGTAAAAAGTTTAATCAAAATCGTTATAGTTTTCATAAACATTTGAAAAAAAAAAAAACAAAATTGTTGTGTGGCAGCTAAACGTTCTAGATTGAACGAAATGAGTTTCTTAAACAAAAATTCGAGTTTGCCTTTAGAGAATCACATAAAAATGGTCTGTACCAAATTTGAAGCAAATTTAGCCCACATTACAGTTGGACGCACAGAACAGTGAACAGATGAACAGTGTTTTATTTGTAAAGTGAGCCAGAATATTGGCCAGATCGAAATCGTGCGCATGTTTATGGGGTTTGTATAACTACTGAGTTTACGATGTGTCAAAAATTCGCCGACGACCTTAAAATTCACTAAAAGATTTAAATTTCACGGATTAAACCCGAATTGAAAAGATGAGTTTCATTCAACTCAAGTCGTTGAACGATAAACTAACAAGAAATTCAGTTGTGACGCCATGCCATCCACACAAACTGTAAAACATTAGTCTATCTCAGTTCTCAGTTTACAAGCAGGAATGATTGCATTCAAAAATAAATATTTGAAATAAATTTAAAAAACACTGTACTCATATGAAGTAAGATATAATAAAAAAAAAAAAAAATAATCTCGAACAAAAAACTTTAATAATAATAAAATACCTCTATTTATACAATTTTTAAAATTAATAAATAAAAATAATTAAGTTATTATTATTATTTACTGTACTATTCATACTAGAATGTCAGTTTATTAGACTTGCCCATTCTTTATTCCGTCAATATCATTAAATTTTTGAACAACAACAGCAACTTAAAGGTGCTACCAGCAAATGTTTACGAATTAATTTATAATTCGATTATCTGGATAGCTATACAGCTGTTTCAAGGGGTGCCAAACCGCCTATCATCAGTCTCTTCCTTATTAGTGGTGCTGAGCTTTAATCCAATTTTATTATGCAAAACTTTCTACATGCCCACCATAGGAATCGAATAGTCTTAGAAGCCATATGCACTACCCATTCCTTCGCTTGAGACCACTGACGTCACAGGTCGAAAATGGGTAGTTTTTGTTTATCAAATGCATTTGGAGCATCAACATTTTTCTAAGCGCCTTTAAGTATGTTGTCGGAACTCTTAAGATTACAATCAAAATAAAAATATATTGCATCTCAAACGAACTTAAAATATGGATGCATGCAAAGTTGTATAATGATGCTGCCCTAGGTATTTCGGAGAGAAGAGAATAACTAATTGTCATAATGAAATTTGCTTATAATTCAACCTACGATTCATTAACCTTTTGCGATTACTTTGAGTATAACCTTGTGATAGCCATAGACTATAGTAATTTTTAGATCACGCCGATTTTAGATTCACCACCACGCATCGGTGGAAGACACTGGCCATGCACGGCTGACTACTGCAATTTTTTTAATTAACAACATCAAACTTTACCAATAGGAACTGTCTCAAACTAAAACGCTTTTTCAACTCTATATTTATATGATTTTTGTTCATCTAGCTAATGTCTGTTTTGTTTTCAGGTGGTGGTTGCATATAAAATGCTGCTACGTGATTTTGCAATCAATATGGGTAAGTAAATTAATCATTAAAAAAAAAACATGTTTATAAAATTAATAGAAATAAGTATGGGTGTTAAATAATAAACTCCAAGATATATTTTTGCGTTTTTTTTATGTCATATACGTATGTTTATAAAGGGTGATTTTTGTAGAGGTATAGAACTTTGAAATGGAATAAAACAAAGATGATTTTTTTAAATTAACATGAAATTTACTTTATTCGAAATATAATCTACTGGCATTATAATTTAAATATGATTTCTGTTATATGACCGCCATGGCTAGCTCGGACGTAGTCTAATCTGGAGGTCGAATTTTCGATGACTTTTCCAACATTTGTGGCCGTATATCGGCCAAGTCCTCCAAGTGGTCTATCGTTTCGGGTTTATCGACATAGACTAGCGACTTCACATATCCCCACAGAAAATTGTCAATAGCAGCGTTAAATACCACGATTTTGGAGGACAATTCCGGGTCCGTAACGTGAAACTATGCGGTTACCACACATTTCCTTCAATAAATCAATTGTGACACAAGCTGTGTGACATGTTGCGCCTACTTGTTGAAACCACAGCTCCGGCACATCATGGTGGTTCAATTGATGAACGAAAAAGTCAGTAATCATGGCCCCCGCTCTATAGCGGTCACCATTGACTATAATGTTCTGGAAAGCATCGTTATTAAAGAAGTACGGATCAATTTTTCCAATAAGAAAACACCAAACAAACAGTTTTTTTTAGATGTAATGGTGTCTCAACATACTCTTAAGGATTATCATCACTCCAAATACGGCAGTTTTGGTCACTGACATATCCATTCAACCAAAAGGAATCAACAGCAATCTCGTTTCAATTCCATTCACCGAATGTACAGCGCCGCCGCGCCAGCCGCGCCAGGTGGTAGTCGTCAATTCATGATGAAATGCCAAACCAAAATAAAAATAAATCACTTGACAGCTGAAAAAATGGCCGCTATTTAAAACAGTTTTGCCATTTTGCCAAAATATAGCCCATGACTTGAAAATTGTAGTCAATAAAATCAAGATGGCCACCAGCGCTAGATCTATATCAGGTGGGATATTTTGGTGGCCACAAATTGTGTGGGTCTTAAATAATAACATCTTTTGAAACGCTTACACTTCTGGACTTTAAATTTTAGTGTCCCCATTTTTGTTTATACATCCGCATTAGGGTGTGTCTCAATTAGAATTCTACGTATTGGGGCTTAAAAGGTTCTCAATACAATTAAAAAAATATTCTATGAGTTTTAAGTCTGACTGAGTTGAAAAACACGTAGATTTCATAGTGTTTTACTTATTTTTGATAAAATTGAAAAAACTTTATTGAAAATTTTTAAACTTAAAGACTATATGAGAAGTATGAAGCAAAATTTCTAACAGTGTTTTTATAAACCCAGTTAGAAATAGCAACCAAAATCGTTGTTTTTCGGTATTTATTGATATTTTTAACTGGGTACCTATACAAATTCCAAAATTTTCATAATTTGGAACACCCTAATTCACATAAAACATAATAAATATTATAATTAGTATTTTAATAATTATTTCAACTTTTTCAGGGGTTGTTACTCAGGAAGCTGAACTATTTGCTGATGAAATATTTCACTACGAAAAACGTATTGTAAATAATATTCTCGCCGTGCAATCATCTAGTCAAAGGAGACTTAATGAAATCAGAACAATTCAAGAAATTAAAATCATAGCTCCATCGGTAAGCAAATAGTAAAGATTAAAAATTTCAAACCTATTTATTTAATTCAAACTTCAATTTAAATGTATAGCTTCCAGTATTTGAGTCACTTCAAGCGATATTTCCGGAAATTAAAATCACAGATGATACAGAAGTACTAGTTCGTGATTTGGATGTCTTACATGAGATGTCAATTATAGTTTCAACATCTGATAAAAAGTATGCATCATAATTGTCTTAATTGAAAGCTTCCCATTGAACTTGTTTCTATTTGATTTATAGGCCTCTTAACAATTTCATTATTTGGTCGCTGGCAAAAAAATTCTTGCCACATCTATCCAAGGAATATCGAATTCTTATTGAAAATTTCGACAATGCTGTTTATGGTAAGATTGTTAAATTCAAAAATTGCACACAAGTAGTACCTATCAGAATATTTTGAAATGAATTTAGGAAAAACAGCAAGTTATCCACGATGGATGGTTTGTGCGAAAATAGTTCGTGATTGGCTGCCATTTTCTGTTGATGCGTTGCATGAAAATCCGGATCTTCTGAAGGTAAATTCAAATTCAGATCAGAAAGAAAATAAGTTGTCACTCTTGATAGCTTCTTTAAATGTCTTTATAGTCAGAAAGCGATAGTCAGATGAATCTTCACCGAAAACAAACAAATTCATTTCCCAATAAAACCTCTGGCAATGATGAATTTATGAAATTAATGTTCTACACACTTCGCAACCAAGTGACAAGTTCCATTGAAGAAGCCAGCTGGATTGAACCCGATTTAAAAACATTCATTCTTGGAAAGGTTTGCTAGTTTAAAAAAAAAAAAAAACAAAAAATTAAATCTTTATATATGTAATTAATTTAAATAAATATTTTCTTTTAAATTTCCAACGATTAGTTGACATCAACGCGTCTTCAGATCGGAATACCATCGGAAATTCTTCACACTAAATCATATGTTGATGAATATTATAAAAGTTTGATGTTGTATTATCTTTACTTCGTTGAGCATTTGGAGTCAATTTGGAATTTTAGAAAACTAAGACTGCAAGATAAATTGAAATCACAAAGTATTATCGATATGTAAGTTACTTTTCTTTTATATTTTATCATATTTTCTATATAAAGGGTGTTTTTTTTAGACGTGTGGTTTTCAAGAAGAAATAAAATGCATATAAATTAATGTTATGGCCAAGAATCTACCTTTATTATAAAGATAAGGGTTTGTTATAATGTTTTAAAAATTATTTCGGTCAAATGGCCACCGTGGCTGGCTCGAATAAATTCCAGGCGAGAGGCCCCATTTTCGACAGCTGCAATTGTTGCGCGCGATGGCGGATGGACTCATTCGGGTCTTCTTCGATACTCTCCTCCACACCAGTAATAGCGTCTTCGGTGCGCACTGTACGGCGCGTTTCTGAGGATGCGCATTATCCACTAGAGTCAACGTAGTGCGGTGCGAAACCGATCCATGGTTGCTCGAATGTATGCGATTTTGCGATTGTGTCGACCGAATATTGGACGCTCCGCGCGATGAGTCTCGCGAACCGAACCATTATTTTTATAATAAATTTGCTTGATTTGCAAACGTTGTTCAGGAGTAAATCTATTAATTATGAAATGGCAAACCAAACTGAGCATAAATCAAGTGACAGCTGTCAAAAAGACCATCTCCGAAAAAAGTATTGCCAGATTAAAAACCACACGTCTAAAAAAACACCCTTTTTCAGTTTTTTTACTATACATAGCAGGTATTGAAATATCTTATGAATTCTAGATAAAACGATTTAAGTAAAAGATTCTGTTATTATAAACTATTTATGTGCAAAAATTATTAATTTATTTTTGTAACTTGGTTAATTGCAGGATTGTTTTGGAAATGTACGCCACCGATAACGTTAATCCTGTTACCTACTCGACGACATTGAATATGATCCTTATATCAAAGCATCTTTCCCAATCCAAATATTACGACTTCAGATATCCAATGTAAGTTTCAATGGCACTGCTTAATTTACTTTATTTTTTTAGATATTTATAAACTAACTTATTTATATAATTTTCAGTCCGGTAAATTTTGCCCGAGTTGGTGCTGACATTGTCGAAAAACTCATCGAAACAGTAACCATATTCGAAAATCAGTATAGATTTAGCTCGAAATCAACAGATTTCGTGAAGGAGAGTATTTTCAAAATAAATGCACAGTGCATGACAGAAGTGACAGACGATAATAATTTATCCGAGAATGCCTTGAGCTCCTTCCATACCATTATGAGTGCAGCTAGAATAACTGCAAAAGCTTTAACAAAATTTATTGAATCAATAGATGAGACCGCTCCAATTCCTGGAGCTTCAATAAATCCAAGCTTGACTTACGAAAATTTACAGCTAACCAATCGAAAACGACTTCCTGGACTGCGATCGTTAAATGAAAACGAACTGTTTACTCTTGCGTATATGCAGAAACACTGTAGTACACCTATTGCTAATAAGGACTATGCCAGGATAAAACCTCATGTTGAGAAAAAACTGGCTGAAATTTATTTGTAAGTCAATTCAATTTTCAGTCATAGGTTTAATAAATTAATTTAATTTTTCATTGTTTTAAAGATTCAATGCCACTTGGAGACATATTCAATTCCTGCCAAGATCTTCAAGCTGTTCTGTCAATGAAAACATATGCACAAATATCTTATAGGATTGTAGAATATCAAATTGGTCAATTTGAAAATACGTATTGTTTATTATATTTTATTTGCTTTTAATTTATCTAAAAAGCCTACAAAAAGTTTTTAAGTTAATATTTAAATAGTTTTAACGTATTTAAAAAAAAAAAAATTGTTAATGTATTCATAAAATTTAATTCCCAATATTATCAAAGTGCCTACTAGCTCTTAAGATGCCTTAATTAAATTAGTGTAAGGAAAAAAATATGCACGACTGGGTCGCACGAACTTGCTCTTATGCGCGATCACATTGTGGTTCCATAGTCTGAAATAAATTAGCTATAGGAGTATATATTTTATCCATTTGCCAAATCTTAGTTTAGTTTCAGGTGGTAAATATTATGTGAGTATACAAAAATTAACAATATAGCCTAGTGTTGCACATATGCAATATGCATAAAAGGAAATTATACTATTTAAACTAGTAAATTGTTTTAAATCAACAAAATTAGAAAGAAATTGATTAAAATACTTTGAATCCGTTTTAACCCAACGCGATGTACACCATCTGATTTCTTATATAAATCTTTATTTATGAGAAAAAAATTTTGAAAATCGTAGGAGCGGTTTTAAAAATAATTAATTTTTTATATATAAAATTTCGTTAACATTTTTGAGAAAAATAACTGGTACGCCAATTTTAAGCATTTATTAATGTTGCGTTAAAAATTGAACTTCACAAAAAAATCTGCTACCAGTTTTCGAAATATCGAATTTTCAAAAAATAATTTTGATTTTTTTTTTAAAAATCCAAAAATCATTTTTTAGAAAATTTTGAGACGCACTTTTATTGATATTTGTTACAAGCTTCTGTATAAAAAATCTAATTTTATTCGGCTGATCATATGTTGAGATAGTCGAAAATCAAAGAAAACGTTCTATGAGAGGTACTGTTAATAAACGTAAAATATAAACTTTAAAAATTTTAAATGGTAGATCGTACTAATTTTAACACAGAAATAAACTTTTATGAAAATCGTAGGAGTCGTTTTTGAGAAGCAAAATATTTTTCTTAACGGTTTTTTAACATTTGTATGGGAGGTACCGTTAGTTTTGGGTATTAGAATATTTGTTGTCAAAAATCTTCTAGATAAAGTTAAAAAACTGTTATTTACCAAGTTTAATAAAAATCGACCATGTCGTTTTTGAAATATTGAGTTTTCAAATAAAAATATTAAAACTTTTTTTAAAAATCTAAAAAATATTTTTTTGAAAATTTTGGTACACAATATTATTTAAAATGTGTCAATAATTCTTCATAAAAAAATTGATCAGAATCAGTTTAACCGTTTTCGAGAAAAGCGAAAATCAAAAAAATGGTTCTTTGGAAGGTACCATTAATAACCATTTTTCGGAACCATTTTTTTTATTAAACGGCAACTTATAACTATTTAAATTTATTCAGTGCTTAAAAACAAATTCGGTAGCGCTGGATTTGAGAAAAATAAGTTTTTCCTTTTTGGCCAAGAAATTTTGTATGACAGCTACTGTTAATTTTGGTCCTAAAAAAAAAGAGAAAAAAACGGGTGGGGGGAATGTCCAAAAAACGCTAGGTACCAAGTTTAAAGAAAATCGACCCATCCGTTTAGGCTGTAGTCGAACCGACAGACAGACAGACAGACAGACAGACAGACGGACGTTTTTGCGAGACCCACTTTTTTTGACTTCTCTATCATCGTAATGTAAAGTTTGATCAAAATCTCGAGTTCGATTTTTTGTACGAATCCATAACTTCCCATATAGTACCTATATCGCAAGTAAAAATGGCCATTTATAAAATTCTAAGCAGACTGAAATCCAATTGAAAAATTAATAAATACTTAAATCTAAAACAAAATGTGTTGACTTTTTTTTATGAAAATACAATTCTTCTTTAAAGTTTAAATTACCATTTCTGGAATGGGGAAAATCTATAAGAGGTAAATATATGGGATTTTTCATTTCGCATCAGTAGCGTACTTTATATTTTTTAATTCTTCTAATTCAACAAAAATAAATTAAAGCTTAAAATAAGAAACTATAACTTATATGTAGACGAAAATATAAAGTTTACGGCATACAAACAGTGAGGTAGGTAAGGGTGAGGCATGTTGCCCCCCTGCAACTCCCCTGCTTGGATTCACTTTAGGATTTGGAGTAGGCGCAAGGTTGGTTATATACAAAGTTGTTTTTTAAAGTTTTATTTTTAAAAATTTATAACGTCATAGTGAAATTTGCTGTTTCTACACTAAAATGACAACTTTAAATAATTATGGACTTATGGCCACCCTTCATTAGTAAGCCATGAGACCACAATCTGCGGGTCATTAGTCCACAAATAAATTCTGCGGACTTCTAGCCAAATTAGATGGGTTAAAAGTTCACAATTGATTTGTGGACTTGTAACTCACCCAAGTGACTTGTGGACTTCTGACACTGAGCCGAAATTTGGCCCCAATGAAAAATGGCCCCAAGCAAAATATGAAAAATTGCCCCAAAAATGTTTATGAAAAATAATATCAAAAAAAAAAAAGATTAGATTTTGTGAATTGGGGTGATTTTTAATGTTTTTGGGGTTATTTTTCATTTTGAATTTTGCGGTAAAATTTCATTATGAAAAATGGCCCCATACTTTTAATCTTAAACAATAAATGAAAAATCACCCCAAAAATGAGGTAGGTAATTTTTAATAGTGAAAAATTACTCCAATTTATAAATGTTAAAATTGCCATAAATTAAATGAAAAATAGCCACAAAAGTTATTTCAAATTAAAAAAAGCCTCAAACCAAACAGTAAAAAACGCCATTTTTTCGAACGATTTTTTAATTAGATTTTTCAAAATATAAAAGGATTATTCTACTTTTTGTACGAATATGGACATTTCTACAAAAAATTTGAATGGTCCTTTTCTAATTTTGAAAAATCGTGCGATTTTTGTACGATATTTAATTAGTTTTTTTCAAAATTAAAAAGAACCATTCTGCAATAGTGAATTAATAATCGTACAAGTAAAATATAATGATTTTTTTTTAATTTTGAAAAATCTGATTAAATAATCGTACGAAAAGTCGCGCGATTTTTGTGTACAATTATTTAATCATATTTGTGTAAAAAAAACTAGAATGTTCTTTTGTGTATTTTGAATTTAAAAAAAAAAAAACAAAAAACTGATTAAACAATTACCCCAAACTGAAAAATAAAAAAAATATGAAAAATTACCCCAAACCGTAAAAATTAATCAATAAATTTATATTGTTGTTTCTTGTTGTTTACAGTTTTTCTGGCTATTTTTCTTTTCGATTCGATTGAATAATTTATTTTGGGCTTTTTTTCATTATTTTGGGCGATGTTTCCGATTTGAAAATGGACCAATTTTCATTTTTTGTTTGGGGTCATTTTTCATTGGGATCAAATTTCATGCAGCCGGATTTTAAAGAAGATAACGAACATTGAACATTGGTTTTGAAATTGTTAATATCAAAATGACAGGGACAAATAAAGCATTCCACATGTACATTCGTGTTGTGTGGCTAAAGAAAGATTCCAATACTTGATAGTACCTACGATAGAGGCTTGGCTCATTCATTAAATTGAGTTCTATTCCAAAATTTTAGAATGTTTGTACAAAAATGTAAGCTGCACAATGTTTTTTGAATTATTTTTTGTGTTTGGTATTTGCTATAACTGATGTTAAGAAGCTTATGGACTAAAGGCCGCTAAGAGCTATTTTGAATCAATAAATGAAGAACTCTTACTACTGTTCACTTACTGAATTACGAATCATTTGGAATAATCGTGATAGGGCTGAATAATTGGGGTGATGTCACTTGATGTGATTTGGTCCAAATTATGAAATCAAGATAATCATTTGGAATAATTTGTTTCATTGCACAACAAATGACCAATAACGCCAAAGAAGGACCAGATTCTTCAACAAAATATTAATCATTTGCTTTAAACTTTAATTTTGGCTGTTTAAAGATTCTAACTGAAGCTCCAAGACGATGTTTTTTCTTAGCCGAGATTAATCTTCGTAATTCCAATTCTCTGATATGTGGTCTTTCATCGTTTAGCATTGCCATCAATATGTTGAAAAATAAGAATTGCTTGCAAATACAGGGTATGTAGATTCCCTGCTATTGGTGAAAACTCAATAGCAGCAAGATCAGCACAATTTTCCTGAATAAACCTGAGGTCCTAATGTAGCTCCATCCATTTTAATAAATAATTGAAGCAGTGGAAATTTGTTACCATGCAGTTAAAATATGTACCATTGCCACGGTCGTCCCAAGTTCAACTCCATGAGCCCGATAACCTTACTTTTCCAACCAGTGTTTGTATAGCTGCACCATCGCAACCAACTGAAAAGAATTTATCGAGTCCGCTATATTTTTCCATGTTCCAGAGGATGTGGTAAGATGTCCTAATTAGTATGACACGAATAACACCAGTTCTGTGAGTAGTGAAATATACTCCTTTACCTCCTTTTTTCAGACCTCGTTTTTCAGAAAAGATTGTTTTTGTCTTTTCTTCCATTTAAATAAATGCTTTCAATGCTCGAAAGACAATCTTCAGTTTGGAGGAGTTCACGTTGCCGTTACCTGGGCCTATACGAACTTTAATTCGATCTATGACGTTTTCTATATTCACTGCGGTTACCAAACCAACATCTTGTAACACTACACTTGCAAATGCTGCTGCTGATCGATCCGAGATGCCGTACTGATTACAAACTCTTGCCACATTTGGGAAGATCTAACCAATTTCTTTCACTTCTCTCTTGGCACTATGAAGTACTTAGCTGGGTGTCAGTATCAGACATCAGTGTTATCATTAGTTGCAGATGAAAAAGAAAGAGACCGAACGACCAAAACCGAGTAACAAGTGCAGCAACAAAACTATGAACGAACCTTTTTTTCCTTGTGCAAAAAAATATACTCGTCATGATTTTATGATTGAAGTTGATATAACAAAAATTGACTATGTACATGATGTGTTGAAGATGCTTCTTAACAAATAACTCGAGAACGGCTAATCGTAGAAAAAGAAAATAGAACTAACTTTCTCTTATTCAAATAATATTTTTTGTAGAATTTAAACTTTCAGAATTACGGAGCCTGAAATAAAAATTAAGGCCTTTTTGGCCAATTTTGCAAACCGTTGAGTCGTGTTAGAGGGCCAACAAAAGTTCAATTTATTTTTTTTTTTATTATTTTAGGTAATTATGCTACTAAAGGGTGTTCCAATAAGAGGTGTTATTTTGATATTCAAATAAAAATGGCAATATTTGAGATAAATGATCGGATGTTTATTTCATTATAAAGAGGAAGGTATGCCGTTAATAATGGAACACAACATCAGAGAAATGGCCGCCACGACCATGCTTACAGGACCATATCCTTTTCATGAAATTTTCCATAACCAAATCGCAAAGTGGCTGCCCTATGTCCTCGATAGCCTCACGAATTCCATCTTTGAGGTCTTGAATCGACGCTGGGCTGTTGGCGTAGACCTTATCTTTCACGTGGCTCCAAAGGAAGAAGTCGCAAGGTGTTAAATCACAAGATCTCGGTGGCCAATTGTGATCACCTCTTCGAGAGATAACACGGTCCGGAAACTTTTCCCGTAAGAGATCGATGGTTTCATCGCTTGTGTGGCACGTAGCGCCGTCTTGTTGAAAGTAAACGTTGTCCAGATCAATACCATCCAATTCCGGCCATAAAAAATCATTAATCATCTCTCGATAGCGCAATCCATTGACCGTAACTGTTGCTCCAGCCTCATTTTCGAAAAAGTAAGGTCCAATGACCCCGCCGGACCATAAACCGCACCAAACAGTCACGCGTTGAGGATGGAGAGGCTTTTCAACAATAACTCTTGGGTTTTCCGAGCCCCAGATGGGACAGTTTTGCTTGTTGACGTAGCCTCCGAGGTGGAAATGGGCCTCATCAGTCAAGATGATTTTTCGATGAAATTCCGGATCATTTTCATGCATTTCAAGGACCCAATCAGCAAAGACACGACGTTGCTGATGATCAGCCGGCTTGAGTTCTTGTGTTAACTGAACTTTATAAGCCTTAAGACCCAAGTCTTTATGCAAAATACGGTGTAATGACGTTTGTGGAATGCCTAATTCCAAAGAACGACGAGGAATGGACAAACCTGGGTTTTCTTCAACACTTTGGGGTACAACAGCAATATTCTCAGTTGTTCTTGAGCGACGTGCACGGGTTTTATTCTTCACATCACTAACTTGTCCCAACAGCTCGAATTTGTCCACCAATTTCTGTATTGCGGTCCGACAAGGTGCTTCACGACGACCCAAAAATATTTTAGTTTTACGAACCGTCTCTGCCAAATTTTCACCATTTTTATAGTGAATTTAAATAATTTCAATGCGTTGTTGAAGCGTGTATCATTCCATTTTTATTTATGGCGTAGTTTCTACTTGTCAAATGTAAAAAAATGACAGCTTCAAAAGTGACAGCTACCGAAATAGCGGGCTATTCAAAATAACACCTCTTATTGGAAAACCCTTTATTTAACGGTATTCGAATAGGAAAATCAAAAAATTAAATTGGCGCTCCATTCTATTGTACACTTACTGCCTAGAAGTTATAAAAATCTGTTGCACTTTTCCTACTCCTTGGGAAATGGGTATTCAACCCTTCTTTACTTATATTATTATTATAATTATTGTTATTATTATTATTATTATTTGGTTTTAAAGCGAACTTGAAAACCGTTAACAATTAATTAAACAAAAAAAAGTATCCACCTTGCGCGCGACGATAAAAGAAATAAGTGATTTGACAGACGGTCAAAACACCAAGAAGAAAAGAGTTAAAGAGAATAAAAAAGTGCACACAAGCAGCACGATAAAAAAAGCTGCCAACCACGACTGCTCAGCTGGGGTGGGTTCTCTCTGTGGAAGAATTATGCCAACGAGAATAAATTTAATAATCGTTATTAATTTCTTACAAGTACAGTGGGGCACTTAGGAATTTCAATTGGGCTAAATTAGCAAAATTCCAGATCTAATTTTAAGAAAAGTACAACCAATAACGAAGTGAAAAAAAAAACAACAATTTGAATGTAAAGAAATAAAACACAGAGTTTGTATGCCCAGATGGGGACTTTAAAATAGATTTTATTTGGGAAACCGTGGGCGAACCCTGGATTTTAACAAAAGAAAACAGGAATACATTTTTAACAGGCTTACGGGAACCGTTAAGCCGAGCAATTAAAAAAAAAGGTAATGGGCCGTTAACGCAGTTTAAAAAAAAAGAACAAAAGAATACCGTGTCCCAAAACTAGTTGGGATAAAAAGACGAAACGTACACGACAATAATAAGAGAAGTTTAATCAACACTCTACTTATCTTTTTTTTCGCCTCCTCTATCTCCTAGAACTTTGTTTGTTCCTCCTAACTTTCTCGAACCTCGAATCTCCTTTTCTTAAAATTTTCCTCGATCCTTTTTTCCAAAATTTTTCCACCAAAACTTTTCCTTGATTTTTTTTTCTTCAACCCACCTCGAAATTCCACAAATTAATCTTCTCGCTTTGTTAGCTCTCCTAAGAGTGACTTTCCAAACTTAACCCATTTCCTTCCTCGACCATTCCAATCACACACACATTCACATATTCAGCCATTCGCTTTCGTGATCATCGGTCACGGGATGCCGGCTTCCTGGAAAGCTACGTGCTCTCCTAGAAAGCCGCCCTTGTTGAATCTCAACGAAACTTTACAACCACTCTCACAAACACGGATTCAACAAGTTGTTGGATGTCTTTCCAAAACTTGCTGAATCTTAATAGCGAGTTCAGACCCATCCCAAACTAAATATTTCGAGAAAAATTAAAAAGAATTAAAACCGACAAAAAGCCTTCGCTAGGCATTCTCCTAGTTAACACAATTTACACGCGGGTGATTCGAAGCACGACACAAAACCATTCAGAAACTATTCTTTCGAGATGAGAGAGAGGAAGGCACATTTCAAAATCGCGAACCCTACTTTTCTAGTTAAAAATTCCGATAGACTTTTTGTGTTTAAAATTAATAAAGATAAGAAATTTTACAAATTCAAAAACGTTAACTACCCATTTCATTACAATAATAAAGTTACGTTAATTTAATTCAAGTTTAGATAAAAGCAAGAGTCAAGCTGACTCGTTACTTCTTCAGCTCGGCAGGCATCATGAGACCACCCGTCTGCATGGTTAAGTCTCCTGGATTTGGAACCATCCTTCCAATCGAAGTTGGAAGCCACTCGAACACCTGCCTTTGTCGCTTTTGCAAAATGCTGGCTAAGTACACCAATGGTAGATGGTACCACGGTTGCCCTCAACGTCACCAGGATTTTGCAGCAGCAACGAAAAATAAAAGGGGAATGAAGGAATTGAAGGCCGTAACCGTAACAACAAAAAATCAAATTATTTTGCTACTTTATACCCCTACAAGCTCTCTTTTAAGCAAATTGCCAACTACGTGTAGAAATAAAACACGGTTATGAATATTTTAATTTATTTTTTCATAGAGGAATGTGTGGATTGATTTTTATTCGCAGCGATTTTTAACGGTTATAAAACATTTTATAATCTTAACAACGGTATTTAATAATAATAATATATATATCTAATATATATTATTTGTTTTTAAATAATAATTTACATTATTCATTTATCCAAAAAATTTATTTGTTTTATTTTTTTTCTGGCGCTTAATTTTTATAATAAATTTATTTATTTATTTATTTTATTATATTTAAATATTTATAAATTGTATGCTTTACGCATTATTGTATTCTCATTTTTATTTTTGGTAATTTGTTTTTTTTTTTTTATTTTTTACATAAATAAATTTAATAAAAATATATTAAATAAATTGATTAGTTTATATTTTCGTATTTTATCTAGATTTATAATTATTTTTACTTTTATCGAATGCACTTTTTTTTACGACGAATTTTATAGTATCAATGTTGTTTAAAAATTAGTTATTATTTTTGTTTGCTTTTGTTTTTTTTTTTTTTTTTTTAATTTATCGCAAGAGTTTGACGAATTTGTTTTCCGACTGTTTGATTTTATTTTCGTATGGTTGTTTGTTTTTTTTTTTTTGTGGTTTGTTTGCTTATAAACTTTTGTTTTGTAATATTCAGCTTAAGTATGCTGTCAAATAATTAAATAATGTATTTAAATTTCATGCGAAATACATCGTTAAAGAGTTTTTTTTTTGGATATTTAGTTATACGCAATCTAGGACCGATCTGTTGTTTTTTTTTTAATTTTTTTGTATTGCTTCCTAAATTCATGAACCATGTAGTTAAGTTGAATTGTATTCATTTTTGTATTTGGTTAATAATAACTATGATGCGTATCAGTAATGCATGATCTCTGTACTAGAAATGTTGTCGTTTGCTATAAATGTTTTTTTTTTTTTGTTCAATAGGTTATGATTTTGAAATTGTTTACCAATTAATTTGCAATGCAATATATTTTTTTTTTTAAATAAGAGTTAAAGGCAATCGGATTAAATAAATCAATTTATTTATAAAAAAAAAAAATAAACAAGTAAATATTTATTCGACGAATGAGAATAATTTAATAAGGTTTATCTATCCTTTTATATTTTTTATTAAAATTTGCTTTTATTGTTAATTAATTTTTTGTTTAATTTTTAAATTAATATTACTACTATTTCCAGTCTTTGAATAATAAATTTGTTGCTAATGATAAGGTTTATTTTATTTTGTATATACATTTACAAATTGTAAACATATATATATCTACATAAGTTTACATATACATGTTCATCTTCTGCGCTCGTCAACGATACAGATTTATCGGCAATATAATTATATTTTTAATTTAATTTTTACTCCAATTTATGAAAACGTATAGTGAAAAATTAACCAAATTTTTTTCTTTTTATTTTTCTTTTGACGTCCGCAAGTGTAGCCAAGCTTTTTTCTTTAAAAAATAAAGTGCTAGAGATATTGTGTAATTGTTGCTTTGAAGTATTCATAATTTTTAAAATTCTAAGAAAATCATGATTTTGGCGTTTTGTTATTTATTTATTAATATTTGTTTTGCTCTTCGTGTGTTTTTGATGTGTTAGTTTTTTTTCTTTTTTTTTTTTCTTGTAAGCTAATTAAACAGGTATTAAAAAGTCATTAATAAATTCATCAAGCAATAATTTTTTAATTTTTTTTAAAGGTCTTTGTAGATATAAATAAAAAAAAAAACACAAATGTTGAAAGAAAAATGTCAACTATAGAATTTCTTGTAGGTTTTGAATTATATAACCTAAAACTTCTATGTTATTTAATAAAAAAAAAATAATAATCTTCATTTATCTGTATAAACGATTTTATAGTAACCCAGATGATGGCAAAACTGGGAAAAAAGAAGCATGGTAATACCGTCTCTAGGTAAGTCTTCAGGATTATTTTTTGAAGGTTTATTTTTACATTGGAAAAGTAAAAGAAATTTTTTAATTTAAGAAAACAAACTGAGCTGTCCTGCCATCACCTATTCAAGTTTCTTGTCTTTACATTATTTACAATGAGTTTTGGATACTGAAAACAATTTGGAAACAATCAAATCAGTATTAAGAATCCAAAAGTCAAAACAAACTGCATCGATATGTTGATTTCATTCTTAAGAATCAAATTTTAAAACAAACAAAAAAAAAGCTTCAAAAAATTAGGAAACATTATCAATTTATTTATTAAAATATATTAACGAAAAAAATTCAATTGATATGCATTTACTTACGAAATTCTTATATAGTTTTTTTTTCTATATAATACTATATAATCATATTTGTAAAATAAAAAAAAGCAAGCAATTTTTTTCATTTAAAATTAACAATTTAGAATTAATCAATATTTATTAAATAATGATACAAACAAAAAATTAACTAAAACGAGCTAAATCTATATATACATTTTTACAATACATGTTTTACTATAATGTAGGTATTTCTAATATATAATTTGAATATTATTTACATTTTTATTTTTATTTATTAACTTCTGAAAAAATATATATTATTTATATTTATATGTTTATGTATATTTTATAAATTAATTCATAATCTATTTGTAAGCGTTTTTGTTTGGTTGTCATTTTTTTTTTTTTGTTTTTAAGTTTTTTCTTCTTTTTTTTTTTTTTTTGTTTTACTTTTTGAGCTTTTCTATTTTAAGAAGAAAATTAATTTTATTCTACTGAATTTGTTATAAAAAAAAAATAAATAATTTAAAAATAAAAATATTTATAATAATTGAATGGTATTAAATATATTATGTTCCTAGTACATTATAAAAAAGAGACAATTTACTAACGTTAATTTATGAATATTACAAAAATGGGTGGATAGCTTGAAATATCATGGAATTTACATATATAATATATACCTTTTTCTGTGCATTTATTCTACATTAAAACTACTACCGTGTTGATCTCCTATAGCATGCAGAATATTACTAGTTTAAGAAAAAAAAAAAAAAAAAAACTATAAAAAAACATAACTAGTACCTATTACAAAATGTGCAACTAAAAAAAACGATATATTTATAAACAAATATTTAAAAAAATCTGCGTTGAGCTATGAAACGAGTCTACGGACGGAGTGAAATTGGTCAGTTCGTTACAGCACCGGAACCAGAAAAAAAATATACCTTATTTAAATTAAAACATAAAATTAACAACAAAGTTAAACTTTACTCTAAAATAGAAGTATTTTTTTACCAAGTTATATTTGACACAGGAAAATCGTGAAAAATTGATTAAAAAACATAAAGACACTTTTAATAGCCGAATCCATATAGAAACGTTGACTTAACAAAAAAATCTAAATCGACAACATTTAAAAAAGGAATTTTAGAGCTTCAATATTGAAGCACCACTCACCATTAAAAGCACTCTTGTGATTCCTGTTCAGATGTTTAATTTCAAATTGTGAAGCTTCCAATAGATATTGATTAGTGTTTTTTTTTTGTTGGCATGGTTCAATGGTTTTTTTTTTAACTTTTTTTACTAACTAATTTTTGCAATTATTTTTAAAAATGCCAAAACTAATGTTTATTACAGTTATATCTATATATTGAAATAGTAGGTTATAACTGTTACACAAAAAATTAGATTTTTGTCTAATAAATCATAGTTTTAGATTTTTTTTTAAATAAATACCAAAATCAGTTAGGCCATTATAGTTCTTATGGCCTGAAATGTAGTTTTGCTAAAGAAATGCAACATCAAGCGTAAAACAATATTTTCACCCCATTGTGCATTTGTGTATACAAGTTCAAAAAATAGTTTTAGAACAAAATTTAGTACCAAAATTAAGTTTCAGAACGAATACAAATTTTTTGCAGGAAAAAAGAAAAAAACAAAACCATGTTTTACCTATAAATTTCATTATGTTTACATTTAGGAATACCCTAAAACCAACATAAACATAATGTATATCAATCTCAGAAACCCCCCATAAAAATTGAATCTAATGTAAATGTTACCGCTATAGATTTAGCCAATATAAGTTTCGCCAAAATCTCAAATTCTATCTATCAACTCTCTATTTTAATTTTGAGGAAAACTGTCGAAATTCGTTAAAAAGCATTTCTGTTATTCATTGAATATTGAAATCCTAGATTCTCCAAAAGTCCCACAACAAAGAAAGAATGTGTAACTAGGACCTATCACACTTCACACTAAGCCTCAATTGAGTTTTAAGAAATTTCATTCGTTAAACCACATTTAGTAATTTTAACTGACGATGCCTCCATTAACTAATTGTTCATTTAATTTAAATCCTGATGGAGCAGTTTATCAGAAAAATTCGGGAAATTAAGGCCTGTTTTCCTTAGAAGGTAGTTTAGAAAATATCGACTTATGTTTAGCATGATCAGTTTACAAAAAAAAATATTAAAAAAAACACAAAATTGGCTAATTGAAAGCTATTTAACCCAAATTTAGGGCTTCAATCATAGGTAATCAATCACAATAACAAAAAATTCGGTAGGAATTTTCTAACAAAGTATTTAAATTTAAAGGTGCTATTAAAAGCAAGCCATTTGATTAATGGGTAGTTAATTTATGAACAACTAAATGGAGTGGCCGATTTCACAAAGCCCTTTTAACTATTTAACAGGCTTTTAAATCTTAAAATGACGTTTGTTCCATACACAATACGTCATTTAAAAATTTAAAAACCTGTTAAATATTTGTGAAAGCGAACATTAATTCAAATCTTAATGGAGTATGAATAAATTGACTACAAAGCGAGTGTACGCAAACCCAATTATCAGATAGTGTTAAAAACAAAAAAAATCCAAACGTACCTATTTTTTTTCTGACAAATTAATTACAACTATAGCAAAACAAATCTCTCGTAATTTTAACTTTAATAAAATAAATACAATTGTTTTTTTTTAAAAAAGAGGGAATTTATTAAAATTTCCCATACAGCTTCCAACCAAATGGGAACAATTTCAAATTATAGTGGGATTTTATTTTCCACTTGTTGCATGCACCTTCGATTGACTGTACTTGTACAAGCACAACCACCCATATAAAAATCCAAAAATACGAAAAAAAAACGTCAATCAGAATTTATAGCAAGTTGTTGAAATACGGTTATAGGCTGCGTTCAGATTTGTATCCAAAGCGATCTGGATAGATTTGTGTTGTTGCAATCCCTTGTAAAAACACATCTGATGACAAAACAGCTGTTGTCAAAAAATAAATCTATCCGATGAGAATTTTCACGAACAGCTGGCTACAAAACTGATTTGAGCAGCAAATTACACCTACCTATCCGGTTTCGGTCGTTCAGAAATATAAATATGGATACTCAAGTATCTAAGATAAGCTATCCTAGTGAGTCCTGAACGTGGCCATAGACAGATCTACATACATAGCTCAGAATAAAAAAAACAGAAAGAGCACAAACCGCTGACATTTAAAGTAAATATTGAGAATAAAAAAGAGAATTCTTAAGGCTTAACTACATATGTAAGCCCAAAAAGTGAAAAAGTACAAAAGTGAAAATTTTCAAACTCATTTTGGAATAGTTTTTCTGACTGGAAAACTTATAAAAATGATGCAGAAAAATTAAATTTTGGTCTAAAAAAAAATTTGTATATTCTTTTTCACAAAACAACTGCGCTAGAGGGAAAAAAAATATTTTTACTTTTGTACAAAAGTACTTTTTGGCTTATGTAGTTAAGCCTTTAGTTATTAGGTTTGTTCAACGAGGCTGTTCGGAACAGTTTAGAAGAATTTCGAACAGAAAATTACAACTGTTCAATGAGGAATTGTCTATTCTAAACTGTTCTGTTTGCTGTTTTCAATGAGTCTGTCAGGAACACTTTGGAACAGTTATGAACAGGATTTTCTGGACTGGCTATTTAGGTAGAAGAACTTATAGAACAGACTTGTGAGAAGTGTCAAAATCAGCTGTTGTAATATTTTCAATGAAAGTAGTTTGTTTTTTTTTGGAATGATTTATTCTGAAACTTTTCTAAAAGTGAATCTTCATCAATTGTGATTCTTTTTTTATAAAGTTTTTAAATTTGAAACCTGCCTTCTTGTTGTTGTTTACTGACTAATTCTAAAGATTTCCATAGACGTCAGTTTACTATTTCATTTTGTGTTTTTTAATGGATAATTCTGTAGAAAATCACGTAATGTTTGTGAGATTTTGATTGGACATTTTATTAAAATTATGTAAAAATAAATCATACAAAAAGAAAAACATTTATATTGCATTCTAATTGTTCTGACTGCTTAGGTAAAATAAAAACTTTGGGAAATGTAGATTTTTAATTAAAACAAATTAAATACAAAATTTCGGTAACTAACGTAACTGTTCTCGGAAATTTTTTTTTTGTTGCGGCAGTAAATTACCCAATTAAGTTTTACTCTTCTTTTGAATGAACTGGTGCCTTTTCGTTTAAGTAAAACTGTTGGTCTTATGTTTTGACTAGGTCTATTTTTTGAGACCAACCATTCTCATCGATATTTTAAAAAGAACTAGACACAAATAAAATACTTTTTTTTTTATTGTAAACAAAAATTAAAACAAATGACACAAAAAAAAAACTTAATTCATCAGATAGGAAGGTTTATTTTAAAATCTAACATGAGCAGCATATTATTAAGTCCGCTCCACCTGTTTAGTTAGAAAAACCTGAACACAAGTTTGTCTTGTTAGGAGTTTTAGGAAAGATACATATTTTTTATTTTTCAGAACATGTTCTTTATGATTAATAGGGGCATATTTGTATAAATATTTGTTTTAAGACTTTAAAGCCTGCAATGGGTGAGTGAATTTTCATTTTATTATTAAATAAAATATAATAAATATCTGTGTGTATTCCTCCTATTATTCAAGTCAAATTCAAAAGTTCTAGTCAAACAAAAAAATCTCTTATTCCATTTCTCTTTAAAAGCCTTGACCTATCTTGACAATTATTTTGAATTCACACTAAAAAAAAAAAAATAGGGTCTACCAGCAGAAAGCCTTGTTAAAACAAATGTAATATTGTCCCAAAATTTAAAACAGCCTGATGTTAAGGTGTTAGCATGGTAATAGTTAAAAATTTACTAACTTGAAAGCTGTTTACTATAATTTTCTAAGTTTTAAACAATTTATAACTAGTATCATACTTAACCTATTTTCTTACGAATCTCAAGCTGAACAGGCCTGAAACAGTGACATTTCGAGCAAAAAAGGAGGCAAACATACCCTTTTCACATTTATCATTGTCAAAATGACATATGGGGTTAGTATGAGACTAAAAATATAAAAAAATTATTTGGTGAATTTAACTTTAATAAAAAGTTAAAAAAAATAATACGATACTAACTCGAAGGTACTTTGGAAAATCCTCTTTTTACCCTAGCATCATACTAAAAATGCTTTAACATCGTACTAAATCGTGTAAAATTTTGCGCAATTGTGATTAGTAAAATCTCTCTAAGAGCAAAATGTTTAATTTTTAATTTTAAAAAATCGCTCTCAGAATTAGCGATAAATTAATCATGTAGGTAATGAAATTAGTTCATATCCGTTTCTTTGTTTCTATCTTAACCGGTCATATCTCCTTAAAGCATAATGAAATAAAAGTTTATTAAATTTGATGTTTTGTCTTGATGATTTCGATTGAATTTATGGACATCGCATACGCTTTTACTTCGAATTCAATAGGATTTTTGTTTAACGTCTGAAATTTTGAAGTACCTACCTATTAAGCGTTAAATTAAAGCTAAGGTTTGACCAATTTTTTTAAAATTAACTTTCATAAGCATCATCATCACGATGATATATAGTAACTGTCCCTTGTTATTTGCAAATAGTAACAAAATGCAAAAGCTTTCAATCTTTCAAATCAAAAACAAAAATTTCGAATTCGTGACTGCAAGCAAATAAAAAAAAAGAGAAACAAAAATTAAAATCAAAGAGAGAGAAAGATAGGAAGAGAAAAAAGAAAACCCAAAATTTGAATTTTTGTATATTTTTAATTAATTTAATTTCTTAATTTCTTACTTAAGTAAAAATTAAACAATTCAAAACGAATCTTAACTTTACTTAAAACGAAAATAACAATATCGGATTAAAGCAGTACCAGGAAAATTATAATAAAATTTATATTTTACATTTTTTAAATTAAATAGAGTAGAATACAAAACCGATTTATTGGAAATTAATATTTATATATAAAAAAAAAAAATACTAAGAAATGAAAATAAAAAAAATAGAATAATAATTATAAGCAATAATTAAATAAAAGAAATATTTATGTTAAAATTTATTTACATTTTTTACAATATTATTTTCTACAATATAATTACATTAATATGTAGTTTATATATTTGAACACATTTATAGACCACAAAATATCGGTCGTGGCTTCATTTTATATGTAATTGGTTGTTTTTGTTTTATTTTTTCTCCTTTTTTGTATTTTTATTATTCGCAGCGAATTTAATTTAATTTAATTTAATTTATACAAAATTAATTTATTCAAAATGAGGATGTGGAATCAAATTAAATAAAAATTCATAAAAATATACATTCGTAATGCTAAATTAATAAAAGTGGATCACTTGGGAGTAGTAGTTTTAAGTCTTCGTACTTATAGGTATAAATATATAATACATAATGTAAAATTAAACTTAACATACAAATTGTATCACCTTAATAAAGCCTTAATTGCTTTGCCAACCACTATTTTTCGATTTAAGTTTAATAATATAAAATCCAAAAATCCACCACAACTTTTGCACATTTGATTTACCTATCTATCGTAAGGTATACAAACTTAACGAAAACGAAAAAAAAAACATAGCAAAATTCAGTAAAAATACTATGTAAATTTAATTCTACAGTTTTTTGTTTTGTAAGATATCAAGACGAGTTAAATTTACATTGAATACTCTTAACAACATTCCTTTTTTTTTTTTGTTAAATAAATTATTCTAGGTTTTGTTTTTTGTTTTTTGGTTTTTTTTTTTTGTCTAGTTTTTCTCTTTTGTTTTTAATTTTAATTTTAAATAATCTTCATTTAATTTTATTCCCAAGCCCAGCGATATTTTAAACTAACGTTTGCCCTATATGTATTAATTTTATTGTATTTCTTAATTGATTTGATTTCTTTAATACGTTTGGATTTGGGCAAATTAAGATAGTGTTTCTGTTTGTATTATTTAGTTTTTTTTTTTTGTAATTAATACCAGCGTTGTTTTTTTGTTTATAGAACCTACAAATTGAAATTGATGGAAAGATAACATTTTGTAACGCATAGTTTGTTTTTTTTTTTTTTTTTGTTAATTTTGTATATTTTGGAAACTAATTGACTTATATTGAGAAAAAAGCTAAAAAAAGACTGAAAATATAAACAGAAAAATATACCTATGTAATTTTGTTTATTTCAGTTTATTTTGTCGGGTTTAATTTAATTTTTTTTGAATTTATTCTTTTTACATATTGAAGTATAATACTAAAATGTATTAAAATTTTTATAAACTATTTATTTTGTTTCTTTTTTTTTATTTATTTTCATTTATCTACACTTATGCATACACGATTTTTTGTTTTAATTTAAATTATTTAATATTGTATTGGTGTTATGTTACAAACATAATTCAAATATTTTAATTTTTTTTTTTTTGAAAATTATAATCAAATTATAAGAATTTTTTTTTTTATGATATTAAGGTACACAATTATTGATTTATCATTTACTATATTTTTTTTTTCTGGTTCTTTGAACGGATTTTATAACATCTTTTTTTAGTTTAATTTTTTTTGGTTTCTACAAGTTTTCTTTAATTATTTTTTTTTTAGTAAAATTCACATGTTTTTTAAAACTTTTTTTTTTTGATTTAATCCAATCCTGTTTCATTTGATTTGCAAATAATAATTAAAATGAAAGAACAACAACTCTTTTATACTTTTCTTTATTAAAAAAAAATAAGAGAATACTGCAACTCATACAATTTATTCCATACAAGTTTGAAAAAATATGCGCAATACATTTTAACTGAAAATAAAATCATAAATAAATAAAGAGAATAATTTCAAAGGTTATAGCTTTATTTACACTTTTTACATGATTTAATATGAAAAATATGTCCTCTTATTTTATTTTTGTTTTTTAATTATTTTGATTACTATCCTGACAACCTTTTAAGTTGCTATACTTTAAATCGATAATATGGAAATTTATATATAAATAAAATATCTACCTAGGCTATTTTTTACTACGTAATGTCAGAAAATACGTCATTAAAAAACAAAATGCATGCTATTTTAAATGAATGCAGAGGATGATTTGGGCTGAATTTCCTTTTTATTTTCGGTCTATATTTTATCAAAGAAAATTTATGGATTGACGCTGATAAAATTGTAACAAAAGTGAAAAGGCAAAAATAAATCCGAGCTATAGCCAAAATCTTAGGGAAAATTTTAATATTTGGCAGCTTTATGATTTCACACATTTTTTTTGAAAGGTTTTCAACTTTAATTTTAACGTTTAAGTAGTGTCACTGTAGTGTAGTGTAGTGTCAATGTCTTATATCGCCTATCAATACTTAAAAAAAGAATGCAGATGATACTGTGGTACATTTTACAATAAAAATGTAGCTTTCTACATCGACAATTAATTGATGTTAGAAATTAGCATTTATCCTGGGTTAGAATTCAAATTAGAAGTAAACGAGGACAAGATCAAGTGCTTGCTATCAACAAACAAAGTATTTAGTATTTAGTATTTATTTTATTCATTAAATTTCTTCCACATTAAGAATAAATCTTATAAATTTGTGAAGTTCTTAATAAGGGCAGTTAATTACAATATTTAAAAGCGAAAAAAAAAATTATCAAAAAGACACAAAAAAAATTAATTAATAGATTAAATCATACATTTATAATACAAGGTAGAGAAAAAAAATAAAATTATTGATGAAATATTAATAAAAGGAAAAAGAGAAAAGAGTTAAGAAACTAAGAAAAACTTTATAAATTAAAGAAAGTTGAAAATTTTCGATGCTACCTTGAATAGAAAAAACATTAGTCTATAAATATGAGTGTAAATTCTTTAAAAAAGTTTGCATGTCGTCTAGCTCTCTTAAGCACAAGGGAAGTGAATTCCATAGACGCGTTACAGCTATTAAAAATTGTCTTTCTAATATCAAAAATGAAAACGAGGTATATTATGAAATTGTAGCTTGTTATATAGGGTGTTTTTTTTAGACGTGTGATTTTCAATCTGGCAATACTTTTTTTGGAGTTGGTCTTTTTGACAGTTATCACTTGATTTATGCTCATTTTGGTTTGCCATTTCATAATAAATAGACGTACTTCTGAACAACGTTTGCAAATCGTGCCCAAATGGGCCCAAAACAAGATTGCCGTTGATCCCAATTTTCATAATGAATTTCGTTTACCGATGAAGCTCATTTTTGGTTGAATGGGTACCTTAATAAGCAAAATTGCCGTATTTGGAGTGATCATAATTCACAGGCCATTGTTGAGACGCCGTTACATCCTCAAAAAGTCACTGTATGGTGTGCTCTATGGTCAGAGGGTATCATTGGTCCATATTTCTTCAAAAATGAAGCCGGTCATGATGTTAGAGTCAATGGGGAACGCATAAGAGCCATGATTAATGACTTTTTCGTGCCTGAATTGGAGGATGTTAATGTGCAAGACCTTTGGTTCCGACAAGACGGTGCTACAAACCATACAGCCAACGAAACAATCAATTTATTGAAGGAAACTTTTGGTGAGCGCATTATCTCGCGACATGGGCCTGTGGCGTGGCCTCCAAGATCTTGCGATTTAACACCGCTGGACTATTTTTTGTGTGGTTATGTGAAGCCGGTTATCTACGCAGATAAGCCCGAGACGATTAACGCCTTGAAAGAGAATATTCGGCACGTTATTGCTGACATACGGCCCCAAATGCTGCAAAAAGTGGTGGAAAATTGGGCCTCTCGGCTGGAATTTATTCGAGCCAGCCTCGGCGGCCACTTGTCCGAAACCATTTTTAAAACATAATGGCAAACCCTTATCTTTATAATAAAGCTAGATTCTTGGTCATAACATTAAATTATATGCGTTTTATTTCTTCTTGAAAACCACACTTTAAAAAAAAAAAACACCCTTTATAAATACATCGGCTTGCCAGTTTTCTTTATATTAAAAAAAAATTTAATTGTACGATATTTAATGAAATTTTCAATTGACATATTAAGTAGCTTTTTAGATAAGTGTGATATGTGGTCATATCGGCGAAGACCATAAATTTACCGTATTATACTATTAAATGCTACTTTTAACTTTTTTTTGCTTTCAGCGTCGTAATTAGAAAAAATTTCACAGCGATTTGATAGTGTTGGAATTGCTAGAGATTTGGCTAACATCATTCTTGTTGGCAGAGGCGTGTATGCTTGAGCAACCCATAGTGATCGCAGAACCCCATATGTCTTACCAACCACATTTTGTATATGATCGTTCCAAGTGAGGGACCGGTTAAACAAAATACCCAAATTTTTAACAGAGTCAACGTACTGAATATTTGAATCATTTAAAGTGACAGGCGGGAAGAACGAATGATCTAGTTTTTTTTCGGGATATGACCAAACATTTGCATTTTGTAGGATTTAATGTAAGATTATTCTGGAGGGACCAATCTGAGATGTTCTTAAGATCCTGATTTATATTTTCGACACAGTTCTCAATCAAACCTAAAGGACAATTCTGGTAAATCTGGACATCATCAGCGTAAATGTGCATCATTGAGCTTTGAACAACATTAGGAATCTCATTTATATATATCGAGAACAAAAGTGGGCCTAAAATTGATCCTTGCGGAACACCTTTACGAACGGGTAGAAAATTTGATAACGTGTTTCTTACGTACACCGCCTGTTTTCTTCCATTTAAGTAATTAAAAATTAATTTAGTTGACAATTCGGAAAAATTAAAAGAGCTATGCAGTTTGTTACATAGAAGGGTATGATCGACCATATCAAAAGCTTTTGAGAAGTCGAGTAGTACCACAAAACTTACATCATCATTATCAATACCAATATGTATATCATCAATTACTTTAATTAGAGCTGTATAGTACAGCTGTGCTTTGCACGAAACCCAGATTGTAGTTGGGTTAGCAACTCATTATGATTTAAGTATTCATTGATTTGTTTTTGTAAAATTCGTTCGTAGACTTTCGATAGATATTGGCCTAAGCTCAGTGCAATCAGGGTTTTAAGGTATAGGGATAATCTTAGCCAATTTTCATTGGCAGGGATATAGCCCTGCAGCAAGTATCGAATTAAAAATATGTGTTATATAAGGCAATATTGTGGGCAAAATTGCTTTTATAAACACTGGATGAATGCCATCCAACCCGACAGCATTGGATTTTACAGAAATCACAGCCTCAACCATGTCGAGATCATTTATTCCAGAAAAATTAAACGTGCCTTCATCTTCGTGTATTGAAATATTGAAAAGATTATTAGCGTTATTCTGATCAGGAGAATCAATCGTGTAACTGCTTGAGGGTGTTGTAGAAGGATCATTTATAAATTTACTATTTAGGTCATTTCCATCAAGATCACAGCAATCTATAGACTTCGATTTACCTATACCCAAAGAACGAAGATTTTTCCATACTACACGTCCGTGTAGAATAAGCATTTGGTACCGCCTTGGACAAAAAACACCTGGTTAAATTGTTGTTGAACTTCACATCTATTTATGGATGCTGGACAAAATTACAAAAACAACAATGCAAACAAATGGGGTTTGGAGGGTGAAATGTACAAAACATTCTTATCTTCATATTGAGTATTTTCGATCTAGACTGAAAATGTAGCGGCACCAAGAATGGAGTACAAACAATGACAATAATTCATAATTTCCAAACTTCCAATGCATCAGAAACATCAAATTAAATAAGAAGGAAAATAATTGGCCAATGAGCAATGACGGACGCTTAGCTTGAGAAGATTCGAGTCTGGTATCACGGCAGTTTGTATATACGCAAGAGAAGTGTGCGATGAGGGATGTTGTGAGGCACGAAAAAAAAAACTTTAAACCGGACACAGTCCAGTAGAAAATTGCGTCCTCAGTGAAAAATTAAGCTGAATTCACCATTAAATTCAAGTGCTACTTCATAAGAGAAACAGTAAGCATTGATTTAATTACTGTATAGTAATGCATTGTTTTAACACTTCATAGTTTTATCACATTTTCTGCTTTACACTATAGGGAAACATTTCAAAACAACCTTTTTTTTACTTGGAACACAAAACTCAACTGAGTTCTATGCTGAATTGTTAGTTGCTATTATAATTGACGAAAATTAATGCATAAGTTCATTAGTTCGTTCGTTGTCTTGATCGACTCGTGTGCTTTGTAAAAGATTTTTTCCTAGCGAAAGAAAAAACAAAACTCTCGAATTCAACTCTATGGAGTTCACTTTCACTCTCACTTTTATCAGGAAAATAACATATGAGGTGAGGACCTACTCGAATAGAGGAAAATTACCCTTTCGGTCATGCTCAAGTCATAATCATAATATGGTAAAAGTAAACTTGATTCTGCAAATATTTCAGTTGAGAAAAATGAAGTTGTGAATAAGCAACTCGTTTCTGCCTATTAATTTCACTATTGAATATTCCTCACATTTTTCATCGAAGAAAAATGAGCTGTTGAATAAGAAACTCGCACCCAAGTAATGACTTCAATGTTGAATTTTCCTCCTCAAATTTTTGATTGGCCAATAATAAGGTTGTGAATAAGGAACTCCCAATCACCTGGTGATGTCACTGTTGAATTTTCATCACATTATTCATCGATAGTCATCATTAGTTGATGAATAAACATGTTAAACTTATTTAATGATTTCACTGTTTAATATTCAGCACATCGAAGTCCAGCTGGTGAAAAAGCAACTTCCAACGAATTAGTGATTCGGTTGTTAAATTTTCATCGAGAAAGTGGCATGTGTTTATCGCCAATGACATGCCCATGTTAAATTCATCAGAGAATATAGCAAACAAGTGGCGGGTGCATCTTCCTTTCCTCAAGGAAAAAGCAGGTTATTCATCACTGAATTCTTAGAAATTTCCTACTGGGAGGAGTTCCATTTTTTGTGTTTCAATATGAAAAATGTTGCAAATTTTCTTGTTTCAATGTATTTTGAGGCGCCTCAAAGTTTCTAATATATAAATAGGATGAGACTCATCAGTCCGGACTTAATCTTCTCAATCTTAAAACCGAACCGTATAGGAGTATAATATGACGATGATTTGTGGATGAAAAACACATGTGTGTGCGTGACGACTACGCATACCTTTAAACAGTGCAGCACTTTTGGTATTCGAAATTTAGAGTAAAGCTGGATTTACACGAGTGACAAATTGGCATTTTTCTGTCACTATACTGCCAAAAGAATGAATTTTTCCATTTTTCTGTAATTTTTTTGACAGTTAAATACCATAATACTGACAATTTGTTAGTCGCGTAAATCCAGCATAAGTTAGTTTATACTTCCCTCATATTTCGTTCTACCACACAGATAGTTTGCATTCACCATATTTTAGATGATGAATAGGGGAATTCCCAAAGATCTGGCAGCACTATTTACTGTCAGTTCTTCTTATAGCACTTGATGTGAATGGTAGACGATACACAGAAAGGGAGAGCTGATAGTGGGCTCTTTCGAACAAAAAATGCTTCGACAGATGAAGGAGAGCATACAACCGGTGACTCTAATTATAAGCTGTACAGTGTACACAGATGTGGATATAGTCCAAAAAGCCAAAGTATGTCGACTACATTGACTAGGTCACATCGAGCTAGTGGACAACAATGCTCCACCCAAGAGAGTCTTTGAATTGTAAGAGGACCAAACCACCGGTTTAGAGACCAATGATTATGGAAAGCTGGCTTATCTGAGTCTGAGACATTTCACGGGTCGAGACTCGAGAGCCCATTAAGTAAATTAATGCATAGTAGAATTTTGTACTTACAGGCAAAGATACTCCACATAAAAATGCCAAACATTGGCTGGCTTTCCGGTTTGCGTAGAAGCTGATGGTAAATCAGCTATTTTCTCGTAAGGATTGAGAAAGAATTTGCAAATATAGACTAGACATTCTTTCCGGTTCAACCTCTTTGCCGCACTCGTCACGTTTGTTGCTTTCTTTCACATGACCAAACAAAACTATTAGATAATAATACAGCACCCCTATACAGTTGAGTTCCGCATAGTTCAAATACATTCGAGCTTCCGTTCTAGGTGTCTTAAGCATTTCTGGAGTCATTCTGAACCCTCCACGTCAGCTATGAAGTAATCTTAGACAGATGATACTGTAATTTTGTATCTTTAATTTCAATCGATATATTGTGTTCTTTCATCCATTTATTGAAGGAAATTGGGCTTCGAAATGTATTTCTACTCCAAGTACCGTTAAGGAAAACGCTGCAACCTGCAAATAACATTAATAGAGGCAAAATCGTCTCAGGACGTCTTAAGGAATTATGACTACCCTTTAAATGTTATTTTTAACACAGTGCGAGCGTTAAAGAAATTTGGGAAATAGAGGGAGAAATGTCTGGATATTGAAATGGAAAGTTAACACAAAATTGGGTAAGGAATTCCACATTCGTGTCGTTCAGCTAGAGAAAAAATCTCTGTACTCAACGGTATGTCCAAAATACTGATGAGTATTCCTGGCAGAACGAGTATTGCGGGGAAATTATTTAAGGGGAGGAATGCAGCTTAGAGCTGTGTAAATCGTTCATTTCAAATGATCGAATCGTTCAAGAATCGATTACCAAAATGATTCGATCATTTTAATCAATCGATCATTTTCATTCCACTCAATTCATTATTTCATACTGTTCCGATTCGATTTTTGATGTGTTAACATCTATATGTCGGCGTCGTCGGCGGTAGAGTGAAATAAAAACGTGGACTTTCTTATGTGCGACGTTACGATGTACAAAGTTACGTAGCGCGTATTCTCGGAAATGAATTGACATTTGAAGGACCTAGAGAACTGGCGTGACTTCAGGTAATTTCCACCTCCTAAATTGACGTACTCCGTTTTTCGATCCGCCCTAACAAAAATGTTGGTATATTTTGACACCTGTCAAACTAAGACAATTTTTTTATTTCGGTTTCGATGAAATTCAATCTCCGAAGTTAACGAATACAATACAGTACCGATTTGATCGACCCCATTCTGACCCATATTTCTTTTCTCCGATAAAATATATTAATAATTCAAAAGATATTGATATCGAAAATCGATATTCATTGGGATTGAGATTTTGATTGAAAATCGAGAATCATAGAAATGATTGAGATTAGGATGGAAAATCGAGAATCATCGAAATGAGTGAGATTGGGATCGATTGAAACGAAAATTTGTGATTTCAATCATCAATACTTTTGGATGATCGGATCAAAAAAATCGAATCGTTCCTGATTGACACAGCCCTAATGCAGCTGGCTATTTCACTAGAAGATTGTAGTTAAATTCAGGTGGAAGATAATTATTGATTCTTAAATGAAAACTGCTTGAGTTTAATGAAAACAATTTTAAGCTTGTATGAAGAGCTTATCAAAATTTCTAAATATATTCACAATATGGAATATTTTTGGAATACTTTTAAAATTTAATTCGAAACATCAAACCAGAACTCTTAGTAAAAGTGTTATAAAAACCTTTAAAGACGATAAAGCTTTAACTATTCTTTATTAGTGCCCTTTTTTGAAATGTTTGACTCCTAAATCGGCTTTGGATTTCGATCTTGATTGATTGATTGACACGGGCGTCGTTTCTTATGTGCTTCATTTTACCATTTTGAATCATGTAAATGCCTTTTTGTTGGTCGACTAAAATGCTATATATGTACATATATCGTTTTTGTTTAATTAATGTTTTTTTAAGGTAATTAAAATCAAAAAACAAAAAGTAGGATTTTAAACTTGAGAAAAGCAATAAAGGTTGTAAGGACAGTATCTAGATTCAATTTTTGTTCTTCGATATTCGAACGGAATAATATTTTGCAATTTGATTTTATTTTTTTAATACAAAAACAAATAAACAATATGTTCAGGAGAAATTTACGCTTGATAGCAAAAATACATTACCAAATTGAAAATTTAATTAAACCATAACAAAAGTGTAACAGTGTGTAACAAAATTGAAAAGCAATTTTTTTAAGAAGCGACTATTTTTTTTTTACAACTTAGTAAAGTTGTTTTGCTATAGAGCGTAAATAATTTTTGTTATTTTCTTTTTTGTTAAATTTATAGTTGATAAATAGCATTAATAAATCAGACAAATTGAAGTTAGCTGTACATAAAACAGACTTTTTTTTAACGTGGACGGTATTCAAAGCTTGCATTACATCTAGTATTTTTTCTTTTGTTTTTGGTTTTTCTTTATTTTATAAAAATCATAATGTTTTTCAGTCCATATAAAAAATTTAAAAAAAATACGCACAACTCAAATAATTTGTAGAGCAGAAATTCAGGTAAAAAAAATGTATTTTTAAGTATTTTGTTTTATAGTTATTTTTTTTGCATTTATATTTGTTGCTAATATCGTTATCGAAGAACTAAATTTGAATATTTCATTTTTATTTTCAATTTGTTATGGTTTTTCTTTTTTTTGTTCATTTTGTAAATACTTTAATCTATCATACAGACAATTTAGTTTATTATTATACTTTAAAATTTATTATACCAAAATCATAAGAGCGTTTCATTTATCTATTTTCTGTGGCTTAAGTTTTTTTTTTTTTGTTTAATTTTTTTATATTATGAATTTTATTATTCCTGTTATGTTAATATATTATTTAATCTCAAACAATTGTATGCATTATGGAATTTTTGAATTTTAAAGTGTATTAGTTTAAACTAATTGAAATAATTAGAAACAAATTAAAACATAGTATATTAGTTTTATTCTTATTTTAGTTTATTTTTCATTTTAATGATTATTAAATATTTTTGTTTTTTTTTTTTTTATTTTTATTTTTGTTTAATATATTTGTACTTTTTTACCAGTTTTGAGGAGAAAAAAAAACAATAGTAAACTTTATATAGAATAACAAAATAAAGAAAATAAAATTAAAGTTATATAAATGTTTAAATTTCTGTCTGGTTTAAGTTGGTTATAACATTATTAATATGTACATTATCATTACAAAATTTTAGATTATTTAAAATGCATTTCGCTTGTAAATTGTTTATTTATATTTATTTTTTTGTTGTTGTATTTGTTTCAATGTTTTGGGTAATGTTAATAAGCTTAAGAACAGAAAAACTTGTTATTGTTGTTTTAAGGAAAATCTTAACTTATTTCATTTATTGTGTTAATATAGTAACGTGTTGTTAAAGAAAATTGGTCGAGATTTCCACAACCATAACTTGGCCAGCGATTTTAATTAATTTAAATATTTATACATTTTCATAAAACAGAAACAAACAAAAAAAGAATTTGGGCCTGTCACAAAAAAAAAATTAAAGCAAAATTAAACAGTTTGATAAATGGACAAGCAATTTTATTTTTTATATATACAATTTATATTTTAGTAAATGTTCCTTTTTTTGTAACTAAAATTACGAAATTGTTTGAAAATAGACAAATGCATGAGCCATTTTTTTAAATTCATTTTTTTTAGCAAAAATAAAGCAAAATGTTTCTTATGAAACTCTTAGTATTAATTAAGAGAAACAAAGATAAAACTTTAATTTATTATTTCTCATAGTATTGTCATAGTATTGCTTAACAAATCTGAAGAAATCTAAAGAAAACGCTTTTTTTTAATTTCAAAATTATCTTAAAGATTTTTCAGTAATTTATTTAAAAGCAGATCATGTTATTTCAACATTTTCATCATCATGTTAAAATTATTTGATTCATGCTATAGGAGCTAATTTAAATTCAGATTATGATGTTTCAACATTCTTTTAACGTAACAGAAGTTGATTAAAATGTTAATTCAACACATTGCATTGTAACTTCAAGATTTTATTGAACTATTTTTTTTGTTCATATTTTCGAAAGACAACATCTTTTGTTCAATTTAACCAAGCTTTAAATTATGATTTGAAATGTTTCAAGTTCATTGCTTAATAAAATAGAATTTCAGTGTTGCGCAGGATAAATTATTCGGAATTAAAAAGTTTAGATACATAAAATCTTATTTCCGTCAATATGTCTGGTCTAAAAAAATTAGCTAAGTACCATCTTCAATTTCTAATTGAATTACAAATTTGTCAATAAATTTCCTATAATTTAAGCCCTGTTTTTTTTCTATTACTCAGTTCCTATTCATTTTCCAATTTAAATCCAAATACTATTTTACTTTTGAAAAAAAAAAAAACACTCTATTTATAATTTCTGAAAACGTTGTTTTGCGAAAAGTGTCAACGTCACAATCGCGGCTCTGTGACTAAGACCTGCCAGCATTTTCGTCATAAATTGTGAGTGCAACTCTGAGGTTTGATTTTAAATGTTGCTGATATTATGTTGAGCTGGCACAATTTTGTTAAGAAATTACTTCAAAGAATGAACTTGCTAACGGTAAATTAAGTTTTTAGTAACAGGTAAAAGAGGGCAAAACGAAAATCTTAATGTAATAAAACTTGGTTAAAGCGTTTGAAAAATATCGTTTTTACCCTCTTTTACTATAAATTTAATTTATCAAACTGGATGCGGATCTGAATCTGTATCCGGTTATCCAACACTATCCGGATAGTTTCGGATCTCAACTGTCTCATTAAACTATCCGGATGTCCGGCACTATCCGAAACTATCGGGATATCCGGTAGTATTCGGATATTCTCGGACTTCAATTGTTTAATTCATAAGAATCCGGATATCCGGATAGTTTGAGGATTCGGATCTGATTTGAAGCACTAAAATGTATATGTATACATTTGAAAGTTTAAAAGTTGCAATCAAACCCTAGGTTGTATTTTCTTTTGTGTATCTTCTCAATAAATAGTCTTCTGAAGGCATTTCTGAGTTTCTACTTTAACGGTTGTTTCCAATTTGCAATAATTGGGACTTAAAAAATCCTGTTACGAACTCTTCATATCGCGTTATACACTAAAGTAATAACCTTCAATAAGTTGACTTTTAGAATCATTTATGAAAATTTAACATGCATTTCTACCACATTGGTTGTAAAAATAACATTTTCTTTAAACCAAAATTCTAAAATCACAAAATTTCAGAAATTGAACTTCGATCAGCTAAATTTCAGAAGAAAAACCTTAAATTATGCAAATTTACTGATTTTGAACTTTGTCCTATCAAGTACTTTTTTATACCTGTTTTTTTCTTTTTTTTAGTTTGACAGCTTTTGATGTGCGAAGATCTTTGCCGGGCCAGTGGTGGCCTTTGGGTAAGACAACAAGACCTTAAGGGGCGCCAAGAGAAAGAACAGCGTCTACTGTTTTTTAAATCAAGCAAGAGAACAACTTAAATTATTCTTCGATTCATACCTTCTGAGATACAATAGTATCTGACAGTTACTAAAGATTTTCATAGGACTAATGGGGCGCCAAGCAAACAACACCCGTTATCAAAATGAAAGAGAATGTTTGCCAGTAAATTGTTAATTTTTCATTCTGAAACGCTAAAAATAAAACAAAACCAGTGTAAAATTTTGTACTCACATATAGGAATGTTATATTTTAAAGCTTCTTTTTGGTAGTTAGACATCTACAATAGTTTTGTCAAAAATTATATAATATTTTTAAAATAAAATGAATTCATTTACTTGCTACTTCAATACTCATAGTTTAAAAGAATACTCATAATGAGAGGAAGAGCGCTGAAAAATACCTCGCCCGAGGCCCCCAAACGGCTAAGGAAGGCCCTGATGCCGGAGGCAGAGTAAACTAAAAATGTGAGACTAACGTGTAAAACGTTTCGTGAAATACGTTTCATAAGATAAGTTTAGTGTAATACTTTCGGTGTGAAACTTACGTGTGATGCGTACGTTAGAATACGGTTGCATTACGTATGTATATTATGTTACGTTCGGTAACAAAAATCCGGCATTCGGAAAAACGTTGATGTTAAGAAATGTTAACCGTGACTCACTGTACCCTCACAATTTTTTTTTTTTTTAATTTAGAACCAATTGCTGAAACAGAAACATAAGAGCTTAAGGGACATCAGTTGAACATTAATGTTTCAGTTTCGTATCATCAAACGCTTTTAATTCATTTTTATAAATTTCCCAAAATTTTGGGATTTTCTTGTTTCGAATGTTTTTGGAATACTTGCAATCGGTGTTATTCTCATTCGACTGAAATTTTGCTGAAAGTTTTGTTAATTTTTTAAATACACCTACTTGGAGTAAAATAAGATATATTATATGTTATTTTCGAAAGAGTCGTATTTTATAGGAAAAATGTAAAGTTTATTTTGTCATAAAAAAGTGCCTCAAAACGAATTTAATGAATAATAATCATAAAATTGAATAAATTTTAGAAATGTCTCAAGCAATTACTACAATACTACGGGAAACAACACGTTTCAAAATAAGTTGTGATCAAATTAAATTTAAATTAATAAATTATAAATGTTGCCCATTTTTCAAATTGTTTTTTTTTTTTTTTACAAATAAAAAAGATAAATATTTACAATAAAATATACTTATTTGTCGGTTGTGTTTCTTTAAAATGCAACTTAAACAAGACTTGCGAGTATTTATTGTTTTCTTCGTGTCACCAACGCGTTACCAATATACTAAACGTTGTACATTTATTAATACAAATTCAGTCTGAAAACAACAAAATAAATAAGATACTATTTATTTATGTTCAAAATTAAAAAGAAACCAAAAATACAAATATTTTCATGATAAAGTTATAACTTTAACGTTTTTGAAACTGATAAAAAAGAAATTAATTATTTAGCTTTTATTTAAGGTATTTAATTTAATTATTGTTTATTTTTGTATACAAAAAAAAAAAAATACGTGTTTAGTTTAAGCTGAAGATAAGGCTTATCGAAGAATTATGTTTTCATTGAAAATGTATTTCTAATTATTAAACTAACCTTTACAAGAAACAAACAAAGTAAGAAAGAGTGTCTGAAGAGTTTACTGCATGTTTTTTTTTTTTGTTAAAATTTTAAGCATTAGTTATATTGATTTATATTTAAATTTATATTTAAATTCTTTCGTTTTAGTTTTAGTTTTATTTTTAAGTTTTTGTTTGTTAATTTATTTAAATCATACGTAAATCATTGTTAAGCTATAGTATTAATTCAAAGAACTACATTTGCTGCTTTTTATTTGGATTTGTTATTCTTATGAAATTTAAATTCTATTTTCTTTCTGATTCTTCTAAGATCTTTTCACGGCAGTATTTATTATCTAGCTTTTTGTTCTAATGATTTTTTGTTTTTTTTTTTTTTTTTAATTATAAATAGTGAAATAAATGTAGGTATATGATTTTTAAGTTTTCTTAAAAACAAAAAATAAAAATAAAATAAAATTATTTATGATTGGATTTCTTTTGTTATGTACTAAATTAAAAAAAAAGAACTACATAAAGAAAGAAAAGCATAAGAAATTTATTTTCTATATCTTGATGAAACTGATATTCATGTATGGCGTTGTTTTGAGTATTAAAAACATTTTTTGTTATATATTGCTGAGTATAGTTTTTACTTTGATTCTTGTACGAAAAATGACGACAGGATAGTGAAAAAAAGTGAAATTACCAAAATGCTCTGATTTTTTAAGGTTTTTTTTTTCTTTCATTTATTTTCAGCACTATTTTTCTGAACTGGTTGAGCTTACTATATTTTATTTAATAAATTATATAATTACGATAATAATAATAATAATAATAATAGTAACAATAATAATAATTACAATGTTGTTTTGTGATGATTTCTTTTGAATTTTAATTTTTGTTGTTTTTAAACTAATGTGGATTTTTGATAACGGTTGTTTTGTTTGTGTTCCATTTTATCCTAGTTTTGAAGACGTTGACTATTTTTATTTTGCTTTTAGTTTCAAGACTGTTTTGTTTTTTTTTTTTCTTTTTTCTTTGCTTGTTTTCATAATTTATTTTATTGTAGTTATTTTGGAACTGATTTTTTTCATAATCATCATATTTTAAAATTTTAATTAGATGTTATTCATTTTGTTTTTTTTTTTTTTTAGATAAAACGTAGAGGTGATTTTACGGCGCATTATTATTTTTATTAAGTGAATAATGTATTTTTGTTTCTTTTTTAAATTAATTTTTTTTAGTTTTGTTATGTTTTTTTTTTTTGATTTGAAATGTTTTCGATGTTTTCCTTATTAGACAGCTTTTGTCGGCTCTGGCATCCAACGAAACATTTCACAAGGCCAAAATATAGCACGTATCGTTTTTTTTACTGTAAGAGAAATTTTTTTACATTTTATAATTATCTTTTATAGGATTAATATATTTTTTTTTTTGTATATAATTAAGGCATAAAATAAATATTTTGTGTGTAACAAAATTAAGCTTTAAGCTTAAGCTTAAGCAGTTTGATAAAAGGTTAGAAGTTATAACCATAAGCACATTCGTTCAATTGATTGAGGTCGCTTAAATTATTTAAAATTTTTTTTTTTTTTTTTTCATTACATGTGAATATGAAAACGCAAATTACTTACTGACTTTCTCTTCTGCTTCTTCAAATTCAGAAAAAAAAACAAATAAGTTACTTACAATTAGTTATAAAATTGTTTGTACCTACTTCATTTTGAAAATTTTCCCTAGGTGAGATGGAATCTTTCTTTGTTTTTGTTATTTTTTTGTTTAATATACCCAGACCAGAAAATGATACAAAGAGTGAGATTGTTAGGATAGGAAAAATATTAAAATTTTATGAAGAGTGTTTTTTTTTTTAAAGAGTTGTTCAGGCGTCAGTCTATTCATGTTAAAATGCCAAACCAAATTAAAAATAAATCATTTGACAGCTTACAAAATGGCCGCCAGTTAAAATAGTGTTGCCAACTTAAAGTTCTATAGCTCTAAAATAAAACGCTCTTTAGAAGATTCTAACAGTTTTTAATATCTGAATAGTGGAATGGCGGATAAACAAACAGCTAGGCGGTGGTGCGTCTAAATAAAGAGACCAGAAGAGTCAGACAGACGAAAAGCTAAGGCAGTAGCGTCAGACACAATACAAAACATTTGATTTACTCTCTCTAAAGGGCAAGTTTTAATTTCGTGTAAAAAAAAATTCGAGGTTGTAATCAAAACTAACACTACAATAATCGAGAATTCCAAAGAAGTTTCGTCATGACGTCCTTCAGTCTGTGCGTCGGTGCATCTGTCCGTTCACTGTAATTTGAGCTAGAGATGTGATTCCTTAGAAGGGAAATCGAAATTTAGTTTTAGTTCATCTAAAACGGGTAGCTGTCACACAGATATATTTTTTTTTTTTTGTTAAATTTTCTCAAAAACGGCTTAAACGATTTTGATTAAACTTTGTACCAGTAGTGACTAAACAAATTGTGAGGAAACTGCATTTCAGGTTTTTGTCAAAAAATTCATATACCTAACGGAATTAGGTATTCCACGTTTTTTTGAGAAAGTGCGGACTTATTTTTGGGTTATTCATTTTTTTGATGGTTAAATCGATTTTGTTATAGTTTGGCAATCTGATGCTTCTGAATAGTTTTAACAATAATGCATTTAAAAATTTTTGAAAACTTTGTATTCATTATAAATAAAAATAAAATTAAACAAAAACACAATTTTTTAGTTCTTTTGACTCTTTTAATATTTTCTCGTTCAAAATATACAACATGCATCTTCAATATGTGATTACACACAATTTTTAACCACACTTTGTTTAAAAACATGATTTTTAAAAATGGTAGGCGCAATTTTGTTGGAACACGAAAAAAACACCAGATTTGCGATCTATACTATAAAAATAAGGAAATTTTCTCAACAAAAAAACATCAAAACGTTCGTTGTGTAGTTAAAATTGTTGGAGCCATTTTCGACAAAAATTTGGGAAAAAATAAAATTGCTTATACCCGTTCTAAAATAGGTTAAACAAAAAAAATAATTTACCTCTAGAAAATCATATAAAAATGCAACCAAATTTGAAGCAAATCAGTCCACCCGTTTAGGCTCTAGGTCCGACCTACACCGGCTGGCCGCCGGATGATATTACCCACTTTTTCGGAATTCTCCGTCATCGTATTGTTAATTTTGATGAAAAAATCAAACACTTAAGCAATACTTGCCCTATAGAACCATCTCACCTAACGAAGATAAAACTTAAATCGGAGGTTTAATCACTTTAGCAGATTTATAATTGATAGTTATCGGTGAAATTTCAAAATAAAACTGATCAAGGCTCGGTATAACAGAAGAAAAAGTTGCACTAAAAAGCGACCACAATCAAAGAACACGTAGTGTGCGAGTATGTATGATGTTCTCTATCAGCATATATTATACATATGTAGGGCTAGGATTTTCATGCACTTAAAAATGCAAAATATGCGCTTAAAATATGCTCTTAAAAATGTAAAATATGCACCTAAAATATGCATTTAAAACCATATCCCTTGTGAACCATTTGTATGGAAAAAAACTTATTAAGGTTTATGTAACAAATTCGGTCTTTATTATCGAGGAACATAAAATTATATCAATAAAAACATAAAAATAAATTGGGATTATTGTGCTTGCTAAGCGGAATATCAGCTGCAACAAATGCCTCACATAAATCCATATTAAAATTGTTTTGTGTTCTCAACGAAAGGAGTTGTGATGTGACTGCGATTTTGCAGAACTACTAGATTGTTTTCCAAGTGCCGTATGTTTAATAGATTTCAGGTGTTGGTCAATTTGAAATTTTTTTCTTGGAGGAGAAACCTTTGTTACACAATTTTACAAAAATTAATTTTTGCATCGATTGTTAAAGTGTGCGAGTTGTTCGAAACATATTTTTTCAGATTTGCATTTACAGGACGGCTTCGCTTTCGGCATTGTTTCTGAATTAACAACAGATCTCAAATCAATCGCTTGATTAAATAATTGAATTGCTTACAATTTAACTTTAAAGCAAATTCTAAATCTAATTCAATCTTTTATCTAAAAAAAAAATACAAAAATTAACAAAAGATCATCGACATGAAAGTAAATCCAGAAACTTTAGAATAGAACAAAGAAAACTCAAATCATAAATAGACCACAAAATTTCATGATATGTGAATACAAATGTGAACAAAAACAACTGCTGTCATATATACACAACTAAAACTAAGTCCGCATTTACATTGCCCGATTTTTCCAATGCCGATTTTTCTTTCTTGTTGTAATCGTGTGAGATTTCGAGGGACGGCCAACATGTTCCACAAGATTTTTCCATTCTCTCTCACACGATTACAACAACAACAAAAAATCGGCATTGGAAAAATCTTTCAATGTAAATGCCGACTAACTCGTATGCATGTGTAAAATGGAATACTGGAATATGAACGAAAGCTGTCGTGGAAGTTGTCCACAGAAACTGATTAAAGTATAAATTTAAAGGCACGTGTGCATTTTTTACTTCAGGATTATTTTGTTTTTCGAAAATATGCACAAATATTCATTGATTATTGAAAATATGCAATTAAAAGTAAAATATGCATTTATAATAAAATATGCAAAAATATGCACTAACGATTAAATGCCATTTTAAAGCAAATTGATTGATTCGTGTTTGTATTTTATTCCTGTGTTTCTAAAGTTTCTCAAAAAAAATATGCATTTGCATGAAAATCCTAGCCCTAATGTAAATAAATAAAACTAAATAAAAAAAATATGACACGTGTGGCTTTTGGCACGAAATAAATATATAAATATCAATGATTTTTTTTTTTAAATTCATGCTGTTGTCTTATATCTTAAGGTTAATATGAACAATGCCAACAATATATATATTATTTAAGTGCATGGTCATCCATATCCTGCGGAAAGCATGATTCATTGTTAAGAGAAGTATAACATTCAACTGGGTATTATACAAGGGGGAATATTATACATTAATATTAACTCATTTAAGCTTATTAAAGTCAATTTTAAAGAACTTTAAGGCATTTGATTTTAATAAACTTATTTTCTAAAATAATTTACCCCTGTCGTTAAATCTGCCGAGTGAGATCATATATCCTTTTAATTTCATTTTGATAATGGCGGAATCATAGAATCCGCTTCAGAAACTGCGTTATCGGTTAAACAGAAGACAGATTTTTAATTCCAACCAGAAATAAAAAATAATAATAATAAATGTGAAACATAAAAATGATAAGTTTATGATAATTAAAATTTATTTATGAAGTATGTGTGACATTTTGTCCATAAAAATATTATAACAAATAATTCTTAAAATCCATATGTTTTATTCACCTATTATCAATATATTTGATAGGAGCACTTACCCAGTAGTCAAACGTCGGTTTCGATACTGACTGCTAATGCACTATTATGCCGTAACGTTAAGTTATTACTCCCAAGAGGCTGTTTAAAACCATTCTGTTGGTTGATTTGTTGTTGCTTATCAATCGACTGTTGTGCTCCTAAAAATGGAGCTTGACGTCCAGGATGTTCAGTCAGTCCCGGCGTTGAATCCACACCATCGTCTAAATCCATCATATCCGATGAGGATTCAGACAGTGATGATTTTTTTAAATGTTGACCTTTAAAAATTTAATTTAATTTAATTTAATTTGATAAGTAAGAGTTGTTTTTTTTTTTTTTTTTAATTAATAAAATATGAAGCGGGAAGGTTTTAGTTCTGTGTTTTAAAATTCCTTAAAATAATTTTCAAAATTATATATTCCAAAACCCTGCTTTAAATCTCTTTTCCTCAGCCATTATTAATTATATTATTTTTTTTTTTAAATCTAAGACTAAATATGTAAGTTTTCAACTATTTAAGCCATATTCTTTTTATAAATTTAATTATTTAATTTTAAATTTCTTTACATCATTCAAAATGTATGAAGAAAAATAAAACTGGCTTACAACTCAACAGAGTATAGTACGATAGTTAGTAATTTGCTTATACGTATAAATAGAATTTTGGAAAAATAGTGGGATGCCGGAAATCAACCTGCCAGTTAGTTGCTAATGACTTTTCGTTGTTGAGAATTCTTGACTAGCTATATCTAGCATTTTCAGCGCCAAAAACTACATGAACTGGATCTACAAATAGCTGTAGCAACTTGTTGGCTTGAGTTGCTTGCAACAAAATGTTTTGGCAACATAATTTGAAAATAGAATTATCAGTTGCAAATAAACAAAATTTTTAAAAATACATTATTATCAATTAGTAACGGGTGATTCATTAAGACTTGTATTCTTTTCAATACGTTTTTTTTTGGCAGATCACGATTAACTGTAGGTGATATTCTTATTCAGTTTTAAAGGGTTTTCCAATAAGAGGTGTTATTTTGAATAGCCCGCTATTTCGGTAGCTGTCACTTTTGAAGCTGTCATTTTTTGACATTTGACAAATAGAAACTACGCCATTAATAAAAATGGAACGATACACGCTTCAACAACGCATTGAAATTATTAAAATTTACTATAAAAATGGTGAAAATTTGGCAGAGACGGTTCGTAAAACTAAAACATTTTTGGGTCGTCGTGAAGCACCTTGTCGGACCGCAATACAGAAATTGGTGGACAAATTCGAGCTGTTGTTACAAGTTAGTGATGTGAAGAATAAAACCCGTACACGTCGCTCAAGAACAACTGAGAATATTGCTGTTGTAGCCCAAAGTGTTGAGGAAAATCCAGGTTTGTCCATTCCTCGTCGTTCTTTGGAATAAGGCATTCCACAAACGTCATTACACCGTATTTTGCATAAAGACTTGGGTCTTAAGGCTTATAAAGTTCAGTTAACACAAGAACTCAAGCCGGCTGATCATCAACAACGTCGTGTCTTTGCTGATTGGGTCGTTGAAATGCATGAAAATGATCCGGAATTTCATCGAAAAATCATCTTGACTGATGAGGCCCATTTCCACCTCGGAGGCTACCTCAACAAGTAAAACTGTCGCATCTGGGGCTCGGAAAACCCAAGAGTTATTGTTGAAAAGCCTCTCCATCCTCAACGCGTGACTGTTTGGTGCGGTTTATGGTCCGGCGGGGCCATTGGACCTTACTTTTTCGAAAATGAGGCTGGAGCAACAGTTACGGTCAATGGATTGCGCTATCGAAAGATGATTAATGATTTCTTATGGCCGGAATTGGATGGTATTGATCTGGACAACGTTTACTTTCAACAAGACGGCGCTACGTGCCACACAAGCAATGACACCATCGATCTTTTACGGGAAAAGTTTCCGGATCGTGTTATCTCTCGAAGAGGTGATCACAATTGGCCACCGAGATCTTGTGATTTAACACCTTGCGACTTCTTCCTTTGGGGCCACGTGAAAGATAAGGTCTACTCCAACAGCCCAGCGTCGATTCAAGACCTCAAAGATGGAATTCGTGAGGCTATCGAGGACATAGGGCAGCCACTTTGCGATTTGGTTATGGAAAATTTCATGAAAAGGATATGGTCCTGTAAGCGTGGTCGTGGCGGCCATTTGGCTGATGTTGTGTTCCATTATTAACGGCATACCTTCCTCTTTAAAATGAAATAAACACCCGATCATTTATCTCTCCCTTTATTTGACAAATAATCATGGAAAGGCTGACACCTCAAAAACGTCTCCAAATTATTCAGCTGTATTATTATGAAAATTTCCGTTCTGTGACAAATATTTTTGATGGCCTACGAGCAACAAATGGTGTGCTTCATCGACCTTTCGAGTCCATTAACGTTATTGCCTTTACGTTCCGCGAATTCGAGTCTTAGAGTACGTTATTGGATAATACGCAACCGAATAGACCACATCCAGCTCGTAGTGAGGAGAACATTGCAGCTGTGTCACCGAATGTGACCGAAGACCGTGAGCAATTGATTCTACGACGATCTCAACATATGGCCTTATCGTATTCCACTTTTTGTTGCCGGAAATTAAAGCCCGTGATGTCGGCAAGACGGGGCTATGGCACACACAGCGTATGAAACAATGGCTATATTGAGAAACAACTTTGGTGAACACCCAATTTCACGCTTCGGATTTGCAAACTGGGCACAGTACTCGCGTAATTCGGCAAATACTGGTAAAAACGCTAGAAGCAGTAATCCCAAATTGAACCTTCATATGGACGATGTACGGCCGGCGTAGTCGCTGGAAACTTTTACACGAAATAATATGTTCTTTCTGGCCACAACAAAATTTCTACCATCCGAATTAATTTTATGTGTTTTATTTAAAATTAAAAAAAAAAACAGGTCTTAATGAATCAGCCTTTAGAATCATCGAAAAAACTTATTACAGAAGTTTTCTACAAACTATTCCACCATCAAATGCGGGTACCTAAATTAGAGCACCAAATAACTCGCAACAAAAAATGTACGACAAACGTTTTTGACTGTTCGTTTATACAATTGCAGGATACAGAAATGAAAGCTTTTTAATCAAAACACAAAATCAATAATCTGTCTCAGGGAAAAACTTTAATTTATCTTACCTAATGTACCAGGTAAGTATGGACAACTAGTAACATGGTTGAAGTTTTGGCTCTGCATCTCCTCCTGATCTGTTTCTCTATGATAGAAGTAATTGAAGTTACTGACGATGACTGGTACTGGAAGTGCGATTGTCAATACACCAGCAATGGCACATAGTGATCCCACAATTTTTCCCCAAACGCCGACCGGTCTAAGTTATGACAGTAACAAAAAAAATATAAATAAATTAATTTTTTTTAAAGTTCATTTATCTTATTTAATTAAGAAAATTTTGTTTCAATTTAAACTATGAACAACAAAAAAATGTGTTAAATATTGTAATAAACAGCCAACAAAATGAAATACCAAACAACAAGATAGATGGGTTTGATGCTATTATATACGATGAATAAACAACACCGATTTGTTTTTTTTTTTTTTTTTATTTGTTTAATTAATATTTTACAGAAGTGAGATGCGCCCATTGCAAAGATAGTTGAAATTCTTTTTTGAATGCACAACATTTTTTTAGTATGTAGAAGGATGATTGAAATAGAGAGACACATAGTAAAGAATTTAAACTGAAAAAACATTGATTAAATTGAGAATAAAACAAATACATAAATAAATAAATAAATGAAAAAAAAAAAAAAATATGCATAATGCTAATAAATTCGAATGTGAAATTCTTGCAGAAAAGCCACATGCGTTTGCAAACTGTTTTGCGTCCCTTAACAAATATTCATATAGGTATACATGCAAACAAAAATCCAAAGAAGTCTCAATGTAAATAGAATAATTAATTGATAAAAAGCCAATTCAAATAATAAAAATCAAAATTAATTTAATTTAATTTAATTTAAATATTTTTAATAATAAAAAGAATTTTCAAAAAAAATAAAAAGAAACATAATGAAACGAGATGCAATAACTAACAATTTATTATTTAGCTTTTATGTTGTTTTTAATTTTTTTTTTTTAATAATTTATATAATTGAAAAGAAATAAATATGTGATGTGCCCTAATTATTTAAAAAAAAAAAAAAAACAAAAAAAAACTGTTTCCCTTTTGCCCAGTGTATTGTTTTTGTAATGAGCTGTTAAAGTAGATTTTAAAGAGAAAAAAAAAACTATCATTTGCTTTCGAACAGATGCAAAATTCTAAATTTTACTAAATTTTCTGATTAGATTGTGTTGTGTATAAGATATAGAAATGATTTGAAATAAAAACTTTGTGTTTTAGATTTTTTTTTTTTTTTTTTGAGTGCGGACTTAATACTTGTGGTGGAATCGAACTGTTGGTGTTTTTATTTTTTTTTTTTTTATTATTTAAATGTTCTGAGTGAGTATTATGAATTTTTGTTACCAGTGAAACCATGCAAAACGACATAGTATTGGTTCATTTTTGTATAGTGTATGTATGAGTATTAGAGTTGAAACAAAAATAAAATGAAAAAAAAAAAAAAAAAAATTGTAAACTTACGAAAAGTTACTTTAAAATTTAAATAAGTATTTTTTTTTTGAAAATGTTCTCGTTTTAATAAGTTTTTTTTTTTAGTTGTTGTTTATACTAGTTGCCACTCTTTAGTAAAATATTGCTAACAGTTTGAGGATAAAAAGATATGTTAGTTAATATAATTTTAAGGCCTAATAAGGCATATAATTGACTTAAAATGTTAAAATGGTTAAAATTCTTAATCCTGCTTTCACTATAGAGAGTGTTAGAATCTATTATTCTTCTCATTAAATCTGATTTAAAAATAAGTATAGATAGGTAGGTACATATTTACTGTTTGTATCTTAAAAAAATAAGAATATTTTTACTATTTACCGCCCCTGGTGCTAAGTTCGTCTAAATATTAACAAAGCTCTTATTCAAAAAATACTAAAAAAAAAATATGTAATTATTAAAAATAGCTTTTGATGCTTTGCCACGTCAATTTTTTCAATTCAAGACTTTCCAAAATGTATTATTTATTTGTAAACATTAAAAATAAATTTAAATCTATTACAAACAATTAAATAAGAGCTCTAGGCATCATATTAAAAATATTTTAATCATAAAAACTCAAGATCTAAAATATCTTAAATCCTATAGAGCTAACTTGCCTGGTGGGGATCTTTGTTATAAGTAAACAAAAATGGCATTGGTATAGGTAAATAATTTCAATATATCTACACTTTTGAGATTTCATTTTAAGTCAAGTCAATAAAGCAAAAAAGCTTTGAAACCTTTTAATCCTAAAAGAAACTATTTTTTTATAATCAGATTTTTAAAATTTTGCTTTTTTCAGCTTACAGTCAAACTTCTTTATAACGAACTTCTTTATAACGTAATTCTCTCTATAGCGAATTTCATTTTGTTCCCCTTGCAGTATTTAAAAACAAAATAATTTCTATATAACGAACTTTGTATGAAGCTTCTTTATAACGAAGCAATTTTGTGTTCCCTTGAAGGTTCGTTATAAAGAAGTTTGACTGTATTTGTTTTTGTCTCCATAAATATACTTTTCTCTTTTATTTATATACATTTTGTCGATATACGATGACGATCTAAACATTTTTTTAACAGACGTTTTGGTGGAATAAAACAATTTTAAATAGGTAGTGTACTCTAGGGTAAATGTGCATACAAGTTAAATAGTCTTTTTTGAGAGTAACATTGCCTGCATTCGACGACATTTTAAAAATTAATTACTTACAAATAGTCGTACATATCGTCGAAGTAACTCCGTTTTAGAAAACGTGTCAGTGAGCCTTAAATTGAAATCATTTTTTTAAGGATTTTTTTTCATAACTGAGTTACATAACTCACGGTAAAGCCCAGAAAGTGTTACCCGACATTCAAAATAATTTAATTTTTTTTTGTTTTCAAGATATGCACAAAAATATCTCTTCAGTTAATTTGGTGTTAACACAATATTTTGATTGAATAGCACTTACTTAACTCGAGATTTAAGTTAACCGATTGCACTTGAAAAAACCTGGAACTCGTTCCAGAAATCTTATTTTCAAACAAATTGGAGCGACACATTTGTCTGGTTTCTTTAATAATTTGTTGAAAAACAGCTTAAATGTGCAACTTCGTAACTGGCTTAAAAAATATGTGTGTGTATTACATATTTTTTGAAACAAAAACTGTTATTATTTTGGGGTTCTGGACCTCCAGAATTGACTTGAAAAAATTCAAAAATTCTATGAGTTAAACTAAATATAAGGACTTTCGTGTTTTGGGGAGTGTATATATCCAGTCCAGGAAAATGTGTACAAGCAAACAATAACAACAAAAATGATTACAAATATGTAATTTGATTTTGTTTATACACAAAACAAACCGTCAATTATTTTTGTTTGCGTCTAAACATTTTGTTGAGCTGGTCAAACACTTACACCAAAACAAGGCTATTATTAAATTAATGGTGGTACATAAACATGTACATGTACTTGAAAACAGAGTTATTTTCATAAGAAATAATTAATTGTTATATCAGTCACTCTTTGAAGCCTTGTGCCTACATTGTTTTGTGCATCAACTTATCAAACCATAACCATCTGACTTAATTAATGCGCTGTCTTAACGTGATACCTATAATTGATATTTTATACAATAGTTATGATTTGACATGTCCGAAGTCAATAATAACAATGCATTATTTTACCTTAAAAAAGACCTACTTTAACTTAAGGAGAGGCTACCGTAAAGAGACTTTGGGGGCTAGTTTTTGTTAAAACATAAATACTTTTTCGAAAAAGGATTTCAACGTAAAGGGTGTTTTTTTTAGAGCTATAGAACTTTAAGTTGGCAACACTATTTTAAATGGCGGCCATTTTGTCAGTTAGCAAGTGATTTGTTTTTAGTTTTTTTTTGGCATTTTAATATAAATAGACTGACGTCTGAAAATGGCTTAAAAATTGTGCAAACTTATTTTGAAAATCATGGTTCTGTTCAAAATACGTATCCTAATTTTCGTAAACGAATTTTGTTTAACGATGAAGCTCACTTTTCGTTGAATGGATACGTCAACAAACAAAACTGCTGTAACTGGAGTGATGATAATTCTAAAGTGTGTATTGAGAAACCGTTACATCCACAAAAACTGACTGTTTGGTGTGCTTTATGGTTTGGTGGAATAATTGGTCCACACTTCTTTAAAAACGATGCTGGCCAGAACGTTACAGTCAATGGTGACCGCTATAGAGCCATGATTTCTGACTTTTTCGTTCATCAATTGAACAACCATGATGTGCAGGCGAGCTGTGGTTTCAACAAGACGGCGACACAGCTCGTGCCACAATTGATTTATTGAAGGAAACGTTTGGTAACCGTATATAGTCTCACGTTACGGACCCGTGAATTGCCCTCCAAGATCTTTAACGCCGCTTGACTATATTTTCTGTGGGAATATGTGAAGTCGCTAGTCTACGCCGATAAGCCCGAAACGATTGACCACTTGGAGGACAACATTCGCCGCGTTATTGCCGATATACGGTCACAAATGTTGGAAAAAGTCATCGAAAATTGGACCTTCAGATTAGACTACCAGCCGTGGCGGTCATATGCCAGAAATGATTTAAATTCTGTTTTATTCCATTTCAAAGTTCTGTACCTCTAAGAAAACACCCTTTATTTTATGTTTGTATCAACTGTATGTTAGTTCGAATTTAAGTCATAAAATCAAAAATGGCGGCTGCAGCTCCTGTCTCAAGGCATTGCAAGTGTGTTATTACTTTTCACGAGGAAGAAAAGTTTTTATCGACATTTGATGTATTGAATAAAATTAGTTTTCCTTCAATAATTCTTAATTTATTGTAAATATGTGTTTCTATTTTTATGGTTGGTTGACAATTAATAATGTTGAAAATGGGTTTTTCTTTAAATTATATCTTGTTACTGTCTATTACTCCGCCAGTTTTACATTACAAACAGGGTGTATATAATGGATATCCTTGGAACCAGTTCGAGAAGGCCTTAAGAGTTAAGACCTTTTCAAAAAAAAAAATAAACAACTTATATTTCATATGTGTCACTTATTCTTAAAGGTGGGCAAATAAATATTTTATCATTTTTGTATTGAAAAACTAAATTTAAAAATTGTTTCAAAAAAAAAAAACTACAAGAGTTGTAAATTTTACTACCTATCTATTAATTATTGTTTTTATTAATTTTTTAAATAATTAGAAATACTTGACACAAGAGTAAACCTTTTACAAAAACTACACTGAGTCATCAATTTTTTTTTTTCATAAAACTAACTTTCGATGCATTTTTCCTCAAACTTATTAAAACGCTTAATATTTCTTTTATTCAATCAACACACTTATTTTTGATTTCGATAAGCTACTTGATAGTGTGAATTTAATGTGGTGTTTTTCTTGATAATTTATAATGAACATAATCGAATAAAAATTTTAACTTAATAAAACATTTTTTGTTATATACTATTCAAGATGAAATAGGTATAGTATAATGAGATAGAAAGATAGAGATATGAGAACAAAACATATTTTTGAGCACTTCTATATTTTGTATGTAAGTAGATAATACTAAATTATGTAGTTTTGTATTTGTTTTAAATTTAAAATAATTTATGAAATATGCAAAAAAGATTTCTAGTATTTTTTTTTGTTTGTTTATAATTATTAAAATAATTTATTAAAATTTTTTTGAATAGATACTAAAAAAAATGTTAAGATATGATGAGGACAAAATATATAGAATTAAAACGAAACTAATTAACAAAAATTAGAAGTTAGAATAAATTAAATAAGGAAAGTTAAAAAACATATTTGTTTTTGTTTGCATACGTCATGTCACCATATCCAACAGTAGTCATGGTAACGACAGCCCACCAAAATGCGTCTGGTATAGACTTGAAGAAGGAATTTTCGCTTCCAGCTTCCGCAAAATAAACAGCCGATGAGAAGAGTACAACGCCTAAAATAAATTAAATTCGTTTTTGTGGGTTTTTTTCTTCTGTTTTTTTTTTGTTTGTTCTGGGTTGTTTTTTTTTTTTTTTTTCATTTTCATAGATTTTTTTAAATTTCTCTCTTGATTGTCTAAATAATAAACATAAAAATACACGCTGTTTAAATGCTCTATTACTAGTTTTTTTTTGTTTCACTGTAATATGGATTGAATAAATAACTATTCACCCATTTATCTATTTTTAAAAGAACACTTGAGGGTTATTTTAGTTGAAAAAAATTACTTCTTAAATCTAGTTTTTAAAAAATTAATACAAAGCAAAATTATTCTAACTTTAAATACCTAACGCCATTAATTAAATAATAAATTATAAAATATATTAAAACAAACGATAAAATCAAAATAAAAAATAATAACAAAAACAAATAACAAAAAAACAAAATCAAAATCAAAATCAAAATCAAAATAAAACAACACAACAAAATATATAAATAAAACAAAACATAAATGCAGTTTAAGGAAAGAAGAATTAATATACACAAATGTATATTTATATATATTTATATTTAATAGAAAGACTTCAAAAAAATTACGGGAGAGTAAAGAAGAGATTCATAACAAAACACATTAACACAATACGACGTGACCAATTTACACACGGATTCTTTGTTTTTTTTTTATTTTAAATTAAATTTAAACAACGACTGGTATTTTTTCATGTTACAAATACGATTATACGAAATATCGAGAAATAATTTTTTTTTATATGTAAATAAATAGAAAATTTGATTTTACGACAATTTGTGTGTTAAAGCTTTTATACTTCGTTTAAATTATATTTATGTAATGTAATATTTATTCATATTAGAAACGTTTAGCGAGGAAATTGAGTCTGTTTGTACCTCATGTCACCGTATCCAACTGTGGTCATTGTGACCACAGCCCACCAAAATGCATCTGGTATTGATTTGAAGAAGGACATTTCGGCGCCAGCCTCCGCAAAATATACGGCAGATGAGAATAAAACGACGCCTTGTTTTTTTGTGAGGAAATTTTGATTAAATTAGTATCAATGGTAATTTTTTTGTTGCACACAAATTTCTTATAATATTCAAAAAATTGTTTTTTTTTTTTATTGTTTAATTTTAATTGAATATGCCTTAAATCAGAGTTTTTAGTTGCTAACTGAAACTTATAAGCATATATCACGTTAAATTGTTTGAAAAAAGTAATGCGACTGTAACATTATTTTTTTGATTCATAAATTATGTAAAGATAGTAATTATTAAAAATAGCCTAGTCATCCTACATTTCAAAACAAAAATTTAAAATACGGGAATTTTAATTCAGATTTGAGCTTATACCTATCCTATAACATCTCAAATATTTACTCTTCCATTTAGACAACATTATTAATAATTATGGTATCCATTCTTTTAAAAATTACTTTATAAACATTTAAGTTGACTAGTTGCTTTAGTTTTTAGCAATTTATATTTGATTTTAAGTCCAGTATATTTAATCAAGAATACTTTAGGAATTAAATATTCCAATATATTCGAGAAAATCAAAAACCGAGTTATGAAAAGTCGAAAACGGAAAAATAGATGTTCAAGAAGTAATTCGCAATAAATCAGGATGATGTTGGATGGTGAAAAATTTTATATTTTTTGAAAAGATAATAAAGAAATATTCTATTCATACTTAGGGAATTTTCAATTTACATTGTTCGCCTAGAGAAATTTTGATAATCGCACATTTTTCGAGATGATTTTTTTAAAGTTTCTCATTTTTTATTTTAAGGGATGGGAATTATTTATACTAAAATTTTGTTTTTAAAAATTGAACTTGTCGCAAAATGATGAGAGTTGAAAATGTATATTAACAAGAATTAATTTGAATTTCAGTAGACGGTGAGTAGTCTAAAAAGTAATATTTTATCATCTATCATCTCAAATCGAATTTTTGTCTATTAAGATTGGGTTTCCCACAAAAAAATTAAAACTTTAATCAAAGGAGCTGCTAAAGCTCGAAGTCTAAATCAATGAATGCTTATAAATGGGAGCACGTAAATTCCAGTATTGGTCTGGAAGTATTTTCCCTATGTGTCAAAAATATCGTCAAGAATAAATGCGCTATAGCTATCTAATAAAAATAAAAAAATCGTACTTAGTAACTTAAGAGACCATTCTTTAACTGTTAAACAAAAGGTGTTTCTAACACGAAATAGAACAAACTTGTTATCTTTCACTTTATCTCTCAAATTATTCGACTAGGGACAATTTAACCCTTTCAGAAAAACTCTGATTATATCCTTTGAATTTTACAAATAATATAAAGGTGGAATGAACGGAACAGTTGGTCAAACAATCAAGGTAGCGGAGCACGAATTTGAAGTGGTGGAATCCTTTAAATACCTTGGGTCAATAGTAGCAGCCGATAACAATATAGAAGAAGAAATACGCGGGCGGCTTCTCAAATCCAACAGAGCCTACTATAGTCTGTCAAAGCTCTTCAAATCCAGAAATCTCACCATAACTTCAAAACTGCTGCTGTACAGGACCCATGGTCCTGCCAATACTCACATATGGATCCGAGACTTGGGTGCTTAGCAAAAGGCACTCCGACCTTTTAGCCGCGTTCGAGAGAAAAGTCTTAAGGAGAATTGTTGGCCCCATATGTGAGGAAGGACGATTCCGGAGACGGTACAATCATGAATTGTACGCAATCTACCTTGAAGCAGATATCGTGACAAAAATTAAGCTCGGTAGACTCCGGTGGGCAGGGCACCTTGCTCGCATGAGCGAAGAGGAACCTGCTCGGAAAGTTCTTTGTGGTACATTCTATGGTAGACGACAGCGTGGTAGACCATGCTTGCGCTGGAGAGATGGCGTAGACCAGGACGCCCGGAGCCTTGGGGTGCGCAACTGGATGGCGGCGGCTCGAGACCGGGATGGGTGGAGAGACTTGTTGAAGGAGGCCAGGACCGGACCCCGGTTGTCGAGCCGATGATGATGATGGAATGAACGGAGGACTTGCTCAAATCTTCAATTTTTAGAGGATTATCTCAGGAGCATTTGCATAGCACCTACTCGGTTTTTATGTTGAGCATCTGCTCTGAGCAGATCATATCATCCAAAGTCTTGAGGTATAATGAAAATATTGATACTGTAGTGAAAAACACTTAGGTAATACCAAGCACCTAATTGTATTTTTATTTTAAAGAATAAAGTGTTTGACGCATTCAGAATTTGTTGATTTTAAGAGAACCTTTTTATTGAATTTTTATCTCGAATAATGACGAAAAAAATAAATGAAATTGAATTAAAAATGATTTTTTTAATTAAAACTGTAGAAAAGCATTTACTTCCATGTTCAAAGCGAAAATTTACTATTACGTTTAAGATCTACTGTCTTGATATCTATGAGTATAGGTTTAACTAAAATTGAATACAAATACAGTTTTGCATTTTTCTTCTGATAGAAGAAGACAGATAAGAAGGTGGAAGCCATATTCTCAAACATCAAATGCTAAGTTCTTGAAAACTAAAGTTGTCGAAAACAAATGACAAGGAGTTTGTCAAAAATTAAGGCACCCCAATTTTTCCTAGAATATTTTCAATAATGGGGTTTTCCATTGGTAAATTCAGATGTCAATTTAAAAATTGATTTTTTTAGTGGCGAATGGAACATTTTTTCAAATTGATTTATTTTTTTCACGTGTAGTTTCGTTTCTGTATTTATATTTAAAAAAAACTTCATCCCTTGATGTAGTTTTGAAGATAAAGATGAGCTTGATGAAGTTACCGATTAATTTTAAAATGGTTTTTACTATGAGCGAATATTTCTCAAATATTTTGAACACAATATTCACACTTGAAATAAATTAATCAATTCAAAAAACTGAAATTTGCAAACCGACAGCTGTAAATTATGTTGGTGTTAGTACAGGAAGGGGTAAATCGGTCGAAAAATTTATATTTGCAAAATTGATTTTAAATCAGAAATAAATCAATTTATTTTGCCAAATGGAACGAAAAGATGATCGAAATCGGATGTTTGACATATCCAAATCAAAAACAAATTGATTTGTTTTACCAATGGAAAACCCCATAAGTAATCTTATGGATTCATAAGGATTTATGGGAAGACGAGCGTGAAAGATCCTCATTAATACTTTAAGGTTACTATTTCTTTGCTGTTCCAAATTCTTAGTTACAAATTATTATGGGAAATTGTCCGTTGTCATGATATTTTTATTTTAAAACAATTCAGAAAATGCTTAGGGCCAATTTTTCGATATTACCTACTTATTCTTCAGATAAAGCAAAAATTTGTTCCTATTTATCCCTCTGATAGTTAACTGAATGTTTAACTGATGATTGAAAAAATCAACTCTTAGTGATTAAAAAAACTTTTTAAGAAAAACAAAAATTAATTATACATCTATCTTTCAAAATTTTTCAAAAAAAAACCTGACATATCTTACTTTTAATTAACTTCCTACCTTATAAAATGGTTGATTATAAGTTTTATAAAAAATAAAACAAGAAAGTATAAATAAGCAATAATAAGTTGTACAGTCCATTAAAACTAAAAAAAAATACACCCGAGCATTTGGTTTTGAAACTAGTAGAGAAGTGTTTAAGGTAAGTTAAGTTAATTTAACTCTAACTATCTCCAAATATATACTTTAGTTTCATACTAAAAAAAGAATGAACTTATTTGTGAAAATCTAAATATTTATCCATATAAATCTTAAATAGACGGAAAGTTAGTTTGTAAGAGAAGGTTTTAAGGACAAAAATTTAACTTAAATTTTATATTGAGTTCGGAGTTGAAATAAAATATTTTCTTAGTACGAAACTGAAAAATTGTATTAATTAATTTTATGTCCTACTATTTTTATACAATTGGTCATATTCACGGTAATAGAGACAAAAACACAAGTCTGCCTTACCACTGGTTTCGTAATAGGATAATCTTAACTTTTATTTAATAACCTATTTGTCGGATAGGTATAACTCTATGTTCTTAGTAATAAATTTAACCGTAAATTTAAGAACCTGAACAAAAAAAAGTCAAAAATGAATTTAGACAAGGCGACGCGCTGTCATGCGACTTCTTTAACATCATTCTTGAAAGAGTAGTGCAAAACTCGACCGTGAACACAAAAGGTACAATCTTTCAAAAGTCCGTCCAATTACTCGCATACGCCACCGACGATATTGACGTTATTGGAAGAACACAGCACGATGTCAGTAGTGCCTTTTGAGAGTATTGAGGCGGAAGCGAAGAAAATGGGTTTAGCGATCAATGAGGGTAAGACTCAGTTTATGCTGTCATCAAGAAAAGACACCCAACACCAACGTCCTTCGGCAGAACACTTTAAGATAGACAGCTGTAACATTGAGGTTGTTAGGGACTTTATCAACACAGACAACGATCGGTCAATCGCTGCTTCTTCGGGCTAAGAAGGCAATTGAGGGACGGCGCAGTAGCGGAAGACCTCGACTGAGGTGGCGCACGCAAGTGGAAGAGGATCTCAACCAACTCGGCGTGTTAAACTTGAGACAACAAGCTAGGGACCAAGCTGGCTGGAAGAAGCTTGTTGGTTAAGGCCCTGTTCCTGGTCCACTCCGGACCGTAGCGCCACCTTAAGTAAGTAAGTAAGAACAAAATTTGTTCGACCACTGGTTTTGTAAATACTTTAACTTCATCTATCGGTTCACCTTTTTAATAGCCTTTATCAGATATTTAATGCTACGGTGTCGTCTCCCTGACTAATAAAATTACTTTATAGTAAAATACCTCATATGTACGTGTTTCATTAATAAGGACTTGCTTTCTTTACGAAAAGATTTGATCCATTTCCTTTGTTTTACTCAAAGAAAGACCCTTTCTATAGATCAGGGATGAAATAGCGTAAAGAAATTTGTGATTAAAACACATTTGTGACACTCACATTTGATAGGATTTGATTTTGCATCTGCGTAAATAATTTGCATCACTTTGACAGAAATTAAATAATTTATTTTATAAATTTGTTTGTGAAATATGAATGTACAATATCTTATAAACAAAATCTGTTCCTTGCTAAATAATAGTTCTCGATCACATGTGACGGAATTATTTGATAATGACTATCACTTAATTCAAATCAACTCAGCTGAATCCAACCCATTTCATAACATGAAAAGTGCGGTATTTATTAATTTAAATACACTTCATTTTATACGAAATTAAAGGAAATAAAATAAGCTTTTCAGTAGACCTAAAAAAAGTATATGCCATTACTGAATTTTTTGAACTATCGGTGTGGCAAAGACCGCGCAAAAAAAAGTGGCTTTTCTAGAAGTTAAAAGTCAATATCTCAAAATGTGTTTTTTTGTGTTTTTACTTTGGTACCTACTATTTTACAGACAATTTGATATCAATATCATTTTTCTGCGTCAATTATTTCGCCCGTTATGGACAATTATTAGGAAAAAAAATCTGAAATCCATATTTTGCAATCGTCAAGCCCAAATATCTCGACTTTCCGATAAACGATTTTGAAAATATTTTACTCATGTATAAAACTCACGTCTTCTTTCATTTGATACAAAACTCGTTCGTGTACACTCTGTACCAGAAATGGGTAATTCCCTTTACACAAAAACTACTCAATGTCCGCCATTTAACGATATGGCTTCGTCACGCATTTACCACATTTGACAAGCAGGAAAAGGAGTACTCCGAACTTCCAAGCAAAAACGGCATAAGTTTGAGAATATTTCACACAGACTCTCTTGTCAAATTGAAAATATGATTGTTCAGTGATCTGTTCAACAAGTAAAGGTGTTTCATATAATGTTCTGCTTTCTAGTCTGTCTCCAACAGTTTTGAGATGAGTTTCTGCAGTTTTAGGGAAAATAAGGTACCACAGCCTAAAACAAGCTATCGAATTTATTGTTTTGAATATTTAATTATTTTCTCAGTTCTCTTCAAAAGTGAGTTTCTTCAGAGATAAATACTGTTGTGCTGTTCTGTTCTGCTCTGATTAGTAGATAATCTGAAGAAATTTATGAATTGGGTATGTATGTGTTTCTGTGAAATTTATTTCCACCCATATTTATGTACCTATATACCTACTACTGAAAAATGATTCTTGAATCGGGATGTACAAAAGGACAATTTAAGTTAGTTAGATTTTGAAAGAGTTTCCTTTAGATATTTGGATGAATTTCTGATACGTCATCCTCATACGCAATCATTCTGTGGCCGTCAGTTGCTCATTTGCAGAGATTGAATTGAAGAATTGAGTACAAAGACTTATTTTAAAGGATTTTAATTTCATCTCAGTACTTCACCTTCAGAAAAAAGATATTCCCATTAAATTTTGAAGTCTTTAACAATACAATCATTTAAAGAAGTTAAAAAACTTAAAGTACAGAAAATGCAATACTATAAAGACTGCTTGAATTCTTCGAAGTCTTTTAAATTTTTTTGTAGTCTTTCGACTACGATTAAGTCTTTTTTACTTCAAGAGGTCTTTTAACTGTAATCAAAAGACTTCAACAAATCAACTAAATGTTAAAGGCATTTAAAATACTTCCAAAAATTCAAGCAGTCTTCAGTATTGCAGTTTTTTAACTTTTAGTTTTTTAACTGCTTAAAATGATTGCATTATTGAAGACTTCAAAATTGAATAGAAACCGAGTGTTTCGAGAAAAAAGTACTTATAAAAAGGGTTTCATTGCATTCGTATAAACTGCATTTGACTGGAATACCAAAGTATTGCATTCTTTTACAACTCTGTTCATTTCCCAACAAAGGGTGCAATAAGACAATTATCTTTTCGGTATTATTCGTCTGATAGATTTTATTGAAAAAAAAATTACCCAAGTGCATAGTCTACATACTTAGGTAATTATAAGCTCACTCTGCAATGCTTAATACAAATAAAATTGAATTCAATTGATCCCATAAATACAGAATTTGTATTAATACATTTTTTTTTAACGTAAAATGTTATAATTTATTATATAAAAATAAGTATTTCAACTCCAGACTCCAAGAAAATTTACATTTTGAACATTTTTGAATTACAACAACGTAAATTAAAAACGAAAAATTTAAATTGTTAAATATTTCATGCTTTCTTCTTTGGGAAGAAAAAAACTGCAATAAAATCTAACAGAAATAAAATATTGTAATTCGAAGGCATTTTGTTGGACTATCCAATTTTTTAAATTATATTTTTGTAATATTTTTTTCAAACAATACATTGAAGGTACAAATATAATTTTGGAAAAAAATTTAATTCATATTTCGTATTATTAACAAAAAAAAAAAAAAAATAGAACTTGTTTTATGTTTACGGCTTTCAATTTTAATACTTTCGCAAACTAAGAATCCACAATTTGTTTATGTTTCTAGTATTTGTGCCTGCTTTGCTTAGAATACAATATTTTTGATGGTCTACTCAGCAACAAACAAAACGTAAAAAATATTATTTATAGATTTAAACATAAAAAGAGGGTTAATTTTTTTTTTTTTTTTTTGTTTTCTTTTTCAAGTGAAATTTCTTTTTGAGAGATTGTTGTTCTTTTTTTTTTATTTTTTGTGCTGCATATAGCTACTTATTTTGTTATTTTAATTTCCTAGAGTATGACAACTTCAAGTTAAATTGGAAATAAATGTTGGCAGTGGTGGGGTATTTAAAAAATTAGACTTACCTATGAATAAGAAAAATATAAGTAAACCTAGTTCTCGCATTGAGGCTTTAAGTGTTCGTCCTAAAATTTGCAAGCCTTTCGAATGCCTCGACAATTTAAATATTCGAAATACTCGAACTAATCGTATCACTCGTAAAATAGCCAAGGACATAGCCTGATTCGTTGACTTGTCCTAAAAAAAAACCCAAATAAAAATGCATTAATAAAACGAGTTAATTAGAATTAATGTTATTTAATAAATACCTGAGGGCTAACAGGTGCTTTTGGGAGGTTTAACGTGTCTTCCTCCTCGGCAATAACAGTCGCTAATGTAATAAAGTAAGGAATGATTGCGATTATATCGATAACATTCATCACATCCCTGCAGAAATTTAACTTATTCGGACATGCGAAGAACCTTGAGAATAAAAATCGAGTTAAAATTTTGTTTTTTTTTTTTTTTTTTTAATAATAAAATACAAATATAGACATCATGTTGAGTAGATTATTATTACCTGACGCTAAGTTCAAAGGTAAACCATACAATACATATTGTTTCTATAAGGAAGAAAGGATCTGTTATGTCAGGCACCTCGTCTTCCTCGATTTTTGTTCCGTTTGTTGTTGTATTGAACACCTGAAATATATTTAAATCATTTTGTTCTCGATTTTAATATTGATTGGTAATAGTCGAGTAAATTATTCCATTTTATTATCGATACAAAATAAATTTTGGTTCACATCAATAACAAAAAATATAAAAAAAAAAAAATTCTTTTTCTTTCAATATTACTTAAGTAATATAAATTACCCAGAATACTTTTTTTTTTGTTTTTACAAAGAAAAATATTTTACGTTCTAGCTTCAATTATTATATTTATAAAAAGTAAGCGAGAGCCTCTGACCATCTAAAGTTTATTTATTATGTTGGCATTTCAAGAAAAAAAAAAAATATAAATATTAAGATTTTCTGGCATTACGAAGATAAAGTATACTTTAAGCATACAAAAGCGTTTACATGAAGGAGGACAGGTATGTTAAATTATTTTGAGCGTTAGATATTAAATTATTTCAATCAATCTAAAAAAACAAAAACGTTTTTAGCTGATTTTTTATATAAAATTAACTCCTTGGTTTTGAAAAGCAGTGTTTTAGCAAATAAAGTAATACTTTTAAGTTATAAATTATTAACGGTTTTTACAATTATTTCAACTGAAGGAAACACGAAATTTTTTTTTCGAAGTTCTATGAAGGTGTCCTTTCAAGTCAAAGTTAAAGTTTTTTGAGAGACAACTATTTCAGAAGTTTTGGCTAATGTTAAATTAAAGCGTAGTATTGCATAATCCTCACAGACACCATTATATATGTATAGTAGTTTTAAAACTTAATAATTCACAATTAAAAATATTTCCCCTAGCAAAATTCTTATTAAATTTGTTGGATAAGTTAAACAACATAAAATATTAGGAAATAAAATAAAATAAAAAACATTAAAATAAAATAAAATAAATTTTAAATATAAAACAGACTTAATTAAAATAAACGTATATAACTTAAGCTTAATCCGATTAGATGTTTGGTAAAAACTCAAAAGCCTTTACGGTAAAAGCAGTTGTGTATGCAAGCAAAAATATAATGTATACATTGCTAAGGCCCTTGCAAAGTTGTTTGACCACTGATTCTGGTTTGTACACTTTTATTAATTTTATTATTAATTTCTTAATCATTGACACCGATAAAATTGATTATTTAAGTGAAAGTCGGCTTAAGAAATGTAATTTTTATTTTTGTTTATCTTTACGAAATTTCCCAAATACGGGAGATCAGTATTTTAACAACTACAAATGTAGAACGATTTTTTTAAAATTTTATCTCTGTTATTAATAATAAGTTTGAACATTTTTTTTTTGGAAATTTAATTTTTTTGGAAATCAAAGTATCCGTGGATTCAGTATAAAAATACAAATATTTAAAACATAAAGATAGAGACAAGAGAGTCATTGAGTGAATCAGAATAGATTTCGAAGAAAAATCACTCCAGCATGGAGAACAGCATCAATGATTACAGGCTGCACGAATAAATTCAAACACATTCTCGAAAAAGCGCTTACTATAATTTTTCCACATTGTCATAATTGTTTAGTGGTGAGTTAAATCAGAGTTAGCCAACTCTAGAAGTAAATTAACCCACAGTGAACTGAGGAAGCAGTTTTTTAGTGGAGAATACATGCGGAACGACTAACCAAACTCGGTGGATAAAATATCAATAAATTTGATAAGTTAACCCCGGTTTAACTTTTATCTCGCACTGAAAAACTGGGACTAATTGGAAGTCTCAAAAATTTGAAAAATTGAGAAGTCTTGAAAACAAGTGTGGTGGTGGCTAAAAAAATCACTGCTGATGCGACAAAATCAGCTATACCGAACGGGATCAAGCAAAAATTATTATATTGGACGAGCTTTTTAAGCCATCTATGTATGGATTTTTGGAAGCGAACTGCCTTTTGTGCCAATGCTAAATCCTTTAGGTACTTACTTTCAAAGTTTTTTAAAAAATAATTTATATTTAAACTCTAATCCCATGGTTGGATCTCCAAAAATGATGTTTTGTTTTTTTTTTTTTGTCATCTAAGTTAAGCTAAAAAAAAAAAGAAAATATCACAAAACAACCTAAGAATTATCCACTTTTTATCCAATATTTAAAGTAAGATATATTATTTATACCTAGCGCTCAAAATAATCTATTAATACCTTTAACGCCCAGTATACCTAATGATAAATTGCAACGCAAAATAAATTGTATATATTATGAACATTGATGTTTGAAGAAAAATACGACAACCTAGCGCTCAGAAAGATATTTTTCCAATACCTGTTCTCCTTCACAAATATCGTGAAAAACTGATAGCCGATTGAAATTTCGAATGAAACGCTAAAATAAATAAATAAATTAAAAGACGTAAAATCAAAAACAAATTATTTATGCGTTTTTCTTCTATATGATGGTTGCCTGTTGCCATTAAAAAAAAAAAAAAAAAAAAAAATAAAAAAAGAAAAGAATATAATAGAAAAAGTTTTAAAATTATGTACATCATATTAATATTAATTAAACTTAATTTAATTGAAATTATATAGATTGCTTAATATTATTTAATTAATATTTAAAGTTAGCAAGCAGATTTAAGAAATAAGGAGAAATAAACGAGCGCAGCATTCATATGACACAATGACCCAGACTAAAACAAAAAACTGAAATTCCATGCAACTAATTTTAATTCTGTTTTTAATACTTTTAAATTAATTATTCGGTTGTATAAACTAATGCACGTAATGTTGAAATATGTAATTACCAGCACTTTATATTTATAAAACGCAGAGTAAAGAAGGTTTAAACGTTAAACTAAAACATTTTTTTTTATTTCTGGCAAACAGCGATAATGTCAGTGTCAGCAAGCATCCTAAATCATTAACTGTTAAATTAAATGGCTAATAGTATAGCTAGATGCGATAGTTTGCGATAGTAGCGATGCAAGGTTTGTAAAAATACATAATACATTCTAAGCGAATAGAAACGTTTATTGGTGGTAAAAGGCATAGCATAAGCCATAAATTGGACATTCAAAACATATACTTTTTTGATCTTGATATCCTAAGGCCCCATCATGGGTTTAATTTTGATTAAATGCATTATGTCACACTCACAAAAACATGTAACTCCGTAAGGAATTGTGTTTGAAATCATATAGAAACCAGTATCAAAATTGAGGGTAAATGATAAGTGATTAACTGTTAACAATGGCCGATGTGTGGTCAGCTCAACGTTTAATTAAATTGTATATTATCAATGCCTAGGGAAAGTACATTTTTAGTGAATGAAATAATTGTTCTTCTTCGGTCAGTCTCAAAAACTGTTTTGAAAAAGAACTTAAAAGGACAAGTTTGCTAATTTTCTTGCATACAAAATTTATTGCTAGCGAGACACAATAAGTTGAATATGTTATTCTGGAATGTTTATCTTAACATCATCACACTTCAACAAAAAAAAAATCAGCATATCACATTAAGAGCAAACTTAATAAAGGGTCTTTATTTTAGACGTGTGGTTTTCAAGAAGAAGTAAAACGCATATAATTTCATGTTATGGCCAAGAATTTAGCTTTATTATAAAGATAAGGGTTTGCCATTTGCTGGTTCGAATAAACTCCAGCCGAGAGGCCCAATTTTCCACCACTTTTTGCAGCAATTGGGCCGTATGTCATCAATAACGTGCCGAATATTCTCTTAAAAGGCGTCAATCGTCTCGGGCTTATCTGCGTAAAACAAGCGAATTCACATAACCCCACAAAAAATAGTCCAGCGGTGTTAAATCGCACGATCTTGGAGGCCACGCCACAGGCCCTCGACGCGAGATAATGCGCTCACCAAAAGTTTCCTTCAATAAATTGATTGTTGGCATATAGCGCCGTTTTGTTGGAACCAAAGGTCGTCCGCATCAACATCTTCCAATTCAAGCACGAAAAAGGCATTAATCATGGCTCTATAGCGTTCCTTATTGACTGTAACATTATGGCCGGCTTCATTTTTTAAAGAAATATGGACCAATGGTTCCCTCTGCCCATAGAGCACACCAAACAGTGACTTTTTGAGGATTTAATGGCGTTTCAACAATGGCTTGTGTATTACGATCACTCCAAAAACAACAATTTTGCTTATAAACGTACCCATTCAACCAAAGAGCTTCATCGCTGAACAAAATTGTTTTGTGAAAATCGGGATCAACAACGATCTCGTTTCGAGCCCATTTTGCACGATTTTTAAACGTTGTTCAAGAACAAGTCTATTTACTATGAAATGGCAAACCAAACTGAGCATAAATTCAGTGACATCTGTCAAAAAAAACCAAATCCGAAAAAAGTATTGGCAGATTGAAAACCATACGTCTAAAGAAAAACAGCCTGTGTATACAATATTCCCCATTTTATTACACCCACCATTTCAATAAATGAACAGCCGCTTAATGGCGTCTCTCTTGCAATTAAATATATTTTCGCTCAATCAGATCCTTAATTAATAAATTAAAAGATCTAACATTATAAAAAATTTCTCAAAAATAACTCAAGAAATTAATTGGGTGCGTCTTCACGCCGCAGTCTTCTGTACCTTGAGCCTAAACGTAGCGTATGCCTATGCATAGTACATGAACGTATTTATTTTCTCGTTCAGAAGTTCGTTTAAAGTTGAAATAATATTATGTCATATACAAATTTATAAAGTCAAGAGACTTCCAAAACCACATGTGAGTTGCTTTTTCTGTTATCTTATTATTTTGTTGTTATTTTCTACTAAAAACTTGCTTTGGTTATACTAATTACGTAGTTTAATAAATATCACTAAAGCCGTTTTCGAGAAAATTTAAAAAAATCCAAAATTTGTCTATGGTAGCTGCCCGTTTTAGATGAGCTTAAAGATTAATTCGATTTTTTTAAGGGGATCATATAAAAGTGCTCTGCATCAAGTTTCAAGCAAATAGGTTCATCCGTTCAGGGTTTAGCTCGAAATACAGTGGACGCACGGAAACGCAGACGAAAAGACCAACGGACGGTACTACGCAAACAACAAAAAAGTTCATTATAATTTATTCAATTTATGACTCAACAAATTCCTCTTGGAACTAAAGGTAACCCTTATACACAACTAAGTATATATTTTCCTACTATTATGAATTTGAAAATTTCTTGAATATTGGGTTTTTCTGGGTCTTTAATAGCTGTTTCGGCAACTCCTTAAGTTTGATTAGCAACCCGAATATGACTGCATATTTACACGGAACAATACCTGTCCTAAATGCCAAGTAAAATTACGAAAACCTCTATTATTTGGGACAAATCAATGCTGTCTCTGCATTTTCTAAGCTTAAGATAATTTTATTTAGACTTTACTCAAAAAATAAATTAAATAGATATTCAATTATTTTGACTTTTATAAAATGTCAAAGAGGGGTATTATCATTTGCTAACTTTCTAGTGATTTCCAAAATCATTTTTTTTTCAATTTGTTTTATGCCAAAATAAGATGCCAATAAGGATAAATATTCTGAAGCTAGTAAACGGTTTTTTTTTTCAAACATAGGATGAATTAAATTCTTCATCATTAATGGCCGAGTTCAACGCATATCTGAATATTCAGAATTCTGAATTTTTGAAGCTCTTGATTGGCCAGCTGTCAGAAGTCATCTGAATTTTCAGAACTTTTTCTGACAGCTGGCCAATCAAGAGCTTCAAAAATTCAGAATTCTGAATATTCAGATGTGCGCTGAACTCGGCCAATGCCTTTTTGTTTTTGTTAAAAATTATTTAAGCAAATTATTTTAATTTAATTTTGTATGCATACAATAATTTTAAGTGTAATATTGTTTATTTTTATTTAACAATTTAAAAAAATAAAGTTTATATTTAGATAACATTCAACATCAAGATATAAAACAAAGCAATTATTCATGCAAAACATTCGTGTGTTTTTTTTTATATTTCATTATTTTTAATAATAAAGAAAGTAAAGAAGTTTTTATCGAAATTTGAAATTCTTATAGAAGAAAGTGAATAATCCAATCATGTTTGCAGAGGAATCGAAGCTTGTATTTCAAAGCTAAATGGAATATTAGTGTCCTCTTGCTGGACTTGTTACGGGTCTCCTACAAAAATAAATTATCTAATCAAAATTTTATTTTAATTTCAAATTAATTATAGTTAAATGTTTTTTTTGTTGTTGTTGTTGTATTACGCTGATTTATAAAAAAAGAAACAATACCTACCTATAATTTTTGCTTTTAACTAAAATCTTACTTTCAGGTTCAGCTGAAAAGACTACACATAACATATTAATTTTATAACATTAAACAGACAAAAAAAAAATATATTAACTTAAAAGAACAACTTTCAAACGAAACAAAATAAATGTAGGGTTAGATTTAAAGTTTTATACAACGCCAAAATATTGGCTTGCCACCGGCAGCGGGCGGTACTAAAAGAGAGTTTAGTTTAGATTTAGACTGAATGTGATAAGTGAAATATTGAAATTTAAAATGGGATACATTTCATAGTAGATAGGCTGTATATGATTGTTTAATACTGTAGATTGGGATGTTTGGTGGTAGACAGTGATTATTTTATAGAGAAAATATTTAAATTCACGTTTTTTTTTTTTTTATAATCAGATACTAAAGAATTTAAAAAAATAGTATAGAAAATAAAGATGATTTAACTAAAAGTAAAGTTAAATGAACTTAATTTAACATAACAAATTCACTTACCGATAGAAGTCATACATCTTTACCCCTTCAAAAGTATTTTTAAATTAACTAACATTGTTAATAATATTATCAGGTTTCTCAAGAGGAAGAACATTTAGTTTTAATGTCCCCTCCTGTCTATTTTTACAGCATAACAATATCATATAAGCTACTTACCACCAAATATCTTAATCTATTCTATCAAAACATTTTAATCACCTATCTACTGCTTAGTTAATATCCTTATTTCTAAATTTATAATTTTTATTTTTTCTTGTTTTTTTTGTTTTATATTTTAATTAATTTCTGTCGTTAACGTCCAGGCTATTCAAGGAGATTTTAGATTTTTATAACAGACCCATTATGCGCTCAGAATCGAAGAGAATGAAGGCTTGATAAGCAAGGATTTAATTCCTTATAATATTCATTGATATTAATTTATTTATTTGAATTATAGTGTAGTAAAATTGAAAACAAAAAAATATACACTGAAAGCATGATCGAGTGGAAAAATTATTTAAGCATACAAAAATAAGGTTACATGCACGCTTAGCAAACAGAGGCATTTTGTCTTTTGTCTGTAATATTTTTTAAAGGCACAAAGGATTCTATTTAATTGGGAGATGCTCTGTTTTGTAAAACGATCGAGCTTTCTTGGGTAGATAAATATTGATTTATTTGTATATTTTAAAGTTCTCCAATAAATTTTGTGTTTTTTTTTTTTTAATAATGAGTAACAATGCTAAAGTATAAACACTGTACTGTTTACAATTACAAAATACAATTAGCAAATTGCACCATCATTATATGAATATACTCGTACATGTGACATTTAAAAAATTAAGTTTAATCGAAAAAAATAATATTATTTTTTTTTTTCTAATCAAAGATCAGCAACGCCATCTTGTACACAAAATTATAAAACAAGCATTTAAGCAAAATTAATTTATTTATAATAATTTAAATAGCACTGGAGTGGCGTCAAAATACAATGTGAATATTAGAAAAAAAGTTGCGTAGGTATTATATATTTTATTGGAAAATTTAAACAACTATAATAATTATTATTGCCTTGTTTTGAAAGTTGTTATATAAGAAAATACAAAAAAAAATAGTATTAAAATTACAAACATTTATGCGATAAAATATTGATTTTAAGTTGTGTTTCTTTTTTTTGGTCCAAATAGAAAAGATACGACACCATTTTTTTGGTTTTGGTTTTAATTAAAAAGTTAAAAAAAAAAAAATTAAAAACATTTAATAATTCACAATGCTTTATCACATTGAAATTGTATTTAAGTAAGCTTTAAATTCTTTAAATAAATTGTGTATTGTTTTTTTTTTATAAAATATTTTAAAACACTTGCGCCATTTAAAGAGATAAAAAATGATAAACAAGGCATCTTAAAAGATTTGAGTGAAAAAGTTTTTGTCACAGTTTTAAGTTTAAAAAAATATTAATAGAAACAGTTGCTGCACTATCAAATTTTCTTGGTAATTATTTGCAAAAGGGGGTTGCCTACTGATTTTGATGACCTTGAAATATGTTATCAGGAATATTGTCCTGAGTAATTTGCTACAGCGGCTTTGTTGTTTTTTTTTAATACGACTATCAACATTGCCACTTGAATATAATTTTTGTTATTAGAAAAAAAGTTTTTTTTTTTTTTAGAATACTAATCCAAAATCAGTTTGGTTTTAACAAAATATTTCACCAATATTCTGATTCTAGCTTAGATTTACATAAAGCATGATATGAAATGTGAATTATTTGGCAAATGGATAGCTGCATATAAATATTTTCGAATTAATGTTACCCAATCAACTGCGTAGTGAATATTTATATTAAAGTAAGCATACTAACACCAAAGTGGAACTGGTTTTCTACTACTTCAGAGTTGATCAGCTGCAGAATCTATCAGCTACTAATCACATCAAAATTTATCTACGGAATAATTTTTTTAATTGTTTCCGTGTTGGATCGGAAAATTTTTTAAGAGTTAAGCTTAACTAGTATGAAATCAAAAAAAAGTTGATTATAGTTTATTCAATTTTAGATTCAATAAATTCCTCTTGGAACTAAAGGTAACCCTATAAGTATATATTTTCCTACTATTATGAATTTAAAAATTTTTTGAATCTTGTTTTTTTCTGGGTCTTTAATAGCTGTTTCGGCAACTCCTTAAATTCTGCACTTTCATCAAGTTTAATTGAGATAAGCTTATTGTACCTAGGGAACTATGAATTTTCTAAATATTTATAATGTGCTAATAAGTTAAGAAGCATTCCTGGTAACACGGTCTTTCTTAGGCAATGATTTCAGTTCAAAACAACTCTTGGCTAAGCTGATATGCGAAAAAATGCTGAAAACCCTTGAATTTCTTATGTGAGATACATAGAATTTTTTTTTTAATATCAGGACGGAATATCTTTCTCACCAACTTTTGAAGACCAGGAAACATTGTCTTAATTAAATTGTCTTGCAATATTTCATTGAAAAGACCATGTAAGTTGGCATTGATTTCAACATATAGAGTTTTTGATAGAAAAATCCTAAAAAACCTCATTGTTTGTAAGTTTTTGAAGTTTTTGAAATGCAATAATTGTTTATTATTTTCGTCCGTCAGATGAAGATGCCTATTTCATCACAATTCTGATATTAAGGGAACCCTACCGAAAATCTCACATTTGGCTTAGAGGAAATCAATTGAAAATTCTTTCACAATTACCTCAGTCTCTGAAAAAATAAAAATGGATATAAAAACCCAGAGGTGAGTACGATTAAAGTTGCAATTTTCTTTTCTTAAAGAAAAATTCTTGCAATTTCTTTTAAGAAATGTACCACCGAATGGGCGGAGAATAAGTCTTCCGAACAACAGTGCACTGACTCCAAACTTAGTTATTACCACTGAATACTCCTTCAACATTTAATAGTTCAAATGAAATTGAAAGACTTCTATATTCCATTTCTATCCTTTCAATGGACCTTGTGGAAATGAATACTTCACTGACTAAGGACAACGAGATTGTTAATATTTAAAGTCTTTATTAAATGGTAGAAATTGAGAAGTTTCGGAGTCTTCTATGCGTGAAAATAATATTATGAATATCGGTGAACATTTAAGTGTCAGTACCAATTTCCAGGGTTTCAGTCAAACTGGAAATATTTAATTTTTCTGAAGATCACTTAGCCAAGTTTCTGAGTGATTTTCTTTTCTTTTATCTGTGAAACATTCTTTCTTAGAAAATACTGATAGTACCCAAGAAAATCAACTGTCAATAAATTGTAATTTTTCATAAATCTGTTGCGTTCGGAATTTCTGTACTATGGTAAAAGTAAGAGTGGAAGTGACAAATGAAGGGGGCCAAAGAGTACAGAATCTTGTCGAAATTCGCAAGAAAATTTACGTGGTCACTACTTCAATGATTGATAATCATTTCAAATTAGTCAATTGATTTGTTTGTCTGTGGACAAAAATTTTATCTAAAACCAACAGGAACCATAAATCTGCATTTTTAGCTATTCAACTTTTATAAATTTTAAAAATCATTTCATTAAACATAAGAATGAATGTTACAAAAATGTCTTAAGTTGGGTTTTTCTAGCACATTGGGACTATCCAGTACTCAAGATAATAGAAAAGGTTTCAAATATTCGTCTTATTTAAGCTAAAATTAGGAACTTTGACATATTTTCTTCAAAACTTGTTTAGGAGCTTTCGTGAGCAGTAATTTACACCTTTGTGTTTTTCACTTTTTAGTGAATGAAAATCTTCAACAGAGACTTGTAGTGCGGAAAAGTAGGGTTGAGAAAGTAGGGATAACTTGACCAAGTGGAGAGAATTTTGAGAGTTAAAATGGAAGCGGTTAATCCAAGACATACAATACTCTCGAAACTACATGACCTAAATTGGCTTTTCAAATCTTTCTTATAAACATTAAAATTTGTATTTTGTTTCCAACAGAACTTATGATTTGAAAACCTTTGTTGGGGAAAAGTATTACTTTTTTACCTAATTCTTTACTATTCCTCAATATTAAATATATATGTACATGAGTAGGTATAGAAATAACAAAATTTTTATATAAAAAATTGCTCAAAAAAATAACCATGATAGCATGTATCGAGGTAATCGAACTCAATGGGGAGACCCCTTTTGTAGATAATTACCTTATTCCTAAATTCAGTTGAACATTTCACCAATTGAATGCAAATAAAGTTCAAATTATTTCATAGAAATAAAAACTCACCTTATAATGCTTAAATTCGGGTAATGTTTCTAGACAAAATATAACAATTGATAGCAGTATAACAAATACACTAATTATGGCTACAACTCTGGCGGCTTGCGAACTCTCTGGATACTCGAATAGTAACCAGACTTTTCTTTGATTCTCATTATCCGGCAGGGGTCTTTCTTCCTCCTTAATAAAGCCTTCATCCTCTCTGTAAAAGTTTAAATCCATATGTTACAATATTTTAAAGCTCAATTTTGTTGTGTGTGTTGATTTGCATGTATGTAGGTATGTGTTTTGTTTTCTTTGTTTGTTTTTTTTTTTTCTTTTTAATTTTTTTGTAGGTATTATTAATTCTGACCTGAATTTATTAATTGCTTGATCACCTAATTCATAAAATTTAATTTCTTCACTAAATACATCTAAAGGGACATTGACCGGCCTTCGCAGCCGACCACCTGAAAACATTTATGGAAGAAAAAAAAATAAATTAATAACGAAACTTGCAGTTTCTGTATAACTTTTTTTCTAATATTTGATTAAATTTTATAACTTACCGCTTTGATAGTAGTATAAAATTGCATCGAAGCTCGGCCGACTACGGTCAAAAAAATATTCATTTCTTAGCGGGTCAAAGTACCGTAATCTCCGAGCTGGATCCCCTAACAGCGTATCAGGGAATTGATTCAACGTTCGTAGTTGTGTTTCAAACCTCAACCCGCTTACCTGAAAAGAACAATTTTATAAAATGTTTTTATTTTTAGTTTTTTTTTTTTTGTTGTAAGAAAATTATTAAAACCCAAACAACAAGAAACACAAAGTATTAAACCTGTCATCCCATATAATACTCAAGAACCTATAAAAACTCTTTGTGAATTGTATCCTTTTGTTCGAAACAACACAAAATATGTTGGCCGCAGGCAAAGTGAAAGAAGTGCAAGACTTGGCAAGCTATGTATGGAGACAGAAATGTAAAAAAATATTGCTCGAACAATGCTGTGCAAAAGTAAAGAAGTTGTTAATAATTCTTCAAAAATATCGAAATGTTCGTAAGAATGAAGTAAAGAACTCAACTGACTTCGAATCTCTTTTTCCAAAAATTGCCTATGACAGGGCCAGGTGCATAGATACACCATATAAAGATAATAATCTCGGCTGCCATCCGAGTTTGCCTACAAGGTAATTCAGGGGAAATTCAGGAGAAACACGCACACATATGCAGAATTCGTCCATTCACCACCATTTATTTGCACACAAAGACAGAATTCCTCCATTCACCACCAAAATATCGGTTATTTTAAAAATATCAGGAGTATGTTCAAAAAGTATAATAAATTCAGCAACGAGTAATCAAGTGCTAACGCGACCTTATGTGGATAAGTTTGTGGAAACACATTTTGAAAGTGAAAATTTAGGGCCAGTTTCACAGTCGACACTTACCGAAATAAGTGGCACTTAAATGTCCCATATTAGGAATTTAAGCTAAATTTTATAGCCAGCGTGAGTGGAACTTAAGTCACCAACATTGGAACTTAAGTGCCACTTATTCAGGTAACAGTGTACTATGATATTGGGAATTAATCATTCACATTCCCCACTTAAGTGTCACTTTTCTGACTGTGAAACTGGCCCTTATAATCGATTTAAGTATATTCGATTGTCTTTTGTTTTTTAATCTCAATTTATTGAAACAAACAGTGAATATGATAAAAAAAAAAAACAATAATATAAGAATGGGAAATCAGAAAATCAACGCAGCTGTCATAAGACAATTTTAGGCGTGTTTTTTTGCGAGCCCGAAGGAAATTAGTCGAAAAAAAAAATTGGTACGAAACCGAGTGAATACAAAGAATTCATATTTTTTGCCAATAATTGCGATTTTTTACTGTTCGTCTAGTTTTCGTGAACTTTTGCCGTCGGACGTGAAGAGCGCTCATCGACCGCTCATTCGTAAGTAGTTGGATGCAAAAACCAAAATGGTGAAAGTAAATTAAAAACAATTTGGCGCATGGTGCTTATTTTTTAACTTTTTTTTCTGATTTACGAATGAGTGAAGTGAAATGTTAAGTTTTCCTTTAATAAATTTATATCACATCAAATTTAAGGGGTTTCGCAAAGTAAATAATTAAAAGCTTATCACTCTGTGCTGTGAAAATTGACATTGAACAAACTATTTTTTTTCTTACTTTCAACCACTTAAGAGCATTATGGATGACTTGTGAAATTGACGTTTCGGACAGAATAACACAGTTCAGCTAAATGTCATTATGAAAAATGGTGTCATTCAGGGCAATACGAAATACTGCTATTATACACGACTAGTTTTTAGTCATTACTTCTTTTTAAATAAGGAGTGGGTCATGTAGGTCGTAGGCCAAATTTTGGCCACTGATTTTTGACATTTCTTATTGTATTCCTTGTTTATTTAACAAGTCACTTCATTTTTTTCTGTTGGTTGTTAATATATATACATATATGTATATAGAGAGCATTGAAAATTTTAATAACCAATCAAACTAAAGGGAAATTCCAAATTTGAGTCAAGATTTAAAAATCAATGTGCAGTAGCGCACGACTCACAAGATGAATTTTCAAAAAAAGTTTAAGAAGTTTCATCACGCCAAAGTCGTCGTGTAATAGCGGACTTAGCATCATTAAATTTGTGTTTCTTTCAACACAACCCGATATCCCACCTAATATCCCCCATTTTCATGGTGAAAAGCTGGTGAGTTGAAATTTTTTTAAAGATGGCTGCGTTGTTTGCACATACAAAATGGTCGATCTAGCAAAACAGAACAAACCCACCCCATTAAATTGTTGTTGCAATTCACATCTATTCATCGACACGGGATGAAATTACAAATACAACAATGTAAACAAAGGGGTTTGGAGGGTGAAACGTACGAAAGATTGTCATCTTTATATGGTGTATCTATGGCCAGGTGCATAGTTCTATTCCTTATTTATTTTCCTATTTGTCAATCACAAATGGACAAATATTACGTTTGGTCCTCGTTCGTTTGTTTTCGTTTTTGTTATGGTTAGATTGTTTGTTGTTTCATTCATTCTTTCTGTCGTTCGTTCGCTGCAAGTATGTGTCAGTAATTTTTCATTTTTAAGGCTGATCGATATATATTTTTTTATTAAACGCTGATAAAACATTTCTGAAGTGATTGTCAGTTTTTCATTTCATTTTATACCGAAAAGAAACAGTACAAAATTAGTTTTTAACAATTTGTTTTTAAATTGATATAGCACTTTATTAAAATCTTAAAATTCTAAAAAACTATCCAAATTTTTTACCAAAAAAAAAATAAAAAATATTTTTAAATAATTTTGTTTTCACACCACTGTTTACTTGAATGCCATTTTAATTTAGATATTTGAGCTCAGATTAACCTAGATTTGTGTCAAGCAAATAACATATGATACAAACATAAATTATAATATCCCCTGGAAAATGTATGAAGTTCTTAAAAATTAATTGTTCAATTTACCCTTTGGCACTGATAGATATGACAATATCAATATTATAGGGATATTCACACTTTTTTAAGGCAGAACGTCTTGGGAAAATGCAAATTGATACAAAAAAGTTTATGTTCATGATTTGATTAACCCAAAATCCAGTCTTGATACAAACCCTTTTCATATTAGTAAAAAGTGGGAATTTGAATTTTGCTAATCGACACTTTATCTATGGCCATTCAAATATCGGGTTTTTCAATAAGAGCGCTACAAAATTTTTTTTTAAATAAAAACAAAAACGGTTTTGGATATCAATGAAATTCTTTATTCCTATGAATAATGCCTTTATGTATGAAACCCGATTTCTTTTGCATGGCCACCACGGGCACGCTTGCAGAAGTCCAGACGCTGAACCCAATTTTCGACGGTTTTCAAGCATAAATCGACCGATACTGCTGCAATTTCACGTTCGATATTCGTACTAAGTTCATCAATCGTCGCTGGCTTGTTGGCATAGACCATAGACTTGACGTAGCCCCACAGGAAATAGTCTAACGGCGTCAAATCGCACGACCGAGGCGGCCAAGCTACTGGACCATTTCGTGAGATAACACGTTCTCCAAACTTGGTTTCCAATAAATTGATTATGACATTCGCTGTGTGGCTTGTGGCGCCGTCCTCTTAGAACCACATGTCCTCCAAGTCCATATCATCCAATTGGGGCTAAAAATATTCGGTTATCATTGAACGGTAGCGATCCCCATTCACAGTAACCTGCCGGTCTTGATCATCACGGAAGAAGTACGGCCCAATGACGCCGCCGGCCCATAAACCACACCAAACCGTAATTTTTTCTGGATGCAATGATGACTTATGGAGTACGTGTGGATTGCTGCCTGACCAATACCGCATATTTTGTTTATTGACGAAGCCATTCAGCCAGAAATGAGCCTCATCGCTGAAGATGATTTTTCGATGAAAATCCGAATCATTTTCAAGTTGTTGCTCAGCCCAATTCACGAACATACGACGCTTCTGGTGGACAAGCGGCTTCAGTTTTTGCGTCAATTTAATCTTGTAAGGATGTAGGCCAAGATCTTTTCGCAAAATTCGCCACAACGACATCACAGAGATGCCCAACGCTTGAGAACGACGTGTGAGAGACACATTTGGGCTTTCTGCAACTGAAGCCTCAGGACGATTATGACGACCATAAATTGGACGTAGCGCTCTTAACGTTGAGGCCACTGACTCCGAATTTCGGTAGTAAATTTTAATGATTTCGACTCGTTGTTGGATCGTATATCTTTCCATCATAAAATGGGAAACCTTACTGAAGAGAAATGTCAAAAGAACGGCAAGAAATATGGCGTCGTTTACTGTCCCTGTTGCTCTACGTTTGTAGCGTTCTTGTTGAAAAACCCTTTAGTTAGAATTTTAGTTATAAGTTAGACCTATTCAGAGGCCAACATTCAAACAAACTCAACCAAAGCTGAATTTTGGTAGAGATTTTGATGTCTTAAGCGTTTTCTCATTTTCTAAAAAAAATACCCTTAATTTGGACCAGAGTGAAACATCTTAAGGATTTTTGTTAAAATTTCGTAAACTATCAAAAAAAAAAATGTGTGAGTGCCGGGATTCATGGTTAATATGTGTAAACATCAACGTGTGTCCAAGAGGCTCATTCTGTTACGGCGGAACCGCTTCAAAGGAATTTGGCACTTAATGGTTTGACAGATAGGTGCTGAATTAAAATATCCACTTAGAACTCTCAACGACGCTTATGCAATTCCATCTTTCCATCGAGTAAAACTTACACAAAGTTCAGTCTTGTATACTGAACGAGCACCCAATGAATGTCACTTTGTATTTGGAAAGATAGCCGGCGAATCATATATTTTGACGTTTTTAGAATATTTAGTTGCAGTTGTCGGTGGAAATCACTAAAATCTCAGTTTCAATCGATTGACACCTCAGCCAACCACTTATGGAATTGGACGCTGCGAATTTTAATGAATGTTAACTCTGTGGAAGAGCAAAAGTAGCTGTTTGTTTTTGCAAGCCCGGAGGGACTTGGTTGAAAAAAGACATCGGGGATTAGGGACGCCATTACAGAAACAAAGTGGAGTTTCCATAAAAACTTTCTATAACAAATATGCAATTCACGCCGGTAACACAGTTTTTCTCCATGCTTTGCTAAGCCCGAAGGGGCTTACATGTAACTTGCCTAGCCCCGATGTCATATTTTTCGACCAATTTGTACCAATGCTGTGCAAAAGTAAAGAAGTTGTTAATAATTCTTCAAAAATATCGAAATGTTCGTAAGAATGAAGTAAAGAACTCAACTGACTTCGAATCTCTTTTTCCAAAAATTGCCTATGACAGGGCCAGGTGCATAGATACACCATATAAAGATAATAATCTCGGCTGCCATCCGAGTTTGCCTACAAGGTAATTCAGGGGAAATTCAGGAGAAACACGCACACATATGCAGAATTCGTCCATTCACCACCATTTATTTGCACACAAAGACAGAATTCCTCCATTCACCACCAAAATATCGGTTATTTTAAAAATATCAGGAGTATGTTCAAAAAGTATAATAAATTCAGCAACGAGTAATCAAGTGCTAACGCGACCTTATGTGGATAAGTTTGTGGAAACACATTTTGAAAGTGAAAATTTAGGGCCAGTTTCACAGTCGACACTTACCGAAATAAGTGGCACTTAAATGTCCCATATTAGGAATTTAAGCTAAATTTTATAGCCAGCGTGAGTGGAACTTAAGTCACCAACATTGGAACTTAAGTGCCACTTATTCAGGTAACAGTGTACTATGATATTGGGAATTAATCATTCACATTCCCCACTTAAGTGTCACTTTTCTGACTGTGAAACTGGCCCTTATAATCGATTTAAGTATATTCGATTGTCTTTTGTTTTTTAATCTCAATTTATTGAAACAAACAGTGAATATGATAAAAAAAAAAAACAATAATATAAGAATGGGAAATCAGAAAATCAACGCAGCTGTCATAAGACAATTTTAGGCGTGTTTTTTTGCGAGCCCGAAGGAAATTAGTCGAAAAAAAAATTGGTACGAAACCGAGTGAATACAAAGAATTCATATTTTTTGCCAATAATTGCGATTTTTTACTGTTCGTCTAGTTTTCGTGAACTTTTGCCGTCGGACGTGAAGAGCGCTCATCGACCGCTCATTCGTAAGTAGTTGGATGCAAAAACCAAAATGGTGAAAGTAAATTAAAAACAATTTGGCGCATGGTGCTTATTTTTTAACTTTTTTTTCTGATTTACGAATGAGTGAAGTGAAATGTTAAGTTTTCCTTTAATAAATTTATATCACATCAAATTTAAGGGGTTTCGCAAAGTAAATAATTAAAAGCTTATCACTCTGTGCTGTGAAAATTGACATTGAACAAACTATTTTTTTTCTTACTTTCAACCACTTAAGAGCATTATGGATGACTTGTGAAATTGACGTTTCGGACAGAATAACACAGTTCAGCTAAATGTCATTATGAAAAATGGTGTCATTCAGGGCAATACGAAATACTGCTATTATACACGACTAGTTTTTAGTCATTACTTCTTTTTAAATAAGGAGTGGGTCATGTAGGTCGTAGGCCAAATTTTGGCCACTGATTTTTGACATTTCTTATTGTATTCCTTGTTTATTTAACAAGTCACTTCATTTTTTTCTGTTGGTTGTTAATATATATACATATATGTATATAGAGAGCATTGAAAATTTTAATAACCAATCAAACTAAAGGGAAATTCCAAATTTGAGTCAAGATTTAAAAATCAATGTGCAGTAGCGCACGACTCACAAGATGAATTTTCAAAAAAAGTTTAAGAAGTTTCATCACGCCAAAGTCGTCGTGTAATAGCGGACTTAGCATCATTAAATTTGTGTTTCTTTCAACACAACCCGATATCCCACCTAATATCCCCCATTTTCATGGTGAAAAGCTGGTGAGTTGAAATTTTTTTAAAGATGGCTGCGTTGTTTGCACATACAAAATGGTCGATCTAGCAAAACAGAACAAACCCACCCCATTAAATTGTTGTTGCAATTCACATCTATTCATCGACACGGGATGAAATTACAAATACAACAATGTAAACAAAGGGGTTTGGAGGGTGAAACGTACGAAAGATTGTCATCTTTATATGGTGTATCTATGGCCAGGTGCATAGTTCTATTCCTTATTTATTTTCCTATTTGTCAATCACAAATGGACAAATATTACGTTTGGTCCTCGTTCGTTTGTTTTCGTTTTTGTTATGGTTAGATTGTTTGTTGTTTCATTCATTCTTTCTGTCGTTCGTTCGCTGCAAGTATGTGTCAGTAATTTTTCATTTTTAAGGCTGATCGATATATATTTTTTTATTAAACGCTGATAAAACATTTCTGAAGTGATTGTCAGTTTTTCATTTCATTTTATACCGAAAAGAAACAGTACAAAATTAGTTTTTAACAATTTGTTTTTAAATTGATATAGCACTTTATTAAAATCTTAAAATTCTAAAAAACTATCCAAATTTTTTACCAAAAAAAAAATAAAAAATATTTTTAAATAATTTTGTTTTCACACCACTGTTTACTTGAATGCCATTTTAATTTAGATATTTGAGCTCAGATTAACCTAGATTTGTGTCAAGCAAATAACATATGATACAAACATAAATTATAATATCCCCTGGAAAATGTATGAAGTTCTTAAAAATTAATTGTTCAATTTACCCTTTGGCACTGATAGATATGACAATATCAATATTATAGGGATATTCACACTTTTTTAAGGCAGAACGTCTTGGGAAAATGCAAATTGATACAAAAAAGTTTATGTTCATGATTTGATTAACCCAAAATCCAGTCTTGATACAAACCCTTTTCATATTAGTAAAAAGTGGGAATTTGAATTTTGCTAATCGACACTTTATCTATGGCCATTCAAATATCGGGTTTTTCAATAAGAGCGCTACAAAATTTTTTTTTAAATAAAAACAAAAACGGTTTTGGATATCAATGAAATTCTTTATTCCTATGAATAATGCCTTTATGTATGAAACCCGATTTCTTTTGCATGGCCACCACGGGCACGCTTGCAGAAGTCCAGACGCTGAACCCAATTTTCGACGGTTTTCAAGCATAAATCGACCGATACTGCTGCAATTTCACGTTCGATATTCGTACTAAGTTCATCAATCGTCGCTGGCTTGTTGGCATAGACCATAGACTTGACGTAGCCCCACAGGAAATAGTCTAACGGCGTCAAATCGCACGACCGAGGCGGCCAAGCTACTGGACCATTTCGTGAGATAACACGTTCTCCAAACTTGGTTTCCAATAAATTGATTATGACATTCGCTGTGTGGCTTGTGGCGCCGTCCTCTTAGAACCACATGTCCTCCAAGTCCATATCATCCAATTGGGGCTAAAAATATTCGGTTATCATTGAACGGTAGCGATCCCCATTCACAGTAACCTGCCGGTCTTGATCATCACGGAAGAAGTACGGCCCAATGACGCCGCCGGCCCATAAACCACACCAAACCGTAATTTTTTCTGGATGCAATGATGACTTATGGAGTACGTGTGGATTGCTGCCTGACCAATACCGCATATTTTGTTTATTGACGAAGCCATTCAGCCAGAAATGAGCCTCATCGCTGAAGATGATTTTTCGATGAAAATCCGAATCATTTTCAAGTTGTTGCTCAGCCCAATTCACGAACATACGACGCTTCTGGTGGACAAGCGGCTTCAGTTTTTGCGTCAATTTAATCTTGTAAGGATGTAGGCCAAGATCTTTTCGCAAAATTCGCCACAACGACATCACAGAGATGCCCAACGCTTGAGAACGACGTGTGAGAGACACATTTGGGCTTTCTGCAACTGAAGCCTCAGGACGATTATGACGACCATAAATTGGACGTAGCGCTCTTAACGTTGAGGCCACTGACTCCGAATTTCGGTAGTAAATTTTAATGATTTCGACTCGTTGTTGGATCGTATATCTTTCCATCATAAAATGGGAAACCTTACTGAAGAGAAATGTCAAAAGAACGGCAAGAAATATGGCGTCGTTTACTGTCCCTGTTGCTCTACGTTTGTAGCGTTCTTGTTGAAAAACCCTTTAGTTAGAATTTTAGTTATAAGTTAGACCTATTCAGAGGCCAACATTCAAACAAACTCAACCAAAGCTGAATTTTGGTAGAGATTTTGATGTCTTAAGCGTTTTCTCATTTTCTAAAAAAAATACCCTTAATTTGGACCAGAGTGAAACATCTTAAGGATTTTTGTTAAAATTTCGTAAACTATCAAAAAAAAAAATGTGTGAGTGCCGGGATTCATGGTTAATATGTGTAAACATCAACGTGTGTCCAAGAGGCTCATTCTGTTACGGCGGAACCGCTTCAAAGGAATTTGGCACTTAATGGTTTGACAGATAGGTGCTGAATTAAAATATCCACTTAGAACTCTCAACGACGCTTATGCAATTCCATCTTTCCATCGAGTAAAACTTACACAAAGTTCAGTCTTGTATACTGAACGAGCACCCAATGAATGTCACTTTGTATTTGGAAAGATAGCCGGCGAATCATATATTTTGACGTTTTTAGAATATTTAGTTGCAGTTGTCGGTGGAAATCACTAAAATCTCAGTTTCAATCGATTGACACCTCAGCCAACCACTTATGGAATTGGACGCTGCGAATTTTAATGAATGTTAACTCTGTGGAAGAGCAAAAGTAGCTGTTTGTTTTTGCAAGCCCGGAGGGACTTGGTTGAAAAAAGACATCGGGGATTAGGGACGCCATTACAGAAACAAAGTGGAGTTTCCATAAAAACTTTCTATAACAAATATGCAATTCACGCCGGTAACACAGTTTTTCTCCATGCTTTGCTAAGCCCGAAGGGGCTTACATGTAACTTGCCTAGCCCCGATGTCATATTTTTCGACCAATTTCCTCGGGGCTTTGCAAAAAAACACGGCTAGTTTCATCTCTCTGCACTCTTTACTCCACTTGATTAAGCGAAGTATTTTGAGTGGAGTACGAATGAAAAATAAACAAACTTAAACAATAAGGAAAAGCAGAAAGGAGAGCGATAACTCTGCAATTTGTTCAACCTCAGCAATTTTGTGTACCCCAGCCACCTACGACCCTTGCCAACGTGCTTAAAAATTCCAAGAAGAAATTGCATCGTTTCAGAGCAGTAAAATGTAAACGTAGAATTAAAGTTCAGATTTTTATCACTGAACGCATCCAATATTCTACCATCCCTACAGCCATTGACTTATGTCAATTGTCAATCCCTGCAGCTGACTATTATTATTTTAGTTTTAATTTTATTTTCTTTCTAGTTTCTAGTGTCGCGTCCATTTTGCTCGGGCAAATATGTATTGAAAATAAAAGAAAAAAATATAAAAATAAGTGTTAAAATGTATCGGTAAATACATATTTCTTGCGATAAAATATTAATCTAATCGTCGTCGGTCGCTGGCAAAAAACAAATTTTTAGCCAAATGGGGGCAGAATAGGTTTTCGTAACGTAACGTTCTACAACGGAACGTGCTACTCCGTAACGTTTCACAGAGAAAAGTCCACGTTTATATTACTCTACGGCATTTGGTGTCTTGTAACTGACCTAGAGGTCATCGGATCGGTGAGGAACTCTCTCAGTTTATAATCCATTACCAATATCCATGCCAAAATTATTCATCCTAAACTATTACCAGAGAATTTAATAAGGAAACAATTTTGTATGGGATCCTAGAAGTTTGACCAGAAGATAAAACTTATAAAAATTCTTTAGAATCTTAGGGCAATTATAAATTATCATAAATATATATTCGAGGAAGCAAGTTGCAAAACAGATCTTCTACTCGTTGTTGATGATATTCAAAGGGCGATGGAGCTGTGCTACATTTTTAACGTTGTTTCGAAAACCTTTTACACGGTTGGTCACCAGATACTTTGTAAAAAGCGTAGGGATGATTTCGGTTTTTTTTCTTAAGCAGTAAAACTTTTACACTCAAACGTAATAGTCCAGTCCGTTAGATGGCATAAGTGACGCTATTAATGAAGATCTTGAAATTATAATGCAGTGGGCCCATAAGCATAACCTTTCTTTCAATCCAAGGAAGTCAAAAACACTGCATTTACAAACCCATCTCAGATATACGTCAAGTTTTTTGCCGGTTTAACTTGGTAGATCCATTTGCATTCTGCCAGGAACCTGGCGTAATTTTCAATAATACTTTAACTTGGATTAATCATGCAGCTACTACAGTTACAGTTGGTAAGCTGTATAATGCATTGCGCCTGTTATGGCCATACCAAAGGTATGTTCCTTGCAAAACTAAGATGTTGCTTTTCAAAGCACTTCTTCTACCTTTTTTGTTGTATACGGATGTGAAGTCTTTTGCAGACTTGACTCCTCAACTAGGGGAATATTTAATGCAATATACAACAATCTTTCAAGACACATCTTCATTATAAGATATTTTGAGCATATTTCAAGTTACTCAAAACAAAATTATGGGTATGAATTTTGATTAACTACTGAAGTTTTGGTCACTTATCCATTTACATAGGTACAAGTTAATATACAATCTCGTCAACCTGAGTACCTGTACAACTGATTAGTTTTTGGTAGCTCTCGAAGAAAGACAGTTCTGAATCAACCCAGATTTAATTAGCTGCAATCAGAGCGTACTTTTTTCTGTCCATACCACTCAATTATTGAACTCTTTACCGATGGCGATTAGAAGGATCACTAATGCAAACACATTCAAAAACCGTCTTCTTCAACACTTAGCCGGTGATAAAGGCTCCGCCAAATAACTTTCTTTTTTTTTGAAAATGGCGCAAAACATCGAGTGTAGCTTTGGCTGTGTGGCACGTAGCGCCGTTCTGTTGAAACCAAATGTTTCCAATATCCTCCTCTTCAATTTTCGTGAACAAAAATTCGTTCAACATGGCCCGATAACGATCACCATTGACTGTAACGGCCACTCCTTGCTCATTTTCGAAAAATGGCCCAATTATGCCTCTGGACCGAAATCCGCACCAAACAGTGACTCGTTTTGGGTGTATCGGCTTTTCAATGTATGCGTGCGGGTTTTCTGTGCCCCAAATGCGACAATTTTGCTTGTTTACTACCCGCCAAGATCAAAATGAGCTTCATCTGAAAAGATGATTTTTTTGGCAAAATCGGCATCTTCTCTAAGTCGATCGCAGGCCCACTTAGCGAAGCGTATACACAACCATATTCGTTCATCGGAAGGATAAAACTAATTATCTGTCAAATCAGACATGAGCTAAGTGTTACCATTCACGAAATAAACACTAGTTGAAAAAAAAACGTTAGATGGCGGATCCTTTATTAGTGTTTATTCAAATATTACACTGCAATTAAAAAATAAGCTAAGTTTTCTCCCTATATATAACTTAAAACATTTAATTTAAAAAAAAAAAAACGAAACAAGATTTAAGAAGGTAATTTTACTAATTAAAATTTTACTTACATTTATTACGACTCTTTCACAAAAATCGTGGTCATGAGGAATGGGTTCAAAGTGCTGAGGTCCTGCGCTGAATCCATGACCAGCCCCCCCTTCTTCGTCTTGACTGCTCAATTTGGGTAAAGACCTAAAGAAAGTAACAAAAGAACATCAATTATTAAATGGAAAAATGCTTGGTGTATAAACAAATAAAAAGAAATATCCTTATGTACATTGAAATCAAATGTTTTACTTGTCATCATTTTTGTTGGCAGTGCTCTCAAGAGATTTTTTTAAGATAAAAGCAACAAAACTTAACTATTTAATTTATTTTAAAGCTATATTTGTAAGTATTTGATTTTTTCGTAGTTAATTTTCATGAAAATAAGAGATGATTATAATGATAGATTATTACAGTTAGTTAAAACTAACAGTGAGTATACATACTGGCATAATGTGAGTTTTATGATGAATTTAAACATTTTTATCAGTACACCAAACAATGTACTTTTGTGGGTGAATTGGTTCTGAGATATTGTTCAAAAGACTTTTCTGAATGAAACATATAATAACAATTTTTAACAATTTTAACTAAAGGGTGATCCAACCATAATTCACGATGTTAATTGTGAGTCACACCTTAGCGTCAATTTTTTTGCCCAACTTAATTTAACATTTCTTAGTTTCAGTGTTTGACAGTCATTTGACAGCCATGGAGCAGCGCGTTAAGATTTTTGAAGCCTTTTACGAAAATGGGCGTTCAAAACAAAACGCATTTTTGGTCAGCATAATCGACCAAATATGTCCACAACCGGTAGAATTGTCGCATTTGGGCAAATGAGAATCCACGACTGATTGTTGAAAAGCCGATGCATCCACAATGAGTGACTGTTGGGTGCGGTTTATGGGCTGGCGGCGTCATCAGGCCGTACTTCTTCGAAAATGAAGTCTGCCAAGCGTTACCGTGAATGGTGTTCGATATCGGGAGATGATAACGGACTTTTTGTGGCCAGAAATTGGGCATATGAACCAGGACGATATGTGCTTCCTACAGGATGGTGCCATTTGCCACACAGCCAGCGAAACAATGGCTCTTTTGCACGAGAAATTCAATTGCCGTGTTATTTCACGTCGTGGCGATGTCAATTGGCCACCATGATCATGTAATTTGACACCGTTGGACTTCTGTCTTTAGGGATATTTAAAAAAAAAAAGTGTACGTCAATAATCCAAGAACAATTCAAGAGCTTAAGGATGAGATAATACGGCACATTAACGACATTGAACATCAATTATGTGTCTGAGTCATTGAAAATATGGACCATGGACCGTAGTGAGCATTTGACCGATATTTTGTTTCACACATAATTGTCATAGATCCTTCTATCATAATGAAAAATATTAAGATAATTCTCTGAAACCTTTTTTTATTACAATTAACATCGTACGTTTTCGTTGGACTACCCTTTATGTGTCTGTAAGACCTAAGGTCTTTTTTACATGCAACCTGACTTGCAAGGCACTAGTTAGAAGGAATAGTAGGATAGGAGAGAATTTTTGCTGGCGCAGTGGACTGAGAATTACGGTATTGAATATATCATGTAATCCCACGGGTGGCGTCCAGTATTTAAAAAAAAACTGGGGGAATATAGAAAATAATGCTGCCTAGAGTGGGACTCGAACCCATACCTCTAAGTTATCAGTCAAGCCCTACATCTACTGCGCCATTGCCATCCACAATACAGTATGCAGTAAAAAGAACTAAAATTGAAGCCTTGAAAACACAAGAGTACTCAAGTGCAAGTACAGGATTTAACAGCAGGACAAAGTTCAGTTCATTTTCAAAGGCCAAAACACCGTGATGTGGGTGATGTTTCACTTTAAAATTTTATTACTTCTGACTGCGAGTACGGAAAATTTCCCAAAAATCTACAAAAAATCAATTAATTTCAAAGATTTGCTTTAATTGTGCAAATAAATGCATACACACATTTTTGTTGATTTTTCAATGCCACTTTTAGAGTTCTCTGTTTTTAAACATTGTTTCACAAATCCTTTTAGAATACCTGAACTTGATGCTGATGGTGAAATGATAATTGTAGCAATAAATGTTTTATGAAGAATCACATGGACACCACTCTGAATTTCATAGTAATCTAATGTTTTTTTTAGTCGATAATAAAACAATAATCGAAACCAAAAGAAAATATTTTTTTTATTTTTTCCATACATATGTATGTATGTACAAAATGTAAACTAACTTTGCAATAAAACATGTGCTCGCATGATCGTGTACATTATATAGATTTCATGACGTTCCTTGTACTTGAAAAATGCCCTCTCTATTTTCATATTTGACTATATTTTTGTATAAACATTGTTTTGTGGCTGTTTTACTTATAGAATGACGTTCTAGGATCGAAATTTTATTGATAGCTCATGAAATCTATTTTTATTAACTTAAGGAAAGTATCTTTTGGCAGAATAATTACTCACTTCAAGAGAGTTTATTATTTTCGGGTTTGATTGAAACTCAATTTAAATAATGACACAGATGTTTTAAACAAAAAAATTAAAAGAAAAAAAAAAAGAAAAAAAAAAACGGTACCTAATAACTTCTGGGTGATATAAAAATGTACGAAAATATTTAAGTGTAGAAGATGAATGGATATCCAAATAGAATTCATCATTCAAGTTAATGGTAGATCGTTATTCAAAAAGAAAAAAAAATGTAATAATAAACTTAGTAAGCTTTTAAAACTCAAAACAATTTTCAAAGTACTCGTTTTCTGCATTAATGATTTATGGAAATATAAATTTCTTGAAATAGAAGCTTTGATTTTGAACATCGAAGTACTTATAGAGATGATTTTTGACTTTGTAAAGGAAAATCTTTTGAAAACTGGTACAAAACAAACAAAAAATTTGTGTATTTTGTTTTTAACGGACAAAAATTTCCTTGAGTTAAAAACTGAAAATTTTATATGTATGTAGTTGTGAGTTATATGTACCTTAATGCATTTCATATTTATTCTCAAAATCCTCTAACACTATTTTGCATCAAAGTTTAAGTTCTTGAGGTTAAACATTCGTTATATGTAACGGTAGATACAGTGGTACAGACAATATTATAAAAAAAAAAAACATTTTAAAACTCAAAAAATTTAAGTTTTGAGATAGAATCACAATCATTCGATTCACCTGATTTAGATCTGTGTTCATCCAAAACTAGCCACTCGAAATAAGAAGTATCGATACGTCTTACTGACCTAGTCCTACATTTAAGAAGTTATTTGTCTCTTAAGAGCCAAATTTTGCGAGTTTAAGCTATCCCCTTCCCCTCGTTATCACTTATCAAACCATTCCACATTTATTTATATGAATTACATGTTGACAGATGGGTAAAATCTATCACGCTCTTGTTTGCCGTTTATTAACATGCACTAAGAGTTCGTATCCGAATTTTATATAATTTTATATAAATGAATTTTCAAAGCGACATATTATGCGATATGATACGACTTTTAACAAATTGAAAGAGAAAATAGTTATAATATTTACATATCTGCCAAATTTTTGAGAAAAAATGTCCCATTGTTAAATTATTTAAAACCGAAAATAGAGAGTTGCTAAAAGGTCCGCCATCTAACGTTTTTTTTTTTTTCAACTAGTGCTTATTTCGTGAATGGTAACACTTAGCTCATGTCTGATTTGACAGATAATTAGTTTTATCCTTCCGCTGAACGAATATGGTTGTGTATACGCTTCGCTAAGTGGGCCTGCGATCGACTTAGAGAAGATGCCGATTTTGCCAAAAAAATCATCTTTTCAGATAAAAGCTCATTTTGATCTTGGCGGGTAGTAAACAAGCAAGATTGTCGCATTTGGGGCACAGAAAACCCGCACGCATACATTGAAAAGCCGATACACCCAAAACGAGTCACTGTTTGGTGCGGATTTTGGTCCAGAGGCATAATTGGGCCATTTTTCGAAAATGAGCAAGTGGTGGCCGTTACAGTCAATGGCGATCGTTATCGGGCCATGTTGAACGAATTTTTGTTCACAAAAATTGAAGAGGAGGATATTGGAAACATTTGGTTTCAACAGGACGGCCGGCGCTATGTGACACACAGCCGAAGCTAGACTCGATGTTTTGCGCCATTTTCAAAAAAATAGAAGTTATTTGGTGGACCCTTTAGTTGCTTCATACACTCTAACCGAAGAAATTAATTGCCAGAAACTTTGCCAAATGTGTGGCTGACTTTAAAGGTCTTCAGGAACTGGTTCTACTCAGTTAATAAGATGTGTCTATGGACGTTTTGATGGAAATAATTTTTGTTTCGAATAATTGTATTAAATTTATTTTATCTGAAAAGACAGACAAGTACCATGTTAATTAGTTTCACTTTGATAATATTTTTAATGCTAATTCCTTAAATCAAGCCGTTCTAATTTCTAATTTTAAAATCCTCCTCATATTAAATTTTCTGTAATTTTTCCAGGTAAGTGTACCTATATATTTGCAAATTCTCCGTTATCGCGCAACCATGGGAACCAGCACAAAACAATATTCCGCTTCAATTTCAACTTTTGGTTGTTATTCTACGATGTTTTTCCCCTTAAATATCTGAGTTTGAATGAAAAAAAGAGACTTTTGACGTTGGTCAGTTTAGGGACAGCTTTTTCTTAGAATTGACCCATCGAAATATTTTTCCGTACTGAACGGTCACATTCTTAAAAAATGATTAATGGGAAATAAAAGTGGTTGTCGATTTTTGTCACAGTTTTGCATTAGTCTTTACAAATACGGATTCAAATGAAAAAAAAAATCCAAATACAAAATATAAGAAAGTCGAAAGCAAAAACAAAGTTGTTTTTTTATGAGAAATACCGTTAAGAATGGCAACATTTATAATCTGTTTCTCTTAAATGATTTACGCTGATAATTTCAAAACATAGGCAAATGTTTATACAAATCATAGGAGTCGTTTTTTAAAAAAAATATATTGTCTTTATCGGCTATGAAATTTTGTATACCGTTATGTTTGGCCATACAAAAATTAAAAAAAAAAATAATAATAATAAAAAAATAAGTAAATTTTTTGACTTTCTGAAGATTTCACTCCGTGTTTTTTTTTTTGTTTCCATATTTTCTTCACTACTTCACAGAATGGTTTGACTGTGATAAAAAAAAAGTTATCATATGAAAAGATTTTGAAATTTTACGTCACTTTTTCACATAACGAGAATCGAATTATGAGTGAAACTGTAATAAAATGTATCACTTCACAGCTTCACAGATTGGGAATTGAGCCCCTGGTCAATTAGAGAATTGCCAGTTAAAAAATGTACCAAATCACAAAACTAATAGCCTATTTCATAAAGCCTTTTTAACTCTTTAACAGGCTTTTAAATATTTAAATGACGTTTGGCCCATACAAAATACGTCATTTACAAATTTAAGAGCCTGTTAAATATTTGTGAAACCGATCATAAATCGACCTCAAAATAAATCCTCAAAATTTTCAAGTTTTTTGTTGTAATTGTGCCTTTTTCTATGGGATTTTCAATGATGTCTCCTGTGTGTGATTTAACTACGATTTTTGTTCTTTCATATTGAGTGCAAACAATGAAGAGCACAGTTCTACTCCTTTCTTCATACTTTCGTCGTGATCTGTGAGATTTTTTTCTTTGTTGTGATTTTAAAACGGCGGTAGTGAACTTGTAACTTTTTTACAGAATGTCAAAAAAAATCAAAACACTGAACTGACAGTTCTTTGTGTTGCGATTGTTATTCTGTTTTCAAATATTAGGAATCACAGGTCACGATTTTACAGCTTTCCTTACTTCAGTTTAAGTATTTTTTGCTTGTCAAAAAAGTGCTAACAAAGATAACTCTGTGAGATAAAACAATTTAAGATGACATCGTTCTCGGAAAAAAATCACTTCTAAATTTGTACACATCACAGGGGCGTTGAAAACCACCCCCACAGCGGGGCTGGAAGCGATACTCAACCTGAAACCCTTAGATCTATTCGTGCAAGAATCAGCAGCATACAGTGCCTTGCGACTAAGCCAGACTAACTGCTGGAAGCAAAGCACAACGGGCCATACTCAGATTCTTCAGAGATATGTGGGAATTAATGTTTGGACAGACTTCACAACACCCCATTTAAACTTCGACAGACCATTGACTACCTCTATTCCTAATAGAGAGGAGTGGAAAAACAACCAACCTCTCAGTAACCAATCTACGATAACTGTCTTCACTGATGGTTCTTGGAGTTGGTGGAGGAATTTTTTCGGAAACTCTGGGACTAGCTAGCTCCTTCAGACTTCCAGACTTTTGCAGCGTCTTCCAAGCTGAGGTCTTGGCAGTGACCAAAGCAGCTACGCAAATATCAATGACGGCGATACCACGAGCTGACATCACCCTCTTTATTGATAGCCAAGCAGCAAGTAAAGCAATTTCCACCACCGAAACACATTCGAAGCTTGTAACTTGTTGTCGCGAAGAGCTTAGGGTTCTTGGCATGCAGCATAACATTAGACTCTGCTGGGTTCCTGGTCACAACAATGTACAGGGTAACGAAAGAGCTGATGAGCTGGCAAGAACAGGATCGTCGCTTGATTCAAGTCAAGCAGAACGACATATTAAAGTGCCAAACTGTAACATCAAACAGGATATTGGTAACAAAATATCAGAAAATAACAATGAAATATGGAACCTGCGCTTGAAACATGTGCCACAACTAGAAAATTGTGGCCCAATTTCAATAAGCAGAGGACAGACAAAATTATGCAAATGAACAAAAAACATCTTCGTTCCCTTGTCAGCATAATCACCGGACACAACCTACTGGGATACCACAGAAAGAAAATGAGGCTCAGTACTGACGACCTTTGCAGAGGCTTCACCGATGAAGAAACACATGAGGACACCTTACACTTCCTTTGTCACTGCCCAGCACTCTGACACTTAAGAAAGAAACACTTAGGTAATCATTTCTTTGATGACTTAGAGGATCTTTCTAGAACTACGGCGAACAGTCTTCTGAACTTCGTCAATGCCTCTAAATGGCTTGATTACTAACCGAACACATAGGTTTTCACATTAAGTGGGATACAACTTCCTAGGGTATCACAACGGATCTACATAGATCTAATTGTGACGGTAACAAGATCAACTGTCAGCTTTTCTACCTAACATCAGGATTCAAAATATTTTAAACAATATTTGTCTCAAATTTTCAAATGTATCAAATGAAGTGGGGTAGAAAGTTAGTAGATTCCAGGTTAAACCCGCTTATAGGGTAGAAAATTAGTTAAAAATGAATCTTACTAAATCTCACCGTGTTAAACCAAATTCTCATATTTATCTTTCTTACTCCTGATCAAAGCAATGCTATTCCAGTTATCTTCAAATTTACTCTTATCACCACCAGCTGATAAAATAAGTACCTTTATTACAAGATCAAAGGTATAGCGATCACAAACTTTCGAACAAACACATACACAACCACGACGATAACTTCAAAGTTCAACACTAATGAAGACAGTTCAACCATATCTCTTTCGCTTCCCAAATATATTGAAAACCTTAAGACTTTTTAAGATAACGAAGGATAATTTTCATTTCTTCTGTCAAGCAGGTACCTTTACGTACCTGCTACCTACATTATAAACTTAATTAACTATTATCCTAAGCTTAGGAAAAAGAAACAGAGCGTGCATAATACAAATCAAAATTAAATTATAACACTCCCCGAATACAATAATCTATTTTTTGATTGAATTCACCGCAATTGTCATAGCTATTGAACATCAGATAGAGATTTGACATGTTCTACCTATACCTACAACTATCTAGATGTATATATATCAATGTTCTGCACATAAAAGTTTCCATATAGACATTGTATCTGTCTTATCAAAATGATGAATGTCGATTGTGACGTCAGTTTGCCGTAACATAATTACATTTTTCTATTTTTATAATAGAAACTTTTGTACTGCTTATATTTTTACCTTCCAACTCTTTTATATACCGCCAGTTCTATATACGTTGGTGGGTATGAATATATGTAGATGGGAAATTTTTGAAACGACCTAGGCTATATATATACATACATAATACATAGATACATCTAAATGAATATTTCTCAATGACATTGCTGCCGACAACATAGGGCAACCGACCGATCTAAAGACGGGCGAGAACAACGTGCATTGTTTGTTGCAAGGCAATTGCATATACTACGAGTATATACCTATGTATAGTGTATAGCTATAGATTAGGTATATCTATATGTAGAAACTGTATGTATAGCATATAGGTTCTCAGTGACGTCAAATCTGTACTACTAACTGAAAAATATACCAGCTATACATATATGGTATTTACCTACGCAATTTCGGTACATAGATGCAACACATATTATATCGATACCTAGTGCCCTAGTGACCATTTTTGGATCAATGAAAAGTTCATTGCTTTGCGTTGATTCTACTTTACCAGCAGTTGGTATACAGAACATAAACCCCATCAAGCTGGGTTTCATTGATGCAAACGCTCACTGGCTGCTGCGCTGCGCTTCATAGAATCCATTCGCATAAATGCCGGGTAAAAATATGCTGAGAAGCTTGTTGAGAGAGAGTAGGGCGGCAGGCGCGGCGAGCGGCAAACAGTGCATCGGGGCATGAATGACGATGATTGTGGGGTGGGTGGTTTTTATGCATTGCAACATAATATGGGTCATGGTGTGACGTCACTGTGACCTATTTACTGCACATTGCACTTACCTACACCAACACCAAGTCGTATGTTTTCGTGTCAAAAGTAACTGTCTGTCGGTAGAGTTTCTTATATTTTTGATCGGTCTTTTCGGATTTACCTATCTACATATATACGTATACATACAATATATATAATAAATGCATACTTACATACAGCCTGTTATGTAAAAAAAAATACACACACACACCCACCCATACAACTGCAGGCCAAAGTAACCACAACCGAAAACCGAATGTCGGCTATTTACACAAAAAGTGCATTGGCTGAGCTAAAAATAGATTCGTATCGAAACGAAAATAACTTGGTTCATTTTAAACATAGAAAGTTTTATTTTTATTTTTATTTTTATTTTTCAATTTATTTTTTATTTGAATGAATTGCAAGTTTCTCCTTGAATGATATACAAGAGAAGTATCTGCATCTGTGGAAAACGTGTATATAAGTTCATGAATTATCTGTGTCTTTGGGAAAACATGTTTACAAGGGGTTTTGTTTGCGAAAGGACATTATTTATAAATGTAGGTACCTATCGGGGGAAATGGATGCGATACAGTTATTGATAAAAATTGACATGTGAAATGCTTGCAAAACAATAATGGATAAATGACATTATCTCCGATTGTTTCAATCTTATAGCCTAGAAAACTATTTAAGGACACCGTGAATGATGGATGATGGGGTATAAAATATGTTTTCCTTACAATTGTTATGATTTTAAGGATTTTCTTTAAATGCAATTGCCAAATTAATAACAACCACATAGCACATTTGCCTAACCATCTTTTTGTTGTTGTTGTTGCAATAAGGGGTTTTGTAGGAAAAACATTTTAAGTGCACCACTTGTCCGAGATTGTTGAGAACATAATGGGGAAAAGCATCTTACAAAAAAAAACACCACCAACAACAAAATTGTGTAGGACTTGAACATTTTGTTTTTTTTTTTTTTTTTTTTTCTTATAGATGAGTGTATAACCACTTACATGTCCTTAAGAAATCTTTTAAGGACCTACCTATATGCACATGTGAGAGTATCAATTTTTGTTTTGTTTTCTTTCTTTTTTTTTAAAGAAGAGTCTCTCAATCTTATAAAATAAATCAAAATAAAGCTTTTGAAAATCAAACCCTCGTCATAAAACTTAGAGATTTAGGTTTCCAAAATTGCGTCGCTCGTATCTGCTCTTATGGTTAAGCACAACAAAGACAATAGAAAAATATGAGATGTCATATTGACGATTGGTTTTTATTTACTCAAAATTTTCTAACAAATAAATAAATAAATAAATACACTGAGTTACAAAAAAAGTGACGCTCTTTAAAATTTTGCAATATTTTCAATTAAGTTCCAAAACAAATATTTTTTTTAAACCGGTTTTGTTTATTAACATAAAAATTAGTAATACATGTCAAAATAAAAAAAAAAAAAATAGGAAGAACTCCGAAATGAAACATAAATTAAGGAAAATGGGCAAAAACTACATATAGCTTATCTTTTTACATTTTCATTATTATTATTTTTTTCAACGAGTCCTGGTTCCTTCAATAGTGGGTATTGCCTCCCCGAACATCTAACAAAGCTTTAATTCGCTTGGGCATACCTTTTATAAGGTTTGTTACGACGGCGTCTTCAAAATTATCCCATTCCTCGATCAGAGCAGATCTCAGTCCACTCAGTGTCTCTGGAAGGGCAGGTCGTCTCCGTATCATTTTTCCCAGCAGGTCCCAAACGTGTTCGACGGTATTCATGTCTGGGCTCATCGCAGGCCAAGCCATCACTTCGATTTCCACTCCTTGCAAGTAGTCGGTAACGCAGCTAGCAACGTGTGGTCTAGCATTGTCCTGCATCAGCAAGAAATTTTCTCCAATAAATGGTGCGAATGGAACCACATATTCCTCCAGAATGTTGCTGATATAATAACTGGAGTTAACCGATCCTTCCACAATGCACAGCTCGGTTTTTCCGTGCATGGAAATTCCTGCCCACACCATGACGGAACCTCCGAAGAGTATCTCTCACCTGATCGTCTCCACGCTCTGCTACGACCATCTGGTGAGCGCAGACAAAACCTGGACTCATCAATGAAAAGAACTCTACTACAGTCGGCATCGGTCTAATCTTGGTGAAGGCGAGAAAATTCCATCCGACGTCGCTTGTTCTGTACCGTGAGTCTCGGTACACGAGCAGGTCTTCTTGGTCTGAGGCCAATCTCCACCAACAGCCACCTCACCGTCTGAGCATTAACAGCTGTTCCTCTAACGGATCGAAGTCTAACGGATCGAAGAGAGCTCAACCGCTGTTTGGTGACGATCTCGTAGGCTTTGAAGCACTAAATATCGATCATCCCTTGCAGATGTTGCTCTAAAGCGACCTGAGCCTTGACCCCGGTTAGAGGAGTTGGTTTCCCTGTACCTTTTCGTCTCCGGTTTACCTATCATAACAGCGGCATACCGCATACTTCGTCCATCCTCAACCAAAGCCAACGCCCTGGCGACTTCTTCTCCCATTATTTGCATATTTTGTTCACAAATATCACTTAAAACTAATAAATTAAAATAATTCAAAAAAATCCCATAACAATAGGTACATTTACGGGATCACGGAATCCGAAACTGATATAACTCGCGTCTAGTGTGAAAAAATTATTAAGATGCGGTTTTACTCAATATGATGCACGTATCACAATGAAAATGGAAAGAAATTATGCAAACAGGCACACAAATATACCGTTAAACTAAAAAAAATAAAGATCTGCAAAAACATAGCGGCATATTTTCAAAATGATAACAACACATCAAAAAGTATGATTGCGCCACTTTGTATGTAACTCAGTGTATATGTACATAGATAATAATTATGATCTTTTCAATTATATAATTTGGTAATCTACAGATGGATTATTATAAATATAATTTTCTGAATGTTTGTTTTTCAGTAAAATTCCATTGAAAATTTAACATTGAAAATAAAGGTTCTCAAATTAGACAGTTAATATTATCACTATAAAACACTATAGGAAAAAACAAATATTTATTATGTAAAGCCTGTCCAGAACACTAGTTTTACAAAGAGGATACAGTCTAATCCAATAGGTATACTCATACTCACATAGATAACAGTCCGTGAAAAAGGCAAACAGTGGCCATTTTCTGGCCAAAGCAACCTAAAACCACTTGAATGTAAATATTAGATCTAAAGCTATCGGGTGGTCTTCACTTGACCAGTAGCCGTGATGATCTTAGGCTCCGTGAAATAACTCCCCAATGAAATAACCCCCCAAACCAAAAATGAAATAACGACCCACAAATATTTATATGGAAATCAGAAATTTTTCCATATGAAAAACCTCCACAAAATGGGGGATTTATTTCATCAGTTTTTGAGGCATTATTTCATTTTTTGTTTAACGGCTTCTTTTCATGCGTTTTTGGGGATTTATTTCATCTTCGAACTTGTGGACTTCTTTCAAAATGAAAAAGAAAAAATAATTTTGGGGAGTTATTTCATTTTTGGTTTGTGTATGGGTCTTACGGATTCCTCAAGAGTTGTTTTGTAATATTTTTGATGTATAAACATCTGAGCTGAAAATACAACGGCACGGGAAAAGGTTATTTAAAATACAGAAATAAATCGTTTTGCGTTTCTTTTGTTCCCCGGATGTAAAAACGAATGTTAAAACATCTTCTCCGCGAATCCCAGTCAGCGTTATCGCTGTGAAACCTTAGTCGAACTTTACGACCTTTAATGTATCTGTGCAACTAAACGACGAATTTTTGATAAGTGCGACCTTTTAATAAATTTAAAATATCAAAAACATGTTTCCCGAATTCAACCATTTTAAACGACTTTCGTTCAATACTTCAGGGTGTGTTGATTTTTTTTGTTCCTATGTATCAAGTTTATATTATATTCCTATGCAGAAAAACAGAAATTAAAACATCCGAATATTACATTTTTTTCAGACTTTTATTATAAAATTTTGATTTGAAAATATTGTTTTCAAAAATTGTTCATTAAAACAACTTTATTAAAAAAAAAAAAAAACAAAACAAAAGAATGCATTTCTTCCTTTAAAAAAAATATTCCATGATATTGGAAGTGTTGACGTTGTTTTTAAATAGAAGAAATTTGTCCTCCTTTTCAAATAGACTAGGGAAACAGACCCTCCCTGACAAAGCATTTTTTTCATAGAACTTGACAAAGGATCATTTCCCAAAGTTCCAAAGTACAATTCATTAATTATTAAAAACCCTGTAGAAATCTAAATTGCATATGAAAAATAATTAATTTCTTGTGGAACCAAACTTCGCTTGTCGAGTGTTCATCCAATAAAATATCAAGTTAATATTGAATCTACAAATCGATAGTTTACTCAGATTGCTCATTGAATATTTTTCCTTGAGAATTTTCGTCCCAAAATTGTATGACATTTCATACGGGTTTTGATATCTCACTGAGGAATCTATATAAATTTGGCTCAAGATATAAAAAAAAAAAAACATACGAAATACGTTATTCTTATTTCCTATTACATAATATTTAGGGCCAGTTTCACAGTCAGAAAAGTGACACTTAAGTGGGGAATTTGAAAGATTAATTCCCAATATCACCGTTCACTGTTACCTGAACAAGTGGCACGTAAGTCTCCAATGTTGGTGACTTAAGTTTCACTTACGCTAGCTATGAAATTTAGCTTAAATTTCTAATATGGGAAACTTAAGTGCCACTTATTTCGGTAAGTGTCGACTGTGAAACTGGCCCTTAATGTCGTTTACTTTTCATCACCTAAACCACTCATTTTCCACTCCTTTTGTACTTCCAATACTCCACACGCCTCTGTTGTTGTGATGTTTGGAGTAATGTCTCAGGAGTGATTTTTGTTTCCCGGTTTTCCTTAAGCTTGGCCCACACCAAATATAGTAAAAACAATTAAACAAACATGCAGTAATTTATAGAGTTCAAGGAATTCAAGCAGTTTTTATAGTATTGCATTTTTTTAACTTTAAGTCTTTTTAACTGCTTAAAATGGTATTTATTTAAGACTTCAAAATTGAATGAGAATTACGTTTTGAAGTTGAAATACTGAGGTGAAGTAAAAATACTTAGACAATATTTTTTTCGCAAGTTTGTGCGATAGTCGTGGATTACATTATTTCTTTTCATATTAATGCTGCCATGCACACGACTCTCTGGGCTCTGCTGCCTACAAATGCCTATATAAAGTCCACCATCGTAGTAAAGCGTACCATACCACCACATACCATAAGTATATAACATTTGGTATTCTTCAGGAGATCCGGAAAAAAGCCCATCGATATTTGGCTTCAAAATTAAAAACAAATTTTCATATCTACAAATATTACGTTTTTATGGATACTTCTTCGGACTACTAATAAAAACATTTACACGAAACCAATGTTTATTGTCCTATTAACAAATAAAATTGTTTTTGTCATGAACTTCACTCAAAGAACGATTATTAACGAACTTAAAATGGAAATCTCTTTTTATTCTGATTTCTGAGAATTTAATAATAAATCTATTGATAACTCTTGTTAACTCTTTTGAGATTTTTTCTCACTTTTTTGAGTATGTTCATCCTACCTTTTGGACTTGCATGCAAATTGTGCCCCTCTCCCCTTTATGAATACACCTCAGATCGATATAAGATCTACACAGCTATGTAGATTTTTTTTTGTTAAGAAGGATTCCAAAGTCATAAGCCAAATTTTTGGCCTGCTTTTGATTATTTCCTGTCATAGTCTTAAAATGATGAACAAATTCATTTTGTCACAATTCATATTCTTGTCCTGTCATATTGTTTCTTGAACTATACCTATATTCAGTATCCATTCAAGCCTAATTCTTTATGGGAAGGAGGCACAATGGCCAATTGATTGGGTGTGTTAGCACCAGATTTCTATAGGAGCTGTCAGGATGTCGGAGACATTGAAACCATTAAACACCTGCTCTGTGATTGTCCAAACCTTCAAGCAAATCGCCTCCGATGTTTTTGAAACACATTTGTTGGTGAACTGGACACGGTCTAGAGCAGGTCTCAATGGCAAACAGGGGAAATATATAGAGAGCACATCAGGCTGGTTCGGAAATGAACCAGGCTATGCCAGTCATTAGATTAGGACCATCAATAGACCCAATCTTAACTAATCTATTTAGAAAGAACCAAAAAATACTGAAAATTGAAAATTTCTACCTCAAGGTATTTAAATGTACTTCAGGAACTGATATTTATTAATTCTACCTTTTTTTTAATTTCTATTGATGATAAAGTAAACTCTATTAGTTTATGTCAATGTCTCATAGTTGCCTCAAGTTGTTGATCTGAAATTATTTTTTGAAAATATTGTGTGATAAAACGACGTGTTGCTCTACCAGTGTCGTTTTCCTAGCGTTCACATTCAACGACTGTCTTACCGACATTATTTTCAAGCAAATGTTCAATGAGTGAACATGGTGCAAATTTCATTATTTGCACCAATTCTAGTGAATCATTTTCTCTCTTCTTTGTTGTTAACTTCGATTCAGCGATGCCAACTGAGGTTTCTTCATGCTTTTTAGGCATTTTTTCACTGCCTGAGGCTTATAGGCTTTTTTTCCCCAAAAAGGGTTTTTCATCATTTCATAAAACTAAATGTTTTTTTTAATTCACTTCTCTTTGAGAAATTTAAATCTTGCTATTGACATATTTTCTAGTTTTGGAGGAAGGCATTTCAATTGGAAAAAGGAGATGGTTCTAATATGTTTCCTTTTCTTGACAATATTAGTGAACCATATTCAATGCTTGCCGCATTCCTCGACGACGGTTTAACTATGACGAGGCATTAATTTAAATAAAACAAAGCTGAGAAATAGACTTAAGCCAAGAACTTTCAGTGGAATTCTTCACGCAAAGACGCTTTTCAAAAATATAAATCGCTATGATCTGAAATGTAAGCAAAAACATATGTTTGATTTTATGGAACTGAACGATCTCGATTAAAAATTTGCATATATTTTGTAATTTAATTAATGTTCCTTAATAAGATTTTTATTGTGATTTATCCAAGTGATTTGCGACGCTGCTTCGATTGCAAATCTTTTTCTTGAAATCTAACATAAAAAACAGAAAAAAAAAATTGAAATCATCGGTCGTTCGACTGGAGTTACCAATTTACTACAGACGTCATCCGACAGCGATAGCGATAGAATAAAGAAAGACATAAAACACTGCGGCGGTGTTCCAGAGTAGTAATTGTATCTGTTATATTTCTATTACCTATCATTTTAAAAGCTCTATTTTGAATTCTGTCCAAGAGATTCAAGTGAGTTATAGGAGCACCTACCCAGATGTGGGAGTTATACTCAAGTTTAGGACGGATAAAGGCTTTGTAGATTATAGCCAGATCAGAAGGAGAGAAAAATTTCTTGCATCGCCGAAGAAAACCTTAACATTTAGCAGCGTTTTTGGCAAAGTTAAATATGTGGTCATTTCACAAAAGGTTATCTGTGATGTACATTCCCAGAACTGAAAGCTGTTTAGTTTCTTCAATACAAGTACCGCTCATGGATAGCGGCATGAAGGGTGGGTTTCGCTTCAACGACAGGAGACAGCATTGAGTTTTTGAAGCATTAAATTCTACGCGGTTTTTGATTCCCCATTGGACAATGCTATCAAGATCAGAATTTAATGAGCTTATCATACGCTGCCGCTCTAGTTCCACATCCAAAGGACAAGGATGTGAATCTAGAAACGAATATGAAAAGCTGAGGGTACTATCGTCAACAAAACAATTTAATGGATTAGAAGTTTCAGACAAAAGATCATTGATGAAAATGAGAAAGAAAGTCGGAGACAAAACGGAGCTCTGGGGCACACCAGCATTTATTTTATGAATATCAGACTTAAAACCATCCAATACGACTTGTATTGAGCGGTTAGAAAGGTAATTTCTAATCCAACGAAGAAGAGATTCATCGATACCAAATGCACACATTTTCGATAAGAGAGCTTGATGCCAAACTCTATCAAACGCTTTTGAAATATCAAGTGCAATAATCTTACTTTCACCAAAACGGTGTAAAGATTTGTTCCACTGTTCGGTGAGATATACCATCAGATCACTAGTGTACCTATTGTACGAAAGCCATACTGCCGGTCATTTAGAAGCTTTCGTTCTTCAAGATATTTCTTAAGCTGATGATTAATCAGCGTTTCCATGACCTTGGAAAGAAGGGACGTAAGTGCAATTGGTCGATAGTTAGAGGGGGAAGAAGACACGCCTTTTTTAGGGACAGGCTGGACAAATGCTGTTTTCCATGGAAAAGCTTACGCAGTGGTTTTGCCAGCGTTGAAAAACACCTCTTCAGAACAGTAGGAGGGATACGATCCAGGCCAGCGGATTTATGTACATCAAGGTCCTTAAGAACTCTTGCAACTGCACGAGTGCGAAAGAAGATTCGTCCCATGAAATCATTAGCGCTCTCGAGTACAGGAGGAGTCATAACACTTACTGGCAACGTCGAATTAACAGCAAACTGTGCTGCAAGCAAATTGGCTTTCTCTAACGAGCTAACAGCAGGTGTGTCATTGAAAACGAGCGTTGGAACCGAAGACGAGGTAGTATTTCGTATTTTTTTTGCAAATGACCAAAAATTTTTACTATCTTTGGGACATTGTAGTATTTTTTGCCTTAATTTTTGGTCATGCAAAAATTTGGTTCGTCGAATATGGACGTAACAGGTCTTTCTAGCTTGTTTGAACTTATTCCGGTTTTCCTCAGTGGGGTTGGCCTTATAACTTCGGAAACTTACTTCTCTAACCCGGATAACCTCATTCCAAAAAGAATTAAGTTTGTAATCATATCATATAATACTGACACGTGTTGATGGACATTGCGTTGAATATGAACTCCCCTATTATGACTACCTTTTACTTCAAATGGATCTTGATAACTTCAAATGGATCTTGATAGCTCAGGTGTCATTGGTATATATGTTTAACATCTTGAACCTTAACGTTAAAGAATTCTTCATAACTTCTCTCTATGGAAAGCATTTTACAAACTAATCTACATTCTCCCTGGATTTAAGTAATCTTCAGAGCATATACTGTAAGGATAAATGATTTATGTGAACCTACATGTGAATAACCCAAAAATAATACCATTTTTCAAAAAAAAAATGTCCATTAGATATGAATTTTTTGTCAAAAACCTGAAATGATCAAAATCGTTAGTCGAATTCAATACTTGCCCTTTAGAGCAAGTAAAAATAAATAAAATTTAATTTCACATTTTTTTAAATATTTAGATACATAATTTTATTCAAGCTATATGTTGCATTGTAATCTGTTGAGCTTGAGGCTCGTAGACAAAATATCACATGAATAGATATCTATTATTGACAGCCAGCCTGTAACTACATTGATAACTATTATGTATTCGCAAAGCGTAAATAAAACCGTCTTGAATAATTGTTGATATTCAAAGCTTCCATTTGACAAATCCCGAAGATAAAATTAAAGGTAAAATTATAAAATAAAATTTACAAATCTAAAGTTGGTAGAAGTAGGTATAATAAGTATAGTGGCAGGCAGTCCTTTCAAATGTAGGTATACAATTTAAGTATTTATCTTGATGAATGTCCATGATTGCAACCTAGTTTTTTTGTTTAATGAATTTTACCCGCAGAGAGAAATGAAACAAAAAAAAAATATACAAATTTGACACATAAATAAAACTTATAGAAACCAAACCAAGGAAAACATCTAAAAATGTACTTTATCTTATACCTATATTGTAAGCCTAAAAAGCGCACTTGATTTCTTCTTCATTTTTTTTACTCTCTTATTTGTCCTTTTTCAGTTTTTTTTTTTAATTTCTTTTTTTTTTTTGTATCCTACCAACTAAAGTGGCTGAAGAATTATTTTTTCCCATCCAGAATAGCATTTTCTGTCTTTGCAGATACATGTCCTCACTTACGCTTGAATGCCTAAATTATATGACACCAATACCACTGAACAAAAGCATTTCGCTTTGGGTATTAAACCAACAGAATTTCAAAAAAAAAAAAAAAAAATCCTACCAACAATACCTCATCATCATAGAAGAACACCACCATAAAGCAAAATGAGAAAAGTTATTCGTTCACAATTCGAAAAATAGAAAAATGTAGAAAAGCATTCAAATAAGGAGCACCAACTAACTGACAGGTATCAACACCTGCGCGCATCGGCAAGTTGAACTTTATCCCGGCTCGGTGACTTTTGCAATTGTAAAACACTAAAGCTTTTTACCAAACCCTAAAAAAATGAGAGTATGGCGGTGGATGGGTATTTGTGGATGGCCAGCCCAACCACCCCTCAAGGACCAAACTCTACATGCGGCAGTGTGTACTGACTGAAACCGAAACAAATTTTCACACAGACGCAGTCAAGTGACTTCAACTGACTGTTCAAGAGGGAGACAGACAGAACAGAGAGAGAGCTTGATAATGTTTCAACTTTGACTGCACGGCACGACATCGACACGGCATGGCATGGCATGGCACAATGATGATGAAAGATAAGAAAATGAAAGAACATACCACACGCACACAGTCTCAAGTTGGGAGGAACAAATAGAACGAAGCATAAAATAAAATAAAATGAATAAGTCCTAGAGCTAGAGCAGCAATGAAAATAGAAGCATAGAAGCACAAATAGAATAGCGAACCCTAGTGTCCTTTTCCTTTTGTGTTGTTTTTAGTTGTGCAACCGCAAAATAATAATTTTAAGGTTTAGGTACTTACTCTCTTGGAATAAAAACACACATTTCATTTTTATTACAGAATCCAGTGCATATAAAGTGAAAGTTATACTATTTTGTCACAATTTCAAAGGAGCAACTATTTTGGGTATTGTCTGATTTGATTCTTTTTTTTTCTTCTGTTTTTGCTTGTTTGTATAGGAATAAGAAAGGACGTATAAATTGAGAAGTATTATTGACAAAGTAAGTGTCTTTATAGGTATTTTCTTCTTTCCTATGCTTTTTTTCAAGGACAACAAAAATAATCCTTAATCGCGATGAACAAATTTTATGTATGTAGCTACAATACGTAATAACGGCGAGTTTATGAATTCCTACGAATATCTGACTTGGGAACGAAGGAGATTTTAGGATAAAATGAATTAGTTTGTTAAAAGATCAATATATTTGCAATTAACCACTCGCAGGAAAAGCTAAGGGTCACGGGGGGTAATTTTGAACTGGGGTAATTGAAAACAAACTTTTTCTGCAAAAACTAGTTGCCCAACGAGACATGCCTCGATATTATTTTGAAACACATTATAGTCCCATTATTCTGACAAGTTACAAGCATCATATTTTAATGGGTTAATTTTAATAAATTATTTTGCATTTATAAATTGTGTTTTTTATAGGGGTATAGAGCTTTGAAATGGAATAAAACAAAGACATTTTTTTAAATTGCCATGAAATTTACGTTATTCGAAAGATAATCTACTGGCATTGTAATTTAATTATGATTTCTGGCATATGACCACCACGGCTGGCTCGGACGTAGTCTAATCTGGAGGTCCAATTTTCGATGACTTTTCCAACATTTGTGGCCGTTTATCGGCAATAATGCGGTGAATGTTGTCCTCCAAGTGGTCAATCGTTTCGGGTTTATCGACGTAGACTAGCGACTTCACATATTTCCACAGAAAAAAGTGAATAGGCGTTAAATCGCACGATCTTGGAGGCCAATTCACGGGTGCGTAACGTGAGACTAAGCGGTTACCAAACGTTTCCTTCAACTAATCAGTTGTGGCGTGAGCTGTGTGACATGTTGCGCCACCGCCGTCTTGTTGAAACCATAGCTCCTGCACATCATGGTTGTTCAATTGATGAACGAAAAAGTCAGTAGTCATGGCTCTATAGCGGTCACCATTGACTGTAACGTTCTGGCCAGCATCGTTTTAAAAGAAGTACGGACCAATTATTCCACCAAACCATAAAGCACACCAAACATTCAGTTTTTGTGGATCTAACGGTGTCTCAACATATACTTGAGAATTATCATCACTCCAGTTACGGCAGTTTTGTTTATTGACGTATCCATTCAACCAAAAGAAAGCTTCATTGCTAAACAAAATTCGCTCATGAAAATTGGGATCAAGGGCAATCTTGTTTTGGGCCCATTTGGTTGGTCGTTGTTCAGGCGTTAGTCTATTTATGTTGAAATGTCAAACCAAACTAAAAATAAATCACTTGACAGCTGACAAAATGGCTGCCATTTAAAATAATGTTGCCAATTTAAAGTTCTATACCTCTAAAAAAAACCCCCTTTACATAACTATGCCACAAGTAATTTTATTTTCAAAACTGCTAAACAATAAAATATTTTTTTTAATTGTTGAATAGCTATGAATGTTGTCCCTTTTTAAAACATTGTAAACGGTTCGATTTAATTAAATTATAAGTCGTCTCACTTGTCGTCTTAATCAAACTGATTTGTATTCATCTTATATTTTATTGTTTAGTACACATTACAGTATTTTTTATAATTTCAATTTTATAAATATGTTTTACATATTATGTACAAATAAAGAAATTGCAAAACAGTTAAAAATCGCTCCTTTCACTCTATCCCTTTGAAAAATCAAAACCTTTAAATAAAGGCATTTTTATTTAAATAAGACTTTACCTTCCCTACTACTCTACTACTTCTTAAAAATATTTACCTTGTCACCCATCAAAACTAGCTTTAATTAATTTTTATCCAACAAAAAATTTCACCGATTTTGCAAAAAGAACACAAGTTTTTGGCACTTACAAAAATTAAAGAGTAAGGTAGGAACAGGTAGAGTTGCTTACGCCTGGTTTGAATAACGAAGGTCTTAAAACATTTCACAATAATTGAGAAGTGCCATTGGCAACAGGTGATAACAGGATGATTTGTATTTTAAACTCATATTGATAACAAGACTGTAAAACAAAACAAAAAAATGAACGTAATAGACTAAGCACCACTAAAACAGGAGTCTAATAAATTGGCCTGGCAGCCGTGAAATAGCTATAACTACAGCCTATAATGACTTAGTGGTAGTTCACTCAGGTGGTTGTTGTTCCATTCAAACCTTCAAAATTAATATGATGGTGCGAAAGCTTGTTATCACACAAAAACCAATTTTCAAAAAAAAAAAAAAAAAAGTTGTAGGAATTTATGTGGTTAAGACGAATTGGTTTCTAAACCAGGAGCTGTAAGAAAGCTTTAATGATTTTTTTTTATATTTATTTAAAATCTATTTTTAAAAATAGAAATAAATAGGTTGAAAATTATTTATATATTAATTTAAAAATTTAACGAAAATTGAAAAATAAGAATTTCTCTGTTATTTAAAAAAAAAATATTTGAGTTTAAAAACATATTTTTTCCCAAAAGTCAGACGCCACTTGAAGTAAAATGTAGACACATTTTTATCAAGGTCGGCAGATTGGTAAGCTCTTCATTAAAGTTCTTATTGGGCGGGATACATAACATCAATGCCAGAACTAGGGCCGGGCACAAGATGAGACCATACGAGCTAAATATTAGCAACGAATAAGTTAGTTTTACAAATAAAAAGACCAATTTTGAAGTTTCCTGAAAGTATTTTCTTCCGAGTCCAACATAACTGTATAGAAAATTTCAGCCAAGAAGTTACAATAATCTTGTAGTGGCCTCATCTTGGATGCTTTGGAGGTAGTTTCATATACTGTTATTCCGAGACCAGACCACGATTATCCTATCCTAAACAAAAAAACCGGGATTTGCACATTATGTATTTACAACGCGCATTACAAACATAATTAAACTAAATAAGATTTAAAAGGACATGTAGTTTTCTGATTTTTGGAAAAGATTTGAATAACAAAATGGTCGCTGGTAAATAAATGTTGAATGTAAATAAATGGTGATTAAATGTTTCCCCTTTAAAAATTCCCCCTGAAAATTATTGCTTCTCTTCTGTCGCCTCTCATCCTTATCCAACGACCAAATGAAGAACTTCTTGTTAAAAAAATATAAAAACTAAATTTTCAAATTTTGGTATCGGTACTTAGATACTATTCAAACTTTTGAAACCATTCTCCATAAAAATTTATCAAGATCAAGTTAACCGTTTTTGATAAAAGCTAAAATGGTTCTTTGGGATGTGAAATCAATATTTGTGGCACGTTTTTGAGAATAAAATTTTTCTTAACACGTAAAACATGACAAGTAGGTACACTTATTTTTGATTAAGAGAATAGGTCTGAGAAATGTCCAAAAAAGAATTATTAACAAGTTGAAAAAAAATTGACAAATCAGCTTATACTGTAGCTGACCTCACAGAGAGGCAAACAGATTTGCGAGACAAACTTTTTTTTATTTTCCCTACCGTGCGTCGGCGTCGTAATATATCTTAAGTTCAACAATTCTACGCTCTAACCATTTAGCCAAGGCTTACTAACAAATAATATTGCGTTTAAAAATAGTATAAGTATGTTCTCTTAATTACAACTATTCGAAAAAGATCCATTTAATACTTTTTACAAAACTGGTTTGTTTCTTGCGCTTTTTAAGTAATCATTAATCAAACTTACTTTTCGCAATAATTAAAAAAATAGTATTCAAAAATTTAACACAAATGAATGACTTCAAAAAAAAAACAATCAAAACAAGAAACCTTAAAATCATTTTTCTAGAAAAAAAAAAAACATCTAATTCTGAGCGCATAAGCCGATGCACATGAATCTTTTTAATGTTTTTTTTGGTGGCAAATATCTTTTTTATAACAATATAGAAGTTGTTAAAAAATTGATATTACAACCGAACTTATTGATAACTACCATACTATTGTTGAAAAACCAAGGAGAAAAATCTTAGTTTTCTTGAAAATTGATTTACATAACAGCAAGTACCCGCGACTCAGTCGTACACTTTATTTTTGTGTTCAGAACCACCATGTACATGATTTCGGAAACAACTACATTTTATTATGTTTTTTTTTTAACGACTAAAACGATTTTTATAAAATTTTATCTGTATGTGAATTTAGTGCGATCTACCATTTAGTATAGGAACAAATTTTACCAGATGCTGTTATTAACATCAGAAACTCCTATAGCACCGTTTTTTGACTTGCTCAATATTCAATAATATTGAATTAACTAATTTGAAAAAAAAAATTGTGTTTTGGATTTAAAAAAAAAAATCAAAACCAATTGCTATCCTTTATTAGATCATCAAAAAAGCAACAAAGTAAAAACATTTGTACTTGTAGAAAATTGATTTGTGTGCTGTATTACATATAAAGCACTTATCCGTCACCTTGTTAATACGAAATCATGATTTCTTATGTTCAACTGACGGATTACACTTATTGCTATAAATATAACCCCTTAAGCACTTCAAATGAATTTTCAAATTTTTTTTTTTTAGATTTGTATTTAAAAATATTTTTCAAAAATTATTTTTACGCAGAGACAGTTTGTCTGCTATAGCGCGACCTTGTCGTGTATTTTATTTTATTTCATTTGTTCTTGTTATTCAGCTTACGTTTCATGGACACAATTTTTATTTCGATTTTTTGAACATTTCAAAATATACTACTTGTAGTGAAAAAAAAAATTATTAAATTAATTGTTTGCATTTGTATGATTATTAATTAATACATGCGAGTTACAACTTGGTCAAAATTGTTACACTTTCAAAATTCTCCAAATATGTAATAAAATTAAATTTTCGAAAATTTAAAAAAAAATATCAAATCGTTCTCTATGATTTCTCAAAAACAGGTGTTCTTACCACAAAATTATAAGAATGATTTTGGTAAGAAATGCAGATCAAAAGGGTTACTTGCCAAAGAACTGTACAAAATTACAGCATTTTTTTAAAGTCAAGCCTTCAAAATATCAATCAGCAGAAATATGAGTGCATGTGACCCAGTAGGAGAGTAATTTAATTTTAAAACCAATTTTAAATGTGTACAAAATAAACAGTTGAATCTGCTTATTTAAACAAAATTCAACAAAAATATAAAATTAAATTATAAATTTACCATGAAAAATTATTACTTTTTGTTTTAATGAAATTTAACCAATTTGTTAGTTTGTTTTTGTGTGATAACACACTCACATTAAGGCTGCAAAGCTTACGCACCATCATATTACATTGAAGGTTTGAATGAAACAACAACCACCTGTGTGAACTACCACCAAAGTCATTATAGGCTGGAGTTATAGCTATTTCACGGCTGCCAGGCCGATCTATTACGTTCAGTTTTAATTTGAAAAACTTTTTGCCCAGCTGGGAGTTGAACATAGACCAAGCGTCTTCAGAGCCAACCGCACTATGCATTGCGCTACCGAAGTCACGTGATCAGGTCCAACCCAATGTAGGTTTAATTGTTTGACCATTGTATTTGAATCAACAAGCATTTAACCAATTTGTATTTATTTAATATTTCAGAAAAAATCGCAAAATATTGACAAATTTCCGTTTACAATGATAAGTCAAAAAGTTTCAAAATTAAAAAAAAATAAAAATCTGTATACATGGGCTTTCCGTCAAAATATTTTGCCCCATCTTGATCCTATGTGTATAGTGTGTACTTACCTACCTACAAAGTATACATAGACACATATATATGTATGTATATTTATTTCAGCATTTACATCAGCAATGTCTATATTTTGCAGAGAATTGTTTCGATATGCAGTCGGAAGGAATGAGATTTTGTATATAAGGACACAACATGTTAAATTGCTATGTCACATTTTACGTTCATGGAAAACAGGATTGTAAGAAGATTCCGATTGCATGTCTAAATAGTTGAGATTAAAAGTCTCACTGTCATGTTAAGTTAAACAATCGATTTTAATTGAACATTTTGCTCCTTGAGCTTGACTTGTAATGTCATTCAGAGGTACATATAGTCGCATTATATTTATAAAGAGCATTAAAGAACGTTATACCAAAATAACAGATTACTCGGGTTGAAAATACACTGTTTGAATGGAAATGTATTCCAGTATTTGATTTGAACTTCTCCTAAGTGGGTTTTAGGCCTTGTTTATAACTATTTTTTTCAAATAGACGACGTTTCAAACGTGATAACGAACTTCTTCAGGTCTCTAAAATATAATTTTTATAAATATATTAAAAATTAATGAAATATATGATACTTTGTATAAAAAAAGGTCACGAAAAAGGAAATATTATTCCAATATTTGATCAACTTATTTATAAAATTTAATATTTAATTATTATTTAAAAAAAACTGCAGTAGAATAGCATTAGTTTTTGAAAACTTTGATGGCTGTTGCAAATCTGCAAAATTGAATACACAAGTGCTCGGATCTTTTTGGATTTTTTATGACTTTTTTGAATTTTGAGAAACCAATAAATTTAACTTATGAGACAGTTTTGGGATGATATATTACGTACGGTATCGTCGTCTAAAGGCAAAACGCACCAAATAGTAACATGTCTTTAGATATATGTAGATATTGAAAGATCCCTTCAAAATGTCTCAATATCAGCAATGCGCGTCTTTTCAGTTTTAAGAAAATCTGTTTAAATCTAATTTTCTTGAGATGTATTTATAATTAATGTGAACTTTAAGGCAAAAAACTTTAAGATAAAAAATTTGTTTAATTATTATTTATTAATGTAAATTAATTTTCGAGATCATTTGAAAAAGAAATCGATTTCAATTTATGAGAATTAATCATTCTAGATGAACTGAAACGAAAATTCAAACTTGCAACAAAATTCTTTTGCAACATAATGAACTCACTATTATTGTTTCCTAAATACAAAAATATTAAAAAAAAAAAAACAGGAATTCCCCTAAATTGGAAATTTTCTACAAGAAAAAAACTATAAATTATAAATGATTTTGATAGGATAGCTGAAATTAAACATCAGAGCATAAAAAAGCTTTGGAACATTATAAACATTTAAGTGAAAATTGCCTGAGCCAACTATGAATAATCCTTCAAAATAATGGACTTTTGACCCACTTCAATGAGTTACAAGTCCACAAATAAATTGTGAACTTTGAACCAATCCAAGTGGGTCAAAAGTCCACAGAATTTATTTGTGGACTTATGACTTGTAGATTGTGGTCTCATGGCTCACTTATAGGTGGGCCATAAGTCCATAATTATTTGAACTTGTGATTTTAGTGTAGAAACAACAAAATTCGCGTGAATTTTTCACTATGACTGTATACATCTTTAAAAATGAAACTTAAAGAAAAAAAACTTTGCATATAAGCAACCTCACACCTACTCCAAATCCTATAGTGAAGCCAAGCAAGGGGTTTGCAGGGGGCAGAATGCCCCCCCCCCTTCCTACCTCACTGTTAATATGCCGTAAAATTTAGATTTTTGTCTAAAGTCTACAAATCCACGTAAATCGATAAGGAAGATTGCGGCCTCCACAGGAATAAAAAAATCAACAGTGCATGTTTTTTGACAAAGAAATTGAAGTTCCACCCGTACGAAATGCAAATTTTTCAGTATCTCAACGAAAATGACTATCTTTTGCGAGAATCCTTCGCAAGAACAATACTGGAACATTTTCGGACAGCACTTACGCTTGGAAACATTTTATTCAGTGGCGAAGCACATTTCCATATTGATGGATATGTTAACAAACAAAATATGCGATACTGGTGCCCCAACAACCCTAGAGACCGCCATCAAAAACGTTTACATTGTTTAAAAACGACATGTCGCTACGTAAATGTAAAGGCAACAAAAAAAAAACAAACAATCAAATTTGAGGTGATTTGCTCAGGGGGACAGAGATATCCTTCTTCCTAAACAATTTAAAAACTCTTTTGACATATTTACGCTGCGCCAAAATGTAGGGCGCAACAACATTAGTAAAATAATATTAATAATCGTTTTCTTGAAACTAAAATCAATAGTATACAACTAGTTCATCAAATTGGCTGATTTTAAGTACAGCATTGAGACTTTTTACTATAACGGCCATATTATTCACTCGATTCATCCCGATTAAAAATTTAAATCCAGATGTAAGGCAAACAAATTCAATGTAAATACATCTGGATTTAAGTTTTAATCTGGATGTATCTAGTGAATAATATGGTGGTAAGACTTCACTTAATTACTTTCCTTTTTAGTTTTATGTTTAACCTAAAAACCTTCTTCATATCTTGTTTTCTATTTTCATTATTTTTTTTACTTGAATGAGCTTTAAGGCGAAACCAAATTTATTAATATTTTATAATTCTTTCTTTTTTTTTAGTTAGTGATCTGCCATTTTTAAATATTATTTCTTTTATTTGACCGATTTTATAGGTACAACATATACAAAACGTTTTTTTTTAACCGTGGGATTCTTTAAATAAAATTTTGTTATTGCTGTTGAAGAGTTGTCTAAGCCCTGAATAAAGTTTAATTTTATTTAATTTTATTTTATTTTATTTTATTTTATTTTATTTTATTTTATTTTATTTTATTTTATTTTATTTTATTTTATTTTATTTTATTTTATTTTATTTTATTTTATTTTATTTTATTTTATTTTATTTTATTTTATTTTATTTTATTTTATTTTATTTTATTTTATTTTATTGTATCTTATTTAATTTTATTTCTTATTATTTATACACTATCTAACTATACAACAACCGTTTAAGGAATTCTAGTAAATATCAATAACTAATAGTAAATATTTGAAAATTCCAATTATAATTTCTCATTACATAAAATAAATTTGCTCTTAACAATATAAAACAATTTAGCTATTACCTTTCACGTTGAAGAGGGGGCGAAGCTGTTGATAAATTTTCACCGCTCAATGGCTGCTCCTGCCGCGGCCGTAGAACTGGAGTCAAGCCCCATCGTTCAATGAATTCTATGCGGGAAATGGTTGACACTGAACTAGATGGCGTATTTTGCTGCTCAATTTTATAATCCAAATGAATTTAGATTTTCAAGATATTATCTCCTTTTCATTCTCATAAATTTGATAAAATTATATTGATTTTTGTTATTAATTTTATTAATTTTTCGTAGATGTTTCTTTTAAATTGCTACTTTGATATTTGTATATTAGTTGTGCGGATTTAATGCCACATCACATTTATTCATGTAGGATTTTTATTTTTTGATATTTTTTGTACTCACTTAAGATTATTTTTATTATTAGAAACTTATAACTTTTACTATTGATATTTTTTTTCTAAATTTTGTTTTTACAAAAGGACCCTAACATCAATAAGGAAATATGTATTTTGTATTATAATTTTGTTCAGAAGGTTCCACATACGCCCGAGTGGCCCATTTTTATGAAACTTTTCAAATACCAACATTTGCAGAGAATACATTTTTTTGTAGATAATATTTATCTAGGTATATTTGTTTATTGTTTAAATTCTGGGAATTTTTTAAAGAACGGAAATTCCCAGACAGATTTTTGATTATAAACATGAGACGTGACCTATAAAATATAGTTTCATATACAAATAGCATGTGTTGCAGAATCTTGTGTATTTTTAACTTTAATAGTCATTAAAACCTCTTTTCTTTGGAGAAGTTTATAACTTAAATGAACTTTTGTTGAAATTTCAAACGAATTTGAGTGTCACATTGTGTTGTTTACCTGTCATGTTTTTTTCTTGAAGAAAGTTTATGGATAGTTTAGTTTATAAACTTTTGAAGATTTTTTTTTTTTTTTTTAATCATTAAGTGAGTATGGTGTGTCTTGTGCGAAGAAAAATAATTATAAATAAATAATAATAATTTTTCATTATCAAATATGTATGTGAATTGAATAAAAAAACACATGATACACGTGTTGTTTAATGTAAATTTTTGACAGTGACAGTTTGGTAGTAAATATAAATAAAATTAGAAATTAATTGATTTTTCAATTTTAAACAAGTTTGGAAATAGTTTACCTATTTTAAAGAGTCAATAATAAATAACTGAGATGAGATTGTGGTTCAAAATTAAATAGGAATAGGACATTGACGATAGATGTATAGGAATGGTTTGATAATGTAATGATATTGTTAACGAGTAAATTTGAAGAAATGTCAAAAGTACTAAAAAATGGATTTTTCTTTGTTTTGTTCTTTGATTAAAGCAAAATAAAATTTAAATACAATATTATTTAATTATTTAGAAGTAGTAGAGTGGAAGAAATGATCGATATAGCCATGAACGCGATGTTCAGGAAATACTCCAAAATTATGTAATTTTAAAAATTTTACCCAAAAAACTGAAACGCAGTATAATTGGAATACGATGCCAAAACTAGTTTATTCCAAGTTTTAAATTTTGACAAAACTACTTAACAAAACGAAAATGGGTAAAAAATGTATCTAAAAAAATCAATTTTATTTTGGAAGGAGAAGATAAAAGCAACTTTTTTAATACAAAAAGTTTTGAAATTCTAAACTTTTCATTTAAAACAAAAATATATTTGTTTGAAATTGTCTACTTTTAGCATAGTTTTTTTTTGGTAAAAATCAATAGATGTTTTCATTTTATGTTCATAAACTTAGAGATCAATAATACAATTGTTCCATTTTAATACAATATCTTGTTAGAAAAAGCTCCGATTGAAACTCAAACTGCAAAAGCTTCGATACCGTTATCAATGTTTCCATTTGCAAGATTTCTTACGAGCGGTGGAAAATTTATAATTTTCTAATTAAGAGTCAAGGTAGCTATGTTTTTACTACACCAAACGATAGTTGGCTTGGAAAGTTGAATAGGATCGAGGAATCCCATTTATTTAATACAGCTACAGCTACATTTTACTGCACTCAACCAGAACTTTCACTTAACAGTAACTTATAAGTAAACAGTAACTGATTCATAAACATTTGAATAGTAGAGGTCCCAAGATTGATTCCTGTGGGACTGAGGCCCATTTGTTGAAACGAAACTTATGAAGTTTATGTTCTACATAAGATCTTGTGTGACAGTTTACGTTAAGGAAAAAGTAGAATATAAGCGTTTGAGTAGAACATACAAATTTATGTTTCGTATCAGCAAACGGCTCTAAGGGTGTTATAAGACGAACATATTACATTGTTCGAAAATACTGGAAGTAGATAATGTTTTAAATGTGACACAAATGGCCATAAGAATCTTAATATAATTTCTTGTAAGCTCTAATCTTAAAAATTGTATTGTATACACAAGAAATCGAGAAAAAACCGGTAGATATACTTTTAGATTTCTTCCACTTCAAAGGGGAAAACCAAAATGCAGCAATTCAGTTAATAAAATAAAATATAAGTATTGTTGCTGGAGTTTCATTATATGCAGACAAAATTCTTGACACAAAGCAACGTCCGCCCAGTGCTGTCGGGTACTTTTAAGAGAAATTCCTTCAGCCAGTCCGAAAATTCCCTTTTGCCCCACAAATCTTTTTTTTCTACAGAATTTTGTAAGTAAATTAAATTCCTTAAATATGATTTAATTTTTCAAGAAGTTTTCGATATTATTGAAATAATCTTTTTTGCGTTTAAGTATTTTTTTAAATTGGAGCACTTCCTTCTTTTAAAAAAATATATATTTGTTTTTTTTTTTTAAGTTTTATTAATTCTTTCAGTTGATTTAAAGATTAATTTTAAGAATCTTTGAGAGGGAATCTATGTATTTTTTATAATTGAATTGTCTTCAAATAATTCTTAAAATGTAGGGCGAACAGATTAATACGTCATATGCAGATCTTAAACAAATGTTGTATATTTCTACGATATTAACCTTTGTAATACTGACGTGTTGGGTTGATTCAGGAATGTCAATTTTGTTTGTTCCCAAATCCACTCATCCACTGAGTGCTAAAGTGAACTTCACCTCTTAAAATTAATTTTGGAAAGAAATAAAAATCGTCTTTCGTCCAACCCAAAAACATAAAAACTTGTTTTTCCAATTTACGAATATATTACTAAGATATTCTTTTTTAATCATAAATAGTGCTAATGGCTGAATACAAATTTCAAGGGACTGTCGAAAATTACAGTTTGGCCTGATAGTTTTCTGTTTTAAGAATATTTATAATTAAAGATTTTCGATTTTAATCAAAATGTATTAATAAAATTGATAATGAAGATAAATTTATTCCGATTTTGAATACCATGATTTCCAAGCCAAAAAACGGAAACCCTTTTTTGAAAATTGAATGTCCCATGACCAAAAGCAATATTAAAGTTTTAAAATTGGCAATATAAACATTTCCACATCACTGATAAAATTTACTTATACAATGTCCAAGTTGACACATAGATAAATTAAAAAATAAAAATAAAATAAAGCAACTAAAACCTACAAATTATCACTGCACATATCTACATATATATAAAAGGAATAGCAAAACAACACAAAATAAAAAAGGAGAGAAAAAAAAAAAACTGTAGGTATCTCTGCAAATGTATGCGTTAAGAAAAATCGCACAAAAACTATCTTCACACATCGTATATCGAGCAAAGTTTTTATTTTTTTGTTTTTTTTTTTTTTTTTGTTATTTTAAAAATTGCATTTTCATTTCGAAAATCATTTTCTGATAAAATCAACACTATTTTTAGAGAATAATTATTATTCACAGTGGTTAATATCAAACACACACAAATCCAAAATCATCGTAAATACACCACCATATAGCTTTGGATTTATATATTTTTGAATTTTTCAGAACGATAATGCTGTGGGTTTGTTCTTTGGGTAATTGTCGGGATGGGATTTACGAAAGTTGAATATTTGTTCCGAAATTGAAACGAATTCGGAGAGTGAATCGACCCCCTTTTTGTCCTTCACAAAGGCACTCGTGGCAAACAAATAATAAACAATCAAATCACAATGTTTACATTTTGTGTTGTTTTTTTTTTTTGTTTCTTTGTTTTTTTTTTTAGTTTGAAGCTATTTACTTATTTACAGTGGGCTTTAGTTTTTGTTGGCAATTTTTTCGGCTAAAAATTGAAAATTTCGATTTTCTTTCGCGTAAAAGTGACAAATGGAGTAACACATTCGAAAAAGAACAATTTTTTTCACGGTTGGATTAAGAGATTTTCTTTTCTATTAGATATACTCTATGGTGTTTCAACACGCATATTATCTCAGAAAAGATACACTGCACATACACACTGATACACGGAAAATAATTATCGCTGCTCACTAGTGGCGCTGTATCCTTTTTGGTTAAGGCAAACACACATCCATATATGTAAGTGGTGTATTTGTGTTTGTGCACCTATAATTATTGTACACACTCATCTGCAGCACTTTGTGTTAGTTGGACACACTTTTGCTGGTGAAAGAAAATAACTTAAAGATACTCTCGTAGGTATCGTCGTAGCTCGTAGCTCGGAGCTGGTAGGTATCTTTCACGAAAAGGAATTCACATTTTCCAGAGAAGGAAATCCTTTCTTCATCATCTGTTTCTGCACTAACACCCACATACCTATACACTTTGAAACACGACCGAGAGAAGATAGCTGAGCGAAAAAGAGGGCTGAGTTGGTGAGGTAGTGAAGAGAGGGGGGGGGGGGGGGGGGGGTAAAGGGTAGCTAGGGAGGTGAGGCCTTTATATTTTATATCTCTTCACAGGGACTTTTGTTTGACAATATTTGTGTTATAACACGCATGGTTTACGAAGAGCAACCGTCGTCGTTTTCGTTGTCGTTGTCGTCGATGTCTGAAAGTTCAGCACTTCACCGAAAAAAAAAACCATGTATGTACGAGTACTTCAGCAAGGATTCATAATATGCGCAAATTTTAATTAATTTTTATTCTTAATTTTTTATTTATTGATTTGAATGGCCATTAATGAGTTTCATATAAAATTCATTAATCCACTGGGGAGTCGTTTTATTTTTTTTATTTTATATTTTTTTAATACACCAGGATACTTCCGCACTTTGTATCTAGGGAGCAGGATTTTTTTTTCGCGTGATTGTAGGTATTGTGTGTGGTCTATGTACTTCTGAAGCACATATACAACACTACGACAAAGAGAGGATGTGTACACTTGTAATAGGAGTAAAAGAGGCAGAACAAGCGGTACAGCAGAATAGGTCCATCATCATCATCATCATCATCGTCATCATCATTATCATCATCATTATCATCATCATATCAAAGGATAGAGAAAATTCAAGGTAAAGTAATACGATTTTTTACATCTTATGTTAATTGCAATGCTATATTGCAGTGCAACTTCTCATTATCGTCGTCTTCGTTGTTTTGTTGTTGTTCTTGTTCTTGTCACAACTCATGTTACTGTTATTGTTTGTGTTATAGCATTTTGAAGTATCCTCCTTCGCTATAGTTATCCTTTCTCATTTCACTTGTGTCGAGTTTTTTGTTAGTTTTTTTGTGTGTGTTATTCATCGTCCTGCCAACCTCTCAAGAGCTAAATTTAGACCATCAACTGTTTTTTAACTATTTTTTTGTATTTCATACAAAATTTAGACCATCAACAGTAATTATGATGCTTAAGACATTAATGATGAAAAATTCCATCTTTGATGAAATGTTTTTTTTTATTTCATTTGTATTGAATCACAAAAACAAAAAATCTAAGGGAAGGATGATAAATACATACAAAGAAATTTTTCACTGAATCAAAATTTGTATACTAACGTTGTAAAATATATATGTATGCATATAAAAAAAAAAAAAACAAATTATGTTTTCACTGAAGTATTTTATTTTATAAGAATAATAATTTTATCGTATTTAAATATATGTACTATATATTTGTATGTAGCAATTTTTGAACACGTTCAATGGATATATTGTGTTTTGTGTGATATATTAGAATGATATGTAGCATTATGTCTTTTTATTTTAACTTCTTTTTTTGTATGAATTGCTTTTCACATTTTGGCTTCGTTATTTTTAATTTATTTTTTTAAATTTATTTTTTTAAGAAAAAACACTTTTGGAAATGAAGAAGATTTTAACGCGACTAATTGCAGATAAAAAAAATACTGAATATAGTCTTTTTTGTCAAGCTGTGTAGCTATAGCAGCATACGGCGGGAAAAGTATTTGAATGGAATAGAATGGTTTTTCGTATGAAATCTTCTGCGAATGGAAAGATGGACTTTTTTTTGGTGTATAAACTTGATGTGTGTTTTAAGTTCGAAAAAGCTTTTTGGAATTTTTCGATTTCTTGTATACGATTATATGTATAGATATAATTTGCACTCATGCTTATAAAGGAGTGTATATTTTTCCAGTTTCCATGTTTTTCTTTTTTTTTTTTGTTTTGTTGTTGTTTGTGTGAGAGGTTGTTTTAGGTGCTTTACGAGATGTTTGCACTTTGAGTTTAGAAGATGGAAAAGGATACGAATTTTTAATTTCAAAACACAATTTTTTGAGAAAAACCTTTTACAATTCTATAAATAAAGAGAAACAGTTTGATCATTTTTTATACTTGAGTTTTTTTAATAAGAGTTTTTCGTTTCAACTGAAAGGATTATATAGCTACGCAAACTTTAAATCAATATTTTCATGCTAAAAATAATTCAAACGACTGTTGTAAAAAATCTTAACAGTTCGGAAACATGATCATACAACTTGACTGAATGAATGAATATTTTTGGGAATAACTACACTACGACCTTAAGATCTATTGTGACCCCTTTTTTGGAACTGCATGAGATTACTCATTCTACAGCTCCTCCTCAAAATTAGTCCTTTTAAAGAACTAGAGAATTTGGAGTTCTTTTAGAGAGAATAGTTTGCTCTCTTTTATTTGGTGGTTGCCCATATGCCTATGTCATGTCTTTGGTCACTTCATGAGCGCGGCTTATCTGGAGGGCAGAATTCCAGACATAATTAGATTAGAAGAAAATCAACGCCATCACGATGAGGCAGTTTTGAGTGCTATCGAAAATGAGCAGAGTACATCTGTTCGAGCCATAAAAAGGGCAACAGGAGTTCCAAAATCAACTATTCAAAGGATGATAAAAAAAAATAACTTGGATCCTTTTCATTTGCACTTTACTTCCAAGCGGCTGTAGACAAAAGGTTGAATTTTATTGAATTATTCTTCCCAAAAACCAAGCAGATCCAGGTTTTTTTCAAAAGAATATTATGGACTGACAATTCGTTATGCAAAAAGGATGGATATCTCAAAATTCATAACCTCCACAGTTGGCAAGTGGAAAAGGGCCACCTCGACTTTAATCTGATAGACTTTTTCTATTGAGGTTGTCTCAAGGAAAAAGTATAGGTGCAGAAGGCGGACGTTTTCAACAATTTTTATAAATTAAGCAAGAAATACTGAGCTGAAACAATAAAAAAAATCAACAAAAACCAAAAAAAAATGTATTTATTTTTAATTTTTTTTAGAACTATGTCGAGTTTAAATAGTTATAACTTTTGATTAAGGGCCAGCTTTGGTAGGATTTATATGTTTTTGGAAAGTGCTAAATCAAGAAAAGTTTTTAAAAGTTACAACCAATATTGACTTATACGAATTTTTTTCAGAATGCTCTTTCAAAGATGGAAGTAAAAAATGTATTTTTGATCAAACTATGACTTTATCTAATGATTTTATGAAAAAGGGCTTACAAAATCAACACTTTTTAAAACATAAAAAAGGCCTCAATACTGACCAATGTTTATTAAATGTTTATTTAATTTGATCACACGACCTTGCTCTTGTGGTAGACAAATGTGTGTAACTACACATTGAAGATGCATGATGTATATATTTAACGAGAAAATATTAAAATAATCAAGAGTACCTAGACCCACTAAAAAATTGATTTTTGTTTATTTTTTTTTTTTTGTTTATGGTTTGAACTATTGAGAAGCACCAGATTGCAAAATTATAAGTATATCGGTTTAACGATAGAAAAGAACGCGATTAACTCGAAAATAAGGCCATTTTCTAAAAAAAAAATGTGTGATGCCATTTCTGTTATGTGAATTTTTAGCCAAAAACCTGGTTTTTCTTAAAATTACTTTGGTAATTTCAGGTACCAAATTTGATCAAAATTGTTACAGCCGTTTTTGAGAAAATTAAAAAAAAAACAAAATTTTTGTATGGCAGCTACCTATTTGAATTTCATCTCTAGGAAATCACATAAAAATGCTATGAACCAAATTTCATGCAAAATGGACCACCTGCTTAGGCTCTAGCTCAATTTACAGTGTACGCACTGACACACAGACTCACAGACCAACGAAAAGCATGCAAAGCCCACTTTTTCGACGAACTTCTCGATCATGTTAATGTTAGTTAGATGTTAGATGTTAGTTTGATTAACACCTCGAACTAATACACTTGACCTATAGAGCAAGTAAAAATAACTAAATAAATAACAGACTGACTTAGGACGAGCCGAACTTGACGACAGCCTATCGCCTCCCCCTAGCTCTCACCCAACGGTGGGTACGACCAATCAAGCTAGACACGACGACACTCCATCGAAGACAGATAGTAGAAGGACACTTTTTACAACGCATGATCTTGACTCTGCATTTATAAACACTTTTTTAGGGGTATCTTCTCTTTTTAAAGAAATATCTTGATTTTTTGACTTGACTTTTCCAAAAGAAGGTAAGGATAGTTGGGCGTTAGACTCATCTTGATCGAATTCTGGATTCACTACTGGTTTATTTAATATCATCGCAATCAGTTTCAACCAATTAGCAGATAATCCACTTAATCGACTTAGTTTTCAAAGTATAGTTTTCACCACAGCTTCTTTATCTTTGAACAAATACCAAGGTGTGCAATGCCAAGTACTTTTTTTGCTGCACAAACCTAAATAGAGTTTGAGACAAACATTTTAAATGACTAAATACTTTTGTAATTAAATTCAGTGCTCTTTTTTTTATATAATAATAATCGCCCCAATTATGAAATTGGAACTGACAAACTATTTGTATCGCAATGTATATTTGAAACGGATAGTATGAAGGTCGTTTGCAATGAATACAACCTTTACGTCAAATTTTTGATGTTAATAATTTAATTATTTTCATTTCATATTTTGTATGTTTTACTCAAATTTTTATTTGATTACTAAAATTAAATTAAAAAAAATATAAAACAACATAATTATTATTATTATTATTTATTGTACTATTCATACTAGAATTCTTTATTCCGTCAATTTCATTGAATTTTTGAACAACAACAACTTAAATGTGCTACCACCAATTGTTTACGAATTAATTTATAATTCGTTTATTTTGGCTAGAGATACAGCTGTTTCAAGGGGTGCCAAGCCGCCTATCATCAGTCTCCTCTTATTAGTGGTGCTGAGCTTTAATCCAATTTTATTATGAAAAACTTTCTACATACCCACCATAGGGATCGAACCCACGATATCAGATTTGCTCAGTCTTAGAAGTCGTATGCACTACACATTCCGCCGCCTGAGACCACTGACGTCACAGATCGAAAATAGGTTGTTTTTGTTCATCAAATGCATTTGGAGCATCAGCATTTTTCTAAGCGCCTTTAAGTATGCTGTCTGTTAATTGTTTTTCTTTGAAGATGGAGCTGAAGGCCGTAGGGAAGACTTATTAACAATTCGAAGATCGATTCGAGATAACTCTGATCCCATGAACTTATGCCCAGTTTTTCAGTGGTGAGTTAAACCAGAGTTAGCTAAGTCTACAAGTAAATTAACCCACAGTGCACTGATGAAGCTGTTTTTCTGTGAATAAAACGTCAAAAGCATCAATTCAGTTAATCCTGAGTTAACTCACCAAATTCGATGAGATAACTCGGGTTTAACTTTAATCTCGCTCTGAAAAACTGGACCTTAGAGGATTCTTAGTGGGAAGTATTTTGTATATTTTTAATAAAAAAAAAAAGTTAACTGTGGATCCATAGCTTTATAAAGCTGTATAGCCTTATAAGCAACTTGGGTCTTACAATTCAATTATCAACATCACTTACTTTTCACAATATCTGAATAGGTCTGAACTTCTCCTAAAGCCCACTTAGGAGAAGTTCAAATTTTTTATAAAAAAGGCCCCGAAAAAGAAAATATTTTTCTGAATAGGTCTTACTTATAACTAAATTTCTAACGGCCAGTTCCTTCACAGAGTTCTACCGTCCTTAAATTAATAACAAGTCCTATCAATTTGGTACCGAGTACTAGCAAGAACTCTGCACTGACTAGCTCCTCAAAATCAGCTAGTACCTGGTTATTATATCACTTTCTATTACTCAAATGTGTACCAAATGATTTCTTTGTAATGGTCTTATATGTGCAGGGATAGAATTTAATTTTTGATGGTGGCAATTTAATATATTTGTTTTCTACCAGACTTCGTACTGACCCCACCTTTACTTTAGTACATTTTAATCGTGGGATCACAATGAATTTTATTTTTTTCCAACTCCAACTGCAACTATATTTTCAACTGCACACTAAAGAATAAGTGTTCCATATATATGTATACGTGGGAGTGGGATGACATAATGACAACAGATATATTGTGCGTCACAGTTTATAAGCATTATATCGCGAAAAAACGTCCCATCTGCAACGATCAATAGGGTTGTAGACAGTTTCGAGAATAGCTATTAGAAAGGCTATTCGCAAATATCTCGAAATTTTCATATATTCGTTATTATATTTGTATTGGCTGTTTTCACAAGGGATTACAACAAACACTAAACCTGTCCCGATAGCTCTGGATTGTTCCCTGAACGCGACCAATGCATTGCATGAACCGAACATGAAATACACACAATAAAGGGCATTTCTCCAAGCCTGCACAGACAAATATCCAAAACTCCACGCAAAAAATAACACGCAATGTTCTATGCTTAAATCAAAAGCTTCATCGGGAAGCTGATTCAGAACAGAGCAACAACTGATCACTCCTGTAAATGTTGGTAGGACTTCATTGCCATTCTTCATCTTCTTAGTTTTTATGTTTAGCAACGAAGCCCGTTTTGCTATAAACTGCGACACTTCCGAGAGACAGTCATCGTAGAATGGATATTATGTCCTCTTTTTGTTAAAATAAAGATAAATCCATTTGAAAATAAAGATCTCTCAGTCAAAATAATTACCAAATAATATTTGAAATGACAAAATACATATTGTCAAAATAAGAATTAGACCAGTTTTAGACGTATTAAGTCCTAGTACCGCTTGGTGCATTTAGATCCGGTACTTGTGATGTGAAGAAATGCTCAGGTACTTACTTTTCATTAGGACTGAGTACCAAAGCTGGGACCTGGTCTAGCTGCACTGGGTACTAGGCTGGCTTAGTACTTCTGTGAAGAAATTTGGCGTAAGTATTTTAATGGCCAGATAAAGTATCGATTAGCAAATTTACTTTGAACTTCAAATATACATTTTTGTTAAATTTATTCATCAGTCAAAAATAAAGGGTGTTTTTTTTTTAGATGTGCGGTTTTCAAGAAGAAATAAAACGCATATAATTTAATTTTATGAAAGAATTTAGCTTTACTTTTAAGATAAGGGTGTGCCATTATGTTTTAAAAATCATTTCGGGCAAGTGGCCACCGTGGCTGGCTCGAATAAATTCCAGCCAAGAGGCCCAATTTTCGACAGCTCTAATTGTTGCGCCCGATGGCGGATGGATTCAAAACCTCTTCGTTGCGCACTTTACGGCATCTCTGAGGATGAGCATTATCTACTAGAGTAAACGTGATGTGAAACCGTTCCATGGTTGCTCGAATTTATGCGATTTTGCTATTATGTCGACCGAATATTGGAGCGCAATGCTTCTCGCTAACCAAACTATTGTTTTGGTAATAAATTTTCACGATTTTAAAACGTTTTTCAAAAGTAAGTCTATTTATTATAAAATGGTAGACCAAACTGAGCATAAATCAAGTGACAGCTGTCAAAAAGACCAACTACGAAAAAAGTATTGCCAGATTGAAAACCACACGTCTAAAAAAACACTCTTTACAACAATCAATCATTCTTGTGTGAGTGGTTGTTTTAGTAAGCATTACGCCTTACAATCCCAAGAAATCATTAAACGTTTTCAGAAGAAACAGCACAATAATTAAAAAATATCAGAGAAAACAAAGGAAATTGAAAAAAAAAACCTAAATTACCCCTAGGAACAACAAAAGAAAAATCGTTTTTGGACTCTCAGAAATTTTTCTAAAAATCATGAACCCGATAGGAGCTAAGTGATCAAAAGAAAAAAATGCTCTGTTCTAATTTCGCAAAATTAAATTACTCTCAACACACATTAATAATACTTTTTGAAAAAAAAATCTTTGCTAAAGTTCAAGTTATATTTAAAAAAAAAAAAAGACCTCAAAATAATAAAACACAAAAAAAATCCCACGAAATTTTACGACCGATATCTAAAAATATCAGCCACATGGATTTTTGGCGTGCAATGTGTGAAATTTCATGGAAAATTAAACAATTTAAAACAATGTAGATTGTGGACGCATAAAAAACAAACTAAAACCATCGCTGTTTAATATAACTTATTATTTATTTACATTTTCTTCTTAGATCTTACCTGAGAAGTAAAGCATCATTATCTCATGATGAGATAAATATATTCTCAAAAGTTGGAGAATGCGCGAGAGATGTCAGTCACTGGCAGAGGCATAGGCAGGCAGTGTTTGTTTTCCTTAGAGCTTGGATGTTGTTTTTTTTTTTCAATTTCAAGAGTATGCGAGAGAGTATGATGATGACAAAAGGAATATTTCCAGTTTTCGAAAACACTGGAAAATAAACTTCTTAAGCTTTTTCATTGTCGAAATTTGTTGGAATTTCCAAACGGTTTCGGCTTGGAATTGAAATGAGAGGAATGTAGACAAATAGACACAAAAAAAAAAAACGCGCATGACATTCGTATGTAAGCTCGAATAAGATCCGACACGCGACATTGCTTATAGCTTGAAACTTTACGGTTTAACAGCTTTTTTGTTAGCTAAGGCTTGAAGCAGGTCTATTGTATGGAAGTATTGCAGGGTGTTGATGAGGATTTTCAAAGAATCAAACAAAAAAAAAATCATCAAAATCAACGACAACAACAACAACAACAATAACGAAAGTTAAAACTTTTTCGTTTACATTTCCTTAATTGCTGTAGGTTAAGTCTTACACTCCATGTGTATGCTGTGTACATCACAGAGCTCCTGCCACTCTCAAGTTCTATAGTTTTTTGTAGTTGGTTTATTTTTAGCCCTCTACTTCTCAGCTCAGAGTCAGAATTCACCTTCAGCGATTTCCCATGGCAATGCAGCAACAAAGTATCCACCCGCCCGAAGTGACAAGATACTTGGATGCTCGCAAACTTGGACATTTTCGCAACCCACTATGAATATGTAAAATGTTTACATCCGATGTACCTAATACACAAAGTATAAAAAGAGGGAATCCATGCGGTGTTTTATTTTATTTTATCTTTTTTTTTTTTTAATTCATAATAAAAGACACAATGAAGAATGTTTCTCATTCGTTGGATAGTTGTTTGTTTATTTTTTTTTTTATGCTCAATGTGCCCCTTGCTGAGCCTTGAAACTATTGCTTCTCAATGAACATCTATTTTGGATAAGCTTTTGAAATTTAGACATAGGAATAGGTTACATGAATTGCCTTGGGTCTTGAAATAAAATGCCGGACAATAACACGATGTAGTTTTGTTTGAAGTGTCGGTGATTGTTTTTTTATGTTTTTATAAAATGTTACTGATTTCTTTTTATATTTAAATATGTAGATGATGGGATGATGGCTTGTTTCTTTAATTAGGTTTTGCATTTAAATAAAGTAATTGTCAACAGTCATACTGCTGTTGGAATTATATTTATATGTACGCTTGGTTGAAAGTTAAGTGATTAATTTAATTGTAACATAGTTTTAGTAAATGTGTCCATACAAAGAATAATTAAATTTGTGGGGCAAAAAATTGTTAATAAATTGACATTTTTATTTGTTAGGTTTAAGAAACGTTAATTTAGAAAATAGGAAATTATTTTCCATTTGATTTTTATTTCCATATAAAAAATATTTTTGGAATATTTTAGTCAAAAAATATTTGGTAGATAAAGGGTTTTCCAATAAGAGGTGTTATTTTGCTATTCAAAGAAAAATGGCATTTTTTGAGATAAATGATAGGATGTTTATTTTATTATATAGAGGAAGGTATGCCGTTAATAATGAAACACAACATCAGCCAAATGGCCGCCACGACCACGCTTACAGGACCATATCCTTTTCATGAAATTTTCCATAACCAAATCGCAAAGTGGCTGCCCTATGTCCTCGATAGCCTCACGAATTCCATCTTTGAAATCTTGAATCGACTCTGGGCTTTTGGCGTAGACCTTATCTTTCACGTGGCCCCAAAGAAAGAAGTAGCAAGGTGTTAAATCACAAGATCTCGGTGGCCAATTGTGATCACCTCTTCGAGAGATAACACGGTCCGGAGACTTTTCCCGTAAAAGATCGATGGTTTCATTGCTTGTGTGACACGTAGCGCCGTCTTGTTGAAAGTAAACGTTGTCCAGATCAATACCATCCAATTCCGGCCATAAAAAATCATTAATCATCTCTCGATAGCGCAATCCATTGACCGTAACTATTGCTCCAGCCTCATTTTCGAAAAAGTAAGGTCCAATGACCCCGCCGGACCATAAACCGCACCAAACAGTCACGCGTTGAGGATGGAGAGGCTTTTCAACAATAACTCTTGGGTTTTCCGAGCCCCAGATGCGACAGTTTTGCTTGTTGACGTAGCCTCCGAGGTGGAAATGGGCCTCATCAGTCAAGATGATTTTTCGATGAAATTCCGGATCATTTTCATGCATTTCAAGGACCCAATCAGCAAAGACACGACGTGGTTGATGATCAGCCGGCTTGAGTTCTTGTGTTAACTGAACTTTATAAGCCTTAAGACCTAAGTCTTTATGCAAAATAAGGTGTAATGACGTTTGTGGAATGCCTAATTCCAAAGAACGACGAGGAATGGACAAACCTGGGTTTTCTTCAACACTTTGGGCTACAACAGCAATGTTCTCAGTTGTTCTTGAGCGACGTGCACGGGTTTTATTCGTCACATCACTAACTTGTCCCAACAGCTCGAATTTGTCCACCAATTTCTGTATTGCGGTCCGACAAGGTGCTTCACGACGACCCGAAAATGTTTTAGTTTTACGAACCGTCTCTGCCAAATTTTCACCATTTTTATAGTGAATTTTAATAATTTCAATGCGTTGTTGAAGCGTGTATCGTTCCTTTTTTATTAATGGCGTAGTTTCTACTTGTCAAATGTCAAAAAATGACAGCTTCAAAAGTGACAACTACCGAAATACCCTTTACATGGCCTGCTTGGAAATATCTGTGTACAAAATGTACTCAAATTCAGTCATGCATAAACGATAAATATGGTAATGAAGAAATATTATAGTAATTTTCGAAAAAAGTGAATAGGGTAGAGCGGGAGCTAGCTGGGACACTTATAACTTTTCATCTATTCAAGTCATAGCAATGAAACTAAAATCCATAGAAAGGATGTAATTTCGGCTTCTTAAATGAATTTGAAAAATTAAAATATCTTATAAGGAGAATTAGATTGCTTCAAATGCGCCTAGATGGGGTAAGTTAGACCAATGCCTGAAAACTGGAAAAAGAAGCTCCATTAGGAACAAAGGCGCACTTTATTTAAAATTAATTTGACCCCAAACACAAAATTTATTCAAAACATAACTTAAGAATTGGTTTTAGTATTATAATTTCAGGCACAGCCCGCCGGCGCCGCACTGTGGTCCAAAATGACTTTTTTGGTTGCAAGAATCATAATTTTTGAACGCATAACGATATCGCTTCAATTTTATTTTTTTCTTAAAAGAAATTTCCAAGGCCAAAAATTAGAACAATATTTTTTTCATTTTGTATCTCATCGACATATCTTATAAATTGTTTCAGTTACCAATTTTATTTAAAACAGTGTGATAAGAAAGTAAACGGACCAATATTTTTAGAAAATCTTTTTTTTTATTTTTTTCATAAAATAAAAAGTATACAAAATGCGTCTTTTTTAAAATCAATTTTAGATTTTAATTTTCAGAAAAAAATCATTGGCATCATCATTTATTATTGTCCATAGTTAATATAAATATGTTCAAGAATTATTTTACCTGCCACCTAATGTACATTGCACAAAACCTTTTTTTTTTAGTAGTGATAAAAACTTAATATTTTCTGCCACCTATGTGTTGCACCATAAAATAATAATCCACAGTTAAATATTTCTTTCAACATTTTATGTAGCAGGAAAAACTATTAATTTCACTTTTTGGAATTGATATAGCGATAAAGAAATGAATCTCCTGCTTTTGGCAGGTTATAAAAAACAAAAAGGTTTAAGGATAACAGTTTTCTGTCTTGTCTTGGTCCATTCGTATTTACCTACTTTTATTTCAAAAACTCTTAATTTAAGAAGAATTTATTCAAAAAGCGGCCTGAAAGTGCGCGAATTACAAAAATTGAAGTCCATTTTTTAACAATTCCCATTTAAATAAAAAAGGGGCGTGGAAGAGGGCGTATTTTTGCACGATAAATATTAAAAAAAAAAAAACGTTTCCTAATTGAAGTTAGAAGAGAATTTTACGTTCTCAGCTCTTTTGATAAAGCAAATAACTCAAACATTCCAAAAGTAAATTTGCTTTTAAGACCAAAATCTTAGCACCGAAAACATGTTTTTTTTTTTTAAACAAATGAAATTTTCTCAAAACATTGCAAAAAGTTGCAACTGCAATTTTGCATATGGCTAAACAAATAGTTGGGCTAAAATATCCTGTTAATTTTTCAGCGGGAATCAGCGAGTTTTTTTTTTGTAGCTCTATTCAAACCTCAAAAACTCATGTAAAAAGGGTTTTTTTTTTGTTTTGTTTATAAAAAATAATACATTTTTTTGTTCAAAATTTTAATTTACTTACAAATAAAACAAACAAGCTACATTACAGGAAACTAAGATTTTTCATAAAATATGCATTAATTGCAATAAAGAAAATAAATAAATTCGTTATTTGTCATTTTTTTACTCTAAAACCAAATTGCCCAACTTTGAAAAGCTATATAAACCAAACTATTTACCAGAAAATTATTTTGTTTACTGCTTTTTAAAGCCCTGTCTTATTTTTATTTAAAAAAAAAAAAAAAAACAAAACATAAAACATCGGAATTTGCATTTTTAGCCGCAAATATATTGTATTATTTTCTTTTTTTAACTACACATTCATACATAAAATGTTTAAGTATATTAACCAAGCCATGCATGGTTTTCCTAAAGTTAAAAGTCATGTTTAGTTTGAGAAGCAGAGAAAAAAGTATACAATTTAAGCTTATCTTTATAAGGACTGGTTCTTGGTTATGAATTAATTAAAATAATAATAAAAACTTTTTGAATACAAACAAAATTCTTTAACAATAAAATGCACGACTGCGTCGCACGAACTTGCTCTGAAATAAATTAGTTATGAGAGCCTATTTTTATCCAACTCTCAAAAATATAGTTTAGTTGAAAGTATAGTAATTATTATATGATTATTCACAAATAAACAATATAGCACCGTGTTGCACATATCCATGCCTGCATTTATTTATTATGTGGAGTTTTTTGAAATATCGAACTTTAAAAAAAAAAATTTTGTTTATTAAGATTTTGATATGCGATTTTATTTAAGTACAATGTTTAGGTTGAATCAAGACAAGAAAAAAATCGTACCGGGTGGGTGTATATTCCACCCCGTTTAGCCAGGAGGGGCAATTTTCTAAAAAATGTACTTAAAACAGAAAAAAAAATTATTTAAAAACAACGATTACACTTACAATGCCTTGATACACCTTTTTGTACAGCCAGAAATCTTTTCTTTGATTGTGTTTTTACATATATAGTTGTTTTAAAGAAAAGTTTTTGCAAAATCAATTTTCACACTCGAAATTAAAAAAAAAAAAAATGAACAATTATTTTTCAAACTAATTTTGCTCAAAATTTTACGTCATTAAGTAGTATTTTTGTTTTTAATATTCAATGCTCTTATCAATTTTTAGTCAAACGCCAAAAACTGTATGCTAAAATCTCTTCTAGTTCTTTAGAAAATTGAAAATAACAAAAATAAAATTCCCTCAATTTGACTCCAATACGTTGTTTAAGTTACTCTAAAGATCCTATTTCCACTACGTCGAGTCGATAGAAAAGTTGATTCAGTTATTCTCAATTTTCTCAGAAAGTAAAAGACATTTAAGCATCCGGTTTCTTGTATTTCACTAAAAACTAATAAAAGCAATGAATTTTGAAAATAAAATTAATACTTTATTAGGTAAAATTTGGAAAAAAAAAATTAGTTTGAATTTTTTTTTTTTTAGTTTGAAAATTAATTTTTCAAAAATTATTCTCTACAACGACTTTATTCTAAAACACAATGAAAGAAGAAATTTCTGGCTATACAAAAAGGGATATAATAACATTGTAAGTATTTATAACCGTTGTTTTTTAATATTTTTTTTCTGTTTTGAGTCAATTTTTTAGAAAATGGCGGGGGAGAATGGACCCCTCTTCCTGTATGATTTTTTTCTTGTCTCAACCCAACCTACATGCTCTGTATATTACAAGCTTCGGCATAAACAAATTTACATTCATCGGTTAATCAGATAATGAGATAGTCAGAAAAAAGTTCTAGGCAGAGATGGGTAACTCAGCAAAATTTGCTGCGCTGATACACTAACTCAAGTGTACTTTACTGTATCAGCGTAACTCACTGACTCACTAACTCAATAGCGCAATTTGTTTTTATTGCTTCGTTTGATACACAATAACCCACTAACTCAATTGCGCTTTCTGTATATATTATATATGGGTATCTAGTCGGTTGTTTAAGGTCACTCTCTTTGCAACTGAATGTTGGAAAGATGTTATTTGTGAAAAGAGTGGCTGTGTACAAATGACATCGGAAAGAAGAATTTTTTTTTTTGTTGCTTGTTACGTATACAATTGAGCAATGTGGTTACAGATAGAGAAATGTGCGTTACTGTGTTAGTGTGTTCCAACAAATAGACATGCATTCTTGTACGGAATGGTGTCTGAAAATATTTGGTGTGTTTATGCCTACTTTTTGACCAATTGAAGAACATATTGTACTCACAGTGCTTATCGCTTGTTTAAGGTCAATCTTTTTGCAACCTTAATGGAAGAAAGATTTTCGTTGGGAAAGGCAGTTGTGAAATGATTAAAATGAGCTACGCACAGCCTTTTTTTCATTTGCATCATCGCATCGATCATCTGTTTGTGTGGCGTGGCAGCCCAGAGACAAAAAGCGCTATTCAACTATTGATTTGGAGAGTTGACATATTGCGCTTTGGCGCTTTTGAGTTATTGAGTTGCTGAGTTACACATTGCTGTATCAGCGCAGATAACTTAGCTGCTATTTCAACTCACTGCGCCAACTCAGCGCTGCGTTACACATGTCTAGTTCTATGAGATGTACTATTTATAATTGTTAAATTTAATAATAATAAGTGGTAGATCGTACTAAGGCAATCTATAGGTATAAAAATTAAATTTGATTAAACCGTTATTGGCGATATTTTAAATCCTAAACTACCTATATGACTTGAGTAGGTACAAATTTTCGGATCTTAAATATTAAGGTGCTAACACCGAAGAAATATAAACGGTTTATTTTTGGTATAAGACCATTCAAGGTCTTACATTTTAGAGGTTACTTGATAATTTGCCAAATAATTCCATTTTCACTATACCTATTGTACATTAAGTAAACTGATAGATTTTGATATATTTTCATAAAAACCTTAAATGCGTAGAGTTCTTTTCATGAAATGCTTATATGTCTCCAGTGATAGCTGTCATTCAAAACCACATTCAAATTTGATTCTTGATTTTAATGCAAAATAATGAATTATTTTGATGTCAAATTAAAACTGATGGGTTGAATTATTATTATTTCAGTGAGAAAAAATTCATTCCAAAACAAGTTACTTCATAATACTCATTTTTAATATATCAATGAATGAACTACCTTGCCTATGATCATTGAAAATTAAAAATCATTTTTTGTGGATGTTTGAGCTGGATTACATTTTTTTTTATTAGAATAGTATTTCAAGTCATAAGCTTTGATTTGACTTCAAAATATTAGCGTATTTTGCTTTCTAAACATGTCAAAATAAAGGGTGATTTTTTGGCTGGTTTGGTTTTGGCAACACTGGTTTGGACAGCTGACGTGTGTTTAGTACCTTGTGTCACTGTCAAACAGCTTCAGTTTGGTTTGCAAATTAACCATGGATCGTCTTACAAATGAACAACGCTTGCAAATTATTGAATTTTACTATCAAAATTCGTGCTCGGTTCGAAATGTTCATCGCGCGCTGCTTGTGTTCAGCGATGAGGCTCATTTTTGGTTGAATGGGTACGTAAATAAGCAAAATTGCCGCATTTGGAGTGAAGATCAGCCAGAAGTATTGCAACAGCTACCAATGCATCCCGAAAAAGCCACTGTTTGGTGCGGTTTATGGGCCGGCGGCATTATTGGGCCATATTTCTTCAAAGATGATGCGAATCGCAGCGTTACTGTCAATGGTGAACGCTACCGAGCGATGATAACAAACTTTTTTTTGCCCGAAATGGAAGTTCTTGACTTGCATGATATGTGGTTTCAACAAGACGGTGCCACATGCCACACAGCACGCGAAACAATGGCGCAATTGCGAGGCGAGTTTGGTGAACAGTTAATTTCACGTTTCGGGCCGGTCAATTGGCCGGATAGATCGTGCGATTTGACACCATTAGATTATTTTTTGTGGGGGTATGTCAAGGCTAATGTCTATAGGGACAAGCCCGCTTCGATTGACGCACTGGAAGCCAACATCCATGCATTCATTCGTGAGATACCGGCCGATATGTGTGAAAGAGTATGCCAAAATTGGACTCAGCGGATGGGCTACCTGAGACGCAGCCGCGGTCAACATTTGCATGAAATTATCTTTAAACATTAAATTGCAAGGTTCAAACTATCGATTCAAATAAATATTTCATTCATTTTTTCGAATTTTTTGTGTTTTTTTTTTAAAAAAAGTTCTAAACCTCTTAAAAAATCACCCATTATAAGATTTATATTTTCAGTGATGGTTTTTATTAATAGCTATAACTGGCGCACATACAAATAAGGTTTTTCAGATTTTTTTTTGAAGTTTGCCCTTTTTTGTCTAATTCGTTTTATTTATTTTTTGTTTACGGAAAATTCGACTAAAACAATTTGACTAATAACAATTCGTGTGAAACAATTCGATTTAAATTTCGCCAAAGCAATTAAAACAAAAATCTAGTAGGTAACGGGTGTTTTTAGAGGTATAGGACTTTAAGTTGGCAACACTGTTTTAACTGGCGGCCATTTTGTCAGCTGTCGGGTGATTTATTTTAAGTTTGGTTCAACGCTTCCAAATTGTGCCCAAATGGTCCCAAAATAAGATTGCCGTTGATCTCAATTTTCATAAACGAATTTTGTTTAGCGATGAAGCTCACTTTTGGTTGAATGGATAGGTCAATAAACAAAATTGCCGTATTTGGAGTGATTATAATCCTCAAGTGTATGTTGAGACACCGTTACATCCACAAAAACTGACTGTTTGGTGTGCTTTATGGTTTGGCGGAATAATTGCTGGCCAGAACGTTACAGTCAATGGTGACCGCTATAGAGCCATGATTACTGGACTTTTTCGTTAATCAATTGAACAAGCATGATGTGCAGGAGCTGTGGTTTCAACAAGACGGCGCGGCGCCACATTTCACACAGCTACGTGCCACAATTGATTTATTGAAGGAAACGTTTGGTAACCTCATAGTTTCATGTTACGGACCCGTGATCGTGCGATTTAACGCCGCATGACTATTTTTCTGTGGGGATATGTGAAGTCACTAGTCTACGCCGGTAATCACGAAACGATTGACCTTTTGGAGGACAAATTTATTTTAGTTTATTTATTTATACTCTCTTCGGGTTGTGTTTTAGATTGTTTGTGATAAATTTTGTTCAGTATGTGGTGGAGAATCTAAAGTTAAGAAAAAAAACTATTTACCGGGATTTTCAATAATCCGTGAAGGGTGCGGTCCTAGCCATCTCTAGCCATAGATCGAGTTTTAAGTGTATATTTGTTTTTTAATTTATTTGATGATAATTCAGATGGAATGACAAAGAGCAGTTTTTATATGTGGAAAAAACTTTTAATATGTTTCAAAAACTTTTAATATGTTCCAACGATTTTAATTTTTTGTCTTTCTAAAAAATATTAGTAATGGAAAAAACTACATTTTCAGAGCAAATTTTTTTTTTTAAATTAAAGTTGCTTTGATTAACTGGAAAATATAATTTTCCTTTAATCTTAACGTTTCTACATACACCTACATAAGGCACTGAGCTCTAAGTGAGAATACGTCCAGTTTATTTTGCCATCTTGTCAAACTTCCAAAATGTAAATCCACTATTCATTTTATTCTACCAGAAATGAAAATGTAATTATTTAAATAATGAAAACATTTTAAGTAGAATAAATTATTCAAATGTTTGTTTCGCATAACAATCCATATAAAAAAAACTACACACACAATTCATACTCTTCAGTGTCCTTGTCAGCAATCACGTGCAAAAGAAAACTAGTATAATTTTCAAGTGTCGCCAAAGTGACCACATTGGAAATTTTATAACCAACACACCAACCATTAAACCATGGACCGAATTTTGTATATAATATAATTCAGGAAGAGGCGGGCACCAAGTGTAGAAGCAAATGTCAGTGCAATAATTTTCCTAAAACTCATTGTAGATGCGACAGTTTGCCGCCAAGAAAAGTAAGATTTCTTCAATGTACAATTATTGTTGTATATGCATTAGATAATTTTCATTGCAGGTTTGTTTGGCTTGTTTTATTGTTGCTTTTGTCATTTTTTTTTTCTCGATTTTGCTAAATCCAAGAAATATGTACCTGCATATATCTACATAACAAATTTATAAAAAAGAAGAAAATTCTTCTGCATAAGCGGGAAGGACATTTTCTTAACTGTATAGATACTAAATAGATAGATATTAAGTACCTATACATGTTTCTATAAGTAATTGTTTTCCAAACACATTGATTGGGTTTGATATCGAGATGGCTTCTAAAGATATCACGTGCAGTTTACCAAAATTGAAAAGTGGGAGAGGCGGACATTTTTAAATTTATTTGACAAACTGTAAAATTTCTTTCTCTTTTTCGCTAAGTCATTTGTATAAAATTATATTCAAGTTTAATTATTTATGAACCACCCTGTTTAATTACAACAGAAACAATTCACAGCAATGCATACTTATAATTGCATTTTAAGAGAAAAGCTTATTTCTTGATTGAATTTACCTCATTGACATTCTTCTACAAACAACAATTTTTTTAAGTATTCATTTAGTTGTACTCAAAGACAACGATAAGTAAAATTGGTAAACCAGTCCTTTTCGATGTTATTAAAAGAGACCTTCAAGGAGAAATCGGTAAAAAAAATAGCTTCGGAAAAAAAAAAAATAGAAAATACATATATATAAATAAAGAGTATAATTTCAAAATGAAAACAGAGAAAGCTTTATCTAAATAAATGAGAACTGAAGTAAAAAAAAGAGAAATTAAGGAAATAGAAGAGCATTGATTCGTACTCTCATATAAAGAGAATATTTTCATTTTTTTTATGAGTTTGTAGAGTTCCGGAGAAAATTAAGAACATTTTAAACCATTATTTAGTCAGGTCATGCCTCATGCTGCTTTAGACCTTGAGTTGTGAATTATAAATTTAAAAAGAAAAACTTCATTTCAGATGATTTGCAAGGTTTTTTTTTTTATATAAGAAAAGACATTTTTTATTCATTTTAAAATGCTTACATATATACCTAGAGATATGCACCTATTACACAGGTCACTCGGAAAGCAAAATATAAAATTGAATTATAAATAGGAACAGGGACAAAAAGTAGTCATTGGGTTCGTTTTCCGGAAGAAAAACTAACACAACTTAACAAATCTCATTTTTCAGCAGACCCAGAAAAAAATGAAATTAAACATGGAAATTCTATTAACCTTTTAAAATATCTGTTGGATCAAGGATAGGAAGGACGGATAGACTGAATTAAAGAAAGCTTAAAATATGTTTATTCTACTGAATTCAAAATATTGAAAATAAGTTATTTAAACACATAACTATGTATTAAGACTCTCTTCCACTTACAGTCAGGGGAATAATTGGATCAACAAACTTTAAAAAAAGCAATCACATCCTATTTTCGCTAAAGCTTATCTCAATAAAAAATCTTAACAGGTTAAACAAAATATCAAATAAATAGATACTCAGGGTATATTTTATCATCATCACTATTCGTATTGTTTAAGTACTAAAAAAGACTCAGTTTTATCTGTACACTGTTTTTAAATAAATTGAAATTGAAATTAACCACAAAAAATCATAAAGTAGAGTTCTCTTAGGAAATTCAGGAAAGATGTTTTCAATAAATCGATTCATTTCTACTCTTGTCAGGGTTGCTAGTTTAGGGGTTTTCCCCCTTTTTTGTCGTTGGGGGGTTATCTGGGGGGGGGCAAAATGTTTGGGGGGGGGAATCTGGAGGGATTAATTCAGAGCTTAAAGGTTGAGAAATCGTATAGGTATTTAAACAGCTGACATTATTCCATGAGTTAGATATTCCTTACATTCTGGGTGTCAGAATTTTAAACCAACAGAAGAAAAGCTGAAAACTTTTACAAGTGAGAAAACGTATCAAACCAACGCGACAGCCAAAAGGAAGATGACGATAAAGTATTAGAACTTTTTTAAAGAAGTGCAAAAAATTTTTAATTCCTTTACATTTTTATTTTCATATTAATTGCTGGTGAGTTAAACCATATAGTGAACTGAGGAAGCCATTTTTCAGTGCGAATGTACGCAATATGACTAAACGAACTCTTTGCATAAAACATCAAAAGCACCTGTTCAGTTAATCCTGATTTAAACCACCAAATATGATGATTTAATTCGGGTAGAACTTTAATGGCGCACTGAAAAACCTGGACCTGGACTGGATTAAAGTTCTAAATAAGCAATTTGGAACTTTTTAATCAATTTATCAACCTCCCTTATGTTTCACAATATCTAAACAGTATATAGCTTATAATTAACGTTCAAAGTATTTTAATGGCCCGATTAAGTGTCGATTACGATTAGCAATTTTATGTACTTGGCATTTTAAATATTATTCATTATTTTTTTCCAGTTTTCATCGGTCAAAGCTTACATACCTACATTTATTATTTCGAACAAAATGTGAAACGTTAAGTTTTTTTTAAATGGAAGGATTTAATTTGCGGATAATTTGAATGTCGAGTAAGTAATCAGAACTTTACTCAGAAATTGTGAAGAAAACCCTAAACAAATTTTTTTTATTACTAAGTATCTACCTTTTTTACAAATGTTTTTTTACTGTATCTGTGTGAATTAATTAAATTTAAAATTAAAAACAAATTTAAGAGCTGTGAATAAAAATATAAAGTTGACGAAAAATTTAGGGGTTTTTGTTGATTAAATGTGGTTATCTGGGGGGAAATTTTTTTTCATCTGGCAACACTGACTCTTGTATACTTCTTGAAAAGGGACACATTAAGTCTTCAACAAAATCTAAACCAAACAAGAGCTCTGTAGTTAAATTATAGCCAAGTAGATCCTTTTGCCTATTTAGCGGATATGATTCTTGTTTATGCACACAATTTAACTTTGTTAAATTGGAATTGTCATTTTTTGAGTTGTGACGATAAATTTTATGTAAGTGTTTCAAACAAAACCCATTGCTTTGCAATTCAAAATATTTTTTTTTTCAATTTGCTTGTTAATGAGCGAAAAGTGAACAAAAATTAATAAGCAATGAATGGAATGAACAAAATTTATATCCTTTGAATTTAGATATATTTTAGCACTTTAATGAAGTAAATTTATGAAAAACATTTAAGCCTAGCTAGTATGCAGATCGTGCTAAATTTTCGTTTTCATACAAAATTCTCTCCAAAATTTAGCTAAGCTCTTTAGCCGAGTGGTACGCACTTCCAGGTAAAAAAAATCAAATTTTTGTCCGTAAAAATTTAGCGCATGAAATAGTAATTGTTCGGCACATTAATTCACGTGCTAAATTTGTACAGATTCTAAAATTCTTGAATTTTGAGTGAACTTTGCTTTGTGAAAATAAAAATTGAAATAAAGGAATATTTAGAAACAAACGATTTATTTCAGTTAAAGAATAGGATCCATTTTATTTGATTAAATTATCTTGAAATTATAAAAACAAATTCTCTGAAATGGGTGAATATAATTTATTTCTCAGAGAGCAGTTGTTTTCTGTGACATATTCTCCACAGCGCTCTCGTGTCAGAATTTAGCTAGAGTTTTAGCTGATGTTTGGAGAGAAAAGTGGGAGCTTACATTAAGCGCGATCTGCGTACTAGGCATAGGTAAAACTCGAATTGGTATTTTCTGAGTTTTTGTCAAATAAATTGAAATTTGTATGAATTCTTTGGTATGAAAAATAATTGCATAGCCAATATTATTGATACATTTGAAAATTGCTTGATTTTTCCTTAGCTCAATTTATGTTTGTTACAATAAATGGGCTTATTGCTTATTTTGTTTGCAATTGAATTTTCTAGGATGTTAAAAAATTCAAATTCTATATTTTTAAACCTTGAAAAACTGGTTAAATAAAAAACATTCCCGTTAGAAGTACACTACTGGATACACGCTCTTAAAGCTTGTACCTGTTAAGAATTTTTTTAAGAAAACACTTTGTTGCTAACGGAAAAATAATGATAAATTATAATTATTAATAAATACATATTGTATTAGTACCTATATTTGAATTTATAACTTAATAAAATTGAATTGAATTTAAAAAAATATTTGAAAATCATTTTTTTCGTTTTCAAAATTTTGTCTTTCAAGAGACATATTGTTCGTGGCTAGGTTAAATTAAAATCACGACTGGGTCATATGTAAAAGGTTTTTCAACAGGGACGCTACAAAGGTAAAGCAACAGGGACAGCAAACGACGCCTTATTTCTTGCCGTTCTTTTGACTGTTCTCTTCAATAAGGTTTGCCATTTCATGATGGAAAGATATACGAGCCAACAACTAGTCGAAATTATTAAAATTTACTACCGAAATTCGGAGTCAGGGGCCTCAACGTTAAGAGCGCTACGTCCAATTTATGGTCGTCATAATCGTCCTAGCAGATCAACAATTGAGCGTCTAGTGGAAAAATTTGAATCCACAGGCACAGTACAAAATGTTCCCGTGCCAGTGAGACAAAGAAATGCCCGTAGTGTCGAGAATATTGCTGCCGTTGAGGCTTCAGTTACAGAAAGCCCAAATGTGTCTCTCACACGTAGTTCTCAAGCGTTGGGCATCTCTGTGACGTCGTTGTGGCGAATTTTGCGAAAAGATCTTGGCCTACATCCTTACAAGATTAAATTGACGCAAGAACTGAAGCCGCTTGACCACCAGAAGCGTCGTATGTTCGTGAATTGGGCTGAGCAACAACTTGAAAATGATTCGGATTTTCATCGAAAAATCATCTTCAGCGATGAGGCTCATTTCTGGCTGAATGGCTTCGTCAATAAACAAAATATGCGGTATTGGTCAGGCAGCAATCCACAAGTACTCCATGAGTCATCATTGCATCCCGAAAAAATTACGGTTTGGTGTGGTTTATGGGCCGGCGGCGTCATTGGGCCGTACTTCTTCCGTGATGATCAAGACTGGCACGTTAATGTGAATGGGGATCGCTACCGTTCAATGATAACCGAATATTTTTGGCCCCAATAGGATGATATGGACTTGGAAGACATGTGGTTCCAACAGGACGGCGCCACAAGCCACACAGCGAATGTCACAATCAATTTATTGGAAACCAAGTTTGGAGAACGTGTTATCTCACGAAATGGTCCAGTCGCTTGGCTGCCTCGGTCGTGTGATTTGACGCCGTTAGACTATTTCCTGTGGGGCTACGTCAAGTCTATGGTCTGTGCCAACAAGCCACCGACGATTGATGAACTTCGTACGAATATCGAACGTGAAATTGAAGCAGTATCGGCCGATTTATGCTTGAAAACCGTCGAAAATTGGGTGCAGCGTCTGGACTTCTGCAAGTGTGCCCGTGGTGACCATGCAAAAGAAATCGAATTCCATACATAATGGTACTTTCACAGGAATAAATAATTTCATTGATATCCAAAACCGTTTTTGTTTTATTAAAAAAAAAAAATTTTGCGCTCTTATTGAAAAACCCGATACTATCTCTTATGTACGAACATACTATTGTTTTAAAGTCTGGATGTAAACCTATTTATCTGATTTTAAAAGAAAAAAAAGTATAGATATTAGATATAGGAGCCTATGTTGCATGCCACCTGCCAAAAACATAGTTAAATAAAAATATTTTGTGAGTATACGAAAATATGCAATCTAGCACAGTAAACAAATACTTGCATGGATCATAGGTCCAGACAGTTTTAATGGAAAAATAGTTAAAAATTAACATTATTAGAAATAAATTGATTAAGTTACTTTTGAGATTATTTTGACATACAATGTATGCCAGTTGATTTTTTTAAACAAAAATGGCAACTTATGCGAAAAAAAATTAAAAACTCGTTGAAGTAATTTTTAAACAAAAAAAATTGTATTGTTAAAAATGTATTAGAAAAACATCATTTGTTATAAAGCTGAGTTATAATCAAAAATGTTTTCCTTAGCGATTTTTAAAAACTTGTACCGTAGGAAGCCATACTTTTTTGAAAATCAAAATAATGTTTAAAAAAAAATTATTTGGTGTAAAGTTTAATAAAATCAACCGTTGTTTTCAAAATATTTAAATATCCTAAAAATCATTTTTTCTTTATTCGAAAAATATATTTTAGAAAAATTTACTTAAAACTCGGTTCTATTTATTTGTACTGATTTTTTTTTATAAAAATCCGTTGAGCGGTTTTGACAGAAAAAAAATAAGATCTTCCTAAAGGGGTACAAAATTTTGCTATTTTTGGTCCTTGAAGAATGAAAAAAACGTGTCGGGGAAGCGTCCAAAAATGCTACGTACTAATTTTAATGAAAATCGACTTGTCCACTTAAGCCGGAGCTAAATAGGCAGACAAACGGACAAAATTCCGAACCACACTGAAAACTTTCATCAAAATCTCCACTTAAATTTTTTTTCCAACACCATAACTTGTCTCATGTCATAAGGAAATTTTTACGTTTTGGCCTAAAAGTTTACATAATGATAACATGGTGTTAACATTATATTTTCGTAAATATGGTCATATTTGTGTTTGTTTCCGAATTTCTTATGGTAATTTTCTTGAGGCAATTTTCTCAAAAAACTTCAAAACCTTATTTCCGGTATGTGATTTTTTTTTGCCAAAAACCTGAAGTTCAGTGTTCTTTAAACTACTTTAGAAATTACATATCCGAATATTTTTTTCAAAATCGTAAGAGCCGTTTCGATAAAATTTGACAAAAAAAAAACGAAATTGTTGTGCGGTAGATACCGGGTCTAAATGACCTAAAACAAATATTCGAATTCCTCTTAAAGCTGTAGGGAATCAGAAAAGAACTTTGTACCAAATTTAAAGCAAATTTGTCCATCAATTTAAGCTCTACCTTGATAAATGCCTGGAGGCACGGACGATCAGACGTACAGAAAAAGGTTAACACATAAAAAAAAATTGCTATTAAAACCAGTAGAGACGTTTTCGACATAAAAATCGTTTTTTTTTTTTTTTTGTTACTTTCATAGTGTGTTTACCTTTATATTAAGAACTACAAGTTATTTGTATTAAATGTCATTATATAAGAACTATAGAAGAGTATAGGAAATCACACAAACATTTTAGGCGTTAGGTATGTATGTATGTCGAGTTTGTTCGTGTTTTCAACCATTTTAAATCGAACCCACACTGAAAAAAAAAAAAACAGTAAAAAAAACTATTTTTATCTTAATTCTTCTTTATAGATTGGCCTTTAAGTATAAAAACATGTTTCGTAACCCATTTTTTATTAAGACTTATCTTTTCGATCGCATGGATAGACGTCTTTAAAATAATTTTCATTTTAAAAATGTTTTCGTTAAGTATGTACATACATATGTATATGTTTCATTTAAAAAGCTTAAGGAAGAACTATAATTGCTGATAGCAAACGAAAGCTTATGTCATCATTGGGTGTAAAGTTTTATTTTATTTTTCTAGCGCTGCCAATTACTTAAGTAGCCAATAATAAGCTTATACATACATATACATATCTATATATTAACGAAAACGATTGGCAAGTAATTTAGAAGAAAACAAAAGAAAACATCCTTTTGTAAAGGGCAAATAAAATAGAGACACAAAGTGAAAGACAATTCTCACACTTTATAATAAAATAAAAAAAAGTGCTTTTTAGAGCGATCTGTGTAAAAACAAATATATTTTTAGGGAAAATATTTGCTTGGCCTAAAATGATTAGCTTAAAGATTAAAAAAATTTAATATTTGGTTAAGATTTATTTGCTTTTGCATCAAATACATAATTATGTTTTTGTGTTTGAGTTGTATATCTGTGGTACTAAAGCTAAATTCGATAAGTAATAAAAATCGATTTTCTTACATTTATTTATTTATTTATAAATAAATAAATAAATAAACATAAGCACACCCTTAGATGTTGAAAGCGATATCAAAGTGGTCTTGACAGATTTTCATACGAGTTGGGGTCAGAATATCGGAAACCAATATCCTCAAAAACCCAAAATCCAGAAAACCCAAAATTCCTAAGAAGTTGTGTATGAATCTAAAATGAATCTTTTCAATGTCAAAACGAAAAAGGGCGTGAGAAACCTTGTTTGGGCGGCCGGCGGCGACGCGCGGCGCGCGTCTCTTACTTTTTTTCCTATTTTAATTAAGGGGTTAAAGATTTTTGGGATATTGGGTTTTTTGAGTTTTGAATTTTCTGGATTTTGAATTTCTCGATTATGTCGGACTCTCCTTTGAAATGGATAACTATATTGTGCCAAACAACATTCAGTTAACTGTCCGATAAATAAATGGGATCAAATTCTGCTTTATCTGAAGAATAAGTAGGTATAGTACAGGGTGTTTTTTTTAGACGTGTGGTTTTTAATCTGGCAATACTTTTTTTGGAAATGGTCTTTTTGACAGTTGTTACTAGATTTATGCTCAGTTCAGTTTGCCATTTCATAATTAATAGGTTTACTTCAGAACAACGTTTGCAAATTTCGTCGTGCAAAATGGGCTCCAAACAAGATCGTTGTTGACCCTGAAATTTTGTTCAGCGATGAAGTTCATTTTTGGTTGAATGGGTACGTTAGTAAGCAAAATTGTCGTATTTGAAGTGATTATAATCCACAAGCCATTGTTGAAACGCCATTAAATCCTCAAAAAGTCACTATTCGGGGTTTTCTATGGGCAGAGGGAATCATTGGTCCTTATTTCTTCAAAAATGAAGCCGGCCATAATGCAACAGTCAATGGAGAATGCTATATAGAGCCATGATTAATGGTTGATGTGGACGACCTTTGGTTCCAACAACACGCTATACAGCTAACGAAACAAAGCATTATCTCGCGTCGTGGCCTCAAAGATTGTGCGATTTAACACCGCTGGACTATTTTTTTGTGGGGTTATGTGAAGGCGCTTGTCTACGCAGATAAGCCCGAGACGTTTGACGCCTTGGAAGAAATATTCGGCTCGTTATTGCTGACATACGGCCCCAATTGCTGCAAAAAGTGGTCAAAAATTGGGAGTCTTGGCTGGAATTTATTCGAGCCATCCGCAGCGGCCACTTATCTACCCGAAATCATTTTTAAAACATAATGTCAAACCCTTACCTTCATAATAAAACTTAATTCTTGGCCATAACATATTAAATTATATGCGTTTTATTTCTTCTTGAAAACCACACGTCTAGAAAAAAAAAACACCCTTTATGAGGTTAGCTTAAATACTTGTGTTTTACTTTTTGTTTTGCGTAAGCTTTCACATAATTTCTTTTAATTAAAATTTTTAAGTTTCATTTCAGCAAATGAGCCTTAAACATTTTATTTTCGTTTCAATGAATGGGCCCGAAACATCTTATACATAAATACCTAATTAATTGAGTTTAAGTTCCACATGAAACTTTCTTGCAGACTAAGAAGTAAGGTTTTTTTGTGAAAGTTGTATGTTGAACTTTAATATGATGTGAGTTAATGACTCTAAATAATTTTCTTCTTTATTTTTGTTTCATATCATGCTTCTTCTATAAATATTCATGGATGTGCTCTTTTTTTCCCCAAATTTACATATGTTTTCGAATTATTTTCTTTAAGTATACTTCTGAGTTATTAACATAAAACAAGAATCTTTAATTACGTATATAATTGCCAGTAGCGTATATTTAGATTATCTCTGGACAAGCCTGTAAGCCTTGAAAGTTCCAGACAAATGAACAAACTTTTATACTATGTGCTATTGTTTTCGCTTCATTTATCCTTTTCAATCAAAAGGCTCATCAGTTTAGCTGTAAAATAGCGCAAAAATAAAAACAAAAACAGAAAGAGAAATAATAAAACCTTAATCCATCAACGATACACACCCATAAATATCCCTAGCTATGCACAAAACCCCTAATGCATAGTATATTAGATTAGGTAAATCACATTTTTCCGCACGAAACCTCATCAACTACAATAAAACGAAATCCATTTAGCTTGCAATTAAGTGCTTCTTTTGTTAAATTCCAATACCTATGTAAGCTTTTTTCCTGAAAAAAAGGCATAAGTTCCTATATATATTTACCATAATTATGTCCCTTCAAATTAAGATACACATTTTTGAATTTCCGGCAATGAAAAATGAAAATGTCATAAAAAAAAACACCAAATAGCCAGGAAAACTTATTCCTTACATAACAATTAACTTGATTCTGCTGAAAAATCGTACAACATTCCTACCTAACTATCAAAAAAGGATGTATAATGTGTATCTACAAAAAAAAAACCTAACATATCCATGATAAAATTTGACTCCTTCAGAAGAAATCCCAAAAATATATCGCTGGCAAAGTGCCAATTCTTCATTTTGCCATCGTCGCGTCGTCGTGGGTTTTTTGTGTGTGTTGTAACACACATTCTTCTTTTTGCGTTTAATTTTCATGAAATCTGCAGTTTTATCTAACTCTTGTGACATAACAAGGATTTTGTAATTAAAATAAAAAAAAAAAAAAAAACATACACAGGTTTGTGTAATTGTGTTAAATAAATTTTATATGCATTTTAATCACCCATCAAATGAAGGCCGGTCCTTTTGCTTCTCTTGGTATTTACGAAATTCCTCCTTTTGTTCTCGTTGCTCTGCTTGATGTTGGTGTTGCTGTTGTGTTTTCTTGCGCTGGTGACGGTCCTCACCAAGGCCATACAGACCGGCTACCGCAGCCATTATTTACAATCAATGCCAATTCAATGACAACTTCTTAACTTTACACACACATATTTTTTATTAATTTTTTTTTTTACTATTTTGGTTGTTCTTTTTGTTAAAGCTTTTTGCTCATAATTTAGTTTTTTTTTTTCATCTAGGCACACATCTCGCATAACGCGTCACTTTAAAGAAATCCAAATGAGACATGATTTTTATACATGTTCACTGACAAACAACTTCCGTTTCCGCTTTGGTCATTTCGAATTTTGGTGTCTCTGGCAAAAAAAGGACACACATTTTGTATAGTGGTGCCTATTTTTGCATGGTTTGCTATTCGATTTCTTTTATGTGTCATCCCTCATCCCCCAAAGAACAAAAAGAACAACAACAGCAAAATAAAAACACAAAAACTGTCACAAAAAGTATGAGTACAAAATAAAAGAACAGACTTTCAATTGCTTCCGTGATACAAAAAAAAAAAAAAATTAAAAAAAGTCCCACAAATAACCTGATGAAAAGTGTACAACGACAGTGGAAGAAAAAAAAACATCGTTCACTAAAGGAGCCTTTTTATCGATTTATATGCAACTAAGGATAACAAAAACAACGGCAACAAAAACACTATGCTTGATTTGTGTTGGGCTATTTTTCATCATTTATTATTAAATCGCATGAGTACACACTCTCAGAAATTTGATAACATACTCTATACCACCAACCAAACTGAAAAATAAGGAAAACAGGACGAAAAAGCAGACCGACTGACGACGACTACGACTACGACGATGACGACGATGACGACAACGTGCTGTCTAAGGTATTGTACATGTGAGATATGGATTATCCATTGGTGATGGTGTACAGGTAGAACTTCTTGCACTAGAGCGCCGGTGGTATTGGTGGTGGCAGAGGAGATGGTGTTAGAGACGCGGTCTTCATGCCACTACACACTGACTAGTGAGGAATTTTTTGTTTTGAAAAAGCATAGAAACGAACAAAAACCGACTTCAACACTGTAAATTAGAAATAAAAAAAAAGCAACAAAGAAATACGTGGCTGACACATAAAAAGAACCAACAGCCTAAGATTCCCAAGCATAAGACAATAAAAAGGATACACTAGCACTCATATTAAAAAAAAAATGTAAAAAAATCCCACAATCTTTGTTAGCACAGTTTCTTATTCGGAGCGTTCGTATCCGCATTGATTTTTGAAAAACACACAATTTTTCAGTGAATTATTTTGATTTATTCCAACCACAACAACTGTCACCACTTTCACTGGTGTGTGTCCTTAACAACAATATACGTAAGTACCATTTGACATAGGGAAATTTATCCTTGCTTTGAAATGTTGTATTAAAAACAATGAATTGCTGTGACAACAACCACTCGCAGTAGGGAGTATACATATACAAACATGCGTGTGTATTCGTGTGTGTATATGTGTTTAATTCACGGCAGAAAAAAAAGTTTTTTCGTTTCACTAAAGACCACAATTGCAGTTGTTTGTTGCCTTCTATTCGCTTTTCAACCCCCAATCAGCACTTGTCACTTTAATTTTCTTTCTATTTGTTTTTTTTTTTTTGTCTTCCAAGAAGTTATTACCAATGTTTATACCTAGCGAAAGGCAGTTTGATTGCATTCTTCCATTAGAATAATCCTTTTAATTGAGTTTTAATTTATTTTTATTTTTAACGGAGAGAGAGAGAAAAGGACACGTTTATTCGGTTACTAAATAAGTACTGTCAAAACGCAATAACACCAACCATCACAACCGAAAAGCTGCTGCTGCTGCTACTGCTGCTGCCACTGCTAATGGTTGTCCTATACTGTTTTTGATTCTCTTATTTTCTATTCCTAACTCCACATGTTTTGAACGTCCTACCTGCCACGGCGAGCGGTGGCGGCACACAACTCACAGTACATACAGTGCGTTATTATTATAATAACTTCTTTTTTTTTGGTAATGCGCTTACATTATGTGTGTCAGTCGATTGAATATAATATGTACATTAATAACAACACCAACAAGAAACCCAAAAAAAAAAAAAAAAAAACACTCGTTCAATAAACCGCTTTTTGGCTAATGTGTTGATGCCATTTTTTCTCGTTTCCGGTATCGACTGTACTTCGAATTTAAATATTTTCTGTTTTTTTGGCTTTTGCTTTTGTTGGAACCGAACTGTTCAGGATGTCCTAGTAACATACCTTGACGTGCTCTCGATTTCTTCTGAGCTTCATTACAGAGAAAAAACGTTTATTTAAATTCCCGAAATAAAAAGTTCAGCAGCAACAACAACAAAACCACCATAACACTATACACAGCCTCAGCAACCTCCCAAAAGGATATAACCAAATAACACCGCACTACGCAAAGAACCAAACAAAAAGAAGAAGCAGCAGCAGAAGCAGAAGCAGAAGCAGCAGCAGGACCATCCAACAATCCAACCACCATCATCATCATCATCATCAACATCATCATCGTCATCCAGTAGCAGAATCCAAAGCAGAAGCTGCAAGCAGAACAGCAGCAAAAGTGATGGAAAAAGAAAGGAAAATAAAACAAAATATCATCACACACACACCACTCGCCCAGATGAAGAGCAGGACGAAGGAAGAGGAGGTTTGCAGAAAGGACATCAAAGAAAATTGAGGTAGGTGCATCACTACTCTGTTGTATCTAGGTTGGTTTCGGCGGGCAACATACAGCCACTCTGCATCTGTACAGTGCGGTAGAAGTAGATACTCTTCTAACCCAATTTCTGAATCTAAATGTTTTTTTTTTTTTTTTTTTTTTTTTGTATGCTTCCTTTAACAGTGGGGTTTTGTGAATTCAATGCAGTTCAGAGTTCAACCCCTTTTATAAGCTGGTTTTTCTTTTTAGTATGTGGCGCTCTTAATTATTCATCTTGGTGAACTAAATATTTAAGTCCCTATTTCTCTTCCTTTTTTGCCTTCCATTTTTCTCTTTTTAGGTATTTCTTTTGATTCGTCCTTGCGGATAAAATTTTCTTAAATTTGTCTTTTTTTTTTTTTCTTTTAATTTAATGTCTTGTATTCTTTTTTACTTATTCTCTTAAGTATTTTAGCTCTTTTCAACATTCTATTACTTAACTCGACAAGTTAATAACGTTTACTGTGAAGGAACCCTTGTGTTACTTTTTTTGGGTGTAGTAACTTGTCTTTAACATTAAGCTATGAAAGCTTTTTAGAACTTTTTATGACCAAAGAATTGAGAAAAACAAAAAACCCCTATCTGTTTTAAGAGAATTAGGTATATTATATTTTTCTCTTATCGTTTATGCGTATGTTATTTTTTTTTTTAGTTTTTGGTCTTCAGCTGGGACATCCCTTAAGTTTAAGATTGAAAAACGATTTATGCGGTTTAATTGAATTTGTGTTTTTTTTTTTTTTAAATTGACATCCCACTAATGGGCATGCTCACTTCTTTTGACACACGTGTGACTCATGGTCATTTATGTCTCTCTAATATTTTTCTCTCTCTCTTTTAAGTGATAAAGTTAAAAAATAAACATCTCATTGATTTGAAGTTCATTTATAGAAGTAGGTACCTACACGTGTTAAATGTTATTTTTTTTTAAATTATATTTAAATGGATATAGCGAAACTTTTGTTTTTGAGACATTTAAGATAGAATCAAAATGATGTACAGTTTTCAATTGTATAAAAAATTGCGCTGAAGAAGAGGAAAAAAGGAGTTAAATGTTGGTTTACCGTATAAAATCGGAACATTCTGGGTTTTGTTTTTGGCACGATTTCACTACCGAAGCATAAATTATATACCTATTCAAAACTTAAATACTTTAAATAATAACTGTCGCATTAAGTGTTCTATTTTATTGGCCATTTATACGGATATAATATAAAGGGTCAATATTATATAGTTTTTGGATGAATGCCAATAGAAATCAATTGCGTATAGGAGCTTTAGAATCAGTTTTGCTTTTTCCAATGCATGGATGCTTTATTGATTCAAATAAATAGAGAGTTTTTACAGAAGTTCATAGAGTCTATAATTACCTAAGAACCTATTACAAACAAAAAATTGCGGTTTATTCAAAAGAAAATGTATGTTGCATAAAGCAAACAAATTGGGAGTATTAAAAATGGTTAAGGAAGTTTAAAATCATAGAAAAAGAACACTCTGTTTATTATTCAACAATTTACAAGATTTATTAAAATTAATTATGAACCAATACCAAGAAGAATATTATTTCTATGGTTAAAAATAAGAAAACATAAAAATTGCAACCTCCAAACAGTTACTATTTCCTGTATCGACATTTATTTCTCAAACTAAATTTTAACATTTTTTTCTTTTTAATCACTGCAACAAGGTTTGAAATTCGTCTGAAATATGTTTTACCCAGGTTTGAAAAAATCGTGTTAACCGATTCAGATATTTCTATTTTCTAGCGCAGTCTAATACCAAAAAATACATATCTTAAAGTTCCCTACCAGCCTATACCTGCCCAGACATTCCAGGAAAATGTATAAGCCTAATAAATTTTACAACAATTCAATTTTAGATTAAATTAAAAAAGGTAGGTATAGCTTCATGCAAGCTTTCAACCATGCCTAAATAAAATAACTTTTACCATTCTAATTTGAAGAATTCACGACCTCAAGTTATATTAGTTAATACCTGAAATAAACTTTAAAATGGAATCCAAATTTTAAACATAAAATAAGAAGTTATAATTTTCATCATCCCGTACCGAAAACTTAAAGTTTCCTACAAGAAACTAACTTATATGAAGGTTTTATAATACAAATTCTATACTGATATACATCAGCCAAGTAGAAGACTTAGCACTATTAATTGGGCTTGTTGAATTATTGATTCAAAATAGCTTTTAGCGGCCTTTAATCCATACAAAGCGGCTTTTCGTCCCGGCAATCTCACTTGGACTCATCAGTTGACTAGTGAGGGCCTTGTCCAAACTAACTTATGTAAATGGATTAGGCCGCATTTTATCGATGTTCACTATCTTCGTTAATGATGATTTGACTGAAATCACCGAAAATACGTTAAAAAAAAGATATTAAAAAAAATAGTACGTATACGCCACAGTTAACCTCACTCAAAATAAAGGGTCCGCCAAATAACTTTTTTTTTTTGAAAATGGCGCAAAACATCGAGTGTAGCTTCGGCTGTATGGCACGTAGCGCCGTCCTGTTGAAACCAAATGTTGCCAATATCCTCCTCTTCAATTTTTGTGAACAAAAATTCGTTCAACATGCCCCGATAACGATCGCCATTGACTGTAACGGCCACTCCTTGCTCATTTTCGAAAAATGGTCCAATTATGCCTCTGGACCAAAATCCGCACAAACAGTGACTCGTTTTGGGTGTATCGGCTTTTCAATGTATGCGTGCGGGTTTTCTGTGCCCCAAATGTGACAATTTTGCTTGTTTACTACCCGCCAAGATCAAAATGAGCTTCATCTGAAAAGATGATTTTTTTGGCAAAATCGGCATCTTCTCTAAGTCGATCGCAGGCCCACTTAGCGAAGCGTATACACAACCATATTCGTTCAGCGGAAGGATAAAACTAATTATCTGGCAAATCAGACATGAGCTTAGTGTTACCATTCACGAAATAAGCACTAGTTGAAAAAAAAACGTTAGATGGCGGACCCTTTATAAAAATTAGCTATAACTGCAGCCTATAATGACTTGGTGGCAGCTCACACAAGTGGTTATTGTTTAATTCAAACATTCAACACAAACAAAAGTGTCCACGTAACAAATAAGGATTGTATTGTATTATAAATATCAATTTTGTCATGTTAGAATGGACTATCAAGAAGCTTAAAAATGGAAAAATGTTTATTTTGAATTTTTCTCAAAAATACAGGTAATACACGACTAAATCGCATGAACCTGCTGTTGTGGTTCAAAACTATAATGTTGATAGATTTTGCAAATTTATTATAATGATTCAGTAATATTATGATATACACCGTTGCTGCGAAAGTGTGAAAAAAGTAAAAGTACGACTTTTTAATTGATAGGCAACGTTTCGTTGGACAGGCAAGTGAATTGAAGTTTTTATAAATCTTTCTCGACAGGGGAAAACGTAATTTGTATACAAACTTCACTTCTACAAACTAGACAAAAAGAAATAAACAACTACACTATAACTGCACTGATTTTATTCAAAATAATTAAAATTTTCATTGTTTCAATAATTCCAAAAAGCATGTTTTGAAAGCTGTAGTTTTCTTAAAAACTGTCAAAATAATATTCAAAACATTAAAATATAATTATTATTCAGAAATTATATATAGTTTATGCAGGAAATATTTGAGTTCTTGAATAGTGATGGATCTTCTAAATTATTTTCTTGAATATACAGAAGTCAAAAATAGGCAACGGAAGGGAATAAGCTTAATCTAGTTTTATTTTTTTCTTAAATAGATAAGATGAGTTCGTACTGTAAATGCAAACCAACGTAACAGTAGGGTTCTCCACTAAAAGAAATAATGATTTTTATTTAAAATGATTGAATCACCCTTCACAATCAGGTTTCTAAAGGGCTAGCTACGAGACGAGAAAAGTCGGTTACCCGAGACGAGACCATATGTTATTTAGACTAAAATTATCCAAGATTATCGGTGGTCTCGGTGAGGCAAAAATATTAAAAATAAAAATAATGCATTTTTAATTTAGTAAATTGAATATTCCAATATACATACGTATATAAATCGTTAGCAGCTTCCACAAATTGAAACTTTCGTTTAATATTTCATCTACAAAAAAAATAAAACTCCAGCAAGACTAATTTACAGGAGACCAATACGATACTGAAATCTTTTGATTTTGATGGGACCGAGAGAAGACTTCTAAGAATCTCGGTGGGTTTCGTTTTATAGAGAGTCCTTTTTTCAACATTCAAAGCAGATATAAATTGTGTTATCATATTAAGATAAGCCATCCTTCTCGAGGTAAAATTCATACAAGCAAATTGTAAATTTAAATTGTTTTTAGAAATCGTTAAATTTACAAATCTTCAGATCTAAAAACTTTTTGCAATCAGTTAGTCAACTAAATTAAGTAAGTGATTTCTGAAATTATTATTAAAAAAAGGCTTAAAAAAATAAAAATTATATATTTAAAATTCTGTGTATGTAAATTGATGTCTATAAATATTGTATATTTTATTTAATTTCTATAAAAAAAACTCTTACCAACAAAATGTGCACAAATATTAAAATATTTTACCGCTTTTAGTAAAAATGTCATTTTATACGTACCTGTAAGAAAGAAAAAAAAATTGCTTTAATTAAGAAATCAGAATGTTTTATAAATTTTATTATTTAAAATAAATGATTTAAATTGCTGATGGGTTTGTGTAGCAATTTAATTTGTAAAATCATTGTATTAGGTATTCTAACGGGAATATCAAACAATTCATAAAATAATTATTCACTGCTTTTCAAAATCTACAGTAGGCAAGCATTGCATTTTTTTTTTATTTTTATCAACTACGTGTGTAAATATTTAGTATATTGTATGTGTGTGAGTGTTAGTGTGAGTTTCAATAGTTGACTTAATGCATTTCTGTATTTTGTTTTATGATTGAGTTGATATTTATATCTTACTTGGTGTTGTTGTGTTTTAATTAAGTGTTGAACTTAAAACTGTGTGTTTCAAAGGTTTTTCTAAAATAATTTCAAGACTTTTTTTTATACAAAAGTTATCATTCCTTGAAATGCAATACTCACCTTTTTATTGTTAAAGTAAAAACATTTTACAAAATTTTATACAAGCTGTTTTTTTTTCTTTTTGTCACTCGTCATTACTTATTACATTCGTTATTTAATCCGCAAAACAAAAGAATCACTTTTTTCGATTTGATTTTGTTTTCCGTTAAAAATACAAATGAGTAAATACTGAATATTAAAAAAAAAAAACAGCTAGACATTTAGGGTTAGTCTATGAAAAATAATCGTTTAATACAAAATAAACTGTAATTTAACTTTATTTAAAACTTCCATATGCATTTTCTTAATCTTTCTCTAATTAATAAATTTGTTTATTAATTTAAATAAATTGATTTTAAAAATAAAATTATATATGTATATCCAGAAACTGCTTTGTGATTATTTTTGTAGATACATTAAACTGTTTTATAAGACCTCACGTTTAAAATATTTGAGATAATAAAATACAGGTTGGTTAAATTTTAAGGGCCGATGTTGAATGTGAACCACACCTAAACGTCAATTTTTTTTCTGCATTTCATTTGACATTTCTCAATTTCAGACTAACTCAATTTGAACCATGAAAAGATACAAAATCGAGCAACGCGTTTTCAATGGTCAGAATGGTGGCAAGAAATGGCAACAGTGGATGATCAATATTCAAAGAAAATCATCTTCAGTGGTGAAGCACATTTTCACCTCAGTGGATTCGTCAATATGCAGAATTGCCGCATTTTGGGCATAATATTTGAGACAGATAATCCAAGAGTGACTGTCGAAAAATCAATGCACCCACAAAGAGTGACTGTTCGGTGCGGTTTATGGGCTGGCGGCATAATCGGGCCGTATTTTTTTCCAAAATGAGGCCGGTCAGACAGTTACAGTGAATGGTGTTCGCTATCGTGAGATGATAACGAACTTTTTATGGCTTGAATTGGAAGATATGGATGTGGACAATATGTGGTTTCAACAGGACAAGGTGCCACTTGCCACACAGCTAACGAAACAGTAGCTCTTTTGCGCGAAAAATTCAATGGCCGTGTTATCTCACGTATGATAGCGATGTCAATTGGCCGCCAAGATCATGTGATTTGACACCGTTGGACTTCTTTCTCTGAGGTTATTTGAAAGAAAAGGTGTACGTCGATAATCCAGCAACAATTCAAGAGCTAAAGGATTAGATAATTCGGCACATTAACGGCATAGAACCTCAATTATGCCTCAGCGTCGTCGAAAATTTGGACCATCGGATGGAGGTGTGCCGCCGAGGTCGTGGCGGCAATTTGGCCGATATTTTGTTTCATACATAATTGAACCATACCAATATTATCATAATAAAAAGAAATGAAAATAATTTGTGTTTTATTCAAAATCAACATCGGCCCTTAAAATTTAACCACCCTTTATAAATGTCAATGTTTCCTTAAACCATTTGTTGTAACGTTAAATTTCAGGCCATTAAGGCCCAGTTTTTCAGAGGTGAATTACACAAGAGTTAGCTAACTTAAGAAATGAACTGAGGAACAGTTAACTAAGGAAGAAATTTGTCGGTGGAGAATGCATGATGGAGTGACTAAGCAAACTCGGTGGAAAAAAAATACCAAAGCCTTCGGTTCAGGTAAGATAACACCAAATTTGATGAGTTAACTCGGGTTCAACTTTAATCTTGCACTAAAAAACTGGATCTAAGTGTACTGAAGATTTAATATTTTAATATTTCTAACTATTTCTATATCTCCAAAAATTAATTTTTCACAAAATTGAGAAAGAAAGAAAAAACTAGTTTGTCTCATTCTAGATCCATCAAGATTTGAAGTAATTATAATAAAAAAAAAAGGTCAGGAAAGCAATAAATTTAGGTAATGGTTTCATTTTAACAAAATATCAAAAATGGCACACATATTGGGAGGTCATGTGAGGAAGGATTTTTAGGTCGGACGTCGGTTGAGATAAAATACTAAGACGTCAAAGCACAGTCTGTGGGTAACATGAGTATTTATTTTATGGTCAGTTTTATGTCAGTTTTGTAAATGATTTTATCTAAACACAATTTGAAATTTTAAGATTTCTAAAATATTATTTTGAACTGCGTATTTAAAACTGGAGATGCAGTGGGACGCGTGTGGGTGCCATGTGGGTTTGACCATGGTGGAAGGGTTGTATGGGCACGTAAAGTTACTTCTCTTTCACATTACATGTTCCAATTTATAAATTGGGTAATTTGACTTTTTATTTTTTGGACAGAGCCCATCATTTTCATTGGTATGCCACATATTATCATAAATAAGCATCGAAGTCAAATTTATCGCTTGCGCAGACTAACTAGGAAGAATTATCACTGTTATGTTAAAAGTTAGAGAGTAAACTACTGAATTACTTGATATCAAAAAATATTAAAAACAAGGCATCTTGCTATCATGAAACCGCTTCAATTTCATTTTTGAAGTAATGGCACGAAATTTGCAAGTTAAAACCATAGGAATTATTTTTTCGAAATTCAGTTCAACTACTTGAACAAGAGATCGAAGATCTCAGTTAATAAAATTTTCGTATACCCATTGATATTTTGTCATGCTACGATGAACAAAGAGATTCTACAAAAAAAAAAACTCATTATCTCGGTCGAACTCCAAGCTCCACCTGGTCCAAAGCTAACTACTTTTTTTTTTGAGATGACGATTTTTAAGTTGATAAACGCTTGACTATGCATCGATGGAGTGTGTGGAAGAGAAAACTTATCGATGAGTTCTTCGTATTATATGGTCAAAATAATATAATTATATCATCTGGAGAGATGGCCAAGATTATAAGAACATAAGTAAAACAAGGCAATTTCAAAGAATGTTTTTGTGTTGATGGACCTGTTTGTTGAGTCAGTGTTTCACTATCAGATGAACATTTTATTACCATTGAATAACATTGATCAACTTATTTTATAACTAGACTATATTTGGCGAATCCAACTTCAGACTTATTTCATGAGCTCAAATTTTCGAGATATTCCAACCTTAAAGTGAAGAAAATACTGTTATTCGGTATGATTGAGGTCATACCGAATGAAACACGGAATTCGAAAGTACTAATCAAAATTCTTTGCGACTCTTTGCAATTTTTACTTGCGATATAACGAAAGTACATGTGTATAAAAACGAATAAATGGACTCAAGATTTTAATCAAGCCTGACAATACGATGAACAAAGTGGGACTCGAAACATTCCCTATTTGTTTATTTGTATGTTGAAATAATATGGTATTTTTCCAACAAAAAAATTTTATGAATTTTTGAATTATTTCTTGAAAATTCAAAACCTCGAATTATGAATTTACAGGAATTATTTGAAATTTATTGTATTATTTGTATATTATAAAATACTTTAAATTAATTTAAAAAAATTATTTTTGAATATTTAATAAAAAAAAAATACATACTTTCAAAAAGTTAACAAAAAAATATAACTTCTTGTTTATTTAAAAAAAATAATAGTAAAATAAGGCATGAATTCATCGAAAAATAAAAAACATCTTTTTGCTATTACTATATTACTTGGAAAAATTTTTTATTTTTCATTTTGTCATCACAGGTGGAGTTTCTTTTTTTTTAAAAATGAGTCAAGTTAAAAAAGACATTTCTGAACTTCATCCGGTATATTATCTGATAATTCTATTGCAGATTGCAAGATTTCAATAGCGTTCTCAATTTTTATTTTACTTGCCATTTCTAGATTTACTACTTCGGATTCTTCTTCGTTTTCACTTTCATTTGGGTTATTTTCAGAATTTATTTCTTCTAAAAGAAGTTCATTTGCAGGTACTTCGGTAGTCTTGATACCATCATCGTTTTCCATAAAGTCTTTCCAATTAACATTTCATAAAACTAAACAAAATTCGACTAAAGGGGTGAAAAAAAATGCCAGTAATCAAGAGAGGTTCGACTTAGGGGAAGTTCGACTCAGGGAATGGTTTTTGTATGGAAAATTGAAGGGAATGTTAAAATATGGCGAAAAAGTATGAGTTAGAGAGAAATTCGACTTAGGGAGAGTACAATTTAGAGAGAGTCGACTGTATGTATATTAACCTTTTCTTATTAAATAAAAAAAATTAAAAAAAAATCTTTCTCTCTATAACTCGAATTTTTCCAAAACTCTCTCTAACTCGAGCAAATCTTGGTATCCCGTGAAAATTCGACTTAGGGAGAGTCAACTGTATTTTTAGCAATATCTATAAAAAACGAATTGAACATGATTTTTAAAATCTTTAATAATGAGAAAACAAATTTGTAATCGTAAGAGCAATTTAAAGAACAAAATGTTTTATATTAAATTTACTAAAATCAACTTTATCGAATTTTCAAAAAAAATTATTTAGATTTTTTAAATCAGAAACATGTTTTTTCGATCATTTTTGTATGCAGTATTGTTATCACTTTTTAGAAGTATCTGATAAGCCCATGATTATTAACTCAGAAGTAAAAAAAACGTTTTTTTAGAGGTAGGTAATCCTTATAACAACTATTGGTAAAATGAAATGCTACTTAAAGTTATATCACACTAATTTCAGCAGACAGAAAATTTTTTTATGAAAAACGTTTTCATGAAAAATAAGATTTTCTTTTGGTGTTCTTAACAGTTGTATGTTAGTTACCTTTAAATTGGCTACGCTACGCTTGGAAGTTTAAAAAATCGGTGAAGTCATTGTCGAAATATGTATTGAGTTTTCAAAAAAAATAATATTATTTAAAAATTCCTAAAAATATTTTTTTGTGAATCAAAGTGAATCAGTTTTCGAAAAAAGCCGAATTTAAAAAATAGTGCCTTCCAGCAAATAGCATTTTTTTTACCAAAAATTCATAGCTTACACCTATTAAAATTAACTGTTTTTTTTTTTAAATCCTGGTGGCAGGTATTAAAAATAAATTAGATTTTCTTTAAAAGAAAAAAAAATGTATTGAAGGTACCATTATTTTTGGTTCTAAGAGAAAAATAAAAAAAGTGTTAAGGAAACCTCCAAAAGGCACTAGTTTCTAAGTTAAAATAAAATCGACCCATCAATTTAGACAGCTGCTATAAAGTTAGAAGGACAGAATTCTGAGCCTCACTTTTTCATTTTTTTTCGCGTAATATCAAGCTTGATCAAAGTCTGGAATTAAATTTTGTTTACAAATCCCTAGCTTTTAGTGCTGTCCTTAAATGTAAAAACTATGTATTCGCTTAAAGAGGACAAGGTCAAGAGAAGGCTTGTAACTAATTCATAATTTCTCGAAGAGGAAAAAAAAAAGATCGGAAAATTTAAAATGTTTTTTTTTTTTTTTTTTAAGTAAAGCTTAAGTTCTTCTTTAATAGAACTGCAATCGTAAGAAGATTTAGAATTTTTAAAAATATATACATAAGTTTAAATTTTTTTGTATGAAGGTTAACAATAACCAATTAAAATATAACATATTAATGAAATTGTTCTGACAATAAAAAAATGTTTACTGTGTACAGATTATTTTCTCCCAACTATGTGTAACTAAAGCATTTACCACAATTCCATAAAAAGTGATTACATCTCACACATAAAAAGCAAATTTGTTTTTCAAAGGAGAGTGTGTTTTGTTTAGTGTGTTTACTGTTTTTTTTTTTTGTTTCTATTACAAATTTTGTCATTATTGGTATCGGTTCTGACGGGAAAACATATATTTGCTTAAAGCACATTAAACATTCAACAAACATGTATTAGTTAGTTGAAAAATTAAAAATAATAAATCCAATTTTTTAATCAAATTAAAAACGTTTATAGTTAAAAAAAAACACAGATTTATTTTTTGTTTTTTTTTTTTGTACATTAGTTTTTGTATTTAAAACTTACCCTCCTGCAACAAGTATCATCTGCATATTGTTATTTATGTGATGAATCCATGTTTTTTGTGATATTCAGTTTTGACATATTTTTGATGCTTCTACATAACATGAATGACACTGACTTTATAGATATATATAATATATATATAGGTATAGATGTATATTAAAAATATATAAATATATATAAATGTTCATCATTCGGTGCGGCAATTACAAAACAATACAACTTGCGATATTGCATATTTAAAATAAAATATTTTCATAAACATTATTAGCATTTGTTTGATAGGTAGTTTTTTTTTTTTTTTTTTATTTAGTTTATGGACAATGGAGAGTTTTTGTTTTGAATTTCATTTTTTTTTTTTGTTTTTCATTCCTGACATTCACAACATTTTCCAATTTTGTTCAATGATTAACAATCATTTGCGGATAGATATGAAAAAAAAAATAATTTTATAATTAAAAAGGAAGTTAAGGAAAAATAATATCAAATGCAAGAAAGTAAATTAGTTAAATAGGATTTTTTAATAAATGAAGCTTATAATGAGGTGGAGCATGAGATTTTTAGAGGCGTTAATAATGCATGCAAAAAGTTAAAACAAATGAATTAATATATTTTTACCGGCAAACTTTACAATTTCTTCTTATTTTAATATCTGTTCTTCAAAGTTATGATATTGAAAGCTTTTTATGTTTAAATAAATAAATCCAGTATAACGAATGATATAATGCTTTAGTTCACTGTTCGCTCACTATGTCGAGAGAATCTTTATTAAAAATTTAAATTAATAAACATTTTTTTACCATAATGTTAGCTAGATATTAAAAGAAAGAGTCTCCCATCAAATTTTAAGTTCAATGCTTTTTCTTGAAGCCATCTTAACATAAATACTATGTCTGCCATATCAAAATAGTTAGTAATAGAAAAACATTAGTTGGGTTTTTATATAACTTTGTAGACCTCTCCGTTTTTCAGAAAGCGATCATTGTTTATATTGTTTGCTTTTTAGAGATACTAACCTTATAGTTCTTATGTTTTTTATGTTTTTCTGAAAAGATTAATTTTTTTTCATCAACTGGGAGTAAATAAATTCCCCTCATGAACCCGAGTGGAGACCCAGTGCAGAGTTGCATTAGGAAGCTATTTAAGTTTGGTGTAAGAAATATGTTCACAACTACATACCTACTTGAAAGACGAAGCCTGCAAAATCTTTACTCTTCCAGTCTTGCTTAAAAGCTTGGAGTTCTTGGCTCTTTCGAAATAATTAATTCGAAGGAATGCTGGTTCTGTGGGGGTGGATGGGAAATAAAAGTGAAATATTATTACTAGATTGGCTCGGCAATATCAAGTAAATGGACAACAATTTCCCAGTCAAAAGTCTTCGACCGAATTTTCGGAAGACCGAATTTTTGTTTTAAATACCAAGTTTCGGGCGATTGCAGAGCGATTGGTCTTGATGCCTGTAAGAAGTGTTACGGGGATCCTACACGGTAAAACTTAGCACGTATTTTATCTCTTTATATCTCTTACTAGACCTTCTACTTCTATACCGTTCCCCATAGGCGCCCTCAGGATTTTTTCCAGGGGGGAGGGGGGTAAACCATGAACTCCATGAAGAAGCTGTGAAGAAAATATCCATATCTTCCAACAATATCGAAAATAAGGACATTTTAAGATACATTTGGCATGGTACAGAGCCAGGGGGGGGGGCAAATCATGGAGAGAAGACAAGTATTTGTTAAAATTCGTAGTAAAAAATGAAAAATTTGTTAGTTGTGTGGTATTGTCCAGAGCCAGGGGAGGGCAAGTGCCGCTCTTGCCCTTACCTTCAGATGCCTATGCCGCAGTTCACCAATAATCTGATAGCTTTATTTGAAACGTACCTAGGAACTGTCCCCGTATGACAACATACAAAGGGAAGACCTGTGTATTTTTGGCATCCCTTCAAAACTCATCCATTTGTGCAGGATGACGATGGAGACTCTGCTTCATAATACCTTTGAATTTTGAAATCATAAATGTCTTAAAAAATCGAAAGTCAAAAGTTCAGAATTTTGAAAATTGCTATTCCAAAATATTATTTCCCCAATCATCCTCTTCAAAAATTGTACTCAATTAATGCCAAATAATAGGTTAAATTATGGAAATTTCACAAAAAAAATTGATTTTCTTCAAAAAGAATCTTAAAGTCTCCAAAAATAAAGTCATTATGATTTCATTTAAAAGCTTATTACTTGAGTTTCAACAATTTGATCTTTAAGATTAAAGTATTAAAATTAAAGAAAATAAAATAGGCTTTATTTTGGTATATCATATTTCATGTAGGCAAATTCAATTCCGATTTTATATTCAAATTTTCAAAGTATAATTGAAATTTTAGAATTTTTAAGAATACTATACTATGTATACACAGTTTTTGCGCAATGCTGATGTACCATGGAGAACAGTGGACAAAAACTGTGAAATTATTTTTCGAAAATGGCCGGTCAATAATTTACACAAATTAACACGTTTTATGGTATTTAAAATGTTTCAACAGCTCAACAATTCGTCCTGTGGTGACCAAATTTGAGTGATATGGGAACATTTGAGATGTGACGATCGACCGAAAACATCCAGGTCGTTCGTGAAAGTCCTGCAGCTGGTCCTGAAACATCAACACAAAGACGTTCAACACAGTTTAGTTATGCCGCGTGGCAAGAGAAGTAACAGCAATCTGTAATACATTTGGAAAAGTTCTTCTTAAGAAGAAAAATCAAAGCATTTTTTTAAACTTAATTGTTGATCCTAAGAAAAAACTAGCATTTAGAGAAAGAGTATGCAGTAAATTGACAAATAGTTCTTTTTCTTTGCAAAAATGGTAAGGTTTTTTTTTTTTTTTTTGGTGAAAATTATAACCACTACGCTGAATTCTGACTAAAACACTATTAGTCAGTTTTATATTTACTTTTCTTTTATAATTTCAAAGTTGAGCCATACTGCCGGTCATTAAGAAGCTTCCGTTCTTCGAGATATTTTTTTGAGCTGAAAATTAATCAGCGTTTCCATGACCTTGAAAGAAGGGACGTAGGTGCAATTGGTCGATATATAGAGATGGAAGAAGACACGTCTTTTTTAGGGACAGGCTGGACAAATTCTGTTTTCCATCCACACGGAAAGAGGTCAGTAGAGTAGGACAGATGGAAAAGCTTACGGAGAGGTTTTGGCAGCTTTGAAGAACACCTCTTCAGAGCAATGGAAGGGATACTATCAGGGCCAGCGGATTTGTGAATGTCGAGATCTTTCAGAACTCTAGTGTCTGCCCGAGTGCGAAAGAAGATTTGTCCCATAAGATCAGAAATTACAGCAAACTGTGCTTCAAGAAAATTGGCTTTATCTAATGAAACCGAGGACGAGGTCAAGGTGGTATTTCGTATGTTTTTACAAATGACCAAAAAATTTTACTACCTTTGGGGCATTGCAGTATTTTTTGCCGTAATTTTTGATCATGTAGAAATTTGGTTTGTCGAATGTGGACGTTACAGGTCTTTCTAGCTTGTTGAAACTTTTTCCGGTTTTCCTCAGTTCGGTTGGCTTTATAACACCGAAAGCTTACTTCTCTGAGCCTTATAACTTCTTTACAGCTCGAATCAAACCATGAGTTTTCTTTGGGTTTGATAGATTTTACCCTACTCGGTATAAAATTTCTCATTCCGCAAAGAATTAATTTAAGTTTGTAACCATCTCTGCGCTGGAATCAAAGTCACTATCAAGGAAGCATAGTCACCAGTTAAAGTTCCTGAAGAAAACATTGAGGCCGTCCCAGTTGGCTTTCTCGTACTGCCAAACGGTACTCTTAGGAGTTTTTTCTTTAACTTGATTTTGTTGACACGAGAAATTAGCAGATATGATACAACGATCTGATGTGCCTAGAGGCGATAATACACTAAGTTCCAGTTTTTCACGGCGAGATTAAAGTTAAACACGAGTTAACTCATCAATTTTGGTCAGTTAACTCAGGATTAAATGAGCCGATGGTTTTGATGTCTTATCCACCGAGTTTATTTAGTCCTTCCGCATCCAATTTCCACTGAAAAAGTGCTTCCTCAGTTAACGGGGAAATTAACGGGTTAATTTCCTTCTACAGTTAGTTAACTCTGGTTTAATACACCACTGAAAAACTGGGCCTAATAGTGTATTTATCAGGGTCATAAGTAAGGAACAAGTCTTGAGTGTTGGCGGATTGACCTGCAACGTCAGGAATCCGAGTGGGCTCGTCAACAAGCTGAGTCAGGTTGTTTAACTCAGCAAAAATCTCGGCATACCTTCCTTCCGATGTTGTCTGACCCGAATAGCGTAGCCACGAAGAATTATGTACATTGAAATCGCCCGTAACATTGATTTCACTGTGCGGAAAATGGGAAATATTTCTCTGGATGGAGTCGGATAGTGCATCTAATTCGTTAGAAGTTGCATTACTATCCAAACTAGGACTACGATAAGTAATAAATAAATAAAATAAATAATAAATAAATAATAATCAGTGAAGATGGATTAAAAAACCTCTGAAAATTCTAAATTTTTTCCATTTTATTTTTTGCATTTTCAGGGCAATCCGTTGAAATTTGGAACGAAATATTCTCGATGTATTCAAATATAATTTGTCGCCTATATGATGGATTCGATGGATTAATGGATTTACAATGGATTAAAAAACCTCTAAAAATCGGAAAATTTTGAGATTTTATATTCGGAATGGGGCAATTTTAGAACTTTCAGGTGACTCGTAACTAAATATTCGCAAACGTCTAATATTCTGTCAAGCAATGTCAAGTTTCGTATAAAAGTGAATTTTAACATTTTAAAAATGCATTCAAATTGCAAACTAAATTTCTTTTAACTTTATTTCAAAATCGAATCACCTCAGAAATTTTAGTTTTAAAATTCTTTTTATTTTGTTCAATAGAACCATTATTAATGAAGTTATATATCTCTTGAAAAATCAGTGAAAAAAATTAAGAAATTTCACACCCCTAAATAAAGGGTTTCCAATAAGAGGTGTTATTTTGAATAGCCCGCTATTTCGGTAGTTATCACTTTTGAAGCTGTCATTTTTTTACATTTGACAAGTAGAAACTACGCCATTTATAAAAATGGAACGATATACGCTTTGAAACAACGCATTGAAATTATTAAAATTCACTATAAAAATGGTGAAAATTTGGCAGAGACGGTTCGTGAAACTAAAACATTTTTGGGACGTCGTGAAGCACCTTGTCGGACCGCAATACAGAAATTGGTCTACAAATTCGAGCTGTTGGGACAAGTTAGTGATGTGAAGAATAAAACCTGTGCACGTCGCTCAAGAACAACTGAGAATATTGCTGTTGTAGCCCAAAGTGTTGAAGAAAACCCAGGTTTGTCCATTCCTCGTCGTTCTTTGGAATTAGGCATTCCACAAACGTCATTACACCGTATTTTGCATAAAGACTTGGGTCTTAAGGCTTATAAAGTTCAGTTAACACAAGAACTCAAGCCGGCTGACCATCAACCACGTCGTGTCTTTGCTGATTGGGTCCTTGAAATGCATGGAAATGATCCGGAATTTCATCGAAAAATCATCTTGACTGATGAGGCCCATTTCCACCTCGGAGGCTACCTCAACAAGCAAAACTGTCGCATCTGGGGCTCGGAAAACCCAAGAGTTATTGTTGAAAAGCCTCTCCATCCTCAACGCGTGACTGTTTGGTGCGGTTTATGGTCCGGCGGGGTCATTGGACCTTACTTTTTCGAAAATGAGGCTGGAGCAACAGTTACGGTCAATGGATTGCGCTATCGAGAGATGATTAATGATTTTTTATGGCCGGAATTGGATGGTACTGATATGGACAACGTTTACTTTCAACAAGGCGGCGGCGCTACGTGCCACACAAGCAATGAAACCATCGATCTTTTACGGGAAAAGTTTCCGGACCGTGTTATCTCTCGAAGAGGTGATCACAATTGGCCACCGAGATCTTGTGATTTAACACCTTGCGACTTCTTCCTTTGGGGCCACGTGAAAGATAAGGTCTACGCCAACAGCCCAGCGTCGATTCAAGACCTCAAAGATGGAATTCGTGAGGCTATCGAGGACATAGGGCAGCCACTTTGCGATTTGGTTATGGAAAATTTCATGAAAATTATATGGTCCTGTAAGCGTGGTCGTGGCGGCGATTTGGTTGATGTTGTGTTCCATTATTAACGGGATACCTTCCTCTTTATAATGAAATAAACATCCGATAATTTATCTCAAAAAATGCCATTTTTCTTTGAATATCAAAATAACACCTCTTATTTTTAGCTGAGTGATTTTAAATTTTTCATTTAATATTTATCTATACTCACAAAAATGCTTCTAATCTAAACTTCTTAAATTAAATCGGACCTTAAAAAAATATATTTGGAACAGTTTTCAAATTTCTTAACAGTACCTCGATGATATGCGATCAAAGCTTCATTTATAATTTTATAACGTTTATAACGTTAACCTCAAAAATGTTTTTTTTATAATATTTACGTTTAGATATCTTTTGAGTAACTAATTTTTTTAAGAACAAAGAAATTGCAAAGTTTATAATATTATTCATAAGCTTACTCAAATGATGCTTAACTATAACTATTGATTATTTTATATAGTTGCACGACAATTAACAATAAAAAATATAAATTATCTATAATATTCATGCTGAGCATGCAGTACACATTCATTGACTTTGATGTCAATAGGATACAACAATCAAAACAAACAAAACAAAATACTATCATTTTAACAATAAAAGTTTTTAATCATATATGAATAATGTATACAAAAAATGTATCTACATGTATGTATATATCTTTACCGAGTTAATTTGAAAAATCATATCTGCCTGCATGTGAACACAAAAGCCCAGGCACATGGCGAAGATGACAACAATGACAAATAATGCACACAATAGTATATTGTTTTAAACGTTTAACGGTACACAACCAATATGACTTCTCTATTTATGTTTTTGATTTATTATAATATATGATTTAACTAGATGCTACTGAGACTGACTGATATGATGAGGAGCTGAAGAAAGTGCTTCTAGACACGGATTAAATAAATGTATGATATAGGCGTGACTTTGGTGTTGATGTGGATATCAATTTATAGACACACATCACGAGTATTAATGTATTTGTATATTACGTATACTATTTATAAAGTGATGATTTATTTAGTTAATGAATCGAGATTTAAACTATACTATGTATGTGGAGCAAAACAACGAAATATTATTTAGATGACTTATTAGTGCGTATGATAAAAATTATATGTAGGTACAGAACAAGGAGAAACAGGAGGAAATAAGACTAACATTATTCGTCATTAACATCCTTTTTCTATCATTTGTGTTAAAATAACAATTGTATGCTCTCCATCAACGAAGGGATGCTGTGTTTTTCTATCCGAGATGACACACACGACGAACTTGTTAGACTTCATCAAAATTGCATTTTCTGACATTTGTGACGTCTCTCTGCATAAATTTAGTTTTTTTTTTTTTTTTATTGGAATGTTGTGTGTTTATAAGATTTGGTTATTTTTTGGTTTCAAAGGGAAAGGATATCCTTGCTGAACAAACACATACACACATCGTACACGAATCGCATAAGGAATGAAAAGAAAGTGTAGTGCGATGTCGACGAGTAGGGTATACAAAACACTCACACACGACAAACGATAAACGACACACGACACACTTTCACCCGAACGCCGATTTCAAACGCGTTCTTTTTGAATTCGCACTACCTCGACCCATATCAAATACACCGAAAAGCAAAAGCACATGTCAGCTTGGTGAATTTCCATTTTGAATTTCACTTGCTCTGCTTACTCTTGCTCTCTGGTTTTTTTGTTCATATTTTTTGTGTGTGTTGTGTTGAGTTTTGTTTTATTGTTGTTTCACCAACGAAACACGGTCTGTCTCACTCTCTTTTGTTGTTGTCTCCCCGAATAGGTATATCCTTTTAGTTTTCACTTTTCGCATTTGGCAGTCGACGGTCAGTGGAACGAAACTCACGGAAAAACCACATTTTTCACTTTTTATTCCTTTCTTCGGCTCCTCTATGATGCACATGCATTTGAAGGTTATTCAAGGGGCGGCGAAGCATAAGCACAACCAGCACAATTACAAAGTGTTGGTGTTTTTGTTTATTGAATGGCATTTTTTCTCTAGTTGTTGTTGCATTTATTTATTCTTAATCAGGACAGGAGTAGAAACATTGTAGATAGGTAGGTAGGTATACCTGTCTGGTTTTTAAATTGAATTTAAATGGCAAAGGAACACATAAAACACTCACACAATGATGATATTTTTTATTTCCTTATTTTAATTTTAATCTTTAGTTAAGTTAATGCTTAAGCATTTTCTTTTTTTCTATTTAAGGAAGGTTGCGTGGTTTTTTTTTTTTTTTTTGTTAAAGTAAGGGAAGAAAGTATATCACATGTTTTGTTTATTTGTACTTAAATAATTTATTATATTTTTTTTTTCTTTAACAAAGCTTTGAAATAAAGTTAAAATAAAATTTGGCAAGTTGTTTTGTTTTTTTTTTTTTTATTAGGTTATTATATAACTCTGTTTTGTATACGAAAATATTTTATAATATTTTTGTTTATATAAATTTAATTTGTTTTAATTTTTATATTTAAGTTTAAGACGGAAGAATTTTATTTTTATTTATTGCACAGTTTATTTCGTTGAGTTTTGTTTTGTATTGTTTTAAAATAAAGCGAAGCGTTGTAGAAATAATATTTTTTTTTTTTTTTATATAAAGAAAATTTGCATTTATTTTTATTATGTATGGAGTATTAAATAAAAAAATATTTATTATTTTTTTCTTTTTAGAGTTTTTCATACAGGTTTATTAGTTTTGTTTGTTTTGTTTTTTTTTTTGTTGTTGTAGTGAAGTTTGACAGAGAAATTATTGTTTTTTATAAGGCAGTTTGGTGAATTTGTTATTATTATTTTTATTAAACAAAAAAAAAAACATTTGCAGGGTATGTAGCATATTCAAATAAGAATTTCATGTAGACATAAGTTTTATTTTTATTTAAATAAATTTCTTTGATTTATGGACGGGCTGTTACGATATTTTTTTTTTTTTATTGAAAAATGAACTCTTTAATTTAATTTATTGTTTATTTCACATCACTTAAAAAATATAGTTAGCTATAAATATGTAGGTATTATTTTTTTTTTAATATTAACTTTGAAAATAAATTTGTGGAAATCTCATTTGTTTTTGTTTTTTGTCACCCACTGTTTTTACCAGGATATGCATTTCAGTTTGTAGGTATGTATTTTTCTATCCTCCTCCACTTTAGCTTTGAATACAAATAAAAAAGAAGCAATAATAATCGTGATCTATGTCTTTTTTTTAATTTTTCAAGGTTATAGACGTTCTGTAAATAGTATTTTTATTTTTGTAATAAGTATAGTTTTGTTTTGTTTTTGTTTAATCAAATGGAAGCAAACTATAAAAATAAAGCTATATTTAACACAACAATTGCGAGTATTTAGGTGAGATTCACAACAGAATATAGGTAGGTAATGGAATAGCTTTTATTATCACATTTTATTTTTTTCTTCTTCATAAATTATTTTGTTTTTTTTTTTTTGTGTGTGTTGTTACTGTAAAAACAATTTAAAATTTTAATTAAATGATATTTAGTGGATTTTTAATCAGTCACAAGTTCAAGAATACAATTTAAACAAAAAACGTAGAACGAAGAACGCACACACACCACACACATACATTTTGACACAGATTTTGTTGTTGCTTTTATTTGTTTGTTATATTTTTCGCTTTATTCGTCCTTGGGTGGAACTTGCCGTTTTTATTTGCTTTATTTCGTTCTCCTCTTTCGATTTTATTTCTTCTTTTTACCAAAAGAAAAAGGACCAGTAAGAATGAAAGATATCTTATAAAATCCACCACAAAGACAGACCACCGAAAATGATAATAATTATGAAATAGCGAAATTTAAACTTAAAAAAAAAAAAAACCCACACACAAAACTTTGCACCCTTTGAATTTTAAACTATTTTCGTTCACAATAGTTGAACTGAATTGTTTTGCTTTTTTTTTTTGGTAGATTTTGACATGAAAATGCTGTGGCTCTTGGTGTCCTAGGTCTCCTGTTGGTGTATATCTTATGTAATATGGGTGAAAAAAGGATGTTCAAGAACTTCACCACTCTCTTCTTTTTTTTTTTTTTTTTTTATTTCTCAAGCAAAGCAACAACAGTTTATTCCGAGGAGATTTCGCACTGATGTTTTATGGTTTTTTTTTCACACTTCGGCAAAGGAAATTTATTGAAACTGTAGGACACTTTTGTCTTTTTTTTCCTTTGATTTATCACAAAAAGGACTACAACACTCCGCAACAAAATAGAGTACAGATAATAAGAAAGGACGGACAAAAATCGTTTTTCGTTTTCATTTTCATTTTATTTTTGTTTAATTTTTGAGTGTTATGCAGCTGAGAACCATTTACGGTAAGCCAGCACAAAGGTTGTATATTTTATTATTGTTTCTCGCCGTAATCGTTGTCGTTGTCGTTATTGCCACTGATGGGGGAGAGCTCTATAGCTCCATTGGATGACACTCTTGATATCGAATAATAAAGACTAAACGGATGTTGCACGATTTTCACACTCAAGCTCAAGGATACACTAAGCAAAGTGTATATTCTCCATGTTTTTTTTGTTTCGATTTAAAATAGTTTAGAAGAAGATGATATATTTATGTGTACAGTAGATTTATAATAATTAAAAAATAAAATGAAAACAAAATACTTTATCTTATATTTTGGGTTGCCTATATTCAGATAGTCTAAAGTCAAAAGTGTGTACAAAGAGTAAATCAACAACATGCCGAAATGAATGGCATAGTGCGCTTGCTCCATCTAGTGGGGAGAATTTTTATACAAAACACAACACACTAGCAGAGCGGCACCACCAGATATAGGTGAACTAATACCATCATGGCGAACCAATATCATCTTCTTCTTCATTAACTCCAAACATCATAATCACCATCGTCATCATCATCATCATCAATAGGTATACCTAACGGTAGTATTCAGAATCAGAAGGTTGTTTCTTTGGCGGGTTATAGTAGACTTGGGGGTGTTTAATGGTACCTCTCGCTATCATACACAACATGCGTGAATGTTTGAATGTGTGTGTGTGTGGGTGAATTTTAAATGCTCTTCTCAGCTGGAAACAATGAGTAGTAAGTTATTGAGTATCTTTTTCAGATTTGTATGCTGATTTTGTTTACCGATTGAACCGATTGAATTTAAATTTTTTTCCACAAAATATTTATACGGAATGGATGGGTACGCGGATATGATGCTCCACTGACATATTTTCAACCGAAAATACCGACCGAGACAATGGAGAGAATGGAATTCAATTCACAGAGTAGGTAGATAAGTTGGAGATATTTATTTGTTGTTGGTGGGTTCTTACTGATTGTGAGTGATGGAACTTAATGACAACCCAACGTTGGTGTTGTCCCGGTTACATTAACTTTTTCTTTCACAAATGATGCACTGAATGCATATTGAAACATACTTTCTGGTGGATGTATGAATATTGCACCTTGCACAACAAATTTAAACAAATTTAAATATTACACACACACACACTTTCATATAACAGGAGAGTCATTTCCTGTGGAAGGTGTTATACAATTTGCAGATTTTTTTTGTTGCACATGTAACACGTGTGCATGAGTTGTCACTTTAGGTTAAACAAAAAAAAAACTAAATACAAAAATAAATAAATATTCGGAACGAACAGAAGATGGCGTCGTGTCCTTTGATTTAAATTATATATATTTGTTTTTTTTTTTTTTTTGCTCGAATAATTGATGTGAAGGTACTTTAGAGATCCTCACACGACACGGCATGTACCTAACTTGAAGTCACTTTGAACTATCAGAGCTGAACCACTCTCCTGTGTATTAGGTTAGCGAAAAAATTCCTCAAAAGCACCTTGTGCACGTCGTCGTCGTGTCGTCCAAAGCCAGTAAAAAACAAAAAAAAAAACAACAACATAATATCGAACGAGGAGGACACAAAAAAAAATTGTCATAAATAAAAAACAAACAAAAAAATCCGCAAAAGTTTAGCTGCAATGGCAACACTTCTTTGCCATTTTGCACACAGCAGATGGACGTGGGCTTTACTAGGTATACCCCAACGGAACCCGATCCCCCACCAGCTATATTTTAGAACAGCAGGCCTCCTTCTGCTATAAATGGAATGTTTTGGAACTTCGTTTTATGCACTGCAGCATATAACTTAAGGATAATTTTATTTAGGATATCCTTATATTCTTCGGAATGTTTGTTTTCCGCTACCTTCGTTCCATAACCACTATATAGCCTATCCACCCATCAGAGCCACAGATACCATCGTCATCCCCGTATCGCCACCGCCATCACCAACACCTCCACAACCACCAACACCACCAACACCACCACCACCGCACCCCTGCCATTCTTATAAGTGAAGTGGAGTATCTATCTTCTAGACTCTTGCCAATTTGTGGTTGTACAGCGATTGGGTGCCAAAGTCCACAACAGCCACAATAATAAAAAATAAAATAATTATTTGGGTTGTATTTTTCTTCTTTTTTTTCTCATTGTAATGTAAATAATGAACTTAATTGCATCCAGGCAATTTGTAAATGAAGATCTCCAGATATATACATATCTACGTAAATATACCTTTATAGAAATCAGGTTGAGTTTTTGTTTTTAATGAGAGCGCTTAGTGAAATAAGTCATGTTCTCCTATCTTATAAAATTTTCGTTGGTCTAGATTGAGCCGGGAACATAAAACAAAATCAAGGTGACCAGTCGTGTTTTTTTTTTTTGTCAAAGGTTTAAGGTCAACTCCGAAAAATTTTACAAAAGCGACGAGTACTCATTGTTATTTAAAGACTCTTGCTGAGTGAATTGAAATTCATGAGATAAATTTTCAATCTTATTGTTTGTCATGTCAACGTTTGAAGATATAATTTGTTAAGGTGAATTATTCAAGAAACTTGAATAAATAGTTAGCAATTTAGTAAAAATAGAAACCGTGTTAATTTTAAGCCTTTTGGTCTGAGGTGTTTTTTTTATAGGCGGAGATCTCAACATTGGCAACACTGTTTTCTGACATAGCCGATTTGACAGTTCTCGGTTATTTTAAAGTTAGTTTGGTTTGGCAATACACAATGAACAGACTGTCGCCTCAACGCCACCGAACCAACGGTTCCAATTATTTAAATTTATTAAGAAAAATATGGTTCATTTCGAGAATCTCGTTAGGCTTTACGTGCATTTCATGGTGCTCATACTTTACGTTCACTTTAAACGATGATACGCATCCCGTAATATATCATACAGTGCTCACACAACAATCGATTGATGGTGTGATGCGCATTCAAAAGTGTCAATTCCTGATCGTTGTTAAACTTGTGTCCATTCACTTTACGGTAAATTTTCAGTAGATGAAAGTTGGACCTATTAATCCATTTACACGCCAGCCACAGCCCCTCATTCCCAAAATTATATTCAAACATGTCAAATAGTCCTCTATGTTTCATTTGAATTTAAACCTCTAAAAAAACACCCGTTATAAATAAAATGCCTTAAAAATATTGCATTTATACAAATTTTAGAAAAATCATGTTTTGGATTAAAAAAAAAAGATTTTTTTAAATTAATTTTTGATTCCATTTTTTGTCTTATTACTTTTAACGAGCAATTCTTGAAAGGGTTTTCCAATAAGAGGTGTTATTTTGAATAGCCCGCTATTTCGGTAGCTGTCACTTTTGAAGCTGTCATTTTGACATTTGACAAGTAGAAACTACGCCATTTATAAAAATGGATACACGCTTCAACAACGCATTGAAATTATTAAAATTCACTATAAAAATGGTGAAAATTTGGCAGAGACGGTTCGTAAAACTAAAACATTTTTGGGTCGTCGTGAAGCACCTTGTCGGACCGCAATACAGAAATTGGTTGACAAAAATCGAGCTGTTGGGACAAGTTAGTGATGTGAAGAATAAAACCCGTGCACGTTGCTCAAGAACAACTGAGAATATTGCTGTTGTAGCCCAAAGTGTTGAAGAAAACCCAGGTTTGTCCATTCCTCGTCGTTCTTTGGAATTAGGCATTCCACAAACGTCATTACACCGTATTTTGCATAAAGACTTGGGTCTTAAGGCTTATAAAGTTCAGTTAACACAAGAACTCAAGCCGGCTGGTCATCAACAACGTCGTGTCTTTGCTGATTGGGTCCTTGAAATGCATGAAAATGATCCGGAATTTCATCGAAAAATCATCTTGACTGATGAGGCCCATTTCCACCTCGGAGGCTACGTCAACAAGCAAAACTGTCTCATCTGGGGCTCGGAAAACCCAAGAGTTATTGTTGAAAAGCCTCTCCATCCTCAACGCGTGACTGTTTGGTGCGGTTTATGGTCCGGCGGGGTCATTGGACCTTACTTTTTCGAAAATGAGGCTGGAGCAACAGTTACGGTCAATGGATTGCGCTATCGAGAGATTATTAATGATTTTTTATGGCCGGAATTGGATGGTATTGATATGGACAACGTTTACTTTCAACAAGGCGGCGGCGCTACGTGCCACACAAGCAATGAAACCATCGATCTTTTACGGGAAAAGTTTCCGGACCGTGTTATCTCTCGAAGAGGTGATCACAATTGGCCACCGAGATCTTGTAATTTAACAACTTGCGACTTCTTCCTTTGGGGCCACGTGAAAGATAAGGTCTACGCCAACAGCCCAGCGCCGATTCAAGACCTCAAAGATGGAATTCGTGAGGCTGTCGAGGACATAGGGTAGCCACTTTGCGATTTGGTTATGGAAAATTTCATGAAAAGGATATGGTCCTGTAAGCGTGGTCGTGGCGGCCATTTGGCTGATGTTGTGTTCCATTATTAACGGCATACCTTCCTCTTTATAATGAAATAAACATCCGATCATTTATCTAAAAAAATGCCATTTTTCTTTGAATATCAAAATAACACCTCTTATTGGAAAACCCTTTATATATATATATATTATATAATTGGTTTCTCGAAAACGGCTCTAACGATTTCGATGAAATTTTCAGAATTTGTTTTTATGAGCAAGGAAAAAAATTTAAAATGTCATAATCTAGATCCGCCCACTTCCACGCCCACTTTTCTTATTACTTAGTTTCTTGGAAACGACTGAACGACTTTTATGAATTTTTCAGTTAATTTTTATGAACGAGAAAAAAATTAAAATGTAAGACTAAGTAACATCTGCCCACTGCCATGCCCACTTTTATAATTTCTTGGTTTCTCGGAAACGGCTCTAACAATTTGATAGAAAATTTTAGAGTTTGGTTTGATTAGCAAGAAAATTTTTTTTAAATGTTTTTAGTTAGATCCGCCCACTACTTTGATCACTTTTCAAATTTCTAAGTTTCTCTTAAACGACAAATACTATTTTAATGAAATTTTCAGTTTTTTTTATGAACGAAGAAGAAATGAAAAAGTTTGATTTAGTAAAATAAGCCTACTGAAAAGCCTACTTTTATGATTTCTCGGAAACAGCTCTTAAGATTTTGATGACATTTTCAGTTTTATTCCGTGAGCGAAAAAAAAATTAGAAATTAGTATTAGTAAAATCCGCCCATGTTTTGCTAATATTTTTCTTCAAAAGTTTATCTCACAATTTTTTTATGAAAAACCGCAAAAATCAACTGATAATAAGCTTTGTTTCTAATTGTCTGATCTTCAAGGTCATGATGAAATTTCAGGCTACATATAAAAATTGTTATGTAAGGATTAAGGACATTAATCATGTGTTACTAATTTGATTTTCTTTTTTAAAAATGCAAAAGTTTATATGAAATTTCAGTTTTTCGAAAAATTATGTAAGCTCATACTCATATTTTTGCTATTCATCCTATTCATCAGAGGTGCAGAAAGCAGTCTGATACGGGTGGAGGAGTGAGATACAAACAAAACTTGTATGGATCGACTTTTCCTGTGCAACGCAATGAAAAATATAAAGACAACACATTTTCATTGCAGAACTCTTTTCCTATTATTTTTATTTTTACGCGTAAATATTCTGACGGTAAGTTATAACATTTCCATATCAAATTCTTAAGATCCCGAGCAAAGCACGGTTTCCCAGGTACTATACTTGAAGTGGCTACAGCAAAATATTTTCTTTGTATATTGTATTCATATTGAAGCAGAATTTTTAAACATTTTTCCGTAAACTAAATTGCCAATTTTTTTCCTTGAAAATAAAAAAAAATATATAAAAATCATTCGTTTTTTTTAGTCTTTTGTGTTAGGTTCCATAAAATACAAGCTCCCATAGCCTAATTTGTATTCCTTTTAAAATCAAATAAACAGCTTTATACTCATACTTAGAAACCACAGTGTGAGCGCACATAAGAGGGAGTTTAATGCGATCCAAGTCGTGCACTATTGATTTTTGACAGGAATGCAATACTTGCCTTATAGACTGTACAACAAGTGAAAAGTGTTTTCATTAGAAAATGACGCTCATATAAACTTATTGTGCTTTGAAAATAAAAAAAATATTTTTCTCTTTGTTATTAAAAAGATACGTTGGTTACAGCTACGTACTTATATAGGGTGTTGGGAGTTGATTCTTTTTGACAGCTGTCACTTGATTTATGCTCAGTTTTATTTGCCATTTCATAATTAATAGACTAAATCCTGAACAACGTTTGCAAATTGTGCAAATTTATTTCCAAAATATTGGTTTGCACGCTGCGTCCAATATTCCGTCGACATAATAGCAAAATAGCATAAATTCGAGCAACCATGGAACGGTTTCGCACCACGTTTACTCTAGTGGATAATGCGCATCCTCAGAAATGCCGTACAGTGCGCACCGAAGACGCTATTGCCAGCCGCGCGGCCACTTGCCCGAAATCATTTTTAAAACATAATGGCAAACCCTTATCCTTATAGTTAACAAAATTCTTGGCCATATCATTAAATTATATACCTTTTCTTTCTTCTTGAAAACCACACGTCTAAAAAAAACATCCTTTACAATAAATTTTATTCGAATATTTTATACGAATGCTAAACATTTCATATTTGTATTTTATTTTCAATAAAAAAAAAAAATATGGTCACCACACCCTGTGTATAATTTTTTTTTTTCGCAAGGCATTAGACTGCAATTTATTTGCTATGGTCATTGATTCTGGGCTATAATTTATCTTAAATAAAATGTCCCTTTTGTCATAAATTCTGTCTGTCCTCGGTATTTCGGTTCGGTTAGGTATACTTATACCTATAGATCGACTAAATGTATAAAGTGTGCAAAAGTTTTGAAGGTTGCAACCCCCTGATTATTTAAAAAAATAAATGTGGTAACTTAATATAAAACGCTTTTTTTCGTCTGAGTGCAAGAATTGTGAAAGTAACCCTTATTTTCATAAACTCGTTAATTTTGTTTTTTTTTTTTTATTTTTTTGGTTCAGTGGAAGAAATTTTTCGATTCTTGAGTTGATATTTAGCCTATTCAAAAAGGCATACATCGCCGTTTTAAACACATACATTATGTATTATTATGTTTTTTTTTTTTTTTTTGATCAATTTATATTTATAATCACAATCAAATGTGGGTTACACCAATGTTGTACAGCCTTAAATGGAGGAAAACTTAATCAGCGACAGGCATCAGAAGATAAAAACCTAGGAGACAAATCTGATATGTGAAAAAGAAATAAGTGAAAAGTTAGGCCCGGATCAGGCGTAATTCCTACCAAAGTCACTCAATAAATGATGCAGAGCACTCACCACGCTGAAAGAAAACCTACCATTTTGGAGTAATATTTAGCTATCAACTGAACAGACTCAAGTTTGAAACCAACTCTACCTGATGCCTATCAATTTACTAAATATTAATGTGCGCGTTCAACGCATATCTAAACTTTCAGAATTCTGAATTATTGGAGCTTCTGATTGGCGAGCTGTCATAAAAAGTTAGATGTCATCTGAATTTTCAGAACTTTTTATGACAGCTGGCCAATCAGAAGCACCAATAATTCAGAATTCTGAAAATTCAGATATACGCTGAACGCGACCAATGAATACTCATCTGTGGGAGCATGAAGTGATGTCGGAAGACTATAGCCAAAAATGTATCATGACATGATTGTTCAGTAGGGAATAGAAACCAGTGAACTTCAATCAAACTTACTCAATTACATATGTATTTGAATAGATTTTCATTTTCGATAATATGTCCATCACTATCAACTTCTGTAGAATGAATGTATATTCGAGATCGACTTCCATTCCCTCCGAAGATGGAACAATTTGTTGTCTATTCTAATTTGACTGTAACAAAGTTTTTATTGTAATTAAATCGTCAGAACTTCAAAATCAATATGCATCAGCACAAGTAGCACAAAATAGTAATAATTTCGGTATTACATTTCTTAATTCATACTTTATTTAATCTTAAATTGGTGTAAGAATTTATGGCATTTCTTTATTTCTTCTTTATTAGGTGTTTTCTTCAAGAACTTATATTAGTATGTTCACTTTTACTTAAAGCATTCCTAAATACTTCTTAAAATGACATTTCTTAAATCGGTGTTTTCTTATTTCTTTAATACTTCTTTAATCCTTCTAAAAATTATTTTTTCTAAGAAATTAAATCGGCATTTTTGTGATTCTTTAATACTTCTTTAAGTCTTCTAAAAATAGTATTATTAATTGCACCACTTGATACAAGTAGAAGCTGCACTACGCATTAGGTCTGCCATGCCGGAGGCCTGGGTTCGATTCCCAACCTCGTTTTAAAAAAAAATTCAATTAAGTGTTTGAAAAAATCATTACTTTTGTTACTGCATTTTTTAAGGTGTATTTAATACTAAAAATTGTCATCTCAATTTTTCAATCTTTGAAGCAACTTGAACTTGTGGAGTTTTCGATGTGCATATTTGTTTATTTAATAGGATGTTGGTATTATAATTGCTTCTTTTTTACTATGAGCAACCTACGTCAATTCTTTTCCACAATTGAAAATCGAAAACGTTCTTTTAACTAGCTCTTAATTTAGACAAGCATTGAAATTCATCAGATTGGCTGAGTAGGGAGCGCACAGGAACGCTATGCAAAGGAACTCGAGTTCGAATCCTGGTGGAAGCACAGGTATCTAAATAAAAAAAAATTGACTTCAAATACAGTGTAAAATAATAATATCATCACAGGAAAAAGCAAAAATAGTTGAAAATAGAAAATGAAATTACAAAAATGAAAGACTTAAACAAATAAGTAATAATACAAAATAAATAAAAATAAAAAAAAATATAAATTCATTTTTTTTTCATAATAAATGCTATACCTTTGAAAGAAGGAGTAAAGAAGTAATAAAGAAGGATTTTTGAAGGAAACAAAAATTCAATACCTATTTTAGAAGGACTAAGGAAGTATTTAAGACAAATGTTATTCTGAGTTAAGAAGATTTTAAGAATCAATTTAGCTTCTTAATTCCTTCTATCGGCCCGCCTACTTGCGCCTTTTCACTACTTAATACGAATTTAAATCCGTTTTAAAGAAGAATACAGACATTGCTTTAGAATTCTAAAATCCTTCTTTAAGTTATTCTGTGCTACTTGTGAGTTCAGTTAGTATCTCAATTGAACAAATCTCTTCCTAGTTTCTTCTCGGCTAGATTTTAATCTTGCAAAGAGTAGTCAACATATAAAAAAAAAAAACAGACGATATCATGCATAATCTGCAATATTCATGATTCTTTATTAAAATCTCACCTAAACTTCTTAAATTTCCTCAGGAAATTTCTATCTCATTACAAAAATTGTTTTTACAAAATAACACGCCACATATTCACTTTTGAATCAGATGGCAAAGCGGAAATAGCTGCCTTTTTTCATTGAGTCAAGTGCATATTCAAAGCAAAAGTTCGAACCATCTGTTTTACCTCCCCTCTCCCTCCCCCCACCCCCAAGGCAAATACAAATTAGCATGTTTCATTTTCTTGTTTGAATATATCAACTAAACACTTTAGGTAAGTTGCATTTTTTTTTTCAATATTTATCCACTTAAACCATAAATCTGAATCTATTTCTGCTCCACAAAACGAACAAAAGGATTTAAATTACAACAAAAATTAAAAAAAAAAAAAAAACATTTTTGAAACGGATTTCAAATAGGTTCTATTGATTTTGGATCTTTGCCATGTGACCAAAGGCAAAAGAATCGAATGAAAAGTCATATTGTATGTTGTAAGATTAAAGAGATAAAAATTGTGGTAATCTGTTAATTGTTCTCACTTGCCTTATTTGATTGTTACTCTTTAGTCCTGTGGGAATTGGGGGCAAAAACAGACATGAATGAGAGCATCAAGAATATAGCCCATAGCGTCTTTACTATAGGCATATAGATATGTAGAGATTTTATTTTGAATTGATGAAAGAAGCACACAAAAATGTCCTCGGGAAAATGCACTTGCATATCTTTATGAGCTTTCTATTTTCAATGAAAAATATGTAATACGTTTGTAAATATCAGAGTAAGTTCATTTATGCTTTAAATTAATTTAAAATTTTTGTCAATGCGCTTGCAACTTGCAAATTATGTACTTTCAACCTTAGTTTCGTTTTTTTTTTTTTCTTTTGAAAACAAAACCGATTAAGTTTTAGTATCGCTAATGACAGTCATTTTTACTTGCTCTATAGGGCAAGTATTGGTTTCGTGTGAAGAAAAAAACTTCGAGGTTGTACTCAAAACTAACACTTCGCTGATCGAGAAGTTCGAAAAAGTGGGTTTCGTCATCCCGTCTGTCAGCCTGTGCGTCTGTGCGTCCACTGTAATTTGACGTGGTGGTCCGATTTGTATGAAATTTGGTACAGAGTACTTTCGTGTGATTCCCTAGAGTAGAAATTGGAATTTTTGTTTTAGCTCACCTCGGGTAGTTGCCAATTTTTTTTAATTTTCTCAAAAACGGCTCCAACGATTTTGATTAAACTTCGTATTTGTAATAACCAAACCAATTGCAAGAAAACTTCGTTTCTGTCTTTTTTCAAAAAATTCACATAACGGAATTAGGTATTGCACGTTTTTTGAGAAAATATAATAAAGGGTGATTTTTCAGCTGGTTTGGTTTTGGCAACACTGGTTTTGACAGCTGACGTGTGTTTAGTACCTTGTGTCACTGTCAAACAGCTTCAGTTTGGTTTGCAATTTAACCATGGATCGTCTTACAAATGAACAACGCTTGCAAATTATTGAATTTTACTATCAAAATTCGTGCTCGGTTCGAAATGTTCATCGCGCGCTGCTTGTGTTCAGCGATGAGGCTCATTTTTGGTTGAATGGGTACGTAAATAAGCAAAATTGCCGCATTTGGAGTGAAGATCAGCCAGAAGCATTGCAACAGCTACCAATGCATCCCGAAAAAGCCACTGTTTGGTGCGGTTTATGGGCCGGCGGCATTATTGGGCCATATTGGGCGAATCGCAGCGTTACTGTCAATGGTGAACGCTACCGAGCGATGATAACAAACTTTTTTTTGCCCGAAATGGAAGTTCTTGACTTGCATGATATGTGGTTTCAACAAGACGGTGCCACATGCCACACAGCACGCGAAACAATGGCGCAATTGCGAGGCGAGTTTGGTGAACAGTTAATTTCACGTTTCGGGCCGGTCAATTGGCCGCCTAGATCGTGCGATTTGACACCATTAGATTATTTTTTGTGGGGGTATGTCAAGGCTAATGTCTATAGGGACAAGCCTGCTTCGATTGACGCACTGGAAGCCAACATCCATGCATTCATTCGTGAGATACCGGCCGATATGTGTGAAAGAGTATGCCAAAATTGGACTCAGCGGATGGGCTACCTGAGACGCAGCCGCGGTCAACATTTGCATGAAATTATCTTTAAACATTAAATTGCAAGGTTCAAACTATCGATTCAAATAAATATTTCATTCATTTTTTCGAATTTTTTGTGTTTTTTTTTTTAAAAAAGTTCTAAACCTCTTAAAAAATCACCCATTATAACTCTGAATTTGAAACAAAGGAAAATCTTCTAACTGTTTACAGTGCCATCTTTCTGAAAAGCTAAGCCCCAATCCTTCGACCATTTACATCTTGTGAATCAGCTGAATACCAATTCCAGTGCGCCATCTGTCAGCGACTGGAATGGAAACTGTTAGATGGAGATGCTCGAATATTTTAGTGGGTGCTAGTTGGGATTAGAACTATGTTAATTCCCTATATAAACGGATGTTTTCGAGCGCTTGGAGAGCGAGTAAAGTAAGAAGTAAAAGTGTATCCTGAAGTGAATTTTAAATTGCATCCCTACTATTGAGATTGGAGAATAATAAAAAGGATTTGAAGTGTGAAATAAAGTGTGTTTATTTTGTAAAGTGGACTTTATTATTTAATGGAAATAAGTTTTACTATCGAACCCTGGTAGAACATTACAATATGATCATATTTTTGGGTTATTTAATGTCGTTTTCGTTTGGATTTCGGAACTGTTCCATTCCTATTGAAAATGGAAAATTTGGAGTGAAAGGAGTGAAAAAGGAGTAGCTCCGAACGTCCACTCGAAAACGACATAAGTAAATATTTGTGATGGTTAGACCGATTTTTTTATAATTTTGCAATCTGGTGCTTCTCAATAGTTTAAACAATATTGCATTTTAAAACTTTAAAAAAAACATTGATTCGTTAACATACAAAAAAAATTAAACAAAAATTAATTTTTTAGTGGGAAGTTTTGAGTCTTTTAATATTTTCTCGTTAAATATATACATTTAGAAGCATTTGTAATATTAACCGTTTAGGGGCATACATCACTTTGCATCATACTTTGTACGATATCTATGGAAAAATATTAAATTTCTTGAAGTTAAGCACAAGAATAAAACGACTAATAATAATACAGTCGGCTCTCCCTAAGTCGTACTCTCCCTAAGTCGAATTTCTATCTAACTCGTACTTTTTCGCTATATTTTAACATTCCCTCCAAACCATTCCCTGAGTCGAACTCTCCCTAAGTCAAACCTCTCGCTAACTCGAACACATTCACTTGATTACTGGCATTTTTTTCACCCCTTAAGTCGAATTTTGCTTAGCACAAAACAAAATTTAAAAAAATTACCCCTTCGGAATTCGTATTTGGATATAAATGTATGTATATTCTTTTTAATATGTACATATATTTTTTTTGTGATAATATTTAATTTTAAACACGCAAGAAGATGTTTTTATTTTTTATTTTATATTTTTGTTTTGTTTCGATGAATTCATGAGTCCTTATTTTATTATTATTTTTTAAAATAAGCAAGAAGTTATATTTTTTGTGGACTTTTTGTAAGTATGTATATTAACGTTTTTTAATTAAATAAAAAAAAAATCTGTCTCTCTATAACTCGAATTTTTCCAAAACTCTCTCTAACTCTAAAAAATCTTGGTATCCCGTGAAAATTCGACTCAGGGAGAGTCGACTGTATTTGTCTGATTTTAATTTCTTTCTTGGCACTCTGAAATTACCCATCGAATATGGTGACAGGTGTGGCGTATAGTGGAAGTGGGAAAAAAATTATATTAGATAGGTAGTGTAAGGAGGGCCATTTTCAAGCAAAATATTTTTAAATGGCTCATTTCACAGCCATATATGTCGTCGCAAAAAACCAAACATTATTTACGAAGAAAATAAAATTTTTTTGGTTCTGGACAGATTTTCGGATTTTGTTGAGTTTATGCAGTTTTCATTTAGTTTAATTAACTATATCTATATAGTTCATGACAAAATTAAGATAATAAACTTATAACTGACCATTACATCAGAGTTTTCTGGAATTTATTAGCAAACATTTTTCAAGAATATAGTATGGACAAAATGACATACAATGGCCATGTACAAAACGACATACCTAAACATGCTCCAAAAGGAACTTATATTACTGGTCAAGGCAAAAGGAAGTGAAAAAGTCGACACTATCACCTTAAATTAACATATCAACACATTATATAAACGGACTTCAAGAAAAAAGTGCAAAAATCCAGTCATTAGGCTCAAGCATCCCAAAGAATATCAAACAATTCATTTGTGAATTATGCATTTACTATGAACCTGAAGGTATTGTTTTTTCAATTATTAATACATTTTAGACAAAATTGACTTAAGAACCACTATGGACCCACCAGATTTTGTGTATGTCATTTTGTCCATATGAAATATGTCAGTTTGTCCATATTGTATGTAAATTTAACAGTTTTTTTCTAACAGTTTTTTAGAACTATTTAGAAGCATTATCTTTCCAATCTTGAAAAAAGGGAATGCAGAAGACGCCAGCAACTACCGGGGAATATCCTTTTTAAAAACAGTTATGAAAATCTTTTCGGCAATACTTCTCAATCGCCTAACGAATTGGATAATGGAAAATGGGCTCCTTAGTGAATTCCAAGCAGGATTTCGCAAAGAATATAGTACCGTTGATAACATTTTCACGTTAACAAGCATAGCTAAGGTCTACCTCGATAAAGAAAAGAAACTATATGCTTTTTTCGTGGATTTCAAGGCAGCTTTCGACTGCATAGATAGAAATTCTCTCTTTCTCAAACTAAGCAATGTAGGCGTCTCAACGAAGTTCCTCAAAGTATTACAAAGTATGTAAGAGCAAAACGAAGCGGCGGTGTGGGATGGAGACCATTTATCTTACTGGTTTGATACAAAAATGGGTGTGAAGCAAGGATGTTTACTAAGCCCTTTACTTTTTTCAATATTCCTTGATGACATTACATCCTTTCTACCAGGAGGAATTGTTTTCAACGGAATAAACATCAAATGCTTAATGTATGCAGACGACATCGTCCTGCTGCGGCTGAGACGCCAAATATGATGCAACTCATGACCAACAAACTACATCAATATTGCAACAAATGGAACCTAAAGGTTAACACGAACAAATCTAAAATCATGGTCATTAGAAATGGCCACGGTAGATACGCGAGGGAAGAGAAATGGACCTGGGAAGGCGAGGAATTGGAAAAGGTCAAAGAGTATAAGTATCTAGGAGTAATACTGACTCCCATTCTCTCTCTCTGGAAAAGCATTTCAAATCCAAGCTGCATGATGCTAAAATAGCCATCAATTGTAATTGGAAAGGAGTTCTTTGCTAAACTAACGTTGCAACAAGTGTGAAGTATAAACTTTTCAAAGCGGTAGTAAGAACCATAATCTACTATGCTGCTCAGGTCTGGGGTTTTTTTCAGCATGATGAAGTAGAAAAACTCTTAAGATATTTCCTAAAGAAAATTTTTCGTCTACCAGAAAATACTCCAACATACATGCTTCATTTGGAGGCTACGCTCAAACTACACTTCAGTTATATCAGAAAGATCATGGAATACCACCCGCAAAGACTACCCAAAATAGTGGCATCCGATATCATTCAACGAAAATCTCAATTCTTTGGTTAATGGACTGCTCTTGGAACACAACGTCCAACTAGACACCGACAACCCGATAACATGGGAAAAACCATTGGAAATCCTTCGGAATTCTATCAAGGAGGCAAAATTTGAATTCTTCCATCAGCTTGTAAGACAAAGTGAATCCAGAATCCTATATCGAACGCTGGAGCACAGTCTAGTAAACAACTATTTCCACGACAGCAACAGCATTGAAACAATCTCCACAATCTTCAAAGTGAGAGGGGAGCTCTTGTACTTAAACTACATGCCACATCGAAGTGACCGAAACAGTGAATGCACACTCTGTAACCTGCAAACGGAAGAAAACGTGATACATTTTCTAGGAACTTGTCCGATTCTTAACTCCAGTAGACGCGCCCACTGGGCGAAAAATATGCTAACTGTGGATGAACTTAAAATCATTTTAAACGGCGACAACTGGGACCTATTTCACCAAACACTTTTCACTTTTCACTTTGCAACTTTTAACTTTTACTTTGCAAATTTCGTTTCACCAAACGCAAATTTGCAAAGAGGAAATTATTGGAATGATAAGTCGAAAAGTTTTTCTCTTTGCAAAATACGTTTCACCAAACGCAAATTTGCAAAGTGAAAATTTCTATTCTGCAAAGTGAAAAGTTTTCTTAGTTTGCAAAGTATATGTTCTTTTCGTTTCACCAAACAAATAAACTTTGCAAATTTGATTCAGAATTTTGAAAAGCTTTTCAGTAATATGCAAAGAGAAATTTTTATTTGCAAATAAGCGTTTGTTTTGAAAAGTTGAAATAACAATACACAAATGAACCGTTTTGAAGAATTTTTGGAAAATGAAGAAGTAAATAGAAGTGACCAAAGGGTAGTGAAAATAATTTTTTGACAAAAGATAGTTTCCGATTAAAACAACCATCGAATTTGTTGTATCTAAAATTGGACATACATTTGAATTCAACAGTCAAAAGAATATGTGTTAACGTCCTTTGCAACAAATTTAGAGTACACTACATTGGGTTGAGAATGTAACCCAATATTACGGTGTTGCATCTATGCGCGAAATAAGCAAAGCTATACCGTCTGCAGAGTAGTTCATCGAGTGTCGAATGTAATCATAGTAGATGAATTTCTCCCAAACACCATTTGCTGGACACAAAATTCCTTAGAAATAGCCTTATATTTTTTTTTGTCAATATGCATGGAAAGCACCTTTAATATAATAATTGTTTGTGGCGCATATCGGTCTTTATATGCTATGTTGGCCAAGTAGGGTGCATGATGCAAGAGTGGTGAGGAATTCTTGTTTGGCAACCAATTTCAATGCGGGCCATCGACCATTCCCTAATGCAGTGATCTTAGGAGATAGTTAGTGCTCATGCTTTGAGTAAATGGTTAATAAACACCACTAAGGACAAATCTGGTAGATCCAGTGGAACAGAGATTTAATTTGGCTCATACAAGGACCATTCAAATCATTGATGAATATACACTTCGTGAACATAGGGCAACAAGGTTTTTACTAACATTTTTGTCAAAATTGAGTTATATATTGAATCGTAGTAAAAAGGCTTTCCTCTTTTGTGATTGCCTCTATCAGTATCTTTCTATCTCTTACGGTTTCAGAAATAACTAAAGACAAAGGAGAGAAAAGGGTTCTATCTACACATATTCCATGTACTAAAGAATCAAGCGCGATAGAAAATATATATATCTAAGCCGTAATACAATGTTCTATCAGTAAGTTATAACCTTGTCCTACGTCCAAATTAATACAATCCTAGTTTTACTTTGCAACTTTGCAAAATATGAATTCAAATGCAAAGTTTTATTTTAAATTGGTGAAACACTTTTACTTTTCACTTTTCAAAAATAGTATGATAAATTGAAAAGTGCAAAGTCTTTTCACTTTGCGAATTTTGTGAAACACATCGCACTTTTACTTTGCAGGAAATTATTTTTTTGCAAAGTTGCAAGGTGAAAAGTGAAAAGTGTTTGGTGAAATAGGCCCCTGGTCAACTCTAGTGAGCTACGTTAAAACTGCCTGGAAATACCGTACCCAAATAATAAACGAAAGTTTCTGATGAATTTAATTCTATTAATAATTGTGAGATACTCTTATTTTGCATTTTTAAAACAACTATTTCATTTCTATTCAATGTTTTATAAAATATAATATTTTCTCTTTTTTTCGGCTGACGGCTTATGCCATGCTCTAATTGTGAACTATGTATGTATGTATGAAAATGAAATAAAGATCACATCTAACTAACTAAACTAAAACTATTTATATTTTAAACTTAAAAAGTACCTACTGGTAAATGTGTGCAATGAATTGCAAAAAGACATAATAAACATAACACTGGGATAAATACTCTAAATAATTTTTGTTAGTAAAAAAAGCTAACAGTATGTCATTTTGGACATACTTCCCTTATAGGTACTTTGAACAGTTATAAATAAATAATAATTCCGATCTGTTCAAATTAAGCAAAGAATTTGTTTTAAATTGTTTTTCGAAGACTTTACTATGAGATTATGAATAACATGAAACAGGCGCCGCTTTCCATTAATAGGAATAGCGGTGTAACGTCCGTATATAGAAAAAGTTAATTAACATCGAATCACGTTTTGAAGCCCATATTCGTCAACATACAGCTACCTAATGTTTACAATTTCACCAATTGTTTTCTTTATACCAACACTACGCATCAGTGGAGTGGTTTCAAGTTTTGAGCTATCGTGACTCTAATACGAAGTGGACATATTCTGTCTTAGTTTTAGTAAAATTATTTTATAAAATAAATTTAAATGGAAAATAATCGCGAATCGGTGATTTTTTTTAAACCATTACAAACCAATTGTCAGATTTTAAACTGCCAGTGTCATTATTATTCAATAGTTTTTGCAGTTTTATAGTCGTGACATAAATGTTCAACATTTTTAACAAAAAAAAAAACCATCCGTCTGTCTCTCTGTTCGACAACAGCCTAAACGGATGGGTCGATTTTCTTTAAACTTGGTAACTTACGGGTGATTTTTAAGCTGGTTTGGTTTTGGCAACACTGTTTTTGACAGCTGACGTGTGTTTTGCAATTTAATCATGGATCGTCTTACAAATGAACAACGCTTGCAAATTATTGAATTTTACTATCAAAATTCGTGCTCGGTTCGAAATGTTCATCGCGCGCTGCTTGTGTTCAGCGATGAGGCTCATTTTTGGTTGAATGGGTACGTAAATAAGCAAAATTGCCGCATTTGGAGTGAAGATCAGCCAGAAGCATTGCAACAGCTACCAATGCATCCCGAAAAAGCCACTGTTTGGTGCGGTTTATGGGCCGGCGGCATTATTGGGCCATATTTCTTCAAAGATGATGCGAATCGCAGCGTTACTGTCAATGGTGAACGCTACCGAGCGATGATAACAAACTTTTTTTTGCCCGAAATGGAAGTTCTTGACTTGCATGATATGTGGTTTCAACAAGACGGTGCCACATGCCACACAGCACGCGAAACAATGGCGCAATTGCGAGGCGAGTTTGGTGAACAGTTAATTTCACGTTTCGGGCCGGTCAATTGGCCGCCTAGATCGTGCGATTTGACACCATTAGATTATTTTTTGTGGGAATATGTCAAGGCTAATGTCTATAGGGACAAGCCCGCTTCGATTGACGCACTGGAAGCCAACATCCATGCATTCATTCGTGAGATACCGGCCGATATGTGTGAAAGAGTATGCCAAAATTGGACTCAGCGGATGGGCTACCTGAGACGCAGCCGCGGTCAACATTTGCATGAAATTATCTTTAAACATTAAATTGCAAGGCTAAAAATATCGATTCAAATAAATATTTCATTCATTTTTTCGAATTTTTTGTGTTTTTTTTTTTAAAAAAGTTGTAAACCTCTTAAAAAATCACCCATTACATACCTATCGTTTACTGGCACTTTTAGAGCCAAAAATAATGGCACTTTCAAATTTTGTTGGCAAATTGGAAAATAATATTTTTCTCAAAATCGACTCCACAGATTTAAAAAAAAAAATAAATTTGAATAGTTGTATGTTCCCGTTTAGTAAAAAAAAATCGTTCGGAACAAATGATTTTTAAGAGGCACCTTCTAAATGAACGATATGTTTTATTTTCGCTTTTCTCGAAAAACGTTCAACTGATTTTGATCAATTTTTCCATGAAAAATGTTTAATAATTAAAATATTTTGCATGCCAAAATTTTCAAAAAAAAATACTTTTTGGATTTTTTTAAAAAACGTTTGAATTTTTTTTGAAAACTAAATATTTAGAAAATGTCTCAGTAGATTTGTATCAAACTTGAAAAAAAAACCGTTTTTATCTATAAGATTTCAAACAAAAACTTATTCTTATAACAAAAAATAACGCTACCACGCATTCAAATGTTTAAAAACCGTTAAGGAAAATCATTTTTTGTGATCAAAAACTACTACAACAATTTTTTTATAAAAATAAGTACGATATATACATATTATTAACAGTACCGCTCATAGAACGCTTATTTCCAATTTTCGACAGTCTCATTATCTGCTTAACCGAGTAAAACTACAGTTTTTATACAGAAGATTGTAATAATAAGTTTAAATAATTGCATGTCAAAATTTTCAAAAAAAATATTTTTCGATTTAAAAAAAACGGGCGGATTATTATTTTTTCTGAAATTCAATTTTTATCTTTATTTAATTAATTCATTTTTTTCTCTTAGAAATATTTACAAAATTTTATATTTAAAAAATAAATTCTTTCTAAAACCGTTCCTACGTTTTTTAAATTATTTCACATAAATAACGATTTATTAAAGAAATCAGATGGTGTACATCGCGTTGGGTTCAAAAAAGTTGTAGAAGTATTTTAATCAATTTATATCTAATTTTCCAGTATAAATAATGTAACTTCCATGCAGTGTTGCCAGATGAAAAAAAATTTCCCCCCAGAACAAATTTTAAACCCCCCAGATTACCACATTTTATCAACAAAAACTTCTAAATTTTTTTTTTTAATTTTTCATAGCTCCTAAATTTGTTTTTAATTTTAAATTTAATTAATTCACACAGCTACAATAAAAAAAAAAAACGTTTGTACAAAAGGTACTAAGTAATAAAAGAAAATTTGTTTAGTGTTTTCTTCACATTGTCTGAGTAAATTTTTGATTATTTACTCAACATTTTAATTATCCGCAAATTAAATCCTCACAATAAGAAACTTAGCGTTTCACATTTTTATCGAAATAATAAATGTATGTGTCAATTAGATGTTCCAATTTTCCAGACAAATAGTTTTGACTAATGAAAACTGGAATAAAATATAAATAATATCTAAATTGCCAATTACATAAATTTGCTAATCCTAATCGACACTTAATCGGGCCATTAAAATACTTTGAACGTTAATTATAAGCTATACTGTTTAGATTATGTGAAACATAAGGGAGGTTGATAATTGATTAAAAAGTTACAAATTGCTTATTTAGAACTTTAATCACACATTGTGAAACAAGCCCTTAAGTCCATACATATATACAAATATACGTAAAATACTGAATTTAATTGTCAGGTTTAGCGCACATTTCAGATACATTTTAGTGAATTAAATGAATATTTAACTAGTTCATCTTATCGATTATAACTTGCTTACAATTAGATTCTTCTACTCCTGATGTTAAACGAGTTATGCAAACATATATCTGACAGGCGGCACAACTATGCATCACTTATGATTTATGTACATTTTGTAACTATAATTCAATTTGAATGTTTTTGATGAAAAAATAAATCTGATCTTTACTAGATTTTAATTAAATAACAAATAATATCTATAACTTACATGTACATGGCAAATTAAAATCAAATCAAACTTAAATTTGCATACCGTTAACGACGTTTTCAATTAATAAGATTAATAGGTTATTATTTATTCATACAAAATAAAAAAAATAAAAAAAAACAATCAATCACATTCCACAATCGATGATGAAATAAAATGTTAGAATTTCGTAGATTTATATTATGTAAAAGCAATTATTTTTATTAATATAATTAACTCTGCTTGCTATATTCTTGTCTAGATACCACTATGCTTAATTTGATACTAATTTATATGTGTACAGGCAGAAAACGAAAATATGGACTCATTTGAATATTTTATAAAATTTTGAACTCTCCGTAATAAAAAAAAAAAAACAACAATAAAAAAGAACAATCTTTGCATTTGAATTAAAACTCGTTCCGATATTAAAGCTGAAACCGAAACGGAACAACTTCAATTTGGTTCTTGAAAAAGTCAACAGAGAACCAAGAGATTTTCATTAATGAAATTATAATTGATACCTACAGGGTGGTATCTTTAGTTTTTTTAGAAAATTTTACTTGGAAAAGCATCAATTGGTATAATGTGGTGTAAAAGACAAATATAAAATTACTTTCACATGACTTAATAATAATGAATTTCTTCATGTAAACAAAATTGATAAGGGCGTTTTATCACAAAAAAAAATATATAGCACATTGCTCTTGGAACACAAAAAAAAATTATTTTGGGTCGGCAAACATTTTTTATCAACAGCAATGTTTTGAGACGTATGGACCTGCTGTAACTAGGTGATAAATATCTTGCATTAATATGCGCGACTGTAGGACTGTGACTGTGGACTGTTACATCAGACATTTATTTTTGTTAAACAGAGAAATGTCTGTGTCTGGCAGAATTCTAATCCACAGCTTTTACCCCCACTAGAAAAGCATTGAAAATATCAAGTAAACCATTTATCTAACAAATAAATAACCGACTTATAGTATCTATAATTACGTTTACGTCCGAGCAAATCTGACATCCCACGCTGATTTACATTTTGTATACATTAATTTATCTAAGACTAGCTGATCCGCCCCTGCTTCGCACGGGTAGACACATTTTAGTTGCGTATACAAAATCTATTAAAGAAAATATAAACCAGCTTTATTATGTGACTAAGTAAAAAGTAGAATTTTTTTGTTTTATTTTTTATTGGTTTTACAAATATTTATAAGTAAAATTTAAAATTTCACCTCTTGTGGTTTGTGTTCAAGATATCTTAACTTTTAAATTTTATCTTTCTATGGACGTTTAGTTAAAAGATGCCTGGAATGTTATGGACAAAATATGAATGACAGAAGACCGATTTTCAAGAATAATAGATATAAAATGTGTGACTTCATCTTTAGTTTTCTATAGAGTCGATGAGTATGGACAAAATTCAAACAAAATTAGGCGTGGCAAAATACTTGCTTATTTTCATAGCAATTACTATATACACTAGTTAAGTTGAGGAACTACTCAAGTATACCAAAAAGGGCAGATTTTAAACAGATTTGCACATTTAATGGTAAAGATCAAAATTTTTTAATTATCTACAAAACTTCAAACTTCTTTTTAAGAAAAGTGTACATGTGTACAAACATACGCTATACTTTTTAAGTTAAAATAAACTAACATAATTTTTATATTTTTTAAGACGTACAATAAGGAAAACATTTATATACAAAAAGTAGACGTACACAACACATGTCTTAAGTTTAAGAAAAGTTTTTTTCATACAATTTTTACTTTTTTAGAAAGGAGAAAATTCAAATATAAGAAAAGTGGGTAGTCAGCGGATTTTATTAAAACCAATTTTGAGCCTTCCTCTCACTTATATATAGGGTGACCAGATAAGAAAACAAATTTAAATAAAACAACAACAGCAAATATAAAATTGATTCTGGCTTAAGCTACGTTCATGCCATTTTGTATAGAATAGCACATCATTCAAATGGCCGCCATAGCTTTGCTAGTAGTGGTTTAAGCAGTTGGGTCCAATTTTTGATGACTCGGTCAATCTTTATTCACTCTAATAACAGCAATTTTGCTTGTTGAGATAGCTGCTGAGCCAAAAATGGGTCTCGTCCGTGAAAATGATTTTTTGGCCAAAATCCGGATCTCCAGCCAACATTTCAGCCCCTTATTAGCGAACTCATGGCGTTTTCTATGATCGTCCAGCTTCAATTCATGCTTCAGCACAATCTTATATGGATGTAGGGCCAAATCCAACCGAAAAATAAGCCGGGTTGACTTTCAGGCGATGGCCAATTCAGCTGATCGGCCGGTGCCGAATCGACATTTCTGGATCTTTTTTAATACTGGCCGCTATTGTTTTCTTCATTGCGTACCAATCTCTTACTATTTGATGGCTTAAATGTCCAAAAGAGTGTACTCTGTCTCAAACTTTTTAACGAATAGCCTGCGTACTGAAGCCATAATGACCATGACGACAGATCCCACGACGAAATTCAAGTTGCGTATACAATTGAGGTGGAATTTCAATATTTTTGTAATAATTTCGGGAAGCATTATACATGACGAAGTAGCAAATCTTACTGAATATTTTGACAGCTAAATGTCATTGGTCACTTTGACAGTTGCGGAAACGAAACAATTGGGAAAACTATCTATCATTGCTATCTCGTTACCCTGGATAATTAAAATTTCATCGATCAAGATAGATTGAACAAAAAGCGTTTATTTTTATATGCAAAGATGGGCGTGGCAGTAGTCTTACTTTGTTTCTAATAATTAAATTAAAGCTTTCTAGTGACCTTGTTAAGAACATCCAAATGTAATAAAAGTGGGCGTGGCAGAGGGCGGATTTCCAAAAAAATAAAGAAAAAAGTCTTTTGAAAAAGTCATATCTATCCTTTTAAACTTTACTTTTAAGTACTCTTAGATAACCCGAGCGTATGATTTAAAAGTATTTTTTAATGTACATATTGTATGTTCTGAATTACAAGCCCTCAAAGTTGAAAAATAATTTTACTCAAATCGCGAACCGTATTTCCAACAAATTTTGAGATGTTTTTTTCCGAAGTTCCTTTAAATAAATTCTCTAGCTTCTTAAATAATTTAATTGGTCTATTTTCGATTATCTAAAAATAAAAAACAAATATTGATCATTTATAAAAGATACCTTCTTTAAGTAGCCTGAAGCTGTAGTACTAAGAAAAAATGCTTTTTTTAAAACTTTTTGATTTAAAAAAACAGCTCCAGAAGATACCAAGAAAGTAAGTATGCCAGCATATTTTCTATATATTCATGTTAAAGCACAGAAAAAATCAGCTGCAGATGCGTGCAGATGTGGAAGTTATGCTCAAAAATGTTTCACTGAATCGGATTTCAAAAAACTCCGTCTTGACGGTAATGTTTACCAAAAAGTTTTATTTCTTCGGTATTAATTGTCAGAATGAACTAATTAAGCCCATTATTTTAAGAAAAAGTGTTAGACTTTATTTTAAAAATAAAACAAAATCAATACATTGACCCAAGTCTGAGAATTTCGATTTTTGCGAAACCATTTATTTCTGCCTGGAAAATTTTTCAACTTTCAACTCAATTTTCTTGAAAACAACACACGAAAAATAATATAGTTTTAGGATATTTTGAATTATATGATAGAGCTTAATACAAAATAAAGAAAAGGATAAGGGATAATCCTTTATTTTTTTTTTATTTTTCGCTAAAATTAGGGCAGGCAGGGAGAACCAACAGTGAGACCCGCCATATTAGAGATGCTCAGAGGAAGAAAATTCAGCAGGAGTCTCGTGAAAAACTTGGCATCATTGTCGATCTTGTAAGACAAGGTACGGGGACAAGTAATGACGGCAACACCTCCAGAAGATTTTTTGCAAATCCAACCATGACTTCAGAAATCACTGGAGTTAGTGAATCCCTAATTCGGCGGTTTGCTGTTATCCTTGAAGTAATAACGTCGAATGAAAAATTAGATTTCAAAAAATATGCTGAGCTGTTTGTTGAGAAATATAAATGGTACAATATGCCAGCAACCGTACATAAGGTTTTGATCCATGGAGAAGAAATAATTAAAATCTGTGCATTTCCTGTTGGATAGCTCTCCGAGGAAGCCCAAGAATGCCGAAATAAGGATTATAAAGCCTACCGCAGGTTTCATTTGAGAAAATGCAGCCGAATTGCGACGAATGAAGATGTGATGCATCATATACTCATATCCTCAGATCCAATAATAACAGTATTAAAGCCACAGGCAAAAAAGAAAATACTTCCAATCAGCGCAGACGCTAAAAACCTCATTTTAGCAATATAAAATCACTACTTCATAATTGTTTTTTATTTATTTTTTGTATGTATTTATCTATTTATTTATTTAATTTTATAATATACATAGTTAATAAGAATATTTTATTCAAAATAAAAAGTTAAGATTTTACTAAAAAAAACTTTTATTTAAATATAACATCAAAACCCTCAAATTTTATAAAAATGTCAATAACTTTTTTTCTAACAATTTTTTCTTAACCAAATTTCGAACAAGCATGTAAAAGACTAATCTTAACATGTTTGTCAAATTTCATTAAGATTCGTTTAATAGTTCAGATTTTACAGACTTTTTTCCGCTCTCCCATACAAACTTCAAAACACTCAAATTTTAGAAAAAAAGTCAATAACTTTTTTACTAATGATTTTTTCTTAGCCAAATTTCGACAAAATGTGTATAAGACTTATTTAAAAATGCCAATCAAATTTCATCTTAATCCGTTAAACAGTTCAGATGTTACAGATATTTTTTCCGCTCTCCCATACAAACATCAAATCCCTCAAATTTTAGAAAAATGTCAATAACTTTGTTTCTAATTATTTTTGTTCAACCAAATTTTGACCAAATATGTATAAGACTAATATAAACATGTTTGCCAAATTTCATTTAAATCCCTTGAACTATTCATATAAAACAGACTTTTTTCCGCTCTCCCATACAAACCGAACCACTGTGCGGCGTGGTGATGTATAGTGGAGAACACTACATTATAAAAAAAGAAAACTGATAATGTAACGTTTGCGCACATTTTTCTCAAAATCTATTACAAAAAAGTGAGTTAAAATCTTTTTCGTGTAGATAAGCTACAATTTTTATAAAAACTTTTTCTTTTAAACTGATATTTTGCGAGGTTCTTACAAATAATTGAATTCAAAAGTCCCTTTTAACTGTCCAAATGCTACTTTTTTATACTTTTTAGGAAATCCTTCAGACATAAAAAAAAAGTTCTCTACCAACTATCAACTTTATCAAGTTTTCCTTTTTAAGTTTTACCATTTTTTGTTTCATTTTAAGAAATTGAAAAAAACTTTTACCCCTTTTTTTTGTACATATCCAACCATTCCCCTGTTAAATAAAACTCATCAAACAGCTTAGACCAAAATGCGAAAGCAAATTTCGATAGTGGATGAAACTTTAACCAAAATATGACTACGAGGGTTTATAGCTATATAATGTACATATGTATCTACATACGAAATTCCAACAGACCCTTCTTAGAATTTGGTGTAAATAGGTTTTTAAACATTTAGATTTTTTTCATATTTTTGTTTCAGGAGTATTATGACTTCAATTAATTCCTACACTCAAAACAGGAACAAAAATGTTTGTCATTTTCACTAACTCCAAAGCTTAAATCTGGAAGATCGAATTATATTAGAACTCAAGATATAAGCTTTTTAAGCGAACTTTATCTGCTTTTTTGTTGTTGCTTTTTTTGTCAATATAGTTTGTTTTTCATGTGGACTTATGACCCTCTATCAACCACTACACATGTGTCAAATCAGAAATTAAATTATACATTTCGAGACAGGCCCTTAACCAAATATTTTCGTCCATAATTTAATTTTTTCTCGTTTGAAATAAAATATATTTTCCTGCTCTATTATTTTAAATGTCATCACCCCAAATCCTTATTTCAATAAAAATATGAAATAAAGGAAGGAAGTACAAGCTAATTATTCAAAACTTGAACTTATCAAGTAAATTCCTTATGGAATAAGATGGCGTGACTAAGTAACTTTCGGCTTTCAAAAAAAAACAAAAAAACGTTTATCGATTAACGCACATTCCATCATATTTTCCCGGTATTATTATAATTTTTGGCTCTAGCTATATGTTTCAATGTTGGCATAATCAAGTTTGCCGAATAGAAAGAATTTCATTTCAATATACATTCATACTTGAAAGAAATAACAAGAGAAACAAATTAAAACAAAAAAAAAAAAAAAAAACTTTGGCATAGAACTTCAAATACTTCTTTACCACCATTAATAATTGCCTCCACGTGCTATAGCATTGTACATGTACTAAGGCCATGCATTGCGCCGAAACTTAACCCATTTGACTTGAAAAGGAATTGAAACCTTGATTTACAATAATTCACAATTTCGACCTTCTTGACTCTTGAGGATATTTATATATTTATGTACGTTTGTATACACTTACTCATGCAAATAGGAAAAACGAATTTTCATACATTTGGGCTTTTTTGTCAAGGAGTTTTTCTGAAGGAATGCATGAGGTAGGTACAGTGATGTGCAAAAAAATGTTTTGTAAATTTTTGTTCTTCCTTTTTACTTGCGATAATAATTCGATAATTTCGTACAAAAATGTAGTTTGAAAAAAATGTGTCACACAATTCAAGGTGTCCGTTTGTCTAATGTATGCCCTAGTGTAATATATGTATAATCTTCGCCTACTCTAGGGATTATGGCTTCCGTAATAATGTTATGTTAGGTAAAGGGTTTTTCAACAAGAACGCTACAAAAGTAGAACAACAGGAACAGCAAACGACGCCATATTTCTTGCCACTCTTTTGACATTTCTCTTCAGTAAGGTTTGGCATTTTATGATGGAAAGACTTACGAGCCAACAACTAGTCGAAATTATTAAAATTTACTACCGAAATTCGGAGTCAGGGGCCTCAACGTTAAGAGCGCTACGTCCAATTTATAGTCGTCATAATCGTCCTAGCAGATCAACGACTGAGCGTCTAGTGGAAAAATTTGAATCCACAGGCACAGTACAAAATGTTCCCGTGCCAGTGAGACAAAGAAAAGCCCGTAGTGTCGAGAATATTGCTGCCGCTTAGTCTTCAGTTGCAGAAAGCCCAAATGTGTCTCTCACATGTCGTTCTCAAGCGTTGGGCATCTCTGTGTCCTCGTTGTGGCGAAAAGATCTTGGCCTACATCCTTACAAGATTAAATTGACGCAAAAACTGAAGCCGCTTGTCCACCAGTAGCGTCGTATGTTCGTGAATTGGGCTGAGCAACAACTTGAAAATGATTCGGATTTTCATCGAAAAATCATCTTCAGCGATGAGGCTCATTTCTGGCTGAATGGCTTCGTCAATAAACAAAATATGCGGTATTGGTCAGGCAGCAATCTACACGTACTCGATGAGTCATCATTGCATCCCGAAAAAATTACGGTTTGGTGTGGTTTATGGGCCGGCGGCGTCATTGGGCCGTACTTCTTCCGTGATGATCAAGACCGGCAGGTTACTGTGAATGGGGATCGCTACCGTTCAATGATAACCGAATATTTTTGGCCCCAATTGGATGATATGGACTTGGAGGACATGTGGTTCCAACAGGACGGCGCGGCGCCACAAGCCACACAGCGAATGTCACAATCAATTTATTGGAAACCAAGTTTGGAGAACGTGTTATCTCACGAAATGGTCCAGTCGCTTCCCAAGTAACATCGTTGGAGCTAATAGAAGCAAAACTGTTCTTCTACAGCTCCTAGATAGTGAAATCTAAAGCTACAGCTCTGTTAGAGATTATTTCAAAGCTCCCTGCATTATATTTCAAAATAAAGTTCTATATTGGCAATTTTAGAACACTTTTAGCTCTATTAACTTTACAACGCTTCCAGATTTCAAAATATGCTCCTTAACACAGTTCATGAGATCTTGCAACGAGCAAACTCTAAACATCAGCATAGATAGAGGCATTGTAGAGCTGGTAACAACACATGCGCACAATACTAACGCATAATCTTTCAAAATGTCAAAAAATTGCATTAACAGAGCTACACTGAAAGCGGCTGTAGAGTTCAATTACTAATATTCTCACACAAAATGTGATGTCAAAAAAATCCATCAATAGAGCTCCAATAATGCACATATAGAGCTGAATAAATACTTATCCTCATTCAAGAAAATTCTCCCAGTCAAATTATAGGGTGTTATAAACTAAAACAAAAATTATTTCAACTGGAGAACTTAAAACAGTGGAAAATAAATAAATTCCTTTCAATTTATAAGGGAAATCTTAAGATTCGAATTAAGCACGGAATTGACAATTTTTTTTTTTTTTAAATAACTATGCAGTTCCCTAAAAAAATTAAATCTACGACTTAGTCGAACAAGTACTTCCTTTAGTAATTTAAGGTGCTTATAAAACTTTATTCACTTCAATGGCAAGTAGGTGCTCTTTGAATTTAAAATTATTTCTACAATTTAGAATTATGTTTTCTAGCTTTCAATTTTCAAAACACCCTATTTTCTACAAAGCCCTGAATGGAAAACTGTAACATTGCTTTCAAAGCGATATTGCAGCTCTATTAAAGAGACATATTGTCCATAATAAAAAACATGGCGACACAAATGAAAATTATTTGATTTATTTGTTTTCATTCATTTAAAAAACATTTGAATCCTTCACTTCAATATAAAACACAATATTGATTGCAATGTAAACAAAGCATTTTATTTCGTGCTTCGATAAATTTATTTAACCAATTTTTACATTGTTCAATTAAATTTTTTTCACATTACACAGCTTAAAATACATAATTTGGAAGGCGCATTGTAATTTTGCGAAGTACCTCCAAAACATTTATGAAAAAACTAAGCGCGCACTTAAAATTCATACATACATACATTATTTCTCTAGGAATAAATAATAATTAGCTTGTTGACATCACAATAAATGAAGTTATCTCTTCCTACCATTACACACATGGACTTTGTTGTGCTACTTTTATATTTATTTATCATTTGGATCTCACAAACTAATACAAACAAAAATCTGTCAAAAGTGCTCCTTTTAGGATTTCATATGAATATATTAAAGAGCTTCAAAGCCACTCGTCACTGATAAAAAGCTGGTTACGAGCAAAAATGTGCTCTCAAACTCAATGAATTAGCTGTATGCAAGCCCTACACTTGCTCTAAGGGTGCATCTAGAGCTCTTTCTCAAATAATCAAGCTCTAATATTTGCTCTGGAAGCGCCATTAAAGCAATTAAGCAGCTAAAAATGTTTCTTGGGTTGGCCGCCTCGGTCGTGCGATTTGACGCCGTTAGACTATTTCCTGTAGAGCTTCGTCAAGTCTATGGTCTATGCCAACAAGCCGGCGACGATTGATGAACTTCGTACGAATATCGAATGTGAAATTGCAGCAGTATCGGCCGATTTATGCTTGAAAACTGTCGAAAATTGGGTTCAGCGTCTGGACTTCTGCAAGCGTGCCCGTGGAGGCCATGCAAAAGAAATCGAGTTCCATACATAATGGCATCAAATGTACTTTCACAGGAATAAAGAATTCCATTGATATCCAAAACCGTTTTTGTTTTATTTAAAAAAAAACTTTTGTAGTGATCTCATTGAAAAACCCGATCTATCTACTTAACCTATATATCATACCTATGTAAGTTTTCCTGCAATGCCTCAAACACTGCGAGATTCAAATTCTCCTCATGTCCGTCCAACCCAAAAATGAAACCCTTTTTTTCAAAAAACGTGGAATGCCTTTTTCAGTTATGTTAATTTTTTCCAAAAACCTCAAACAGTTTGCTTAAAATTACTTCGGTCATTCCAGTTATTATAAGTTTGATTAAAAACGTTAGAGCCGTTTTGGAGAAACGCTACCCATTACAGGTAAGCTAGTTCGAATTTTCCCTCTAGGGAATCACATACAAATTTCTTGTGCCGAATTTCAAGCAAATTGGACCACCCGTTTAGGCTTTAGCTCAAAATTACAGTAGACGCACAGGTGTACAGACGCACAGCGACGCCCACACCGACAGCGACGGCATGACTAAACCCATTTTTCGGAATTCTCGATCATTGTTGTGTTAGTTTTGATTGCAACCTCTGGCTTTTCTATTTTTACACGAAACGAATACTTTCAATGTAGAGAAAGTAAAAACAGCACTGTATTGTATAGCAGGCATATTAAAGAAGTTCATTAACACAATCTTGTGTCCTTGAGAAAGAACAATTATTATTACTTGAACATTAATTTGAGGTTAAATTTGTGTGAAAACTATTTTCAATGATTTGCAAAGCCCTTAAAGCCATTAGTATATAATTATAATGAAATGCCATGAGTAAAATGCTTATACAAAAAATTTATATCCTTCAAAAAAATAACAAAATCAATACTTCCCTAAAGTCCTAAAATGCAAAACTCACCAATCTATTCCGTTCGGTTTGTTTCGCTTCAATTCCAATAGCAAACATAATTTGAAAGATTTCTCCTTCACCTGAATACATTTTAGTTGCCTCAAAGAATAGGTTAGATTTATCATACCAACACACACCGATGACGTCATAATGGACCTTCACTTTAAAAATTCATTAAGCGATTATTCCAAATTGCCCCCATATGCATTTATGTATACAGTTACATATATATCTGAACAATCGCATTGGGTAATGAAGTCTGAAAAACACCACAGACACTCAAAAGAGAAAGGTTGAGTTTGTGCACACATAAGGATATACATAATATTACCTATATGATCTCGTAAACAATTAGCACGAAACATGAATAAATAATTATTAAGCAAAAGGACTTTACCACAATTAAAAAAAAAAAAAAAAAAAATATGAAAATATAAAAAAATGACATTGACACACATAATGACACGCAAATACTTGTGTAAGTAGGCGGTTGGTTAATTTGCAAACAATTTTTTTCTACTCATAAATTGTTTGTTGTTGTTGTTTAAGTATGAAGAGACTTTTTTGTTAATAGTGAAAAAAAAAAAAAAACACAACAAATACTACGAAGTAAAATATCCTTGATGTGAATAGTGCTCAATCACGCACAAGTTTAAACTCATATCTAATTATCTGTTGAGGTTGAACGGGTGGGTTAATTGTAGGACTAACGGTCATATACAATATACATGGGCCATAAATAAGTCCATGACCAATATTAATTTGAACGTACATAGAAAAGGCATCCCATGACAAACAGATTTCAATTATTTAACAAGGACGTAAACTGTCGTAATATGCTACACTTTTATAACACACCCATCAGCATTACTTCTATTTGGTAATAGGTAATACCTAAAGCTTTTTGTTTTGGTAGGTAATTTTGATTTGCATTTTGATTGATCACCTTTAAAAGGCTGAGGAGCATCAGCAGACTAGCTGGGAGCTGTCAACAGGAATACGCACGAGACACAAAAGGCGCACAGATATATGTTAATCGCATTTAAGCACCTTTGAAAAAGGCAAAATTATTCTTTCAGAAGGGAAATGCGACTCAATACATTGTATAATACGGTCTGTACCCCCAAACTAATTTGAAAATATCAAGTCATATTTGATATCCAGAAAGGACGAGACTAGAGACTTGCCAGTTATAACAGTTTTTCGCCATTAAAAGTGGGCGTGCGTTAACGTGCTTCGCGCGATTTGAACAAAAACTCTGTTCGGTGCCTGATGTATGCCCACCGGTGGAGGGCCCTGGCCCTGCGGGGCCGCATAAAAAGTACTTTTATAAACAAATACTGTTATAATTGGCATGTCACTTCCAACGGAATAAAAGAAGTTGTCTGTGAAGTATTAACAAAATTCTTTTTTATTTGAAAGGCCTATGTTTGCCATTATTATGCATGGAATAAGACATCGTTCAAATACCCGCCTCCGCTTCTCACGGTGGCACGGATCGGAATGGTCCAATTTTCAATATTCCATATAGATCCAGATGAATTCATGAATTCATGAACTGCGATGTGACTTCAGGAAACCCCACAAGAAAAACTCTAACCGGGTCAAATCGCACGATCTTAGTATCCAATTCACGTCAACTACGCGAGAGCTAGTCTTTAACCCTCAAATTGTTTATGATGCAGACTAGCCATTGTGGCGTTTGTTGTGTGGCACTTAGCACCGTTCTGTTGAAACCACACATGTCGTTCACATTCATTTCATCCAATTTCGCCTAAAATTAATTGTTAATCATCAATCGGTAGCGTACACCATTGATTGTGATTGCAATGCCATTGTCGATTTGAAAGAAGTCCAGCCTCTCACTAACAATGGCGATGTTTTCGGTAGATCTTGCTTTTATTTGACTTTCGGGTGTTGGCTTGAACAATCAATGTTCACTGAATCGGTCGACTTAATTTCTGCCAGCAAACATTGAGAAGGCAGACCATATAAACCAAAAAATGTGCTCACGCATCGTTGCCACAAGAGATTTTGATAGTAAAGTTTTATCATCTGGACGTGCTGTTCAATCGTGTAGCTTGCCATGGTGATTTGCCATTAGTAACTGAAGGACGATTTCGGAGACGGTACAATCATGAATTGTACGCAATCTACCTTGAAGCAGATATCGTGACAAAAATTAAGCTCGGTAGACTCCGGTGGGCAGGGCACCTAGCTCGCATGAGCGAAGAGGAACCTGCTCGGAAAGTTCTTTGTGGTATACGTTCTATGGTAGACGACAGCGTGGTAGACCATGCTTGCGCTGGAGAGATGGCGTAGACCAGGACGCCCGGAGCCTTGGGGTGCGCAACTGGATGGCGGCGGCTCGAGACCGGGATGGGTGCAGAGACTTGTTGAAGGAGGCCTGGACCGGTCCCCGGTTGTCGAGACGACGATGATAATGATGAACTGAATAATTAACAGCAAATTTGACAGATGTCACCGAAACAACATGGCCACCACAGTCCCTTTAGATGCTTTTTACCGAAAAAAATAAAGCTCAATCCTTTGCTTTTTCGGACAAACCTTGAAAATGGTTTGATCAACTTTTTTTTAATCTTGAATAATTACTGATTTCATGAAATCGAAATTTTGTTCTTACCATATCTGTTTCAATCATCGATGGAGAAATAATTTGACGTCTACTTGGATTGGACTAACATTTGTGCTGCTTTTGACCTTTACATGTAGGTTCGAGGAGTTGAGTCGATATTCCAGATGGTGTATTTTAATTATCCATTATTGTAAATTTATTGTAAAGATATTGATAAGACTGTTCTTTCTTTAGAGGTATGAATGCAAATAAGATTTCATGAAATAATTTTCGCACTGAACGCAGAATTAGAAATATGAATTTCTTAAATTCAAGACTCATTAGTCGTAGGGAAAAAGTGTTCGAATCTCTTTTTATAAAGAGTCCGCCGAATAACTTCTTTTTTTTTGAAAATGGCGCAAAACATTGAGTGTAGCTTCGGCTGTGTGGCACGTAGCGCCGCGCCGCCGTCCTGTTGAAACCAAATGTTGCCAATATCCTCCTCTTCAATTTTTGTGAACAAAAATTCGTTCAACATGGCCCGATAACGATCGCCATTGACTGTAACGGCCACTCCTTGCTCATTTTCGAAGAAAAATGGTCCAATTATGCCTCTGGACCAAAATCCGCACCAAACAGTGACTCGTTTTGGGTGTATCGGCTTTTCAATGTATGCGTGCGGGTTTTCTGTGCTCCAAATGGGACAATTTTGTTTGTTTACTACCCGCCAAGATCAAAATGAGCTTCATCTGAAAAGATGATTTTTTTTTGGCAAAACGGCATCTTCTCTAAGTCGATCGCAGGCCCACTTAGCGAAGCGTAAACACAACCATATTCGTTCAGCGGGAGGATAAAACTAATTATCTGTCAAATCAAACATGATAGCTAAGTGTTACCATTCACGAAATAAGCACTAGTTGAAAAAAAAAAAAACTTTAGATGGCGGACCCTTTAGAAGATTGAAAAATCTATAAGTTTTATGATTTAAAATCTTATTTTCGAAAGCATTTTTAAGAAATAAATAAATTTACTGCTGGTGTTGTTATGAATTCTATACAATACCTTTTATTGGCATTAATGCGGATATAAATATAGAGATTTGGCATCGAAGCTGATGATTTTAATAAAAATATTTAGTATAGGTATATACTTGTATATAAGCTTTAACAATATCCACAACTTATTAAGACAAAGAGAAAGTTGAGAAATACTTTGAAGAATACATTTTAGAAATTAAAAAGAAATTAGGTGCTGACATAAGAACTGCTCTTCTAAATTGTATAAGTCCAAGGAAACTGAAAATGTTCCACTTAGTATAGACAAACGATTTAAACTAAATCCAACTAATTTGCAAATCTATTGGGAAAACAGCTTGGATTTATTGGAAAAAAAATCAAAGAATATATACTTTGTACTTCAATCATAAAATAATATACATTTTCATTACAGTAATATTATTCTTTTCATTCTTTTAAAGAACAAAAAATTCAAAAAGGTAACACCGATAATGAACGACAGCTCCAAAGCCTTCAAGTTTGTTATAACTAAGTTTAACTGTACAATACATATTGTATAAAATAAACACAAAAATTCCGTTTTATTAAAAAAATCAAAAACAAATCGCGCAAGGATCCACAAGACTTAAAAAATTGTTTTATCAATTCAAATAACAAATTTCATGCGTATTTAGAATTTTCTATAAAAATTTAAACAGATTATACACATATTTTCTCATAGATTTTAAATCTCTAATATTTTGACCAGCTTTGAACTACAGAATGTAGCAAGTACGCGCCTTTACAGGATCGTATAATCAAAATTGCAATTTAGATCAAAAAAAATTGTGAAAGTCTTCGGACTTTGTTGTGTCTCAAGATAAAAAAAAAAACCAAATTGGTTCACACCTCCTTCTATTGACATAGCACACAAAATGTCTGTAGGTGGCACAGTGACCAAAATTTATTGTTGCCTGTTTTGACCTGAAAAATGTAATCAAAGCAAGAATTTCAAATACAAAAGTTGTAAATTCTCAACAAAAAAATTGTTAAACTGCGTGCTTTTGGTATTGATGAATCTTTTCTTCGTTGGATTAGATTAGAAATTACCTTTCGGATCACTCAATACAAGTCGTATTGGATGTTTTTAAGTCTGATATTCATAAAATAAACGCTGGTGTGCCCCAGGCATCCGTTTTGTCTCCGACTCTCTTTCTGATATTCATCAATGATCTTCTGTCTCAATCTTCCAATCCATTAAAGTGTTTTGCTAACGACAGTACCCTCAGCTTTGCATATATTCGTTTCAAGAGACACATCCTTGTCCTTCGGATGTGGATTTAGAGCGGCAGCGTTTAATAAGCTCAATAAATTCTGATCTCGACAGCATTGTCCAATGGGGAATCAAAAACCGCGTAGAATTTAATGCTTCAAAACCCAATGCTGTCTATTGTCGTTGAAGCGGAACCCGCCACCATGCCGCTATCCATGAGCGGTACTTGCATTGAAGAAACCTAACAGCTTTCAGTTCTCGGTATGTGCATCACAGACCACCTTTTGTGGAATGACCACATATCGCCAAAAATGCTGCTAAATGTTAAGGCTTTCTTCGGCGATGCAAGAAATTTTTTCTCCCCTTCTGATCTGGCTGAAATCTACAATCTACTCTCACATCTGGGCAGGTGCTTCTTTTTACTCATCTGAATCTCTTGGATAGAATTCAAAAAAGAGCTTTAAAAATTATAGTTGATATAAGTATAACAGAAACTATTACAGCTCTGAAACACCGCCGTAATGTTACATGTCTCTCTCTATTTTATCGCTACTTCCACAAACAGTGTTGTAGTGAAATAGCCAGCTGCATCCTTCCCAAAACAATTTAACCGTAGTATTCGCGCTTTTACGAATGCTCATCAGTTAACCCTTGATCCCAATTTCGGACGTACCGTCAAGTATAGAGATTTATTCTTTAGCCGCACTACAAGAATGCTTAATGCTTTGCCTGGCTCTATTTTTACCTCTCATTTTTATATTCAAAAATTCAAAGCCAATGTGCATCGGGATCCCCTATTAAATCCTTCCCTATTTTTCTAACGCTTGCTGTGTTAAAACATTTTAAGGGTAGTCAAAATCCCTGGCTGGAATTGAGTTATTTTGTTACTCTTAGTTACTTAACGGTGCAGAAATAAACCCAATATTACTTGGGGTCAACGACAAAATAAATTAGAACCTATATCCGTGAAGATTTTTTTTCCATTTTGCTCCAAGGCGCAAAAACCATTAATCTGCTTGTGCGTTAAAAAAAAACTAAAATAATAATAAATCTACCAAAACTTAACGTTTACTTCTCCATTTATAAATATCCACAACAAACTTCGGAGTTTCTCACAAGGAATAATATTACTGTGCGTATTACACATGTTCGAATCAAATGCTAAAATGGATATACATAAATCGGTACCCTGGCGTCTTCTTGTCTGTAACTATTATTAGATTGAAATTTTATCGATTTCTACGTCAGTTTGTGCGAAACGCCTTCCTATACACACGTTAAATTATGCAAAAGTAAAAATTCAACAGAATTGGGTGGTGTATATAGGGTGTGTTATGTATGTATGTTGTGAAGGTAAATTGGCCTTTAAATGGAAAAAAAAAAAAGAATTAAAAAGTACACTAAGGCGGTAAATGCACAAAATTCCGCTTCAGAAAAACACCAAATAAGTATATGAACTTTAAAGAAATCAAATTGAAAAAACATTTCTATAAAAATACAAAATACAAGAGAATTTAAAGATAAAGGGTATATATATACTTTTCCATTGAATCCTTGTTCTTTGACGATGACTTATGCCGCCTGGGCCGCTGCAATAAAGGATCATCCAACTGCTTGCCGCCACCGCCGCCTGCCTGTGCCCGCATACTACTCGGCGGCGGCCCCGATGACTTTTTTGCCGCCTTTTTCTCCTTCGGGGTCTGCTCCTTGATGGTGCCTTGTTTACCCACCGTCGCCGTTGTGCCTTTCTTCCGGCCACCAGTGGTGCCAAAAAGTCTGCGCTTCTTTTTCTCGTTCCCACGGCCGCCACCACCCCCAGCCCAATCGTCATACTGGCTAAAATTGCTGTCAAGGTCTGTTGCAATGCTCCCAGTCCCGGCCCCCTTTTCACAAGGGAACTGATATGTATTCAGGGTATTCAAGGTGGTCGAAGTCAATTGACGGCTAAGGTGATTATTGTTCAACTGATTTTCGTCTATGATAATCGGTATATTGGTGGTAGTGGTAATGTTAGTGTTGAGGTCATATGAATTCGGATTCACATAGATATGGTTATTATTTAGCAAATTTGATTCACGTTGTTGTTGTTGTTGTTGCTGTTGATGTTGATGTTGATGTTGCTGCTGGGGTTGATTTAGTTGTTGTTGTGATGGTGGTTGAGCTGGGATATGTTGAGGAACAGCATCAGCATTGTTATTCTGTTGGTCATCAGTGGTTGCATGTTGCTGTTGGCGCGCCTGCCTTTGACTGGTTGCTGTTGTTGATGTACAACTACTGCAACATTCACAAGTTCCACAGCCAGGGGCACCCATTTTTGTTTTTTTTTTTTTTTTTGTTTCCCTTGTTTTTTTTCTTAAACCTAAATTTTCTTATAGCAAAACCGAAAAATTGTTCCAAAAATACTGGAAAGCCACTAAGTTATCACAGTTTTTTTTATGAAATTTCTTTTTGAACACTATTAAGCGAGTATAATTTAGTAACTAAGCATTGTTTTTATCTAAACAAAAAAATTTTCAAAAATGCATTGGATTATCAAAAGCGCGCAAGCAACTGTTGCAATATTATAAAAAGTGTCAAAAAATTTTGTTTATTTTTTTTTTTTTCTTTAAACTGTGTGCACTGGTTTTGAAGATAAAATGTATAGCGTAATCAAGAAGCAATTTTTTATTTATATATTACACTTTTCGATTGCGAAAAACCGTGGAGAATTTTCAATCACAGGCTCATGTCAGGACATTCACTTAAAACTAAAAGTGCACATTTTTTGTTTTGTGTTCTGAACGCGCATCAGCAACAGTTGCAATTTCAAATGTAAATAGGTATAAGTAAAAATTCAAAAACCGTTAAAAAGAGCATTTATCAGTTTCGAATATGACTCATTTGAAGATCTGCCGTTACAAAAACAAGTGTGTAGGTAGGTATAGAGTCAACGAGCGCCATTTTTTTTTTTTTTTAATTTCAAAAATGTAAATCCGATAAAAAAATAGGTACGTGTGGTGCACTCACTATTGTTGAACTTTTTTATTAAAAAAATACAATTTTATAATTTATTTTTATTTTTCAAAAAATCACTTGTGTTTTCGCTGCACGCACTAAGCGGAGCGTAGAGTTCATTTTGAATTCATTTGTAGTATACACATATTCACTTGACACATCGCCACCATCACCTTCAAACAACTGTCATTTGCTATTTTTATTTTTGTTGTTTTTTTTTTTTTTTTTGAAAAATTTTACATTTAACGGTCTTTGGGGTTACTTGTAACGACGTTTCGTAACCATCAACTAACTAACTGAAATATCGTTAGTCAAGTGGAGCAACCGAATTCGAAATATACCCATATCCTTTTTTTAGTAGTAGTAGTTTTTTTTTTTTTTTTTTAGTATTTTTTTATTTTTTGCTTTTGTCCTCTTGCTAGGTTTGTGTTTTGTTCTTGTGCTGTTCGTCGTGTCGTGGTTGCTGCTGGTTGTGCTGCTGCTGGCTGGTATAACGTTGCTAGTCGTAGAGTCGGCACAGGATGAAAGAGTGTATAGTTTTGAAATCGTGTTCTGATGTGTCTGTATACACACAGCAGCGTTTCTTTCCTTATTATTAAGTTGTATGAGTGTTATGGTATGGTTTCGATTTTCATGGTAGATGGCAACGATGACGATGATGATGACGACGACGACGACGACGACAACAAGGACGATGTTGATGGGATTTATGCTTGTGTATTATATAGAACAGAGAAGAAGGGAATGTGAATAATTTTTCGGGTTTGCTCTCTGTATTCGTCGTACTATGCTAGTTTTTAGCAATGATTATGATCCGGGTGTTGTTTCCGGTTGTGGTAGCGCCATGCCGAACCGCACTATAGTTATATGTATGAAAAAATGGTGGAAAGGACATGCGAATAATAATTCACAATAATTGTGTCTTTCACGTGTTATTTATTCAAATGTTTTTTTTTTATTTATTTTTTTTTTTTCACAATGATAATAGCATTTTTACCTTACCAAATTAAATAGAATATTTTTAATAGAGATATGAACAAGTATATTGTACACTCGTTCATCAGGTGACCATATTTTTAAAGCAAAATAAAATGTGTAGAAAAATATTGAGCAAAATCCAGTGCTTTTGCAAAAATCTTGTCTTTATTTGAGATGCTAAATTAAGAAAAATTGAATGGTATAGATACCCATAGGTACTCTTCAAATCTTTTCAACTTAAAAAAGAGTGGCGCAAAATTTTAAACAGCCTGATGTTAAGGTTTTAGCATGATACTAGTTATCACTTTACTAACTTTAAAGCTCTTTACTAAAATGTTATTAGTTTAAAACACTTTTTAACTAGTATCATACTAAACCCATATTCTTACGAAAGTCAAGCTGAACGCACCTAAAACAAGCAAACATACCTTTTTAAAATTTTTCTATCTCAAAGTGACATATGGATTTAGTAATATGTAAAAAAGATAAAACAGCAATCTGGCGATTTTAATTTTAGTAAAATGTTAAGAGATAGTATCATGTTAAACTAGTTTAAAATTAGCAAAATCCTCTGTTTAGCCTAGTATCACACTAAAAATGATTTAACACTTTACTAAATCGTCTAAAATTTTGCGCCAATATTTCTAAAAGAATTATTCTGAATAGGAAAATATAGAATATGAAAAAGGTCGCTTCTCTATTTTAATTGTTTTGAGATAAATTCATTCGAATGGTCTGCGATCTGCCACTCCAAATAAAATTATTTTTCTGATTACTTAGAAAACTGAACTAGCGACTTTTTTTGCTAAAAATAGGCACCTAAGCATATAGTAAATTTGTATTCGTGATTTTGAGCCATTTCCGGTTGGAAATATGAGTCCTAAGTTTCACACATATAAATATGGCTTCATTCAACGGTTCCAAATACGCGACTTACTTAACTTGTGCGCGCTTTTTTCTAAGGATGACAGCATAGATCTTTAACCATTTGACTTGCCGTTTGCAAAAAATACTATGTAAACCGTTTGATAGCATAGCGGACCCTAAATGGGAAAAGTTAGATATACTCGTATACTTTGGAAAATGTTTTGAACCCAACCATCATCATTCTTTAATAAATCTTAATTTATGGGAACAAAATTTAAAAATCATAGGAGCCATTTTAAAACAATTAATGTTCAAATTTTGTAAACATTTTTAGGAAAAAAACTTGGTACGCTTATTTTAAGTAATTCTTAATGTAGCGTTTGATACTTAATTAACAAAAAATTATCTACTTGTTGTAAAATGTAACATTTAATTATTTTAAATCGTAGACCGTGCTAATTTTGATATTCAGATTTTTTTTTATCAAAATCGTAGGAGTCGTTTTTAAGCAAAATAAGATATTCCTTAACGGATTTGTAATTACATATTTTTTGTATAGGAGGTACCGATATTTTTGGCTGTGAGAATAATTTGTGTTAAAAATCTTTCATATTACATTAAAAAACTGCTTTTTGCTAAGTTTGATAAAAATAAAACTTCGTCGTTTTTGAATACTACTTTCTTTTCGAAAAAAAATTCAAATTTTTTTTTAAAACCCAAAAAGAAACTTTTGGTGCACAATTTTATGGAAAATGTATTAATCACTATTGATAAAAAAAATTGATCAAAATCAGTTCACCGGTTTTCAAGAAAAGCCATTTTTCGGATACATTTTTTTTAATTCTTTTTTTTCAAAATTTTCAGTTTTAAAATTAATTTGTCAAAAACAATTCCCTAAATGGTTTTATTTAAAAACAAAATAAAGAAGAGATTTCTGGCTTTACAAAAAGGTATATCATGGTATTGTGAGGGTAATTGTTGTTTTTTAATATTTTTTTTTCTGTTTTAAGTCATCTTTTTAGAAAATTGCCGCTCTTGGCTAAACGGGGGAAATTGACCCCCCCCCCCCCCCCTTACAATACGATTTTTTCTTGTCTCGACCTTACCTTTAGGCTCTAGCTTTTTGTAACACCTTTTGCGAATCACCCTGTATAATCGCAAGTAAAAATGTGAGATTTGGTTGTTAGAGACTTTAAAGTTTCAGTCTTAGTACCGCTCCCCTTATAGTCTAAGAGCTGACAGCAAATTTTGGGTGTGGAATTGAATATAAGGGTTTGTAGGTGTATGTGTAGTGATATCGAAAACAAAAGTTTGGCAGTTTTTTCTTGGCGCCGCCGGTGGTGTGGGTGGGGGAATGAAAAAGGAGATTTTCACAATTTTCTTTAAAAAGCATTATCACTTAAATTCACTTTTTTAAAATTAAAAATGATGCTCTGTCATTTTTCCTAAGTGTAAAGTCTTTTATCTCGACGATCCAATTAATAGAACTCAAGTTAGATATCGGCTTTTTTTTAAGATTGTATACATAGCGAAAAATCAACTACACAAGTCTCCAAAAAACGACCGATAAGGTTCGCTTTATGTACATAATGTTGGTACTAGGCATAAGGAAAGTATCAAATTCATAAAATAAATTAAATTATATGTTAAAAATGTCAAACAACTGTATTTTTTGTAATAAAATAATATTTATTTAAAAAAAAAAACCTTTGAATTGATATATAAAAATTAATTTTTATGAAAACCTTCTCTTAGGATTTTTTTGCATAAATTTACAATCAATTTTAGCAATTTAAAAATGAATTTCTTGCTTTCTTGCAATTCTCTCTAATAGATTTTTTATAAATAATTATAATAGGTTTAACATAACAAGCCACTTGAAGCCACTGTAAGATAATTTGATATCTTATTCATTGATAAATAAATAAATAACAACTTTTGTAGGACCTTTGTACATTATATATTAGTGCATTTTGTATTGTCTGCAATTGTATGATTTTTTTTCAGTTGTGATCTTCCGCAGTCCAAAAAAAAGTGAGAGGCAAATACATTACAGCGGTAGTCCAGTATAACGAATGATTATAATGTCTAAAGTGCATTCGTTTTATCGAATATTCTTAATATCGAATAATTTTTTCTTGGTAAATGGAAAGTAAAACTGTATTTGCAAATTAGTTACAGTTTTGAACATAGAGAACGAAAACTTGAGTATCTGTTTACATAAACGAAGACGAATAAGTTGGAAATAACAAAACAAACGAAATAGTATTTCATACAATGGATAATTGTAAGTATCTTCAAGTCAAGAGTTGCTTTACAAATTAGTTATCTAAGTATGTATATCCGTTATATGTAGTTGTTTTTAGAATTTTGTTTTTCTTTTTTCATTTTCTGAAATAAGTTATTTGTTTGTTACATAAATAGAATACCTAATACACTTGAAAAAAGTTTTCGTAATATCGATCATTCGTTATATCGGAATTCGTTATACTGGACCACCACTGTATTTAAGAATCAAAAATGCCATTAATTGAGTATTATCACAAATAATAAATATTTCAAGTCAATTTCAATATGCAGAGTTGGATGACACTTGATTGGGAACCAAGAGGCAGTCATAAACTGGATATTTAAAAATAAAAACTGGGAACAAGAAAATGACATTATGGTGATTTTAATATGTTTTGTTTTGATTATTTTATTGTTCAACGGTTAAAGTTCAACACAGGTTATACACTTAAATAAAGCTATTAATAAATGAAGTATTCGTATATCGATTATTCGATGAATGAACTTTAAAATTTGAATAAACAAATGATTATGTGTATTTGTTTTTTTTTTATTAAATTCAATGTGGAAAAATTGCAACTACAACCCGTTATAACATTCCATTAAATTCAGATGTTTATAAAATATCAAAAACTAGGTAAATCTGTAATAACTTTTGAACGTAAAGATTAAACTAGAAAACTTACAAATAAAAGTTTATTTCGGGGAAATGTTTCACACACAAATTTCATAATTTAAAATTATGCAAGATCCACCATTCAAATAGAAAAATTAATCTCGCAAGTGCAAGAAAATAAAAGTTGCATCTGCATAGGAACTTTCCTACACAGTTTAGGCAGGTTATATAAATTTAAAATCTCGCATTTAATTAATATATAATAATAATAATAATAATAATAAATCACACGCGACATCATTAAAAACTGGATTGTATCGATTTAACTTAAATCGTTTTTAAGGTAATGATGCCATTAAGAACACTGCATTAGATTTTTAATTAATTCAATCCCCATTAGATAAATGATTCACTTTGAATGGAACTTTTAAATTTAAATGCTTTTTAAAAAGAATTACCCATCAGTTGAGCCTTACATAGGTATTCACTCCCATTAACCGTTGACCGAAAATCCAAAACAAAAGCCCTAAGATTTTAAACTTCCTTATTGGAAAAATGCAGAATATTCTATTCTGTATGTTTTGGAGTCACCAATTTCAAATCGGACTTCCCGTAAGATTTTTACGATATTAGTAATCAAACATTAAAAAAAACTGTATTTTTGCAATTTGTATTGCATATCTCAAAAGCCATACCTACATCATGCAATAATTTCGAGGTCAAATTTGGATTCAGTCTACCAAAAACATCCAAAAAAGCAAACTTAGTTTTTTAACAAGGAGGTTGTTTAAATTTTGTCAATTTTTGTTATACACTTATTGCATTTGAGAATTACAAAAACATCAGCAAACAAACAACTCATTATCGAATCTAATTGAGAGTGAATAATTAGAAACGCTTTAATAAACATGCATTAGGGATAAAAAAAAAAATCCTTTCAAAAGGCATATTTTGTCGATTTGGCTAAAAAAGGTTTTTAATTAAATGAAAATTTATTTAATTTTGTTCCAAATATGTTTGTAATTTTAAAGAAAAAATTCTAAAAATTTCTCAATTAAAAAATACTTTTTTGAATCCGAAAACAAAAATTCCAACTGTCTTGTGAAATATAAGACAGATGGTCACCATGTTTATACACCGCAATGTTAAATTGTTCCCGCAATGATTCATCCTTTTTTCGATAGAAGCGAGTTCATGGAGCAAACAAGCGAAGTTCTGTGTTTTTTTGTATTTTGTTGTTGTTTTTTTTTGTTTTTGGTTTGCTATCCCCTAAAAAACAAGGACATCAATAAGTTGAATAGGCTCCTGACCTCCACATTATTTCATCTCTTATACACACATACTAACACACAGACACAGATATACTACCTGCAACTAATAAAATAGGACACGAATTGGGAAAAGTCTTTGAGAAGAATAGCTGCAGTAGCTTTCTTCTAAAATAGAGTGGAGATCTGAAGTGAAGACGACGACGCTCAAGGAATGAGTAAACAATATGAGCGATGTGATGTGATTTGATTTTGTCTGATGCTGTCGAGATAAACCATCTCGGTTATAATGTTCATCCCAAATGAATGCGAATTTTCAATTCAAGATGCAGCAGCAAGTTGCCCTTAGCTGCAGAAAACTCAATTTAGTGTTTTTCTTTCGAAAAAAAAAAAAAAAAATAACAAATAGAAATCAAAGCACGTAAAAATAAAATAAAACCTTCTTTTACCAAATCTACGACTTTTTTGCACAAACATTAATTTTCCTGTTTCTAGGTAACCATAGGTAGTTTTTAGTGTTTTCTATTTTACCTATACATACATACGTGTAAATGTACATACTTCAGTCTTGGTTAGAGGGATATGAAAGCTACTTCGTGCTTTCTGTTTCTGTATAAGGATATGCTAATATTTTGGCGCCGACTGACTAATTCGTAGCGTTTGAGTTGTGTACTAAGTGGAAGGATTTTTGTACTATTATGACCTTCAACAATTGATCGGTGTACATTTTTGTATAGTTATATAGTTTATAGCTTATATGGCAATCAAAGTTATTTTCTTTGTTCTTGAAAAAAGATGAAGGGGTAGTTTTTCGTATGTTTTCATGACTGATTTTATTTATTTATTTTTTTTTTTTTTTTTTTTGTAGCATTCTTTACTTTTGCTCGCTCTCAGGAGTCTCAGGGTAGTGTAAATGTTGCTTCGGTTAGGGTGTTTTGTTTTTGCGAAAGTGAAAGATTGCGAGTAAGAAGTTGAATTGAAAGACACTTTTGGAACACCCTTAATTTAATATACGACTCATAAATATCAACCCACCTGAATAAAGTGATGTGACAAAATATAGGAAAATCGAATCAAAGTGTATTTTTGGATGTTGCCCTTTGTAATCACCCAAGGTGGGTAGTCTAGATGTGATGATTTGAACGAAATAAATAGCTTACATTTTTTCTTAGTTAGATACTTGATAGATGAATTTCTATAAATATCATAATCAATATAAATAATTTTACCTAAAATTTCTGTGAACGTTTTTTCACCTTAAACTCCCATCCAATAATACAAATTTTATTGAAAAACGAGACATTCAATAAAAATCAATTGAAATTCCAACTAAAATTTCGCTTGCTTCTGCCAGTCCAATTCATTTGAGAATTTAATGCATACCTACAACTTACCAAAAAAATGATATATTTTCAAATAATATAGATTTTTATTTGTTTTATTACAAATTTTTATTTTTGGCAGTATCACAATTTTTGAAGATAGTTATAGTTTATGCACCAATTTAATTTATTTTTTTTTTTGTTAAAATCCTTGGGTTGTTGTTTACAATAAATTAACAAGCTATATGGAGTCCAATTTATGCACTAAAGAAATTTTTCAAAATTATACTAAAGGAAATTATATAGAAAAACCTACTTATATCGCAGTGAAATTTGGGGGCCAAAAACTTCGAAGACTCTATTTCGTCTAGTACAAAATCCTTAATCCACCAGAAATGAAAATAACTACAATACGTTGGAAAACTGGCCCAGCTAGATAAAATAGAAGCAACTTAAGCGTCTTTTGCATAGCGGAAACGATGATTCTTAAGAAGATATCTGATCCTCAAGTCAAAATCAATACCTTTTAAATTCTATTACACCTTAAGGACACTGAGTTAGTCTGATAGTAGGAATAAATTTTCTCTACAGCTCATTTTTTAACAGGAATTTATAATTATTGCAAAACCTCTTGATATTATTTGGAGAGCCATAAAAAGGAAAAAGTCTGCCTTGATTTAATTAAAGTATACAGGAAAGTTTATTCAATCGAAAAGTTTCCATTAATGTAAGCTGTTCTGCATCATGTTCGACTTTTTGGGTCTTGTGAATAAAAAAAATATAAAAACTTTAAGCTTTGTTTTATGTGAATAAAAAAATGATAACGCTAAATAGCTTGAGCTGGAAAATTCTAGCTTAAGCTTCGTAATTTAAGATCTCTGTTTTTATTCACATGTTTTGACTTACATTTTTAGCTTTAGCTAGAACTGTTTTATATAGACCGAAAAGTAAAAGTGAAAAGGAAGGTTGTTTTGCATTTTGTTTTGCCAACTTCTTATCTATTCTAAAGGGCAAGTATTGGTTGCGGGTAAAAAAACATTTTATCATATTGTCCCGCAGTCTCTGCGTCTATAGGTTCACTGGTGGACTAATTTGTTTAAAATTCGTACCTAATGCAACAATTGACAACAAGGGTTTAAACCATGCTTGTTGCAACATTCATTCTGTATTGCAGACATGAAAATCTCTGCTTCGCTTGGCCAAAACATCTCTCTATTACCTACAACGCGCTCTCAACAGAATATTTAATTGTATTTTTTTCTGCATCTGTTTGAGGATTTTTGTAAGTTGTTTGAAGGTTGAAGCCAATGTGTAATTCCGTACCCAGAATCTCGAAGAATTATAGCATTTACGTGCAAATTCTCATTCATGGATGCATAAATTGATGATTTTTTTAAGATCCGTAGGTCGTGAACTGACCATGGCCATTGGGCGTCCACACTTTTGAATTGTTCGGTTGCATTGCATGTCGCTTTAATGAATGTGAGCCTTTTCTATAATCTTGTTGGTCACGCGTGCTTAGCACTTTAGCAGTCTTGCAAACTGTAGAGCGTTCAACTCCAAGATCTTTCCTGACACCGCACTATAATCCAGCTTCACTCAGATATCTCAAAAATATCTGATTCTACAAACAATAGAATTTTTGGCGGCCCCGAAGATATTTTAAAATCCGTTCAATTATTTAATCTGATTTGTTTTTACAAAAATTTAATCTGATTGATATTCACATGTCCAAACAAAATTATTAAAGTGGCATTTTTTTTTTTCTTGCTTAAAAATTTCTTCAAAATGTTTAATTCTCAGTCCTCTGACGTGTCCCCATCCCGTTTTTGCAACGAAAAATCACTACCATTCTTTTATTTCAGGTACCACACTAAAATAAATTAGAGAAATATTTTTCAACAACTGATGTTATTGCAAGAAAAATTAATTAAACTTTGTCCCCCGCATTTCTAATCAGTCCCCTGGAATATTAAAACAGTGGACAAAATCGATGTCTACGATGTCGATCGAATTTCCAGCCCTAACAATAATAAGTATAGAGTTTCGTTAAAATAAAATCTTGTCTGCGACGCGATTCTGTTTGTTAAGTCAGTTGTGAAGCAGACATTTGTGCGAGGGGTCCTGGACTGTCTGTTTAGTTTATCAGTTTTTTGGTAATTATTTACAAAACAAATTTGTATATTAGCAGGCATATTTGTTAGTATTAAGGTATAGGCTAGATAAAACCCAAGAAACATTTTTAGCTGCTTAAATGCTTTAAAAGCGCTTCATGAGCTAATCTTAAAGCTCGTTTATTTAAGAAAGAGCTCTAGATGCACCCTTAGAGCAATTGTAGAGCTTTCTCACAGCTAATTCATTGAGTTTGAGAGCACGTTTTTGCTCGTTATCAGCTTGTTATCAGCTTGTTATCAGTGACTAGTGACTTTGAAGCTCTTTAATATAATCATATGATATCCTAAAAGGAGCATTTTGACAGATTTTTGTTTGTATTAGTTTGTGAAATCCAAATGATAAATAAATATAATAGTAGCACACTATAATTCATGTGTATGTAATGGTAGGAAGCGTAAACTTCATTTATTTTGATGTCAACAAGCTAGTTATTATTTATTCCTAGAGAAAATAATGTATCTAATCAATATTTTTCGAATTAATGCCAGTGAATTTTAAGTGCGCGCTTAGTTTTTTCATAAATGTTTTGAAGGTACTTCGCAAAATTATAACGCGCCTTCCAAATTGTGTATATTATGCAATGAAATGTGAAAAATATTAAGTTGAACAATATAAAAATTTAAATTTATCGAAGCATGAAATAAAAAGCTTTTTACATTGCAATACATATTGCGTTTTCTATTTAAAGTGAAGATTTTAAATGTTTTTAAATGAATGGAAACAAATATTTCAAATAATTTTCATTTGTGTCGCCATTTTTGTTTTTATGGACAAAATGCCTCTTTAATATAGAGCTGCAATATCGCTCTGAGAGCAATGTGTCAGTTCGTCGTTCAGGGCTTTTTAGAAAATAGGGTGTTTTGACAATTGAAAGTAATTTTAAATTGTAGAAATAATTTTTAATTCGAAGAGTAGGTACCTACTTTCCATTGAAGTGTATAAAGTTTTATAAGCACCTTAAATTACAGGAGCAAGTGCTTTTTAATTTTTTTAGGAAACTGCATAGTTAATTTATTTTAATAAAAAATTGTCAAGTTCGTGTCTAATTTTAATCTTAAGATTTCCCTTATAAAGTGAAATTAATTAATTTATTTTCCACTGTTTCAAGTTTTCCAGTTGAAATGATTGTTTTTATAGTTTATAACACCCTATAAATCTATAATATGATTGGGAGAATTGTCTTGAAAGAGGATTAGTATTTATTCAGCTTTATATGTGTATTATTGTAGCTCTATTGATGAATTATTTTGACACCAAATTTTGTGTGAGAATATTAGTAATCCAACTCTACAGCCGCTTTCAGTGTAGCTCTGTAAAAGCAATTTTTTGATATTTTGACAGATTATGCGTTAGTGTTTTGCGCATGTGTTGTTAGCAGCTCTACAATGCCTCTATGTATGCTGATATTTAGAGTTTGCTCGTTGCAAGATATCATGAACTGTGTTAGGGAGCATATATATAAATATGGAAGCGTTGTAAAGTTAATAGAGCTAAATGTGTTCTAAAACTTCGAATATAGAACATTATTTTAAAATTTAATGTAGGGAGCTGTGAAATAATCTCCAACAGAGCTGTAGCTTTGGATTTCACTATCTAGGAGCTGTAGAAGAACAGTTTTGATTCTAATAGGTCCAACGATGTTACTTGGGAACTATATTAATATCAAATATATAATATTTCTTACGTAAACCCTAAATATTTTTTTTTTGCCCAAAAACTATGAAAATACTCAGTCCCCTGGCCTAAGTCCCCTGGAAAAAAAAAAACTCAGTCCCCTGAACATCTTCTTATAAAATTTCCTTAAAATTTTCATTTTCATTTTTTTGACTGGCCAACAACGTAAAGAGACGTTCTAACGTTTAACAAGAACTACTTTGTACGTCTTTTAGCTTCTAAAACTGTCGTGCCGAAATGTTCACCATTTTATTCCATTGTTTGTAGAATCACCCAGGTACATATTTAAATTTGTGCCATCTAATATTTCAAACAATTATTTACAATTTTGACCAAAAATTATACAAAAATATTTAATTTTTATAAAATATGTAAAGGGTGTTTTGTTAGAGGTATAGAATTTTTAAATGGAATAAAACAAAGATGAATTTTTTAAATTGACATGAAATTTACTCTATTTGAAAGATAATCTTCTGGCATTATAATTCAAATATGATTTCTTTCATATGACCGCCACGGCTGGCTCGGACGTAGTCTAATCTGGAGGTCCGATTTTCGATGACTTTTTCTAGCATTTGTGGCCGTATATCGGGAATAACGTGGCGAATGTTGTCCTCAAATTCTTCAATCAATCAACGAATCAACGGCAATCTTGTTTTAGGCCCATTTATGCACAATTTGGAAGCGTTGTTTATGCATCTCAATTCCTGTTGAAATGCCAAACCAATCTTAAAATAAATCGCTTGACAGCTGACAAAATGGCCGCCAGTAAAAATAGTATTGCCAACTTAAAGTTCTATACCTCTAAAAAAAAACACCGTTTACATCCAATTTTCTTTTTGACTTTTTTCACACTTTTATTAATTAAAAATAGTTGTATATTTTGATAAATCAATATCTTAAAATACATTACTGGGTTTTGTTGAGATTTTTCAACAGATATTTTATTTAAGATACCGGCTTAACGCAATCATGAGAAACAGCACGAGACAAAAATTTTCTTTTTGTGAAATAGTGTCATTGATTAGCTGTGTTAACTTGGTCCCAAAAAATGTCAACAAATTTAATAGGTGATCAAAAATGGTCATTTAGTTGGTCATATTTTAGAAAAAAATTCAAAAAATTGAATATTTTTTGGGGCCAAGTTAACACAGCTTCATTTCTTTGGAAAATTTTATTTGTATCAATATAATGTGTTGGTGAGATTACTTGTGTGTTCAGGTTTAAATTAAATTTTCTTCGTTGTTCTCCAATTTTTTGACTTGAGATATTTGACTTTCACCAATATTTCAGCAAACAATTTTCAACTTCATCCATTAAATAGTTTTTCCGTACCGAATGATCAAAGTCTTATAAATTAATTAAAAGGAACAATTTTTGTTGATCCTAAACATTGTGTTATTATTTGTCTTTCAAGTTATTAATTATTAAAATACTTATAAGACTTTAAATAAGAAAAAAAAAATCCTACACCAAAATTCAATGTGCGAATTTTCAAATATTGAAAAAATTATTTATTTTTTAACTTTTTTTGAGCAAAAATGATTTAATTTCAATTGAACTCTTTTCGAGAAAAATCAAAATCAAAAATATAGTTATATATATGAGAGGTGACATGTGGCATTAATAAGGAATAACCGTTTTCGACCATTTTTTTACTAAAAGGCAGCCTATGCCTTTTAATAAAAATTAACAATTATTCCTTTTTCGTGACCTTCATCTAAACGTAGAATTCCTAATACATATTAAAGTTAACTGATATTTTTTATTAAATCTGTCCGATTACATTTATTAAATCTGATCCGATTTTGAGAATCTCTTGTTGGCTAATACCTACAATATTGCAGTTCGTTTACCTATCGATATTTTGGGTCCTTAAAAATTAAAAAAAAAAACGTATCGTGGCAATTTCCAAAAAAAATGATAGGTCCAATGTTTCGAGAAAATTCACCAATCCTTTTAGGTTGTATTTGAAGTTTTTCGCTTTCCATATCAACGTAATGTCAAGTTTGATCAAAATTTCGAAATCGATTTTTTTTTAAGAATCCATAACTGGCCAAATAGTACTTACCTATAAAAATAATATATCGCAAGTAAAAATGCGCTCCTGTTCTTCGAGAAAATCATTTTTTTTTTCAAAAAAATACTCTATACGCAGGGCCAGACCGACCATATGTGCAAGATGTGCAAAATTCTGGGGGCGCATTACCAGGAGCAAGAAAAAGGTAATTCGAACTTGTGCAAACAAACATGTACTGCCATTTACATTTTAACCACAAAACTTGTTTAAATAATCCCAAAATAACTAAATGCTAAGTTAATTCTTGCCCACTAACTAACTTCACTTTCATTGTTGCACTCAAGGAGAATTTAACTCAAAATATCCTAAAACTAAAGATCCCACTCGACCTACGCATTGAAATTCCACCTCCTGGGTAGTGTGGAAAAGATTTATGCATGTTTATCAGTGTATATGTATGTATGTATCAAATAAAAAAAAGGGGCGCTTTCAACAAATCTTGCACAGGGCTCAAGTTTAGCTGGGCCCAGCCCCGTCTTTACGCACTATACTATCTATACTATCAACATTGGCGTTTATTTAAGATCTTTAAAAAAAAACTGGTCAAAAATTATTTTGGGTCATTTCTTATACTATCTTTAATCATGTCTAAAAATTTCATAAAAATCGATTTGGTCGATCAGATTTTATCGAACTTAGACTACAACTCAATGCAAAAAAAAAAAAATACCAGAATAACTTTAAAAAATTGGGCATGGCAAAAAACTTTCTATGGGAGAATTTTTAGAAAGCTCATTTTTGATAAAAATTTTAAAAGAACATAAAATAAACTTTTGTCAATTTTGTGAATATAATGCAAATTAACGTATCAGTATGTGGAAAATAAGTTTTCTAATTTTGTACACATCTTCTTTTCTTCGTTTTCGAAGGTTTTATTTAAATCGGTAGTTTTGATTTTATTGAATTACTGACTCTCCATACAACCAGAATCACTGTGCAGCGATACTAATCACTCTTAATTCCTTGAAACATATTTTGCAATATTGAAAACTTACTTTCTTTGAGTAAATGTTGGATTGCCGAAACAGTGCTTATTTTGAAAAGGAATTTCTATGAGCAAACTACTCTTTTATATAATTTGCCCCATACATAAGAAGGGAGATGTCACAACGTGCAGCAATTATAGAGGTATAACGTTGTTGAGTACCGCCTATAAGATACTCTCCTCTATCCTACAAGACCGGATAACCCCATACGCTAAAACCATCATCGGACAATATCAGTGTGGTTTCATTCCAGGCAAATCAACAACTGATCAGATCTTTACCCTTAGGCAGGCGATGGAAAAATGTCTAGAATTTAACATCCCAACATACCACCTGTTTATAGACTTTAAGGCCGCCTACGATAGCATAGCCAGGGTAGAACTTTACAAAGCCATGAGAGAATTCGGCATCCCAAATAAATTGACACGACTATGTAGGTTGACCATGACCAACGTAACAAGCCAAGTAAAAATAGCCGGATTGCTATCCAAACCAATCAACATCTTTAATGGACTCCGACAAGGGGATGGTTTGGCCTGCCTCCTCTTCAACCTGGCGTTGGAGAAAGCAATCCGTGACTCTGGCACGGCAACAAGAGGGACCATCGTCAACAGGTCCAGCCAGATACTGGCTTACGCAGACGACATCGACATCATCGGAAGAACTGAGCAAGCTGTACATGATTCCTTCATCCAGATCGAGCAGGCGGCACAAAATCTGGGGCTGCACATTAGTGAAGGTAAAACAAAGTACATGGTGGCGTCGAATGCGAGAGGAACAGTTGGTCAAACAATCAAGGTAGTGGAGCACGAATTTGAAGTGGTGCAATCCTTTAAATACCCTGGGTCAATAGTAGCAGCCGATAACAATATAGAAGAAGAAATACGCGGGCGGCTTCTCAAATCCAACAGAGCCTACTATAGTCTGTCAAAGCTCTTCAAATCCAGAAATCTCACCATAACTTCAAAACTGCTGCTGTACAGGACCATGGTCCTGCCAGTACTCACATATGGATCCGAGACTTGGGTGCTTAGCAAAAGGCACTCCGACCTCTTAGCCGCGTTCGAGAGAAAAGTCTTAAGGAGAATTGTTGGCCCCATATGTGAGGAAGGACGATTCCGGAGACGGTACAAGCATGAATTGTACGCAATCTACCTTGAAGCAGATATCGTGACAAAAATGAAGCTCGGTAGACTCCGGTGGGCAGGGCACCTAGCTCGCATGAGCGAAGAGGAACCTGCTCGGAAAGTTCTTTGTGGTACATTCTATGGTAGACGACAGCGTGGTAGACCATGCTTGCGCTGGAGAGATGGCGTAGACCAGGACGCCCGGAGCCTTGGGGTGCGCAACTGGATGGCGGCGGCTCGAGACCGGGATGGGTGGAGAGACTTGTTGAAGGAGGCCAGGACCGGACCCCGGTTGTCGAGCCGACGATGATGATGAAACTACTCTTTTTATTAAATCCCAAAATAAAAAAAAATGTACTACTTTTGGACATAGACTTGATTCAAATAATTTTTGTGAAAGGGAAATATTTTAACAACTTTTTTTCATTAAAATAGAATTTTGGAAGCATTTGGGCCTAAACGAGTGGTTTGCGACATTGCCTTGAAGCGAACCCAAAAAAACCACTCTGGTTTTGATTAATTACCAACCAATACTTTCTTTGTCAAACGCATGGGAAAATAGAATATTAATCAATGTCAGACACCATTTTTCATATTGCGTGCTTTAAAGTCTTGTTTTTTTAATAAGATTTTAAGTTTAATGTGACTAGAAATAAATTCTAATTGAAATGAACCGCATACCGAAAAGAAATGCGAAACCCTTACAATAATTACCATAAATACTGTTGCATTTTCCCTCCTTCCCCCAGGTCACAAATATCAATACCTTCCACTTGACTTAAACTAATTGATCCAATAAAGTCGATGATTTTTCCCTCAGCGATGTCATCTGAAACTTAAAAAAAAAAGACAACATTTGGGTGGATGGGGAGTATAAATTTCCCTGATGTTAGAGAGCTTATATTCATGAATTCATGCACATGAATAGCTTCAGTTGGGAGACATAAACAAAAGTAACCCTCAACTTGGCCAGAAAGTTGTTTGGCCATGTGTTGAAATACCACCATATTGATAACGGAAGCAAATAATTTAAAATGAATAAAATGCAAGAAACGACGAGGGATGTTTCTATTCTTGATGCAACATTTTTATTTCGATTTAGTGGAGAATAATAATGGTCTAAGTCAGGGATGCCAGATTGAGGTATTTTTCCCGTTTTACGGGATTTTTCAACCCCAAAGAGAAAAATGGAAAACCAACCCAGAAAACGGGAAAAATAGTCAGCTCGAAAATTTTCACGTTTTAATATCGAAAGGAATTTCAGCTTGTGAAGGATTGTGAAGCGATTTAAGATTTTTAATCCAATAACTTTGAAAAAATAAAGGTTTTTCTTCGATAATTCCGCTTTGCATGTGCGCATTTTCCTCATTTATTTACTCAATCTGACCGAAGTGATATATAGACATGGAATATAGGTGATTAAGGTCCAGTTTTCAGTATTAGATTAAAGTTAAAGCCGAGTTAACTAAACAAATTTGGTGAATTAACTCAAGATTAACTGAACAGAATGTGCTTGAAGTTAGCATCGCCATTTTTGATTTTCAAAAATGAGCTGTAATGCTGCAATGAGTTCAACTTGTGCTGCCTTAAGCAGTAATTAAAAAAAAAATCGTACTAAGCGTTTAGATTTTAGGGGCTAGTTTGTGCTGCAAATATTGTTTTTAAAAAATTCGCAACTTTGCAAATTCCACGGACGAAATTTTTTGCAAAATTACAATTTTCTTAAAAAATAAAAAATGTGCTGTTTTATGTTTAGTTTAATCTGCTGAAAGCCGAAGAGATAAAACAAAAATTCGCATATTTGCAACTTTTACGGGAAAAAAATGATTTGGCGAAGCATGAAGTTAGCACTTTGGCATTTTGGGTTTTCAAAAAAAAAATCAGCTGTAATGTGCTCAACTTGAGCTGTAAATATATTTGCAAAACTCGCAAATTTGCAAATCTTACGAATGAATTTTTTTGCAAATTCAAAATTTTTTTAAATATCAAAGTTGTGCTGTATTGTACACAATAATTTTTCCTTCTAAGAAGCGAAAAAAAAAACAAAAAAAAAATTGCATATTTGAAACTTTATAAATCTTGATTTTGAAAAAAAAATTCATTCGTAAAATTTGCGAACTTTGCAAAAAGATTTGCGTCACAACGCAGCACAAGTTACGCATATTACAGCACAGTTATTGTTTTGGAAAATCGAAAATGGCGATGCTAACTTCACGCACATCTGAAAAGATGCTTTTGATGTTTTATCCACCAAGTTTTTTTAGTCGGTATGTGCATGCATTCTCCACCAACAAATTGCTTCCTCAGTTCAATGTGGGTTAATTTACTTCTAGGGTTAGCTAACGCTGGTTTAACTCACCACTGCAAAAGTGGGCCTAAGACAGGTATATGGTTCGAGATCTTTTTTCCATACGCAACTAATATTCTACTGAAAAACTTTACCTACCTGCACCAGTGTTTATAGACGCCGCTTAACAAATGTCCTTCCAGAAAATTTTGAAATCGACATATTAAAAATAAAACCTCTCTGACATGATGTTTCGATTGCAACGCTGTTTACAACTAAAATATTAGAAATTATTTCATCCAGATTACAGAATGCGGTGGTGCACATTTAGGGAAAAGTGGTTATAAAAATCAGTTTATCGGGTGGGTATAATGCAAAACTTTAAAATTTACTGAATTTACAAATGTTTGAAGCTATCGTAGTCGAAAAAATGATTTAGTTTGAATTATTAGTCGTGCTTGTACAGATAGTCAAAGTAGATTAATTTTAAAGGTCACAAAAAAATTATTTTTTCTTATTTTTTTTTTAGTTTTTATATTGTCTTAAAAAAAACCTCCGTTAGTCCCAGACCTAAGTTCAACCGAAAATAAATTTCTTTGTATTTTTCAACAAAAATTCTACAATTTAGTTGGATTAATTTACTGCTGCGCTATGGAGATTTGATTTCACAGACATTCATCATTTTTTTCGACTTTGAGTGAATATTGACTTTTAAAATAGTTCTTTTCAAGTTTGAGTACAATAAATAGGTAAGGCAATTGAAAAAAAAAATATTGTTTTTCATTTTGATTGATTGATTTGTCTATTATTGAAAAAGAACTATTTAATTTAATGTTTTTTGAAACACCATTTTGGGCAAACCATTTCGTTTTTAAACTGAGTTAAGAAAATACTCGGATGATTCCCAACTTAAAATCATCGGAAAATTAACTTCAATAAATGTTTGTTGATATAAATCCAAAAAACAGTTGCATAAATTTATATAGAGCTGAAGAAAAGTCAGTAAATTTACTTTCTTTGAGCGTATATTGACCTATAAAACTGTTTGTTTTTTGTTTAGGTCTTAGTGTAATTAGGTACTATTATTTTTATATTTATTTTTTTTTTCACTATTTGACTTCAAAAATGTAAGTATCTCTAAAATAGTTGTAAAGCAACTTTAAAAAATATGGTCCCTTTACTTTTATTCACCACTATTTTTCTGGAATTATCTTAAGGACAGACTTTAAACAATTCTTTAAATAAAATATAATATTTATCCCTTGTAGTGAAAACTTCTTAGTTCAGCAAAAGGTTCTGAAACACCCTGTAATGTATTTTTCTTAAAATTTACCAATTTTATTGTAGCCTTTTTCACACTGGTCGACCTTAATTGTAACACTGCATAGTTTATTATGTACTCTGGATAAGTGCACCACAAAATAAAAGAAAATACTCTTTTACAAACATAAACAAAAACATATTAAATACATTTTTGTTCGATTACTTCAATTCACCACTGTTTTGCTCGCATTAGCGATGTACGTCATTTGTAACCTCAATCATGGACTTTTCAATGTTGTTAAAGTAAAAAAAAATGTGCATTTCTTTTGTGATAAAAAAAATTGTTAGTTTCATAGAAGATTCTGAAACACCCTGTACATTTTTTTTTAATAATAATTTACAAAAAATTCCTTCACGCAGAAAAAAATATATTTTTCTTAAGCCATTGCCGCTGGAAAAAAGTGACCCTAATTCCCGCCGCACAGTAGCCCATATCTACATTTTTGGTGGAAAAATAATAACTATCTTATGATCTTATAACCTGGCAAATATTTTGATATATTTGTTTCTGAAAGACCCTAAGGTCGGCTATATCCGGTTGTAAAGTTATCCATTATTTACTGGACACATTGTATAAAACTGCGCTTAGTATCATTTTTAAGCCTTAACAAAGCAGATCTTAGCTGAAATTTTAAGAAAAAATGTCACCCCCATTCCTCTTTAATAGGCAACGAAGCGCCATTTAAAAAAAAAAAAAAAAACAAAGAAGAATATATGCAGACAAATGTAGGAAATAAATCAAAAATTAACATAATTTAAATCCAGGAAAAGCTATATAATCAAGCTTACAATAAGCCTTATTACAGGCATTTAATAATATTTGGTTTTTGTAACCATTTCAATTGTTAGATTTGACTGCCAAGTGAGCTTTAGTTCTTGTTTGTTACAATAACAAGTCAAGTTTTACGTATTGTTGTATTTTTTTTTTTTTTTAACTTTATTAAATTTCAATTGCATTCTTCTACTGATATTTTGTAGATTTTTTCTATGAAATGAACTTGATTTTTAATTAGTTCTTAGCACGTGCATGTCAAATGCACTTCCAAGAAAAGCACACATACATAATCAAGCTTGAAATCAGTCAGAACGTCTAGCCTATATACCATTATGATTTCTATATTATTATATTATTGCATAATTAGCAAAATTACGTAACGATAGTAAATTTTTAAATTTAAATGTAAAATAACACAAACCGCTCCCTTTTCTTCTTGTCGCGTATCGCGGCCGGAGATTTCTGGTCGCCGCCGGCTCCACCAACTCTAGCATACATATCGAACGCCCAATAATATAATTCGACTGCTTTTGGGGCTGATTAAAATTAAAACACAAATTTATTGAACGCTAAACCACATTTTAAACTTCTGTGGTTTGTTTCTTTAATATATGAGCACTAATTCGCCAGCTAATTTCACGAACAGTATAATCATCTTAACATTTGATATTTTGCGAACACTTTAAATACTAAATTAATTTGTTGTATATTTAAAAATTTAAATTTAAATTTTTAGTTACTGTTTTAAGCACATTTTGTAAAAAAAAATCAAAATTATATAGACATTAATTAAAATATAACCGATTCTTACGAAATAAAATAACGTAAATAAAATCCTCTGCAGGGCTTTAAGTTGCAAAAAAAAATTGTTAGTTAAAAGCATAAACATTCAAAGCATTATTGGTGAACTTTTTTAATTTAATTTTACCTTCCAATTGCTGGAAGGGTTGTTTTGATAAGTTTTTTTTTTTTTTTCTTGTCACTTGGCAATATGAAAGGGTTTAAAAAAAAAAGTTGCAACAAGCGCCAGTTTTTTTGCTTGTCTTTTTTCTGCTCTTTGTCATTTTTCCAGACAGTGAAAAGTTTTTGCATTGCATAATATCAATACATCAAGGCATAGGTTTATGAAAGCTTTGATGATTTTCTGTGGTTTTTTTTTAGGCTTGAGAATATTCACTGGCTTCGGACTTTTCAATTTAATGTTTCTATGCATATAAGAGACTCAAAGGCAAAATGGCAAGCTGGCTGGTCAAAAGACTCAAAAAGTTATAGTACGAGTATATAAAAGATTGAAACCAAAGTTCTGCTATATTTAAATTAGGACGTAGCCCAACAATTGAAATAGGTACTTTCAAGGCCAGTTTATAAGTATGTGAGTTAAACCAGAGCTAGGTAACTTTAGAAGTAAACTAAGCCACAGTCAACTGAGGAAGCAGTTTTTTTAAGGATAATGCATGTGGGACGAATAAAAAAAATCGGTGGATAAAACATCAAAAGCATCTGTTTAGTTAATTCTGAGTTAACTGACCAAATTTGATGAGTTAACTTGAATCTCGCACGATGATGGAGAATTCTGGGAACATTTTTATGAGAATATAGTGAATCTTTTGATTTAAAGACTCACGTATCAGTAGACAAGTATTAATTTGTTCGTGATGAAAATTAATCATCATTCATCAAAAATCAACCACTAACCAAAGCGGAAATCATAAAGTTCAACTTCTATGTACTTCCACATTTCCTCCACCACAAACTCTGTATTCTGAATTTTCAGAAGCAAACGTAACTAAAAGTCTTCTAAGTTTTTATGGCGTCTGGCCAATCCAGAAGCTCCAAAAATTCAGAATTCTGAAAATTCATATATAAATCGTAATGGATTGAAGGTGCGTTCAGTGATAAACAAATCTGAACTTTAATTCTAAAGGGTTTTTCAACAAGGACGCTGCAAAATTAGAGCAACAGGCACAGCAAACGACGCCATATTTCTTGCCGGTCTTTTGACATTTCTCTTCAGTAAGGTTTGCCATTTCATGATGGAAAGATATACGAGCCAACAACGAGTCAAAATTATTAAAATTTACTACCGAAATTCGGAGTCAGTGGCCTCAACGTTAAGAGCGCTACGTCCAACTTATGGTCGTCATAATCGTCCTAGCAGATCAACAATTGAGCGTCTAGTGGAAAAATTTGAATCCACAGGCACAGTACAAAATGTTCCCGTGCCAGTGAGACAAAGAAAAGCCCGTAGTGTCGAGAATATTGCTGCCGCTGAGGCTTCAGTTGCAGAAAGCCCAAATGTGTCTCTCACATGTCGTTCTCAAGCGTTGGGCATCTCTGTGTCGTCGTTGTGGCGAATTTTGCGAAAAGATCTTGGCCTACATCCTTACAAGATTAAATTGACGTAAGAACTGAAGCCGCTTGACCACCAGAAGCTTCGTATGTTCGTGAATTGGGCTGAGCGACAACTTGAAAATGATTTGGATTTTCATCGAAAAATCATCTTCAGCGATGAGGCTCATTTCTGGCTGAATGGCTTCGTCAATAAACAAAATATGCGGTATTGGTCAGGCAGCAATCCACACGTACTCCACGAGTCATCATTGCATCCCGAAAAAATGACGGTTTGGTGAGGTTTATGGGCCGGCGGCGTCATTGGGCCGTACTTCTTCCGTGATGATCAAGACCGGCACGTTAATGTGAATGGGGATCGCTACCGTTCAATGATAACCGAATATTTTTGGCCCCAATTGGATGATATGGACTTGGAGGACATGTGGTTCCAACAGGACGGCGCCACAAGCAACACAGCGAATGTAACAATCAATTTATTGGAAACCAAGTTTGGAGAACGTGTTATCTCACGAAATGGTCCAGTCGCTTGGCCGCCTCAGTCGTGTGATTTGACGCCGTTAGACTATTTTCTGTAAAGCTACGTCAAGTCTATGGTCTATTCCAACAAGCCAGCGACGATTGATGAACTTCGTACGAATATCGAACGTGAAATTGCAGCAGTATCGGCCGATTTATGCTTGAAAACCGTCGAAAATCGGGTTCAGCGTCTGGACTTCTGCAAGCGTGCCCGTGGTGGCCATGCAAAAGAAATCGAGTTCCATACATAATGGCATCAAACGTACTTTCACATTAATAAAGAATTTCATTGATATCCAAAACCGTTTTTGTTTTATTTAAAAAAAAACTTTTGTAGCGCTCTTATTGAAAAACCCTTTACTTTTACATAAATTGCTTTTAAACGATCCAATTTCTTCTTGCAATTTGTAAGCACCTAGGCGAGGGACGTGGTGGCTGGGGTATACAAAATTGCTGAGTTTGAACAAATTGCAGATTAATCGCTCTTCTTTCTGCTTTTCCTTATTGTTTGAGTGTGTTACTTTTCATTCGTATTCCACTCAGACATAACTTTGCTTAATCAAGTGGTGTAAAGATGGCAGAGAGGTTATAAGAGCCGTGTTTTTTTGCAAAGCCCCGAGGAAATTGGTCGAAAGAAATGACATCGGGGCTAGGTAATTTACATGCTGAATGAATGATTAATTCAATATTTGGTCGACCCACCATTTGCTCTTACAACCGCCAGCACTCGCCTTCCCATTGACTTCGGAAGTTTTTCCAATTCTGCTATTGTAATTGTCAATTGTTAAATTATTCCGTCACGATGATCTTGAACGTTGTTAAATTGGTGTCCCTTGACATATACACGCCTGGCCAGTATTCCCAAGAGATTCTTAATAGTTTAATTCATATCGGAATTTCAAGACGGCCAACCAAGAGTTGTGAGCCAGTTTCTCAGCCTTCCAGATACGTGTATAGGAGCATTATCCTGCTGGAATATGAAGTCGGTTCACATAACTCCTCAGCTTTCTCAAGCATAATTTCTTCCAACGGGGTTGAGGCTGATTACACGTTGTCTTCTTCAGTTGTTTCGTCTTTTGATTACAATTTGTTTGCTAAGAATCGATCATAAAGATATAACTATTAGATTGGCATCAAAATAAAAATCGATTTTGCTTTCTACACGCCTCAAAATAAGAAATTACAATTTTTAATGATGGTTTTCAATGAAAGCTATGTCTTGCACCTTATACAGTAGTTAGATTGAATATTTTCAAGCTCTGAAGTTGTCGAAGATAATCAGATTCTACACACCTGGTAGCTTTTTTTTTGATTTTATTCTCACTTGTTGTTCGTTCCATTCGTGACAGAATTTGTTTAAAACTGAACTGGTATCTTCACGGGTGGATTCTTAGTACAATTTTACAAGAGTGTGAGACACATTTCTTCAGACGAACCATCACCACAAAAATGCGTACCTATACAAAATCAGCAATAACTACACTTAACAAATATTTAAGTATACCAACTCTGTATTCTATATCTATACTATATAGGAAAAATTAACTTATTTGAGAAATGTCTGTTCTTATCTAATTGATTTTTTTAAAACGCCTCTTAAAATTTAATTAGTTAAGTTTATTTTAATATTTAATTTGTCTTTAAATAATGTTGCTTAAATACTTATCTATAATCAATTTTCTCTTGGTACATAACTAAACAATCGTTATACGTAATGTAACGTAATGCAAGAAAATTAAAAAATTGATTCAATTTTGAAGTTCGAATCGGTGAGAAACCCGCTCTGTTTATTAAACGCCCTATTGCCAATTTCCATGTTAAATTTTAGCCTTTAACTATTTTTGACAGAAAGTATCCGAAACAACTTTTGTGGAACACCTGAAATTTCCTACGTCTCCGTTTATGTATTTAGACTTTGTGTGCGACAAAATAAAGCTTGAAAAATGTCTCAAAATCGTCTCAAAATCGGCCAATATCGTTGGTTTTTCAAACTATAACTTCGGATCTAATAGCCAGATATTTAAGGTTAAAATCTTCGAATGAAGTCAGAATATTAAGCTACATTTGTACACACAAATTTTAGGGAGGAGGCAGGAAGGGACGGATAGTTGTGTCCGCAATCAATGTGGTTTTCGATTTTTAAAGTTAATACAAATTTTCACAATTTTGAAAAATTATATTTCTACAAATATGTGACACTAAAATATAAATGAATTAAATTTCACCAAAAATAGATAAAAAAGATTAAACTTGCACAAAAATTGAATAAGTGAAAGTATTCAAAAAATTTACTTTAAAAAAGTAGCAGGTAGCAGGTAGAATGTCTATGTCCATATCATAGAAATGATTTAAGAACTTCAATACACAGAGCCTGTAGAGGGTTCTAGGGTGGTATGAGACATATTGGGTACAAAGCTGTTAATTAAATTCAAATCATTTTTTTTTTTCAGAGCTAACATGGTGAAAACATGCACTTGGTTTGGTAAGAAAAAATTTACCAAAATAATTTATGTTTTTTTTAATATTAATATCATTTAAATGAGTGCCCTTAAACAAGAAACATTGATAGCGATCAAAGAAAAAGACTTTACGGAAAAATAAATATCAACAACTTCAACTTTAGCAAACTTTACAGAACTCAAAAACACTTTCATTAAGTTAGTTAAAATTAAACTATGGTCAGTTTTAAATGTTTCCTCATCAATAAAGACAGTTTGCATGATAATTGAATTTCTGTTTTGCGGAAAGAGCTGGCGGGTCATTCCGTAATTGGATTATCGCCACACGATATCGTTTTGACGACAGCTTTGAATCACGTAAAAGCAATAATCACTATCGACTGAAAGATATCGTCTTGACGATCGAAAATTTGCTCTCCGTAACTCAAAAATCGTCGAAACGTGATCGTTAAATCGTTAGCATTTGAACGATACCTATTAAGCTATCGTCTTGTGTCGTCTTTTTTGTTTTTGTAAGCAATTTATGTATTTTATTATATGTAGGGTTTTTCAATAAGGGCGGGTAGATGTTTTCGGCTGAAGCAAATTGATGACGATAACGTGCACGATTATCGTTTAGAGGATTATCGTTTTAAAAATTACGGAATGCCCACCTGGTGATCCATTACTAATCGTCGTCTATTCCAAAAAAGATAGAACCTAATATAGTAACAAAAATTTATTTCTTCTTTAAATTTTGTTTTTTTAATTTTGAAATCCATCCATCAATATTAACTACTACAAAATAAGCACACTGACTCGATCCTATATCCCGATATACGGGAATATCCCAAAAATAATAAAATTTTCTCAAAAAATCTTCGAAACTCTGTTAATACGGAAAAGTTGATTTGCGACAAGTGGATTATAATCATTACACGTACAAAATTTAATCTGAATCGTAAGTGGTGTTCTCAAGAAAATTTGAAAAAAAAACAGAATCATTATATGTATGTGAGTTTCAACAAAAATTCGAAATCACATTAAAAAAAATTCTCTTTATCAAATTTGGAGCATATCCGTTTATGAGTTAAGACGCCAGACCGATGTGCGTTATCACGAAAACTAATTCCATTCCAAATTAAACATTAATGACAAATTAATTATCTGATAGCCATTTTAGAGGTTCGTATGATTTCAGGGAATTGGGAAAATGATAACGTTGTTTTTTATTCAGTAGAAATTTTCAGTTGAATTATTTTTATACAAAGTAAAAATTATTTATGACATGCACGTGCAAAATTGCTATATGTATAGTTAAATAAGTATTTATTGGTTAAAATCATTGAATTTTCGGACAATAAAAGTATTTTTCACACCAAACACAAGTGCAAGTGCAATGAATAAACAACACAATTTCACACTTGGAATCAAAATAAGTTTTTATTGACAAATTTTGTTAAATGAATCAATTTGAGGTCAGTTCACTTCATATTCAATTCAATGCAGGCCATGGGCATTCAAATGGAAAGGAAATTAGGCTAAGACAATTAAATAAAATTATTTCTACATATGTCAAAACGCACCGAACTCAGAATTGGATTGGAATTCTATTAAAAATAAAATTACCTAATAGCTTTCGTTAAGCCACCTTGTGTTGAGATGTGTGCCATTCATAAATTCCATTTGGGCTGAATTATTTTTTTTATTGAATTCTATTTTATTGAATTTTCCGATTCACAATTTTCGACATTTAATTTTTTTTTTTTGAGATAGCTAGCTACATATGCTTATCTATTATTACACTTCAGACACATCACACAGCGATTTATCACATTTTGTCACAGCCACCTTGTTACAGAAATTTTCAAATTTTTCTTTCACAATTTCCAAATTTAAAATGGAAAAGATATAAATATGTAAGCTATGCTTTCTTAATTTAATTATTAGAAAATATATAAATTTTAAAACACTCGATATTTTCCACACACAAGATTTTCCAAAAAGAAATCATAACACAAGAACAGTAAACCCGAATAAAAAATTAAATGGGCTTGGGATGAAAAAACTCGAGTGTTTGCGAATATAAACACTTCCCTTAGTTAACTAAATGGTGCACGTTCTAAAGATTGTTATGTTTCTCTTAAAAATTTCTGACCGGTTCAAAAAAAAAAAAAAAATCCAAGAAAGCATATATGTATAAAAAGCAAGGTGCTGACACCGCCGACGCGACGATGAATTTTCTGTTTTGTAAAAATAATATATCTTTATTAACTTGAGTGAGAGAAAATTTAAATTTAGTCATGTGGCTGTCTGGCAGAGTATTTTGTTAAAAATGTTTATTTTTCACTTCGTATACAAAAAGCTGCTAACAAAAAACTAATGATAGAATGATATACTGATACTGGCGCTATACAAGTGATTGCTGAATTTGTAGGTAAATAGAGTGTCTAAATTAGTAAGTAATAAGCAGAAGCACTCAAAAAAATTGGAATGCATCTTTAATTTAATTGGCCAATTAAACAGATGGAATCAGAGGTAAAGATTTTTGGAAGCTCAGGAAAATAGGGTTTTCTTGAATTTGAGAAAACAACAATTCTGAGAAAACTACAGAATTGGTATAAATTTATATTTTAATTCACATCAATGGGCAATGCCTTAAAAATTTCTCGGAACAAACAAAATACAATATCTTTCTCAGCTCAGCTTCTTAGAAAATGAGTCCATTGAAGTATAAAAAATACCGGAAGAAGACCAGGAGCAGCTATTTTATTCAGATGTAACAACGCTTTCGTGTGGTTTATACGAGGTGCTATTTTTAGACGTCTGGTTTTCAATCTGAGAATACTGTTTTAGGAGTGTGTGTTTTTGACAGCTGTCACTTGATTTATGCTCAGTTTGGTTTGCCATTTCATAATGTATAGACTTACTCCTAAACAACGTTTGCAAATCCTGCCCAAATGGGCCCAAAAAACGAGATGACCATCGATCCCGATTTTCACAAGAAAATTTTGTTCAGCGACGAAGCTCATTTTTGGTTGAATGGGTACGTAGCCGGCCATAATGTTACAATCACTGGGGAGCGCTATAGAGCCATGATTAATGACTTTTTCGTGGCCGAATTGGAGGATTTTGATGTGGACGACCTTTGGTTCCCGCAAGACGGCGCTACATGCCATACAGCCAACGAAACAATCAATTTATTGAAGGAAACTTTTGGTGAGCGCATTATCTCGCGTCGTGTTTTACTTTTTCTTGAAAACTAAACGTCTAAAAAAAACACCCTTTACATAATAAAATTTTAATCATTTTAAATGGTAGATCGTACTCATTTTGTAACACAAAATTTTCTTATCAAAATCATAGGAGTTGTTTTTGAGCAAAAAAATATTTTCCGTAATGGTATAAGAAGTATCGTTATTTTTGATCTTTTGGCCCGAGGAAATTGGTGGAAAAAACGACGTCAGGGCCGAGCAATTTACATGTTAAATGCGCCAACAATTATTCCCCTTCGGGCTTAGAGAAACGCGGACAATTCTCGGGGCTTAACTTAAGCACGGAGAAAAACTGTGTTACCGGGGTGAATTGAATACTTTCCGGGCCTGCAAAAAAACACGGCTAAAGTATGTTTTAAATCTTCTATACCAAGCCGCCTATCATCAGTCTCCTCTTTATTAGTGGTGCTGAGCTTTAATCCAATTTTATTATGAAAAACTTTCTACATGCCCACCATAGGGATCGAACCCACGATATCAGATTTGCTTTTTGCTCAGTCTTAGAAGCCGTATGCACTACGCATTCCGCCGCCTTAGACCCTGACGTCACAGCATTTTTCTAAGCGCCTTTAAGTATGCTGTCTTGTTCCGCCTCAATTTTTTTTTTTAGAGTTTTCACAAAAAATTTCAAAACTTTTTAAAAATCTGAAAAATATTTTACTGAACAATTTGGTAAACAGTATTATGGAAAACGTATAAATCATTCTTAAAAAAAAAATTGATCAAAATCAGTTGAATTGTTTTCAAGAAAAGCGAAATTTAAAAAAAATGCTACTTTGATGGGAGGAAAACCTTTTTTTTACTGTGCATATTATATTTTACTGATTTTTTTTTAATCTGTGGAGCCGAATTTGAGAAATATTCATAAGATTTTCTTTTTTTGCTCAAAAATGTTGTCGGACAGGTACTGAGAATGTCCAAAAAACGCTATAAAGATACATACTCAGTTTAATGAATCCATGTATAAATCGTTTTATTTGGATTCCTTTTGTTCTACTCAATCCAGTCGTGTGGTGCATTATACCTATTTGTTCTCGTTTTTTAGTACTTAAAAAAACAGTAACTACCATACCAAAAACATTACTTAGTCGTTAAAGAAAATCCTATTTTGCTCAAAGTTGGCTACACGATAACGGTTCAACCCATTATTAGTCGTTTTTTTGTGAAAATTATAACCAGCGCAGTAACGAATTATGAATAAAACGCTAATAGTCACTTTTATATTTACTTTACTTTATTTTTAGTTTTAAAATTGAAAATCGTGCCAAATTTAATGACATTCGATGTCAAAATTTAATGACATTCGATGTCAAAATAAATTTCTCATCTTTCACAAACAATAGAATAGAAAAGAATTCTGAAGGATTGATTCTCCTTTTCAGAACAAGGACAGTAATTCCGACACCAATCGTGGTTAATGTAGACTATTAAGCAATAAACTGTCAAATTTCATTGAAGGATGGCTACGATGTCAATGGATTAAAAAAACCTGTGAAAAATTCGAATTTTTTCCATTTTTTTTTCTGCTCCGGAAAAATGGATTTTCCGGGCAATTTGTTGACATTTGGAACGAATTATTCTCGATTCGATCAAATATAATTTATCCCCTATCTGTCAAGCCATCAACTGTCAAATTCCATTGTACGATGGCTACGATGTCAATGGATTAAAAGAATCTCTAAAAATACGAATTTTTTTTCGGAAAAAAAAACTTTAAAACTTTCTGGTATTTTTGTAACGGAATATTCCGCAGCAATAAACTGTCAAATTTCATCAAAAGATGTCAACGATATCGATGGATTAAAAATTTGAGATTTTATTTTTTAAAAAGGGAAATTTTAGAGCTTTCTGGTGACTTTTTAACAAAATATTCGTCATAATAAAATTTGAAATGACAAGATTCCTATAAAAGTGAATTTTTATTTCAAAATGAAATGGTCTTAACATATTATGCCTGTCTGAGAAAAAAAGTATATACACACGATTTTTTTACCACGGATGCATTTAAGAACACATCCCATTGTAAGTCAAAAAAGCAATGGCTACCAACCATTTGGAAACGAATATTTTCTGCAACCAAACTAAGCGCCATCTAAACATATCAATAATTAAGATCCACCTTATGTTCACTCTGTTTGCGTGTGAAAATTCGCTGACATGGCTTTCACTTCTTCAAAAAACACGCCTGTTATCAATTATTTATGGAAAATAGTTTCAAAAGCTACCAACATTTTCACAACATATTTTTTTTGGGCTTTAAAAGGTACCTCCCATAGAACCTCAAATATGTTAATATTATTGCATATCAAAATTTTCAGAAAACCATATTTTGCAAATCAACTAAAATTCCTTTTAAGAGTGAAGACACCAACCACCTTTGACTTAATAATATTAAAACCACAGTTTTATGAAAGTAAAAAAACTGCATTCTTAGTTTTGGAAAAGTTTAAATTTAAAAGTAGTAAATAAGTAACGGGTGATTTTTTAAGAGGTTTAGAACTTTTTTTAAAAAAAAACACAAGAAATTCGAAAAAATGAATAAAATATTTATTTGAATCGATAGTTTGAACCTTGCAATTTAATGTTTAAAGATAATTTCATGCAAATGTTGACCGCGGCTGCGTCTCAGGTAGCCCATCCGCTGAGTCCAATTTTGGCATACTCTTTCACACATATCGGCCGGTATCTCACGAATGAATGCATGGATGTTGGCTTCCAGTGCGTCAATCGAAGCGGGCTTGTCCCTATAGACATTAGCCTTGACATACCCCCACAAAAAATAATCTAATGGTGTCAAATCGCACGATCTAGGCGGCCAATTGACCGGCCCGAAACGTGAAATTAACTGTTCACCAAACTCGCCTCGCAATTGCGCCATTGTTTCGCGTGCTGTGTGGCATGTGGCACCGTCTTGTTGAAACCACATATCATGCAAGTCAAGAACTTCCATTTCGGGCAAAAAAAAGTTTGTTATCATCGCTCGGTAGCGTTCACCATTGACAGTAACGCTGCGATTCGCATCATCTTTGAAGAAATAGGCCCAATAATGCCGCCGGCCCATAAACCGCACCAAACAGTGGCTTTTTCGGGATGCATTGGTAGCTGTTGCAATGCTTCTGGCTGATCTTCACTCCAAATGCGGCAATTTTGCTTATTTACGTACCCATTCAACCAAAAATGAGCCTCATCGCTGAACACAAGCAGCGCGCGATGAACATTTCGAACCGAGCACGAATTTTGATAGTAAAATTCAATAATTTGCAAGCGTTGTTCATTTGTAAGACGATCCATGGTTAAATTGCAAACCAAACTGAAGCTGTTTGACAGTGACACAAGGTACTAAACACACGTCAGCTGTCAAAACCAGTGTTGCCAAAACCAAACCAGCTTAAAAATCACCCATTAGTAGCAAAAACTAAATATTTTTAAAAAAGTGTATTTAATATCTAAATAACCATCCCTGAACACTCGCTCAAAAGTAACTTAACATAATTTTCCAAAAAAAAATTATAATTAGATCCTCTCTGCGTAGGTACATATTTAGAGAATTTCATCTCGAAATGAGCGCAACACTTTTCCGCACTCGCACATTCGCAAAATCGTACACAAAATATTTTCTCTGTGAATAAAAGAGAAAATATTGCTTTGATCTTAATGCCACGAATGACATCCTAAAATTTTATGACCCTCCCGTCCCAACATTTATATCTGCAATATCTTTTTGTATCTTTTACATTTTATAATACTGAAAAGAGGGCAATTGCTGTTTTTTTTTTAATATTATTTTTCTGTTACGAACTTCACTAGACAAGAGACAACCCAATTTCCCTTTGTTTGTTTTCCATTGGCTTTTTGACACAGAGGGGGAGCTCATTCTCTGCATAGTTAACGGATCTGGATGTTTGCCAAGTTATGCCAAAAGTGCAAACATTTTTCTTTGTGCTTATCAACGATGACCAAAGTGTGTATACATTTAATGTTTCAAGCTTCTTCCTTAAAGGATACCTATTGCATTTGTTATTAATTTTTTTTAAATTTGCGAAATTAGAATATAATTGTCCGATTTAAGAAATTCTTTTTTGTATTTGAAAGGTTTTTCTTGGGAAATGGCTTAAGGGATATTTTTTTTATTTTTTTATTTATAGGGTAAAATGGGGTACACAAAAAAAGTGTCCGATTGAACAAATTCGTGTTGTTTAAGGAGTTTTTCTTAGGAAATGGTTTGAGGGATATTTTTTTCAAATTTTATTATTTTTAGGATGAAAAAATAAAACATTGTCCGTTTCAAGAAATTCTTTTTTGATGTATATATCTGAGAATAATTAAACATTGATCTTGTTGGTTGCGTCACAAGTCGGACATTCGTTCGAAAAACTCTGGAATAATGACACTGGCTTGCCACAGCGTTGAAAGTGGCAACTAACTGGACTTTGATGGTGTGGAGATCTTGGCAATGGAGATACACCTTTGCAAACGCTACACGTTAGAAACACTACACATAATCAATAACAAGAACAACATGAACCGTAAACAAGACATACAAAACATCTCAGCGGTGTACTGCTCCTTAGTTTCCAACAGTAGATCCAAAACTTGAATGTACTTATTGGACTATTGTTCAAGTTTATGTAAGTGGATATCATGTCCGCCCTACATACATTTACACTTTAATGTAATTGTTTTTTTTTTTGATAAATAAAAATCCCCTGAAGAAGACGGCAACCACCATCGAAACGTTGGGAACAAGTGAATGAATTAATCTTTCATTTTATTATCATAACGACCAATAAAGCCGATGAGAATCATCTTTAGCTTTTCTCACATTCAACTTTTTCAAAAATTTCACTAAAAAATATTAAAAAAAAATAATTTTTTTTTGTTTGAATGTTTTTTTCTTAGGAAAAGGCTTTCGGGATATTCTTTTTCAAAATTTTAATAATTGACAATTGTAGGGTGAAATGGGGTAAAAATAAAAAATTCTCCGATTTAGGAAATTCTTTTTTGTAAAAGGTTTTTCTAAGGAAATAGCTTTAGGGATATTCTATTTTGTTTAGGGAGTAAAAATAAAACAAAATCGGGTTTAAGAAATTCTTTTTGTAATTGAAAGTTGTTCATTAGTGGATGGCCTCAGGGTTTTTTTTTCAGAATTTACAGGATGAAATGGGGTAAAAATGAAAAGTGACATCTGATTTCAAAAATTCTGTTTGTGTTGGAAAGGTTATTTTTAAAAATTTTATATTTATAGAGTAAAATGGAATAAACACAAAAAAAAAGATTTTTTGATTATAAAAATTCTTTCTGCGTTGGGAAAGTAATAAAGATTGGACGTAGATGATCATATTTTAACGAATTTTGGCATTCATAACGTGAAGTGGGTCAAGACTCTGTAAGCAGTATTCAATTACAAAATTTGTAATTTTATGCGAAGCTTAGGTTTGTCTACCAGTGCGAAGCCGGGCGGGTCAGTTAGTTTATTTTTATTATTTTGCTTGTAAGTTTTTTATTTTTATTTTACTTATATTTTTCTCATCTCATCGCAGTTGAAATTGAAATACTTCGAAAAAGGCAAGCTCATGCGACCAGGAATTTATACTTTATTAAATTTTTTTCATTCATGAGGGTATAGGCAAGCGCTACAAAATTACATTTCAAATGAGGAGAAGCTGAAAACAAAATCTTATGAGCACTGATATTGGCACTTGAAAACAAGATGCAAACACTTTGCAGAGCTCAAGCAAGGTTATACCTACGTAAAGTATTTATAAGTATCAATCAGTTCAATAATTTCTCACAAAATTAAAGTAGGTAGATAGGTAAGTGGGCATGTGCATAAATCTGACCATGAACTTAGACAAAATATTCAAAATATTTTAACCAATGAAAAATTATAACACTTAAAATATTTATACAAATATCAGCATGAAACTAATTTAAAGCTCAAAAGGTGGTTAAGAAAAATGGCATCTACTCGTACATCACTGTTAGTGAGAATTCCATTTCATTTGATATGAAAAATGTTCCCCATCACTTACAACACATCATCCCACGCATTATTATGAATTGTTTACGGAATGCGTCTAATATTTAGAAAAAAAGAAAACAGTAAGTAGGTGGTTTTCTCGTGAGGATTTTTATTCTTAATAACACATGCGCTTGGCTATGCTTTCAAAGAAAACAAAAAATCATCTTCTAGGCAGTGGTGCGTGCGGTGACAGTCTATGGTTTTAATTAGTGAAGTAATATCATTACATCTGGTAGGTACTACACTCACAAAAATAAATGAAAAATTAAAAGCAAAAATATTTTGGAAACTTTAGAAGTTAAGGAACATTTAGACTTCTGCTGGGAAATAATTCCGAAATGAATTTTGGGGGTTGGGTGTATGGTCGGGGATGAGTTGTATTGGGACCAGTAGTTGTCTTGGGATGGGCTGGGATAAAACCGAATGTTGGCTTCTACGGGTGTTTTTTTTAGACGTGTGGTTTTCAATCTGGCAATACTATTTTCGGAGTGTGTGTTTTTGACAGCTGACACTTGATTTGTGCTCAGTTTGTCATTTCATAATGAATAGACTTACTCCTGAACAACGTTTGCAAATCCTGCAAATTTATTATCAAAATAATTATTCGGTCGACATAATCTCCCAGCAGAGTCGGTAATTCGAGCAACCATGGACGTTCACTCTAGTGGACAATGCGCATCCTCAGAGACGCTGTACAGTGCGCACCGAAGACGCTATTGCTGCTGTGGAGCAGAGTATCGAAGAAGACCCGAATGAGTCCATCCGCCATCGCGCGCCATGATTAATGACTATGAATGAAATATTGCTAATGTGGCCCCTATGTTATGGCTTTTTTCAAAAAAAAAAATTAAAAAAATACGACTTTACTCAAATATCTGAACACTGCGAATACGGGTGTTGTGGGCTTTTGACCCAATTGGATGGGTTATAAGTTATAAAAGTTCACAATTAATTTGTGGGCTTATAACTTATCCAAGTGGGTCAAAAGTCTGAAGCCCCTCCCGAAATAATTTGTATCTAAACAAATTTAGTAAAAACTAAAGATTTTTAATATCATTTAAATCTATTAAAATAAGAAGACTATTTAGGTATAGTTTATTTGATTTGGGATCAGTAGTTAAGGACTTCAATTATTATGTTCGTTTATATTAAGAAGATGAAACCAAAATATTGCAAAATAAAAATAACAAAAATTATATGATCCCAGAATAATACAAATCACAAATGAATAAAAATAATGATATGAGTGACTGGAAAACGTTGCTGCTTGAAAACAAAAAAGATGCTGCTACCCAATTGAAAAGCAGTAGCTCAAAATAGAGCTGTAATAAGACCTTTTATTTAGACTATTTTATTTGACGATGATAGTGGAGCTATATATCTTACAAGCCCTACAAAAAAATCTAGAAAACTAAGGGCTCTCCTGCAGTTCAGAAATGAATCTGGGGATAACAATTTAAAGAATCACATCATTATCAGCTCTAAAAACACGAATGTTTGAGATCAGATATACAAAATTAAATCCTGGACACATGTTCTGATATTGTTTCAACCGAAATATACAATAAGCACGTTTACATACATTCAAGTAGTTTTCAAAACATGGATGTTTCTGGCGCTGAACAACTTTCCATATGCCTTCGATATGTCGACTGTTTTTTGTTTAACAGACCTAAAAAGTTGTATGCTTCGGGAAGTTTTGTAGGGTTTGTTCTCGTTTGTGACCAAAATTCTAGAAACCTGGCCAAAACCATACTACAGCGATGTGAAGAACTACATCTTGATATATAAATAATTTAAATATGTACGTTATGGACTTAACATATACATTTATTTTAAAACTAATAAAAATCTATGAATTGGAATATTTAGTTTTTATTTTTTGTTCATAGAATTGTTCGTAAGACTTGGACGCCAGCCCCCTCCGAAACAAAATCCTGGCTACAGCCCTCTCCGCGAGAGATAATTCTAGCCTCAAATTCTTCAGGCAGAGTTTCCATACCATCCTCTCAATGTCCAACTTTCATTCAATATAATTCTGCAAGCTTTCTAAACACCTACCTACTAAACGTATGATTCACTACTCTGGAAGGAACTATACAGTTCAGGGTGGATCTTGGCGTTAAACAACAACCGTCTTCAGCCATATCTGGGTATGGTGCTCTAAGAAACATTGCCAAAATAGTAACCATCAAGGTCAAACCAGCAAATGAAGTAAGTGCATTCACCTCCAGGGACTAGCTATTACTTCGCGAGTTCCACAAAGTTAAATTTATTCGTTTATGCAAAAAAAAACAAGACATATGTATGTACGTAGCTAGCTACTTACAACGAAATACACTTCCATTTCCATTTCCATTTTTATATGAAATTTTATGACCAATCTAAAAATAAATTTTCAAAAAAAAAAAAAATAATAATAATAAAACATGGTCTGTGCTGTGATATGCATTGCATTGCATATGCATTGACTTTTTCCATATATTTTCCATATGCACGCTGACTTAATATTATATACGGTACCTACGGACACTCGTGCACTCTGTGTCAAGCTTAACAAACACAACACACACACAAAAAATCCATAGTATGGCTTTGACCTTTTCCTTCACTATCTTGCGGCACTGAATGCAGGCTCTCGTTTCCCGCAATGTGCAATCATAAATTTTCTCCCAATTTTCCTATGTTTTGCTTTTCTTACGTTTTTTTCGTTTTTTTTTTTTGCTTGGTTGGTTTGGCATTTTCTTTGGCTCTTTTATGTGTTTCTTCTCATTCCGTATATGATTTCCTTAACCATTTTGTCGCTTTCTTCATCCCCACTCCACATATGTGTTTTTGGACTTTCGAGTTCTTTTCATTTATTTTTTGTTGCTTGTTGGTTTTGTGAGTTGGTGCAGTCCAAGAAGACGACAAGTGGAATTACAAACTATTTCAGCAGATTTTGTTGAGTGTTTTTTTTTTTTTAAACCACATTTCGTTCGACGGGCTTTTCCTTTTACCCAAATTTTTAATTTATTGTTTTCTTATTTATGAAGATTCTTATAGTTTTTTTTTTTAATTTTTAATTAAATTCTCTTATTCATCTCTTATTCATGGTTCTTCTTTCTCTTATCTTATCTGATTTTTTGTATGTAAATCTTTTAAAAGTGGTTTGGCATAATTTTTAAATCGATGACGTAAATTGTGACACAATAACCTCGAAACAAGGCAGCACAAAGAGAATCCACTGTGCGATTTACTTTAAGGGTGGTTGAGGGGGAGGGGAGGGGAGCCGGGCTGGTGGTTGTTAAAAGCTCATTGGTTCCATACACAATACACATCCAGATCCACCAACATCCCTGACGCCTGACTGCACAGAAAGTTCACAGAGCTGCTTTTGTATTTGACTCTCTTAGTTGGGGTTCTGACTTTTTAGCTTTTTCCATTTTGACTTTGACAAATCTGACTGAGCATGTGCACCAATTAATTATTAAGAGGAAATTAACTACAGGCAAGAGACAAATTTATTTTAACCGTCTACATAGATATATGTGTATGTTTTGTGTGGATATTGTGTGTACGAGGACGGAGATGCCGACTGATGACGAAAACCAAACCTACTCTCCAACAACCAGTAAAGGATTCTTCTGGCAGATAAGGTTCTTATGGGAGACCAATTCAAGTGAAGGTTATAAAAATCCTATACCTACCTTGCCTACATAAATGTATGTAGGTATTTTGCTTTTATTTTTCTCGAATAGGTAAATTTTTTGTGGACTTATTTTATTTTAAATAAAAAAAAAAATATTTAATATAATGGATTGTGTGTGTATAAAACAAATGTTAGGGAAATTTTTGTCACTCGCTTGTCCGATTGTTAAAAATATTTAAATGTTCACATAGCTACTTATAACAGGTACCTACACCTTGTTATAATGTACAAACATAAATAGGTGCACCAGGTGTGTTGGCATTTAAGGCATTTTTCTTTTTAAATCCAATCGAATTCGAGATATTGATCAAACCTCGCAAATTGATAGAGAAGACAAAAAACGTGGATCCCGCAAATCTGCCTGCTTGTCTGCCTATCTGTCTGTCTTTATACAGCTCGGTCGATTTACTTTAAAATTGGCAACTGAGCTTTTTGGAAATTCTTTTGTGTGTACCTATGTACATACCTGCCCTACAATTTTTTCAGCCTTTATGGAAATCCTTATTACCTCCACGGGTCCAATGATTGAAATTGAAGGTTACGAAGATTCATAATTTGGTAGGTATTGGTATTAGACGTTTCATTTTAAAAATCGAAATTGAGCCAATTTTGCTTTATTTCGTTACTGCAGTCAAAGTAATGCCATTCGGTAAGGGAATGAAGAAAAAAATGTATAGGAAGGTAGGTTCATATCATACAAAATAGAAGCAACATCTTCAATCACTTATACTCTTAAATATATAGTAAATATGCATCACTGGGTCGCACGAAGTTGCTCTTACAAATCGGCGATTACACTGGGAGCCTTTATTTTATCCATTTGCAAAAATTTAGTTGCAGGTAGTATTTCATGCATATACAAACAATATGTTCAAACATTAAAGCCCCGTGTTGCACATATATGTACTTATATATCCCCGGAAATTATATTGTTTAAACTGGAAAATTGTTTCAAATCAACAAAATTTGAAAAAAAAATGATTAAAATACTTCAAAAACTGTTTGCAACTCAACAGTACCTACACCATCTAATTTCTTTTATGTTAATCTTTCAAAAAAAATTAATTTCTTGTACGTATGTATGTAATATATGTACATATGTATATTAAACTTTGTAAAATTTTTTTGAAAACAAAAATTTGTATGCAAATTTTAAGTATTTTTTCCACCCGTTTTCGATATATCGAATTTTCAAAATATAATTTTTAAATTTTTTTAAATATCCAAATACAATTTGGACACTACATATAATTTTTTTGAACAAAATTTATTTAAATGTATTACAAGCTTCTGTATAAACATTTAGTTCTAATCCTTTAATCAGATAATGAGGTAGTCGAAAATAAAAAAAAAAAAAACCGTTTTATGAGAGGAACTCTTAATAATGGCAAAATTTATTAATTTAAAATTTTAGATCGTACTAATTTTGATACACAAAATTGTCTTTTCAAAATCGAAGGAGTTGTTTTTGAGCAAACAAAATATTTTCCTTAATGGTTTTTAAACCTTGGTATGGGAGGTACCCGTATTTTTGGTTAGTAGAATAATTTATGTTAAAAATCTACTGTGTTTAAAGAAACTGCTTTTTGCCCAAGTTTAACAAAAATCGACGAAAAGTCGTTCTCTAAATATTGAGTTTTTAAAAAAAAATTTATTTAAAAATCAAAAACATATTTTATTGAAAATTATGGTAGGTACACAATATTATGGAAAATGTATCAATCATTCTTCATAAAAAAATTTATCAAAATCAGTTGAACTATTTTCAAGACAAGCGAAAATAAAAAAAAATGTTCTTTGGGAGGTGACATTAACAACCATTTTTTGGAAGCATTTTTTACTAAACGGTAGCTTTATAATACCTAACTAATAAAATGTATTAATTTTATTTTTTAACTTGTGGAGCGAATGTCCAAAAAATGCTAGGTATACCCAAGTTTATGGAAAATCGACACATACGTTTAGGATGTAGCCAAACAGACAGACAGACTGACGTTTTGGCGAGACCTACTATGTTCGTCTTCTCTATCATTGAAATGTCAAGTTTGATCAACATTTTTTTTAAGGAATCCAAAACTTGCCATATATGAATGTATGTAGGTCGTACCTATGTACTGCAGAATGATTTTTTATAGCGGCCTTATTTGGCTTGCTAAAAATAAGTATTACTCTCAGTCAGTTGTTTTATATAATTTAGATAGAGAGCATTTATATTGTGTTGGTGGTCATCATCAGATGTCTATTAGTTTATATTGACTTACCTGCAAAGAAAAAAGAAAAACAAAATCGATTAGTTTATTAGGTATTATTAAAAAGATAAACAAGAAAACATAGAAAACATAGCACGGTAAATTTTTTTTATCACTAATATTCAAAAATCACCGAACGTCAAATTATTTAGTAGCAAATCATTCAATTTTAGAAGCTTTCACCCATTTTTGAGAGGGTGCTATCAACTTAGCGAAGCAGCAACAAAAAAAACATAGAAAACATGGAACAACAAATTCGAAATTATCTCAATTAATTAATGGAAATTTATCCACCTAATCACTTTTCGATCCATGAATGTTGTTTCGCTAAGTTGACACTCATCTGAATTTTACTTTAAAAAAATCGAACTTTCTACATTTAAAGAGGTCTCTCATGAGGTTCGTCAAGGAACTTGTGTCTAACTTTTTCCGCCGACACACTTGTGGGAGTGTTATGCAAGAAATAACGTTCATAAAAGTTATATGAACGTCACTTTCGGTTACAGTTTTAAGCAAAAACATAAAGAAAAAAACTGGATTTTATTGAAAAATTTCGAATTGTCAACATTTGAAGATGAAAGAACCGATGGGTTGGTCAAGGAATTGTCTAACTTTTTGCGCTGACATTTTTGGGAGTATCGTGTAACAAATGGCAGCAAACAAAATTGTATACAAATTACTTCCGGTTAGGATTTATAGTTACAACGTTACGCAAATGAGTTGTCTTTTTCACACTTTATGTTGAATTTTACAAATGTTGGTCACACCAAAACGCAGGCAGACAATGTGATTCTTGTACAGTTCCCCGAAGGCTTTCTATTGATATGCCTTGCAACATTAAATAAATGACTTGACTTCTTTTATTTTTGTCACACTTTTGTGTCAAATTTTACATATGTTGGTCACACCAAAACGCAGGCAGACAAGGCTTTCAATTGATATGCCCTACAACATTAAATAAGTGACTTGACTTTTTATGTCGTTGGCTCTTAGACTATCACTATAATGTACCTTTCGCTTTAAAAGAGTTATACCGTGGTCCGATTCCAACAATCTTCCTCCTTATGAACATAGGATTAAACTTCTACAAATTCTTAAACTTTGTTTTTCATAGCTTTTAAATGTCAAATCACCTACATCCAGTGATGGTATATGGTATATGTAGGGAAAAATTCCTTTAATGTTTTTTTTTTTTTTTTATAATCAAAATATCACTGTTATAAAATTTGTCTGCCTCTAAGTAAAACTGTTTCTGATGAAGATGATCATATTTTGCTTCCACACTTGCATCCAAACAAATAACAAATCAGTTTCAATATTACCTCAAACCTTCAAAAGGTTTAGAATGTATAGAATGTGTGATGGTCATAAAATAAATCCTAAAAATGTTCATGTATCAACACATGACAAATTTTGCGAGATGGATGTAAATAAATAAAATTAAATTAATTATCTCAATTCCATTGGTGTAGGGAAAAATTTAGGATTTTTCTTTTAGGTCGTAGGTATTTTATTTATTTTCATATCCCATCCACAGCTCATATTCCAACTTTTTGTTCAAAATATCATTTCTAGTTCGAAGTGAAATTTCGTTCAGGCGAAACTCCAAATAAGTTTTAAAATTCCGGGCGAACAAAAACTTTTGAGGTGAAATATTTGTCGGGTGAAACTCAAAATAAGGCTGATTGTGAAAGAAATTTCATTGAATTTGAAATCTTTACTCAATTTAAAGAATTTCAACAGCATTATATTTGAAAAATGGACCTCAATAAACCAACAAATGAATAATGGTTCAAAAACTGTGAATTTTTTTTATAAAGAAAAATGGCCTAAATCTAATTCAGAAAACCCAATTTTCCGAAAACCCAAAATCCCATAATTGAAATAAATTTTTTTTTAAACAGCTCCATAGATTAATTCTTTTTTTTTTTAATCTCAATACATTACATGGGAGCGGTTCGTTAGCACAAGAAAAATGAATCTTATAAAAAAAATAACGGTATACCTAACGTTCACATGTGAAATATATTGGGACATATTCATAGTCACTTTTAAACTCCAGTTTATATTATACCTGGGTTTATCCTATCTAAATAACATTGAATAATCCCCAGTCTAAGATAAACTGGGGTTTAAAAGTGACTATGAATATGCCCCATTGCATTTATCTACCGAACAAAAATAACAAAGTCTCAAGAAATTAATTTTTTAAGGTAACACCACAAGTTTTTGCAGGAGCAATAACATTTTAAACTTACAGATCTCTTATGGTGGATTTACATTGATCTTCATACGAGCTCTGTTAAAAAAGGGGTGTAAGATATTAAATTTAAATTTGTTGAATAGAGGGAGAAGACCAAATGCAGAGATCTTCATAAATGCAGATTATAGGAAGTGCCATAATGCAGATATAAAGGGTGATTTTTAAGCTGGTTTGGTTTTGGCAACACTGGTTTTGACAGCTGACGTGTGTTTAGCACCTTGTGTCACTGTCAAACAGCTTCAGTTTGGTTTGCAATTTAACCATGGATCGTCTTACAAATGAACAACGCTTGCAAATTATTGAATTTTACTATCAAAATTCGTGCTCGGTTCGAAATGTTCATCGCGCGCTGCTTGTGTTCAGCGATGAGGCTCATTTTTGGTTGAATGGGTACGTAAATAAGCAAAATTGCCGCATTTGGAGTGAAGATCAGCCAGAAGCATTGCAACAGCTACCAATGCATCCCGAAAAAGCCACTGTTTGGTGCGGTTTATGGGCCGGCGGCATTATTGGGCCATATTTCTTCAAAGATGATGCGAATCGCAGCGTTACTGTCAATGGTGAACGCTACCGAGCGATGATAACAAACTTTTTTTTGCCCGAAATGGAAGTTCTTGACTTGCATGATATGTGGTTTCAACAAGACGGTGCTATGCTACATGCTACACAGCACGCGAAACAATGGCGCAATTGCGAGGCGAGTTTGGTGAACAGTTAATTTCACGTTTCGGGCCGGTCAATTGGCCGCCTAGATCGTGCGATTTGACACCATTAGATTATTTTTTGTGAGGGTATGTCAAGGCTAATGTCTATAGGGACAAGCCCGCTTCGATTGACGCACTGGAAGCCAACATCCATGCATTCATTCGTGAGATACCGGCCGATATGTGTGAAAGAGTATGCCAAAATTGGACTCAGCGGATGGGCTACCTGAGACGCAACCGCGGTCAACATTTGCATGAAATTATCTTTAAACATTAAATTGCAAGGTTCAAACTATCGATTCAAATAAATATTTCATTCATTTTTTCGAATTTTTTGTGTTTTTTTTTTAAAAAAAGTTCTAAGCCTCTTAAAAAATCACCCGTTATAAAGACGAACAAGTGTATCTTCATAATAGTGCTCTTTCACTCATTCGTTATTCGGCATACATTCATCCCGTTCTACTTTTCTTGAAATTTGCAGATGCCGATACTTGAAAATCTTACATTATGCGGTGTTTATATAGCAAATAAATACAGTCAGATTAAAAAAATTCTGTTTTTGTATTAATTAAAATAAGATTTGTTGCGCTATTAACTGACCGCAATTCAATTCATAGGCGAATACCAGTGGCGTGACTAGGATTTTGCTCTCGTATACCTAGGAGGGGTTTCAATTCCCCCCGTTTAGCCGGGAGGGGCATTTTTCTAAAATATTAAAAAAACAGCTGTAATACATATTCACAAAGCCATGCTATACCTTTTTGCAAAGCTTGAAATCTCTTCTTTTACTTTCCTTTTAAATAGATAATGTTGTTTCAGTGAACAGTTTTTAAAAAATAATTTTCAAAATCAAAATTTTGAAGAAATTTTGTTTTTGAATTTTGTCCACAATATTACGTTACGTTATTATTCAATGCTTTTACTTATTTCTTATTGGGTAGGTAGTAAAGTAGATTTAGTTGCTTTTAATTTTCTCAAGTACAAGAGATTAAAAAAAGCATTGAAATTATAAAACAAAAATACAAACATTTTGAGTTTGAAAATTAATTTTTCAAAAACTGTTCACTAAAACAACTTTATTTAAAAATAAAATAAAAGAAAGAAAGAGTTTTTAGTGTTTGATTTTGAATTGATCAGACCATTGAATGGTAAAAACGGAGGTAGTACCTACTTAACAAAGTGAAATTTTGAAAAAAAAAAATGATTAAAAATAAAATTAATTTGACAAAAAGTAGATAATTCCTCAAAAAAGTTGATTTAAAAAGAATGTTGATAAATGGAATTTTAGCTCTAAGAAAAGTTATAACGGAATATAGAAAGGGTCGCTGTTGTCTTTGAATAATATTTTTTTTATTTTAAGACTCTTTTTCATAAAATTGCCCCCCTACTCCATACGATTTCTTTTTTTTTGTTTTGAACCAGGCCACATACTTTAGGTTTTTGATGCATCTTATGCAAATCACCCTGGGGGGGGCAATTGCCCCCTTTGCTCTCCCCGTAGTTACGCCACTGGCGAATACCTATCATTTTTGTATTTTTGTTGCTAGAGAAACGCAATCAACTGACCAATATTCCTATTTAAATGGGGAATGTTATATATTTAAATAATTAACAAAGAAGACTGCTTCCTTGAATACCATTTTGTGACATCTCAATCACAACTTGATTTTTGTAGAAATAAAATAAATTGAAAGAAATTCATCCTCTTTCAAAACTTGACATACATAGGTACTTAATCAGAAGTCACAAGCTCACTATTAATTAAAATAAATTTCAAGCAAATAATAAAAAAAAATCGATGAGTACCTACCTACCTATAGGTACACATTGACTCAGCATAAAAGCCCTCATACTCATCTCAAGAAGATGCATCCTCTGGCTTTCATTTAATCAACCAATCCAATGGCAATTTTAATCAAATAGTAGTTCGTCAGTAAATTCAATCTAAAAAATTATTTCAAGGTCGTTCTTTTACATCAATTCTCTTTATAGTTCGTTTGTTTTCATTACTCGCTATAAGTAGGTATGTAATTCACATTGAAAGAATATATGATATAAAAATATACTTTCAAACATAAATTCAGCTATCAGAGTACCTACCTAACCTACCTGTCTATTTAAGGGAAAAACTCTCTCTTAGTCAACAAAGCCCCTCCCGCCTGCCCCACTTACACTTTTATTCAACGAATGTAGGTGAAGCGCCAGCAAGGGCGCACATAATGAAGTGTAACGTGTTAACGTGTTTCATTTTATTCACATTCTGAGGAAAAAAAACTCTCATTAATATCCATCGACCGACATCCATCATACCTATGTACATCTACATAATACACTTATAACAGTAAGAGCAGAGAAAAGTGACAAATTATAGAGGGACCACAAATATTATAACAACAAAAAAAAAAAAACAAACAAACACAAAACTTATGACAAAGAGAAGATTTTTACTCAAAAAGTTTATTGTGTGATGGCAACGAATTTCCTCTGTGCCAAGACCAAGAAAACGCATGCTGTATGTCGCAATGCGCAATGACGTCATAAAGGAAAAGTTCCACGTTCCACCGTTGCTGCCGCCCTATCGGCTATACCAAACAAAGAAAAAACTAGGTTCATCGCGCGGTGAAAGTTTTATAAATTGACCCAGTGCCAGTATATCAGAAACGAAAGTTGGTAAACAATAATCTGACGGTGTATTTTGGGTGAAACTAAAACGCCATCTATATAACAAGGTAACTGTTTAACATGGTTTAAGTCCAAACTAAGCTTTTGCAATGCTTTAAAGGAACTTTAAAGCTTTTTTTTGAAAGCTCTGCTAGAGACTTTCACTCAAAAAAGCTTAATTTTTATCAGGAGTAAATTTTAGAGACCATCACCGTGATGTTGAGCTCAAGAGATGGACACTTCTTTTGCACCGTAGGTATTTATCCCTGACGGTTAAAAATAGGACTATTCAGCATACTTTACTCGCACAGAGTTGCAAAGACTCTTGCAAAAGCTTTAAATGTAATCCCTTAACAGCTATTGAATAGTGTTGAGATTGCCTCATAATATTATTTTCACTCTCCCGTTCCCTCCTATCAGACCCATCAAATATCTAAGTACATAATCTAAGAGTTGCATCCTAAGGATTGAGAATATTCAATAGAAATATTATTTCTATTTTATGCTGCTCTCAATGATACAAAATCTGGGACTTTACGGTAGCTTATAAGATTTAACTGAGACTTTAAACGACTTGGATCTGAATTGATTTAAATACTTAAATTTTCTTAAAAAATAGGTATAAGTAAGCTATAAAGGTGTGTAATTTTTTTAAATTATCTTATTTTTCCTCAAAGTAAGTTGTCTATGGATTTAAACCGTATTTTTTTTTAAATTTCTACTTCTTATGACTTCAAGCGATACCAGTGTATTCCACTTAAAATAGATTTGTCGGCGGAATAGAGGAGGCCGAGGCGGTATTGTCAAGAGATTGTTTTCGAAGCAAACTCAAATTAATTATGAGTAGGTAAACATGATGATAATAATTGGTTGAAAACTTTTATAAAATGTTTGGATGTTTACAGTAAAAAACAAAGGTATGAATACCGGGACTCGTGGTTAAAATGTGTAAACATCAACGTTCGTCCGAGTGCCAAATTGTTGTTATTAAATTTACCTGATATTCATAATGCAACCTGTCGTAACGTTCTACAGGTGACAACCTACATGGAACGAATTACACGTAAGGCCCACATTTTTAGTTTACCCTACTGCCGCGGCATAAACGTTTACACACCTAAAACGTTTCGACAGGGCCGGCCCCAGCCAAACTGGCGCCCTATGCAAGATATATATAGAATACGCCCCCAGAATTTTGCGCCCTGTGAATTTGCACATCTTGCACATATGGTTCGTCCGGCCCTGCGTTTTGATTGTTTTTACAAAAAATCAAGCAACGTCAAGGTCGATTTAAATGGATTTAATTTATTTTAAATGCTTTGATTTAATAAAATTTTAAAAATTAATAAAATGACCGACTGGATTGCACGAACTGACTCTTGTGGTTTAAGTTTCTAGGAATTTCAAAGACTGTTTGATATAAATGTATGCATATACATATGTATGTTTTTAAAAAAATGTAGAACAACACAATAACAAAATCGGTTCAATCATTGAAAAGATATATGTATGCGAATAAGCCAAAAAATAAATCCGTTTTTTCAAAATAAAATGCATAGGAATTTTTCTCCATAAACCTGAAACACAGTTTTTTTTTAACAGTGACTTTGTTGAATCAAAATCGTTCGAGCCGTTTTCGAGAAAATCAAAAACAAAACCAAAATCGTTGTACGGCAGCCACTTTTTCGGACTTATCGTTTATGGTAAGTTATGATTTTGTTATTCTCAGCACTTCTAGCTTTGGCAACGTCAATGACAACGTCCAATGAGTATGAATTGTAATTTCAAATGATATTTCCGAAAGATATGTATTTCGTAACAAATCATTAAAAATAACACATTTTAAATTTTTACCAATTTTAATTTTCAACAAATGATTTTTACAATTACCCTAAAAATTAGTTTACATTTACCCTCTTCAGAATATTTTCTTGGCTAAATTTAAACAAGAATAAAAAGATATATCCCTTCGAAATTTATAACTAAAAAGCATATTAAAAAAAAAATTACGTCTGAATTTTGTTCCTCCAGACTTGTAAAACACTTTTATATTGAAGTTTTCATAAATAAAATCAACTCCAAACTGTACACACACGAATGAGTGTCATGCATGTGACAGATAATAAATGAGTCCGAAGGTTTATTCAGTGGGTGCGTTCAAGACTGCATTATTTTTATGAAATTTGAGCTCTGTTTCCATTTCCCTTTGTTTACATTTACCCAAATTGATCCTCTGCCAATATAATTTATTATATACTTAATTACAAAAAATTGGCACGTTTTCAAGATATTGATTTTTCAAAAAAAAATTTGTTTATTCCAATACCTCATGTAGATATACAAATTTTGACTAAAATTGCTCAAGCCTTTACTATTTTAGTCGAAAAACTGTTTTATGACAGGCATTAATAACACTTTTTTGTATTTTTTTCTAGCAGAATGCAGAACATACTAAAATAGAGTACACAATTTTTTTTATAAAAATTGGTGGAGCCGCTATATAGAAGGAAGCGTTATTTTTCAATCTTTCATCTCGAGGGCATCACCTAAATATTTTAATTAAGTGTAAAGAAAATCAATTCAGTGGTGTAGACTGTAGGTCAGAGTACAGACAGACAGACCGAATTACAGGAGACAATTTTTAGTGTTCTCTATCATTAATTTTTTTTTTTCGAATCCAAAACTTAGCCTATAACACCTACCTAGACCTATATGCATACATACATATAAAGGGTCCGCCATCTAACGTTTTTTTTTTTCAACTAGTGCTTATTTCGTGAATGGTAACACTTAGCTCATGTCTGATTTGACAGATAATTAGTTTTATCCTTCCGATGAACGAATATGGTTGTGTATACGCTTCGCTAAGTGGGCCTGCGATCGACTTAGAGAAGATGCCGATTTTGCCAAAAAAAATCATCTTTTCAGATGAAGCTCATTTTGATCTTGGCGGGTAGTAAATAAGCAAAATTGTCGCATTTGGGGCACAGAAAACCCGCACGCATACATTGAAAAGCCGATACACCCAAAACGAGTCACTGTTTGGTGCGGATTTTGGTCCAGAGGCATAATTGGGCCATTTTTCAGCAAGTAGTGGCCGTTACAGTCAATAGCGATCGTTATCGGGACATGTTGAACGATTTTTTGTTCACAAAAATTGAAGAGGAGTATATTGGCAACATTTGGTTTCAAAAGGACGGCGCTACGTGCCACACAGCCGAAGCTACACTCGATGTTTTGCGAAATTTTCAAAAAAAAAAAAAAAGTTATTTGGAGTACCCTTTATATCGCAGGTAAAAAACATCAGCATCTTAGCTGCACTTTAGAAGTGCGAGTTTTTAACTTTACTGACTCGACTATTAACAATGATTTTTTTTAGATTAAATGAAAATTAATGTCACGATAAAAACGTGTGTGTGTTTTTTTGATTACTTTAAGAAATTTAAGATAGAAAAATATCCTTACGTCGAACATGGAACATCTTCAGTATGCCCATAATTTATATCTGCTCTTGAAGGGAGCGACCGCAAAATACATTTTTTTTTTTTAAAGGCCAAGGAAGATAGGTTTGATAACAAGAATAACGGAAGGAATCATTTTTTATGCCCTATGTATTATACACAAACGAGGGGACGACAGCAACATAAAAGTTATTTCCTACTTACGACTATCATAAATAATACAATATCTCACTTCTTCTATCTTCTATTTTCTATATATGTAGGACTAAACATCAGTAACGCGAAATTATCCTCTTATCCATATATTTGTTATACAGTCATGGATAGTGCCGTTGTGTGTACAAAATATAGATAAACACAGAGGTTTCTGTTTTTCTTCTTTTTTTTGTTCAATAAACAATATGAGGAAATGACAAAAGTTGGTGGCAAAGGGCAAGAGATATATCAACATCTATACGTTTGTAAGGCAGAGGTTCTGTAAGGGAAGATCTACACAGATTTCAAGGATATGTTTTGGAAATATTAAAAGTCAATGGCCATAAGGCTTAAGAGATGTCAAGAACCTTTGTGAAAAAAAAAAATATTGGAGGACGCTGGTGCTGCGCTGGTTCGATAAACAAACGGATATTAAAAAATAAACACTCTTTTGGTTGAGTTATAAGTTATGAGCTGAAAGTATCTTAAAATGGGAATAGTATATAAAATTCTACGCAGCTTGCTTAGAAGTGTATTTATTTGGATTTATTTAATAACTATCCTTAAAGTTAAAACTTATGAATAACTATACTTTGCGTCTTTTAAAACATTTTCTTTTTTCGTTCTCTATTTCGCTCTCCCACTATTTTAGCTAATTAACCCTTAATAAAGCCGTGTTCCTTTAAAGGTGGTGGCAGATTGCCAAAGAAGTTCACGTCTTTCAAGTGTACCTACTGATTTGCGCGCTCTCTTTGTTTGTAATATAATTTATATCTATTCATTTTAACTCATATTTTCAGAAAATTACCCCTCCTATCTAGATGACGGAGGTTAAAGAAGAGGCTGGCTGGACGATCTATTTACATATATTCAGCCTGCACGCACTCTAAATATTATAACAAGCCCCGTAATTTTATTATATTTCACTCCATGAAAACTTAAGAAGTAAATTTACATTTTGAGCATATTTATATTGAGGATGCAAGACAAAGCAATTTACATTCGTGTTGTATGGCTAAAAAGGAGATCTCCACATTTAACAGTATACCGTAATAAGCTATGCTCAATGGTGTTATGTGCATTCAAATAAATATTGATCGGGTGCAATTGTTTCAGATGAGGGAGGAATCCAACAGGATATTGATTTGAGTTTTAGGGAAAAAAAAAAACACAACAAAATTAAGCTAATTTACTGTTTCTACTCTCATAAATTATCATCTATTAATTATATTGAATAAACTTTAATAGTTTCCACAAGTGTTATAGATGGTGTTTTTTTAGAGGTATAGAACTTTTAAATGAAATAAAACAAAGATGATTTTTTTAAATTGACATGAAATTTACTTTATTCGAAAGATAATCTTCTGGCATTATAATTTAAATATGATTTCTGGCATATGACCGCAACGCCTGGCTAGGACGTAGTCTAATCTGGAGTTCATACAACACACCCGTATTCGAGAATTGGTTTCACAAATGATACAAAAAGAAGCTTCAGTACATAGGGATCATGAAAATCACGTGAGAATCGTTTTATAAATATACTAAAACTCTATTACCTTTTTTGATAATGAAATTTAAGTGATCATTGAAGGTCAATTTAGAATCCAGGATTATTCCTTGATCAGAAATCACAGATAGTTTATTTAAAGAAAACGAATCGAACATGTAGCTAAACGTTAGACTTTCTTTTTTCCGTGTAAAACACATGGTCTTACATTTGTCAAAACTTTACAAGATATTCTTGCAAAAGCAAACAGTCAGTGGACGATTTTATTCTTTTGTAAAGTTAAATAAGGACGGAAGAATGTTTAATGATCGAGACCAAGTCATTTATAAATAAAATAAATAATATTGGGCCCAAATGGCTGCCCTGAGGAACACCTGAATTCACGTAGAACTGACCGCTCATTTCTAAAAGCTAAACAATAACTTCTGTTTTCTAAATAAGATGAAATCCATTTTAAAAAAATATCATTAAATCCCATGCAATTGAGTTTCATAAGTATTGTCTTTATGACATAACTTGTCAAATGCTTTACTGAAATCTATGAATATGCAGTCAACTAGAGCTGTGTCAATTGTGATTGATTCGGTCTTTTTGACCCGTTCACCAAAAAGAACGATTGATTGCAATCACAGTAAACCGAAACAATCAATCCCAGTATCAATCATTTCAGTTTTCAAATAAACGAGGTGACGTGAAGTATGTTTCGTTCATTACAATCGTTCTCAATCAATTCACACAAAGAAAGAAAAACACAAAAAAAAAACAGAAGCGCATCAAAAGGTAAAGAAACTAATGCCGTTTTCGAGTGGACGTTCGGAGTTACTCCTTTTCCACTCCTTTTACTCCAAATTTTCCATTTTCTATAGGAATGGAACAGTTCCGAAATCCAAACGAAAACGACATAATATAAATGAATAAAACAAAAACCCACGACAGATACATACAATTATTTCTTCTCAGTTTAACTCCATATAATTTATTTTTCTGTTTGTCGTTTCTTTCTCATATGGTTCAGTGTCTGTTTTGTACGTTGTACCTATCATTTGATTGAGAATGACTTGAAAGAACGAAACGGATATTGTCCATGTGAACGATTGAAATTTGGATACAATGGTGTACGGCACGGGTCACAACTCACAACACAATAACAAAGACCGAATCAATCTGATTCCAATGTGAACGATGCGATCTTTGTGCTTTAAAAAGTGCGTTGACAATAAAGGTATTATTTTTTTAATTTGTTAGGTAGGTTTTTTATCTACATATATCTTTGAATCGCAACCAAAAAAAAGAATGAACGTTTGAAAAGAACAAAGTGTTCCTATTTAATTGACAACAAAAACGAAACTGAAACCAAAATGATTGGAAAAATGAACGATTGAAAAGAACGAATCATTGAACTGAACGACAAATGAACGATTGAATCTTTTAAAATGAACGATTGACACACCTCTACAGTCAACTTGTTCCCTATCTTCAAAAGCATCTAAACAAAAGGATGTAAAATGAAATAAGTTTGTAACGGTTGATTTTTTTGTACGAAACCGTGCTGATTATCACACAGAATTGAATTACAATTTAAGGACAAAACATTACGTAATTGATTCAAACAGTTTTGGAATCACAGAAAGTTTAGCAATAGGACGGTAATCCGCTACTTCATTTTTTGACCCCATCTTATAAATAGGCGTTATATATGCGCTTTTCCAAATTTTGGAGAAAATTGAGCTTTTTAGGGATTCGTTAAAAAGAACATTTAATGGATAAGACATATAAGATACACATTTCTTCAAAATAAAGGATGGCACGCCATCAGGCCCTAGGCCAAAACAGTCGTCAAGCCTCAGAATATCGAGTTAAGATGAGTGAAATTAGCTGAGGTAGATGAACAACAAGATGGTTCGTTCAAATTCGATACATCGAAAGAATCTTTAAAATAATTTCCAACCATGTTTCCTATAACCTCAGACTCATGACTCGTGGAGTTAAAATAACACATTGAACTAGGGTAGCCGTCAATCTTTATTTTGCTATTATCAATCGTTTCGAGTTTATCAGCGTAGACTATAGCGACTTCACATATGCCCGTAGAAAATAGTCAATCAGCGTTAAATCGCACCAGCTTGGAGGCCAATTCACGGGTCCGTAATGTGAAACTATGCGGTTACCAAACGTTTCCTTCAATAAATCGATTGTGGCACGAGCTGTGTGACATGTTGCGCTGTCGCCGTCTTGTTGAAACCACAGCTCCTGCACATCATAGTTGTTCAATTGATGAACGAAAAAGTCAGTAATCATGGCTCTATAGCGGTCACCATTGACTGTAACGTTCTGGTCAGCATCGTTTTTAAAGAAGTACGGACCAATTATTCCACCAAACCATAAAGCACACCAAACAGTCAGTTTTTGTGGATGTAACGGTGTCTCAACATACACTTGAGAATTATCATCACTCCAAATACGTCTATTGACGTATCCATTCAACCAACAGTGAGCTACATCGCTAAACAAAATTCGCTTATGAAAATTGGGATCAACGGCAATATTGTTGGGCACAATTTGGAAGCGTTGTTCAGGCGTCAATCTATTTATGTTGAAATACCAAACATATCTAAAATTAAATCACTTGACAACTGACAAAATGGCCGCCAGTTAAAAAAGTGTTGCCAACTTAAAGTTCTATACCTCTTAAAAAAACACCCTTTATTTACTTTCTATATATTCGATAATAAGGAAGAAAATAAGAAGAAAGTTTGATACAGGACAACTATTAATTACAATTGAGGGATAACATAGCGTATACTACAGAGTTTTCGCTTGGTTTGCATCCCAGTATAACAGAAAAAAAGTTTTCAATTAGGAAGTGACTCCAGACATGCCAATTATTACAATTTTGGTTTATAAAAGTATTGTTTATGCGTCCCCGCAGGGCCAAGGCCCTTCTCCCGTGGGCACTCAGAGTTTTTTTTTTTTCAAGTCGCGCGAAGCGCGTTAACGCACGCCCACTTATAATGTCAAAAAACTGTTATAACTCTTATAATTTGGCATGTCTCTACTCTTGTCCTTTCAATTAATATAAATATACTTAACTAAACTAGTAAGGAGTCTGATTATCGGGTTAATCTCTTTGTAATTACTACTTTAGCCTTTAAACTTGGTGTCGCTTTTCATTTAAAAACCTTGAATCTTTCATAATTTTGAAAACCTTGCAAAGATGGGACCAACAAAATAAGTACCTAGACATACATGGTATACAGAGAATGTTGGCCTTCCTGAGTGCTATAAACCATTCTGCCGCTCGTTAAGCTCTCAGCTATAAATTTTAGAATCTTAAAAAAATAATAAATGTGCTAAGTCTGCCTCCAAACCACATACACATAAAAGCCCTAACTGGGGTATATTAATTGAAAATGCTGCTTCAACAATCACCAACACCTACACATAAATATAAATACTATTAATGTTTTCAATTATATGCTATAACTATGTTTTAAAAACCTATTCCAATTTAAAAACAAGTATCTTACTCTATATACGAAATAAAAAAAAGTAAAAATAATAATATTAAAACGAAGTGCTTAAGCACACACAAAATGTTAAATTCTAATAAAAATAATATCCACGTCCTCTTCAGCAGCAAACTTCTAAAGGACCGGACCAAGGACAAGTGTGCTAAATTCAGAGGAAAATAAATAGAAAAAAAAAAATAAACAACCCGCCATGAAGTAGTTGGCAACGTGCAGCAAGTGTATACCTTCCCCTTGACAAAGAGAAGTGTTCGCTTGTCTGCACATACCTTGGGGGCCTTGTATATTACATATATGGTTTTTCTTGGTCCGATTCTTGAACTTTTTGCTCAAACGTTTCTTCATGTATATGTGTTGTGTATGAATGAGTTTTTGTAGAATCATTAAATCTTAAGTTGTTCCATGTTATTTCTTCGATGGACATAGTAAAAGTGCACCTGTACTGTATGTGTATTTTTTGTAACTTTCTTACATCAAAGGATGATTGTTTTCGTTGCAACCAGTGCTGCTGGTTTTACTAAATACAAAAGTACTAGTTTTACATTTGGGCCAGTTTTTCAGTTGTGAGTTAAACAAGAACTATATTGTGGTCTAAGAGTAAATTAACCCACAGTTAACAGAGGAAGCAGTTTTTGGTGGAGAATGCATGATGATGATTAAACAAAGCCGGTGCGGTGGATAAAACATAAAAATCATCTGTTCAATTGATCCTTAGCTAACTCACCAAATTCGTTGAGTTAACTCGGGTTTAACTTTAATCTCACACTGAAAAACTGGACCTTACTGTCATTTAAGTTTTTAAACTTGAAAATTAAATTGTCTAAATATTCTCCAAAGCCCTGAATCTTGAAGCCTTAGACTCTTATCATCCTACTTTTTCGTTATGGTACAGGAGTGTAAAATACTAATATCAAGAAACGATTGATTTTATACGACATTGATAAATATAAGTATTCATGTTTATTTTATAAGCACAAGAATGTTTTCAAGTTATTGTTTTTTAAAACTCCGAGAAGAGTTTCGTTCTTTATTTAAACAAAGTTCTTTATTTAAACAAAATACATACAAATGTTGAAGGTAAACATAACTACTTATTATTAATAAAACCAAATGTCCCTTGTGATGTGGTTTGAAAATATCTAGTAGTTTATATTATCTTCAATATTTGAAAACATAATTTCAGAATCTCAGGTTGGAAGATACAAAACTAGGTTTTTATATTGTCATCTATGGTATGGCTAAATAGAGAAACATTGAAATCAAATAACCTACTACGTATTAATTTTTGTATGTTGTATAGTAGTGCTGACACGACAGCACTGATGAAAATATGTTGAGGTTTCCATTGAACGAGAAGGAAGAAATACTAGATGTTCTCAAACGACATGGGATCAAAATCCAATGTAATTCGATAGGAGGTATAAAGAATAAATAGTATACGAAATGGTATTTTGTTTTACTACCCATGACACGAAGAAGAAGAAGAAGAAGAAGATTTATAAAAGTTTTTTTTATAGAAAAATAATGTCTTTGAAACATGCACTTTTATGTATCTAATTGAGTGTAGTTATTTGAGTGATTTAAAGATTTTTTTTTAACAAAAAATAAGAAATCCTAAAGAGGGTATAATAAAAACCATCCGGCGTAACTTAAAGTTTTAGAATTGAAAAATCTAACACCAACTTTTATTCTGGTGGAAGCTATCAGTTTTTTTTTTTTATTAATATGTACATGTCAAAAAGATAACAGCAAGTGTTTCGAAAAAAAATTGGATATCTTAGGGCCAGTTTCATAGTTATAAAAGTGACACTTAAGTGGGGAATGTGAAAGAATAATTTCTAATATCACATTGCACTGTTGCCTGAATAAGTGGCACTTAAGTCTCCGATGTTGGTGACTTAAGTTGCACTTACGATGGCTATGAAATTTACCTTAAAGTCCTAATATTTTAAACTTAAGTGCCACTTATTCCAGTAAGAGTTCACTGTGAAACTGGCCCTTAATATATTAAACAAAGTCGGTTTACTTACACCATTTATAACTTAAGAACGACTAGACCGATTTTAATGATGTCTGATTTGTTGTATTTGTCTCCGCCCCGAATAGCAGAATGACTTTTAAAATATCGGAAAGAATCACTTTTTGGGGTGAAATGCAAAAGACGTATCCGATTGAAAAAAGTTTATCTGCGTTCAAAAAGTTATTCTCATTAAATGGCTTCAGGGATATTCTTTTGCAAATTTTGTTATTCGTAGGGTAAAATGGGGTAAACAAAAATGTCGGATTTAAGGAATTCTTTTTGTGTTTGAAAGGTTATTTCGAGTGGAAGGCTTTAGAAATATTTGTTTTTTCAAAAATTTGGTATTTATAGGGTGAAAGGGGGTAAAAACGAAAAGTGCTATCTGATTTCAAAAATTCTGTTTGTGTTTAAAAGGTTATTTAAAAAAAAAATGCTATTTATAGAGGGAAATTGGAAAAATAAAATAAAAATAAAACAGTGGTTTTTCGAATAGGTACAAAAATTCTTTCTGTGTTGGGAAAGCAATAAAGGTTGGACTTAGAGAATCATCTTTTACACATTTAGCCCTTTGTAACGTGGAGTGGGTTAAAACCCACAAATACAAAAAAAAGGCAAAAAGTAATATTTTTTTTTTGTAATTTACATGGCGAAGCTTAAGTTAGTCTACCCATGCAAAGCCGGGCAGGCCAGTTAGTATTTAATATGAACAAAAAAATAGCAATTAAAATTTATCATTTATTCTATTAAAATTAGAGTAAATAATAATATACACTAGATTAGATTAGGTTAGGTTAGAAGGGGTGATAATACGCAAAACGCATCATCGCACTCGGATCTCACTGGATCCATTGTGGTCCCCAGGGTAGGTGAAAATGAGGATGGGTGAGGATAGGAGTTAAATGGAGCTTAGGCATGGGTATGAGACGCCTCCTTGAACCAACCCGAACTTTGAATAAATTTCAGGATGTTTCTTAGTGGCAAAGACGAGATGTCATTCAGGTCGTCAAAGAAGTAATCTCCGAGTGCCATTTTCCTGGTTCTTACTAAGCTAGGGCATTCACAAAGGAAATGATAGGAGCCCTTTTCCGCCTCTTCATCCTGACACCCTCTGCACAAATCGGATGAGCTGATGCCCATTCTGCGCATGTGGGTTCCCATTGAGTTGTGACCCGTAAGGATACCAACCAAAAGGGATAGTTGAGGTCTGCTTAGTTTAAGAAGGAAGTCTGTCTTTTTCTTAGAGAAGTTCGGCCATAGATTCCTCTAGACCCGACAAGTATCAATTGCTGACCATCTATCGTTTGCGGTTTCGAGGAAACATTTGTGAATTATACTTTTTTCTGCTTCTAGTGGCATAAGAACGGAGGGTTGGCTTAGTTCGAGGGAACATCCTATTTTGGCCAATTTATTCGCCATTTCGTTTCCATTTATGTCACGATATCCTGGGACCCATCGAAGGGTAACTGTATTTGATGCACTGAGTAGTTTTAAGTCGTTAAGGCAACAGTTTACCAGTTTAGGCTTTGTGACAATTGAAGTAATGGATTTAATTGCCGCCTGACTATCAATGAAGATGTCGATGTTTCTATTTACAAGTTTAAATACAATACACGAGATTAGAACTCAGTATAATTTCCCCAGCTACTGGGAAATTTTTCTATTCATAATATCATAATATTGATTGCATTTGTATTAAAAAGGAATTGACCAAGTTTTTAAACTGTTGCAAATATTTAATTCTAACAAAATTTTGGTGTGGAATGTATGTAATACAGATTTGACTGAAAAAAAGTAACATATTTTTAACCGTATAAGTAAGAACTTTCTAGTATTAGCCCCATCATGTTCTCATTATTATTATTCTTGTTAACTTTTTTCAAAGTTCATAATACATTGCTCTTCTGAATATGCCCCGAGTTATCTTTAAATATTTAAGGGACATTCTGCAACCCAAGAGTTGGAGGTGCCTATATTTTATCTCGACTTTGATGGGAAGGTTAAAAATAAGCTCTGTATAGGCCTAACATAGTTTTATATTTGGTGATGAACTGATTTTTTTGGCTCTTAATTTAATGAATTCGCCGCAAATGTAACAATAAGAGTCAATGTCACTTTTACACTTTTTGGAAGACATTTTACAACACAGAATACACGTTGTTGAAAAGGACTTATGCATACTAACGTCAATGTCTCCCGAACCGCTCTATTCCCGAAACCCCTCCTCACACCTCTCTTGCACATCAAAAGCCGTTACCTCTTAAACAATCTTCCAAAACCCTATATATTTAATTTTTGTTGATTTGTTATGAAATATGAATGGAGTATTTGGTTACTTTAAGATATGGACAATCTGAAAATTTTCATTAATTAATTGGTGTTACGAGTTTTTTTTCTTAAAATGTTTTACAAAATTTTTATAATAAAACAACAACACATCAGGATTAGTTTTTCAGGAGAGGCAAACGAAATTAAACAGAACTATGATTTTCTATTATATGTACAAGTTTAACTTTTGTGTGTGACCTTATATCTCGAATCCAGCAGGGTGGATTTTTATATTTTTTTTTTTTTTTTCAATCAAAAGGGACCATTTGAAAAAGGTTTAGATAAAATAATTTTGAAAATCCATTCAGCTGCAGTTTTTGTAGCCCATTTTTTTAAGAGCTACATCGCAAAAGTCCACTTTGTTGTTGTAAAATTTTTGTCATCGAGATGAATTTTCAGCTGATATTTTACATAGATTACTTGTCATTAATTCAAATTCAAATTTGCAAATTAATCCGGACATTCACAATATCACAATGAAGCACTAATTTTGATTGCATACATTTGTATGGCAATTGCAAATAAAGCATTACCTATCTCTCAACCAAAAGGCCAATCTTTAGTAATATGCGGTATCAACAATCATTCTAGTTCTAGTATTTGCGCATGGGCAATTGTATGTATGTACGTGCACGCAAACCATCTGCCCTAATTATTTTGACCGCTTGAAAAATATTATATTTTTACAAATTAAGCCATTCATAAAGTGAAGTAGGTTAAGACCTAGAAAGTTGTATTCTATTACAAAAAGTAGATAAATTATTTATTTAAATTTAGATTTGTAATTTTAATGCTAAGCTTAGGTTTGTCTGGCGGGCAAGGTAGTTTTAACAAATTAATTAGGTATTTTTAAAACCGCTCTTACGATTTTTAACACTTTTTGTCATAAAATAGGATTTATTACAAAAATCAGATGGAGTACATAGCGTTGTGTTCAAAACAGTCTTATAGAAGTATTTTAATCAATTTATGTCTAATTTAGTTGATTTAAAACTATATTTTCCAGTAATTTCCTTGTACACATTATGTGCAACACGATGCTTAATTGTTCATTTTTGTATACTCACAAAATTCAACTAAACTATGTTTTGTTTGGCAAATGGATAAAATAAATTCTCCCATAACTAATTTATTTCAGACTTTAGAACCACAGTGTGATCGCACATAGGAGCAAGTTCGTCCGACCCAGTCGTGCACTTTATTTTTAGACACAATACTCTTCAATTTCAAGTTTTCCAAGCCCTAAAACATAAATTGAATCTCACATTAAGATGGCATCAACACACAAATCTTATAAAGTTTTGAAAAAGTTGCATATACATATTTCTTCTCTCTTCTCTCCTAACCATTTTGTGGGTTCAAAAGTTCAAAACATTATCATAATGCAAAAATAACCCCACAACATTTTTTTACACTGTAGTTACTAACCTATATGTATGCATGTATATGTTTATAAAAATAGACAAAACCAAACTTTGGCAACAAATCTTTCAGCTATCGATACGAATACAGCAGCAGAAAATCATTAAAAATACATTATAGCTGGATACTTTTACAATCGTGATTCCTTCAAAAAAAACCATCCCTTGCTGTGGGGCTCCCGATCCCGACCGTAAACAAACCTCATAAACAAAAAAAAAAAAAACGTGTGAATTTCATTTTTCTCCCCACAATGTGTCGATGATTATTAACCAAAGAAGAATAAATAAAAGATATGTTTAGATGTACATTTGTATGTGATGTGCTGTACATATTAGATGAAAGCTACTCATTCACATATAGGCAATTACTAGTGGTTTGAGTTTATCTATGTATGTACAAGTGCTGCTTTTAAAGAACAAAACAAAAGATCTGTTTATTCGTGGAACTCATAAATCATTGATAACGATTTGACACTCGAATCAGGAAGCGTCCACAAAGTGATTATACGTCTTAATATTTAATGTCTGTTGTACCTATAGTGGTTTAAACATCACTTAAGATATTTCTTGAGGCATACCCACCTACTATAGGAATGGTTCAATCGGGTGTTAGTCTGCCTCCTAGCTCTTTAAGAGCCTTTTTATCATGGGTTAATCTTTAAATTGGTTTAATAATGAGCTCTTGGTCATGCTCATATAGTTTTGTGAGTTTCCTATTCCTTATCCCTAAAAATATGTCACTCTGTTTTCATATGCTACTACGACTAATGCTGTATTTACACCACTGACAAATCATCATATTTTTCTGCAATTTTTTATCGATAAGTCTGCATAATTGAGCGATTTTTCCAATGGGATTTTTGTTTGTCCTCATAATTTTTCATTGAGATTTACTCACACCATCAAATAAACGGCAAATTAACACTAAATACACACATAAGAAACTGGAAAGAATAGGTGAAAGAGAACGAAAACAGACTGGAAAAATCGCCTCGAGTTCTGAGGAACAAACAAACTCCTTTCTTCTCACTTTTTACTCCCTTGAATTAGGAACAAAAGTTTGGTATTGGAAAAATTGGTTAATGCAATTGCAGACTAAGTTTCACATTTCAAAACTTTAGACAAAGAAAAGTGTTCTTCTCAAATCTATGGGGCCCATCATAAACCAATGCCCATCGACAAATCTATTTGATTTAATGAAGAACAGTGCAAGCTCGAAGGGGTATTAGAATTAAAGTTGTTCGCCGTCCTTACGTCATATGTTACCGAAATTCCTGCAGCAAAAGTAGCGCTACACCACGACTAGATCGATATATTTCCCAGAACCGCTCTTCGGGCGTATGAAAGGAATTTGTTTTATCCCGGAGATTTATGCGTTGGTTAGGTGAGGTTAGGTAGAAGGGCTGAGAGTTGATCTCGTTACCGTCATACTTAGATCCATGCAGATCCGTTGTGATACCTTAGGAAGTTGTTTCCCACTTAATGTAAAAACCTATGTGTTCTGTTATCAGTCAAGCCATTTACAGGCGTTGACGAAGCTCAGAAGGCTGTTCGCCGAACTTCTATAGAAAAATCCTCTAAGTAGTCAAAGAAATGATTTCCTAGGTGTTTCTTTCTTAAATGCCAAAATGCTGGGTAGTGACAAACGAAGTGTAAGATATCCTCATGTGCTTTTTAATCACTGCACCCTCTCCAAAGGTCGTCAGTACTGAGCCTCATTTTCTTTTTGTGGTATCCCAGTATTCCCAGTTGGTTGTGTCCGGTGATTATGCTGACAAGAGAACAAAGAATTTTGTCTGTATTCTGCTTATTGAAATTTGGCCATAATTTTCTAGTTGTGGCGTATGTTTCAAGCAGGCGAGAAATAAGCTTAATCATGTATTTATTAATTGTACAGTCAAATCCTCGCTTAAACAAAAATATATGTAGTTCATATAAGTGGACCCCGAACAGTGGGAAAAGTATACATCATCAAAAAAAAAAAAACAAAAAAAAACAATTAAGCAATTAAGTGGCTTTGACTGTACCTATGTTTTCTATAAACCGGATCAATTGTTTATTTACTATATCTATTTTTTTTTCAGACAGATAATAAATTATTCGAATTGAAACTTAAACGAGTAGAATGATTTTCTCTAGGGAAAAATTCACCACAAAATTCTAGAACAGGTAGTTGCCATATTTTGTATAAATTTACGGAAAATGTCTGAAATTATTTATAATAAAGTTCATATCTGTAATCTGTAATGTTAAAAGTGATTGTAATGAAACTTCGTATCAGGTTGTTGGAGAAACTTTGAGGCATTCAGATGAAGAACTGGTTAAGTGACATTTGAATAATTTCGAAATTGGTAAAAAAATCCAAAAACATCTAAATTTTCACTTATTTCCTTCTTCATCTAAACGCTGCAGTTCATAAAACTGAAAAAAGATTTTAATGGTTTTTAGACTAGACAAATTTTGTTAAATGTTTCTAACAAGTATACAAATATAATTGTATTCTCAAATTTTACAAACTAATTTTTTTACTAAACAAAATAATTAGAGAAGTAATGGAATTTTATTAATAAACTAATGTAAGACTTTGAATCTTCAATGCCTAGCCACATTACAGCCTTGAATCATAAGAGCAACTTCGTGCGATCCAACTTTGTATACCGGACAAATCAAGTCTAGTTTCAAATGAGTTTCATTTCATCCAGACTGTTAACTCAAATGAGAAATGATATGGTACTATTTACTTTGAAACAACTTTTCGCCTTTAAAAAAAAATAAATAAAAAAGAGAAAACAATAAATTTTTTAAAACTTTCGAAAGATGAATATATTATTTATGATGCTACTATGAAAACACCACCATATTTTTAGGTTTACTCAGGATGAAGTATCTTCTCATGGAAAAATCAGCCGCAGAATGGTAGCTAACGGCCAGCGTGTTAACCAGTACCTACCTATTTGCCAATTAGTGTGGATTAAAATCTTTTCAAGAACACTCTGACATTTTTTTGGTGGGAAAATCTAATTTCCACTTCAAACTCTGACATTGGTTTAACTTTTACAGTCAAGTATACGCATTTTTTACAGGGAAAAACACTTCACATTAATATTTAATCAAGTCTTAAAAAATGATAATTGTTTGCCATTCAAGGATGATAGGAACATACCCAAATAAAAATCTTAAAAATGTTTCTTTTATGCTGTGAAAAGGCATTTTTTTTTAATGAAAAGTTTAAATTCAAGGCTATTAAAAGTCATTTTTGTTTATAACACAAGCACACTTTGCATTTGAAGCACTCTTTTGTATTTTTTAAAACAAATTTCTCAACACAAATAACTGTAACTGCTCTACTAATTTATTTCAAAAGCAAAACAAAAAAAAAAAAACAAACAATACAGTTAAGATGACATTTAGCAGCTTTTTCATCGACCGGTGAGGTGGTTTTCTTTAAACATAAAATCTACCCTTTTTATGTGCACTTTAAATTCAGTGCCTCTACAGTTTAATATTATAGAAAATAAATAGTGCATAAAAGGTTACTTAATTAAGTATCTATTATAGGTAAGCCCGTATGGTCTATTGTAGAAGGTGTTAAGCATTTTCCTTTTAATTTATTTTTCTTTTTTTTTGAAAATTTGTAGCTTTCCTATATAGGGCAAAGCTTTAATACAGCAGGGTTAAGTGTATTGACGAATTAATTGAGATTAACAACGCCGTACGACATTCATTCATTCATTACTAGATATTTGTAACAGCCAGGTTTCTTAAAATTGAAATAACTATATTATGACGTAGGTAGGAAAGTTTTATTTAAAATAGATTAAAAGACTTAACGTTACTGTATTCTTAAAAAAGATGGACCTCATTTGCGTAATCAACTAAGGAAAATCAAGAGAGGGGTTGAGGACTAAGGAATGTTAAGTGAGTTATTGTTTAGATAAGTTAAGTCTTTCGTTAATCACAAAAATCAGAACATCAAGAAAGCCATTTGTAACTCATCTAAATATAAACAAAGAAATGCATATGATCGAATATTTTTCGAAACCATCAATAAATATGTAAAGAGGGTTGTAAAGTATGTAAATAGAAGCCAACTGTATCCCTATTTAACAGCCAGGGTTGCCAGGTTAGGGTTTGACCCCTAGATTTAGGTGTTTTTTTTTGTAGGTGGAAGGTAATCTGGGGGGATGAGATGTTTGGGGTTAAATATCGGGGGATTCATTTAGAGCTACAAAGTTGAGGAATCGGTTGGGTATTGAAACAGCTCACATTATCTACGAGTTAGATATTCCACACAAATTTACACCAACAGAAGAAATGCTGATAACTTTCACATATTTATTTATTACTGTTAGGTATATTTATTACATTATTATTACATTATTACAAATAACCAACTTGAATCTTATTAGTCAATTATTAAGATCACTTACAATTCACAATGTTCGCGTTCAACGCATATCTGAATTCTCAGAATTCTAAACTCTTGGAGCTTCTGATTGGCCAGCTGTCATAAAAATTTAGATGTCATCTGTATATTCAGAACTTTTTATGACAGCTGGCCAGTTAGGAGCTCCAAAAATTCAGAATTTTGAAAATTCAGATGTTCGTGGAAGGAGCCCAATATATGGATAGTCTAACTTCTAATTAAAAATCAAAGTATTTTAATGGCCAGATGAAGTTTCGATTAGTAAATTTACTTTGCAATTATTAATTAATTATTTGTTTGAAACAAATATTTTAAATAATTCAAAATGATGTTATTGGAATCGGAGAAGTTTTGACATAAATATCAATGAAACTTGATGGCAGGCTGCAATTCAAAGCATTGAAGCAGATTTCTTCCGTTAGTGTTATAGCTAAGATTTGCGCAATCTGACGGATGTGATGGCGGTGGCCATCGCGACAACATAATGTGGATGCCACAAACGTGAATCCATGGAAAGGCATACGTCTACTAAATATGTGGAATACTTTTACGTTCCATCACTGATGCGTTCATTTACGCGACTTCAATTGAACGCTCGCCATATCGCACAATATTTCAATTGAAGTGAAACTCCTGTCAGACTGTTTTGTGAGAACTATATGCTTCTCCGTCTGAAATAGGTAACGGAAATAGGATATGTAAAGTTCTTTTCTGATTTATTTTATTTGCGGTGCTAAGGCTTCACGCTTTTAATTCTTGTTTATAAGATTCCGTTCCTTGTGTCTAAAATTTCAATGATTAACGTTTACTTATGTTTTTTTTGTTGATAAATTGCTTTTCGCACAATATATCGCATTGATGTGAGCAGGGTTTTGATCGCTTCTTTATCGCGCGATGAACGTTATCGTGATCACCATCGGCATCGCTTGGGTTTGCGCGTAGTTCAAAGTGTCTTGCACATGAGCTGCCAACTGCGAATACTTTAAGCGATTTTAGTTTTACTTAACGCCGAAGTAAATAAATGTTCTAACAAACAAATTGAAATAGGAATCACTGCGTAAATTCTTCTGGAAACTGTCAAACGTTAATTTGCATTCCGCAACAACAGGACGAATTCCACAAACCAGCGAATAGGAAATTATGTTCGTATTTAACCTCAAACACTCGTTTTACTTCTGTATTATTTGTGACAGTTCGAAGTGCTCGAGCACCAGTTATGTGAATGAAATATAAAAATTGGCACGACCATTTGCAAATAGCAGTTCGCAAACCTTCTTTTAAAAGACTTTTTTCTTGTAATTTTGGGCTTAAAGCTGAATGAACTTACATAAGTTCCTATCCACAGAAAACTTTGTGTATCAAAGTGGTTTACTGATAATTGTGTTTAGGTATTAGAACCACAATATTCCAAGAATCTTCAGGGAACTTATATCCATATTTATGCATTTTTTCTGTATGTATTACTATATCATTGAATGACATTTAAAACCCTGAACAAGAGTGCCAAAACTTTAGGTAGCCATAGAAATAATTCAAACTCAAAAAAGTTCTCTAAAGGAAGTCATTCATGTAAGAGCATCCTATATGTATTGCACATATAACCGAACGGACAAATATAAATTTAACCTTTGCCACAAATTTGGTTTCCAAACCAAAGACTTTTTAATACTGACTTGACTAAATGAATAATGACCAAAGCTTGGGGATTTTAGCCGCGTTGGTGATGGTTATGGTTGGTTGTGTGTATGAGATGGGTGTGGTATAGTGCTACAAAATTAAGTTTGATAAGTTGGGGGATTGGTTGGTTTATATTTTTGTGACTGAAACTCCCTCTACAAAAATAATTATGAACCCTTTACACGATAAGTTACAAACTGACTTCACGCACCCAATCATACTTCACTTCGGTACTGTGGGATGTGTGCGGATATAGTGAAATCTAGAATAACTCACTTCACTTCTCTTAGTTTTGAGGTTATGCAATTCATAAAGTCAAACATTATAATTACGAACGGTCAGCTACACAGAAAGGTCATGTTGAAGAAATATAAACGGCAGCTTACAACTGTATTATGTATTATAACGATATTATAGGCTGCTTAAGAAAGTCTATAGGAAAAACAATCGAATAAGACATTAAAACGATAGAGGATACGCAATAATTTGGCTTTCTTAAGTGAGTTGAAAGCAGAGGTTTCGTTGAAGAAAAAGTAGAATTTCGTATTGTTTTTATTCAGAAACTAGTAGACCTGTGCTTGCGTTGCTTAGCAAAATTTTAATAATAACTTCCTTAAACTGGCAACCCTGATTCCAGCCGTTTAGGCTGTAGTTGTTTATAAATCCATTCATATAAACAGTTCTATCCCTTTGTGACCCAATTTTTTTCAACTTTTTTTTGTTTTACTAAATATTGACACATGAAAAAGTGTTAAATATGCCTAATTGCAATGATTTTTGTTGTTTATTTTTTGTTAGGCATAAAATCAACAAAAGTCTCCAAAAAAAAGCCGATAAAGTTCGCTAAAAGAGCTTATATCTTGAGTTCTATTAATCGGATCGTCAAGAAAAAAAATTTTTTGCACTTAGGAAAAATGACAGTCATTTAAAAAAATTAATTTAAGTGATAATTTTTCTGAAAAAAAAATTGTAAAAATCACCATTTTCAAACCCTTACCCATACCACCGGCGCCAAAAAAAAATTGCCAGACTCTTGTTTTCGATATCACGACGCATACACCTACAAACCCTCGTCCTCAATTTTTGGTTATAACGGGTTTTTCAACAGGGACGCTACAAAAGTAGAGCAATAGGGACAGCAAACGACGCCATATTTCTTGCCGCTCCTTTGACATTTCAGTAAGGTTTGCCATTTCATGATGGAAAGATATACGAGCCAACAACGAGTCGAAATTATTAAAATTAACTACCGAAATTCGGAGTCAGTGGCCTCAACGTTAAGAGCGCTACTTCCAATTTATGGTCGTCATAATCGTCCTAGCAGATCAACAATTGAGCGTCTAGTGGAAAAATTTGAATCCACAGGCACAGTACAAAATGTTCCCGTGCCAGTGAGACAAAGAAGTGCCCGTAATGTCGAGAATATTGCTGCCGCTGAGGCTTCAGGTGCAGAAAGCCCAAATGTGTCTCTCACACGTCGTTCTCAAGCGTTGGGCATCTCTGTGTCGTCGTTGTGGCGAATTTTGCGAAAAGATCTTGGCCTACATCCTTACAAGATTAAATTGACGCAAGAACTGAAGCCGCTTGACCACCAGAAGCGTCGTATGTTCGTGAATTGGGCTGAGCAATAACTTGAAAATGATTCGGATTTTCATCGAAAAATCATCTTCAGCGATGAGGCTCATTTCTGGCTGAATGGCTTCGTCAATAAACAAAATATGCGGTATTGGTCAGGCAGGAATCCACACGTACTCCATGAGTCATCATTGCATCCCGAAAAAATTACGGTTTGGTGTGGTTTATGGGCCGGCGGCGTCATTGGGCCGTACTTCTTCCGTGTTGATCAAGACTGGCACGTTACTGTGAATGGGGATCGCTACCGTTCAATGATAACCGAATATTTTTGGCCCAAATTGGATGATATGGACTTGGAGGACATGTGGTTCCAACAGGACGGCGCACAGTGGTTCGGTTTGTATGGGAGAGCGGAAAAAAGTCTGTTTTATCTGAACGGTTCAACGGATTTAAATGAAATTTGGCAAACGTGTTGAGGTTAGTCTTGTACATATTTAGTCAAAATTTGGTTGAACAAAAATAATTAGAAACAAAGTTATTGACATTTTTCTAAAATTTGAGGGTTTTGATGTTGGTATGAGAGAGCGGAAAAAAAATCTGTAACATCTGAACTGTTGAATGGATTAAGATGAAATTTTATTCGCATTTTAAAATTAGTCTTATACACATTTTGTCAAAATTTGGCTAAGAAAAAATCATTAGTAAAAAGTTATTGACTTTTTTTTCTAAGATTTGAGTGTTTTGATGTTTGTATGGGAGAGCGGAAAAAAGTCTGTAAAATCTGAACTGTTTTACGAATTTTAATGAAATTTGACACACATGTGAAAATTAGTCTTATACATGCTTGGTCAAAATTTGGCTAAGAAAAAATTATTAGTAAAAAAGTTATTGACATTTTTATAAAATTTGAGGGTTTTGATGTTAATGTTATTTAAATAAAAGTTTTTTTTAGTAAAATCTTAATTTTTTATTTTGAATAAAATATTATTATTAACTATGTATGTTATAAAATAATTAGATAAATACATACAAAAAATAAATAAAAAAACAATTATGAAGTAGTGATTTTATAATGCTAAAATGAAGTTTTTAGCGTCTGCGCTGATCGGAAGTATTTTCTTTTTTACCTGTGGCCTTAAACCTGTTATTATTGGATCTGAGGATATGAGTATACGATGCATCACATCTTCATTCGTCGCAATTCGGCTGCATTTTCTCAAATGAAACCTGCGGTAGGCTTTATAATCCTTATTTCGGCATTCTTGGGCTTCCTCTGAGAGCTATCCAACAGGAAATGCACAGATTTTAATTATTTCTTCTCCATGGATCAAAACCTTATGTACGGTTGCTGGCATATTGTACCATTTATATTTCTCAACAAACAGTTCGGCAGTTTCCCACGTGTAAGCTGCATATTTTTTTAAGTCTAATTTTTCATTCGACGTTATTACTTCAAGGATAACAGCAAACCGCCGAATTAGGGATTCAGTGATTTCTGAAGTCATGGTTGGATATGCAAAAAATCTTCTGGAGGTGTTGCCGTCATTACTTGTCCCCGTACCTTGTCTTACAAGATCAACAATGATGCCCAGTTTTTCACGAAACTCCTGCTGAATTTTCTTCTTCTGAGCATACACAACAAAAACAAAGCAATAAAACTTAAAAAAAACACTTTTTTTTATTTTACCTGCCCTACTTTTAGCGAAAGATTAAAAAAAAATAAAGGATTATCCCTAATCCTTTTCTTTAGTTTGTATTAAGCTCTATCATATAATTCAAAATATCATAAAACTATATTATTTTTCGTCTGTTGTTTTCAAGAAAATTGAGTTGAAAGTTGAAAAATTTTCCAGGCAGAAATAAATGGTTTCGCAAAAATCGAAATTCTCAGCCCTGGGTCAATGTATTAATTTTGTTTTCTTTTTAAAATAAAGTTTGACATTTTTTCTTAAAATAATTTGCTTAACCAGTTCATTCTGACAATTAATACCGAAGTAATCAAACTTTTTGGTAAACACCACCGTCAAAACGGAGTTTTTTGAAATCCGATTAAGTGAAACATTTTTGAGCATAACTTCCACATCTGCACGTATCTGCAGCTGATTTTTTCTGTGCTTTAACATGAATGTATGGAGCATATGGTGGCATACTTACTTTCTTGGTATCTTTTGGAGCTGTTTTTTTAAATCAAAAAGTTTTAAAAAAAAGCATTTTTTCTTAGTAATAAAGCTTCAGGCTACTCATAGAAGGTATCCTTATAAATAATCAATATTTTTTTTTATTTTTAGATAATCGAAAATAGACCAATTAAATTATTTAAGAAGCTAGAAAATTTATCCACAGGAACTTCGGAAAAAAACATCTCAAAATTTGTTGAAAATACGGTTCGCGATTTGAGTAAAATTATTTTTCAACTTTGAGGGCTTGTAAATCAGAACATACAATATATATGTTTAAAAATACTTTTAAATCATACGCTCGGGTTATCTAAGAGTACTTAAACATAAAGTTTAAAACGATAGGCATGACTTTTTCAAAAGACTTTTTTCCGCTCTCGCACCACTGTGCGGCGCGGCGCCACAAGCCACACAGCGAATGTCACAATCAATTTATTGGAAACCAAGATTGGAGAACGTGCTATCTCAAGAAATGGTCCAGATTTGACGCCGTTAGACTATTTCCTGTAGGGCTACGTCAAGTTAATGGTCTATGCCAACAAGCCAGCGACGATTGATGAACTTCGTACGAATATCGAAAGTGAAATTGCAGCAGTATCGGCCGATTTATGCTTGAAAATTGTCGAAAATTGGGTTCAGCGTCTGGACTTCTGCAAGCGTGCCCTTGGTGGCCATGCAAAAGAAATCGAGTTCCATACATAATGACATTGAAAGTACTTTCACAGAAATAAAGAATTTCATTGATATTCAAAACCGATTTTGTTATATTTAAAAAAACTTTTGTAGCGCTCTTATTGAAAAATCCGATATTTCCAAACCAAAAATATGCTGTCAGCTCTTAGACTATATGAGAGGAAATTGAAAGAAAATAAAGATAGGCATAAGAGGAAGAGAAAATGCAATAACTCTGGAACTATAATGAAATGGAACAAAGCAGCGGTTTATAGTGATTGTAATTAATTCCTAGATACATAAATATAAAAGGTTGGTAATTTTAAAATTTGCATTTAAGTTTATTTTGCAGCTTTTATGTAGAATTGATAAAACATTTTGGGCTTATAATTTACGTAAAATTTTTGACTTTATTAAGCAACTCTCATTTTTCTAAAAGATTAATAAAAGTCAAAAAATATAATTGAATTTGTTGATCAACCTTTACAAAAAAGTGGACTTCAAATTTAATTAATTTTAAATTATCTAATTCAAGAAACAAATTAAAAAACCAAAAAATAAAAAATATTATAAGGAAATCAGTTAAATACTTTCTGATAATAATAACATTAAATGAAACAGTTTTACTACCTTCTTCTAACGGCTATAGATAGATAGATAGATAGATGACTCATTTATTAAGCAATTAATAATTGTTAACTAACATGATTGTGATACAATGCTCTAAATGAATAAGAAGACACTGGCGAAATTTGCCGTCTGTCGAAAAATAACTATAATAACTATAATTTTGATTTCATAAATGTTTGTTTTTGTTTTTTTTTTTTTTTTTTTAATACATATTTACATACATTCTGATATTATAAGTTTTCTATATCGTAATGCTGCTTCACAGTATTTATAAATAGCCTCTCAGTGTGGGCCATTTAGCAAGTTCTTGAGTTCCTCTAGGGTTAATGTTAGTTTTTCAAAATATTGGATCCTCCAATTTCTCAATATAGGGCAAATACCTATGAAATGAAACGTGTCTTCTCTCTCATGCTGGTTACAAAGTGTGCAGTAATTGGTTTCGGAGTTGTTAAAAGATGTTCCATTCAGGTTAAGCAGTTCTCCTCTCGCTCGAAACAACAAGGATATTTTTCTGCAACTGTTTGCATCTGTGAAATAATTTTTTTCGCTGAGGTCATGAACTAAAGTTGGGTATATAAGGCGGTTTTCCGAAGCATATGCTTTTTGCGTGTAGTTTTCTCTCTGTTTAATATCTATTTCGCTCATTATTGCATACATTTGACTTTTTAGTTCCATCGGTCTTTCAAGATTTATAACCAAAGGTATCTCAACTGAGTCAGCTAAATCTTTCCATATTTGTATAAAGGAGTGGTTCCTCCTGATAGCGTATAGTCCTAAAACGCGCTGTAATCTGTCTTGACTATATGTTGCTATAACTTTTATAATGTATTCTACATGTAATTTTAGGGTGTATAAGCAAAGAGTGGCCAGTCGAGATGTAGCATGTAGTTTGGTGTGTTTTCAGGTAGCTGGTATACTTTTTAATGAAGAATCTTTGTAGCTTTTCGACTTCCTCGTATTCTTGAAAACCCCATACCTGGGCTCCATAGCACATCATCGAAATTAGTACCGTCTCTTTCTTTTTTAACAATAGATTCCAACTAAGATTGATTGCATTTTTTGACGTCGCAAGCTTTGATGAGAGATGTTGTTTCATATTGAAGGTCGGAGTTACATCTATTCCAAGGTGCCTGTAGTTTTTGACTATTTCAATATTCTCTCTATCCCAATACCATTTCTCTCTTTGTAAACATCTTCCTCTCGTAAATCCCGCTATTATGATTTTAGAAGGTTCCAAAATTTACAATATTCGTTTAACTAATTAATCATCAGAGTTGTAAGCTTTTGGGTGATTCAGCAAGCAAAATCAGATCATCAGCATAGAGAAGGGATTTTATAACTGTATTAGCAATGTTGATTCCGGCAGGTAAATAAGATGTCACATCGTCTATAAAAAGGATAAACATAATGGCACTCAATAAACATCCTTGTTTTAATCCAGTTTTAGTTTCAAACCATTCTGAAACTTTTGTTCCGTCCCATACTGCTGACTTAGATCCGTTGTTCAATTCTTTTATAATTCTTAGCATCTTTGTCGACATTCCCAATTGGTTTAGTTTGAAGTATAGTGCTTTCCTATCTATAGTATCGAAGGCTGCCTTGAAATCTACAAAGAAAATGTACAATTTACTTTGCCGTATTCGGAATTCCTGGATGATTGTATTTAACACGAAGATGTTATTGGTTGTCGAGAAACCTGATCGGAAACCCGATTGGTATATACTGAGGAGTTGATTTTCTTCTACCCATTTTGTTATACGTGAAAGTAACACTGCTGTAAATATTTTTGCTATTGCATTTGTAAACGAGATGCCTCTATAATTTGTTGGCTCGTCTGTGTCTCCTTTCTTATGTATCGGAAATACTAGAGCTGCTTTGAAAGAGTCAGGTACTTGGGCCGTATTAAAAATGAAGTTGAAGCTTTCACACATTTTTCGCAGAAATTCTATTGGCGCGTTTTTGTAAAATTCTGTTGGTCCTGGAGCTTTTCCTGATTTTGCTTGTTTAATTTCTATTATTATCTCATCTAGCGTTATATCAGCATCAAGCATTGGGCTTTCAACAAACGGTTCTGCAAACTGTATAGCCATATTCGGTGTTGCTAACGGCTATATACAGTCATTCACCTTCTTATCTATATCCTTGTAGTTTGAAATTTTAAGTTCATCCCTACCTCCACCCAGAATTTATGTGAAAGTATGTTTGAAATTTGCCAGAATTTTACATGTTTGTTTATTTTTGTGCATGATGCATATATTTACTATGCACATTGAACACCAACTAGCTACATCACACACTTAACAGAGTTTTCCTTTAATTATTATGAGTTGAATACTTGTGAAAAGTACACACACCCACTCAAACTCAATAGAGCCACAATCCCGAATAGCTTTTTTCGAGGGCTCATTCAGCCAAACGCTATTGCATACAACTTGGCATTATACGCTTAAAAACAATGAAGCTGAACTCAACGTTCATTCACTATACCTATTCGTCGTTGTCGTCCTTGTCAGTATGATTTTATGAATTGATGGTAAAGGGTAGTCGAGTGTGAAGAATGGCGCAAACTGAATCGAAACGATTTGATGATACACAGAGAGAAAATTTGACAAAATTTAACTAGACAGTTAAACTTTAAAAATTTGCAAGTTTTAATTCGTACCAAATAAAAAAAAAATATTTATACCAGTTTATACCAATCAGAGAAAAATAGCTTTATGAATAATTTCGTCTGACAAGTGCACATATTCAAATAATATTATGTGGGAAACCATCAATTTTGACAGTTCAAGTCTTTACTATTAGGAGTTTATACCAGTCAGACTACAATTATTTGATTGTACAATATGAAACTATTTTAACTGACTTTGTGTTTGAATATTTCGAAATAAAATAACCAGGTTCACATCGTCAGTTTAATGTTTAAAACAACAAGATATCATTTTGGTTGAAAAGAAAAACAAAAAAACCACTTTCAATTTTTTTATTTTCAGTGTAATGGTGTACTTATTTCCGGTAAAATGAAATTGTAAACATGATGTTTTTTTTTCAATGTATTTTAGCAGCAGACAAATGAATAAAAACAAACCCACATAGCTAGAGCAGGTGTATATGCGGGGATTGGTTAAAAGTGAACAATTTTTCATCATGTGCGACCGAAGGACTAAGTTCTCGACATTCTTTTAAAAGAGTAATATTTTCGAGTTTCCTGAAGAATACATTTAACGGCGCGATAAATAGGTAAGAAAGAAAATGTTTTATTATCACAGTTGGGGACTTATCGTCCAATCTCCTATAACTAGCTTACACAAAAGTAAGTGGCTATGGTGAGTGTATGTATGTAGGTGTGCTGTACTAGAGACACAATCAATCTCAAGTGGTGCTTTGAAGAATGAAGTGCCAAAAGCTTGTCATTTAGTAAAGATTTATTGATAAAATTGATGTTTTCTTTGTTCGATGGAGGTAAGATTTTGAAATGATTTTCGGAATCAGCATGGACTTGAGGGTAACTTAATAATTTTCCTTCCATTTCTGTAGTATCATTACTTATATTTTCCATGTGATAAATTTTTATGGAAAAAATAACAACAACTTATGATAAATTGTGTGATTTTGTGTGTGATGATTTGGTTTAATTCTAACATTAGTGAATGTTATATTTGGTTTGATGATCTTGAGTGAGGGTCTTGGTGAGTCAAGTAGTTTTGTGGTACATGCAAGGATCAATAAATTTAAGCTTAGCATTAATCAAAATAAATGCAAAATATCACCTTTTAAAATATATACATACATAATGTTGATCAATTGAAGCTAATAAAGTGGAAAGTTTGACCACATTATACCTACTGTTGTATCAGTTATGTTTGCATCTTTTAGGTATTTTGTACATATGCAAATATTCTTCAAATCATCTACTTAAGACTTAACCATAAAGCTAAATGGGTTAGTTGGAAAAAGGCTGCAGATAGGTACATTAGGGCGGCGCTTTTTCTTATTTTCAAAATGTTTGAATTTTGTTCGTATACTCTCCCTTCAAAAGTGATTGAGATACACATATAAATATTTTGTGTAAAATGTAATTGAAATCAGTCAACATTCAAACGTCCAAGTAAATAGTTCAAATTTTCTGTACAAAATACTCGTAGTTTTCCAGTCCTTAATTAATAAAAAAAAAAAAACTACTTGCACCGATTTATAAAAACTATTATTGTAGTAGTAAAAGGTTCCATGAGATGTATGTAGTGTGTGCTAAAAAGTTATCTCTCTCTTAAACGCCAAATTAGTTGAGTTAAAGTTATCCGCTCGCCATCACATGTCACAGACCATTCCACTTTCAATTGATTAATATAAAGTTAGTCAATCGTGGATATTTTATACTTAAACTTTTTCTTATACAAAAAATCATTAATTGACACGACAGCTCGTGGAGAGCCAGGGCGTAGCCCCTGACAACTCTTAACCATTGCTATGTCGGTGTTGTTTATTTACAGAAATGGATGGGACCTACAGCTTTCTACTGAATCCGAACGGCTAAAGTGAAAGGCACCTTTTCATTACGACAGATACTCTTGGAGGATTTGTCAACTCCTCGCAAAAAGCAGTAGTCGTTTTATTTTTTATTAAGGTGGACGAGGTATGAAATCGAACGCAGACCAGCTACCAGCTACTAATTTCACTAATGAGATATTTTTTGTAAAAAGATATTTTAAAATTTTCTGAATCTAATAAAAAAAATATTACTCATACGACATAGTGAACTCAACATAAGAAGTAGCTTTTTGATTGGTATAATATTGAACTCGAGATTTTGATAAAACCTATCACTATACTCTGTTCGATTTGAATATACAGTACAGGCCTTATGGCAGAACTTTTTCAAACACACTGGTGCCTCCTGCGACTTGCATGGCACCTTAACCTAAGAAATTGCCACTGAAATAAGAAACAGAATCACTGACTTACATTTAAATTGTTTGTGTAATCTTCTTTGAGCTCACGTACATTCCACCATGACCTATTCGCTCCTTGGGTAAAAGGAGGCTGATCGCCAATTTGTAACCAACCCTTATTGACATTGTGTTGAATCAAAGTTACGATTGCCTAGTTGATGGAAATTCATATGGCATTTTCTTTGGTTTTTGCAATGTAACTTTCAGGATTTAAGCTTCTTTAGAGCTTTTGATAGCAATATTTTTGTGAGATTTGCGGCAATTTTAAATGCCCACTACAGCAACCCTGTGAGAGCTTTGAAATGGAGATAGCTTATTGAAATCTATAATAGTTTGGGTGAAAGGCAAATATCCTATCTTAACTGTACTGCATATTTCAATTCAACAGAGTATAGCAGATGATAGAGACCATGCAAAATTGGATTCCACCAATTCTGTCTGTCCTATATTCGACCTACATCCTGCAACAGCCTATTCAGTTCAACCGATTTTCTTCAAACATTTGTCTTAAGATTTGTATGGGGTTCCTTAAAAATGGGTCTTAAGCCGGCCATTGATTTCTTAAATACCTTTTTTTCTCAAAAATTTCTCTTACGAAGTTGAAAAATATTTAAAATATTTTTAAAAAAATCCCAAAATTTTTTTTCAAATTCATATCTCCACCCCTTAGTCAGGCTTGAATGATGAATTTTAATAATTTGGTATTAAAGCCTTTTTCCTACGATTGTGTTTCAATTTCTTGAAAAAATAAATGCTAACCCAACAGTTAAAAATATCAACAAGCTTAATAAAGGGAGTTTTTTTTAGACGTGTAGTTTTCAAAAAGAAATAAAACGCATGCAATTTAATGTTATGGCCAAGAATTTAACTTTACTAATGGGTGATTTTTTAAGAGGTTTAGAACTTTAAAAAAAAAAAAACACAAAAAATTCGAAAAAATGAATGAAATATTTATTTGAATCGATAGTTTGAACCTTGCAATTTAATGTTTAAAGATAATTTCATGCAAATGTTGACCGCGGCTGCGTCTCAGGTAGCCCATCCGCTGAGTCCAATTTTGGCATACTCTTTCACACATATCGGCCGGTATCTCACGAATGAATGCATGGATGTTGGCTTCCAGTGCGTCAATCGAAGCGGGCTTGTCCCTATAGACATTAGCCTTGACATACCCCCACAAAAAATAATCTAATGGTGTCAAATCGCACGATCTAGGCGTCCAATTGACCGGCCCGAAACGTGAAATTAACTGTTCACCAAACTCGCCTCGCAATTGCGCCATTGTTTCGCGTGCTGTGTGGCATGTGGCACCGTCTTGTTGAAACCACATATCATGCAAGTCAAGAACTTCCATTTCGGGCAAAAAAAAGTTTGTTATCATCGCTCGGTAGCGTTCACCATTGACAGTAACGCTGCGATTCGCATCATCTTTGAAGAAATATGGCCCAATAATGCCGCCGGCCCATAAACCGCACCAAACAGTGGCTTTTTCGGGATGCATTGGTAGCTGTTGCAATGCTTCTGGCTGATCTTCACTCCAAATGCGGCAATTTTGCTTATCTACGTACCCATTCAACCAAAAATGAGCCTCATCGCTGAACACAATTTTTCGATAAAAAAGCGGATCCTCGGCCAGCTTTCCAAGAGCCCATTCACCAAAAATTCGGCGTTGTGGTAGGTCGGCTGGCTTTAGTTCTTGCACCAGCTGTATCTTAAAAGGCTTTACGCCCAAATCCTTCCGCAAAATTTTCCACGTAGTGCTGTAACAAAGGCCTAACTGCTGGGAACGGCGCCGAATCGACATTTCGCGGTCTTCTGTCACACTAGCTGATACGGCCGCAATATTTTCTTCACTACGCACAGTACGTAAACGTGTTGGTGGTTTAATGTCCAACAAAGTAAATTTGGTGCGAAATTTGGTCACAATCTTCCGAATAGACTGCTCAGAAGGTCGAGAATGCCGATCATAAAATGGAAGCAGCGCGCGATGAACATTTCGAACCGAGCACGAATTTTGATAGTAAAATTCAATAATTTGCAAGCGTTGTTCATTCGTAAGACGATCCATGGTTAAATTGCAAACCAAACTGAAGCTGTTTGACAGTGACACAAGGTACTAAACACACGTCAGCTGTCAAAACCAGTGTTGCCAAAACCAAACCAGCTAAAAAATCACCCTTTATAAAGATAAGGGTTTGCCATTATGCCTAAAAAAAATAATTTCGGGCAAATAGCCGCCGCGGCTGGCTCGAATAATTTCGAGCAGAGAGGCCCAATTTTTCTCCACTTTTTCCAGAAATTGGGGCCGTATATCATCAATAACGCGCCGAATATTCTCTTAATCGTCTCAGGCTTATCTGTGTAGACAAGCGACTTCACATAACCTCACAAAAAATAGTCCAGCGGTGTTAAATCGCACGATCTTGGAGGCCATGCTACAGGCCCACGACGCGAGATAATGCGCTCACCAAAAGTTTCCTTCAATAAATTGATTGTTTCGTTGGCTGTATGGCATGTAGCGCCGTCTTGTTGGAACCAAAGGTCGTTCTCATCAACATCCTCCAATTCAGGCACGAAAAAGTCATTAATCATGGCTCTATAGCGTTCCCCATTGAATGTAACATTATGGCCGGCTTCATTTTTGAAGAAATATGGAACAATGATTCCCTCTGCCCATAGAGCATACCAAACAGTGACTTTTTGAGGATGTAATGGCTTGTGGATTATGATCACTTCAAATACGACAATTTTGCTTATACACTTACCCATTCAACCAAAAATGAGCTTTATCGAACATTGGACGCAGCGCGCAATGCGTCCCCCGAACCGAACCATTATTTGGTTGTACGATTTGCAAACGTTGTTCAGGAGTAAGTCTATACATTATAAAATGGCAAACCAAACTGAGCATAAATCAAGTGACAGTTGTCAAAAAGACCAACTCCGATAAAAGTATTGCCAGATTAAAAACCACACGTCTAAAAAAAAACACCCTTTAAAATCATTATAGACAGATTGGTTGAAGCAAAGTAATCTATCCAACCGAGAAAAAAAGGAAATTTATTTAATAATTTGTTCATCATTGGCATTATGCCTATATCGTAGATCGCTGACCCTAAAATTTATAACATTATTTCCAATTCAAATTAAATTTGAAATATTACCAATATCATCAACCGCTCTTACCACCCTCTTCTTTTGAATTTTAAACAAACTTTTAATTATATAATTTTAAGATCAATTCTAGATTTCTCTAAAATTAGTAATGCAATAATACACAAGTTGTTCGTACCACTAGATGAACCAGATGAAATTTTATAAAGCTCCCCAAGATTGTACATGTACTCGTACATACATACGTAGTGGGTTTTTCTCCCTGCTGAAGACAGTTATAAATGCCCTTACAAGCCATGTCCGTGATAGGACACTGTCATCATGTAATTCCTTCGTTCTGATTATCAACACGAAATGTGTAACTTTGTCCTATGATCCAAAGGCTATACGGTGGCAGGAATATCCTTCCTCCACAGACCATAACAAATTCTTTATATAAAAAGAAAGAAAACAAAACAAAAAGGAAGTGTAAGCAAATCCGAGGCGCAATAATTACTTAGCAAAGGCTGTTCGCACGGTTGGCGTTTTAATTCCAATAAATTTCCTTCCGATTGTGGATTCTCTGACTCTGTTTTGTGGTATTTTGTGCTCAGTTGTGGTAATTTTTGGCACGAACTTTCTGTCAAGGTCGGCACCTAAGTGCAAATAACTTTGCAGTTTTATTATACATGATGGAACTTTAGTGTTTCCCTCCAAACAAGAAGCTAACTTTATACAATCATTGGTGGAATTTTTGTGAATGCTGTTGCTTCTGCAATGCTGAGTGTGAATTAAATGTACATACTTTTGTCCTTTCTGTAAAGCGCTTTTCTATGTTTTGAAGTGGAGTGAAATTATTTGGGCAGTGGGACATACATATATTATGAGTTATATCGAAAAAAGGGAAAATACTTCAAGTCACATAAATATGTCCTTATTTAAAATATATTCAAACAGAACTATCATAAACAGAGAATGTAATTTATTGAAAAGTTATTTTATGGTTTAAACGAGTGGTTTTTTTGGCTTGATATCGAGTTGGTAGATTTATGCGTCTGCAAAGAGAGTTAATATATGCTTTTTAAATACATGATGTGTTTTAAAATATTTGGTTTAAAGTTTAAAATGTTATCGACAAAATGCAATTTGGAATAATTTACTACTCTTGCAAAGCATTCGTATAGGAACATAGAAATGAATCAGGGAAAGAAATTCCATAGAAGATATTCGATTATCCAAAATATCCTTAACAAATAAAGGGTTCTCCAATAAGAGGTGTTATTTTGATATTCAAAGAAAAATGGTATTTTTTGAGATAAATGATCGGATGTTTATTTCATTATAAAGAGGAAGGTATGCCGTTAATAACGGAACACAACATCAGCCAAATGGCTGCCACGACCACGCTTACAGGACCATATCTTTTTCATGAAATTTTCCATAACCAAATCGCAAAGTGGCTGCCCTATGTCCTCGATAGCCTCACGAATTCCATCTTTGAGGTCTTGAATCGACGCTGGGCTGTTAGCTTAGACCTTATCTTTCACGTGGCCCCAAAGGAAGAAGTCGCAAGGTGTTAAATCACAAGATCTCGTGGCCAATTGTGATCACCTCTTCGAGAGATAACACGGTCCGGAAACTATTCCCGTAAAAGATCGATGGTTTCATTGCTTGTGTGGCACGTAGCGCCGTCTTGTTGAAAGTAAACGTTGTTTAGATCAATACCATCCAATTCCGGCCATAAAAAATCATTAATCATCTCTCGATAGCGCAATCCATTGACCGTAACTGTTGCTCCAGCCTCATTTTCGAAAAAGTAAGGTCCAATGACCCCGCCGGACCATAAACCGCACCAAACAGTCACGCGTTGAGGATGGTGAGGCTTTTAAACAATAACTCTTGGGTTTTCCGAGCCCCAGATGCGACAGTTTTGCTTGTTCACGTAGCCTCCGAGGTGGAAATGGGCCTCATCAGTCAAGATGATTTTTCGATGAAATTCCGGATCATTTTCATGCATTTCAAGGACCCAATCAGCAAAGACACGACGTTGTTGATGACCAGCCGGCTTGAGTTCTTGTGTTAACTGAACTTTATAAGCCTTAAGACCCAAGTCTTTATGCAAAATACGGTGTAATAACGTTTGTGGAATGCCTAATTCCAAATAACGACGAGGAATGGACAAACCTGGGTTTTCTTCAACACTTTGGGCTACAACAGCAATATTCTCAGTTGTTCTTGAGCGACGTGCACGGGTTTTATTCTTCACATCACTAACTTGTCCCAACAGCTCGAATTTGTCCACCAATTTCTGTATTGCGGTCCGACAAGGTGCTTCACGACGACCCAAAAATGTTTTAGTTTTACGAACCGTCTCTGCCAAATTTTCACCATTTTTATAGTGAATTTTAATAATATCAATGCGTTGTTGAAGCGTGTATCGTTATTAATGGCGTAGTTTCTACTTGTCAAATGTCAAAAAATGACAGCTTCAAAAGTGACAGCTACCGAAATAGCGGGCTATTCAAAATAACACCTCTTATTGGAAAAGCCTTTACAATGCATTGAACTTTCCTGCGACATTTAAACGTTTTTAAATCTATCAGAGAGCATGTAGACTTATAATCTGGTAAGGATTCAACCCATTTAAGTTTTCTTAAGGCATAAGTGGTACATTTTTTTTTAATTATTTCTATTCGCATAGTATTATTTTCATAGAATTGTGACCAAACAACACAAAAGTATTCTAATACGGATAATACTTAAGACATGAATAAGGTCTTTAACGTGTAAGGATCCTTAAAATCGTCTGAATTTCGTTTTAAAAACCCTAACAAGGAATTGCCTCTAGAAACAAGATAGTCAATGTGTATTCTAAAGTCAAGTTTAGAATTGAAATGCACTCCAAGATCATTTATAGCATTGACTCTAAGAAGTCTAAAATCATCGAATTTGTAATCAAAGTTCATAAGAGATGGAGGTCTTGTTGCGCTGAAAATTTTACATTTTGAATAGTTCAATTCCGGATGATTGTAACTACACTATTTCAAAACATTGGATATGTCCAGCTGAAGAAATGAACAATCTCCAAGTGAAGATGTTAATAATAAAGATTCCTTAACAGAAAAGTAAAGTCTTTCAGTAACCATTTTCTCGAAAAGCTTAGGTACTGCAGAAAGTTTAGAAATAGGCCTATAATTCTTTACTAAACGTTTAAGACCACTTTTACAAATAAGTTCTTTAAAAGATATTTTTCATTCTTTCACTCACTAGTTGAAAGAGATGTATTGAAAATACGGGATAAAACATAACATAGGGATTAGGGAAGTTGAACATTTAGATAAAAGAATGGGAGGAATCTGATCAAAGCCTGCTTTTTTTTTGTATCAATATCATTTAAATTTTCCAAAACATCCTGTTCTGAGAAACTCAGTAACGAAAAGTCAGTCAAAGGATATATATCTGGATAAAACTCATCAATATCTACAATTAAATCACTATTATACGAGGTTTGAAAGAATTGTGCAAAAAGATTACAAGAAGATTGAATGTTATTGGATTTTTGATTTTCATATTCCATATTTTGAGGAAAAGATGAAGCTTTTCTTTTAGAATTTATGTAAATCCAGAAAGATTTAGAATTATTTTTTATACTTGATTCGGTATTATTTATAAAGGGTGATTTTTTAGCTGGTTTGGTTTTGGCAACACTGGTTTTGACAGCTGACGTGTGTTTAGTACCTTGTGTCACTGTCAAACAGCTTCAGTTTGGTTTGCAATTTAACCATGGATCGTCTTACAAATGAACAACGCTTGCAAATTATTGAATTTTACTATCAAAATTCGTGCTCGATTCGAAATGTTCATCGCGCGCTGCTTCCATTTTATGATCGGCATTCTCGACCTTCTGAGCAGTCTATTCGGAAGATTGTGACCAAATTTCGCACCAAATTTACTTTGTTGGACATTAAACCACCAAAACGTTTACGTACTGTGCGTAGTGAAGAAAATATTGCGGCCGTATCAGCTAGTGTGACAGAAGACCGCGAAATGTCGATTCGGCGCCGTTCCCAGCAGTTAGGCCTTTGTTACAGCACTACGTGGAAAATTTTGCGGAAGGATTTGGGCGTAAAGCCTTTTAAGATACAGTTGGTGCAAGAACTAAAGCCAGCCGACCTACCACAACGCCGAATTTTTGGTGAATGGGCTCTTGGAAAGCTGGCCGAGGATCCGCTTTTTTATCGAAAAATTGTGTTCAGCGATGAGGCTCATTTTTGGTTGAATGGGTACGTAAATAAGCAAAATTGCCGCATTTGGAGTGAAGATCAGCCAGAAGCATTGCAACAGCTACCAATGCATCCCGAAAAAGCCACTGTTTGGTGCGGTTTATGGGCCGGCGGCATTATTGGGCCATATTTCTTCAAAGATGATGCGAATCGCAGCGTTACTGTCAATGGTGAACGCTACCGAGCGATGATAACAAACTTTTTTTTGCCCGAAATGGAAGTTCTTGACTTGCATGATATGTGGTTTCAACAAGACGGTGCCACATGCCACACAGCACGCGAAACAATGGCGCAATTGCGAGGCGAGTTTGGTGAACAGTTAATTTCACGTTTCGGGCCGGTCAATTGGCCGCCTAGATCGTGCGATTTGACACCATTAGATTATCTTTTGTGGGGGTATGTCAAGGCAAATGTATATAGGGACAAGCCCGCTTCGATTGACGCACTAGAAGCCAACATCCATGCATTCATTCGTGAGATACCGGCCGATATGTGTGAAAGAGTATGCCAAAATTGGACTCAGCGGATGGGCTACCTGAGACGCAGCCGCGGTCAACATTTGCATGAAATTATCTTTAAACATTAAATTGCAAGGTTCAAGCTATCGATTCAAATAAATATTTCATTCATTTTTTCGAATTTTTTGTGTTTTTTTTTTTTTAAAAAGTTCTAAACTTCTTAAAAAATCACCCATTATTTGCTCATCACATGTGTATAAAGACAACGAATTTGCCTACCTCTTGGCTCCGGCGCAAAGTAGCCCCAAAATAGGAAAAAAGCGCATGGTCACACAAAAAAAAATGTAATAATTATATTTACCATTTGAGCAAATATATTTCATGCGTTAAGTACTAACAGAGCATTATTTTAACTAGAAAATGTGTACTTACTTAATGAAAGACCATTAAATTGTTAGGACACACCAAATTTTCCACTTAAAAAAAAACACAAATTTACTAGCCAACCTGCCTGGATCACTTGGAACTTGTAAAAGATGTTTATATGTGTGTGTGTACGTTATGGTAGTTTTTATTTATAGAACTTAACATGTCTGAGTGTGAATCAAGAAACAAATTCTTTTCGTCAATGGTGCAAAGTTAACCCTGCAGGGGCAAAGTAACCCCGTTTTATGATACATCAAACTAAACGTCTTTTTGAACTCTATGTCCGCACCTGCAAACCAAAAGTTGGTATAAAAAAAACCTGATCAAAAATTGTAATAGTTTTGAATTATTTTTTTTTAAGAAGCCAGTTGAACATACGTGTTGAAGATTTTAGTCGTTTTCGGCTGGATTTCAGAACCGTCCCATTCCTATCGAAAATAAAAAATTTAGAGTAAAATGAAGTAAAAATGGAGTAACTTGGCCGTCCACTCAAAAACGACATTAGGTGTGTTCCTTTGACCTCCAGTATCTACTGCCAAGTACTTCTGGCTGCAACCAACTACTTCTACTCTTTGGTCAAAGTAGTTCGAAGTAAAGGGTCCGCCATCTAACGTTTTTTTTTTTCAACTAGTGCTTATTTCGTGAATGGTAACACTTAGCTCATGACTGATTTGACAGATAATTACTTTTATCCTTCCGCTGAACGAATATAGTTGTGTATACGCTTCCCTAAGTGGGCCTGCGATCAACTTAGAGAAGATGCCGATTTTGCCAAAAAAATCATATTTTCAGATGAAGCTCATTTTGATCTTGGCGGGTAGTAAACAAGCAAAACTGTCGCATTTGGGTCACAGAAAACCCGCACGCATACATTGAAAAGCCGATAAACCCAAAACGAGTCACTGTTTGGTGCGGATTTTGGTCCAGAGGCATCATTGGGCCATTTTTCGAAAATGAGCAAGGAGTGGCCGTTACAGTCAATAGCGATCGTTATCGGGCCATGTTGAACGAATTTTTCTTCACAAAAATTGAACAGGAGGATATTGGCAACATTTCTTTTCAACAGGACGGCGCTACGTGCCACACAGCCGAAGTTACACTCTATGTTTTGCGCCATTTAAAAAAAAAAAAAATTATTTGGCGGGCCCTTTAGTTCAGTATGAAGTAACTAAAGGTATCAATACAAGATAAAAACACCATCAGTAAAAAGAAATTAAGTAGTAAATAATTCTGGCTGATGTTTTTCTAATTTAGAATAAAATATAAAAACAAACAACCAAATTACATTAATTTTGAGGTTAGATTTTACATTTGGCAGAATAAAATCGTTTCATTGATCATCTATTGGGAAGTACTAAAATGTACTTTGCAAAGGCCCAATGGAATACAGCGATTACAGATCCAAGTATACTGCTACACCATTGGGCGACAATTCATAAACTATAAACATATGCCATAACATGTGAATTATCCTTATTTTACCTTTATAATGACATTCAGTGCTGCCACCCTCCTCCTTTAGCAGTAGATCTACTGCGATTAGTCCCAAACGAAAATCTACTGCGCAGCAAAACGAATCTACTCCTCTTTTAAGAATTTTGATCACTACCCAAAGTTATCTCTAAGAACGTCCATCCAAAGATTGAAATGCGCAACCATGTTTCACTCTGAATGCATCCACCGGCTATCGGCTCAAAAACATCAAACTGACACATTACCTATGTCATTTGTTTTTGTTTTCGTTTGGTTCTATTGTTTCTTGGTTGTGTTTCTACTTTCTTGGATTTATTTATTTTGAAAATGGACAAATTCCTTATTATAGATCTGAGAAACTAAGGTATTAATGTGTTTGATGATAAGTTAATTATTATATAGGGTAGCAGTAGCAAAACCAATGAGTCGACGGCAAATAGGATATCAGAAACAAATAAAAATGGAAATCCCCGCATAACAGAAGCTGGGCCAAGCAAAAGATAGTTGTAAGCCAGCGTTGCCAACCACTTTGGGCAATATAATGCCTCACTTGCGAAAAAGATGCCTTCTTCAATAAAATAAAAGCCTCTCCTAGTATTTTTAAAATTAAACTTGGATAAATCACAATAAACATCTTGCTAAGGAATATTAATTACATCAGTCATTTAAATTACAAAATATATGCACATTTTTAATCGAGATCATTCTATTCCTTAAATTCATTTTTTTTTTTTTTACTTAAACTTCAGATCATAGCAATTTTTATTTTTGAAAAGCGCCTTTCAACCGTCGCGTCGTCGAGGAATGCGGTAAGCATACTATTTTTTTTTTAAAAGGAAACATATTAAAACCATCTCCTTTTTCCAATTGAAATGCCTTCCACCAAAACTGGGAAATAAGTTCTCGTAAAGTCGATAGCAAAATTTAAATTTCTCAAAGAAAACCTAAAATAAATTTAAAAAAATGTAGTTTTATGAAATGAAATAAAAAGTTTTTGTATATTTTAAGATCTACTGCGGTATAATGCAATCTACTGCGTTTTTTTCTGATATATACTGCGCTCAATCATCTATAGGGTGGCAGCGCTGATGACATTGGGCCATCCACTCCGTCTACTTGGCAGGACTTTTGATATGTGGCAGATGTCTCGTCGGAACAAAGGCCACTAGTACCTACAGATCAATCCATAGGATGCTCTTATAGAATACCTACACATAACCTGTATTCAAATAAGAAACATCTAATATGAGTGTCAAACAAATATGTTAAGCACGAAATAAATTGAGCTTATTTATTATTTATTATTATGTAAAGCTTTATCAGACGGAAATCCATCACAATATTCTTTTCCTTGAATACAGGGTGCCGGGATAAATTTAAATTTTACCTGTCTAAATGATTTGGGAACACGACTGAGACAGTGGAATTCTTTAATAAATGATTTTACCCATGAAAACAAAGTAAGATTACTTAAGATAGACAGATAGATATATTTATATAGATATACAGAGTATTTTGCATACAAAAGGCTAGAGCGTATAGGTTGGGTGGAAAGAAAAAAAACCCTATTTAGGCAGGAGGGCAATTTTCTAAAAAAAAAAGTAATTAAAATATCAATAAAGATTATTAAAAAAACAACGGCAACACTTTCAATATCATTCTATAGCTTAGCTCTTTACTTTCATTTTTAAATAAAAAGTTGTTTAACTGCCAATTTCTTCACAGAATCCCAATGCTAGTACCGGTACTAGTCCTAAAATTAGTACTCAAATCGGTATCAACTCATTTCTTCACACAAGATTTAGGCCCTAGTCCTATCAATTTGGTACCAAGTATCAGTTAGGAATCGGTACCAGTTGACTCCTCAAAATCAGCTAGTACCTGGATATTATACCAGTTGTTAGTACTCAACTAGGTACCAAATGATTTCTTCATATAAGTACTAATCCCTAGTCCTGTCAATTTGGTACCGAGTATTAGTTAGGACTCGGTATTAGGTGGGACTTTCAAATCGACAGTCTAGTGGATCTAATACCTGAATCAGAGAAATTTCATTATTTGTTCAAAGAATTCGTTGCTCAATATCGGTAGTTTCTTGGTTGTTTCTTTGTTGGTGTTTTTTAATTAGTATTGGTTAATCAGTTTTGTAGATATTTAGCTGCAAGCAGACTTTGTACTAACACCACCTTTAGTTTAATACATTTTACTTGCTGGACCATAACGAATTATAATTTTTTTTTCTAATTCTAACTGCAACTTTGCAACTTCACATGCTGATTGAAGAATAAGTGTTCATTTTATTTGTATAATTGGGATGACATAATGACACTGGATATGCTTTCCATCATGGACGTAAATGCTGCCATAAATGCACATATTGCCCATGGTATATGGACATTATTTCGAGAAATAACGTCTCTTTGAATAGTTTCTCGAACGCGACCAATGAATTGCATGAACCGAACATGAATTTTACACAATTTCTCCAAGCCTGTCACTACACATACGTACACAAATACAGAAACTCCAAGCACAAAATAACACTTAATTTTTTATTTAAATCAAAAGCTGATTCAGAACACAGCACCACTGATCATTCCTGTATATAATTTGAGATTTTTTAAGAGGCTTAGAACTTTAAAAAAAAAAAAACACAAAAAATTCGAAAAAATGAATGAAATATTTATTTGAATCGATAGTTTGAACCTTGCAATTTAATGTTTAAAGATAATTTCATGCAAATGTTGACCGCGGCTGCGTCTCAGGTAGCCCATCCGCTGAGTCCAATTTTGGCATACTCTTTCACACATATCGGCCGGTATCTCACGAATGAATGCATGGATGTTGGCTTCCAGTGCGTCAATCGAAGCGGGCTTGTCCCTATAGACATTAGCCTTGACATACCCCCAAAAAAAATAATCTAATGGTGTCAAATCGCACGATCTAGGCGGCCAATTGACCGGCCCGAAACGTGAAATTAACTGTTCACCAAACTCGCCTCGCAATTGCGCCATTGTTTCGCGTGCTGTGTGGCATGTGGCACCGTCTTGTTGAAACCACATATCATGCAAGTCAAGAACTTCCATTTTGGGCAAAAAAAAGTTTGTTATCATCGCTCGGTAGCGTTCACCATTGACAGTAACGCTGCGATTCGCATCATCTTTGAAGAAATAGGCCCAATAATGCCGCCGGCCCATAAACCGCACCAAACAATGGCTTTTTCGGGATGCATTGGTAGCTGTTGCAATGCTTCTGGCTGATCTTCACTCCAAATGCGGCAATTTTGCTTATTTACGTACCCATTCAACCAAAAATGAGCCTCATCGCTGAACACAAGCAGCGCGCGATGAACATTTCGAACCGAGCACGAATTTTGATAGTAAAATTCAATAATTTGCAAGAGTTGTTCATTTGTAAGACGATCCATGGTTAAATTGCAAACCAAACTGAAGCTGTTTGACAGTGACACAAGGTACTAAACACACGTCAGCTGTCAAAACCAGTGTTGCCAAAACCAAACCAGCTTAAAAATCACCCTATATAATGTCGGTATAGGATTGCATTCCCATTCTGCATCTTCCCACTCTCTTGCTATTAACTGCGTAATTCGAAGACCAGATAATTGTTGAGACCACAATGACAAATTTGATAGTTGATGCTTGTATCAGGAGAGACATCAGTTATCTTAGAATGGATATTATTTCCTTTCTTTTGTTAGTTATGTCTCATTCGAAAATAAAGGGTTTTCCAATAAGAGGTGTTATTTTGAATAGCCCGCTATTTCGGTAGTTGTCACTTTTGAAGCTGTCATTTTTTGACATTTGACAAGTAGAAACTACGCCATTAATAACGATACACGCTTTAACAACGCATTGAAATTATTAAAATTCACTATAAAAATGGTGAAAATTTGGCAGAGACGGTTCGTAAAACTAAAACATTTTTGGGTCGTCGTGAAGCACCTTGTCGGACCGCAATACAGAAATTGGTGGACAAATTCGAGCTGTTGGGACAAGTTAGTGATGTGAAGAATAAAACCCGTGCACGTCGCTCAAGAACAACTGGGAATATTGCTGTTGTAGCCCAAAGTGTTGAAGAAAACCCAGGTTTGTCCATTCCTCGTCGTTCTTTGGAATTAGGCATTCCACAAACGTCATTACACCGTATTTTGCATAAAGACTTGGGTCTTAAGGCTTATAAAGTTCAGTTAACACAAGAACTCAAGCCGGCTGATCATCAACAACGTCGTGTCTTTGCTGATTGGGTCCTTGAAATGCATGCAAATGATCCGGAATTTCATCGAAAAATCATCTTGACTGATGAGGCCCATTTCCACCTCGGAGGCTACGTCAACAAGCAAAACTGTCGCATCTGGGGCTCGGAAAACCCAAGAGTTATTGTTGAAAAGCCTCTCCATCCTCAAGGCGTGACTGTTTGGTGCGGTTTATGGTCCGGCGGGGTCATTGGACCTTACTTTTTCGAAAATGAGGCTGGAGCAACAGTAACGGCCAATGGATTGCGCTATCGAGAGATGATTAATGATTTTTTATGGCCGGAATTGGATGGTATTGATCTGGACAACGTTTACTTTCAACAAGACGGCGCACACAAGCAATGAAACCATCGATCTTTTACGGGAAAAGTTTCCGGACCTCGAAGAGGTGATCACAATTGGCCACCGAAATCTTGTGATTTAACACCTTGCGACTTCTTCCTTTGGGGCCACGTGAAAGATAAGGTCTACGCCAACAGCCCAGCGTCGATTCAAGACCTCAAAGATGGAATTCGTGAGGCTATCTAGGACATAGGGAAGCCACTTTGTGATTTGGTTATGGAAAATTTCATGAAAAGGATATGGTCCTGTAAGCGTGGTCGTGGCGGCCATTTAGCTGATGTTGTTTTCCATTAACGGCATACCTTCTTCTTTATAATGAAATAAACATCCGATCATTTATCTCAAAAAATGCCATTTTTCTTTGAATATCAAAATAACACCTCTTATTGGAAAACCCTCTACAATAAAATATTTCTCAATCAAAATAAATATCAAAATAATATTTGAAATGCCAAAATTGTGTCAAAATAGTCCTAGTACCGCTTGGATCTGGTACTAGTGATGTGAAGAAATGCTCAGGTACTTACTTTTCGTTAGGACCAAGTACGAGAGCTAGTACCTGGTCTAACTAGACTGGGTACTAAGCTGGCTTAGTACTTCTGTTAAGAAATCGGGCGTTAGTGAATAGTTTTCATAAAACTCATTTTCATTTTGATGGTGGGGAGTCTATTGCTTAGATGTTCATTTCATTTATACCCATTTCATTTATTTCACTATTATGAAAAATAATGATGCAGTTTTTACAAGCTGCTCTGGCTAGAGGTTCTCCATTGCAAGAAATATTAATTTTATATTTTCCAAGTTTAGCTTTGAAGCTGCAAAATACGTAAATCTCAAGACCATCTGTATATAATACGCTGGGTAGATCAGTATGTAAATCATGTGAACACACACCTGATACAAGAGATAAACTCAGCACAGCTTCTTCGTTGAAAAAAAAAGATTTTTTAGGTAATACAACATAATTGCATGAAATGAAACACAGTTGACTCTCCCTAAGTCGAATTTTCACGGGATACCAAGATTTGTTCGAGTTAGAGAGAGTTTTGGAAAAATTCGAGTTATAGAGAGAAAGATTTTTTTTTATTTTTTTTATTTTATAAAAAAAAGTTAATATACATTTTTACAAAAAGTTAACAAAAAAATGTAGCTTCTTGCTTATTTTAAAAAAAAAAAATAATAATAAAATAAGGCATGAATTCATCGAATCAAAACAAAAATATAAAATAAAAAATAAAAAACATCTTTTTGCTATTACTATATTACTTGAAAAAAATGGTTATTTTTGAATTTGTCATCACAGGTGGAGTTTCTGTTTTTTTTAAAAAATGAGTCAAGTTAAAAAAGACATTTCTGAACTTCATCCGGTACATTATCTGCTAATTCGATTGCAGATTGCAAGATTTCAATTGCGTTCTCAATTTTTATTTTACTTGCCATTTCTAGATTTACTACTTCGGATTCTTCTTCTTCTTCATTTTCACTTTCATTTGGATTATTTTCAGAATTTATTTCTTCTAAAAGAAGTTCATTTGCAGGTACTTCAGTAGTCACGATACCATCATCGTCTTTCCAATTAACATTTCCAAAACTTAACAAAATTCGACTTAAGGGCTGAAAAAAATGCCAGTAATGAAGAGAATGTGTTCGAGTTAGAGAGAGGTTCGACTTAGGGGTAGTGCGACTTAGGGTATGGTTTTTGTATGGAAAATTGAAGGGAATTTTAAAATATGGCGAAAAAGTACGAGTTAGAGAGAAATTCGACTTAGGGAGAGTACGACTTAGGGAGAGTCGACTGTATATCGACATTTTCTCAACTTTTCGAAAACCCTTAACTTATAAAGAATTTTCTTTTCTTAAAAACGAAGACGTGTCTATGACCCTTTACACAATGATTTGTATGAGGTTTAACACCACTGTAAAGGTCCTTACCAAAAATGTAAGGACAACTTTTTCTGTTTTATTGTCACTGAACTAAGTTTAATCTCTCTTTTCTTTTCATAGTGTTTCAAACAAAAAAAAAAACTTCTTCTCAATGAAATGGTCCTTAAATTAGCAAAAGCATACTTTTTAAGGTTATCTTACCCAAAACCACACACATATACATACCTTCACATATATTAACAACGACAACCAAACAAAAAACCACACTGACAGACATTAATGGGAAAATGTTTTCAATTTCAATTAACTTTTGACCAATCTAAGCTGCTTAAAGGAAAAAGCTTGAATTTCCTCAGCACAATGAAAACTCATGTTCAATTTATCATTTCTCGACGTTTCTCCCCGAATGTCAATTTCTGTCTCTCAAAATGTTTAAAATAATGTTTTTAGACACGAATCGTTTGTTCGTGAAGTGTTTTTTGTATCCAACAATACAAGGCAGCAGCAGCTGTTGATTTCTGGCATTCTGACAAAATTTATACAATGGTCCTGAATTCGGGTGGATTGGGTGGGTGGCCACATTATGGTTAACCACATTGTGGGCCAGGTTTATGGTAAAGGGAAGTAGTTTATCCGTAGCATATACACATTACACAATAACATCAAAAGTCCTCTGCAATAATTTAACTTTTTACGTTTTGGTTAAGTAAGTCTTGGAAAGTTTCTTATAGGTATAGTAAATAATAAGGGACGACATAGTACAGTTGGACAAGAGTTATAATATGTATGAATGAAACTTTTATTGTAGTTATATTCGAGGCAAGCGAAAATTGAGTATGATTAATTATTTCTAAACGATAAAAAAAAAACAGGACGGAAAATAAACTTTCTCAGTTTATATTTTGATAAAAATTTGTAGGCGACAGATGTAAAACTTCACTTATTTTAAGACCAATAAACCTGGTGAAGGAGAGCTCTGTTATATTATGTGTGTATAGAGGACTGCAGATCGAACATAAATGACATAGTAAAAGCAAGCTCCTTAGGATGAAAACATTTTACGATTGTCTGTAATGGTTTGCATTCAAAAGAAGAGTTCAAAAGCAAATGTTTAAATGCCAATAAAGTAAGTATATTTTTAAAAAATTTCCATGGAAGGGTCAATTTTTAATTTTGTGATCAACAGTATTAAAAAAGTCCCTGCCTTAAACCATTTGTTCCACGTTTAATAACGATTATTTTTATACACTTACTGCACACAATTTAAGTTAATTATTTTGCTAAAAAATAACAGTTCTTAGTGAAAATTCAAAATTATGTTTTGAACCAGTTTTGTTTTACCATCGCAAGGAAGCTTCATCATTTCACCTCACAGTTGCTGAACTCGCTGAATTTGACAAGCTAAGTACAAGCCTTACATGATGAAGTACAAGCCTTACACTACTCATACCTTTACAATTTAAATATAAATTTACATATTTTATTTAACGGAGAATATTGTTCATAATTTGTCCGAGAGTTTTAAATATGTAAGCAATCAGCCAAATTCCTCAGGTTTATAAATTAAATAAAAAGGATAGGGCCTAAGTGACTACCCTGTGGAATTTCAAAATTCACTTTGAGCTTCTTGACTTTTAAAAGCAAAACTGATAGGGGTAACATTGGCGTTTTATGATAGATTTCCGGTTGCCGTTTTACAATTGAAAAAAGACGTATTTTTGTGACATTTCTTGCAATGACAATTAACTATTTCACGTATTGAGATCTCAAAGATTTTACTCCATCAATTTGATGCTCAAGATTTCTCCGCCAGAAGTCAAAAACATTTGCCATCTCTTTTTTATATATCGATCAACGGCGGCGGCGACAGAAAACAATTGACCAATCGAATCCAAAGAAATGCCAATCTCAGTTTTTAGACAGCAAAAGTCAGGGTTTTTCTAGAAAAATGGCGTTAAGATTTCTGCAAAAACCTCTTACTGATGGCTAATGAAAAATGGTCAATGAAAAACAATAAATTTGAAAGACAAGTCGAACTATATAAGTACACAACTGAATTGACAAACAAAATGTCACTTTATCTTTGACTGACTAAGAAAATATTTGCCCATTTTGTTTATCATTTGCCAATGACAGACAACAAATGACAGCTAGCTCGCTACTGAAAATTGACTTTGTATTCAGTTGCGATCGTTTACTTTTTACACAGAAACTCACAAACTGTCAAATTTTAAAGAGTGAGGATGAAAATTATTCTAAAATAATCCGCCTTGACAAACTGGGGCGGAACACCCCGAGGACATCAAAGTCAACCGACTTAAATGCAATTGTATTTAATTTTAAGCCAATGTGTTAGTTTAGGCTTAGGTTGTTGTGCCCACAAACTTATGTATATTTATTATCGTTTTATCTTTAGTTGTAAAGTTAAGTGAAATTGTACGTGTATACATAATGTTTAATACAAAAATCGTTCGCGATATTTGGCTATCATTCACTCTCATTCAAATATTTTACTGAATTGTTAATTTTTGCTCACAAAAATTCCTTACACTGAAAATCACAGTTAAGGGAAGACCTAGTGTCAAAAAAACCAATCGCCAAGATTTTAAAAATGTCAGATAAAAAAAAAATAAACAAAAACATTAAATAACCCAAAAGTCTTCTAAGAATAAATTAATTACTCTTTACCAGATTGTCCAATACGAAAATACTCCGAATCAAAAAATTAAAAACCACAAAATCTCCCAAAATCGAATTTTTAATTTAATTTTTTGGCCGATTTAGCATAAGATCTATTCGCTTAATAGTCCAAAAGTACATTTATCTAACAATATTTGCCCAATTCTGTTCGGGTATGCACATTTTATGTAGTTTTGGGCAGTAGAGAGTGCTTACGATAGAATGTGGGGAATGGTCAGGAAGCTATGACAATGACACCAGAAGCTCAGGAATCTTCTAAAAACAGTATAATACGCCGAAATGAAAGAATATCGAATTAACCTATAAAGTGGTTAGTAATGTTGAGAAGACCAACACTTTTGAAGATCTTGAAAACATAGAAGATGTGCAGATAAGCTCACTGGAGCCAATATCATCAACACGAAATGTGTTTTCAAAAACAATAAAGACGAAAAAGATGGCATGCGATACCAGGCTCGTTTAGTTGTTAAAGATTTTACAACACACCCGTAGTCAGATGCTCATCCATTCGCTATTTGATTGCATTATCAGCGAGATACTATTTTGAGATTCAACAATTGGATGTTGTAACTGCTTTTCTTCAAGGTGAGTTAAGTGAAGATATGTTGAGAAAGCAAAGGGGCTTGAACTTGAAAACTTTGTACATTTCATTGGATGATGCCCAATTCTTCGAGAACTTCGAAGGACCTTCTGGTATAAAAATGAGTTAAGTGTGATTGAAACCTATAATATTATGAATGGTAATAATTTTAGAATACTTTTTGAATTCTGTAAAGAAGCATTAATTTATTGAAATAGAATAATTTCTGAATCGTTTTAATATTTTTTAAAAAGAAAAAAAAAATGTCTCTCAAAATCTTATATTTATATAACTTCTTTAGAATAAACTATGCTGAAATGTTACATTAAAATATATAAGGAAAATGTAACTTAAATACCAAATCGGTATAAAGGCAGACGATATATATATCATTTCATGCCTATATAAAGGGTTTTTCAACAGGGACGCTACAAAGGTAGAGGAACAGGGACAGAAAAAGACTCCATATTTCTTGCCTTTCTTTTGACATTTCTCTTCAGTAAGGCTTGCCATTTTATGATGGAAAGATATACGAGTCAATAACTAGTCGAAATTATTAAAGTTTACTACCGAAATTCGGAGTCAGTGGCCTCAACGTTAAGAGCGCTACGTCCAATTTATGGTCGTCATAATCGTCCTAGCAGATCAACAATTGAGCGTCTAGTGGAAGCGTCGTATGTTCGTGAATTGGGCTGAGCAACAACTTGAAAATGGTTCAGCGATGAGGCTCATTTCTGGCTGAATGGCTTCCTCAATAAACAAATAAAGAAAATATGCTGTATTGGTCAGGCAGCAATCCACACGTACTCCATGAGTCATCATTGCATCCCGAAAAAATTACGGTTTGGTGTGGTTTATGGGCTGGCAGCGTCATTGGGCCGTACTTCTTCCGTGTTGATCAAGACCGGCACGTTACTGTGAATTGGATGATATGGACTTGGAGGACATGTGGTTCCAACAGAACGGCGCCACAAGCCACACAGCGAATGTCACAATCAATTTATTGGAAACCAAGTTTGGAGATTATCTCACGAAATGGTCCAGTCGCTTGGCCGCCTCGGTCGTGCGATTTGACGCCGTTAGACTATTTCCTGTGGGCCTACGTCAAGTCTATGGTCTATGCCAACAAGCCAGCGACGATTGATGAACTTCGTACAAATATCGAACGTGAAATTGCAGCAGTATCAGCCGATTTGTGCTTGAAAATCGTCGAAAATTGGGTTGAGCGTCTGGACTTCTGGAAGCGTGCCCGTGGTGGCCATGCAAAAGAAATCGAGTTCCATACATAATGGCATCGAACGTACTTTCACAGGAATAAATATCAAATTTCATTGATATCTAAAACCGTTTTTGTTTTATTTAAAAAAAAATTTTGTAGCGCTCTTATTGAAAAACCCGATATTATTTAAAAGAATTACAAATTTATTTGATAGATCTTACTCAGTACTTTTGAACGGTTGCGAATCAAATAAGTTTATAGTTAACTCTGGGATACCACAGGGAAGCCATGTAGGACCCAACCTTTTAATTTTATTTATTAACGACTTAACATCTGTGTTGAAGTATTCAAGCTCCCTCATTTATGCGGAAGATGTTACGATCTGCAAAACTATTTCAAATATTTATGATAGTGAAGAGTTGCAGTGTGATCTTAATTCGTTTTTTGAATGGTGTGATCGTAATTGCTTGATTCTTTACATCGATAAAAGTAAAACTATTATTTTTACGAGAAAGTTGTCTGTAATTTGTTTCAACTATTTGTTGAATCATATACTATATAGACGAATAAGCGATATGACTGTTCTAGGTGTCTTATTTGATCAAAACCTTGAGTTCATACTACACATCAACCCCATAACCAATAAAGTCAATTCAATTTTTGGTTGGATAAAGAGAGGGTCAAGACAATTTTCTGATCCTTTTGTTATCAAACAAGTTTTTATAACATTTGTTCGACCCATTCAGGTTCGGTCACCCCACTATAACTGTCATAAAGCCAGATTAGAACAGGTGCAAAAAGGCTTCTAAGGTTTGCCCTCAGAGGCTTGGGTTGGGAAAATCCTTATGAACTCCCTCCTTACAACAACAGACTAAAGTTCATTGACTTGGCTATTCTTGAGAGCAGACGGTCGTATTTATCGTTTGTATTCTTTGTAAAACTTATAAACGGAAACATAGACAATCAACCGACTTGCATTTCTTTGATCCCTATAAAATTTCTGGTTCATTCGATTTATTTCTATTTCCCCCTTAAAGCTAACAAATCGTTAAAAAAAAATCTTTATAATGTTTAACCTAATGAAAAAATATTCCAAGTTTTTAAGTAGGTACATGAATACGTAAAAGGTATTCAAATTAAATGTATCGCGTGTTAAGAGCATATAATCACAAAAAAAAAAAAAATCGAGACGCTCCACGCCAGTCGCCACCACCATTGACGCGTCAGGAAAAATAATTTCAGTTGACAATGTCCTTTTTTGAGGTCAACTGTGTTAATATCCATTAAGTTCATTTATATGTAGCTCAAAAGTTTGAAATCTTGATTTCAATTCAGAATAAATTTCTCAAATAATGTGTACAAGTGTGTTGCATGTAATTACTCGTAGTAACTGAAATTGCTTATCGTCTGCTCCTTTGCTGCATTTGCTTCCTCTAGCCTTATTTATTAATGAAGATCTTTGGTTCTATTTCAGAGTATCCCTTTTAAGGACTTGATCGCCAAAGATTCGATTGCGGAACACTTTTGAATGATTTTGTGTTCTCGAATAAAATTTCAATTTTGAAGTACCCTTATTTTTGTCAATGTATTACCTACCCCTAAAGCATCGCTTATAAGTGTGTGTATAAAACTTTTCAATATTGCTAAATGAGAAAAATGTATGCCATTAGTCGTTGGGTTTTCCCACTTGTTACTCATTAAGGAGGAATCTATGAGTAAACTCATTTATTTATAGACAATTTGAAAAAAAAAACCTTTGTGTGACGTGAATTTTCAATTATTTAGACAGCCGCGTCAGAAAAGGGTAAATTGCAACTCAACGCCTATATCGTTTTTTTTTTTTTTTTTTTGCTTTAACTTATTCTATATTGGTTACTCGGTTGCGTGTGAAGTACTTTAGGATTTGAGTCCTTATTTGTTTCCGCTCACTTGTATTTAAAGTACATTTTTCACTAAGCCTATTACTGTGCAAGCACGCAGTATAGACGTTCGTTTCAAACCATCAGACTATATGACTGTGCGGAAGGAATGTAAAAACAATAAACTTAACGGCAGCCTATTTTAACATTAAACAACAACAACAAAAAAAAACTGGAATTTATTTAAGAACTCTGTAACCATCAGGAGGGTTGAGAGAGAGTGTTGCTCGCTGTTTTAATTTTACTTTAGTCCACTGAAGAATTTGATTAAGCGTTTATTTAACATTGTATTAGTGTTTTAATTTATTCATTTAAAAATGCTTCGTGGGATTCGTGGCAAGAACTGAAGTTTTATGTTAGTTTATGGCTATTTTCATTGCAAATTTAATGTCAATTTAGTTTTATTATTTTTATTCTGTTTCTGACTTAAGAAACACAACAATAAATTGATTCTTATGAGTCAACACAAACCAAACAAGCGAAACAAAACACTTTTTTTTCAAACGATTTCGAGCCTTACGTTTTGACTTATCTGACTGGCGTCATCTTAGCCACTGACAAACTGTCAAATTTCTGTCAAATAATTAATAAAAATTCATTTTTAATGACAAACATTTTCATATGGTCAAATATTGGTGCTCTGTATAAGGGTTTTAAAATAAGAGGTGTTATTTTGATATTGAAAAAAATGGCATTTTTTGAGATAAATGATCGGATGTTTATTTCATTATAAAGAGGAAGGTATGCCGTTAATAATGGAACACAACATCAGCCAAATGGCCGCCACCACCACGCTTACAGGACCATATCCTTTTCATGAAATTTTCCATAACCAAATCGCAAAGTGGCTGCCCTATGTCCTCGATAGCCTCACGAATTCCATCTTTGAGGTCTTGAATCGACGCTGGGCTGTTGGCGTAGACCTTATCTTTCACGTGGCCCCAAAGGAAGAAGTCGCAAGGTGTTAAATTACAAGATCTTGGTGGCCAATTGTGATCACCTCTTCGAGAGATAACACGGTCCGGAAACTTTTCCCGTAAAAGATCGATGGTTTCATTGCTTGTGTGGCACGTAGCGCCGTTTTGTTGAAAGTAAACGTTGTCCAAATCAATACCATCCAATTCCGGCCATAAAAAATCATTAATCATCTCTTGATAGCGCAATCCATTGACCGTAACTGTTGCTCCAGCCTCATTTTCGAAAAAGTAAGGTCCAATGACCCCGCCGGACCATAAACCGCACCAAACAGTCACGCGTTGAGGATGGAGAGGCTTTTCAACAATAACTCTTGGGTTTTCCGAGCCCCAGATGGGACAGTTTTGCTTGTTGACGTAGCCTCCGAGGTGGAAATGGGCCTCATCAGTCAAGATGATTTTTCGATGAAATTCCGGATCATTTTCATGCATTTCAAGGACCCAATCAGCAAAGACACGACGTTGTTGATGATCAGCCGGCTTGAGTTCTTGTGTTAACTGAACTTTATAAGCCTTAAGACCCAAGTCTTTATGCAAAATACGGTGTAATGACGTTTGTGGAATGGCTAATTCCAAAGAACGACGAGGAATGGACAAACTTGGGTTTTCTTCAACACTTTGGGCTACAACAGCAATATTCTCAGTTGTTCTTGAGCGAGGTGCACGGGTTTTATTCGTCACATCACTAACTTGTCCCAACAGCTCGAATTTGTCCACCAATTTCTGTATTGCGGTCCGACAAGGTGCTTCACGACGACCCAAAAATGTTTTAGTTTTACGAACCGTCTCTGCCAAATGTTCACCATATTTATAGTGAATTTTAATAATTTCAATGCGTTGTTGAAGCGTGTATTGTTCCATTTTTATTAATGGCGTAGTTTCTACTTGTCAAATGTCAAAAAATGACAGCTTCAAAAGTGACAGCTACCGAAATAGCGGGCTATTCAAAATAACACCTCTTATTGGAAAACCTTTATCTATGTATACTGGCAATGACCCAAAAACGAATGAGGAAGTTATTTTTTTCATGTATTTTGCCATAATTTTCAAAATGGTGTCACCACAATATTTGCACGATGAAAGTTTAATGACATATTTAATCGTCAGTAGTTGTTCTTTGTGATGACATTTTGGAATTTTGAATTATTTTTTTGTTTGTTAATTTACAAAAGTTAAAAATGCTCAGCAATGCAAACTTTTTTGGTCATATTTTTAAGGAAAAGCTAAAACTTAAGAAGATATTTTGGAATTTTTGAAATCAGCTGTCATGTAACAAACATAAACGATATGCAAACATTTTCATAAACATACATATTTTATTACAGAGTTTGATTAACAGCGTTATTAAAATGCTGCTACGCACAGTGGGGTCGAGTGGAAGAAAAAAAAACATATTTCAACGTGTACTTAAATTTGTGTTGTTAAAAGAATTTGGGTTGAAAATTTTTCTCTCAGCATAAATTAGAGCTTGAACTGAAATTTCGAAATATAGTTGCGATAGTTGCTCCACCTCGTGGATTAAATCAAACGACAAAATCAAGCCCAAATTTGGACTTGATGCAAATTTCAGACTGCAGTTTAAGTAAATATTTAAATAATAACAATCATACAAAAACTAATAAAATAATATTAAACAAAACAAAATTCTTACGTTATTTCCACAAGAGGAATCTCCTGCTTTTTATCACCAATATTTATGTATCTGTAATTGAAAACATATCAAATGAAAGAAACAAAATTAAAATAAATGATGCAAAATAAATATAATAACAAAAACAATTAAAATTAAATTAAAAATTATAAAACAAAATAAAGCATTCAAAAATTTCAAACACGAGGCAGGATAAACTGTCTTATAGTGTTTTTAGCCCTTATGGGATTGAGTGAAAAAAAAACGAGTTCGGGACTAAACTGTTAACATACATAGGTGTGTTTCTTTCCTAGCCCCAAAGGAAGCGGGGCTTAGCCTCAAAATTGATATTCCGGCACAAAAATTCACTTTTTTATCGATAGTTTTTATAATAAAGTTAAAATATTATATATATAGGGTGTTTTTTTTTAGAGGTATAGAACTTTAAGTTGGCAACACTATTTTAACTGGTGGCCATTTTGTCAGCTGTCAAGTGATTTATTTTTAGTTTGGTTTGGCATTTCAAATGGGCCCAAAACAAGATTGCCGTTGATCCCAATTTTCATAAGCGAATTTTGTTTAGCAATGAAGCTCACTTTTGGTTGAATGGATACGTCAATAAACAAAACTGCCGTATTTGGAGTGATGATAATCTTCAAGTGTATGTTGAGCTTCAGACACCGTTACATCCACAAAAATTTACTGTTTGGTGTGCTTTATGGTTTGGTGGAATAATTGGTCCGTACTTCTTTTAAAACGTTACAGTCAATGGTTACCGCTATAGAGCCATGATTACTGACTTTTTCATTTATCAATTGAACAACCATGATGTGCAGGAGTTGTGGTTTCAAAAAGACGGCGCAACATGTCACACAGCTCGTGCCACAATCAATTATTAAAGGAAACGTTTGGTAACCGCATAGTTTCACGTTACGGACCATTGAATTGGCCTCCAAGATCGTGCGATTTAACATCGCTTGAATATTTTCTATGGGAATATGTGAAGTCGCTAGTCTACGCCGATAAGCTCGAAACAATTTACCACTTGGAGGACAACATCATTCACAACGTTATTGCCGATATACGGCCACAAATGTTGGAAAAATTCGTCGAAAATTGGACCTCCAGATTAGACTACCTCCAAGCCAGCCGTGGCGGTCATATGCCAGAAATCATATTTAAATGCCAGAATATTATCTTTCGAATAAAGTAAATTTCATGTCAATTTAAAAAAACCATCTTTGTCTTATTCCATTTCAAAGTTGTATAATTAAAAAAAAAAAAAACATGCTTTAAATACACTAGATTTGTAGTTATTTTCAATTTTCTCCAAAAGTACAAGACATTTAAGCAACTGTAGCAAACTGTTGTTTTCTGTTTCTGACTAAAAATTTACAAGAGCATTGAATTTTGAAAACTAAAATAGTACGTAAAATTTTGAACAAAATTAGTTTGAGCCAAGTTTTTTTTCTTCAAAATTTTGAGTTTAAAAATTAATTTTTCGTAAACTGTTCACTAAAAGAACTTTATTTTAAAAGAAAATGAAATAAGAGAGTTCTGGCTTTACAAAAAGGTATACAATGGTATTGTAAGTCTTACCGTTGTTTTTCAATAATTTTTGTTCTGTTTTAAGTAAATGTTTGTTTGAAAATTACCCCTCCCGGCTAAACGGGGGGGGGAGTTACACTTTTTATTTTTTTTTACTGTCTCAACCCAACCTAAACGCTCTATCGTTTAATCACACCATATACAACTCACCCTGTTTACTCAGGCTTGGAAAAATAGGTACTAAGAGATCATCTTAAGAGGCATTTTCTTGAACTTTTATCCTGATTGGATGGACGACGGCTTCTTGATGTTAAATGACACATTATACAAAAATCTTAAGCACTAAATAGCTGAGTCAAGTGTTAGCATACCCTTCAATAAAGCTTATTATACATACATCCTTCACATTATAAAATACATACAAATAAGGGCTATATACTTACTGATTAAGGTTCCTCTCGTTCGACCCACTTTGGCTTTGGACATTGTCTGTGTGACGCCGCTCCTTGTGTACAATACCCATTAGCTTCATCCACGGATTATTTTGGGATCCGTGGCCTCCCATGCCTCCACTCTGCCACATCGTCATTGTGGCAGAGTTTTTATTTGAGCGCTCTTACTTCAAAACCGTCACAATTTAATTTTCATAATTTTTAGTTTTTTGTCCATCACAAATAATATTAATATTTTATAATATGTATGTATGTGTAGTTATAGGATTTCTTATTTTAAGCTTTTGTGTTACATCGCATCAAAATGTTTTTATTACTTAAATACATTTATGGTTGTTCTAATCCTGGCTGTGAAAGGGAGTCTTTATTTATCACTTTCTATTATTATATATTTTCTACCCTCAGAGGCAATCAAGTGCGGCTGATGAGCAGGGGCACATCCCTGTTGACACACGACACCATTGACAATAAGCCTTCGGGCGTTGTTAACAACGACACAGATATACACTTCACTTTTGTTACATCTTGCAGATGATTTTAATGGTTACATCCGGTTCATTGTGCGATGATACATTGTTTTCTCTTGTTTTCTGCTTCCTCTTCTTTTTCTTCCTCTTCTTTAGTTTGATAAAGCGATTGATAAAGCTTTAGTTTTATTGCGATGAAGGTACATACAATTGTTATTATATATTTTTGTTTATATAAAAGCAGCAAATATAATTTTTTTTTTGTTTAATTTTTAAAATATATTTATTTTTGTTTATAATGGGCGGCTGACGTTACTTTATGTTGGAGAATGCGGTGTGATTAAAACTGATTTTTCCATTAAATTTAACCAAATAATTGATAGAGAGTCTTAAAATATTTAATTTTTTTTTTTAAATTTATGCGAAGACGAAGAAGGAATATTTTAAAGGATATTATAGAACTAATATTGCATTCAATAGAGTTCAAGGTGGTGTCAAAATATGTCTTTGTTTTTTTTTTTTTTTTATTTTAAGTTAACTTCTAGATTCATTTATAAAAAAAAAATTATTTATTTATTCTACGTATTGAAAATGTATTTCACTAAATATTGTTTTTTTTTTTTTTAATAAAAATTATGTTGATATTTTTTGTATTTTAATTGCTTTTATTTACTATAGACAAAAATAAGAAGACTTTCGATTCTATAATTATTTTAACTAATGTATCACGAAATTTACTACTAGTATTTTTTTTTTATTTTTTTATAAATTACTTTTAATTATTTAAAAACTTAATAAATTAGGTATCTAAGAATCACAATGGTATATGTTGGTTGTATTTGATATATATTATTTTGCTGTTGATATTTTATGTTTTCTTTTTTGTTGATATTAAATGTGTTACGATTTATGTTTTTTTTTTTTTTGTTTATGTAGGTATGAGAAGTTAATAAATATTTAACTTTTTTTCCTCAGAAATTTGAATCAAATCACTATCTATTATTCAATTTATGCAACTTGGATTATTTAAATATAATTTTCTTTTGTTTGGTTATGTAAATAGAATTAATAGATATTCAACTGGTGTTTCCACTGGCCGTAAGATCTGTAAGTAAATAAAAATAAATTTTGATCGTATAAGTTTTTACAGGAAAATATATTTTTCTGATTTTTAAAAATAACTAAATACATTATTATTAAATTAAAAAACATTTAATAAAATGTTTATATTCTAAAAATGCACAAAATCCAATGATTTTAATAAATTCCAAGTTAACTATTATAACGACCTCCAGGTATCGGTTGTGGATGAGCCATGAGCTCTCCACAAATGGCATAGGGCTGCTGGCTGTGTAGAACTCTATGGAGGGAAACCTCTCTGAGATGGTGTTTTCATACACTATGGAAACAACCGAAAGCCCCTACCCTAGTTTTGACTCTGGTGAGATGCTCAGGGGATACTGGGTAATCAGGTGTGCAGACAGGTTTTCTAGGGATTTCCTTAGTTAATGCGTTGCCAAGATTAGCAAGCTAATCCCAGCTAAGGAAATCCCTAGGCTACCAAAGGCTCGTATATAGTTGCCCCTCATGACCATCAAACCCAATGGATAGGAGCTGATCCGTTGTCTTCAGAAGTTAAATCCGCTGGTTCCGATGCATGACTGGGAGGGCCGCAGAAAAACAGCGCGACTTATATTCTATTGATCAGGGAGGAAAGCCGAAGGGTGCTGGAGGAAACAGACCACAAACTTAAACTTGGCATCAGGAATGCCAAGATCAAGACCTTGCATCATGATCAGGGAGCGAATTGCGACAAAGCCGGTGACAACGTCGAGATCGACATCGACTTTGGAGGCATTGACGTCCCTAGCAAGCCATCATCGCAAAATTAAAAATGGGCTGAAAGTCATCCAGATTAATCTGCAGCACTTCAAATGTGCCTCAGATAATCTGAGAGCTTTCCTAAAGGAGGAAAGCGATCTAGGCCTCATTCAAGAACCGTGGGAAAATGGCCTCTAAGTAAGAGGCCCCCAGGAAAAAAATATGACCTCTGTAAAACTCTCAATAGTTAAGTGTTAATTCCGCTTATTAAATCGCGCTAACTCGGTGACCGCCCTATGATGGTCAGATATTGAAATGCGATCTTAACTCAATCCATCTGCCACACTCACCGAGCTGCACAAGCAGGACCTACCCTATCACTAACACTACCATGAACAGAAGGGATTTTGCCTGCTCATATTCCTAATTTCATCGATGCATCGTTTGACTGTTAACACCTCTTTTAAAAATCCGTAAACCCAGACCAAGGTAAGCCAAGAACTTGCATTTTAGCTAAAAGGCACTTAAAAGCTTTTTTGTGAACAAATTTTAATAGGTATACTCCCGATCTGACAGTCGTCAGGTTTGGAAGATAGAAATGCAGGAGGCTTACTACTGGCATCAGCTTACTCAGCCCATGACCGGCAGTCACCGCGGGAGGAGATAAGAAATCTGACAACCGATGTTAAGAATAGAAGGACTAACCGTTTGATTGGCTGTGACGCTAACGCATGGCATTCTCTCTGGGGTAGCTCGGAAATTAACAAACGAGGTGGTTCTCTTTTTGAATTTATCATTGAAAATAATCTAAATGGGTGCAACAGGGGGCACAGCGCCACTTTTGTTTTTTCCGAGATCGGAAAATTATGAAGGGTGGCAAGATGTTTTAGATATCACGATCGTTAACAATAACTTTAAATTGATTTGGATTGAATTGAATTGGAGAGTTTCCCATCTGAAGTCGTTTTCGGATTACAGATGGAGTTGTATTTCGAGTATGAAACTCCTCGTCCTATTAGAAACCCCAAACGAATTTACTGGACCAAGTTTGGTCAACTACTCAACTCTAAATTGTGCAACATACCGAATCTAGACTCGGTTTTAGACCTAGATACAAAGGTAAAATCTTTTGAAGCAGCTATGAGCACTGCCCAGTAAAATATAGCCGTAAAATGGTGATTTCGCCTCAGTAACTGAATATTAAATAACAGCTATTTGACTGATGTCGCTAAAACAACATGGCCGGCACAGGCACCAAAATCTACCCGCGCCAATTGCAACTTCCTATAAAGTATATAAAATTAAATCAGCTAAGCAACTGAAATGGGAAAAGTACTTAAATTTGAGTTTTAATGGTCCGATTTTTAAGGGGACGGTCTTCCAACTAACGTATACATTTTTGAATACATGTAGAATTAAGTCTCCAAAGTGAAGATGAAAGGTTTTGATTTATTTAAAGAATGACATAGACAAAAAATTAAAGTGCATAAAAAGCACATCGTCGGAGAGATATACTACAGGGTCATTCATTTCTTGGTTTCAAGTTGGTAGCTTTGGATTTGAAATATGTCAAACTCAACTGTCATTTGAAGTGTCATAACATTAGTTGAATGTTTGCCATTTACAATATTGGATCGCTTAATAGTCGAATAATGCGTTAAGATTATTAAAACTTACTACAAAAGTGGTGATTCAAACGTAGTCACTTTTTGTGCATTACGCGATGATTATAATCGTCAAAATCGACCGACAACGCAAGATATCGGTAAAATTGTGAAGAAATTTAAAGAGATTGGAAGCGTTACTGATGTCGTAAGGTCTATGCATCATCGTAATGCACGAAAATATCGCTGATGATGAAAATAGTGTTGCTGATGGTCCGAATTTATCGATTTCCCAGCGTTCGCTGCAATTTAAAGTACCGTTGTTTTTTGGCCTGCGATTGAAGACTATGACTTGGACAATATGTGGTTAAAACCAGACGGGACAATAAGCCACACAACACGACCAATTATGGTTTATTGCGTGATTTCGCTGTAATTTCACGTTTTGGCGACGTCAATTCGCCATCAAGATCATGTGATTTGACACCGTAAAATGAATGACCCTTTATAATGAATTAAGTATAAGAAAAATAGCCAAATAACTCCTTTTAACTCTTCGATTAATTTCTGGTTTAATTATAAGACAATATGGCCGAAACTAGAAAAAGATATCATCATTAAAAAACAATAATCTCTTTTATATTCTTTTTACTTGATTGAAAAACATTCAGGGTTGGGTTGTAGCTTCAAGATAGATAGTTTATTTGACTCCAAATGATAACAAAAGCCACTAAAGCTACTCCCACTGTCGACCAACAAAGCTAACAACAGCAACGCAAATCACCCCCTTTAAGATATCATTTGAATGTTCTGTCAACACAAACCACTATAAGGACAAAAAGGATAACCGTATACAAATATCATCGATTTCCTTTGATATGAACCAAAAAACCACTTAAGTGTCAAAGAAAAGGCAATGTTAATCTTGATTATTCCATTTATAAGGATATACTAACCTATACCTATACCTCAGGCAAGGGTTGTTGTAATAAATTGTTTAAACTCATTAAACTTAGGTCAAATTTTACACTCAAATACACAACAAGGCTGGCTTTGACTTATATTTCTAATGAAATAGTCGTCGTCGTCGTTATCGTTATAGCTCGTAGGTCGTAACTTTTTTGGTCGCTTAATGACTCTGTTTAGCGGTTGCCAGGGCAAATTTTTGCAATTTGCTATTTGCTTCTTAAATGCGGCCATTTGAAATGAGTGAACCTTAAAGACTTTACAATATAGCAATAGGGATAAGGAATAAATTGGTTGTGTACCTAAAAAAAGGTATATTTTATCACCAACAACGTGAGATTACAGAGAGATGACAAGTCAATTGAACCCTTTACCCTTTTCATTTATTTGGGTGAAAGGATGTTTGTTCAAAGAATTGTTGTGGAACGATTTATGTATGATTGAAAAAGGAGAAGAATGAATAATTTCACAGTTACAAAAAATAAAGTAGAATAAGTTAAAGAAAAGCTAAATCAAATACATAAAATGAATTACAAACGAGTTTTTGGGAAAACGTTGGGAGAAGGATAAAATAGATTTGTTTTATTTGCATCCTTAAAAAACAACATTACAAAAAAAGCCCGCATTTACATCATATCATACAAAAATAACAATTGAGGGTTTGATGTTTTCATGGAATTTATTAAAAACATCTTCAACCTACTTCTGAGGCCTGACCTATAAATACTCGCACAAATTATGTACCTACTTTTATCAATTTCAATTTTGACGCAAAGAGATTTGTTCATGGTATCAAAATGAAAAAAAAAAATTGTATGTAAGGAATCGCAATCAACAAAAAAAAGTCTCCAAAAAAATGTCGATAAGGTTGGGTAAAAAATCTATAATTTGCAGTTGGCTCTTGCGTTACAAAGTGGGACAAACCTGATGTGAATTGTGCCGTAATGATATCAAATATCTGCAGACAGATGTTAAATGAGTTTTATTGTCGAAAATTGCTGAATTGGGTCTCGAGAATTGTTGGTTCCAGCAGAGCTAAGCAACTGCGAACACAGCTCAAGCAACGATGAAGATTTTTAACCATTAATATATGACACTACTTTTGCCACCCCCCCCCCCCCCTCCACCAGCAAATTATAATTTTTGTTAAGACTTTTTTGTTGATTTTTGTCCATTGAAATCTCCAAAAGTTCACTCAAAAGCTTTTATCTTGAGTTCTATTAGTCATCAAGATGAAAGTCTTTTGACTTAGGAAAAATAAAAGAACAAAATTTCCTATTTAAACAAAAATTAACTCAATTGAACATACTTTGGATCCGGGATGTTAGCACTCATATGTGGGATATTCGCCAAAAACGTATGCCACCTTAAACGTCAGTTATTGGTTGAAAAAGGTTGACTTCTTTCAAAAATTGATATATCATTTAACATTTTTAATCAATGGTTAAAGTTTTTCAAGATCATCAGCTATTTTAAACCCATCATTTGTGGGATATTCGCTAAAGTACAGTATATTAAAGATCTTAGCGACTATTCAACTAGATCCAATAATATTTCAGTCCTATGCACTTTAAATGAATTATTAAAGGCTTTTCATAGTCATAGGGATTTTTAACTCTTCATTTGTGGGATATTCGCAAATAAATTTACATCTGAAAGATCATTTTATCCTCAAAAGTGACGACCTAACTTGTTTCAAAAATTGGTCAACCGTATATTGTTTTAGGAAGATTTAAAGTTTTTCAATGTCTATAGTAAAGATTATTTTAGCACCTCATTCGTGGGATATTCGTAAAAAACTATACCATCTGAAAGGTCACTAAATGGTTATTAAAGGTTAATTAGATTCAATAATTAGTCAGACATCTAAAACTAGTATCTGGAACACTAAATCCACACATTAAGTGACCCTTCAGATGTTTTTTTTTCCAATATCCCACAACTGAGTTACTAAATATCGCTACGACCTTGAAAGAGTCTTTCAAAGTGTATTTGCAAAACCCTACGTCTGAATGATTATTTTTGAGTCTAGTTGCTTTTCTGAGGTCACTAAGGGCCAGTAGTCAGAAAAGTGGCACTTTAGTGGGCAATGTGAAAAATTAATGCGAAATATCACAGTGCATACTTACCCGAAGAAGTGGCACTTAAGTCTCCGATGATGGTGACTTAAGTTCCACTTACGCTGGCTATGAAACTAAGCCTAAAGTCCTAATATGGAAAACTTAAGTGCCACTTATTCCGGTAAGTGTCGACTTTGAAGCTGGCCCTAAGACCTTTCATTTGGTATTCCTTTTTTTCGAATATCCCACAAATGAGGGATATCTGCCTTAAAATGACCTTAAAAATCTTTAAACTTTGATTCAAAATGTTTATTGGCTGATCCATTTCTGAAACAAGTTGCATTTTTATGAAGATTTGGTGGCCTTTCAGATGATATAATTTTTTCGCAAATATCCCACAAATAAGGTGCTAAAAATCGATGATAAATTTAAAGAACTTAATAATTTTTGATTGCTGACCAATTTCTAAAACTAGTTGACCATTTTTGACAAGTTGCAGATCTTTAATATCGCATACTTTTTATTACGAATATCCCACATATGTAAATGGGGTTCTAAGATCCCAGAGCCAAAAACTCTGAGAAATAAAACTAAAAAATTACTATTGAAATAAAATATATTTTTAAATTTGCGAGCGAAAGATATATTTTCTGTATTTTAACTTTGCCCGATTTTGTTTTCCTAGATTTTGATATTGCGGTTCCTTACATTTTTTGAATATAGTCAATCTAAACCAAACTCTAAGAAATACACATTAAGAATATGGAACAACAACTTGACTTTTGTTTTGTTTTGTTTTCTCGAACAAACAACCTAAATCTTCTTATTCTCCAAGATAGTTATTTTCATATTTATCACTTTTATTTGCAAATTATACAAATGATACAAAAGAACGAAGGTAAAAGACTTTAATTTTTCTAAGTCATATTTCTTCGACAAAGAAAAATTATGAAATATATATATAGATATGTATAAACATCTGGAGATCCAAAAATGTTGGTAACATTAAAAAGCTATGTCAGTATGGTCTATACCTGTATCTGGATAGAAAATGAAAACTTCCTCCGGCAAAGGCCGACTACAAAAGCCCCCGACAAAGGATCTATTATATAACCATTTTCCTCGGGCATTTCGAAGAATCACGTTCAATTTACCTAACTGTACGCTACCGGTAGGTAGGTACTTACTGTTTTTTGTTTTTATTTTTTTAACAACAAAATTTTCATTTTGATTCAAAAGTCTCTTGTCTTAATAGCTATCTGCGCTCCAATACTAAATTTAATTAGAAAATGCACACAAAGAAGATAATGAAAATACACCTTAATCTTCTGGTAACTACCTATACTATAAACGTCCATTTTTCTTTTCTTTTTTTTTTTGTATATCCTGTTTCCAGGCGTTGAAGAATGGAATCCAGCCAGGAGGATACAAACACTCAAAACAAAATGCTCGGATAATATATATAAGAAGCTAGGATTTTAAATTGGAATAGATTTTTTTGTTGTTGCTTTTGTTGCTAGAATGTAGGTCAAAGGAGACAAATGAGGGGAGCCCCGGTGGTAGTGGTGGTGGTGGTGGTGGTGGAAATGGTGTTGGCGCAAATAAATATTATTTTGCAAAGGAAATAGTCTGAAGTGTAGATCCAGATAGAGAACAACATTGTGAGATTGTGACGTATTGCATACCTGCCTGCCTCTGCGTCTGCAGATGATGAATGTTTATTAATGCAGGAAGGATATTTTTGTTTGACAATTTTTTCCTGACAAATTATGGCTTTGTTATTTGTCATCCTCATTGCGCTTTGCATTTCTTTAAAGAGTTGAAAAATTATGCATTTTCAAGGACGTTCCTTTTAAAGTCTGAACAAATAAATATTCACTCACCATAATTTAAAATAAGAAGGGGAAATAGATTCACATCCATGATATATTCTTTTCTCCCATGATACTTCTTCTGTTAAGAAGCCCGAAGCACTACAGTCGGTGAGAAGTGACATGAAATTCAGCTAATCACAGGAAAATTCCAGCATCCTCTAGGGACACCTTGGCAACATAAAGGAATAAATGAGCTATGAGCTTGAATATATTCACTGGTCTCCTCCTAAGGTGACACGGGTAATTCACGATATAACAGTTAAATTATTCAAAAATTACAATACCCACTTATTTTTACTTAATAAGAGTAGAGAAATGCAAATTTAAAACAGTAATTACTGTTTTTTGCCATTAAAAATGGACGAAACTAGAGACATGCCAATTTATGACAGTTATAACCGTTTTTCACCATTAAAAGTGGGCATTAAAGTGCGCTAAAAGTGCGTGTTAACGCGCGACCTGAAAAAAAAACTCTGGGTGCCTGAAGTATTCTGGAAGGTAGAGGGCCCTGGCCCTGCTTGGCCACATAAACAGTACTTTTATAAACCAAAACTGTTATAATTGGTATGTCTAGAGTCACTTCCATTAAAAATAGGGTTGCTTCGCACGATGTGAAACAAAATTCTGGGTTCCCGAAATATGGCCATTGGCGGGGGCTCTGGCCCTGTTTTAAATTTGCATGTCTGGAGTCATTTCCATTTATATTATTTCCGTTAACTTTTTTTTCGATTTTCAATAAATCAAATTTTATAAAAATAGTTTACTGTCTTTTTTTTTTGCTTTCTTCACATTTTTTCCTCAACTATGTGAATATTTTCTTTGTTAAATTGGTAACACTGTTTCTAGTGACAGTAAATATGACAGCTGACAGATGATGTTTATTTTACCATTTAATTGGCCGAGTTCATCGCACATCTGAATATTCAGAATTCTGAATTTTTAAAGCTCTTGAGAAGTCATCTGAATTTTCAGAACTTTTTCTGACAGCTGGCCAATCAAGAGCTTCAAAAATTCAGAATTCTGAATATTCAGATGTGCGTTGAACTCGGCCATTATGAAAACGCTTAAGTCTTAATTTCTATTCGACAGCAATGTCGCGATGATGGTTAGTGTGTGAAGCACACTCTCTTCGACTGTATGATAACGCTGGGATAAGCCCCTTGAATTTACCAATGCATGCTTCGTATTCCGGACTGAATTTTTGACATAAAATGAATTTTCAAATTTTGGTATGCCTCTGACGCAACCTTTTTATTTTATCCGTCAATCCTAGTATTGACCAATCCAATCCGAGATGTTACAGTAAATTACGGTCTGGCAGAGTGTCTGCTAATCCGGAGTTACCATCCGGATTTTTTTCAATTTTTAAAATAATTATCTAATTTAAGGTAATTTAAAAAAAAAAACTGACTGTTAGATAGATATGTATAAAAAGACTGGTGGAATTGAGATTCGATCCTGGAACCCCCCCCCCCCCCCCGCTTACCAGTCCCGATGGGCTGACTACTGAGCTAAAAACAAAGTGAAATGTTCAAAATGAATAACCATTTATACCATTTAACCAAAATTTTAGTTTTTGTTATACAGGGGGTATTTTTGATGGGATAAGCTAAATTTGCCCAACAAATTTTTACTAGCAAGGGCCATACGAGTATTTGAAAAGTTTTCCTCGTCCCAGGGCTTTTCCTAAACTTGGCAAAAACTCAAAATCACACAAAATTTTTAAGAAGGTTTTTAAATGCCTTAGATGAATAGAGGTTAATTTAAAAACACTTAACACCGCACAGTGCACGTGCTATAAACATACATACCTAAATCTCATTAGTTTTTATTTTTTAATTAGTTTGAAATTGCATTTTTGTGTGAACCTTCAGGCATATGCAAAAAATTGAAATAAAATCTCAAATCCCTTGTGCGTTTTTTTCCCGTCACTCAAACTCAACCTATACAAATACATATAAGGCAACCTTGCATTTTCCTTTAATTAAAAATTATTCAACATCAAAAAAAAATACGGAATAATTGGATTCATTAATAAAAATTAAATGTTTCACAAGGAACCCATGAAACCTCTTGGCATGGAATGGAATTGCCTGATTTTTACACTGATTCTATCACACGCTCATATAGATGTGTATTTGTATATGCATAATACATACATATGTACGAATCTTCTGTTCAATTTCATTTCATTTATTCCGATATTGGATTCAGGGACTTGTTCTCTCAGTTACCTACAGTTACATTATTTGCATATTGAACAGATTTTCATCCATCGTATTTCAAGTCGATAACTTTGCATAAAATTTATACCAAACCAACGAAAGTAAAATATGCTAACGTTTGCGTCTTTTATGACAGACAACCCTAGAGAAGTAGGTACTTATGTATGTACGTAAAAAGACTCTGTGTCTTCTTTTGTGTACTTTAAAGGGAAGGGTAACTTTTATCACCACACCCCTGAGCCCTGATGGAATGTTAGGATTTTTATGGACTTTAAACAAGTGAACGTGCGTGCCCCGAGAATCCCCATGTAAATTGTTGAACTATAGAGATTTATAGCTACTTACATAAATGTATTTTATACATCAACTTGAGCATACTAGGAAGCTGCTGCTGCAGCTTTAGGTAAAGTAGTGAATTATCTCAGACATTTTTTTGGCGAGAAGACTGAAGTCGAATCTTGAACGAATACATAAATTCAGGGCCATTTAAGGCGTATAAATCCGACGACGTCAGCTATTGAAGCATGCGTTTCTTTAATGAAGCGTTTTGTTAATTCGTTAATTTAATGAACATAACTTGCGAGTAATAAAGATAAGATAGGAGGTATTAAGAGTTAACAGGAAACAAAAAACCTTAATTAAAAGCTTTAAATCTTTTTAAACCTTAAGTGGAAGGAGGCAGAGTGTGACAGCGTTAAATTTCTGGAGAATCTTCTTTGCTGGGATTCTTCGATTCACTCCCGACAAAAGGGAAAAAATGTATCTAATCCATGGAAACTCTGATCGATAAGTCACCTTTAGACTATATAAGTTTCAAAAAAAGGTTATCGATAAGACTATTTATGTATTTGGGTATAGGTGGAGGACACTAATAATAATAATAATGTCTGAATTGATATCCATGTAGATTACGGTTCGGTTGAAACGCGTAACATGACCCAATGATTGGCTAGTTTCTAAAAGCCAATTGAGTGAAGTTAAAGCAGTTTTTATTTTCTAAAAAGATTTCCTCTTTCCTTTTTTTCGTTTCTCCATTCTACAGCTGTTTGAAATTCATTTTGCAAATTTTCTGTTTTTTTTTTTTTAGAGACGTGGAGAGTTTTAAATTGGCAGCACTGTTTTCTGTGACAACCGCTTTGACAGATCTTTGTGGTTTTGGACGGTGGTCACATTGGACAGTCTCTTCCGATTTTTTTTTTTTTTTGCCGTCTGTGTGCTTTTGCTCGCTCCCACTTCATGGTGAGAAAGAGATGGTTAGGTAAGGCAGGATTTTTTAATTTTTTTTTTAAACTTTTTGATTTTTTTTGACATTTTCTTTTTTGACATCTGATTCCTCTATCTGTAGTTTATCTTATTGGAAACAAATTAATTTAATAATATTATGTGGCTTTCGTTTCAACCAATTCAGATTTGGGTGTCAGATCTTAAATCTTACTGGCAAAACGAACACAAAACGTGATTTTATTTTGTTTTATGATTGTATGAGTGCCGTTTTTAAAACAACACTGGGTAAAAGTCACTTTTCTTTGATGTGTGTGCAAGTGCGTGTGAAAATCTGTGTAAATCTTGCTAAAAATCGAGATCTGCAAAATCGACTTCAGATCGACACAAATTCGATTTTTTTTGGTCGAAAGGAAAGGAAAGGAAAAACTTGTCACAAATCCAAAAAATCAAACAAAAATCGATTTTTTTGGTCGAAACGAAAACCACATTAATATTTTATAACTGAAAATTTCTGATTAATCCTTCAATGAGCAAAGATTTTTGTTTTTGTTTTCACGACTGCTAACTTTCAAAGTGAGTCGGATGTGTTCACAATAGTTTGTGTCTCAACAATACAAGTTGGTTCAACGTCATAAAAATAGTTGGAGGAGTGAGTAAGGTGTGAACACCGTCTTGAGGTAAATTTGACTCGGCGATTCATCATGAATCGACTCATGGTCAGCAATAACAGATACAGAAAGGTGCCAGTGCTGTCAACTACTAATTATTATTTTTAATGCTTTCCTAAATTAAAACACCCCAAGTTGATTTTGTATTGGGCAAATTTTGTTTCTACTGCGTTTTGTGATAGTTTTAAAACATTTATTTTAAATTTGTGTTATTCTTTTTCAAAGTTTCAATTTGTGTAGCAAAATTTTAATCTCTGTTCCACAGCAATGACGCAATGGTGTGTGTGTGTGTGTGTGTGTGTGTGGATGTGTGTGTATGGATGTGTATGTGTATGTGTGTGTGTGCGTGTGTGTATGGGGGAGGGGGGGGGGGGGGGTATGTGTGTGTGTGTGTGTATTTGTGTGTGTGAAGGACACTCTCTTGGACTGTACGATTACACTGGAATAAACGCCTATTTACCAGTGCATGTATCATATAACTCCGGACTGAATTTTTTGGAAATAAATTGAGTTTTCAAACTTTGGCATGCCTCTAAGGTAACCTTTTTGTTTAACCGCTCAGTCCTAGGATTGACCAATCTATTCCGGATGCTTACAGTAATCGTCTAAGTGTTTGCAGCCACTTTGACTAACCTGCTCAATATCAGATTTAAACTACTGTGTGTATACTTTATTTGGCTAATTATACACAGGGATGCCGAGGGTGTAAGGTTGCCATCCATATTTTTAAAATGCAAAAAAATTGGACAAAATTAACCTTCTTCTACAAAGGTTGGCTTTTGGATATGTTTTAATTTATGCATTGTTATATGCATGAAAAAATAAATGCCAGATGGATTTTTCGAGTGGAAGGGCTTGCCATAAGACGCCGTCAAAGATTTTTTTTTTATTGGTTTGTGAAATGAAAGCATTTAATTTGAGTAACGTGTTAGCTGCAAGGCTAAAACTTCATGTACTTACACATCATTCCCGATCAATAAAGCAAGAAAATTACGATCTGGCAGCGTTTCCGCTAATCCAGGGTTGCCACGCAATTTTGTTTACAAAATTTAAAATAATTGTCTAATTTGAGCTACTTTTAAGAAAACTGGCTTGTAGATAGATATATTTTTATTTATTCATGCTTATGCCTAAAAAAAATGACAGATGGATTTGGCGAGGGCAAGGGTTGGTCAGACAAACGTTAAGGTTTTTAAAGCATTTGAAATGGCATAACAACTAAGTTGAAAAAAATGTTAGCTACAATGCTAAAATTTCCTACATAGTTCATCCCCCACTAATTAAGTTATAAAATAATGACCTGATAGATTTTCTACGCTTCTAGGGTTGCCACATAGTTTTTTTTTCAAAATTTAAAATAACTTTGAAATATGCCCTATCGATACTAGATATTTTTTTTAATTTTTACACAAGAGTGTGTGCGAACTTATCGCCTTAAATTCTTGTCTAAACAATTCTAAATAAGTCGGTACGAAATTTTAACATTGTAGCTAACAGTTTTCTCAAATTAGAAAACTTAGAATCTTCTCTCAAGCCCTTTTACCCTCGAAATCCGTGTGCCATATTTTGTTTATATGCATAAGAATACAAAAATTAAAACATGAATCAGAAACTCACCCTGATAAAAAAATTTAAAATTTGACCATTTGTTTGCGTTTTAAAATATCTGGATGGCAACCTTGCCATTTCAGGTTTGATTAAAAACTCAAGTTCTATTTTTCATCACAAATATAATTAATTTTCCAAGGAAATTAAAAAAAAAAATCATCCTTTACAAAAAATATCTCTATTTTCCTACTTTCCTTCAAAGTTTCACAAGAAAATATCTGCTGTAATACGAAGAAGAAAAATAAAATGTAATTGAACTTTGATGATATCAGCAGCAGCTTTTATCCTGTTGGATGCGTCGCAGTTAAATTGAAATTGTCACGCCTTGAGCTGCAAAAAAGTCTTTCTAACAACTGGCCAAATTTAAAACCTTATAGCTTATACCCACTTCAAAAAGTAACTCAAGGAATAACTTTCTCTTATAAATTGTTTATCTGACTTGTAGGTTGTAGGGGCAAAACACACACACACACGCATACAACATCTTTGCTTTGGTGCTCATATATTAAGGAAAGCATTTGAAAAACTTTTGACTGTATTTCCTCTTCCTTCTCGGATTTCTATGACAATTCCAACAACAACATTCTTTTCAACTTTGACCCAAAAATATATTTAGTTTTATTTTACCCAAGCGTATTTTGTGTCAAGCACATCTGCAGCCGTTCATGGTGGGTTTCATCTTCATTCTCTGGGACATACGAGTATTTATTTATACATATTCCTTTATATCGTATTTATCTCTCAGAAATTCCCAAAACAATTTGTTCAAATAAATTACTACAGCACTTGCCTGTGTGATCAATTTAAAAACCTCGCCACAACACAAACACAAGACACAACAAGCTTTGTGTTTCACAATTTCAGCCAGGATACGAGTATTTATAAACATTTAACACGTGCTCGAAATTGCTTCGAACATCAGAAGATCAACTTGATTCTCGACCGCATTTCAAATGCTGCTGCTGCCTGCGTATTTTCAAATTAATTACTTCTTCCGAGTTCCGACTGTGCCAACACCAACGGTGGCGTGGTGCGCCGACGACAGTGACGGCCTTGAAGATAAGTATCACTTTGTGCGAATGACGACTAGGTATACGTCTTAATTGTAGTTTCTACATAGTTGTGTATAGTTGACAATAACGGTAAGGGTGTGATATTAATTATTGTGATATTCTGGTGAGTGAAAACAAATCATTTATCATTCTGCTGAGTGCGTGTTAGAGTTTTTTTTATAAACAAACTGGGGTGGGAAAAAAATTAAATTGTATTTCAATTCATTTCGAAATCTGAATAAAAGAAAACATACTGTGTGGTTAAACCGCGATAAAAACGATACATCTCAACCACATGCTGTCACAAGTGCGGTGAAATTTTTCGAATTCACTTATGGAAGTAGTTGTAAACATGCACTACCGCATAATTAATAGCAGGTGTGGTTTTTTTTTTTTGTTAGGGAAGGGGTGCTCACTGCTCAGCACAGTCCTCAGACTATAGGGAATATAGAGGGTCATAGTCACAGGACGTGTGTGTATGTAGATCAAGATTTGATTAGTCTTTGATTTTTATTTAATACAAATTAAGCGACGGAGTAGAAATAAAAATCAATTATTTATTTATTTTATCTTATCAATAACATTTCAAAAATATGCTTTTAATAACTAGTTAATAAGAGCACTGGCAGCGTAATAAAGGGTGTTTTTTGCAGACGTGAGGTTTTCAAGAAGAAATAAAACGCATATAATTTAATGTTATGGCCAAGAATTTAGCTTAGTTATAAAGATAAAGGGTTTTCCATTATGTTTTAAAAATGATTTCGGACAAGTGGCAGCCGCGGCTGGCTCGAATAAATTCCAGCCTAGAGGCCCTATTTTCGACCACTTTTTGCAGCTATTGGGGCAGTATGTCAGCAATAACGAGCCGAATATTCTCTTCCAAGGCGTCAATCGTCTTAAATCGCACGATCTTGGAGGCCACGCCACAGGCCCACGACGCGAGATAATGCGCTCGCCAAAAGTTTCCTTCATGTATGGCATGTAGTGCCGTCTTGTTGGAACCAAAGGTCGTCCAGATCAACATCCTCGAATGGGGGATGGACTCATTCGGGTCTTCTTCGATACTCTGCTCCACAGCAGCAATAGCGTCATCGGTGCGCACTGTACAGCGTCTCTGAGGATGCGAATTGTCATCTAGAGTAAACGGGATGCGAAACCGATCCATGGTTGCTCGAACTACCGATTCTGCTGGGCGAGAATGTCGACCGAAACATTATTTTGGTAATAAATTTGCACGATTTGCCAGCGTTGTTCAGGAGTAAGTCTATTAATGGCAAACATGTATGGCATGTAGTGCCGTCTTGTTGGAACCAAAGGTCGTCCAGATCAACATCCTCGAATGGGGGATGGACTCATTCGGGTCTTCTTCGATACTCTGCTCCACAGCAGCAATAGCGTCATCGGTGCGCACTGTACAGCGTCTCTGAGGATGCGAATTGTCATCTAGAGTAAACGGGGTGCGAAACCGATCCATGGTTGTTCGAACTACCGATTCTGCTGGGCGATTATGTCGACCGAAACATTATTTTGGTAATAAATTTGCACGATTTGCCAGCGTTGTTCAGGAGTAAGTCTATTAATGGCAAACCAAACTGAACATCAAGTGACAGCTGTCAAAAAGACTAACTCCGAGAAAAGTATTGCCAGATTGAAAACCACACGTCTAAACAAAACACCCTATATAGCTTAGGAAAAGTTTGTTGGCTATGTGATTTTCTACAAAAAGGTTAAAACATATTTTTCCTAAAAGTAATCGTTTTGTCAAAAATAACCTTTTTTCGCATATTACACTTAAACGGTAAGTTTAACAAAAATTTGGATATTATGTGCCCCTCTACATACGCGATCGATGGATAACGACATGAGCTGTTCCATTAGTCGTTCAATGTAAAACGCTTGAGAGGTCACCCGCATCATACGCTCCTCTTCAATATGCGCTAAGCCTTAAAAAAATGAATCGAAGTTTTAACTCTTTTTGAAAAATATGTCAACCTTTAAAAGAACGGTTTAGAAACGAAATGAATACTGTTCCATTTAAAAACAAATAATAATTACTACAAAAAATATTTTTCAAGACTTCCGGTTTATCTTGGGCCAGTTTTTCAGTTTTTGGTGCGAGAACATTCGAAATGCAGTGATTTGAGGTAATTCTGAAACTCGAAAGATCTCGCATTGAAAAATTGAATGTTATAGGGGCCCTGCCCTTTGCCCCGCGAATTTTTGTTTTGTCCTATTGCCTTCGGACTCAAGAGTTTATAAGAGTTAAGTACCTTAGACTATCTGTGCTAAATTAAGCCATTAGAGAATCAATTGTTGCATAAAACATGTAAGCTTTTTAGCGCCGAGCCTCGCTTTATTCTTCCACCCCTGGTTCAACTGGTATTTTAAAATATTTTAGGTTTGAACACAAATTAAAACTACAAGTTATTGCTATTCTTTATGACTAAATTCATTTTAGAAATCGGCTGGGAGGGTCTTCAGGCCCTATAGCCCCCACATTTTGAAACGCCACTGACGGTATGGGTTTAGTGATATCATTAATGAATTACTTTATTGTTTTGCTTTTTAGTTCATATCTTAAAACTTCATGGCTTACCTTCAACCATAGGATCAAGAACGTGCGACCCAGTCATGTATTTCTTAATTATAAACAATTAATATATTAAAAAATAACTGATGCACAAAATCATTTAGTGTCTTCTAACATTCTTTCTCAAGCAAGAAATATATTTCCTTTATTTCCGCGTACAATGCAAAAATAAAATGTCTATAGTTCTTGAAAACTTCTATCGCCTCAAACTCTACCAAATGGAGTGTTGAGTTTATCCCTTCAAGTTTAAGGGTGAACATATAAGTTTGTAATGCGCTTTGAGTGTTTTCCTTTTTCACTAAATTTCTATGGAAATCTCAAGAGAATGTTTAATCAATATAAACGAAGAAATCTTTCCCTAAAATAGTGTAATAATTTTAACAGAAGCTTATTTGTTTTTAAAATGGTAAGAAAAAGTGCATTTGATTTCAAAAATCTTCAAAAAAAAAAAAAAAACGTTCTTTTCTATAGCCACCAAAAAAGAAACTTTCAAAAAAAGAAAAGGCACGCCTTGAAGCCGAACAAGCCGAACTATTGCGAATTGAATTGGAAAAGGAAAAGTAAGTAAATCTGTCTCCAATAATAAACAAAACACTAAAACACAAACAAAAAAAAAAAAAAAATTAAAGACTTAAAAAAGTCGAAGAGGAACGCCAACGGAAACAAATCGAACGTGAACAAGCCGAAAAACGGCAGCGTGTAGAAATTCTAGAAAACAAGGAGCGCCGTCAACAACTAAAATCAAGCATGGCCTATTTTAATGACATCCGTTCGTTAATTGACACAATCAAACAAAACGAAAAGGAAAACACCGAATGGGAGAAGTTCATGCGATGCAACGGTCTACCGAGCGCGAATAGTCCAAGTGATTTGCGAAAATATATTCACATGTGGAAGGTGGACATTAAATGTCGTCACCAAGAAGAACGCAATTGGTTGTTGAAAACCAACGAACGTACACTGCTCACACAGGATTCAAATGTTGCCGATTTATCACGAAGCAACCTGCGGAGACAACAGGGGAATTTGGGAGATTTGTATGCAGGTCGGATCGAAGAGGTCCTCGGGGTGAGTGATTTATAGAGGGACTCTTCATTATAGTACATTATACAGAGACCAGAGACGTGATGTCTGTATAATGATGAGATCTAGAAAACCTTGGATGTTCTGAATGTTAAATTTATATCGTATACATCTACCTGACATTTGCAGATTCTAGCGGAAGTTGATGATTCTATTGCTGATTTAAACCAGTCAATAACTACGGTGACCGATTTGAATAAATTGAAAGCGGAAATAAGGGATTTTCTCAGAGATTATCTAGACGAGTTCACATATAAAATCCTTTCCCATGTCGAAAGGGATATGGAGTAAGTATTTGCAATAATATTATACCATGAGGTGTCACTTGAGAACTCAATTTATTTCAACTTATGCTAAAGGGGATTTTAATAATAAATGCATCCTCAGTGAAGGATTTATTCGATATATACATACATGTATACATGGAACAAGACAAGTACTTGGAAGGGGTCGATCGACGTTGTCTCGCATTTTAAGATATTCAATATGCTTGGCATGCAGGGAGGAAAACTTTGAAAATTTCATAACACAGACCAACAACAAAAAGACGGTTAACTTAATCATTTGCAGCAGGGGCGGCCCCAGCCGAACTTTCGCCCTGAGCAAGATTTGTAGAATGCACCCTTTTTTATATTTGCATACATACACATACACATACACTGATACTCATGCATACAATTTTTCCACATTACCCAGGAGGTAGATTTTCAATGCGTGAGTCTAGTGGGATCTTTAATTTAGAAGAAGTTAGTTAGTGTGCAAAGAATAACTTAGCACAGTTGTGATGGATGTTATTTTGGTATTATTTGAACAAGTTTTGTGTTCAAAATGCAAATGGAAGAACATATTTGTTTGCGCAAGATTAGATTACAATTTCTTGCTCCTGGTTATTCGCCCCCATAATTTTGCGCCCTGTGCATTTGCACATCTTGCACCTATGGTTGGTCCGGCCCTGTTTGCAGGAGGATTTATTGTTTGTTTGTTGGTTTTTATTGTGTAATGAAACGGAACCGTATATACCTACTCATTCCTTTGAAAACTTTCCCAATGGAAACCCAAATTTATTTCTGTGATTAGTAAATGGCTCAGGTGTTCAGAACTAAAGTAAGTAACATGGGCTTAGGTTTAAGCTAGAGACATATTGCCGGCGAGAATATAAGAAATAAATTAGGTACATGGTGTTATTAATAAATTACAAAGGTACGAATTTAAAGATATTAAAGAAGAAATTGAGTCGTAGTAGTAGATATACTAAGAGAATACACAGGAAGGATTGAGAGTGTAAGTCACTTGGCCCTGCTTCTCCATGGGCTGTCTCGGTATTAATTTATTATTGTTCTACTATCCTCAATCTACTCCACTGACAAATAATGTCATAACTATTGCCAAATCTTACCGTGTTTTAAACCACAGTCATTGGCTAATAAATAGCTACTGTATGTTCATATACGCAATGGGATAATTTCAGAACAAAGATTATCTTGAATTTTGGTATATATTCCTTCGCAAACAGACTTTCATTTTATATACAAACAAAAAGATTTAAGAAGAACGTTTTTCCTGGAAAACGACTAATGAAGCTTCAGAAATTGACCATCAGCATCCGGAAACGATATCAAATATAAAGGGTTTTCCAATAAGAGGTGTTATTTTTATATTCAAAGAAAAATGGCATTTTTTGAGATAAATGATCGGACGTTTATTTCATTATAAAGAGGAAGGTATGCCGTTAATAATGGAATACAACATCACCCAAAGGGCCGCCACCACCACGCTTACAGGACCATATCCTTTTCATGAAATTTTCCATAACCAAATCGCAAAGTGGCTGCCCTATGTCCTCGATAGCCTCACGAATTCCATCTTTGAGGTCTTGAATCGACGCTGGGCTGTTGGCGTAGACCTTATCTTTCACGTGGCCCCAAAGGAAGAAGTCGCAAGGTGTTAAATCACAAGATCTCGGTGGCCAATTGTGATCACCTCTTCGAGAGATAACACGGTCCGCTTATGTGGCACGTAGCACTGTCTTGTTGAAAGTAAACGTTGTCCAGATCAATACCATCCAATTCCGGCCATAAAAAATCATTAATCATCTCTCGATAGCGCAATCCATTGACCGTAACTGTTGCTCCAGCCTCATTTTCGAAAAAGTAAGGTCCAATGACCCCGCCGGACCATAAACCGCACCAAACAGTCACGCGTTGAGGATGGAGAGGCTTTTCAACAATAACTCTTGGGTTTTCCGAGCCCCAGATGCAACAGTTTTGCTTGTTGACGTAGCCTCCGAGGTGGAAATGGGCCTCATCAGTCAAGATGATTTTTCGATGACATTCCGGATCATTTTCATGCATTTCAAGGACCCAATCAGCAAAGACACGACGTTGTTGATGATCAGTCGGCTTGAGTTCTTGTGTTAACTGAACTTTATAAGCCTTAAGACCCAAGTCTTTATGCAAAATACGGTGTAATGACGTTTGTGGAATGCCTAATTCCAAAGAACGACGAGGAATGGACAAACCTGGGTTTTCTTCAACACTTTGGGCTACAACAGCAATATTCTCAGTTGTTCTTGAGCGACGTGCACGGGTTTTATTCTTCACATCACTAACTTGTCCCAACAGCTCGAATTTGTCCACCAATTTCTGTATTGCGGTCCGACAAGGTGCTTCACGACGACCCAAAAATGTTTTAGTTTTACGAACCGTCTCTGCCAAATTTTTACCATTTTTATAGTAAATTTTAATAATTTCAATGCGTTGTTGAAGCGTGTATCGTTCCATTTTTATTAATGGCGTAGTTTCTACTTGTCAAATGTCAAAAAATGACAGCTTCAAAAGTGACAGCTACCGAAATAGCGGGCTATTCAAAATAACACCTCTTATTGGAAAACCCTTTATTTGCTTATTATTATCAAATTGCATTTGAAGACTTTTCTTCAGTGAGTAATTCTTCTTCTATCTCTTCTAACACTCAACAATACACACATCTTAATTTAGTAAACTTTTCGATGTCTGAATCATCTATACATGACAATATTTTAAAACTTGATGAATGTTTTAGCCCTGGCCCAGATGGTGTCATTTCTGTTAAAAAATGTGTGTCTTATCTGTTATTTCTTCTTTTCAACTAGTCGTTGAAATTTTCAAAAATTTCCTGCTCTGGAAAAATTCATACTTAACTCCAATTCATAAAAGCAGTCCTAAGAATCTAATAACAAATTATCGTCCTAATGCTAAGCTCTCTGCTATTCCTAAACTGTTCGAATCTCTTGTCTGTGAGATACTTCCATTTAATTGTTCTTCTGTTATATGTGAAAATCAACATAGATTTGTAAAGAAAAAATCAACCATCACTAATTTATTACAATTCTCCACATTTTGTTTAGATACTTTTGAAAACCATTCACAAGTAGATTGCATCTTTACAGACTTTAGTAAAGCTTTTGATAAATTAAGTCACGAAATACTTTTAAATAAATTAACAAAAATTGGACTTAACGATCGGTTTGTTTTGTGGATATCTTCATATATTAAGGATAGATGTGTCAATTTAAAGTTAATTCTGGTGTACCTCAGGGGAGCCATCTTGGTCCTTTGCTGTTTATTTTAATTATAAATGACCTTCCTTCTATAGTACAATATTCTATGGCATTAATTTATGCTGATGACGTTAAAATATTAATAGAACAATTAACCCCATCAAGGATTGTGAACAACCCCAAGACGATCTTCACAGATTTTGGACATGGTGCAATAATAAATGTTTATTTCTAAACATTGACAAGTGTAAGACAATGTGTTTTTTTTCACGCAAACGTAATTTATTTATTTATAACTATCTGTTAAATTCGTCACATTTATGTAGAGTTTCTAGTTTCTCTGACCTTGGAGTCTTATTAGACACAAAATTATCATTCACTTGATCACTATAATTTTATTGTTAAAAAGGCAAACAAAATACTTGGTTTCGTCAAAAGATTTTTCCGTGAGTTCTGTGATCCATATGTTTTTAAAATTGTTTATGTTTCATTTCTTAGGCCAATACTTGAATACTGATGCGTTGTCTGGGTGCCATACAACTCTATTCACATAAATAGAATGGAAAGTATTCAACGAAGATTTTTCAGATTTTCTCTTCGTTTTTTTTCCTTGATCAGATAGTATTCTATTACCTCCCTCATCACTTTCTGTTCATAGAGAGTATTTGCAGTTCTGTTTCATAATTGGAATAATAAATGGATCCATTTCATCTCCTCAGATTCTTTGTCGATTAAATTTCAATATAAGCCGGATTAGTTTTAGTAGAAATCTACATCTTCGCAATATTTTTAGCTGATCAAACTATGGCGCCAACGGTCCTCTTAATCAGTTGATCAATATTTTTAATAAATCTTCTATTCTTATTACTTCTACAAATGTTAATCTCAATTTCGAAATATCTAACTATTCTATAATTTCTATGCTCAAAGTCGATAAAAACAATAATTGTAAATTTAGTTAGATATTAAGTAAGCATTGTAATCTTAAAGTTTAGGTTTAACTTATTGAAATAAAATCAAAATCAAAATTAAATCAGACAGATGACATCAAATACTATTTGTTCAATAATATTACAAATTTTCATACAATAAATGTTAGCCACAATAAAAAAAAACGAAAATTTGTATCCATACATACATACTTTTGAAAAAATACAAATCTGAAAGTACCACAGATATAAATAGAAAACTTCAAAAATCCATCACAATTCATAGTTGATTTCAGATCATTTTCTATATTACCATTTTTGTCAAGAGTATTTGCAAAGATCATTAAAAAAACAAATAAGTAGTTTTCTTAATCACGAAAATTTACTTACCTCAAAAAAATCCAGTTTTCGCTTTTCTTGAAAACGTTTCAATTAGTTTTGATCAATTTGTTTATAAAGAATGATTAATACATTTTACATAATATTGTGTACCAAAATTTAAAAAAAAAAAAATTGTTTGGATTTTTAAAAATGGTTTAAAAACGTCTCCCGTCGATTTTTATTACACTAAGCAAAAAGCGATCTTAAACATTACCTACAAGATTTAAAAAAAAAAAATATTCTTATTATAAAAAATATCGATACCTCTTATACAAATGTTTAAGAACCGTTAAAAAAAAAATCATATTATCCTCAAAAACGACTCCCACGATTTTAATAAAATTTTGTCTGTGTATAAAAATTAGTACGATCATAAATTAAATTTTTTTTTATTTAAGACTGTATCACCATCCGGTTTAAATTTAATTTTGTATGCAGAAGCTTAGGTTAGGTTAGGTTGTTGGGCTGACAAATTGGTGTTGTTATTGTCACACTTAGATCAATGTAGATCCGTTGTGCTACCCATGAGTGTAATCACTCTATTGTGATAAAAACCTATGTGTTCTTTAATCAGTCAAGCCATTTTGAGGCATTGACGAAGTTCAATATTTTAGTTTCCGAAATATTTGATAGATCTTCTAGATTATCAAAGAAGTAACTACCAAGAAATTTCATTCTTTGGTGGCAGAGTGCAGGGCAGTGACAGAGAAAGTGTGATGTGTCTTCATGCACCTCTTCATCACCACATCCCCTACATATGTCATCTGTACTAAGTTTCATTTTAAATTTATGATATTTTAGTAAATTATGTCCGGTGATTATGCTCGTAAGAGAGCGAAGGGACTTCTTACTAAGTTGCATAATTTTTTCTGTTCTCTGCTTATTAAAGCAAGGCCATATTTTCCTAGTAGTATCACAGGTGTCAAGTAGATTCCACCTTTCATTGGATTTCTCTAGGATTAAGTCTGAAATTTTCCGTTTAATGTTACAGGGCGGGATGTTGACCAGCTCTGCTTGACTAGCGTCAAGCGCTGATCCCTGTCTTGCCAACTCATCGGAATTTTCATTACCCGGTATCCCGCTGTGTTCCGGGACCCAGCAGAGTCTAATATTGTGCTGCGCGCCAAGAACCTTAAGCTCTTTGCGACAGCAAGAAACAAGCTTCGATTTAATCACATTGGCAGAAATCGCTTTTATTGCCGCTTGGCTATCAATGTAAAAGGTGATATCAGCCCGTGGTATCGCCATCATTGATACCTGTCTAGCAGCTGTTGTCACTGCCAGGACCTCCGCTTGGAAGATACTACTATAATCTGGGAGCCTAAGTGAGTTGTTTAGCTCAAGAGGTTCTGAGAAAAAGCCTGCACCAACACCCGTGTCCATTTTGGAGCCATCAGTATAGATCGCTATTGCGGATTCACTGGTGTAGGGTTGGTTATTCAACCATTCTTCTCTGCCTGGAAAGGCAGTTTTAAATGGTTTATGAAAGTCAAATTCGGGTGTTTTATAGTCTGTAATGATACTATCACTCGAATATTTGTGAAGAATCTGAGCATGTCCTTTTGTGCTGTTTTTCCAGGAATTAGTCTGGCTTAGTCGTAAGGCGCTATATGCTGCGGATTCTTGTACGAAAAGGTCTAGGGGTTTCAGGTTGAGTATCGCCTCCAACCCTGCAGTTGGAGTGGATTTCATGGTCCCTGTAATCCCAATGCACGCAAGTCTCTGAACTTTTGTCAGAGTTTTGAGGTTTGTGCTTTTTTCAATTGCATTCCACCAGACCAAGTTACCATAAGTTAGTATTGGTCTAATTATTGCCAAATACATCCACCTGATAATTTTTGGACTCGGTCCCCAGGATTTCCCAAAGATTCTGTTACAAGAATAGAATGCAATCATTCCTTTTTTGGCTCGTTCCTTAGTGTTAAGACTCCAGTTTAGTTTCCTATCTAGAATCACACCGAGATACTTTGCCTTATCTGAAATCTGCAGAGCTGTCCCTTCAATTGAAGGAATTCTGAAGCTTGGTATTTTCGTTTTGTTTGTAAAAAGGACTAGTTCTGTTTTTGACGGATTAACCATCAGGACACATTTCTTAGTCCATCTATTAACCTTAGAAAGGGCATATTCGATCTGTTCGCTGATAGTGGATAAGAATTTTCCTGTCGCTAATAACGCATGCAAAAGCTTATAATAAGTTTAAATAATATAACATGTCCAAATTTTCTTTAACTTTACTTAACATTCGAATATGAAATTTTACTTGGTCTAGGGGGCAAGCATTGGTTTCGTGTAAAAAAAATTCGAGGTTGAAATAAAAACAAACACTATACGATGATCGAGAAGTCCGAAAAAGTGAGTTTCGTCATGCCGTCCGTCGCATCGGTCTGTGCGTCTGTTCGTCGTTTTTCCTTAAATATATACATGATGCATCTTCAATGTGTGGTTACACACAGTTGTTAACCATAAGAGAAAGTTCGTGCATATTTTTTTTATTAAAACTGTTCACAAATTTTTGTAAATAAAAAAATAAATATTTTTAAAATTGAGAGACAAATAATGATCTTTCCTTTCAAAATCCAGGATTATTACTTTATTTCGTCCGTGTATTCGGCAATATTCGGAAACAATTATTTCCCATCTCACTAACAAAAAACCCATTTACCTACCCCTTCTTTATATTCAATAGAAAAGTAAATATACGATTATAACATTGCCAGGAGTTCATTTTAATGACCTACCGAATTTTGTTTTAGTTTATTTTATATATTTGTTTTTTTTTGTCAATTTTGTTTTTTGCACATAAAATTTCCTCACCCAATTCTCTGTCTAATTTATAACCATTTAGACCCGATAGACCAGGAGTGTCCAAGCACACGTACATATCGAATGTTTTTAAGAGCCAAGTTTGGACAATAGCTGCGGATGCTCACGTGTACGTTCTTGATGATTTGATTTCATGTTATGCCTACTTTTATATAATATTTGTTGTTATAGGAATCCAAAAGACGTAAAAGCAAAGATCGATGAAAATCGTCACACCGAAATCGACTTCCCAGTCATTGACATGCAAATTACTCTGCCTCCATCGGTGAAAGTCAATAACTGTGCGTTTCGAGGCCTGTGGCTAAACTATGACCACTTTAGTGACTATTGTCCAAGTTTTCGACTATTCAGACATAGAAAAGAGCACTTAAGTACGCCCAACTTGGTTCAGTCCATTCAAGGAGTGTCAACGTCAAGCATATTAATATGAAAAAGTTTTTATTTACTTTATTTCTTGTGTTCCATATAGATATTCTACTCCAATCGAAGAAAGAATGGAAAAAACGCAAAGAAATCCTTCAATCAATGCTCGATGAGGCATCCGAGGAATCGCCAATATCCGATTTCGATCCCAATAGCGTGTCGGACGAACCGACCGCACCTCGTGAAATTGACATCGATAAAATATACAATGATTACGAGGACGAACAAAATAAGGCCCGCCGCAAGGACATGGGGCTAAACGCGTCGGAATTGGGTGAATTCGATGTGAACTTACGTAAGTATCGCATTATTGGGGGTGTGTTCGTGGTTGATTATTTGGAACAGCCGCAGCAGGATAAAAGATTAAACACAACGTCCTTCACTCGAACAAGTAAGAGGAGTGCGCGAGGTGGGAAAATTTCTCATTCTCTCGCATAGATAAAACAGTGAACTGCGAATGAACAGGGAGTGATTAATGCTTTTGTGTGTGTAGTTATTTCTCCCAGCAAACTCACAAGGAAGCCATTTCGGCAGTCATATAAACCTCCGCCACCACCACTTCCGGGCGTTCGTAGATTGCCAGAAGAAATTGAAGCAGAAATGCGATTAATTGAGGCAAGTTTGGACAAATTGGGATCGGTGACTGTCGAGTAAGTTTAAAAAAAAAAAACAACAGAAAATAAGTAATATTTGTATGTATTGTGTCTCATTTAAGGCTTTGTTCTGGTTTTTAGTGCTCTTTTGTGGCATATAACGTATAAGGCACTCTACTCTTAATTGAACGCTCATTTATTATATAAATTAATATGAAACTCAAGGCCCATGGCCGGGTCATGAATTTATTTTTATTTTTTTTTAATTTTATTTTACTCTCAGGGTCATGTGATAACTCTGGAAGGTTTATAAAACCTTGAGATTGATAATTCACCAAATTAAAAACTTATGTTTTCAGCTTTGGGAAATACTTTACTTAAGTTTTCAGCTTTTTGAAGCGATTTTATACAAAGATTATCACCAGAGCTGTTTTTTTTGTTATAATGGGTGATTCAGTTAGAGGTATGTACCTACCTACTTTTTTCAAAAATAAAATAATTAATCCATTAAATCGAGCGATCCTTATTATTAAACAAAAGAACCATTCCTTACATTTTGAATGTTGACCATAATTGCTGCTAGGATGGTTCATTCTGGAGATTCAATGTTCGATGACGCGTTCGGGGATATTGAGTGGTATTTGGCCAATAAAGCGAGTGACGTTGGCTTCTTATTCCCCAATCGTTATAATTGCTTATTCATGTCGACTTTGGACTTTACGTAGCCTCAACTTGATTTTTTTTTTTTTAAAGTACCTCTAAGGCCCATTTTCTGGATCTAAACTTTAATATTTATGGTCAACATGAGAGCTTATATGAATGACAGATTAAAATTACCGGTTGGCTACGAAATCTCGCAAATTGAAATCTCGCATTCGAAATCTGGCATTGCGAAATCTCGTCTGACTAAAATCAAAATTTTGAACTTTATTGCAATTTTAAGGGTCAGGCAGGTGCCTATATGTATGTTAATAGTTTTATGGGACAGCACTATTTTCGCGGATTTTAACTCGTTACGTTACGTTATTGTTACGGTAAGGATATGTTCTATAGACAGGCATCAGGCAACTTCGCAACAGGTTTTGTGAAAAACTTAATGCGAAATTTGTATTTACTATAAGAAAATACGAGATTGTTAAAAGCGGGATTATTAATTTACGAAATTTTATTTTTCGATTTAAGAAAAAATGCGAGATAGCATTATTTGGAATTTCGATTTGCGAGATATGGTAATGCTCTCCACGCTTCGCGGATTCAAAGGATTGTAATTATCTCTTGAATTCTCAATCCAGCTGACGCAACTCCGTTGCTCCTCTAAGGATATGTTCACTCGCCAGGCAGACGCCTTTGTCAAAAGGTTTTCTTGAAAAAACGGAATGCGAAATTATAATTTGTTAGATTTCGGTTGATATTTGCTAGATTTTTGGGTGCGAAATTGTTAAAAGTGGGATTTTGTAATTCACTCGCCAGGCAGGCGCCTTTGTCAACAGGTTTTCTTGAAAAACGGAATGCGAGATTATAATTTGTTAGATTTCGGTTGATTTTTGCAAGATTTTTGGGTGCGAAATTGTTAAAAGTGGGATTTTGTAATTGCGAGATTATGAAAAGCGGGATTTTTAATTTGCGACATTTCTTTTTTTCGATCTAAACAAAATTGCGAGATTGCATTATTTAGAATTTTGATTTGCGAGATATCATAATACTCCGAGAACTTTTACATTAGACGGTATTAACTGTTCAGGTTTCTTAAATTATTATTAATATATGGTTTTACAAAAAGAGGGAAGCTGAGATTTTCATAAAAGGGTTTTAAAATATCAAACCCTTTATTTTTTACATAAAATTGAAATTTGTTGATGGATTTGTAATTTTTTAATTTTAAAGCCTTAAATTTTTTCGTTTTTTTTCACATATACCACAATACTACCCTTCCCCCTTCATAAAATTTCATATTCCTTTTATAGATTGCCAAATTCAGTGATATGGTTCGAACCACCCATCGCTTGTCGCTGGGAGACCACTGAAGAGACATCTCAATTTGAAAACGAGGACAAACTTTCCGCCCCATCTTCGTCTTCAGTCCAGCCAGATGATAATCTCGTTAAATCGTGCATCAAGAAGGAAAATACCTTTAAGAAATTCACCGACCGGAAATGTGCTCACAATCTGAACTACCATCAACTTCCCAAAAGAAATATCACAGATTTCAACATGTATGACATACCAAGCGGCCTAGATATTTACGGTCTTCTTGAAGATATTGTTGTTCCTCGATTGCCAGAGGGTTATTCCATTCAGATGGAATGTAGCACAAACGATGTCAAACCCAAAGTAACATATCTCTTTTTGGCCCGAAATAAACTCGAAACAGATTACCTCGAAGGTGCACCGAAAATTCCAATTCCAATTACACAGAGCCTTCTAGATACGGGTTCTCCCAGAGAATTCCATCCCAAATTTAATTTTAAAAAATCCGTTTGCATTAAACCACCCTGCGTCGTCGTCGTCGGCGAGGACGGTGAGGGTGTTGATGAGCATCGAGCCCAGGAAGACAAGAAAGATGTGACTAAAAAAGAGAGACCTTCTACGTATATGTTTTCTCAGCTCGTAGAGGTGGGTCATATTTAAATTGAAATCTTCATTTTTTAAACAGGATTAATTTAAACTTTTAAACATGAGTGTGTGTTTTTTTTTTGTTTAAGGATCTTGATCGACTGTGTGAGGCACAAATGCCTTGCTTTAACGAGCAAAAGGAGCAAGTCAGCCCTTCCTATATATCGTTGCCATCAGGTAGTGAAGATGGGGAGGGTGGTGTAGTCCTAATGGGACAACCCTCCCCTGTTCAAAGTGCAGGAAGGAAACTCTCCGCCTGTATTTTAACTCAAGGGTCGCAAGTAAAGCCATCTATAAAGCCAACAGACGACGACAACGATGCCGACGTTAAATCGGAGAAAGCTGAAAGCAGTTCCGAATATGAAGATAATCAAGACTTTATAAGTAAACAACCGATTGGGGATGCATTAAATAACGTCAATCAATATTGGTGAGCAAATATAAAAAAACAAAAACAATGATAAGCTTTTATTTTTTCTTTATCTCTGTCGATTCTCTATGAAAAAAAAGAAAAATAAATTATGAGGAGTCGGCTGAAAAAAATACCAACAGATTAAGGCACTTATTTTTCAACGTTGTGATGGTTTCGATCCGCATTCTCAAGGGTCTACTTAGATTTGTAAAGTAGATTGGTAGAGACGAATGGAACACAGAATGCGCGTTATTTCAGGCAGTAAGGCACTCACTCTTTAAAAAAATATTTTTTTTTAAACACGGTGTTGAATAAGGTGTCTTAATAAAATACTTTTTTTTTTTTTTAATATAAGGTGTTACACAAAAGCTTACATTGTACATAGAGTCAAAGACTTGAAACAAATCGGACAAATAGCCTCGTCGGCGTTGCTCTCTTTTGTCGACATTTGTCATGATCACGTGCCATGATGATGATGTTGTTGGACTCACGCACTGCTTTGATATTGACATTGGAACGCCTTGATTTTGGACGACCAGTGTATTTAGGAACTGCAATTGATCCAGTTTCCCTGAATTTTTCAATTACTCTCTTCACAGTTGACGAAGTTAAATCAATATTTCATTATTCCGACTACACTTTGAATTTTCGAACTGTGGCCGTCGAACTTTCATAATTTTTCAAATATTCTTCAACAATGAAAATACTTTGTTCTCCGTTTTTACTAACCCTGTACTATCATATGTCAAATTGCTAGTTCATAGGGTTGCCAACACTTTACTACACAAATGGCGGAACATTTAAATCTTGCGTTAAATTTAGGAAACCCTTTATTAAAGCTTCAATGTTTCAGTTCATTAAAAAAAAATCGCAAGTGGCATTAATTTTATTGGTTATTAGCAGGGATAGGATTTTGGTAACTTTACCTTTTTTTGGTTGATCCCAAGAAAGTATCGACTAATTCTAATCCCTTTTTTGCCTCTTTTATCTTTATTTCTTTGCAAATTATTTTTGACAATTGGGTTAAAGAAAGTTAAAGAAATTAACCTTTGATGAATTCAATTTAATCAAAATTCTAACGCAGTAACACACACTCCAAAGATATAAACTATAAACATTAGGCGTCAAAATAGATTGGTGGAGGGAGGGGGAGTCGGTTGTGGCTCCTTTAAGGTATTTTTTAAGGACAATGACAAGGTATGAGGTATTTTTTTTAATAAATGCCTTCTACTAAAATTTCATAAATTATGTGTGTTAAAAAGTATTTTTTGGCCAATTTGTTATTAGTAATGTTTTTCTAGATTTCTCTTTTTTTGGCTTTTTGGCCTCAATACAAAATTTTGAATAAAAGATTTTCTTTTGTTTTCCTGACATTTTAAACACCACAAGGGCCAGGTCAAATTTGTAAATCACGAGTTTTCGACAGACAAAATTGAACTTCCAAAACTCCATATTTCAGATCAACCAATACAGTGGATTAGTTGAGAAATTGGTTAGCCATTGAACATTCTGAATCAATGCTTAAAGTTTTTCAACTTTAATAGTGAGTTTTGAGAATTTTGAAAGTTTTTTTTAAAGTCGTATAGAATGCGACTTTCAAAATACCTTTAAGAATTCATTAATTATTCATTCAATAAAGGAAACCTATGGCTGACCAATTAATGAAATTGATAGACTTTTATGAAGTCACTAAGAACTTTCAGATGGTATAATTTGTGAAAATCCCAGAAATGAGGTGCTAAAAATTTTTACAACTTTAAGGAAAATATTAAGACAAACCTATGGCTGACAGATTTTTGCAACTTCTTATAGTTGACATTTTTTGACCAGTAATTGGCATACTCTTTTTTGCGAATATCCTTCATACTGCGTGCTAAGATTCCATAGCCACATGAAGGGCCCAATTTTATACAGTTTTTTTTTATACAAACTTTAAAAAAAGTTGTTATTGATAGTATTTACCACGATTATTTGCCTGTAAATTTAATTATTACATAGTCTTTTGACTCAATGATTCATATAGTTATTTTAACAATTTTTACTTGATGAACTAAACTTAGCCTAGTGTTGAACTGGCACTATGCCTGGTAAGTTAAACCTTTGTTGGTGTATAAAATGAACCGTTTATTTTGAATGCTTTTCACCTGATCGCAGTTTAATTTAATCTGGATCTGTATTATCAAAACTGTTTTCTGAAATCTTTTATACAAATCACATTCAGTCAGTCGTGATACAGAGATCATACACTTCATAAATTCATGTTGTTTTTTTTTTTTTTGTCACCTGCCATAAAAAAACGTATTCGACTGCAAAATTATCAGTAAGATGTTTCACAGTAAGTTTGCAGAATTTTAACAAAGACCAATAAGGATTTATGAGTGAGTTGAGATTTCATTTTTTCATGCTAAATCATCCTGTTTCACGTGCCAGCGGAACATAGCCATTTATATATTCAACTTGACAAGGGATCATGATAAGTCAGCAGTTAGATATATGTAATTAAAATTACAGTGTGCCATGTGAATTCGTGAGTAACGCAAGTATCACTGCCAAGAGCTGTCATTTTACTTGTAAACCGTGTTAATTTATGTTGATTGTCATGTTAGTTTAAAAATTGACATGTTGATTTTTTTAGGTAAGATTTCACAAAACATTAATATATTGTACCTCGCTAAATATTAAACATTATGAACTGTGTTGAAAAATAACATAACTCTAACAACTGGTCGATTGCTGTTTAATTTTACATGATGTTCATGTTACTTCATTTTCCAATAAACATTTTGGTGAAATTGTTTCCCATATTCATTTTCTGCTTTTTATACAACAAAAAATAGTGATAAAAAAATGTATTTAATACAAATTTGCTTTTAACTGTTGCAACTGACTTTACATTAAATAACTTTAATAAATTAGTGCTTTATGAAAGGGGTTTACAGGCGAGGTTTCATTCAATATTTTTGTCTACTTCCCTGGTGTTTAAAATCTACAAAAACTGTTTATATCATTATTCATATTATGTCCTCATCAAAACTCTTACACGCATTAAAACAACCTTACGTTACGTTTTTTCTCTTAAAAAAACAGGTTGAATCCCTTTTCAGTATAACCAATCCAATTTCAAACTATGTATTTATATCTGATTTCTCATTTCAGCAAAGAAAATAACCCAAAGAGTTCACTCTTATCAATCGGAAAATGGAGCCTGCGGGACATACACGACACAAAATTTAACGAAGACAAACTTGCCATTCAATTTCGAGCCGGATGCTTGGGTATGTAAGCTAAAACTCTAACCATAAGTCCGTAACACAATGCGATTGCGGCAATAATTCCACAAACTGCACTCTAACTTTACCTTCTTCTTCTTCTTTGTTTTTGTTGTGTGTTTGTTAATTGACACAGGAACATTTGGGTTTGCAATGAATCGGTACTGCAATATGCCATATCAAACATGGGAGCTAAAGCCAGATCTGAAACTGTAAACGAAATTTATAGGTTACGTAATGAAACCCATTTGATTTCAAAAAGTCTCTTCTAGTGCAGGAGCAATCCAATTCAGTTTCACAGCGTCCATAATCAGCATGGACATGAGCATCACATCCGATGGCTATTGTGTGAATTCTTTTCAAGGCGGCACCACAGACACCATTACCAAGATGGTTGGCAGAATCCTGTCACTGGCCGAACTAAAATCGATTTTAATCAAATGCGCTGTAGATATATTCCCCGATGAGGATGCATTCTGCTATACAGAAGGTTCGTGCGAGAAGAACTTTGTCATGGAAATGCATTTGTATGCCTGTTTGTCCACTCTGGCCCTTTCACATAATTTCGGTTGGTCTAGATGGAATCTGCTGGCCGGAAGTCGCACTGCAGTGCTTCTGATGCGAGAGTTGGTGGAAAATAAAAAGGTGGTGAGTTTTGTAAATTCATTATCATGAAATTTAAATGGGCGTCCTGCGTTGCCTGATGCGCCTCTCATTTGTGATGTTGTTGATGGTTTTTGCAGCCTAACCATTCGACACTTCTGGTGACACCACTTCGCACCGCTATTATCGATTGCACTGAAGTGTCAGCGTGTTTTAATCCTGTACCGGCCCAAGGGATGGGCTTTTATGCCGATTTGTATCAACTGTCGCAGGTGCATTTGTTGGCTAGCAGTCGCGAAAAGCAAGTTTCTATGGATCCGGTCTTAAGGGATAATATTGCACAGATTCTAATGGCAATACGGCCCTTGAGTTTTTGCTGATACCAGTATACTTTTATGGGAATTGGAAAATTTATTCATGGATATATCGATCGTTTGCTTAGAAATGTGCTGCAAGCGGGAAAAATGTATCATCTATCCATATTTATAGTAAAACGTATGAAATTAAAAAAAGAACGTATAATAAAAAGAACTTCTCGTTTTTAGAATAGAGAATCAAATTTTAAAGAATTTGCTTGTTCAATGTGTATTTGCTTAAAATAGATGACTAAATCTAATCTATAAACAGGGTCTTTTGCATAAAATACGACAAAATTAGAGGAATTTTAAGAAAATTGCCCCTCCTTGCTAAACAAAGGCAAACCGACCCCCTTCAAGTAGGATTTTTGTCTTGCCTCGACACAAACTACATGCCCTAGCCTTTTGTTGGATCTTATGCAAAACACCCTGCATCTGTTACTGCAAGACTCTGGAATGCCGACATTTTAGAATTTAGCTGAAAGATTGGCAATTCTTCTTCAGTAGTATTGGTAAAATTCAGAATTGTTTTATTTTTATAATTCATTCTGGACTTTTGTCTCCAGTGTTCTTGAACAAGAGTTCCTTGGATGGTGAGCTTCGCAGGTTCCAATGCTATTTATTTCGTCTTTGGGCTCTTTTATTTTGATTTTATTCATACCCAGTGTAACATTATACCGTAAAGGTGCCGGGAATTTATTCCACGAGAAGCTGCTCTACATGGAAATTTATTCAACTTTTAGTGGGAATCTGTTCCATTTTTAAAAGTTGAGTTCATTCCCACGAGAGAGAGAGAATTTATTGCACCTTACATTTGTGGAATAGCTTCCCACCTAAAATAAATGATATTATCGATTCCATAAAACAGAAAATCGGACAACCCAAGGTACTGTTGTTCAAGAAACCTGTTGACATACATAGAAGTGATTGAACGGAGTTGCGTGAGCGAGATGAACACCCGAAACCCAGTCCAACAGAATTGTTTTGACATAGACGCTTGGCTGGTGAGTGAAGTTCTTTCTCACTAAAAAGTGTACTCAAGAGTGTAATAAACTCTCTCTCTGGGTTGTGGGTGGGAATGAACTCCACTTCGAAAAGTGGAATAGATTCTCTCCAAAAGTGGAATAAATTCCCATGTTGAGTAGATTCTTGTGCAATTATTTCCCTACCCTTATCGTAAATTATGTCCGCATAGCTTTATTTTTTTTCCCCCAAAACGGGGGGACACTCGGTCGTATACGCATTTTTTTTATTTTATTGGTTTTTTAACCAGCTCCACTTTTTTCCTTTTCCATATTATATCATATCATATCATATCATATCATATCATATCATATCATATCATATCATATCATATCATATCATATCATATCATATCATATCATATCATATCATATCATATCATATCATATCATATCATATCATATCATATCATATCATATCATATCATATCATATCATATCATATCATATCATATCATATCATATCATATCATATCATATCATATCATATCATATCATATCATATCATATCATATCATATCATATCATATCATATCATATCATATCATATCATATCATATCATATCATATCATATCATATCATATCATATCATATCATATCATATCATATCATATCATATCATATCATATCATATCATATCATATCATATCATATCATATCATATCATATCATATCATATCATATCATATCATATCATATCATATCATATCATATCATATCATATCATATCATATCATATCATATCATATCATATCATATCATATCATATCATATCATATCATATCATATCATATCATATCATATCATATCATATCATATCATATCATATCATATCATATCATATCATATCATATCATATCATATCATATCATATCATATCATATCATATCATATCATATCATATCATATCATATCATATCATATCATATCATATCATATCATATCATATCATATCATATCATATCATATCATATCATATCATATCATATCATATCATATCATATCATATCATATCATATCATATCATATCATATCATATCATATCATATCATATCATATCATATCATATCATATCATATCATATCATATCATATCATATCATATCATATCATATCATATCATATCATATCATATCATATCATATCATATCATATCATATCATATCATATCATATCATATCATATCATATCATATCATATCATATCATATCATATCATATCATATCATATCATATCATATCATATCATATCATATCATATCATATCATATCATATCATATCATATCATATCATATCATATCATATCATATCATATCATATCATATCATATCATATCATATCATATCATATCATATCATATCATATCATATCATATCATATCATATCATATCATATCATATCATATCATATCATATCATATCATATCATATCATATCATATCATATCATATCATATCATATCATATCATATCATATCATATCATATCATATCATATCATATCATATCATATCATATCATATCATATCATATCATATCATATCATATCATATCATATCATATCATATCATATCATATCATATCATATCATATCATATCATATCATATCATATCATATCATATCATATCATATCATATCATATCATATCATATCATATCATATCATATCATATCATATCATATCATATCATATCATATCATATCATATCATATCATATCATATCATATCATATCATATCATATCATATCATATCATATCATATCATATCATATCATATCATATCATATCATATCATATCATATCATATCATATCATATCATATCATATCATATCATATCATATCATATCATATCATATCATATCATATCATATCATATCATATCATATCATATCATATCATATCATATCATATCATATCATATCATATCATATCATATCATATCATATCATATCATATCATATCATATCATATCATATCATATCATATCATATCATATCATATCATATCATATCATATCATATCATATCATATCATATCATATCATATCATATCATATCATATCATATCATATCATATCATATCATATCATATCATATCATATCATATCATATCATATCATATCATATCATATCATATCATATCATATCATATCATATCATATCATATCATATCATATCATATCATATCATATCATATCATATCATATCATATCATATCATATCATATCATATCATATCATATCATATCATATCATATCATATCATATCATATCATATCATATCATATCATATCATATCATATCATATCATATCATATCATATCATATCATATCATATCATATCATATCATATCATATCATATCATATCATATCATATCATATCATATCATATCATATCATATCATATCATATCATATCATATCATATCATATCATATCATATCATATCATATCATATCATATCATATCATATCATATCATATCATATCATATCATATCATATCATATCATATCATATCATATCATATCATATCATATCATATCATATCATATCATATCATATCATATCATATCATATCATATCATATCATATCATATCATATCATATCATATCATATCATATCATATCATATCATATCATATCATATCATATCATATCATATCATATCATATCATATCATATCATATCATATCATATCATATCATATCATATCATATCATATCATATCATATCATATCATATCATATCATATCATATCATATCATATCATATCATATCATATCATATCATATCATATCATATCATATCATATCATATCATATCATATCATATCATATCATATCATATCATATCATATCATATCATATCATATCATATCATATCATATCATATCATATCATATCATATCATATCATATCATATCATATCATATCATATCATATCATATCATATCATATCATATCATATCATATCATATCATATCATATCATATCATATCATATCATATCATATCATATCATATCATATCATATCATATCATATCATATCATATCTTAAGGTCAAGTTAGATTTCATTTCCGTAATTTTCCATATATTACCTAGTAGCACAAATTCCTAAGAGTTCATATTCGGGCTCAAACATTTAAGTTTTATATCGACAAATGACTCTGTTACAACTAGGGTTTGTAACAAAAAGTATGGAGGACTTATGGACTTCGAAGACAAACAAATTGGTTTCTGGCGTACTTTTTACTGGAAAAGGGAATTATTTTTCCAGAATTTTCCATTCAAAAACTATAAACTTTTTTGTAAGTTAGTACCTACCAATCTACTTTAAAATTATTTCCCATACTAAAAACTAAACAATTTAACTATAGCATCTTACAGTAGCAGTTTATGGAAGGAGAAGAATAGTTGGTCTTTTACTTTCTTTTCCTCTAAAATGGTTATCCCTTTACATCCAGTGAAAGTCAAAGTTCAAGCAGGAGCTCATAATGGATTTCCATTATCCTTATCCTTGTTACGATAACTTTGCATTACATGTATGTTTGATTTAAACGATGTGATAATACAGATAAACTTTTAATACGAGATCTCTGTATGCTTTAGCTCAAAGTTTATTTTGTGTATTATACATAAAATAAGTGTAAGAAAAGAGTCATCTCTTGCAATAAAATGCTTTACACCAGACATTCAAAATTAAAAATTTTGCTGCAGTTTTATTAATCCAAGGTGACCCTTTTGGGAAATCCCTTCTTCATTCTCAATTTATTTAAATTGTTTTCAAAAATATAAAACTAACTGTGACACAAATCAGTCAGACTAATCCCTATAGGCCTGAATCAGTCAGACCTATCCCATCCCATATCTCTGGAGTCTGAGTTCAATCTGAATTCGTAAACATTCACCACGTTTAACAGTTGGATTATCTACATGGGTGTACCTTAAATAAACTTTAGCAAAAAAAAACTACCTATACACCCGCCCGTCGCCCCCATTGGATCTGAAGTATTTTATGCCACCGAGGCGATTTAACGAAAAGAGAAAACATTTTTTTTTACACTGAAGACCGAAGCACCAAATTTTCAGTCAGGATTAAGAACAAAACAAATCAACAACACACAAATGTATAATCTTCAAAATAACTATAGAGAAAATATGTCACCTGAGCATATAGAAGCACTGCCACTGTGCCATTATAAAAATAATAAAAAACAACCAGACGTAGCATAGTTTTTTAGCAATAAAATTCAAATTTGTTTGTGCTGTAAGGATGTTATGGGAACATGAAAACCTTTCTGCTCCTCGTTTTCACTATGAATACCTTGTTCTAGCTCATTTTCAATTGAAATTCCTAATGGACATTTTACGCTATTGTGTATCGTGTTTGGATCTATAATGAGTACACAGGACTTGATAAAAATGTCAAAATAAATAAACAAAAAAAGAGCTTAGCGTGTGGAGAAGCTTCGCTCTGTTTTTATTCTGGATTAGGATTATTCATAAGGCAAAGTATATACAAAGACTTTGACCGCTGTATGTGTCTCTAAGTTCCAGTTCTTCAAAGTTCATGAGTTAACTCCGAGTTAAATCAGAATTAGTTAATCCTGCAAATACTTTAATCCCGAATTAGCTCAAAAGAAGTTTTTCAGTGGAAAATTAAATTTAACTTCTCGTTGTCAAAAATCTTTCGAAATCGAAGTGTGACAGTTTCATAATCTTCATTTCCATATTGTCGTACCGCGATTTGAATTGATTTTTGACACGGATCTTTCAGAAATACCTATTCCAGCTAATCGAGAGTTAACTCACCAATTTTTGTAAGTTAACTCGGGGTCTAAATTGACTGAAAAACAGGTTTCATAATTTAACTCGTGTTTAACCCCCAAATTAGGATAATTTTTCACTGCAAAACTGGGGCTAAGAAGCATATTGGTCGAGTTTAGTTGATTTGATTTTATTTGTATTTGTTATTAAATTTTTGGGCCACAAATCTTATCACACTGATTTTAACTGACACTATCCGCCATATTATTCACTATAGATACATCCAGATTAAAACTTAAATCCAGATGTATTTACATTGAATTTGTATGCTTTACATCAGGATTTAAATTTTTAATCTGGATGAATCGAGTGAATAATATGGCCGTATGTGTTGATTATTGGGTTTTTGATGCAATTATCATTAAATTAGAAATGTTTGTTAATTTTAGCAACTCTTTGGGTTCTACCTAACGATCAGCAAGGTGCTGAATATTGACTGTCAAGGGTCCCAAGTTTCAACTATACTACATAGTACATTTTCACTAACCTCGATTAATTCAGATTAAAACTTAAATCCAGATGTAAATTAATTTAAATCCAAACATAAAATCCAATTCCATATTATTCAGTCTTAAAATTCACATTTAAATCCAAGGATAATATGGACAAAGATTTAATAAATCTGGATGTAACAAATCTCGATTTCAAGTCCATTTTAATCCAAAGTGAATTATATGGCCGTTAATCTTAGTCAAATCTGGTATTTTTATACAAATTTATTTCTTTAATCTAGATTTATCTTTTTAAATCTTCATAGAGGACCAAAAGTTTTACAAATCGAACAAACCTATTTTTCTGAGTACAATATTCGAGAATCGAAAATATATTATTCGAGACTCGGTTTTTTTTTTCATTGTTTGACTCAAATAAAACTTTCTATCTCACTTTCACTACATATATGTTCTGTTCGTCCCACAAAATATCAATTTGAACCATATCAGTCCTTAGTTCTGTCAAACTTTACATATATAAATAAAATGGTACAGAAATTGACAGTTTTGGGAGGTAAACGAACATTACCTGTAAATCTACTTTTAAATCTCTTTGTGCGATTGAAACACTACCTAGGATTGATTAAATACATTGCCCTTAAATGAAAAAACTGCATAAAGCTAAAAAAACAACTCCTACGATTCGTATTGCTATTTTTTTGACAAATTAAAGAAACAAGTTTTACATAGAAATAGATAAAATTTTGATAATTTGCCAAGAGGCACAAAAAAAGTGCACACACATTGAACAACGGTGTACTGCTGCACCTCAATGAAACCGTCAGTATTTTCTTCACCATTTAATAATGAGTAAGAGGATTTTTGTGTCACCCCGCCAATCTGTCCACCCACATTTGAGTGCTCTTTAAATAAGCTGAAATAATTTCTATACGTTGTTGGTATTATTATTTAGTCTATGAAGTGAAGTACCGACTATTCAATACAAGAATAATTCTGAATCACGGTATACACCCCGTGTCACTTACCGACATTTACCTGTTGGATTTTTGGCTGTTTAATTTGTGGATATATAAATGTGTTTTCCGAAAAAGAAGGAATATTGACACTTAAGATTTTGGTTTCCAATTTTTGTATTAAATTTGTTTTGCAATGTTTTTTCAATGTTCTACTTTTATTCTCAATGAAAGTTTTCCAATTGTTATGATGCAGCAGTTGTCAAAAATACAAATGACATCTAGCTGTCAAAATATTGAGTAAGGTTTGCCATTTCATCATGCGTTGTTTCACGCCTGCCGAATGTGTGGAAATAATTAAAAAAAATTAAATACGCTATGTGAATTTCATCGTGAGGTCGGCCGTTATCATGGCCTCAGTACGCAGGCTATTCATCGCATCGCCTAAAAGTTCTGAATTGGGCATTGCCAAAGAGTCTCGGCTTATTTTTCGGTTGGATTTGGCCTACATCCGTATAAGATTGTGTTGATGTAAGAACTGAAGCCGGACGACCATAGACAACGCCGGCCGTCGCGTGAGTTCGCTAATTGGACGCTAGAAATGATTGCAGGAGATCCGGATTTTGGCCAAAAAATCATCTTCTTGGGCGAGGCCCATTTTTTACCTAGCAGCTATGTCAACAAGCAACGATTGACTGTTTGGTGTGATCAATATATCATAAAAAAATATTATCCTCAATCTATTGACACGGAGTGTAATTTGCATCTCCGTCAGCGAGCGTCGTTGTCACCAAGCTCAAGCAATGAGCGCTAGAGAGAATGTAAATGTAAATAACTACCCTCAGGATACGAAAAACTCAAAGGTTTTATTAATATTTGAAATAAGGATGCTTTTTGATGATGGTATAAGTTCCGGTATAAATACACAACATACATACTATATACTTACAAATATGGCTCTATCTATAACACTCACACATGATTACGAGTGCACATGCATATACCGCATCAAGTTGAATAAAAGCTTTTCAAAATAAAGGAAATTTTTTAGTGGGAGTGGTTGCAGGGCATTAAGTTTCACTTTACAATGACAAGTTTGAATAGCATTTTTGTTGTGGCGTGGCGTTACGTGAAAATGTGGTTCGTTTGTCAAAATATCACCTTGTACTTCAGTTCCGTTTCCTGCTATTTGTATACAATAACTGTCATTTTATGAATATCAAGAATTTTTGTTGGAAAATGAAAACTGTCATATCGCTCATATATATGGCGATGCGTTGTAGAGGATATTTTTTAATATGTATACATGAAGAATGTTTGTCTTAAATAATAAGACAAGTTATTTTTTATGAATCAAAATCTTTGCTTGTCTTATTATTAATGAGATTATTTTAAATAGCTCCAGATGACCACACAAAATGGCTTTTCGTCATACAGTCGGTTGGCCTGTGCGTTTTTGCGTGTTCAATCCATTGACACATATGTAGGCATCCCTGCTTTTCGGTGGAATTTGACACTTTGTTATTTGACACAGTTCTTCTAGATTACCAACCAAAAATAGCTTGAAAATGCTTTTTTCCCAAACGAAAAATGTAAATACATAATGTCCCAATTTACGGTCTTATATTCGGTGATGACGATTACTTGAGGAAACGTGTGTCAATATTATTTTTTTAATACGATTTTTTTGCTTAATTTGCGAAAACTTCACGTATCAACGGCAACATCGCGTCGTGTGATCATATATCAACAGGAAAAATGATAAATGAATGTCAACCTCTTCGGTTGCGGTGCCGAAGGGTAAAATCGTGTTGGGATATAATTACACGTCAACATATTTCAGGACAACATTGACTGATTAGCGTCATTAATGTGATTTTGGAATGTTGTATGAGCTGAAACGGTAAACGTTGTCGGTGCGTTTACATTGCGTTGACAGTATGTTAATCAATTTGTTTGTGACGCTTTGACCATTTGTGTTGACCGTAAAATCGTAGCTTTAGGAAAACCGTAGCTTTACTGCCTGAACACAATGGAGACAGAGCTACAACTGGAGCTGCAGCCGGACTAGCTGTCAAAATATTGAATACACATAATTTCAATGTTGCGAACACAACGCAACGTAGCTGCAAACGGAGCTGCAGCCGCAGCTGCAAGAGTTCACTTACTTTTAACTTTTGCGTGCAGTATTTTTGACATTTCAAAATTGATGGAGTCGAACTAGCCCATTTCAACTCGGTGAGTGTTTATATAGAGGTTGAAATAAGTTTCAAGCTCTCTTCAATCCCTCATGTTGTAAATATCAGTGCTTCAGAATGTCAGAAAGCTGTACAGCTGCATTGTAGGCACGTAAAAAAAAAGTATGTAGGACACTTTTTGACAACTATTGCAGCTGCAGCTCCAGTTCCAGCATTCTATTGTGTTCAAGCAGTTAGTGACAGATCCGGATTTTCCGCCATATTAGTTCTGTCAATCATAGGGGCTAAACTATTTTCATTATGCACAATAAGGGGACTTTATTTAGTTTTTTTTTATAATGTAGAGAGAGAAACATGACAGATATCAATTATAGATTTTCCATTAGAATCGTGAAATGAACTCACCCAACCTGTGAACCTTATATCATCAGAGTTCGAGTTCTTATTCGTACACTTCCTATAAACTCAAACTGTCCACTCTTTACCACTGTTTAGCTTCTTGATTTATAGTCCGTTTAACTATTTAATTAAGTGCCTGAGCACAACACTTGCAAGTCTTCGCTTGTTAACATTCTGTTATAATGTCCCACATAATATATCAGTTTTAGCATTTTTCACCTCACTTCTATACGTCAATCCTTTCAATTAACTCTCTTATTTAGTCAAGCAGTTAACATTATTGACCTTCCACTTGCCAACTCAACTTGCACTTAGGAATAATAAGTAAAATCGATAAATGTACAACAATGTATATGTACATAGGTACGAGCATATACTTCCATAGCACATCAGCCAGTCCTTCCAATTGTATAGTGATGACTTTAATGCCCAGGCAGGCATATGGTTAGATATGTCAATTTCAATCTGACGACCGACACTAAAGCCTCTCTATACAATAATGAATTTCTACTATACTAACCCCAATCAGAAGCCATCTGGCCGAGCTCTATTATCTGTGCAACTGGGTCGTATGCAAATCCTGAAAATCCCCTACTTAACAGCCAGGCATTATGAGGCTCCTTTTCACTGAATATAGACACAACGGAATCAAATGTGCCGAAGGAAATAGTTATTCATGTTCATTCATTTACATTGTACTCCCACTATATGCTATATGCACCTGAGCCTGAGACTGAGCCTGAGCTATAGCTCACATGCAGAAGGACATCAAACGGTGTGGCGTCCGTGTCCATGTGCAATTCAACATCCCTTCCAAAACGGCCCCGTTTCCGTTTCCCATTCAATTTCAGTTTGTGCGAGGGAACAATATTAAAGACGTGTATGCTAGTATGTGGTTGCATGTGAGTGAGTAAAAAAAAATGTTTAAAAATATATGTAGCTTCAAAGTAATAAAGTAAATATAAAAATTACAAGCGCGGGCATGGGTTTTCACTGAACTCTAGGAGAAGGGCCCGTTTACAATTTCTAAAGGAATCTTTTTTAACATATCAACCTAACTATATATGCGAGAAAATTGTAGTATGGTTCTATAACTTTGAACCCTTCAATTCTTCCTGGCTGATTTCACAATAAATCTGAATTTTCCTTTTCACAAAACCCGAGAATTTATAGGTTTACCAGATTGTAGATCTTTTGTGCTCAGACTATTTTTTAATATAACCATCAGACTAAGTGGCAATAATTGAAAAAAATGGTCACTGTCGTCGCTATACACTAATTAAGGTTGAACATCACCATCTGATGAAGCCCTTACTCGTATGTGATAGAACTGGCAATAAACCAGTTTTCACTACCCCACACAGAAAAATATTTCTTAAGGGAAATTTCTAGAACATAAGTTAACTGTATGCCAAAGGGTTTCTCATAGAGCACAGCAGGGGTTGTGACTGTGGGTTTTTTGTGTAATCGAGGTATGTGGAAGGACATGTGCAAAATTAAGACGATACAACACCCTAAAAAGTTATAGTCTCATGAAAGCAAAGACGACTGTATTTGCACCATACCGTTCCTCGGTCCGTGCGTCTGGACTTATTCATGTACGTCCATTAGGTATATATCAAGCTAGAGCCTAAACTGAAAATATAGCATTTTTATGGGATTTACAGGAGAATAAATTCGAATCTTATTTTAGCTCATATAAAATTGTTAGTTCCATTTCCAACAATTTTGTTTATTCCTGTTCACGTTTTCCCAAAAATGATTTTATACGTTTAAATATAAAATTGTAATAGATATTTCAACAAATTCTAAATAATATACACAAATCGAAATAAGTTATTCGAGTTTCTCAATGTAGAAAAAAAATCATCAGCCACCAGCATTAAACATTTTTTTTTTGACTTTATAGCCTTTTACTAAACTATTTTTAGTTTAACGCCCAATTTCTTCACAGAAGTACTAAGCCAGCCTAGTACCCAGTCAAGCTAGACAAGGTCCTAGCTTTAGTACTAAGTCCTAATGAAAAGTAAGTACCAGAGCATTTCTTCACATCACTAGTACCTGATCTAAATTCACAAAGCGGTACTAGGACTTAATACGTCTTAAACTGGTCTAATTCTGATTTTGACAATATTTCGGCATTTCAAATATTATTTTGATATTTATTTTGATTTTATTTTATTCTATTTTCGAATGAATTATGTCAATTTTAACAAAAAGGGGACATAATATCCATTCCATGATAATTGTCTCATCAAGCATCAACTATGAAATTTGTCATTGTGATCAACAATTTGCCGGTCTTCTATTTACGCACTTAATAGCAAAACGGCTGTCGTTGCTACAAACCTACAGAGAGTGGAAAGATGAAGAATGCCAATAAAGTCCTACTGATATTTACAGGAGAGATCAGTGGTGCTCTGTTTTGGATCAGCTTTCAGATGAAGCATTTGATTTGAGTAGAGCATTGTGTGTTATTTTTTGCGTGGAGTTTTGGACGTTTTTCTAAGGCGAAATGTCCTTTATTGTGTGCATTTCATGTGTGGTTCATGCAATAATGCATTGGTCGCGTTCGGGGAAATATCCAGAGCTATCAGGATAGGTTTTGTGTTTATTTTAATCCCTTATGAAAACAGTGAATGCAAAAACAACAATGAATATCTGAAAATTTTTGGGAAATGTGCGGAAGGCCTTTTTAATAGCGTGTCGAAACTGTCTACAATATTATTAATCGTTTTAGATATGAAGTTGATTCTCGATATTAAGTCCATAAACCGTGGTTTTACGACTGCATCAACACACGTCCATGCAACGAATTCATTGAAGAAAATGAAAAAAATTACTCTGATTCAGGTATTAGCGCCACAAGACTGCCGATTTTAAAGTCCTAGCTAATACCGAGTCCTAAATAGTACTCGGTACCAAGTTGACAGAACTAGGGGCTTAGTACTTATGTGAAGATATCATTTGGTACCGATTTGAGTACTAACAACTGGTATAATAACCAGGTACAAGCTGATTTTGAAGAGTCAGCTAGTACCGAGTCCAAACTGATACTCGGTACTAAATTGACAGGACTCCGACCTAGAACTTGAGTGAAGAAATGAGTTGATACCTTTTTAGTACTAATTTTAGGACTAGTACCGGTACTAGCATTAGGACTCTGTGAAGAAATTGGCCGTAAGACAATTTTGAATTATAGCATCATACTAAATCTTTTTGAAGTAAAACTTCTTTTCCGACGTTGGGAGTAAACATTTTCGACATTTTATCGGTCAAAGACCAGCATTTCCATATACGAGGTATCCGAAGAAGAATCCTTAGTCCTCGAACACAATGGCTGCGATAAGAAAACGAGACGTTAGTGTGACGAGATCTCGTTGTTCTTGTTAAATTAGTTTCGTCAAGTTACATTAAATTTATAGAGTTTAAGTAATTTTATATCAGTTCGCTGCAATAGTATTTTGTTAAATCTCCATCGAATTGGGGAATTGTATTATAATTATAAAATGCTAACAGTGAATCATGTCACGCTCTCGTCTCGTTTTCTTGGACATTACCTATGAGTCAGTCATTTTTTTCTTAAACCTCGTCCCGATTTCGGAGATTTTACTGAGGTAAATCGGTGAGTTGAAATTAATTGCTAAACCGCGGATTAAAATTTAAACAAACGTTGTACTTCAGTTAACACACCGAAATCAGTGAACTAAAATTACAGAACCACAAATCAAAGTTTGAACGACGCACGGCGCTCCGTGGCTCAGCAATTTTAAATCAACGATTTTGGTGGATTAACTGAGGTTTAACGATGGTTCAAGGTTTAATTATGTTAAAATAACAAATTTCATGATCGAACCATCAGTCAATCTCAGTTAACTTGCTGAACCATGGATCAAATCTTAAACCATCTTTCTACAACTGGCCCTTAAGGTTACTTGTACATACGCTATTCAAATTTTGATCGATTGTTCTGCAATATTAACTCACCTGTTTCGGCGAACTATATTGATCAAGTTTCAAGTAAGTGACAAAAAAGTCATTTACCTACATGTTAAACAATCCTTGAATTCTCATTTAACCTATCGAAATCGGTGAGTTATAATTGGTGAACCACGGATCAAAATTTTAACCACGTTAGTACAATTGCCGATGAAGACTTTTGATCCATCAATTTTTTTAGAATTTAAATGAGTGCGAACGAGAACAAATATGATTTCACATTCCCACTCAATTCATTTCGAAAAAAAGTCATGACTTCGTTTTAAGGCTTAACTAAATACATTCGAGAGTTTTTCCAAAAAATGCGAAAGTGAAACAATACACATATCATTATGCTAGCGACATCACCGTGCAAAACAGCGTATCACATTTGAGTTGAGTCGAATGCATTCAATCACGCAAAAGGCTACTTCAGCAACAATAATCGATGTGAGTGACATCTATTAGTCATCTTCTTAACTTTTTGGTACGGTGGCCGAATTCCGCAAGAATATGGAATTTCATCTCACTTAATTTTAATAAACTGTAAAATATATAATGTAGGTAATCATATAATTTTGAGGTAATGGTAAAACCGATTTGCTTGGATGAAAAATATGGAAATATATCATTTACGATTGTATACGAAGAATAAAATGTTGACAAAAGGGAACAAAAAAACGGTGTTCACACAAGCTTCAAGTGGGGTGACTCATTTTGACGTCTCTCGTTTTTATCTCACCTCACTCACATCTCTTGGAAAGAAAGAGATGGATAATTTGAAAATTCCTGCCTCACTTCACATTCTCTTTCTTACCAAAAAATAGGAGTGAGATAAAAAAGAAAGATGTCAACATCACTTGAAGCTTGTCAGAACATGGACCTATACAATTCTTATGGATAATCATCAACTTTATATTGATTATCTAACTAATTTGTAAATTCATTATAATCTAAATCAAGAATTAGTTGTTGTTATGTTGGTTTATACAAAATGTTTGTACGTTTATAAGTTAGAATATGACAGAGGCTTTGTTTGAGAGAAAAGAAGGGTTACTTCTAGTGCGCGTACGTCAGTACACACATATGTTTTTTCACAATAAACTCCAGCTGAACACGCCTAAGACAGTGACAGTTCATAAGTAAGGAAACCATTGACTTATTATATATGGACTGCCAGGAGCCAACTTCACGTTGACGCCACTTTAAGCTATGCGTTACAAGCGCCGAGTTCAGTCCTATCGGAAAATACAGATACTACTGTTTGACATTTGTATCGAGGATTTTTTTGGAATTTTTTTCCATCTGATTTCATTTTTCATTGGGTAAGTTCAGCAGACACAAGGGACTACATTTATGTAGTCAAGTGCTTTCATTGAACGCAAATTTTACAAAGGAAACTAGTTATTTTTTGAGATGTCATTAATACCAAAATTGAAACTTTACTTCCAACCTTTACCTTCCGTCGATAGTGCAGATAGTATTTATAATAATATTTTTATCTGAAAAACACCTCACACAAATGAATTACGAATTGTATATTATAATTTCTTCAATACATGCATTCTGTCTTTCCGACATCCTTCACGTTATGTGACGCTGAACGTGACTGAGATTTTTCACTTCTTGTCTAGGAGCAAATAAAATTTTCTTTCACTTAAATCGATAACTATTACCGCTGTTTGTTGATTTCATTGGCTGCTATTGTTAATTAGTTTCGCAATGATTCAACTTTGTTTTCATACTTTTTTTAATTAATAACAACAAACTAATAAACAAACATCATCGAGAAGAATTCTGAAACTGAATTGCAAAATAAAAACAAACAATAAATGTCAAACCAGTGCTAAGGGTTATTTGAAAAAAAAAATCCCTTAACCAAATCCAAAAATTTCCTTTTTTTACAAACAACTTCTCGCTTAATTTTCAAAACTGTTAATTCATACAAATTTTAGTCATTGCGAAGTTCATAAAATAAAATAAAATTAGTAGAAACTGGCAGATTTGAAAAGTAAATGAGTAGAGGTAGTATTTTGCTTTACAATTTTTGCTAAGAATATTGAATATATTTAGTAGGCGTGTTTTTTGCAAGTCCATATGGATTTGTCGAAAAAACGACATCGGGACTTCTTACTTACAGTACGTAAGTCCCGATAATTATCTGGACTTAGCTAAGTCCATATAGATTTAAGTTGTTGTTGTATTTACGTGTAAAACAATTAGTTCCGATGTTGTTTTTTCGACAAATCCACATGGACTTGCAAAAAAAAACAAAAGGAAAATTACGACAAATCTTCAGGATTTTGACAGATACTACCCTTTTTCAAGACGTATATCCGCACCTGATATATATCATATGAGTTTGAATGTATATATATTATAATACCCATATATTCATTACTAAATTAAAAAGAATCTGACCGCATATTTACACACCATTCACTACACATACTCGTGTATGTAACTGAGATCAATTTGAAAGAGAACAAAAATTTTCTGTAAAATAATCGTCCCTTTAGCGGTGTAGCCACATGAAATACCATCTAACTACCGTAACGAGGAGGCACAGTTCCAGCCGCAAGGACTCTTTGGCAAACTGCTTCTGGTGCTGCTGCTACTGCCTGCTGCAATAGTGCTGCGGCGGTGGATACGGATGTGTGTCAGGAGCTTGTGTGTCAGCCAATGGCATACATAAGCTGCACCACCGAGCTCAGCAAAACCAACTGCAGCCAATTTTAGTTTTTCAAAAGCAAATGCAAGATCCTGTAGCCTTCAGAGATGTTTATATGCTAAAAATCTGTGCTATGCTACACCGTGGCGATGTGGCGCGGCGGCGGCGGCGGCGGCGCGGCGGTGGCGAGTGATGCTGAAAATGGGGAGAATTAAAAATATACTCTTTTAAATTGCCTCAAACAATTATCGCCAGTGGGAGTAAATGTGTGAATTTGTTTCACTTTACACTATACGCTTAATGCAGCAGCTTGTCAGACGTAATAATTTAAAATGTCATGCAAAGAATTGAGCCTATTTTGTTAAAAGTATTCGTATGTGGAGTGCGGCAAGGGGTGTTTTTTTTCTGGCTCTAGGAAAATCTACTCTTCTAGGAAACCTTATAAGATATAGGAATCTAAAGTGCATTCAAGTGTTTTATGTTTATTTTCTGAGTGAGCACAGTGTGTCGATTGCGTGTTGAATAACTTTCACTGGATAACAATTTCATTTCCTTTTGAGAATCACCGTAGCGCATGAATAAATGCATGTACATATTTATTTATACCATTTAACTTATATTTGCATTATGCAGTTAGCGAATGTCATAAGAGTTTAAAAATAGGATTTTTAGAAATTAAAAGTGCTAAGGTATGCGGAATCACAGGGAAGATAAGGTAAAGAATACTTCTAAGGCTATATTGAGACAAGGAAATGATCCACAGGAGTCCAAATTCCGAACACTTTTCTATGAAGTGGTAGAAGGTTAATGTGTTGGACTACTACACTGGGGTTTGAGTTTGAATCCAGCCTGACTCAACTATACCTACATTTTTTCAGGGATACTGCCTCTTAAGAGGAAGTGAGAAATGCCAAAAAAGTGCCTTTTATCATAGCTGTTCGGAAATTTAAATTTTCGTTTAGCTTTATACAAATAACGGTTATATGCAGATTCATAATTATTATTTATTTGTTTATTTATTTGTATATTGTTTTATTTATTTATAAGAGCAAATTTGTGCCATAGAGTCATTAAATTTAATTTTTTTTTTAGGAACAATTAAACAATTGACTTATGTAAAGGGTTTTTCAACAGGGACGCTACAAAAGTAGAGCAACAAGGAAAGCAAACGACGCCATATTTCTTGCCGCTCTTTTGACATTTCTCTTCAGTAAGGTTTGCCATTTTATGATGAAAAGATATACGAGCCATCAACGAGTCGAAATTATTAAAATTTGCTACCGAAATTCGGAGTCAGTGGCCTCAACGTTAAGAGCGCTACGTCCAATTTATGGTAGTCATAATCGTCCTAGCAGATCAACAATTGAGCGTCTAGTGGAAAAATTTGAATCCACAGGCACAGTACAAAATGTTCCCGTGCCAGTGAGACAAAGAAGTGCCCGTAACGTCGTATTGCTGCTGCTGAGGCTTCAGTTGCAGAAAGCCCAAATGTGTCTCTCACACGTCGTTCTCAAGCGTTGGGCATCTCTGTGACGTCGTTGTGGCGAATTTTGCGGAAAGATCTTGGCCTACATCCTTACAAGATTAAATTGACGCAAGAACTGAAGCCGCTTGACCACCAGAAGCGTCGTATGTTCGTGAATTGGGCTGAGCAACAACTTGAAAATGATTCGGATTTTCATGGAAAAATCATCTTCAGCGATGAGGCTCATTTCTGGCTGAATGGCTTTGTCAATAAACAAAATATGCGGTATTGGTCAGGCAGCAATCCACACCTACTCCATGAGTCATCATTGCATCCCGAAAAAATTACGGTTTGGTGTGGTTTATGGGCCGGCGGCGTCATTGGGCCGTACTTCTTCCGTGTTGATCAAGACCGGCACATTACTGTGAATTGGATGATATGGACTTGGAGGACATGTGGTTCCAACAGGACGGCGCGGCGCCACAAGCCACACAGCAAATGTCTCAATTAATTTATGAGAAACCAAGTTTGGAGAACGTGTTATCCCACGAAATGGTCCAGTAGCTTGGCCGCCTCGGTCGTGCGATTTGACGCCGTTAGACTTTTTCCTGTGGAGCTATGTCAAGTCTATGGTCTATGCCAACAAGCCAGCGACGATTGATGAACTTCGTAAGAATATCGAACGTGAAATTGCAGCAGTATCGGCCGATTTATGCTTGAAAAAAATTGGGTTCAGCGTCTGGACTTCTGCAAGCGTGCCCGTGGTGGCCATGCAAAAGAAATCGAGTTCCATACATAATGGCATCAAACGTTCTTTCACATTAATAAAGAATTTCATTGATATCCAAAACCATTTTTGTTTTATTTAAAAAAAACTTTTGTAGCGATCTTATTGAAAAACCCGATATTTAAACCGTTTCCAAAAATATTGCATATTTAATGTTTTATATCTATATTGGTACTTAGTTAGAAGGTGGTCGAAACTGGGCAGAGTTAGTTCTATTTTCATAAACATTGTTCTAGTGAAATAGCCATTTGCATTGCTCCCCTAAAACAATTCAACCGTAATACTAGTACTTCAATGAATGCGCATCAGTTTACCCTTGAGCCCAACTTTGGACGTACTGTTAGGTACAGAGATTCTTTCTTTAGTCGTACTACAAGAATGTGGAATGCTTTACCCGGCTCAATTTTTCCTTGCCATTTCGATGTTTAGACATTTAGAACCAATGTGCCACTTTCCTAAACGTCACAACCCCTTGAGTACGCGCAAAATTTAAAAAAAAAAAGCTTGGGTTAGCAAATCCCTGTTAATTTTTTTAAATTTAAATATAGTTTTGTGCTGTACCCAAAGTAAATCGTTATAATGTTTCCGATTCCAACAAATTTAAAAATTCATAAACGTGTAGGGGTGATACTTTTAAGAATACCTAATACAAAAATTGTTAAACTTCTTAGGCCCATTTTTTCACTTGTGAGTTAAACCAGAGTAAGCTACCTCTAGAAGTAAATTAACCCACATTGAACTGAGCAAGCAGGTTTTCGGTGGAGAAGGCATGCGGAATGACTAAACAAACTCAGTGCATACAGTTAATCCTGAGTTAATTCACCAAATTTGATGAGTTAACTCGGGTTTAACTTAATATCGCACTGAAAAACTGGACCTTACAAAATAAGAAATTATTTTTTTTTAACAGTCGTATAAGGAATTACTAAGGATTAAAGGTAGCTAATTCATATTTTGTTTCTAACTTCATCAGGAAATACAGAGCAATGACATTTTGAGCATGAAATGTTGACTTCTGAATCTTGGTTTTGAGGGAAAATTAAACACCCTGTACTCCAGTGAATACCCTAGAGCTCTATTTATTAAAGTAGAAGTAGCTATGTACTTGCAAATTTTTAGCCAGACGTGCGTCGTGTCAGTCGCTACATGTGAGTTTTATCCAGTTCTAAATTCATTTAGAAATAACCGTCTGAATTTATTAACGTTTTTCGATTTTTTTAAACTTACACTTCTTTAAAATTTGCACACACAAGAATTATTTTGTAAAATTTTAAATGTGTATTCCTTTGCTCTTAAAACCTCGAAAAACCAATTAAATATTAAATAAAATTCTTAACATTGCTATACTGAGCGGGCAACTTTTACCTCCACACAAACAAAAAAGACAATCTTAATTTTCATCTCAGCTTTTCAATATTTTTCTCGTCAATACGATTTTTTCCTGCAGAGTTGCGACGCAAATGATGTTATCGAATATGTATATGAGTTTAGCAAACTGCGTTATCGAAAATATCTACTTGTAATGTTTTTTCATTCAAATTTGCAATTGGTACATGTTCATACTGTATTTTTGATGAAAATTACGTTTTCAAAAACAGCTGGTGATTGAGCTATTTGAAGATTGGATTCAAATTCAGCACTTCAAACACACTTAGATAGGTGGACTCTGGTTTCTGTTCCAAATAACTTCTCAATTTGTGTTATTATTCACAGAATCCGTTTTTGTGAAAAAAAAAAAATTGCATTTCGTCAATTAGGTATGTTACATTTGGGAGCGGTTCGATTAACCGCAAACCAATGTCTCTAATAACAAAATGTCAGATTTTTTAAATAAATCTCGTATAACGAAATCTCGCAGCAACGTCTCTAGTTTTGAAAATCTTCACCGAATATTGCTAGATTTTTATATGCACATTTTTGTAATTGAGATATTTCACTTTGCGTGATTTTGAAATTTTAGATTGGCTACGAAATCTCAAAAATAAAAATTTGGTATTACGAAATTTCGCAATTACGAAATTCCCACATTTCATATTCTCGCAATTACTACATCCCACTTTCAATAATACCGCAATCACTAAATCCCTCTTTTTAAAATCTCGTAAATTAAAATAATACAATATCGCATTTGAAAAAAAAAAAAAAAGGTTCAATATATTCTGGTGCTGGTGCTATGAATTAAAGTCCAGTATCTACATTATAATTCAAAGCAAAATTTGGAACTTTTCGAACTTATAAGAGTCAGTTCCTTGGGTAACCTTTTATGACCATTTTCTGACCTTTGAGAGAGTTTAATGCTTTTTTTCCTCCAATATTGAGGCTTTTCAGACAAACAGACTTAATTTCGTTTTACCCTATCAACGTTATGTCACGTTTAATTAAGACTTCCAAAACAATTTTTTTCTTTTGTGGATAAAGACAATAGGGCATATTCATAGTCACTTTTAAACTCCAGTTTATCATAGACATGCATTTATCCCATCTAAATATCATTGAATAAACCCCAGTCTAATGCTGCATTTACACGACTGACGAATTGGCAGTATTCTGGCATTTAACTGTCAAAAAAATGACAGAACAATGGAAAAATTCATTCTTTTGGCAGTATAGTGACAAAAAAATGCCAATTTGTCACTCGTGTAAATCCAGCATTAGATAAACTGGAGTTTAAAAGTGACTATGAATATGCCCCATTATTTCGTTCGAAAAGATACATTTTTCAAAGCGTTTAAATCAAGCGTGAATCCGTGAATAGTTTGGAACATTTTTTTTTCCTCACAATAAAAATCATAGTTTTAGTTTGAATTGCACTTCTTTCCTAAATCCCAACATATAAATTAGTTGTTGTTTTCTGTTGATCATACTTATTTTTTTGTTATAAAATTGAATTAATTTAGTTTTACTGCAACGTTTAAAATTAGATATCATCTGTGTTAATGCTCGCTTTTTCTGATGGAACTGTCAAGTAGCAATAGCAACGACACTCTGACTATACACATACTAAAGTTTATCAACCAAAATAAAACTTTTAAAACAAACATTTTCATCAAGCACTTAATTTATAAAGACTCGTATCATTCTTGTCTGTCTATTAAGTGACTTCTTTTGAATCACATCACATCATACCATCACATATATGTATGTTTGTACTTGTACATCCTCGTGCACGAATATAAAAGGGGAGTATAGAGGATGTTTTGAAAATTTATTATGCGAATCATACTGCCACTTTCTGCATTTAATGATATTTTTGTGGGAATTGTTTTGGAAAAAAAAAAAAACATTCTAAACAGAGACGAAGAAATTAGAAATGAGATGTGGTGAGGTGTGGTGTGAGTTATTAAACCATGGATGTCTAAAATGCAGTCGTTGAGTTGAGTGTTAAAAATGCATCTTTAGAATAAGTATTCTAAAAGAACATCTGGCTGCTTGTTAATAAAAGATCAAAGAAAAATTCACGAGGCTAAGGTTTGAAAGATTTCACATAATTTTCTAGTCAGAACTACGAAAAAGCATATTTTGCTGACAAACAACAACAAAAAAATCGTTGTAAGCTAAAATTCAAAATCTGAAGACTGTAGACTGAAGAATAGGGAAGATAATTGGAATGGAGAATTTATAACTTATCCGTATGATTTGTATGTAAAAATTGTTAAAATTAAATGCAAGCCTCCATCGCAAGAACTTACTTGTGGTCTTAGACTACATGGGGGGCCAGGTATTGAGGATATTGAAGATATTAGAAAGTGTTTGATATGCCAGACGAAAGTCTTCCCAAAATCGTTTCTATGAAAGATATACAAAGAAAAAAATTTATGGTATAGGAAACTTGAGGATCTTGCAAGCTACTGTTGAATGGAATTCAATTCTGTGATAGCAAACGGAAGACTACCAACAAAAACATAACATCATTTTTTTTTAAAATAAAGGGTGTTTTTCTTAGACGTGTAGTTTTCAAGGAGAAATAAAACGCATATAATTTAATGTTATGGCCAAGAATTAAGCTTTATTATAAAGATAAGAGTTTGCCATTATTATTTCGGGCACCGGGTCTGGCTCGAATAAATTCCAACCGAGAGGCACGATTTCCTAACGTTGTTCAGGAGTAAGTCTATTAATTATGAAATGGCAAACCAAACTGAGCATAAATCAAGTGACAGCTGTCAAAAAGACCAACTAGGAAAAAGTATTGCCAGATTGATATCCACACGTCTAAAAAAACACCCTTTATTTAAAGAAGAAATCGACCAAATCCGGCGATTTAAAGAAATTGATAGATCACAAACAATTTTCTGATTTAAAGTCCCTTCACAAACTTTCTGACACAAGAAGCTAGAATTAAGGCAGTGAAACCATTTGCAAATCATCTCAAAAAACTAATGAAATCATTAGACGGCTTAAGTGATTTCACTTTAACTGCAAAAGCTGGAAGAGATTTATGTGGCGTTTTAAAATATATCAACAAATTTGAATGTGTCCTCATGGCTTCGGTTTGGTGCAAGGTTCTGAGCGCTAAAAATGAAAGAAGCGTCATTCTTGAAGCCACAGACGTTAAAATTCGAAAACTCGACCGTTCGATATCCGATTTGCAGCTGATTCGTAACCAATGGGATCGCACTTTAATTTGAATGCAAAGCAATTGCGGCTGGATTGGGAGATATTTCCGAATCATTCTCATCGACCCGAAAAAGATTGTTGAAGAGACATTTTGGAGGATTTCAAGGAATAGAACAAACTGAACAGACGAAGAAACAACTTTCAAAAGAAATACCTTCTATGACCAAGTTTTAGCCGTAGAAGTAGGCATGATATTAAATGATTGGGGACCCGGGATTCCTCTTGGCGGCCCTGGTTACGAGAAAAAACCAACAAAAGTAAACGTCAAACCCCTATTTTCAACGGACAGACAAAAACCACTTTTTTGAACTTCTCCACTATCGTAATGTTATTTTTTATATTAAAACATCAAACATTTTTGTTTACACTAAACCAATTATGTACTTACTCTACAGTATAGAGCAAGTAAAACTGCAGATACGAGATTTTGACTGTTTAAGAACGACATCTTATTTACACTTCACACTCCTTAACTATACTTATATAGTTTTGGCACTTGAAGTGTTTTATTGTTTTTCGAACACAATATGGCATTTACCAGCCCTTTATGGAAATTATCATGGTATGACAACAATTGAAAAACCGACTGAGAAATGTCAACTTCACACAACCAGAATTCAAAAAGAAAATGAGCTTTTTTCAACAGTTAACCATAAGTTCTACTTTAATTAAAATTTTAATATGATAGATGTGTGAGAATGAGGATACATTGCCAAGAGGTTTAAATGGGAAAAAGAACATTCGTACACACATTCATAAATATGAAGTTAACTATTTGCCTTAAGTCCTTTGTCGCATGGCTTCTCGTCGGCAGGCTCTTGGAGCACTCAAGGGACTCAGTCACATTCAATCATGGAATCAAAAGAGACAACGAAACAGACCTCTTAAGTGTTATGTTATGAAAATTGTAAAATGATTTGTTTAATGTATTTTCTTAGAAGTTACCCGTGGAGTATTGCTTGAGGCGCAGAATTTCCACGCCAAAGGGCTAACGACTGAATCTATCATACTTATTCGTCTAAAATTTGTTGCCAAAAGTTTTTTACTGAACAATGAATTGTATCAAAAAGAAATTTAAATAAAATTTGAAGATAAGTTAATTCTCTCCAGGAAAGATTCAGATCATTTCATTCCTACGACCGATGATAGAGGGGGCTACGGAAATTAAATCCCCAATCGGCATAATGACATTCCTTTTGAACTTTGAAACACCGTTAAGCATCACTCAAAGTTAAAAACAACTCAAAAGTAGAACAATCAAATAAGTCTCCAAATGTGGAGATCTTTTTCATTCTCTTATTTCATCATGAACTAACTCCACAATCTTGAGAATGAAAAAAATTCCAAACATTTTATGAAATAAATTATTTAATTTTTTGTTTGGGGGTATATTTTATGTGGGAAATTAGTTCCCGGAGCCGATCATTAGTAGCCCAGGAAAATTAGACACAAAACGGCATAATTTCGAAAAATTACGACACAGCTGAATTTTGGGAGAGCTTTATTTTAAGGTCTTTCATAAGCATTTTATTAAAAGAGCCCTCAATTTAAACCAAGGGTTACGGTTTTAGAGGAGGTGAAATTTTCAGAACTATCTGAATAGTCTGACAGTTTTTTTGAAACAAAATGTGAAGATACACGAAAATTATTCAGACCAATTTTTTCGTAAGAGTTATATAAAACATTCCAATAAAAACTACTAAATCAGTTATTATTGCAATTAACTTTTTCCACATAACCTCAATGAAATTGGCTGGGTGATTTTGCGTACGTTTTTCTCAAATTCTATCGCTCTTACAAGAAAAAATGTCAGAATCTTGTTTGTGCAGAATTTCAAAAGCTACAATTTGGGCCTTAACTTATTTTCCGAAAAACCGAAATTTTTCAAGCAATTTACGAAAGCTAAATGTTGCCCAATTTCAATCCAAAAAATCGAAAGCTCTGGGTCCTAATGTAAAATACTTTTTAGGAAAAGCTCTCAGCTACAATTCAGCTTTGTTAAATTTTTTTTGGAAGTTAAAGTTTAACTTTCTTGGGCTGTAAGATGACATAGCCATTTAAAAATTGTTAAAATGACAAAAATATTGGTCGAAAAATAATAACTTATACTCAGTTTTTAAATTCTCTACAAAAAACTAACGAGGCTTATGTGAAAATTAATTATAGTCATTTAGTAGTATATTTTTTACCAAAATATACATAGTTTGTGACTTGAATTTATTGTTTTAAGTACGTTGCTGATGCGAAACGAATTTGTTTGTGGTATCCAACAAGACACCAAAATGATTGCAACTAACACAGTGGAAAATAATATCCATGTATGGAGAGTTTAACCAATGGAATACAGAAAAATGGAATGGAATACAAAAAAAAAAAAATTAAGCGCACAAAAATCACATGCAACGAACATTGAAAGAGACAATAAAAACAAAATCAAATAAAACTAAAATGTCATTTTTCCGCACACAATTATTTGGGAAGAAAAAGTGGAGACTTCTCCAAAATATCAATCCCGCTCAATGGACAGCGTACTCCTCAACACAAACCACAAGTAAATGTTTTATTAATGATTTCGTTTTGTCGTTTTTTTATGGAATTTCCTAATTCATTTATGAAACGGCATCATACTTCACCCCGAAAGGTCGACTTATCGGTAGCTGGACATCATAAGCGTATAGATGAATCACACAAAGTTTAAAAACTTGCCAAAGCTTATTTATGTAAAGAGAGAAGAGAATTGGACCAAGGATAGATCCCTGTGACACTCCATTCAAAACATTGGGAAATGTAGATGAGGGTCCGTTTGCTATTACACCATGCATTGTTGCCTTCCGTTTAGATATGAAAGAATCAACATACAGGACTCTAAAAAAAAAACCCAAAGGAATTTCGCAGTTTTTCAGACAGAATTGAATAGTTAACATTGTCAACAGCCTTTGAGAAGTCTAAGGACGTTAAAAATATAATGTAATCACAGTCCATTGCGGTTCTCATTTCTTCAGTAATAAAAAAAAAGGTGGATTTGCAGCTGCGCTTTGGTCTAAAAGCAAACTGACAGGTAGTTGATAAATAGATTTTTTTTTTAAACCTTTAAAATAAACGGCAGAATGGCGATTGGCAGGAAGTCCGTAGCAATACCAGTTTGCATTTTTGGAAACCGCATATTTTGAATACCGACTATGACTATTTTTTTTTACATAAATTCATATTTTGTTGAAGAATTCAGACGCCATTCCCAACACTTTTTAAAGGAGTTGCGTTTTAAAATTTTTAAAACTAGTTTTTCTCTTCTTTTTATTTTCTCTTAATTATTGCATGCATTTCCATGTCTTATAAGAGCAAGTTGTTGCGATTTAGTTGTGCATTTTATTTAAATTGGTCTCAAATTATCTCAAACAAATCTGGCAACACTGGCCATGGTTGTTCTATAGGTTTTTAAACACAAATAACTGAATATTTAATTGGACTAAACCAACATCTTTAATTTTTATAAAAATAAATTAGTGTTCTTGTGGATTTTAAGCAGAATATTTATTTGATCACATACATTTTGCTGGCTATTCAATCTTTGTTTATTGATCAGATAACTACTGGATTCAAAACAGTGCAAATATAAGCTTCTAATAGTCGCACTCAGCTAGAAAAAGAATTTCAATGATTCAATTTAAAATACTAATTGTTTATTTATATTTGAAACTACATTCTGTGGTGTGTGAAAAAATTTGTAAAAATATTTATCCAATTAATTTTGATTTTTAAGGTGAAATGTGCGTATTTTTGAAATGTGAGTATTTTTTTATGAACCCTATTATGGTTTCCGTCTCTCAATCTCATTTATTAAATTTTGTATGTACAATTTATATAGGAGACAGGCACACAGACAGATTATAAACGACATAATTTGCATTAAATTAGGGTGATGTTTGAAGGTGGTGAATTTAATATTTTTGGAATATGAATAGCAAATTATTTTACTCATTACGTGGGCAATTATGGAAAATACACATTTTTCGAAACCAATAATTTTTGATTTTAATCTTTTTAAACGATGGGTTTAAAAATCTACGCTACGGTGGAAATAAGGTTTAATAAGGAAACCTGATTAAAATGTTATTAGATATCAGCTTATAAGTCTTAACTGCCTTCATCTATAGGTATTAATTTGAATTCTCAATAGACGAAAAGTAGACTAATAGCCCAGGCAAAATACACAAAAAACAGGTCAATCTGCTGAAAAAATCCAAGCCAATATTTTAAAAATGGAATTTTTGTTATTTTTATATAAAGTTACTCAAGGTGAAATGTGTGAAATATCGGTTTTTCACATGTATACCCTGACTTTTTGATCATATTTGAAGTCGGAATATCTTGTAACTGATAGCTCAAATGGAAAAAAATAGTAAATTGGGTATAAATTTGAAGGGTTTAAATGCAACAACCACTTAAGTTAGCTATATATAGCTTCCACCAAGTTTTTATAGGATGGAGTTATAGCCTATAGGAGTTTGGTTATCAGCCTATAGCTATAGGCCGATTACCAAACTCGTTTGGTGGTGCTAAGTCTGTTATAATATTATTTTTCAACAACTTCACCATTTAAGAGAAAGGGTCAAAAACCGGTATTTTCCACTTTTCACGAATATTTCGAAATAATGATTTCTTAAAAATGATCATTATGAACAAAATCTTTAGTTGGATTTGAAAAAAACCTGTACTTTCGACATAGGACCCTTTTGATGTAACAATACCTTGTAACTGATAGTTGGTATAGACAAAATAATCAAAAATATTTTTTTGTATGGAATATCATGATCTACAAATTTATTATAAATTATTTTTTGGTAACTTTGTAATTTCAGTAAAGCCATGAAGCATATTTTTGAACAAATTTAAAAAAGAAAAATATTTTTCTTTAATGATTGCTCTTTAAAAAAAATGTTATGCCTATAGGTATTATTCTTGTAGAGAACATAATGGAACAACTTTGGTATTTAGTTGTTTTCGTAAGTATGGACCGTTTAGGAGTTACGAGTGTTCGGGAAAACCCTACATTTTCGTCATTTTACTTTTTTTTCCAATGATCATCTTTTATATAATTGTCTTAATCCTTTTTGTGGTAGATTGTATGGTCTACAAGATTTTTATTAATTGCTTTGCGATAGCATTTACCGTTTAGGTGTTATGTGATGTGAAAAAGTAAGTATGTGTAAATTTTGAGGGCTTTAAGTAGTACCTATATAATTTTTACGTTACTTTATTTAATGTACGAGCTTCACAAACTTAATTGAATTTTAAAGTCTTATAAGTAAGATAGTTAGTACTGAGGGGATTTACAATTTTCTAACGTATTCGCGATTTAAGTGGATTTAGGATAAATCCTCTTCAAATCTCCAAGATTTACCATACAAATTGAAATCTCCTAAAAAGATGATTTAAAATAAATCTCATTGAAATCTTCTTGCAAGAAGGAGATTTTCAAATCAAACAATCCTAATTTTGTGGAACGCACCCTTTTAAACGTCAGTTTTTCCATTGAAATAAAAAAAAAAGTTATAAAATTTTTTTGCGCGTTGGCCGTAGGAATAAAAATGCAAGTATATAATATTTTGGTAAACAATACAAATTCCAGATAATGCAACATTCAAAAAAAAAAAACAACGGACAACGGACAACCTAGACACTGGAGGATGGGGAGCTTCTCATTGAAGAATGGGCTGAAAAATTGTGTTTTTTTCTGTAATTATGGATTCTCATATTAAATATACTCACTCTAATGTTGTTTTGTAGAATCAAATGGTGTGATAACAATAGATTTAGGTTACTAGACTCATTTTTAATAAATAGTTTATTCAAAATTAATTGGTTTATTGCTCAAAAATTGTTTTTTTTCCGTTGGCTATACGTTTGCCGATTATATTTGTTTTACTCTTGTCAAATTGAGTTGACAATTGAATGGCAATTCAGACTGAAAACGTCAAATTAATCTCCTTTTTTGTGGTGAAAACGCTTCAAGATTAATTTTAAATCTCCTACCTTAAATCCCGGATTATATCTCTTGGTGAAAACGTAGTATAATAAGCACGGTACTACTTGTGTTCTGTATTTTATTTTTCTTTAATTTGTTTAATTTTTATCAACAATTTTGAAAAATTTGAAATTGATTTACTGATTTCGTAAAAAAAATTAGTTTGAATACTGGCTAACATGCAAGTGAAATTCAAAACACTTTTTTTCGGAACGGAAATCAGAACAGGGGTGGAATAGGGTGAATTCGAAACTAGATCGTGATATTCTAAAGCACTAACCACTATGCATACATTATTGGGTACCAGATGATGCCCTTCCATGCCATCCCATCCAGCGAGTAGTTAGATGTACATATACAATTTTTTAAAGATAAAACCAAATTTTTTTTCAAATACTTACAACAGAAGAAAAAATAGTCCAAAAACAACAGTAACACTTAAAATGACATGCTTTTTTGTACAGCCAGAAATTTATTATTTAAGTGTCTCTTAAATCAAGTTGTTTTAGTGAACAGTTTTTGAAAAATTCATTTTCAAACTACAAATTTAAAAATTAAGTTCAAACTAATTGTGTTCAAAATTTTACGTTATTAAGTAGAATTTTTGTTTTTAATAGTCAATCCGCCTTATTAATTATTAGTCAAACACAAAAATGTAGATGCTTATCTCTTCTAGTTCTTTAGAATATTGAAAATAACAGAAATAAAATTCACTTAATTTTTCTTCAATCTGTTGCTCTAAGGCCTAGTTTTTCAGCGATTAAATAAGCCAGAGTTAGCTTACTCTACAAGTAAATTATCCCACAGTTAACTGAGGAAGCAGTTTTTCAGTAGTGAATGCATGCTTAACGATTAATCAAACTCGGTGGATAAAACATCAAAAGCATCTGTTTACTTAACCCTGAGTTAACTCACCAAATTTGATGAGTTAACTCGTGTTTAACTATAACCTCGCACTGAGAGATCATATTTCCTAAAGATCATATTTCCACTACGTATAGATATTAAAATAGGTTTAGTTATTTTCAATTTTCTCAAAAAGTACAAGACATTTCCATTTTTGACTAACAATTTATAAGAGTGGCATTAATTAAAAATAGTAAAACTTAATTTTTCCAAAATTTTGAATTCGAAAATTTATTTTTCAAAAAATGTTCACTTAAATAACTTTAATTAAAAAGAAAATAAAAGAAGAGATTTCTGGTTTTACAGAAAAGTATAACATTGCATTGTAAGTAAATGTAACAGTTATTTTTTTCTGTTTTAAGTCAATTATTTAAAAACTAGCCCCTCCTGGCTAAATGGGGTGTAGGAATACAACCCCTATACTATTTTTTTCTTGTCTCTTTTCAACCTACACGCTTTAGCTTTTTATTACTCCTTGTATTTATACATTAGAAGTCTCGTATACGCTTCATCGCAAATTTTTACTGTTAAAACTTTTAAAGAGACTCATTTGATATCACCATAATATCTAGACCTTGAAATGATCTAAAAGTGTACTGGTCTTTAACTGGCAGCCACTTCATACTAAATACTAAACATTCTCTAACCTAACGGATTTAAATTTAACTACCTAAATAGATACAAATGAGAGCTGCGTTCTTCATAAGAGAATCCTTGTGTTGACATAGTCAAATGGTCCATCGACGAAATTAGGAATATGAGTATACTATGATCAGGCAAAATCCCTTCTGTTTATGGTAGTGTAAGTGTTAGAGGGTAGGATCTGCTTGTGCAGCTCAGTGAGTGTGGCAGATGGATTGAGTTAAGATGGTATTCCATATCTGACCATCAATTGGCGCTCACCGAGTTAGCGCGTTAAATAAGCGGAATTAGCAATAAAGTATTTGTGAGGTTTACACTTGTAACCATTTAACATACATTTTTTATTAGGTAGGTAGGAAGAAATGGCGGCCAACGAGCAGATACTAGCTCGCTGACTCAATTAGCGCAAATATGTTCCGTTTTGATAATAATTATAACTCATTTGAACCTATGGATGAGAAATGGGTTTGTGGGAATACTCTCTGGTGGAATAACCATCTAACGCCCCGAGTCAGACAGCTGAATGCCGAAATTTGCCTCAGAGCCATTTCGTCGCGTTTAGAAAAGAAATCAAGTCTTTGATCTCCAGTTCGGAAAGTCCGTCAAGGTCATCATAAAGAAAGCCTTTCCAAGTACCCTAAAACGGGCTAAGACAGGGCATTTACTGAGAAAGTGAACTAATGTTTCCTATACCTGCTAATTCGCACAGCTACGACAAGGAGTGTTGTAAGAAATACCCAGTTTCGCCGCATGGTCTTCTATTGTTCAAAATGATGTAGCCGCAGCAATGGCCTTAACAGCCGCCTGACTGCCTATCAGAATTGCAGTATTTCGTTGCAGTTTTTTGCATGCTTCCCCTATAGCCAGTAATTCTGCCTGAAAAACTCTGGCATAGTCGGGAAGTCGAAAAGATTTAGAGATATTTAAGGACTCGGAGAAGATTCCTGACCTAACACCACTATTCATCTTTGAGCCGACATGTCAGTGCAGATAGTTTTGTCGATGTCTCTCGTCACTGCGTCATCTTTCCAATCTTTTGAAATCCCCATACTGATGATCAAAGTAGGGGTGCAGTAGTCGGTAGGAGTCGAAACTATATTATTGAGAATGAAATTTGCGACATTGCCATGACCATAGGGCTTGGCAAACCGTTGGACAAGATCTTAAGGCCCGCCTGTGGTACCAACACTAGCTGTTTTTTTAAGCTAATCGATGTTATATGCCTTGGTCAGAGCGGGCCACCATACAATCGATCATCGTCCATAAGATCATCATTGACTGTGGGCCCCACTTTTTACCAAAGGCATAGAAGTCTACGCAGGCCTTCTTAACCCGTTCTTCAATATTTAATTTCCAGTTTAATTTAGGGTCGAGAACTACGCCCAGATATCTTGCACTGGTTAAAAGCGACAGAGTATGGCCGTTGAGTCTGGGTAGAGTGAAAGGGGGTATTTTAGTTTTGGCAGTAAAAAGCATCAATTCCATAATGCTTTGGTTAACACCTAGTCCTAGTTATTAACTTTTCTCAAAGCCATTTCCGTGATTTCACATGATGGGCGTGATTTTTCCTGACACCAGTATTTCTAAATCATCGGCATACACAACAGCCTTCACTCCACATTTCTCCAACTTGACGAGAATTTTATTCATGACTAAAAGCCATAAAAAAGGGGATAAGACACCACCCTGTGGTGTCCCTCTACTGACATATTTAATGGTGTTTGTTCTACCTAACACAGCTTGTATCCTTCTATCGCTGAGCATAGATATAATCCATTTCCTGATGTAGTCCTCTATACCCCAATGTCAAGGAGTGATTCTAGAATGGATTCAGTTAGGACGTTGTTGAAGGCCCCTTCTACTACTCCTATTCTGATGATTTTTAAACTCCAAACTAAGCTTACAGTATATACGAGTATACTATAATTATTCCATTAACTTCAATTAGAACAATTTACACTTTTGAACGCGGTAAATCATGTTTCCTCTTAAATTGTGTGATGTCATTAAAGGAAATTTTATTTAATATTGCAGTCTGAACAGCATTATTCGCATACAACAAGACCATTACGTCAACGGTGGCGCGACGGACAAAACAATTTTACGCAAAACGGGTAACTAAAATAAATGTCACAAAATTGCTCACCACTGCACTATTTCAGTATGGCGAAATGTGCATGTGCAGTGAACCCAATTAAATACTCATTACGCCACACAGTGGGCCCAGAATGCCCGTTTTATGATATTTTTATTTTTTTTGAGAGACTAAAAAGCGACTTAAATTCCTTTAACTGTGACCACTCCATAGAAGCCTCTAGGTTACATAACGGCATCGTAAATTGACATTGACTTGTGTTAGCTGTTCGCGCCGCGTATTTGGCTAGTGAGCAGCTTTAAATTTGTTCATTTTTTGTATGGTGACGGGGCTTGTGAATAAGAAAAATCTACTTTTATAGAATGAGGGAAAAATCCACAAGAGACTACTCATGAATCATGACACTCTATCACACCCACGAAATAGCAATGTTTGTTGGCGTCATGACACTTGCGCGTTGCCTATATAGTCCATGGACAATGTAACCAGACAATTTTCTTCCAAAAAATCAAACCCATTTTGGAAAAAAGTATGTTTTTCTCTAACAGGTGTAGGTATGACATAGATATTATAGTCTTTAAGAAAATCTATAAAATGTACAAAAATTTGCTTGAATGCATCATGGTTTTTTTTTGTAAATTCCTGACTTACTAAATTCTGCATTCATGTAGAAGCTTTGTTGCTTACCTCATGAGCATATACTCATCAAAAAATTATATCAATATTTTTCTGTTATTAGATCTTGGTATTAAAAGACTTTTTATCATTGATTTGAATGAACTGGTCCCACTATATGTCACGTAATCATTCATTTCTCTCCATATAATGTACATACATCAACAAATAAGAACAATTGTTAAACATTTGCATATAAATCTGTGTATTAGTATAATCGCTTGATGGAACAATAAAAGCCATTATCCAACACCTCCGCACTGATGTACGAGTAATTAGCCGCCAATTAACTCATCATCAAAATGTAAGAGTATTAGAGACAAGCCGTCACCACTGTTAATTCAAATTTGCATCAAAAGAAAATATAACAGATTAAACAAGGACAACGAACCTCCTCTGTAAAAAAAAAAAAAAAAAAAACATTTAAATGCGCCACTTGATACTTGGAGCAATAGATTAGTTTCAATTTGCAAACGTTGTAAGCTAATACCATTTTTATTAAGAGTAGTTTTTTAATTAATAGGTCACATTCAACCAAAAAGTGTGTTAATTTTAATTAAAATGTAAATAAATATTTCATATCGGAAGCGTAACATTCAAGTAACATTTTTGGGTCTTATACAATTTTAATGATGTTCCGATGTATTAACATCTATGCCAACCGGCGCGCGCGGCCGGCGGTAGAATGAAATTAAAACGTGGACTTTCCTCTTTGTGACGTTACGAGGTCAGACTTTACAATGTACCACGTTACGTTTCGAAAATCTACATAGTAGGATATTGGGTACGTTCAGTGACAAAATCTGAAGATCCCCTTCAAGCAAACTAGTCCTTTTCGGATCCGTGCACGAAGTCAAAAACGTATGGACAACTTCGCATACCAATCCATATATGGATCCTCAAAACTGCGCTTGGAAAAACGTTGATGTTTACAAATATTAATCGTGAGTCCCGGCACTCATACATCTTTTTTTTTTAAATATTTCATATCCGTCTATTTTTTAGAATATTGAATTTCGATTGCATAAATTGAGCGCATTAATTCAAGGCTTTTTATATTTTTATTTAAATTCCGCGACCACTATTCTTTAGAGCCGACTTCCGATTTTAAAGTGATTTAGTGGAAATGGTCTCCGCCGATGAAGAAATCAATAATGGTCCGTGGAGGAAACTCAATTAATTGTTTAGTGTTGTTCGCGCACATTGCGAATGTCAACGCAATGGATTGAGTGACGCTAGCGACAAGTGACACGAAGGACAATTTAGACTAATATGAGAGAGAGGAATAGTTAATAAACAAAATTTTAGGTAGTTCTAATTTATTTAGGTACTCCACATTTTGAAATGTCAAAAAATGTATGTTTTAGGTGTTTCCAAATGGTTTATGAATTTTTTTTAAATGCATATACATTTCGGAAAGTGCTTTTAAACTAGAAAATGGTTTAGAAGAATACATGATTCTTAGGATACATAAGGAAAAGGATGTATAAAATTTTGCTGCGATGTTAGTACAAAAATAGTTTTTCACTTCAGTTGTTTTACGGGAGGAGGCGTAAACTTGTTTTTGCGGCATCTTTCTACCGAATATTTTATTCTTTACCTGCATTTTTTTTGTCATCTTTTTCTTGTTTTACACTTATATGTATTATATATAGGCTGTCAAGCGCGTTTTTTTTTCAACTTTAAATTGCGATTATCGAAATACTAGCGGGTTGAGGTAAGCAGGACTGGTATCATTCAAAGTGCAGGATTTGCGGAATGGTTAGTCGCCATGAGTCACTGATCATGGAGCGCACCGCGCGTCTATATTATATACATATTTACATAATGCTTTATTTTCGTTATCGATACATTGCTACTTAGTCAGGTTCCAAAATATTCGAACTCAGGAGAAAAAAATTGATTTTTTTTTAATGTTCCATTTGAGAAAAAATTGATTTTTTAATATTCCAACGCTAATAATTTTGTATTTAATTTTTGATGTGTAAACATCTATGCTGGCGGTAGAGTGAAAAAAAAACGTGAACGTTCGTGTGCAACGTTACGTCGTGCAACTTTACGGTGTGCAACGTTACGGTCTGCATACTAGGATGGGTGCGTTCAGTGAAAAAAAATCTTAAGATCCCCTTCAAGCTAAAACAAGTCAGTTTTGGATCCGCGCACGTTGATGTTTACACACAGGGTTGCCAGTTTAGGGGTTTTCCCCCTAGATTTAGGGGCTTTTTTTGTCGTTGGGGGGTTATCTGGGGGGACGAGATGTTTGGGGGGAAATCTGGGGGGATTAATTCAGAGGTTAAAGGTTGAGAAATCGTATATGTATTAAGCTGACAGTATTCCACGAGTTAGATATTCCTTACATTCTGGGTGTCAGATTTTTAAACCAACAAAAGAAATGCTGAAAACTTTCACAAGTGAGTAAATGTATCAAACCGACGCGACAGCTAAAACGGAGATGACGATAAAGTATTAGAACTTTTTTAAAGAAGTGCAAAGGAAAAATTGTATTTCCTTTATATTTTTATTTTCATTTTAATTTCTGGTAGGTTAAACCAGAGTTAGCTTACTCTAGAACTAGAGGAAGAAGTTTTTCGGTGGAAAATGTATGCGAAATGACTAAACAAACTCGTTGCATAAAACATAAAAAGGATCTGTTCAGTTAAGTCTGAGTTAACCCACCAAATATGATGATTTAACTCGGGTTAAACTTTAATCGCGCACTGAATAACTAAACCTAAGGGCTTGTTTCACAATGTCTGATTAAAGTTCTAAATAAGCAATTTGGAACTTTTTAGTCAATTATAAACCTCCCTTATGTTTCACAATATCTGAATAGTATAACTTATAATTAAAGTTCAAAGTATTTAAATGTCCCGATTAAGTGTCGATACTTGGAAATTTAAATATTATTCATTATTTTTTTCCAGTTTTCATCAGCCAAAACTATTTTGTCTGGAAAACTGGAACATCTTATTGACACATACATTTATTATTTCGAAAAAATGCAAAACGCCAAGTTTTTAACTGGAAGGATTTAATTTGCGGATAGTTTGAATGTTGAGTAAATAATCAGAACTTTACTCCAAAATTGTGAAGAAACCCCTTAACAAATTTTCTTTTATTACTTAGTACCTTTTTTACAAATGTTTTTTTTACTGTAGCTGTGTGAATTAATTAAATTTAAAATTAAAAACAAATTTAGGAGCTGTGAATAAAAATAAAAAGTTTAAATAAAATTTAGGGGTTTTTGTTGATAAAATGTGGTAATCTGGGGGGTTTCTAAATTTTTCTGGGGGGAATTTCTTTTTTCATCTGGCAACACTGTTTACACATATTAACCGTGAGTCCCGGCACTCACACAATTTTTTTAATAATTTACAATTTTGCAACATGATTCTTGTATCGTACTTCAATAAAGCTAGTATATGGGTATAAAAGTTAGTTCCAATATATGTATGAACGTTGTGTGCCAGCCATCTATCTGATATAACTCGAATATCCAGAGGGTAGACATAGACAACCATTTTTCAATTTTCCACTCTGTTGAATTTCGATTGCCTTACGGGCAGTTAAGGTTAACAAAATAAAACGAAGATTCGACATTCGACTTGGATATTTTAATTGATTTTTCAAACTATGTATAGGATATCAGATGCTAATCCAATACACTTTAAATACAAAATATAAAACAAAAAATAGATTAAAACACAAAAAAAAAATTAAATCTACACGCGTTCGTTCATGGTAAAATTGCACTAATTTGAGATTTAAAGAACGATTTTGAATCAATAAAAGTGAATTATAAATAATTCGAATAATCAAATTTAATGTACCTACTTTATAGTTGGTGGAACTGGAATTCAATTAAAAGTGTAGGTAATGGACAATGGTGTGAATTAAAACGATACACAATATGTCATTAAAAATATTGATCGCTTTGGTTTTTCATTTCTAAATTTTTAAGACTTATTTTTTTTTTCTTCAATTAAGTTTTGGTTTAATTTAATGTGTATTTTAAGGTATGTTCCCCTTTGTGGTGTCTTGTCGTAGAGTGTTTTTTATAACCGCACTTTTATTTCATTGCAATACATTTCAATTAAAAGTGTTGGCATTTTTCTTACTTAAAATTTAGTACGCACGCATTCTTTCTCTGATTTTGTATATACCTATAGACACTAAGGTCTGCATTGAGCATTCTTAAAAATTAAAAATAGATGTGCAAGTAAATTAATTGTTTTGCTAATCGATTTATAGGAAATCAGAGAGTCGGATTCGGCTGCAATATCTGCATATTAACTATATGCATTTAGTAAGAAACGCAGATCTATGTCACACACGTTGGTCTTATCAAAACAAAATTAAAAAAAAAAAAACTAAAATCTGGTCTAAGTCTGCGTAATTTAAATAAATTTCTTAGATTTACGACAAGTGAGTTCTTAAAGTGATTTAAATTTAAAAAAAAAAAATCAAATAAGAGATTATTTTATTAAAAGCTCACGTCTTTTTTTGTATGTTTGAGATTAAAACCTTTTGTCGTCTTGACCAAAACTACGATTATTTTGTTTAGGAAGGAATGACAGGTTTTCCTCGGGGAATAGAAATACATCTAAAATCAATTGACGCCTCTTGGTTTAGTGTTTACTGATTGTAAGTCCTGATGGATGCTTAAGAGAGCCAGAAAACATAAGATCAGTATATTCGTAGCACGTTTGGATTTATTCAATTTATTCACAGACAAAAAATCTACTTCACTCTACATAATATAGTATACCTTTGGACATGTTATAATGCTTGAGGTTTGCCCTATTAAATCAATGAATTTCAAGCTTGACAAAAACTTCGGTAAACCTCTTTTTCTTCCGGACAAAGTTCTCTCTCTCTCTCTATCTCTCTTTCTTTGTTTTTATCATTTGGTTTTCTAGAAAACATCAACCACTTCAACACAATCAGTTTGATTTACATATGTGCATCCGTCAAAATCAATTTCGTTTGAATTTCAATCATTCTTTTGAGGATGTAGTGGGTCGACTTATTTATTTAAAGCTCTGAATGCACGTTTTTGAGCAACTTTTTAGCTAGTTTGTATTTTGAACCAGAAGAGAAGATGAATTGTTGACATTTTGCAGTGTTAGAATTTTTAAACTGACCTTAATGGAAATGGAATATTGTATAACTTCGATTTTTGCTTTAAAGTAATGGGAATGGTTCGACCACACGTATTTCCATGTAATTATATACATGATCTTAGTTTTGACTCTTAAGTACGATAAGATCGTATAGTTATAGAGGGCTGTAATTCCCCCATTACCTTAAGCGGGAGAGGCAATTTAAAAATAAATGACTTCAAATGGAAAAAAAAAAACATGTTATTAAAATAATACAGAAAAACTTAGAATATTGTAGCTAAAGCGGCTTTTAAAATTTGGAATTAATTCTTTATTTTGTTTTATATCAAGTTATTTCAGTAAAAAGTTTTTGAAAAATATTTTTAAACTCAAGATGAATTAATTAACGAATTAGCATAAGTAAGGTTAAACTGCCCAGTTTAAGATAATTTTCAAAGGACATTACATGTGCACGATAGTAGAAAAACCAGACATTCTGTCGTATTTAAGGGTTTAAATTAGACCATTTGAATGAGACCACTGTCTTAAGTCTTCATTTTAACACATAAACCAGCATGCTCAATAAGCCTAAGAGGTCAGTTCAGGTATACAATTGAACGTCATCGTCATAAATATGGGATAAAGAGTTTTCAGTAACAGTTTTAAGTTAATTTAAAAAAGTAAAGGGCCCAGAATGGTCACTTGAGGGACTCCGGTTATATTTGGTAGATAGTCTTCCTGCTTCTTGTTTATTAAGTATGAATAAATTAGTTTGATAGGAACTGCTGTAAGGCTCAGCTTTTTAAATAAGTTAGAATGATAGACTAAATTAGAATGATTGGGTTATCGTAATTATCAAAAAAACTACTTTTATCACTTTATTTTCTTTCTCACATATATCGAAATTTTTCGGCCGAGTCTAATCTATCACTGCCAATTGGCATTCTTTTTACATAGTCTCGTTCTGTCTCATTTCTTACTATTATGGCTTAAGTTACAATTTTACTATAGAAAAATCTCAAACATCGACTGCCAAACTCATGCAGTTCGATATAGAAGGCATTTGATGAATGAATGAACGAATGAATGAATGAATGCATATTATTGGGGTTATTACACTGTGACCTAAAGATCTATTGTGCCCCTACATAGAGCTGAATGGGGTTCCTTCTTTACAGCTCTTCCTCCAATCCTATTTCTCTTAGAAATTTGAGTATTGGAGGTATATTTGTAGAGGATAAGTTGCTCCCTTCTATCTGTGAGTATCTCAGTTGTGTTTTTTTCCTTTGGTGCATCACATTTGCCGAGTATGTGTTTCCTCGTAAGTGTTGCAGAATCTGCACGTGGCGCTGCTCACTATACCAAGTATACTTATGTGTCTTCTAATCCTACAGTGGCCAGTTAGAAGGCCCGTTATTATTCTGAGCTGATACAGTTTGCAAATCGTTCTTGTCTGTAGTTCCCAAGAAGGAGTTTGGCCTGCTGAAACTTGGGGCGTTTTTTCTAATTTTTGGATCGTTTGGGACACGCTTTCTCCTATACCACAATAGGGCTCAGGCCCTGTTAAAGGTGTTAATCCACCTTTTTTTACTAAAGAATCTGCCTCTTTATTACCCTGGACACCGACGTGGCCAGGTACCTAATGAAGTATGACACTCTTATTTTTACCAAGTTCATTGAGCTTGCCCACATACTCCCACACTATTTAAGAGTTAATGGCGTAGGAGCTCAGTGTCTTCAGTGCAGCTTGGCTGACCGACAAATATTTTCTTTCGAGATTACGATCAGCTCATCTTGCTACAGCATGTACTTCCGCTTGGAAGATGCTAGTAGATTGGCCCATCGGTATGGAAAGTTTGGTTCTAGGACAAAAAACTACTACACCAGTCCCTTCAATCGTTCTCGATCCATCAGTGTACCACTTTTGATGGTGTTAGCTTTGAGAGTATAGTGATAACCTTTAAGAAGTCTAGCAACATTGAAAAGGTAACTTCATCTCCCTCTCTGTTATCATCAGTGAAGCTTAATAAAGCTGTAAACAGTAGATACTGTTTTTTTCACGAAAATTGTGATTATTTAAATGGTAGTAAATTAAATACTAATTTGCTTCTGTACAACTCTTTCATTCACTTTTGACAAATAAGGCAAGATCAAAATAGGTCTAAATTCATCTCGTTATGCGTTTTCACTAAGTTGTAGAATTTTTCCAGCTTCCATAGGCCATAGGGAACTCACTTGCCATTAAGATTGTATTGAAAATGAAAGCGATGTACGGCAATATGTATACTATGGGCAAAATCATTTTTTTAAATAAAGGGTGAATTTCGTCCAGCCCAACAGCATTTGATTTTGTGGTAAGAACACTTTAGAAAACACCACTGCCTGATGTGGAAAAGTGAAACGAAGGCTATATCAATATCTTCAAATAGGAGTTTAAGTACTTAACAGGGGTTACGATGGTAATTTGTACGGTTACAATGGTAATTTTTCATTTTATTACGTAGTTAACAATAAATTTGCCTGAATACCTACGAATACATCATATCGAGTTTTGCATTGATGTAAATAAAAAAAACTATATATTTCTGGTGAGCCATGGCTTATTTCTTTCGTTTTTATGGTTTTAATTTTAAAAGGCGTAAGAGATTTAATTTTTTCAGTTAAGAACTTTTGTCAAAAATCCGGTGTCCAAAGGTGACCATACAAAGCTACTTTGCTAATTGCACTAATAAAAAACAAGTCTTAAAGAGTTGCATCAAAACCAAAACTGTGAGTTGGAGTGCAGATGTTTATTTGTTCCAATTCAAACGCAGTCCTAATTAGGTGAAAAGACACGTTAAACTTTAAATTCTTGCGATATAGAGGTGTCTCCATCCTAGGGCAAGATTTGGATTTGTTAATAAACACTGAACTCGTGATTTTAATCAGACCTTACAAAACGATTATATAGAATATGAAAACAGTGAGTCCCTGTTTGTCTGTTCCTCGATCTACAGCCTAATCCGCTGCTAAGCGATTCTTCTCAAAGAGTGACTTCATTTTATTAGCTCCAAAAATAATGGTACCTTCCATGCAACAGTTTTAAATAGCATATTTATCTAGAAAACGGCTCTAATGATTTTTATGAATATTTGTATCTGTTTAGTCGGTGCTATGTAGTTCTACATTTTGGTAAATTTGTACCATAAACTGTTGTTAAAGGTACCTGGCCGTAGAACTGTTTGTTTTTAATTTTCAACTTTCTCGTTAAGGCCTTCGCCGATTTCGATCAAAATGTTTATACAGGAGCTCATTTGTAAAAAAAATTTTAGGCATTTTGAAAAAAATTCAAAATCATTTGAAAATTAAATACAAAAGTCGAAAACTCGTACTTTTTTACACTTTTCTCTAATTAGGGTCGAAGAGGGTAACTGTACATTATTTATAGTTTTTTTTTTTTAATTTAAAATGTGATTTCTTTAATTGTTTTTTTTTTTTTAATTTGAATTTCGAAAAAAAATCATAAACCAGCTTATGAAATGAAGAATTTTTAAAAATTTATTTTGATTTTTTAATTCAAAATACATTTTATGAAAATTTATGGATACAGTATTATTGTAACCCTGGGCGTATTGGTGAGTGCATGGGACTTTCATGCCGTATGGCTGGGTTTGATTTCTAGCCTTTTTTACCTAAAACAAAACATTTATTTCACGGCTACTGTCTCTTGCCAAGAATTGAAAAAAAAAACTTCAAGTACCTATGTATATCGCTTGCCATGAAAAAGTGCATATCACCTTATAACCGTACGGATTTGGCAGAAAATTTTAGGTCCCCTCCATTCCTACCGATAGTACGAACAAATGAGTGGTTGAGAATTGTAAGTTCTTCAGGAGCTGTCACGCCAACAATTTTTTTTTTAATTGCTCTATGCGTCTGTGCGTCCACTGTAATTTCAGCTAGAGCCTAAGCGGGTTAACCGATTTGCATGAAATTTGGTAAAAATCATTTTTATGTTATTCCCTAGAAGAAAAATTCGAATTTTTGTTTTAGCTCCTCTCGAACGGGTAGCTGCCATACAAATGTTTTGGTTTCGTCAAATTTTCTTGAAAACGGCTTTAACAATTTTGATTGAACTTGGTGCCTGTAATAACTAAGTCAATTATAAGAAAACTGCGTTTCGTGTTTTTATCAAAAAATTCACATAACGAAATTGAGTATTCCACGTTTTTCTAAGAAAATGGTCTTATTTTCGGGTTGTTCGCTTATATCTTTGTCATGGTTAGAGAGATTTTGTTATAATTTTGCAGTGTGATGCTTATTAATAGTTTAAACAGTATTGCATTTAAAAAAATTTCAAAACATTTTTTTATAAACAAAAAAAAAATTTAAAAAAAAATCAATTTTTTAGTACTTTTGACCCTTTTAATATTTTCTCCTTAAATATATACCAGAAAAGCAAGTTCATGCGATCGAGTCGTGCATATTTTTACTATAATTTTGACTTATAATATTGTTGAAATTCAATTTAAAATTTGGTTTGCGACTTTTAGTCTAAAAAAAATGAATTTCTATTGTTTTCGTTGTTCTTTTTCTTCGTATACCTAATAATGTTAATCAAAACGGTTAAGCTATTAAGGAGAAAATAAAATCAATAATTTCTGTTTGTAATTTTATCAAAATGCAGACCAAACACAGACAAATTTTTATCAAAATCGCTGTAGCCGTTTCCAAAAATATGAATACATTACATTTTTTATACAGGTTGTATGGCAGATACCGTTATTTCTAAAACTAAAAACAAATTTGAACTTGACCTCTTGGCCTCTTAAAGTTCACATATAGGTACATAAATTATAATCCCAATGAGACCGGTTTTATTTTATATACGAAATAAAAATACAGAAAAGCTAATGGAACAGCTTATCCGGTTTTTTTTTCTCATGATTTTTGACATTTTGAACAAAAATTCTCAAGTCTTTCTCACTACTGGGTTTTTATTTCTTTTAATAGTCTTCCCTCTACATAGTCATTCTTGTTATATTATAATGAAGCGTTTATCCAAGGACTTTCAATTCATGTCAAAACATCCGGTTTCTAACAACTCATCTCAAGTAGGTGTTGGTACATACATTTTCATATATACAATCAATTCTTATAGGCTATACCTCGGAAAAAAAAAATTAGACACCTTTTATCCCAAAAGCAACTTCAATTATTCAGATTCAAAATGAAGAACGCTTTAAACTTTTTTTTTTTTATAAATTTTTTACACAAGATGAAACAGAAAAAAGCTTTTCCCAACATAAAATTTCCCCTTAGCAAAAGACACACACACACACACACCAACAAACACTTCCGTGTAGATTTTGTTAAAAAAGTCTTCGACACATGCCTTTCTTCTGCTACCACACCATATAGTACCTACTCTGAGTTGAACGTAGATATACATAAATATTGGCTAGGAAAATTTCCTATGGTTGTCTTTGTGTCAAGAAGAAAGAAGGCCCCTCTTAACTTCTATAATTTCCTCCCAGAGCATCAGTGAGCGCCGAGCATAGCGCTGCGGGCTTTTATATTTCTGCACACAATTTTCAGGGTCAAAAGCAACAATGTGCCGCTTCAGTTAGCTCTTGATATATAATATAGGACTCTGTTGTCTACTTTTGGTAAAAGTTTTAAGATACAAGATTCAAAGGATGTCCTCTCTTTGGGGGGGGGGGGGCGGCATCGGGCATGGTGGAAGGGGGGTGCTGGTAGCTTAAGGTGTCGGAAAAGATTTTCGGGGGTTATGAAAGAGTTAACATTTTATTTTTTTTTTTGATTTTGTGTATCTTTATGTTGAAAAATGTATTCTTAAGTTATTTATACATAAAATCACTACTTTTTTTTATACAAAAGCTTATACTCACAGTGGTTATTTTGAAATGTTATTCCTATGCAATTTGGTTGATATTTTGTTTGTTCTAATCCTTCACTCAATCAGAAGCACTCGTATTTGTTTAACCATCAGATAGATTTAAAAATAAAACCAGACACACGCACAAACTATACTTTCAATTCAGCTGAGAATAAAAATATTCCTCAAAAAACAACGCGGTATGGTATTTTTGAACAAGAATCATGCCATGATATCCTTGTAGGACCAGCGAAGAACTATGTCCCATGAACTGCCACTCTCTCCAAACTATTTCGAAACAGAAAAAAAAAATTGAATATTTTAGAAAAAAAAAAGGGAAGCTTTTTTGTAAATTAAATTATTTTTTTGTATATGCACTTGGAAATTTACAATTTATATAGAGATTTTTGTTGTGTTTTTTTTTTTTGTGCTGTTGTTGTGTTATTGTGTGTTTTCTCTATATATCCTTTTGATAGGTAGAGAAGAATTTTGCACAATGCAGCAATAGCAGCAATAGCAGCAGCAGCAGTAGCACAGATCATTGGATTACATTTTTGCTTCTTTATTGGTGTACTATTGTAGAATGATGGTGTGATGGTACACGGTTGAATTGTGGGTGGTTTGTTTTTCTGCAGCAAGGTTTGGGTATACTGCAGAGAGAACCTTCACATTTAAACTTGAAATGAACTTTAACATTTGCTTGGATTTAATTCAAATACACACATCTTTAATTCATCACTTTTTATTTATTTTTATTTTGTATTATATTTTATCTTATTTTTGAATTAAGAAGAATTTTTCGAATTAATTTTTCATTGGTATAAATTTTCACTTAACATTCAATTCAAAAATTGCAATTGAGTTTAATTCGAATAAAAACGCATAGAACCGAGGTTGATATTGCAGTTTTGTTAGAAAGACGACGAAAGAAAAAAAAACAACCTATATGTACATGAACGAAGTTAATATCACCATCAGACAAGGCAAAAAAACCAACCTAAACATAAAAACCCAAAAAAGCCCCACAAACAACCGTTTTACAAAAATTTTCTAATCTATTAATTGGTATAAATTAGAAAGGAAAAAAAATTGTTTAATGCACTATCGGATCTTAGCATCGCGGCGTTTTCACTTGGACTATCAGATATGGAAAAGCGCGAATATTGCGGACCCCCTGATAGTGGTGGAAAATGGAAAATTCACGCATCTATTTACACTCTCTTGAGTGTAAAAATTAAAGCTTTCGTTTACACCACGAGAAAATATAAACAACGACGAAAATCTCTATTAGAAGTTGAGATTGAGATACAGGTGGGAGTAGCTTGTGTTTGTTGATTTTTTTTTTTTTTTTATTTTATACCTATTGCGCTTGATTTTAAGGTATTTTTGTGCGGGGAAAAATAGTTTTATATCGAGAGCAAAAACTGAGCTTTCACCTATATTTTTGTTTTAAAAACATCAAAAAATAGGGAAGTGAGAGATCGGAGAGAGCGAAAGGAATTTTCCTTTTATTTCATGGGCCCCATAATAATAATGTAGAATACTCTGGTTTCTGGTATCTGTAGCTGATGATGTGAATGTGTGTGTGTGTTTTTATTGCTATTTAGACCAGTTTGATATACCTACTTTAATATAGGGCAGTAATGTCTTAGGGATAAATTGGGGAATGCAGAGCATTATCTGCAATCAGTATACGGCATTGTATGGGAAATTTTATTGTAGGTACGCAAGGATATTTTTGTATCTTCCCTGAAAGATAATTATATTGTCAATGAATTTTGTTTAGATGCCGCTGCCGCTGCCGCCCGCCGCAGCGCCACTGTCTGGTTAGGATATTGTTTATGTTGAATATTATGTGAAAGTGGGCAGGCAAGCAATTGGGTGGCTTAGGAATATATTAGCAGCAGCCACCAGATGATATTTATGTTTTCTAATAAGAATGAATTAATGCATAGTTATGCTAGCATATACGGTTGAAAAGTTTAATGGCAGGTTTCTTCAATAAGTATCTAAATGAAAATTAGTTTTCATAACATGGTTGTTATACAATATCCACACACTTTATTAGGAAAATTTTAATTAATTTAAAAATTAAATAATTAATACAACAAATAAAAAGGTATTCACCAAAATTGCGGTTTTCAATATTTTTCAAGAACAACTGCCGTTACTATATTATACACATTTTTAATGGTAGATAAAGACATTATTTATTATAATAAATAAGGCATATATTTCACTTCATACACAGTGTATTTTTGTGTTAGGTGAGGAGCTCTCTCTACTTCCTCAATATCCCTTTTGGCAGAAGTTTTTTTTTTTCTTACAAGACTTTACCGATGTAATTTTACTATAGGAATTGTTAGGTTGGCCTAAGTGTTTGATTGTGGTTAAGTCGCCATTTTTAAACATTAATATCTCGAGAACAATTATTCCACTTTAAAATTTTTTTTTAAGAATTTGACTAATAGAACATTTAATTCTCTTTCTTCTTAACATATGTACATACATTATTTGTGTAGCATTTATATTTAGATAAATTCAGCGAGTTAAATCGCTGAAAAGCTGAAAAGCAGCTCCTTATTGTGCGGCAAAAACTAAAAAAGAAAAGTTTTTGGCGCCATTTTTAAACAATTGTCAAGGTTTATCTGCTTATTAATTCCAATCATGAAATTTATAAACGTATTAGTTACTACAGTCCGGGATGGACCAGGGCCTCAACCAACATGCCTCTCCAGTCAGCTCGGTCTTTAGCTAGCTGTCTCCTGTTTCGCACGCCAAGTTGGTTGAGGTCGTCTCCCACCTGTGTGCGCGACCTGAGTTGCTGTCTTACTCTACTGCCCCGCACCGTCCCTCCGGATTGGATTCGAAAACTTTATAACCGTATTTCATTAAAAAAATGTAGTCAAATGATAAAAGTCAAACCTAAAACTAAACGGAAAAATGCCTTAAATCAATTTTTCTCAAATTATAAATCTATCTATACAAATTATGCATAAGTTATCTTTTAACAGCGTACCTCTACATTTGGTTCATTGTGTTTCTAAGTTTTATACAAATCACTATGCACATAGTTTGCAATGCATGCTTGAAATATTCGGTTAACTCATTTGACACTAATTCACCCAACTTATCATAACAATAATATTTAAAAATTAACATAAACATGATAGTAGATTTTGTACGAAGAAGTGTTGTTGCATCGTTTCTATAATTTAATTCACTACTCATACCAATACCAAGTGACGTGAATTAAAACTTATGGTGATGCATGTGTAAGGAATGAGGATAATAATAATTATTATTTAATCACTTAACAGCACAAAATGTATTTAGTTTAGCTTTGTGTTCAAATTGCAAAGCTCTGCGGGCTTGGTCTTTGATTGTTTGTAATCAGTTATAATTATTGCATGAGACTAGAAAAAACGACTTGAAAAAACTGCGTTCCCGAAGTTTGCACACTGATGGAGGGCTCTGAGCTGCAAAAACAGTACTTTTATAAACCAAAATTGTTGAAGTTGCCATTTCTAAAGTCACTTCCATACTTTTTATGATTCAATCATTACGATAGTAGAGAAGACGAAAAACAAAGGTCCCGCAATTCTGTCTGTCTGCATGTCTGTATGTATGTCAGCACCGCCACCAACGGGTAAACGACTGAAGCGATTTTCTAAAAATTTTAAACTTGAGGTTTTTTAGTGATTACTTAGACAGGAATTTTTGGAATTTTGTATTTAGCTCTAAAAGCCATTTCAAAGCCTTAGAGATTTTTCGCACCTCATTCCGATATTCGAAAAAATGTATATCAGCTGAGAGGTCAGAAATTGGTCAGACGTAGATTAGTCGTAAAGATTTTAAGCTTGAAAAACAAATCTTTAAAAACCCTATCATAAAAAAAACCTATGGCTATGACCTTTCATATCAGTCAACTCCGCTTATTTCCAACACCAAAAATGCAGAAAATTTGTTGCAATTAAGCGGAGTTTTCATATAAACGAACTTCGGATATATGCAACTTTGTTGCACTTAACCAAACTTCATATAACTGAACTTTATTTCTCCTTTAAACTATTTGATGTGAAATGGATGCGTTCAGTGTTTCACTTAAGCGGAATTGTTTCAGAACAAAATGATTATTTGAGGGAAAAAAAATTATTAAAAATTATGGAGTTTTTAATAAACGGAGTGCAGTTATCCATACTAATTTGTGTGATCAAGGCCTGAAAAAACGTAATAAATTTCTTTTTGCATGAGTGTTAGTGTTCAGTGATTTTATTATAACATATTGAGTGCTAATTATTTATTGAATATATTATATATAGATTGTGTTAGAGCGAAAATTTTACTAGATTTCGTGTTAATTTAAAAATGTTAAAAATATTGAAAAAAGTGCGGTGGGGGTAGGTGTGCGCAAAACTTTTGGGGCAAGTGTGCGTGTGCGTACACTTACCCTGACAAAGAAATGTGAAAGGAAAAAACGTTTCGGTTTGTAGATTTATTATTTAGAAATATAGTTAGCGTGTATTCGGGTGAAAGAATCGAATTTTTAATTGATGTAATTAAAAACAAACTCATTGTGTATTCAAACTAAATACATTTAATGTTCCCATGATGTTTTTTATTATTCTTTTTTTTCCAGATGCCTCGAACATATGTAAGGAAAAATCCTGAAAAAAAGATTGTGACACAATGCCAAATTGATGAGGCTAAAAAATTTATTTTTTTAAATAAAAAAGTTAGGTACTAATAATAAAACGTTGTAATTATAAGTGTTTTAGTTTAAAACGAAAAATGCTGGACGTTCGCACACCTACCCCAAATCATGCGTTCACTTACCCCTAGGTAGGGGCAGGTGTGCGCAATCTGACTTGCTTTGTTTTTTTCAATAATAATGTAGGTAAGTAAATTGGAAAAAAATATATAGCTTTACTTTTTTTAATTAATAACCAAATATGCAGCTTGTTATTTAATAAAGTCCTGTATTATATCTTCTATATTTCGCTTAGAATCATGTTTCAAAGTCGAAATTGCGTACACTTACCCCTAACGACTCTACAACCGAAAAACTCGTTTAAGCGCAGTTTATATAGGCGGAGTCGACTAGCTGTACATGATTTACTTTTTTTTGCGAATATCTCACACATGGATCCCGAATGAATCAATCAATCTTTATGATTGGCTAGGACACCTAATCTTTAAAGTGCGGCACTGGTAGAAAAGAGGACATATATGTGGTACACATAGTGCCAATCCGATCACAACAACATAGTTCATAAGCAATGAGAAAATTGCATTGGCATCTACACAAATGAGTGTTATAATAATTTTTTGTCTACATTTTAAGAAAATAATGTGTTTTTTTTATTTTTTTGAAAGGATACATGTGGATAATTTCAGTTATTAATACTTATATCTTCATCCTATTCTCGTACCTACATTTATTTTCAGTGAAAAATTAATGTAAGCAATAAGGTATCTAATAAATCCTAAATGGAAATTTGGATAACTACTTAAAAGATTATATGTCCGGTTTCACAAATATTTTTTTAATTTTTAAAGTGACGTCTTTTGTATGGAACAAACGTCATATTTTAAGATTTAAAAGCCTGTTAAATAGATAAAAGGGCTTTATGAACTCGGTTATTATACATATCCTTTCTTAATTCTTTGAACTCAAAATTTATGGAATTCCGATAAATTAATTTTAATTACAGCTTCGCTAAACCAAAAATTAAATTAATTTCTAATCCCTCAAAAGTTAAAATGAATAAAGTCGCATTAAATATTAAAAAAAAAAGGAAACAACTTCATATTTTTGAAACGCCTGCCTTAGTTTCCCTTCAATCGTGAATAACGGTCTAATTAAAAACGAAAACTATTGTACTATGATGAGAAAGTAAAAAACATGTTTTATTTCATCATACCGCCCGTCCGACGCACAATCTTTGGGCGTTCATTTGAACTTGTTGTACTTCCTCACGTGTTTATCAAAGGAAATCGTCGTGGCGTTGAACTCAATGCACTTCAATGTGTTTATGCTCATCGGTTGCCCACCTGGTATCATCTTACGGATGTTGTTTTGGGTCAATCGAAGTGCATTGACACATTATGCTGAGTCTTCAAACGTATCGACGATTTCCACTGCTTGAATTGGGGTTCACGATCGACGGAATGACAATTAAAAAGGAGTCCGATTTTGAATACGAAAGGTGTCGCGTGTTCAATTATTTGTTACAAAAAGATATAACATTGGCGCAGCCGGTTCGCGAACCAACTTCAAAAAGAAAAAAAAAAATTTCTGTTTAGTGCTAGTTTTAAACAACAACAAAAAAAAAAAACTTTTAAAAGATACTGCGATACTTCTAAAATAAAGAAAACATTTCTCTGTTCAGTGCTATTTAAAAACAAAAAAAAAAACAATTGAATTGAATAACTTACTTTTATATTGGTATAAATTGAGTGATTTATTTTTTCTTTTCTCCTTCAACAAAATTGATACAATTTAACTATTTTCACTTTTGAAAATTGTCTGTAAAAATCGATTTTCCATTTATTTTTTATTATCTGGAATTTTTATGGCCAAAAGACAAGTTGAGGAACAGCTACACGACCTAATAGAGGAATCAGAAATTCTGAAAAAAGATAAAAAAGAACAACAACGGCAAATTAAGCAATTGAATGAATCACTTCTTTCAGAGCTTAAGCAAATTTTAAATCCTGAGGTTTATAGCCTAGTCAGCTTCCAGTTTAGCTCTCAGTGGGGTAAGTTTACACGTCTTGAGTCATTAGACGCTATTCTGACGGAGTACACAAAAGCCGTCAAAAATTTAAGTGAAAACCACACGAGAGAAATAGAAGATCTGAGAAAGTCGCTTGAAAAAAGTGAACAATTGCGCAAAGAGTCTCAAAAGCGTCTCCAGCAAGCTACAGAAGAAGCTGACCAGGAAATAGAACAACTGACAAGGAGTTAAGCAAAAGCTTGTCAGCGCAAAAAGAACTCAGAGATAGAAGTAAAAATCTTGGGATTTCTGACTGTTCTAAAAACCTACTGCCCTTATTTTCAGCGTCTTCAACTATAACAACACCAGTTTCTAAAAGATTGGTTAGCAAGGGAGTGCAAACCCCAATTGTTGAAAAGATTAACCTTAATCTAGATCAAGAACTGGTGCAGGTAGTTGAAGTACCAAAAAAAGTAACTTTTCCTCTAGGTATTGAGATTAAAAAACAAGTCATGCCGTACGAGGGTATTTCAAAAGTTGTTGCCCGTGTAGTGCCTCAGTTCTCGGGCTTACGGACGCCTGAACTGTCTACGAGGGTGTATGAGTTTTTAAATGCATGTCAACTCGGTTTCAAGTGCATACAAGAAACTAATGAAGATCTTTACGTTTCTTTGCTAACAACGAGACTAACAGGTGACGCATTTGAACTTATTCGAAACAACACTCCGAAGACACTGAAAGAACTGGAAATGGTGATAAAGAATGCCTACTTGCCAATGACTACATTAGACTCTGTACTGATGGAAATGAAACAGTCCCATCAACTTTCTACAGAGGACATTCAATCATTTGCAAGGCGTCTTTTGTGTTTACAGACCAAGGCAAAAGATATCATCAATTCCAGATATTCCTCCACGGAATCCGAGGGTCTGAGGAGAGAGTTGATGAGCTCAGCTGTAGTGGCGTTTAAGAGGGGTCTTCTTGATCCTTGTTTACGTCAGTACATGCTTACGACTTCAGAAACTGAGATCGATAAGCTTGCTGAAATGGCACAAAAAACAGCTCTATTAACAACACCTACTCTCACATACGCAACATTTCCTCAACAAACAATTCCTAGTGTGCCATTGCAAGCACATTTTCAAAATTATTCCCCTCCAATATATCAGCCTAATAATAATCAAATACCTACACAGCATTTCACACCTCATATTCAAGACTCCCCCCACTCCAGCAATAGACAGCCAAATAGGTCCGCAAATTCAATTACAACATGTGGATTCTGTGGCAAGCAAAACCACACATATGTTGACTGTCGTATTCGAAAAAAAACACCATACTGCGACACTTGCGAGGACTATGGGCATAGTCAAAATAGTTGTCCCCGCGCTCAAATACGAGTTACTCGGACAACAGGTCAAAAGCCCAGAATCAAATGCAAGTGGTGTTCTAGGGTGGGGCATGTGGAGGACGATTGTTTCTCGAAAAGGAACTATCTCAAGGAGCAATCGGGAAACGGCCCGAGGGCCAGTTTAAATCAATAAACTGTGCCCTAAAAAAATTGCCCTCCACAAAAACATCACCAAATAAATACTCAGCAAAAACACCAAAAACAAAAATTAAAAACAAGCAACTTCAAAAAAATAAACCATTAGCGCACTCATTAAACGAGCTTCATCGACAAAAAGGAAAAAGAAAACAAAATGTTGACTCGAAAGAGTCTAATTTCTTTACTTATGAGTCGGTTCGAAAAACGAAGCAAATATCAAGGCCACCAGTATCTGGGGCAAAAGTAAACCTAGGTCAGTTTGATCTCTGGTTACTTATTGTAAATATTTGTTTCGTTTTGAGTAAGTGCTGTTCGAAGCTGAATAATTTGTTTATCTTTTTGGCAGATAATTTTAAGAGCTTTGTTTTTAAAGTTTTGAAGACTCAGTATGCTAAGTTGGAGAATAAAAATAAAGCATTGTATGCATTTAGGAATCTTCGTAAGCATGACGTGTTCGTCGAGCTCCCTATGTCATTGGCCAAGTCCGAAAAGGTACTTCTTCTGGTCGACACAGGGGCAGATTCGAGCTTACTAAAAAGAAGTTCCATAAAAAATGACAGCAATATAAATATCCGCGAAAATAAGCAACTGGGTGGCATCTTTGGTGGAGTAGGAATTACAATGGGAACAATTAAAACCAATTTGCTTTTCCCAAGAAAGTTTTGGACAAAATGGAATGTTGTCGATGGACTAGATGACATACCAGCTGATGGTATACTAGGCCGTGATATCCTCTGGAATCACACAGTCATCGATGCGGTTTCCAAAACAATTACTTTTGTAAATGGGAAGGGAGAAGTTTTAACTGTTCTACCTCTGAAATGTTTGCCATCGAGTCATGTAGCTACGTCTTCAATAAACGTTGTGAGATGCAAAATTGGAGCTCGGACACGAACATTTGTGAAGATACAAATCCCAAATTCAAAATCAAATGAACTGCTGATACATTCGCAGGAAATTGATAATGGAATTTATTTGGGAAACACAATTGTGAAGGCAAATAACGGTTACGTTCATGTCCCTGTTTTAAACTGCACAACAGAGGACTATTTCATGGACACAAATTTTATACCTACCCATTCAAATTTCAAAAATTATAAAATTCTAGAAACCAATAATTCGGGAGGGAAAATATTAACAAGTTTTCATAAGGGATCCAGTAATGAACGGATAAACACCCTTCTAAGCTCTATTAAACTAGACGAAAACTTAACCAAGGAGGAAAAAAAATCGGTAGAGGAGTTATGTATTCAGTTTTCTGATATCTTTCTATTAGAAGGTGATAATTTAAGTTACACACCCGTATTGTCACATTGCATTCCCACCAAATCTGACCAAGCACCGATTAATACAAAGCAATATAGAACGCCAGAGATCCATAAAAAAGAAATTGAAAAGCAAGTGAAAGAGATGCTCGATCAAAACATAATTTCGGAAAGCAAATCTCCTTGGAATTCGCCCTTGCTTATTGTACCCAAAAAATCGGTTGAAGGTCAAAAACGGTGGAGGGTGGTTGTAGACTTTAGAAAACTGAATGAAGTAACAATTAAAGACGCATTTCCCCTACCAAGAATCGAAGAAATTCTTGATCAGTTGGGACACTGCCAATTTTTCACTACATTGGATTTGGCAAGCGGCTACCATCAGGTGTTGATCGATCCAGCCGATAGAGCGAAAACTGCGTTTAGTACCTGCACAGGGCATTACGAATTCAATAGAATGCCCTTCGGTCTAACCGGTGCTCCAGCTACTTTTCAAAGGATAATGAATCACATCCTGACTGGGTTGCATGGCATTGATTGTTTTGTATATTTGGATGATATAGTTGTTTATGGTAAAAATCTGGAGCAACACAACGAAAAGCTTTCAAAGGTTTTGGCTAAACTTAGGCAGTATAATCTCAAATTAAATACCGACAAATGTAATTTCTTACGTCGTGAAGTATCATATTTAGGACATATATGCTCTGAAGCTGGAGCTTCGCCTGACCCAGCTAAAACCCAATGTGTTTCAGATTTTCCAGTACCTAGAAGTATAAAACAGGTGCAATCATTTTTGGGACTTACAAATTATTATAGGAAATTTATTCCACAATTTTCTAAAATAGCTGCCCCAATAACAAAGCTATTGAGAAAAGAAAATAATTTCGAATGGTCCCCAGATTGTGAGAAATCATTTAAGCTCCTCAAGGAAGCGATTTCTTCACCACCTATACTAATTTATCCAGACTTTACAAAACAATTTATTTTGACAACTGATGCCAGCAACGAAGCTTTGGGAGCTGTTTTATCCCAAGGCAATGTGGGTGAGGACAAGCCTATCGCTTATGCTAGCCGTTCTCTAAATAAATCTGAAAAAAATTACTCGACAATAGAAAAGGAATTACTTGCCATAGTTTGGGCATGCAAGCACTTCCGAACATATCTTCTAGGTCGACCGTTTTCAGTCTTCACAGACCACCGCCCTCTCATAGGAGTATTCAATGTAAAGGACCCAACCACAAGACTTGTTCGGTTCCATCACAAGTTGTCTGAATACGATTATAAAATCATTTATAAGCCTGGCAAAACCAATTGTAATGCAGATGCGTTAAGTAGGATTTATAAAGAAAATGATAATATTAAAATTGTACAGACAAGAAGTAAGACTCAAAAAAATAAGCAAAATTTGAATACTGAAAAAGATAAAAAAAAAGGTACTGAGCAAGATAACAACAAGCAATCAAGTAGAAATGAATTTCAGGTTCTAGAAAATCCAGAAGACATACAAACAGTTCTTCGCGATTTCCACAACTCCGTTCTTGGAGGACATCAGGGAATGTCAAAGACCTATGCGCGCATTCGTCGTCAGTTTAGGTGGAAAAATATGCAAAAAGACATTGCAAAATATATCCGTAATTGTGAAAAATGCCAAAAGAACAAGTCCAGTAAGTTGACAAAAATGCCTATGGAGTTAACAGACACTCCATGTTTCCCTTTTGAAAAATTATATATGGACATGGTAGGTCCCCTCCCACTTACGCATTCCGGTAATAGATATATTTTGACGTTCCAAGATGATCTGACCAAGTACATGGCATGTGTGGCGATCCCGGATGCCGAAGCATCCACAGTTGCAAGAGCTTTTTACGAAGAGATTGTAACAAGGTTCCACATCCCTAAAATACTTGTCACAGACAATGGAACAAACTTTACTTCAAAGCTTTTTTCTGAAACGTGTAAGCTTCTGGGAGTAAAGAAAATACACATTACCGCTTACCATCCGCAAGCTAATGGCTCACTAGAACGTAGTCACAGACCCTTAGCGGAATATCTAAGGTGTTTTGTTGATAACGACGACAGGGGTTGGGACCAATGGTTAAGGCAGGCAATGCACGTTCACAACAATACCGTTCACACATCCACCAAACTGACGCCATCAAAATGCTTATATGGAGTAGAATTTGAAATGCCAACTAATTTGAAACGAAATCCTGCCCCTTTTTACAACACTGACAGTTATCCACATCAGTTAAAGTACCAATTGCAAAAGTCGCATGAACTGGCTAGGAAAAACTTGGATATTTCAAAATTAAAATCCAAAAAGCATTACGATCGACAAGCTAATCCTACTGTATTTACTCCTGGAGAAAGTGTAATGCTAAGGAACCCTACTAAAAAGAATAAGTTCTCACCGATTTGGTTGGGTCCGTATGAGGTAATATCTGCGGATGGCAAAGTAAATACAAACATTCTAGTAGGCAGAAAAAGAAAGAGAGTTCACAACAACCAATTGAAACATTTTAAATAATCAATTTTTGTAATAATCAATTTTTGTTTTATGTTAATAATTTTCTCTCCTTCTACTTACAGATAAGGCGTTTAGAATAAAAATATCAATAATTTTCATTGATTTTTAAAGTTTTTTTTTAATTTTGTAAATTTAAAAATTAAAAAAATTAGAAAAACGTTATTTTCCTATTTTTTTTTATTTTAAAGTAACATACCTTAGTTAATATCATTTTTTTTTATAACATAGAGGTTCAAAAATTTATTTTTGTTAAATTTTAAAATTTAGAACTATAGTTAATAACAAAACAAAAAAAAAAAGAGAAAAAAAACTCCCAGCTAAAATATTGTTATATAAAAAAAAAAAAAAAAAAGTTAAAATGTTTACTAAACTAACTTGTACTTTACTCCTGATAAATGTATTTACTGAAACGGTGTCATCACCTCCGTACATCATCGAAGACCTACCAATAACTCCGGCACTATTTGAAGGCATTGGGAATGCGGTATTTTACCACAATAAATGGACCATCTTTACGAAAATGACACCGATGGACTTCTCTGAAGTGTTAAGCTTCGTCGACAAGTGCGACGACAAGATCAAGCAGTTGTGCGAACCGTTGGAATCAACATTTCAAATAAATTGCAACCTGAGAACAAACGAGTTAGAAGTCATCATAGCGAATCTTCGGCAAAACAACATACGTCTAAAGCATATGGTTTCCAACCGAAGGAACAAAAGGGCCATAGAATCCGTTGGACATTTTTTGAATTGGGCTTTCGGAACCATGGACAATGAAGATTCCAGGATGATTTACAATCGGCTTAATGTTTTGGATAGCAATGAGAATGAAACGTTCAACGTTATTAAAAAACAAATAACTGTGGCAAGCTCCAACTTTGATAGACTCAGTAAACCAATTAAAGTCTTAACATCGGAGTTGGAAAAAATTGGGACAAGGCTCGACAATATAACAATGGATCTGGAAAATTTCGCAACAGCAACAATCAAGGAATTTACTGCAATGAAACTCAAAATGGAGATAAACGAGTTGATCTCATTAGTAACCTCGAAATTACTTGAAGTTCAATACCGCCAAACAATTGAATTATCCATCTTTAATGACTTGTACCAAAATAAGCTTCATCCCTTCATTTTGGACGCAAACAATATCACATCAGTGTTGAAAAATTCAAGATATGAAGGAGTTATCCTTAATCCAAGCGCTTTATTCCATGCAGTCCAGCTGTTGACCTTTTCCCAAGGAGAGTCAATCGTTCTGAAGATCACCGTGCCTCTACCGGAACCCACCATATTCTCTTTGTACAAAATGTATGCAGTACGTACAAAACTCGATCAACATTGGGACTTGGTTTTAGACATAAAAACCGAATACATTGCAGAAGCAGATGATCATGCTTTATTTGTGAGCATGTCCCATAAAGATTTGATGCAATGTTCCGATGTAATGTACAATTCATCAATAACGATAAAGGTATGCAGGCACAACAAACCCATACACACCAGTGGAAGCTCCGAATGCCTAGTAGAACTTTTACAACACTCTGCTACGTCACAGACCAGCTGCAACTACGTCGTGTCACCATCTACCAAGGGGGTTATCACGAAGATGTCAGCAAGAAATCAGTGGCTCTACAATATGAAAGAACCACTTGTTCTTAACTTCAATTGTAATGGAGAACTATATGCTCCGGAGCTTAAAGGATTTGGAATTCTTTACATTTTAAATCCTTGCGAAATAAGTACGAAAGAATTGCGAATACCGTACGAGCAGGCGTGGAGTTCCAACTTCAAAATCCATCAACCGAGAGTGAACCACTCCGACCTAATTGAAGTGTTACGGACAAAATATGGTAATCTGACAGTCAGAACCCCTTCAAAGCGACCATTGTTGTCATTAGGCAGTCATAGCGATATGATCTCGAGCTTGGCAGAAGGGAGGAAGTCGTTGGACGAACTGAAACTGGAAGCGGACCAGATCGAAAACAGAAAAAGTGTGGTCAATCAACGATTGGAAATTGATATCCATCGATACTCATTCGTGTCCATCAGTGTGCTTGTAACAGCACTAGTGTTGTTTAAATGGTACCATTCCAGAAATGTTAGTAAAAGCGCCGCCAGCAACCCAAACCACATCACAACAAATATAACGAATGTTGTTCCTGAAAAATCTGATGCTGTCCAAATAGATGCCGTCGAAATGGATGCCTTACCAGTTCGTCAAGCTTCAACCAGGAAATCGGCGAGAGTTGTAACATTTGCACGAGTTTAAGAAATAAGTAATTTGTATCTTATTCAAATACTTGCTGGGAGCTAAAGATTGTATAAAATAACAAAACATAACTGTTATTTAAAGGGAGACAAAAATCTCATTTCAATACATTTGTTGTAAAATTTTAATTAATCAAGTAGAAATTAATGTTTTGGATAAAACATCCAACTTTATTTAAATAAATTAAAAAAAATAAAAAATTAAAATTTTTAATAAAAAAAAATTTATCTAATGTCAATTTAAAAAAAAATTTGGAATTTAATAAATGTTAATTTTAAGATATCAAGTAAATAATTTTGAAAAATAATAACACAAAAAAAAAAAAAAATTAAAATTTTTAATAAAACAAAATTATATAATGTCAATTTAAAAAAAAAAAAATGGAATTTAATAAATGTTAATTATAAGATATCAAGTAAATAATTTTGAAAAATAATAACACAAAACAAAAAAAATTAAAATTAAAAATTTTTAATAAAACAAATTTATATAATGTAAATTTAAAAAAAAAAAAAATTGGAATTTAATAAATGTTAATTTTAAGATATCAAGTAAATACTTTCAACTAAAACAAAAAAAATATGTTATTAAAATGTTCATACCATTTTATAAACAAAAAACATTGGTTGAATATTTAAAAAATTGTTACTTATTTTTAAGACAAATTGAAAATAAATATTGTTCGATATTTTTGATTGTCATCCGGCTGATCGCGAGTTCTTCCCAGGTGGGGAGGGATGTTGTACTTCCTCACGTGTTTATCAAAGGAAATCGTCGTGGCGTTGAACTCAATGCACTTCAATGTGTTTATGCTCATCGGTTGCCCACCTGGTATCATCTTACGGATGTTGTTTTGGGTCAATCGAAGTGCATTGACACATTATGCTGAGTCTTCAAACGTATCGACGATTTCCACTGCTTGAATTGGGGTTCACGATCGACGGAATGACAATTAAAAAAGAGTCCGATTTTGAATACGAAAGGTGTCGCGTGTTCAATTATTTGTTACAAAAAGATATAACAAACTACAAGCCCTAGAAAACCTAAGGAAATGAAAATATTTCCTTTATTATGTAATTCTCGAGTGATAAACTTCAAATATTTCTTAGCCTATCTGGAACGGGTCTCACAAATTTTCTTAAAAACGACTTCTTTGGCTAAAGTATTTGTAATAAATCTGCGTGGCCCAACAAATTAAATTTTTTCCAATCTTACAACAAGGGCCCCAATTCCGCAAGTGTGATTAATTTTCCGTTTACCTATTCTTTCTATTCACCCTAAAAATATGTGTAAATAAATTTGCCTATCTGTGTAGACGTTATCTTTCAACAAGTTTTAACCTCACTCTTGCAGAATCGCAAAATTTCACGTTTGCGAAATTGGGCCCCAGGGCTTCTAACATTTGTCTGAAGTTATTTTTTATACACGAGTATCAGTAAAAAATCAGACAAAAAATATTCAATGAAATTTTCATTCTCAAAAAATATGCCATTCCCATTTGCCAACATTTAAACAAGGATACTCCATTTACCTCCAATATGTTTCTCAAAACTGAAAAACAAAAGTTGGTACGAAACAAGAATATTCCATTTACTTTCTCGAAATTTTAAATAAAAGTAACTACGATTTTTTTTGAACCAAAAATCTGTTACCATTTAACCCATGCATAAAAAGAATATACAAATTTTACTTTAACTACCATAAAAACCCTACAAATCTAATACAAATCTGCACAGAAATTCATGACCACGTCCCACTGAATGTGACACACTTAAATTCCTTAGCTAACAGTGCCTCATGATTGTTGGCACGTACAAGTATTTATAGCAATAGCAACCTATGTATACCTTTTGCTTCACCCAGCTCAGCACTTAACCTTATTCTTTAGTTCTGTTTGTTGAAGTTGCAGCAGCTTGTTTTAGGTTTTGGTGCGCAACAGTAATCCGAGTCACAGCCGTTCCTTTTAAAACAGAACTTTGTTAATTACAAATGGATGCATCAGACTTTCTATTTCCTTAACTTTGTTTAATTTACATTCATAAGAACTGACGTCTCGCTTGTCTGGATTTGTTGACGTAGGTCATATAGTTGGTAGTTGGAATCCTTCTTATGTGTATCATTTCTAAGTATTAACGGCTTTTAGTTTCTTCTTATAAGTGTGTTGAGTTTTATGAAATTACACATCCCCGTATTCCATATATTTTGAATAAAAGCTTAAGATTGTTTTTTTGTTATTTGTATTTGCAATGTGTGTAGTGTGTTAATCTGTCATGGGTAGGGTGTTTCAGACTTCAAAGGAAAATAAAATCAAAACTGAACGAAAGCGCCCAAATTCTCAAGCACGTACTGTTAACAGCATAATAAAGGCAGAACAAATCCATTTATAATCGCGCCAAAAGCAAAGAAATTCCACTAGAACTAAAATCAATCAAACACCTGACAAAATTAAAGGAAAGGATGAGAACCTTTCAGCGTTCGTTTTTCTCTTCAATCGAAGTAGATTTACTTTGGTTTTGAGAAATCAACAGAATCTACTTCCCTAAATCACTTTTTAGAAATCTACATCTGTTTCTTGATTCAAAAAAAAATCCTCAATCAATAAATAAAAAGACAGCACTGATCACCATGCACTACATCGTTTTAGTAAGAAACAGCACTGTTGTTTCCAATCTTTGTAAATAAATACCATTCGCCTATGGAATTCTTTACCTAACGGTATCAAACAAATTAGAGCGACAGCAAACTTCAAATGTCCAGCATTTAGGCCCATTTGCTGAAAAGCAACTTAAGATTTTATGTTCTACATAATAAATTATGTGACAGTTTACGCTGAGGAAAAAGTAGAACATAAGCGTTTAAGTAGAACATAAATATTTATGTTTCGTATGAGCAAACGGCTCTTAAACACTTTTGTAACCGTCTATTATACTAGTTATATCATAGGAAAGAGAGAAAACAATGAAAATGGGAAAGTAATTTAAAAAAAAAATTGTGTGAGTGCCGGGACTCACGGTTAATATGTATAAACATCAACGTGCGCGGATCCAAAACGGACTTGTTTTTGCTTGAAGGGGATCTTAAGATTTTTTCACTGAACGCACCCATCCTAGTATGCAGATCGTAACGTTGCACCCCATAACGTTGCACGACGTAACGTTGCACGACGTAACGTTGCACACGAACGTTCACGTTATTTTTTTCGCTCTACCGCCAGCATAGATGTTTACACATCAAAAATTGTACAAATAGATAAATTTTAATACTAGTTATTAGCTTAACTTTTTTCTTAAATTTCTTTTAGTACTTACCAATGTATAAAAATACTAAATATAAAAGACAATCGGGAGTATTCATAGTTGTTTGCTAAACTCTAATGTTTTACTAAACTACAGGTTAAAATCAAATGGATCAACGAATGCAGCTTCTATTTTTAACCGAATCACCTCGTCCTATTTTGAATCAAATATAAGTTTATTGAATTATTCAACTTCAAATACCTATTAAAAATCTAACCCATATAGCAATCAAAATTTAGCATAGAAAATACAGCTTAAAAATGACTATGAATATGCCCCAATGTCTTGAACTTAAAAAAAAAATACGCACGACTGGGTCGCACGAACTTGCTCTTATGCGCGATCAAATTGTGGTTCTATAGTCTGAAATAAATTAGCTATAGGAGTATATATTTTATCCATTTGCCAAATCTTAGTTTAGTTTCAGGTGGTATTATGTGAGTATACTTATACAAAAATTGAAAATATAGCCAAGTGTTGCACATATGCAATATGCATAAAAGGAAATTATACTATTTAAACTGGTAAATTGTTTTAAATCAACAAAATTATAAAGAAATTGATTAAAATACTTTGAATACGTTTTAATCCAACGCGATGTACACCATCTGAATTCTTATATAAATCTTTATTTATGAGAAAAAAATTTTGAAAATCGTAGGAGCGGTTTTAAAAATAATTAATTTTTTATACACAAAATTTTGTTAAAATTTTTGAGAAAAATAATTGGTACGCCAATTTAAAGCATTTATTAATGTTGCGTTAAAAATTGAACTTCACAAAAAAATCTGCTACCAGTTTTCAAAATATCGAATTTTCAAAAAATATTTTTGATTTTTTTTTAAAAAATCCAAAAATCATTTTTTAGAAAATTTTGATACGCACTTTTATTTATATTTGTTACAAGCTTCTGTATAAAAAATCTAATTTTATTCGGTTGATCAAATGTTGAGATAGTCGAAAATCAAAGAAACCGTTCTATGAGAGGTACTGTTAATAAACCTAAAATATAAACTTTAAAAATTTTAAATGATAGATCGTACTAATTTTAACACACAAAAAAACTTTTATGAAAATCGTAGGAGTCGTTTTTGAGAAACAAAATATTTTTCTTAACGGTTTTTTAACATTTGTATGGGAGGCACCGTTATTTTTGGGTATTAGAATAATTTTTGTCAAAAATCTTCTAGATAAAGTTAAAAAACTGCTATTTACCAAGTTTAATAAAAATCGACCAGGTCGTTTTTGAAATATTGAGTTTTCAAAAAAAAATATTAAAACTTTTTTTAAAAATCTAAAAACTATTTTTTTGGAAATTTTGGTACACAATATTATTTAGAATGTGTCAATGCTTCTTCATAAAAAAATTTATCAGAATCAGTTTAACCGTTTTCGAGAAAAGCGAAATCAAAAAAATGGTTCTTTGGGAGGTACCATTAATAACCATTTTTCGGAACCATTTTTTTTATTAAACGGCAACTTATAACTATTTAAATTTATTGAGTTCTTAAAAACAAATTCGGTAGCGCTGGATTTGAGAAAAATAAGTTTTTCCTTTTTGGCCAAGAAATTTTGTATGACTGCTACTGTTAATTTTGGTCCTAAAAAAAAAGAGAAAAAAACGGGTGGGGGGAATGTCCAAAAAACGCTAGGTACCAAGTTTAAAGAAAATCGACCCATCCGTTTAGGCTGTAGTCGAACCGACAGACAGACAGACAGACAGACAGACAGACGGACGTTTTTGCGAGACCCACTTTTTTTGACTTCTCCATCATCGTAATGTAAAGTTTGATCAAAATCTCGAGTTCGATTTTTTGTACGAATCCATAACTTCCCATATAGTACCTATATCGCAAGTAAAAATTCTATATCATGATATAGAAGACGATAAACTCAAACCTATAGTTCTTAAACCTAAAACAATTTTAAGAAGGGGATTTAACTTCAATTCAAAAATTGGTCAAGGCATTTTCTTTTTACGAAAGCTCCATTGATATCTTAAATGATGAATGGAAGTCATTTCGGATTCACGATACAAGTAAAATAGACTATTTGCCTAAATTTTGGTACTCCATAGCCGCAGTTGAGAGGAAGCTTTCAGTAATGAATTTAATAAAAATTTAATCGAAATCGTTTAAATATACAAACTGATTTTTTTTATTTCTTAATCTCCTTCTTTAATACAGTGGCGAGATTTAGCTAATTTGAGTGAGTGCGATGAGTCACTTTTCGTTTTCATTGAAAATCGATTTAGCTAGTAAAAATGAGTGAGTGAGCGAGTGAAATGAGCTGTCAGATTACTCTCCGGATATTCCGAAGGTAACTTGGTGCATGAGTTAGTAAATTTACGCTTTTGCATAAGTATGTGTTCTTTTCTCAAGAAATCGATTCACCGATAAGAATAAAAATAACACAAACACCAACGAAAAAGAAATCTAGTCTTTGATAATCTTCAAAGGGTTCATAGCATCTCTTATTTCCCGTCTTAAAACTCTAAGATGATGTTCAAAACTAAATTCGAAGTTACTCATTTCACTTAAATAGCTAAATCACTTATTTTGCGAATGAAGTGAGATGAGTCAGCGAGTAAGGCCCGAGTCATCTCACCTCAATCACCAAAATAGCTCAATCTCGGTGCAGATTTCGTAAAGAATTATTTTTGTAGAAAGATTATTTCAATCCAAAACATAACCTCGAACACACCAACACGGTATTTTTGCACCTAAGATTAGTATAACTCAAAAACCTAACGTGGTAGAACATTTCTGAGATTGTATTCGAATGCAGGGCATCAAAAGCCTTCGGAAAAGTAGAGCCTGGTTTCTCGCGGTAAGAAAATCGGTAAAATTTGTTTGCCCTGAAGTATTATTTTTAAGTTCAACTACTAATAACATGCATTTGACGTTTATAGGTATGTTTAATGAAAGTTTGTCTAGACACGCTAATTATAACAGTTTTGGTTTATATAAGGAGGTACTTTTTATGCGGCCCTCGGCAGGTTAGTTTTCTTTCAAAAAATGTCACTTTTAATTCAAATAACAAACAAAAAAGGGTTGCCCAAGTGTTACTTCAGTTTTTATTTTAGCTTTGGTAGATGTGCGCTATATTGTTTTATTTTATCAATCATAAATACAAAATTCCGTCCTTCTTTTCGTTTTGCAGTACGCTGTTCGATGAGCGAAATTGATAATTGTAGCAGATTATTTGGAGAGGTCTTCGCTCTTTTTTCGCACTCAAATAATTGCCCGAGCCATTTATTGTGTGAGGAAAAGTGACATTTCAGGTTTTTTTGTTTGTGTATTATTTGTTGTATTGTCAAAATTATTATGCCGATGACATAGGTATATAAATACCTATATTTCTTAATAGCGAATTAGGTCCATTGTGGAAGTTTTATTGAGATCATTTTTTTAGCTAATAATTATTCTTTTAATAGGCGTGTATGTTAATTTTCATTTATTTTAAAACACCTTGTTGACATTTAGCTATATCCGCTTCTTATAGACTTGTTTGTATATATCATAAAGAAATATACCTACAGTATATAAAATCCTTTTCGTTTGAAAGTATGCACGTATTTCTGAGGTTTTCTACCCTAATTGCTTCTTTTCATCTCAATCTTCTCAGCTCATATTTTGCGCTACAACTATGTAGTTTCACAGGGCAGTCCTATTTATAAACATTTCCATTTTGAGTTAATGTGTTTCTTGCAGCATAAGTTTTCAGGTCAATGGTATTACCTAAAAACTCTGCAAATTGTCAAGAACTGTAGGTATACCTATTTATTTTTTCTTTATTTTTTTAAATTTCATTCCGGGGGTGTTACACAAGTTCATAAATGTGAATTCACCTACGGCTCCTGGTGATGACAAAGAATTTCACATATGAAAACGTGCGCCATCAGTGAGGTTTTATGGGGGTTAAGTTCAATTGCAGCAGAAAATACAGAATATAAATATGAAAGAACGTTGCAGGAAAATATTTCTTTTTTTTCAAATTTTTTCATTGATGATGGCAGAATCAAAGAATTATTCTGAGAATTTTTATTCAACAAGGTTTTTGAAAGATAATACTACGGGAAACACAATATTCCTTTCGAAAATTTGCAGTTTTATTTTTTTTTTTTCAAAGGAAATCTAATTTTCTCCATTAGGCTTCGAAGGTGAAAAACACTTAAGATATAAGGACTCTATATGCAAATGCATTTGCACACCTTGTAAGAAAAATATCTTACACTAAAGTATATATGGCCATTGTTGGAATTTTTTGTATGTGCTCAAGTGCAAGTTGAAAGAAAATCTTCTCATTTGAATAATAAAGAAAACATTTTAGTTTGAGGTGAGTGAGAAAATGGGTTCAAGCGAAGAGTATGTATATAGCTTATGTATATTATTAAAGTCATAGTTATAGTCATATGAGACAGGCTTACAGATCAGGAAACTATTTCATTCTTTCCCGACTGTCTGTAAGCCTGTCTCATATAACTAAAACTATAATAAGTAATCAAATTCCGAATCACCAATCTTAATAAAGAAGTTATTAAAATCCTCTTGCAGAAGTAAATGATTACCCGACCTAGTTTCCTAAATAGGACTGTAAAAATCCTTATTAAGTTTAACGACAAGTCCATCAAAATCATAAAAGAACTATCGAAAATTGTCATAAAGTACAATATCTCCGCGTGACAGAGGTATAAAAGAAAGCAATTATTTTATAACTGCAGTTAATTGATTAAAAAGACTTATTAGTATTTTAACTTCGCCTCAGTACTTCAACTTCAAAACGTAATTCCCATTCAAATTTGAAGTCTTTAATAATACAATCATTTAAAGCAGTTAAAAGACTAAAAGTGGAGTCTTTTGATTGCAGTTAAAAGACAGCTTGAAGTAAAAAAAAACTTAATTATACTTTTGACTACAATTAAGTCTTTTTTTCATTCAATGCATTCAAAAAACTTCAAGATTGCAAAGAATGTAAAAGACTTCAAAGAAATAAAGCAGTCTTTAATAGACATGCATATTTGTACTTGTAGCCTTTAAACTGTTCAAAATGATTGCAATATTAAAGACTTAGAATAGGAATTAGATGATATTTTAACGTTCACTCGGGCGTGTGCGTACTTTTTTAAACCTCTTTTCGGTTTTTTGTATGCACCTTAGTTATTGCAAACTGAAACTTTGTATAATTCCTTGATGGTGCAATTTTTTTTCTCGTATAACCTTTCATCTGCTTTAAATATGTTTTACTCAGATTATAGAGATGGATATTTTTGGTGTCACTTTCTATCAAATTCCTTTTATTGGCAAATACTTTCTATATCTATATAGTAACTCAAAATTCAGCTATAATCATGTAAAACTGTTTTGGAACGACTTCCTATAAAATTTTAAGAACACAACTCATATGTCGACACGAATTTTATCAAAGTTTCTAACATCAAAGGGAAGCTATTTACAAAAGTTCAGCTTTCCCCTAAGTTCCCCTAAATGTGCATACAATCATTTTTAAAAGTCCATTCTGGATTCTTGGCCTGAGGATTTATGATCGTGAACCAAAGTATAATCTTTGTGTTCGGGAACTTTACTTTTTTTTTAAACTTTGGCGTTTCGAAACTTTGCGTTTCGATACTTTGGCTTTCGAAACGTTGTTTTTAATATTAAAATCTTATTTATTAAAAAATCATGCAGACCGATTGAAGATTGAAAAACTTATTCTCAAAAAAATGTGGCTTAGAACTTGAAGAATTTAAGGAATTCTTAAAATGATCATCTTTTAATGAAAACTTTGAAAATGTACGTAATCCTGTGCTTCAAAAATCAGTTATCTTTTAAAAGGCTATTCTCACTGGAGGTCTCTGGCAAATGCCAAAATAAATTGATAATACCTACCCCTAAAACATAGATGTATGTTGACTTTGTGTTCAACAATCCCAATACTTAGCAAGCTTATATTCGTATAGTCATTAAAGCAGTTCATGAAATTAAATTGTTCTGTAAACACTCGAACTTGGTGCTATAATAAACTTTCTTCTATTAATATATTCAAGTTGATTTTACTCTAATACACGCTGATGGTTCGAGTACAAATTTTTTGATGCCACCAATTAAAAAAATTGGTCTTACCAAAATCAAAAAGAAAGACTTTGATTTTTATCGATGTTCCGACTGTCTGCGAAGTGGTTTACTCGAGCATGTCAGTTTAGTTTAAAATTTTAAATTTCCATAACCAAAAAGAATAATTTACTGATCAATTTGTATTGACTACACACACCAAACAAAAAAATGGTCATATAAATTTCATTTAATCTACATAATACAAAGTAATAACAAAACAACCCACGACCAATTACTATATTGTTTCAACCACTTGAACAAAAAAGAGATTATTTGTATTCCAAACTAAATTCCCTTTAATCACAACACAATAGGGATGGAAACTTCTCGGCATAGGAATCGGAAACAGCATTTTTTTACACCGTTATCGCCACCGCTGCGCTGGCTGGTTGAACTATATTGTCATGTTGCCAAAAACAAATTCAACAATTTCAATTTAAACAAACGAGCCACCAGTTGCATTTTTTATTTAAAAGCCAACTAAAGCAAACAAAATAGAAGTTAAATTCAATTGGAACTTTATGAGTTGTAACGAAGTAAAGCATATTAATAATTGCATTATTTATATACATATATATGGACGCCATTATTGTTTATAACGGTTATTCCACAATTGTACCTAAAAATTATGTAACTAATTTTAATTGGTTTATAATCATTCAGGTTTTATCTAAAGATGCATATCTGGATATTTGTGTGTCGTAGTTATCTCTGCATATGTATGTACATATAAATTATGTACATACATAATGTACACATAAAATCCAAAACTTAGAATTCTATCAAGGATTTTTTAACATATGTTTTCAAACTTGCTTCCATAAAAATGGTCCGACACAGCTATTTTTTCGCAGTTTTTTTCATATTTTGGTCAATTAAAAATGATTTTTCTATATACGAGTTTCAGAGTCCAGCCTTCCTTGATTTTTTTGACAACGACAATATTAAGTTGCCTCATATAAAGTTAAGTCATTATTTTTAATATAAAAATTAATGTGGAATGTAGATGCAGATAAAGTGGTAATAGATGATAAACCAGTTCATGAATAAAACATAAAATAGGTAGTAATCAAACCATATCGCAACTGCAAACAATGCAGTACAAACAACATTTTCTTGGCAAGCATCCAACAAGGATCCTTCGTCGCTGTATCTTGTTAAAAAGATAAGTTTTTTTCACTTCCTCTGTAGCCTTATGTGTGTATATTATGCTGTCTGTTGCTGTTTTGTTGTACAAAAGAACTAAAGTGAATGCAAATTACATACAAAAGTAGGGATGGGGAATGAATATGCCTTGTCTAGCCTATCTGCATTTTTATATCCGTTATTTTGTTGTTAAATTTATTATATTATGCAGACTCTTTAATTGGTAAGATATAAAACGTTCTTGTTCCCTCTCTCTGTTGTTGTGAAACCTTTTTTGTTATTCCTTACTGAAAAGCGATGTTACTTAATCAGATGCTTTGATATCAATCATAAAAGCTTTATTTGATGTTAATGAGAAGAGAATTGTTTAATGGGTTTTGAGATAAACGTAGCCTGAGTTTATGAAAATTCAACTTAATATAGAAATTTTGCTATTCTGGAGAAAATATCAAATTGAGTTTATGCGCATTTGATTCATAAAGTGGCAAATATAGTATAACACCAGTAACCAAAGATATTTTTACATAATCCGTTGTTACAGAAGAAAACATTTTCAAATAAGAACATTCTGATCGAATTTTAAACAAAATTGAATTGAATTTAAAAATAGTATTATGTACGTTATGTACATACTTTCCAATCTTTCTGTTTCTCAACTCATTTTGAGTTTTGTAGTTTTTAGATATGAAGTGAAAATGATCAACAGGATAAAACTCGTTCTTTCAATTCCTTAAACTGCAAAAATATTTTTAACTTAAAATAAAAGAATATCATCTGAATATGATATGCAATGAAAATTTCAAAAATAAAATTTTCTTGGAAAAATCTTCTTTCGGTATTTAATAGGACATTAAAACCTTAATTGTTTTCATCAAAAACATGGTAAAAAGCATAAAATATCCAATTGCCCAGCCCCGTGCTTCAGCAAATTGGCGTTAACTATTGAGCTATACTCTCCAGACACATCACATCAACGTATGATTAGGCCCAGGATAGCAGCATTCTAGGGGCGCAAAAATTGAGTAGTTTACCGGCATTTTTATGTCAACTTCATTTATGGAGATGCAATTAAAATGATTAATCACCCTTATTACGATTGTGGTCTTACGAAAATAACATCAAAAGGATTATTCTTTAGAAGCTCCCATTGGCGTTCAAGGAAAACGAGTTTTCGTTTTATTTAAAACCCGTGTCGTTTCTTAAAGCAAATTTATTGTAGTGACGAAATCCGCAGAAATCTCTACATATATACATAACTGAAATGTTAAATCAATTATCATTCATCCAACTATACTGCTAGCTCCTCGGAGAGCTAAATAGCCGGCAGTCAAATCCGAAGGAAGTGCACGAACTGTGGCATATTCTTCCGAATTATGGTAGTTAAGTTTGGTATGTGGATCTGTGTAGGGTGCAATTAGTCCGGAAATATCTGAGTACTTCTTGGCGGGCTTAAAAGAAGGCGGTGGGTTAAGTGTGTTATCTGCAATAAACAACAAATATTACCTGAAAAACTGAATTTCTTATTTTTTACTCTTACATGTCACTGCATCTTGGGGCCATGGCAATGATTTTTCTGTAGCCAATATTTGTTTCAGTGATTTCCAGATCCTTTTCTTTCCCCCGGCTTGTACATTGTTCATTGATGATTTTTTAAAACAAGGAGTATTAGTATCTTCCATAGTTTCGGTGTGTTTTTAATTTTTTCAGTGAAAAACTTGTTATTTGTTTTGACTTTGGGGATACGTTTGGAAAAGAGCATAAATATTTTGACGTTTTGATTGAGGTTTGTTTGATTGTTTAATTTTAGCGGTGACGTGGGTCCAGGCATTGACTTATTAGCCGTGTTTTTTTTGCAAGTCCATATGGATTTGTCGAAAAAAACGACATCGGGACTAATAGTTTTACACGTAAATACAACAACAACTTAAATCCATATGGACTTAGTTAAGTCCAGATAATTATCGGGACTTAAGTATTGTAAGTAAGAAGGTACTAAGTCCCGATGTCGTTTTTTTCGACAAATCCATATGGACTTGCAAAAAAACACGCCTATTATATATGGACTGCTAGTTGGTTGTCAATTCCATACATAACCTGCGGAGATGATGGTTCCAGTTCTCAAAGCGAAATCAGCGACAAGTTCGGGCCTACCGACAATAATAAATACTATTTTTAGCGCCATCTGTTACATACTTCGCCTTAGAATGAAATTTCATTCATAGAAGGTAAAGCCATCTATGGTCATAGGAAGTCACCAATCGGCGTAGTGTTGGGGGAGCACTGAACAAAATTTTTTTTTGATTTATTTTATAAAACCTCTGATTTTAGAGTCATATTCGAAATAAAAGATTTTTCAATGAAATTTATTTTCTCCATTTCAAGAGATGTAGTGAAGGAAGATATTTTTAAAACATTATTTCAAGGAAAAATTCGTACAATCGTATTTATAAACGCCGTCTTACTTTAGACGGCCGTCCAAGTTATAAAAAACATTTTTAATGTCTGAAGTTTTCTAACTTTTTACCTACCTTAAGACAATGGAATCTATTGTCTAAACCTGCAATATTGCAATATTTTTTGTATATATCAAATAAAGTATTTTCCAACTATTTCGAAATAATTATAAACTGTCTTAACTAGTCAAAAATCTAATAAATACGACTCGCCCACTAGGCAACTTCCGAACAGCTTTTTAGATATCTTATTTTTCTTGAAAACGTTCGTATTTTTTTTAATTATAACTTATTCATAGGTTCATTCCTTTATTTTAAAATTCTGATATTTGTACATTTCAGTCCAAAGTTCTGTCAAAGTTCATAAAAAACAATAAAATTGTACAAAAATGCCCAAAAATTTGGAGTAAAGGAACGAACCTTACTTTTAATTTATCAGTAAAATTTATCTTAACCGAAATTGTAGAGGTTTAGAATTCCCTATAAAAACGCGCTTAAACTGTGTACTTAAAACTACTAGGCGTTTTTTTTTTTGCAAGTCCATGTGGATTTGTCGAAAAAACAACATCGGAACTAATTGTTTTACACGTAAATACAACAACAACTTAAATTTATATGGACTTAGCTAAGTCCAGATAATTATCGGGACTTACGTACTGTAAGTAAGAAGTCCCGATGTCGTTTTTTCGACAAATCCATATGGACTTGCAAAAAACACGCCTACTAAATATATTCAATATTCTTAGCAAAAAGTGTAAAGCAAAATACTACCTCTACTCATTTACTTTTCAAATCTACCAGTTTCTACTAATTTTATTTTATTTTATGAACTTCGACATGACTAAAATTTGTATGAATTAACAGTTTTGAAAATTAAGGGAGAAGTTGTTAGTAAAAAAAAGGAAATTTTCGGATTTGGTTAAGGGATTTTTTTTTCAAATAACCCTTAGCACTGGTTTGACATTTATTTTTTGTTTTTATTTTGCAATTCAGTTTCAGAATTCTTCTCGATGATGTTTGTTTATTAGTTTTTTGTTATTAATTAAAAAAAAGTATGAAAACAAAGTTGAATCATTGCGAAACTAATTAACAATAGCAACCAATGAAATCAACAAACAGCGGTAATGGTTATCGATTTAAGTGAAAGAAAATTTTATTTGCTCCTAGACAAGGAGTGAAAAATCTCAGTCACGACGTCACGTTCAGCGTCACACAACGTGAAGGATGTCGGAAAGGCAGAATGCATGTATTGAAGAAATTATAATATACAATTCGTAATTCATTTGTGTGAGGTGTTTTTCAGATAAAAATATTATTATAAATACTATCTGCACTATCGACGGAAGGTAAAGGTTGGAAGTAAAGTTTCAATTTTGGTATTAATGACATCTCAAAAAATAACTAGTTTCCTTTGTAAAATTTGCGTTCAATGAAAGCACTTGACTACATAAATGTAAATGTAGTCCCTTGTGTCTGCTGAACGTACCCAATGAAAAATGAAATCAAATGGAAAAAAATCCTTCAAAAAAATCCTCGATACAAATGTCAAACAGTAGTATCTGTATTTTCCGATAGGACTGAACTCGGCGCTTATAACGCATAGCTTAAAGTGGCGTCAACGTGAAGTTGGCTCCTGGCAGTCCATATATAATAAGTCAATGGGTCCAGGCATTCGGGATGATAATAGAGGATTAGAACTTTATGCTATTTTTTCAGCATATCTTACCGCCATATTATTCACTACATACATCCAGATTAAAACTTAAATCCATATGTATTTACATTGAATTTGTATGCTTTACATCTGGATTTAAATTTTTAATCTGGATGAATCGAGTGAATAATATGGTCGTTAATATCTCACTTCATAAAATAAGTAGCATACATTATACAGAAAATTAATGGTACCTGGGGCTCAATTCCGCATGAATGAATAATTTTCCATGTACACTTTCTATTCACGCGTACGGATTTTGTGTTAGTGATTTAGTTGCATTTAATTTAATCTTCAGAGCGACTCATGCTGAAGTTTTAATTTAATTTTATTTCATTTCGTGTTAATATCAATTTTATAATGTAATGCAAACAACTTTCGACTGAAATTTGAAATTCATTTGCGTTCTTAATTTTTAAATTTTGTTATTGAACGTACCCATTTAAAAATACAAAACAAACTCACCTTTAAACCTCAAACATTTGACAACTTTCACTTTACGTTACGTATTATTCGAGTTTTGGGATTCGAGAGACGAGAATCGAAATGAATAAAATGTTTGTTGTTGTTTTGTTGTTTTGTTATTTTATTACTTGATTAACTAATTTATTTTGCTTAAAATTATCATTGCTTTCAAAAAAAAATGTTACTATTTCTTTCATAAGTTATATGTAGTCTCGATTTTAAACAAATACACATATTAAACACTCATAATGCGGTTGACATCAAAATTCATACAAAATCTGCAAAGATTTCGTCTTGTGACCTTCGACATCACCGACACCGTACTCACTTTCAAAAGATCACCTGCAGTTCAATATTCCGAAACGGCTGCTAAATACGGTTATTCGCATCTCAATAGAGAGAAACTTATGCAAAGCTTTCGAATTGAATTCAAGTTGCTCATGGAAATGTATCCAAACTATGGCAAAACAACTCCCAATATGGACTGGAATCAGTGGTGGATAAAATTAGTATTGAATATATTCAACTCCGTTGGAGCAGGAATTCCCAAAAAAGATGCACTGATCATAGCTAAGGAGCTTGTTCGACTATACCGCACCGATGAGTGTTGGCTGGCCTTAGATGGAGCTAGTGAACTTGTATCCAAAGTTAGGGAATCTGGTAAGGCAGTGGGCGTTATTTCCAATTTTGATCCTAGTCTACCACAAATACTCAAAGCAATGAACTTTAATAACTTTGATTTTATTCTAACTGCCTACGATTGCGGTGTATTGAAGCCAAATAAAGAAATATTCGACTTGGCATTGGCTAAATGTAACATCAAAAGCGATCAGGCGCTCCACATAGGTAATTTATACGATTTGGATTATTTGGGTGCAAGAACTGCTGGTTGGTCAAGTGTTCTGATATCCAAAATAACCGAAGAAGAGATGACAGTTAAAGAGGGATTGAATCGACAACACGTCTTCCAGTCCCTACCAGACCTCCTAAATGCTTTGGAACACAAACATATAGACTGGTAGAGATCCGACTGCACTTTTGAAGATGAACATGACTTCGCCATTGCTTTATTCATTAAGTAAAACGAAATACCTACTATTTTATTAACATTTATTGCAAAGTTAAAATATATTTATTTAGATATTTTATTTCAAACTAAACTTTATTGTATACAAGCTGTACAAGTACATAGTTATAATAGGTAGATACATAATATATAAATTCAGTCCACTATTTTTATTTTTCTTACATTCTTTAACTATGATTTAATTATTATGGTAGTAGGATTGTAAACTTTAACTATTTGTTAAACAATGTGCGAAATTGTAGTTGCATCTTTTCTATACCGAATCATGTAACGTTTTTTGTAACAAAATATCGGCATCGTTCTGAATATTTCAATTCGTTTTTGTTAGAACCTTCATACCCAACCTATAATAATTCCTGGGGAAATAGAGTTTCTATAGGTCGATGCGATAAGTCCAATTGATGAGCTTTTTTGACTCGAATTTGGTGGCGCAACAACTTGTGCAGAACCAAGCCCGACCAACAATTAAAGTTTCAATACCGATGTTTTAATATGTCATCTTATGTGTAAAAGAATTCTAATCAGAACTTAGTTTAATTATTTACAAGGCACAATGTAATTCACTGCTTATGACAAGACAACGGTGAGAAAGAATGAAACAAATAAACTACAATTCTCCAGATATCAACAAAAAAAAACCCCGAAGAATGGGAAACACTTCTTATTAAAAAATATAACTTTATTATAATGTCCGTTATTCATTACAAAAAAAAATAAAACATTTTAACGTAGCTTAAATTCTCCCATTAATTCAAAATTGTAATACACAATTTTATATAAAAAAAAAATTAAGTCAATTAAAAATTCGCATACACAATATAATCTTCTTTAAAGATTACTTGCCCTTGGTCGTTGTTACCGCCGCCGACGCCGACGGAGGAGGATTGTTAAAATCGAATTGTGTGTGAAATTCTGAAGACAATTGTTTGATAATCGCATCGCTATTAGCTTTAAGTTCTCTCTCCAACGATTCAATATCAACATCTTTACTTTCTAATTTCATTTGAAGATCTGAGTAAAAATCACAAAACAGTACTGGTTCGTCTGTTCCGGCTAGTGTTCTAGTACTGCAATACTGGCCACGATGCAATAGTTCGTCATTTGGTGTTTTTGCATCGAAGAAACGTGCTCCCAACGGAACCTGAAAACAAAATATTAAATTCATACTCAAGTTGTTTCTCTTTTTATTTTGTAATGTGATTTTTTAATTTTAAATTAAAACGTAGAAACTGACAAAAAATAAAACTAAAATTTAATGCACCAATTTCATTCAATTCTCTGAAAAAAATGAGATATTTTTTCATATGAATTGTTCCTAAAAATAATATCCCCCAGAAATCATTATTTTCAGCACGAATTGAAAACCCTGTACGTACAATTTTATTGCTTGGTAAAGGTACTTTTCATAGCAAACCATTGGCCTTGCAAAAATTATATAATTAATTTTATGTTTACTCAAAGTTTTAAAGTAACTAGTCAAACGAGTATTTTATTTAAAAATGCATTGACAAAAAATAATACCTGTTGCTGGATCAATTTTTCGTGGCTCTGGGTAATGAGAGTTTTCATATTTTTTAATCCACTCACTTCGCTTTTAATATATTCAGCGTAGCTGCAAAAACCAATATTAAAATATTGTAAGCAATTCAACACTTAAAACTTTCTCACCTATACATCTTGGAAGTTTTCCTGATCAAATTTTCAACACATGATATGAAGTTTTTCAATGGCAATGTTCGTGGAATGAAACTTGGATCCAGCTTCTCAGCCGTTTCGAAGTGGGTGAGGGATCGATTGAATTCGTGAATCATTGCTAAGGTGGTCCCTAAAGCAAAATGATTTTCCGCTACTTCTGGGGCGTGATCTACTGCGGCAGACAGAACAACTTCGGCATCGCGTAGTTTTCCCGCCCTATACAGAATTATACCCAAGCTAAGCAATGGAATGTCCCTAGCTTTACGGGGTGCTAGCATTACTGCTCGCTTGGCACACTCAACAGCCTGTGTCCCATCACCTTGGATCCGCCAGTAATATGAACTCAATGCGTAGTATTTCCACGAAGAGGGGCTTTCCGTCAAACCATCGATCAAGGTTTGTACGAAACGTTTTGATTTGAAGTCAAAATCATTGGTTGTGAGTTGGGCTTCTGGTTCTATTTGCAGAGTATATTTGCCTCGTAGACCGTCCAAATGATCATAGCAACATATACCAACGTGCAGACTGGTATACTCCCAGCAGAATGGACTGGACTTCGGAATTCCTATCACTGGCAGCGTTGGTGATTTCTTTTTGGAGTTCTTTATGTTTATACGTTTAAGATAGTCCTTTGTAATTTTTGTAGACGAAATTTGTTTCTCTATGACATAGTAGTCTAGGGCACACTTGGCCTGGTCAATGATTTCCATGCCAAATTGAATGGAAAAGTTTATTTGTTCTGCCATTTTTTCACGTTGCCGCAACAGCTCAAGATATGTACTTTCGACAACGTCATTGTTTTTTATTTGGTCAAGAAATGCAATTAAATTGTTTGGTTCTCTCATATAAAAAGGCGAATCAATCTGGAAAGAAAATTATTGTTCTTTGGGGATCTTCACATCCAGTTTGTTGTTGTCCTCGGCTTACCTTTTGAAGAATTTTTCCATTTTCATTTAATACCCAATGGTTTACAGCAGCAATTGAGAGCGCTATGTGAAATAAACACACGATTACTAACGTTGTTCGAGATACCATTATTTATATTTCCTGATAGAGCATTTTTTCTTTTAAATATAAATAAACAACGCATGTAAATAATCGGCAGCAGTTCGCATTACTTTTTCTAGCTTGCAGTTTTGCACGCACTCGAATTTGACATTTGACAATAAAGAAAACAAACAACATGAAATCGAGTATCGATGTCGGCTGCCATACCTATTTAGGGTTCGGGTCACAGATTACACGAAGATGAGAATCCACGGCAGGCATTTTAATTTGCCTACAAGCTTGAACTGTCGGATTGAAGATAAAAAAGGAGAATGTGTGATCGTCAAACACCTGGTTAAATTGTTGTTGCAATTCACATCTATTCATCTACGCGAGGTGAAATTACAAATACAAAAATGTAAACAAATGGGGTTTGGAGGGTGAAACGTACGAAACATTCTCATCTTCGTATATGGCTAATCTGTGGCTAGGGTTATCACAACCTGAGTCCAATCGAATGGGATTAGGCCAGGCGTGCACATGCAACTAAACATTTTGGTTTCGATTTTGAGCACTATGTGATTATATGAGAGTCCGCGCATATAAGCCCGTGCGCACTCCCATATAAGCCCATTATGCTCAAAAGGGAAACCAAACTGTTTAGTTGCATGTGCGCGACGTCCAGTGCGCGCTTTCCCATATAAGCCAATGTAATTGCATCGGGAGCAACTAAAAGTTTCCGGGATTGGCAACTGCCTAGTGGGCGGCAGGCCTAAGGCCCGAACGACACTAACTCTCGTGTGATATGTTGTGGAGTAGTGTGTCGCTGTCATTCCAATGTATTTCATAGATTTCGACAAAACACATCACACGATACAAATATGGCTCCACGCATATGAAATACATTAGAGCAATAGCGACATACTACTTCCCAACACATCACACGAGAGTAGTGTGGTTCGGGCTTAAACGATAACCTAGTAGTACCAACTTCTCGCACTCCCAAGGCAAGTAGATGAGATTTGTAGGGAAATTGATTCCGTGCGTTCTATTGAAAATGTCTAGCAAAACTCGCCAGTACTTTGCCAGCTCCAAAGGAACATGGCTAATATTAGTCATTTTCCTTTGAAGGTGGCGAAGTACTTTTCTACTTCCGATGAAAGCATGAGTAGATGAAGGTACTATTTACATAGTTTTCATCTACTCACAAGTACTTCGCCATCTCCAAAGGAAAACTGCTATTAACGCGTGTCATGCCGCGCGTCTGTTGTGTTCAGTCAGAAACACGCATTCCCGAACGCTTGAGCTCGTCCTGTGCGCCTAATCAAAAGGCCATTATTTCTGCTGTGAATGCACCCATAATTACATCCCATCCCAAAACCAATCATCTTCTTCGCCTATTCTTCCCATCGCAATTCGTGTAGTGGATGGTGGAAAAGAAGAAAAAGAAGTTTCTTCACTCGTTCTGCTCGTCGACTTATCGCCGTTTATTTTCATATATTTCCATTATTAATAATAAAATATTCCGATTAACAATCATTTAATATATAATCTAAAAGCGTCTTTAAACAAACTTCATAGTTCAGTAATGTTTTAACATTTCAAAAGTAAAATAATAAAAATGGCCGCGGTAAATGATTGTTTTACAATTGGATCGACAGTGCTCTGTACGACATGCTTCAATCAAGAAGTCGAAGGCGAAGTCTTAGCATTCGATCACACTACTAAAATGCTTATACTAAGTATCCTTTTTAAAAGAAAACAAAACTTAAATAAATACAAACCATACCTGCGATTAGAGACCTCCCTTTAAATTACTTCTCCAGCCATGGACGGACAATCGCGAATTGTCTACATACTGAACCAAAAAGTGCTGATGAAATCAATTCGAAAAGATTGCCAACACAGTGGACAAACGACGGCGGCGGTGCTCATCAGAAAATCTTCAAAACAAATTGCTATACACCCAAAATACCCAAAAGACACTAAAATTCTAAAAAAGTCTTTTAAATTACGAAATCGAGTGTTAATACAAATTCCATCCGCAATTTGTGCCCATTCCTTTGAATTTGAAGAAATCGATTTTGCACTATTTTGACGTTTTGCATAGGAAAAGCAGGTTATGTATGCGTTTTCTCATAAATTATGTTGTACGGTATCGTCTTCTCGCCGAAATGGGAGAGAAAGTTTTATTCATATTTGTTTGGTTCGATGTTTTTTATAAAAATCACTTGTTAAATTCATCAGTTTAGGTTGCGTAGGGTAGATTTTACTATATCGAAACGTTGATTGTATGTGAACACTTGTCCGATTTGTAAATGAGGACAATTTTGCACTCAAAGAGTGCTTAGGGTCTTAGTCGTAATTTATTTCATGTTTTGGATTCGTTTTACCGGACTTAGGAAAGGCATAATTCTAAAAAGTCAATCAATGTGGTTAAAATGAATTCAGATTCCAAGAACTGGGCGGGCACATTGAACTTATGTTCGCGGAGTTATGCAATAGTCGAGGAAATTATTTATGTAACTGAAAGTTTATGTCTGTCTTGAGGTTTACCTAAACTCGATAAATTAATATTTTATACTGGTACCTATTCAACGGATATATTTGTGTTGCAAAGTGGTCTAGGGAAAACATTTTGCAATCCCGGCTCAATGCCCACCCTTTTTTGGTTTAACACAAAGGATGGCAAATTTCTTTCTTGTCATAGGATTTTAACGGTTTGACCTTCGGACTCAAAAAGAGTCATACAAATTTGGATTCGGTTGTCTCTGGGGGTATACAAAGTTCACCACTTAAAAAAAAAAAGTTTCTTATTGCGAGTGTCGTTCAACGATCGATTCGATAAAAGTCGATCGTACCAAAACGTTGGGCGCGTTAAAACTTATCCAAAGCTATCTGGATAGCTTTATGTGGTTGTAACCACTTGTGAAAACACAGCTGATGGCATCTGATGCAACAAAAACTTCAGATATCTTAAATTGTCGTTGTCTGATTTTCGACAAAAGTCGTTTATCAATAAAAAAACGACACTCGCAATAAAGGCCTGAGCTACATGAGCAAGCTCGAGGATTTCCGACTTGCTGAAAATCCAAATGGCCCGGCCATTTGACAACTGAATTAATAAAAATTGGTTTCCAGTGGAAAACCCCCATAACAATGTCAAACATCAAATTTATCAATCGATCACAAATTTGACAATTGATCAATTGTTCTACTATAACGATTGTGATTAGATATTTAATTTATTTTTTTGCTGTTGTTATTTTTAAGTTAGTTTTATTCACCACATTTGTTATAATTTAAACATTTAAATTAGTTTTACTTTAAAAATTTAAATTATAATCTAAAAGAGGGGTTTATTGCGAGTATAGATCAACGTTTGATTCGATAAAAAGTTGGTCGTATCAAAAACTTTAATTCAAAATGTGTGTGATATCACATTGGCCTGGATTTTAAATAAATATCTAGAACATTGACCTTTTGGGAAGTTAGTATAATCCGCTTTATCAATCAAAATTGTTGTTGAACAGCGCGGGGTAATGGCAACCAGAATCTAACAGAATATGTGCATTATCTGAGCCGCTCTAGATTTTTTCCATGGACGGATCAATTCAAAGAGGTTGCAAAGTGTCCCATGGAAACTGCGTTCAATCCTTAACTCAGTAAGATTGTTAAAAAGATGATGATGAGAAAGGCGGGTCAGTGTTGAATAGAGAAAATTAGTTAGATGAGAAATATTTATCTTTTGAAGTACAGGTAGATTTTTGTAGGAAAATGACCAAATACCTATCAGTTTTTACTTGTCGCGTTTTTATCAGTTAAGCCAGTGCAAATTCGCCCTGGCATATATTTCTTGAAAAAAACATCTTTAATTTAATTTTTTTTAGTTTTATCTCTTCGTCCTCTTTTCCATGCCGCCGTCGTTGCAACTGCCCAAATATACCTATTCCTCTGTTATTTGATTTCATCACCTGTCAATCTTTTAACATTATCTTACTACTTCTTATTTGTTACTTAGTACTTCTTTTATGTTACAAATGTTACATCCTTAACTCAAATAATGCTACGTCTAGAAAGCCATTCTAAAACATCGGAGAAACTGAACGATGTTTTCGTTCTAAATTTGTCGCTGTGCAGTAACGTTCAAGTGATAAAGGAATGCAATGGAAATTTTGTCGAGGAGCCCCAGAAGTTGAATTTAGAACAACTGAAAATTCGCTTGCGCCAAACAGTGCAAAACCGACAGACATATATTAAGTCAAAAAATTCTGAAGTAAGTCCTGAAGCCCAGGAGCTGTATCGAGTTCTCGCTAAGAATTTTAAGGTAAACAAAAAAAAACTAATATTATAAATATTTATGCTGAAAGAACTATATAACTATCACACTGTATAGAATCACGATGTCACTTGGCAAGGAGTTAACATACAAATATTCAATGAGGTTACAGTTTCGCCACCGTACAGATCAAAGAATGTGGTTGGAAACACACAAAACCGTGTCTTATGCAATTATATTAAAAGAATGGTAAATTTGTGTAATCAAATCTTCAAAATCCAATAATCTCATCGTATATAACATTTTTTCATTATATTTTAGATCGATCAGTTCTTCAAGACGCAAGCGTTGCAGGAAAATAACGCCGTGGGCACTTCTTCTTCTTCACCATTATCCGCAACCGCTTCATCATCGTCGTCTTCATCTTCGTCATCAGCGCCATCAACTTCAGTAGGAACATCTTCGAATAATGCTGCAACCCCATCGCCTGTTCCTGCTAACACATAGAACAAAAGCAAACAAATAAAATAATTAAAAACCTTAAAAAAAAAATCAAAAACATAAAAGGAGAAAAAATTATGTTTAACAGAAAAAAACGCCCGGTTTATTTTAATTTATAGTAAAAGACATCTTTCCTTCTTCAAAAGGGGTCCTCGACTACCCAAGGAAAATAATTATATTTTTTTTTTTATTGTAGACATTCATTTGCAATTTCAGTAGCCAACTTGAATACGTGTCTACGTTGAATGTTCAAAATTGTCCGGTTAAAAATTAAGGTTCTCAACAGAACGAAGGCATGTAGTCAACTGAACACTGTTTTTGAAGAAGTATTTGCGTTTTGTATACTTTATAGTTGTAACCTTACTTTACTTTCAAATCAAAATTCCTCCATTAGTTTCTTGTTTAAAATTTATAGTTAATTACCGAGTGGGAATATCGGTTAGGAAAAAAAAAAAAGGATTCCGAAATAAATTATTTTTTAGCTTTAAGCTGGAAGACTAATTTTCTTTGAAGTCCATCTCGTTGTGTTAAAATTTTTGTCGAATGTTGCTGCCTATTTTGTTTCGTTGTTTTGAAATGTTTGTACATTCATAAATATCAACACACAAAAATGAATCCAACTCATCCTTACAAAAGTGTTTTACTACATAGTCCGTTTTTGTTTGTGGTTTATTTAGGCCCATTTGCTGAAACGAAACTTAAATATTTAAGTTCAACATAAGCGCTTATGTTCTATTTTTTCATTAACTTAAACTTTCACATAATCTCCTAGGTTAGGTTAAGGTGGCTGCCAAGCAGAAGGCTTGACACACTTGGACCATAGTTGGTCCATTGTGATACCACAAGAATCTGGGAACTTTCCTTCCTATTCGTTGAACCACTTAGAGCTTCTTACGAAGCGTGCGAGGTTAATTATGTCAACAATTACCAGATAACTAGGATCGTTGCAGTAGTACTCTCCGAGATGGAGTTTACGTAGTTGGGATAGAGCAGGACAAGTGCAGAGGAGATGAGAAATCGATTCTTTCTCTTCTTCATAAGCTCCTATGTTCAACTTAAATATTCAGCAAATGGGCGTAAATAGTATTATTTAATTTAAACACCCCAAATATTGTTTGGTCGGGAAATGCAAAAACAAATTATTATTCGTTCAAAACAATAAAATATAAGTTTTCATGAAAATTTTCAAAATACTTACCATGCCATTTATTTTAGACCTTTCAAAGCACTCCTTAAATCAATCACCTTTTTTAGAATTATAAGATTCGCCTAATTTTAATAAAATACTTCATGTAGTGGTGCTAAATATCACATAGAAATCACTTTCGTCTTAAGCTTAAAGAAGTACATACAATACAACTCGCTCCGAATTCCTAAATCAAGCCCCAGTATTTTCTTTCTGCTTCAATTAATAATCCTTATGTCCATTTTTCTTATAAAAGCATTAAGCCAACTTCAAGCTGGTGGCCTCATATATTTTTATTTCAGAAAATTTCTTATATAGCATTTTCAACATGCGGAAAAAACGTTTCCATCGAAAATTTTCTTTATTCCACTTATTGTGGATTATCATGATTAAAATGATATTGGGTGTTTCAGAAGTCGTACGAAATGACTTGTTAATTGGAACTTGGAAATGAAATTCGGTGATCTTCTCTTAACCACTCACCCAAAACCACTCACTACAAAAGCAAAAGGATGATTATAGAAACTCTTCATATAATGATGAGAGAAAAAAGGTCGGCCGGTGAAGTATTGCATTTTTACAGTTTGCCCATACCTAGAGCTAAGAGGTTTAAACATCAAAAATATACAAACAAAATTTAATTTCAAATTTCACTCAAACAAAATCGTAAAAAACCATTGCATATTTGTAGATGTACAGTATTCGGATCGTGCATTCGATAACCGTTTTCAGAAACAACAACGTTTCGTTTGGGTAATATCGGGTCAGGTTTCCATTAGGCATATACGAGGAAAACAAACATTTTTTTGTTGAAATTGTTTTAACAAAGTCATAAACAATTAAAGTTTGCACGGTAGGTCCATGAAAACTACTTAATTTACTGAATATATGCACTGCAAATTGGTTATTTTGGCGTATTTTTGTGAAACAATATCCAGGGCCCGTATTACGAATTACGAAACGAAAGGCAACAACAAAAAACGATACCCAAGAAAACCGATTATGATTTACGAGAATGGATGCCTAAAAATAATGCCAGATAAAATAAAATAAACAACAGAACCAAACAAACATACATAATAAATAAGGGCAAATTCCTAAATGCAAAACTTGCGCAAATTATGCTAAGCAATTATGTAGTTCCTAAATGCAAACATAAAAATCCCTGCTAAGCAGATTGTCCCAAAACGCAGTGGATTTTTTTTTTCTTGCGCAAATGTTAACGCATTTGTGCAGATGTAAAAAATATCTTGCGCACTTCATCTTAGCGCATGGGGAGGGTTTTTACTCAGGTAAATGCAAAGATCAAGCGTAAAATCCAGAACTATTATGTATTTTGAATTAAAATTCATAAACAAGTTTTTTGTTTTATATTTATATTATTTTTTTTTTAATTTTGTGTTGTGGTGCAACAATTCACTAAGGTCTTTATTAAAATAATTTAAGTTTGGGAGTCCATTATTTATTCCAGCAACAATCAACAAATATAGTAGATGTCCGTTCCGAAACATCATGTTCATGAATTGCAGACATATGCTTTAGGCATTTCAACTTGCTTAACGATGACGACGGATTTTGAACGATAATCGTAATTCGTAATACGGGCCCAGTGTGTCGAAAACAATGATAAAAAAGGATAAAATGTTTAACTCATACAAATTGCCATTATGAACGGATTCTGTGATAGTTTTTCTTCGGGATTCGGAAAGATTCCGATTACGTTGGAGTTCGTGATAAGGCTGAATAACCAAAGAGCATTAACTAAAGCAAATGTGCTATTCACCCAAAAGAATACAACACTTTTCGTCAGTATGTTTGGTATTAATTTTTTTTTGTAATAAACAGAAACTCCCTTTTTCGGGGGCACACCCGCTCACGCAACTCCGTTGCTCCGCTTAGGGTATGTCCCGTCGCCAGGCAGGCGCCTATGTGGTCAGTTGGTTTGGTATCAAGCTTTTTGAACAACTTCACTAAAATTGAATCTTTTGATCGCAACAGTTTTTCGGACATAACCATTATGATATGAAAAGAGTTGCATATATTTAGTAAAATAGCATTGAACCCAATTTAAATATTTTTTTTGGTATAGGTAAGTAGTTGCATAGGAAGGAACAATACAAGCTTAAATTGCTTATAACTTTGTTAATAACAGTTTCCGTGCTAAATAATTATTATTTTCGTGTTTTGTAGCTCAGCTGACATCTAAAACACATTTTTTTATATTTGTTTGTGTAGGTGTCTAATGGAAACCTGAGCAGTTTACACTCCTAAAGAAAGTCTGATCAGAATTTGTTGTTGCCTTATCGGTTTCGAGGTATCCGTTACATAAACAAGGATCAAATTTAACCAAAATTGAGAACTATTTTTCACTGTCCAATTCAAATTTTCAAAAATAAAAATGACATAAAATATTTATAAAAAATCTAATTAAAAAAAAAAATCACTTGATAATATTTGTATTAATTTGAAATGAACAAACTAGTTGTGAAGAACTCGTTGGTCATCCAGTTTACTAAGCAACGTTACAAAAGCTGTTCATCGAACAAGATATTTCCCAAGGAAAAATGGCTCGCAAAAAATTGCTGTAATAAATTAGCTGAATGGTTGTGTCATGCAATGAATAGGTTAGATTGTAATTGTTGTGATTTGTCAAAATTTCAAGCAACACATAAAAACGATGTGGATTGGGAGGCCATCAAGTTGAAGACTATGAGGATGGTTTGTTTCATAAGGGCTAATGTTCGCACAATGGAAGAATCCGACGGTTTCAAGCAATTCGTGAGCAATATGTCAAAGAATTATTCGAATTATGAAACCAAATTTTTTAATTATTTGGAAAAAACATTCGAAAATCAAAGTAAATAAAAAGTACATTATGTAGATAAAATGTAAAAATATATTTGTGAATGTGTTTTACTCGTAAATTACTTAATTACATGATACTATCTATAAATATTTTAAAAGTCCAAGTTTTGAATTACGTATAACCAACACATCGCAAGTAAAAATGTATATTGGTTTGTTCGTATTTTATGCGCTACCGTATTGCAAGCAACACTTCCCCGCCTCTCACTAATCCTGGTTGATTGAGCGCCCCTATCTTTACGAAATAGAAACATTAGGCGTGTTTTTTTGCAAGTCCATATAGATTTGTCGAAAAAAACGACATCGGGACTTAGGACCTTCTTACTTACAATACGTTAGTCCCGATAATTATCTGGACTTAGCTAAGTCCATATGGATTTAAGTTGTTGTTGTATTTACGTTTAAAACTATTAGTTCCGATGTTGTTTTTTTCGACAGATCAATATGGACTTGCAAAAAAAACACGCCTATTGTAAAGCATGATGATTTTTAATTGCGGTAGGTTAGAACTCGAGATTTGATCAAACTTGACATTACGTTGATAGGGAAGTCGGATAAAGTGGGTCTAGCAAAAACGTAGTCCGGCTATCTGTCTGTTCGGATACAGCCTAAACCTAGCGTTTTTTGGACGTTCCCCCGACACGTCTTTTTTTCATTATTTTAGAACCGAAAATAACGGTACCTACCTTTAGTACAACATTTTTGGGCCAAAAAGGAGAATCTTAGTTTTCTCAAAACCGGACCCATATATTCAGCCTTATTGTCAGTCACCCGAACAACATTCCAACCGGAATGACTGGCATTTCACTTTTCGCCTGATGCGAGTTTCATCAGAAAAATGTTAAATGTGCGAAAATTTAACTCCATTTAGAGGTAAAATGTTCACTTATTTTTTGGAGGCGAACATAAACGGTAGAAATCATCTTCGATCGGTCTAGCAATAGCTTTTAAAATTTCGGGTGAACACAAAAATTTAAGGTGAAATATTTTTCGGGTGAAACCTTAGAGGATGTAAGCTATTGTTTGTTGAATGGGCTTCAGGTCAAATGCAACAAATTAATTCTTTTTTGTTACGACGTTTCGTCCATTTATATGGACATCATCAAGTGAACAATATGGTTTCTATATTTGCATTGAAAAATATGTTTTTGTTTTTACATTTAAATTAAATAAATTTCTTTTACGTCTACACAGTATAAAGTATAACTGAAACTGACAAGTAACATGTCCAACAAATAAAATGAAAAATTATATAACAACATAAGCGCATAGAGATCACATTGCGGAGCTTATTCTTTTCCTCTTCTCCACCAAGTGCTTGTAATGTGGGCTGACGTCTTCCATATCGGTTCGTCTGTTCATTGCGTTATCAGCGTAACGTTTTGATAATCATCCTCTTTTTTTTGGTGTTCTTCTCGCTGCATTATTTTGACATTATCGTGGTTGGGGGAGTGCTTTGAAGAAATGCAAATGCAATGTGATGCCAGTGTCGTCTTCTGTGGTGCGTTGCTCTTGATATCGGATTTATGTCCTGCCAGTCTGCTTTTTAATTTTTGTTTAGTTGTTTCTATGTAAATTTGGTACTAACATTATTAAGGCCCCAGTTTTTCAGTGGTGAGTTAAACCAGAGTTAGCTTGTGGACCTCAGTTAATCTACAGTTAACTCGAGAAACATTTTTCCGAAAATGCACGTGGAACAACCTTACAAACTTGAAGCAAATTTTGTGTATGTGACTATTTGGCATTACCGTTTGCGACTCGCCTATTAGGGCCCATAGACACAACACTTGTGTGCACACCAATCGAGACACCGACACCAAAAATCAAACATTTTTCATTTTTTGTGTCGGTGTCTCCATTGGTGGCTGATTACATGGGTCGTTTTACTGCAGGGCGCATCGCGTGAGACAGGTAGATTTTATGTGCGTAAAAAAGAGAAGGTCGAATCAACCTTCTCTTTTTTACGCACATAAAATCTACCTGTAATACGACCCATGTAATCAGGCACTTGGTGTGATGTGTATGGGGAAGTGTCATGACACCGGTGTGCACACAAGTGTTGTGTGTATGGGCCCTATAACCACAGATTAGCCATATGAAGATGAGAATGTTTCGTACGTTTCACCCTCCAAAACCCATTTGTTTACATTGTTGTATTTGTAATTTTTTCCCGCGTCGATGAATAGATGTGAATTGCAACAACAATTTAACCAGATGTGTGAAGATCCCTACTGTCTATGTGTGAGATTTTTATTCACACATTCTCATTTTTTATCTGATAACTGCCAGTTCAAGCTTGTAGGCAAATTAAAATGGCTGCCGGGGATTCTCATCTTCATGTGGCTAATCTGTGCCTATAACGTTCGACTGTTCGAAGTGAGTCAAAATAGAGGCCATATTAATGGGAAGCGCTGTCGTAGTTTTTTATTCAGCCTCATATACCCGAAAAGTATTTCATATTAAAATGTTTTGATGATGATTTTGCTTTTTAATGGTGTTTAACTTTGTCCGAAATGAGTGCTCACAATGAGGAAATTTTTTCGAACAATTAACATTTTTCGGCTGAAACTAACAATAGATGAGAAGTGAACTGTCAGTCATTCCAGGTGGAATGTTGTTCGGGTGAAACTCACAATAAGGCTTATTATATTTTTTTGTATTTTAAGTCTTTTTTTTTTAGAAAATTGCCTCTCGCCTAAACAGGGGAAATACAATTTTGTGCTTGCCTTAACCTTACTCCCATGAAAGGTTACTGTACCTTTAATTTAATTATTTAAAGTGAAAAGAGGAGGTAGAGGTAGAAGGGGGTGTAATAAAAAATTGAAAATATTATGATATTTTTTTATACTCTAAGACAATTATTAATGAGGAATTCAAAAAAATATGATGACCCTCCTAATGTACATATTTGGATACAAGGCCTTTTCTATCAATATCTCTTTTCTGTTTATTATATTAAAAACTTTGAACTTCCTAAAAGAAAATAGAATCTAAAAGGTGATGCATAATCATGGTTTCCTTATAATAATTATGAATTACCAAAAAACATAGATTTATGTTTTTCGAAAGTATCACCCGCAAGATGGAATACGACCACTGCTACAGACTTTAATATAATTTTGTATCGAGACTAATGATCAAATCAAACCACAGTTAAGGGTAAATTAAAATATTAATCGATTTTACTATCAGAATTGAACAAACAATGGCGGCGGAAGTAGCTTGTTGATTATTAAAAACATCTGTTAACCTTCATTTTAAGTATGAACAACAGTCGTGTCTGTGAACAAAATTAGCTATCATTTGTATTTCGAGCAAACTTGATTTGTTCAATAAGAATGACTTAATTTTTTTAATGTTTTGGGATTTTTTTTTTAAAAAGAGGAGCAATCGATACAAGGCTGAGCATTTTTTGTTACATCTGAAAGCAAATTTCGCAATTTTCAGTAATACTACTTCAAATAAAAATGTTCAATTTGCGTGCAGCGACTCTGCATTAAATGTTAATATGTTGCGCGAGTTATTTTTGGAATTCACACAAATATGAACTTGTACTCATGCGTGGGTGTTACTCCAAGCATTATACCCCGCATAATTATTGGACATTGGAGAACTTCTTTAGTTCAATGCATAATAGTTTGTTATTTGGACTTTCAGCTTATTTATTTTTCCTATTTTTCTCAATGATTTTAACATGGTACAATGATACGTCTGATGGTTTTGATAAAATAAAAATATTGTATGATAAAATTACAACACTGGATTCATGTTATACAATTAATTTGAATTCTTCTATTCCATTTGAATGCTCATGCGTATTTACCTACTTAAAAATATCTATTGCATATTATGTTATATTTATTTACATTAACAAAGAAAAAATCGTGTGATTTGTTTTATTCTTTTTATCAAATAATAAATATTTCGTGAGTTCGTGTAGTTTTTAACTGTGGTTGGGTTGGGTGTGTAAGTTGGATTAGATTTAAAAATGTAATTGTTTCCTTCTTTATGAATTTTTTTTTTTTGTTTTTTTTTTTTTTTGTTTATGTATTTTATAACTAATTTTTATTATTTCTAAAATTATTCTTTATTTTATTATTATATATATAATTTTCTTCCTTTTGTTTTTAATTTAATACAATTTAAATATTGGCTAAAGATCATCTGACATAAATGAGTTTTGGGATTTTAATTCCTCTAATAGACGAATTTGCTGACGAAGATACATAATTCTGAAAGCGTATAAATTAGATAATAAATTAAATTTAACAAGAGCTTAGAAAATTTCACATTTACTTACTTTTGTTCTTGTAGCGTTGCTGTTATTTCTGTTATTCTAACTAAACTTCTAGCTGATTTTAATTCGGCGGATACTTTCGTGCATTGCAGGTCACCATGCGCGTGAGTTTCCTCAGAACATTTTTGGGCCTGAAACGAGAACAACAATATATGAAAAACACATTCGTATGACGAAACAAAAAATTATACTTAGTTTAACAGTTACGTATGTAATATTTGTATCTTGATGGGACATAAATAAAATTGATTTTAAAAATGTATGAATTTGAACGAAATAATCTTTTTCAATAATTTGCGTCTCTTCTAGATAAAATAATCCGATTTTAAATAATGGTACAAGTCCACTAGAACAACACAGAATTCATTGTGAAATCTTGTCATTTTTCATTTTATGTATGTTGAAAGAACTCGTGTAAAAATCGAGAATTGCTTTTTTTTAGTAGAAAAACCATACGATATGACTTGCTACTACGAGCATTGCTAACAACTTCGACCGAGCTACCACACCCACCCATATAGAGCTTGGGATTTTGAGACCTTCCTCGATAGGGGTGAAAATGGGATGATTGTAAAGATCACTCTCTACAGAGCGTAAACTGGACAGAAATTTATGCGCTGCCCACGGTTGCCAATATATAATCTAAAATTGTTCTGGAATTAAAGACCAACTTGAGGATAAACTCAATCCCGAATATCGAACTCTGGATTTTCCTGTGTTGATCACATCAAGACCTTGCGAATCACCATTGAGCAGTGCTTTGAATATCGTTCCTCACTTCATCTGCTGTTCATCGTATCGAAAAAGCGTTCGGAATTGTTATTGTAAAGGCAACATAAGATAAATAGGTCATGTCATGTCCTGCACAGAGGGCCGTATCAGAAGATTTTTCAACCCATAGTTTCTACACTGTCGACAGTACTTTTTTCGCGTTAAGTGATAAGTGGTGCAATTGATGCCGCTTTCGAGAATGAAAATGGGGGAATTCTCTAGACTCTACAACCTCAGACATCTAGACTACACGAAAAACGTATGTTTACTCTCTCACAGGATCAAGTTATCTCCTTAAATGACAACAAAAGTGGAGAGAAAATAAATAACTTGGGAGAATACTCTCTACTGAGGAAGGAACCCATCACGATATCACCAATCGAATCGGGAAACCAAGACTACTTTCAAAATGCTGTCCACCAACCACAATCATCATCGATTCTCGCACTCTTTATGCTTTGAATCTTAATTGATAGCCCTATTCAAATACAAAATTAACCCAAATATTTCTAGATACAAATACATAAATCATAAACAACTTACCTGCTTTTCCAAAATGTCGGCTTGCCAATTTGTTACGTGTGTTATCAAATCGGCTCTAAAATACTTAGCTAATTTTGGGGACAAATCAGGTCCTTGCCCTCGACCGGCCTGACCCGTTGTGGCCACACAACTTTGTAAAGTACTAAGGGATGCTGATGTACCCTCCACTAGAAGACCCATTTAAAAAATAAATGTCGGTTGTTAATTAAAAAAAGAAAACCTACATTTTCTTTGCTCTGTGCTGTTGCCGCTTATATCTAGTTCTTGTGTTGGGGTTGGTGGTCCTTCTACACCGCCAATGTGCCCACCGTTGCCACTGGAAACAGCTCCACCACCCGATAGAGATGCATTTGTTAAACTAGTGGCGCAACCAACCATATTTGGGTTGACGCCCTCGACAGTCTTTAGACCAAATTGGCTGCATGGGTACGGACCGCCAGAAGTGCTGTTATTTGTTCCCGTAACCGGACTCTTTGAGTAATTCAATGGCGACATACCATGTGCATGCGATAGATTATAGTGTGGCGAATTAAGTGAATTATCTCTGTTTTTTTGAAGAAAATACAAATACATATTAATTAAATCATAATGAGACTTAAAACAAAGCTTTATACCTTAAACTAACAACTCCGGGCACTGTTCCTGAATGATGCCCATCAATTAATGCAGCATTCGAGTCCGAAGCGCCAGCTGCAGAAATACCGTGCGCCTGTCGAAGCATTGCACTTTTTTGCTGGGAATTCATGTCCATTGACTCCAATGATTTTGTACCCAATTTTGGCGGACCGGGACCGGCATTTGAATTCATATGATGATCATTTTGATTCGACGTTGAACTTGAATTTTGTGAGCCAGTCTGTAAAAACACATGGAATTATAATACATTACGGTTCAAGATATCGTTGTATAATAGTATATGCATTAAAATTGATTTATTTACAGTTGCTTGTACGGGAGGAGAAACGGATAGATTCACTTGTTGTACTACAGACTCAAGTTTTCTGTGATTGCTGTTGTTAGATTGGGCTCCTGAACCGCTCATATTCACATTACCACCACTGGAAGCCGACGTAGTGAAATGCATTTGAGATGAAAGCACTGAAACATTTTGTGGATGTGATGCGAGACGGGGCAATGCATTCGGTAGTAGAACAGTAGCAGCACCGCCAGCTGCAACTGTGGATGATCCAATTGTTAAAGGAACAGATTGGTCATTTAATTGGGCTGTGTTTGGAGTGCCCGTTAGTGAATAGCTAGCTTCAGATGTTGGTGTCGAATCACCTGGACTTATATCCATATCGGGGTTATCTGTTGAAAAAGGAAATTAAAGTTAATTTTCCTTGTATGATATTTTATGAGTACCATCAATTCGTCTTCTATGAGCGGGAGGTCCTCCACCATCATTTTCATAGCCCCACCTTAAACGTGAATTTCCTCGAGAACTGGAATGTTTTGTGTAGGCAGCTGTGATGAAAAGAATATAGTTTTATAAAAAATAATTATTTTGTCAAATGGCAAATCCCTTTGCATTTGTATGTCAACAAGTAATAGTAAATCGGCTGCAATTATTGCAGAATAAAGCGATGCGAGTGATATTGAGAATGAATGTCTACACCCCGATAAGAGTGATGTTAGATGTGTTAAATTGGATGAATGTGAAACAGAGGCTAAAATATAGTGCTTTGTTATTGGTATATAAATTGAAAAATAATATGGTTCCTGAGTATTTAAGAGTTAATATTGTCAACGTTGGAGATGTCCAACCTTATAATTTACGGAATTGTGAAAATTTAAGACGAAATAGGTGTAACAGAAGCAGCACTCAGGACTCTGTGATGTATGTGGGAATAGATTCGTATGATAGGCTTCCAAGTGAATTAAAAAATGAGCGGAGAATAAATGTTTTTAAAAATAAGCTAATTTGTTATATAAAAAGTTGTGGATATTAATATATATGTGTTTTAATTATAAAGGTTTTTATGACCTCATATATTGAGTTTTCTAGGGCACACAACAGAGCCTAATCTCCTGCAATGCAGAGATAGGTACTCTTGGCGTAAGCTGAGATGGTTCCAGAAACTCTGTTATTATTATTATTATTATCTTTTGTAAACTAAATATTATTACTTTCGTTTAGGGCGGTAAATTATTACTTTAGTTGCTATTTAGTACTGTGAGGAGCGAAAAAGATGAGAGTTCAGACAAAAGAGGGACTAGATATTCTCGTTTCTTAATGCTTTGTACAAAATATTTAAAACATTTTGAAGAACAAATATCAATGCGTTGATAAGAACAGCTCCTCAAAGATTACAAAATAGTGTTTTTCAACGTCCTGATATATGGTGCATTGGAGCGGGCCTTGTCAAAGGTGAGAGCTTTTATAACGGAAATCCCCTGTAACGAATTTCCAAATATATTTGGTGTAAAAAACAACGATACACGATAAGCCCACCATTTATTTTATCACTCGAAAATTCCTAATTTTGTCCTATAACTTAAATTTCTGCTGCAAAATATTATAAATGTTGTTTTTTACCAAATTAAAAGTATGAAAAATGTTGACATACCATTATGATATTTTTCATTAGATCAATTAAATAAGACTACATTTATTTCTTGTTCTGAATGAAATACATTAAGGAGTCAAACTCTTCCCACCTTCAAAAGTGTCACATGAAAGCCATAGTCAACTTGATAAACACCTTACATGGAGAAAAAGTCACGACTCTGATTTTCAATTATCACCGTAGCCGCACTTCTGATGAATTTCACTGACCATACAATTATTCCCTGTTTTCTCTTTTCAACAGTAATTTTTTTTTGTTGCGAAATGATTTCGGTTATAAATTTTATGGGAAGCCATTTTTATAAAATTTCGTTAAACGATACATTTTTTAGCTGATCATTTTTTTTAAATAGATATTCAAAATGCTCACAAAAACTACTTAAACCTTGTGGCATTTAGTGTTTTCTTATGTTTCTTTGTTAATATGATACAGCCATTAAAAAAATAAAATAATTTTCAGTAGGTTTGACTGTAATCACATTTGAACTACTTACGAGCTTCTGTCGAATAACCCTTGTCAAAAAATTACTTTTTCTTGCAACAGATACACTTTTTAAACTAAAACGGATCTAAGCCAGATCTGGTAAACCATTTTCTTAACTTAATATGGTTCAAAGAGTATATAAAAGTCACAGGTATGTATGAAATCGGTAAAAGAATATGTATGTATACATACACATACAAAGTATTTTCGGAAAATTATTCAAAGGGAGTATCGCACATGCACATTAAACAAAAATCGGAGTAAGTAAATAGTAATTTGGGATTATTCTACGATGAGAATTCAAAAATTAAATACTTGATGTGGAGCGCATTTACGTATGCTACAGTCAATAGAATGAGTTAGTTGCAAAGTTTTGAGCAAATGTTTATTTTTAGTTTTAGTTAAGTTTAGACGCTTGCAAAATCATTTACATTGTATACAATGTGTATATGTTAAATATAAATACATAACTACACGGAAAAAAATATAAATTTTTATATTTCTTTCTATCCATCTCCATAGTTTAAAACAATCGAACTTGCGCGGAATCGTTAAATTAGGATATTGTGTAAGTAGTGGTTTAAGACGGTCGTAATTACAGTTGCAAGGTCGTAGAGATTTTCTATAGAAAATTGAAAGGTTCTATTCGAGCAACCGTAGATCCGTTGAAAATCTCTACTACTTTGCTACTGTCCTAATCAGAGTGCGTGCTTTAGTACTGTTCTCAGAATTTGAATAAGAAATAAGATGACGTAACTTTGAAACTTCATAAGCACAATTATGAAGAGAGGAATACATTTCCAAGGATTTTCATTTGAACATACATATATGTTATCTCCGAATCATAAACCGCAATTCAAGACTTAATGCATTAAAATTAATAGTATTTTGTATATTACTAACCAGATCTTGAAAATCTATCTTCACGTTCCCTCTCGCGTTCTTTTTCTCTATAATCCTTTTCCCTATGTTGATCTCGTGTAAGAGTTCTAAATAAATTGAATATAATTAGATATTTGTTATTTATAAGCTTGTGCAATTTATTCTTACCTTTCCTTTTCAACCCACTCCTTTGGTTTTTCCCATTGCGATTTTTCAGTTTTGCAGTTATAGTAATACATCTTACCTGCAAATAAAAAATGTTGTATGATATTCAACTATAAAAAAATACCTAATAAATAATAAGTAATAAAATTATTTCATTTCATTTCAATTATATCACGGATTCTTAATACATGGATTGGTTTTTGATTTTTATCTTAGAAGCTTAAAATTAGAGGTTATAGATTATATTGATTTAGATTTTGAAAAATTTGATTTTCTAATTAAACGTTTTTCATATTTTCAAAATGCCTCTAGTACTCATTTCATAAATCTTTAGTGTGTGCATGGGATGATTTAGTTTTTCCCTAATGCACAAGTAAATATAATACCAATTATTTTGATATGTCACACTTTACTGTATGTGCTCTACGAGCAACACAATCTTTATTATTAATCAATCCTTAAATTGAAAAAAACCATCGAAATTGAGTGATATGTAAAGGTACGTGGACAACTTTATTCCACCAACAAATTGGAATTAGAAGACGATGCTGATCTATTTTTAGCGAAAAATTCCTATAAAATAACCCCTCTCTATACAAACTGGATTATTTAAAATAAACACGGATCTATGGATGCACAGATACACGGATACACGGATGCACGGATACGCGAAATACACGGATTCAAATCCGAATCTTATAAGAACACGTGTATCCGTGTTTTTAAATATCCGTGTAATAGGGAGCTCTAGTATGTATGTATGTAGTTTTAAATAATAATTGATATTATGTATCTACATAATTTAGAGCAGTTTGTATATTAAAAAAAAAAAAATGTTACCATAAGTTTATGGGTATAAAAATGAGCTTTTTATAGAAAAAAAGAATTTTTGATTTTGGCAAAAGCGGTTAATAGATACTAAAAAGAAGATACCTTTATTTATTATTAGAAATATGTAAGTCTACACCGCAAAACAAATTAAAAACGTAAACAGTTTAATATTTACAAGATTTTACTTCTAAACATTGAAGTTTTGTTTTAACTCACCAGAAGAACTGACATGTTCACTCCAATCACTTGCACAGGAAGCTCGTTCACTTCTATCATTCCTATCGCGTTCGCGATCTCTGTCTCGGTCATTACGATCGCGATCACGATCCCTATCACGCTCCCTATCCCTGTCTCGATCCCTGTCGTTTCTATCTCTTTTTCCATCTCTTATTTCTCGCTCCCGATCACGATCCCTGTCATCCGATCCAGAACGCTTATCACCACTTGAAGAGCAAAGCTTTGATCGTCGATCAATTCTATCGTGATTGGTACGGTGTTCAGTTTCGCGATCATTGCCACGTCTATCTCGTTTGTCTGCAAGTAAAATAAAAATAAAATATTAATTTGAAATATGTATGTACATATTTGTTATTTAATAAACAAAAAACATACCAGAATATTTATCCTTTTTGTAGACATCACGATCACGATCACGATCCCTCATCTTTTGGATGTAGCTGAACCTATCGCGATCACGATCTCTATCACCACGTATATCGTGTCTAGACGATGGTGAATCTACCTCTGGTGATTGTGATCGGTATGCACTATTACCATTGTTTAGCGAACCACCTGTGGGGGTGTTATCACGTTCACGGTAGCTTGATCTACTTGAAGCCTCTCGATCATAGTCGCGTTTTGAGCTATACTTCGAACTCTAAAATCAATTTTTAAAAAGAATCTATGAGTTTATGAAGTATAACTGTAAATTACTATTAAAACATAAATAAATTAATTAATATGATTTCGGAGAACAGAATCCCAAAATGTTATAAATGAAACCATTTTGCATTCAATTTAAATTTTTGTTCAACCAATGTGTTTCATTTACTGATATTTTTCAAAAGCGTTTTTTTGTTTTAATTTTTTTTTTCATGTTGTCACTCTTCGAGCTATCAATACTCTAAAAGTCTTAATTTCGCGGTTCGGAGTGATTTTTTAAAAATGTTTTTTTTTTGCTTCTCGATTTCAGTTAAGTGTGTACAAAAACTGATACTTTTCAAAGGGATAAATGCTTGATGAAACCATTTTATTGAAATGGCGAAGTTCAATAGTGTACGTGTGTACGTGTACGTGAAACCCCCCGAAAACCCACTCCAAACCAACATTAGTTTAAAGCGGTGTTTTCCAAATAGTCTGCCCAAAGGATCTCTTCAATTTCTTTTCAATAACAACAACTATTTCCAAAATACTTAAAAATCATTAAAACATTGAAGTGTTTCATTCGAAGATGAACAATATTTTCGTCTACGCAACCAATGGAACCTGGACATGGTGTGCCACATTCGCAGGAAAGGCGTTGTTTTGAATCTATATATCAATTTTTTTACCACACTTAAAAAGATTATTGAAAAATCCTACCAGTTGCAGATTGATATAGTCTTTATAATTTAAAATCGTCTGATAGAGACAGATATATGTCTTATAACTGCATTCTTCCCAAACAAGTTTGCCTGTACAGGTTGCTCGAACAGGACCGTCGGACCTTGAAGGTTTAAAAAAGGGGACCCATTTTCAAGAATTATTAAGGACTTTACATACCATTATTATATCGGAAAATGACGTCCGATCAGACATCAAACGAAGAAATACTCGTTGCAGATCGATGTTTCCTTGAGCATTTAAGTAGTACAGCTTCTTTCAGAAGAACCAATGAAACCCTTTACAAGACTTTGATCATACATAATATGTACTGATGTACGGGGCAGAGGTAATGTTCTTGGTAAGAACGGATGAAAACTGGATTTTTTGCTTTGAGAGGAAGAATCTTCGGGTTATATTCTGTGTAGTTGGTTGAGCCATGGTACATTTAGACTGAAAGCTTCATTTTAAGTAAAGCAAGTACATACATACATAAGTTACTTTGAGAGGAAGATTCTTCGTTTGAAATTCGGTTCAGTGTGTAACGATGGAGTTGCAAAAAGTTTCAATAAGAAGCTCGCTACCAGTGACACCGACCTCGGTTAAAGCTAAAAATACAGCGAATGAGATGAATGGGAGCATGGAGATCCAAAGAGTTTCCGAAAAGCAGTGATCATCGACCATAACCAACTTGGTACGTGTAGCTGGAGCTAGGGCCTGGACTGCTGCCAGTGGCTTGTTGGTCATGGTGGCGGCCTACTATAGACTACTATCGCAGTGTTTTAAAACAAATTTGGTTGGCCCCAAAGTCGCATAAACTATATAGAGTATTTACTTGATTGCAAAGTCCCGTCCTAAAACAATGTAAAAACAACTTCCACAACACTTTTCAGGAGTATTTTGCTATGATTCAATTATTTTTTTTACAACAGTATAACACAAAAGACAATCGCTCCAAAGCTATTCTTAGGAGCTATTCGATTAATAGCTCCTAAGCTATTAATCGATTTACAAAACAGTAGCATGATTAAAAATATACATTCCTACTTTAACTCGGTATAGCACAAAATAAAAAGAAATGTCACTCTTAAACTTTTTAGCAGCACAGGTACTATATACTATACTATATACATAAATCCTAACAAAACAAATCGATAACCCCTGATAAATAAATTTTCTTCAAAAAGACCCAGCACAGACATAAAAGTTAAATCCTCCACTTGGATTTCTGTATATATAAAAAAAAGCGTATATACACTCCCCCCGAACAGCATCCATCGTTTTAGAAGAAACTCCACTAGCAGCCCAACCCTAATGCAAAATTCTACTACACTTCCTCTGAGGCCAACTTTGTACAATAAATATTAAAACACCGGATAAATTTATAAAGAACAAAATTGTTCAAAATGAAGATTTTCGAAACTAACCAATAACACTTTTTTTAACTTATACATATGTCATATTTTCAACAACACTCACCTGATAAGAATGGGATTGATGCTTCTCAAAGTACCTGAAATGAAAGTAACGAAACAAAAAAATAAAAATAAGTTAAAAAAGGAAAGAATTCATAAAGGAAAATGTGTGATGAGAAGTGGGGTTGATGATGAATAGAATGAATATTAGTGTGTGGACAAAATATGGAATAAGAAAAATATAATCAAAATGAAAACAAAAATAATTAATGAATAATTGAATCTTATTTTTTATTTCCCTAAAACTTAAGAGTTACTATAATATTAAAAATATAAACAATACAAGAACTAAATAAAAAGAAAGTAAAACAAATAAATAAAAGGAAACAAAAAATTACCCATCGCTCATACGTTGCGGTTTTCTAGCATGCATTACCATCAATGCAAATTCTTTTGGATGTCTCTATAGATATTTCAATGATTATCTTGTAGTTCCTCTCTCAACTAATTGATAGTTTATTTTATTTATTTTTTGTTCTATTTGATTCAGTTGCTGTTGTAGTTAGTTTATTTTCCTTTTGTTTAATCGATTTGTTCGCAAATTGAATTGGAAATTATTTCATCTTTTTTTACTTCTCCTTTTCCGTGCCTCTGACACCCGTCCTTCAATATAATATTGCAAAGACGAAAGAAGCGAGGGGCTGCGCCTTTTCCTATCGCAGTTCGTAGCAAGCTGTGTGCTTTGGTTAGCGGAGCTCTAGATGTTTTTTTTATAGAATCTGCTCAATTTTTTTTTGTAAAGTTGTGATATTTAGCCACAGAATCAAAGTTAAAATGTTTGAAATTTTTCTATTTTACTCGTAGAAGAGAAAAATTGGAAAAAAAAAACTTTGCGCCTGGTGTGCTACATATATATGTATGAAGAAGGGTCTAATTTGCCCACGTATCTTTGTTTTTTTTTGCATTTATATTTTATTATCCGTCATTTTAGTTTATATTTTGTATTATTTTTTTTAGATTTTCAATCTGGAAAAAATTTCTGTCGCAAGGATGAGGAAAAGAAAAAATTACCGACTGATGGCTGCGCTGATTGGTGGTGGCAATACACTTTGGAACGACGAAGGCGATGTCTTCGTCGTCGTTGAAGATGTTCGTGTTTTTAATTGCTATTTATTATGCAATATAATCGCTTAACTATTGGCAATTGATATTACCGATAGATTTTTAATGATTTTTTGTTGAAAACTTAAGTAATTTCAAATAAAAAATTTAATTAAATTTAGAAATATTTGTGTGAAAAAATTCGCCTCAGTCTAACTTTATTTCTCTTCTACACAGTACAGCAGACGCCGCCATGTCACATTCGGGTGAGTGAGATGGAATAAATGACAGATTGCTAAATCCGATACAGTTTGCTCGTTTACTCATATGTCGAAATACTATCTGACTCTTTTTAAAGTGGTGAGTAGGTCAAATGTCTTGCTCAAATTGGAAATATTGGTTGTGAATAGAGGTGAGAAAAAAGAAAACTGCCGATAAAAATTGGGAAAATGGAGTATGGTAGGTTATAATATAATCCTTCTCGACACTAGAGGAAGCTATTAAGACTAAAACTCCGGCCTCACTTTATCTATTAAGGATTAAACGCATTTAGTTAATACTAGGCGCATTTTATAATCGCTGATGATCCATATGGATCATTTCATGAAAATAAAAGAATACGCATCTTAATGACAACTGTGTTGTATACCTACCTCTTTTTTCCTTAGCTACAATTAGACAGTCAACGAAAATTGTCAACGCGTTGACTTTCTAACATCTGAATGACGTAAAATACACACGACTTAGCAACTTTGGGACAGTATTTTACGTCATTCTGACGTCAGAGAGTCATCGCGTTGACCATTTGCGTTGACCTTCTAATCGTAGCTTTAAGCTAGGACCGCACTCGGCGGAACTGCACTTCAGCGGAACTGAACTTCACGACTTATTTGTGGGAAATTGTATGAGCTATATCGCATTAAGCGACAACTGCACTTCACGACGCGACACTATGCGACAAAGTTGGTAATCTGACCAACTGTGTCGCGACGTGAAGTTTCGTTCAGTTTCGTGCGAAAGTGCGCACGGTGTCGCTGAAGTGCAGTTCCGGCTAGTGCGGTTCTACCTTTACGCTTGTTTATTTTTCATTTATTCCTTGTCTTTTTTCTTTACACAACAATTCACACTACCTTACCGTAAGAAGCCATCTACCCGCAACAGTGTAAACTAAATTTTTGGTTCATGAAAAGTAATCCCTGAGAGCAGGGGCCAAATTACCGCATCAGTTATCGAGTAATACGTGACTGAATTATGTGAGTTTGGCATTACCGCTCACGTTATGGAGTCATCATTCCCATAGGTTTTACTCGTTCATTCGATCACTGATGGCACTCACTCGATCAGTCACTGATGCCGTAATTTGGCTCCAGATCTCGTGTTGTTGTTGTAATGCATGTATTTTGCTGATCTATAAAAAACCACATCGGGAATTAGTGACGCCTTTATAGCAAAAATAGAGTTTCCGTACAAACTATCGATAACTAGTATTTATTTTTTTTCCGGTTCCTTAAGTTCCCCAGAATTGTTGCATTTAAAATGTAAATTGCTCCGACGTAGTTTTTTTAGCACGTCTACTGAGTGTGTTTATTTATTCCGAATAGGGATATACAGAAAAGAATTAATAAAGAAACAAAATTATAACAATAGCCGTTTTTATTATCAGAAATTATTATTTATTATTTTAAAGGAAGTGACTCTGGGCATACCAATTATAACAGTTTTGGTTTATAAAAGTACTGTTTATGAGGCCCGCAGGACCAGGGCATGCTTAAGCCAGCCAGTTTTTTTTCAAGTCGCGCGAAGCGTGTTAACACACGCCCACTGTTATAAATTGGCATGTCTGCATGTCTCTAGTCTCATCCGTTTTTAAATAATAAACTGTAATGATATAAAGGAGAATAGGTACGTCAAAGAACTAAAAGCGCCACTATTCCTTTTTTCCACTCTTCACATGGAATTAAAGGAAGAAAAAAACAAAAGAAATGTTGAAGAACTATATATGTACATTCACTAGATTTTGCCAAAATATGGCAAAAAGTGGAAAAAGCGTACGAAAATTGTGTCTGATACGTCATTTCAGATTGATTTTTCTGATCAAATACAATTTTTTCGTACACATGTTTTTGTTTTTAACTTTTCCACTCATAACATTAAAAAGTAATTTTAACGGAATGCAAAATGGCGATTCAAATACATACAGAGTGTATACTTTGCTAAAATAGTAATTACATGTTCAGTATGCTTCACTTCAGTTTTTGATTATCCATTGTTGTGTTTTCTATAGTTAATGTATATCCGCTAAAAAAAATTATTTCCATGTAAAATACAACATTTCCGAAAAGAATTACAACAAATTCTTATGCATGGGGTAAGCGGCGATGTGTTTGTATGTGCACTTTGGTTTTAAGCGAAGAATTGCGTACAAAAAAACACCTAATATCATATGTTAAATTGCTCATAATGTCTTTGGTAATAGTATCTAATGTGGTTTTCGTTTCCACCAAAAAAAACGATTTTTTTTTATTTTTTTGATTTGTGACAAGTTTTTCCTTTCCTTTCGACCAAAAAAATCGAATTTTTGTCGACCTGAAGTCGATTTTGCAGATCTCGATTTTTGGTAAAATGTACACAGATTTTCACACGCACTTGCACACACTTCAAAGAAAAGTGACATTTATCAGTGTTATTTCAAAAGTGGCACTCACACAATTGCAAAACAAACTACATTCACGTTTTCTGTTCCTTTTGCCAGTAAAATTCAAGATCTGACACCCAAATCTGAAATGGTTGAAACGAAAACCACATAAGAGCCAACAACAGTATTCGTTCGATTCTCAAAATATGCAAAGTTCATTCGAATGAATAGATCTATTCTATCGAAATAGCTATTCGTTCGAATCTCAAAATAAGGCTGAGTTAGTTTTGGGAGTTGATCGTTAAACTTAAATATGAGTATGTGGGTTTAAATCTGATATCGAATACAATGGAAAAACACTTCCGACCACAAAACGGGCAAACACGCGCAGACAAAAGCAAGCAGACGCAAATAATGATACTTGGATGGACATAAAAGGCATATCCGTTTTTGTCTAAATTAAAAAGAAATAAAACCACATCTCAGCTTACTTTTTTTCTAAGTATCGTGTTTTGTATTAAAAAAAACAATTTTAAAATAAAAACAAATTTTCTAGGTTTTTTTTTTAAATTTAAAATGCGATTATTTTGTTGATTTTCTTGGAAATTCTCTAGCACTTTCGATGAGTTTTCTGGGCCGGAAATATTCCATAAACATTAAGAGCAAATGACACAAAGAAACTACAATCAAATATGGCCAAACACCACTATTGAGGATAGCCACTAGTTTCTCACCTAAAGTCGGATCAGGCTCATTTAATATTCTTTGGTATACCTTCTCAGTACGCTGCGTCACGTTCTCCCAATTATATAAACTAGCGACAATTTCGTTGCATTTAAATGGACATAGTTCCGTGTCATCACTAATTTTACTGGCAGTCGGTCTTGGATGAGAACTTTTTCCTTTCAGCTTTTTGAAATTTGTTCCCACCTTCTTTCCCATTGATCCATTGGTCATCAAGAGTTTTCCATCCGTCGTTATGACATGTCCATTCATGTCTGTTTTACTTAAACCTAAGCGGGATATTGCTTTTATGATTCCCTGATATATCGAATCAACTTCAGGATCTGTAAGTATTATCAAGTTTGATGGTAGAACTTCCGGAATTCCACCAACACAAGTAGAAACCACTTGTAACCCACACGATGCTGCTTCAACGATCGCCATGCAATAGGCTTCGGTAAGCGAGGTGTTCAAAAAAATATGGCCACGCACAAGAATGTCACGAACTTTGGAATGTTCAACCGATCCCACAATTTCTACTCGATCCTGCATGTTTGCTTTTTCACGAACTTCTTCGAGAGTATCACGTTTGGGACCCTCACCAGCAATTATAAAGTTAATATTTGTCATTCGTTTAAAACGAGGAATCAAAGCGGCAAGAAGGTCAATACCTTTTCGATAAACTAGACGAGAAGCAACCACAATGTTTACTGCAAAAAAAGGGAAATTTAAATTTGTGTTACTTAATAACTGCTAGAATTAAATCTAAGATTAGCATTTTAAAAAACAGATACCCTATTTTTGTAGTCTACACTCCGTAATACTTATTTAAGGACATTTAAGGAAAATTGAATATTGAAACATTTTACAGAGGATAACAAGGAAAGTGATCATATTCTATCAAATTCTAGTTTTATGATTCTTTGATGGTCATCAAATGTACCGCATTTGTTTTTATCGCTCTTGTTTAAAACCTTACATATAAGCTTAATATACCAGTTAACCAGTTAACAAAGTGCCCCTCATCATATTCGTTCGGATTCGGCAGACAATTGAAGGTCTCCTCCATTCCTGCCGACTTAAAACACGCACACAGGAATGGTGGAGTCTGTGACTAGAACCTTGTCACCCATGAGCTGTAACGCCACTATTTGATTTTTTTTGTTTTGATTAATTCGAACTTTATAAGTTTAAAGACACTCGCCCTTCACTTCTAGTTTTAAATGAAAAAAGAATCAAACAAAAAATTAGCTTGTCACTTACTGGTTCCGTTTTGAGGACGTTTCGTTGGATCAGGGGTGAAATGGGCAGTGTCAACGGCATTTGGGATAACAGATACTTTGTCTTTGTGAACTCTTGCTCTCAAAACAGTATTTTCTTTACCTAAAATGGATAACGAAGGATGTAGAAAAGGTATTTTTTTTTTGGGTTGATAACAAACCTATATGGGAAACACATATACAATGGTTGCACGTCGATAAGCTAATTTCTAAAAACTTATTTGTTACCACAGCCGAAAGATCAGCAAATCCAAAAAGACTGTGATCTGTAAAAACTGTCTGCAATTAAATCTTAATATGAATGCAATATTTCATCGACAACTTGATATGATTCACTTACTCTTAAACCTAATAATTTTCCTATTAACATAGCTTCATGAGCTAAAGCGCTAAATGCCGAATGACCATGAACGATGTCGATTTTTTCACGTAATAGTATGCATCGCAGTAGTGGAATATTGCAGACCATAGTCGGAAGAATACATTGATTGTAGAAGACAGTTATTGGTAGATAATAGACTTTTAATCCATTGGTCATGTAACGGATACCAGTGCGGTCACCATAGGAATGTGTTATCACCACAACCTATATGAATAATTTCTTTGTATTTTAAATTAAACAATAAAAGAGTTTTGGCAATTAATACCTTGTGGCCATGGGAGAGCAGAATTTGTGAAAGATTGAATATGTGTTCCTCCACTCCACCAATACTGGGAAAGAAGAAGTCTGAAGCCATACTGAAATAATGGTTATAGTTAATGGATATTAATTGTGTATGATTTCTAAGATCTTACCATAATCGCATTATTTTTATTGAAAAACATAACAAAAAATTATGTTTTTGTGCAGAGCATTTATGATTTTTTTTAAATTAATTTGACAGTGCGGTGTGACACAAAATTGTAGCAGAACGTGATGTCAAATGAATTTTGTATTAAGGTCTGAACATATTTGTGCAAGCTGCGCGACTAACGAGGTTCCATTAACTGTCTGAGCACAATAGACATCTCACATCACTACCTAGTAAAGCATCAAATTCTTTTATATCTAAATAAAAATGAATTAGAAATTCACTAAACAATTTGTAATTGAAACATAAATTCATTGGGGCATATTCATAGTCACTTTTACAGCCATATTATTCACTCGATCCATCAAGATTAAAAATTTAAATCCAGATATAAAACATACAAATTCATGTAAATACATCTGGATTTAAGTTTTAATGTGGATGTATCTAGTGTTATTCACTGACGGTTAAACTCCAGTTTATCTTAGACCTGGGCTTATTCTATCTAAATAACATGGAATAAACCCCAGTCTAAGATAAACTGGAGTTTAAAAGTGACTATGAATATGCCCCACTAGGTTTGTTCAGCGAGGCTGTTCGGAACAGTTTAGAACCGTTTCGAACAGAAAAGTACAACTTTTTGCTGTTCAATGAGAAATTTTCTGTTCTAAACTGTTCTGGTTTGCTGTACAATGAGGCTGTCTAGAACACTTTGGAACAGTTTCGAACAGGATTTTCTGTACTAGCTTTTTAGGCAGAACAACTTAGAACAGATTTCCTGTTCTAACTTGTTCTGACGTGATGTGCTGTTCTGTTCTAATCTAACTATTTTGTAACTGAACAAACCTATTGAATAAACCCCAGTCTAGATAAACTGGAGTTTAAAAGTGATTATGAATATGCCCCATTTTCTTTTTGTTATTGTATTTTTTTTTAATGACTATATGAAACTTTGAACTTATCGCCTTCCAATGAAATTTCATTCGAAATAGATTGGAAATTTTCGCGTCACGAGTTGAGGTAGAAAATAGGTATGTTCGTTTACTTCCTAAAACTATACCGTCAATTTCTACCAAATTATGTCCAGTTTTTTTTTTTTATTTGAATTTTGACAGAACTTTGGGTTAAAATTGGCAAAATATGCCTGTTGTGGGAAGTATACGAACAGAGGTATTATTACACAAGTTATGTAACATTTATGAGTAAGGCAAGTCAATAAGTTCTCACAAAATTCCCTCCTTCAAAAATTGACCAACGGAATCCACATTTTTCCTGAGCATTTGACAGTAAAAGTAAGAAATTTTGTGTAGGTCGGTGAGATCTAATTTTCTAAACTGAATTGACCTTTGTATCCAATAGAAAAATAATCCAAAAATTTAATAAAATTCGAGATTCGAGTCCAGGAAGAGGAAGCTATAGCAAAAATCATCTTCATGTACTTAAACTTATTTGTTACATTAAATGTATACAATTTATTCAATATTTTATTCATTTATTTACAAAAAAAATATCTTAAATAACTTATAAATTGGTTTTATATTTTTTTTTTATAAACATGATGTAGTTAATATTCGAACGGTTTATATTTTTTTTGTGACATCATTTTTAAAACTAAACAACATAAGAATTGCGGCAATTCGTCAATAGATCTATTATGTACAAACATGTTTTAATATTTGTCAAACTACCTAAGGCAAACAAAATTTATTTAACAGAACAAATACAAAAATTAATTTTACTATAAAACTAAACAAAAAGCAGTTTACTACTGCTGTCATTTATCGTACTTCCGGTAGCTAATAGGCTATTGGTTTTTGTGTAGTATTTGTTTTCATTGTCAATTACAACACTGCCATTTTTGGATAGGCCTCCTCGATAATACGGATCGACATTTCCCTGCATTGGCGCGTATTTTATGTAGTGATTATTTGTTAGCGGTAGCATGCTGTTTGATGACTTTGAAATGTGTTTTGCCTGTGGATAGAGGAAATCCAAGATTAAGTTTGCTATTACTTAGATATTTAATTAAATATATGCACTCACTCGATTATAACAGAGAACACCAATTATTGCTAATGTCATTCCAAGGCAATTTAACCATGTTACAGGATTACCAAGAATAATTAAAGAGACAGCTATCACAAAAATACGCTTTGATGAACTGGCCACAGCATAAGTAAGGGGTGTGACTAGTGAGAGCACACTAAATGCTATAATGTTCTGGAGCCAATTCAACACTCCATCGGTAAATAGTAATGCAATGACTCGATAGTCTCCATTAACCTTGAAATTATTATTCGTAATTAATTAGCTTTCTCAAACACGCTTTAAAAATAATCTTACTATCACAGGATGCCGCAGTACACTGAATCCATCAAAAAATATCCAAATAGGTATAAACATAACTAAAGATAGTTTACCAAGAAGATGCAGCAATCGCAAGTGATGAATACCTGTGTCTTTTAGCACCTGAAAGTGCAACAACAAAAATCCATTATAGCCCGTTGTGAATTAGCTTTGCTTCAGTCAACCTGGTTTTGCGAAATTTGGTGAAAATTTAAGTTTCAAAGCAAGAATTTGTTAGATTTCTGGGATTTCCGTGATCTAAAAATGTATAAACTGACAAAGACAGTATTTGACTTTTAGGTGAGAATTCTTGTTTATATTTAACCCTGCTCTTTGAAAGTGACAAGAGGAATATTATATAGATAAGTGCTCTGAAAAATGTAGCCTGTTATTTTCCTTCGATTTTAAGAATTGAAGAATTAAGTTTTATCCTTGGAAAGGAACCCCACAGTTCATTATTGAAAAATTAGCGTATCACTACAAACAAAAAATTGTAAAAGAAGGGTTGTTCTATTAATGCAAACTTTGATGTAGACAGCATTCATTGTAGAGTAAACATCAACAATATTCTTAAAAAAAAAAGTAGCAAACAGACAATAATTTCCTGGAATTCCCAACTTTTACAATTATGAGCCCGACCGAAACCATTATGGATTTTTCTAAAGTACTGTTGATCGGGTAGTTGAAATCAGAATCTTTAGAAATAACAGAGCATAATTTCAATATTGATCACTTATGATGGTATGTATCTGCATCTGCTTGTCCCTCTTCACATATTCATATAATGGCATGTAGAGTATAGCTAAGGAGTCTTTTTTCGCCCTATTGCGGTTTTCCCGACTTGCTCCTGATTTAAATACAATACCATCCTTCGCCAGTGGATGTTTGCCTACTCAAGCGCCGAGCTCCACCTGAGGACGGTGCAGAGTCAATTGACATCGAATACTGCACGTTAGAGTAAACTGCTTTGGAGGGGTCAGATCATTTGAGTAGCTAAGAATACACGCTACACCCCACGTAACCCCGACTTAATGTTCTCAATAAAACAGTAAAACATGAAACTAATATAATAGGAGGATAAAAGAATTTTTGCGTTGTCACCTTTTTTGAAAATATGTTTTGTAGAGAAAATCCCATTGTCGATATTAGAGCGCAAATAAGTCCCAACATGTCAAAAGAGATTTCTGTCATTGTGGCAATCCCAACGCCTGTGATTATTGGAACTAGACTTAGGTACACCAATTTGTTTTGTTTCTCTTTGAATATAACTCTTGTGAGGATGACTGTGAATAAGGGCATTGTAGCTTTAACTGCAAATACATACAAAAAAAACAAAATGGATACAAATTCGAATGAAACCATGAATATTAAATAAAATTCAATAACTTACCTGTATGTGCATAAGAAACAGGCACTTTCCAAATTGATATATGCGATGTAACTGAAGCCAAGAACTTCCCCAGTGCCAACGGAACAATTAATTTTAAATAATATGGCCAAGCAATGCTCGAATATTTACGTATTCCCCAGAGATTGAAGAATGGACCACTATACAATGTTATACTACACAGCTGGATCATTGTCACACTAACTGGATATGGAAATTCATTTAATACCATCTTGCCAATAACATTGTTACTAGATGAAACTATGTACCAAAGGAGGCACAGGGTCAGAACGACGAATACGTGTCGAGAGCTAGTTCGTTTTCCTACTTGCATTGTGGTGATTTAATAATTTGAACGTGAATTCATAAACTTTAATGTGTAGAATATAATTTAAAATTATGCACAATAGTGCGCATTTATTTGGTGGACTTAGTTTATAATAAAATACATTTTTTTGCAAATTTACTTCTCGAAAATCTTATTGCAAAATCTGTTAAGTTGACGTTGACAATTTATGTTCAATGACAGTGGATTGACAACTCCGCTGAATAGAGCAAGTTGCCCATTAAGCACAATCACAATGGTAAAACTGAGAAATGAATTCTTCACGAATGAGCCAACCCTTTTACACGAGGAGATTTTTGTCTCTGGAAGCTTTTGTTTTTAGATGAGAACCTATTTCGATTGTGATTTTTCACTATGCAATGAGGATGGCTTTGTAGGTGAGAAACTACTCTGTTCCCCGCATGGATTTTACGCACAAAACCATTGTCATTGGGTAGTGAAAAGTCACAATCTAAGCAGGATAAAATGGTACGAAGCAAGGGGAGTGAACAAAATCAACGATTTGAAGAGATTTTTTTTGACATTCCTTTTCAACTGAGAGACTTTAAAATGAAAGAACAAAAAGTCTTCTGCAATTTTGTTTTGTCATGCGAAAGGTAGAAGAGATGTCCTGCAACTTGTTGTTGATATACGTTGTACTCAAAATTAAAACAACCGACACCGTTCAATTTGTAAATTAGACTCATCGATCGTTTATGTTTCCGATCGATACTTAGCTGCTGCTATCCAAATTGCTCACTCCACATTTCAAGGTTGTTTCTTTCCTGGCCCAATTTCAAAGGTGAAACATTATTGATGAGTAAGATTATGTCAAGCAATAATGTTTCGACACAGTGCAATGGGCTGAATGGGTTCAACTCAGGTTATGCACAGTGAACTAAATGTAGGGTGCAACATTGTTTCCTTGTCTTAGTTTAAAGAGGATATTGAAGTTTTTAATTTGCTTCAATTTGTACCTATAATACCCTGTGGCCACCCGAGCGGGCGCACTAGCTTAACGATACGATTGTGTTAATAAATGGCTCAAACATGGCAGAAGTAATGGGATTTTGTTTGTCGAGTGAATTTATCATTAATTAATTTATGAAAAGGACTCATACCATTAATTAAAAGGCACATTAAGACTAAATACACACAAGAAATTGGAAGAAAGGTAAAAGAGAACCAAAACAGACTGGAGAAATAGTTTGAGTTTTGAGGATAAAACGAATGGGTCCTTGCCATTCACTTTTTACTCATTCCAAGTAGGAACAAAAGATCAGCACCGGAAAAATCAGTGAATCAATGTTAACCCAAGACATTCTCAAAACAAACCCTTTTAAAATAGCCTGAAGCCTGATTCACAATGCGGCGAGGAAACGAGACGCGGGCGTGACGAGAACTCGTTGTAGTTGTCAAACCAATTTCAAACAATGAAAGCATCTGGATATTCGCCAAGAATTCGAAAAATTGAAAAAAAAGACCACGACGTGACGACGATTTTCATTTTCGCTAAAGTTATTATAGATTTTTCACAAAAGATGTAATCAATTATTAAATAAAGTTATTGATAAATCTTTTGTTTTGTAAGTCTGCTATTACATGACGACTTTTGCGTCGTGACTCTTTTCGAACTTTATTTATTTTCGTTATTTGTGGAGCGCACATGTACCTATAGCTGCGGTTGCTTAGGTGTAGAGCATAGAGAATTTATATGCTGGAACAAAATCGTTTCATTTATGTTTGTTTTTTGTTTGGTTGCTACGAGAATTTCATTACCGAAGAAAAATTATAGAGGATTGCCAAATTTGAGTCATGACTCAAAAGTCATGGTGTAATAGCGTACGACTCACAGGACGAAATTTTATAGAAGAATTCGAAGAAGAGTCACGACGCAAAAGTCGTCATGTAATAGCAGACTAAGTTATTTTGTTTATATTTTATTGATTTTTTTGTTACAAAAATTAATTTTTGTCGTAAAACGCTCGCTGCTTTGTGAATTGGGCGACGATTTTGTAACTAGAAAAAAATGCCAGCTGTTCTCGTCACGTTCACGTTCCGTTTCCTGGTCGCATTGTGAATCAGTCATGAGGAAAAATTCACAATAAGTACTCGTCGCTTTTACTACTCGTCTGACATTTCATCTGACATATCGTTTTTCTGTTTAAAAAAAATTATCGTTCACTTGCAGGCTGCTGGCCGAAAACTAAAAATTTATTTTAAATTCATAAGTATATAATTTTCTCACCTAAATAATGGAGCCAATGACTTTAGGAAGCCCTAGTGGAAGTCCTGCTACCGGCACAAGCCCATACTTGCCATCATTCTTAATGGGTGAATCAAATGCACCATCAACTCCGCGAAATAATACTCTGTCTCCAAATAAAGGGCGCAATATTTCTTTTGGTACTTATTTAAACTCATTTATATAAAAAAAATATATATTTTTAGATTGATAATGAATCCTTAGCTCCTTCGCCGGGTGCAACATCCCCTCAAGATTTCAACCGTTCAGCTTTAGGACAAAAAACCCTCTTTGGCTTTCAGCAGGCATCTTCTGGAACAAGCTTTCCGGGAACACCGATACAAAATCACAATGCCAGCATGTCGGGACCACCAACGCAAGCAAGTTTTATTCTCCCAAATAATTTGTCTATTCTATATTACCACCTCTCTCTTGACGTTAGGGTCTCTTTGATTCTCTTCACTCAGACCGCAATGTTGTACAAACGCCGACACGTTCTAATCCCATGGGCTTGCAACACCAATCGATGCAATACGGAACGCCACTTATTAACCAATATCAAATGAATCAATCCGTCAACGATTCTTACTTATCGGCTGGCAAAAATAGCAGTTTCAATCCATCTCGCCTCACATCACCACCAATTGCAAACGATTATCGCAACAATAACTCTAACCTTCTACAGTGCCCGCCGCTGCCAAGATACACCGAATTCTGGATAACTGTCTATGGATTTCCACAGAGTGCCACTTCAATGATTCTATCGCACTTTTCTCAGTGCGGAACCATTATTGATAAAGTATTTCCATCACAAAATGGCAATTGGGTGCATTTGAAGTTCTCCTCACGTTTGGAGTGTGAAAAAGCATTGAACTACAATGAGAAAATCCTCGGCAGCAATATAATGATCGGTGTGACGCAGTGCAAGGACAAGAACATCATAGACAAAGAAAATGTTTGCGAAAATAACCAGTAAGTTGTTTTGTTTATTTTGAATGTTGAGCGTAGGTTATTGGTACAATACATGTAACATCCCTAGATAATGTGGTTTGACTTTTTAGAAGTCTCATAGATATTTTCAGAATTCACTTTCCATTCAACCAAAAAACTTGATTTTGATCGTTTTCAGATTGATCCTGCAAATCTTATCAAATTTTATAAGCAAGTTTTACACAGCCTTTCACACGCACTTGCACATCCATCAAAGTATTTATCTTAACGTATAAGTGTAAATTAAGCATTTCTTCAAAAGAAGATGGTAGTGTTAAGTTTTCAATAGAAAACACTCACCAATTACAAAAAAAAGGCAATCTCGTTTTCTGTTATATTTCACGATTCATTTGAAACCTAACCCCCATATCTGAAATGGTTGAACATTATATAAGTGGGAAAAGTTCGCCGTCTCATTTATTAAATAGGTAATGATTTTAATGACATAATGCACTTACAAATATGCGGTCATTTAAAAAAATTGTTTTTTAGTCTTCAAGTTCGATAATTTTATTCCAATACATATTAATTTTCAAGTTGGAATCTCAGGTTGAATCTGCTAAGCTGATAGTTGATTGTCGTTTTTGATTACGAACTATTCTTCGATCTGTGCAAAGTGAACAAGAAAAAGCGTTCCACTTTTATTAGCACTGTAAGTTGACACTGTTATATAAAATTCGTGAATAGTATTTTTCCAATCCTATTTTTATTCTGAAATAACTTTTAAGTTGTTAAGTTGTTTTTTCTTACAAAATATGTATATTATCCCGAATTATAAGCCTTAAACCACTTTTTAGTGCCGATACCGATACCAGTCTCGATACGATAAAATATTCCTTCATAGGAAACAATAAGAGGAGCGAGAGCGCACATACATTTATCTAGTATCGATGGTGTGAATAATTTTATCATATCGAGATTGGTATTGGAATCGGTACTACATTGTGAATCTGGCCTGAATCTTAAGATCAGTACGATATTTTTTTTTCATTCGATTGCTAAGTTTCAAGTGTATTATGTATTATTATGCATAGTTCAAGGAGTGTATTAGTCCCTTTGCAAGAATAAGTTAAAAAGTAAGTCTTTCAACATTGTACAAATTTTGATTCGTGAATTTCTTTTTTTGAGTTATATGTATATTTATTTTTATAAATTTTTTGGTGCATTTAACATTTTTATTTCTGTCAAAGACAAAACCATTCTCTTTATTCCGATCAAATTTATGAAAAGGTAAAATATTCTCCACAAATGCGAAAAGATAGATGTACATAATGTTCATGGTTTTAAAATATTTTTTTTTTTTTTTGAGCAGCACCACTCCCTGCAGATAATTTTTGGGATGAACATGTAACTTTTATGTTTCATGGCCAAATACAAAATTTAGGGTACATTTTTTTTTTATATAATTTGATCAATTGCAAGCAATAATGTTATAATTTAATTAAAATTCTTTTTTAGGGCAACATCAAAAATTCGACCACTCTCACAGGTCGCCTATAGAAGTGCTCAAAGTGAATCAGCCGTCGTCGCTAGTCCCAATGCTCCACAAAAAAGCTCCGGGCTTGTTAATAAAGCTATGGATCTATTTTTCGGATGGTAGATGGAGTTTATTATGATGAATTATACCAAAAAAAATAAGCTAAATTAATTTTTGTATTGTGTTGTTTTCTTTTATGTATATGTATATTTCATTAAAATGTCCAGCGCCCTTTACTAGGGCCGCTTAATATTGTAAATCATTTCAACACGAAACGGACTATGTAATCTATTTTTATTTTAAAAAATAAGTAATCTAATTCGCTAAAGAAGACTTATAACGATTCAACATAAAATTCCTTCCGGAGAAAAAGAAAATCAAAATAAAATATTAAGCTACAGCTCTTAGACTTGTTTGGGCTCAATTAGCGCAGCTTCTAGATCTTTCATCTTTGGATAGTTGACATCGCAACTGTCTAGCTTCGATTGGGCCCAAATTATCATCTTCAACAAATACATAACACGTGGCGTCGAATCTTCGCAGTGTTCAGATTTTAATATGGCAGCGTTCAACTCACTAGCAACCTAAAACAAAATAAAAAATAATGAAATATAAAGAATTTTTGTTTGGTGAATAACCTTTTGGCGGTGTGATTGCTCTAACAACTCTGAAAATGGACTATTTTGAGGCTTCTCAAAAGCCAGTAATGCTAGTGTTCGTTCCAGCTCATTTAGGGCTTCAGGGATATCTTCTCCCGCTTCTGATAATTTTGTTTGAGCAAAAGTAAGAGCATCTTCTATTTTCCCAGCGCTGAAAGTTCATAAAATTTTAAAATAATCCAACCAAGAATAATAAAATGTCATTGATAAAATGATTCTTAGAGGTATTTTACATAATCATGTTCGCTGATTTTGGAAAGTCATTTGACATTTGTAATGTTTAGGTGTTGTTGTCGAGATCCTCCAGGACAATGTATCAACAATTTTGGCACAATATTTCGGCCCAAAGCGATCGTCATTTACAACTGGACTTTAAAGTTTCCCTAGTTAAGAAACTCAAAACAGCGTTTGAATATTGGTTAGCAATTTGCAGCACCATAACTAAGCAAACTTTAACTTTCTCGGCTAACTGGTGCCGGTTAGCCGGTTTCACAAAAACAAAATAAATGTGAAAAAGGGCACTGGAGTATTCATACCATACGAAGATAAAAGCAAGGCCATCTACCAGCTCGCGAAACAAATTTCTTCATGAACTTTACACACAAATTTACAAATAGCTGTTTTTAAACTATCTAGAAAATGGTTTGCAATTGTTCATATTACTTTCATAAGTGCAATCCTTTTAAATCCTCCGAACCACAAAAGCCGAAATCGATGAAAAAGGAAAAAAAGCCTTAAATCACACAAAAAACTTATAAAATAATATACCTACTAAATTTACTATAGAGCAATACCATACCGAATAAGTTCTATCAATTGCAATTGTTGCAAATGGAAGAATAAATAGCGATCGTTATCCAACAATTCCGGATGCAATTGATTTACCAAATGTGTTGCCTCTTGTATGCGTCCATTTTGTACAGCTTCTCGGATAAGTATTCGATCGTCCAAGGAACTCAATTCAACACTTGGCTCCAAGCCAGCTTCAAGCTGGAATTTCTCGGCAGCCTCCTTGAATCCCTCTTAAATAAATAGATTTCTAATTTCGTGTCTATTATTTTGTTTTTTGTTCTTACCAGTAACCAAATAATTCATTATTAATCGGTTCATGTCCGATTGTTTGAAGGGAAATTGCGATAAACGCAAAAGCCATTCTTCCTTTGTGATGCCATCTCCTTTGTCATTGTAACTCATATTTAAATGGTTTTCAATAGAAAATAATTTTCGTTTAGGATTCAAGCGGATTTTTTTACGTTTGTTATAATATTTTTAATTATCACTTTCTGTTTGGCTGAAAAATATTTTTAGATGTTTTGTGAAAACATTTGATTCGACTAGACAACAAAAGATGTTTCGATTTTAGGTCAAAATGCTGACATTTCTAAAACGTAACGTGAACGTTAAAGGTTGTTGTCGTTTTGTTATAAGACGTAACGTTACTTAGCACCACGGGGCGGTTCAACACACGAAAGTTACGTTCAAAAGCAAAATCAGAAAACTAGGATCCAAATTATGATCGTTGAACGTAAATTAAATATATGGCTAACCATTATAGAACTGTTGGTTAAGTGAACTAAAAATTGTGTTCTCACCCTTAAATGTATCTTTAGGCCAAGTGCGCACATGCAATTAAACAGTTTGGTTTCGATTTTGAGCACTATGGTATTATATGAGAGTCCACGCACATAAACCGGCACGCACTCCCATATAAGCCCATAGAGGTCTTCCAAGATTTGTCTCTGTCTTTTCTCTTTCTAATTTGACATCTTATAACAACAACAAAAAAAGTCCCTCGTTGGAAAATATTTACATGCTCTTGGCAGTGTTAAAATTCCGGTCATTTGATTATTTTTTGTACTTGGAATTGAAAACTTAAATTTGCGATCGAATAACCTATTAATAAGAGTCTAAACACTTTAGTAAACATTTTTCAAGAGTTTGACAAAAAAAAAACTAATTTTAGTATACATTAATCACTATTATCAAACACACGACTTTTTTGGCTCGCCTTCGTACCTTTGATTTTTGGTTTTATTTTCCATCGAGGGAGTGCTGTTAGACTGTTATTTCATTTTTACACTGACACTTCTGTCATTTGGTGGCAGAGATTCATTGTGCACAAAATGGTAACCAAACTATTTAGTTGCATGTGCGCAAGCTTTGCAAATGGTTAGGAATTGTGAACTGTATAGTGAAAAGAAAAAAGAAAACCAATAAATGAAAAATAAATAAACGTAAGGAAAAAAGAGAAAGGTATACAACACAGTTGTCACTAAGATCCGCATTGTTTTATTTTCATGAGATGATCTATATGAATCATCGGCGATAGTAAAATACGGCTAGTGTTTCTGACTGGAAAACTTATAAAAATAATGCGGAAAGCTTAAATTTTCGTTTTAAAAAAATTGTATATTCATTTTTAATTTTGTAATTTTTCAAAAAATGGCCATTGTAGTTAAGACTTTATCTATTCATTATTCTATCTTTGGCGCTTGCATTATTCAGATTTAATTTATATTTTCCTCTTTATACTTTTCATTAAATATATTTTATATTATACCAAAGTCTTTGTTTATTGTTGGAAAGAGATATATCACGTGGATTGTTATAATCCCATCAAGAACATAGTATTATCATAATTGGATTGGCATACTAGTATTATATGGACTGCTAGTTGAATCTTATTTCCATACAAAAGCTCTAATAAAAGGCGTTCACCCATTTCTTAGCAAGAAGTTTTTTGTAGGATAAGGCCTAGCGCACACATGCAACTAAACAGATTGGTTTCGATTTTGAGCACTATAGGATTATATGAGAGTCGACGCACTCCCATATAAGTCCATTGTACTCAAAATGGAAACCAAACTGTTTACTTGCACCTGGCTAGTTTTTTTTTTGTTTTACTAAACTACAAGTTAAGATCAAATGGATCAATAGGCGTGTTTTTTTTGCAAGTCCATATGGATTTGTCGAAAAAAACAATATCGGAACTAATAGTTTTACACGTAAATACAACAACAACTTAAGTCCATATGGACTTAGCTAAGTCCAGATAATTATCGGGACTTACGTATTGTAAGTAAGAAGGTCCTAAGTCCCGATGTCGTTTTTTTCGACAAATCCATATGGACTTGCAAAAAAACACGCCTAATGAATACAGCTCCTATTTTTAACCGAATTACCTTCTATGTTGATTCCAATATAAGTTTATTGAATTATTCAACTTCAAATATTAAAAGCAATCAAAATTTGTCATAGAAAATACAATTAAGCTTAGCAACTGTTTAAAAATGACTATGAATACGCCCCATGATATTTAAGGTATATCTACCCAATTGATTTTGGTTTTTCAAAAAATGTCAACAATTTATCAGAGCTTAAAAGCAAATAAATTTATTAAATTTTTTGTGCAGATCCCTTCTGCATATGCATATGACATTTAAACAATCACATTTTCATTCCTTATCTGCAAACTGAGGTTTCAAGCTTGTAGACAAATTTAGAGGAGACAATAAACGAACGGACCTAATAAAAATATATGTTTTGAGTGTAGGCCTGGCTTAAGAGGTTTCACTGTGAATGCACCACATTTCAGTCTAGACAACACTCAGTAAGAAAAAACAGTCGGCGGGTTTGAAATCAAATTTGACATTTTTCCAACGAATAGCAGAAAACCAGATTTTTACCATAAACAAATAGATTTGATTACTAATTATACAAATCCTTGTTAATATTATTAATTGAAATGGATATACGTCCTACTACGCAATTGGGCAGAAGAACAGAGCAGCTAGAATATGACCATCCAAAGTTATCGGCCGTAATGTCACACCTCAAATATGAGTTTGCATCATACAAATACACTGTCTACCGGTGCGCCTCTAAAATAGTCACATTGCAAAAAGTTTTCTATAGTAAGTTAATTAAATTTAAAAAAAAATATTCAAATATTTAAACAATTTGTACAGCCTCCAGTATTCCATACAAACTAATTCTGGCCGTCCTGGAGAGATATAACATCACACAAGTCGATCCAAACTATATGGTTCCACCTTTTCAACTAACTTCCTTGATTCATGATATGTATTTTGCTTGTGAAAAACTAGGACATTTTACTAAATCTGTTTCATATAATTTGGAAACAGCAACTGCTGTTTTGTCTGATTTCTTTTGGAACATATTTGATCCGTAAGTTCAGCTGCCAACAAAGCAGCAAGTGCAGTGCAGTAATACAGAATCATTTATTTTCAGACACAGACGACATTCTATTTCACCAATTGAAATCAAAGTCACATTTCTTTTGTTGTGCAAAATACATTCATCGGAACAATTGGTAGATGAATTCTTTCAACTGTGCCGTGACCAAAATGATTATGTGACAAAATATTCTATGAAGTATTTGCTACTGATTTTATCCAAAATCATGACATATCTGGAAGAAGGAACTGCATATGGTGAACACAATATACCAACAGTATTAGAACAATGTTTTTCAAGAGTAAGTGATGTTTATGTTAAATGAATAACTAAAATCAGTTATTTTTTATATATATGAAAAAAAATTAAGTCTTTTCCCGTACTGTCCAAAATCCATCAAAGTTATGGGAAATAAAGAACGGACATTGTTTATGGTATCCTACGTTATTTAATAAGAAATTATTACACTTAAATAATATATTATTGATTATTGTAATTCATAACAATTGCAATTTATTAAATACAGATATACGAATATGAAGCAGATAGTACGAAATCTACGTACATATAAATATGAATCACATTCAAAGATAAATAACGTTAATAAGCAGATACTAAGAAATCCCATCCAAAGACATCTTTTAGTCATCTACATTGTCAATAAATTGTATATTTGTGTTTAGGTAGTGGGATAATTGAGCAAGGGTTAACATTCATAATGAACAAATGTTAAATCTAGAGCAACTTTCTAATGTTATGAATACCTAAACAAATTCAAATTATGAGATACTTTTTTTTTAATTTTTGAGTAATTGAGTAATAAAAAGAATCTTGCCAATTAAACCTACTAATTAGGTGATTACAAATAATTTACAATTTTTTAGAAGCCGTAAAAAGAGGATTTTCCCGCGAAAGTAAGGATAGCTCGCAGCATTAAATATGTAACATGTCGCACGCCACATGCAACATGTCTATTGCCTCCTGCACATGCAGAATTACAAATACATCATGCACATAATTTTGTAAAAAAATAATTTTGATTTGTATTCTATTTTATCTACCAACAATTACGTAGCGCGGTCGCATTATTTTGGTTTTAAATCTTATATTTTTAACGGTTATTTATTTTGGTTCATTCATTCAAATCCTAAATATACATCTATCATTCATAAGGTCTTTTAAATAAGTACCACTATTACGAAAACGGGCCGAATGAAAGCAGTATGAACGGTTGGAAAGGAACCTCTGAGCAAAGATTTGTACAACTGTGAAAAGTTTAATTATAGGTAAAATACTCCAAAAAACACATTTGATGAATTTTGAAGACTTTCTTTTGGAGCGACGACGGCGGCGATATGAGATTTAAAGTTGAAATAAACGTATTAACCCTTTTCATCTTGATAAAAATATCTTAAAAAATTATTCTAATGCACTTATTTTCTTTCACCACAATTTGATTTTGTAAGCCTTGCATTATTTTATTAAATTCCAGTGCCAAAGCATAAAAGGCATTAGCCAATACCAGTTCCATTGTCTATGGTCAACTTCGCAGACCAGATTTTTAATCTATGCCAACCTTATTGCTCTGGTTAAACGCATTGAAGATACCGAAAAATTAATTCATAACAACGTATGTGCGTCATGTGAGTCGGAGAAAATAATTGGAATTCGCTTTAAATGCCAGACATGTAAAAATTTGTCTCTGTGTATGAAATGTTTTGCTTCTGGATTTGCATCAAATAAACACGAAAACGGCCACCGCATGTATGAAGTATTTACAGAGGTAAATTCTAATTTTTTTTTATTATTAACATTTAAATAGATTTTGTTTATTGCCATGTCATAATCCAGGATCTTCCACCAAAAAAGTTTTCCCATTACTTTGCCAAGTTGTGCAACATATTCTTTCAAAGAACACATGAAGAATCAACAGGCTTTTGTAATACTAACGATGCTAGCACAGTCAATGAGACCGAACTTGTGACAATCGAAACAAAAATTTCTGATTCAACAGCAACACCGCAAACCAAAACCGACTCAACTATCAGAGCGTACTTGAAAAATGACTGTAAGTACTATTTGTTTAGCTGTATTCATAAATTAATATTCAACCCCAACTGTCAGCAGATTCTTTTCAGCACTCTCAAGTGAGTTCATCAAGTTCATCATCAATACATCCGTCCAATAAGTTACAATCCATAATTGATAAGCTCCTTCAACAGAATGCGTAATTAAAACTTCTTATAATCTCACAACAGATAAGACAATGACCTCCTTTTTATTTTCTTAGAAAAATTGAAATGCAATTGAAGTGCATTCAAACATCTTCCACTGCTGATATTTCAAACTTCCTCAATGCGCACCAAGAATTCCTTGTGGGTATAATAAATGAGATGAGAAGTTTTACAGTAAGTGTGTTTTGTAGCCTTTTTTAGTTTGTATCTATTTTTACTTATATTTCTTCAGAGTTGTGCAAGTACAACGTATCCAACATCAAGCACACCAAATCGAACGGCGTTTGCTAAAAAACCTGTTGGAGAACTTCAATCTCAAAACCTATCCAGATCCTGTAAGTTGTGCTATTATTTTTTTTTTTTTATGAAAACAACACCATTTAATTTTCAATCAACAAAAATATAGTGCACGGAGCTGATATTAATCGCAGCTACTTGGACGCCAACAAATCTGATTACTCAGTCTCGGATATAAGTGGATGGTTTTACCAGAAAAAAATGTCGACACCATATACAGGGGGACCACTAACTGTTGTCACTGAAGACGATGGCAGGGACACAGAAATGTTAAACTTTAAGTTACTCCTACATAAGGTCAAGGAAATTGTTGATGATTCCTATAGTGATAACACAGAACTAGCTGAAGCAACTCAGAACTTAGAAAATGCTTTGGATAACATCATTCAAGATGAAGAAAGACGTTTGCGGATTAGTGTATAAATATTGATTTTTTAATGGTTATAAGACTTATTCTACAGCAAACAAAAAGATACAAATTTTTTTCAAATAACTTTATTTACAACTTGAATTACAATAGACTATTTTAAAATAAACATTATTTTTGATACTAAAAAAAAAATAAAAGTTTTGCAACTCGTTTTTCTCTTGCATATTTTCAAAAGATAATTTTTTTTAATTTTTGTTTTTATTATATTATTTCCTCAAATGCGTAGAAGAAAACAAAAAATGGGGCTCGCCATTCTCTCGGTGTACGCCTCAACGTCGGGGTCAATTTTATTGGCACATACAATTTTTACAGCTATAGATAAGGGCGTAACTTGTGGTTAAAAACAATTTGACAAAAGCCATGTATTTACTATTTTCCTTACCATTCTATAACTTATGGAACTGAATACAAAAATAATTTTTCAAAACTGCTTTTACTATTTTTGAAATTATTTTCCTATAAAAGCCGTTTTTTATTATCACATATGATCTATATAGATTATCAAATTACATGCATTACAACAAGAACACGAGATCCTGCTGTCTATCGGGATCCTGCTAGACAAATACCTTGTGTTTTCAACAAAAAAGCTAGTACGGAACATCATCAACCACGAGGATGGCCACCGAGCAACGACATCCCGAGCCGAGGTACCTCAGTGTGATTGAAACCCTGGGATGAAAACATAATCATGGACAACGAGGAGGCAGTCTCGTTATATGCAATGAGTCAGCTCACCACCTTGCCTAAACGCCAACCCCACCTCCACCAAAATAGGACGATAAAGACAACCGACTTTTAATTTAAAATTTTATTGACATGTAATAATATACGTATACAATCTATAATTTGATTAACTTAAGACATTGTATAAGGTGCCAACAAATTTAAATTATTCATAGTGTAAATATTATGCTCAATGAAAAAATATGAATTGAGGGAGCCATAACAGCCTAAATTTGTTTGTCTGATCCCGATCAGATTAGTTTATACAAGATAATGAACACTACAGCTTTAATTATTCGAGATTGTAGTGGAGCTGTAGTAATATTGTAATGTAATTCATAACCGATCATTTAGTTAAGAAATAGCTTTGTGAAAGAAATTAATAAGGCAAACTGTTAACAAATACATCCTCTTTATTTAAAAAAAAATGAAAAAATATAAAAACTTTTATGATAGATTAAAGAAAACAAATATAATATTAATAATATATTTACAAATTTTAATAGGTTTTATTGTCATGATAGTAAATCTTTAAATAACATGTCTGTTTTAAGTTGTTTTGAGTGTAAATGATTGTGTAAATTCTTCTTCTTATCTATATCTACTCTGTCCCTTTTCATTGCACTGTTGAAATACGTTTCCAGGCAAGATGAACATTCATCTCGCAAAGCGGCCTCGAATTCTATGAGCTTTATCGACAGAGTTTTTTTCTTTTCTTGCAAGTTTTTAATGCCACAAATTGCTTTTAAATCCAATCCAAGCTGCTTAAGTAATATATTTGATTTTTCTTGAGATTTTGTAAAGATTCTTATATCTGCCGAGGATTTATTGAGGTGTGATATTTCTAGCAAAGTTCCATGCCAAACTGAATCTTGATTTTTGTTGTAAAATATTACACTTTTTTTTTTTAGAACATCTGCAATATCATCCTCTTGTCCGTCGATGTTCATTGCTTCAGATAAGTTCTGGTTTTCGGGAATTCTATAGAACCCCAGTTTTCGGATAAGAAAATCCTCAAATGCATCTCCAGTTACAATATATTCTAATCTCACTTCAGTTTCGTGTGACGAAGCAATCACGGTTAACAAATCACGATGCAGATTCTTCGCATCAAATTTAAGCCTACACGACTCGTTTGACAATATATCTCGCAAAGATATCGTAGTTAAAAAACATTTCTGATTAAACGTTTTATTGGACGTGCAAACATCATAGAAGACAAATAATGGAGAATTCATTGCGCCAAAATCAAAAAAGAGTTCTTGTATTTTAAGCTTAAGGACCAGAACAGTGAACGCTTCGGGACGTAAACTGAGATCGAAATATTGTCTCCAGCTGCAGTTGGTGGAATATTTATCGTCGGAATCTGGATCATTTAAAAAGCTCTGTATACTGTCGATGTCACAAAATGACTTAGTCAATTGATACAATTTAAATGAGTGCTGCACATCTCCAACGCCTTGAAGCACTGCTCGAAAATTGCGCAAGATTGTCAGCCGAGAGCTACAGTTGTTGACAACAGGGACTCCAATTACGACATCATCATTTGCTGTAAGCTTTATCCACGAATTGCCACATTTAGACAGGATTTGCAGCTCTTCTAAGCGAGGAGTCCGTAAAATATTACAACCAAATAGTTGTATGCTCTTTAGTTTTGAGAACTCTTTCCTTGAAATGGTTTGATGAACTAGGAGTTCCGATTTTTGTATCTTTATTCTATTAATCATTTTTCTATACGCATCTGCTGTTGATAGGTCGACCGCCGTTGAAGTTTCAATTTTTTCTTGGAAATTCGTGACTTCATTGTGATCATTATGCAGGAATGAGATTGAGACTTGTGCTTGGTAATTGGTTCCCTTCGACATTTGAAATGACCGCACATCTTCAAATTCAGCTTGCAAAAAGAAACCCTCTGAATCTCTTTTAATAACTACCAAAGAATTCCAGCATTTAATTAATATAAAGACAATTTTGTCATTTTTATTCAGATAGATATACTTGCCAAACATTATGCCGCCAAGATGGTGGTTTGGCCATGTTTTGGAATTGGTAAAGATATCACTTACTTGACTGGTGGTTCCATTTGCCTCTGGTTCTATGGAATCAAGTTTATATTGTATTTTACGAAGTATTGTGTATTGTAGGTCGATTGTGTTTAAGACTTGCTTGTTATAGACTTCATAGAACTGTAAATTCCTGATAAGGGCCAATTTAGAGCGTTGCTTTCGTGAAATGTTAAGACTACAAGAATGGATGAGTTTGTCTTCAATGAAATGGGGAAAATGTGAGTTCATTTTTTGATAATATAATGCTTGGCATGTCGAGGAAATTATAAAAAGTAGGTAAAGTAAATTAAAGTATTTAATTAAAAACAAAATACTGAAATGCTTTAACTTGTAAACAAAAATGACTTATTCACAATAGACAATTTGGAACTTCCACCAAAGACCAGACGTCAGTGCCAAACAAGCAAAAAAAAAACAAAAGTTTGACAGTAAAATATGTAGGTTCCCTTTCACACGAGGAAAGTGAGTTGCCTGCTGTGAGATGGGCAAGAAGAAAGAGGGGAAAATGAGATCTCCCCGGTCAACGATTCGAAGAGATTTTTTTGACACACACAGAATGTCCAACCAAGCTATTTTAAAAGGAAACTACAAAAAATTTCCACGATTTTGTTTCTTCGTGTTAAAGGTACAGGAGATTTTTAAGGATAAAAGAAAAAATCTCCAGCAACTTGTTTCCTCGTGTGAAGAGGGACTAGGGAAAACAAAAAATCATGTGGTTGTGATTGGTCGTTTGTTTATTTTCCCTACATTTTTTTATGTCAAAATTAGAAAGAGAAAAGCCAATGATAGTTTCTGGAAAAGCCTAATTAGGTATATGTAAAGGTTGGGAGTACAGTTCCAATTTTGGCATTAATGACATTTCAAAAAATAACTAGTTCCCTTTGTAAAATTTGCGTTCAATGAATACGCTTGACTACATAATATGTAGTCCCTTGTATCTGCCGAACATACGAACGTTTGAGGTTTTTATACACATTTTTTATCTGAAAACTGACATTTCAAGCTATTAGGCAGATTGAAATCGCTGCCGAGGATTCTCATCTTATTTCGATTCCCTCGCCACTACCCTCGTTTTATCGTGCGTGTGCCACAGTGTGCGATGGATGGTCCAGAGCATAGAGCTCATCCAAGATTTGTCTTTTCTCTTTCTAATTTGACATATAAAAACAAAAACAAAAAAAGACCCTGTGCCTACGTTCTGTAACTCTCGCATCGATAAAATCAGTCGAGAAACGATGAAAATTGAAACAAATCATATGAGTTTTGTTCCATTTTTCATCGTTTCTCGACCAATATTATCCATGCGAGAGTTACAGAACGTAGGCACTGGTTGGAAAATATTTACATGCTCTTGGCAGTGTTAAAAATCCGGTCATTTGATTATAATTTGTACTTGGAAGAGAAAACTTAAATTTGCGATCGAATAACCTATTAATAAGAGTCTAAACACTTTAATGAACATTTTTTCAAGTGTTTGACAAAAAAAAAATTATTTTAGTACATATTAATCACTATTATCAAACACACGACTTTTTTGGCTCGCCTTCCTACCTTTGATTTTTGGTTTTATTTTCCAACGAGGGAGTGCTGTCAGACTGTTATTTCTTTTTTACACTGACACTTCTGGCATTTGGTGGCAGAGGTCCATTCTGTTTAGAACTTAAGTGTAAATCTTTCCATTTTTCTATGAACTCAGCCCACAACAACAACAAAAAAAACAGGCCGATTTTTTTTCTCCGTTTCAATTTGACATTTCCTTTCGCAGTTTGCTTGCTCATAGCTCATACATTTGGAGGATTTGCCTACTACAATCTAGAACCTACAAGTGAAGTCTACAACACCTGTCTTTTAAAATCGTGTTTTGTGTACGAAATTTCTGGCGGGTAGAAAATCTTAATAAATAAAATAACATTGAATTCCCAGTATTGCTAAATTCAAACAATAAAGATTATTTTAAACTAAGTTGCATCCTTCCTTGTTGAGCAATCAAGAGCAAGAATTGGTAAAAAGAGTGTGGGCTTTCATTGTTTTATTTCTGTAATACCTACTTAATATACAAAAAATCACGTATGGTGCGTAGGGGTTTCAGTTTCATACAAAATATCTTTTTTAACACCAAAAGGTCACGCAATTGTGCACAGTAATATTTTGGGCTAAGAATAGTTACATTACGCAAAACACAAGTATCATAATCAATAATTGGTTGTCTGTATTAAAGGTTAACGGTATAGGTATTCATTATTTAACTTGTATTATAAATTGGCAAAAAGTACGCATTTGACATGGTAAGTTCTTGTTTAATAAACAAAATTGTTAACAATATTTACTATACGATAATTTCTTACTTAAAATAAATACATTTTGTTGAACCTACATATAACATGAGCTTTTTTAGTCACACTCTCGCTAGCTACACGCTTGACGCTTTTGATATTTCAGAATCAGAACTCTCCGGTTGTGACTCGCCGCGGAGCACAAAAAGCTAAAATACAAACCCGAGCCATGCTAAAATCAGTCGAACAACGACGGCCAAACGTAACGCTACAAGAAGCAAAGCGTAAAGCAAAATTACTCAAGATGCAAGAGCAATCACAACAAGAGGTTGTTGTTAAAGATATTTTCCAAAATGTAAGTGCAAGTGTGTAATAGTTCTCGTCTTTTTTTTTATTAAGATTATCTTCTTTACAGGCGATGAGTGCAATAAATTCTGTACAAGGTTACACTGGTGTCATATATGATGAGTCAATGTCACAACACAAAAGCCTTTGGGATGAAAACCACCCAGAACGACCTGAACGATTCACTAGAATCTTAGAAAGGTAAGATAAAAATAATAAAGATAAATTCGCAGGTTATAATGTTATCAGAATGTCCCATTTAGAATGCTTATTGATAACCTACACAAATTTAATCTACGTGGCGTAGTAGTTGTAGTTGTACAGGGGGTTAAGGAACTACTGATTCAATTTCAAACCCTCTTAAAATTGGGCACTATTTTGAACAACAATGGGTTAGTCAGCCATATTGTGTAGGATCAAAGGATCGTTCGAAGACATACCACGTTGGGTACGAAGGAAACGACTTTAAATGCTCTCAATTCTTAACATATGAATTTTTAAACAAAGGGGGTTATGTACAGAGATCGCATCACGTAGGGTTGGAGAATTCTTTTGAACAACGTTTCACAGTGGGAAAAATCCCGTTGTTGAATTGTTAGTCGTTAGTGCGTTTAAAAATTTCAATTCGCTTCTATGTAATGTACACATAAACTAGGTTTAACGTCTTTATTATACTTGGAAGTAGATATTTTTTGTTATCTCTTTTTGTCTGCCAATAAAATCATTAACATTCTCCCCCTTCCAATATAAATACATACTTTATCTTCGGTTTGTGTAAGTATATAAAATATTGAAACACATTGAATATTTCTATTTTTGCTTTTCCAATAACTGTATTTTACTTTTGTCTCGATCCTATCTGCTAATTAAAAAGATAAAACAAATACATAATATTTATATAAGCAATAAAAAAAAGTTAAAGGCTAAACCTTTCAACATTAAGGATTAATGTGGTAGATAAGGGCTCGCGATAAGAGGAAAAGGGGCAAACAGTTAATTATAAAATATTGCAAGCGCGACAGGTCGTGAAGAACCAGGGCTAAGTGACTTACAACTCGAAACCATTCATAAATAATTATAATTATTATTATATAATTAAATTTTCTAAACAAGAATTCTGTAAATAACAATATTAAGAGTTAGCCGCATGACCATGTGAAAACTACTAACCCGTAGTCCACATGAACCACTCCTGGCTTGTCAATCGCAATACACTAAAATCTTTTGCCTAATACACACAAACTTAAGCAACTTGCTTGTCAATCAAAACTAAACTTTTCTCTATAGTTCTTCAACCAGTTTCAGAAATTATATTGAACTTTCATCGTTTATTTTATTCAAATTGCTGAAGTGATTCAATTTTGTGCAAAAAATAAGTTAAAAGAAATTTAGTTTGCAATTTATATGCATTTTTAAAGTGTTGATATACATTTTTGCAATAAATTTAATGTAGTAATCCTTAGCGGGCTTACTGATTTAAGTTCGGCGCCTTTGCTTTGCGCAAAATATAACGATTTATAACTAGTGTTGTTGTTTAAAATTTGTTTATTTAAACTTTCATTATTTATAAAGTTGAGTAAAGAGCATTTTATTGTTTTATTATTTCGAGTCGTTTTTAGGAAAGTGTATAAATAAAAGTTAATTTTTTTATTATACTCTTTTTAACGAAATTTGATGCTTGAATTGGCTTGACGAATTGGCTTAAGTGAAGAATATTAGCGATTTATTTAATAAACTTAATAAACATAATTAGAAGTTGATAGATATATTAATTTTGTGGTAAAACAAAGATTTGTGATGTGTAAACATCTATGCCGGTGGTGCTGTTCAACGTTACGATGCAGCACGTTACGTTACGAAAATCTGCTTTGCCCCCGTTCGGCTGCTAATTTGTTTTATTTTTTAACAACCAATTTAAATACATATAACAAAAAAGGACATAAGATCAACAAAATATCAAAAGTGCTCACTTCGATTAATATTTTCTGTATCTACCAAACAAAATCCGGAGTTGAAGTTACAACTTGTCATATTCTTTATTATTATTCTTAGATGTAGGTCACTTGGCCTCCTTGATCGGTGCCAAAGAATACCTTCCCGAAGTGCAACAAAAGATGAAATCCTTCTAAAGCATACTGAAGAGCACTACAATCTTCTGAAATCAACAGCAAATCTGGAAGATGATGTAAAATTGGAAGATTTAAGTTCTCAATTTGACTCAATTTACCTGCATCCGGTAAGAAAATAGTTAAAAACCAAATGCACTAAATATAAGCTAAACAAAGCCTGTTTCAACAAAACAGACAACATTTGATTTGTCACTCCTAGCCACTGGATGTACAATTGACTTAGTCGAAAATGTTGTCAATGGAAGTCTCCAAAATGGAATGGCAATTATAAGGCCGCCCGGTCACCATGCTATGAAAGCTGAATTCAATGGGTGCGTAATATGCCCTTGATAAATTCAAACTTAACATACAAAAAAATAAAAATCATGTATATGTTCTCAGATATTGTTTCTTCAACAATGTGGCCATTGCTGCACAATATGCACTGGATATGTTAAAGCTTCAGAGAATTCTAATCGTTGATTACGATATCCATCACGGCCAAGGAACTCAACGATTGTTTTACAACGATCCAAGGTTTGCATACATGTTTTTCTTTCAGAGAATATTTTAATTTTTCTGTGTTTATGAATTTATTTTAAATCAGAGTTCTATACTTTTCGACTCACCGATACGATCATGGAACTTTTTGGCCCAATATTAAGGAATCGGATTTTGATGCAATTGGCGAAGGTGCAGGCTTGGGATACAATTTCAATCTTCCATTAAATCAGCCAGGAATGACTAATAGTGATTATCTGGCGATTTTTCAACAAATCTTGATTCCAGTGGCAGTTGAGTATCAACCAGAGCTTATCATCGTATCGGCGGGTTATGATGCAGCCCTAGGATGTCCAGAGGGTGAAATGGAAGTAACGCCTGCTTTTTATCCCCATCTGATCAATCCCCTTCTTAAGTTGGCCCAATCTAGAATAGCAGTGATTTTAGAAGGTGGTTACTGCCTAGAATCATTATCAGAAGGCGCCGCCCTTACACTGAAAACTTTACTTGGTGACCCATGCCCTTTTTGGGCGGAAAACCTAACGCCACCATGTGAGAGTGTTCAGGACACGATTTTAAATTGCATTTATGCTCACCGTTCCTTTTGGAGATGTCTTCAAGTTCAGCAAACTTACACAATGGAGGAACTAAATAATGTGAATCCACAACCAGATCTACATAAAGTAAGTCGCATTTTCATCGGAGGTCCGCCATTAGAAGAGAGATTTCCTACAAGAGATTGTTATCCTGTTCAAACTCCAGAAACAATACAAAAACTAGATACACGTTTGCAATGGCTTAAAAGTGGTAATTTTGATAAAACGTGTGCTCCTGTTTAGCTTGTTTTAGTTTTGATTTCTTTTAGTAACAAATCTTACGGTTCCATCGATCAGAGTTTGCTATGTTTATGATGAAATGATGCTTGAACATAAGAATATGTTCGAAGAAAGTCATCCCGAACAACCGAAACGAATTAAGACCATTTATGATATGCATTTTGATTACGGCCTTCTGAAACGCATGGAAAGACTTAAATCGCGTCATGCAACAACTGATAAGATTTGTCTGTCACATACTAGATCTCATTTGAATTCTATGCGTCGCACAAGTGCTATAGAAGAACTTGGGGCTATTGGCGAAAAATACAATTCTGTATATTTCCATCCAAAGACTTTCGAATGCGCTACTTTGGCTGCTGGTTCAGTGTTACAAGTAGTTGACAGCGTTCTGAAGGGTGAAGCGCGAAGCGGAGTTTGTATTGTTCGACCGCCTGGCCATCATGCTGAGCCGGATGTACCACAAGGTTTTTGTATATTTAACAATATAGCTATAGCGGCACAATACGCCATTCGTGATCACGGGTTGAAGAGGTATGTTTATACACAGTTGTTCGGATTGATGGTAAAGAAATTCTATTTAATTTTGCAGAGTGCTAATTGTCGATTGGGATGTTCACCACGGAAATGGAACTCAACATATTTTTGAGAACAACCCGAATGTTCTATACATAAGTGTACATAGGTACGACAATGCTACTTTCTTCCCTAAAAGCAAAGATGCCAATTATGATGTTGTGGGCAAAGGGCTGGCTGAAGGTTTTAATGTTAATATTCCTTGGAATAAAGTAAGATTGTTTGAAGCTTTGTTGCAAGTTCGTTTCATTATGTTTTGTATTTTTGTTTGCAGAAAGGAATGGGCGATGCTGAATATGTGCTTGCATTCCAACAGTTAATCATGCCAATTGCATATGAGTTCAATCCAGAACTTGTTCTAGTATCAGCTGGCTTTGATGCTGCAATTGGTGATCCTCTGGGCGGGTGTAAAGTAACCCCGGAAGCATATGGCCTGTTTACACATTGGCTGTCAGCCTTAGCAAATGGGCGTATTGTTGTTTGTCTTGAAGGTGGCTACAATGTGAATTCGATCTCATATGCAATGACAATGTGTACTAAGTCTTTGCTTGGTGATCCTTTGCCCCCGATAAGCACGCCAAACATTTCTTATAAGCCTACTGCAGCTTATAGCAGTTGTATTGAAACAATTCAAAGCTGTCTGACGGTGCAGCAGCGCTATTGGAAACATCTTAAGTTCAATAAGAAACTACCTGAATGCTCAGGAGAAAATAATAACGAGGATTTTCTTTCTGCTACACTGAAAAATTTAAATATTACTTCCGATGATGCTCAAGGAGCTGCAGGGGGCTCGCTTGGCAAAGCCCCAACTCCCCCACCTCCTCTAGCTGCAGAAGAACCACAGCCAGGAACCAGTAAATCTACTGAGAAGGTAAAAACATTAAAGGAGTTTGTTAGCGAGAATCTCGAGGTAAAATTTAGGATGAAAGATTTCTGTCGCTAGAATTATAAATGGTTTTCAATAGGCACTGCAAAATGAAGAGATGTTTGCGGTTGTACCGTTAAAGACTTGTCCACATTTATCTCAATTGTGTCCACAGGATGCGCCGAAAAGTAAGAGAATTTGAGCAGTTTATTCTTTTGTTCGATTGCCATTTTTTGTTTTCCTTGGACTTTGCTTATAAATTGTGTTTGCATGCAAATTGAATTTTTGTTTGATTCAACTGATCAGATCAGTCTGTGTCAAATGCAGATTATTACTGACTATTAAATTTAATGCATGCGTTAATGGTTTAAAAAAAATTACGTTAGTTTTCTTAATTTGCAAGCATTTGATTCCATTGAATGTTTCATTCAATTTGCATCGAAAATCGGTGGTTCAAAATCTCTAAGTTTGTACAACTGTCCCTAAATCTTCTATTTGCAAACAGGTACTAATAAGTAGTCCAAACAATTTTTTTTTTTTACGCGCATAGTTTGTTAAATATATTGAATATTCTAATTTTTTTAATATTTTCAAAACATCTTACTATAATTTTGAAAATTGTATATTTAAGTGAGTTTATACTTCATTTTCTTATAATTATAATTTTCTCCACAGCAATAGACGTAACTGCCCCATGCATTGAATGCTCTTCAACTGTCGAAAATTGGTTATGCTTGATTTGTGCCAAAACACTTTGCGGACGTTATGTTATGGAACACATGTTATATCACAATTTAGATAGCAGTCATTCTTTAGCATTAAGTTATAGTGATTTATCAGTATGGTGTTATCCTTGCGAGTCTTACATTGACAATAGTAAACTGCATGTATATAAAAATTTAGCTCATCGAAATAAATTTGGCGTAGATATGGTATGGTCTTATGAGAATGAAGTGGCCGATAATAGTGATGATGACGGTGATGAAAATAATTATATCGTGCTACAATCTAAATGATATTTTCTTCGTTTTAATTATTCTAAGTACAGATTATTTAAAATATTCATTTAAATATAGATTTATTAGACGTGTTTTGTTTTGTTACTCAGCTACTAGGAGGAGCAAATAGGACTTCTCAGCTGTAGTGTAAAATGAGTAGAAAAAGAAACACGGCTATTATTTGTATTATTTGTTAATTATTTATCAGTGAGTTTAGTTTTTTTTTTTTTTTAGGTAACAAAGAAATATTTTTATTTTAACGAATTAATAATAAAATAATTTCAATTAAATTTGTAATGCAAAAATTGTTCAGGTTCGGCTCCAGTTTAAGCTGTCATTGAAAACTTCATCTTTAGAATTTGATAAAAATTGATGATTTGTTTGGAAATTTTCTTTCTTGTAACCGGGTTTTTCTTAAATTGAAACCTCTTACATAAATAAGAAACAAAATTTATTTTATAAGAAAAAATAATTACAAGAATGATAAATTCGTTTATAAATACAAACGATGCATATAAGCACGTTTTTGTAATTTAATTGGATGGAAAGTCGGAAGACAGCGGAGGCATATTTATGGTTCCAAACATGCTTGCAGAACGCAGTTACCAAATGTTTAGGTAAATTTTGTATGCGTAATTGTTTGTTCTTGTAGTTGATATCTGTGCATAAAAAGGAGTTTCTCATAACTGTTTTGTTCTTAAATGCAAGTTTATTACATCTGTTTAATTTGAAAGAGTATAGTACGGAAAATAAATGGTATTTTGGATTGCGTTTCTTATGAACAAGTTTTTCTTATTTAAATATTTTTTGTATTCATAAATATGTATTGTATTTTGAGAATTTGAAATTTCACGGTTTATAGATGGATGTCAATAATCGACCCCATAAAAGACGAAGCTGCACTTATCTCTTTAAGTCGTTCTCTGACAGTTTTCATGCACTTGTGCTGTTTTATTAAAATTGAGGCAGTCAGTTACCCACATTTTTTGTGTGATTGGGTTTTAAGTCAATCAAAAACATATGAAAATGCTGACGTTATTTTTTTTTCAATGTAAGAGTTGCGCTACTTTGACACTATTTACAGCCTCAATTAGTATTATATTAGTTTTGGAGTTTGAAACGAAGCACATGGCGCATATTGATTCGCTCATTGTAATTCCGATCAGATTCATTTGGAAGTTTTTTGGTTAATTTTGCTAACGGCAATTTGTACCTAACTATGATCCTCATTGCAAGTGTCGTTTCTCTATCGAAAAACGTCTTTTGTCGAAAGTCAATCGTCATCAAAATTTAATAAACCTTAACTTGTTGTTGCATTGGATTTTAATAAAATCTATCCACATTAGTTTTACATATTAATATCAACGCCCCCAAACTTTTGATACGATAGAAATTTATCGTATCGAACATTGAACGACACGCAATAAGGGCCTTTATATTTTTTGTTTGCAGAAAAATACTTCATTGATATTTAAGTTTTCTTGTAGTGATTTTATTATTTCGATGGATGAAGTAGAAAAGCGATTGCTATAACTGACTCCTGAAACTAAATTTCACTAATCTGCTTTTGGTGTCACTAGTGCATTTCAATGACAGCAATAACCGGACCCTTGTAATTATTATTGTTACGCAAGTATGAAATTCAGGAATACGGAAAATATAGAATTTATTACAGTACAAAATGTATTACTGATAATAATAAAAATAATATTTGTTTACATTTTTTCATATTTTGGAGTTCTTAATTGATTTAAGTAAGAGAATAATTTGAATACATCGAAAAAATATATGAATAATATAATTTGCTACCTTATATTAATATTACGTATATTTGTATCTTATATAACATTACGCTCAACAAATTTACTAGCCAATTCAAAATGTTATTTATTTATCAATAATTAATAAAACTAATATGTTGAAATAAATTCTATACCTATGCTGTATAAATATATTCTTCTAGTTACTTGAATTGTTTTATTTATCCATTGAAAATTATGAAGAATATTGTATTGCTTGGTTTCTTAAGAATTTTATCTCATACTAGTTTTTGTAAGATCTTCTAAAAGGTCAGGGCCCTTATTATGTATTACAAAACGCACGGCAGAAATAACGAAGCCCAGGGAAACGAAAGTCAGCGCGTAGTGCGATTATAAAAAACGAAAATGCAATCATACTACATTTGTTATTTTTCTTACATTTTTCCTTGCCTTACTCAAAACAACACAAAACCAAAATACAAAGCCAGACAGTACGACAGTTGAAGGCACTCGTTGAGTATCGTTTTATTTTACGATACTTGTTACTCGTAATCGCAATTTAACGAACACGCGGCGTTATAAACGATATTCGTTTTATGTAATAAGCCCCCAGTAGTTGGTCAAAAAAGTTTCAGAAATTGGTCAGCCATAGAAAATTTTAAATCAATGGTGGCAGGTTTTTCGCATTTGTGGGATATTTGTAAAAAAATTATATCATCTAAAAAGTCTTAAAGGTCAACTGGTTTAAGTAATTGGTAAGCCATAGTTTTTTTATGAATCATTAAAACAAAATTCAAGGTCACAGTTTAAATTGTTCGCACATCATTTGTGGGAAATTCGCAAAAAATTAAAACATCTGAAAGGTCAATTAGTTTCAGTAAATGGTCAGGCATACTTTTTTCAAAGATTATTTCAAGGTCACAATATACATACATAGTACATATACGACCTTAAAAAAAACTTTAAAAAATCGTAATTAAAAATCTATGGCTGATCAATTTCTGAAACTAGTTAACCTTCCACGAGGATTTAGTGACCTTTCAGGTGGTATATTTTTTTTTTAAATATCTTGCAAATAAGGTACTAAAAATGTCTATGACCCTATCTATCTCTATCTTTAAAAGCAATGAACAACAATTTCGCGTAGTTTTAAAATCAGATGGAAAAAGTGGACTTATGAAACATGTTTTAAAAATAAATTAATCAATTATGAATTCCAATAAGAGGAAAATACTTACATGTTTCTCATGCCAGTGTTTGTTGTGGCAATAGCTATTTACGAGTTTTTTGATAAAATAAAAAAAAAACAGTTTTTAGAGTCAAAACTCCGGAAAGTTTTTTTTTAAATATATTTTATTATGTTCAACTCGTCAAACGGATAGTTGCATTGATTTCAATAATGCAATAAGACCATAAAAAAAAAATTTTAACTAAATTAAAATTTATTAAAACTATGACTTCCTTCTTTGACGAACAAAAGCTCCAGCCTCGGGAGCACAAACAGAGGCATTTTTCTTTGTCTTCTTTTTATTTGCTTTAGGGCTCATTTTCTTTTGTTTGCTACTACCTTGTTTGTCAATTGTATGTTTCCTTTTTGTCGTTGTTTTAGGGCTGGGGGTTTCAGGTTCTTCATCACTGCTTTGAGAATCTTTGTCCTCTACTTCATCGTTGTCATTTTTTTCGTCTTCGTCATATTCAATAGTAACCACACCCCGTTTCGGTGCAGAAATTTTTTGTTTTTTAACTGGCACAAGATAATCTTTTCCAATAATTACACTCTTAGTGTTATAGTCACTGCCAAATTGGTCTAAATTTAGAATACCAATACACGTTGGGCGACATCCAATGTTTGTAGAAGCAAACTCTACCAGTCTTCTATTTTTTACGTCCAAGGTCCATATCGTTATGTCTCCAGAGCTAAAAAATAAAATTGTACACTAAATTATGTACCACCAAATGGAAGACTTCATTATTCATAATGAAGCGTTATATATATCGTTCAAAAATATTTATATTAACTACTCCTTGATAATAAAAGAAGTCCCTTTTTTTTTAACCACGAAACTCATCAGGAATTTGTAACTTTTTTTGGCCTGGATTAATAACAAATTATCAAATGCATTTTTTAATCAAAAAAAAAAACTTCTATTACTAGCAATCGGAAAATTGGTAGTTGTCGCCGTCGGACACAATTGATAATCAAAACACCAATTTATCGCTGTTGATTATCGATCAACGATCCACAACGGCAATCATTTTTTTAATTTAAAATTTGTAGAACTACTACTACCTAATAAAAAAATACATATCCTAATACCTTATAATTACAATGGAAATTGATCTAAAAAATATTTTAAAAATTCATTCCTTCGGAAAATCTATTAAATTCTTCTTCAATTTCTTGTAGGTGGAATTTATGATAGATCTAACGTCTAAATATAAAAGCTTTTCCTTACCTGGAAGCAGACACAAGAACATCATCGGAAATACTCATGGCTTTAACTCTAGACTTGTGTGCTTTTATTGTTACTGTCTCCACTTCATCGTTCATGGAAACGAACAAAATAGAACCATCTTCCAATCCAACTAAAAGCTCATCATCAGACGCCCAACCAACACACACTGGCTTTGATTTGGTTACTTCTGTTTTAACAACGTCAGCTTTCTTAATGCACCAAATTTCTACTACTCTTTGCCCAGTGATGCTGAAAAAGTCACCAGTAGGTGACCAGGACAAACAATCTGGAGAACCTCCCAATGATATTCTGTTCTTAAGGTTGGTTTTGTAAGCAACACGACCTTTAACCAGATTCCATGTACGCAATATTAGATCAGAGCCAAGCGAAAGTGCCAATTTCCCACTCGGATGGCAGCTAATATGAGTTACCGGGGAACCGTTGTGGGCTTTTTTCCAATTCGCTCCCACATGCCAGGTGTTGAGCCGTACGGCTACCAAACGCCCATCGTCTCCGGCTGATAGTACATGAGTGTCGTCTGAGGTAAAATCAATGGCGTTCACGGTACCTTCATGGCTAAGAAGGATCTAAGACGACATTCAAATGATAAATTCTTATTGTCAAGAGTTAGGCCCTTTCGTTTACCTGTGATTGCTTCCGAGTTTTCATGTCGTAAATAAATATACGGTCATCGGTCCCGCCTGTTGCAATGAATTTCCCATGCACTCCCAAGCATTTGATCGAACTCGTATGCGACTTATCGGCAAACGATTGCACAAGAACTTTTTCGTCATTCTGTAAATATATTCAATAATATTGATATTAATGTTTTTAAGAAATTAAGAAAAATAATAGTGAATAAATGTATGTACCTTGAAATCCAATTTGTAGCCAAGAAGGAATTCTTCATATGTGCCAACTATTATTTCAACGTTTTTCGACATAAATGTGCGTATGTAGGAGATGAACTCAAATTATAGAATTTTAATTGTAACTTGTATAACTTAAAAATTTAAAGAAAAAATTGGTAAATTTTTATCAAATATTTATTCCGACCATGTGCACAAGTTTTGTAAACAGAATTTGAATAGGCCAGTTCAGAAAAATTAGTTCGCAGAGCGATTAGAATGAGAATGACAGTTCCTGTTCTGAAAAGAAGAGAAAAAGCTTCTGGACGGTGTTCACATTGGACTCACTCCGCGCGACTCATTTTGACATCTATTTCTTTTATCTCACTCCGCCTCACTATATGAGAAAGTAAGGCAGGATTTTTTTAATTTTTTTGAAAATATCCTGCCTCACTAGACCATCTCTTTTTCATCATGAGGTGGAGTAAGATAAAACAAAAAGATGTCAAAATGAGTCGCGCGGGGTGAGTCCAATGTGAACACCGTCCTGGATTTGATTTCAGAATCGAAACCAGGACCCCTGTTCTGTAACTCTCGCATCGATAAAATCAGTCGAGAAACGATGGAAAATGGAACAAAACTCATATAATTTGTTTCAATTTTCATCGTTTCTCGACTGCTTTTTACCATGCGAGAGTTACAGAACATGGGTCCAGAAGCGTTAACTTCCAGATTATTAATCAAAAAAATGCTCTTTGCAAGAAATATGCTTATTAAAAATGAATGACACAAAAATCCTTGTACATCCAGAGACATATCCATACAAATCGTCCCTCGCGTATGTGCTTAAAAATCGCAAGAAGAAATTGCATCGTTAAAAGCAGTCATACCCTATCTGATAGTTTCTCGAACACAAGGACTCAGGAGCAGGAGGAGGACACAAAATTTGGATTCGCTTGCTTTTTTGACAGCGAAAACATGTGAGATTTCTTTTATCTGGACGGGCCCAATAGATAGGTACGTTCAATTTGCAAGATTACGTGTCCCCTTTCACATAAGGAAACAAGGAAGGCAACTTTAATGGGGTTTTCGTTTCTACCAAAAAAATCTATTTTTTTTCATTTTTTTTTGATTCGTGACAAGTTTTTCCTTTCGACCAAAAAAATCGAATTTTTGTCGATCTGAAGTCGATTTTGCAGATCTCGATTCTTAGCAAGATTTACACAGATTTTCACACGCACTTGCACACACATCAAAGAAAAGTGGCTTTTACCAGTGTTGTTTTAAAAAAGGCACTCATAGACGGTGTTCACATTGGACTGACTCCTCCGATTTTTTTTGACGTCTCTGTGCTTTTGCTCACTTCCACTTCATGGTGAGAAAGAGATGGCCAGGAAAGGCAGGATTTTTTAAATTATTTAAAAATCAGTGGATTTTTTTTGACGTCTTCTTTTGTTACATCTGTTTTCTCTGTCTGTGATTTATCTTTGGCACTTAAAGGCTGTCCCAAACCAACGCGAAACATTCGCGAGAATATGCGACGACTAAATAATGTTCGAAGATTCGCATCGCGCCAGTGTGGGTGCTCCCATTAATCTCCATGTAAATAAATTAAGACAGGCGGAAGTTTCGTTGTCGCGCCGAATGTTCCAATTTTTTTCAATTGGAAACATATTTATTAAAGAAGATTTACATTTTGCAAGTGAAAAAATTGTAATTAATCTTTCAAACTGCACAGATTTCTGCTTTGTTTTAACGACTACTAAACGTCAAAGTAAGTCCGATGTGTTCACATTAGTTTTTGTCTGAACAAAACAAATTGGATTCACGTCAAAAAAAATCGGATGAGTCAGTCCAATGTGAACACCGTCATACAATCATAAAACAAAATAAAATCACGTTTTGTGTTCGTTTTGCCAGTAACTGGCTGAACACAATAGAAGCGCGTTCGAACGCTCGTTCGCACCTGTCAAAGTTAAAATACGTGAAATTTCGTTAAAGTGAATACAATAGAGACGCAGCCGCGAACGCGGCTCTGGGAGTTAAATAAGTTTCAAGAATAACGCGCGTGCGAACGCGCGATCGAACGCGCGTCTATTGTGTTCAGCCAGTAAGATTTAAGATCTGACACCCAAATCTGAATTGGTTGAAACGAAAGCCACATAAGGTTCGTGTGAGAGTTCGGATTTGTTGAATTGAACAGACGCATCTCTTTGGAATTTTTAAATAGACCTACCTTACGTTACGTTCCGAGACACCATCAAAAAGTGAAAATTGAATTGTCAGTCAACAAGCACAGCAAACAGGATTTCGAGATCAAACAACTTTTTAAGGATTTCGCTTTTTTTAAAATGTAATTCCGATTGCAGCCACTCAAGTAACCCGCAAATCATCAAAACAAGCTAGTATAAATGCTTAGCAATGAATTGTTTTTATGTTTTAATTGTGTTATTGGCACTGAGTCAATGCGTGCTTTCACAAAACTCTCCTAAAGGTAAGTATTTTGAGCGTTTCTATAAATAAACAACTAAAAACCTATTTTTATAATATTTTAAGTAAATTACTTGGAAGCCGGCGATGTGGTTAGCTTCGACCCTGATAATCCAAGAAGGGGATACTTTCAAAGCGATTTAAAAATTTATTGTCATCGTGGTAATGCCAAAACAATCGGACGAGCCTTTGAAACAATTCAACTACAGCTGGACATCGAGGACGATGACTTTACACAATACGAAGGCGAGACTCCCGAAGTCGTCAAGACGCGTTACGAAGAACAAAAGTCCATATTCTCTATCAATTTGTTCTCCCAAAAGAAAACCCGCCGTAAGGTCAACCCATTTCTTCAAGAATGCATCGGCATCGATACCATACAGCCGTACCGTGTACGACTACATATGATTCGGGTAGACTTTTGGAAGATTATTCAGTTATTTGTTGGCCTTTTTATTTTCAGCTTTGCGGCCAAACTGAGTGAGAATTCTGTTTTTTATTACATAACGGGAGTATTGATTGGCATCTGCACTTCCTTCATGTTACTCATTTATTTGGCGGGAAAACTATTTCCCAAGAGACCTATGATGTATGGAGTTCTTATTGGCGGTTGGACAATTGGAATATACATTATTCAGAGATTGTGGGAGAACGTCCAACTGATCCTAGTCACCTATCAAACCTATGTATTCTGGTACATCCTCACTACGGGAACCATAAGTTTTGTGTTCTGCTATCGCCTGGGTCCACCGAAGAACAAACGCAGCAAGAACCTTATCAAGTGGGGTTTGCAGTTGATTGCTCTCATCCTCATATACTTTTCTAGTCAGTTTGAAGAAGCTTCAGCAGCTCTCGTCATCATTACTTTTGTGACACACTACTTTCCCCGAAGTTGGGTGCGTAGAGTTCGACTCGCCTATCTGCATCGTTTTCCACCGAAGTTGCGCCTACTGACCAGCGAGGAATACTACGAACAAGGGGTTAAGGAAACAACAAAAGCCCTCGAAGAGTTGCGTAACTTTTGCAGTAGTCCTGAATGCAAACAATGGCGTGTTATGAAAAAACTTAAGGATCCCTTACGATTTGCTGAATTCGTTGAAGGTGAATCGCACATTCGCGACGAAGAAATTCTCCAATACGAGAGCTCACGGCAGGATTTCTCAGATTCCGAATTGAGCGAAGAAGAGGAGCCAACCTATCGTCGTGTAATTTTAAGTTCCGAGTCTCGGAGAGACGAGATCAGTGAAGACGACGGGGATCCCGGATATCGTTCAACATCAATGTTAAGTAATTCAATTTCATCGTTTAGGAATCATATTAATGGTCGGCGGCCCTACACTCACACAACCGTAACAACAACAAACAACTACAGATCCCCGCCGCCAATAAGCACATCTCGGGGTGATTTAAGCGAAGAAGACTAGTAGCAGAGTTGGCTCTTATTTTCGGTTTGTGTAGAATCATGTGTTTTTTTTTAATTATTAGTACATTATGTATTTTTTCATCGTGTAGATAGATTTCACTTTGTTCATCAATAAAAAATAAGTTTAAATGATTTTATATTTCTTAAATACACAAACAACATATATCTTGTTTTATTTTCATATATTCTTTTATAACAACAGCTGTATTAACATTCGTAAAATCTCATCACATTTTTAACAAATCTTCAACTATTTAGCTTCGATATTTAAATTCTGCACTTTAAAAGCTTTTTCTTCATATCTCTCGACATTGTGTTTGTAAAAGAACGATTTTCCATATTCGAAAGACGAAATCATCACCGCACAAGCGGGTGCTACCTTGGCCAATCGCGGTCCTAGCCCTGCGAATAAACCTCGAAAACCATGTGCCCGATAAACTTCTTTAAGTCTTTCTGTTGTGGTTTTTATGGGAATGTTCTTGCGTGGTTTGTCTAAATTTAAGAAAAATAAAATCAAAATTTAAGTCATTTAGTTGTTGGAATGACTTCGAAGAAGATTTTGAAGTTATTGCACATAAGACACGAAAAAAACACAGAATCCAGTAGGCTTACTCCAGAAATCGCGGCGTATCGCTTTTAAAAGCGAATCGAAGCTGGTCCAAATCGATACGATCCGCTGCGCTTTCTGGAATAGGACTATTTTATTTTTAATAAACCTACCCGTATAGATTACTTGTTCGCCAAACTCTATTTGTTGGTATGTTTTAATTAAATCGAAAGGTGTTGTTAATGTAGCCGCAATCTGAAAAAAAGAGTATTATTGTTATTGTTCCAAGTTTTATTTACTCAATAAAATATAAAGTCTTTTTTATTGTTGCTGTTAAATATAAAATTGTATATATAAATTTCATTTAAAATCACTGATTTGTTTTTTTGTTTACATTTTTATACAAAAATAAAGTGCAGTTTTATTTTTGTTGCCTGTCCCGAAATGATGTCGACTTAAAGGTAAATTGCATTAACAAGACCTTAGGTCATCCATCAAAGCTAAAGCTTTTAAACTTCTCACACATGTTCTATCTCAAAAGCAGGTGCAGTATATGTTAGACTTAAATGACTGAACAAATTCGTGGAACTCAAAGTGAAGACGTTGCAACGTTTATTACAACAATTTGTTTGTATTGAGTTATCAAAGCCACGAACGAAGCGCCGAAAATATTCCCTTACCACATGATACCACATGCATCTATCAAATTAATTTTTAACTTATTTCACCCATCCTTGCTCGGGCAAATGAATACTACCCAATACAAACCCATAGATATACACAAATAAATAGGGTCTCCAAATTGAATTATAAAAGAAGATAAGACTCAAACCACTTTTAATTGAATAATCTTATCTAGACATACTAGCTATACTTATTACAAAATAAATTACTGTATTATGATAAATATAACTTTTTCGTAAAGTAAAAATAAACAAAAAAAAGAAAACTTACCGATCCCGCTATTGCTCCTGCAGCAAAACTGAAACCAAATGTAGGTTCTGTCACTTGGTAGGTCCATTTAAGAGCTTCATAGCACGACCAGTAAATACCTTAAAAACAAAACCATTTTAAGCATTTAATTTGCACACCTTATTTAAATGGTCGTACCAGAAAAAGGAACATCACGATAAATTGTCGGAGGTAGGCCCTTCCAGAGCACTAATGCTCCTTCCGCATTGATCATATTGCGGACGGCTATAGTCATTTCTTTGTATGTCATCTTTTGCGATTGCATTTTAGTCCGTATTAATTCAAGTGGGCTTACAATTGAAACGGCAAAAATCCGAGACGTTACACCAGCAAATAGAGGCACATACAAGGGCATATCCGATTTGCCAATGTGCTTATTGTGCCAGTCTTTTGTGTGTCTTCTGATTTGTTCATAGGAGACAAAATAAATAATTGTCGATGGAAGGGCTGAGACTAGAGTTGGGCCGAGACCAGACCAGAGGGCCTTGATACCCTCAGAACGACTAATTTTTATGAATGCGTCCTAAAAATTAACTATTTGAATAAAGCGTTTTACGCAAGACGAGTTGAGATTAAAAAGCATACAATGGTGCCATTTAGATGTAGATGATTCTTCAAAGGAGCTGAATTGGGTCCACATGGACAAAGATGATCCATAAGACCATTACAGTAGAGGAAGCATTTGTTGGAGAGTAGTAACTTTTGTTGCGTTTGAATGCGCGTCTTCACAACATCCAATGGTGTCACTTAATTAATTTAATTTAGTTAGTGATTAAAATAGAGAAAATTAAATACTTTATTTACTTATTAATGAGGTAACTATTCCCCCCGTGCATGCTGAGGCGATTTGTTGATGCGGTTTTATTCTAAACCGAGGGTCATCTATGTCGAGTTTATGGCGTCCAGCTTGGCCAGGTAGTTTTGTAAATGGTGTCATTGAATGATTTTTTTAGAAAAATTAAATACGAGTTGTGAAATTCCAGTTAGAAATAAAACGTGTTTGATTTTATTTAAACATAATTCGAATTTTAAATCTGCCTATAGTGACATAGTGCTTGTTAAAAACCAAAGTTTTTATTATGACATTTTGCGGATAAGGTAAGTTTGATTTTAAAACTGAAATGTGTGCTGAATAGAATTAGCGATCTACTACATTGGAAACAAATAAGGGCAGTTTTCTCAAGAATTGCTTGAAAGCCTAACTACATTCAAAACTTTTTGCAAAAAAGGGCTAAAAGTTAATAAAAATACGTGATCTAGAGATGCCAATCCAATCAACCTGAAATATCAGATCAAAATGATTTTCGTAAGCTTCTCGCACGCAGGCATCTCTAGCGCATGAAAGTACAATAAAATTTAAGTTGTCGAAGCATATATTTTGATCCACCCTACAAGCTGTACTAAGAGGACTATGCCCACTAAATTTGGATGGGGTAGTTGTCTACCCCATAGGTACTCTATTGTTCAAGCAATGCAATTTATTTGTTTCATTTGTTTTTCTTGTTTTCTGTATTAAGTTACCCAGTGACGTTGAAACAGAACGAAAGAAAAATTCAACGTTGAATATCATAATATCATGCTTTGATTGATATTTATTTTTAAAATGAAAAATACCTTAATGCCTATTTACTTAGAAAGAAGACTGAGAACAAGAACTGAACTAAAAATAATTTTCACTTACCATTTTTTAGAAACAGTAGAACACAAAATATGTTATTTTATAAGGGAATACAAATTTTTAATGGGCTTCCTAATAATGTTCAATTAGAATCAAATATAATTAGATTTAAGCACTCAATTATTTATTTTGTAAAAAACAACTATTAATGTATATATATTGTAAATGAGATTAAAATAGCAAATTTAATGCTAAATAAATTTTTAATAATAATAATAATAATTGGTTTTCTTCAGAATTTAATGTCGTTTTCGTTTCAACCATTTCAGATTTGGGTGTAGATCTTAAATTTTACTGGCAAAAGGAACAGAAAACGTGATTTTAGTTTGTTTTATAATTGTGTGAGTGCCACTTTTAAAATAACACTGATAAATGCCACTTTCTTTAATGTGTATGCAAGTGCGTGTGAAAATCTTGCTAAAAATCGAGATCTGAAAAATCGACTTCAGATCTACAAAAATTCGATTTTTTTGGTCAAAAGTAAAGGAAAAATTCAAAGGCAAAAATCAAAAAAAAAAAAAAAAAAAAATTGAATTTTTAGGTCGAAAAGAAAACCACATAAGTGTGCTCTAACCCTTCAAAATATTCTGTTACATTATTCTGCTTCCAAAGTGAGAAAACATGTTTTCTCTCTCTGTCTTCAATGTATGTATTTGTATGTTAAACGAAATGGTCATATGCATTTTACTCAGCAATTTTCTTCCTAGTCAAAGAAGGAAGAACAAATTTTCTTGTTTGTCTCACTCACTTAAGACTACAGGAAAAGAAAGAGATAAGTTATAATTATTTTCATTGCTCTCGCTCTGGCTCAAGCCTCCTGTCTTAAGAAAAATAGAGGGAATAAGCATTGATTCAATACTCTACTCGCCATTCGCATTCGCCAAAAATAAGAATAACCCATTCCAATTCTGCCGGTCTTCGTCTCTATATCTGGATTCGTTCGATAAAATTAAGAAAAAAACTTTTTTTTAACGTTCAAATAGTTAAGATGATTGCCAAAATAATATTTATGCTGGCACTTTTGTGTCCTGCAATAGTTCTAACAGAGACTGAAGAAAATTTCGCAAGAGTTCTTTCCCCCGAGACATTCGATAATGCAATCAAAGAAAACAATCATTTTATCATGTTTTTTGCGCCTTGGTAAGTTTTAATAATTAAAATATGAAATAGTCAAAATTGATTTCTATTTTTTTTTATAAAAATTATATTATGACGTGTCTTTAAATCAGCAAAAAGACTCAGCAAGAGCTTCGTATAAGATAACAAAAGTCTTTTATTTCGAAACAATTTTAAGTTCAGAAAAGTTATTCGTAATCTCTTTAAAGATAACGAACAGAAATTTGATTTCCTAAGTGTTTTGATGAGCACCTACAAAAAACCTCTTATTGGGTTTCGAGAAGGTACTTGCATTGAATTAGTTCAGGATTCAGGGCCATACCAAGAAGAATAAAGTCGTTAACTCTGATCAAATTGCAAGTTTCAGCTTGCCAATTCAAAAAATGAATAGATTCCATCTGATTGTCTTAAAATACTTACAGCCGGATGTACCTACATATATTAAGAAAAATTACCTTATTTGGCGCGACATCTTCATTAATTTTATCATGACACAAAAACTTCACTTCATCCTGTGCATAACAATCAAATCGCCCACAAGACTTAACTTATCTGGAAATTGTTGAAGAATTTGTTTTAATAGCAGTCTTTTAGATGAGGTCATGGCATCAAATATGTACTTTGGTAGTTATTGGTTGTTCTAATATGTTTGACTTATTTTGTTCTTAAAGTATGTATAAGAGTTCTTCTCCATACATTGGTTTTATCATAATTTTTCTTAAGACTTTTCTCAAATACACCACGCGAGCTTCATAAATTTGTAAGAATCCTTTTTTTGTACAACGTCTTCGCTTTGCTGTATCCGTATTTAACCATCGGAAGTTTTCTTTGTGTTTTGACCCGTTTAGAGAATAGCACAACAATTAGTTAGAATATACCTAATTGCTGTGCCAAGTCAGCACTACTAAAAGCAAATCTTGGCAACCTTTAATAGTTGCTTTATCCGAATAAATGGCAGGCAAGGTTCATCAACAGATAATTGGTCATATTATACGTGCTATCCAAACTCAGTTTTGAAGACGTGGATGAGCATAATCGCGCAAGTCGCTTGCGCTGCTTCTTTTTCATTCCGACCGTAAAGTTTGTAGCGGAACCCGACCTACAGCAACCTATTCAGGGTGTTTCCGAGTTAATTAGCAATACTTTGAAATGAATCTTGGGCATAAAGAAAATTCCAACACCAATTTTTTCATTCCCGAATTGTTTTAGGGCAAAGATTTTTTTTAATTCCACGCAACGTTGTAAACCAAATAAATGCAAAAAGCATGGGTCAAGAACATATTTTATCAACCAAAGATTTTGTTACCGTATCGTTATCGGCAAAACCATCAACCCTCTGTAAATGCGCTTTATTTTAAGTACAATTTATATATTGCTCGTTTAAAGATAAAAATTGGAAGATACATTGAAATAAGATCTAAAGTAGTATCCAAACTGGACATGTGACAAATGGAAAACGTAAAAGAAGAATTCTTGAACAATAGCATTCAATTTTATTCGATTTTCTAAGTCATTTACATTTACCTCCAAGTCAACCCACTAGTCTTCAATGCCCGCAGGTCTTTTGAACGGTACCCGAATTGCACGGCACTTGTTAGAAAGAATAAGTACAGTAGATTTGCAATACGTTGTTTTTTATCTCATGAAATCTCACGTGTGGGTTCCAGTTGAAGCTGGAGGTATAGATAAGAATGCTTCCTGGAGTCGCCACACGTCTAAATTAGCAGTCAAGTACAAAATCAATGTGTAATTGACACCCGTTTGATTGCATCGCTTGGATCGATATTCCATCCTTGCTTGTTCAAAGCGTCCGTCAATCCATTGCCACTTATGTATATGTCTAGGGGTTCTTCTCCTATTATCGTAATACTAGTTCAGCATAGGAATAACAGTTGGACGTGGACCATACAATCCCTAAGTTTTTCTTATGATTTCGTTGTTTTTTTTTTCTTTCAAATTTAAGGTGTGGCCACTGCAAACGTCTACATCCACTATGGGAGCAATTGGCTGAGATGATGAACGTTAAAGAAGATGCGAAAGTAATCATCGCCAATGTTGATTGTACAGACCACCCAAAGCTGTGTGCTGAACATGAAGTCACAGGTTTGCACAACTAACCTATTCAAAAAGTTTTCATATAAATTAAATAAATACATGCAATTTAAGGTTATCCAACATTACGCTTCTTTAAGTTAGGCGAAACAGAATCAGTCAAATTTAAGGGCAGTCGTGACATGCCTGCTATGACTGAATTCATCCAGCAACAGCTTGGCTCTGTAAGTAAAATATCATAAAGGCAGTTGAAAACCAATATTTATTATACTTGTATAAACATCATTAGGAAAATGAAATCCCTATAGAAGATGATGAAGAGAACGAAATTGAACAAGATGTTCCTGCCGGAAACAAGCTGGTTGAGTTAACGGAAAATAATTTTGCCATGCATGTGTCCAGTGGTAATCACTTCGTTAAATTCTACGCTCCATGGTGCAGCCATTGTCAAGTAATTAAACTTAACTTCAAGCATTAATTTAATAGGTCATTTTTAATAAATTCGTTTTCATTAGTCATTGGCTCCAGTTTGGGATGAACTTGCGAAAGCACTCCAACATGAAACCTCTGTTACGATTGCCAAAATCGACTGTACCCTTTATCGTCCAATTTGCCAAGACTTTGAGGTTAAGAGCTATCCAATACTGCTCTGGATTGAAGATGGAAAGAAAATTGAAAAATTCTCTGGCTCTAGAAATCTAGATGATTTGAAGGCATATGTCGAGAAAATGCTCGGAGGAGCTGCCAAAAAGAACGAAATCGATGAAGCTGACTCTAACCAAAAGGAAGAGGAGGACCTAACTGGTGTTGTTCAACTGACTGCTGATGCATTCGAGAATATCATCAAGAGTGGAATAACATTTATTAAATTCTATGCACCATGGTGTGGACATTGCCAGAAATTGAGTCCAGTTTGGGATCAACTCGCTTCCAAAACACATGTTAAAAATTTAGGAATTAAAATTGCCAAGGTCGATTGTACTCAGTCGGAAAATAAGGAACTCTGTCAAGAACAACAAGTAGAAGGCTATCCTACATTGTTTGCCTATAAGAATGGTAATAAATTAAGCGAATACGAAGGCGGCCGGTCTCTGGAAGACTTAAATAGTTATATTGTCAAGCTTGTTGGCCACGACGAGCTGTAAGTCATTTCATATTCATCAAAGATTTAAATGAAAACGCATTTCAATTCACATTTTAAATCGATTGTGTGATAATACGTATGTTTTTTTTATTATTATTTTCATAACACCTTCTATATAAATATAAATATAAGAAATACCTAGAAAATTTTTATTTTATTGAAGAAATTACAGAAAATACCATTATATCGAATGAAATAAGAAATAAATTGGACTTTTTTGTGAATCTTTGTTTAAATTTTTAAATAGATACAAATAAAATTAAAGTATGAATTGGTGATTAACACATGTAAATCCATAGATGCTATGGTCCAAAGAAATATTTTTTGACCTGTAAGACTTCTTTTTCTTAAATAAAAATTGACTTTGCGGGAACTAAAGGGTGTTTTTTTTAGACGTGTGGTGTTGGCCTTTTTGATAGCTGTCACTTCATTTCATAAAATTTATTACCAAAATAATGGTTCAGATCGCGCGTTCAGCTGGAGCTTATTAATGAGGTTTTCCATTTGTAAATTCAGATTTCAATATAAAAATTGATTTTTTTTTTATGAAATAACGGATTTATTTTAAACTGCTTGTATTTATTATGAGTATGACCAATTACCTATTTCCCACATATTTTGAACACAATTTTCACAACCAAAAAAAAAGTAGTTGCAAACTGACAGCTTTAAATTATGTTTGTGTATAAAAAATAATCAGAACTGCGAAATTGATTTTAAATAAAAAAAATAAATCAATATGTTTGTCCAATTGAATGCAAAAATAGTAAAAAGCGGCTTTTTCACAGATCCAAATCAAAAATAGGTTGTTTTATTTTACCAATGGAAACCCCTCATAACAAAATAGGTCTAGTTAGAAAGCGTTTAAAATTAAGAAAATTGGAGCGAAGAACTTTAATTTTAGAATATTGTTAAGTAGCATCATGCAAATATCTTAAAATCAGGATGTTTAAAATTTTGCGCCACTCTTTCTGGAGAAAACCATTTTATTTAGTTTTAAACCTCTAAACAAAAATCACCCTTTATGAATAATTCGGTCGAATATTTTCAAATGCAAACTGAACAGAAATCCTATTTTTGTCCACCAAGGTAAACAAGCGTTGAAGAGTACATAATGTACAGTGTTGGCCAAAACTAAAGCACGGATTGAACTCTCCTTGGAAAGTATATAGATAATTCAAAAGACCTATGATAATTTTACAATTTTTACTTTTTTTATAATTATAATATGTATGGCTTTAATTCACAATCATTAATTTTATTATAACTCATCACTTATTTAAAAATCAACAAATAATTCAGAACTAATTAAAAAGTAAGCGGACAAAACTAAAGCACATGAACCTTATTTTAGCAAAAACTCGCCTGAATTTTAATCTTACGTCAAATTTAATTGTTTCTTTCTAATCAAGCATGATCTAAATAATAATAAAAAAAATATTAGTTGTGTGTCATCGGGCCCGTTTCAGATCGAGTATTATAATTGATATAAAAAGTGATAAAAAGTATCAAAGCAAATATATTCCAACGGATGAATCTGGGGAAGAGCGGTTGATGGTGGCATTCTTACCGACTATAAAAAAGCCATTTATTTCTCAGAAAAAACGACATGCAAGACTGGAGTTTCCGAAGACGCACTTAAACTGGACTGCAGCAAAATGGAAAACGGTTATCTTCTCTGTTGAGTATCCATATTAAATTTATTGGGATCCGCCGGATTTCGTAGGGTAGGCAGACCAGAGGGCGAAAGTCGAAATCCTTTGTTTTACAGGGCCTAGTTGAGCACTGTGGAGGTTTATTATTGTCGGGGGATGTTTTTTCAGTCAAGCGTACGGGCCATTTCACAAGTTAAATGGTGTAATGAATCGTTTCATGTATCGGGAGATTCTTCAAACCGGTCTGCTTCCTCATGCTGAGGAAAATATGCCGTTATGAAAGCTCTTCCAACATGACAACGATCCCAAATATACTGCTAAACTTGTGAAAGATTGACTTAATGAAAACCGTATTGTTGTTATGCAGTGGCCAGTATAATACGCTGATCGCAACCCCATAGCGAATCTATGAGAAATTTTAATTCTGAAAATTCATCTTGCGAAATTCGATAACTTGGATTCCATTTTTCATCGATCTTAAATTGCCTGGAATAATATCCCCATGCATAAATTGACAACCTTATTGATATTGACTTCATGGCTTGTTGATGTGAGGCATAATGCACCACTAAATATTAGCAAAAGAACGTGTTTTTGTATTAATTTTTTTATGAAGTCAAGAATGTGTTTTTAATGAATTCTAACTTATATTGTTGATTATTAAATATGGTGTGTGTTATGATAAAATTATTGATCAGGAATTAAAGTGTAAATTCATAAACGCATCACTGCAATAATGATGCTCGATCCTTAAAGTCAAACGTTCACAAACGCATACATTTAGCATGACTTTAGACGCCAACTGTTCATTTTTGCAAAGTTTCATAAACTGATGCGCAAACTTTAAGCAAAGAAGCATCGAGAAATATCTTGATAAGTTGTTGATGAGATCTTTACGAAATCCCGCAGTAGGTACTCTGAAAATACGATCGGAAGAATTTTGATCGGGATTTCGAATAAAATAACACAATTGGAAGAATTTTTCTGGACCTGGACAAAGGTGGATCTCGACCTGGCCAGAGATGTAATTTTTTTTTTTTTGAAAAAAATATTTAAAAAAATTAACTTTTTTGGAAAAATATTAAAAAAAAAACTTTTTTCCTAAACTTTTTTTGGACAAAAAAAAAATGAGATTTAAAAAAAAAATGGAAAAATTAATAAAACATCCTTTTTCCTAAACTTTTTTTTTTGTAACAAAAAAAATGAGATTTTTGAAAAAAAAAATAAAAAAGAGTAAACAAAATTGAAAAAAAGAGTTTAATTTTAGTTGAAAACTGTTGACATTGATTGGAGCCTGCCAATCGACTGAACAAACCCTAAGTGGAGCAACGGGATGACCACCCGAAAAAAGTAGTTAAAATCCATAGAACCCGCGCAGCGAGCCACCCAAAGTACCATTGCGCTAGAAAACTGTTGACATAGACGCCTGCCTGGCGACTGAACGGGGTTATACGTAAGTGGCTTAGAGAACCGAAAAAGGGAGTTAAAAAAGCATTTTTTTTTAATTTGTAAAACTAAGTTTATGAAAAATTTTTTATTTCCAAAAAAAAATATTTTTCCTTTGTCCAAGTTCCAAACTCACTTCCAGAACTTTTTTTTTAATTTGTAAAAAGTTTTTTCCAAAACCAAAAAAAATTGTCCTATGTCGAAGTTCCAGAGCCACCTCCAGAACTTTTGTCCCGGTTCCAGATCCACCTCCAGAACCTTATTTCAAAAAAAAATTGTCCTTTGTCCAAGTTCCAGACCCACCTCCAGGACTTTTTTTTTAATGTTTAAAAAAGTTGTTTCCAAAAATAAAAAAATGTGTACTTTGTCCAAGTTCCAGAGCCACCTCCAGAACTTTTGTCCCGGTTCCAGATCCACCTCCAGAAGCTTTGTCCCATATCCAGAACTTCCGTCCCAGTTCCAGACCCAAGACCAGAACTTATTTCCCAGGTCTAGGGCCAGAGCCTATGTCCCAGTTTTTAATAATATTACTACCATATGATAATTAAACGCCATAAAATGTTTTTTAACATAAAACAGATAAGCGATCAGCATCGCATCGGCAACAGCTATGAAAGCATCAGCATCGCAAAAAAGCAGTGATGCAGGATCGCTACACAAATATTTGACGTTTGTGAATTTACTCAATACGATTGGAAGAATTTTGATGGTGATTTCGAATAAAATAACACAATTGGACTGGACTCCTGGACCTGGACAAAGGTGGTTCTGGACCTGGACAGTGATGGAATTTTTTTTTTTTGAAAAAAATATTTAAAAAAATGAACTTTTTTGGAAAAATTAAAAAAAAATAACTATTTTCCTAAACTTTTTTTTTAAAAAAATGAGATTTAAAAAAAAATAAGAAAGTTGGAAACATTTAAAAAAATCCTTTTTCCGAAACTTTTTTTTTGACAAAAAAAATGAGATTTTTGAAAAAAAAAATTTAAAAAAAGTAAACAAAATTGAAAAAAGAGTTTAATTTTAGTTGAAAACTGTCGACATTGATAAGAGCCTGCCAGGCGACTGAACAAACCCTAAGTGGAGCAACGGGATGACCACCCGAAAAAGGTAGTTAAAATCTATTGCGCTAGAAAACTGTTGACATAGACGCCTGCCTGGCGACTGAACGGAGTTATACGTGAGTGGTTTAGAGAACCGAAAAAGGGAGTTAAAAAAGCATTTTTTTAAATTTGTAAAACAAAGTTTATGAAAAATGTTTTATTTCCAAAAAAAAATGTTTCCTTTGTCCAAGTTCCAGACCCACTTCCAGAACTTTTTTTTTGAGTTTGTAAAAAGTTATTTCCAAAAACAAAAAAAATTGTCCTTTGTCGAAGTTCCAGACCCGCCTCCACAACCCTTGTCCCGGTTCCAGATCCACCTCCAGAAGCTTTGCCCCATATCCAGAACCTTGTTTCAAAAAAAAAAAAAATTGTCCTTTGTCCAAGTTCCAGACCCACCTCCAGAACCTCCATGTTTAAAAAAGTTGTTTCCAAAAACAAAAACATTTGTGCTTTGTCCAAGTTCCAGAGCCACCTCCAGAACTTTTGTCCCGGTTCCAGATCCACCTCCAGAAGCTTTGTCCCATATCCAGAACTTCCGTCCCAGTTCCAGACCCAAGACCAGAACTTATTTCCCAGGTCTAGGGCCAGAGCCTATGTCCCAGTTTTTAATAATATTACTACCATATGATAATTAAACGCCGTTAAATGTTTTTTAATGTAAAACAGATAAGCGATCAGCATCGCATCGGCAACAGCTGTGAAAGCATCAGCATCGCAAAAAAGCAGTGATGCCGGATCGCTACACAAACATTTGACGTTTGTGAATTTACTCAAAGTCTTAAGCGGGATATACGTTGTTCAAATGCTTGTCATGCATGTGAGAGTGTGTTAATAAATATTTTTTGACGTTGCATATACACACTTCATGCATGGGTCTTCAATCATTTATTTTTAATTAAATTTCTATGCGAAAATGTGTCTATGCTTGATCAAGCAATCATTCTCAAATATATACTATTTCAATTCTGGCTACATATATGATTGAACAAAAATCAAAACTTTTTTGATTTTGCTTCAAGCATACACACAATGTATACGTGTTTCATTTTTACTAATACAATCTCTATGCATGACAAGCATTTGAACAATGTATATCCCGGTTTATATATTTAGATTAGAAAAAAATAAAATTATTAGGATCTCATGGATTTTTATTAATTTTCTTTATATAATTCCAAAATGAGATAATTTCGTGCTTTAGTTTTGGCCAACACTGTATATGTTTCAAGGTGATGGTTGAAGTCAGAAACTAAGTTTGGCCAACATTTCATATTTATAATGTATTTGCAGAAAAATGGTGAACGCAATAAAAAATATTTCATCACATAAAATTTCTCTGCCATGCACTTCATCAGTTTCTGTTTGGACTATTTCTTTTTGGACACCCTAATAAATAATAAAGCAAACTTCTTGAGGTCGCTTTTATTTAAAAACTCATATTTAAAATCTCTTGTGATGAAAAATATTTTTTATTTTAATTTGTTTGGTATATTATTTACAAGTAAACAATTGGCGAGGAGCATTATCTTGCTCACTACGTGTAACAATGCAAATTGTTAATATGGTTATAGATTTGCTTTTTTAATGTTCCTAACGTCGTCATCGCCCATTTTAAATGACTAAATTTTAACCAATAAATTTAAGCTACAACGCTATGTGAACTTTATCGAAGTTGAAATTTATCTAAATTCGTAAATTTCAATACAACTTTCGGGCACATGATTTAATTCGATGGACTGATACAGCTCTGATGATTTATGGTAGTAATAGCCTTCCATTTTTCCTTTTGATTTTGTAAAACATATGTAATAGAATCCGGCAAATGACGCACCGTTTATGTCTTTAATTGTATGATCTGGTACCTAAAAAAACAAAAAAAAACAAATTTTATTAGTACATACATATGTACATAAATGTATAAGCAAGTACAACGAACGCAAGCACAACGACTGCGTATATACTATAAAATGAAACAACTAGAAAGCAATAGAAGTATAAGGACCTAATAATTAGGTTTAATACCAATAATAATATGGATTTTAAGACTCCGTAATATTCTTGATTTGACGTCAAATTAAATTGTTAAACCTACCAAAAAGTGTTCCTTCCATCGCATGAAAACATAATCGCTTTTTTCCAATGTGTCGTAGTCAAAATTATCAGAATAAAATATATCTTTGTAGTCAGCAAAAGCGTTGAATTTTCCCTATAAAAATACATTTGAAAACATTTTTTTTTTTTAGAGGTTTCAACTTACCCAATGACCTTTATCAACGTCTGCGTTGGCTTCCCACTTTCTCGTCAGAAATGGATATTTTTTCGAAATTATTTCTCCATCAAAAAATGTGGTCAATGTTGGGAATTCAAACGTAAGCCCGTTTATCTTAAGGTAGCCGCATAAAAATGAGTTCTCCATATCTACATGCTGGTAAAAGAAATTATAATGAATATAGAAATCAAACAAAACCATGGGTATAAGAACATTTTTGAATTTAAGCTTAGTGCAGACTAAACAGTCGGTTGATGATTTAAGTAATACATAACGCTTATTCGCTGGAATATCGGTATAGAAGATTTTTAACTGGGTATAAAGTTCTGAGTAAAATTAAAATGTTAAGCTCTTTTTTTTGTTAAACGTCATACAACATTTTTATCTCTTCTCAATTGTAGGAATCTCCTTTTTACCGAAAATGAAATTTGTATATATGTAAATGCTTAATTAATGAACCACAGAGAAACTGACAACTTCGGCTTCATCTCCGGATTTAAAAAAACTCTTTTGATGTAAGTTCTTTAAAATTGTCGTCAACTTGATTCATCTTAGAAAGGAAACTTTCTGGATATTTGGTGACGTAGGAGACCAAAAAACAAACACTTTTTTTGACAAGCGATTCAGATTATAATTGGCGAAAGGAATATTTCTACTAAAATTAATAAAATTACCTGCAAGACAACCTCCACATCGTATGAATTTCCTTGTGATTTTTGAAATCCTTGGAATTTTGATCCATTGTAGAGCAATGTTTTTGTAACACCTGTTTGTTTCGAATTAGCTGGTGGCGGAGGTACTATATCATCTTTAACGGGCATGTTTGAAGACGCTACAAACTGGAAAGGTATGATGTTTCGCACACAAAAATTCTTAATCAAATGAGTGTAGTATTCAAATGTTAAGTACACCTGTGAAACCAAGAAAATATATTAAGGGGAGAAAAAACAGTCAAATTAGCATCAGGCCAGTTCAGAAAAATGAGATCTCAGAAATATAAACTGGATTCCTCTGCAAAATTTCGAAATTTTTTAATATCAATACTGAGGACTAAAAAATTGTATTTGCTCAAAATTTGTAAAATCTTATTTTTATTGACTGGGCGTTGTAGGATGTTTTTTTAATTCGTCAAAATAAATATAATTGATTACTTTTGCCAGCAAAGATAATAGAAATTTCAAAAAAAAACCGTATTATGTGGTTTTCGTTTCATCCACTTTAGATTAAATCTTTACTGGCAAAAAGAACAGAAAAGGTGATTTTATTTTGTTCTGAAATTGTGTGAGTGCCACTTTTGAAATAACACTGCGAAATGCCCAATTCAAACTATCACTTTTAGATAAATGTTTTCTTTCTTTGATGAGTGTGGAAGTGCATGTGAAACTCTGTGTAAATTTAGCTAAAAATTGAGATCTGAAAATGAAAATTCAGGTCGACAAAAAATTCGATTTTTTTGGTTAAAAACAAAACTTATCTCAGATCAAAAAAAAATCGAATTTTTTGGTCGAACCACTAACATTAGTTCGCACCTAAATATAATTTCTAATTCGTAATAATTTCAGATGAATAAATCAGTAAGTCAGTGACAGGTTATTTCATTTATAATGGTTAATTAATTGTAATTTTAACTGATATCTGTTAGATTATCAATAAGCGCAACATTTATGTCGCTTATTGGAAGCACTTAATGTCAGTCTCGTTAAGATATCCCTATCAAAAAGTCTAGTTCGTTTATGTTTGAAATAAATCAACAAAAATGAAATTCGTTACGCAGTATTTTCTGAATTTCGAATCACTTTGATTCACTTCATCATCCAGACTATCCAAAATCCGAATATTTCTAAGCAAGTGATCAATGTGCGAAATACCAGTTACTGATTCTCGCTCCGAATTCTTAATTAAGGTCCTGTAGTTTATGTTATTTTTTAAACACAAATCGAAACAAATACAGTTCGTTTTATTAAAAAAAATTTAATAAATATTCTTTATGTAATGCCTCACATACATTGTGTTGCTCACGAATGTTGTACTGTTACACATCTTTTCTACTACTGATGTAGTGTTTACATCCTACGCTTTTGATGAAATTGTTTAATATATTATGTATACTCTTAGTAAAAATTGATATTCTTAAATAAACTGAACAAGGTATTTCATATCCTAACTGCGTTGCATATTTTTTTCTCAAGCTGGGGTAAATGCAATGAACTACTTGAGTTGGTCTAATGCTAACTGCGTATAACGAATTTGGCACATATCGAGGAAAAACATTAAAAGATCTCCCCCCTGGCCTAGCCCTTGTATTTTGCACTCGTCAGAAATGTATTATTGCTCCGGTTGTGCTTTAGTATTAGATGAAAACAAACGCCTAATTAGATCAACGCAATTTTAATTATTTCCTGGTATGAAGTTAGCCTATTTTTGAAAAAAAAAAATAACATTGCAGATAGAATGTTGCATAGAATACAGCAACTAAGCAGAAATGCAAAATATTAAGCGTATTCTATCTACAACGTAAAATTTATAATGGAAGGGAACGTTCTCGAATACAATCAAAATAGAATATGCGCTAAATGCATTATTTATACTTATTACATGTTTATTTGGGAAGTTGTAATTTATTTTTTTATTCTTGAGTTTAAATCAATTCTCTAGACAACGAAAAAGAAAACCCCTTAATGCAGTTTGTTGAAGTGTTTAGGAAATCGTTTTAAAAATGTTGATACTTACTTGAATACGAATGCTTCAAAATGAATTGATTATTATTGTAAATGAACGATTAAGTATATAATAATAAATATATCATAAGTTGTTAATAATTTTTTCTTAAGTTAAAAAATTTCACGAACTAATTTTATTCATTTGACAGTAACAAACACAGAAAATCTATAAAAAAGTGACAAAGGCTTTCAAGCAGCTGTTTGACAATATTTTGACATAAGACCAAAGGTAAATTGTTCAGCGCGAAATTGGGCTTACACCCGTCAGCGGCTGCATTCAGCTCACAAAAAAAAAAAACAAATCTGTAAATAGGGTATGATTCTTTGTATCAGAACCAAGGGCGCTTTTTTCCAAACAACATGCATAAAGGCTGCTAAACATTCAAAACTTTTTGCAAAATGTACAAAAGTGAAAAAAATACACACACCCTCTAGCGGTTTTGTCAATAAGTGTCTTATGTGGCTTTCGTTTCAACCAATTCAGATTTGGTTGTCAGATCTTAAATCTTACTGGCAAAACGAACACAAAACGTGATTTTATTTTGTTTTATGATTGTATGAGTGCCTTTTTTAAAACAACACTGGGTAAAAGTCACTTTTCTTTGATGTGTGTGCAAGTGCGTGTGAAAATTTGTGCAAATCTTGCTTAAAATCGAGATCTGCAAAATCGACTTCAGATCGACAAAAATTCGATTTTTTTGGTCGAAAGGAAAGGAAAAACTTGTCACAAATCAAAAAAATCAAAAAAAAAAATCGATTTTTTTGGTAGAAACGAAAACCACATTAGATGCACAGAACGATCGAAAAATTCAACGTTGAATATCTAAAGGCCTGATTACATGGGTCGTTTTACACTGAAGGACGCATCAGTGAGACAGGTAGATTTTAAGAAAAGGGTCGATTCCACCCAAATTCAGCATGAAACGGTTTTTATTTTGTGATTGAAATATATTATATGGATTTCAAGGGTGGGATATAGTAGATTGAAATGATAGGATTTTTGTACATCGTGTAGTCACAAAGTTCAGAAAAACCACTCATGTAATCAGGCACTTAGATAATCAACGTTGAAATCAGTTACCATGATTTCTTCCCTTAAAATTTTCCCCACAGCAGTGACATCCTTGAGTTGTTTTAAAAACTATTGGTGTGTTCTGCTTTTGTAAAATTTGAGAAAGAAGATATAATAGTACGTTGAAAAAAGACAAAATATTTTTTTCACTTCTGTACAAAAGTGAGTTTAATGTAGTTTAGCCTTTTAAACTTTAGTTTAATTGAATTTTCTATGACTTATTTTAATTGCTATGCGTTACTTTTTCCAATATTTCAAGTCGAAAAATTCAATAAACATTAGCCGTGTTTTTTTGCAAGTCCATATGGATTTGTCGAAAAAAAACGACATCGGGACTAATAGTTTTACACGTAAATACAACAACAACTTAAATCCATATAGACTTATTTTAGCTAAGTCCAGATAATTTTCGGGACTTACGTACTGTAAGTAAGAAGTTCCTAAGTCCCGATGTCGTTTTTTTTTTCGACAAATCCATATGGACTTGCAAAAAAACACGCCTATTAATTTTAATCAACAGAAGGTAATATGCTCACAAATAGGAGCTGTGTTCGTTGCTCTATTTTATTTTAATCTGTAGTTCAGTAAAGCAAGAGTTTACCAAACGACTATGAATACGCCCCCATTGAGTTTCCAACTGGTCACACACAAGACTTTCTTGAACTATCTCTTTATTAGGTCTGTTTGGCAACGTGAAATCTTTCACAAGTTTTCACAATTTGCTGTCAAAACCCATAGGAAAAAAACCGAGCTTTGGGAAACTTGGGGAACGTTTAATTTACTAAAAAGGCATATTATTATAATTTAACAGGTAAATCAAACATTACGGAAAAAGTTTGACAGCTGATTTGATTTGGCCGTTAATCACTTGTTTTTGTTGTTTTCTCTTTCTGTTTCTATATTTCACACATCGAGTTTTGACATTTTAATATAAAAGCTTTTAAAATTTATTCCAATTGGATGTGTTCATAAGGTTGGCATGTAATTTCCAACCTAATTTCGTGCAAATTTGGCTGAAATATCTCATTTCGAAATGTGAATTTGTATTAGAAATGAGATAATTTGGAATCGAATATGGAAATCACCACCTTCATATTTGCATCAAATATGTACTGATTTTTCTTTTTAAGTCTCTCAAAACCGAACATTAAAATTTTCAATGATGAGTTTCAATGGATGAAAGCTACAACTGCATTGACTTATTATATATGGACTGCCAGGAGCCAACTTCACGTTGACGCCATTTTAAGCTATGCGTTACAAGCGCCGAGTTCAGTCCTTTCGGAAAATACAGATACTACTGTTTGACATTTGTATCGAGGATTTTTTTTCATTTTTCATTGGGTACGTTCAGCAGACACAAGGGATTACATTTATGTAGTCAAGTGCTTTCATTGAACGCAAATTTTACAAAGGAAACTAGTAAAATTGAAACTTTACTTCCAACCTTTACCTTCCGTCGATAGTGCAGATAGTATTTATAATAATATTTTTATCTGAAAAACACCTCACACAAATGAATTACGAATTGTATATTATAATTTCTTCAATACATGCATTCTGTCTTTCCGACATCCTTCACGTTGTGTGACGCTGTACGTGACTTAGATTTTTCAATTCTTGTCTAGGAGCAAATAAAATTTTCTTTCACTTAAATCGATAACCATTACCGCTGTTTGTTGATTTCATTGGTTGCTATTGTTAATTAGTTTCGCAATGATTCAACTTTGTTTTCATACTTTTTTTAATTAATAACAACAAACTAATAAATAAACATCATCGAAAAGAATTCTGAAACTGAATTGCAAAATAAAAACAAACAATAAATGTCAAACCAGTGCTTAGGGTTATTTGAAAAAAAATCCCTTAACCAAATCCGAAAATTTCCTTTTTTTTACAAACAACTTCTCGCTTAATTTTCAAAACTGTTAATTCATACAAATTTTAGTCATGTCGAAGTTCATAAAATAAAATAAAATTAGTAGAAACTGGCAGATTTAAAAAGTAAATGAGTAGAGCTAGTATTTTGCTTTACACTTTTTGCTAAGAATATTGAATATATTTAGTAGGCGTGTTTTTTGCAAGTCCATATGGATTTGTCGAAAAAACGACATCGGGACTTCTTACTTACAGTACGTAAGTCCCGATAATTATCTGGACCTAGCTAAGTCCATATAGATTTAAGTTGTTGTTGTATTTACGTGTAAACAATTAGTTCCGATGTTGTTTTTTCGACAAATCCACATGGACTTGCAAAAAAAAACGCCTAGTAGTTTTAAGTACACAGTTTAAGCGCGTTTTTATAGGGAATTCTAATCCTCTACAATTTCGGTTAAGATAAATTTTACTGATAAATTAAAAGTAAGGTTCGTTCCTTTACTCCAAATTTTTGGGCATTTTTGTACAATTTTATTGTTTTTTTATGAACTTTGACAGAACTTTGGACTGAAATGTACAAAAATCAGAATTTTAAAATGAGGGAATGAACCTATGAATAAGTTATAATTAAAAAAATACGAAAGTCTTCAAGAAAAATAAGATATCTAAAAAGCTGCTCGGAAGTTGCCTAGTGGGCGAGTCGTATTTATTAGATTTTTGACTAGTTAGACAGTTTATAATTATTTCGAAATAGTTGGAAAATACTTTATTTGATATATACAAAAAATATTGCAATATTGCAGGTTTAGACAATAGATTCCATTGTCTTAAGATAGGTTAAAAGTTAGAAAACTTCAGACATTAAAAATGTTTTTTATAACTTGGACGGCCGTCTAAAGTAAGACGGCGTTTATAAATACGATTGTACGAATTTTTCCTTGAAATAATGTTTTAAAAATATCTTCCTTCACTACACCTCTTGAAATCGAGAAAATAAATTTCATTGAAAAATCTTTTGTTTCAAATATGACTCTAAAATCAAAGGTTTTATAAAATAAATCAAAAAAGGATTTTTTTCAGTGCTCCCCCAACACTACGCCGATTGGTGACTTCCTATGACCATAGATGGCCTTACCTTCTATGAATGAAATTTCATTCTAAGGCGAAGTATGTAAGAGATGGCGCTAAAAATAGTATTTATTATTGTCGGTAGGCCCGAACTTGTCGCTGATTTCGCTTTGAGAACTGGAACCATCATCTCCGCAGGTTATGTATGGAATTGACAACCAACTAGCAGTCCATATATAATAAGTCAATGTACAACTGGCTCCTTAGATGCATTTTCAGCTTTTTCTGCTTTTATCTAAAGACATTTAAGTCAAATTCTAGATGCATTCATTCACTTTAACCATTTTCCTAGTTATAACTTTAAATTTGTGTAAATAATTTATGTATCTCAGTTTTGCAAATGGCAACGTAGTGTGAAATTTAGTGTTAAGAAAATGCTGGTGCGATGCGAATCTTTCAACAGTTTTCGGTCGTCGCATATTCGCTCCGATTGTGTTACGACCAAATAATGTTTGTGGGTTTTCTAAACAAAATCGATTTTTTGGTTGAAAGGAATTCAACATTAACATTTTTTAGGTGATTCCCTAGAGGTGAAAAATAAATTATTTTAGCTCCAAAAATAACGGAAACTACCATAAAACCAGTAAGAAAAAGTTTATTTGTATAGAAAACGATTTTCATAAAAAGTAGGAATAAATATTGCAAATATCAAAATTTTTCTTTTCAAAATTCAATTATCTCATACGGGTTTTAGCAAATTTAACGGACGAATTTCATGGGATTTTTTACTATTACATCATGTTATTGAATAGTCGGCGTTCAATTTAGAAATAGAGTAACATAGTGGTCAAGGGTGACTGTCGGTTTAAGTTTGAAATAATCAGTTGTTTCGCCGCACCGCACTGTGGTTCAGTGGCGGAGCAAAAATAATTTTATCGAATGTTATATATTAAGGTTTTTGAAATTGCAGTTTGATAAAGTAATAGTTGAAACAGAAGGATCAGGATTTTTTCTTGGGACTTGGTACTATATGGCATGTTTTAGATCCTTATATAATAAAACACGTTTATTAAATACTTAAAAATAGCATCATATCCACCATTTTATCCTAAGCGACAAAATGTACATTTTACGGAAAATAAATTATTTAATTTTTTTCTGAGCCATTGGAGCTTGTGTCAGCTTTAATTCATGTATGTTTCTGATAACAATATGCAAAGATGCCATTTGGCCTAATTTGTTTCATTACGTAGCAAAAAATCAAACGATGTGTTTTCTGTTTTATTATATTATGTACTTTTTTATCGTTTTTCGAAAACGACAAGGCTCCAGAAGCGATCATTGGCGTTTAGGTAAAACTAAAACTTTACCGTTCTATTCTTTCTTTACCCTTCTTCTAAAGCCTTGTCGTTTTACTAAAACGTCTTACGGAATAAGGGTGATTTTTTAAGACTCCAGTTAGACTCCAATTTCCAATGAAAGCTTTTTAAAATAATAATTATATCTTACTGAAATTTAATCTCGTTTCATTAGGCATAAATATACAATAGAAAGTTATCATAATTTGATTATTATAACATCTTTTTTTCTTTGTTATTTATTATAATAAAAATTAATAAGTTAATTATTTTGTAAGCTGAAACTATATATCTGCGCAGGCGCTGAGAACTGCCTCTTATTGAAACAATTGGGATTACATCTTTAAGTTGGATTTGTGAATATTGTTAAATTTAACCGTCCGTTGCTAACACTGGCGGTTATTTTTTTTTTAACAATCTGATTGCGTAAAGTCGATATCCTTTTTCACACTCCTTGCCAGTCTATCGAGCTCGGCAGCTGCATCGGTGCGTACTGAAAACTTTTCGGGCGTAATTGAGACATCTGTGCCATTAGCTGTGCGAGGTGAACTGAGTGTTCCCGGTGGAGTTGCAGGTGAGCCTGATTTTTTGTGCAGTAGAGAATTAAAGAAATTAGCAAGGACGCCCTCACCGCCAGGTGTTGATGGATTGAGTTTGGGATCAATCTAAAAGCAAAATAATTTTCAAATGGTCTTTTTTTTTTTTCTTTTGTATTTTACCTTTATGGGCGAACTTTGACTTGTAGAGCCTGGTGTCCGTGTAACATTTTTATTGCCACCTTGAGAACGTAGAGGTGATTCTCCACGGATTTGGCCTTGACCTTGTTGAAGAATTTGCTGTTGCCTCTGCAGGAAAGTTTGTTCATCTTCTGTTTGAACTTCAGCTTCTCGATTCGAAACAGTCTGAAAGGAGTTTTTTTTTATTGGTTTATTATTTAGAGATATAATTATATTTGTTGCTTAAAAGTCCACTCAACATGAATAAATTTGTTTATTTGTCGTTTGTCATTGGTTGCTCTCTTCGAAAATTCATGGTAAAATTGGTTCTTGTTTCAAAACAATTTCTTCTTGTATTGGTGAATCGTAAAATATTAACCTGGGATCTTTCAATGTTTACATTAATTATATTTGTTCGCTGTTATGCATTACTATTATGGGCAAGGGAAGAAAGTTTAAATGAATTTTTCGTCGCTTTATTGTCGATAAAAACGCTAACTATAATAAGTTGAGGAATTTTAATTTTATGGGTCAAACTATCCAAAAAATCGTATTTTTGAACAAAAATGAAAACACAAAATCTATTCTTTACCACGAAAATAATGAAATCATATAAAAATAATTTGTTTTGGATTGTGTACGTAAAAAATATAGTAAAGGCAATAAAATGAGGTATTAACGGAAAGCAATTATAGATTAGTACCAAAGTTATGGGCGTTTAGTTACAAGCACCGAAATTCGACTTTTTCATTACTTGGACCATACTATGTAACTATATTCTACTTTCGAATCTAATAAGTGGTAATATGTATGAATATAGGATCAAACGTTAGAGTTTCCACCTTTTGGCAACAGAATATACAATTAGCGCAATTCTATTTCAATTTATAAGCGCTTGCAATAGAATTAGCGAGTTGAGATTTTGCGAATTCGAACGTTTTTATATTAGAATTGAGTTACATAGCTGGGCCCAAGGTCTTTAAAAACTATTTATCAAAGCAAATTGAATTAAAATGAAATGTAAAACTGGATTTCTGGTTTCAAAATAAAAATATGGCGCGTTAATCTTAGTATTGTCGTTGATTTTTAATATTTTGCATTTCCAAGGGGAGAAATGGATACCCGCCCCTAGAGAACTTTTTTTTGTTTTGACCTAACTTACACTCTCTAGTCTTTTGATACATCTTAAAGGTTAAAGTCTATTTACAATATCCACGCCAAACAATTTACTGGCTAAAGTTTCGAGAAGAAAATTATCTTTATTATCATGCCGATTATGGAATTCGCAATTCTGGATTCGCAGTGCAGTGCACTCGTTCCTCTCTACTCATACGCCATGAAAAGAAAAGAGAACACAGTACTGCGAATCACCACGAATCCATTATTGCGAATTCCATAATCGGCATGTATAATTTAAAAGATTATACTCTAGAAGGTACTCTTTATTTTTATATTTTTTTTTTTTCAAAGTACCATCAAATCGAATAATTTTGTGATCACTTACTTTTAAGTTGAGGTTTGTTTTTGCCGTGATAACTATTTGTTATTGTCGTTGGTTGATCATTTCAAACAGACAAATTATTTTCCACACACATAAATTTTATTATTCTTTTTTTATAGGTTTTGTCAATAAATCAATTGATGTTTAAATAACTGCATTTATGTACATACATACATGTGTAAGTAATTTTTTAGTATGATTGAAAACTCTTCAAAAAGAGAAAAATATGTTAGTGTAGACAAGTCCGCTTTTGTTCGCCAGCTCTTAAAATAAACTACAATTATATAGTCATTTTTGGAGTCTCCATATTAATGCTAGTTATGATAAATGCAACAAAAAGATATGCTAGAGAAATGGAATTGAACAAATATGCACATAAAACTGGTGAGTTATCATGACGCCTCAACTTTCATTTAAAAAAGCACTTTCAGGAATAATTAGCAGAATCAAGAAAAGCCACTACTTTTAACTGAAAGGGAGTCCTTTAAAAATAAAGACGTAAGTACGTGACCATAAGAGCCAAATACAGGGTTGGCCAAGAATGCCTTTTCTATGCAGATAAATAATAACTTTTTTTATATATAGATATCATTATATATTAGACATAAAGATTGGGAGATTTAATAATGGAATACTACACGATCGCACAGCGAACAAAAATTGTCCAATTATTTTTGGAAAATGGCCGGTCAATAATCTATACAGATTTGCACATTTTATTATGTTCAAAATGTTTCAACAGCTGCGAAAATTCGTCCTGTGGTGACCAAATTTGACCAATATTGGAACGTTAGAGATGTGAGAAGTACGGGCAGATCTTGTTATAGACGATCGGCCGAAAACATCCTGGTAGGTCGTTCGTGAAAGTTTTGCAGCTGGTCCTGAAACATCTTCACGCCGACCGCGACGTTCAACACAGTTGGTTATACTACGTAGCACACTTGTACCCTAACAAAATTCTAGTTGAGCCATAAGCTCAATCCTGGTGATCCCGAATAACGTTTAGAGTACTGCAGAGCTGTTTAAATTTACATAGAAAGGTCTAATTTTGCCCACCCGGTACAATAAATCTCTTTGAAGCAGTGATAGGATCGACCATGTGATGTGCTCAATACTGCAGTACAGGTAAATATGATTATTCTATCAATAAAAAGAGATAGAAACTAGAAACCCTGTTAGGTTCTTTATAAAACAAATATGTATATTGCCTTCCGAGAAAAACCATTGTCCATTTGGGGACTCCTAAAGTAATGGCTCTCGAAAGAGATAGACTAGCCATCATTATTGCAACATAATGCAAATTTAATTACGCGCATCGTAATCAAATTTTAAATCAAAAATTTATATTTTATGACAGGATATTCTAAACAGGTAAAAATAAAGCCGCAAATGTGGAAGAATAATTCTCTAGACCAATCAGAAGTTTGGACATATGGATGACAAGCGCTGAAAAAAAATCTATTCAAAATGATTGTTAAATAAGCTTTAATCCAAAGGAGCAAGATCATGAGAAAAGATTTTTGTTTTAAATACAGAATTTTTAAACTTAATGTATATTTCTTAAAATAATCCTACTTATATCCGTTAAAAGATTAAAGTATCATACAAAAAAAAAAAAAAAAAATCTCTTTGTAACCAATTTGACTGAATATAATTCTAATATCCACATTACATAAATATTGAATCTACCTACCACTTTTTATGATCTCTTCTCAGAAATATCAATACTCATTTAGCTAATCCTTTCAAATGAGAAAGTTATCATTAGCTACCTGGGATAGCTTAGTAATGTATTTTACTAATTGGTTAATTCCATATGCAGGTAGCTCTTTGTTTTGTTATTCATTGATTATTTTCCGATAAATACACAAGAGTTGAAAATAGATATCACAGTCGAACTTAAACCTCCAAACAACTCAATTCGAAAACCAAGGATAATGGATCAATTTGAAATTAGGATTAAAACAGAAGCCTCGGAAGATCCGAAAACAATCGATGATTATTTCGGTTATGATATTAAACAAACACTTGAAGAAGTCGAATACAACATGGAAGGGCTTTCGCTGACAGTTGTAATGGAACCATGCAATAAGGAATCATCTAATCAATTTAAGAAAATCTTTGAATATAAATTGTCAGACGACGAAGAAGAACAACAACGAGAAGAAGTAGAAACAGTTAAAGTGAAAATAGAACAAAAAGAAGAGGAAGAATTTGAAGTGCTAATAAAAGAAGAAGACACCAACCCTGAAGAAGAAGATCAATGGCAGCCGGATGAAGACATGCTAAAATTAATTGAACGAATCGAGTTGCGGCAAAAGGATTATGATAATTTATTCAACAGAGTTATGGGTAAATTAAAGGAGCTCCAAGAACAGTACAGCGAAGAGGATTACACATTTTCGATTATCAAACGGAATAAACGACACTCACTATCAGACACACTCTCAGAAAACTCTTCAGATAGTGAACTAGATTCTTCTCTTTGTGAACAAGACTCAATCGTATCATCGGTATCTTCTGGGAAAAGAAAAACTACTTCGGAGAACAGTGATTCGGAAACTGACCAAAACTCAAAAAGCCAATGCTCAATAAAATATCCATTTTCTGTGGGCCCAGACTCGGAGACGGTGATTATTGGACCAAGCGGAACACAAATCAATCGCAAGGACTTTAAAGCATTACAATGGAAAGATGCAGCTGGTGCAACAAGGGAACTATGCAATGTGATTTTTGGTGAACGAACATTGGCAACACATTCATTAACTGGAAATCAATCACCGGCATTTCGTGGACGAGAAAGACCAATGAAAGCTCAACTTGATTCAGACAAAACGAGTGATATAACTCATTTTATTTGCTCTAAGTTTAATGTTACTCAGCAACTTGTTAGAGCAACAATCACAACTAAATGTGCTGATGCTGCTAAGAAAATTAAACGTATCAAATTGAAAAAGAATTCAATTAAATTGTAATCATAAATAATGTTTGTTTTTGTTGTGTAATGAATGTAATAAATTAAATATACATAAGTTATTTTATTTATTGCCCTGTACGATGGAAGAAAAATTTAATAAATAAAAATGTGATAAGATAAACAAACTTAAAGTTTACATGAATTTTGTACTGCTGGGGTTCGAATAGGACACCAAATCTAAAATCATCATTCGCAACATAGAGTTATCAACAATTGCCTGGGTAGTACGCGACTTCAGGCCTTCCCAGCAATGCCATTGATCGGGTACCTGAAAATATCGGCCAACGGTATTTAATATGGAAAGATGGTAATCCGCGTTTTTATATTGTTACTTTATACTGTTCCTCATTCATTGTACCTTCGATCTCGATGCTTGCACCGACACATTTTTCTCCAGGTTAAAAATCCCCACACCATTAAGTTTCCTCCTCTAGGTCACATTGTTTATTTTACATGATGCTTTTGGACAATATTACTGGTCGATTTTACAAATACTCCTTAACATCTAACTGAACTGCATTAATTTTATCAAACAACCCGTTTCTAATCTGCAACACTACAAATTGTCAAAAGGATCAGGTAAAATAAACCATGCAGCATGCAGGTAGAAGTTTAGTTTCGTGGAAATGAGTCGGTTTGAGGATCGAAACCGAAGATACCATGAAATTGAAACAGTAAAATATAATAATATTAAAACGCGCATTTCCGACTGCTATATTAAATTACGTCGCCCGATATTTTCAGGTACCCGATCACTAGCATTGCTGGGTAGCCCCGAATGTGGGTAGTAGTTGCATGTACATCAATTTCTGCAAATCTTCGTTGCCAATTATCGTAAAGAAGTAAAGTAATTTTCTAACGATTATATTATGTGACCAATTATTTTCAATTATATTTTTAATTAGTTTAAGTAGGCTTTTTTGGTCAGTTTGTATTTAAATGCAAATAAAACAAGTTTATTTCATCTTTCCCAACGTTTCGTCGTTATTCACGACTTCTTCAGGGGTGTATTGATTTTTGATTTTACTTTGTTGAATTTACATTGTTTGAACTTTTGAAGATAGATTATTTTTGATAATTTAATTTAAAACAAAACAAAATAAATTAACATAAAAATAATTTTACATAAAAAAAAAAACTTATTACTTTACGGAACAAACACAAAATTTTTATCACAGTAGTTTTTGCAAGTACTTATTGAATTGGCAAGGCATAGCTTTCTATTCGGCATAATTTAGAATTTTCGAAAGTCTGGCGGATTCCCATTTGTGATTTTTGTACAGTTAACTGTGAAGTAAAACGTTTAGTAACATACGCCGATTATTAACCGCCCCACAACGGAAAAATCCGGTTCGAAGCATCAAATTGTGAATATAAATTTTGAATATACTTTAATTTTAAAAATATCATTCTTTAAATAATATTTTATGCTTGAAAAATATTTGAGTTTTTTAGTTATTGTCTGCACGTATTTATCTACTTCTTATTGATTTATCAATTTTCTCTAGATAACCAGAAGTAGTGCATGTTTATGTTGATCGTGTTCTTTTATTTACATAGATTATCTGTAGATAATCGTTGTTAGGTTAGGTTAGAAGGGGTGATGCTTCGGCAAGCCGTCGTACTGGTGACGCGCCGTATTCTAAACCGAAACCAGGATTTATGAATCCTTTTACCTAAATGCTTTCAGTTCAAGAAACAAAGGTTTTCAGTGCTGCTTTGGAAAGCAAAAGTTTTTTCTCGAGTGCTTGAAGTGTTGCGGGGACTTTATTCTTACTTCAGAAACTGATCCTTTGGTGCAATAGCCAAAGGTTACCAACGTGTATTCAAATCTTTATTAAAGGTGTACAGTCAGCTTTGTTTCAATTACGAAGTCTTGTACCATATCAGTGACACAAAGACTTTTTCAGTTGTTATTTTTAAACATTTGGGCACAAATTTCCTGACTACCAACACTAGGAGGTAAAACAAGCACATAACTGTGACTGATTGTTACGCCAGGGGCTCGACTTAAATTTATAAAATAAGAATCATATAAATACTAGCAACAGATCGTCGCAGCCAATCAGTTGATTGCAATTTTTTTTTTTACATATTTTGTGGAGGAATCGTTTTAATAATATTTTTTCTTACCTTCCGGGAAGGCGGAGCAATTATAATATCCGTATAGTAATCCTCGGCTTTGCATGAATGCATGTTCTCGTACAAAATACTAATTTTCTTTAAATTATCCCATCCAGCAGGACTGACAAAAAAAGAATAATGAAAATTAAACTCTCAATTTAAATTTAATCGTTTTAGCTTACATTAAAACAGCATCTTTTTCAACAACAAGCGCAGGTGTTCGGAATGGTAAGTCGTAAATTCTATGAGTTAAATATTTATAGAGCAGATCACAGTTCTTGTCTTCCTTAACGCTGGTATAAAACAGAGATGTTCCATGCTGTAGACAAAATCTACGTATCCACTGTTGTATAAAATCGAAATGCTCATCCCTATAATCGTATTCTTTTTCTAATGTCGTCATATAGTCGGTCTGTTGGAATAAAATATTCATAATAAAAGTAATGCATAATATATATAACAATTTTTTGTTTATACTTTTGTGACAACTACAACCATATCTAGGCCAAGATTGGTTGTAAGCGCCCCTTCTGTCAGAGGCAATAAATCATCATCATCAACAGAATTATTACGAACTGAGCGTTTAATAGGAGAACCAGGATCTAAATCATCGCCAACTTCACAATAACTTTGCCATGAAGTTATTAGACGTTGGCGGGCATCTCTACTCTCTTCAGGATCCAGTTTAAGGCTTTCAATATGTTCTGCAAGCACTTTTATCCAATGATTAAGTTGCTCCAGCCATGACCACGGTGCTGTCATTGACACTGTGAGTATCACCAAGGTGTGTGCATAATTGTTTTCGTTTAAGGCATACTTCAAGAGATTTACATGACCTGGATCGCCATCAAGAACCCAGACACCTAATCGTGTCATATCTAAACGAAAATGGGGGAACAATGATTGTTATAAAAAAATGATTAGTTTTTAAATTTGAAAAACAAATTCAACCTACCATCTCTGTATTCATCCTTTACATCAATGTAAGCATATTCGAGACCAGAACCTTTCTTCGGATCTTCAACGCCTTGCAGCTTAGCGATTAGTGTTGTTTTACCCGTGGCATTATCACCCAATACTAAAACGGATTTGTTCGATGGAAGTTTTGTACTGCCCTGCTTCTGAACTTCACTTAAAATTGCCGACCTGCAATGTATATTTGTAAGAAATATTTATAATATTTGGCATAGAATAACAAAAATGTTAATTCGAAATATGTAAATCAATGGTTTTAGGGTCTTAAATACAAACACTTTTGTTTGGATTGATGAAAAGTATGTTTTTGGCTGCCTCTTACAAAATGCATTCGATTTATAGCAAGTATTTTTGAGGTTTTTCTGATCGTAAATCGATTATAGTACGCGTAATGTTGGATTTTCAATGCTTCAATTTTTAGCTAATTTGTGAGCGTAGACCATCGATTTTAAATATTTCGAAATATTCAGTGCTACAGCTTCCAGCTCATTTGGCTAGTCTTACAAATATAACTGTAGATAAAGATAAACCAAATTTAGTCGAATAAATTAAATGCAGTGAAACCAAGGCATAGAAAATGATATTATTTAATATCTTATATAGCGTGAGGAACTTGTGAAACTGTAACTATGAAACTGAAATAATGCAATATCTCAAAAGTGATAAGGCTGTTCTCAATTTTTGAAAAAAGATTTTTATTAGAGTTTGCTCCTTCTTATGGGATTGAGATAGAACACTTTACGTATGTATGTACTTTGGACTTTGATTAATAAAGCAATATCTAAACTATTTAAACTTAGCTAATTTAGCTTTTAAAATGTGCAACTAACGACGGATGAAAAATATTGAGTTTTTTTAGGAAGCAGTTTGTTAGTTAAAATGTAAGAAAACTTAACTTTAAATAATGCTTAAATATTTGAGTAGGTAGTTATATCAAGGTTCTAATAACCTCTATTGAATCATTGCTTATTTTTACCACAGGTACACCCATGATTTAACACCACAGATAGGTTAAGTAAGGGTTACGTGTTAAGAATCCTAATTATTGCTTTGTGTGTCTCGCTAGTCTCAAAATCGAGATTTTGTTTAAAATTAATGATATAAGTGGTTTTATAATTATTCAACGAGTTTTGCCCAGTCCCGGCAGTGGGCTTATAATTGGTAAAATTGATAAATATTCATATCTATTCAAACATATTGAATCAAATTGGCAACACCAACAATCTACCTTTTTTGGCAAAGGTGTGTGTTGTCACAAAATTGACAGTTACCTTTACTATACTCTTCTACCTTTCTTTTCAAAACCGAAACCAAAATCCAAACCAAAACCACTCACCAGTCACCACTGGGAGGGTCTTCGACATTCTATTTTGACTCAAAGTAGTCTTAGCATGAAGTCATGCAATATCATTGATATGCAAAATATTGAACCTACAACTCAAGAAGAAAAACTAAAACAATAGATTATAGATATGAAAAAGAAGTTCAATTTCAGGGACATAATGAGATGATGTGTTGTCAAGATTTCTCTTTGTTTAGAGGTTACACACTATTGAGGGCCTTGGCTTTGCTCAAGCTTACCATAAGTTTTCTTTTTCGGCAGCATCCTTTTTCTTTGCACCAACTGCCGTATGACCATTCATCTGAGTGCCAACTTCCATCGCCATCTTCTCACGCCAGAGTCAGAGATGTGGGAATATAACTCGACTTTTTTGTTTTATCAAAAAAGGAGCTTTGATATTTACAAAATTTTAATGATTAAAAAATAAAATTTAAAAAATATACACAACTAAAATACTGCAAACACTTCGCGAATTCTTTATTCTCGCGAGCGAGACTGAAGAACTATATGAATATGAAAACTTTTTTTTTTTTTAAGATTTCGTTGATGACTAAGAAAAAGGGGCAGTGAGAGCACAAAGTTGAGTTGGAGGTTGCACGGGTTTGGTTAACAAAAAAAAGTTTATTGCAATTTACAGCAGGACTTTAGCATGCAGTAACAATAAAACTTTTCTTTATATTTTTAAGATTATTTTCTTCCTTGCTTTCGATCATCGAGCGAGTAGAAATCTGCAAGGGATTTTCCTTTAGGACTTCACTTTTTTTACCACAAAAATAAAGAAAAAAATTGGATGTGTGTTTGATACTCGCTCGCTCACACACTTGTTTTACTAATAAGAATTTGTTTTTTTTTAAATTAACTTTTGTCTCATGTGTGCTGTGTGAAGTTGCCAACAATGCAGAAAATTATTTTCTTTTGACACTCGAAAAAAGTGATACCAAAATGTCCAGAAATGTAGATTTGTGGATGTGTTCAGGAAAGCAATTTTAAACGAAAATCAATGCAACTCCATCTTGCGATATTCTTTCACAAATATTTAACAGGGCTTTTAAATTTTAAAATGACGTGTTTGTATGGAACAAACGTAATTTTAAGATTAAAACCCCTTTTAAAAGGGCTTTATGCAATCGGCTAAGGTTGCAAAGGCACTTTTTAATCGTTTTGATTTGTAATCAAATTTTGTTTCCAATTTTGTCTCTATTTTATATTCAAGTCAACTCATCTCTCCGTAATCTTTGCTCAATTTAAATTAATAACGAATTGAGTAAAAGTTATACTCGAAGGAAAAGAATAGAAAAATGATACCTGTGCTTTTTTACCAACCACATCAATTTTCTTAATTTTGTTTTCTTAACAATTTTTTTAGGCATTCTCCATGTGCGCTTTTTTCGGTACAAAAAAAAAAGTAGGTACTATATCCGTTTTTTTTTCCTCAAAAATGGCTTCAACGGTCTTATGGCGTTTTCGAGTCCTTGAATAACAGTTATTCTTCTAAGAAAACGCTTGTTTTGAGTTTTTTGTATATTTGTTGTCATTTATTCGAAAGTTGCAACATTTTCTTCTAATTCCAAAGTCAGTGCCAGTGAAGTAAAGAAACTATATTTGTCTTTCTCTTTCTGTTTTTTTAGTTATAGAAGAAAAACAAAATGATACATACGATACATTCACAACATAGTACCTACTTACTTTTCAATTTGAAATTTTTCGTAGTACATACGGGGCATATTCATAGTCAGTTTTAAACTCCAGTTTATCTTAGACTGGGGTTTATTCAATGTTATTTAGATAGGATAAACCCAGGTCTATGATAAACTGGAGTTAAGTGACTATGAAAATGCCCCATGGTATTTCAAAAACCGAAAACAAATTTTTTCTGGTGTAATTTTTCGGGCGCTAAGTTTGTTGTTGTTGTTTTTGTCACCAATAAAGTAGCTAGTTTTATTATAACTTTGTATTTTTTTAATTCGTGAAAGAGTGCTATTTTAATTGAACAACTTTCGAATTCGATTTCGAATTTCGAATCGAATTACAAAATCCCCTTCTACTTTAACAGTAGGTATTTTATTTCATTAGTTTTAAGCTTAAGCTTAGTATACAGTTCTTTTGAACGAAAAAAAAACTCATGGTGAGAAAGAAATTTTTTTCCGGAAGAAAAACATTTGTTTTCTTAACCAATTATTCTAATAACGAATAAACCAATCTAATTTATGAATTATTTCAATTATTGTTTGTAAAAACTATTCGTTGAAAATAAATACAAAATAATTATAAATTTCAAATTTATTTTCTATATACCGTTTTATACTCGTTGCAAATCATTCGAATAAATATTTATCTAGTTAATTATTCGAATACAAAATTATTAAAAAAAAAAATTACTTATTTGAAAAAATCTATATAAAAATCATTTGAGTAAGGTTGGGGAGTTGATGCCAGCCTAAAGGGTTTGTGTTCGTTTGATGTAATGAAACTATTATTATTAACTTATTTGTATTTTATCGCAGTTTAAAAATTAAATGCACTTCCACTTAGTTATGGGAAATCGTGATGATATTTAAAAGCTCAATGGGACTTAAAAGCATCAAATCTGAATATCGATTATCCAAACACCACAGGGCTAAAACGATAGGACGAGGATAGAGAAATTCCAATTTAAAGGTAGGTAGGTAACAGATAACATTTTTCGAACTCTGGGTCAACGAAGTAAGCCGACCGGTGGAGGTCCCTGGCCCTGCGGGGCAAGACACACAGTACTTTTATAAGAAAAACTGTTAAAACTTGGCAAATGATAACTCACCTCAAACACCCACCAACAATTAACCGTAAAACAGAATATTCGCCAATTTTAACGAAATTTTTATTTTTTACAACACCAAGAGAATCAGAACAGAAAAATTAAACAAAACACGTTTTTGGTTTAACCTGTTAGTTAATATATAACAAATAAATTTAGATTATTCATCTTGATAGTTTACATGGTTTGTATAATATAATATGAACATTCTTGAATATTTACAAAGAAAAAAAAAAAACAAAATACTTTTATAAAAAACAAATAGACAAACAATAACATTTCGTTTTTTCTTCAAACTGAGTTTGCTCAAATAATACTATAAATTTAATTATTTCAGTTGAACAATAATTTCAAATAACTTTATAAACATTTCTCTTTTTTTTCAACGTTATTCCAATCTCGGTTTGGTGGATATAAAGGAATGTCAGGACTCATGAAACAAGTGTGTGTGTGTGTGTGTACGTGTATGCACATAATTTTGTTGATTTTTTGTTTACTTTATTAATTTTAGTATAATATATAATATTCACACAATAAAAAGACAACAAATTCCAATAAGTTGTTTGTATATTTGTCTGCGTAATTATAAATTTTTAGTAAATGAAGTGAACTCATTTAAAAGATTGGAATGTAGTTGTCGATCTTCGCGCGATGTTTTTGTGCGACACACTCGGCAATCCAAACGATGTTCCGGCATTCCTGTTCTTTGAGCTTTAAGTAAGCGTAGAACACACCAAAGTGGAACTGTTGCAAGAACGCGTAAACATTTAATTTGACTTCGTGCTCGAAGAACTTGTCCTCGAGAGTCTTGTCTCCTGGATTCTGGCCAGAACCATCGAAGAGGGCAGCGTATTCTGCGTAATACTCTGCAACAGCTTTCACCTGATCAGGGTCATCGGCCCTTGCTAAAGCAGCTAGACCATCTGGGTTCATTTTACCGCAACGTGGGTACAACTTGGCACGATCGTCCTTGGACAGCTCTGTTCCAAAGGAATTGATAGTAATGATGATTGCACGACGATCAGCTTCAAACTGGATTAATATATGATTTTTGTTTATTGAAAATAAATTAAAAAAATATATATCACTTGAAAACTCACAGCCAAAATTTCACACATGACATCTGTGGTAGATCCACCAATCTTTTTGCAGAATTCATAGAAAGCCTCCAGGTAGGCCTTGTACAATGTATTACGAATGATTTCGATGTTCATCTCGTCCAAGTCCTGCTCGGAAATACAATCGACGAAAAATGGTGCAAGTGGAGTATCCACCAAGACGGCATTGTACAGCTCAGCTGGAGTAGCAGCCACATGAATAGCTTCCATTTGTTCGAAACTTCCCAGTGGGTGACACTTTGGGATGAGTTCAGAAATTGGTCTTTGATGGAGGGTTCCAGTAATAAGTAGAATGATGTTATCAATCATGTAACCATAAGTGATGAAATCCAAGAAACTAGCCAAAGGTTCTACGGCATGATTGCGCAAATGCTGGAACTCAATAACCAGTTTCTCTCGTAGTTTATCATCGATAACAGAAACGGAAAGTGGTGATGGTTCGTTGGCAAGGAAAGAACCATAATCAGTGCCTTGAAGGTGGAGTTTCAAATCTGCGAAAAGAGAACGAAATTTGTGTTTCTTTTTCTGCTAAAGGACTTTCACGTTGTAGTTTAATATACTCTCTCCAGTTATTTATAATCAGAATGTCAGATAATGAAGAACTTTGAATATAAAACCCCCTGGCCCCCTTAGGGCCAGTTTCACAGTACACACTTACCAGAATAAGTGGGACTTAAGATTATCATATTGGCACTTCTAGCCTAGTGAGTCTGAATAAGTGGCAATTAAGTAATCAACATGGGATACTATTGATTGACATTATTGTATTACATCAAATTTTTAATTTATTTCTTCCGGGGTACTTTCCGAAGGTCATTGTGTTTTTTGTACCTTAAGCATCCCTTCATTAGAATTCATAATAAGGAATGAAATGATATATCTAATTCTTAATGAAAATATATAATCCATTTTACTTAATAAATAACAAAAGGAGCTACTAAGCAATGGTTGTGGAGTGTCTGGAATAGAAACGCTTTTGAGTATTAATTCGAGAAACAATTTCGCATTTTATTTTTTCGATTTTCTGAGAAATTACAAAGTGTTCCCTATTTATATTATTTTTTTTTTGACAACTCAGGTTCATCATTTTGTCTAAGATCTAAGGCCATTTTTTCGAAGCTAAGAAGTAAATGTAATTCCAATACCAATGTTAAAACTTCTCTGGCTAATACGTTATACTTGAATAAATTCCGAATACGAATTTATTTCAACAAAAGAATTGATTTTTTTTTTTGGTAAATAATTATGAAGGTGTTCATTTTAGACTCACCCCCCCGACTTATTTTGACGTACACACACAAATCTATCAGAGATCTAATGCATACGAGTCTCAAAATTTAAACAGTGAATGTAAATGTGTAAGATAAAATGTCTAGTTAATGCAATTGTAAATATTGTAAGCAACGAAATCAAACTTTATATCCTTTTCGTTCGATTAAATTGATCCATTTAAGGTTATTGTCCAATGTTTACTCATAGAGGGGTGACCCAAAAATATTTTGACTATACCTACATATACATGCTACATAGTATATATCTACCTAATATATAACTGAAGTTGAAAAATTGTTAATTTCTTTAGATCGCCTATCAAAGGGCCTCGAATAATTTTAATTCAAACCAAAATGTGCAGTAAACAATATTTTCAATCACAAGGTGAATAAAGAGAGTTATCTCAGTATAATATTGCATTTTAAATGGGAGTGTTGGTGAATTTTCCTAGTACTTGTTTTGTGTCACATGACTGAATGCGAATTCAATCTTATTTTCTTCCGATGTATTTTATATGTAAACTTGGAGTTTTTGGTGTGAAAAAGAATCAATATTGAATATTCAGATATTATAAATTACCTTCTAATGTTTCACACTGCACCAAATTTAAGTAATCTGCTTGTTTTAGTATTCCACACTTAAATCCACGACAAAGCCCTTCAAGGTAGCCACCATCGATATTGAACATAAAGCCAGTCATTTTAGTAAATGGATTTTGTTAGATTTTAAGCAAGATGGAGATTTTTGTAAAGTTTATTTTTTTCTTGTAGTTTAAAAAAAAACTAATTTGAAAATTCCACAAAATGTGATTTTAAGGAATTTTTTCACTTCTTATCGACCAACCACCACACAAATGTCATATGACCAGAACCACAAATTATTTTTTTCTTCACGGGCCTTGTCTTGACGTTTACGGTGTTCGTCAATTAACACAACGAAGATTCTGTACGCCATCTGTGTCGGAATAGTAAAAGCTTAAAGTGAAAAGTAATGGCTAACATTTTGTAGCTAGAGTTCATATCAGGCGTGTTCTATTGGACCTCAAAGTACATACTTTTTACAACTTCCCAGTAGATGATGAATTCTATCTATCATAAGTAAAGCATAACCTCAACATAAATGTAATTATATAAAACCTTAACAACAATAATCATTACCAGGTAATTTTGTTTTACTGTTTGTGTGGATACATTTCGTAACTATATAACCAAACTACTTCGACCTATCTGCAGGAAACAGATTTAAGGCTCTCCCAAACCAACGCGAAACATTCGGCGCGACAACGAAACTTCCGCCTGTCTTAATTTATTTACATGGAGATTAATGGGAGCACCTACACTGGCGCGATGCGAATCTTCGAATATTATTCAGTCGTCGCATATTCGCGCGAATGTTTCGCGTTGGTTTGGGGCAGCCTTTAACCAGCACACGCAGGGAACGACCGTTATTATTTATATTTTAGAAACTGCGTATTTTTCATTCCAACCCGATAAGACCAATACCACCAACGTCAACATCTCCATTATACGAAAGTCTAAAATTTTCTGTTTGTAGTGCATTGCTGTCAAAACTCATAACTTTCTCACTACTATAAACAATGGTACCACACTGCAAAATAAAAACAGAGATGGAATTGGAACTTATTGTTCTCATCGTCATTATTGTTGTTCCTTAGCGTTTTGTTTGTTCTTATTATTATTGTTTTTTTCTTTTATCACTGTTTCGTCATACAAAAATTCTACACATGAAACTTCTATTGATTCTCGTAAAACTAATTAAATTTTACATCCACCCTATTCCTTATTCATCAATTAGGTTCAGTTTTTCAGTACATGAGTTAACTCCGAGTTAAATGAGAGTTATGTCGTTTTCGTTTGGATTTCAGAACTGTTCCATTCCTATCTTAAATGGGAAATTTGGAGTAAAAGGAGTGAAAAAGGAGTAGCTCCGAACGTCCACTCGAAAACGACATTAGTTAATCCTACAAATATTTTGACCCCGAGTTAACTCAAAAGCAGTTTTTCAGTGGAGTATTAAATTTAACTCCAGGTTGTCAAAAATCTATCCAAATCATAGTGCGACAGTAGCCGTGTTTATTGCAAGCCCGGGGAGATTTGGTTGAAAAAAACGACATCGGGGATTAGCGACGTCATTAAAGAAACAAAATGGAGTTTCCATACAAACTATCGATAACAAGTATGCAATTCACGCCGGTAACACAGTTTTTCTCCGTGCTTAATTTAAGCCCTGAAAATTCTCCGAGCTTGGCTAAGCCCGAAGGGGGTTAGTTGCTGTTGCATTTAACATGTAAATTGCTGGACAGGGCGTCGTTTTTTCGATCGATTTCCTCGGGGCTTGCAAAAAAACACAGCTAGTATTGGAATAAATGTTTCGCTATCGAATTAGAGATGGCGCCAGCAAGAAAATGACCCTTTCCATAGTGTCGTAACTCGATTTGAAATACCAATTCAGCTAACCCTCACCAATTTTTTTGAGTTAACTCGGGATCTAAATTGACTGAAAAACATGTTTCATTAGTTACCTCGGATTTAACCCCGAAATTAGAATAATATCGCACTGAAAAACTGGGCCTCAGTGTTTTAAGTGAAGCGTGATACACATGTGTGTCGTGCCATCCTTAAAATTCAAAACTAAAACTAAATTACAATAATTTGTAGACACTTTATTTTATAGGCTGAGCATGAACGAATTATTTAGTAAATGCCACTTAAATTGTTGTGTGCCTTTCAGATATTGGTCAATGCTGTTATAATCGTCTCATAAATCCTTATACCTTTAAGGTATGTGTCAGCTTTTAAAAATTCGTCGTTATCATGCAGGAGAACCGGTGTATTGTTCATAGGTGAGAAACCAATAGCAGGAATACCAAACTTAAAAAAAAAAAAATATAAAAGAAAGAAACTTATTAGGACCAATTTTCTCTTCTATGAATTCTTAGAATTTATCTTAATTTAAATTTGTATTCATAGTAAATTAATTATTTTATTTTTTTAAGTCATTTCTAAAGCGTTTTAGGTGAAAGTTTTTTTAATTTACATATTATCGACTTCGAGTAAAAATCTGCTAGTACCACCTTTATATTGATCATTCTTATTTATTAAATTATTTCAAAAGTTGCTTAAAAATAAACAAGAAAAACTATATTTTCACTATATTTTCATCCAATTTTATCAGTTGAGAACATAGAGTAAGTAATTTCGATGAAATTGAGGCGATTTTATATGATTTTGAAATTTCGTCAGTGTATGGGAAATTTTGAAAATGATTTCCGATAATATTATAAAATCAATTTCATCTGGTAAGAGCATATAATTTCAACTTCGTTATGATATTCAGTTCTTTTATATTATAAACAATATCCTTCAATGTTTTAAGTAAAGCGTGACACTTATTATCGATGTGCTTAAAATTTAGAACTAAATCTCAATCAGCATAATTTGAAGATACTTTATTTAATAGAATCACATCATTAATAATAATCAATTTTTATTAGTAAAGGCCACATAATTTGTTGTGTGTCTTTCAGACATTGGCTAAAGCCTTAATAGCCGTCTCATAAATCTCTACACCTTTAAGGTATGTGTCAGCTTTTAAAAATTCATCGTTATCATGCGGGAGAACCGGTGTATTGATCATAGGTGAAAAACCAATAGCAGGAATACCAACCTTAAGAAAATAAAAAAAGAAATATACAAACAACTTAGTTTCTCTTTTAGAAATTCTTAAAATTATTATTCATAGTAATTTAATAATTTAATTTTTTTCTAAACAATAATGATAAATCCAGAAAAAAAATCAGAAATTGTTACTTTAAGGTTTGCTCGTAGTTAAATTAGCCGTGTTTTGGTGAGATAAAAACAAAAGTCATTGGGGCATATTCATAGTCATTTTTAAACTCCAATTTATCTTAGACTGGGGTTTTTTCAATGTTACTTAGATAGGATAAGCCGTCTATGATAAACTGGAGTTTAAAAGTGACTATGAATATGCCCCATTATAACCCAAGCAACACAATTGAGTCTTCAAGATATCTCTAAAAGCTATTTTCGAAGATCTTTCAACTCTTTACACAATCTTGAAGAGGTCGTTAAGACCCAAAAAGGCCTAAAGGGGAGGAGCCTATTGTATGGAGCGAAGAGTTCTAAATAAAGTATTTGTAAGAGTTTATAGAGATCATTTTTTTGACGCATCTTTAAAAATGCTCTCAAGAGGTTTTGAAGATTTTTTTTTTGTAGTCAAAAGTGTAAACTTGGAGGGAGAAAATAATATAAGGAATAATTTCTTTCTCTTTTACACAAATACAATTTTATAACAATTTAAATGAAATAGAATGATTTTAAAGTAAAAAGTAAAGCCATGACAAATTCTTTATAGCCGTGTTTTATTATCTTCTATCGGGATCCGGATCTGTATCTGGATTAATTTTTAACACGTGTTACAAAAACAATTTTGAAAATTTCCCAGTATTTTGTTTGTGTATTACGTGTTAAAAGTAAATCCAGATCCAGATCCGGATCCCGATAGAAGATAATAAAACACAGCTTATGTTCATGTAGGGTTAGATTTACAATTAATTTTATAAACTCTTTAACGATGTGTATTTTGTACTGCAAGAAAAGATTTACTTAAAAATCGCATACTCTACCCCACATAGAATAAACGCGCCTTGAAATAAAAAAGTATTTACAAGTTAAAATCAAGAAAAATAATACAAAATTCACTGACAACAAAAGAAAAAACATATTTTTATGAATTATTATCTGCCACAGTGTTACTAAACAAATAAAAGTGTAGGCATAATACATGTAACTGTACTTTATTGAATATTATGTATTTAATAAATATTTTTTTCGCAATTGAACGAAATAAATATGGCGAACGTATTTTGTTGGGCATGTATTAAAATATTCCTTAATACAGGGTGCCTCATGAAATGTAGGTACTAAATGTCTTGTTTTTCTTTTGATGGGTTTTGGATAAATTATTCTCATATTAATAAAATGAGCGTTTGCTTAACATTGAAGCCTTAAAAAGTTTTGACATTGCATGATTAAAATTTCACATTAAAAATAAAAATGTAGCAGTTATTTAAAAAAAAAAAAAATATTGCCTTATATTTTCGCTTTGCCATATTTTCATCGTCAGTTTTATGACAGTAACAGATGGTTGAAAAATTAGCTTAATTCCCTATTACCCTGGTTTGGACAGACAGACGGGGGTTATCCAATGGTATAAACAATATTTTTTCGATCCAAATCTGTCCAAACACCGCAGTTTTTAAGAAAATTTCACTACCTACATAATATATCTACCTATGTAAAATTGCACATTGGAAATTTTTATTGAAATAAATAATAAATTTGATTAAAATAATAAAACATACAAAAACTGTATTAAAAATATACGTTTAACTATGTCACCCTTTACAAAAAATATGTGTAACTTTGTATAAACTAACTACCGTTTAAAGAGTTTCTTAAGATGTCGTCAAAACATATGTGTTATAATCACATTTTTCTAGAGCCAGAAAGCTCTTAACGACTTCATGATAAGATATCAAACGAATCAAATTGAAAGAAGAGAGAGACAATGAAAGTGTCAACTGAGTGTCAACAAAGAGTTAAAGAAAAAAAAACTATAAGCAATTATCTATTACTATGTTCATTCGCGTACTAAAATAATTGATGAACAATTTTTGGTCTTAAGTCTCTTGCAGCTCCCTAAACTCTTTTTCAATTTTCAAATTAATAGTACCTACATATGTACAATAAATAAGAAAATAAGAAAAGCGCAATTCACAAATGTCAGATGACACAAAAACTTTTTTTTTCAAACAAAAGAGAAAATTAATTCTACTTAAAGACAAAATTTTAAGCCTTCATAAAGACATTTTAGTAATAACATCCGCAAAATATCTTCGAAATGTATTTGAAAGAGTAATTAGAAATATACTCTTGCGCAATTTAAACATACTCCTTTTAAAAAGGTTGTAAAGAGGATCTACAGAGAGTCAATATAAACACATTTGCCATGAAGATATTCAAGATGTTTAAAAGACGTTTTTGTAGTAGTTAAAACAAACAACACTTTTCTAGAGCAAAGTAACAGATCATGAAGTGTAGTGGAATTAAGAAGATTGAACTAACAGTTTGTTAAGAGGTGATCAATTTGTTTGGAGAACACTTCAAGAGTTTATGTGTTGCTTGGGAAATACTTTGTTATTGGTTGTTCACAAAGCAAAGAGTAATTGATTATTATAAATTATTTCAAAAATAGCTTAAAAACACAAAAAACTATCACGTCGCATTTACAGAGTTAAAACAAACACCTTTGTTTTTGAGTTCTTTTTGTAAAAAGTGCAAGAACGGACTCAGCTGTTTTGAGTTAAAACATTACATTTATACAGAAGTAAAAATCATCCGCTGGAGAATAATGATGAAGCTATAGTTCAATATGTGGCAGTAAGAATTCTACTTGTGTCGGTTTGATATTTATTTCAACATGTTAAAGGCTTTCCCCAACCAACGCGAAACTTTCGGAACGACGACCTGTCAAAAAAAATTTACATGGTTGTTGACGTAACGCATTACCTATAACGTATATTACACGTAAAGTGCTACTCGTAAGGCCAAAGTTTTTAGTTTACGCTACCGTGCGTTGGCATAGATGTTTATACACAGCAAATAAAATTTCAGTAACTTGAATCTGACTAAATATTTGCTTCATTATAAGTCTACAAAACAAAAAAATTTCATAAACGAGTAGACACAGAACACAAACATTTATGTACAATGTACACACATATAATGTTATTCGTCTGATTACTTGTCAAAAGTGATCAGTGTAGAAGCCATTTTGATAAAAGGCGAAAATCGGTAATGTGTGCGTAAACTTAAGATGTCGATGAACAGTCAGAAAATTCAATTCAAAACGACATAAGATTTCAGAAAGTAGAACTGAATAAATATTTTATGATCGTAATGTTTTTTTTTTTGTAGAGGATATACCTACCATCATGATCGAGATAATTTGTATACTTACCATTCTAAGGTAACGGCTATCGGTACCGCCTGGAAAAACTTGCACACTTGTCTTAAGGCCACTGAAATAAAAGAAACACATTTTTAAAATTTATCGTTTTTATAAATACCATGAAATCAGTTTGCTGTTAATGTGTAATATTGTGAAACTATGTTAATATTTCAAATAGCTGTAACTTTAATAAGAAATAGGTATATGGCGTAGTACAAAGTTGAACAAACGTCATCTTTCTGTTAAAGCTGTATCGACACCATTCTGTTCAGTCAGTTTATTAAACTAAATAGCTAACAAATTTTAGATGATAGAGAAGCCACAAAACGTAGTTTTATCTGTCATATCGTCCGTCGCGTACGTCTGTGTTTCCATTTGTTCTATAACTTTAACGGATGAATAACAACTAGTTTCAGATTGTGTATTTAAACTTACGCTTCATCGAGGGCTTTTTTCAATGCAGTCCAATAAATATTCGTTGAATCTATCTTAGTGGCTTCAACTCTAGGCTCTTTTGACTCGAATTCCATCTTTATACCTCCACCAGATTCTTCACAAAATTTCTCCAACTATCGTTTGTTAGAAAGAGAAATAAATTAACATACTTTAAAAAACTATTTAATGCGAAATGTATGTAGAGTCGTACCTTGTTAATTAATTCCGTAGAATCAACCGTTACTGCAACACGTATATCAAAAACGGCTTCAATCATAGATGGCACAACATTACTTTGGACACCACCGTGTATTTGAGTTAGATTGACCGTAGTTACATCACCAATTGTAAGATTCTTATCATTTTTCAACTTATCCGCTTCTTGCTGTCTAAATTCCATCATTTTTCTCAAAAGATGATTAAGCTTAACACCTGCGGTATTTTCATGAAGCAGAGAGCCATGCCCAGTTGTTCCGGATATTTTGAAGTTTATTTCTAACAAACACAATAAATTAAAAAAAAATAGGTAAAAAAAAGTCCACTAAATAAGCCGAGAACAAATCTATAGGCAATGGATTTTTAACCGAAATATGAGTAGGTATGAAGAACTAAGGGCCAGTTTCACAGTCAGAATACTGACACTTAAGTCGGGAATTTGAAAGATTAATTCCCAATATCACCGTTCACTGTTACCTGAATAAGTGGCACTTAAGTCTCCGATGTTGTTGACTTAAGTTCCACTTACGCTAGCTATGAAATTTAGCTTAAATTCCTAATATGGGAAACTTAAGTGCCACTTATTTCGGTAAGTGTCGACTGTGAAACTGGCCCTAAATATATACATACCTACTGTTTGTATGTATAGGCACTTGTTTTGTATGAGTTAAAAAATTATAAGCAAAAGAAGTCTTTCTATATTTTTTTGTGTGTTCCTATGATGCCTATTAAAAATGTACAGACAAAATATTATCCTTACGTATTATGTAGCGTTCTGCGTAAAAAACTGAGAAAACATCTGTAGCACTAGCAATTCCTTCATCTAAAGAAAATCCAACATTCAATTTCTTAAATTCATCGGTGTTAACAAACAGGTCCATTCCAGTCATTCCTCCAAGTTCCTCATCTTTAAAAGAAAGGAAGAAAGAAAAAAGGATGAAAAATTAATATCTAATAATTGTTAACTAAAGAAAAAACACTATTTAATTGGATTTGTTGTTATTTTGAATCAATATATGAGCATCTAAATCCAAATTTTGTACGAATTTTATTTTATTATGACTAGAAAAAAATGCACAGTTCTTGCTGTTTTAATTTGATTACCAAAAAGATGCAATTCCTAGCAACAGATTTTCTTCTCTTTGCTTTTCTATACAGGCATCTATCTCTATCTTATCGCTATCCATTGCCTTTTAATTTATATAACTGACCGATCATTTAGAACAATATAATTTTTACTTGCGATATAGGTACTATATGGGAAGTTATGGATTCGTGCAAAAAATCGAACTCGAGATTTTGATCAAACTTTACATTACGATGATGGAGAAGTCAAAAAAAGTGGGTCTCGCAAAAACGTCCGTCTGTCTGTCTGTCTGTCTGTCTGTCTGTCGGTTCGACTACAGCCTAAACGGATGGGTCGATTTTCTTTAAACTTGGTACCTAGCGTTTTTTGGACATTCCCCCCACCCGTTTTTTTCTCTTTTTTTTAGGACCAAAATTAACAGTAGCTGTCATACAAAATTTCTTGGCCAAAAAGGAAAAACTTATTTTTCTCAAATCCAGCGCTACCGAATTTGTTTTTAAGAACTCAATAAATTTAAATAGTTATAAGTTGCCGTTTAATAAAAAAAATGGTTCCGAAAAATGGTTATTAATGGTACCGCCCAAAGAACCATTTTTTTGATTTTCGCTTTTCTCGAAAACGGTTAAACTGATTCTGATCAATTTTTTTATGAAGAAGTATTGACACATTCTAAATAATATTGTGTACCAAAATTTTCAAAAAAATAGTTTTTAGATTTTTAAAAAAAGTTTTAATATTTTTTTTTGAAAACTCAATATTTCAAAAACGACCTGGTCGATTTTTATTAAACTTGGTAAATAGCAGTTTTTTAACTTTATCTAGAAGATTTTTGACAAAAATTATTCTAATACCCAAAAATAACGGTGCCTCCCATACAAATGTTAAAAAACCGTTAAGAAAAATATTTTGTTTCTCAAAAACGACTCCTACGATTTTCATAAAAGTTTTTTGTGTGTTAAAATTAGTACGATCTATCATTTAAAATTTTTAAAGTTTATATTTTAGGTTTATTCACAGTACCTCTCATAGAACGGTTTCTTTGATTTTCGACTATCTCAACATTTGATCAACCGAATAAAATTAGATTTTTTATACAGAAGCTTGTAACAAATATAAATAAAAGTGCGTATCAAAATTTTATAAAAAATGATTTTTGGATTTTTTAAAAAAAATCAAAATTATTTTTTGAAAATTCGATATTTTGAAAACTGGTAGCAGATTTTTTTGTGAAGTTCAATTTTTAACGCAACATTAATAAATGCTTTAAATTGGCGTACCAATTATTTTTCTCAAAAATGTTAACAAAATTTTGTGTATAAAAAATTAATTATTTTTAAAACCGCTCCTACGATTTTCAAAATTTTTTTCTCATAAATAAGATTTATATAAGAATTCAGATGGTGTACATCGCGTTGGGTTAAAACGGATTCAAAGTATTTTAATCAATTTCTTTCTAATTTTGTTGATTTAAGCAATTTACCAGTTTAAATAGTATAATTTCCTTATATGCATATTGCATATGTGCAACACTAGGCTATATTGTTAATTTTTGTATACTCACATAATACCACCTGAAACTAAACTAAGATTTGGCAAATGGATAAAATATATGCTCCTATAGCTAATTTATTTCAGACTATAGAACCACAATGTGGTCGCGCATAAGAGCAAGTTCGTGCGACCCAGTCGTGCATATTTTTTTTATACTGGAACAAAATATTTGTTTAAAAGAATGCTATCTTTGTAAGCTATTTGACATCAAGGTACCTTGTTTTAATATAAAAGTATCTATTATAAACATATTAAGCTTAAGCTTCAGATACTTCTAGCAGAGTAAGGTAATAAAATTAACTTAATATACATTTTAACACTCTACTAAAGATTAATTTATTACCTGGTACATAAGTGACATGAATGGTTCGTTTCAATTGAATACCAGCTTTTTTGAGGGCACGAATAGCAGCTAAGTGTTGCGTTCCAACACATTTCATGTCTTGTGATCCACGCGCAAATATGCGACCTTCAGAGTCCATTTCTGCTGCAAATGGTGGATGTTTCCATTCGTCTGGAAACACGGGCACAACATCCATATGTGAATTTAGCACGATTGATGGCAGTTCAGGATTTGAACCAACCCATGTAATGACAACAATTGGCTTCTTTTCTCCACCAGGTGTGTAGACTTTCATAGGCAATCCAAGGCTAGCGGCTTGCCTTTTCAAAAAGGCCACACAAGGTTCTGAAAATTAATATTGAAACGAAATAAGTGAAACAAATTTTATTCAAAGGAATTATATTAGTACTAGATTATCGTTTGCATCTACTCATGAGTAGTTCACCACCTCCAAAGGAACTCGGCATCTAATCAATTTAAATCTAAACAAGTGGTGCCCTTGTAGTTTGCAAGCAAATATTTGGACTTACCATAGTCAATGTTAGGATGAACACTTGGAATTTGAAGATATTCTCGGAATATTTTAATTTCCTCATTTTCCTCCCACGTATTCATCGTATACGCGAGTATAGGTTGATGCTTTTTTAACCAATTCAAAAACACAATAAGCTCGAAGTCAATTTGAATGGATTTTTGTTGGGAGGTTTTCGAACTTCAATCTGAGATAATGCAGCAATAAAAATAGACAAAATCAATTCAAATTGCAGCCACCTCTAAGTCACAGTTGTGTTTTTATCTGTAAAAAATGGGTTAAACAATGTGCCTGCAATGGAATTTCAATTTTTTCTAAAACATAGAATATAAAAGAAAACTCTTTTTATTCTTTAATTTTATAGCAGACAATTACTATGCTTTGGTGAACGTTTATTGCCCAATGAGCACTTCGAAAGTTGACTTATTACTTTTATTCCATTTTAAGTCTTCTCTTTATAGGAAAAAAAATTGGTTGTTCTTTGATAATTGAAAATACACGTTATCTTATAACCGCATTTTGGTTGCTTTTTGATTTACTTCCACTGTAGATAACCACCAGCGACCTCATGTGGTTAATAGTGATTTTATTAACTGAAAGAGGTCATCAAATATTCCATTTACCTATAGATAACAAAAACTATAACTTTTGATTTTAGCGTAAGACCTTGGCTCAATTTTTTACTTGCTCTATAGGGCAAGTATTGGTTTCGTGTAGAAAAAAAATCGAGGTTTTAATCAAAACTAACACTACTATTATCGAGAAGTCCGAAAAAGTGGGTTTCGTCATGCCGTCCGTCGGTGTGTGCGTCCACTGTAATTTGAGCTAGAGCCTAAACGGGTGGACCGATTTGCATGAAATTTGGTACAGAGCATTTTTAAGTGATTCCCAAGAAAGGAAATTCGAATTTTTGCTTTAGCTCATCTAGAACGGGTAGCTGCTATACAAATATTTTGGTTTCTTAAAGTTTTCTCAAAAACGGCTCTAACGATTTTGATTAAACTTCGTACCTGTAATAACCAAGTTAATTGTAAGAAAACTGCATTTCAGGTTTTTCTCAAAAAATTCACATTATGGAATTAGGTTTTCACCGTTTTTTTGAGAAAATTGTCTTATTTTTGTGTTATTCGCGTATAACTTTGCCATGGTTAAATCGATTTTGTTATAATTTTGCAATCTGATGCTTCTCAATAATGTAAACAATTATGCATTTAAACAGTTTTAAAAACATTATTTTATAAACAAAAAAAAAAATCAAACGAAAAATCAATTTTTTTGTGCTTTTGACTCTTTTAATATTTACTCGTTAAATATATACATCATGCATCTTCAATGTGGGGTTACACACAGTATTTAACCACAAGAGCAAGTTCGTGCGATCAAGTCGTGCATATTTTTTTGTAAAGAAGGGTGTACACATCAAATTTTGCGATTTCGCAAAAGTGAGGTGCAATTTTTTTGACGTGATCGTTATACACAGGTAGGCAAATTCACTCACGCATATTTTCAGCGTGAATAGAAAGTGTACCTACACGAAAAATTATTCTCACTTACGGAATTGTGCCCTTGGGCTCTGGTGAAGTTCTTTACCCAATTCTTGCTCTATTTGTCAAAAAGATCTGGGGCCGAATTACCGCATGCGCATCAGTTATCGAGTAATACGTGACTGAATTATGTGAGTTTGGCATTACCGCTCACGTTATGGAGTCATCATCCCAATAGGTTTTACTCGTTCGTTCGATCACTGATGGCACTCACTCGATCAGTCACTGATGCCGTAATTTGGCTCCTGATTAAACAAAGTATGAGTATCTCGCAATGACACGGAGAGCTTTGGGCCTACGGGGCTGCAATCACAGTGCTTCCCCTTCTTATAAGAACTTATAAAGTAAAGCTCTTTTCCATACTGTAACGATTTAATAATTACCCAACTACTTTTTGAAACAAAAGGGAAATCCTCTAACTGTTCCCAGCGCCATCTGTTTGAGAAGCTAGACACCATAGAATATCGGTTCCAGTCAACGATTGGAAAGGAAATTTCTAGAAGGCGATGCTCGAATATTCCAGTTTGTACTAGTTTAGACTAGAACCATTTAATTCCCTATATAAGGGGATGTTTTCAAGCGAGTGGACACAGTTTAATTTTGAATGTGATAGCGTAAAAGTAAGCAGTAAAAGTGTATTCGGAAGTGAATTTTAGATTGCATACTATTGAGATTGAAGAATAATAAAAACGATTTGAACTGAAATAAAGTGTGTTTATTCTGAATAGTAAATACGTGGAAGTTATTATTTAAAGGAAATAAGTTTTATTATCGAACCTAGGTAGAACATTACATTGGTGTCAGAAAAGTGGAATAAAACTTATTTCATCTGTGCATTCAGATATTTATGGTGAAAAGTGTTTGAAAAATAATAATAAAAACAGTGATAGTGTTTTTGCTATTATTACGAAGTGTTTTGTGCAAAAAGAGAAATGGGTAAGATAGTGAATGAATTGAATTGTGTTGAACTAAAAGCAGAACTGAACAAAAGAGGCCTTCCTACTGCTGGAACGAAAAATGACCTCATTATTCGTCTGCAAGAAGAGTTAAGACAACACGGAGAAAACCCAGACACGTTTCTCTTTGAGATTGAAATGGCCGAAGAACAAGTAAGTCCTAGCTTAGACATGAGTAATATGATGACTATGTTGCTTGCTCAGTTTGAAGAGCAAAGAAAAGAACAAAAGAATTTGCGCGAAGAACAACGCAACGAGCAAAAGAATGAACAACAGAATCTTCTCGAAAGATTTGATGAGCAAAAGAACCTTCTAGAAGAACAGAAAAACCTTATCGAAAGTAAGCTAGATGCATTTGAAAATAAATTTGGTACTCTTAACGAACGTGTTGAGGGTGTCGAAAAACAATTTTCTAAAGTAGACGCAATGCTCGAGAAAGTTCAAGAAGTTCAAGAAAAGTTTGAAAATAAAATTCAGAGCATTGCTAATGAATTAAATGATGTAAGAAAAATGAAGGTTCGAGAAAGTTCCGGCGACTTTCCAAAGCGAAAGGAAATGCATCCACCAACCTTTGATGGACAAACTTCTTGGTCGATTTACAAGAAGCTGTTTGAGGCAGCCGCAGCTACAAATGGCTGGGATGACGAAGACAAATATATAGCTCTGACGCTTGCCCTTAGAGGATCTGCTGCTGAACTATTGCAAACCATACCAGCAGACAAGAATGGCAACTTCAGTGCTCTTGTTCAGGCTATCGACAAACGTTTTGGAGATGGCCATATGCAAGAAGTCTTCCGCGTCCAACTCAATACTAGAGTTCAGAAAAGAGGAGAGAGTCTGCAGCAATTGCAAGCAGATATCGAAAGGCTTGCCCATTTGGCATATCCAACTGCAGGAGACGAAATTACAAGTCAATTAGCAACAGAAGCCTTTGTCCGTGCTGTATCCGACATCAACCTACAGCGAGCAATTCGAACTGCTGGAAAACGGACGCTTCCGGAGGCATTAGCATTCGCTTTGACTATGGAAGCAGCAGAACAGGCTTCTCAAGGAGTTCATCGAGTAAGAGAAGTGGAAGTTGAAGAATGCTCATGTCAAAGAGTTGCATTCCAAAGAAACCAGAGAGATGGACCTGCTCGTTGCTGGAACTGTAACAAGACCGGACACCTCCAGCGCCAGTGCAGACTGCCACCGAGAAGAGCTGCATGTCAACATTGTGGAAGCAGAAATAATATTCCAGAACAAAGAAGCAATAACACCAACACTCCTGATCGACTTGTTTCCCAGTCGGGAAACGAGTAAGAACCAACTTCGAGGGGCAGAAGCTGGTTTCTGGTATCGATGGCCCCAGAACCACCATCCAAGTCTCACAGACTAAACGAGACAACAAAAGTCTGACAGTGGAGGCAACTTTAAACAACAAGAAACACGTGGCTACAATTGACACCGGTGCGACAGCCTCTATTCTACGAAGGGACTTGGTCAAGATGACATGGCTACATAACACCAATAGCTATCGTCTGAAAACGGCAACAGGAGAAGCAGCAAAAGTGTATGGAGAAGTTCGTTTTCCGATCCGTTTGGCAGAGCTGGAGTTTACACATGTGTTTCTGGTAGCAGACATATGTGATGAATGCATCATCGGAATTGACTTCATGAAAGAACATGGAGTAATCCTGGATATCGGTAAGCAAGTTCTTAAGTACAAAAATGTAGAGATTCCAATGGTTTATGGTGATGAAAAATCGCCATCTCTAAGAACTGTCATCAAAGAAGACATAAGCTTGCCTCCTTCTTCAGAAATGTTCGTTTGGACAAAAATAAAGGGTGATTTGGGTAGTCATCGGTACCTCATGGTGGAACCAGCCACTGAGCAATATTCCCAAAACATTATCGTAGGGAAAACTCTAGTTGCGCCAAAGAACAACATGGTGCCTGTACGGATACTCAACATCAAACCGTACGAAGTTAAGCTCAGGAAGGGAGAAATAGTTGGGCAATGTGAAGCTGTATCTGCGATAACAAAGATCAACGAAGTGGATACACAGAAGTCTGTGAACTCCGAAAAATTAAAATCCGAGATTCTAAAGTCATCCAATCTTAGTCAACATCAGCTAAATGTGCAAAATTTCGTTTCGCCCAGGTACGACAGTTCGACTCATCAATTAGATGCTTTAGGGGCCGGTTATAGCGATCAGGAAATCACATCAGGAAAAATTTTCTTTTGGATAATTTAATGTGTTAACTTACAATTCGAAAAATTAAATAGATACGAATCTATGAGGAATCACTTGAAATTTTTTTTCGCAGAAAAAATTTTCCTGGGGACAAATATTTTTTCTTAAAAAAAGCATTTATTAATTTTCCTGTTGCAAATTCGTTTTCCGTACCGAATTTTCATCAGGAAAATTAATAAATGTTTTTTTTAAGAAAAAATATTTGCCTTAAAGAAATTTTTTTTGGCGAAAAAAATATTTCAAGTGGTTCCTTATAGATTCGTATCATTTTTATTTTTCAAATTGTAAGTTAACAGAATTATTCAATTATCCAAAAGAAAAATATTTCCTGATGCGTTTTCCTGATCGCTATAACCGACCCCTTAATCAGAAAAAGTTGTGAATTTGGTATATTTTTGGACTAAATCGAGGTTGCCAGAGAAATGCACCTACTTGCTTCAGATCACGCAGTCTGTGTTTTTGTGAATGGTTAGAGTGTAAGCTTGAATTTGGTGTATGTACCTTTGGTGTACCTTTAACCATATCAAATTTTAAGCATTTTATCAAAAAAAAAAAAATAGTGATTTTGGTATATTTTTGGATTTAAATCAATCGGGGTTGCATCTTATTTAGACAAGGTACCTTATATTTATTTAGATAGAATACAATCTTTGCTATAATTTGATATGTACTTAAAACATAATTGTAATACACTTTACCTCCTATTAGGAAGTCTGCCCCGACGTCAGATGAAAGCTTGTCAGAGGTTAAACAAACTCTTTGATTGTGTTAGTGCAATGTGAAAATGGCTCGAATAGTAACAAAGTGATTTGTGAATTCTAAATCGGCTCAAAATATTATTGTAAAAGAAAATTTGTATGTTTAAACTATTGCTTATAATAATTAAAAGATTAAAGTTCTATTACGAATGTTAAAATCATGTTAACACTTCAAAATTTTAGTTCTGTTATTAAATTTGTTCTTGTGAATTTGACTCCACTTCGGAAAACTTTTCGTATAAAGTAGTTGTCTTGGTAGTTCTTGTTTTTTTTTTCTCACAAAGACGTTTCTAACTATTGAATAAATGTTATTACATTGAAATTTAAGCATTCATTAATATTAAAAACTTATATTTCAATTAAAAACAGCGAATAATAAAAATCACTGACAAAATCATTGCTTGTTTAACCTCTGAATAGGATTCTATAACTGCATAAACAAGAAGGAGAAAAGACAAAAATAGTTTCCCGAAAAACCCAATCCTAATGAAAAATTATAAATTCAGTGAAGAATTTGTGATTAGCATTATTGCCAGGTGTTTTTAAGAGTGCTGGAACTGCCTAAATTCTATTTTTTTATAGAAGAATTAAATTCTCTCAGTTTGAGTTAAGTCGATAGAAACACACATTGTTTTTATTAAAAGGGTATTTCTAAATTTTCAAAGCTGCAATCATTTTTGTTTTTTTTAACCTTTCCAAAAGTTTATGCACTACCTTTAAATGTATTTTATTAATTTTCTACATATTTTCAAACTGAAAGCAAATACATTATTGTAAGAAATAAAGCATTTATTACACTTTTTTTCCTTTAAAAAGGGTTGTCACGTTAATCCCCCCTATTTTTTTTTGTTTTCAGTTTCATGTAATTTTTCATTTGACTGTAGTTTTAATCTTTTACTCGATGGGAAAAAGTCATAGCCCCATAAAAGTGGTTTTCAAATCGGGTTGGCAAGACCGCACCTATCCATTTTAAATTAGGCAACCCTATTTTTATGTTTCTATATCATCAAGTCCTATCGTTTGGCCGTACTTAAAACCTCTTACTGGATGAGCTATAAGTTGTAGTCAAAAAAACGTACTAGAAGTGGCCCATTTTATACATCATACACCCTGTGTGTTTAGTTGCTTTTTGAAATAATATCTATCGATTAAGTAGTACTATAACCTCTTACCGTGTGAGCTAAGTGATCTGATGGTCGGCTGTCTGCCTATAATTTTCACAAGAGCAACATTCAAACTCAGATCCAAATCTCAATCCTCAAATATGTAGATGTATACATATTTGTGGTTTGCCATTTGCGATTACTTAAAATCTCAATTTGTGGCTGGAATGCATTTGAGTGGAGCATGTTTTTCACGTGCCTAATTATACATAGGTATACGTAACGTACCCCTTCCACGCCTGAAAGATTTGTTTGTTTTGTATTCTTACTTTTATATTGATACCTTTTCCAATTTGCCGCGCCTGGCCGAAGGTTTTATAGAGTTTATCTATAAATAATTAAAACAAAATTTCCAAAAAATGTATATTAATGACAATTAAAAGCTTAAATTATTTTATTTTTAGACTCGTGGGTCCGCAAAACTCCGGTGTTTGTAAATTGTCGGTTTATAAAAATAGTAAATACTTTATTAACACGACTGAAAACAAAAATACAATTAAAACCGCGTTTTATTTATCGCCGAAGATCCTTATAGATCATATCTCATGAAAATAAAACGATACGGATCTTAGTTACAACTGTGTTGCACATACACCTATCTCTTTTTTTGGTTTTTCATTTTTCATGTGTTCGTTGTCTTTTTTCTTTAGAGTTTAGACTAACCATTATTGCAAAGCTGAGAGGCAAGAATAAAAAAAAAACTAAATTTTATATTCAAGAAACGTGATCCCGAATCCCGATAGAGAGCAGGAACTCGAGTTGTTGTTGCAATGCATGTGTTGTATGATCTATTAGGATCATTTTTTATAATAAAAAACGGCTTACATGTAGATACGCTATGCCAAACCAAATAATTTTTAAAGTTAAACACAAACTGACATCAAATTTGCTGTCAGTTATGTAAGCTCTATTTAATTACTATTTTGGATAACTGGAATAAACTGTTATAAGAAATAAGACACATTTTGGAACGCAAAACCACTTTTAATGGCGAAAAACTATGTTATAAATTGGCATGCCTCTAGTCTCGTCCTTTTGAAAAAGCGTCAATGTCTGGAATATTGTGCAATTTCGAAGATGATTTCGGATATTAAAAGAAAATTTCACATTTTCGTTCAGTCCAGTTCTCCTTCAATCTTATTAATTATATTCAAAACTAACATACAACTAGAATGATTTCAAGGTACTTTATTTCATATATAGGCGAAGCAAAAATGAGTTTTCATTAATTAAGGTCACTTTAATTGTTGTGCGTTTTTCATACATTGGCCAATGCTTTAATAATCGTCTCATAAATCTGTACACCTTTCAGGTATATGTCAGCTTTTAAAAATTCATCGTTGTCATGCAGGAGAACCGGTGTATTGTTCATAGGTGAGAAACCAATAGCAGGAATACCAACCTAAAAAAAATAAAATAAAAAAAAGAAATATATGTATGTACATATATAGATTATGTATACGTATTTGTAGGTTAAGGATACCTATCATCATGATAGGGCTAATTTTATATGCTTACCAATCTCACGTAACGGCTATCGGTAGCTCCTGGAAAAACTTGCACACTTGTCTTAAGGCCACTAAAATGAAAAAAAACAAAATATTTTTATTCGTCATTAAGGGGATTCATGCAATGTCGTAAAACACTAGATTAGTTTATCTTTTGGATAAATTTATCTGTTGGTAAATGAACTGTCAAATTTTGTATGGGAGATGGTTTACGGAAATTGGATAAAATTATCTAAGGATTTTGCTGCGGAAACTTATTCAAATTTATTTGGATAAACTTATACAAACGTCATTATGACTTTTTCTTTCTTTCTGTTAATCTATTGTTAAAAGTTAATTAGAAGGATTTTACTTTTGTAACAGAAAATGCACAAACCATAATTTTTTTCGAATAGTTCTAAAATGAGTAAATCATTAAAGGCAATTTGTTCATATTAATGCACTAATGTCTGTTTTTTGTTTATATTTGGCATGTTTTATTTAACTTTTTTAATTTTTTTCGGGAAATAATTTGTTTGCACAAATAAATTTTTGACGTTTGACGAACAGCTGATTTAATAACGCTGCATTTATTCAAAGGAATAAAAAGGACGTTCACGTAAACTTTTGCGTAATCTTATCTTTTTACACAATTGGTAAACTTATCTTGTTGCATGAATACACCCTTATTATATTTAAATAAAATGAAATCAATTTATTGTTAATGTGTAATATTGTGTAGGATGGGAATATTTCAAATAGTTTTGAACATTTAAATAAAAACAGAGAAAGATCTTAAGTGATTACCCTGTGGTAAGCAAGATTTAAAATTAAAGTTATGTAATCCATAACCTCAGGTTCCTCACATTAATTAGCAAAACTTGATGCAAGAATTTGTACAACGCCTGAAGTCTAGAAAGCCAATCAGCAGGGGTATAATGGAATGTAAAACAGTAGCTGTGACAAGAAAAGAAATATTAATAAAGTTGGACAAACTTCAACTTTCTGCAATAACTTGAGCAACACCATTGTGTACAACAAGTTTATCAAACTAAAAATTAAAATTTGGAGAAGCCAAAAAGTAGTTCCCGTCATAAAGCTCCTTCGCGTACCACATGTGTTTCCATTTGTTACATATATAACTTTAACGGATGGATATATGGACTAGTTTCAGATTTTGTATTCAAACTTACGCTTCATCGAGAGCTTTCTTAAATGCAGTCCAATAAATATTCGTTGAATCTATCTTTGTGGCTTCTACTCTAGGCTCCTTCTGCTCGAATTCTATCTCTATACCTCCACCAGATTCTTCACAAAATTTCTCCAACTATACAAGCATAAATAAAATAGAAAAAGAAATTTGTATTTAAAAAAAAAATCATTTAATTTGAAATCTATTTAATTGTACCTTTTTAATTAATTCTGCAGAATCAACTGTTACTGCAACACGTATATCAAAAACAGCTTCAATCATAGATGGCACAACATTACTTTGGACACCACCGTGTATTTGAGTTAGATTGACCGTAGTTACATCACCAATCGTAAGATTCTTATCATTTTTCAACTTATCCGCTTCTTGCTGTCTAAATTCCATCATTTTTCTTAAAAGATGATTAAGTTTAACGCCTGCAGTATTTTCATGAAGCAAAGAACCATGTCCAGTTGTTCCGGATATTTTGAAGTGTATTTCTAACAAACAAAACGAAATTATATTTTAGTTAAAAGAACATTAATAGTTGATAGCAAACCGATGAAATGGATTTTTAACAAAAATGTCGGTAGGTACGAGAAATTTAACACAGTATAGGTACTTTACAGTAAGTAAATATTTATGTTTTAAAGTACAAAATTATAAGCAAATGATGTCTTTCCATTTCTATTTGCGTGTTTCTATACGATATTAAAAATGTTCGAGGAAAATGTTATTCTTACGTATTATGTAGCGTTCAGCGTAATAAACTGAGAAAACATCTGTAGCACTAGCAATTCCTTCATCTAAAGAAAATCCAACATTCAATTTCTTGAATTCATCGGTGTTAACGAACATAGCCATTCCAGGCTTTCCACCAAGTTCTTCATCTAAAAAAGAAAGAAAGATGGAAAATTTACATCTTATGCTTAAAAAAAAGAAACCTTATAATTATGTGAGATCTAATTCATTTTTAATATGCGAGAAGACACTTCAGTAAAAAGTAAATATTTAACTGATGCACTAAAATTATTGGTTTACAGCTGCTTATACTTTATTGAATTCTTTTTATTTAATATGGGACTCGAATGTTATACTAAATATATTCCTAAGGCCAGAAAAGACTTGCTAAACTTTTTGAAACCGTGACAGTTCATGCTAAAATAGTAACGAAACATACCTTTTTGACATTTGTAACTGTCAAAGTGATTTTAACTTTAATAAAATTTCAAAAAGAGATGTCAAATTGCGAAAATATTGTGTACATTGGCCGCGTTCGGATGCCAATCCGATAGGCTATCCAAGATACCTCCGATATCCGATATGTTTTCGAACGACCAAAATCAGATAGGTTACATTTGCTGTCAAAAGACAAGGCAGCTAATAATAAGGAAAACTATAGAAAATCTCTTCTAAATCATCAATTAAGTATTCAGTACCATTTCATATCATACTGGTATACATTTTAATCCTTATTTGTTATTTTATTCTTTAAACGAACAAAATCAGACGCGACACTAAAAAGCAAAATAAGTAGTCGGCTGTAGGTATAATCAGCTGTGATCAGCTGTTCCCCAAATTTCCATCGGATAGTTTAGTATCGCGAACATTTTAGGATAGCTTGGGATTTGTTTCTGGCAGCAGCTGATTGGTTCATCAGCTGAATTTTTCTATGCGATTACAACAGCACAAACCTATCCGGATAGCTTTGGATAGTTGCCCGAACGCGATCATTTGCAAAATCCTCTTTTTAACCCAAAATTATAGATAAAATGTTTTATCATAAGATTCTGAGAAAAATATTTAATTTATTTAAAAAAAAATGAAGGCATTTCGCGATATTTCATTAATTTCATCACGAATATTTTGTTTGAGTTGCTCAAGCGTTTCTGGTTTGTTTGCATAAACCTTGCTTTTCAGATATCCACACAAAAAGAAGTCCGGAGCAGTCAAATCAGGCGACCTTGGAGGCCAATCAACATCACCATTTCTTCAAATAACTTGATGTTGAAAGAGGTCTCGCAGTAATTCCATTGTAATCCTGGCTGTGTGCGATGTGGCACCGTCTTGTTGATTTCACATGTTAATCAAGCCCAAAGCATGCAGTTGTGGCGTTAAAAAGTTTTCAATCATATCACGATATCGCTCCCCATTCACAGTTACCGTTACGCCGTTTTTATTTTCAAAGAAGTAAGGCCCAATGATTCCTCCTGACCAAATTGCACACCAGACTGTAACTTTTAATGGATGCAAAGGTGACTGCCCACAACCGCCTATTCTGTTTATTCACATATCCATTCAAAGGAAAATGTGCCTCATCACTCATTGTAATTTTTTCATGAAAATCGGGGTTGTCATGGGCTAGCTGTAACATCCTATTGGCATATGTACGGCCTGTACTGTACTGAATCTTAAATGGAAACAAATGCAAATCCTTGTGCAAAATTGTGGCCAAAGTTGTTCTTTGAAGACCATGCTGAGCACTGCGTCGAATTGGGGTTGATGGATTGTTTTGAACACTTCCTTGAGCAGCAGTAATGTTTTCAGCCGATCTTGCAGTACGTTGTAGTCCATGCATGGGCCTATCACCTACAGACCCTCTTTCTTCGAAATCATTCACTACACGATAAATAGTGCGTTTTGTTGGCACGTTGATTCTCCAAAAAATTCCACGTAACTTTCTCATCGTCACAGTAATCGATGATTGATTTTGATAAAATGTTTTAACGATTAAAACACGTTGGTTTATCGAATATTTGTTCATAAAAAATTTGCCACGTGTCTACTTCACGACTGCCAAATATGAACTGTCAAGACTAATGTTTACCAAAATGCCGGCAAAACAAAGTAGTATACCTTCCTGACGGACACCCTGTATTTAGAATGCCTTGCACTCGGATAAGAAGAACTAATCGGGAAACGATTGATACTTCTAAATATTTATAAACAAGCCACTAAAGAAGTTCAAAAGAAGAACACGAGTGTAAGGATTGCCGCAAAACATAGAACACATCGCACAACAAAATGAAAATTGTCACAACTAATTCGCTGCTGGTGAACGGTAAATTATTAAGCTATAAACTATTCAATTTAAGAAGTTTTTACTCCATATAATATCAACTTAGCAAAATAGAGTAAAAAAGAAAAAAAATCAAAATTATCGCAACTCATTAATGGTAAAGCTTACAACTAACCACTTTTCGATCAGTGAATGTTGCTTCGCTTAGTTGACACTCATGAAAATAATTTATGAATGTTACTCTCGAAATGTGTATGATTCTATTTTAGAAAATTTTGATTTATGTTAACTCGGACAGTGTTAATACTTCATAATTTCCACAAGTTTGTTTTTAATATTTTTGTGTCAATTTTTTCCCCAGAGCATGTTAGTCCCCTTTCACACGAAGAAACAAGTTGCTTGAGATTTTTTTGACGTTCTCTTTTAATTTCTTCTAAAATTTCTTGTACCTTTCACACGAAGAAACAAAATCGTAAGAGATTTTCTGTAGTTTCCATATAAAATCTGTTGGTTGAACGCACACTACCTTAAGTGTGAGAAGGAATGTCAAAAAAATCGCCTCATTTGGTTGGCCGGAGAGATTTTGTTCACCCCACTTACGTCGTGCCCTTTTTTTGCAACAAAGTGAATGTTGCTGAAAACTCAGTTTCCTCGTGTGAATGGGGACTTACTTTCGTCCTGGACAAATAGGACGAAAGTAACAAGGGGTGAATCTTGGTTTCTAAATAAATCACCCATCTTTTAGATGACTTAAATAGGTAAGGTATTTCGTTCTCTGTTATTTTAACAAAAGAAAAAGCAGGAACCTCAAAATTAAAAAATGTAACTGTTGGCCCCGGTCTGCCCTACTAAATTGTCTAAAATTTAAATAGTTTTAGTCCTGAATATAATACGGAATATAAATATTGCAGTGCAAACTTTTGCCATTATTGTTTTATAAATCCTATATTTAAGTGTTCAAATCTTTTGTATATCATTATAGATATACACAAAACCGGGGGTGTCTACCACAAAACAACAAGTATCTAAAGTTCAACAAGCTAATTTCAATAACTCGATCATTGTTTTTTGTTCTACAAAAATATGAGTTAACAATCTTCTTAACAATAAATATCAAAAACGCTAACAACAACAAGTGGCAAATTTGATAAATTTTCTTTTTCTGTACCTTCCACAAAATGATTTTGCTTTTTTGAGAAAAAAATTAACCGCCGCCGCCCGGTGAAGAGCAAACAAATGTTAGCTCGTAACAAATGATCTTTTTGCTTAATTTGAAAAATAAAATGTAGTTTTAGGTTTTTTAAATATTGTTTTATCATTTTAAGTTTGATAATCAATTTTCAATAAGGTCAGCGTCGTTTAATAAATTTTAACTTTTTCGACTAGGTCATAATAGGTTTTTGTTTGCTTAAAAGAGAAATTTCTAGGCAACAGATATCCTTCTCTTTGCAATTCTATGTACATATTTACATAAATATCTTATTGCTATCCATAACCATATTATTAATATAAATGGCTGATCATTTAGAACAATATCATTTTGTTTATACTTGAGCAAAACATTTGTTTAAAAGAATGCTATAAATTAGGTCTTTCTTTCCTATTCGATATCTACGCTGTTTTTAAGATAAAAGCCTTATAAAGATAGTAAGCTAAAGCTTAATATATTTATAACTAATATAAACTTATACAAAAATAAGATAACAAAATTATATTTTAACACTCTATATAACATAGATTAATTTACCTGGTACATATGTGACATGAATGGTTCGTTTCAATTGAATACCAGCTTTTTTGAGGGCACGAATAGCAGCTAAGTGTTGCGTTCCAACACATTTCATGTCTTGTGATCCACGCGCAAATATGCGACCTTCAGAGTCCATTTCTGCTGCAAATGGTGGATGTTTCCATTCGTCTGGAAACACGGGCACAACATCCATATGTGAATTTAGCACGATTGATGGCAGTTCAGGATTTGAACCAACCCATGTAATGACAACAATTGGCTTCTTTTCTCCACCAGGTGTGTAGACTTTCAAAGGCAATCCAAGGCTAGCGGCTTGCCTTTTCAAAAAGGCCACACAAGGTTCTGAAAATTAATATTGGAACGAAATTAGAGAAAAACATTTAATTTAAAGGAATTATCCGATGAAATATATATCAAAAAAGTTAATATAAAATGGAAACTGCATGCAAGGTACGTTACCTTGGGCATGAACGATAAGAGAATGGAGTATTGTAAAAGGAACTACTAGATTGATGTTCGTAAAATAAAATGAATTTTCAAAGCAAGATGTGATCTTATTTAGATCAACGAGAGCTGATTTAGTGACAATGAATTATCTTTATCAAATCTTTTCAAGCATGAGGGAAGAGGAAATATTCAACACTTTTTAGGCAGATATGCTCGACAAGAGTGCAGCCTCAGCTTTAAGTTGATACCCCAGTTAAAATATAAATTCCTAATGGCATTTTTTAACTGAAGCAACCATGAAAAGCTTGTCTGACAAGTGCCAGCGTCTGATTTGGAATAAAGCTACCGGTCGGTATAGTCTTGTTCAACAGCCGCGATGAGTAGTCTAACGGTCACCTCCCGGATTATAAGCTTTGAAAAACCATTTTACAATGGTATTTTAGTCATGATACAATTAAACAAGATAGCGCATTGCGCATCTCAACATAAAATGACGTCATCGGCGCACACAAATTTTGTTTTCTAAGAGTAATAAAACAAATATTTTTCGACTCAAATTTAAGATTTAAATATTAAAAATCGTTTCTTAAAAACCATTCAATTGTTATTTGGATTCTAAACAAACATTTATATAATTAAAAGTACTAAAATGTCGGCCAATTTGTGTGTCTGTTTAGTTGTATCATGGTATTTTAGTATGGAATAAACAAGTTGTCTCATTCTTCTCCATACAAAAAAAAATCCATTACAATAAGGTCTGGAGATCTTTTACCGAATTCATTTCAACAAAAGAACCGATTCTGTTCAGAATTTTTTTCTAAACAAAATCGATTCTTTTCTATCAAAACAAATCTTGGTTCTTAGCCAGATTTCAATCCGATTTGCACGCACACTTCGAAGACTTGGCATTTCTATTACGTCAAATTGAAAGTCGCGGCATTTTTATTATTATTATATTATTATTATTTTTTGGTTGCAACGATTTCTACATAATTAAACAAAATATTCAACAATATTTCCAGTGAATATAACTACAAAAATAATTAATTGCAGCTGTCTAGTAACACACACAATCACACGAAAAAATATTCAATTCTTTTACGATTTCCTTTCAATTCACCGAAACAAATCGATTCTGTTTAGGAAAAAATCGATTCTGTTTAGATAAAAATCGATTTCCTTGTCGAAATGAATTCGCCATTTATCTACCAGCGAACTGCTTGCAACCAGGACTGTCGAAGTACTACAATTGGAGTATTTGTACTGCTTTTAGAAACCTTGTACTGCCAACATGGCCAAAGTACTTCCGGTTTTTCCTGAACTACTTTCCCATACAAAAACTTCAAATCAATCTTTTTCATTATTCCTATACTGCTCTCCGATAAACACGGTTCTTCTCGCATAGCTAAAAAAGCCAACAGATTTTAAAAAAGTTTCACGAGTATTGCTATGTGAAAAATCATAAAATTTGAAAACTGTCTTTCGAAAGATGGCTGTCTCTTGAAGGCGTTGTCAACAGAGTTTTATATAGCAATGAGTATCTCTCAAACACTTTTTTCTTCTTACTGGGTTCGATGCAGATTGTCTTAGCAGATGATATTAATATTGAACTAAATTCTACAAATTTATCTTACTATCCTATATTTACTTATACTTATTTATCCTATATTTAAAAACTTACAAACAAGCTGAAAACCACAGAATACATACGTTTTGATGAGCACAGTTAAAGGATTTTTTAAAAACATTTTATCAAAAAGGAAAATTTAACGGAGCCTTGTTAATGAAAGAAGAAAATATCTCTATGACACAAGTAACCCAACTAAACCCAAGAAATTTGGGTGAATGTTTAGTACAACATTACGAAGAACATAATAATTGAGGATTTGGAATCTGAATGGAGAGCCTTTTGAACTTACCAAACTTATCTAGAGAATATCAACTGGACCGATTTTGGTGTTCCTTATTTTTGAAATAAAAATAATTCTATGAAAAATTTGTATTTTAATGACGAACTGCCATGAACTGTTTTTTTTCTTAAAGTACTGCTTTCTCATAAAATGAAACGACAGCCCTGCTCGCAACTAATCGCAACTGTATTGAGTTGGATAATATGATAGAGCTAGTTTAATCATCGGAATATCCTAGAATAGTTGTGGTAAATCATTTCTCAAAAACTCCAGTAGTCATATTTATAAACGTTGTCTAACTTAAGACAGCCGTCCAAAGCTATAAATCTACATATTTAAATGTTGACCGAAACCAGGCTACGGAAACGCTCACACACTGAAAGTTATCTATGAAGCTTATCTATGAATAAATGAATGTCTTGAAACTTATCTAACTAAGACAACGGAATCGGTTGTCTAAACTTTGACTAATGTGACGTTTTATATTTTATTTCCAAATTATTTTGAACTATAAGGACACTGTCTAAGTAGTCAAAAATCTAATAAATGCAGCTTCAGGTATTTTGTAGAAACATTGCATTGCAAATCATGCAGTCATGCTAATTGATGGATCATTTCTTACAGCTTCCGGTATTCTTCCAATCAGCTAATTTCAATTCTTCTTACGTATTATACGCAAACCTAGCTCTTTATGCGTATTTAAGAAAAAATGTTAAAGAAAGGACACTTTTGACAGGCAGTCGAATGAAAAAGCATGCATTTAAACATTCGTTTAGCCATACAATAAAAGGAAAATCGTCCTTATTGCTACATATGTAAACACAAAATATGTAATTGTTCCTTTCTTACCTGCTGCAGTTTTTTTAAGCATCATAAAATCTACGGGTTTCACCCACACTAATTATTGTTTTATTCTTTTTTAATTATTGTTACGTTCATAAGAAGAAATAAGAAAATGTACATATATGTATGTATATAGCGCATTTTTGTAGAAAATAAATGGAACTGGCTTAAAAAAATAAATATCTGAAAACTTAATAACATATCTCAAGCGAAGTTTCTGTAGTTAGTTTAAGCGGAGATATTTTGGTTGGAAGTGACTTTAGAAATGTCAATTTAAAATAATTTTTTTTACAAGGCCAGGGCCCTCCACCGAGCGCCAGGGGGTATTTTTCAAGTCGTGCGAAGCTTGACTCGGCATTAGCACTTTTAATGGCGAAAAGCAGTTTTAAATTGGCATTTCTCTAGTCTCGTCCATTTTTGTTAGCATAATATATGTGTCAAGGTAGACCAAAGTAATTTTTTTTTTTAAATCTTCTTCAAATAACGTTCAAATTTGAGATAGACCCTTACTGTAAGACTATATTTAAGTAAGATATTTAACTTGCATTTTTGGTTTATTTCTCATAATCGAAATTTAAATTATTATTTTTGGGCGTCTTTATTTCACGCAGCCTTGCCAGTTTGAATTATATGTAGGTATAACAAAATATGTATATGTCCATACATACATATAACTTACACAATTCAAAAATATAAAGTGGCATCCAATCTCACTTACGCATTTGTCTAGATTTATTTAATCTTTGAATACTGAAGCGCATAAATAATGTCAATAATAATTCAGCCCCAATATCACACTAAACGAAAATAACAAAAAAATATATGTACATACGTCTACATAATAAATTTGTTTAATGGTTTGCAATTTTGCTCATTTAATTGCTACAGGTATCAATAAATAAATAAATTAATAAAAACAATCCCGTAATTAATCAATTTAAATTTGAAACGATTGGCATATCTTTGATGTTTGATGCGAACAAATATTTAAACTTACCATAATCAATGTTAGGATGAACACTTGGTATTTGAAGATATTCTCGGAATATTTTGATTTCTTCATTTTCCTCCCACGAATTCATTGTGTGAGCGTATATGTAGCTTTGGGCTTTTTTAAACAATTCAAAAACACAACAATCGCTCGATGTCGATTTGGATGGATTTTTGTTGGCAGATTTTCGAAAAGAATTTCAATCTAAAATGATGCAGTCAAAATTATACTAGAACAAAAAAAAAAAAACACTTAACATTGCTGCCACATACGGGTCATCAGTACACATATAGGTGTAATGGTTTTGTCGGCCAAAAAGTGGTTATACCTGCAATGGAATCGATTTGGTATTTCTGAATATTTTCACTCCTAATTTACTTCGTTCGGCCTAGAACTTCACTTTTTTCGAATAAAAAAAAACAGAATTAAAATCAAAATAAAACCATTCTTTTTATTCATTAATTTTATGGCAGACAAAATGAGTGCTTTGGGGTATGTCGAATGCCAACTGCCAACTGCCAACTAAAATTGAGAACTGAGTTGCCTTATTACTTTACTTTCAGTTTTAGTCTTCTCTTTATAGCAAAAAAGAAATGTTTGGTTGCTCTTTGTTTGGGGTTTTCGTTTTGTGAGACAAGAATTGAAGAGAAAAACACACGTTATCTTATATTTACTTATAATATAAACCGCATTTTGGTTGCTTTTTGTGTTTATTTTTGTTCTTCATATTTCTTTCCATTAAGGTTTGTTTATTATCAAACACCAGCTGATAGTATGGCGGCGCCCTAATCGTTTTACTTTAAATAAGATAATCACCATCAGCGACCTCATGTGGTTAAAAATGACTTAACAAGTTGACAGGTCACCAAATCAAATATTTTATTCAGATAACATAATAGAACTTTTAGTTTTGGAATTATAACCTTGACCTCAATTTATCTGTAAAAGTAAAGACATTTATGCATGTAGATAAAAATAAAGGCCAAACAGATATTTACATATTTATAGCAAAACATGGTCGTAGCTAGGAATTTCCTAAGGGAATTTAATATTTCATTGGGTAGGATATTTTTCTTTTTCCATCGTTAGAGTACCTTATAGAAATCTATAAAATCCGAGTTTTTGACCATCCGTAGGGTTTCCGCCATATTGATTTTAGGATTGAACTGGGTTTTCAGTTTTTTCTAAACAGAAGGAAGTAGCGAGATTTTTTATTTGTAATCGCTATAAGAAAATCGTTGATATAAGTCTCTTTACGCGATGACTCTTTGTTTCTATAGCATTGTTCAATGGCAAAAAATATATAGAACAGAACACCAAAAAATAACGAAAAACTTCAATATAAAAATGTTGGAATAGAAAATGGCTACCCTAGCTGTCAATAAAAAAAAAACAAAATTTGAGCATATATATGCATATATGCAAGTTTGAAATTGTCTTATACACGCCTTTCTTTGGAATCGAATTGATTAAAATGCACTTTTAAAAGAGTTAGACAGAGATTCCGAAAATAATCATCATCATTCATTGAAAAAATAACAACAGCTGATTTTGACAGTTTTCAGAAATCTACTCTGAATGTGACTAAAAAGCAACTGCTAGATATCCTGTAGGTACTAAACTGTTTCAGAACAAACTGTTCATTGAAGAGCAATTAGAACAGTTTAGAACAGAAAATTTCCCATTGAACAGCAAAAAGTTGTACTTTTCTGTTCAAAGCTGTTCCGAATAGCCTCGTTGACCAAAGCTTCTACTGAATCTTTTTGAAAATTAATGAGTGCAAAGGAGAAAAAAAATCTGATTTCACCTTCGGATTTATTAATTTTTGAAACGTGTCAGGGACAAAGTATCCTAAAAGTGCAATGATGGACTACATAAAAATTCGAATAAAATCTAATAATATATGTATGTAGATATGAACGTTTAAAATTCGAAATCGGAAAAGTAGATGTATATGTACCTAGATACGTAAAAAAATGAATACATCATGCACTAAATAATGTTTGTACATATATACAATGTTGCAGAGCTTTTCTTCTCAAAATGATTAAGCGGTGTTTTTTTCGGTAAGATACAAAATACGGATGTTATTTGTGAAATACAAACTCAACTTTAATTCAAGAAAGCGGCAACCCTGATGAGATTTTATGCTTAAACATTTGGATTTAACCATATATTTATTACAAAGAACCCGTTTAAATTTAGCTTCCATACAAAATTTTCTCCAAAATGTAGCCAAACTAAAAGTTAGCAAAGTATTTTAGCAGATTATGGTATGCAGCTACAGCTAACAAAAATTGAGAACGTTCAAACGTTCAAACAATTTTTGTACACATTTTTAGTTTATTTCAAAAGTGTCCAAAGAAAGAGTTCTTAGATTTCTGAAGATTGTTCAAAATCGACAATATTTCAAAAAAGGTGCCAAATTGAAATTAAAGTACCCCAAAGGTAACCCTGGTCGTAGTTGATAAGTTTAAAAAAAAAGAGATGCTATTGACTTCTTGCGGAGAAATCTTGTTCAGGATTCTCCTTCTTGTCAGTTAAACTGACTGAGTTTCCACAATGAATTCTAAGAAACGTCGACTGGTTTATTAACACCCCTAACATTTTATCCGTTCGGAACGGAATTTTCTCCGATTCATACAAAATTGATTTTGTAAAAGTGAAATGTTTCATTTCGTCATACGATTAAAACTTTTCTATATTATTAATTGTAACTTACTAGCACTCGGCTACCTAAAAAGATAAAAGATTAGCCAATAAAAAAAACTATTAGTCCTTTTTCGGAGAAAATTCCGTTCCGATCGGATACCATGATAGGGGTCTAATTCTCGAAATTTTGTCACAATCAATAATTCTAGAATTTCGTGTGAACTTTGGTTTGTGAAAATAAAATTCAAAATGAAGATACATATACATATATTGGTGATCAAATGATTTACCTCAGCCAAAGAAAAGAATCAATATTTATTTGGTTAAATTCAATTGAAATAAAGACAACAAATTCTTCGCAATAGTTGAGAACAGCTGAAATTTACAAATTACAAATGTTAGTAGGAATGCCAATTTTAAGTTTGTGCCTATTTTTGAATTTGCAGTTAAAAATAAAATAATAAAAAAAATCATCAACTAGTTTTTCAAATATTGAATTTTCAAAAAAAAAGTTTTGAATTTATTTTTTAAAATCCAAATGCAATTTTTGAAAATTTTAACTTTTTAGAAGCATATGATTAAATTTAATTTAAACCAAAAATTTAAACAAGGCAATCACTAGTCAACTGATGAGTTCAAGTGAGATCGCCGGGACGAAACGCCAATTTTTATGGACTAAAGGCCGTTAAAAGCTATTTTAAATCTTTAATTTAAATCGGTTAAGCCGATAATGAGAAAGTAAATAGTCAATCAAATGTATGGGAGGTGTTCTAATGACTTGCTACTAGAAGGCGTATCTACTACTTATTTCAGCAAACAGGACAAATTTATATAAAAATTGAAGGAGTTTTTTTTAGAAAAGAAATTTTTTATTTTAGATTGTGTAAAGGGTTTTCCAATAAGAGGTGTTATGAAGAATAAAACCCGTGTTCGTCGCTCAAGAACAACTGAGAATATTGCTGTTGTAGCCCAAAGTGTTGAAGAAAACCCAGGTTTGTCCATTCCTCGTCGTTCTTTGGAATTAGGCATTCCACAAACGTCATTACACCGTATTTTGCATAAAGAGTTGGGTCTTAAGGCTTATAAAGTTCAGTTAATACAAGAACTCAAGCCGGCTGATCATCAACAACGTCGTGTCTTTGCTGATTGGGTCCTTGAAATGCATGAAAATGATCCGGAATTTCATCGAAAAATCATCTTGACTGATGAGGCCCATTTCCACCTCGGAGAGGCTACGTCAACAAGCAAAACTGTCGCATCTGGGGCTCGGAAAACCCAAGAGTTATTGTTGAAAAGTCTCTCCATCCTCAACGCGTGACTGTTTGGTGCGGTTTATGGTCCGGCGGGGTAATTGGACCTTACTTTTTCGAAAATGTGGCAGTTACGGTCAATGGATTGCGCTATCGAGAGATGATTAATGATTTTTTATGGCCAGAATTGGATGGTATTGATCTGGACAACGTTTACTTTCAACAAGACGGCGCTACGTGCCACACAAGCAATGAAACCATCGATCTTTTACGGGAAAAGTTTCCGGACCGTGTTATCTCTCGAAGAGGTGATCACAATTGGCCACCGAGATCTTGTGATTTAACACCTTGCGACTTCTTCCTTTGGAGCCACGTGAAAGATAAGGTCTACGCCAACAGCCCAGCGTCGATCAAGACCTCAAAGATGGAATTCGTGAGGCTATCGAGGACATAGGGCAGCCACTTTGCGATTTGGTTATGGAAAATTTCATGAAAAGGATATGGTCCTGTAAGCGTGGTGGTGGCGGCCATTTGGCTGATGTTGTGTTTCATTATTAACGACATACCTTCCTCTTTATAATGAAATAAACATCCGATCATTTATCTCAAAAAATGCAATTTTTCTTTGAATATCAAAATAACACCTCTTATTGGAAAAGCCTTTAGTTACAAATCACAACGATAGCAAGTTGTACGAAAATCAACTCATTCTTCCCCAATGAAATATTAAATAGTTTATTTTCAGCACTTCTGTTACCTCATAGGCCTATAGAATTTAGGGGTTGTAATTAATACTTCTGGCTTCAGCCATTCGAAAGCCCCCGGCCCCCTTTTGGGTACGTTTTTTATGCAGGATAATGCAACAAAAATTTGAATGGCCAGTGTGATACAACGCATCACTACAACATGCCCTTACATTCAAAATTTACATACTAACATCAAAATCAATTTTATCTCTGTATAATGTTAGGTATACCTTTGTTTACATAAATGTAGGTGCACTCAATGTAATAGTATCTACAAGACGACTTGATATGTGCCAAAACTAGGAATACATTTCATTTAAATTCACATAACACATGTCTAAGAAAATCAATGTCTCAAGGGTGATTTGGTTTTGTATAATGGTATAGGAATATTTTCGCCTTTGAGTTATAGAGCTATAAAATTATTTTCATAAGTATTACTTCTGAATAAATGTATCAACAAAACTCCACTTTGAAAGGCGAATCGTGTGTAAGGTGTATGCTTATCATGATGTTTGGATCTGAAACATAACAAAACAGCTTTTCCCTGAGCTTAATTGCAAGGCCAAAGAGAATTGAAACTATATGTTTATAAGGTCAATCGTCAATCGTGAAGGTTCAAGGTTTACCTTTGCATTATAAAAGTCCTGTTACATAAACTTTGTGAGAGTCTTTTTTTTTTGTTTTTTGAAAGCTATCTCAACACGTGATGATAATAAAGTATTCACAATTTTTATATAGGAAATCAATTGAAATTAGGTAAACCATTTGTTTTTTTGAACAAAAAAAAAAAAACACTTTTCTTTAAACATTATTTGGATATTGTTTATTAACCCAATTTTTTTTATTGGGATTATAATAACTATTGCAACCGTGTGATTTAAATCGATACAAAATTTAACATAATTTCGATTTTTTTGTATCAAAATTTTACAACAATCTTTGAAAGAAACTCATTGTTAGTCGCGAAGAGTATATATTTTTTTTTGATTATGAATACTTTGGAGTTATATTTACAAGTACGATGTATTTATATTTAAGATTATGATTAACAAAGTTGCCATCATTTTCAATTGACATGCAATTTGTTTTGTGGATAAAATTAAACTGTTAATCAGGAACAGATTTATGAGATTTGCATCTTTTGATGGCGATTGCGCGTAACACATGAAAGGATGTTGAAAGTAGCTTTTTTCAAGAGCCACAAAAGCTTATGAGTACTCACGTGATGGAAGCAGTATCAACAGGTTCTAGTGTGCTTTTAGTATCTTATTAGTTTTCATTTTAAATATTTAAATTTCAAAATTGAAATATTGAGATTGAAGAGGTTTGATTGATATTTATGGTTTATTTTTGAAGCGTAGATAAGGATAATCTTCATAGGTATATACTATGAACGTGGTAGGTACTATAAATCTACATTTTTTAAAAAGTACTGGCTGAATTCCAGCTGGACCAGATGGGTAAACATTATTTAACGATAAGAGAAGTTCTAAAATATTACACTGTTGCACAGGGATATTACTGCAATTAGTATGATCATAGGTATGTAAATTTCTAAAGTAGTTTTCGTCAATAAAATAAATAAATAAAAGAATTATGAACATTTTTTGCAAAAGCTCTACAAATATCAGTGGTTTTATTTAACGAACAATTTTCATACATACATTTTCATTTTTTTTTTTTAAATTAACAAATTTCCAAAAATTTTTGAGGTCCACTTTTAAAGAACTACCCATTTCGTTTATATACAGGGTGTTTTTTTTAGACGTGTGGTTTTCAATCTGGCAATACTTTTTTCGGAGTTGGTTTTTTTGACAGTTGTCACTTGATTTATGCTCAGTTTAATTTGAAATTTTATAATAAATAGACTTATTTCTGAACAACGTTTGAAAATCGTGCAAATTTATTACTAAAATAATGGTTCGGTTTGAGCGATTTTCACAAGAAAATTTTGTTTAGCGATGAAACTCATTTTTGGTTGAATGGATACGTTAATAAGCAAAATTGTTGTATTTAAAGTAATCATAATCCACACGCCATTGTTGGGACGCAGTTACATCCTCAAAAAGTCACTGTTTGGTTTGCTCTATATGGGCAGAGGGAATCATTGGTAAATATTTCTTCAAAAATTAAGCAGGCCATAATGTTACAGTCAATGGGAACCGCTATAGAGCCATTATTAATGACTTTTTCGTGCCTGAATTGGAGGATGTTGATGTGGACGACCTCTGGTTTCAACAAGACGGCGGCGCTACATGCCATACAGCCAACGAAACAATCAATTTATTGAAGAAAACTTTTGGTGGGCGCATTATCGTGTCGCGTCGTTGGCATGTGGCGTGGCCTCCGCTCCAAAATCGTGTCATTTAACACCGCGCTGGACTATTTTTTGTGGGATTATGTGAGGTCGCGTGTCTATGCAGATAAGCCCGAGACGATTGACGCCTTGGAAGAGAATATTCGGCGCATTATTGCTGACATACGGCCCCAATTGCTGCAAAAAGTTGTCGAAAATTGGGAATTTATTCGAGTCAGACGTGGCGGCCACTTGCCTGATGTAATTTTTAAACATAATGGCAAAACCTTATCGGTATAATAAAGCTAAATTCTTGGCCATGACATTAAATTATATGCGTTTTATTTCTTCTTGAAAACCACACGTCTAAAAAAAACACCCTTTAGTTAGGGTATAAAGTTTTGGAAAGAGTTTTAAATTCCTCAAAAAGGGTTATGTAGGAGTTATGGTCAAGCGGAGAAAGAGTTTTAAATAAACGTATATTTTCCATGCTCTATTTCTTTTATTATGGAGGCCTTTTAGTTCTTTTCTTTTTCAATAGTTTTTTAGGAATAATATTATTTATGCATAAAAACTTGTAGCTGCTTCATCAATATTACTAGACACTGATATATTTTCAATACCAGATCTAGTAAAATCTTCTCAAAGCAACTAAAAATTTGCCTTTTTGAAGTAAAAACTTGTATGAGCAATCAAAAGAGTTGCTATTTTCAATAATAATGTGACTGCTAAAGTCAAGTAGTATGTCCAGAGGGGGGTGGTATTTATTTATATTAGAACTAATTTCTAGAACAAGAGTACTAATAGCGTCGGAAGAAAATACTAAATCGAGCATTCGATTTTTAGAGTTTTTGATACAGCTTATTTGCTGTAAGGCATTAGTGCAAATTTTATCAAGAAAGATAAGCTCACTTTGTGATGAAGTTAAAGAGACTTGTTGATAAGATTCATCTTCAAAAGGAACCCACTGAATATGAGGTAGATTAAAACCCCCAAAAAAATTAAATGTTGCTATTGGAGCAAGACAAGTCAATAACAAAATCTAAGGCCATAGAAAGTTCGTCATAAGCTGTTCCCAAGCTTTTCGGAGGAATATATACGTTAAGAATATACACGAATTTAAATTCAAAAGATAATTTTATACAAATTATTTCGATAGATATATTGAAAGGGAAAACAACAGGCGAAGATATAAGTTTGTTTCGAACAGCGCCAGCGATCAGAACACCACCTCCCACTTCTATTGGTTTGTAATCATGACGATCTTTCCTGTAAACAATGAACTCTTGATTAAATAGTTCAGTGTGTCCAAGAGAGCCAAGTTTGCGTCAAAACAAAGATGTTATGAGATAACGCTTGAGAGTTAGTGAAAATGTCGGTAGTTTTGCTGCGGAGCCCTCTTACATTTTGGTATAAGAGCGTGATTTAGTTTTCTACAATTAGTTTATTAGTTGGGTAACGGGTGCGTCTGTTTTTTCGTGTAGTGCAAAATTCTCTAATAAGAACTTCTGGAGGCCAAATACCTTTATTACAAATGGAATCAAAGAAGCAAGAAGCATGCGAAATTATTTTAAAACATGAAACAAAACTATTTGCCAATTTTTTTTTTGTAACGATCCAATCTACACGCTCTAGCTTTTTTCACACCTTATATAAATCAGCCTGTATAATATGTACAGTACATACATATAATGAGGAGAGGGAAAATTCTCTTTTGGCTCATATGAGACATAAAGTAAAAGTAAGCTAGGATTTATAATGTCCCCAAGTATTTTATATAATGAATGAATCTCAACAGTTATTATTAATCATCTGAGCTACGTATATAATGTCAGTAACTTCGTTATAAGGAATAATTATTATTTTTGTCACTGCGAAAATATTACGCATACGCCACAGTGCATTCAAGTTAATCAAAATTCAATACCTCTCTAGGTAGTGGCAAAGTGTATTTTGAGTAGTAGTTTCTAAACTTATCTCACATATATTTTAATCTGTACCTTAGTCGAATAAAATCTAATCCATATACCCAATTATTTAATTATTACTGGAACTTGTAACTGCACTTCCTTTTTTTTTAATTTCACAAATGATTTTGTTCACCTTACGGTCTAGAATGAATTTGAAAAATATTTAATAATTGATACAATTTCTTATAGCTGAATGCAATTGATATTTTAGGATCTTTTTCAAAACTTTTAGAAGTTAAAGTTGGTGTTTCTTATCTCTACAACATACCTTCACTCGGTGTAGTAGAGCCTAAGTAGGGAAAGCCTCTAACAACCTCAATGTTAGTTATAAAGGGTTTTTTTTTTACAGGTAACATTTGTGGCCGTGTATTGGCAATAACGCGGCGAATGTTGTCCTCCAAGTGGTCAATCGTTTCGGGCTTATCGGAGTAGACTAGCAACATCACATATCCCCACAGTCAAGTGGCGTTAAATCGCACGATCTTGGAGGCCAATTCACGGGTCCGTAACGTGAAACTATGCGGTTACCAAAAGTTCCCTTCAATAAATCAATTGTGGCACGAGCTGTGTGACCATAAAGCACACCAAACAGTCAGCTTTTGAGGATGTAGGTGTCTCAACATTCACTTGAGGATTATCATCACTCCAAATACGGCACTTCTGTTTATTGATGTATCCATTCAACTAAAAGCGAGCTTCATCGCTAAACAAAATTCGCTTATGAGCGTACATATTTCGAACAGAACCATGCGATTTTTAAAATAAATTTGCACAATTTGGAAGCGTTGTTCAGGCGTCAGTCTATTCATGTTGAAATGCAAAAAAAAACTAAAATTAAGAAATCACTTCACTTGACAGCTGGCAAAATGGCAGTCGGTTAAAATAGTGTTGCCAACGTTGAGTTCTATAACTCTAAAAAAACACCCTTTATAAAGGGTCCACCATCTAACGTTTTTTTTGATGTGTAAACATCTATGCTGGCGGTAGAGTGAAAGAAAAACGTGAACGTTTGTGTGCAACGTTACGTCGTGCAACGTTACGGTGTGCAACGTTACGATCTGCATACTAGGATGGGTGCGTTCAGTGAAAAAAATCTTAAGATCCCCTTCAAGCAAAAACAAGTTCGTTTTGGATCCGCGCACGTTGATGTTTACACATATTAACCGTGAGTCCCGGCACTCACACAATTTTTTTTCAACTAGTGCTTATTTCGTGAATGGTAACACTTAGCTCATGTCTGATTTGACAGATAATTAGTTTTATCCTTCCGCTGAACGAATATGGTTGTGTATACGCTTCGCTAAGTGGGCCTGCGATCGACTTAGAGAAGACGCCGATTTTGCCAAAAAAATCATCTTTTCAAATGAAGCTCATTTTGATCTTGGCGGGTAGTATACAAGCAAAATTGTCGAATTTGGGGCACAGAAAACCCGCACGCATACATTGAAAAGCCGATACACCCAAAACGAGTCACTGTTTGGTGCGGATTTTGATCCAGAGGCATAGCATAATTGGGCCATTTTTCGAAAATGAGCAAGGAGTGGCCGCTACAGTGAAAGGCAATCGTTATCCCTGAGAATGTAGAACATGTAAATTTCTTAGCCCCGAAATCGTTTTGTTTTAACCAATTTCTTTCGGGGTTGCAAAAACACACGCCTGAAGAGTGAAAGATAGGACGACCGTAGAAGTTACATAAAAAACAAACTGTAAACTGCTTAGGTTTCAGTTTTTATAGATTTATGCTCGTAGCCAATGGAAAAAGACAACAAAATGTTCAAGTACATTTATCGATTTTGGAAAGATCAACTGTTATTTCTTGTATGAAAAAAGTCACAGAAGCTTTTTTTTTTGTAGAAAAATTTCTTCTACAAATTCTTTGGGGGCCTTTGACTCCCTGTAAAATTGTAGTGCCACTCGAATCTCTGGAGAAAGCAATATGATAAAATACAGTTATTCATAATTATTAAATGTGTGCCATTTAAATGAGGCTAGGATATATTTTACGATATATATTAACCATAAACCTAAAACCGTCATACCACAAAAATTACTTCAACAATATTTTCCCAGCTATAACTTGCATGCAGTTTGTTTTTATTTTTATTTTTTATCTTTATAATAACAATACCATACATTCATTTGTAGTTTCTGAGTTTCTGTCTGAAATCGCACCCGCTCGAAAGTGATCTATCAAGTTTCATTTGTTCAGTTCGTCGCTAAGCACTTCATGTGAAACAACTCGCAACGATCTGTCTCTTATATTGTTATCGAAATTAAAAACACTTAGAAACAAAAACTCAAAAAAAAAAAAAGAAAGAAAAAGATATTTACAAAATGAGTGAATTAAAAGTGTGGGAGCAAAATGAAGAAATAAAATACTTTCGGGAGTATCTACGAATTCCAAGTGTTCATCCAAACATCGATTACGGCAAGTTGAAGATCAAAATAATTCAATTCATTCATTCATTAAATTGTTTTAAATTAAGGGTATAACTTTTGGCAAAATGAAGGGTAAATTATTTTGTTCTAGTTTAGAATGTGAAAGGGGATTTTGTTAAGCGTTACTCAAATTTACTCACGCGAATACCTATATAACCGTCAAGGAAAAATCAATTTATTCCCAAAAACGATTTTATAGATTTGGTTGAAAAAATTCTGTGCGAAAGACGTTTTGTTTGAAACGTTTGAATTATCGTAATTAACATATATGTATGTATGTACATATGTAATTAAAACAAAATCATAACCGAACAAATTTATAAAAAGATGAAAGAGGCAAACGCTTGGATATGTTTATTCACTTGTTTTAACGAGGCACAATATTAATGTACATAATATATAAGAAACCATCATACAAAGCTACCACAAGCACAAACAAATGTATGTACACTTTACAAGTGCATATAACTATGCATTTAACGTTGATTGTTGATAATATCATTGCATCCCTCAAATTCATTTAAAGGTGATACAAAAATGGGTGCAGTTCTGTTCCCCCAAAGATGAGTTCCCGAGTAATGGGAGAATGGAAAAAACCCAACTAATATGATAGTGTATATACAAACGGAAAGAAGGAAATGCAATCAATGCGTATGCGCTCACGTTTTAATAGGATTGACTAACTCTAGCTATCCAAAAAATTGTAAGATACCTTTAGTTGTTTTTGTATCAGTTGACCTGAGCTGTTTTTTCACAAGCGATTACAACAACACAAACCTATATCCAGATTGGTTTGAATAGTTTTGTAAACGTGTCCAATGGTGCTTTTATATGTTTGAGATCTAATAGGGTTCAGGTTATATAGTTACGTGCGTATTTAACAAAACAAAGCCTTGAGATAAATATTGATGGCTGAACACTTGTGTCAACAATGCAGATAAATTATGATTCTATTTATGAATCATTTAAAGACTTACGATAACTGTAGCCTTTAAGTATGTTCAGTGGGTGATATGTATCTGCTGGGGGCTTGACGAATGTCGATGCCGTAACTGTATGTTTGCTTTTGCTTACAGCAGGGTCAATGTTTTATTATTTAACTTAACCATAAGTTAATTAGGTACGACAGTGGTATCATTGACAACTATACATACATATTCTTAATCATTCTTGAAATTGATAAATATTCGTTTAGGTTTCAGTTCAGTCTCTGAAAGTAACGGTGCATTAACTTGTACCTACATATATAAATGTATATGTTTGTAGGTATATCTTAATTTCTTTTATAAAATGAACATAAGTTGAATCAAGAGCAAAGATCGAAATGAAAAAAAAGATAAGATAAGATTGATAATAGGAATAAGAGCCATAATCAAGATCAAGAAAATAGGTATTCATCTTGATAATGGTTCACTTCCCCATTCATGCATACATCGTATCTTGAAATATATTAATGTACTAGATGGCCAGCCGGCTTCGCACGGATAGACAAACCTAAGCTTCGCATAAAAATTACAAAAGAAAAGATAAATAAATATTTCAACTAACTCTTGTAATCAAATACTACTTTATACATAGATTTTAACCTACTTCAAGTTATGAATGGCTAAATATGTAAAAAAATGATATTCTAAGTTCAACCTTTATTATTTTCCCAACACAGAAAGATTTTTTGTAATCAAAAACTACTGTTTTGATTTTATCCCATTTAACTCTATAAATAGCATTTTTACTTGCGATATAGGTACTATATGGGAAGTTATGGATTCGTACAAAAAATCGAACTCGAGATTTTGATCAAACTTTACATTACGATGATAGAGAAGTCAAAAAAAGTGGGTCTCGCAAAAACGTCCGTCTGTCTGTCTGTCGGTTCGACTACAGCTTAAACGGCTGGGTCGATTTTCTTTAAACTTGGAACCTAGCGTTTTTTGGACATTCCCCCCACCCGTTTTTTCTCTTTTTTTTTAGGACCAAAATTAACAGTAGCTGTCATACAAAATTTCTTGGCCAAAAAGGAAAAACTTATTTTTCTCAAATCCAGCGCTAACGAATTTGTTTTTAAGAACTCAATAAATTTAAATAGCTATAAGTTGCCATTTAATTAAAAAAATGGTTCCGAGAAATGGTTATTAATGGTACCTCAAATTTTTTATGAAGAAGTATTGACACAGTTTTAATAATATTGTGTACCGAAATCATAAAAAAAAATATTTTTTAGATTTTTAAAAAAATTTTTAATATTTTTTTTTGAAAACTTAATATTTCAAAAACGACTTGGTCGATTTTTATTAAACTTGGTAAATAGCAGTTTTTAACTTTATCTAGAAGATTTTTGACAAAAATTATTCTAATACTCAAAAATAACGGTGCCTCCCATACAAATGTTAAAAAACCGTTAAGAAAAATATTTTGTTTCTCAAAAACGACTCCTACGATTTTCATAAAAGTTTTTTTGTGTGTTAAAATTAGTACGATCTACCATTTAAAATTTTTAGAGTTTATATTTTACGTTTATTAACAGTACCTCTCATAGAACGGTTTCTTTGATTTTCGACTATCTCAACATCTGATCAACCGAATAAAATTAGATTTTGTATACAGAAGCTTGTAACAAATGTAAATAAAAGTGAGTTTCTAAAAAATGATTTTTGGATTTTAAAAAAAAAAATCAAAATTATTTTTTGAAAATTCGATATTTCGAAAACTGGTAGCAGATTTTTTTGTGAAGTTCAATTTTTAACGCAACATTAATAAATGCTTTAAATTGGCCTACCAATTATTTTTCTCAAAAATGTTAACGAAATTTTATATATAAAAAATTAATTATTTTTTAAACCGCTCCTACGATTTTCAAAATTTTTTTCTCATAAATAAAGATTTATATAAGAAATCAGATGGTGTACATCACGTTGGGTTAAAACGGATTCAAAGTATTTTAATCAATTTCTTTCTAATTTTGTTGATTTAAAACAATTTACCAGTTTAAATAGTATAATTTCCTTTTATGCATATTGCATATGTGCAACACTAGCGTTTATTGTTTATTTTTGTATACTCACATAGTACCACCTGAAACTAAACTAAGATTTGGCAAATGGATAACATATATACTCCTATAGCTAATTTATTTCAGACTATAGAACCACAATGTGATCGCGCATAAGAGCAAGTTCGTGCGACCCAGTCGTGCATATTTTTTTTTTAACAAACACAATCAGATGCCACTTTTCATTTTACCACATTTCACCCTGTAAATGTCAATTTCCTGAAAAAAATCTCTAAAGCCATTCACTAAAAAACAACCTTTCAAATCGGATATTTTTTTTACTTTTACCACATTTCACCCTACAAATAACAAAATTGGATATCGAATATCGCTTAAGCTAATATTTCCCAAGAAAAATCTTTTAAAGAAAAAAAAAAGAATTTACTAAATCGGACATAACACCCTATAGGTAAATAACAAAATTTGAAAACAATATCTCTAAAGCTATTTCCTACGAGAAACCTTTTAATCAAAAAAAAGAATTTCCTAAATCTTAAATTTTTTTTATTTTTACCCCATTTCTCCCTACAAATATTAAAATTTTGAAAAAGAATATCCCTAAAGTCATTTCTAACGGAACACCGAAACACACCATGATCCATTTTTATATGTATATAAACATAGATGATGTATGATTGTATGTATCCACCGTAAATCAAGTGACTTCAGTGTAAAGGTTGATCCAGACTTTGTGTCAAGACGGGGGGTGGAGTGGGCGGTAAAATATTTCACTTAAAAATGCAATCAAATAATCACGCTGACAAATCAAAAATAATTAACCTCCTTTTTACTGCAGTTAAAATTCAGTAAGGTCATTTGGGGTATAGCTTATCGAGTAGGTAAGATTAGAAAGTTCCGTTTTCTCCATCGATACATTAATAATTATATTTAAATATGCACTAAACAGCACTTCATCGGTAGTCAACAATATTTTGAAAAGTTCCAAAAATAAAAAAAAGTAGTGTGCAAAGAAGACGTAGAATTCAATGCACCGGAAGTAGTAGCTACATTATATATATACATACAATCAAGATGTATAGGTATGTGTTTGATATAAATATGCAAGATTAGCTAAGTTGTTTATGTTGTCCATCTTGGATTTTGAAAAAAAAGGAGGCCTGATAGTTTAACACGACTATTCATTACCTTTTGGGTTATTATTTTCTGTAGGATAGTTCGAGTAAATAAAAGTAGGTGCCTAAGTATTTAATTTAAAATGTTGACTTCTCCTTAGTGGGCTTTAGGTATTGTTTGTTGCTATTATTTTTTGAATAGACGGTTCTAGCTAAAGTAACACTGGACGCACGGACGCACAGACCGACGGACGGTATGACGAAACCCACTTTTTCGGACTTCTCGATCAGCGTAGTGTTATACTATGTTACCACCAAAGGTTTATCTTGATTCAGTAGCGGATTTAGGTTTTCTGCCGCCCTAGGCCCGGTTGAGTACGCTGCCCCTCCTTATTTTTTTTAACTAAATTCTTTTAATTGCCTTTATTCTTAATCGTTCTTGCAGAGCCTTTTTTCTGTGCTGCCAGAAAACGCCCGAAAATTGTTAACACGCTTTTATTAGGTTGACCTACAATATGATATTATATGTACCGTCATCAGGGGAGGGAATGTGGGGTCAGATACTCCCATACATTATATGGCAGCATCTTTGTTTTAAGACTCAAAAATGAATTATAGTTTTTAAAAACTAAAGCTCTAACAGAGAACCGAACTAAAAAGCAGTGATGCCATGCCACATGAAAACAAAAGAAGTACCTACAGCATAGACAAAAAATCCCTATTTTTTCCCTACACCTGCACAAAATGCATAAAATAAATAAATATAACAAAATGAAGATATTGTTTTTTATTTATTTTTCTCCTTTTTTAGTTTTATTTTTAGATTTATATAAGCGCAAATAAATAATAATAAAGTTAACAAATACTTAATTAAAAAAAAATTGTAAAAATGCATCACTGTGTAGGTTTCTACGTACATTATCAGTTAGGTATTATGTTTATAACCTGTAGGTGCAGGTATATTGGGGAAACACAAATCAATAACAACCTTTGTAGGTGTGTATACCTATTATGTTTGATTCATGAATATCTATTTTTTAGGAATAGAATAGGGTGATCTTGAATTTTCTTAAAAATCTTAAATTTCAAATCTGCTAAATAATCTTTAAAAATTTCTGGGTGTCAAGTTTAATAAAAATGCATCAAGTTGTTTTTGAATTAATTAATTCTCAACAAAAAAAATTCAATTCAAATAAATATTAAAATAAAATTTTGGTATACAATTCATTTGCAACTTTTTGTAACATTCTCCATAAAAAATGATCCAAATCAGTTGATATGTTTTTGAGAAAATCGGAAAGAAAAAAAACTGATCTATGGGAGGTAACTATTGCATTTTTCGTATACCTATTTTTTTTTATAAAATGGTAAAAAATTGTAAAAAATCACTGAATTATTTTTAGTTGTGGGCATGTTTTTCAAAAAATGAGATTTTTATTATTTGCTTAAAAAAAATTTACGGCAGATACCATAAAAGAAAATGTAACACTAGAAAAAAAGTACATACCTACTGCGATTTAATTAAAAAAACGCAAAACAGACCTTTTTTAAAATTTAAATAGGAAAACCTATGAATATATTATGGTTTTTATTATTGAATCTAATATAAAAAAAATAAAAACGCTCAAAAAAATGATTTACATAAATAAAAGTTGTGTAGGCTCGCACTACCTCACAACGACTTTTCATATGTTGATACTTTAAATTGCAATTTTTAATGTGCAAATAATTGTTTTTTTTTTTCGAAAGTTCAAACTCAATTCGTTTACTGTCCACTTTGAGAATCAATTATTTTTCAGCTGCCCCACAGAAAGAGATAAAATACTATTTTGTCATTTTTCAATAAAATTGAACTTTCTCAACAAGTTATCAATAGTCCTCCTAAGCTACTTTTTCATAACAAAATATCCTCTGGTCTATTGCCGCCCTCCTGCGGTCCACTATAGCGCCCACAGGCATCATCGCTCACTTTGAGAATCAATTATTTTTTTGCGCCCTCAAAGATGTTGCCGCCCTTGGCCCGGGCCTCACGGGCCTAAGCCTAAATCCAGCACTGTCTTAATTATAAGATTGAATAAATCTATATAGTGTTTCCACCACAAAAAAAGATTAAAAAATAGATTGACTTTGAGTGTACCTTTCAAAATACAAATAATGTTGTTTCATTTTTTCGTATGAAGTTGAAGTGAGACAGAAAGTTTCAAAAAAAAGTTTGGATTTGCCAATGAATGCGTTCACCGCGACATAAAATAGGTTTGTTCGTTTTGTAAAACAATTGGTCCTATGAAGATTTACGAGATTTGAAGAAGATTATGAACAAATCTAATCAAATATCGGTTTAGTGGTCCGTGGAAACGTATAATATTAATTTGAACTACAACCTCGAAATTTTTTTCTGCACGAAACTAATACTTTATTCCAATATGTAGGTACTATAGAACAAGTAAAAAGGAGTGAGTACCTAATGATTAGTGAAAAAAAAAATCAAAATAGAATTTTCTCTTAAAAACATACATATTTGTATACATATATTGAATTTTATGTTATGTCATTAAAGATTATATGTATGTATAATATACGAGTACATAGTCATTTTTAAACTACTGCATAGGTTTATCTGAATTTTCTGAAATAAATGCTACCTATAATAATAATTAATAAACTTGAAGAATTCATGAACCAAAAAGAACTATCATTTTCCTATATCTATCCGCTGTCTCTCTTTAACTCCTGTCATTCTCTTTACTTTTCAGAACCCTGCATTGCATTTTTAAAAAGGCAAGCTGTTGATCTCAATCTTCCTTTAAAAATATATTACCCGGTGAATCCAGAAAATCCAGTGGTAGTAATAACATGGACCGGAATGCAGCCCGATTTACCAGCTGTTGTTTTAAATTCACACATGGATGTTGTGCCTGTGTTCGAAGAAAATTGGACACGTCCTCCGTTTGGGGCAGAAATGGACGAAGAAGGTAGAATATTTGCACGAGGGGCACAGGATATGAAATGTGTTGGAATGCAGTATTTATCAGCAATTCGGGCTCTAAAAAAAGAGGGAAAATCCTTTAAACGGACAATTCATCTTACTTTTGTAGCAGGTACATATCTCATCAAAATTCCGACTTTACTTATAAATTTCTGATTTTTTTTTTTTTAATTTAAGATGAAGAATTAGGTGGCGGACGTGGCATGAAACCGTTTGTTCTAACCGATAACTTCAAAAAATTAAATGTTGGATTTTCCTTAGATGAAGGAATTGCAGCTCCAGGCGAAGTATATCCTGTTTTCTATGCAGAACGTAGCATTTGGAGTAAGTTATCTACATATAGGTACCATAATTTTCGTTTTCTTAAGTCTCGATGATTTATTTTTTAAGGAATTTTCTTCAAAATTACCGGAACCACTGGACATGGTTCACTTTTACATAAAAATACAGCCGGCGAAAAACTTCAATATTTGGTTAATAAAATGATGGGACTTCGAGCAGAGGAAGTCCTTCGGTTAGAGAAAAATCCAAATCTTAAAGTTGGAGATGTGACCACAGTTAATTTGACTCGTTTACATGGGGGTGTACAAACAAATGTCGTTCCAGCGCTTTTAGTAATTGGATTCGATGTACGCCTCGCAATTAATGTGGATCATGTTGCTTTTGAAAAACAGGTGAGTTTAAGAAATATGTAAACCTATTATTCCAGTAAAATATTTAACTATTTTCTTAAAAAATAAGCTACTTCAATGGTGTGAAGAGGCAGGTGGTGGTATTACAATTGAATATGAAACCAAGAGACCATATGTAGAACCAACTAAAACTGATGACACTAACCCTTACTGGAAGGCATTTAAAAACGCTATTGATGAACTGTGAGTAGCTGCTGGCATAGTTACCTGAGCGATTTATGCACTAAGAGCCAGTTCCACAATGTCTATAAGTAAAGTTCTGATAAGTTATTCGACATAATATATATATATATTGACACAGCTCATAAGTCCATGGGAGAAAAATCACAGTTTTTCCTTATAATATATTTTAGTGGATTTTGGACTTTTGACCCTGTGCCCATGTTTATTTGTCGAACAACTATTCAGAAGTAATCTTATAACAAATTCAAAACTTTTAACAGCAACAAGATTTTAAACAAAAACTGGAGTCGAATTACAAATAACTTCCACCATAAATAGGAGTTAAAAAAAGTCTTGTGTTTGAGCTCCTTATTGCCATAAATGCTCAAAATAATGTTCCACCGATTTTAATTTTTGTTTTTAATTGTAGTGGTCTGAAAATTGAACTGGAAGTGTTTCCTGGTGGAACTGATAGCCGATACATTCGACAGGTAATTTTTTTTTTTGTGAATAAAATTGTCACTCAGGCAGGACTCATGATATAAATACACTCAAGTATTTCAAAATGTATTTCACCTGCGTCAGTAAATTTTCATTTAATTTAAATTTTTATTTGGCGAAACTAGATACCTAAAAGCCAATTTATAACAGTTTAAGGCCATTTGAAGTGGGTGTGCGTCAACGCATGATTTGAAAATAAAAAACTCCGGGTGCCCGAAGTATATGCCCACCATAAACAGTACTTCTATGAGCCAGAACTCTTATAATTGGCATGTCTATAGAGTTGCTTCCTATTTTTGGAGCTAGGAAAAACTCCTATTTCTGTATATGTATTACCGACATTTAAACAAATAAAACACATACAATCCCATTTGCAGGTAGGAATTCCAGCTTTAGGATTTTCCCCAATGAATCATACTCCAGTGCTTCTTCACGACAATGACGAGTTTCTCAAGGCCGAAACTTACCTCAGAGGTGTGGAAATCTATAAGACAATCATTCCCAAACTGGCAAATGTCTAAAAAAAATCATAAACACAACGCAATATTATTTTATAATTAAAAAATCGTTTCTTTCGGTATATTTTCTGTTTTTTTTTTTTTGTTTTTCTTTAAGTATACATCTAAAATAAAAAATATTTTACTCATATCATCGTTTTTTTTTGTTTTATTTTATTTTTTGTGTCTCAATTTGGTGAATTTCTTTTCTTTTTTCGTATAGTACCATTTCTATTGTTGATTGATGTAGACAAAAATATTTTTAAAAAAGTATAAAACAAAAAGAAATAAAAATAAATAATATTGTTTTTTGTATAGTATATAATAATTTTAGAAATAAAATAAATAAATATGTCACTTTAGTAATTCCGTGGTATTGTTTGTTTTTTTTTTTTTTTTTTGTTTTATTGTTTATTTTACTTTATTTTATTTGTAATTTTTATTTTTAATCGAAAAAATATAAACCCTAGTATTTTCATTGTTTTTATTACTTTGTTATATTGGTTTTGAACTTCGAGTTTATTAATGTTTTTTTTTGTTTTTTTTTTTACAATTTTATTTTAAATATATGTATTTTTGTATTTGTTAAGATAATATTATATAATGTGGTACAAAATGAGAGCAGATATTTTTTCGTTTTTCTCTTACATGATACAATTTATATTTTATATTCATTATCATTACCATTTATTGTTGACTTAAGCTTTGAATCTTTCAAATAGTTTATTTTTTATTTTGTTGTTTTGTTAATCTTTTTTATCTTATCTTTTTTTGTATTATTTTTATAATATTTTCTATTTAGATTTCATTCATGTGGTAAAAATCGTTTAGTTTATTTCACAATTTTAGTTGTTGGTTGGTAGTTTTTATTTTTTATATTTTATTATTGGTATTTATGATTTTACAATATACAGAGATTACTTAGAATAGTGTTGGTTTCAAATATATGTATTTTTCTATTTGTGTTTAAATATAGAAATTAAAAAAAAAATACAAACTCTTACTGAAAACAAAACAGATAGAAACAAAAACCTTTTAATTTTGCTGAAATTGTACAGTGTTGAGTTTTTGTTTTGTTTTAATACACTTAAAACTTTTTTTTAAATTATGTTTGTATTTTTGTTGAACATTGTTTAATGAGTATTAATAAAATATTCAAATAAAGACATGCCAGCTGAAATGTGCCCAACAACTTTAGGATTTTTCCTTTGTTTTCACAATTGATTTCTTTGGTTTACTCTGTTAGGCAATTATAATTATGACCAAAAAGCAACTAACCCTGAATTTAAATTTTGGAGTCTATTTACTTCAAAGGCTTTTTTAGACTTCAGGTAAAGAGTGAATACCTAGGTTTCAGAAATAGAGCCTCACTAGAAATTGTTTAAAACGTCTCTACAACCGAAAGGAAACCAAAAGAGAAACAAATAATAAAAATTGTTAGTTTTAAAAGCAATCTATGCTTATTTTTACTGTTGAATGAATGCACTAAATGTCCACAGTGCACACCGTCGGGGCAGAGAACATCGAACAAACCTATTTTCACTTTAATTTGTTCTGGGGGGTCATTCCGTAATTCGATTATCGCCACACGATATCGTTTTGACGACAGTTTTGAACCACGTAAAAGCAATAATCACTATCGACTGAAAGATATCGTCTTGACGATTGAAAATTTTCTCTCCGTAACTCAAAAATCGTCAAAACGTGATCGTTAAATCGTTAGCATTTGAACGATACCTAATAAGCTATCGTCTTGTGTCGTCTTTTTTGTTTTTGTAAGCAATTTGTTTTTTTTTTTTTCAATAAGGGCGGGTATAGATAGCCGATTTGTTTAGGCGACTTCACGTGTTGCCCGCACTTTTCTTCACTTCTTCTAAATGAAAATTGATATTAAAAATAAATTACAGAATTGTCATTTATGACAATGATTGAAAAGTCAATCCTTCTCAAACTGTGATTTATAATAAACGATTGACGAGACGATAGTGATTGTGTTAAGTGAACCAAATTGATGACGATAACGTGCAAGATTATCGTTTAGACGATTATCGTTTTAAAAATTACGGAATGACCCCCCTGTTCAATTATAAAGCTCGAAGCGCATGCTTTATGTTTCTATACTCAAAGTGCCTGATTAAATGGTTTTTTTACTAAACTAGTGCAAAACGATGAAGAAAAGTCCTTTCATTTCAATCTACCCTTCCCTATCTCACGCCCTTAAAATCTGTATATCTCACTACAACAATAAAGAGCGTTTTATGCTGAATCTGAGAATATTATTTGAAACTATGGCGCATCGGTGGATTTAGGGTGGAATCTTCTCTTCTTTACGCACATAAAATCTGCCTGTCTCATTGGATGCGATTTTCAGTAAAACGACAATGTAAACAGAGGCCTCTATGCTCAAAAGCCTAGCTTAGAGTTCCCGTGCGAAAAAATAAAATCCTATGCAAATATTCGTTTATTCATCGAAATTCTATGTACTTGCAGGTAAAAGGACACAATATTTAATGACATTTGGTTAAATAATTTTATTTGGATGCAAAAAAAATTGACCGGCAATAGTTTTGCATGCGGAAAAAATACTGTAGCAAACAGATGAAAAGTTGTTAAGAAAATTTTAATTTTATTTTTAGGGCTCAAACTGTAAACTGGGCTTAAAGCAAGAAAGATTAATTGGTTGAACATGATGGCGTGGATGAACATAATAGACGATTGCTCAACTTTGTATGCAGATACTTCATCATACATTTCTTGCTGCAGCTTCACATTGTGCCGCTGTATACTAGGTCTGTTTGGTAACGTGAAATTTCTTGCGAATTTGTAGAAATTGTACAATTTGTCACAAATTCCGGTTAGTTAACTCGAAAAAGTTGCAACGAGAGAGCAAATCGAGAGAGAAAAAAATTTCCCCTCTATTGGATAACTTGCGAATTTGTGTTACATAAAATTTCTGTGTGCAAGAAGAGTAAAGACTGTCAAAAACACCCAGCTGTTAGCATCTTTTGCTTTTTATTTAAAATTAAGGTTTCTGATATGTGAAAATTAACTTTATAAATAATAAATAACTTGGCAAATTTATAATCTATGTAATTTTTTTAAATTAAACGCAAATTGTTAACGAAACCAGAATTTCGGCATGAGTGATTGTTGATGTGAGGAGTAAAATTCTGACATTTTGTACACAAAAGTGGTTCAATGCTATTAAGATTTAAACAAATTACTTTCCAGTAAAAGCACTATGCTATAAACAAATGTATATAGTATCAGTAAATTAATAATCAAATTAAAAACTAATTTATTTCTTTTTTATAAATCACTTCATAGCTTAATTTTCTTGAATAAAGACCTTGTTTGTTTTGTACATTCGGAATTTTAATTATAAAGAACAAATTTTCTCTAAAAAATGCGTTAGTAAACTTTCTTGTAAGTTTCTCCATTTTTGAGAAATTCGTTCTCTTTTTGGTGTTTTGACAGGTTTTACACTAGATCCCAAACAGACCTACTATTTTCGTTCCTTTTAGCTACAGCTACAGCCAACCCCTCCTATCGGGAATTCCCGACGAAATGCTTTTCCCTGGGAACAAGTTTCACCAACATGAAAATGTTAAAAAAAATATTCGATTATTATTAAAGTTTGACATTTCTGATTTTCCAGTAAACAAAAAAAGAAGTTTATTTATTTTCTCCAGTGTTTAAATTATAAAGTATAAATAAATTAAAAATTCAAAGAATATAGTTTTTGTGATTGATTGAGTAGGTAGAACAAAGAGAACGCAATGACCAGAGAACAAGATCATGGGGTTTAAGTGATCATTCAAATCCTTTAGAGCTACCACAACCACTGTAAGTTGAATCATTTGATTTAATCAGTAAATTTTGATTTTGTTTTGATCTACATATTCCATCGTTATTATAAAGTTAACAAGCCATTAAGATAAGAACATGCTTGCGTATCACACAGGAGAGGGAAATGACCATGAGGTTGGGTTGGCTCAATCTTCATTTTCAGAAGTCCTTTAAAATGCATTGGATTGGACATTTTTTTTTTTATTATTTATCTTCTAGAGAATGGGTACGTTCAGCAGACACAAGGGACTACATATGTAGTCAAGTGCATTCATTGAACGCAAATTTTACAAAGGAAACTAGTTATTTTTTTGAGATGTCATTAATGCCAAAATTGGAACTTTACTTCCAACCTTTACCTTCCATTGATAGTGCAGATAGTATTTATAATAATATTTTTTTTTGAAAAACACCTTACACAAGTCAATTACGAAATGTAATTTATATTTTTTCAATACTTCTTACTTATGATGCATTTTTTAATTAAATCTTTTCTATTATTTTGATAAAGAACTCCTCCACCCAAAACAATTTAACAAACGTTGAAAAAAGAAGTCACTGAACAATGAAGTTCAGCTTGCTGCTTAATGACAAAATATAATCAGCTGATATTTTGACATAAATGCACTTGACTTGAAATGAAGGGAGATATTTCTTGACTAGCTTTCCAGTCACTTTCCAATAAAAGTTGCCTTAATTGGAAGGAAATTTTGCGACAGCTGGCCAATCAGAGACGAGAAACTAGCCTTGCCTTCAAGTCCCTTCGTCATCTGAACGTACCCAATAACTTACGTTGTTGTTAACGTTTTGAATGACCTCGTAAAATGAGAGGGGAATATTCCGATGGAAAAAAACCATTAAATTTCCCATAAAAAAAATAGTTCACGATAGGTATTTTTTTTCCTTCGGAACACAAAGCTATCCAGATAGAATTGGATACAAATCCGAAGGCGAGCTTGTAATCCAGAATAGGCAGTACATTTATTCACCATCCTTTTGCCTTTTAAGCTTTACTTAGAGACATTCAGTGTGAGGTATTCCGATTTTCAGAGTTAAACTTGTTAAAATGAGCTTTAATGACAATCTATTTTTTATTTGTACAACGATACAAAAAAGTAAGATTTTTGTAAAAATAATTAACTCTGAGATTTCAATTTATTCAACTCTTTTTTTGAACAGGGTAAGCCAATGTTTTGAAATAAAGACTTTTTTAAGCTATTTGCTGCAAATTTAAGAATTTATATTTTGTAAATTCTATTCGCTACTTGTCAACAAAATGAAATGCATTACAAAGGCATTTTACTGGCATGTTTTTATTTTTATTTTGGATAATACCTATTTTGTTTTCTTCGCACTAATCTCTCGATAAATACAATAAATAATCAACAAAAAATACATATTCGTACGCCTATCCAAATGAATCGCACTGTGTATGATTACAAATTGATTGATTTCAAAAATTATTTGTCCAGTGGTTTATTGCAGAAACTTTCAAATAATCATAAATAAAAAAATTTGTAAACATTTTTCAATTTCATGTTGTAGATCACTGGAAGACGACTTACACAAAACTGAAATATTTTCGCAAATGTTATGATTTACATTTTATAAGTTCATAAAATATGCCACAGGTAGTGATTTTCTTGTTTTTCTTTTAACGTATTTATGAAGTGTGGAAACTATGTTTTGTATGCATTCTAAAAATGTATGTTGGGTGATTATTACTTATATTTGTTTTTAGTATTTGTGTAATTTAATAATAAATTTAATGTTTAAAATATTATTTGTTACCCAAATTGTATTTAGTGAAAAAATACCTAATCTTTTGTTTTATACTTCGGTTCATTTTTCAGTTTATTTATTCATTATTTTTTTTTTTTTTTTTTTAGTTTGGTTGTTGTTCAGTAAAATTTATTTTGAGACTTTTGTAAAATATAGTTTAATTAGATGTTGTTTGTAAAATAACTTGTTATTGGTATTTTTTTTTATTTTGTCTTTAATCGGCATCTAAAGTCTTTTTTTATTTTCTTTTGTGGTACAATGTATATCTCATCAAAAAATAATAACAAAAAAAGTAAAAGACAGCAACATAAAACTCCTGTTAATAAGAAAAAGTTTTTTGGTTTTGGTTTTGTTTCTGTTTTTTGTTTTTTTTTAACTTTATTATGTATTTTTTTACTGTTTTTGGCAACAATCTTGTTTTTCTCTCTCGTGTATTTTTTTTAAATAACCTGTTTTATTTTTTTATTTATTTATATAATTTTAGTTCAGTTCTATTGGTTGTCTTGATTTTATATGAGTATATTATTTTTATGTCGGTTTTATATAAATGTTATTTATTTTTTACTGCAGATTTTGTTGTTGTTGTTGTTGTTCTTGAATATTTTACTATTGCGTTATTATTGTGAAAAAAATATACACAAATAAAAAATTAATGAGTGCAGTATATTAGTGTATATAACATATAGTAATGTTTACATCCTTAAATTTAAAAAGTGATACTTTTAAATAATGGTAAGAGGACAAGTTTTTATAAAAAAAATTTTGTTTGTTTTTTTTTATGGCTGAAGCTTTTTCCTTAAATTATAGAATTTATAGCACTTGTTGGTATTCTTTTTAAACTCAACACGTATCTGTATTAATTATGTTTATATACACACGCCTGTTGTTTTGTTTATGTTTACAGATTCAATAATAATTTTATGTTTCAAGTGCTATTTTTAACAGAGTGTATTTGGATTTTTGGAAAATACAAATACTATGCTTAGAAGAGAATTTTGAAAAATTTAAACGAGTTTAGCATCCGTATAATATTTTTATATTTTACTAAATTAAAAATTTTGTATCATACTAACAAATAACATAATATGACATTTTGTAAATGTCATTAAAGGTATGTTTGCTTATGGCCTTTTCGATTGGTAATCCAGAAGAACAATTTGATATGGGTGAACGCTTTTGGAACGATTCCAAAAACAAACTTCTCTTCTTTTCAGAAGAATTTGACCATCATGACGTAAAATTAAAATGATCGGGCGATATTGTTGCCCGCATTGCTATTTTTATATAATATCTAGATATCATTCGATCGTTTTCGCTTTACGTGATAAGACCCCTGTTTCTTTTTGACACCCATTGAATAAATCATTAGTTTTTTTGAACTTTGCAAATATTTATATTCATTTTTCATTAAAGTCTTATAGAAGCTCCATATCCCATTTGGTTTCTTCGTCCGAATAAAATGAATTCAAACTCGGCAAGTTCAGTATGTCCCCTTTCACACGAGGAAATTAAGTTTCCAGCAACTTTCACTTTGTACGAAAGAAGGCCACGACGTAAGTGGGGTGAACAAGATCTCCCCGGTCAACACTTGAGATTTTTTGACATTCTTTTTCAAACTTAAGGTAGTGTACGTTCAACCAACAGACTTTTATATGAAAACTACAGAAAATCTCTTACGATTTTGTTTCTTCGTGTGAAAGGTACAAGAGATTTTAGAAGAAATTAAAAGCAAAGGTCAAAATATCTTCAGCAACTTGTTTCTTCGTGTGAAAGGGACTATGAATACATGGTCGTTTAGCATTACCTTTATTTCGCCAAGCCATTTCGAAACATGTTTGGGTACAAGTTGAAGGAACTCATTCATAAGCATAAAGTACTAAGACAGCAACTTGACCAGGATTTGATATGAAATTAAAAATGCTGTAACTGTTACATTTTGATTGTGACACATCATTTTTTTTCTTCGCCTATTCAGTGTACAATTCCTCCAGTTATTCATCACAAAATTATTACCGTTATAAAGTATGTCATATTAATTATTTTCGAGTCTTTGGCGTCCTCGATTGCTCTTTAATTTCTGGAGTGTGGCCACTTTCGGGCCAGTTTCACAGTCAAAAAAGTGACACATAAGTGGGGAATGTGAAAGATTAATTCCCAATATCACCGTTAACTGTTACCTGAATAAGTGGCACTTAAGTCTCCAATGCTGGTGACTTAAGTTCCACTTACGCTTACTATGAAATTTAGCTTAAATTCCTAATATGGGAAACTTAGGTGCCACTTATTCCGGTTAGTGTCGACTGTGAAACTGGCCCTTAATGTTTCAAAAATCCTCTTTTTAGCAGCATTATTCTTTTTTAATATTAGGAGAAAAGCAATCTACTCAAAACAACATAGTGTGTTGAATCGATGTACCATACAAACCTTGCTAGCTTGAAAATTAAAGAATTTAACGTTCTACCAAAGGTGTTGGCCCAGTTATGTCCAATTGTGGAAAAAAGTTTCTGGTCAAAAAATCGTAAATTCAAAGGTCCAGTTTTTCAGTGTGAGATTAGAGTTAAACCCGAAATAACTCATCAAATTTTGTGAGTTAAATTGATCTCATCCGATAACGGAGGACGCGATTCGGCCCCAGGATTAACTCAACGGATGCTTTTGATGTTTTAGCCACCGAGTTTGTTTAGTCCTTCAGCATGCATTCTCCACCGAAAAATTCCTTCCTCACTTAACTGTGGGATAATTTGATTCTAGAGTTAGCTAACTGTGGTTTAATTCACGACGGAAAAAACTGAGCCTAAGAGTCTTGCAGCAGACTGAAAGAGTTTGTCTGGATCCGACTTCGTGGTATTTACCACCTTCTTATTCTAATACTACCATTTTGCAAAATAAATCACAATGGGTGAAACAACAAATTTTTGTTTCATCGGGATAAAACGATGCTTTACTTTTAATGCCTGTTTAAACTTGAAATTTTCACTAAGTTTTCCAAAAATATTTTTTTTTCCTAAGAAATTTCAGGTTTTACTCCAAATTACATTATTTGTAAATGTCAGAAAAGGTATGTTTGCTTAAGTTTTTTGCACGAAATGTCACTGTTTAGCTGGAGTTTATTAATATCGTTTTCCATTGGGTTTTCCCGCAAATATATTTGAGTGTAGTGCGGCTAGAACGTGAGAAAAAAAACCAAAGGGTAATAATTATCTTGTGAATGGCTTCTACCTACTTGTTCTTGAATCATACTTCAAAATAACGATTAATTTTTTTATACATTAGCTTGGTACGCAAGTCTTCAAAAAAACGGACACCGCTAGTTTAGTAACAATCGAGGGGAATTTTCTTTGGATATTCATTAACCTCTATTCTGCTAGTTTTAGGAGTAAATATGATTCCCGGGTGTTTTACTAAAGTTTAAGGAAACATCATGGTTGTAGCTATCAGTTTCATGACTAGTTTACATGAATTCTAGTTTACTTATTTGAAGTAAAAGAAACTATTAACGTTTAGACTTTGATAGGCCTAGTTCACATAATTACTTTGGACAACATAAATTAGTTTGAATCAATCATACCTACATATTATATCATACGAGAAAAATTTCATAAATTTTTTTTATTATTCAATTTTTGTTTCGATTACGTCATTTTCACACATACCTCTAGTGCACCCTTAGGTCGACAAAAATCAATTTTCAACGCAATCTTTTGACTCTGCAAGCTCAACGAACAATAAGTTGGGCGAGACTAAAGGTTATGAACAGAAATTCTCGTGACACTTGTAAATGGCTGGAATATAAAGTTCAAACTGAAAACGAAATCGTTAAAGAAAGAACACTCAGTTAAGCATGAAATATATATCTGTTTTCTTGGTATCAAAAACTGAATCGATCCAAAAACACAAAGAACAATTAAAAGAAGGTTGAATTTAGCAATTAAAACAAAATATTCTGGGCCTGTATTATGAATTACGAAACGAAAGGCAAAAAAAAAAACGATAGTCGTGACATAAACCGATTATGATTTAAGAGAATGGGTGCCTGAAAATACTGCCAGATAAAATAAAGAAAACCAGCTGAACCAAACAAACATAATAGCCGTTTTTTATTATCAGAGATGATCCATATAGATCATCAAAATACAAGCATTACAACAACAACACGAGATCCTGCTCTCTATCGGGATCACGTTTCATGAACCAAAAGTTTAGTTTTTGCTATTGCTTCTCAGCTTTGCAAATGGTAAGGAATTGACAACTGTATAGTGTAAAGAAAAAAGAAAACCAATAAATGAAAAATAAATAAACGTAAGGAAAAAAAGAGATAGGTATACAACACAGTAGTCACTAAGATCCGTAGGGTTTTATTTTCATGAGATGATCTATATGGATCATCGGCGATAGTAAAATACGGCTAGTAAATATGTGACAGCTACATAAAGTTATGAGTCAAAACTATAAAAGACGACCGCCAAAAGCAAAAGCAACGATAATCGTAATTCGTAATACGGGCCCTGATTCTGACCTGACAGAAAACTATAAATGCCATTAACTCTTGCCGATTCGTAAGTGTTTTTATAAATATTTAAAGCCAAATACAGAAATATGACTTGAATACATAATTTTAGGAATAAGATCTGAATTGATTTGCAAGCAACAACATTCAACTTAGCTCCAATAACATTATTTCAGATAAATATTTACTCTTTTGCTTTAATTTACAATTCTAAGGAAGATTTCAAAACAATATATTATGTATTATGTACTTCATCGTTAAATGTTTGTGTGAATTTAAACTTAGATTTTTACGAATGTTAAATCTAAAAAATTCTTTTCAATGCTTTTCCCATAAATAAATATTTTTTGTTGCAGTATATATACATAAACATATATTTGTTACTTAAAATATATATGTTAACTATTTAATAGCAATTTACTTATAAGTAATCTTGTTAAAATATTAAATTATATTACCACTCTCTTCTACCCCATCAGGGAGAAACAAAAACAAAATTAACACAAACAACTAATATAAGTTGTATTATTTTTTTATACTTGAATAAAAATAAAATAATCATACTCATTCTTGATGGTGTTTTTTGATGTACACAGTCATTGTCATAATAATATTTCTTATTTTTTTTTTTTTATAAAATCTTTTCATAAATTATAAAATTAATATGTAAGGGATGAATAAATTACAAATCATAGATGCTTTCATGTGTTTTATGTGCATTGTGATGGTGAAAGAGGGGGAGGGGGAGGGGGAGGATGAGGAGGAGGAGGAAAAGAACGCAGGTTATTTTTGTTTGTTTTTTTTTTTTGTTTTTTTGGGATGTTTTGTATGCGCGTATGTATTGTTGTGATTTTTGTTTGTTTATAAAGTGGTTTTATACGCGTAATATTTCACACGCTTTGTTGTAACATATAGCAATCCAATCAGGCTGTGTTGCGCCCCATTGAATTTGATTAACTTCTCCCTCGGCTGCAGTGTATGCTAAAATTGGATCCTCAATTGCACGGGGCATTTGTTGAATATCCCAAATCAGTGCTTGGTGATCATCACCGGCAGTGCATATGTGACAGGAACTGAAATGTGTATTTAATTTATTAAAAAATATAAATTCTAATTATTGATCCAGAATCTTTAAATTTTGATTATATTCCCAACTGTCCCGATATTTTATTAGATGTTACACCTAGGTTTCAACAGGGCGTCTTTTGATCTACAGCTTTAAGAATTTGAAGTAGTAGAATAGGAACAGGAGAGAAACAGCCATAAAATGTGTATTTAAAAAAAAAAAAAACAAATATGCTCAACAAAAACTTAATTTTTCTATGTTTTCGCCAAGCTGTATCAACGACTCTAGAAAGCTGAAATTGTTAAGTTAGATTCTTGTATCTCTTAAGAGTATTTTAAAAATGTAAGAATTAACCAAACATTCAAAAGAGATTGAGAGTCAAAAGTATTAAAAATACCCTTCTAAAAAAGATTGATATATGCATGTATCTTCAGATGAGAATAATAAAATTCTGAAAATTTAAAACGATTTCATTCAATCGTTTTCATTTTACGTAACAACCCCAGTTGTTGTTGATGAGTCAAAATAATAAAAAAAAATAAAAACTACATACCTGTGCGGCGCCCACGCTATACCGTTAACGCACGCTCTATGATTGCTCAGTCTTGCAACAGGTGTACAAGGAACACGAACATCTAAAATAATAACTTCACACGAATCCATCGCTACAGTGGCTAAGTAATTTGGATCCTGTTTATTCCAGGCTAGTCTAAGTAAAGCCGTATGAGCTGGATCCTATATAGAATGTATTTATATTTATTTTTTATTTTTTTTGTTAGTTTTTTAATTCTACCTCATATATAATAGTTGAATGTTCCAAATGCCTCAAGTCGAACATACGCACTGAGCCGTCAGCACCAACTGAAGCGAACATATCACGGCCACCGCCCGCTCTTGAAAATGCAATATCGTACACTTCTTTGTCGTGAGCAATAAGTTGTGTTTTGACATGTCCAGCGACATAGACGCGTCCATGAGGCTAAAATTTAATGAACATTTATATTACATTGATTCTATACAAAAAATACATATGTATGTATATTTTAAATTAGCTACATACTTGTCCGGTTTCTAGTCCCCATATTGTGCACGTTGTATCGATTGATGATGTGCCAACTAGATTTGGGTCTACTTCATTCCAATCGAAAGATGTTAATGGTGCACAGAAATCACTGTTTTTGTTGTTGTTTAGTACGCATTCTAGTCTGGTATCAGGTTCTCCAGCACGCCAAACTCGAAGGTAATCACCTGAAAAATGTATAATTGAGATTTAATTGACTGTTGAATATTTGAAATTTCTAAATGCTTCAGAGTCGGGCATCTGTTGGCTTCATGTTGAATTTATTGTTAATAAAACAGTATTTATTTTAAAATGACTTGGTTTACACTTGAAAACACATTGGGAAATATTAAAAACAAAAGCGTGAATGCAGGGACGCATGGTGAAGGTTAAATATATATGAAGGTTTTTATAATACAAATTCTATATACTACTGAAATACATCAGCCAAGTAGAAGACTTAGCACTATTTAATTGGACTTGTTGAATTATTGATTCAAAATAGCTCAAGGCCCTCACTAGTCACCTGATGAGCCCAAGTGAGATCGCCGGGACGAAAAGCCAATTTTTATGGACTAAAGGCCGTTAAAAGCTTTTTTGAAGGTTAAATATAGCCCATTGAAATGTTACAAAATTTTGGCCGAACCTTGCATTTTGTACGATACACATACATATTTACTTGCGATATATATGAAGGTACTACAAAAATGGCAAGTTATGCATTCGTACAAAAAATCGAACTCAATATTTTGATCAAACTCGACATTAAGATGATAGGGAAGACGAAAAAAGTGGGTCTCGCAAAAACGTCCGTCTGTCTGTCTGTCCGTTCGACTACAGCCTAAACGGATGGGTCGATTTTCTTTAAACTTGGTACCGAGCGTTTTTTGCACATTCCCCCACCCGTTTTTTTCTCTTTTTTTTAGGACCAAAACTAACAGTAGCTGTCATACAAAATTTCTTGGTGAAAAAGGAAAAACTTATTTTTCTCAAATTCAGCGCTACGGATTTTTAAATAGTTATGAGTTTCCGTTTAATAAAAAAAATGGTTACGAAAAATGGATATTAATGGTACCTCCCAAAGAATTTTTTTTTTTGATTTTCGCTTTTCTCAAAAAACGGTTCAACTGATTCTGATCAATTTTTTTATGAAGAATTATTGACACATTCTAAATAATATTGTGTACCAACATTTTCAAAAAAAATTTTTTGGATTTTTAAAAAAAGTTTTAAATTTTTTTTTGTTGAAAACTCAATATTTCAAAAACGACTCTGTGTATATTTTTAGTAAACTTGGTAAATAGCTGTTTTTTAACTTTATCTAGAAGATTTTTGAAAAAAATTATTCTAGTACGCAAAAATAACGGTGCCATACAAATACAAATCTTTAAAAACCGTTAAGAAAAATATTTTTTTTTTCAAAACCGACTCCTACGATTTTGATAAATGTTTTTTGTGTGTTGAAATTAGTACGATCTACCATTTAAAATTTTTGAAATTTATGGTTTACGTTTATTAACAGTACCTCTCATAGAACGGTTTCTTTGATTTTCGACTATCTCAATATTTGATCAACCGAATAAAATAAGATTTCTTATACAGAAGCTTGTAACAAATATAAATAAAAGTGCGTAGCAAAATTTCTAAAAACTGATTTTTGAATTAAAAAAAAAAAAATCAAAATTATTTTTTGAAAATTCAATATTTCGAAAACGGGTAGCAGATTTTTCTGTGAAGTTCAATTTTTAACTTAACATTAACAAATACTTAAAATAGGCGTACAAAATTTTTTTTCTCAAAAATGTTAACGATTTTTAAAACCGCTCTTACGATTTTCAAAATTTTGTTCTCATAAATTAAGATTTATATAATAAATCAGATGGTGTACATCGCATTGGGTTAAAACAGATTCAAAGTATTTTAATCAATTTCTTTCTAATTTTGTTGATTTAAAACAATTTACCAGTTTAAATAATATAATTTTCTTTGATGCATATGTGCCACACTGGGCAATATTGTTAATTTTTGTATACTCACATAATACCACCTGAAACTAAACTAAGATTTGGCAAATGGATAACATATATACTCCTATAGCTAATTTATTTCAGACTATGGAACCACAATGTGATCGCATATAAGAGCAAGTTCGTGCGACCCAGTCGTGCATATTTTTTTTCTTACTGTAGTGTGGGTCAATGTGAGTATTCCACTTGGTTTTCAAAAGGAAGTTTGGAAAAGGTGATGTAAAATGATTTTTTTTTAGCAATGTCTTGAGAACCATATGTCTCACAGAAAAAGTGTTGGACCAACCTTCTACACAAAATAACTCTAAAAATTTCAATGAGATCATTGATAAGGTAGTTCAATCACTAAAATAATAAAGGTTGGGCTGAAATGAATTTTTTTTTTAGCAAGAATTAATAATTATGTTATCACCTTTTTATTAGCGTTAAATTAATCACTGCTTTTGCTTTTTTATTAAAATTTTAAATGATGAGTTTCATAGAAATCTATAACTTACGCCTAAGTAGTGTTGTTGTTTGTTATAATTTTCAATTAAGAACTAAAAAATTCCTTAGCTCTTGTATGTATCTTTTACACAATAAATCCCATTTCAAAAACTTTTCATCTTATTGGCGAACCATAACAACTATTTTACTACCCAAACCTACAAGGAGCATTTCGAAAACCCAAAGATTCAACTATTTTTTAAGGTGAATATTCTTTGTTGTAAAAAAAATAATGTTACTTTTGGAAATGTTTTATTATTGCTCACCACTAGTTGCTAGCAAGTCCGGATAGATGCCTTTCGAATCTGGTATCCACATAATTTTTGTCGTGGGATATGGATGATCAAAGGTGCTACAAAAAAAAAAAACAAAAACAACAAAGTCAGCCAATGGAAATTGAGGTGTTAATAGATCACTGAATCTATGAGTTCAACTCACCTTTTGGGACTAAATTCGCTTGTCTCTTCATCTAAACTAATTATTTGGACTTTGTTATTGTATTCTTCAATGAAGCTGCCGAGTGCAAGGCGAAATCTTTTATCTGGACGAACACTCCAGTTCATTGAGTATAGAGGCCATGGTGCCAAGTATTTGTAGATTTCTTTACGTTTTCCAGCGGTGGATGACATAACTGCAAATAAATGATAATGAATTTAACAAAACTCAACAAAAAATTCTTTAGAGATTTGCTTTTGTTATAAGAATTGAAAACTACGTTTTTTTAATGAAAAAGCGGAAGGAAGCAAGAAATATATGACAATATGACAACTAACTGCTCTGCACTCCCATTTTATGTCCCAGCGAAAGTAATTTTTTTTTTTCAGACTTTTGTCAGCCAATCGCGCGTTCGAAGATGGTAAAATATCTTTTTTGGTTTTCAATTCTTCGGGAATTTTTTGGCAAATTGAAAAGTTTTAGTTTTTGGACTGCAGTTGCAGTTTAGACGTGCAAGTTGTTTTCTTTTCTTATTGCGTTTTGCAACTTAGATCATCGTCGTTTTTCCGAAGAAATGACGCATTTGAGAAATTCTCCCCAAAACAGCCCCGTGCTTTGTGCTCCTTCTGCTTCGGTGTCCCAAACGCCAAACGAAACTTCACATAAATGTCAAAATATGCGGTCAATGGCATTGGAGCCGTCAAAAGCAGAAGCAGTAGCAGTACCACAGAGTCAAGAGGAGAGGACAAGAAAAGAAGCAACAACAAAAAAACATAGACCACTATCTACATCCTACCCTAACCCTAATGGGGCTTACCTTTGATTCGATTGGTTTCTTTTTTTTTAAGAAATAAAGTTTGTTGCAACAAACTTAAGAAACCAAAATAGAAAGCAACTTAAAATAACAAAGTTAAGTAAAAAACAAAAAAGAACTAAGAAAAAAATAAACTAATTATTTCTGTTCCTTTATTTATAGTCTATTTTCTTGGCTTTCACATCATTTTTCTGCGTAAAATTCCAAATTTAGTTGCGATTCCGTGGGGATATACGATTTTTTCTTTCTATTTTGTGATTTTTACTGTCGGTTCGGTCGGTTTCGATAATTTTTTGTCTTGTTTTGAAAAGAGAAATGCACACGCGGAGCAGACTTTTTTGCACTTGGATCTGTTGGGCTGGTTTGTGTAGAAAAATAAAAAAAGAAACACACTTTCGTCAGACTTATGAGTTTATTGTTTTTTTTTCTTTTGATATTTTGTTAAAAATTAAAAATTCTTTTTCTTCTTTTGCGAAAACGAAACGACGACGGCGACGACGAGGCCACACAAAAAAATGTATATAACAACGCGCTATTTTGACAGTTCTTGTCTGATTTGAATGTCAGATTGAAGTTATCTATTGTGAATGGGACTGAAAACGGGAACGTTTGGAAAATTCAAATACGTGTTTTAGTACTGCCAGGTAAAAATGATAGTTCCATTTCACACGTTGGAACTGAGAATAACGTAACTTTCAGTTTTTAATAGAGAAGGGAACGAAGCAGGGACAGCCACCCACTATGCAACTTTAGGGCAAGGGGCGCACGTGCAACTAAAAAGTTTGGTTTCCATTTTGAGCACAATGGGCTTATATGTGCGTGGACTCTCATGTAATACCATAGTGCTTGAAATCGAAACCAAACTGTTTAGTTTAGTTTGGTTTCGATTTTGAGCACTCGGGATTATATGAGAGTCCGCCGGTTTATGTGCGCGGACTCTCATATAATCCCATAGTGCTCAAAATCGCAACCAAACTGTTAAGTTGCATGTGCTCGCCTGGCCTAAGGCCTCGTGCCCCCAAGGCAACTTAAAGTCACCCACTCCAGAAACTTTTAGTTGCTTCCCATTCAATTACGTTGGCTCATATGGGAGAGACCCACGAGGCAACTTTAAGGCCTGTGCCTACGTTCTGTAACTTTCGCATAGTTAAAATTGGTCGAGAAATGATGGAAAACGGAATAAAACTCATATGATTTGTTTCAATTTTCATCGTTTCTCGACTGATTTTATCGATGCGAGAGTTATAGAACGTAGGCACTGGTGCCTTCTAAGAACTTGTTGTTGCTCTGAGTTAGCGGCAGCTTACGCTCGCCCACTAGAAAAAAAACACTCATGACCCCAAGAAATTAATTGCGAATATTGTTTCTTGTTTATTTTGAGCTACCACTTCCTCATCTAAATAAGCCGAAGCCGCGGTTTGCTTAAGTTCAATGATTAACTTTTGTTTATGTTTTTTGACAATAATCGCAATATAGCATTGAATTTAGCTGTTTTTGATCGCATCTTTATCGCATGATAAACGCTTTTGTGATGGCCAACGCTATCAGTTGGTTTTGGCATAAGTTTATATTAATATTAAGATTATTCATGCAGCGTTCATGAACTGAAAAGGCAAAAATGAAATCTTGAGATGCCTATACAGTGGTTCCTGTAGCGGTAGCGAGTACCCGCTAGCCAGTTGCAAATACACTCAATTTCGTTTACAAACACACAGAAACTTTCGCAACTTGCTACTCACCTGGCACGGGCGTGAAACATTAGCAGCGAATGACACAACTGAAGAATGTTCAAAGATTCGAATCGTGCCAGTGTGGGTCCATGTAAATAAATTTAGACTTACCGCCATATTATTTACTAGATACATCCAGCATAAAACTTAAATCCAGATGTATTTACATTGAATTTGTATGCTTTACATTTTTAATCTGGATGAATCGAGTGAATAATACGGCCGCAAGTGAAAGTTTCATTGTTGTTCCGAAGTGTACGCATTGGTTTGGTAGAGCTTTAAATCGCTTGAGTTTTTTGACTGCTATTTCCGTTTTTATCTGTCAAATTTTGAAATTTTCAATTGATTTGACTTTGAATGCATTCCACTTTGGTGTATTCATTAGTTTTTCACTTAGTTTTCTTGCAAATTTGGTTGTTTTGATAGTAGCCGTTTTTAATTATCTCAGGTGACCCATATAAATCATAAAAAAATCATGCATTACGACAACAGAACGAGATCCTGATCGGGTTAGATAGTATACAGTTGTCACTAAGATCCATATAGTTTTATATTTATGAGTTGATCTATATGGATCATCAGCCATGATAAAATGCGTATAGTGTATATGGTTCGATTCTTATAATAACGGCTATTATCTGTGTTTGTACTCTCATGGGTTCTACTCTGCAAAAACATTTCAATAAATTTAATTTGAGTGAGTGAAACAGATAATGAATACGAAGAAAATTTAATATGCGAAATCAAGAGAAACAAAAAATGTTGAATAGCCGTGTTTTTTTTGCAAGTCCATATGGATTTGTCGAAAAAAACGACATCGGGACTAATAGTTTTACACGTAAATACAACAACAACTTAAATCCATATAGACTTAGCTAAGTCCAGATAATTATCGGGACTTACGTACTGTAAGTAAGAAGTTCCTAAGTCCCGATGTCGTTTTTTTCGACAAATCCATATGGACTTGCAAAAAAACACGCCTAATGTTAAAAATCGAAAAATATGAATTGACAGCAAGATTTTGATCTATCCCTGAACGCTCCCTTGGAAGTTTCTTTTGACAAAAATTCCACGTTCCTGGCAGTTCTTATTCTCGACTCTCGATAATATCGACACTCGAAGCTTAATTTTGACATTTTGCTTCATAAAAAAATAAAATGGCGTAACATGGCAGCTGTAACAAACGTCTCTGGTTATTTCGCTTAAAAAAAGGTCTTTTCTTTTACCGTGCTAAGTGATAATTAAATTAACAGTTTTCCTTATCAACTAACTTACCAATAATTCTATATTTATCAACAACTATTTGATTATAATTTTCCATATAACCCACGCCTAGAACAAAGAAAACCAAATGTTACACATTTCTTGACAAAGAAAATCTCCCAAGCTATAAATGTTTGAAATCAAAAAGAAAATTAATTATTATTCTTTTGGTCATTGCCCCCTCCGCCGTTGTAGTGAAATTAACCAATCAAATTCGTGTGATCTTAATTCTTGTTTTAAAAGACCTTGCATGGCCTTAATTAATAATAATTATCACAACATAACTAACGAAAAAGAAATACTAATATCGCTGTCGTCGTCTTCTTCGTCACTCAGTGAATTATTCAGTGAAAGTTGATTTTCTGCAAAACGAAATTGAGAGAATTCGATTTTAATTTACATTTTTCGGTTAATGGTGTTGTAAATATTACAAAAACAAAAAATAAATTACACGAAATGGGGCTGCTGATTTCAAAGCTTTGGAGCATGTTCGGCAACGAAGGTAAGTTCCAAAAGTTCTAAATTTATATTTTTACTTTTACTTCACTGCCACAGACTAGGAAGGAACTCAGAACCATCTTATCGCAAAAGTAAGAATCGTATAAGTCATCAAAGGAGTTGACTTCTTGAATTTTAGTTATGATCAAAGTCCGTCTGGTTGGGCGTGTGAAGCTACCATTTATGGTTAAAAACGTCAACTTCAATTGATCAATATTCATTATTCATTTCCTTCGAAAAGCAAAAGTGGTTTCTAATTTTAAGTTTCTTTTTGATTTGCATGAATTTGAAATGATTTTTGTTTTGCTTTTGCTTTTCTTTGTATTTGTTTTTGTAGTTCACATAATTATATTTGATAAGATCTGAAAAAAACAACACTGAATACAAATAAAATGCAAACACTCAAGCCATTAGGTTATCACGGAGTAAGAGTAACTATTTCTTGGCAAGTGTTATTGCCTTGTTTTATCAAAACTGATTCGGTTGCATACACAACCATGTTATTGTAGAATTTAAAGTTTTTTTTCATTTTCGTAGTATGCTTTTGAATTTCGTAATGGAAGTTCGAACCAAAAATACTTTGCCAAAAAGGATAGGCAGTATTCTGTGCCGGGTCCTGTACCTATTACTAATGCGAAAGCCGATGTTCGATATCACCGACACTTCTTTGAATTGCTGTTTTTTTTTTATATTTGATTCATTTTGTTCATATGTTGCTCCAATTTTTGTTGTTGTGTAAAACTATTACGAATTATTTGTTTCATGTGTCTCGAATTGTTTTGTCTTGTCTCTATTATGATCTCAAGTAAAAATCTTCTCTTAATTGTCTTGCAAAGGTTTTTTGAAAGAAGAAAAAATCATTTTATTTATGTAGGTATTTAAGTATTTAAGTATTTAAAAATTCAAGTTAGAATTTTCTGTTCAACAAATGCACAATGGACAATATACTAGACCACCACTATCCTCTGTCCAACAAAAATAGGCAGTACCAGCGTTGCCTCCCTACTACAATTGTAGCGTTTTTGCTACATTTTTTCTCTAAAAAAAGACACTACGTACAATCGTTAAGTATTCGCAAAACACTACACTTCAAAATTTGTGATATTAAAAATCTAGTAGGTATTAAAATTGACATCGACTTTTTTTAAACCAGATATGATTTCAGTTGACTTACAGCCATATTATTGACTTGTTTCAAAACTGGTTTCAGGGCAGAACTAGTTTTATAGATTTTTGGAAGTGGACAAATCGGTATTATTGAAAAATATTTTGACACCTAAAACTCGAAAACTCAAAATTAGCTTTGGATAAAACTCTTAAATTCATAAAACCGTGGAAAATTTGGTACTCCAAACTTCTATAAAACTAGTTTTGTTATTAAACTAGTTTTGGAACAAGTCAATAATATGGCTGTTAGACTTTAGAAGTGAAATTCATATTTGCCATATTCGTCAATGTATTACGGATTTAGTTTCGAAGAATTTTGCTCAGCACAAAATATTGGAAAATATAACTCACAATAAGTCAAATCCCAACTTAGTCAATACTATGTTAAATGGTGTGAACAACTTCATGAAAGATTTGACCTTAAAACTGACGACAAGATTAGATACTTAAAGGTGAAATTTCGACTATAACGCCTTTACTTAAAAATTTCCTATTTTATTGCGAATAAAATAAGGTTGCCTTAATTTCGGTTGCTAGTTGGTTCTAAAGGACTCTTAGACAAATTTGATCATGAAGACGTTGTGCAATTCTGTCTTAATTTAAAGAAAGCAAACAATTTTGATGGAAAGCCAGCTTTAGAAAATGTATGCAGTTATGTGCATGCTAACCCTATGCCGTCTGCCTCATAAAAGTGCAACTGCAGAAAGGAGTTTTTTGAGCTTAAATTTAATAAAGGATAATCTGAGAAATCATAAAATATTTCAACTCTGTGGATGCAATGATGCAGTCGAAGGAATTATTCAGGGATGTTGAAGAGGTTTTTGACCCACCTTACATACATTACATACGCTCAAATTTTTGTTGTTGTTGTTGAAACTCTTGAAATATAATTTTTAATTATCGTTAGCTTGATTTACGTTCTTATTATTTGAACAATTGGAAATTTCGTTTTCAAGAAAACAAGGCTATACTACGTTTCAAATCTGCGACGCTACATTTTCCACCAGTTAGGGGGCAACACTGGGCAGTACACGTCTTATGGGAAAGCTTTTTCAAAATCAGTAGCGTGCCATATTTTTGCACCATATTAAATTGAAATAACTCCTCCACAAAAAGTGTTTGCCCGCCCGTGAATTTCCAATAGCATCTGACACAGATCCAACGTCCTCAATGTGCACTGAATTGCTGTGGCTAATGGCGATTGGCTGCTGCTTGATGTGCATTCAGAGTTACCCTTGTCCATTTGGTAATTCGTTCAGCTTTTTTTCCTTGAGTTTCTGTTAAGGTGCTTTTGATTTTCGAGCTTTAAGAAAAAGCTTTCAATGATGAGTGTTATCGTGTACAGTACGACAATCCTGTGAGAGCTTTAATGAATGACAGATTCATGCAATCCACTGTAGCCAGAATGCGATGAAAACGTCCTATCTTGCCTACACAGCCAATTTTTGTTGGACAGAGTATAGATACATATATTTAATTTGGAAAAAAGAGTACCTGCTACCTGATGTCTTTAGGCAATGGCTAAGTAGGTTTAAGAAGACGGTGTCCTCTATAGCGTTAACAACAAAAAACTGTATAACATTAACAAAAAATGTATCCACCCAAAATATGTTCAATCCTTCTTAAACCTTTAAAATATTGCTTGCACACATACGTACATCTGGCAGAACTACATATGTACATTATATTCCCTTTGTGCTTAAATATATTTTTGTTTGCTATTAATCTTTTAAATTATGTTATATTGTGCAGCAATTAAATTTTGTGTATTTTTTGATCAAATAATCGCCCATTTTTTAGTAGAAGTCTGTCACCTTAGTAAGTTCTTAACACAAAACCTTCACAAGAAATTTCGATGTGACTAAAAAGAATTGAATTTTTATTCTACTTTAGGTTCTAACTAACAAAAAAGAATTAGATATATGGGTTTAGAACTGAAGGCCCAAAAGTTTAAACGGAATCTGATAAATAAAATACAGTTTCAGGTTTTAAGAAACATATCGCGACGAAAAGGTACCTAAATTTTTAAAAGTCTTAACAAATTCAAAAACCTCACCTTACCTCAACAAAACAAAGATTTCTTTCATCTTCTAAATTCACATACAAATCTTTCTTAACTTCAATATGTACCACAATAACAATTAAAAACAAACATTTTGGGGGCTAAAAATGATCAATTTGGCTCACATTTTGCAATTTAACTTAACCTATCTCACTAAAATTTAACGGCTGTTGCTGTTGACGCTAAGCTGTAAAACAATGAATAATGAAATTTTGAGTTTTTAAATCCTATTGTCTGTAATTGTGTTATTTATTTCAAACCACAATAATTTCATTCGGACGACTTTGAGATTTGGAGTTAAGTTCCACTGGATGTACGAAATAAAAACTGTGCGTGGCATCGAATGGTAGGTATATCGTACATAATATTTGCCTCTCACTACTGTAAGAAAGTACGACGTTAATATATTGATATGTAAGTTGTTGCACATAACATGCCGCCTCCACTGGGCATCAACGATGTCTAACATCACAACCACAATCCAATCCACAATCTGACTTGTATGGACAATTATGTCACTACATGAAATGGATTTTTGTGCCCCCATTTGTGGATTTTCTAGACATGTTCATAATCCGAGCATCGTTCATGCCCAGTCCAGCCTAGTGGAGGCGGCAGACAGACAGACCAGTTAACAAAACTTGTGAAAAGGCTGTATAAGAATTATTGAAAAATAAACAAGCAGGCTAGGATTGAGAATACTTTCAACTTAATAAAATTTCTTAAAATTGCATTTTAATCAATACTGACTATTTATTATAATAAATTAATTTTGTTATTAAAATATACACTGCCGGTCAATAGAATAGGTTTACACATTGTTTCTTACAAATGTTACTATCTCTTTATATTTAGTGCAATCACCCAATATTAATTAATGTACATTGCAAGACCATTTGTGAACACTTAACTAGAGAGAGAAAACTAACTCGAAAAATTAACCGTTATTTTGGTATATTAATTTGATCATATTATTTGACAAAATCATGCGAATTTTGTAGGTCAATAGAATAGGTTTACTAACAATAGTTTAAGTTTACGTTAAACTGTGCAATCTTATCGGCCAGTTTTGTTTGCCAATCGATAGTTGTTATTGTTTTTCACAATCGATTTTGATATTTCGTGGCGAAAAGTCTTTAACGGGAAAAGAAAACGTTAAAATCTAAGCGTTCAGTGAATCGGGTTTAAAACAAGGGTATATCGAAAACAAAAATTGGTAGAAGCCAAAATAGTAAGCAGTTATCGGCGAAATGAGTTGGACTATGGAAAAAATATGAAAAAAGGCACTAACGCAGCTTCTACAAAGGCTAATAGAAAAGCATTCATCGAGCAGCATCAAATTTCCATGACTGCTTCAAACAATGTGTAAACCTATTCTATTGACCGTCAGTGTATATTTACCGATATAAAACTAGCATACCTGCTGTTCTTTGCTGACAGCTGAGGTAGCCGTTTTCTATTCTAACTTGATCTGTGGTGCGTTCTCTTTTTATACAATTTGTAGTTAACTATTGTTAATAGGCACGTTCAGTCACAAAATCTGAAAATTCAGATCTGAATTTAGCTTCGTTCGTTGAACTTTATTTAGGGCTGACCAAGGTTTTCTTGACAACCCCAAGAAATGTAAACAAAACTGGGTTTTTCGGTTCTCACAAAACGACTTCTACCGTTTCCATTTTCTGTTGCTATTTATTAGCATTAAATTAAATTTGTATATTCTTTCAATTTCAATAATAACCTGCAGCACGTGAATCCACAACAAAACATATGCGTAACAACTCACGTCACTTTGGCAAAATACCTAGTTCTACTTCAGGGCGAGTTTAGGGCGACCCTAGGTCTCAAAAAACACAGAATTTTTTCACCAGGGTGACTTTACGTTTTTTTAAAAAAAGCTTTGGGGCGACCCCAGGACTCAACAAACAAACCTTGTATGTTGTTGAACGCAAATAAAATGTGAAATTTCAGTCGAAAGCTGTTGTCAAATTCATGCATTCGCCCATAGGATTTAAATTAAAACGAAATAAAATAGAACTTTAATTATATTCGTAAATTAAAAATTCAGCGTGATTAGTTTTGGGATCATATTAGTTATGTATGTATGTATGTATATAAATCAGCAACAGGTTTTCTTAATTTTATTTAAAGTGTTTGCTGTTACGCAGTTAATTATTTTTTCTGTTTTAAAATCTATTTATTGAGATGGATTGCTTACAAATTATGTAAAGTTCAATGAAAAAATTATTCCACAATATTGCGATGGAGAATTCTGGGAACATTTCTCTATAAGAATAGGCAAACTTTTGATTTAAAAACTCCGTTTTATGTAAACAAGTATTAATTTGTTCGTGATTAAAATTAATCAATACAAATAAACCACCAACCAGAGCGAAAATTATGTATAGTACTTCCACATTTCCCCCACCACAATCAATTTATTCTGAATTTTTAGATAAGAATTTAGGTTTTTTCGTTGAGCCCTGAAGTCACCCTGGGGTCGCTCCAAAGCGTTTTTTGAAAAACTTGAAGTCACCCCGGTGAAAACATTCTATGTTTTTTGAGACCTGGTTTTTTGTTTTGCTGTGACGAGTTGTGGTAAAGAATAAACTGCCGAAGTGGCGTGAGTTGTGAAGCATTTGTTTTGTTGTGGATTCACGTGCTGCAGGTTATTGTTTATTTTTTTGAAAAAGGAATTGAAAGAATACACAAATTTAATTTAATGCTAATAAATAGAAATAGAAAATGGAAACGTTAGAAGTTGTTTAATTATTAATTTTCAAGACAGAAACAAATTTCAAGTTTTAATTACCCAAGTACAGAACTTTTTTCTTTATTTAAATATCAACAGCCCTGGAGCATTTTTTTAGACATTTTTTGGGGTTGTCAAGTAAACCAACGAAAGAAGCTTTTCTTCAGATGAAACGTAACTAAAAGTCATCTAACTTTTTATTAAAATTCAGATGTAAAACGTTGTTGAACGCGCCCATTATTAAAGATATTTTCAAACAAAATGAAAATGGTTTTGAATGAAACCATAAGACAAACTGACAAACCACTTAAGGAACTAAATTTACTATTAACAATTTTATCTTATTTATTATGAATTTTAATATAAAAATGTAGCTATGTATCTGTATTTTTGTTTCCTTTTTTTTTTGCTCTGAAGGCTTTTTTGTTGAAATTTGTATAGAAACAACTAACATTACAAAAAAAAAGAAAAAAAAACAACAAACAATGTACATATTTATATATTTTAAATCAAAATTCATAATAAATAAGGACTTTTTGCAGACATTTTTGGTTCATAATTTTAAAAGAATATAAAAAAGAAATTTGGCCGAACATATACTAATGAGAGCAAGTTAATGCGACCCAGTGGTGCATTTAATTTATTTTTGTATTCTTTGACACAAATGTCGTTTGTATGGCTAGGTGTAGATATCTATGTAAAAAAGTTTGTTTTTTAATTATCTAGCAAAATTGGCAGCGATATGATAAAGATTTAATTGTTTTTGTGACTGAAGTAAAACTAAGCCTTGCAAATTGATTACTACCGTTTTATTTCTTATTTTTTATAGAAGTGGGTTTTATCTTTTTAGGAAAACGGTATTTATTCAATAAAAATAAAAGCGCTTTTTATGATGTAGTTCATAGCTGTGGTGTCTGTCTGTCTGTTCCGTTAACATAATGCAAAATGCAAGTTTCATTCCAGTTCATAATAACCTGGATTGATGTGATGGCTCTTTGACAGACTTGTGTCCATACAACAGCTGTATTTATTTACACTCCCACATTTATTTCATGTTGGACTCTCGTTTTCATTCGCGAATCAGGTTTCCGGTGTGCATCATTGGTCGCGTATTCGATGAAATCCAAACGATAATATATTTTCACTTTCTGAAAAATTTATTAGGTCGATGACAGATATCATGAATTATTACAAGTTTTTTTTTTTTTCAACACGTTTGACTGTCAGTATACTTTACTTCCTCATTCTCCGCCATGGGTGGTTTTAATTTAGATTTTGTGTGGACGTGGATTTTTTTTTTTTAATTTAACAGCATTTTATATTTTAGCAAACGCAAACAATAGGTGTTTGTTTATTTTTTCCCCTTTACTTTTCGACGGTATTAACACATGGCATTGAAATTTCGTGAACAATTCGAATTTGTTTTTGGATTTTGATCTTGGAAAAATAAATTTAGCTTGATGGGAAAACAATAGAGTATTTATTTATAACAAAAATAACACTTGTTCAAAAAATCCAAACAAAAAAAAATAGATACATATTTGGTAGCATATTTGCAAACAAGTATTTTAATTTTAAGGTATGTTTTCTGACGTCGCCGTCGCGTCGTTCAATTGTGTAAATCGTGCATAAATGCAAGTTGTCTTGACTGGAATAGGAAAAAAGTGGAAAGGGGAATGGGGTTTCTCATCTGTATTCGCGGAAAGTAGAGGTAAAATATAATTAAATAAGTTTCGTGTTCATGATTCTGAGAATATTGATAATCTCTACAATCCCTTTTGGCCTCATGTTTGAAGTTTCCTTTGCATCAGACAATCTGACTCAAAGTTTTACAAATTTAAACGGAACAATGACTAAATGCGTTATTTTAACAAACTATAAACTGATACATTCGCAGAATGTAAATTTTTCTGACTTCTATTGAGACTTCTATTGTGCCGGTCTTGGTTGGTACCTTTCCTCGTAAGAAAGTTTATTTGAAAAAAATTAGTTGGCTTAACTTTAATAATTAAGTTACATAATTTTCGATGGCTATGGTAGAAACAATAAGGTCAATAACGGCATCAGATATTTATAAATTTGAGTTGTAAAGAGTGTAGTTTTCGAACCAAACGTGAAGATTTTGCCTGCCACTGCAAATTGGATTGATATCAACTGAAATCGGACAGATATAAATCAGGTTCCGCAACGACAATATTATACTTGAACTATTTAGAATCACAAAATTTTTACAAATTCTGTTAAGTTATTAACGAGCCTGGAACGAATCGCGAAACTTGGGCTAGAATCAATCTTCAAGGTTCATCCAACTATCTTCTTTTTGGTGCTTATTCAAAATATTTCTATTTCCATCAATTGTCATCATAAATATTTGCATTCAATCACTTAACTGATGAAATATGTTTGTTATTTTCGGCATTCATATCATACCTAAACAAAAAGGTAGGTATGCTAAATTTTTATAAAATTTAAAGTTGCACGTAAGCAAGCAAAACAAACAAAAATCTGATCAACTATTATGTCACCATTGTTCCAAGCTTTACTGTACGACTATAAAACAATCAAAATAACACCAACGTACATACATTTGTAATTTGTACATACATACCTTACTTATCTAAATGTAAAGCTAAGCTAATTGGTGTTCTTTTTTCTTAATAAAATACTATTTCTTTTCGTTATTTACATACACATACACACAACTTATCTACAACCTCTGTTTTTCAATTAGATAATCGTAGACAAAACAAAAAGTTTGCGTTGTGTTTTGATCGGGTTTGAACCGGAACTAAATTTAATAAAATTAAAGCTACTACAACATACATTAAGACAGTGTAGGGTCATTTGAATTTCACATTTGGATACATATTTTAATGCAAAGTTGAAGCTAGTTGTTGTTAATTTTGAGACTTTTAGAAAGTAAAATTCGTAATCATTTTGATGATCATTCAAAAATTGAATTAAAAGTTTGGGTGAGAATTAATTTTTTCTTGACTAACATAATAATTCAAATCCTTTATTTTGTCATAAGAAAATAAAAACAAATTTACTATGATAGTTTTGAAATCATGAGTATTCATAAACGTCAAACTATCAAAGAACTGCATTGAAAATTGTAATTGTTATTGTGAGACGTTTAGAAAGCAAAACAAGGGATTATTTTGATGCCGCAATAAAGATTACGAATTAAATTATTATTTCAGTGAACGAAAATTTAATTCCGATACAACCGACTCCATAAAATCACATTTAATTATTAAATGTTTGAACTACCTTACCAATGATCATTGGAATTTTAAAAGTCATCTTGTATTTGGTATTTTTGTCATTAAAAACTGGCTCTCACCTTAGCCATTTGGATTCGGCTATAAGTTGTAGGTCCTGCAGACACGCACACTGGAATGATTGAAAGTTGTAACGGGTGATTTTTTGGCTGGTTTGGTTTTGGCAACACTGGTTTTGACAGCTGACGTGTGTTTAGTACCTTGTGTCACTGTCAAACAGCTTCAGTTTGGTTTGCAATTTAACCATGGATCGTCTTACAAATGAACAACGCTTGCAAACTATTGAATTTTACTATCAAAATTCGTGCTCGGTTCGAAATGTTCATCGCGCGCTGCTTGTGTTCAGCGATGAGGCTCATTTTTGGTTGAATGGGTACGTAAATAAGCAAAATTGCCGCATTTGGAGTGAAGATCAGCCAGAAGCATTGCAACAGCTACCAATGCATCCCGAAAAAGCCACTGTTTGGTGCGGTTTATGGGCCGGCGGCATTATTGGGCCATATTTCTTCAAAGATGATGCGAATCGCTACCGAGCGATGATAACAAACTTTTTTTTGCCCGAAATGGAAGTTCTTGACTTGCATGATATGTGGTTTCAACAAGACGGTGCCACATGCCACACAGCACGCGAAACAATGGCGCAATTGCGAGGCGAGTTTGGTGAACAGTTAATTTCACGTTTCGGGCCGGTCAATTGGCCGCCTAGATCGTGCGATTTGACACCATTAGATTATTTTTGTGGGGGTATGTCAAGGCTAATGTCTATAGGGACAAGCCCGCTTCGTTTGACGCACTGGAAGCCAACATCCATGCATTCATTCGTGAGATACCGGCCGATATGTGTGAAAGAGTATGCCAAAATTGGACTCAGCGGATGGGCTACCTGAGACGCAGCCGCGGTCAACATTTGCATGAAATTATCTTTAAACATTAAATTGCAAGGTTCAAACTATCGATTCAAATAAATATTTCATTCATTTTTTCGAATTTTTTGTGTTTTTTTTTTTAAAAAAGTTCTAAACCTCTTAAAAAATCACCCATTATATCACTAGGCCCTGGTTCTTCATGAGCTGTCGTGCTACCAAAAATTTATTTATATTATTTTCCAATAAGAGGTGTTATTTTGAATAGCCCGCTATTTCGGTAGCTGTCACTTTTGCAGCTGTCATTTTTTGACATTTGACAAGTAGAAACTACGCCATTAATAAAAATGGAACGATACACGCTTCAACAACGCATTGAAATTATTAAAATTCACTATAAAAATGGTTTTGGCAGAGACGGTTCGTAAAACTAAAACATTTTTGGGTCGTCGTGAAGCACCTTGTCGGACCGCAATACAGAAATTGGTGGACAAATTCGAGCTGTTGGGACAAGTTAGTGATGTGAAGAACAAAAGCCGTGCACGTCGCTCAAGAACAACTGAGAATATTGCTGTTGTAGCCCAAAGTGTTGAAGAAAACCCAGGTTTGTCCATTCCTCGTCGTTCTTTGGAATTAGGCATTCCACAAACGTCATTACACCGTATTTTGCATAAAGACTTGGGTCTTAAGGCTTATAAAGTTCAGTTAACACAAGAACTCAAGCCGGCTGATCATCAATAACGTCGTGTCTTTGCTGATTGGGTCCTTGAAATGCATGAAAATGATCCGGAATTTCATCGAAAAATCATCTTGACTGATGAGGCCCATTTCCACCTCGGAGGCTACGTCAACAAGCAAAACTGTCGCATCTGGGGCTCGGAAAACCCAAGAGTTATTTTTGAAAAGCCTCTCCATCCTCAACGCGTGACTGTTTGGTGCGGTTTATGGTCCGGCGGGGTCATTGGACCTTACTCTTTCGAAAATGAGGCTGGAGCAACAGTTACGGTCAATGGATTGCGCTATCGAGAGATGATTAATGATTTTTTATGGCCGGAATGGGATGGTATTGATCTGGACAACGTTTACTTTCAACAAGACGGCGCTACGTGCCACACAAGCAATGAAACCATCGATCTTTTACGGGAAAAGTTTCCGGACCGTGTTATCTCTCGAAGAGGTGATCACAATTGGCCACCGAGATCTTGTGATTTAACACCTTGCGACTTCTTCCACGTGAAAGATAAGGTCTACGCCAACAGCCCAGCGTCGATTCAAGACCTCAAAGATGGAATTCGTGAGGCTATCGAGGACATAGGGCAGCCACTTTGCGATTTGGTTATGGAAAATTTCATGAAAAGGATATGGTCCTGTAAGCGTGGTCGTGGCGGCCATTTGGCTGGTGTTGTGTTCCATTATTAACGGCATACCTTCCTCTTTATAATGAAATAAACATCCGATCATTTATCTCAAAAAATGCCATTTTTCTTTGAATATCAAAATAACACCTCTTATTGGAAAACCCTTTATTTGATGGCATTTATCTATTTTGGCACATACAATTTAAACTGAACATTTTTTTGTATTCACCTTTTTTACCTCCGTCCAACAAAGAGGGGAAACGTTGCGAACGCTGCCAATATTATTGCCTGCTTTAGACATTGAGTATCAATCAAATATACAAGCTGTTACAAATTTTGTGATCTCAAATAATACGTAGTGGCAATTAATTGTAAAACGATAAATTGTAAGGTATTGGATAATGGTGTAAGAACACAATTTATTGTCAGGCCTACCAATTTTGTATCGTTGTCTGACGTTTGTGACTATGAAGTAATTGTCACATGTACAATTTTTTTCAATGTCACACAATTTTCTGGCCATTATCTGCCAATGAGCTGATAATTGTGTGTTTATACGATTGGGAGAAAATCTACCAATCTCTTTCAATTTATTAACAGGTATTAGGCCAACTATCTGACAATAAATTAGCAGCCAAGTTCTGATGATTGATGATTTTTTTTTTAAATTCAATTTTTAACTCTACATTAATAACTGCTTAAAATTGGCATAACTTTTATTTTTTTTTTCAAAAATATTAAGGTTTAAATTTTATATGCCCATAAAAAATTTACTATTTTTAAAACCGCTGCTAAGATTTTTAAAATTTTGTTCTCTTAAATAAAGATTTATATAAGAAATCAGTAAACACTAGAAGTATTTTAATCAATTTATTTCTAATTTTGTTGATTTAAAACAATGAGAGCTTATTGATATTTTAAAAAATATTCATTAATTAATAATAAAAAAAAAAACTTAAAAATATATTGTTTTTTTTTTAGAACATAAACTAGTTATGGTTGGTTTGGATAATGCCGGCAAGACGACAATTCTATATCAGTTTTTAATGAACGAAGTGGTGCACACTAGCCCAACAATTGGCTCTAATGTAGAAGAAGTAGTTTGGAGGAATATACACTTTTTAGTTTGGGATCTTGGTGGTCAACAAAGTTTACGTGCTGCATGGAGTACATATTATACAAACACAGAGGTTTGTAATAAATATATAATTTTACATATAATTTTCTTTTAAAAAAAAAAAAAAACATTTTTTTAGTTTATTATAATGGTGATTGACTCTACGGATCGGGAACGATTAGCAGTTACAAGGGAAGAATTATATAGAATGCTGCAACACGAAGATCTATGTAAAGCTAGTCTACTCGTATATGCAAATAAACAAGTAAATTTTTAATAACTATTAAATTCTGATAATATTTTGTTAAAATCGATATCTGTTTAAAGGACTTAAAGGGTTCAATGTCAGCTGCTGAAATATCAAGGCAATTGGATTTAACCTCAATTAAAAAACATCAGTGGCACATACAAGCGTGTTGTGCGTTAACAGGCGAAGGGTAAGTATCATTTATCCATAAAGTCTTTACAAGATAGTTTTCAGTTTCCATTCTTAACTCTAGTTTATACATCCAAGCGAAGTAGTTTTCATGTAAAACAATAATACAAATATTTTGGCGACATTAAAGAATCATTTTGATTTGAAATAAAGATAAATCCAATATCTAAACCAAACATACGATCAAATTTATTTCTTTTTTTAAAGCTTTCGACAGATATCTATTCATCTTTCATGTCGATTTTAATTTTCACTTCTTATTGATGTATTAAATAGGCTTTACCAGAAAAAATAGCTTTAGATATCTAATCTTGAAAAAGTACACATTAAATAAAAATATATTCGGTTGTTTTTCCAATTATTTTCTAAACGTATTTAATGAGGAAAATTAATTTGTATAATCTAAATCAAGTCACACAGTTAGCTCATTTGATTCATCTAAATGTTCTCATTAACACCCTTGGTTCGGTTTCCAAGGATGCATACTTCATCACCCCTTTTTAACTGTTAACCATATAATTGTATTTTTCTTTTCGCCCGTTTTACACCAAGTTCTTTGCATTCGATCCACTCTTTTCCTGCCTAAGTACAAAATTTAATTGAATCGGCTGGCAAGCAGTAAATGCTCAGATGCTTAACAACAACCTATCAAAATACGTTTTCTTCGACAAGGGTTTAAAGTTTTCCTCATTGGAGACGAAATTCCTTACATTTGGAAAGTCAATCCTTTCTACACATTACATAGTATTTCCTTGCAATTGGATGAGTGGCTGATGTTTTTGTTTTTGACTCTTTTATTTTTGTCTTAAGTGCTGCTTTAGATCAATGGAAATTCATGACTCTTAGAGACTGTCTGTTTATTTAGTGCATGCTCTACAATCTATATTATTATTTATTTTTAGTGCAAATAGTATAGCCGATAAGAAAAAAGAACTTGAAAGTTTGCAGAATCGACCCCACTCTACGGGGCTCTATTGGGCTCAAGGGTAAGCTTGCTTTTTTACCCTTGGTGTTGGTTGAGGTGTGCCATTCCCGGCTCTGGCGTTCCGTTTCCGGGTGAAACAACATTGTCTCCATAAGATTGCTGCAGTTTTTTGAAAATTTACTCCCGCTCTTTTTCCAATTCTGAAGCAAAATCGGATAGCAAATCGTTGCTCAATAATCAAAATTGCAATCAATCATTTTAAGAACGAACTTTATAAAACCGTTTTAACAAAACCACCGCTACGGACCAAAACGTGACACTAGGCAGTTAAAACTCACGATAAATGCACATTATTTGTTAAGCTACCAACCTTGAAACCAACGAGAAGCTTTCAGTGTTGCCAAATTGGACGCTGCAACACCAGTCTCACTACTTTATTTACTCACCGTAGCAGCACTTTTCGAAGACTTTGATTAAAATAACAGGAGCCTCGCCACGAAAGCATTCGGTTGGCAAACGACCAAAGAGACGTTTGTTTTTAATTTTGTATTATTTTTTTAAATTTAATACCAAAGATGCTTAGTGATAAACCAAAATACATAATACTCATTTTATTAACTTGCGAATAATTGAACTTTTTCTTTCCTTCCGCTTAGCCGATGTGTCTCTCAAGGATCAGTTTTGGGTCCTCTTTTATTTACCATGTATATAATTGAGCTCCCGTCTCTAGGTCTTAACTCGTCTTTTTATATGTGTGCCGTCGACGTTCAGCTTCAATATAGCTGTCCTCCGGGTTTAATTGAAAATGGAGCTTGGGAGATAAATGAAAATCTAAATAAGGTTCTACACTGGTCTCAATCTATTCTAATGGAATGTGTTTAAACCCAACCAAGACCAAATGTGTGATTATTTCCAAAAACCCATTAGATAATACGTATTTTCCTCCAATACTACTCAACAATACTCCTATTCAGTATGTTGAATCAGCGAAAAACCTAGGAGTAGTATTTTACAGAACCCTTACCTGGACAACTCACATAAATATGACCATCGGAAGGTTTTATGGGGGCTTACGAATGTTAAAGACCACACAATCAAAACAAGAATAATACTACCTTAATCACTTCTCATTCCCCTCTTACTTTATGGTTGTGAAATTTTTAGTAATTGTGATTTCAGGGGCAAAAGAAAGCTTAATCCTGTTTATAACAGTGTGGCTAGGTATGTTTTCGGTCTGCGGAGATATGAACATATTTCAGCATACTCTCAAAAAAATACATGCTCTCTCTCTTGATAGTTTATTCGCTTTAAGAACCCTAATTATGCTGAATAGTATGATGCAAACAAAAAAAACCGCCATACCTTTAAAACAAAATTAAGTTTCCTCGTTCAACTAGAAGCCATGATCTGACTCCACTACGATACTGATACCTTGTTTCTAGTCGCCAATTTTTTGTACATGCGATTCGGTTGTGGAATTATCTCCCCCTGGTCATAAGGATGATGGGATGCAGTAATCGGTTCAAGACAAGACTTTTTGGGGCACTAGGATGAATAGAATAGAATAGAATAGACTTTCTTTTCATTTACAAATTTCGAGAAAATTTACAACAATTGATTACAAGTCTTTTACGAACTGGTTAAAAACCGTCGCGTCGGTCAGATTGAGAGAATGAAAACTAATTTAAATGATTCTACCAATTTAAGAAATTAAAATAGAAAAAAGTGAATTTAAACAAAATAGTTAAAATTATATATGTACATATCAATGACAAAAATAATGTATTGGAATGAAATATTAAAATTTTAAATAAAAAGCTTTCTGTAAGAATTCTATTTCTGTAAGCGATTGCAGATTTAATAAAACTGTAAAGCTTATCCCAACCTTTCGCCCCATTTAGAGCTTGTATGACTTCCTCAGCATCCAGTTGATTCTGTCCAAAAATATATCGTCGAATTTTTTGGAGAATTGGACAAACTCCTAGAAAGTGCACGATATTTTCTCTTTCATGGGTATTGCAGATTTCACATTCGAGAGGTAGGTCTAGTCTGTGTGGAATGAAGTTCAGAGCAAGTATTTCTCCTCTGGCGAGTAGAATTGAAGATATCATGTCTGTGGAATTCTTGTCGTTAAAGTAGTTTTATTCCCTTAGATTAAACTCCAGCTTACTATAGTACTCTCTTTATTGCGATGCATTGGCCTGGTTTATAAAATTGTGTCGATATTTTCTTCCAACTTGGAAATAATAGAGAAAATATTTCTTTTGAAAGCGGTTATATCGCTCAATTCAAGTGCAATCTGATCATCCAGCGTATAAGAAAAATCGATCCAAGTTTGCACAAAGTTAAGACGATTTGCGATAAGAAATTTTCTATGATAAATTTTAAGCTTATTTTTTTTTTTTAATTTTAATTTCTTACGTTTTATTGTTGTTTTCCTTTTATTAAATCTTAACTTATTTTGCATTTTAAATCTTTTTTAAATATTCTAATAATCAGCTTTTTTAACTTAAAATCATTAAAACATTTTTGTTTAGTATGCTTATACTGAAACTTGCGCTATCTTACTGTGTAAGTTAATTGCCACCAATAAATGAAATGAAATTAACAAAATACCGCATTATCATAACATTCACAGTGTTGACGTACACCCAATCGTTTTTGTTTAACAGATACGAAGCGAGTTACGATTCTATTTATCTACATAGTATAAATATATTATTTACACATAATGTATATTTTTGTTATAGACTTTATCAAGGATTGGAATGGATTGTTCAGCGCATCAAGAAGAAATGACAGACATATCCCGATCGCGGTAGTTTATAGCTAGTTGAAAATAACTGAAAATCAATTACTATTAAATTATTAACATTAGAATTAAATTTATAGCGTATTGTATACTTTATTTCTATATTCTTTTTTAACTACTACATGACTCGATGGCTAAAATCATCGTTTGTCTAACATCATTAAACGAATTCTTAGCTTAAAAATATATATTTTTCTATTACTATGTAAAATGAAAATATTGTAAACAAATATTTTTTTTTGGTTAACAAAAAATTATTCAAAAAGAAAAAAAAAAAACCATCGTGCAGTTAACAGAGTTTCAAACAAATAAACTTTTACAAAATGATATTTTTTCAACAAAAACAAAATAAACTTTTAATATTGTAATTTATTTAACATTATGTGATTTGAATTTTTCTCCGCAGTCGTATATGATTTCGATTTTATATTAAACAAAATTTTACTTTGAATTTTAAATTTGAAAATAGTGTTTCCATTAAACTGTGAGAAATTTTATAAAATTAAAAGCAACAAATTAATTTAAATAAAATTGATTACATATTCATAAATATGTTTTTACCAAAATGTAAATAACGATTGTTAATATGGTGAATGTATCATCTGAACAACGTATACTTCAGTGTAAATTGATATTTTGTAAGTATATAATTTTAAATTATAAGAAAAAAAAAAAACGCATACTTCAAACAATGTGTCATAAAAATAAAACATTATTAACAAAAAAAAAAATGAGATTTGCCAAAAGATAGAAAAAAAAAACTTAAAATAAAACTAAACATAAAAATACATTCCGATTTTTGTCACTACTCATGTTTGCGTTTATTTCTATTGGAAGTTTTACAGGCTCATTATTAAATTGTCCTTATGTCCATTATTATGTATGTCCTTATTTAGGAAAGTTTTGAATTGGTATTCTCGCACACCCTCGAGAGGGTTCGAAATAAATTAAAAAAAAAAAATACTCTCCAATTTTAATACAGAAAATACACGTTATTTCACAGTTCTTCACTAGAAACTCGCCAAAAGTTTAGTAGTTCATGGAAAATTAATGAAGTTGGCATAACTATTAAGAACTGTACTACGTAAAATGATATTCGTCGAAACGATTATCCTTTACGTGATCAACCACTATCGTTTTGTCCCTAGATTATCCACATGAAGACGAGAATCCCCGGCAGCCACTTCAATTTGCCTACATGCTTGAAATGTCAATTTGCAGTTAAAAAATGAGAATGTATGTACAAATACAAAAACAACAAGGTAAACAAATGCGTTTTGGAGGGTGAAACGTACGAAACATTCTCATCTTCATATGGAGTATTTTTGATTTTGTCTATGGGTTTTTTTTTAGAATAAGGGCCAGTTTTACAGTCGACACTTACTGGAATAAGTGGCACTCAAGTTTTCCATATTAGGACTTAAGGCTAAGTTTCATAGCCAGCGTAGGTGAAACTTAAGTCACCAACATCGGAGAATTAAGTGCAACTCATTCAGTTAAGTATGCACTGTGATATTGCGCCACACAAATGTCAAAGGTACTGATTGTCATAAATGACAGTTTGAGTTATTTTTTAAGTGGTTCTGTGCCGGAAGGAATCACAAAATTTGCAAAATGTAATATGTAAATCTGGCTTGAAATCGAGATCTGAAAGAGGAATCGAGAAAAAATAGACACCGTAAAAAATCATTTTTTTGGTTGGTTGGAAAGTAAAATCTGAAAGAGATCAACTTGACCCCCAAAAAAAATCAATTTTTTTTTTGTTGTTTGGAAAACCACATAAGTCGTTGCCCGCGTTGGGGTGCTAGCCAGGTAGGTTATCTACCTATCTAAAAATAGTTTTGATTTGGTGTTGCATCAATTTTTTTTCAACAAGGGATTACAACAACACAACCCTATCCGGCTAGCTTTGGATAGTTACACGAACGCGGCCATTATCTCTGATAAGCAAATTCAATTTGGAATTTAACGAATTTTATGAATGAGCATCCCTACTTGGCCAAGAACTACAAACGAAACTCAGTGTAGGGCAACGGAAAGCATTGATGTATGAAAACGGTATGGTTTGGAAGAGTAAAAGGACTTTATTTGTCTCTTAACTGTCTTCACATTCGTTTTCACTTTGCAAAATTTGTAAATTATCTAGGTATCGATGATTTTCGACTAAAACGTAAAGCAAATATTTGTTCGTCAAAACATGATCGTCGAAACTTTATCATCGGTGATAATCGCTTTACTTCATGAGATCCCTGGGAAAAGCGTTTTTTTCATTTTTATTGAAATGATATCTTCTAATTTTTTAGAAATCTTAAAAAATATAACACTTATTTACATACCATTATTATTTTTATAACTGCTGTCTGAAGAAGGGCGTAACCACACCCGAAACGTCTTCAACAATAATTGACCTTTAGCACCAAGAGGTGATATAATTTATTCTTTCTTTTTAAGAAAAAGGTCACGAAGTGAGTTTATACTTTATTTTGACTTCACTACATACATTACTGTTAGAGAAGGCAATTGTACACCAAAAATAACATTTGAACGTTTCGGTTTATATTCTGTTTTTCTGAAAAAAACCTTTTGATTTGTCTTTTTCTTGGCAAAGGCACTTTTAAACATTGCGATTTAAAAACAAATTATTCGTTTAGTAAACAAAACAAACTTCCATTTGTATTTTGCTATTTTTTCATTCATATTAATTTTAATGACACTCATTTAGGTTTATTGTTGTCTATTATCACTACACACTACTTACGGATCAGCAAATTCTCTGGTAGTAGATAATAATACATTTCTTATCATTTTCTTATGAAGTGATTGACGCACGTTTATTTCATATTCAGTTTAGAGTGAAAGATAGATAAATAGCGTTTTTGTTTGGGGTAGCTCTAAAGCGATTTTTTGAATAGCCTGAAGTCACTGTGGTGAAAAAATTCTGTTTTCTGAGACCTGGGTCGCCCTGAACTCGCCCTAATGTAGACCTAGGTTTTTTGCTATGGTGAGTTGAGGTAAAGAATGAACTGCCAAAGTGACATGAGTTGTGAAGCATTTGTGAAGAAATTGAAAGGATACACACATTTATGTACATAGTTTAATGCTAATACCACAGATTAGCCACATGAAGATGAGAATCCCCGGCACCCATTTTAATTTACCTACAAGATTGAACTGTCAGATATCAGATAAAAACCTCACACATAGACAGTAGGGATCTGCACACACCTGGTTAAATTGTTGTTGCAATTCACATCTATTCATCGACGCGGGATGAAATTCCAAATACAACAATGTAAACAAATGTGTTTTGGAGAGTGAAACGTACGAAAGATTCTCAACTTCATGTGGCTAATCTGTGGCTAATACATTAATTAATATAAATAGGAAACGTTAGAATTTGTTTATATTCATTTTTAAGCCATAGATATTTGGGCGCATTCACTTAATTAGTTTCTACGTAGTCAACTCACTCTGATTGGCTAAACTCAACTAAAAAATTAGTTGAAATTTTTATTAGGTAATTTTGTATTATTTAATTTATCTAATGGGGTTTTCCATTGGTAAATTCTGATTTCAATTTAAAAATTGTTTTTTTTTTCGTGGCGAATGGAACACTTTTTCAAATTGATTTATTTTTGTCATTGTATTCGTGTAGTTTCGTTTGTGTGATAATATTTCAAAAAAACTTCATCCGTTGATGTACTTTTAGAAGATAAAGATGAGCTTGATGAAGTTACCGATTAATTTTAAACTGGTTCAATTTATTATATTTCTCTCATATTTTGAACACAATTTTCACACCTGAAATAAATTAATCAATTCAAAAAACTTTTTGTAAACTGACAGCTGTAAATTATGTTGGTGGTAGTACAGGGAGGGGTTAATCTGCCGAAAAATTTAGATCTGCAAAATTGATTTTAAATCAAAAATAAATCAATTTATTTTGCCCAATGGAACGCAAAGATGGTCAAAACCGGCTGTTTGACAGATCCAAATCAAAAATAAATTGATTTATTTTACCAATGGAAAACCCCATAACCTTAGAACTTTTTTCCTTGCTTTAAATGTCAACAGCCTCGAGCGTATTTTGAGAATTGAGAATCGAAAGCACACTCCAAATCAGATTTGAGTTTGATTTGGCAGAAAAGTTACCTATCCGGTTTTGGTCGTTCAGAAACATTCATAGATTCTTGAGTATGTAAGATAGGATATCCTAATGAATCCTGAACATAGTCATTATTATTATTTTCACATGTATTATGTAGTTAAGGATGAGTTGAATTCCCAAGTATGTAGATATGTATTTGTATACATATGTAGCTATCTATAATCACCCCTTTTAACGACTTAAACACATATGACGTTATTCCGGATCACAAGGACTGAGCTTTTGGACCAAATGGAATTTTGTTAGGGTACAGAGGTGCTGCAATGCGGTTAGATTAGGTATTAGGTAAGACTAGCCGTATCACCTCACTTGCATCTCAATGAATCCATTGTGCTCCCCAGGGACAGGGTAAGGTAGGTATAGGGAGGGGAATAGGAAGGAGTTATGGTGAGGTGACTGCCATGCGGTTGGTTATAAAACTATGTTGAACGTCGTCGTGTCGATATTTCGAAGTCTGAATAAAACGCATGACGTTGGTAGCTGAACAAATCAACAACAAAGGTCCTCTAGCGGGGTGGGATAGGCAAAAGTTTTCCGTAGGAAATTCACATATATTGCACTTACAGTCATATCATTAACAAAACAATTAATTTTTCTGTGGTCTCCAAGATAGCGAAATACTTACAGAGGCGAAAAAATACCTCTTTAAAGTGTCACTTATTGCAAAAAAAAAAACAACAAACAGGTTTTAAAACGGAAAGAAAATACGTAAATAATACCAACTCTATTGAATACACTGGAATATGAGGGAAAAGAAAGGTTGGGTTTAAGCTTTATCAAGCGAAACAATGAGCTCTATGGGAAATTTTGTTTTCATACCGGAATATTTCATTTCCCTCGAAAATGTTTCTACAATCGCGAATTTTTCCCCTTCTTCCCAATCAAATTGGGGAATATCAAAAAAGTGAAATGACTTAAATCGAGTTTAATATGATGAGGTATACGGGTATACCGTATACCTACCCGTTTACAACCAGTAAATAATTTTCTTAAAAACCCAAAAATGAAACTTGATCAAAGTTAAATAAAAGTATGAGTAATAAAAAAACACGTTGGTTTATTTTAACATTTTTTTTATATTTTATTCAAATAATCGTTATAACTCGGTTTTACCCTATACCCAACTACCTTGTTAATTTGCAACTAAAACTGACAAAGAAAAAACAAATTCGTGTAAAGATCGCAGATGATCTATATTTACGTTTACTATCTGAAATGTATAACAGACCAGTTCATTGAATTTGAATTTTTATTGTTGAGACATTAAGCAAAAATAATTTATAATTTATTTTGTATATGCAATTGTTAAGTATACCTAATTTGTTTATACAAAAATATTTGTTATTTGGTTCAAAATTCCTTTGCAAATTAATTTTATTATTTCACTGATCAGATACACGCATACATACATACATAAATGATAACTGAAATAATAAGTAATTTTATGTGAAAGGTTGTGTCGGAATAAAATTACTGTTTACACTTAAAAGTCTTGAAGCTTTTGATGTTATATATTCAACTAGCGATCCACCCTGCCTTCGCCCGGACACCTATCCTATCGCGCAAATACAGAAGGACAGATGCTGGGGATTTATTTTATACTATTCATAGACAGATAAACAGATTTTGTTTTACATCCAACTGGTCATTCGTCGTTCGAAGAAATAACGAAATGCTTGAGGAAAACTAAAATCTCTATTTCACCACTTCATTTGTGTATTGCAGAGAAATAAATCCTGGGAGGATAATAGGTGAGTTTTATTCAATAAAATATGAACGAATCAACGGATGAACATTCAAGGTGATACAATGAATCTTGATATTTCAATGCAAGTTTTAGCTTTAGTTTTTTTTTATTCACAATACCCAAACAAAAATTTAAATATATTTACTAATATTGGACTAGAAAGTTAGGGGTTTTCTCATCTTATGTCTAATTTCTTTCAACTAAAGAATCGATTTTGTTCTGATGTTTTTCTAAACTAAAATGGGGTTTTCGATTAGTAAATTCAGATTGCAATTTAAAAATTGTTTTTTTTTGTGGTGAATGGAACATGATTTCAAATTGATTTATTTTTGTCATTGCATTTGTGTAGTTTCGTTTCAGTCACAGATTAGAGATGTGAAGATGAGAATGTTTCGTACGTTTCACCCTCCATTTGTTTACATTGTTGTATTTGTAATTTCATCCCGCGTCGATGAATAGATGTGAATTGCAACAACAATTTAACCAGGTGTGTGAAGATCCTACTGTCTATGTGTGAGATTTTTATGCACACATTCTCATTTTTTATCTGCAATCTGACAGCTCAAGCTTGTAGGCAAATTAAAATGGCTGCCGGGGATTCTCATCTTCATGTGGGTAATCTGTGGTTTCAGTGTCAATATTTCAATACCAATTTAGTCCCTTTTAGAAGAGAAAGATAAGCTTGATGAAGTTACAGATTCATTTTAAACTTTTCCGTTAATAATGAGCGAATATTTATCACATATTTTCAACTCAAATCTCATTCCCGAAATACCTACATTAGTCCAATCAAACAACACATTTGCCAACTGACAGCTGTAAATTATATTGGTATTAGTACAGGGAAGGGTAAATCTGCCAACAAATTTATATCTGCAAAATTGATTTTAAATCAAAAATAAATCATTTTACTTTGTCCAATGGAACTCAAAAATGGTCAAAATCGGCTTTTTGACAGATCTAAATCAAAAATAAATTGATTTATTTTACCAATGGAAAACCCCATAGGTAAATCGATACTTTTCTGTCCAAACAAGATTTAGCAAGATTTCAAACCGATTCGCACACACACTATAACGATTTTAATATACGTAATTTTTTTTCTTGCAACGTATTCTACAGCTTTCAAGTAACCCACAAACAACCACACAAAATAAAATTGATTTTATTTACGAATTCCTTTCATTTGAGAGAATCAAATCGATTCGGTTTAGAAAAACTTCGAAAACTTGAAATTAAAGGGTTGGCCAAACAGAATGTGGTGCGGTCAACAATTCACAATCAAGAAAAGAACGCGATGCTCAATTTTTTGTTCTAGGTCATTTTTTACAAAGAACGCTAGACCGCGCTCAGTTTGGCCAGCCAATAAGATTTTGGCAGAAAATATTACGATACGTTTTTCGACTTAAAACCTATTGTGGAACTATGCATCAGCGCAATATAGGTTTTCCACAAACATCTTAGCATAACTTACGCTTTTCACCCGTTAAACCTTTCATCGCTAGTTAATGTTCCTGACTTAATTTCCAAGAACCAAGCTGCCAGTGCACCTATCCTATACTATAGTCCAAAGTGGGCGCAATAATGCAATTTTTTTAATTATTACATCTTACTTGCTCACTCTGTATTTCTTTTATCAATAAAACTTTATTAAATTGGAATTATTAAATGATCCTAATAAACGCATTGAGTCGCCTGTATTTAGCAAATGATATGAATTCCAGCACCTGGTCTTTGTATGATATGACGATATTGTATAAAAACCAGGATTAACGTATTTATCACAGACAATAAATCATAAATTTAATTGTTTAATGAACATCGTTCTATTAGATAGGTAGGTACACCATGCGCATGCATTGATCATCAACCACCTACCCCGGAGAAAAGCTTTACAGATCAATCGATTGGATAGAAGAGCTTTAAGTTAAATTCAAAAGATTAGACTTTAGTCCATTGACAAGACCATTTCAGTTTTAATCGAAACGTGCCTCTCGCAACAACCAAACTGGTTTCCGGCAAACCAGCTTCCCAAAACTAACAAAACACCATAATAGTCAATTAAAATCATAACAATGCATAATCCGGACTACACGCCAGTTAATAATTTCGTGCAAGTAGAATTCGGTGAGCGGTTCTTGCCAATAAATGAACAACCCAAACTGGGAAATCTAATTCAATCGAAAATCGAAAACCGAGAATATTTCTATGGCATTGAACTATCAGCTAGATCCAATAATACTTTGGATTATCGCAGGTTCGCTGTCTTGCCTCTTTTTACGTCTTTGGTGTGGTTTGGCGAATATTCGGACATACAGCCAATCGGTGACGTAGATGCGGTTCGGTTTGGTAGTTCCTTGCTGCATAACACAGTGGTAATGCCTCATTTTACGTGCTATCGAGCAACAGCTCAGAGACTGAAGAATTTTCTTTCGTTGAATTTTACAAATGTGCTCGCATTACGCGGCGATCTTGTTGATACGAATCAGCATTACAAGCATGCATCGGATTTAGTTAGCGATATTCGACAGATTCGGGGTGGTGAGTTTGTGATAATAAACGACCGACACGTTAAGTGCTTCAACGAGAAAGCTTGATCTTGATTAGTTGTTATGTTTTGCAGATACGATAAGTATAGGTGTCGGCGGGTATCCCCAAAAGCATCCGCAAGCTAAGTCAATGCAAGATGACTTGAAATACCTCACACAGAAGGTTAGTAAAGACTTATACCAACATTCGTATCTAAAATGTTAAATTGAACTTGTTAAGACCTTCAAGAATCTGACTATAAATTTATTGAAGTGAGAAGTAAATTCCAGTGTGGACCACTATATGGTCGTTGGTCTAGTCGGACGTCTATAGAATGAATTAAATAAGTTATAAGTAAGGAGCTAAGGGGAATCCCTTTAGTTTGATGTTTTTAAGTGTTAATTGATGGCCTCGGTGAGTTAGCAGTTAGCGCAGGTACCTTAATAGTTTTTGTAATTGGTAATATTTTTTAATGTGATACAATATTTTACATGCTACTGAATGCAAAATGGTAATACTTTTCGTAGCTGGATTTCTTCTTGCTGTTAACTGTTTGGTATTTTTAGCTGCCCTATTTTAATGGTACAAAGGGGTTACCAGAACAAGACAACTATATTGGTATATTACAAGAACTTTATCTCTGTAAAATAATAGTTGGTAGGTATTAATGCACTCGAATTATGAGAACTCTACCTGCGTTTGAAAGGTTATTCTTAGGAAATGGCTTCAATGATATTTTTTTTTTAAGTTTGCAATTGGTAGGGTGAAACAGGTTCAAAATAAAAAAAATTGTCCGATTTAAGAAATTCTTTTTTTTATTTGAAAGGTTTTTTCAGCAAATGGCTTTAGGGCTATTCTGTTTCTCAATTTTTTTTTATTTGTAGGGTGAAATGGGATAACATAAAAAAAAAAGATTAGGAATCCGATTCAAAATATTCTTTTGGTGTTTGAAAGGGCTTTCTTAGGGAAATTTCTTTAGGGGTATTCTTTTTAAAAATGTTGTTAATTTTAGGGTAAAATGGGGTAAAAATAAAAATTGTGCGATTTAAAAAAATTCTTTTTTTTTGTTTGAATTTTGTTATTTGTAGGGATAAATGGCGTACAAATCAAAAATTGTTTCATTTTACACATTATTTTGGTGTTTGAAAGGTTATTTTTAATGAATGGCTTAAGGGTCATTTTTTTTTCAAAAAATTGGTAGTTATAGTGTGTAATGGGGTAAAAATGAAATATTGTATTCGATTTCAAAAATTCTTTTTGGGCATCAAAGTTTCTAGGCGATGACTTAAGGAATTTTTTTTTTCGAAAAATTAATATTTATAGGGTGATGTGGGGTAAAAAGAAAAGAAGGATTTCGGATTTTTAAAATTGTGTTTGTGAATGAAAGGTTATTTTAATAAATTGATATTTATAGAGTGAAATGGAATGAACATTAAAGTAATAAAGATTGGGCTCAGATGAGCATATTTTTACGAATTTCACCATTCATAACGTAAAGTCGTTAAAACCCAGAAAGTAGCAGGATTCAATTACAAAAAGTAGCTTAAATATTTATCTATACGTATATATTTTCTTTTGTAACTTTTATGCGAAGTTTAGGTTTGTCTACCCATGCGAATCCGGGCAAACCAGCTTAGTTATGTATAGTTAAGAATTCAGGAAAATTCGCTATTTTAAATCCTTCCACCATCACCAAAAGCGGAGAAAAATACCGGCCAGACTTTTGTATTCAATAGCATGATGCAAAAGTACCAACATACATAATAAACCCTCTTACTCTTATTTTGGTTCTATGTGTATACATTTACTCCCAAAAATTGCTGGTGGGTTACGTAGTTAGATAGAAAAAGTGTGTTGATAAAAATATTAATTTGAAATTTCAAACTCTTGTTGACAAATTCTCAAAATTTTAGTACTAAAAGAAACAGAAAGAGGTAAAGCTTATTTTTTTTTTGTTTTCCTAAACAATCTTATGCAAGATTTTAATTTGCAAATTTCGGTTGAAATTTGTGAGATTTTTGGGTTCAATGTTAAAAGCGGAATTTTGTGATTGTGAAATTATGAAAAACAGGATTATTAATTTGCGAGATTTTTTTTTTTGAGAGTTATAATAAATTCTAGATTTGATTTCCAGTATAACGTTGTGCTTTAGAAGTTCTAGTTGAAAAATACAACTCAACAAAAATGTTGAACAAAACAATTGTATGTATAACACACATTTCATTATAACTTTTTAGTTTGGCCGAGTTTGAGTGTGTTTTTAAAAACCAAACAAAGCCGATGTTCTGTACAAAATTAATAAAATACGCCACCGCTAAATACGCTATCAGTTTTTGATGCTGGTCTGTTTCGTATAGACAGAGCCTAAATAATTTCTTTTGTGGTTTGAATTTGTAAAAACTGTATAGTCAGTTGAATACTGCATTCAGCAAAACTTTGCTAAAACATTTAAATAAAAATCAAGACTTCGACTTGGTACTTAAACTTAAAAACTTCAGTCAATAGTTATTTGTATTATTCTGGTTTTTCAATTAAACAACGCAGTAATCAGTTGACTGGCAGTGAATTTTTGAACTGTTTCTAGTCTTTTTGTCACTTAAAATTTAAATTTGTATTTGATTTAATTTTGACAGTGAGTAAGTCATTTGACTGGAACCTTTAAACTGTAAGTCAATTGAGCTCTTATCTGCCGAGAGGCCACCTCGACTGAGGAGATGGTCGGTAAAATTTAGTCCCAGTCCAAAAAACACGGTCTCGTATCGGATGCTTTGGAGGTAGTATCTTATCGATATCGCAAGACGAGCGTGAGATTTTTTTCGTCTCGTAATGAGTCCTAAAGTCAATATAATGCACTAGTGCTTTATTTAAATTCCAATTGAAAATTACTGCTGAATGTATAAAACAAGTCTTTTTAGTCAAAAACAATAATAACAATTGATGTTTTGACTGTTTTCGATACCACCCTTTGGTCAGATGCAGAGAACCCAACAGGACTTCATTTCTCTCATAAACATATTACATAAGCTAGTCCGATAGTAAAATTATAAAAAAATTAAATATCTACTTCAAAGCTACGAATGTTTTTCACTGAATCTCCAGCCATAAAGTTGCTTTTTTTGTATCTTATTACATAGTTAAAAGTGTTGCATCACTATCAAAGATATGGATTTGTTGAAATACAAAAGAAAAGTTTATTGGAGAAATCTTGGTTGGTACGCGGTCGTACTAAATTATATACTTAAGGCTAATACAAACATATTGTGTTACATTTAACCTTAAATTCAGCTCAACAAGTAGAACTTGGTAGATCCCCTTAAAAATGTTGTTTTTGGTATGTGTTGCAATTTGCAAACCGACAGAATCAAAAGGTGTCAAACGTTATCCAAAACAACAAATCATTAAAACCTGACTATGCACCATTCTTGGGGGAACTTTTTCATTTGTTTCGATGGTAAACATCACCAACATCTTTGCCTTAATGCGTTGGCAAATATCCATCCTCATCTGTTATTTGGATAAGCAGTAGCTTATAATTATGTTTTCTGACGGCAAATAGAGATCATGCTATATCTCAAGCCTATTTGGTTTGGTTATAAATCTTCTTACTGTTGAATGTAGATTGTTTTGTTGAATATTTCTTAATTAATAGGTACATTGTGAAACCAAATATAACACATTCAAAAAATCTATTTTATTAAAATTAAGTTGATCTACTTTTGCAATTTCTGTAAAGTGGCAACACTTCATATTCTATTAGTACCATACTATTATCTACTCATTAAATTATAATTCAAAAATATACGTTTTTTTTTTTTTTTATTGAAAATGACCAACTTATTAAATTGTTGATTTATATCTTTGATCTAACATTCTTTTAAAAATATTTTTCAGGTCGATGCGGGAGCTGATTTTATAATTACCCAAATTTGCTTTGACGCAAGCAGTATTATCGAATTTATAGGAAATTGTCGCAAAAACGGAATTACTGTGCCAATTATTGTTGGAGTATATGTACCGGAAAATTATCGAATTTTATTACGAATGCTACAAATCACCCAAGTCACAGTGCAACCTGAACAATTGAAACATTATGAAAAGCTGCAGGAGAATTCAACAGAGTTTAAGCAATACGCAGTCGAGATGGCTGGGAAATTTATAACTGAGGTTTTTGAAAGTAATTCTGGTGTTTATGGCGTTCAGTTTTTTTCAATGAATTATTTTGAAGCAATTGAAGAGCTTGTTAATAATGTTATTTATAAGTTCAATACTATTAAATAAAAGAAAAGAAAAGAACAAAAATATGCACAGGTATTGGATTTTAAAGTCTTAACTTTACTAAACTGATAATTTTAATAGTTCCGTATCTAGAAGGGAAATTAACTGCTTGAACGCAATAGAATGCTGCAACTGGAACTGGAGCTGCAGCTGCAATAGATGTCAAAAAGTGTCGTACGTACTTTTTTTTACGTGCCCACAATGCAGCTGTACAGCTTTCTGACTGCAGAAGCACTGATATTTTTTTTTCTGATGCGAAAAATGTTTCTTTTATGATTTCGGTGTCATTTTTGTATGAGATTTTTTATTTCGCATCAGCAGTGTTCTAGGTTTAAACTAGAGTTAATTTCCAAAAATCCAATTTAAATCCGATTTAATTCAATAAAGTTTATATTTATCTGTTAAACCTACTTAAAATTAATTATGTTAATATGTGTGTAGGTATAAGGGAATAGAAAAGGTAAGCTCAGGAACTTGCATCTCTCTTTATCAGAACTCGGTTAGCTTAACCTAGAAAATCCCAAAACCAATTTATTTCAAATTAGTTCAATGTGACTTGTGTATGAGGTAATAAATCAATATTCAATATTCACGAGCCAAATTGTTGCCCTCTTATTATATTTTTGAACCAACAAATTAACAACGATATAAATTTAAATTTAATTATTAAACTATGAGTGTGTTTCTTTGTTCCTTCCAAATAATTACAATATTCGGGATAAGCATTTTGAGTTTATTTTTTTTTGAAGAATATTCCGGATAACCCATATTGTTGTTTCTTTATTCATTCTGGAATATTTAAAATGCATTCTTTTCATTCCATTTGAAATAATAAAATAATGAATAAAAGGAACAAGTGAAGGCAGTTCATTTTGTTTAGTTTTTTTTCTTTATTCATCCATTCTTGAAATTCTGGATAAACATTTTATCTTTTCCATCTATTTTATTCTTTATCCGGAATAAATAGAAAATCACATTCAGTATTATAATAAAAAAAATAAGTGAGAACCTCTGTACTATCACGGTTAAGATCTGTAAACGTCAACATTCTTAGGGCCATTTTATTCACTATTTCTCAACTTGAGGCAAACTCTTAAGTTGGCTAACTTAAGAGTTGACTTCAACTCGAGAGTTAAAACGCAAGTTGAAATTTCTTTTTATTCACTAATTATTTTCTCAAATCTCGATTTGAAGATATTTGTGAAATATAAAACAAAAAACTGTCAGTTTTGAATTTAAATCTGTTAATCATAACGGGTGATTTTTTAGCTGGTTTGGTTTTGGCAACACTGGTTTTGACAGCTGACGTGTGTTTAGTACCTTGTGTCACTGTCAAACAGCTTCAGTTTGGTTTGCAATTTAACCATGGATCGTCTTACAAATGAACAACGCTTGCAAATTATTGAATTTTACTATCAAAATTCGTGCTCGGTTCGAAATGTTCATCGCGCGCTGCTTGTGTTCAGCGATGAGGCTCATTTTTGGTTGAATGGGTACGTAAATAAGCAAAATTGCCGCATTTGGAGTGAAGATCAGCCAGAAGCATTGCAACAGCTACCAATGCATCCCGAAAAAGCCACTGTTTGGTGCGGTTTATGGGCCGGCGGCATTATTGGGCCTATTTCTTCAAAGATGATGCGAATCGCAGCGTTATTGTCAATGGTGAACGCTACCGAGCGATGATAACAAACTTTTTTCTGCCCGAAATGGAAGTTCTTGACTTGCATGATATGTGGTTTCAACAAGACGGTGCCACATGCCACACAGCACGCGAAACAATGGCACAATTGCGAGGCGAGTTTGGTGAACAGTTAATTTCACGTTTCGGGCCGGTCAATTGGCCGCCTAGATCGTGCGATTTGACACCATTAGATTATTTTTTGTGGGGGTATGTCAAGGCTAATGTCTATAGGGACAAGCCCGCATTCATTCGTGAGATACCGGCCGATATGTGTGAAAGAGTATGCCAAAATTGGACTCAGCGGATGGGCTACCTGAGACGCAGCCGCGGTCAACATTTGCATGAAATTATCTTTAAACATTAAATTGCAAGGTTCAAACTATCGATTCAAATAAATATTTCATTCATTTTTTCGAATTTTGTGTGTTTTTTTTTTTTAAAAAAGTTCTAAACCTCTTAAAAAATCACCCATTATTTGTGTGTTATTTTGTCTATTAAAATGTGTTAAATTGTGTTAAATTGCCAACAAATAATTGGAAAATAATTTATTCGATGAAAGAGGAAGATTGGCAATCGCCCTTGACAATAGTTTCAAGATTTATGATGCACGCTTGAAATGCTTACTACACTAAATTCTGCAATTGTTAATTGAATTGATCCAAGGTCCGAGCGCAAAAGATGCTACCAACAACTGTGTAAATCGGCGCAATTCACGTGATTTGTTTAAGAAGTAACGTGAGTTTTAAAGCACACATTCAATTTAAACTCATACCGTCTCTCGTCACAAGGGAGTGAATCCATAATCAAATTATGTAGGTAAAATAATTGTTGTCGCCTTTAAATTCAATCCCAATGCGCTGCAACATCTTTTACTGAGAAACTGAGTTCTGGCTTTTTGTTGCAAACGATTTTGAAACCCAAATAAAAAAGAACAAAAAAACTACTTTTTACGTAAAATCTCAAGTTTGCTCTGCCAACTTCTACTTTTTGTAGGAGTTGAGAAGTTAAGGCTACGTAACGTGTGTACGTGTGAGACGTAATGCCAACATATTTAGTTTTCCCTGTCGCCGGCATAGATGTTTACACATAAAAAAGTTTTTCTTCCTTAAGTATATATATTAATTATTTTTGATGTGTAAACTAAATACGTGGGCCTTACGTGTAATACTTTCGGTGTAGCATGTTAGATACCTACTCGTAGCCTGTTACGTGTAAAAAATACCTTAACAAAAATCTGGCACACGGACGAACATTTATCTTTAAACATTTTAACCGTGAGTCCCGCCCGGCTCTCACATATTTTTTTTTTATTCCAGTGCTTTAACTTTCGGTTATTTTTACACTCCACACAATAGTTGAATTAAAAAATATAATATTAATGACGTTAAAACCTTAGGTGGTAAATTAAATACCTATAACTTTTTTAAAATTAAAGTACCTATTGAAAGGTCATAAAAACAAAGATCATAACAATAAAAAAACTATATTTATTTAGCTTTTTGGGATAAAAAGAAATACAACAAAAATCTTTTTCCGTTATTAATAGTCAGAGCCACCTTTTTGTGAATCAATGAAACAAAAAAAGGCATTTATAGGGTTTGAATTAGGTTAAGTTCCTTGCTAAACCGACACTCCAAGTCATCCACTGCTGATTTTAATGTTTTATAAATGAACTTATATTATCTTACAAAAGATGGCTCTGATGTCTGTGCACGTTAAAAGTCAAATTTGACACCAAATATATGTACAGCAGAGTGGCGCAGTGGAAGCGTGCTGGGCCCATAACCCAGAGGTCCGTAGATCGAAACTATGTTCTGCTAAGTGGTGATTTTTTTTTTAATTCAATAAAAAAAAAAAAAAAAAAATAACATATAAATCAGTAGTTGAACATAATTGTGTCAGGTAAAATATATTTTCAGCATGTAAGAAAATAAGAAATAGATAAAACTCGACACTTTTATTTTTACACAAAATCTCTATTCTTGCGCAAAAAAAAAAATAAAATATGAAGTCTCTTGAACTGCTGATGTAGGTAGGCATTAGTGATGCGACGATGGCGTTGTCCATTTCAGTTGATTGAATGCTGGGATAAGAGTGATATTATAATGCGGCAACGACACTGACTACGGGGTGGCCGGCGTGCGGTGTCTAGGTATACCCAATTATAGTGAAAGGGAAACGAGTGGCATAAAAGATGTAATTTCATATTTAGATTTCGTTTTAAAACATTTTACTTATAGCATTTTCGTTTGGTAATCCGGAAGAACCCTCCGGAACTCTTCGTAACTCCGAAATGCCAAACAAATATGCAGTTCAACAAGACGCCACACTTATTTTGATTCTGAAGTTTGTATTTGTAAAACATCAAATTAAAATATCAAACTAAAGTTGTTTTAATTTTTTGTAAACATGGCTAACATTAGCTTAGAAGATTTTGATCCTATTTGCGTAAAAATGGTAGATACTAATACTATAATGAGCTATGCACCAAAATTGACACGAAAATAAAATAGAGCACCTATGTCGAATTTAATCACAAATGCACAATCGCAATTCCAAAATTAAATTATAGGTACAAAAAATGAAATTTCATGATATCGTCGTGTAAAGTGTGTGTGCTTCTAGTTTTGATTATATTGGCCTTTTCGATTGGGGTCAGAATGACAGTTCTTCTTCTGAAAAGAAGAGAAATTTGCTTCTGATTTTGTTTTCAGAAACGTTCCAGAAGGGTTCACACGTATCAAATCGTTCTCCCGGATTACCAATCGAAAAGCCCATATGCAATTCAAATCCAAAAGCGATTTTCTCTTCTTTTCAGAGGTAGAACTGTCATCTGGTGCCAAACGAACGCTTTAAGAAGCAATCGGAATCCTTATGGACGACATAACGAGAACACTTTTAGCTGCTGCTATCCATGGCCAAAAACAAAAATCATTCTTTAGTAGCATTTATTTTATTTCAATATCATAAACAAATTTTCCCAAGGTTCATTGTACACATTTTATTTATTATTAATCCACATTTAAAGCTTCCAAATCCTGTATGTATTCAAATTATTGTGAACTTAACTTCTTTCCATTTTGTCAATGTTGTTAATGTTAAAATAGAGAGTTTGCTGTAGAAAAACACATACTTGAACAAATACAAATGTATGTTGATACATAAAATTAGTCTGAATTTACATTTGAAAGATTGGGAAATGTCAATTCAAGCATACACCATAAGTATTTATGGTTTGTACAAACTAATTTCGAGTTCTTTCCAACCAAAAAAATCGAATCTGTTTAGAAAAAAAAAATTGATTTGTTTAGAAAAATAGAACGACTTTTCTAGACAAATGAAATCTTTAATTTTTAGCAAGATTTACACGTATTTGCACACACACAAAAAATTCATCGTGTAATAGCCGACTTAAATAGTCTTAAGACACTTTTAAATATTTGTTATGAATATTAATTAAATCTTGTGATAAAATTCCTGTCAAACAGCACATCTCATAGAAAAAAATCGATTAATTTTCACAAATTCCTTCCAACTTAAAAAAATAATCGATCGGAAATGGTTCAAAGAAATTCGACATGAATGAATTGCTGATAAGTTGGGAGTGTGTTTGTTACTAGCAATATCAAAATGGAAGTCAAAGAAGGTTCATTCACAATAGGCTTTTTTTTTTCAAAAATTTGAGGTTCTGTTCTGAAAAATATTATATAATCATATCCGTGTTTAATTTTTCAAAAATGTATTCCCAGCTCAAGAAATTTGTACACACAAACAATAGCAATAAAAGGGTTAATATAAAAAACGTTGTTATTGTTTGCCTATACAACAGAAGGTAAATTAAAAACTTTGATATTGTTTGCAGGTAAAAATATACTGCGTTGGGTAAACTCTTTAAAAAACAGGGTAAGTTTTTTTATAAGATCTTTATAATCCTATAGTGGCCCAATTTAAAACTAAAATAGGCCAAGTTGGGATAAATTGCAAATCAAAATTTAAAGGAACTTATGAAACGTCGAAGTACTCCAATTGCCGATAAATATCCAATTCTACACAATGGTACCTATATATACCAAGAGCAAATTTTGGGAGTAAATGTTGTCCGGTATGAGATTGTTTTTGAAAACGTCATTTTAGTTAAAAATGCAATATCAACTACAGTCAACTGTTCGTAAAGCAAAAAGGAAATTTTTATTCGAAAGATGAATTTTCTATAACGCAGTTTCCTCAAGTCATATGTTCGATAACATCATTTGTGGCGCGATTCTGCATTTAAAAGCCAAATGTTTGAATTTTGATTGTCTTTTTTGTTTGCAAGCACAAACAACACCCTTTCGTGTAGAAGCAATCGCACGACAGATTCACGGTGAAAAAACTTATTGCTCGTCTTCACGATTGCTCAACTTCCTCAGACGAGATTCTATTTTACTATACAAACAATTAAAACAGAAGAATTCTTTCGACTATGTTGTAAGTCATCAAATGCAAACAAGAAAAAAACAATCTTTGGTCAATGAAGCTAAATTAATTCTTGTTTCCTATACAAACTAACTTTAACTTCCAACCTGACCTAAGAAATTTATCACAACCTTCCGGAACAACAAAACTTTTTCACAGGAAACGGAAATCAATTTTTTTGTTTGCCAAAAAAAAACATTATTCTTTCTTCTAATTTTGTGTTAAAGTGTCAGCAAAATGGAAATTAACTAAAGTTTTGTAAGCTTAAATAGAAATTGATAGGAAACTACGCGGGTATAAAGTATAATACCTACATAGTCGTATACTCTTTTTCTTTTTAGTTGAAACAGAAATTTCCCTTCGTTTGTCACAAAAGCAAAGAATTTGCTTTCCTAATCGGAAATCGAAAAGTTAAAATGAGGAATTCAAACTTTCTCGTCGTTGCCTTGCTGGGGCCCTGTAAGAGAGAAAACATTTTATATTTCCAACAAAATTGCACCCCGACGATTTACCCCCGCATCAGACTCCATCACTATAGGTATAGCAGGGCATCTGTTTCAGCGGCATGCAAGATGCAAGACGCAACATAAAACAGAGGGTCGGTATATAAATTGAAAACCTCAGCAAGCAAAACTTAAATCACATTCAATACAAAGAAAATGAAATGACGTTGAAAGCATTGAAGCAAAAGGCGGAGTAGACATATAGGGTGGAATACATACATATTATGTGGGCAGAGCACAGAATAAAAGCAGAAGAAATCGATGGGTTTTGCTTCTTTCTGCAACTGAAAACGTCATATGACCTTGGCGTCTAATTTTAGTAACGGATATATATAGAGATTGCAAAGTTCTCAATGATTTCCTCCAAAAATAGGTCAAACCTACACATACACAGACATGTACTACAATGGCTACATAAATGGGTCGTGTCGGTAACAAAAAAAGAAGAATAAAACTACAACTCTCACCCTCAATGAAGACTTCCACAACCATAGTTCATCAAAGTTTTGGGTGAATCTTAAAATAAAATTACGATCCATTTGATTTTGCTTCGATTGGTATTGGGGGTCTTACGTCTGCCATGAAATTCAACAAAGCCAAGTTGCGGACAGAAAAGAACCCCGCCGCCGTCTCCTCATATAAGGAAACTATTTCAAATATTCTGTGTGACAAGATATGCATGATATTAGAAGAATTTGCCGCCCCCCCCCCACACTGAAAGTTGAAGCCCTTCAAAACATATTAGTGAGTATGTGTGATTTCTATGAGGCTAAGGCTAAAGGGGTATATGGAACACCAAGTTTGTTTCAAAGTTTTGAGTTGCAAAAACAAAATAAAAAAAAAACAACAGAGTTATGGTCGGTTCGCTGTTTCCAAGAATTAAAACAAATTTTTAGTAAATTTTGTTGAATGTTTCAAGGCATTGATTTTCGAAAAGAACTACTTTAATGGAAGCCTTTAATGTCAATTAAAACATTATGGGGAATGTTTATAGACATTGTTAAAGCCGTTGCTAAGAAAAACTTGGGTTGATCCTATCTAAATAACATTGAATAAACCCCAGTATAAGATAAACTGGAGTTTAAAAGTGACTATGAATATGCCCCTATATCTTTACTGGACATGACTATTTTTTTTTTTTTTAATTTTTTGATAATTTTTTGTTCTGATAATGATAATAAATTGTACATGTAAATGTACATGAAATTTAAATTTTCATTGGGGTGTGTTCAGAATTTTATTCTGCATCTGTCAATTCCATAAATAGACGCCAGTAAAGTTTTAAAAAGGCTTAAATCTTCAATTATTAGACATTACTAATTTTTGACTTTCAAACGTCCTACCTTTACATTTTCTTCAAGCCTACAGGTGTAGTTTTTGTGGACCAAAATTGTAAATAAATCCAAAAAATTTAAAGCTTTACCATCGGAAGTGGAAATAAATAATCTATTTTCACCACTATTTGAAATGCCTTTTGCAATAACTAACGCTTTGTTAAAGTTCAGTTCCGGTTACCTAAACAAAACTGTGGCTTTCAAAATCATAAAACTAGAAAAGGAGAGCAGGAGAGCAGGAGGCCGATTCTGTTTCGGTGAATAAGTGAATCGAATAAATGGTTTTCACATTCGCTGGCATTATTTTCACATTTTTGATTCATTTGCCACAAAAAAGCAATTTCCATTCAGTGAATGAAAACGTCATGGTGAATTCAATATCATTCGCCGTGGTGAATAAGTTTTTGTTGTCTCTTATGAATTCATCTTTTGGTGAATGCTTATGTCGTTTTCGAGTGGACGTTCGGAGCTACTCCTTTTTCACTCATTTTACTCCAAATTTCCCGTTTTCGATAGGAACGGGACAGTTCCGAAATCCAAACGAAAACGACATTAGTCTGCTATTACACGACGATTTTTGGTTCGTGACTCTCTTCGAATTCTTCTGCAAAATTCCATCCTGTGAGATGCGTGCGTCACACGATGATTTTAAGACAAATACTAAGGGTTTAGTAATTTATCTGTGCTTTATGTGGATATTATCCATTTATATATTTTATTAATATACAATATTATTTTGTAGGAAAAATATAAGGATAATCAGGCGAAACTTGTATGCTCCCACTTACAAAATTCACCATCGAATGGGTTTCATTTTTTCACAGAACGAGAATCGCATTTAAGAGTGAAAGATTGAAAATTTTTTCGTATCATTTTTTTCAAAGATATTGTAAAGGCATCTAAAGTATATCACTGACTATCGAATGTCCATGTATGTTATTTAATTAATCATGGTTGTGGTTGAGTAGACAAAAGAATAAAATTTACAAATTATTAAAATTTGGAGTCAGTGACATCAATTTTGAGAGCGCTTACCTCAATAATAATAAATTGTCTTGTCAGCGATGAAACCCAGTTCCTGGCTCAATGGTAGGGTTCGGTAAACATCGAAAGTCTATCGATAGTAACAATCTATAGAATTTTTTGTAGTTTAAAAAAAAAAATAGATAGTTTCTCACCTCACAAGTTTACTAGTGGTGGTGCTGAATTTCATTGAAACGCATATTGGTGTGTGTACATTTTCATTTATAACGCGCACCCGTGCGCTTGTATATATTACAATCAGCACCACCAGAAATCTCTAGTGTGCGTTTATTTGTGGAATTTTAATAGAAAGTCGTCGTCTTGGTCTATGAATTTCTTAAGATTTGAAGTAATAAATTTAAATTTAATTAAAAATATTTATTAAAGTTTTGTTTTTAAAATAATATACCAATTTAAAATATCTTTAGATTGTTTTTATTTTGTTTTATTTTTTTTTGATAATTTACCTAAGAATGCGTTTGTATTTTTATTTTTTACTTGTATTTGTGGTTTATAATGGGTGATTTTTTAAGAGGTTTAGAACTTTTAAAAAAAAAAAAACACAAAAAATTCGAAAAAATGAATGAAATATTTATTTGAAACCTTGCAATTTAATGTTTAAAGATAATTTCATGCAAATGTTGACCGCGGCTGCGTCTCAGGTAGCCCATCCGCTGAGTCCAATTTTGGCATACTCTTTCACACATATCGGCCGGTATCTCACGAATGAATGCATGGATGTTGGCTTCCAGTGCGTCAATCGAAGCGGGCTTGTCCCTATAGACATTAGCCTTGACATACCCCCACAAAAAATAATCTAATGGTGTCAAATCGCACGATCTAGGCGGCCAATTGACCGGCCCGAAACGTGAAATTAACTGTTCACCAAACTCGCCTCGCAATTGCGCCATTGTTTCGCGTGCTGTGTGGCATGTGGCACCGTCTTGTTGAAACCACATATCATGCAAGTCAAGAACTTCCATTTCGGGCAAAAAAAAGTTTGTTATCATCGCTCGGTAGCGTTCACCATTGACAGTAACGCTGCGATTCGCATCATCTTTGAAGAAATAGGCCCAATAATGCCGCCGGCCCATAAACCGCACCAAACAGTGGCTTTTTCGGGATGCATTGGTAGCTGTTGCAATGCTTCTGGCTGATCTTCGCTCCAAATGCGGCAATTTTGCTTATTTACGTACCCATTCAACCAAAAATGAGCCTCATCGCTGAACACAAGCAGCGCGCGATGAACATTTCGAACCGAGCACGAATTTTGATAGTAAAATTCAATAATTTGCAAGCGTTGTTCATTTGTAAGACGATCCATGGTTAAATTGCAAACCGAACTGAAGCTGTTTGACAGTGACACAAGGTACTAAACACACGTCAGATGTCAAAACCAGTGTTGCCAAAACCAAACCAGCTAAAAAATCACCCTTTATATGGTCTGGTTTTAAAAAAGAAAACAATCAACAGTTTTTTTTAATTAAACTATCGAAACCTATGACTATCAATGTCTAACGATCCCTACTAAAAGAGAAAACGACATTTTTTAAATATCATTGAAAAAATACCAGGCTCCACACCAATATTTGGAACTAACATAACTCAAGTGTGGTTTTGATATTTGAACAAACTAATAGAAACAAAAAAAAGTTTTTTTAGTTAGACGATTAACTAACCAATAAACTAACAAAATAACCCTGTATAGGTCATATTTGAGGAAGTTTAAAGTCAAAAAAAATTTGCAATTTTCTAATAGATTGGAAAAGAAAAACAGTTTTTTGGTAAAAGAAATTGGTATCGACTCAAAACATCATCCTCTACAGCATGCACTGAAACTCCCCAAAAATCCCCGCATTGGATTTTTATATAAAAACTTTCAAGCGGATATGGGGAATGTGTAAATTTATCAAACTGAAATATTTATTTTGATGATTTTAGGGTACAGATATCTATTTTGGTTATGTGAATCACTAAAACACCTTCTGAAAAATAACAACATACTCGACGCAGGGCCGTACCGACCATATGTGCAAGATGTGCAAATGCACAGGGCGCAAAATTCTGGGGGCGCATTACCAGGAGTAAGAAAATATAATCTAATCTTGCACAAAGAAATATGTACTGCCTTTTGCAATTTTACCAACTTGTTCAAATATTGACTAACTTCACTTTATTTAATTTAATTTAACTCAAAATATCGTAAAATTAAAAATCCCACTAGACCTACGCATTGAAAGTCTACCTCCTGGGTAATAAGTAAATATAAAAAGGGGCGCTTTCTTCATATCATGCACAGGGCACATGTTTGGCTGGGGCCGGTCCTGACTCGACGTCGCTATAACAGTGTTTAAGCTTCTTTCATCACTGAATGCGCCTTATGTTCAATTAAATAATAATGTAAAGTTGTTTAAAAAAAAGCGTCCTGCGAAAATAAATTTTCAGATGAAATATTCTGAATTTGAATACTACCACATTATAAAGCCTCACTATGGCAACTCCATAATTTACGTTACTGACCTTCGATTATCTGAAAATACATTTTTTATACCACGTCTTCAAAGAGTCAAGAGTGAACCCTCGAAAATTCATTACATCAAAAAAGATTCTCCATAATACACATCAAATCAGTTTCAATCAGAATATTTTCAAGCTTGAATAGTTCCAACAGATAGTGCCAAAACTAATATATGTTTATAATACGAAAAAGAAAAATTTAACACTTTTGACATATTCAAACGTCAGTCTAGAACTTAATTAATTCCATCACCATTTGCTTGTAGCAAAAATGTCCTTGCTCAGCCTCTGGACAAGAGAGTCATTTTTCTTTTAACTTCTTGTAGGTACGAACACAAAAAAAAAAAAAAGTGTGAATAAATTGCTTAACTTTCGGTCTTGATAACCCTTATGTAGGTATAAAAAAAAAAAAAAAAAATTGCTGAGAAAAAAAACCAACCCTCATTTTTGAGAATGTTCATTTTGCTACCCTAAGAACTTCTCTGTTCACTTTACTCGTAATGTTTGTTTATTTTTTGTTTTGGTCTTTTTTGATGTACCTACATATATCCATTTCAAACTCTCTCTCCCAGACCGAAAAATCAGCAGAGATTTTACAGCAGCAGCACCTACCTACATCCAGATCCAACAAGCACCACCAACAGCAACAGCAACAGCACCACCATCAGCAGCAGAAGCAGCACCTACAAAATCTGAGAAAAAGCTCTTTATAACTTTCAAAGTATCAAAAAAAAATAAAAAAAAAATAAAACAAACATTGGTACTATCTTCTCCTTGCCGATGAACCATATACTCACGATGAACTTTCGCCAAAACCCGCAAAACCATCTGAAACTTTTCGAAAAATATCTTTTGCTTTAGTACCGAGTACACCCACGAATTGTTTTGATGCTAAAACACTAGGTTGCTGCTGCTTCTCTTGTCGTTCGTCGCTCTTATTTGTGTGTGTGTCTCTGTATTTTTACCTCTTTTATTGTGTATCCCATTGTTGATATATTTTATTTTTTTGTTTCATTTATAGTTTAGAAAAATAAAATTAAAAAAATTATAAACGGCACAGTTCTAACTGCCGCAATGCATTGCAGAAAAACTTAATTCTTTTTTCTCAACCAAACAAAAAAAAAAAAAAAGTATCTAACCCATTTGTGTGTGGCAGCATTACCTTCGATAAATTGATTTATATCTTTTAAGCTTAACGTTATATTGAAAAAGAAAACCTTCCCTGGTTAAGGCTTGAAAAAAAGCAAACAAAAAAAGAAGCAAAGCAAAGCAAAAGTAAAAGAAGCAGCGAAATAAAACAAAAAGCTGAACTAAAACCGCATACACAAGACAACGGTTAACCTAGGCGTATACGCAATTTAATGTGTCTTCCGCATTCGGGTTGTTGCCAATTTATTGTTCTTGGAATTTTTTTTGTTCTCGTGTTAAATTAATTTAGGTAATAATTTTGTTCTATTATAAGTACAAAAAATAGAAATTCTCACGGTGTTTGTTAAATTTATAAAAATCCATACGATAAGTGGCATGCAATATTCGGTGAATTATTTTTTAATAAAAAAATAATTTTTTACAAAAAGAAGAAAATTCTAATAATTTATCTCTACACAAATTGAAACGCCAAAGGCAGAGCAAAAATCATTGCAGCTGTTACGGCCACCCAAAGAAGGAAGGAGCAGAAGGAGAAGAACTTTTCCAATTGATGTTCGGTTTAAAACAAACATAAAGGACAATTTTCAGTCGGTAAGTAGACACATCCTTTTTTTTTTTTTTTAATTTAGCTTGAAAAGTAAATATAACTTAATTTTGTGGAAAAAAAAATACTTATCGTATGGACGAAACCCAACACATACACACACACACACACAGAATGACTTAATAGTTCTGTCGAAATATAAATTGGTCATCATCATAGCCATAGCACCATGGCCCATCATCATCATCACCGTAATCATCTTTTGGTTAGTGGGGGTGCTGCTGCTGTGGCCAATACAAATCTGAACCAAAGTTCAGGAAGGACATAACATCCTTGTTATTAGTTTTTGGTTAAAACAAAACAAAACAAAACCAACAAAAAAAAAGAAGAATTTTCATTTTATTATTATTTAATCTTTTTTGTTGGTAATGATAATAATAATCCATGTGAAAGATATCAAGAAGGACTCTAAGGATGTGGATGAAAGAGAAGCAAAATCGGGTCAGCTTAGTAAAAGAGCACACGGGCATATGGCAGGGAAGCATCGGGAGGAAAAAGTGTAGGGGTAGTGGTGTGGTAGTGTGTTGTATCCTGCCTTATACGGTGTGTGTTGAGGACTGCAGGCTGTTCTGCTTTGCAGAATTGGATATTTTTTTTGTAGACTTTACGTTATATTGGGAACGAACATACATATATAAATGTTTATTCTTTTTTTTTTGCTATGAATAGAACGGATGTAGGGGATATTTAGCTTGAAGATGCACAAAGGGACAACACAAGGAAGATTGGGCATAAACTTGTATCGTATCTAAAACCGGGGGTGAAGGGGAGCGAAGAATTGTTTGTTTTTATATTTTCCGTTGAAAGGATATAAAAATGATGTTTCCTCGTAGTCGGTTTTTTTCTCTTCTCTTCTCCTCTCTTCTGTTTATTTATATTTTTTCTTTTTCCTGTGAAACATAAATAGGTATATTTAAATATTAATTTCATCTAAAGGTAAGCAACTTGACAAAGACGTGACACACATGGAAAAGTTTTCTCTGTTTTTTTTTTTAAGTTGTTGTTTAATGAAAAAATCGTGCTCTCGTTTTTTGTTGTTGTTGTTGTTGTTCTTTTTCGTCTCGTTATGAGGACTTGAATAATTTTAAGGAATTGTTGCTAAACAATTTTGAAGCCATAGGGCTTTATTTTTTTTTTAATATTAATAGCATTGCTTTTAAGTGGTTGAGTGGAAAGTTATATGGAAAGGGATTTTGAGTTTTTTTTGTATTGTTGTTGTTTTTTTTTTAAACATGACTTATAGCACATTTTTGTTTGTTGTTTTTGCATCATGAGTATGTATGAGGGATAATTATTTTTTTTTTTCGGTTGTGAGTTGAAGAAGCTTGGAATGAACTCACGACACGTTTACATTTGTTGATTCTTGGTAAATTGGTAATAAAAAGTACAAACAATTTGCTTTAACTTTTGCTTGATTAACAGAAAAAAAGTTTTTATTTGGGCTCTTTTGAGAATTTTAATTGAATATTAAAGGAGCAGTTTTCAGAAGTTTTTGGAGACCAGAAAAATAGCCTTCACAATTATCTACTTAGAGCAATACTATAATTTATCTTATACTACCATTCAAAATGCTGCTGGAGAGAATTAAAGGCCACCTCGAATACACTTTTGATTGCGAACAATCTGTAGATATTGACCACATCAAAAGCTTGTGGAACCATCTTCCAACATTGAGTTGAATATCGATCGCCACTTCATCTAGTCTATTTAGGGTGAAAGGCAATTTATGTGGCTTCCTTTGCGCAGGATAATTTAACTACTATTATTTGAACTACATACGATGCACCCAAATATGTCTTGTTCTGCACAGCTCAAGATCCAAAGTGGAGTTGAGCAAGGCTGTATTCTGTTACCAATAGTTTTTTCATTAGTCACAGTTGATGTACTGGACGCATGGACGCAACTTTGGTGACTTGAAATTGAGGTATTCAGTAACTCGGCAACTCACTGAAAGACAAGTGACAGAACGAGCTTAGGTTAAAAATTTGACCAGATTTGAAAGGAAAAAGGACGTCGCTCTGTTGCTCTTAAATGTCACTTATCGCTCAACGACTACGTGGACTTCGCAACCACGAAATCTTATATGCTCTATCGCTCAGGATTCTGTCCCTCTGTTGCATCGAAAATCGAAATCAACACTTTCAGAATATCGAATATGTGCCGCATTTGCCCCACTGTTCGTTGTGGGGTAAGTAATTATAGCAGTTGGGTTTCGTGCAATCAGGACTTAGCAACACCAACAGAAATTTTCCATCGCTGCCACGGGCTAGAAGTTAATCCAAGTGGTAAGCTTGTAGCAAATAACATCTGCACCATATAGCAGGATGATTATTTACTTGTGAAGCGACACTTATATTGCTCGAGAGAGGGCTTTGCTACTCGGTTCCCAGTAGGGACCGGTTGGTATAGGTACATAAAATCCCTTATTACCTCAAAGTTATACCTGTCTATGGCAACGTTCTGTCCAAGATGTCAAAGTTGGGTATCCTTTCTTGATGAGAGCATATAATATACTGGGTCTGGCTTCATTGACCGTTAAACCCATTTAGTGCATACTCTTGTCCTGCTCTAAACATCATCTTATTTCCTGTCGCTTGGATTAACTTAGTAGTAAGGCCGTTAATTCTACCAACTTTATTGGGCTTAAGTTAAGATATTTTGTACAGGGGTATGGGGGTTGTTGCTTTGATTATTATTTAGCATTTAAAATTCTTTAACGAGAGCATACTCGTACAATTCTTTTCAACAAGTTTGCCATTTAAGAGTAGACAACGAAACACCCTTTATTTTCTTTTCTAATTCTTAAAAAAATTGTAGATTTCTATAATAATAATGTAATATTTTTTTGTGAAAGGTTACAGGATCTACAAACATTTCATAAAATATATACTTTTCGATAACATTAATTATTTAAGAGCTAAGCCTGATTCATAATAATGTGACATGAAATTGAGACGTCAACGTGGTGAGATCTCTTCGTAGTTATTGCCTCTTAAAAACCAATTTTATACAATGGAATAATACACAACGTTAGTTTTTCGAATAAGATAGCTGATGCTTATTACACAGTCAAGATTGGCATCCATATTCGAGAACCAGGGTTATAGTGACTCACAACTCTTAAGCATTCATGTGTGCGTGCTGTTAACCAGTAGGAATGGAAGGGATCTACTATTATCTGTCGAATCCAAAAATTTAAGATAAGGAGCACTTCTTCGTGACAATAGATACTCTTGGAGCAGTGCTTCGTCGCAAGAGGAATATAGGTGCAATATGGTGGAATTCTATCCCAAGAACTCCAGCGCGTGACAGTAAAACTCACTTACTTTAAGGAATATTCACATGAGAGCGACCAACGACCGCCGAATGAACGAATAAATGTGATTTAAAACAATTTATAAACCTAAATTCTTTACAGATTTTAAACAAAATCATAGCAATATAATATATTATAATTAATGTTTAAAAACTAAAAATTTCTTTACAATTGCTAAAATACGATAAATTTGAGAAAAAAAATCGGTCGTTGCAAATTGCAATCTGATTGTGAAGTGCCTTGCACATGAACGGCGACCTGCGAATACGAATAAATCTTTTAAATCAATTTCTAGAGGAAATACAATTAAAATTAGTTTAAACTAGAAATTTTTTTATTTTTATGTTTTCTACGCGACCAAAAACGTATCTTCTGCAAACTGTCAAAAGAAAATTCACAATCCACAACATCTGGACGCAATCCACAAACTGGCGAATAGAAAATTCGCCCTCAAACACTCATTTTACTTCTTTATGTTTTATGACAATTCGCAGTTGTCAACGAATACTCATGTGAATCAAATATAAAAATTCGCGACCAATAATAATTCGCAGTTCGCAGGTCGTGTCTTATGTGCAACGCACTTTATGAACTGTCAAACTCTATTCGCGTTCCACATATGTACCAACAATATAACGACATAAGGACGCATTCCACAAGCCCGCGAATAGAAACCTCAATTTATTTATTTATGTTTCATGACAATTCGCAGTTGTCTTGACAGCTACCATTCATGTGAATAAACTGTCAAAATTAGCGACCTTTCGCAATTCACATTTCGCGTCTCATGTGCAAGGCACCTAACAGCGTGATGCTACTTCGCACTTTATTGTTTCAAAAATGAAGCCAAAGCTCACACGATATTCCATGGCTAATGATCAGCGATGGTTGATTCCTAGAACATTCATCCAAACCGCAGTGATTTGCTAACGACTCGACTTAAAGCAAATGTTTTATCGCAGATCCATTCACCGTAGTTATCATACAAAAGCAAAGCTATTTAATTAAAATTGAATTCTTTATGACTCTTTTGCGTTGAAGCAACATAAAGTCACATTGTAATTTTTTTATACATCAAAATCACAACCTCAATATTAAAATATGAAAATCCACCCTCAGATTAATATTTCGTTCTATTCAAAAGCCATTTATCGTTCCATTCAGCATTATTTCACACAATAAAACAGTCTTATCAACTCGGTTCACTAAAGTATAATTTTATTTAATAACCTCAAGCTCCGTTAGGTTTCTATAGACTCCATTTGAAAGATTATTATTTGGAATGGATGATGCTAATGTATGTATGTAGATGTAGTTCACACTGAGCCCAATATCCAATATATACAAAGAGCTTTCGATAATCATAGCCATTTTATTTTACTGTTTCTTCTTGAACAGTTTTACGATGTGAGCTCTATTTATTTATACAGTTATGGACAAAAAAATCACATCTGTGTAGAATATGTATGTATATTTTATATTACATGGCATAAAAATCAAATCACTATTATTTATATTCGCAAAACAAAAAATGTTGCATGTCATTGTATACCAGCACAACATAACCTCATCCATAAAGCCAAACATTTTTTTGTACGAAAAGGAAAAAAAAAAAAAAACATTTTGCATGTTTGTCATTGGCCGCAACCCCTCAACATCACATCGACATCATATCGTGTCGGGTAGAATATGATTTAAATCATTTTTGAACTTTCATGTGTATATGGGCACAGGGTGTTCTAATTCTTTAAGTATCAAAGCATAAAATCTATCAACAATGAAAATTTAAGGCCCAGTTTTTTAGCAGTGAGTTAAAACAGAGTTAGCTAACTCCTCAAATTAATGTATCTAGATCTACAGTTTATATAAGAAGCCGTTTTTTAATGGAAGCATGTATGCGGAAGGGCCTAACAAACAAAATAATTTGTTCAACTAATCCAGAGTTAACTCACCAATTTGGTGGGTTAAGTTCGGTTTAACTTTAATCTCGCACTGAAAACTGGGCCTAAAAAATGCAAATTTTATATTAACTTTCTTGGCTATAATTGCAGAAAAATCTATAGGTTGAAGTGGCATTTACGTTGACACGGTCTTATAAAACTTCATAGGGAATCTCGTTACACGAGGTCCATTCACGATATAACCTGTGATTTTCCATTGAACATTGAATAAGCAAGTATAAACTCTCAAACCAAATTTTAAATATTTTAAAGCTGTCAAGCAAAGCTTATTTAGACTTTAGTAAAATCGTATCATGTACCATTACAGCTGGACACACACCAGACAATGTTCTTGTTCACGCTTTGACAATGACAATTTGGCCGATTTCGATTATCCTGAAAGAAATCCATAGGTAGTTGATCTGTCCTTGTCCACTGAGCAGTTACCATGAACATCGTAAGTTTGGATGCAAAACATACTTTTCGAACGGTAATATTTCATAAGCGTTGCATGCTATTGCCATTATGATTATTGTTTATAGTATTAAGTTTAGAAAGGGCGTTTTTTTTTAGGGGTATAGATCTTTCAAATGGAATACAACAAAGATGATTTTTTTAAATTGACATGAAATTTACTTTATTCGAAAGATAATCTTCTGGCATTATAATTTAAATATGATATCTGGCATATGACCGCCACGGCTGGCTCGGACGTAGTATAATCTCGAGGTCCAATTTTCGATGACTTTTTCCAACATTTTTGGCCGTATGTCGGCAATAACGCGGCGAATGTTGTCTTCACAGAAAATAGTTAAACGGCGGTAAATCGCACGATCTTGGAGGCCAATTTACGGGTCTGTAACGTGAAACTATGCGGTTACCAAACGTTTGCTTCAATATATCAATTGTGGCACGAGCTGTGTGACATGTTACGCCGCCGTCTTGTTGAAACCACAGCTCCTGCACATCATGGTTGTTCAATTGATGAGCGAAAAAGTTACTAATCATGGCGCTCGCTCTATAGCGGTCACCATTGACTGTAACGTTCTTGCCAGCATCGTTTTTAAAGAAGTATGGACCAATTATTCCACCAAACCATAAAGCACACCAAACAGTGAGTTTTTGTGGATGTCACGGTGTATCAACATACACTTGAGGATTATCATCACTCCAAATACGGCAGTTTTGTTTATTGACGTATCCATTCAACCAAAAGTGAGCTTCATCGCTAAACAAAATTCGCTTATGAAAATTGGGAAAAACGGCAACCTTGTTTTGAGCCCATTTGGGCACAATTTGGAAGCGTTGTTCAGGCGTCAGTCTATTCATGTTGAAATGCCAAACAAAACTAAAAATAAATCACTTGACAGCTGACAAAATGGCCGCCAGTTAAAATAGTGTTGCCACCTTAAAGTTCTATATCTCAAAAAAAAACACCCTTTATAAAATTTTTGGAAAAATTAACAACTAATTTTTAAGAGGATAGTTTACTCTGGAAGACAGAAATAACTTCGCCAGTTACTTGTCCATTAATGGCGGCGAAGATATTTCTCGTTCGAAGTCAATTCTCATAATGTTAGAGAAATAATTCCACATAGATTTTAAGCAACAATCTACTTCACATTTCAAAGTGGATTAAATTCCCGTTGGATGAAAGAAACTACATATTTCACTTTAAGTGAGAAAAACTCCTTTTTCCAAATCGGAAGTGTGAAATATGATAACACTTAGGCCCAGTTTTTCAGTGGTGAGTTAAACAAGAGTTAGCTAACTCTAGAAGTAAATTCACCCACAGTGAACTGAGGAAGCATTTTTTTGGTGGAAAATTCATGCGGAACGACTAAAGAAAGCATCTGTTCAGTTTATCCTGAATTAACTCACCAAATTTGATGGGTTATCTCGTGTTTAACTTTAATCTTGCACTGAAAAACTGGACCTTAGTCTTTATTCTCATCTACTGGCAGAAATTTAATAACACCCTCTTAACTCGATTATACTTTGTTTTGTATATTGTTGGATTCCGCTAGTTGTCAGGTTTCATGTGGAAATTATAGTAGAACCAACAATACCTATATAATTTTCTTTCATTAAATCGACCGTAGAGAATGTAAGTGTTATGACATTTTTTGCGAATTTTATGACGCGAAAATTGTCGATTAATCCAAGTATTAAACACAATGTATAACAATATTACACCCTTTCATTTCTGCATCAATAGACAAGACCTTTAAGCTCCCACTTCCCAATGAACCTTTACAAGTATTGACATAACTCGAAGGCGGTTAAGGTTTTAAGAATAAAAGTTACACTATGTAAGTTCCAGTGTTCCATTTACTCGTATGTACCTATAAATGTGGAAGGGATAGGGTCTTGGAATTCATTATTTGCTGAAAGGACATTTTCCCCCTTTTGTTCTGTTTTTTTTTGTTTTTTCACAGTGTTGTCGGCAAATAAATTCCATACGTCAATGCTTAAGTTTCCTGTATCACTTTTATACTCAAGGACACATAAATGCTGGGACATTGCTGTAAGTAGTTAGCAGGAGAAAAAAAAAAACAAATTAGATTAAATAAAGAAAATGCGATAAAGAAATGAGGACAAAGCCAAATTGACGTTAAGGTATAGAGGACTGGGGGGGGGGGTTGGGTAGGTTATCCCTCAGAATAAATGCACACAATATCTCAAGGCTTACAGCCAGCACTCATATAATATACCCAACGGAATGAATGAGCAGCAGTTATAACAGTTACAAAAAGAAGATCATGTTTTACATTAACTTTTTTTTTGTCATCATTCTTTCTTTAATACCATTTTGTGTAACGATAATGTTCGTGTCAAATTAAGGATTCACAAGTAATTTCATTAAGGAACCACTATATTGGATTTTACAAACGGAAAACTCATTTTTTTTGCCAGGAATCCAACTTTTATTTAAATAAATTTTCTGTATGATATGAGGTGCGAAGGGGGTTATTTCGTGGAAAAATGTAATGGATTTCTCAAGAATTTCAAATATTAATAAAGTTTGTTGGTAGAAATTTAGAAAGTAAGTAGAATCGTTTAGGACCACTTGAATTATTGACAAAGCAACAAAAATTATAACTGTTTTTTTTTTTTTCTGAGTGAGCTAATTGAACCAAAATATACAAGATGTTGAAAAGTATAAAACAAAACTTGTTGGAGTGAAAATAAAGTTCAAGGTTGGCACGCGGGTTTTTATTTTCACTTTTCTGAAAACAAAAGATGTATGCTGTCATATATGCCAGATCCAGATAGTGACATTCCATATTAAATAAAGTGCACGACTGGATCGCACGAACTTGCTCTTATGGTTTAAAACTAGAATATGGTTATATAGAAATGGAACATTTAAGGTAAAGTATGAACTTGCATAAGTCTACAACAACGAACCTTCTGGAATTTACAAACCAATTGAATGTGAATATGCAAAATGGACTTCCAACGGATATTTTTTACGCTGATCTAAGTAAGGCATTTGATAGTGTTAGTCACTCTATTCTTTTGCTAAAACTTGAAAAATATGGGTTTCCAGAGTGGATTCTAACTAGGATTAAATCATATCTAGATAACCGAAAGCAGTTTGTCCAAAATTATTTATGTGCTGTCTGGAGGTCCTCAAGGTAGTCATATTGGACCGCTTTTATTCTTAATTTTTATTAATGACATTGGCATGGAAATTCTTTACCCAAATATATTAATCTTTGCCGATGATTTTAAGCTTTTTTATGGCTACACGACTCCAAGTGGACACTTATTTCTACAAAATGATATTGACAGAGCCTCCGAATGGTGCATTTCAAATGGAATGGATCTCAATATAAATAAATGCAAAGTGATGAAATACTCTAGAAAAAAAAAACCCTTTTTATCTTCTTAATTCATTGACGAAAGCCTAGTTGATCGTGTAGATTCATTCAACGACTTAGGAGTTTTGTTTGACGTCAAACTGTCATTTAACTCACACATCAACGTTATAATAAGCAATGCTAGAAGCCGCCTTGGACTAATTAAGAAGTTTTCTAAGGAATTTAATGATCCTTATATTTCAAAAATCCTCTATTGTGCACTGGTCCGTCCTATCCTGGAATATTGTAAATAAATTGGAAAGTGTACAAAAACAGTTTTTATTATTCGTCCTTCGTCATCTGCCATGGAACCCAAATGAACATCTTCCACCTTATGAACATCTTTTGAACTTACTTAGTCTATCAACGCTTAAGAAAAGAAGAGAAGTTAATAATTGCCTTTTCCTCATTCAACTTTTATCTGGATCAATTAATTCTGCAAATATCCTGAGTATGCTAAATATAAACTCTCGACCTAGATCAACCCGCGATCCTCATTTTTTTTATACATCGTTTGCTACATCTAATTATGGTTTAAATGAACTTGTTAATGTTATGTGTAAACATTTTAACTATTTTTATAATATCATTGATTTTAATTTGTCTAAAGATTGTCTTAAGAAAAAATTATTGTCTTCTTAACGAATTTCAAATAGTATTTTATCTTGTGTTTCTTTTTTAATTATTGTAAATTACTTTGATTGCAATGTATCTACATAATTTTTTTCTTATTTGTTTTGTTATTATTCATTAATGTACAGTTATACCTAAACAACTTAGACATAAGTCTGCAGTTGATTAAATAAATAAATAAATAAACAAAGTTAAACAAATTATTTGTCGAATTGCAAAAAATGCATTATTGTTTGAGAAACTGATGGCAAAATTTTAACAATATCGGTTAAGTCATCAAAAAGATATACGTCTATAAGTTGAAAATAAAGCAACTTTCCCAAAAAAATGCCAAAACCCTGTTTCGGTTTGACCAATTTTTTTGGGAAAACCCTAAAAGACAGTTTTCTCTCGATCACTTTGGCCATTCCAGGTATGTACGAAGTTAAGTCAAAATCGCTAGAACCATTTTTGAGAAAAGTTAAAAAAAAAAAACTAGTTGCATGGCAAATACTCGTTTTAGATGAGCTAAAACTTAAATTCGAATTTTCCCTCTAGGGAATCACATAAAATGGTCTGTACCAAATATTACAGTGGACGCACAGACCGACGACGCCGACAGGTGGCATAACGAAACCCAATTTCTCAGACTTCTCTATCATCGTAGTGGTAGTTTTGAATAGAACCTCAATTTTTTTTTTTAACCAAACCAATACTTGCCTTTTAGACCAGTTGCAAAAAGACACAAAAGGAAAAATGTTGGTACGGCAAATTTTAAGTATTGTGAAATGAGCAGTTAAAAATAAAAAAATCATCAACCCCTTTCAATTATTTTGAAATTTTTTTCAAAAGCCAAATCATGATTTTTTCAAAATTTTGATTAGTAGACTTTTTAGAAGCATCTGTATATAAAATTTAATTTAAATTGGTTTAGTCAATAATAAGAAAATTTTAAATAAAAAAAAACGGTTCTATGAGAGGTACCTACTCTTAATAACTAGACACATATGTAATTTTGGTAAAATAAATTGCTACGGGCACCTTAAATACCAATTTTGTCACACAGATATTGGCGAAATTTTTGGTTTTGGTTGTAACTTTTCGTTAAAAACATCAACTAGGTTCACAAATTGGTCAGCTATATAGTTTTTTTTTTATGAATTTAAAAGAACATCAATTTAAAAAAACTGGTGTTGTAACGTTAGCGCTAGTTTTTCTCTATAAATCTATTGCTCTTTTAGCTTAAGTGAAATAGGAGGATTTGGAAATAGTAAGAGTTTTTTGTAGATAACTATCGAAAAATGCTATAAACAAGTATAAAGAGGAATTAGGATAAACCTCCAGAAATGTTTCGAACATAAAATTCAGCTTGTTGTGCATGGATTGGTTCTAAAAACCAAAGTCAGTGATTAATTTTGTATTAATTCTTACAAAAAAAAATAATTTTGGCTCAATCTTCCACACAGGATGACTTTTAAAATTCCAATGAGCATTGGTAAGGTACAGTTCAATCATTGAAAAACAAATAATAAACATCTTTTAATTTGAACGTTTGCGCAAAAATGATTTTTTTTTGACAGGAACTAATAATTAAATCACCATTCTGATTTTACTACTTAAACTAAACAATCAAAATTTTCAATGATAGCTATAACTGGCGCCCAAGTGAAGATAACATGAGTGATAGCCTATTATCCGGGCTCCTGGGGGAGGTTATGACCCTATGATCTCCTTGGATCCGCGTTTGTTTGAGCAGCTGCCAAACTGCTCAAAGCACTACACGATTACTTATATAGTTATGACTTCTGAGTTCTGAGTAAGCAATAGCAAATCCACAAAATAAAGTTGTAGGAAAGCGTACCCCATGAATGAAAACTTCAGCATTGTTTAGCCGATCCTTTAGGAGACCAACTGAACATTACTATCACCTGCAAGATCTGTTCTGCTGTATTCTTTGAAAGTCTTAAGTCGTTCCTCAATAGCCCGATAAATCTAGATTAATGTGGCTTTATACTATAGTACGAGGAACTTTCCATCATTGACCAAAATATTTACAATGTTTATTTGGTATCATCCCAGCCTATCCGAAGACAACTGGTCCCAATACAACTCATCCCCGACCATTTATCCCAAGACCCAAATGGTACCAGGATAACTCATCCCGGGAAAACTCATCCCTGGACAACTCATCCCATAAATAAGAACTCATCCCATGGATGTTTTGTGCGAAACAAAGAAAAGCAGCGCTTTTTTTTTTAGTACTTTGCATACACCAACCTCGCACCTATCCCAAATCCTATAGTGTGTCCAAGCAGGAAGGTTGCAAGGGGGGCAAGTTGTCCCGGTACCAGCTGGGTCTTGGGATGAGTCGTCGGGGATGAGTTGTCTTGGGACCAGTGGTTTCTGGGATTCGCTACAACCAACCCATTTATTTATTTATTTCAACAATGGATTTACAATCTTTTGATTATAAAAAAATATTTACATAAAGACGACTTTCATACAAATAGAGTTATACAAAGTTAGGGAACGAGTTACTTGGTTAATAATTATTTGTTCGATGATGGGTGCATAGAAAAGATCGTTTCTGTTTCTTAAATTTGTTTTTGGAACGTCCCAAGAAACTAGCGAGAGTAGTTCTTCAGATTTAATATTATTAATTAAAATGTCTTTTATAAAAACAGCACATTCAACTTGTCTGCTGTTTTCAAGAGTTTTTAAATCTAGCAGCGCGTAAATCTTGAATATTAATTAGGCATTTCGTAAGACCATCTCGCGAGAATGTTTTTTGAATTCTTTCTATCCTATTAATAGCATTTTCGTAAAAGGATGACCAAACGACAAAGCAATACTGTAAGATGGGTAATACCCATAAAAAATACAACCTTAAATATACTTGATGTTTTTTTTTAGGAATCCTAGCATAGAATTAGCCTTTGAGATAATTTAATCGACTTGGGCCAAAAAAGTGAGTTTGCAGTCAAAATAACTCCGAGATCTTTCACTACACTTGGGGCCTAGTTCGCGTTCAGTCGATAAAATCGAGTATAGGCAGTTCCTTATTTGCCTACGCCGATTGTTTTTGACTCGATTGAACCAAGTAAGGAACAGCCTATGCTCGATTGTATCGAGTTAACTCGATTGTATCAAGTTACTTAAGAATGTGATTCAAAGTGATTTACTTCTTAACTTATAAATAAAGTTTACAGTTTAACATCTTCCGAAAATCTTACAACATCAAGAATATCGTGTGCGAACAAATCGAACAAAAGTGGTCCCAAATGACTACCTTGAGGAAGGCCTGATTTCACGTCGACAAAAATTGATGTAAAATTATTAATTCGAAAAACTTTTTTTCGATTTGGAGGCGATATATGCCATCATCTACACAGAGTCGAGTTTTGACATTTGAATCCAACTTAATTTGCGCGAATCGCTTTATAATACGAAAATAGCGAATTGTCATAGTTTTAGTTCAAATCGCTATTCATTACGAGGATACGAGGGTGTTAAACACCAAGAATAGTTTTGACATCCATGCAGGAGGATAACTATTGAGACCGCACCCTGCTCCATCGACGTTTTCAAGTCATTCGATGTTTGAAAAGGATTTATGTAAGTAGGGCGAAGCATCGTGGCGAAAAAGCGGAAAAACCCTCAAAGTTGAAATTTTAGCAAGGAAGAACTTCCTAAAATTTTTCTTATTAAATGCTCCTTGATTTTTAGAATAGGATCTGACCCAGTAAACATTTACAATTTAGAGGGCTCTTCTCCCCCAACCTGCACTTCAGTCAATACAAAAATATGTAATAGTTTTTATAGTTCAAAATGAACGAAACAAAGTTTTATTTCTTAGATCTTAATCTCAAAGTGACACGAACAGAATTTCCATCCTTATTAAATAGATACATATTTTCCTTTGATTTCAGTTATTTTCTTTCAATCAGCCTTATTGTGAGTTTCACCCGAACAACATTCCACCGGGAATATTTGACATTTCACTTTTCGCCTATTGTGAGTTTCCCCCGAAATTTCATGATCGAAAAATTCCCCTTATTGTGAACAATTATATCGGGCGGAATGTAATGTCATTTTCACTTCTTTTTTGTAGGCGCACAAAATTTCGTTCGGGCGAAACTCACAATAGCTTTTAAAATTCCGGGCGAACAAACAAATTTTAAGGTAAAATATAAATTGTATGTTTTCTAACAAAAAACCAATTGAAAAAAGGAAGCAAGCAATAAATATTCAGAGGGTAATAGATTTTATGAACGTGACACTATACGTACATATATATTTCTTCACTTTATACTTTTTTGGCATTAAATCAAAAATAAGTAATGTTCGTGCAGCCCCCCCAATTGGAAGCGGAATAAATTTACTCCAACAAATAAATGAAATTATGTGAAAATAAAGTGCTGCCATCAAAGTCTCAAGTATACTTTCTCTTCTATTGTAGACTTTGTATGTAGTTGTGAAAAATTAATCAAAATGACAACTTGAATACAGACAACCAATATATTGGAGCCGGTTGGTTGGAGCTAGATCTCTCTCCAAAACACTCTTCTGAATTATTGTATCCAATTCGAGTTGATTTTGCAAATTCTTTACTTGCCAGCAGTATAAACCCAACCTAGCAAAAATGAAAAATCAAAAACGTAGATAAATCAATAAAAAAAAAAATATTATGAACCTTTTTTTAGAAGTGTTACTTTTATGTGTCACTCACATTTCCAAAGAAATAAAAAAAAAACTTGGCATTCCATTTAACTGCTTCAGTTCTTCCATCTGCCAAAATATGCAGTCATGCTATATACATAATTTTTATTTTTTTCACAGAATAAATATCGGAAAATTTATTCTGTCAAAGCAACAGTCTGCTTCTATTATGTATGTATCAAAATGAAATGCATTGCCTCTAGTGTCTTTTGGCATTTGTGGACAATTATTAATGACCCACTTGTGAGATATTAAGGCGACAAGTAGGTACATAACACATGGACTAGCACTGCACAAAATCAAAGTGAATGCTCAGATACCATCGACAGTAGCGGAGTGGACTAACGTTAAGGAATCTTGAAGCCTTTAGCATTGTTTATCTATTTGCAGGAAAATTCTTTTAATGGCTTGATTTGTGGCTATATTTAATGCATCATATTTCGTAAGAACTGGTTGTCCTGTTAAATTTTGTTTTCTACTTGACTTTAACATTTGAACTATAACGATTTTTGAAATAAGAAGCGCAATCTTCCGGAGTATATATGCTACAAACACTTGCGGTGAGCCTTGAGTAAGCTTTCGAACCTTGGTAAAATAGCCGTGTTTTATTATCTACGGATCTGGATCAGGATCGTTTTTTAATACGTAATACAACAACAACTTGGGATCCTGCTCTCTGTCTGGATCTGTTTTAAAGATCCGAAAATTAGTTCCCATTCTTGCGGATAGATGGCTTCTCATGGTAAGGTAGTGTGAAATTTGTCACTTAGGTCCGTATCGTTTTATTTTCATGGGATGATCTTGATCCAGATCCGTAGATAATAAAACACGGCTAATGTCAGAACTGGAAGAGGGGAAATTATCTACTCTATCGGTCAAAACAGAAAGATCTAGAAGCATATACTAGAACCTTCAAGCGACATCTAGAAGTCGCCAACGAGTATAAAATCACATGTCTGACCACCAGAGTGCACAGTTTAATTTTGAATGTGATAGCGTAAAGTAAGAAGTAAAAGTGTATCCGGAATTGAATTTTAAATTGCATACTATTGAGATTGGAAAATAATAAAAACGATTTGAAGTGAGATAAAGTGTGTTTATTTTTTAAAGTAAATAAGTAGATGTTATTATTTAAAGGATATAAGTTTTATCATCGAACCTAGGTAGAACACTACCTACAGTATATTTGGCAGCTAAGCTGAGAAATTTTTCTGAGGAGTTCTGTTGACATTTCTGATCTACCGGATCTTATTTTTCTGAACTGATCTTTATTATTGGATATTTTTTCCAGTAATAATAGTTGCTAAGCTTAACTGGTACTAACCACGAACACGAGACGAGAAAAGTCACGTATCCCGGAGACAAACCTACATCAAAAGGCAGCAGGGTTGGCTATAAAATCTAGCAATAAGTAAAAACAAAACCCGCAAACTAAAATTTCGCATTTGAAAATAAATAACAATACATTTTAAACTTTATCAAGCTTATTGTACAAAAATGTCCAAAGAAAAATGTTGAACTTTATTGCAATTAAGAGGCAGGCTGGCACCTGAACAGTTTGCTTGGACATCAATACCTTGGGGGCGGCCCGCTCAAAGATATTCCACTTCCTTTTCGGATGCTCATATACCACTCAAGCAACTCTGCTGCTCCTCTTAGGGTATATTCAGTTGCCAGGCAGGCTAGACGCCGCTATTTAATTGAAAAACATTATGCAAATTTTATTTGCGCGATTTTAATTAGCGAGATTTCGGCCTGCGGGATTTTTTAATTTTGATATAATGAAAAGCGGGATTATAAATTTCCGAGATTTTTCTTTCCAGATAAAAAAATGCGTTATTCGAGATTTTGATTTGCGAGATATCGTATAGAACTCCGCAAAAGACGACAACAAGTATTTTAAAATATTGCGTTTTCAATATTTAGCACCTTCTAGATTCAAACTTTAGTTTGATATTTCATCGGCAAAACATAGAAAAATGCGACGAGACAAGACTGATGTAAACTTCAGTTATACTTATACGAACAAAAGGCGTAAGACTACTTCATCAAGAGCAAAACTGCTTGTTCAAGTATTTTTAGCTGGGTTGTTGTAAACAGTTGCTTTATTAAGTAAAACTCGTTGAACTCCCGGAGAAGACTCGTAACTTAGAAGACAACACATTAATATTCATAAAACACTCACCAAACCCATTTTGGAAAAAGCTTCATCTGGCTACTCGGAACCTTATAGCTATAAACCAAAGGTAGAACTAACTAAATTAAATTACATGTGAATCCTGCATATTTTTATCCAGAAAAAATGCAGCTTAATCTCCACTTAGCCTAAAAAAACGAGTCTTTCTCTTCAAAAAAAAATTCCAACAAAGCTGAAATATTGGTGGAGATTTTTTCAAATTTCTTATAAAATACCTACCCTAGATTTGGACAGGGTTTGTTTTTTGATTTTGGGTGATGAAGTGGCCAAAATTTAGTATTTTGAAAATTGCTCCAAAAACTATCCATTTCTTGGAAGAAATGTCAAGACGAAAATTGTGGTTCGTAAGAGCAGTTAATTTTGATAATAACGTATGCAAACTTGACGGACCTGGCCCTGCAGGGTCACATCCACAGTACTACATTAATCATAATACTTTTGTTAAGCTAACAAAAGCAACTTGCTTAGGCCCAGTTTTTCAGTGGTGAGTTAAACCAAAATTAGCTAACTCTAGAAGTAAATTAACACACAGTGAACTGAGGAGGAAGTGTTATGGTGGAGAATGCATGCAGAACGACTTAACAAACTCGAAGGATTAAACATCAAAAGCATCTGTTCAGTTAATCCTGAGTTAACTCACTAAATTTGATGAGTTAACTCGGAATTAACTTTAATCTCTCACTGAAAAAACTGGCCCAAAATTGTATTGTTTTTTTTTTTTAGAGAGTTCCAGATCCTCCCAAGGTAAACATATGGGGGCCGAATCTAGTTCTGTGAAAGAGTGAAACGAAGAACTTTTCACTCGTTCACTCTGAAATGCGACTATAGTTCTCTAAAAACATTTTTTTTACACGCCCTCATTCGATGGTGAATGTTGAAAGTCAAACAAAATGATCCTCCGCTATCATCTTTAATAATAAAGGGAAGTGGTTTGAAATGAATCGGTAACTTCATCAAGGTCATTTTTCTCTTCTAAAATGCCTCAAGGGATGAATATTTTTTTGAATATTGACACAGAATCGTATTCCATTCGTCACGGAAAAAAATTAAATTTTAAATTGAAATCTGAATTTACCAATGGAAACCCCATTACACGACAACTTTTGCATCGTGGCTTTTCTTCGAATTCTTCCTTAAAATTTCGGCCTGTAAATTGTCCGATCCTTTCCTTTTTGCATCCAAACTCATAGACAGAAGAGCAACGCTTAAATTCACAGTATTCCGTACTATCTAATCTGAATGAAAAGCTCGGCACTATATTTGGCTTCTCCTTTTACTCTCAGAATGACATTTTGCTGAACTGTGAATTTTTGCCCTCAGAAATTGCTTGAACTGAAAATCACAGATATGGGAAATTTTTAAATCATAAAAACAAAGTATTGCTGGAGTAAAATTTACGCCCAGCGAAGCGGGCGGGTAACAGCTAGTAATTATTATAAAACTTCTGAGTATTTCTCCGATTTGTTTCAATTTCAGTAAGAAGTCTTATAGAGGGTGTTTTTTTTTTTTAGACTGTGGTTTTCAATCTGGCAATACTATTTTCGGAATCGGTCTTTTTGACAGCTGTCACTTGATTTATGCCTAGCTTGGTTTGTAATTTCATAATTAATAGACTCACTCCTGGAAAATATTTGTAAGTCGTGCAAATGTATTACCAAAATAATGGTTCGGTTCGAGCGACGCACCGCGCACGTCTAAAAAAACACCCTATATTATATTAATGGCATTATACAAATGTAAGTGAAAATGTATAAACTCTTCACAATAAAAAAAATAATTCAAAATAGCTTTTATCGGCCTTTAGTCCATAAAAATTGGCGTTTCGTCCCGGCGATCTCACTTGGACTCATCAGTTGACTAGTGAGTGCCTTGTCAATACGCAATTTTTATTAAGTTCAGTTCAACTTACATGAACTTTTTGACAAAAATCCAATGTGAACTATATCCAACAAGATTAAAATTCTTAATCATTAAGCTGGAAATTTTGCCCAGGGCCAGGCTTTGTTTTTATATGAAGGTTTTTATAATACAATTTCTATATACTACTGAAATACATCAGCCAAGTAGAAGACTTAGCACTATTTAATTGGACTTGTTGAATTATTGATTCAAAATAGCTTTTATCGGCCTTTAGTCCATAAAAATTGGCGTTTCGTCCCGGCGATCTCACTTGGACTCATCAGTTGACTAGTGAGTGCCTTGTCAATACGCAATTTTTATTAAGTTCAGTTCAACTTACATGAACTTTTTGACAAAAATCCAATGTGAACTATATCCAACAAGATTAAAATTCTTAATCATTAAGCTGGAAATTTTGCCCAGGGCCAGGCTTTGTTTTTATATGAAGGTTTTTATAATACAATTTCTATATACTACTGAAATACATCAGCCAAGTAGAAGACTTAGCACTATTTAATTGGACTTGTTGAATTATTGATTCAAAATAGCTTTTATCGGCCTTTAGTCCATAAAAATTGGCGTTTCGTCCCGGCGATCTCACTTGGACTCATCAGTTGACTAGTGAGTGCCTTGTCAATACGCAATTTTTATTAAGTTCAGTTCAACTTACATGAACTTTTTGACAAAAATCCAATGTGAACTATATCCAACAAGATTAAAATTCTTAATCATTAAGCTGGAAATTTTGCCCAGGGCCAGGCTTTGTTTTTATATGAAGGTTTTTATAATACAATTTCTATATACTACTGAAATACATCAGCCAAGTAGAAGACTTAGCACTATTTAATTGGACTTGTTGAATTATTGATTCAAAATAGCTTTTATCGGCCTTTAGTCCATAAAAATTGGCGTTTCGTCCCGGCGATCTCACTTGGACTCATCAGTTGACTAGTGAGTGCCTTGTCAATACGCAATTTTTATTAAGTTCAGTTCAACTTACATGAACTTTTTGACAAAAATCCAATGTGAACTATATCCAACAAGATTAAAATTCTTAATCATTAAGCTGGAAATTTTGCCCAGGGCCAGGCTTTGTTTTTATATGAAGGTTTTTATAATACAATTTCTATATACTACTGAAATACATCAGCCAAGTAGAAGACTTAGCACTATTTAATTGGACTTGTTGAATTATTGATTCAAAATAGCTTTTATCGGCCTTTAGTCCATAAAAATTGGCGTTTCGTCCCGGCGATCTCACTTGGACTCATCAGTTGACTAGTGAGTGCCTTGTCAATACGCAATTTTTATTAAGTTCAGTTCAACTTACATGAACTTTTTGACAAAAATCCAATGTGAACTATATCCAACAAGATTAAAATTCTTAATCATTAAGCTGGAAATTTTGCCCAGGGCCAGGCTTTGTTTTTATATGAAGGTTTTTATAATACAATTTATATATACTACTGAAATACATCAGCCAAGTAGAAGACTTAGCACTATTTAATTGGACTTGTTGAATTATTGATTCAAAATAGCTTTTATCGGCCTTTAGTCCATAAAAATTGGCGTTTCGTCCCGGCGATCTCACTTGGACTCATCAGTTGACTAGTGAGTGCCTTGTCAATACGCAATTTTTATTAAGTTCAGTTCAACTTACATGAACTTTTTGACAAAAATCCAATGTGAACTATATCCAACAAGATTAAAATTCTTAATCATTAAGCTGGAAATTTTGCCCAGGGCCAGGCTTTGTTTTTATATGAAGGTTTTTATAATACAATTTCTATATACTACTGAAATACATCAGCCAAGTAGAAGACTTAGCACTATTTAATTGGACTTGTTGAATTATTGATTCAAAATAGCTTTTATCGGCCTTTAGTCCATAAAAATTGGCGTTTCGTCCCGGCGATCTCACTTGGACTCATCAGTTGACTAGTGAGTGCCTTGTCAATACGCAATTTTTATTAAGTTCAGTTCAACTTACATGAACTTTTTGACAAAAATCCAATGTGAACTATATCCAACAAGATTAAAATTCTTAATCATTAAGCTGGAAATTTTGCCCAGGGCCAGGCTTTGTTTTTATATGAAGGTTTTTATAATACAATTTCTATATACTACTGAAATACATCAGCCAAGTAGAAGACTTAGCACTATTTAATTGGACTTGTTGAATTATTGATTCAAAATAGCTTTTATCGGCCTTTAGTCCATAAAAATTGGCGTTTCGTCCCGGCGATCTCACTTGGACTCATCAGTTGACTAGTGAGTGCCTTGTCAATACGCAATTTTTATTAAGTTCAGTTCAACTTACATGAACTTTTTGACAAAGTTGTAAGTTGAACTGAACTTAATAAAAATTGCGTATTGACAAGGCACTCACTAGTCAACTGATGAGTCCAAGTGAGATCGCCGGGACGAAACGCCAATTTTTATGGACTAAAGGCCGATAAAAGCTATTTTGAATCAATAATTCAACAAGTCCAATTAAATAGTGCTAAGTCTTCTACTTGGCTGATGTATTTCAGTAGTATATAGAAATTGTATTATAAAAACCTTCATATAAAAACAAAGCCTGGCCCTGGGCAAAATTTCCAGCTTAATGATTAAGAATTTTAATCTTGTTGGATATAGTTCACATTGGATTTTTGTCAAAAAGTTCATGTAAGTTGAACTGAACTTAATAAAAATTGCGTATTGACAAGGCACTCACTAGTCAACTGATGAGTCCAAGTGAGATCGCCGGGACGAAACGCCAATTTTTATGGACTAAAGGCCGATAAAAGCTATTTTGAATCAATAATTCAACAAGTCCAATTAAATAGTGCTAAGTCTTCTACTTGGCTGATGTATTTCAGTAGTATATAGAAATTGTATTATAAAAACCTTCATATAAAAACAAAGCCTGGCCCTGGGCAAAATTTCCAGCTTAATGATTAAGAATTTTAATCTTGTTGGATATAGTTCACATTGGATTTTTGTCAAAAAGTTCATGTAAGTTGAACTGAACTTAATAAAAATTGCGTATTGACAAGGCACTCACTAGTCAACTGATGAGTCCAAGTGAGATCGCCGGGACGAAACGCCAATTTTTATGGACTAAAGGCCGATAAAAGCTATTTTGAATCAATAATTCAACAAGTCCAATTAAATAGTGCTAAGTCTTCTACTTGGCTGATGTATTTCAGTAGTATATAGAAATTGTATTATAAAAACCTTCATATAAAAACAAAGCCTGGCCCTGGGCAAAATTTCCAGCTTAATGATTAAGAATTTTAATCTTGTTGGATATAGTTCACATTGGATTTTTGTCAAAAAGTTCATGTAAGTTGAACTGAACTTAATAAAAATTGCGTATTGACAAGGCACTCACTAGTCAACTGATGAGTCCAAGTGAGATCGCCGGGACGAAACGCCAATTTTTATGGACTAAAGGCCGATAAAAGCTATTTTGAATCAATAATTCAACAAGTCCAATTAAATAGTGCTAAGTCTTCTACTTGGCTGATGTATTTCAGTAGTATATAGAAATTGTATTATAAAAACCTTCATATAAAAACAAAGCCTGGCCCTGGGCAAAATTTCCAGCTTAATGATTAAGAATTTTAATCTTGTTGGATATAGTTCACATTGGATTTTTGTCAAAAAGTTCATGTAAGTTGAACTGAACTTAATAAAAATTGCGTATTGACAAGGCACTCACTAGTCAACTGATGAGTCCAAGTGAGATCGCCGGGACGAAACGCCAATTTTTATGGACTAAAGGCCGATAAAAGCTATTTTGAATCAATAATTCAACAAGTCCAATTAAATAGTGCTAAGTCTTCTACTTGGCTGATGTATTTCAGTAGTATATAGAAATTGTATTATAAAAACCTTCATATAAAAACAAAGCCTGGCCCTGGGCAAAATTTCCAGCTTAATGATTAAGAATTTTAATCTTGTTGGATATAGTTCACATTGGATTTTTGTCAAAAAGTTCATGTAAGTTGAACTGAACTTAATAAAAATTGCGTATTGACAAGGCACTCACTAGTCAACTGATGAGTCCAAGTGAGATCGCCGGGACGAAACGCCAATTTTTATGGACTAAAGGCCGATAAAAGCTATTTTGAATCAATAATTCAACAAGTCCAATTAAATAGTGCTAAGTCTTCTACTTGGCTGATGTATTTCAGTAGTATATAGAAATTGTATTATAAAAACCTTCATATAAAAACAAAGCCTGGCCCTGGGCAAAATTTCCAGCTTAATGATTAAGAATTTTAATCTTGTTGGATATAGTTCACATTGGATTTTTGTCAAAAAGTTCATGTAAGTTGAACTGAACTTAATAAAAATTGCGTATTGACAAGGCACTCACTAGTCAACTGATGAGTCCAAGTGAGATCGCCGGGACGAAACGCCAATTTTTATGGACTAAAGGCCGATAAAAGCTATTTTGAATCAATAATTCAACAAGTCCAATTAAATAGTGCTAAGTCTTCTACTTGGCTGATGTATTTCAGTAGTATATAGAAATTGTATTATAAAAACCTTCATATAAAAACAAAGCCTGGCCCTGGGCAAAATTTCCAGCTTAATGATTAAGAATTTTAATCTTGTTGGATATAGTTCACATTGGATTTTTGTCAAAAAGTTCATGTAAGTTGAACTGAACTTAATAAAAATTGCGTATTGACAAGGCACTCACTAGTCAACTGATGAGTCCAAGTGAGATCGCCGGGACGAAACGCCAATTTTTATGGACTAAAGGCCGATAAAAGCTATTTTGAATCAATAATTCAACAAGTCCAATTAAATAGTGCTAAGTCTTCTACTTGGCTGATGTATTTCAGTAGTATATAGAAATTGTATTATAAAAACCTTCAAAAAAAATAATTGTTTTCTGTTGGCTTTTGACGCTAATGTGGTTTTCCAATCAACGATTTCAGATTTGGCAGTCAGATTTCAGATCAATCGTGGTAACTAGATCGAAACGGTATTGATCTTTTTTTTTGGTAAGAGGTGTAAGTGATTTTTCTGTGTTTACTGACGTAACTAGTGATACTATATGAAGGGAAAAATTCCTTCAAGTAAACCTTTCCTAGGGAACAGTTTTTTTCTTTTACAAAAATGTAATATATATAAAGGGTCCGTCATCTAACGTTTTTTTTTCAACTAGTGCTTATTTCGTGAATGGTAACACTTAGCTCATGTCTGATTTGACAGATAATTAGTTTTATCCTTCCGCTGCACGAATATGGTTGTGTATACGCTTCGCTAAGTGGGCCTGCGATCGACTCAGAGAAGATGCCGATTTTGCCAAAAAAAATCATCTTTTCAGATGAAGCTCATTTTGATCTTGGCGGGTAGTAAAGAAGCAAAATTGTCGCATTTGGAGCACAGAAAACCCGCACGCATACATTGAAAAGCCGATACACCCAAAACGAGTCACTGTTTGGTGCGGATTTTGGTCAAGAGGCATAATTGGGCCATTTTTCGAAAATGAGCAAGGAGTGGCCGTTACAGTCAATGGCGATCGTTATCGGGCCATGTTGAACGAATTTTTGTTCACAAAAATTGAAGAGGAGGATATTGGCAACATTTGGTTTCAACAGGACGTGCCACACAGCCGAAGCTACACTTGACGTTTTGCGCCATTTTACAAAAAAAAAAAGAAGTTATTTGCCGGACCCTTTATTTGGCTTTATTTTCTTAATGAAACTGGTGAAAAAATGCGCAAGAAAAAGTTCACACAAGAATTTTTGTGTTTAAATTAAAATTAATTTCAACTATTAAAAACATTTTTATTTGTTGTATAACAAATAAACACAAATATCAAGCGTTAAATTTCTTGCATAAAATAATATCAGTGGCGTGGCTAACACGATTGACAAATTGTCATTATTTATTCTTAATTTTTATAAGAAAAAAACTAATAAGTGGAACTGACTTTTGATCTTGACATTATTACTAATTGAAAATTACGATTTACTGACTTCATTACAATGTGATATTGTACCTATATTATATTGCTCAAGCAAATTAAAATTAAAAAAAAAATACAAATTAGGGATTTTTTTTATCCCTATCAGGAAATATATTTTGTTCGTATACTATCACTGCACAAGGACATGATTTGGCTACCGGCACCGGTCACATCCATAAGCCCACAGGAATACTGTCCATTCAAATCAAAGGAGAAGCTTTTCGGTTGATGATGAGGAAGAAGACGATGAAAGTATTTGTAAATCTACAATTAAATCGACATTTAAAAGATCAATCGACAAAAAAACAGACCACGAAAAAAAATTAATTTTGTTGGTTGTTTGGAAAGTGAAATCTGAAAGGGATCAAATTTACCCCCAACAAAATCAAGTTTTTTGGTTGTTTGCAAAACCACATAAGCATTCACAATAGTAGATAGATTCATAAGAGACAACCAAAAATTATTCACCATGTTGTTATTTGCATTCACTGAACGACAATCTCTACGATTTTAATTAGCTCAGCGCCCCAGCCTATTGTACAATGCGGTACTGTATAGTGTATTTATGTACATACCTACATATATATTAAGATATACAATTTTCTAGCATCGTGTGAAAATCAGAAATTTTGTTTTCACTTGAAGTTTTATTTTAATGATTAAAAGAAATCAAATGAATTCATTTGTATTTTTAGAAAAAGTCAACAGAGAAGAAGTTCAGTCTAGTGACAGAAATAAAATCATCTCCCCCACAAAATTAATAAAATATATATACATAACTGAGTTTTAATATTTGTTTTTTTTTTTTTTGTATAATCACCTGAAATTAAATAAAATAACATTCTTTAGTATTATGCTGTCTAATTAAAGAATTTTTATATTTTGCATTCTTTTTAAAAATACCTACTGAAGTGATTAATTGTGTATTTCGCTAATTAGGGTTTTAGAAACTTGGAAACATGATTCCCATGGAGGATTTTATGAGGAAGTACATTCTGTTTGGGCTTGTTTTGTAAAATTCGTAATTGTAAAGCTTGGAAAAGAAGGTACTTCTAAATATATGAATGCAAAGAGCCCTTTGCGTTGAGTTCTTTTGGTACTTGTTATACGAGTAGCTTATTTGAAATAATAAATCTGAATCTTAAAATGTGTTGTTTTTTTGTCTAAGAATTTATAATTTCACAAATTGAGGGACTGGATAGCACGATGGCTTCAGATGACAACGAAGTACTTGTTTTTTTTTTGCGTCAATAGTTAATAAATTCATGACAAAAAAAAAAAACAAAATTAATGTTGGGGCGGAAATTGTTAAAGTAATGGGTGATTTTTTAAGAGGTTTAGAACTTTTTTAAGAAAAAAACACAAAAAATTCGAAAAAATGAATGAAATATTTATTTGAATCGATAGTTTGAACCTTGCAATTTAATGTTTAAAGATAATTTCATGCAAATGTTGACCGCGGCTGCGTCTCAGGTAGCCCATCCGCTGAGTCCAATTTTGGCATACTCTTTCACACATATCGGCCGGTATCTCACGAATGAATGCATGGATGTTGGCTTCCAGTGCGTCAATCGAAGCGGGCTTGTCCCTATAGACATTAGCCTTGACATACCCCCACAAAAAATAATCTAATGGTGTCAAATCGCACGATCTAGGCGGCCAATTGACCGGCCCGAAACGTGAAATTAACTGTTCACCAAACTCGCCTCGCAATTGCGCCATTGTTTCGCGTGCTGTGTGGCATGTGGCACCGTCTTGTTGAAACCACATATCATGCAAGTCAAGAACTTCCATTTCGGGCAAAAAAAAGTTTGTTATCATCACTCGGTAGCGATTCGCATCATCTTTGAAGAAATATGGCCCAATAATGCCGCCGGCCCATAAACCGCACCAAACAGTGGCTTTTTCGGGATGCATTGATAGCTGTTGCAATGCTTCTGGCTGATCTTCACTCCAAATGCGGCAATTTTGCTTATTTACGTACCCATTCAACCAAAAATGAGCCTCATCGCTGAACACAAGCAGCGCGCGATGAACATTTCGAACCGAGCACGAATTTTGATAGTAAAATTCAATAATTTGCAAGCGTTGTTCATTTGTAAGACGATCCATGGTTAAATTGCAAACCAAACTGAAGCTGTTTGACAGTGACACAAGGTACTAAACACACGTCAGCTGTCAAAACCAGTGTTGCCAAAACCAAACCAGCCAAAAAATCACCCGTTATTTTGCGCCGTTTCTATGAAATCAATAAAAAGTTTCTTGACACAGGATGTGGGATAAGCACTTAAGCAGTTCACACAGAAAAACTGAGACGTGATGGAAGCGTATCCATACGTCAACGGAAAATCAAAGAATTTGCACGAATGGGTCGCACGAACTTGCTCTTGTGTGTAACTACCCATTGAAGATGCAAGATGTATACATATATTTAGCGAGAAAATATTAAAAGAGTCAAAAGGACTAAAAAATTGATTTTTTGTTTAATTTTTTTTGTTTATAAAAAAAAAACATTTTAAATTTTTTTTTAAAACTGTTGAAAAGCATCAGATTGAAAATTTTTTAACAAAATCGGTCTAACCACAGCAAAGATTTACGCGTATTACCCAAAAATAAGAACATTTTCTCACAAAATTTGGAAAACCTAATTCCGTTATGTGATTTTTTTGAGAAAAACCTGAAATGCAGTTGGTTATTACAGCTACAAAATTTAATCGAAAAACCATTTTCGAGAAAATTTGAAAAAAAAAACAAAATTTTTGGATGGCAGCTACCCGTTGTAAGTGAGGTAAACCAAAAATTGGAATTTCCCCTCTAGGGAATCAAATACAAAATGCTCTGTAAAAATTTCATACAAATCGGACCACGCATTAGGCTCTAGCTCAAATTACAGTGAAAGCACAGACGCACAGACCGACGGACACGGCATGAAGAAACCTACTTTTTCGGACTTCATTATCATCGTAGTGTTGGTTTTGATTACGTATCGTTACATTTGAACCTTGAACAGAATACGTATTTCCCCTCTGGATAAACATATATGTATTTGTAGAGGGTTTTTTTGATGTGTAAACATCTATGCTGGCGGTAGAGTGAAAAAAAACGTGAACGTTCGTGTGCAACGTTACGTCATGCAACGTTACGATCTGCATACTAGGATGGGTGCGTTCAGTGAAAAAATTTTAAGATCCCCTCCAAGCTAAAACAATTCCGTTTTGGATCCGCGCACGTTAATGTTTACACATATTAAACGTGAGTCCCGGCACTCACACAATTTTTTTTTAGAGGTATAAAACTTTGAAATGAAATAAAACAAAGATGAATTTTTTTTAATTGACACGAAAGTAACTTTATTCGAAAGATAATCTTCTGGAATTATAATTTAAATATGATTTCTGGGTTATGACCGCCACGGCTGACTCGGAAGTAGTCTAATCTGGAGGTCCAATTTTCGATGAATTTTTTCAACATTTGTGGCCGTATATCGGCAATAACGCGGCGAATGTTGTCCTCAAAGCGGTCAATCGTTTCGGGCTTATCGGCGTAGATTAGCGACTTCACATATCCGAACAGAAAATAGTCAAGCGGCGTTAAATCACACGATCTTGGAGGCAAAATCACGGGTCCGTAACGTGAAACTATGTGGTTACCGAACGTTTCCTTCAATAAATCAATTGTGGCACGAGCTGTGTGACATGTTGCGCCGCCGCCGTCTTGTTGAAACCACAGCTCCTGCACATCATGGCTGTTCAATTGATGAACGGAAAATTCTGTAATCATGGCTCTATAGCGCGTCACCATTGACTGTAACGTTTTGGCCTGCATTGTTTTTAAAGAAGTAGGGACCAATTATTCTACCAAACCATAAAGCACACAAAAAAAATGAAAAATGTCTACCTGCCTCATGAGAGCGTCTGTGATAATTTCAAATTGGACTCGATTTTTTCCATCAGGAATACAAATTCAATTTATCCCTGTTTCGTTTCATACGATATCTAAGACATTTAAAAAGTTAAAATTGCATACATCTCTTCATATGCAGAATAATTTTATAGAATCAACAAATTATTATTCATAAATATGTAGGTAGGTACATTGTTTTTAAAGTACTATAAAATAACAAAAGCCTCCAGTCTTGTTTAAAATTCAAAAACTTCTAAGCACAGATTTGCATATATGCACATATGTATGTTATGTACATATGTACGTACAGCATCATGCGCAAAATTTTAATCTCCTATACAGGCTTCTGTTTAGTTCTTCTCTAATGACCTAAGGTCTTGAAAGCATTAAAACTTCAACTGTAATCATAGCTGCACTGCAACTTTGAAATTTCACCACGCTGATAAATATGTTTTTTTTTTTTTTTTTTTAATTCATGCAAATGTACTTCAGGGACTGTGACTTGTGACTTAAAGAACCTCATCACATTTCCAAGGATGTATAAGGGTATGTATTGTATGCATGTACATATGTCGTTAAGAGTGTTCTAGATAGAAAAGAACAAGAACTAATATCATATTGCAGGTTGTTCTTTCACTTTGATTATAACTTCAGTTTTTTTCTGCGTCTTTCCTAGCAAATATCCTTTCATTTCAAACGAATTCAATTATCATAATGAAAATAAAAAAAATAACGTGTGCACTCTCAAAGACCCATATAGCATCCTTAATACATAAAACATAATATTAGATTAGATGCCAAGGATATGGAGAATTCAAATTTTAATTGATAAGCTATTAAGATAAACTTGTCAAGCTCTTTGAAGGCTTATGTATGCTTTGCTCATCAAAGCTAAAAGCTTTTAACAAAAATCAATTATGCAACTAATGCAGTGATTATTTATGTGGGTATCTATTCCACTTATGATCTCTACTGTATATGTATGTACCTAAGTAATGGAATTCAATGCATTTCATGGATAATTCATGAGCAAGTGAGCATCAAAATATCGTCTTTTGAATTATTTTCAAACAATACGCCTCCATGATGAATTGAAATTAAATCACTTATGGTTCATGAAATATTTAATTAAATTTGAAATCTTAGAAATCCTATTGGAAAGATTTGCTCATATCTCATATCTCATATCCTTATGAATTCATATGAATAATTACTTATTTTCCAGATTCAGTTCACTAAGAGCCGTTTGCTGATATACGGAAATTAAATAAAGGCTTTTTCAATAAGGGCGGGTAGATGTTGAAATGGAATAAATCAAGGTGTGTGTGAGGTATTAATAAAATTCTTTTTTTTTTATTTGAAAGGCCCATGTATTCGATTATGGTATATGAAATCGTTCAAATGCCAGCCTCGGTTCCTAACGGCGTCGGTGGCACTGATCGCTGTGTGGCGCAACGCACTTTTTGTTGCCGAAGAAGATTTTGATATTAAAGTTTTATCAATTGGACTTGCTGTTCAATAGTGTCACAAATTTGACAGATGTCATTAACACAACATGGTCGCCACAGGCAGCCAAAACCACGCCAATTGAAAAACCCTTATACAGGGTGTCCGCCGGGAAGGTATACTACTTTGTTTGTTTATAATTTTTGATTAAATGAAAGAGAATGGATCTTATATTGTTAAATGTTTTATTTAATGTCGGCAATTATGTATGGAATACAATATCAGGTAAATGCCCGCCTCTGTTAGTCTCACAAATGCGAGCCCTTTTGAGCACATTTTTCATTACATTCTCACACATTTCACGCGGTATTTCATGCTTTTTATTTTTTGCTGCAGAAAAATGCGGTTTAAGAGCAATTGGAAAAAAAATAAAGATAATATTAAAGTTGAATGGACGGTAGTTAATAAAATATTAAATCGTGGTTAACAATCCGAAAATTTATAGAGCATGAAAATAATAGAATTAATGATACTGCTGAAACAGCAAATTGCTTCAATGAATATTTCGTTTCTTTAGCTGAAAATGCTTCTACTGCTTAAACAAAAATTATAGTTTTTGTACTATAGGTATAGTTAATGACAGTTCTTTAAGCGAAGTTTTTTTTATCCAATTTTGCCTGGGGAACTACCTACTCTTCATCATTAAAACGCTGAAGAATTTCAATTCTGTTACTAATGATAAATTTTCAAACTTAATATTTAAAAAAATTGCTCATAACATTGTCGACGTACTTGCACATATTTTCAATAAAAGTGTTTATGGTGGAATTTTTCCAAGTGCACTTAAGATTGCTGAGGTTATTCCTCTACACAAAAAGTCAAATCCTTGGAATATGAGTAACTACAGACCTTTATCACTCTTACCTGTTTGTTGAAAAAATTTTGAAAAGCGATGAAAAGAAGAACTTTGGAGTTTTTAAACAAAAAATATTTTTTTAGTGAATCTCAATTTGGATTTCGAGCGCATAGATCAACTGAAGATGCATTGTTGAAAATTTGTAGTGAGTTTTATGAAAACATTAACAAAAATCTATTTACGGCTGGGCTCTTTATCTTTTCGAAAACTTAAACGCAAACTGCAAAAGTCCTCTGTTCGAAAACGCAAATACAAATTCTACTGTATTAGCATTGTGTTCGATAATGCAATTTGCTAAAGTCACGTGATCGAAAACATCATCTGCTTTGCAGCTGTGCAGTAAGAAAAAAAATGGAGGTGACAAAAGGGACAGACATGTTGGTTCGAGAGATTTTTAGCTATTTAACATTTTTGGATGTCAGTCAGGGAGTCACCAAAACGTAAAACACGTCGCGGGTGAAATTGACGAGCGAAAGTGAATCTGAAGATTCTGATGAAATTGGTTTCTGTTCGAAAACGTCAACAGCGCTTGCAAAAAAATCATTTGACGTTCATAAAAAGACATGTGTGCAAGCAAGACGATTGCATATTTGGCGATTGCAACTTTTGCCTCATCAATACGATCAATTTGACGTTTTCGAAAACGGCCCTAGTCAACAAAGCATTCTATTGAAAAAAATATAAAATTCAGGAATGCGTGGATTTATCTATAATTGGCTAGAGTCTTACTTAACAAGTAGGAAGCAAATAGTAAAAATAAATGGATCCCTCAGTAACTTATGCAATACAAGTATTGGCGTTCCGCAAGGCTCGGTTTTGGGTGCTTTGCATTTTTTTGATTTTTATATCAATTCAATTTTCAGACCAAACTTCAAAGGCAGAATTACAGCTTTTGCTGATGATAAGGCCTTTTCGTATGGTTGTAGATCTTTAATAGACCTAATTTCTAAGACAAACTCAGACTTGGACATTTTAAGACGCTGGTTTGCAATTAATAAAATGGTCTTAAGTAATAAAACCAAACTAATGTTTTTTAATTCTCTCAGGGTCCCCTATCATTGTTGATTGTGATATTTTGTATCATTCTTCAGACTGCCAAAAATTCAAATTAACTGATCCCGAAATTTTTGACTCTAATATGAATTGTTCGTCTCATTGCTTTCAGGTAGAATTTGTCAAGTCCTTTAAATTCCTTGGCGTTTTACTTGATAGTAAGTTGGATTGGTCTGATCACACTACCGCACTGAAAAACTATTTGTTATGTTGCTCTAGCCAGTTTTATACTCTTGGTTTGTACTGCTCTCAAAAATTATTAGTTACAATCTACTATGGTATTGTTCATTCTAAAATTCAGTATGGAATAACTTCTTGGAGGGGATCTTATCAAAATAAAATAAAACCACTTCTTATTCTTCAAAAAAAAATTGATTTTATAATATGTAGTTTCATTTTATTTCTGGAGTTAAAAGTTCTTCCTTTAAGGCCTGCCGCCCACTAGGCAACTTTTAGTTGCTCACCCCAGCAACTTTTAGTTGTTCCCGATTCAATTACATTGGCTTATAGGGGAGAGTGCCCACTGGGCAACTTAGTTGCCGGCAACTTTAAGTTGCTCGCGGAACTTAGTTGCCGGCAACTCCGAGCAACTTTTAGTTGCTGACCCCCGCCCACTAAGCAATTTCCGAGCAACTTTTAAAAATTAACGTTTTCTATTTGTAGTCCATTGAAATGTTACATTGATTTAGCATTTTAGACCTGTCAAATTGAGATAGGTTTAAGTGCAGCACGTTTTTATAGAAAATTAAATACAAAAAAAACACAAATATTAATTCTCAAAAGTTGATCGGAAGTTGCCTAGTGGGCGAGGGCAAGCAACTTTAGTTGCTCGGAGTTGCCGGCAACTAAGTTGCCTAGTGGGTGCCAGGCCTAAGACATCTATACTAAAGGGTGTTTTTTTAGACGTGTGGTTTTCAATCTGGCAATGATTTTTTCGAAGTTTGTCTTTTTGACAGCTGTCACTTGATTTATGCTCAGTTTGGTTTGCCATTTCATAATGAATAGACTCAATCCTGAACAATCGCGCAAATTTATTACCAAAATAATGGTTCGGTCCAATATTCGGTGGCCCATCAGAGTTTCGGTTTCGCACCACGTTAACTCTAGTGGATATTGCGCATCCTCAGAGACGCCGTACAGTGCGCACCGAAGACGCTATTGCTGCTTAGGAGCAGAGTATCGAAGAAGACCCTAAATGAGTTCATCCGCCATCGCGTGCCATGATTTGGACGATGTTGATGTGGACGACCTTTGGTTCCAACAAGAATAAACTCCTTACATAATTTGAGAGTAAACTCCAGTAATTTAGCTACTATCCCTTCTTATAAAAAAAGTGCCTCGGCGTTGTCAGGCTGTCATTGAAGATCGGAGCGATACAACAAAGTATTTACTAACGCAAAGCATCATTTTTTTGGATTTCTAATTGAAAGTAAAACTGCTATTTCGATGTTATATTTGAAAATTGAATTTCCATATTTGTTCTAATTATTATTATTTGCCTTTCTTATATACCACTCTGTAGTTTTAAAAATATTCCATTATTTCTTTTATTTTGTACCTGCTACTATTTTCGTGTTCACATCGTTAGGTGAACGTGAACTCAACTTAAAGGGGTTAGCAAAATTAGATTTGCTAAAAATATCAATCCATTTAAGTTGCAGTTTTATTTTTTATAAAGTTGGCGCTCTATCTAATTCATTTGAAGGATAGTGTTACATTGAGGCTTATATCACATTAGCTATGCAAACATTACGTTTTCTTAAAATATTATAAGAGTTCTAAGTTCTAAATCGACATTGAGCACATTTATATTAATTAAAGTATACATTGATACTTTTATATCACTCCTACGTTCGAACAATAATTGGTGTTTTTGACGTTATTAAAAACGAGTTAAAATAATAAATTTCATCAGTCATAAATTTTTAAAGATAATAAATTCTACAATGGACCGAATATAATTTAACTTTCTCATCTGATATAGAAACCATTTAGAATTTGTCTCAACAAATGTTTTACTCGAAATATAAAAAAAACTGACAATATATCCATTCTTCCATACTGTTGTTAACAAACACTTTCTTGAGAAGACGTACATACGTTTTCCAATTTTACCTTCAAAACAATTAGTTTGCCTCCTTAAAAAAGTTTACTGAAAGTATCTGGCGTTGATTTACCCATTGTCATGGGGAAACATTCATACTTATAAGTATAATATCTTATCATTCAGGTGAGCCAGCATACAAAAAAAAAAAAAAAAAAAATTATTTATGGCTTTAGTCGATAGATTGATGTATTTTTAGTTCCCCAAGAAGGTATCGAGGGTGTAATAAATTCGATTTATATTACAAAAAATACTTGAGGACAGGTTTCAAGTATTTAGATTCCTACGTGTGGCGTTGGCGCACTTAAGATATTATTGCAAACATTTTGTAAAAAAAAAAAAAAATAATAATAGAAAGTTCTACAATATAAGTGGGAGGATTCATATTGGAAGAAGTGTCAGACAATTTTGAATATATGTATGTATGTAGACAGTTAATTTATTTTGATTACCAAATTGAGAAAGATTCTTATTAGATTCTGATCTACGAGCAGGTGAAATCTAATTTTTATATCAAAGCAGGAGAATAAGTTTTAATTTCATCAAAAGTTGACTTTCTTGAAAAGTTTGGGTAGATACTGCTTCTCATTTCACTGTGGGTTAATTAACTTCTAGAGTTAGCTAACTCTGGTTTAACTCCCCAATGAAAAACTCGGCCTGGGAATGACTGAACGATATCATATGTCTTGAGCATACTTTAAACATAAAGGATGTTATTACAAAATTTGTTTTGCCTTACTTGGAGCATAAGGCTGAAAACACACCGAAACAGTCAAAACGTGTTTTTCTGTTTTATGAAACAAGAATTTGTTGATTCTTATGAACGAAAACACACCAACTAGGCGAAACAAAAAAATGTGTTTTTGTTTTTATGTTTTTACGACTGGTTTTCGAAAATACATGGCTTTGTATACGGCCAACACAAACCGAATGAAATCATATTGTTTTAAACCAGCCAGCGTTTTTGTCGATAATTACTTACTTACTTTACTTTTGATGGCGCTTACAGTCCAGGATGGACTACGGCCTCAACCAAGAAGCCCCTCCAGTTTCGCACTCCAAGTTGGCTGAGGTCGTTCTCCACTTGTGTGCGCCACCTAAGGTGGGGTCTTCCTCTACTGGTGGGGTGGTGCGTTGGTTTCCATACGCTCCACGTGTCCCAGCCATCTCAGCCGCTGTATTTTCAGCTTTTTGACTAGGTCGACGTCGCTGTAAAGCCCGTACAGCTCGTTGTTGAATCTTCTCCTACATACTCCATCGATACAGACTGGACCGAAGATCACCCGAAGAATCTTCCTCTCAGAGCACCCGAGCAGGTTCTCATCCATTTTTGACAGGGTCCATGCTTTTGCCCCATATAGCAGGACACGGGATGATTAAGGTCTTATATAGGGTCTCCTTGGTTCTTTGAGAGAGGGCTTTACTACTCAAATGCCTTCTTAGCCCGAAGAAACAGCGATTGGCAAGCGTAATTCTTCGTTTGATCTCTGCACTGATGTCATTTTGCGATGTAATAGTGGAGCCCAGGTAGACAAAGTCCTTGATGACTTCGAAGTTGTACCTATCCATCGTGACATTTTGCCGGAGTCGACGATGTTGAGATTCCTTTCTCGATGATAGCATATACTTCGTCTTGTCCTCATTAACAGCTAAACCCATTTTTGCTGCCTCCGATTCAATACTTTCAAACGCGCCGGTAACAGCTCGCTTCGTTCTCCCAATGATGTCAATATCATCCGCATAAGCAAGTAGTTGAACAGGCTTCTGCGAAAAATTGTAGCTCTGTTGTTGACTTGTGAGTTATACGTACAATTGCTTCAAGAACGATGTTAAACAGGTTGCATGATAACGCGTCGCCTTGCCTCAAACCTTTCTCGACTTCAAAGGGTTCGGTTTCGGTGGTGTTCTTACCGACTTTAACGGAGCAGCGAGATTTCTCCATCGTCATCCTGCACAAGCGGACGAGTTTGGCAGGGATGCCGAGATGCAACATGTCTCTATTATAATTCTTCTCTATCTACGCAATCATATGCGACTTTGAAATCCATAAAGAGGTGGTGTGTATCGATTTGAAACTCCTGGTTTTTTTCCAACATCTGTCTGAATGTGAACATTTGATCGACGCTTGATTTGCCGGGCCAAAAACCACACTGATAGGGGCCGATCAGATCGTTGACAAACGGTTTTAAGCGATCACAGAGTACAGATGACAGGATTTTGTCTGCGACGTTGAGGAGACTGATAGCTCTGTAGTTGGCACAAGTCAGAGCATCTCCTTTCTTGTAGATAGGGCGCACTATACCGAGGTTCCATTCATCGGGCATACTTTCATCCACCCAAATTTTGGAAATAAGTTAATGTATACTCCCTACCAAGTCATCTCCCGCTGCTTTGAATAGCTCGGCTGGCAGGCCATCCGCACCAGCAGCCGTGTACGTCTTAAGCTTGGCTAGCGCTAACCGCACTTCATTAAGGTCGGGTGGACGGAAATTTTGACCATCGTCGTCCAGGTTGAATGGAGTGTTCTGTCTAACAGCGGAATTTTGGCCATCTTCGCCGTTTAGCAGTCTAGAAAAGTGTTGTTTCCAGATCCTCAGCACTGACTGTGTGTCTATCACCATATTCCCACTCTCGTCTCCGCAGGCTTCCGTTCTGGCCTTGTATGCCTGGGTAGATTGCCTCACCCTTCGGTAAAACTTTCGATTATTACACATCTCATTAAGGTGCAACCCACACCGCACACGACAGAGCAAAGATGAAACAGCAAAAAACATGTTTCGTTCTCGATAGCTGGAACTTTGTTTTTCAGAAACAACATTTCGTTGTTGTTGTTTGTTTACTATTGCCATTTTAATTACTCGGAGGGTTTTTTTTATCTTAACACACACCAAACGAAACAGAATAGTGAAATGATTTTGTTTTCTTCATTGTGTTTCGGTTGGTGTGTGTTTAAATAACAGAACACGTTTTCTTGCCTTATGAAACAAAAACGTTTTGTCTAATTCGAGTGTTTTCAGTGAGCGAGTCGTCTGCAACGAGAAGAGTTTTTTCATCAAGCTTTTCTTTCAATTTTATAGATGTTGACTCAACAGGTTTTTACTCGAGAAGCTTAGGCAGTCGAAGCAAAAGCAATATTAAATAAAAAAATAAAGATGAATTGAATTGATAAACACTTAGGCCCAGTTCTTCAGTGCGAGATTATCCTAGTTTCGGGGTTAAACTTGAGTTAGCTCCTGAAACATGTTTTCCAGTCAATTTAGATCCCGAATTAACTCAACAAATTTGGTGAGTTAACTCTGGATTAGCTGAATAGGTATTTTTGAAAGATGAGTGTAAAAAATCTTTTCAAATGGATAGGGTGATTTTCATTGTGCCTCCATTTGGAATTCGATAGCGAAACATTGATATCTTTCCTGTCGCACTTCGATTTCGATAGATTTTTGACAACTATAGAAATAAAATTTGATTCTTCACTGAAAAACTACTTTTGAGATAACTCGGGATTAAAGTACATATTTGCAGGGTTAACTAACTCTGATTTAACTCGGAGTCAACTCATGCGCTGAAAAACTGGACCTTAGGGCCAGTTTTTTAGTGCTAAGTTAACTCTGAGTTACACCATAGTTAGTTAATCCAAGTGTTGCAACTGTGATTGCAGTCAGCACTGTTACAAATTAGTTAGATAATCCTGCAAATAAATTAAACCCGAGTTAACTCAGAAGCAGTTTTTTTAGTGGAGTATTAACTTAAACTTCTCGTTGTCACAAATCTATCGAAATCGTTTTTTTTTTTTTTTTATGCACACTCGCTACCCTTATAATGATAAACATAGTGCGAGCGTTAGGAAAATAGGGAAGGGTTTAATAGGAGATACCGATGCACATTGGTTTTGAATTTCTGGATATTACAATTGGAGGGAAAAATAGAGCTAGGCAAAGCATTCCACATTCGAGTTGTGCGGCTTAAGAAAGAATCTCTGTACTTGACTGTACGTCCGAAATTGTGCTCAGGGGTAAGCTGATGTGCATTCCTAGAAGCGCGAGTATTACGGTGGAATTGTTTTAGGGGAGGAATGCAACTGGCTATTTCGCTAGAACACTGTTTGTTAAAATAGCGATAGAACAAAAGAAAGACATGAAACACTGCGGCGGCGGTGTTCCAGAATAGTAATTGTATCTGTTATATTATTATCACCTATCATTTGAAAAGCTCTATTTTGAATTCTGTCCAAGAGATTCAAGTGAGTTATAGGAGCACCTGTCCAGATGTGGGAGTTATACTCAAGCTTAGGACGGATAAAGGCCTTGTAGATTATAGCCAGATCAGAAGGAGAGAAAAATTTCTTGCATCGCCGAAGAAAACCTAAATATTTGGCAGGGTTTTTGGCAACGTTAAATATGTGGTCATTCCACAAAAGGTGGTCTGTGATGTACATTCCCAGAACTGAAAGCTGTTTAGTTTCTTCAATACAAGTACCGCTCATGGATAGCGGCATGGAGGGTGGGTTTCGCTTCAACGACAGGAGACAGCATTGAGTTTTTGAAGCATTAAATTCTACGCTGTTTTTGATTCCCCACTGGACAATGCTATCAAGATCAGAATTTAATGAGCTTATCATACGCTGCCGCTCTAGTTCCACATCCGAAGGACAAGGATTTTAATCTAGAAACGAATATGAAAAGCTGAGGTGACCGTCGTCAGCAAAACAATTTAATGGATTAGAAGTTTCAGACAAAAGATCATTGATGAAAATGAGAAAGAGAGTCGGAGATAAAACGGAGCCCTGGGGCACACCAGCATTTATGTTATGAATATCAGACTTAAAACCATCCAATACGACTTGTATTGAGCGGTCCGAAAGGTAATTTCTAATCCAACGAAGAAGAGATTCATTGATACCAAATGCACGCATTTTCGATAAGAGAGCTTGATGCCAAACTCTATCAAACGCTTTTGAAATATCAAGTGCAATAATTTTACTTTCGCCAAAACGATGTAAAGATTTGTTCCACTGTTCGGTGAGATATACGATTAGATCACCAGTGGACCTCTTGCTACGAAAGCCATACTGCCGGTCATTTAAAAGCTTTCGTTCTTCAACATATTTCTTAAGCTTATGATTAATCAGCCTTTAAATGACCTTGGAAAGAAGGGAAATCGCAACATTATGCCCCCGAAATTGAGATGGCGCCGACTCTTTCCATAGTGTCGTACATCGATTTTGATATTTACCAGAAATACCTAACTATTCAGTTAATCTAGAGTTAGCTCACTCAAATTAAATAAGTTAACTCGGAATCTAAATGTATAAGTTGTTAACTGGGGTTCAATCCCGAAACTAGGTTGATCCTGCACTGAAAAACGAGTTTTTAAATTCTATATAAATTGTGAGAAATTTTTATTTATTTTTGGAAATTAAAGTACATACATTGGTTCCGGTTAATAATGAAAAAGAATGTCGTTCAAGTGAATTTCTCTCCAAACTTGGAAAGTTGACAATCATTTACCAAACTGTTGAACAATTTCGTTGGGTTTCAGTATAGCTTTTAACGGCCTTTAGTCCATACAAAAATGGCGTTTCGTCCCGGCCGGCGATCTCACTTGGATTCATCAGCTGACTAGTGAGGGCCTTGTCAATAGGCGATTTTTATTAAGTTCAGTTCAACTTACATGAATTTTTTCGACAAAAATCCAATGTGAACTATATCCAACAAGATTAAAATTCTTAATCATTAACCTGGAAATTTTCGCCCAGGGTCAGGCTTTGTTTTTTATATGAAGGTTTTTATAATACAAATTTTATATACTACTGAAATACATATCAGCCAATTAGAAGACTTGGCACTATTTTGAGTCCAAGTGATATCGCCGGAACGAAACGCCAATTTTTAGTGACTAAAGGATGTTTAAAGGGTTTTTTTGGTTTAATTTTTAAACTATGAATGACGACGGTTCGTCAGCTAGCAGCTGAAATATTTCCTCTTTAACGACCACTTTTATGATAAATTCTGCTTCTCTAATCTTTAATTGAGCCAGTCAATGATTATTATCTACCGGTAAGATAGCTTATTCTTAATCGAATGAAGAAAAGGAGATGTTTCTTTAGTGAGAAAGCATCACACACCGGCATTATAGTACAAATCTCTAGATAACAAAAAAAAAAAAAACATTTAATTACTGGAAGTGAAATAATGGCACAAAAAAATATAAATTTTATTTTTTCGATTACATCCATCCCTTTCCTAAAAAAAAGTTTTCGTTTCTTATTTTGATAATATTAAAAACCGCTTAAAACCAATAATTACAATCGACCAAAATGAAATCAAATAATTTCATCTGTAATCGTTCGTTATAATAGCCCATCTGCCCGTCCTCTTTTTTTTTTTTAATGAACTTCATTTTCTACCAAAATTATTTCTAGCTTTGCAATAAATCGTGCCGGAAATTTTATCAGTAGTTTGCAGGCGAACAAAGATTTATTTTTTCCAGAAAATATAATAATTCTAAGTAAACGCGTGATTGTTGTTCATAACAATTCCCGAAAATTGATGTCATTAAAAATGTATTTCCTCTTCCAGTACGTACACAAAATGTTGCGAGCGTTTTACTGTCGAAAAAAAAAATCCTTGAATAGCGAAGACAATCATCATCATCTGCTGACTGTAGGATTTATTATAGTTAACAGGAAGGGCGCTCCAAATTGATTTTTTTTTTGCAAAAAGGCAGCGCAAAACATTTGGTAAAGAAAGAAAAAACAATTAAAGCAACGGAAAGGCTTTAAATCGTTTTACTTCCACAAACGATTAGGACTTAATACAAAAAGTAGATTTGTCTATGAAGATTGAAAAGTACCTACCTATATTTTGACAGATTTATTTATCATTAAGTGAACCAGAGAATGTGAAATATTTAACACTTTAATGCCCGATTTCATAAAAATACACTAAATTCCCTTTTATCTAAAGTCCTCTTAAATTTTATCAGACCTTTAAATATTTCCAGTTTCACCATCTAAAAAAAAGGAAATTTTAGGGAAATTTTAGTTAAAATTGGGTTTGCCTCACATCCCTGCATATGGAAATAGAGGTTGTTTCCCTCTCACATTCGAAATGCACGTGAAAAAGCATTATATGTAGAAAAAAATGCTAAGAAAAAAAAAAAATATTTGGAGAACGGATTCCAATATGAACTCGGAATATTCTTGGACGTCTTACTTTATGTTGCTCTTCATCCTCAGATGAACAATCAATTATTCTAAAATAAAACAAATTATGAAGGCTTTCCGAAACCAACGCGAAACATTCGGAGCGAATATGCGATGACTGAACAATGTTTGAAGATTCACATCGCGCCAATGTGGGTGCTCTCATTTATCTCCATGTAAATAAATTAAGAAAGGCGAAAGTCTTGTCGTCGTTCGGAAGTATTCGCGTTGGCTTGGGAGAGCCTTAAAAGATTATTATCTACACACAAACTATATTTTTGTTTCGACCTATTCACAATTTATATTTGCAAGAAATTAGATACAAAAGTGACTGCAAAATATCATATATAATTTTCGTACTCGTCGGCTGATATCTGACATAATTAGACTTCACAAATCACACTTTTAAAATTTATTGAGACGAAAATGGGCTTTTAGTTTATAAGGGCATTTAAAAGGATTTTAAATTTAAAAGCACTTGGTGAAACCGAAAAATCCCATTTTAACTCTAAATGGGCTTTTAAATATTTAAAAGTCCTTTATGAAATCGGGCATAATAGTCTTTAAAAAATACGGTTTTATTTGAAAAAAAGATGAAATTGATAAAAAATGTTGAATTTTAATTAATGTTATGATTGTGTCATTACTTTCCCATTAAAAAAAAAAAACAAACTTGGAAAAGGGAAAAAAACATAAAAGGAGAGATGATAAATGTTTTCTTGCATTTCATATAGAATGAATGAACTCAACAACGAAGAGTGACTTCAAAAAGTCCTTTAAGTCTTCTACTTCTTACTGTAGTTGTAATGGCAAAAGATTTGCATAAAAGGTAGCAACCAGATTCAATTACACAGAACGTGACTATGCATAAAGAGATTCTTCACTCAAAGGATCAAGAAGCAAAAAAAAAAATAACAAAAGTGACACTCAGACAATGCGATAATTGACAAATATGCAACACCTCTGAACTTCTTGCTAAACCCACTACACTTCACCCACCGTAGCCGTTATGCATATAATTAAGTCATATCAATTAATTTAAGTTTTTATTACATAAAAAGATAAAAAAAACTAAATAAATAATTTTTATTTGGATATAATTTAAAATAAATATACATTTTGTGGCGCGACAGCTCCCAGGTCCCAGCAGGAAGCAGGACCTACAGTGACTTATAACTCTCAACCATTCCTGTGTAAGTGTTGTTAGACGGCAAGGAGGTACTCTTGGAGAATTGGTCACTTTTTGGCAAAAGGCAATTCAAGTAGCATTTTATGGTCATATATTGAATGACAACTCTGAAACAGCTTGGAGTTGCCAAATAACGTTGCCTTTTCAAGAAAATAAAAATTTAGTTCATCAAAAATTACCCAACTGGAAAAACAATCTATTTAGTTTTAGGGCATACAAAGTTAAACATCCATTGTTACTATAGAGTATGTTTTTTAGAGGTATAGAACTTTGAAATGGAATAAAACAAAGATGATTTTTTTTTTTATTCGACATGAAATTTAATTTATTCGTAAGATAATCTTCTGGCATTATAGTTAAAATATGATTTCTGGCATATGACCGCCACGGCTGGCTCCAATTTTCGATGAATGAACATTTGTGGCCGTATATCGGCAATAACGCGGCGAATGTTATCCTCCAAGTGATCAATCATTTCGGGCTTATCGGCGTAGACTAGCGACTTCAGCGACATATCCCCATCACAGAAAATAGTCAAGTGGCGTTAAATCGCACGATCTTGGAGGCCAATTCACGGGTTCGTAACGTGAAACTATGCGGTTACCAAACGTTTCCTTCAATACATCAATTGTGGCACGAGCTGTGTGACATGTTGCGCCGCGCCGTCTTGTTCAAACCACAGCTCCTGCACATCATGGCTGTTCAATTGATGAACGGAAAATTCAGTAATCATGGCTCTATAGCGCATGACCATTGACTGTAACATTTTGGCCTGCATCGTTTTTAAAGAAGTAGGGACCAATTATTCCACCAAACCATAAAGCACACCAAACAGTCAGTTTTTGTGGATGTAACGGTGTCTCAACATACACTTGAGGATTATCATCACTCCAAGTACGGCAGTTTTGTTTATTGACGTGTCCATTCAACCAAAAATGAGCTTCATCGTTAAACAAAATTCGCTTATGAAAATTGGGATCAACGGCAATCTTCTTTTGGCCCATTTGGGCACAATTTGGAAGCGTTCAGGCGTCAGTATATTCATGTTGAAATGCCAAACCAAACTAAAAATAAATCACTTGACAGCTGACAAAATGGCCGCCAGTTAAAATAGTGTTGCCAACTTAAAGTTCTATACCTGTAAAAATACACTCTTTATAAACGGGTAAGAAGTGTTCTTGCCTGGACGAGCTCATATTTTTCCAATGCCCCAGTGCAGGGCCGTAGCCAGGATTTTGTTTCGGAGGGGGCTTGATTCCAAGTCTTACGAACAGTTCTTTGAACAAAAAATATAAAACTATATAACATATTCCAATTCATAGACTTTTATTAGTTTTTAAATGAATTTATGTTAAGTATAACGTACATATTAAAATTTTTTTTGTGTGCACATTTTTTTACAGCATAAAAAGTCTTGATTTTTTTTTATATGAAACCAATCACCTCTTCTGGATCGACATCAATATCCGAATGAACAGATATCATAGCAAGTGCGTTGTCTTGGATAAATTGTTCATATGGCTTGGAGACACTGTTTTAATCGTTGTCATCGCTGAAAAGGTTCATTCAAGACGCTGTTGTCACCGGAAGTGTGCCCAAAACTGTGAGCAAGAAGTTAATACCTCTAAAGTAAGTTAGATATTTTTGCATTTTGTTTTGCCCTCTGGTGTGGTTTTGTATGATATTTTGGAAAGTTATTTTGCAAGCGATGGGTTGCACAGTTTACATACCAAGGGTTTGGATACTGTTTTCTAATCCAGCTTTGTATTGGTGGCTCCGTCATTGCTTTGGCCAATACAATTGCTCATATATATCAAGATGAAGTTCTTCACATATGATTTTGGTCAGGTTTCTAGAAGTTTGGTCATCAATGAGAACAAAACCTACAAAACTTCCCGAAGCATACAACTTTTTGGGTCTGTTGAACAAGAAACAGTCGACATATCGAAGGCATATGGAAAGCTGTTCAGTGCCAGAACAATCCATTGTTTCGTCAGCGAGGGACTACATGAATGTATAGCCCATTTATTGTACAGGGTGTCCGCCGGGAAGGTATACTACTTTGTTTTGCCGCCATTTTGGTAAACATTAGTCTTGACAGTTCATAATTGGCAGTCGTGAAGTAGACACGTGGCAAATTTATTATGGACAAATATTCGATAAACCAACGTGTTTAAATCGTTAAAACATTTTATCAAAATCAATCACCGATTACTGTGACGATGAGAAAGTTACGTGAAATTTTTGGGAGAAACAACTTGCCAACAAAACGCACTAGCGATCCCCATTCACAGTAACGTGCCGGTCTTAATCATCACGGAAGAAGTACGGCCCAATGACGCCGCCGGCCCATAAACCACACCAAACCGTAATTTTTTCGGGATTCAATGATGACTCATGGAGTACGTGTGGACTGCTGCCTAACCAATACCGCATATTTTGTTTATTGACGAAGCCATTCAGCCAGAAATGAGCCTCATCGCTGAAGATGATTTTTCGATGAAAATCCGAATCATTTTCAAGTTGTTGCTCAGCCCAATTCACGAACATACGATGCTTCTGGTGGTCAAGCGGCTTCAGTTCTTGCGTCAATTTAATCTTGTAAGGATGTAGGCCAAGATCTTTTCGCAAAATTCGCCACAACGACGTCACAGAGATTCCCAACGCTTGAGAACGGCGTGTGAGAGACACATTTGGGCTTTCTGCAATTGAAGCCTCAGCGGCAGCAATATTCTCGACACTACGGGCACTTCTTCGTCTCACTGGCACGGGAACATTTTGTACTGTGCCTGTGGATTCAAATTTTTCCACTAGACGCTCAATTGTTGATCTGCTAGGACGATTATGACGACCATAAATTGGACGTAGCGCTCTTAACGTTGAGGTCACTGACTCCGAATTTCGGTGGTAAATTTTAATAGTTTAAACTCTTTGTTGGCTCGTATATCTTTCCATCACGAAATGGCAAACCTTACTGAAGAGAAATGTCAAAAGAACGGCAAGAAATATGGCGTCGTTTGCTATCCCTGTTGCTCTACTTTTGTAGCGTCCTTGTTGAAAAACCCTTTATTTAAATAAAAACTAGCAAGAACAAACTGGTGAAAAGTCAAATTCAATCATAAATTTTTTAAAAAAGGAGATGTTGGCAGTGACTGCCTACTTTGCGAAGTTACTCTAACTCTTTGGGCTTTTGCGCAGATTTGAGGAATGAATTGAGGATTAGCAGTTAACGTTTCATCTTTTACATTAAAGATATAAACAACTGATCTAGGTTGGGCAGGCAGCCATTTTCACAAAGAGTAACTTCAGCATAGGAGACCAATAACTGAAGTCGGCAATCATTATGAGCGTTCGGGGACCAGGACCAACTGTCACCCGTGCTTTGTAATAGTAGTTTGGAAACGCCCACCCGTCTGTCAAATATGATGAAGTGGACCATCAACCCGCTTAAGTGTCAAACTTGACACTTCAAGGTACTGAGAGAGTGAACCAATGGCTGAAGGACAATGGCTGATGCCCTCCTCTCTTTCAGTAAGTTGAAAGAAGAACCTGCGAAAAGAAAATGGCAAGAAACGAACATACAAGAGGGGAACCGAAAGAATAATTCTTGTTACGGCAAATCTTAACGTAACAAATTCATTTTATACCATTAAAACCAAAATAAAAACAATGCATTTCTATTGTTTTCGTTTTTCTTCTTCTTCTTTGAATTCACTAGAATACCATAAAATTACAAAAAAATCCAATTTAAATTTTATTTTATTTTTATATATTTAATCTTAAATATCCTTGTAATTACAACTCATGAATTACACATTTCTTTCAAACTTGTTTGCTTTAAGTAATAAATTGTCATTTATTGGATTTTTTGTTATTATAATTAAAACCATTAAGGGAATGTTTCAAAAGCAGATTCTTTTATGTTAACTTGCTTTGAGTACAAGGCAAAAAGTTTTCCGCGAATGAAATTTTTACAAAAGCTTTATATTAAATTAAAATATACTCGAGCATGTTTAAACTCATTAAATATCAATAATGTTTATACTGTGACGGATCTATAGGATTCAGTTTAATGGATGTGGGTGGTGCATGGTTATGGATGACCCATTTGAGACATTATTTTTCAATTACATATTTTTTAATTTTTACGCAGAGTACCGGTCGTTTTTCTGTTTTAACATTTTTCCGTATTCCTAAAGTATATATTATTTAAATTCAGAAATCTGAATACCAACATTTTTTATAGTATTGCACAATTTTGTATTCAGTAAAACATATGTGTCTTTTAGTAAACCATGCATTTACTTACAAAAATATTTTCACAATCACTTAAAATCAATTAAAATTTTGTTAAATTAATTATAAATAACCGTTTCCATTAAGACGCATAAGTCTATGAACCGAAATTTCATAATTAACACTTGCAAAATCAAATTAATAACTGAGATGATAAATAATTACACTGTTGAAAATTTAATATTTCACTGCCGGGCACATCCCACACATGAACCATTTAAAATAAAGATTCTTTAAAAATGTATGCTATACAACCGTGTATAATTAAAATTAAATTGATGTTTGCAGCTTCCGAGCAAATACATTTTCATACATTGTTAGGAGTAAAAATACATGTTTACAAAGTACCTAGGGTTATTTTTATAGCTAAATAAATTAATGAAATTTTATATCAAACAAACTTTTTGAATTCTCAGTAACTGAGGGAAATAATTAAACAAGCAAAAATGTGTGACAACATCCGTTTTTCAAAATAAGAGAAGATGCGTTTGGTATTACATATTTTATCAAATAATAAACATTATTCTGAGTTTCACTCGAAAAAAATTTCACCTTAAAATTTTTTGTTTGCCGGGAATTTTAAGAGCTATTGTGAGTTTCTTTGGCCGAACGGAATTTTGTTCGCCTACAAAAAAAGAAGTGAAAATGACATTAAATTCAGCCCGAAATGAATGTTCACAATAAGGGGAACTTTTCGATCATGAAATTTCGGGTGAAACTCACAATAGGCGAAAAGTGAAATGTCAAAATTTCCGTGTGGAATGTTGTTCCGATGAAACTCACAATAAGGCAAAATATTTTCTTAATTTTAAGTTTTAGTGACCAATTCACGATAGAACCAGTCAATTTTCCATTGAAAATCTTTACGAATCTTGTGACCGTGATTAAGATCATCTCAAAGTGAATGGGTCCCGTTCAATCCAGCCGGTAATGATATTCTGCCGACCTATAGAACCGGTTTCATGCGTTGTGTAGACGTTTATACAACTGAAAACTCGATTACATGTGCAAATTCATAAACGTAAAACTTGCGCAAATTATGCTAAGCAAACAGTTCCAAAATGCAAACATAAGAATCACTATAAAGCAGATTGTCCCAAAACGTAGTAGAATTTTTTTTTTTTTTCTTGCGCAAATATTAACACATTTGTCCAAGTTTAAAAAATATCTTGCGCACTTCAGTTGCATTTGAATTATTTTGGCTCTGGTTTGTCTGGAATTCCGTTTAATTTATGCCGAATTTCTTTCAGCAAAAGAATCGATTCTGTTCCGAATTTTTTCTAAACAAAATCGATTCTTTTCTGTCAAACAAATCTTGCATTTTTATCAAGACACCGATTTGCACACAGACTATAAAGATTGCACATTTCTAATATGTAAAATTGAAAGTCGGAGAATTTTGGGAAGGCAAATTGTCTTTTTTTTTTGTTGCAACGGATTCTACATAAATAAAGAAAATATTCAACAATATATTTTCAGTCAATATAACTACAAAAAATAATTATAATAACAGCTGTCTAGTAACACACACAATCACACGAAAAAAAATTCGATTCTTTTACGAATTCCTTTCAATTGACAGAAAAAAATCGATTCGCTTTAGAAAAAAATCGATATGGTTTAGAAAAAAATCGATTTCTTTGTTGAAAGGGATTCGCCATAATTGAAATGGCATCCACAGTACAAGGCACTAATAACCGGTATTTTGAAATACCGGGGAAATAAGGTGCGTTCAACTGTGGAGACAATGACAGATATGATTAGATCGGTTCGCGCACAGTGCGATTGTCAGCCCCTCGCGTTGCGCGGATTCGATTAATTTGCGGACAATTGCAATGCGTACGAACAGTTTGTGAACTGAATTGAATTAAAAAAAAATAAAATGAAACCACAAAAGACCTAAGAATAAATTCACGTTTTAAGGAGCCAAATTTTTAGCAAACAATTAACTGAATAAGTTCAGTTTTCAAAAGTGGACTTAAATCACATTTTAGTTCCGAATAGGGGACACAAATCTGAAAAGCAGTTTTATTGAAATAAGTTTGAACATAGCAGATAACTTATGTAATTGTTTTGGTTGCTACACGAAGACAATATACATGCTTGCCGTGCTTATTGCCTTATAATTCTATTGAGTAAGTTAAAGCGGCACAGATAAAAAAAAATTTAAAACGCTTTCAATCTGCTTATAGTCGCTTTATTTTAATATAAAAATATCCTTCCTGCGCAAACCAATTTAGCACATTTTTCCATATTCTTCCGTTGGATTTCCTAACCTATAGTGCACTTATCTCTAAAACATGACTCTAATCATAGCTTATTAAAAGTTATATCATCCCAAAAGCAATAAATATCCTTGGAACTTTTCCTGTCAACACACTGCATCACCCAGATAAAATTACAAAAAAAATATGAATACAAAAAAGTGAACACTACAAACCTCTTACATCACAGGGAAGAGAACTCGTTTTTTTTTTATAACAAAGCAAAAGGTGGGTGGGCTTTGTGTGGAATTTACCCTTAAGCTTATTGTCTGCAGTATAACCCTTTATATACGATATAGAAGCTACTCTACTTGCTGTGCCAAGGAAATGTTATACTTCGACATAGTCTAGAAAAGCACATTTTGTTATAAAACAAAGCGATTAATTTACTCTGACCCGTTTTAAGGAAGTGATAATTTCTTTATGTTATATAACTCGCGCTGTCTTAAATAAGTACAATGTGGGGGGGGGGGGGGAGCGGTTGGAGAGTAATGTCTTACTTTTATATTTTCCTTTAGTTACTTCTTTAGCTCACAAAATTATAACCGCGCACAGAACATAAGCTATTTATGAACTTACTGGAGCTGTGATGAACATATCTGCACCCTAATGTTTAATCCATACATATAGATGAATAGTGTTAAATATAAATTCACCAAAGAATGGAGATTTCAGCACGAAAATCCCCTTTAAGATGTCTCCTCAACCACCCCTACAAACTAATCCAATGTCAAAATGTTGTCAATGTCAATTTTGTTAAGTCATGTCTGTCAAATGTATAATTTTGGGAAGTCATGTTTTAATTTTTATTTTTTTGTTAATGTTGTTAAACGTCAAAAACAAAAATGTGTGAGTGCCGGGACTCACGGTTAAATATGTGTAAACATCAACGTTTGTCTAAGCGCCTAATTTTTGTTACTGAACGTACTCAAAAGAAACATATTGAATAATAAACACTGCATTACCTATCTGTAGGCAGTGCTTAAAAAAACAAACAACAACTATCGGCGAAAAACACTAAAATAAATTAAATGACACCGTAGCTAAATTTCAAATATTTAAAAATTTCAAGTAGAAATTGCATCGTTTAAAAGCAGTAGATATTATGTAAACGTAGAATTAAAGTTCAGATTTATCACTGAACGCACCCGATATCCTACCATACCTACTGTCAATTGTCAATCCCTGCAGCTGACTATTATTATTTTTGTTTTGATTTTGTTTTCTTTCTAGTTTCTAGTGTCGCATCCATTTTATTCGGGCAATAATTAAAAAAAACTTGTGTGAGTGCCGGGACTCACGGTTAATATGTGTAAACATCAACGTGCGCGGATCCAAAACGGACTTGTTATTGCTTGAAGGGGATCCAAAGATTTTTTTCACTGAACGCACCCATCCTAGTATGCAGATCGTAACGTTGCACACCGTAACGTGGCACGACGTAACGTTGCACACGAACATTCACTTTTTCACTCTACCGCCAGCATAGATGTTTACACATCAATAAAAGAATTAAATACAAAAATATAAGTGTTAAAATGATAAAACGTTAATCTAATCGTCGGCCGCGATAAAAACAATTTGTTTCGGTCAGGGCAAAGCAGATTTCGTAACGTAACTTGCTACGACGTAATGTTGGACGAGAAAGTTCACGTTTTTTTTCTCACTCTACCGAATTATAACTTCAAGGCGAAAAGAACGTTTTTTATTTTGAAAGTATAATTTGAGCCGAACACGAACACATTTAATGCAAGTAAAACAGCTTTTTCAGAGTTTAAACATTGTATGTTCCGATTACATGGATTCAGCTGTACGTAAGTCCCAAAGTATACATAATGTACATAAGAAGCACTATTGTAATAGTTTTTCAATTTTCACCTGTCGGAGTTATACACTATATTGTTTACTCTTGCAAAAGACAAGCAATAAATCCCAAAGCTTTTCGCCTTCTACAGAGTTTGGTCCCCTGATAAATGATGCACTGGAGCCACTGATGCACGTTTTGCCAATCACGTTTAATATTATTTATTTGCCAAGAAAACAACCCAACCGTGCGGGAATGTTTGAACCAATTAATGACTGTAGAAGTTATGTAGAGACGCAACTGAGGATAAGCAGCAGGGCCACCTTCAGTCATCTGAGCGCCTGAAGTAGTGGCAAATTATTTTGCGCCAACTTTTGTTTCTAGAGGATGATTTTCAATGCATTTCGTACAATTTTGAAAATGAACTTTTGCAATAAAGTACCAAAATTTCTCATTTTAGCTGGCAAACATCGAGGAACAAACATTTCGAATTCGAAAATTTTTAAGGATCTCATTTTCCAGAACTTGTAAATTACCATTTTTTTTTATTTTCTCTCGCAATTTAAACGCTTAAAAACGTAGAAATAGGCGCGTTCAGGAAAATTAAATTTTTAAGATTTACCTACGTCAAAAAGTGAGCAAACGCAATGAATCGTTAAACCGAGTTTTAGGGGTTAGAATAACTTTATCCCGAAATCTGAGAAAATGGCTCGAATTTAAGCCGATTTGGAAGTGGAATTTTCGAATACTTTTTTCAGCAGCCCCCGAATATTGATAATCATAATTTTCAGGTGTTATTCTGGCTTATACTATCTTTCCACCAAAGGTTTAACTCAATTTAGATCGAATAAATCTTTAGTAGTGTTTCACGCAAGAAGGTTAAAAAATAGATTAACTTTGACAGTACCTTTCAAAATGCAAATGTTGTTTCATTTTTTCGTATGAAGGTGAAGTGAGCAAGAAAGTTTCATGTTTGTCAAAAAAAAAAAAACTAAAAAGTTTTAATTTTCCAATGAATGCGTTCAACGCGACATAAAATAAATTTGTTCGATGTGATAAGATTTAACAAGATTTAGGTATTTGAAATGTACCAGATTTACGAAATAAATTTTGTATGGTATATTTGTACGGTAATTGAAGAGGTTTATGGATAAATCTTATGAAATCTCGGTTTAGTGGGCGGTGCAAACGTAATATAATGGTGAAATGGCAAATAAAAGTGAGCACAAATAATCTGTCAGCTGTCAAAGAAACTGTCACTAGAAAATGTGCTATACATTTGAAAACCAAAACTCTAATAAAAACACCTTTAACTTATGTGCGTACATTAGTTCTAGACCTATTGTTCAAACCTTTTGTAATTGGTTTTCAAATTGACAGCTCTATTTTTAGTGACAGTTTCTTTGACAGCTTACAGGACTAATATTGTACGTTCTTTTATAAAAGAAATGGTTTTAGTTATTGTGTTTTGCCCGTTTGATATGGCGCCTTCATGCTGGGGACGATGTGAACTTTCTATGAATCCGCTTCTGGCAAAGAACGACTGCAAATTTGTTTGTCACTATCTAAACATACATATATGAAGGTTGTTAAGCAAGCAAATATTGTTTTTCTTGTGGGTTGGATAAATATTGAAATTTTGTAAAATTTATTTCAAAAAAAAAAAAAAAAAACCCCGAATGGATGAAAGTTACATTTGGAAAAGTTTGTATCTCCGTGGAAATGTAAATTGTTTTGTCTGGATCTCACAAACAATAAGTTCGAGGAAAGTTACGACAAGGTTTCTCTCATAAAATCATGTATGTTTCACATTGTGATTATAATGGTTTCCATAGTTTCGTCTGCAAGTTAAAGTACACTAGAGAGCTCGTTAAAATACATAAAATTGTCTCAAGACTCAATCAAAAAAAAAAAAAAAAAAAAATCCATAAAGAACTCCCTTTGGAAGAGAGAGCACGGTTGGGCAGAGCAACAAACTTTGATTTGGTTTGTTGAATCTCCCTTAAAAGGAGGAAGCTATAAATGATAAAGAACATGATGTTAGCCACAGGTCAGAAAGAGAAATCTTTCTTGGGAAGGCAAAGGGTAAAAGCCAAAAGTAGCTGTTATCGATAACAATAATGGGTTACTGTGAAAGCTATCTGTTTTCACATACATATGTACATCAATGGTTACAAATTGTATATATGTAAGTATGTTTGATCATCTGAAGGGAAGGTAAGAGATGACGGTTACAAGCAAAAGCAACCATATTTTCAAAAAGTATCACTGATATTTATCTCGTCAACGAAATGAAAAGCAAAACTTCCGGAACGCAAGAGGGATTGCTTTGTGTAACAGAGAATATAAAGTGATTGAAATTCGAGAAAACAACCTTTGAAAACAAAATATCTTCCATAGAAACGTCATTTTTTTTAAGAAACGACATCTCTTCATAGGTAGATTGGACCGACTTCAAATAAAATGCTCGACTGTATCTAGAATGCTTCAAAGACATAAATTTGCTATTGCTGCAAATACAGAGTGTTTCCTAATTTATGAATATTACTTTGGTGAATTATTCCTGGGAATTTTGCACTATTTAATACCTATTGAATCTCACAGTATAAGAACGATATGAATAATTCACGTAAGATGAGCTTGAAATTGCCCGTCGCGTTCTCTCCTGGACCGGTTTCAGTTTGAACGACACATTACGATTCTACACAACACAGAAATCGCGACGGGCAGAATTGTTGCCCGCGCGCCAGACTGTGCTCAGTTTAACCTGGCCTTAAGGCTTAAGCGAATCAAATAAAGCCAATGCGGGATAATTTTTCGATTTATTTGCGGAATAATTCATCGGTGGTGTTTAACTTTAGTGCCGGGAGTGGGAGTGCCCCCTTGTATTATTGAACAGTTTTTTTAAGACAAACTGACCTAACTGATTTTCGAATTTATTTATAAAAAGGCTAAGGGTAAGGAACATGGAACTTATAAGTCAGTTATAAACTTCACTTACGCTTCACAAGATCAGAATAGTGAACCCTATAAGTAAGTGGTGAGTTAAACAAGAGTTAGCTAACTCTAGAAGTAAATTAACCCACAGTTAACTGAGGAAGCAGTTTTGCGGTGGAGAACACATGCGGAATGACTTATCAAACTCGGTGGATACAACATGAAAAGCATCAGTTCAGTTAATCCTGACTTAACTCACCAAATTTGATGAGTAAACTCGACTTTAACTTTAATCTCGAACTAAAAGACTGGATCTTAGTATTTTAATGGCCAGATGCAGTGTCGATTATTAAATTTTCATGGAAAAGGAAGTATTAATTATTTTTTGAATTTTTCATCAGTAAATTATTTTGTCTGGAAAACAAATGGACACAGTTAAATCTATCTTTATAAATATATAAAAATGGATCGTGGTGTATTCGGATGCTTAAAACTTGAAAACGACGGGACCAAATTGGATATTTCCTTTTTTTGGGTTTGTTCGGCTACGCAAAGGTTTAGTAAAAAAGAAAAGTCGCAAAATTTTCAACATGAGTGGTGCTGTAGGCGCAAATTTCATTTTTCAGTTCAATTCAACTACCGTTCAACAGGTGGCACTGTAGATGGTTAGGAAATGGCTTTTGAGATATTCTTTTTCAAACTTTTGTTATTTATAGGGTGAAATGGGATCAAAATAAAAAGGTTGTTTTTTATTAGAGATTTTTTTTTCAGAAAATTGGCATTAATAGGGTGAAATTGGATAAAAACGCATTTTTAAAAAAATGCTATAAATATAGAGTGAAATGGGATAAACACGTGGTTTTTGATTACATAAAACTATTTTTGTGTTGCGAAAGTAAATATTTAGCTATTCATAACGTAAAGTAGGTTAAAACCCATTAAGTAATACCTATTCGATTACAAAAAATTAGCTTAAATATTTATTTAAATTTTATTTTGTAATTTGTATGCGTAGCTTAGGTTTGTCTACCCGTGCGAAGCCGGGCGGGTCATTAATAGATTTAAAAAAGATTTAAAAAAAGGCGATTTCGTTCTAATAAACACAAGTTTTCGACTTGCAAAAAAAAAGGTTCTGAAATGAGTTAGGCCACCATAGTGGGTACCATAGTCCTCATGGCCTGATATAAATTAAGAAAAAAACACACCTATTATTAAATATTTTTTTTTTTTTAAATAGAAAATCATTAGTCGTTGCCTTTTTCCTTTTTCGGCTAGGTCGGTGTCGCCGTATACAACTCCTTCACTCGCCGGGTACGCAGACGGGACCAAAATCACATGAAGTGTTCGCATCCACCTTTTGACAAGGTCCATGAATCTGCACCATACATCAGGACCGGGATAGTAAACGTCAATACAAGGACACTTTAGTTGTTCGAGAGGGGGCCTTGCTACTAAATTACCCTCTTAGCCCGAAAAAGTAGAGATTGGGAAGAATTACACTTCAGTTGATTTCTGCGTTAGTATTGTTGTCTTTATTGATAACAGAGCCTAGGTAGACAAAGTCAATAACTACCTCAAAGTTATAGCTGTATATGATAATTTTCTTTCCACGACGTCGGTGTTGGGTGTTTTTTTCTTTTCTGGTCTCGTTAGCTAGAGAAACGCCAATTTATAACAGATATAACAGTTTTCATCGCCATAAAAAGTGGGAGTGCATAAAATGACTTGAACGAAATTTCAGCTCCCGAAGTATTCGCACCGGCGCTGCGGAGAGCCTTGGTCCTTCGGGACCGCCTCTAAAAACTACTTTAATAAATAAAACTGTTATAAATTGTCATTCAATGCATTCGAAAGTATCAAATTCTAAAAATTTGTCAATCTAAAATTATTGTTCGTTTAGCTTCTACCGAGCCATCCCTCAATATTAATCAGGACGCTGTTCCCATCAAAAAATCTATTAAAAGTTCTGCTAATGCAGCCATTCCTCGAAAAAAAAGTATTAACCATGTCACCCTAGACGAGACCTAGAGTTTTCTGGTCTTGTATAGCCAGCCCCATATACAAAAAAATATACACAAATTCCATTTCAAGTGAAAATAGTCCTTTATTGATTTTTTGTTTTTTTTTTCCGCTAATCACAAAAATTCATTATACCATTCCAAGGTTTTGTTCGTCAGCTCCTCAATTCTATAAAGAAACAAATTTAAACATACTTTTTTTTTTATTTAATTTATTTTCAAATTAAGCTCATTGAGTGATTGAATTCGATGGGAAAATATTAATGAAACGACCTCAATTAAACACTTTTCCTTTTTCAATTGCCCATTCATAAGACTCAAATATACATAAGCATATCGCTTGATGGCTTGATATTAATCTACTCGAACGCGCGGATAACAAGATAATAAAAGACTATATAGAATCGACAATGAAGGTCGGATTTTCTGATGTGAGTGTTTTCTTCATATTATGTATATACTATATCATGCAAAGTTTTGCTTCATCATTATATCTTTAAGAGGTTTACCTTGAGAATCCAATTTAATAACAACAAGAATATTTTGTATCTTGTGGCGCAACGGAGCATATTAAAACCAATTAAACAAAATTAATTGTTATTTCGTCGCCGAACAGTCAAAACATCGTATTTAGACTTTTTTCCTTTTTTAGTTAAAAGAACAATAAAAATATTTAAATTTAATGACAAACAGGCTCGAAAGCGGGAGTCGCTGTGGAATAATTGAAACAAAAAAAACTCAGTAATAAAAAAAAGGTTCTAATTCAATTCATTCCAGATTCATTCCAACATAATGTCGTTTTCGTTTGGATTTCGGAACTGTTCCATTCCTATCTAAAATGGGAAATTTTGGAGTAAAAGAAGTGAAAAAGGAGTAGCTCCGAACGTCCACTCGAAAACGATATAAACCAATGCGTGTGAGGCATTCCACGCTGCATGTGCATTTTCAATTAAGAACAACACAAATATGCTTGCCGTGCAGAATGACATTTGCGAATATTTAAATAGGAGATTGGCAACACTTTTGCATTAAAATAGCAAAAGCTGTCACATTTGACGTTTAATTTAGTTGTAATTATTTCGTCTCTCTTGCTCTTCCAACACAGCTGCTAGAGTGGAGTAGACATGAATCATATTACATGTTAATTGTTAAACAACTTGTTTTTGGAAGCGTAAGAGTACGTGCAGCCAAATATTTTAATAGCACCCACAAATACTTTGATTGCAGAAATGGCAAAGTTTCAAAAACTAAACAGTTAATTTTTATTATTGCACGTTTCTTGAATACTTGTTGATCTTAATGAGGGTTTTCTGATTTTATCTATTTAAAAATGTTTTTCAATTACATAAATGATTTCCTAAAATGTCATTAACATTTTTTAAATACTCCAGAATTATTTAAGGTAATTAGGCTTTTATTAAATGAGTACATATGTAACTACCAAGCCGTTTAAATTTCCACATATTTCTTGAAAATAGAATTACCGGTGTTTGACGATGAGAAGGCTTAGGGCCAGTTTCACAGTAAAAAAAAATGGCTCTTAAGTGGGAAATGTGAAAGATTAATGCGCATGGGCAATATTACTTATCTGGAATAAGTGGAACTTAAATTTCCGATGTTGGTGACTTAAGTTCCACTTGTGCTGGCTATGAAACTTTAGCCTAAAATCCTAATATGGGAAACTTAAGTGCCACTTATTCCGGTAAGTGTCGACTGTGAAACTGGCCCTTAATTCTTTATTTTTCCAAAATTTTATGATTTAATAGAAAAATATTTAAAGCTAGTAAATGTTGATTGTTGGAGACTATATATTTCACGAATGCCAAATCTAGATACCAAAAATGTGTATGTTTTGGGCAGATACGGATAAGGCAATGAAATGCTGACTGTTGTAAAGATTGACAACTTGTGATGGTTTATTTTTTTTTTTTTTCTGCACAAAACCGGACGCTCGCACACCCAAAATCAAATCGACTTTGTGATGTGCCGGTGCGAAATGGAAGAAGTCCAGAGACAAATTATGATCACCATTAGCAACGTTTCAGTTAAAAAACAGGGGTGCCACCCTAGCCAACATGTAACTTGATACATTTTTAGAAGAGTGTTAAACGTCGTTCAACTCGAAACAAATAAATTTCGGTAGGACGTAATTTGTTTGCTGCCAACTCTGACAATATGGTCGAGAACAATCGATTGAACCAAATAAGATGCTGCCAATGATTGATTGTATCGACCAAACTTGATTGTATCAAGTTACCTGCTGGCACCCTAGCCTTCAGTCTCGCACACAAGTGACTGTACAAAAAACAAAATTCAGCCTTTGCATTTATTATAAATTAGGGAGAAGAATTTGTCCTTCTATATGGACGAGGAGGAGGTAAAAGTTAAGAGATTTTTTTTATGAAAGGCCCTAAATAGAACCTACACAGACAAAAACTAGATATTCCTGGACGCACACAGCAGCTCACTGAATATTGCAAATGGTCCTCATCATTTCCAATATTCTCAGCTTAAGTTGGTATTGCATAAGATAAATACAAACTATTTAACAGTATAAAGTGTGGGGCAGTGTGAAACGTACGTAGATAATTAATTTGGAATTTTTAATTCTCACACCACAATTTGATTATACTTTGGGTATATTTTATCGAGTAAACTTTGCGCAGTGATACTTTTGGCGGCACTTGCACAATGGAGTGCAACTTGTGTGGGTGAGTGTGTGCAACACACTCTTTGGCTGGCCCTGGTAGTCCGGAATGGAGTGTGGAATATGGATGTTACGGACTTTTTGCCATTAATTCTTGTAAATTTTATGTTTTATCGGTCAAACCTAGGCTTTGGAGAAATTCTGGTGTTAACAGTAAAATATGCATTGGCGGGAAAATTTGATGATGATGATTTATCAAAATAGAATCCAAACAAATAAGTAAACCTTTCCCTGCAATCAGTTTTCAATGAAAAGTACAGCTTTCCTTCATAGAGATAAAGATTCAATTTTTTTCTTTTTTTTTAAACTTTTATTACTTTTAAATTTCATTGAACTTCGTTTCTGTTATGTTCAGTCATTGATATTAAACCAAGTTTTTGATAAAATTAAAAAAAAACATATAATTATTTCTTATAAACCTTTTTATTTGCCGAGTGCATATACGCTTGAAACAAAATTTAAATAACTCTTAATTTTTATAAATTTAAAAAAGTCTTAAGAATTATTCGGGTTTTTATATCGATTGTTTGTGCTCGCAAAATAAAATTTTCTATTATTTTCTTTAAATCCCCAGAGTTTGTCGATTTTGGTTTCGATTTTTTTGAAAAAAAGGTAGTTTTTCTTGACAGATAACATGCACATAGGACCCCGATTTCGAAAGCGTGAATATTTTTTCAATTTTCTGGGCCCCTAGAAAATCAAGGGAATATGTTAATGCTTGAAAAACTGGGCCCCACGATGCATAAAAATTCTATCTCAAATAAAAAAAAAATAAAACAAAAAATAACGATTCAATTTTATTTCAAGGCCCCAAACGAAATTTCGCGCCGGGGGATTCCTCCCTTTACCCCCCTCTCGACAGCGCTGACGCTACTGTCAGGGAACTATATTGATTTTGATGAGCTTTGTGCATGTAATTTTATTTTTTCACCTTACCATTACTGCTTAATGTTACATTTACTGACTTATTATGTATCGATTGCTAGCATCCAAATTCACACGCCGAGGTTTGCTATCTTTATTTGGAGTTTCTTTGGCATCAATATTGTAAAAATTGAAAAATTGATTGTTTTCGAATCGGTTTGTTGAAACATCATTCTTTCAGTTCAGTTTTTTAAGTGTTGTGTATGTTGGTAGTATAGTAAAGATTAATGTCCGATTTCATTAAATATTTAAAAGCCCATTTAGTGTTAAAATGGGATTATTTGGTTTCACCAAGTGTTTTTAAATTTAAATGCTCATTTTCGTCTCTATTAATTTTTAAAGTGTCATTTGTGAAGTGTAATGTCGGAAATGTCAGCCAACGAGTAAGAAAGTTGTAGATGAAATTTGATGACATTTTGCAGTCACTTTTTTATTTAATTTCCTGCAAATACAAATTATGTCGAAAGAATAATATGGATTGTGTGTAAATAATAATCTTTTATAGTTTTTTTTTTTTTTAGAATAATTGATTGGTCTTCATCTAAGGATAACACGAAAGAAATAATAAACATACATATTAATATAAAGCTATAAAACAACTACATTGAAAAACATTACATATTAAATAAACAGTGGCAACACTGTTGAAATGCAAAAAAAAAATATGTATTGGAAATTTGGTGACAAATATTAAGAACGCCCATACAACTTGTTCTTGAGTGGAAACTTTGAGTAACTTATGTAGTTCCGATATTTCATATACGAGCCAATGGCTCATTGAGACCATAATTGGTGCGATGGAAGTCGATAAAAGAAATGTCAGAATCCCGAGAACGCCAACTTATAACTAATGACATTCCCACTGCTACAACTATTTTTTAAGTCTCTCGAAAATAACTAAAATGAAGATACGAGGTTTTAACTGTTTGCTTGTGAGTGGGTGTAGTATTTTTGAATAGTTTGAACGAATAAATCTGTTGATCAATCTCTTTCAGGAAAATTTAAGAAGAATTTAATTCAATATAATTAAATTAATATCGGTTGATTATTACCTTCGTTTAAATACACAATAAACTTTTAATTTTAAGATATTCAGTTATGTGTGAATATTAAATTTATACGTACGGAAACAAGGGTGGTTCTTAGGATAAATTTAAACTATTAATTTTGAGATGTTTGGAAAGTAAAATCAGTAATTATTTTGATGCCAACATATAGAGCTGATGGTTTTTTGAAATTGCGATATTTTCTAAACGGTCGGAAGAAAAAAATTGTAAAGTATTTTCTGAGGAAAATCGCATGATCTTAAAGTATTGTAGGAAGTACTTTTTAAAAGCATCCCTAAAATTTAAAATAAAAGACGTTCAAGACCTTTCTTATTTTTTATTCTTGCAATCAAGTCGTGCAATTCATATTTACCACTCGAAGCGCATAATGTGACATTCTTTTTTTCTGCATACGGAGCTTGAATAGTTGTGTAAATTCATAAACGCAACACTGCAATGATGCTCGATCCTTAAAGTCAAACGTTCACAAAAGCAAACATTTAGCATCACTTTAGACGCCAACTGTTCATTATTGCAAGGTTTCATAAACTGATACGCAAACTTTAAGCAAAAAAGCATCGAGAAATATCTTGATAAGTTGTTGATGGGATCATTAAGAAATCCCGCAGTACGCTTAAAATACGATTGGAAGAATTTTGATGGCGATTTCGAATAAAATAACACAATTGGAAGAATGTTTGTGATTTCGAATATAATATTTTTATGGACTTCTGGACCTGGACAGAGATGGATTTTTTTTTTTTAATTATTTTCAAAAAAATGCACTTTTTCAAATTTTTTTTATGGTAAAATTAAAAAAAAACATATTTTTTCCAAAATTTTTTTCTTGGCAAAAAAAAATATTGAGTTTTTTGAAAAAAATTGAAAAAAGAGTTTAATTTTAGTTGAAAACTGTTGACATCGGCGCCTGCCAGGCGACTGAACATTACCCTAAGCGGAGCAACGGGATGACCACCCGAAAAAGGTTGTTAAAATCCTTTTAACCCGCGCAGCGGGCCACCCAAAGTACTATTACGCTAGAAAACTGTTGACAAAACAAAAATTATGAATAATGTTTTATTTCCAAAATAAGAAAATTTCTTTTGTCCAAGTCTTAGACCCACTTCCAGAACTTTTGTCCCGGTTCCAGACCCACCTCCAAAGCTTTGTCCCAGATCCAGAACCTAACCAAATATCTGGCAAAAAAGAATTTTTTTTTAAATGTGTAAGTTAATAAAAAAATTTATTTCCAAAAAAAAATTAGTTCTTTGTCCAAGTTCCAGAACCACCTCCAGAATTTTTTTGTTTAAATTGTAAAAAACTTGTTTCCAAAAATAAACAAAATTGTCCTTTGTCCAAGTTCCCGACCCACCTCCAGAACTTTTGTCCCGGTTCCAGACCCACCTCCAAAGCTTTGTCCCAGATCCAGAACCTCCGTCCCAGTTCCAGACCCAAGGCCAGAACTTATTTCCCAGGTTCAGAACCTATGTCCCAATTTTTAAGTTTTAAGTTTTTAATAATAATTATTACTACCATCATTGATTTTATTAAACGCCATAAAATGTTTTTAAACGTAAAACAGATAACCGATCAGCATCGCATCGGCAACAGCTGTTTCAAGCATCAGCATAGCAAAAAAGCACTGACGACGAATCGCTACGCAGAAATTTGACGTTTGTGAATTTACTCGTAAATCTAAAAAAAAATCCAAAATAAAAATAGATAGAAAGATAGATTGATTTTATTGAATTATTCATTTCATCATAAAATAATTATTTATACAAAAGTCATCAAAGCATCCCGTGATGCCGTCTTTTGTAAAATGTTTGTATATAAAGAACTAATAAATTGTATATGTTTACACATGAATAATTCAATAAAATAAATTAATCCATCAACCTGAGTAGGATGGTTGTCTTAAGGTTGATTTCCGGTGAAGGACCGTGGGAATAGGGGGCCTCACCCACATTTACCAGTTCGTTTTTTTTGCAGTAGGTAATGTATACCTACCTTTACAACCAAATCAAAATTTAACGTAAAATATTCCAAGAGATTTGAATATGAATGATATCAATGATTATTCAAAGTAACCCCTGTTTCTTAGAAAAAACATACTCGAATCCTTTCAAACTTATCCTTTCTCTCGAATCCTTTCAAACATACTCGTATACAACATAATACAAATTCCAACTACAAAGATACATCAATTTAAATCCCAGAATGATTGGCATCAACAGCAACAAAAAATTCACAACGATGAAATCTCTCAAGGAAACTGCATTAATTAATGAAAAAAAAATCCTGAGATTCAATTATTATAATTCAGATCAATGAGATCTGAGAAAGCCTTGATGGGCTGAAGTATATAATGTAGATCCAGCTTGAAAATGAAAAGAAAAATTAAAAAAAAAAAAACCTCCCCTCACACATTTCAATTTCATATAGAAAAATCAGATTATAAATTGATTCACTGTATGTATGTATGTATAATTGAATATGTAAACAGGTAAGCACATACTACTCAATACTCATCCTTTTTATATAAATAAATGTATCCTATTTTGAACCTTATTGAAAAATGCTTACAATCAAAATGAAATTGACACCCAGAGCTTTATTGAATCTATTTTGATTTTTGATAAAATTTGTAAGGGTGTTGTGTGTATAAGTATACAGGTTTTTGATTCTTAATAACATTATGACACACAGGTCAGAGCAAAAAAATTGAGTTGCTAACAGTCAATAAGAGAACTACTCTACTATGAATTCTTATGTTAAACAGAAATAAGATACTTTTGTAAAGAAACACCTAAGGGTGTTTTTTTTTTTGACGTGTGGTTTTCAATCTGCCAATACTTTTTTCGGAGTTGTTCTTTTGACAGCTGTCACTTGATTAATGCTCAGTTTGGTTTGCCATTTCATAATAAATAGACTTACTCCTGAACAAGGTTTGCGAATTGTGCTATTTTATTATCAAAATTATGGTTCGGTTCACGCGGCGCATCGCGCGCTGCGTCCAATATTCGACCGACATAATCGCAAAATCGCATAATTTCGAGCAACCATGGATCGGTTTCGCACCACGTTTACTCTAGTGGATAATATGCTTATCCTCAAAGACGCCGTACAGTGCGCACCGAAGACACTATTGCTGCTGTGGAGCAAAGTATCGAAGAAGACCCGAATGAGTCCATCCGCCATCGCGCGCAACATTTGGAGCTGTTGAAAATTGGGCCTCTCGGCTGAAAACATAATGGCAAACCCTTATCTTTATAATAAAGCTAAATTCTTGGCCATAACATTAAATTATTTGCGTTTTATTTCTTATTGAAAACCACACGTCTAAAAAAACACCCTTTATACAAAACAAAGTCCTTTTAGTTACAACAATTATAACTCGGGAACCGCTGGACCGATTTAAATTATTTTTGATTTGTTGGATTCGTCTCCGCCCCGAATAGCAGAACAACTATAAAAATATCGAAAAAATTCACTTTGTAGGGTGAAATGGGGTATAGTGAAAAACACGTAACCGATTAAAAATAACTCTACCTGCGTTTGAAAGGTTTTTCTAAGAAAATGGCTGAAGGTATAATATTCATTTAAAAAGTTTTGATGTTTGTAGGGTGAAATGGGGTAAAAATAAAAAAAAAAACAATTCCGATTTAAGAAATTCTTTTTTTTATTTGAAAGTTTTTTTTTTTAAGGAAATAGCAGCGTTTGGGATGTTCTTTTTTGAAATTTTTTTAATTTGTAGGGTGAAATGGGTAAAATGAAAAAAATGTACATAGGTATCTGATTTAAAAAATTCTTTTGGTGTTTGAAAGGTCATTCTTACGGAAATTTCTTTAAGGGTATTGTTTTTCAAAATTTTGTTATTTGTAGGGTGAAATGGGGTACTAATAAAACAAATTTTACCAATTTTAGAAATTCGTTTTTTGTTTTGAAGAGTTTTTTTTTTATAATTTGCCCATATAGAATATCTTTTTTTTTTAAGAAACCAATAAATATGATAACTTTATAACTACTTATTTTTAAGGAGTCAATCTGTTATAAAAATTCGATATGCGAAAGATCCTAGGTTCGAATATCAGAAAAACAATGTCAGTAAAATATTTATTTTTTTTTTTTTTCAAATATGTATGTAGTAAAAGTGTACATAGTTCAGATAGTGTCCTTTAACATTTATACATAGTTGACACGATAGTTTGCTAAAAACATCGGTAGTTATCTATAGTGTTAAACATCAAAATGAACCCATTACCGGCTAAGCACTTCAAAAATTTAAATAAATTAAAAAATATTTGAAATGCAGACTATTAGAATTTAAACTTCGATAATTTATTTAAAGATATTAAAAATATTTTTGTAATTTTAGGAAAAAAAAGGGGTGTACTCAAATAAGTACACTGGCCTTACCTATACAACATATGTGTTCTAAAATATTATGTGTGTATAAATTGCAGACAAATAGTTTCCAGCGAAAAGAGTGAATTTAGACTTCTTTTCAAAGATTGTTTTTTTTTAAATTGGTATTGAAATGTCACTGAAAAAGCATTATAAAATGCATATTGTTCAAAATTGAAGCTTAACACCAAGGCAAAGCTTTAATTAGCCCCAGATTGCAAAATTATAACAAAATCGGTCTAACCATGGAAAAGATCTAAGCGAATAACCCAAAAATAAGACCATATTTTCTCAAAACAAAAAAAACGTGAAATGCCTATTTCCGCTATGTGAAATTTTCGCCAAAAAGCTGAAAGGCAGTTTTCTTACAATTAATTTGATCTTTCCAGGTACGAAGTTTAATCAAAATCGCCAAAGCCGTTTTTGAGAAAATTTGAGAAAAAAAATCAAAATATTTGTATGAACGAACGGGTAGTTCTAGATGAGCTAAAACAAAAATTCGAATTTCCCTTCCAGGGAACCACATGAGAATACTCTATTTCATGCAAATCGGACCATCCGTTTAGGCTCTAGCACAAATTAAAAAAAATTGTGTGAGTGCCGGGACTCACGGTTAATATGTGTAAACATCAACATGCGCGGATCCAAAACGGACTTGTTTTTGCTTGAAGGGGATCTTAAGATTTTTTTCACTGAACGCACCCATCCTAGTATGCAGATCGTAACGTTGCACACCGTAACGTTGCACGACGTAACGTTGCACACGAACGTTCACGTTTTTTTTTCTCTCTACCTCCAGCATAGATGTTTACACATCAAAAGAAGGCGTAGACGTACCGACAACGCACAGACCGACGGACACGGCATGACGAAACCAACTTTATCGGACTTCTCGATCATCGTTCTGTTAGTTTTAATTACAACCTCGAATTTTTTTTTCACACGAAACCAATACTTGCCCTAAAGAGAAAGTAAAGATCTTTTAAAATTTTGTGTAGATTTATTTGTAGTCCTAAAAAAAATTTCAAAAATTTTTTTAAGAAATCCTATTGAATATTTTTTTTTTTTTTAATTTTAATACGCAATATTATTTGAACTCCTGTGTTAACATTTTGATCGAAATATGTGAAACCATTAAAAAGAGAAAATAGAAAATAAACAAAACCATTCTATGATGGCAGGAGCCGTTAGATGCAATTTCGTGAAATGGTCAAATGGTTCTATTGCACGTACGGTTAGATTTAAGCTTAAAGAAATTCAATTTCAACTCTTAGGAAGTCCCATAATCCCTCAGGCAGAAAAACGTTGAAAAAATACATTTGAGCACGGAAGGTTATCGCCTGTAAAATGTGGGTCGACACAAGGAATGACATAGTTTGCAGACCGTAGTGTATACGAATTGATTTTGTATTTCCCTTCCAAACAAAAGTTTACCTATGCCGGAAGTTTCAACATATCGCCTTAAACAATTGTTGTTAAAAAGCTTAATCTGCCCCCAACACATTGCCCAATTTTGATTTTAAAAATAGAATTTATTTAAAATCCCAAATACAATTTTTTGCTTCTTCTCATTATGTTTACATAACACCATCAAGAGCACTGCTTCGAACAGACAAGGTTCTTGAAGTCAATTCCAAATCCAAAGAGAACAGCCACTGACAATAAGTGGACTTTGCTATCCGAACCAACTCAATCCAAGTGTTCGCGAGCAGAATTACATGAATCCATATCTACAATGTCGAAAGATAGAGATTTCTAAATTTTAAAATTAAATTGTTTTGTGGATTTGAATAAATATTTTGTTTAAGTTGGAAAAATAAAACAATTTTTATTAATTTTCACTAATTAAGAACTGGGAAAATAAATACAAATGCGCAAACGAATCTCCGACAAAAATTAAGAAAATATGTGTTTTGAATGAAGACGGAGAGTGTTTATAAGAATAATAATAATCAAAGTGCTTTTTGAGAGTGGTGTGCGAAATGTGCGAGGAGGAAGACACTTCCGGAGGTATTTTGAATTTGTTTATTAGTGATTTTGATATTGTTAATTATCCATCCATGCAAGTTTCTCACTGTCTGTTTTGTATCTTTTTGTTTGCCGCATCGCGTTGCTCCAAAAAGTATTGCAATATTATTGACGATCTGATCATCAATTAAATTGTTAGCTATAAACAAAATTGCTTCAATTGCTTTCTTCATCTTCAAATAAAAATAGCCCAGGCTATTTCTAATGAGTGCTCGTTTTGAAAAAAAAAAAAAAAAAATAGAAAAGAAAAGAAAAATATTTATTTTTAGAGAAAACAATTAAAGAAATAATATTATTGTTGATTTAAATTTAATATTTATGTGAAATGATGTCGTAAATATTTGTTTTGTGTGCGAGTTGGGTTAATGTGCATTGTGCTGAAAGACGAAATATTCAAATGGAGCGCTAGTTTTATGATGATTGATTGATAAAAGTCCGGGAGATAGAGTTGTGTTTTGTGAACAGATTTAGAAAAAAAGTTCGATTTTTAATAAAAATGAATAGGTATTCAGATAAGATGATATCGCTATTGAAAATACAAGACTGATTTATTTTGGAGTGTGTGTGGTAAGCCTGCAGGACATACTTATGTTGTTAATAAAATGCCAATTGGGTGTGATTTCTATGAAACAGAAGTAATTATTCTAGAAGTAAAATACTATACAAGGTGAGGCAAAAGTAATGTCATAAAAAGTTTTAAAATCTCCATCGTTGTCCGACCTGTGTGAGCCGTTGCGCGAAAAAACTAGCTAGTCTAGCATCAATCTGTAGACGGTTGGTCCCATTTGCAAAAATTATGGCACATTCACATTATGATATTACCATTGCAAAACCTTAAAGTTAGTAAATATGTATACAATCACCGCGCCTATTAAAACAAAGTTATCTTCTAATTCAATAAAACGTTGATCAAAAATTAATTCACGAATTAAAATTTCTTATTAATAAAAACACAAACTACTAATTCACGTTTAAGCTTAGTGCGGTGCTGCTTCGAAACAAAAAATCCCATTCTAAAACGAGAAAACGAAATCATAAACGAAACATTTCTTTGTGTTTTTCATTCTGCAGTACGCTGTGTGATCAGCAAAATTGATAATTGTAGCAGATTAGTGGGATAAGTTTTTTAAGCAGTTAACTGCCCGGGCCATTAAGTTTGAGCGGAAAAATGACATTTGTTTCATTCATTGTGTGTAATTTTGTGCGTTTATTTTTGTTTTTTTTGCAAATTGGTTAAAATCCCCATGGTATATATTTTTGTTCTGTGTGTTTTGAAAGCATTTCGTTGTCTTGTGATATGATTCTAGTTAGAAACTTATAACTTGATTTCTGATGATCCGATCTTTAAGACTGAGGAATTCAGTATTATTAATTTGAGTGTCATAATTGGAACAAAATCGAAAATAGCACCAAAATAAGGCAATTTTCTCAACAAATATTTCTGTTATGTGAAATTTTAGATTGAATTAACTTTGGTGACCCCAAGCTAATTTTTTTTTCGCATTAATAATGATTATTTGTATAATTTTTCATCAATTGTTGGATTTTGAAAATCAAAAATCACATTGATTGCAGGCCATTTACTCCTTCAAAAGAATGTTGTTTACACAGCCTGATGTTTAGACTTAATTAAAACACCTTAACCTTTAACATCCGACTATTACAACTGATGTTATAGCTTCTAACTTAGCCAAGTGCCCTCTCTAAAATAGGTAAAAGCTTCTTAAATTGATTGGTTTTCTACTTAATAATCTGCCGTTCGGAGGTTCTTGAATATTTGTGACAGATTAAATTTTGTCGTGCTATGTTTTCTACGTTTTTTTTACTGCTTTGCTAACTTGGTGTCAACTTAGAGAAGCACCCTCTCGAAAACGGGAAAAAAACTTCTTGTATTGAATGGTTTACTCGTACATAATTTGCCGTTAATTAGTCGCGAATTAGTTGTGACAACTAAAATTTTGTCGTGCTATGTTTTCTATGTTTTTTCTGCTAATTTGCCAAATTGATATGAAGTTAGGGAAACACGCCTTAAAACGGATTAAAAACTTCTTATATTGAATGGTTTATTACATAATAATTTGCCGTTCATCAGTCGTGAATAAGTTGTGTTTTTTTCTGATAAATTCCCAAGGAAATTCAGTTTGAAAAAAATGTAAACTGGCTCAACTCAGTCTCACTAATTGTAAGATATTGAGTTGTCCACAAAAAATATCTTAGGTACTTTCCTTCTCAGATGAAGATGTGGCGACATAAACGTTAAATTCCATTTCCGGTTCCCAAAGTTATAATCGAAAGAGTTTTCAAAAATGAAATTTAAATAATCTATGACAAATGAGAGCCCGGAATATTCGCATTTACGCGTTATAACGTTTTTTTTTTAAAACTGGTGCACATTCTCATTCTCTTTACGATATAAAAATAAATAATCTTTTATCTCCCGAACAGTTCGGGTTTCGACCACACCATAATAGTACGAGTGCGCTCCTCGAAGTCATTGAAGAAGTAAGAAGAGCCTTGGACGATGATAAAGTTACCTTTTTGGTCCTAGTCGATTACTCTTAGGTCTTCGATACAATCGATTATAAAATTATGAGCAGAAAACTTTCCTGTCTGATTAACTTTTCTTTTGAGGCAGTGAAGCTTATGTTTTCCTATCTCAAGTTTCTGAATTACTCTCACTGGGCTATAGTGTTCCACAAGGATCTATTTGTCTTACTTCCCTTCTGTGCAGCTAAACGAAATACCTGTGGAGTACGTGGATAGAGATAATAACTTTCGAGTTTGTTTTGATAAAACTCTGACTTAGAATGACTAAATTAATGTAGTTGTCCCTATATCTTGACCTATGAATGTGAAATCTTCAGCAACTCCGATGCGGTGAGTTAGAGGAGGCGAAATGTAGTGTTCAACAACGTTGCTCGTTACGTTTATGGCCTGGCCACTGTGAAGACATTGCCACATCTCATCTTATTCAAAGAGCCTATATGGTTTAAGTTTGGCAACCTATTAAAAATTAGTAGATAAGCAAGTCAAATTTAACACTAGTTGTTGCAATTTTTTTAATTTCAATTTTTGAAATCAATTTTTCAATACAAAAATGACAACATATTTATTTTCACCCAAGTTTGATCATCTCTAAAAAAAATAAAAATGTATGAGAGCTTAACTGGCCAATTTATTTAAAATTTTGACTATTTAATGTGCCTACTTTCCAAAATGGTACAACACATGCTTGTGTTCTCAATAATAACTAATAATTTTGCGAGCTTTTTAACATTTTCTCATATGAAAATTAAGTTACAGTGAATATAGTCAATTATTATAGGCCTATAAAAGTAATGGGTGATTTTTTAAGAGGTTTAGAACTTTTTAAAAAAAAAAAACACAAAAAATTCGAAAAAATTAATGAAATATTTATTTGAATCGATAGTTTGAACCTTGCAATTTAATGTTTAAAGATAATTTCATGCAAATGTTGACCGCGGCTGCGTCTCAGGTAGCCCATCCGCTGAGTCCAATTTTGGCATACTCTTTCACACATATCGGCCGGTATCTCACGAATGAATGCATGGATGTTGGCTTCCAGTGCGTCAATCGAAGCGGGCTTGTCCCTATAGACATTAGCCTTGACATACCCCCACAAAAAATAATCTAATGGTGTCAAATCGCATGATCTAGGCGGCCAATTGACCCGCCCGAAACGTGAAATTAACTGTTCACCAAACTCGCCTCGCAATTGCGCCATTGTTTCGCGTGCTGTGTGGCATGTGGCACCGTCTTGTTGAAACCACATATCATGCAAGTCAAGAACTTCCATTTCGGGCAAAAAAAAGTTTGTTATCATCGCTCGGTAGCGATTCGCATCATCTTTGAAGAAATATGGCCCAATAATGCCACCGGCCCATAAACCGCACCAAACAGTGGCTTTTTCGGGATGCATTGGTAGCTGTTGCAATGCTTCTGGCTGATCTTCACTCCAAATGCGGCAATTTTGCTTATTTACGTACCCATTCAACCAAAAATGAACCTCATCGCTGAACACAAGCAGCGCGCGATGAACATTTCGAACCGAGCACGAATTTTGATAGTAAAATTCAATAATTTGCAAGCGTTGTTCATTTGTAAGACGATCCATGGTTAAATTGCAAACCAAACTGAAGCTGTTTGACAGTGACACAAGGTACTAAACACACGTCAGCTGTCAAAACCAGTGTTGCCAAAACCAAACCAGCCAAAAAATCACCCGTTTCTACTACAAGTAGTCAAGTCATTGTAGTTCAATTGTTTGTGAAAATTAGCATAATTTTGTCAAAAAGAAGTCGACTTTTACTAATTTATTAAATTTTACGTCGTTTTGTTTAGATGTTTTTGGAGAACACGGACAAGTTGATTGCGTGTTTACTAATTTAAGTAAAGCTTTTGACAAGTTATGCAAAGACTTTAGCTCTATGTTCCTAAAATGGATTTTATCGTTTTTAAATGACAGACATTATAGTGTTGATTGCTGTTACGAGTATTCGAATCAATTTGTGGTAAATTATGGCGTCCCTCAGGGTAGTCATTTAGGACCAACCTTATTTATATTATTTATTAATGACTTGGCTTCGACTCTTTAATTTGTATCTATGCAAATGATGTTAAAATTTTCAAAGTATTAAATCTACATCTAACTGCTTGCTGTTACAAGATTATCTTTTTCTTTTTCAGGGGTGGTGCAATCTTAAAAGTCTTGTCTTAAATGTTAACAAGTGTAAAACTATGAGTTTTACACGCAAAAAAAATCCGATTGTAGGTATTATCTCTGTTGTTTCCGAACTTGGTGAAATTTTGGACCTAAAACTAACATTCAATGTTCATTTGGACTATATAATTAAAAAAGCCAACATAATGCAAGGATTCTTAAAGAGATTCGTTCGCGACCTTCAGGACCCTTATGTTATAAAACTTTTGTTTGTATCGTTTGTGAGGCCAATATTAGAATCATCATCGTCGGCTCGACAACCGGGGTCCGGTCCTGGCCTCCTTCAACAAGTCTCTCCACCCATCCCGGTCTCGAGCCGCCGCCATCCAGTTGCGCACCCCAAGGCTCCGGGCGTCCTGGTCTACTCCATCTCTCCAGCGCAAGCATGGTCTACCACGCTGTCGTCTACCATAGAATGTACCACAAAGAACTTTCCGAGCAGGTTCCTCTTCGCTCATGCGAGCTAGGTGCCCTGCCCACCGGAGTCTACCGAGCTTAATTTTTGTCACGATATCTGCTTCAAGGTAGATTGCGTACAATTCATGATTGTACCGTCTCCGGAATCGTCCTTCCTCACATATGGGGCCAACAATTCTCCTTAAGACTTTTCTCTCGAACGCGGCTAAGAGGTCGGAGTGCCTTTTGCTAAGCACCCAAGTCTCGGATCCATATGTGAGTACTGGCAGGACCATGGTCCTGTACAGCAGCAGTTTTGAAGTTATGGTGAGATTTCTGGATTTGAAGAGCTTTGACAGACTATAGTAGGCTCTGTTGGATTTGAGAAGCCGCCCGCGTATTTCTTCTTCTATATTGTTATCGGCTGCTACTATTGACCCAAGGTATTTAAAGGATTGCACCACTTCAAATTCGTGCTCCGCTACCTTGATTGTTTGACCAACTGTTCCTCTCGCATTCGACGCCACCATGTACTTTGTTTTACCTTCACTAATGTGCAGCCCCAGATTTTGTGCCGCCTGCTCGATCTGGATGAAGGAATCATGTACAGCTTGCTCAGTTCTTCCGATGATGTCGATGTCGTCTGCGTAAGCCAGTATCTGGCTGGACCTGTTGACGATGGTCCCTCTTGTTGCCGTGCCAGAGTCACGGATTGCTTTCTCCAACGCCAGGTTGAAGAGGAGGCAGGCCAAACCATCCCCTTGTCGGAGTCCATTAAAGATGTTGATTGGTTTGGATAGCAATCCGGCTATTTTTACTTGGCTTGTTACGTTGGTCATGGTCAACCTACATAGTCTTGTCAATTTATTTGGGATGCCGAATTCTCTCATGGCTTTGTAAAGTTCTACCCTGGCTATGCTATCGTAGGCGGCCTTAAAGTCTATAAACAGGTGGTATGTTGGGATGTTAAATTCTAGACATTTTTCCATCGCCTGCCTAAGGGTAAAGATCTGATCAGTTGTTGATTTGCCTGGAATGAAACCACACTGAAATTGTCCGATGATGGTTTTACCGTATGGGGTTATCCGGTCTTGTAGGATAGAGGAGAGTATCTTATAGGCGGTACTCAACAACGTGATACCTCTATAATTGCTGCACGTTGTGACATCTCCCTTCTTATGTATGGGGCAAATTATACCTTTTCGCCAGTCTTCTGGAATTTCTTCATGCTCCCACACGTGCACTATAATCTCATGAATTGCTTGACGTAAAGCTGGCCCACCGTGTTGAAATAGTTCGGCTGGTATACCATCGGCTCCCGGGGCTTTGTTTTTCTTTAGCCGGCCTATAGCCTTCTCAACCTCTTCTATGCTTGGTGGCGGCAACATAGGGTACTCTTCTTGAAGTAGTGGAGCCTCCACTTCTGCAGTGAGCTGACCATTTAGCAATTCATTGAAGTACACTTCCCATCGCTCCAGTATGCTTTGAGGATCGGTGATCAGATTTCCCTCTCCGTCCTTGCAGTATCTGCAGCGTGGTGTGTACTGCGTCATGTTTCGGACGGATTGGTAGAACTTCCGCGCCTGGTGCGGACCTCGCTCTCGGCTTTTCTCTATTTCACAGATTATGTTCTTCTCCCAGGCTGATTTTTTCTGTCTGTGAAGCCGTTTTTCAATTCTTCTGAGCTCTTTATATTCGTCTTCGCGTGCCCGCGTTCTATGAGATTGTTGCATTGCTCGGTACGCAACATTCTTACGTTCAGTCGCTAGCTTGCATTCATCATCAAACCAGTCGTTCCGATTTCTACGACTGCTGCCTAAGATGGAGTTGGCAGTACTAATGACAGTATTCTTAAGGCGTGTCCACTTCTCATCTACGCCCAGCATACTGGCTATATAGAATATGGTTGTGTAATTTGGTCACTTCATTATTCTATTCACATAAATAGACTTGAAGCGGTTCTGAGAAGGTTTATGCGCTTCTGACTGACTTCCGTAACGTAATGTGCTACACTGTTAAGTTTAACCTCGTAACTTCGCACAGAGGAAAGTCCAAGTTTTTACTTCAATCTACCGCCGGAATAGATGTTTACACAAATTGAAAGAAACAGCAGATACTATTTTACAATTGTGTTTTTTTTTTATCAAACTGTAATATTTATAAATGTGTCTATTTCGTTATGCATATAGTTAAAAGTAAATAACAAAGATTTGATAATTTTTAAGAATACCGATTTTAGTCTCTCGCATCTCAGACTTTCAGGTAAATTACACTTATTAAATAAGCGACTTTGTGACAGCTAGCATCGAAATGCGTTCTTTTTTCGATCAGAGTAGAGAAATAGATTTCTCTGGTTTATTTATTCACAAACGTCAAAATCTTCGCTTTGTTGAGACTGACATATTGAAAACATATACTTGAATTGTGTGAGATGTACCTATATATTAATTGCTATAAAATTATGTTATGGCGAATTCCTTACAACAAAGAAATCGTTTTTTTTCTAAACAGAATAGAATTTTTTCTACACAAAATCGATTCTTTTCTGTCAAAACAAATCTTGCTTTTTTAGCAAGATTTCACACTGATTTGCACACACACTATGAAGACTTGACATTTCTAATACGTAAAATTGAAAGTCGCGGAATTTTTGGAAGACGAGTTGTTTATTTTTTTATTGCAACGAATTCTACATAAGTTAACAAAATATTCAACAATATATTCAGTCAATACAGCTATAAAAACAATTTACTGTGCGTTGTTCATTATCAAACACAAATTTGACAAAAAAATAGCTTTCGCGAGTGAAGGACTTGTTAAAAACTTTCAGTGCACGTGAAAACTTTTCAATAACACAAACACAATCACACCAAAAAAAAATCGATTCTTTTACGAAATACGAATTCCTTTCATTTGACAGAAAAAATTCGATTCTGTTTAGAAAAAATTCAATTTCATTTTTGAAAGGAATTCGCCATTAATGTTTAAAAACCGCCCTTTATTTATCTGTCAGTTTCAACAACCGTAATCCGACATCACATAGCCCTTTATTGATGTGTAAACATCTATGCTGGAGGTAGAGAGAAAAAAAAACGTGAACGTTCGTGTGCAACGTTACGTCGTGCAACGTTACGGTGTGCAACGTTACGATCTACATACTAGGATGGGTGCGTTCAGTGAAAAAATCTCAAGATCCCCTTCAAGCAAAAACAAGTCCGTTTTGGATCCGCGCACGTTCATGGTTACACATATTAACCGTGAGTCCCGGCACTCACACATTTTTTTTAATTTCAATTTGTTTTATTTTTTTACTTACCATTGTGTTAATGTGACGTTTTGTAGTGCTCAGATTTTTACTCAGACTGCTCAGAGACTTCTTTGCAAACTCGTAGAGCACGCTCTAAATGAAAAAAATAGTTTTGAGCTAAAAAAGGAAACTCAAACTTTTGTTTTGGCTACTCAGACACTGCTTTGAACTTATGGGATCTCTACGACTGAAAAAATTGCCATTATTATTTATTCCATATTCTAGTCATTTATAACGCTTATTGTGAAAGATAGACATTTTGGAATTTTAACGTAGAAAATGTATATCCAGTGAAATGTTAAATTATACACCACATCAAAATAAAGAGACTTAAAGTACTTTAAATGATTTTTGGCAGTTTAACGAACGCTCATTTACCAAACCCCCATCAATACTTTTCTTTGCCTTGGAGGATTTTGTGATGTTGATAAATAATAATTATGCAACAATTAATTATGTAGGTATAAGGAAAAATGTGAAAAAAAAGTAAAATGTTGAGGTTCTTCTAGGATAGAAAAGAAGAAATTGGGATACATTGATTTTTGTTAATAATTAACCATCCTAAAATAACAATACTAACCGACTTTTTGTTGTAACAAGGTTTTCATTAACTTTCTTTCTTACTTAAGATGGGGCTATGGTCCCAACCAACACTGATTTTTAATGGAGGGAGTTTAGCCAAATAAGTATAGAAATATCGTTAAAGAATTAATTAATTCTTTTACAACTCATTTTCGTAATCCATCAAAAACTGTAATATATAAATTCAGTATAACTGAGAACACCATATTTATGTAAATTTAATTTTTTTTTTGCTTACAGAAAGCCCTTCAGGGTACACCAAACTGGCACATCAATTTTGGTTTTCTTATCCGCCACCAGGCGCTGGTGGAGGTTCTTCGAGTAAGTATAGATATATTTTTATTTTAATATTATTAAATAAATAGTGCAAAACAAAAAAAATATATTTTTATAATTTGTATATTGTTTCATTTAAATGTGGTTATTCGTTGTTGCTAATTGTGTTATTTTACATTCATATATAAAGGTTTTTAACTCTGATAAAACTTGTTGTTTAACGTTGCTCATTCGTTGTTTTACTGTTACAGTTAAAAAATTAAGTGACATTACAGCAAGAATTTAAAATAAGTGTTTCAATTTTCTTTTAATGTTCTCAAAAATATTATATCTACCTATAAAGTTTTGGCAGTTGTGGTGTGAAAATAATAATTTAAATGTTAAATATTTGCAGTTTGGTCAAGCAATTTATAATAAGTTTTTTTTTTTTTGTTTTAATAAATGTTTTATAATTTTGAGCTAAATTAAAATATTTTACGCTTCTAAGTTTAAATGTTTTTTTTTTTTTTTTTTTAAATACTATTTTCACGCTGTTGCAATTTTATAAAATTGATTTATCTGTTACAAGAATCTGGTAGTTTTTTTTTTTAGGAGTTTTTTCTGTATTTTGCGAAGAATATTCGAAAAGTTATATAAAATACGATAAATCGAAACTCAAAGGCTATATAAAAACATAACAGAGTTTTTAAATTTTAACTCAAGCCTTAAGACAAAGCAAATATTGCCAAGAACGTGTTTAACGTTGCCAGAATGCTTTTAAAATATTTAAAAAAATCTAGTTTTGAAATATGAATTGACTTACAGCCATATTATTGACTGATTTCAAAACTAGTTTTACGGGAAAACTAGTTCTATAAAGGTTTCGAGTTTCAAGTTTTGCACAAATCGGTATTATTCAAAAACGTTTTGACATTTAAAACTTAAAATCTTAAAACTAGTTTTGGATAAAACTCGAAATGTACAAAACCAGAAATAACTAGTTTTAAGAGCTTTAAAACTAGTTTTGGCGTTGATTCATATTATTCATATAAAATTCAGCATTTCACTTTAAAAATTTGACAAATGGCACGTTATGCATTGTTCCACGAATTAGGTATATAGAGTTTCTTATAGCAAGAAGAAGACAATTTGCTCTTCGAAGACTTTTTATTTTCTGATAGCGAACCTTATGAGTGCCGGCAACCATTGACTTTGCGCAGCCATGCAAACGTTGATGAATGGGACGATTTGTCGTTTTATCAACGCTTCAGGTTGACAAAGCGCACTTTTGAGCGTGTTGTGGATTTGGTGAAGCCACACCTAGAAATACCAAATAGACGATGAGAAGCAAATATAAAGTGTAAAAGCTATTTGAATTTAATAGGGAAAAGTGTCCTTCAACAGATCTTGTTATCTTGGCAGAAAGTAATGATTCTGCTCCGGTTTATGGCTTCCGGAAGCTTCGAATAAAATGTTGGAGATACAGTGCGGGTATCCCAGCCTACCGTCAGCAACTAGGCCTATAGTGTGTGATGCGTTGTTTAAGTAAGTTCCCACATTTATTCGAATTCCAGAGACACAAGCGGAACGGCAGTTGAAGGGTGATCGTCCGTCCGCCGTCAATTTTTTTGATTTTTTTTCCATAGGCCTGATTTGTGTTCATGTTGCAGGTGGGGTTAATTTTCATTCCATCACAGCTTTTTCGAAACACTTTTCTGCTGCGTGTCTTTCACTTTCACGTTGGCCCCTTTCGGCCAAAAATACCTACTGCTGTGAATAGAAGCAACTTGTATAGGGTGTTCAGCGGGAATTTTTCAACTTTTAAATGCGATTATCGAAATACTATTGGGTTAAGGTAAGCAGGAGGGGTATCATTCAAAGCGCAGGATTTGCGGAATTGTTAGTCGCCATGAGTCACGTGAGCGCACCGCGCGTTTGCGGTAGAGCTGGTACGTGCGCATCGCGCTTTTTGTACTCATTTTAATATTCGACGACTAAGTGATGGTCCGAGCACGTCGTGGGTACAAATATTCAGGCGAGAAGGCACAATGGTCAAAAGAACTATTGCTGGACCATCAACGTCAGCAACAACATTGGAACATGTTGTTCGAAATGAAATTATTTGACCAGTGCCTCATGGCGACTAATAATTCCGCAAATCCTGCGCTTTGAATGATACCCCTCCTGCTTACCTCAACCCGCTAGTATTTCAATAATCGCAATTTAAAGTTGAAAATTTCCCGCTGGACACCTTATATTTTAATTTAAGGCTTCCAACCTACAGTTTTTTTTATTTTCTTCACATGAAAATGACGTTGTAAATAATAATTTTAATTTCAATTTGTTGTCAAACTACGAGAAAACTAGTTTTATGTGTGAAACTAGAAATGAGTTTGAAAATTAAAACTAGTTTTTTTTTCCAAAGTGAACAATACCGATTTATTGTGAAAACTAGTTTGAACACATTTTTTCAAAACTCGAAATTAAACTAGTTTTAACGAAATCTAGTTTTATTTCAAGTATTACAAATTGTCAATAATATGGCCGTTAAGCTTTATATTTTTCCTACAGTAAATTGTAAAACTATCTAATCTTATGGAAACACAAATTAAGGAGGTTTTTTCAAGGACAATAAATTGATTAAGAAAATGTTCTATGGCTGACCAATTTCTGAAACTAGTTAACCTTTTAGAAAACAATTTTTTTTTGCGAATATCCCACATATGGGGGTCTAAGCTTCCGAAGGCTTTTTCCTCAGCCTTTGATATCGATGGAGGCTTAAAAATCGTGATTTTTCCCGTTTTTGATCTGAGAATTAAAATAAATTACCTGATGCCAGTCGTCCACTACGTGCGCGACACGTTAAACCAACTTTTTATTCAACTCTTTCGTTGGATAAAAAAAAATGTTAACCTCTTACACTAGTGCAGCAACTTACGTTGTTCACGTTGAGAAACAAAAGTTGAACAAAATGCGTTTGAAGCCCCATACACATAGTTGGCCAACTTTCCCAAATGTTGGATAACCTCGTACACCTAGTTGATCAACTCTTTAAACTTATTCCAGTGTTGAATAACCTCGTACACCTAGTTCACCAACTTACTCAAATGTTTAATAACCTCGTACACTAATTGATAAACTTGTTCGATTTTGACAGAAAAAAAAGTTTTTCGAGTTGATCAACTGCGTTTTCGATATGGTTGCTCAACAGTTTGATGGACGAGTTGATACCTTCGTACACTTAACCAAGGATCATTCGTTGGGGAACGCGTTCAACGCACCACGATAAACAGAAACTCAAACCTGACATCACAGATTACCCATATGAAGATGAGAATCCCTGGCAGCCATTTTAATTTGCCTACAAGTTAGAACTAAACATTCTCATTGTCATGTGGGTAATCTGTGCCTGACATAATTTTGACTTCAGTTCGCTATAATTAAGTTAATTCGGGTACTTTCTGCACTAAAATTCACAGCCTGTCAAATATTTAGGAGTGGGGATGAAATTCTCTCAAAGAGAAGTAAAACTGCGAAATAGTACACGAACGCTTTGAACAAAGAATTCTTACCGGTTACTTAACGTTAACAAATAATATTTAAAAAAATAAATTAAAAACCATCAACATTTGAAAAGCTTTCTTAAATAAAATAAAATTGAACCTTAATTGGTAGTAATTGGCGGGAAGTAAGAAAAATTGAATTTAAAAAGTAAATACATAATTTTTTTTTAGAAAATGGAATCTGTAAATAGATAACAAATCAAATGCTGCGTATTTCTGTGTTCTGGGGGCTCATTACATAAAACGAATATCGTTTTTAACGCCGCGTATTCGTTAAATTGCGATTACGAGTAACGAGTATCGTAAAAAAAAAAACGATACTCGTATTTTATAAACGAGTGCCTTCAGCTGTCGAATTGGCTGGCTTTCGTTTTGAGTTTGTTGTCAACATTGTATTTTGGTTTGGTTTTGTGTTGTTTTGAGTGAGGTAAGGAAAAATGTAAGAAAAATAACAAATGTAGTGTGATTGCATTTTCGTTTTTTATAATCACACTACGAGCCGACTTTCGTTTCCCTGGGCTTCGTTTTTTCGTTTCGTAATACATAATAAGGGCCCTGGTAAATTTCAAACTGACTTTTGACAGAACTCATATTTCTGCCCGACGAATTTCTTTGGGCTAAAATTCGCAGGAAGGGGAAATAATTTGCTCTCTCGTGAGCGCTCTCTTCTGCGAAAGAGCACACATTTTCTACGTACAAGAAAAGAATTTGACTTAAATTTGTAGAGACTCGTAAAAATTCGTAGTTTTGGGGAGTACGCGAACGAACCTATTGAATTATTAAATTTGTTCGGTATGAGCATGATTTCCTCTCAAAGGAAAAAAAAAAAGTGGCTGTCGCATTGATTATACTCCGTTGTCCATATATTTGTACCACCTTCCATCATCACCTACGAAAAACAAAAAAAAAACGAGAACAGAGCAACAACTGCAAGTTGACGACAACGGAATACACGTACACACACAAAGTTCATCACAACCAACGCAACGCAACAGAAATATCATACGTCTAACGCAACGAACCTCAGAGAAAATTAAAATGTTGATCAACGAGTTGAACAAATAATGTGCAACACATCATCCTAAAAATGTTGCTCAAAGCGTTGATCTAACATTTTCAACGAGCAACACGAGCTCGTACACTACCCGTACACTTGTTGAGCAATTCGTTGAGCAACGGTCAACAACTGAATCCAACTCGTTGGTTGAATAGAATTGAAGGCACGGTACATTACAGTTGAGCGCGTTGAGTTCGAAATTTGTGCGTTGAGCGCCTAGTGAACGACCGGGATAGGTTTAAAAATTTAAAAATATTTAGGAAATGATGGCCCGTCATTTTTCTTAAGTTTTAAGTCATATCACCTTCTTTTTTTGAAAATATTTTGTGCAAGAGTTTAAACAAGAAAAAATAACCTACGGCTAATTTGGCTATCCATAATGAATCAACTCCCAAACTATACTGTTGGCTTTGAAACTACAAAAAAATGACTGACAAAATAAAAGAATTTAAATGACAAAATTAAAATAAAATATTTTCCATAAAATAACTTTTCGAATAACGCTTCTGCAAAAAAAAAGAATAATTTTTAAATCAAAAAAAAAAAAAAAAAGTATGTGGTTCTATAGTTACCCAGTTTCCAAATTTGATTTTATTGAACGAACAAAAAAAAAATTATATTAAAATTTTCCAAAAAAAAAAAAAAAAAAAACAATCTGGGTCCTTTCTAATATTGCAGTTTAGTGAGTTTTTTATTCGTAGGATAAAACAAAACAAGTAAAAGCGGTTTCCATATTCACAGAGATGCAATTCTCATAGTGCGGATGTAGTTTGCTTGGAGGTAAGGCACGCATTCAAAAGTATAGGATGTTACTTTTAGGGATGAAAAATATCCTAATGAGTTTTTAATGCGCTTTTTCTACTATTTTCACGTTTTGTTTATTTTTATTTTTGTTTGTATATTAATTCTTTTTTTTTATTATTTTTATTTTGCATAGTATACACGTTACTTTTGATAGAATATAAAAAAAAAATAAATAAACACTTTTCCAACGCACTATATATACGGCTTGTAATTTTAAATGAATACTTCTAATTATTATTATTTAAATGCACCATGGCAAAACTCTGCGTTAATGTTTCGTTGGTTTCTATGTGTAGGTAATTTAAAATTATAATTTAAAAAAATAACTCTATTATAAATAAATTGAAATCTTCATGTTAATAATTCGATATAAAATAATGCTACATTTACTCTACTGGCAAATTGGCATTTTTCTGTCATTATACTGCCAAAAGAATGAATTTTTCCATTGGGTACGTTCAGCAGACACAAGGGACTACATATGTAGTCAAGTGCATTCATTGAACGCAAATTTTACAAAGGAAACTAGTTATTTTTTTGAGATGTCATTAATGCCAAAATTGGAACTTTACTTCCAACCTTTACCTTCCGTTGATAGTGCAGATAGTATTTATAATAATATTTTTTTTTGAAAAACACCTTACTCAATTCCAAATTGTAAATTATATTTTTTCAATACTTCTTACTAATGATGCATTTTTTAAATAAATCTTTTCTATTATTTTGATAAAGAACTTTTCCACCCAAAACAATAAAACAAACGTTGAAAAAAGAAGTCACTGAACAATGAAGTTCAGCTTGCTGTTTAATGACCAAATATAATCACCTGATATTTTGACATAAATGCACTTGACTTGAAATGAAGGGAGATATTTCTTGACTAGCTTTCCAGTCACTTTCCAATAAAAGTTGCCTTAATTGGAAGGAAATTTTGCGACAGCTGGCCAGTTAGAGACGAGAAACTTGCCTTGCCTTCAAGTCCCTTCGTCATCTGAACGTACCCATTGTTCTGTCATTTTTTTGACAGTTAAATGCCAGAATACTGCCAATTTGTCAGTCGTGTAAATGTAGCATAAGTCTTCACAATTTAATAAATGGATTTTGTTATAACGGCGTTAGAAGATTACATTTTATTTCAAATACAAATTTTATCAAAAACAAGAATACATATATATTTTAAATTAAGCCTTGTACGCTTCAGATGCGAAACGAATATTTTCTGGCGTCTCCAGCACGATGCCAGACAGCGAAATGCTTACGGAAACCACAGAGACAAAAAATTCAAAATGCGATTCACCAATTGCAACAAAAAAAAAACAAACACAAAAGCAAAAAAACGTAACAGAAAGCCATTGTGCTGTAATGAAAGAAACAACAAATACAAACACAAAAAACCTCAAGTAGCACTTTTCCGCACACAATTAAGGTCCGGATGACAGATTATCCATATGAAGATGAGAATGTTTCGTACGTTTCTCCCTCCAAACTCCATTTGTTTACATTGTTGTATTTGTAATTTCATCCCTCGTCGATGAATAGATGTGAATTGCAACAACAATTTAATCACGTGTCTGAAGATCTCTTCTGTCTATGTGTGAGGTTTTTATACACACATTCTCATTTTTTATCTGCAATCTCACAGTTCAAGCTTGTAGGCAAATTAAAATGGCTGCCGGGGATTCTCATCTTCATGTGGGTAAATGTGGTGGTCCGGACAATTAATTCAATGCAAATAAAGAGAATTCAAAATAAATAATCTGCTACATATTATCAATGTCGCTAATCAAACAGCGAACTGCAAAACGAAAAGGAGGATGAAATTTTTCGTTCATGATTTCGTTGAGTCATTTTTGTATGGGATTTTTCATTTCGTTTCGGGGCAGGTGTTTTTTTTTTCTAAGCGAAATTCAGCCATAGACTGACTCTTCGAAGTCCGACAGTAGTTGTCAATCGCTGAATATCTGTCAGTTGAGGCTTTGAGGAAACTCTGGTGGATTCTACTCTTTTTTTGCTCCAATAGCAAAGTACCGAGAATTCAGATTGGCTCGGAATGAGAGATATGGCTCATTTTTGGTTCATCCGTCATTTTGTTCCCATGTATATCACGTTGCTCTGGGATCTATAAAAGGGTAACTGTTGCACTGAGTATTCGCAACTCAACTAGTTGCGGCAACGGTCGACCAGTTTTGACTTCTTGTCAATCGAGGAAATTGCTTTATCTGCCACCTGGCTGTCAATGAAAACATCAATAAATTTCTATTGGTTGTTTCGTAAGTGATAAGACTCTTTTCGGCCTCGAAAACTGCAAGCAGAATGTTTGAAAGCTGTATTGATTTGTTCAGGGGTGGGTTATCTGAAAAGATGCCTGATATTACTCCAGTTTCCGACTCCGTCTTAGAGCGATCCGTAAAGACCAACTCATGATTAGCGTTTATGACCCGGTTTTCCATTTAGAATTCTCTTGTAAGGATTGAACGGAACGATACTGATTTTTTTTTTTGATTTTAACGAGACCTTGACAAGATGTACAAAAATCCCGTAATGTCTCCAGTAGCCCAGTAGGGACTATAGTTTGGAAATCACAATAATTTCAAGATGAATATTTTGTTGCCTACACACTTTTCTTTTCAAATAGATTTAAAAAATAAAAGGTTCAGAATTGGGAGGAAGAGGAAAGCTGATGGTGGGATTCGCTAAATTTGTTGTATCCTTTACACTTTGAAGAATGACTGATGTAGGGAGAAGTGGGGATGGTCTAAGCGTGGGGAATGTTTAAATAGATCATATTCTCGCAAAACTCGCTAAACTTTACTATGTATTGACAAACAGTATATATTAGTAGCAATTTTTGAAAAATTAATGCAAATAAACCATGATCTAACGATAAAGCCACGAAGCCATTTTGGCTAATGTCAGCAATAACGCGCCGAATATTCTCTTCCAAGGCGTCAATCGTCTCGGGCTTATCTGCGTAGACAAGCGACTTCACATAACCCCGTCTCAACAATGGCTTGTGGATTATTATCACTCCAAATACTAAAATTACCCATTCCCAGTACCCATTCAACCAAAAATAAGCTTCATCGAATATTGGACGCAGCGCAAGATGCGTCGCGCGAACCGAACCATTATTTTGGTAATAAATTTGCACGATTTGCAATAAGTCAAGATCAGGAATAAGTCTATTCATTATGAAATGGCAAACTAAACTAAGCATAAATCAAGTGACAGCTGTCAAAAAGACCAACCCCGAAAAAAGTATTCCTAGATTGAAAACCACACGTCTAAAAAAAACACCCTTTAAATACGTAGATTTTCGTTTCAATGCCTGTTGTTTTTGTTATAAAATATTTTTTCTCAAAGAAACCGCCGGGGCGGGGGTAAATGACACCGTTTTGCAGCATATCCCCCTCCCCTTCCCTCAGTTTTTGGCTAGTTTGACCTTTCTATATCATGTATTAAAATTTAATTTGTATTTATTTTTACCTTAAAATAACGAAGACGTTGTAGGACGATTTATCATTTATAACTTGTCATGTTGCCCTTACTTTCAATTTATTAAAAGCCCTTCCAAACTATCTCACTGATGAATACTAACACACGAATCAAATATAGAAAATATGTGAACGAGTTCTATGCGACTGTCAAATTTGTGTGAAAAAAGTTATTTTCATATTTTGCATTCGCACTAGCATGTAGAATCGACATAATCAGTTTCACCTCGTAACCTCAATTACTTAAAAGTGTGTAGGCTGTACAACCAATCCTTAAAATATTTATTTATATATACACCTACATGTCAAATGTCGTGAGATAGGCTGTCAGATGTTGTGTGAGGAGCTTTCAATTTGTGTTTTTTTTCCGCACATTTTTGACATGAGTGAATATACTCAGGGTGTCAGAGAGTATGAAAGGGCTTTAATATATTAAACAAGCATTTAACTAGTTCAAGATAATGAGTAATCACGAATTAAAAATTAAAATTTTTTTTGATTCGATTTGGATCCGTTTTAATTTCAGCTTTCACTGAATATGGTGAGGTCTCTTTCTCACAATGCATGCACAAGGAGGTCTGTCGTGATTCTAATTTCCATACTAATTTGAGCCGCCAAACGCAGTTTTGAGGATCCATATTTGGACCCGTAGGCGAAGTCGTTCGTGCACGGATTAAAAACGGACTAGTTTGCTTGAAGGCGATTTTCAGATTTTTGTCATTGAACGTATGCAATATCCTACTATGCAGATTTTCATACCGTAATGTTCTACATCGAAAAAGTGTGACCTTGTAATATATTACAGAGGAAAGTTCACGTTTTTAGTTTACCCTATACCGCCACCGGCATGGATGTTCACACATCAAAAAGTAACATTTTGTTGTTTTGTTGATGACAGCACTCTCTTTTCTCATATTCATTGCAAGACTCACTTTCATACCACATGTATTTGGATCTGCAATTCAAAAGTCAGGACACGATAATTCAGAATAAATTCTTCGATGGGGAAACAAGATATTCGCATAGAACTTATTGTTTCGATTCTGGTTTCTTTCGCTTAGAGAAACTTACCACACCTGGACCTCTTCCTCTTTAACTCTCTAAGCCACCCGTAGTATATCTTTAAAGCATAATAAGGTTAGCCATAACAACTCTTGAGAATGCAAAATTTATAACACAGAATAATTTGGTTTTTTGAAAACTTCATAAGGTTTTTAACTTATGAAATACAAAATTGAGTTTTTGAAAACTTATTCGAAAACTTTTATTTTTTTTTTTTTGGAAAAAATATCCAAGCTAAAATTGTAGCTTATGGAATTCTACATACAAAAACTTATAACACCGTTTTTGGAAGAACATTAGATTTTGAGAAAAATGTGCTCGAATGTCTCCAATAGTAGGTACATTAAACCGCGGTGATGTTGATTTTCTGCACGTTTTTGTTGTGTCGACTTTTCTCTGTGCGACGTTAAGAAGTTACACTTTATGATGTAGCACGTTACGTTACGAAAATCTACATAGCAGGGTATTGGGTGCGTTCAGTAACAAAAACCTGAAGATCCCCATCAAGGAAACTAGTCCGTCTGGGATTTCTCCAAACATGGATCCTCAAAACTGCACTTGGACAAACGTCGGTGATAAGTGATAACACATATTAACCGTGAGTCCCGGCACGCACGCAGTTTTTTTTTTTTTTTTTTTAAATTCTGTTGCTCTTACAAAACGAAAATTAAGAATCTTTTATTGTGTGAAAAAGCTAAAAATTTTATATTCAAATTTTACAAAAACTGATAATGTTCGAAGTTTTTTGCAAATGCATTTCACCCCCATTTAGCCGTATTCCAAATTATGGGTACTTTTTAGGAAATGATTAAGAGATAAAATAAAGCCTCTCACCAAAATTCAGCTTTGTCGGAATTTTTTCGAAGTTTCGTCTTTCCCTGTTTAATTTTCCGGGGCTATACTCCTGTTGAAAGATATTACTCTTTCTTAAGCCTTTCCCTTCACATTGAGAGCAGGTTCAATTGAGGTAATATACATAAAATGAAGGCATATAATAAATTCCAACGCCACCTTCACCAATAACATACGATTCCTATAGAAGCCTTCGTACCTACATATTATATTGCCGGCCATGTTCATTCCCTATGCCATACATATTACCGATTTCTTTGGTTTTCTTCAGAATTTACATATCAACGCACTTATAAATAGTTTTGGTTTCGGAGAAATGTCAAACAGCTTTCAAATAATTTCATCACTCAATATACAGCAACAACTTTCCAACCAACAATCCCAATTCAAGGAGACTCGTGTGTCTTTTCTCTACCAAGGCCCACAACTTGCTCTTGTATACCTAAGCCTAAACAAGTATTTAAGGGCTGCTTTGGTATAAATAAAATTGATTTCCTACAATTTTCTTTCGATAGAAAAATGAAAAAAAAAAAAATCGTTATTGGAAAACGTATTATAAGCTCTTAAGCAGATTGTAGTGCCTTTTTTTTATGCTGTGTTGATAGGGCTTTTTCCATCATACTCGTATATAACCATTTTATTTTCTTCTGTGGTAAGTAAACCCATTGGACTTGGTTGTTTTTGTGTCTTGGTCGAATGTTTACCCCGAAACAACCACTCTGAATGGGGAGGGAAATATTTTTTTTATTTTTTGTTTCTTCCCTTTCAGATTCATTTAGTTTTTGATTTGATTTGATTTAAGTTGAATTCAAGTAGTTTCTGTATATTAAATAAATTAACCAAAAAAAATATGTAATTTCATTAAAACCTGTCTCTTTAATACAAAAAAAAAAAAAAATACAAAATGCCAAAACCAAAGCTTACAAAATATTTAATGGTGGTGCGAGTTGCCAATCGGATGCAAAAGGGTGTGTGTGAGTGTGAGTGTTTGTGGTTGACCTTTAACATTGTTTGTATAATGATTTTTAAATCATAATTTCTTTATTAATTTTGATATAAAAAGGGTGAAATGAAATATATGTGAAAAATTTTATGAAAACGTACCTACAGTGCGCGTCACTCAATTAAGACATAACTCTTCTTAGTGAAAACATTTATAGGCACTTGATTGGATTTTTTTCACCGGGAAATTGTTAATAGCTGAGGCCCTTAAATTGATTTCCCCAAGCGTATAAAATAATTTAGAATATTAAGCGTGCATATTCTAATTTCTAAGTATTGAGGTTGTTTGAAATTAATACAGTGGACGTCCAATATAACGAATACCCGATATAGCGAATTTGCGATATAACAAACGCTTTTAAGATTTACACTAGCATCTCTAAATAGCGAACGACACAGTCAAAATTTTTTGCTATCCGATATAACGAACGCATAAATAAATTGACATAAAATATGTTCTTGTTGCCACTGTGATTTGTGCATCTGTTCTTATGTCAACAAGAAAGTTTATTCGCGTATGTGTGTGGGTTCAGAACTATATCAAGTTTTGGTTCTCTTTCTATTTTACTCGTCGCGTCGCCTACTAAAACATTTGTGTTGGAATTTTTTTTTTCGTTTGTCTGTCGCTATGCAGTTTTTAATTTTATGCAAGCTCTTACGTACACATATTCACCGAGAGTGCAAAATACCATTTGCTATTAAATAGTGTTTTATTTTTGGTTTATTATTAAAAAGAGCGTGTTAGTCTCGTATGGTTAATATTGATATGACTGACATGTTCACTTTGAGACGGCCTTAAGAAAAAGCTTTACAATTAAAAATATAACTTGAAGTGAGAAAAAGTCTTATTTGTACCTTAAATACAGTTTTTCAGTGCGAGATTAAAGTTAAACCCAAGTTAAATTATGAAATTTAGTGAGTTAACTCAGGATTAACTGAACAGATGCTTTTGATGTTTTAGCCACCGAGTTTGTTAAGCTGTTCTGCATGCATTCTCCACAGAAAAACTGCTTACGCAGTTAACTGTGGGTTAATTTACTTCTATAGTAAGCTAACTCTGTTTTAACACACCACTTAAAAACTGGACCTTAGTGAAATAATTAAATAAATCAATCATTTATTTAATTTTTTTTTTATGAAAAATCGACCGATACAAACGAACACTCCCGATATAGAGAACGACTTCGAACATTATCATTCGTTATACTGGACACCCACTGTAAATCAAAAATGAAGAGCACATATTGGCCAAGTTCAACGCACATCTGTATATTCAGAATTCTGAATTTTTGAAGCTCTTGATTTGCCAGCTGTCAGAAGTCATCTGAATTTTCAGAACTTTTTCTGACAGCTGGCCAATCAAGAGCTTCAAAAATTCAGAATTCTGAGTATTCAGATGTGCGTTGAACTCGGCCATTGTGATAGTAAAGAATATTTCTTAAATTTATTTAATGTTATTCAACCCAATTACATCAGGAAAAGGGAGAGCGTAGGGTGCCTACTCATGAGTTTAGCAAAATAATGAGTGAACTCGGCGCTGAGTTACCCATTTCTAACACCAACGATGAATGCAGAAGCAGATATAATAGTTTGGGTATGAAGTCGATGAAGTGCTTGTTGGATTTGTTGAGCTAGTAGTTCCTGAATGCGAAACTTATTGCAGAGATCACTGATGAGTTTTTGGCAGAAGAGAATCTAGATCTAGAGAAATGAGATGGTTTGGGATTTGACAGTATTGTTCGGCGATATCCAAAACAATGAACAAGAAATCTTGCGTAAAAATACAACAAAGCTTTATTCTCCTATTTGGTCAAGAATTGTCTTTTAATTGCTGCTTCTGGATTTTTTGAAATACTGTGTGTTGTTTGTACAGTAAAAATATTGGCGATAAACGTGATCCATCAGCAATCTGAATTGTTGATCCATCAGGATGTGGTTGCTATTTCAAAAAAAAGCCCAGATTTGTACATGCTTTCTATCGGTAAATTGGCTATCGAACCTTATGTCGGACTATTACATTACGGTAATTGGTAAGGGCGCATGTAACCAAGGAAAATTAGACAAAAAAGACTCAAACTTCAAAAAATATCCGTAAAAGCTGAATTTCTTTAAAGAGATCTATTTTTGTGTTCATGATTTCCTACAAAATACCCTTAATTGAAACAGAGCTAAATATTTTAGGGGAGGGGTGGAATTCGGTCTTTTAAAATCATCTCAAAAGCATAAGCTTAAAAAAAAAAAATATTTTGAGATAAAAATTCTACAGGGTCTTTCATTTGGCGCCTTCTATCTTTAAATTTAAATAAAACAAAGCTTGTGTGAGATATCACCGTAATTTTGTATTCCTTTGAAAGGCCTATCGATGCCATTATGTATGTAATATAACATCGTTCAAATGTCCGCCGCGGCTTCTCTGGGTGGCGCGCATTCGAAATGACCATGCCCTCCCATCGCTGGTGGAGAATTTCCAGTGTGCGAATAGTCTTCTCGGTAGGTCGATTATGGCGACCGTTAAATGGGACAGACACCCATTTTGATTAAACAATTTTATCATTTGCACATGTTGTTGAACGCCATATCCGTCCATAGTGATTTGGCAAAAAATATCCAATTTGCCAATTTGACAGCCAATTTGACAGATGTAGCTTCAACAATATGGCCGCTATCAACTGTCAAAGTTCGGAAGTCCTTATTGCAAGACCCTTTACTTTAATTGTTTATAAATATCTCACGTTAGTTCACTATAAACAGAAGTAAATCGTCTTTGGCGATCAGCCACTTCTAAAGGACGCTCTACTTTAAAAGTAACTATACATCAGGGTTGCCAGTTTAGGGGTTTCCCCAGATTTAGGGATTTTTTTATTTTCGTTGGGGAGAAATCTGGGGAATTATAAAAATATTTTTTTTTATGTAACTATTAAATATCTTCAACATTTAAACAAGAAATTAGGATGATTTTTAATTAGTTAGTAATGTTCATCTAAGAACCTTATTTCAAACGTTTTCAAAATTCATATCAAAGGGTGATATGGATAAAACAGAAGTAATTACTAGAAGTAAAAGAGTTAAGTAAAAGCTATAACTTTAAGTAATAGGTTAGAGTTATAGTATTTACTTATAGTTTCATATGCATAAAATAAAGGTCATACTTACTGGCAAATACTTTCAGTAGATACTTAATTCATCCAAGTAATTACTTAAATTCACCCGAAATTGATAGTAAACACTTATTTTTTTAATATATCCTCGAGAAATATTACATTAAATTGCATTGTTGTTGGGATATTCATGCAGGCATATTTTTCCGAATGTAATTGTAGTTTAAATATTAAAACATGAGTGTAGCTTAAGGTTCCTATGCATGACGGGATGCTGTATTGGATAAGCCAATCGTGTTTTGGTCTAAGCTGTTCTTCGTTTTTTAATGCAATTTGTATCTAATACGACATTGATTTTAATTAATTTTGCTATAAAATTTACAATTCTAGTAACAGTATACTGTGATGTACGCCTATATATATAACTGCACCAACGATAAATAATAGAAATCCATATCTCCAATGTACCGTAACAAAATCTTCTCTTGATGATTATAATTCCTCCATCTCTTCTTGTCTAACTTCCTCAAAATAAATAATTTATGATCACTATGGGGCGTGTCTTTAAACTGATGTTAAGGTGAAAAATAAGTTTAATTGAATTTTCTTAAAATAACTTTATTTGATTTGTTTCCATGTCAACATTTAAATAAAAATAAAAATAAAATTCAAATAACCTTTATTTTAATCGAATTAAACTAAACGTAAATTTAGTAAAACATGTGCTTAGCCAACGACTGTCAACATTTCCCTATATATACTTAACAAACAAGGCCTTGAAAGCTTTTGAATTTTGGCTGTAATAACTTCAACTTTTGTATGCTAAATAAACCGAAGCAATAAATGTAACATCTTCAATGAGGTTTTGTTTTTTGTAGAATAGTGCCTGTTTTTTTTACAATATTTTCGAAGTTTTGTTCTGAGAACTAAAAATAGACAAAATATAAATATGTTGATTTTTTCATATGTTGATCTTAACAATTGTTTGAACTTAGAACCCGACTTCCGATCGTTATAAACTTTAAAGAGAACACTGTGGCCACAAGAAAAAACGTTTATAAGCTAATGTTCTCCATGCTTCGCTGCGTTGTTGAAAAAATTAGTAAAATGTAGTAATTTAAACGCATTTTTCATCAAAAGTTAATAAGTGCACATTCCGGTCAGTAGTAAAACAGAAACCCAATTTAAAAAATACATTCAGCCTTATTTTGAAATTCACTTTCATGCGAAAGTAAGTAGAATTCGAATAGTTTGTATTTTGAGTTTCGAACGAATCGAAAGTTAATTTTTTGTTGAAAACTAAGCAAAGTTTGACTTTCGAATCATTCGAAACAAATGTCATTTAATTTAATGACGTTAAAAATTTTCTGGCGAATAGATTAAAAAAAACATGTAAGCTCAAATATTTTTGTTGAAAAACAAATAAAATAAAATACTTTTATGAATTATTTGTTGAGGTTTTAATTAAAGGTCGCATTCCAATTGGACTAAACGGGAGCAGAAAGAAGTTCTCATCAAATTGATGGAAGAAAATCCGGAGATAGCCAAGGGATTTTCAATCTTGAATCCCATTTCCATCCATCTTCATTATCCTTCTCCTCCATATTTGCTCTTCGCCGCCGTCTTCACTTCTTATAAATTAAATAATTGCCATCTGTTTTTATTGAAAATTAAACAATAAACTCTTCCTCATGAACTAGCAAATAACAATGAGGTACAAGTATTTACATTAACAAAAAAAAAATACCGGCGAGGGATTTTATGTTTTTTTTTGTTTTGTTGAAAATTGAAAAGTGTGACCAGGTGTGTATAAAGTAGAAAGAGACTTTGAAGTTACATGTTTTTTTGTTAATCAATTTTAAACAGAATTAAATTGACATGAAAGCTAAAAAAAAATCTAGTATTTAACTATTCAAAAGTTTTAAAATTATTTTGTTACTTTTTCATGTCAATAAACTTACCATACTATTTTCTAAAAGCTCCCAAATTTTAAAATTTCATTTTTTATTGATGTTTTTTAAATAGTAAACTTTACCGGGCCCTTAACATTACTTATCTTTAGTTTATTTTTCTTAAATGAGAACGCATTATTTTGACCATCATTTTTATATAAACAAAAATTCTTCGAGAAAAAAACAGCTTGGTCACACTAAATTAAATAGAAATTTCAGTAAATGTCAAAGAGCTGATGTTCATTTTATGCATTCATTCGATAATGAATAATATTCATTCAATTCTCAAAATATGCAAAGTTCATTCGAATGAATAGATCTATTCTATCGAAATAGCTATTCATTCGAATCTCAAAATAAGGCTGATAAGCCTGATTGCTTCGAATTAAGACTCGAAACAGTTAATATTTGGTTTCATGGCTAATTAATTGTGAGTTTAAGGAACTTTAGTATGTACTTAGAAATTTTCAAGTTGCTATTTCGTAACTTTGAAAAAAATTAAGTAATTACTACAGAAAAAAAGAACCTAACTATCTCTTATGCATGCGGAATAAAGTTCTTACTAAACAAATTAATCGGAGGAAAGTAGTTACTATGATCAGAAGTAAAAACATAATTTTGAGCATTTACTGCGGTTTTATGCATACCAAAAATAGTATTTACTTAGAAATTCTCTTGTAAAAGCATTTACTATGATTTATGCATATCAACCAATTTTTCAAAAAAAAAAAATTTATTTTTTTGAAAATTGTTGTTGTTGCTACCAAAATGCATACCTACAACATTGAACACATTTTATTCTCTATCGAGGAGCCGTTTCCTAGATAAATTGACTTTTTCATAACGGTTGTATGGCAGGCACCCTTTAGAAATAGCCTATCAATGCGAAATTGTAATTTTACTATACCTTATACCCACATAAATACATATCTACTGACGTCTGACTTCAACGTTTGGTTTTTTCGTTACACTTACACATTCACTCATGTAATTTGGCCTTGACGTTTTAATCTCAACTAGCTGCAATCAAGTGACTTGTAGTGTTAATATCTGGTTAAGCAGAAAAGATGTCGCCATTATAAATTGTATCCTTCAGTTGATGGTTGCTGCTTGCTGAAATTTCATGATAAAGGATAATTCGCAATTAAAAGTTGAAAGTAAAGGCTCCACGAATGTAATTACAGTGAGATGATTGGCTCTTAATTAAATTAAATTTGTGTCAAATTTCCATTTATTACCTACAAAATAAATTAAAAAAAAAAAAAAAAACAATATCAAGCCAGAGTGGTATCATATTGCTAACACTTTTTTATTTGCATAAAATTTAATAAAAGAGGTTTAAAATAAACTCATTAGTTAAACATATAAATATAATAACGTGCCTAATGGCAACGATTAATATACGTCCTACATTGACATTTAATTAAAAGGAAGTAAATGCAGACATTTTTTTTCTATGTCAATGTCAAAAATGGTGTGATTTAACAAGATGAATATGACGGCCTACTTTTGAATATACAACTGCAGCTGCAGGCATGAACTGCGGGTAAAGAAAGACTTATTTTTTCCACTTTTTTATTGGAAGCGAATATTTAAAAACCATTCTGGTTGAAGCGTTTTGTTTAATCCAATCAATGGGAACTTATTTTGGAAAATTTTGAATGAGAGAAATTACTTCGTGATTTCTTTACAGTCAGCTCTTCACGTTCTTACTTACTCTAATAGGGCAAGTGTATTGCATTAAAACTAACTTTACGCTGATGGAGATGATGATGGCATGCTTTCCGTCAGCCCCGTAGTCTGTTCGTCCGAAGTACGTCCAGATATACAAAGAGCTAGAGCCTTAACAGATCGAAAAATTTGATTGAAATTTGGTACAAAGCACTTTTATGTGATTCCCTAGAGGATAAATTAAAATTTGTGTTTTAGCTTATCTAGAACGGGTAGCTACCATACACCCAATTCGGTTTATTCGAATTTTCTCAAAAACGGCTTTAACGATTTTGATTAAACTTCGTACCTGTTATGTATTAATTTTTGTCTCAAGAGACAAAATTCCATATAACTGGCGAGGGCCATACCAAATTTTGATTGCAACTCTTTCTAGGCCCTTGTTAGTTAGTATCCATCTAATAGATACTTTTTTAGGACTCATTATAAACTAGATTGTTTTTTTCAGGAGGGTTCATCCACAAAAACACGAAAAACCTCAATAAGACCGAAGTTAAGACAATACCAAGGCGAGACTGACTTAGTTATACGAGTCAACGAGACAGAGATGAGACTTACAAAAGTGTCGACTTATCGCGTCTCGTGGTTATCCCCCGTGGTTAGGTTCGTGTTTTTTTTTTATAAATTTCTCTATGTTCTTATCATTTAATTTCTGAGCATAAAAAATAAGACAAGTTAACATAATAAGGAGGATGTTAGTTTTAACAAACCAACTTTTCTAGAAATGACCCAATCCCCTTAAATCTTCTAGTTTAAGAAATTATTATTAAATGAAATAACGGGTGATTTTTTGGCTGGTTTGGTTTTGGCAACACTGGTTTTGACAGCTGACGTGTGTTTAGTACCTTGTGTCACTGTCAAACAGCTTCCGTTTGGTTTGCAATTTAACCATGGATCGTCTTACAAATGAACAACGCTTGCAAATTATTGAATTTTACTATCAAAATTCGTGCTCGGTTCGAAATGTTCATCGCGCGCTGCTTGTGTTCAGCGATGAGGCTCATTTTTGGTTGAATGGGTACGTAAATAAGCAAAATTGCCGCATTTGGAGTGAAGATCAGCCAGAAGCATTGCAACAGCTACCAATGCATCCCGAAAAAGCCACTGTTTGGTGCGGTTTATGGGCCGGCGGCATTATTGGGCCATATTGGGCGAATCGCAGCGTTACTGTCAATGGTGAACGCTACCGAGCGATGATAACAAACTTTTTTTTGCCCGAAATGGAAGTTCTTGACTTGCATGATATGTGGTTTCAACAAGACGGTGCCACATGCCACACAGCACGCGAAACAATGGCGCAATTGCGAGGCGAGTTTGGTGAACAGTTAATTTCACGTTTCGGGCCGGTCAATTGATCGTGCGATTTGACACCATTAGATTATTTTTTGTGGGGGTATGTCAAGGCTAATGTCTATAGGGACAAGCCCGCTTCGATTGACGCACTGGAAGCCAACATCCATGCATTCATTCGTGAGATACCGGCCGATATGTGTGAAAGAGTATGCCAAAATTGGACTCAGCGGATGGGCTACCTGAGACGCAGCCGCGGTCAACATTTGCATGAAATTATCTTTAAACATTAAATTGCAAGGTTCAAACTATCGATTCAAATAAATATTTCATTCATTTTTTCGAATTTTTTGTGTTTTTTTTTTTTAAAAAGTTCTAAACCTCTTAAAAAATCACCCATTATAAGCAGGATTAAGACTTAAAGATTAATTATATGACACAATGATAAACTTTTTGAGAACAATTCTAATTCAAACGCATTAGAGTGCCCAAAGCCGTCATGACAGAGGTAAGTTTAATAGCATCCCCTATATTTTCCCAACCCTTTAGAATAGGTTGTTTTGAGCTAACTCATGTTAACCCTTTCAAAAACCTTCATTATTTAATAACAATTGTGTTATACTTTCACTCAACATTTCGTAGGTATTATTGTAACACCAAATTACTCTGCATGGTTGGTTAACTGCTTTATGATGGCTTAATTTTTTTTTTGTATTAATCTACAAATGGAAATGACATTGCTGGTAATATTTTATGAACAATTCAATTATTTTGATTAATTATTTAAACAAATGTTTATTATTATTACGCATTACGTTTGTTTTGCTGGTCCTCTATTTAGAAAGAAATAAAAAATGTTTGCAATTGCACATAATTTGGTTGATGTTTATATTCTTAATCCTTCCAATAAACTTGAATGCCCCCGCCCCTGAAAAAAAAACTAAATAAATACTTTTTTAAGGTTATAGAAAAAGAAATGATTTTTGAAATTCCCTAGAAGAGAAATAGAAAAACAGAAATTATTGCCTTTCAATCTTTTCCTCACAAATGCAAATGATTAATTGAGTTCCGTTTTCAGACAGCAAAACATCGCAAACGGACGAAGAAAAACAACGTGACAGGCAACGAAGTGAGCGTGAACAGAAAAAGGAAGAACAGGACGCCATCAATTATAAAGTATGATATTTTGAATTTTATCTCTTTTGCGGAAATAGACCATAACTTGTTTGTTGTTTTGCTTTTTTTTTATTGTTAAGCGAGACAAAGACGCCCGCGAAGCCCGCCTCTTAGATTTAGAAATCCGACGTCAGCAAGAACGTGAACAGAAAAAGCGTGATCAAGGACATAAGCAGCAAACGCCAACGCAAGGGCAGCCGGGTCAGGGTCAGGGTCAGGGCCAGGGACAGGGCCAGGGTCAGGGACAGGGTCAAGGACAGGGTCAGGGTTCTTCGCAGCAGCACATTCAAAGTGAAAAGAATACTCCAACATCGGGCGATACTAAGTCGCCACGCGACAGAACCTGTCCACCAGCTTTTCGAAGTCGATCCATTGAACGAGACAGTACTCACGAGAAAAAACGTCTTTCGGAGACTGAAGATATAAAAGTAAGATTTGTCTATTCGCAGCCAAATAGTCCGGGAAATATTGTTGCGAATTGTATGGGTCTGTGAGGAGATTGATTTATATTTGTTTTAATGATTTTAACGTTAAAGGCGTAGAAAGAGCAGCGCACATCATTACGCTGGGTGATGGTTCTTTAATAAATTTCAAACACCTACTCTTAATTGTGTATGTCTTACATTCATGTTCCAAAATTCGGTATTTTTAACATTAATTTTTTTTTTCAATTCAATGGAAGGAAACATAATTGGATTCCAAAATTAAAAAAAAACAACAGAAACCATAATTTTTGAAGCAGAATCATAGATCATAAAGCAAAGAGTTTTGAAGAATATTTGGACCAAAGTGTATAATGACCCACTTTCAAATGGCGTACGCAATGGGGGACGGGTTAGGGCACTGGCCTCCCAAACTTTGCATTAGAAATTAGTTCACTTCATTAAAATTGTTTATTGCATACAAGGTTAGTTTTTTCCAATATTTTTTAAACCATCTTTGCTTCTTTACTAACTATCGGAATACCATGAAATTTTGGCATATCGTTTCTTTTGAAATATGGTAACTGAAAATGGTATGCACAGATTATTGTTAAAGGGCGCCATATTTGGACCAACTAAAATCTTGTTAAAAAAAATTAAATGTCATTTTGTGCGCCTTATCGAAATGCGACGTACGCTCTTGTCCTTTCTGCTCTTCGAAAATGAGTTCATAAACAAAAAATGATTTGGATTATAATTTTGAACTTTAAAGGGCGCCATCAATATGGATAAGTTTCACGATTTTTGGACCGACCAAAATCTTGTTAAAAAAAAATAAATGTCATTTTGTCCCCCTTATCGAAATCCTACGTACGCTCTTGCCCTTTCTGCTCTTAGAATATGAGTTCATAAACAAATGATTTGGAATATAATTTTGAACTTTAAAATTCTGTACATACAAATTTAGTACATATTCCAAAATGTATGTCAGTTCAATATTAATTCTTTAAATCCAAAATTTCTGTCGTTTCATAATTTTGTAGACTTCACAATATTTTGGAAATTTATAAAAGCTTTTTCTAAAGTTGTGTTCAAAATAAATGTTATTCACAAAGTAAAAAGAAATACAACTATTCCTCCACTATCAGAATTATTTAAAAAAAAAAAATATTTTAATCACATTTTGGAAAATATCGGTCAAGTGGAGAAAAACAAAAGACAACAATTGCAAAGCTCGGAAATTTGACGTTAAGTTCTGTTTGTTTTACTTACTATTCAGTACCGAATTTTGGAACTTTAAGTAAGAACGCGTTCCTTATTCTGTCAAAAATTCAAAAATCAATTTTTGTTCCAAAATTTTGTAGCACCAGAATTCTGTCTTATAAAATTTTCTTAACTATTAACAAAATTTTAGTTATTTTATAATCTAAAATTCATTTTAAAAATTTTGTTTGGTAAAAAAAATTAATTATAACATGTATTTTATAGAAATTGCTACCCAGAGTTTTTATTAAATTATTTTGTGTGATAATCTTAAAAAATACGTACTTAATTAAATTTTGCTAAAATTATAATTTAAACTAGAAAAGAAAAAGAAACCTGTTCAATCAGTTTTTTGTTCATTCTTTAATTTCAAGACCAAAATGTTTCATTTCTTTTTACATAATTATTGCAATTTAATCATATTATATAAATACCGTTGTATCTATATAACAAACAAATTAAGGGTACACATAAATTGCCATAAAATAAATAGTTAAAAAATACCAAAACCAAAGAGCAACATTAATTCCCAGACTATAAAGCTTACATACTTAACAAAAAAAAATAACAACCTAACAAAAATTCTATCTAGGAGCAAGTAAGCACGACACCATCACCGCAGACTATTTCTGGCCCACCTCCATCACATTCGGTGGTGGCGGGGCCTCCGGCAACAGCAGCGGCTGCTACAGCTGCCATAATCCCAATACTACCACTTGGAGTCGCCGGCCTTCGCGATGATTCCACTGAAAGTGATCAATCTTTGACATGCTCCCAGGCCCAGCCAGATGCATTCAATCGTGCTATGTAAGTCAAATCTTGTAGTTCCTCAAATGTTAATAGTAGGTAAAGTGTAGTTGTCAACAGCTTATTAAGTGTCAGAGAGAGAGAGATAGGTGGGTGGGAAAAGGAGTAATATATAAAGGTTTAAAATATCCATACCGTCACACCTACTTATCGATCAGAAATAATGGTTCATTCTATTTCGCTATGGAGTAATAGCTTTTTTGCTTCTTCGTCTCCTACATTGGGAAGCTTAAGCTATTAAAAATGTAGCAAAGTTAAAAGTTCTAAAAGTTCAAGAGACAAAAATAAACAATTTTCTGCGCCGAATCGTTATTTGCTAACAAAAATGAATTTAGGAACTTTAATACTCTTTTTGATGATTGTTTTTTTTAAAGAGCAAATGAATGTATTTGAGAAGCTCTTATTTGAAGAGAGATTTATTTTAACTTATTTTTCGGAATGAATTTGAAAAGTTGTTTAGCTATCTTAAGCTGCATGCAAATGTTTTTTTTAGAAATTCAATAAATGCGCAAAGGTGCAAATGTGATAAATATCAGGTTTTACTTAAAAAAAAATTGTGATGAAATGCTCAATATACAGGGTGATTCGCATAGGGTGTGACAAAAAGCTAGAGCGTGTAGGTTGAGTCGAAACAAGAAAAAATCATATGTGAGAGGGGGGGGGGGTCTATTCCCCCCGGTTTAGCCAGGAGGGGCAATTTTCTAAAAAAAAAATGACTTAAAACATAAAAAAGATATTAAAAAAACAATGGTTCCACTCACAATGCCATGCTATAGCTTATAGTCTTGAGTTTGAAAATTTATTTTTCAAAAACTATTCCTTAAAACAGCTTTTTTTGAAAACAGAATAAAAGGAGAGATTTCTGGCTTTTAAAAAAGGTAATGCCATGGCCCAATTATGCCTCTGGACCAAAATCCGCACCAAACAGTGACTCGTTTTGGGTGTATTGGCTTTTCAATGTATGCGTGCGGGTTTTCTGTGCCCCAAATGCGACAATTTTGCTTGTTTACTACCCGCCAAGATCAAAGTGAGCTTCATCTGAAAAGATGATTTTTTTTGTTAAAATCGGCATCTTCTCTAAATCGATCGCAGGCCCACCTAGCGAAGCGTATACACAACCATATTCGTTCAGCGGAAGGATAATTATCTGTCAAATCAGACAAGAGCTAAGTGTTACCATTCACGAAGTAAGCACTTGTTGAGAAAAAAACGTAAGATGGCGGGCTCTTTAGTTCTAAAAATACATACATTTGTTTGCGATACAGGATGCTCAGTTTTGCATTCGCCAAATAGAGATCTATTTCGAGATTTATGACAAAAGAAGACAAAAGCAGTGACAAATTACAACCTCAACTGCTGACAAGATTTGCTTTAAACATGTTAATTTAAAATTTTAGATGATTCCCTAGACCTAGAGGGAATGTTGAATTTTAAAAATAATTGAAGAAGATACCAACATTTTCTTCGACCATTAACTTAAGTTTGCTTTAATTTATTTTCCTCATTTTGCATGATGTATAAGTTATAAAATTCTAAAGACCAACGCCAATGGTTTAATTTAAATCATAAAAAATACTTGATTGGGTAAAGGATTTTCAAGATTTATTATGGCCTGAGGCGGCAAAGTCGGTACGGTACCATTGGCCACCGCAAATTAATAGACGGACATTTCACCACCGCCGCGCCGATTGAGTATTGGATCTTTAAGTGCTGCCATTTAGTGCTCAATATTTGAATGCCACCCATTTAAGTGTCAGATTTTTCGTGTATTCATATTTTAAATCTGTTTGGTGACGTAAAATTTTTCACAGTTTTTTCACAATTTGCTGTCAAACCCCATACAAAAAAAAAAAACTTGTTGCAAATTTCAAGTTACAAAACAGGCATTTTGTTTTCGTGTTGGGAAAGTAGTTTAGATTCTATTAGAAATGGTTAATTCACAATAAGAATTCATTTATATTATTTTAAATAACAAATCGTGTTCTTTTTCAACTTATTTAATTATTTGCATTTATTTAGGAAATTCAGCAGAACAGCGACTTTTGCAAAATAAAACACGAAAATTAAAAATAAATTATGCGAATTAATAGAAAATCATTTATTAACATTTTTTTTAATGGCGGGAGGCAATTTTTTCATGTTTTATTATCAATAATAGCAAATTGAAATTAGAAATAGATGAAACATACAGAATTCGCTTGTTTGTGCAATGAATAAAATATTCAAAAATGGTGCACCATGCTAAAGTTGTCAAAAAAAAAACACGGGTATTACTGGCAAATCTGTATTCTATTGTGACTAATCACACTTTTGCTTGAAAAGAAACAAACAATGGCCATATTGAATAATTAGCACTACATTACCTGTCTGTAGGTAGTGTAAAAAAGTCTAGTGTTGAAAGAACGAAAGCGAACAACCCAGTGGCGGAACCGCTGTAACGAAAATTCCAAGCACTAAAAAGCTGGTGGTGAAGTATCCAACGGTGAAAGTTCGGCACTGAATAGTCCTGCTTCGGGCAATGTTGTTTTGGTGACATCTGTCAAATCTGTTGTCTATTATTCAGCTACTGATGCCAAATTACCATGGCAAGTTAGACGATTAAAAAGCACGCCCAAATGATAAAACTTTAATATCAAAATCTTTTTGGGCAACGATATGTGCGTTGCGCTCATTTTACGGTTTACATAAATATGGTTGTCCTTCCATGTCGATTATTCAAAGTTTGGTGGCCAAATTCGAGTCGACCGATTCAGTGAACAATCAGCCAACGCCCTTGCGGCAACGAAACGCAAGATAAACCGAAAACATCGTCGCACTCTGTGAGAGTCCGTAGTTCTTCGAAAAGCACGATTTCATTGCCATCAGCGTCAACTGATTTGGACTGAATTGGATAATAATGGATTTGAACGACATGTGATTCCAACAGAACGCCACAATGTTCCATTTCAACATCTAACCGCCCTTATTAAAACACCCTATATTAAAAAATATAAATATTTATTGACATTTTTACATTAAATTTAACGGTACAAAATTTCGAAATATCGAATTTAAATTTTTTTTTTTTAAATCCTAAAATTAAATTTTTTTTTGAAAATATTGATGCGCAATATTATTGGCAATATCCAAGAGCTTCTGTAAACAAAATTGAGTGAGTGAGTTAATATATTTGCCATTTGGATAAGTTTTTTTTTGTATTTATTAAAAAGATGAACTACCTTTTTGCAAAAAATAAAAATTCCCAAGAGTCTAACGGAAATATTGTTACATGATTATAAAAAAAATAATTCTTAAGTCAAATACTAATCCCTAATACGTTGAAATAATATATCTTTGAAACCAGCTTATTTCATCATTAAAAGTGGAAGAGATAACCAGAGAATGAGGATTACAGTTCAAAAATTTAAATTTTTAACACAAAGTAGTCAATGTACATTGGTCTTTAGAGCCGTTTTCGAGAAAATTAAAAGTAACCAAAATATTTGTATGGCAGCTACCAGCTAAAACAAAAATTCGAATTTCCCCTCTAGAGAATCACATAAAAATGCTCTGTACCAAATTTCATGCAAATCGGTCCACCCGTTTAGGCTCTAGCTCAAATTACAGTGGACGCACAGACGTACAGACGCACCGACGAACAGACGCACAGACGTACAGACCCACAGACGCACAGACCGACGGACGGTATAACGAAACCCACTTTTGCGAACTTCTCGATTATCGTAGTGTTAGTTTTGATTATAACATCGAAATTTTTTATTTACACGAAACCAATACTTGCCCTATAGAGCAAATAAAAAATATTACCTTAGTTTAAGAACTTATAATCAATTTGTGCTCTAAAACAAGACTCTTTACAAGCTGTGATTCGAATTTGTATCCATATAAAAATAAAGACAACTATCTATGCAATAATTATAGCTTACATCATGTGAAAAAAGCTGTCAATGAACCTTTAAACAAAGTATTAATGTAAATTGAAAGAAGAACTGGTCCAAAAACCGAACCCTGTGGAACTCTAGAATTCTATTAACTTTATTATTTCACTCCATAATATCAACAAATCCCACTCTTTGGGTTCTATCATTTAAAAATATGAACTTAACAAATTACATTTGATTTTTTCAATATTTCGAGGTCTACCGTGCTTTTGTTATTTCAAAAAATAATGCGGTTGTTTTATTTTTTTTTTACCAAGAATAACAAATATCTGAGAACATGGCTAACAATCACTGAAAACCCTCTTTCTACCTAGGATAAAAGTTAGAAAGTGCACTCGTCCTATATACTAACCTAAGTCTCTGGTTGCACATTTCTTAAAAAGATTCAAGATATTGAAACATACAAGTTCATCCGGGAATACTCAAGAAAAAACCCCAATCGTTACTTATAAAACATTCTATATTTTTCAATCAAATAATTTTGAATTTTGAAAGCGCCCTTTATTTTAAGAATTTCATACCTAGTTACAGGTTCAATATTACTGATTAAAATTGTCAATTATGAACAAGAGTCCAGTAAATTTTTTGCAACAGAAACCAATAAAAAATACCCAAACCAATATACGACCTTTAATTTTAAGTTTACCATACAAATAAATTCAGCAGTGACATCTACATTTTTAAGTCATGAAACTTTAAGTTATTTTAGAATTCAATGCGCGAGAAATTGAATCTTCGAACGAAAGTTTCCCACCACCCAGAACCAGAGCCAGAGCTTTTCTCACAGATGCTGTGGTGTTGTCACAAATTCACCATCATTACAAATCCTTCGAAGGAAGTTGTGCAGTGTCAGAAGTGTGTTGTATTCCTCTACCTAAGTTGTACCTACTTGACAAAATTGTTTACATTTCCAAAAAGTTTCACCGAAGACGAACAAGTTTCCTGTCATCATACTTTGCACTTATTGGCAACTATAAGTGTCTCGGTTTCTGTCGAAAAGGTGGGTGTTTCGATGTTTACATTGAATTCGTTAATCACTGAGGTGTGAACATAATAATGTTTTTATTTTATTTATACGATCAAATCTTAAGTGCACACATTAGTTGCACCGAAGTGCGTTTTAAGTACCATCACTTCGTGCATAACAGTTGTGATTGTTGTAAGTGTTAAGTTAGCTAGAAGTTTGTCAAGTTTCTTAACTTATACTTACTAAATAGTAAGTGTCAAGGGTAGCAACGTAAAATTTATAATATTATTGGAAAGATTTATTACAACACTGATTTACCATGAACTGTTGCCAAATCAAATTTTCATAACATCGTCCTTCTTGCCGCGTTAAGGGTGAGTGATTTCATTGATAAATGTGATGTGTGCCAAAAATGTCCAATAAATCTCATACAAAGGAGGTCATTCAGACAGATCTGGTGGTTTGTATCATTTAAATATATAATTATTTGATTATATAACTGGTGGAGTGTTGTATTTTTTTTTTTTTTTTTTTTACACAACAACACTGCTGTTATTAAACTTTTAAGTGCCATCCAATGTAATGCTATACGATTGTAGTCATCGTAAGGGGTATCAAATGGAAAATCACATTTAAAGTTGATAGTACTCATAGTTTGGTGAAACATCTAAGAACTTTTGAAAGTACCAAGCGTGAGTGTTTGTTGTTTGAAAGACTATACTGTTTTGTGTTATGGAAAACTTCTTCGTGAACTTATTTCAATTTGAAAAGTTTTAAAATTCAAAGAAAATTTTTGCCTTCTTCAGGATTAAACGAAGTTGTTGAAAGAAAGCAAGCGAGATAAGAACAGGGCTGGTATAAATGTGATTTAAAATTAAAATTGCTTTATCAAATCAGAAATTATTTTCGATGAAGTGGGCTGGGTTTAGGGCCAGTTTCACAGTCGACACTTACCGGAATAAGTGGAACTTAATTTTCCCATATTAAGACTTTAGGCTTAGATTCATTCACCAACATTGGAGACTTAAGTGCTATTTATTCAGGTAAGTTTGTACTGTGATATTGCGCCTTAATCTTTCAGATTTTAAACTTAATTACCACTATTCTGACTGTGAAACTGGCCTTAAAGGTGACGAAGTTTTTAAAATTTACGGATGGTATTTTTTTCTTAATGAATGTGTTTAAATCTTGCAATTACAGGCTACAGTAAAATAATGACTATTAAGTAAACTAAAGTGTGAAGTCTTAACAAAGCTTCATTGATTTTTATTCATATCATAACCTAACTTACAACTCTTTGAATTGATTTACTCAATCAAAAACTATGCAATCCCCGAGGAAATTTGTCGAGGCTAAGCAATAAACATATTACATGCAACTAATCCCCTCTCGTTTTATCTAAGCGCAAAGAATTCTCGGGGGTAAATTGAGTACAGAGAAGAACTGAGTTACCGGCCGGCATACTGTTTATTGATAGTTTGTATGGAAACTTCATTTTCGTCGCTAATCTCAAATGTCGTTTTTTTTTCGACCAATTTCCTCCGACCTACCACAAAAAAAAAAACACACCTCTACTTTCGTATAATTTATAGAATCTTTCCAACCGTTATTAGTAGGTATCTAGCTCTATGAAAGAAGCTATTTTGTCTTGGGATTAGGGAGCGAAATAGAGCATATACGGAGATGTCAAATAAGGAAAGTAACTGTTAATTGTCGAGGTGTGCAGTATAATACGTATATATATATCAATCATGGGAATTGGACACGCTTTAACAATCCTGTTCTAAGTTCTTTCAATTTTTTAATTCCAAGTACAGATCGTTGGCCTTATTTCGTTTGCTGCTTCAATTGATATCAGTAAATCCATTCCTATCCGAGGCTAGGTAACTTTTTTGTGGCCGGGAAGTCACCCCGACAGACAGTCCGAAAAATGGGGTTTCGTAATAACGTTCGCCAGTCTGTGCGGCTATGCGACCAAATGTTATTTAAATTAGAGCCTAAATGGATGATCCGATTAGCTTCAAATTTTGTAGAGAACGTTTTGTATGCGATTCCCTGGAGAAATTCGATTTTTTGTTTAAGCTCATCTAGAACGGGAAAGTGCCATATAACAGTTTTGATCTTAACAGTTTTAATTGTTTAAGCTGTTTCAATAATAGATACTGATGCATATCAGGATTTTTTTTCAAAAATTTGCATGACGAAAGAAGGATGTTGAGTTTATTCCCGAAAATCTCGTTAATGGCTGGATCGATTTGCATATTATTTTACAATTTTGCACTCGAGTAGGAACTTCTTAGTACATAGTTCAAATTATGTTGAATTTAAAAATGTTTATGAATGCAAGATATCAAAAATAAAATATGAATTTCTTTAGACTTTTGCTTCCCCATTTTCAATGAAAAATTTGTGAAGTTTTAATTTAACAAAACAGCATATATATTCTCTGTCACATTTGTATAACATCTCAATGCTCGAAGTTTGAAACTATCAGCCCTATCACGAATTCCATCGTAATTGGAATCTTATTAGAAATCCCGAAAAAAAAAACAATCCACATAATCCATCGTAGTGGAAAATCTCATACATATTGCCATTACGAACGGATTCGGTGATGAATATTTGAGGGATTCGAAAAGTTTCATATTTCATCGCGCTTAATTAAACTTTGGACCATTTTTTGAAATGAGTATTAAAAATTTAAGTTCAAAACAAAGTTTTCAAGAAGTTAAAAGTAAATTTCGTAAAGTTGAACATATACACATTAATCTTTCAATCTATATTCAATAATTACTTAGACTGTAAGACACAATATTTCACTAAATAGTGCAAGCTTTAATGAAAATTTTATTTTTAACAATATTGAGTGTAATAAATGTTACAACTTATTTTGTTTCAAATTTAAGACAAACATTCAAAAATATTTTTAATAAATATCTTTACAAATTGAAATTATTGTATAAATACAAAAAATTAATAAATAATTTAAAACATCATCTTCACCGACCTTGTTCCATAAGGAACAGTTTGAGCCTCACTTTGAACAATGTTGTGCAGGTTATTAACCTTATTAGGTGGGTAGGGAATTCCACAGCCGAATCGCACAGAAGAAAAATTGTCTTTCAGAAACCAAGAATCTATACCGAATTAGTATTACATCAAAAGTTCTAATTGAACGAGTTAAACAGACCTTAAAATGGCTGACGCATTTGAAATAAAGTATGAAGTAGGGTCAATGATCTCATCTTAAAAAGGTCTTCAAGATTGATACATACCATAAATAGATTTAGAGAAAGAAGAGCTGTGTTCATATCTTTTGAGTCCAAAATATATCTAGCAATGCTGTTGCAGGCCACGTTAAGTTTCCGTTTATGCTCATAGTCACAATTGTAAAAAATTTAACACTCAAAGACATTATAGGAATAAGAAGCCTTTTAGGCAGAATTTTCCTTGTTTTTAGTGGTGTGACTTTTTATGTTGCCCATAGCATGCGAAGACCTCTATAAATCCTACCTAATGTCAATCTGATGTGGTTATTTCAAGTCAGTGTTTTGTTAAATGTTAAACCTAGACTTTAAGACTTATAGACTAGACTTATAGGTAAAACCTGGGGTCTTATTGTGTAGGTATAAATCGAAAACGATCGGACAACTTGAAAATTCATCGTCAACTTTACATTTATTTGTAAAGGGTCCGCCAAATAACTTCTTTTTTTTTTGAAAATGGCGCAAAACATCGAGTGTAGCTTCGGCTATGTGGCACGTAGCGCCGTCCTGTTGAAACCAAATGTTGCCAATATCCTCTTCTTCAATTTTTCTGAACAAAAATTCGTTCAACGATCGCCATTGACTGTAACGGCCACTCCTTGCTCATTTTCGAAAAATGGCCCAATTATGCCTCTGGACCAAAATCCGCACCAAACAGTGACTAGTTTTGGGTGTATCGGCTTTTCAATGTATGCGTGCGGGTTTTCTGTGCCCCAAATGCGACAATTTTGCTTGTTTACTACCTGCCAAGATCAAAATGAGCTTCATCTGAAAAGATGATTTTTTTGGCAAAATCGGCATCTTCTCTAAGTCGATCGCAGGCCCACTTAGCGGAGCGTATACACAACCATATTCGTTCAGCGGAAGGATAAAACTAATTATCTGTCAAATCAGACATGAGCTAAGTGTTACCATTCACGAAATAAGCACTAGTTGAAAAAAAAAACGTTAGATAGCGGACCCTTTATATATTCCATGAACAATGTACATATCGTCGGATAAACATGTTAACCTTGTAAATCCACTTTTTAACATTTTTTGGTGTTTTTTTTTTTAAGAGTTGAATCGTTGCCAAAAATAGTCTAATCGAAATTAAATAAAAAGTATTCTTAAGTTTTAAGTTTTTAATTTTGAGTTTTTTCAAGGCATTTTTATTCAAATACCGTTATTTGGAAAACATTAAAAATAGCACATAAAACAAATTTTCCAATTTTTTTTTTATTTTTTGGATGAGTTGACGGGGTCGGTTGGAAAAAATGTTATCAGTTGAACAAGTTAACTTGTTTACTCAACTTAAGTTTGGTATGTTATGGGGTGCACTGCAATAAGACCCGCTGAACGTGTTTCGCAAAATATTGTGAAATAACATCCAAGGCATTCGTTTACCTTTTTTGAGTGGCAATAAGACCCATCTTACAAAAGCATTAATATCAGCGGGGGAGTTATTGCTTTTCTGTTTTAGCATTAGGGCCCACATTTAAAGTATAATTCAATGATTCGTACTTTGATATATAAGATACTAGCTACCCCGCACGGCTTCGCACGGGTAGACAAACCTAAACTTTGCATAAAAGTTACAAAAGAAGATATACATAAATATTTAAGCTAACTTTTGTAGTCGAAGATATGTAAAAACGTGATCCTCTTAGTCCAACCTTTATTAATTTCCCAACACAGAAAGAATTTTTGTAATAAAAAACCTCTTTTTTGTTTTTATCCCACTTCACTGTATAAATATGTACCATTTTTTTACTTGCGAATATAGGTACTCTGGCAAGTTATGGATTCGTACAAAAAAACGAACTCGAGATTTTGATCAAACTTGACATAACGATGATAGAGAAGACGAAAAAAGTAGGTCTCGCAAAAACGTCCATCTGTCTGTCTGTTCGGCTACAGCCTTAACGTATAGGTCGATTTTTTTTAAGCTTGGTACTTAGCGTTTTTGGACATTTTTTTTTTTCACCAAAAATAACGGTACCTGTCATACAAACTTTTTTGGCCAAAAAGGAAAATCTTATTTTTCCCAAAATCGGCTCCACAGATTTTTTAAAAAAGACTTCAATAAATTTAAATAGTTCTATGCTGCCGTTGAGTAAATAAAATGGTTCCGAAAAATGATTATTAATTGTACCTCTCAAAGAACCATGTTTTTGATTTTGGCTTTTCTCGAAAACGGTTCAACTGATTCTCATCAATTTTTGTATGAAGAATTACTGACACATTTTAAATAATATTGTGTACCAAAATTTTCAAAAAAGATATTTTTTGGATTTTAAAAAAAAATTTGAAATTTTTTTTTTTTTCGGAAACTCAATATTTCAAAAATAACTTTTTTTGATTTTTATTAAACTTGGCAAAAAGCAGTTTTTTAATACTATCTAGAAGATTTTAGAAAAAAAATATTCCTATAACCAACACTAACGGTAACTCCCATACAAATTTTTAAAGACTAGTAAGGATAATCTTTTTTTTTCTCAAAAACGACTCCTAGGAATTTCATAAATTTTTTTTTGTGTGTCGAAATTAGTAAGGCATTTAAAATTATTAAATTTTATACTGATCTATAATTAACAGTACCTACCATAGAACGGTTTATTTGATTTTTGACGATATTTCGACGAAAACGAGTGGAACGAGTCTTGTAAAATTCAATTTTTAACTTCATATTAATAAGTAATTCAAATTGGCGTAAAAATTATTTTTCTTAAAACTGTTAACAAAATTTTATATATACAAAATTAATTATTTTTAAAATCGCTCCTACGATTTAAAAAAAAAATTGTTCTTATTAATTAAGGTTTATATAAGAAATCAAATGGTGTACATAGCGTTGGGTTCAAAACAGTTTCAGAAATATTTTAATAAATTTCTAATTTTGTTGATTTAAAACAATTTTCCAGTTTAAACAGTATAATTTACTTGCATGCATATTGCATACGTGCAAATCGGGGCTATATTGTTAATTTTTTTGTACTCACATAATATTTCCTGCAAATAAACTAAGTTTTGACAAATGGATACAATATATATAGGCTCCCATAGCTAATTTATTTTAGACTTTTGAACTACAGTGTGATCGCACATAAGAGCAAGTTCATGCAACCCAGTCGGGCATATTTTTTTAACAAATCAAAACAAATAATAACAAAAATGTCTCTCATTGACTCGCTTTATAAAGTGATCAGAAGAGTTTGTTTGCAAGAAGCATGCGAGAAGGGTGCGAGAAGCTAGAATTTGTCGCAGTCAGCTAAAAAAGAAAATAATATAGCTCAAATTTATGACAAATACACTTGAAAGTAAACCAAATAAAAATAAATTTAAAGGTGTTATTTGACATTTATCATTTATTTCACAGCAATTTCTCATATGGAACTAAATGATAGGTAGGCTAATCTTAAGTTTGTGGGTTGAAAAATATGTCAAAAAGTTCAAATCGGTCGTGTAAGTTCTGAGATAGATATCTATTGTCAAATTTAAAGAGGGTTAACTGCAAAACTAGCTATGTAAAAAAATGTATTGTTTTTTTTTTTAAAATATTGCTCATATTTTTTCTAATTATAATTGTTCATTATCTACAGAATTGTATACGATACATTTAAAGAACTCTTGACTTGATTTGACTATCCCGCCAAAGAGATTGTGATCTGAGAGGAAGACAAAAGAAAATGGCGCAAAATTTTAAACAGCCTGATGTTAAGGTTTTACCATGATACTAGTTAACAATTAACTAACTTTCAAGCTCTTTACCAAAATGTTCTTAGTTTTAAACACTTTTGAACTAGTATCATACTAAACCTATTTTCTTACGAAACTCAAGCTGAACGCACCTAAAACAGTGACATTTCGTTGAAAAAAGTAAGCAAACATACCTTTTTAAATACATTTCTATGTCAAAGTGACAAAATGGATTTAGGAATATGTTAAAAAGATAAAACAGCAATCTGGCGATTTCAACTTTAGTAAAATGTTAAGAGAGAGTATCATGTTAAACTCGTTTAAAATTACCAAAATCCTCTTTTTAAGCAAGTATCATACTAAAAATGATTTAACACTTTACTAAATCGCCTAAAATTTTGGGCCAATTATTTCAACTTGCTGAACACAATGGTTTTACTGTCGCTTGAAATACTGTCAAAGTTGAAAAAACAATGTATGTATATTTGTAGCTGTAGCAAAAAATGTATTGTGTAGTACAAAAATCAGTAAACTTCAAATTTCGGCTACAGCTACAGCATTATTGTAGATAGGTCACACAGTAGATTTGCAGGTATGCAACCAGTTATTCTCTGATAGCAAACATAATTTAATGTTTCGTTGCATACAAGACATGATATGAATTCCGGCAGCGCTTCGTTACAACACAGACATACTGATGAAAGGACAGACAGAAAAATTGTGACACCGTTTAATTTTTGGATTTTCCATCTTCTTATTATCCGAATTGATTTAACTATAGAGTTCACTTTTTGTACAAATGCTCTACTTTATCTATACCTATACTTAATAACATCCCCACTCGTATGTACATACAGTGCTGCCAAAAAAATTCCGGATTTTTTCCCATAGTAATGATTTTCTTAATAGCAAGTAGAAAACTAACTAAGTTTTTTAATAATAAGAGTATGAGACAAGTTAATAATAATCTGAAAAATATAATGCTACGATGACAAGAACAATAAAAAAAAAATTATTATTTTATAAAGTTACTCAGTAACATGCCTGTGTAAAACTAACCGGATTTCAAGAAGATTGCGAGTCTCGATGTTAAAGTAACGGTTTCTTCGAGTCTCTTGACTCAAGCCGTAGATTAAAACGTTTTTACAAGTTGACAGCTATATAAGTTGAAATTATAAAGTGCATAAAATGGCTTAAACGTGAATCGATACGAAATAATAGAAAAGTTCCAAGCCGGTATAAAACAAAAAGTAATCGCTGAAATCTTAAAAATTCCAACGTCAACGGTTTGCGACATCATTAAAAAATTTAAAAGTGGAAAATGAATAGAAGGAGATCATTTTGGTTGACGCCCTCGCAAAACAACAATTAAAACTGATAGGCGCATAAAGAATTTCGTGCTTAAAGACCCTTTTGCGACTTCAAAGACAATTTGTGATGAACTTAATCTACCCATAGGGCCAAGTACGGTCAGGAAGCGTTTAAGAGATTTCGGTTATTTTGCATTTCGACCAGCTAAAAAACCTTTTCTTACTGCTAAACATCGTAAAAAAATATACACGACTGGGTCGCACGAACTTGCTCTTATGTGCGATAACATTGTGGTTCTATAGTCTGAAATAAATTAGCTATGGGAGTCTATATTTTATCCATTTGCCAAAACATAGTTTAGTTTCAGGTGGTATTATGTGAGTATACAAAAATTAACAATATAGCCTAGTGTTATATTATTTTAACTGGTAAATTGTTTTAAATCAACAAAATTAGAAAGAAATTGATTAAAATACCTTAAATCTGTTTTAACCCAACGCGATGTACACCATCTGATTTCTTATATAAATCTTAATTAATGAGAAAAAAAATTTGAAAATCGTAGGAGCAGTTTTAAAAATAATTAATTTTTTATTGTATATAAAATTTCGTAAACATTTTTGAGAAAAAAAAATTGGTAAGCCAATTTTAAGTATTTGATAATGTTAAGTTAAAAATTTAACTTCACAAAAAAACTGCTACCCGTTTTCAAAATATCGAATTTTCAAAAAATAATTTTGATTTTTTTTTTTAAATCCAAAAATTATTTATTAGAAAATTTTGCTACGCCTTTTTATTTGTATTTGTTACAAGCTTCTGTATACAAAATCTAATTTTATACGGTTGATCAAATATTGAGATGGTAGAATATCAAAGAAACCGTTCTATGAGAGGAACTGTTAATAAACGTAAAAAATAAAATTTAAAAATTTTAAATGGTAGATCGTACTAATTTTAACACACAAAAAAACTTTTATCAAAATCGTAGTCGTCATTTTTAAGAAAAAAAATATTTTTCTTAACGGTTTTTAAACATTTGTATGGGAGGCACCGTTATTTTTGGGTTTTAGAATAATTTTTGTCAAAAATCTTTTAGATAAAGTTAAAAACCAGCTATTTACCAAGTTTAATAAAAATAGACAGAGTCGTTTTTGAAATCTTGAGTTTTCAACAAAAAAAAATTAAAACTTTTTTTAAAAATCCAAAAAATATTTTTTTTTGAAAATTTTGGTACACAATATTATTCAGAATGTGTAAATAATTCTTCATAAAAAAATTAATCAGAATCAGTTTAACCGTTTTCGAGAAAAGCGAAAATCAAAAAAATGGTTCTTTGGGAGGTACCATTTATATCCATTTTTCGGAAGCATTTTTTTTATTAAACGGCAACTTATAACTATTTAAATTTATTGAGTTCTTAAAAAAAAATCCGTAGCGCTAAATTTGAGAAAAATAAGTTTTTCCTTTTTGGCCAAGAAATTTTGTATGACAGCTACTGTTAGTTATGGTCCTAGAAAAAAAAGGGTAGGGGGAATGTGCAAAAAACGCTAGGTACCAAGTTTAAAGAAAATCGACCCATCCGTTTAGGCTGTAGTCGAACGGACAGACAGACAGACAGACATACGTTTTTGCGAGACCCACTTTTTCGTCTTCCCTATCATCGTAATGTCGAGTTTGATCAAAATCTCGAGTTCGATTTTTTGTTCGAATGAATAACTTGCCATATAGTACCTATATATCGCAAGTTAAAAGGTAATCCGTAAAATTTGGTAAATATTTGGGAAAGACTTAAAATTCCTAATCAAAACATTTAACCCAGGATTGAATTTGCAAAAAAAACATCTTAACCGGTCTTTAAGCAAAGGGAGGAGTGTGCTTTTCAGTGATGAAAGCAAATTCAACTTATTTTACTCCGATGGTGCAAGGACAGTGAGGCGCTCAAAAGGTACGCGATTAAAGCCTGCAAATGTACTCCCTACAGTAAAGCACGGTGGAGCCTCGGTGATGGTTTGGGGCTGTTTTTCAGGAGCAGGCTGCGGTCCTATACACCAAAGCACAGGAATTATGGACCGTTTCCAATATAGGGACATTTTGGAGTCAGTAATGCTTCCATACGCAGAGGAAGAAATGCCTCTGCGTTGGGTTTTTCAGCAGGATAATGACCCCAAACATTCTTCAAAGCTGCTAAATGAGTGGTTTGCAACTAAAAATATTCGCATCTTAGAATGGCCATCTCAATCACCCGATTTGAACCCAATAGAAAACTTGTGGGCCATTTTAAAAAGGCGGATTGGGATAAAAAAAGCACACGTCAACAACTTCTCTTTTTGCTACTTTGAAAAATAAATGGGAGAATATTCCTGCTTCTGTTTTCGAGAATTTAATCCAGTCAGTGCCTCGTCGATGCCGAGCTGTGATAAAAATTTTTGATGGATAAAATTCCATGGTTTTTGTTTCAAATAATAAAATTGTTGAATAAAAATGGAAAACGATTGCAAACATTTGATTTTTTCATTTTTATATCACAAACCAACAACAAGTCATTGCAGTTTACCAACAAAAATCCGGAATGTTTTTGACACCACTTTATATGCGTAGCGAGTACATAATTGTTTAGTAATTTTATGTAAAGGGTTTTCCAATAAGAGGTGTTATTTTGATATTCAAAGAAAAATGGCACTTTTTGAGATAAATGATCGGATGTTTATTTCATTATAAAGAGGAAGGTATGCCGTTAATAATGGAACACAACATCAGCCAAATGGCCGCCACGACCACGCTTACAGGACCATATCCTTTTCATGAAATTTTCCATAACCAAATCGCAAAGTGGCTGCCCTATGTCCTCGATAGCCTCACGAATTCCATCTTTGAGGTCTTGAATCGACGCTGGGTTGTTGGCGTAGACCTTATATTTCACGTGGCCCCAAAGGAAGAAGTCGCAAGGTGTTAAATCACAGGATCTCGGTGGCCAATTGTGATCACCTCTTCGAGAGATAACACGGTCCGGAAACTTTTCCCGTAAAAGATCGATGGTTTCATTGCTTGTGTGGCACGTAGCGCCGTCTTGTTGAAAGTAAACGTTGTCCAGATCAATACCATCCAATTCCGGCCAAAAAAAATAATTAATCATCTCTCGATAGCGCAATCCATTGACCGTAACTGTTGCTCCAGCCTCATTTTCGAAAAAGTAAGGTCCAATGACCCCGCCGGACCATAAACCGCACCAAACAGTCACGCGTTGAGGATGGAGAGGCTTTTCAACAATAACTCTTGGGTTTTCCGAGCCCCAGATGCGACAGTTTTGCTTGTTGACGTAGCCTACGAGGTGGAAATGGGCCTCATCAGTCAAGATGATTTTTCGATGAAATTCCGGATCATTTTCATACATTTCAAGGACCCAATCAGCAAAGACACGACGTTGTTGATGATCAGCCGGCTTGAGTTCTTGTATTAACTGAACTTTATAAGCCTTAAGACCCAAGTCTTTATGCAAAATACGGTGTAATGACGTTTGTGGAATGGCTAATTCCAAAGAATGACGAGGAATGGACAAACCTGGGTTTTCTTCAACACTTTGGGCTAAAACAGCAATATTCTCAGTTGTTCTTGAGCGACGTGCACGGCTTTTATTCTTCACATCACTAACTTGTCCCAACAGCTCGAATTTGTCCACCAATTTCTGTATTGCGGTCCGACAAGGTGCTTCACGACGCTCCAAAAATGTTTTAGTTTTACGAACCGTCTCTGCCAAATTTTCACCATTTTTATAATTTCAATGCGTTGTTGAAGCGTGTATCGTTCCATTTTTATTAATGGCGTAGTTTCTACTTGTCAAATGTCAAAAAATGACAGCTTCAAAAGTGACAACTACCGAAATAGCGGGCTATTCAAAATAACACCTCTTATTGGAAAACCCTTTATATCTACAAATTAAGTATCTTATAATGCTTTCCATCCGTTTTAATGACATATGTAGGTACTCACTTGACATTTTATAGCTGACCTATTATTCCCTATTTTATTTGTTTCAAATTAATATTACGAGTATTTGGGAAATGCTCAAATGTGACATATCAAATTATTTATGCACTTACCTAACCTGTCTACATATATTTAAAAATATATATTTTTTGAACCATTTCCGTTTTCAAAAAAAAAAATCTCATTTAAAGTTTTTGATGCATTTCGAATTGAATATACGTATTTGAAATCGTTTCATGATTTCTTTTTTTTTTGTGTAGGTAGGAGGGGGTTTAGCTTTTGAAAACTATATCCCCTACCTTCAAGTGCGCTCAGATATGACATTCTTTTCACGCGTTTCACTTTCTTTCATTCGATCTGATTCCATATATGTAGGCTGAGTTGTCTCTTTAAATAACTTCATTTGTGTTAATTAAAACAGCATTACGAAAAAAATAAGTAAAAGCATAAGTATCTATTTTAAATAAAGCTTAGCATCGTATCCATTTGTATCAACATCATTAGGTGCATATATCTGTTATACCTATACCTTATAGCATATTGTATAGCACTGACCTAGTGCTTCAAAATCTTGGTTAATAGGTAAACCTTTGCCCTTTTCCTAAGCAAAACTAAGCCAAAAATGCAACAGCACTCTTCAATAATTTTACCATTTTACCGCAACGCAGTGTTATTTTTATTACCCTAGCCGCAGCCATGTGCTTTATACGCATAATAATGTATAAATTTTGTTACCACGTGACTCAACAAAAAAAAAAAAAAAAAAAAAAAAACAACAAAAAAGTTTCCTTATAAACATCAATTTTAAAAGAAAAAGAAATAAAAAAAAAAAACAACTTTAAACACAAACACACAGATAAACACATAACTATCTTCTACAACAATTCTTAACCAGGAAGTACCACTTTCTCGTGAGTAAAAGCTCCTTCTCAAAAGCACCACCACACCATCATTTTCCCCTGTGCTTCCACCATCATCTACTTCACTTTTTCACCTCAATTCTATGAGCATAACCTAGTGTGTGAGTGTGTGTGATTGTGTGAATAAAACCGCTTCTTTCAACTTCTCTCTCTCTCTCTCAATCTCAATCTCTCTTACCACAAATCCAAGAACTTTTATTTACATTTATTATCCGCACACAAAATCCTATACATTTTCACGGTGCCACTGGGACGCACAGTTAAAAACCAAAAAAAAAAAAAAAAATTATAATCCTTATTAGGTCGATACAAATTTTCCCCGATTCTTCAGTGCTTTTTAGCGTGGAAACAATCTACCATTTTGAAAACACACCGTTCATATTGTATATTGGCCTGGCTTTAAAGAAATCCAGTTATTCACCTCCCTGCTATAACGTTAAAAAAAAAGGGTAGATTTTTCTTGTGTGCCAGTACCAGTGTGCCATGGTGAATGTGTGTTTTTAACTTTGGTGGACTAACTTCGCTGCGAGCACTATACCATTGCTTCATTGCGGTGTTACATGTATCTTGTGTCAGACACACACAAGACTCGGTTTCCATTGTTGTTGTTGTTGTTTTATTGTTGTTTGTACTCATTGTTACCTGAATAGTTTATGTGTGAAATATTTTTCTTCTTTGATTACAATTTAACCGTATTTTGTTTGTTTCTGTGCTTCAAAGAAAGTTGTTAGATGTGTTAGATGTGTTATTTTGTTTTTATGTAATTAATAAAATAGGATTGCCGCTTAAATTTATAAAATTTGAAAAAAAAAAACAAAATCTCGTACCTTTGAATCACATATCGGTTGAAAGAAGCTTGCCTGATAAATAAAATAATAATAATATAAAAAAAAACGATTTATATATATATGTATGCTTAGCACACAACCATATTTTTCTATTCAACCTCGAACTCAAAATAAAAAAAACATAATAAGTTAAAAGAACTCTTGTGATTCATCTTCTTCTAAAGTCCTTAACAATTCCAATAGGAATGCAAACCAGCGTTTGACTTAAATTAAGTGTAGAGTAGGGTACGAAATCGCGTGAAGCAGGACACTTAGGACAAACAATTAAAATATTGTACATATTCGTTATAATGTAGACAAAAAAAAAAAAACAACTATCCTTAAATAAAAAATTAGTTTTCTTTATATAAATTCTATTCGGTTGTCGTACGTATGGTGGACAGTCGTGTGTCGTCGTCATTTTCGTGCAAATGTGAGTGATATAATACTCTCTGTTCAGCGTGTGTGTGTGTGTGTGTGTGTGTATGTGTGATGTCCTTGTGATGTACTGTGCTGCCACTCACTCTACTGTCTCTGTTAGCATTGCAATGATTTTTAATAATTAATAATGAAAAGACAGAGGTGGAGAGCAAAAAAAATATAAATAATACAAAAATGAAGAGCCAATAATAATAACTTCTACAAAATGGAGCACAACCGTTAAATAAATAAAATTGATTTTTTCTAACAACATAAATAATTACATATAATCGACGTTATAAGTAATTTCCTAAAGTGGCTTAAAGTGCGATAATATTTATATTTAAACCGATAATCAAAGTGCATGTAAATATTATAAACAAATAAAACAAAAGCAGAAAGAAACGAATTAAAATAATTATGGTAAATCCTTACATAACCCTAAGTGGAACAAAAAATTTAAATAAAATTATGTAACTGCTGCTGGTGTTGGGTCCACATATAGAAGGAAAAAACGCTCAGCGGCGGGATTTGTTGTTGTTGTTGTTGCTTGATTAGAATTTTCTTGCTGCCACCGCTGTGCTTGTGCAGATTTACTTCTTCTACTTCTTCCTTTTCTTCTTGTGGCTCTGCTGGTAGTTCTGGTCCTTATTGTAGGGCATAACACTTGATTCTCTATTGGATCAATATTGAGTAAAGACCAACTAACTAACCAACCAACCAACCAACCACTTTTATAACACACAACAACAAAAACAACAACAGCAAAATGCTGGGAAAAAAAAAGAAGAAAGCAATCAAACACCAACCAAGATGGTTATCTGAAATGTGACTTGTGTTAGGGGATGGGGGGAAATTCTTATTTTTTATTGTTTTGCATAAAGAAGGGTCACTATGGCGTATACGTAACCTTAATGAGTTTTTTGAACACATTTTTGTTCTTGCATTTTTCTTCTTCTTAATAAATAAATATTTTTTTCTGTTCTTCTTTTAATAATAATTTTGGATATTTTTGTAAGCCAACATGATTTATTTGGCTCTATAAGGAAGAAGAAATATTTTATAGATGAGTATGAGTGGTGATGTTAGAATGGATGGAATCAAAGCATAAGGAATACAAATGCCGCAAAACCATGTTGTGTGTTGGAGTTGAAAAAAAGAATGAAGACAAAAAATGAAGAAATGTATAAATTTCTCTTCACATAGGTATGCATTGTTGTGTTTGTTTTCTGTTTTCTGTTTTCTGTTATTTGTTTTTTTTTTTTTTTTTTGTAAGAATGAAGAAGAAAATCAGTTTGAAAAAAGAGGTTTTTATTGCTTTGGTTTTATTACTCCCGCGGGAAAAATTTCCAACCATTATAGCACTGGAAACATATTGGAGCAGTTTGTAGAAATAATGGAGCAGATATTGGTCGATAGCGATGGTAAATGATTGGATGACACATTGACATCAATTATATGTATGTATGTTTTATTTATATTTTATTGTTTTTTTTTTTAGAATTAATTTTATAAGTTAGATAATAATCTTCTGAAAATTACTGAACATTTAATGTAAGGACAGACTTATGTAGCTACATTGTTTTGCAATGAATAATAAGTAAAAGACTGTGAATGTGTTAATCTAGTACCTACAACCTACATAAGATATTAAACATGCATAGATTTTATTTGTTTAATAAGTTTTCAATTTTGACCAAATAACATCAGTGGTGCAAAGGCGGTTATACATAGGTTGATGAAATCTGAGACACTCACTTGAATTTGATGAAATGTTCAGGCATGAAAGATAATTGTTAAAGGAATCATCGGTAAAGGTCATCTTATCGCCAATATGTTTTTATAAAAATTAGTATTGTATTCCTTCAGAAATATAAAGATATTTTCTTTCAGAAATATTCAATTGAAAGTTTTTTTTCTACCTCTAGTCCAAATGCGTTTCGCCCAGGCGCGACAGTTACGCTCAATATTTCTGTATTCCAAAAATTTTGCCACGCTCATTTTTTGTTTTTTTTTTTTCAAATTAAATTTGTATTTCTGCTATGTAGGGTTATTACTAGAGATGAGCTAAAACGTGATTTTACAATCACAGGTATAACTGTGACTGTGATTTTTGAATCACTGTGAGTTTAACCCGTGTTTGTGATTGGTAAATTTGAAATGTTTTTGGAAAATAAGTACATAATTAAATGAGGACAACAAATAAGTTATTATATATTATCGTGGCATATAACCCCAAATAAAAAAAAATTAAGAGAAAATTGAATTTTAATAAAAAGTGGACCTGGCTGGAGGCGGATTAAAAAGAATCAACTTAATGCTTTAATTGAGAGTTCATATAAAAAATTTCAGATTTCTATCGCCTTTAAATAGATAGAAAACTCAATCCACTTTTCCTTGTTATTGTGTAAAAAATCACGATCAGGCCAGGACCTCAATTCAAAATTCAGTTCTACCTTCTAGCTCCTGAACTAAAAATTAAAGAATTGAACTGTTCTTCTTAGTTTCGCAATGACTCATGAGATTTTTTTTAGATAAATCGTACTACAGTTCTCGTTATGATTCATTTTACTCGTTGTTGTGACTTTTCTCTGTTCGTGATTTTATTCACAGTTCATAAAAAAAATCACGACCACAATTCACTGTCCCATTTTCGTGATTTGTGATTCTTTTCTGTTTGGTGTGATTTTTAAACCCCAGTTATGAAGTTGTAATTTTCAATCACATTTAAGGCACTCACAGGTTATTAGTGAGTCGCTCACAGATAGTGATTGTGATTTTTGACTCACAGGTCGGGATTTTTTGTTCATCTCTAATGATTGCTGTTAAACGTGAATAAGAGCTGTAGCGTGTAGGATAAAAAAAAAACATACGCTGCTGGATCGCATGAACTTGCTCTTATATAGCTAACAATTGTAATGTTGCCAAAAGGTTGCAAGAAATTCTTCACTATTTACAAAGCCTATCACTCAGAGAAAAATCGCAAGCTAAAATCCAGTAGAATCTTTGTCTAGTTGATTCCACCGTCCTTATCGCGTCGATTTTCTTTCATATTTTGTCAAGTTAAGTGAAACAAAATGCGCAATATTTTGTTTACAAATCAATTTCAGGGGAACAAAGAAATTGAAATAATGTGAAAGTAAGGACCACCTTTATATTTCAGTATGAAAAAAAATAAAACAATCCATTCTTAAGTTAAGATATGGCACAAGCTAAATTTAACTGTACAGTGGGCTACAATTTAAGTTAGGTTTCCTTTAAATTAATTTGTTTTGACTTAATTTAAGCACCCACGTTCTAAAATTATCGTAAATCTGCATTGAAACAAGAATTTGTAGCTTTTTAATAAGTTTTTTCCACTTGACTTATGAATTTCCGAGTTCAACAGACTTTCGTCAACGAAAAGGCTTGCTTTATCTTTTTTCTGAGTTTATATACGCCCAAATTGGAATATACATAACTCCTAGACTGAATTCAAAACCGTGAGTTGAAATTAATAGGAGATAGGAAAATTGTTGACTCAATCGATTCTTTTAAGCACCGTGTTTCTTTATTTTATCGCTTTTCTTATAAAATGTGTTCAAATGAAGTAGCCGGTTGCATTCCTCCTCTAAAACAGTTTTCACGTAATATCCGTTTCGCTAAGAATGCTGATCAATTTATTCTTGAGCCTAACTATGGACGTACAGTCAAGGTCAGTCAAGTATTTATAAAGATTCGTTGTTTAGCCGTACAACACGAATGTGGAATGCTTTACCCAGCTCAATGTTCCCTTTGCATTTTGACTCACAGGCATTCAAAACTAATGTCCATCAGTATCAACTGTTATTAAAGAAAAGTAATTGATAACTAATTCAGCTTTCGGTATTTTAGACTCTTCGAGAGATTTTGTGTAGCTTGGGTAGTATTACTTAACCAAAGAGTTGGCTTCAGCCGAGACGAGCCACCAATACTTCACTTGATTAAACCGATTAGTGCTATTTTTATCCCTAACAGTTACGCTAATATAGTATCTCAGGTCAGTATTCTCATTCTGCGAGTCTGAAAGCTAACCATATATGCACCAAGCTACAGGCATGACTCTGGTGGTATGTGTTCACTTTTCAAGACATTTTTGAAATACCAATGGTCCGAGTAAAATAGTCCCTTTTCGAAGTGATTCGGTCGAGAAACGATGAAAAATGGAACAAAACTCATACGATTTGTTTCAATTTTAATCGTTTCTCGACTGATTTTATCGATGCGAGAGTTACAGAACGAAGGCACTGGGCAAGCTATTTTTTGTTTGAGACATAGTGCGTCTTTTATTCACCCTGAAAACATTAAAGGTAATCGTATCTCAGGCTCGGGTTAGGGCGCCATCTTGTTAATAAAAAGAATTGAATGAATGAACTTTGTTGAGGCTTTATTTAAATATAATACAGTTAAATTTTTGTTTGATATTTACAAAATTCATTTATAAATGCTATGATAACCGACTTAAATTTTATAAATTGTTCTTTTTTTTAATATTGTGTAAGATTCTGCTTTTTATCAAGCACATGGTATTTATTCAATTTTCTTAATGTCAGATTAACGACAAAGTCATTGTGAAATTTGCTGGATTTTGACACACCGCCCTTTTATATTTGGAAGGAGATTAGATAAATACCAATTTATAACAGTTGGCTGAATTATGCCTATCGGAAGAGGGCTCTGCCCCTTACTCGTTGAAGTAAGTGCAACACAAATTAAATCGCATTGCATATTTTATTGAGGATATAATATTTGATAAGAATTTAATTTTTGGATAAAAAATCAGCTATAGTCTATTTTAAGCCACACAGATACAGATATTTAAGTTAACTTCTCGTTGTATGAATATTCTCAACACAACTGCAAGAAAAAGATAAATGGCAAAAAGTTTAAAATTTCCTTATAGTTGAGCACCATCATGCATATGTACCATCTCAGTTTGCAGCAATTTTCTAAAATAATATCATAGAACATATAAAAACATATATCTACATAGAATGTACATATACATATCCACTCTAATAAGTTTCTCATTTTACATTCATGGGATTGTTATACTTTAAGCACATGCCAAGGGGTGTGAAAAACTGAATAAGGATCTCTCGACGGATAGATATATACCCTTCAAAGGAAACTCCAGGAGATCGTATTGAATTTCAGAAATTCCAAATTAAACGAACATTCTAAATAAATGGAGAAATGTTATTTTATTTTATCCAAAATTTTCGTCAGTGCTTGCTTTAGCATTCTGAAAATGCTAGTTCTAGGACTTTTCAAGAGATTTATTTGAAACTATATTTATTATTTAATGGATTCATTTAAGTTTGAATTTGTTGAAGTAGAAAATATTGTCATGACGTGCAAATAAATATATGAGTAAGATAGATTTTCCAGAAGGGAAGCGATTTTCCGCAGCTAAGAAAAACAATTTAATTTCATTTAAGTAACATTGCTTATATTTGAAGGTTTTAAGAATACAAAATTAAATAAACCAGTCAAGTAAAAGACTGAACAATATTTAATTGGATTTGTTTGAACTATGTATTTTGATTCAAAATTACTTTCAACACGATTTAATCTATAAAATGCTGGTGTTTGATGCGGATGACATCACTTAAAATCATCAATGAACTAATGAGAACCAATTTATTGTTTCATTCAGTTTATCCTACACACATATATCGGGTTTTTCAATAAGAGCGCTACAAAAGTTTTTTTTTAAATAAAACAAAAACGGTTTTGGATATCAATGAAATTCTTTATTCCTGTGAAAGTACGTTCGATGCCATTATGTATGGAAATCGATTTCTTTTGCATGGCCACCACGGGCACGCTTGCAGAAGTCCAGACGCTGAACCCAATTTTCGACGGTTTTCAGGCATAAATCGGCCGATACTGCTGCAATTTCACGTTCGATATTGGTAAGAAGTTCATCAATCGTCGCTGGCGTCTTGGCATAGACCATAGACTTGACGTAGCCCCACAGGAAATAGTCTAACGGCGCCAGATCACGCGGCTAAGCGACTGGATCATTTCGTGAGATAACACGTTCTCCAAACTTGGTTTCCAATAAATTGATTGTGACATTCGCTGTGTGGCTTGTGACGCCTTCCTGTTGGAACCACATGTCCTCCAAGTCCATATCATCCAATTGGGGCCAAAAATATTCGGTTATCATTGAACGGTAGCGATCCCCATTCACAGTAACGTGCCGGTCTTGATCATCACGGAAGAAGTACGGCCCAATGACGCCGCCGCGCCGGCCCATAAACCACACCAAACCGTAATTTTTTCGGAATGCAATGATGACTCATGGAGTACGTGTGGATTGCTGCCTGACCAATACCGCATATTTTGTTTATTGACGAAGCCATTCAGCCAGAAATGAGACTCATCGCTGCAGAAGATGATTTTTCGATGAAAATCCGAATCATTTTCAAGTTGTTGCTCAGCCCAATTCACGAACATACGACGCTTCTGGTGGTCAAGCGGCTTCAGTTCTTGCGTCAATTTAATCTTGTAGGGATGTAGGCCAAAATCTTTTCGCAAAATTCGCCACAACGACGTCAAAGAGATGCCCAACGCTTGAGAACGACGTGTGAGAGACACATTTGGGCTTTCTGCGATTGAAGCCTCAGCGGCAGCAATATTCTGGACACTACGGGCACTTCTTTGTCTCACTGGCTCGGGAGCATCTTGTAATGTGCCTGTGGATTCAAATTTTTCCACTAGACGCTCAATTGTTGATCTGCTAGGACGATTATGACGACCATAAATTGGAAGTAGCGCTCTTACCGTTGAGGCCACTGACTCCGAATTTCGGTAGTAAATTTTAATAATTTTGACTCGTTGTTGGCTCGTATATATTTCCATCATGAAATGCCAAACCTTACTGAAGAGAAATGTCAAAAGAACTATTGCTCTACTTTTGTAGCGTCCCTGTTGAAAAACCCTTTATTTTTTGACATAAAATGAAATAATTGATTTCGTATTGACTAGGTCTTTGGGGTTTTAGGGTGGATGAAAGGCCGTTGAAAGCATTAATTGAACGATAATATATTTATAATTGTGAGTTTGGACCCAACGAAAGAACTGTTACAACTCATGCGGGCTGTCGTTGAATGAATGAACATTGTTCATTACACTGCAACCTTAAGATTTATTGTGCCCCCTTCTAGAGCTGGATGAGATCGCTCATTCTACAGCTCGTCCTCCAAATTAGTCTGTTTAAAAAACTCGAGTATTTGGAGTACTTATAAGAGAGGATAATTTCCTCTCTTCTATCTGGTGGTTACCCAGATGCCTGATGTCTATGGCGCATAAGTGCATCATAATTACTCAATTATGTAGTTCGGCGGCGTCTCCTCGTGGACGTTGCAGAATCTGCACGTGGCACTGCTCACTTGGCCAGTAAGGAGACCCGTTTTCATTCTGAGTTACTTTCTACCTTAGCTGATGCAGGGTAGAATACTATCCTGGTTATAGCTTCTAAGTAGGAGTCTGGCTTGTCTCAGCTTTGGAAGTTTATTCCAGATTTTTAGTCTTTTGCCTCCTCTTCTGTTTTGATTTTGTTTTTTTAATTAGGTTTTCTTCTAGTCCACTGTAGAGTACCATTACTGGTGCTGTTGCTCCTTCATTTTTGTTGCCTCTTTATTGAAACGTAACATTACCAGTTCGTTAAACCTGCCCACACACTCCCACAACAGTTTAGATGGTACAGGAAGTTAGTGCTTTGAGAACGGCCTGGATGTGTGATATGTTGGCAATTTTTTGGTTTTTGTAAGTTTCTTTCGAGGTTACATTATGCACATTTAACTATTGCTTTTAGTTCTGTCTGAAAGATGTTAGTAGACTGTCCCATCGAAAAGGAGAGTTTGGTTCGAAGCTCAAAAATTCGTTCACAAGTCTCTTTGATTGTTCTCGATCCATCAGTATACCACTTGATGGCGTTTAATTTAAGAGAGTAGTTTACTGTTTCGCCTACTCACTCTCTCTTGTTTCTGAACTTTGGTTTGGAAGTTCTTTTAGAAGTTATATTTTTTAATCATTCCAGCTCTCAAAATGTCCAGAAGTTTTGATGCTATGCACCTGCAAATCGAGTGTTTTATCTCTAAGACTGATGATTTTTCAAACACTGATAGACACAATTTCCTTGTTATATACAGTCCTCTTTGGATTATATCACAAAGAGTTTCTTCGAACTTTCTCAAGGCTTTTAATAATTGTAATGTCATCAGCAAACCCAATGCAGTCTATGTCTTGGGAAGTAAGTAAGGATAGTTCATCAACAACAATACTCCACAGCAAGGTTGACAAAACCCCTCCCTGAGGTAAGCGTCTTGTTGTAAGGACTTTCTGGACACTGTGTCCTGCTTATGTTTCCGCCACCGTTCTTGTGCCTAGCGTGTCACTTATCCATCAGATTATACTGATGGGAATGCACTTCCTTACAAGGACTTTATTTGATGCTTCATGCGAGGTGTTTTTGAAGGCCCCCTCAATGTCTAAGAAGGCACATAAGGCCGTTTCTTTGGATTCTAAAGAAATTCGTAAGGTGTTAGTGAGTTCACACAGGGATCAGGGTTCATATAGTAGATCTTCCCGCTCTGTAAGGATGCTGACGATGTCCCAAGGCCTCTTAACCATCGTCGGGATGTTATTGGAATTATTTCGTTTCATTTTTACTCTCCGAAATAAATACAAATAAAATTCAGGCTCAAAGATTTCAGTTGAAACCATACTCAATTCACGTGTGAGTTGTGTTGTCTAGAGTCGCCTGATGTGTCGCTTATCAGGAGAGCTGTGTCATTATTTGCTTTCCATCTTTATTGAATAAAGAAACAAATCCTTTTTTTTGAGTCTTTCCAACTACAATAATTTACTCTCACAGCACATTGCCATCAGAGAGAGTTGATTGGGAGTTTTTTTTTCCTCTTTAAGCTCCACAGACAATCCATGTTTGATGTCCAATCAAGGAAAACGTATTTTAAAACCTCAAACCCTTGTATAATGATGGAGTTAACAATTAAGGTTTTTGTTTGTATGTGTTGAGCATAAAATATTTATAATGAATGCATTTTTCTAGTACTGAATTGTTTATGCTGGTAGGACGTACCTACACAAGGTCGCGATTTACTCGTATGGTGTAATTTGTTGCTGTCACTGTCACTATGGCACGAGCTAAGCAATTACTTTTAAACTAGGTTACGTGGATGTGGTGCATACGGCGCATTTCTATTTATTTATGTATGTATTTTTTTTTTTTTTTTTTCAAAACGTCATAAGCAGGACTAAAGAGATAATTACATTTTCAAACATGGATGAGTTGCGAGGGATTTTCATTCGCAGTAATAAACTTGTCTTCAAAAATAAAAATACAAAATATTTTTTGAAGTAAAACTTGAGACGGAGAGTGAATAGCATAAGTAAAGAAGAAGAAGTAAAACAGGAGAGTGAACAGAATAAGAGGAAACAAAATTATGTACAAGGCTGTAAAAGTTTTCAGTTTGAAGATTTAATATAGTGAAGAGGGGAAAAGTAAGACAATTTGAACAGCTTTTGCTTTAGTTTCTATCATCTTAATTTATGCACACCTTGTGTTGAATTAAGTTAAGTTTATTTACTTTTGTTCGAGATTTAAATTTGCGCATAATCTGGTAGAGTTTTTTTTTTTTTGAAGTCATTTCGGGCAATGGTTTCGATAGATAATAAACTCAGATATAAGAAAAATTAGCGTCATCATCATCATCTCTTAGTTAGATATTTTAAGCTTATCCACAATCCACATCTGCCTAATATGTGGTCAGCGGTCTACGGTTTTTCCAAGAATTTTCCATCATGTGGAACTGCTTACTAGACCAAGACTACTGAAGTATCTTCTTAGCTTATGGTTTGTGCCACTTAGAAAGAAGACCTGCTGTTTTCTATACCTACTATTTAAACTAGTATACAAGAAGTCAATCTTTTTTGGTATGACTATTTGATATTAGGTTAGCCTGCCTCAGCTTTGGCACTTCTTTCCAAGTTTTAGATCTTTTGGCTGCCTGCTCTCACAAGTAGACACAGTTTTGAGAGTAGAAGAGTTGTTTTTTTACTCTCGACATTCAATTTTGTGATAGTTTATGGCAAGTTGACAAATGCTTTGATCACTATCAGCAGATTGTAGAATTCCAACACAGTTCGTATTGTGCGAGTATAGCTGTTGAGAGTTTACATGGCGAAACTGGTGATCTTCAAGGGAACCAAATCAATCAATATAGAGAAACAATCGTGCTTTCTGAATTTTACTTTAGAACCTTTAGTTAAAAGGGATGGATTTTAATGTTCCTGGTTTGTTGAGTTTCGAATACTTATCCTAATTTTATGGAAATTTTGAAACCATGTTGGCTTTAAATACGAAACTATTGAATTTTTTGGAAACGTTAAATTTAATGTTAACGCAGTTCTTGACCTCTAAAAGCAAATTTTACAATTTGATAATAATTCCAAGGGTAGACAACGCACCGAATTTGCCTAGAGAGCAACTTCCGAGAGTACTAGCGAGAGAACTTTCAAATGGACAGACCTAGATCATTTGCAAATGCATACATCGAAGTCTTTCATCACACTCACAATCATTGAATGCAAATAAATTAATTCAAAAGCCTTCACACTTTTAGAAACAATTTTATGTTAAATATGAAAACCTGAAGACATTGATTTAATTCAAATCATTGTTAAAATTTACTTAGAGCATTCAATATGAAAGCGCGTCGAATCTGCTGTTTTTAATTCTATTTCGCAGAATTCAGATTTTCGAAATTTCTTTAATTCTGTTTCATAACAGCTCCGAGCTTTTCTTTTCAATTTTCGTAATATACTTAGGTTTTCTTAAATAGCTAAACGTAATGCTGGTGCAATTTCCTGCATATAAATATCGCTTTTGACATGACCTCGGGATTTTCATCAAACCTGACATTACGATGATGGAGAACACGAAAATAGTGGGTCCCGCAAATTTTGTCGACCCACCCACCGCCTAAACGACTGAAACAATATTCTTAAAATTTCGACCTTATGGTTTTTAGTGATCCCCTTGAAGGTTCATTGATTTGTTTTAGCTCCAAAAATAACGGAACCTGCTAATTTTCAAATATAAATATTTTAGATTTAAAAAAAATTCAATAAAAAAAATTTTAAAAAAATCAATATTTTGCAAAAGGTTTCCTATTTTTTTTTTAAAGTAGGATTTACAGTTTTATAAAATTCATACTTAGAAATGCCAAAAAATATATAGGTATAAGTATGTTTGTATGTATGTTTGTACATAATGTATGTTAACAGGGTGATTCGCATAAAGTGTGACATTAAGCTAGAGCCTGTAGGTTGGGTCGAGATAAGAAAAAAATCGTATGGGATCAATTAATTAATGACAATTTTCTTAAATGAAAAAAAATTATAAATATAAAACGGTAACATTTACAATTCGATGCTATGTATATCTTTTTGTAAATCGAGAAATCTCTTCTTTTATCTTCTTTCGAAAGAGTTTTCGATAAATTAATTTTAAAACTAAAAATTATTCAAAATTGTTCGTTACAAAGTAGTATTTTTGTTTTTAATATTCAATGCTATTATTAATTGTGAGTCAAACGCCAAAAACTTCATGCCAAAATCTCTTTTAGTTCTTTAGAAAATAAAAAATAACTGAAGTAAAATTCGCATAATTTTACTCGAATACGTTGCTTAAGTTGCTCTAAAGATTCTATTTCCACTACGTAGGTTGTAAAATAGATTTAGTTATTTTCAAATTTCTTTAAAAGTACAAGACATTAAATCTTCCGGTTTAGCATTGAATTTTGAAAACAAAAATTACGTTCAATTACGTTTATTTTTTATTTTTTTTTTTATTTTTATTTTGAGTTTGAAAATTAATTTTTTTCAAAAACTGATCACTAAAACAACTTTATTTAAAAAGAAAAAAAAGAAGGGATTTCTGGCTTTACAAAAGGTAATAGCATGGCATAAAAAATGCCGCCGTTCTTTTTTTAAGATTTTTTTTCTGTTTTAAGTCCATTTTTTAGAAAGTTGCTCCATATCCAGAAGTCGTTTTAGCAGTTCAAAGAAAGAATTATCAAAACCTCAACTCATCCTCTTCAGAACTTCCAGATTTTCAAGTTAAAAATGCTTCAAGAATATAATCTGTAAATGGAAATATAAAGAAACCCAAGTTAACTTTTTTTTCAGCTCAGGTCTTACCTTGTCTGTAATATCAATCTTATTTTCTCAGTCTTTCGATAACAATGCACACGCTGATTCCGGACATATTTATTTACTTGTAAACATGCACCCAAATTTTCTTTAGGTTCATTTTTGATACTCGTACTATCAGCAATTTGTTGAAGAAAGGATTAGAAATTTAAAGGACGATTTGCTTGAATTATTTTCATAAACTGTTCTTCGCGGTAAGTTAAGCCTCTAACAGTAACAGAACTATAAATTTACAAAAAATTATAACTTCAAAATATTTATACATATAAACATTTAAGATTGACAAAATTCGGGATCCGTCCTGATTTATGAACCGGAAAAAATATTCTGCTTCCCAGTTTTCACAAATGGGTTTTTTTTTGTAGAAAACTTTACACTAACACATGAAATAAACCGGAAATTCATTGTACTAAATAAAATCAAGGATAAAGTTGACACTTAAATTCGAACTTCTTCATTCGTTGCAATTTCGTTGTGTAGGCAAAGGAAATGTTTTTCAAGCTCATAAAACTCAATCTGTATTTTTCCATTCGAATACTTTCAATAATGTATAGTAGCCAAATTTATAAATATGTATACCTATATGTATTTACAAAGTGCCTGCTTCTACCATTCACGTAAAAACTAAACACGAAACCTTTTGATATTCTTGTTTTAAATATTAAAATTTACTTTCCACATCATCTGCTGTTCAATCAAGTAAATTATTCAATCAAATCTATCTTTCTATCTATTGCCAACAAAAACCCCTTTGACATTCTATTTTCTTTAATGGTGGTTTTTTTCTTCTTATGGTGGCGGCGACGGTGGGCGGAGGCCTATAATATCGAAATGCCATAAATTTCATAAAAGATTTACCTGCAAATAAATTGGCACAAAACACATACACATAAATACAACCTTCAGTTAAAGTGCTAAGCGCAAGTGGGGTTTATGTCGTTTGTGTCTGCTATGATGCTACTTTGCCAACAATCAATATAATAAAGGCGACACGTCGCGTCGTCGGCAACGTGTCGTCCGTCGTCACTGCCTGTCGTTGGCCATTAGTTTCTTTGTTTACGACATTTCCTTAATTCAGAAAATTGTGGCATTATTGTGACTCCAGTTGGGGCAATGTGCATGGTACCGGTGGCTTTTTATGTCTCTAGCACAAAATGTCGATAATATCTGCAACCATGGTGGTATACATATTTTTGATTCGATGAGTGTATGTAGTTATCTGTTTTTTTTTTTTTAACAGATTCCCAATCTTAATACAAGTGATTCCTTTCAAGTGTTTAACTTGTATATTTTCCTAAGAATGTATGTGTGTATGTGTGTTATGCAAAATGCCGTTTACTGTGATTGAATGCTATTACGAAGATTATCAACCGTGGTTATTATGTTATTAAAACGATTTAGTGACTAATGTACATTTACATATATATTTCATTTTATTGCGAAAAAGGATGTACACTCGGGCGTATACGTAACGAAAAATAAAAACACTATTATTTTTTAAGCTTCTTTAGACGACACAAACATTTTAAACTGTACATTTCATTGGGTGGCATGAATTAAATGTCAATGTTCAATCATGCCAATTGTTAATTATAAGGGTAAATTTTATAAATGAAAAAGAGATGGATTTAAAAGTAATTATCGTGTAAGCGATATGTGGGTTTTTAAGAGAATCATTTTCTTGCAAATAAATAATTAAGAAAAAAAAGTGCTGGTAAAAAAAGAATAAGTTTATCACTTGAAAAGTCTTAAAAATTTCAAAATGTTCAAGATCAAAAAGTAGGGCCGGCCACGAGTCGAGACTTTTGTAGATTTATGCATATGCAATATCGTAAAATCGAATTCAAAAGTGTGTCAGTTTGTATCTATGTCTTTGATGGGGGTATGGGGTTAAAAATTGCGATTTTTTTAAATTTGTTTCAGTATCGTCAAATCTAAAACTTATTGGACTTGATTTGGATTTATTTTTTATTGAAAAAAAAAGAAGAATTTAAATGATCAAACACGAGAACAAATTTGGTAATAAAGTCGTTATTTTTTACTTGCTCTATAGGGCAAGTATTGGTTTCGTGTAAAAAAAAAATTTCGAGGTTATAATCAAAACTAACACTACGAAAATCGAGAAATCCGAAAAAGTGGGTTTCGTCATGCCGTCCGTCGGTCTGTGCGTCGGTACGTCCACTGTAATTTGAGCTAGAGCCTAAACAGGTGGACCGATTTGCATAAAATTTGGTACAGAGCATTTTTAAGTGATTCCCTAGACGGGAAAATCGAATTTTTGTTTTAGCTCATCTAGAACGGGTAGCTGCCATACAAATATTTTGGTTTTATCAAGTTGTCTCGAAAATGACTCTAACGATTTTGATTAAATTTCGTACCCGTAATGACTAAATTAATTATAAGAAAACTGCGTTTCAGGTTTTTGTCAAAAAAATCACATAACGAAATTAGGTATTCCAGGTTTTTTGAGAAAATGGGCTTATTTTTGGTTTATTCACGTTTATCTTTGCCATGGTTAGACCGATTTTGTTATAATTTTGCATTCCGATGCTTCTCAATAGTTTAAACAATAATGCATTAAAAATGTTTTAAAAACATTTTTTATAAACAAAAAACAAATCAAACAAAAAATCAATTTTTTAGTACTTTTGACTCTTTAAATATATTCTCGTTAAATATATACATCATACATCTTCAATTTGGGGTTACACCTAGTATTTAACGACAAGAGCAAGTTCATGCGATCTAGTCGTGCATATTTTTTAGTCTCCTACCCATATCAAAGGGGAAGAAAAAAAATCTGTCAGACTTTTGTAATCGGTATTATAATGCATCCACCTATAAACCCTCCTACAAATATCTTTTTTATGCATCCACTCCCAATATCTGCTGTCAAAAATTTGTGTCTAGGAACAATTAGCAAGTTTTGTAAACTAATATGGAAACGAAAAGAACAAAAAAAATAAAATACACACTACATACATTCGGGATTTTGGCATTCGAGATTTTGGCAGTCGGGATTTTGGGATTCGGGATTATGTCCCCTTTCCCCTTAAAAAAATAGACTTGCTCTCGTCTCACGCTCATGAGAGTTCGGTTTTGCTATCGCACACAATGAGAGCGCTCTTGACGTGAGCTTTTATAAATCGAGCGCTCGCGAGCTCACACCTGATGGCTCATGGGCGAGCGTATCTGGTATGTGTTCATTTAAAAAAGGCACGCTCGCGAGTCGCTCATGAGCGAGCGTTTACGAACCCTGAATGTACATCAATTATAAGGTGATAAAATGCTAAAGTTTCAAGAGGTTCCATTGTTTAATTTAGTATCACTGACATAACTGAAATAAGACATAAGAAAATCTTTTAAAAAAAAAGACAAAAACTTGTAGGGGCTCCTAGATAAAACCGAATTGATTTAGTTTACTATAAGCTTTTTCTATAATGTCTGCGTGAAGTTCTGATAAGCAACTTGAAACTTGGTAGAGGGAAATAAGTTCACACTTCAAAAAAAAACTAATATTTTTTTTGGATTATCTCAAACAACTGTGATTTTTCCTGTTGTGGACTTATGACCCTGTGCCAATATTTATGTGTCTAGTAACTGAACAGAACTTTACTCAACAATTGTGAAACAGACCCTTAATGTATTAAAATGTAAACACCAAACATAAATAAGATTAATTTGGCATCAAGTTACGCATAACAAAACAAATTAATATTATGTTAATTTGATTTCTTGTATGCCTTATTTCCATTATTAATTTTTATCTTATAATATTGTGAAATAAGCCACAACCTTAAAATCAACATTTGAGCTTGTTGCCGAACTTGTTTGGAGTATCTATTTTTCACTTCTCTATATACAATATACATATGTAATTTCAAACCACACATTTCATATACAAATTCTAATATCATTAACAAATTCATGATTAAATTCAAAGCCCACTAACCCTTTCTATCTATACCTTTCTATCATCAGTCAAATTAGCAAAACCATCATTCTGACAGCTGAACGAATATAAAAAAAAAATCAAGCATCCCTTTCGTCAGAGATATATAAAAATATTGAATGAGAATCCTTTTTTTTTGTTTTTATTTTATTTTAAAATTGTAATAACCATTCATCCTTGTCAACATTTTGCCACACAAGCCTGCTTGAAACATACATATAAAGGGTGGCGTTACACACGAATCCTCTGTCGCTGTCAAGAGCAAACACTTTGACAAGCATATGCTTTCAAGTGTGTTTTTATTTTATTTTTCACTCAACTTTTACCTTCCAACTTGCTCTACTTTCGTAATTCTTTGCTGGAACCGGTGTGAAAATGTGTGTGTTTTTGTAAATTGCGCTTGATACACTTTTTCTTAGAAAAATAAAGAAAAAATATCTACATAAAATGAAAACTTACGTAAATGTACTCAAAATATAATGACCATCTTGTGGAATATCTGTCACTTTCGCCATCTTTTGTTCTCAAGAATAAAAAAAAAAATAAGGATGTGTGTCTGCATGGATGTGTATAATATTCGTACATAAAAGTTGATTTAAGCATTAGAACATGAGTACTTGAGTACCGACAAAAATAAATACAACACTTTTTAACAAATTTTGTCGCAATGAAACGAAATGTCTTGAACAGTAGCCAAAAAGGGGAAATTTCAAAAATCACATATTTCAACATCTAGAGTGACCAGCATGTGAACAACAAATTAATACCAAACTTCAAAGCGGATGGTCTGGTAGAAGATCTTGTTTTTTTGTATAACATACATAGTAACTGCTTAAGGCAAAATTTTAAACTCCTAAAATATTTAAATAATCCATAATCAAACAAACTAACTTTAAAAAACGAATACTGAAATACTTACAAATAAATGTATGTTGTGATAATACTAGCTGGCCCGCCCGTCTTCGCACGGGTAGACAAACCTAGCCTTCGCATAAACATAATCGAAAAGCTAAATTTGTAAAAATATGATCCTCTAAGTCCATGTCTTGTATCTGGAATTATTTAGTTTTTACCCATTTTTATCCTACAAATATCAAAATTTGAAAAAGGATATCCTTAGACCCATTTTCTAAGAAAAACCTTTCAAAACAAAAAAACTGTGTGAGTGCCGGCACTCACTACTAATATGTGTAAACATCAACGTTGCATATTTGGATCCGTTTGCAAAGTCGTCCAAACGTTGTTGACTACGTGCACGGATCGAAAACGGTCTAGGTTGCTTGAAGGGGATCTTCAGATTTTTCTCACTGAGCGAACCCAATATCCTGCTATGCAGATTTTCGTAACATAACGTCTTACATCGTAAAGTGTGACCTCGTAACGTCGCACAGAGAAAAGTATACGTTTTTATTTCATTCTACCGCCGCGCCGGCATAGATGTTTACACACCAAAAAGATTTCTTAAATCGGAAGATTTGTTTTTATTCTCACCCCATTTCACCCTACAAATAATACAATTTTGAAAAAGAATACAACTAAAGCAATTTCCGTAAGAATGCCCTTTCAAACACTAAAAGAATATTTTAAATCGGAACACTTTTTTTGATGTGTAAACATCTATGCTGGCGGTAGAGTGAAAAAAAACGTGAAAGTTCGTGTGCAACGTTACGATCTGCATACTAGGATGGGTGCGTTCAGTGAAAAAAATCTTAAGATCCCCTTCAAGCAAAAACAAGTCCGTTTTGGATCCGCGCACGTTGATGTTTACACATATTAACCGTGAGTCCCGGCACTCACATTTTTTTCATTTTACCCCATTTCACCCTACAAATAACAAAATTTGAAAAAGAATATCCCTAAGGCCATATCCTACAGAAAAACCTTTCAAACAAAAAAAAAGAATGTTCTAAATCCTCGAAGCCATTTCCTAAGAATAACCTTTTAAACGCACGTAGAGTTCTTTCAATCGAATACGTCTTTTTCATTTTATCCCATTTCACCCTAGAAAGTGAATTTTAATATTTTTTCAGCTATTCGCGGTGAAGGCCAATCCAACAAATCAAAGAATATTAAAATCTGGTCAGCCGTTTTGAGTTATAAATGTTGTAACTAAACCGACATTGTTTTATATATTAAAAGATATCATCCCTCCGTAAGAACAGAGGTAGTTCGAAACTTTTTTTAAAGTCAGTAACAAACTTCATACAAACGATTTGTATCTTACTTAGGCCAAGTTTTTCAGTGGTTAGTTAAACCGGAGTTAGCTAACTCTAGAAGGAAAATAACACACAGTGAACTGAGGAAGCAGTTTTGTAGTGGAGATTGCATGCGCAATGACTAAACAAACTGGGTGGACAAAACATCAAAAGTATCTGTTCAGCTAATCCATGAGTTAACTCACTAAATTTAATGAGTTGACTCGGGTTTAACTTTAATCTCGCACTGAAAAACTGGACCTTAGTAGTCCAGGGCTTTTAAACTTTTGCCTCGGAAGTATATTTACTTGATTTAAATTGTTCTAGATTTTTTCCTCTATCTTAGATCATAATATCAATAGTTACGCACTTAAAGTTACGGTTTTTTTTTCTAAAAATACGGTCATGAAAATGGTGTTTTTTATTACCTTTTAAAAATTTAAATTCCCTGGTAACTGCTGAATTTTTTTCACTAATTTAATAGCTATTTGTGATTGTACCCACATATACAAATTAAAATAAAAATGCAGAAAACAAGCGATGAAATCGATTTATTTTTGTAACATCATTAAATAGTTATGAAGTTAATGGGGTGGTGATCCCCAATAATTTTTACACAAAAATTAAGCTTGATATTTGAAATGGCATTAACCTTAACAGTCGACCTTATAAAACTCAAGTTTTAACGAACCCTATAGACTTTTTTAATCCTGTAGGTATTTTTTTTAATTAAATCACTTTTTTCTCAAAGCAACACAAAAACATTTTATCTCAATTTTAAGACCTTTAGGATCAGACAATTAAAACTCAAGTTAAATAGGCTTCGCAAAGGACCTATAAGGACATACGCGTTATTCAATAAACTTTAAAAATAAGTTATTTGGTTGTTAAAAAGAAATGTAATCAACTAAAAAATTTGAAATGTAATCAACTAAAAAATTTGCGTTTCGAACAGGCACGTTAGTTGGACTCATAAGTTAGATGCTATCGCAGCCTTTTATAAGACGCAAGATTTTAGTGGACACAAATACATACAAATTTTCGATGCTGATTTCAGTTTATGAATGTCTGGTATAAAATTCTGTACCTACCTTAAAAAAACCAAAATCATAATTAATTAAGAGTAAAATAAGTGGTTATATCTATTAAATCAGCCACCAGTCAGACATTTTAATAAAACACCAAAATAAATTTAAATATATAAAAATTTCACTTCGCGTGGATCTGGCTTGAAAAAAATACATTTTTATAAAAAAAAAAATTACAAACACAAACAAAAGCTACTTAAATATAGAAAGAGACAAATGGTCGCACCGATAACTAGAAGGCAAATATTGCATTTTCTATATTCATATTCAAACACACACAACAAGTAAAGAACTGTTGTGTCATTTTGACTATTGTTTTCCCCATTAGGTTGCTTATTCCACCATCATAACTTCATTTCATTAATATGTATGTACATTGTAATTCTATTTGCAGAGAAACAATCCCATAATTGGATTGGGAATCCATTACAAAGCGGTTGCTTATGACCTTCCTGCGCTTTAACTGTATAACCATGCTAACATTCATTGCGGGTTGCGTTGGGCGCCATTTATCAGCAGTGATTATGCGAAATAAAGATTATAATTTGTGTTTGCTTCTTGTTTATGAAATTAACCTAGTCGGGTATTAAAATAAGAAACATCGACAACGACACCCTTTTAGTCAGGTTAAGTGACATCAGACAGCTTCCGGTTGGATGCGTGTACTTGTAGTGGGTATAGGTATATTACGAATAGGTCAAAATGAGGAAGGTGATATTGTGGCCTTTGTTGGGTATTTCATTCCACTTGATGTATCACATAATTTACATCGAAAAACAACAACACAACAAAGCAAGGTGTTGGTTTTCCTAGGACTATAATTAATTAACTTTTCCGAGAAATTTTGCTATTATGTGAATGTTGATCAATGAAGAAAAAAATCCAATTTGTGATGCAGCTGTCATTTAAATAAACATGAAGCTATTTATTGAAGCGCACAATTTCAACTGGGAAGTAAATTTGTTTTTTTTTTCAGTTTGTCATCAATTGGAAGGGTTGTTACTTCTCACACTTCAGAGTTCAAGGAATATTGAGTTGTTTTTTATAATTTGTATGAATAAATAAAACAGACAAGTTAATAATTTTCGTCCTTGTATTTTATTTTATAATAAAATATTGTCATACGGAAATTTTACGCTGAACTTCATTTTATATCCTCAAGAAGCATTGTGGTGAAAAGGATTGTTTTTTTTCTCTTCTGTTTTGTGAAAAATATTATAATTTGGTGAACCAAAACACTTTTTTTTAAAACATTTCATGCTTTACGCACTATAGTCTATAACCTGCTCCCCAAAAATCGTCAGTACAGGGAAGATAGGACTTTTGCCTCTCAGTCTGTTTACATTAGCTTGCATAAACCAGTCCCTCTTTAAAGCTCTTATAGGGTTTCCGTAGTTTAAATTACCACTACTTTTGGGAAAAGCTCGCCCATAAGCCCTGTACTGACAATTTTTATTGAACAGAGTATAGTGATTGCAACTCTTTTAGCATCAGATGGATCTAAAGAGAAACATACAATTTGCTGAAAAGATTGGCCAAAGCCAGAGTTCCCTTTACCTTATCAAATGATTCACTTATCATTGATTTTGAATTGTATATTTCAAGTTTGTTAAAACGAAATTGCCTAAAATGTACATACATTTCTGTGTGATGATGAAATGTACTGCCTCTTTCGAGGAATTGACAAATCTCTAGTGATGACAAACTGTCTCTCAAAGTGTAGGACCCTAGAAAATCAAACCCAGAAAACGGGAAAAATAGACACCTCAAAAACTTTCACGTTTTAAAATAAAAAAATTAATTTTTACAACGTTTAATACCAGACTCATTATAATAAATTCAATAAAAAAAAAAATTAATGAACACAACCAGCGATGCCACTTTGCTGCAATTGCAGTAGATTTACTGCATTTTCTACTGTCACAAAAATCTAATCTACTGCACATTTTTCAAAATACATACTCTCAAGCTGTTTTAATTTGTTATTTCACTTTTATTTCATTTGTTTTTTTTTTATATTAATATAATTTATTTTCATTTATTTAATTTAAGTAGGTACAGAAGGTAATACAATCAATTTGCAGACATTTTATTCACGAAACTATTACAAGCTAAATTGTATTCACTTAAATTGGGCACTCTTCTTTTGGTAAAAAAAGGTGAACAAAATCACGAAGAAAAAAAATTAATTACTTTTGTATTGATTATTTATATTCAATTAAATGTTCTGCATCCTACAAGTCTTAATTCACCTGAAAGATTTCATCAACTATTCTATACAAGTCAAAGCTTACTTGTAGCTTTGAGTTACAGAAATAGAGAAATTGCAAAATTTTTCACTTGTAGTAATCGTTTATTACACTTGTAGAGCTTGCATATAGTTAAATGTTATGGCCAAGAATTTAGATTTATTAAAACGATAAGGATTTGCCATTATGTTTTAAAAATGATTTCGGGCAAGTGGCCACAGCGGCTGGCTCGAATAAATTCCAGCCGAGAGGCCCAATTTTCGACCACTTTTTGCAGCAATTGGGGCCGTATGTCTGCAATAACGCGCCGAGTTTTCTCTTCCAAGGTGTCAATCGTCTCGGGCTTATCTGCGTTAACAAGCGACTTCACATAACCCCACACAAAATAGTCCAGCGGTGTTAAATCGCACGATCTTGGAGGCCACGCCGCAGGGCCACGACGCGAGATAATGGCATGTAGCACCGTCTTGTTGGAATCAAAGGTCGTCCACATCAACATCCTCCAATTCAGGCACGAAAAAGTCATTAATCATGGCACTATAGCGTTCCCAATTGACTGTAACATTATGGCCAGCTTCATTTTTGAAGAAATATGGACCAATGATTCCCTCTGCCCATAGAGCACACCAAACAGTGACTTTTTGAGGATGTAACGGTGTCTCAATATACACTTGAGGATTATCATCACTCCAAATACGGCAGTTTTTTTTATTGACGTATCCATTAAACCAAAAGTGAGCATCATCGCTAAACGAAATTCGCTTATGAAAATTGGGATCAACGGCAATCTTGTTTTGGGCCCATTTGGGCACGATTTGCAAACGTTGTTCAAAAGTAAGTCTATTCATTATGAAATGGCAAACCAAACTGAGCATAAACATAAGTGACAGCTGTCAAAAAGACCAACTCCGAAAAAAGTATTGCCAGATTAAAACCACACGTCTAAAAAAAACACCCTTTACTTGTGGCACTGGGCAACTCAATTGTAGATTTTCTATGGTTTCGGGCTCTATTTCACAAAAACATTTCATAATTGCCTGAACCGGCTGTGGATAGTTCGCATATCATCGAACTTAAATTGAACTACATAGAAAAAATTCCAATGGTGTCAAATCATAGATCCGTGGCGGCCAAGTAGCATCACTACAACATAACCACTGATGGATTGTTGGGTGGCTTGTTTGCCTAAGTTCAAATCCTCAATTACTGGTCATTCAAAATCGGCTATCTTGACTCGGTAACCCACTTTTTTCCATCATTGTCTTGGAAGAAACCTCACATGTTCGGCAAAAGGTGTAATATTCTCCGTTCAGCGCACAGGACGAACACATGAATATGTTCGGTTATCAATCAGTTAACCAGTCTCACGAACTTTTTTCACCAAATTGTGTACAACAGTTGCAGTTGGCGCATTATTTCGATCGAAATTTCTATTCAAAATTCGTTCTGTTTCTGCATCACAGTCTCCACTTTCGAAGTAACTTTGCAATATTTCCAACGTTGTTCAACCGTAAATCGATCTATTACGTACCGCAGAAATATAATATTGAGTTCCTGTAAATTTTGTAAGGGAATAATAAGACCTGTCGGTGTCAAAATTACATATCTGATTCAAAAAGAAATCAATAGATGCCCCACCAGATATTTTAGGCATAAACCTGAAACGCATTGTTCTACTACACTTTTATTTTGGACATATTATGCAAGAATTTTATAATTCGAATTTCTTTTTTATGCTCATAAAATGCTCTTGACCAATGAATTGTGAGGCAAATGTATGTAATATGGAAAAAAAAATCTTTTTTTTGACTTTTCCATCATTAAAATATTAGGTTTGAGTAAAAGCTCGAAAAATCCCCTCCACTCAAAACTAATACTAACTCTAACGAGCAAATGAAAAATGTAAAATGATTTAAGGCCCAAAAACTTTATCCTATGAAAAATTCAATAAACCACTGGCAGTGACTGAATTTTAATTACTATTTATATCTATGTTTTCAAGTTTAACCTAGCGAACAACCTTAAACCCACTCCAAGAAACCATCAGGTATTAGTTGAGTGCGTATAGTGAAAACAGTTTCGAAATAAGCCTGCCTATAGCATGATATTCCATTAGAATCTTAAAACATAATTATAACCAGAGCTATGAATATGAAATAATCACTGCATTGACGACATGAAAAGAATCTCCGCTTAAATATAAATTGCTTCTCTATGTACGTATACAATCCCAAACAAAGCGCACACCAGTGAATTCACGCGCTCCTCTTCCTTCATCTGGCTTTATATAGATATGTCTTAACAGCTCTGAGGTTAGGTTAACAACTTTGAAGTACAACTTCACGGTCGTGTCCTCGTATAGTCATCTCTTCAGTATATCATCATGGTCGTATAGTCCTTGTCGTAGTCGCTAAGTTATTCCTTGAAATTCGTATTCATATACTCGTATATTGAAGCCATCATACTCTACTCAACCATAATTGAAGCATATCAACCTACCTGGTGTGCTTCTTTTATTTATTCCACCGACCACTTCTTTCACTTTCATTTCCCGCACACAGCTTCTCATTGCCAGAACCCCATCAGGCCTGCTTCTATACATGATGGTACTCCTTTGAAAGGATATTTATGTAGATGAAAACCCATTACAGCCTCACACAAAAACAAAAGGCTATCCTTTGTGTATGCAAGATATGAAAATTCTTCGATCAGAATGTCATTTATTTGTATGGCTGTAGTTGAACGGATGCACTAGTGTGCACGACAATCTCTTTGTGACGCATTCTTTGGCTAAAAACCGGCACAGTATGGTGAAAAGCTTTAATCTGGTTCAGGATATGGTACATATAGTGGGAAAACTCAAGCCTGCGCTTTTGCATTTGACACACATTTTGATTATCCTTTTATTGTTGCTGGCTTTGGCTTGTTTGTACCTAATAGGACAATGGGCTAGTGTGTTATGTTTTTGTTTTTGTTTTTTTTTTTTTTTAAGGAGACTAGTTTTTCGCCCCTTTTATTTCGTTATATTGTTTTTCAATATTCCATCGCCCTATTGCTGTTTTTGAAAGGAAAATCCATATAGATACAAATTTTGAATGACAATACCTAGTTAAAAAGAGAAAAATCAGTAAAAAAGAAAATATAACGCGCCCAATGAGGTTCCACGTACTTGATGGTTTTTAATTTTTTCCTTAAAAATTAAAATGATGGAAAACTAATTTATTTATTTTTTTATTAAAATAGTTGATTTGGAGTATTGTTAATTCAGATGGACAAATTAGGTCAAAACATAACACTAAAGTCCAGTTTTTCAGTGCGAGATTAAAGTTTAACCCGAGTTAACTCATTGAATTTTGTGAGTTAACTCAGGATTAACTGAACAGGTGTTTTGATGTTTTTTCCGCCGAGTTTGTTTAGTCGTTCCGCATGCATTCTCCACCGAAAAAACTGGTTCCTCAGTTAACTGTGAGTTAATTTACTTCTAGAGTTAGCTAACTCTGGTTCAACTCACCACTGAAAAACTAGGCCTATTATTTGTCGGAAAAAATATGTCTTCTATTAAAGAAGGCTAATTTAAATTTAGCATACCCAATATGTTCATAGGTGCTGTAACTCCTTTTACCCAAGTCTTATTAAAATCGTCAGAGCCATAGGCAATTTAAATTTAAAATAAGGTAATAAACTTTCCAGGAAAAAAATCAAATAGGCAAAAGAGATTGCGAAAAGAACGGCCTCAATCAATTGACGTGGAGTGTACAGAATAATGTTGAAGTTAAAACATGAAGCAATGGAAGGGTTAGATGTAAGCACTTGGGCCTCATTGTATGCTTAAGAGTTTAAAATGTAGCGCTTTTTAGGCAAATGAAAAAAAAATACTAATTTAAATTTTAGGACCCAAATAACTTTGTAACTGTAAAAGATTTGAACATTTTTTTTAAAATCAATATTGTAGAGAATTTTATAAGCCGTTTATTTGTCTCTTATTATTTTTTGATAGTATAATTGGTTTCTAAGATAAACACGAAAAACCGAAAATATGACATGTTACACACTCCTGCCGCTAGAGCTCGCCTCGGATTCATATGGGACATTTTTGCAATCCATAACTAGACAAAAGCATCTCTTAGGAGTTTGGTAAAGTAAAGTGTCGAATTTATTTAGAGATGAAGGCATTTTAACTGGACTAAAAACTTGCAATTTTTAGATCATAACCATTTTTTTGGAAATCATTTATTCGCCCTTTAAGTATCCATATCGCAAGTTAAAATAATGTCAAATGTAAATAAGCAGGAAGGAAAAATAAAATAAAAATAAAGAATCTATAGAAATAGGATGGTCTGCAGGATATGTACAAAATTAAATCCACTGGGAAAACGGTGCAGATAAATGACTTTGGAAAGTTTTAAATTTTATTCGTCGAAAAAGTATATAAATAGAATAACAGATTACCTGCAGTTGGCAAATATACCTACATATGTACCTACCTAATCCAAGTGAGCATTGATGGTACAATGCAGTGAAATTTCGAGAAACAATCCAAGAAGGTTAAATAGACCAGCACCAGGTTACATTGGTCATTATAAGAACAAACTGTTTGTAAAGGGGTCATGCACGTATCTACGGGCAAACATTTAAGGAAAATATATTTTGTAAATGGAACAACACATGATTTTTAGAATTTTTTGTCTTTTTTATTTTAAGATCCTTCAATATTCCTCATTATAACAAAAATTATTGTCAAACCCGAGACCTAAAAACTTGACCTTATTTCAGGACATTGATAACAGATTTATGTACCTCAGTACCTTATCTTCTCTGCAAAAAAGGTTAATTCAGAATGTAGGTAGCCATCTTAATGGCTTAGCATTTATACGCTACGTTGGTTGCTACGTTGGTTGGCGTTGGACCAAAAATCTATTGGAGTTTGATCTTGCTTTTCATTTTGTATGTCATTTAATAAAGGGTGTTTTTTTAGAGGTATAGAACTTTGAAATGGAATAAAACAAAGATGATTTTTTTTAAATTGACATGAAATTTACTTTATTCGAAAGATAATCTTCTGGCATTATAGTTTAAATATGATTTCTGGCATATGACCGCCACGGCTGGCTCGGAGGTCCAATTTTCGATGAATTTTTCCAACATTTGTGGCCGTATATCGGCAATAACGCGGCGAACGTTGTCCTCCAAGTTGTCAATCGTTTCGGGCTTATCGGCGTAGAGTAGCGACTTCACATATCCCCATCACAGAAAATAGTCAAGCGGCGTTAAATCGCACGATCTTGGAGGCCAATTCCAGGGTCCGTAACGTAAAACTATGCGGTTACCAAACGTTTCCTTCAGTAAATCAATTGTGGCACGAGCTGTGTGGCATGTTCCGCCGTCTTGTTGAAACCGCAGCTCCTGCACATCATGGTTGTTCAATTGATGAACGAAAAAGTCAGTAATCATGGCTCTCGCTCTATAGCGGTCACCATTGACTGTAACGTTCTGGCTAGCATCGTTTTTAAAGATGTACAGACCAATTATTCCACCAAACTATAAATCACACCAAACAGTCAGTTTTTGTGGATGTTAGGTTGTCTTAACATACACTTGAAGATTATCATGACTCCAAATACGGCAGTTTTGTTTATTAACGTATCCATTCAACCAAAAGTGAGCATCATCGCTAAACAAAATTCGCTAATGAAAATTGGAATCAACGGCAATCTGGTTTTGGGCCCATTTGGGCACAATTTGGAAGCGTCGTTCAGGCTTCTGTCTATTCATGTTGAAATACCAAACCAAACTTAAAATAAATAACTTGACAGCTGACAAAATGCCCGGCCAGTTAAAATAGTGTTGCCAACTTAAAATTCTATACGTCTAAAAAAAATACCCTTTATTAAGAATTTGTCCTAAACTATGATAATTTCAATTTCATTTCATCTACGTATAATGATTAAGAAAAAGTCTTTACTAAAATATTCAGAATGAAAATGAACATTAAACTAAATAAATAAACGACCACGAGAAAAGTGGTTTTATGTAAATTTCGTATTCAAGAAATACAAAATATTTTGTTTTTCATTTATTTCTTAAAGTTAACCCTATATAGAGATTGAGATTGAGATTTTATCAAATTTCAACAAGTTCCCAAGTCGCCAACAGAAGAACTTTCAGGTCTCTTTTAATAATATTCTGCATGTTTACATTCTAAAAAAAGCACCTTATTGTTATGGTAAATGGTTTTGAAATTATTCCCATTCATCTGACCAAACAATAGCTAAGGAAGTTAGGAGGCAAAATACAACAACAAAAAAAAGGATAATTTACGATTCTGTTTGAATTAAAAACACTGAGATGTATGTACTACAGATAAGGATAAAGAATTCTAACATAAGCTGAATTTTTCTCAAGGAATAAGGCATTTATTTAAATTTCATTAATTTTATTTAACTTTAAGAAATTCTAATTTATGAGTTTTTTATTTATTTTAAATTGTATTTCGGGAAAGATAAACTTTTTCGTGGAATTAAAAAATGTTTGTTTAAACTTGAAAAAAGAACTATCAGCTTAAGTCCACGGGCCAAGTTACCGATCCAGTGACTAAGTGGCATCAGTTATCGAATGAAAGAGTAAAAATAATAAAAACAATAGTTCTTTCATTTTTCCTTCTGAATTCGCATCCATTACACACTGTCAGTCGGCTGTCCATCTATCGAACGAAATTCCGTTTGATTACTGATGAGAAAATGTAAACTTTTGGTACTCGATTGTTCGATAACGTGAGCGGTAATGCCAAATCCACATAAATCACTCACGTATTACTCGAAAACTGATGCGGTAGTTCGGCCCCAGGTTTTGGCAACACCACGATCCCAACTCCCCGGGAGTAAAATGTTGCGGCGATTCCATTATTAGCATGAATAACTTTCGAACATGAACTTATGAAATAAACCAGTTCGTGTTTTTTTCATCGCATATATATGCATATATAAAGGGTGTCTTTTTTAGAGGTATATAACTTTAAGTTGGCAACACTATTTTAACTGGCGGCCATTTTGTAAGCTGTCAAGTGATTTATTTTTAGTTTGGTTTGGCATTTCAACATGAATAGACTGACGCCTGAACAACGCTTCCAAATTGTGCCCAAATGGGCCCAAAACAAGATTGCCGTTGATTCCAATATTCATAAGCGAATTTTGTTTAGCGATGAAGCTCATGATAATCTTCAAGTGTATGTTGAGACAACGTTTGATCCACAAAAACTGACTGTTTGGTGTGATTTATAGTTTGGTGGAATAATTGGTCTGTACATCTTTAAAAACGATGCTGGCCAGAAGGTTACAGTCGATGGTGACCGCTATAGAGCGAGAGCCATGATTACTGACTTTTTCGTTCATCAATTGAACAACCATGATGTGCAGTCGCTGTGGTTTCAACAAGACAGCGGAACATGCCACACAGCTCGTGCCACAATTGATTTATTGAAGGAAACGTTTGGTAACCACACAGTTTCACGTTACGGACCCGTGAATTGGCCTCCAAGATCGTGCGATTTAACGATTTGGTGATATGTGAAGTCGCTTGTCTACGCCGATAAGCCCGAAACGATTGACAACTTGGAGGACAACATTCGCCGCGTTATTGCCGATATACGCCCACTAATGTTGGAAAAAGTCATCGAAAATTGGACCTCCAGATTACATTACGTTCGAGCCAGCCGTGGCGGTCATATGCCAGAAATCAAATATAAATTTTAATGCCAGAAGATTATCTTCCGAATAAAGTAAATTTCATGTCAATTTAAAAAAATCATCTTTGTTTTTTTCCATTTCAAAGATCTATACGTCTAAAAAAAACACAAAGAGAATCCGCAAATCGGATGGAATTCTTATAAAAATATTCTGGTTTAAGCTATTTTAAATCATATTCGTAATTGAAGCTTAAGATGGAAAAGAAGCACATGCTACAGACTCAAGCATTCACTCTTTTTAAAAATCTATTATTAGAAACATTTTACTCCCTTGAATGTAAACTTAAAACAGATATTCTCTTCTTTTTTTTAATCTTGTTGTTTTCAATCAATACTCAACGCTGATTTGCACTCAAGCCCTTAGCAAATTTGCCAAAACAAAATTCCCACTTGTCTTTTCTGCTACTAAATGAAATAATTGAAGTGACATAACAATGTCGGCTTTATATGAATGCATTTCATTTTATATTTCGGCTCTTACTCTTTTAATCTTTTTTGCGGTGTTTTATTTGATATCATACTCTTTCAATTGTTATGGTTCCTCACTCGGCTTTAAAATGTATATGTGTGTGTGTTTTTTTTGTGTGTATCAAGTGGTTATATTGGATTTTGATTATTTTCTTTGTTATTGTTTCAATTTTAATTAAATTTCCATTCAACCCTTGGGATATTGAAACATGATAAAAAAAAACAGTAGGTTCTCTTTTATTAATTTCTCAAGAGAATGTGCACGTGCAGCCAAAATATGTAAATCAATTAATTTCAAAAATATTTTCTCTTGTTGAATTTGATGAACATAATATTGAACCAAAACAATACCCGTTGCAGTCGTCAGTATACATATGTATGTGGACCCACACCGCATTATTGTGTGGAACTTACAACTATGTTACATTTTTTTTTTCTTCAATATTTCCAGCGACCTACTATTTCGCCTTAACTTTAAAAATTCTTAGCAAAATATAAAAATCTTAAAAAAAAAATATTTCTTTAACCAAAAAAAAAAAAACATCCGTCACATAGTTAATACAAATATTTAAAAACTAAGCATTTTCTACAAAACGCGTTTTTCAACTAAAATAATTTTCGATACTTCTACACATCGCTATATAAAAAAAATCAATTTTAAAAAATATACATAAATTTAACAATAAATTAAAAAATAAAAATAATAAAATTTTATACAAAAACAAAATAACAACAACGCAAAACGGTTCAACGCAAATACAAATACCCAGCTTACTGCCTGCTTGGATGTATAGTTGGCCTAAAAAGCAAAATGTCCTTGGTGTTGTACAATATTGGAGGAATAGCGACCGGTAGTACGACGACAGTATCGACTCCCACAACTGCAACCGCATCGACGATAGCCATTGCAGCTGCAGGTGTTGTCAATAATGACAATAACAATAATATGGATAACACCAGTGAGGAATCGAATCCTGTCACTATTTACAGGTAACATTTTTTTACAAATTGAATTTACTTTATTATTCTATACGTTGGAATGTATAAAATTAAACATGCGATCGTAGAGAAGCTACCACAGTAAAGCATATTCCCCCGAGACTATGGGATCAAAGTCTTAGGCCCAGTTTTTCAGTGTAACGCTCCACTCTCCACCAGAGTTAGCTAACTCTATAGAATTAAATTAAGCCACAATTAACTGAGGAGAGATAGTTAAACAAAGTACTAGTCGTTGTAAATTTTTTAAATTTGGTCTTGTAAATTCCAAGTTTTCAAAACTGCCATTAAGTTTTATTTGACGCCATTTTTTGCTGAGCTATGGGTGGCCGACGCCAAAAGTCCCTGTTTTTATTCAGAGTCATATATAGGGTGGGCCAAATACAAGTTTCTTTTTAAAAATGAAATAAAACGAACAAAATTATTTTTTTTTCCCTGTATTATGGCTTTATTAATAAGAGTAAACATTCCCATTGATTATGGAACACAATGTCGTTCAAGTGGCTGCCTCGGCTGGCTTCGCAGTAGCGCAATCTGTCACTCCAATTTTTCAAGACCTTTTTGACGGTTTCGGGCTGTAGATCACGGATTGCTTGGATGATATTGGCCTTAAGTGCTTGAATCGCTTCCGGATTGTTGGCATAACATCGGTCCTTCACGGTTCCCCACAAAAAAAAATCCAAAGGGGTCAAATCGCAGCTCCGACGCGGCCAATTCACATCGCCAAGACGGCTGCTATTACGATTTGGTCCTTAAAAGTTTAAAGGCTCTCCCAAACCAGCGCGAATACTTCCGAACGACGACGAAACTTTCGCCTTTCTTAATTTATTTACATGGAGATTAATGCCAACACCCACACTGGCGCGATGCGAATCTTCGAACATTATTCAGTCGTCGCATATTCGCGCGAATGTGTCGCGTTGGCTTGGGAAAGCCTTTTAATGCGTTATTGTGAGACAAGCTACTGTATTTGGCTTTGAATTTTTTTTTCATAGTATCGATCGTATCGCACTTCCCTTAGGCTTTAGGTCCTGTATTGACAAAAGTTTCACTTTATATAAAAAATATGTTTTCGTAGTCAAAGCACAAGACGTAGCGTCATGGGTGGCTAATTAATCCACAAATCAACCATTGTGGTTGGTCAAAAGTCCTCATAAAATTCCTGTGGACTTTTGGGTCATCCATCAGCCCATTTTAACAGGCTAAAAAGTGTGTTACACAAAAAATATGTTTATCAAATTAATGTTAGCATTATTTTTTTCAAAATATGTAAATACTTATAATGCGGCCTTTATACAAAACCATATTACTGCCCAAAATACTAGCCAAACAAAATTGAGTGGAAATTGGCCGCCGTTACACTGTGCAATATTATTCTCCAAGATTATAGCCCTTCTGCCTTTTTATTATTTTGTATTTGTTTATTGCGTGAAGAAATATGAAGCTGCAACACAAATTTTATTTGTTTAAATATCCTTCAATATCTTGCACTATCCGCAATAATGGCGCAATACAGCTCCTACACGGTAAATATTACTGCACAATACTTGATACTGACCATTAATATTGCCAATTCTTAAATTTAGTTGTATTTAAAGTAATTTTAATAGAGCTGATTTGCCTTTGTTTAGATTTCAAAGTTTCGGTGAAGTTGTCTTCTTTTAAATTTCTTTAACCAGGAAATGAACCTATAACCCACAAGTGGTTTAAAGGTAAATAAGGGACTTTTGGCCTATGAACTTATGACCCTGTGCTTATGCACACCATACTGTATTCAAAATATTAACATAATTTTGTTTTTTTTTTTGAAAAAATTAGTTATTCATATTTTTTGTTTGATTCTACTGATATAATAGTGCTGAAAATATAGAGAACTGTATCAAAAAAAGGTTAAAATTTTAAGTGGCTTGGGGCAGTATTAAAACTTTTTTGATTCAAAAAATATTTTGGATTTTTTTAGGGTATAGTTCGATATAAGTTTTGAACGCGCCGGCCGAACTAGATTTTCCGAAAAAAAAAATATTTTTTCATACTAAAACGATCCACCCTAATACCCATGCCATATGTTAGGATTGGCGCAACATATAAGTATTTAAAAAGCTACACAATTTTGGACACCAAGACAGTTATTTAAAATTTTTGTATTTTCGTCCGATAACTTCAGACTTATTTTAGTGAAAACTTCAAAAACAATCACCCTTATTGTGAGTTTCACCCGAAAAATATATCACGTTTCCTTTTTTTTTCGCCCGGAATTTTAAAACTATTATGAATTTCGCATGAAGGATTTTTTTTTTCGCCTACAAAAAAGAATTGAAAATGACATTACATTCCGTCTGAAATGAATGTTCACAATAAGGGGAAATTTTCGATCATTAAATTTCGGGGGAAACTCATCACAATAGGCGAAAAGTGAAATGTCAAATTTTCCGGGGGGAATGTTGTTGGGGTGAAACTCCCAATGAGGCTGGATATGTTTTACAATTGTTTAGAAAAGTTTTGTTTGGTTTGTTAATTCAAATATCATGTCCAAAAATTAAATATATAATAACTTAACCTCAGAATCTTTAGTATTGCAAAGTTTACTTAACACTGGTCGAAAACTTTTAAATAAAATTATGATATAACTCCAACCCCATCAATATAAATATTTAACACAAAGTAAGATTGATTTATGGAAATTAATATACATTTACAAAATAAAGTCATAATTGAAACAATTTCTATTAAAATGCAAATTGGACACAAATAGTCCCATATACGATGGACCATAGATCGTATCACATTACTGACGTACTTTGTGGGATGGATAACATCAACACCTCATTATCAGTGCGCTTATTTTACTCTTTTTCAGACAATTTACATTTTAAATTGCCTTGACACTGATGGTGCTCACAGGACCAACATATAGTAATAGGGTTTTAATTTCTCAAAGGAAATGAGACTATTTAACTTAATGCATATAACACATAGCCGGTGATTACTTACATAAAGTGAAAATGAATGAACAAGTAAATTAAATTAATCAGCCTTGTTATAAGGTTATTGAATTAATATTTTTTTTTATAAAATTTTAGAATTTTATTTAAATCTCCCCTCCCTCCCCTGACTCTGAGCTACGACTTTTTTCTACCAAAATATTATCAGTTTGTAATATGGAATTTTGACTTATTGGTCATTTTTTTTCACTTTTTTCGTCAAATTCAATAGGGTGCCCCTCTGAACCTGGACCTTGGTCGAATAAATACCTAAGTTTTATCGTTTTGTCCCCTCTTGTAGCCAGGGAAAATCGTTTACTGATCATAAAAATGGATTTAATTTTTCATTTCATGTTGAAATATTGTTTACATAACTCTTTAGCTCTAAACGTATAAGTCATACTTAAAAATATTCGAAAATTGAGTTGGGTATGGAAAAGACTACAAGATTTGAATCGAAAGTCACACAAATTTATTTAAGTGATAAATGATGTAAACGAAGTGACCAGGAATGCTGTTGGGACAGTAAAAACAATTCCCATTACTCGCCTGTTCCGTGAACAGCAAAATACAAAAGTCTACGAGTATACTCAGGGAAAACATAGTCGTTGTAATGGGAGCAATGCAAAAACTAGGGGACGAGGGAAACCGTGTTACACAACAACGAGAATAGAATTTTGACCGAAGTCAATATACCAATATATGTGATGTGTTGAAGAAGAATTTTGTGTGTTTTCGCAGCACTTCCTAAAGGACTTTTCATTCCCGTCACAACATTTGCAGAAGAGCGATCTTTCAGTAAAAATTAAATCAATTTTCAATGAAATAAATATAACATCGCCTTAAAAATGATATCAAAATATTGTGTTTGTGTTTGTTGCAAATCTGAAAAAAATCTCCTACAGCCAAGGGTAGATTTGTAACAAACGAGATGAATGAGTTATTTAAAACAAATTCTCTATAGGTCATGCTGCTCCCCATATTGTTAAGGGGTGGCTTCGCATTATTTTCAGATTTTAGAATTAAATCCTTTCCATTTCCACCAAACCGTGCAGAAATTTAAAACAACACCACACAAATTGTCCCTCGTTTTAATTTAAATAAATTATTTAAACATTTAACGAATTAATTTTGAATTTGAAATTATTTCCAACCACTAGACCGCAAGTAGGTACAGGTGTGTGTACCGTTTTTATAAGCTTAATTGTTTGTTTTTGTCTCTTCGTCCCTGATTCAGCTGGATAATATGTAATTTGTTTCTATATACGTGTTGAATAAATCTAAGGTATAGATAAATTCACTTTTAATTGCCTCTAATAAAGAAACAGCTGCTGACAATAATTATTTTGTTGTTTTTTTTAGGTTGACGTATCGAAATTTTTTAATTGAAAAAAAAAATGTATTTTTTGTCGTTTCAGGTGCCGGGCCCCAATAGCGTCATTAGATTGCATGGAGGAGTTCAGTGGTACGGGAGGTCATCTTGATTTCGGTATCTTTAAATTTTCACACAAAAAAAAGGAGATATTATCCCAAAACTTAGAGTAGAATTATTGTTTTAATTGATTTTTTTTTTTTCACTCTTTGTTTGCTTTTTTTTAGTATTATTTTGGTTTGCATTACTGTGAACTATCATGTAAGCTTTTTATGTAAGGTGATGGATGCTTTTAGTAAAATAATATCCTTATACACATCAGAAAAATCTAGTCGGCAGTGAATACATTTTGGGAAATCCATGAGAGTTCAATTTTCGTTTCGTTAACACTACCTTTATCGAATTAATTCATTCTAAGGAAATATAGATTGATTAGCCTCATTGTGAGTTTCACCCGAAAAAAATGTTTCACCTTAAAATTTGTTGGTCGCCCAGAATTTTAAAAGCTTTTGTGAGTTTCGCCCGAACGAAATTTTATTCGCCTACAAAAAAGAAATGAAATGACATTAAATTTCACCCGAAATTAATATTCACAATAATAGGAATTTTTCTATCATGAAATTTCGGGGGAAACTCACAATAGACGAAAATTGAAATGTCAAACTTTCCGGGTGGAATGTTGTGCGGGTGAAACTCACAATACTGCTGAATATAGAAAATGTGAAAAGATTCAAAGTTCCAAAAAAGAATAAAATTTCCAGATTCGACTTTTTACCAACTTTAAAAAAAAAAATTACAAAGAAAGACCCACTTTTTAATTTTATCAATCATTCTTGAAATTTTCAGTAAATTCACCAGCCTTCCGGAACGAAAACTGGACAATACAAAAAAAAAATGTCACTATTGTGAACAGCCTTTCTACTTCCAATGAAAACCACTTGTGGATTTGTCAAATTGTATAATTTCCTCTGCCGATTCGGTTGCAATGTCGACGAAAAAAAAAAAAAACAAATAAAAACCGAACCCCTTGCAATTAGCTTATTAAAAAAAAAAAAACAATCTAATCTCATCTGATGGCAAAACGTATTGAAAATATTTCTTTTTATAATAATCTAGGTCGTTCAATAAGTTTGGGATCGAATTCAGCATTACCATTACGTCATGGTTCAACTCCGACACCGGGTTTGCGGTACAAAAACCTTGGAAAGAGCGGTCTACGTGTCTCAAATGTGGGTCTGGGCACGTGGCCAGTCTTTTCACCCGGGGTCAGTGATGAACAGGCCGAATCAATACTTAAGCTGGCCATTGAAAGCGGCATAAATTTATTTGATATATCTGAAGCGCATTCGGAAACGGAAATTGGTAAAATACTTCAAAGGACCGGTTGGAAGAGGACAGCATATGTGATCACAACAAAAGTTTACTGGAGTACAAAGTGAGTGTATTGAAAATTATTTGTCATTTTTTTGTACTTACTTTATTCGCATCGCGAACGATTTAAGGGGCGTCCATAATATTTTATTCACACTTTAACACATAATAGATTCCTTTGCAGAATAATGGTTATAGAGAAGTTTGGAATATGCAATCAGCCTTATTGTGAGTTTCACCCGAAAAATATTTCACACTAAAATTTTTTTGTTCGCCCGGAATTTTAAAAGCTATTGTCAGTTTCGCCCGAACGAAATTTTGTTCGCCTACAAAAAAGAAGTGAAATGACATTACATTCCTCCGGAAATGAATGTTCACAATAAGGGGAAGTTTTTGATCATGAAATTTCGGGTGAAACTCACAATAGGCGAAATTTCCCGGGGGGAAATTTTGTTCGGGTGAAACTCTCAATAAGGCTGAATATCGAGCCGTTTCTCACATTTGTTTATGTATTATTCGCTGTCATACAACCATCAATGTACATACAGTGTCTTTCATAAAGCGCTTCCTAACTTTAAATTTAAATAAAACAAAGTATGTGTGAGATATTATTGAAATTTTGTATTCGTTTGAAAGGCCTATCGTTCAAATGTCCGCCGCAGCTTCTCTGGGTGGCGCGCATCCGAAATGTCCAATTTTCCACGACTCTGGCGCATAAATCAGACTAAATTTAACCGATGACATGGATATTTTTTGCTTTGAGGCCCGCTGTTTTCTTATTCGCATATAGACCTGTGACTTCAGAAAAACCCACAAGAAAAAGTCTAACTGGGTCAAATCGCACGATCTCAGTGGCCACACCAAACAGTGACTTTTTCGGGATGCATTGGACGCTCTTGGATCTCATATGTGGATTTGTGTCGCCCCAAATTCGTTAATTTTGTTTGTTGACGTACCCATTCATCCAGAAATGGGCCTCATCGCTGAAGATGACCGTAAACACCCATTTTGATAAAACAATTTTATCATTTGCACGTGTTGTTGAACGCTATATCCGTCCATGGTGATTTGGTAAAACAGACTAAATAAATGACAGCCATTTTGACAGATGAAGGCAGTTTTCGAAAACGTCATCTGCGTCAAAAATGCGTTTGGAAAATGTTCTTAAACCCAAACAGCAAAAGTCTTGTGTTCGCAAACGCAAATACAAATTCTACTGTATTAGCATTGTGTTCGATAATGCAGTTGGCTAAAGTCACTTGTTCGAAAATATCAATTACAGTTGCAGTTGTGCAGTAAAAAAAGGAGGTGACGAAAGAGACAGACATGGTGATTCGAGAGATTGTTAACTATTTAAAATTTTTGGATGTCAGTCAGGGAGTCAATAAAACGATCAACACGTCGCGGCTGAAAATGACGAGCGAAAGTGAATCTGAAAATTCTGATGAAATTGGCTTCTGTTCGAAAACGTCAACTGCGCTTGCAAAAAAAATCATATGACGTTCATAAAAAGACATGTGTGCAAGCAGAACGTTGCATATTTGACGATTGCAACTTTTCCGTCATATATGACGATCAATTGCCGGTCAAACTGACTTTGATTTGACGTTTTCGAAAACGGCCGAAGCTTCAACAATATGGCCGTAATCAACTGTCAAAGTTCGGAAGTCAATATTGGAAGACCGCTAATATGTATGCCTTCTATCGGAAAACTTTTGATTAACATGCACTTCTCATTTCATACCAAAGGTTTTCTAAATCACATGGTTAGTTTTTGAATAAAATTTCAAATTATTAAATGACAAACAGTCGCAATAACAATTTCATTATATGAGCCTTACCCGTATTTAGCCTCCCTTCAAATAGTCGCTCTTTCGAGCTGTTCTTGTTAGTTTTATCCGAAATAATCATCAGTTATATACCTACCATAAGCATTGCAACTTAACAACACTCACAACTCTCACACTCTGATACAAAACACATATTATTTTATACCAAATTAATAAAAAAATAATTATTTTATTTTAACCGGATAAAAAATGTTTTTTTTTTGCAGATCTGAAGAGCGAGGTCTATCAAGGAAGCACATTATTGAGTGCGTCAAGGCCAGTTTGCAGAGATTACAATTGGCTTATATTGACATCGTGATTATCCACAAAGCCGATGCGATGTGTCCAATGGAGGGTAAATATTTTTAAACTTCCGCTTTAGCACTTCTGTGATGATAATTTTTCCAAAAAAAAAAAAATAAATATATTTTTAACAGAGGTCGTTCGAGCCATGACATATATCATTCAGGAAGGCTGGGCCATGTATTGGGGCACAGCTCGTTGGTCCCATGTGGAAATTATGGAAGCCTATTCCAATTGTCGTCAATTTAATTGTATCGCTCCGATTGTCGAACAATCCGAGTATCATATGTTCTGTCGTGAAAAATGTGAACTTTATTTGCCCGAGATGTATAATAAAATTGGTGTTGGCCTTATGGCGTGGGGGCCATTGTCGATGGCATTAAGTGACACGCAGAATGGTGAGAAAATTTTGTTCCCAAAGGGATCGTTTAAAACCAAGAGCCACAGCTACTCCTGGACCGAGGACGAGGTTAATCGAAATGTGAGAACTCATCGTGTGTTCGTTTTATAAGTTGAATTTATTCGAAACTTTTGTTGTTGTTTTTTTTTTTTTTTGCAGGGAAGTTGGAATAAGGACCGTTTGGAGGAAGGACGCAGACATTGTGACAGGCTAAGGGATCTATCGGCTTTGGCGGAAAAACTTGGATGTAGCCCTACTCAACTATCGATTGCATGGTCGCTGAAGCATGAACCAGTACAGTGCTTGTTATTGGGGGCGACGTCTGCTGAGCAATTGCATCAAAGCCTACAGTCGCTACAGGTTAGTACATTTAATTAAAAATTTACTTTTTCTTTTAAATTTTTTGGTACTGACTAATGACGAATGAATGTTTTATAATTTTTGAATTTGTTTGTTTTATAACAGTTACTACCAAGATTATCGACCAGTGTGATGCTTGAATTAGAACGAATTCTCGAAAACAAACCGATTCGGCCGCCAATGATATCAACTTTGGCGCTTCGGTGACAATCAGCCTGCCCTCAGGGGCCACCTAGTATAAGTGGCGCTTGTGGGGCAGAGTCACCAAAGGACGAAGAATTCTGCGAGGAAGCCGATCCGAAAGATGCATCAAAGCAGGGTTTCTGCACTATTCAGTGACGAAAGGAGTCTTTAGATAACGATAATAAATTTTTGAAACCGATAAGTAGCAAAACTAGCTTAAGTAGTACAACAATAATAACAACCGTTAGTAACAAGCCAGATCGAATAACTCTACAACAACAACAACTACAAATACAACAGCTGCAACAGCTGCAGCAACAACAATTACAACAACAACAACGTTCTTCACTTTTTAAAAGTTCTTCTTCAAATTCAAATAGCAATTTATTAAATCTAAACAATGAGAATCGCTTAGATAGTTTACCAATTCAAATAGATTCTTTAAACAATAACAATTCTTATAACCAAAGCAATCAAGCAAATGCTGGCAATAATAATGAGACATTAGCAACAGCAAGTCATCATCATTCAGTGAAAGACACAACAATCAATATGAGCCATACCCAAGCTTACGACGAAAGATCCAACATGACCAAGGCCAAGAAATCCTTGCTTAACTTCAGATCGTTTGACTTTCACATCAAGTCCCTGTATTCGGGCTTGCGCCATACCAAAAATCCATCCGAATCGGCTCACCACCAACACCAAGACCCGGAATCCAACTCAACAGCAGTTAACGAACACAACCCCGTGGCGGCTCATAACCGAACACCTCCATATCTGAGGGTTGAGGAAGTGGACATTGAGGAGTCTGAAAATCTCCTTCTTGACTATCCTCAATCACCTTACTCTTCGAGACGTAATAGTGACGATAATCGATCGAGCGCAAACTTGTTACAAATAAATCAATTTGATATGTCCATTTCTCCAGGCAGTTCACCGTATTTTTTGTCGCCGATACCAATTTCGGGAAACATAAGACGTTCGTCTACCTCGGACATAATGTGTAAGCGAAGCAGTGCAGGAAGTAGTGCTAGTTCAAGTCGACGTCCTAGCACATCCGATTTGCTAAGAAAAGCTCGAGAACGCAAAGGTAGCGAATCGAGCAATCGTATTGGTAGAAGTGTTTCACACGGTGGATTGCCACGGGGTGGCGGCGGTGGTGGTGGCCGAGGTGGGGGTCGTCGAACAAGTATAGCTTGTTAGATTGATTTTTTGCTGAGAGAAGCTTGTAAAAGTTTAAAATACCAAAATTGAGGGTATGTTAGTTGTTTTGAAGTCTCGAATTTTTAGTCACAGTCTCCATCAGCTACCTCTATAGTTACTCAATACTTCGTAGGACCCCTATCAGAAAATCTATTGTAAATGGAATTTCCTTATACCTTATACGAATCTCAAAATAGCTATCAAACTAGGAGGTGCAACATTTATCCCTGTATTTGAAAATATACAGTTATCAAGTATGTTTCGGTGGTGTATAAGAGTTCCTTTATTTTGAGTCCCTTTCGGTCGAATAAGGTCTACTGGTCACTACTTGAAATGCTCTTCCGCCGACACTGCTCAAAGCCCTAGAAACTAGCACTGCAATTTGCCCAAATTTCTTAGTTTTTTATGTGAAAGACAAGAGTTTAAGATTTATGTATATCAACGCTATTTCAAAGCCCGGAAAAGGAAACAGTTATCAACTTTCTCGGAATCGGCTAAGCTGATTAAATATTATATTGTCATATTTTTATTACAATGCGAAAAAATACCATTATGATATCAAGGAGAGCCTGAAAATTGTTTTCACAGAAGAATATTAATGTCGTTTGTGGACGTTCGGAGCTACTCCTTTTTCACTCTTTTTACTCCAAATTTCCCATTTTGGATAGGAATGAAACAGTTCCGAGATCCAAACGAAAACGACATAAGAGATTAAGAGCTATCTCTGTTCTCAACACGCGTTATGACTCTTAAGGCGAAAAGGTATACATTTTGTTCGAATGGCTCTCGAGTCTTATGATTTGTGAGCTGATTGACTTCCCAAACATACCAAGACCAAATTCGTAGAAGGAACAAAAGGTTATCTTTGCGACTGTTTGTATGTCAAATTCAAACAAGCCGGCCGTCTAGGGTATAGTTATGATGAGTTCCATGAATATGGCATCAGAATTGGCGCGATCGACGATGTCTTAAAAGACCTGCTGAAACATGCCATACGGCTTGTCAGAAAACTGTGAAACATGTAACTGGCTGAACACAATAGACGCGCGTTATTATTATAACTTATTTAACTCCTAGAGTCGCGTTCGCGGCTGCGTCTCCATTGTATTCACTTTAACGAGAATTTTAACTTTGACAGGTGTGAACGCGCGTTCGAACGCGCTTCTATTGTGTTCAGCCAGTTAAGGTAACTTCGTATATATAAACGGTTTTTCAATAATAGAGTTGAAATGGAATAAAACAAGCTGTGTGTGAGGTATTAAAAAAATTTAATGACTCTTCCGGCTGAATTTGAGCGTTACCGAAAATTACAGACCAAAGACGCCGCCGGGCTAAAATTAGCCATCCCAAAATTAAATGAAACACCGAACGGTAATTTTTTGAGGATGCATTGTCACCTGGTTAACATAGCCATCATCCAAAAATGCGCCTCGTTGCTAAATATGATTTTTCGGGCAAAATTGGGGTCCTCTTTGTGTGTGGTCATGATCTTTGAGCTCCTGGGGACAGTTGGATCTTTTACGGTTGTAAGCCTAAGTCCCGACCCAAAATTCGGCAAGTTTAAGTAGGGCGAGGTATCGACTGCCTCGGGTTCTGCGGCTGTACACTTTCACGAACCGCGGCGATGTTCTCATATTTGGCCACCAAACGTTTAAGAGTCGACTATGAAGGTTAACCACGTCTACAGTAAAATAGGCGCAACGAACGCAACGATTGCACTAACCAATACTCATTTTGATAAAAAAGTTTTATAATTTGGACGTGCTGTTCAATCATGTAACTCGCCATGGTAATTTGGCATCAGTAACTGAATAATTTTATCAGTCTCTTTCAACATATTTTTTACGAAATTCCGTTCGCAGAACAAAATATAAGACAAGCTCTTTGTTCAATGATTTTGTTTGTATAGTAAAAACCTTGATGCAATGCGAGTTGCAGATCTACGCCATACTGATGAGAAGCAGCCCTACCGATCAACCTTTGGAGCTTCGAATGTCTTATGGTTCTGTATATCCGAAATATTAAGACCTCACATCGATTAAGTTGAAGTGTATCGAGTATTTTTATTAAAGAATAGATATCAAAGTTATCTCCTTAAACGACCTATTCATATTATACCTGGCAATCCTGTTCTTTAATAGAAATCGCTTGCTTTATTTTTTAACTGAAACAGTTGACTGGGCAAGCCCTAAATTGAGATCATTACAAAAGCACTTGTGGTAACCTCCTTTTGGCATGAAACTGAGAAAAGTGGCAGATTAACGATAATTACGGTACTTTGAAAATGGGAATTGCAATGGATTGGAGTGGGCTCTGATGATTTTTTCAATGCGTGCATTATCGATTAAGCGTTCATCTTCCAAATTGTCAAACAAAATGCTGATTTCCATTGATGTTAATAAATTCGTTTTACAAAATTAACACCTATAACCGTAGTATGTAAAGGGTGTTTATTTCAGAGGTATAGAACTTTGAAATGGAACAAAACAAAGATAATTTTTTTTAAATTGACATGAAATTTACTTTATTCGAAAGATAATCTTCTGGCATTATAATTTAAATATGATTTCTGGCATATGAACACCACGACTGGGTCGGACGTAGTCTAATCTGGAGGCCCAATTTTCGATGACTTATTCCAACATTTGTGGCCGTATATCGGCAATAACGCGGCGAATGTTGTCCTCCAAGTGGTCAATCGTTTCGAAACTATGCGGTTACCAAACGATTCCCTCAATAAATCAATTGTGGCACGAGTTGTGTGACATGTTGCGCCGGCCGTCTTGTTGAAACCACAGCTCTTGCACATCATGGTTCTTCAATTGATGAACGAAAAAGAACGAAAAAAGAAAATCATGGCTCTCGCTCATATAGCGGTCACCATTGACTGTAACGTTCTGGCCAGCATCGTTTTTAAAGAAGTACGGACCAATTATTCCACCAAGCCATAAAGCACATCAAACAGTCAGTTTTTTGTGGATGTAACGGTGCCTCAACATATACTTGAGAATTATCATCACTCCAAATACGGCAGTTTTGTTTATTGACGAGCTTCATCGCTAAACAAAATTCGCTTATGAAAATTGGAATCAACGGCAATCTTATTTTGGGCCCATTTGGGCACAATTTGGAAGCGTTCAGGCGTCAGTCTATTCATGTTGAAATACCAAAGCAAATCAAAAATAAATCACTTGACAGCTGACAAAATGGCCGCCACTTAAAATAGTGTTGTCAACTTAATGTTGTATACCTCTAAAAAAACACCATTTATATCGGGCTCGTTTTTACACAGAGTAAACTCCTCTAAGTAGGCAAAAGTTTTGTTATTTTACTCATACGAAATTACAGGGTGGCACCAAAGAAGCGAAGGTGTTTGAATAGTCCTAAAGTCTATTTTTATATTTTTTTTTTTAAGTACACAATGTGGAATTTGTTTACTTTAAATGTGAAAAATAACGTCGCTACTCTTTAAAAAAGCCCCAAATTTAGACATCGGTAGCGGTTAAATCCGGAGAAAAAAGCCGGTGGCCAATTTATTAAAATCGCAAATTTTTGAAATAATGCAAAATCGAGCTGCTGCTGAATATCTGTCGATTTAATCTATTGAAGAGGCTGCACTTTATAAGGAAACTTCTTCAAAATACTGAACGTTGACTTTCAAAATAAAATTTGAAGGTATGCGATCGTTTTTCAAAAGGTAATCCTTCCATTCGGAATTTCCCCAAGTCTTCTTTTCACAAATAAAAATCTGAAAAAATAATTCATAAAAGAAATTATAGATTAATAAAATCTGTTCGTTTCTTTTGCGACACCCTGTAGTTGTAGTTAGCTTGGTTTACTTAAAGGTTGGTTTACCTGAACGTATTTAAGTTGGCATCCCTACATAAAAAAGGTATTCAATTATTCATGCAACCAACGATCGTAAAGATCGTCAACGTCGGAAAGTTTACAATGTCGTTAACGAACTGTCAAAATTCGTATGGGAAATCTTTTCCAACAAATCGTAAGCTTTCTGACAAGAAATTATTTGTGTCTTAAACGAAGATGGTAAATAAAGAAAACTTTTTTCAATGGGATTATGACATTGTGTGAATCAGCTGATTGGTTTACCATATCATTTTCGCAAAATGTTTTTAGGGGCATTCATGAAACGTGCGTCGGAAACTTTACGATTTTACGACGTCGGAAAGTTTCCGACGTTGCATGAATACCCTTTATAGGTACATTAAGCCAGTTCGTTCTGCCTGTTTGCCAGTTTGTATGAAAGTTGATACAAAGCTTCTTATTTTCCTCAAGTTCAAAAACATCTTTCAATTTCTTCTCGCGAATGACGTATTCTTAATTTCCTAACAAGTCTATTCCTCCAAACTGATATGGACTTCGGGTAAGAGTGAGTTAAAGCATTGGAATCTATTTAAGAAACTTTAACACTTTTGTTTGGAAATGTCAAATCAATGTATTGAATTACACCAAAGTGACGCGCCAGAGAACTGTCTGATAGTTTTGAGAAGAAAAATTCGTTACACTCTTAGTTTTGGCAAAAAATGGAACGGTTTTTCAAAAGAACCTTGTAATCCTGTCAAAATATAAACACTAGTATTTGATCGATTTGCTGCTTGCTTGGATAATGGTTAAAAATATTTGTAGAAAAAATGCCCAGCAGAGTATCGAACTCGACAGAACTCTTTAGAAGACAAATAATATTTTTTATAATAAAAAAAACAAAACAATTAAAGCAAACATTATTTACTCAAAATATATTTAAAAACAAAAGTAATAAAAAACGTCGAAATCAAATTTCATTAAAAGTTTTAGAAAAAGATATGAATTCAAAAAAAAAAAAAATAAAAAATAATTTAAATCAAGCAGATACAAAATATTTGAAATCGTAATTGCCTTTTGAATAAACATTATAATTATAATAATAATAAATATATAAATTAATTATAATAAACTTTAATTGTTACAACAAACAAACAACAAAGCCATATTGTAAAGAAGCTTTATTCTCATTTTCAATATTCTAGCTATAGTATTTTAATTTAAATATATTCAAAAATATCTTTCAATATTTTAAATAATAAAACTTAGCAACAAAAAAAAAAAAAAAAAAAACACGATACCTACATTAAAATACTAAAAAAAATATTCTCGTTTTAAAACACAACTATAATAAAATAATACAACAATTCTCTCTCACATACGGACTGTGATTTAAAATTAACTATAATTGTGAAGAAATAAAAAACAAATCAGAAAAAAGATTATATCAATATGTCAACAAGGGATGAGTAAAACTGAATTTAAAAAATAAAATAGACTAATTGTTTGTTGATAAACAAACTATAATCGAAATCGAAACTGCAGCCAACCTTATTTACTTATGTTTAAATGAATGACAAATTAAGGTAATTATATTTTTTTATTTTAAGTTTATTGAACCAAAATGCAATTTTAAATTCGATTAATATTTATTATTTATTGTACCTATCCTAAATACATGTTAATCAATACATTTTAACTTGCTCTATAGGGCAAGTAGGTATTGGATTAGTGTAAAAAATAATCGAGGTTGTCATCAAAACTAAGACTACGATGGTCGAGAAGTCCGAAAAATGGGTTTCGTCATGCTGTCCGTTGGCGTGCGGCGGTCGGTGTGTCCACTGATATTTGAGCCAGAGCCTAAACCGGTTAAACGAGTTGCTTCAAATCTGGTACAGAGTATTTTTATGTGATTTTTATGAAATTTGAATTTTTTGTGTTAGCTCACCTAGAACGGGTGCCTGCAATTTCGTGCGATCCAGTCGTGCATATTTAATATTATTTTGGGATGTTAAGCATTCTTTATTTTTGATCAATGAATCAATATCACACAAAATTTTCATTTTCCTTTCGATGAACAACGATGATGCATTGAGCTTCGAGTGAGGTGTGACAGCTTGCTGTATCATTAGCTTTTCTAATCTAGCCCAACCTAAGCATAGTAACTTCTTGATCTTGCGTACAGAACAAACCCAAAAAATCAAGATTTAGCTTTATTTACTTGGACTTGTTGAATTATTGAATCAAAATAGCTTTTAACGGCCTTTAGGCCATACAAATTGGCGTTTGGTCCAGGCGATCTCACTTAGACTCATCAGTTGACTAGTGAGGGTCTTGTCAATACGCCATTTTTATTAAGTTCAACTTACATGAACTTTTGGACGAAAATCCAATGTGAACTATATCCTTAAACTATTAAAATTCTTAATCATTGACCTGGAAATGTTTGCCCTGGGCCAGGCCTTAATTTAAACTTCTGTTTTGTCTAATTATATGAGTTTCAACTTTCTTTTTTGGTATTTCGGAGGTAATGCTTGTAAGCCAGGACACAAGCTGGCCAGCCCCCATTAAAGTCTTTCATGTCCATTAGTCATTAAAAGCTAGAGTGGTTGTGTTACATTTTTCTAGAGCCTCGGGGAATTCCATTGTATGTAACGTACTCGACTTTCGTACATATAGTTTTTTAATGGATTTAAAGCAAAATAGCACAACAATTTGTAATAATACTTTGTCTTTACATAATTTGAAGTCATCGCTATGATGTGACAAGCGTTTATAAGTCAAAGTTTAAAAATCTACTAACTATACATAGAATAGTTTGTGTTACATGCACGACAGTAAAATAAACCAAAGTTGGTAACTGCATTTATTCTTGGTTTATTTTAGCTTAGCTTTGAATTGTCATAAAAAAATAGCCATTTTTTTTTACAAAATAATCATCGACTAAGGATTTCCTGAACACAAAAAATATAGTTGCATAATAGCTGCCTTCAAGTACCCAACAGTGATGTCACGTTCCCGACATGTACGAAATTATAACTTAAAAATCAAAGGAAATACTGTTGAAAAAGTTGCCTTCTTGATATAAATCGTGTATTTTAGCATGTATTTTATTTCCATTAAATTCCAGTACATGAAATTGCGAAATGTCTGAAATAGGATCTAACTTCTCCCATTGCTTTCGCAGATTTAAATAACTTTCGTGTTGGGTACCAATCTGCCAGCTAAGTTCGCACCTCCTCATCACTTTTAATAGTAAATCCTTTGCCTCGAGACATACAGCCCTATTCTGCTATCCGATTCGATCGAATCTTTCGATTCACGTGAATGTTTCATTCAATTTGCCTCAAATTATTAATTGAAAACTCATATCTATTCAATGCAAATCTTAACCAGTACTTGTTTTGATCGCAATTTATACGCATTATGGAACAATCATTTCCTTCCCGCGGATAGCAGAATGCAAATGTTCACGCGAACGTTTTGCAGAATAGGGCTGATAGCCTTTTGTCTGACAACCCGTGTTACATTGCCTCCAATCCCATGTATTACTCCAGTTCCATGCGCAGTGGCAAAATACTTCCATGACAAAGATGTTTGGTGTTTTTGAGAAAGGTAATGTAAGAGTCTAGCCCTAGCTAAATAAATTATACGAATTAAACAGCTTTTTCGTGTCTTACAGGTCTTACAAAAAATGCGTCACGTGCATTTTATATCAAAAGTTAGATTTTTTCACTGGCATAACTGCTTTCATACATACCTTCTCGGCTTCAATGTTAGTTCGCTGACATGCGTTTTCCTTCGATATTGAAGCTCAAAATCGATCATCCCTACTGATGAGACAGCGGTAAATTGGATCCGTCTATCCGTAGTATCTGCGGACATTTGTTAAATCATATTTCACTACACTTCAAATAAGCCTGTGCCTCTGTGATGTTAATTGCTATTTTTTATTGTGAGATGTTGTTAGCATTTTTTGCGGACTCTAGGACCTGAAGTCTTTCGTTTTTGTCGATTTCCAGGGATAGATGTAATTCGAAATCAAAAAATCAAAAAGCGTTTCGAGAAGAATTTGTTCAGTCCATCTGCATATTGAAAAATTATGGATCTGCTTAGATGTGTCTTTCGGGATCTTGGGGGTTCAACTTATCTTATGCAAGATCTTATGATCGAAAAGAGTGCATCCAATGACAAGTCGGTTCTTCTTCCTCAAATTTTAAGTACTTAATGTTACTCCCCTTCGGGCTGCTTAAGATTAACACAAAGACTTTTTGGCTCCTTAAAATTCCACAGTAGCTTTTTATTTAGTTTTCTACTATGTATATATATGTATATATTTCGTTTCTGTTGCATTTTGGTTAACACTTTCAACCAAGCTTAAGGCTTTTTATTTTATTTTTCATTCTTAATAATTTCCGTCCGTCACGCAATAAAATTAAAACATGTCGTTAATCATGATATATTAAAAGAAAAAATATTATGAATTATTTGTATTAAGCTTTCGCAATCAGGTAAACCAGTTTCTATAAATTCGTAACTCATATATTTTTTTGTTTTTAAGCTTTGCAAATTGTAAAATAGGGAAAAACAATAAATAAAAAAAATATAAATTTAGTTAAAATTTAATTAAAATATCGGTGCTAATTTTTTTCAATATAATTTTAAATCAATTTTAATATATTTAAATAGAATAACATTTATCATAATCGAATGTAGTGTGATTATATCGAAAAATAATTTTAATTAATTGTTTTTTTTGAATGCACTGCCGTTACAATTATTTTATTTTATTGAAGTAAAATTTCTTTTCGTTTTTGATTTTTTTTTTTTATAATTTTGAAGCACTATTTTCAAAAACTTAAATTTAAAAAAAAAAATTGTAAATATTTGCAAAAATATATATTCAAAAGAAAATATGAATAAACCTACTTATATATTTAAACAAAACAACCCCCATTTTTATAGATAGAAAATCGTTAAAATGTATAAAATTTAAATAAAAATTAAAAAAAAAAAAAACAAAACCGAGTGATAAAATCAAGAAAAAAAAAAACAAACGCGCCTTCTAAAGATTAAAAAAATTGGAAACGATAGCGAAAAAAAAATAAAAATAAAACATCTTCACTATTAGAAGCATATAAACAAAATTCTTTTATTTTTTAATTTAATTTTTTCTTCGGATTACAACTATACGCAAAAATATATTCTTAATATTTAAGATTAAAAATTTTAAAACCAAAACAAAATAAAAAAAACTTTCAAACGTAAAAAAAAAAAGAAAAACAAACAAAAACAAAGCATACGTCAATGCTGTTTTTCTGTTTTGAATCATTCATATAATTATAATTATTATATATAAAAAGGGCAATGTAGAAAAACGCAAACAATACCAAATTTTTCAATTATAAAATCTAAGCACACACGAATACACCAATAGATTAATTAAAAGAAAGAGCAATTCCCTCATTTTAAATCGCAAGAGGACATAATTTAAAACAAAAAAAAAAAAAAACATTTTAAAACTAAATAACACAATACAATTTAATTAAATACAAATAAAATAAAAAAATACTTCGCAATCTATTAAAAAAAAAAAACAAAAAAGTAAGGAAATATTTTCTTATCAAAGCTGGCAATAATGATAAAAAATACAATAAATATTTTAATATTTATTATAAATTATATACAATCTTTGTAAAAATTAACTAACTAAACAAAATACAAAAACATGCTTTGAGCTGTTGAGAAAGTATAGTAAGTTAAAAAAAAAAAAATATAATATCATTTTTATTCTCTAAGAAGGCAATAGATGAAATAATTTGCTCAATACTCTCAAACAACTTTCTGGTTATCTTGCAATTTAAATTTATAATTTGGAATATTTCAAACAACTTTAGGGGTAATCACGATTCGATTGTACTTGATATTTTAAAAGTAACCAAGTCTTCGAGGTATTTTTGAAGTGAGAAATGGGGTGATATGTAATTTAAAAATATAAAAAGTAGGCAATGGAAAATGAGGTTATAGACTCCTTCAAGTATCCTGAATTCTGGTGAATGTTTTGTCCTGTTCGTCAAAAGGGAATTTAAAAACGACTGTTTTTCAAGTTTGATCTAAAAACAGAATGTGGTCTTAGCCCTTATGCGACTGTTGGTTTTGGCATCCTCACCTCTGCACAAGTCAAATGTGGCCCATTAGTATAACAGATTAGAGGAAGGTCTGCTTAGCTTGAGTAAATCGTTCCTCGCCACATCACAATTTTAGTTTGGCTATCGGCTTAAAAAATGATTTCTATGCCTATTGACCCATTTTTCGTCAGTTTATTTGTCATTTTATCAAGTTGTCCTGATGGGATCCATCGAACGATTGCTGAGTTTGTCTCGGTAATTAATATCAACTCGTTGTAACAACGCTCTACCAGTTTTGACTTTGTGGCGATTGAGGAAATTGTTCTCTCGTTTGGATAACTGTTAACATTTAGTCTGTTTAAATTTATCAGTAAAAACACATTAAGTACCTACTTGTAACATTTAACGTTCGTTTCACGTTGATGTTGCTACATTATGTCTACCTGCTATTGAAATTATCCAAAGACCAAAACTGATTATTGCACATCTAAGCCGTGAATAATGTACAACAATATTCTAATGTAAAGGAATCCCAATTGTGATGCCAATTTAATTGTTGTGTACGCAACATTAACTTAACTTGATATATAAAAATGTTTAAAATTAATTCACTTTTGGGCATGAGACCAGTTTATACCAATCTGCACCTTTTTATCATAAAAACACTTTGTCGATGAAGTCTAGGTCTCTAAGTTGTGTATTTCCAAGGCTGAAATTGTAACTGTACTACAGATCGAGGAATAAGCAATTGTCAAAAAGTCACGCTTTAATTTAGTTTGAAGAAATTCAATGTCAAAGATGGATTTGGTTTTCCTTGTAAACTCCCGATTGCTTAAAACATGGCTCAGAACTCAGATGACTTCACTTCTTTCTCAATGGACTCAACGCTCGTCGCGTCGTTGTTCGTTGTTCACAATCTTTTGGGTATGCAACTGTTTTTAATATTACCATAACACTGATTGTTCTTCGAATCGTGAATATCCCTTACATAACTTTTTTATTCAACTATACCATTTCTGTCTTCCAATGCTGTATTTTCTTTTTAATTATTTATATCGAATTTGTTGGTTTTGGTATTCACAGTGCTGCGTCAATAATAAATTAAAAATTTAATAATACAAAAAAAAAATAAAATTTTCGGAATAATAAAGTATGTAAATCATTACGACTAATAAATTAATATCACAACAAAAAATTAAAGAACAAAAATTGTAAGAACAATATTTCGGCTAGAATGCATAACAAGCACTTAAAATATTTTAAGTAACAACAAAACAAACAAATAAAATACAAAGTTATGTATAATAGAAGAACGTATATATATTTAACATAAATTACTATTTAAAAATAAAATTATCTTTCACTTCATATGATGTTGTTTTATTTTTAATGAAAATTTGAAGACATTTTTTAAAAGAAAACATCGCTGGGATAAAAGAAATAAAATTTTCATTATGGAAAAATATGCTATATTAACGAATACCATTTTTCACAGCAAGCTACACACTAGAAAAATTGTAAATACAGAAACTACAGGATAGGATGTTTGCCCCTTAAAAACCCCCGGTTCTCCCAAAATCACTGATACTTCACAAGTCACAAGAAGAGGTGAAATTAAGTTTGCGACTTTTTCGTATTCTCCACCACAGTCACATATTGTGAGAGCCACAAAAACAATCGAAATTGTGATCTCCTTCATACCAGGCTCCGTATTACGAATTGCGAAACCAAAGGAAAAAATACGATAGCCAAGAAAACGATAATCATGAGATAAACCGATTATGATTTAGGAGAATGAATGCTTGAAAATATTGCCAAATATAATCAAAAAAAACCTTCGCCGGTTTACCACCGCCACTTTACCTTTACAGCTTTCTCAATCCTTAACATCGAGGCCATCTTTTGCTGGAATTCAATCCTTTATGACTTGACACATAGGGGACGAACTATTTTTTCGGGTTTATAGACCATTTAGTATCAATTATTTCCCAAAATCCCTGACACAGCACATCTCCCCGAGGTAAAGTTAATGCTTGAAATTATGTTTTCAGTCAGCCCCTGTAAAAGAGAACAACGCCGACGTGAAATTCAAATATCAAATTACACTTCATCTTATTTATTGGTAGCGATTTATTGCATTTTCAGAGTAAATTTCTGCGTTGCCAAAGAAGCCCCTTGTAAGCATCAAATAGGTAGTTCTACATCACATTTCACGTGCTCTCATGGTAAACCGGCGGAGGTAAAGTGGCGGTGGTAAAGTGGCGGTGGTAAACTGTCCAAAGGTAAACTGGCGGTGGTAACCGGCTGTGGTAAACCGGCGGTGGTAAAATGTCATATACCGATTATAAATGTTTGGGCATTCTTTGCCACGTTTTTTTCAGTTTTTTTTTAAGGACCAAAAATAACGGTACCTGTCATACAAAGTTTTTCGGCCAAAAAGAAAGATAATCTTTTTCGCAAAATCGGCTCCAGATTTATTTTTTTTAATTCAATGAATTTTATTAGTAAAAAAATGATTATTAATGGCACCTCCTAAAGAACCATTTTTTGATTATCGCTTTTCTTGAAAACGGTTTAACTGATTTTGAATTTTGTTATGAAGAATGATTGATACAGTCTAAATAATACTGTGTACCACAATTTTCAAAAAAGTTTGAAATTTTTTTTTTTTTTTGAAAACTCAATATTTTGAAAATGATTTTTATTAAACTTGGAAAAAAGCAGTTTTTAACTTTATCCATAAGATTTTTGACAAAAATTATTCTATAAATTATATTACAAGCAAAAATAACGGTACCTCCCATACAAATGTTAAAAAACCGAAAAGAAAAATCTTTTTTTTTTCTCAGAAACGACTCCTACGATTTTCATAAAATTTTTTTGTGTATTGAAATTAATACGATCTAACATTTTAAATAATAAAATTTTACATTTCATAGCAGTACCTCTCATAGAACGTTTTTTTTTTATTTTCGACTATCTCAATGTCTGATTAACCGATTAAAACTACATTTTTTATACAGAAGCTAGTAAGAAATATAAATTATATTGCATACAATTTTTTTTTTTTAAATTATTTTCGGATTTAAAAAAAAAAAATTTTTAAATATTTTTTGAAAATTCGATATTTCGAAAACGGGTGAAAGATTTTTTTGTAAAATTCAATGTTTGACTCCACTTTAATAAATACGGTATGAACTCGATTTACGCAACCCTCGATTCGTGCAACTCCTAGATTTACGCAACACTAAATTTGTAGCACGTCTTGACTCTATAAGTGCAACTTTTCAAAAATGTTACCTCGATTTGTGCAACTTCTTGTGTTTATTCATCTCTTTTCTATTTCCATGCTCTCCTTTTGATTCTGTATTCCTGCCGTTAATTGACAGCCAGTTTTTCTGAACAAAATTCCTTGTAAAAATAATACACAAACACATAAAATGTATCTGTATTTATTTGAATGGGTTGCGATTTCATTAGTGTCTACGGAAAATTTGTACAGGATGGGTGTTACAAGAAATATTACAAAATTGTCTATTAAAAAAAGAAGTGATTTTTTATCAGAATTAGAAAAGGATTTCTGTGGTGAAAAATTATCGAATAAACATGAACTTGTCCAGCCGAAATAGAATAGAAATAGAGCAACTTAACTTGAGTGCAGATCAGATCTGCAATGCAGACGAATCTAGCTTATTTTGCAGAATGTTGCCGAAAAAAAAACACTTGTTTCTTTTAAAGAAGCGTCAGCGCCAGGACTAAAGTTTTTTTCATAACTTTGTCGTTATCTATAAAAAAATAAGCTATTTCAACTATAATTTGTTTAAACAAAAATACAACCCAGTAAGTGCAACAACCTCGGTTATTGCAACTGCCCCAATTTCCATTAGTTGCGTAAATCGAGTTTGTACTGTACATACTTAAAATTGGCGTTCCAATTTTATTTTTCAAAAATGTTAACAAAATTTTTTATATGTATAAGAATAATTAAATTATTTTTAAAACTGTTCCTACGATTTTTAAAATTTTTGTCTTATAAATTAATAATTATACAAAAATTTCTGATGGTGTACATTGCGTTGGGTTCAAAACAGTTTCAGAACTGAGAAGTATTTTAATGAATTTATTGCTAGTTCTACGTTCACATTTTCGATGTGTGTATTGAAACTGTGCTCATCTAAACAGAGTTACCTTTCCCAATTGTAAGCAAATTCAAGAGCTTTTTCTGTAAATTTATTCAAGGAGCTTTTGGGATTTGAAGCTTTGAGAACAAATTTATGTGCATTGTAAAGAGTTATTTAAAACTTACAACTACGGAAACCCTGTGAAAGCTTTAAAGGGGACAGTTACATGCAAGCTAATGTAACCAGACTGAGAGGCAAACGTCCTATCTTACCTGTACTGACAATTTTTGTTGAACAGAGTATAGAAGACATCTTTTACTAGCTAGCTTAACATTAATTTTATTCACCCAAAACCTAGCTTCTAATTACTTAAAAATCAAAGTTTTAGCTTTAGCTTATTCACAAGACACATTGTATATGGGCACCACTGATTTGAAAAAAAGCCGTCAATGATATTTCCTTTGTTCCAGGTCGATTACTAGCCATGCGGAATTTGGCACCAATTGTTGTTCCTTAAATTCTAAAGGGTAAAATACTCATTCGCATTCACGGACCAAAGGTTTTTGCGTATAAATTTGGAGAAGTCTGCATTTTGGTGTATAGCTGCCGTTTTTGATGTTCTTAATAAACTTTTAAAAGTCGCTAACAATTGTACGTGCGGTAAATATCCAAACAGTTTTTAAATATACATTATGTACATATGTATGAATCCTTTTAGTTTTTTAAGCACATCAAAAAGAAGCTGTAGATTCATAGTATCCCCGAATTTTGTGGGGAATTTTTATATAATTTAGTCTTACATATGTAACTAGACTATGGATGAATTTATTTCTAAACGCTAGATCATCAAATAAGGCAGAAAATCTAAATTTCAAGAAGCCTAAGTACAAATCGCATGAATGAAAATTAAAAAAAAAAACCCTAACTGCCATAAATAGGACCTTTAATTAAAAAGCCCTAGCCCTACCTTTTCTAAAGTCTTTTTTTTCAGTAACTTGTTCAATCCTGTGTCCGACTTTAAACAAAAATTGAATATAGGGTGCTTTAAAGCATTATGTACCAAATTTCCCAAATACGTAACTATTTTTTTTTTTATTGAAAAGAAATACAAGTACATTTACGTGTGTAAGTGGTAATGATACGAGCTTTTGTTTGTTGAAAATAACAAACAAGCTTTTTTTTATTTATAAAAACAAAACAAATCTATTTCATAGTTACAGAAAAGGTTTCAAATAAACATAAAATAATTATTTCAGCCAATGCCCAGCATTAAAGCGCATTAATAATTTATAATGTTTGGTTTTTGTATGCATAGAGAGTGATCTACTGTTAGTGTACTTCTTGTCACATGCCAAACATTTAAACGGAAATATTTGTAAATGCAAAAACATATGATTTCTGAGAGACCAGAAATGACAGAGCACTTTGTTACATATAAGACATTGAAATTTCACGCGTTCTTCGGTCATGTATTTCTCCCATAAACGAGACTCGTACTGTCTCATTTTCTTGCCAACTGACGCCACATGGATATAATTGAAGTCTCCAATTTCATGTTTAAATGTGTCTGCTGATTTTCGGATTTGATTTATCTGAAAGACCCCAAAGAAGTTCGAATAGCATGTAAGTTTTAATTTTATAAAAACAAAAATAAAACGAGTGAATTTTTTTTAAAAGAAGAATAAAAGAATAATATGCAACTTACATTGGGGTCAGCGTCATTTACGTGTACAAGCTAAAAATAAAATTGAAAAAAAACTTTCGTTTAGTAAAGAATCTTTTGTATGGAATTCAGTAAAAGTAATGAAATCGTTGGGCACCCAAAATCAATAGAAAAAATCAAGATGAGAAATTTAGCAAATCAAGAAGTCAATAGTGACACCTCGTTTCTACTAAGAAATCAAGATAATAAAATAATTCAATCTTTTATGGAATCAGATTGAGCATTGATATGGGGTTCCTTTGCGAAACAAGAAGTTTTGGAAAAGAACGGACCATGAACATGGGAGAAAGACAAGTGTAATCCCAGCCGAGTACATTGAAGAATTCTCAATCAAAAGTCATGGACACCAAGGAAGAATTCAAATACACCAATTATGGAAAACAACTATTATTGAGTTGTAGTCCACTTTTCTATCACATCTATGTAGTTGTCTGTCAAAAGGCATCCAACGGTCAACGAGAAAAATAGCTTCCATTTAAATTCTGTTAAGATATTGAGGATTATCGCATATATAATTTCCCATGTGCATGCATCAACAGTGATGATTATTTGCTTCTCTTTGTTGTTTTTTTCGTACGGTTTTGCCCTGTGCATCAGTGCCAAACTGATAGTAAACTCTACATGCGTTTGTAAATGAAAGCGGTTGTTTATGCAGGTTCAGTGGGGGAGGATTACTTTTCGGAAGAAAAAACGTGCCGTTATCTGTTGGTGGGAATATTTCGAATTTGTGGAGTACCCAGGAGCTACTGTTGTAACGTGGACAAAAGTTAAAGTAGGAAAACTTAACGAAATTCTCGGAAAAACTATATTTTGGTCTAAGACATCCTTATGGAGTTCTAATGAATATGTGAACCAACATCAACTCTAAGGCCGTTTTCGAAAACGTCAAATCAAAGTCAATTTGACCGGCAATTGATCGTCATTTATGACGCAAAAGTTGCAATCGTCAAATATGCAATCGTCCTGCTTGTACACATGTCTTTTTATGAACGTCATATGATTTTTTTGCAAGCGCAGTTGACGTTTTCGAACAGAATCTAATTTCATCAGAATTTTCAGATTTACTCGTCATTTTCAGCCGCGACGTGTTTATCGTTTTACTGACTCCCTGACTGACATCCACAAATGTTAATTAGCTAACAATCTCTCGAACCACCATGTCTGTCACTTTCGTCAGCTCCATTTTTTTACTGCACAGCTGCAACGCAGATGATGTTTTCGAACACGTGACTTTAGCAAACTGCATTATCGAACATAATGCTAATGCAGTAGAATTTGGATTTGCCTTTTCGAACAGAAGACTTTTGCAGTTTGCGTTTAAGAACATTCTGCAAACGCATTTTTTACGCAGATGACGTTTTCGAAAACGGCCTAATGTTTGCAATATTCTTAAATTCTCAACTATCGTATTTTAAGTGCACAGCAAAATGAAAAACACCAAAGAAATCTAAACCTAATCTGCAGCTTTCATGTAGCTTAAGTAAATTTCAAAAGACAACCACGTAGGCTTCTGATGCATTCATCACAGCACACAAGATGTCATTAGCTAGACGAACAGTACTGTCAGACGCTTTAAAAATGTTTAGGCGTAAAATAATTTTTAGCTTGGATTAATGAAAGCTGGCTAGCTCGGCTTGGCAAGAAAAACCTAAACTTCGCATAAAAATTACAAAATAAATATTTAAGCTATTTTTTGTAATCGATGACTACTTTCTGGGTTTTAACCCATTTTACTAACCTTTATTACTTTCCCAACACAGAAAGAATTTTTGTAATCAAAAACCACTATTTGTTTTTATCGATAGTAAAATCTATAAATTGCATTTATTTTTTTAAATAACACTTTTCAAACACAAACAGAATTTTTGATATCGGATGTCTATTTTTTTTTACCCCAATTCACCAGTCACCACCTCATAAGTATTAATTTTTGAAAACAACAAAATATCCCTAAAGCCATCCACTAAAAATATACATACAAACACAAAGCTACCAAACCTTGGACTTACAACGAGCGTTTGAAACTATAGACAGAGCAATCCTAGTTAAGAAATTGCCCAAATATGGAATAAGAGAAAAGGAAATGCAATGGCTTAAAAGCTACCTGTCAAACAGAACTCAAAGAGTCAAGATAAATGAAACGTTCTCCAGTCGACTGGACATTCATATTGGTGTGCCCCAAGGGTCTGTACTCGGAGTTTTACTGTTCCTGCTGAATATAAATGATTGTGGTGAAGCGCTATCAGCCTGCAAGATCTTTCTTTTTTTGCAAATGATACTCTGATTTACCTTAGTGGCAAGGACGTTCCTACTCTAGAAACACTACTTCAAAGAGATATGGATTCAATATATATGTATATGGCTATGCAAAAACAAATTAAAACTTAATACTTCAAAGACAAAATGTATGTGTATCAATGGTAATGGTTTAAACATAAATATTGCAATTAATGGCAATTTGATTGAATGTGTTAAGCATAATTTATATCGAGTTTACTTACAGTATAACGTAGAGTATATAACAAATGAGAGATATGCACTAAGGAATGTTGGAGCTTTAGGTTACCGCTTTATAGGAGAGCACAAACGCAAAACCATCTTCTTTTTAAAGGCCTTCAATTGTCCAACCGTCTTCCAATGAATGTCAAAAATTTATCGAATGTAAATTTATTTCAAATGAAAATCAGCTTTTTATTAAAAAATAATATTTTGCTAAAATTGTTAAAATTAGCATTAAGAGTTTTAAAATTAATAAAAACAACAGAATATTTGAAATCAGCCAAGTGGTTTCTGAGATTAGCTAGAACAAACAAACAGAAAACCATACAAACAAACAAAAAAGGTTTCAGCTTTATTAATATACATATGTAGATACAAATAGACTTAGGTAAATTGTCGGATATTGCAATATGAAATATTCCCCGAGGGCTTTTACGCAGTGTTTTCAATTTTTTTTTAAAAATAATCAGTTAGTAGTCGATTTAAAAATAAAATATCTGTATTTAAAAACAGCTATAGGATAAGATCCTAAAATTTTCCCTTCGCTTTCTCCTAATAAGGGGGGAAATAGTTCCCACTCCCATACTATATATTTTGTTCTGTCTTGACCCAACCTACACGCCCTAGCTTTGTTTGTAAAATCTTCAAGCGAATCGCACTTAAATTCTATCTTTCAACGTATTCCCAACTCGTTAGTTTCTCTCTTATATATATAATCTTGCCTTTGAGAAATTTGATTTACAATGTAACTCTTAGGGCCAGTTTCACAGTCGACACTTACCGGAATAAGTGGCACTTAAGATTCCCATATTATGAATTTAAGCTAAATTTCATAGCCAGCGTAAGTGGAACTTAAGTCACCAACATCGGAGACTTAAGTGCCACATATTCAGATAACAGTGCACTGTGATAATGGGAATTAATCTTTCACATTCCCCACTTAAGTGTCACTTTTCTGACTGTGAAACTGGCCCTCAGTTATGTATATTTCTTCTATTTCATAAATATAAAAGTTGCAACAGATTATGTCGATGTGGAATAAATTTTAAGTTTAAGATTTCTGATTTCTCTGCGAAAATAGCTGGCATCTGATAAATTATTTGCTAATTTAAGTTTCTTTACACAAACAAAATTTCTTTCATATAAACTCCGTTTTTTAAACTCTCATATGTATGTAATGTATATGAACAAATTCAAAATGATTCCATCTTTCTTTCTTATACAAATATATAAAGTTTCAACAAGCATGGTTTCCATACAAACAGATGAACTATAATTTTCTCCAAAAAAAAAAAAAAACAAAAAAAATCGATAGTAAATAAAAATAGCACTTTTTTATTTGTCCAAACTTAGTAAAAACAAAAGCATTTTTATTCTTAGGATAAAAAAAAAAATAAATAATTTTGTCAATTTCAAAGAGAAAAAATAAAGAACTTTAAATAAAAATATAATTTACTCAAGTCAATGTGAAGCATTAAGAGCCTGTCTTAACTTGTTATGCTTAACCCTAGTATGCTTACAGAGCGTTTTATTACTAGTATACGTCTTGTTACATGCAAAGCATTTAAACGGAAAAATCTGTAAATGGTTGAATAGATGACATTTGAGTGAGCAAAAATGAAAGAGCACTTTGGAACAAAAAAGACATTTAAATCTCATGCGTCGATCAATTTTGAATTTCATCCATAGTTGGTTCTCGTACTGTTTCATTATATTGGTAAGCCATTCGACATTTAGATTATTAAAGCCCTTAACTTCAATTTTAAGCGAGCTTACCGAACTAATGACCGGTAGATTTATTTGAAGGCCGCCACAGAAATCTGAATATTTAGATTCAGTTTTGATCTTAAAAAACGATTGAATTTATTTCGTAAATTTGAAAAAAAAAAATAATTATACTTTAACTTACATCGCCATTTCGGGCAGCGTCATTTATGTGTACAAGCTGAAATTAAAATTGAAAAAAATAAAATTGTACTTCATTTATTTTAAAGATTCAACTTAAAGTAGTGTTATGTGTTTTAAAAATTATTGAATGTTTATGCTTCCAGAGGCTCAAAAAAAAAAAACAATATCCAAGTTTTAAGTCGTTATCTTAAATCACTACTACTGTAATATAAATCAGCAAAGTCTACTTGTTCTTTTCACAAGGGCATCCGTTAAAGGGCGATTTTGTTCACTATTGTTCAACTTGCCGGAAAATCCCAAGTTGGCCAACTTCGGAGTTGGTCTCAACTCGAGATTTGATCGGCAAGTTGAAAATTGGTTTTGTTCCCTGCTTCAACTTTCAATTTAGAAGTTGAATTTCAAAAGTTGCCTTACTTGCAGTTTTGAAAATTTCCCTAGGATATTTATGACAAATGCCAAAATAATTTGTCAGTCTCAACTTTTGATTTCGAAAAACTGTAACGTTTTATTAAATTTGAAATATTGTTATTAAAAAATTGGAAAAATTGAAAGAATTATCGGCAATCGTGACAAGGACAAAGCATGGGCGAAGATTGCAAATGCATTCAATGTTGCCGACTGGAAAAGTAAGTTATTTTGTACATATAGGTAATTGGTTTTGTTTATTTCATTCATTTTGTCTCTTTATCCTGCAGGAACAAGCTTTGAAGACTATTCGACGTGTATTTGTCCCACAAATTAAGCAGCAGAGGGATTGTGCATTGTGCTTTTCACGTGATATTAAAAAGACCGGAGGGGGGTCCACCCAAAAAGGAACTTCCAGCACCAATGCAACAATTATACGTGGTTTTGACACCTTCTACTTGGGCACTGCAATGCTGTATATATTTATTTACTGTTCAATAAAGCTACTAATAATGGGTACGTTCAGATGACGAAGGGACTTGAAGGCAAGGCAAGTTTCTCGTCTCTGATTGGCCAGCTGTCGCAAAATTTCCTTCCAATTAAGGCAACTTTTATTGGAAAGTGACTGGAAAGCTAGTCAAGAAATATCTCCCTTCATTTCAAGTCAAGTGCATTTATGTCAAAATATCAGCTGATTATATTTTGTCATTAAACAGCAAGCTGAACTTCATTGTTCAGTGACTTCTTTTTTCAACGTTTGTTTAATTGTTTTGGGTGGAGGAGTTCTTTATCAAAATAATAGAAAAGATTTAATTAAAAAATGCATCATAAGTAAGAAGTATTGAAAAAATATAAATTACATTTCGTAATTGACTTGTGTAAGGTGTTTTTCAAAAAAAAAATATTATTATAAATACTATCTGCACTATCAATGGAAGGTAAAGGTTGGAAGTAAAGTTCCAATTTTGGCATTAATGACATCTCAAAAAAATAACTAGTTTCCTTTGTAAAATTTGCGTTCAATGAATGCACTTGACTACATATGTAGTCCCTTGTGTCTGCTGAACGTACCCAATGAACTGTTTTTTTTTTCATTATGATTTATGCAGTTATGTTATACTTATTTAGTGATCTAACACTGGCTGAAAATTCGTTCTAATCAAGGGTGAATTAACAAAAATCAAACAAAGTCCCAAGTTTGCTCCCTTAACTTCTACAATTTCGGGGAGTTGACAAAATCCAAAGTTGATCAAGTGAGGATTTTCCCAACTTTAGAATATTGAAAGTTGAGGCAGTCAACTTCGAGTGAATTAAACCAAGTTCTCAAGTTGACAAGAAAAATCCTCAAGTTGTGTTCAACTTCGAGTGAACAAAATCGCCCTAAATATTTCCTCGCAAATTTCTTTTAATCTGGACGCGGCTTTATTAGATATAGGTATACCTAGAAGAAATGTGTAAAACTGGTTAAAAATTGTAAATGCTTTGCCTAATATGTGCGGCTTCATGCAGAAGTCTAAGCGTGGGAATTTTGTACGCGTCTATGACTACCCGGTTCGTGTGCATTAGGCTTAAGTCCACAACTCAACGACGCTGAGATTAATTTTATTATAAAAGCAAGTGGGGTAGGGTGAGACTCTGTTTTGGAAGGTACCACGAAAGACCATCAACGTTAGCTTCAATGGTAGCTTGAGATCACATTTTTATGATCTGGTCTATTGGTCCTCGCATAAACGTAGTTGATGGTGAAGAACCTATATCAATACTGAGACAATTTGCCTGATCAATTAAAATGAAGGATAAAAATGTCTGGGATCTCAGAAACGTGAACTAGTTAAATAAAAATCATTGTTACTGAATCTTCTGTGGATGCAGACCTGTTGGCCTTCGCCCGTGGAAGTCGCGCCTATAGCCTATGGCCCAGCGACTGACGGCATGGAAATGAATTAACAAACATTTTTTTTTTTCTAATTGAAACATAGGTACTTCATTAGGAATTAGTTTATGAACTACGTCCCAACTGATCTATCTCCAAAACTTAGGATTTAAGGCCCGTTTGCTTATACGAAAATTATATTTTTAAGTGCAACTTAAAAGCTTGTAGTTATTGTCGCTGAGTGACTTAATTCGCTTCACATTTGTTTTGTTTATTGATTTGTATTTGTTGTTTTCTTTTGTACGATTTAGATGCCCAGAACGCACTAACCTTAAAGCAACCATGAGTTCTTAAGATTTAAGGATGTACCATAACATATAATTCTAATTGAAATAGGTGTAGGTATTACGACGTTGTTTGGAAATATGTAGGTAGGTACAAACTTATGTAAATACCTATCACCAAAGGTAAATAGAACGATATAGCCAGTTTAAGAAAAAAAATCAAGTAATATACAACAAAGGGTTTGCGTCAAGCAATAGATGTGGAGGTATTGGTTTACCGTGCTGATTATAACATCCCGCCTCCACTGGGCATGGACGATGATCATAATTATGAACATGTCTAGAAAACAGAAATATGTAAGCTCAAAAATCAAGTCAGATTGTAGATTGGATTGTGATGTTGGACATTTATTTAGTTGAGTCCCAGGGGAGCATGTGTGTAAACAACGTAATATTTTAGAAACTGTCTAAAGGCACGTAGTTTCGCGTACGCGAAATTTGTTCTCATACCCATATATACAGTGAGGGTTCTTTAAATCCAAAAAAACTGCATATAACCAAGCTTGCACCTACCCCAAATCCTATAGTGAAGCCAAGCAGGGGGGTTGCAGGGGGGTAGCATGCCCCCCCCCCCCCCAAACATACCTCATTGTTTAGGTATGAGAACTTATTTCGCGTACGCGAAACTACGTGCCTTTAGACAGACTCAATATTTTATTACCACACCCAGAGGCTTTCTTATAAATAAAAAAAAAGTTTTGAAGAGTAATCAAAAAAAAAACCTTTATCAATGTTTTGGTATGAGATTTCAGACAAAGAATTAAGCCAGGAAGTAGGTTTCAGCCAAGCGACATAAGGCTGAAAATTTGTAGTAATTATGAACACATTTGCTAGCCACGATGTGCACAAATATAAAAACTTAAATTGAATACTTAAACTTGAAGAGTTTGATACGTTGTAGACTTATGCACAAATGTATGGAAGTACAGAACACAAATTAAGACTTACCTCCATTATTAAAAGCGAATGGTTTGTTTATTTCGAACGTTTATTTAACAACACAACTTTACACTTACATTTATAGAAAATAACTTTATAAAGTTAAAGAAAACGAAAAAAACCTAGTGAAAGGATATGTTTCCGAATCGGGAAATTAGAAAAACAAATTTTTGATAACGGTTTTTACTGCACATGGCGCCGGAGTCGAAATCGAAAGGTCGAAAGCCCGAAACTGGATCTTCGAACTTAAAAATGTACTAGATTTCAAAACAAAAATCTCGTAGAATTCTTAAGGATATGCTTACAATTCGTTACAGTCCGCTTTCACACGACGAACTGAATTTCCAGCATTTTTCAGTTTGATGGGGAGAAGGGCAAAGAAGTAGGTGGGGTGAACAAAATCTCTCCAGGCAACGATTAGGCTTTTCCAGAAATTATCTTTGTCTTTTCTCTTTCTAATTTTGACATAAAAATATGTAGGGAAAACAAACAAACGACGAATCACAATCACATGTTTTTGTTTTCCCTACATATTTTTCTGTCAAACTATTGATTTTTTTTTCTTGCTTGTTTGGCGCTGAAGTCTGGTGGAAGTTCCAAATTGAGGAGATTTTTTGACATTCCTTTTCACATTAAACATAGCGTGCATTCAACCAAACGAATTTCGAATGAAACTATAAAAAATCTCTTAACATTTTAATTCTCGTGTGAAAGATACAAGAGGTCTTTAGGCTCTCCCAAACCAACGCGAATATTTCAAAGCGACGACGAAACTTTCGCCTGTCTTAATTTATTTACATGGATATTAATGGGAGCACCCACACTGGCGCGATGCGAATCTTCGAACATTATTCAGTCGTCGCATATTCGCGCGAATGTTTCGCTTTGGTTTGGGACAGCCTTAACTCTGCAATTTATTCAACCTCAGCAATTTTGTTTTCCCCGTCCACTGCAGCATACTCACCAACGTGTTTTAAAAATCGCAAGAAAAAGTTGCATCGTTTAAAAGCAGTCATTGCTAGGCCCAATGGAAAACACATATTGGTGATTGTTGACTTTGTTACATTTGACAGCTACCTAACCAGACCTGAAATTTGTTGAACGCGCAGTTTCTAAAGACGCAGGTTGTCGTTTGTTTCTTTTTGCGCTTTTGCGGCAGTCGCGCATTTTTTTATTTCTTTTGTTGTGAAGAGAATTCCGTTTTCATCGAAGATTTTTTTGGTAACTTTTCCATTATTCTAGTTCTTTCGAAAAATTTACAAATTCCCGTTATAATTTTTTTTGTTCCTGTAGTGTAAAGAATATTCTCCACACAGCATCTTATCCAAATTTTAACCAAGCTTGGTGCTCTTCAAGTTAAACCTAAACCTTGGAAATGGATGCAAAGCAGAAGCTAAAACGTTTTTGCTATTTGGGCAACTTCGAACCAGTCTACATTCGACCTCGGGTTGGCCTGAAAGTTGAACAACTCTTCCCTCCGCTCAAAGAGTTGATAAGCACTTTGGATGATGTTGCATTTGTTGCATACATGAGCGATATCCTACGACAAAGCGACCATCTTCCACGCAAAGATGAGGTAAGCACTTCGGTTTAGTAATTCGTAGCAATAATACCACGCCTTTCCAAACTTGAACTCTTCCTCCCCTCATTCATACTAATTGTTAATCCCAATTTAGGCTATATTTGCATATGCCTCTTATTTGGCCAGTGACGTCGACATCAAGTGGAAGACCAACGTGCGAAAAGCAATTCCGCATGTTCTCAAGAGCGCAGAAGATTTGTTCATGTTTTGCAAGTATTCCAAGTCCATTCAGGCCGTGCAGGGTCGTAAAGGCCTGTCACGGACGACCAAAAAAGCCATCGTTGCCTGGTACGAGAAATGTACCCCGGAGGAGCTTCGAGAGATGTGGATGTCGCATCGGGGCATGTATGGATTTTCGCACAAGAACTTGATCTACATGTGTCACATTAATGACGAGACTTTGGGCGACGAAACGGTTTGTCAGGCATTTATGAAGACTTGCAGCGAACTCATCAAGGAGGAAACCCTGAAAAATGAAAATGTCATCATGGACGTGAGCACTCTGCGAACGACAACAAAGAAGAACGAGGCATCAAAGATTATTAAGAACTTGAGGCTCAGTTGGGATCAAGTTCCTGCCAATTTATTCAAGTTCCCGAATATCGTAGAGATGTTGTTGCCACAAATGAGTCTACTTGATATCATCAAGAAGTGGCATACATTCCATCAAAACAGGCATTTCGATAATGCAAAGATTTTCAAAATGATTGTTTCTCTGACCAATAGGGAAGCTTTGCAGAAGGCGAACATCCATCCTTCTGTTTTCCTGTGGCGAATGGATCGTCTTGGGATTCCCATTGCTCCTGCTGAGCTGCAAAAGGTAGGATTTCCAACAATTTATAATTTATAACGACAACAGCTTTATACCAATTAAAAGTAATCAAAAACATGCCAACAAAGTCTGAAGCCACTCAAATTTTACTGTTTTTTCACATTTGGTTTCAGAAATGAAGAATTCAGTTCCTGATTTTAATTTTTTGAAAGATGGCGGAAGAAAAAAAATAATGGTTAATTAAATTATTGATCGTCATTTTCCTTTTGCCTCTTGAGATTTTGATCCGAGAGAGAAAACGCTTTGATATTCATTTTTTTTAACAGCTGACTATGACTAGGGTGACTGTAGGTGTTAGCTAAGCCCGAATCACACTACTCTCGTGTGGTGTGTTGTAGAGTCATGTGCCGAAATCTATGAAATACATTGGTATGACAGCGACACACTACTCCCCAAAACACCACACGAGAGTACTATGGTTCGGGATTTAGGTAGGTGGAAGTTAGCGGCAAAATAAGTGGATCCTTTAAATCCCTAAATCTCCTAATATTTTCTTCCAAATAAATAATTTGAGCTCAATGATAATGACGTCTGATTCTTTTATCCTGTATTTTTTGTTCGTGAGTCAATTCCCGAGCTCGATTTTTTACGAATCTAAAAACTTGCCCTGTACTATGTACCTACATATAATATTTCGTTAGTAAAGAAAAGCACGACTCGTACGAACTTGCTCTTGTGTTTTGAAATGAAAAAGACGCTAAACGAGGAAACTGAGTTTTCTGCAACTTACAGTTCTTATGAGAGAAAGGAAAGAAGTAAGGGGGTGTACAAAATCAAAAAATTTATTTATAAGCAAATATTTTCAACATTATGTTTCACACTATAACAGGGAAATTACAAACCATCTCTTACGATTACCTTATGGTACAAAATATCAAAAAAAAAATCCAGAAAATTCTTTCTTCCTGGATAATTCTTGCTTTTAAGTTAAAAGGAAGCAAGAGGAGTGAACAAAATCGCCTGGTAAACGATTTGAAGATATTTTTTTGATATTCAATTTCACACTTAACGTGTGCGTCCATCCAAGAGACTTTCCTCGTGTGAAAGGTACAGAAGGTTTTGAACAAACTTAAAAAAAACGTCAACAAATCTCTGGCAACTTGTTGTTGCCTCATCAGAAAGAGGACAAACAATGACTAATTTTAAGAAAAGGTGTAAAATAAGGTCATAACCAATAGAGTGAAATCATATTATAATCAAAAGTTTCTTGTACAATTACACAAAAGCCATATTATATTTAAATTTAAATTTAATACATTTATTAAAGATCCCGGAAAAACGAGCACTCACAATGCGCATGAGTGTCTTTCAACAGATGTACCGAGATTCATTCAGCTTAAACCGTTCGGTTGGTTTGCGTTCTTTTGTCACAATGACTCTTCAGGATAATTATAAAAAAAGTAAACGAAAATTGAAATAAAACAATAGTCTTCCTTAAATTAACCTAAACTGTCTTTCAGAATTCATAACTAAACATAAAAAGGTTACCTATTACGAGGCAGCTGTATCATTTGCTTTCTCTTATTTCAAAAGAGAAAAACACACCGACATTTTTGCGTATACTGAGGACAAAGTTAAGCTGGCTCCCATTCCTTGGGAAAAAGGCATCCTACTCAATCAAGCTATGGATGTTTGTGATCATTTTACTGTAAGAAAAGAATTTTATCAACTTTGTTCTTAATATGGAGAAAGCATGAATTTTGTTTTTTTTTTTACTTTAGTATAAGAAGTCATCCCAACGTCTTGTTCAACCCCTGATGGAAGCGTTAAGTCGTAAACAGGTTTATGACTTATTTTTGATTATTGTACCATCGGCTGGGCGTAGTAATCCGAATCAAAATTCGAGCTTCCTATGCAGATTTTTGGACAAATATCGCGAAATGAAGAACAAAAAAGCCAAGTGAGTATAATAATTTGTTTATTTATTGTTCCATTTAAAAAAAAAAATATTTCGGTGGTGATTTTGATCAACTAAACAGCGCAATAAGTTGGAAATCGTGCTACTTTGGTTATAGAACCATTATAAACTTTACGAACATAGAAATTCAAATAGACAATACAATATCGCACATTGATTTTATTCTAATGGCCCTAACAGATATCCGTACAAGGGAATTATAGACGGAAAACCGGTTGGTCCTTATGAACGGTTACAAGACGGACAATGGGAGGGTTAGGCATCTTCTCAGATAACGCTCCCTTGAATCAATAAAGCTTCCAAATTATCTTTCCAAAGTATGTTTCAAGCGGAAGAGCTTGCAGTTTTTGAGACCTCAAAGAATCTTGCAACATGCGAAATAGAAATATTGATATTTTCAGCCAGGCGGCAATTAAACCTATTTCCTCGATAGTCACAAAGTCAAAACTGATGGACCCTTGCCGCAATCAGTTAAGAGCCATTTTCTTCACTATTTGTCAACTTGCCGCAAACTATAAGTTGGCCAACTCTAGAGTTGACACAAACTTTAGAGTTCAGTGACAAGTTGAAATTTGTTTTTCTTCACTATTTTAAATCTATATGATATGATATGATACGTATGTTTTAACTTTAGATTTGAATTTATTCTGTGAGATTTGAATTTATTCTGTGAGATTTGAACTTATTCTGCGCGAAAAAAAAATAAATAAATGATGGCCGAAAAAAAAATAAGTTGCCAAAAGTGGTATAATACCTCAGCACAATCAATAATTGGGTAATTGGTTGTAATTCACGCGATCAACACATATGTAATGAGGGATTACTTTAAATAATGAATATTCACTGCGTACCTTGTTTCATTGCAAGGCAAACTATCCTTTACCAATTCCAAGAGCGAAATTGTCGTTCGCTTTGAATTACGAAATCGGTAGATAAAATCATGGTCGTCCCATTTTTCGAGCCCGACCCATGGACACATTTTATATTGTCTTCTTTCAATCTGCCTTCAATTTTTCTTCTTCTTCATCTTCGCTTCCGGAAGTAGACGATGGATAATTTTCCCAATAATAATTTTCTCGGAACATTTTATTTAAAAAATATTTTTATTCAAACCGAAACAGAGAATAATTTTTGACAGAAGATGCAACAAAATGTATTACAAATTTGGGTTTGACAGAAAACTCTCAAGTTTGCTCTCTCAACTTCTACTATTTTCGGAAGTTGAGAAAACCAGAAGTTGATCAACTCGAGAGTTGAGAATCGGAAGTTGAAACTGTCAACTTTGAGTAAAGAAAAACAAAATCACAAGTTGAGAACGAAAATCCTCAAGTTGAATTGAACTTGTAGTGAAGAAAATGGCTCTAAGCTTACTCAGTGTAATCAATACAGTTACCCCCCTTCGTTATGTCCCAGGACACCGTGATAAACACGGGAAAGAAATGGTGGATGAACGGGCCAAAAACGGGCAGCTGGAACAAGAAAAGAGTAAAATTCAGCAGTTTCCTGACAACGACAGACCTTCAACTTAGGTCTGGTGCCCACTTGGCATCTTTTTGTTACCGGCAACTTCGAGTTTTCTACGAAAACGTGCTACACCTTAACCTAACTCACTCTTGACCTGTCTAAAATGCAAAATCGATGTAACATTTCAATGAACTACAAAATAGAACCGATAAATTTTCAAAAGCAGCTGAAAGTTATTCGGAAGTTGCTTAGTGGCCCGGGGTCAGCAACTAAAAGTTGCCCGGAGAGTAACTTAAAGTTGCCGGCAACTTACTATTTTTATTGAAAATACTGAGTTCGATTTTTGTATTTATGCATAACTTACCATACAAATGTTGTCGTTCAATGAAAACACCCAATCATGTTCTATTTTTGTTGAGTTATTGATGTGTAAACATCAATGCACAATTTTTTCTTATTTTTAAACGACTTTTTGAGTGACGTAAGACTTATGAGAGCTTTCAAAAACAATGATTTTTTTCTTTGATTAAATAGCTATGGCCATCAGTTTTTGTAAAAGTGGACTTAGTCCAGGCGCGCACATGCAACTAAACTGTTTAGATTCGATTTTGAGCACTATGGGATTATATGAGAGTGCGCGCACATAAACCGGTGCGCACTCCCATATAAGCCAATTGTGCTCGAAATGGAAACCAAACTGTTTAGTTACATGTGTGCGCCTGGCCTTAGGGAATTCTCATAGAACGATGACGATTTGAACACCTGACCCTGCATATTCAAATATGGGGAACATATTTTCATTTTTCATTACGTATGAAGTACATATTTTATTTTTATTTTTTGAGATTTATATTGTATCGAGAGTTTTTTTTAATCACACAGCGCTCAAATAATATTGTTTTTTATTTTAAAAATGTTATCTTTCAGATTTGTTATCATCAGTCTTTTGAGACACAAAAAATCAATGTCTTATTCAACTGAGAGGAATGAGAACATTTTGGAAATATGTGGACTGGATTCCAATACTGCAAATGTAATCGACAGTTTTGCTCTTAACAGATTTGGTTGAATCTCATACGGCTCCAAGTCGACCCACTTAATCGTTAACCTACTTCATTCGAAGTAAAAAAAAAACCATACAAGTTTTCATCAAAAAAAAAAATAATAATCTTCCCTTTATTATACATATTGCTTAAGTGTTGGCATAGAGGAATTTAAATACATACACCAATACTTTAAATATCATACAGATAACATACATTTCATAAAATAATACATACATATTTAAATTTAAATAGCATAGAAATCAAAAAAAAAACTTGCTGAATGAAAAATCCTTCATTTTGGCATCTAAACAAACAAAATCAAAAAGAAAAGAAATGAATTGAATATCCATGACTGCCTTTCAAAATTCACTGGTACCACACCTTTGGATTTAGTTAAATTATAAGCCTTATATTTTTGTTCACAAAAAAAATCATTAACGACTTGCATACACATAACACTAGAATCAAAAAAAAAAAATCAACTCACTCAAAATGTATTTTTAACTATTTTTCTATTAGTATTTGAAATTACTTAGCCGAAACGAGAATGTGATGAAAAAAAGTATTTCTGTCTTGTGTACAGGTCCAAGTTCATTTAAAATAGTAAAACACAAAAATGTTGAATACAATCTATATTTCAACTATTAAATGAAATTATTCTTAAAGAAATAAAAGTCACAACATTTTTTAAATTAAAATTAAAAAAAAAAAAAACATTAAAACTAAAATAATTTAACTATGAAATATTCTGAAAAAAAACCGAACATGTGATATTAAAAAAGTTTGAAACAAAACCGTAAGAACATTTAATAATTTTAAGGTATTGTTTACACAATTATAGTTTGTTAATTTTTTTTTTATTACATTGATTGATGAAATTATTCGAAAGGTGGTTTCCACAAAAACAAACAAAAAGTTAAATGTTGAACTGTTTTCATGATCAAAACAAAAGCCTTTCCGAAAAATATCTGAAATAAAACTCTGGAGCATACAGTAATTTAGTTTTATTATTTATTTTTAATGTGGTTTAACTAGTACAATATAACTAGCCAGTATAAAGTCCTTTCCTTTCCCTATGGAACGAGAATTTGACGTATGTATGTGCACAGTAGAGCCGCTTTGGGGCGAACCGGATACCATGTGTGCCTGTGCCGTTTTTTATAGACCCATTCCATAAATCGCCGCTGATCGTATTGAAAGCGATGCCTCAATTTCTTTGCTTTGGTTATTCCAAAAAGCAATTATGGGCAAAAATACGTGTTTTACTGCTAATCGTGGAGAAAGGAGAGAAGAAGATATCGCAAATAAAATTTCCCTCTAAATATTTCCCTCCTTGGAAAATTTGGAACGTGAATGATACTTCAAAGTTTCTTGTGGAATTTATATTGGTTGAAATTTATATTGGTTGAAATATTCTGGGGGAATCATAGTTTCCCTCGTTATTCCCCTAGTACCCAATATTTACCATTTATTTAATACCTACATATTGTTTGAGCTTTGGCTTTTCATTCAAAATGGAATGGAAAGCGAATCGCTTTTATGTGGGATATACATTGTTCAAATGCTTTTCATGCATAGAGAGTGTATAAGTAAAAATGAAACACGTATACATTGTGTGTATGCTTGAAGCAAAATCAAAAAGTTTTGATTTTTGTTCAATCAAATAGCCAGAATTAAAATAATGTATGTATATTTGAGAATGATTGCTTGATCAAGCATAGGCACATTTTCGCATAGAAATTAAATTAAAAATGAATGATTGAAGACTCATGCATGAAGTGTGTATATGCAACGTCAAAAAAAATTATTAATACACTATCACATGTATGACACGCATTTGAACAATTTATATCCCGCTTAATGAATAGGAAAATACAAATTCGCCAAAAATGCGATCCACGGCTTAAGATCGATCAGCGGGTAGAGTAGACAAGTGTCGTTTTGTGTTGTTAAGAGAATAAACAAAATTATTTAAATGCAAAAAATCTTCAAATTCCAATCTTTGACATCGCCGGCGAAAAGAATAATCCGGAAGACTTGGCAGCTCGATACACCGCAAAGTAAGTAATCTAGATACATATATGAATAAACAATTTTTATACCTAATGTGTTACATTTGAGATATAAGTTTAGTGGTTTGTGTTGTGGTTGTTGTTAGAATTGGAAACCATATAAAGAAAAGTAGCGACGGGTGTAAGATTGTTAACTATTTTTGGTTTAATGTTTTCTGTCATAAGATCATAAGATAGTTCTGTGGTGTTAAGTAAAAACATGATAACTCTAAGGGTAAATTGAGTCTTCCAGGTCCACTGTATACATGGAGCTAAAGCTTAAACAGGTATACCGATTAACTTAAAAGTTTGGTAAAAAACAAATTATTCGTTGTATCTGTTTTACCACTTCCTAATTAACATTAAAATGCATTTACCTACTTAAAATATGTTTGTAATAAACAGTCAAACACCACATAATTCTATCAATTCAAATACAAGGCTGATTTTTCATTGTTTGTTTTATTTATAGCTTTATAATTGGTATTTGAAAATTCCTTTTATAAAGAAATAAATTCTTTTAAACATTTTTCAACATTTTTAAAGATTGAATACCTACCTACCTGGCTGTTGTCAAATTATTTGTTTTTTTGTTTTAAATTTAATATTTGGAAGCTATTTCAATTTGCATTCGGGGACTAATTGATGTGTTTTGAATGAAACTAAATAAAATTATTGATTTATTAAAACGATCTAAACGCTCTTCAGTGAATAACTCGGTTTTGAAATTTGCAACTTCTCTCCGAATAAGTTACCAGAGTTTCAGTTGTAATCATTTCAAATTTAGAACATGCTCAAAAATCTCTTTTAGTTGCATTAAAGGAAGAAAAAGTGATATAGGTGGTAGAGGGACGTATATTCTGTCCAGCTAGATTAAAATTAGCCAAATGCTTCCAAAAGTGATAGGATGCGACGATGACACTTATGTTCGAATTGAAGCTAAATTATATATACTCGAGTTTGCAAAATCAAATTCTCTTATTCTACATACAGTCACTCAAACTCATATTCGTACGGAAGCTAGCATGCAGTTCTTTTGCAATTATTTCGAAGACCACAACAAGATCCAAGCTTTATTTGATTTGAAGTCAAAGATTTTATTAACATTTAATATTAAAGGTCCAAAAAAGTAACACCCCTTGTTAAGAAGAGGACATTTATTAACAAAACTCTGAAAACTTAATTGAAAGAAGTCAAACTCGTATTCGTACCCCAAAAGTTTTCTTGGATTTAAACCAAAACCTAACACAATCTCAATATTTTGTTGCATATTCCACATTTTATATCCCATGGTCTAGTCTATTTAGCACAAATTTTGAAAACTTCTTAGTCATTTCTATTGCAATTTTAACCCATTTTCCAACAACTTCTTTTTCAACACTCTTGCATTTATAATGGTATCTTTTCTAAGTCGTTGGGGTAAATGGCCCTATAGATTCTCTTAAGGATTAGTATCTGCTTAATACGGTCGGGTTCGATTTTCTTTTAGATAATTGTAGACATGGAACATGCAAGTCAAAGCGCTTGAGAAATATTCCACTTTTACAAATAACACATTGTTACTCACGAAATGAGAAAAAAACAAAGAATAAGTAAACCAAACTTGGGGAGAAGTTACGTCAGGTAATTAGCAAAAACGTTTGTAAACGTTTCCATATTTAAAAACACAATGGTAGCACAGATATGTAACGTAAGAGTTGCTAATCGTATATTCTATAAACACAGTAAAATAGTTAAACATTGGAAGTGGTCATTAATACCAAAGATTTTGAGTTTTGAAAAAAAGCATTTTCACCCATGAGCCATGAGACAAAATATGAGATCTTTTATTTCAAAGGAGCGGTAATTTGTTGGGCAAAAACGAAATACCGAGCTCTATTCAGAATATGCAATTTACGAAGTAAAAAATGAAGTCGGCTTGGTGATGGTTTTAGGTTGTTTCCCGGCAACCAGCCTTGGTAAGTTAGATAACATTAGAGGCAATTTAGACCAAAGGAAATTCATCAACATTTTGTTAGAAAATCTTAAGTGAGTGCACCAAAATTGGGGTTTAAAATCAATTTACTTCTTACAAAAACAATGACCCAAGGCACAAAATTTATAACAATTGCATGTTTCATTCTACAATTACCGGAAAGAAAATTGGGACCAGACAGTATTAAGCAGATATTAACCCTAAAGAGAATCTATAGGGCCATTTACACCAACGACTTAGAAAAGATACCACTATAAATGCAAGAGTGTTGAAAAAGAAGTTGTTGGAAAATGGGTTAAAATTGCAATAGAAATGACTAAGAAGTTTTCAAAATTTGTGCTAAATAGACTAGACCATGGGATATAAAATGTGGAATATGCAACACAATATTGAGATTGTGTTAGGTTTTGGTTTAAATCCAAGAAAACTTTTGGGGTACGAATACGAGTTTGACTTCTTTCAATTAAGTTTTCAGAGTTTTGTTAATAAATGTCCTCTTCTTAACAAGGGGTGTTACTTTTTTGGACCTTTAATATTAAATGTTAATAAAATCTTTGACTTCAAATCAAATAAAGTTTGGATTTTGTTGTGGTCTTCGAAATAATTGCAAAAGAACTGCATGCTAGCTTCCGTTCGAATATGAGTTTGAGTGACTGTACATACATATATTCTAATGAAAATTGAATAGCTTAGCTCTATGCATCTACATACATATGTAGGCATTATATTGATGACAACATATATTTTGTTTTATGTTCAGGATATTTGATAGAGTTGTTCTTTAATTACCTATTCGATTCAATTTACAAATCTGGCGTTTTATATTTAACTTGTTTATCTGACTTCCATAATACCAAACACGACTAAAAGTGCGGCCATTTTATATTAGTTGTTATCGAGTAAACCGATGATGGTTGGCCTTTGTCACCCACCTAGTTCTGATCGATAGTACCGATTGTTGGATTACAATTCAACGTTACCTTTTTGCTTTGAAGAAAAGTAATTCTGAAATAAGGGGACGAAAGGCTACTGGCCAACTTTGTTATATAAAGCATTCCCCCTCCCCCTCCAAGTTGAAGTTGCTATACTGTATTTAAGAATTCAACCCTTGTTTCCCTTTACTATTCGTAGGTAAACTCAAGGATTTGTAGATGACTCAAAGAGCCCTCGCAATCTGATAGCTGAACTAAACTATGACATTAACTTGTATAGAATTAGTTTGTTAATCACCTCTAATACCGATACAAAGAAAGAACGAAGAGGAGAAATCCTCATTCCTTTGTCGTTTTCAATAATAATTCCCTCTCGCTTAAACATCGGCGTCAGTTTGTAAATGAGTCAATATTTGAAAACTTGATAGTTTGCATCCACAATTTGAGCCAAGACTCGCGACTCGCAAGAAAAATGCAGGTATGTAGTACAAAATATATGCTCCCAAAACTAATTTATTTCTTTTAAAATCAGATGAATAGTCTTTAAAATCACATTGTAATCGTGCATAAGAGCAAGTACACAAATACATGCGAACCAACCGTGTGTCTTATTTTTAGTGCGAATAGTGATGGACCCCATACCTGCATATAATAATTAAAATTGCAAATATTGACCCAAATGTCAAACGTGCGTCGCACTTAGGAGTAGGTATTTGGATGACAAAACTAGATACAATTTGTTTCTCTATATGGCCCAATTTTTATCTGAAACTATGTATGTATAATTCGTCTCCATCGATCGGCTCAATTCCGTTTTGTCTTAATTTTTCGAAGTACCTATCCGTGAAGTACCATGTTTCATTAATCTTGTAAATATTATTATTATTGATTTTCTGATTTCAATTGAATCTAAACCTCTTATTAATGTAGAAACCGGTCACTGACTTATTGATTAATTCATCTGACTTACATATTTACTATGTAAACTGTAAGAGAAAAAGTCTTAAAAAATAAAGAAAAAATGCATTGAATTTTAAATTTATTTAAAATGGGGCTAAGTTCATTTTCTAAGAAAATCGAGATAACCCGTTGAGTCTTCTACAAAAAATATCATAATCTTGAAATTTCATTAGAAATACAACAAGTTTTTATATGAAATCACTTAAATTTTGAGAGACAAAATATTTCCAGTTAATAAAATGACACAAACAAATTCTGAAAGTGATTTATAGTCGAGTCAATTATTATAAGCGAACAAAATGGTAAATTTCAAACTTCTAAAATGCAGCTTCGATTTTAACATTTTTTTTTTTTTTTGCAGAATGTTTTGATTTTATGTATGTAGGTAGTATGTACAAGGGGATGCTTCTCATACTATGGAGTGGTCCAATATATTGGATCAAAAGTATAATTAATCAACACTCGTGTGTAGAAATTTTGCAGAACATCATGCTACCATATGCAGACTTCAAAACGCCGCTTAAATGAGTCCTTTAGCAGATTAATGACCTAAAGCACACCAGCAGAACAGCTAAACAATGGTTTTAGGACTAGAAGATTGAGGTCTAGGAGTGGCCTGCTCGGTCTCCGTACCTCAAGCCCTTTGAAAATCTTTGGGCGGACATAAAAAAAGAAGTCTCGAATGCCAAACCAAAAAATAACAAAGTGATATTGACCGTAGTTCAGCAGGGTTGGAGATAAATATCACTGCAAAGATGTGAGGGGGTTTTAGACTCAATGGTCGTCAAATGGCGTCGTTGCGAAGCTGTGTTAAAAAATAATGGTCATGCTACTAAATACTAACTAAAATTACAATAAATTGAACTTTTTGAATCCTTATTTGGACTCAATTATACACAATGAAACAAGCACTGCTATTATTTTGCTCCCTTTATTTTCGAACATATTTTGTTTTTTTATAGTTACTACATTAATGATTAATAAATTATCATTCAATTTATAAAAAAAAAAAAACATTTCAATAAAACGTACAAAGTTTTACCCACAATGATTTCTAAAATCAAACTTCCTTTGATTTTTCATTTTTTCGTTGTACTGCTATTTTTTTGTTCGCATCTGTATGTAAATACAATCCCCATATCATGATACGAGATCCTCCGTGTTTTATTGTTTTGGTGGTGTATCTAGGATCATATTCGTTATTTGGTGATCGTCTTACATACTCCCGAGATCCTTTACCACCATAAATTACAACTTTAATCTCGTCAGTCCAAAGAATATTCCTCCATTTTTCAGGAACCCATCCCAAATGATCTCGCGCAAACTTTATTCCTTTGGCTATGGGCATTTTCTTCAGAAGTGGGGCTTTTCTTAGATTGTGAGCATTCAAGTTGTGATCCCTCAATCGTCTTCTTACAAGATGGATACCGCTTGGTAAATCAAGTTCACCCACAATCTGTGTAGCTGCAGCAGTTGGATGCATTCTTGAAAACCGAACAACACGATTTATGTAAGATGTCGTAAGAACTTTTTTACGCTACAGTGTTTCCACTTTCCCTCAAATATTATGTCATTTCTGGACATTTTCGCCGAATACCCAACAAGTTCCTGAACTTCCTCATAGGTGTTGCCGTCCGTAATTAGGTTTTTAATGAGTTGGCGCCTTTGCGGTGTCCAGTGTTTACCGCTAGCGCGACCCACTTCCTAAGACCAAATTTTTAATTTTTTAAACAAATTCGGTTGAAATATAAAGTAAAAGAATAGGGCTTACTTTTTATAACATCCAAATCATAATTGAAGGAAACACAATAGGTACTTTAAATTGAACTTGACGATAACACTGCTATTATTTTGATGGCTTAAAATACGAAAAGACACCAGACAAAGTGACATTTAATCAATGCACTAAGAATTAACCGTTAAACTATGACTTTAAATGGTTAACTTAATATCCATGAGCACCACACTACAGTAGAAGTTAGAAAAAGTGGCTGCATTATAAAGATATGACAAATTATATTTTTTTACAAATTACACTGCTATTATTTTGCTCGGCTCTGTAGGTACATATCGCTCATTTGCTATAAGATTGACATAACTCAAAAATTGACGATTTTGAACCAAGCATAATATTGATTTTTGCAATTTGTTCTTTCTGTTTGTAATATATCATACATCTATGTATGTATGTATATATTTTCTTAATTTGAAATAAGAGCGAATTGTCTTTTGTACTACAGTCGTTTTTTCATACATTTTTCACGAAAACGAAATCTTCATCGCATTTATCTCGAAACAACAAATTTTGAGTATGTCGGTCTTGTGGAAATATTCGACATTACGGTCGTCTAGGTCCATATGGTTCAATTTTGGCCAAACAAAATTGGTTATCATCGTTCTGTAGCGCTCGCCATTGACGGCGCCTCACCAAAATCTTTTTCGAAAAAGTATACGGACCAATGACGCCGCCAGCCATGCCCAAAACCAAAACCAAACGGTAACTTTTTGAGGATGCATTTGTCACCTGGTGAGCCTCGTGTGGGTTGGTGTCGTCCCATATACATGGTGATTCGCATTAGGTTTGACAAAAAGCTATAGCGTGTAGGTTGGGTCGAGACAAGAAAAAAATCGTATGGAAGGGGGTCTATCCCCCCCCCCCCCGTTTAGCTGGGTGTGGCAATGTTCTAAAAAAAAATTGACTAAACAAAAAAAAAAATATGCACGACTGGATCTCACGAACTTGCTCTTGTGGTTAAATCCTGTGTGTAACCTAACATTGAAAATGCATGATGTATATATTTGACGAGAAAATATTAAAAGAGTCAAATACATTAAAAATAATTGATTATTTTTTTGATTTTTTTCGTTTATACAAAAATTTTTTTAAATATTTTAAAATGAATTATTGTTTAAACTATTGAGAAGCATCAGACTACAAAATTATACCAAAATCGGTCTAACCATGGTAAAGATATACGCGAATAACCCAAAAATAAGACCATTTTCTGAAAAAAACGTGGAATACCTAATTCCGTAATGAGAATTTTTTGAGAAAAACCTGAAATGCAGTTTTCTTACAATTAACTTGGTTATAACAGGTACGAAGTTAAATCAAAATCGTTAGAGCCGTTTTCGAAAAAAATTGAAGAAACCAAAATATTCGTATGGCAGCTACCCGTTCTAGATGAGCTAAAACAAAAATTCGAGTTTCCCCTCTAGGGAATCACATAAAAATGCTCTGTACCAAATTTAATGCAAATCGGTTTATCCGTTTAGGCTCTAGCTCGAATTACAGTGGACGCACCCACGCACAGACGTACAGACGCACAGACGTACAGACGTACAGACGCACAGACCGTCGAACGGCATGACGGACTTGCCCTATTGAGCAAGTAAAAAGTATTCGGTATTTTTACAATTTTTTAAACTGATGATTAGTGGATCAATGTTTATTAAATACAGTATAAACTTTGCTCCAGCTCTCCAAATAAAGGCACTATGAGCAAAAGTTTCGAATGGAGCAAAGTAACCCCGTCCCTAGAACAACTTTGCTCCACTTTTTGACTTAAAAAAAAAAACACATTAAAACTGTCATTTATCATATCATACATTTATATTATTTCATAAATTGTTCATAACAGGGATAGAAAAAAAAATTAAATTAAAAAAAAAAATTTGTATCACTTTAACGAAATTTTCTAAAAAATGTCCAAAAAGTCGAGCAAAGTAACCTCGTTTTACGGTGTTTTAATAGAATCGGCAAGTAAATATGACATACCTACTTAAAAACAAAAGCTAAAGAAACACAATCACCCACATCGTCTACCGTCTATATGTTTCTCAAGATTAACAAGTTGAAACCGTCATTGACTGGACTATAAAATATTTTTCTAAACGAAAATAATGAACAATAATAAAAAAAAAAAAATACTACCCCAAGCAAGTGATATACAGATTTATCTCTTAAATCTGACAGTTTTTGAGGTGTTAAAATTCGTCACGTTGTTAAATTAAAATCTATTATTGTTTTGCCTGCCATTCGAACTTCGTTTTTTTTTTTTCGAATGGTGATGGGCTCATCATATTCGCCTGCGTCGTAGAATTTTGTGCTTACGCTCCGCTTATTATTATTTTGCATTAACGCTTGGTAGTGAAGTGACTCAAAATCTAAACAATATCTATATGCTATAATTTAATATCGTTCTCATGTATATGCATAACTTTAACTAGTATAGTACCTACCTATGTATATGTAAATTAAAATTTGTTGATGGTACCTAATTATCAACTTTCATTGAAATGTAAAAATGTGTCAATAGATTAATTAGCACCCGTTGCCGTTGGATATCATGAGACGCTATACTATAGTTTAAAATTGCATATCAAAATTCATCTGAATTAACATTTTGTTGGTTTAAAAATTGATATGCAGTTTGTTTAAATAATAACTGAATTTTGAAGTACCTACGTATGTGATGTGATGCGCAGTAAAAATAATTTCACAAGACCATCATTATAATGCCGGCTTCGGCATGAACGAGCTGCTTCCTTATTCCAGAGTGTAGAGCTTGAAAGCTGTGAATATACCCAAAAATGAATAGCCCATTTAGCAGCATTGGGGGTGGTTCACTAAATACACGTCATACATCTGATAAATTCAAAAAAAAGGAACATCAGACGTGACTACGAATACCTCCCAATATCTTTCTTCCACCCGTTTTGCACCCTCATTTCAGGGGGGATGATGATGATGATGATGATGATGATGATGTAGGCCAACACTGTCGGTCGACCACTGAGCCGAGCCGAGCCACGAGCACGACCGGTATACGGTTGCGCCCCACAGAACATTTTTTCTTATAAATACACTTGGCATTCCTCTCAGCGGTTCATTCTCTCAGTGGTTAAAGTGACATGATAGTGAAGACATTGGTGCACTGTAACGAGTCATGTATCAGCATGCCCTTCCAAACGCAGATAAATTTTTCGCCAGTGGTAAGAGTAGAAAAATTAAACAAAAATTAATTAATTGCAAAAATTTGTGAATAAGTAAAAAAAAAAAAACAACAAAAAAAAGTGCTTGTGAGAAAATTTTTGAAAAATGTTTCCCGAAAAATATAAAGTTGAAGTTCCCAAAAGTGATAATGAGTGCGAGCGTGTAAAAACGGATCCGCACCCTTTGAAAAAAATATATTCACGGTACAGCTTGCCCAATAGGGCATCTGAAAATACAAATGTGAAAGGATATTTTTCGTGAGTTTGATTGTTTGTTTGTATTATCTGATGATGCTATGTGTTTTCGAGTTATAAGCAAAAATATTTCAGTCCTAAATGAGATTTTTTAAAACCGCATGATGCAATAGCTGATGATGATGGGACTTTTTGTCCTTAAGGATACCTACCTAAAATTTCAATCCGTGTCATATGGCATGGATATGGTAGATAGCTGTACATACATATAGCATTCCATTCAGATTCCCATACTTGCTATAAATTTTTATGGAAACATAGTCCAGCTATTGCGCAGGGCAACAAGTAAAAGTCGAGAGAATGGGAGTTTAATATGGCGGGTTGGTTCGGTGGATATTTTGCTAACGCCAAATAGGTACTTTTTTTTTTTGCCTAACATGCAATGGAATTTTCGACGAGTTTGTGGGCAGAAAAACGCATTTCAATCGTTGACGTAATTATCCCATGACGATAACAAGGAACTTCAATCGGGCGCCAATCGTGTATGAAAAACTCAATTAACTACAATATCTTATCAAACATTATGTAGGAGTAGGTAGGTATATACATAATATGTACCTACAATGTGGCTATCGTGATTAGACCTTCATTCATTCAAAAAGCATATTAGTTTGGCAGTAGTTAGTTGCGGTTTTTGTTATTTTTGTATCAAAGGTCGTGCGTATTGGCTGCGGGGATAACAGCTGATGACCTTTATCAGTACCTTACCTACCTATCTATCATGAAATAAACATTTTGATTTGTATCGAATATTGTCCGGGTCTGACGCAACCAAGATATTTCGCTAGCTTGATATTTTAAGTTTTCTGACTTCTGATTGGCCAGCCGTCAATGACAACTGAAAGTCAATTGGATTTTTTGACAGCTGGCTTATGGCAGGCATTTTGTTGTATTCAATTTAAAATATAAAATTAAAGTATAAAATTTAAAATTTAAAGGTGACCCTACCAATAATATTTTTAGAAAATAATAAATTTGTGAATTTTGTAAATCAATAAAATCTTAATTATTTTTTATCGCTTTTCACTACTTATAAGCTAAAGTTTGTGAATCTGTTTTTTTTTTTTTTATTTTAATTCTTGGTAATTAATTTAATTTACTGAACTTTGTGAAATATGTACCTACACAGCATACACATTTATGAAATTAAATGTGTGTATTCAATATAAATACAGTAACTACCTACGTTGGCTTAGAGTGAAAAAAAACATAACTAACTCCATTTTTGTATTTTGTACAGAAAAACTTACAAAATTTAGTCCACGACTAGGGCACACATACTTGCTCTTTTGTTCGATTCCACGGTGGTTTTAAAGCCGACTATTCCTAAACCAGGAATTAAAATAAATTGTTTTGTGGGCAGAGGTTAAACAAAAAATTAGTTTTTTTTTTTTTACTATTTCTAAGAAAACATTTTAGTACGCCAATTTTAAGTATATTAATTAATGTGCAGTTAAAAATTGAAATACAAATATTTCAAATCGTTTTGGAAATATCGAATTTTCAAAAATATTGTTTTTTTATATTTATTTTTAAAAATGTTTGTATTCAATATTATTTTTACCTACTTATACAAAAATTATTCCAGTTAGTCGATAATGACAAAGTTTAAAATTAAAAATAAAAAAAAAACCTATGGGAGGTACTGTTAGTACCGATTTAATTTAAAATTGTCTCCAACTCAATTTTAGACCGTTCCATTTTACCCGAACAGCATTCCACCCGGAAAGTTTGACATTTTACTTTTCGCCTTTTGTGAGTTTCAGCCGAAAAATATTTCACCTTAAAATTTTTTGTTCGCCCGGAGTTTTAAAAGCTATTGTGACTTTCGCCAGAACGAAATTTTGTTCGCCTCCAAAAAATAAGTGAAAATGATTTTAAATATCGCCCGAAATGAATGCTCACAATAAGGGGAAATTTTACGATAATGAAATTTCGGGTGAAACTCACAATAGGTGAAAAGTGAAATGTCAAATTTTCCGGGGGGAATGTTGTTCGGGTGAAACTCACAATAAGGCTGATTGCAAAATGGTCAGGTGTTAGGTAATGAAACCTTAAAGAGAGTATGGATTTATTAATTCTGCCCTTAATTTGTATAAGCAAAACGAAAAATCAATCAAACAAATCTCAGCTTCATCGCCGTTTGATAGCGGCTACATCCCGATTTTCTCGAAACAATATTTTTCGAGAGTGTCGATAGAAAACTTCTTTAATTTGTATGAAATTGCCATCAAAATTTTACCTGCAGGTGTTCACTTTTCAAACCATTACTTTTTTTCGAAAAAAAAATAAATAAATTGAAATTGACGACAGCTTTGTTGAAGGTGAGACAATTTATTATCAAAATCATTTGAGAAGTGATTTTAAAAGAAAAAAACATGTAAAAAACTGATAGCGATATTGCCATTTTTTTACCGAAATTAACAAAGTTCATTCATAAATTTCGTTATAACTTACAACATCTTATCAAAAAAGTGACCCTATTTTACAGCGTTTTCAAAATTGTTTGTTTCCCTTTTTGTGGAGAAATGATACCTTTTGTACACACAAATATTCTTTGTCTCTTTTGTTATAGTCTAAGAGCTGTCAGTAAATTTTGGGCTTGAAAATATAACTAAAAATTGAGTATGAGGGTTCTTGATATCGAAAACACTCTGTTATTTTCCCTAAGTGTAAAGACTTTTATCTTGACGATCCGATTAATAGAACTCACGATATAAGCTTTTTCAGCAAACCGTATCTGCTGTTTTTTTTTTAAGATTTTATTCACAACTAAAAATCAACAACCAAAGTCTCCAAAACAAATTGCTTTAAGGTTCGCTTAAAAAGCTTATATCTTGAGTTCTATTAATCGGATTTTCAAGATAAAAGTCATTAAACTTAGGGAAAATAACAAAGCATCCTATTCCTATTTAAAAAAAAAATTAATTTAAGTGAAAATGCTTCTGAAAAAAATTGGTAAAAATCGCAATTTTCATCATGTTTACTTAAACGCATCTACAATAGTGCACACAAAATATTGTATCCAAATCGTTAGGGCGTTTCCAAGATAAATTATTTTTTGTTAAAAAACTTGTGTAGGGCATATAGCATTATTTTTAAAGCTTACACAGAATTTCGAATCTAGATCGAAATACAGACATATGGACGCAATCGATCGAGTTGTTTTAGCAACCCCTTTTTAAATAACAGGAATTCAGGGAAATTTTAATAACCTTTTTGTCCAAGAAAAATAGAGAGAAAAAAAATGTAAATTAATTAGGTATTCCTTTCACTTTTTGAAGAGTCACTTCTCTCATCATGACCTTAATTTTTTGTCATGCTCTCCGTCGGTCTGTGCGTCAGTGCGTCTGTGCGTTGGTGCGTCTGGCGCCTGTGCGTCTACTGTCATTTAAAAAATAGCATAAACGGGTGACCCGATTTGAATAAAATTTAGTACAGAGCAATTTTTACATGGAAATTATTTTTAAATGCACTAAAAAATACACTTATATAATTGAAGTATTAACATTTATCTTCACGGTGTGTCTGCATTACATGATTGATACAGCTGTACATGATTCCTTCATCCAGATCGAGCAGGCGGCACAAAATTTGGGGCTGCACATTAGTGAAGGTAAAACAAAGTACATGGTGGCGTCGAATGCGAGAGGAACAGTTGGTCAAACAATCAAGGTAGCGGAGCACGAATTTGAAGTGGTGCAATCCTTTAAATACCTTAGGTCAATAGTAGAAGCCGATAACAATATAGAAGAAGAAATACGCGGGCGGCTTCTCAAATCCAACAGAGCCTACTATAGTCTGTCAAAGCTCTTCAAATCCAGAAATCTCACCATAACTTCAAAACTGCTGCTGTACAGGACCATGGTCCTGCCAGTACTCACATATGGATCCGAGACTTGGGTGCTTAGCAAAAGGCACTCCGACCTCTTAGCCGCGTTCGAGAGAAAAGTCTTAAGGAGAATTGTTGGCCCCATATGTGAGGAAGGACGATTCCGGAGACGGTACAATCATGAATTGTACGCAATATACCTTGAAGCAGATATCATGACAAAAATTAAGCTCGGTAGACTCCGGTGGGCAGGGCACCTAGCTCGCATGAGCGAAGAGGAACCTGCTCGGAAAGTTCTTTGTGGTACATTCTATGGTAGACGACAGCGTGGTAGACCATGCTTGCGCTGGAGAGATGGCGTAGACCAGGACGCCCAGAGCCTTGGGGTGCGCAAGTGGATGGCGGCGGCTCGAGACCGGGATGGGTGGAGAGACTTGTTGAAGGAGGCCAGGACCGGACCCCGGTTGTCGAGCCGACGATGATGATGATGATGTGTTTGCATTACAGTTGTTAAACACAAGAGCAAGTTCTTGCGATCCAGTCGTGCATTGGTTTAAATTTGTCTAACAATATACATAACTACTACCGACCAGGCACACGGTAGAATTGGCATACCCTCATACTTGTAAGTGGAAATATTGTACAATTGTTTTATGAAATAAGGAATTTATCTAATCTACTACAAATTTGATACATCGCTAAATTAGATGAAATTTCCGCTAGATATAGCGACAAATTCTCCATAACGGTAACAGTGGGTACACCTACCATTATTATAGTTTGTCTGAAGAATGTCAAAAAAAATATGCACGACTGGGTCGCACGAACTTGCTCTTATGCGCGATCACATTGTGGTTCTATAGTCTGAAATAAATTAGCTATAAGAGTATATATTTTATCCATTTGCCTAATCTTAGTTTAGTTTCAGGTGGTATTATGTGAGTATACAAAAATTAACAATATAGGCTAGTGTTGCAAATATGCAATATGCATAAAAGGAAATTATACTATTTAAACTGGTAAATTGTTTTAAATCAACAAAATTAGAAAGAAATTGATTAAAATACTTTGAATCCATTTTAACCCAACGCGATGTACACCATCTGATTTCTTATATAAATTTTTATTTATGAGAAAAAAAAATTGAAAATCGTAGCAGCGGTTTTAAAAATAATTAATTTTTTATATATAAAATTTCGTAAACATTTTTGAGAAAAATAATTGGTACGCCAATTTAAAGCATTTATTAATGTTGCGTTAAAAATTGAACTTCACAAAAAAATCTGCTAACAGTTTTCGAAATATCGAATTTTCGAAAAATAATTTTGATTTTTTTTTAACAAATCCAAAAATAATTTTTTAGAAAATTTTGATACGCACTTTTATTTATATTTGTTACAAGCTTCTGTATAAAAAATCTAATTTTATTCGGTTGATCAGATGTTGAGATAGTAGAAAATCAAAGAAACCGTTCTGTGAGAGGTACTGTTAATAAACGTAAAATATAAACTTTAAAAATTTTAAATGGTAGATCGTACTAATTTTAACACACAAAAAAACTGTTATGAAAATCGTAGGAGTCGTTTTTGAGAAACAAAATATTTTTCTTAACGGTTTTTTAACATTTGTATGGGAGGCACCGTTATTTTTGGGTATTAGAATAATTTTTGTCAAAAATCTTCTAGATAAAGTTAAAAAACTGCTATTTACCAAGTTTAATAAAAATCGACCAAGTCGTTTTTGAAATATTGAGTTTTCAAAAAAAAATAGTAAAACTTTTTTAAAAATCTAAAAAATATTTTTTTTGATGATTTTGGTACACAATATTATTTAGAATGTGTCAATACTTCTTCATAAAAAAATTGATCAGAATCAGTTTAACCGTTTTCGAGAAAAACGAAAATCAAAAAAATGGTTCTTTGGGAGGTACCATTAATAACCATTTTTCGGAACCATTTTTTTATCAAACGGCAACTTATAACTATTTAAATTTATTGAGTTCTTAAAAACAAATTCGGTAGCGCTGGATTTGAGAAAAATAAGTTTTTCCTTTTTGGCCAAGAAATTTTGTATGACAGCTACTGTTAATTTTGGTCCTAAAAAAAAAGAGAAAAAAACGGGTGGGGGGAATGTCCAAAAAACGCTAGGTACCAAGTTTAAATAAAATCGACCAATCCGCTTAGGCTGTAGTCGAACCGACAGACAGACAGACAGACAGACGGACGTTTTTGCGAGACCCACTTTTTTTGACTTCTCTATCATCGTAATGTAAAGTTTGATCAAAATCTCGAGTTCGATTTTTTGTACGAATCCATAACTTCCCATATAGTACCTATATCGCAAGTAAAAATCATTCCACAATCGGCATTCGGTATGATTCTTGGAGTTTAGTGGAGAATGATACTGTCGAAATGTTCAGAGGATTAAGCAAATCTTAAGTGGGTTGCAATAATTAATAATTAAGTTATCATCAGAATGATTTACAGTAGTGCCTCATGAATTGTTGGATGGATAATTCCAAGATTATCCTGCTTCAAATCAAAAAGGTTTAAAGATGAAAAGGTAGGTAGAATAAGCTTTTGTTTCTAGCGTGGATTTCAAAACGAAACCCGGTGTTTTGCACTTATAACCCCATAATGGGGTAACTACCTAGATTGTGAACCAGTACGTTACTTATTATTTATAATTATTATGTACTTATGTAGGTACATTGGTATACAGATACATTGTATGTACATGTATATGTAGGTATGTACCTACATACATATGTTTGTAATTACGTATATTTGAAATTAGATCGTGGATTTTATTTATGATGTTATTTGGAATGTTTTGTACTTAATAGGTATATTACATATTATGTACCTAAGTAAATATCTACCTACCTAAAGTTTCAATTTTTCAAGTAGGTAATGGTTAGCTATGCTTCAAGCAGATAACACTTACCTTCCAATATCAATAATATTGTTACCCATAGAGGTTGGTATACCAACCTGATCTGATTCTAAATTAAATACATAAGTAAGTTACCTATATGTGGCCCTATATTAGTAATGCCCCTTGCCACACCTAGATTTGTTTAAGGAATTATTATGTTAGTTACAATACAATAATTATAAATATAGCACCATGTTGCACATAGTACAAGAAAATTATGTCATTTAAACTTTAAAATGGTTTAAAAAAAAATAAAAAGAAATTGATTAAAATACTTTTAAAACTGTTATGAACCCAACGCGATGTACAACATCTAAATAGTTATGTTAATCTCAATTTATGAGAAAAAAATTTTAAAAATCGTAGGAGCGGTTTCAAAAATAATTAATTTTTTATTTATAAAATTTTGTAAACATGTATGAAAAAAAAAATTGGTACGCAAATTTTAAGTATTTATTAATGTGGAGTTAAGAATTGAATTAAAAAAAAAAATCATTCACCCGTTTTTGAAATATCGAATTTTCAAAAAATAATATTGAATTCTTTTTTAAAAATCCAAAAATATATTATTTTAAAATTTTTATATACAATATTATTTTAACTGATTATAAGCTTCTATATACAAAAATTTATTTTAATCGGTGAACCCGATAGTGAGATAGTCGAAAATCAAAAATACCGTTCTATGAGAGGTACTGTTAATAAAACTCAAATGTTAAATTTCATATTTTAAAAAAGTAGTTCGTACTAATATCAATACACAAAAGAAATTTTATCAAAATCGTAGGAGTCGTTTTTGAGAAAAAAAAAGATTTTCCTCAACTGTTTTTGAACATTTGTATGGGAGGTACCATTGTTTTTGGATATAAGCACAATTTTCGCTAATAATATTTTAGACAATATTAAAAAACTTTTTTTTCCCAAGTTTCATAAAAATCGACTTGGTCATTTTTGAAATATTGAGTTTTCAAAAAAAAAATTTCAAACTTTTTTCAAAAATCGAAAAATAATTTTTTTGAAAATTTTGGTACACCATACTATTAAGATTACAACAATCCTTTTTCACAAAAAAAATTGTCTAAATCAGTTGAATAGTTTTAGAGAAAATCGAAATTCAAAAAAATGGTTCCTTAGGAGGTACCATTAATAACCATTTTTTAGAACCTTTTTTTTCATTTAACGGCAGCTTATAACTATTTAAATTTTTTTGCGTTTTTAAAAAAGAAATATGTAGAGCCGATTCTGAGAAAAAAAATATTTTCTTTTTTGGCCAAAAAATATTGTATGACAGGTACCGTTATTTTTGGTCTTAAAAAAAAAAAAGAAAAAAACGGGTCGGGGGAATGACCAAAAAACGTTAAGTACTGAGTTTAAAGAAAATCGACCCATCCGTTTAGGCTGTAGTCGAACAGACAGACAGACAGACAGACAGACAGACAGACAGACGGACGTTTTTGCGAGACCCACTTTTTTTGACTTCTCTATCATCGTAATGTAAAGTTTGATCAAAATCTCGAGTTCGATTTTTTGTACGAATCCATAACTTCCCATATAGTACCTATATCGCAAGTAAAAAGTTAGAAGGATGCCAATAAACCGGAAACTGTTCAGACCTTGCAAGACATTATTGATGGGTGAGATATAGAGTCCCGACGACTCGGCTTTGTCAGAAGCTGGTGAGAAGCTCATGACCCCGTTATCATGTTCAAAACATAAAGAACCATTGCCAGTCTCTTAATATCAAATAAAGATTTTTTATTCACATTACATTGCTACCGTTATGTTCTAAAAAAAAGTGTAATAGCTCTAAAAACGCCCTACCTAGGTAACGGGTGATTTTTAAGCTGCTTTGGTTTTGGCAACACTGGTTTTGACAGCTGACGTGTGCTTAGTACCTTGTGTCACTGTCAAGCAGCTTCAGTTTAGTTTGCAATTTAACCATGGATCGTCTTACAAATAAACAACGCTTGCAAATTATTGAATTTTACTATCAAAATTCGTGCTCGGTTCGAAATGTTCATCGCGCGCTGCTTGTGTTCAGCGATGAGGCTCATTTTTGGTTGAATGGGTACGTAAATAAGCAAAATTGCCGCATTTGGAGTGAAGATCAGCCAGAAGCATTGCAACAGCTACCAATGCATCCCGAAAAAGCCACTGTTTGGTGCGGTTTATGGGCCGGCGGCATTATTGGGCCATATTTCTTCAAAGATGATGCGAATCGCAGCGTTACTGTCAATGGTGAACGCTACCGAGCGATGATAACAAATTTTTTTTTGCCCGAAATGGAAGTTCTTGACTTGCATGATATGTGGTTTCAACAAGACGGTGCCACATGCCACACAGCACGCGAAACAATGGCGCAATTGCGAGGCGAGTTTGGTGAACAGTTAATTTCACGTTTCGGGCCGGTCAATTGGCCGCCTAGATCGTGCGATTTGACACCATTAGATTATTTTTTGTGGGGGTATGTCAAGGCTAATGTCTATAGGGACAAGCCCGCTTCGATTGACGCACTGGAAGCCAACATCCATGCATTCATTCGTGAGATACCGGCCGATATGTGTGAAAGAGTATGCCAAAATTGGACTCAGCGGATGGGCTACCTGAGACTCAGCCGCGGTCAACATTTGCATGAAATTATCTTTAAACATTAAATTGCAAGGTTCAAACTATCGATTCAAATAAATATTTCATTCATTTTTTCGAATTTTTTGTGTTTTTTTTTAAAAAAAAGTTCTAAATCTCTTAAAAAATCACCCATTACATAACTACTACCGACCAGGCACACGGTAGAATTGGCAAACCCTCATACTTGTAAGTGGAAATATTGTACAATTGTTTTATGAAATAAGGAATTTATCTAATCTACTACAGATTTGATATTTCGCTAAATTAGGTGAAATTTCCGCTAGATATAGCGACAAATTCTCCATAACGGTAACAGTGGGTATACCTACCATTATTATAATTTGTCTGAAGAATGTCAAAAAAAAAGTTTGAAGGATGCCAATAAACCGGAAAATGTTCAAGCCTTGGAAGACATTATTGATGGGTGAGATATAGAGTCCCGACGACTCGGCTCGGAATAGTGTTCCAAAATTGGAAAGATACTTTGTCAGAAGCTGGTGAGAAGCTCATGACCCCGTTATCATGTTCAAAACATAAAGAACCATTGCCAGTCTGTTAATATCAAATAAAGATTTTTGATTCACATTAAATTGCTACCGTTATGTTCTAAAAAAAAAGTGTAATAGCTCTAAAAACGCCCTACCTAGGTACATAATTATATATACACGCTCTGTTGTGGTATCCTTCGCATGTTAAAAATTAGTTTAATTTTTTTTTAGACAGGTAATTAAAGTTTGAAATGGAATCTTTACCGTTTTATTTGTGAGTTATGACACTATTTTCCCAAATAAATTTTCTAAAAGTAAAAATGTCAAATCAGAATATGCATAAGAAATTCTTTACTTAAGTTCGAATCCTTTAGCCTAGATAAATACATTTTTAGGTTAATATTATTTCATTTCCATCCAATTAGTATTAATTTATCTCTCTGTTATTTTTTATCAAGGAGCGAGCTTCCAAAAAAAAAATTTAATAAACTAAAAAAAAAAAAAAAAACAAATCAAAATGAGAAACTTATCTTCGGCGCCATTAGAAATGTGACCTAATTTAGTACAGCAGCGTTGTATTTTTCTTCTTCTCACATATACAGAATCAGACAGTAGATCACATCAGGATTTCACTGGATGAGATTTAGGTAGGTATATGAACATCCATTATTTAAAAGAGTTGGATAAACTTAGTCAAAGCAAATACAATCAACCAAGGATAGATAAGATACCTACCACGTTGTTTTTGACCAGCAAGCATCCAAAGTATCTTATTCAAAATTATTGTAGCGTACATAAACAATTCAGCTATCGTAGATTTGTATTTCGTATCCTTATTATAGATAAAGTTTCTTACACTTACCACATTATATAATTCACTAAAAGGGAGAGAGCCTGCGCTATAGCACTCGTCGTTGCCGCTGCCGCCTGCCGGCCATCAGCAGATCTATAGTATCCCAGAGCAAAAATATATACACGCGCTTAACGAGGTATTTAACATTGAAAAAGGTTAAATTACATTTCATCTCTCTAGACTTCGAGGGTGTTGTGTTCTTTGCTTATAGACACTGTGGCACCACATATCTGATTCCTTTTCTTATTGTTGAGTTGAGGTAGGAGTCAAAAGCCAGGGACTACATACATATATCGACTAGTTAAACCAGAAGACTTAACTAACGTTAGAACTGATTTGTTTTTTGATTGTGCAAAACGAAGCATAGATTATACGTATAGCTAGTCTTGGTATTTGAATTTTAAATTAGTTTGTGATAAAATCAATTTTGGTTTTGATTAAGCAGCCTTAAACGTGGATTTCATAGAAATACTTGAAATAAAATGCGTGATGAATAAATTGCATGTTAACTAACTTGCTCTCTTGATTTAAAAAGATGTGGCTGTGTAAGAAATTGCAGTAAAATAGGACGATGTTTTGAGATTTTCTTAATTGAGTTTATCTTAAGAACAAACTATAAGATAACTCCGAAGATCACAACTTTTAATAAAAAACCAAATATTAAAAAAAAAAAACAAAAGTAGCTTGTTTTGCTTCGTCAAAATTTGATTTTTATTTATTTAATTTGGATGCATTTCGGGTCAAATTCGACCCATCCTCAGCAATACACAATTTAGTTTAAATACATTATCAAAAAAAAAATAACAAATGTCATTTAAAGAAGGCGATAAGTTAGTTGTTAAATTTAAACAATTAGTACAAAAGAGAAAAAAAACATTAAATTAAACAAAGACGACACTATATTGCCACTATCCCCGTTCATAAGTTGGTCGTTGATGTGTATGTAAACACTTTCATACGCATTATAAAACGTCTTGCGTTTTTGACACTTTTTATCATTCGGACGTTTTCAAATGTGAAGTCGAAGTGGTTGTGGCTTAAGGCATGAGCAGCCTCAAAAGATTTTTCTGGACGGTTGAATTCTATGTGGCTACAATGTTCGGAAAAACGAACTCCCAGTTTATCTTATTTGTTCTACTTACTACATATACATATACCTATACGAAAAACTTCCAATTGCTGTATATTTTTTAAGTTATTTGATAAGCCATATAACCCTCTTTTTAATTTTCGACTTACTCGTTAACTGCTTCACTGATTTTAATCAACTGAAGCTCCTCTAAAGTTTAAATAGAACCTATAGGTATTGCATATCAAACTTTGATAACAAAAATCAATTGTTTTTGCAAATTCAATGGTACATATGTATCTCGAAAACATGTCGATATTTTTTTTTTTGAAATTAAGGATTTTTGTGCAAATTATTAAATTCTTTGATAACAATTATTAAATTCTTTGATAACAAAATGTACAAAATTTTGAGAGTGGTGGCCGCAATGCGGTTTCATCACACGTCGTCGTCGTCGCAGTGACGCACTCAAATCACCGACAAATATAATACAAAGTTCAAATTTTCTTGACGATTTGACGTTATGACAATTCTGAAAAATACTAAAAAATGAAAATAAATTTTGAATGACAATTTTTTAAAATGTATGCATTTTGGTTTAAGATGGGTTTTTACTAATTCTATAAAAAACGTCTATTTTTCCAATTTTCTCCATCAATCCATATTTGTTCAAGAAATAAGATAAAATTCATATTTTATAACTCAAAATATTTTGAAAGATCAAAAAAAAAAAATAATTTCATGCTTTTGAACATTTTCTCTAATGACCAACACGTTTTTTTTTTAAATTCTAATCCACTAGATCAGCTTTACCTAAATGGCTACAAAATTTAATATGTACTTAAAAAAAAAAATGTCAAAAAATAATCAAAGTAACAAGTTTGAATAAAATCGAAACAGTCGATTAAGCTGTAGGCGACCATACAGAGCAACTAAATTAATAATGTTAAATATTCCAACGTGTTTACTTAAATTTATGTTCAGAAATAATAATATGTAAATATTCTTTTATTTTTTTGAAAAACCAACAAATATTTTTTGAAAAAGGATTGTAGGTTTATGTTACTGTAAGCCCCCGGATTGACCGGTAAAACATAAAAGTTATCTCATGGACGCCACCCGTGGGATTCAATGAGATAATCAATACCTCATGTCTCAGTCAATTGTGCCTGCAAAAAGTCTTTCTTATCCTTCTATTCCTTCTACCTAGTGCCGTGCAACTCAGGTTTCATTTAAAAGACCTTATGTCTTACAAGCATACATATAGTTATAGTTATTATAAAAAAAAGGTTAAAAAATAATTTTATTCCATATCAATTTGGATGTGATGATTAAAAATTCACCCCAAATTAATCCTCCCTTGCGCCTTGCCCAAATTTTTTTACATTATTTAAAATGTTTAATATTTTTTTTAATTTCAAATTTTCAATTTGGAGAGCATTTTTTTGAAAAGTACTAAGAACTATAATCTGTGCTCGACAGCACTGGCACAATGGAAAGCAGGCGCATGTGGTGTGTGTGCAGTAAACTCTTTTTAGGTAGGCCTCGTTAAGTCCGAAAAGAAATATATATAAGTGAATTCATGAATTTTTGCAATGTTTCTGAGGCAGCGTTGTCAGTTTAGGTGTTTCCCCCCAAGGAATTAAGTTTTTTTTTTCATTGTCGTTGGGGAGCAGCAGTCTGGGGAGAGATCTGGATTGAATTAATTCTAAATTTAGAAATTCCTGTTTAATTTTCTTCTCAAAGCACTACAATTTCGTTTCACACTCTCAAATTAAGTCTAGTACAAAATTGTAACGTACCAAAAAATACCTAGCAACAATTGAAGAAGCTGTATTTTGTATGTGCATTGTGCATATCCTGTTCTATACTGTGTGTTCTGTTCTTGTATTCCAAAACTCTTGCCATTGAGCGGGTTCAACCCATATCTGAATTATAAGAATTCTAAATTTTTGAAGCTTCTGATTGGTCAGCTGTCAGAAAATGTTAGATATCATCTGAATTTTCAGCAGTTTTTATGACAGCTGGCCAATCAGGAGCTTCAAAAATTCAGAATTCAGAGAATTTAGATATTCATTGAACGGCACCCATTTTTAAGGACACACACACTATTTATTTGTTGTGATCGGTTATCTCTATAAGTTGGGCATTTGTTTTTTTTAATTATTCTCAAAAATACGAAAAAATAAAATCTTGGAAAAGGATATAGGATTTTTTTTGTGTACAAATGTGGTAATCTGGGGTTTTCTTAGTATTTCTTGAGGGAGATTTTTTTCTTCATCTGGCAGTAGTGTCTGGGGTAATTTTTATATTCTGCTAGTCAATCCTAGAATTCCAACCAATCCGGGCGTTTACAGTAAAATAATAGTGGATAACGAAAATCTCTAATTTTGTTTCACTTGTTGTTTTCTAATTAAACTAAAAAGGTTTTTTTTCTCTTTCTTGTTTTCAAATTAATAAAGGAAACAGTTTAACTTGTCACCTGCATAAGTTTACTTCAAGTCCAGAAATATCTGTATTTACCTGCATTAATGACTATAGTATTACATTTTAATCTGATTAAGTAAAAGGAAAATTAAAACTACTTGAGCGTTGAAAAAGGCATTTCTTTATGCCCATGACACGTATTTACCTATGAATATCAAATGACACTGTCCTATATGTAAGCTTGAATAGATAGAAAGACTGTTTGCTGGGAAAATTTCAATTTACAAAGCGCATTTTCTTCGTAAGTGCTGTTAGAATCATTTGAAGTAGGATATTATTATTGTGTACCTACGTTAACTTAGGTTTATGGTAATTTTCCATCACACTTTGTAGATTGTAGTAATTTTCACAAATGTCAACGGCAATTTCATGCAGTTCAAAAAACAAAACAAGTAAAAATGATTCAACCATTTGGAAGTCATATGATAAAACTATCCATATTCGTAGATATAACATTGTATCTCGCATACCCGTAAAATAAAGATTGAACTCACATTATAAATAAAGGGTGTTTTTTTTAGACTTGTGGTTTTCAAAAAAAAAAATAAAACGTATATAATTTAATTTTATGGCCAAGAAGTAAGCTTTATTATAAATATAAGGGTTTGCCATTATGTTTTAAAAATGATTTCGGGCAAGTGGCCGAGAGGCCCAATTTTTGACAGCTCTAATTGTTGCTCGTGAAGGCGGATGGACTTATTCGGGTCTTCTTCGACACTGCTCCACAGCAGCAATAGCGCCTTCAGTGCGCACTGTACGGTTCCTCTTAAGATGCGCATTATCCACTAGAGTAAACGTGGTGCGAAACCGATCCATGGTTGCTCGAATTTATGCGATTTTGCGATTATGTCGACCGAATATTGGACGTAGCGCGCGATGCGCCGCTTGAACCGAACCGTTATTTTGATAATAAAATTGCACAATTTTCAAACGTTGTTCAGAAGTAAGTCTATTTGTTATGAAATCGCAAACCAAATTGAGCATAAATCAAGTGACAGCTGTCAAAAAGACCAACTCCGAAAAAAGTATTGCCAGACTGAAAACCACACGTCTAAAAAAACACCCTTTACAAATCTTGAAGTATCTTATTTTTCTATTGTTTTGTAGCAAATTAGAATCAATTGTAGGCGTTATAAATTTCAATGAAGCAACAAACAAATTGCAATCTTAAATGCAGTAGCGCATTAATAAAACCAAGTGTGCGCCATCTTAGACATCAAGATGGAAAGGGGATTTTAAAAATAACCCGGTGCATAGATTAGTCTACTTATAGATACATGGAGTGAAAAAAGATAAATTTCCATATCGCTTGTCGTTTTTTACTGTCAAATATTTTTTTTTTAAATCTTAGATAAGAATTAAAGGCGTCAAGTTTACACACTGCAGCACTGCTCTTATTTAAAATGTAATTTAAAGCATATCGCTGTTAATTAATTTTGTTATGTGCAGTTTTAAATTATAATAAATGTCTTAATACCCTTCAGTTTAATTGTGAAAAAATAACCTGTTAAGCCTAGTACAATGCTGATTCCATACAAAAATGACACAACGAAATGATAAATGAAAAATTTGGTTCTCCGTTTTGTTTTACAGTACGATCTTCGCGCATCGATTCGCTTTCTCCCATCAGAAATTGACTTTTGACTCAGTCCGTTCCTTTTCCGCATTTGTGGTTGAATGTGGTAAAAGTCAAAGATGGTTTTGTCCATAACAAGGGCTGCATGGGGTTTGAGCACTGTTAGAACTGATAGATGCGGCTAAAATTGGTGATATTTATGCCGATTATGGAACTTGCAATATTTAATTATCGGGGAATCAACTAGATAATCAAAACTATCACTACAATGATTTAGAAGTCCTGGAGTTCTCTGCGTCTGTGCCCCCGTTCCTCCACTGTAATTTGAGCTGAACCGATTTCCTTCTATTTGGGTAACATTTTTATGTAATTTCTTAGAGAGGAATTTCGAATTTTATTTTAGTTCCTCCAGGACAAATTAATTTTCTCGGAAACCACTCCAACGATTTTGATTAAACTTCGGACACGTACAAAAAAAAACCCATTTTTAAGAACTTTTGACTTCTTTACTTGATAAAGATGATATCTTACAGTATTGAACCATAAACACGCATCATCAATGCCTGGCTACATTACAGTTGTTATAAATAAAAGAGCAAGTTCGTGTCTGACAGCTATTTTAATAGATATCCTTAGATAAATAATCCTTTAAAGCGCTTGTCTTGTTTGTACTAACATTTAAACTTTATGGACATAAAAGAAATCAGTGTAAATTCGGAAAAATTAAAACATTTCTATTAAATGAAAAAGCTCAAAGAGCTTTAATTTAGGTAAGTGCATGAAAAATAGACTTAGCTTCTTTTAAAACTCTTGAAATAAATCAAAAAAAAACTGTCCACTTAGAAAAATAATCACTTGCCATTTCCCAACTTTCCTTTTTTTTTAAGCAATTAGCAAAAAAATACACACAAATATGTGTTTAGGAGAAAATTACCTATGTCCAATACATACATATATGAACAACACAGAAACTTTTAACTTTATTGAAACATTTCGGAGATTCTATGGTACCTACATCTAATAGTGTATGGGAAAAAAGTTTTAGTTTTAAGCGAAGGAAAATCGATTATTTAAAGGGTGTGTTAAAATGTTGGTGCTTTATGTGATATAAAATTTAAGTTGCAATGTGACTCCAGCTGGGAATCTATTTTACCTATTTTTCCTATATTTGGGGTGATTCGATTGATGAAAATCAACAAATTGAAAGAAATTAGTAATTTATATTTTAAAACACCTTTATGAATTCTCCAATACAGACTCCACGTAGCAATTTCGAATCAAGCTTCGATTTAATCGTTGCTCGAATCGATTATAACAGCTCTAACTTAAACCCACTTTAATGAGTGTATGGATATTTGTTCATATATACAATAAACCTTTACTATACATACAATATAGACCTTTATTAAAGAAACAAAGTCCCAAATTGGAACAAAACCAATTCATAACAAACACGTTGTTATACCAATCGACACTCCAAGTTCTACAAACATACTTTTCAGATTGACCCTTGACATGCAAACTTACGGATACGAACCATGTCGATTTCATCACAAAAGTCTATTCAACGTTAACCCTTTAGTTATTTGAAAATACTACCCTGCTCTTGTAAAAGCTCTATTTACTATATTATTCAAACTGAAACATGCAATCGCCGACCGTATCAGTTGTTCAACTGCTTACTGCACTCGATTTGTATTCTCCAGTCGTCCGCAATGTGAGGTTTTAGGCTAGGGCTTTTCCATCTATAAAATCCTGAAATGATTGTCTATAGAGTCTATATTTTATTTTTATTCATTCGAATCCCAGTGATGTCAAATCAAGGACACAATCAGAGCGCAGGCGTTAGTATTTTTTTTTTTTTGCTTATCATTACAGTCTCCGGCGACGTATCCATTGATTTTTAAGGGGGCGACAATAAGACTAGACCAATGCTTTGAGAATTGTTCTAGGCATGAGTTGTAGAGTGACCAGATTAGTTAGTTTCCATCAGTTTGATTTCGTTGTTAAAAAAGTAAAATTATTGAGAAATGCCCGCTGCTGTGTAAAGAAAATTACTTATTGCATGTGAAAATAACAAATGTGGAAAAAAGGTTAATAAATGAATTGTTTACTGATATGACGTTTAAGGTGTGCTTACACTCTCCTTCAGGCATTTTATTTAAAAATCAAATGCACGAATGGATTACACCAAGGCCCTAAGTTTGGTTTGTTTAGTATGTACATATTGGAAATATAAGGTAAAAGTTGTGAAAAATTCCAAAGCACTAAAAAAAAATTAAATTCTACATTAATATTTCTGTTTTTAAAAAAAATTATATTGTAATGGGAATTGAATATTCTTTTTACTTTCGAGAAGTACCTCTGAGGTAAAGTAGGATGAAATTGCGTTCATTAAAATTCACAATCAGGCATCATTGGTATGATTTTTCGTATTTTCTATTACCATATTATCTATAGGTAGTATTTGAGGTCTAATTTTGTATGAATTTCTAGTAAGAAAGAGAAAAAGCCCCAACTTTTTTTGCTAAATTTCCTATTAGATGCATTCAAAGAACTTACGCTTCATTCATATTATTTACACATTCACATTATTTATTCTTTCATTAGTTTTGAGGAGCATAGAAAATTTGATGAGTGACATAAAACAATACATATGGTCACCCTAATTATAGTGTAGACATTAAAATGACAAGTTGTAAATACATATATAAATTCATGGGTGAAATTATGGTTCACTAGATTTGTATTCGAAAGTGTTTCCTTTTCTAATAAAAAAAAAATGAGGTCTTTGACCGAGTTCAACACCACTCCATTCCAAGAATAAACATTTTATGACTACCTACCACGGCAGAATTCCGAGTTCCGAGTGGCGTCATAGCTTGTGTTATTTTATAAGAAACTTTACATCATTGAAAATGGAACTTAATAATTATTTTTTCACTTAAGAATCTTGAATCATTCGCGTTTTAAAATATCCTTTAAGCATATAGAGCTTTTTTTTTGAGTGAATTCCTGGGTCTATAGTCTAAATAGTGGATACCTGGATATTCGTTTGAAAGCTCAATGCAAAGGTTTTATAAAAATAAAGGAAATACAAATGCCCGGGAAAGAGGTTTTTCATGAAATCAGCTGTAGGATAAAATTAAACAAATTTCGTATCTGAGAGGCATGTATACCGATACATATTGTGAATACCATCTTATGTGCTTCGAGTGATAGTATCATCAATTCATTGAAGGGGTCTTCCACGTGCGGACCAAAATCAAGGGATTATATTTGGGAATATCTTTTCAAGGATAATTAAAAAAAAAGGTTTTTTTGTTTTTTATTATAACACCTTTAACATAAATTTAAGCATAAATAATTCTTACACAATAGAAAAAGAATGGTTAAGCTTTGGGCTTGAAACAAAAAAGGGAAATATTTCTTATGTTATTGTTACCTGCACGCTGGCTACCTAGATTAAGACCCAAATAAATCTCTTAGGAAAACCGAAATCTCACTAAAATTTACATAATTTTGGGAGTTTTTTTTTAAGCTAGCCTTCCATTTTGAATTTTAGGAGTGAAGTCAATTACGTAATTTGCGTGAAAAGTAGCCACACCTACCTAACGAAAATTGTTGTAAATATTTTCAACAACTTGTATTTAATACTTTTGTCAATACTTTTAATATTGGCAAATATACATACATGTATATGTATCTAACAATTGAGAGACTTTTTCGCTTTTAAAACGAAACCAGCGTCATATAAGAGGCGACCACTTTTTTGCACATTTCGGGCGATATCTCGGCCATAACTTGAGTAATGTTGATTTTTAATGTGTCTTGAGTTCGGGGATTATTGGCGTAAGCACAGTCTTTTGCGTAGCCCAACAGAAAAAAATCTAACGGTGTCAAATCGCATGATCTTGGTGGCCAATTGATGTCGCCAAAACGTGAAATTACGCGAACAGGAAACTTCTCACGCAATAAAGCCATATCTAATTAGACGTGTTGTGTGGCTTGTTGCAACGTCTTTTTGGAACCACATATATCGTCCAAGTCACTGTCTTCAATCGCCGCCCAACAAAAATCGGTTATCATTCGTTCAATAGCTGCGAACGCCGGGAAATCGATAAATTCAGATCATCAGCAACACATGCATTTGCAGCAGCAATATTTTCGACTGAAAGTGCATTACGGTGACTCACAGGGCTTACGACATCAAAAACGCTTCCACTATCTTCAAAAAAGTGGCTTCGATCAATACTTTTGTAGTAAGTTTAAATAATTTTAACGCTTTGTTCGATTGTCAAGCGATCCATTATTGTAAATGGCAAACATTCAACTAATATTATGAGACTTCAAATGACAGCTGAGCTTGACAGGTGTCAAATGCCAGCACTGCTAACTAAGAACCACGAAATTTATGACCCTGTATAAACAAAAATGTGTGATTTTGTCAAAATACTTATACCAACCACTGTACTTTATATATTTTATTATTATGTAGATGTTATAGTCTTAAGAAAATTTTCCAATTTTCGACGGTTTTCAAGCATAAATCGGCTGATACTGCTGCAATTTCGCGTTCGATATTCGTACGAAGTTCATCAATCATCGCTGGCTTGTTGGAATAGACCATAGACTTGACGTAGCCCCACAGGAAATAGTCTAACGGCGTCAAATCGCACGACCGAGGCGGCCAAGCGACTGGACCATCCCGTGAGATAACACGTTCTCCAAACTTGGTTTCCAATAAATTGATTGTGACATTCGCTGTGTGGCTTGTGGCGCCGTTTTGTTGGAACGACATGTCCTCCAAGTCCATATCATCCAATTGGGGCCAAAAATATTCGGTTATCATTGAACGGTAGCGATCCCCATACACAGTAACGTGCCGGTCTTGATCATCACGGAAGAAGTACGGCCCATAAACCACACCAAACCGTAATTTTTTCGGTATGCAATGATGACTCATGGAGTACGTGTGGATTGTTGCCTGACCAATACCGCATATTTTGTTTATTGACGAAGCCATTCAGCCAGAAATGAGCTTCATCGCTGAAGACCATAAATTGGACGAAGCGCTCTTAACGCTGAGGCCACTGACTCCGAATTTCGGTAGTAAATTTTAATAATTTCGACTAGTTGTTGGCTCGTATATCTTTCCTTCATGAAATGGCAAACCTTACTGAAGAGAAGTGTCAAAAGAACGGCAAGAAATATGGCGTCGTTTGCTGTCCTTGTTGTTCTACTTTTGTAGATTCCCTGTTGAAAAACCCTAGATTACATAGAAATTTAATTTAACACAATGTAATATTTATAATAATAACGTTCGGGTAATTTTAAGTCTTTGTGGGCCATTAGGATTTTGCTGCTGTAAACATAACTATTCTCATGTGAGCCGCAAAAGCTATTTCATATTCTTTCAAAAATTTAAATACATTCTTACAGTTGTATTTAGATTATTTTAATTAGATTAAATCAAACCGAAGCGAATGGGATAGCGGCAGCGATAGCATTAATTGTGGGGTATAATTTTATTTCAAAACTTCTCCATCCATCCTATGCGATACATATTTTTTGGGGGCAAGTTCTCTAAAAGTTATTAAATAATCAATTAATAATAAAAAAAAAAAACAAATAAGTGAAATAAGAGTAAGGTATTTGTATACATTTTGTGTGAAAAGTTAAGCATGTAAAATTAGTTCTCTTCTGAATTTATTTGTATGCAATTAAGAGAACAAATGGTGGATGCAACTTTTTGATTGGATGCAGCAGTGGGAGGTATATGCAATCAACATCACGGAAATATCTGCCTTTCTATTGATTGAATATGGACATCATCAATTTTGATATCGCCATCGCCACCACCATAGTTTCCGTTTGCTCATTAGAGCTTTAAGAAGATAAAGCTTTTAAAAAATGAGTTTCCACATGACATTTAAAAAAAAAAAAGTTAATGTATTTAAAAAGTGGAATATTTTAACGTTTAATAATACACCAATTACCTACAATTTAAAATTTCGTTTAAAAATATTAACCAATTAAACATATTTTTTTAAAAGCAGCATTCTAGAAAATGAATACCATTAAAATGCATGAATTATGTTACTATCACGAAAAGAGAACACAAAAAAATAAAAAAAAACTGAGAAAAGCAACAAAAGCATTTATAATATACGACATTGACAAAAAAATAGTTTTTAAACTTTTCAGGCAATAACTGCCTATAATTTTCCATTAAAAATACCCTTCATAAAGCATCTATACGACGCCGACGCTTTATTAACAAAAAGCTCATTTTGGAACTCACTGACTTTAATATTTTCAGGGACTTGGTATCTGTTTTGAATATGGTATTTGCAGCATATCTCTAAATGAGTGTAATATTTTTGAAGCCATTTTTGCAATTGGATTGTAAATTTTGTTCAAAGGCGATAATTTTTTTTTAATTTATTTTGAACTTTTGAGATGTTAACCTTTAAGTGCAAAAATTCATCATCACTTCGTGGATTGAAACTATATTACATGCCACAAAAAGGAAAGATTATTGTAGGTACTCTCAGATTCCGTAACGAGATATTTCCAGATAATTTTTTCCATTTTGTACCTTAAACAAAGAGAATACACGGTATTTTTGTATGTTTTTTGATGTGTAAACATCTATGCTGGCGGACTTGGATTTTGCGAACAGTGTTAATTTGTACCTATTTGAAAATAAAAACTAATTTATGGAATTTTTGCCGCCCTGTATCCTTTTGCACAATGTACTCTAACCTTAGGGGCGAATTTATATATACCAAAAGCAGTTATGTTCAAAATTTCAAAGTGGACATTTTTAGCTTGAACACTTTTTCTCTCCGAATAAAAGAAATTGAAGCTCAACAGACTTAATTTTGTTCCACATACGCCTGAGTGTCCCTTTATTGGCCTTATGGGATTTCGTTTTTTTTTATTTTTTGTTTATTTTATTTTATTTTGCTTACTTCAATTAAATATATTTACTCAAACACAGTAAGACAAAATATCTTATAAGCTAGTGATAAGTGCAGTATTAACAAAAAAATGGAACTTTATAGCAAAGCATTTTCATTCTTTGATATAAATTTCAATTTTTACTTGCGAATATAGGTACTATTTGGCAAGTTATGTATTCGTACAAAAAATCCAACTCGAGATTTTGATCAAACTTGACATTACGATGATAGCGAAGACGAAAAAAGTGGGTCTCGCAAAAACGTCCGTCTGTCTGTCTGTCGGTTCCACTACAGCCTAAAAGGATTTATCGATTTTATTTAATCTTGTTACCTAGCGTTTTTTTGATATTCCCCCCACCCGTTTTTTCTCTTTTTTTAGCACCAAAACTAACAGTAGCTGTCATACAAAATTTCTTGGCCAAAAAGGAAAAACTCATTTTCTCAAATCCAGCGCTACCGAATTTGTTTTTAAGAACTCAATAAATTTAAATAGTTATAAGTTGCCGTTTAATACAAAAAATCGTTCCGAAAAATGGTTATTAATGGTACTCCCCAAAGAACCATTTTTTTGATTTTGGCTTTTCTCGAAAACGGTTAAACTGATTCTGATCAATTTTTTTATGAAGAATTATTGACACATTCTTAATAATATTGTGTACCAAAATTTTCAAAAAAAAATATTTTTTAGATTTTTAAAAAAAGTTTGAATTTTTTTTTTTTGAAAACTCAATATTTCAAAAACGACTCTGTCGAGTTTTATTAAGCTTGGTAAATAGCAGTTTTTTAACTTTATCTAGAAGATTTTTGATAAAAATTATTCTAATACCCAAAAATAACGGTGCCTCCCATACAAATGTTTAAAATCCGTTAAGAAAAATATTTTTTTCTCAAAAACAACTCCTACGATTTTGATAAAAGTTTTTTGTGTGTTAAGATTAGTACGATCTACCATTTAAAATTTTTAAAGTTTATATTTTAGGTTTATTAACAGTATCTCTCATAGAACGGTTTCTTTGATTTTCGACTATCTCAACATCTGATCAACCGAATAATATTAGATTTTTTGATGCAGAAGCTTGTAACAAATATAAATAAAAGTGCGTATCAAAATTATCTAAAAAATGATTTTTGGATTTTTAAAAAAAAAATCAAAATTATTTTTTGAAAATTCGATACTTCGAAAACTTATAGTTCAATTTTTAACGCAACATTAATAAATGCTTTAAATTGGCGTACCAATTATTTTTCTCAAAAATGTTAACGAAATTTTATATATAAAAAATTAATTATTTTTAAAACCGCTCCTACGATTTTCAAAATTTTTTTCTCATAAATAAAGATTTATATAAGAAATCAGATGGTGTACATCGCGTTGGGTTAAAACGGATTCAAAGTATTTTAATCAATCAAAATAAAAAAATCAATTTTATAATAAAATCATTCATCAATCAGTTGTTGTTCGCCTCTTTAAAATAGGATACAAGTTGCGTTGTCGAAATATATACCTATACAGATACAATAACTCTTAAAATTATTTTTCTGCTTAAAACGTTGATAAATACTTTTTTATTTCGGTTCTCGCTTTGGATGCGTCACCTAATTCTATTATTACACACATGGTAAAGTACTCCAAAGGCGAATACTCTTTACGTAAAATTAACGTTTAAAATTAAGTGTGAGAGCAGGACGACAGAGAGCAAAGGTAAGGTAAGGAATTTGAGAAGGATATCAAATGACATATTCAATACTTGAACAGAATAACTTGAAACACGATCACGTCTTCGAAGTCCAAAAATGTAGCGTACAGCACTGTTAAACGGAACATTGAGTCTTCGTTTGCTTTCATAGCTACAAGAGCAGAATATTTCGCATCCATAAGTGAGAAGGGGTAAAATCATGGTTTTTACGAGCATAGAACGGGTTTTTATGGAGATGAAATATTGAACCGCTAGCAATGAACGCAGGGCCTCATAAGTTCTACCAACAATCGAATTAACTTTGTTGTCCCATGTTAAACTACGATTAAAGGTTATACCTAGATTTTTTGCAGACCCAACGAACTCTATCGGAACATTATTCATAACAATCGGGGGAAAGTAGGACAGTTCAAGAGGAGTTCTTGATATAACCAAGCACATAGTTTTTGTTGGATTAAGCAGAAGTCCATTCGCTTCAGACCAATTCTGAATTCGTTCAAGGTTTTCATTTATGCATTCAATATAATGTTCAATTAGACCAAGTGGGCAGCTTAAAAAATGTTGGACATCAACGGCTAAATAGCTGTATTTTATGGAAATTGGAAGAGAGTTTATGTACAAAGAGAACAGCAATGGACCCAAGATGGACCCTTGCGGAACACCTTTAAAAGAAAATCAGACAAAGATCCATTGAATTCTACAGCTTGTGATCGGCCTTTAAGATAAGAAAACAATAACTTTACTGCTGTTTTTGGGAAATTAAACTCATTGACAAGTTTTCCGCACAAAATTGTGTGATCTACTGAATAGCATGCTTTTGAAAAATCTAAGAGGATTAGGAAAGAGACATGATACTTGTTCCTTTTTTTTTGCGTTATTCGCATTTCCTTTGTTTTTTTTTTTAACTTAATTTCAAATTAGGTTTTATTCCATTCTTATTTCGATAGTGACTTCTTGTTGAAATTGAGGCTCTTGGCAGGGCTTATGGGTATTGAAAGGAATCACAAGGCATAGTGGTAGACAAAGCTGACATATCAAATTCATTTTCTACTTTCTGACCTTTTTAGGCATTTTAACTACCTAAACAAATTTCGAGTTACAGCAAGAAATGTTCATAATTTTAAGCCGAAAAATTATTGTTTGAATGTTTAAAATAACGATTTTTAAAATTTTACGTTGCTTCGTCACTTTCTCTTAGTCCTTATATTTTAATCTTTACGATCCGGTTAGTAGTACTGGAAATATAAGCTCTCAAAGTGAACTATATTAGAGTTTTTATGCCATGCAACGAATCAAAAAATAAAGTTTACAAAAAAGATGATTTTTACATAATATTTACAAAACAAATAATCTAATTTTTGCAGGTTATATGTCCAATTCCGTAAAATCTCCATCATAAAATTGTCCGTCAAAAATTTGCCAGCTCTAATTTAGCTGCTTGGTTTCCCGGTTGTGCCGCTTTTGCTTTTAAACAACTTCGCAATACGCAAATATATATGTATCCAAAGTTTACCATCAATAAATAATTTGCGTTTCAGATGCCTATTGCTTTTAGCTATGTAAGTTTAAAGATAAAAAATCATCACACATATTAAAAAAACTCAACACACTGCCAAAAAATTCTATCTCAATAAATGTCAGTTCAGCACTTAAGCTGTTGATGATTGTATTTAAAATTTGATAATTTGTATCTTTTGTTTTTTTTATTTTTAATTTTTTTTTGTGTTTATCCCCCTCTGGCCGAATAAATATTGTGTCATTTGCACACTCAAATTTATAGCTTTCGTTTTGGTTTTTTATGGCTGTACTGTCTCGCTTGGTCAGTCAGACTCAACGTCCGTATCTTATTTCTAATTGAATTCATCTGAATCGTATCGCAGTCAAATTGTAAGAGTACCTATTGCATCCAACCAAATTAATCTCAACTAACACAAATATAAATAAATTTAGACCAAACACTCATCGATTGAGACTTCATGAATTTGATGTATTATTGTATGTACAATGTATCTGAAGTGAAATGTCTTATTGAGCTTGAGCTACAGTCAATTATTATAAGTTTTTGTTTTTGGGTTAGTATTTCATTTCATTTGTTGTTATTTGAATTTGATCTTGACGAACAGTGGGGAATAAAAGATATTAAAGTATGGAAATTATCAAAAAACTGGAATATCTAAAAATAAAAATTGGTTTCTCCTTGAAGTTCCACTGATGCGGAAACTAAAACGTCACGTCACACCACACTTTTTTAAAAGTTTAGTAAATTTAATTTTGTGTGTGTTTAAAAAAAAAGGAACATAAGATTGCACCATTAACAAAATATTTCCACTAAACACTTTTTCAAAACACCTGCACTTCTGAAATTATCTAAAAAAAAGTGAATCCCTCAAATTGAAAAATTTATAAAATACCTATGTACGTAGGAATACAAATTTATTTTTCAAATTTTCAATATCCATTTAGAATAAAAATTATAAATAGTTGCAGGTACTTCTTGATGTATATAATGTATGTATTTAAATTTGAAACGGTTGTCTAGCGAATCATATAATATTATAATCTGGTGGTTAATTTGTTCTAGCTCATTTTGGATACAATGCCCCCCACTATATATTTGACGTCAAGGCACGTTCATTTTGCGCCATCGAAGCAAAATTGTTCAACAAAAATCATTCATGCCAGCGATAAATTCCAACTTAGCGAAAACTCATTAAGACTTCAAAAAATTCTAAATTTGGAATCATGTCTACAATCGACTGGATGACGATGAAGCTCATTTTTTTTTCAACTGTATTTTTTGTAGTTTGACAGGCATTCAAAATTGTAATGCTTTCCATATCGTTTATTTACATTGCAATATTTTAAAGTTTATTTGTCTTTTGAATGTCTGGTTATAGCTTCGCCCTCAATTTGTGCTGTAGGCACTGGCTGAATGGCTGAATGGCTGAATACTAACAAACATAATGAATGCTTGGAAATTAATTTCTATGAATCGAATTTCAAGAAAAAAAATTAATATGTGTGAATATTATGTATGTAAATCATAAAAGAAAAAATATTTGAAACTCAAATGAATATTTTTAATCAAAAGTATCTGTCATAAGAATTTAATTGCAGAAAAAGAATTAAAATAATATGACGTAATATGAGTGTTGCCAACTGTTTCTATAACCAAACAAAAATAATATCTTATATTTAAAGGGAAATATTCTTATCTCTTTTTGCGATGGAACTTACATCATCATTTTTCCCTTTAATGTTGCGTTAGCTGAATGTGAAATTGCAATTTCACTGGCTTATTGGTCATGGGGAATTTAAAGTTCAGTATAATAACGAAACCTCTGCGCGTCTGTGTGTCCGCTGTAATCTGTGCTAGAGCCCAAACGGGTGGTCCGATTTGCATGAAACTTCGTACAGAGCATTTTTATGTGATTTCTTAGAAGGGCTGTCATACACAAATTTTGTTTTCAAATTTTCTCAAAAAATGCTCTAACGATTTTGATTAAACTTCGTACCTGGTATGACCAAAGTAAGTTTAAGAAAACTGTTTTGTCAAGGTTTTGGCAAAAAACGGGAATAGGGTTTTGGGAAAACGGTCTTCTATTTTCGTTATATCTTTTTCATGGTAAGAACGATTTTGTTATAATTTTGCAATCTGGCATTTCTCAACAGCTCAAACAATAATGCATTTAAAAGTTTTGAAAATAAATTTAAAAAAAAATCTGTTTTTTCGTGACTTTTGACATTTTAACATCTTCTAATTTTGTGTATGCATAAAACCTGATGATCTGATTTGTTCTTCTATGGCTTCCGACATTTATAAACATAATGTGGCAACTCTTTAAAAAAATGTATTTCTGTTTCGAGAAGTTTTTTTTTTCAATTGAAAAAATTTCGTCATTCATCAATATATTTTTTTTATTTAAAATTCGCAAGTCAGTAAGGCACATTAAATTTGGTGACATGCGTTTTTGTTTATAAATAGAATCTATGATCAACATTCAATATCTATCAACTCAAATGCTTATATCATAATTGATGAGTTCATTTCAATTAATTATAATCTTTGATAACGAATTTTAAAAGTCTTAAGAAAATAACACAAAAGTGAAAAAGAAGATAAATTATTTATCGCTCTTAAATTTTAAGGGAGGATTATGATTAGTAGATATTGATTGCAATCTTTCTAATTCGCATCTTTGTTTGGTTTATATTTTTTTTTCAAATCGATTTCAATAAAATTTCGAATATAAATACCTAAAATGGTATGGTGTAGGTTAGGTAGATATACATGGTACATAGTAGGTGTACTAGAATTTGAATGGAAAACGTTAAGAACAATAACTCTTTTTACTCTTAGAAGAAAGTTTATTTGTTTTGGTTTATGTTTAATTTTTTTACTGCGATATTACGTAGGTATGTATGTACTATATGGATAAATGAAAAAAATATGCACCACTTGATCGCAAAAACTTGTTCTAGTGGCTAAAAACTGTCTGTAACACATGTAAAATGCATGATGTACATTCCGCCATCTAAGGTCTTTTTTTTAACGAGTGCTTATTTCGTGAATGGTAACACTTAGCTCATGTCTGATTTGACAGGCAATTAGTTTTATCCTTCCGCTGAACGAATATGGTTGTGTATACGCTTCGCTAAGTGGGCCTGCGATCGACTTAGAGAAAATGGCGATTTTGCCAAAAAAATCATCTTTTCAGATGAAACTCATTTTGATCTTGGCGGGTAGTAAACAAGCAAAATTGTAGCATTTGGGGCACAGAAAACCCGCACGCATACATTGAAAAGCCGATACACCCAAAACGAGTCACTGTTTGGTGCGGATTTTGGTCCAGAGGCATAATTGGGCCATTTTTCTTCGAAAATGAGCAAGGAGTGGCCGTTACAGTCAATGGCGATTGTTATCGGGCCATGTTGAACGAATTTTTTTTCACAAAAATTGAAGAGGAGGATATTGGCAACATTTGGTTTCAACAGGACGGCGGCGCTACGTGCCACACAGCCGTAGCTACACTCGATGTTTTGCGCCATTTTCAAAAAAAAGAAGTTATTTGGCGGACCCTTTATTTAACGAGAAAATATTAAAATTGTCAAAAGTACTAAAAAATTGATATTTCGTTTGTTTGTTTTTTTATTTATAAAAGTATATTTTAAAAAAAATTTTAATTGCAATACTGTTTAAACTATTGAGAAGCATCAGATTGAACAAAAAAATAACAAAATCGGTCCAACCATTAAACGGATATACTTGAATATCTCAAAAATACCTAATTCCAATTTGTGAATTTTCTGATAAAAAACCTGAAACGCAGTTACAATTGACTTGGTTATTACAGGTACGAAGTTAAATCAAAATAGTTAGAATCTTTTTCGAGATAATTTGAAGAACTCAAAATTATTGTATGGCAGCTACCCGTTCTACATGAGCTAAAACAAAAATTCGAAAATGGCCTCTAGGAAATCACTTAAAAATGCTCTGTACGAAATTTGAAGCAAATCAGTCCACCCGTTTAGGCTCTAGCTCAAAGTAAAATGACACACAGACGCACAGATGCACAGACGCACAGACATACAAACGCACATACCGACGTGACGAACGGCATGACGAAACCCACTTTTTTGGACTTATAGATTATCGTAGTGTTAGTTTTGATGATAACTTCGAAAGTTTAAATGAAAGCAATACTTGCCCTATAGAGCAAGTAAAAATGAATGTTTTGTCTGCAATCATTAGTATCCGGCAATTGTTTTACAATAAATTTAGGGATTTTCAAAAACATAAGTAAATATACTATAATTAACAATGAACACAATTTTGCTGAATCTGTGGACTCTTCAAATCATTGCGTGATGAGTGAAGCTCAAACAATTTCAATATTAGAAAGTTACACCCAAATTAATAAACGTTGAATAGCGAAGGGTTAGGCCTTATGCCGTGGGCTAGGGGCAAAATGTAATTATTAAAACCAAATTTCTACTAAATGGCATTTATTATGTTAAACTTCCGAAGAAGCAGGTGTTTAAGCGAAGGAATAAGAATCAACATTTTAACCCGTAGCTTAACTCTTATTCCATTTTTTACTTAACGTCGAATAAAGGCGGAAGGACAGATTTTTTTTTATTTCATCATCAAACGCCTATTTTTAACAGAAACAAAGGTCTCCAAAAAAAAAACTAAAAAATTGTTGTTCCCTTTACTATTTTGACAAAAAGTGTATAAAATGTTCTTATCTCATTATTGCATATTGTTTAAAAATACAAATACATACATACATACATATACATGATTGCCCAACCAAAACAAACATTTAAAAACAAAAAAATGTGAAAAAAATAATTAAAGTCATATATGTACATATGTACAAATGTGTTTGTGTATCTGAGGAGTAAAAACCTTCATTCACTCAATGAAGAATTTATTGCAACACAAAAACACCTCAATAACCCAATTTCTTCTATCATTGTAGTCACAACTCACAAGTCTTGCAAATAAAAAACAAACATTTCTATAGGCACCTTGAAAACTCGCACTTTAAACAAATGTGATATATTTTTTAGTTCTGACGTAAAGTGCGTCATATTTGATTTCAGTCAGTGTTTTTAAATATTTATATGTGTGTGGAGATTCTCACATCTAAAAATAAAATAAAAGAGTTAAAAAAATGATTTCCATTGACTCAGTTCAAATTTATATATTTTTGAAATTCTATTACGTTCCTCACGGCATGTACACAGTTAAAATTAAAAAAAATGTATCTTAGGTTTTTAATCTTATACTAAATCTAAATATCACGATTTTGAACATAAAATGGGTTAAAGCAGTACCCTTGGGGGTCTCATATTTAACTATACAGAATATGACGTTTCTAAGTAATGTTTAGGATTTGATAGAAAGTTGTTTTTCATTCTTCATGGTTCACATTTGCTTCCAATACTTTTGTACTTTGTACTTTGTATATAACGAGTGGGCCATCTAGTGGTTTCTTTTTAAAACATATATAGGTTATTTTGATACTGAAATCTGTTTCCCGCTCGTCAGAATCATACTTCCGCGTAACGAAAGGAGTCGCTTTACGCTTGAATAACGTTTTGAAATATTGAAAACTTATTTCCAAAGTCAGTGCTGTGTAGCCCAAACAGTGCGTTGTTTGAAAAGAAGAAAATCATATTTTATGACGAGGCGGATTTTCATCTCGGCGGCTACGTTAACAAAAAAAATTGCCACATCTGGGGGCTCGGGAAACGCCTACGTTACTGTCGAGAAGCAAATGCCTCCACAGAAAGTGACAGTTTGGTGCGGATTGTGGAGTGCTGGCATAGTTGGAGCATTTTTCTTCGAAAATGAGGCTGGGAACAACGTTTAGGTCAACGGTGGGCACTACAATGCCATTTTAACCGACTTTTTGTTTACTGAAATTGAAGACATGGATTTGGACGACCTGCTGTTTCATGCAGGATGGCGAGCCATGCCACAATCGATCTTTTGGGCACCAAATTCCAAAATCGTAATAGCAGCCGTCTTGGCGATGTCAATTGGCCGCGTCGGAGCTGCGATTTGACCCCTTTGGATTTCTTTTGTGGGGAACCGTGAAAGACCGATGTTATGCCAACAATCCGGAAGGGATTTAAGCACTTTAGGCAAATTTCATCCAAGCAATCTGTGAGCTACAGCCCGAAACAATCAACAAGGTCTTGAAAAATTGTAGTGACAGAATGCGCTACTGCGAAGCCAGCCGAGGCAGCCGCCTGAACGACACGTTGTGTTCCATAATCAATGGGAATGTTTACTCTCATTAATAAAGCCATAATACATGGAAAAAAAAATTAATTTTGTTCGTTTTATTTAATTTTTAGAAAGAAACTTGTATATGGCCCACCCTGTATGCACCCCCTGTATAATTTATAAATATACGCTTCACAACATAGTAATAATCACAAGAAATAAATAAAATCACAAATCACGTAAATTTGTGGTCAATAAAAAGTTGGCAATTTTCCAAAAAAACAACAAATAGACGTATTTACATACATACATATATACATTTATGTACTCGCATGTATACATTATTATAATGGGTGATTTTTTAAGAGGTTTAGAACTTTTTTTAAAAAAAAAACACAAAAAATTCGAAAAAATGAATGAAATATTTATTTGAATCGATAGTTTGAACCTTGCAATTTAATGTTTAAAGATAATTTCATGCAAATGTTGACAGCGGCTGCGTCTCAGGTAGCCCATCCGCTGAGTCCAATTTTGGCATACTCTTTCACACATATCGGCCGGTATCTCACGAATGAATGCATGGATGTTGGCTTCCAGTGCGTCAATCGAAGCGGGCTTGTCCCTATAGACATAAGCCTTGACATACCCCCACAAAAAATAATCTAATGGTGTCAAATCGCACGATCTAGGCGGCCAATTGACCGGCCCGAAACGTGAAATTAACTGTTCACCAAACTCGCCTCGCAATTGCGCCATTGTTTCGCGTGCTGTGTGGCATGTGGCACCGTCTTGTTGAAACCACATATCATGCAAGTCAAGAACTTCCATTTCGGGCAAAAAAAAGTTTGTTATCATCGCTCGGTAGCGTTCACCATTGACAGTAACGCTGCAATTCGCATCATCTTTGAAGAAATAGGCACAATAATGCCGCCGGCCCATAAACCGCACCAAACAGTGGCTTTTTCGGGATGCATTGGTAGCTGTTGCAATGCTTCTGGCTGATCTTCACTCCAAATGCGGCAATTTTGCTTATTTACGTACCCATTCAACCAAAAATGAGCCTCATCGCTGAACACAAGCAGCGCGCGATGAACATTTCGAACCGAGCACGAATTTTGATAGTAAAATTCAATAATTTGCAAGCGTTGTTCATTTGTAAGACGATCCATGGTTAAATTGCAAACCAAATTTAAGCTGTTTGACAGTGACACAAGGTACTAAACACACGTCAGCTGTCAAAACCAGTGTTGCCAAAACCAAACCAGCCAAAAAATCACCCTATAAAAGGAGTCATTATTTTCGTTTATTTTTCTTTTTAATAAGCAAAATACATACATATATGTATACAGAAAATCTTTATTTGAAAATGTAACATTCTGCTAATTGATATATCAATATTGACAAATGAAAGCCACACATTAGATACGATAGATTAAACATTTCGAATATGGACTCTAATGCATACAGTTTTTCGAAATATTAATAGACACCCTGCAGTAGTTTGAATGTCTAAATGGTTTTGTTTATATGACAAATTAGAAATATTTGAATGTGATTCGCTTGTCAGCAGATAATTCATACATATATATAAATAGATACTTATAATAACATAGCATGTAGATTATTATATGTAGTATATAGTATATTCAGTTTAAAAGAAAAGTTGTATACATAATATAAGTTGCGTTTTAATTACATTGAACGTTCAGTATAACGCAAGATAAAATTTGTTGATGAATCTGGTAAATAGGGCACTTCCGCTTGGATTGCTTATATTTATAATTTGTTTTTCGAGATTATGCCTAATTTATTAGAATTCGCTGAACACCTCTAAACGGCTGAATAGTTATGTAGTGCATAAACATTTATTAAAGCCACTTTTCAACGTTGAATAAATCCTAATTCATAAAATATTTCCCTACACTTTATAGTTCTAAAGCGCTTGTGTCAAATAAAGTACCAAGATGGGAAAATCTATTACGTTTTACTACCACAATTTATTGACAAAATTCAGCTCTGAAAGTGAAAAATTAATAAAAGAATTCTATTGCGCCGCACCGATTGGATTTGTTTAAATTTCTTTTAATGTTACATAATGTATACCTATTCTTATTACTTTTTCACTTTGCCAAGTATAAGCAAATATAGTTAAATATTTAAGAACAAAAAATTCATGGCTTTTATTGAAATAATTGTTTTATTCACTGACATTGCGATCAAATTGAGAAGAATATAGGAACATCTATTAGGGTGGCACTTATTTTTCCAATGTTTTTTTTTTTATTTATTCTGTATGTCCCTCTGAAAATAGTCAACAAACTTTAATTTTGGTATACAACTAAGCACATGTATATTATATAAAGAATTTCCATCAACTTTTAGTATACTTTCACCGATATTTTAGGTGAAAGACGGAAAACTGCGTGTATTTCTAATGAAAAGTTGTAAGTTCTCGGTGGGTCACGTCGACCTTAGCCGATTTAAAACAAATTTAACAAAATTTTTGTTTGTACAAAGTGCCTTCATTATATAGATTGATCACTTTTAGGTGGGGACAAAAAAGATATTTAAGCATTCCCAAAATAAGCGCCACCCTTATAACATTTTATTTTATTGTCGTCTGTGTGTGAGTCAAAGTGACATTTCGATACTTAAACATCCTTATGTAGGCACTATTCAACCTCAAAACGCGTTTAGCTTCTACTGCCTCTATTCAACGTTGCATAAGTCTTATGAATATCATTTTTGCGTTTAGTGGAATTATAAGGCGTGAATAGTTCTATGCACTCGCTATGGTGCGTTCATAAATTTGGCAGATAATGTCCATCCATTAAACTGCCTATGCAGGTTATCGGTAAAAAAATTAACCTAAAGGGTCCGCCAAATAACTTTTTTTTTTTTTGAAAATAGCGCAAAACATCGAGTGTAGCTTCGGCTGTGTGGCACGTAGCGCCGTCCTGTTGAAACCAAATGTTGCCAACATCCTCCTCTTCAATTTTTGTGAACTAAAATTCGTTCAACATGGCCCGATAACGATCGCCATTGACTGTAACGGCCACTCCTTGCTCATTTTCGAAGAAAAATGGCCCAATTATGCCTCTGGACCAAAATCCGCACCAAACAGTGACTCGTTTTGGGTGTATCGGCTTTTCAATGTATGCGTGCGGGTTTTCTGTGCCCCAAATGCGACAATTTTGCTTGTTTACTACCCGCCAAGATCAAAGTGAGCTTCATCTGAAAAGATGTTTTTTCTGGTAAAATCGGCATCTTCTCTAAGTCGATCGCAGGCCCACTTAGCGAAGCGTATACACCATATTCGTTCAGCGGAAGGATAAAACTAATTATCTGTCAAATCAGACATGAGCTAAGTGTTACCATTCACGAAATAAGCCCTAGTTAAAAAAACAAAAATAGATGGCGGACCCATTATTTCCATTAACTATTTTTTAAACTATACCGAACTTAATTGTCTTAAATTTTGCGCTAGTGTTTTTTCATTTAGTTTTCATTTTTTTCTGATTATAAATTTTTGTTTGAAAAAAATTAAATAAAATGTAAACTGTATATTTTATTGAATTTTTGAACAACAACAACTTAAAGGTGCTACCACCAATAACAAATAGGAGACTGATGATGACTTGAAACAGCTGATACAGCTGCCAAATGAACGAATTATAAATTAATTCGTAAACAAATTGGTGGTAGCAGCTTTAAGTTGTTGTTGTTGTTCAAAAATTCAATGAAATTGACGGATTAAAGAGTGGGGAAGTCTAATAAACTGACATTCTAGTATGAATAGTACAATAAATAATAACAATATACTGTATAATTGACTTAAAAATCGGTATTTTGTTTCCTTCAATCAATACATGTTCATTTAACATAACACGATCTTGATTAAATTTCTTACTCGTAATTTCCATGTATTGAATTGTTTTATGGCTAAAAAAGCTGAAGATTTAATCAGGCATTTCTTATAAGTACCAAGTTAAATTGCTGATCAAAACATTTCAAACATTTTTTTTTTGATAAAGGAACAAACAATAAAAAAAAAACGTATATGTAATTTTTTTTTTTAAGTATTTTTAAATTTTGTTAAAATATTCTTTGTTTATCTTCATATGGTAAAGCTTTTTTCACGTATACTGTCTCTTGCAAGGAATTGGCAAAATCTCCAAGAGTATTTCTTGCCATGAAAAAAATCCTCTAACCTTAGCCGTTCGCCAGAAATTGTAGGTCGCCTCCATTCCTGCACTTAAGAACAGTTGGAGAGTTGTAAGTTATTAGCGCTTGGTTTTACAATTAGCACTACAATATCCCGCGTTTCATAATCTCGCATAATATACAAAACCCGGAAACGGAAACGAGTTTTGCCAGATTACGTAATGCGAGTTTTTTTTTTATGCAAGCGCACACCCTTAATATGGTTGAACACAGTGCGAACGTTAAGAAAATAAGAAAAGATTGAAAAGGACATACCGTTGCATACTGCATTTGCATATCAAAATATGTGGGACACAGCTCAGCTACACATTCGTTTAGTGCGACTGAAGAAAGAATCTCTGAACTTGATATTACATACGTTCGAAATTGGACTCACCCGTAAAGTGATGAGCATTCCTATAGACGTGCGAGTATACTACAGTGGAATTGTTTAAGGCCTGGAATGTAACTGGCTGAGATTTTGAATGTGAGTTTCCAATTTACGATATTTCGTAACCAACCTAAATCGGTGCTACACGAGCTGCGGCGCCACTAAATTTATTTATTTATTGTATTTAAAACTTTTATAGCCTTGAACAATAAGAAAAAGTAGAAGTACGACCATCATCAGTCTTATAATATTTTTTGCTTTCTATAATTTTCACACGCTCAACGACTCAAGGGATTAATACTATACCTATAGACTACACTTATAATAATTTGATTTAGCACAACACGAACTCTTAAGATATGTGGGTTTGAATGTTAAGTATGCTTTTATATGATGACTTTTGAGTCGTTATTCTTTGCGATAAAAAAATCCAAAATTCAAGTGCGTTAATTTCTTACTCAATTTATTTTCCATAAATTGAATACAAGTATATGATGTATGTATGTAATATTGTATATATTTAAATAATAACTTGAGGAATCATGAATTCAACTACAAATTCCAGCACTAGGTCATACAATAATTGTGAATTGGGCTTCTGTTTCTCTTCATCTTTTCATCATGTTTTGATTATAATTTAAAAAAAATTCATAAAATGCACTTGAAATTGAATTTTTTGAAATCTAACTAAAATATATGAGCATATCCTATTTAAATACCTATGTATGTAAATGTCATACGACCCGCAATGCTTATTTTGTTTAGCTCTCAAGATTTTTTGCATTCAAAAATAAATGTCCTTGCTCTAGATAAAAGAAGACATAGTATAGGGGTTTTATAGGGGTATTATATTTGACACGACACAAAATACCACTTGAACATTTATGCACACAAATATGGGTACTTTCAAAATAAAATAAGTAAATAGTCTGGACGCTCATGAACTTAGGTTCAAGTCTATATAATGAGGATTGCTTATTGCTATTGACTGGCTGGCCACTTAATTCTGCAAAATAGCTCATAATTTTGTGTTCCTCTTTTTCTAGTTAATATGGGTTATCCAATTTTGTGCACAAGTATCATCATATCCATTTATTGATTTCCGAGAGATATGAGCTCCACGACTGACTGGAATATCGTGCAATCTGAAAATCCAATTTTTAACCAATTACAAGGGTTTTTCTAGCAAAAGTGTTTTCATGGTGAATAATTGGAAAAATAAACTTAGAACAAATTATCTGTCAGCTGTCAAAGTTTACTGTCACAAGAAACAGTGTTGCCAATTTAAAAAAAAAAAAACTCTATTGAAAACATCCGTTATTCCTAAACATATACCTTAGATCTTACCTGCTTAGCAACTTTATGGCCTCTGAAACTAAGTATATCAGAGCAAGTTCGTGTGATCCAGTCCTGGATTTTATTTAATTTGAATCTAGGATAATAATAATAACTATTTTTCATGTCTGTGTTGACGTTTCTTTTGTAATACAAAGTATTTCTGTTTTTTTTTTTTTTTTTTTGTAATATTTTGTATCAAATTCTTTCATTTAATTTTTTCGCAGAAACTATTATAATAAATTGTCTGGTTCTTCATATCAAAAACTAGAGAGCTTGAGCGACAAATCATTCATGATTTCATAAAATAAGACGAGCGAATATGAGAGTAGATGCATTTTAGAAGCATATATCTAAATTTACAAGATGAAATTTGAATAATTTTTTCAACATCAAGGAAATTTCTATTTTTATAGATGTCTATCTACTAATATTTGCTGAAATGCAAACTGAAATGACATTGAATTTGTATATGTAGCCTGTCTATATAGTGTCTATTGCACTATACCGAAGTGTTATAATAGAGTTTGCAATCAACGAGAGTGAGATATTCATAATGATGCATTGAATTACCATTTTGCTTAACCAATAATGGATAAGTAAGTTCCTATCTAGAATTCATCGAATTATACTTTCACTAGTTGCCCCGCCCGGCTTCGCATAAAAATTAAAAAAGAAATTATTATTTTTTGACTTTTTGTAATCGAATACATACTTTCTGGGTTTTAACCCACTTCACGTTATGAAAGGCTTATTTTTTTAAATAATGATCCTCTAAGTCCAACGTTTATTACTTTCCCAAAATAGAAAGAATTTTTGTATTCGAAAACCATTATTTTATTTTTATTCCATTTCACTCAACAAAAAGCCTTTTTTTTTAAAGAACCTTTCAAACACAAACAGAATTTTCGAAATCGGATACCACTTTTCGTTTTTACCCCTTTTCACGCTATAAATACCAAATGTTTGAAAAAAAAAAAAAAAATTTTCCTTAAGCCATTGACTCAAAATAATCTTTCAAACATAAAACGAATTTCTTAAATCGGACATGTTTGTTATTTTTACCCTTTTTCACCCTACATACATTTATAAAAAAATTAAAAAAAAAATATCCCTGATGCCATTTCCTAAGAATAACCTTTTAAACGCAGACAGAATTTTTTCAACATTTTTTTCATTTTACCCCATTGCACCCTACAAAGTTAATTTTTCTGATATTTTAATAGTTATATTGCTATTCGGGCGGAGACGAATCCAACACACTAGAGTTGTCTGCTAGAGATGTAAGTTCATCAAGAGGCTTCTCACCTGCTGAGAAAAGAGTTATTTTAATCAGCTGAAGAAATCGACACATCCAGAGGTTTTTAATGATTTTATCATTAAAAGAACTGCCTGCTAGCTGCTTCATTGATCTAAACACATCAGAGGGTTTTCAATCACCTAGATCTACTTTTTCCACGAGATTTTTCAAACTTTTTGATTTCTGAAACTGAATATCTCTTTACTTAAGCGCTTTTCAAAGTTTGTCAAAATTTCTATGACTGAGTCACATGCGTCTACCGGTGAGGCAATATTTTATTTCTTGGATTGTTATTTTGAAAACCGCAAATTGAGCTTCGGCCTGAATCAATCACACGTTATAATTGGCATCCAGTGTTGATGTGTGTTGTTTTGTAAGAAACTTTGGATTCGGATGAAAAACTTTTCCTTAAAGGCTTCTTCTTATTGGGCTCACCGAAAATTCTATCAAGATTAATTCTTACTTACGTTCATCATTCATAAACAAATTATTTCAAGTGTGAAGAAAATCGGTCTACCTATTTATTCTACACTTCGTTAAGCGCCAACAAATAGACAACAAGATAAATATTAAATTTTAAAATAAAACTTGACAAATTCTTCCTATACGTAGAATTGAAAATTGTATTTTTAAGAAAGAATCCGTATAATAAAAAAAAAAACAATTCAAACAAAAATTTATAAACTTTCCTACACGCATTTTTTTCATATAAACAAACATGAAATAAAATTGCGAAAGTCTTTAGTTTTGCTTATTTTTCCAACATGAAAATGTTTATTTCAAAAAATCACCTTAAAGTCATAAAAATACTTCAAAATTTTTTTTTTTTTCTCAGGTATTGTTTTCTGTGTCTGAGTTTAAAAATATATAATTTATCTATGCCAATTTGTTGTTAACCACTAAAACGTCTGTTTTCTCTGACGTACCTCTTATTTTATTTTATTTTATTTTTTTCTGAATGCGCGTGATTTTAATTTTTCTCGTGAATTCAAAAGCACATTATTTGAGTGATATAGTGAACAAGAGACCGGCATTCAAAATAAAAATAAAACAATAATAAAAAGAACAATAATCTAATATATATTAACGAAACTCGACCGAATTTTCCATTGAATTTTTAACGAAATAGAAATAACAAAAACAAAAAACTTTAAAAATACTTGCAATGTTGCCAAACAAATTTAATAATATATTAGTCCACAAGAAATCTTTGTATACCTATACTCACTTTCAGTAAAATTAAAAAAAAAAAACATTTTACAATCAACTATATAGCGATTGATGCTCAAGAAATCAGTACTATAGGCTATAAGTATTGAAGAGTTTGTATTCCTAAATAAGGCTTTAGGTATAGATAAAAACACGTGAAACCCAGATTTGCCAGATTTTCATAAGGTTATTTCACAAGATTTTAGAAAAATATCCCGTAATCAGGCTATTTAGTTCCTGAAACATTTAAAAAAAAAATTGCATGCTTTGGAAAAAGCGACGATTTCTGGAAAACCTGCAGAAAACTAATTCAGCAATATGTATGAGCTTCTAAAATAAAACGTACCACCAATAAGCGTATTTATATTCGCTTGATAAACTCGTGTTTTAAGACTAAATGGCTGAATGAATATAGCTTCCATACTTTTTTAAAAATTACTATTATTAAAACCACGCAATCAGTCACATTTATAAACCTTGTGTAGCTATAAACTGCCGCCCAACTATACAAAACATTATAAATAAAGCTGAACTGTTAAGTAAGACACCTTATTCTACACCTTGACTAAAGAAGCATTTTATTTAATTGAATAAAATATTTTGTCCATATGTTTGGAAATATTAAGAAACTGTCTCACTTGAAAATCCTCTAAGGCCCAGTTTTTGAGTGGTGAGTTAAACCAGAATTAGCTAACTAAGTAAATTAACTCACAGTGAACTTCGAAGCAGTTTTTCGGTGGCAATGAATTCAGAATGACTAAACAAACTCGGGGTTTAGGGGTCGGTTGGTTAACTGACATTGACTGCGACAATGTTGCCAGCAATCCTCACTGGAATAGTTTTGAAAATTGGGAGCCCTCTCTAAAACCTACACAAAAAAACTGGAGTTGGTTTTAAATTTTTTGAAAATTTATTTGGAATTATAAAAAGTAGGGTTTTTTTTAGTACCATATATGTGGGATATTCGCTAAAAAAAAAGTATGCCATCTGAAATGTCAGTAATTGCGGAAAAAAGTTCCTCTACTTTAAGAACTTGGTCAGCCATAGACAATTTTTAATCAATGGTTAAAGTTTTTCAAGGTCATAGGCGAGTTTTAGAACCTCATTTTTCGGATATTCGCAAAAAAGTATATCATCTAAAAAGTTTCAGTAATTGATCAGCGAAAGGTTTTTATTTGCGAATTTATACAAATTTGCAAAAAAAAAACTTATAGCTGAACAATTACTGAAACTAATTGACTTTTATGATGTCACTAAGACAATACCTTTCGGAAAGTAAAGTATTTTCCGAATATCCCACATATGGGGTTCTAAGACCCCGGAGGCCCGCCGGAGCTAGTTTTTTGTTAAATAAATTAGTGGTTTGATCAATTAAAACTAATATCGCAAAATTTTAAGGTAAGGTTAAGGTGTTAGGATGATACTACTTAACAATTTAATAACTTTAAAGCTCTTTCCTAAAATGTTCTTAGTTTTAAACATTTTAAACTAGTATCATACTAAACCTATTTGCTTATGAAACTCAATCTAAACGCGCCTTAAACATTGACATTTCGTGCAAAAAAGTAGGCAAACATACCTTTTTCACATTTGTTAAAGTGACATAGATATGGACTTAGTAGGGGTATTCATGCAATGAGATATATTTACGAATTTCGTTTTTGAGTAAATGTATGCTTCAATTTGCATGAACGCACCTAAAAAGCAATCTGTGTCAATCTGTGCATATCCTTATTACATTGCCCTGCGTATATAATTTTCCATACAAATTTTGACATTTGATTTACGAGGTTATAAACTTATGAAGTTTACTAGGTTAACGAGGCAAATACGACATTGCATGAATACCCCTAGTATGATACTTAAAAGATAATAATAACCATTTGGTGATTTTAACTTTAATAAAATGTAAGTGAAAATGTTTACCGGGTATATGTATGAAGTTTTATAGTGTCCTAAATCATCATCTGAATTGCCTTTTCATGATTTTATCTTATGGGTTAGACATAATAGTTCAATAAAAATATACTTATTGAAGTGGGAGCAGGTACTTATAATTGTGTTTGGACCCGAAAATCTCAGTCCATAAGGTGCTATCACAATCAAGTTGTTTACTTCCACCTCTCAATTTTTCAATATACATAAGAGTAAAATTCAACCTCGTATCACCTCAATTCATAACTTTTTAGTACATGCATGGATCAATTTTGTTTTTCATTAACCAACAAGTCAAAAACTATTCTATTCTAACTATATATAAAATTAGGACGAGACTGCCTGTTTATAACAGTTATAACAGTTTATATCCATTAAAGGAGACGTACATTAAAGCGATTCGCGCAACTTGAACAAAAACTCTGAGTGCCCAAAGAATGTATGTCCACCGCTGGAGAGCCTGGCTTGTCCTTCTGAGCCCTATGAAAGGTTTTTTTTTATAAACAAAACTAGTAAAAATTGGCATTATGTCTAGTAGAGTCACTTCAATTAAATTAACCTAGAAATCAAGAAAATTCAATAGAAGGTGCAAACCTCGGCTTCTTACGGTGCGGTGGCACGGATCCGAATGGTTCAATTTTTCAATGACTCTTCGGCATAGATCTGGCTAAATTTGAACGATGGCTTGTGTTATGTACACCTTAACATCTGGTTTATTCGCATAGACCTGCGACTTCAGGAAGCTTCACAAGAAAAAGTCTAACGGGGTCAAATCGCACGTTCTTGGTAGCCAATTCACGTCACCTCCTAGAGAGTTAGCCTTACCCTCAAATCGTTCATGCAGAATGTCCGTTGTGGCGTTTGCTGTGTGGCACGCGTATAGTAAAGTGACCAGATGCAAAAAGCCAAAATCTGGGACAAAGTAAAGAAACTCACCCGAAAATAATACACATATATATTTTTTTTTTAAATGTGGGACAATTTCAATTTTATTAAAGCAGGTTGCAGAACATAAAAAACATTTATTTTCTACGAAAAAAGAGGAACAGAATCTTACCTAATAACTATTAAAAAACGAAATTATTCAATAAATTCTCACAAAAAGTGAAAACATAACATGGCTTAACTAAGAAAATAAGTTCAGTTATAAAAAAAATTACTAGGTTTTACTTCGATGCGCACTCCAAAAATCCTTTTTTTTTAATTCCACTTGACTTATAATGCTCTAAGCTTAAATCTGCAAAAAAATTGTGTGAGTTCTCTTGTATTTTGGGGTGGGACGCCCAAAAAGTTTCAAAATGTTATAAAAAATTCAGCAATGGAGTGTAAAATTATAACACATTCTTTTAATCTAGGAAAATTAATTTCAAAAAATTTTCCACTTCATTTCATTGCGAAACTTTGGGGCGTGCACATGCACACATATTTGCAGATTTAATTTATCGCAATTTATGATGCTTAAAATGCACATCAAAGTAAAAGATTTGCAGAAAAAAAAGCAAAAAATATATTCTATTATGTATTATGTGTGTATAAATTAATGAGTTATCCAGCCATATATCTCTGATGAATGAATTTTTTTCAAAAAGTTATTATTTTTTGACACTTCCTCTATGAAATTTTCGCAGCTTGAATAGCTCGATCTCACAGCCAATATCGCTTTAATTGTTTCGACAGAGTTGTGACTTCTCCTCCGTCCACAATTTGTTCACAATTGAAAATATTCTTTCCGTCGACGCATTAGTCCCCGGCAAATAGAGTGTATAATCAACAAACTTTTTGGAGTTTTGGTAAGGAATATTCCAGTTTTTAAACGTGAGAAAATTTCCACCCATCTTATAGCAGCTGATATTTTTTCATTATTCCAGTTTTGTAATTTATTAGCAGTTGCATTCAGTCGTTATGTTTATGCATCTAATTTTTTGTAATGTTGGTAGCGTTCAGGGGGGTCATTCCGTAATTTTTAAAACGATAATCGTGCACGTTATCGTCATCAATTTGCTTCACATAACACAATCACTATCGTCTCGTTAATCGTTTATTATAAATTACAGTTTGAGAAGGATTGACTTGTCAATCATTGTCATTAATGACAATTCAGTCATTTATTTTTGTGTTGTTTTATGTTTGGACCAATGAAAAAAACAAAAATGTAAGATTAAACAATGGTTTAACCTATATGTAGGTCAGTACCGCCCAAAAAATATCAATTTTTATTAAGAAGTGAAAAGAATGTGAAGCCAAAACTTGATGTCGCCTATAACCAAATCGGTTATCCATCTATCCAAAGCTACATAGAATTAATTAGAAACTGTCTAAAGGCACGTAGTTTCGCGTACGCGAAATTAGTTCTCACACCTAAAGAGTGAGGTATATATATATACAGTGAGGGTTCTTTAAATCCAAAAAAAACTACATATAACCAACCTTGCACCTACCCCAAATCTGTTGTTTACTATTCAGTTACTGATGTCAAATCACCATGGCAAGTGACACGATTAAACAACACGTCCAAATGATAAGACTTTAATATAAAAATCTTTTAGGCAACGATACGTGAGTTGCGCCCATTTTACGATTTACGTGGTTGTCCTCCCAAGCCGATTATCCAAAGTTTGGTGCCCAAATTTGAGTTGACCAATTCAGTGGACAATCAGCCACCGCCTTTGCGTCAACGAAACCCAGGATCAACCGAAAACAACTACCCGCCCTTATTGAAAACCCTACATTTCGTTGCTTCATATGATAAAATGCATAATTTGCTTACAAAATCAAACAAAACGATATTTTAATAGGTATCGTTCAAATGCTAGCGATTTAACGATCACGTTTTGAGGATTTTTGATTTACGGAAAGCAAATTTTCGATCGTCAAGACGATATCTTTCAGTCGATAGTGATTATTGTTTTTACGTGATGCAAGGCTGTTGTCAAAACGATATCGTGTGGCGATAATCGAATTACGGAATGACCCCCCAGTTAATTTATTATAATAAATTATAAAATAAACGATCGAAAAGTTCAATTTTGATTTTGTGGGACAGCGTGGGACATCTTATAATTTGGTGGGACGTTTGTGGGACAATTTTCGAAGTGGGACAGTTTGTGTAAATGTGGGACTGTCCCACGTAATGTGGGACGAATGGTCACTTTAGCGTATAGCACCATTCTGTTGGAGCCGCAGGTCATTCACATGCATGTCATCCGATTTGGCCTAAGATAAATTGTTTATCATTGATCGGTAACGTTCTTCGTTGATGCTGATGGCATTGCCCTCGTCGCGTTTTGGAAGAAACAATTGTTTGAAATGGTTCCATAACTTCATAAATTCTACATAAAATTGCAATACAATATAATATTTTTGCTTGTGAAAAAGTAAAGAGCCAAATGGCTCGGTCGAGTTAAATTATAGATCGTGTGATTGGGCTCAGCCAAGCCATTTGGATTTTCAGCAAGTCGGAATATCGAAAATTATATTATTTGGAAGGAAGTGACTCTAGACATGCCAATTATAACAGTTTCGGTTTATAAAAGTATTGTTTATGCAGCCCCGCAGGGCCAGGGACCTCTGCCGGTGGGCATACTTCAGGCACACAGAGTTTTTTTTTCAACGCGCGCCCACTTTTAATGGCGAAAAACTGTTATAACTGTTATAAATTGGCATGTCTCTAGTCTCGTCCTATTTGGAAACTCCCAATATGGTTTGCTTCATCATTAAATGATTTTATAAACTGGGTTTTAGATTTAATTTCCATCTTTAAACCAGAAATATTTGGTTTGAAATTTTCTGCGAAAAAATAAAGTTCTTATACTTACATTCCATACATATGTACATATGTATATATATGCAACACGTGTCGAAAAAAAAAACAGTTCAATCTTTTTAATCGAATTCCATTCAATTTCAATGAATAATAATAATAATTGTTCATCGAACTATTAAAAAGAATCGCTGCCATCCAATTTAAAACTGACCAACTCGTTTGGCAATAATTTCATTTTTTGTTATAAATGATGGCACATATATGTACATCAGTTGGTTCTGGTATGTTATGAATTTATTTTCTGTTGATGGACGCAAAAAAAAAATTTCATTTAAAATTCCCCTCCCGATTCCCATAAACATGATGTCGACATGGAAATAAAAATACATTTTTTCGAAAACTCAAAATTCGAGTCGAAAATTACTTTTGAGAGTGAAAATATATAGAGAATGAGTGAGAGAACTAAAAAAAAAAAAAAAATCATTTAAGCATATTTTCGCCTTCACACACTCAAAGTTAAAAGTTGCAGAATACAAAAAAAAAAAATTAAAATAAATAAATAGATAAAACTGGGGTACGTCAAAAGTATCTCTATCATTAAAGTATCTATGCAAACAATTTATTTTATTCAGTTAATTTAGAATACTCAACTCGTAATCGTGCCGAAGAAGCGACAATCAACTACACGTTGTTCATCAAAATCATTTTCCAACACAACTTGCGATATATAATTTTTCATTTGGTCAATTTAAAATACCAATTGAGTTAATTTATCGAACATTCAATTTTTACACAATATCAAATCGAAAGCAAAAACCATTGATCTCTTAGCAGATACAAAATAAAAGCATAAATTGGACAATACGATCAGATCAGTTTAGGACTGACAAGTAGTGAAGAATCACGTTTTTAAAAATTTCGTCTTGAAACCGTCTACAAGAGAAAATATTTTTTTTTTTTTTTAAATTTGCAATGCTGTTGAAATTTTATTAAAAAAATGCTTCATATATATCTAAGTTGAATCAATCTTGTTGAGAACTTTTCTGTTTCATATCAGACGACAAATTGTGTGTATGCAAAGCTTAGTGTTGTGCTATTTTTAAGATATTATAGTCCTTAGTTTGTCACGGGCGCCATTTTTGTGCCACGAAGCTACATTAAGAGAAAGTTTATTTACTATGTCTCACTCAACCCATACATAAAAAAAAAAATCTTTTAGAACTTAATAATAAAACATACGTATTAAAATAAAAGAAAACTCTTGAAAACGACGACAAATACTTCGGTATACATATGTACATTGTACATACATACATACATACATACATCTTTCGATTTCGAGTGAATTTCAAAGAACAAAAAGTAAAGTGCGAAGAGACTGAACAGTCTTTCATCAACCAAACTATATAACGGTTGCTGTACCCACCTAGAATCATTATACATATACATATATCTTTTGCGAAACCTAATTTTTTTTTTAAGATAAAAGCAAGTCACAAGGCCTGTAGAATTCTTTACGTCGTCAACTGTAATCGCGGATAAACATTCGTGAAAAAATACATTCGTCCATGCCATGCGCGATAAAATCTCTCAACTTTTTTGCCTGCAGAAAAACACATGCAAATTTAATTCAGATAATAATCAAGGTGAATTTATTTTAATAAGAAAAAAAAAAAAAAATGAAAATTTTCTCACAAGTGAAATATATTTTATAAAAAAAATTATTGAAAAAAGAAAAAAAAAAATCAATAAAAAATAATGTGCGTAATAGTTAAGTACTAGATGAAAAAAAAAAAAAAAAACTAATACAATTTTTGTGTTTGTCTTATTTCAAGGAAATAATGTGCCAATTAAAGCCGCGGCAAACGGGTCAACGGGGATCAATGGGTATTTTGGGACAGAAGGGCCCGAAGCGACAGAGACCGACTCATCAGGGACCGGGGGGATGCGGAAGTCGTTGGAGGGGAAGGGCACAGCGCCGAACGACGCTATTCACCTCCAGAGACGGGTGGGACTCCTCAGTGGGGTGGCTTTAATTGTCGGAACCATGATAGGTGAGTAATTATTTTATGATATTTCTATATATTGTTTTATGCTTGTAAAAGAGTCAAGGTATATACCTATTCTATTTAAAAAAGTATGTGAATTCAAATCCAGCTTGTTACTTCGTTAAAAATAGAACAAAAATCAGTAGAAGCTACGAACGAATTAATTAATTATACGTTTTTTGATGAACACGATGAGAAAAATTATCTGATGTGATATTTTAAAGATGCCGGTTCCACACATTGTAGAATCCATGGAAGCCTAAATTTTACAATAAAAAAAAAACTATTTTATCTCGCTTAGGAGTAAGTGTACGTGCGTGTTGGTATACACTTCTTCAAACTTCAAGATGCATCTTTGCATATCCAAATATTTAATTACAGATTCACCAATATGGTCCCACCAAAAATATAGAATCAATGGACGCAGGCTGGAAAATAATACCGGCATACAGAAAATATTCAATGCATGCAAACTTTGCAAAAAAAAAACGATTTGGGTGTGTTGACAGCTTGTCATGAATATGGGGAGCACTTAGGTGAAAAGTTGATGGGCGAAGTTAATAATATGTTACTTTAAAGTAAATGCATTTGGTTTTTTAAATATTAATAAAATAAATGTATTTAAGCCTTGAGAATAAACCAAACAAAAAAAATTTAAATCACGCCTCCAAATACACCCACAGCAAACATTTGGTACTTAAAAATATAACACATTTCAGTTATGACGAAAAAATAAAAACGAATTCCGATTTTAAAATTACTGGAAAAACATTTAGAGGTGGACAACAAAAATAGACGAAAAATTATGGAAATGGGTTCGGGGCAAAGCCGCAAATCATACCCTCTTCGGGATGTTGACCTTAGATTAATTTAGTTTTAAAGCCAATGATCTAAATTCTAGCATTAAAATGTTTTGTTTTTAAATAAACAAGCAAGATGAATTTTAGGAGCAATATGTATATATTAAAGCTTTTAAATTTATTTAATTGACTACGATTTAAAGCTTATTTAGAATTCTTATGCCATATTATCCAATCGCTTAATCGAGACTAAAAATTAAATCCAGATTGAAATTAATTTATATCAAAATATTAATAAAAATTTTTATTCATTCACTTAATCTAGATTATAAATTTAATCCAGATTAAAATTAATTTCAATCTAAACATTAAATCGATTGAAATTTACATTTTAATGTAGATAAATTCAATTGAATTTAAACTGCACTCAGGGGACCAGTTTAAATATAAACATTCAAATTATTTTAGACAAGGTAATACCTATTCACATAGATTGAATTAATCCTGATTTAATAACTCTGGATTTAAAGGAAATTTAAATCCAAAGTGAATAATATGGCCGTTAATCTTGTCCAAATTGACTTTCAGGTTAGAGGTTGTAACCTGTAACGTTACGATGATGTAAAAGTCCAAAAAATTGGCTGTCGTCATACCCCATCATCGGTCCCCCGTTCATCTATGTATATTCATCCAAACATATAGGCAAACTTCTGGATACAAAAATTTGTTTAAAATTTGGTACAGTGAGTGTACAGAGCATTTTTATAAAATTCTCTAAATTAGAACAGTCATTACAGACAAAAACTAATTTTTAAAAGGCTTGACTTTTCATTTTTTGTTCCTCAAAGTCTTAAATTAGAAAGAAATTTTGGCGTATTCTCCCTCCTATCACTTCCTCCTAATTTTTCCGTTTTATGTTTTTAAATTGATTTATTTCAATTCTTATTATTCGGAGAGAAAAATTTTTCAGCTTGCAATTTTGAATATTAGTTGTCATTATGTGCAAATCCCTTAAATGTTTGCCTAAAAAGATTACAAGACAAGTTTTATAAAAAAAACAGTTAGGTCTTTGCATGAAGAAAATGATGCTTGGAAATTTTTCTGCTCTCTACTTTGTAATGTGCTAACTACCAGAGAGTAGTCGGACTATATGGACAACAGATTTTCAAACAAATAAAACTAATGTTTTTATTTTATTTTTTCCTTGCGAGACCACTAAGGCCAGCGAGACAATCGGTAAATTTCAATCCACAAACACTCCCTTGTTTAAGATGCTTTGGTGGTAGTAAAGGGTGTTTTTTTTTAGACGTGTGCTTTTAAAGAAGAAATAAAACATATATAATGTGATTTTATGGCCAAGAATTTAGCTTTATTATAAAGATAAGGATTTGCCATTATGTTTTAAAAATGATTTCAGACAAGTTGCCGCCGCGGCTGGCTCGAATAGACCAAATTTTCGATAACTTTTTGCAGCAATTGGGGACGTATGTCAGCAATAACGCGCGGAATATTCTCTTCCAAGGCGTCAATCGTCTCGGGCTTATCTGAGTAGACAAGCAACTTCACATAAACCGAAAAAAAAAAAAATAGTCCAGCGGTGTTAAATCGCACGATCTTGCAGGCCCACGAAGCGAGATAATGCTCTCACCAAAAGTTTCCTTCAATAAATTGATTGTTTCGTTGGCTGTATGGCATGCATCGCCGTCTTGTTGGAACCAAAGGTCGTCCACATCAACATCAGGCACAAAAAAGTCATTAATCATGGATGGGCACAGATCCAATTGTTGCGCGCGTAGCGGATGGACTCATTCGCCCGAATATCGGACGCAGCGCGCGATGCGTCGCGTGAACCGAACCATTATTTTGCTAATAAATGTTCACGATTTGCAAACGTTGTTCAGGAGTTAGTCCATTCATTATGAAATTGCATACCAAACTGAAATCAAGTGACAGCTGTCAAAAAGACCAACTCCGAAAAAAGTATTACCAGTTTGAAAACCACACGTCTAAAAAAAAACACCTTTTATTACAATCGCTTGACTCCAAAGAACATATTTTCACTTCAAACTGTCTTTTAACTGCAATCAAAAGACTTCTCAAATGAAAATAATGTCAAAGACTTTTAAAAGACTGTAGAGAATTCAAGTGGTCTTCAAAATTGACTTGGGATTAAATATTTGACTTAAAAAATTGTTATTAGAACAATTTCATTGCAATCGTATAAGGAACAGCAAATTGACTGGGATCTCAAAGATTTAAATACCAAAGAATTGCACTCTTTTACTCTATCTTTTACTTTATCTCTGGTTTCAACAACCTTCACTCAATCTGTCAAAAAGATGAAAGACAAAACGTCCCAAAAAAAGGAATCGTGTAATCATCAGCCTCTTTCTCCCAAAAATCTATTATTTCATTTTTACTTACTATAATTTCTTAAATCTTCAATATTAAACCCATTCACAGCCGTGAAACTTAAGAGCAAAATAGTGCTATAATACGAACCTTTATAAATACTTAAATACATTCTTTTTTTCATTTCCTTCAAATTTAATATCAACAAGTTGTTTGTCTCTCTTCCTTAAAACAAAAAAAAATCCCAGACAAAATAACTTACCATCCTCTTGGCACACCTTTATACATATTTCTTAACAACAACATTGTTTATATTGGTATATGCAACAATTAAAATCGTAATAAATTATGCAAGAAACTGTCATTCATAATGAGATGTCAAAACACCTGTCTTTGCACGCAAAGCACACAACTTTGCGTCTGTCGAATGAGTCGGCTTTCCTAAGTTGTTGGTTCTTTTTTTATATCATAAATAAAACAATTTTTCCCTTTGCTTGAAAAAGAAATTTCGCTATAAATAATTTCTAGTATTTTTTTTTTCAATTTGGCTCACAATCAAGAAGTTAAGTCACTTGATTAGGGACAGAATTTTCCTAAATTTATCTTTCTGGATAGATCCTATGTTTTGTAAGTCTATCTATGTATACTTAAATTTTATTAAGTGATACAAAATTAAATACGAATAAAATTGGAATTTAATGTTGTTGGGTTATGCTGAAATTCAGTTTCCAAGACTGTGCAGACATGTATGTATGTATTACAAAAATCTATTTAAATATAAAGAAGGAAATGTCACAAAAAGCCATTTTAATAAAAATTGTGGTTATAGAGGTTGATAAAAAAATATATTTATTGTTTTTTCATATTTTTAAAATAATTCAATTTAATAAAAAACCACATGAGGAAAACTTAAAATCGACAAGACTTTTTAGAAAGATTCGATCTTTTTTTTTTTAACGAAATATTGAATGAAATTTATGAGATAGGATTCTTCGTAGTCTTATAACAGGCATTTTTTTAGAAATTCTTAGATTTAAAAACAATCAGCGCAATGCTTCATTTTTGTTGAATTAGGAAAAAAGTACTAAGAATATGATTCTTCATAAAAATAAAGTAGAGGTATCAGAACTGTGCATAGACGGTTTCTTTAGCATATTTTGAAACATAAAATCCTTGTTTTAAGGGAAAATTTTTCCCCTTTTCGCCTCATTCTCAAAAATATTCTTCGTTTAGTTAGGGAGTTTTTTAAATTAACTGACTGTTGCATCAGGGCAATGAAATCTTCATTTATAATGTTTTTGTGAATTCATTGACCCAACGAATAAATTCATTAAATCAACAAATAAATCATTATTCAACGAATGCGTTTCTAGTTATTTAGTGAAATAAGTTATCTGACTCGACGAAAAAAAAAATTAATAATGAACAAATGAGTTTTACAATGACAAATTCAATAATTTTACTAACTCAACCAAAATTTGTTCTCTGATGACGCTTTTATCAACATATAATTTATTATTCATTTATCTAACGAAATGCTGAATCAACTGATTCTTAACGAAAAAATCTTTGAATAAATGAAGTTTATCGTTCTATTTACGTAATTTATTGCAGTTAGCTTTCAGCAGAAGAAACAAAGATTTAAATTAACCAGAGTTGCTAAAGAATACTGTATTTTGGTCAATTAAATGCTCTTTACTAATGCAATGAAATACTTTCTTCTAAACATTTAATTCCTAGTCAATTTTGAAGTCTTTAATAATGCAATAATTTCAAGTAGTAAAAAGACTAAAAGCTTAGAAAAAATGCATGACTAAAGAATGCTTGAATTCTTTGAAGTCTTTCAAAAGTCCTTTACATTATTTGCATTCGTGAAGTGCAAAAAAAATAAATTAAAACAAAGAACTGATACGAAAAAAGTACTTTTTTAATTTTTTTTTGGTAAGAATTTAGAGGGTACAATTTTTACCTCGATATTTTTTCAATAAGCTACAATTTTTACCTCGATATTTTTTCAATACAACTATAAATTTTCAAGATGTACAAAAACGACAGAGCGGCAAGTTCAAGCGACAACTGGCTATTTATTGAGCGACAATTTTCTTGAGCAGCTAGTTGTGAAAATTGGATTGCTGTTAGTAACGTTCGAAATCGCTCCGGAGATTTAATACTCTGCCGCTTCAATTCAATAAAGAATAAAACCGATTTAAAAGTAGAGCGACGTGTCGCTCTGTCACTCCGAAAGGTGGCTTGTCGTTGAATGACTACGTGGCTGCCACCATACAATCTCATATGTTTGTAATTTTTTCATATCGCACTTTTTCGAAGTCACTTACTTCTAGAAATTAAGTACGTGTTGCTGAATTTAGCTGGGACTATTGTAGAAACCGAAAAAATAAACGAGCTTATGTCGTTTTCGTTTAAATCTCGGAACTGTTCCATTCCTATTGAAAATGGAAAATTTGGAGTAAAATCAGTGTAAAAGGAGCAACTCCGAACGTCCACTCGAAAACGACATTAATTTTTTACCTCTGCAGAGGTGTGGAAAAAAATTGATATTGTAACTTTTGCGTAAGTTTTCTCGAAATTTAGGTTACGAATCAGCAAACGACTCTTCTTCAGTGCGAGATTAACGTTAAACCTGAGTTAAACTCATCAAATTTGTTGAGTTAACTCAAGATTAACTAAACATATGCTTCTGATGTTTTATCCACCGAGTTTTTTGTAGTTGTTCTGCATGAATTCTCCACCAAAAAAATAATCCCTCAGTTAGCTGTGGGTTAATTTACTTCTAGAGCTAACTTACTCTGGTTTGACTCACCGCTGAAAAACTCGAGTTTAACTTTAATCTCGCACTGAAAAACTGGACCTTAGTGTTATATTTTTTTGTTTGTTCATTCAGATAAGAAGGTCTTGAAAGCTTTACGGGCTAAATGACAAATCTGAGGGGGAATCGAGTTCGGGACTTCAAAACTTGATGGTTTTGAGGAGAAATATTATCGACCTACAATTTAAACTCAACATTTAAATGGCGTTTTTCGCTAAATTAATTATGGTAGACTAAAATAGTTTTTGTTTAAATGTTCTGTCTTATCAGCATTTCTGAAATATGATCTGGTTTCGTATTTCCGTGACAGCCTTTTATAAGTAAAGTACGTGTTGCGAAAAATTTAAATTAATTATGTATTAGCATTAATCGATTTAAAAAATATATTTCTCAATTTATTTAAATATTTTTTTTATATGTAATTTAAATGTACCTAGATAATTACTTTTATTAACTAGGAAATTTAGCTATGTATCTTGATTTCTTATAACCAGATACGGATAATAAAAAAATAAATAAATATTTTTTTTTTTAATTTAACATACAATTTTTTATAATGACAACTTTTTTGGATTGCCGAAAAATCACAAAGACTCTTTAACGCATTTTTATCATCAATTTTGGTCAATAAAATGTCTATCATATGATATAATTTTTTTTCTATCTCACAGGGTCTGGAATCTTCGTGTCACCTTCAGGTTTACTGATTCGTACTGGTTCTGTTGGTGTAAGCTTTATAATATGGCTGGCCTGTGGTTTGCTCTCATTGTTGGGTAAGTGTGATTGTTCAATTGAAAAAGTAAATTAATTATTATTATTTTTGATCGTATATTGTGTATAATGTAGAGTATATGGGAGAACATTGAATATGAGTGCGGTCCATTCAAACGCTTTATTAAATTATTTAGCATCAGTTATACTTAAACGAAAAATGTTTTGAGTACCTAATTGAAAGGCATTCTAAAAGAAATTATTTTGTATTCGTTAATATTTTGTATCTAATAACTTACGAGATCTGGGTGTTTTTTTTAGAAGTATAGAACTTTTAGTTGGCAACAGTATTTTAACTGGCGGCCATTTTTGTCAGCTCAGAAGTGATTTATTTTTAGTTTGGATTGGCATTTCAACATGAATAGACTGACGCTTGAACAACGCTTCCAAATTGTGCCCAAATGGGCCCAAAACCAGATTGCCGTTGATCCCAATTTTCATAATTTAGCGATGGAGCTCACTTTTGGTTGAATGAATACGTCAATAAACAGAACTGCCGTATTTGGAGTGATGATATCCTCAAATGTATGTTGAGACACCGTTACATCCACAAAAACTGACTGTTTTGTGTGCTATGGTTTGGTGGAATAATTGGTTTGTACTTCCTTAAAAACGATGTTGGCCAGAACGTTACAGTCAATGGTGACCGCTATAGAGCGAGCGTCATGATTACTGACCTTTTCGTTCATCAATTGAAGAACCATGATGTGCAAGAGCTGTGATTTCAACAAGACGGCCGGCGCAACATGTCACACAGCTCTTGCCACCATTGATTTATTGAAGGAAACGTTTGGTAACCGATCCACATAGTTTTACGTTACGGACGTTACAGAATTGTGCGATTTAACGCCGCTTGACTATTTTCTGTGATGGAGATATGTGAAGTCGCTTGTCTCCGCCGATAAGCCCGAAACAATTGACCACTTGGAGGACAAGATTCGCCACTTCGCCAAAAATGTTGGAAAAGTCATCGATAGTTAAACCTCCAGATAAGACTACTTCCGAACCAGCCGTGGCGGTCATATGCCAGAAATCATATTTAAATTATAATGCCAAAAAATTATCTTTCGTATAAAGTAAATTTCATGTCAATTTAAAAAAATCATCTTTCTTTTATTCCATTTCAAAGTTCTATACCTCTAAAAAAAAAAACACCCCTTACATACATATTTGATGATATTATGTTCAAATACATCTAATGTGGTTTATACATTGTGTTTCCTTGTAATTCTGTAATGATGTTTGTTTTGTGGTGAAAATGAAACTGAATATGAGAAGTAGCTGGCTCATGCTCTGCTTTTATATAATTGTACCTATTTTATATGTATTTTTTTTAATTCCGAGAAATGGCTTGGATTGAATGTCGTGAAAATTCACTGATTAAGATTAAGATTAAGAATAGACTTTATTTGCATAAAAATTGAGTTTAACAATAATGATTACAAGTCATTCATTCCGTCGGTCATCAGATTGACAGAATAAATCCCATTTAAACAAAAAAGAAAAAAAAGTGAATTTAAATTTAAAACAATAGAAATAAAGATTTTTTTTTGGAAATTATAAGGAAATGAAATGAATGGCAATATTTAAAACAATATAAAAATAGGTTAAAAGTTTCCAGTAAGAATTCTATTTCTGTACGCCATTGCAGTTTGAATAAATTTGTAAAGCTTTTGTCAACCTTTCGCCTCGTTCAAAATTTGAATTACTTCTTCTAAATAGATCAAAAAGGTTCTTCCCAAAAATGTCTTGACGACTTTGCTGAAGTATTGGGCATGTTACTACAGAAAGTGCTCAATATTTTCTCTTTCATGGGTATTGCAGATTTCACATCTGATAGGTAAATCTGTTCTGTGAGGTATGAAGTTCAACGAAAGTATTTCCCCTCTAGCTTCTAGAATTCTCTATATTGTGATGATTTGGCCTGGTTGATATACGTATTTCGGTTTTTTTCATCCAATTTGGAAACGATGGTGTAAAGACTTCTTTTAAATTCGGTTAGATTGTCCATATCAAATTCGATGGATTCATTAGCGAATTAGAAATACTGATCCAAGATTGAACAAAATTAAGCTGGTTTGCGATGAGGAATTTTAACACTCTGTTGATCAGTCTAGAGGAGTCCATTTGAAGTATTTTGATCATGTAGTCGAAATGTATTTTGAGTGAATCGATGAACATCGGTGGTACTCCTGTCTCGATATGGAGCAGATAATTCGGTGTTGTTGAGGGAAGAGCAAAAACTCGCTTCATAGAGAAACGAAGTAATTTTTCAACATCTTCATATTCTTTGTGGCCCCAAACTTGCGAGCAGTAAAATATTATAGATTTTGCAACAGCTTGAAACAGTCTGTATTTCAACGAATGATGAATTGATTTGATATGTTTTTTCATACAGATGTTACTTGTTATGATTACTCCCAGGTACTTAAATTCTTTAACCACTTTTACTACTTGTCCCTGGTACTTCCATTTTTCAAAACTGGCATATCTTCCGTGTCCCTTTCTAAAGATAATTATATTTGATTTATTAAGGTTAACTGATAAATTCCAGGTCTCGCAGTATTTTTCTAATTTATCAATCATGCCTTGAAGATGTTCATGGAATTCCGATAAAAGGACGATGTCATCTGCGTACAGTAAATCGGGAATATTTTCTCCAGCAATGGACACCCCTCCTCCTACGTTCTCCACTAAATCCTCGATAAAGAGGATGAATAAAAGAGTACTCAGTGTATATCCTTGCTTCAGACCCATTGAAGAGCTGAAATCATCAGAGAGGCTTTCTCCATCCCAAACAGATATAGAATCTTGACAATTTTGGAAGATATGCCAATATTTAACAATTTAAGAAACAGCGCTTCTCTGTCTATACTGTCAAATGCTGCCTTAAAGTCTATAAAAATGGCGTAGAAGAGGCATTTATTTTCATTATCGAAACTTCTTAAATTTCGACAGATTTAATGTAGTTTCAACAATTTGTTTGAAGAATTTCATCCTTACTATACAACTGTTTGACGTGTTGTTGTATTGACGACTTAGATAGAGGAAGAGGAAACAACTTATTAAATTAATTTTGTTGGCGCCTCTGACTTTGCGGCCCCAATGATATAAAATATTTTTTTTTCATTCTTTGTTTTTATGTAGAAATGTTCATAAGTATAAAATGTCTGTAAGTATTCAATAACTATAATTATCAAGTCTAAACGGCTCATAAATTTAGAATTTCTTTCATAAATAGAAAAAAACGATAAAATGAAATAGCCAAATAAAATACAAATTACATGCAGTCATACATATATACCTACTAAAATTTGTGATTAATTTAAAAAAAAAAAAAACTTATCTTACCAGACACACACATGAAACCTGTTGGCTTGAAATTTATTTTTCTTATAAATCATTATTTATTTTAATGGAAAATTGCCAAGTGCAACCAGATCATGTGCATAAAATAAGTAAAATAGTTGAGGGCATGTGACGTGAGTATGAAACCTTAAATTTTTTTTTAAAAGATTAACTATGCATGTATGCATGTGGTTGATTAAAAAAAAAGAAGAAATTGGCGCCAATCTAGTATTTTGATGGCTTTTAAGAGGCAAACGTTATATCTTCTAGAAAAAAAATTATACGGATGCAGTTGAAAAGAAAGGTTTATTTGAGGTTTAATCATTGCTTTCGTTGGTCAGATGCAGTGTTTTGGTGACCACGGAACTAATGCTCGCTGGGCAAACTTGAAACATCCATTATGGATCTACAGGGTTAGAAGAAAATAGTCTAAAATTATTTTTACTTCTGATATACGTATGTTTGTATGTTTGTATGTACATGCCTAAAAGCTATAGGGAAAGTGTTATGATTCGTAAAAAAAATCGACCACGGGATTTTAATCAAAACCTGACATTACGATGATAAGAATCACGAACAAAATAGGTCCCGCAATTTCGTTTGTCTGTCTGTACCTCGCCTTAACCACTGAAGCGATTTTCTAGAACTCTGAGCTTTCGCTGATTTAGTGATTCCGTTCAGAGGAAATATTGAATTTTCTTTGTGAGCTCCAAAAATAATGGTACCTGCCATAGAATTGTTATGAAATGATATTTTTATCAGGGAAACTGCTCCAACGATTCTGATTAAATCTGTTATTCTAACTTAGATCTCCATTTTGCTAAGCTAAATTTTCCCTACCTTCCATAGAAGTGTTTGTATTTGTTTTTCGTCCTTAAGGCTTATCCGATTTCAACCAACATTTTTATACAGGAGGTCTTTTTAAGTCTAAATAATAGATCATATAAAAACTGTCAAAAAAATTTTTTTTTCGATAGAAACAAATAATTAAAAAAAAAAAATCCATATCGTGAAAATGGGTTTTTATATATGTACATATTTTTTTCAAATAAATTTGAAATTTAGTGCTGGGGGTTTAGGTATACATCAATTGGATTGCTAAGAATATTTTGTGACAAAAAACTTCCAAAATCCACTATTTTACATACAAAACATTCTAAGCATAAAGTTTGTATTCAAAAATTAACAAAAAAGGAGCAACTTGAAGCACCAATTTTCTTAAGAACTATGCAGACAAAATAAGAGCAGTTACATAATTATGATGATATTTATGTAAACTTAATTTAGGCTTTTACAAAAGAAATTTAATTTTTGAATTCGGACATTTCCATACAGGCTGCCCCACTCTATAGTCCATGTTAATTCTTAGATGATCCAAATGCAATGATGATTCCAATGATCATAAATGACTCATTTGTTTTAAATTGAAGAGAGTTAAAAGGGCCTTAAGTGATTTGAAATTATAGCAAAAATTTAACGCTAGTATATAACTTGCCATAAAATGATGCTATAGCAAATCATATTCATTTAATTTTTTATCGTAAGTTAAACTTGAGCCGAGAATATCACAAAAGATAGGAACATGTGCAATTGCGTTGGAGTATTAAAAACAAAAAAAAACTAACTGTATTTAACTGTATCTTTTAATTTATTTGTTTAAACAAAAAGAATTTGCATTAAAATAATAGAAAATATTAGTACCAACAATATTGTGTCTTTGGTAGAAAAAGTTGTTGGGTGGTGCAAATTTGGATTTAAGATTTTAAAATATTTTACTATCGGTCCTTGAAAAAAAAACAGTGTGCCTCTGCACGTTTTGGAACACCCTAATGCATTAATGCACATAAAATTTTGGCAGAAACTGCAGCCCACCTTTAAACTTATCCAAAAAGAGCACGTTCATTCATTTTCTCTATAGCATAAGGAACAAAACATTACTGATAAGCTGACTTAATGTATTTTTAATACACATGATCAGAAGTGTAAGGATAAGCTGTTTCAAAATATGTTTTACTAATCTTTGTTTTAAATAGGTTCAAAATTCTTAGTTTGGTTAAAAGAGACGTATGAGAAAATTTGAGCTATAGCATAGAAAAAAAAACACCTGTTCGTATAAGGAATTTTATAATACTATGAAAACACGTCTGCATAAGAAATTATTGGGTGTCTTCAAAAAACTTAAATTATTTTTTGACAAAATTCCAGAAGTGAAGAACTTCGACTTCATTTATATCGATTCCAATTGGTCAGAGAAAATAACTTGTTGAGTATAGTAAAAATGAGCTTTTGCTCTATTTTTTCTCATAGATAAAACGCCCTGATTTAAAAATAAAGTATGAGTCATCCAGAAAACTGTTTCAAATTTACGTTTGCTCTCTATCTTTGCCGAAACTTATTAACTTACTAATCTTACTATCTGGGCCGTCGAGAGGAATCTCGGGCTCAGGGCGTAAAAATTTCTGGCCTCCCATACATACATACTTTTCTTTTTTTTCAATCAATCCCACGGATATCGTTCAGTTGAAACCAGGATGTATAGAAAATAACTCTTCATACCAATATATTGGATTTGGAACCCAAAAGCTTTTCCTCTAAGTTATCATTCAAGCTCTTCATTCAGTGCACGATTGCCAACCGCCGTCTTATAAATATTAAAAAAATTGGAATGAAGATCTTTAACTTTTAAAATAAAACAGATTCAATTAGTAATATTTGAAGTTTTTCTAAATATATTTTAAAAGCTATGTATTGTAAAACGTTTTCATTTAAACTTTTATATTCTTTTATCTTGGTTTGTATTCGACGAAATATTTCCTAAATGCATACGAGCTTTCCTAGCTTTCTGCCCAGCAAAACTAATTATAATTGCATCGAAATTCAATTTCTTTGCCAAAGGTGTTTCGATGCATATAGTGTACCAAGTTCTAAAACACGATCTTATGATGAGCACGAGCGATTAAATTTTTAATTCTTGCAAGGACGCTAAAGGAATAACGTTCTGCATCAGCTACGGTGACAGCAGCTATGGTGCAAAATACAAGCAGAGCAACACACATGACATATTTGGGAAAATCTTCTCCAAGTTCTGAGAAAAAATTGCATTTAGCAAACTCAATGGTGGAAAATATGCTTCGAAATTGTCTTCATAAAAATGTGTTTCAGATGAATCAATTCTTCTTCTAACTCTTAAGATATATGCGATTTGTACTTTTGGATAAAGCTTGTAACGGAATTTCGAAACTTAGCTTCGTCCAGTTTTGAAAATGAAAAGGTCACATTCAAATTTTTCATGTCATCGAACCGACACGAGAAATTCTAGAAATATGAATCAACTTTGACGTTAAAGGTGTTTCTATTGAAATTTGTTTCTTCCTCTGTCCCCTTTCACAAGAGGAAACAAGTTGCTGGAGATTTTTTTGACGTTTTTTTTAATTTCCTAAAAAATCTCCTGTTTTTTTCACACGAGGAAACAAAATCGTGGAGTCTTTCTGTAGTTTCCTTTTAAAATAGCTTGGTTGACCACACTCTACTGTGTGTGTGAAGAGGAATGTCAAAAAAATCTCCTCGAATCGTTGACCGGGAGATTTCATTTTCCCCTCTTACTTCTTGCCCTTCTCACCAACAAACTGAATGTTGCTGGCAACTCAGTTTCCTCGCGTGAAAGGGGACTTCGTTTCAGTTGGTGCTACGCCTTCATTTTCTCCGAAACGTCTCTTCAATTCTCTTTTTCGGACGTCTGTGAAGTTGGAATAACAATTTTCACCTAGGCTAACGGGACCATAACAGGAATTTGCAGTTTTTTTGCATTTTTTTTGCATTTCCATTCCGGATTTTGCAGTTCACCAAATAGTGGGTGTAATCCCATGTCCTGCTAACTTCACTGTGAAGTTGGCAGTACATGGGGTTTTTTCAACAACCACGCATGCTAGAACCTTGCAGTTAGGCTCCAAATTTGCAGTTTAATTTGCAGTTCCAGAAAAAAATTACCCACAATTTTGAAGTCCTCATTTGAAAAAAATTTCATACTGTACTGGCAACTTCACTGTGAAGTTAGCAGTACATGGGGTTTTTAAAGCAACCACACAAGCTATCGCTTTGAAATATGTACCCAAATTTGCAGTTTTTCTTGCAATTCCAGAAAAAAATTACTCAAAATTTTGAAGTCCTCATTTAAAAAAAAAAATCAAGAAACTCATATTGCACGTCCGACTTCAATGTAAAGTTATCATATGAAAGTCCTTTTCTCAGCAACCACACAAGCTATAAACTTGAATATCAAGTAAGCACTACATACCATTTTTTTTATTAAATAGTAGAGCTACAATTTTTTTTTTCCACAACTAATTTACTACTAAAAAGCTACAATTAACTGTGTACTTAGTTTATTTAATTTCTAAAAGTGTAGTGCTAACTTGACACACGTCATCTTTATGCTTCAACTTGCAATATTAAACTGTGTCCATTCCCTTATATAAGGACTCTACTTTTAGGCGTATTTGCATTGATTATTGATTAATTAGTAAAAAGCATACGTTAGGGATTATCTTTTTCTTCAAAAGTAGTTAGGTAATAAAATCGTTACACTATAAATATTATAATATAGCTTGTCTGGTTTGTCTGGTTGATGAAAATATCCAATGCTAACTTCACAGTGAAGTTAGGTGTTTAGTATGAAATTTTTTTTTATTTGACGACTTCAAAATGTTGGATAATTTTTTTCTTGAACTGCAAGAAAAACTGCAAATTTGGACACTTACTTCAAGTTCGTAGCTTACGTGGTTGTTGAAAAAACAGCATGTACTGCCAACTTCACATTGAAGTCGGCGGTATAATTTGACTTTTTTGATTAATTTTTTTATATGAGGACTTCAAAATTTTGGGTAATTTTTTTCTGGAACTGCAAATTAAACTGCAAATTTGGAGCCCTATTTGAAAGTGATAGCTTGTCTGGTTGATTAAAAAACCCCATGTACTGCTAACTTCACAGTGAAGTTGGCAGTACAGTATGAAATTTTTTTCAAATGAGGACTTCAAAATTTTGGGTAATTTTTTTCTGGAACTGCAAATTAAACTGCAAATTTGGAGCCTAACTGCAAGGTTCTAGCATGCGTGGTTGTTGAAAAAACCCCATGTACTGCCAACTTCACAGTGAAGTTAGCAGTACATGGGATTACACCCACTATTTGGTGAACTGCAAAATCCGGAATGGAAATGCAAAAAAAAATGCAAAAAAACTGCAAATTCCTGTTATGGTCCCGTTAGCCTAGGTGAAAATTGTTATGCCAACTTCACAGACGTCTTTTTCGGTTCGATGGGAACGATTCTGGAAATATCTGCCAATCCAGCTGCAACTGCTTTGCATTCCAATAAAATTCGATTCCATTGGATATGAATCAGCTGCAAATTGGAGATAAAACTGTCGAGTTTTCGAATTTCAAAGTCAAAAGTGATAATTCTGGCATGAGGAATGACGATTCTTTCATATATATTTTATAGCGCTCAAGTCAGAAGCTTGCTTTTTATATTTGAAAATGCCATTTAAATCTCTTCGAGCTTCAGGATGTTAAAGGCAACACCCAACCCCTTGTGTCGGCAAGTTTGTGAAGATGAAGGCGCTTAAAATTAGAAAATTGTTTGTGCCCGCAAATAACCGTAGTGGGTTGATTTTTCTATAGATATATTTAAAAAAAAAATGTTGTCAATATTAGTCAGGGGCCCATATCCGCAAGCCTGAGTTTTTCTTCACAGATAACGTGAATATTTGGGGCCTGATTTCGAAAGCGTGAATGATTTTTTATATTTCCAGGCCCCTCGAAAAAAACCCTTTTCCCCTCCCCCTTGACGGGCGGCGCTGATTACTATAAATATTAGTAATTTTGAGACTCAACATTGTTTCCCTCCAACTAACAAGCAACGAGATAAATGTAGTCAATGGTGGAAGAATGGGATATCTGAAATATAGGTGGCGAATCGCCAAATTTCTTAATACTAGACGAAACACATTAAATATTTGGCCTGTCCACAATTTTTGTGCACACAATTTTTATATTTACAAACTAACTGACTATATTATGTATGTATGTACCAGTAGATCGATAAATTTCAAGGACATACAAAAATGCTTTGAGACTCAAGTAGAGTTCCAAAAATGTTCCAAGGTTCTGTCAATATAATTATCATCTGTATGATAGCTGGAAAAGATTTGCGTTTTAATACATACTCGTACACATAATCATTATTTTTTTTTATATTGAAAGTTGTGATGAATTTGGCTGAAGCTATAGAAACGAAAATTCTTAGTGTTTCATTTAATTGCCCTGTTGATATAGAAACAAGATATATTTACAAACATTAATTTGGTTGTTGATTCTTCTCTAAGTAGAATTTTATTTTTTTTTTATTTTGACTGCGCAATTTTACCTTCAATGAAAATAAAATTGCCTATTTAATTTCACATATTATTAAAAACAAAATAAATGCATTTTCTCATTAAATTCTTCAGCCATAATATAAATTCATACGTATGTAGTACATTTTGCTAAATTTAATTATAACATAATATATGCATGAGTATGTGTTAGCTTTTTATAAATAGGTATATCTAAATGTAAGGTAAAACTGAATGAGAATGTAGGAGGTCTTGATTTCTCATGATGGTCGTATAATATAATGCGATAAACGCAAGCGACAAAAAAAAACACTTTCAATTAGGAGTAAAGAGAGCTTAGGGTGGTAGACAGAGCCACAAACACCTCAGTTGTTGTATGTAAATAAAATAGAACATACTTATTCTTGAATTAATTATATTCCTAAAAATCCACAGGCACTGGGGATGTACACTGTGTAGTCGGAACTTGCTTGAATTTGGCAAATGATACAAGAGATGTTGTATGGAAGAATGTGATTATACATATGTAGGTATATAGGTTACTCGTATTTGTAGTTCCCTCCTGTCCTGAAATTTTTGTATCTTGCTTGGGAATAAAAGGTTTTTTTTAATTAAATTGAATCAAATCATAAAATATTTAGAAAATATACATACATATTTAATCCAACTAGTGCCAAGTTTTTTGGTGTATCTTTTGAATGCAACAGGTTTCTTACGTTGAAGATAAATTCATGTGGTTAAATTTTTGCCTTATAAAACCTATAAATAAAATGGACATTTAGTTCGCATACGTACTTGCTTTGATGGTTCAAATGGTTAAGAATTTTGGCGATGAATTAATACGAATATGTAAAGAAGAAATAAAACGCATATTTACTGTTATGGCCAAGAATTTAGTTTTATTATAAAGATAAGGGTTTGCCATTATGTTTTAAAAATGATTTCGGGCAAGTGGCCACCGCGGCTGGTTCGAATAAATTCTAGCCGAGAGTCCCAATTTTCGACCACTTTTTGCAGCAATCGGGGCCGTATGTCAGCAATAAGGCCACGCCACAGGCCCACGACGCGAGATAATGCGCTCACCAAAAGTTTCCTTCAATAAATTGATTGTTTCGTTGGCTGTATGGCATGTAGCGCCTCGCCGCCGTCTTGTTGGAACCAAAGGTCGTCCACATCAACATCCTCCAATTCAGGTACGAAAAAGTCATTAATCATGGCTCTATGGCGTTCCCCATTGACTGTAATAAAGGGTCCGCCAGATAAATTTTTTTTTTGAAAATGGCGCAAAACATCGAGTGTAGCTTCGGCTGTGTGGCACGTAGCGCCGTCCTGTTGAAACCAAATGTTGCCAATATCCTCCTCTTCAATTTTTGTGAACAGAAATTCATTCAACATGGCCCGATAACGATCGCCATTGACTGTAACGGCCACTCCTTGCTCATTTTCGAAAAATGGTCCAATTATGCCTCTGGACCAAAATCCGCACCAAACAGTGACTCGTTTTGGGTGTTTCGGCTTTTCAATGTATGCGTGCGAGTTTTCTGTGCCCCAAATGCGACAATTTTGCTTGTTTACTACCCGCCAAGATCAAAATGAGCTTCATCTGAAAAGATGATTTTTTTTTGGCAAAATCGGCATCTTCTCTAAGTCGATCGCAGGCCCACTTAGCGAAGCGTATACACAACCATATTCGTTCAGCGGAAGGATAAAACTAATTATCTGTCAAATCAGACATGAGCTAAGTGTTACCATTCACGAAATAATTACTAGTTGAAAAAAAACGTTAGATGGCGGACCCTTTATTTATAATACATTTTTTTCTTCACTTCAATTCGGAAAAAGTGTGTCTTTACAAGTTCGAAGCTATCTATATTTTTTACTTTTACAGTTTACTTTCTACAATTTAATGATACAATATTTTGAAAGCCAGAAATCCATTCTTTCATTTTCTTTTTAAATCAAGTTGTTTTAATCGTTAGTTTTTGGATAATTAATTTTCAATCAAGTTAAGTTATTTTTAATTTTCTTAAAAACTTGAAGACATCTGTTATTCAATATGATTGACTAGAAATTAATAAGAGCATTGAATATTAAAATCAAAAATATTTTTACAATATTAAATCATTGTTATGTTTTTCCGTTGTTATCTTAAGACAGCTTTTTGTTAGAAAATTGCCCTTCCCGCCCAAACGGTGACAAATAGAATTATGCTTTACAGCTTTACTTCACGTTTATACATACATTGCTTTTAATATAATCTGGCATTGTTTAGCGAAAGACGTTTGGTCTGGCAATGCCGGAAATGCTGATTTTAGACAATACAAATTACATCAGTTTCTTACTAAAAAAGTCAAAAGCTCTTCTACTTGATAGAAATTGGTATTTTTCTGCAACTATAAAATTAAAAAAAAAATATAATTAAAGAATTTTGAAAATAATATATAAATAAGAAAAGTTCATACTAAATATAGTAAAATTCAAATAATAATAATTTTGCAATTGTTTTTAAAAGTTTTTTTTTTTAAATTTTTTTTTTCAGGCGCTCTGGCGTATGCTGAATTAGGCACAATGAACACTTCATCGGGCGCTGAATGGGCCTATTTTATGGACGCATTCGGGCCAGCTCCGGCATTTTTGTTTTCATGGGTATCGACTTTGGTGTTAAAGCCATCCCAAATGGCCATAATATGTCTTTCATTTGCACAGTATGCAGTGGAGGCTTTCGTGAATGAATGTGATCCACCAACGTCGGTTGTCAAGATGGTTGCATTATTTGCAATTGGTATGTAGTCTTATTTTCATTTACCATTTAATCATAAGCCATTATCTAGCAGGAAACGAAATATCAAAAAGTCAAAAAACAAAAACAAAAAAAAAAAAAAAAAAACTGTACACAAACAAAAATTTATTATTTCTGTCCTCCTCCCTCAACAGTGATGATTCTGTTCGTCAATTGTTATAGTGTTAACTTGGGCATGGCTGTACAGAATATTTTTACAGCTGCCAAATTGGTCGCCGTGCTGATTGTGATTTGTGGCGGAGCCTATAAGCTATTTCAGGGGAATACTCAGCATCTACAGAACGCATTTACAGGACCACCACCAACGTTTGGGGCCATCGCGACGGCTTTTTACACCGGTCTGTGGGCCTATGACGGTTGGAATAATTTAAATTATGTCACCGAAGAAATTAAAAATCCAAGCAAGAACCTACCGAGGTCAATTATAATTGGCATACCATTGGTAACGCTGGCTTATGCTTTAATTAATATCTCATATCTGGCTGCTATGTCACCCACCGAAATGATTGAATCTGAGGCAGTTGCAGTGACGTTTGGTAATCGGATTCTCGGCGCTATGGCATGGCTGATGCCACTTAGTGTCACCATAAGTACATTTGGTAGTGCTAATGGTACTCTATTTGCAGCTGGACGGTATGTACCTACAAACAAACAAAAGATAAAAAAAAAACTATTAAACTAAAATTAAGGTATGTGTTTGCTAAATCAATTTAATATTTAACAGAAAATTTAAATTACCTTAATTATCTACATTTAAGAGCTCTTTCATTTGAAAACATTGGTTCTTTTCTGTCCAAACGATTCAATTTCAATGCTAATGAAATGTCCCTTACATCCTTTGATTTTGACTGGCATTTTTACCTGAAATACCATGGAGTCTTCGCTCGGTCTTGTCGGTAGAATAGAAAGCCACTTGTAAAATGTCTTGAATTTAATATTTGTTATTGCCTTGATTAACTTACGAAAAGTATCTATTCTAGGCTCTTCGTCAATTATTGTTTGAGCTAAGTACTATCTCAAATTCCTCGTAACAATTTTGTTTGAAATTGTAAAAAAATTATCAATTTTCCTTGTGTTTTGGTTTGTTTTGTGTTATCCTTCACGCCTAAAAATTACTATGCGCATGCGCTCTAGTTTTGAAGACACTGATTTGCAAGACATTTTAGTCATCCTTATAAATATTATGGCTGACGAATTGCTCATTGACATTGCTCTGTCAATGGTCAACATCATGTCTTACAGATACATTTTTAAATAATGTGGGACCAACGACTGATCCTTGTGGAACACCATATAGTGACCTGAGAAAAAATTCGATGAAGTATTGAAATACCTTGGTTATTTTTGGAAAACTGGACTCTTGTTTCTTAAGATATTGAAGTAGTCTGTGTAAAATATTCAATGATTTGCAAACAGTGTTAATATAAAATTTATTTATTTGTTGTATATGATTTTAATTTATTATTCTACATTATAGATTGTGCTTTGCTGCCAGTCGAGAAGGACATCTACTTGATATTCTCTCTTATGTACATGTGCGCCGTTTGACACCAGCACCTGGCCTCATATTTCATGTGAGTTTTTTTTTTAAATTGAAAATTGTGTATTACTTTTTATGAGCTTTAAAGTTCTGTTTACCAATAGCTAACCTAAGTAATGATTCGTTATCCGACACTTTAAATGAATGGCACAGGGACATACTTCCACAGGTATTTTAAAACACTTGAATGAGTTTTAAAAGCTGTTTTTTTTTTTTAGAGGAGGAGAACTTTAAATTGGCAACACTGTTTTTGTGACAGCCGATTTGACAGTTCATGGTTCGGGTATGTTGGCTTGTTAATACAATCTAAATAGACTCACGCCGGAGCATTTTTTGCACATTGCTCCAATTTATTTTGAAAACATTCAATTCGTAAAAATCATCGAAAATTACTTGTTTTTTGATGTTGCATTACTGCTGAAACAAGAGCGATGAAAATCCACAAGCCATTGTCGAAACACCATCACATCCAGAAAAAGTGTGTGAAAATTTGACCTTCAGATTACGCGGCGGCCACAAGCCCAAAATCATATTCAAATATTAATGCCAAAAAATGATCTGTTAAATAAACCCAGGGCCTATATTTATGTGTCGGATAACTAATGAGAACTTTATTAATTACATTGTGAAACAGGCCATGAGACAATAAAATTTGACTTGGACTTGACCTAAACCCCAATTAAGAGTCAAGTTTTGAAATTGAAAATTTTGTAATTATTCATTAATCTATTAAATTTTGTTTCTTTTAATTTTTAGTCTTTAATTGCATCTGCTATGGTACTTTATGGTACCATCGATTCGCTGATTGATTTCTTCAGTTTCACCGCGTGGATATTTTACGGCGGTGCTATGCTGGCGTTAATTGTGATGCGATATACAAAACCAAACTATCCGCGGCCATATAAAGTGCCACTTATCATTCCAGTTTTGGTTTTGGTCGTTTCGGCGTATCTAGTGGTTGCACCTATTATCGATAAGCCACAGATTGAGTATTTGTATGCTTTGGGATTCATTTTTGCTGGATTGATTTTCTATGTGCCGTTTGTTAAGCTGGGAATGACACCAAGATTCATGCGTGAGTATCTTCTTTGCAGCTAAAAAAGAAAATAATCATAAATTGGAAGCAATATTTCATAGAAACTAAGGCCGGTATTCACCGAACGCTCGTAACTTAATAAACTCACAAACCTATTCACCAAGCAATAATTGTGAGCGCTCAATTGGCTTATGAGTGGTGGGGACCACACTTAAGTTATGAGCGCTCTCACTGCATAACTTTCGAAGTCTACTTGATATATTGCTAAAAAAAAAAAACAACTTGATTTCACAGTTTGAAAATGTCTGGTTGAGAGACTTTGAAAAATACTTATGAGTGGTTGGCGAATACCGGCCTAACTATCGTCAATTTCATGAAGAGAAAATTCATTAAATCCTAAATGCTGGAAGAAGAATTCCGAAAAGAAGAGACTTCAACTAGCTCATCTTCTTTTAACACGTTTTGAATTTTATGAATTTTTGGAAATGTCACAATTTAAGTCAAAAATGTATGAAATAGAATGCTTAACATTAAATTCAATTAATAACATTTTAAATTGATTAATAACTCATAATGTATTTATTTTTATTCTTTCAGGTAAGGTAACTCTGTTTTTCCAATTGCTCTTGGAAGTTGTGCCAACATCATCCATGGCCATGTTCGAATGAACATTCTACAATTTAACCAAAAGTAATCTTACAATCTAATTTTAACTTTACATACATAGATTCTCAACTTGAATTTCAAGACAAAAAAAAATTAAATCTTAGATTAGAAATGTGCTTAAAGATAACCATGTTCAAATTGTTTACATTTGATATTGTTATAAAGGATATATATGATACATATATATTTTTTTAGGTACCTAATTTAATGAGAAAAAAAGTTTACTTAACAAAAAAAAAAAAAAGATGAAATATTATGCAATAAATACAAAGTATTTACTTAAGATAGTTTTTAAAGAAAATTAATAAAAATTATTATACTTTATATAGAAAAGTGTAAGCTTAAAAAAAAAATTATTTGTTTTATTTGAGGCTGTTGGAATATTTATTTTATTCTAATTTCTTTAGATACGTAATGACTTGTAGGTGAAAAATGTTTCATAAAAGACATTGCTTTTTTTTTTTATTTTCAAAGACATGATGCAAACTGAAGCAATTTTTATAATGGTTCAATATTTTTGTTTTTAATAAAAACTTTTTGTAAAATGATATTTTATTATACATAACTGAAGTGAGAACCTTATGAAAATATATTTATTCAATGTATTTGTTGTTTATATTTAAAAATTTGTATTTTTATAATATTGTGTTAGGCGATTAATTGCATAATAAAGAGTACCTTTCGTGATAGCATTAGTTTTTGCTAAGTTTTTTTTTTAATGGGAGTGGGACTAGTAGTGGGAGTCGTAATGCCAAGGTTGATTCTTATGTATTTTGGTAAAATTTCAAATAAAATAAATAGGATACTTACGATTAAGAAAAAGTTATGATGGTTTGGGCACAATTATCAATTGTCCCCTAAAAGATCTAAAATCTACTTAACTTCTACTGGTGTATATAAGTTACAACCACAGATTAGCCACATGAAGATGAGAATCCCCGGCAGCCATTTTAATTTGCCTACAAGCTTGAACTGTCAGATTGCAGATACAAAATGAGAATGTGTGCATAAAAACCTCACCTGATTGACACCTGATTAAATTGCTGTTGCAATTCACATCTATTCATCGACGCGGGAAAAAATTACAAAAACAACAATGTAAACAAATGGGTTTTGGGGGGTGAAACGTACGAAACATTCTCATCTTCATATGGCTTACAGTTACAATAGCTGAATTTTATGTCGTTTTCGAGTGGACGTTCGGAGCTACTCCTTTTTCACTCTTTTTACTCCAAATTTTCCATCTTCAATAGGAATGGAACAGTTCCGAAATCCAAACGAAAACGACATTATTATCCTCCAGATCTGATCCGGATCAGATCATGATAATAGAACAAACAGGATCACAGTGTTATATACCCATCTCTTTCTGTCCTTCTGTGTATTTATTTGAATGTGCGTTTGTTGTCTTTTTTTTACTCCAAAAGCCATCTACCCGTCAGCGTTAAAACTAATTTTTGCAAGGAAGTACTAATGCTGCATTTACACGACTGCCAAATTGGCATTTTTCTGTCGCTATACTGCCAAAAGAATGAAATTTTCCATTGTTCTGTCATTTTTTTGACAGTTAAATGCCAGAATACTGCCAATTTGTCAGTCGTGTAAATCCAGCATAAGGGTGTGTGTGTTGAAAAATAGATTTGCATATCCAAATTCAAAAGCAAAGCTGGATCTTGATTTTTTTTTGTAATACATGTATTTTCGTGTGAAAATCCAATCCGGATCAGATCTGGAGGAAATAAAATACAGCTAATATTTGCTACCTTTTGATAGAAATGATGAAGGCAGTACCAGAATGATGTTTCTGCATTCATCAGGATACAATATTAACTCCGGTTTCATTAGAGCAAATGAGGTAATTTCGTTGAAAATTTCCAAATTCGATTCCAAATTACCTCATTTCCCATACAAATTCACATTTCGAAATAAGGTAATTTCAATCAAATTTGCACGAAATTAGGTTGGAAATTACGTGCCAACCTTATGATTATGAACACAACCAATTGGGATCCATTTTAAAAGCTTTCGAAATCTTTCATATTGAAATGTCAAAACTCGATTTATGAAAAATAGAAACACAAAGAGAAAACAACAAAAACAAGTAATTAACGACCAAATAAAATTCAAAATCAAATGAGCTGTCAAACGAAATTTGCAAATTTGAGATGAAACAACTTTTTCCATAATTTGGGAAATTGCCTCATTTAGGCTCTAATGAAAACGTAGTATAAAACTATTTATTTGTATTTAGTATATTAAATATAGAGAATGAGAGTTGCATGCCAATCACAACGTTGACGATTCTCAAATTTAAAATATTATTCAAATATTGAGGTTGGATTCCACTTTTGACATAATGAAAGCGTGCCTTTCATCACCTACTAGGAGTAGGAGGTACCATAAGTAGCTTGTCTTGTAAGGCCTAATGGAACCTTAGAGTGTTCGTTTTTATTCGAATGCGGAGCTTTTATAGGGGTCTCTGTTCAAGTTTCGGAAAGTTAAAGGCACTGAAATTTCTGCACATTGGAGAAAAAAAACTAAAAAGAAGATATTGAAATCTTTAAAATAAAAACAAACACTTATTAATTTCAAGAATAACTTCAATTAGAGAGAAAATAAGCAAATTATGACTTTGATAGCAGCTGTACGATACTCTAAGACTTTATCTTAACCAAAATAGCGCCCCCTATCAAGGGCCCAGGTGTAACAATGCATTAGGGATAGAAACGAGCACTCCGTATTATATGTGCCCTTAGAATGGAACCCACCTTATGTAGCACAGTAAAAGCTTTCAAATAAAACTATGGGAACAAATTTTGTATGTAAATTCCATAATTTTTATTAAAATAAAACTATACAGCAATATTTTTTCTTATAATTTGAAATCTCCATTTTTGTTTTAAAATTTTTAAAATTAAGGTTCTCCCAAACCAACTCGAATATTTTAGAACGACAACGAAACTTTCGCCTGTCTTAATTTATTTACATGGAGATTAATGGGAGCACCCACACCGGCGCGATGCGAATCTTCGAACATTATTCAGTCGTCGCATATTCGCCCGAATGTTTTGCGTTGGTATGGGACAGCCTTTATTGTGAATAGCTTCGTTCGACGAACGACGTTCGTTGAACTTCACCCAAGGTCGACCCCGGTTTTCTTGACAACCCCAAGAATTGTCAAACAAACCTGGGTTTTTTGATTCTCAAAAAATGCTCAAGGGCTGTTGACATTTAAAGCAAGAAAAAAAAGTTCTGTGCTTAGATAATTAAAACTTAAAATTTGTTTCAAATATGTCTTAAAAATGAATGGAAACAACTTCTATCGTTTCCATTTTCTATTAAAATTAAATTAAATTTGTATATTCTTTCATTTTTTTTTTAAAATAAGCAACAACCTGCAGCACGTGAATCCACATCAAAACATAATGCATAACAACTCATGTCACTTTGGCAGTTTTGTCTTTACCTCAACTCGCCACAGCAAAATACCTAGTTCTACTTCAGGGCGAGTTCATGGCGACCCCAGGGGCCCAATTCCCCAAGCGTGAGTCTTTTCTGTGTGCACAAAAATCAGTGTACACATTAAATTATGCGATTCCGCAGGAGTGAGATAGATAGATGAGACAGATAGGAAAATTTACTCACACATATTTTGAGCGTGAATAGAAAGTGTACACGGAAAACTATTCACACTCGCGAAATTGAGAACCAGGTCTGAAAAAACACAGAATTTTTTCACCAGGGTGACTTCAGGTTTTTCAAAAAACGCCTTGGGGCTACCCCAGGGTGACTTCAGGGCTCAACGAACAAACCTAATATGTCTCAATGGAAATTATTTTGGCAGCACTTTTCCGAAAGCATCATCTTCATTAATAAAGCTTATAGTTTTATTGGTTTGGGTACATGAAATTAAAGCTTTACCATGAAAAGCTTTTACTAGTGGATGCTTTTGAAATTCATCAGATGTCGCTTATTTGTAACGATAATAGAACCGTTGAAAAATTTTTAAATTTAATTATTATGAACTATCTACAAATATTTGAAAAGTTCCTAAGTTATTCTTTATACTCCTAAAAATTGAGGCCCAATTCTGGATTAATGGTTTGTTGAAGATTAAGCAATCTTTGGCGTAGGATTTTAAAGGAAAGTTTTGCTCAATTCAATAAAACAATTGAAATATTATTTCAATAGTGAGTGGTTGGTACATGAATTAAAGGACACCGTATTGTTTGTGGACTCTGTCAAATTGGCTGATATTTTGGTATGAAATCAATGCTTTCCTAGTTACAGTGGTCTAATTCAGTTCTGATGATGCTAGCTGCAATTTTGATAATATGAGTTGAATATTTAAATAAGAACACTACAATTTTTGAATTGTTTATTATAATAGCCATGTTTTTTTTTGAAAAACTGAATCCAGGGACCAAATTACCGCATTAGTGACTGATCGAGTGAGTGCCATCAGTGATCGAATGAACGAGTAAAACCTATGGGGATGATGGATCCATAACGTGAGCGGTAATGCCAAACTCACATAATTCAGTCACGTATTACTCGATAACTGATGCGGTAATTCGGCCCCAGATCATCAAATTTTACACGCCAACAACAAAAAATCAATTTTTGTTTCGTGTACAGTGTTACCACTGGGACACTAACTATAGTGTCCCTGGGGACTCTTTTTTCTTTAGGGGACTCGGGGACACATTTTTTTAAAAAGGACACATTTTTTCACTATCGCTTAACCTCAAGAAAATTTCAATTTATTTAAAAACAAGGAACGAATATGAAATAAGTTATAAATAAGGTTATTATAAAATGTTTTAACTTTATTCTTAAGTTTCTGTTAAGTTTTTCTATTGTATAACAATACCAAAAAATTTTTGGATAGGTATTACCTACTTATATTCGTATTTTTTGTATATGTCATGAATTTATTTTGAAAAGGACTCATTTATTTTAAAAAGGACATATTTTTTCATTCAGAGGGACACATAAATAATTTCGCCTTCGGTAACACTGTTCATGTATTAACAATAATGTGTGTAAGAATTAGTTGAGCTCTGACCATACACTTTTTCAACAAAAAAAAAAGCGAAAATATTGATCGGATTAGTACCAAAAGTTCTCCATACACAAATAAGGACCGTTTTCGAAAAAGTCGAACAAAATAATTAATATATGAGTCTGCAAAAGAAGACATACATAGATTATATATCTTAATAAAATTTTTGTTTACTGATTAAATTCAGTTTCGATACACATCCTCAACACGTTATCAACCTCAACTACGCTGTTATAATCGCAAAACCGTCATCATCGTCATCAGGATATTGCAAAGCCAAGGAACCTCGTAGATGATTAAATTGTCCACGACACACTTATCCACTTATAAAAGAAAGTGCAGTTCTTACTCCATCACAGCCTGAGCCAGCCATGCTAATCAAATAATTGATCTAATTCCCAAGGAAACCTCTGATTTTCAAAAATAAAAACGTCTGTCTAACTTCGTTAAAAAATAAGATAAAATCATCAAAAGGATACCTAGTATACATGCAAACATATATATATTTTCTTGTCGTAAAGTCGCAGATATACTCGTACTCAAGCACTCATACATTATTAAGTCTTTGGGATAAGGATAAGGATATCCTACAAGTAAACCGCTTCATGTTACTTCCGGAATCCAAAATGGTTTACAGTTCGTTTGGCATCCCGCCTCACATCCGCAAAAAAGAATTCGAATTAATTATCTCAGTCACGTATCATAATTTCTTCGCTGAATCCAAGGATTATGAATTATATTGTATGTAGTTATGGATGGGTGGGAAGTTGTGTGGTAGGTACTTTCCGAAAAAATGCCAAAATTTTTCTCAAAACGTTTTGTCCCGTTGGCATGTGTTGTTATAATGGTTTGATGCTATAGCGAGCTCGCAACGTCTGAATCATTGTGCTGTGCGAAGCGGCTGGGGAGGTATTTTCACAGCACATACGAGCTCGGTGGCGGTTCGTGAATAATAATAATAATCCACTTTGTGGAATCAACAAACGTCAACCACAGCCCCTGATGCAGATAAAGGACGAATGTTTGATGTTTGAGATGATGGTCAAAAAGTTTAGAATACTTTTATGTCCCTAGATGAATGTGAGTTGAAAATAAATTATGAAAGATTTATGTTAAGAAGTTTGCAAATGTACAGCTACTTAATAATATTGTTTAATAATATAATATATATTAGCATTTGCCCAATGTTTTATACGAACGCTTTAAATAATGTAAAATACAGCACACATACAAATATGCGCAAATTCTTTTGTTTCTTGATTGTCGTTCATTTAAAATTCAGCAAATTAAATTTCATAAAGTAATGAAACCAATAGAATGGATGGACTAACTTTTATCTGAAACCAATTTTCAAAAAAGAATATACAGTCGACTCCGCCTATACGCACTCCGTTTAAATGAAAATTTCGGTTATATGCAACACTAAATTTATCACGGGTTTTTTTTTGTCAGGGCTTTAAAATTAGTACGGGTAACTGCACTCCGCTTATTTCAAAACTCCCTTTAATTGAAACATTTTTCTTTTCCCCAAATAATTATTTTGTCCTGAAACAACTCTGCTTCAGTGAAACACTGAACGCATCCATTTATTTTTGAAATTTGAACACACCTAAAACATGACATTTTAGGTTTCATTCCATTCTCATCGTTCCAATCCTTTCAACTGTCACAATGATTAAAAGTTGTTTTGTTTGTTGTTCGAGGTTATTGACGGTGTTCACATTGGACTCACTCCGCGCGACTCATTTTGACATCTTTTTCTTTTATCTCACTCTACACAACTATATGAGAAAGTGAGGCAGGATTTTTAATTTTTTTGAAAAAATCCTGCCTCTCTTTCTCATCATGAGTTGGAGTGAGATAAAACAATGAAATGTCAATATGAGTCGCGCGGAGTGAGTCCAATGTGAACACCGTCATTTATGTTTTATTTTTCTAATGGCGAATTCTTTTCAAAAAAGAAATCGATTTTTTTCTAAACAGAATCGATTTTTTTCTGTCAATTGAAAGGAATTTGTATTTCGTAAAAGAATCGATTTTTGTTGGTGTGATTGTGTTTGTGTTACTTTATAGCTGGAATTGACGCAAAACGTCAAGAAATTATTCACAAAACTATTAAGGTTGTTTGTTTTTGTTGTGAGAAAAATGTTTTACCAATAGAATTAAATTAATAAATTAAAGATATTAGTAAGTTTATACGGCGCCAATTTGTTAGTGCATGTTATTTGTTTGAACTTCTATTTGCACATACATATATTTTTTAAAGAAAATTGTTATTGAAATGTTTTCACTTGCACTGAAAGTTTTTAACACGTCTTTCACTAGCGAAAGCTATTTTATTTTTTTTGTCAAATTTGTGTTTGATAATGAACAACGCACAATGAATTATTTTTATAGCTGCATTGACTGAATATATTGTTGAATATTTTGTTAAATTATGTAGAATTCGTTGCAACCAAAAAATAAACAACTTGTCTTCCAAAAACTCCGCGACTTTCAATTTGACGTATAAGAAATGTCAAGTCTTCATAGTGTGTGTGCAAATCAGTGTTAAATCTTGATAAAAAAGCAAGATTTGTTTTGACAGAAAAGAATCGATTTTGTTTAGAAAAAAATCGATTTCTTTGTTGTAAGGAAATCGCCATAAGTATATATGGAAATATTTCACATCACATCGTTTAAAGGGGAAATAAAGTTGCAGTTATACGAAGTTTGGTTAAATGCAACGATTCGTTGCAACGAAGTTCGTTCATATGAAAACTCCGCTTATAGTTGCAACAAATTTTCTACATTTTTTGTGTCTTAAATAAACGGAGTCGACTGTATATACACGACTGGTTCGCCTTAGTATTGAAACACACTGTACGCTCCTTTACACGTGTTAGCTGGAACACGAATATACAACTTGTCCGTTTGATAATACACATTTTTGTTCTATGATATCTTTCCAGTCTTTATAACAACTGTAAGCACGACAACAGTTCATCAAAATGTAGCAACATTCCAGTGCGTGTGTCAGATATATGCACTGATTTATGAAAACTTTGGCGCAAATTTTTAAACAGTCCTCGTTTAAGGAATGAAACCAACACTAGTTAACGCAGTCGTTTAGTTCCGAGGCCTTGTCTAACCTTTTCTTAATTTTAAACACTTTAAACAACTCTTCTAACTAATGAAGTGTTTTAAGCGCATTTGTAGGGTTTTAAGCGCATTTGTAGGGTTTTAAGCCATTTGTAGGGTTTTTTTTTATGATTTGTGGTAGAGCATGCGACTGCAGATCGAGAGGTCCCCGGTTCAAATCCAGGTGTCCCCTTTGGAAATTAAATTTGTTTGTAATTTTTTTTTTTAACTCCCCTATAGCTATTTCACCTTTCCAGCTAAGATGACGGGCGATTTTGTGAGCAGAAAATGATTTGCCGCGATATGGTAGTCCAACACTATGTACCACATTCTTTTTTGTTTTTGTTGTGGAGGTGGTGTTGTCTTGTCGTGGTAATGCTTACTGGGTGCATGCACCACAAATTAAAGCTAAGACAGTTTTCGTGATTGTTGATTTACATGCTTAAAATCTTCATCAAACATTTTTCTTTAAATTTTTGTTATGAAATTACAAACGTTGAATGGATAAAGTATACTTTTAAAAAGATAGAGAAGCATTTTGCTGCTTTTAAAGTTAGACGAGTGCTTTAGCGTTAAAGTATACTTTATATCGTTTAAAATTATCATAGCGTCGACTCTCATTCTAAAACTCATTTTTAGAGTCGGCGTCCAATTTAAAAATGATTTAGAGTAGGTTTTAAATGTTTAAAATTTTGCGCCTTTGATTTGAGTTGTAAACGGTTTTACGAGATGTATGTATATGCATGTGGGTACTAAGAAGTTATCCGTCTCTTAAACGTTAATTTTCGCAAATTAAAGGAATTCACTCGTTATCACATGTCACAGATCATTCCACACTTATTAATGTGAACTACAAGTTGACTGATGCGTTAGTTTTATCATGCAGTTGTTCACCGTTTATTAATAAGGGGTAGGCCCTTTAGATTTTTTTAGAATTTAAAAAGGAAATTCTTCATTTGATTAAATCTTTTCCTCATTTCAAATACAAAAAAAGAATCTAACGAATAATCAAGAAATTAATTTATAAAAAAAAAATGACAAAAGATACATTTGTTCAAAATTAACATCAGCATCAGCTCTCTGAAAATCAATTTCTACACGTTCTATCCAGATTCTACAATGTGCAATCTTATATAGAAATGCATATGATAGTTTGTATGATAACCACCCAAAAAATATACACTTTCAACTCCACGGGGGTTAATTTGCACTTCCTTCTTCAGTGCCATGTCATAACCCAGTTCCATTTCCCGCAGTTCCCTGGTCCCTGTACCAGCTCAGCTCTTGCTTAAATCGATTTAGTGTTGAAGCTGTTATTTTCGAATTTCCCATAGCATCGCTATGAACTGAGTGTTGAAAAGTGAAATAAACTACATCTAGTATAACAACAACATTGTATAACCAATGAATATGTGTGTATGCGAGTGTCAAAACACTTTTCGGAACTGCAAAGACTGGTAGAAAGGTAGAAAGTCTCCAGACACAATCCGGCGTAGGTATCATTTAAGTTTATAAAGTCAAAAATACACATTTTGATCGCATGTTTTTAATAACCCAGCAAACATTTTTCTGAAGGTTCAGATTTTCTTCACCAAAAATGATTCCAATAAAGTGAATTAATTGTGAATGTTCATTTAAGAGAAGGGATGATGAGTAAATACCTTCATTTAAATGAATCATAATGCAATCATATTTATGATTCAGAAAAGATAAAGAAATAATTTTATAGACTCTTATATACATTCATTTAAATTAAGTTTAAATGAAGATCATAAATCATTCACAAAAGCGATTCATATCGGTGTCCAAGTGCCCAGGTAAAAGAATTCCAATTGCATCATAAGTGAATTCTTTTCCGGTCAGGTTCTTCAATTTTGTGATTTATTTATGATTCAATTTTGAATTAAAATGTTTGCTGGGAAGAATCGTCTAATTTTGCTAGCGAAGATATGACTTTTGGACGTATGGAAGTGTGTGTTTATTTCTCTCTAAACAAACTGAAAAACTTTATATTTTTGGACTAGAAATTTAAATTAAAAAACCATCAGCCAGAAAATTCCAAATAAATAATTCCCACACGCCACGCACTTGTATATTGCTTGATGAATGAAAGTCTTATTTGAACTGAAGTTGATTATTCTTAATTGTGTGCTATAATGATTCGCACTATTCTGTTTGTTTGCACAATGCCCAATGAACATGAAACTGGCTATGTGATGGTATTTGCAGGATTGTCGAATTTCACAGTAAAAATCTTACAATGAAAAGATATCTTGAAAAGGCAATCGTAAAATATTGCGATAAGTTGTGCTTAGAGAAGAAAAAGTTCCAAAAACTATTTGTAGACGATTATGGATATGGTCAAGTACAGGATATACGCCAAACATACTTACATAAATCCTTAATTTGGAGAAGAAGAATTGCTACTTTTCAATTATTTTCTTTATCTTCGCATTGAGTTGCAGAGTCTAAGCTCTATAAAATCCATGACTCAAGTCATTTTTATCAAATATTCGCATTCTTTGTAAAAGATAGTAAGAAAAACAGTTCGGATATTTAAATCAGAGGCTTTTTTCGAAAACGTCAAATCAAAGTCAATTTGACGCTTGTCAAATGATTTTTTTTTTTGCAGGCGCATTTAATATTTTCGAACAAAAGCAAAACAAAAAAGTTTTTTACTGCATAACTGCACTACAGATGATATTTTCGAACATGTGACTTTAGCAAACCGCATTATCAAACACAATGCTAATGCTATCAAATTTGTATTTGCGTTTTTGAACAGAAGATTTTTTTGCAGTTTGCGTTTATGTACAAAAGTACATTCTCCAAATGCATTTTTGACGAATTAGACGTTTTCGAAAACGGCCAAATTTAACATTGCCCAGATGGAAAAGTAACAAGAGTCTAGGGTAGTCTAGAGTTGAGGAAAAAGCCATTTTTACTACACCAAACATTTAGATACAGGGTGTTTTTTTTAGAGGTATAGAACACTATTTTAACTGGCGGCCATTTTGTCAGCTGTTAAGTGATTTATTTTTAGTTTAGTTTGGCATTTCAACATGAATAGACTGCCGCCTGAACAACGCTTCTAAATTGTGCCGCAATGGGCCCAAAACAAGATTGCCGCTGATCCCAATTTTCATAAGCGAATTTTGTTTAGCGATGAATACTGCCGTATTTAGAGTGATGATAATCCTCAAGTGTTTGCTGAAACACCGTTACAACCACAAAAACTGACTGTTTGGTGTGCTTTATGGTTTGGTGGAATAATTGGTCCATACTTCCTTAAAAACGATGCTAGCCAGAACGTTACAGTTAATGGTGACCGCTATATGAGCGAGAGCCATGATTTTCTTTTTCGTTCATCAATTGCACAACCATGATGTACAGGAGCAGTGGTTTCAACAAGACGGAGCAACATGTCACACAGCTCGTGCCACAATTTGTTTATTGAAGGTAACGTTTGGTAACCGCATAGTTTCACGTTACGGACCCGTGAATTGGCCTCAAAGATCGTGCGATTTAACGCCACTTGGTTATTTTTTGTGGGTATATGTGAAGTCACTAGTCTACGCCGATAAGCCCGAAACGATTGACCACTTCGAGGAGAACATTCGCCGCGTTATTGCCGATATACGCCCATAAATGTTGGAAAAAGTCATCGAAAATTGGACCTCCAGATTAAACTACGTCCGAAACAACCGTGGCGGTCATATGCCAGAAATCATATTTAAATTATAATAAATTTCATGTCAATTTAAAAAAAAAATGTTTGTTTTATTCCATTTCAAAGTTCTATAACTCTTAAAAAAACACCTTTTATATCGGCCTGCAGCCGAATATGTCAGATTGTATTTTTTTAAAACCTTCATTCAATCAGAAAATATAAGAATATCACTATAGCGTATGCAAGATGTAACATCATTTATAGCGTGAATAAACAGAAAAGTTCCCAGATGACTTCCCTGAAGTACACCCCAGTGAGCACTGAATGAGTTTAAAAGACATTTTCTGAAATTCACATGGTATGATTTATTCTCAAGATACGAATTTATCCATTCAGTAGAAAACAAAAAACTTTTAGTTTAAAGATAAAATTTTCTTTTTTTTTTTTGCGTTATTCAAGTGAATTTGTAATAATTTTTGCGTACCAAAATAATTCAGGGTTGTAAAAGAATGCAATATTTTGTGAATGTAGTCTTTAAAAATCATTCATTGAATTCAACTAAAAGATTGCATTTCAATCATTTTTCCCCATTTACCTTAAAGCAATCAATTGAATGCAATCTTTTGGGAATTCATGCATTCTTTCCATGCTTTTATATTATTAATATTTTGCAATCTCTTGCATATTTGTATATGGCTTAGAATACAAGGCGCAGGCGCAGGTGAGATATTTTCATGTAACTAGGAACAAAGTTTAATGAGGCTAGAGTACGTTACGTTATAATGGAGTGTAAAAGTAATGCAAAGAATGCATTCAATTGATTTCTGTAAAATGAATGGGGGAACAAAATGATTGTTATATTTGCAGTCAAAGTCTCAAAGTGAAGTCAATAATTTCAATATTTTTGTTGAAGTCATTAAAGATTGCATTCACAAAAGATTGAACTCTTTTACAACCCTGTCAAAATTACTTTGGAAATGATTTTTCTATAAAAGAAAAATGGAAAAAATGGAAGTAAATTTTACTTCTTATCACACTTCCTCCTTCATGGCATAATGTCATCGTTTTAATAAACCATAACACCAAATTTATATCTTTCGTGTTAGCCACTTTAAAGCCTTAAGCCCACAAGAGTAAGTTCGTCCAACCCCTGTGTACCCAGTGTATATACATTTTACTCAACATAATATATTTTATATATTAATTAAAGTTTGTTGCTTTTCGTTATTTTGCTATCCCATATAATAAACTATTACCAAAAATGAAAATGTAGGTGTTTTATAAATATTTGCTCCAAAAGCCAGAAATTTTCATCGAAAACTTCAGAAGAAGACAGTTAATTAATATTAACAATTCAATATAAAACAAAATTTCTCGACAGCCAACAGCTGTAGACTTTATTAAATTCATTAAACGCACTAAAAACCGGCTAGCGCGCATATAAGGACTGAGTGAACGTGTGGTCGAGTGGATTAAGTGCGCATTAATCTGCCATTAATAAGTAGCCTTTCTATAGTGATATTGATTATCATTTTTTTTGTTGGTTGGGATGCTGTTAATAGTCCTGTCGCTGATGCCTCTGTCAGCATCTCGAACGTGATTTATTTTTAACTCAAACCCTCAGCATAATTTATTATTTTTGTGGTTTAACAATTTCCGTGCTAAAAATAAACTCAGCCAATCATTCAGCGCAGCATCCCCCATTCGAGTTGTTTGTCGTTATTTTTTTTTTTGTATTATTTTTTAAGGATAAATCATGGGAGAGGAAGCATTTATTTTTTAAACAATTTCTTCTTTTTTTTTTGTTGCTTCAATTGTTCAATTTCAGCTTTTCCAGAGCAAAAGTTAATGTTAACGCTCTGGGAAATTCTAATGGAGAAACTTTCCGCATGGTCATGGACCAACACGGCTACAGCTGGGGCTAAGGCTGATGGAGCAGGTACTGGAGCTGGTTGTGAGAGGGGGAAGGGGGTGTTCAACGTTGCAATTGAAATTTCCTATAAACTCTGAATAGCAAGCTCTGCTGGAGTGCAAATGGAAAGTTTGCTGGTTTCACGTTGCTATAGGAAACGCCACTCAACTCTGTGTCGATATAATGTCAGTTTTGTCCTTCAAACTGCACTCAACCGTGGCAAGAAAAACAAGCAACAACACAACAGGAAACCAGCATCAACGACGACACACAATATTCATAGATCCGATTATGTTCTGTTTAATGGTGGAACAGAGTTATATACAAAAAAAAAAAAAGTGCAAACTTTATGAAATTTGTCATTCTCGAAAGTAACTTGAAATTAAGCAACACCAACCGGAGACGCAAGACTGTGACTACGACTACGACTACGAAACTGAGGACGACGATGACGATGGCAATGACTACGCCGGATTGTCTCAGGGATCCTAGGAGAGTTTTCGTGAAATTATACCAAGCAAAAAGAGTTTTCTTCTTCATAATACTTTGCCTGGGTTTTGGTTATGCGACTTTTGTGTTGTGTATCGTTGTCGTTTTTAATATTTCGATGCCCAGAATGTAGCTTGGTATATCTTTGTACACAATTTTGAAATAAGATAGTTTGCTGAAAAAGTTGAGATAAGAAAATTAAATTCATTACGGGATGTGCGGCTAAGGTGACTCTGACTCTTACTTCCGTGCATAATTGTATACTATAACTTCATAAGGAAATGGGTCAAAGGGAGTTATTCAACATTAAGTGTCTTGAAAGTTGGCCATTTCCTGAAAATTATGCTGAAAGGCACTTTTGGTTGGAAGAAATAATATGATAGAGGATAGAGTTTAAATCAAACTCTAAGAGAAAAGGAGTCTTTCTTATGATGCTTACTTATCCAAACTTATACACACATATATATGTATGACTCATTCACAGTGACGCTTTAATCGTTATGAAAAATAATTTCAGTTAGATATTTTCATTCCAAAAATTTTGTGTATGTTCGAGATTGCAGTTAAGTAACTCTAACATTTCAATTATGGAGAAGTTAGCAAAACTTATTATTGCCATACTTACCTTTCGTGGGTCAATATGGGTCCGTGCATATCTATACGTTCCTCTACCTACAGACATGTCATATGGAAGAAAAATTGAAGGGGGCACTACACTTCAAAGATTTTGATCAAACTTCATTTCTGTAATGGTATTAAGGTGCTCGTTTTAAGACTGAGTTGCAGGTTTCTGATTCAAAATTCAGCGGAAATATGAAGAAGACGGCTCTGGCCTGGAATATTTTTAAGTCCATTCCCGAATGATGCCGCAGTATAGGTAGACCGTGGCTATAGTGCCAACTCAACCAACTTGGCGTGCGAAACTGGTGGTTAAGTTCATCTTGAACACCGGAATGCAACGCCACCTTTAAGTAAGTGACTAAGTAAATTTTGTACTTGCTTTATAGGGCAAGTATTCGTTTCGTGTAAAAAAAAAATTCGAGCTAGACGGGTGCACCAATTTGCATGAAATTTGGTACAGAGCGTTTTTATGTGATTCTATACAGGAGAAATTCGAATTTTTGTTTTAGCTCATCTAGAACGGGTAGCTGCCATACAAACATTTTGATTAAATTAAGTACCAGTAATAACTAAATCTATTTTGAAGAAAACTGCCTTTCAGCTTTTTGTCAAAAAATTCACATTACGGAATTAGGTATTCAACGTTTTTTGAGAAAATGGTCTTATTTTTGGGTTATTCGCGTATATCTTTGCCATTGTTAAATCGATTTTGTTAAAATTTAACAATCTGATGCTTCTCAATAATTTAAACAATAATGCATTTAAAAATTTTTAAAAACATTATTTTATAAACAAAAAAAAATCAAACGAAAAATCAATTTGTTAGTTCTTTTGAATGTTTTAATATTTACTCGTTAAATATATACATCATGTATCTTCAATGTTGGGTTACATACAGTATTTAACCACAAGAGCAAGTTCGTGCGATCAAGTCGTGCATATTTTGTATTTTGTAAACAGGTACTTTTGAGCTGCTCAATTTATATTTTATTAATTAGGAATACTTAATTTCATATATACTCCATTAAAGGTAGTAAAATAATGTTTTCATTAGCGCTAAAAAAAGTATATCACCACTGATTTTTTTGATAAATCAGTGTCGTAAAGACTGCGCAAGAAGTTGCTTTTCAAATAGATAAAACTTAATACTTCAAAATATTTTAATATGAAATATGTTTGTTATTATTTAAAAGACAAGAAAAATTACTTGTATTTGATATCATTACTATAGTATATACAATTATTTTGAAAAAAAAAATACTGAAATCTTTAGTTTGCAATCGGCAAACTCAAATATCTCGACTTTGCCATGAACGATTTTAAAAATATTTCACTCACATAACAAGCTAAACGTCACCTTTCATTTGATACCAAACTCATTTGTGTATACGCTTTTGGCCAAGGCTCCAAAGTAAAATGGGCATTCCCTTTCCCAAATTGTTATAAAGACAAAAGATCAAAAAAGAAATTAATCTGTAACTAATTTTAACTAACTCTGTTCAATTTGAATGTGCACTACAGGCCTTATGGGAAAGCTTTTTCAAACACACTGGTGCCTGCTGCTGCTTGCACGGCACCTTAACTTAAGAAATTGCCACTGAAACAAGAAACAAAATCACTGACTTACATTTAAATTGTTTGTGTAATCTTCTTTGAGCTCACGTACATCCCACCATAACCTATCTGCTCCCCGGTTGAAGTTGAAAGGAGACTGATCGCCAATTTGCAACCAACCCTTATCGACATTATGTTTAATCAGAGTTACCCTTGCTTGGAAATTCATATGGCATGGAAATTCATATGGCATTTTCTTTGGTTTTTGCAATGTAACTTTCAGGATTTAAGCTTTTTTAGAGCTTTTGAAAGCAATAGTTTTGTTGGATTTCCGACAATTTTAAATGCTTAATACGGCAACCATGTGAGAGCTTTAAAATGGAGATAGTTTATTGAAATCCATAATAGTTTGGGTGAAAGGCAAATATCCTATCTTCTCTGTACTGCACATTCAAATTGAACAGAGAATAGTCCATCAAACTTTCTCCAAATTATAAAGGATGTTTTTTTTAGGGGTATATACTTTAAGTTGGCAGTATTATTTTAACTGGCGGCCATTTCATCAGCTGTTAAATGATTTATTTTAAGTTTGGCTTGGCATTTCAACATGAATAGACTGCCGCCTGAACAACGCTTCCAAATTATGCCCAAATTGGCCTACAACAAGATTGCCGTTGATCCCAATTTCCATAATTTAGCGATGAAGCTAACTTTTGGTTGAATGGATACTTCAATAAACAAAACTGCCGTATTTGGAGTGATGATAATCCTGAAGTGTATGTTGAGACACCGTTATATCCACAAAAACTGACTGTTTGATGTGCTTTATGGTTTGGTGGAATAATTGGTCCGTACTTCTTTAAAAACGATGCTGGCCAGAACGTTACAGTCAATGGTGGCCGATAAAGAGCCATGAATACTGACATTTTCGTTCATCAATTGAACAACCATGATGTGCAGGAGCTGTGGTTTTAACAAACGGAACAAAATGTCACACAGCTCGTGCCACAATTGATTAATTGAAGGAAACGTTTGGTTACCGCATAGTTTCACGTTACGGACCCATTAATTGGCCTCCAAGATCGTGAGATTTAACGTGTTTGACTATTTTCTGTAGAGATATGTGAAGTCACTAGTCTACGCCAATAACCCCAAAACGATTGACCACTTGGAGGACAACATTTGCTGCGTTATTGCCGATATACAGCCACAAATGTTGGAAAAAGTCATCGAAAATTAGAACTCCAGATTAGACTATTTCCGAGCCAGCCGTGGCGGTTATATGCCAGAATTCATATTTAAATTATAATGCCTAATGATTGTCTTTCGAATGAAATAAATTTCATGTCAATTTAAAAAAATCATATTGATCTTATTCCATTTCAAAGTTCTATACCTCTAAAAAAAAACATCCTTTATTACTTATGTACATCTTCATTGCTTAACCACGTGCATCCAAATTTAGCATTAAATTTTTCATTTGCAATAAAAACAAAAAATACAATCCAATTCTAAAACTTATTTTAAAACTCTTCCTGTAACACTGTAGGCTAAAGTGTCTCATAAGCCATAAGTAATTATCGTTTAGTATGTTTTGTGATTCGTCGACTTTGTAAACAAATTTCTTAAGATGGCAGCTGAATTTTTTATATTATTCTTACCTCATGAAATCCACAAAAAGTTCTAACTACTTATTCTGCACACAAATACCGAATACTACTTGTTAACACTAACGTAATTTCCACATCGTGAGGCACTGCGGAAGCACTTCATATAGTTTCATTATTATTTTTAAAACGAACTTCAGATTTTTACCTTCGTCTTTGCCAATACTGTAGGTATTTACCTAGTACCTACTGACTGACTGCAACAATCTTAACTCTTTCATGTTTTACGACTCTTGTACAATTAAGTTACCTAGAGCATGAAGCATAAGCACATCCAAGTTACTATGTAAACTGAATTAAAGATCACTGTAAAACTTCGGCTGCCTCTATAGAAATAAAAGTTACAAAGTAAGGTGTTGAAATGAACGCACAGAAATTATGAACAAATTGTTATAATTGAAAACTTTGAAAATTGAAGAACATACATAGCCATAGATAGGTACATGAAAACTTCTGGAGCAAGAGATTGAAAGTTAAATAATGGCACGTCTTTGGAAAGATTGAACTTATTTACCTTTATTTATAGAGCATTGCATTTTTCTTACAAACTGATGAGCGAACTGTATATATGTATTAAAGAATTAATTGCTCAAATCTTTACATAGTGGCTTAAAATTATAAGGGATAAATGTGGGTTCATAGCGTTGTTTAGACAATCCCCCGACACGTTTTTTTTTCATTTCTTTTTGGGTCGAAAATAACTGAACCTGTCATATAAAATTTGTTGGAAAGGAAAATCATATTCGGCCCTATCGAGGTAACCGTCGGAGCGGAATTTTCTTCTTCTTCTTCTTCTTCTCCGATCAGCTGATCAGAAATTCTGTCCGACGAAATTCAACGCAGGCCATTTATTTGCGATGCTTTGCTTCTAATGGTTTTATTTTTGACAGATACAAACACAATTTTCTCCGAAGTCCTGCGACAAGTTCTTGTTGCTGAAATTGTTTTTTTTTTTAAAAAGAAATAGTTAAATAAAATGTGAGTAGGTTATAAAGAAATAAATTATATTTACGTTAATTTGTGGACTCTGCTTCTAGGCAGAACGAAAAAGCAAGTTCACAAAATATGAGCGATTTTTCATGGTTTAAAACGCTTATGGTGTTTATTTTGTACAAAATTATCGAAAATATATCGCATTTTCGATATATCAGTTAATTTGCACATCTCTGCCTGAAATTTATATCCATCGCAGTGCGTCGTCACATTTCTGTAAAATTTCTTCCGATGAAAGCTAGCTACTTCGAACCGAAATTGAACTTCCGACGAAGGATGCATTGCGGAGAAAATTCCGCTCCGACGGTTACCTCGATGGGGCCGATTATTCTCAAAATCGGCTTCACAGATTTAAAAAAATTAGTATACAGTAAATAAATTGTTCCGAAAAATGATTATTTATGGTAGAATTTTTCTTGATTTTCGCTTTTCTCGAAAACGGTTAAATTTCTTTAGAGGAGTGATTGATACATTTTTAATAATATTGTGTAAGTACCATAAATTAAAGTTTGAACTCTTTTTTTTGAACAACTTAAAATTTCAAAGAAGTCTCAGTCGATTTTTATTGAACTTGTCAAAAAGCGGTTTTTAATATTAACTATAGAAAAAATTAAACAAAAAATTATTCTTTAAAAAAAAATAACATAGGTAGGTATCTACAAATGTTTAAAACCGTTAAGAAAAAAATTATTTTGCTCAAAAATTTCTCCTGGGATCTTAATACAAACATTTCCTGTGTGTAAAAATTAGTAAGGTATACATATTTTGCATTTTACCATTGTTAACAGTGTACTTCTCATAGAAGGTTTTTTTTTTTTAATTTTGGACAAGGTATCTCAGTATCCTCTTAGCCGATTAAAATTAAATTTTCACTTGCTCTATGGTTTTGTGTATAATAAAGGGTGTTTGTTTTTTATACGTGTGGTTTTCAAAAAGAAATAAAACGCATATAGTTATGTCCAAGAATTTAGCTTTATTATAAAGATTAGAGTTTGCCATTTTGTTTTAAAAATGATTTTGGGCAAGTGGCCGCCGCGGCTGGCTCGAATAAATTCCAGCCGAGAGGCCCAATTTTCAACCACTTTTAACAGTAATTGGGCCCGTACGCGTCAGGAATAAGGCGCCAAATATTCTCTTCCAAGGCGTCATTCGTCTCGGGCTTATCTGCATAGACAAGCTATTTCACATAACCCCACAAAAAATATTCCAGCGGTGTTAAATCGCACGATATTGGAGGCCACGCAAGAGGCCCACGACGCGAGATAATGCGCTCACCAAAAGTTTCCTTCAGTAAATTGATTGTTTCGTTGGCTGTATGGCATGTAGCGCCGTCTTGTTGGAACCAAAGATCGTCCACATCAACATCCTCCAATTCAGGCACGAAAAAGTCATTAATCATCACGGCTTTATAGCGTTCCCCATTGACTGTAACATTATGGCCGTCTTCATTTTTGAAGAAATATGGACCAATGATTCCCTCTGCCCATAGAGCACACCAAAAAGTGACTTTTTGAAGAAGTAACGGCTTTTTAACAATGGCTTGTGAATTATGATCACTCCGAATACGACAATTTTGCTTATTAACGTACCCATTCAACCAACAAGGAGTTTCATCGAATATTGGACGCAGCACATGATGCGTCGCGCGAACCCAAACATTATTTTGGTAATAAAATGGCACAATTTGCAAACGTTGTTCAGGAATAAGTCTATTCGTTATAGAATGGCAAACCGAATTGAGCATAAATCACGTGACAGCTGTCAAAAAGACCAACTCCGAAAAAAGTATTGCTAGATTGAAAACCACACGTTTAAAGAAAACACCCTTTACAAAAATTTCGAGTATTTCTAGTCTTGTTTCCTTACTTTCGTTTCATTCGATGCGAATCACCCTGTTAGTTCCCTGCAGCAGGCTTATTGATGATTCCAAAATATTTTAATACAAAATTTCAATGCTGTAAGGAATGGCTAGCGAGTTGTTTCATTTTTTTTTTTTTATTTTATATTTTTGATCCCTGATGTTTAAAGAGTTTCAAAACGATTTTTACTTTTTTTTTTGATTTTGTTGAATAAAATGATACTCGTGGAATTTTAATTTGCATTTTATCAGCGCACCAACCAAAAAACGCTGACAACACTGAGCCAAAGCGTAGAGGTACGTGAATTTCCAATTAATTCTTCTTGATTTGACTGATGACGGTTTCATGCAAACAAAATGCTTATTTATGCATGCAAAAGTATACATCCCATCCTTTTCGCTGTGCAGATGCAGACTATACCTACATAGAGCATCCAAACGAATCAATGGATCCTTCCAACAACAAAAATCTTCTTTTTTTTTTTTTTTTTGTTGTTTGTTTCCTTAGTCCCAATGCGAGTTTTTTTCCAAAGTTACAAGTGCATCCTTGAAATTAATGAGAAGCAGCACTTGTGAGCTTGTGACAGATAGAAGAACACAAAAAAACACCGGCTGAATAGCAAAAACAGGACCCGACGATGCGACCCATCGAGGTGTGGAGTGTCGCCCGTTTTTTTCTGATCATTTTTATACATATAGAAAAGAAACATTCCCCAAAGAATATAACACAATTTATTTGCAATTCCTTTGTGTCCATAAAGAATGTCCTAGCGTATATAAATACATTTGCATATACATACATATATTTGTATGTGTTATGATCCAGGATAAAACAAGGGAAGACAAGTAAGGAGAAAACGAGGAGGATTCAAGACAGCAGACTCGCTCAAACTCAGAACACATCAACATAAGACGCACATGATCTCATTAAGGACTGAATACTTGCGCACACAATGAATACGATTTCCTTCCGGCGGCAAGGAAACCCACTTTCCCTTTGAGACAATATATCTATGTATATTTTATATATATACCCTGGGCTAAGGCTTTGTCGTCCTTGGTATCCCTGTCATTTTACTTTGCTGTCCGTCTGTCCGTCGTCCGTTCTGCGTTGTCGTCGATAAACGTTTTACTGCACCACTGCAGTCACATTCAAATGTAAAATTATCGTGGATAGTCCTTCTGGTATGATGGTTTTGCAAAGAAGCCCCTTTAGTTTGTATATGGTTGCCACAATGGCTCAATTTAATAACCAAACAAAAAAAACTAAAATCTTGTAAAATACAGAATGAAAAAAGCTTAGCGAAAAATTTTCAAAATTTATTGATACCTACCCAAGAAATACAAAAAATTAATTTAATTTAATTAATAATAAAAACAGGTTTTCTATACATTTTTAATAAATCATCATTTTAATATTTTATGCCAATCATACATATTTTTTGCTATTTTGATGGAATAAAACAAATTAAAAATTTGTTCCTCACTCCTGTATGCTATCGCATTTGGCAACTATGTTTCTATTAAGCTTATGCACCGGAAAAAAAACGCTTCCTGGCTTCTTATGCAAACAAATGGCGATTGCTCCCTCATGACTCTGTGTATGTATACATCACCGCATGCACGTACGCGAGCATGTCCACTGTTCCCAGCCCCTGATTATACAGGGTTAACCATCCGTCCAAACCGACAAAGTGCTCTACAGAAGTAGTCATTTTAATGAAAACAGATAGCAAGAGCAATAGAACGAGGAGTAGCGCGATGGGAATGAGCAAGAAGAGTTATAAGGCTGAATCTTCTAAGCCCTTAACGTTAAGGATAAGTGGTAACATGGATTCATACATGTGTCATATACATGAATGTTTCTTCATGCACTACTTTCACTGGGATTTATTCCCATCCCATATACAAAAAAAAAAAAGCTAAAAGGACTTTGCATTTTATGCACTTTCAAATGATACTTTGGTACCAAAAGATGCATGAGGTGTTGGGCTATTCAACGTTCTCGAGAAGGAAGGGTTTGTTTTTTTTTTGTTGCGAGTGATACACTACTTCACCGGCGGGGTTGAAGAGGTGGCGGCTGTGATGGTGGGTGCAGCAGCAGGGTCATCCTTTTCAATTTGGCAAGATTTATGTTGTTGTTGTAGTTTTTTTTTGCTTTTGTCCCTCACAGAGTAACCTAGAGATTTCCTGAGAAGAGCTTGGAGAAGACGAATCTTAATAGTGGTCTGGAATAAGAATTATGATGTTTTCCTAACTTAAGTCAAATTTCTAAAGCTGTAATAATTTAAAACGTTGGGAATGGACATTTATAAAACAGGATGAGCGGCGGATTTACGTGGTAAGACCTTGGTTAGCATATACCTAGATGATTTCAACCTGATGCAGCGATATGAATTTGAAACCATGACAAATGTATTGCATGCTCATTTGTCAATGGGGATTTATTGCAATTGTAAAATATTTAAAGCAAAAACATTCATCATTCACAAAAATCCGCAAAAAAAAAAAAAGAAGAAGAAATGTCCATTGCCACAGGTGAATGAGTTTAATTTTATTCATCTGATTATAAAAATGATACAAGAGACTTGGATATTTCATTTGCAAAATAACAAAAAAAACTTTATACATAAAAATGGTTTGAAAATGTTTTTGATAGTACCTATTTGATGCAATATGGAAAATTAAGCTTTTGAAATTTTTTAGGTGTTTAAAACTTGATAAAATGCACGACTGGGTCGCATAAACTTGCTCTCATTGTTCAATTCTATTTTTAAAGATTAGGATAAATACAAATCATGGTTGTATCTGAAAAAAATTGTAAGAAAAGCATGGAACTCGTTCTTTAAATTAATAGTACAATTTCTAAAATAGTAGTGAGAGCATTAAGCGTTAGTAAATACGAATTTATGCAAACAAAATTTCAAATATTGCAAGAGAAGTTTTCTTGAAAGTCAATTTTAACTTGCTCTATTTATGTAGAGGTTTTAATTAACCGTAATATTACGGTTACGTCAATCTGTACAGACGAGGTTCTGTATACGTCAACTGTACGTGTTTATCAAGCTAGAGCCTAAACGTGTAGAAATTATTCGCTTAAAATTTTGTGTACATAGCATTTCTATGTAATTCCTTAGACCATGCCATACAACATTTTTTCTTTTTTAGAAGTTTTGAAAAACTGGTCCAGCGATTTTGATTATTCCTACCTTCAATGTCAAAAGTGACTGTTTATTAAACAATTTTGTTTAAAAAAAAAACAATTTTTTTATTCTATTTTTAAGCTTTCTACAAAAACCTATATTTGTGTGTTTAGGTTGGAGCTTCGATAATCGATTTTAGCATTGATTCCAGAATATTTTTGAAAATTTTGTATTGATTGTAGTTGTTTGATGCTCGATAATCGTTTGACGGAGCTTCAACATAACCACACCCTTAGGCTGGACACATACTGAAGCTGCGAGCTGCAGAGCGATGAAAACAAACAAATGTTTTCTTATGAGAGCTCTCATAAAGCACACCAAACCGTCAGTTTTTGTTGATGTAACGGTGGCTGAACATACACTTGAGGATTATCATCACTCCAAATACGTCAGTTTTGTTTATTGACGTATCCATTCAACCTTACGCAGACGACATCGACATCATCGGAAGAACTGAGCAAGCTGTACATGATTCCTTCATCCAGATCGAGCAGGAGGCACAAAATCTAGGGCTGCACATTAGTGAAGGTAAAACAAAGTACATGGTGGCGTCGAATGCGAGAGGAACAGTTGGTCAAACAATCAAGGTAGCGGAGCACGAATTTGAAGTGGTGCAATCCTATAAATACCTTGGGTCAATAGTAGCAGCCGATAACAATATAGAAGAAGAAATACGCGGGCGGCTTCTCAAATCCAACAGAGCTTACTATAGTCTGTCAAAGCTCTTCAAATCCAGAAATCTCACCATAACTTCAAAACTGCTGCTGTACAGGACCATGGTCCTGCCAGTACTCACATATGGATCCGAGACTTGGGTGCTTAGCAAAAGGCACTCCGACCTCTTAGCCGCGTTCGAGAGAAAAGTCTTAAGGAGAATTGTTGGCCCCATATGTATGGAAGGACGATTCCGGAGACGGTACAATCATGAATTGTACGCAATCTACCTTGAAGCAGATATCGTGACAAAAATTAAGCTCGGTAGACTCCGGTGGGCAGAGCACCTAGCTCGCATGAGCGAAGAGGAACCTGCTCGGAAAGTTCTTTGTGGTACATTCTATGGTAGACGACAGCGTGGTAGACCATGCTTGCGCTGGAGAGATGGCGTAGACCAGGACGCCCGGAGCCTTGGGGTGCGCAACTGGATGGCGGCGGCTCGAGACCGGGATGGGTGGAGAGACTTGTTGAAGGAGGCCAGGACCGGACCCCGGTTGTCGAGCCGACGATGATGATTCAACCAATTGGGATCAACGGCAATCTTGTTTTGAGCCCATTTGGGCACAATTTGGAAGCGTTGTTCAAGCGTCAGTCTATTCATGTTGAAATGCCAAAACTAAACTAAAAATTAATCACTTGACCGCTGACAAAATGGCCGTCAGTTGAAAAAGTGCTGCCAACTTAAAGTTCTATGCCTCTAAAAAAAACCCGTTATAAAAGCGCATTGGTCAAAAAATTTAATAAATTCCTGTATTGCTCAGTCATATGGCTTTCAAATAAGCAAACAAGGAGATAATAGTTATTTTTTAAAACACATTTTGCAAAAATTAAATTCTTTTGCTCAAACATTTTCAAAAGAACATAAAATACAATACTTAAACTTTTGGAGTAAAAATTCGATGTAAAAACAAAAACTAAAATTTTAAAATGGACAAAATAAATGTCTATGTTTTGAAAATATATTTTTTGACGAACAATATTTTATAAAAAGGGTTAAATATTGTTTTGTAAATTATTTTGTATGTATTTGTATTGGGACTGTTTTTATTGTATATCATTATTATTATTGTTATTGTTGTTTCATTTAATACCAACATTTTGAATTTCAGAAGTCCAATTTTTGTCAGAAAATTAAATTATATACTTAATATCATCTCATGGATTTTTTTTTTTCAAAACTGTTGACTTGTTCAGTTTTAATGAAATTTTGTGAGCTCAATTTGACATCAAATGCGATAAGAATACTGACGTCGTACTTTTTTACATATCGTTGACGTATACTGGTCTCAGCGCTAAAATTATCACCCGATTTAATGCCCTAAGCCTTGCCAACGTACCTACCGGAGGACAAAAATTGCACACACCTATAGTTTCTATTCTCAAACCGCACGAATCTAGTCAAATATTTTATATTTTTAATGTGAAAAAATTGATATAACTGTTATAAATTGACATCTCTCTATAGTCCCGTCCGATTCTACTGAGATATACCTATAGGATAATTTAATTAATTTCTAAAATTCAATATGGCTAGCCGAAGTACAAGAGGTCTCTTGTACAAGATTCGAACTTAAACTTCATGTATTAAGGTGGCTTCACGATGTCAAAGAATATAATGTTTCTTCCGTTGTGAATTTCAATAATATAATCAAAGTACCTACACTAAACTATTAACAACGTCATCGTATTACTAAACCATTTCCTTAATTGCTTTGATGCTTAAAAGCTTATCTACTTTATTGACTGTAATTAAAATAGAAAATACGCGAGAGTTCAAATCGTGTATTGTATTTTCATTTAACTGGGGTCGGGAATAAAGAAATATCTAAGGAGTTTGGTTCCAAACACTCTTATTCTTTGAATTGAAATATAAACAACAACAAAAAAAAACACTTAGTATCCCAAACCCAAGATTCTAGGTCCCTCGTTCCGTATTTTTTGGATTTATATAATAATATTCTCATAGAATAATCGAGGTGATAACGAAGCTGTTACGGAGCATTTGAATTTTTGTTGTAATTATGAATATGTATACATATATGTGTATATATATAATGGGTGATTTTTTAAGAGGTTTAGAACTTTTTTTTAAAAAAAAACATAAAAAATTCGAAAAAATGAATGAAATATTTATTTGAATCGATAGTTTGAACCTTGCAATTTAATGTTTAAAGATAATTTCATGCAAATGTTGACCGCGGCTGCGTCTCAGGTAGCCCATCCGCTGAGTCCAATTTTGGCATACTCTTTCACACATATCGGCCGGTATCTCACGAATGAATGCATGGATGTTGGCTTCCAGTGCGTCAATCGAAGCGGGCTTGTCCCTATAAACATTAGCCTTGACATACCCCCACAAAAAATAATCTAATGGTGTCAAATCGCACGATCTAGGCGGCCAATTGACCGGCCCGAAACGTGAAATTAACTGTTCACCACACTCGCCTCGCAATTGCGCCATTGTTTCGCGTGCTGTGTGGCATGTGGCACCGTCTTGTTGAAACCACATATCATGCAAGTCAAGAACTTCCATTTCGGGCAAAAAAAAGTTTGTTATCATCGCTCGGTAGCGATTCGCATCATCTTTGAAGAAATATGGCCCAATAATGCCGCCGGCCCATAAACCGCACCAAACAGTGGCTTTTTCGGGATGCATTGGTAGCTGTTGCAATGCTTCTGGCTAATCTTCACTCCAAATGCGGCAATTTTGCTTATTTACGTACCCATTCAACCAAAAATGAGCCTCATCGCTGAACACAAGCAGCGCGCGATGAACATTTCGAACCGAGCACGAATTTTGATAGTCAATAATTTGCAAGCGTTGTTCATTTGTAAGACAATCCATGGTTAAATTGCAAACCAAACTGAAGCTGTTAGACAGTGACACAAGGTACTAAACACACGTCAGCTGTCAAAACCAGTGTTGCCAAAACCAAACCAGCCAAAAAATCACCCGTTATATATACATGTTATTTTATTGAACTTGAATGGTATGAATGTTCACACTTAAACTCGCCATAATATTTCACTCATGACTGTATCTGAAATATTATGGAATATTAAATGTGCAAAGTACGAATGTACATGCATACATACGTAAAAATGCACGTAAGTATCTAAAGGCCTTATTCGTTTATAAGAATATTTTTTTGCTTCCTCAAAAGCTTGCCGTTAAGTAAAAGAAATTAAAAAGTAACACATCAGAAAAATTAATTAAAACCATCGCATTTTATTTCAAGGAACTTAAATTGTAGAAAAAAAAAATACCCAGTGGGTTTGAAGGATCTCGGTTTTTTTGTGCTAAGATAAACAGGTGAATACAAAGATGCATGCTGTAGCAATTTGAGAGTTATATACAAAAGAAAATAAATCGTCCTGAGAAAGAAATAAAATGCACGACTCGGTCGCACGTATTTGCTTGTAATCCAAGTGGCTTAGGGCCAGTTTCACAGTCAGAAAAGTGACACTTAAGTGGGGAATGCGAAAGATTAATTCCGAATATCACAGCGCACTGTTACCTGAATAAGTGCCACTTAAGTCTCCGATGTTGGTGACTTAAGTTCCACTTAAGCTGGCTATGAAATTTAGGTTAAATTCCTAATATGGGAATTTTAAGTGCCACTTATTCCGGTAAGTGTCGACTGTGAAACTGGCCCTTAGTGTTTAAGAACATAGAGCTGTGTAAATCGTTAATTTCAAATGATAGAATCGTTCAAGAATCGATCATTTTAATCAAGCGATCATTCGATCATATTCATTCCACTGAATTCATTATTTCACTCTGTTCCGATTCGATTTTTGATGTGTAAACATCTATGCCGGCGGCGGTAGAGTGAAATAAAAACGTGGACTTTTCTCTGTACGACTTAACGATGTACCACATTACGTAGCGCGTTTTCTCGGAAATAATTTGACATTTTGACACCTGTCAAATTAAAAGTCTAATGGACCTCCTCAATCGATTGGCGTACTCCGTTTTTCGATCCGCCGTACTAAAATTCTGGACAGTTCAAATGTTCGGGTGCTAGAAGACTGGCCGGGACAGTACGTGAAAACAAACGTTGATATTTACACATATTTGCCATGAGACCCGGCACTTTTGGACTGTTTTTAAATTTTGGTTTCGATGAAATTCAATCTCCGAATTTGACGAATACTGTACCGATTTTGATCGAATCCAATCTGACCCACATTTTTTTTTGTCCGATAAAATATATTAATAATTCAATAGAGATTGATATCGAAAATCGAGATTAATTGAAATGATTGAGATTGGGATGGAAAATCGAGAAACATCGAAACGAAAATTTGTGATTTCAGTAATCAATACTTTTCGATGGTTGACACAGCCCTATATGAACATCGATGGAAGATATATGTAGATAGATCGTACTTATTTTGAAACGTAGACCAATGTTTTTATCAAAATCGTAGCAGTGGTTTTTGAGCAAAATAAAAATCTCTTTTTATGTTTTAGTTGGTTTTCAACTAACTATCGCCCAATTCCACTTACTTCCCTTCTTTCCATGGAAACGCTGATCAACCTTCAGCTTAAGAAATATCTTGAGGAACGAAATTTTTTTAATGACCGACAGACCGACAAGCTCTCTTATCGAAAATGCGTGCATTTAGTGTCGATGAATCTCTTCTTCGTTGGATTAGAAATTACCTTTCGGACCGATTAATAAAAGTTGTATTGAATGGTTTCAAGTCTGATATACTCAAAATAAATGCTGGTGTGCCACAAGGCTCCGTTTTGTCTCCGAATCTCTTCCTAATATTCATAAACGATCCCTTGTCTGAAACTTCTAATCCTATAAACTGTTTTGCTGACGGCAGTACCATCAGCTTTTCATATTCGTTTCTAGATTCACATCCTTGTCCTTCGGATGTGGAACTTCAACAAGCATTGTGCAATGGGGATATAAAAATCCAATGCCGCTATCCATGAGCGACACTTGCATCGAGAAAACTGAAAAACTTTCAGTTCTTGGAATGTGCATCACGGACCACCTTTTATGGAATGATCACATATTTGGTATCGCCAAAGACGCTGCTAAGTGTTTGGGTTTTCTCCGTCGATGCAAGAAATTTTTCTCCCCCTCTGATCTGGCTGTAATCTATAAAGCCTTCATTCGTCCAAAAATGGAATACAATTCTGGCATATTTGGGCGGGTGCTCCAATGACCCACTCGAGTCTTTTAGATAGAATTCAAAAGAGAACCTTATAAATGATAGGCGATAAAACTATAACGGAAGCAATTGAAACCCCCGAACACCGCCGTAATGTTTCATGTCTTTCATTATTTTATCGCTATTTTCATAAACATTGTTCTAGTGAAATAGCCAGTTGCATTCCTCCCCTAAAGCAAATCAACCGTAATACTAGTATCTACTTCAAGGAATGCACATTAAAATTGAGCCCAACCTCGGACGTACTGTTAAGTACAGAGATACTTTCTTTAGTCGTACAACAAGAATGTGGAATGCTTTACCTGGCTCAATTTTTCCTTGCCCTTTCGATGTTCAGACATTTAAAACCAATGTGCATCGGCGGTATATTTCCTTTCAAATCTTCTCCCACTTTCCTAGACGCTCGCACTGTTTATTAACATTATAAGGGTAGTCCCAACCCCTTGAGTGCGCGCAAAATATATAAAAAAAAAAAAACAATTTTAAACTTATTTTAAAAAATGTATTTTTGAAAATTTTGGTAAATAACAAAATTGATCAAAATCAGTTGAAAAAGTCGAGAAAATTATAAATCGAAAAATGGTTCCATGGGAGGTGTCATTGATACAAATTTTGTTTGAACCATTTTGTTTTACTTGAAGGCAGCCTATACCTATTAAAATCAACAGAATGGTTTTTTTTTTTTTAGAGCTGTGGTGCCAATTTTGAGAAAAAACAAGATTTCGCTTTTCGGCCAGGGCAAGTACCGTAATGTTTGAACCTTCTTCCTTATTTAAAAAAAAGACGTGTTAGGGGAATGTCCAAAAACACTACGAAGTTTGAAGATAGTCAAGCCATCCGCTTAGGCTGTAGCCGAGACAAACGTACAGAGTTGCAAAACTCACTTTTTTCGCGTTCCCCATCATTTTATTGTCAAGTTTGATCAAAATCTCAAGTAGATTTTTTTTTTTAGAAATCCAAAGTTTGCCCTTTATGCCTACAAGTAAAAAACGACATATTCTCCCTCATTTACACATCTGAGGCAAATGTAACGTGTTGCCTGTCGAATGTTTACGAGTAGCAAGCAAAACACAAAGTAAAGTAGGATGCTGAATACTTCAGACGAAGAACGCAACTAAATTAAATTCACATTGGTATATAAATGTAGGTACAATGAATATAGGTGATCTCACCTCGAGAATAACTATTAGCAATTTTTTTCCATCTCCTGGATGGTGTAAAAAAGGATCCCAGGTAATTGCACTGAAATTTCCGTAGAAGCAAAATAAAACTTAATTTACAATCTTGAATGTTTATCATCCTCTTGTATACCTATGAGGGAACGCGAATATTTTACTTTGAGTTAAACACTTTTACACACAACCTTAAGGGCATTAGGGAGTTCCCTTTGGGTGGTGTCGTTGGAATCGTTGTCATATAAAGTTGTTTTAAATACGAGGTAGGTAAGGTACCTTATTTCATACTTTCAAACATCAGTGGGGTATTAATATGTATTAGCATAAAGCAGGTACTTATAGGCCTTAACTTATACGGGCTCCCATAAACATACACATTATATGGCACGGCACTTTAGGGTGCAAGCCAACATAATTTACAAGCAATTCAACAATGGAGACTTGGTCACATGTGCTTGCTCTTATGATTCACGGCTATAAAATGGGTAAGTGTTGGACATATTGTAACGTATTCGTTGATTACAATCTAGTTTCTAGTTCACTACTACAAATTTGATTTAATGCGTGGAATATTTAAGAGCAAGTTTTTTGAATAAACAAATGAGAAAAATCGTGTGTATATGAGGGAGTGAAAAAGCTATTGCATTAAGTGCAACACGATAATCAGACTTCTTGAATAGTGCTTAGTCTAGTTGGTTATTTCTAATTTAAAAACATGCCAATACAACCAATCTCTTCAGAAGTCGATGCCTTATAAGCATCTACTCCATTCCATGCAATCCGGGATTTATTATTCATCACCTGTATTTAACATTCGTCTTGGTTTGCTTTGGGCCTTCCAAAATGTCTTACTTGATCCTCCACCGCTATAACAAGGGAAAGGTGGTAAGTTTGTTAAATTGGAGAACATCCCTCTGGTTGTTGCTTTTCGAATCTCGTTTGGTAAATTACCCAGTAAAAGTTTGCTTAACTTTATGTAGGCACATGGTGTTTTTTTTTTTTTTTTTTTTTTTTGTCTACAGAAATCTTTTAGCCCCGGGAAGAATGCGAAAAGAATGTGCTCATGGGAAGAAAGGTGAATGAAGCGTGTTAATGAGCTGTTGTTATGTTAGCATAAATGTAATTAAAAAAGAAGAACTGAAATTTAAAACAAGAGATTACACATATAACTTTTACTTAAATAGCTTAATTTTAAGGAAGAAATAAAATGTTATAGAATATCTTAAGAAAATTTATCCATGCATACATACATATATCCACATTATGTACATAATTCTCGTATTGAACAAATAATTTCTTTGTATTTGTTTGAATGAAACCAGTTTTCTGTATAGGTGGTATTAAGATACATAGAATTCAAGAATCAATAAGATGCTTTCTTTGAAAATTTCTATAGAACTATATTTCAAATATTTACTTACCAAAGAAACTAACAAATGAAATCATCTTTTGTAAATATTTTTTTTTTAAAGATTCGAGGGAGAGATGTAGGTAGATATTTCTCTAGAACTTTAAATCAGTTGAAGCTGGAGAGGAAATGGTAAAAGGTTTTGTTTATGGGTAGGTAAGGTAGAATTATGTTGACTCAATTGTTGTGTTTATGTTTCAAATCTTAACCAAATGGTAACGATTATTTTCGATTTCTAGGAATAATAATAAATAGAAGACAAGAATGTTACCGTATTGTTACATTTGTTTGTTTCGGATGAAGGTACGTGTATAGGTTTGAAAAAGGAAAATAAAGCATCTTGAAAATTAATCACATATAATTTTAAAGAATGATTTCATAAACTCAGTCAGTATCTCTAAGAAAAAGATTTTGTTGATCTCAAAAAATAAAAATAAAATAAAGTGAAACTCCAGAAGAGATAATAAAAAATATTGATAAATAAGAAATGGTATCTTTTAAAATTTTCAGGCAAAAGCAACTAAAGGCTCTCTCCCTGCATCAACAAAAGCGGTTGGAGCCTAATTTAGAGACTAAACGTTTACTGTACATGAGTACAAGCGTAGATCATTAATTTTTATTATTTTCAGGAATATGGAAAAGCGCTAAGAAATTTAAAAAAATATCGATAGTCAAAAATTCGGCAACTCTGAGTCTGCACAAAGTTCTTGGACACAACATGTTCCTGTTATAAAATTATCTTTATGTTAATGCTGTTTTTGATGATAACACTAATAAGGGTAAAAATGACAAAATAGAAAAAAACCTAAATTTTTGCTTTAAATCTATGCGCAGCTGCTGCGATCAAGTGTTAGCTCTTACCACACACATAGAAGCAGAATACCAAGCAAAACTCAAAACATCTGTGACATTTTTCGATCTAACAGCTGCGTACGACACAGTCTGCGATCAAAATACCTGCAATCAAACTACCATGCATCAAAATAGCAACGATTTTAAATAACATATGCTCAGTGATAGGACATTTCAAGTCTTCCTTGACTATGCAAAGAGTCGGCCAAGCCAAGAATACTCAACTACGGCCTAACCCAGGGATCATTGTTAGACGCACTGCTATTCAACCGGTATACCTATGATCTGCCAGAGACGACCTAAAAGAAGTTTGCATATGCTGACAACCTCGCTGTAGCTACCCAATACAAAAGCATACAGTAACGGAGGTTACTTGTTTCCAACTTAACAACAAACTCGTGAAAACAAAACTCAAAGTTAGATTCAATGACGTGTTCCTAAATCACAATCCTTCACCAAAATACCTAGGAGTCACTCTGGACCGAACGCTGTCATTTAAGGAACACCTTAAAAATTCTGCAGAAAAACTAAAAACTCGAAACAACATCACCCAGACGTTGGCGTCAACAACATGGGGACCACCTGCAAAGACACTCCTCTCCACCAGCCTGATCTTGGTTTTCTTCTTATCAAAGACCCGACAACCATGCCACCTGCTGGCCACGAGCCCTAGTAAAATTTTGGTCAGCTTGAACAGAGTGCGAACAAACAACGCAAGATGTGCCGCAACGCTCTATAAGTGAAGTATGGCTTAGTGGTTATAGTATATAGGACTGTCATGCTGTAGGTCTGGTTTCTATTTCGAGCTTCGTCAACCTAAATAAAGAAAACAAAACAAATCCTCCAAGAGTATCTCATGATCATGAGTGAGTCATGAATAAATGTGCTGCTCACCTTAGCCGATCGGATTAGGCAGAAAAATGTAGATCAACTCTATACCTGCATACAAACAACACGTACACAGGAATGGTTTGAGAGTTGTAAGCCACTACAGGCTCTGGCTCTACACGAGCTGTCACGCTACCAAATTGTATACATTTATTTTATAAAAAAGTACGTATACGCCATAGTTAACCCTATTTAGTAAAATCATAATTTTGAAAACAAAATATGAATTAAATTAGATAGAAAGATTTTACAAAACAATTACAAATTTCATAAAACCTTTCAATACACTTCTCAAACCTACTTTACATTTGGAAAGTATACTAAGAATTCATTTGAAAAACACTTTTAGTTTAAAGCGAAATTCACCTTCAAACTTATATAAAACAAATTCTTTTCAACAAATTTTCAACAGCAAATGTAAAGGGTTTTCCAATAAGAGGTGTTATATTGAATAGCTCGCTATTTCGGTAGCTGTCACTTTTGAAGCTGTCATTTTTTGACATTTGACAAGTAAAAACTACGCCATTAATAAAAATGGAACGATACACGCTTCAACAACGCATTGAAATTATTAAAATTCACTATAAAAATGGTGAAAATTTGGCAGAGACGGTTCGTAAAACAAAAAAAATTTTGGGTCGTCGTGAAGCACCTTGTCGGACCGCAATACAGAAATTGGTGGACAAATTCGAGCTGTTGGGACAAGTAAGTGATGTGAAGAATAAAACCCGTGCACGTCGATCAAGAACAACTGAGAATATTGCTGTTGTAGCCCAAAGTGTTGAAGAAAACCCAGGTTTGTCCATTCCTCGTCGTTCTTTGGAATTAGGCATTCCACAAACGTCATTACACCGTATTTTGCATAAAGACTTGGGTCTTAAGGCTTATAAAGTTCAGTTAACACAAGAACTCAAGCCGGCTGATCATCAACAACGTCGTGTCTTTGCTGATTGGGTCCTTGAAATGCATGAAAATGATCCGGAATTTCATCGAAAAATCATCTTGACTGATGAGGCCCATTTCCACCTCGGAGGCTACGTCAACAAGCAAAACTGTCGCATCTGGGGCTCGGAAAACCCAAGAGTTATTGTTGAAAAGCCTCTCCATCCTCAAGGCGTCACTGTTTGGTGCGGTTTATGGTCCGGCGGGGTCATTGGACCTTACTTTTTCGAAAATGAGGCTGGAGCAACAGTAACGGTCAATGGATTGCGCTATCGAGAGATGATTAATGATTTTTTATGGCCGGAATTGGATGGTATTGATCTGGGCAACGTTTACTTTCAACAAGACGGCGCAACGTGCCACACAAGCAATGAAACCATCGATCTTTTACAGGAAAAGTTTCCGGACCGTGTTATCTCTCGAAGAGGTGATCACAATTGGCCACCGAGATCTTGTGATTTAACACCTTGCGACTTCTTCCTTTGGGGCCACGTGAAAGATAAGGTCTACGCCACCAGCCCAGCGTCGATTCAAGACCTCAAAGATGGAATTCGTGAGGCTATCGAGGACATAGGGCAGCCACTTTGCGATTTGGTTATGGAAAATTTCATGAAAAGGATATGGTTCTGTAAGCGTGGTCGTGGCGGCCATTTGGCTGATGTTGTGTTCCATTATTAACGGCATACCTTCTTCTTTATAATGAAATAAACATCCGATCATTTATCTCAAAAAATGCCATTTTTCTTTGAATATCAATATAACACCTCTTATTGGACAACCCTTTAGCTAAGGAAAATCTAAAGATTTATAAATAGTTGGTGTAAAAGTTCTAGAAAATTTCTTTGTTACTTTTTACAATACATTAAGGTAATATTATTTCATTTCAAGTGGAAAACATGATTAGTTTCCAACTTTAAATTAGATTTCAAGAAACAAAATGGATTCAGAATACAAAAAAACATACAATATGACAGCAACACTTCATTATACTTCCATATAGTAAGTTTGTACTACACATACCTATGTATAAATCAAATCAAAACAAATAAACAAAGAATCCTTTTTTTTTGTTGGGTAAATAAGTTGGGTCAAATATCTTCGGAATAACTTTCGTGAAATACGAAAAACTTTCAAAGCCTATCGAAGTTTTGTCAGAGTTTGTATGCACATACATATATTATCGTAAGTCTATATTCATCATGGAGAGAGTAATAATAAAGAAGCCATGAAAGCTGTTTCACATACATACATATGTAACCTACGAATATTTACAGCGAATATCCTCTTACCTATACCAAACTTTTACCGATTTGCTTTCTTGTAAAACTTTAACACCTTTAATGTCAACAACAAATAACTTCTACCAGCGAAGAAAGATAACAAACAAACATACCTTTGCTTTCTTAAAAAGGTAGGCACAATCCGCATATATACAACAAATACATGGTTGTATATATGTATATTGCAATTGTTTCTAGGCTATAAATTCTTCCGAATGCCTTCATTCATTCAAAGAAAGTATAAAGCCAAAAAAAAAAACCAATACTTTGTTTGCAGTCGAACCCATCTTCAAACTATTAGACAAGCATATCCTTCTTCGGCGTAAAAGTTTATCTGCGTAAAACTTTTCGAACTAACATTCCTACATATACAGATGATTTACGTCAAATAAAAACAAAGAATTATACCTACAGGGTGTTATGAGTTAAATCAAATATATTTTTGGGGATATAGCCATCTTCTGAGTAAGTAAATGACTAACTTTAACACAACAAGCCTAAGGCAAATAGATGAGGACTTAAATGAAGATGTTGATGAACGTTTGCTTAGGGAATTTTCGCAAGCCAAGTTGGTTAAGGTCCTCTTGCACTTACATACATGTGTCACCAGTTACGGTCTTCTCGAAGATTTTTTAGTTTGGAGCTTTGGTTATACATTCGTTCTAGGTCAGCCCCACTTTATACACACCAGTCCATAAATTAGTTGTTTTAAGTAGCTCCTCCACCTCTCTCCCCACCTTTGACAAGGTAATTTTTGGAAAAATGTAAAACTCAAAAATTTGTCAAAAATACCCATACGATTTGAAAGTTATCCCCGTTGGACGCTTATTCATCACAAGCTAAAAAATCGACTTAAATTTGTTTTAAAGATCATATAACACCCAGCTTTTAGTCCACTACACCCTGTAGAGGCTTTTTATTTAAGGTGTGTGAGAATAACCTACCAAATCCAAATAAAAAATAAAATTAACTATCATGAATAACAATAAAAATAAAATCGGTTTTAGGCACACATTGCGGACCTGCCCTCCCTTAAGCGAATTTAAGCTCGTAAAACTTTAACAATAAACCGATCAAACGATAAAGCGGCAAACATGTAACGAAGTAGCTATAGAGCCTCTTCCCCCACCAGCTACAGCCAAACCCAACCACACACACAAATTCACACACATATACAATAATGCTGGACTTAAAAAAAAAGGATAGATATAGCTTTGGTCTCGAAAGTTAAAAGTCGATTGTTTGCTTTTACAATTTCTGACCTTTTCCCATATCATTGTCAATGGCGACAACTAAGACGTCTTGCCTGTGATCATATTATATGAAAAGCGAACATAAACGAAACGAATAAATTCTAAAGGAATTCCTTGTGTCATTGCTTGCAAGATTGGCTAAAATGGTAGATGGACTCTGAATCTGAAATGGAAGAAGGGTTCCCGCTGTGATGCTCAAAAAAGGAAACCATTAAAAAAAAAAAAAACAAAACAAAAAATAAAAGAAAAGAAAACGGTTTTTCCCAAAAACAGAAATAGGCATTGGACAATTGAAAGAAGTATCCTTGCTGCTTCCGTAAAGTGCTTACAAATGGCCACCAGATACACGCAATGCTAAACAGGATATATACGAGGGCAGGTCGGTGGAATGGCGTGAGAGAGATTTGTTCGTAAGGGATCATTAAGCTCCTTGGATTAGTTTAGTGATTTGTTTTGAGAGTCTCACATGTGCGATTCCAGAACGATGTGTTGAAATCATCCTCAAGTTACTTTGGAGTAGGACGATGACGATGGCGATGGTGAAGGCGATGACGACGACGATGAGGATGAGGATGGCTCGTAAGGATAATGTCCAACAGTTTTATTGAATGTTTGACGGTAGCATTTGACTTGGGCCAAACAAGACCCAACCGTGATTTATTGTACCGTATACCGAAGAGTAGGTATGTCTCTCAGAAACGATTGTTTGTTTATCCGCAGGATTCGAAATGAGTCCTGGCTAAACCTATCACCTCTACACTATACTCCTTTTTGTTCGGAGAAAAGAAGATGGAACTTTTTATTTTACAATTTGCTAAAGTGGGAATGTATTTGTCCTTGCTCTGCTCTCCATCAAGCATCACCATCAGGGAGAGAGTGTAATCCATTTCATGAGCACATTCTTTATATCCCTGGCCCATTCGGTGTTATTGCTCCTGGAGTCCTGGATAAAGATTGTCATATAAAAGGCATAGATGGGTACCGTTCTTCTGTTTTATTATATTGTCTGCTATATGAGTGTATAGGGTTTCTTGATACTGGATACTGGATTGAAGCCCCGGGTGAAGCATGAGGGTGTCGTTTGTGTGTTGTAACTCTTCACTTTTATTGAAGATTTTTTGGTATTTCTTAATGCTTTTGTCTCTGCGGATAGGTTAGGGTTATGTCTTCACCAGAGACTTCTTTGTCTGCATTATTTTTTTTTTTTTTAAGGGAAAACGATGATATCCCTTTCTTTTGTTGGATGGAATTCCGGTATCTGATTTATCTGATTTTTATTATACTTGAACATAGAAAATAACAAGTACTTATTTGTTTAAGTATCATGGAGCCTTAGATACATCCTTTCGAGGAAAAATGCTTTCAATTCTTGAATTATCGTCACATTAAATTTTTTTTTATTGGTCTGTTAGTACACAAAATAATATCTTTCGCCGATGATATTGACTCTCTTTAGAATCGTTCAATGTTTTTTTCTTTTATTCTTTTTTTTTTTCTCATAATTTTTGTTCTTTTTGCGTTTTTTATGTGACTTGACTCGGAAATACACAATAGGCTATTTCGTTATTTATTGGTTCTATAAACTAGGTAAAGTTGGAGTTTATTAGGGTTTTCAGTCAAAAAAAAAAAAAAAAAACAAAAAAATCAAACGAAATTTATTTAGGCGGTCGTTTTTCTCAATAAAGGTTGTTTTCGTTTTCTTATGAGAGACGCCCATTCTGACATGAATTCAATAGACTTCCATGTTCCATATAGTAGAACAATTTGGTACCAACCTTATTTTCAAAAAAAAAAAAAAAATTAAACCATAGCTATATCGTTTTGAAAAGCATGAGTAAAATTAGTATTTTAAAACCCTACCTAGTCCAACTTCTGAATAAAACTTCTTCTTCCTTCTGCATATTTGGAGTTAGAAGCCTTAGTTTGTTATATCACATTTTTTTCACTTTAATTGGGAATTAATTTCTCCTTAACGCTTTTCTCTCTATTTAAAGCTTTTTTTGACGTTAGGAAATAACGCCAAAAAAAAAATAACGCCCAAATCGATTTGAAAATATCGCCCAAAAAAAATCTGAACAGTTGTTGTTGTTTTTTTTTTCCTGATTTGGGCGTTATTTCCATTTTTTTTAAATTTTCTTTTAAATGAAAAAACGGTCAAAATAAAAATTTTAAAAGTAAATTGGGAAATAACGCCCAAAAAAATTCAGAAAAAGGAAATAACGGCCAAATACGCCCCGCCCCGCCTTGCGCCTTGCACCTACCCCAAATCCTATAGTTTTCCTAAGCAGGGGGGTTGCAGGGGGGCATAATGCCCCCCGATACATACCTCATTGCTTATGCGCCGCCAGTTTCATTGAAATTTCACTTTGGAATTATCGCCCAAAATTTATGAAAGAACGGCCAAGTTAAACAAAAATGTTTGTAAATGCCGCCAAAAATTGAGGAAATAACGACCAAATTTTACAACAACAATTTACATTGAAGTCATTTGGGCGATATTTCCAATTTTGTTGTTATTTCTTTGGGCGTTATTGCCTAACGCCGCTTTTTTTATTTATCTAAATTTGATAATTTGAAAGGATAAATTGTATGTACATATCCTTTGCCATAGAAAGCCTCATTGACATTTTGAATCGATATAAAAATGGAACCGATTTATAAAACAGAGAAACCTTATCACATAGGGATTGTTAATTTTTTGCTTAATACTACACAAAGAGCATTGCTTTGGTGCCTATAATTTTCCTTTTGAGTGATTACCTCAAAAGAATATTAATTAACACTTTGCACAGTAGCGATATAATGAGATTACCTGTATGTTGTGGGCTCAAACAAGTATAATAAATGTGAAGGAAGTGATACAAGAATGGGGGATTTGTTTCCATAACCATCACCCACATTGAAGGGAATCTCTGTGTCGACGATGAAAGCGATTAGTTGAAATAGTTTCAATCAACAGTAAGAATGTAATCTAATTATGTTAATATCTGCTGGGATAAGTGAAACCAGCATTTTCAACGTAAGGATCAATATATTTATTGCTATCGCAGCACCCGTACCACAGATATTCCACGTAATCGTATAGGTAGGTATGTAGGTATATGTATATGTATGTATGTAGGACAGGGAAACTCTCCTCCTTCTTTTTGTGAATACATACGTCGACTATGTGTAATCTGAAATAGTGCTGTGCAAACATTTTTGGTTGAAGTTTTTTTTTATTTTTTTGAGCTATCATTACATTCATATTACACGATGAATCCTTGTTCCTAACTCTTTTCAAAATTCTTTGAGTGCAAAGGGGACACGAAATATTATTTCAACTTCACTCATTTAATTTCGAAAAGTGTCAGGGACCAAGAATGGTCGTGTAATGAGAGAGTTAAAATTTTGAATTCTATAGTGGGATTAAACATTTTGGCTTTAAAGCAAGTCCACATTTTGTTTATATTTAAATATTTACTTATGTACAAAAGGTCGGGTTAGTTACATCATTTATAACTCAAGAACAGCTGGACCGATTCTTACGATCTCTGATCACTTTGTAGGGTGAAATTGGGTAAAATGACGTATCCGATTGAAAAACTCTACCTTCATTTAAAACCTTATTCTCAGGAAATGGCCTCAAAGATATTTTTTTTTTAATTTTGCTATTTGTAGGGTGAAATGGGGGTAAAAATAAAAAAAAAAAATTGTCCGATTTAAGAAATTCTTTTTTTTGTTTGAAAGGTTTTTTTAGGAAATGGCTTTTGGGATATTCTTTTTCAAATTTTGTTATTCGTAGGGTGAAATTTGGGGTGAAATGTATTTGATTTAAAAAATTCTTTTGGTGTTTGAAAGGGCATTCCATAGGCTAAAAATAAAAAAAATTGAAAGGATAATTTTAGTGGATGGCCTAAGGAATATTTTTTCCCCCAAAAATTACGTATTTATAGGGTGCAATGGGGTAAAACCGAAAAGTGATAACCGTTTTCAAAAATTCTGTTTGTGTTTGAAAGGTTATTTAAAAAAAAAATGCTATTTATAGAGTGAAATAGGGTTAAAATAAAACAATAGCATTCGGATACAAAAATACTCTTTGTGTTGGGAAAGCAATAAAGGTAGGACTTAGATTATCATATTTATACAAATTTAGACTTTCATTACGAGAAGTGGGTTAAAATCTAAAAAGTGGTATTCTCAATTTTATTGCCCCAGCACTATATTTGCCTATATGCTGGTGTAATTCGTATTTACATATATAAATAAACCTTCTTTATTTTCCGATGAAATGTTGACATAGGTGAAGGTGAAAGGTGTTAACACCATTCATTTGCAAATTTAAATAATTGACGTCGCTTTCGAATCATTTGCCGCAAAATTAGATACCTTTGCTTTTGGGGTGCATAAAGCCTTATTTTAGCACAAATGCTATTGCGCACAAGCTTTTGAGTGTTTGCTAGATTCTCTTAAAGGCAAGAAATGTCAGCTTAGCCAAAATGAAGCCTCAATGTCACTGAAACAATTTAAATTGGGGTCGTATCACCACCTGTCATATAGATACAGTGTTTGCTTACCGAAGCGTGTAGGATGTTCTGCTGGAAATACGAAATATTCAGATATAATACATATAACCTTCTCAAAGGATGTACGTGGTTTTGCATTCGTGTGATTGTTGATTTCCATATTAATACCCATACCTAACCTACCCATATGAAGTGCAGACATATATACAACTACTATTAACGTTCCTTGAAAGGTGATGGTGGTTACGTATTTACAAGTCATTCAAAGTCCGGCCATCAGTTAGCCTTAATCGTTCAGGTGTATGGTCATCAGAATCGTTTGGCAAACCAAGAATTAAAGTCAAGCCATTTAATGCGATGTTGTATCTAGATTGCGCTCAAACACGCCTCACTGACCAACTGTGAAATGTCATTATAGCCCGAAACATAATAAGCAGGTACTTAACTTATGGAATATCCTCAATTGACATTATACTTTACCTACACATATGTATGAGTTGAATTTAGGACCAAGTAGTGTTGAATGGTTTTATTTTTAATTAACTTTGAATTATTCGAGAACATTTTCACAGGAGAAGCCACCTCAATGGATAAAAAGGAACACACAAACAATATTGAATTAAGGATCTAATTGTAGTAGTGTTTAACTTTTTCAAACTCAGCAAGTTCTTTTATTATTATTATTATTTTAATTATATTGTTACCTTAATAATAATACTCATATCTAGATCTACGTTAGGGAAATATCTGAGGGTGAAGTTTATAATGTGTGTTATGTAGATAGGTATTGCACAGTACCTGTATAGTATTTAAGCATACTCAAAACTATAGTTTAAAACATCCAACAACTAATTACGTCCATCAGTGGAACATGTGATCCATAAAAGCATAAAAGAAGAGCTGCAACGATAGTTTCTGTGTTATGTTACGATGTAGAAATTGAAAACATGGTTTAAAAATAAAAAAAAATTGCTGCTAAATGAAAAATGTAAACGAAAATCATTGGAGCCGTTTTCAAGAATTTTCTGTTGAGTTTTTTGAACAGTTGTATGCCATACGGTATATCCCGATATTCTTGGTTTCAAGATCAATTTTTTAAAATCTCCTATAGATTGCGGCCAGGGTCCTCCACGTGCATACTTTAGGCACCCATAGTTTTTTTTTTCAAACCACGAGAAGCGGGCTGATGCACTCCTACTGTTTGATCTGTTATAAATTGACATTTCTTCATTTCAGTGGAAAAGAAATTACCATAATAATTGTTATTAACGATACCAGAATCGTTTTATATTTTTAATTTTTTCGTTTCGTCATGCCGTCCGTCAGTCTGTGCGTCTGTGCATGCACTGCAAGAGTTAAAGCCCAACCTTGTAGTCCAATTTGTAGGAAATTTGTTACAGAGCCTTTTTATGGGATATCCTAGACGAGACGTTCAAATTTTTGTATAAGCTCACCCAGTACGGGTAGCTGTAGCTGCCATATACAAATTTTGTATTTTTCAAACTTTATCAAAAACGGCTCTAACGATTTTGATTAAACTTCGTACCTGGAATGACAAAATTAATTGTAAGAAAACTACGTTTCAGGTTCTTGGCGAAAAATTCACGTAATGAAGATAGACATTACCCATTTTTATTTATTTTTCGGTTATTATTATTATTAAACTAAATAATCCATTTTTTTGTTACTTTTGACTTTTTAATATTTTCTCGTTAAATATAGGTATCAAAATATAAGGCATATTTTTTACTTAATTATGATTTTACGGCTTAGCGATTTATAAAATATATTTCGCATAAATGAATATTTTTTTTCAAATTCAAATGGCGGGCGGTTCATTAGTTTGAGGTTAAAAACTTTTTTAGGAGTTGTTTTACCGATTTCAAGAACGAGTTTCATGCCTTTGTTACCATTTTTTTTACTTTATTATATGCATGTTCCACTATATAAATTCTTCAATTTCCCCAAGAAAAAGCTGTGCTTTCTATTTTCAGCTTTATCATTATGGGCGACATCAGTTTTGAAAACTTTTAAAAAGTTTAAATGATATTGGCTTAAGATTTTAAACGATTTAGTACGATGTTAAATCGTTTTTACTATGATGCTAAGGTAAGAAGAGGATTTTCCAAATTTTAAACGAGTTAGCATCGTACTATCTTTTTAACATTTTACTTAAGTTAAAATCACCAAATGGCTATTTATCTTTTTAGTATCATACTAACTCCATATGTCACTTTGACAAATTTTAAAAAGGCATGTTTGCCTACTTTTTTACATGAAATGTCAGTGTTTTAGGCGCTTTCAACTTTAGTTTCGTAAGAAAATAGGTTTAGTATGATACTAGTTAAAAAGTGTTTAAAACTAGAAACATTAAAGTAAAGAGCTTTAAAGTTAATATAAGAATAAAATTTAAAGAAAAAATATAAAACCAAAAAAATTAATAAATATTTGTAATTTAATTTAATTTTTTTATTTAATTTTATACTATGAATAAACTAATATCACAACATTATTATTAATTAAATTATATGCGACGCATTTCGGACTTACGTCCATCATCGGGCTAAATATAAATTAAACTGCTAATATTTATTTTTTGTTGGTTATATATTTTCTTTAAATTTTATTCTTATATTAATTCAACACACAACATGGAGACAAAACCACAAAACTTTAAAGTTAGTAAAGTGTTAACTAGTATCATGCTAACACCTTAACATCAGGCTGTTTAAAATTGGTCTTAGAAAAATCATATTTTGGATCTTTTTTTAAATTCAAAAATGAATTTACAATCGAGTTGATTGTGGTTTTTTTTTTTAATTTAATTTTAACTTCACATTAATAAATTGGTCTACCAACGGTGAACACATCAGTTTCAGAAGTATTATACGGCAATTTATTGGTATGTTAGGCTTTAAGCCATAACAAATCGAAATTCTGTGTCTTAACATCTTTACAATTGTGTTTTAAAGCCAATTTTTCTTCGTTTCTTTTCTGTAATAAATCTTTCCTCTAGCTAAGATTTTTCACATCAAAAAATTTTATTTATTTTTCAGCATTCGACTTTCAATTCATATAGCAAAAACAACATTATAGTATACGTAATTACATACAATTTTGAAAAAAATGGTAAACTATTTAATTTTTTTTTTTTAAATTTTGAGTTCTTTAAAAATTTTTCACTGTAATAGTTTAGTTCAGTACAAAATACAAAATACAAAAATATTTTACAACGGATACATCCCCTGAGGCAAAAACGAAAGATTTCTCTTCTCTGTGAGTCCCAATACTTACACATTTATTTTTTTGAACATTTTTAAACTTTTATTAATAAATGCACTATTGTTATACATTTTTATAAAATGCATCTCCACTACATTTTAAGGGTGTTTTTTTTTTTGGAGGTACAGAACTTTAAGTTGGCAACACTATTTTAACAGGCGGCCATTTTTTCAGCTGTCAATTGATTTAATTTAATTTTATTTTACGATGCTAGCCAGAACGTTACAGTCAATGGTGACAGCTATAGAACGAGAGCCATGATTACTGACTTTTTCGTTCATCAGTTGAACAACCATGATGTGCAGGAGCTGTGATTTCAAGAAGACGGCGTATCATGTCACACAGCGGCGCGGCGTAACAAATCACAATTGATTTATTGAAGAAAACGTTTGGTAACCGCATATTGTTTCACGTTACGGACCCGTGAATTGGCCTGAAAGATCGTGCGATTTAACGCCGCTTGACTATTTTCTGTGGGGTTAAGTGAAGTCACTAGTCTGGGCCGATAAGCCCGAAACGATTGACTACTTGGAGGACAACATTTGTCGCGTTATTGCCGATATACGGCCACAAATGTTGGAAAAAGTTATCGAAAATTGGACCTCCAGATTAGACTACGCCCGAGCCAGCCGTGGCGGTCATATGCCAGAAATCATATTTAAATTCTAATGCCAGAAGATTATCTTTCGAGTAAAGTAAATTTCATGTCTATTTTATTCCATTTCAATGTTCTATACCTCTAAAAAAACACCCTTTACATAGAGCTATATTTTCTTATCCATTTTGAAGCACAAAAAATGATTTTTTTTTAGAATGGCCCAAAAGTTAAGGTCCTATACCTAATAAAAAAACAAAACGATTGTCTGCCACCATTTGGAAATTTTTAAATTAAGAAATTACAGTGTGACCAGGGACAATTAATTTCAAGGAAATATAAACACAATTATTGTTCCTTTGATTTCGCTTCCCAATCCCATTGATGTAAAAATTAGTATCAGGAAAAAGTAAGTATAAATCATACTGATTTTCTTTAGAATACGAAAATTTAAGAAACAACACAAATTTATATCATGATTGAAATTACGCGTTATTTAAGAGTTTTAAACAATAGCAGGAACTATACTATTTCGAACTTGAATCTCTGAGTCTATTACAAATCCGAATTAAAATAACTAATGAAAGATATAACGACATTCTAGGTCTTGTTATAGGTATACCTGGTTATTGTCAACTCTATTATTTATAATACCTTCTTAAATTTACGAGTAATTGGTAAAATAATAGATATACCACCGACAGCGATCTGAATTAATTAGACAGAATGAATAAACAAACACCAAGAGTATCGTCGGCAACGTGCGTCGATTGACGAACGACTGCTATCTACTTTGAAGAATTACTAATCGCATCCTTTTAACTTAAAGATAAAATTGCGGAAAAGTTTTCCAAGCTGATTAAATTAAATGTTTTAACAAAGCAAAGGGGAATGAGCATTTTACGTACATTTATTCTATGGCCAAAGGCAAATTGGCAGTCAAATGGAATTCTATAAGAAATTGCGTCCCACGACCATTTTATCAACAAAATAAAATATGCACGACTGCATCACATGAACTTTATCTTGTTACTACAGATATAATGTAAAATTGCAGATTTTACTGGTTCAGAAAAAGTTGAAAAGTTGAAAAAAACAAAAGTACCTATGTACATACCTACTAACAAAAATTAGTTTAAAAAAAAAAAATAAATGCATTATTTTGTGAACTTTTTAGGAGCATAAGATTACAAAAATTATAACAAAGTCGGTACAGCCTTCAACAAGATATACGAGAATAGCCTAACAATAACATACGATTTTGTCAAAAACAGTGGAATCCCTATATTTACGTTATGTTAACTTCTCGGTCATAACAGGTACGAAGTTTAATCAAAATCGTTATACTTGTTTTTAAGAAAAAAAAAAAAAAAATAATTGTTGTATGGCAACTACCCGGTTTACGTTTGACTACAGATAAGCCTTTAACTGTAACACATACACAAACTCCGAAAGAAAGACCATCCAAAAAGGAAAATCCCTCCGAGGAAAGGAAATAGCACTATTGCTAATGAAAATGAATAGACGACCAGGCTATGTGCGAGATGTTGAAAGCCGCCTTCACTTGTTCGACCATCAACCAACTTTCTTTCGCGATTAATACTATTCTTGTTTTAGAATCGCTAATTCCCGGGCACTTTCACGCTCAGGGCGCGTTTGAGTGAATGCAATTGGAAGGAAACAGCAATGGCGGAAAAAAATCTCCTTATTTTTGCAGATAATTAGGTGAGGCGATAGGGAGATATTATATGTACTTTAACTCGGCCATCCTTATATTTTGCTTTTCAGTTCCCTCTGTATCCAGTCGCTTTAAGTTTATTTTTTTTTTTTTTTTTTAATCTAAATCCTGAAGCTGTTAACAACTATGCGGGTGAAAGACTTGAAAATGTTGGCAAGCAAAGAAAATTTGTCGTAAGGAAGTGAAGAATGTTCTCTGCTTAGTGCGGAATGTTCAATATCAAACTGAAAGGAGAGTGGAAAGATTGAGTTTTTTTTTTTTGTACCGATTTAACATTTTTTTTTTCCTTGAGATAATTGCTATTACAATGGATTAATTAAAATGTTTTGAAAAGGAAATTGTCTTTGTCTTCTTGAAAATCAAGATGAATTGGAAAAAAGTTAAGGGTTTATTTTGTTAAAGTTTAATTTTTCTCACATGCAAATTTAATGTTTTCCATTGAAAAAGTTGTCTCAGCAAAAGGGTTTGAGCGCTGATTTGTATGAAATGGGGGGCTGTAATTGATAGTGAAAAATATTCATTCAATAGGGTTGTATGCTTGACTAGCTGTCGGAATGTCATGTAATTTTGACATGTCATTTCTTTTAAATTTGTGAACCTATTAAAAATTGTATGCTTACAACTAATGCCTTTCGGACTGAAAACTTTAGGAACTTATACAAAAAAAAATTATATTAGTTTTTTTATCAAAAAGAATTTTGAAAAAACGTGGCCTCGATATCATATTTTATTTTATTTTAATTTCTAATATTTTATTTTATTTTATTTTATTTTATTTTATTTTATTTTATTTTATTTTATTTTATTTTATTTTATTTAATTTTGTTTTAATTTTAATTTTTGGTATTCACTCATAAATCACCATCTAGAGCTTCATCAAACGATCATCCGACCGCGTTACGTTATGAGGCTCCTGGGAAAGTTCCTAGGATTTTTGGACCGACCTATAACTTGTTTAAAAAATTGCGATTTTTACGAAATTTAGAGTATAATTTTTTTAAAAGGTAAATTAAAAATATTTTTGAATCACAGTGCCCCATTTTCACATCATTGTACCCCGTATCAGGGGTACATTGATACAGTTTCAAATTTCAATTCAAAACAAGAAGTATTTAAAATGGATCTGTTACGTTACCCTCAACTGAAGTGAGAAACTTTTTTTCAAAATCGAATCAATTTCCCTCCTCTCCCCCTACAGAATTTCCCAGGATGCGAATTCGTCGTGGGGAGTTGGGTAGGAAGCAAAGTTTTCCACTTTAAACCGATAACTGATCAAGTGATTGATGTGATGCGCATCAGATCCACTTTCTACATGTATATCAAATTCGTACACACATACGAATAAATTCTATGACCTTTCCGAACTTGGGGCCTATAACACAATACATAAAGTGTTTGTTGAACAAGTGAATTTCAACAACTGTTTAAAATTTGTGTAACACGTAACAACAAGTCTCGGGGAACTATAACAATTGTTTTGGCATATTGCAACAAGTGGGAAATTTCACAAATCCCCCATTTCTGTAACTGGAAACAACAAGAGTTAAAAAATGAGAGACGAACCTTGTTGAATAGACGATAAATTTCAACAGAGGATCGGAAACTTGTTCGAAGTCAACAAGGAAAAAACACTCGCAGTAGTGTTTATCAAGCAGGGTAGCTTGTTTAAAATTAATTTATTTAATGTAAAGAAGAAAATTTAAAGAGCTCTGCATTGGATTGGATCTGGATCTCGACTTCAAATCAAATGCAACATTATCACAAGAGTTAAGTTTCCTGTATTTACCACTTGCTGTACTGTTTTTTTTTTTTGGCGTTATCTAATTTGACTTGCACAAATATATTTTTTACTTTTTGGAAATATATTCTTTCAGTTTATACTTACCATGGCATATTTCTTACAGTTTTGCCAAAAAGTATTCCTTAAGTAGGTCCAATCTTTTTTATCAGGAACTATGTTCAAACTACTCTTAGACAACAAAATTATCTCCCGCCATTTATCACTTTATTTGGTTTTAGTTAGTGCCTCAGAGAAGGCACCGAATAGAATATGTTTGTTTTCTCTTATCTTACACAAAATGCTTAATTTTTTTTTCTTGCGGAATTTTACGACTCATTATGCAAGACTTACTAATTCAACTGGTTCAACAAGTCGAGGGAAATTTTTGTTATTGACAGTTGTTACAGTTTTTGTTGTGTTACAGAAATGATCTTTCCTTGTTGGACAAACATAGTTGAACAAGAAATTGTTGACCAGTTTACTTGTTGTTCTGTGTTATAGGCCCCAGGAGTCTGACCGCATTCGGAGTACGAGCTGTGCCCGGGAACCTTCAAAATCGGAATAAAATATCTATGGCGCATAAATTGGTAAGGTCATACTCCCAAATGACTCCTTACTGACTAATCGACCTTACAGCAGCTCGCAATAAGGTGATAAGAAGTTCTTAGTCTCCAAGGCAAAGGTTCCACACAGAAACTTGGAGCTATCCAGAGTCCAGACAGACGAACAACCAACCAAATTGACTAAAATGTATTAATCAACGGAAGAGAAACTTTGACCCTTACCATTTTCTTGTTGTGGAAAAATGCAGATCACGGCTGTCTTGTCTAAGGAAAAGAGATCGCGAGCCGCCCAGAAGAAAAAATTGGACATTGTACCCTTTGGCACACCTGAAGTGGCCATCATCAGAGGCTACAGATAAAGAGAGCACCTGTAATCGGATAAGAAGCTCTGTGCTGTGAATTCACCTAACACACACATGTGTATGTACGTCAACAATCAGTGGTCCCAGTTTTTAAATAGGACTTAAAAGTAATAAATCATCGTTAGTCTCATACATTTGAAATGAAAAACGCGGGGCGTTTACATTGAAGAATTTCTTCATTAGGTATAGCCATGATGCATAGGCAATTTAAAAATGATATATTACGATGTATTTTTTCCCAAAAAAAAGAAGATTTTTCCATTCAAAAGTTGATCGTAACTGTGGCTAGCAAGTTTCGTTCTGAATCTGAAAAAAAATCACCCTTTGCAAACTGAAAGTCCGACACAGCCGACCAATTTTTTAAATCGCAAGAAAACTGCTATTTCAAATCACTTTTTTTTTGTTATTTGAGTTAGGAACTCATAACAATCTAAAGGATTTATACTGCCAGCTTAAAGGAGCATTTCGCGATTCATCCAACAAAAAAAACCCATAATTTGTTTCAAAATATTACTCGGCAAACTGATAGTAATGCGTGCAATTCCAAATCACTTTCCATTCCTTATCCACATAAATTGAAAGAATAAATTTGAAGATGAAAAGTGCTGAAATAAAATTTAATATCAGTCTCGCTGACGATTGCTACATTAAGCCTGATTTCCAAGTTTTAAATATAAACTAAACATGCCTTTTGAAAATTGAGAAAATAGCTATCTTATTTCTGCCACAAGAAAAGAAAAGTATGCGTAACGCCAACGACATCCTTAACAACGTGACGATACTAGACAACAACCCTCATGCCCCATCACGAAGAAATCCAAACGAAGTTAAGCCAAAATAAGGACGGGATTATTCCTTAATGTCAACGCACAAAGACAAGGACTTCAACATCGTCATCGTTGTTCATGGCAAATGATAGCTATCGCCGCTACCGCCACGTCATTCACCGTGGACGCTTCATCAAATAATTTCAAGTTGAAATCCGATTGAAATTAAATTCGTTCCACCCCTTTCCCTGAAGGCTTCTATATACATACATATACATATATACGTTCGGTGACTCGAACGAATAGGGTTTGATTTCTGTGCTCTTTCGTCCTCAGTCATGGTTGGTTTTTTTTTGATTTTTTTTGTTGTTCAAAAGTTTCGCAAAAGCAAGTTTCCTCATATAAATCGCTTTTTGTGGAATAAATTTTTCATCGAAAAGACGTTCAGCCTGTCAACGTGACATAACGCGCCATCGGTGGCGCGGCGCGGCGCGGCGCGGCGCGGCACAGCAACAACGGTTGAGGAAAAAAAAAAAAAAAAATATCTCATCATAGGAAATCCATTTTTCTTTGTAAATTGGGTTTTGAAAATGAAAAGAGCAAAGCCGAATATTTTTCTCGCGGACATATTGCTGCGAAGAATAATTCGGCAATCAATATATTTTTAAATCTAATTCAATTTTGATTGATTTTTTTTTGTCCCTTGTTGTTGTTAATACAATTTCGATTTGAAGGGATAATTTTAATGGATTTTTGTCTTATAAAGCTAAATCATTCAAGGACAACAACAACAACAAAAATTGCTTTTTAAAAAGTGTCGCCGCGAGAAGTGGAAATTAATGAATATAAAGATTTGTGTAAAGCCTTTTGGGAGAAAAAAAAAAATTAAAAAATATGTATTAATCTCCCAAAATGAATTATATTATATATTCTTCTTGTGTACAAATAATTTGTAATAAATAGGCAGAAGAGAATTGAAAATCATTAGAAAATCTAAATAAATTTTGAAAAGTGTATTTCCGCATAAATTACCTTTGTTCTCATTTCGAAATCAGTTTTAACTTATGTAGGCCTTAAAAATATCTCATTAACGAATCGTTAAAAATCAATTGGTTCTGTGAACATAACTTCAATTTCGTCCTTAATTTTGGTATTGTCAGTCAGTTATTGGAGAAGTGATTATAGATCCCATTTGTTAATTTGATGTTATAAGAAAATGAAAGCACCGCATTCTGCCGCTCGTATTACTGCTTCATATGGTTCACGGTGTATGGGTTACGGATTGATGAGGTCTGTGCAATTACCCCATTTTTTGTTGGATTAAAAAATGTGCATATTCAAAGTCTTATATAAGTTTTATATTTCTTGTATTCTTTAAAAAAAATTCTAAAAAAATGTCATATCGCAAAAAATACCAAATATGTTGGGTAATGTAAATGCCCAATGTTGGCACAAAGTAAAGATCAAGCTAGAGGTGCTCCGGGGCCGTAGCATCTAATATTTAGGATATTATCAAAACAAATATACTATCTGAAACGTCTAAGTCACCTCATAAAACTTAAACTAGTTTCAGAAATTGGTCAGCCATAAGTTTTTGTTTGCGATTTTTTCAAAAAAATTTTCAATGTCGTATAGGTTGTGAACTTGAAAAAATCTTAAAAAAGTTACTGAAAGTAGTTGACCATTCATGAAGTCACCATATGAACTTTCAGATAGTATACTTTTTCGGACATAAAAGTCATTGCACTTAGGGAAAATGACAGAGCATCATTTCCCATTTCAAAAAAAAATTTATTTAATTGATAATACTTCTGAAAAAAATTGTAAAAAAGGCTATTTTCAACCCACCACCTGCGCCAAAAAAAGAACTTATGATGCAAACACTTACAATCCACACTCAAAATTTGCTGACAGCTCTTAGAGTAGATATACATATACCTATATGAGCTCTATGGAAAAAAAAAACCTACAATTACTTTTTAAAGACCTTTCATTAGCTATCAATATCATTTTTCTACGTCAATTACCTCGCAAGTTCTGACCTATTATTTGGGAAAAAACACTGAAAACTTGAGTTTGCAATTGGAAACTTCAAGCTCAAATATCTCGACTTTCCCATACTTCTATGTGGGCACTCTTGGGCAGAAATGGACAATTCCAGCATTGGCCAGCAAAGCAATGGAGGCCATTCACCCGATGGGTTTTTCTCCATCGTAGACTTTATAAATTAATAAAAAAAAGAATTACAATTTTTAATGAAAAATTCAAAGCAAAGGGTGAATTGTTGCCTGTGAACTTCAGACCTTACAGAATAGAATAATTCTCTCTCTATACCCTCTGCAGTTCACCAAAAAAGGAAGATATCTACCACCTAATGGGTGAACTGATGCTTTTTACTACCAAAACAAAAATACCTCCCTTCACGCTGCCCCAACTCAACGACGAAGTTCTCTCACTTTCTTCCAATGCGAAATACGTGGGTGTTATTCTTAACCCCAAGCGAAATTGAATACTGAAGAACGGGTTAAGAAGACCTACGAAAAAAAAGTGGGGCCTCAAATTGAAGATGATACTGTGGACGTACACAGCCGTGTTAAGACCGATCCTTATTTTATAGCAATATGTCAGACAGTAGGATTAAACTGCGAAGCTGGAGATAATCATCTAAAGGCATACCGAGCAAACGAAGAGAATAGCCAGTTAATCTGTCATATCTACGCAGTCCAAACACATAGCGTACAGTGCTGTTAAAGGCGACATTTAACTTTCTTTTGCTTACATAGTTGCAGTTACAAAAAATTTCACTCCCGTAAGTCAATATAGGTATAACTAAGGTCCTTGCAAGCATTAGACGTGTTTTGACAGGCGTAAATGATTGAGATACCCACAAAGTACGTAGCACACCATATAACTTTCCCACGAGTGCATTAATATGGTTATCCCAGGTTAGATAGCGGTTGAAGGTCACACCAAGATTTTTTGCTGTTTCAACATATTCTATAGGAGCGTTGCTCAACACGATCGAAGGAAAATAAGAAAGATCTAAATAATTTCTTGACATTACCAGACATTTAAACTTCAATGGGTTTAAAATAAGGCCATTAAGGACCAAGAATTGAACCTTGAGGGACGCCGGTAGCATTTGGTAGAAAGTCAGATAACTTATCCCCAAATTGAACCGCTTGTTTTCTATTAGTGAGGTAAGAAAAAAGTAACTTTACAGCGCCTGACGAAAAGTTGAATTGCTGCATAAGCTTCTCACATAATTTGACATGATTGACTGTGTCGAAAGCCTTTGAAAAATCAAGCAACACCAGAAAAGTTACTTCATCCCTATCCCGCCCACTTAAAGATGTACTTAGGTGATTGGAGTACATTTGAGATTTAACCGAGCGAATTTCCGCTGTAACTTTATTACGAAGTGAACAATACTTCCTTCTGAAAACATCTTACCGATAGCGTTTCCAAAAATTATATGCTTCATCACGTTGATGCATTAAACATTAAACATTGTGCGTAAACCAAGGCTTATCGCTCGTTTTTATGAACGGTATCCCAATTTGTGCCTCTTGTGTGCTCTTCCAAGATCTCAAGATCGATACAACGAAAATCACGAAATGTAACCATTTTGCTAAAGTGATCATCATTAAAGTTCAGCGTTATGAAAATTAAATCGTGTTTCGAAAACGCTGGCGCCGAGAGCTGGTCGTACAAAACCAATTTACTTAAATCACTGACGAAGAACAAGTCTAAAAGTGTTGCATCACCGCCAAAAAAGTGAGTTGGAGTGCTAGTATTAACGGGTCGTAAATTAAACGTAAGCATGTTTTGGGTGAGCAGATTCGAGGTCAAAAGATTACAATTAAAATCTCTACATAGAATTACATTAGGGGAACCCAACGAAATTTCCTCTAAAAGTGTTACTAAAGGTGATAGATCAATGTTTCTGTTAGGTCTATATATTGCACCCACAAGAAGTTTGCCCTCATTGCCTACGAGGTCAACAAACAAATATTCAATACTACTTCCAGTAGCAGATGAGAGCTTGATCTTGCATTTTATAGTAGCTTAGACATATATTGCCACTCCCCCCCAACACGCTCTTTCCTGTTTAAACGAAAAACGCGATAGCCCTCTAAGAAACAAATCCTGTCATTCAATTCATCCCTAAACCAAGTTTCAGTAACACAAATTACATCTACATCTGATCCTACAAAAAGGTCACGAAACTCGTCAATTTTTGGTAACAAGCTTTGTGCATTTAAGTGTAAAACCCGGAGACCAATTTTTTGTCTGCTCAAAACTCTAACCATCGAATATAATGTTCCATTATGTCTCATATTTGCAGCAAAAGAAGTACAAAAACGAGGGAAAAAAAATAAGTATAGTAGCATAGTTATGGAAAAACAGAAGTATAATTTTAAAAAATATCAGAAAATAATTATTATAAAGGGTGATTTTTTAAGAGGTTTAGAACTTTTGTAAAAAAAAAAAACACAAAAAATTCGAAAAAATGAATACAATATTTATTTGAATCGATAGTTTGAACCTTGCAATTTAATGTTTAAAGATAATTTCTCAGGTAGCCCATCCGCTGAGTCCAATTTTGGCATACTCTTTCACACATATCGGCCGGTATCTCACGAATGAATGCATGGATGTTGGCTTCCAGTGCATCAATCGAAGCGGGCTTGTCCCTATAGACATTAGCCTTGACATACCCCCACAAAAAATAATCTAATGGTGTCAAATCGCACGATCTAGGCGGCCAATTGACCGGCCCGAAACGTGAAATTAACTGTTCACCAAACTCGCCTCGCAATTGTGCCATTGTTTCGCGTGCTGTGTGGCATGTGGCCCGTCTTGTTGAAACCACATATCATGCAAGTCAAGAACTTCCATTTCGGGCAAAAAAAAGTTTGTTATCATCGCTCGGTAGCGATTCGCATCATCTTTGAAGAAATATGGCCCAATAATGCCGCCGGCCCATAAACCGCACCAAACAGTGGCTTTTTCGGGATGCATTGGTAGCTGTTGCAATGCTTCTGGCTGATCTTCACTCCAAATGCGGCAATTTTGTTTATTTACGTACCCATTCAACCAAAAATGAGCCTCATCGCTGAACACAAGCAGCGCGCGATGAACATTTCGAACCGAGCACGAATTTTGATGGTAAAATTCAATAATTTGCAAGCGTTGTTCATTTGTAAGACGATACATGGTTAAATTGCAAACCAAACTGAAGCTGTTTGACAGTGACACAAGGTACTAAACACACGTCAGCTGTCAAAACCAGTGTTACCGAAACCAAACCAGCTTAAAAATCACCCTATACAATGTAAAGTGTTGTTATAAAAAAAAAAACAATTCAAAGGAAAAGAGAAAAAAAAAGAAATATAATTTAAATACTATCAGAAAAGAGAATAAAAAGAAATATAATTTGAATAATATCAGAGGATAGTTATAAAACAATAATGTTAATTTTCATCATAAATTGCTGATCAGGCAACGTCCTCGAGTCCCTCGATGCATTCAATCAACACAGCTGTGTCGTCGGTTTGACATTTAACATAGACCGCTCCTCGTACAGTATAATCCGAAGAGAGTTGTTTACGTTTCTTTAGTTCTAGTGCATGTTGAAATAAAAGCCTATTATGCTGTGATAAGCTTTCCCGTATTTTGATAGAAGAAGATGACTCAATTTACTGAATCCAATATTCAGAAAGATATGGCCCATCTATAATAAATCTCTAACAAATGACCTGATATTTAGGCCCAGGCGAGACAACGTCAGTGTTGTTGCGACAAGTTCTGGTCACTGGCCCGTAGGAGAACATGCGGCGTAGTTGTGAGGAGCATCAGGAGAAAGAAACAGTAGTTCACTTCCTCTGTAAATGCCTTGCTCTGGCCAGATTGAGAGCAAAATCATTGTGAAAGACTTTTCTTGAAAACCTACACGAACTTTCTGAGATATTTGATCGCTTTTCTTAACGCAACGAAATGGATCTAGGTCTAGTTTCGACCTTAATTCCTTCACCAGATCTGTTGGACTCCTTAGAATGAGCGTAAGCTGAATAAGGGTGTCTAAGGAACCGTATAGGGTATATCCGCAAACCCCTCAAATAAAACCACTTTCAACCAACTTTCAATTCACTTACTTACTTACTAATGAAAAACTTGTGTTTTCTATCAAAATATCTTCTTGTGTGAATTGAGAGACACCCTTTAAAAAACCATTTTCAAGAATATATCACCTTCTAATTCCCTCGAGTCGACCATAAGGAATTCCGGGAGTTTAAGTAAAGAACGATAACGTTTAAATTATTACTATTTGCTTTACATCACACATAATACAAAAAAATAAATCATAACTATATTCCCTATCTAAATTGATCTCCCATCCCAACTAACACATTCCTATATACTGCCGTATAAAAGCCATAAACTATTTATAATAGGTATATGTATACTTTACTACACCCAATGGGAAAAGCTTTAAAAACATCTTCTATGTACAAGCAAAAACTAATGAAACTCCTAATCACAGTAATAATTCATTTTCACTGCCATAAGGTATTTTTAGTTTTTAGAGAACTCAATCCATGGTAAATGCTTCATTGAAAACTTCTTACATAAATGTATGCCGACCACAAAATCGGAATCACTATGGGCGTTAAAGTCATAAATCTTTTGAAAAGTCATTCTATCGGTTTTGCTGATTATTTTGCATCAAAGCCGCAAAAGTTCAAATGGAACCATTATAGTCGGATGAATTCGACATCGAAATCAACCCTTCATGAATCGCTTGAACCGCAATAAATAGAGCAGAGGCATCCGAGATGAACAAGACGAAACAACTTCGCCCTGCCAGAATAACCATCAGAAGAAGCTATATACCTACTCGAAGTCGAAGAGCAGTCATCACTTCTTCAGGGAGCAATATTTAGATGAGCATCCTCAGTGTGTTTCGAGATGAATAAAACTTCGTGTGTTCATGTTCATATTCGATTGGATTTGAATATGCGGCTATGAGGGGCCCGGGTCGGGTATGCGAATTCAAAATTCACCACAAAAAAGTTGAACTTTTTGCTCTTTACTCTTTGCTCTGGCTGTTTCTGTTGCACAAATTCCTCCCCCTCTCTAGTCTTCCAAGACCGCAAATAACCCCAAAACGAACCAAAGTATTCATGGAATTTACCAACAAGACGAACTACAGGGACTGAGGGCGAGAAGACGTATAGAAGTTTTGAACACTTCTTTTGAATGAATTCATTCGTTCTAGGGTTACAACATGCAAATTACAGAACTGAAATATGCAAATGATATTCGGGACTCGTATATTTTGTCAAAAGTGGGAAGATGGGGCAGTAAGAGAAAGATAGAGAGAGAGAAAGCGCTGTGGCCTGTGGGAGCTGTGGAGCACGTGTATAGTTGAAATAATGTTTGTGTGAGGCTGAGGATGCTTAAGAAAATTTTCATTTCAATTTTCGCATAAACTTTGGATGTAGAACTTTCCGTTCGGCCGCTGCTGTATCCTTAATCTACATCTTCAACTGGCACTCTCTAAAATAATCATAATGCTCGTAATATCACCTGCGGGTGCAATTATAACTTCTTTGTTCTAATAAAAACGTATTTTCGTTGTTCCCCCCAGCAACCGCACTGTTGACCATTTAGACTTTTGACTTGAATTCGTAGTTGTTTCGAACTAAAAGGCTAATATTTCATAACCTAATTTATAACCGGGGAAGTATAGAAGCAAAGGCATGGTTGAGATATGAGATCCTTTTAAATTAATTAAATTTTATGGGTCAAGTGCACAGGACTAAAAGAGAACTCGTGTGCGATGTATTTGTGTACATATTTAAATATAACTAAGAACGTTTGGGGCTATCGCTGACCCACAATCTAGCATTTGAGGCAAGTTTATAGTTTGTTAAAATATAATATTTAAATTTAATTTGGGGTTTGAATTTAACTGAATGCCCCAAATTCAACCCCAAAACAAAAAAAATATGTTAGTTTTAGGCGTAAAGATATTTTTATTTGAGTATTATCACTTAACCCAACTACACGTGGCTAAGGGAACCATCTTGAGATTTGCAAAGGAAGGAACTGGGACGGGAATAATCATTGGTTATAGAGAAAAAGACTCGATTTGCATGTCCACATTAACAAACCTTCTTGACATTCCAAGAGATGGAATAACTAAAAAGTATAACTTTGAAAAGAATTTTTAAACAGAATTAAGTAACAAGAAAGAGTGGGTGAGCGAAACGGTGAACTACACTCTTAAAGCAAACGCCATCAAGTGGTACACTGATGGATCGAGAACAAGCCAAGGAACTGGTGCAGGGGTCTTTTGGCAAAAGCATCTTCCAGGCAGAAGAAAATGCCATTGTGAAGTGTGCTGAACACAACCTCGAAAAAAATTACAAATTCCAAAACATCGTAATCATGTCAGATATAACCAGGCCGCACTCAAAGCACTTAACTCATATATACCATCAGTTCCAAATTGGTATGGGATTATGTGAGCAGGCTTAACGAATGGGGCAAGCATAATAATGTCACGTTTCGTTGGAGTTCGAGCCACGTTGGAATTCACGACAATGCAGAGGCAGATTCCTAAAGACTAAAAATCTGGAATGAACTCCTAAGCTGAGACAAGCCAAACTCCTACTTGAAAGCTATAATCAGGAACGATTTCTATAATGCATCAGCTTTAGTAGAAACAAACTCGGAATAATAATGGGTCTCCTCACTGGCCACTCCAAGCTAGGAGGACATCTTAACATTCTTGGCCTAGTAAGAAATGCCACGTGCAGACTCTGCAACACCCATGAGGAGATGCGATAGAAGAGAGACAATTATCCTCTCTAAAAATCCTCCAAGTCTCCAACTTTCAGGGACTAATTGGGAGGACGAGCTGTAGAATGAGCAATCTCATTCACCTCCAGAAGGGGGCACAATGGATCTTAATGTCGTAGTGTAAAATTTAGCTAACAATATTCATTTATTCTTGACTTTGGGCGCTTAAATTTAAAATGTCATAATGCGCTCAATATAATTGAAATAAGCTAATTTTATAACGACAATATTTGCAAAAATTTTTTTTAATGAATTTTTAAAGATTTTTTTCAAGGTCACTATCTTTAAACATCTTGAAAAAAATTCGTAATAAAACCGTTGGCTGACCAATTTCTGAAACAAGTTGACATTTTATAAGGATTCAATGACCTTTAAGATGGGATACATTTTTGGAATATTCCACATATGAAGTGTTAAAAATCTGGTCACTAAAACCTTTCAGATGGTTTACTTTTTTTTGCGAATATTCCACAAATGGGATGTCAAGATCCCCAAAACCTCCTAACTCAGGTAAGTCAAGCTGGGTACACCACAACGGAAAACCAAATTCTAATGATGCAGGAATTAAGTTCCAATTAAGTGCTAATTTAGTACAACACTCCCGATTTGGAACTAAAAACCCTTGACCTTCAAACTTGTGGTGTAACCAGCTTGACGTTAAGCTAGGAACACCACACCTTCAAACACAAAATTTCAAAAAACTAATGATGAAGGATTTAAGTTCATTTAGGTGCTCTTTATTTAGCGGAAGTCGAAACTGAATACTCCTACCCTTACCCCTAAAACTTTTGGTGTACCCAGCTTGACGTCAAGCTAGAAACACCACACCTTTTAAACACTGAATTTCAAAAAACTAATGATGGGGGATTTAAGTTCCATTTAAGTGCTCGGTGTTTTGCGAAAAATCAAATTAAATAGTCTACAATTTGTTCTTGAAATCAGGTGCTGAACATACAAAGTCGTGGAGACTTTCTATACTAGACTTACAAAAAAAAAAAAAATCAGATTAAATGTAAAATGGGTTAATTTGAAAACATAACGAGTTTCGCCTTTCTACTCCCATTGCTTTGGTTTGGAGTACCGTCTCCTTATCTTATTAACCAACACGTCTTTAAAAAGTTATCTACAACATTTCCGAAAAACTAATGATAAGGGATTTATGGGTTTAATAGGGGCTCATTATTTGGTAAACTCTAAACTAAACTTTTCACGATTTGTGATCTTCAAATTTAGAGTCGTAAATACAAAATCGTCGAAATTTTTTAATCTTCGATATTTAAAAAAAAAAGTTACCGATTACCTACATATATGTAGAGTAGGTATTAGGTAACTTAAACATAATGCCACCTCCAAAGGAACACGGCTAATATATACGCAACGGTTTAGTCTTGTAATTGGTTAGTCAAAGTGGTTGCTAGCTCGTAGACTAAATGATCTAAACTCTAAAGGTAAGTATAGTATAGTATATAGAAACACCAAAATTGTAACATTATTTTTTTGTACTTTAAGGTTAGAATATCTCAAAAACCTAACGTGGTTCTGAAGTCGGATTCGAATTTAAATCATCAAAAACCTTCGGAAATTTAGATTTTGTCGAATAGTGATAATAAATTAATAGAATTTTGCCAATCTGTATAGTTTTTGGTACTAACTTTATAGAGTTTCATCCAGCTCCGTCCACAATTTAAAAGGTGAAATTTTTTAATAAATAGTATACCTACTTCCATTTTCTTTAAAACAGAAAATAAAGATGTAAAAAAGAACAAGAGAGGAGTAAGGGATATTGGATGTTTAAATAGTGGACGTAGCAAGGTATTATTGTAAAAAATAAATGTGAATAAATTTCCACATAGCATACTCTCATCTACCTCCAGTTTCTTTACAAGGAAAGACATTTACAATAAATTAAGCTCCTCATTCTCAAAAGCTCTTGTTTTTGCCTTTGTCGAAAAACTATGCAGTAAAATACTCCAGCCCCAAATCCTAGACGTACATTTATTATCATAACTAATTAGATTTCAGTTATAGCTACCTATAAACATAGAGAATTGTAGATATATAGCTACATACGTATGTTTGTATATTTATTGTTTTTGTTGTTGCATAACTGAAAAAGAAGCATTATTATAGCCATCAACATCTCTTAGCCAGATGTATCTTCTGCCTTCCACCCGATGATGGTTTCATTGTCCCTTTCCTTTACATAGTCCAGGGAATCAAAGTTGACGTATATAGTATTAAGGGTTTCAAAGGGTGGTTAAATTTTAAGGGCCGATGTTAAATGTGAACCACACCTAAACGTCAAGTTAGTTTTTTTCTGCATTTCATTTGACATTTCTCAATTTCAGACTAACTCAATTAGAACCATGGAAAGATACACAATCGAGCAACGCGTTAAAGTTATTCAGGCTAGTTATGAAAATGACGATCGATTTTCGAAGAAAATCATCTTCTTTCTTTTGGGTTATTTGATAAAAAAATATGCACGACTGGGTCGCACGAACTTGCTCTTATGCGCGATCACATTGTGGTTCTTTAGTCTGAAATAAATTAGCTATAGGAGTATATATGTTATCCATTTGCCAAATCTTAGTTTAGTTTCAGGTGGTATTATGTGAGTATACAAAAATTAACAATATAGGCTAGTGTTACACATATGCAATATGCATAAAAGGAAATTATACTATTTAAACTGGTAAATTATTTTAAATCAACAAAATTAGAAAGAAATTGATTAAAATACTTTGAATCCGTTTTAACCCAACGCGATGTACGCCATCTGATTTCTTATATAAATCTTTATTTATGAGAAAAAAATTTGAAAATCGTAGGAGCGGTTTTAAAAATAATTAATTTTTTATATATAAAATTTCGTTAACATTTTTGAGAAAAATAATTGGTACGCCAATTTAAAGCATTTATTAATGTTGCGTTAAAAATTAAAGTTCACAAAAAAATCTAGTACCAGTTTTCGAAATATAAAATTTTCAAAAAATTATTTTGATTTTTTTTAAAAAATCCAAAAATTATTTTTTAGAAAATTTTGATACGCACTTTTATTTATATTTGTTGCAAGCTTCTGTATACAAAATCTAATTTTATCGGTTGATCAGATGTTGAGATGGTCGAAAATCAAAGAAACCGTTCTATGAGAGGTACTATTAATAAACCTAAAATATAAACTTTAAAGATTTTAAATGGTAGATCGTACTAATTTTAACACACAAAAAAACTTTTATGAAAATCGTAGGAGTCGTTTTTGAGAAACAAAATATTTTTCTTAACGGTTTTTTAACATTTGTATGGGAGGCACCGTTATTTTTGGGTATTAGAATAATTTTTGTCAAAAATCTTCTAGATAAAGTTAAAAAACTGCTATTTACCAAGTTTAATAAAAATCGACTTAGTCGTTTTTGAAATATTGAGTTTTCAAAAAAAAATATTAAAACTTTTTTTAAAAATCTAAAAAATATTTTTTTTTGAAAATTTTGGTACACAATATTATTTAGAATGTGTCAATACTTCTTCATAAAAAAATTGATCAGAATCAGTTTAACCGTTTTCCAGAAAAGCGAAAATCAAAAAAATGGTTCTTTGGGAGGTACCATTAATAACCATTTTTCGGAACCATTTTTTTATTAAACAGCAACTTATAACTATTTAAATTTATGGAGTTCTTAAAAACAAATTCGGTAGCGCTGGATTTGAGAAAAATAAGTTTTTCAAATGCATTTTAATGTTTTCGAAATATGAAATTTATTTTAATTCAATTTTGAAATGCAGGAGGCCTAGGATGTAACTTGAAAAAATCGATTTCAGTCGATACAATCGATTATAGGCCTTAACCGATTGTTTTTGATTCGATTGAACCAAATAAAGAGTAAAGTAGGTAAAAGTAAAGACAGTATTGGGTTAACTCAACTATATCAAGTCAAGTGCTGGCACTCTAAACTTATTTCAACTTTGAAGTAAGTAGGTAATATTGTACACAAATTCTGATTGAATTTTTATAAAATGTGTTTTAGTAAAAGTTTTTAAACTCATTTAAAGTTATTAAGCCATTTAGCATTGCATTTTTATTACTATAACTAGAAAAATACCTTTCATTTGATATCAATATCATTTATCTACTATAATTATTTTTCAAGTTATGAACAATTATTAGGAAAAGAACTCTGAAATCTTTATTTTTAAATCGGCAACTTAAAGCTCAAATATCTCGTCTTTCCCATGAACATTCTAAAATATTACACTCATATAAAAAGCTTAACGTCACCTTTCACGTTTGTTTACACTCCTGGCCAAAAAATGGGCAGTTAATTCCCTTTTTATCTTGACTTCAAAGGGGTTAAAAGCTATTTTTTTTAATAAATAACTCAACAAGTCCAAGCTTCTGTAAAATGTTACTACACAAATTACAACAACATTTTCGATGTACAGGGTGGCGCACGAATCGTGCTACAATAATAACTTTTTTTCTGTGTGTGTGGCTTATTTATTTTTATTTTGAAGTTAATTGTTTAGATTTATCAAAATGAATGCTTGTGATACTGAAAAAAGAATTTGGATAGTGCAACGGTACCATGCTTCGCAGTCCGTCATTTCCGTCCAAAGGGAGTTTAGGCGAGAGTTTGGCGGTACTCCCCCAAGGAGATGGACCATTATGAGGCTGGTGAATATGTTTGCCGAATCTGGAAGCATCGCACGAAGACCGTATCATCGAGATTCCAATGTTCGGGTTGAGGATACAATAGCGGGTGTATAGCATCGGCAATACAGGCACATCCAAGCGTTTCGACTCGAAACTTATCGGGGAAAATTGGTGTTTGCAGACGGTCATTACAATGAATACTTCCTGATGATTTGAACTTATTTCCGTATAAAGTCCAAATTAAAAGCAAGTTAAGCCTTCAGGATTTGCCTGTTCGCGTGGAATTTGCCGAAAAATGATAGCAATGGCCCAAGAAGACAACACATTGATAAATTGTTTGTTCATGTCTGATGAGGCACATTTTGATCTAAACGGCAATGTAAACAAGCAAAGTTGGCGTATATGGAGTGAATATATGATCCAAAAATGCTCTATGAGACGGAACTGCACCCAGAACGAGTCACTGTGTGGTGCGCAGTTTCATCAAGGTGTATTGTCGGGCAATACTTCTTTGAAGAAAACGGTTTACCAGTAACTTTCAAAGGGAATCGTTATTTAAAAATGTTAAATGAGTATTTTTTACCCAGAACTGCACCGAAAACGTATCCCGTTGAACAGCATTTGGTTCCAGCAAAATGGAGCAACTGAACACACAGCCAGACCAGTTATGGCGGAGCTCAAACAAAAATTCCCAAACATTAATTTCCAGGAACTCCACTTTTCGCTGGCCTCCAAGGTCACCTGACCTGACTGCACCAAACTTTTTTTTTAAGGGTTGTGTCAAGCAGGAACTGTAAAAACGAAACCCAGAAATCTGACTGAATTGAAGCAGTCCACTAAAACAGTAATTGAGGCGATCCGGATCCCAACTACTTTGGTCATTCTAGGTACGAAGTTTAATCAAAATCGCTAGGGCCGCTTTTGAGAAAATCTGAAAAAAAAAAAAACAAAAATTCTATGGCAGCTACCACAAAATTTCGAATTTCTTCTCTAGGAAATCATATACAGACGGGATGAAAAAAAAACACTTTTTCGGACTTCTCGATCGTCGAAGTGTTAGTTGTGATTACAACCTCAAGATTTATTTTTTATACGAAACCAATTCTTGCCCAATAGAGCTGGTAAAAAAGAAATATTGACTGAATACCAAGCTGGGTTCCAAAAAAGAATTCATCTTTTCAATCTCAAGCATCGGGAAGGCCATAGATAGAGAAACCTTATTCTAAACTCACCTGAACCTAAGCATGTCAATGACAGTCTACTTCAAAAATTTAACAAGGCAAATCTAACTGCCGAATGAAAAAAAAAAACAGGGTTCCCTTCTTGGACCTTGGAGAATTTCTAACGAGAGGAATAACATCATATGGTGGAAAGAAAATAGAACTTCTGCTTTACGCTGATGATACACATAATATATAGCCATTGTCAGCCATACTGCAAATGGGATGCAACAGTTACAACGAATTTCAAGTATCCCAAATATTTCTCCTTGGAAAAATTAAAATGACCTGGAGTGGAGTGGGAAATGTTATTGCTTCGAGCGATAACACCGACCATGTCCTATGTGGCACAAGTACCAATTTGGAGAGGTGGAGAAATTATTGAGATACTTCCTCAATAGAATATTTGTACTCTTGTACAATACCTCAAAGACTTCAACATAATCACTTTAATCTTCCCATAAAGCCGGAGAGTCTTGAGACAGCCTACTCATTGCCTCACATTAATTTGCCAAACAACTATTGAAGCACGCAAATGTACTGGAATATATGCTTCTATAGGGTCTTGTAACCTCCCAAGCTATGAACTGTTTCTGATATATAGGGTCCGACATCTAACGTTTTTTTCAACTAGTGTTTATTTCGTGAATGGTAACACTTAGCTCATATCTGATTTGACAGATAATTAGTTTTATCCTTCCGCTGAACGAATATGGTTGTGTATATCTACGCTTAGCAAAGTGGGCCTGCGATCGACTTAGAGAAGATGCCGATTTTGCCAAAAAAATTATCTTTTCAGATGAAGCTCATTTTGATCTTGGCGGGTAGTAAGCAAGCAAAATTGTAGCGTTTGGAGCACAGAAAACCCGCACGCATACATTGAAAAGCCGATACACCCAAAACGAGTCACTGTTTGGTGCGGATTTTGGTCCAGAGGCATAATTGGGCCGTTTTTCGAAAATGAGCAAGGAGTGGCCGTTACAGTCAATGGCGATCGTTATCGGGCCATGTTGAATGAATTTCTGTTCACAAAAATTGAAGAGGAGGATATTGGCAACATTTGGTTTCAACAGGACGGCGCGGCGCTACGTGCCACACAGCCGAAGCTACACTCGATGTTTTGCGCCATTTTCAAAAAAAAAAAAAGAAGTTATTTGGCGGACCCTTTAGTATTTCTCAATCATCAAAAAATTCAACGAACCTGAATTCCCGCTAGCTGGGAAACGTTAACATAAAAATATGAAAAAAAAAAAATCAAAAGTTATTAAGATATTTACAAAGTCGCTCTTTGGACAAAAACTTAATTATTCATAGTGAATTTTTTCTTCTTCTTCCTCGCTACCTTCCGGACTATTGGCCTTCGGTTGGTGCTCGGCTTAATGGTAGTGGAATGTCACTGCTGGTATAAGCATGGTGGCAGCAGCTATTGTATTATTTATGCTGCTTGCTGCTGATGTTTATTCCTTATAACAGGGACAATTAAATGAAGCATGGAAGAAGCATTGTTTATGTTTTTATTGTCAAGTTTTTCGGGAAATTATGAAAAGCGCTTAACGACAAATGAAATACAACAGTCGAGTCGACTGATAGTAGTTGAGAAGGTAGTCCCTAAAAACAAAATGAATTAAATGAATATACAGAGACAGACGGCCTTGGCCAGGCTATGCCAGGCCACGGAAATATGATTCCCGGCTCTCTGTTTTGACGGTCTTTTCATTGGAGTCATAAATCGCAGAATTTCCTTCCTCCCATCAGAGTTTTCATCAGAGAAAGAGAAACCAAACCCAGAAACCGTTGAACGGAACAACAACTGTTGCTTTGAAAAGAAAAGAAAGGCCTCCCAATTCTACTACTTGTCTATGTCCATGTCCATGGCATAATGTCGTCTTGCGTAGGCAGATGGTGGTGCTTAACCAACCGTCATGATGCAAACGAAGAGCACTTGGATATTTATTATGCTTTTAGTAGTTAGAGTTGCAGAGTCCAACAAATGGAATCTTATCCCACAAGAGTGTAATTTATTTTTTTTTTTTTTTTGATTTTTCTCGCTTTCTATATCCTTGCTTGTCAGCAGGAACAATGGCATTAGTCATCCGCCAGCAATAGGAATGCTGCTGATGAATGTTATTGAGAAATGAATGACGGTTGGAACGTTTTGTGATTTAGATTAAGCGGCTGCTTATCTATAATTGATGTGATGCTTGTGTGGATTTGATATGGTTCTTGACCGAGAAAGGATGACGAAGGCTTATGTTGGGAAAGCACAGCACTCAACAGGGAATTATGAATTTAGATATATGTTGTTGTATTTTTGTGTGTCCCCTGGTGCCCTCTCAAACACTATAGTCCGGAGTTCAGAGAAGTGGATACATATTATAATATACATAGTGCTGGAATTATTGATGCTGGATAATGCGCTCCAAGATGGATATTTGTAATATTTTCTGACAGGATTAGCTTTGTTCGAATAATTGGAAATTAGCTGCCAAAAACATTTGGGTTTTGCCTTTGAAAAATACCTATTGATATTGAAATTTTCATATGTACATGTGTATGGATGTGATTGAAGATCATCTTGACTAGGACACTTAACCATGTGGGATATATTTTAATTTATTCCTGGAACGTTTGTAGTCACATTTTGATGAAGTATTATTTTTGTATGTAAGCTTGATACTTCAACTTTCAACTTGAAGAAGGAATAATTGGAATTCAAGGTTAATCCTTTCAGGGACTTATGTCTATAGGTATGGCTGATATGGATTTTGAAACCTTGTTCGAAATATTCGTTACAAAAAAGTAAAAATTAAATGTTTAATTATCACAATGAAGTTTGTTGTTCAAAATTAATTTGAAGTTTTCGTAGAAGATATAACTTAATAAAGGGGTTTTCAACAGGGACGCTACAAAAGTAGAGCAACAGGGACAACAAACGACGCCATATTTCTTGCCGCTCTTTTGACATTTCTACTTCAGTAAGGTTTGCCATTTCATGATGGAAAGATATACGAGCCAACAATGAGTCGAAATTATTAAAACTTACTGCCGAAATTCGGAGTCAGTGGCCTCAACGTTAAGAGCGCTACGTCCAATTTATGGTCGTCATCATTGTCCTAGCAGATCAACAATTGAGCGTCTAGTGGAAAAATTTGAATCCACAGGCGCAGTACAAAATGTTCCCAAGCCAGTGAGACAAAAAACTGCACGTAGTGTCGAGAATATTGCTGCCGCTGAGGCTTCAGTTGCAGAAAGCCCAAATGTGTCTCTCACACGTCGTTCTCAAGCGTTGAGCATCTCTGTGACGTCGTTGTGGCGAATTTTGCGAAAAGATCTTGGCCTAAATTGACGCAAGAACTGAAGCCACTTGACCACCAGAAACGTCGTATGTTCGTGAATTGGGCTGAGCAACAACTTGAAAATGATTCGGATTTTCATAGAAAAATCATCTTCAGCGATGAGGCTCATTTCTGGCTGAATGGCTTCGTCAATAAACAAAATATGCGGTATTGGTCAAGCAGCAATCCACACGTACTCCATGAGTCATCATTGCATCCCGAAAAAATTACGGTTTGGTGTGGTTTATGGGCCGGCGGCGTCATTGGGTCGTACTTCTTCCGTGATGATCAAGACCGGCACGTTACTGTGAATGGGGATCGCTACCGTTCAATGATAACCGAATATTTTTGTCCCCAATCGGATGATATGGACTTGGAGGACATGTCGTTCGAACAGGACGGCGCCACAAGCCGCACAGCGAATATGTCACAATCAATTTATTTGAAACCAAGTTTGGAGAACGTGCGGTATCTCACGAAATGGTCCAGTCGCTTGGCCGCGATTTGACGCCGTTAGACTATTTCTTGTGGGGCTACGTCAAGTCTATGGTCTATGCCAACAAGCCAGCGACGATTGATGAACTTCGTACGAATATCGAACGTGAAATTGCAGCAGTATCGGCCGATTTATGCTTGAAAACCGTCCAAAATTGGGTTCAGCGTCTGGACTTCTGCAAGCGTGCCCGTGGTGGCCATGCAAAAAAAATCGAGTTCCATACACAATAACATCAAAGGTACTTTTACAGATATAAAGAATTTTATTGATATCCAAACCGTTTTTGTTTTATTTAAGAAAACTTTTGCAGCGCTCTAATTGAAAAACCCGATATTTCTCCGATATAAATCTTGGATTTGTGCTAGGGAAATATCAATTCTTCTGCAAAACAAGACCAAAAATAAACATAAATGTAACAATAGTTTGTTAATAGTTAGAAATTCTCTATCTCTCGGTAATTCACTCATTGAAGTCCTTAAACATGGTCTGTCCTGACCAGTTTCCTGTCACTGTCGTGAAAAGGATTATTCTAAATGATTTTTTATGAAAGCTTTGCACGGCGTAAATTCAGGCTTAACAAGCTGGCCTTCAAGTATAAAAATTTTATGCGATGAAATTATCATGCACGAAAAATATCATGCGAGAAAATTATCACGTGAGAAAAATGTCATGCAATAAAAGGATCATACGAAAAATAAATCATACAAGAAAACTACAATGCGATAAAAGTTTCACGCGGCAAAAATATCATGCCAAAAAAAAATTCATGCCATAAAGGTTGCGGGGAATTAGATATTTCTCACATTAAACTTTTCTCGCATGATATTTTTCTCGCTGAGCTAAAATAAAAAATATGCACGACTGGGTCGCACGAACTTGCTCTTATGCGCGATCACATTGTGGTTCTATAGTCTGAAATAAATTAGCTATAGGAGTATATATTTTATCCATTTGCCAAATCTTAGTTTAGTTTCAGGTGGTAAATATTATGTGAGTATACAAAAATTAACAATATAGCCTAGTGTTGCACATATGCAATATGCATAAAAGGAAATTATACTATTTAAACTAGTAAATTGATTTAAATCAACAAAATTAGAAAGAAATTGATTAAAATACTTTGAATCCGTGTTAACCCAACGCGATGTACACCATCTGATTTCTTATATAAATCTTTATTTATGAGAAAAAAATTTTGAAAATCGTAGGAGCGGTTTTAAAAATAATTAATTTTTTATATATAAAATTTCGTTAACATTTTTGAGAAAAATAATTGTTACGCCAATTTAAAGCATTTATTAATGTTGCGTTAAAAATTGAACTTCACAAAAAAATATGCTACCGGTTTTCGAAATATCGAATTTTCAAAAAATAATTTTGATTTTTTTTTTAAAAATCCAAAAATCATTTTTTAGAAAATTTTGATACGCACTTTTATTAATATTTGTTACAAGCTTCTGTATAAAAAATCTAATTTTATTCGGTTGATCATATGTTGAGATAGTCGAAAATCAAAGAAAACGTGACTATGAGAGGTACTGTTAATAAACGTAAAATATAAACTTTAAAAATTTTAAATGGTAGATCGTACTAATTTTAACACACAAATAAACTTTTATGAAAATCGTAGGAGTCGTTTTTGAGAAACAAAATATTTTTCTTAACGGTTTTTTAACATTTGTATGGGAGGTACCGTTAGTTTTGGGTATTAGAATATTTTTTGTCAAAGATCTTCTAGATTAAGTTAAAAAACTGCTATTTACCAAGTTTAATAAAAAACAACCAAGTCGTTTTTGAAATATTGAGTTTTCAAAAAAAAATATTAAAACTTTTTTTAAAAATCTAAAAAATATTTTTTTGAAAATTTTGGTACACAATATTCTTTAAAATGTGTCAATAATTCTTTTTTGTCAATAAAAAAATTGATCAGAATCAGTTTAACCGTTTTCGAGAAAAGCGAAAATCAAAAAAATGGTTCTTTGGGAGGTACCATTAATAACCATTTTTCGGAACCATTTTTTTTATTAAACGGCAACTTATAACTATTTAAATTTATTGAGTTCTTAAAAACAAATTCGCTAGCGCTGGATTTGAGAAAAATAAGTTTACCTTTTTGGCCAAGAAATTTTGTATGACAGCTACTGTTAATTTTGGTCCTAAAAAAAAGAGAAAAAAACGGGTGGGGGGAATGTCCAAAAAACGCTAGGTACCAAGTTTGAAGAAAATCGACCCATCCGTTTAGGCTGTAGTCGAACCGACAGACAGACAGACAGACAGACAGACAGACAGACGGACGTTTTTGCGAGACCCACTTTTTTTGACTTCTCTATCATCGTAATGTAAAGTTTGATCAAAATCTCGAGTTCGATTTTTTGTACGAATCCATAACTTCCCATATAGTACCTACATCGCAAGTAAAAATCGAAATTCTCTTCAAGGGAATATACATAAAAGTTTCGATGGTTTTGTTTCACAGTTTGGTTCAGTGTGAAGATTTTCTCTTGTATATAGTGGATTTGCTGGACATAAAGCCACACTGTTACTTGATGATGAAGTTTTGCAGAATGGCTCAAGAACCTTACATATTATGTTGGAAATGATCTTATGTGTGACTGCGACGTTTGGCAGGGATATATGCCTCGATAGTTTTTGGAACACGTAGCATTTCCTTATTTGTAAATGGGGCATTAATATTATTAGAATTACCTTATTCGCGCGAAGCGGGTTAGTGCACGTCTACTTGTAATGGCAAAAAACTGTTATAACTGTTATAAATTGGCATGTCTCTAGTTACGTGAATACAAAAATTATTCCACTGGAATGCACTCTTAGGTCGTTTTCGGTTGATTTTTGGAACTCTTCCATTGCTATCGAAAATGGAAAATTTGGAGTAAGAAGAGTGAAAAAAAAGTAACTCTGAACGTCTACTCGAAAGCGACATTAGACTACCTATCTCAACGCGGCTGTTTAAAAAGGAGAATATCAACCGGATAGCTTTATTCCAACAATTAAAAAAATTAACAAAACCGCTGCGCTGCAGGTTGCTTCGGTTCAAAAATGGACTTTTTAGGTTGTATTTTGGTACTGGCTAACTGTGGTGACCTGACTCCAGTGGATTCTATGTAAAAAATAAAAAGTGACAGCCGCTGATCTGTTTTGAGCGCGAAATCAAATTTTTGTATATTTTACTGTTGCCGTTTGTGTGAACAACAGGTCATTTGATCCTTATTGGTTCGGCTGTTCGGTGAGCGAGGTTTTCACACTAACCAATAAAAGTCTGTCCGACCAATGGGTTCGTAAATTCATTTGATACCCTATTTATATATACCTAACTCCCTTATGGGATAGGTAATCTCAGCCATAAATTCAACCGGAAAAGTGCATTTCGTGAAAAAGCTTGTCCGACCAGAGGTCAGCGGTTTTGCTAATATGTTTGTAGTAAAGTTTGTCATAAGGCTCTAACGGTTGCCTCCCAGACTAGATAGCAACTTTTATTTATTTCCTATATTTAATTTAAAAAAAGGGACATTTTGCCATTTTGATCTCTTTTCAAACTGAACTGATTTTGAAATTGTATATTTCCTACTCTTACTCCTACTCTGGTGGGTTGAACTTAAGTTAGATAATTCTAGAAGTAAATTAACCCACAGTTAACTGAGGAAGCGGAGAATGCACGCGAAACGACTAAAAAACCTCGGTGGATAAAACATCAAAATCATCTGTTTAGTTAATCTGGAGTTAACTCACCAAATGTTATGAGTTAACTCAGGTTTAACTCTAGTCTCGCACTGAAAAAACTGGACCTTTATAGCTAATAGAACGAAAAAACCTGACAAAGCACGAGCCCTGATGGCCTGAGCCTGACATTGATGCATACAAATCCTGACGCTTCAGGCTAAATCCTATGAGATTTGGTAGACCTAGTTGTATGGTTCTTCACAAGCTGTCTTGCCACCAAATTATTTTTCTTTTAATCAAACCTCTTGTATACTGTATATTCTCAACTTGCTCCCTCTATAATGATTTCCATTAAATAGCGGCTGGAATTGCTGCTTTCATACATCCACTCTATACCCTGTGCTTTGGTATGGGTAGGATGTCTGAGAAAATTTTATGAATAGCAAACAAAACTGTAAAGTCATTATAAAATGCTTAAAAATAACTGCTCCTCTTTAAGCTGCAAGTTGCAACTTGATGCGTATCTTATGTAGCTAAAAGGGAAACCTTCATACGATATATGTATGTATGTATGTATATTTCTAAACCTAGCCTTCAATATTTTAACCCCGGCAGAGTGGTTCTCTGGTGACTTTACCCTCGAGTGAGCAAAAGCAAAGCTATCCGGTGGCTTTGTTTCTTCTTTGTCTATCGGGAACATGATTGTGGGGTACTAACCATTTTATGTACCTATGCAAATGCATATTCTTATACATATTATGTATGTGTGTTTAGTTGGGTACAATGTTCTTTGAAGGGTCCTTTTCAAAACCGAGTTAAAACCTGCTACACTGCCTTTTCAAATCAAGTGATTTTACTAATCGATGTGTCTCTAGAAGAGGTACTGTAGTGTACGTACCTAAACAACAAAGTGGTGGTGTTCCCTTTCTATGCATAACGGTTAAATGGGGTTCCGGATGCGAGTGCTGCTCTTGTTCCGGCTTTGGCTGCATGAGCCCTTAGAATTTATACGAAATCGATGTTCTTTGAAGGTTGCAAAACTCAGTGAACTGTTCGTCTGGAAATAAACGCCTTCACTAGGTAAGTGGGTTGGATTGAAAAAGTGACCTTTAAACGATATAAGGAAGGATATAAAGGTATGTAGGTATTTGTTTTAAATTTTAAATACGTTAGAAACACGTTTACTCTTAATCGAAAATTTGAGCGTTTAGCTAAGCATAGTATATAGTTATTGTTGATTACATCTTCGGTTAGGATTATAATTTATTTTAAGGGATCCACAAAAAATGCTTATAAAAGATGGAAGGATTTGCTTAAAGTTTGTTTAATATTAACAGAGTATTCAATTACCTGAGCCTTAGCCATATGTCATGCATTGAGGACAACTCTTCGACAAGGGTATTGTTTTATATCGAAAGCTGATGGACACGCTTATGAAATACCACCTTTACTCCCGGGGTGTTGAATCCATTGTAAAGGGTCCGCCATCTAACGTTTTTTTTCAACTAGTGCTTATTTCGTGAATGGTAACACTAAGCTCATGACTGATTTGACAGATAACTAGTTTTATCCTTCCGCTGAACGAATATGGTTGTGTATACGCTGCGCTAAGTGGGCCTGCGATCGACTTAGAGAAGATGCCGATTTTGCCAAAAAAATCATCTTTTCAGATGAAGCTCATTTTGATCTTGGCGGGTAGTAAACAAGCAAAATTGTCGCATTTGGGGCACAGAAAACCCGCACGCATACATTGAAAAGCCGATACACCCAAAACGAGTCACTGTTTGGTGCGGATTTTGGTCCAGAGGCATAATTGGGCCATTTTTCGAAAATGAGCAAGGAGTGGCCGTTACAGTCAATGGCGATCGTTATCGGGACCTGTTGAACAAATTTTTGTTCACGAAAATTGAAGAGGAGGATATTGGCAACATTTGGTTTCAACAGGACAGGAAGCTACACTCGATGTTTTGCGCCATTTTCAAAAAAAAAGAAGTTATTTGGCGGACCCTTTACTTTTGAGTAGAAATAAATTGTATATTGGTATGGTAAAATCTTTGACGAGAACATGGTTTTATTATTTTTTTTTCATAATTCTTAAGAAGGTATAATTGATTTATTTATTGGTTTTATTCAAAAATTCATTTGCAATTCAATCGAAAAAGCAATCAATCGTTGTTGGAATTATCTCATTTTGAATGTTTATATTTACGTTATATAGAAAATGAGATAATTTGGATATTTTCATTTCAACAGAATTATTTAAATTGACTTAATGAGAAAATATTGAAGGTTTAATAAACATTCGATGAAATATTTTCGATTGAGTTTACCATTTTGTTAGAAATAAATAGATGATCCGAAATGTTTGTCAAAGATAAATGTTTATGATAAATGAAATGATAATGTGTGGAACTCCATACAGGTATTAATAAATAATAAATTTGGTGGTGCGACAGATGATGGATAACCAGGAATTAGTGACATACAACTCTCAACTATTCCTCTTTGCAGCTGGAAATGAGTTTAAGCCTTTTATAAACTTATCCTGATATTTTTGCATATTAAATCGCAACACAAATAATCCTAGTTCGAATGTTATGAAAATTTTAATCTAAGTATATATATGAAATGCAGGGTTGTTTGTGTCATAGTTATTAAAATCTTATGTAAGCACCTACCTACTTATCTATTTACCCTTTTATGAGGATTGTAAAAGAATGCAATCTTTTTTGAATGGAGTCTTTAAAAAAAACATTCATAGAATTTAATAAAAAGAATGCATTCAGTAACTTCAATTTGGGACTTGGACTTTAAATTATGCAATCACCATTCATTTGACATCAAAAAGATTGCAGTAATTTGTGCCTCCCCCCCATTCAGTTTACAACAGTCAATTGAATGCAATATTTTGGGAATTTATGCATTCTTTGCAATTTTTTGCATTCTATGCATCCTCAAATTGAAGTCAATGAATGCAATGTTTTTATTGAAGTCAGTGAAGATTGCATTCACAAAAGATTGCATTCTTACATAACTTAGGTACTTATTTATATTACCATCTTTATCATTACCATTATACTTGTAATATTTCACATTATTTATTTGAAATTATTATTGTGTATTTATTTAAAAGCACTTTTAGCTTTAGGTACTTGGGTAGATAGATTTTAATCATTAAAATATTTTGTGGGATAAAATATAGAGAAGGATCAACTTTTTCAACATGAAAATTTGAGGAAGATAATATAAAACAGAAACCCGCATTCTATTGAAATTATACTCGAAGGTGAAGGTGCTTAACATATACGTCATACATAGATATATATTATGTTCTTTTATATAAATGGACCTCCGGACATTAAATTTGCATGTATACATGTTTATAAAATATTTACACACGCAATGGAAGCTTATACATTCTTTTATTAATATATATAGGTACTCTAAGGAGAAAGCAATGGACAAAAGTGTCTAATATTTTGGTTGCTCATCCTTATCTTTGGCAAAATAAAATTACACAATATACCACATTTCCATATGTTTTTTAATTGAAATAAGGATCACGCATAGGGCGCATGTAGAGGAATTGTATTTTTGCTGTTACGAATCCTAAATATTTGAGTTCAACATAGCACTTGAGATCTTAAGCAGAATTATAAGCATGTATTTTTTATTGAATTTCAATTATTTAGGTACTTGAATTGAATCACTAGTTGGAAGAAGGAAATATTTTCCAAAATTTCCAAAAATTACATTTTCATGCAAATGTCATCTCCTTATACGTAGACGCATCGGCTAGGCCGAAGAAAGAATTAAAAACTATTTTCATTGCAGAAATATAGGTGAAATCATCTGATTAATTTTATTTTTATTTTAATATTACCTACTTATGAATAATAAGCAAAGCCATAGCCCTCTAAATTATATTATTCACGAATTGAAAACTTATATTTTTCAATTCATTTTGAATCATTTCAATCATTTTGAATCAATCCAATCACAGTAATGTTTTAGACTATTTTTACTTGCTCTATAGTGCAAGTATTGGTTTCGTGTAAAAAAAAATTCGAGGTTATAATCAAAACTAACACTACGATAATCGAGAAGACCGAAAAAGTGGATTTCGTCATGCCGTCCTTCGGTCTGTGCGTCTGTACGTCTGTAATTTGAGCTAGAGCCTAAACAGGTAGACCGATTTGCATGAAATTTACTACAGAGCATTTTTATGTGATTTTCTAGAGGGGAAATTCGAATTTTCTGTTTTAGCTCATCTAACGGGTGATTTTTTAGCTGGTTTGGTTTTGGCAACACTGGTTTTGACAGCTGACGTGTGTTTAGTACCTTGTGTCACTGTCAAACAGCTTCAGTTTGGTTTGCAATTTAACGATGGATCGTCTTACAAATGAACAACGCTTGCAAATTATTGAATTTTACTATCAAAATTCGTGCTCGGTTCGAAATGTTCATCGCGCGCTGCTTGTGTTCAGCGATGAGGCTCATTTTTGGTTGAATGGGTACGTAAGTAAGCAAAATTGCCGCATTTGGAGTGAAGATCAGCCAGAAGCATTGCAACAGCTACCAATGCATCCCGAAAAAGCCACTGTTTGGTGCGGTTTATGGGCCGGCGGCATTATTGGGGCTATTTCTTCAAAGATGATGCGAATCGCAGCGTTACTGTCAATGGTGAACGCTACCGAGCGATGATAACAAACTTTTTTTTGCCCGAAATGGAAGTTCTTGACTTGCATGATATGTGGTTTCAACAAGACGGTGCCACATGCCACACAGCACGCGAAACAATGGCGCAATTGCGAGGCGAGTTTGGTGAACAGTTAATTTCACGTTTCGGGCCGGTCAATTGGCCGCCTAGATCGTGCGATTTGACACCATTAGATTATTTTTTGTGGGGGTATATCAAGGCTAATGTCTATAGGGACAAGCCCGCTTCGATTGACGCACTGGAAGCCAACATCCATGCATTCATTCGTGAGATACCGGCCGATATATGTGAAAGAGTATGCCAAAATTGGACTCAGCGGATGGGCTACCTGAGACGCAGCCGCGGTCAACATTTGCATAAAATTATCTTTAAACATTAAATTGCAAGGTTCAAACTATCGATTCAAATAAATATTTCATTCATTTTTTCGAATTTTTTGTGTTTTTTTTTTTAAAAAAGTTCTAAACCTCTTAAAAAATCACCCATTAGAACGGGTTGGCTGCCATACAAATATTTTGGTTTCTTCAAATTTTCTCGAAAACGGCTCTAACGATTTTGATTAAACTTCGTACCTGTAATAACCAAGTCAATTATAAGAAAACTGCATTTCAGGTTTTTGTCAAAAAAATTCATTAAAAACAGTGATAAATAAAGCCTATTCGTTGACGAAAATCTGTTAAACTCGGAAATTTTTAAGACAAATACAAAAATCTTATTTTAAGCTCGGTTTTAATAAGCTAAAAATTCTTGTTTCAATACAGCTTAGCGATAATTTTTAGAAAGTTGGTGCTTTAATTAAGCTAAAAACATATTTATTTTTAGAATAAAAATGATAAATTGTAGCCCACTGTGAAATATAATGGCGCGGTTGGGTGGTCCTTGACATTGTTTGCATTTTTTTGCACCCACCCCAGATTTTTTTATACTTAAAATCATATTAAAAGTAAACTAATAAGCTTATATCGAACAAATTATTTGGAAAATGGAGCGCGCGATGATCGCTTCCATTCAAATATATTCAAGAAAAATACTGAAAAGAATTACGTTTCCACTAGAATTTCACTTTTTTACTTTTATTGCAACGTTCCACTATATTGACGTTCTTATTTTTGTGGGTGCATTTAGTACAGTGAACGCACACAGTTATAGTTTTTTTTTTGTAAAAATTGAATGCAGCAACTGACCCACCGTTACTTCCGTACTCACTCCACTCTCCCCTACTAGAAAAATAAATTTTTAGATTAAAAATAAAAAAAAGTATATTAAAACAACTCCATAATTTTCTTTTGTTTTTAACGTGGTATTTTTTTTAATCTGGAAATAATTTTACTGCAGGTATGCACTCCTTTTAGTATCTACTCAAGATTAGAACTAAGTTTAAAGATTTTCCATAATTTTTTTTCTGAAATTTTAAGAAAAAGGCTCTATTTTAAGTGGGAAATTTCAACTACTCGCGGACACCAGTTAACTGATTTACAAAAAATAATCATAAATTAAAGATTGTTTGAGCTTGTTTCAAAAACAAAATATGTAGGGGAGAGTGGGTACGAAAATAACATTTTTGAAATTTCGTGCCATAATTTGATAACCAATAAACGTATCAAAATGAAACATAGCGCATATTAATGAATGAACATTTAGCTTCCATTAAAAACTTATTTGGTTTCAAATTTGATTCTAGAAATATTGGAGCACGGTAAGCTCACATCCATTCCATGAATTGTTTTTATTTCTTCAAGAAAAATACTGAACAAAATTCAAGACAAAAAAAATGTACGTTTTGACTAAAATTTCACATTTTTTGCTTTTGTTGGTACATTCGACTGTACTGACTGTTGAATTTTTGTGGGTACATTCAGGACCTGATTGCAAAGAATTGTGCATTAAAAATGAATGCACAAAGTTCTATTTTTTTGTAAAAATTGAATGTAACAACTGACCCATCGTTACGTTCGTACCCACTCTTCCCTACTAAGTCAGAGATTATGTCGATCTTAATTTAGGAAGATGATCTTATATTTTGACATTTAAGGCCATTATAATACAGCATCATTTCTTATCTCAAATCAACTTTTTTTTTCTTAATTTAAGAACAAAAGCTTGTTTCACGTTATTCTATTGACAATTATGGATGTCATTTTAAGATTGAGCACATAAGAATAAAAAATGTTAAAAGAATCCTGATGCTCACCTCATACTTGCTTTTAGCTTGCGAATTTTTTCTCAGTGTATGCGCTCTTATCAAATTGAAGTGGAATGTGATTTCTGTATTAAGTTCTTTTTTAGAAAATTTAAAAATACGAAAACGGCTTTTTTCTTCGAAATATTAATTTTTGGGAGAACAAAAAAACATCACTGGGTTTTATTGATTCTAAGGTATAAGGTATATACGTCGTCGTCGGCACCTTTTTAAAAATTAATTAAATTCCTTGTTATTATTCAGAGATGTTCAAGAAGGGTCATTCAATTATTTGTTATTTTTTTTCAATATAGGTTGCAATAGTTTTTTTGCACAGAAATAATTTGTGTTACAGTAATATTTCACATAAAATGCGTCAAAAAGCTAGAGAATGTAGATGGACTCAAGACAAGACAGAAAGTAGGGACAGTTTGCTCCAATTGTGTTTCGCCCAGACACGAGAGTAAGTTGGGGTTCATCAGTTAGATGCTAAAATGCAGGATTTAAGGCAATGGTTAACAACACAAATTTGGTTACAAAAAATAAGAACTCCTAAAAGTGATTGCCTGATTGCCAGAAATCACTTATAGATGTCTTTATTAAACCAAATTTCCTTAGAATTATTATTATTATTAATTATTTGGAAATATCGGGTCTATTCGACTAATAAAAAGGGTTTTTCAATAAAAGCGCTACAAAAGTTTTTTTTTAAATAAAACAAAAACGGTTTTGGGTATCAATGAAATTCTTTATTCCTGTGAAAGTATACGTTCGATGCCATTATGTATGGAACTCGATTTCTTTTGCATGGCCACCAAGGGCACGCTTGCAGAAGTCCAGACGCTGAACCCAATTTTGGACGGTTTTCAAGCATAAATCGGCCGATACTGCTGCAATTTCACTTTCGATATTCGTACGAAGTTCATCAATCGTCGCTGGCTTGTTGGCATAGACCATAGACTTGACGTAGCCCCACAGGAAATAGTCTAACGGCGTCAAATCGCACGACCGAGGCGGCCAAGCGACTGGACCATTTCGTGAGATAATGCACGTTCTCCAAACTTGGTTTCAAATAAATTGATTGTGACATATTCGCTGTGCGGCTTAAGGCGCCGTCCTGTTGGAACCACATATCCTCCAAGTCCATATCATCCGATTGGGGACAAAAATATTCGGTTATCATTGAACGGTAGCGATCCCCATTCACAGTAACGTGCCGGTCTTGATCATCACGGAAGAAGAACGGCACAATGACGCCGCCGGCCAATAAACCACACCAAACCGTAATTTTTTCGGGATGAAATGATGACTCATGGAGTACGTGTGGATTGCTGCCTGACCAAAACCGCATATTTTGTTTATTGACGAAGCCATTCAGCCAGAAATGAGACTCATCGCTGCAGAAGATGATTTTTCGATGAAAATCCGAATCATTTTCAAGTTGTTGCTCAGCCCAATTCACGAACATACGACGCTTCTGGTGGTCAAGAGGCTTCAGTTCTTGCGTCAATTTAATCTTGTATGGATGTAGGCCAAAATCTTTTCGCAAAATTCGCCACAACGACGTCAAAGAGATGCCCAACGCTTGAGAACGACGTGTGAGAGACACATTTGGGCTTTCTGCAACTGAAGCCTCAGCGGCAGCAATATTCTCGACACTACGGGCTTTTCTTTGTCTCACTGGCACGGGAACATTTTGTTCTGTGCCTGTGGATTCAAATTTTTCCACTAGACGCTCAATTGTTGATCTGCTAGTACGATTATGACGACCATAAATTGGACGTAGCGCTCTTAACGTTGAGGCCACTGACTCCGAATTTCGGTAGTAAATTTTAATAATTTCGACTCGTTGTTGGCTCGTATATTTTTCCATCATAAAATGGCAAACCTTATTGAAGAGAAATGTCAAAAGAACGGCAAGAAATATGACGTTGTTTGCTGTCCCTGTTGCTCTACTTTTGTAGCTTCCCTGTTGAAAAACCCTTTTTGTTATGCTAACTAAAAGTGGTTAAAAGTTCAATTGTTTACCAAAAAATTTCACAAATTTCGTTTTTAAGAGACAAACCAGTAGTTTTAATCTTGAACTCAATAAAAATAAGTATATTAATCGAGAAAACGTCACCAGGGCCAGGGTCTTCTGGAGCGCGAAGGGCTATTAAAATTTTATACTTTTCATGGCGAAAGAACTGTCCTTATAGCTTCTTTTTAAAGAAAATAATCTTAAAACTAAAATGGATAAAAAGAAAAATTAGAATCCCAATAATGGCCTTCAAAAAATAAACTCGACGATGATAGCGTACAGAAAGAATGTTTCAAACAAAATGCTTCTTAAACTATATGCATTCAGCAGGATCTAGGACATCTGAAATTCAGTTTCAGGTTATATTGTTGTGTGTTTTTATTTTACTACTACTCCGGTGCCGTTCCTTGGATGTCTCTAGTCTATTCCTGAAAAGTTACTGCACAGATAGTCGCACGCATTACAATGTAAAGTTTTCTTCTTTAATTACTCGGTTACTATTGAAGAGAAGTTGAGCCAGCAGTGCCTCTACGCTCTGCCCCCTCCTCTTGAGGAACATTGTTTCATATTCAAAAGGAGTAAAAAGACTACACTACAGGACTTTCTTTTTTTTTTGTTTTTTTGTTTGTTGTGCGAGGATTTGAATGCTCATGGCTTACACAGTAAAAACAGTACCTAGAACAGTTACTATTGTGAATGCGGATGGCAGAACGCAGAAGATGGTGCTTGCTCAGTGCTCTGCTCACCCTGTGTTTCTTGTTTCACGGCTCAACTCTCTTCAAGGCGGATGGCTTTGTTATCAAAGTTTGCCAAACTAATTTGTTTTGTTTCACAAATTTGCATAATATTCCTTAAGACGAATATCTTGCAGTTGTATTATGGCCATGCGAAAAATCCTCCTCTGCCACTCCCTATTTGTAGGAATTAAAGTTTTTCCGTATAGTACAGCTGTAGGTACGGGTAAAAGAGCTGAGTTGATGGTGGGGAAGGTTAGATGTCATTTCTGAATTATTCCTTTTATGATTACATGACTATAATATAGGACAAACTAGTAAAAGGTTCCCTTTGCCTTGACCACTTAAATATAGGACACCCAAGACCCAACTTCCTAGATTCTAGTGCTGAGTAATTAAAGATGGGTGTATAATACGTATATATGTAGTTTGTTGTGGCTTTTAGGGAGCGGTCGGTGTCGGCAGGCATCAGGATCAGGAGGAACATTGTACTGCTGGTGCTGCTGGAGGGCTTGTTGTTTGATTAACTTTATGTGTGGCAATTAAACGTTATGTTTGTGGTAAGAAAAGGCTTTTTGCTTGTGGTATCTGGAAAGACCATGTAATTAAGTTGTTTTGATTATTGAGGGAAGCCTTTCGCCTTTTGCAGCTATCCACAAATTAGACTCATCTGGGAAATGTATGATAAGATGGACTTTTATAGCAAAATAAGGATTTACTTGAAGAATCAGATATATGTATGCTATATGGATAGAAAAAAATCGATGTCACAAGAACAGCAAGCCACTTATGTTGATTGGAAAAATATAGATCATGTACCTATTGGTCAAAAAAGAAATATTCATGAGTTTCATCCGAAAAACGTTCCATGAAAGAGAAAAAAGGAATTTCACTTTTCGCATACTTTAAATTTCACCCGAAAATGGTTTAATTTTCAACAATTTAATTGTAGTGGTGGCAATTATTTTGGGTGGATAGCAACGACAAAGCTTTAATGTTCATTCATTTATGTAAGCAACAAAAATTTCATTTATCAAAAATATTTAATACTTCGCAGAGTAGCAGGCTTAAAGTTGTAACTACCTCTCATCCTCTTAGTCCATTCCAACAGCTTTTTCTTGACTAATCACTTGTTCTTCACAAAAGAGGTGCAACACTTTGTTTTGCATATTTTCACAGAAATAATATTTTAATATTTTTGTATGTTTGATGGTGTTCAGGTAACACATAAAGTTTATTGAAAATGACACTTCTGATACGCATACGAAGTGCATTTTTTCTGCCGCAGAAATTCAAAATTAGCTTTTTTTTCGAGCGAGTAAAAATGTTTAAATTTCTTCTAGTTTTTGAAAATGTCAGAAACAAAATCCCCTTAATTTTACTTCAATCCATTGTTTAAGTTGCTCTAAGGATCCCTTAAGATAGTGTCTTAAAAGTGTTTGAAATATGCTATATTTTATAAAATAAAATGTAATATTAGTCAAGGTTTAGACATTCGATTCCGTTGTTTAAGTTAGATAAGTTTTAGCCAACAATTATGAATAAAAATATGTTGGATATAGTTCACATTGGATTTTTGTCAAAAAGTTCATGTAAGTTGAACTGAACTTAATAAAAAATTGCGTATTGACAAGGCCCTCACTAGTCAACTGATGAGTCCAGGTGAGATCGCCGGGAAGAAAAGCCAATTTTTATGGACTAAAGGCCATTAAAAGCTATTTTGAATTATGAATAACTTTGACAGCTGTCTAAAGCCTGGAAGTGCTGGATTTAGGCTTAAAAATCTTTGGGGGCGCAGAAAAATAATTAATTCTCAAAGTGAGCGATGATGCCTGTGGGCGCTAGTGGGCCACAGGGGGGCGGCAACAGACCTGAGAATATTTTGTGTTGAAAAAGTAGTTAAGGAGGACTGTGGATAATTTTTTGAGAAAATTCAATTTTATTGAAAAAAAATGACAAAATAATATTTTATATTTTATCTCTTTCTTTGGCGGCGCTGAAAAATAATTGATTCGCAAAGTGGGCAATAAATGAATTTAGTTTGAACTTTCAAAAAACAAAAAAATTATTACCACACACACAAATTGCAATTTAATGTATCAACATATGAAATGTCGTTGTGAGGTAGTGCGAGCCTACACAACTTTTATTTACTTAAATTATTTTTTTGAGCGTTTTTTCATATAAGATTCAATAATAAAAACCATAATTTGTATATTCATAGATTTTCCTGTTTAAATTTTAGAAAATAAGGTCTGTATGGCGTTTTTTTTTTAAACAAAAATCACAATAGGTACGTACTTTTATATATTTTTTCTAGTGTAACATATATATTTTTTTCTTTTGCAACTTCCATCTCTAAGCAATATGAACAAGAACATGTAAGAAAAAACCCATTGCATGTAAGAATATTTTTACTTTTGGCAAGTTATGGATTCGTAAAAAAAATCGAACTCGAGATTACGATTACAGCAAAGTCGAACAAAATGGATCTCGCAATTCTGTCCTTTATATTGTACGCTAAACGAGTGGGTCGATTTTCTTTAAACGTTTTGCGTTTTTTTGGGCATTCGTCCACAGGTTTTTTTCATTTTTTGTTAACCTAAAATAACGGTGTCTGCCGTAAGATTTTTTTTTAACAAAAAATAAAAATTTCATTTTTTTGAAAAACATGCCCACAAATTAAAAAAAACTCAGTGATTTTTTACAATTTTTTACCATATACGAAAAATGCAATAGTAACCTCCCATAGATCAGTTTTTTTTTATTTCCGATTTTCTCAAAAACATATCAACTGATTTTGATAATTTTTTATAGAGAATGTTACAAAAAGTTGCAAATAAATTGTATACTGAATTGTATTTTGTATGAGTTGATGCTGCCATATAATGTATGGGGGTATCTGACCCCACATTCCCTCCCCTGATGACGGTACATATTATATAATTGTAGGCCAACCTAATAAAAGCGTGTTAAAAATGTTCGGGCGTTTTCTGGCAGCACAGAAAAAAGGCTCTGCAAGAACGATTAAGAATAAAGGCAATTAAAAGAATTTAGTAAAAAAAAATAAGGGGGGCAGCGTACTCAACCGGGCCTAGGGCGGCAAAAAACCTAAATCCGCCACTGGTCTAAAGTAAGGTAATGATTATAAAAACGACTGCTAGTAAATTAGATTTAATTATTTTCAATTTTCTCAAATACGTAAAGACATTCAACTATCTGGTTTTTAATGTTTCACTAAAAAAATTGCCCCTCACACCTAAAGGAAGGAAATATACTCCTCCGCCAAAACAGTTTTTAGAAACATGTATATAGGTGTGGATATATGTTCGAAATAGACATCACAAATGGTATAAAATGTTGATTTTTGTATTTTATTGTTCGTCAAAGTCAAAAACAGAATATCCAATTACATATTCTACCCCCCCCCCCACCAGCAACCAAGATATTTATACAATTTGACACTTTTAATTTCGAAGAGAAAAAGTGTGAAGACAAAAAATATTAAGCTTGAAACGTTTAACATTTCATTGACCGAGTCTCTGTAATTAGTTCTCAAAAAAATTGAGAGTGGCAAAGTATCCAAAAATCAGTCGTCTCATGTTTTTATAAAAGAAAGCAATATTCAAGACACAAACCCTTACATGCAATGTTCTCAAAAAAAGTTATTATTTTGACATTCTCCTCGCAGCTATTCTCTCTATTTTAAAAAGAATGAAAAGTTCACAAAAATCTGTTTTTTTTTTTTCATATTTTGACCTCAAAAAACTGTCAAAGTAGGTTTACCTGATGAACTTAAAATGCATAGTTATAGAACTCAAGCAAAATGAATTTGGTAACCTACCCCGTCTTCCATCACATACACACATTTTCATTTAAAACGTCATTTTTGATTTTAAAATAAACTGACTTTTGGAAAATTTGCCAGAGTATATATATCTTTTTTCGCAAGGATCTGGATCTATAACATGAAATATTAAACATTTTGAAAGAAAATTTGTGTTAACAAATAAAATTTGAAATTCGAAAAGTGTAGTGATAAAAAATATTGGCAAGGAGAAGATACAAAATTCGATCAATTTTTTTTTAATTTTCACAACTCAAATTAATCTTTCATCGAATAAAATTTCACGTGAATTTTAAGACATTAGTCAAGATTTTAAGTTTAACGGATAATTTTTCCTTGTTTTTGTCAATTACATATTAACAGAATTTTTCATTTTTAATAAATTGAGAGCTTTAACCTTGAGTGAAACTTAAAGGTTCACCTAAGCTATGCGGCAGCGGTGGCGATTACGATAACGTTTATAGTTCGAAAAAGTCATCAGAAGGACAAACAGAGTCCTCACAAAATAGTCTGACAGGTTCAACTTCAATTGTCAGACCGGAATTGGCGATCCAGTCTTGCTGCATTCAATAAAAGTCGCAGCATTGGAACGTGAACGCAATCAATATATCGCATAGATGTGTGTCATTCCATTGATTGACTCGTGCGGCATCCACGAGTGCTCACAACTCGCGATCGCCGTTGACGTGGCTTCGGTTTGAGCATAACTTTAGCTTTAGTTAGATATATCCATTATTTTAAGGTATAATATAATCGTTTAAGTGAAAAATATGGCGATTAAAAACTTTATTCAAAAACATTGTTTCCAAAGAAAAATATTTGTTTATCACACCGTGAGATCCGTGAAATTTACAAAAATAGAAAAATTGGTTTTTAACGTGCCTTATCAAATGAGCGCTTACCAGATACGCTCGCTCATTTGAGCCATCAGGTGTGAGTAGTTTTAGTTTGGATCACGCTCGCGAGCGTTTTATATACATAGATACACATATACTCTCACGTCAAGTGCCCTCTCATTATGTCCGATAGCAAAACGCTCACGTCAAGATCGCTAGCAAATCGCACGCTCCTGAGCGTGAGACCGCTACCACTCGCCAGCCTTTATAGAATTTAGATACAAAGAAAACACAATAAAATGCTTTTCGTAAGATATTTTTAAATTTAATTTTTTATGATAATTATATGAATTAATTCCATAGAAAATATCTTGCATTCCCTCGTTTTCAAGCCAATCTGAAGTAGATGTTCCTATTAAATCGAAATTTAGTATTTAGAGGAGACTATTTTATATTTATTAATTTTACGATATTTTGAGTTAAATTCTTCAACAATGAAAGTTAAGTTAGTTAGTGTGCAAGAAATAACTTAGCACAGTTTTGATGGATGTTATTTTGGGATTATTTGAACAAGTTTTGTGGTTAAAATGCAAATGGCAGTACATATTTCTTTGCGCAAGATCAGATTACATTTTCTTGCTCCTGGTAATGCGCCCTCAGAATTTTGCGCCCTGTGCATTTGCACATCTTGCACATTATGGTTGGTCCGGCCCTGTAAGCGTATTCTGCTGTATACATATGTACGCTTAAAAGGGTGCATATTATAATTGCAAGAAGAATATGGAACCAATCCACTTGTGCTACCTACTATATTAAACAAAAAATCCATTACGAACAACCACGCAAATAAATTGATAATTATTACCTGACTTTCAAAATACTAGAACCTTTGTTTTCGAAACCGATGTTTTTATAATCGTATTTCTAAGAAGTGCGATCTATTGTAGGTAGGGAGTCCTGATGCTTATGTAGGTACCCATGAGCAAGGAATGCAACGGGGCTGCATTTTGTATATCGTCTGTCCGAATGAAAATTTCACTAAGTGTACAAAAAATCATTGCATATCATGAAATATTGAAACTCCTGCTGAAAGATTTGCTCGTCCACTTTGTCTTAATATGGGCAAAACAATAGCCTTGTTTTTTTGGAAAAGCTATCCGTAGTACAGTAGGATCTTACACCCATTACAAATACAACATCGGCAGTAGGATTACGGCCGATAAAAGCTAAAGTAGAATCCTACCGTGGATGGATTATTGACGTTTATTCGAGTCTCGAATTGGATGTTGTTAGTTTCGTTCTTAGATGTTGGTACGATTGATAATCGAATTGTATCTCGATGGTTGTGTTCATGAAGTAGTTATAATTATAAATTTCCATTGGCCAGACAAAGCGATCTTTTTGATATTTTTTTTAGTTCCCCAGTTTATATATCTAAGAAATCAGAGAACTCTATATTTTCATAAATATAAAACTGTTACTCATAAAAATTCCTTAGTTTTGCTATCAAAAAGTGTGAATAAAATTTTTTGCACTCGTTGATCGAAAACAAATTAGAAGGAAAGTGAGGAAGGAAAATTTGTAAGTTCGCAGAGCTCTTACGAAGAGCAATTTTGTATCGTTGTTTTTCTATGGTTCCCGTTTCGTTGCAGTGTTGCTTTTAACCACTTTCTTTCTAATTTTGTTCCCTTCTCCGCTTATGTTAAATGAGGTTAACTAAGTCAATACCAAATAAAATATAAGCGGAAAATAAGTAAACCCACAAAAATTAAAGACCGATACCACTTAAATTTTGTATACCTATTTTGTATATACCATCACGGACGGTATAATTGAATTACGATTTTCATTCAGAATACAAATTTTATGGTTCGAAAGAATTTCGATTTCTTTTCTTTTTTGACGAGGGGTAAATGTGGTTTCGTATTTATTTAATTTATTTGCGCTGTTAAGATTCTGTTAAATGCCAGAATACTGCCAATTTGTCAGTCGTGTAAATCCAGCATTAGTTAGTGAGTTTTGCCATAAACTGACGTTATTCCACTGCCGTAGGATCGCCTTCAAGTCATGGGCCGTATCACTATATGGTGTTTTCGCTCTTGTCTATGAGCGGCCGTTTCACTATTGATTGTTTGCGCTTTTGAACTCTGCGTACGGTTGTGGGCCAAATATGAGTTAAGAGCGTTTTCTAAGCGCTTGTGTGTGAGCGTGTGCGTAGTCCGTACCCTACTAATAATAATACGACTGATATTCCATACCTTCGGAATATTTTTGCCTTTGAATTTGTCGACTTCATTTCTCTTTCGGAAAACTAATTTTATCGAAGAGAATCTGTCAATCTTCTTTGTATTAAGGTTTTTCATATAAAAATATACCTTCATTATAAAGAATTACCGATATGTAATGACATACTTGCTATAATTTACATGAACTTAATTAATATCAAAGTTTTTTGTCAACACATTTACAGCATCATTTGTTATTGTATCCTTACTCTGAATTTCCAAACTAAAATTAATTTGTCAAGTGATTCATTGTTGAGAGTTCCATCATAACAAAAACAAGCTCAAATCGAAAGAATATAAAAACATATAAAGTAATTCAAACAAATAATATTCTATCGTCCTCAAAACATCATGTCCATGACTTGGGCAGCAAGCCTGCACAAAGTTTGAAAAGGGACACTCACTCAGTATCAGTAGGTACATAGAGCAGAACCGGTCACGTGGAAATGAAAAATAATTTATTTCCTTAAGAGTTCTGATATTTTACAATTTTATTCCCCCTAGACATGAACTCACTTCCTGTTTTGGTCCCTTGTACTTTTGCATCAGAAACTCCCATAAACTTTAAGAACTTTCAATGACCAACAACTTGTATGTATGTCCAGGACCGGAAGACGAGCATGCTCCACTGAAAAAGATGCCAAGTGATAACATTGCCTGAATGGCATATGGCCAGGCTATAGTAGATATAGTTAGTTGGATAATTGTTCCTTTTGATTGTTAACTCTGAAGGTGTGTCCTTCGTAAAATCTTGTTCACATTTTTTTGTTGTTGCAACTTTTTAGTTTTATTCTCTTCTTGAGGAGCAATGAAGATGAAGAATGACTTCATAATCATCTCAGTGTTCCAGAGCAATTATTATTTCCAGTTTTCTTCATCCTGGGCATAAGAGTTGGCCATGATGCTCAGGCATGCAGGCAGGCACGATGGATGTCTCTTTGTTAGGTCCTGGTGGGAACTGGGAAGGACTAAAAGAGGTCAGAAAGGAACTAAAAATTCCAGATTGTTTGGGGGAAATTGAACGAAGAAGGTTTTTAATATTTAAATTTACTTCGAGTCTTTGCAGAATATAGTTTGTGCATTCGTTTAATTCAAGAAAAGAACGTGCACCAAGCAACTTAAAGTTAAAGTAAACTTTGAATTTGAATTATTTCCAATTCACCTATTTACTTTACGTAAATTGCTTTTTAGCACCCTCTAGGACTATTATAATGCATCAATGGAATAGGTATACCCATTTTAAAGTCAAATTTAACAAAAACGTATTGTTTTTATAAAAGAGCCATCAGCAGCATTATACAGAACAAACAAATGTTGGAAGTAAGTTTTCAGGATCTAAAATGTACGCCTGACTGGTAGGTGCACTGAAGGCCTTAAAATGGTACTCTCTGAATAATTCTATATGACTAGAATTCGAAAGGGGAAAGGGGGCTAGTGTGTGTTCTTAATAATGAAATACGCTACACACGATAAATTCGTTGTGTTGCACCAACCGGCTAACTGTAGGTACATGTAGGGCCAACTCTATGCAGCTTACGAGTATTCACAATTTGGGCAAATGTGCGTTGGTTGTATGACCGCAAATGATGCAATCGTCGCATACTTCATAAAATCCGTGAATCGTGAATTCCCCGCTTTATTTCGTATTTTTTTAGGGCCCATAAATAGCTCAGTATTAAAATGTAAGCATTAAATGAATAACGAGCTAAAATTTTACAAATGTGTTCGCTGTAGTCCAGTCAAATGGTACATTGAAATTTGAGTTAAATCGGAATGCAATCAAATTTTAACTGCAGTTAGAGGGTATAAGTGCCAAAGGGTGTCCACAATCGCGTTTTCACAATTGTTGTTGTGTACGAATATCCAAGAATACAATCAAAGTTAGAAAAGCTCAATTCTGGCTCAAATCTTGGAAAATCTTTCTGAAAATGGGGTCCTTAATTCAAACTAGCGGAGCTTTTAATTAATAACATAGATTTGGATACACAAAATTTGGATTTAAATAAATTAATTTAATTTTTTTTTCGAAAATATTGAACTATTTTTTTTGTGCCAAATTATTTTTTTTCCAATTTTTTTTTCGAGTATTTAAAGAACTCGTTCGTTTTAACTATTTTCGGTAATAGCTCGATTGCTTGATTTCAAGATAGCAGAATATTAGTTTTTACCAAAAGTACTGGAGCACCAAATTTTGTATGATGTTATAAAAAAAAAAAAATTGTTTTTCTGTAGAGCAACTTAAGCAACAAATTGGAGTCAAACTAGGAGAATTTTATTTCTGTTGTTTTTAATTTTCTAAAGAACTAAAAGAGATCTTAGCATTATTGTTTTGGGTGTTTGACTAAAAATTAGTAAGAGCACTGAATATTAAAATCAAAAATACTACTTAATAACGTAAAATTTTAAACAAAATTAGTTTGAACAAAATTTTAATATTTATTTTTAGAATTTTGAGTTTGAAAATTAATTTTTCAAAAACTATTTTTTTTGAAGAAGCTTTATTTAAATACAAAATATAAGAAAAGATCTCTGGCCATACAAAAAAGTATATCATGGCATTGTGAGTATAACAGTTATTTATTAATAATTTTTTTTCTGTTTTAAGGCAATTTTTTAGAAAACTGCTCCTCCCGGCTGAGTGGGATGAAATAGAACCTACACGTGTTAGCACTTAGTCACACCTCATGCGATTCACCCTGTATATACATTTGTAGCTCTGTGAAGGAAGCAAGCAAAGAAATTAATGTTCTTGGAAAGGGTGGAAAAATGCCCTTAGTATCTGTCAAATTTTTTCGCTTTAAACAATTAAAACAATCAAGTAGTAAGTTTCAAGTGGATGGGTAAATTTTTAGTTCGCATGACCTACCTTGCAATTTATTTCTTATTTTGATCCGACCTATCGATTCTTGTTCCAACTTAAGCACCCTATCTGTTTGTCGCTTTTAATTGGAATCACCCTGTAATTAGGATCGTCGTACGACTGATCGTCGGATCGTCGTTAACTGATGGTTAAATCGCTTTTTTTTTTTCTAAAAAAATTTTTTTTCTCTAGTATTTTGTATTAAATCAACAAACAATTTTAATGTGATCAGATATGTAACTAACCACTTTTTTTTTTTTACTCCTTTCAAGGCTAAAAATTAAGTCCTCCTTGAGGGAGGGATCACAAGTGTAAGACTGTTTATGATTATATATTTGATGGCCGTTAATCTTTCCAGGAAAAAAAACGTCATCCTAGATAAAATGAGGTAATTAAATCCGTTCCTAGCTAGTGGTCTATTAAACGGTTTGTTTGTATATAGAAATAGATAACACACAAACAGCCAACAGCCACACAATCGTTTTTATAAATATATCTATACACATAGACAAAATATTCTGTTCATATTTGCCAATTTTTCTATGCAAAGTAAATTATAACAAAATTGTATTCAATTAATATTCATAGGTTTTCAAAAATTGAGTATACGAAATGCAACTACCTAAGCCATGAAACTAGTTTCAACATAACTGCCAACTTTAATTGAAGTTTACCCTCCACAATTTATGTGCATGTTGTTAAAAGTGTTCATATTTATTATAAAAAAAAAAAAACTTTTAAGCTTGAGTAATTAAATAAAACCTAGTTAAATAAAATCTAGTTGCAGTTAGAAGTTTAATAAATACAAAAAAATAACAAAAAAAAAAGGATAAGAAGTTTATTATAGTATAACCGCTGTATTTTGTGCCAAAACTGTGACTGGCAACTTTAATTTCACCACAAAATACTCAACTGTTCTGCCGTTCCTTTCATCATCAAACGCTTAATCAGCTCCGACACCGTGCTGAAATTGGACGGCCTCTTGGTACGTTTATTCCATTCTCCACTCTGTCTATAGTTTAACCAAAGTACTCACTGAAAGTATACTATGATTGTATGTAGCTCACATAGTGTGACAATTTGTTTGATTTAAACAGAATGGAATATCTTTAATAAAGATTTCCCCTCGGAATATTTATTTTCGCAAATTTCGCAATTTATTGATATCGGAAATAAATTTTTCATCAAAATTGAATTTTGTATTCGGGGGAAATTCCTTCATGGCGAGATGGACGATAGCAGCACATTTTTGCGAGGAAATTAAATTTTCCGGGGAAACCCGTTGTTTCTGTAACACTGAAAATTGAAAACAAAATTGTACACTCATTTTTTTTTTAATTTTACGTCTTTAGGTACTAAAGCGTGTTTTTTTTTAGACGTGCGGTTTTCAATCTGGCAATACTTTTTTTCGGAGTTGGTCTTTTTGACAGCTCTCAATGATCAATTTGGTTTGCCATTTTATAATTACATAATTGACATACTTCTGATCAACATTTGAAAGTCGTGCTAATTTATTACCAAAATAATGGTTGGGTTCGCGCGACGACGACGCATCGCGCACTGCGTCCAATATTCGGTCGACATAATCGAAAAACTGCATAAATTCGAGCAACCATATGGATCGGTTTCGCACCACGTTTACTCTAGTGGATAATGCGCATCCTCAGAGACACCCAGAGACACCGTACAGTGCGCACCGAAGACGCTATTGCTGCTGTGGAGCAGAGTTTCGAAGAAGACCCCAATGATTCCATCCGCCATTGCGCGCAACAATTGGAGCTGTCGAAAATTGGGTCCCACTTGCCTGAAATCATTTATAAAATAAAATTAAATACTAAAAACAAAAATACTACTTATTTTTTTTCAAAATTGTGAGTTTGAAAATTAATTTTTCAAAAACTGTCCACTAAAAAAACTTTATTTAAAAATAAAATAAAAAGAGATTGACAACAACTGTACAAAAAGGTATAACAGGACATTGTAAGTTTTACCGTTGTTTTTTTTTAATATTTGTATGCTCTTTTAAGTCATTTTTTTTAGAACATTTCCCATCCTCGCTAAACAAAGGGGAATAGACCCCCCTCTCCATTGCAATTTTCTTTCTTAAATTGACTCAACCTACACGCTCTATCTTTTTGTTACACCTTATGCATATATACCCAAAAAAAAAGATTTTTCTAAGAAAAAAATATAATAGGTTTGAATATCAAAATTAAAAATGTTTAATTACGCAAAATTTAAAAAAAAAATATGTTGGAAATTTACAAAAAAAAAAAAATATATTTGCAAAATTTAGAGTTTGAAATTTAATTTCTCAATTACTCATTAAAATAACTTAAATTGAAAAGAAAATTGAATACTGAATTTTTGGTTTGAAACAAAATTATGATAAATAACTATTGTATTATTTTTAATAACTTTGTTTTTTTTTAAGTCAATTTTCTAGAAAAATACAAACTGAAAATAGGCCCTCCTCTAACACTCTGTAGAAATAAATACAATTTTTTGGTAGCGCAACATCTTGTGGAGTACAACATTCTACCGAATTTCTGTATAGGCTTGATGTAAAATAACTACAAAAATAAAAAAAAAATATTATGTAAAATCTGTGGCGCAAAATTTTAAACATTTAAAACCTACTCTAAATCATAGTTAAAATCGACGCCGACTCTAAAAATGAGTTTTAGAATGAGATTCGACACTTTGATAATTTTAAACGACATAAAGTATACTTTAACGCTTAAGCACTCGTCTAACTTTAAAAACAGAAAAATGCTTCTCTATCTTTTTTAAAGTAAACTTTATCCATTCAACGTTTGTAATTTCATAAAAAAAAATTTAAAGAAAAATGTTTGATGAAGATTTTAAGCATGTAAATCAACAATCACGAAAACTGTCTTAGCTTTAATTTGTGGTGCATGAAGTCAGTAACCATTAAAACGACAAAACAACACCATTTCCAACCCCCCGATTCAATTGACTACGACACCAAACAATATCCAATACAAACATGTATTCGGTCGACCGCCCCAACAAAAACAAAAAAAAATGTGGTACATAGTGTTGGACTACCATATCGCGGCAAATCATTTTCTGCTCACAAAATCGCCCGTCATCTTAGCTGGAAAGGTGAAATAGCTATAGGGGAGTAAAAAAAAAAAAAAATTACAAACAAATTTATTTTTCAAAGGGGACACCCGGATTTGATCCGGGGACCTCTCGATCTGCAGTCGAATGCTCTACCACATATCATAAAAAAAAACCTTACAAGTGCGCTAAAAACCCTACAAATGCGCTAGAAACCCTAAAAATGCGATTAAAACACTTCATTAGTTAGAAGAGTTGTTTAAAGTGTTTAAAATTAAGAAAAGCTTAGACAAGGGCTCGCAACTAAACGACTGCGTTTACTAGAGTCGGTTTTATTCCTTAAACGAGGACTGTTTAAAAATTTACGCCTTTGATTTTAAGGATTTATTTCATAGTGAAATTATTTCTCAATTTTGAAAATATTTTTTCACTTTTCGTTTAGGGAGTTAACTCATTGGGGTTTGGTTTCTATACAGCCCGACAGCTTCCTTTAAAGAACTTCCTCAAAATTACTTTGGACTTTTGAGTAACCACCTGTAATTTCTCGCCAATCTTAAAATATTGTTAAAGAAATATCTACCTCATTTTGATTGTTTCTTTTAAATATTTTTGAATACAAAAAATATATGGTCACCCTTATTATCCACGTATACAATATGTTCTGCGGTGAAAATATGTCCAACTTATTTTCAGAGTGCATATGCGTTAAATCCTAACGCTGTACTTCTATACTTCTATACTTTATGTTCAAATTTTGACAGAACAAATTTAATTTAATTTTCACCAGAATTTGTGTTTCTAATAAAAAAAACAATGCGAAACGACTTTGCATGGCAGCTAGCAACGATAGTCTTTTTCCGGTACTTTGAGAGCTTAAAATTTCTATAAAGCGACTCTCTGGGTTAGCTGACGGCCCATCAGCTGCAGCTACATACATATATGACTTTTGATTAAATATGTCATGCTAGAGGCATCTAAAAAATTTTATATCGCTTACGTTGTTATAGTAGCACTTTGAGTTAATTGGAAGTGTGTATAATTAAATGGCTCTTTGGTCTTTCTGATGGTGATATTATTACTCACATAAAGTTGAGAGGACGACATGTCAAAGACCGCACACGCAGAGGCTAAAACATTCAAACGTGTAATGTTTGTTTTGTAGGTGAGATTTAATGAAAGTTCTATTTGATGATGCTCTTTAGTGTAAAGTTTATAGTTAGTACTTTTTTATTTCTATGAAGTGAACAAGAGGATTAATAGTTTAACTGTAAGACCGGAGGGAGCTGGTTGCGGTTGCAAAAGAAGAGAATTTAATTAAGGTTGTTAAAAATCTATGAAGTTAAATGTAAAGGCTTTGAGTTGAAGTATACCAATACCTGGTATATCGATTTCAGATTAAACATTTTGTTTTGTGTTATGTCCAAGATTTGGGTTAAATCATTTTAATTGAAATTAGAGGGTGCCATCAGAACACTCCATTTAAGTAGATAGATAGATAGATATAATTACATATAGATTTATTTTGTTTCTCAAAAAATGCTATTAACAATAATTTTTTTTTTTTTTTTTTTCAAAAATCGTCCAGGCATGGCTATGCCGTCTGTCCGATTGACGTTATATAAAACAAAATGAATGGTATTATCTTAAGATATCAAACCAAAATGAAGTTTTTATATTATAAACAAACTTTAGTTTACTGTTGTACATAAACATCTTTAAAACGCTCCGTTTACTAAAGGGTCCGCCAAATAACTTGTGAGTGTAGCTTCGGCTGTGTGGCACCTAGCGCCGTCCTGTTGAAACCAAATGTTGCCAATATCCTCCTCTTCAATTTTTGTGAACAAAAATTCGTTCAACGTGGCCCGGTAACTATCGCCATTGACTGTAACGGCCACTCCTTGCTCATTTTCGAAAAATGGCCCAATTATGCCTCTGGACCAAAATTTGCACCAAACAGTGACTCGTTTTGGGTGTATCGGCTTTTCAATGTATGCGTGCGGGTTTTCTGTGCCCCAAATGCGACAATTTTGCTTGTTTACTACCCACAAAGATCAAAATGAGCTTCATCTGAAAAGATGATTTTTTTTTGGCAAAATCGGCATCTTCTCTAAGTCGATCGCAGGCCCACTTAGCGAAGCGTATTCAAAACCATATTCGTTCAGCGGAAGGATAAAACTAATTATCTGTCAAATCAGACATGAGCTAAGTGTTTCATTCACGGAATAAGCACTAGTTGAAAAAATAAAAACGTTAGATGGCGGACCCTTTATATCAAATTGCTGTTTAATAGAAATTGAAGAGACAGATTGGAACATCCTCGCAGTTTAGGAGCTTTATAACTTCTTCTTCGGTTTTCAAGTCGCCGCTTAGAAAAGTTCTTCTTACTTCCTTCAGAACTGGACACACTCCTATAAAATGGATAACATCTTCTCTCACCCGCATGTTACAAAGGCTGCAATATATTGGAAGGTTCTCACGATGGGGAATGAAGTTGAGGCTTACAAGCTCACCTTTCAATTTGAAAATTGCCGAAATTAAACTTGCATCATATTCGTTGCGAAAATAATTTCGTTTACATATAGATTGAGTTGAAGTTGGCTGTGAATTGCTTTATGCACTGAAGAAGTGGCTTCACTTATGCTGTCGACTCTTGACTTTTCATCAAACGTCGAGATAAAGTTAAAAAGAACCCACTCTCGTGTGCTTTGAATTAGTTTGTCCTCCTAAGTTAAGTTCAAGGTTCAGTCCACAATATTCAGCAAGCTCTCTCGCTTTTCCATATACCAAAGGTTCTTTTTTTCAGCAATATGAAGAGCTATAATTTTTGGCAGTCTTACGTCTGGCATGTCGAACACCTTTATTAAATATTCTACAAGGAGATTAAGAGTTTTAACAAAAAGTGGTGATAGTCCTGTTTCAATGGTGATCATGTAATTTGGGTAATTGAAAGCATCTCTTCACATAATATCTTAGTAGCTTCTCTAGGGTCTCTTATCTTTCAAATCCCCAGATCTTAGCAGCGTACATCATAATTGATTCGGCCACGGCTAAAAAAATTTTGTATTTAACACTATGAGACACCAGCTTATTATTGAGAAACACTTTCTCCATGTTGCACTTATCGCACTTTTAGGTTAAACGTTATAAGAACTCCAAGATATTTATAAGCTTTTACCACTTCTATCGGTTCTCTGTCATAATACCATTTCTCCATTCTTGATAATCTACCTGATCCATTTTTAAAAATCATTAATTTAGATTTGCTAAAGTTCACTATCAAATTCCACAATTTGCAGTACATATCAATTTTATTGATCATCAGTTGTAGAGTTTCGGGTGAAATAGCAAATAGGATGACATCATCTGCAAACAGCAGAGCTTTGAAAAGAATTCCTGAATATTCAATTCCTCCTGGTAAGAAGTCTATAAGATCGCTGATGAATAAAGCGAAGAGATATGGGCTTAAAGGACATCCCTGTTTGACTCCCATGTTGGTTTCGAACCATTTAAGTACACTCCCTCGGGCTTAATTTTAATGGTGCAGTTCCTTATCTCTGTAAATATAAGTGAGGAGAATGTACCTTAAAGCAGTCTATGCGTCAGTCTGAACTATAATTAATTAATTAGAACAGGCAATACTAGTTAACTAGACAATACTAGTCTTTATTTGAGTTCTTGACTCGATGACAATCTTAATACAACTGACTGCTTATCTTGAATCAGATCAGATCATTCTATGACAAACTAGCTGCTTATTCTCTACTTACATTATACATAGGTTACGTTAAAGTATTATAAGTACAGTGGAGTGCGAAGGTTTCACTACAATAAATCTATCGCAAAAAATGGTTACAACAAGAATTGTTAAAAACACTATTTCCAACTTTCTGACACCTTCTTTGGCACTTTGAAAACGGTCAAAATAATTGTGTGGTGTATACACGTCAAAGTATATGAATCCTTGTTAAAAAAAAAACCGATTTATTACTTTACATAGCCGTTTTAGAGCAAATTGTTTACTTTAGGCTCCAAGGAATTACAAACAATTGGTCTTTGCCAAATCTAAAGTGAAAAAATCAAACCGTTAATTGCGGTTAAATTTACTACAACAAGTTTCACCTACCTATTTTTTTTTGTCAATCCATTTTTGACCTCCTCCTATCGTTGCGGCTTCAAAATATTGGCAGAATGCAGTTGAAACCTAGTATCCTTCAACCAGAGTCCTGCTCTTAAAGTATCTTGGAAAAGCAGCACAAATAGGTCTTAGTAGTTTCGTAGTTTGAGTTGTGTGACTGGCTGGTAGTCCACACTTACTACCAATAATTTACTGTGTGACGGGCGGTCCACAAAACGACATGTATATGTGTGACAGGTTGTCGAAAATAAAATGAATTGTTTGACAGATGGTCCTCGAAATCATCAAGTGTGCGACAGATGGTCCACACAAGGATAAAACATGATAAATCCCACCCATGTTCAACGACATGTGTGATACTTTGTTCACCCCAACCTAAATTTAGCGTTCGCGAAAGGCAGTGGATCCCATATCTGACCAAATGTGTTCTACCAACTTGTTAGTTTGGGCTAGGGGCTTTGTTCGTAGTTTTAGCTATTGTAATTGACGGGTGGGGATGGGGATTGAACTTGTCCATTGAGCTACTTTTGGAAAGAGATCGCATGCGTGGCTCGATTCAATAGCGGCGCACACTTCAGCTTATTGGCGGGGTGCTGCAGTTAGACTGTAACCGAAGAATTGGCTTTCTGTCGATTTCCAAATCAATTGTTCACTTTTCATTATTGTTGAACAAATTATCCGTGTTCTACCCATAATATTTAAAAAGGTTTCCCAGTTAAATCTATTTTAATAAATATTGAAATTCCAATCCGAAAACTGAATTCTTGTTTTATTTCCCTTGGAATAACTCTTTTTTAGTGTTTTTTCAAAAGGTACCATAAAACTTCCTGGTACACCCTGTACTTCAAGTTTGAGTTAGATTAGTTAGATTAATAGAATCTTAATTCACGTTGAACCCACCTCCAAGCTGAGTTGCTCGGTGCCAGCTTAAGCACTTTATGTGTTGTCTGATGTGAACGCACCCATTTCGTTTGACATAGTTTGTTTGTTTGTTTGTCACGAAAACACGCCGATTTCGTGCATTCGATTAAATTTTAAATTTATTAACTTTTGGTTCTTTTGTCTATTTATTTTATTGTAATTTATTGAATCTATGGATTGTTGTTCCGCCACCATAATTTAACAATAATAACCTCATCCTAAAGTAAAATTCGCAGCAAAATATTGTTCTCAAGCTAAACTCCTTAAAAAGCGTCGAACATGGAATTTGAATTTTATTTATATAAAAACAGCTATTTTTTAGAACACAAATAAAATGATTATATGCGCTCACAGTTATGTAGGTTTTCTGAATTATTAACATATCTACATATTTCCAGGTATTTTTGTACTTATATGAGATATCTTCAAAATTTCAGCAATACAAAAATATTGATTCGAAAATAAACTAATCTTTCATACAAACTAAACTCCAAGCAAGCATAACCACCATTGCGCCAGCTTGAGTCATAAAAATTCCAAATGGAATTTCTCGGAAGCGAAGCGTGAAAATGGTTTTGCCATAGAGACAATCGGAAATAAATATCCAAGTTAATATCGGAAAGCATTCGATCAGTATCTTAATAGGTTTTGTCCCATTGACCGCAAATCGAATGTTCATTCGCTCTACGCATAAATCTCCATGACTAAGCCACCTTTGACCCAGAGCTGTGTTAATGGCAACTTGTTCGTGTTTTGGTTATGCGGAGAATGCCATCAAAAACGAACCAAGTGATGATGGTGGTCCTTATAGAGCTTCGAAATGGTTGCGGGAGTTATTTTTATTTTTATTTTTTTTTTATTTTGTTTGTTCTTGTTTGTTTTTCTCCAAAAGGAAATTCACTCCCGAGAGCATCACATAAAAATCTAATCCTCTTATTGAATGGAGGATAACGAACAAGAACATATCAACAGATCACAACAACCTATGTATATATGTATATAGCCGGCCATAGGGTATATAATTATTTATGAAGGGCAAAGGCTGATGCCTCCTCAATGCCATATCCTTAAATGTGTTCTTAAAGAGGTGGCTTAAGATGAATAGATCTATCTATCAGTTGTGGTATACAAGCAAAGGACCAAAGATCCAATAGGAATAGGAAAACGTAGCAATTCCACGAACCTGCACAACATATATAATTTTATTCTCTGGGCTGCTTTTTATTTTCGAATAAGACGAACTGATTTATCATTGTCGAAACGAATAATTGATTTCCATCAGACAAAAGCATTGAACTCTCTTTTAAAATCGAATTTCATACGCCTGGCCCTGGCCCTGAGTTCTAAGAACCTAGAAAATAATTTGTTAGACAAGCAGAAGGTTGTATTAATTGGTAAGCCCTGCAGTTTTGCACTTTATCGGTGACTAATTGGATCAAAAAATTTCTTTAAATCGAATAAAAATACAGAATGCGATTTTTTAAATCAATTTAACCTGAACCCTTTTATTTTGCTCAGCTTTTTATATTGACAGCTGCACCTAGTCCTAGAATTAAACGATACCATTAAAGTAGGTGTGGTGATATAGTAAGTCGAAACCTGATACTCGATTTTAAGTGTTTAAGTTATGTCTGAAAAGTGTAAGTTAGATATGCCCTAAAACAATAATCCACACTACAATATTTTTGGATTTATTTCCTAAAGTTGGGTTTTTAAATAGATGGCACCTGCACCCATGTTCTGTAACTGTAAAAAAATAAGCGTGGAGCGAAGGCTTCAGAAAGTCAAAAAATGTACTTATTAGATTTTTTGGAGGAAAGGTCAGGCTTAGCAAACGACAAGTAAGAAAACATAATAGTAACGTTTCATGTAAAGGGTGTTTTTTTGAGACGTGCGTTCTTCAAGAAGAAATAAAACGCATATAATTTAATTTTATGGCCAAGAATTTAGCTGTATTATAAAGATAAGGGGAAGCAGCCGCCGCGGCTGGTTCCAATAAATTCCAGCCGAGAGGCCCAATTTTCGACCACTTTTTGCAGCAATTGGGGCCGTACGTCAGCAATAACGCACCAAGTATTCTCTTCCAAGGCGTCAATCGTCTCGGGCTTATCTGCGTAGACAAGTGACTTCAAATAACCCCACACAAAATAGTCCAGCGGTGTTAAATCGCATGATCTTGGAGGCCACGGCACAGGCCCACGACGCGAGATAATGCGCTCACCAAAAGTTTCCTTCAATAAATTGATTGTTTCGTTGGCTGTATGGCATGTAGCGCCGTCTTGTTGGAACCAAAGGTCGTTCACATCAACATCCTCCAAATCAGGCATGAAAAAGTCATTAATTATGGCTCTATAGCGTTCCCCATTGACTGTTACAATATGGCCGGCTTCATTTTTGAAGAAATGCGTTGTTCAGGCTTCAGTCTATTTATTATAAAATTGCGAACCAAATTGAGCATAAATCAAGTAACAGCTGTCAAAAACACTAACTTTGAAAAAAGTATTGCCAGATTGAAAACCACACGTCTAAAAACAACACCCTTTACGATTTGTGGAATATGACATTGTTCAAATGTACGCGCGCCGCGGTGCGTATCTGAGAAGTCCAATTTTCGGATGACTTTGGATGAGCGGTGGCACGGGTTATGTGAACGCTTATTCAAAATCCCGTCTTTTATAATCAAACGCTTTTAAAAATCCCTTAATAGGCCGCTAAACCCGTTTTTTAGAACACATAATTAAAACTTATTGATTTCATGTTCGTTATTTAATTCTAAATAAGCAACTTTAAAAGTATTAGTCACTCACTTACGTAATGTGATCACAATCCATTGCGGTTCTTTTTCCATTAGTAATAGAAAGTAAGGCGGATTTGTACTGGACTAACAGGTATGCAACAGGTTGTTGGTGGATAGAACCTTTGGAAGAAACGGGAGAATGGCAACACCAGTGGCAACACCAGTTTGCTTTTTTGGAACGGGAAATATTTTAGCCTTCTTCGATTCTGAAGGAAACTCGGATGTGGTTATTTTGCTATTGATTATAGGGTAGTTCTTAAGCACAGTATATTAAGGCAGCAATAATTTTACAAACTTAGGTTCCATTAGGTCAAGGCCAGAAGCATTCGATTTAATTGATTTCATGTCGCAACTACATCTTCTTCTCGAATTTTTATAAAGTTGAGGTAGTCGTTGATACCGATTGATTCCTCTTCAATAATAAGTTAATCAATAGGTGTAACAACATGGAAGGATTGTGGCGTGAAGCTGAACTTTTTGTTGAGAACATCACAATCGATGGCATCAGCTAAACTCTTAGATTGCTTAACTTCCATAACTTATTTGCCAGAAAATAGTGGAACAAGTTAGTGTTTGAAGCAAACCCTTTTTCCGATATAAATACAAGCCGAAGCAAGCTTTGTGAATAAAAGGAACGCACTCCTGTTTACGTAAGCGTATAATTAAACTAATACAGCCTTACGTTTGACATTCAAAATTGGTGTCTGCACCTCCTAATAGACTTTTAAAAAAAACTTGTTTTATAATGTCTTATTGATGTATATTATTGGATTATAAAAACTTAAAATTATACGTTTAGTGCATTAAATTCATAAAAAAATACTTATATAACTTATGTATAGGACTTTGAGTATGTAATGGGTGATTTTTTAAGAGGTTTAGAACTTTAAAAAAAAAAAAAACACAAAAAATTCAAAAAAATGAATGAAATATTTATTTGAATCGATAGTTTGAACCTTGCAATTTAATGTTTAAAGATAATTTTATGCAAATGTTGACCGCGGCTGCGTCTCAGGTAGCCCATCCGCTGAGTCCAATTTTGGCATACTCTTTCACACATATCGGCCGGTATCTCACGAATGAATGCATGGATGTTGGCTTCCAGTGCGTCAATCGAAGCGGGCTTGTCCCTATAGACATTAGCCTTGACATACCCCCACAAAAAATAATCTAATGGTGTCAAATCGCACGATCTAGGCGGCCAATTGACCGGCCCGAAACGTGAAATTAACTGTTCACCAAACTCGCCTCGCAATTGCGCCATTGTTTCGCGTGCTGTGTGGCATGTGGCACCGTCTTGTTGAAACCACATATCATGCAAGTCAAGAACTTCCATTTCGGGCAAAATAAAGTTTGTTATCATCGCTCGGTAGCGTTCACCATTGACAGTAACGCTGCGATTCGCATCATCTTTGAAGAAATATGGCCCAATAATGCCGCCGGCCCATAAACCGCACCAAACAGTGGCTTTTTCGGGATGCATTGGTATGCTTCTGGCTGATCTTCACTCCAAATGCGGCAATTTTGCTTATTTACGTACCCATTCAACCAAAATGAGCCTCATCGCTGAACACAAGCAGCGCGCGATGAACATTTCGAACCGAGCACGAATTTTGATAGTAAAATTCAATAATTTGCAAGCGTTGTTCATTTGTAAGACGATCCATGGTTAAATTGCAAACCAAACTGAAGCTGTTTGACAGTGACACAAGGTACTAAACACACGTCAGCTGTCAAAACCAGTGTTGCCAAAACCAAACCAGCTAAAAAATCACCCGTTACTTGTACATGTACCTACATACTTTGAAATTTGCAAAATGCTTGGCTCTTATAAAAATTGTCATAACAAGATATTCTATTTTAAGTTTAGCGAAAGGATAGAAAAGAGTCTTACGGGAGTTTTTTCTTTAGACTTCAAGAACTTAACTCTCTAACTAACAAACTCCCGGAGTTAAGCTCTTCAAATTTGAAAAGAACTCCCATAAGATTCTTTTATATCCTTTTGCTATACTTAATAATGAATCTCTTGTTATGACACTCAAATTCGTTTCATAGCATTTTTTTTTGTGAGAGCTGAGAGCTAAGCATTTTTCAAATTTGAAAGTACTTAAATCCTATATCTAAATCTATTTAAGTCTCATAAGTATCTCGTTATGAAATTAAAACTCTAAACGTCATTTTAAGTCTTTATAATCCCATAAGAATACTTCAATGAGACTATTCATAAATAAGTTTTTTTCAAGATTCTAATGGGAGCTACGGCGGCGCCAGCTTTGAATATCAAACGAACAGATGTTATAGTTCAATTGTACAGTGCAGTGATAGAATTGATCGAAACAACCTTATTAATTATACTAATGGAAATCACCATGAGTATCCCATAATGTTGATGGCATATCTTATACTGTTGTTGCATCGGCTGTCATCAGCTTTGGAGTGATTTAAATAACACCAAGCTTTATCTAGTTGACTTTGATTGTTACTTTATTTGAAAAATTATTAGGTTATAATTCGATTCCATTGTTTCAAAATGTTAATCTAACACAACTATCGATTTTTTGCTTTCTCATTTGAATTTCTTAATAAAAGTTGGCAATTGCAATAAAAAGGAACACCCCACAGACAAATGTGTTTCGTTTGAAAATTAAATGTCAAATTTAAGTCCCATAAGAGCATTTTAGTTCCCATAAGAAGTACTTTCTCTCAGAGAAAATTTATATTTACTGAGAGCGACACTTCTTACGGGAGTTCAAACGTTCTAATGGGACTACAATTTGACGTTTAACTTTCAAACGAAACACATTTATCTGTGTTGCTTTCCGTTTCATCAGCATCCAAAGATCTCATAGAGATGTTAAAACAAGAGTTAAAGTATCAATCAACAGCAGCCATGTTGCAAAATGAACAAAATGTTTTCATTATATTTTGAGGGTTACCGTAGCTTAAAAAAAATATTCTAAATAAATTATCTTATTTGGTTTCCTATTCTGACCAAAACTTGTAAAAAGTTTTATAGGTTATATTCATGTTGTTTCCTCTTATTTGCTGTCGATATTAGTTGTATAAAAAATGGTTTTGTGTAACTTAGTATTCAGCTACTATACTAAGGAAGAATGAGCGGGGACATTTTTTTTTGTGTTATGTCATTATTTAAAATTTGTGACAGCAGTATAATAACACGACACAAGTAAAATGGCATCTTTAAAAAAAAACAGTTGTTTTTGTCAGTTTTTAATGACAAATATATTGGAAGATTTCAGAAAATCTTAATAATGAAAAAGCTTCAAATTTTGTGCCACTCTAGATCCAATTTTTGTCATAAAAGCACGATAATGACAATAATTGGAAACAAATATGGTATGAATGATCGCATTTTGTGAATTGTATAAAAACATACTTTAGTGATTTTTGCATCTAAAAAAAATATTAATGGTAACCCTTTTTCTTATTATAATTAATAACAAAATATTTTAAACATGCATAGTTTTGGAAGCGCGTTGTTATTTTTCGAAGCAAAATGTGGAAATTAGTAGATGCAGTTTTAATTGCACCAAGAATTTAGCCTACATATGCCATGATTTTTACAAATATAATACGTCAATTAACTTGTGAGATAAATACTCACACAAAAAAACACATTATTTTTTGACATGAGAGAATCACGAACACACATAAAAAACTATTCGCCTAGCTTCTTCTAAAAGAAATTAAAAATGCTAAAGATTTATGTTTTTTTTTAAGTTTACACACACTCGTTCTCTTTTTAGCAACTTCTGTAGGAAGAGAAGCACTCCCATAGGAAGAGTTCAGAGAGCTTTACTAGATTTACAAAGCGGTGTCTATAATCGCATAAGAAGAATAAAACTCTTCCTATAGGATCAAGAGGCTCCCATAACTAGGCCATTTAAGGCTTTTAACAATCTTATAAGAATCTAGAAGAACTCCTCAAGAGTGCATTTAGCTGCCTAAAATAAGTCTTGTAGCGCTCTCGGAGCATCTTATGAGAGGAAAAATGTTAATTGGGTATGTAAGTGTATGTTAGTTGAGCATGTACAAACAATCAAACGTTATTGTTTTTATTGAAGATTTTTGATATTTTTTCGCTCTTAATAATTCTCTGAATGGTTTATTTTTGTTTTAATAAATATTGCATGTGAATCTTTATGAGGGAAACAAAAACCATCAAACAACAAATTTAAATTAACTGCTGGAGTTCGAGAGACAAAAAGTAAATAACAAACCCCCTATTTTCGATACACTCACATATTTATTTCATTTGAAGATTGATTTTGCTATAAAACTAGGTATAATTTAAAGAACTCAATTACCTTCTCTAATCTTTAAAGTTTAAACCAAAAATAGATAGGTACCTACATTATTTATTTCCTTTGCACAAATAAAGCACAATTGATTTCTTTTTTCTTATCTAGGGCTTTATAAATATTTTATCATCAACAAACACGGCCCAAAGAGGGATAGAATAAAAGGAATGTAAATTTATAAGAACAAAAAAAAAATACCCTCAGAACCTGAGCCGCTGGAAAAAAAGGAAAAAATAAAGGACATGACAAAAAAAAAAAAAAATCTTTAAAAAAATGCAGCATAGAAACTTTAACAAGGATTATTATCTTTGTACAATGTTATAGGTAGGAAGAATAAAATTTATGTCGGGTTCCAAATTCACATTATCCAACACAAGCGTTTTCTATTCAATTTTTTTTATTTTTATTTTTTTTTGCACAAAGAATGACCATCAGCAAAACAGCAAGCAGATTCAGAACCAAAGAGAAAAAGGAAATAAAAGTAGAAAAAAAGTTTTAAAGTTGAGTATAGCGATCGAATAAACTTTGGTAGCATTTTTTATTCCTTTTGCTGGTCGGTAGTTTTTTTTTTTTTTTTTACGATAGTACCTACTACTACTACCTGACTTACAGAATTGAAAATAAAAAAAAAAAGAATATGAGGAGAAATACATAGCCAGCTGCTTCCTGATTGCTATTGAACTTTTTAAAAAGTTCCAACCGCTTAGACGGTAGCAGAGTAACTGCTACCTACAGCTAGTCGACGGAAATTTTAAAATATCGTTCTTGTTAAGCAACATTGTATTAGTTCCTTCCGTGTAAGGTTTTTTTGATCCAATAGCCAAGGTAAAAATATAACTTGGAAAAATTGTAAACTTATTTAGACAAGAAAAATTCTTTAATGGATTATGTGAAAATCGTTTAAGACTTTTGTTTGTTTTCTCCTTTTTTTTTGTAATTTGTTTCTGGTTTAATGCAACCGAAGAGCGCTTATCAAGTTCGTGTTTCAAGAACAATTTGCATTATTAAATTGTTAAGAACTAAAGCTTTTAAAAACAGAAAAGATGATGCAGGACTTTGGAGAGAGGAAATCGATTAGTTTTTTTTTTTTTTTTGTTAAACCTTTCGAAGTAAATATTTATTATGTAAATCAGTAGAGCGTGGCAAACGAGTGTCCAATCAAGGGTTTGAAGTCATTTCATTTCAATTAATTTACTTTCCTTCTTTAAGCTAGACTTACGTAGATACCATCAGCTCAGGTTTTACATAGGGACATCTAAACGAGAAGGTCACAAGTTGTGATTCACAACTCTGGGCTTTCTGGGGGTGTTATACCTCTGAAAATTTGTATAAAGGGTCAAAACGGGTTACCGAGAGGTAAATGGGGACCCATAAAAATTTCCAATAAAACGCAAAATTAATATTCTGTGTTCATAGATTTTCGAACAAATTATTTTTTTATTTCAAATAGTGTCGACAAAATTTCTAGATTTCTAAAAAGTGTCCAAAATGCATTATTTTTCAAAAAGGTTTACCTGGTGTTCGAGTGTTCTAAAAGGTGTCAAATGGGCACTTAAGTGTCCCAAAGGTAACCCCGCACAGTTGCCAACAATTTATTAGTCCCAGTATTACGACATTATCAGAGCGGTATAACCGAATACACCGTAGCCTACCACGACCACCCAGTCCTGAGAGAGCTACCCGTGCTAGTGCTATATGACCATGAATGTGTATACCGAAAAAAGGAGAAAATGCTGTACTGTAAAACTTATGAGAAGCAGATGCTAGGTAGACAGAAGAGATATTATGCAGGCTTCACAGTTCAAGGAGATCGTAGACTCTCGTGATCGAAACAAGACCCGAGAAGCAAAGCAACTATGGCTTCAGGTCTTAAGTCTAAGACGCAGGAAACTATAGCTGATAGGTCTTCTAAACTATTCGAAACAACCACGATGCACAAGGGTTCCGAAGTTCCGATAATTTGGAGCAGCTTATGAAAAACTTGATAATTTGGAGCAGCTTATGAAAAACTTGATTTAGTTATTTTCAGTTTTCTCAAAAACAAGGTTTTTAGTGTTTGACACAAATTTCTTAAGAGTATTGATTATTAAAAACAAAAAAAATATTTTATATCAGAATGTAAGATTCTAAAAAAAATCGTTTTTTAAATTTTGTTTCAGATTTTTTTTTTCAAAATTTTGACTTCAAAAGATATTTTTGTTTAAATCATTTACTCAAATAACTTCATTTTAAAATAAAATGTACGCTTAGGTCGCACAAACTTGATCTTAATGTGTAATCATACTCAGTGACGTCTTAAGGCATGTGCCCGGTGGGCCAGGGCCCCGGAATTTTTGGGGGCCCCGAAAAAATACAGTTCAATTTGCGATTTAATTTATTCAGATATTTCAAATAATAAGCTTTGCAGTTACAATAAATGTGTATAAACGAAAAGGAATTTTTTAAATCTGACAAGTTTTATTTTTACCCCATTTCACCCTACAAATCTCAAAATTAAGAAAAAAATATTCTTGAAGCCATTTCTTAAGAATAACCTTTCAAACGCATGTAGAGTTTTTTTTAATCGGATATATTTTTTTTTATTTTACCCCATTTCACCCTACAAAGTAAATTGTTCCTATTCTGCTATTCGGGGCGGAGAAGAATCCTACAATACAAAGATCATTTAAATCGGTCCAGCCCTTTTTGTAACTAAACTGACTTTGTTTTATTAGAATGTATTAAGATTTGAAGGTTTGAATTCGATTCCCAGCCTCGTCCACTTGAAAAAAATGAATATCAGGTACTTTCTCTTGCGAGAGGGTCACAAATCCTCCCAGAGTGTTTTTGGTCATGAATCGGTGCGTCTCACCTTAGCCGTTTGAACTCGGCAGAATTCCTGCAAACAAACAACACGCACACAGGCTCTCCACGAGCTTGCACTCCACCAAATTTATTTTATTAAAACAAAAACAAAAAAATATATACATGCGTCTTCAATGTCTGTTTACGCACAGTTGTTAACCACAAGAGCAAGTTCGTGTGATCAAGTCGGGCATATTTTTCAATTCTGTTTTTTAATAAAATTGTTTTAGTTTTTGAAAAATTAATTTTCAAACTTAATATTTTGAAAAAAAAATGCAAAAAATTTTGTTCCAACTAGTTTTTTTACGTGCAAAATACATAGTTTTGCATTTTTTAATAAAAAAAAAGACAATTCGAACTGCACCATTCCCTAAATCCATCAAGATCGTCTTGTAAAAGTATATACAGACAGTGGACGATTTTATTCTTTTGTAAAGATTGATTTCATCAGCATAAATAAGAACAGAAGAATTTCTATAGAATTGCTGTGTCATTTATAAATAAAATAAATAAAACAGGACCCAAATAGCTACCCTGAGGAACTCCTGAGTTTTCTAAATATTTTCAATTTATGTGTTTTTGCAGAGATAATTTAACAAAAACACAATTTTTTCGAGATCAAATTTTAATATTTGATGAATGAATTTTAGGAAATGATGGAAGTTATTTATTTGGACCTGTACGACCATAATTATTAACTCACTTTATCCATATTAAATTAATTAAAATCCAAACATTAAATCCAATTCAATATTATTCACGCACTAAATTATATTGATTTAATAAATCTGGAATTAAAGTCCAAGTGAATAATATAAAGATTAGTGTAAAGCTTGGATTCACCAAGTACCGCTGAACGCAAAAAAACCATATTGAATATAAGCAATTGCTAAAGGCGTGTTTTTTTTTGAAAGTTCGGAGGAAATTGCTCAAAAAAAATGACGTCAGGGATAAGTAATTTGTATGCTAAATGCAAAAACAACTAATTCCCTTTAGGCTTAGCTTAAGCGCAGAGAATCCTCGGGGCACGGAGAAAAACTGTGTTACCGGTAGCGTGAATTACATATACTATAGTTATCGATAGTTTGTACGGAAACTCAATTTTTTTTTCTGTGATGTATTGATTTGGATTCTCAAGAAATTATAAGATGACTTAATAAAAACTATTTTTGTTTTTTCTATAAAATTTTCACAAACTTAAGAAAAGCTAATTTGCTGATAAACCTATTACCAGTTGCACTTGTCCTTGATTAAAGATGAACAGCTGTGAACAAACTGTCCCTGAGTCTTCCAAGGACTTCACTTTCAATACCCCCCTATTGTGTTTAATTTACAGGTTCTGAACAATGGTTTGACTCTTAGGCCGGTATTCACCGATCACTCATAAACGGCTCTTAAGTTTATGAGGCTCATAACTTGAAAATTATTTGTGGTATTCACCAACCACTCCTAAGTTTTCTCGAAGCTCGAAAATGAGAGCCGCTCTCTCACAGCCAGACATACCCAAACTGTGAAATGAAGCTGTTTTTTGTTGAAAAAAATTTAAAATCTTTTCACAAAGGCTAAAATGAATTTAAAATCACTTTATTTCATTGCAGTTTTACATTTCTTTGCATACATTTTGTCATTTATTTACTTATCTTCATTTTATTTATTTCAATGGCGTGTTTCTTCGTTGAAATTTTAATCTAAGAACATTGAAATTGCAAAAAAAAAAACTCAAGCAATGTGAGAGTTGACATGTGGACTTCGAAAATTTTTGATGAGAGCCCTCTCATAACTTAAGAGTGGTCGGGACCAGTCATAAGTCTTGTGAGCGCTCATAAATATTCACTATTATAGCTTGGTAGATAGGTTTATGCGGCTCTTAAGTTATGAGCGTTCGGTGAATACCGGCCTTAAAGTGTTCTATATGTATTTTGAGACCCAATAATCTTTTAATGTGACTTAAATACTTTCTGTACATACATTATGCGTTTTCTTTTATCAAACAACCCAACTGATATAGTAAAGTATTTTCCAAGAATAAGCAACACTTAAGTTCTGGGTAGGTATAGGTATACACGCCACCTACATTATTTGCCACATCAAGATTTCCTCGCTCTGTATGGAAATACTGAAAAATGAAGTGATATAGCTTGAGATATCGAATAAAACCCAACAAGTTCCGCACTCTTGGTGCATACCTATACTATAAGGACAAAAAGATAAAGCAACTCAATTGAAGGAACTCTTCCTTGAAGATTGTGTGTAGCTTCTTGCGTCGTCGTTGTTCCTTGTTCGTTGTTCGTTGTTGTTGTCATCGTCAACAACTATACCACGGTGACTATTGTAATATTTTTTTAAACAAAAGAACAATACTGTTCTTAAGTCCTTGAGTTCATATGGAAAACAAAAGGCAAACAAAAAAGGATGAATAAAATAAAACTGAAAAGGATAGAAGACGGTGTATATCTATGTGTTATATGGAATAAAAAGAACCTGAGTTTAATACAAAAGATATAATGAAGCTTTTGAAAGTTTCCTGTACACACTATACACCTACATCTTACACCCCCCTGCATATGTGGTTATGTACCTACATATATGCCAGTAGCACGTCACACTGATATATAAGAAGAACCAATTCCTGTCTCATACATTTCCATTGTCATGCAGTCGCATATAAGCCACTTAGTGCATAACATCCTTTGAAAAGGATGAAATTGCGAACAAGTAAAGTTGATGCTGATCCTTTGGGCCAAAAACCAAAGTAGCTATATGCCTGATGTTGGCTTAAGGAGTCTATCTATATGTAGGTAGGTATAGGATAATAGTATTTTGCTATATATATGTAATGTGATACCCACACAAACTTCACTACCTTAATATGTTGCTTGGTGGTCCCCATGCCATTTATATGGTGGTATAAGGCTGCGATGATGGCAGAAGGATGCGAACGAAGAACGAAGATTGGAGGACACAATATGACGGAGGCATTCATTCATTATTCTGGTCAAGGTGTTTCAGTTTGAAACATCTTGCGGATGTGCAGGTGGTGAAGCATGCTAATGTGAATTTCAATTAGAGTTAAGTAATTCCTATTGCGGATTCATGATTTGCACTTGTATTTGCATAACAATTTCTGCTCTTCAATTTGATTTATTGGCATCGAAATGGATATATGTTTGTACATAGAGGCACTCAAGATTTTATCCATAGACACTCCTAAGTAGGTATCTAACCTACCTAATCTATATTCAAGGGTCAGAAGTTCACTATATGAATATTAAAAAGGTCACCCAATTGGCAAGCATGCTCGAAAGTGGTTTTGTTGTTGAAATTCCTAAATATTGGTAGGTTTAATAAAATGAAAACAATTTAGTTCAAAGTTTCACGTTATTAAATTGTACATATTTTAAATTTTATTTAAAAAAAAAAATCTGTCGATTAGAAAACAAAATCATTTCTTTACCTTTCGTGGTTTAGAAAATAGCTTTAATTTTTAAACCAAGATGGTGGAAACCCTGAAAGGGCTTGATGATCGAAAACTTCGACTAAAGCTTCCTATAAAGTACTTTTTTGATTGACAAAAATGTCTTTCCCATTTTCATATAAATATTAAATTCACATACAAGCCATGACTTAATAAACTCGACTATTTCTCAACAATTTATTTTTTTTTTCTAATTAGACGTGCATATTTCTGCTGCCAAGTGAGTTATTTAGCATTCTTCTTTGCATTATTGGCGTGACGTATTACCTGTGGAATTATGTCTTTGCCCCCATAAGAATGCTCTGTTTAAATCTGTTTATAGGTTTGGGCGGTAGCTCGACGTACAGACCGACGGAAGCGACGAAACTGCCGGTGTGACGAACATTTTGTGTTTGGACTTCTCCTAATCGTAACGTAAGGTTGACTTGAACATCGATATTTTTTTCACACGAAACCAATGAGGAGCTCAATTGCGCATGAAAAGAACCATCAATGTTTTTCACTTGCAATCCTTGGGACTATATCTCGCGGGAGCCCTATTATAATCCCGATATCTGCCGGAAACCCTTTTAACACCTCTAACGCATGAACTCCATATCTAGGTTTTACCTAGACCACACCGGCATTGCATCGGCCTTTACACACACAATTTTACTTATGTACATTGTACAAGCACTAACGTGTCCGTTAATGACAGGTGCTCTATACCGACAGGTACTCGAGGAATTCATATCCTGTAACTTCAGTTTTCCGATCGTTTTTATTTAAATCTCCTTTTTCTATAGAGAATGAAGGTATAGATATTGTCGGAAAGACCAAAAATATTCAAAAGCTGAAAAGCGGAAACAGGAAGTGGTGTGAAGATTTATCGATGGTTTTATTGCTGCTCTTTGTTCTTTAGAATGTATAAAAAGTATAAATAGAAACGAGTATCGACTCTGTGTTTTCCGACTTCTGACTTGTATAACTCTCTACCGGTGGCCGGTCATTCAAATCACAAAAGCACGCACCAAGAAGAGAAACCCAGAATCAAGGAAAATGTTGGTTTAGATACCTTTACTAAACTCCCATAAATGAGGAGCGAAGATATTCAAGTTCTTAAGGGCACACCGAAGGGGAGGTTTTATACAACATTTAAATTCCTCTGATGCCATAAGTGTTTCTATGAGTTGTTTTTCTTTGGTTCTTTTTGTGTGTGTGTGTTTTATTTGCAGAATGTATGTGTAGGTGTATAGGAGAGGTTGATGTTTACCTAGTTGCACAGGATATATAGGACTAGGAGTGGAGTTCAACTTGTTATTGGACACTATAATCGTTGCAAAACATTTTAGGATCTGTAATAAATTTCCTTAAAACGAGCATACCTTTTAGTATAATTGCATTCAAGAGTCCATTTAATTCAATTTTATTGCAAAGGATTCTTCGCACTTGGGAGATATTTTAGAAGGTATAAGGTTGAATTCCTTAAGTTTTCTTATTTCAGTTTTGTTCTTTATTTCATTTTTTTTGCCTGTTTGTCTTTTGTTGGTGGCCAACACGTTTCTAATGAAACGGAAGCAAACCATGGAAATGAGAAAAAATGTAAAATAATGTGCTTGTAGCTTATCTCCGGTTGGTTGCTATATAAGCGGATGAGTTATGGAAATGAAAATTACGTGAATGCGTTAACTGGACTAAAGGAAAGGAATTTCATTTCGTTCATATTTTTTTTTTTTTTTTGGGTTTTATGTTAATAACATCTAACGTAGTGAAAATAAACTTTCTCAGTGTTTTTTTTTTTAATTTTATTTAATTTATACTTTCTAAAAATTGATTTCCGAAAATTTGAGTTTAGGTGAATTAAATCACGTCCAACAGGAGATTAAAATCTTAAATTTACATATATATCATGTAATTTATTGTTAAACGAATTTGAGCACAAAAGAAAATGCCGCTGTCATGATTATGTACACGATTCTGATGGAACTTTTTTATCTATTCAATTATTAAATTTATCAAATGATTTTAATTCATATAATTTACAAAAGTTTTGCATTACATGGCAGGGTATACGCTCGCACGTCTTTCATTATTATTATTATTTTTCTTTATTTTCGAATTAAAGTTACAAAATAAATATTAATATTATGGCCGTCTGCCAGGAAATGACATTTCATTCAAAAAATAAAAGATTAATATAAAATTAATCGATTTATTAACTTTTAGTTTAAATTAAAAATTAATAGCTTAATAATTTAAATATTTAATTAGAAAAAGAAGTACTGGTTTATAATTATTTAGAATGTTGATATTTTATTTAAAATTAATACAATAATTGATAGTTAAAATATTATTCTTTTATATTTCGTGGGTATACAAGCAGAAGGCACTAAGTCAAAAAACATATTTTTAAGTAAATTGATATTTAATATTTCTTTACTCTTGAAAATTCAATACCGATGGTAATTTTTCATCCTATCACATAAAAAGCTCTATTGACATTATGACTTAAGTTTACAATTTAAAATTTAAGGTTTCGCTAAACCAATTAGAAAATATTGGAGCAGAACTAAAAAATATGCTGACTTAGTGCTTTTTAGCTGAATTGATATTGCACTAATGTGTGAATTAGTCAATTATAACTGAAAAAATAAATCTGAAAAAACATTTTTTTTTTAATAAATTTAACACTTTAAGAGCAAGTAGGAATAAGAATAATAATAACAGTAAGAAAATATAATAATAAGTAAAGGCCTAGATGGGGTTATAATAATAAGTTAGTAAAATGAAGAAAACGGTATGGTAAGTTAGAATAATAAATTTAAGAAAAAGTCAGAGTTTTAATAAGTTCACAATAAAAACAAGTTAAGAATAGTTTAACAATAAATAAAGAAAGAGGTTGGAACTATTAACCATCGCTTTCTTTTGATGTGTAAGGTTGTGCAGATTATTCACTATTACCTACTACCGGAAAACTTTTAAAAAATTACTTTTCTTCTTGACCAAAACTGCCAAATTGAAACAATTAGGTGCAATTCGCTCTTATGTGTAGACTACAGAACAGTAACTCATCACCTATTTAAATCAAAAAACTTAGTTTTGATGACAGGTAAAAAGCACTAAGTCCACTTTAATGCTTTCTTGCTGTATTATTATAGAATAAAGTGTTTTTTCTATGACAGCCAAAATGCACTAAGTCAACTTAGTGCGTTTTAACAGTATTATAAATTATTTAACTGACTTAGTGCAAAACTAAACCTCAAATAATTCATGTTTAACGTTGCATAATGACTTATGAGGTGTTTGGATTACATAGATATCATCATTCTTGATCACTTTGCATTCAAATGTAAAAATCCTAAAAAATTGACTTAGTGCCTTCTGCTTGTATACCCACGATTTGTTTTTAATTATTGACAAAAATAAATATGTATACAATTAAAAGGTTGAATTGATATCAACAATTACTTTAAGAACTACTGCGATAAGTGAGAGCATGGTCACAGAATTTGTAAAGATTTGTCCAACCTAAGGATCCGTTCAAAATGTCAAACAGTTTTAATCTAGAGTGGGCAATTTTATGGAAGTAAAGCCTACAAATCTCTTGCAAAATTGGACAAATGGCCGCACAAAATGGTAAACATTATCTCGCTCATACCTGTTGCAGAGGTCACACAGAATTGGTAGGTCGGAACGATAAGGGACTTAGTTCAGGTTAAGAGTTTCTACTCTAACTCTTATAGCTTTCCAAGGTAAATCCATTCGGAAATAATTAGCTGATTGGAGTTGGTGATTTAAATCTCCTTGTTCTTGTTCACAATACAGATGCACGATTCAAATGCTGAAGATAGATTTGTTCGAACTACTTTCGATATGATATTCGCAAAAAGTCCCTGCCAGCTATCTATATTAGATTCCGTAAGATCCAAAAGGATACCATGGGAGTGTGCAAGAGCACTCCATTCATTAAACGGTGATGATTTTGTCAGCAGATGGTTTGTCATAATAGATTTATGAAGGCTTCTCTGGGTTTTTTCATCGTCTTAATAGGAAATCAGAATTTGCTTTTAAGTTCTTAATGTAGATGGGGGTAATACCTGACTCGACATGGATATAGCGTATGTTGGTGTCGCATTTGGTAAGCGAAACAGACGTTTGAAAAACAATCTTTGAATGAGTTCGAATTCTTCAAAGTGAGTATAACCAAGGACTTGAAAACCATAACACATGCAAGTATTGATGGTGGCTTCAAAAAACCGATACTTAGAGCCCAAGTCTATACTCTATAGTCCAATTTTGGCTTCCTTACTCTTTTCTTTCACATGATTCGTAAGCCTAACGTTTGCTCACAAAAGTAATCCTAGATATTTAAATTCCTGCAACACCTCTATACGCTCGTTATTTAGAAACCAACACTCCTCCCTTCAGCCTCTTACTTTTTCGAGCTTCAAACAATATAAGTGTTGTTCTTAGGCTGTTTATCTTCAGTTCCCAGTGTTTACAGTATCTCTGAAGCTTGTTAATTTGGAGCTGAAGAGAAGAAGGATTGTCTGCCACCATGACAAGACCGTCCGCATAGAGTAGTACTTTGATAAATATTTCAGAAATACCAACACCCCCAGGTAGGTTGTCACAAATATCGTCAATAAAAAGAGCAAAGAATATTGGACTCAAGATACATCCCTGCGGAACACCTGTCGTCGTATTAAACCAGTTCGATGACTCTGACCCATCCCAAACTGTCACATTCTTTCCACACAAAAACTTTTCATACATCGACAGGAATTTCCTAGATAAGCCTTACGAAGCCATTTTAAATATCAATGCTTGACGGTTGACAGTGTCAAATAAGGCTGCTTTGAAATCAACAAAGCAGGCATACAATTTTTGTTCCTCTATGTGAGAATGCGATATTTTGCTTCATATTCAACATCTTTGCATTGTCTAACAGTTCAGGATGTATTTAGAGTACTTTTGGATTTCGCTAGTTTGTCTACCATCTGCTTTTTTAAGTTTTAACTTCTAGAAATCCGTACCTCCGAGTTTCCAAGTTTCGTTGCGACAATTGCGCCCACCGGTATGGCGAAAGATCATAATTTTTTACTTGGAGAGATTTACCAGGAGCCTCCATTTGTTTCAATTATCGAACAATCTGTTGATCATCAATTGGAGACTTCCAGGTGACTCAGACACAACAACGATATTATCTGCGAACATAAGAACTTCTATTCAGAGGTCAGCAGAAACTCGTGCTCTACCTTACGAAACCTCTTCAATGTCATCTATGAAGAAAGCGAAAAGTAGAGGAGTTAAGCAGCAACTTTGCCTCAATCCTGTTTTTATTCCAAATTGTTCAGAAATTTAGTTCCCAAGGACACGGTAGACGTCGTTGAATCATATAAAAGGAATAAAGTGTTTCCAAACTTTGTCGAGACTCATTTGGTCGTTTGTTGTACAGCTTCAGTATTAGTGCTTTACGATCTATAGTATTGAAAGCCGCTTTAAAGTTAATAAGGGTTTCTGCCTGAGACACGACAGCTTTCCATTATCTATATAATCCCAAGAGACCGCTGCTTCCAGTCGTTCCAGCCGAAACGCTCTGAAATCTTCGATGGGTTGGTCAGAGGTTCGTTATTCTTTTTCACCATGAAGCTTGTACCTATGTTCCTTCATACCTATGTAAGCACTTATAGATTTATCAATGAATGCCTAAAATGTTTGTTTCATCTCAACATCAACATGCCCGATCAATTCGCGTTTTTCAAAATGTCGGATTCCCTAGCGTAGAGTGTACTGATGAATATTTTCGAGATGTTTTCGCTTTGGAAAAAAAAAAACTGATTTCCTTTTTTGTCGAACTTAGCCTACTTTTTCTATGACGACCATTATTTTAATTACATATATGTAGTAACCCAACAACAGCGGTTGGGGATTAGTTACAAGTTAGGTAAAATACACCACCAAGGATACAAAACCCAACCTGTAGTTCTTGTTCTTCTATACTGACCATCAGACCACCCACATTATTTACTCACAAACAAATCTAAGTTAATGTAAAATGATGTTCACCGAGAGAGACATATCATGGACAGGAAATACCTAATGGATAGATACGAATACGACTCATCGAAAAAGCAATGTCACAGCGGAAAGGAGTGCTTCCTTCAATATCTAATATTAAGACTCGTCCTCAAGGACACTACTTACAATCATTTCCTGTATTCGCTTGGTTATTAAGTAATCTGCCTTTCATTTCCCTTCGCTGTTGTCATTTTCAATGACAGTTGTTGGGTAACCTATGTTAACTACTCTTCGTCGAGGAAAAAAAAAAAATTAAATAATACTAAATACGCACTCAAATTGTCCTAATCAATAAGTTGGTTCCAAGAAAGTGCTCCGCCAAGAGGAAGTAAGTGAGTTGGTATAAGGTATATACCATTCTGTAGTTAATATCCTTTCCGTATCCTGATGGTCCCAAACATTTTTCCTTCCCCAGGCCCAGACTTCTGTTGTGTGGGGGTATTACATCGTCAAACAGCGGCAAGATGTCGTCTATGCCATAACATTTTCTGCCACTTTAAACCATAATCGAGTGGATGCGGCTATCAAAGCGATATCGTAATGGACCCATTCAGATTTCTACAAAATAGAAAATCTGTCATCAAATTTCTACTAAATGATTGCAAAACAAATTTGTCTGCCTCAAAATGTTGGGCTATTTTGTGATCTGTTCTGGACACAATCCACTTGTCCATAAGCTGGAATATATACATAAAGAGGCAGACTTGAGGGCTCAAGTATTTCATTTTTTTATTTATATTTTTTTTTTCTTCTTGGGCATCGGTCGTTATACCCCAAAGTGGTATGGTGGTTGGCTTGGGTTGAAAATTTTGCTTCTACTTCTATATTGTATATTTCAATCAAGACATTTTTATCTAAGGATACATTTTAATGTCCTCAGTATATGAGTTGAGTACGAGGGGTATAGATAAGTTGTTGCCAGTGTCAGCAAATTTTAAGGCTATAATACAACTTTTATTGCAAAGGGTTTGGGTGGGGTGTATATACTCTGGTATATATAAGAGTTTTGACCCGGTTCCTTGTTTAATCCAAGTTTGTACTTGTTTTTATTGTGCGGGACTTTTATTGGCTCTTTCCTGAGAGTAATGGATGCATAAACCATATCATAATTATGTAGTTCGAATCGATTTTTATATTTCGGTTCGGTGAAAGCGTTGGCCGGCGCGGCGTTCGGGTATTTATGACATCATTTTCACGCTAACGATTATAGGGCTTAGAGATAATCATCACTTTGTATTGTATAGGGGATTGATTTTACTTTTAGTGATCTGTTCAAATGTGGAAAACCACCCTAATTTTCTTTTAGTTTTCTGTGTTGTAATATTTTTATTAGTTATGTTATGCAAGGAGTTTTGGAATGAATGCTTATGATGGGTTAGAAGTCGAAGATAGCAATAACAATAATTTCTATAATAAATTCAGTTGTTTAGATAAAACTCAAATGGACTATTGTCATCAAGTTAATTGGGATTTTTATTCAATTTTAGAGGAAAGTTTTATACAGTTATTTTATTTCAAAGATAAAGTAATGATATATTTTTATATTTTTGTAGAAGAAACTGCTAAATACACTCAGGGAGATAGATAAAATCATATATTTTCAATTTCTCGTCTTGGAAACTGTGGTGTATGACGTGAATAAAATTTTGTCAATAATTTTTGGTATGTAAGATTTTCATATATGTATCAACTATCAATGGTGTTTGGGAGAAGTTTCATAATCCAAAATATAAATTTTTCCAGTAAATACAATGTTTATTAAGACGTTGTAAAAAAGCTTTCAGAAATAGTGAAATGATTTATTAATTATTCATGTCATCATGTGCATACATGTAGCAAATGTGAAGCAAATCCGTCTACCCATTTAGGATCAAGTGCAATGTACAGTGGACAGAAGAGGAAATTAATGTATCAGGTGTTATCATATTTTCCCAAACACAGCACTGCCGAACCCAACTAAACCTTAACTGTGGAAAATCCAACTGAATATTTTCAACCGCAATTATCTTCTTGACCAAAGAAATACTGTCTAAAAATTCGATTGCAAAATCAGGTGCGCATCAAAAGTTATTGAAGGTCAAATGCCAAAAATATCTTTTTTTTCGAATTCCGGCTGATCCGTTGAAAGACATCGTCATTTGCAAAAACGTAAAATGATGGAAATGTCCGTTTTTTGAGTCAGTTAAGTGCTTTAAAAAAAAACTACGCGCAAAATGTTAACAAAAAAGCATTAAAAACAAAATTTCCTCAGAGTGACCATTTAAAAGATATCATTATTTAAAAATAAAGGGTTTTTTTTAGGGGTATAAAACTTTGAAATGCAATAAAACAAAGAAGTTTTTTTAAATTGACATGAAATTTACTTTATTCGAAAGATAATCTTCTGGCATTATAATTTAAATATGATCTCTGGCATATGACCGCCCCGGCTGGTTCGGACGTAGTCTAATCTGGAGGTCCAATTTTCGATAACTTTTTCCAACATTTGTGGCCGTATATCGCCAATAACGTTTCAGGCCTATCGACGTAGTATAGCGACTTCACATATACCCACAGAAAATAGTCACGCGGCGTTAAATCGCAAGATCTGGAAGGGTCCGTAACGTGAAACTATACGGTTACCAAACGTTTCCTTCACTAAATCAATTGTGGCACGAGCTGTGTGACATGTTGCGCCATCTTGTTGAAACCTCAGCTCCTGCACATCATGTTTTTTCAAATGATGAACGAAAAAGAGTCAGTAATCATGGCTCTATAGCGGTCGCCATTGACTGTAATGTTCTGGCCAGCAACGTTTTTCAAAGAAGTACGGACCCATTATTCCACCAAACAATAAATCACACCAAACAGTCAGTTTTTGAACATGTAATGCTGTCTCATCATACACTTGAGGATTATCATCACTCCAAATACTGCAGTTTTGTTTATTGACGTATCCATTCAACCAAAAGTGAGCTTCATCGCTAAACAAAATTCGCTTTTACAAAATTGTGATCAACGGCAATCTTGTTTTGGGCCCATTTGGGCATAATTTGGTAGCGTTGTTCAGGCGTCAGTCTATTCATTTCATGTTGAAATGCCAAACCAAACTAAAAAAAAATTACTTGACAGCTGACAAATGGCCGCCAGATAAAATAGTGTTGCCAACTCAAAGTTCTATACCTCTAAAAAAAACACCCTTTATACATACATATGATCACATAAAGAGAAATACCCGTTTTTTGCTCCTCATTATTAAATGGCAAAGTTGTTGAAAAATAATTTATAGTCACTAGCAGGCCCATACTGACGTTGCTTTGCAAAATGTTAAGACTAATTTGTTTAACTAAATATCAAAATACTGTTCAATAGTTCTAACTGCAATTTATACCATATTATGTTTTTTGGAGCTTTTTGCATCAGTTTTTTTTTTTTAATTTAATTAGTTTCAGGGTCGACAGACAAACAGAATTTAAGTGCTCTCTTCTTCGGGCAGGAACATGGCATCGTAATTCTATATTCGATTGTTATATCTCGTTTAATTTTGTTTATGAATCCATGAAATACTCTTATAGTTCCACGGTGTGCAAAAGAGGAAAGAAAACAAAAATACGTACGTATCTATTTAGCTCGTGCATCCATGTTATAAAAAGTAAAAAATAAGAATTGTGTGAAACCACCAAGCTCAGCATTATATGGCAAAGATATTAGAGAGAAAGTGAATTCAAAGCAGCGAAATGAAATAAAACACTGCAAGGATAACGATGTTTCTTACTTTTTAATTAATATTTTCCCCTCTATTTACTCATGTCCTTTTATTCATACCCATTTTTATACAAGTTTTTCGCTTGCACTTAAATTATGCATTCGAATTCAGTATACAAATGTAGAGCAAGAAATATTAAACTTTTGAGTAAAAAAATTTTGTTTGCTGTCATAAGTCAATTGGATTGACAGACATAATTAAGCCACCCAATTTTGCGTGTTCTTACTAATGTCATTTTCTAGTGGGCGTTCGCAGCTATCCCTTTTTCAATCCTTTTACTCCAAACAAATTATTAATGTTCGATATAAATGAAACACTTCTGAAATACAATCGAAAACGATATTGGCTCTGAAGACGCTTGGTCGATGTTCAACTCTCAGCTGGGAATTTTTTTTTTTTTTTTTGTGAAAAGCTATAACTCCAGCCTATAATGACTTGGTAGTAGCTCACTCAAGGGGTTGTTATTTCATTCAAACCTTCAACAAAAATATCGGCATTATTATCACAATTTAAAAAGTTTAACAAAATGTATTGTGTAACTAAAATACTATTAAAAAAACGAAAACAAAAATATTTAATTTTTTTGAAAAAGGCTGCTACGATTTTCATAAAAAATGGTCTGTGTGCTTAAACGAGTATATATACTCTGTCCAACAAAAATTGGCAGCCTGGGAAAGATAGGACGTTTGCCTCTCATTCTGGCTACAATGGATTGCATAAATCTGTTATTCATTAAAGCTTTCACAGGGTTGTTGTAGTGTACACGATAAAACTCATCACTAAAAGCCTTTTCTAAAAGCTCGAAAATCAAAAGCACCTTAACAGAAACTCAAGGAAAAAAAGCTGAACGAATTACCAAATGCGTCTGAATGTACATCAAGTAGCAGCCAATCGCCATTGACCACAGCAATTCAGTGCACATGCACACTCAGATGTGCCTTGAATAGGACGTTGGTTCTGTGTCCGATGCTATTGGAAATTCACGGGCGGGAAAACACTTTTTGTGGAGGAGTTATTTCAAATTAATATGGTGCAAAAATATGGCACGCTATACTGATTTTGAAAAAGCTTTCCCATAAGACGTGTACCGCTTATTTTTGTTAGGCAGAGTATAGAAATTGATCAAAGCAAAAAAAAATCAAAATCGAACACAATATAGAGGTCGCTACCAGCGGTTTTTCATTATTTATAGCCTGAAAATCGGATTTGTTTTCAAATGTTAAAAGTGACATAACCTTTCATGTTTAAATGATAAAAAGAGTGAAATTTTAAGAGAAAATTTGAACTTTCACGTACTTAAATGTAGTTTATAGTTTTAAAGGAAAGAAAATTATATTGAATCGTATAATATCTACAACGAGTACAGGGTGCTGTTCCACACGTTAATGTATTCACAAGTTATGAAATTCTTGAGTAACCAAATAATCTTATAAAACTACATTTTGGTAGAGCCTGAACAGTTTGATATCCGTTATTTCTATACATAACGGTTATAATGTTTTTATGAATTTATTGTTTAAAAAGTTAAATCAACAAATGATTCTTGGGGTAGGTTCTTGGTTGACGAAATGTGGTGTAACTTCATATTGTATTTAGATGCAATTTAAAGTCAACAGAAAGTCCCAGATAGCTTACGGTTTTTACTTGCGATATCTTATGACAATAAGGTATGGATTCCTAAAAAAAATCGAACTTCATTTGATCAAACTTGACATAACAATGATAGTTAAGATGAAAAAAGTTGTTGTAGTCGTCGCCGTCACCCCGTCGGCTGCAGCCTAAACGGCTGCGTTGATTTTTTTTAAACTTGGTATTTAAAGAATTTCCAATTTCACCGGCAAGATTTTTTAATTTTGTTGTTAGGAAATAACCTTATTTGTCATTCAAAATTCTTGGGACAACAAAAAGAAAAATCTTATTTTTCTCAAAATTGGCTGCACAGATGTTTTTTTAAAAAATCCAGTAAAATTAAATAGGTAAAGACTTTGAGTAAAAAAATGGTTAAACAAAATGGTTATTAAGTACCGTGGGCAGAGGAATGGAGAGCTTCTACAAATAAAAGTATCTCCCATATATGTATAAACTTTTTTGATGTCCAACTTTCTCATTTTTTTCTAATAAAAATTATGATAATTGTTTTTAGTTAACTAAATATAATGAGGAAACGAAATTTAATATTAGTCGTTAGACTAGACATATTTCGAGGTATGCAGTTAGTTAAGATATTTAGATACGAAATGGGAATTATTTATAATTACATAATTGTGCTGCGGAATGTTCCGTGAACCGATTTAAATTAGTTTAACTTCCTTGATGGCACATGTCTAGTGCTTCAATCAAATGTGGGTGAAATCATATAACACAATTCTTCAGTTTTACACAATTTCCTTCATGTCGACCCCTCAACCCCAAACAAAACGTTCTGTGTATAGTTAAATTTCCTTACTTATATTCATGATGCGATGGCATTGACATTCATAAAGTTTTTATTTATTTCTTTATGAATGTTAAGTCATTGCATATACGAATCCAAATAAGAAAAGACACATAAATCCAGAAAGATTGTCCCCAATATCATAAGAACGAGACAGGTGAGTCATAAAGAAAAATATCTTTGTTATTGTCGTGTATCTATAATAATGTAGAGTTACTTTGTATTTTATTTTTTTTTTTATTATTAAAGCCCTTTAGAATTTATTCGGATATATTGCTTCCGGAATCAAAATGAAGCACCACACGAATATTCAGTGGAAGATGAAAAAGAAATTGGTAGCCCTGGCACGTGCTAATGTGTAGATTCGTCAATGCCCTTTGTTTTCTATGTATGTATAGGTATATGAAGAACCATGAAGGAATATATGATGAACGATCCTTTTAACCATTTTCATTTCATATTTTTGGCATTTTTATTTTTTATTTATGTGTGGAGAAGAGAACGAGGAAAATTCCATGAGGATATGTATGTATGTATGTATAGGTACAATCAAGTGGGATGGAATTTTGCTTTTGAAATAAATATATATATAACATATATATATATTACAAGGAAAAGAGTATTGGTGGCACTGAAATTGGCGTTTGAATACTTATGAGGATTTTTTGTATAATATATATATATATCAGGATATACATATATGAATGAAATGGCATATTTAAATAAATATCATTATTTTGATGTTATGCACACTTTGTTACTTAAAAAAAAGGACCAACTTAAGATTTTCTTTTTTAATATTTTTTTCATATATAGCATTCTTATTCTTTGATGCAGAATGATGATAAGTTCAAAGCAGTTAGGGTTCTACAGGTCACATTCCATAATCACAATTTTAACATCAAAAACAATTAAGCCAAAATATGTACCAAAATGTCGGACATTCGCAAAAAACGTGAGTATGCTATCTAAAAAGTCAGTTATTGGTCAAAAAAGGTCAGCTAGTTTCAGAAATCGGTCAGCTATAGGTTTTTTTTTTTCATTTTTAAAGATTGTTACAATCCATACGACCTTGGAAAAACTTTAAAATTTAGTTAAAAAAAATCTGTGTCTGACCAATCTGAAACTAGTTAAACTTTTAGAAGGATTTTTCACATAGTATAACATGTCCCAAAGGTAAAAATATTTTTGTTCATTTGTAAAAATTTAAGGAGTTTCTCCATTGTTTGTATTTTTCTGTCCCGGTAAAAACCTTGTGAGTTCTTAAGCTGAATCCGGTAGGGATTTTTGAAGTTCATTTAAGTTGTTTTTTTTAGACGTGTGGTTTTAAATCTGGCAATACTTTTTTCATAGTTAGTCTTTTTGACTGCTGTCACTGAATTTATGCTCAGTTTGGTTTGCCATTTCATAATTAATAGACTTACTCCTGAACAACGTTTGCAAATTGTGCAAATTTATTACCAAAATAATGGTTCGGTTCGGTTCGCGCGACCCATCGCGCGCTGCGTCCAATATTCGGTCGACATAATCGCAAAATCGCATAAATTCGAGCAACCATGGATCGGTTTCGCACCACGTTTACTCTTGTGGATAATGCGCATCCTCAAAGACGCCGTTCAGTGCGCACCGAAGACCCTATTGCTGCTGTGGAGCAGGGTTTCGAAGAAGACCCCAATGAGTCCATCCGCCATCGCGCGCAACAATTGGAGCTGTCGAAAATTTGGCCTCTCGGCTGGAATTTATTCGAGCCAGCCGCGGCGGCCACTTGCCCGAAATCATTTTTAAAACATTATGGCAAACCCTGATCTTTATAATAAAGCTAAATTTTTGGCCATAACATTGGATTATATGCGTTTTATTTCTTCTTGAAAACCACACTTCTAAAAAAACACCTCTTCCTTATACATATGTATGTTTGAAGGTACCAGTTTAAAGAACTTCATATTGGCAAAAGTTATTTTGAAAGTAGGTACCGCTCTTTCGTAGCAGCCAGTGGTGTAATGGTCAATGTTTAGGACCGTCGGCGTCACTATGCTCGAGTTCTGGGTTCGATTCCCAGATTCGATTCCACCTATAACAAAACAAAAAAAAACGGCGAGGAATCCACAAATCCTCCAAGAGTATCTTTAGTCATAAATATATGCGTCTCTCACCTTATCCATTTGGAATCGGAAGAAGATTGTCTACTGTCTCCTCCTGCAAACAAATAACTTGCACAAGGAATAGGAATGGTTGAGAGTTACAAGTCACTATGGACTAGGCCTTGGTACTTCACAAGCTGTCGCTCCACCAAATTTAATTTCTTTTACTCTCTCATACTTTTACTTTTACTCTTTACTTTTACTCTCTCATACTTTTCTAATATGATTTAATACCTAATGCATAAGCGTCGTCTTGCTCTCTCCTTAATTTCCCTGAGTACGCATTTTGTGCTTTGACAGGAAAAAAATACCAACTTTAGCTTATCACATCCATTATAAGATCTCCATTGAATATCAAGCATTTCTGGGAAAAATTCAAATTTTAGAGCAAAAACTTAAAAGTCCTGACTCGACAAAAAAAATACACAAAAACTAGAATCCAATCACTGCTTTTGAAAGCTATACGTCACCATAGTCTCTTTCCTTCACAGAGGAGATGTCCACAAATTAGAAATGCAATTAATTTAATTGCAAACTGTTCGGATGTCCATCGATTATCCAATTTAGCGTGCAACCCAGACCTCGATGGAAATTTCAAGGAAGCCTGAAACAAAAGAATTTTCCACATCGAAAAGGAATGAAACAAAACAAAAAAAAAAAAAATACATATGTACATACCTATATACAGAAAGAAAATGGACGCAAGCATCATCATACCCCTCTGGGTCTGCCTATGATGTTCTATATAGTGTTGTTCCCGTATAGTCGGAATATACCTAGCCATCACCTTCCCAGCGCATGCATGTGAATTGCCGCGTTTTCTAAATCAATAGCCTAAATTTGAATTCAATTTAAAGTCTGTCCAATTTCAACGCCATACATTAGCCACCCTGTCCGAAACAGGACATTGTGTGGCAATAGGATTGGTCCAAATAATTCCATCAGCAACTCCGCAGTATCCCGATACAAATTGTTGTCTATTGTTTTAGGGTTGCCGAACGATTTTCTATAAAAAAAAATAAAAAAAAAAAAAGTAAAGACCAAACCATGTACTATGTGGATACACCATCATGCACAGACGGACTTACATTTTTTCGTTTAGCATTTTTTTTGGACTCTCAGTTTTTTTTTAAATAGAGTTCTGTAGTTTAAAAAAAGGACAACACAAAATAAAATGGGAAATAAGCAAATGTTTGAATTTGAATCTCTTCAAATTTCTGGCGCAGGAAGCAAAAAGTTATTGAGCTAATTGGTAGTTTTTGTGCTGGTTCGTGTGGAGTGTGGATTAAGGCGGCCGGTGCGCGTTTGTAGGTACTATTTTAAAAAATGGTTCGAGTTAAAATTGTTTTATAGTAAATTGGAGCCTCATACTGATGGGAGAAAAGGCAAACAAAATCAAAGCCATGTTTGCACTATTAGCTTCGAATTTATAAGACCTTCTATGCCTCTATTATCCGCAGATTAAATATCTTTTCAACAAATACAAATTTAAAGCAAAACATGAAAATCAATATTATTTGCTTAAATTAGTTACCTTCAAGCAATCAATTAAATACTTTAAATAAAAAGTCATTCTTAGTCACCATGAGCAAATAATGCACGACTGGAACACACAAACTTGCTTTTTATTTGAATTAGAACCTGTAATGCAGTCAAACACATTTGTTGAGAATCTATTCCACTTTTCAAAGTGAGACAGAATTTCACTTTAAAAAGTGGAGTTGTTTCGCACATTGTGTGAGAATCAGCTTCACTTTCTTTTCGGGATTTTTTTAGACGTGTGCGGCTTTCAAGAAGAAATAAAACGCTTACAATTTAATTTAATGGCCAAGAATTTAGTTTTATTATAAAGATAAGGGTTTGCCATTATGTTTTAAAAATTTCATTATGTTTTAAAAATTTCAGGCAAGTGCCCGCGCTGCCTAGCTCGAATAAATTCCAGCCCAATTTTCGACAGCTCCACTTGTTCCGCGCGATGGCGGATGGACTCATTCAGGTGTTCTTCGATACTCTGCCCCACGATAGCAATAGGGTCTTCAGTGCGCACTGTACGGCGTCTCTGAGGATGCACATTATCCACTAGAGTAAACGTGGTGCAAAACCGATCCATGGTTGCTCGAACTTATACGATTTTGCGATTATTTCGATAGAATATTGGATGCAGCGCGCGATGCTTCGCGAACCGAACCATTATTTTGGTAGTAGATTAGATTAGATTAGATTTCTTTATTTTATAAAAATTAATTACAATATTTTTGATTAAGAATACGAACATGACAATTCTGCCGTCTGCCGGATATGACATTTCATAAAATAAAAAATATATAAAAAAAAAATAAAACTGATGAAGATATATCAAAATTATTTCTTAATAAGGAATTATTAGATAGATAGATAGATAGAAAAATTAAGTATTCAATTTAAGATTTTTTACAATTTTGATGATTTGCAACATAAAATCTTGTAATTTTGGATGATTTAAAACATAAAAGGTTACAATTTTAAATGATTTGAAACACAAAAATTTTGACAAAAACAAGTAACTTAAATAGGCTTGTTATAATGCCTAATGATATTTCAAAAGCTATTGTCATAAAAGGAAAGGAAAATTATTTATTTATAAACAAAATTGCTTAGTGAAAAGATTGTATATGATAGTATATTAACTAATCTAGTACTATCTATATTATTCCAATGGGTAAGCGAAAATCCTGAGATATCTTACAATTTTGATGATTTGCAACATAAAAGCTTGTAATTTTGGATGATTTAAAACATAAAAGGTACAAATTTTAAATTATTGAAGCATACAAATTTGAATAAATGATAGTAACTTAAATAGGCCTGTTACAAAGCCTTATAATATTTCAAAAGCTATTACGATAAGCTAAGGCATGATTACAAAAATTATACAAACTGAACCAACTCCGAACGCCATTTAATATTTCGTTGAGAGTATTTATAGACAGGAAACTTTCCTGGAAGTAAAACCTTCGGATTTCTTGCAGAATTGGACAAATCGCAATGAAATGATAGATATTTTCAGACTCTCTTCTGTTGCATAAATTCCAAGTTCGCTGCAGATCAGCTCTATTTGGAATAAAGTTAAGATTTAATAATTCTACTCTGGCTTTGAAAATGGTGCTTATAACTTCTGTTGCATAATAATTATTGAAGTAACTTTCTGAAGAAACTTTCTGAAGAAATTTTGGTAGTAAATTTGCATGATTTTCAAACATTTTTCAGGAGTAAGTCTATTTGTTATGATATGGCAAACCAAACTGAGCATTAATAAAGTGACAGCTGTCAAAAAGATCAGCTCCGAAAAACGTATATTGAAGACCACACGTCAAAAAAAAAAACACCCTTTATTTTTGCATAATGCCCACTGCGCTGGCTGGTTCAAAGGATTTGAACTCCTTTTTTCGGGTACTCATCCCGCTCATCACGCAACTCCGTTGAGTCGCTTAGGGTATGTTCAGTCGGGTGATGTGAAATAATGCCAAAAATTTGGAATTTGGCTTTATTATAAATTTGGCCTTATTTCACGTCACCGTTTAGTCGCCAGTTTGGCTGCCTATGTCAACAGGCTTCTTGAATAATACTTTTCTGGTTTGCCTGATTTTCTGTTTTTAGAAATCGATAATCCCTCAAATTTCATGTGTGAAACTATTCCACAAAACTTTAGGTGTTATTAATTCTCTATTTTTTGGATGAAAGCAACTCTACTTTTAAAATTAGAACAAATTCCCGCTGAAAATGGAATAAATTCAAATGTGGACCGAATTCCCGTGGAATGAATTCTCTACACCAAATTTCACTTAGTAGGGGAGAGTGGGTACGAAAGTAACATTTTTGACATTTTGTGCCGTAATTTGATAACCAATAAACATATCAAAATGAAACATAGTGCATATTATTGAATGAACATTTAGCTACCGTTAAATACTTCTTTGGTTTCCAGCTTTGTCTTTGATTTAAATTTATGTCTTGAAAATGAAGACAAGGTCAAATGTTACAATCGTCCTTTTCGGTGTGTCGATTGTAACACGCTGAAAGGACGGTCGTAACACCATATAAATATATGAAGAAAAAATCTAAAATGGTGGTTAGACTTAGAATTAAATTCTAAGCCAATACTATAAATTAATTATGTATTATTATAAAATAAATGAATGCCAATAAAAAGGCAATCTTATTCAGTGCTGATAATAAATGGATTTATGTAGTATAACATTATTTGGAATTTATTAAAAAAAAAAAAAACTATTTTGATCTCTATCTCCAGCTGTTGAATAAACAAAGTCACCAAAAACTGTGTGTGGACGGTTGTAACACAAAAAATTATACAGTTATTTGTGCTTGTGTTATGTAACAAACGTCCACACGAAAATTGTTACAACAGTCCACCCAACGCTTTTTTATATTAAAAATCAAAGTAAGAAGAAACCGGTATGCCTATCGTAAAAATATTGAATCTATTCGATTTTAGAAATATTGGATCACGGTAACGTCGCATCAATTCAATGAATTGTTTATTTTTTTCAAGAAAAATTATGAAAAAACTCAAGACCAAAAAAATTACGTTTTCACTAAAATTTCACATTTTTGGCTTTTGTTGGTACATTGGACTGTACTGACTTTTGGATTTTTGTGGGTGCATTCAGGGCCTAATTGCAAAGAATTGTGCATTAAAAAATGAACGCACACAGTTCTAGTTTTTCGTAAAAATTGAATGTTACAACCGACCCACCGTAACGTTCGTACCCACTCTCCCCTAAGTCATAAAATTGTTTAGTGTCGAGAGTCCATGATTTTGATGATTTTGCGCCAGTGCTTTTAAATAAAAGCTCTAATATGAGCTTAGTCTATTCAATTTGATCAATAGTACAAAAACTTTCCGGAACCTAAAGGTTCAAACTGCCGGACCATTGCTTTCTTGCTTGCTTATAAAACACTTCACACTGATGCTTGCTATATACAGTTGAAATCTAGGTCTTGACATGAATTCATAATGAGTATTTTATCCACTTCTCCCATATTGAAATCCACAATATTATATTTATATTCCTCCATCTCCATCATATTGTCGAACGCTCCCTCGGTCAGACATAGCCATAAGCCAAAAGAACAATTGAGATAATGCTGGAATGGATTTTCGCTAAATTAGATTCAGTCTTCCGTTGAGAAGATTGACGTAGTGCAAAAGTATACAATCACACCCACGCTCGCCACCGTCACTCAAATTACATGCATGATGGCAAGTGCCTTCGCCACCGCACCAATAGCACAGCCTTTCACACAGTAACTCATCATGTATCCTGTACAATGCATCATCTCAATAGGAAATAATTTGTCTCATGCCGGTTTTCAACGCCAGCATCCGGCTCCCTCGCAAAATTGTGAAAAATAATTGCTATATGGCGATGAACCCAAAACCGCCCAACTTTTCAAGCTAAAAATAGAATAAGATCACAGATGCTTTTGTGAGCCAGTGAGTGTGAAGCTGATGTTGTCTGACGCACATCCCTTAAATAAAGGCCAGATATATGTATGGTTTTGTTGGGTAACATTATTCAAAAAACAGTACATCCAGACTAGATAATCACTAAGTTGGATTTCCTTTTAAATACATAAATGACGTACTGACGTGTTGTGCAGCGAGAGGCTTCGTCGTCAGCTAAACATAGTTATTAATGACAGTTTTGATTCTTATGACTAGTACGTTGCTGATGCGAAACGAAAAATCCCATATAGAAAAATGACACAACCAAATCATAAATGAAAAATGTCATCCTCCATTTTATTTTGCAGTTTCCTATATGAATAGCTGTTTGGAGAATTTTCGGCTCTTTTTTTCTCACAGAGTTAATTTCTCAGATCATTAATTGTGTGCGGAAAAGTGACATTTGAGTTCGATTCGTGTTTGTATATTTGTTGTTTCTTTCATTACAGCATGACGTTCTGTTATTTTTTTCTCTCTCTTTATCTATAGGACAGGTATTAGTTTCGTGTAAGACAAAATTTCGAAGTTGTAATCAGAACTAACACTACGATGATCTTGAAGTCCGAAAATGTGTGAGAAAAACTAAAAGGTAAGCATGTATTAAGTTTTTCAATATATTGTATACTAGTTGGCCCGCCCGGCGCGGGTCGCACGAATAGACAAACCTAAGCTTCGCATACAAATTACAAAAGAAAATATTATTTTTTTTCTTTTTGCAATCAAATACCTACTACTTTCTGGGTTCTAACCCACTTCACGTTATGAAATGCTAAATTTGTAAAAAATATGATCTTCTAAGCCCAATCTTTATTGCTTTCCCAACACAAAAACATTTTTTAGTATTCGAAAACCAGTGTTTTATTTTTATCCCATTTCACTCTATAAATATTTAGTATTTTTTTTTTAAATAACCTTTCAAACGCAAAAAGAATTTTTGAAATCGAATACCACTTTTCGATGTAACCCCCTTTCACCCTATAAATATCAAATTTTGAAAAAAAAATGTTTAAAGCCATTTCCTATAAAAATAACCTTTAAAGCGCATCAGGTAGAGTTTTTTTTTCAATCAGATACGTCTTTTTCATTTCACCCCATTTCACCCTACAAAGTGGATTTTTCCGTTATAGTTATTCTGCTATTTGGGGCGGAATCGAAATGGTGCAAGGTAACTGAATGTTCTTCATAATGATTGTCCATTGCTCGTCATATACTATACATGCATGCGTTGGTATATACTAAAGGGTGTTTTTTTTTTAGACGTTTGGTTTTTTTTTTGGAGCTGGTCTTTTTGACAGCTGTCATTTGATTTATGCTCTGTTTGGTTTGCCATTACATAATTAATAGACTTACTCCTGAACAACGTTTGCAAATCGTGCAAGTTTATTACCAAAATAATGGTTCGGTTCGGTTCGCGGGACGCATCGCACACTGCGTTCAATATTCAGTCGTCATAATCGCAAAATCGCATAAATTCGAGCAACCATGGATCGGTTTTGCACCACGTTTACTCTAGTGGATAATGTGCATCCTCAGAGACGCCCTACAGTGCGCACTGAAGACCCTATTGCTGGTGTGGGGAAGAGTATCGAAGAACACCCGAATGAGTCCATCCGCCATCGCGCGCAAATATTGGAGCTGTCGGAAATTGGGCCTCTCGAGCTAGGCAGCGCGGGCACTTACTTGCCCGAAACCATTTTTAAAACATAACATAATGGAAAACCCTTATAACGGGTGATTTTTAAGCTGGTTTGGTTTTGGCAACACTGGTTTTGACAGCTGACGTGTGTTTAGTACCTTGTGTCACTGTCAAACAGCTTCAGTTTGGCTTGCAATTTAACCATGGATCGTCTTACAAATGAACAACGCTTGCAAATTATTGAATTTTACTATCAAAATTCGTGCTCGGTTCGAAATGTTCATCGCGCGCTGCTTGTGTTCAGCGATGAGGCTCATTTTTGGTTGAATGGGTACGTAAATAAGCAAAATTGCCGCATTTGGAGTGAAGATCAGCCAGAAGCATTGCAACAGCTACCAATGCATCCCGAAAAAGCCACTGTTTGGTGCGGTTTATGGGCCGGCGGCATTATTGGGCCTATTTCTTCAAAGATGATGCGAATCGCAGCGTTACTGTCAATGGTGAACGCTACCGAGCGATGATAACAAACTTTTTTTTGCCCGAAATGGAAGTTCTTGACTTGCATGATATGTGGTTTCAACAAGACGGTGCCACATGCCACACAGCACGCGAAACAATGGCGCAATTGCGAGGCGAGTTTGGTGAACAGTTAATTTCACGTTTCGGGCCGGTCAATTGGCCGCCTAGATCGTGCGATTTGACACCATTAGATTATTTTTTGTGGGGGTATGTCAAGGCTAATGTCTATAGGGACAAGCCCGCTTCGATTGACGCACTGGAAGCCAACATCCATGCATTCATTCGTGAGATACCGGCCGATATGTGTGAAAGAGTATGCCAAAATTGGACTCAGCGGATGGGCTACCTGAGACGCAGCCGCGGTCAACATTTGCATGAAATTATCTTTAAACATTAAATTGCAAGGTTCAAACTATCGATTCAAATAAATATTTCATTCATTTTTTCGAATTTTTTGTGTTTTTTTTTTTTAAAAAGTTCTAAGCCTCTTAAAAAACCACCCTTTATTTATAGAAAACCTAAATTCTTGGCCATAACATTAAATTATATGCGTTTTATTTCTTCTTGAAAACCACACGTCTAAAAAAACACCCTTTACAGTGTGGGATGGGTATTAATATAAATGCACACTGGACACTGCCCATTGAGTTGATTGCACTTCCGGGTAAATTAATTTGAATAATTTAAGTAAATGTGTAGAAAGACAACGACAACACACACACTCCTTCAATGAAACTTGAAAACTGGATAAGCACCATCGAGTTCAGTCATTTGATCAATAGATGTTGGTATGACACTGTTTTTGAATATTTGAAAAGCATAAACTTTCCTGCCTACCATACATTAAATATAATTATGCAAACTGAATATTCAATTGGGAATTTACCAGATTCAATAACATTAACACAAAACAAAATACATAAATGGAGAGTTGCGGACTTACAATCAGAAGGATAAATGAAAATCTGCATTAACCCAGTTATAAGTGGACATGACTTTCCAATCTAATTAAGTTATGTATTTATGTATAACTTTAGGGATTGAAATAGACCTTTAGCTTAAGAATAATTCAAGGTTTCTAAAGCCTTGTGAATAGTTGCATATTTTATAGGTACCTACTATTAGACATAGTTGTGGTTTAAGTAAGGTAGATTTAGGTACAGTGAAACGCAGTGTTGTTTGGTGATATGTATTTCAAAATGGAGAGGACTAAGATATTTTACAAATTAAATTTCGAAAAACAAAATTTCACAAATTAATAATCTTGCACTTTATAATCTCGCAATTACAAAATCCTGCTTTAAAAATCTCGCATTTACACCTCGCACCCACAAATCTCGCAAATATGAACTGAAATTAAAGTTTCGCATTCGGTTGTTCAAGAAAAATATTGACAAAGACACTCCTGCCTGATGATTGATCATATTATACCCTAAATGCAGCAACGGATTGCGTGAGCTGGGCGGAGGATCAATGAGAAAGTTAAAATCTTTTGAAACCGCGAGAAATGCCACAGCAGGTATCTTTCCGGTTCCCGGATCTTATACCACAACATATGTGGGTAATTCGCAAAGAAAGTATGCCATTTCAAAGGTCAGTAATTGGTCAAAAAAGGTCAGTAATTGGTCAAAAATAGTCAACTAGTTTCAAAAATGGTCTGCCACAGAACATTTTTAATCAATGGTTAAATTTTTTAAAGTCATCAGCTTTATTTTCTTTAGCACCTGATTTGTGCGATATTTGGGAAAAAAGTATACCATCTGAAAGGTTTTAGTGACACCATAAAAGGTCAACTATCGTTTTTGTAATTGGTCAACCATGTTTTTTTTTTAATAAATATTTTTAAAATTTTTTTCAAGGTCACAGTGGATTTTTAGCACCTCATTTGTGGGATATTCGAAAAAAACACTGTCTGAAAAGTCACTAAATTCTCATAATAGGTCAAGTAGTTTTTAGTAATTCCTGAAACTAGTTGAACTTTTCGAACGACCAATAACTGAACTTTTGGATTGCATGCTCTTTTTGCGAATATCCCACATAAGGAATGCTAAGATCCCGGACTCATCTTTGCATAAAAAGGAAAACAACTCTTTTAAGGGTTATCGTATCCTCTTTCTTTTGGCCTCATTATTTCCAGGATTTAAAAAAAAAAATTAAGATATTGTTTGTTATGCATAAAAAAAATGTTTTTAGTTTGATGAACCTGTAAGTATCAGAGCACTTGTATCGTTTCGATATTTTAACACATGAATAGAAATTCAAATTTATATTATTTGCCTCTCCTGAAAAGTTAAGTTTATTAAATTATGTCGGACCGACCGACGATGCACACAGAAAATGTTTCTCATTAAACTGATTCAATAAATTTTGATTTTGTTTTGAATAAACAAATTTTGTGAAATAGTATTTTACTTTAAGTGGATTTCTGAAGAAATTGATAAGCTGAGATGTGAAATTTGATGAAATTTGATTGGGTGTGAATATTAAGACTTCTATAAGAATATTTAAGCACTACCTACTTAAAACAAAATCAACAAAACACTGCTTGAAACAAATCACTCACACCTTCTTCTTCTTATCATAACTTGATTAATGCCAAAGTGACACAGCGCAATTATTATATATCAAAAATGTTATTTGTTTTTGTTTTTTTTTTGAAGGATAAATTCATTCTTCCTCAAAGTCATCAAAATGGAAATCCTTTTTTTGTTTACTTTTCTTATTAAATTTAAAACCTCTCCTATGCATAAACTTTTTAGGAACATGGAATATAGAGCAAACAAAATTCATTGAAAGTACGAATAATTAACAAACATAAATCAAACACAAAAGTTCTTAACACCAGCAATAATCCCAAATTTAATCAAGCAATGAACTTGTCACCATCACCACCGCATCGCTCCGTGCAAAACAGACAGCCTCTGTGAAACTCTTGCCAAAAACTCCTTCGTTGCCTGCGCTCAGAGTGTTCAGTGTTGTGCGTGTGTATTAACACGTGAAATATAAAAGATACACAAAGAGTGGTAAGCTTATTTAATTCGCCTAATAAAAAGTTATAAGAAGAAAATATTGTTTAGTAACACAATTCAATTCGCCCACAAAACGGCGCGGCGGAGGCGATGGGATGGCGGTTGGCGCCCGCATCGTGATGACTGCTTCCGGTAAAACTGAAGAATAAAAATATAAACAGGGTGATTATTTAAGTTCGTAAACATTTTACAGTAAAAACATGAACATATAAATAATTGTAAGGCCTTGAGCTAGATAAAGTTTTGAAAACATAAGAATGTGGCCCAAAAAAGGTTTAAGTTCAATCTGTGGTTGATTGTACCTAAATGCATGGACTTTACTGTTGAGTTAAAAAGTCGAAAGCTTCGTGTCGTGTGTATGGGCTGGTGTGTGCACAAAAAATGAAAATATTTTGATGATTTTTATGACACTATATAGCGGGGTTAATTGGGAGCATAGGCCAAGTTAGAACAAGGGAATAGCGAAAAATCAATGCCTTAATTCTGTTTTAACTCAAATTGTTCAAAATTTTGAAAAAAATTTCATAATATTTAATTTTTTTTTCTTCAAAATTTAACGTTATAACGTGTTTTTTTTGTGGTTTTCTGGCAATACTTTTTTCGGAGTTGGTCTTTTTGACAGCTGTCACTTGATTTATGCTCAATTTGGTTTGTAATTCATAATTAATAGACTCATTCCTGTACAACGTTTGCAAATCGTGCAAATTTATTACCAAAATAATGGTCCGTTTCGCTCAACGTGACGCATAGCGCGCTGCGTCCAATATTCGATGAAGCTGATTTTTGGTTGAATGGGTACGTTAATTAGCAAAATTGTCATATTTGGAGTGATCATAATCCACAAACCATTGTTAAGACGTTGTTACATCCTCAAAAAGTCACTGTTTGGTGTGCTCTATGAGGGAATCATTGGTCCATATTTCTTCAAAAATGAAGCCGGCCATAATGTTACAGTCAATAGGGAACGATAAAGAGCCATTATTAATGACTTTTTCGTGCCTGAATTTTAGGATGTTGATGTGGACGACCTTTGGTTCCAACAAGACGGCGCTACATGCCATACAGCCAACGAAACAATCAATTTATTGAAGGAAACTTTTGGTGAGCGCATTATCTCGCGTCGTGGGGCTCTGGCGTGGCCTCCAATATCGTGCGATTTAACACCGCTGGAATATTTTTTGTGGGGTTATGTGAAATAGCTTGTCTATGCAGATAAGCTCGAGACGATTGACGCCTTGGTAGAGAATTTTTGGCGAGTTATTGCTGACGTACGGCCCCAATCGCTGCAAAAGTGGTCGAAAATTGGGCCTCTCGGCTCGAATTTATTCGAGTCAGCAGTGGCCGCCCCCACTTTCCCAAAACTATTTTTAAAACATAATGGCAAACCCTTATCTTTATAATAAAGCTAAATTCTTGGCCATAATATTAAATTACATATATGCTTTATATTTCTTCTTGAAAACGACACGTCTTAAAAAAAGCACAATTTACATGGAATATGACATCGTTCAAATGTTAATAATTCTTACGGTGGCAGGGAACTGAGTGGTTCAATTTTTAAAGACTCTACCGCATAGATCCGGCTGAATTTGAGCGATGGCCTGGCCGTAGCGCCATTTTGTTGAACCCACACATGTCGTTCATATCCATATTATCCAGTTTGGGCTGGAATTGATGGTGATGGCAATGACATTGTCGTCTTCGAAGAAGTACGGACTCTCACGGACAGTGGCGATGTATTGGGTAAATCTTGCGTTTCGTTCAAACAAGTGCGTTGGGTGATTGTTTACTGAATCGGTCGACTCAAATTTGGCCACCAAACTTAGGATAATCGACTTGGACAACCAAGTAAACCGTAAAATGGGCGCAACGCAAGTATCGTTGTCCCAAGGGATTTTGATATTAAAGTTTTATCATTTGGACGAGCAGTTCAATCGTGTAACTTGCAGTGGTGATTTGGCATCAGTAACTAAATAATAAACACTAGATTTTACAGATGTCACCAAAACAACATATCCACCACGAAATCTACCCGCGCGAATTGAAAATCCCTTTGCAACCATAGGCCAGCGTTAGGTCTTATAAATATTTGCTACAGATAGATCATTTTTTCAATTACTTTTTAAGGCCATTTTATGTTGTCAGCCATGCTTTATCCATTGTTTTATGTCTTTTAGTTTTCGAGTTACAGAATTGCTGATTTGCTCTACAAACCAAAATGTTGTGTCACAACATAGATACATTTTTGTTGTGCAGTAGAACAACTTTTGTACCCTTTTGTCGCACTTTCTTTAAAAATTAAATATTTTCAATCTTTTTCAAATATTAAACGAAAATATGTATAGTCAAATATCCGAATTAACTTACAAAAAAAATCAGTAAACATTCACTTAAAAATTTAAAAACGCTCTCCTGAACATTTAGGAGTTTGGCGTTCAAGACTATGAAGAACTCACCAACTGACGAAATGGAAAGTATTTGGTGGAATACATTGACTCCACCTTTATTTTAGCAACCGGAAGCGCATTTTTCAAGCTCTAAGAACTAACTCCCAAAAGAGTTAATTCCCCACTATCAGAAACGAATAAATGATAAAGAGTAAACTCTTTTGAGAGTTAGTTCGTATGGCCCCCTTCTCTCATAGATAAAAAACCGCTTGTTCATTCGCCTTTTGAGCATAACTCCCACCAAAGCCATTCTTTCAGAAAATCCAAAGATTGATGAGTGCATTCCATTAAAAAAGTGGATGAAGTAGGTACTGCGAAATAGCGAAATATGCTATACGCCTATACGGCAAATCATTCCCACAGCAAAATTAGTGCTTATTAGGAAGTGGATCCATTGATGTATGCAGACTTATAGATAGAGGACTTCAACCACAAATGCGTCATGTTGTTCCTTTCGCACCGTAGATAAATTTTCTTATGATATTTTTTTAGTTATTGGTTACAATTTCGCAAAATTTTAAACAACCTCATGTTAAGGTTTTAACATGATACTAGTTAACACTTTACTAACTTTAAAGCTCTTTATTAAAATGTTCTTATTTTTAAACACTTTTTAACTAGTATCATACTAAACCTATTTTCTTACCAAACTCAACCTGAACGCGTCTAAAACAGTGACATTTCGTGCAAAAAACTAAGCAAACATACCTTTTTAAAGTTTTTCTATGTCAAAGTGACATATGAATTCAGTAGCATGTTAAAAAGATAAAACAACAATCTGGCGATTTAAACTTTAGTAAAATGTTAAGAGATAAATAGTATCATGTTAAACTAGTTTAAAATAAGCAAAATCCTCTTTTTAACCTTGTATCACTTTAAAAATGATTTAACACTTTACTTAATCGTCTAAAATTTTGCGCCCCAAGCACAACGCTTACAACCGGTCCTTTTTTTGTATTCAGGGTTAAGTCATCTTTTAATTTCGATTGACAAAAAAAAATTATGGAGGCGGCATTGTAAAAGATCTATTTGTCTCTTTCAAAAATGGTTAAACATCCATGAAACTACTTCCCTGAGATTTTCATTTCTATATAATAAGTTTAAAGGTTGCTTTAAAATGTGATCAAGTGAAAAGAATATGTTTTCCATTGCACAATTTATTTAATGAGGAACGTTTTGTTTCACTTCCGATTCCATTTGGGTGTAACATGGAATAATAAACTTCAGTTAAGTAAAAAATCGAATTCATTTTATACCAATGTATCTACAATGTATCGACTTAAAGCTTTTACTGGATTATACCTTGAACCTTCCTTCATATCTGTCTATTTTTATGATAAAGAACATTCCATTATTAATTTCATCACTTTAAGATCACATTTATGTCAACACATTTTTTTATAGGATTATGGATCACCCTGTTCAGTGTTAAGACATCTGGTGCACATTTTACCTACTGACTATGAGAAAGCTTAAGGGCGCGAATTCTTTGAAAGTCATAAAATCGGGGTGATAAAAAAAGCCATTTACGATTAGCTTGTGCCGAGTTTCAGCCAACCACAAAGCAATTCCTCTCCTCGCATTCAGGCCGTGTCAATCTGGTTTCCCTTCTGCTCCTAATGCCAAAAACACACCCGAATTTTTGTGATACTTTCATTAGGTAATGAACCTGCAGTGAAAAGGATCGACGTGTTTTCACCATCACCACCACCACCACCAGTTTCGGAAACACCCAGCATCACCCCAAGTTCATATACGATTGTTTATGACAGCATCTGAAAGATTACAAAGAAGAGTGTTTGTGTGTGAGCTGAGGTGGGGGATGGTTTCATCATCAGGTCTCAGGACCGCGTACAGTGTATACGTGGGTAGCTAATGGCCGTAGATACATTTATGCTTGCCATACATAGTGGCATTATTTTGGCGACGGAGTGACGCGGAGGTGGTAAAGTGATTATACGTTTTGCGGTTTGCAGGATGCGAATGCCACACCGACATGGATGAACACAGAGCTAAACTTTTATGGTTCTGAACTTTTTGATCCGATTTTGAGTCTTGGATTTCATTTTTTTTTCACATATCCATACTATTCCCCCCACACAGCTCACTTTCTCAAGAAGTTAATGCTTTGTTTCTTGCATTCAATTAAGTTTTCATTATGTTCCTTGGAGTTTTATGTTGTTGTTATGGAGCAAGAGCAGTGTGTTTGTAAGGACTTGAAATTTGTTTGTAACATTTTATTTTGATGCAGGTCGGGGCTCAGCACTCAACACTCAGGAGTAAGTTTGTCTCGGAGCACAATTTGTTTGCTGATCAAGGATAACAGAAGGTGTATATCGTGTGTGTATATTATTGGATAACCTTTGTTTTGATAGAAGGCGTAATGTATCTTCCTTATTTTGCAAAGTTTTAATAAAGTTTCTTCAAAAGGGTTTTTTTTTTTCTGACGCCTCAAGGGTCAGGACAAAGCGAAAAAGTTTATACTTGTAGCTTTTAACCAGAAATAAGCAATTTAGGGAAGGATGTGATAAGGAATGGGAGTTATATTTAGTATTCTTTTTTTTTTTTAATTAAAATAAGACCTAAAAAACCCTGAAATCAGAAATTAATTTATAGTCAATTAATTTTGCCTTCTCTAATATTATATATAATATATTTATAAATTTCTTTGAAGTTATGAAGAGGTCTTCAGAGAGTTTTTTGGGACTTTGGTTTTGTTTGAGTTAATTAATTCTTTGCGGCAAGAATGAAAGAAAAACGAAGGTACATATAAGATTGGTTAAATAGTTGTTTAAAAATTCAATATAATTATTATTTTCGCCAGTGCAGTAGCTAGCCCTTTGGGGGCCCCGTATCAAACATTTTTTTGAGGGCCTCTTTTTCCTGACTGGAGCACTGCCTTATAATCGTTGTTTTTTTTTTTTATAAAATAGACTACAGCACATTTGCATCAGCATATATTTTAGGATCAACGCTTCTCGTAATAACACTTTTTATCTACGAGAGCTGAACACCATTATCTATGGACAAAATTGACAAGTTCGATAACAGCTCTTGTTCTAGAAAAGAACTGAGATAATTTTTAATAAACTTAAGCTTGGAAAATGTTCTATCAGTTGTTGTAAATGGAAAATAGGAACCATGCAGCAACAGTGATAATTTCTGGTAAACTAGAAGCAAGGCTGTTGTCCTATTTACTCAACAAGGTACGCATAGTTAACAAAAAAAAGTGTGGGTTTTTGAAAGCCTGGATGAAATTATTTGAAAAAAAATGACGTCGGCATGAATTATTATTATTATTAAATTCAACAAAAACTAACCACATTGGGGCTAAAATAATAATAATAATAATAATTATAATTTTAACTACATGCCTGTAAGACCTAAGGTCTTTTAAATGCAACTTGAATTACACGGCACTAGTTAGAAGGAATAGTAGGATAGGAAAGAATTTTTGTTGGCACAGTGGACTGAGAAAAAAGGTATTAATTGTCTCATGGAATCCCACTGGTGGCGTCCAGTTGTATAAATGGGGAAATATAGAAAAGATTGCTGCCTTGAGTGGGGCTCGAACCAACACCTCTAAGTTAGCAGTCAAACACTACATCCACTGCGCCATTGCCACCGCCAAATAAGCCCAGAGAATTCTGGGGGCTTAACTTAAGTAAGGAGAAAAACTGTGTTACCGGCTTGAATCACCTATACTTGTTACCGATCGTTTGTATGGAAACGAAATTTTTATTCTGTAATATTTTCGCTAATCTCCGATGTCTTTTTTTCAACCATAAATCCATACGGGCTTGCAAAAATACCGAATAGATGTAAACCATTTAATAAAATGGCTTCTTCAAGAATTTATCACTTTTGACTCGAGTTTTTGAGTAGTTATTGGAGTGAAAAAGGAGAATTTTGAATGTCCAAGCGAAAAGCGTGAGAGTGATAAGATATGATGTCCTTGCCATAAACGATTTTAAAAACATCATTTCTTTCTCGGACATTTCTATATATGCCGATGCTATGAAGATTATGAAAACACTATTCTCATCGTTGGATTCTTCCCTGCTTCAACAAGACCTAAATTCTCTTCTTACTTGGTGGAATCAAAATTTTCTTGAACTCAATGTAAGTAAATGTCATCCTATGACCTTTTCTCGTAAACGTTTGCCTTCACTCCCGCGAACCTATCAGTTTTGCAATGTCTCTGTTCCCGTCGTTTCATATATACGTGATGTTGGCATAATTTGTGATAAAGAACTGAATTTCCCTTCCCCACATCGATCAAAGAAAAGAAAAGAAACACAGAAAGAGGAAAAGCGGAACGAAAAGCGCTGGTGGAAGTGAGTATGGCGGAAGTGGAAAAGGTATGAGGATTAGTAAAAGAAAGTAAGTAGAAAAGAAAAAAAACAAGTTAGAAGTAGAAGTATAGATCTTTGCTTGAAGAGGGTAAGTATTGGATAAAAAGTTTGAAGATAGGCTATTAGGAATAGGATTTAAAGAGGAAATTCTAAACGGGGGAGATTAGTGACTGCCTATAGGACACGGCACGCTGGCGACACTCGGCTTAGCTCGCCGGATTAGGGGGGGGGGATCTTGTCCCAAGGTCAGCCTGCACCAACAACAAAACATAAATCGTGCCGAACCAAACACATACAAATATACAAAAACCCGTTACCATTAACTCGCACGTGGGTTGTCGATGGAGGCCGTTCATTGCTCTGCGGATGTAATGCAGAGGCGTCCGTGGCGGGAATTTTCGGACTCCCCGAACGTTCGCTTCTCTTTCAGCTCATCTCACGAAGACTTCTGGTCGTCTCGTTCCACCCCCTGAAATTTTCCAACTAGTACGCCATTAAGCTGCTAGTGCCGCTCAATAAAAACCACATGAGTTGGCGTGACTTACAAACATTAATTACTTTATTTAGAAATTAAGAGTGATTAAAGGACATTTATGTACCAAATATACCTAGAGAAATTAAAAGCAAGAAAAATGAATCATACAAACAAAAAAACCTAGATTGAAAGAAATTTACGAAATTTTGTTGAATTATGAAAAATTAAACCTTAAAACTAAAATAAATTATAAATAATAATTTTGTTTGTGTTTTTCTTTTTTTTTAATTTTTTTTTGTTGTGTTTTGTTGTGTTTTGTATGCTTTTTTTATATTTTTTTTCTTTTCCCAGGTAAAACAAGGAAAAGGGGACGAATAGGGAAGACAAGCTGAAAGGTTTGCCCTTACCTCCTTCAAGCCGCCCTTCTAACCTTCTAAGGCTTCTACTTTTTCCGAAGCACCGATTAAAATTTCTTTCTCCACGAACGCGTTTTCGGAGACCCTACCTATACAGAGCTCTATTTAGGTCTACGCCTGCCGAAAGTTCGCCAAAAACAAAATGGCTACCTCGACCGTGGACGACTCTACGAAAGGCGAGAACGATTTTTCTCTCAACCTTCGTTCCTACTCCTCTTCCTATTTTTCTTTTTTTTTACCGTATGGGTTTTTTTTCTATATTTTTTTCTCTTTAAAAAAACTTAATAGTAAAACTTTTATAATTATTTTACAAAAAAACCAAAAAAATATCACGTAATAAAAAATTAATCTTATAAAAAATTTTTTTTTTTTTTTTTTTTTTTATCGGCTTCAGCTCCACTGTTGCGACAAATCGCTTTGCTTCAATTTTATTCTTTGACAGAAATATCGCAACCAAAAAAAAACTCAGCGGTCACGACTTGCGGTAATCGTCCGTGGGTGACCACTTAAAATTTTCCTAACACCACCTGTGTAAAACTTACTATAATAACGAGCACTTGGTTTTAATAGGCATATGACTCACCCTCTTCGGGGCTTACGGGAATTTTATGGTTTTCACGAAACAATTTTCTGCACCTGCTTTAAGTTTAAGCTAACCGAATTGACGTTAATTAAAATCACTTTCTACCATAATGTTAACTCTCACCTTGAAATCTTATATTTTTTTTGGTGTTTTTTTTCCTTTATTTTCCGGCTATTAGCAACGACCAGGCTCGGACCCTTAAGTCGGGGTTGAATTTTTTTCTTTTCCTAAGCCATTTAATTATTAAATTAAAATCCCCTTTTCTTCTTCTATAAAAAAAAAACTCACCCAATTCAACGTTAATTCTCTTCCTGCTGGTTCTTGTTGGTTTTTTATTTTATCCGAATAAATATATATGTATAAAAAATATTAAACGGCCGGCGGTTGAAATGTTGTAGGTTATACCACCTTGAAAAATTCTTCCAAAAAAAAACTCGCACTGCCTATAGATAGGGCTTTTTCTGACTTTTGCACTGGTCTCTTTGACTACCTTTGAATATTTGGCTAGACGAAAAGTTCATCAGCGATCCCCATACCGCTGTCTGCACTCAAAACCACCCACACATGCACCTATCTACCGCTTTGCAACTGCATCGAAAGCGCACTCCGATGCGACTCTCTTTTTTCACACCTCTTTCTCCCCGCAGACAAAACAAAATTGCAACAACCTAAAGCCCAAATGTAGGCTTCCCTCAACGTTGAGTTCGAAAATTAGCAAGGATCGCACCCAATCTAGAACAAATTTTCCTTAACACTAATCCACGAAACCATTCATTCATCCATTCCTTTCTTCCACCTTCCTATTCACCGCACCAACTATGCCCATTTCAATCCAGTCACTAGAATGTTACACTTATTAGCCAGCAGTCCACAGCATATCCTTGATTTAAACCCCAGCTTCTCTTCCTTTTAGATTGAACTTATACTCCAATTTTCCTTAATTCCCCAATTTCATTAGTTTAAGTTAGAATAAGTTTATTATTTATTTATTTAATCATTGTTACTAAGATATATTTATTAACTAGCTTGAATTAAAGCGAACAGAATAAACTATTACGTGTGCCACATCAGTCGCGCATTTTATTCTTCATCTAGGTACTTGATGGATTCCGAAACAGTTAAGGATACAATTTTACCTACTCGTGACTTCGTTGGTGATTTCAGACTCAAGGTTGACTGAACTTGTGCTACGTATTTTCTATGGTGCCAAACATAATTTGAATGAGGTCTTATTTCGTAGGGCTCTATGTCACCCTAGAAAAAATGCGTACCTACATATACTCCACCTGGTGTCATTTCCTTGAGTGAACTCTGCATACCTATTTACTAAAGGATGATTTGATGGTCTGATTATTATAAGAATAATGATTGCTTTTTTTAATTTTAAAACTATAAATAACCAAAACAATTATTAATTTTTTTTTTTTAATTATATTTATTTTTACAATCATGTAGCTATATGTGTTCATTGAAGTATTTCAAACACCGACATACACATTTGGGTACACACCATACCCAAAAAGTAAGTCAATTAAGCAATCAATTTCACCTGACATGATGCGCTTTAAAAATCACCATCCATAAAGAACGTGCTCAAATGATCCTGTCCATATTATACACAATCACTGACAGCTACTTGGTCATACATATACATGTATGTAGATATATTTTAAATTATAAAAATTCAATTAAAACATCGCTTTGCAATAAGCCACATCCCACATGATGAAAATATGGCACGTCCAGCACAAAATCAATGCATCATGGACAAACAGAAAAATACCGAGCGCCAATAAAATATTTTAATTACGTGCAACAATGTTTATTGTCATTGCCCACTGCAGTTAAATTCATTTTTATTTTATTTTGATTCGAACTTTTTGAAAGGAAAATCAATCGTTTGACTTGAAATTATACGCGCACACTTTATGAGGGATATGCTAATGACTATTACAACACCATGACAAAATAAAACGGCCAGGGCACCCGCCGCGCCGAGCCGCCGGCCGTCAGCGGTGACTGGTCGGTGCTCGGTGCGAAGTCAGTATTGTTTTCAAGCCAAAAGGAGCGATCCTGCACAATTTATTGACCATTTTTTTAATTAATCTTTGCAAAATTAAAAATCACTTATGTCCGTGGCAGCTTGGTGGTGTATAGAGTGTAGTGGAGGCAGAAAGTGAAACTCATTTAAATTTTGGTGAATTTTAAACGAATTTTCATATTGAAACAAATGAGCAATAAAGTATATATGGTGGAAGAGAGGGTGGAGAAAACGGAAAGTCATTCCTTCACACAAAAGAATATAAAAAGCAAACCCCTCGTTTCGCTGCGAAATTAATGACTTAATTTCGGATTTAAGTGCTGGAAAGTACTGGAGGATTAAAGATGATTCGGTATTTATCATAAATTCCATCTCATTGCTATTAAGCGCAGCACTTCCAACCTTCCAAGGATTCTCGTATAAATTATATAATATATGTATGAAAAAATTGTAATTTCTCTTTGTCGAGGGATGAGTCCTGACGGGATTAAAATTAGACAATTATAATCCGCACCTAGGGTGATGGCAAAGAAGTAAAAAAAGACACCGGAAATGTACTTGAAGATACGCGCTGTGTGGGAGAATTTGTTAGCCAACGATACGTCGCGTCGTCCCAGTACGAATCAACTTCAAAAGGAGAACGAAATCTGGGACACAAAGAGACCAACATTTATAAGATTTTTGACATGAGTAATTAAAGCAAATGATGTGATTTCGAGCAGGGTGATTTTCTTTTTTTTTTTGTATATCTTTAATTAATTCTATTACGACTCACAAGAAAGGAAACGTTAAAACAAAATTAACACTGTTGATCTTATACACGGTGGTTTTCTGCAAAAAAAAAAAATTAAGAGATAATTTGAAAGGTATAACAAGATTTCATTAACACTATGGCCAGATTAGTGTACAATTAACCGCTCGCTGTCGTTTTATACCAGAAGAAGAAAAACCGACTCCGACGATAATAAAAGAAGCATTGATTTAAATATTTAATATTCAAGCAGGATACAAATTAAAGGAAGGTTTAAAAATAAGGGTATACTCTGCTGAGATAAGATCCAATATATGTATTATAAGTTGGTGTAGGAGCATAGGTGGCTCATCCGCTTTAGCTTCTATTATGTTCCTTAGTTTGAATATTGCTATGACACTGAATATCGCTTGCAATTTAACAATTCAGCTACATTCATGAAACTCTGTTTTTTGGGGGCCATATTGAGGCCTTTTAAAATTACAAGCATGGCTCATATCGATAGTTTTAATTCATGTTTGTTCAGAAAACATTGTTTTGGGGGCCTTTGAAATGAGAATGTTCTCAATACAACATATTGCATTATTTTCCACTTTCTCTTCATTTAAACGACTGAGTTCATGCATACTACTTTCTCCAACTAGCACTGAGCAATTCGAATTGTCGATAATTAGAATTTCGGGATAGGAGCATGCAAACATGCTCGCAGCACAAGAGCCCATCATTGAGAATGATAATCCAAAACAGTATGGAGAAGCTCCGCCAACAAGAAACTCCGACCCTCCACACCGCCCTGCATCCTACAAAAGGAAAACCTATATGCGAAAGAAGAAGGTACATAAGTGATGAGGTAACCTTTTCATCATTCCCTATGGGAAATTACACTTCGCCACGATAGAGCTCACACTTACTTCTACTGCAAAGGAGGATAAGTAAGGGCAATACAAACCGATTAAATCATGATGTAACACAGTCACGAAGCAGTAACATAGACTCAAAATAACAAGTCAGTCTAGAAGGAGTACTATAGACCAAGCAACAAGTGCCGAGCAGCCAAAATCAAATAAAAGGGACTCGTAAGTAGATTATACCCCGTACCAGAGGTAAGGAGTCTTTGAAGGATTTTGATAGCCGGTGCAAATCGTTGATCGCCAGTGAAAACTGTGATAGCCGGCGAAAGCCGTTGATAGCCGGTGCAAACCGTTGATAGCCAGTGAAAAACCGTTGATTGGCAGCGAAAGATGCCGATAGCCGCAAGATCAGAGGATAGCCAGTAGAGACTATAGAAGCTCAACGAAACTGCTAACTGTGGAGGAAACCTTTTAATATCCAGGACCTGATACCGTTGAGCAAGAAGGGCGAACAACTTATACCAGAAGGCGATATAAGCACCAGAACCGAACACTGTCTAGTTAAAATTTAAATGTAAACTATTGTGAAACAAACCATAAAAAGAGTTTAGTTAGTACCCTGGAGAGTGACGAGTGAAACCTCAGCCTCAGACAACAAAGTACATCACAATATAAATATAATTTATGAATTACTCTTTTTAATTTTTGGTTTCAAAAATAGATTTTCGGTCTTTTTCTACCCTATATGCAACCCACTTGCAAATTGTTTTCAACGAAATCACCCCCACCCTCTTTCACTAAAATCAATAATTCAAAAGCTAACCATGTTTTCAAAATAAATTTGAACAATTTGTAAAACGTTGATCCGGTGCGGAGTGAGTGTATTCACAATGAATTGTCAATCCAAATTAACCGCAAAACAACCGAGAACTGTCAATTTGGCTGTCACAGAAAACAGTGTTGCCAATTTAGATATGTTTCCGCCTCTAAAAAAACACAGCTGTCCCTTGATTTATGCTTAGTTTGGTTAGCCATTTTATAATAAATAGTTATATATGTATATTGCAATTGTTTCTAGGCTATAAATTCTTCCGAAGGCCATAATGCTACAGCCAATGAGGAACGCTATAGAGCCATGATTAATGACTTTTTTGTGCCTGAATTGGAGGATTTTGATGTGGACGACCTTTGGTTCCAACAAGATGGCGCTACATGCCATACAGCCAACGAAACAATCAATTTATTGAAGGAAACTTTTGGTGAGCGCATTATCTCGCGTCGTGGGCCTGTGCCGTGGCCTCCAAGATCGTGCGATTTAACACCGCTGGACTATTGTTTGTGGGGTTATATGAAGTCACTTGTCTACGCAGATAAGCCCGAGACGATTGTCGCCTTGGAAGAGAATATTTGGCGCGTTATTGTTAACGTACGGCCCCAATTGCTGCAAAAAGTGGTCGAAAATTGGGCCTCTCGGCCGAAATTTATTCGAGCCAGCCGCGGCGGTCACTTGCCCAAAATCATTTTTAAAAACATAATGGTAAACCCTCATCTTTATAATAACTCTAAATTCTTGGCCGTAACATTAAATTATATGCATTTTATTTCTTCTTGAAAACCACAGGTCTTAGAAAAACCCCCTTTATTAAGATAAATCCAACCCATCTCAAACAAATTTGGCCCATGTCAGCTTAACAAGTAACATTTATTTTAAGTTATAATTTTTTTCGTGACTTATAAGTAGTGTCTTTAACCACCATGAATGAAAAAGTTGCAATTATTGCTTAAATAAAACTAAAACATTGATCTGAAAATATAATTTTAAGAGTTTTTGTTGGGCCATATTTTATTTGAGTATTAATTGAATCTTGAAATTGCTTACGCGTATGGGTGAGTGGGATGTTGTATATCATTCCTTAATTTAATTTTTCTATTTTATATCATTGTGCTTTCATGTGTGACGATTCTTTTGATCACATGAAGCATAACATACCACATTGGAATATATTGAAATACCATAAATATTCCTAAGCAAAAGTGACATTTCAATTTATCAGCAAAATAGATTTGCAGACACAAAAAACTGCCTAACATCTGCAAAGTATCCAAATATGCTACCATTCATACTATACCATATTGAACGAACAAGCTGCAATTCAACATCTATTTTTCTGTCCATTTCAAAAGGAAAAAAAAAAGGAATTTTTTTTAACCCATCGTTGACTAGCCTTGCCATAGAAGGTTTCCCAAATAAACAAAAAAAAAAAACGACCTGGTAAATTCACAAGACAACAAAAAAAAAAACATACGGTATGAATTTAAATAAATTGATCAATATTTCAAAAAGAACAGGAATAGTTTTCGATTGAGCAGATATCGCTATATACGCGGTGTCGGAGAACGGTAGATTGTTTCCCAATCCACAATGAATTGCCAATAAATTTTACCAGCCACGTATAAACAGCGTAGCAATAATAAATGATTCGTCTGAATGGTTCCGCAAAAATAAAATAAAATTAAACATAAAAATGATTAAATCAATGCTAAAACCCATTTATGGCTAATAGATGAACAAAGCTAATAAATATAATGGCTGTGTTATGTATGTCCTTTTTTCAGACGAAACTTACGACACCAAATTGTCCACGGAAAAAGATAATGTTCTTTGATTTAGGGGGCGAAGGGGTAGAATTGATACAGTGGAGACGGAAGCTGTCAAGTTTAAATACTATTGTAATCTGAAAGTATTTCGCCATTCATATTCTATATCCGTTTCTAGGATAAAATACAAGGTAATCACAGTTCAAGAATCACCCGAAAAAGTGATAAACAGCATAAGAGTTCTTTCACTGTTACTGATGCGATGCTCATAAATTTTGAAAATATTAACGTGGTTTAGTTATAGGAACAATTCCAGTTGAGTTACGTGGGTGACCTTTGACAGAATATTATAAACGAAATTGTCGTAGAAGTGTAATTATTTCCAACCCAAAGTAAAGCGAAGTTTTTCTCACTTCAAAGTGAGATTATTTCTCACTGCAATTTATTGCCTTTTCATTAAAGTGGGAAAAATACCAATTAAAAGGGGATGAAATTGCCGTTCAATTATATCCCTGTGCCATTAATCTCATATCTAGAGACAACAAAACTCGAAATGTGTTATAAAAAGAAAGAAAGATTTAGTTTTTAAATCAAAAACTGTTACTATTGTGACAAGTGACACAACTTTTAAACTACCTATAGTAAGTTCGTGCTTAGTAAATTTTGTTTTTGTCTGTATAATTTGCTTTTCAAATGCAAGAAAGATTTTTAGTTCAATTTATTAAGGGGCAAATGCGTCTGCCTCCTTCCCCCCACAACTACGTACAGTCGTACACCCTTAAAAGTGGCCTTAATGATTTTTACTAATAATTTTTTTCCGAGATAATTAAATTTAGCCCTTTTTATTCAAAATTACAGCCAAATACAAAATTCAATGGTAGAATTTAAATTGAAGGTTCCTCTTGCCTACCATAGACTCTTCGCTGAACTCTGATTTTACAATTAGGTTTAGAGCCGTTTGCTCATACGAAACATAAATATTTATGTATTTTATTGCCAAAGGGGATAAGAGATACTGATGATGATGAACGACCGTGCGCTCGTCATCTATGATGTATTGATGTACATATGTATTGTATTGTATGTATTACATTTATAAAATTGTCGATCTTTATTAAGTTCCTTGGATCCATCTGATCATGTTATTTGTCTAGGTGATTTCAATATTGGTGATGTTAATTGGAAACTTGATGCTGATGAAAAATGCTTGATTCCTTTCGATGTAAAAACAGAAATTGAAATTTCAGGAATTGATTTTTTTAGCCAGTTTAATTTGTTGCAACTGAACAATATTCCGAATTTATTAAATCGTATTTTGGACCTAGTTTTCGTTGATAGTGAATTAGAAGTTAAAATTAATAAGTTTGGATTATCCTGTAGTAAAAAATTCACAGCATCATATTTGTCTAGTCATAGACTGTAAATTTTTAGTTTTTATTCAAACCATAAATGGAAATGAAAAACTGTATGACTACAAGCATGGAAATTTTGATGCAATGAATGTGTATTTAAACTCAAAGCCGTGGAATTCAATTGTGGTTAACCAGGATCTGAATCAAGCTTTCGCGACCTTTAAATTGTATTTAAAGCAGGCGTCTGACAGCTTTATTCCAATTAAAATAATTAAACAGAATTCAAACCCACCATGGTTTAATAAAAGATTGTCAAATCTCAAAAATATAAAAAATAAGGCATATAAGCGGTATAAAAAAGACAGAAATAATTTGTTTTACAGTCAAAACTATCATGCAATTCAGAAATCGTTCGATGTTATAAACAAATTTCTTTACAATAAATATGTGTTAACAGCCGAATCACAAATAAAAAACGATAGCAAATGTTTTTGGAATTTTATAATCTCCAAAAGAAAAAATACAGGTTTACCTAATTGCATGGAATTTTCTGGATCTACATCTAGTGATTTACCTACCATTTGTAATCTTTTTGCAGATTATTTTGAAGCGGGATACTCAGTTACGTCTCCTAGTGATTTCCCTTCTTTTTCTCCGACCAACGTAGTTGATATAGGGATAATTCAATTAAGTATATCTGAGGTACTTAAAGCGTTAAATGGGATTGATGAAAACAAAGGAGTTGGCCCTGATTTTATATCTCCCAAAATAATTAAAAGATGTGCAGCGTCCCTTGCGTTGCCTTTATGGTTAATTTTTAACAAGTCTCTTAAAACAGGTCAGTTTTTAGATGAGTGGAAAACATCTTTCATATTGCCAATTTTTAAATCTGCTGCCAAGCAAAAAGTATGTAACTACCGCCCCATTTGTAAATTATCTGTAATTCCTAAAGTGTTCGAAAAAATTGTTTGCGATGCTTAATTTTCTGACAAAGGAACTTATTTCTGTCTCACAACATGGATTTGTTTCAGGGAGATCCACATCTACAAATCTTACCATTTTATGCAATTCAGTTATAAGACGATTTCAAAAGGGGATTTCAGACTGATGTAATATTTACAGATTTTGAAAAAGCTTTTGATAGGGTTAACCACGCAAACCTTATTTATAAACTGTCTAAGCTCGGATTTCATTCCATATTTCTTAAATGGATCTGTTCTTACCTAACTGATCGAACACAATATGTAATGTAATGTATAGACAGATTTGTTTCCAGATGTATAACTGTGTGTCCCCCAAGGAAGCCACATTGGTCCTTTATTCTTTAATATATTTATTAATAATATTCCAGATATTTTTCAGTTTTCCAGGAACCTATTATATGCTGATGATGTAAAAATTTTCAAAATTATTAAATCTTTATATGATTGTCACTATCTTCAAGAAGATTTACTTAAACTAGCTTTATGGTGCGAAAGTAATCTTCTTTTTTGGAATGTCTCTAAATGTCAAAGTTTTATATGTTCAAGAAAAAAAGCTCCTATAATTTTTGATTACACAATTAATAATATTATTTTGGAAAAAGTCACACAAAAAAAAGATCTAGGTGTCGTGTTGGATCGCCAGTTTTCTTTTACTTGTCACTATGACTATGTAGTAAATAAAGCATGTAAGATGGAATACCAGAGAATTTTCTGATTCGTATGCACTTAAGTCTCTGTATATGGGTTTTGTTAGGCGTCTAGCTTGGAATACTGTTGTGTGCTCTGGAATCCTTATTATGATACTCATTCGTTAAGATTTGAAAGAATTCAAAAAAGTTTTACCAGATATTGTTTTTATAAGCTAAATTGGAATATTGATATGCCCTCATATAATGTCAGATGTCTGCTTTTTGGTATGCAAACGCTTGAGCTCCGAAGAAGATATTTTTCAATTATGATGGTAAAAGATATTATTGATGGCCACGTTATTTGCCCCTACTTGCTTGAGCGAATACATTTTTTTCCCTTGCATAAGTCTCCGTATGAGTTTTCACCTACGAGAGACTTTTTCAAGAAGCAATTACGGTAATAATGAACTGATTACTCGTTGCATCCGAGAGACCAACGCGGTTATTAATTTGATTGATATATGTATGCCCAGTCCAAGAGATTCTTTTAAAAAAATGTTGTGATGATTTTGTTGCTATAATAGAATAGTCCATATATGTATATATTTTTAAATTATTTATTTATTTATTTTATATTATTTATTGAGTACCTATGTATATAGTAATCTAAAAAAGAGAATGTCTCAAATTGATGAAATAAACTAAACTAAAGTTATGCTCATCCAAAAAGAGTTACCGTTCATAGCAATTGTAAGCAAATTTACGAAGTTGAGTATGTGAATTGTGAATTATTATTTATAATTCAAACTTCGGAAACCTTGTGAGTATAATTCATATATTCCAAATGACTCAGAATTTTGAATATTATTTTACATTAAGTCCCAAGTCTGAAGAATATCGCTTTAGTGGCTAAGTCTTTAATTAGAAGTACAGACTGACAAACAAGATTGTGTAACCGATTTTGTTTCAGGTCTCTTTATAGCATCGAATTAAATTTTAGTAGCTTTGCACTTATACGAGGCATTGGGACACTGGGAGGGAAAGTATATCAGAGAACTATCCTTCTTAAAATTCATTCACGACAAATTGCTGGCTCTTAGATTAGTCGCACTTAAGCTATAATTTTTTTTAGTAAAACTTTATTAAGTGATCTGGTTCGGGGATCTTAGAACCCCACATGTGGGATATTCGAAAAAAAAGTATGACATCTAAAAGATCAGTAATTGGTCAAAAAAGGTCAACTTGTTTCAGTAATTGGTCAGCCATAGAAATTTTGTAATCAATAGTTAAAGTTTTTTGAAGTCATCAGCGATTTATAGACCTTCATTTGTGGGATATTCACAATACCATCTGAAAGGTCTTAGTGACTTTATAAACAGTCATCAAGTTCCAGAAATTTGTCAGCCATATGTCGTATGGATTCTGACCTTGAAAAAATCAATCAAAATTAATTAAAAAAAAATTATAAATGGCCTAGGATGATGTTAACTTTTTTTTTGCGAATATCCCAAAATTGAGGTGCTAAAAATCTCTACGACCGGCCTTGAAAAAATTATTATATAAATAGAACCTATGGCTGAACACTTTCTAAAACTAGTCAACCTTTTATTTGCCCAATTACTAATCTTTTAGATCTCATACTTTTTGCGAATATCCCACAAATGATGTTCTAAAAATATAAACCGTGACCTTGAAAAAAAAAACTATTGCTGGTCACTTACCGAAATTAGTTGACCTTTTTTGACCTATTTCTGGACCTTTTAAATGTCATACTTTTTGTTTGCGAATATGCGAATATCCCATATATAGGATGCTATGATCCCGAGGCCCGTTGATTTAGGGAAAAGAATACAAAAAAACAATTTGGTAAACTTATTTAAGTTTAATTTTAAGTCATGTACCTAGTTTGTTTTCAGCTCTAATACGACGACGAATCATACCCTTAAACAGAGATAAAATTTGAAAAAATATAGGTAAAGTATACCTACCTATACCTAAGTCCCTATTTCATGGTAACTTTCAACATTATGAGGCATCAATTTAGCCCAACTTCTCCTATATTATATATCATCGAGTTATATGTATCAGTATATACGACCACTGAATCATTGTCCACAATACTAAATTAGGCAATATAATGTCGCATAGTGAAGTCAACTTTCCACTCGATAAAACCTCATAAAAAGGATAATAGGACGACAAATAGTTGTTGTGAGTAAGAAAATCACTTAAATTATAGACAAACACATTACGAATTTATTGTATAAATCACCCAAGCACTTGTCGAATATGGGGTGTTAGATTAAACATGAGTCGAGTGGGTATACCTAAAGGTATACTATGCTACCAATTGCGATGGTTGGTTTCGGTTGCTATATAATAATATGTATGTTGTAACCATGATACCGGAATCTTGTCCTGTTCATTAAACAGCGCCATACAGGGAATTCTGCGAAACTTGAAGTATCAGCCAAAAATTAATGTGCTTAATGTTGGAGGACACAATAAACATCGTTACGCCTCGAGGCATATCGCATACATGAAACACACAAAAAGCATATCCTCATGTATGTAAGTACACCAGCATTTGGAATTACCAAAAAAAAATGTACAAAAATTGAGGAGGGTCGAAAAACGCATAATCACATCCTCCTGAGTATGACTGTTGGGTAGTAATTTTTCACTTAGCATAATATACGAATGTGAGGATAAAGGCATATCCTTGTTGAGCGTCAAAACATCAAAAAACGGGGATGAGTATGATGTGTAAAATGTACCATAACAAAGTAACTATACATTTTTTTAACACAAAAAATTAATCTTCTACATTATAATGTTGATAATACGCTGAGGAATGGGGACAAACTTTGACGTTTGGAAATTTAATTCCTGCAAGTCAAGCTGTATAGGCATTAGCAATTTAAGAAGTTAAGAATACAAAAGGGGTGTTCTTTTGGGAACCTAGGTCTTCTTACTTACCACCACAATAACATCAAACTCGTACCTTAAACTGAATGGGGATTAACTTCCATTTTATTCATAGACATTTTATTGGCGATAAAAGGGAAAGTTCAAAAGTTTATAAGTACCCACATTTCAGCCACGTTACTAGTGGGTAGTTGTTAAAATTAAATTATTACAACCTTATTAATGAAGGCAAATCAAGAGTTAATTATTTTTAATCGGCGAGGCAAGAGCGAAATCTTATAAATAAAACAAAACTAAATTTAATTGATGTTAATTAACTAAATCACCGAAGTAGGTAGATTAACGAGAAATTAAGTGAAAAATGTCTTAGTTATTTTAGATATCTATATGAGAAAACAAACAAACGAACGATAGTGACACGCATGATATGTGTAAAAGTTAACATTAGCTATTTACTATATTTACTTTTTCATTCCGGATTTCACTTTAGTTTGTGAGACCCTGTTCTTTTATAAATGCCTTTTAGTGTGACAAAATAACGTTTTTAAAAAAATAAAAAATATTTACCTACATAATCGGTCCACCAGATTCGTAAAAATGCAACCGTAAAAGTGCAGTTTCTTAAAAAGCTTGCCCCAACTAACAATTTAACTTGTATAAGGTTCTAAACAAGCTATTTTCAGACTGCTTTAGAAACAGTAAAAGGCCTTATGCAAGTTATTTTAGAGAAAATTACGCAAGCTATTTAACTGCTATAAGACTTTTGTCGACAGGTGTTATAACAGCAAATAGCTTTTCATTAAATGCAATTAGCTTGCCTCAGCCGGATATCTTATGACAGCTTATGCTTAAAGCTTGCTTTATGTGTTATAAAAATGAAATGTTTGCATTCACTTGTCGTGGAGAGCCTTATAGCAGCTATCATTTCTTTAATTTTCAGTAAACAACTTCGGAAGGCCTAGTATAGAACTCGCCAAAGCTAAGGCCTTATAGCAGCTATTTTCTAACTGTCAAAGTGTGAAATGTGTGGCTTGCAAAAGTATGCTTTATGCAAGCTCTATACAAATTGTAAGTTGGGTGTGCGTCTAGTGCAGCGGTTTTGCCATTGTTTGTATTGTAAACTATCGGTTGGTATCCTATTTTTTAACAGCAGCGATGAAATAGCTAATCTTATGGTTGCCTCCCAGACTATCAAGCAACTTTGATTCATTTTATGACACTACACGAGTCCTGGCCTGAGCCTGAGATAGAGATAGACGTAAAAAGCCCGACGTGTCAGACTTAGTTCTGGCGTTTGTGGTTGCCCAATCCAATGCTCTTACACATACGCTAAGGGTACTAGAAATTTATATTTTTTTAAATGTCAAAGAATTCCTTCTTAGTCCAACAGTTATAGAATTTCAGAATCTTAACCATTTATTTTGCATATTCGAGCAAACTTAAAATACACTGTTTATGTTTTTCATATTGTATACTAAAGGCTGTTTTTCAGACCACAAGCAAACAAACTATTTATGGTTTCAAGTTAAAACTAATTATTTTACCCACCCTAATACCAATGTAAATGCTTGCTTAAATACTTAAATTTTAATTGTCGATAAACTGCTGCTCGATAAGGTGATACAAATTTGAACTGTAACGCAGTAACTTCGGTACATTCGAGAAATTCGGGGCCACATAGGCCCCTTTACCTACCTAACGGCAAACGAGCTTAGGTTATAAGAGATTCTCTTCAAACTCATAAACGGTTTAAAAATTGAATAACTTATTTCAATTTTTTGAACTTATTTCGAGTTCCTTCTATTTATAAATATTAAATTACCATTATTACATATACATGTGTACTTTATCATGACAATATTTGCATTAAATAAATAGAAACCTATTTGCGAGAAAAGAGTGAAAAACAGTTTGAGTTAGTGCTGGGAGGCAGTTTAAAGAGGAATCTCTTCAGCCAGTCGGACAGTTCCCTTTTTTCCCACAAATCGTTCCTTATTTCCCTTTTTATTCCCCACAGAAAAAAAAGAAAACAATTTCATTAAGTATTTTTTAAGTAATATGAGTTTTTTTTGAGTAAATCAATTCTTCTTAAAAAAAATATATAATGACTCAATTTAATCCCAGAAGTTATCAATATTGTTGAAAGAATCTTTTATTAAAAAATAGGGATGTTTCTAGATTAATATTTTTTTCTAGTTTAGGTTTTGCTACTATTTATTCTTTTAGTTGAATTAAAAACTTCTTTGAGTGATCTTTGAGAGAGAATCTATTTTTATTTCTTTAAAAATGTTTTACAAAAATGTTTGCATCTGTTATTTTCGTTGAGTAGGATTACCACGTCAGGTCTTTTACAAATTTCTAAGAAATATTTTTTTTTAAACTTTATTATTATTTTGTAAAGTTCTAAAAGAGTCGTTTATATTTTTTGTTGTTAATTTCTTTAGCCGGGTAAAATTTTATAAATCGAAATTCCCACAAATCGAGTCAGTTTTCCCTTTGTCCCTTAAGAGATCAAAATTCCAAGAGAAAGGAATTTTTCCCATGATCTCCCAACACTGGTTTGAGTACTGAAATATTTAAGAAAAGCCTTTAATACCAACATCGTATTCTTGTTGACTTTAGTCGTTTAAGCTATTGCAAACCATACACATCACACATACTCCTAATAATTTCTGCACGTTTGTAAATTTTGTTTGTTGATTTATTTATCTTTGAACATTTGAAGCAAATTAAATTGAACAAATTAGAGAGATAAAGTCTTTTCTTTATAAGAACTTCAATTACTTAAACAAATAATTGACCGACAGTAAAGGAGTATGCTTTAATTCTGTACATTAATCATTGTGAGTCCTTAAACCGATGGGATGTTTTGTAAAATATTAAACTGCATCCATTCCAAATACCTATACCCACCTGATTATGTCAATTGTAAGACAATGTGTGTAGGTATATGCCAAAAAGTGCATAATATACATTTATAATATTTGAGTTTATAAGTGGCTTTGCCTACTCTTCTCGTTCGAAAATTCTACAAACCACATAACACATAGGAAATACAGGAAAATAGAAAATATAGGTCGCAACCAAAAGTCAGCCAGGCAAACAAACAAAGCACACACACAAACATTTTTCGACATATCAAATATCTTTGGCAAACTGTTTCGACAGAAATTCAATTTCAATCAATTTCATTGAAAAGATGCGGTCGATAAGATGCTACATATAGGCACAACAACTTCGTACTTCAATGAAACGCCCTTAAGAGCTCGATATACCGACCACCAACCGACAAAACATCGGACATGGGACATTCAAGTCCAACTCCAGCCCCGCACTATAACCAATTGATTACGGACGGAACCGGTATTTTGCCGTGACGTATTTGAGGTTAAGGTGAAACAACAAAACAGCATTGATGCTCTCTGAAGCCACGTCATTATTTCAAAACCCGAAACTGTTTGTTGCCTGTCGAAATGGGAAATCGAAGACTATTTTTCGTTTTGGGGGTAAATAGTCGGCTGGGGGCGATCCACACAGAGGGTACAGATTCAGACCCGAGTTAGCACACAGCTCTATATTGTCGTTTGTAATTTTAACGGCTCTCAAGTGTGACCATTTTAACTCAAGGAGCCAACAAACAACGACTGACAGCACTTTATATTTGTGTAGCATGGGAGCGTGAGGCTTCGGTGGTGGGGTAGGTATAGGGCGATAGGGATGGATGTGAATTGTGAATCTGACTGAACTTGGAAGAGGACAGGACATATTATATAAACCTCAATGTGTCCTCTTTAATACCTATACTTTAGATTGTATACCTACATATATGTATGTACAGTTTCGGTGTGCTAAATAAACATACACATCTCTCTGTGGGGCAAGGACTGTGGGATTTGGGTCCTTTTGGAGTTTTTAGAGACGACAAAACGACTACAACCACTATGTTCGTATATTTATACTATTTATATGACGACGACTTGGGAACGACTATGAAGAATGAATCTGGACGTTGAATTCGTGTAGCAATTTCAAAATGTCACACATGTGCTCTCGTAATGGTTAATTAGAGCTTCTGCCATTTCAGAAGCGTTTTGGTGACTGGCCAACGTTAATTTATTCCTGTCATTGTGCTTTATGGCCACCATTATGATATGTAATAGAGAAGATTATGCTACGTACAAGTTATTTCATTTGCGTGTTCTGTGTTATATAATTTCTTGCACTTGTGTTTGAGTTTAATTTAACTTAAATGACTTAAATACACATAGTAATCTTATTACTTTTTTTTTTTGGCCTAACAATGAATTAAAAAAGTATATTGAATCTGAAATTAAGTAGGTAGGTGTATCCACAGACTTACTTGATCTCAAATAAATAAAAATCAGAGAACATCGAGAATATATGTAGTTGCTGATCTGGCAAAAAGCTGAAACAATTAACATTTTTTTTAATGTCCCCTTCTTTTGAGGAATGAGGAATCAATTTCCAATCAATCATTTGAATAAATATTCGCAGATAACTCCGAAATTTGAGAAATAAGAAAATTTTCTCAGCTAATTAGAAAAAAAGGTATATGTTCTCATGTAGACTTATTCTTTAATGTCATTCAACACTCCCCAACCAATTTCTTAATCATCCTTTACACAAGTACCCTTGCCCTTGTAACAGCTGCCTACCTCAATTGATCAATCAAACAAATTCACCCCAATAATCCAATGCGAAATATTTAAAAACGCTTGTAGAGTTTACTAGCAGTGTGAAAATGCCGCTAAAAAAACAAGAACGTAACATAACATCCCATCCTTTTCTCATCTTCTCTTTTAAAAGAAATTTTCAAACTCACAAAATTGAAAATTTGAACGCAATAGTGGTGTTTCAGGATCCTTTGGAAAAATACGAGTTTTTGAGAAGAGAAGAGAAGAGAAGAGAAGAGAAGAGAAGAGAAGAGAAGAGAAGAGAAGAGAAGAGAAGAGAAGAGCAAAAAAAACGGAAGTTTTATTCAACAATCAGTCACTATAATTGCTAATCTTGTAAAATAATTATTTCAAGGATTGAAAAAGCGAACATGAGCTAGCCGTACTGCTCGAAGGGTAAAGTATCTAAAGCATATGACTTTTCTGACTTATATAGATAAGAGTTTGTACCTAAGTAAGGTATGTCAGAATGAAAAGGCAATACTTAAAAGTAGTTTTTTTAAAGCCAGAAATTCATTATTTTATTTTTCTATTTTAAAAAAATTGATTTAAGAAACAAATTAAAATTTTCATTCGTTTTAAGATAATTTTTCAAATCGTTACTAGACTTACATTTGGCATTGCACGTATGCTCACTTAAAAATAGGTTTGGATATCCAATTCCAGTGTCTAAGTAAGACAATCGATGGAAAATATTTATAAATATGGTTTTTGAGCTAAGCAGCTGACTAAAGTTAGACACACTTAAAAATAGGTTTATAAGCTGTAGTCCGAAAAAAATACTCCGTACCAAAATCCACACATCCTTTAGGCTGTAGGCAGATGGATACAATCTAATTTTGTACATCTGGGGGAACTTGATATAATTTTTATCAAAGGCTGAGGTTTTGCTCGCTGGGTTTGATCTAACGAAGTTTATTTTAATCAATACCTTGTTTAATTTACAACTTTATTTTTTTTAAGTAGATTTGTATGTTATCTGGTGTCTCTGGATCAGGAACGGGTGACGGTCTTGTGCGTTCTCCCAATTCTCGTTATTACAGTATGGATCCGTACCTCGGATATACTCTCGGTAAGTAAAAGGCGGTGCGCGGCGGTTTGAGTAAGCTCTGAAAAACTAGTAAAATCTCGGGCGGATCTGGTCAAATCACAGCCGAAGCTGATAGAATCGCGGACGAATCCAGTAAATAAAAGTCGTGTGACGGTTTAATAAGAGACCCCTTATCTCTGATGGGCTACTTTATTTGAGTCACAATGGCTTTTCAGGTATAATACTAACCTTTTTCTCGTACGAAAGAGTCTGATGGTCTGATGGTATCTTCTTTCTTTCGTAAGCTATGTTCTCTTTAACTATAAATCTCTCATCTAATAACTATTTGCATTTAAATATTCTTAACTCAGAAATTTTGATGAAACTAAAAATGTTTCCAAAAAAGTAGTTATTTTCATTCAGGTGACTTTAAGATTTCATAGTCGTATCGGTCTAGTAGAACTTATTCTCGTCTTAGTGGACTTGGGGCATTTTTTCTATTATTGTGGATGAAATATTGAACTAGAGTTTAAATCTGGAAACTACATAGTATATTCATTGAAAAAATCAATTTTATAATTAAAATTCGCAATATTTTAATTTTGTATCTTTTCTGCCAACATCTGCTTGGTCAACTATACTATCGATATCTAAATGTAAGTCCAAATAATACGATGTCTCCTTTGGATCCTTTGGAGTTATGTAGGTTGGAGGAAGCGACTGATACTTTTCTCGTCTCTAGGACTTGCATGCATTTTATATAATTTTGTCGGTGATCTGTATTCGGGCAACGTGACCCCCTCCAAATGGAAATCCTAGATCCGCGCCTGTGTAGATCCCTTGTGATACCCTGGAGGATTGGACGCTCCTAATAAGGTAACTTATAAGTTTTTTTATGGATTCTCCAACTAGAGGCGTTAGTAAATTTCACACCAGAAAAGTTGTAAAGCTCTTCTAATTTATTAAAGAAGTAGTTTTCTAGGTCTGTATTTCTTAGTTGCGAGAGTGCTGACGCTGAGATGAGTGCCATAAGAAGTTAGAAGCGCATAAATCCTCAGTGCTGAGCCTCAGTTTTTTCTTGTGGTACCTACGAGAGAGTATAGTTTCTAATTTAGTATTAAGATGCTATCTGTCTTTCCCTTGTCAAAACACGGCCAAAGTTTCATGGTATTCGCACAGGACTTGAGTAGGGTCCATCTTACATTTGTTTTCTCAAGTATTTTCTTTGGCGTAGTCTGTTTGAAGGACCAGATAGGTGCGTATATATTTAGTTCCACAACCTCAGTTTGGAGGACGCTGATAGTTGTCAGTGAGTCTATAGGAGCTGGTTAAGTCAAGGTTTTCCGAATAGAATACCGATCCAGCTCAACATTCCATTTTTGACCCATCGCTTAAGACTGCTTCTGTTGGGTCATTGATATGTGGTTAGGTGAATTCCCGATTCTTATCTACTAGGGATTTAAGAAGTGAATGGTCTATAGAAATCTAGGTGGTGAGTAATTTAGTACGAAAATAAGGACTAATTTGTCCTATCCCTTCAGTTTATTTCAATTCAATGTGGTATTTTTCCCGCCCACTGCCACGCCCTCTTTTCATATTTTAGAATTTTCACTCCATATAAAAAACACAACGTCTTCCAGAAGGCTGAACGTTGACCATTTATAACAAAGCTCTCTTGATCCAAAGATTCAAAGGAACGACATGTCTAGTTTTAATTTGGACATCCAGCTTCAACCATCACGCCCACTTTTCTTATATAAATTGGAATTTTTTCCGTATACTAACCTTCTAAGAAAGTATAGACATTTTGTAATTAAGATCTCTTGAAGCTAATACCTGACTTGCGTTTTTTTTTTTAAAGACCTCCTACTATGCCACCCATTATTTTAAATATGAGATTTTTTTATATAATTTTCTAAACTTTGAAATTTTTTAGTCTGCCAATTTTTCAATAGATGGCGCTGCAAAGCTTAAGAAGGTTCAGATTGTATTTAATAAAAAGGGGCTTAGCAATGGGTGAATTGATGGTTTTTTTTTTGTTCAAGTAATCAAGAACTCTACTTAATATATTTACAAAATTTTACACTATAAGGTCCGTTTAAAACGCAGTCTAAAATAAATCAGTAGAAAAAGGTCCACTTTGGGAGCAAGTAACTTGGTTTTAAGGAAGTGTGGAAATAGGTTTCAACTAATTACTTTTCACTAGGCTAAACAAATAGCTAAGACCTTAGATAATTCTAAGTTTGGTACTAGAAATATCAAGACTTCAAGGCAAAAAAAAGTAGTTTGTGGTCCTCTTTATCTTCTCAGACGCTTATACTCCAGTAAGCTTGACCTGAGCCAAAAAATGTTCATAATTTCAAAACTGAATATTCGTTGTACGTCTATAACTACCTATATACATATATATACCTTGTAACCTACTACATAATATAGCAATTAAAAAAGAGTTTGAAAGGATTGGGAAACTTTGATATTTTAATATCTACCTATTGGTATTACAAAAACAATAAGCCATTTGGGCTTATCTTATCTCAAGCTATATGGCCTAGAAAGTCTTATTTAAAACACAAACCAATACCTTTTATGCATCAGGCAAACAAGAACTTATTTAAAATAATCCTTAAAAGTCAAAATGACGAATTAACCAGCGTTAACAAAAAGTACTTGAATGTAATTCTATTGCCATTTAACCATCCAACTGTTAAACTGAACAGAAAATTAAATATCATAAAATATCTTAAATAGATGATTATTTGCATGTCATTGCGCTGATGGTATTTTGTCGCTACACTATGCACAAACACGAAAAGTTGTTCGTATCGCTGGTGGTAATCGAAACTACGTCAAAATATTCGAACAACTAACTCTAAAGTAACGTCGACGTGCGGATGGTGTAGGTAGATACTATCATATAATAATAACAGCATAACTAAGCAAACATATACCACCTCCTATACCTCAAGAGCAAAAACCGAAAGGTAGCTCCTCTGCTGGCAGGAAGGAACTTTGATCCTGTATGATTTTCGACTATGAAAATAATTGGAAGGAAAGGGCTTTGTGGTGCAGTTGAGCAAAACACCAAAAAACAGTGACTAATGATATAGTATCCGCCCAAACTGCGAGGCACAGCACCGCACCGCTCCGCTCCACCATGCCGCATCGCACTTCACTCAAGTCTCGAGGTTCCACCATCATCAGGATGGAAAGGGAACACAGCGGATACCTGAACGTAGTTTATGTGCAAATAATTGAAGAATATCGTGAAACTTCAATGACGATGATGGAGTGTGACAAATTTACTAACTTCCGATTTGTGTTTTCCTGTTTTCTTATCACGTTCCGCTAGCGTTCGACCTACAACCGTTCACAAGAACTTTTGCAGCCAAAGTACTTTTTTTCTTTTTTTTTTTAGAGTGAGCAAGAAAATTTATACTTACAAGACTTTTATAAATGCTTACACAGTGGGGCTTCGGAATGTTTGAAGATAATTTTAATTTTTGTTTGTATTGGGGGCGTTAGAAGGGCGTGATGCTTTTCTTCAAGGCTGAGGTAAGCTGGACTTAGTACATGGTAATGCCGAAGAAAGCAATTGAGACTTGGGGTTAAGAAAGGAAAGAACTGTAATCATTTACCAGTTTTATTAATCAATTTTTTATTTTATCAGAACGAAGGGTTAACAATATTATTTCTTTCACAACTTATATGTATTAGATGACACTGTTCTTTATTATAATATCGCAAAGCTTTTTGTAATGTGGTACAGAAGACAGAAGTAGACTTGGCCCACGATATTCACTTAGAATAAGAAGAAGTGTATCAGAATGGTAGGAATCTGATTCGTACCCAAAGCTAGTCCAAGGGAAAATTACTTTGGCATAAGATAACACTCGGAAGGAGCAAGCAGGGAGAACAACGGTAGGAATATGAATTTCTGCAAAGGGAAAACAATTTTTACTACTACCAAAAAGACAAACTCTAAGTGAAATACAGATTCACCAAAATAAATACTAAATATGCGATTTTTTTTGTCTTTCTTCGGCTCTAACAACCAGCAACAAAGCGCAAAACAACACAGTTTTAATTTTTTGAAAATCGAAACTGGTGGTGCTTACTTTACAAAGTTTTTTAAGACCTTTAGTCCAAATGCATTCCGCCCAGTTGGGCTCATCAGTTACATGTTGTCGTACCCTTCAAACACTCAAGATTTAAGTCAATGGTTATCGACACAAATATATTTAGCAGCAGTGATAGGTATGCGCTGTAAATTATACTTTTCTAGAGGAATTTGGTTAAATTCAGACACTTAAAAATTACTTTATATACTTTACTAGCTGGCCCGCCCGGCTTTGCACGGGTGGACAAACCTTAGCTTCGCATAAAAATTACAAAAGAAAATACTTTATGGGTTTTAACCTACTTCACGTTTTGAATGGCTAAATGTATACAAAAAAATATGCACGACTGGGTCGCACGAACTTGCTCTTATGCGCGACCCCATTGTGGTTCTATAGTCTGAAATAAATTAGCTATAGGAGCATATATTTTATCCATTTGCCAAATCTTAGTTTAGTTTCAGGTGGTATTATGTGAGTATACAAAAATTAACAATATAGCCTAGTGTTGCACATATGCAATATGCATATAAGGAAATTATACTATTTAAACTGGTAAATTGCTTAAATCAACAAAATTAGAAAGAAATCGATTAAAATACTTTGAATCCGTTTTAACCCAACGCGATGTACACCATCTGAATTCTTATATAAATCTTTACTTATGAGAAAAAAATTTTGAAAATCGTAGGAGCGGTTTTAAAAATAATTAATTTTTTATACACAAAATTTTGTTAACATTTTTGAGAAAAATAATTGGTACGCCAATTTAAAGCATTTATTAATGTTGCGTTAAAAATTGAACTTCACAAAAAAATCTGCTACCAGTTTTCAAAATATCGAATTTTCAAAAAATAATTTTGATTTTTTTTTAAAAAATCCAAAAATCATTTTTTAGAAAATTTTGATACGCACTTTTATTTATATTTGTTACAAGCTTCTGTATAAAAAATCTCATTTTATTCGGTTGATCAGATGTTGAGATAGTCGAAAATCAAAGAAACCGTTCTATGAGAGGTACTCTTAATAAACCTAAAATATAAACTTTAAAAATTTTAAATGATAGATCGTACTAATTTTAACACACAAAAAACTTTTATGAAAATCGTAGGAGTCGTTTTTGAGAAACTAAATATTTTTCTTAACGGTTTTTTAACATTTGTATGGGAGGCACCGTTATTTTAAGGTATTAGAATAATTTTTGTCAAAAATCTTCTAGATAAAGTTAAAAAACTGCTATTTACCAAATTTAATAAAAATCGACCAGGTCGTTTTTGAAATATTGAGTTTTCAAAAAAAAATATTAAAACTTTTTTTAAAAATCTAAAAACTATTTTTTTGAAAATTTTGGTACACAATATTATTTAGAATGTGTCAATACTTCTTCATAAAAAAATTGATCAAAATCAGTTTAACCGTTTTCGAGAAAAGCGAAAATCAAAAAAATGCTTCTTTGGGAGGTACCATTAATAACCATTTTTCGGAACCATTTTTTTTATTAAACGGCAACTTATAACTATTTAAATTTATTGAGTTCTTAAAAACAAATTCGGTAGCGCTGGATTTGAGAAAAATAAGTTTTTCCTTTTTGGCCAAGAAATTTTGTATGACTGCTACTGTTAATTTTGGTCCTAAAAAAAAGAGAAAAAAACGGGTGGGGGGAATGTCCAAAAAACGCTAGGTACCAAGTTTAAAGAAAATCGACCCATCCGTTTAGGCTGTAGTCGAACCGACAGACAGACAGACGGACGTTTTTGCGAGACCCACTTTTTTTGACTTCTCCATCATCGTAATGTAAAGTTTGATCAAAATCTCGAGTTCGATTTTTTGTACGAATCCATAACTTCCCATATAGTACCTATATCGCAAGTAAAAAATGATATTCTAAGTCAAACCTTTATTACTTTCGCAACACAGAAAGATTTTTTATTTTATCCCATTTCACTCTATAAATATCAATTTTTTCTAGATAACCTTTCAAACTCAATCAGATGCCACTTTTCATTTTACCCTATTTCACCCTGTAAATGCCAATTTGGGGACAAAAATCTCTAAGGCCATTCGCTAAAAACAACATTTCAAATCGGATATTTTTTTTATTTTTACCTCGTTTCACACTATAAATAACAAAATTGGATAAAGAATATCGCTTAAGCTATCTCCTAAGAAAAACCTTTTTTACCAAAAAAGAATTTCCTAAATCGGAGGTTTTTTTATTTTTACCCCATTTCACCCTACAAATAAAAAAAGTTGAAAAAGAATATCCCAAAAGCTATTTCATAACCGCCTACAGCGCCACATGTTGAACGGTAAGTTAATTGAACTGAAAAACAAAATGTGCGCCTACAGCACCACCTGTTCCGAATTTTCTGACTTTTATTTTTTCCAAAGAATTTCCTAAATCGGAGTTTTTTTTTTATTTTTACCCCATTTCACCCTACAAATAACAAAAGTTGAAAAAGAATTTCCCAAAAGCCATTTAATAACTGCCTACAGCGCCACATGTTGAACGGTATAAGTGAATTGAACTGAAAAACAAAATGTGCGCCTACAGCGCCATCTCTTGTGAATTTTCTGACTTTTATTTTTTCCTAAATCTTCGCGGAGCAATTACAAACAAACCCGTAGAAGCATCCGAACACGATCCACTTTTATAAATATTATAAATACATAGATACCCAATTACTATAGTGCTTACTTCACAGTCTTTACTACTTTACAGCTTTACATCTACAGTTATCATATCTTGTTTAAAGAAATGGAGTCTATTTCCGAAATCAAGGGATTTTTACCCTTCCAAATTGAGAGCCATCACTGTGCAATCCAAAAGTTATGAAAAATTCTTCTCTGTCAGAACCATCCTCGCATCTACTTTGTTCCATCACTTTGTGCAGAGCGAAATCGGAGCGAAGTCCCAGCTAATTAGTAAGTCAGTCACATTTCGCTTTTAAATTGACTCGTATCCACGCAATCTACGGCGGTTGGCCCCCTTTGCCCTTCCTTATACTTCCATACACATATATAAATATACAAGGGCATTTCTTGAACTGCAGGAAGGAAGTGGTAGTAACACGTACCTGTTTTGTGGAAGGAAGGTAGTTTCAGGTGTTTGCCAAACTTCTGTGGTGGAAACTAATCAAGTTTTGTTTTGTTCAAGTGAACAAGCATCACGTTGAGGTGGTTTGTGAGTTCTTGTAGGGACAGCAAGCGGCATGCGGCATGCGGGACCAGGATGTGCGAATGAAGAACCTATTCATTCCAAAGATGAATATACTTAGTATTCCAAGGCGATTGCATAGAAGAACACTTTCAAAGCTGAATATTTGTTTCGCGAAATTAAAATACGCTCTGCTAAGAACGAAACGAACGAAAACTTTACCCAGAATTAGTTAACAAGTATAAATTAAGTATTTAGGGAAGTTTTGTTTTCTGATGGGCTTGGCTGTGCATTGCCATCTACTAAAACCGATTACTATGCTAAAGCCCGAACAAAGACTAAGAAGTTTCAGCAAGCTATATGAAATGGAAATCGCAGAATTTCGTTTGAAGGCGGATTATCTATACAAAGTTTACCATGCATAGAAGTTAGCAAATCCATTTCTCAAAGAAAATCAATATAGACAACATAGTTTACCTTTGGTAGCTATAGCTTTAGCTATATAGAGAAAATAATAGGAAGTATTTTGAAATTGCAATTTCCATTTTGAAAATATCTGTTCATTGTGAAGAGTTGCGTTGCTGCCATTTTCGCAATTTAAAATAGTTGCAACTGTAAAGGTTATTAAAACTAAACGATTTTCTTTGAAAAGTTTCATCGGATGCTGTATAAGCATAAATATAGAGACAATTTAAGGCGATTAAAGTCTTTAATTTGTTTTCACTTCAATTGGGAAGTTTAAGTCAATGCTTAATAGAAAAAAGCTGGAATATTATGTACATAGTATAGACCAAAAAGATAAGTTTTTTCTTGGACAGAATGAATCAAGAAAGACGACTATTTTGTTTAAAAGACGGAACGAACAACAAATGCTGGTGTTCCATAAGGGTGTATTTTCGGGGCCGTTCTGTTTGGTTATTTACATAAAATAGAGTACTACTACATGGTTTGACTTCATGGCTTTACCACATTGAAATTGAATTTATATGGCAGCACTCAAAAGCTCCACAGAATCTTTGATACTTTTTCAGAAAAAGAGCATAGGTCCAAACCAATTCATCGTCGCCTTTATGTAAAAACCCCGTGAATGCAAAATGAAAAATTGTTCAGGAGACACAAAAACTGGAAAGTAATAAAGTGAAATTTTTACAACGTTGAAGGCATTCAAACTTATTAATACACGGAAAAGGAATCATAAGATGTAAAAGAGACTTTAACATTTGAATGTATTATTTTTTTTTTTCTTAAGCTTTAATGTCATTTTTGAACTTACGTTTCAACAGGAAGCCGACGACATGTAAATGTAACATGAAGAAAATTTATCTATTCATAAATTTATCTCAACTTCGTGCAGAAACCGGTTGCTAGATGCTAAGCCAAATATGAAGTACGATTGGATGAAGCAAGTTTAAGTTAAGTATTCAACATTCGTATAGTGCGGCTAAAGAAGCAATCTCTTTACTCAACAGCAAGTCCGAAATCGGGTTCATAGATGAAAATCACGAGAAGTGGTACGTTGGAAATATGTTGGGGGAGGAATACAACTGAATTTTTCACTATCGAGCACATTTTTTAAAAATATCGAAAAGTACACCGGAGAGACATAAGGCATTATAAAGGGTTTTCCAATAAGAGGTGTTATTTTGAATAGCCCGCTATTTCGGTAGCTGTCACTTTTGAAGCTCTCATTTTTTGACATTTGACAAGTAGAAACTACGCCATTTATAAAAATGGAACGATACACGCTTCAACAACGCATTGAAATTATTAAAATTCACTATTAAAATGGTGAAAATTTGGCAGAGATGGTTCGTAAAACTAAAACATTTTTGGGTCGTCGTAAAGCACCTTGTCGGACCGCAATACAGAAATTGGGGGACAAACTCGAGCTGTTGGAACAAGTTAGTGATGTGAAGAATAAAACCCGTGCACGCCGCTCAAGAACAACTGAGAATATTGCTGTTGTAGCCCAAAGTGTTGAAGAAAACCCAGGTTTGTCCATTCCTCGTCGTTCTTTGGAATTAGGCATTCCACAAACGTCATTACACCGTATTTTGCATAAAGACTTGGGTCTTAAGGCTTATAAAGTTCAGTTAACACAAGAACTCAAGCCGGCTGATCATCAACAACGTCGTGTCTTTGCTGATTGGGTCCTTGAAATGCATGAAAATGATCCGGAATTTCATCGAAAAATCATCTTGACTGATGAGGCCCATTTCCACCTCGGAGGCTACGTCAACAAGCAAAACTGTCGCATCTGGGGCTCGGAAAACGCAAGAGTTATTGTTGAAAAGCCTCTCCATCCTCAACGCGTGACTGTTTGGTGTGGTTTATGGTCCGGCGGGGTCATTGGACCTTACTTTTTTCGAAAATGAGGCTGGAGCAACAGTTACGGTCAATGGATCGCGCTATCGAGAGATGATTAATGATTTTTTATGGCCGGAATTGGATGGTATTGATCTGGACAACGTTTACTTTCAACAAGACGGCGCGCGCTACGTGCCACACAAGCAATGAAACCATCGATCTTTTACGGGGAAAGTTTCCGGTCCGTGTTATCTCTCGAAGAGGTGATCACAATTGGCCACCGAGATCTTGTGATTTAACACCTTGCGACTTCTTCCTTTGGGGCCACGTGAAAGATAAGGTCTACGCCAACAGCCCAGCGTCGATTCAAGATCTCAAAGATGGAATTCGTGAGGCTATCGAGGACATAGGGCAGCCACTTTGCGATTTGGTTATGGAAAAATTCATGAAAAGGATATGGTCCTGTAAGCGTGGTCGTGGCGGCCATTTGGCTGATGTTGTGTTCCATTATTAACAGCATACCTTCCTCTTTATAATGAAATAAACATCCGATCATTTATCTCAAAAAATGCCATTTTTCTTTGAATATCAAAATAACACCTCTTATTGGAAAACCCTGTATTATTATGAAGCGAATGTTCTTGAAAGACGCACTCTTGTACACTGTCGTTCTTCCACCTATAATTTTAAAAGCTCTTTAAAGAATTCTGTCTAAAAGTATCAATTCAGCTGAAGGAGCACCTTACCAGATGATTTGAAATAAATTAAAACATCAATAGTAAAAGCATGTCAAGCTAGACATAAAAAAATATACACGTTGTTCGTCGATTTTAAAGCTGCATTTGATTTGGTGAATCGAAATGCTTCATTCTATAAACTTTCTCAACTTGGAGTGTCAACAAGATTCAATTCAAATAATTCGCTGTCTGTACACAGATACTGAAGCAGCAGTTTGGGATGGCAAAACTTATTCAAAACCATTTAAAACACAAACTGGAGTAAAACAGTGATGTCTTCTCAGTGCTCTTCTATTTGCTCTCTTTATAAATGATAGAGCTGCTCACATTCAACGGGGAGTCCGAATTGCAGATATTGCAATCAATGTATAACTCTACGCAGATGACCTTCTCTTATTATCCGAATCAGCAGAAACCCTACAACTGATGGTAAATCGTCTTACAGACTATTGTAATGAATGGGGTTTAGTCATTAACACCAAAAAATCAAGAATCATAATCTTTGCGCGTTCCACTCGGGGTGAAGTGAGGAATAACTGGTTGCTTAATGTATGTCGTTAAGAAGTATCAAGAGATTATAGTGACCACCTTGCAGAAAAAGCCAAAACTTCACAAGGTTTGATTAATCTTCCTTGGAAGAAGATTTTATCAAACGATCACATAAATCTTTCAAGAGAATATAAAATTTTCAATGCATGGGGAATGCAAGAATTCAAGGAAATTGAAAAGAGTCAGAGGAATTTCATAAAGAAAATATTCAATATTCCCTCAACATCTCCAAAATATTCAATTTATTAGGAAATAGGCTTGCCAAAACTGTTTACTTCAACTCTTAAGCTACAAACTGACAACTTAATAAGAGTGTTCAGTCTCCAGGAAACTGGTGGTTAAGGGCTTGGGAAAATATTGCTGCTACCTGTGGAGAAGAGTTCCAGATTAACCCCAACAACATTAGTCTGATGAAAGTTAAATTTTACGAAATCATCCAAAAACTTGAAGAATATGATGGAAATCAGACGATGAAAAAGGCACGTCAATCCAAAAACCGAATACTTTATAGCCAGCTTGATTATAAATTGTGCTACAAGAATTACTTCCAAGATTCCCTCTGTTACGAAGATATTTCACTGATTTCTAAATCAAGAACAGAGCTTCTTCATTTAAATAGGAGACCATATAACGGAAGCTTTGACCAATTTTGCAATTTGTGTAACATGAGAGCTAAAGAAGATTGTTTTCATTTTATAAGCGTATGTCCAATTTTTAGCAAACAAAGAAGAGCATTCTTTGGTAAACCAACCCTTCCAATACAGGAAACGATTGAAATTTTAAATAGATCAAATTGGACGAAACTTATTAATTTCATCAGAGTTAGCAACCGCTATAGAATGCTTCTATTCTCAGAATATTCATAACTTATAAATTCTATTCTACCTGTTCAATAATAATTATCTTAAAGTTACCAGTCGAGCTGACGGCTTAGCCAATGCTTAAAAAATTCATAAAAACTATGGTTAATGTAAAAAAAATCTTGAAATAAATGAATCTTTGAATTGAATTGAATTGAATTGAATTGAACATTAAAGCCTATGACGAATGCATCGTTTATGCCATCATAGTTGTTTGGGGTCAATCTTTTTAATATTATTTCCTGATGTTTAGTTTATTGAAGCTTTTTTCCCGGAGTTTGTGGGAGTTTTTGAAATTTTATAAATGGACAGCAAGAAAATTGTGGAATAAGATGCACCACTTGATAAGGACATTCCGAATATTGCGTTTGAAAGAGATAATATAGGGTATTCAGAAAACATTAGATCCGGAAAACCCAATATCCCGAAATTCCGAAAACCTAAAAGACTCAGAAAACTCATTATCCTGAAATCCCAAAATCGAAAACATAAAATCCAGAAAACCCAAGATCCCAAAAAACGCAAGTTCCCGAAAACCCAATGTCAAGAAAACTTACAATGCCGATACCACACAATCCATAAACCACAAAAACTTAAAAAACACACGTCAGTGATTTCAAAATCTTGAAAACTAAAAGCGCGGAAAATTCATTATCCTGAAATCCAAAATCCAGAAGCAAAATATTCAGAAAATGCAAAATACAAAGAGCAGAGAATCTCAAATCCCAAAAAATATAAAATCTAGAAAACTTAAAATCCCAAAAACACAAAACCCATTGTCAAGAAAACCCATTACGCCGAAAACACAAAATCCAGAAAGCCCGAATTCTATAGAAAACCCAATATCCGGAAAAACCAAAGTCCAAAATCATGAAAACCCATCATCCCGAAACCTTATAATCAAAATAGAACAAATCCAGAAGTTCCCGAAAACCTTAAGTCCAGATGACCCGAAATCCTGTAAACCCAATATCCTAAAATCCCGAAAGCACAAAACCTAATATCATGAAAACTAAAAGTCCAGAAAACTCACAACACCGAAACCACAAAATCCAGAAATCACAAAAATCTATTTCAATATCCACTAAACCCCAAATTCAGAAAATCCAAAATCTTGAAAAAGTCCAAAAACCCCACCGAAACACCAAAATCCAGAAGACACAGAATCATGTATTTAAAATTGAAAAATGCTTTAAATTGAATAACAAATAAGTCTTCAAAAGTCTTAACGATAGTTGGAAAAGCAAAGTTTCTAGGCATACCTATTGGCTCTCATGCTAATTATAACGGATCCGATGGTTTATACTTATAAGTTTTCACTTTTAAGGAAAGGAAGAACTAATTTTTTGAAAACCTCACAGCCAGAAACCAGACAATTCAGTTTGAGAAGTTATCACCTAGTTTTCAACATAGCCGAATTTGAGGCTATAAGTAGGTACCTACTATACAATTATCGGGGAAACAACAACAAATATCTGCTGAAAAAGCAATTCCAAGCTGGAAAATAATTTTGAACCTTATTTTTTTTTTTTTCATTTTCTAGCAACACAACGCCCCATCCACACCTTCGTGGTGGGAAGAAGGTGGAATTAGTGAATTTATTTTCACCTATTAAATGCTTGATGTATAAAGCAGGCAAAGATATTTTATGAAAGTGAAAGTAATCACTCACAGTTTAATAACTCAACAGGATCTTGAACAAATCCTGCTTAAAAAAAGGACTAAAAAAACCTGTAATTTTAAAATGCTAATATTGTTTATTTCTGCATTATGAAAATTAGGTAAATAATTTTATTTCCTTTTGAAATTAATTCTCCAACATTAATAAAAAGCAAAAATTCAATTCTACCTCCTTGAGACTGATGTATCTGATGTATCGTTATTTAAAAAAAAAAAATCATAGGTATACCTTTATAAAGTGATATCCGTCAACCTCTTAAACGGGATCTTATTTCAGAAGATGAAGGCAGGTAAATCATACCCTCTACTTGTACTTCCCACAAAACTCCTTTATACCTCTACCTTGTGTAATATTCTTTCAAGAATGCTCTCGACTAACAAGCACGTATCATATTATGTTTCAGCAATTAAACTCCCAAATGCCGTCTTCGACACGAAAAAAAAAAAAAATATTGTTACATGTCACCCATCAAAAGCAAACAAAACGTATCCACTTTACGAAATAAAAGACGAGAAAGGAAAGTACCTATACCAATACATATCCAGCTTCAGGTTAATTTCAGCAAAAGAATTCCAATATCGAATACTCGAGTTTTTGTTGTTTTATACCTATACTGATGGTACAACTGTAGATACTCTCGTACTGCCACTGCCACTGCCACTATGTGTCTTTTGGTTCCAATTTCATTTTCTTTGAGGTAATTCACTGGAATTTATGGCCACGTTCATTTCACGTTTCTATACGTTCTGCCGTGGTTGTTGGTTGCTGGTTGGCAGCTAACAGCTAACACATAACGAGAAGCAAAGCAGAGCGTAAGTGTATCTATAGCATTTATTTATATCTGGAGAGCTACTTCCATTTAATCCAATTTGTCTGTCGAAAATGCTGCTGAATAAAAACAACGTTGTCAACGCTAAGCCCGTGTGCCCTCGTCCGTGTGTAATAAAATATCAACTACATTTATATTTACACCCGCACTTGTGCCTGAGTGCGCTTCTTTTTCTTTCTTATTATTACGGGAATATTTAATACAATTACCGTTAATAATTCCGTATACACTTTTCCCACCAGGACATCGGGTTGGAGTTCGTAGCTTGGAGTTGTGCATGCGAGCAGCACAGAACACAGAACACTGAGTACAGAGCACAAGCACACGCGGTGTTCTATCTTTGCAACTTTTTGAACCCCGTCTCCTCATTTTTCATTTTGTAATTACAAATGTGTCATTACGGGGCGGCACACGTCCTTATGCTAAATACTCACTCGTATACTATACTCACAAGAGTCACAAGCCTCAGTTGCAGACGCAGCAGGATAGAGCAAGTGGTGACGGGGGAGGGACGATGGGAGGGGGAGTTGAGTTGTAGTTGTCGTTAAATATTCATTAAAATTACCAACATTATATGCGACTCGGAATCATAATCGTATACCACCTATGTGTAGAAAAGAAGGAAATTTTCTAAATGAAATGCGATTCAGTTTAATGTGTGAACTATGAATCCCTGCATCAGGGCCAAAACATCCATACGTGCGAAAAGAACTACGCACCTGCTACAGCGCCCTTAGAAAATGCATGTCCGACACTGTATCTACATACATACTTAAGATAGATATATTCTTGTTCGCAGGGGAATACTGCAATGCAACTGCGTTTTTTTTTCAGCTGATTCAATGTTACAACTCATTTGGTATTCCTACTATTTTCTCCAACGGGCGCATTTAATAGAAAGTGAAGGATAAAGGCGCATGGTAAATCTATTATCATATTTCTTCCAATGAGTTAAAAATATAAACAAGGGTCTACACCCTCGACCGTTCCTGTGCGTGCGTATGTTGTTACTCGGCAGGAATCGAGAGTATAGTACTTACATACAATTTTTTACCGAATCCGAACACCAAAGGATAAGTGGAACTCTAAGAGGATTTGTCACTTCCTCCCAAGAGGCAGTCGCCCCATGAACAAATATTTTTCTGTTTAGGAGGAATAGGCTGGGATAGGATCCCCATCAGACCTCCTTAGTTTCTGAATAAACTGTAGGGTCATTAATTTCGTGGATTCAAGTTGGCAACGCTGGCATTTGACTCGTTTCAAACTCAGGTGTCATTTGAAGTGTCATAATATCTGTTGAATGTTTGTCATTTTCGATAATGGATCGCTCAACAATCGAACAATGCGTTAAAATTATTAAAACTTACTACACAAGTGGTGATTCAAGCGTAGCCACTTTTCGCGCATTACGCGTTGATTATGGTCGTCATAATCGGCCGACGATTGAAGATCATGACTTGGAAAATATGTAGTTCCAACAAAATGGGGCAACAAGGCACACAACACGACCAATTATGGGTTTATTGTGTGAGAAGTTTCCTGGTCGAGTAATTTCACGTTTTGGCGACGTCAATTGGCCACCAAAATCATGCAATTAGACACGTTATATTTTTTTCTGTAGGTCTACGCAAAAGATCGTGTTTAGACAAATGATTCCCGAACTCTAGATGCATTAAAAAAAAAACATTACTCAAGTAATGGCTGAGATACCACCCGAAATGTGCGAAAAAGTGGTTCAAAATTATTTCAAAAGAATCGCTGGCTGCGAATCTTCTCGAGGCGGCCATTTCACACTCAATGGCGAAGTCCAATCTTTATAATGAAATAAAATTTTCATCAAAAATGTTTCGCTGTGTGTGTTTTATTAAGCATTACTTTTGAAGCCTAAAATTGACAGATTGTAAACCTGCATTGAGTTGAAATGAGCTTGAACCGATTCGACTCCACTTCAGGAGCGGAGTCGGGTCGAAATTTGTGCTGAAAAACTTGGGCTGAGGAGTTGGTCTGACATTATGTACCATTTTACGTGTGTGTGTGTTATTTTTCTTGGCTCCTGTCTAGTCTAGTGGCGTCTTGAGTTTTTATTTCATTGTTTGTTCGGCTTTGAAAAATTAAAAAAAACCATACAAATATATAAATTAATAAATAATAAATAAAATGGCATCTCAACACCATTTAAACTCAACTCTAGGAACAAAAAACCTGGGTCAAAAATCAGACCTTAATCTAACTCGAGCTGCATCACGATCCTGCATCACGCTTCCCGAATGGAAAATCTCAAGTTTTACTAGAATTACTGTTATGCGATAATACAAGATTCTACGGTGTTGGCCCTGTGTCAGAAAGTGCTCCATAATTTTTATGATCCGTCAGTAAGAGGTCAGTGAGTCGCAGTGAAATACGGTTTAAGCAATTTTTGAAGTCCTACATCTGAGGAGCAACTTCCTTCCAATGAAGGGAATTGAAATTTAATGAGACGTCTAGGCTTGGCTCGACTAACAAATATTGTGAAATTGAGGTTTCTGACTGTATTGGTATACTGAAGTTGTGCCTGTATAAAAAGGGATAGTGTCGCAAACTTATGGCTGGTCTTTGAAGCTTTGTTTCTGGGCTATTCTTTCTTCAAAGGTTTTTCTTTGAAAGCTTAATTTCGTACTTGACGATGTAGAAGTAATTAGAATAAGAATCTTAATCCCCTTACTTCTTGCCATGCTTCTTGCCTACCAAGCCGTAAGGTCTTCACGAGGCCCTTATAAGAATCTAAGGCCCCTTAATCTTAAATCACATCCTGCATTTCTTACTCAAGCTGCTGCGTTTACCCATATTGCCTAGCCTGGCCACATTGCGATAGTGCAAACTACCTATATAAAGAATGAGATTTGAAATCCGGGAAATACATAGTTTGTTTCCGTTCATGCAACAATTTTTTTGTTTCTGAGAATGGACCTGAATTCGAAAAGGGATCACGTACCAGATTTTAAGTAGAATAATTTTGGATCTCATTTTCCATTATATAATGTTAGCATATCCCTGCTGCCCTGATGGTTTGCATGGCTGACTGTGGTTTAGTTCAAGGTGACGGCACATCAACGACGACAACGGACGGTGGTTCGTTGCCTTTTTCCATATCAAGATTCAGAAGTCCTTTCGTTGAAAACACACAATTGCAGGTGTGTGCTTCTCAGAAATGATTATGGTCAAGAACGGAATATTAAATGGTGTTCAAACCAACCAGACCAAAGGATCAAAGGTGAAATGCTAATACGCATATAATAAAAATAGAAAAATACAGTTTTGCATTGAAAAGGAACACAAGGTTTGTGTGGATGAATAAGACTTCCATATTGATGAGGAAGAAGGTTAAATTCGACAAACTCTCCTTTTGGGGTTCAAATTGATGGAGCTAGTAAAGAGGTAAATGTATGAAAGTTACCCCAGCCATGACCGCCATATTGAAAAACGCGAATCGCTTTTTGTCTGAAACTGAAATGCATAAACTAATAATTGACAGCAACCAGTTTTTTATTATTCCAGTTATTCAAATTCATACGGTCTTGGCAAACCAGCCTACCAGTGTTAAAAAGCTGACTATGTTTCGGTTGCAGGTAAAAATAAATATATCGGAGCAAAAGCTAGATATTGAGAAAAACTTGTGCAAACGTTAGAATATCAGTTTTTTGTGTTAAATATACAATTTTACGCACCCACTTCTGGGATAAATTATTACTCGACGCGTTTTTTTGTATGGTTTCAAGTGAAGCAAGATTGTGACTATTCCACATTGAAAATCAATGAACAAATAAACCAGTTACTTCAACTCATTCTCTGGATGTACAATAATGATATTAGACTTTGAAATTGACTTTGACAAAGCTGGATTTTGATGGAGACTCCGTTTTGACTTTTTAAGCACCCTCAATTTGAACCACTATTTATATCATTGATTTTGTGTGGTGAATATCTCGAAAATTATCAGTTGTTTTGAAGAAATTGCAAAGAAAAATTTGTAGCTATATGTATTGCCTGAGGCCAACAGACTTTGAGAAAAACTTGCGAAAACAAGTAAAACAATATCGTTTATGTCACAACAAACAAGAACAAATTGGTGTGGGAGGGGATAGTGTTTTCATCACCGTTTATTGGGAGGGCAAAAAAAATTTACTTAAAATTCTTCTCTTATTTTTAAAATAAAATTTATTAAATTCTAGCTGTTGTGCCCACCTGCTTCGCTCCCCCTTCCCTGCACAATCTCCTTGCATAATAAAGATCTTTCCAAAATCTTGGTATCAAAAATTGATTTATATGAATACAAAAATTCATTTTGAAGTTTTTTTCGGTACGTTCGGTTTGATCGACCGCAATTAAAAAAAAAAAAAACATAAAGTTACAAAATTTCACTTGTTAACCAAAATCTTATAAAATTTTGAAAAAATCTTGCATTTGAATAAATAATAATAAATTATTTAAATACCCACGCTTTAGACCTAAATCAAAAATTCGAATTTTCCTCTAGGTAATCTAATAAAAATGCTCAGTACCGAATTTGAAAAAAAAATCGGTCCACCCGTTTAGGATACATCTCAAATTACAGTAGACGCACAGCCACAGACCGACGTGACGCGCGGCATGTCGAAACCCACTTTTTCGGACTTTTCGATCATCGAAGTGTTAGTTTTGATTACAATCTCGAAATTTGTTTTCAAAAAACCAATACTTGCCATCTATAGCAAGTATCGGGTTTTTCAATAAGAGCGCTACAAAAGTTTTTTTTTAATAAAACAAAACCGGTTTCAGATATCAATGAAATTCTTTACTCCTGTGAAAGTACATTTGATGCCGTTATGTATGGAACTCAATTTCTTCTGCATGGCCACCACGGGCACGCTTGCAGAAGTCCAGACGCCGAACCCAATTTTCGACGGTTTTCAAGCATAAATCGGCCGATACTGCTGCAATTTCACGTTCGATATTCTTACGAAGTTCATCAATCGTCTCTGGCTTGTTGGCATAGACCATAGACTTGACGTAGCCCCACAGGAAATTGTCTAACGGCGTCAAATCGCACGACCGAGGCGGCCAAGCGACTGGATCATTTCCTGAGATAACACGTTCTCCATAAACTTGGTTTCCAATAAATTGATTGTGACATTCGCTGTGTGGCTTGTGGCGCCGTCCTGTTGGAAGCACATGTCCTCCAAGTCCATATCATCCAACTGGGGCCAAAACTATTCGGTTATCATTGAACGGTAGCGATCCCCATTCACAGTATAACGTGCCGGTCTTGATCATAACGGAAGAAGTACGGACCAATAACGCCACCGGCCCATAAACCACACCAAACCGTAATTTTTTCGCGATGCAATGATGACTCATGGAGTACGTGTGGATTGCTGCCTGACCAATACCGCATATTTTGTTTATTGACGAAGCCATTCACCAAGAAATGAGCCTCATCGCTGAAGATGATTTTTCGATTAAAATCCGAATCATTTTCAAGTTGTTGCTCAGCCCAATTCACGAACATACGACGCTTCTGGTGGTCAAGCGGCTTCAGTTCTTGCGTCAATTTAATCTTGTAAGGATGTAGGCCAAGATCTTTTCGCAAAATTCGCCACAACGACGTCACAGAGATGCCCAACGCTTGAGAACGACGCGACGTGTGAGAGACACATTTGGGCTTTCTGCAACTGAAGCCTAAGCGGAAGCAATATTCTCGACACTACGGGCACTTCGTTGTCTCACTGGCACGGGAACATTTTGTACTGTGCCTGTGGATTCAAATTTTTCCACTAGACGCTCAATTGTTGATCTGCTAGGACGATTATGACGACCATAAATTGGACGTAGCGCTCTTAACGTCGAGGCCACTGACTCCGAATTTTGGTATTAAATTTTAATAATTTCGACTAGTTGTTGGCTCGTATATCTTTCTATTATGAAATGGCAAATTTTATTGAAGAAAAATGTTCAAAGAACTTCAAGAAATATGGCATCGTTTGCTGTCCCTGTTGCTCTACTTTTGAAGCGTCCCTGTTGAAAAACCGATTCTAACTAAACAAAGCTGAATTAGATTAGGCTCTGGTTCAGTTAGACTTGGTTTTAAAATGTGACTATGAATATGCCCCATGATGGACACGTTTATTATTCTGATACCTTATACCACAAAATATACTTTCTTTTATTATGAACTAAGAATCTCAACATCGTCACTGGTAATATACGACACCATTATATTGGTGTTTTTTTAGACGTATGGTTTTCAATCTGGCAATACTTTTTTCGGAGTTGGTCTTTTTGACAGCTGTCACTTGATTTATGCTCAATTTGGTTTGCCATTTCATAGTGAATAGACTTACTCCTCCAGTTACTGAAACTAGTTGACCATTTTTGACCAATAACCGCCCTTTAAGATGACCTATAATTTTTTTTTTACGAAAATCTCCCATATGAGTACCTTAGATCCCGGAGCCAACTACTGCCAATAAAACTAAAATCATCTCAACTAGAACGATTATTATTGAAATTCTCAACGAAGAACTAAGCCTTATGACTTTCTGGCTGAGATAAACGGGACACCATTTTAACGCTCCTTTACAACACGGAAATATTCGGTACAAACAGACATGGGGTCCATTTGGACCCCACAATGTTTTCTATGAATTTTTTTTTTGATATCTATGACATATATTATTAAGATCGTTGATGTGCAGGTACTACCACCGAAAAAATTTCTGCAATACGTTATTTAACTTCGTTAAAAATAAATTTTTAAAAAAGTTTCAAGAGGAATTGGTTTTTGTGAAGTAACGAATCTTACAATCCTATGACCATGCAGTTTTCGGTCGTCATAGGGCCTTATGAAGGTTTCAACATATACCCGAGGAAAAAAAATCCACAACTCCTATATAAAAATACTTTTTATTTAACAACAAAAAAAAAAAATCAACTCGCAAAGTACAAAACAGCAGCACAGAAAAATTCTTTCCTTTTTTTATGAAGACCGACTGACGTTTGACAATGTTAACGACGTGTGATATTATTTCTCTCTGAAAATTTAATTTTTGTTAAAAATTAATTACAAAGTATACAAAGGTGGCAGTTTTTTCTGGCCTTCTATATATGTACGTTCAAAAAATATAAATTGTCCATGCGCTACCTGCTTTTTTTTTGTGGTTCGACCGACATCGACATGTTTATTTTTTTATTTTTTATTTTGTATTTTTTATATAATAATGTTCAATTAACCAGCAAAACAACAAACTGGAATGTGGTTAGTTGAAAATGAATAGGAATAACGTTGGTTCTGGTTGTGACAATTATGTGTGCTATTTCGATGACACCCAGTTTTACCCAACTACTGGAAACCTGCCACAGTCACCACAGTCACATAATGATTAAAATTTAAACAATAAATAAATCAGACTTGATAAAGTAAAACATAATTTTTAGTATACCTGCTCCATCCTCTAACTTTGCTAAATTTTACGTTTTATAGTGCTATCAAGAGGCTCCTACAGAATATATAATTTTTATAGAATAAGTTTATAACAACTATAATATTTCAGCTAGAAGCAAATGCTTGGGTTCAAACGTGTTTCTTTTACAGACAGTTCAAGTTAGCTATACATTATCTGCTTTTGAAGCCTTATCCCACTCAACCAACACTATTTGCTATTTCAAAAAAAAAATCTTAAATTGCTTAAGTTTGTAAAGTGAATAAAACACAAACTATACCTAGAGGACAGTCATAACAAAATCAAAGGCTTCAGTGATATGTTGGGAACTTTGCAAAAACTCCCATCCATCTAACACACTCTCTCTCTCACATGCAACAAAAAGATACTCAAAAAGCAACACAATCTCGTAAGATCTCATAAAAGTTTTCACATAAAATTCACAAAAATTTTTTAATGGCAATAAGATAAACACAAAACATTAAATCGTACCAAAAATGACACTTGTGCTATGTGCCATTGAATAAGTTTCAAGAGCTCACATTCACATTATTTCGTTCCGCATATTTAAATCACGTAAAACGATGGTTTCTGATTCTCAAAAAATTATTTTGTAAGAAGGTACCTACTTGTGTTTTTGTTTTGTTTTTTTTTTTTTTTCTTAGAAATTGATTTGTTTTTTTCAAGAATGAAAGAAAAAGTTCCCAAAGGAATCTAAATTTGATTTTGTACTCCTTGGATGTTTAACATTCAATAATGACACACATTTCAGTTTACTTAATACCTACTGTGATAAAAAATCAATTCTCCTCAATTACCTGAAATTCTATATCGATGATGATTCAAGTGCTTGTCGTAGTTTATTTACAGTCCAACTTAACATATGTATATCTGCCAAAATCATCCGTAAAGTTTGCAAGTATAAATGTAATTGGACTTCAACTTGAAAGGTAAACTCCAACCAACATCAGTTCGAGCCTCCTTGACAGGTACAATATTGAAAAAAAGGAAAAAAAAAAAGAACAATACTGGCATTAAACGCCCAAAGGTTTTCCATGCCGTAATGGAACAGTTTATAGTACATATATCATTCAAAATGTATTTAAGGTGAGGCAAGCTGGAGTACATCCGGTTCAATCAAAATTCTTAGTTTTATTGACTTTTTTGTTGGCTTGCCATCGGGATAAAAAAATCTTAAATTATTATTTCTTTAAGTTACTATTTTGTTGGTTAGCAAGAAAACGACGGCAACAACTGAACAAACCAAGTTTAATAAAACTTTGAATAACCGTTAATATGTTATATCCAGAATTATACAATTGTTGTGTTTATTGTAAATATTGAACTAGAGCATTGCGATCTTGTAGTAGATAAAGGGTGGTATAAATAAAAAGGAGCACCTGCTCAAAACTTAACTTTTAAGAGCAGGTGCTCCAGTTGGTATGAATAAGATACTTGAGAAGGTGCTCTAGAATTGAGCATCTACGTGTTTGATGAGCACTTCCTCAAAATAAGCATCTGCTCCATTATAAGGTATGAATAAAGCAAAGCATGTACTCCATCGATAGGAGAATCTGCTCTTATTTGTGAGTTAGCTCATTTGATTGCTCAACGTTGAAGTAAATAGCTCTTTATATTTTTTTTTTACATAAATGGGGAGTTCATGCCAATTTTAAACCTCAAGGTTAAATTTTATAAAAGAAGAAGAGAAGGATTTTCAAATGATTATCGCGTTTTATACAGATTCAACAAATAAATAATGGATCTTGACGAATCATTTTCTTGGGAATAGTTCAGAAGCAAGGGGTGGTGCCTTAGCAAGTATTGAACAAATACGAATTTTTCTTCGCTACATAGGTAATGCAGGTTTTCAAACTGGAGTTGGAGAAGACATTGGAGTATAGACCAGTCCACGGTCTCTAAAACTGTTTCACTTGTAAGAGCAGCAATAATCCAGTAATCAATCCATTGGGTCACATTCCATACAACTATACTGAAGAACTGATTCAAAATAGCTTTTAACGGCCTTTAGTCCATAAAAATTTGCGTTTCGCACCTGCTCTGAGAACGTGCTCCGTTTTATTCATATCACCCAAAGGTTCTTCCAATACGGACTTCCGTTCTTGGACAGTTAATAGCAGCCATATTGTTGAAGCTATATCTGTCAAATTTGCTGTCATTTATTCTGTCTGTTTTGCTAATTCCCCATGCACGGATAAAGCATTCAACAATACGTGCAAACGATAAAATTGTTTTTTTTTTCAAAATGGGTGTTCTGTTCGGGCAACGTTCCGCGCGCTTCGCCCATTTCACGGTCGTCCTATACCAAGACGACTATGCGTCCACTATTTGAGTTCACTGGTTCTGTAAACAATAAACACCCGACGTCGTTGACGTCGAAGAAACGCATCATCACGAAAACATCACCGCTGTCCGTGAGAGTGTGTAGGAAAATCCGAGTCCGTTTCGCATCGCTCACAAGAAGTCGGCCTTTCGCAGATGAGGCCCATTTCTGGATGAATGGGTACGTCAAAAAACAAAATTGTCGAATTTGGAACGATACGAATCCACATGAGATCAAAGACCTTCGAATACATCCCAAAAAAGTCACTGTTTGATGTGGATTTTGGACTGGCGTAGCGTCATCTGTCCATATTTCTTTGAGAACGACGCTTGTTGGCCAGGCCATCACCGTCAACAGCGAGCGCTATAGGTCGATGATTGCCAACATATTTTGGCTTGAATTGGATGATATGGACACCAACGACATGTGGTTTCAACAGGATGGTGCTACGTGCCATACAGCTTACGCCACATTGAAAATTCTGCACGAGCGATTCGAGGGCATGGTCAATTGGTCGTCTCAAGTGGAGGTGATGTGAATTTGACCCCATTAGAATTCTTGTAGAATTTTCTGAAGTCGTAAAGGTCTATGCGAATAAGCCACAGAATACAACAGCCCTCAAAGCCAACATATCCCATGCGATCGGTCAAATTCGTCCAAATTTATGCACCCAGAGAAGCCGCGGCGGACATTTGAACGATGTTATATTCCATAAATGCACATAATGGCATCAATATAGGCTTCCAAACTAATACAAAATGTTGATGATATCTCACACACAATTTATTTTATTTAAATTTAAAGACATGAATCACTTAATGCAAGACCCTGTAGATAGATTTTTGTATTTGTAGAAAATTGATTTGATTTGTTCTTAAAATTCAAAAACCATATGTAAGACTTTATTTGTCAGTATAGGTAGGAACACTATACTTTACAAAATCGACAGAAAGCGAATAAGCCCAATGTTCCCCAGTTTCCCATACAGAATATAATAAGAGAGGCAGAACTTCTAAGCTTTGCGAATGTCTTCTGACAAAAAAAAGTTTTATCCTCGCTGTTATTGTTCAAGTTCACACAATTCAATTAATATTAACTACTGTTTTGGTGTTTCTTTTGAAATATTTATTGCCAGGATTAGCTTGTCGATGTAGACATGTTCAATTTAAATATGTATATGTACTTACATTTTACAAGTTTGTTTAAAAGTTTTTTGGAAGATCTTTTGCTAAGCCAGTTCCACAACGCCAATCACTTTTTGTTTGCCAAAGTAATTATTGATTTCGTGTGGTAAATAATTTTTTTCTATAACATTACGATGATAGAAAAGATGTTTTCAGCTCACCATAACATTTTTTAGTCTTCTGTACATAGATGTTTCAATGAATTGGATATTTTATGTTGTTTTGTGAAATTGGAGTTGTTGTAGAAATTTTAAAAACGAGTGTCATGCTTCTAAAGAACGCTCGGCGCACAGTGGTGACGAAGTGAAAAAAACCGACATTCCAAAGCGTTTAAGTATCCAAGCTTATTGTTGCATAATATTTTTTTTCTGACAAATATTATTCAATTTTTCCACATGCAGACATCTACAGTGGGGACCAATACATTAGCTATAGGCATCTAAAAGCTATATGTTTTTTTAACATTGCAAAGGGTGTTTTTTTAGATGTGTGGTTTTCAAGAAGAAATAAAACGCATATAATGTTATGGCCAAGAATTCAGCTTTAATATAAAGATAAGGGTTTGCCATTATGTTTTGAAAATAATAATGGGCAAGTGGCTACCGCGGCTGGCTCGAATAAATTCTAGACGAGAGGGCCAATTTTCGACAGTTCCAGTTGTTGCACGCGATGGCGGATAGACTTACTCGGGTCTTCTTCGATACTCTGCTCCACAGCAGCAACAGCGTCTTCGATGCGCACTGTACGGCCGGCGGCGCACAGTGGCCCTTTTAGGCAAAAGTGCTTGCGAAATTCATTTTTCGGGTGGGTTTATAATGCAAAATTTTTACTTTTTTTTGAATTGACAAATGTTTGGAGCTCTAGTAATCGAAAAAAATTATTTCATTTATATGAATGGTTTGACTTGTAGAGCGAGTCAAAGTTGATAAATTTGTATAGTTAGAAAAAAACAATTGTTTTTAATTTTGAGTGTAAAAAATAGGAAAAATGTGTAAATGAAACTTTTTTTACTTTACACTGAGTAGGAAAAAAAGGTTCAAACATAATCAAACCAAGCTCGACGGATAGTAAATCCTTATATATCTCTTCATATAAAACAAAACTCAGCTGCATAAAGTTGCATAGAGCTGAGCTAGAGCGATTTCATTTAATGAAGTCAGTAATTTTGCAGAAAATAATCATGGAAAATATTTTTTCTCTGTTTTCTAGGTATGAGTGTTTGTTTGAAATAAAATGGTTTTGTAATTTAGATGGAAAAACTTACCTAAGTTTTTTTAAAACGGTTTTACAGCTTATTTCTTGTGATCCCTAATAAAACTTTTAAGCATGAATGTTTTTGACTTCGGGTATGATTAATTATTGTCAGGTAGTTGGATGGATTAGAATTTTTTTTTGAAGATTTAAATCTTATAGGTAACCAGATTACCTTATTAGCATTTCATAAAATTGAATATTTTTAGTGTTTGTTTAGATGAAACATTGGGATGAAATTATCATTGGAAAACTTGAACGAGCAGTTGTACAAGGAAAAATTATTTAAAATGGATATAATATACAATATTTTGTTTGAACTTTTTGTCAAAAATGAGAGTCTTGAAGAGTTAGTTTTTGCCGTAATAAGTGAATACCAGCTATCCGGTGAAAATTTACCGGAACATAAAGCAAAATTAAAAAGCTTTTATTACAAAATTATAAAAAAAGGTCGCAGCCCATAGATCGAGATTAATACCAATCACTACCACTAACCATAGGAGTCTGACTACAAGAAGTACAGATATCAAAATACGTGCAAAGTTTCAAGAATTCGGCAGAATGAAGACCTATTTAACATGCTAGCAATCTCATCCGATCAACTTATTTCTTCCTTAAGGCATGTAAAAAACCAACAAGATCTGAAAGCACAATACTCACCGGAAATTATAAGTTATTACGCATTACCCCGGACTTAGATGATATTTTCCAAGAAATTTAATGTTTGTATGTAAATTTTTGTTCCTTTTATTTTGTTTTTCTACTTTTTGAATTCTAATCTATCAATAAAATACTTTATAAATTTACTCTCTTATAAAAAAAAATCAAAAAAAAAATAAGATAATCAATTAATAAAAAAAAACAAAAACTGATTTTCTTCCCCACTGTTTCACTCAAATTGGTTTGTTTTCTTCTTTCCACACTGTTTCACTTAAATTACACTAAAATTACTTCATAAATTGACTTTAGACCTTTTTAAAATTAAATACCAATTATGTTAACCACCTTAACAAAAACTTCTTATTTCAGCAGCAGATTCTGAAAGACCATGTAAATATTTTTTCTTAAAATTCACAAGCTTTAGAGCCTTGGAAATTTCCTTCAAAACCTTCAAAAATTTTGCGATATCTTTATTCGTTTAAGAGATATGATTTTTGCAACCAAAAAAGTCAATACGGGCCACTGTGCGGCGTCTCTGAGGATTTGGTTTATGAGTCCGTGCGTCTGTGCGTAGGTTCGTCTGTGCGTCCAATATTATTTGAGCTAGAGTCTAAATGGGTGGTCCGATTTGCATAAATTTGGTACAGAGCATTATTATGTAGTTCCCTAGAGGAAAATACAAATTTTCGATTTTAGCCCACCTATTTATAAAACGGGTAACTGCCATACAAAAAATTCGTTTTTTTTCTTCAAATTTTCTTTGAAACGGATCAAAGGATTTTGATTAAACTTCGTACCTCTAATAACCAAGTCAGTTGTAAAAAAAATGCTTTTCAGGTTTTTCTCAAAAAATAAAGATACATAACGAAATTAGGTATTCCACGTTTTTTTGTTGTTGAGAAAATGGTCATATTAGGGTTATTCGCGTGTATCTCTTCCCTAGTAAGACCGATTTTGTTATTATTTTGAAATCTCGTGCATTTTTAGCAATATTGCATTAGAAAAATAAAAAAAAAAAATAAAACAAAAAATCATAATTCAGTGGGTACTTTTGACTCTTTTAATATTTTCTAGTTAAATATACATCATGTCTCTTCAATGTGTGGTTACACACAGTTGTTAGCCACTAGACCAAGTTCGTCTGATTAATTCGGGCATATTTTGTATTTGTATGAAAAAAGTGTTTATTTATTTTATAGCCAGCTCCGGGGATAACTTTTAAAGAAAGTAATTTAATATTTGCTATCTAAAATGAATGCCCTTTTAATCCACATAATGTTTTATTTTAATTCGCTCTTTTTTAGGCATTCTCCTTTGAATACAAAAATACATTAAGTGTGTGACGAATATTAAGAATTTGCTTAAGTTAAATCTAAGAAACTCAAGCAACCATAATGGGTTATTATAATTTTTTAAGAGGTTTAGAACTTTTTTAAAAAAAAAAACACAAAAAATGAATAAAATATTTATTTGAATCGATAGTTTGAACCTTGCAATTTAATGTTTAAAGATAATTTCATGCAAATGTTGACCGCGGCTGCGTCTCAGGTAGCCCATCCGCTGAGTCCAATTTTGGCATACTCTTTCACACATATCGGCCGGTATCTCACGAATGAATGCATGGATGTTGGCTTCCAGTGCGTCAATCGAAGCGGGCTTGTTCCTATAGACATTAGCCTTGACATACCCCCACAAAAAATAATCTAATGGTGTCAAATCGCACGATCTAGGCGGCCAATTGACCGGCTCGAAACGTGAAATTAACTGTTCACTAAACTCGCCTCGCAATTGCGCCATTGTTTCGCGTGCTGTGTGGCATGTGGCATCGTCTTGTTGAAACCACATATCATGCAAGTCAAGAACTTCCATTTCGGGCAAAAAAAAGTTTGTTATCATCGCTCGGTAGCGTTCACCATTGACAGTAACGCTGCGATTCGCATCATCTTTGAAGAAATATGGCCCAATAATGCCGCCGGCCCATAAACCGCACCAAACAGTGGCTTTTTCGGGATGCATTGGTAGCTGTTGCAATGCTTCTGGCTGATCTTCACTCCAAATGCGGCAATTTTGCTTATTTACGTACCCATTCAACCAAAAATGAGCCTCATCGCTGAACACAATTTTTCGATAAAAAAGCGGATCGTCGGCCAGCTTTCCAAGAGCCCATTCACCGAAAATTCGGCGTTGTGGTAGGTCGGCTGGCTTTAGTTCTTGCACCAGCTGTTCTTCACTACGCACAGTACGTAAACGTGTTGGTGGTTTAATGTCCAACAAAGTAAATTTGGTGCGAAATTTGGTCACAATCTTCCGAATAGACTGCTCAGAAGGTCGAGAATGCCGATCATAAAATGGAAGCAGCGCGCGATGAACATTTCGAACCGAGCACGAATTTTGATAGTAAAATTCAATAATTTGCAAGCGTTGTTCATTTGTAAGACGATCCATGGTTAAATTGCAAACCAAACTGAAGCTGTTTGACAGTGACACAAGGTACTAAACACACGTCAGCTGTCAAAACCAGTGTTGCCAAAACCAAACCAGCTAAAAAATCACCCTTTAGTTTGAATGATAATTTTAAAAATTAATCCACAGGGCTGATTTAATGCACCTCCTGATTGTTCTTTGCTAAACTCAAAATCATAAATGAACTTACTAAGATTTTTTTTATGTTTCTAAACATAATGGCGAAACATTTTAGACGATTTAGTAAAGTGTTAAATCATTTTTAATATGATACTAGGTTATAAAGAGGATTTTGCTAATTTTAAACGAGCTTAACATGATACTATCTCTTAGCATTTTACTAAAGTTAAAAAAGTTCAGATTGCTGTTTTATCTTTTTAACATAAATCCATATGTCACTTTGACATAGACAAATTTTAAAAAGGTATATGTTTGCTTACTTTTGTGCACGAAACGTCACTGTTTTAGGCGCGTTCAGTTTCGTAAGAAAAAAGGTTAAGTGTGATATTAGTTAAAAAGTGTTTAAAACTACGAACATTTTAGTAAAGAGCTTTAAAGTTAGTAAAGTGTTAACTAGTATCATGCTAAAACCTTAACATGATACTTAAGAATCATATGCTGAAGATGAAGATAAATATTGTTATTTTGCAATTTAAATATTTCATCAAAGCCAGATAAGCAGTTCCCGAAAAAAGCGGACTCATGAAAATCGGGCTCCAGTTTAATAGATTTTTAAAAAACCGTTCTTACCTAAAAACAAACTTTAAATTTCTTGTAAATAAAGAGAAAACACCATTTTTTTTGCATAATTTATTGATGACTTAAAAAAAAAGAGTTTCTCCAGAATAAGAAACCAAAATCAGTACACTACAAATCAGATGACCTTAAAAAACACGTTTACTAGTTTTTGCTTTATACATTTTCAATTCAGCTGTTTGACAGCCAGTTCTGACTGTAAGTCGGTATGGCAACTGACGACTTTCAAATCATGCTTCGTCAGTGTTAATTATTTTTTTAATAAATAAAACTAATTAGAAGGAAAACTTAAACTTAATCGTTACTTCGTTCTTTTGAACGTAACATTGAAACTAAAAATAAACAAATAAATTAAACTGGGCAATGCTGTTTCAACCAAATAAATTAGGTAGACTCGATGTTGCAGCAGGGATGGATTGGGGATTATTTGGGCTCTTCCGCAGCATCATCCGACGTCTCACTTGACTCTGGCACAATAGCTTTCGTTGCACTCGTAGCTGGTTCCTTTTCTTTGGCATCTTCGTCCAAATGCACATCAACATCGGAACGGTTTTGCAGACTTTGTAATGTTACTTGATTATTGGCCTGCTGTGGTTGTTCTATTGCTGTGAGAATAGACTGCAAGAGCCCCTGGGAGAGAACTTCCTCGTGGTTGGTAGAGCCATCTCTGCTGACTAAGGACTCTGATGGATTGGACGATTGAATTTGAATCTGGTAGGGAGATATTTGCGAGTTCTGTACAGGGAGGGATACCGACTGAGACTTTTGTGCTGAGATGACATTGAGCCCATCCAAACCAGGAAGGTTGTCCGCATTGACATCAGCGGGAAGAGCTGTCACACTGGACCGTTTGGATTCGTAGCCGATGGAGTCTGGTCCACTGCCCGGTGCGGATGGAGGTGGTCCATACGAGAGAGCTGGCCTGCCACCACCTTGTTCCAGAAATTGTTGTTGTTGCAGATGGTAATTGGCACCAACTAGATTCGGTCCATGCCCACAATCTTGAGGTTGATTAAATCTGGCTTCTTGTGCGAATGGCAGTCCTTGGGTGTGAATAAATTGCTGCCCACCACCAAAGGATGATGATCCGCCGAATGAACTTCCATGATGTTGATGGCTGGAAGGAGGTGGTGGCTGATACTGCTGTTGTGGTGCTGGCCCCGATAGAGGTGGGGGTGGAGGCACATACTGGTTAAATGCATTACCACGCTCCTCTTCTCTATAATTCTGCTGGTATTGATTTTGGCTTGCTCCTTCTTGCTGATGGAATTCAATATTTACGGACTGTTGTGGCGGCAAAAGCTGTTGCTGGGGTGGTCCATATTGGCTGGCTGGTTCGGCTATTTCCTTTGGTGGTGGAGGAATATAGGTTGCTGGTTGATTCAGTGGCTTAACCCCAAATTGATCCAAATGCTGCACTGTTGCGCCAATCGATTCTAGGAGTCCCTGTGGTACTGGAGGACGATAGGTCACAGGATTACTTGGTGGTGTTAAAGCGTTATTCAACCAGGGACGTTGGTTGCCACTCTGTGTGCCATAGAGAATGCCAAGATTTGAGCCCTGTGATGAAAAGCTTCCACTATTTTCAGAATGGTGGTTATAGTTGCCTTGGAAGTTGCTGCCGCCACCATTACCAATTGGGGGCGCTCCATACTCTCCACTGCTTATGGCGTTGTATTTTAGAGCATGTACCGAGTTGGGTGAGAATGAGTCTTGTGGTGGTTTCGAATAGGTATCATCAATCGATCCAAGTGAAAGCTAAAAAAAATAAAATATGAATTTGAATCAGCAGTCAGTCATCACTAAAAAAATTCTGATTGTTAAATCAAATTTTTTGTATAAATGAACTTACCTGTAAATTTTCAGATTCGATTGAATTCAAATGGTGGTCCTCTTCGCCGCCGGATCCCCTACCATTTCCACCTGAATGGAAATCAACTGGTCCCGATGCTGGAAGGGATTGTGTAGGTGCCGTTTCAAATCCACCCGACTGCAGGGCTACAGCAACAATTTGCTCATCTGTTAGCCCACCGAAGTTTCCTCCCCCAACACTGCTATACTGGGTGACTGACTGTTGACCTGAACCACTGGACACAGTGCTATAACCTGATTGAGTATTAATATTGTTATGTTCGACGTAGTGACCGAATGGTGCCGGAATTGGTTTCCAGCCATCACAGGAAGCAGTATGGAAATGCCCACCAGAACTGCCACCATGTCCGGCGTTGCCTTGATTTTCTACCTGGATTTGGACCTGCTTAAGGGGACCACCATGGCCGTGGGAGTGATGGCCACCTTGGAAGCCTCCATTGCCACTACTTCCGTGGGTTACAATAATTGTTGTCTCTGTTGGCTGGCGATTGAAGTTAGGTAGTGGGGGTGGTCCGTAACCGGGCTTCGGTGGGCCATAGCTGAGATTAGGCTTTCCAATGAACTGACCCGAAGGGGGTGGTCCGTATGAGGTGTGTGGTCGAGAAATGAAACCGTTTCCGTTGGGCTTGAAGATAGGTCCAGGCTGGACCAATGGCAAGGATTGAGGTGGTGGTCCGTAGCTGGCAGCTGGTCTTGGTGGTCCGTAGTTTCCTTGAGGCTTCAGGGGCGGGCCATAAGTGGTAAATGGCTTGCTTTGGGGTGGGGGTCCATAGGTTGAAGGCAGACCATGTTGCTGATGAGGGGGACCATAGAAGGGCTTCGGAACTCCGAAGTAAGACTTTATTTGGTCATTAAATCCACCGTTAAATCCACCTCCACCTCCGGCGCCATTAAAGTTCTGTCCAAATTGGAAATTCAACTTTGGAGGTCCATATTTCAGTGCCGGTGGACCGTATTCCCGGAATGGAATCTGCTGAGGAACTCCATACTCTCGTTGAGGGACACGAATCTGAATCTGTGGTGGTGGTCCATAGGACGCTGCTGGTATACCGCGTGGAGGTGGCCCGTAACTATCTCCGATTCCTCCATTACTCAAAATACCTTGAATTGGTACAGCTGATGCAATTGCCAAAATGCATGCTATCCGTAGAATTGTCTGCAATGAGAGAGAACAAATAATATGGTTATAAAATATGCTCTACGCTCCAAATACGTGCGAGAAACTTTCATAAAAGGTGAAAATTACTAATATTGCCCATAGAATTGCATAATGTCACGAACGTGTATGTGCTTTCGCTACATGTATGTATGTACACATTTGAAACCTTCGTCCGTGTAATATGAACTTCTGAAAATCAGGCGCGAATTTGCACCGCAATTTAACCGCGAATGAGGTTTCTAGAGATGGTGGTTGATGATGCCTGTTAGGCACCATCATACACGTATTACCCTTTCAGCGTTATAGAGGGCAGAATTTATGTTTACCAGGTGCTGATCTGGACGGTATTAGTATTCACAATGTGCTGCTCGTTGCTCCTGATGCTGCTGCTGCTGCTGTGTGTTAAACTCAAAAGTACACATTAGGTGTTTACGAGTTCGTCACATTTTCTTCGGTTATAACTTTTTGTATGTTTTCTATTTTGTGCACACTGCAATCCACGAGACTGCTAGCGCAAAAAAAATTTCTAGGAGTGTTGGTGAAAATTATTATTTCGCGGATTTTATGTGAAAATAAAATGGAAAAACAAAAATTTGAAAATGCACCTTGAAAAGAATCGTTTAGGACGAGCAATCTACTCTGCACACAAGACCACATGCATTTTGTGTTCTTTAAGGGAAAAAATTGGGAAAAAGGAGCAAGTGAAACATGTTATTTTCTGGAAGTTTGTTAAATATGATGTGGATGTAGAAATGGTGTTTTTTTGTTGAGGTTTTAAATAATAGGGCTGAAGAAGTTCGCTGAACAGCCACATCCACAACTAAAAAACACTTTATGTTATACGCGTGGACAAAGATTGATTGATGCATTTAATTTGAAATCGTTGAAAGTAAACTACTGCGAGAGAATTTATTTACACAAAAATTACACAGGAAAGAAGACCAGTTTTATGAACTTTAAAGAGTTTTTTCTATGAGCTTTAAGAGGTTCATCTGCACCTTTATTCTTCGTACACTTAAAAGCAATTATACTTGTTTTGAAGGTTATCTTGAAGAAGAATCATCACTTTAAGACCCGCAGTTTTTCAGTGAGACATCATACCTGTTTTAGGGTTAAACTCGAACAAGCTCTGAAGAAACATGCTTTTCGCAGTCAATTTAAATTTCGATTTATGTAATTCGGAACTAACACATTAAATTTGGTGACTTTAAGTCTTGATTAAGTCGGTTCAACATAACAATATGCTGAAATAGCAATTAATAATTAATTTAAAAATATGCAGGATTAGCCAAATTTTGTTTAACTAGGAGCTAACTCAATGCTGAACAACTGGGCCACCTGAAGAAATAAAAACAATTTAAAGCATTTTTTTTTTCATTTTGATCCTTTAAAAGGAAATAGCTTTAAAAAAAAAGACGTGTATGTTTAGGACAAACGCACACAAATTGTTTTGTCAGAGAAGCATTCAATAGACAACCACACACAGAACACAAGCAGCAAATCGGTGGGCATACAGCAGTCTCAGTCGCCATTAATTGAACATTTGTGTGAAACGTTGAATACATGGATAAAATGTGTGAAATTGATTACAAAATTTCAGTGCGTTTTGTCTAAAATGTGACGTTTATGTACAGAGGAATCTTCTACGCTTGCACGTCTATGAATAAACGATAACTCTTATATTACCTATAACTTTGCAAAATTAATGGAAACTAAATTCAAACTAGATACAAATATTAAATGAAATGAAAAAAAAAAATGTGTAAATGCCGGGAATTACGGTTAATGTGTGTAAACATCCATATCCATATTTGGATCCGTATGCGAAGTGTTCCAAACGTTGTTATGGCTACGTGGACGGATCCAAACCGGACTACTTTGCTTGAAGGGGATCTTCAGTTTTTTGTCACTGAACGTACCATATACCCAATATTCTATACCATGCAGATTTTCGTAACGTAACACGTTACATCGTAAAGTGTGACCTTGTTACGTCGCACAAAGGAAAGTCCACGTTTTTATTTGACTCTACCACCGCGTTGGCATAGATGTTTACACATCAAAAAATTTGAATCTATTCTTTTAAAAAAATCCAATTTTTAGGAATGTTTCTTATACGTAATGGCGCCTTTTGTTAAGGTGTTAGCATGATACTAGTTAACAATTTACTAACTTTAAAGTTCTTTACAAAAATTTTCTTAGTTTTAAACAATTTTAAACTATAGTATCATTCTAAGCCTATTTTCTAAATAAACTCCAGCTGAACACACCTATACAACAATGACAGTTCATGCAAAAAAGTAAGCAAACATACCTATTTCACATTTTCTATTGTCAAAGTGACATATGGAGTTAGTATGATACTAAAAAGTTAAACTGTTACAAAGATCTAACACGATGCTAACTCATTTAAGATTTTAAAAATCCTATTTTTAACATAGCATCAGACTTTAAATGCTTTAACACGATACTAAATGGTCTAAGATTTTTCGCCAATGACTCGAGAGAACAATTCGAAAATTGTACAAAAAAGCAAATTGGAATTAAATTTCAATTGTGAGCCTTATATTCTGGAGGGAAAATGTTGGAACAGTATAAATTTAATCATATTTGTGTGTATCTCGGTACCAACTTAAGCACAAAATTCGTTAAAAAAAGCATTTATTAAAAAAACGAATTGAAATATCACTTTTATAATTTTCAACCTTAAACCACCAACGCTTCCGCAGAAAAAATGCCTTAAAAAATAACTAAAGGCTTCCTGGCTATATCTTCCTTATAAAAACACGGGGAACGTATAATTTTAGACTCTTTATCACTGCTATTTACAGTTCTGAATCTATAGGTACTATAGTATTTCAAAATAATATTTTTGAAGTTAATTGGACATGTTGTACCGCAATAATATATTCGAACCGCACTATTTTCTTCACCGAAAATGGAAGCCGATTCTAGCAATAATTTCTCGTCCAACATCAATAATGTTAAAATAATTATTGATTCCTGATTTTCAATAATTTTCCAGTTTTTTCCTCTTGGAAAAATATAATGAGAGCACAAAAAAATAAACCACATTTTTTTTTCGAAACTGATTATCACGTTGTGGATTAAATTCTTTGTAAGAATAAATAATTAAAATTAATAATTTCATTTACAGTCTTAAAGCATATTTAAATATTTCAGATGAAATTTATAAATTATAAAAAGGAAAAAAAGGGTTGAATTTAAAGAATAATTTCCGCATAAGAAGTACTAGGTAGGTAAGGTATACTATAATGTATATAACTATTACATGTGTAAGCAGAATGATTTCAAAAGTCAAAAGCAAATTTAATCCAAAGAACAAATAAATAATTTCATTAAATTATTCGTTTAAAATTAATTGCCCCTTTTAAAAGAGGGTTAACTTTTCAAAAAAAAAAAAAAACAAAAATTAAATGAAACCCCTCTGACCCAGTTTTTTTCTTTTAACTGTTTAATTGGATAAGTTGGTTTATCGCAAGAACATAATAATTATACCGAAAACAATTCATTGAGTTCGAGTGCTTCCTGAACTTAGCTTGTTGGTAACAAATAGTAATCCAGTAGGTACCTAGGAAGTCGAAAATTAGTTTTTTTTTTCTACAAACATTGCATTAACACTCAAGTGAAAATAAAATTGGCCACTTTAATTTGTTGACCAGAGCCCTATTGCATCAACAACTTATCGCCAATCACTTAGAAAAATATCATTAATCTTTATAAGATTTTGCTACGGTGCGGTGGTGATTCTGACATACGTACTTTTTGCCGGATGCTAGCCTAACACCGGATAGTACATGAAAATCATATTTCGACCATTACGGGTGGTTCCAAGATGGATTAGATGGTAAGGTCAGGCATATATACTTGTAGATCAATAAGGCTAACTTCCAAGTGGAAGTGCTGGCAGTTTTCAAGGCCAAAAAGCATCTTGACATAGAGAACTAGTCAAAACAAATATTGATATTTTCAAAGACAGCCAGGTGACAACAACAGCCAGTTCCTCAATCGTCACAATGTCAAAACTTGTGTATTCTTGCTGCAGTAAGTTGTCACCCTTCCATGTGCCAAAAGACAACGTGATATATATCAGGGTATTTAGAAAATGATGCAACAAAAGGGTACATGTAGGTTGGATCGAGATAAGAAAAAAAATTTATATTAAAGGGGGTTTATTTCCCCCTGTTAAAGAATGAGGACCATTTCAATTTTTAATTTTCAATTTAAAATTGTAGTTTATTCATTACTTATATTTTTCTTAACAATCATACAATTCAATAACAATGACTTAAGGCCGTTTGCCGCAGTGAACAAAGTTTGAAATTTGAATATATAGGTACTAAATAAAAGTTTGAGTAAATATAAAAGAAACATCATTATAGTTCTTACAATATATATAAGAAAGTATTTAAAAAAGTTGGTTAATTATTTTATTTCCTTACAAAATTCGAAGAATTTCAACCAGTCTTTTCGGAAACCTGCTTGAAATTCCAACAACAGTGCATTCTCTTTTAACCAAGAGTTCAGCCTTCGTTGTATAATGGTTGTGAGAATCTTTAATCCCGAGTTAAGAAATGAAATCCCTCTGTGATTTTCAACTTCATTTTTATCACCATTTTTAAAAATTGGAAATATAATCGATTTCAAATATTCTATTGGCAGTTTCCCCGTATTATAAATATTATTGAGCGCCTTTGTAAAAAACTTTTGAAAGTTCAAGTTGCTGTATTTATAAAATTCCACAGAAATTTGGTTAGATCTGGGTGCTTTGTGGTCTTTGCTTGTTTTTAGCGCTTCTAAAACTTCTCCAAGTTCAATTTCCATGTCGATGTTATGGATGTGTGTGTTTGGTAGTGCAAAGCTAAATCTTAATGAACGTATTAGTGGGCTCATTAGGCTCTCAAAATAAGTTCGAAATTCCTCGGCCCTTGGTACAACCTTGTTTGAACTCGAATTTCCGTTAATTAAGCGTACTTGTCTCCAAAAATCCTTACTGCTTTGAATTTCTCCCAAAATTTGAAAAATTTCTTCTTTGCATCCCGATATTGTAAACGACAAAAATCTGTGCCAAGCTGTTTAAATGTTTTCAGCAATCCAAATTTTTTTTTCTTGCTTTAAAACAACCAAAATCAAACCATTTTTGAATGAATCCTTTATTAAGTGACTTATTGCGAGCTTTGGGAGCTGCCATTCGTATTATTCGATCGAGTACGTCTGCATCAAAAAGGTTGGACCCCGAAAATTTATATTGAATAAGGAGATCATCAAGTGCTTGCCTATATAATTGTGAGAGTTCGCCATGTTCCATTTTAGTTTTGGAAGTAAGCTGTTATACATTGCTCTGCTTTCTTCGTTCTGATCTATATACCAACAGTCACAACAATAGGGAGATTTTCATATTTTAAATTAAGCAACAAATTATATAATTTGGTTGAATCTTCCTTCCAATGAGAACAATTCAAGTAAATAGGGACTATAAAATGTTTTTTGTTGTTCATAACTATTTCTAACATAAATACTTCAAATGGTTTTTTAAAAATGCATTTTTCTATATTAAGGTTCTTTTCAAACGCCATCACCATTCCCCCGCTTGCACGACCAACTTTCTTAATAAGCGACTTGAAATAGAAAAATAAATCATTTAACAATGGAACGTTTAACATGTCATGCTATACATTTTTTTTAAGCCAGAAATCCATTCTTTAGTTCTGTTCAAAAATATTTTTTGAAAAATTTTGTAGATAAAAATTTAAAAATTTTGCTGAAACTAATTTTCATCAAAATTTGAAATTATTATATTATATCACTGTAGCCTCTTGTCGGATATTATGCAAAACACCCTGTTAACGGTGGAAAGGAATGGAAGATGAACTGCCCAAAAACGAGAGAACACTTGAAACCATCCAAATCCTACTTACTAATAAGAATGGAGCAACAAAAGAGTAGATTAGTAGATTGTACCAGTAGAGCCAGTAAGGGCATATGGCTAACAATTCATGTACATATTTTGTCGGAAATCCTTGGCCAGATATCTATTAGAACAAAAAAACAAACGTCAACTTACTTATGTCGTTTTCGAGTGGACGTTCGGAGCTACTCCTTTTACTTTAAATTTTCCATCTTTCGATAGGGATGGAACAGTTCCTCAACTCAATGGATGAAGATATAGGCGTAAGCGGTCTCACCTCACTTACTTTGTGAATGTCTTGGTTAAGATGCGACTAGGAAAGCAGGCTTTGACTAATACTTTTTTGACAAAATGGGTTTTATCTCAATTATGCCACTATATAGGGTTCATCCTTTAATTCATTCATATTTCAGGATTGTTCATGGAGGCACCCCATCCATTTTCCACAAACTCCATTCAATTTCCTCTACCATTATTTTTATTTGGCTATATTCTAGGGTGAACAATTGACCCATTGAAATCCAAGTGAGGTGATGTGGGTTGCTGTATCATAACGACTTCTAACCTTAACTAACCAATATTACAAATAAATATGTCGGTAAAATGTAAACTTTTTTTTGACATTGAATATTGATAATAACTTAAAAAGTTTTGTGCGAGACATTTGACCCCATTATCTACACCCACTTAAGCTTAACCTTTATTTTGGCATAAATATAATTTTACACAAAAAAATGCTTATCTCATTCCACGGACTATGTTTATCTACTATGGTTTTGTTGTAAGAATATACATCTCGAAAAGTTAAGGAATGAGCAAGACATTTTTTGCCGTTGCACATTGGTTTTGCTTAATTGTAAGTTCATCATGATGAGAGCTAAATTCGTCTAAGGGTCTAAGAATTCGAGCACCGATTCGACCAAAACTGAAAAGAAACAATAATGCTCCAATATACTAAGTCCCAGTTTTTCAGTGAGATTAAATTTAAACCCAAGTTAAGTCATCAAATTTGGTGAGTCAACTCAGGATTAACTATGAACAGATATTTATGATGATTTATCCACCAAGTTTGTTTAGTCGTTCCGTGTGCATTTTACACTGAAAAGTTATCTTTCTCAGTTAACTGAGGGTTAAAACATTTCTAGAGTCTAACTAACTCAGGTTTATCTCTCCACTGAAAAACTGGGCCTAAAAAATAGATTTCTCAGCTGCTCGAATTGTTTATCGAAGCTCCAACATAAGCAAACCTTATGGCAATTAATTCCACATCTGCATTGTAATATTAGGGACAAAATATCCTCATTCTCTCGAAGTTAAACTGAGGAGTGTTCTTAGTTAATCGAGTATTATTTGTTTTGTTAAAAAAAAAGAAGAATTTGTATTTGTAATTCCCAGTGATATTACTAAACTTTTTATCTAACTTATTTATCAAATTAATTTTGTCCTGTTTTTGTTTCTTAAGCAAAAGTCATTTGCATAAAATTTACCCACCAGCTGATGCATAATTTTAACAATGCAAAAAACTATCATCTGTTTGAATAAAGAGCCAGGAAATTTTAACTTATTTTCATTAACTTCGTGGAAATGAAGCAGTTTAACCAAAAAAAAAAGAAAACAACAACAACTACGCGCAGAAAGTACAAAAAAAGTCATTAGGTTGTGCCACAGCTGGCTGCTGGCTGATGGGTGAAAGTTTTGTTTGGATAGTTAAAAGCAACCTACGCTACAATACAATTTCCCCCTGAAAATAACCCCTCACCTAATAAGTCTGCAACAAAAGCACATTTAATAGCACTAACACATCGTTTACTTTGATTGAGATGAATGCATATTATAGCGATCATTTAGTAAATTATAATTAATTGAATAAAATGCAGCACCAGTATTGGTTGGAGGTACTTGCTTGTTATTATTAAATCTTATATTGCTGATAATAAGGTGATGTTCTTTTTATTAATCACTGAATTTCAATCGAGCCATAAAATACAATCAATTCAGACTTGTTCTATCATAGGGCAAGTATATTGGCTTCATGTTAAAAAATTCCTGATTTTAATTGAATATACGGTCGACTACGGATGAATGAGTAGCCCGAATAAGTGAGTTTTGTCATTCTGTTGGTCAGTCATCAGTTGTCGGTCAGTGCAACCGTTCATTCTCTGTTATTTAAGCTAAGGTCAAGAAACGGATTTGTTGATTTGTAGTATAAACCTTTTTACGTGATTTTTTAAAAGTCAAATTCGGATATTTGTTTTTTCTCATCTTAAATGGGTAGCACCCATACAGCGATTTTGCCTTCTTTATGATTTTCATACAATCGGCTGTAGCGATTTTTATTAAACTTAGTACCTGTATGACCAAAAAAGTTGTAAGAAAACTGCGTTTCAGGTTTTTTGGAAAAAAATCACAAAAACGGATAAATATGTTCTTGACGTTGTTTTTTGTTTGTTGAGATAATGGCAGTATTTTTTGTTTATCATGACTGATTTTGTTACAATTTTGCAATCGTTCACTTCTTAATAGTTAAAATAATCTTGGATTAAGAAATTTTACAAATCAAAGAAAAAACATATTTCTATTAGAACTTTTCACTTTTTAACATTTTTACTTTAAAGATATCATTACAATTTATAACCATATTCCTGTCTTCAATAGTTTTTTAACTACAACAGCAACATTATTATTTGATCCAGCATTTTTATTTATTAACTATAAACACTCAGTTATCGATATCGAAATGGAGGTGCACTCGGGCGTATGTGGAACAAAATTAAGTTATATAAATATGTAAATAAAGGGTTTTCCAATAAGAGGTGTTATTTTGAATAGCCCGCTATTTCGGTAGCTGTCACTTTTTGACATTTGACAAGAAGAAACTACGCCATTAATAAAAATGGAACGATACACGCTTCAACAACGCATTAAATTATTAAAATTCACTATAAAAATGGTAAAAATTTGGCAGAGACGGTTCGTAAAACTAAAACATTTTTGGGTCGTCGTGAAGCACCTTGTCGGACCGCAATACAGAAATTGGTGGACAAATTCGAGCTGTTGGGACAAGTTAGTGATGTGAAGAATAAAACCCGTGCACGTCGCTCAAGAACAACTGAGAATATTGCTGTTGTAGTCCAAAGTGTTGAAGAAAACCCAGGTTTGTCCATTCCTCGTCGTTTTCTGGAATTAGGCATTCCACAAACGTCATTAAACCGTATTTTGCATAAAGACTTGGGTCTTAAGGCATATAAAGTTCAGTTAACACAAGAACTCAAGCCGGCTGATCATCAACAACGTCGTGTCTTTGCTGATTGGGTCCTTGAAATGCATGAAAATGATCCGGAATTTCATCGAAAAATCATCTTGACTGATGAGGCCCATTTCCACCTCGGAGGCTACGTCAACAAGCAAAACTGTCGCATCTGGGGCTCGGAAAACGCAAGAGTTATTGTTGAAAAGCCTCTCCATCCTCAACGCGTGACTGTTTGGTGCGGTTTATGGTCCGGCGGGGTCATTGGACCTTACTTTTTCGAAAATGAGGCTGGAGCAACAGTTACGGTCAATGGATTGCGCTATCGAGAGATGATTAATGATTTTTTATGGCCGGAATGGGATGATATTGATCTGGACAACGTTTACTTTCAACAAGACGGCGCTACGTGCCACACAAGCAATGAAACCATCGATCTTGTACGGGAAAAGTTTCCGGACCGTGTTATCTCTCGAAAAGGTGATCACAATTGGCCACCGAGATCTTGTGATTTAACACCTTGCGACTTCTTCCTTTGGGGCCACGTGAAAGATAAGGTCTACGCCAACAGCCCAGCGTCGATTCAAGATCTCAAAGATGGAATTCGTGAGGCTATCGAGGACATAGGGCAGCCACTTTGCGATTTGGTTATGGAAAATTTCATGAAAAGGATATGGTCCTGTAAGCGTGGTCGTGGCGGCCATTTGGCTGATGTTGTGTTCCATTATTAACAGCATACCTTCCTCTTTATAATGAAATAAACATCCGATCATTTATCTCAAAAAATTCCATTTTTCTTTGAATATCAAAATAACACCTCTTATTGGAAAACCCTTTACATTTGGTGGCGCAACTCTCAATTGTTCCTGTGTGCGTGTTGTTTGTTGGCAGGCATTGAGTTACCCACAATTTTCTACCGAATTCGATTGGCTAAGATGAGTAGAGGCACTTCTTATTCATGGCAGAGATATATACTACTCTTGGAGGATTTTCAACTTCCTCACAAGAGGCAGTAGCCGGTTTTGTTTGTGTGCATTTAAGTTAACGAAGCTTCGAATCACACCCAGACCTCCAGAATAACAGTCCTATGCACCAACCGAATACTACAAAAATTAAGTTAATCTCTTGTTTATCAATAGATGCTCAGGCAAAATGAATTTATTATATTTGCAATGTTTGCTTGTATAATTTTTTTTTTTTCAACAAACAACCTGTCGATGAAACCAAAGTTGCTCGGTATAAAAACGTTCATACGCATACGAAAGAAGCAACAAAAAAAAACTATAGAATTCGGCGGATAGGTTAACACTTTGTATTTTTTAATTTTGATAAACATGCCCATTTACAGTTCCCCGATGGAAAATATTTCATAAAAAATTAATGACATAATGTATGTTCCAATAACTGATTTAAATGTGTGCATATACGATGATTAATGAACATTAATATATTAAATTATTAAAAGAAATAAAAACGTGGGGGTGATCATACTCGTATATACTACGTTATTGCCATATATGTATACTTAATTTGTATTCCCAAAATTTAATAAAATAATCATTAACATTAAATTTTCAGTCAATTTATACAAAAATAACTTAATTAACTTTTCGGGAAAATAAAAATTGATTCTTCTCCGCCCTGAATATCGGAAAATTCACTTTGTAGGGTGAAATGGGGTAAAATTAAAAAGACGCATCCCATAAAAAAAACTCTACCAGCGTTTGAAAGGTGATTCTTAGGAAATGGCTTCAAGCATATTTTTTTTTTAATAAATTTGCAATTTGTAGGGGTGAAAATTAAACAAAAATTCCAATTTAGGAAATACTTTTTTTTGGTCTAAAAAGGATTTCCTTAGAGAATGTCATGGGGTCATCTTGTTCAAAATTTTGATATTTGCAGGATGTAATGGGGTAAAAATAAAAAATGCCTGATTTAGGAAATTCTTTTTTTGTTTGAATTTTGTTATTTGCAGGAAGAAATGAGGTAAGAAAAAAACATTTTTTTGATTTTACACATTATTTTGATGTCTTAAAAGTTATTTTTAGTATATGATTTCAGATTCTTTCTTTCAAAAAAAAATTGGTAGAATTAATGTGTAATGGGGCAAAAATGAAATGTTGTAATCGATTTCAAAATTTCTTTTTGTATATCAAAAGTTATTTCTAGGCGATGACTTATCAAAAAATAGATATTTATAGGGCGATGTGGGGTAAAAAAAAGAGTGATATAAGATTTTTTTAAATTCTGATTGTGTTTTACAGGGTTACTTTTAAAAATTTGATGTTTATAGAGTGAAATGGGATAAATACAAAAAAAGTGGTTTTTGATTGCAAATTTTTTTTCTGTGTTGGGAAAATAATAAAGGTTGGACTAAGATGATCATATACGAATTGCGCCATTCATATCGTTAAGTGGGTTAAAACAAAGAAAGTATAGTATTCAATTATAAACAGTAGCTTGAATATTTATCTATACATATATACGTATTATTTTCTTTTGTAATTTCTATGTGGATCTAAGGTTTGTCTACCCATGCGAAGCCGGGCGGGCCAGCTAGTTCATGATAAATGTGAGTTAGCATCATAGTTTGTTTGGAATGTAATCCAGAAGTAATTTTGAAATTATTGTTCCAACTCTTTCATAAACTAGTTCATAAACTACTTTATAAGCTACTACGACAAAATGCGGGAAAATAAACCCACCTCCTATAAGATTGTGTTTTGTTTGACCCCATCTAGACGCTCTAGTCCTTTTTCTCATCTTATGAAAAATATCTCATCATTTAATATTTCAGTTTCTGGCATTTTACTTTACTGCCTACACCTAAAAAAGTTATAGCAATAATAATTACTCTCTGATTTGAACCTTTCTACTGTGCAAAACTTTGTATTAGCATTTTTAATGAACATAAACATACAATACAATTTCCAAAAGTAAATAAAATAAACCATTAAAATAATACATAAAACCAATACTTTCCCTTGAGTGTAAGTAAGCAAAAATTTATCACTATAGAACCAGACAAAAAATGTTTTAAAATTTACAAGTCTAAGTGTTGTTTGACATTGAACCAACGACCGGTGTCTGTAGAAAGATGATATATGTAGGTAGGTTATTTCTATATTATACGTCCCACAAGTAATATACAATGAATAGTTAATTTTGTGGTACCCCTATAGAAAAGTATCTCTATACAAAAAATAAACCTTAGATGGAAAGATACTCTATGCTACCTGCATGTAAATAGTTGTAGATGGATTTACTATGCCCCACTATGTAAATGTACAGTTAAAAGGTAAGAAGATGATTAATATAGTTTAACTTTCTCCTTAGGAGCGATATTTTGCAAAAACAAAATAAAAATTCAAACGATAAATCCACTGCCACCAAAGGTTTTTGCTTTATTTAATTAAAACGTATGCAAATAAATCCGCCCCCAACTTGTATATTAATATTCCATTTTACTTTCAATTTCGCCGATAAGTTTCCGGGGCTTAAGCTTTACGATACGCATCCACATTAATTTTCAGTTATGCGTGGTTGCCGTTTAAACTAAAATTTTACCCAAAGTTTATTATAAATATATACAAAATGAGGGATGATGTGGGTTAGGATGAGAATGATCAATGAAGGTAGAGATAGTGGCAGAAAAAAGAGCGCATTGTGTTTATGTAGTAGTTATTGGCAACTTAATGTGAAATTCAACCCAAGAATTGTTAAATAGTTGGCAAATTGTTCCCACGAGACTCGAATTGCGTATTCATAAATACTATCGGTATATAGGTACACAAATAATACATGAGAATGGGTTTGATTGCTTTTGTTTAACCAGGGAGAAATTATGAGTGAAAATGGAATTGAAACTACCAAAGTTATGTCTGGTTTGAGTTAGTCAAGGTTTTGTTCAAATAAATGAGAATGTACACTGCTTGTCAACTGACTGAAGTCGCAAAAGCCAATAATTTTAGCAATTATTGGTAAATGATGGGCAATACAAAAAAAAAAAAAACAGCTTGGAATCAATCCATAGAGATTTTTATTGCTCTATAGGGCAAGTATTGGTTTCGTGTAAAAAAAAAAAAATTCGAGGTTACAATCAAAACTTACATCACTATAATCGAGAAGTCCAAAAAAGTGGGTTTCGTTATGCCGTCCGTCGGTCTGTGCGTCTGTGCGTCGGTGCGTCCACTGTAATTTGAGATAGAGCTTAAAAGGGTGGACCGATTTGTATGAATGTGCATTTTTATGTGATTCCCTAGAGGGGAAATTCGAATTTTTGTTTTAGATAATCTAGAATGGGTAGCTGCCACACAAATATTTTGGTTTCTTCAAATTTTCTCGAAATCGTCTCTAACGATTTTGATTAAATTTCGTACCTGTAATAACTAAGTTAATTTTAAGAAAACTGCATCTCAGGTTTTTTAAAAAAAAAAATCACATTACGGAATTAGGTATTGCAGGTTTTTTTGAGAAAATAGTCTTATTTTTAGGTTATTTGCTTATATCTTTGTCACGGTTAAACCGATTTTGTTATTATTTTGTATCCTCATGCTTCTCAATATTATAAACAATAATGCATTTAAAAATTTTTAAAAATATTTTTTTATAAACAAAAAATAATTTTTATAGTACTTTTGACTTTTTTAATGTGGACATTTTATAAAATAAATATAAATGTGGCCGCTCCATGAAGTGATGTGGAGTGTTATATTTAATCACTATACGTGTCGGTCTTAAAAGTGGAATGCGTATTAAGTCTCACACTTATGGAATTTACCAACCTTAGGGATATGAAATTCAATTCGATTCCAATTCAAAAAAAAATTAATTGAGGTTTCTGACTTGTTCGTTTATGATAATCGTTGTTATGTAGGTAATTGAATTTTGACAAGCTACAAAAAGCACAACATAAAATAATATTATGATTGCATTACACACTTCATTATACAACCAAATGTTGACGCATTATTATTTAGATATCCCCTTTTATGACAAAAGCAATTTAACCTTTATGTGATGTGAATAAGTATTAAAACTGTTTTCAGTAGTTAGAACAGCAATATCTTTAAAAGCTCGTGACAGCAGCGCCTTGAAGATGTTTTAAGTTGTGCTCCTTAAAGAGAGTAGTGAAATTTGAATGTTGATTTTGTTTTAGAAATTTTAACATGAGACTAACTTATTTATAGATAAATATGAAAAGGTTTTTATACAGACTGCAATGCTTTCACACCACCATAGTAATATTGAAGATTGGAATTAATTAAGAAAAACTTGTAGTATCATGTGTTCTGTCAAGCAGAATGTCTGGGGATCAGATTAAGAACAGAAATATTTTTTTCAATTGTACAGGCTAGGTACTGCTTCTTGCAAAGAATTGACTTAATCTCCAAGAGTAAGCAAAAGTAACTAGGCCTTGGATCTCTTAGAGAGAAAATTGTAATTGATCGTTCACTTTTAAAAAAAATACAATCAAACGATTTCACTCTGGATCGTCAAACATCTCTAGCCATTAGGATACTATCAGTATATTGATTGTTCGTAGCTAATAAACCATCCAATTTTCAAGTGCAAGATCATCTGCGTTTCGTGGTTTTACTTGAGTTAAGAACTGAAACATGCGTTATCCAGTCAGTTCAAATCTAGAGTTAACTCGAAATTAAGCTTCCATAAGTTTGGTGACTAAGTCCTGGTTAAATTTTAAGATAGGTATCTACTGAAAACTGATTTTAAAGTTAAGCAAAAACCTGTGAAACAGAAATTTAAATCGAACTTTTGACCACAATCGCAAAAATTCAGAAATTTTGTTTATGAAAAGAAGAAGAAGAACAAGTTTTGATTCATTCCAATTTAAGCTAATTGGTTTTGAATCAGGCGATTTTAGAATCTTATTGAGACCCTGTATGTTTATTTTGTTTTACAATTTGTGATAGTTTTTTTGTGATTGAATCTACTTCCATTAGGCTCTATTAATAGAAATATATCAAGGACAAAAGTGGAAGTCATTATTTTGTGGAAACTGAAAATTGACTGATGCTAAATTATAAGGCGTTTTTTTATCCTGGAAAAAAGTTTGTGCTATAATAGATAAACAAATGTCACTTTCCACATACAGCTGATTTTGAAGTTTATGTATAAACGAGAGAGGAATATATTGGTATTTGGTGAAGGCTCCAGTGCTTGTTAAATCCCTTCCCCACAATCTAGAAGGGTTTTAAGCATTTAACTGCACGCTTTCAAACAACAGAAGTTAATTCAGTTTGCAAAAAATATCTACTAAACAATTTAAAAGCTCCAGCAACCATTTGTTCGAGTATTTGTTCCTTTCCAGTAAACTCTATACATTTTGGCATTAAAAAAATAGAAACAGGTAATGTTGCCTTTTTACTTTTTAAATATTTCAAATACAGGGTGTTTTTTTTAGACGTGCGGTTTTGAACCTGGCAATACTTTTTTCATAGTTAGTCTTTTTGATAGCTGTCACTTGATTTGTGCTCAATTTGATTTTCCATTGCAAAAAAGGCTACCCCTTGAACAACGCATGCAAACTGGCTCGAAACGAGATCGTTGTTAATCCCGATTTTTTGCAGCGATGAAGCTCATTTTTGATTGAATGGCTACGTCAATAAGCAAAACTATCGCATTTGAAGTGTAGATTATTCTCAAGCCATTGTTGAGACGCCGCTACAGCCTTAAAAAGTCACTATTTGGTGTGCTCTAGGGGCAGAGGGAATCATTGGTCCATATTTCTTCAAAAATGAAGCCGGCCATAATGTTACGCAGTGGGGAACGCTATAGAGCCATGATTAATGACTTTATCGTACATGAATTGAAGGATTTTGATGTGGACGACCTTTGGTTCTAACAAGATGGCAACGAAACGATCAATTTATTGAAGGAAACTTTTGGCGAGCGCACTATCTCGCGTGGTGGGCCTGTGACGTGGCCTCCAAGATCGTGCGATTTAACACCGCTGGACTATTTTTTGTAGGGTTATGTGAAATCGCTTGTCTACACAGATCAGCCCGAGATGATTGACGCCTTGGATGAAAATATTCGGCCGCCCGTTATTGCTGACATACTGCCCCAATTGCTGCAAAAAGTGGTAGAAAATTGGGCCTCTCGGCTGGAATTTATTCTAGCCAGCCGCGGCGGCTACTTGCCCGAGGTCATTGTTAAAACATAATCTCAAACCATTATCTTTATAATAAAGCTAAATTCTTGGCCATAGCATTAAATTATATGCATTTTATTTCTTCTAAAGAACCACATGTCTAAAAAAAAATATCCTTTTAAAATAAATGCAGATACCTACAAAACATTTTTTTTGATTACTCATTTTTTTGGCTCCAAGATTTTTAAAATTTAATTCCACTTCTCTTAGAAAATCTGACATTACTTAGTTCGATGATAGATATAGAGCTTATTGGAAGAGTTGTATGAGAATTAGAAACTTAAAATCTCGAGACAAGAAAACTAGAATAATATTCGGAGGTGCTCTACTTAAAAAAAAAAAATCTCCATTAAAAATTGTTGTGGGCTTCATTAAAAATACTTCTGATTTCATTGACATGTTTATGTTTTATGAAAATGTGTTTGTATATTTTGATTCCTCTTATAAGAACAATTGTTTTCTTTACATTTCTTTTTCTAATACACCAAAATCAGATCTTTCTTTTACCTAAAAATTTTCTTTGTAAATTCAATAAATATTTAAGAAGGCTTATAAACTGAATTTTGTGTACAAAAATGTGAAAAAGGCAAACTTTATGGGCTTCTGACAAGACAGGCATCTCGTTTATTTAAAAAGTGCATTCTCATCCAATAAAAGAGATTCATTTAATACACCAGTGTATTTCATGAAAAGAAATAAATAACTTCTCAGCTTGCTAACCATTTTAAGTCGCTTTACACCAAAGAAAAAGAAAAAAATAAATTCCATTTCATTTCCATTTTCATTGTCTTAATCTACATAACTTATTTCTCACCAATCATTCTGAGTGACAAGAAAGCAAGCAAAGAAGCAACACAAAAAAAAGACCGATCAATTAACTTAAACCACAATAGTAAAATTACCACCAGCCACCGCATCAGTCGAAGGCAAAGTACAACTCGTGCCTTGAACTGCCAATGACGTTTGTGGTAGATGTGGCTGAGATATTTAATTTCATTCGCCAACGACGACAATGACTTGCACCTACAGCACCTACAGCACCTACAGCACAGCAGCGACAAGCCGACAAGTGATGTCGATGTCGCCCGACCCAGATTCGACGTGTGGGTCTTTTCATTCAAAAGCCCATCTATAACATGGCATATCAAAGAGATGGATGTACTTTCGCTTTCTAGTAAAAGTAAATGTAGGCCATTTTAATGTAGGTATAGGTACTCGTACATTCCAACTACTTTGCAATATTTCACGATAAAAAAGGGAAAGGGTTTATATTTCCTTTTTAATTAAAAACGAAAAAAAATTGTATTATAAAATCATCGCAAAAGAAAGTTGTTCCCTTGTTTTCGGAACCCTCAGCACGAATGCAAGAAGATATACCTAAGTATCTACATACGAGTAGAAGATGAACCTTTTTTCCCGCCAAAAAAATTCAAGTTTAATCAACGGACAAAAATCCAACCATAAGCTGCATTTTTGTGAAAACGGATGTGAAACAACCTGCAGCATTGCACATCTTCTCGTTTCAAAAAAAAATTTCCGGATAACCATTGAAACAGGTTTGTCTTCATTATTTCGGTTTTTTTTTTTTGTTGTTTGCTTATAATGCAGTTTGTTGACCATCTTCACTTTCTTTTGCAGCTTCACGAAAATATTCATTAAAATTCGACCAAAACACAACAACACCATAAAAAAAAAAATAACCGTCAAAATAACTTTTACTTTCTACAGTATTGTCAATGTGGCAGTGCACCCCAACGATATGGACCGTCCGGAATGGTGTGCCTTATTATTTGTTTTACACTGCGGTTTACTTGAATAGATACTCTAGAAAATGTTAAGTATATAAATACTGTAGGTCGATAAATAGACAGCCGGAATTGTTATGCCCAGTTATTCTTCGTCTTTATTATGGTGGCATAAGTGGAGCACAGTGGTCTGTTTGTTGAATTAGATTGACAAAAATCATTTCCGACGCCAATGTTTGATGAAAATTAATGAATAATAATTAGTACACTTGACGATTTATGGACACTGAATCCAGTGGTACTAATTATTTATTAGTATTGAAAATCGGGGATTTTTAATTTTGCTACGGTTCGAAATTTCAAAATTTTAGAAATCAGGAATTGTGACAGTTTTATATTTGAATGGTCCTAAAATTTATGCCTGAAATTTAACTTTCACATGAAAAACATTTTAGGGCAAATATAGGTATAACAAATTTTGAAAAGCAAGTTCAAAATGTTACGTATTGCTTCCAAGCTATTAAACTAATTTTGTGCTATCTATTCTATTTCTATACCGAATATGATCAATTCTGACAGAAATTTGTAAAGTTCGACGGTTTAAAGTTGCCAAGCTAATTTTAGGTCCAGGACTTAAAAAATAAAATAGCCTAAGATAACAGTTTTAAGAATATTGTTAGAATTTTCTGGTAGCTGTAATAAAATCTGATGTCAGATTAAAAATTCTGACTGTTGATATTATTGTGAAATATTTTGGCAAATTCTTGTCGGAAAAGTTGATTACATTTATTTAAACTGATTGATAAAGGGGCGCTGAATCCTTTATCGTGATTGCGTAATTTTTCCTGCTCTAAATGTGGGTTTCAAAATTTAGATAAAAAATTTAGAGTACAAAATTTCAAAATTAAGAAAAAAAAAAATTTGACTAAGTCAGGAATTGAGTCAAATTTATGTCTTACAAAATATATCTATTTTAATGTTTAAAACTCCAAATTACGAACTAGTGTTTGTGCCAAATTTTGAAAATTAAGGGCCAGTTTCACAGTCGACACTTAACGGAATAAGTGTCACTTAAGTTTCCCATATGAGGAATTTAAGCTAAATTTCATAGCCAGCGTAAGTGGAACTTAAGTCACCAACATCGGAGACTTAAGTGCCACTTATTCAGGTAACAGTGCGCTGTGATATTGGGAATTAATCTTTCACATTCCCCACTTAAGTACCACTTTTCTGCCTGTGAAACTGGCCCTTAGTAAAAAATGTAGTGATGGGATGTTCTTTTAAATTATTTAAAATAATTTTTAGACAAGAATCTGATGGAAGCTTTGACAATTTTGGCAGTTGAAAATTACCAACTACCAGATTTAAGATCAACGACTAGAATTTTTTACCCAAAAACGTTATCCTCTTTCACAAAAGTCGTTTTTCAAACGTGAGAACATTCATGAAAGGGTGCGAAAATTCTTTGAATTTGTATTCATGTAGTTCAATAAATTTTTGAGAGCAGAAAAAGTAGTTCTGTTCAAAATTGTTAACATTAGCTGACTGTTGGTCAGTTTAGTTGGTTAGCTTTCTAGTTTTACTATTGCAATTCAGAAAAAAAAATAGTTTAATATAAAGAGTTTTCCAATAAGAGATGTTATTTTGATATTCAAAGAAAAATGGCATTTTTTGAGATAAATGATCGGATGTTTATTTCATTATAAAGAGGAAGGTATGCCGTTAATAATGGAACACAACATCAGCCAAATGGCCGCCACGACCACGCTTACAAGACCATATACTTTTCATGAAATTTTCCATAACCAAATCGCAATGTGGCTGCCCTATGTCCTCGATAGCCTCACGAATTCCATCTTTGAGGTCTTTAATCGACGCTGGGCTGTTGGCGTAGACCTTATCTTTCACGTGGCCCCAAAGGAAGAAGTCGCAAGGTGTTAAATCACAAGATCTCGGTGGCCAATTGTGATCACCTCTTCGAGAGATAACACGGTCCGGAAACTTTTAGCGTAAAAGATCGATGGTTTCATTGCTTGTGTGGCACGTAGCGCCGTCTTGTTGAAATTAAACGTTGTCCAGATCAATACCATAAAATTCCGCCCATAAAAAATCATTAATCATCTCTCGATAGCGCAATCCATTGACCGTAACTGTTGCTCCAGCCTCATTTTCGGACCATAAACCGCACCAAACAGTCACGCGTTGAGGATGGAGAGGCTTTTCAACAATAACTCTTGGGTTTTCCGAGCCCCAGATGCGACAGTTTTGCTTGTTGACGTAGCCTCCGAGGTGGAAATGGGCCTCATCAGTCAAGATGATTTTTCGAAGAAATTCCGGATCATTTTCATGCATTTCAAGGACCCAATCAGCAAAGACACGACGTTGTTGATGATCAGCCGGCTTGAGTTCTTGTGTTAATTGAACTTTATAAGCCTTAAGACCCAAGTCTTTATGCAAAATACGGTGTAATGACGTTTGTGGAATGCCTAATTCCAAAGAACGACGAGGAATGGACAAACGTGGGTTTTCTTCAACACTTTGGGCTACAACAGCAATATTCTCAGTTGTTCTTGAGCGACGTGCACGGGTTTTATTCTTCACATCACTAACTTGTCCCAACAGCTCGAATTTGTCCACCAATTTCTGTATTGCGGTCCGACAAGGTGCTTCACGACGACCCAAAAATGTTTAAGTTTTACGAACCGTCTCTGCCAAATTTTCACCATTTTTATAGAGAATTTTAATAATTTCAATGCGTTGTTGAAGCGTGTATCGTTCCATTTTTATGGAATGGCGTAGTTTCTACTTGTCAAATGTCAAAAAATGACAGCTTCAAAAGTGACAGCTACCGAAATAGCGGGCTATTCTAAATAACACCTCTTATTGGAGAACCCTTTATAAGGGCACGACACAGGAACTTAAGTTCGAATTTTCGACCATAGATCTCTTGCACATTTGCTGCCAATTCGAATTCTTTATTTATTTCTAATTTTTGTAGCCTATTTTGAACGACTTTAGAGGGCAAACATTTGCAGGTTCAATGTATGAACCGTGAAATAACTTTGATTTTTAATAATTTAACAGTACATAATGTATCAAAATTATTTATTTATTAAAGCTAATACAAAATTTAAAGAACATTTTTTTTAGAGTATATCTAATCAAGTGACCCGCATCGTTGTTTTCTTAAATCTACATGCAGAAAGTAAGTTAGCTATTATAAATCCAATAGGTAACACACTCGAAAATAGAGTTATATAAAAAAATAAATAGTAGCCATTTATTCGATGATGAGTGACAGCAGGAAACGGTCAGCGAAAACGGGGTGATAAGAAGATACAAAATCGAAAGTTGAAAATAATTGATGATGAATTTATGTTTATTTTGTGTTACAACACTACTGATACAGGTTCGTCTAGCCTTTTTCTTCTCTCACTCTAGAGCTTCGGAAGACACTAACCAACCTACAATAAAATTACTACACACGTTTAACGGTCTCTTTTGGAATTCTTGTGAATTCAATATAGGCACCTACATTATTCACTGACTAAACCGAGTTAGTTTGTGTGTTTGTGTGAAGCTATTGGTAATCTCTCGTAATCGACGGAACCGGAAACGTTTTATTATCTAATTTGGAATATCTGAACCTTTTGCGCTGCGTGCAATGAGGACTATCGGACTTTAACTATAATTCCTATTCATAAAAAATGGGAATTTTTGGTTGTTTATTCGTGAGGGCACACAGAAGAAAAGCAGTAGCGGCGAACGGAGATCATAAATCATTGAATGATTCTTAATTAATTTAATTTTTGGTTTTCACTTAATTTACACCTTTCGTTTATTTTTTATTTTCTTCTCTCTTTTTACTAGGAGAGGTTTGTATGCCTTAAGTGCGGATGGGGATTATATATTTTCGGGTTTTTGGGGCATATTCATTCATTTCTGTTTTTTTCGTATATTTTGTCTTCTTTTTGTTTGCTTTTGACAACTTTGAGAAAAACGTGATGGAATCTTTTGGGTTTTATCGTTGAGTTATTTAAGTGCTTAGTAATCCCGGACGGACGATGAATGTTACATAATTGAGCGTTCATTCGGGTGAAAATATATTGGAGCGTATTTATATTTATAACTAAGTGAGTAGGAGCACAACTCAAAAAGTAATTAATGGAAGTTTTATAGAAAAGGTCGGATTTATATGGGAAATAGTATAGTTGGTTTAGTTAAAGAGACCGTGAAGCACGTTCGGTTTTTTGGCATTTAAATTTAATATTTTCTTTTGAGTAGGATATATTTACAAACGTATTTTGTTTGGATTTAACATTTTCCTGAGAACTAATTTTGATGGAATTTTTTTTTTCTTTTATATGTACAGAAAAATGAAGGTACTTTAGGAAAAGATTATCCAGCTTCACATTGAAATACGAATAAGAGGAACTGGCCTATTAAGACTAGCGTTTTTATTCGATCTCGTTTCATTATTATTCAGTGGCAAACAAATAGAGTTTAAATCTGTGGTGTTTGGTTAAAACATTATAACTCCAATAATAAATTGCGTCTTCTTTGCTAGAGTCTAAGCGAGTGGAACAATTTGCTTCAAATATGGTAAATTTTCCATATTTAATTAATTCTGAAAGCTTTTTTTACAACGTTAAATGCATTTGTTTCTCCCAATCACGGCAGAAATAAAGGGTCCGCCAAATAACTTTTTTTTTTGAAAATGGCGCAAAACATCGACTGTAGCTTCGGCTGTGTGGCACGTAGCGCCGCGCCGTCCTGTTGAAACCAAATGTTGCCAATATCCTCCTCTTCAATTTTTGTGAACAAAAATTCGTTCAACATGGCCCGATAATGATCGCTATTGACTGTAACGGCCACTCCTTGCTCATTTTCGAAAATTGTCCCAATTATGCCTCTGGGCCAAAATTCGCACCAAACAGTGACTCGTTTTGGGTGTATCGGCTTTTCAATGTATGCGTGCGGGTTTTCTGTGCCCCAAATGCGACAATTTTGCTTGTTTACTACCTGCCAAGATCAAAATGAGCTTCATCTGAAAAGATGATTTTTTTGGCAAAATCGGCATCTTCTCTAAGTCGATCGCAGGCCCACTTAGCGAAGCGTATACACAACCATATTCGATCAGCGGAAGGCTAAAACTAATTATCTGTCAAATCAGACAAGAGCTAAGTGTTACCATTCACGAAATAAGCACTAGTTAGATGGCGGACCCTTTATATATAAATGTACTTCATGATACCAAGAACTCATAGGTAGAGCGCACAGGGTTATAAGTCCACAGACCAAAATTTCACAACGGATGTTCTAATAGACCTCGATGGACTTAAATAACACAATTATGAGGGCCATGATTACCAAATTTGCTGATTGATAACCTGAACATATGACTGTTTGGTGTGGTTTCTGGATTGGTGGTATTATTGGCCAATTTATTCACAAAGACGACGATGTAAGAAATTTTACAATCAATGGAGAGGACTACTTACAGTAGAAATAAGGGATTTGGACGAATAATGGTTCCAGCCTTCCACCATAGCCGTCGACTAAGTGCACACTATCTTTTTTAGTCGTGTACACAGTCATGATAGTTATGTTGCTTGATCGCCACAAAGCTGAAAAATAGTTGTCATTAAAATTCGATGCTATGCTAAACCTTCCCCTCATGATCAGAATATTAAGAATATTAAGAATAATATACATCAAACTCTTAATGAAATAGGAGCCGACACCATTCAAGATGGCTTACTGCCAAGCCAGAACATACACAGTCATTTGAATAAAATACAATCTCATAATTAACTGGAAGTAAGAAAATATTGATCAGTGTTCTTTTAATAGTCTTTTTAAAAAGAAACCAACAACATGAACCCATAGTAAAAAATAAAATAAAATTCACAACTCTTAAACATTCAGATTTTGAACACTCATAATTAAAAAAAAATAAATTTTTCTTTTTAATTTTGTTTTGTTAAATTTTTAAAGTGCACATACATAATTTTAATTAATCTACGTTTATTTTAACTAAACAAAATTTTCTAAACCCACATTTTAATTTTTTTAGTATGAACACGAATTTTTAATATTATGTAGGTAGGTACATTGAACATATTTTTTTACTCGTACTTTATAAAATTTTCAAAAATTACCAACCTAATTTGGAAAAACTCAAATTTCAATTTTTAAAATTTGACTAAATAGTTTTTAAAAATTGAAAAGTTTTTTTTTTGGTTGTTTCGAAAATTTAAAGAAAATTTAATTTGTTTTTAAAGAAGCTATTTTATAAAATGTCCAATTTTATTTTTTTTCAAAAATTATTAAAAAAGCTATTTAGTACTAAAGAGTGTTTTTTTAGGAGCGAATAACTTTAAATTGGTAACATTCTTTTTTGTGACAGCTGATTCGACCAGTTATTGGTTGTTTTGTGGTTAGTTTGGCTTCGGTTTTTCATGATTAATATAGACTCACGCCCGGAAGCAACGTTTTCAAATTGTTCAAATTTATTTTGAAAATATGGCTCGATTCGGGCATTGAGTGCTTTTTATGGTGCTCCATAATCGTCCATCAAAACGATTGATTCGAGGGGCTACGCAAACGGATAATTTTCGCAAAACGTGTATCCAACGATAAAGAGAAACTTGGAAGCCAAAATTCGACTCGGTACAGCCAAAATACAGCCTGATTTACTACGAATACGAAGATTGTTTGAAAATTGGTACTGGTGCTGCAGATTATGTCATGTACGCACCAGCCGCGGCGGCCACATGCCCAAAATAATATTCAAACATTAATGCAACAAAATAATCTGTGAAAAAAGCGGTTACCGCAGTTTGTAGGATGAAAGTACTAAACCTTCTGTAAACAGCAGTGACCACAAATTTTCGGAAAATAAGTCTTATAACGGGTGATTTTTTAGCTGGTTTGGTTTTGGCAACACTGGTTTTGACAGCGGACGTGTGTTTAGTACCTTGTGTCACTGTCAAACAGCTTCAGTTTGGTTTGCAATTTAACCATGGATCGTCTTACAAATGAACAACGCTTGCAAATTATTGAATTTTACTATCAAAATTCGTGCTCGGTTCGAAATGTTCATCGCGCGCTGCTTGTGTTCAGCGATGAGGCTCATTTTTGGTTGAATGGGTACGTAAATAAGCAAAATTGCCGCATTTGGAGTGAAGATCAGCCAGAAGCATTGCAACAGCTACCAATGCATCCCGAAAAAGCCACTGTTTGGTGTGGTTTATGGGCCGGCGGCATTATTGGGCCATATTTCTTCAAAGATGATGCGAATCGCAGCGTTACTGTCAATGGTGAACGCTACCGAGCGATGATAACAAACTTTTTTTTGCCCGAAATGGAAGTTCTTGACTTGCATGATATGTGGTTTCAACAAGACGGTGCCACATGCCACACAGCACGCGAAACAATGGCGCAATTGCGAGGCGAGTTTGGTGAACAGTTAATTTCACGTTTCGGGCCGGTCAATTGGCCGCCTAGATCGTGCGATTTGACACCATTAGATTATTTTTTGTGGGGGTATGTCAAGGCTAATGTCTATAGGGACAACCCCGCTTCGATTGACGCACTGGAAGCCAACATCCATGCATTCATTCGTGAGATACCGGCCGATATGTGTGAAAGAGTATGCCAAAATTGGACTCAGCGGATGGGCTACCTGAGACGCAGCCGCGGTCAACATTTGCATGAAATTATCTTTAAACATTAAATTGCAAGGTTCAAACTATCGATTCAAATAAATATTTCATTCATTTTTTCGATTTTTTTGTGTTTGTTTTTTAAAAAAAGTTCTAAACCTCTTAAAAAATCACCCGTTATATTGAGCCTTTTATAGAAATTACATGAAAATATGTCAGGCTATGTATAAAGAACAAAATATTATGAAAAATCTGTCAGAGGTATTCATTGGCGTTAGGCAATAACATCCAAAGAAATCTCACCCAAATCGATTTGGAAATATCACCCAAATTTGTTTTTATAGCCCAAAAATGACTTCGCCCAAATGACTTCAATGAAAATTGTTGTTGTAAAATTTGGGCGTTCTTTCCTAAATTTTGGGAGATATTTCCAAAGTGAAATTTCAATGAAACTTGCGGCGCATAAACAGCCTCTCACTACCCCAAATCCTATAGTGAGCCCAAGCAGGGGGGTTGCCCATACATACCTCACTGTTTATTTTATTAAAGTTAAATAAATTTGATTTGATTGAAAACGAAGTTGTTTCAGTATAATTATTGGCAAGATTTTGATTTGAGCGTTTTTTTCCTAGCATTTGGGTGTTATTTCTTTGGGCGTTATTGCCTAACGCCGTATTCATTGCTTATAAGATTAATTAAGATTTATTTGGCTAACCAAATGTTTATATTTCTAATTTAGAAGCATCACAGTCATATATATTTCCTTCAGGTTTTCCACATTAAAGCCTTGCAGCTAAAGTTTGAATATGCATTAAACGATATGTAGCTTCAAAATGGTCATTGGTATATTACCAGAGATCCTTTGTAAACCTCGTAAAAAAAAGGTAAAGCCATAATAGTTCTTTTGAAAATTCAATCTTGCGAATCACTACCTGAAGAACTCACAAAGATTTATTGCTTTCATTTGCCATATAGAGATGTCATTAGGTTTTGAGGCTTCCAAATGGCCATACTTAAGGTTAATTAATTTAAATTAGCTTAGTTGCACAGCACATAAAAGTGTCCTTTGTAAATTGACTCTGTCTTTGTGTGTTTCCCATATATATCCCCAACGTTTCAACTCTGCAAATACCTTCCCATATCAGTCAGTTCAAAATCTCAACTTGACAACCGGCTCCAAGTAAGCGTAAGGAGAAATATGAGCTTATTTTATATGATAAACATAAAACTGACAGAATAAGAATAATACTGACTGAAAGTTATAAAATATCTGCTTAGGGATAGGGATGAACCCTCAAAGTCCGGGGGGGAATGACTATCACAACTGTTGTATCTAAGTGTTTTATATAAATGTTCATAGAAGCGAGAAGTCAAAGTACAAAGTTTCATCGTTTCTTCACGTTTTAGATTCATTAATGTAATCCTTGGTAAATCCTTATCAAACGGGGATTAGTACGTGTAAAAACCGGAATCAACTTCCTTATTCCAACGCGTTTTCAACACGTTCATTCATCAAGCTCTTTCACTTATTTTAAAACTTTTCGATATTTGGGTGTGTATGTTTTTTTTTTTTTGTTTTTATTTTGACTTCTCGTTCATGTGTAAGTGTATTGTATTTTTTGTTTGTTTTACTAACTTTGTGTACTTTGCATGAAAAGTTTGCCAGACTGATATATACCAAGGGATGGAAAATTAAATTCAATTAAACTGTTTCCTTCCGGTTTTAACCCCATTCCTTGTTGGGGTATGTACATACATAAATACTATATACACACTGAGAAAGAAAATCTGATTCAGTCAAGACGAAATACAAAATTTATCATACATATGTACATTATTTTCAAGAGAGGATGTTGTTGAAAAGTTGACAGGCTCTGTCATAACAAACGTTACGTACATAGCTTTGATTTGAAATTAAAAAAAAGCAAAGTGTATGTTTGAAAATCGGAGTTTAGAAAGCATTTTATAAAAAAAAAAAAAACTTTTTAAGACATTAAGGGCCAGTTTCACAGTCGACACTTACTGGCACATAAGTTTCCCATATTAGGACTTAAGGCTTAGTTTCATATGTGGAACTTAGGTCACCAACATCGGAGACTTAAGTGCTACTCATTCAAGTAAGTGTGCACTGTGATATTGCGCCTTAATCTTAAATATTGCCCCCTTAAGTGCTATTTTTCTGACTGTGAAACAGTTTCCGAGATACACTAAAATAAACACTTTAAATTGTCTCAGTTCTATTATAATAAAACCTTAAGGAAAACATTGCGACATTTGATACAAAAATATGAACCAGTTTATGTTAAAAATAAGTTGACTCATTCCCAGTAACTCTTCGAACTCAATCTTAAGAACTGAAGTAGAATGATTATAGCTCTTTTACACAAAACTTTTCGCTAAGTGTATCTGTATTCTTTTGTATATTTTCACCCTTCTTCTTCAAGTTTTTTTTTTTGCCTAAAAAGTCTGACTTAAGTGTCAGTTCCTAAATTGAAAAACTCAATCGAAAAAAAAATGGACAAAAACAAATTAAAAAAAGACTACAATCGGAATAAGGAGAGCGAGAAAAAGGAAGCAAGTGACTAATTAACAGTGAGCGTTTAAAAATAGAAAAAAAATATGAAAAAACGAAAAAACAACATGAAAAGAAATGAAAAGTGTTTTTTAAATTTTAGGAAAATGAAAAGATGAAATCCGACTAATTGCTTAATTCAAAAAGTGTTTTCGTTTTTAAAGTTCAACATTTTGTTTGAGTGAGGTCAAATTAATGATTTTTGTGATTAAAAATTTAATTGAATTTAAAAATTGTTTTAAAAAAAAAATATTTAAAAATAAAATAGACTTCTGATTTAGGCCCAGTTTCAGTGGTGAGTTGTACCAGAGTTAGCTAAATCTATTAGTAAATTCAGGTAACTGAAGAAGAAGTTTTTCAGTGAAGGATGCATGATGAACGACTGAAAAAACTTCGTTGATAAAATATCAAAACCATCTGTTCAGTTAATCCTGAGTTAACTCACCAAATTTTATAAGTTAACTATAGGGTTACCGATTTTATAAGTTAACTATAGGGTTACCGATTTGGTTCAATATTTTACAAACTCACACATTTTTCTTTAAATTAAATTTTGGTATAGCTATTATTAGCAAGTTTGAATCTTAGTACACTTTTTTTAACAGCTCTAAACTATAAACTCGTCAATGCTTAGGAACTTTATAATCTTGAACCGTTAGTGCAAAATCGCAAAATCCAGTCGTGCATTTTTATTTACAAAAAGTGACAGTTTGACTATTATGTCTACAAATTGGTCAAATTTTATGTTTAATTGAAATTCAAGATGTAACTTTAAAACGTGAGTAAAATAAGTAAAGTAAAGTAAGTAAATAAATATTATAAGCATGGTATCAAGCTGTTTACATTCATACTACCGTATGTTGGTCGTGGATGGCTATACACGAAAATTCTTCGAAGTATGTTTTGGTATGAATAGCCCAAACTCATCATTTAAAAGCCTCTCAAGATCTTAACACAAATTTCTTTTCATATCTGATAATAATCTCCATTACATAATAAACGAAGGTAAACAAACACAAAATGCGAAATTCTACAGACGTAAATAAATGAATGACATAATAATAACGCGGAAACCTTTCACAACAAAACTAAGCCTAAGATTCTATTAAAATTCAAATTTAATATAAAAGTCTTTGTCATTTATACATATACCAAAGCTTTACGTGTGCTTACACTAACAGCAGACTTACTTATGTTAATGATTTTGGTAAAATTTTTAATAACAATCAGAAATTTGTTTGTTTAAAGATTAATTATATTAATAAATCAATGGGTATGAAATAATAGAGATTTGATAATAATTATAATTTTACGAGCATGAAGAAAAAAAAAATTAATATGTGTGTGAAATGAGGTGTCTTCAATTTGGTTTCAAAAAATGCTAACAAGCGTTGAAGTCGCGGTTAAACGGTTAGTGGAATTATAGAATCTAAATAAAAGAATTAACTCGTTAAATGGTTATAAAGCAAACAAATGAATAAATAAAATTAGTTAAAATATTCTACAGCTTATATGAAACATAAGGAAAATATTATGTCATTAAAAGTAGGTAATGATGGGCTTGAGCTTATATAACAAACAAGTCTTCTTATGTTTCATAATGAGAATGACGGATATCAGTTCTAAGCAGTTGTGTTGTTTCATAACAATTATGATAAAATGTGACGGTGAAGCAAAGATTATAAAATTAAAAATTATGTTAGTATAGAAGCCATGATGAATAACGAAATAAGAGGCAAGCCAGGAGGATAGGGTAAAGCAATTTACATTTATGTTAAATGCAACCACAACTAATCCCATTCGGGCTTAGCTAAATGCAGAGAATTCTTGGTGCTATACTTAAATGCAAATTACATACATACATGTTATCGATTATCGATAGTTTGTATGGAAATTCCTTTTTTTTTTTTTGGAAATCGCTAATTTCCGATGTCGTGTCTTTTCAACCAAATCCCTCCGAGATTGCAAAAAAAAAACACACCTAATTATCTATGCAATAATTGGTATTAAACAAAAATATTGGCAGATGTAACGCATAAGGCTTGATTCACTTCGTTTTTGATTACGCTTCGAATTGAAATGAGTGAAAAAAGACAATGCATCATTATTTTAATTCTGCTTTTAGAAGCACCTATAGGTTTGGGAAATTTTCGTTAAATATTTGAGCAAGAAAAGCTGTTTTATTTCAATTATTTTCGAAACTACCGCCAATAATCTATATTTTATACCACTTGTTGTGGGTAAGCATTATTTGCAAAACGTGTGCTGAAAAAATGTAGGTACGCAAAATGAAAATCGATCTCATGGATTTCTATAATTTTTCAATTTAATTATCGATGAATTGGTTTTTGATAGATTACATTATCATACAGGGTGTTTCATCAACAGATGTTTTATTTTAATTATTTAAAAAAAAATTATTTTAATTTTATTTTTAATGTATACAACTTTTATTTCGACTAAAACAGTCCAATACTACTTTAAAACCACTTCTGCCCAACTTTATCTGATTTTTAAAATGAAATTTTCAACCATATTTTGGCAAAATTGGAGTTTTTTTATACTCAACAACACTTCTGATATTGTCTTTGAGTGTTTCAATTGTTGAAGGTGCATTACCATAGATTTTCTTTAAATACAAAACAATATCCAAGTCGCATGATTTAAGCAGAAAATTGAAAAATTACACAGCCATTAATTTGCAGCCAAAAAGGAGATTTTTCAAGACTTGTGTGGCATATTTCTCCGGCTGCCCTGTTTGAAGGTAAGAAGTCTTTCACATCAAGGGAATTGATTTTAGATCAAACAAAGTAGTTTATCATCTGACGATAACGAATGCTATTCATTATAACTTTTGCACATTGCAGCACCTTCGTTTTTAATTAACAAAAAAAAACAACACTTTAAGCTACAGAACTGCGGTTTTTACTACTGGTATTACTGGCCGAACAAAAATTAATATCCGAAAAAGTTAAAGGTATCAATTGAATTGATAATTTCTGAAAGAAATGGCGCATCATTTCGACCAAAAAGTTCAGCGCGAAATTTTCACAGTTTTTGTCAGGAATTTTTTACAATATCAATACGTTGAGCAAGGCTGTATCATTTTATTCTAGTTAATCAATACATATGTTTCAAAACTAGTTTCATAGAAAAACTAAATAGTTCTATATAGAAGTTTCGAATCCTAAGTTCTATACGGTTTTATGAATTAAGAGTTTTATCCCAGGTATTGCCTTAAGTTTTCGAGTTTAAGGTGTCAAAATATTTTTCAATTAAAATAGTTCTGCCGTGAAACTTGTTTTGGAACAAGTCAATAGTATGGCTGTAATCAAACGAAGAATAGAAGTCCAAACTTTGACTTAATATAAAGTCCTGATTGCCAAATGTCTATGCTGCACCATATTTCCCTAATTTTTGTATGTAACATTTTTCATCTTGTTTTTCACATTTCTTTTCGAAAATTCCGAAATGAAGAAAATCGAATTGATTAAGAAGACAAACGAAATACAAAAAATGTCATTTCATTTAAATAATGAAATTTGGAACCGACTTCAATATTGGGCTTCGATTGAAATGAAAAACATGATATACCAAAGACAGAAAATCAAATTTTTCAAATTCTCCATAATTCACATCTTAAAGGTTAAAATACGCCCCTAATATATAACAACTTATGATATCCTCGTTACAAAATCTTCTTCTTATGGAAGAGAACATTATTTAGTATGGAGCTAGTAGTTTGAGGAATCCATATAGGTATCCTTATTGTCAAAAGTAGGTTTTTCCTCAAAAAAGAATATTAGATCACATTTGCCGGAACGAAACATAAGAATTTATGTTCAACATAAGCGCTTAGTTTATACTTTTTCCTCAGAGGAAACTGTCACATAAGCTCTTATGTTGAGCTTAAATATTTAAGTTTCGTATCGGTATTCGGCAAACGGCTCCAAGAGCAAAATTTATTTATTATTTTCGTTTTAATTTTAATTTAAATCAAATTATATAGTAACAACTTGATGCCTTAAAATATGAAAACTTATTACTAAGAAACATTTTTAATTGTAAAGGGTCCGCCAAATAACTTTTTTTTTTTTAAATGGCACAAAACATCGAGTGTAGCTTCGGCTGTGTGGCACGTAGCGCCGTCCTGTTGAAACCAAATGTTGCCAATATCCTCCTCTTCAATTTTTGTGAACAAAAATTCGTTCAACATGGGCGGATAACGATCGCCATTGACTGCAACGGCCACTCCCTGCTCATTTTCGAAAAATGGCCCAATTATGCCTCTGGCCCAAAATTCGCACCAAAAAGTGACTCGTTTTGGGTGTATCGGCTATTCAATGTTTGCGTGCGGGTTTTCTGTGCCCCAAATGCGACAATTTTGCTTGTTTACTACCCGCCAACATCAAAATGAGCTTCATCTGAAAAGATGATTTTTTTTGGCAAAATCGGCATCTTCTCTAAGTCGATCGCAGGCCCACTTAGCGAAGCGTATACATAACTATATTCGTTCAACGGAAGGATAAAACTAATTATCTGTCAAATCAGACATGAGCTAAGTGTTACCATTAACAAAATAAGCACTAGTTGAAAAAAAAAACGTTAGATGGCGGAACCTTTATTTGAATTTTATATTTATAAAAAAAACTTCCACAAAGTTTTCTAGTTCGTTAGTTTCGAACTTACGTTGATCAAAACTCAGGGTCATTAAAAAAAAAGGATTCTCAATCAGTAACAATGGCAAAAAAAAAAGTAAATTATACAGGAACAAGGTATACACCTGGGAAAAACCACTTCAAACAAATTCCATACCACCCATACCATAACTAGACAGAAAACTATTTCCCATTTCTAAAATAAAACTAAGCCATGTCCTGAGCTCTACAAAAAATATTAAAAATTCCCACAACCAAAAACATTCATGAAAGTTGCTTTTATTTAGAAGAGTTCATAAACTATTTCGCATTTTTGGCTTTCACTCAGGATCTAGAATAATATTGAATCCTTAACAGCTAAACAACATCCATTATATGCGGTAATGATAGGTATACCGACTTCACATCACACAATCCCGTAATCCATTTGCATGAAACCAAAATCAAAACTAATTCCCATTTATACATTTATACGTATAGAGCGTAAACATATAGTTATAGAAGTTCCTCGCAGAATGGAGTGGTTTCGCTCACATAAACATAAATGTACACAACATACACTCATACTCAAAAAACCGCAAAATACTTAGCACACATTCAAATGGTTTTTAACTGGAAAATTTTGAAATTATTGTGATAACTTGGCTTCTGCACAAAATAGCTATTTAAACGTCCTAAGTAAGCCTTGTAGTAGTAGCATAGCACGTTATATTTTAAAGGGGACTACCCTTTGTTTTTGCACTGCAATCCATTTTTGTGGTGAATTGTTAGGTTTGGGATTCACACAGAATTTCACAATTTTGCGAGAGTTAAAACCACTCTCTCTCTCTCTCTCTCTATGACAAGAATATTATACACACAATGTTTTGGGAAAACATCAAAAAATGAAGATGAAAAATATCTATATGGAAATGTTTTTAGATTTTCGTCCTACCATGATTTGTTTCCGCTGCGTGTGTTATCCGTTTGGCACTGATTGTCTATTTAAATATTTAAATAGCTATTTTCAAAGGATATTCCGTATAATGTCACTCTACACAATAATGTTCTGTTCACACCGATTTCTATTGCTTCTATACCGAAATCGAAAACAAACAAACGGATATACGGAATTTAGATTTGTAACAAGCTTTTTCGAACCGTGCGTCGCTTGTAACTTTCAAAATAAAAATGCTGCTCGTTGATGCCACCGGGTGGTATTATATTCTCCGTTTTGTCGTTCCGATCATATGACGAATTTCACATAATGCATCATTGCCGCATCGCATCGCATACACAATAGCAACTCGCTCGATCCCTACTTCGAAATTTTCTCCACCACACCACACCACAATATCTTTGAACACGAAAAGTATCCCCACTTGGGCTTTTGGCACTTCAGGTGCGTAAGACCGACCATCATCGCTACGTCCAAAGACGAATAAGTCGTCATCATCTCTTCATATTCAAATTGTGCCAAAAAAAAAAAAAACAGTCTCTCAACTTTGGACCACGGTGTAAGCATAAGCAAGCAAGCACTCCATAACGATCACGATCATGACCACGTTCAAGATCGCTTCGATCGCAAAGAGCCGAAGACCTGTTTAACAACAATTTACCTACAATGGAACTTTTAGCAAGACCTTCCAGACGAAAGGTAGACCAGTTAGGTTTTCATTCTTCGGTGTACCTACATGGAAAGACTTTTACCACTTTTGCTTTTTTTTTTACCCTCCAGCCATGATGGCAGTGGGAATGTTTGATTTCAATTCCGCTTTGGCACTTTGCAGCTTTGCCGCAACGAGTCAGATTGGCCCAATGCCATGGTTATAGTTGCGGAATCGCAAGAATGATGGTAGGTGGAGGTATGGTAATGCTGATGGAGCTAGCAGTATGGGGTCTGGATAACAACAATATGAATGACACCGACATGGGCTCTTGGGCATATGGCGTAGATAGCATCTCTCTCGATAAGTGAGAAAGTTATTTTAGCATAATTTGAATATAACAATTAATTATTTTTGATGTTATTGAAGTATTATTTGCATTATATGCTGGATGAACTGGAAAAATTTACGATAGATTTGTATTTTCTGTTTGCGAAGTATGCGATCATTCGAGACACAATAGATGGATATAGACCGCGGCGCACTGAGGAATACAATTTTACTGTTCTGTGAACAAAATCATTTATGGCTTTAGAACAAGCAATTAAAATATAAATTATATATACGACTATTTTGAGTACTTTACTAACTTAATCTTTGACAAAGTAAAGGGAACCTTTTTAATCTAAAAAACAAAAACATGTTATTGGGCTTTATAAATCTATACCAAAACGAGAGTGTAAACAAAAATTTAACATTAAGCATTAATTTTGTGTGTGATTTTTAGTTAAGTAAGGTTAAAAGACTAATATTTAAGTAGAGGTCAATTTAATTATGTGTAGGTTAGGTATGTTTATAAAAAAAAAATTTATGTTTTTTGCAAAACAAGAATTAGCTTTTATTTACCTACCTATACTATTATTTTGATAAAATAGTGGAAGCCATATATTTGGGTGGATATGTGTTAAAGTTAAGGGTTATGAGAGATTATTTATACAATTCATAAAAAATAAAGTTATCTTTGGAAATTGGTACAAAATTTACGCTCTTGTCTCTCTTTATTTGAATGTATAGTCCTTTGCCTATAATAAGAATAAATGTGTTTTTGGGCTCATCATTTATATGTTGTCGTACCCCTCCGAGACGCAAGATTTAAATTGATGGTTATCGACACAAATATATTTAACAGCAGCGAAAAACTATAATTTACGTTTTTCTAGGGGAATTTGGTGTTTTTTTTAGACGTGTGGTTTTCAAGAAGAAATAAAACGCATACAATTTAATGTTATGGCCAAGAATTAAGCTTTATTATGAAGATAAGGGTTTACCATTATGTTTTAAAAATAATTTTAGGCAAGTGGCCGATGCGGCTGGCTCGAATAAATTCCAGCCAAGAGGCCCAATTTTCGACAGCTCCAATTATTGTGCGCGATGGCGGTTGGACTCATTCGGGTCTTCTTCGATACTCTGCTCCACATCAGCAATAGCGTTTTCGGTGCAGACTGTACATCATCTCTGAGGATGCGCATTATCCACTAGAGTAAACGTGGTGCAAAGCCGATCAATGGTTGCTCGAATTACCGACTCTGCTGGGCGATTATGTCGACCGAATATTGAACGCAGTGCGCGATGCGTCACGCGAACCAAACACTTATTTTGTTAATAAATTTGCACGATTTGCAAACGTTGTTCAGGAGTAAATCTATTAATTTTGAAATTGCAAACTAAATTTAGCATAAATCAAGTGACAACCGTCAAAAAGACCAACTTCGGAAAAAGTATTGCCAGATTGAAAACCACACGTCTAAAAACAAAACACTCTTTATAACAAGGAGAGTTAAAAGGATAAGCGTAAGACATTGACGATCACACGAATGACGCTAGTTCGACAATGTCAACGGAAGTCAACGCTGACTACGTTCACGTGGCAGAAAAGTTAGCCATGTCACCGCAGGGATTGTGGTCAATGCTTTGCGTCAAAGTGTCCTAACATTTACTCAGGGTTATTGCACGTTCAACGAAAATAGTCTAGGCGTGGAAGGTTGAAACAATGTCAACGTCAGTGTCAACGCAGCCATCAACGCAGCCGTCAACGCAGCCGTCAACGCAGCCGTCAACGCATGGACAATATTCTGCGTTGACGATCACACGACAAGACAACTTTGAGAACTTGTCATTTTGATGTCAGAGAGTCAATGCATTGACCATTTTCGTTGACCGTCTAATCGTAGCTTTATCCATTGTAGTGACGATAATTTGTCTTCTACGACTGGATCGCACAAACATGCTGTTGTGGTTCAAGTTAATAATTTGGCTATAGATATTTCAAATTTATGTTAGGTAAATATTGGCGTTATAGGAAACATCACCCAATAAAATTTGAAATATCGCCCAAATGATTTCAATGTAAATGGTTGTTCTAAAATTTTGGTGTTCTTTCCTAAATTTTGGGCTATATTTCCAAAGTGAAATTTCAATGAAACTTGCGGCACATAAGCAGTGAGGTATGTATGCAACCCCCCTGCAACCCCCTTGCTTAGGCACACTATAGGATTTGGGGTAGATGCAACTCGGGGTGTATGCAAAGTCGCTTTTGCATTTAAAGGATCTAGATTTAAAGAAACTTTGCCCCCCATACATACCTGACTGTATATTGTATTAAAGTGAAATAAAGTTAATTTTATTTAAAACTGAGTTGTTTCAGTGAAATTATTAACAAGATTTTGATTTGGGAGTTTTTTCCTAGCATTTGGGCGTTATTTCCTTTTTCTGGATTTTTTGGGCGACATTTCATATAACTACAAAATTTTTTAATGGAAATAACGCCCAAATCGAGAAAAAAAACAACAATTGTTCAAAACTTTTGTGGGCGATATTTCCAAATTGATTTGGGCGTTATTGCCTATAAAGCAGTAAATATTCATTAAAGTTATGATATATCGTTTTAGTTAAAGTGTGAAAAAAGTTCAAAAGTTACTAAAATCTGACCATAACCTACTTCTTTATTTTATATCAATAAATAAAAACATTTGTTTAAATATAAAATTGCTTAAACTACCTATTAAGTAGCACAGGATCGCAAAATATTACATATTATTAACAAAATTAGTAAAGCTATTAAAAAGATACACAGGGTGATTCGCATAACGTGTTACAAAAACTTGAAGCGTGTAGGTTGGGTTGAGACAAGAAAAAAATCGTATAGGAGGGGGGGGGGGGCACTTCGGTGCCAGTTATAGTCTTCATTGAAACTCATCATACAAAATTTAAATTTTTAATTTTGAGGCACTTAAAATCCCAATTCAGTGATTATTTTGATGCCAATATAAATATAGTGACTTTATTAATAATTCTTGCCAAAAAAATATTCATTTTGGCCCAACCTTCCGAACAAGATGATAAAAATTGATTTTGCTTCCATAACGCCTCAAAATTAGTCATTCAAATTCTCAATGATGGTTTCCAATGAAGGCTATAACTGGCACAATGAAACAGAAAAGAAATTATTAAAAAAAAACAACGGTAACACTTATATATTACCATGCCTTATCTTTTGTGAAGCCAGAAATATCTTCTTTTATTTTATTTTTAAATACAGTTGTTTCAGTGAACATTTTTTGGAAAATTAATTTTAAAACTCAAATTTTTTTTCTAAATTTTACGTAATTAAATACTATTTTTGTTTTTAAAATACAATGCTCTTATAATTTTTTAGTCAAGAACAGGTAACCGGGAAAGACTTTAAATCAACATGACGGAAACCCTGCAACGGTTTGATTTATCGAATCCTATTTATACGTTACTCTTACAATGGCGAAACAAAAAAATCTTTCCCCTAAAATAAATATTAAATTCCCATAGGAATCTTTACTAAATATACCTCATGGACCATAACCTAAATTCATAAATAAACTTCAAAATAAAACAAAAATAGAAAAATTAAAATTCACGAATACATCTTTAGGAAGTGATCAACTTAATGCAAGAGTTTTATTGTTTGACAATTGCATTGAGTCGCCTGTCCTTTTTACTAGCCAAACAGAAGTTGTTTTTTTTTATATATTCGTTTTATTTCTTTTTCTTCTTGTAACTCCAAATTTTGACTGACCTTGAGCCCTTGAAGTAGATTATTTCCATAGAATTGTTGCGAAAAACTATACGTCGTGTTTCCCTGCAACCCTGCAAGACGCATTTGGTTTTTTGAAAACTAAATAAATAAGGTCAGGTGAATCTAAGTAAACCAACATACAAATTGCCTAAAAACCAAGATGCCACAGCACAAATGCACTTGAAATTTTGCATACCCTACCTCAACAACTTTTATATTTAGAAATTGACTTTTTTAGAACAATTGTTAACGTTAAGCAATATAAGTTTCAATTATTGGTTAGCACCGTAGGATGGTATGAATATTTATTTTGTCTGTGACAATAAAACTAACAAACTTAATAAATGTGCTGAATCGCACCATATAAGTTCTAATTAGGCCATGAGATTAAAGCAACTTCATTTAATTTGTTTTAAACAAAAACCAATTTATCGCAATAAAAACCATTTATACAGTCATAGGCTTTATGTAAAACTTATATCTCTATTCGACATTTTCGATAACAATCGACAAAAGTTTACTCAAATAGAATTTAAATATTTATCTTCATATAACCTACGTAATAGCTAATTAAAAATTCTTTCCTCGTAATTTTGGTCCAATCCATTTTGAATTTTGCATTGTGCTATGTTTTTGTATCTTTTTTTCTATTTTTATTTTTATTTTTGAGAAACAAAATAATTGGCTTTAGGCTAAGTTTGGAAAACGATGCTGATTTGCCTCGAGCACGTGCTCAATCTTATAATCTTTCCTTCCATATCTTTTAGAAACCACAGCATGCTACAAAGGTTTTGTACACTTTATCTAATAGTCGAGAAGGTAATGTTTTATTTTTGGTAATCATATTTGGATTACATAGACAGCTGATATTTTAAACCAAATCGTGAGGGATCCTTAGTTCAAGTTCAAGACAGTTTAAGCCTAACTGTTTTGTGTTTGTCACCATTTTTAATTTTAAGCAAATTAGTGTCATTTTTGATGAAACCTTTTCTGTAAACAGTTTCAATCTATGATTTATTTGATTTAACCACTGAAGTAAAAAATACTTTTTCTCTAATACTAATACCTAATAAAATCGTAAAAAATTCAAATAAAATATATAATAAAACAAAATAAAGTAGACATATAGGTACATGTTACTATTAAAACATATTAAAATATTTTTTTCAGAAAAGTGGTCAAATAGTGGAAGTATCTATACTAGGGGAGAGGTTGCGCTAATCGTGTGTTTATACTTTGAAGAAAACTTTTAAAAGTTAATCTAATTTTGAAACACATTCTTTTTCAAAAACTTAAGTTCAAATATTATTGATTTTAAAAATGAAAAAAAAAAATATTTATATGTACCTAATTGAAAACAAAGATACAAGCTAAGTTTGGTATTAACCAAAAAGCTGTTTTTGGTTCAATATCATAGATAATTGACCCTCGTGACTAAACGAGGGAAATAGCCCCCGTTTTTTTAAACGATGTTTTTCTTTCTTTGACCCAATCCACAGGCCTAAGAAGGTTGAGGTAAGCTTTTGGAAATCACGCTTGTGTTTGAAGCCAAAGAGTGCTAGAAATCATTGAATTCGAATCAACATACCCCCCCCCCCCCCCCCTTCACAACAACGAATTCGATTTAACTGCTCGCCCTACTGACGAAAAATTAATTCTTTAATCTAAAACAATTCCTCAGAACTGGCAACATTGTTAAAAGCTTACACTAGCAGCAATTAAACAGTATTTTCATTCACAACGCAAACTCTCGGACCATATCCATAACGTACACCAAAGTGTGGTAGTGCTTCATATCTGTAATGTGACATTCATAAGGCATGCTTTGCCTATACAACACTCATAAGATTACGTAACACCCTATTAATTCGCAGTCGCTATCTACTGCCCTGCCACCCATCAAAAACAATAGATAAATAAAATAAACTTTCTTTCGATGGAATAAAGCAGTTCAAATAATGTAAAAATCCGCAAACGCCACAAAATCATTGTCATAGGACTTCAGTCGATTAACATTTTAATACAATACCGTTAAGCATGTGAATAAATTAAATATTACATATCATTCAGATGTGTTGTGTTTTTTTGTTTTGGCTAAGAAATTCGAATGCAAGACTAGGTCGCACGTACCGGCTCTGTAAACATCAGTACTGGGTGCTATAAAGCAAGCAATTTAGCATTATTTTCAATGACGAATTTAATCTCCCATTGCGGATCTCTTAAATGAAAATATTTCCCTTACAAATAAATATTCAATATTCTATAAAGTCAGTTTACTGATTTGGACTAGTTGAGTGTTAACACAGAGTCATAATTAGTGCATGGCAATATCGGGATACATCCCAACCATCAAAATTCAAGAGGAAGGAATCTGATCAAATTGCTTCGTATTTTACAAAAAGCCGAAGAAGAGAGGATTTTACTATCTAGCCAATGAATATAGAGAAAAAAAAATATTCTAGCTGATGTGCATTGTAAAAGGTGTTTTTTTTTTTTAGAGTAATAGAACTTTAAGTTGGCAACACTTTTTTAACTGGCGGCCATTTTGTCAGACTGACGCCTGAACAACGCTTCCAAATTGTACCCAAATGGGCCCAAAACAAGATTGCCGTTGATCCTAATTTTCATAAGCGAATTTTGTTTATCGATGAAGCTCACTTTTGGTTGAATGGATACATCAATTAACAAAACTGCAGTATTTGAAGTGAGGATAATCCTCAAGTGTATGTTGAGACACCGTTACATCCACAAAAACTGACTGTTTGGTGTGTTTTATGGTTTGGTGGAATAAGTGGTCCGTAATTCTTTAAAAACGATGCCGGCCAGAACGTTACAGTCAATCTTGACCGCTATAGAGCCATGATTACTGACTCTTTTTCGTTCATCAATTGAACAACCATGATGTGCAGGAGCTGAGGTTTCAACAAGACGGCTGCGCAACATATCAAACAGCTCGTTCCACAATTGATTTATTGAGTGAAACATTTGGTAACCGCATAGTGTCACGTTACGGATCCGTGAATTGGCCTTCAAGATCGTGCGATTTAACGCCGCATGACTATTTTTTTTGGGGATATGTGAAGTCGCTAATCTACGCCGATAAGCCCGAAACGATTGACCACTTGGAGGACCGCGTTATTGACGATATACGGCCACGAATGTTGGAAAAAAGTCATCGAAAATTGGACCTCCAGATTAGACCACGTCCGAGCCAGCCGTGGCGGTTATATTCCAGAAATCATATTTAAATTATAACGCCAAAAGATTGTCTTTCGAATGAAGTAAATTTATTGTCAATTTAAAAAAATAATCTTTGTTTATTATTCCATTTCAACACCCATTTGTTTTATAAACACCCTTTATATTAAAGTTATGTCCATGTGTACATAATTATGTGTTTAGGGTATTGCATTATTGAGTGCTGCATTTCTGTTTTAGCCATATATTAAATTAGTGTTTTTTTCTACTTTGCTTCAAAGGTGTTTATTTTTGTACTTACTTCTGTTACTTTACACATAAATATAGTCTTTTTAGGTCATGTTTTATTGGTCGCTTCAAATTTCTCTAGAGCAAATATTTAACTGTTTTATGCGATGACAAAAAACAGCATATCAAACAATTTGTTCTATTTTGTTCTAAGAATTTCATCTATGCGCCCATAATTACTGAAGAAAACGGCCATTCAAATAACATTCTTTTTTTTGTATGATTGTTTGGCATCGTTTGTCCACATTTATGAAAGTAGGTTCAGTTCCCTTTCCGTTTTAATTATATTAATCTTAATTATTAAAATTGACTTGTTGCAATATTATCTACCGAATTTAAAAGAAGATTATGATGACGGAAAAACTAAAAGACCGCGAATCAGGATTATAAGAATTAAATTATTATTTACTTAACACAAACGAATTAATTTAATTATTATTAAAATTGTGCCAACCGGTACACGCGAATTGACGAACTGTCAAGCCATCAACCAAAGAAAAGAGATAAGAGAGAAGACACGAATATTGCAACAACACTGCAACAACGATGCAGCCAACCGGCTAGTCAGCTGGGGGTGGGTTCGTCGAATTAAAGAATGTAATGCGGGTACACGAAATGTGATCAATTTAAATCGAATTAATTTTGATAATAATTGTTGATGATAAAAAAAAGGGAATCGAATTAAATGTGAGTAGGTAAATACAGGGGCGTACTTACGCTACAGGGTGGGCGCCAGGAAACTTTTGAAGGTCGTTTGACTTAACCGGGAAGCTGAAATTTGTTTTCAAAAATATGAAGGAAACGCAAATATTTGTATTCCCAATGCGAAGTTCAAAGAATTTATTTTAAAGTATCTGGGACACCTTGGCTTGCGCCTGGATTAAAACCAAGAATTTTTTCGATAAAAAGGTAAATATAAAAATGAATTATTGCTCGAAGAACAATCAAAAGAAAGAAAATGAAACAAAGAAACAAAGCAAAGACCGTAAGAAGGGACCACTATCACTCAGTCCCACAAAATTACAGGGATAAAACGAAAACAAGGACCAACCGAATATTATCTTTTCACAACTAATAAAACATATTAACCACTAAATAATCACTCTACTTATCTTTTCTTATCCAACTTATTTTTTTTTCTTTCTCCTTCTTTCCTCAATTCTATTCGCCCCGTTCTGGCGACTACAGATTAATAATTCCTGTTTCTCCAAATTATCTCCTCCACCGAAACACTTTCAAAATTAATTTCAAAATCTAAACTCTTTCCAAAATTTCGCAATTCTAATTTATAATTTATTTCCAACTTTTTATCTTTTTTTAAATTTCTCAAACTTTTGAAAACCAAGAAGTGGTTGGTCATGCGTAGCCTATTCGTCTTTCTTGGCCCTTCTCTCACTCACACACTCACACTCTCAAACAAAAGCTTTCGTGGAACTCGGTTGCGGTTGGATTCCCCAAGTTGTTGGCGTTCTCCCAAAACTTGACGAATCCTCGGCCGTATTCAGACATATTCACAATACCTATTTTCGAGAAAAGTAAAAGAACTACATAAAAGTTGAAAATATTATTCTGAGCATTCTTTCAGCTACTCTACTCAATTTAATTTTCTGAAAATGTTTCGAAGAAGGAGACTACCATTTAATATCGATTTTCTAAAGACTTTTGAGGAAACGAAGGAGGAAGGCAAACACTTAAATCAAACTATCTATCGCGCAATCGACTATTCAGTGGACCCTTGTGCAGATTTGGGGAAATGGAGAATAGCGTTTAGCGTTCCATTCTTTTCTACGGCCGATGTTAGATTAAGATTAAATTTAGATTTTAGGATGGGCTTAAGGCCAAATAAAACTAAGAAAGTTAACTTTAGGTTGGTTTAATTAAATTGCTGTTGTGTTTTTAAAATCCACTTTGAGTGTACGTGTATGTTTCGTTTTGTTGTCGTTGCTGAATGTTGTGTATTATATTTATTATGAGCTTCCTCGCTTTATATATAGATGGCGTGCGAGTCTCCAGCCCATCCGCTGGCTCAACACGATCGGATGAAGTGTTACCTACTTTGTCATCCTCTCCGAGTCACCCTTAAACTCCCAGAGGACAACGGATTCAAAAGTGCGGTCGAAAAGTAGGAATGGTTGGGATGCAGGGGAAAACAGATATCAATGGGCTAGACCATGACCAAACAATATGGTCAGAAAAAGAACCAATCAAAGAATGATTTTTGTTGCGGTAAATCTTACCGTAACAGACTATACTGTAGCCATAAATCATAAAGTAGGTACTATTCGATTCAGAGTGTGCAAAACACGTCATAAGCATTTTAAGAATAAACAAATACCTAGGTGTATATGTTCTTTGGGTCAAACACGACTGAATGCTTAAGCAACATACTATTTCCATAATAGACATACTATTTCAATACAGCAACATTTTTAAATGCGTCCAGGTCGGCTCAAAACCTAAAAACGACCTTAAGACCGAAAATCTCTGAATCCGTGTGACATAAAATATAATATTATTTTCCTCTCTATCGTTTACAAAATATGTTTGTATAGATATCATAAAATAAAGAAAGTCCAGTCCCTATTTGCCTTTTAAAATGCCTTTATCCTTGTGCGTATGGCGGCGGCGGCGTAGGTATAGGTACTCATATAGACCTATAAGATCCTTGATAAGCTGTTTCCCATCAACACAACTGTTAATCAGTGCGTTTAACATGACTATTGATGTATCTTTTTATTTGACCTTCAATTAGGACTGGCCACGAGACCGTACCGTATATTGTGCACTGAAATCTACCGAGAATATCGACAGACGTTATTGCTATCCTCGGCAAAAAATATGAAAAAAGATAACAAAAAAAAAACATCAATTTTTAAATTATAAAATTGTATTTTTCTTTGCAATTAAATATTTTACATCTTCTATGTAAATAGATGCAAAGTCTGCATTAATATTTCTAAAGGAACCGAGAACAGACCAAACTGGGACGAGACTAGGAATGACGCAGGATACTGAGGCGCGATTAAGAAGAGACTGAGACGAGTCAGACACAAGAACGTCGAGATGAAACTGAGACGACACTGAAATTCCTGGAATTGACATTTTATTTACAAAATTCTCTCACCTTGAGGTCAAACCTCTACCTTTAATGTGATTTTAATAAGAATATAAAAGAAATGTCATTCATTTTTCGGTTTCGAAAGTAAAGCTAAATAAAACATACACAACGATACATTTTTGATGAAATTTTTATTAAATAATAAAATTTGGACTTTACCATTCAGTGTGAAAAACAATATCATTTAAAAGGCCGCCTCGGGAAAATCCTTTTGAGGTCATTTTTAACCACTTTTTCTCACATTTCGGGTGGTATCTCGGTCATAACTTGAGTAATGTTGGTTTTTAATGCGTCAGAAGTTCGGAGGTTATTCCCGTAAGCACGGTCTTTTGCGTAGCCCCACAGAAAAAATCTAACGGTGTCAAATTGCATGGTGTTGTTGGCAGATTGACGTCACCAAAACGTGAAATTACGCGACCTTTAAACTTCATACGCAATAAAGCCATAGTTGGTTATGTTGTGTGGCTTGTTGCCCCGTCTTATTGGAACCACATTTTGTCCAAGTCATGATCTTCAATCGCTGGCCAATAAAAATCGGTTATCATTCGACCATATCGCTCCAAATTGACTGTAACCGTCTGCCATATTGGCATTTTCAAAGAAATTCGGTCACTGGTCTGGATGCAACGGCACCTCTTCGATCACTTGTGGGTTTTATGAACACCATATGCGGCAATTTTGTTTCTTTACATACCCACCGAGGGAGAAATATACCTCATCACTGGAGAAAATATTGTTCGAAAAATCGGTATGTTTATTGGCTCTTGTTCCAACACCCAAGAGGCGTAGCTACGGCTCGCGTGAATGGTCAGCAGGCTTCAATTGTTGCGTAATTTGAACTTTATAGGGATGGAGATGCAGCAGTAATATTTTCGACTGAGCGGGCATTACGATGATGCACAGGCCTTCCTTACGACATCAGTATCGCTTCAACTCTCTTCAACTTTCTTCACAATTTTACCGATTGCGTGCGTAGTCACTCGATTATGACGACCATAATCATCGCGTAGTGCGCGAAAACCGAAAAGTGGTTATGTTTGAATTACTACTTTTGTAGTACCTAAGTTTTAATAATTTTAACACGTTGTTCGATTGTTTAGCGATTCACTATCGTAAATGGCAAACATTCAGCTTATTATGACACTTTAAATGACAGCTGAGTTTGAAAGGTGATGTCAAATGCAAGCGCTACCAACTTGAAACCATGAAATGTATAACGAAACAAGTGTCTCAAAATCTGAACTTCGTTGATTTTATTTAATCTTGGTTCATATCGCACATTCCCCAGACATATTTTATTGGACGGAATAATAACGGTCCACACGGTTAAAACCGTTGAAAATTATGTTGAATAAACTAATCTTGTTACTTTGAAAAACCAGCCTTTTGTTGATGAAATGCAATATTTTCGTCCGAGTAAAATGTTGTATGCCAGGGCATAAAGTGTTTCTATGGTAAGAGTACTGTTATCACTCAACCCTTTCGAGCTGGTCCTGGAAAAACAGCATCAACATCATCAAAAGTCGTTCAAAATACGAAGCCTGATGGAATTCAAAAGAAACCACGTCAGAATATAAATTTGAGCAAAATCGGAAATTCTTCGTATCCTCGATATAGAAATAGAAAATAGTTTTCGCCTGAAACCAAGTTTTAAAAATATTCACCAACATCAAAAATAATGGTTACAAAACTACTACGACTAACCTCCATCGTAAAAGCATTCCAAGCGAGGAACAAGAAAGTCTATGCATTTTTCGTAGACTTTAAGTCTGCTTTTGATCTTGTGAATCGAAATGCACTTTTCTACAAACTCTCACAACTAGGTATATCTTCGAAGTTCATCCGTGTAGTAAAGGAGATGTATGTAGAATCAAAAGCTGCTGTCTGGGATGGTTCAACGTATTCAGAGTGGTTCGAAACAGATTCTGGTGTTAAGCAAGGATGCCTATTTAGTGCTCTTCTATTTGCCCTATTTATAAATGATGTTGATTTGACCATAAATGTCCTTTTATACGCTGATGACTTGGTGATACTTTCCGAGTCTCCAGACAATCTCCAGCTAATGATTAATCGTCTTGCGGATTTTTGTAGTAAATGGGGACTTACCATCAACGGCACGCTGACAAATCAAAAGTAATGGTGTTCACAAGATCTGCACGGAATCAAACAACAACAATCAATTGGTACTTCAATGGAAGTCTTTTAGAGGTAGCTTCTGAGTATAAGTACCTGGGAGTAAACCTCAATAAGACCATGGATTTTAACAATCATGTGACCATCAAAGCTAAAACATCACAAAGTCTTTTAAATCTATCTTGGAGAAACATCTTTTTGAATCAACGAATAGTGCTTCCAGCGACATACAGGATATTTGATGCTGTTATAAGGAGTTCACTTTGATATATGCTGCCCAAATGTGAGGAATCAACGAATACGAGTCGATAGAAAAATTTCACAGATGCGTTTTAAAGAAACTCTTTAATTTACCCTTAAAAACACCAAACTATGCCCTTTATCTGGAAACAAGACTCCCTAAAATTTTTACCAGCACTCTGAAATCACAGGCAGACTACATTGTCAAGGAGTTGTCTCATCGCGATGACCAACTGACCAAACGAATGGCACTCTATGAGCTAAGAAACAAGGACTGGTGGGTGTCAAAATGAAAAGATCTGGGAAAAGCTTGCGGTGAAGTGGTATTGTTGAATTCACAAAATTTGGGTCATGTAAAAGAACAGCTGTACAAAATAATACAAGCACACGAAAATTCTGAACGCGATGGGTTTATAATAGAAGCTCAAAAATCAGATAGCAGATTACTTTACTCACAACTGGAACTGAACCTTATGCAATCAAACTACTTTAATGATGCACTAAATTATAGAGACACATCTCTAATATTTGAAACAAGATGTGAAGTCGTTGCGCTAAATGGATCTCCTTACAACAACAGTCTTAACCAATTTTGCACGTTATGCAATTTGAAAGAAAAGGAAGACTGTTTTCATTTCATTAGTACAGGGTTTTTCAATAAGAGCGCTACAAAAGTTTTCTTAAATAAAACACAAACGGTTTTGAATATCAATGAAATTCTTTATTCCTGTGAAAGTACGTTTCATGCCATTATGTATGAAACTCGATTTCTTTTGCATGGCCACCACGATCACGCTTGCAGAAGTCCAGACGCTGAACCCAATTTTCGACGGTTTTCAAGCATAAAACGGCCGATACTGCTGCAATTTCACGTTCGATATTCGTACGAAGTTCATCAATCGTCGCTGGCTTGTTGGCATAGACCATAGATTTGACGTGGCTCTACAGGAAATAGTTTAACGGTGCCAAATCGCCCGACCGAGGCGGCCAAGCGACTGGACCATTTCGCGAGATAACACGTTCTCCAAACTTGGTTTCCAATAAATTGATTGTGACATTCGCTGTGTGGCTTGTGGCGCCGCCGTCCTGTTGGAACTACATGTCCTCCAAGTCCATATCATCCAATTGGGGCCAAAAATATTCGGTTATCATTGAACTGTAGCAATCCACATTCACAGTAACGTGCCGGTCTTGATCATCACGGAAGAAGTACGGCCCAATGACGCCGCCGGCCCATAAACCACTCCAAACCGTAATTTTTTCGGGATGCAATGATGACTCATGGAGTACGTGTGGATTGCTGCCTGACCAATACTGCATTGTTTGTTTATTGACGAAGCCATTCAGCCAGAAATGAGCCTCATCGCTGAAGATGATTTTTCGATTTTTAGCGCTCTTAACGTTGAGGCCACTGACTCCGAACTTCGGTAGTAAATTTTAATAATTTTTGGACTCGTTGTTGGCTCGCATATCTTTCCATCATAAAATGGCAAACCTTACTGAAGAGAAATGTCAAAAGAGCGGAAAGAAATATGGCGTCGTTTGCTGTCTCTGTTGCTCTACTTCTGTAGGGTCCTTGTTGAAAAACCCTTTATATGCCCCATTTTCGCTGCCAACAGAAAAACATTCTTTGGAAAGAAAACTTGAAACCATCTCAGTGCTAAACGATTCCGACTGGAAAATACTCTATTCTTTTTTGAAAATTATTTATAAATATAGGATGTTACTTCTAACCGAATTTGAATAAATATTTCATTCAAAAGAAAAATTAATTTATTCCAATAATTTATGTATTTACTTAATTTGCTAAACGAGCTGACGGCAATGCCATAGCTATAAAATTCATAAAAAAAATTATAAATATTGTATCAAACAAAAGAACGGAACAATACATGAAAAATTCTCTCTCTCTCTCTGGTTACAAAACTTTGAACTTTTGGTTTCACACACGAAACCAATACTTTTGCCCTATGGCTGAGGCGTCGGAAATTTGTTTAATTTCTGTTTTAACATTCCAGGAAATTTCTGCGTTGCGATTCGGAATAATTGGGAAATTAAGAGAAATTTGAAGAAATAAATTCAAATATTCACTGTGCCAGTTTTGGCAAAAACACTAAATAATATTGCTTTGAATATTAACCAGAAACTTGTCAGTTTAGGATGTGAATCTAACCCTAACCTCTCGCATAATTTTCATTCATGGGAATAAACGAACAGAATAATATGAAAAGGTTATTATTTATATTTGTGGCAAATCAAATTTCACTGACGCAGATGTATTCTGTAAATATATCTGATTCTATGGCATGGAAACCTATTAACATCGGTAATGGCATCAATTAACATGAATTATTGTCGGCTATATTATATAATATTTGGAATTATAATAACTTCTTGTTTGTTGTGTTATGTGTGTTGTGTTGGCCGAGAAACAGAAAGTGTAGATAATATACACAAAAAAAAAACATTCACAAGGTGATGTGAAGTTGAAGTCCGAAGTGTGATTTCGCTGGACCCACTTTGGGACGCATTCTCACAGTGAAAACGAGGTACTATACATTTTTTTTTTTATTTATATTTTGCTTCTTCTACAAACATTCCAGATACTTACTCAAATAATTTAGTTTACTTTTAATATCATATAATTTTTTTTAAGGTGTGCTCATAAGTCAGTAGTATAAGTTGGGATAGGTTCACCTTTCTTTGTTGTTGATTAGCATGAAGGCGAACAAAATTGAATCATACGCAATGACAAATGCGAATTCAATGTATATACCCAGCTGAAGTCCGTTGCTTGATTAAATAAACTCAGACTTACAAAAGTCACGAATGAAAGTGTTTTTTTTTGGAAATCGTGACTACAAATTAATCAGAGGTAGGTATATGTCATTATGGAGATGAGAGAAAAAAAAGGCAGTTAAACCTTCTTAAATCATAGTATATTAAAACAATTTACCGGCTGTATCTAAGAAATTATATATTGGGATAAAGGTTGCTTGAGATACAGACAGGTATTAATAAATGCTAAGTTGGTTTCGCAATCACTTTGTCTGTTTGTGGTGTAACTGAGTGCTTATGAATCAATATACGCACCATAGAGTGTGAATGTATATTATATACAAATACATATTCTGAAAAGTTTCTTGTATACAAATACACTATAGATATAAGAAATTGAAATAGAAATAAACAAATCAAGCACGTACTTACACAGAATTTTAATACAAAAAATCCAGTTCATCAAAATTTTAAATTTCCAAGTGCTATTTTTTTTAATATTGACATGGAAGGGTTAAAAAATCCTGGCAGTGGTGGATCCAGGACTTTACTTTTTTGGAAAAAAAAACCCATAAACATATAGCTATTAATAAAATACTGGGTGGGGCAAATAAGTCCTTCCAATGTTAAAAACGAATAACTTTATTTATGTAGGGTGTTTTTTTTAGACGTGTAATTTTCAAGAAGAAATAAAACGCATATAATTTAATGTTTTGGCCAAGAATTTAGCTTTATTAAAAAGATTACAGTTTGCCATTATGTTTTAAAAATGATTTCGGGCAAGTGACCTCCGCGGCTGCCAAAAAAAAATCCCAGCCGAGAGGCCCAATTTTCGACCACTTTTTTCAGCGATTTGGGCCGTATGTCAGCAATAACACGCCGAATGTTCTCTTCCAAGGCGTCAATCGTTTCGGGCTTATCTGCGTAGACAAACGACTTCACATAACCCTTAATAAAATAATCCAGCGGTTTGAAATCACACGATCTTGGAGGCCACACCACAGCCCATGACGAGATATAATGCGCTCACCAAAAGTTTCCTTCAATAAATTGATTGTTTCGTTGGCTGTATGGCATGTAGCACCGTCTTGTTGGAACCAAAGGTCGTCCACATCAATATCCTCCAATTGAGGCACTAAAAAGTCATTAATCATGGCTCTATCTATAGTGTTCCCCATTGACTGTAACAATATGGCCGGCATCATTTTTGAAGAAATATGGACCAATGATTCCCACTGTCCAGAGAGCACAACAAACAGTGACTTTTTGAGGCTTTAACAGAGGTGGCGTCTCAACAATGGCTTGTGGATTATGATCACTCAAAATACGACAATTTTGCTTATTAACGTACCCATTAAACCAAAAATGAGCTTCATCAAATATTGGACGCAGCGCGCGATGCTTCGCGCGAACCGAACCAAAGTATTTTTTAGAAAACTGCGTTTCAGATTTTTGGCAAAAAATTCAACACTTCAAACAATATTTCATTAAAAAATTTCAAAAAAAAAGAAATCTGGTTAACAAAACCATGAAAATATGGTTTATCTTATTTGTAGAGGGTGTTTTTTTAGACGTATGGTTTTCAATGTGGCAATACTTTTTTCGGAGTTGGTCTATTTGACAGTTGTCACTTGATTGATTCTCAGTTTGGTTTACCATTACATAATTAGTAGAGTTACTCCTGAACAACGTTTGCAAATCGTGCAAGTTTATTAACAAAATAATGGTTCGGTTCGCGCGACGCATCCAATAGCACTGCGTCCAATATTCGGTCGACATAATCGCAAAATCGCATAAATGCGAGCAACCATGGATTGGTTTTGCACCACGTTTACTCTAGTGGATAATGCGCATCCTCAAAGACCCCGTACAGTGCGCACCGAAGACGTTATTGCTGCTGTGGAGCAGAGTATCGAAGAAGACCCAAATGATTCCATCCGCAATCGCGCGCAACAATTGGAGCTGTCGAAAATTGGGCCTCTCGGTTAGAATTTATTCGAGCTAGGCTTTTATAAGAAAGCTAAATTCTTGGCCATAACATTCAATTACATGCGTTATATTTCTTCTTAAAAACCACACGTCCAAAAAAAACACCCTTTATATAACAAATGTCTTACATAACGTACATCTTCAATGCTAACCCTCTTTTAAGCCTCGAACCGTTAAATAATAATTTAATTTTAAGTCAACACTGCGAAGGCGTTCTGTACTTCAAGATCTTTGTTTTTAGTTCTGCAACGTATCTACATGATGTGTAGGTAACTTCATTTAAATTTAATATCGAGTTCAAAAACTTTATTTCAAAAGATACATTTATAGTTACCTAAGCGTTATTGAAAGTAATCCGTAATGTGGAAATCATCAGTATTTATCTAAACTTGTTAACTTTTTTTTTTAGAGTCGTCGAGATTTGTAGCTTCATTGATCCATTGAATACGATTCTACGATTGATATCAATCATGCTTTCGAGTGCTGTAATATACCACCTGTTAATTGTTAGTATATCTATCTTCTGATGTTACTTAAACAAACGTGTACGGTATTGACTTCTCAACTGACCTATAAGTTCAATGTGGTTTTTCTTCACAGTAGCTATTGTGTTGTGTGAATTGATGACTCCGCATTTGATTCTCTAGAAACAGGAAATCTGGTTAGAAATACTTGTTTTTTTAATACAAATCTTCTATTACACTTGTAGAACGCAATAGTTCAATAGATAAAAAAAAAACATCTCTCTTTAGTTTTAGTTTAAATTTTAATTGCTCGGCCTGACAAAAAACTTCTTCTTAATATTCATGTCTTCACATCTGTGGCTAAAAGGTCTTTCTGTTTCAGAAAGCATTTTTGAATTTTGAAGTTTAACTAAATTAATTTTGTATACATTTCTTTTGGCACACGAGTCGATTGATTTGCAATTCGAGTTTCAAATATTTGGCCCATAAGACTATTTGTGTAAGCAAAAGTGATGACCTTTTTTCGAATTTGCCTAGGAGCCAAGCAAGAAGCCGGTAAAGAACATTGAACAGGTTGCCAACCGATATCAAACAAGTCTCACCTTAAATCATTTTAAATCTGCTGTTCCTAAACGATCGAATGGAGGAGCCTTAGTGTCTTTGGAATTAAATTACAAAGAAGAGGATTAATACTACACCAAATCAATAATTTTAAAATAATATTCCATCGCAACAATGCGAAGCCAAGTGTTAACAACAATGCGAAGCCAAGTGTTAACAATGTGGAAATAACAAAAGAAGTGAAATCACATTTTTCAGTATACCTATAGTATAGTGACAAAATCAGTTGAATTCAATTTAATTAAGCGCATTCCGGCATATACCATCAAAAGCCATCAAGCGGCTTCTTTCTGCAACTTGGTACCAAAATGCCACCATATAGCATCAATGCAATTAGCATACCCTTATAACAAACACTCAAAGTCGCATTCGTTTACTCGTTCAGTATGTTAACAAGACAATTTTCAACCGGTTCAATTCCCACTTTTATGCACGTAGGAAGCTCATCACACTCAACAACACTAGAGACCATCATACACACGGTCATCAGCATCATCACATACCCGAGTCTATAATTGGATGAACAAACTATATCATAGCCGGATGAAATGCGTGCACTTATTTCATGCATCACCTTGCAACCCGTGAATATAGTTTTTATACTCACACGTAGGTAGGTACATTTATCCAGGCTAGGTTTTTTTTTTTTCGATTTCAAAGTGTTATGGAAGTTGCGGTGGCTTTATTGACTTTCCTTGGACAACTCTTTTTGCGTTTTTTTTTGAGTTCCTTTTGCCTAACACAGTCCAAGGCTTATTTCACCGGCATTGTAATTTTGAAATATTGTCCGCATAGATAAAATACACTTCGATAAAAGATATATATGTGGTATGAATAAAATGGAGCAACTGCTCAAAGCTCCAATTTTCGTAGCACGTTCATCATTTAGAGCGAGCAAAATTCGTGTATACTAGCATTTTTATAGCACCTGCTTAGCTTTTTATAGTGAGCACCTACCCTGAGCACGTGCTCCGTTTTATTTATATCACCCAATTACTAATACTGGCTAATATGAATAAAACAGAGTACATGCTCAGAGCAGGTACTCCACGGGAAGCTGAGAAGTTGCACAAAAACCTGCTCCTATTTCGTATTAATAAAATTATACACTAACCAGTGAGTAAAAATAAGGCTCTCCACCAAAATTCAGCTTTGTGTCAGAATTTTTTTGAAGTGAAAGTCTAATTTTACACAAAAATATTCGGCTCTTACTTATTTTGCTTGCTCTGTTGCGAACGATATTTTTTATGAAGTTTTTTTCTCTAAATTCATTATACGGAATGCTAGTGTCTTATTTACGGAATTTTGCTGGTGAAATTCTTTTATTTGATGGTTAAAATATCTGGTTCACTCGCACTGGATGAAATGGAATAACAAAAAATAAGTGTGCACATGGTTTGAATGCGCGTCTAAATGCATTTGCAGTATAATTATGGGTGTATTCCTCGATTGCGGGTGAAGTTTATTATTAGCTCAGTAGAAATAAAACAAGCTTATGAATTTATTCGTGTCAGGTAGCTATCCATAGTAATTACTTTGATACGTGTTGAATTGGTAATTGGAAAAATGCCAAAGAAGGAAGAAATCTAACTATTTCATAATAATATGACGTGTTGATCTATTTTATTTGATATAAGCATATATATTAAGGCATGTTTTATAGTTTACAGACGAGACATTCAAAAGTGGTTAATGTCGAATGATAATTTGTCACCTGATCAATCACATGTCATCTGATCTTTTAATACATAAGTAAGGAAGGCTTGACATGATGTGACCTAGATAGAAGAAGAATTTAAGCTCATCCAGAATTGATTGCCAGCATACAGTTGATTAATTGATTTATGTTTTGTTAAAATGTTATCGAAAACGCCCCAAACGATTTTTATTACACGACTTCGTAACTGTTTCGTCCATAAAAAGATTGAAACAAACTGTTTTTAGGTTTTGAGTATAGATATTGGAAACAAATAATGACTGAAGCGATTTTGATCTAATCTTACACAAAGTAGCTGAATAGTCGCTAAAACGTGAATGAGCCGAGTGGAAGCATAAATAAGGTGAGAAGACAGTGCCGGCACCCATCAAGCAGTCGACGCACGTGGCACATGGGGTGTCGACCACGTATAGAGCGGGCCAACAATACGAAACCCCTCAAATGATTCTATGTCCATTTTGTTAAAGAAAATTGGTATCGTCAATAAAATAACATATTAAAAAAACACGTTGCTTTGTAAGTAAATCTTCAATATAATTTTTGATTTGTAAAAACTTTTTTTGAAGGAAGCTAAAGCCAACTAGTCATAGCTTTTACTAGCAGCTAAAGCTAGACAGTTCTACCTTAAGCTTTGTTGTATGTGAATACAAAAAATGATAACGCTTAATAGTTTGAACTGGAAAATTCTAGCTTTAGCTTCGTTATTTTAGATAGCTTTAGCTAGAACTGTTTTTATATAGATCCAAACAAAAAGGAAGGCTGTTTTGCATTTTGTTTTCCCATAACTATGTACCTGTTCTATAGGGGAAAGATTTATTTTCGGGTAAAAAATCGTTTTATCATATTGTCCGTCAGTCTCTGCGTCTATGCGTTCACTGTGGACAAATTTGTATCAAATTCATACGTAATGCCCTAGAAGAGAAATTTGATTTTATCTAGGCCAGCTGGCTCCGATAAAACAGATCTGATATTCAAATTTTTAAGTTATTCTCTAGTATTTAATTAATTGTACCTATTCTCATACTCCAAGCCTATATAGTCGTCTTAAAGCAAGAGCAAGTTCGTGCGATTGAATCGTAGATTTCATTCATGCTATAACTGTCAACGAAAATTACACGAAATACAGTTGATTGATACTCGAATTTTAAAACAGGAAATCACGATAATTATGGTACAACTGTCTTACACATTTATATGAGTTTTTTCAAAGAAAATAATGAATGAAATACCGGTTGTAAATATTATTTGCTGGTGCAAATTCTCGTTCATTAATGCATAAATTGATGATCTTTTCAAGATCAGTGAGTCGTCGCCCATTTCGCCTTTTCTGTTTCGATTTCCCTGCAACTCAACGGAAATCTAATATGAATGTGAGCCTTTTCCATAATCTTGTTGGCCACGTGTTTAACAGTCTTGCATACAGAAGAGCGTTCAACTCCAAGATCTTGTCCTACACCGCACTGCAATTCAGGTTCACTCAGATATCTCAAAAATATCTACATTTTCTTTGCTCAGAGGTCATTGCACCTCCTCTACGCTCTTTTGAATCTCCTAAAAAGTAATCAGAAAACCACTGAATATTTTTTTTTGAAAACCGAAATAAACTATGAAAATCCTCATCACTAATTTGCAACCGTTTCTTATTCAATTTTGGTTTTCTTACGCGTATAAACTTGGCCATATTCGCACTATAACTTAACACACTACTTAAAATAAGAACTAGTCAAAGCTTTCTAGACAGGTAAAAAAAATTTGATTTTTCTTACAGCTTTAACTTTAATATTTTAGTTTAAGCTATTTTTATTCACACAAATTAAAGCTAAGGCTGGAAAATAAGTTAAAAATGCATGAATTTAGCGTTGGTTATTTTAAAATAGCTATTACTAAAAGACATCTTTAAGTAGCTCGTTTAAGCTTGTTTTTATTCAGCAAAAACCTATAGCTTTTACTTAAAAATTCAAGTTTAATCTTTAGATTTTTTTTTTTATTCACACAGCCTGAAGTAAAAAACTTGTAAAACAACAACAAAACTTAAATTAAAGCTGAATGGACAAGTTATCTATCCACAATATATTTTATTAATTCAAACTAGGTATACCTGCCATACAATTGTTAAGGAATATCTTATTTATCTCAAAAATGACTCTTACGATTTTTATAAGCAATATTTGTTTGTGGATTAAAATTACTACGTACGAAGTACCTACCTCTCATAGATGTTAACTTTTTTATCGCCTAAATTTAGAATCAATCGTTCATTTTTGTTTGATTTATGTCTCAGTATGAAATACATAATAGGCTTTGTTCTTCATTCTGTAGAAATGCATTTTATATAATTCAAATGAATAATTATTAAATAGCACATCCAAAATCCATTAGATATAAACTGTGTTTATGTTTACCTTACAATATCTACATATAATTTTATTAAGAACTCTAAGCCTCACTTTCATAACACATTCAGTAGACTCAAACAATATTTCCATTTGTTTCCATTCACTGCTACAAAAACACATTTATTAAAAAAAAATCAGTGAAACTTCTAATTTTATTAATGATAGGGTAGTTAAATTCAAAAAGCATCGTTATGCACTTTGCTCTATAATTGAACCGTCTAAGTAGATGCACTTTTCAATTTAAAAGTGATAATTTTCTTCGTAAATGTCTTGATTATAAGACACACAAATGAAACCCATAGTTTTGGTTAAAATCTTAAAACTATAATTAGATGAAACCAAAACAAAAATATAATTTCTTTACAAAATCGATTATGTTTTTTTTTTTTTTTGCATTTATGGAAATGAAAATGTATCTTGCTTCAGAGGTTAAACTGCTACTTATGAAATTAGAAATTCGTGAAATGTTTGCATAAATTAATTAGAAAATTCAATGAACTATCAAATCCATTGCATAATAAACTTAAATCTATTTATCAATATTACGACACATACCTACCTACTTAATGAAATGAGTAAGCAGATGGTATGCGATATTGTGCATTTTATAAGCACAGTTTCATACCAATATTATGTTAATATAATTCAACTTCCGTGTTTGTGTTTAAATTATAAAGATTTAAGATTTCTTGTTAGTATTGTAAGTAAGTTATTAGTATAATACCTACAAATGTTGCATTTTTAGTAATATTATTTTTTTTAGAATGGGCAATTCAGTTTCAGCAAAATCATCTGTAGTGAAAAACTATCACGCATTTTGATATACCTACATTACAGTAAATAATATATTTATTTAATAATAGCAGACCCGTACTCTCGTTGCTCCGCAAAATTTAAAACAAAATTTGATTAAAAACATATAAAAATATCAACATATCAAAATAGTGTTCAATAGGACCATAGGACTGCGATTTCTACCATATTATTGTTTTGAGAAAAAATCAATTTCATAAAAAAAGCCTTCATAAAACTCCAATATATAATAAATGCATGCCTTAAGCAACGGTATGTCCCACACCATTGGAAAATTGCTGAAGTTATTGTCATACCCAAGCAAGGTAAGCCACCTACAGAAGTGACGTCTTACAGACCAATATCGCTTATACCAATTATGGCAAAAGTTTTTGAAAAACTGCTTCTGAAGAGACTTAGCAAAATTATAGAAGAAAGAAGGTTAATCCCAAATCATCAGTTTGGCTTTAGAAATAAACATTCCACGATAGACCAAGTTCATAGAATAACGGATGTAATAGAAAAAGCATTAGAAGAAAAACAAGTATGTTCGGCTATTTTCTTAGATGTTGCTCAAGCCTTTGACAAGGTTTGGCATGAGGGACTTGAGTACAAACTGCAAAGGGATCTTCCCAGACAGTACTATGAAATATTAAAATCGTACATCTCAGACCGATTGTTTAGAGTAAGGTACGATCAAGAATATTCGGAACTGAAGAAAATAGAAGCCGGTGTACCACAAGGAAGTGTCCTAGGTCCTACCCTGTATTTACTATACACAAGGGATATCCCAGTTGGTAATCACACCATAATGGCTACTTTTGCAGATGATACCGCAATTTTTGTACCCCACAAATGTGTCTCTAAGGCAGCAGTAAAACTGCAAAATGCCGTCGACACAGTCAGAGATTGGACCGAAAAATGGCGTATCAAACTCAATGAAACAAAATCTTCACATATAAACTTTACAAATAAAAAGATAAACAATATTCCAATATTCATTAATAATCAAGCTGTACCTTACGCCAATACGGCCAAATACCTTGGAATGACATTGGATGCAAAGCTAAAGTGGAAAGAGCACATCAAAAAGAAAAGAGAAGAACTAAACTTGAAATATAGAAAAATGTACTGGTTACTTGGTAACAACTCTGATTTATCAACCCAAAACAAAATAATGCTGTATAATCAAGTACTAAAGCCTGTTTGGACCTATGGTATCCAATTATGGGGCTGTACAAAGAAAACAAATACCGAAATCATCCAAAAATTCCAAAACAAAGTCCTTCGTGGAATAGTTAATGCACCTTGGTACATAAGAAATAGCGATCTACATCGTGACTTACAAATAGAAACGGTTACAGAAGTTGTTAAAAAATACGCTGTATCGCATAATCAGAGACTGCAAAGTCATACCAATTCTGAAATGGTGTTCGTCTTGAATACAAGAAACCATGTTCGGAGATTAAGAAGAACCAAGCCTCATGAGCTTTCGGTCTAAAACAACATGGGAAAGTATTAAAAGTTTAAACTTCCCCCAAAGTGATTTTACAAAGTTAACAAAGAAAAATCTGATGTCGATCTCTCAAGATTGGTCCTGATAAAGAGGTGGTTTTAGTGGTTAAGAGTCTTGGTGTCGAATACTGCCAAGTGTCTTTTGAAGATTTCCTCCCGTCAAAAAAAAAAAAAAAAAAAAAAAAAAAAAAAATAAAAATGGAAAGCTTTTTGCAGTTTTTTTTTTTTAATTTAATTAGTTTGTTGATAGACAAACAGTATCTTAGTGCCCCCTATCTCGAGCACGAACATGGCATCGTAATTCGATGTTCGATTGTTATGTCTCATTCAATGTGCGGTATATGAATCCATGAATTACTGTTATAAAGGGTGATTTTTTAAGAGGTTTAGAACTTTTTTAAAAAAAAAAACACAAAAAATTCGAAAAAATGAATGAAATATTTATTTGAATCGATATTTTGAACCTTGCAATTTAATGTTTAAAGATAATTTATGCAAATGTTGACCGCGGCTGCGTCTCAGGTACCCCATCCGCTGAGTCCAATTTTGCCATACTCTTTCACACATATCGGCCGGTATCTCACGAATGAATGCATGGATGTTGGCTTCCAGTGCGTCAATCGAAGCGGGCTTGTCCCTATAGATATAAGCCTTGACATACCCCCACAAAAAATAATCTAATGGTGTCAAATCGCACGATCTAGGCGGCCAATTGACCGGCCCGAAACGTGAAATTAACTGTTCACCAAACTCGCCTCGCAATTGTGCCATTGTTTCGCGTGCTGTGTGGCATGTGGCACCGTCTTGTTGAAACCACATATCATGCAAGTCAAGAACTTCCATTTCGGGCAAAAAAAAGTTTGTTATCATCGCTCGGTAGCGTTCACCATTGACAGTAACGCTGCGATTCGCATCATCTTTGAAGAAATAGGCCCAATAATGCCGCCGGCCCATAAACCGCACCAAACAGTGGCTTTTTCGGGATGCATTGGTAGCTGTTGCAATGCTTCTGGCTGATCTTCACTCCAAATGCGGCAATTTTGCTTATTTACGTACCCATTCAACCAAAAATGAGCCTCATCGCTGAACACAAGCAGCGCGCGATGAACATTTCGAACCGAGCACGAATTTTGATAGTAAAATTCAATAATTTGCAAGCGTTGTTCATTTGTAAGACGATCCATGGTTAAATTGCAAACCAAACTGAAGCTGTTTGACAGTGACACAAGGTACTAAATACACGTCAGCTGTCAAAACCAGTGTTGCCAAAACCAAACCAGCTTAAAAATCACCCATTATTAAAAGAGTCAAAAGCACTAAAAAATAAATTTTTTTTCTTTATAACACAGACGCACATACCGACGGACGGCATGACGAAACCCACTTTTGCGGACTTCTCGATTATCGTAGTTTTAGCTTTGATTTTAACGTCGAAATTTTTTTTTTACACCAAACCAATACTTGCCCTATAGAGCAAGTAAAATGCAAGGACAGCGATGCTTCTTAATTTTTAAGCTACATTTGTTCTCTCTATCTACTTTTACACCCTTTCACTCATGCCCATTTTTTATTCAAGTGTTTCGCCTGCACTCAAATTATGCATAAACTCAGTAAACAAAGTAGAGGAAGCATAATAACTCCTTTTCAATGCTTTTACTAAAAATTTTCCATTTTCGATAGCAATGGCACTGTTCTGAAATCCAACGGAAAACGACATTAATCACTGATGTAATGTTATTTCGCGTTTTATTTTTGTACGAGTTCATTAATATGCCCTTATTGCCTTATTAAAGGTCCTTTATTTTTATCGCAAGCAAGTTAAAATAGTCAACATTAAGAAAAATTGAATGGAATAGAAATTGAGACAGAGATAGACATAGGAGGAAGTGAAAATACAAAAACTCCGGAATGATAATGAATTGGAATCCGAATACATCAAATTCCTTATTTGATTAATCAAAAATACGAACCTCGCTCATATTTCAAAATTTTGTGAAAGCGAATCACCCAAATGTTAAGTTGATTCATAAAACTTTATACACTCTTATTATGAATATAAAGTTGGATCATATTATGTAACATACTGCAAGGACGGAGAGGGAAATCTGATCACCGATCCTCAAAGCATACTGGAGCTATGGGAAGTGTACTTCAATGAATTGCTAAATGGTCAGCTCACTGCAGAAGTGGAGGCTCCAGTACTTCAAGAAGAGTACCCTATGTTGCCGCCACCAAGCATAGAAGAGGTTGAGAAGGCTATAGGCCGGCTAGAGAAAAACAAAGCCCCGGGAGCCGATGGTATACCAGCCGAACTATTTCAACGCGGTGGGCCAGCTTTACGTCAAGCAATTCATGAGATTATAGTGCACGTGTGGTAGCATGAAGAAATTCCAGAAGACTGGCGAAAAGGTATCATTTGCCCCATACATAAGAAGGGAGATGTCACAACGTGCAGCAATTATAGAGGTATCACGTTGTTGAGTACCGCCTATAAGATACTCTCCTCTATCCTCCAAGACCGGATAACCCCATACGCTAAAACCATCATCGGACAATATCAGTGCGGTTTCATTCCAGGCAAATCAACAACTGATCAGATCTTTACCCTTAGGCAGGCGATGGAAAAATGTCTAGAATTTAACATCCCAACATACCACCTGTTTATAGACTTTAAGGCCGCCTACGACAGCATAGCCAGGGTAGAACTTTACAAAGCCATGAGAGAATTCGGCATCCCAAATAAATTGACACGACTATGTAGGTTGACCATGACCAACGTAACAAGCCAAGTAAAAATAGCCGGATTGCTATCCAAACCAATCAACATCTTTAATGGACTCCGACAAGGGGATGGTTTGGCCTGCCTCCTCTTCAACCTGGCGTTGGAGAAAGCAATCCGTGACTCTGGCACGGCAACAAGAGGGACCATCGTCAACAGGTCCAGCCAGATACTGGCTTACGCAGACGACATCGACATCTTCGGAAGAACCGAGCAAGCTGTACATGATTCCTTCATCCAGATCGAGCAGGCGGCACATAATCTGGGGCTGCACAATAGTGAAGGTAAAACAAAGTACATGGTGGCGTCGAATGCGAGAGGAACAGTTGGTCAAACAATCAAGGTAGCGGAGCACGAATTTGAAGTGGTGCAATCCTTTAAATACCTTGGGTCAATAGTAGCAGCCGATAACAATATACAAGAAGAAATACGCGGGCGGCTTCTCAAATCCAACAGAGCCTACTATAGCCTGTCAAAGCTCTTCAAATCCAGAAATCTCACCATAACTTCAAAACTGCTGCTGTACAGGACCATGGTCCTGCCAGTACTCACATATGGATCCGAGACTTGGGTGCTTAGCAAAAGGCACTCCGACCTCTTAGCCGCGTTCGAGAGAAAAGTCTTAAGGAGAATTGTTGGCCCCATATGTGAGGAAGGACGATTCCGGAGACGGTACAATCATGAATTGTACGCAATCTACCTTGAAGCAGATATCGTGACAAAAATTAAGCTCGGTAGACTCCGGTGGGCAGGGCACCTAGCTCGCATGAGCGAAGAGGAACCTGCTCGGAAAGTTCTGTGTGGTACATTTTATGGTAGACGACAGCGTGGTAGACCATGCTTGCGCTGGAGAGATGGGGTAGGCCAGGACGCCCGGAGCCTTGGGGTGCGCATCTGGATGGCGGCGGCTCGAGACCGGGATGGGTGGAGAGACTTGTTGAAGGAGGCCAGGATCGGACCCCGGTTGTCGAGCCGATGATGATGATATTATGTAACTTCATCTGAACTACCTTTAAAAGTTAGCTAGGTATTTCGTATTTCATTAAATTGTTGTGATTCATTGCTCTTTTTCAATACTCAATTACTTAAAGAACATATATTTGCATAAATAGAAAATTGGTGACAAACTTCTTTTGATTGTTTGATTTGTTAATTCGTGTCCAAATTGGAGAATGATGAGGCTCTTGTTTATAGTTTGATTCATACTCAATCCTACCTATAGTATAGTTTCTGGCCAAACTATAAAACGTGACTCAATTGATCTTTTGTAACGAGTCTTAGGATTTTTTGTATCAAATAAAATGTAGTTATTTGAAGGCGGAAGATCGGAAGATGTTATAATTTTTGCAAATGGCGTCTTACGTCAATCACATTTGAGATTTGTGAACTAGACAGCTGCAGTATACAAACAGACAAGCAATGGAGCGCTTCACTCCGCTGTCAAGCCACCCTCATTCTCAACAATGAAGAGGACGATTTTGTGTCGAAAATCATCATGAGCGACGAGGTGCATTTCCTCTTAAGCGGTTACGTCAATAAGCAAAAACTTCGTTTCTGGGGCACTGAAAATCCGCGTGTGATGCACAAAGAGCCATTAAATCCAATTAAAGCTACTATGTGGTACGGCGTTAACGTGGGAGGAGTGATTGGGAGGCCATCGGCAATACGGTCACTGTTACTGGCGAATGTTACATCAGGACCATGATAAACGACTTCATATTGCGGAAATTGGATGAGCGGGACTTGCTGAACATGTACACACAGCCCGAGCCACAATTGATAATATGAATGAAATGTTTTGGTGATTTGGCATGGCTAGCATGATTGCCCGATTAAACGATCCCAGGCTTCTTTCTTTGGGCTACTTGAAGTCGCGGGTTTATGCCAACAAGCCTCAGCCCATCGCAGCCCTTCCTCAAGGAGAATATTCGACAGGAATGCAAACAGTTGTCACCGGATATCTTGCAGAAAGTCATGAAAAATGCGATAAAACGGGCACAAATGTGTATCAACACTGGCGGCAGCCACTTGACGGATATTATTTTTTTTTTCACTTAACAGAAAAAAATTTTAAAGGTTCCAATATATATTTCCATAACTCAAAATCTTTTTTTTTAAATTTAGTTAAAAAGTTATATGTTATAAGCGGCTTGAGTTTAATTACTCTTTACAAAAAAAAATATATTAATTTTTAATAAATTCTAGAAAAAAATAGATCAAAAGATCAAATATTTCGTCCCAAATTCCTATTCAATGATTCTGCCGTCATCACAATTCAATTTCTTATTATCTTTCACATAATAAATAAACATATAACTAATGAATTAAATAAAAAGAAATAGAATTCGGATATTTCGTGTCACAATCAAGTGGGCGACCAAATTGGCATCATTTTCACATTTATGGGCATTTCACCCAATCACAGTTAATTCATTTTCCCAAACAAAAAATATACACTACTGTGCTTATTTTTTTTTTTTATCACACCTACCTCTCTTTGGACTGGCGGAGTTCTTGGAAGTTATGGGAATAATCGATAGGATGTTTCATTGCACTACAGGAGTTGGTCGCATAAAAGTTTTCACAACTCTGTTTAATAAATATAAATGTATGTCTACATAAAATGCTCTCAGATTGATACCTCTGGAACCATCTTTCACTTCGACCCAACTCAAACGAAAAGAAGTGAATTAATGATTGAATGATTCGCACAAGGAATTCAAATGAATATTATTTCAGCGTGTGTATCTGGATTTGTCAACCATATCGAATTGACTGACTGACTATTCAACATTACGATTGAAACAAAATTCCAATGCCTGCCATGGATAGATTTCCGGTCTGTAATCTTCTGGGAAAACCTGTGTCAGTTCTGAATTTCTGATTCCTGTTTTGGTGGGTTATTGTAGCTTTGGAAATGACGTGTTCGAAAAACTTGACATCTATAGCATGCTGTGTAGTAGAATAGAAGCTGTATAAAGCATAAAGATCTTACAACGCTGTAAGTTGAGGTTGATGAAATAAATGTTATCTGGACAGCTTGAGGTGGGACAGGTTAATTAAGAATAAACGAGGGTCTTCCGATTATTATCATGGGCTAGGTTGATTGGTTTTTCCATTTTTTCTTAATGTTTCCTTTTTATAAAAGCTTTTGAACTTCAGATAAAATTGGATATGTGCGGAAAAGACTTTTATCAACAATATGTACACAGTGGCATATGAAGCTTGAAGCTGCTGATTGCTTCCAGTTCATGTTAAAGATGTTCCATTAATTATTGTCACGTTTGCCACGTGGGCCTGCCGTAATTAAGTGATATAACTTTGACATGAAGTGAAGTGTGTGTAGGTAAAGGGTATATAATTCTTTCATGGTGAATAGCGGAGACCATGATTTGAACTCTGTAAACTTAAGCATGTAGGTATACTTACCCCAAAGTCAAATGTTAAATTTACTCATATCAGCTTTCAACGTACAGTCTCAATTAAAATGGGTTGGGTGTAGCCGATCTCAGAACTACTGGTCCCAAGACACCACATCTCCGATAGCTCATCCCAGAACTAAACTGGTCCCAAGAAAACTCATCCCAGAAATAAGAACTCATCCCAATGAAAGTGTTTGAGGTATGTATGGGAGCATGCGGTGCCCCCTGCAACCCCCCTCCTTGGACACACTATAGGATTTGGGGTAAGTACGAGGTTAGGTGTATGCAAAGTTTCTTTTGCATTTAAAGAATCTGGAATTTATCGGGTTTTTCAATAAGAGCGCTACAAAAGTTTTTTTAAACAAAACAAAAACGGTTTTAGATATCAATGAATTTTTTTATTTCTGTGAAAGTAATTTTGATGCCATTATGCATGGAACCACATGGCCACCACGGGCAAGCTTGCAGAAGTCCAGACGCTGAACCCAATTTTCGACGGTTTTCAAGCATAAATCGGCCGATAATGCTGCAATTCGTACGAAGTTCATCAATCGTCGCTGGCTTGTTGGCATAGACCATAGACTTGAAGTAGCCCCACAGGAAATAGTCTAACAGCGTCAAATCGCACGACCGAGGCGGCCAAGCGACTGGACCATTTCGTGAGATAACACGTTCTCCAAACTTGGTTTCCAATAAATTGATTGTGACATTCGCTGTGTGGCTTGTGGCGCCGCGCCGGCCGTCCTGTTGGAACCACGTGTCCTCCAAGTACTAGCATATGTTTAAAATACGACGCTTCTGGTGGCCAAGCGGCTTCAGTTCTTGCGTCAATTTAATCTTGCAAGGATGTAGGCCAAGATCTTTTCGCAAAATTCGCCACAACGACGTCACACAGATGCCCAACGCTTGAGAAAGCCGTTTGAGAGACACATTTGGGCTTTCTGCAACTGAAGCCTCAGCGGCAGCAATATTCTCGACACTACGGGCACTTCTTTGTCTCACTGCGGTACGGGAACATTTTGTACTGTGCCTGTGGATTAAAATTTTTCCACTAGACGCTCAATTGTTGATCTGCTAAGACGATTATGACGACCATAAATTGGACGTAGCGCTCTTAACGTCGAGGCCACTGACTCCGAATTTCGGTAGTAAATTTTAATAATTTCGACTCTTTGTTGGCTCGTATATCTTTCCATCATAAAATGGCAAACCTTACTGAAGAGAAATGTCAAAAGAGCGACAAGAAAAATGGCGTCGTTTGCTGAACAGGTTGCTATACTTTTGTAGGCCTTATAAGAAATTTCTTAACCATAAGTAAGTAAATATGTATATATACATATGTGTGTATATATCCCCAAGAAACTAAATCACAAGAACAAAGCACTGTTTTTTTCTTGTCTCCCACTAAACATCCATGGGATGAGTTCTTATTACAAGGATGAGTTGCCCCGGCACCAGTTGGGTCTTTGGGATGTATGGTCGGGAATGAGTTGTCTTGGGACCAGTTGCCTTGTGATGGGCTGGGATGACACCAATAAAAATACATATAAGCAATATAAATTCACCCTAAAAAAAGACGCTTGGTCTATCTCTCAGCTGGGCAAAAAGTTTTTGAAAATTAAACGTAAATATACTAAGCACCACTAAAAGGAGTCTGACAATCAGTCTGGCAGCCGTGAAATATCTATAACGCCAGCCTATAATGACTTGGTGGTAGCTCACTCAAGTGGTTGTTGTTTCATTCAAACCTTCAATAATCGTTATCAATTTTGCTTTTATGCTAAAACTTCTACCGGATTGAAATACCATTTAGCAAACAGCACATGTTTTGAGCTTCATTTTGATCGTAATCTCGTTTAATTGGTCCTGAATTGGAATGACATAGCCATATTGGAAACAAATAATTAAAACTACAACTATACCAACATTGTACTATTTTGGCCACTTCACAAAAGAAAACCTTCCACCGCATCCTTAAAAAAAAAGTGCTGTTAAAAGCAATTTCTATATCTACCTACACCTACCTTACGAAGAGCCATATTTGTTCGTAAAATCATTTGCTGAGCTGCCATATCGTTTGATACCTTCTAACAATTGTTCACATCAAAAACACTTTAGGAATTAAAACCATATGGTTTGTTCATCGGTTACAATTCCTATCTATACCCTATACCCAACCATTAAGTTCAACGTGATACTCATGGAGGTACATACGTTGTACGTCTAATTATCGTGTTGTTCATGCAACAAATTGCCTCGATCAAGAATCATAATCTTCTCATGGACCACTCGAGAGTGTAGAATTGCAGAAAATTCATAAAACAAGATGCTTGTGATGCTCTGGAGCTGGTATAGAAGTTTCCTGATGCAGGTGCCAGTGCTAAAGCCATATCGTATCGTATACCTGCTGTTTGCTAGCCCATTTCAATTTTCCACATTTCCGGACATCCGACTCTATTGTACCAAAACACCATTAAGAGGTTCTCAACATTGGCAAAAACTATGATCGGCATCAGGACAGGACACTGAAGCATCAATAACTTCGTCATGCACAGTTACCTATACATAGCTATTTACTTATATGAGAGCGACAGCTTTGGTCCTGGTGCGCCAAACCGCTCTAACTTGGAATCGGCTCCTCAGGTTCTTTTGCGGCTGATTTTGATGTGGGAATGTGATGGTGATGCATATAAAAGCCTCAAACCAGACATCAGCACACGGTGTTGTAATTCCGGTGAAAATATGCAAAATTTGCGGATGTCGTCGAGTCGTGGTCGTTATATTTAGTTTACCTACTAACGTTTGATGTTGGCAAGCAACAGAAGAGAATGTCTCTCTAAAGCTACATATGTATGTAGATATATGTATGCAGACAAATTGAACATTACACGTCGGCGTCCGTCGTAGGCATGGGGTTCGACGTTCGAGTGGTATGTGTTTTATCTGTGTACAATACCTATAATGTTCTATACAATAAGATGCCAGAGGGTACAGAAGATGTATGTACGCCCATTCTGATTTAAGTTCAATGTTTATTTATCACTTGAAATGTTTTGTAATTTCACTTTAGCTTGTGGAAATAGGTACTATCTACCTTCTAAGTACAATAAGAAATGAAGCCGGAACAGTGTTCTCTATTATGCAAAATCGAAACTCAGAAAAGTCTTTCTTCATTTTCAAGCTTAAAACTTCAAGTTTTAAAAGATAGGTAAAGGGTGTTTTTTTTTTAAGACGTGTGGTTTTCAAGAAAAATTAAACGCATAAATTATAATGTTATGGCCAAGAATTAAGCTTTATTATAAAGGTAAAGGTTTGCCATTATGTTTTAAAAATGATTTTACGCAAGTGGCCACCGCGGATGGCTGGAATAAATTATAGCCGAGAGGCCCAATTTCCGACCAATTTTTGCAGCAATTGGGGCCGTATGTCAGCAATAACGCGCCAAATATTCTCTTCCAAGGCGTCAATCGTCTCGTGCTTATCTGCGTAGACAAGCGACTTCACATAACCCCAAAAAAAATAGTCCAGTGGTGTTAAATCACACGATCTTGGAGGCCACGCCACAGGCCCACGACGCGAGATAATGCGTTCACCAAAAGTTTCGTTCAATAAATTGATTGTTTCGTTGGCTGCATGTAGCACCGTCTTGTTGGAACCAAAGGTCGTCCACATCAACATCCTCCAATTCAGGCACTATATATAGCTCTATATAGCGTTCCCCATTAACTGTAACATTATGGCCGGCTTCATTTTTGAAGAAATATGGACCAATGATTCCTCTGCCCATAGAACACACCAAATAGTGACTTTTTGATGATTTAACGGTTACGTCTCAACAATGGCTTGTGGATCATGATCACTCCAAATACGACAATTTTGCTTATTAACGTACCCATTCAACCAAAAATGAGCTTCATCGCTGAACAAAATTGAATATGGGGATCGGTGGCCATTTGGACACGATTTGCAAATGTTATTCAGGAGTAAGTCTATTTTTTATAGAATGGCAAACTAAACTGAGCATAAATCAAGTGACAGCAGTCAAAAGGACCAACCCCGAAAAAAGTATTGCCAGATTGAAAACCACACGTCTTAAAAAAAAACTCCCTGTACAAAAAAAAAAAAATCCAGATAATTTTTTTTTAAATTTTTCGTTATTAAGTACTTATTTAGTTTTCAAAATTTAATGTCAAAAAGAGAAAGCCGGATGCTGAAATGTTTTTACTATTTGAGAAAATTGAAAAAAACTAAATCTTCTTTACTAGCCTTCTAGGATTGGAATCAACTTAAGGGAATTTTATATCTGTTATTTTCAATTTTCTAAAGAACCAGAAGACTAAAAATTAATAGAAGCATTGAATATTAAAAACAAATATACTTCTTAATAACGTAAAATTTTGAACAAAATAAGTTTGAACAAAATTCTATTCAACCCCCAATCGCGTTTAGCTTAAAATGCCTTAATTCAACGTTGCATAAGTTTTATAAATAACATTTTCGCGTTTACAGGCATTATTAGAAGTATAAAATCCTATGTACTCGCTTAAATGCGATTATAAATAAGGCTCTAGTACGATATTATGTTTAAATGAACAAGCACAGCGCTCAGTTAATTTTAGACCAGGTTAAGTCCGCCAAGTAAAAAACTGTAAACTATTCCTAGTTCGTGACCTTCATTATATCAAGAAATACCTTAAGCCTGCTTAGGATAACTACATACAAAAATGTAAAAACAACTCTTTGACACGTTTATTAAACAGAGGTATACGTTAATAAGTATTAAGTAATTTGAAAATCCTTAATAGAATTGGAAATGATGTTATTAAATAGGTATACATTTACAATTTTGTGTTCATAATTATTTGTTCAGTTATTAACAAAAGTGCTAAATCCTATTAAATAAGCATGGGTACATTGTTTGTTTTAATTCAGAAATAAAATAAGTTAAATTGACATTTTTTTACTTATGTGGTTGTCAGGGCCGGCCCCAGCCAAATTTGCGCCTTGTGCTAGATTTGTAGAAAGCGTACCTTTTTTATGTTTGCACACATACACTGTTGCACTTGCATAAGACTTTTCCACATTACCCAGGAGATAGACTTTCAATGCGTAGGTCTAGTGAGATCTTTAATTTACGATATTTTGATTTAGATTCTCCTTGAATGCAACAATCAAAGTGAAGTTAGTGCAAGAAATAACTTAGCACAGTTTTGATGGATTTTATTTTGGTATTATTTGAACAAGTTTTGTGTTTAAAATGCAAATGGCAGTATATATTTATTTTGCGCAAGATCAGATAACATTTTCTTGCTCCTGGTAATGCGCCCCCAGAATTTTGCGCCCTGTGCATTTGTACATATCTTGCACATATGGTTAGTGCGGCCCTGGCGGATGTGGATGTCGCTCGTTTAATTTGCTTTTCCTACATTTCAATCATAAAACTCCGTAATGCCAGACGCTTCTTCATCGTTTCCCCAAGCTAATTTTCAAATAGTTGTTCTACAAAAAAAAATAATGCGTTCAGATACATTCCAAACAAGCATCTACAGCATTTCAAACAGGAATCCACACACAATTCAAGAGTAGGTTTACATGCCTGGTTTACACGTGCGTTGTTAACCAAATCACTGTATACTACAATAGTATATTAAGTTTTGAAAAAAAGACATATTTCTCAACAAAATGGAAAAAATATCACTTTGCAAATCACCGTCTTACTTCAATTTTAAATATCAATTTGATTTGATTTGATTGATTATTATTATCATACCTCTCATAATTATTATCTCAACTAATAAATTAACACGTCAAAAGTTAACATCGCTACCTACTTAGATATGTTATACATTTAAATAAGGCTGCCAATCTCTTTGACATGTCTAAACTGTCAGTAATAATTATACGCACAATAATAATCAAATATTCATCAAAAATTCATTCAGCTCAATTCCATTATACCTACATCCCACACACCAAACAAAACATCACTTTCTCTATCATAATCATCTGTCAGCTATTTTCAAAAATAATTCACAGATATTATTTGTGGAATTTAATAAAGGGTGTGTGCCAAACAACAGATTTACAACAAAAAAAAAAACTGATCAGAGCTAAAAGCCAAGTTTAAGTGCTTAGCTCATGAATCTGCCACCTGATCAACATCTATACTCCAGGGAGACAAAAAATAGCTTCATCTTAACTGAATTTTATTACTCACATCCGAATCACCTCTGCTGCCGGCTGCCACTATGTTATATCATCTTCACATAACTTGTTAGGAGAAATTAATGTTAATATGGAAAGTTCCGACCAACAACAACGAAACGTCAACACAGTCGATTGTCGATTCGATATCACCATCGACAACATCAGTTTGCAATAAAAAGAAGATGAATCTTTACAGTGCATCTGCGAACCTCATCATAAGAAGGAAAAAGAAGATATAATTTATTATGCTTATGCCCATTTGTATACACAATACATACCTTCATACATACAAGGTGAAATGTAATAATGAAATATTTATTTACAAAGATTTAGACTTGAGGTTCACTGTTAGATTTTCCCACACTATCTAATAATTCTTATTTTTGCAAACTAGCTTATTAGGGAGTGGATAAACAAGAAAAAAAAAAACTGAATTTAATTAGTGGAAATAAATTAAGACCATTGAATAAGTAGATTTATTTATTTATTCAATGCTGGGACCTGGCAACTCAGTCAATTAAAGCGTAACATTTTCGTAAGAACCTATGAAAAGGAATTAGAAAGTGCAAACATTTTTGAAAAATTTTGATATACTAAGGGCCAGTTTTACAGTCAGAAAAGTGGCACTTAAGTGGGCAATGTGAAAGATTAATGTGCAATATCATACAGTGCACACTTACCTGAATACGTGATTCTTAAGTCTCCGATGTTGGTGACTTAAGTTACGCTGGCTATGAAACTTTGTCGAAAATCCTAATATGGGAAACTTAAGTGCCACTTATTCCGGTAAGTGTCGACTGTGAAACTGGCCCTTAGGGTATTCATGCAACGAGATAAGTTTACCAATTGTGTAAAAAGATAAGTTTACGCAAAAGCTTACGTGAACGACATTTTTATTCATTTGGATAAATGCTGCGTAATTGAATCAGCTGTTCGTCAAAAGTCAAAAATTTATTTGTGTAAAAAAATTTTGTCCTGAAAAAATTAAAAAAGTTAAATAAAACATGCAATAAATATGCAAAAAAACAGAAATTAGTGCAATTATATGAAAAAATTACCTTTAATTATTTACTCATTTTAGAACTATTCGGAAAAAATGATGGTTTGTGTATTTTCTGTTACAAAAGTAAAATCCTTCTAATTAACTTTTAACAATAGATAAACAGAAAGAAAGAAAAACTCACAATGACGTTTATAAAGGATCCGCCAAATAACTTCTTTTTTTTTTTGAAAATGGCGCAAAACATCGAGTGTAGCTTCGGCTGTGTGGCTCGTAGCGCCGTCCTGTTGAAACCAAATGTTGCTCATTTTCGAAAAATGGCCTAATTATGCCTTTGGACCGAAATTCGCACCAAACAGTGACTCGTTTTGGGTGTATCGGCTTTTCAATGTATGCGTGCGGGTTTTCTGTGACCCAAATGCCACAATTTTGCTTGTTTACAACCCGCCAAGATCAAAATGAGCTTCATCTGAAAAGATGATTTTTTTTTGGCAAAATCGGCATCTTCTCTAAGTCGATCGCAGGCCCACTTAGCGAAGCGTATACACAACCATATTCGTTCAGCGGAAGGATAAAACTAATTATCTGTCAAATCAGACATGAGCTAAGTGTTACCATTCACGAAATAAGCACTAGTTGAAAAAAAAAACGTTAGATGGCGGACAATTTATAAGTTTATCCAAATAAATTTGCATAAGTTTCCGCGGCAAAATCCTCAGATAATTTTATCCAATTTGCGTAAACCATTTCCCATACAAAATTTGACAGTTCATTTAACAAAAGATAAACTTATTCAAAAGATAAACTATTTCATAAAACTTATGCAACGTTGTATAGAGGCATTAGAAGCTAAACGCGTTTGGAGGTTGAATAGTCCATACATAAGGACGTTTACGTATCGAAATGTCAGTTTGACTCATACACTGATGAGAATAAAATACAATGTTATAAGGGTGGCGCTTATTTTTGGAATGCTTAAATATCTTTTTTGTCCCCTATTGAAAGTGATCAAGCTTTATTATGAAGCTACTTTGTACAAACCAAAATGTTGTTAAATTTTTTTGAAATCGGCTAAGGGCGACGTATCCCACCGAGAAGTTAAAACTTTTCTTTAAAAATGCAAGCAGTTTTTCGACTTTTACTTAAAATGTCGGTGCAAGTATAAAATCTGATGGAAATTCTTTATTTATAATATACATGTGCTAAGATTTATGCCGAAATTAAAGTTTATTGACTATTTTCTGTTTGACACACAGAATAAATAAAAAAAAACACTACTAAAATAAGTGCCACCCCAATACATGTTGCTATATTCTTCTCAATTTGATCGCACTGTCAGTGAATGGAACAATTATTTCAATAAAAACACTGAATTTTTTGTTCTAAAATAACTATATTTGCTAACACGGCACAAAAGAAACAGTAATAAGAATAGGTAGGTACATAAGTAATATTAAAAGAAATTTAAACTAATCCAATCGGCGCAGCAGAATTCTTTTATTGATTTTTCACTTTCAGAGCTTAGTATTGTCAATCAATTGTGGCAGTAAAACGTAATAGATTTTCCCTTAAATAAATAAATTAATTGATTAAATAAATAAATAAATAAACAAATAAATAATATAATAAATAAATAGATTAATAAATTAATAAATATTTTAAACAAATAAGCGACAAAAGCAATAAAATATATATTAATAAATAAATACCAAACTAAGCAAATAAATTAATAACAAATACATAAATAAATAAATAAATAAATCAACATAAATAGATAAAGAAATTATATAAAGAACATTTTTATTGATCTATTAAATTTTGTATTAATACATTTTTAATATCACTACATCTTAAAGTAAATCTTTCATTGAGAATTTTAATTGTTCTTGCAACTTGATGTACAGTGTACACCGGTTTGTTCATGTAAGAGTTGAGTTGAAAAAAGCTAAGGGCCTTATCTGCTAAGAACCACACTGAACCAAAAAAGTATGTAAATATATACAATTAAAAAGTTAGGTAATTAGGAAAATATTTTTTTAATTAGGTACGACTCGTCTAACAAAATAGTCCAATAACAAGCATTTTATATTCAACGTTTATTAAAACAAAGAACATTTTGTTAGTTTGTTGCGTCAATTATATAATGTTCATGTGCGGGTCCGTTGGTTGAGTATGAGTTAGGTACTTATGAGAAAGATATTTAGATATTTCCAAACCCAACCCTGGGCACGGCCACTACAACGCCTATTTTCTTTTATTCGTGTAGTTTTCTATGTTCCAGCTTGGAAAAGTATTTTTGAATATGTTTTTAGAAAAAAAAATCAAATCGTATGGGAGGGGAGTTCTACATTTATCCAATTTAAAAAGGAGCAGCAATGTTCTAATACATATTGGCGCAAAATTTTAGACGATTTAGTAAAGTGTTAAATCATTTTTAGTATGATACTAAGTTAAAAAGAGGATTTTGCTAATTTTAAACGAGTTTAACATGATACTATCTCTTAAAATTTTAGTAAAGTTAAAATCGCCAGATTGCTGTTTTATCTCTTTAACATATTACTAAATCCATATGTCACTTTGACATAGACAAATTTTAAAAAGGTATGTTTGGTTAATTTTTTGCACAAAATGTCACTGTTTTAGGCGCGTTCAGGTTGAGTTTCGTAAGAAAATGCGTTAAGTATGATACTAGTTAAAAAGTGTTTAAAATTCAGAACATTTTAGTAAAGAGCTTTCAAGTTAGTAAAGTGTTAACTAGTATCATGTTAAAACCTTAACATCACGCTGTTTAAAATTTTGCGCTATTGACTCATAATGAATACCAATTTATTAAAAAAAGAACGGCAATACCTACTATAAAGGGTTTTCCAATAAGAGGTGTTATTTTGAATAGCCCGCTATTTCGGTAGCTGTCACTTTTGAAGCTGTCATTTTTTGACATTTGACAAGTAGAAACTACGCCATTAATAAAAATGGAACGAAACATGCTTCAACAATGCATTGAAATTATTAAAATTCACTATAAAAATGGTGAAAATTTGGCAGAGACGCTTCGTAAAACTAAAACATTTTTGGGTCGTCGTGAAGCACCTTGTCGGACCGCAATACAGAAATTGGTGGACAAATTCGAGCTGTTGGGACAAGTTAGTGATGTGAAGAATAAAACCCGTGCACGTCGCTCAAGAACAACTGAGAATATTGCTGTTGTAGCCCAAAGTGTTAAAGAAAACCCAGGTTTGTCCATTCCTCGTCGTTCTTTGGAATAAGGCATTCCACAAACGTCATTACACCGTATTTTGCATAAAGACTTGGGTCTTAAGGCTTATAAAGTTCAGTTAACACAAGAACTCAAGCCGGCTGATCATCAACAACGTCGTGTCTTTGCTGATTGGGTCCTTGAAATGCATGAAAATGATCCGGAATTTCTTCGAAAAATCATCTTGACTGATGAGGCCCATTTCCACCTCGGAGGCTACGTCAACAAGCAAAACTGTCGCATCTGGGGCTCGGAAAACCCAAGAGTTATTGTTGAAAAGCCTCTCCATCCTCAACGCGTGACTGTTTGGTGCGGTTTATGGTCCGGTGGGGTGATTGGACCTTACTTTTTCGAAAATGAGACTGGAGCAACAGTTACGGTCAATGGATTGCGCTATCGAGAGATGATTAATGATTTTTTATCGCCGGAATTGGATGGTATTGATCTGGACAATGTTTACTTTCAACAAGACGGCGCTGCGTGCCACACAAGCAATGAAACCATCGATCTTTTACGGGAAAAGTTTCCGGACCGTGTTATCTCTCGAAGAGGTGATCACAATTGGCCACCGAGATCTTGTGATTTAACACCTTGCGACTTCTTCCTTTGGGGCCACGTGAAAGATAAGGTCTACGCCAATAGCCCAGCGTCGATTCAAGACCTCAAAGAAGGAATTCGTGAGGCTATCGAGGACATAGGGCAGCCACTTTGCGATTTGGTTATGGAAAATTTCATGAAAAGGATATGGTCCTGTAAGCGTGGTTGTGGCAGCCATTTGGTTGATGTTGTGTTCCATTATTAACGGCATACCTTCCTCTTTATAATGAAATAAACATCCGATCATTTATCTCAAAAAATGCTATTTTTCTTTGAATATCAAAATAACACCTCTTATTGGAAAACCCTTTATTTATAATCCTATAGTTTTTTTTTAAGGCCAAAAGAAGCAACTCTTTTATTTTAGTAGGTATAATAAATCAAGTTATTTCGATGAAAAATTTTTGAACAAAAATCATTTAAAAAAATAATTTGCTCTGATTTATGAAAATACAATTTCTAAAATAAGTTTAACTCATATTATTTAAATAGTTTGTATGGTTTTTTGGTTTTATAAAAATTAAAAATTATGAAAAGTACCTACTTTTTTCTTAAGATAGGTATCTGACTCAAAAAATAACTCGGTATAACATAATAATTTAAGTGTTGCCGCTGTATTGTTTTTAATTTTCTTACCATTCTGAGTTTATTGTTTTATAAAATTGTCACTCTTAACAATATTTGGAAAAATAGACACTTTATATACTGACCGATTTTTCCTTAGAAATCCTCAGTTAAAAGACTAGGTATTAAAAAAACAAGAAAAACAGTTCAGGATTTCTTTACAGAATCACAAAAACAACAAACTGTTTAATCATACAGGGTGCGCGTTTTATGTTCCAGTTCGATGTATTTTCCATAAATTTGTATACCCAGACATTCAGCAACACTCTGGCTCACTGCATGAATATTTTCTGGCGTACGTTGGCTTACTTGTCACCCAGTCTTTACTTTATCTAAGAGTAGATATATGCGAATTTTAAATAATTATGCACTGACTTGCTCGGCACATGATGAACAAAAAATTCACGTAATTTTTTTCCGCGTATTTACAATTATTTAAATGAAATAATGCTTTAATAACCGACAAATTTCATTCACACAAAAATGGTAACCAAATAATATCGACTTGGAACAAAAAACGCACCCTGTACGCATAAACTAAGACTCGGAGTATTACGGAACTGGTTTAAAAGTAAGTCAACCAAAATCAAGAAAATCCCTTGTGTTTTTCTTATAAGGGTGTTTGTTATAATGTATGTTTTTTTACATTGGCTTAAATGTGCTCGTACACTGTGCTTTTGTTCAGGTTTCTTATAAACGTGCTTTTCTATAAGCGTGTTTCTTATAAGCGTCATTTACTGTATTACACTTAGCATGCTAAAATTTTACAAAAATGTTTTTTTTATAATAAGAAAAAATCAAAAACAGAAGACATTCTTCATAGCCCTGTTGTCTTTTCAGATAAAGTTAAGTTATCTTCACATACAAATAATCATCTTAATCTTAAATATTTAAATAACTTAAAGCCTTAAATCATAATTGCTAAATGGAAACATTTCATAACAGGCGCGGCGTACCAGACTTTTCCGCCATAAAGTGATTCAAAGTGGCAACACCTAGAGTATGCGAATAATTGATACGGTCATCTTAATCGTGTTTTCAATCGTCCGTGCCCACAAATAAAACTTTCTTCACGCACCCAAGCATTCAGTTTATGATTGAATAAGCGACTTGATTGGAATTTCAAAGCAATTCAATTACTTTATCACCTTCTCGATTATATCAACCAGAAGTCTATTAGAATTGGTAATCACCCAAATGATATATACTATACGATAGGTGTGGTTGTTGGCCACACCACTCATCGTGTATCGTTTCCGTCGTGGCTTTCGTCTTCGTTGTCGTCCCCTCTGACAGTGTCATAACGCTCGACATAAACTCAGATAAACTCAGGTGTGTTGCAGATCCAGTTATTTGTTTTTAAAATTTTACCCATCTTCTTTATTATATTATGTTCCTATGATGCAATATTTTGTTAAATATATTCAAACGCTGCCGCGCATCACTTCACCACACCGCCACCACTGCTGTTATCACCATTCGAATTGATGAACATTGAACAGGTTCAGACAACTTTCGTTTTCGTTTGTTTGAGATTTTTGTTTTCTGAAGAGGATGAAAGCGGAATAAAAAGGAGAAACGCCAAATGCAAACAAAAATATCTCACACTTCATGTAAATGTTTTGTATAGGTTATGGTTTATGGTTATTGCCAAGGCAAAGCAGAGCTATGACTCTACGTTTTGAAGGAATATACGCGATATACCCAATCCTATATCCGCAAATAGAGACAGACTTTTGTGCCTAAAAAGCAACTACAAATGTAAACAATAGACATAATGCGGACTGGTTATTTCAGAAATGGTTTCAGGTTTTTTTTTGATGTGTAAACATCTATGCTGGCGGTAGAGTGAAAAAAAAACGTGAATGTTCGTGTGCAACGTTACGTCGTGTAACGTTACGGTGTGCATACTAGATGGGTGCGTTCAGTGAAAAAAATCTTAAGATACCCTTCAAGCAAAAACAAGTCCGTTTTGGATCCGCGCACGTTTTGGATCCCTCACACATTTTTTTTTTAAACTGGGGATCAAAAGGTAAATTTAAAGTTAAAGGCGCAAATTTTTAAACAGTCCTCGTTTAAAGAATAAAACCAACTCTAGTTAACGCAGTCGTTTAGTTGCGAGTCCTTGTCCAACCTTTTCTTAATTTTAAACACTTTAAACAGCTCTTCTAACTAATGAAGTGTTTTAAGCGCATTTGTAGGGTTTTAAGCGCATTTGTAGGGTTTTTAGCGCATTTGTAGGTTTTTTTTTATGATTTGTTGTAGAGCATTCGACTGCAGATCGAGAGGTCCCCGGTTCAAATCCGGGTGTCCCCTTTGAAAATTAAATTTGTTTGTATTTTTTTTTTCTTCCCCTATGGCTACTTCACTTTCCAGCTAAGAAGACGGGCGACTTTGTGAGAAGAAAATGATTTGCCGCAATATGGTAGTCCAACACTAAAGTGAAGTTAGTTAGTGTGCAAGAATTAACTTAACACAGTTGTCTTGGATGTTATTTTGGGATTATTTGAACAAGTTTTGTGGTTAAAAATGCAATTGGCAGTACATATTTGTTTGCACAAGATCAGATTACATTTTCTTGCTCCTGGTAATGCGCCCCCCAGAATTTTGCGCTCTGTGCATTTGCACATCTTGCACATATAGTTGGTCCGGCCCTGGTTGTAGTCTACTGAATCGGGGGGTGGAGAAGGTGTTGTTTTGTCGTGGTAATGGTTACTGGGTGCATGAACCACAAATTAAAGCTAGGACAGTTTTCGTGATTGTTGATTTACATGCTTAAAATCTTCATCAAACATTTTTCTTTAAATTTTTGTTATGAAATTACAAACGTTGAATGGATAAAGTATACTTTAAAAAAGATATAGAAGCATTTTTCTGCTTTTAAAGTTAGACAAGTGCTTTAGCGTTAAAGTATACTTTATATCGTTTAAAATTATCATAGCGTCGACTCTCATTCTAAAACTAATTTTTAGAGTCGGCGTCGAATTTAAAAATGATTTAGAGTAGGTTTTAAATGTTTAACATTTTGCGCCAAAGTCTTAGGGCCAGACTGTTCACAGCTATACAGTAAAACCCGGATAAGTGCCTCACCATAAATGACTCGTTTTGAGAGGTACTTATGCGGGTAAGGCAGTTATAAAAAACCCACTTAAGAGCACATATCTATTTATTTACAAAAATACAAACCAAATATACAACAAAAAAACATTTAATATTATTTAAAATCAAAGGAAAATACATTACATCAACTGACTAGTATCGGTAACCTTTTTAAAAACGAACTTTGCATTTACAAAGTAAAATAATCAGATATTTTTGTTTGTGTTGCGTTGTAAAATCTGATTTTAATCATTTTTTTTTACTTGCTCTATAGGGCAAGTATTGGTTTCGTGTAAAAAAAAATGTCGAGGTTATAATCCAAACTAACAATAACATAATCGAATAGTCCGAAAAAGTGAGTTTCGTCATGCCGTCCGTCGGTCTGTGCGTCTGTACGTCTGTACGTCTGTGCGTCTGTGCGTCGCGTCAGTGCGTCCACTGTAATTTGAGCTAGCGCCTAAACAAGTGGACCGATTTGCATGAAATTTGGTACACAGCATTTCTATGTGATTCCCTAGAGGGTAAATTTGAATTTTTGTTTTAGCTCATCTATAACCGGTAGCTGCCATACAATTATTTTTGTTTTTTTTTTTAAATTTTCTCGAAAACGGCTCTAACGATTTTTATTAAACTTTGCACCTGTAATAAACAAGTAAATTTTAAGAAAAATGCATTTCAGGATTCCTCAAAAAATTCACATTACGAAATTAGATATTTAACGTTTTTTGAGAAAATCCGGTCTTATTTTTGGGTTATTCACGTACATATATCTTTGCCATGGTTTGACAGATTTTGTTATAATTTTGCAGTCTGATGCTTCTCAATAGTTTTAACAATAATGCATTTAAAAATTTAAAAAAAAAACAATATTTTCTCGTTAAATATATACATCATGCATATTCAACGTGGGGTTACACACAGTATTTAACCACAAGAGCAAGTTCGTGCGATCAAGTCGTGCATATTTTTTTACTCTTCAAGACGCTTGATTTCATCATCATGATCATGAAACAAAAGGAAGAGCTAGATGAAAAGAAGCTTCTGTCTTTTTCTACTGACTTCAATTGTTTAGGTATACTTAAAAGAATTTTTCAGGTAAATTTAAATAAAAGTGTACAAAATAAAAATAAATTAAGCAAGGAAGTTAGTTACGCGAAAGGTACTTATTAGATGAGTTTGTTTTATATGAAAAAATCCCCAACATTTTGGTTCACAAAAAAGGTACCTATATGCGGGTTAGGCAATTATGCGATAGGCACTTAACCGGGTTTTACTGTAATAATTTTGAATCAAGGACCATAGCGACCCTGATGGTAAATCATCAAATGTGCATATTGTTAACCAAAGTATATCAAGGAATCCATAATCTGAGTTGTTAATCATGGTACCTAATCGCTATTCAATCAGTTTTTGTTGATTAACGCAATTTAGATAATTAGAACCTCTTAAAGTAATGGTAAAAAATTTAACCCAATGTGAACAAACTAGGCCTTTAAATATTTTCAAATATTATATGCTGTCGTTGATTAAGAAAAATTCTAAAACTGAAATTATTCAACAACGATGACAGAAACTTCCCTCATGTTCAACTGAACAAAAAAAATAATTTGAAAACCAAAAATATGTAGGTATGGAAGCAGACAATTTACCTACTTCAAGAATTATTGGAATTTGGCAATGATCGGCGAAATTGGAAGATAGCATGTAATGGGTGATTTTTTAAGAGGTTTAGAACTTTTTAAAAAAAAAAAAACACAAAAAATTCGAAAAAATGAATGAAATATTTATTTGAATCGATAGTTTGAACCTTGCAATTTAATGTTTAAAGATAATTTCATGCAAATGTTGACCGCGGCTGCGTCTCAGGTAGCCCATCCGCTGAGTCCAATTTTGGCATACTCTTTCACACATATCGGCCGGTATCTCACGAATGAATGCATGGATGTTGGCTTCCAGTGCGTCAATCGAAGCGGGCTTGTCCCTATAGACATTAGCCTTGACATACCTCCACAAAAAATAATCTAATGGTGTCAAATCGCACGATCTAGGCGGCCAATTGACCGGCCCGAAACGTGAAATTAACTGTTCACCAAACTCGCCTCGCAATTGCGCCATTGTTTCGCGTGCTGTGTGGCATGTGGCACCGTCTTGTTGAAACCATATATCATGCAAGTCAAGAACTTCCATTTCGGGCAAAAAAAAGTTTGTTATCATCGCTCGGTAGCGATTCGCATCATCTTTGAAGAAATATGGCCCAATAATGCCGCCGGCCCATAAACCGCACCAAACAGTGGCTTTTTCGGGATGCATTGGTAGCTGTTGCAATGCTTCTGGCTGTTCTTCACTCCAAATGCGGCAATTTTGCTTATTTACGTACCCATTCAACCAAAAATGAGCCTCATCGCTGAACACAAGCAGCGCGCGATGAACATTTCGAACCGAGCACGAATTTTGATAGTAAAATTCAATAATTTGCAAGCGTTGTTCATTTGTAAGACGATCCATGGTTAAATTGCAAACCAAACTGAAGCTGTTTGACAGTGACACAAGGTACTAAACACACGTCAGCTGTCAAAACCAGTGTTGCCAAAACCAAACCAGCCAAAAAATCACCCGTTACATATATTGTTACTGACACACACATTTGAACAAATAGCCAGTAACTGAGTTTCAAAACCAACCATCAGCTATTAATTTATTGCTAGAACGTGCAAACAAATACGACCATTATAATGACACCAGTGAATCTATCAACAGTTATCAACATTTTAGAAATAGCAAAGTAGAGCTCAACGACGACGGCGACCGACGTGATATGTTCTGTGTCAACAGACAGACTCAGCCGTTAAATGCAACTGCATGGTATGAGTAATGAAGGATAAGTGTTTGCCAAAGGCTCTTGCTCCAAGCTCAATCAGAATACTAAATACTGCATTCATGTGGAAATAGAAGTACACATATACCGATATCATATATACTAATATATCATCAAGGTTGATGTTACAATATGTGTAATTCTACTATTTATGTTGGAGTACCTACAATATGTGTATCTATTGATAGCAATTTGGAAACTAAGAGAATGCAGAGGTGAATTTTAACAGCTCATTTAGGCAGAAGCACGATTTTGAGAGATTTCTTTATCTACGGGAATCGCTTCGGAATTGGAAGGGATGAGTATTCAAAGCATCATTATAACGGGTGATTTTTAAGCTGGTTTGGTTTTGGAAACAATGGTTTTGACAGCTGACGTGTGTTTAGTACCTTGTGTCACTGTCAAACAGCTTCAGTTTGGTTTGCAATTTAACCATGGATCGTCTTACAAATGAACAACGCTTGCAAATTATTGAATTTTACTATCAAAATTCGTGCTCGGTTCGAAATGTTCATCGCGCGCTGCTTGTGTTCAGCGATGAGGCTCATTTTTGGTTGAATGGGTACGTAAATAAGCAAAATTGCCGCATTTGGAGTGAAGATCAGCCAGAAGCATTGCAACAGCTACCAATGCATCCCGAAAAAGCCACTGTTTGGTGCGGTTTATGGGCCGGCGGCATTATTGGGCCTATTTCTTCAAAGATGATGCGAATCGCAGCGTTACTGTCAATGGTGAACGCTACCGAGCGATGATAACAAACTTTTTTTTGCCCGAAATGGAAGTTCTTGACTTGCATGATATGTGGTTTCAACAAGACGGTGCCACATGCCACACAGCACGCGAAACAATGGCGCAATTGCGAGGCGAGTTTGGTGAACAGTTAATTTCACGTTTCGGGCCGGTCAATTGGCCGCCTAGATCGTGCGATTTGACACCATTAGATTATTTTTTGTGGGGGTATGTCAAGGCTAATGTCTATAGGGACAAGCCCGCTTCGATTGACGCACTGGAAGCCAACATCCATGCATTCATTCGTGAGATACCGGCCGATATGTGTGAAAGAGTATGCCAAAATTGGACTCAGCGGATGGGCTACCTGAGACGCAGCCGCGGTCAACATTTGCATGAAATTATCTTTAAACATTAAATTGCAAGGTTCAAACTATCGATTCAAATAAATATTTTATTCATTTTTTCGAATTTTTTGTGTTTTTTTTTTTAAAAAAAGTTCTAAACCTCTTAAAAAATCACCCTTTATTTAACCAAATTTAGCAAGAAGTGAATTCACACCTTCTATATTTTTGAACGTAGTGAAAAAAAGGATAGTTGTAAACTCTGACTCATAAGCCTGCAGTGAACCAGACTTAAGCTGACTACATGGTGAGCTTACTAGTTTATTTATTTGCTTCAATGTTAAATTATTATAACTTGGGTATTTAATTCTTTAAAATCGCAGTTCATAGCCTGGACTTTACGAATGTAATTATATACTTTTTTATAAGTAGATACTTTTACTCCAAATATTTGAATCTTTAATAATGCAATAAATGTAGGCAGTAAAAAGTCTAAAAGTTAAAAAAATGCAATAATTACTAAAGACTGCTTCAATTCTTTGAAGTAAATAAAAAGTCTATTTCATTATTTGCAGTCTTTTCAAGCAGTTTTTTTTAACAGAAATGCAAAGAATGTAAAAGACATTAAAAATACTTAAAAGAACTCCGGCAGTCTATAGAAATTATTGGATTTGTTTTTAAATTTTTCACTTGCTATATAAAGGTACTATCTACATATATAAAAACTTATGGATTCGTGAAAAAAATCAAAGTCGAGATTTTGATCAAACTTGTCCGTACTCCGTCTGTCTGTCTGTTCGGTTACAACCTAAACATGGGTCGATTTTCTTTAAAGTTGTGGTACGCGTTTTTGGGAAAAAAAACTTATTTGTCTCAAAACTGGCTTCAATAAATGTACATAGATAGATATGTGAAGATATGATATGAAGAACTAGCTGACCCGCCCAGCTTCACACGGGTAGGCAAACCTAAGCTTCATATAAAAATTACAAAAGAAAATATACAATACACTTTCACCCTTTCTATTGTTTTCGTTCTTTTATTTGATAAATATTTAAGCTACTTTTTGTAATTGAATACTACTATACTGAGGTTTGGCCCACATCACGTTACGAATAGCAAAATTCGTAAAATTATGATCATCTAAATCCAACCTTTATTCCTCTCCCAATGCAGAAAGAATTTTTGTAATCAAAAACCACTTTTTTGTGTTTATCCCATTCACTCTATTTATATCAAATTTTTGAAAATAACCTTTCTAACACAAACAGAATTTTTGAAATCGGATATCATTTTTCGTTTTACCCCCTAAGGCCATCCACTCAAAATAACCTTTCAAACTCAAAAAGATCTTCCTAAATCGGAGATTTTTTTATGTTTACCCCATTTCACCTTACAAATAACAACATTTTGAAAAAGAATACCCGTTAAACAATTTCCGTAGTAATGCCCATTCCAAAAGATATCGGATACATTTTTTCATTTTATCCTATTTAACCCTACAAATTACAAAATTAAAAAAATAATATCCCTAAAGCTACTTTAAAAAAAAACCTTTCAAACAAAAAAAGAATTTCTATAATCGGACATTTTTTTAATTTTTACCCAATTCCACCCTAGTTATTCTGCTATGCGAGTTGGAGACGAGAATCTAACAAATCAAAAATCATTAAAATCGGTCCAGCTGTTCTTCAGTTATAAGTGTTGTAACTAAAACGACTTTTGTTTTATATATTAAGAGAAGATGATTGATATCTACAATTTGTGTACAAAAATGTTCATAAAAGTATTTTTTGGATTCTAAAAATTCTAAAAAATACATTTACGGTATATCTCATAGAACGTTTTTTTTTTTGATTTTCGACTCTCTCAATTGGACAGATGGAACATTGGAATTGATACTCAGCTGAATCACAAGATGGCGCCGTGAACGGTTGAAGGTTTGATGTTTAGTTTTTCCGAGAGATGGCGCTGCAATCAGTCAGAGGATTTTCTCTTGTTTCAAATTCAAAGTAGTTGGGTAATTATTAAATCGTTACAGTATATATAAAAATCAATTGATTTCCAATTTTTTCAATTTTTTTTACAGGGTGCTCTTTTACATTTACAGATTTGATCAAAGTAAAATATTATCTATTAATTTTTAGCAAAATGGTGCAGAAACTCAAAAATCTTTTAATAAAAAAATTTGTCTTACTGTTGTAATTTAGTGGAAAAATTAATTATTAATTAAAAAAAACAGTTATGGACGGGGTGATCAAAAAACTGGTTCATAGTAGATGTTTTCCCAAATTAAAAAAAAACAGACGTTAATCGAAACCGTTATAATTCGGTAGGGACAAGTTACTAAATTCTGAGAGGTCACTACTTGGCCTAACATTAATTTCAGTTTGAACCATGCATTATATGGACACCCTGTATGTTCCAAAGAAAAGTTACCTCGATATCTTTAATTTACAAATTAAATTAGCTCCAGATCCTCTTCTAATAGTACATCATGATTTTATCTGAATGTTCCTCTTCCTACCCAAAGATATTTTTTTTTGATACACTTATTTTAGTTCTTACCAACATGATTGGTTTTTGCACAAGTTTGTGTGACCCAGTGCCAGTAATGTATTTCCTTTTTCTTGGCTTAACCTGACTTTTCTACTTTCTATACAGTATAGAAGTTTGGGCTTCTGGGAGGTACCTACAGTCTACACATTGTAAAAATAAATTTCCTTCCAATTATCGTAAGACACACAAGAAGTATGAAATGCTCCGAAAAAAAACTAAACTGTTTATGACTTCCAACTTTTTGTTTGGTTACAAATCATGTTCACACGCCAAGCAATTGGCTTATCTTAATATTCTGCAGAAACATTGCAAAACTTTTTTAATCATCTAAGGCAACTTACGTCCAACAAATCGAAAAGAATATACCTACCTATAAGCGCACACAGCATGAAGTTGTATTCAAATAGGATGTCACCTCTAATCAACGACGACTGCGACATCTTTTCTCGTCTCCGAACTCCGAAGTAATTTCAAAACTTTGTTGGCATCTCCAAAAGAGCTATATATAACATTATGAACACATACCTACACCTACACACATTCAGTTCGTAGTGTACGAGTATTTATAATGTGTCTTGCTTGTTTAGCGCATAATCCGCACCTTAATAGCCAGGTATTCTGTCTATAACTTGTATGTATGTAGCAACACCAAGTGAAATCCGGGATTCATTTCAGGAATGGGATTAGATTAACGCATATGGAGCTTTGAAGTTATCTACCTACGTTCTCTGAGTTTTTATTTTTAGGTCACTTGCAGCTCGCACCGAGATGAGATACCATATGTCGTTATCCTATAATGAGAAACGTAATCCTCTTTTCCTTTGGTGGGTTTGACTTAGTTCTTTCGACTGAAAATAATCCAAATAGTCAGTCTCATTTGTGTAACTTCTTCTTTTGATTTTATACTGGGTAACTGTCAAACTATCCGCATTTATCATTTGTGGAGAAAGAACAGTTTTATGTCCTGTCCATTACAAAACGGAGGTATATGGTTGCCTAACACTTTTTTGATGCGGGTCACGATCTTGCTGTTCATTGGCAAACTTATAAGATTGCTTTTTATAATCTTTTAAATTGCACTATTTTTGGGATTTGATTTTACTTGTCACATTTGCATCTTCTCCTGAAAGCTAAAAAATTGATATTTACATATTTTCAACAAGGACGCTACAAAAGTAGAGCAACAGTGACAGCAAACGACGCCATATTTCTTGCCGCTCTTTTGACATTTCTCTTCAGTAAGGTTCGCCATTTCATGATGGAAAGATATACGAGCCAACAACGAGTCGAAATTATTAAAATTTACTACCGAAATTCGGAGTCAGTTGCCTCAACGTTAAGAGCTCTATAAGAATCGAAAAATCATCTTCAGCGATGAGGCTCATTTCTGGCTTCGTCAATAAACAAAATATGTGGTATTGGTCAGGCAGCAATCCACACATACTCCATGAGTCATCATTGCATCCAGAAAAATTACGGTTTGGTGTGGTTTATGGGCCGGCGGCGTCATTGGGCCGTACTTCTTCCGTGATGATCAAGACCGGCACGTAACTGTGAATGTGGATCGCTACCGTTCAATGATAACCGAATATTTTTGGCCCCAATTGGATGATATGGACTTGGAGGACATGTGGTTCCAACAGGACGGCGCCACAAGCCACACAGCGAATGTCACAATCAATTTATTGGAAACCAAGTTTGGAGAACGTGTTATCTCACGAAATGGTCCAGTCGCTTGGCCGCCTCGGTCGTGCGATTTGACGCCGTTAGACTATTTCCTGTGGGGCTACGTCAAGTCTATAATCTTTGCCAGCAAGCCAGCGACGATTGATGACTTTCGTACGAATATCGAACGTGAAATTGCAGCAGTATCGGCCGATTTATGCTTGAAAACCGTCGAAAATTGGGTTCAGCGTCTGGACTTTTGCAAGCGTGCCCCTGGTGGCCATGCAAAAAAAAAATGGAGTTTCATACATAATGGCATCAAACGTACTTTCAAAGGAATACAAAATTTTATTGATATTCAAAACCGTTTTTGTTTTATTTAAAAACATTTTTGTAGCGCTCTTATTGAAAAACCCGAGAAGGTTCATAGAGTAGGTATACATGTCAAAAATGTGTGAAAAAACAGGTAGGTATAGACATAATAGTGTAAGCACAATAAACACGATTGTATGTTTAGGCTAGTTAGACCCCCTTTTTTGAATTTGTTGTTTTTGAAAATTGTTCCAGGCTGTTCCCGATTCGTTCCTGTTCCAATTTTTTTTTTTTTGAAAAATATTCAAAAAGGGGTGTTTTAGACCTAAAACTCAGTTTTTTACCAAGCCTCCCTTTTTTTAAAAAATAGAATTTTTGAAAGTTGTTCAAGATCGTTCTAGTTGTTCTTATTATTCCAAGTTTTTGGACAGAAATGTTACAAATTTAAAAGATTATGGCCAAAGTTTGAAAAAGTTTAACAAGTAGTGTTCTTAACGTTGCTCTAAAAAGTTAAAGTCTTAAAAGTCTATTTGTAAGGATAACCCCTTCAAAACTTTATTCAAAAAACTTTACGAAAAAATCGGGATTTTAGCACCATGGTTATCATCCCGCGTGAGTTTGTTGTCTTCAAAGTAAAGGGTGTTTTTTTTTTAGACATGTGGTTTTCAAGAAGAAACAAAACGCATATTATTTAATGTTATGGCCAAGAATTTAGCTTAATTATAAAGATAAGGGTTTGCCATTATGTTTTAAAAATAATTTCGAGCAAGTCGGCGCCGCGGCTGGCTCGAATAAATTTCAGCCGAGAGGCCCAATTTTCGACAGCTCCAACTGTTGCGTGCGATGGCGGATGAACTCATTCGGATCTTCTTCGCTATACCCTGCTCCACAGCAGCAAAAGCGTCTCTGAGGATGCGCATTATCTATTAGAGGAAACGTGGTGCAAAACCGATCCATTGTTACTCGAATTTATGCGATTAGGTCGACCGAATATTGGACGCAGTGCGTGATTTGTCCAACGAATCGAACCATTATTTTGGTAATAAATTTGCACGATTTGCAAACGTTGTTCAGGAGTAAGTCTTTTAATTATAAAATGGCAAACCAAATTGAGTATAAATCAAGTAACAGCTGTCAAAAAGACCAACTCAGAAAAAAGTATTGCCAGATTGAAAACCACACGTCTAAAAAACACCCTCTAAATTATATCTTCTGAATCTCTGCTAAAAGCTCTAGTATTTAAGGTACCACACCGGGATTTTAACACCAGGTTTATCATTCCGCGTGAGTTGTTGTCTTCAAAGTAAAGGGTTTTCCAATAAGAGGTGTTATTTTGATATTCAAAGAAAAATGGCATTTTTTGAGATAAATGATCAGATATTTATTTCATTATAAAGAAAAAGGTATGCCGTTAATAATGGAACACAACATCAGCCGCCACGACCACGATTACAGGACCATATCCTTTTCATGAAATTTTCCATAACCAAATCGCAAAGTGGCTGCCCTATGTCCTCGATAGCCTCACGAATTCCATCCTTGAGGTCTTGAATCGACGCTGGGCTGTTGGCGTAGACCTTATCTTTCACGTGGCCCCAAAGGAAGAAGTCGCAAGGTGTTAAATCACAAGATCTCGGTGGCTAATTGTGATCACCTCTTCGAGAGATAACACGGTCCGGAAACTTTTCCCGTAAAAGATCGATGGTTTCATTGCTTGTGTGGCACGTAGCGCCGTCTTTTTGAAAGTAAACGTTGTCCAGATCAATACCATCCAATTCCGGCCATAAAAAAATCATTAATCATCTCTCGATAGCGCAATCGCCTCATTTTCGAAAAAGTAAGGTCCAATGACCCCGCCGGACCATTAACCGCACCAAACAGTCACGCGTTGAGGATGGAGAGGCTTTTCAACAATTACTCTTGGGTTTTCCGAGCCCCAGATGCGACAGTTTTGCTTGTTGACGTAGCCTCCGAGGTGGAAATGGGCCTCATCAGTCAAGATGATTTTTCGAAGAAATTCCGGATCATTTTCATGCATTTCAAGGACCCAATCAGCAAAGACACGACGTTGTTGATGATCAGCCGGCTTGAGTTCTTGTGTTAACTGAACTTTATAAGCCTTAAGACCCAAGTCTTTATGCAAAATACGGTGTAATGACGTTTGTGGAATGCCTAATTCCAAAGAACGACGAGGAATGGACAAACCTGGGTTTTCTTCAACACCTTGGGCTACAACAGCAATATTCTCAGTTGTTCTTGAGCGACGTGCACGGGTTTTATTCTTCACATCACTAACTTGTCCCAACAGCTCGAATTTGTCCACCAATTTCTGTATTGCGGTCCGACAAGGTGCTTCACGACGACCCAAAAATGTTTAAGTTTTACGAACCTACTCTGCCAAATTGTCACCATTTTTATAGTGAATTTTAATAATTTCAATGCATTGTTGAAGCGTGTATCGTTCCATTTTTATTAATGGCGTAGTTTCTACTTGTCAAATGTCAAAAAATGACAGCTACCGAAATAGCGGGCTATTCAAAATAACACCTCTTATTGGAAAACCCTTTAGTTTGACACATTAGCACATTTCAGGTTTCAATACTCGTCAAGGAACTGCGATTAAAGCGGTCAGTTGGTATGTTTCTTACAATGTTTTTCTGCAAGTTTATTGCAAGCTTCTGTGTGCAATGCAGTCCACTCAGACTTCACAAACCAGTAAAAATCTATTCTGATTTTATAAAACAGCTTTGACCATTTACTGGCCCAAAATATACCTTTCACAATAATATCCGACAGTTTTCTCGGTAATCTATTTTCAGGAAGGGTGCTAACTCTCTTCATATATTTAAAATGATTGTAATTGAAGTGTTGTGAGGAAAGCTTTGAAAAGTCTTGTTTCTATGTTATGAAAGTAATTGGGTGTGTTTTTCTTACCGAACATCGAAACATGTTTTAATAAAAAAAACGTTGTAGTTTTTAAATTTCAGTATTTTCAGAATAACCCGCCCAAACTTGAGAGCAGTAGCAGCAGTAGTTCATCAAAGACTTCAAAGCAGCCACTTTTCTGAGTGAAGAATAAGAATGATGAAATTTATAACTTTTAAGGCCAATATATAGGTAGGTACCTATGTACTTAATCACAAACATTTTTATCTTTAAAATTTAGTCTTTTAATTATCTATGAATACCTACACTTACGCGCTCATCATCCTGAATGGCTGTACCTCTGGACAAAAGTTTTTTTACTTGCGATATAGGTACTAATTATATAGGAAGTTATTGATTCGTACAAAAAATCGAACTCGAGATTTTGATCAAACTTTACATTACGATGATAGAGAAGTCAAAAAAAGTGGGTCTCGCAAAAACGTCCGTCTGTCTGTATGTCGGTTCGACTACAGCCTAAACGGATGGGTCGATTTTCTTTAAACTTGGTACCTAGCGTTTTTTGGACATTCCACCCACCCGTTTTTTTCTCTTTTTTTTAGGACCAAAATTAACAGTAGCAGTCATACAAAATTTCTTGGCCGAAAAGGAAAAACTTATTTTTCTCAAATCCAGCGCTACCGAATTTGTTTTTAAGAACTCAATAAATTTAAATAGTTATAAGTTGCCGTTTAATTAAAAAAATGGTTCCGAAAAATGATTATTAATGGTACCTCCCAAAGAACCATTTTTTTGATTTTCGCTTTTCTCGAAAACGGTTAAACTGATTCTGATCAATTTTTTATGAAGAAGTATTGACACATTCTAAATAATATTGTGTACCTAAATTTTCAAAAAAATATTTTTTTAGATTTTTAAAAAAAGTTTTAATATTTTTTTTTGAAAACTCAATATTTCAAAAACGACTTAGCCGATTTTTATTAAACTTGGTAAATAGCAGTTTTTTATTTTTGTCTAGAAGATTTTTGACAAAAATTATTCTAATACCCAAAAATAACGGTGCCTCCCATACAAATGTTAAAAAACCGTTAAGAAAAATATTTTATTTCTCAAAAACGACTCCCACGATTTTCATAAAAGTTTTTTTGTGTATTAAAATTAGTACGATCTACCATTTAAAATTTTTAAAGTTTATATTTTAGGTTTATTAACAGTACCTCTCATAGAACGGTTTCTTTGATTTTCGACTATCTCAACATCTGATCAACCGAATAAAATTAGATTTTGTATACAAAAGCTTGTAACAAATTTAAATAAAAGTGCGTATCAAAATTTTCTAAAAAATAATTTTTGGATTTTAAAAAAAAAAATCAAAATTATTTTTTGAAAATTCGATATTTCGAAAACTGGATGCAGATTTTTTTGTGAAGTTCAATTTTTAACGCAACATTAATAAATTCTTTAAAATGGCGTACCAATTATTTTTCTCAAAAATGCTAACGAAATCTTATATATAAAAAATTAATTATTTTTAAAACCGCTCCTACGATTTTCAAAATTTTTTTCTCATAAATAAAGATTTATATAAGAAATCAGATGGCGTACATCGCGTTGGGTTAAAACGGATTCAAAATATTTTAATCAATTTCTTTCTAATTTTGTTGATTTAAAACAATTTACCAGTTTAAATAGTATAATTTCCTTTTATGCATATTGCATATGTGCAACACTAGGTTATATTGTTAATTTTTGTATACTCACATAATACCACCTGAAACTAAACTAAGATTTGGCAAATGGATAAAATATATACTCCTACAGCTAATTTATTTCAGACTATAGAACCACAATGTGATCGCGCATAACAGCAAGTTCGTGCGACCCAGTCGTGCATATTTTTTTATATCAATTGATTTTTTCCCACGGTAGCGAGCTTGGGGCAGTAAAAAATAAAGATATCATTATTATTGTAAAGTAGGCATTTAACATATTTCTGTAAACCGAATTTTAATGAACAATTCTAGCTTTGTCTTGTACTATATGACATGGGGATGTTCGCAGTTATGTGGCAGCCCATTAAGTTTGAATTTTCAATCTTTCATACCAGCCATCTATGAGTCAATTGCAAGAAACACAAATTAACATTCCGCATGCCTCATTTGTAAGATATCCTTTTTTTGGCATTAATTTGTCTTTCAGCACAGCTGTTTTTTCTATTCAAAATTATTGTTCTAAACTACCTTCTGCAGTTTTTCTAAAATTTCGTTACTTTTTGTATAATTTGTCCGGAATAAACGTTTGTTAAATTTGGATTTAAAAGAAAAAGAATAAAGTAAATTAAACGGAAAGTCTTTTATATTAAACCCATAGTTATAGGTAGGCAGAGGCACCTATGTATCAAGGTTTTTTTTTTATTTTGGACTCTCTGATGAAGTGGTGCATGGTGGCTCATTGAATAGCTTACATAAAAGTATTGCATACTTTCAGGTAAAATCATTTTACCTTTTCTAATAACAAGTTTCATGGCATGATAACAGGTGTTCATTCTACAGTACAGCCTTTAAAATGAAATTTAAAACGAAAATGGTTTGGAATACACATAAATATTTTGTTTATATGATCACTACAAACAAAAATTTTAAAAACTGTTGGAACGGTTTTCTAAAAATATTTTTTTTTTATTTTTAATATTTATTTAATACGTAGATATAGATATAATTAGCAGTTGAAAAATACAAACTACTTATTCTCATTAAAAATTAATTTCTTTTATTTGCTTAACTAACTTTTTCGAGAAAAACTTCTTCTTTTAGTTTATAGCAACAATGAAAAATAATATTTTTAAAAAATTACATATTAATCAAAAAATCACATGATCTGATCAATTTATAATTATTTTTATTAATTAAAATTTTAAGTAATTTTTAGTTATGAATGACATCTATTGATAATTTTTATGATTGATTTTAACAATCACAAAAAAGAGAAAGCCGAATAAATGCCTTTAGAATTTTGTCTCAAATATGTTTTTAGATGGTAATGGTTTTTAGAATTTATGCAATGCAGAGCGTTCAAACATTTTATTTTTATTCATATTCTTTGTACAAATAATTTCATCCAAACAACATCGGGTGACAACTTTTGCGCTCCCTTTTGCATACCACAACTACAAAGGTGCATACAATTTTATTAAAATTAGATATATGTAGCTAGTCGTAAGAGCCGTTTTTGAGACAGATTACATTTTTCGTAGTGGTGGCACTACGGTAGCAGGTTCCATTAGTTTTTGTGCTAAGCCAGAATTCAGTTTCACTTCTAAGGCAAACGTCAAAATCATGATTTTTCAAAAATATTTCCGAAACCTGTCGAGTCATAAGTACATAAACTCTATATAGCTATATAAAAAAACCAAAAGCTTCGGCAATGAATAGTTCTCAAAATATTAGCTTCCAAAGACAAAGATCTTTTAATATTGTATCTAAGATACCTGAACCAAATAAGGCCCAGCTCCTATTAAGCACAGTACGCAAATCTAAGGTAATATATTGCGCAGGTTGTCAGTCAGAAATTAAACATGGCGGCTCGAGTGTCCACGAAAACTGCACATTGGTACGTTCTTTTTCTAACAATAGTTAACTATTGTTGTTATGTCAAAAAAAATAGTTGAAGTGTCACTGTTAGACATTGTTAGGATTTTACGATTGCATTTAGGAACGATATATTGTTAGATATTGTTGATCTGTCAAACGAATATTAATGAAAAATAAAAATAATATTAATATTTTCATTTTTATGGCACAAAATCATATTTTGTGCAATGTAAATTCTGCTTTCTCATTTTCAATTGGAAAAAATGCATTTTAATCTTGTTCGCATTTCTTACTTCACAAAAAGCACCAAATATTTGATTTGTTTTGTAAACAAATCGGCTCACATGTGTACTTTGACAGATCAACACTTTCAATTCATATCATGGACATGAGTTAAAAATAGTTACAAAACGTAACTATTTGACACTTCAAAATGAATTTAGGAACGATGTTAATGTGTCAAATAGTTACAAATCGTAACTATTTTTGATTAAAGGAACGACAATAGTCAACTATTGTTAACAATAGTTAACTATTGTTAGAAAAAGAACGGACCATATGGCATTACTAGAAACAACAACAAATATCTAAACGCATTTTGACAAGTAAAGAGACACTGGATCCGCCATTTTCACAGATGCGCAGAACTGAACAAACATTTAAACGCTAATGATAGTTCCACAGATTAGCCACATGAAGATGAGAATCCCCGGCAGCCATTTTAATTTGCCTACAAGCTTGAACTGGCAGTTATCAGATAAAAAATGAGAATGTGTGTATAAAAATCTCACACATAGACAGTAGGGATCTTCACACACCTGGTTAAATTGTTGTTGCAATTCACATCTATTCATCGAAGCGGGAAAAAATTACAAATACAACAATGTAAGGAAATGGGTTTTGGAGGGTGAAACGTACGAAACATTCTCATCTTCATATGGTAATCTGTGGTGTTGAGACTGGCAGTTCATTGAATTTCGCGAAGCTGTGCGCGAGCGTGTTCTTAGTAGCAGTATTTTGTGAGGCCAACAACATCGCCAACAGTTTCAGCAGGCCAGGAAATCTGGCAGGATGAAAGTGGATAAACTTGTTTATAAAGCGAAACCTAGAGAGTTGTCCATTAGAAAGCCCCAATTCATTAACCTCGCTAGGGCCCAAAAACTAAATAAGCAAATCGTGGCTGACCACTTCACAAAACTGGAGGTCCTGCTAGATAGATTAAACATAAGGCACAGACATCTACAACATGGATGAAAAAGGCTGTAGAATAAATTTGCATCACCAAAAAAAACGTCTTGACTCTTAAAGGGTTAAAAAGAGTCCACCAAATATCAAACGAATATGCGGAAAGTGTCACCGTTGTAGGCTGCGTTAGCGCCATAGGAACTGCAATTCCACCCATGGTCATCTTCAAAGGCATAAGGCAAAAACCGGGGTTTTTAGATAATCTCCCACTCAGCTCCGTAGTGAAGATGACCTCAAAAGGCTATATGAACCACTCAACTTTTGTGGATTTTGTAACGCAAGTTCAAAGCTGCAGGACCTTGGCTCTTACTTTTTGACGGAGCTGCATGTCATTTGGATTACAGTTTTGTGGACGAAGCAGAAAAACATGAAATAACACTCTATTGTCTTCCATCAAACACCACAAACGAGCTCCAACTTCTGGATAAAGCAGTGTACTGATCTTTCGAGCATCACTGGGATCAAGAAGTATTGAAGTTTACTTCGAAGTTTCCAGAAAGGAAACTTAATAAAACAAGCTTCAATGTTATATTGTCAAGTGTTTGGTCAAAATGCATGACATATATGACAACATTACTTCAGGATTTAGAGCTACAGGATTGTATCCTCTTGATCCAGAAGCGCTCCATCCATGACTCTCTCCGAGTTACAATGCCCGACAATTTTGGAAAACAGTGTTCCAAGCACATCTGGTACACAAACGCAGCAGCCTCACACTATACCGGACCCCTACAACTCGGATGATGACTCTGACAATGCTCCACTCTCAACATTGGTAGCTCAAACATCGGGTTTCAATTCACACCTAAAACTATGGTCAGTCGAATAACAAATCGAAAAAAAGGACTTGAACTTCAAAGGCCAAGAAGTTACAAAACATCTTTTCGAAGAGAAACAAAAGGAACTGGATACATCTTCTCAACCCAAACCATCAACATCCAAAAGAGAACCTAAACGAATGGAAGGGACAGGAGCGTGGTATTGTCACGCCTGTAAAATTGATAGAATGGAATACATGAGGCAATGCCAGGCATGCGGCGCTTGGTCATGAACTATGCGTCGGGTTGACTGAAGCAGACGAGGCTTTTGAATGTCCAGGTGGATGTGTTTAAACTCTTCAATAGTTAAGTTTTTTTTTTTAAGTTTAATTACAAAATGAACTAATTTATTTTAACTTTAAAGGCTGATTTTTCAAAATGAATTTCTATTTATGTTTATTTTTAGTTTTAAATATATCATACAAAATTTATCATAAAAATGTTCTGTTTTGTATAATTTTTACTTTATTCAGGAAGAAATTCAACATTGTATGAGAAAAAAACTTATGGGCCTTATTTGGAGCACAGGTTCCTAATAAGGCCCAACGGAAGGTTTTTTTAAATCATCGAAAAAAATATAATGAGCAGCTTTTTTTGAACTTAAGTTCCCGTTTTATTTTGTATAATTGTACTAATTTTTATAATCCATTTAGTTTTCCTTCATATCTAATACAATAAGGGAGTTATTAGGGAAAACATATTAGGTGGGCCTTATTTGGTACAGATACCTTACTTACCTAGATTTTCATCTCTATGGACAATATTTTTGAAGCAACTTCTAGTTTATTGTAGTTCTTTAAAATGTCGCTCTCGCTCAGCAATATTCGCCAAAAACAAGATCGATGGTTTCAATTTACAAAGCTGCCCAGGTTGGATTATGACCATTTTTTGCAGAACTTAAATTTGGAAAACACATATACACTTGAAGTTAAAGAAGCAATAATACAATCGTAAAAAAATAGGTAAGTGAAAATCTTTGTCCAATTAGAGCGGGATGAATTTAGGTATGCCAAATTAACGAATTAGAGAAAGAGTATACCATGAAGATGAACATGTACGTCTTCATATCCATTGGCGTAGTTAGACATTTTTCCTAGGGGGGGCAGCCAACCACTTGTTAAGCTGCTAAAAGTTCTAATTAAATTAATAATTTGTATGTTCTTTTAATAAAAATCAATCGATTTGATAGACACAGAGCTATTTTCTATACCATAATTTTTGATAATTTTTGATTCTCAACTCAAGCTCTGGCGATGCACCGCAATTAAAAAGGAAAACTGGGTGTATTTAAAAAAAGTCAATATTAAGAAATAGATAGGTGTATTTAGTCGAAATTTTATATTTATTACACTCACTGGCAAAATAAAGCATTAAAAATAAACAAATGTGACAAAAATTGCAACTTTTATTTGTGAACTTAAGTTTGTTAATTAAGCTTTAGTTTCCGATGTTTTTGGCTGAGCTTGTTTAGGGCTGCATTAGAAGTGATCGTATTTATAACTTTTTCATTTTCGATGTGCAGCACTGCTTATTTCGAGAAACGATTTTGAAGCATATTTGTTCTTAACCAGAAACTCCTTTCGCAACTGGCGGAGCTCACTGGAAGCGCTAATGCTGCCTGAAGTAGTTTGTAAACTTTCGGAAACAACTCCTTTGTAATATGTTGTTTTAAATTTTCTATATCGATTTCCTAATTTTTCAGTAGAAACATGTTTTGTATTATCAAAGCTTCGGCAACTGAATCAATTTTTAAAATATCCCTATAATTATTAATAAAATCATCCGCAGTTCTCATATCTAATTTCAGGAAGGCTCCCACAGCATTCCCCAATTGAAGGTTTTCAAACTACCGCGCGCGGAGTTTAAAGTTAACAATTATGTCATCCATCACTTAAATAGTTTATGGTATTAAAGTTTTGTTTGTTGTATTTTTTTGTTTAGATTGAAAATTAACTATGAATTGCAATAAGAAAATACATTTTTTTTTTAAGCTATATGTAGTCTAGTCGTAGCTTTCAAATATTTTTTTATTTTAAATCAATATTTGAAAAAAAAAAATTGGCCCTTATTGCGAGTGTCGTGTGACCTCTTCATACAAAGCCAATTTAATGGCTTCATAATTGGTCAGTAACGCTTTGCAGTTTTCGAATCGGCAACTCCACCTCGTAGAACTTAGACTTCCCACTTCACATCCAATCTTTATTCCGGGAGATTCTTTCATCTTTTTAAGACTCTCATCATGACCGGGTTGTGGAAAACCAATGTAATTATAAAGATTCGATGCCATTGAAAAAAGATCTTGGTAAAGGAACATTTGCACAGGAATCGACAACTACCAAATTTAGTTTGTGCGCTAAACAATTTATATATTTACATAAATGGCATAAGGGTAAGTTTCTCTAATAATCGCTTTCAGGCCTCTGTTTTTACCAGATTAAACACTAGCACCGTCATAAGATTGGAAAACGATTTGGAACATCGGCCAATTGGTTTATGTTTAGCTTTTCCAAAATAAGTGTTGTTAGATAGTCCTAATGGCGCATTTCTAGACGTCGAGCACACAATTTTAATACTGTCGATTTTTCTAGGGTGGGCAATTATTTTTCTAGGATAATTTTTCTAGGTTGGGCATTATCCACCCGTGCCCCCTAACTACGCGCATGTCAGGGGCGATTTCTGGTCCTGAGTTCTGGGTTGGCTACAAAATACATGAGATATTAGCTGATGCACAGCACTTAAAGCCGCTCCATTTTATTAGTACCTATACTCCAAAACGACCCAAGAAAAAAGCGTCCGAGTCCAGGAGTATAGGTATACGAGTATATTCCCAGATGATAAATAACATCTCTATTTTTCAGCTAAGATGATATTTATTGGATATTTGAAGCATAAATTAGGATCCATAACTCTGTATTATAGAAACCTTTTATTTCTTAATTGGTATTCAAGTTTTCTATTGGTTTTGAAGGCTCGAAAGTAGCAATTTTTTCACTCTAAACTAATTTGCATACCCGCAACTTTAACTCGAAATTGTTTTTAGATTTTTTTCAAAGTTTCAATGTCAAAACTGATAATTTTTTTCACCTTAATCATAAAGATTAATGAAAGAAAGAACTTTTTGAGTAATCAATTTATTAATGAAGCTATGTCGATCTGTTTTTTTAATTAAAATGCATTTTATTTGCAAAAAAAAAAACATTTAAAATAATTCTAGCACCTCTCGCGTGGGCTTGATGGTAAAACATTGTAAAAAATAATTTTAGAAGAGAGGTGAAGCAATAAATAAGCATTTTTTGTTTTTTCAATTTGTGAATTTTTTCATCAACTTTTGAATCTAGAATACTGCAAATCGAATGGAGGGGTGACTTTTTTTTACATAATGTAGCGTGTTATGTTGGCTTTACTCAGATGCCTTAACATTGAAGATCCCATTAGTAGAACGAGAGTTATGATTTTTTAAAGCCAACCATATCAAATTCGAATTATTACATTCATTCAGATAAAGGAGTTCTCCACTGGTGGGTACTGGAGGTACTAGTCGGCAATGGTCCAACCAGGCAATTTCAATGATATTTTTTGATTTTTCGATCAATTTAAAATCAAGATTGTGATGATTATATTCCACGTATGATAATAAATGAGGTATCGAAATAACCGTAATTTTATTTATATCCAAAATTCATAAAAACCAAAGATATCCATTTATGCACTCAAGAGATATGAGTTCATATGTGAAAGCGCTCAAAAATAGCCGTTATCACCGTTCAAAGGTATTCTAGGATTATAATTTTTTGTATTCATATTAAGATCAGTAATTTCTAGCTTCTGTCAAAATTTCAGCCTTATAGCACCACCCCTTAAAAAGATAAAAATCAAATACTACATTTTGTCTCGCATTTCTCTACCCAGTTTGGCTCTTTCTTTTATTTGAGCCAACCTTTGTGAATATTTTGTCGGTCGGAATGAGACAGCACATCGGGAATAATAGTGTAGTTTGTATGAGATTTGATGGCGCAAATTTTGTAGCCAACTCAACACCGAAGTTGAAAGCAAAATATGAAGCGAGATACTTTGTATGACGTGACGGTGTCCATATTGGACTATGGGATTAATATAGCATGTAGGAGTTGTAGTGGTCTGAATAGGTTTTGCTGGTTTATAATGATTTAAACGCACAGGGATGTTATGTTTTTTAGTATTTAAAATAATTTTCTGTATCTAAGTTTTAATACAAATAATTTGTTTGTAGTATGAACATTTAAGTTGAAATTTTATGAGAGGAATCGCCACTGGCGCATGTTCATATCTGCATTACGGCACTTCCTATAATCTTCATCTATGAAGATCTCTGCATTTTGGTGTTCTCTCTCTCTATTCGACTAATGTAGTTTGTATATCTTACATCCCTGTTTTTTTGCAGAGCTCCCATGAAGATCCATGTAAATCCACCTTTAAACATCAATAACATTTAAGTTTATAAATGAAAATACATCATGTAGATACATTTATGTACACAGAGATAATGCAAATAAAGCAATTAATTACAGCCTCTCAATACAAGTAATAATGTATTTATTTTATTTATCAAAATTCAAACAAGTCATTATAATCATTTCATATAGCATCAATTGAAACCATCAACAGTCCCCATTAAATTTTATAAATGATTCCTATTTGAGTAAATTGCCATACAAAGTTCAACTTTGTGAGGCTATTTAAAAATAAGCTAAGGACAAACATCAACAAAAAAAAAAACATCAATACTTCACTACAAACAGTTATGTGCAATAATTATTTTTATTTTGTGGATCTATTAAAATGCTGTGCTGGAATTTTATTGAACAGGGGGTCATTATTGTTGACGTTCGCATGCCGCCTATACCAGTATTAAGTATCACCCACAAGTTGGCGCTAAAAATCAAATGAAAAATACAGGCATATTCAAGGAACGATAAAACTCGCCAGCATCACATTGCCATTGGTTTGCTTTAGCCATAACAAGTTTGTCTGTGAAAGTAAAGAAGTTATTTTTAATTGACGTCTCTGTCGTAAACGTTGTTTGATTTTGTTGTACCTACATTTATGTAGGTATAATCAAATTGACTTCAAGTGAAATGTTAGCATAGTTTTGAAGTACAATAATTATGTTTGCTATCATCAACCGTTTATATTTTTAGTTTTAAATTTTAAGTAGTGTTTGAAAAATTTTCTAGTTGTATGTTTTTGAAACGAACCTTAAAATGATATAAATTTTAAGATTGGCTTTCAGGGAAACTGATTGTCATGAGGTTTTTTTAACAGCTTCTTTTTGACAAGTAGACATATAATTATGTATCTGTAATAGAAAAAACTTTTTATATTTTATTAGGTAGATAGATACCTACTATGTATGTAAATGTATAGTTGTAAAGGGTTTTCCAATAAGAGGTGTTATTTTGAATAGCCCGCTATTTCGGTAGCTGTCACTTTTGAAGCTGTCATTTTTTGACATTTGACAAGTAGAAACTACGCCATTAATAAAAATGGAACGAAACATGCTTCAACAATGCATTGAAATTATTAAAATTCACTATAAAAATGGTGAAAATTTGGCAGAGACGCTTCGTAAAACTAAAACATTTTTGGGTCGTCGTGAACCACCTTGTCGGACCGGAATACAGAAATTGGTGGACAAATTCGAGCTGTTGGGACAAGTTAGTGATGTGAAGAATAAAACCCGTGCACGTCGCTCAAGAACAACTGAGAATATTGCTGTTGTAGCCCAAAGTGTTGAAGAAAACCCAGGTTTGTCCATTCCTCGTCGTTCTTTGGAATTAGGCATTCCACAAACGTCATTACACCGTATTTTGCATAAAGACTTGGGTCTTAAGGCTTATAAAGTTCAGTTAACACAAGAACTCAAGCCGGCTGATCATCAACAACGTCGTGTCTTTGCTGATTGCGTCCTTGAAATGCATGAAAATGATCCGGCATTTCATAGAAAAATCATCTTGACTGATGAGGCCCATTTCCACCTCGGAGGCTACGTCAACAAGCAAAACTGTCGCATCTGGGGCTCGGAAAACCCAAGAGTTATTGTTGAAAAGCCTCTCCATCCTCAACGCCTGACTTTTTGGTGCGGTTTATGGTCCGGCGGGGTCATTGGACCTTACTTTTTCGAAAATGAGGCTGGAGCAACAGTTACGGTCAATGGATTGCGCTATCGAGAGATGATTAATGATTTTTTATGGCCGGAATTGGATGGTATTGATCTGGACAACGTTTACTTTCAACAAGACGGCGCTACGTGCCACACAAGCAATGAAACCATCGATCTTTTACGGGAAAAGTTTCCGGGCCGTGTTATCTCTCGAAGAGGTGATCACAATTGGCCACCAAGATCTTGTGATTTAACACCTTTCGACTTCTTCCTTTGGGGCCACGTGAAAGATAAGGTCTACGCCAACAGCTCAGCGTCGATTCAAGACCTCAAAGATGGAATTCGTGAGGCTGTCGAGGACATAGGGCAGCCACTTTGCGATTTGGTTATGGAAAATTTCATGAAAAGGATATGGTCCTGTAAGAGTGGTCGTGGCGGCCATTTGGCTGATGTTGTGTTCCATTATTAACGGCATACCTTCCTCTTTATAATGAAATAAACATCCGATCATTTATCTCAAAAAATGCCATTTTTCTTTGAATATCAAAATAACACCTCTTTATGGAAAACCCTTTATTAGGGTAAACTGTTCAGTAGTGAACCAGTTGTTTTAACTTGATGTAGTTTGTAAACGGCTATTGGTTTTCACTTCTAGGGGTTGAAAGGTAATCAGTATTTGGTTTACTTATCTATTAAATTTGTATTTGTAGAGCAGTTAATATTTTAGCAAAATTCGCAAAATTTTCAAATTTTACAGATGAATTTGTTTGCAAAATTACAATTTTCTTAAATTTCAAAGTTGTGCTGTCTTGTGCTCAGATTCTATCGTCTAAAGAACAAAAAATATAAACAAATTTCACATATTTGCAACTTTTATGGCCGATACTAAATTTTGCGAAGCATCATAGCGTGAAGTTAGCATCGCCATTTTGGATTTTCAAAAAAAGAAAAGTTGTGCTGTAATGTGCTACACTTGTTCTATTTGTGCCGTAAATACTTTTGAAAAAATTCGCAACTTTTCAAATTTTACGGATGAAATTTTTTCCAAAATTATGATTCCGTAACATTTACAAATTTTCGAATTTTGCAAAAATGTGTACCACCCAAGGCAGCACAAGTTGAGCTATTATTACAGCACAACTAAGTATTTTTTTTTTGAAAATCATAAAATGGCGATGCTAGCTTCACGCTTCCCCAAATAAATTTTTTGCCGTAAAAGTTGCAAATATGCGAATTTTTTTTTAGTTTTTTCGGCTTCAAGCAGCATAAACTAAGCAGCACAAAACAGCACAGTTTTGATTTTTAAGAATATCGTAATTTTACAAAAAAAAATCATCCGTAAAATTTTGCAAAGCTGTGAATTTTTACAAAAATATTTATTAACGACACAAGTGTAGCAAACTACAGCACAACTTTTTTTTTTTAAATCCAAAATGGCGATGCTAATTTAACGCTATGGGGATTCGCAAAATTTAGTATCGGCCATAAAAGTTGCAAATATGAGTTTTTTTTTTTATATTTTCAACGAAAATTTGTGCACAATACAGCACAACTTCGAAATTTAAAAGAATCTTGATTTTTGCAAAAAAATTCATCCGTAAAGGTAATGCCCATTTTACTATGGAGCTTTGGCCAAGAGTGTATACGAACGAGTTTGGTATCAAATGAAAGGTGACGTGAAGGCCAATACATGAGTAAAACATTTTCAAAATCGTTCATGGGAGAGTCGAGATATTCGGGCTTGAAGTTGCCGACTGCAAAGTAAGGATTTTAGATTTTGTTCCAAATAATTGTCTATAACGGGCGAAATAATTGACATTGAAATATTATATTGATATCAAATGAAAGGTATTTCTCTTGTATTTAAAATAATACTAAATTTATTTTGGCACGTTTAACACATTTTGAGATATTGAGTTTTGACTTCTAGGAAAGCCACTTTTTTTGCGCTGTCTTTGCCACACCGCCATTTCAAAAAATTCAGTGAGGATATATATACATTTTTTTCAAGCCCGAATATCTCGACTCTCCCATGAAAGATTTTGAAAATATTTTACTCATGTTTTGGGCTTCATGTCACCTTTCATTTGATACCAAACTCGTTCGTGTACACTCTGGGCCAGAAATGGGCAATTCCCTTTGCAAAGTTTCGAACAACTTTTTTTTTGAAAACCGAAAATGGCGATGCTATCTTCACTTTAAAAAACGCCTACCCTCTTTTTTTTTGAAAATCAAAAATGGCGATATTAACTTCGCGCACATAATGTTAAGTTTGATTGAAATATCGATTTTTTTTTGAGAATTCAAAACTTGCCCTTTAGTATACCTACATTCATTATATAGCAAGATGATATAATAATGGGTGATTTTTTAAGAGGTTTAGAACTTTTTAAAAAAAAAAAACACAAAAAATTCGAAAAAATGAATGAAATATTTATTTGAATCGATAGTTTGAACCTTGCAATTTAATGTTTAAAGATAATTTAATGCAAATGTTGACCGCGGCTGCGTCTCAGGTAGCCCATCCGCTGAGTCCAATTTTGGCATACTCTTTCACACATATCGGCCGGTATCTCACGAATGAATGCATGGATGTTGGCTTCCAGTGCGTCAATCGAAGCGGGCTTGTCCCTATAGACATTAGCCTTGACATACCCCCACAAAAAATAATCTAATGGTGTCAAATCGCACGATCTAGGCGGCCAATTGACCGGCCCGAAACGTGAAATTAACTGTTCACCAAACTCGCCTCGCAATTGCGCCATTGTTTCGCGTGCTGTGTGGCATGTGGCACCGTCTTGTTGAAACCACATATCATGCAAGTCAAGAACTTCCATTTCGGGCAAAAAAAAGTTTGTTATCATCGCTCGGTAGCGATTCGCATCATCTTTGAAGAAATATGGCCCAATAATGCCGCCGGCCCATAAACCGCACCAAACAGTGGCCTTTTCGGGATGCATTGGTAGCTGTTGCAATGCTTCTGGCTGATCTTCACTTCAAATGCGGCAATTTTGCTTATTTACGTACCCATTCAACCAAAAATGAGCCTCATCGCTGAACACAAGCAGCGCGCGATGAACATTTCGAACCGAGCACGAATTTTGATGGTAAAATTCAATAATTTGCAAGCGTTGTTCATTTGTAAGACGATCCATGGTTAAATTGCAAACCAAACTGAAGCTGTTTGACAGTGACACAAGGTACTAAACACACGTCAGCTGTCAAAACCAGTATTGCCAAAACCAAACCAGCCAAAAAATCACCCGTTAGAATAAAGCATCAGTTCTGGTCGGTATTCGGGTTCAAACAATCCTATATTCGGTGCTCATATAGATATATACATGTATTGTATAGGTATACCTCCTACACACTGAGCATAGAAACAAGAACCTGTGAAGTTTCTCGAATTGAAAACAAAATATATTTACACATCTAGCTACACGAAATTTTAATTTATCACAAAACCACAAACTCTTTGAATTCCTTATATTCGAAAAGTCTTTCAATATTATGACTCTGTGCAACCTTTCGCTTATGTTCTTTGTGGTTAGTTTGCTATAGAAGCTTTTCAGTTCCTGGCTGCGCAATAAACTATAAATCTATGGTTTTTTTTTACTGATGACAGTTTTATTACATTTCAACAATCGAAGCACATTGCACTAACATAACTTAACTATGCTGGATACTTTAAAGTTTGAATACACAAAAAAAGCGAATTGCACAAATGTTACCGCAATCAATGATTAACCGCCATGTTCTATTGAAAAACTGCCAAGTTAAGAGACAAAATATTCTGTTTGTGTATATCATGTTGCATATATACGTAACACGTAACGTAAGTACAAAAAGTCAATGGTACTACGTTAGCTCTTGAAGATTTTTATACCTAAGACTTTTTGTAAGTCTTAATAATGTTATGTTGATGATAATAAAGCTACCATCGGCAACAGGATTCAACACACTTTAAGATCTTAAAAAATGTACTTACTCTATGGCTTAACCTCTAACAAAACAAGCCTTAGAAAGGATTAATCTGATGCATTTCGGTATTGGTGGAGGCTTCTTTACTTAACTCTTCATGACAATTTGTATTTTATTTACCATGAAGAAATCCCCAAGGATTAGTTCATAGACATTTTGACACCACTCGAACCATTTTAAGAAAAGGCCGTGGTAGAAAAAAAAAAAAAAAACAGAGGTGATGCTGGTTGCTATAATAATAACACTGAAAAGAGTCGCAAGAGTGTTTGGGCGGAATAACTTTAAAGTTAAGTGAAAAAGTTTGCATTTGAAAATTTTGATGAAACATTAAGTTTGTTCGGCAACTGTGAGCTGTGACTTTGTTAAAGGAAGAAAGTCTAAATTAAGCAAGAATATGTAAATAGAACTGCGTTCTCTCTTCTCTTCTTTTTTTTTCTTCTTTTAGGTTAGTGCTATAGTTTGGGAAAGTTATATCAAACTCTGAATAATTTTTTTTTTTTTGTTGAAGGAAGATATCATCATCAGGAGATGTCGTATTGTACATTAGCTGGATGGTGTGTATTAAAATGAACATTCAAATACCTATATCTGCCTATATAAATACCTATCCTTAGATTTTGAATTCAAAGTGAACAAAATAATTTTCAACTTTAAATTGGAGTGGTGTTTTTTTGTTGAATTTTGTGTGATGTTGAAAGGAGTTTCAGGCACTAATTCTAAAGTTTTGTTTTATGTAGAATGTATATATATTTTGCTTTGGCAAGAGACAGCTGAGTTAAAGTTAGGAGAAAATCCCTTGAATTATTTTCATTAATTAAAAAGCACAAATAGTTGAGCTATTAAAGCTAAATTCGGTGAAAATACAATCAATGCATGAAATGAATTTTCAATCTTCACAAAGTCAAAACTGTAGAATATTGTTTTCTCAATGAGTTGAGATTATTAATCGTTATTTCTTAGACTTTAAACATAATGTTGTATCTTCTATTAAATCCGTTATACCAGAGTTGAAGTTTGGATTTTTGTCTCTAGCATATCACACAGATAAAAGGAACTTTGGGATCAATGTACTTGCATCTCGTAAAGTCTTTTCTGATAAAAATATCGAGAAGTCCTTATTGGTCAACTCAATTTTAACTCTTTGAATTTTAATATCGATATTTGTGATATGTGAGTCCAACATCTCATCTCTCTATAGTATTTTGTGCAAACGACGATTTATATATCTAATTCTCTGGATAAATCAATCGATCGAACTGGATACAAAAGATCTATATCGGCTTTTAAGAAAAATGTTTACCACCTTGTCGTGAAGCTGGACGAACGATATCGTGAGAATTTCATCAGGCAGGCTAATTCTTCGCAATAATCTAGGAGAATTAAATTACTTCAACGATAATTCTACTCTAATTCTACGAGCCAGAGGGGAATTTCTTGCACTGAACTTTATTCCACATATGCCAGACCTCCCGCTTGAATTTGAAATCTGCAATACGCACAAGAGAGAAAACATCGCACACTTTCTAGGATCATGTCCAATTCTCCAAGAAATGCGCAGAGACATTTTCGTAAAGAACAAGCTGGAGAAGTAATATAGATTCTAAACAACATGGAAGGGTGGAAGAAACTGTACAAAGTTATTCGATCCGCATTGGTTTATTGGAACAGAATTCTAACAGAAAGCTTTTCATCACAATTTCATTAACTATGTTTAAAAAAATAACATTGATTTATGTTATATATAAAGAGGAGACTGATGATAGGCGGCTTGGCACCCCTTGAAACAGCTGTATCTCTAGCCAAAATAAACGAATTATAGATTAATTCGTAAACAATTGGTGGTAACACCTTTAAGTTGTTGTTCAAAAATTCAATGAAATTGATTTATTTTATATTTTGTCAATTCAACTTTTCTATTATTTATTAATTGAGTTTTTTTAACAAACGCACAGTAAACTATTAAATTTGATTAATTCGGTCAATTTGACCGACCAGGGGCTTATTTCACCAAACACTTTTCACTTTGCAACTTTGCAAAATAATAATTTTCTGCAAAGTGAAAGTGCGAAGTGTTTCACAAAATTTGCAAAGTGAAAAGACCTTGCACTGTTCAAATAATCAGACTATTTTTGAAAAGTGAAAAGTAAAAGTGTTTCACCAAATTAAAATAGAACTATGCATTTGAATTCGTATTTTGCAAAGTTGCAAGGCAAATCGCGTTTAAAAATAAACATTGGTTTTTCGTTTCATGCGATACGTTGATGCTTTCCATGCATATTGAAAAAAAAAAAAAAATTGCAAGGCTATTTCTAAAGAATTTTGTGTCCAGAAAATGGTGTTTGGTAGAAATTCATCTAATATGATTACATTTGACACTCGATGAACTACTCTACAGATGGTAGCTTTGCTTATTTCGTGCATAGATGCAACACCGTGATATTGGGTTCCATTCTCAGCCCAATGTAGTGTACTCAAAATTTGTTGTAAAGGACTTTAACACATATTCCTTTGACTGTTGAATTGAAATGTACGTCCAATTTTAGACAAAACAAATTCGATGAAAAACTTATTTTCACTACCCTTTGGTCACTTCTATTTACTTCTTCATTTTCTAAAAATTCTTCAAAACGGTTCATTTGTGTATTATTATTCAACTTTTCAAAACAAACTCTTATTTGCAAATAAAAATTTGTCTTTGCATATTACTGAAAAGCTTTTCAAAAATCTGAATCAAATTTACAAAGTTTGTTTGTTTGGTGAAACGAAAAGAACAAATACTATGCAAACTAAGAAAATTTTTCACTTTGCAGAATAGAACTTTTCACTTTGCAAATTTTCGTTTGGTGAAACGTATTTTGCAAAGAGGAAAACTTTTCGACTTATCATTCCAATAATTTTCTCTTTGCAAATTTGCGTTTAATGAAACGAAATTTGCAAAGTAAAAGTGAAAAGTTGCAAAGTGAAAAGTGTTTGGTGAAATAGGTCTTAATCGACTTGTAATCAAAAATTGTAAGTCTCAATTTTAACGTCAGTAAAGTCTATTCTATTCAATTCTTTTCTATGTAATATTTTAAAAATCTTACGATTTTGTATCAAATTGTTTTACATAAGGTTGGCCATGGACAAAGGTCAATAATTGCTAAATTCTTGGCCATAACATTAAATTATATGCGTTTTATTTCTTCTTGAAAACCACACGTCTAAAAAAACACCCTCTAGAAACTACAGAAAGTTTACGGTCATTGTACAGTAGCTGTAAACTATTGGTACATTGTAGTAGCTGTCAACTATACATTGTAAATAGTAGATGTGCAATATAGTAGCCGGTGGCGTAATGGTTAGTGTATATAGGACTGTCATGCCGGAGATCTGGGTTCGATTCCCAGCCTCGCCCATCATGACAAATAAAAAATCCTCCAAGAGAATCTTGTCATCTCAGCCTTAGGCTATCCGTGAGCTGACACACCACAAAATTTATTTCATTTATTTATGCTGTACATTGTTCAACAATGAATACTGTTTTACCGACAAACTTTCTGACTTTGAAATTTACAACAGATGCTGTTATTTTCACAATTTCGTTGTGGAATCCACAACTATGTCTCTGTGAAATTGAAACAAGGGCTGTCGGGTCAATTATGACAATTAATGCAGTAGAATAAACGGGTGGTTTTTATTTTATTTTAACTAAGCCTTAAATATTTTGATTGTATTTTTACGACTGAAAATAATGGTATCACACACATTTTTTTACTCGTTAAAATAAATCATTAATTTATCAATAAATGGTTTCAAAATTTAGTTTTTAAAGAATTCAATTAATTTATTAAGAGCTATTGGCTATACTTTTCAGTAAAACAAAATTTCGGAAAATGGGTTTTGATTGTATCTACCTACAATTGCGGCCTAAGAGTAGGGCCAGATGGTTGACTATTCGGGGCACCAGTGCTAAAAGGGCGCTAAGCAAAAGGCGGCTAAAAAGAGAACAATTTGAATTATTATTAGATTCCTCCCCTTTCTGATATCTGACTATAACTAAGAATATTTATGAGTCTAATAGGGCACCAAAAAATTTATATACTAAACATTTAAAAACGTATGTAATTCATTGCGACTATTTAATTATTTTTAACCAGACAAGATTTTAAGACAGAAATATACCTAACTCAAAACCATGTAAGACAAACAACAACGGAGAGATAGGGCGCCGACAAACATTTTGAAAGGGGCGCCTGGAAATGGCTAAGGCCGGCCCAGTCTTCCTACCATCCCATAGAACAATTCTATAATTTCGACTGTTTCAACTGATTTTGATGATATTTTTTTGTAGAAGGTTCTAGAAAATTCGAATAAAGCATCATTGATTGCAAAATGTTTAATAAAATATAATTTGGAATGCGTATTTAGCATATTTCGAAAATAGTGTCGTCAATTTTTTCTGAAAGAAGAAACCTAGCAGTTTCTAAATATACAAAAGATGTTATACTCAGGTTTTAAAAATTCAGTGGGTGTTTCTACACAAGAGCAAGTATGTTCAACTTAGGTGTGCACTTTATCTTTCTGAGTATAGTTACCTACATTATATACTTTAAATTAGCTGAGACAAATGTTAAGAGAAGATCAATCTTGTCTTAATAAAGTGTATTTATTTTATAAGCCGCAAGAAACATAATACCCATCGCACATGGAAGTAGTTACTCCATCATAGTCTTCTTCATACATAGCCAGGCAAAGAACTAGAGCTGTTGATCTCAATCGGCAAATTTAAGATTCTGGTTTATCTATGAGAAGATACCCAACACATATACCGATACCCTATATTGTGAAGTGAATTATGCCATCATCTAAGGACGTGTAACATACCTTCGTTCTATTTTAAATCCTCCATTAACATGGCAACAACTACGACGTCATAATAATCTGTTTAAATACAGTTTAAAATCTGCATACAGTTTGTGGTATCGTTTTATTTATAGAGGTAAAGGCTCAGGCTCAAGCTCAGCCATAGGCACCACACAATCAACCTCATCTTTTTCATCTGCTGTCTGCCTGCCTGTTATACTGACATACATAACTCTTTTTCGACAAAATAAAAAATATTTTCAAAAAAATATATGTACGAGTTCAAAAGCAGGATTATCTTTTATGCTAGCCCAAAAATAAACCTTAACCATATTGCAGTTGAAGTTTCGTCTTCTCTCCCCAAATCATAAAAGAGGAGCTGTTTTCATTCGGCCCTTATAAACACATAAGGATATATGAAGTTGCAAATTAAAATGTATCTATCCGTTCCAAAGGATAAATGAATATATAGGTAGTTCTGTATTGGATTTTCCAAGCACAATATTTATATCATGCCGGCAAAACAAGTCAGCAGAGCCTTAACTCTCAATTGCATTCTTCGAGACCTGCCTTTCCGTGCCAGGCCAAGCCGAAAAAGAGCATCAGGCGACGGCCAATACAGCCACCCATGATGCTATACACAGTGAGTTACATGAGCGAACGAACTTAGTATTAAAAGCCTTTCCTGATGTTTACATCGCATTAATACGTAGATATGTATATCATACTCTCGTTCGGCTGTGTGCCTGTTTCAGATTTATTGGGTTTTAAAGTGCAACGGGCGTACACAACGTAGGTCGAGTCTGGTCGACACAATAAAAGGGCTGACTTTCATCAAACTTTCAGAGTTAGTTGATTGTAAGTGATGTTTAACGCACACACTTAATAATTTAAAACAAAAATTCTTGCTCGACTAGAATTAATGAAGAATATTTTGGAATTTTATTTTTGGGCAGGGTTAAAAAAAAAATCGTTATTTACCAATAATTTAAGAAAAGGCCTACTTTGGTGTACCTACTCTAACTTAAAAAAGAACAATTTTTTAAGTAAACATACAAATTTAAAACTGATTTTTTTTCAAAATCTTACATTATTAAGAAGGTACTAACCTACCTATTATAGTTTTTTTTTCATATTATATCCTTATCTTCATCTTAATAATTATAATAACGGGTGTTTTTTTTTAGAGGTATAGAACTTTAAGTTGGCAACACTATTTTAACTGGCGGCCATTTTGTCAGCTGTCAAGTGATTTATTTATAGTTTGGTTTGGCATTTTAACATGAATAGACTGACGCCTGAACAACGCTTCCAAATTGTGCCCAAATGGGCCCAAATGGGTATAGAACTTTAAGCTGGTAACACTATTTTAACTGGCGGCCATTTTGTCAGCTGTCAAGTGATTTATTTATAGTTTGGTTTGGCATTTTAACATGAATAGACTGACGCCTGAACAACGCTTCCAAATTGTACCCAAATGGGCCCAAAACAAGACTGCCGTTGATCCCAATTTTCAATATCGAATTTTGTTTAGCAATGAAGATCACTTTTGGTTGAATGGATACGTCAATAAACAAAAATGACGTATTTTAAGTGATGATAATCCTCAAGTGTATGTTGAGACATCGTTACATCCACAAAAACTGACTGTTTGGTGTGCTTTATGGTTTGGTGGAATAATTGGTCCGTAATTCTTTAAAAAAGATGCCGGCCAGAACGTTACAGTCAATGGTGACCGCTAAAGAGCAATGATTACTGACTCTTTTTCGTTCATCAATTGAACAACCATGATGTGCAGGAGCTGTGGTTTCAACAGGACGGCGGCGCGACATGTCACTCAGCTCGTGCCACAATTGATTTATTGAAGGAAACGTTTAGTTACCGCTCATAGTTTCACGTTACGGACCCGTGAATTGGCCTCCAAGATCGTGCGATCTAACGCCACTTGACTACGCCAAGCCGATAAGCCCGAAACGATTGACCACTTGGACGACAATATTCGCCGCGTTATTGCCGATATACGGCCACAAATGTTGGAAAAAGTCATCGAAAATTGGACATCCAGATTAGACTACGTCCGAGCCAGCCGTGGTGGTCATTAGCCCGAAATCATATTTAAATTATAATGCCAGAAGATTATCCTTCGAAAAAAAGTAAATTTCATGTCAATTTAAAAAAAAATCATCTTTGTTTTATCCCATTTCAAAGTTCTATACCTTTAAAAAAAAAACCCTTTTATAAAACAAAGGCAGTTTAGTTACACCATTTATAACTCAAGAACGGTTGGACCGATTTTAAGAAGCTCTGATTTGTTGGATTCGTCTTTTTGTGTGAAATGAGGGTAAGGAAGTGACTCTAGATATGCCAATTATACGAGTTTTGGGTTATAAAAGTGCTGCTTATGTGGTTCCACAGGGCCATCCGCCGGCGGCGCGGCAGGCATACTTAAGGCAGTCAGATTTTGTTTTCAAGTTGCATGCACGTCCACTTTTAATGTCGAAAAACTGTTATAACTGTTATAAATTGCCATCCGCCGTGTTTAAAAAAATATTCTTAGGAAATAGCTTCGAGGATATTTTTTTGTTGTAAATTTTGCTATTGGTAGGGTGAAATGGGGTAAAAATACAAAATTTGTCCGATTAAAGAAATTCTTTTTGTGTTTGAAAGGTTATTTTCCAAAACATGCTATTTAAAGAGTAAAATGGTAAAATAAAACAGTGGTTTTCGAATACAAAAATTCTTTCTGCGTGTTGGGAAAGCTATATAAACGTTGGACTAAGAGGATCATATTTTTAAAAATTTAGTATTTCATAACGTGAAGTAGGTTAAAACACAGAAACTTGTATTCGATTGCAAAAAGTCAAAAAATAATATTTTCTTTTGTAATTTATATGCGAAGCTTAGGCTTGTCTAACCGTGCGAAACCGGGCGGGCCAACTAGTTGAAGCTAATCAGAATTCCATTCAATGAAGAAAAATTTTGAAAACCTTGTTATTTATAAATTAAATACAAGATGGGTCAAAAGTCTCTTTCCTTTATGCAAATCTGTACCTAATAACTTTTAAGATTAAAACGAATAAATCATAATGTTAAAATTTCTTACGAAATAAAGTTTTTTTTTTTAATCTATTTCATTACTTTTATTTGTTCATTCAAAAGTTATTATACAGATTTACATTGGAAAGGTTCTTTTCGCCCACCCTGTGCACAGGAATGAGACTTTTGGCCCACCTTGTACTTGCATTCATCATTCAACTTTCTAAAACCCAACATAAGTCGTCGGTTCGTAAGGATTGTGGTTGCCCAGTTGATGGATTTGTAACGCTAGATTTAAGGATTACAAACGAACAAAAAATATATTAAATGGGTAGGTATAAGCTTGAAGTTTGATGTTCAGTGATTTTTCATCCAATTGGACCCTTATAGTAGATACCAAGCAAGGGCAAAAGTATATTACGTCAGAAGACAAAGAAGAAGTACAAACAATAATAATGACCGACCAAAAAATATCCTTTTACCTCGTGCTCGTCGCGAAATTTGATCGATTACGTCTCAACCCATCATCAGCTCTATAAAATCTACTGCTTACAATACCTATAATAGGTACACCTATTTTTTAGGTTTTTTTTTTTTTAATTTAATATAAATACGGGAGTGGTCTCTGATAAATTGTTGGGAAGAAATAAAAGGTTGATGTAATTTAATATCCACCCGTCTGTGGGTTATATTCCTATAAAAAAAAGACAATAAACATTAAAATTTAATTTTTTTGTTAGAAAAAATTAAAGTTATAGATGTACATGTATGTATGAAGGTCTTAAAGGAATTTCCATCAATCAAAGTTAATTTGAAAAGCGACGTATGTATATAGTAGTTTAAATCTGATGACAATATTAATAGTATTGCGTATTATAGCGTAACAATGATGATGACAGGGTTATTTTAAGAGCCAACACAATGCCACTTAAAAGCCATTAAATCCTTATTTTAAAAACTAAAAGGACGTTTTAAAAACTGGTACATACGTAGGTATACGAATCATAAAAAAAACTCATTTAAAGTTGACTCATTTTACGGGTAGCTAGCTTACGTGCCTGCAAGAAAATAGCTCTTAGGTATAATGAAAAAAAAAATAAATCTCGTCCGAAAAGGTCAAACATATTAAATTAGGTTTTTTTTTCAGAAGTTTAAAAACATATAAGTAGGTATGTTGTATTACTATGTATCTACATACAAAGGTAGATAGGAAGAGACTCAAATCGTGATTATATATCAGTTATTTTATTAATATTGAGTATGAGTTGGTATTATTGGATTTCCACATTTAAGCGAAACAGTTGTTAGGTTTTGGGATGAGGAGTTAATATAGAAATGACACCACCTAATAGTAAAAAAACGCTTAATTAACCCCTATTGCATGAGTTTACTAAACCATAGAATAGTAAAGGGTGTTTTTTAGACGTGTGGTTTTCAATCTGGCAATACTTTTTTCTGAGTTGGTCTTTTTGACAGCTGTCACTTGATTTATGCCCAGTTTTGTTTGCCATTTCATAATTAATAGATTTACTCCTAAACAACTTTTGGATATCGTGCAAATTTATTACCAAAATAATGGTTTGGTTCGCGAGACTCATTGCGCGCTGCATCCAATATTCCGTCGACATAATCGCAAAATCGCATAAATTCGAGCAACCATGGATCGGTTTCGCACCACGTTTACTCTAATGGATAATGCGCATCCTCAGAGACGCCGTACAGTGCGCACCGAAGACGCTATTGCTGCTGTGGAGCAGAGTATCAAAGAAGACCCGAATGAGTCCATCTGCCATCGCGCGCAACAATTGGAGCTGTCGAAAATTGGGCCTCTCGGCTGGAATTTATTGGAGCCAGCCACGGCGCCCTTTTGCCCGAAATCATTTTTAAAACATAATGGCAAACCCTAATCTTTATAATAAAGCTTAATTCTTGGCCATGACATTAAATTATATGCGTTTTATTTCTTCTGGAAAACCACACGTCTAAAAGAACACCCTTTATGTTAGGAAAAAATATGCACGACTGGGTCGCACGAACTTGCTCTTATGTGCGATCACATTGTGGTTCTATAGTTTGAAATAAATTTGCTATAGGAGTATATATTTTATCCATTTGCCAAATCTAAGTTTAGTTTCAGGTGGTATTATGTGAGTATACAAAAATTAACAATATAACCTAGTGTTGCACATATGCAATATGCATAAAAGGAAATTATACTATTTAAACTGGTAAATTGTTTTAAATCAACAAAATTAGACAGAAATTGATTAAAATACTTTAAATCCGTTTTAACCCAACGCGATGTACACCATCTGATTTCTTATATAAATCTTAATTTATGAGAAAAAAATTTTGAAAATCGTAGGAGCGGTTTTAAAAATAATTAATTTTTTATATATAAAATTTCTTTAACATTTTTGAGAAAAATAATTGGTACGCACAATTTAAAGCATTTATTAATGTTGCGTTAAAAATTGAACTTCACAAAAAAATCTGCTACCAGTTTTCGAAATATCGAATTTTCAAAAAATAATTTTGATTTTTTTTTTTTAAATCCAAAAATCATTTTTTAGAAAATTTTGATACGCACTTTTATTTATATTTGTTACAACCTTCTGTATAAAAAATCTAATTTTATTCGGTTGATCAGATGTTGAGATAGTCGAAAATCAAAGAAACCGTTCTATGAGAGGTACTGTTAATAAACGTAAAATATAAACTTTAAAAATTTTAAATGGTAGATCGTACTAATTTTAACACACAAAACAACTTTTATGAAAATCGTAGGAGTCGTTTTTGAGAAACAAAATATTTTTCTTAACGGTTTTTTAACATTTGTATGGGAGGCACCGTTATTTTTGGGTATTAGAATAATTTTTTTCAAAAATCTTCTAGATAAAGTTAAAAAACTGCTATTTAACAAGTTTAATAAAAATCGGCCAAATCGTTTTTGAAATATTGAGTTTTCAAAAAAAAATATTAAAACTTTTTTTAAAAATCTAATAAATATTTTTTTGAAAATTTTGGTACACAATATTATTTAGAAAGTGTCAATACTTCTTCATAAAAAAATTGATCAGAATCTGTTTAACCGTTTTCGAGAAAAGCAAACATCAAAAAAATGGTTCTTTGGGAGGTACCATTAATAACCATTTTTCGGAACCATTTTTTTTATTAAACAGCAACTTATAACTATTTAAATTTATTGAGTTCTTAAAAACAAATTCGGTAGCGCTGGATTTGAGAAAAATAAGTTTTTCCTTTTTGGCCAAGAAATTTTGTATGACAGCTACTGTTAATTTTGGTCCTAAAAAAAAAGAGAAAAAAACGGGTGGGGGGAATGTGCAAAAAACGCTCGGTACCAAGTTTAAAGAAAATCGACCCATCCGTTTAGGCTGTAGTCGAACCGACAGACAGACAGACAGACAGACAGACAGACGGACGTTTTTGCGAGACCCACTTTTTTTGACTTCTCTATCATCGTAATGTAAAGTTTGATCAAAATCTCGAGTTCGATTTTTTGTACGAATCCATAACTTCCCATATAGTACCTATATCGCAAGTAAAAAGTTGTAATGAAGTTTACTTTTATATATGACTAAGCATTTAGACTTTTGTAGGGTAAGGAGCAGGCTTTTAGACCAATTTAATATGCTAATTGAATCAGTACTTAATTTACTGGCGACAACCTCAATCAAACCAAGCTTACAACTTAGTCGAACCTGAGCATCGTCAGCATACAAATCCAGTGAGGGGTATTTAACCTGGAGCGGGTTATAATTTATAAAAATAGTGAATAGCCAAAGAACCAAGAATTGATCCCTGTTGAACTCCTGAGAAAATGTTTAAGGGACGGGACGCCAACGACTACTTGGCTTCTCCCACATATGAAAGAATCATATTTGCTGCTGTATTTGAAAACCGAAATTGTTCCCTTAACTTTTATATCAGTATCCTATGGTTAACTGTATCAAAGGCCTTGGATAAGTCTATCTGAAGTCTATCAGATAACGATCAATATCGTCTGAAACTGTAAGAATGGCTGAAACGCAACTGTGGTCTTGTCTAAAAAACCTATTGTTGATTGCTCAAAAGCTTATTTGCGTCTAAAAAGTGATATTTGATTATGAAGGATTTTTTCCAGCACTTTTGATAAGAAAGACAAAATGAATATTGGTCTGAACTCTTGTTGAGATATCCGAGTGACAGGTTTTTTAAAGACCGGTATTACTTTTGCAACTTTCTATAACAGGATGGAAAATGTGATATCAATATTAAAGTGTTTAAAATATGCGTAAAGACAGGTAGAATGTGGGGTGAAATCATTTTAATGAGGAGTGGATATATTTCATCGAAGCCCGCATAGTACATGAATTTATTTTGAGTAAGGCGCTTAGAAAATCAGCATCATCTATATCCTTTGAAATTGAAATAAATCTATATCGGAGTTCGGAGTTCGGAGTCATTAAAAAGATTGACACCTTCTATACAAACCGCAGAGAATATAATGACATTTAGTCCTGTAACTAGCACAGTAAAATGGGATTTCTATTATCAATAACAAATTAAGACGTAGCAGTAAAACGCTTTCTCACCTTCAAAGCTGTATATACCTAGCCAACTACAAGTGGGAGGTATTTATTTTTATGTAGGTTTACCTACCAACCCTCCTCTTGCGTCTGATGAGTATAAACTTATTCATATACACAGGCATCCTGCCTTAATTCATCTTCATCTTTTCGACACATTGTCATTAGTGAATCCTGATAATTCTTATTAAGCCAAGGATAAGCCAAATGTCTTTGCCTTCATGGCCATATCTCTCAATCAGTTGTCATATTAATTCAAACCTAGCAGTAGCACTTATACTTTTACCTTTACCTTTACCTTTACCCCTGCACCTGCGTCTGCGTCTGCGCCTGCCCCTGTCCTTGTCCTTGTTTTTCTTTCTTCCCCCTCTTGTGACGGGGTTCACTTTCAAGGACAACTTTCATATTAATTGAGATAAAATGCTCTCTGGGTAATAAAGCTCAATCGTTTTATGGTAGATGAGCTGAACGGTTTTAAAATAGCCCAACTGGAGTACGATAAATCCATAAAACATACATAGACGCCACCGACTTCACTTACTTGCTGTGGTTTTTCATTAAATGACTTCTCCTTAAATGAAAACTTGGAAATTTATTCCCATTAATATCCATAGGGATGGTATTGAGCAAGAGCGAAGCCCTGGAGAGGGGGAAGGAACCGTCCCCATTCCCAGATGGGAATGGGAAATATTGGGTACCCAATGAAACTATGTTATAGCTTTTTCATATTGGACCGTTCTATATCCTTGGGGAATTCTTTTGGTTTGCCTTTGTGCAACTATTTTCTCGCCTTGGTGTTTGATGTAGGGAAATGTTCATCTGGGTTGGCCACCACAAAGTTCCAGTCTTGACCGAGAATTTATAACAATGCAGTATAATAGCTGAAGCGCTCTATATGATAGAATCTCCGGATAAACCAATTGAATTTCAAAACTGGGTGATGCTGGCGATGGCGGCGGTATAGCGATGGCGGGCGGTGGCACTGTATCTTTACATAAAGGATAAGAAATTGTGGCTTCATCTTGTGAAATTTAATTGGAGCTCTCTTTTGTCACTAGGGATAACAGCAAAACCTTATTGTTTGTCTGTTATGGGGTAAGAGGGATGTTTATACACAATACGTATACACCCCTCTATACTCGTCCTATATATCGTAGGGAATTGGGTTACTGTAGTGTTTCTGCAATGATTGAGTAGGACTAAAGGGGACGAGGACATATTTTAAGGACACTCATCACAGTCTGCATCACATTTCTCTCTGTGGCCAAGGACACTTTAATTTTGCTTCATTTAACAAGAATGCTGTGTAAACATTGAAAGGAAGTTGTTTAATTAGAAAAGTTTGTTTTACAAGTTTATGAGCGGGGTGATGATGATGAAGCTGCCGCTGTGCTTTAGATTTTGCATCAAAACATAGTCTCTTGTAATTCTTTGTTTACTTAAATCTAGGTATAAAGGTGAACTTTATTTATAAGTTGGATGTAAAGAGAATCTTTTTTTTTTTTTTTGTTGATCAGATTAAGAATGTTATTTTGGTAAATGAATGCTTAATTTCTTATGGGTTTTTTCTTCTTAACTTATGGTCTCTATGTATGTGCCTGTAGGGCAGAGGTATAATGGCTGGTTTAAATCAAACTTTGAATTACAATAATATAGAATTGAAGGGAAAAGGTTTCGTGTCTATAGATTTGTTTCAAATTTGGTACAGATCGCATTTTTATGAATTTCTTCTAGAGGAAAAATATAGAGTAGATACAAGCAGAGTCCCGTGCCCGCGTCGCTTCGAAAAATGTTAAGAATAATTTGTTGATAAGGGTTGATAAGGGTTGATAAGGGTTTTCCAATAAGAGGTGTTATTTTGAATAGCCCGCTATTTCGGTAGCTGTCACTTTTGAAGCTGTCATTTTTTGACATTTGACAAGTAGAAACTACGCCATTAATAAAAATGGAACGATACACGCTTCAACAACGCATTGAAATTATTAAAATTCACTATAAAAATGGTGAAAATTTGGCAGAGACGGTTCGTAAAACTAAAACATTTTTGGGTCGTCGTGGAGCACCTTGTCGGACCGCAATACAGAAATTGGTGGACAAATTCGAGCTGTTTGGACAAGTTAGTGATGTGAAAAATAAAACCCGTGCACGTCGCTCAAGAACAACTGAGAATATTGCTGTTTTAGCCCAAAGTGTTGAAGAAAACCCAGGTTTGTCCATTCCTCGTCGTTCTTTGGAATTAGGCATTCCACAAACGTCATTACACCGTATTTTGCATAAAGACTTGGGTCTTAAGGCTTATAAAGTTCAGTTAACACAAGAACTCAAGCCGGCTGATCATCAACAACGTAGTCTCCCCTCCCCCCCCCCCATGCACTTTTTTTCTTGTCTCGACTCAACCTACACGCCCTATGTTTTTATTCACAGCAATCCAACAGGCTACCCACTGAGCTACTTCGCAATACGTAGAGACAATTGGGGTTTTTCTTTTTTAACTCAGAGCAGATCACGGAACTGTGAACAAAAAAAATCTATTCCTTTTTTAGCTCAGACTATGAGAGCATAAAAAGTTCGTTTCTTTTTTCCATCGGAGTTAGCTCAGAGCTTGTTCAATTAGCTCAGAACAAAATGAACTAGCAAATCGAGCGAAACGCTGAGCGAAGCCAACTTCACAGGTTGGGTACGAAATCCCGCATTTTTTTTTTTGAAACAAGGTTCTGGAGGTGGATCTGGAAACAGGACAAAAGTTCTGGAGGCGGCTCTGGAACTTGGACACAGGACAAATTCTTTTGTTTTTGGAAACAACTTTTTTAATAATTTACAAAAAAAAAATTTTGGAGGTGGGTCTGGAACTTGGGTAAAGGAAATTTTTTTTTTTTTTTGAAACAAAACCATTTTCCAAGAGAAAAGTTAATTTTTTTTTTAAATATTTTTTTCCAAAAAAAAATTTCCATCTCTGCTCAGGTCCAGAACCACCTTTGTCCAGGTCCAGAAATCCAGAAAAATATTATATTCGAAATCACCATCATTCTTCCAATTGTATTACTTTATTCGAAATCACCATCGAAATTCTTTCAATCGTATTTTTTTAAAAAGTATTGAAAATCCCGCAGTGTACTTTGTTGCGGGATTTTGTTGTATTTGTAATCAACGAGATTAAGTGCTGCGGGATTTTTTAACGATCAACAACTTCACACATACCTAACTAAAAATAAAAAATTGATTCCCAATGAAATGACAGTTCATTGCTCAAGTGTGTTTCATAATTAAATCTGAGGATTTTGATCATAATCTGCTCAGAGCTCTGATCTGATCGCTCAGCCTCTGCTCAGAGCCAAAAAAGAAAAACGCCAAATGTTGAAACTTCATCACTCTATACTTCGCACAAATAAAAAATTTGTTTAAAATTTCTATCCCCAACATACGGTTCATTAGGGCAACGTATGAGTTTATTGCCACAATAAAAAATCGTTGAGATTAATTCAATAGTTTATTGATATTTCATTAACTGTTCATTGCACCAATGAACGCATTTATCAAAAAAAAATAAATAATCAAAATTCAATCATCAACACACGTTTACTGGCACAATGTATGAGTTTATTGACACAATAAAAAAAATTGTTTGAATCCATTAAAATGTTTATTGACATTCAATAACTTGTTTATTTCACCAATAAAAGCATTTATCAAAGTAAAAAAAGTAGTTTTATGAAAAAAATTGTTTGGCCCAATGTATAGGTTTATTGTGTCAAAGAAAACGTTTATTGATTTTTCAATTTTGATTTTCAACAAACGGGGATAAACCGTTTATAAGGAGGCAGTTTGTAAACCAAAAACTGTTTGTAATATCAACAAAAAAGTTATTGGAACAGTGAAAAAAACAGTTGATAAACATGTTTTACAATATATGTATGAAAGAGGGTTTCGTGATATAAGAACCCCATAATATGTGGGATATTCGCAAAAAAAGTATAGCCACCAACAGAAGAGCAAGTGCGTGCAACCCGTCCGTGCGTTATAATAATTTTAACATTAAAGACAGCATAAAATAGTTATATTTACAGATTAGCCTCATGAAGATGAACATTTTTCGTACGTTTCACCCTCCAAAACCCATTTGTTTACATTGTTGTATTTGTAATTTTATCCCGCGTCGATGAATAGATGTGAATTAGAACAACAATTTAACCAGATGTGTGCAGATCCCTACTGCCTATGTATGAGGTATTTATACACACATTCTCATTTATTATCTTCAATCTAACAGTTCAAGCTTGTATGCAAATTAAAATGGCTGCCGGAAATTCTCATCTTCATGTGGGTAATCTGTGGTTATATTCTTTAATTTCCTTGCATTTTACGAACCACGCAGGCATTCCAGAATAATGAAGAAAAAATATTTTTCATCACAACACACATCTTAATCCCTTGTTCATCATTAGTAGAATTTAATCTATATAATAATAACAAGTAACATACTCGTAAAACAATACATCAAATCAATAATTTTATGCAAATTAGGAAATTTAATCCAACCACAAAGCTAAATGAATTAATCCCCCTCAAGGATAAAACCACTCAAACTCAGATACCAAGTGACAACATTTTTAAATCAAATTTTCACCTAATTTTAACCAATTGACTATAGCGTTTTAATGGGGGGAATTTAATTACTATTCCAATGCGTATTAATTACGAATGTGGATGTGGCTTCTATATAAAAATAACGCCTATAGTACGTTGCGTCATTAAATGAATTAAAGCACATAGAAATCGTAAAACCAGAAACTAATCCCTAACCTAAACATAAAATATAATTATTGCATGAAAACAAGCATCAAATTTACCATAATAGAAAAGAAGCCCAAGCAACATAATAGATTATTATAATTATAATAAATTAAGCATTTAAATAATGCGAAAATAAGCTTACCAACCCATCAATTTGTCATAGTTGTTTGATAAACAATAATAATGGTTTACCTAAGTCGATGCCGAGTATACCTATTCATTCGATACTGTTGCGGGAGTGTGACTTTAGCATCCTCCGGCACCCTCGCCACCGTGGTGACCGCTGAAAAAAAATCTTTTAAAAAACAAAACATTGACTAAAGTGGTCTGGCTGCAGCCTCCTCTATTCTATAGGATATGGGTATATATACAGTGCCGGATCAAGAATATTTGCCGCTCTGTACCTATTTTTTTTTCTTTCAGCGCCCTCTCTCATTAATATTTTATATCTACTCTTTTACTATCTTGTAGTAGAAATTGGCGTTATGGTTTGTGCGCTAAACTATAATGCCGGAGGTCTGGGTTCGATCCACAGCCTCGTCCACCAATATAAAAAAAAAACATATGTGTGTACTGACGTACGCGCGCTAGAAGTAAAATTTCTTTTCTCTCAAACAAAGCCTCTCGCCTCTGTCATATTCTTACTTATAAACGTACAAACATTTTGTATAAACCAACATAACAATTAATTGTTGATTTAAGATTATAATGAATTCTTTACAAATTGGTTAGACAATCAAACTAAAGTTGACGATTTTCGCTTAGCCATTACACCCCGAATCCACAGGGCATTCAGATGCCCAACATCACAACCACAATCCAATCAGCGAATTTTTACCGATGGGCAAATTATGTCATGTCGTTTCACATACAAGGGAAACATACAGAAATTCCGTTCCCACCACATTCAGCGAGAACCAGAAAATACTCACACACATGAAATGCCAAATCTCATGCCCAAGCTTTGAACAGCGGCCATGTCGTGTTGAAAAAGTAGTTTTCGTCGATATGTTGCTGCACGGACATGGATTTTTGTGCCTCCATTGGATTTTTTCTAGACATGTTCATAATCCGAGCATCGTTCATGCCCAGTGGAGGTGGCATGTAAGGGCCAGCTGTACAAACGTCGATGTCGGTCAAACTTTTATCCGTGATTCAGCAATTTTAGTCCACCGACTCCGGCGAGTTAACTGAGGTTCTCTTTTGATTCAAATTTTTATCCGTGGTTTAGCAATTTCAACTCACCGATTGACCTCAGTAAAATCTCCGAAATTGGGACGAGATTTAAGAAAGGAAACGAGACGAGAGCGTGACATTATTCACTGTAAGCATTTTGGAATTATAAAACCATTTCCCAATTCAATGGCAAGAGACTTTTGACGAGATTCAACAAAATAATAATATTTGCTGCATTTTATTAACCTTCAAATCTGATCCGGATAAGATCATGATAATAAAACAAACAGGATCACGGTGAAAAAAATGTTATATACCCATCTCTTTTTGTCCTTTTGTGTATTTAGGTGTTCGTTGTCTTCGTTTTTACTCAAAAAGCCATCTACCCGTCAGCGTTAAAACTAATTTTTGCAAGGAAGTACTAAAGGTGTGTGTTCAAAAATGGATTTGCAAATCCAAAAGCAAAGCTGGACCTTGAATTGTTTTTGTAATAAATGTATTTTCGTGTGCAAATCCAATCCCGATCAGATCTGGGGGAAATTAAAATACCTACGGCTTTTAAAGCTTACTGATTTACAAATTCTTAATCAATTAATTTTACGTAACGTGACGACGTGAAATGCTTTATTTTACATATCCTCGTCAAAGTTTGAAACTAATTTAACAAGAACGACGAGATCTCGTCATACTCACGTCTCGTTTTCTTATCGCATCCATTGTGTTCGAGGACTAATTCCAAATGCATATGGCAATGCTGTTTTAGATTTGTCAGCGGGTTAAGGATTCCTCGTATATGGCAATGCTCGTCTACGTTTGTCAACATTCAACAAGATAGTTTTGTTTACTTTGTGTTTTTCTTATTTTAGTAAATTTATTTGTTCATTTTAAGTAGTTAGTTTATAAGTTAAGTTGGAAAAAACTGATTTGTGTTATCTAGCTTTAAGTGTTAAATAATTTAAATTAAAAATATGGTCGAAAAATATAATTATTTGTTTGTGTTTGTTTTTAATAATGAAAATCGTTTTCTGTTCTGGTGGCTGTTTTTTGCTGTGTTTAATTTAAAAAAAAAAAAAAAAATTTCGTGTGGTTTTTTAATGAAATTATGTGTTTAAATTTTGTGCCGGTTAGTTTTTGTGGCTCTTTTGCCAAAAAACATTCTTTTTCGGTATAAAAAGATGTTTTTTTTTTAATAATTATTGGTGGGTAAAAGTTTTTATATAGAGCTATGGCAAAATCTGTCGCGAAAAATTCTGTCGGTTTTTGACAGATAAAAAGTGTCGGTTTGACATGTCACTGACAGCTCCATATGAAAATTTTTACCCTCAACGCCGCAAAAGAAGTTTTACTTCAAAAACGGCTACTGCTTGTTGCGAGGAAGTGGAAAATCCTCAAAGGTTATCTCTTGTCACAAATAAGAGCCTCTCACCTTAGCCGTTCGGAATCAGCAGAAAAATTGTGGGTCCCTTCCACTCCTGCAAACAAACAAGCACACAAGAATGGTTGAGAGTTGTAAGTTAGTAGCTTCTGGCCATCACGCCATCAAATTTATTTATTTTGTATACAATAGTTGTGTCATTTTGAAGAACAAACATACAAAAAATACACTCTTCTAAGAACTTTAACAATGAGGGCAAATAATATTTTACAATTAGTTTTAAAAATCTTCTACATAAATGTATGTTTGTATGTAAAGATAACAACACATCCCGGATAATCTTGTTGTCAAAAATCGTTTGGAATCCCCAAACAAGTCCCAAAACACCATCATTACTCCTTTTTGCTATGGCTACAATTTGTAACATATGAGAGCTTTGAATAAAATTCCCTTGGCTGCAATTTATTTACCACCCTGTATTTTCATATACGACAAAGCTTCACTTATCGCAAAATGTTAAATTAACTTTTTGCAAGTCCGATGCATGTACCAACATTAAATTTATGTACATAAATATATAGAATATGTGTATACATTTTGATGGTGCATATATTGTATAGGTATGATGACCAAAACGCAAGCACTACTTCCATTGTGCTCTAGAGGATGATAGAAATAAAATATGCTTCGTTCATACAGCTTCTCGCATACCTAGAACTCAATTTAAATTTTATCAAAACATATTTTTGTGTGTCACAAAATCCTTGGCATTTCAACCCTCCCTCCCCCTTTCCTCAAAAAAAAAAAAAAAAAAAAAAACTTTTGCTTTATTTAATACTTTTTCTATTATAAAGTGGTGGACTCTTTCGTTCTCATTACTTTGAAGTGTTTTCTACATTCTACAGTCAAAGCCCCATAACCAGACAAATTTCTTATTTTCTGGGCTCTCCCCAACCCATTCGTTCCAACGATTTTGGTCGGTAAATAAAATAACAATTTAAAATAATTAGCACTGTGACTTATCAGACTGAAGCAGTCCATAAACGATGGGGAGGTTGTAAGCTCTAAATATACCTTTTATTAAAAAAACAATTGGGTTTTTTATTATATATGTACGACATTAGCACGCTTTAAAAATACTATAATCAATTCATCCTTGCACTGGTTAATCTATAGACGTCGCCGTTCAATGAAAACTCCCTAAGTCCATTTCTATTTTATTCGGAGTTTTGCATTAGTTAGTAGGGTGGATCGTTTTAGTATGGAAAAATATTTATTTTTTTTTCGGAAAATCGAGTTTGGCTGCCGTTCAAAACTTGTATCGATGTATACCCTAACAAAATCCAAAATATTTTTTTAATCAAAAAAGTTTTAATACTGCCCCAAGCCACTTAAAATTTTAACCATTTTTTGATACAGTACTCTATATTTTCAGTACTATTATTTCAGTAGAATTAAACAAAAAATATGAATAACTAATTTTTTGAATCAATTAAAAAGTGGCCTGACAATATTATGTTAATATTTTGAATACAGTATGTTGTGCATAAGCACAGGGTCATAAGTTCATAGGCCAAAAGTCCCTAATTTACCTTTAAACCACTTGTGGGTTATAGGTTCATTGCCTGCTAAAAGAAATGAAAAAGAACACAACTTCACCGAAACTTTGAAATCTAAACAAAGACAAATCAGGTCTATTAAAATTACTTTAAATACAACTAAATTTAAGAATTGGCAATATTAATGGTCAGTATCAAGCGCCATTATTGCGGATAGTGCAAGATATTGAAGGATATTTAAAAAAATAAAATTTGCTTTGCAGTGTTCTACTATCATATTTCTTCACGCAATAAACAAATACAAAATAAAAAGGCAGAAAGGCTATAATCTTGGAGAATAATATTGCACAGTGTAACGACGCGACGGCCAATTTTCACTCAATTTTTGTTGGGTAGTATTTTGGACAGTAATATGGCTTTGTATAAAGGCCGCATTATAAGTCCATAGTTTGAAAACACACTTTAAGGCCTGCTTTAAATGGGCTGATGGATGGCTCAAAAGTCCACAGGAATTTTATGAGAACTTTTGACCAACCACAATGATTGATTTGTGGATTTATTAGCCACCTGACCTCTGGACCTATGACGCTACGTCTTTTGCTTTGACTACGAAAACTTATTTTTGATATAAAGTGAAACTTTTTTCAATACAGGGAAGTGCGATACGATCGATACTATGAACAAAAAATTCAAAGCCCAATACAATAGCTCGTATGAATAATGTTCGAAGATTCGCATCGCGCCAGTGTGGGTGTTCCCATTAATCTGCATGTAAATAAATTAAGGCAGGCGAAAGTTTCGTCGTCGTTCGGAAGTATTCGCGTTCGCTTAGGAGATTTCGAGTGTCATCCCCAAGACAGGAGCTGACAGTTGAGAGTTGTAAGTCACCAAGCCCTGGTTCTCACCAAACTGAGACCTAAGTCCATAATTTATAATTACATACATATTATATGGCTCGTCAATTAAAGATAAAATAAAATAAATCCATTTACTCTATTTTTTCCATATGATTTGTATGAAAAATAAACCATTTTTACAAATTTTCAAAGGGTTTGGGGCAGTACAAAATGAAATATTTCGGAGTTTTTAAATAAAACATTTGTAATGTATTGGATAGTGACAACTTTCTGTCAGTAGCCGAAATCGAAATTAAAAAAAAAAAAAAAAATTCGATCCACCTTATTAGTTAGGGACCTTTTGCAGAAGTTTTTACTTCTAAATTTGGATTAAAATTACTTAAATTACTTAAAGTGAACGCCCGACAATAAAAAATATACCATTTGAAAGCTTATATTAATTATAAGTGTCATGAGAAGAGATAATGTGAATCCGAAATGTTAAATAATGGATTCCACATACAAAAAGTGTAAAAAAAAAAAAAACAAACTCACGACACACACGGCTGTTCGTCAACACCAGAGCCAAAAGTTCACTTCCAAGGTGTTTCATGTAGCTTAGACGCAATATTTCTGTTTTGTTCCGAAAGATGTACTCTTCATCAACTTCCAATGAGTAGGGATCAGGGTTAGAACCTCAGTAGTAAAATTTCGGAGCAGATTTGTAAAAAAAAGTAGAGTAAATAGAAAATTTCTGGAGTAGATTTGAAAACGAAAGAAAAAAACCTTCAAAAATTGTATTTTTAACAAAAACAAAATAAATCACAGATGGTCGAATTTCGACCACAGGCGATACTATAGTTTACAATGATGCGCATTATCCACTAGAGTAAACGTGGTGCGAAACCGATCCATGGTTGCTCGAATTTATGCGATTTTGCGATTATGTCGACCGAATATTGGACGCAGCGCTCGATGAGTCTCGCGAACCGAACCATTATTTTGGTAATAAATTTGCACGATTCATAAATCATAATCATAAATCAAGTGACAGCTGTCAAAAAGACCAACTCCGAAAAAAGTATTGCCAGATTGAAAACCACACGTCAAAATAAAGAACACCCTTTATATGTATTATATAATTAAAATATTAATAATATCAATATTATTCCATAAATTTGAAATGTGCGTGAAGTGAGCACTGCCATTTTCGATTTTCAAAAAAAAAAAAAAAAAATGTGCTTTGATGTGCCGTAAACATTTTTAAAAACTTGCAAATTTTACTGATGGAATTTTTTTCAAAATTAAGATTAACCTACTTAAAAACTAAAGATTGATTTTTAAGAAAATCGTAGTTTTGCAAAAAGAATGTGTTTCTAAAATTTGCAAATTTGAAAAATTGTTTAGTATTTAAGTCACAAGGCTGCAAAAGTTGAGCACATTACAGCACAACTTTTTTCTGAACATTGGAAACGGTGGTGCTTATGCCACTCACATAATTTTGTATACAATTGTATGGTAAGTACCGTTATTTTTGGTCCTAAGAATAAAATGTCTTTAGAAATTATTTCAGTGGTTTTCGCTTTTCGTCGTCCCCATAATTGTTATGTGAATTTTGTCAAAATACCGTGTTTGATTTTTTTTTACAAAATCCCAACTAAAAATTTAATTGGGAACTAAAAGTGAAATTGTTCCCCATTATGAGGTTATTTTTCACCTTTTGTGGGACTTAATTTATCCCATGTTCAGAACACAGTATTAGAAAAGACGAAATCGTATTTCATACAAAATTTCAAATTTTCTTAAGACAAAGTAGACTAAGCCCATTATTATACTCTGCGGACGCTTCATATATTACTCAAACTAAATGATTATCCTCAGGTTCTGTTTTAAGTGCATTAAATTGCACTTAATCAAAGTCGTTAACTACTTTAATACATCTCACCATCGCCATCATCATCTTCTTCGCGAGGACGAGATACGAGTATAATAACTCTTAAAGAGGCAATGAACTGATGCGGGCAAAGAAATAAATAAAGTTTCAGAATTCTTTAAGGAGATGATGTGTTTTGTGGATGTTTCCTAGTAGGTAGGCAAGGCAGGCAGGCAGGCATCAGGTTGAAGTTTTACAGCCGTTCATCGGCCGCGGCGGCGGGCGTCGTCATTAGATTGCTCTTCAGAAAGAATAAGTTTTCCCCTCTACGAGTGTATAGCCATCACTGACTCAGTTCGGTTTTGTAAGTTAAATAGCAATGGGTGGAAATGAAAAACGGCAAAGCCCAGCCCGTTAAGGCATTAGTGTCTTATTCTTATACTCGGAGGAGGAAAATTATTGTTTAAACAATGCCATTAGGATTATAATTGAAAGAGTCTTTTAATGATTACAGATTAATGGTTCCTTGTTACTTTTCTTATTAAAACTTAGCATCGCAGGGAAGCATTTTAATTGATGGTTGTAATATCTTGAACTCATTTGTTACACATTCTTTATTATATGTCATTAAATCGAGGGAAATCACACTTTGTTAATAATATACTTCCTTGTTCCTTGGACATTATGTATTTACAAACGTGTGTTTTGGATTTAAGGACTAAAAACATACACAACTTCTTCATCGTGTAATGTTTCTAATGATGCATCTTTTGCTCATTCATCTTAAATTGTTTTTTGTCATTTGTTCTCGGTCAACGAACAACCTCCTCTATCTGGGTGTATTGAAGGATTTTATCGCATATCTATGACTATTTATCTACCATTAAAGTCTTCAATTCATACTAGATGTGATGCATTTCTTTGAAAAAAAAAAGTCTTTTAAAGCTCATCTCAGGGTATATTATGCTTTTATAGAAGGTATAAGATTGTAATAGGTTTGTGATTTTAGCATCACATAAAAAAAACACATTTGGCTTCTTCACCCCCTCTTCGGAAACTGTGTTTTTAAAATACATTATTTCAACTAACTTCTATAGGTCGGAGAGAAAATTGTGTATAGGCATAATATCGCGCTTTTAATTTTGAACATGCTTATTGTTTTGTTATAGGTTTAACTCTCTGTATAGGTTAGGCCAATATTAGGAAAACTGTTTTGATGGCGATATTTCCAGGCCTAGTATGAGTTGCTGGGTTTCAGTACTGAATAGAAAACTAATAGACAAATTTTCTAAGATTTTTGATATTTAATCAATATCTACATTATAAGTATGGGATACATGGATAGACGGGGGAATGTACTTTTACGTAGGATTATAAAAGAGTACAATCTTATGTGAATATAATCTTTAATGAATGATTGCATTCATGGATCTCACTTTCAGACTTTGACTTCAATGACTATTTATTTGACATTAAAAAGATTGCAATCATTTAACCCCCCGCCCCCCTTTATTTTACAGCAAGCAATTGAATGCAATCTTTTGGGAATTCATGCATTCTCTTGAATGTGCTTTGCATTGTTTTTCCCCTTTATTTATCATTTTTCCCAGTTACATGACAACATGCATATCACCTTTGCCTAATATTTCAAGTCGGATGATTAAATATATGCAAAACAATTCATGAATTCACAGAAGATTGCATTCAATTGATTGTTGTAAAATGAATGGGGGACCAAAATGATTGTAAACTTTTTAATGTCAAATATGAATGGTGATTGCACAATTTAAAGTCGAAGTATCAAAGTGAAATCTATGAATGCAATCTTTTTTTATTGAAGTTATTAAAGATTGCATTCACAAAAGATTGTATTCATTTGCAAAACTGCTCTTAGGTATATTTTCTAATTTTGTAAATTATAATTTGTATATACGCTACGCATATACAAAACACACACCTGTTATTTGTGGTCTTGTCGTGGTTTTTGGTTTAAGCAAAGGTCAATATTGTTGTGTTAAACTCATTAAACATGAACCCTCTCTATACCAATGGAAATATTCAACAGTTGGATTTTTTTCTCCAAAAAATAAATTCCAAAGTTCCTGAACATAATGGAATTATAATGAAATTCTTCCTTACACTTCCCTGAAATGTTCGTAATTTCGTGATACACGCACACGCACACCCACACACACATACACACAGCGTAGAGCATGTTCCAAGCTTGTTAATGGGCTCTTTTTCCCCATTGCCACAAACGTGTGCTGCCATGGCAGAGATAAAATTATCCAGAAATACGTATGTAGATACATAATAATGCCTCGGGACGAAATGCCAACCAAAATGCCTCTCGGGCAACTCCAGCATCAAATTTACTGCACTCACATTATACCAGTTCAAACCATGCAGAGAGCAATCAGATTTATAGTTCCTTTCCTTCTCCATGCAAACCACGACGACGCTATAGTCGATGCAGCGACGATGAGGACGATTTTTGAGGTGATGTATATTCGCACATTTGCGAAAGCAATGGCTGGCAAATATTTTATAAACAACCCCCTAAGTTCTCTATAGTATATGCGCGCATCAGATAGAAAATATTTTAGCAGGAAGTTGCATTTCAATGAACTCCATCCAAAAGTTGTAGAGCTGCGAGGTCTGTTCGAGCTACAGTCGACTATGGCCGTTGCCCTAAGCTGTATCGCTCTTTAATTTCGTTATCCTTGTGCTATTCCAGCGGGACTGATTGCGAGTCTGAGCTGCGACGCGACTGTTTGTCATGGATGGACACGCTTAATTGAATTGTTGTGTGTCGACGGAGAGGGAGAGGGAGGGGGAGCAGAAAAACCTCCCATCAGCTATCACCATCATCAGAGATATGTAAACTTTCACAATAGGAAAATGCAATTAAATTCAAATAGCTGCCATCCCTTGTTGTAAATTCAGCTTGGACCTTAGCTAGCTTAGAGCAGTGGTCTCGCTTCCTTGTGGCATGTCTCTGTACCCGGAGTCGAGAAAGCATTAAAAATTTAAATGGGATGGAAATGTATGAAGAGTGAATTGCGTATACAAAGTGAATTTCACAAGTGATGAATAATGAAAGCTTTACAAGACCAAAAACCACAGTTGAGATTTAATGAAAATAGACCCGAGCGAAAAAAAGACCATCAGAAGATTTCAGTATGAAGTGGTCCCGTTACCCGAGGACAAAAAAGAAAAAAATTAAATGTTATATTATTTGAAGTATATAGGTACTTACTTATAGGAGCACTGGATTATTTAATTTATAATATCTTGAGCTTTACGAGAGATATACGGGAATCACCTAAAACCAAGGCAACCTTATCAAAAAAACCACAATGCCCTATTAAGAATATGCAGATTATTATGTTTTATTATATGCAAGCATTTTTCGGACTATAAGTTTATAAACCCATTCCAAAGTATGTCTAACTTTAGACAGCTGTCCAAATTCAAACCATATTTATGAAGCTTTTGCATCGATTGTCTATAACTTAGACACTGGCAAGTGGTTTTAAAGGTTCTGCCAATGCCCAATAGGGACTTCCGAATTTTGACAGTTGATAGCGGCCATATTGTTGAAGCTCCATCTATCAAATCACCATGGACGGATATAGCGTTCAACAACACGGGGAAATGATAAAATTGTTTTATTAAAATGGGTGTTCTGTTCGGGCAACGTTCCGCGCGCTTCGCCCATTTTACGGCCGCCATAATCTACCTATACCAAGACGACTATTCGCAGTGTGGTGGATAGATTTGAGTTCAATGGTTCTGTAATCAATCAACCAACACCCGACATCGACGAAACGCAAAATCTGCCGAGAACATCACCGCTTTCCGTGAGAGTGTGCAGGAGAATCCGAACCAGTCCATTTCACGTCGCTCACAAAAACTCGGCCTTTCGCAGATGAGGCCCATTTCTGGATGAATGGGTATGTCAACAAACAAAATTGTGGAATTTGGGATGATACCAACCTACATGAGATCCAAGAGCGTCCAATGCATGCCGAAAAAGTTACTGGTTGGTGTGGATTTTGGGCTGGCGGCGTCATTGGTCCATATTTCTTTGAGAACGATAGTGACCAGGTAATCACCGTCAATGGCGAGCGCCATAGGTCTATGATTACCAACTTCTTTTGGCCTAAATTGGATGATATACGCACCAACGACATGTGGTTTCAATAGGATGGCGTCACGTGTCACGTGTCACAGACCTCATGCCACATCGCGCAGTAGTGCAGTGAAAGGTTTAGAAGTGCACGACTGTGTGCACACTGCACAGCCTTAAAATCTGTGCTTGAATGAATAATTTAATATGAAAGTGATTCCATTTCAGATGTTGTACGTATTGCCAAATTTAGAACAGTAATTCCAATATTTTTTAAATAAATCAGTTGGAAAATTTACAAATTGGATTGTAAAAAAGTACAAAACCAGCTTTTAAAATCAGCGACCCAAAAGTATGCAACAAAATCGAATATAATAATCTTAAATAATACAGTTAATTAAATAAATTTAGTAGTGTTACAGCGGAACACAAAAATATTCGGACCTTAATTTATTTTCTATAAATTCATAAAAAATAACTGTGTTAAAAAATTCGTTAGTTTTTATCAAAAATGTTTAATTTTTAAAAAGAAAATATAATATAAAGTGGAACACGTAAACATTAAATGGAAAGTGAGTCCAATTGCAACACTAACTTGCACAAATGTCCTTGTTTTGCGGACAACTTGTACAGACTGCAGATTTTAGACTTGAGACTGTTTTGCCCATTTCGACTCTGAGACATTTGCAATTTGTCATCATTTTGGAGTGACTTTTCTTCCTCTGGTGGGGTGAAATTTCACATTTTCAAATGGTGCATTTGTCCCTATTGCCTGGTTTTGGGTGTTTATTTTTGGACAAATTTCACGGATCCAGATTTGAAGTTCCATTTAAACAGAAAAATGTAACTTGCAATTGTCAGTAAAATTAATTTTGTGCAATTTGTGTCTTGAACTGATGTGTTCAAAATTTGAGAAGATTTCGGTCAACTAACTGGCAGTTAGTTTGAACAGTTTTGGACTCCTCATGGAAACTGGAAGACAATAATAAGGTTATTCCATATTGCTTCTTCAATCTCTTTGATTTTGGTTTTTGCTATCACTTTCACATTTAAGTAAATCTTAAAATTAAGATCTCTAAACTCTGAAGCTATCCACCTTATCACGATATGGACTCAAAGGCTTTTTTAATTTTCCTTAAAACTTGCGTTTCGTTACTAGGTTTCCCACATACCAAAGTCCCCAATTCCCCATACCATTGCAGCTAGATTGCATTTTGGTTCTCACATCGTGCTCTGCAAAAGGATTAAGTTTATTCTCTTTGGCTGAATGGATTGTACACTTGAGTATAAAAAGACCGGAGAAGTTAATGACTTTATTTTTGGCACAGCACATATTGAGCTATGTAAGAGAGAGTGAGATAGAGAGAGAGCGGTTCATGTTTCTGTTTCCTGTTTCCGGAGTTCTAAGGTAGCAATGAGATGACGGACCAAGCCAATTACTGCGGAGAAACGGTAAAGAGAGTTGTTTTGGATGAGTTGAGTGGCTGCGCCTCGAGTAAACGTAGGTATACACTCTATTGCAAGTATATATCTAGGTATAGGTAGGTATGAACTTCGGCTGCTGCATCTGGCAACCGCTCCAATTTGAGAGAAAGAACTACCGAATTAAGGCAAGTAAAGTTGGCAATGGAGAGATTCATATATGTAGTTATACATTTATACGGTGGTGTATAGAAACTTTATAACAAACCTTATCAAAAGCAGAGCTCTGAGCTATAGTGAGCTCTGAAGATGCTCTTGGGTCAATGGTATAGGGAAAGGAATTAGCGAAATCCAAATAAGTATTTTAATTAATTTGCCAAATGGCTTGGCCAGGAAGGATCCTTTTAGAAATTTATGGGAAGCACACATGCATTTAGGTGAAACAAAATCACGATGCAGCCATCATGAGAGCCAGCCAGCTGTAGAAAGTGTTTTCGTTTTTAGTTCGGATGGAGTTGACAAGGCTACATAACCTACTTAATGAGCTGGGTTAAAAGGTTTACAAGAATATTTTGAATGGCATCACATATGAGAAAAGGAAAGCATAGGTAATAGACATTGAATTTAATTGCTTTGAAATTGCTTTTGACTATCCGTTGGGTTTTTGTAAACTTTGTTGGAATTTTTGAATTACATTCACTAGATTTTTAAATTAAAAAAACATTGGACAAGAAAAACATTTTAGTTGCGATATAGATATTTATTATACTCGTATTACAGAGCAAGTTTTGCATTCCTCAAAAAAAAAAATAACTCGAGATTTCAATCAAACATGAAAGTGCGATAGTAGAGAACACGAAAAAATTGGATTCCAGAATTCCATCCGTCTTTCTGGTACATACATATATATTTCTGTCAGTACCTAAGCCACTAAATTGATTTTCTTCAAACTTGGAACTAAAGAACTGTAGGTGATTCCCTAGATGAGAAATTTTCACCACCAAAAATAATGATACCTGCCATGCAAACGTTATGAAAAAAGGTAATTTATCTCAGAAACGGCTTTTACGATTTTGAACAAAATTTGGTTATTAACAATAACTGTCATAGAACCGTTTTTTTGTTTTGTTTTTGTTGTTATTACAAAAGGTCCTTTCAATGCAAGATAATGTTGCATAGTTTTAAAGGGTATTTTTTTAGATGTGCGGTTTTCAATCTGGCAATATTTTTTTTGGAGTTGGTCTTTTTGACAGCTGTCACTTGATTTATGCTCAGTTTCGTTTGCCATTTCATAATAAATAGATTTTATTCTGAACAACGTTTGCAAATCGTCTAAATTTATTACCAAAATAATGGGTCGGTTCACTCGAGGCATCGCGCGCTGCGTCCAATATTTCGTATTGGGAGTGATCATAATCCATAACCCATTGTTGAGGCGCCATTACATCCTCAAAAAGTCACTTATTGGTGTGCTCTATATGGGCAGAGGGAATCGTTGGTCCATATTTTTTTCAAAAATGAAGCCGACCATATTGTTACAGTCAATGGGGAGCACTATAAAGCCGTGATGATTAATGACAATTTTGCTTGTTTACTACCCGCCAAGATCAAAATGAGCTTCATCTGAAAAGATGATTTTTTTTGGCAAAATCGGCATCTTCTCTAAGTCGATCGCAGGCCCACTTAGCGAAGCGTATACACAACCATATTCGTTCAGCGGAAGGATAAAACTAATTATCTGTCAAATCAAACATGAGCTAAGTGTTACCATTCACGAAATAAGCACTAGTTGCCAAAAAAAAAACGTTAGATGGCGGACCCTTTAAAACATAAAATTGTTAACAACTTGAACCATAAGAGCAAGTTCGTTCAATCTAGTCGATGTTGGAGAATTCTCTCAGCAGTGTCTTTTTTTTTTATTAAAATAAAATAGGTTCATTAGAAACATTATATTTGCTTAAATGTTTTTTAAATAACAAAAAAAGTCTACTGCGTCAAAGAAAATATGCACGACTGGGTCGCACGAACTTGCTCTTGTGGTTAACAACTGTGTGTAAACAGATATTGAAGATGCATGATGTATATATTTAGCGAACAAATATTAAAAGAGTCAAAAGTACTATAAAAATTATTTTTGTTTGATTTTTTTTGTTTATAAAAAAATATTTTTAAAAAAATTTAAATGAATTATTGTTTATAATATTGAGAAGCTACAGATTGCAAAATTATAACAAAATCGATCTAACCGTGGAAAAGATATTCGCAAATGACCCACAAATATATCCGCATTTTCTCAAAAAACGTGCAATACCTAATTCCGTAATGTGATTTTTTTGAGAAAAACCTGAAAAGCAGTTTTTTTACAATTGACTTGGTTATTACAGGTACGAAGTTTAATCAAAATCGTTAAAGCCGTTTTCGAGAAAATTTGAAGAAACCAAAATATTTGTATGGTAGCTACCCGTTCTATATGAGCTAAAACAAAAATTCTAATTTCCCTTCTAGGGAATCACATAAAAATGATCTGTACCAAATTTCATGCAAATCGGTCTACCCGTTTAGGCTCTAGCTCAAATTACAGTCGACGCACAGTGGTTCAGGAGCGGACAAAAATAATTTTATCGACTTTTAAATATTTAGATTTTTGACATTGTAGTTTGATTAAGAAATATTTAGTTGAAGCATTAGGATCAGGATTGTTTTTTTTATGAAATCAGTTTGTAAGTATACAATTTTGAGCGCCAAAGTTGATAAACGAAACTTCAGTGATTTTGAAGCAAAAAACGAGTATTCTTCAAAGATGATTATTTTTATTTATATGATTCTTTTGAATTATTTTTTTATTTTTTTTCTATAAGGCATATAAAAATAAATTAAATTTTGGAAAAAACAAATTAAGATTGTTGTAAAATTTTTGTTTACGAATTTTTAAAATTAGTATATTTTTTTAAGTTAAATTCAAAATTGAACTAAGAAGAAGTTAATGTTCCCTGGTCTTTCCCGGTCAGCCACATAATACATACCATACATGGGACCGTTAAGTATTGAATACAAAAAAAATTTGCTGCTAATACCTGCGAACCTTCAAATGCACCCATTTTATGTCTCAAGACCACCAAAAACTAAACAAATCCTTGAATTACGTTTTTTTTACTGTTTTATTTAAATAACTTCAAATCCTTTCCGTAAACCATACAAAAATATATATTTACTATTTTTAGAGGAAGTCCTTTACACCAGTACCATTTTTAATCCATTTTCTAAATAAATTTTCTTTTGGGGGGGGGCATAAAAATTCGAATGAATGACTGGATTATCTTTTTTTACAGTTTTATTAGTTACCTGCTTCCTAGGCTGAAATAAACTATAGATATATATAAGATTTTGCAGGCCAGTCAAATTTCAATATAACGGGTGATTTTTTGGCTGGTTTGGTTTTGGCAACACTGGTTTTGACAGCTGACGTGTGTTTAGTACCTTGTGTCACTGTCAAACAGCTTCAGTTTGGTTTGCAATTTAACCATGGATCGTCTTACAAATGAACAACGCTTGCAAATTATTGAATTTTACTATCAAAATTCGTGCTCGGTTCGAAATGTTCATCGCGCGCTGCTTGTGTTCAGCGATGAGGCTCATTTTTGGTTGAATGGGTACGTAAATAAGCAAAATTGCCGCATTTGGAGTGAAGATCAGCCAGAAGCATTGCAACAGCTACCAATGCATCCCGAAAAAGCCACTGTTTGGTGCGGTTTATGGGCCGGCGGCATTATTGGGCCATATTTCTTCAAAGATGATGCGAATCGCTACCGAGCGATGATAACAAACTTTTTTTTGCCCGAAATGGAAGTTCTTGACTTGCATGATATGTGGTTTCAACAAGACGGTGCCACATGCCACACAGCACGCGAAACAATGGCGCAATTGCGAGGCGAGTTTGGTAAACAGTTAATTTCACGTTTCGGGCCGGTCAATTGGCCGCCTAGATCGTGCGATTTGACACCATTAGATTATTTTTTGTGGGGGTATGTCAAGGCTAATGTCTATAGGGACAAGCCCGCTTCGATTGACGCACTGGAAGCCAACATCCATGCATTCATTCGTGAGATACCGGCCGATATGTGTGAAAGAGTATGCCAAAATTGGACTCAGCGGATGGGCTACCTGAGACGCAGCCGCGGTCAACATTTGCATGAAATTATCTTTAAACATTAAATTGCAAGGTTCAAACTCTCGATTCAAATAAATATTTCATTCATTTTTTCGAATTTTATGTGTTTTTTTTTAAAAAAAAGTTCTAAACCTCTTAAAAAATCACCCATTATAAAGGAAACTGCTGAAAACACAATGGCTGAAGCTGCTAGAGTGGAAATGGAGATCCAGAAATTAACACCAACTGTTGTGGACATCCATGGAAAAACATTCAGCATAAACCACCAACTTCTCTTTACTATGGTCGATAGAAAAGTTGTCCAAACAGTCGCTGATATATCTTCAATGGCGGTGTGTTCGATTTGTAAAACGAAGCCATCAGAAATGAACAACAATTTTGACCATTTGAGAAGAAAATCAGTTAACACTAATTTATATACTATGGGTATGTCACCTCTCCATGCACGGATAAAGTTCATGGAATGCATTCTGAATATCGCAAACAGGAAATAATTCAATAATTGGCGAACAAATAATAACAAATAACTGGAGTTAACGAAAACTTAATCCATCGATTTTCAGTAATATTGCAGGCAGTCAATTCTAATATTGCGATTGATCCAGAAAAGTTCGACAACTACTGCAAGACTACAACTGCCCTATATACATGGATTTGTATAGTTGGTTCTACATGCCAAACACAGTTCACAAGATTTTGATACATGGAGGAGAAATCATAAAATCTGCAATGTTGCCCATTCGAATGTTAACGGAAGAAGCACAAGAAGCTCGTAACAAGGATTATCGTCGTTACCTCTATTTAGTCATTCGAAGAAATGTTCTCGGTTAGCTACAAATAATGATACTATAAATATCCTTTTTGTTTCATCGGATCCTTCTTAAAGTTATTTAAGACGGCAGCCAAAAAAAAATTTGGAGTTATTAGACGATGTAAAGGACCTTATAGTAACAGAAGAAAACGAAAATTTAGACCAATGTTTATTTTTTAATTTTTTTTTTTTTATTTTATTAAAATCAAATTGGTATTTAGCTTTTTATTTATTTATAATTTATTTACATTTTATTCAATTAATCAAACAAATAAACTAAAGTTATAAATTTAATACAGCTTTTAATTATACAAAAGACCCATTTTTCAGTAGTGAGTTAAAACAGAGTTAGTTTACTCTAGAATTAAGTTATACCACAGTTAACTGAGGGATCAGTTTTTCAGTGGAAAATTCATGCAAAACTACTAAACAAATTCGGTCGATAAAACATCAAAAGCATCTGTTTGGTTAAAATTGAATTAGCTCACCAAATTTGATGAGTTAACTCGTGTATAAATTTAATCTCGCATTGAAAAACTGGACCTAAGTAAAGTACTTAGGAAAAAAAATGTAAACCCAAGTGGTTAAAAACTAGTTCGTGTTCATGTGAAATATTTTTTACATTTGCAGCTAATACTATGCTGAATTCTTTCAAATTATTAGGAATTTTCACTAAGCCCCAGATTTTTAGTGGTGAATTAAGCCAGAGTTAGCTAACTCTAGAAGTAAATTAACCCACAGTGAACTGAGGAAGCAGTTTTTCGGTGGAGAAATGCATGTGGAACGACTAAAAAAACTCGGTGGATAAAATATCAAAAGCATCTGTTCAGTTAATCCTGACTTAACTCACCAAATTTGAAGATTAAAGTTAAACTTGGGTTTAACTTTAATCTCACACTGAAAAACTATAGTAGACCTGAACAGCCCAATCTCGCAAGTCTGGCTTTTGACAGCAAAAGTACTGTTTATATTAATGAGAGTACGGAATGCTACGCGATCTCTGAAATATGAAATTGTATTAGCTTACTCAATTTACCAAGTAGGACATTTATTAAATTAACTGCCCTTCAAAAAAAATATTAATCTCAGTAATCCTTGATCATCAGTAGATTCGTTTAAAAAAAAAAGTTTCATCAATGCCAAAAATCAAACATTACAATACTAAAGAAGATGGAACTGGACATAATAGAGAGCAACTTTCAAGACGCTGACTATTGCTTTTACATTGCTGTTTATGGAGTTTTTCTGATAATTTGCGTTGCAGTGACTTCAAAAATATTACTTTTGGCAGAAGAAAACATGAATCCGATCCGAAGTCTGAATAACATTGGGCCGGTGGCGGTGGAATGGCAGTTGCAGCCGCAGGATTTAGATATCCCAATTCTCTTTTGGATAGATTTTCATTTAATTGTTGGATTATCAATAACAATTGTTTACTTTTTATTTAGACTTTATGACAAATAAAATACATAGAGAAGCTTGTTTTCTCATTAGCAAAACCAGCCGTCCAACAAAAATAGGCAGTACACGTCTTAGGAAAACTTTTTCAAAATCAGAAACGTGCCATATTTTTGCACCATATTAAATTGAAATAACTCCTTCACAAAAAGTGTTTGCCCGCCCGTGAATTTCTAATAGCATCTGACACAGACCCAACGTCCTATTCAAGGCACATCTGAGTATGCAATGAATTGCTGTGGCCAATGACGATTGGCTGCTGCTTGATGTACATTCAGAGTTACCCGTGTGCATTTGGTAATTTGTTCAGCTTTTTGATGTGTAAACATCTATGCTGGCGGTATAGTGAAAAAAAACGTAAGCGTTCGTGTGCAACGTTACGTCGTGCAACGTTACGGTGTGCAACGTTGCGATCTGCATACTAGGATGGGTGCGTTCAGTGAAAAAAATCTTAAGATCCGCTTCAAGCAAAAACAAATCCGATTTGGATCCGCGCACGTTGATGTTTACACATATTATTAACCGTGAGTCCCGGCACTCACACAATTTTTTTTCCTTGAGTTTCTGTTAAGGTGCTTTTGATTTTCGAGCTTTAGGAAAAAGCTTTTAATGATGAGTGTTAAGCCCGAACCACACTACGCTACGGAGTAGTGTGTCGCTATCGCTCTAATGTATTTCATATGCGTAGAGCCATATTTGTATCGTGTGATCTGTTGTGTCAAAATCTATGAAATACATTGGAATGACAGCGACACACTAATCCACAACACACTACACGAAAGTAGTGTGGTTCGGGCTTTATCGTGTACACTACGACAACCCTGTGAAACTTTAATGAATGTCAGATTTATGCAATCCACTGTAGCCAGAATGAGAGGCAAACGTCCTATCTTGCCTACATTGACAATTTTTGTTGGACAGAATATAGTTAAAACAATGTCTTAATAGTTCAAAAAAGTTGGAAATATGCTTTATTGAGTTAAATAAAATGTCACATTAGTCAATTTTTAGACAGTCTATTCCGTTGTTTAAGTTTGATAAGTTTTAGCCAACAATTGAATGTGTTTATTTATAACTTAGAGGGCTGTCTAAGGTTAAAGGTTAGATAACGATTATAAATACGACTGTGTATGTCTGTTCGCGTACTGTCCAAAACTGCGAATTTCTACGATTTTTGTTTCTATATTAAGTTTGAGGGATTTTGGACAAAAATTCGTAGAAATTCGTTGGTTTGGTTTGGACCTTGTATTACTTCTGAATATAATAGCAAACGCAATGATAAACGAATTCGATCGAAGCAGCTGGGGACCAATAATTATACTAAGCCCGCAATTCATTAACAAGAGTGGTTCCCAAATTTAACTTAACATGCGACTGCTTCCCAAGCTTGGAAGTCTATAAGCACGTAACGCAATCCATTTTAGTGTATTCGATACAAGGGTACAAGTATCGAGCAAAGGCAGTTTCTTTGTGGGCTGAGTTTGAACTTTTTCAATTCGATCGAACCAAATAAGGAACCCATTTTACGGTCTAAATGGTTGCCCTTCCAAGTCGAATAGGTATCCAAACTTTGATGGCTAAATTTGAGTCGACCAATTCAGTGAACAATCAGCCAACACCCTTCCGTCATCCAAAAGAAAGATCAACCAAAACCATCGCCGCTGTCTGTGAGAGTCCGTAGTTCTTCGAAAACGACGATGTCATTGCCATCAGTATCAAAGGATAGCGCCACCAATCGATAATAACCAATTTTCGGTGGCTCATGACATGTAAATCGTATGTATACAGCTACTATGCCAGAGAAGAATGAGCGGGTACATTTATTTTTTGTATTATGTCATTATTTGAAAAATTGTGGCAGCAGAATATTAAGTCGCACGACCGAGGCGGACAAGCGACTGGACCATTTCGTGAGATAACACGTTTTCCAAACTTGGTTTCCAATAAATTGATTGTGACATAAGCTGTGTGGCTTGTGGCGCTGTCCTGTTGGAACCACATGTCCTCCAAGTCCATATCATCCAATTGGGGCCAAAAATATTCGGTTATCATTGAACGGTAGCGATCCCCATTCACAGTAACGTGCCGGTCTTGATCATCACGGAAGAAGTACGGCCCAATGACGCCGCCGGCCCATAAACCATACCAAACCGTAATTTTTTCGGGATGCAATGATGACTCATGGAGTACGTGTAGATTGCTGCCTGACCAATACCGCATATTTTGTTTAAAATACGACGCTTCTGGTGGTCAACCGGCTTCAGTTCTTGCATCAATTTAATCTTGCATTAATGTAGGCCAAGATCTTTTCGCAAAATTCACCACAACGACGTCACAGAGATGCCCAACGCTTGAGAACGACGTGTGAGAGACACATTTGGGCTTTCTGCAACTGAAGCTTCAGCGGCAGCAATATTCTCGACACTACGGGCACTTCTTTATCCCACTGGCACAGGAACATTTTGTTCTGTGCCTGTGGATTCAAATTTTTCCACTAGACGCTCAATTGTTGATCTGCTAGGACGATTATGACGACCATAAATTGGACGTAGCGCTGTTAACGTTGAGGCCACTGATTCCGAATTTCGCTAGTAAATTTTAATAATTTCGACTCGTTGTTGGCTCGTATATCTTTCCATCATGACATGGTAAACCTACATGAAATGGTAAACCTTACTGAAGAGAAATGTCAAAAGAACGGCAAGAAATATGGCGTCGTTTGCTGTCTCTGTTGCTCTACATGTATAGCGTCCCTGTTGAAAAACCCTTTATTAATAATAAAAAAGCGACTGCCAACGCGTCATATTTTTTGCCCTTTTAGATCCAATTTTTGTCATAAGAGCACGATAATGACAATTATTGAAAACAAATATGGTATGAATGATCGCATTTTGTGAATTGTATAAAAACAGGCTTAACAATTTTTTGTAATCAAAAAATTATTAATGGTAACCCTTTTTAATATTATAATTAAAATAAAATATTTTAAATATGCATTATTTTGGAAGCGCGTTGTTATTTTTCGAAGCAAAATGTCTAAATTAGTAGATGCCATTTTAATTGCAACAAGAATTTAGCCTACTTATGCCATGATTTTCACAAACACATTATTTTTTGACATTAGAGAATCACGAACACATATTAAAACTATTCGCCTACCTTTTTCTTAAAGAAATAAAAAATACGAAAGATATATTTTTTAAGTTTATCTACACACACTCGTTCTCTTTTTAACAACTTCTGTGGGAAGAGACGCACTCTCATAGGAAGAGTTCAGGGAGCTTAACTATAGATTTACAAAACGGCGTCTATAATCGCATAAGAAGAATAAAACTCTTGCTATAGGATCAAGAGGCTCCCATAACTAGGCCATTTAAGGCTTTTAACAGTCTTATACAAATCTAGAAGAATTCCTCAAGAGTGCATTTAGCTCCCTAAAATAAGTCTAGTAAGGCTTTCGGAGCGTCTTATTAGAGGAAAAATGTTACTTGGGGTAGCTGCAGTAAAAGTTGACTCATTTTTAACTTTTGGTACTCGCTATATGCTGCATTTGAGATAACATATAGGATCGTCCCATACTTTTCTCTTTCTGATGAAAGCTAGTCATGAGGAACCAGGCTACGCTGGAGATGTCATTTGCTACATGAGTGAGCGACTATAATTACGGCTTGTGCTATAGCGATTCGTATAGCTGGAGCTGCACCTGCCATCGCCATGCCATGTGTTTAGCCCGTCATTAGTTTTTGGTATGGGCACCAAGCTCTTATAACCATGAGTAAACTTAGATATTCCAAAAACTACACACAGCGGCATGTTGGGTCGATCGAACTTACCCCGTTTCGCATTTTGTCAAACACTGACATGCATGTGGAAATTAAGTTTAATTTTAAGCAGTTTGCTTTCGATATCTGGATAGAAAAACAACCTGACCAAAATTAATTAAAACCGAACCTTTACTTCAAACGCATCTCCATATGTGGAGATTGTGTGTTGTCAAAAAATATATCCGAAAAACCTTAAGCACTTTCCGTTTGCTGACTTCTTTATAAATCGTATTTTACACTCTGAAAAAGTGGTATAAAAAGTGTTATTTACAAAGTAAAAAAGATAAAGAAGAAGAAACTCCAAAGTATCATCATTATTTGTCATGGAGTTTTCAAGTTTTTGTCGCCATCGTCGCCAAAGCTGCTAAAATACTCCCGTTTATCTTTCGAGGAAAAAAAAAAAAAAAAAAACTTGAACTTTCCAAGACAAAGACTAAGGAACTTTCCTTCCCTTAAATCACCACGCGCGCCACCGATGCGCCTTTCTCACCACAACTTTTGCTCGTCAACGGAATAAAGTTATGGAGCGACAACGACGACCGACCGACCGACACGCCGACGACGTAAGACGAAAAACTCTCTATCATTGACACCCAGAGTTTGGTCTTTACGAGCGCTTAGCATGCATTATTTTATATCTTTGTTGGCAGAGAGTCTTAATGCAGCTTAATGCTCGGTAATCACGATTCACCCTATCTGGATAACGTAACGGTACAGTGTACATCAGACAGAGCAACTTGATAGGGATAGGAAAATGGAGTAGACACAAAAAAAAAAAACTGCCTCTTCTATTATGTTATAGGTACACCACAAAACCTAGCTACTGAGATCAACAATGCTACGCTATTTAGGAACTACACTCTGTACACCGTCAAAGACAATAAGCTGCTAACGGTTATGAAGTTTTAGGGTGAAAACTTGGGATTGGCGTTGCGCTTGCACTTGCATCACTGCACAGGAAGAGTTGAGTTTATTTCTATGTTTTTCTTTTGTTGTAGTTATTTTGTTGAAATTTCGCACTTCTCTGTTCCTTATAGTGATGGCTGATGGGTATGGGTGTAGTATGCTATGACTTTCCCATTCTGAAAACATAATAAAAACATGATTAATTATGAAGTTTATTGCTTTTGCTTTTGTTGAAGCAAGGAACCTAGTCTCAACTCAACTAGCGGAAAAAGGAAATTGAGCTGAGGAATGAAAGTCTTGGGACCTGTTACTCAAGGCCTTTTAAATGGAAAATGGCAGTTTTAAATGGTTTGATGGCTAGTGGTGGGGTGTTGAATTTTTTTGAACTTGAGGCTTACGTCAAAGAGTTAGTTGATATTGGTTCTTTATAACCCAGACACAATTTGCAGTTCATATCATTTTATTGTGTGAATGTACGATAAGCCAATTTAAACACCACTAAAACAAGTCCTTAATACCAAGCCCATGTGTCAGTTAAGTTTCTTTGTAATCCAAACCACATCATAGCTTTTATTCAGTATCAAATAGCACTATAGGTACCTCTACTCCTTACCTTAATTACATAAATGTTAAATTTTACGTTCATACGTATGTTTGTGTAGGTATAATGTTCACTAATTAGCATCAAACAACCTCGGCACTGCATAGCGACCTGAAGCTGAATTTAACCCGTAAACATTTAAGTGTATATACCTAACCTATACCTATGAGTAGATACTCAGGTAGCGTCTCAGTAAATGAAGCATTCATAATTATACCCCCAGTAATTTGAATATTTCAGTGCAAGGACGTATTGTTTTCCTTGACTTGTTTTTCTGAATAAATGTCTATTACCAAGGGCTAAAAAAGGAACTTGTTTTCATTTCAATAGGTTGACATTACATATTTATTTGCATTACTCTTATATTTGTCAACAGATATGGATACGGATAGATTTACGACAAACTTGCTGGCCCGCCCCGGCATTGCACCAGGAAGATAAAACTCAAAAACTCAGTTGCGTACAAAATTTGGTATAGTTTGGGCCAACTTTTAACGTCTAAGATTTTAATGTAAATTTGTTTATAATATGTACTCAAATTAGTATAATAAAAGTCGGCGTGCAGTGGGTATAATTTACTAAAACCAATTTCTGAATCTTTTGGGGCTAGCGAGAACCATCTGTGTACGATTCAGTGACATCTGTAGGTTTATGAAATTTTTTGTCTATTTAGCACAAACAAATGAACAATGACTTCTTTTATTACGTATGTATAAATCGAATTACTTTAAAAGAAGCAATTTTTCTATAATTATACATGGTTTTTCCTAGTAAATGATCAATACTTTATGTGTGCAACGTTACGTCGTGCAACGTTACGTCATGCAACGTTACGTCGTGCAACGTTACGTCGTGCAACGTTACGTCGTGCAACGTTACGTCATGCAACGTTACGATCTGCATACTAGGATGGGTGCGTTTAGTGAAAAAAATCTTAAGATCCCCTTCAAGCAAAAACAAGTCCGTTTTGGATCCGCGCATGTTGATGTTTACACAATCATATTAACCATGAGTCCCGGCACTCACACAATTTTTTTTTAAATAATAGGTATTGTTTTATAAACAAAATTTTTGAAAAAAAAAAACTTTTAAACAAATTTATTGTCGGTTTTTTTACAAAAATTTACGAAATTGAGTACTCAATAATTGAGTATTCAATAATTTTAATAGTTCTTTGTCAAACCCTCTAGTAATTAGACTGTGGCGCAAAATTATAGTCAGCTCCTATAAAGTAGAATAAGTACGTACTAACTAAAACCCATTTTAATTTTAAAAGCAGCTACTAGCTAGTTTTGCATAATTTATATAAACATTTTTTAACCTACTTACAACTAGTATTACCTTTAAGTCCTATTCACAATTAATTTTCCTCAAACAAACCCAAAACTAGACAGTTTGGGAAATCAAATACAGTTTGATTGGTATAATTTTTCAAAATAAACGAACAAAATTCACAGTAGACGAAAGTACCTAAACCAACAGGAGCAAATAACAAAAAAACAAAAAGATACAACAAAATCGGAAAAAACTTGACTTTATAATAAAATGAGCGGAAAGGTATTTTATATAAAAAAAAAATAATAATTAATTGATTAATATCTGCAACTTGTAAGGATATAGGTATGAGAAGCCCACGTTTTTTCAAAGGCTCTTGGATTTGGAGATTTTCGATCACAATTGTGAATTAATATAAAAATAACACTTGATTTATAATTTTTGAAATAAAACTCAATGTCCACTGGAAAACGATTCAAAGTCAAATGTATGACTTTTACGGGAATTGATTTTTTTTTTATATTTTGGGCACACTCAGGGGGTTGTGACTAACCTTTAAGCGTTTAGGAAAGTGGGAGAAAATTTGAACGGAGATACCGATGGTAAAGAAAGATTCTATATATATATATATACTGGAGCTGCGATCAGAGCGGTGATGCGAGAGTTGAGTTTCTGGCAGCTCCAGTATGTGTCCAGCCTAATGGTCGTTCTTCTTATAAAACATTTAAATTGAAAGTAGCACTTGCACCAGACTCAGTGTCGAATAATAAACCTGGATCTTTTAAAGCTAGAAAATTAGTAGAAACGGATTAAAAGTATTTGTTATAAATATGTTGAATCTTCATCAGCCATTGAAATGTTATATATATTAAGAAACGTTAGTAATCCCAGAACAAGTTCACCTAGTCACCACTCGTTGAGTTTCTTTCCTTTTTTTAACTCCCAGACGTCATCTCAATTCGAGATTTAATCGAGCCTCGCTTTATTCTAATGACGTCTAACGATCAGTGTTCCCAGTTCAAAATTCCAAATCCAGTCAAATCTGACTTGTTGACTGAATTTCTTTTTTCCGAATCCAGTCAAAAAAAACAGTCAAACATAAGGAAATCTGTTTACAAGTCAAAAAAGCAGTCAAATATGAAAATACAGTAGTCCCTCGATAATTCGAACTAATTAAAACATTTTTTTTTTTGGATTTTAGAGGGATTCACATTACTGGAACATTTTTCAGTTCTTGCAAACTGATTGAACCAACTTTCGTATTCATTTACAACAACACAAAATAATTTCGTAAAGCACAGACACGAACCCAATTTTGAGATATAGAATTTTCGAAAAGAATGTGTATACAAATTTTTTTTTTGAAAATTTTCACATGCAAGAAAATATGAGCTTTTTAGAAATTTGTATAAATATCTAATTTATTTTAATTGCATTCAGCCAATAATGCAAAAATCAAAAATAACGTTCTATGGGAGGTACTGTTAATAGTTGTCCAGCTCAAAGATATTTTATATTTAATAGTAGACCGTAATTACTTATTTAAGCACATAGACCGATAAAATATCATTCGTTCTCTCGTGAAAAATTCAATTTTTATTTTTGATTCGATCGCTAATCTCATTTTTTGGTTCCATTTAAATAAAATTTATTTTCACGATCGAACCACTAGGATGGGTATCTATAAAATATCGTTCGTTCCGAATTTATCGAACTATTGAAAATCCATTTCCGAACCGTTCAAATAAGAAAGAAAAATGTAATTTTATTATAGGAAAAAAGTTTCAAAAAACTAAAGTTACTCAAGGACAGTTTCAAAAAAAAAAGTTTTGAAATCCTTTGACCTTCATTGTTCCTTGATAGATTTCAGAATAAAAAAAAATATTCTCAAAACGTTCCCTTTAAGTCAGTTAAAAAGGTAGATATAGAAAAGTGTATACGGATTAATACATAAACATATACATATTTGTTTTTTATTTTGATACACAATAATTACTAAAACTTTTGGAATTCAAATTTGCTTGGAAAAGTATGGCTTTATACCCAAGTTCTTTTTTTAGGCAATTAAAATAAATAATTAGAGTTGAATTAGAATTTGAGAAAATTACTAAACGATTTGAAAATAAAAAACAAAAATTTCGAATTGCGAATCAAACTTTTTCTTTTAAATAAAAAACTTAATTTTTTCGAAAATCTACACTTTATATTTCTATACAAAATTTAAATATTTACTTGATTAGTCACTTATCCAGCCTTATCACGAACTTCAACGTAATCGGACACTTGTTACGAACCACCCCTCACAGAACTCACAGAACCCATCGTAGTGCAAAACTTCACACAAATTGCCATCAAGAACACATTCGATGACAGCTTTTTCGGGATTCTTAAACAAATCCGATTGCGATGGAATGCGTGAAAAAATCGTAATATCCGTTTAAATAACTGACCTAATAGCCCACAAAACAGATCAGTTTTCAATTAAAATTGTATGCTTACGCATATTATATTAACGTGTAAGTACGAAAAGTGCCCCCCTTGCCCCTACCTCCGGGCGCCTATGGTTAACACTGACTTGGAAGTTTTTTGAAACATTTTTTTTAAGGTCAGGTGCAAATTGAATTATTAAATCCAGTAAAAAAAACAGTTAAAAAAAACAGTTGACTGGTTTTGTTTTTCATTTCCAGCTAACGCCGATAAAATCCAGTCTAATCTGACTGGAAACCAGTGAAAATGGCAACACTGCTAACGATTAACGTTGATACTAGTGACTTAGTGTCACTTTCACTTATATTGTTAGACGCATACGAATGTAGTCCCTATAGGGCTTCTTATACCGCACACTATGACAAATACATACATACACATTATGAGGACTCGATTTTTCCAAAACATGGATTGCAAACATTGATTAATTTTTGCGATCCGTTGGAAATTCAGATCTCATTTTCGGTGTGTAAGTAATAGTATTTTTAGGAGATTTTCGCCATTGTCTGCCTAACAAAAAAAAAACTAGTTTAAACAATTTCATTTAAATTTTGTTTTCAAAAAAATTTATAACCCTTATTACAAAAAAAAAAATATAGCATGATATTTTCAGCGTGGCCGATGGTTTGAAATGATTTGTTTTCTATTTCTAGTAGATTTTTTATAAATTTTTCACTCCCACTTAACAGGGGGAAATAGAATCCCCCTTTTGTACGATTTTTTTTCTTGTCTTGACCCAATCTACAAGCCCTAGCCTTATGTCGCATCTTATACAAAACACCTTGTTAAGTATTATAACCTTTGAAATATGTAGTTAAACATTAATAAAAGCAAGAAAATTTGCATTAAATTCTATAATATTCAAACATCTTCATTTAACGTTACTTTAAAAATTAAAAAAACTAAAACTAGACATCTTAATCTAAGTACATACCATAGTTAGATTGTACAATATTGGCAGATCTACGGTTGGTAAATTTTGTCCCAAAGTCTTACAATTTAATTGATGGTCTGACAATGACGTTTGTCACAATATTATCAGAAACAATTACATAAGTTCTTACGGTTGTAAGACATTTGGGGACATTTTTTTTACTGACAGATGTGACATATTATTTTCATGATGTGTGGCACGTGGCGCCCCCTTTTTGAAACTACATATCTGCAATATTAAGGCCTTCCAATTTAGGCAGGAATAAGTTGATAATTATGTCTCTGTATCGCTCACCGTTGAGTGTAAAATTACCACAATCATTTTCATAAATCGCACTAAATGGTGACTTTTTCTGGATATTTAATGGTGTTTCTACATGACTTGTGAATTACTATCGCTCCAAATACGTCAATTCTGTTTATAGGCAAAGCCATTTCACCAAAAGTCTGCTTCATTATGAGCATCATTAAAAGCCCGTAATGCCCGATGAGTTTCTCAAATGGAACCATGTTCTTCGAAATAAATTTGAAAACTGTGCTTCCAATTCAATGTTCAATGTTGGAGATAGAGACGCAAATTTTTAAACAGTCCTCGTTTAAGGAATAAAACCGACTCTAGTAAACGCAGTCGTTTAGCTGCGAGCCCTTGTCTAACCTTTTCTTAATTTTAAACACTTTAAACAACTCTTCTAACTAATGAAGTGTGAGATGGTGTTGTTTTGTCGTTTTAATGGTTACTGACTTCATGTACCACAAATTAAAGCTAAGACAGTTTTCGTGATTGTTGATTTACATGCTTAAAATCTTCATCAAACATTTTTCTTTAAATTTTTCTTATGAAATTACAAACGTTGAATGGATAAAGTATACTCTAAAAAAAATAGAGAAGCATTTTGCTGCTTTTAAAGTTAGACGAGTGCTTTAGCGTTAAAGTATACTTTATATCGTTTAAAATTATCAAAGAGTCGACTCTCATTCTAAAACTCATTTTGAGAGTCGGCGTCCAATTTAAAAATCATTTAGAGTATGTGTTTTAAATGTTTAAAATTTTGCGCCACAGATATTAACTAGTATTGAAGTTCACACAAATTATTTATTTCTACGTGTTTAAAACTATTTCCAAAAACTAAATTTTTGTCAACATAAATACCTTTGTAGTGATTCCTTTTTTTTTGTGTATTGCCTACAAAGAAACCCTAAATGCTTTCGGAATAAAAATATCATCTAACACTATTTGAGTAGTACTTTGTCTTTATACTCAGTCCTGTCAAAATCACTTTCATAGTTTCGAAGATTAACCTGGACAAACAGACAGACAACATTTTTTAAAAATAATGCAAGAAAATAACACTATATGAGGTATTTTTTTACAAAATCAACGACAAACACTACAATTATATTAATATGTACAGAAGTAGATGAATAAATGTATATCTTATTGCCAAAAATAATTGAGACTGATTTTTAATAAAATCGAATCGAATATACGTGAAACCTGCCAGGAGTTGATGGTCGAAAATTCAGATTAAAGCTTTCTAAGGTAACTTTTTAAACACAAAATATATCTTCCCCAATTATATCGGGGTTTTCAATAAGAGCGCTACAAAAGTTTTTTTTTAAATAAAACAAAAACGGTTTTGGATATCAATGAAATTCTTTATTCCTGTGGCAAAGTTCGATGCCATTATGTATGGAACTCGATTTTTTTTGCATGGCCACCACGGGCACGCTTGCAGAAGTCCAGACGCTGAACCCAATTTTCGACGGTTTTCAAGCATAAAACGGCCGATTTTCGAGATGCAATGATGACTCATGGAGTACGTGTGGATTGCTGCCTGATAATACCGCATATTTTGTTTATTGACGAAGCCATTCACCAAGAAATGAGCCTCATCGCTGAAGATGATTTTTCGATGAAAATCCGAATCATTTTCAAGTTGTTGCTCAGCCCAATTCACGAACATACGACGCTTCTGGTGGTCAAGCGGCTTCAGTTCTTGAGTCAATTTAATCTTGTAAAGATGTAGGCCAAGATCTTTTCGCAACATTCGCCACAATGACGTCACAGAGATGCCCAACGCTTGAGAACGACGTGTGAGAGACACATTTGGGCTTTCTGTAACTGAAGCCTCAGCGGCAGCAATATTCTCGACACTACGGGCACTTCTTTGTCTCACTGGCAGGGGAACATTTTGTACTGTGCCTGTGGATTCAAATTTTTCCACTAGACGCTCGATTGTTGATCTGCTAGGACGATTACGACGACCATAAATTGGACGTAGCGCTCTTAACGTTGAGGCCACTGACTCCGAATTTCGATAGTAAATTTTAATAATTTTGACCCGTTTTTGGCTCGTATATCTTTCCATCACGAAATGGCAAACCTTACTAAAGTGAAATGTCAAAAGAGCGGCAAGAAATGTGGTGTCGTTTGCTGTCCCTGTTGCTCAACTTTTGTAGCGTCCTTGTTGAAAAACCGTTTACATAAACGACTAGGGGCCAATTTTTCAATAGTCAGTTAAACATCAGATATTTAGAACTTATTCTTCAGATAAAGCAAATATTTATTGATACTTTTTCCTCTGATAGTTGACTGAATGTTTAATTGATAATTGAAAAATCGGCTCTTAATCTGCAGGAAACTTTACGGGATGACGTATTAAAAATTAATTTAATTAAATAAATTGTTAGATATCATTACTCATTACATACATATTTGAAAAGGAAGTGTTAAAACGATTTTCCAGCGATTATTTTCAAATATAAATGCAAATGTTTTGTATTTTACATACACGAAACACACAAAGTTAATATGGATCTTCAGTGTACTCGCAACAAAGCTATACAAAGTCAGAGAAATAAAATTAAAAAAAAAATATATAAAATTCCCAATCCCCATAATATCTTTTATTAACATATTAATCTGACGAAAATATTATTGTTTTGTTCAATATTCCACAATAATCTATTAGATAAACATTGCATAGGTTAAATAATTGAAGTCTTGTATCCTATAATTGTATCCTTAAAAAAAAAGTTACATCACGGAACTAATAAATACAATAAGTCGTGGAAAGTATTAAAAGTGAGCTATACCATCAGCAAAAACGTTTCTGGTTGTTAACAAACGGATATTTATGTGCAATTTACCAATTTCATATTTATTCGGTTTTTATGCATAACCATGTCACATGGAGAATATTAAATAAAACACAGGATTTTAGCATTGTGCTTTTCACTGATGCCATTTGTAGTGCTTGATGTTGAGGGTAGAGCATTTTCCATACTTAAGTTGCTTCACCATTCATATAACATCTGACACAATAACGTACTAGTATATGACATTTTTGTGTCCGTGAATTATTTATTTTTGCGTAAATTCGCTCAATTTCTCATCAACTCTGATGGCAGAACCTCCAGCCTACATACGCTTCACCTACGATGATATATACACAGTATTGGCAAATATCCTTGCGAAAAAATCATTCTTTTATCATGGAAATTGATTTATTCCCAAATGCCAAGTGAGGTATTCAAAAATATTTATTTATTTTGCATTTCGTGATGTGTGATGGGATATTCAAAAAAAAAAAAATAAAAAAATAATCCCTTTCCGACACAAAAAAGAAGTTTAAATGGTTTATGGTAGTGGTTTATACAATTTTGATGCAGCGAATACAACAACAACAAAAAAAAGAAATAAATAAAAAAAAATTAAATATTTTAATACCAATTTGGAAGTGAAATTGTGAGTAAATTTATTGTGGAACGTGCCTCAGGTCTTACACGAGCTGTATAGCAACTATTATATAGCCATCAATTCATTGTATGGGTCACCTGCAATTGCGAGGGCACTGAGGCACAGTACAGGCACTCAAATTCCTCCTATAAACGTGTCCCTTTTTACTGTAAATAAACGTTTCATTTCAGCAGGTCCTTTCCCGTTTTTCTTTGTTTTTTTTTAAGTGTTGACTGTTGAGTTTCACGTTCACCCAAAAGGCCGTTTAATATTGATGACCTCATATTTTTTTTTTCTTGTCAGCGGGACTCCCTAGAACGCAACGCACTCTCACGCAAAACGTCTTGAAAGAAGGTAACATGATGGCTACTCTTGAACAACGTAAATACCTACGCCAAATGATCAACTGAGAGCCGTACAATTTTAATCATAACGTTTTATAGCCTCATTTAAGATGTTCGCCACAGGTTTAATTACATAAGCTCTGGCAAAGCTATGTTCTATAGCTGGCTTGACAAGTTAAACTCCATAACCAGGCACCAACCAATCTTCCCTGTGCCAATTGCCAATTCAACCTAAATTTATTCCTTGTGTTCGTTTGGAGACTTTTTTTTCTGTGCCCATTTCCGCATAATCATCCAATTTAATTTTTCCGGGTTAAACGTTCGGATTTTGTTATTCTATTTCATCTGGCTCTTCGTCTCGTCCCGATTTTTCTTTCCTTTTCCGTTGTTGTGTTTGTGTTTTTTTTGTGTGTGTGTGTGGGTGTCTTAACGTATCGTGCTAATTATTTCTCCTCATTTTGCAATTTGCAAATATAAACCTCAGTGGCACATGGTTCTGTTCTATGCTGTGCAAGAAGCATTGTAAGATGATATTGGTATATAAATGAACTCGGAAAAGAGGAAAGGAAAGGCTCATGGAAATTAGATTGGTTGCCCTAAATTTGTATTAAATTTCATCAAGTAATGGTTTCGCAAGAAAAAAATTGACTCCTTGTTTCAGATTTTTTAAGAAAGTGACCCACTAAATATGATTGAACAGAGTGCGAGCGTTAGGAAAACAAGGAAGGATTTAAGAGGATGCACATTGCACAGGTTTTGAAGTTCTTAAATCACAATGGGAGGGAGATAGCTATATAGTGATGTGCATGAAAAGCGTAGAACATTAAACATTCGTGTAGTGCGACTGCAGAAAGAATCTCTGAACTTGACAGTACGACCGAATTCGGACTTAAGGTAACACTGATGAGCATTCTTAGAAGTGAGAGTACTACGAATTGATTTAGGACAGGGATGTACTTGGCTTTTTCGGTATAGAACACTGATCATAAGAAAATCGATAAATAATGATAGACATAAATATTGCGTCAAGAGGTACACATTTTTCTGTTATAGTTCTATCATCATTTAGTTGTTTCAATATAGGCTCACCAAAATCAAAAAACATTTTAGTAGAAAATTTCTAAAACCTATCTAGGCTGAGTTTTTTAAAACAATGAAAAGCTCTGAACTATTTCGTAAACGTTGCCACTAAGGGTCAATTTTTCAGTGGTGAGCTACACCAGTTTTAGCTAACTGAGGAAGCAGTTTTTCGGTTAGAAAATGGATGCGGAACGTCTAAACAAACTCGGTGAATAAAACATCAAAAGTATTTGTTCAGTTAATCCTGAGTAAATTCACCAAACTTTATAAGTTAACTCGAGCTTAACTTTAATCTCGCACTGAAAAAGTGAAAAATTAGATATTCATTTCGGAGAGCTTTGGTGTTTTATGTGCAAAGCATTTCCTCAAAATTACCCTTAATTAAGACCAGGTCTTTCGGTTTTCTTTGTTATTCCCTGAAAACCATTAATCTGTTTGCCAAAAATTGTATCTTATGAAATTCAACTCAATCAAGGTTTTGAGACTACATATTTTTCTAAAATGCGTCCATTAGGTAGGTACTTTACATTGCGGTGATGTTGAAAAAAGTACCGGGTTTTTCAACAAGGACGCTACAAAAGAAGAGCAACAGCGACAGCAAACGACGCCATATTTCTTACTTTTCTTTTGACATTTCTCTTCAATAATGTTTGCCATTTTATGATGGAAAGATATACGAGGCAACAACGGGTCGAAATTATTAAAATTTACTAAAGAAATTCGGAGTCAGTGGCCTCAACGTTAAGAGCGCTACGTCCAATTTATGGTCGTCATAATCGTCCTAGCAGATCAACAATCGAGCGTCTAGTGGAAAAATTTGAATCCACAGGCACAGTACAAAATGTTCCCCTGCCAGTGAGACAAAGAAGTGCCCGTAGTGTCGAGAATATTGCTGCCGCTGAGGCTTCATTTGGCAGAAAGCCCAAATGTGTCTCTCACACGTCGTTCTCAAGCGTTGGGCATCTCTGTGACGTCGTTGTGGCGAATGTTGCGAAAAGATCTTGGCCTACATTATTGCAAGATTAAATTGACACAAGAACTGAAGCCGCTTGACCACCAGAAGCGTCGTCTGTTCGTGAATTGGGCTGAGAAACAACTTGAAAATGATTCGGATTTTCATCGAAAAATCATCTTCAGCGATGAGGCTCATTTCTTGGTGAATGGCTTCGTCAATAAACAAAATATGCGGTATTGGTCCGGCAGCAATTCACACGTACTCCATGAGTCATCATTGCATCCCGAAAAAATTAAGGTTTGTTGTGGCTTATGGGCCGGTGGGTCATTGGACCGTACTTCTTCCGTGATGACCAAGACCGGCACGTTACTGTGAATGGGGATGGCTACCGTTCAATGATAACCGAATAGTTTTGACCCCAATTGGATGATTTGGACTTGGAGGACATGTGGTTTCAACAGGACAGCGCCACAAGCCACACAGCTTATGTCACAATCAATTTATTGGAAACCAAGTTTTGGAGAACGTGTTATCTCACGAAATGGTCCAGTCGCTTGGCCGCCTCGGTCGTACGATTTGACGCCGTTAGACTATTTCCTGTGGGGCTACGTCAAGTCTATGGTCTATGCCAACAAGCCAGCGACGATTGATGAACTTCGTACGAATATCGAACGTGAAATTGCAGCAGTATCGGCCGATTTATGCTTGAAAACTGTCAAAAATTGGGTTCAGCGTCTGGACTTCTGCAAGCGTGCCCGTGGAGGCCATGCAAAAGAAATCGAGTTCCATACATAATGGCATCGAACTTTGCCACAGGAATAAAGAATTTCATTGATATCCAAAACCGTTTTTGTTTTATTTAAAAAAACTTTTGAAGCGCTCTTATTGAAAAACCCTTTACATTTAAGCAAAGAACTGATATTATAACGAAAAAGGTTTTATCTTCACACTTTTTCAAAAAAAAAAAAAAAAACAATCATATTTAGGTTTCGGAAAATGTGCAAACAAATGGATCTTGCCTCTTTTCTTCACTTACATTTTTAGCCCTGGTCCAAAATAAGAGTAATTTTTACGAAATGCTTAAGACATACACATTAAGCTCTTATCCAAAATTTAGTTTTGTGGGAATTTGTCAAATGTTTGGCCTTTCTGTTGTCTAATTTTCCTTTACTAAAGGGTGTTTTTGATGTGTAAACATCTATGCTGGCGGTAGAGTGGAAAAAAAACGTGAACGTTCGTTTGCAACGTTACGTCGTGCAACTTTACGGTGTGCAACGTTACGATCTGCATACTAGGATGGGTGCGTTCAGTGAAAAAAATCTTAAGATCCCCTTCAAGCAAAAACAAGTCCGTTTTGGATCCGCGCATGTTGATGTTTACACATATTAACCATGAGTCCCGGCACTCACACAATTTTTTTTTAAACGTGTGGTTTTCAAAAAGAAATATTAAGCATATATAATTTAATTTTATTGCCAAGAATTTAGTTTTATTATAAAGATAAGGGTTTTCCATTATGTTTTAACATGATTTCGGGCAAGTGGCCGCCGCGGCTGGCTCGAATAAATTCCAGCCGAGAGGCCCAATTTTCGATACTCTGCTCCACAGCAGCAATAGCGTCTTTGGTGTGAACTGTACGGCCGGCGTCTCTGAGGATGCGCATTATCCACTAGAGTAAACGTGGTGCAAAACCGATCCATGGTTGCTTCATAGCTCACTTGCGGAAAGAGTTAATATTCCGCTTGGAGTTATGAAGGGCAATTTATTCTCAATTTTTCTTATTGAATCCAATCCAGAAAGATTTGACCCATCTATAGTAAATCTCGAACAACTGATCTGATATTTAGGCCCAGGCGAGACATAGCCAGGGCTGTTGCAACACGTTCTGGCCACTGGCCTGAAGGAGAACATGCGCCGAAGCTGGGCATTCCGTACAATACTTTTTGTCGTAGTTTTGGGGACCATCAGGAGAAGGAAACAGTGGACCACTTCCTCTGTAAATGCCCTGCTCTGACCAGATTGAGAGCGAAATCTTTTGGAAAGGCTTTTCTTGAAGATCTACACGAACTTTCTAAGATAAAGATCAAAGATTTGATTGCTTTTCTCAACGCGACGAAATGGATCTAGGTCTAGTTTCGACCTTAATTCATTCACCTCACCCTTTGGACTCCTTTAGACAGCGCGTAAGCTGAATAAGGGCGTTTTAAGGACCCGTAAGAGGGTATATGTGCAAACCCCTCCAATAATATTTAAAAAAAAAAAATATAAAAAATTCGAGTTTTGGTATCAAAACGGAGCACTCTAGCGCTAATTGGGTCACGGAGCGAGTTTGCTCTCGGCAGCCATCTCTACCCACCTACCTACCTATTCGTGTATGAAAACGTGTATCTATATCTACAAACGTGTATTTTTGCTACGCACCGCTTTTATTTCACGGGTGTATTTATATTTAAACGAGTATTTATAACCTACACGTGTAAAAATCGAGCGCTCTAATCTATTCATGCATACATATATAGGACCATTACAGCCATATTATTGACTTGTTTCAAAACTAGTTTTATAGATGTTTGAGGTTTTCAAATCGGTATAATCTATTCAAAAATATTGTCGACATCTACAACTCGAAATTTTAAACTAGCTTTGAATAAATTCCCTTAATTGAATAAACCATTGGAAACTTGGGACTCCAAAGTCCAAACTTCTACAAAACTAGTTTTGAAACAAGTCAATAATATGGCGTTTGTTTTAATAAAAACAATACTGAATTTTGAGTGAACTTTTAAGATGGTCAAGTACGTACGACCAGCAAGTGCACTTAATTACCAAATGAACGTCAGATTCAGCTTATTAGAAGTTAAGGGATTGTAATATTTTCATTCGCATATACTTAGTTGTCATTTTTGGCTTTGAAATACACATCATCAGGATTGTAGAATTAGGTTGACGGCATAGTACACCACCTGCACCATAATATCAGTGTACCTTTATTCTTGACAAAAATTAACAACACAAAAATGAAAAAAAGAAAATGATGAGTCTTTTGTGTAGGTATATTGAATATGTCTACTTGTAGGCGCACGCTATCTGGTGTCATCTTTGTTGGGAGCGTTTAAACATTTTCTGAGATAAATACGTAATCCGGTTATAATTAGCAAAAACGAACAAATTAGAAAGCCTGTCCTGGACAATAGCACTATGGCACAGTGGCACTGGAGCTGGATTAATATTAAAATGAGAATTTATTTAGCTGTAAGTGTTTTTGCTTTGTCATTGTTGTAAGACGAAAATGGGTTGATGCCATTTTGGGTGACAAAGATTTTCTTGAGGGATGAAAATTAAAAGCAGATAGGAGGATAGAGATGTTTGTTTCTTGTTTGTTTTGAAAGGAGAAGAAATTATGTAGGTATATACGACGACGACACTGAGGACGAGGAGTAGCTATAAGAGTATGTACAGTACAGACCTCTATCCCCAGATGGGAATTTCAACTTTGGGTTTAAATCTGCGTCGAGCTGTAAGGAAATTAAGAGATTTCTTATTGCTCTGGGATATAAATTAAATAAACCGAAATATATAATAGATATAATTAAGAAAGCAAATTAAATTATGTGAATATTATACAATCTTGAATATTAATTACAATTGAATTAAATATCTATACGGCAAAAAGCATTTGAGATTAATTATTCTCAGCCACAAACTTAACCGAAATGAAATTTATGCTTGATGGGTTTTGACTTTGGATAGAAACAGTGTTATTTTGTTACATACATGAACAGAACATGCAGTAGCCTATCCTCAGGTTGCCATTTCATGTTTTTGAAAGCTTAAATAATATTCAGTTAAATATTTTGAAATGCTTGACACACAACGTTTATGATGGTTTTAATTCCCAAGGGTTTTTCGGAAATCCTTATTTTGATTATGATATCCCCAAAATTGATTGAATATTGATCGCTTACTTCATATAAAGGGTGTTTTTTTTATACGTGTGGTTTTCAATCTGGCAATACTTTTTTCGGAGTTGGTTTTTTTGACAGCTGTCACTTGATTTATGCTCAGTTTGGTTTGACATTTCATAATTAATATACAAAATAATGGTTCGGTTCGCGCGACGAATCGCGCAGTGCGTCCAATATTCGGTTGACATAATCGCGTTAATTCGAGCAACCATGGATCGGTTTCGCACCACGTTTATTCTAGTGGATAATGCGCATCCTCAGAGACGCCGTTAAGTGCGCACCGAAGACGCTATTGCTGCTGTGGAGCAGAGTATAGAAGAAGACCCGAATGAGTCCATCCGCCATCTCGCGCAACAATTGGAATTGTCGAAAATTGGGCCTCTCGGCTGGAATTTATTCGAGCCAGCAGCGGTGACCACTTGCCCGAAATCATTTTTAAAACATTATGCAAACCCTAATCTTTATAATAAAGCTTAATTCTTGGCCATAAAATTAAATTATATGCGTTATAAAGGGTCCGCCAAATAACTTCTTTTTTTTTTTGAAAATGGCGCAAAACATCGGCTGTGTGGCACGTAGCGCCGTCCTGTTGAAACCAAATGTTGCCAATATCCTCCTCTTCAATTTTTGTGAACAAAAATTCGTTCAACATGGCCCGATAACGATCGCCATTGACTGTAACGGCCACTAATTGCTCATTTTCGAAGAAAAATGGCCCAAATATGCCTCTGGACCAAAATCCGCACCAAACAGTGACTCGTTTTGGGTGTATCGGCTTTTCAATGTATGCGTGCGGGTTTTCTGTGCCCCAAATGCGACAAATTTGCTTGTTTACTACCCGCCAAGATCAAAATGAGCTTCATCTGAAAAGATGATTTTTTTGGCAAAATCGGCATCTTCATCTTCGCAGGCCCACTTAGCAGGTCCACAACCATATTCGTTAAGCGGAAGGATAAAACTAATTATCTGTCAAAGCAGACATGAGCTAAGTGTTACCATTCACGAAATAAGCACGAGTTGAAAAAAAAGTTAGATGGCGGACCCTTTATTTCTTCTTAAAAACCACACGTCCAAAAAAAACACCCTTTAAAATCTCGCAGTTTTTTTTTTTGTGGTACACATTCCACAGATTATAAATGATTGAAAATCACTTAAAATTGTAGTAGATTGCTACTAGAAAGGTGAATTTTCTCCATTCCATTGTTCCATTGAAAATTTTCAGCAAAGTACCTACTCATAAGTTCTTCGCCAGCCACCTCGGAAGGAACATGGCTAATGACAACACCGAAAGCGGACTACCATGAAACAGCATTCGGAACAAGGGGGAAGTTGGGGCAGTTTATAATGTCATAGTTTTGAACCACTCCAATATCAGAAGTTTGAAAGCCTAATAAAAATATTTATTTCCTAAATCATTATTGTGGTCCAGAGATTATTACAAAATATACCTAACTGATTTGACAAATTCAATTAAATTTAATGTAGCCCGTAGCGTAAAAGTTAGTGCGTAGGATTATCACTTCGGAGGCTAGGGTTCGATTCCCATCAGCCTCTTCCACCTAAAAACGAAAAGGTTTTTTCATTGCTACTGCCTCTTGAAAGTATGCATAGGTGAAAAATCCTCCAAGAGTGTCTCTTGTCATGAAAAAGTGCCTCTCGCAGAAGCAAAATTGTGGGCTCCCTCCATTCCGCCCAATGACACGCACACATTTGAATGATTGCGAGAGTAGTCAGTCCATGGGCCTTGTCATGCCACCAAATTAATTTTTTTTCTTCAATGAAAAAATAAAGACAAATAGTTTATTAAGAACTACGCAAAACAGTAATCAAAAAGGACTTGACACCATTTGAACTATACATACATACTTCAACGACAATAACTTAAGTATACCCTACTCAATCCAAACTCATAGCTAAAAATTGTTTTCATTTAAGATTGATGATGTTTGTTTTTCGCAAAATCAGATTTAAAAATAATTAATTGTTTTATTTAAGAGATAAGCAATTATTTACATTTTGTATATACCTACTATTGATGAACATTAACCTTGACTGGGATGTTTGTTTTAAATATCATTTGTTTGGCAGTTGACTAATGATCGTAATGATGAGGGTAAAAGCTGATAGATACCAAATCAAATCTATAGCTGCTACAGGTAGTTATATGTATATGGAAACTGGGCAGTATAGTATCAGAATGGTAAGGTGTTTAAGATGGCTTTTAAACCATCATACTCAGCCATCAGAATTTTGGATTAATATGTCTAGAACTTAATCACAGACAAGGATAAAATTTAAATTGCAATAAAAGTATTACTGTCACGATTTTTAAACTTAGTTTTTACAGCATAAAGAGTTGACGATTGTGACGACTGGATTTAAACTTTTCATGTCACTTATTATCCTTCCCAAAAGGGGTTTGAAATATTTGTTTGGGGTTTGAAAATAACGTTTACAGGTTTGAAAGAAACATGAACGATTTATGTGTGCTATACCGGATTTCTAAGAGGTTTTTTAATTAACTCACATCGCAGCCATCGTCCAGTGGATTGACAAAAAAATTGTATTTTCCCGGACCAAATGATAAAATATCAAAATTGTCGGTTCTTTAGGGTGTTTTTTAATTGCTTATTAGCTTATTGTGAGGCGTTTTGATATTTTTTTTTTTGCAATTTGACAGTTTAGATGAAGCACTGCAGTTGTTGCTCAGTTGTCCGCCGGGAAGGTATACTACTTTGTTTGTTTGCCACGTGTTGTAATGATGCATTACACCCTCTTCTTCACCGCCGCCGTTTATTAAATTGCATACAAGGCAACCCCGAATCACCGTTAACAACGACTCTAGAAAGAGCCAATCATAAGAATAAGAAAATATTAATAATACTTTTTGTTTGTGAAAATATAATTCACACTCGGTTCAAACCGAAATATATATAAGAGACCGTGGATGGATGAGCACCATAAAATCGAGCTCTGCCACAGTAGAAATCAGTACAAATCCCGAGCACTTGGTGAGTCTCCATTTTGAAGGACTTAGGTTCCAGAAGCGACAGTGGAAGCCCAGGTTTTAAGTAGTTAGAGTGACGTCTGCTATCTCAGATTGTAATTTAGGATATATTGCTAAACATTTGAATTTTATAAATCTAGGTTATAAGGTTATATAAATGTAAAAACTATAAGCATATATATATATTGAATTGTATAACAGTACATATAGTTATAAGACAATAAGAATTATATAGAAATTGTAAGAACCAGCGATTGGTGAATAAAAACAACCTCAAATACATTAAAGTTTGTTGCTTCTTTGGTAAAACCCTGGATCCGACGAGCATACACCTCAGCCTATGACAAAAAGCATCTCACAGTGTCTACTTCACGACTACCAAATATGAACTGTCAAGACTAATGTTTACCAAAATGGCGGCACAACAAAGTAGTATACCTTCCCGGCGGACACCCTGTATATAGGTAAATATACTTTTGTACCTCTGTCGTACATTAAATTTGGCATATTATTTGTTCCAAATTTTCAAACTGAATTAAATATTTCGACAACATCGATTAACTTTTGTTTGTTTGGAGAGCCTTTGACCCCTCGTAAGACGGTGTTTACATTGGGCTCAATCTGCGTGACTCATATTGACATTTCTTTGTTTCACTCACTCACTCCACCTCATGATGAGAAAGAGATAGTCTAGTGAGGCAGGATTTTTTCAAAAAAATCAAAAAATCCTGCCTCACTTTCTTTTGAAAATGGCCTTATTCATTTAGAAGTACCTACCTGACTTCGTTATTTGATAAAAAAAAATAAAAAACAAAATTTGTGTAATTTTTAATATCATTCAAAAGAATATATTTTTGATTTTATAATTTATTTATTTCAAATTAGTATAAGGCAAACATACAGGTTCATTTTTAAGTTTCAAATTTCGAGTGGTTTTTGGATAATGGCATGATTTTTAATAGGTTTCAATCAATTATATCCTTTTAGACCTTCCGTAGCCCCAGTCTAGAAGAATGATATGGCATAATCTAGGCGGCAAATTCACTATTCACCGAATATTGCCGAAATCACGGGCTTTAATTTTAGGTAGAAAAATAGTGAGGCGATAACGGGGGCCATAGTTTCGGGCTGTAGCTCACGGAATGCTTCGATTATATAGGCCTTAAGTGCTTGAATCATTTCCGGATTGTTGGCATAACATCGGCCCTTTACGGTTCCCCACAAAAAAACGTCCAAAGGGGTCAAATCGCAGATCCGAGGCGGCCAATTGACATCGCAAAGACGGCTGATAACACGATTTGGGAACTTGGTGCGCAAAAGATCGATTAACATAGCTCTGTAACGCCAACCGTTGACGGAGACGTTGTTCCCAGCCTCATTTTCGAAAAAAAAAATGGTCCAATGATGCCACCACTCCACAATCCGCACCAAACAGTCACTCTCTGTGGATTCATTGGCTTATCGACAATAACGTACGGGTTTTCCGAGCCCCAGATGCGGCAATTTTATTTGTTAACGAAGCCGCCGAGATTAAAATGCGCCTCGTCAGAAAAGATGATTTTTAGCCTTTTCAAAAAACGCACTGTTTGGCCTACACAGCACTCACTTTGGGAAAAAGTTTTCAATAGTTCCCAACGTTGTCCAAGCCTGAAGTGACTCACTTCATTCCGCGGAGGTATGATACTGACTCTCTGTGAATATTTTGAGCGGAAAACAGCTGTCAGTGTCAGAATAACCTATAATTTAAAAAGAAACCACTATAGATGGCCCACCCGTTATAAAAAGAGTGTTTTTTTTTAGAGGTATAGATTTTGGAATGGAATAAAACAAAGATAATTTTTCTAAATTTGCATGAAATTAACTTTATTAGAAAGGTAATCTTCTGGCATTATAATTTAAATATGATTTCTGGCATATGACGGCCGCGTATGACTCGGACGTAGTCTAATCTGGATGTCCAATTTTCAATGACTTTTCCAACATTTGTGGCCGTACATCGGCAATAACGCGGCGAATGTTGTCCTCAAAGTGTTCAATCGTTTCAGGCTTTTCGGCGTAGACTAGACTAGACTTCACATGTCCCCACAGAAAATAGTCAAGCGGCGTTAAATCGCACGATCTTGAAGGCCAATTCACGGGTCTGTAACTTGAAACTATGCGGTTACGAAACGTTTCCTTCAATAAATCAATTGTGGCACGATTTGTGTGCCATGATGCGCCGTCTTGTTGAAACCATAGCTCCTGGACATTACGATTGTTCAATTGATGAACGAAACAATCAGTAATCATGGCTCTATAGCGGTCACCATTGACTGTAACGTTCTGGCCAGCATCGTTTTTGAAAGAATTACGGACCAATCATTCCACCAAACCATAAAGCACACCAGTCAGTTTTTGTGGATGTAACGGTGTCTCAACATACAATTGAGGATTATCATCACTCCAAATACGGCAGTTTTGTTTATTGACGTATCCATTCAACCAAAAGTGAGCTTCATCGCTTATGAAAATTGGGATCAACGGCAATCTTGTTTTGGGCCCAAATTGGGCACAATTTGTAAGTTTTGTCTATTTATTTTGAAATGCCAAACCAAACTTAAAATAAATCACTTGACAGCTGACAAAATGGCCTCCAGTTAAAATAGTATTGCCAGCTTAAAGTTCTAAGCCTTTAAAAAAAAACACCGTTTATCTTTAAGAGATTAATATACTTTAATTGATGAAATAAATTAAACTAACCCTCAAACAAAAGTAACAACGGGAGATTCTGGAAAAATTTTACACAGCCATGCGAATTCGTTATTTTATTGAAACTTAAATTCATCGGTTTCTAGAAAAAATAAGCCATCTTTTAGACAACATATTCCGTTATCTGTTATTCCAACACGCGGAAAGATATGAACCCCAAAAATAAAAATGTTACTTTTCTCCCCGTTCTCCCCTACATAGGAATTTACTTTATTTTTTTTTTATGAGTTCATTATTGTGCAAAATAAAACAGTTATTTTATTTCATCTTTAATAATAATTTTTATTTTATTTTTATCAATTAAAAACAATTATTTAGCTTAATCTTACATTTCTAAACGTTCAATTAGCCTAGGTTTTCAATTTAATTGGCCTACCATCTGAGTCAACCATCAGACACATTTTGTATGCTTCCGTTTCACAGAGCATGCCATTTTTAATTTATTTCTTTTTAATTTTTAAACCTACACTTATCAGTAACATTAGATATTTTTTTTTATAATCTGTTTAATAAACTTGTAATTTAATTTAATTAAAGTTTGTTAAAAATTGAGATTTGCATATATGATATGCAAACGAAAACGTTTTCTCTATAATAAATAAAACATTATTATCTATATATGTATATGTACGTAAAATAACGTCCAGGAAATAGCAATTTTTATATTTCGTTTTTAATCTAAGTGCTATTTCTTATTTTTTATTCAAGTATTTTTTTTTCTTCTTTAAATTAATGAATTTACACACAGTTTTTTATCAATTTCAATAATGTACATTTCCGATTTTGTTTAAGAATTTCATACTATAACAAACATAATAAGATAGTTTTTAAATACATATTTGGAGAAAGGACAAAATCGAATGTTAATTTACAACTTTTAATGTTTTTGTAATTTTTAATACGATTTCAATTCTTTATTTCTGTCAGTATAATTATTTATATAAGTATTCTATTAATAATTATATTAAATATAAAAAGTACTTACAACTTAAAGTTAAAAAATATATATACGAACATTTTTAATTTATTTTTTTCTATTTATTTATATAATTTTATTATTTTTATTTCTTAAAATTGTATTTCCTATTTGTGTTTGGTTGTTGTTGCTCCATGTTTTTTTTTTTTTTTATTTTCTTAAACTATATGTAATAATAATGATAACAGGATAGTAAATTTTACAGTGACAATTCCATTAAGGGCTATGTTCTCGATAGATTTTTGGAAGTTTTCCATCGCATCTTATGGTGCAATCGAAATGTTATTGCCAGCGATAGCAAAAGGAGGAATGCATGTGACAGTCTGCAGTTGGGGGAGACACCACCATGATGCATTGCTGCTGGATGTTCGCCTGTAAGAACAAAAACACACAAAAACGATATTATAGTATAAATGTACTTGTGATAAATTGATAGAGAATTTTTTTTTTTATTTTATGTAAAGCTATTGTGTTTACAATGGATGTTTAGGGAGATATTTCTTTATAGTTCTGCAGGTTCTTGGGTTTATATGTGACTTTAAAATAGAAAATCATTTAAACAATAAATTTTTTCCAGGACAATGTGCTGATATTATGGGAGAAGGTTATCTCTGATCTCCGCAGAATAAACCTTAAAAATCGTATTTCAACAAAAATGAAAACATTCGGGTGCTTAAATCCCGGAGCTGATAACATCATTGTGTCTCAGTTTAATTTAACCAGGCTACGTAAACGCTCGCACACGAGCTCTCAATTCATATTTTGCCCACGAGTGTACGTTCAAAGGCTCACGAGTGTTAGCCCAAGATCTCAATAGGGAAACTCCCGCTCACGGGCGAAACTGTTGAATAACCGTTATAACCGTTTATCTTTATTTCATGGTAACAGTTATTCTTACCAGATATAGATAGTAACGGTTATTTTGAATCTTAAAATACAAAATCGTAAGCTGGCCATAAACGATCGAGCCATGTGGCTCGTGGGTTTCCGACTTGTTGAAAATGACTACAGATAACAATATCTGGAAAAGGAAGTGACTCTAAACATGCCAATTATAACAGTTTTAGTTTATAAAAGTACTGTTTATGTTGCCCTGCAGGGCCAGGGCCCTCCGCCGGTGCGCATACTTCAGGCACCGAGTTTTTTTTCAAGTCGCGGGAAGCGCCTTAACGTACGCCCACTTTTAATGGCGAAAAACTATTATAACTGTTATAAATTGGCATGCCTTCAGTCTCGTCCATTTGAAAAATCTGAAAATTAATTACAAAGCCTCTTAAAAATCCGAAAATTTGAACTTTTAATTTTTTGCTCCGGAAATTTGCGATTTAAGGCAATCGGTTGATAGTTAGGTCAAAATATTCTCTAAACCTAATTATTTCAAATTATAATTTTTCCCCTATCTAACATGCCATCAACTGTTAAATTTCATCAAAAAATGGCTACGAAGACGACGGATTAAAAAACCTCTGAAAAATCCATAAAAACTTCCATTTTATTTTCTGCTCCTCTATAAATTAAATTTCGATTTAATAGAAAAATCTACTTAAGATTTTCTTTGAAACGAGGGTATATAAGACATTTTTCATGAGTGAATTCATTATTTTGTATAACCACATAGCAATAAAATTTGATAACTCACGCAAAACAATTTAATTTGTTTTCTTTTATTCTAAATTCTTAAAGGCTCGCGAGCGCTAAAATAGCTCGCTCTCGTCTCACGCTCATGCACGTACGGTTTTGCTATCGTAACTTAATGATAGCGCTCTTGACGTAAGAGTTTTGCCATCGCACACAATGAGAGCACTCTTGACGTGAGCGTTTATAAATCGAACGCTCGCGAGTGCGAGCCAAACTGACAGTGCTCACACCTGCTGGCTCATGGGCATGCGTATCTGGTATGTTCTCATTTGAAGAGGCACGCTCGTGAGCCGATCATATGAGCGTGCGTTTACGAGCCCTCAATTTGAAGTAGTCAACTCCGAAAAAAGTATTGCCAGATTGAGAACCACACGTCAAAAAAAAAACACCCTTTATATGAGTGTAATATGTAATGCATAGAGGATTAGAATAAAAAGGAGCTTATTAAATAAATGCTATTACCTTCAAAAATATAATTATGCTCTCTCAACGCAAAAATAGCAATATAATAATGTATACTTATCAAATAACAAGTAAAACAAAAACTAGAAGACCTAGTTAAATAGATGAAAACGAAACCAAAATCTAAGTGCATCAGAGCAAGGATGTCTAAGGAAATAGGAAAATATTTCGTATCCTTGAAAGTGTATACCAACTACCTCAAGATGTGCTGAAAGTGCATAGACAGCATAAATTCTTTTATTATTTTTAACACTTCCAATATCTTTCGGTGGAGAAAAGACGAAGGAATAACTTTTTGTTTAAAAAAGAAAAGAAAAAAAAAGAAAAGAGATTTCATTCCAGGAGCATAGAGGTATTTGTTCTTGTTGCTGACGCTTTGCTTTTGCAACGAAAAGGAAACTCTTATGCTTCGGCAACCATGCATGGAAATAGGAAAAATTGCATTTCCCGACTATATACGGTACGTTCGGTTGCTGGCTTCTCTGCAGCTTAGTTTTATTGGTAATATTTTTAAAAGGAGTGTAGGTAAATATGTATATCTGCCGAACATTATACATAGTGTTGGTATTCTATAAACTTATTTCCTTGCTAGTGCTTCAAGAAGCGTATGAGAAACAATAAGTGATGTGAACGAATCAGAGATTTGCTGACACAGCTAAAGATACTTTGCTAAGCTGTATGAAAATCAAAATCAAATTTCATATTTCTATCGATGAAATGGTGAAAATGTATGAATGTTCGTTTGTAAAGAATATTTGTTATTTCAATGTCAGTATTTTGTGTGCGTAGGTACAATTTCAAATAAGGAAAAGAGGTTGAACTTTTAAAGTGAAAAAGCATTATGAGGATCACTGTTAGAGGCAGAGCCAAGGTAACTGTATCAAACAAAAGAACTAATTCACTGTGAGGAATATAAAAGATCTAGAACATAGAATGTCAATGCGTTGCAGAGCAAAACGTGCATATTTTGAAATCAAGGCAAATTAATTGAAGTAGAAATTTTTTACTTGTAGTTTATGTGAAAGGATGTACATATTTTATAATACAAATTATGTACATAAAGGGTGTTTTTTTTTAGACGTGTGGGTTTCAATCTGGCAATACTTTTTTGGGAGTTGGTCTTTTTGACAGCTGTCACTTGATTTATGCTCAGTTGGTTTGCCATTTCATCATTAATAGACTTACTTCTGAACAACGTTTGAAAATAGTGCAAATTTATTACCAAATATTACCAAAATAATAGTTCAGTTCGGGCGACGCACCGCGCGGTGCGTCCAATATTCGGCCGACATAATCGCAAAATCGCATAAATTCGAGCAACCATGGATCGGTTTCGCACCATGTTTACTCTAGTGGATAATGCGCATCCTCAGAGACGCCGTACAGTGCCCACCAAAGACGCTATTGCTGCTGTGGAGTAGAGTATCGAAGAAGACCCAAATGAGTTCATCCACCATCGCGCGCAATAATTGGAGCTGTCGAAAATTGGGCCTCTCGGCTGAGATTTATTCGGGCCAGCTGCGGTGGCCACTTGCTTTTTCTTTTTTGAAATTTCAGCTCTGACCCTTATTGAAAAATACCTTAGTCATAGATCTCAGGCAGTTTTTGCGAACTCTAAGCTATCTGATTTTCTCTCTACTCGTACTGGTGTGCCTCAGGGATCAATACAAGGTCCTCTTTTATTCACGTTGTTCAACAACGACCTGCCAGACGATGTCCAAATCCACTTGAGCTATCGAATTGGTATGGTTGAAGATGCAACGGAAAGAATAAATGAAGATCTGATGCGAATACGACAGTGGTCTCTCGAAAATCAATTAAAACTTAATTCAAATAAACGCCAGGCAATTGTTAATAATAACATCGCTCTTGATATGTCATATCTGCCAAGTTTTGAACTTGATGGAACAACCTTAAACTACGTTGATACAGTAAAAAATCTTGGAGTTATTTTTAACCAAACGCTATCGTGGGACAACCATTTTGCATGTGCTGTTGGTCGAATTAATGCTGCTCTGCGGGTTCTGCACCTTTCTGGAAACTGTCTTCCAGTTTCAACGAAAATGACTATTGCCAAAACTCTGTTCCTTCCAACTCTTTTCTATGGAAGCCCAATTTTCTGCTGCCTGGACAGTGCTAGTAAGTGCATACTTCAAGTAGCGTTTAACAGGTTTAGCTCGTCGGTTTTCCAAGGTTTATATCCAAAGAGTACGAACTTAAGACTTAAAGTCTTTCTTTATTAGTAAAGGGTGATTTTTTAGCTGGTTTGGTTTTGGCAACACTGGTTTTGACAGCTGACGTGTGTTTAGTACCTTGTGTCACTGTCAAACAGCTTCAGTTTGGTTTGCAATTTAACCATGGATCGTCTTACAAATGAACAACGCTTGCAAATTATTGAATTTTACTATCAAAATTCGTGCTCGGTTCGAAATGTTCATCGCGCGCTGCTTCCATTTTATGATCGGCATTCTCGACCTTCTGAGCAGTCTATTCGGAAGATTGTGACCAAATTTCGCACCAAATTTACTTTGTTGGACATTAAACCACCAACACGTTTACGTACTGTGCGTAGTGAAGAAAATATTGCGGCCGTATCAGCTAGTGTGACAGAAGACCCCGAAATGTCGATTCGGCGCCGTTCCCAGCAGTTAGGCCTTTGTTACAGCACTACGTGGAAAATTTTGCGGAAGGATTTGGGCGTAAAGCCTTTTAAGATACAGCTGGTGCAAGAACTAAAGCCAGCCGACCTACCACAACGCCGAATTTTTGGTGAATGGGCTCTTGGAAAGCTGGCCGAGGATCCGCTTTTTTATCGAAAAATTGTGTTCAGCGATGAGGCTCATTTTTGGTTGAATGGGTACGTAAATAAGCAAAATTGCCGCATTTGGAGTGAAGATCAGCCAGAAGCATTGCAACAGCTACCAATGCATCCCGAAAAAGCCACTGTTTGGTGCGGTTTATCGGCCGGCGGCATTATTGGGCCATATTTCTTCAAAGATGAGTTTTGGTGAACAGTTAATTTCACGTTTCGGGCCGGTCAATTGGCCGCCTAGATCGTGCGATTTGACACCATTAGATTATTTTTTGTGGGGGTATGTCAAGACTAATGTCTATAGGGACAAGCCCGCTTCGATTGACGCACTGGAAGCCAACATCCATGCATTCATTCGTGAGATACCGGCCGATATGTGTGAAAGAGTATGCCAGAATTGGACTCAGCGGATGGGCTACCTGAGACGCAGTCGCGGTCAACATTTGCATGAAATTATCTTTAAACATTAAATTGCAAGGTTCAAACTATCGATTCAAATAAATATTTTATTCATTTTTTTTAATTTTTTGTGTTTTTTTTTTTTTAAAAAGTTCTAAACCTCTTAAAAAATCACCCATTATAAATCTAAAATCTTAACCTAGTTACATATAAATTAAATATCAAACATGATTTTTTCTTGAGTATCTGGTTGCTTGTACTTCGTTTATTTGATGAGTTCTTCGTTAACGTACCTACCATTTGGATATTCTGCTGACGTTATTGGTATCCTTCTATATTACGGGGATTGAGATATTTTAGGTCCAGTGATGATCGTGGGAATCAGCGACGGATACAAGGTCGTGTTGCAGGGTGATTTCGGCACCATGTAATATGACCAGACAAATCAACGGACGAATCCGGCTATCAACAGACGAATCTGGCAAAGATGATTTGTAATGAATTTAATTTGTAAGACTTCCCCCCATCAGAGGTAAGAGTAGGTCACAAATTAAATTCGGCTCGGTTTACCAGGTATTGTAAAGTTCAATTGGTATGTTTACGTTGGTCTTTATGTACCCACAACATGCTTTTTGTCGTTTGTAGGTTAATCTCTTATCATGCTCCATGGACGAACTATGTGTGAGCTGTAAGGCTTCGAAGTTTAAATTCCTACGTTGTAAGTCATTATTTATGATGTCATCAATGCTTCGCTTGCATACAATACTGTTTTCTATGCGCAGTATTCAATCAAAAGTAAATATCCTATTGACTTCGTAATAATATAGCGGGGCGGACGGCAAGAGTTTGGTTAGTTAGTTTAATATCAGCTCAGCGTCGGTGTTCTGGAACCTCGTCTTCGATGGACTATTCCTTTCATGCAAATGGTCATGAAGGGTAGGTGGTGCAAGGGTGCTGAGTCTTGCTCTATTTTATAAGAGGAAATTCACCACTGAGGTTCTTGATCGTCATGCAGTCGCAGCTTTCAGTGGAGTTCTTTCTTCTTGTTATTTATTTGCTTTCTTATTTCCACCACGCTAAGTTGTTGTTGTTCTCTAGGCTGTGTTTTGAAATAGATTGATAAGCTCATTATCAATCAGTAATTAGTTGATGGCAAATGGCTACAGTTGCTGGTGATCGCATGCTTAGGGAGCATGCCGCCACCTCGGTAAGTATTTATTTTGTGGAGGTCCGTAGCATAGGGGGTGGGGTAAGAATTATTATGCTTCATTATCCAAATCTTAAGCTTCAGTTTAGTTAAGTTTAGTTACAGTTTTATTGAAAACAGATTCTATTTTTTTTCCAAAGATTGTACCACAATTTGTGGAGCGTAGAATTTGCAAAAAGTTTTTGATTTTTCTTTGAATTAGTTTGTGTTCATTTTCAACATATTCGCTGGATGATAAAAAATAGAGAATATGCTGTAAGGTTTTCATCTGGGAATCTACATTGGCCCCGTCGATTTGGCTTTAGCTCAAATTACAGTGGACAAGCGGAGGCACACACGCATAGGCCAACGGACAGCATGACAAAGACGACATTTTGGACTTCTCAAACATTGAAGTGTTAGAATAAATGAAAAAAAAAACAAATACTTGCCACATAGAACAATAACAAATAGCTAATAACATTTTCTATTATTTCTTTGCCTTTTTATAATCCCAAACTTGCCACAAAGGACCTGTCCCCCAAGTAAAAATTATCGAAAATAGGTCTATATAAGTTAAATATAGGTAGGATAGTAAACAAAGCACTCATGATGTCTAGGGAAAAACACTTTTATTAGCCATCAATTTAATTGAAGCAATCAATCGCACCTCTAGGAATTCTACATGAACGATCAGAATTTGATTTTTCAAATGAAAATTTAAAATGAAAATCCAGCTTACAAAAAAAAATCATCAGAAAATCATCACTGAATTGAGCCCTGCAATTACTATGATTAAACTCCCTCAGCAGTGAAACCTCCTGATAAGCTTAAGCATACTCTTATAATACTCATTCCAATTCAAATAAAAAAAAATACAAAAATAGCGAGATAAAATAAAATCGATGTGAATTGAATTGTGTGAGATTCTGAAGTGATGCGATTTGGGAATTGTGTGATGCTTGGAATTTAAAATGACAGTTTTTACTTTCAATTATTATAACTGAACCTTTATATTTCCATACCAACCAGCAAATATAGCGACATAAATAGAAAATAGTAGCTAAATAGTAACAGAGGGATTTTGGTATCTCATCAGGACTCAAACAAGATATCAAGTTTATTTGAAAGCGCAGTTACAAAGGCAAATCACTCCTAAGCGATTTGTTTACCATTAATATCAAAAGAGCAATGTCTGTGAACATGGTTCAGAGTACACGTAATTAAGCCTTTTCTGAAATCCCCGATAAATTATGGCAACATTGGAGATAGACCCTTACTGAACAAAGATTGTTTTTTATATATAATATACCCAAGAATAATTTTCCAAATTACAGTCGACTACGTCCATATGCACTCCGCTTAAGTTAAACTTTCGGTTAAATGCAAAAAGAATTTTATCACAGTTTTTTTCAGGGCTTTTTCACAGTTCACACTAATTAGAACGGATAACTGCACTCCGCTTATTTGAAAGCTTTCTTTAATTTAAACAATTTTCTTTCCCCAAAAAAGATACCTATTTTGTTCTGAAACAACTCCGCTTAGGTAAAACACTGAACGCATTCATACATTTTTCAAGTTTGAACACACCTAATAAATGACAGTTTAAGTTTCATTCCATTCTCATCGTTCCAATCCTTCAAGCTGTCACAATTATAAAAAGAAGTTGTTTTGTTTGTTGTTCGAGGATATTTATTCTATCTGTAGATATATTACAAATCACACAATTTAAAGGGGGAAAAAAGTTGCAGTTATACGAAGTTTGGTTAAGTGCAATAAAGTTGCATGTATCCTTTATTTTCTTTTATATGAAAATTCCGCTTAATTGCAACAAATTTTCTGCATTTTTTGTGTTGCAAATAAGCGGAGTCGACTGTGTACTCGAAGAATTAGAGCACACCCGGTACCAAATTTCAAATTACAAAATTGTGTGTATATAAACTGCTCAAGTCATTGCCACAGACAGAGAGTAACTACTCGAAGAAAAGAACGTTCGAATTTTGTAAATTTCCATTCCGGAGACTGGAAGCTGGAGCTGGAGGCAGTAAACAACACTCACGAGCAAAAAATGGAATCGAAAATGGCCCTGGGCGAAAATTTCTAGCTTAATGATTAAGAATTTTAATCTTGTTGGATATAGTTCACATTGGATTTTTGGCAAAGAATCCATGTAAGTTGAACTGAACTTAATAAAAATTGCGTATTAACAAGGCCCTCACTAGTCAATTGATGAGTCCAAGTGAGATCGCCGGGAAGAAACGCCAATTTTTAATCGCCTTGTTGCATTTAAAACAAAATCAAGTGAAATTTACTGTTTCGGTATTTTGTATTATCTTCTAGCTCTAATTAAAACTGCCAAACGAATTGTCATTGATTTATAGAGTTTGTTCTCTGTTTCTTGTGGTATTCTTTCCCATTCATCAACCAGTGACGCCTTCAGTTAATTAATTGTTTCAGCAGCTGGATTTCTGGCTCTTAACCTTTGCTTAACCTCGTCCTATAAAAATGATTGATAGGGTTTAAGTCTTGGCTTAGAAACGGCCAGTCCATCATGACAATACCGACTTCCCTAAGGAATTCAACTGTTCTTAGCACAGTGTTTCATCCAAAATTATTGGGCATAAGTACGAAATCTTTGCCAGTAAAGTAAGTAAAAGGAACGACATGATGCAGCAGAATATCTGAGATGTACCAATTTGTAGTTAAATCTCCACTTGGAATGCCACCAGGCACAAAATCCATCTCCATTTTCCTTTAATTGAAAAGGCCTGTCTTTACCATCCAAGGCCCTCCCCCGTTAGCTAAAGCATTTTGATAATCGTCTGCATACTTTGCCTCTACGATCGCACACATTTTGCACTCATCCTAGAACATAATACGCCTCCATTGCTCAACTTCCGAATCATAATCCGTGAGCAAATCGTTGTCAAGCTTGTCAGTGATTTGAAGTTAATTTCGGTCCCTTGGCAGGAAGTTTTACTCAAGTTAAGGTCTGCTTCTTTCAGTTGTCTCCTTACTGTTCATTCACTAACGGTTCTTCCTCGTATCTGTCTGAACTGTTATTGGAAGTCAACGCTAGTCAAATTGCGATTTTAAGAGAGAAGTCATGACTATGAATTTGAAATTTCTGTCACTGGTACACCGGCGACTTCAAGATTCTGGCCTTCGCACAAATTCTCTACTTTCCCTGAACCTTCTGTAGATCTTTGATATGCAGGATTGGCTTGGATTGAGCTGACAGGCCACAGCACGTTGGTTCATTCCTTGTTCAAGTAGTATGACAACTTGAGCAACAAGATTAGGGGACCTAATTAATCGAGATATCTAACAATTCACTTTTAACAGCAGGCCGATAAACAAAAACCAATAATAGGCGCGTGTATAACGAATAAATGCTTCCTAATCGTAGCTACTTTAATTCGTATCATTTGTTAAATTCGTAATTATGACGGATAACACGAAAGCTATCCAATGGATTTTTATATTTTAACCCTCAATTCAAAGTTTTAAGTATACCACATTTTAAACGAGACCATCATAAACATTTAGCGTAAAAATTGCATTAATCGCGATTGTTGTTTTTAGAAGGCGAAAGTGGGTGAATCCATTTTTTTCTTGGGAGTGTATATCGACTGTATAGAGACGCTTGTTTTAAGACCAGACCCTACGTTCTGTAAGTCTTGCATGGATAAAATTGGTCTAGAAACGATGAAAAATGGAATAAAACTCATACGATTTATTTCAATTCCTTCGTTTCTCGACTGATTTTATCGATGCAAAAGTTACAGAATGTAGGCACAGGCTTACCTCGAACGGTAGAGTCAGCCATTCGTATATAACTACGAGTTTCTTTAATTTGTATAAGAGATAGATAGTTTAATAAATGTAGAAATTTATTCATTTTTACCATCTATCCTTCACTATATCCAGGTCATGCTAATATTTCGATATTAGATTACTCAACTGATGTTGTATCTAAATAAGTTCAATTCACTTAAGCTAATTGGTGCTCATCTTAATAATATTCATTTTCGAAATTGGGCAAGTTTTCTCCTTCATTGGAAATTAAGAGAGTATGCAATAAGTACACAAATACACACACTCACAGAACTGCTGAAAAATGTGCCTTTACAAACTCAAAGATTAAGCTAAATATTCTACTATATTATATGCTTAGATATAATATAGTGTAAGCATGTTCGTATAGTGTTTTTCTGCATAATATTAGCATTTTGGACAGTTGAATAATTAAAGAAAATAAAGTAAATCTGAGAGTATTCATAATTATTATTCTCTCTTAATATTTATACACAAACCTACATTCGAACGTTGTTCTGTTGGAGCCATTTCTATTATGATAGCCACATAAAATCATCTTAAACTTTAATACTGTAAAATGAGGTCATGATTTCAATCTATTTTATCCAAATATTATATTCAAATCTCATTAAAGATCGAGATCCATCCCTTTGGGCCACAATAATAATTGTATTCATAATTAGTATATCACTTACCATCTACGATATGTACTCGAACTGATGTTGGATTTGCATTTGATGGCGTACACGTATACAGTCCCGAATCCTGTTGGATGGCTTTTTGAACCAATAACCGGCTGGTTGTAAGGACACCCTTTTCTGTTACTAATGATATTCCACCTCGGGGTGAATCGAAATTTATGACCTAAAACGGGACACCAGAAAAAGTCTGAATAGCTAGTTAAATATACGAGCCTTGCATAAGCATAGAATAATCTTGCCCTTATCCAGGACAATAATATCTGACTTAATTTATATATGAGTGTCAGTGTATGTGTGTGTGTGTTTGTGTTGGTATTTGTGTGTAGTCAATTGATTTGGGCCATTTCATGCAGATACATAATATATGTCAGAGTAAAGGCGCAGTTTCTTAATTGGTACGTTAAACGTATGTATGTGTAATTGTATAAGTATGTATATATTTAATTAAATGAATGAAGAAAAAAAAAAACATAAATTGACTTACTTGTCGGTTGTGCGACCAAATTACTGTGGGCGGAGGTTCTGGAGCAAATTTTACTATACATGTGAGGTTTATTGTTGATCCTCTGTTGATGTGGAGTTCAGGGCCGCCAATTACTTCGGTAATAGGTTCTGAAAAACAGAAAACAAAAAAAAACAAAAACACTTATGAGATTAATATAAGAATACGACAAATTTGCTTTTTTGGATTGGGTATAAGCTTGTTGTGAAGTTCCCAATTAAGATATTCAAAAACATTCTTATATTGTGTTTCTCTTAATGACATTTTGTCTTTGAAAGGACGAATGTACTTGAGTGTGCCAACAAGGTAGAGGCCGGAGTAATAGCCGTTTCAGAGGGATAAATATGATTTATATGATTTAATTGCAAATATTAATTTCGAGGATTAACTTTGAGCCCACTGTCATACTTGGGCGAAAAGCATTTTGAAGTCACTTAAACTTTTAATTGAATTATATTCAATCACTCCACTTAAACATAGAAGTAATTATATTCTTTCTGATTTTCTTCATCTCTGTTATTTTATGATTAAAGCTATGCTCAAACCCAAGTGATGGCGATCACGATAACGTGTATCGCGCGAGAAAGGTGCGATCAAAAACCTGCTGCCGATTTTGCGATACATTTACCCCATTACACGGCACGAAATACTCCATCGGTTTATAATGTTTTTTTGGTGGTGTGTTTGTGGTGTGAAAATGAAGGTGTGTCGACACTGTAGTTCGAACTCTGGAGTTCTAACTATGTTACTATATAAGAAACTTTAAAATTTTCTATTTTGTTTATTAATTTTATTGTCAAAACACATCTATAAAAGTGAAAACTAAAAATTAGAATTTAACAAGCCACAATTTTAGATTTTAAAGAATTTTTATTTTATATTTTTTTATTCCCTAACTTCGGTTAGTTTTACAGGAAATTTTAATTAATAAATCACTATTTCTGCTACCAAATTAGGATGTTTGCAAAAAGTCATTTTATTTATTATTATTTAATTCAATAATGAAATCATTCCTAAAAATAAATGCAATACCAAATGTGTTTTTTTTTTTAATAAGAAATAAGCCCTTAACAAAGGGAATCAACAACAACCTTAACAGCCTAATTTATTAGAATTCGCTAAATACCTCTAAGCGGCTGAATAGTTATGTAGTGCATAAGCATTTATGAAGCCACTATTCAACATTGCATAAATATTTGCCTACACATTATAGTTATAATGCTCTTGTGTCAAGGTAAAGTACCAAGAAGGGAAAATCTATTACGTTTTTTACTGCCACAATTGATTGACAAAACTCAGCTCTGAAAGTGAAAAATTAATAAAAGAATTCTGCTGCGCCGATTGGCTTAGTTTAAATTTGTTTTAATATAACATAATGTGCCTATTCTTATTACTGTTTCTTTTCTGCCGTTTCAGTGTTACCAAATATAGTTTAAAATTTTAGAACAAAAAATTCATGGTTTTTATTGAAATAATGTTTCCATTCACTGACAATGCGATCAAATTGAGAAGAATATAGGAACATCTATTAGGGTGGCACTTATTTTGGCAATGTTTTTTTTTTTTATTCTATGTGTCCCACTTTAATTTTGGCATACATCTAAGTACATGATAAATTATAAATAATAAAGAATTTCCATCAACTTTAACACTTTCACCGAAATTTTAAGAAAAAGACAGAAAAATGCGTGTATTTTTAATGAAAAGCTTTAACTTTAAGGTGGGTCACGTCGACCTTAGCCGATTTCAAAAAAAATTTAACAGCATTTTTGTTTGTACAAAGTATACTTTCATAATGTGGCTTGATCACTTTTAGGAGGGGACAAAAAAAGGACTCTTTATTTTATCAAAATATGTGTTTTACAATCATACAAATTCATTAAAAACTTATTCTAAATAACAACATGTTTCATATATGTACATAATACAAAGCTGCGTTAGTGTGACCTTCAGGAGTAAGATCAGCCCAAGAGATCCTCTTGGAAGAAGTAAACTAGAGAAAAATGGAAGGAGTCTAATTCAAGTCCGCCTGTCTGACCCAAGGGAAGAACAAGTGGCCCGCAGTTTACTTGAAAGTAAGACGGGAATCCAAGTCCTTTCCAGCCCACAACTCACTACAGCGAGGGAGAATAACATAATTCTAATAAAAGGTTTCACTATACTTACGCACGAATTCACAAAGAAATAAGAGCCTGAATCTATTACAGTTGCTACAAACTGGAATCAGCTGGAACCTTATTCTCTCTTCTAATTCGAAATGAAGAAAATCACGTCGATAAAGTAAAAATTATTGAAAATTCTCACGTCGTGTTGATATATTTGCTGTAACGAAATAGTGTGACGCTACAAAAGTAGAGCAACAGGGACAGCAAACGACGCCATATTTCTTGCCGCTCTTTTGACATTTCTCTTCAGTAAGGTTTGCCAATTCACGATAAAAAGATATACGAGCCATAAACAAGTCGAAATTATTAAAATTTACTACCGAAATTTGGAGTCAGTGGCCTCAACGTTAAGAGCGCTACGTCCAATTTATGGTCGTCATAATCGTCCTAGCAGATCAACAATTGAGCGTCTAGTGGAAAAATTTGAATCCACAGGCACAGTACAAAATGTTCCCGTGCCAGTGAGACAACGAAGTGCCCGTAGTGTCGAGAATATTGCTGCCGCTGAGGCTTCAGTTGCAGAAAGCCCAAATGTGTCTCTCACACGTCGTTCTCAAGCGTTGGGCATCTCTGTGACGTCGTTGTGGCGAATTTTGCGAAGAAATCTTGCCCTACATCCTTACAAGATTAAATTGACGCAAGAACTGAAGCCGCTTGACCACCAGAAGCGTCGTATGTTCGTGAATTGGGCTGAGCAACAACTTGAAAATGATTCAGATTTTCATCGAAAAATCATCTTCAGCGATGAGGCTCATTTCTTGGTGAATGGCTTCGTCAATAAACAAACAATGCGGTATTGGTCAGGCAGCAATCCACACGTACTCCATGAGTCATCATTGCATCCCGAAAAAATTACGGTTTGGTGTGGTTTATGGGCCGGCGGTGTCATTGGGCCGTACTTCTTCCGTGATGATCAAGACCGGCACGTTACTGTGAATGGGGATCGCTCCCGTTCGATGATAACCGAATATTTTTGGCCCCAATTGGATGATATGGACTTGGAGGACATGTGGTTCCAACAGGACAGCGCCACAAGCCACACAGCTTATGTCACAATCAATTTATTGGAAACCAAGTTTGGAGAACGCCTTATATCTCACGAAATGGTCCAGTCGCTTGGCCACCTCGGTCGTGCGATTTGACGCTGTTAGACTATTTCCTGTGGGGCTACTTCAAGTATATGGTCTATGCCAACAAGCCAGCGACGATTGATGAACTTCGTACGAATATCGAACGTGAAATTGCAGCAGTATCGGCCGATTTATGCTTGAAAACCGTCGAAAATTGGGTTCAGCGTCTGGACTTCTGCAAGCGTGCCCGTGGTGGCCATGCAAAAGAAATCGAGTTCCATACATAATGGCATCAAACGTTCTTTCACAGAAATAAAGAATTTCATTGATATCGAAAACCGTTTTGTTTTATTAAAAAAAAACTTATGTAGCGCTCTTATTGAAAAACCTAGCGACGGAATAAATATAATAATTTTCAGTGATGACGTCGACTTCGTCGAATTGTTTGTCATGAATTGTGATTTCAGTAGGTCACTGGGATGCGTTGGCGTTGGTTGGATGTTGATATAGGGTGATGGTGGTTTGGTTGGTTAATTCGTGTTGGACTATGTGAAGGTACAGTGCTGATGGTAATTAGATTAAATTTGAGTAGTAAGTTGGGTTGGTTCAAAGTGTATTGCATCGTTAACAAAAAAACCCATTATAATTTGAAAATAAAATACATATCTTCGAACATTTAGGAGTAAATTCATAATGAAGCTACGCAGAACAACAAAAGGTGGAACAAAGAATTCTGAAGAGAAAAATATACGTTTTTATTCAACTGAATGAATTTACAATTTTTTTAAATTTTTATTCAGCAGGATTAAAAAAAAAAGTTGAAAATCCTGCAAACACTGTTATTTATCCTGTGCCCGAGCCTTCTATGCAACTCACGAAATCAACAACAAATGCAACAACAATTTAACCAGGTGTGTGAAGATCCCTACTGTCTATGTGTTAGATTTTTATACACACATTTTCATTTTTTATCTGATATATGACAGTTCAAGCTTTTAGGCAAATTAAAATGTCTGCCAGGGATTCTCATCTTCATGTGGCTAATCTGTGATTAAAACAATGAAAATTGTAGGTAATTCTAATAAAAGACTTCGTATATCGATCTTGTTACTTCGACAATTTATTAAATAAAAACAAGTGCCAACAGCTTTCAAGAGCTGTATTTAGGTATAACAGAACTTAAAAGCGGGAGGATCATACGATTAGAGAAAACAAGTTATTTCGGTTTCTATTTACTTAAGCTGTGTCGAATAAGATTAAACAACAGTCTGTTGTGCAAGTGCACATGCAGTCATGAAGAAAAATTACTTATATAGGGTGATTTTTAAGCTGGTTTGGTTTTGGCAACACTGGTTTTGACAGCTGACGTGTGTTTAGTACCTTGTGTCACTGTCAAACAGCTTCAGTTTGGTTTGCAATTTAACCATGGATCGTTTTACAAATGAAAAACGCTTGCAAATTATTGAATTTTACTATCAAAATTCGTGCTCGGTTCGAAATGTTCATCGCGCGCTGCTTGTGTTCAGCGATGAGGCTCATTTTTGGTTGAATGGGTACGTAAATAAGCAAAATTGCCGCATTTGGAGTGAAGATCAGCCAGAAGCATTGCAACAGCTACCAATGCATCCCGAAAAAGCCACTGTTTGGTGCGGTTTATGGGCCGGCGGCATTATTGGGCCTATTTCTTCAAAGATGATGCGAATCGCAGCGTTACTGTCAATGGTGAACGCTACCGAGCCATGATAACAAACTTTTTTTTGCCCGAAATGGAAGTTCTTGACTTGCATGATATGTGGTTTCAACAAGACGGTGCCACATGCCACACAGCACGCGAAACAATGGCGCAATTGCGAGGCGAGTTTGGTGAACAGTTAATTTCACGTTTCGGGCCGGTCAATTGGCCGCCTAGATCGTGCGTTTTGACAACATTAGATTATTTTTTGTGGGGGTATGTCAAGGCTTATATCTATAGGGACAAGCCCGCTTCGATTGACGCACTGGAAGCCAACATCCATGCATTCATTCGTGAGATACCGGCCGATATGTGTGAAAGAATATGCCAAAATTGGACTCAGCGGATGGGCTACCTGAGATGCAGCCGCGGTCAACATTTGCATGAAATTATCTTTAAACATTAAATTGCAAAGTTCAAACTATCGATTCAAATAAATATTTTATTCATTTTTTCGAATTTTTTGTGTTTTTTTTTTTTAAAAAAGTTCTAAACCTCTTAAAAAATCACCCATTACATAATTTTCTTCTGTTCACGAAAAATTAAGAAGCGCATCGATGTTTCGCTAAACAAAAAATTAACTTCAATATATAGTATAGGTACAGGGGTACAGATCCTATTTGTTCACGCAAACTAATCGGTACTTTTCAACGGTTGCGAATCAAATATGTTTAAAGTTAATTCTTAAATTCCACAGGGTAGTCATTTGAGGCCCTTTCCTTTTTATTTTATTTATAAATGACTTACCAGAAATCTCGTTTATGCATACGATGTTACAATCTTCAAAACTATTTCAAATTCTCGAGATTGTAAAGAGTTGCAATGTGACCTTACTTCGTTTTTTGACTGGTGTTTTCGTAACTGTTTGCTTCTTAACACATCAATAAAGTAAAACAATGGTTTTTTCAAAAAAGCTTTCTGTAACTTCTTTTAATTGTTTGTTTATTTGCGTGTATCAATACCCCGTGTAAGTGATATGTCTGTCCTTGGTGTGAAATTTAATGGCAAACTTAAATTCATTCAACACATAACTAATAAAGCCAATTTAATTCTTGGTTAGATTAAGGGAGAGTCAAAACAATTTTCCGATCTTTTTGTTATAAAGCAGCTTTTCATAACATTTGTTCGACCCATTCTCGAACACGCTTGTCAGGTCTGGGCACCCAATTATGCCTGCCATGAAGCCATACTAGAACAGATGCAAAAGAGATGCCTGAGGTTTACGCTTACTGGGTTAGGATGGTATTTATAATTCTTACGATATCTAGTGTTGATACCAGAGTTTTTATTTATGTTTTGTCTTCATTGTTAAATTAATAAATGGGAAAATTGACTTTTTACACCTTCTGTCTCGTATAAACTTTAATATTCCCTAAAGAAAGCTGAGGAATTTGACCGAAAGCATACATATTTCAAACTATCAGCAGACTATTTATGAACAATTTTCTTGATTAAATAAAATCTTTGAACTGTTTAAATCAATCAAATCAATTGCTTGAATCAATGATAAATATAATAATTTGTTTGATGATATAGTGTAAATTTGTCAAGTAAATTTAAAATAACTTTTTTTTGGCAAATTATCCATATATGAAATTAGGTAAGTATGAATTCTGTAAAGCTTTTACTTAGTCAAGTTAAAAATCAGTTACCATCAAACTGTTCTCACATATTATCCAAAGGACAGAGCTAATTTTGACTTCATTCAATTTAAGCTCCACTTATTAACACACATCATAATATCAACATAAAAGATAATTAGGCTTGAAACGACACTAAGTGGCTTTCTAGTTATGTCAAGTTAAACAAGCAAACACTCTTAACCACCAATTAGTTTTATTTCAGCAATATTACAAAATCGAACAAATTTATTTTTGATTCCATCGCACGATAGCAGCTAAATAAACCCAACGTCAAATTATAAAATTCAAGACCTTAATTAAACATTTTCAACTTCTCTTCAGTTATTTTGTCATTTCTTGACGCCATGTCATGCCAGCCCATGCCGGGCGGCCTTTGCCACCACCATCGCAACGGCCGCCCGCCACACCACTGTTGCTGATACCAACTTCACCAGTCACCACCCAAGTTTGTTTTCGAAATGAATGCTGGAAAAGTTCTTTGCGCTTTCTCTTGAAAATTGCCGACCTAGTTTTCGTGTTATAAAGCAGGTAGGTTGGTACGTTAAGAGCCTTTCCTTCATAATCTTTTCGAAGGAAAAAATAACGTGCACATCGGCTACAATAAGTTCGTCGTATCCTATAACTTGTCATGAAGTATTGTCAGCACTTTCAAGGACAATAATTCCATGAAACTATGGAGTGGAGTAGGTATGTGGGTTGTAGGTATAAGAGAAAGCTGATGGCTGTGTCTTTTGTCGTCGTTTCTTCAAGGAGAGGTTGGGAGCCATAAAAAAGGACAAACAAATATAAAACCAGATGATTATACCCTAGAGAGTTTTATATGCTATGTAGTAGATGAATTCCATAGCATAAGAACAGCGCCTGGGAAATCCAAAACTCAACCCAACCCTATATAACTCTACGTTTTTTTTTTGTTTTTTAAAGTTTGTTTTCTTTCAGTTGATTTTTATTTTTTAAGCATTGTTTTAAAACTTTTTTGATATTTTTCCTTGCGCGATATAATGTCTAATGTTAGGTTCCTTAGGGCAAGTTTTATTGTTCTATACGATGATAGATGATTTATATATTTATATAAATTTATTACGTGAACAACAGAACCTTGGAAAGATTAACGAATAAAAAAACATGACTCGTTCATAAATAAATCCATATGTCTTTCCGCTTGGGAGCCTGAACGGATTGACAGCTATTAGTTTCGAATTTGGTGTTGAACATTTGTTTGTGAAAATTATACGTAAGCAAAATATTTCACTTTTTATTTGAGCCTCTGGTAAAGACAGGTATGCACATATTTGAGAAAAATGATTCTAATTGGAACATATACAATATATAGGTGTAGAGATTTTCGCTAAAACTTTAAATATACATTCTGAGTGACAAAAGAAAATTAAACCATTATGAGATCAAACCCCAGCATTACATTATCCTCTTACAGATATCTTTCAGAGCTCTTATATGAAGAGCATTTAACACTGCAAAATAACTTAAAGATGTCTATAAGACCCAAAATGCCCAAAGAGGTGGAGCCAAGTGTATGATGTGAAGAGTTCTTATTAATGTCTTTGTTAGTGCTTATAATATAAGGACTTGTTTTGTTGATGTATTGACGACGTAGTTAAGATGTTTTAAAGAGGAATGAGCCTCCACATAAATGGAATTAAATAATGTTTTCCCTTTCACGATTGCAAAAATTTAGTTGCATTTTAATTAAATGGAATGAAACTTAACATGAAGGGTGAAAAATAAGGGATTGTTTAAATTTCATTTATGGCTTCACTTCTAGTTCTTTTAATATGACATTTGTATCGTGTTTAGAATGTGTTTTTACATGCGCGATCATATTAAGCTTCTTAAAAATAATGGCGCAAAATTTTAGACGATTTAGTAAAGTGTTAAATCATTTTTAATATGGTACTAGGTTAAAAAGAGGATTTTGCTAATTTTAAACGAGTTTTACATGATACTATCCCTTAACAATCGCCAGATTGCTGTTTTATCTTTTAAACATATTACTAAATCCATATGTCACTTTGACATAGAAAAACTTTAAAAAGGTATGTTTGATTAATTTTTTGCACTAAATGTCACTGTTTTAGGCGCGTTCAGCTTGAGTTTCGTAATAAAGTAGGTTTAGTATGATACTAGGTAAAAAGTGTTTAAAACTAAGAGCATTTTAGTAAAGAGCTTTAAAATTAGTAAAGTGTTAACTATAGTATCATGCTTAAACCTTAACATGAGGCTGTTTTTTTTTTTAAATAGGAAATTCGTTGCCGAAGTAATAAAAAATTATAATTGCATTTTGTTGGGTTATTAGGTTATTTTAAAAGGTCTATACAAAATTATAAGTTGTGGTTCTTCAAGCTCAAATTGTCATTTATTATATTTTATAAGAATAATTTTAGAAATAATGTATAATTATGGCGTGGAAGTGACAAGGTAATTTTTTTTTTGCTTCTAACGTTGCATTTTATTTTTACATAAGTCACAAGCAAAACAGAGATAGAAAAATAAAGCTTAAAATTTTGGACTAAACAAGCGCATTTATTTTTGTATTATTATCCAAAACATACTGAAGACTAATTCTTGCTAAATTTGAAGGTATACGTGCATTTAAAGACATGTTATAGCAACTTGTATTTGCCTCATTTTAAGATAAATCGAATACCCATGACTCGTTCTCAAAAGCCATAGGCCTTAAGGCTAGAAGCTCAACTTAAAGTAAGCACGGGCTTAAAGACGTAAATAAAAAATGTTCATGCAAAGTATTTTCAACCTTCTATGAGTTTCGCAAAATTTTCAAAGTTTGCTTCAGGAAAATACTTTCATATAAGTGAAACATCGTCGTGAGTTGAGACGTAAATGTTTTAATCAAGAGTAAGATCGTTAGCATTTACATACAAAATTTATTCAAAATTAATAAAATTATTTATGAGCCTACTTATGGAATTATCATGATGGAAAAGTTAAAAAGATGAAATTTGCGGTTTTTTTTCAAACTGTTTTTTTTTTTTATGCGGATCTTTAGTAGCAAAAGTCGTATTTTGCTATCCCAATGATCAGATAAGGAAAGGATTTGGAGTGAAAAGACACTTATCACAATAGCAACCAAGATCCATCTATCAGTACGGCCCTATGTATTTAATGTTTGATGAAATATCACATGTAAGGAAAAATAGTGTAAATGGGATCACGGTTGTTTTATTATCCAGATCTGATTTAATCAAAGAGTATTATAAAAATCCGGCTTATAATAACAATCCAGCCATTATTTGATCAAAAAAATATAGCCGTACATACATAGCAGATTAACAAACAAACTCAAAAGTATATAAAAAATATTAATTAAATATCTAAATAAATAATATTTTAGTTTTAATTTTTTTAAATGAATACTTTTTCCAAATCTCAAAAATTTATAAACAGTTCTTAAATCACTTCTTAATAAGACACAAAAATAACGAAATGTCAAACCATTATCAATGGAAACTGTGTTCAACAAGTGCAATGACTATGCTGAACAAAAAAGTGCAGCTTTATAAACTGAACTGATTATGGTGATTTTAAGACATATACGGTGACTTAAGAAATATGATTGCACAAAGAAAAACAAAAAGAAATGTAATCTTAAGTTGATAGATAAGAATTGAATGCCACAATCTCTTTAAAGATATCTGGAGGACCTCTTTAAGATGTCTTTAAGAGACCAAGCTTATGAACTCTTTAAATACTCTTAACTCAGAAACACAAATAGAAATATAACTTCAAGTTGACAGATAATAAATAATTACCACAACCTTTATAAAGATATCTGGAAGATCTCTTGAAAATGTCTTTGAGAGAGCAAGCTAATAAACTCATAAAATACTCTTATATAAAAGGGTTAAAGAGGTTTTAAAGAAGTTTCATGAAAGGATATGAAAAAATAACATGAAAAAAGAGGTTTTTCTAGATGAATTTTAAAGTATTGATGATTTAAATTATCTTTTTAAAAATTCATGAAATACAATGGTATCAAGAAGACTGAATTAAGATGCCATTAAGAGCTGATAAATTTGTTTTGAGAACTTTTCGTGAGTTTTTTTGTTGCTTGGGAATACGTAGTTACAGAGCGACACAGTTACGTCGCTCTGCTTTCAAATCTGATCTAATTTTTTATTAAATTCCTAGCAACAAAATACTATATCTCCGAAGCTATGAGAATGTTTGAGAACGTTACTTAGCAACGGAATTTTCGCAACTACCCGCTCAAAAGAATTGTCGTTCAATAAAAATTGGCAGTTGTCGCTTAGACTTGTTGCATGTGCGCGCCTAGCCTTAACAATAGTTTTGCCATCCTACTAATTAAAGAGATTTTCACTCACACCACCAAAGAAAATTAAAATCTCACAACACTGATGTAGAAACGCTATCAATGAATCATTTCCCAAGCAAAGGTATTTTTTTAAGATACAAAGCTCCAAAAAGAATCTCTTATATGATAGTGCCATAAAAGATGTATTTCTTATAATTTTGTGTCTGAATTTTAAATTACTATCATTAAATATCTCATAGAAAATCAAAATCAGAGAGTTTTCTAATACCATCTGTGTAACATAACTGCTTAATTCAAAGCATCTTTTCAAGTTAAAAATTATTAACGATCTTCTAACCATACTCGTAATATAAAAATCAATATTTGTATACATATAACCTTCCTGTTCTTATTTTTTGTTGTTGTATCTTTTTTAGAAGAAATCACAATCGTTAACTTCTTAAAATTTATAACACATGTTACGATTTCTCCAAATGTCCATTAACTACCCCATTCAAATCGTTATCATGGTTACATTCATTCTTTTATACTAAAATGTACATACTTATAGACGAAATTGTGTCCTTTTCAAAACGAAGACCCAAAATAATTCGTCAGCTTGTTACCAAACCAAACAAAAAAAAAAAAGCCTCAAAGAATGTTTTTCTACAGAAGGGTTAAATAAATAGGTATCACTCACGGTCATAGAACCCAAGAGAACAAAAAATATATAAAATCTAAAAAAAAAAAAATGAAAACTGCGATAAAAGGAAGAAAGATACATTCGAAAAGATTATCTTGGAAACCATTCAACAAATAAAGGACCATTGCCGCGAGGCTTACCAACCGATCCATAAGGTGTTGAGAGTAATCTTTTCGCAAATATGAAAATACCATAAGGATTTATATTCTTTGAGTATTTGGGATGTTTTTTTTTTTTTTTTTTTTTGTTTTGGTGGTTGAATGTTCTGTCTCGAAGAAGATATTAACCTTTTTTGGCCTTAAGACATTTTTATTATTATTTTATTTCTTAAAGATCAGATTATCCACTGAATGAATACTTTGTTGTGCACATAGGATTTGGAAACAAATTCGTGTACACACCATCATAATGAGGAGACAAATGATCAATCGCACCTATAAGAAGCCATAAAAAAGGATATAAAAATTGTCTTTATAACCCATCGGTGGAATTAGATTTTGACTTCGAAAAAATACCGACAAAGCTGGATTTTGGTGAAGAGTTTTGTTTTGACATCTTAAGCTTATCTTTAAAAACTTTTTTTAGAGCCTGGGGCTTATTTGAAAGAACATAAATCACGTAAAATATATATTAACTACAGTTATCTTACATCAATTTTGTTACACAGAATGCTTGTATGTTGTATGAACCCTGTTGCAATTTACGAGGCGGCAAAAAGTCTTGCCACTTTTGAACTTGTAAATAGAAACATCGACATCTTCATTGATAATCAGGCGGCAATTAAATCAATTTCCTCAATCGTCACAAAGTCTAAACTGGTAGAATGTTGCCGAAATGAGTTAAAACTACTCAATGCATCAAATACAGTTACCCTTCGATGGGTCCCAGGACATCGTGACATATATGGAAACGAAATGGCGGACAAACTGGCCAAAATAGGATCTTCTCTTGATCCAAGCCAAACTGATTCTTCCGTTTCAATGCCACTAGAACAAGAAAAAGTCAGAATTCGCAAATGTCTCCTCGAAGCCGCAAGCGATAGATGGTCAGCTCTTGATACTTGTCGGGTCTCGAGGAATCTATGGCCAGACATCTCAAAGAAAAAAACAGACTTCCTTCTCAAACTAAGCAGACCTCAACTATCCCTTTTTGTTGGAATCCTAACGGGTCACAACTCAATGGGAACCCACATGCGCAGAATGGGCATCAGCTCATCCGACTTGTGCAGTGGGTGTCAAGATGAAGAGGCGGAGGAGGGCTCCTATCACTTCCTTTGTGAATGCCCCAGCTTAGTAAGAACTAGAAAAAAGGCCCTCGGAGATTACTTCTTTGATGAACTGAGCGATATCTCGTTTTTGCCACTAAGAAACATCCTGAAATTTATTCAATGTTCGGGTTGGTTCAAGGAGGCCCTTCATGCCCACACCTAAACTCCTCTAACTCCTTCCCACCCCTCCTCTTCCTTCACCTCAACTATTTCCTGGGGACCACAATGGATCCATTGAGATCCGAGTGCGATGATGCGGCTTGCCGTATTTTCACCCCACCTAACCTAACCTAACCTAACCTAACCTATGAACCCTGTCATACAACAATGTACGTTGTGACACAGAATCTTATCATATATTATATTGCCTGTAAATAATGTATATTAAATTTACAAACAATTAATATAAAAAAAACAATTGATGTATCAAGAGCTTTCGTCAACAAAATTCAAAACGAGAAAATGAGCCAAAACAAATCTGCAGTATAAAAAAGTGAGTAAGTAAGAACGCATCTGGAAGTCATCCTAAATTTTCCAACGAAATATTTATCTACCATATTCGAAGCTCTAACAAATCATAGCCATCATAAATTATATCTTCATCATTAACTATTATACCTATTCACTGTCGGTAAAAAAAAATTTATTACCATTTTTTGATAAATTTAACAACACTTTTCTTGAAAAATATAATTTTGATTTTGCTTAGTAATTTTTGTTGTCAAAAGTCTCAACATGCATCAAGAAAAGAATGAGTACGTTCAGGTCACTGATCTCTATAATACACTGGGTAGCGTTTTCATACACACAAAATGCCTCCAATTGAAGATTGTTATACGGTGCGCTTGGCACCAGGTTTGTATAACAGTATAACTTTTTTTTTGTCAAAGTGGCTGAACACAATGGCGCGCGTCCTTATTTCAAAATGTTAAAATAAATAAAATCTCGTTATAGAACGGTGTTCCAATGGACTGTCTCCGTCGACTTTTTTTGGCGTCTCTGTACTTTATCTCACTCACACTTCATGGTGAGAAAATGATGTTGAAGAAAGTAAGGATTTTTTGCTTAAGATTGTTCATTTTTTGACGTTTTCTTTTGTGATATCTGTTCTCTCTGTCTGTAGCTTATCTTTGGCACTTAAATCCTACGGAATCCAATTTTTTTAATTGAAAGCATTTTCCTAATAAGATTTATATTTTGTAAGTGAAAAGTTTCTAATTAATCCTTCAACGAGCAAAGATTTTTGATTTGTTTTAACGACTGCTGCACGTCAGAATGAGTCGGATGTGTTCACATTAGGTTTTGTGTCTGAACAATGGAACTGTAGCCGCAAACGCGATTCTGGGAGTTAAATAGTAGGTGAGATTTCTTGCGAATTTGCACAAGTTGTAACTAACACTGAATTGTCATTTTTTGTTCTTTGGATAAACGCACAATTTTTTTTTTATTTGGCATCTATTCACTAAACTAAATTTGTATTTAATCTTATCAAAGGGAAATGGTAAATTAAATGCAGTTTGAAATATTTGTTGTGAATTTGTAGGAGCATTATTGTTTGTGTTCAAAATCCTGTCAAATAGAACTCACACCATCACATACAAAAATAAGCCACCTGAAATGGTTGAAAGAAATTCGACACTAAAAACTTGTGTCGAATTTCTTTCAACTCTCATTACATTACTCTCATGTGAACACGCGCCCGGCCGCGCGTCCTGAAGCGCGTACTGTGTTCAACCAGTGAACCGAAAAATGTACGTCAAATTACTTTCTTTTCAGACGCCTTCTTCAAAATGTCATCTTCAATTGGAGTAAAAAAAAACTGTTATACATAAAGGGAATTAACTATCCAGTGTATAATAGAGATCAGTGGTTCAGGTTCATCGCAAATTAAAATATTTTGCTCAGAGCTTTGACAATTTATGACTTTTAACGCCCTCATTGATGCACATTAAATTTCGATGAAATGTCAAATCATACGTCACAAACAACAATAAAATATATAGTACAATCCTTCCAATGGAATCTGTGAAGCATAAAATTGTATGTGATGTGCGTATGCATATATGCATGTTCTGTGAAACAGGCCCCAGATGTCCATTATTTTGTTTAATTTTCTCAAAATTTTGAAAAAAATCAGTAAATAAGTGCCTACAGAGTTTTTTCTATGTTTTCTGCGTTCATATAAAAAAATCGTGCCCGGGGTTTTAATTAAACCTGACATAACGATGATTGAGAACACGTTAAATGTGGGTCACCCAAACCTGTCTGTCTGCATGTCTATCTGTACCTCGACTTACAGCTTAAACGACTGAAGAAATTTTTTCGAACATTTTTTGATGATTCCCCAGAGATTTACTTTTTTGAAAAATCAATCTATTTTTTTTAAAAAAGACTAATGATTTTTTTCTCGAGAAAAGCGAAAATCAAAAACATGGTACTTTGTATATGTAATGGTATTTTTTGGAATCATTTTTTTTTTTAAGAAAGGCAGTTTAAACCTATTGGATTTTACTGAGTTAATAAAAAATCTGTGGAGCCGATTTTGAGAAAAGTTAAATTTTCCTTTTTGGCCAAAAAATTGTGTATGACAGGTACTATTATTTTCTGTCCTAAAAAAATGGAAAAAAAATTCGGGGCCAAGGTCCAAGAAACGCAAGGTACCACAAGTTAAAAGAAAATCGACCTATCCGTTTAAGCTGTCGCCGCCGAGACAGATAGACGGACGTTTTTGCGAGACATACTTTTTTCATCTTCCCTATCATCATCATCAACGTAATGTCAAGTTTTATCAAAATATCGAGTTCGATTTTTTACCAATTCATAACTTGCCATGTAGTACCTATAAATCGCAATTTAAAAATCAATTCTCAATGTTCAAACTTAAAAAAACCTATACGACTGGTGTTAATTTTTACAATAGAAGGAATCCATGAAGACATGACACACAAACTCATTTTTCCGCCTATCCCTTTGGTCGCTATAGTTATATGTAGGGCTGGGATTTTCATGCACTAAAAAATCGGAAATATGCGCTTAAAATATGCCCTAAAAATGCAAAAAATTCAGTTAAAAATGGAAAATATGCACTTAAAAAAATATGCACTTAAAATATTTTTCCCAAAAAAACAATAAAAAAAAACATTTTTATATAGTTTTTATTAATAAAGAATAGAATTAAATTTTTTAATTAACAAAAATAAAGATAACATTGAAGTTAACAATATACAGGGTGATTCGCATACGGTGTAACAAAAAGCTAAGGCGTGTAGGTTAGATTGACAAGAAAAAAATCGTATCGAAAGGGGGTCTATTCCATCCCGTTAAGCCAGGAGGGCCAATTTTCTAAAAAAAATTACTTAAAACAGAAAATTAATTAAAAAAAAAAACAACAGTTACACATACAATGATACATCTTTTTGTAAAGCCAGAAATCTCTTCTTTTATTGTGTTTTTGAATAAAGTTGTTTTAGAGAATGGTTTTTGAAAAATAAATTTTCAAAAACTCAAAATTTCTAAAAAATAATTGAAAAAATTTTGTTCAAACTAATTTTGTTCAGAATTTTACGTCATTAAGTAGTATTTTTGTTTTTAATAATCAATATGCCATTATTAATTTTAAGTCAAACACCAAAAACCGGATGGTAAAATCTCTTCTAGTTCTTTAGAAAATTATTCCGTTTTGCACGCAGGACCTTCTAAGCAGCCTTTTGAAGCCTTGAAATAGCGCCATGCCAAAAAAGAGAATATAGGTCGGAATGCGCCATAGAACTGACTACTGACAACATAAGACAAGTTCAATAGGGGTGCCACAAGGTCGATCTACCAAGGGAAAGGTTTACAATACTCAGTTAAAAATATAGTTGTAGGGTTACGACTGCTATTCAAATTTTCAAGCATAGTCTGAGCGTCAGAGTTGTTGGTATTTTTTTCTTTGAAATTCCAGATTTTTAACGGTCCTTAAACGAATGCAATGAAATACTTTTTAAAAGTATTTTTAATCTAAACATTTAGTTTCTAGTCAATTTGTAAGTGTTTTACAATTTATAAAAAGCAGTTAAAAGACTTATGCCCGATTTCATAAAGGACTTTTAAATATTTAAAAGCCCATTTAGAGTTAAAATGGGTCTAATATGTTAGATGTCAGCCGACGAGTAAGAAAATTATAAATAGATGATATTTTGCAGTCACTTTTTTATTTAATTTCTTGCAAATATTTATAAATTGTGAATAGGTCGAAACAAAAATATAGTTTGTGTGTAGATAATAATCTTTTAAGGCTCTCCCAAGCCAACGCGAATACTTCCGAACGACGACAAGACGAAACTTTCGCCTTTCTCAATTTATTTACATGGAGATAAATGAGAGCACCCACATTGGCGCGATGTAAATCTTCAAACATTGTTCAGTCATCGCATATTCGCTCCGAATGTTTCGCGTTGGTTTCGGAAAGCCTTAATAATTTGTTTGTTTTAAGAATAATTGATTGTTCATCTGAGGATGAAGAGCAACATAAAGTAAGACGTCCAAGTATATTCCGAGTTCATATTGGAATCCGTTCTCCAAATATTTTTTTTTCGTAGCATTTTTTTCTACATTTAATGCTTTTTCACGTGCATTTCGAATGTGAGAGGGAAACAACCTATTTCCATATCCAGGGATGTGAGGCAAACCCAATTTTAACTAAAATTTCCCCAAAATTTAAAGGTCTGATAAAATTTAAGAGGACTTTAGATAAAAGGTATTTTAGTGTATTTTTATGAAATCGGGCATTAAAGTTTAAAACTGAAATACTAGAAACTGCTCGACTTTTTTTTTAGTCTTTTCAGAGTCTTTAAGATTCATTGCATTCGTGGAGTCTTTTGATTGCAGTTAAAAAAAGACTTCATTCCAGTCAAACGACTGCAATATTTTCAATGCATTCAAAAGAATCCAATTAAACAAATAATTTAAAAGACTTTTAAAATACTTCAAAGACTTCAAGCAGTCTATAGTATTTCATTTTTTTTTTTTTTAACTTTTATGGCCGATTTCATAAAGCACTTTTAACTATTTAACAGGCTTTTAAATCTTAAATTGACGTTTGTTAAATATAAAATACGTCATTTAAAAAAGCCTGTTAAATATTTGTGAAACCAAACATTAATCTTTTAAATGCTTAAAATGACATTATTTAAGATTTGAAAATTACAGGTAGGTATTCCGCTTTGAAGTTGAAGTACTGAGATCATGTTGAAATAATTTAAAATAAGTCTTTATATTCAATAAGCTGCAGTTCTAAATTGATTGTATTATTTATCATCTCTGATGCGCATTTAGGAAAGTTAGAGAATTGATAGTGCTTATATATCTATTTAACAAATAATTTTATCTTCAATGCCTGGTCTCCGTACAGCCTTGAACCACATAATAAGCAAGCTATTGCATTTGATATCTGGCGACATTATTATTAATGTGAATACTAATGAGCTGTCAGTGTGAAAGAATGATGACTGAAAGAGAAATATTATATCAAGTCATCAATATAACTCATTTGACAACAAGCTGCTGATAATATTGATGGTCTGAAGTGGATTATTAAAACTCTTCAGTATCGATTTCGCAGGAATGGGAGATGAACGTCTGTCTTTAAGGAGGCGTATCATAATCGTTTGTAACAAATTTCACAGGAATTACCTATAACACCAACACAAATTCAATATTGATTCTAATGTAACCAACCTCCTATACGTAGTGTAGTTTGTGCCTGATGTTTTTTTGGAAACATTAAAATGCCAGGCGCAAAAAACGACGACAAAAAGATTTTTTTCTTTTAAAAGGAAAGGACTTAGGAATTTAATTAAAAATAAAGAAAGAAGATAATGTAACTACCGAGTTTCTGAATTTTTTGTTTGTGTTTTATTTCGATCATGAGATTAGCTTCTCTTGATATTTGCTCACAGTTTTACATTTGATTAAGTCAAAGTAATCCATCAATTAAATTTAATGACATAGTTTGTCTGGGTACAACATTTAAGAGCTTTTCCAGTTTCGTGTGGAAGTCTAGCACCCTTAAAAACATACCTTATATAAATTAACTTTGACGCAGAATTATTCTATAATTGTGTGGGTGTTAGCAATTTTGAGTGTCTACGATAAAATTTCACTTTTTGTTTGATATATTATGGCAAATGATGTTGACTTGATGGCACTTTTATTTATGGTTGTACAATTTATTGACATAATAGCTGATTTAAAAAAAAAAAATAACGATTGAACCGCACGTGCTTGTTCGTATGGTTTAGTATTGAAGATATTGGGTCATTTATAAAGTGTACATAATAGTTATGGAATATAAATTGTAAAAAGCAATTATTTATTAAAAAAAATTGTTTTTTTTTTATATTATTAGATATGCACATATTATTCAAGACAAGAAAAGAGACGAAAAGAGCGTGAACACAGTTAGAAGAACAATCATGAGTTTAAAGAAGGAAATACTTACATATCACCTGGGGCTTGATCTTTGATATCTTCTCGAAACTTATGAGTTTTTATTTTTCAATGTTTGATTTTTTATTTCCAAAGAAAAGTCATCTTGTTTTTTGATGGCCCTTAAAGGCTAATATTAACATTTGTTAATAGGTTGATAAGAACCACTTATTGTTAGTTGTATTCCTCTGACTTATGAGATTATTTTTCCAAAAAAAAATAACAATAAAATATTGAAAAATACAGGCCCTAGCTACTCGTTAAAACAAAAATTAAGTTTTGGAACTGAACACAACAACAGAGTGGCATAAAAGATTAAAGAATAAATTAATTCTAGAGCAAGATTTTGAAATTCCACAAATATTCATTCGTCAAAAATTGAGTAAGCATATATTCAAAATTTTGTTTCTCTTTTATTTGAAAACTCATTTGTGAAATTTTGCTGAAGAACGCTGTTTATATTTTTGGGATTGTGAAGATCACTGAAATCTGAGAAACCTGAGCCAAGATCTTGTGCCTAGGAGTATATAGAATCAAAACTCCTCTTGTTTACATATTTTTTTTTTTTTTAAATGATGACTTAAGTATTAGGAAATATTCTTCAAGAGGCCTCTCATATACGAATTTTACCAAAATCTAGCAAAACTTAAATATTCCAATGGTTTTTGGTTTTTGAAAATGTTTTTTTTTAAATATACCTATTATTGTATCAATGGCAGCGGCTCGAGACCGGGATGGGTGGAGAGACTTGTTAAAGGAGGCCAGGACCGGACCCCGGTTGTTGAGCCGATGATGATGATTATTGTATTAGCTTGCGTTCAGTTCAATAGTCTGTTATTTGTAATCTAATTAAATTAAGCATCAATGATCTTCTTTTCCTGCTTCAAACCAAGTTCCTTTTCATTTTCAAATCTGTTTTCTTAACTTAAGATTAAAAAAGGAAAGAATTTCTTTATTTTTAAAATAATAATTATCAGTGCTCAAAATGTCCAATCGTCCGGAATATTTTTAGAAGAATATGAAAATTTGCTTTCTCAATCCCTATTTATAAATTAGGTTCGAAAAAAAATAACGAAAAATATAGGGCTTAAGGGTCCGCCAAATAACTTTTTTTTTTGAAAATGGCGCAAAACATCGCGTGTATCTTCGGCTGTGTGGCACGTAGCGCCGGCCGTCCTGTTGAAACCAACTGTTGCCAATATCCTCCTCTTCAATTTTTGTGAACAAAAATTCGTTCAACATGGCCCGATAACGATCGCCATTGACTGTAACGGCCACTCCTTGCTCATTTTCGAAAAATGGCCCAATTATGCCTCTGGACCAAAATCCGAACCAAACAGTGACTCGTTTTGGGTGTATCGGCTTTTCAATGTATGCGTGCGGGTTTTTTGTGCCCCAAATACGACAATTTTGCTTGTTTACTACCCGCCAAGATCAAAATGAGCTTCATCTAAAAAGATGATTTTTTTTGGCAAAATCGGCATCTTCTCTAAGTCGATCGCAGGCCCACTTAGCGAAGCGTAAACACAACCATATTCGTTCAGCGGAAGGATAAAACTAATTACCTGTCAAATCAGACATGAGCTAAGTGTTACCATTCACGAAATAAGCACTAGTTGAAAAAAAACGTTAGATGGCGGACCCTTTATTTTAAAAATATCCGCAATTCCTAGTTTTTAAAAGTTTAATAAAAAACAAACCTTATTTTTTACTTAAAAAAACAAATTAGAGATATTCAACGTCTTCCGCAAGTCTTCGACTACTATAACTATTCTGACATATTTCTCATCATATCTGGTATTTAGATGCTATCAAACATAAAAGCCAAGTGGGTCCTATACATATATACGGATTTTAGCAAAACTTTCGATTCGGTAAACCACAAAATCTTGCTTTTTAAATTTAACGCTTTCAAAATCCATTCTTACTTACTTAAATAGATTTATTCATTTTTAATTGGAAGGACCCAAAAGTTAAAAACTCAGGAATAAATCTCAATGTCGATTAAAAGTATATCATCAGGTGTACCTGAAGGTAGTCAGCTTGGCTCCTTGCTTTTTACTATATTTATTGATGGTACCGTCAATTATATCAACCTAAGCAATTTCTTCATTTATGCAGATGACCTTAAACTACTTTTAAAAATATATTTTGGCCTCGAGCTTCAAAAATATCTTGATAGTTTATTCTGCTGGTGTAAGTTAAACTGTTTAAATATTAGTACCAACAAAAATTCTTCATAAATTCCTTCTCTAGAAAAAATTGCACCCATGATAATTCATAAAACTCTTTAACTCAGTTGTCTTCTAAGAACAGTAAATGTGAAAAATGCAGGTGTTCTCTCAGACTCTTTATTTTCTTTTGTCTCCACATTGATGCCGTTGTTGCCAAAGTTCAGTAAAAGAAACTCCAACGATTTATTCAACCAAACACACTTGTTTCTTTATTTACCACTCTGGTAAGTACTAATCTTGAGTACCCAGATGATGTTATCTGGAACATTCAAATAATACTTCTCAGACAGAATTCAGAAAGTATAAAGTCGTTTCACAGAATATATATTTTAAAAAATGCGATAGAATTTTTGTCCAAGCTCGCAAGCTGGCCAAAGCCTTAAAGGTTTGCAATATCTTGGATCCAGAAGGACTGCTCACTATGTACTGTTTGTGCAATATATTCTATCACATAAAGTGCCCTATGTTACTATTTCTAATTTATATTTATGAAATCAACCTATTTCAAGGTCAGTTAGAGAATTCAATGAAGTATATGAGAACCCTATTGATTTGATTCTCTCTAGAGATAAATTTAAAAATGTTTTTGGTATATTTTTTATTTTAAGTCCTTAATTGTTTCTTGTATAATTTAGTTCTAAGTTTATTCAACTATTTATTTATTTAAAACAATGTAATCTGTAAAACTTAAAGCCTGTAGATGAAATAAACTAAGCTTCTGGAGTTGAAAGGGGTGACGATTAGCAAACAACAATGTATAAGGGAAATTTTATTTTTAAAGAGGTTTGGTTTTTCAATTGGCAACTTTGTTTCAAATGACAGTAAGTTTGACAGCTGATTAATGATTTTTGCTCAGAAGTTATATTATGCCATTTCACCATGAATTACCCAATAATAAGGCTTGCAATTTATGTTCTCATGTGCTTGCAAGCTGTTAAATTTAACAACTAATCACAGAAAAAAGGGAGTACCTACTATGATATGCCACAGTTAAAAATTTTGAATAACGAAAAATTGCATTTTTTTTAAATACAAAATACCGCTTTTAACAATGTCGCATTAATAGATTTCAATCACTCAAAAATCTCGCATACCGTTGTTCAAAAAATCTGTTCACATACACGCCTGTCTGGCAACTGAGCACTGAGCACACCCTAAGTGGAGAAATAGAGTTGCGCGAGAGGATTGAGTAGAACCTGCACAGTGCGCCACCCAAGCTGCTATTGCACAAGAAAACTGTTGACATAGGTGCCTCTGTCTGACTCTTTAAAGTGCAATAAAGTCAAACAATAATTGATTAGGACTTAATTCCATGGCACCACATATTTTACAACATACTTGAGATTTTAATTTTCAACTTTCTATGTTGGGGTTTTTCTTAACAATTTTGCAAAAAGGGGGATTTTGTAATTGAGACATTAAGTTTGCGAGATTTCGGTGCTAACCCCAGAAAATAACCTTTTCAATGACCATAGCCATTCCTAAAGATTATTTTCATATATTTTATAACATTTTAAAGTTGCACACCTCCAAAAAAAGCACCATGTAATATATGTTCTTCAGCTGAACCGACAAGGTACCTACATAAGTAGGTATATTTTATCTCGAAAAAAAAATTAAGGAAAATTAAACATTATATTCTGAATGAATTCAAGTTCACTTCATGGTTAATCAATTGGAAATGTTTTCAACCTTGATAGGATATGACTTATTCTTTTCATATGAACCCATCACTTAGATATAGGAAGAAAGTTCACAAGAACTGTACACAACATTTTTATTTTATCATGATCCGATCAACAAAAAGTGGCTTAATTCTTTTGGTGTTTTTTTAAGAAAATTTCTTTTATGATTCCATAATCGGCTTTCAAGGGAGAAAACAAAAACCATATCTCTTTCATTTGCTTGCTTTTTTTTGGCAATGCGCGGCCCCTATTTGAAACCAACAGAGTTTGGTTTTCTTTTTTTTGTAACAACAACCAACAAAAATAGCAGCTATACACTACAGTCAGCATTTAGCAACAGTTTCAATTTATCACCTACTTACCCCAAAAACCACTAGCGTGGCTAATGCGATATAATGTCGGTTTAAGTGATTCGAATCTCCCCTTTTCTGGAGGATACTTCATGTTTCCCTTACACCAATCCACTAAAAACAACGCACACATCTTATCTGTGTATATGTTTTTGTACACCGCAGCGTCAATGTTGAATAGATAAACATAAATAGCTGTTTCCATTTCTCTGGCATTAATATAATTCTTTGTTTACCTTTTTTTACCAAAGGAATTCTAATCTCCTTGTATTTACTCAAAGGACAACATGAAGTGGTCGACATTTCTTTGCATCCTCTCTTGTGCAGTACAAACAATATCAACGGCGAAACATGATGTTTTTGCTGTCATAAATTCAAAAATGCTGGTTGGTCTTTTCCCTTAACAAACGATAAGGGAGCTTCCTTCGGTTGTATATTAAACAAAAAGAAAAGGAAAAAAGTTCTTTTCACAGGAAGGCTAGCAATAGGGTAAAAATAGCAAGCGGTGTGGCGACGCAATGCAACATCAGCACCAATAGACAGCAGATATAAAAGCAGGCCACTCATTCAAGGTAGGTATGAGTATGAGTAGCTGCAGAAATGCAGAAAATTAAATGGCAAAAATAAAATATAAGAACGGTAAAATAACACTACTTCATCCAGTCATAGTGGCTCTTAAATAGATTTATTAGGTCTAGGTGTTTACAGGTCCGGACTCAGTTGCGTAATGGTACTTTTATATAAACCGTAGATAGAGGTATATAGGGTAATGGTGAAGTATGAATATTGATATACTTGGGGCAGCTGAACCTTAGATCATGGCTTTCAGATTTTTGTGGGTGCAATTAGGACCTAATTACAAAGAATTGCGGACTAAAGAATGAACGCACACAGTTCTAGTTTTTGATAAAAATTGAATGTAACAACCGACCCAACGTTACGTTCGTACCCAATCTCCCCTACTAAAATACGTTATGCTTTTGGCAAATGTTCTTGATCTACAACTTCTTAGAATATTTGGATTCACCTTTCAATAATGACATCATGTCATCCTAAACAATTCATACAAGGATGATGGACTTGAAAGTTGTTACTAAATTATAACTAACCACTGATTGTTAGTTAGATGATGCATTCGTTAAGTCTTGTGATGAGTTATCTAAATCAGTTGGGAATAAAGGCATGAACTATTTTATTAATTATCCATTATGAAGAAACTTCAATATGTCTGATGAATATATCGTAGTCATCATCAAATGATACAGAATACCATCATATCCAATGCAGTGGAAGTTAGTTAATGTTAAAAAAAAATCAAAATTATTTTTTGAAAATTCGATATTTCGAAAACGGGTAGCTGATTCTTTTGTAAAGTTAAATTTTTAACTTAACATTATCAAATACTCAAACTTGGCATACCAATTTTTTTTCTCTAAAATGTTAACGAAATTTTATATAGAAAAATTAATTATTTTTAAAACCGCTTCTACGATTTTCAATTTTTTTTTTCAAATTAAGATTTATATAAGAAATCAGATAGTGTACATCGCGTTGGGTTAAAACAGATTTAAAGTATTTTAATTTACCAGTTTAAATAATATAATTTCCTTTTATGCATATTACAAAAGTATGTTAATTTTTGTATACTTACATAATACCACCTGCAACTAAACTAAGTTTTGGCAAATGGATAAAATATAGACTCTCATAGCTAATTTATTTCAGACTATAGAACTACAATGTGATCGCGCATAAGAGCAAGTTCGTGCGACCCAGTCGTGCATATTTTTTTCTAGGACAATTGACTGAGAAATAAGGTCCAGTTGCAACAAGGAGAATATAGAATGCTGCCGAAAGTGGGACTCAAACCTATAACTCTAAATTAGCAGTCAAGCACTAGATCCACTGTGCCATTTCCACCCATTATGGAAAATTATTTTTTTTAAGCCTTTTCTTTCCAAATTCTAGTTATCCATATTACTTTGTGTGAAATTATTAGGAATTTGACTAAGGATTTTATATCCAAAGGATTTAACCATTCCTCAAGGTTGCTATGACAGGCTACATAAATTCTGTTATTATTTATTTATTCCATTAAATCTATTAGTATATTTTGATTTATTTTCATAATAATTATAGTATACGCGTGAATTTAATAAATTTTTGCTTGAATAGAATTTATTTAAAAATCAAAAACTTTTAAATATTCTATGTACGATTTTCAAAAATTAGATGATCCAGCACTGTGAATTTCATTACAGATGGTGTGAAAATTCTTGCTCTTCACTTTGCACAAAGCATAAACACAAAAAAATATAATAATATTTAAGATAAAAAGGAAAGAAAAAAGACTTTGGCTAGAGAGTGTCAAAGGATTTGTGTATTAAAGTTTATAGTGTTATGCTTTTTTCTGTTCTTTTTCATGATGGTAATGTGTATACTTGTATATGTATTCATGCGCAAAATTCTGCGGTTTCCTAGGAAACGGATGCAAAATGGAGACTTATTTCGGTTTGTCCTCTTGCTTCCTCTTGCTTCCTGCTCCTTTTTGCTTGCTTTTAGTTTTTTACTGCTCTATATGACACCACTGTGGCGGTTAACGGCACTTAAGTATAGAAAACGAAGTAGGCAGATAAAACCTCATTTTATGTTTCTCCCGCGCCATTCTTGTTGTCGTTAACACTCGCATATTCCAACTTATATATTTTTGTTTAATACAAAATAGGTATACGAAAACCTACAGTAAGACCCCGATATAAAATCAAACATTTAAAAATAAGTAATAGTATGATCAAATGTGATATAAAATGTATTTGACTTTTGAATAGAATTGTGACCACAGAAGTTAAATTTTAAATCAATATAGTGGTGCTTACATCAGACATATGCAAAAAGGACCCCACACGAAATCAGGTTTTTAGAAAAAAATCACACATGCCAGTGCAATTCATTTTTCTATTTTCTTTTAAACTGTGTCTAATTTTTGTCTAAAATGAATTTTGTTTTAAAACTTTATTTTCCATTAAAACGATCATGAAATAATGATTCACTCGGGCGTATACGTACTTTTTGATATTTTATCGAATTTTATTTATTTTTGTTCTGCAATTTATTTAGGTAGGTAGGTGCAATGCGCCTGAATTTTGTAATTGTGAATTTTACTAACCTACGGTGATTTATATTAATAATTTATGATTTTATAAAGTGGAAAAAAAGAATAAAATATATTTTGTGTGTCTGGATGTGATGTGTTGTATTGTTATATTTTTCATAAATCGATGAAAGACCAAGAACGAGAAGGGTGTTGGTTCATATCAACCTTATATCACCTCTATACTGTTATATCACCTCTTTTAAAGAAATTCGTTTTTATTTTGTATTTTATTTTCTATTTTCCTTTTCCACGAAAAAAAAATTATTTTTAATTTAAGTTGAATAAAATATAGGAATACATTTCAGGAATTAAACAGCTATCCATGGAGCAGTTTCCATTGAATTGGATTAAGCACGAACAGACTTATGATGTTATTTATTTTATTACAGAGTTTAACATATGAATATAAGGTTGTATTTGATTTCAGTTTTTCGGTTGAACCTAGGCGTAAGCTGAGTAAATAAGCTGAAAAAATTCGAGTTTCTGTACGAAGGAATCATATAAAAATTTTTCACATCAAATTTGAAAAAATTATCGAAAATGTCTTTTTTTAGATTTCGTCCGCCAAAATTTCTATTTTATTTAAACTGACCGCGGAAATGCGATTTTTAAAAATTAAATGGAAATAAAAAATGATCATTTAAAGCCACAAAATTAATTTTTCGCAACAAGTTACCATGTAAAAAGCTACAATTTTAGACACCAAAAGAATTAATATTTTTATGGCGAGTTTCACAGTAAAAAAAAGTGGCACTTAAAGTGGGCAATGTGAAAAATTAAAGCGCAATATCACAGTTACACTTACCTGAATAAGTAGCACTTAAGTCTCCGAAGTTGGTGACTTAATTTCCACTTACGCCGGCTATATGGAACTTAGTCGTAGATTCTGATATGGGAATCTTAAGTGCCACTTATTCCGGTAAGTTTCTGCTGTGAGACTGGCCCTTATAACACTATTAAATTTAAAAAATCGAGGAATTCACAACTTAACAGCAATTAAAAATTTAGAATTTATGTCGACAATTATACTTAAGAATTCTTATTATTTTAGGTTTCGTCCACTTACTTCGGAGTTAATTAAATGGAAACCTTAAGAACTGAGACAAAATTTTTGGTTTGCTCGATAAATAAGAATTTAATTAGCTAATAATTCTGATATAAAAATCTTTTAACTACGCCAAAAAAGTGTCCCTAAAGTAAGTTACGTGAAAAAAATGGTTTATTTCACATCAGGTTGAATTTTTGTTACTTGGATAAAAGTAGATTTGGTTGTGATAACTTTTTACATTATTTAAGGAGGATCATAGTTTTTAGAGAAAATAAAAAATAAATATTTGTATGCTTCTCCATGTCCAACTACATACATATATAATTTTAATAAAATAAATAACTTTGGTGGTAGCTACAGCTCGTCGAGAACTAGGGCTTTGGATTTTCAACTCTTAAGCTAGTTATTACATTATCATAAATATGTCTCAAAAGTGTCATATAAGTGTGATAGTCAAATTTATATGACAAAAAATTCATCGAGCCTAATACTACCTTGACAAACAACATAATATTGTGTCATATTTTTTATGGCATAATGAGACATATACATATACATATATCATAGTGTAATATCGCTTTTAGTAGGAATGGAGTGATAAAGAAAAATATTTTTATTTTTAGATACTTTTTAAGAAATGAAAAAAAATCAATTACTGGTTTAAGAAAAAAAAATCGGTGTTCTTTCTCTTTTATTCCCATTTTTATCAAGGTCATAATTTGCATTTCAGTTTTTGGTAACTCAAACCCCATTGAAAAGGATACCTAATATGCGGATCATTAATTTAGTTTTGTCTATGCGAAATTTGACGACAACTTGTGTTTATTTTTCCGGGTATCAACTGTATTTTTTTTTTAAATCAGAAAAAATCCTTCAAAAACAATTTTTTATATCTACACAGATGAAGATACACATGGGAAAGATTCTAAATAATTAACTTTATGGTTTTAAAGCGTTAAGACCATAAAGCCACATTCACATTAGGCTCCACCGTTATGGCATATAAAAACCACACACAATTCCATAATCACACTGTAGTCACATTGTTTGAGGGTAATCCGCAACGCAACAACGCAATCATTAATCCCAGTCAATCTGAAGGAATCCGAGGGAAATCTGGCAAAATAACATTTCTTTATTCTGCTGCCATCATACATATAAACAGAAATATATCCTCTGTTCTAGCTCCAGCAATACTGTGCCGGGATTTGTTTTTGTGTGAGCTGCCTGCTGGAGACCTATAACTGTTTCCGCTGATATTTCCCTATCCTTTGTGCAATAATTTCTATGTGAATCTTAGCTAGCAGGGATATAAATAAATGAAGACAGGCAGAATAACAAGCCCTTGTGTCACTGTGACAAACTGTGTATGTGGATAATATATATATCTTTTTATCATTAGTTTCATATGCGAAGTGACAATTTATCTTTCGTCGTGTATAACGCAAAGGAGCCCTAGGTTGGGTTGCCTTGAATTAGCTTGGCTTGGCTACCGAGGCTTGCATCACTACAGCATCAGGATGAAAGAACAAAAAAAAAAACAATGCAAATATTATAATAAGGACACACAAGGTGGAGGAAGATCCATTCACATAGAAAAGCAAATTCTCGCTTATTCTTGTATTACCACTGAGCACTGAGCACTGAAGACTATGGAGCTGTTCGTCCTTGCAAGGCAATGATCTATTAACCCAAACACGTCGTTGTCAGAATAAGCCAAGTGGCTGGTTTCGTGGAAATGTTTCACCACCTCTTGTTTGCCTTTTCCTAGCTGGCTACATGTTGTTTTTTAGTGAAAGACGATGTCATAAAGAAGAAGAATGTGGATATGGTGTTGAGCTATAGTAGGTACCTATAACTAAACCACAAAAAGGTATGGTAATAGGAGAAACATAACAAAAAAATTTACCTCTCTGCTCATTCATGCAGCCAGTTACAGAAAAAAAAATAATTGAAAGGACGAAGAGTTGGGGAAAGCAAAGGACAAAATGTATGAGATATTCACAAGAAAAAAAATCATTTTTTTATTATTTCCCAAAAGATTTCTGGGCAATTAATTTCGAAGCTGAAAAAATAATTTATTTGAGATGACAAGGGATGGTTTTATTGTCTTTTCAAATTAATGATTAAACTAACAATGCCGGAGACAAAGCGATTGCTATTTTGTGCGATGTGATGTGTTTTTGTTGGTGTTTCCAAAGAAGAATGATTATTTTTTAAAGGGCTATTATTTTTTTACTTATGCTTTTTACTTTTAGTTTATGCTTTTTACTTTTTGCGGTGAAAATTTGGTTGAAAATCTGTGTTTTAAATTTTATTTAAATTTTATGAGCAATTTTTAAATTTATTTAATCTATACGACAACAATTGAAAATGTTTTAAAGGATGATAAAAAAAATAATAATTTTTATTTCATGTCAGTCTTTTTATGATTTAAAATTGAAATAAATAATTGTCAAAATGAAGAACAAAATTGTCAATATGTAGATTTAAAAATATGAGTTTTTGGATTTAAGTTGAAATTCTAAAGTGGCAAATTATAACAAATCCAATATTCAAGCTGAAAATTGTGATTGTCAATATGATGAGATCGTTAATTTAAAAGACATTTTCAATGCGAAATTGTCTTGAAGCTGAGTTTCGAAAAAAACCTGACAAACATGGAAATTAAAGGTTTGTACTCTATTTGTAAAAAAGTTGGTTCATTTGGGTAACATTACGCATAATTTTAAAGTTCCAATCTATTCACTTATAGAAGAAGTATAGAAGCATTGAATGTGAGTAGTCTCATCAGTTCGTTTGAATAAAAATAAAAAATACTTGACTTTCGTGGCCCTTACAGATATCCCCTCAAAGGACCTTTGGGCGGCCAGCCGGGTCATTAATGCTGATCATGTTTCTATTTTGTGGTCGGTTTCAAGAAGGTTAAGGGGGTCGGGTCAGGCATCTTTTAAGGTAGCCCACCTTTAAATAGATCAATGAAGTCTTCAAATTTCTGCAGTGTTTTTTAAGCTGGAGTGCTTGCAATTTGTGAGGCTACATGTGAAATAGCAAACAAGAATACCAATATCTTTACTGACAGTCAGGTGGCAAATAAAACTTTATTTCCTCATTCGTCACACAGTCTTAAGTAGTGGACTGTTGCCACAACGAGTTAAAACTACTCATATTCAACAAAAATACAGTTAAACTTTGATTGGTCCCAAGGACATAAATGACGGAATGGTCTACTCTTGATCCGTGCTAAACTAGATCCTCCGTCTTTATGCCATTGGAACAAAAAAAGAGTAGAATTCACGAGTGTTTCCTCAAAGCCGCAAGCGATGGATGGTCAGCAATTGATCTATTTGTCGCGTCCCGAGAAATCTATGGCTGGATACCTCTCTAAAAAATCTAGGTAAACTTCTTAACTATCGCTTATGTCTGTAATCCTAACGCATCCAAACTAAATGAGAACTCATATGAGCCAAAATGCGCATCATCTCATCTGACTTACATCAGAAGGTGTAAATACAGGGTGTCTGCCGGGAAGGTATACAACGTTGTTTTGCCGCCATTTTGGTAAACATTAGTCTTGACAGTTCATATTTGGAAATCGTAAAGTTGACACGTGGTAAATTTATTATGGAAAAATATTCGATAAACCAACGTGTTTTAATCGTTAAAACATTTTATCAAAATCAATCATCACTTACTGTGACGATGATAAAGTTACGTGAAATTGTTGGGAGAAACAACGTGCCAACAAAATGCACTATTTATCGTGTAGTGAATGATTTCGAAGAAAGAGGGTCTGTAGGTTATAGGCCCATGCATGGACCACAACGTACTGCAAGATCGGCTGAAAAAATTACTGCTGTTCAAGGAAGTGTTCAAAACAATCCATCAACCTCAATTCGACGCCGCCATGCTCAGGAGCTTGGTCTTCAAAGAACAACTTTGGCCACAATTTTGCACAAGGATTTGCATTTGTTTCCATTTAAGATTCAGTTGATACAAGTGCTTCTTCCACGAGACCATTTACGCCGCCGTACATATGCCAATAGGATGTTACAGCTAGCCCATGACAACCCCGATGTTCATGAAAAAACCATAAAGAGTGACGAGGCACATTTTCATTTGAATGGATATGTGAATAAACAGAATAGTCGGTTCTGAGCAATGGAAAACCCTCAAATTATTCATCAGTCACCTTTGCATCCATTAAAAGTTAGAGTCTGGTGTGCAATTTGGTCAGGAGGAATCATTGGACCTTACTTCTTTGAAAATGAAAACGTGAATGGGGAGCGATATAGTGATATGATTGAAAACTTTTTAACGCCAAAACTGCATGCTTTGGGCTTGATTAAGATGTGGTATCAACAAGACGGTGCCACATCGCATACAGCCAGGATTACAATGGAATTACTGCGAGACCTCTTTAAACAACAAGTTATTTCACTGCTCCGGAATTCTTTTTGTGGGGATATCTGAAAAACAAGGTTTATGCAAGCAAACCATTAACGCTTGAGCAACTCAAACAAAATATTCGTGATGAAATTAATGAAATACCGCTTGAAATGTGTGAGAATGTAATGAAAAATGTGCTCAAAAGGGCTCGCATTTGTGAGACTAACAGATGCGCACATTTACCTGATATTGTATTCCATGCATAATTGCCGACATTAAATAAAACATTTATCAATATAAGATCCATTCTCTATCATTTAATCAAAAATTATAAACAAACAAAGTAGTATACCTTCCCGGCGGACACCCTGTATAAAGAGGTGGAGGAGGGCACAGTCAGACAGAAATATGAGACACACACTATTCTTCTCCTCCATTCTTGTAAAGTTAAGTTAACATTAAATTCGAAGTTAAAATCCAATCTTAACGAATATTTCTCTGAAAAAAAGATTTTTCATTTTTGAAAACTACAATTTCACAAAATATATGCACACATCCTTACAATAATTTCTTACATCAAGTCAGAGTCTATATATTTAGAACGACAAAAAGATAATAAAATTCTACATAACTTGGAGTTGCATCTAGCTGTATTTGAAATATTTTAGCCTTAAATAAATGGACCTCGGGGAAAGGAAGGTTTAGAAAGTCGGAACATTTGATATCCCATGTTCATAATAAACGTTTTTCCACACACATATTTAGATTGCTCTCGTTTTGCACATAAGTTTGGCTTGAATGACACCATACATGTTCAAATATCTCAATTTGAGGGTAGTGAATCCTCTTTTCGTTCATCTATTTTATTTACTTTCGTCTTCCTTCCAGCTCTATATACATATAAATATGGATGTTATACAAAACAAGTCTAAAGTAAAGGAAGAACGAAGAAGAACTTTCCTTCATTTACTCCTGATAAATATATATGAGCAATATTTCCATTATCGCAAGGAAAATATTCAACATAACTTCCAACCACACAAATAACTTGGCCTGCACCACATCTGGTCTCAATATTTGCCAGTTATATTGCGTGGTATGGATAATTTAAGCCAATGGCAAAAAGTGTATAAAGTACCTACATATAAGGATTCTATATTATACCATCAGCAACGGCATATCAATCTGTTTTATTAGGTATTTTTTTAACGTATAAGCGCGAGTAAATTCCATTACATATATACAAACATACGTACATACCCTCATGTATATCCTTTTTACAATGGAATTCTATGATTAATATTACAATAACGTGATCTAAGCCATCGGCATTCGGGCAAAGTAATGCCTTAACTAGGCACAAAGGCAAATATCCAAAATAAATATACATGAGCATGTATTTGTATATGTGTGTATATGATTTGGGACTTAGGTATACAATACTCAAGCTCTTTATTGACTTGTAATGGCAAATTGCTCGAAAGCGTATGCCCAGCCCAGCCACCTGATTTCTTGTAATCATTTTATGTACGTGTATGTTTTCTCAGAATTTATCGAAGAGAAAACAAAGTTTTCTTTATGTTTGATGTCAATTCAATTGGCTTGAAGATTTGACTATATGTACATAATTAGGAGAAGGCCTACTACATCATCTGTTAGATAAAGATACATATATATGTAATTTATTTGAACAAAAGTGAAGCCAAAACAAATTTTTGAGGCTAAATTATCTTAACTTCTTTTATTTTTGCCGCGCACGAAGCTGAAATTTCATTTAGGCAATTTTTATTTGTTCTTTTTCTTAAAATAGAAACAAATTAATATGCCTGTCTTACAGTAAGACAAAAGAACTCAAGAAACTTATCCGTAAAGTTTTCTAGCAATGCTTAAGGCCAGTTTCTTGGGACATTTGTACTGCATAATATTTTGGCTTTATTCACAACAACGAATCTCAATCCGATTGATTAAGCTTTAACTTTGAATGTTTATTTTCCAAATCAAATAAATATAACGAACATAAAACTTAATACCTAATGGGGTTAATTGCATTCACACAATTCAAGCTAAGTTTTCATAAGGTGGTTCATGAGCACAGTTGAGAATTTTTGTGCTACAAAGTCTTTTTGAAAACTATATACATATACCTATTCAATGAAAAAAATTCACAAGAAGTCTTAGCTAGTCTATTATTATTAGGGAGAATTAAGAAATACTAATTTCAAGTTTAACCAGCAAAAACAACAACAAAACTAATATAATTTGACATAAAATACATATACGTAAATAAGATCATCTAATATATATTTTTTAAAATTTTGTTTATTAAAAAACCTGATAGTAGCCGTGTTTTATTGGTATTTTTAAAGCCAGCGCAGTAAAATTTCCCTTGGCAAAAAAAAAAAAACAAATACAAAAAGTGTCGATAAATTAGCCGGTAAAAGAGTGGATATAAAAGTGGTTATACATAGTTAGAACTTTGAAGATGAAGATGGCGCTCTTGAAAAGTATTCATGACTTGAACCTTAATGTTGTTTTTTACTCACAAAATGGATGTGATCTATGATATTTGTAGTTTGGTGGAGACAAAATTGATGTGAACTATGATATTTGTAGCGAACACAGCCTAAAGTTGCTAAAGCGTTTTATTAACAAAGCCAAAGCGTTTTATTGGTACTTGATTATTGCGCTAGCTATAAATTACCAATAAAACACAGCTAGTTTTAAGCTGCTAGTGCACTTATCATAAGTAGCACAGAATTACTTATAGAAGGATTTAAGAATTCTAAGGCGGTGCCTGCATTCTTTTTTAAAACGGATTAAAATTCGTATTAAGTAGATAAAAGGCGCAAGTGGGCGGTCCGTGGAAGGAATTAAGAAGCTAAATTGATTCTTAAAATCTTCTTAATTCGGAATAACATTTGTCTTAAATACTTCCTTACACCTTCTAAAATAGGTATTAAATTTTCTTTCTCTTCAAAAGCCTTCTGTACTCCTTCTTTTAGAGGTATAGCATTTCTTATAAAAAAAACTAAGATTTATATATTTTTTTGATTTACTTTTATTTCTTTTGTATTAATACTTATTTGTTTTGGTCCTTCATTTTTGTATTTTTTGTTTCTATTTTCATATATTTTAGGCTTTTCCTGTAATGATGATATTATTATGTTGCACTGTAGTTGAAGTAAATTTTTTTTTATATACCTTTGCGTCCACCAGGATTCAAACTCGAGTTCTTTCGCATGCCATTCCTGTGCGCTACCTACTCAGCCAATCTGATGCATTTCAATGCTTGTCTAAATTAAGAGCTAGTTGAAACCATTTTCGATTTTCAATTGTGCAAAAGAATTGAGGTATGTTACTAGTAGTTAAAAAGATGCAATTATAATACCGACATCGTATTAAATAAACAAATATGCACAACGAAAACTCAAAGTTCAAAATGCTTCAAAGATTAAAAACAGTGGGATTCCATTTTTAAGTATTTAATACACCTTAAAACGAAATTTCAAAAATGCAGTAACACATTTTCAAAATATCTATTAATATTTTCAAAAAAAAAAAATAGTTTTTTTGTTAAACGAGGTTGCGAATCGAACCCAGGCCTCCGGCATGATAGGCACACGCACTAATCACTACGCCACCGGCTACTACTCGTATCAAGTGGTGCAATTAATAATAATATTTTTAGAAGACTTAAAAAAATATTAAAGGATTACAAAAATGCTGATTTAATTCCTTAAACAAAATTATTTTTAGAAGAATTAAAGAAGTATTAAAGAAATAAAAAAAAAACACTGATTTAAAAAATGCTAATTTAATTAGTATTTAAGAATGTTTTAATTAGAAGTGAACATGCCAATTTAAGTACTCAAAGAAAATACCTAATTAAGAAGAAATAAAGAATGAATAAAGAAGCCATAAATTGGTACCAATTTAAGATTGAATAAAGTTTGAATTAAGAAATGTAATACCGAAATTATACTATCTTGTGCTACTTGTGACGTTTTCTATTTAAACAAAGATTGTTTCAACGTGAAATTGAAGCTTCACCGCATTTTGCGCAACTTTAAGTCAAATACTATCGAATTTAATTTTAGAATGCATTTTTTCCCTCAGTGTATTTATACAAAATTAAATAAATAATAACATTTACTGCTTATCTAAATGAAATCAAAATATCAATAAATCCTTTTAAAACTGGTAGAATGTTTAAGGGTAGGTAAAAACTTCCCAAGAATAAATTGAATAGCGTAAAAGTACGTGAAAGCTTATTCACAGAAAGCACTCAAATATCGGGTTTTTCAATAAGAGAGCTACAAAAGTTTTTTTTAAATAAAACAAAAACGGTTTTGGATATCAATGAAATTCTTTATTCCTGTGAAAAAAGTTCGATGCCATTATTTATGGAACTCGATTTCTTTTGCATGGCCACCACGGGCACGCTTGCAGAAGTCCAGACGCTGAACCCAATTGTTGACGGTTTTCAAGCATAAATCGGCCGATACTGCTGCAATTTTACGGTCGATATTCGTACGAAGTTCATCAATCGTCGCTGGCTTGTTGGCATAGACCATAGACTTGACGTAGCCCCACAGGAAATAGTCTAACGGCGTCAAATCGCACGACCGAGGCGGCCAAGCGACTGGACCATTTCGTGAGATAACACGTTCTCCAAACTTGGTTTCCAATAAATTGATTGTGACATAAGCTGTGTGGCTTGTGGCGCCGTCCTGTTGGAACCACATGTCCTCCAAGTCCATATCATCCAATTGGGGTCAAAAATATTCGGTTATCATTGAACGGTAGCGATCCCCATTCACAGTAACGTGCCGGTCTTGATCATCACGGAAGAAGTACGGCCCAATGACGCCGCCGTCCAATAAACCACACCAAACCGTAATTTTTTCGGCATGCAATGATGACTCATGGTGTACGTGTGGATTGCTGCCTGACCAATACCGCATATTTTGTTTATTGACGAAGTCATTCAGCCAGAAATGAGCCTCATCGCTGAAGATGTTTTTTCGATGAAAATCCGAATCATTTTCAAGTTGTTGCTCAGCCCAATTCACGAACATACGACGCTTCTGGTGGTCAAGCGGCTTCAGTTCTTGCGTCAATTTAATCTTATTAGGATGAAGGCCAAGATCTTTTCGCAAAATTCGCCACAACGACGTCACAGAGATGCCCAACGCTTGAGAACGACGTGTGAGAGACACATGTGGGCTTTCTGCAACTGAAGCCTCAGCGGCAGCAATATTCTTGACACTACGGGCACTTTTTTGTCTCACTGGCACATGAACATTTTGTACTGTGTCTGTGGATTCAAATTTTTCCACTAGACGTTCAATTGTTGATCTGTTAGGACGATTATGACGACCATAAATTGGACGTAGCGCTCTTAACGTTGATGCCACTGACTCCGAATTTCGGTAGTAAATTTTAATAATTTCGACTAGTTGTTGGCTCGTATATTTCTCCATAATAAAATGGCAAACCTTACTGAAGAGAAATGTCAAAAGAACGGCCAGAAATATGGCGTCGTTTGCTGCCCCTGTTCCTCTACTTTTGTAGCGTCCCTGTTGAAAAACCCTTTACTAACTAATTTGCCAAATCTTGAATATGGGCTTTTATTTTTTTACTATCAATTGAAAATTTTTAGAACTACTATATTTCTATCGATGAAAATTTCTTGAAAAGATAATAATTATACAATTAGACATTCACAGAGAGGTGGAATTTGTATGTCGCGAGCTTTATTTCCAAGTTTCATAAAATCTATGAGTTTTTCCGAGAAGTTTTTGTTAATTTTTGTTTTTATTCTCTGTGTTCCATCCCAGTAGATGATGAATGAAAGGCTTTCATTCTGCCAAAAGTAAATCCAAACTCAATATTAATGTAATTCTGGTTTTTTGTCAAATTCTTAGAAAATGGAAATTCAAGGACTTAAACAAGATATATATTTTATTTAAACGCATACAAAGGCTATTTTTTTTTAAAAATTAGGTCATAAATAAATTTTATACCTTTACTTAGTATTAACAGTGCAATTTTCCTTAACATGGAAATCATTTATACTTTAGAAAATATATCATAGGTAGATATCACAAAATTTTCATAAAAAAACATTCTGGGGTCCAAATGGACCCAATGTCCGTTTCTACCAACTTTTCTCGTGTTGTAAAGGAGGGTTAAGATTACTTAAAAAACCGCCAAATTTGGAAATTTTTGACTTCAGTATGTACCTAAATATGTGGCCTTAGGTACCGATTTTCACTATTTCTTTTAAATATTGCTATAATTACTTAACCAAGCGAAATGGCTTTTTTTTCTTGTTTTTTTTCCAGCGCGGGTGTAATCTATCCTTTCACCCACTACCCGCTTGACGTTGAGTTTCAGGACACCCTGTTTATATGAAAATAACAATTTATTCCCAACTTAAAATTTGAAGTACCTACCATATTTGAAGAAAATCGATTCAGATTGTTAGACTGTAAGAATCGAAAAAGTAGGTCAACTTTTTGTGTTCTTTATAACAAAAAATTATTATAATTTCAAGGTCTTTCAAATGCAAACTTTGATTCTTTAATATTTTAAATACTGCAAATGAAAAATTTGCCTATAGAATCAATACCGATATATTATGTAGATAAATTCAAACATACATTTTTCTTTATCAAAAAAATTCACCAGACATTTTTAATCTTTGAAAATCCTTGATCTTTTTAGAATGAACTCTTTCTTTTGAAAAATGAAAACCCTTCAATAAATCATCAGTTCAATTTTTCTTTTTAAAAACATGAAGATGCTTTCAAACAAAGAGTTTTCCTAAAAAGAAAAAAAAAAAAAAACAACAAAGAATCAAAACCACGCAAAGTTGTATCGAAATCACCCTAGGTATAAATGCCAATTTTTTCCAATACCGAAAGAGATCGTAGAAGACGACTGACGACAACAATGAGTTTTCACAGAGCCTCTGATGTCTATAAACACCATGCTCTGCCAAACCCAGCCATATTGAACTAGTTCCTGCGCACCGCACATCAAAGGAAATGCAATTTTGTGCGATTTTGCTCTTCATCCTTTGTTAGATAATAAATCATTGTCCTTGTGCATTGAGAAGATAATACGATGTCCAATGGATGGAACAAATTGATGAGCAATTCGAAAGAGTTTTAATTAATTTGCACTTTTCAAGCAAGGACACATCTCGCCAGAGCTATGAAATTAATTTTCCTTTATTTACCAACAATGCACAGGGCCAAAAGATTAATATAACGGCTTTTGTTGTATCCTTTTTTTGTTATGTTGTTGTTGTATTCCTAGGTTAATCATTAATACCTCGATTTGAAGTAATAATTCTTGTGAACCAAGCTGCTGTCACCGTCACAGTTAGACTAAAACAATAGATGCCAATTTAGTTAATGTGTTTTTCTGGGTGGAATCAAACGCCGGAAGAGCCGGGTTGACCTCTTTTATGTCCGGCATTCATGACCATTCAAATGAGAAATCGATCGATGAGTTAACTAATAGAAACTCAAAAAAAAAAGAGAAAACAAAAATATATTATAAGGTGGCATATTGTAATGGATGATGGTGTCGCTGTTATGGGTTTAATTTTGTCACGCTATTGAATTTATGAGTTTTTTTTCCTTATTCCTTGGGAAAAATAGGAGGAATTTATCCTGATTTGGTTGGACTCGCATGCGTGAGCTTATCAAATTTCAAATCAAAATACCCATTCGGTAGTCAAACAAATAATTTGCGACACATTTTTGTTTTTGTTTTTTTTTTTCTTTTTAACGAAGAGCTAATGTAATTAAAGGAAGCATTTTTCATTTCGGGCTATTTATCATAAAATGTTTTTTTTTTTGGTATTTCTTTTGTGAGGTAGTAAGGTTTTGTGAATGAATTTCATTTCTACACATTAATTTGTTTTTATCTCACGATAAAATTATGGTGTCAATGGGAAAGGGCGTTTGTTTTTAGGTCAGAGTTAAAAAAGCCACAGAAAATAACAATAAATCTTCAACGGTTAAGTGAGATGTCACGCCTTTTACCTACTTTTAGCAAAATGTTTACCAAAAAAGAAATTAATAAAAGTGATATATTTTTAAAGACAAAAGCGGTTTCAGCGTTTAATTCAAAATTTATTTATTTTTGTTGGTTTTCATAATAATCTATTTTCAAATATTATAGAATAGATGTTAAAGATTGTTTGTTCGATGGATCATTGTCTTTCAAAAACTCTCAAATGGCTGGACGAACTCAAATGAAAAAGAATTTTTCATGCGGAAGGCGCATTGACGAGTAGATATTAGTTAATTTTTTTTATAAATCTCTCGTTATACCAACCGAGGACTGAACGCGATTTAGTAGTGATGATGGAAGGTAAAAACCTTCTGAATGAGTTATAGTGACTGTTTTTTGTAAAGTTGAAAAAAGTAGGGGTTCCTAAATCCTGAATTTTAATGTATCTACTAAAATAAAACTACGAAAGAAAATTGAGTTCTATGATTCCTGTTCAAAACATTCAATTCCATGGAAGCATTTTAGAACCCGATTAATCAAAAAAATAAGAAGATGATAAGAGGAATTATTTTTGAATACAATTTCCGTTCACTGTGGCGTATGTGTAATATTTTTTTCGACATACAAAACTGAACGAACTATAATGTATAGGTATCTAATAATTATTGGTCATGAAGTGTCATAAGAATCAATGTTTAAATTATGAAATAAAACAAACTTAAAAAGCTAAAAATAAAGCTTAAAAGATATTTTGAATCAATAATCCAACAAGTCCAATTAAATAGTGCTAAGGGCCAGTTTCACAGTCGACACTTACCAGAATAAGTGGCACTTAAGTTTCCAACACCGGAGACTTAAGTGCCACTTATTCAGGTAATAGTGCGCTGTGATATTGCACATTAATCTTTCACATTGCCCACTTAAGTGCAACTTTTATGACAGTGAAACTGGCCCTAAGTCTTCTACTTCGCTGATGTATTTCAGTAGTTTATGGAATTTGTATTATAAATCCTCCATATAAAAACAGAGCCTGGGACCTATTTCACCAAACACTTTTCACTTTTCATTTTGCAACTTTTCACTTTTACTTTGCAAATTTCGTTTCACCAAACGCAAATTTGCAAAGAGGAAATTATTGGAATGATAAGTCGAAAAGTTTTCCTCTTTGCAAATAACGTTTCACCAAACTCAAATTTGCAAAGTGAAAAGTTCTATTCTGCAATGTGAAAAGTTTTCTTAGTTTGCAAAGTATATGTTCTTTTCGTTTCACCAAACAAACAAACTTTGCAAATTTGATTCAGAATTTTGAAAAGCTTTTCAGTAATATGCAAAGTGAAATTTTTATTTGCAAATAAGCGTTTGTTTTGAAAAGTTGAAATAATAATACACAAATGAACCGCTTTGATGAATTTTTGGAAAATGAAGAAGTAAATAGAAGTGACCAAAGGGTAGTGAAAATAAGTTTTCCATCGAATTTGTTTTGTCTAAAATTGGACGTACATTTCAATTCAACAGTCAAAGGAATATGTGTTAAAGTAGCAAAGCTGCCGTCTGTAGATTAGTTCATAGAGTATCGAATGTAATCCTAGTAGATGAATTTCTCCCAAACACCATTTGCTGGACACAAAATTGTTTAGAAATAGCCTTGTAATTTTTGTTTGTTAATATGCATGGAAAGCATCAACGTATCGCATGAAACGAAAAACCAATGTTTATTTTTAAATGCGATTTCCAGCTAAACTAAGCGTCGTAGACCCCCCAAAGTTGACATCTTAAAACTTGATTTTTGACTGAACTAGGCATCTTAGGGAGTGCCACCTTTCAATGTTTATTTTTAAACGCGATTTGCTTTCAACTTTGTAAATTACGAATTCAAATGCAAAGTTCTATTTTAAATTGGTGAAACACTTTTACTTTTCAAAAATAGTCTGATAAATTGAAAAGGGCAGTCTTTTCACTTTGCGAATTTTGTGAAACACTTCGCACTTTTACTTTGTAGGAAACTATTTTTTTGCAAAGTTGCAAGGTGAAAAGTGAAAAGTGTTTGGTGAAATAGGCCGCTGGTCTTGGGCAAAAAAATTTCCAGCTTAATGATTAAGAATTTTAATCTTGTTGGATATAGTTCACATTGGATTTTTGTCAAAAAGTTCATGTAAGTTGAACTGAAATTAATAGAAATTGCGTATTGAAAATGCCTTCACTAGTCAACTGATGAGTCCAAGTAAGATTGCCGGGACGAAACGCCAATTTTTATGGACTAAAGGCCATTAAAAGCTATTTTGAAACTTAATTAAGCTCGAGTTTTATTTAAAAACTACCAACACTCGAGTCAAGAATAAATAGAATATATGCCAGACTGAGTCGCACGGACTTGATCTTATGTGCGATCACAATTTGGTTCGCAAGCCAAAAATAGATTGGTTTTAAAATGATTCAATTAGTAAATCTTAAATTCTGGGAAAAAAAAATATTTGTTTTTGAAAATTGTGATATGAACGAGCTTCTGTATAAAAATATCGTTTAAATCAGTAAATCAGATAATAAGTTGGTCAAAAAAATTAAGTAAAAACCGTTCTATGAGAAGTACTGTCAATAAAAGTAAAATATAAAATTTTATAATTTTGAATGGTAAATCGTACTAATTTTGATACACACAAATTTGTATCAAAATCGTAGGAATCGTTTTTGAGCGGAATAAGATTTTCCCTAACGGTTTTGAAATATTTGTAAGGGAGGTGTGCCGTTAATTTTTGTAATAAGAAAATGTTGAAAATGTGCTAGATAATGTTAAAATCAGCTTTTTGCTAAGTTTCAAAAAAATCGATTTAGTCGTTTTTGAAATATTGAGTTTAAAAAAAAAGACATCAAACAAAAAATCAATTTTCAGTGCTTTTGCCTTTTTAAATAGTTTCTCGTTAAATATTTGTCATTTAAATGAACCTACGAGACGAATCTTGTAGATGTTATTTGTGTGTCTGAATCCTTATTTAAGCTTGCATTAAGGGATGAACAATTTATGCATAACGGATACAAACTCTTCCGTGCAGACCGAGCAAGCAAAGGAGTGGGCTCGGCTATATATGTTTGAAAAATTATTCAGTGCAACATTGTTAAAAGCTCGAGTGTTGAGTCTATTACTCAATTTATATTCTTAGAAATTCCTAATGGGGTTGAAAAATGGTTAATAGGAAACATTTATATGGCGCTTAGTTTTTACTCACTGAAATCCTAGAAGAATTTTATAACTTATCCCCAAACGTTGTTGTTTTTGGTGGCATTACCATCAATCTATTTAACCTTCAATAAAGGCAACCCTCTCCAATGCATCATGAGCAATTTAAACCTCTACTTTGCCAACCTTTCTTAACCTACTCATTTTGGTACTCCCGCAGCTTATTTTCTCTTATAGATATCCTTCTTTTAAGTAATAATCACCTTTGATTTTTATCACATTTCACTCATTTCGGATTAGCATTTTTTTAATATTACGTTTTAAACACAAAAAGCATTTTTGAAATTGGATACCATTTTCTGTTTTTACCCCCTTTTACCCTATAAATATTATTTTTTTGAAAAAAAACTTAAAGCCATCTACTCAAAATAACCTTTCAAACACTCAAAGGATTTCTTAAATCGCACATTTTTTGTCTTATACCCTATTTCATCATACAAATATCAAAATTAAAAAAAATATCCCAAAAGCAATTCCCTAAGAAAAACCTTTCAAACAAAAGGATTTCTTAAATCAGACATTTTTTTAATTTTAACCCCATTTAACCGTACAAAAACCAAAATTAAAAAAAAGCATCCTTGAAGCCATTTCTTAAGGATAACCTTTTAAACGCAGGTTGAGTTTTTTCAATCGGATACGTCTTTTTCATTTTACTTTTTATTTCACCCTACAAAGTGAACTTTTCCGACACATTAATAGTTATTCTGCTATTCGGGGTGGAGACGAATACAACAAATCAGAGATCATTGAAATCAGTCCAACCATTCTTACACAGATGTACATGCTGCTGTTTTTAAGCCACTAGCTATTTATTTTAATGGTTAACAGAACAGATGAAATTTCATAAAATACCCATTTAATTCTGTTCGAAAAACTACATCATTTTGCACTTAGCTTTTAATCACAACTTTGGGAATACGCCCAGTACGGCTGAATCTGATGAATATCATCCCACAAATACAAAGTTTTTGACCGATTTTTCAAGTATTTGTGGCCGTGAGTCCCCAATAACAGCGCATTTATATTCGATTGTTACTGGTTCGTCAACGTAGATTAGCGACTCTATAGTTTGAATGATGCCGACATACATTTTCGGATTCATAATATCTTTAATCCATTTCCATAGCACAAAAAATCTCTCTTTTTTGCATAATTTGCATCAATAAAAAAAAAATAAATTAACCCCTTTCAATGCGTTCAACAAGGAAATTGTGTAAAATAATTTTACAAATTATTAAAAAAAATATTCTCATATCTACAGAGATGTGAATTTAACGCTGAATCAATATTTTTGTTGGATTGATGGGAACTTTTTACAATTCATTTAAAATGATGATTCGAAGAGGTCTACACCAATTTTCAGCCCTATGTGAATTTTGACCAAAGGGATAGTCTATTGTGACTGAACTTCTTAAAGTCAGTGATCAGAATGGAAAATAAAGTATTCCAGCAAATTGGACAGTTTTGCAGAAGCTTAAAGCTTCACCAAATAGGCTAGCCAAAAATTAATTTGAAACGAATAAAATGCAAGCTCTGAATAGACCTGCTCACTATTGAGTTTTCGGACTTTAGTTCATCAAAAAGATATAAAAGAAAGCGTTTCAAAGGAAAAACAAACATAAGTAGCTTCATTGTTGAAGAAATTGGAAACAAATCATGGAAAAGTATTCATTAAAAAAAGCCCATACATCTAGGTAATTGATTTCATCCCACCTCAGTTAATTGCTGCCTTCACCAATAAAATATAACAAACTAATATATTATGTATTAATGAATAAAATTCAATCTCCGTTTCGGAAGGTCTTCATTCTATATGAACAAAAATAGAAATAAGAATCTCTTCGTAGCCAAAACAAGCTTTTTTAATCAAGAATGTTTAGAAATGTGTGTCTTCTACTTCTCTAACTATCCCAAAGAGGCTAATCCTCTTTTAATGTCTTTATTATAATCAGAGCTAATTTTTTGTCGATTTGTTTTTTTATTACAAAAGAAATTAATTTAACTTTCTTCCATCTACTCTTTTCCATCATATTGGCAACATAATGGACCCAAGAAATAATGTTGTTAATTATGAATCTATTCCAAAAACACACGCATTCTTTTTGTGCTGATATTTATGTCTTTTAGCCACATAATTATTTTTTTTGGCTAAGAACATTATCACATTCAGAATTTTTTTGTATTTTGTATTTTGTATTTATTGTTTGAAAAACGCTGTACATCAAGATAAACTTATAACTAGTACAGGATATAGGAAATAAAGTGAAATTACAATTAAAAATATTAAATATTAAATTTTAAAGTATATTAAAGAATATATTTTGAATGAAATGCTAAGTTAAATTAAAATCGCTATCAAAAAGAAACGGGGGAGACAAAATAAACAAAAGTATCTCAATTCAGACTGGAAAAGTGATCAAAGCATGCTTTAAGGAATTTTCTGTGTTCAAATTTCGACTTCACATGATTGGGCAAATCGTTCCAAAGTTTGACGGCGTAAATGAAAAATTGCCTGCTTGAAGTCAAGCAGGTAAATGTAGAAGGTCATAGCACTACATAGCGATTCGAGGAACAAAAAGTAATCTTATCAAATAATTAGCTAGGCTCTTTCTCGTGAATAATCTTGAAGAGTAGGGAACAGCAACGATACTTGAGAAATGCATCCAAGTTACATCCGAGAAGTTGACGAACTTCAGATGAAATATGATCAAACCTCCGAAGATTAAAAACATATCGAGCAACCGAATTAACGGCAACCTTAAGCTTTTGGAGCGATAGGGAGTCAGGATTGGGAAACAACTCACAGCCATATGATAATTATTAGAGCTTTAACAAGCTTCAATTTATCTTGTGTGGGTAAAATTGTTTTTGTAATTGATAGACCCCTTAGCGATCCATAAACTTTCGATGTGATGGTATTTATATGAGTATCCCAAGTTAATTTATTATTGAAAATTATTCCAAGATTTTTTGCAGAGCTTAAAAATTCAACTTTGCACGAGTTTAAAAGAATGGGAGGAAAATCTGTGAAATGCAGTTGATGTTTGGATATTGGTATTGCTTTTGTTTTTTCGGGGTTAAGTTTAAGACCATTGCGTTTGGCCCACTCACATATATCGCAAAGATCGGCGTTCAATTTTGATATTGCATCCTCAACCATACCGATAGGAAAACTAATATAGAGCTGAACATCGTCCTCATATATATATGAAAACGACAGTAAGATATAACTGATGGTAAGTCATTAATAAACATTGAAAACAGTAATGGACCAAGAATAGAACCCTGAGGGACACCATTATTAACAGAAAGATATGAGGACAATTTACTATTACATGAAACAGCTTGCATTCGATTAGTCATATATTGAAAAATAATTTTATTAGAGGTATCACAGAAGTTAAAATATTGCGTAAGTTTATCACAGAGGATATTCGGATTGACACAGTCAAATGCTTTCGAGAAGTCCAGTAATGTTATCACAGTTGTATAATTATCATCTATCGCCAGTCTTACGTCATCAGTAACTTTTAATAAAGCGGAAGTGCAACTATGCCCGGAACGGAAACCTGACTGAAGTGGATTAAGAAGCTTTTTGACTCTGATAAATTCTTTAATTTGGTTGCTTATAAGTAGTTCGAATACTTTAGATAGGAAGGGAAGGATGGCGATGGGTCTATACTCCGAGTTTGTGCCTTTTTTTGGTATCGGGATTTAAGATTTTTTCCACACAGAGAGATATGAGGAAGTCGTAATTATGGTGTTAAAAACATGGGTGATATAAGAGAGGATAAAAGGAAGGAGAATTTTCACAAAGTCTGGGTGCATGTTATCTAGTCCAATAGCCTTTGATTTAATGGAGAAAACTGCTGCTGAATCGCCCAAAGTAAGACACCAAATTTTTTTCAATTCTGCAATTTATCATCAATACATAACAAGTTTTTAAGTTTGATCTGAAAAGTTTTCTATTCGGAAAAACATGAAGTATTTTGACACTCTTGCAGTTTCTAGTGGACTTCAATTTTATTTAAATATTTTAGACGGAATCGATTAATGAAAAACTTTGTTCGTTGGTTGACAATATTGATGTTATTTGAGTCATGCAGGATTCGAAGAGGCAGAAAGGACAACAGAAAAACACTTCCAGTATACCTTTAACTGACGAAAGTCAAGGGAACGACTTATTTTTACTATTCAAATAATATAATAAGAGTTCAAGCACTTGCCCTAAGGATCTCACTCTTCCATATTATGTGTGTGTGTATGTATGTATAGATGGTGAGAAAAAAATTGAGCTAAAAATTTTATTTCAAAAGTCTAACGTATCAAAAGTTCAAGTCTATGACAGCTTTTTCGGGGATGGTTCTGCTTCTAGTGACAATATTCCCCTAATAATTGCTTTGTTCCGTACTTGAAACGTGATGATTCAAAAAATGTTGATAGAAAATGGGAACTTCATGCAGGATATCAAACTTATAAGCCCCATAGCTAGCGAAAGCACGGAATTTTCTTTCCAATTGCGGGATATTGCGAGAATTGCATTTAAAATTTGTGTCAGGTTCTAGGAGGTGAACTCTGCTACTGTTCTCGCATACATTCACACGCACACACACAAACTATGATTGCAGAAATGCATCACGAATAAATTTGTTTTTTTTTTTGGTCATGAGGCAGGATATATCTCTCCAAAGGATAGGGATGTCAAAAATATTGTATTATCTTTTTTTTGTATTTTTATTTTTCGCATAATAAAATTTTTCTGATCTGATTTGTATAGAGGATGCATTGTTTTCCTTCTTCAATTTGAATTTATGTCAAGTGGTAGTACGAAAATGTTATACATATTTGGCATTCGGTATACCTACTTCGAAATATGCTACAATCGTGTTAGGAAATTATTTATTCAATTTTTGCCAGTGTTGCTTCAATTTTAGTTTATGATTAATCTTTTTTGGGATGAGTATGAGTATATGTACAAACATACTTCTTATATATGAAGGAAATTAGATTAGTATAAAAAACACAGGTTCAAATACATTTAATATTTAGAAAAAAAACTACATTTTATGTATGTATTTAAAAAATAGGTTAAATGGGGTCATTTCAAGATGTAAACCTCGTAATACAAGGTGTTTGGCCCATAAATCTATACACGATATATATCAGAAAAATTAATTGGATTTTAAAAAGATGTATAACTTTGGAACAAAGCTCACTGAAGGTCTGGTGATCAAATCTGAGCCTATGACATCTAAAGGTAATGTCTCTTGCGAGGAAGTGGCAAATTCTATAAGAGTATCTCACATGTCAAGAAACAGTGCTTCTTACCTTAACTGTTCGGATTTGGCAGAAAATTGTAGGTGTTTTCTATTCTTGCCGAGTAACAATACGCATCACACAGGAATGATTGAGAGTTAGCTGTACGTTACTAGGCCTTGGTTATCTACCAAATTGTGTTGTGTTTACTTTTAGGTTGGATAATTCAACTTTAAAGAATAGTTCTTTTGACAATCCAACATTGATTTTGCCCTTTCGAATCGCACATTCATCACAAGTTCATCTATTATAGGAGCATATCTGAAATTTCGTAGTGAAAAAGCATGATGGATACCTATAGGTCCAGACATTGCAAAGGAGACAACGTCAGAAGTCATAAGTAGACGAAAACTCACGGATGACCTTACAGAGAATTTTGAGTTCAATATTTAAAGGATTTCCATTTTTTTCTAAATAAAACACCACATCAAACCGGTTAAGCTCCTTAGTCTGGCTTGAAATTTATTAAAAGAAAATTATAAACAATTAAAAACCTCACGTATTATATTTTTGCCAGTGACTGGCATATAGATAGTTTGCCATTTATTGGCACTGGTCAATCCATAAACTGTCGCACTTATTATTATAGCTTTTAAAGCTTTATTGAAGTTTAAATATATTTATTTATAATTCAGCCCAATGATTGGCGATTTTAATAATGACTGAATGAATGCAAGCCAATGGTTGATGGCATATGCCAATCCTTTTAATGACTGGCACTTTAACCAAGCAGTGGCATTTGTCAATTATTGGCTGAGTCATAGCTTTTCATTCCAGTAGCTTACACCCCCTACAAAAATATTGATTTTTGTTACTGAAATATTAAAATAAATAGATTCTATCTTTCTTTGTCTATCACTTGAAGAGTGTGTAAACAATGGCACCGTTTACCCTTTAAAGACCAGTTGTATTGTCTACAGCTTAGTCACCTTTCTAGTCCCAAATATTATTTTATTTAACCCAAAACCTGTGGGTTCATTCGTGAAAAGTTCCCAGGGTGACTAGGTAATATCTATCAGAATCTCGTTCTCTTTACCCAAAAGCTCTTCATTTTTCCCTATCGAATTATATGAAAAAGAATCTCTTAGTTAAATGATTCTCCAGTCCTCAACATTTAATGCTTGAAATAAAAAAACATTAAACTAAATTATAAATACAAAAATACGAACTGTGGGAACAATTAACTAAATTTATGAAAATATAATCTAAAGAACTTCCTGCTGCAAGGTTCAGTTCCATTAGTCCAATTTTTTAAACTTAAAATCTGTGTTTTTTCAGTTTTCAAGGCCTCCATTATTAATAAGCCAATTTTTTTCTCAACCCTCTTTTTTACAGAAACTCGAAATATTGAGTCTCAAATTGCTTCTCAAAAATATTTTGAGAAGTAAAAATGAACTAGGACTGCAACACAACCTTGAGAAGTCCTTAAATAAAGAAACAACAGTCAAAGTTAGTTGAAACAAAACAAAAATAGCTTCGTTAATTTATTATGGATGTTAGTGATTTTCGTTACATTTTCTTTTGAATTTCAGTCCAAATCCGTTCCCGGCGTACTCGAAAAAGTCGCATTTAAAAAATGAAAAGAAATTCAAAATTTCGAAAAACTTCATCATTAGAGCATTAATAATAAAAGCCAAACATCGTGTTGTCAGTGTCATTGACGTAGAGTGGTACGGAATACCGTGCAATGATGGAAAAATTTCGACAAAATTAAACCTACCTTAGAATTTACAGCTTGTTTCTATTTTGTACTTAGTTTTTCTTCACCAAAAACGTCTGTTCGTGACGGCCGGCGGTGGCGCAAGGTGCACTAATTCAAATATCTATGCATATTAAGGGTTTTTCAATAAGATGATGATGTAGATGTTGAAATGGAAATGAAATGAACAAAATTCTTTTTTTAATTTGAAAGGTCCATGTATATGACATTATGTATGCAATATGACATCGTTCAAATGATCCTAACGGTGGCACGGATCCGAGCCATCTAATTTTCAACGACTCTTCCGGATAGATCCGGCTGAATTTGTGCGATGGCCTGTTTTAAGTTCATCTTAGGGGCTTCGATAGATAGTGGTTTATTCGCATAGAACTACAACTTAAGGAAAACCCATACAAAAGTCTAACGGGGTCAAATCGCATGACTTTGGTGGCCAATTCACGTCACCTCTATAAATGCGAGAAATAACCTTACCCTCAAATCGTTCATGCATAATGTCCATTGTTGCGTTCGCTGTGTGTGACACATAGTCCCGTTTTGTTGGAACCATATGTCGTTTACATCCATATTATCCAATTGGAGCAAGCAAAAATTGGTATCATTGATCGGTAGCGCTAGCCGTTGATGCTTATGGCCTTCGTTTTCGAAGAACTACTGTCTCTCACAGACAGCGACGATGTTTTTAAATAATCTTGCGTTTTGTTAACGCAAGGGCATCAGCTGTTTGTTTACTGAATCGTTCAACTCAAATTTGGCCACCAAACTTTAAATAATCGACTTGGAAGGACAAACCATGTAAACCACAAAATGAAAGCAACGCGCATATACGTATCGTATTATTATTAAAAGCTTAATCATGTGGACACGCTGTTCAATCGTGTTACTTGCCATGGTTATTTGGCATAAGTAACTGAATAATAACCAACAAATTTGACAGATGTCACCAAAACAACATGACCGCCACAGGCCGCCAAAATATACCCATACCAATCGAAAAACCCTTTATCTTATCCATAACGCCTTCATTTTTCAACATTGTCAAGCTTTATTTTGACTTTTTCTGCTGTTGTTGTTGCAGTTTTTTGTCCGGGGTTCTTTTTTTTTAATTTCTAAAATTATCCCAGTTAAATTAGACAAAGAAATCCAAACTTTTAACAAAGAATCAAACTCCTTTAACAGAGTAGAACTTTTCCAATATTTTTGTTAATCTTATGATTTGATTTCACTTTATAATTTAAAATTCTAGCTGCAAAGTTTGCCTACTTTAGAGATATAGATTTCAATCGAAAAAAAACCAAATGTTCGCACAATTCTTAAAAACACGGTCTCACCTAAAAGACTTAAATAGAAAATTAGTTAAATGCTTTAGACTATAAATACACAGTCTTACAAAATTCGTTTTCCGTATCTGTGTAGTGTGAGGATAGTACCAAGTATTCAGTTAAAGTAAAACTTTTAAGCTTTGAAACTAAATTTTTTGTATTGATACTATGTTATACAAAATAAGTCCATCACCTAATCGGTCCATTATGAATTTCAAGGGAATAATAGATTTTATGATACAAGCCTCAATCCATTGGGAGACCATCAAATATCTGACGTATAAACTTCTCCATTTCAAGTATTTTCCTCGCTAAACACTTCAACTCTTTTACCCTAAGGAGCAGCTATTTTTATAGCAAACTTAACCATCAGCTTAAAAACTTTTCTCGTAAAAGGTAATTTGCATCTTCGCCTCCACTATAATAGGTTCTACAGTCTACACACTTAACTTCGGTTTTCAATTCAATACGAATCAGTCAAGTAAGCAAAACTGATTCAACAAATCTAATAAGCTACTTTTTCATCAAATTGGTATTGGTAAACATAAAAGTTGAAATCATTCAATTCAAAGGCTTTCATCACAAAAAAAAAATATATATACCTACATCAATAAAGGGACTCTTATAGGAACTATTCTTTAGTGAAGTATAGGAAAACTTACCAACAATATTCAGATAGACCGAGTGTCCTATCGGAGGAGTCGTCGATATTTGACATTCATAGATGCCTGAGTCCTTTCTCTGTGCATAACGTATTCGAAGTGTCCAGTCCTCTGCGTGCGGCGAGTGCATGGCTTCAAATCGTTGGTCTGAAGTGTATGTGTAACGGCCAACTGTGAGCAGGTGAATATCACGATGTCGTACCCAAGAGACCTGAAACGAACAAAAACCAACATAGGACATTTTTATTAGTTTTCAGGACAGGAAAAGAGGACTATTTTGATATAAAAAAAGGATTTTCAGCTTTTGTATAGATAAAGGTAGCTATAGCTTGTTCAGGATTGCTTCAAAGGAAGCTCATGATTTGTAATTTCCATATATTATTGTTGATTCTCGAAAATAGTGTTTTCTTATTATTTATGAGGCAATAAGAAGCAGAGTGGCCTACCCGAATTTTAAACTTATTTAAAATAAATATGAACTTGATGGCACGTGAACCAGCTCTTGTGGTAAACTACTATTTGTAACCACACATATAAGATGCATGATGTAAATATTTTTAACTAGAAAATATTAAATTAGTCAAAAATACTACAAAATTGATTTTTTGTTTGTTTTTTTGTTTTTAAAAAAATTGTAAATTCATTATTGTTTAAACTATTGAGAAGCATCAGATTGCAAAATAATAACAAAATTGGCTTGAGTATGGCAAATAACGGGTGATTTTTTAAGAGGTTTAGAACTTTTTTTTATAAAAAAACACAAAAAATTCGCAAAAAATGAATGAAATATTTATTTGAATCGATAGTTTGAACCTTGCAATTTAATGTTTAAAGATAATTTCATGCAAATGTTGACCGCGGCTGCGTCTCAGGTAGCCCATCCGCTGAGTCCAATTTTAGCATACTCTTTCACACATATCGGCCGGTATCTCACGAATGAATGCATGGATGTTGGCTTCCAGTGCGTCAATCGAAGCGGGCTTGTCCCAATAGACATTAGCCTTGACATACCCCCACAAAAAATAATCTAATGGTGTCAAATCGCACGATCTAGGCGGCCAATTGACCGGCCCGAAACGTGAAATTAACTGTTCACCAAACTCGCCTCGCAATTGCGCCATTGTTTCGCGTGCTGTGTGGCATGTGGCACCGTCTTGTTGAAACCACATATCATGCAAGTCAAGAACTTCCATTTCGGGCAAAAAAAAGTTTGTTATCATCGCTCGGTAGCGTTCACCATTGACAGTAACGCTGCGATTCGCATCATCTTTGAAGAAATAGGCCCAATAATGCCGCCGGCCCATAAACCGCACCAAACAGTGGCTTTTTCGGGATGCATTGGTAGCTGTTGCAATGCTTCTGGTTGATCTTCACTCCAAATGCGGAAATTTTGCTTATTTACGTACCCATTCAACCAAAAATGAGCCTCATCGCTGAACACAAGCAGCGCGCGATGAACATTTCGAACCGAGCACGAATTTTGATAGTAAAATTCAATAATTTGCAAGCGTTGTTCAATCTGTAAGACGATCCATGGTTAAATTGCAAACCAAACTGAAGCTGTTTGACAGTGACACAAGGTACTAAACACACGTCAGCTGTCAAAAGCAGTGTTGCCAAAACCAAACCAGCTTAAAAATCACCCGTTATATAGGCGAATAACCCAAAAAGGTGAATATTTGAGCAAAACCTGAAGCGCAGTTTTCTTATAATTGACTTGATTATTCCAGGAACTAAATTTAATCAAAATCGTGATAGCCGACCTAGATGATCACATAAAAATGCTCTGTACCAAATTAGAAGCAAATCGGTGCACTCGTTTAGGCTCTCGCTCAAATTACAGTGGATGCACAGACGCATAGACCGATGGACGGCATGATGAAACCCACATTTTTGGACTTCTCGATCATCTTAGTGTTAGCTTTGATTACAGCCTAATTTTTTTTTCTACACGAAACCAATATTTACCCTTTAGAGCAAGTAAAAACTAATCTCTGAATTTTGTTTAAAAAAATATGAATATTTCCCGAACCCTCCCGACTTGTATAAGACTTTGACAGACACCTAATAGAGATGTGTCCGAATGTTTATTCAGTGGGTGCGTTCAAGACTACATTATTTGTATGGAATTTGAGCTATGTTTACATTTACCTCTGTTTACATCTACCCACATTGACCCTCTATTTGTTTTATTAAATAACGTGATTTTTCTATAAGGTGTGAATACCTACTTGACGTTTGGATAACAATTGGAAACTCATTCGGTTTTACTATATGTATAATTTGCTTATGTAAATTAAACAAATTAATCAAATCTTGTTCATCCAAGGAAATAAAATATTTTTTGCTCATATCATTCAATTCAATGAGAGGAAATCTTTGCCAACCTTATTTTTAGAATTACAAAATATATTTTTGATTTGATGACTTTGCAAATTGAAATTTCTATATTGACTCCGTTAACTCAGCAAATTTACACTCAAAGTATTGCTAAGCATTACAAAGTTTAAGGTAGAATTTACCTTCATGATTCTAGTTTTTATTTTTGTATTTGTTCACACACAATTCGGCTCTTGAGAACTAAAGAATTTGTATGCGAAAAAGCCAATAGGTTTTTGCGAACCTTTATAGGTAATGTTTCGGTTGATGGATTTGGGTTCTCATTTGAAATAAATTCAATTCAAAACTATGAGCTTGCAAATTATTATAGAAGTGATTTTAGAATATCCTTCAGCCACTCTCAGTGAGAATGTTGATTCACAGTAGTTAACATGGGTGTGGGATTTTCTAAGCCAATTCACATTCTGACGCATTACTCAGGTAATAATGGCAAAGTTTTGAAACAAAATAGTTATTTCAAGTGGAAATTGCTTCTTTTTGTTTGTATACAAAATAAAATGTGTTAGTATATAAACTTCATCCAAGATAAAAGAGGCAAAGATAAGGTATTGTGGACACCTTGAAAGTCTTATTGTTTCTCTTTATATTTAATTATAAGAAATACTCGTAGTCTTAATAAAGGGTCCGCCAAATACCTTTTTTTTTTGAAAATGGCGCAAAGCATCGAGTGTAGCTTCGGCTGTGTGGCACGTAGCGCCGTCCTGTTGAAACCAAATGTTGCCAATATCCTTCTCTTCAATTTTTTGAACAAAAATTCGTTCAACATGGCCCGATAACGATCGCCATTGACTGTAGGCCACTCCCTGCTCATTTTCGAAAAATGGCCCAATTATGCCTCTGGACCAAAATTCGCACCAAACAGTGACTCGTTTCATGTATGCGTGCGGGTGTTCTGTGCCCCAAATGCGACAATTTTGCTTGCTTACTACCAGCCAAGATCAAAATGAGCTTCATCTGAAAAGATGATTTTTTGGCAAAATCACCATCTTCTCTAAGTCGATCGCAGGCCCACTTAGCGAAGCGTATACACAACATATTCGTTCAGCGGAAGGATAAAACTTATTATCTGTCAAATCAGACATGAGCTAAGTGTTACCATTCACGAAATAAGCACTAGTTGAAAAAAAAACGTTAGATGGCGGACCCTTTATAACAAAAACTATTGAAGAAATTTCCATGAGCCTCTATTACTCCTAACTGGGTTTTCCAATAATTGATAGGTACGAGTATGTGGTATGAAATTTCCTTACAAAAAAAAATTGTTCCTAATATTTATACAATTTACAATAGTACTATGTATTTTAAATTACAAAAAGTACAGTTTTGTTAACGTTACACTTTTCAAAAATGTCTATTGCGTACAGTTGTTTTGAACTAAAGACTTTTACCGCCGTAATATTAACCCCGTTTAAAACTCGGTCCTCAAACCGACTTTATTTTACCGCAGCAAACCAATAGAATTTAAACGGCAAAATCTCGTTTAAATTGGGAATATTCACCCCGTTTAAGAAAATATTATATTCGGTTTACGTAGGTTTAAATTTGTGATTTAAACCGAACGTCGGATAGCATCGCAAGTAGTATAAGTATGGCTTTTGAGCACATGTTTGCTGATTTATTTATTAATCTTTTCAAGTTCAATGAAGTTTTTGTTGTGTTTTAGTGTTGAATCAAATCTAACAAAAAATTTAAAATTTTCCAATAATAGAAAGTGCCAATAAAAGAATAAAAAGAGAATTCAACTCAAGCCTAACGCTTCACTCAATTTAAAACTGATTTCTTGTGCGGCCTTATGTTGGCCAGCGACGTCAATACTATAACACCATACGGTCGCATACTCTGGTGGGAGGAAATCGCCAGACGTGGCAGTGACCAGACCAGTGAGTTGTATATTCTTGTACTTATTTGTCTTTTCCCTCTATTTTTTTATTCGAGAACGATGCTACAACATAAAAAGAAACCTACAAAACTTGGCGATCAATATCTGATGGCTACTATCTTGGAGACCGGTGGCGGTGCTGTTTTTCAAAACACTAATAAAAAATGTTTGGTTTCGTTCAAACAGTCATGCTGTTTTTCGGAACGGTGCAGCTTTCAACGACTGATGGCTTGTCCTTGTCTTTGCTTGTCCCACAGTGACGCTCCGCTTATTAACTGTTACACTGAATATTTTGCACTGACTGAATAAACCAATAAAATTTTGAATATTATAGGTAAAACCATTTAAAGCGTACCTAAACGACACGAAAATGCCTCGTTTAAGTTGGAGTCGGTTTATCGTAGCTAAACCGATCATTCGGTATGAAATTTTGGTTAACGTCGGTTTAAGTGAGTGAATATTACCGATTAGTCGGTTTTAAAATTTTAAACCGACTACTGAATTGAAACCGATATTAAACGGCGTGAATATTACGGCCGTTACGATTTTAAAAATTTATTCACATAAATTAAGATTTGTCAAGGAAATCATCATCGCGTTATTGGTATCAACAAAATTAAAGAATTTATATATTTATTTAACAATTCTTTTATAAATTATCAACCTATAGCTTCAATTGGAACCGCACGTGTGATTTAATAAGATAATAACAACCTTATTCCCAATCCACTACTGAGAAGAAAATGCTTTCTTGCAATCCAGATTGGCTTTATATAAAAGTCCTTATCCTTAGGCCTTATCCAGACATGTAGTTAAAATTATTATATTGTCTATTTTAAATTCCAATCGGATTAAATTTCCTTCATTTGAAATTCCAAACGTGCAATATTGCAAAGCACTTTGAATCAATCAAAATCGAAATAAAAAACCAATCATATTGGTCCATTTAACCGAAGTGTCGAAATAAGAAGTCAATTCATCGAATAATAATACAGCAAACTCCACCTTTCCGTGAAAAACGTGTGGAATTGTTTCATAAAATCTTAAGACGGATTTATTTTATCCTATTCACTCTCTGAAGGGTTATATACGACCGTGATGAAAACATCGTTCATCTACTAACCAGCAAAACGAACAAACAACACCCTGCTTTCAAAAAGAAAATATAAAAAAAAGTTCCTGTTTTCATTATTCATCCTGGAGGTAATTGTAAATCTTTGATTGATTATTGCTTCAGTCTCCTATACAATTCCAAAGGCAAAGCCGACTGCGACTCCCATATGCGATGCGACTGCCCCACGTATCACAAAGCACATTAATCAAATACTCCTTTTTGGCGTCACTCACCACTGTGGCATTGTGAAACGTTCGTTGGAGCTTGCTTGCTGGAGCAGGAGCAGGAGCAGGAGCCCACCCCAACAAAAAAAATGTGTGTTTTATTTTATTCTCAGGGTTGAACAAAAAATAACAAACACTTTGTATGTTACTCCCTTGAGGCTTGTTATCCCTTTTTTGATTTCTGTTTGAGTTTCCTGCTTTCTGAAAAGGTAAACCTCATACAGTGGAAATATACAGTAGGAGAAACAAAGTGCCAGGTATCAACATCCAGTTGTGCCATATCTTATACCTACACAACACACATTACAGAAGAAAGGACCTATAAGATCGTATGTCTTCGTCAGGTTTAGATTTACGAATCTCTTTGATTGCTTAAGGTTGTCTCACAGCAAACGTTGATGGGCTATAGAAATAAAGTGCACTTCATGGGGGCATTAGTTTTCGTTGCCTAGACAATGTGCTATTTGTTTTGCAAATCTGGTCACCTTTTATGTTGACAATCAGTTACAGAAAATGTGTGAGAATTTTATTTTATATATTTTTTGTATATATTATACCCAACTATGTATGTATGTGTTTTTTCTTTCAATTCTATTTGATTCAAACATTTTTTTTTTTAATAGAATCCATTAAGGAATAACGTCATGTTCCAGATTTTTGTAGAAGATATAATTAAATTTAGAAAAAAAAGTAAAGAGGTAAGTCTTTACTAAAGATATCCTACAAAATGTTTGAAGTTAATTTTACTTTAATTTAGTTCAGTTGTTTATCGTCAACCGACACGAGCTTCGTTATAGAGAATGGTTCGTTATTGTGTAAGATCATATGAAAAAGGCCAAATGAGTGTACTTAAAAGCTTATCTCTTCTGCTATATTTGTTGTATTATCAATATTAAGGTCTTTAAATAAGGGTGATATGACAGGCTGTATAAAGAATTTTGAAGAAAAGTGCAAACAAATTCGTACAAAAATCGGAATTTAGATTTTATTCATTCTTTGCAAATGAATTAATTTCATACACAAAATAAAAGAAAAGTAACCACCAGATCAAAAAATATCAACCGGGAAGAGGATGTAAGTGGGAGCAAGGTAATATACAGGACCGGGTTACGTTAGAGTGACGAGGCTATCCAACAAAAAAGGCGGTTTAGGTAGTAAAGATAAAAATGGAAACTAATCAAATACAGTCAAATGGCGCTTTCATTTGGAAGACAATAACTTGTGTTTAGTATTATTTTTTTAATAAAGCTTCGCTATGGATGGATTAATTTTTTTTTCATCCACCTCTAAAAAGCTGAAATTGCTTACATTTCATTTTCTGATTCAGAAAATGCATTTTCAGAGTAATCGGTTGACATTTGGAACGGAATATTCTCGATACGATCAAATATACTTTGTCCTCTATGTGTCAAACCATTAATTTTCAAATTCCTTTTAAGGATGGCTACGATGTCAAAATTTTGTTTGTTTCGGAAAAAAAAAAACAATTTAAGAACTTTCTGGTGTTTTTTTTAACAAAATATTCTACAGACTTCAAAACAGAGTTTGTTGTCTATTAGTCGAGCAATTAACTGTCAAATTTCATTTAAGGATGTCTACGATGTCGATAGATTAGAAAAAAATTCATTTTTTTGTGATTTTATTTTTTGAAAAAGACAATTTTACAGCTTTATTTTGATTTTTGTAACAAAATTTTCGCAAACGTCAAAATAAAGTTTGTTCCCTACTGTCAAGAAATGTCAAGTTTCGTATAAAAGTGAGTTTTTATAACATAAATACGCATGCTTAAGAAAATGTATATACAACCGACTTTTTTTACCCGAGGTTTGTCTACCCGTGAGAAGCCGGGCGGGCCAGCTAGTTAAAATTGAAATCGAATGTCATTTATTTAAATTTTGTAAGTTATTTAATTAAACCAAATTGGTAATTATTTGTGCTCTCAATTAATATGGCAGCAGCAAAATTGATTTCGTCATTATCATTTGTAATTCAATTATATCTCCAAGCAAAACACTATCTGTTTCTCGTATACATACACATATACGCAATACATACACATCTCCCTTATTCGAAATGCAAATTCAATGTAAGTTAATTGACAAGCATTTGCTCGCTTAAAACATTCATCTTAATTAGCAACATTTATACCCTGCCTACCTTAAGTTGGTCCCTGATTTCAAATAAGGCTTAAGAATAATCCAATTATACGATATTTTTTTCGTATCTCATTCATAAAGAGTGTTTTTTACTTGTAATGTACTAAGGGTAGAGTACAGTAGAGCAAGAGTTGCATCAGTAAACAAAAATTTAAATAAAAAAATATTTGTAGGTATAATTAAAACTCCTGTATGCCTGTCTGTAAGACCTTAAGGACTTTTCACATGAGAGCGACCAACGAGAAACGAATATTCGTCCATTTTGACATTTCTTTCAAATGGCTTTTTATTCGTCGCGAATGACGACCACAAAGAAAACAAAACAAAAAGGGATTTTGAGGTTAGCCGCGCGCGAACAATTTGTTCATTGAAGTGTGGACCGTATGTGGAACGCGAATAGAGTTTGACAATTAGTAACAATCAGATTGCAATTCACGACGACCAATTTGTTTTCTCAAAATTAACTTATTTAGGCAATTAAAAAGCGGATTTTAGTATATTAACATAATAATAAATTATATTTTTACGATTTTGATTAGAATTTGTGAAGAATTTATGTTTATAAATTGCTTCAATTCACATTTATTCGTTCATTCGTCGGTCGTTGGTCGTTCTCACGTGAATAGCCCTTTACAGTGCCTTCAACATTTGAAACACGACCTGCTAATTTTAATATTTCATTCACATGAGTGGTCGCGGGACAATTGCGATTTGTCATAAAACATAAAGAAATAAAATGAGTGTTTAAGGCTAAATTCTAACTAATTTCCTGTTCGCCAGTTTGTGGAATGCGTCCTGATGTTGTGGGTTGCGAATTAGTTTTTGACATTTTGCAACAGATACCTAATTTGTAGGTTGCATTTATTCACTTCGTTGAAAGGTAAAAATAAAAACCTCAATATTTTCGTATTCGCAGCTCGCAGAGCTCATGTGCAAGGCACTAAAGGGTCAGTTTGACAAACGTTGTTCAAATATTTGATACGCGGTCACCGATTTTGAGGATTAACTGAGGCTATGAGTAAAGGTAAAAGTATGTGATAATACTTAGACTTAGTTAATGCATTTGATCCTAAGTCTTGTATATGCATCCTGGAATTGAACGGCACTGTTTTCAAGGAAAAAGACGGGGTATGGATTACACGTGTTGATAAATAGAAGAAAATTAATTCTTAAAACCCCAATCAAGGTGTCCATTAAAGATGGAGATTCTGTTAAAAGCTTTCTATATATTATTTTTTTTTTTTTTTAAGTTTAGTTTCTTCTATAAAACCCTAAAAATCACGATTAGGTCAAGACGAGACTAAATAGCCATGTCCTTGTGGATAAAATAAAAGAAATTAGTTTCACAAAATAAGTTTCGTCTCGGTCTCATAAGCGATTTTCAGGGTTTTTTTTTAGACGTATGTTTTTCAGTCTGGCAGTTCTTTTTTCGGAGATGGTCTTTTTGACAGATGTCCCTTGATTTATGCTCAGTTTGGTTTGTCATTTTATGAATAGATTTTCTCTTGAACAACGTTTGCAAATCGTGCAAATTTATTTTCAAAATAATGGATCGGTTAGCGCAACGCATCGCAAGAAAATTTTGTTCAGCGATGAAGCACATTTTTGGTTGAATGGGTACGTTAATAAGCAAAATTGTCATATTTGGAGTGATGATAATCCACAAGCCATTGTTGAGACGTCGTTACATCCTCAAAAAGTCACTGTTTGGTGTTTTCTATGGGCAGAGGAAATATTTCTTCAAAAATGAAGCTGGCCATAATGTTACAGTCAATGACTTTTTCGTGCCTGAATTGGAGGATGTTGATGTGGACAGCCTTTGCTTCCAAGAAGACGGCGCTACATGTCATACAGCCAACAGTTACGTCTGAGACTCTACCTGTACCCCAAATCCCGTTAACCCGAACACTCCCCTTTGCCTAAAGGCATATTTACAGTTCCCAAGCCATTTTTGCAAACCTTGCAAAGAGAAACCCCAGCGGATACCCCCCCTTTCCCTTCACCAATAATGCATCGACATTTACTCACATTTCATATTTTACCTAAACGAAAAATGATGTTTTTAAAAACAAATGTATTTTTTGTAAACGCGGCACATTTTTGTTCTTTCGCGGAGACTAGTTCAAAGACAAATTATTTTTTAAGATTCAGTTCTAATTCATCAATCTACTTAAAAGGTGCAGCCTTTTGCTTTGGACAGTGGCCTTTCAGTAGAATGAATAATATTGTTAGAATTCATAATAAACAAATAATAATAAGAAAAATATAAATGTATAGTAAATTAAACAAAGAAAAAAAACAGAAACAAAAAACAATAAGAGGAGACTGATGATAGGTGGCTTGGCACCCCTTGAAACAGCTGTATCTCTAGCCAAAATAAACGAATTATAAATTAATTCGTAAAAAATTGGTGGTAGCACCTTTAAGTTGTTGTTGTTGTTCAAAAATTCAAAAAAACAATTTTGTTTTTTTTTTATTTGAAACCGCGAGGCACAACTCGTTACTCAACGAAACAATCAATTTATTGAAGGAAACTTTTGGTGGGAGCATTATCTCTCGTCGTGGGCCGCCTGTGGCGTGTTATCCAAGATCGTGATGCAATTTAACGCCGCTGGACTATTTTTGTAGGGTTATGTGAAGTAGCTACGTACGACACGATTGACGCCTTGGAAGAGAATATTCGGCGCGTTATTGCTTACATACGGCCCCAATTGCTGCAAAAATTGGTCGAAAAGTGGTCCTCTCGGCTGGAATATATTCGAGCCAGCCCCGGTGGCTACTTGCCCGAAATTATTTGTAAAACATAATTGCAAATCCTTATCTTTATAATTTACCTAAATTCTTGGCCATAACATTATATCATATGTGTTTTATTTCTTTTTAAAAACCACACGTCTAAAAAAACACCCTATACTTAAGTGTTAGTTTTAATCGCGACATTTGAGATTTTTGGTTAAATCTAGTCCAAAAAAAAAGGTTTCTGCTCGGTGTCTTATTAAATTTTTAAGAAGTAGGTACTAGGATCGAAAATACACAAACGAAATTTCAATAATTTTCCTAGGTGTTCCTAATATTTCACAACTAGCTGGACACACTGGTTGATGTAGTTAATGGGAAATAAAGTTCTCCACAACACCATATCGCAGCCATCTGATGTCAAAAGTTGTGCGTCTTTCGCAAGAAATCGGCTTTGAGCGTTATTAGTTTATTTTGACGAATAAATGTCTTGAACATTCTTTTCTCTTTGAAAGGATATTTATTTAAACAACAAAGTTTTTAGCGTTAAACAGAGTATAGAAATGTATTCCAATGCTGTACTAAAGCCTTTTGTGTTGTGTCGGCTTGTTATTTATACACTTCGTACTCTGGCAGCCTTATCCAATTTGTATTTGAGTTTTGTACCTTTTTTTCCTTTCAGTTGAAGTACTGACGAAACTTTGAAACTCCCATATCTGCTTCACTCTCTTTTTATTTATTTATAAAGCATTGCAAGTGCAGCTTATTTATATTTCTTGGCAGTAATTTTTGTTTCATCTTAACATGTGTTTTGAGCACCCTGTCTTCTGAAACAGCGTACACAGCGTATTTCATGATACCAGTGAAATTCATCATGATAAAAGTAATCAGCATAATTGAGGATATAGCCTCCGGTAAACACAAAGATACCACAAGATCACATACAATTTGAGACCAAAAATCAAAATAAATTTCAGCTATGCGAATTGGTCCTTAAATTTCATTTAGAAAATACTGAGGTATGGGTACACACATTCTTCCAATTAAAAGAGATCCTTGGAAATGAAGTGCGTGAACAAAGTTCTAATTCTAATAATAAAGTGGGTAATGGAAAAATCGATGAGAGCAACACACAGCTTGATAGTTTTTTTTTATTTTTTTTTCGTTCACAAAATAAATCCTTTTCACCCCTGTAGATTTAATGTGACGTAACTATATTCGCTGTCGGAGATGGCAATTAAATTAACATAAGCCCTATGAGAAAAGGAAATACATATTATACACGTGTATATCTGCAGGTATGTACATCAGGTGTATTTATATGTATCTACGTGTAAAAAGGTCTGTATACTGAAGATTGACGTTCCCACGTCATGATAGGACAAACACAAGAGCCGGCGAATCATCAGAAGACCAACGTGGCTGTTTTATCCATGAAATACATTTCCATTAGAGAGCAATCAATGTTGGTAAACCTATAACTTCAGGCGTATCATTGATATCTCATCTCACAGATTGAGGTCCTTGTGTTTTGTGTGGTAGCGGTAGGGTGTGGAGGACTGTGCAGCGTGGGAGCTTTGAGTATATGATGGTGGTGCTATGCCAGGCAGGTGCGCATGTAGGTGTTGCTATAGGAAGCCATCTGAATTAATGTCGACATTATCATAGATTGAAAACCAAGTTTATTATACCGCAGCCAACGAAGTACCTAAAGGTATACCTATATAGATTGTGGGAGGCTGATGGTAAAAATGGCTGGATGCTTTGTCTTCATTTCTTTAATCAAGGCTAATGACAAAACTCTGACAGATATATCGATGTGAATGAACTTAAGCTAAAGCCTTACGATATTAGATGATTCAATGTTCTCATAATTGCGGAGTAATAAATTGCGATGGAAAGAGGATGTTCTAGACATTTCATGATTAAACATTCTGTAGTCTTATGTACGCATATACATAGTTGAACTCTGAAGTTTCTTGAAATAGTGATCTAACAAGGACTTTCGACCAGGTAATTATAATCTTCAAAATTATTAAGCTATCGTTAGTGTTGTAATCCAATAAAAGGAAGCTACCCTTCTTAAATATTCCATCGATTGATGGTATTTAACTTAGGATTTCAGATAGTGTAAGGTATCTATAGGAGTAATTCTAGACAAAAAGCTAAACTGGAGTCTGATAATCAAAGGAAGAGCCAAGAGCCCAAAAATCATTCTATGGATGTATAAGGCAATTGTGAGACCGATCCTAACTTATGGTTGTATAGTTTCGTAGATCGCGGTCTTAAAACTTTAACCAAAGTATAAACAATGGCATCAGGCATATTAGCAATGAAAACCACCTCGACAGCGAGGCTTAAAGCCATACTTTATCTTAAGCCTCTTGAAACAGCAGAAAAAGAATGCACTACGACTAATTGTAAGCCAAACAATCGTCTGGCAACACAGTCAAGAAGGCCGCACTCAGATTTTAAACAAATATGGAAAGTCACCCAACCACACATCATTGGCCCAACAGTAGCAGTCTTTACCGATGGATACAAAATGTAATGTGGAGTTGGAGTGGCATTCTATTTGGAAACCCTTGACTAATAGCCAGATCCTCAAGACTCGTTGAAAACACCAGCGTCTTCCAGCCTGAGGTTTTGGCAGTTACCAAAGCTGCTGAATGGCTGTTAATGTTGGCGATACCACCAGCTGATATTACCTTCTTCATTGACAGCCAAGCAGCCATAAAAGCGGTCTCTGCCATCGAAATAAAGTCAAAAATTGTTTCCTGCTGCCGCGAAGAGCTCAAGAATCTTGGCTCGCAGTACAACGTTATGCTCTGTTGGGTTCCTGGCCATATAGGAATTCCAGGTAATGAGAAAGCAGACGAAACAACTGATCCTAGCCAGGCAGAACTAAACGCTTAAGCCACCTATGCTCCTTCAAATAGAATGTAAGAAACTTTGGCCGTGTATTGACAAGGGGAAGACAGATAGGATCTTAATACTAAATATGAAATCACTGTACTCTCTTGTAAGTACCGTTACTGGACACATCAATCTGCTGAAGTACCACAAGAAAAAACTGAGGCTCAGTTCGGATGATTTATGCTGAGGTTGTGGCAAAGAATAAGCACATTAAGACTCTTCTCACTTTTTATGGTACTGCCCAGCCCTATTGCAACTAAGAAATAAACACCTAGGAAGCTCCTTCTTTAATAATTTGGAAGAACTCTCAAACTAATCTGCTGTGAAATTGTCAAAATTCACTTATGCCTCTAAAAGGCTTTATAATCCATGAAAACATATAGGCTAGCTTATTAGAAACGTCCAATCCATCAAGGTATCACAATAAGGGATCTACATTGATCTACATAAGTGTGATAGAAACAAGAGCCTCTATCAGCCCAATAACCTAATCTAACCTAGTTGAAATAAGATTTGTGATTCTGATAGGACCACAAAGTCATCTCCAAAGAGCCTTCTTCTAGTTCCAGCTGGTAGATATTATCAAATATCGTTTACAAACAATGAGAATATTAAGAGAGGTAAAAATACATCCCGTCTTATGCACTCGAATATTTATTTAAAAATATCCTTGATTCCTTGTTACCGTAGGGTATTTTGACTTGGAAAAAAAAAAAATCGGGAAACAGTGAAGATACTAAAAATGGCGGTGTATAAGTGGTCTCAGCAACTGTTCTATTATAGTTGATTGATTATTTGGTTATTAATGCGGTGCCTCCAATAAGAACTACCATTTTTTTGAACACATTAAACTGACTTTGAATCATATTTTTGATGTGTAAACATCTATGCCGGTGTTAGCGTGAAATAAAAACGTGGACTTTCTCTGTGCGACGTTACGAGGTCACATTTTAGCATGTAGCACGTTATGTTACGAACATCTGCATAGAAGATTGGGTACGTTCAGCGACAAAAATCTAAAGAACCCCTTCAAGCAAACAAGTCCGTTTTGGATCCGTGCACGTATTCAGCAACATATGGACGACTTCGCGAACGGGTCCAAATATGGATCCTCAAAACTGCGCTTAAAAAAACGTTGATGTTTACACATATTAACCGCTAGTCCAAGCACTCACACACATTTTTTTTATTTGAAGTAATATGTAGGTATAGTGGCCTAAAAATAACCAACAAAAATTGTATTGGTTTCGCTGTCTAGCATCTAGGTATATAAGTATGATTGTCTTCAATTGAAAAAAAAAAAATAAATAAATAAAACTTTGTCAGTCGCTGAAGTTTTCTCGATTTTCTCCCTGTTTTATCTAATATTTGGAGGATTACCTAGGCTAATAACAGCAAACAAAATGTCAATTTCTTACTCAATTTCCCAAAACATGAAATATGTACATCGTCTTCCATATATAGCTATAGTCTTTTTCGCTTATATATACAATTAAGATTCCAATCCCATCGCAGATATTTATCAATTCCATCACCAGCACTAAGCCCACAAAGAAACTTCAAAAACAACTTTGACAAAACCAACAAAGAAAAAAAGAAGAAGAAAAAAAAAATAAGAATCAAAACATTTTGGTGGCTGCTCTTTCAAGTCGATGCAAACGACACATAAGATGTACCCCAAACTTCATCTTCACGGATGGCATCTGAAGGATTCCATAAAACCTAATCACACACAGCCGAGAGTCGAGAGTCGACCAACCAAACCACATCTTGGCCTCCAAGCAAAACATAATCACAAAGGATCCTCTTTTAACTATGTCCTTATATTAAGGATTTCCATACTATCGCGATTAAGGCTTCCCAAAGAACTCACGGGCCTTGAGTAATAATAGCAAAAGTTGTTGGTACATCTACCTACTATCTATTTACTATGTATACATAAGAAATGTCTTTGAAGGTCGTCACATCAGCAAGGAGCCCCCTCGACTTAAGCTTGCGGTTACGATGATGGTTTTTGCCAATTTAATCTACAAGAAGTTTGGAGACAAATTTCAAAATATTTCTTAAACCTGTCAATTTATTTTGGAGCACTTCACGAAAAAGTGCCTTTGTTTTGTTGTCATACACGATACACCGCACCTGGGAGTACTTCACATTTTATTTATTTTTTCCAGAGATGAGAAATGAATAAACAGGCCGTAATTTAAAATTTTCACGTAATATATAGAAGAAACATATACCTATAGCTAAAGGTGGGATAGCATTTTTGTTTTAATGTTTGACGTTTTTAAGAAGATATATGTGTCAATAGGAGTAATGTGGGGTAGGTTAGCCCAATGGACAGTAGTTGTTGGGGATGATTGATGTTATTTTTAAAATTATTATTAGTTTTTCGTTCTCATAATAATAATGATTGGATCACGAGTATGTATTTTTATACAAGAAAAAGCTACATGTCAAAAACATTCGATTTATTTACCAACTTTCATTCAATTAGACCGTCCTATCCCCATATGGGGTCGAAGCATGAGGGTACAATAGTTAACTTTGTTAAGTTAAGAGTGTTGTTGGTTTTGACACATGGAAGTAATGTATTAAGGCAATCCTAGGTATACATTTTTCCTTATAAAATTTGAGGTATCATTAAAAACTTCAAAGCTGAAGAGGCCTGCTGTTGTATTTTTGAAATCAATACGTACCTACGTACATTATTTTGAACAAAGCGAGCTAAAAGATTAATATTCTTTGTAGATTTTATCTCAAAACTTCAAACTTATTTCACTAATTTGAAATCTTAAATTGACAAATGAGGCTATCACTAAGACATGGATGGATACTAAGGCGATATATTTTTGTATGTTATCCCTGTTCAAAATTCATTTGTTAAGAGGCAATTAATTATTAAAACTCATTCGTCTGATGAAGTTGATAAAGTATAGCTAAAAGGCAATATTACACTGTCATATATTTATATATATATGTCCCACACATTAATATGGCACAGTATTTGTTGTACGACAAAGAAGAATTATTAGGCTCCATGTATTTTTGTGTTATAAAAATTTGACTATCACACTTATAATGGGTGATTTTTTAAGAGGTTTAGAACTTTAAAAAAAAAAAAACACAAAAAATTCGAAAAAATGAATGAAATATTTATTTGAATCGATAGTTTGAACCTTGCAATTTAATGTTTAAAGATAATTTTATGCAAATGTTGACCGCGGCTGCGTCTCAGGCAGTCCATCCGCTGAGTCCAATTTTGGCATACTCTTTCACACATATCGGCCGGTATCTCACGAATGAATGCATGGATGTTGGCTTCCAGTGCGTCAATCGAAGCGGGCTTGTCCCTATAGACATTAGCCTTGACATACTCCCACAAAAAATAATCTAATGGTGTCAAATCGCACGATCTAGGCGGCCAATTGACCGGCCCGAAACGTGAAATTAACTGTTCACCAAACTCGCCTCGCAATTGCGCCATTGTTTCGCGTGCTGTGTGGCATGTGGCACCGTCTTGTTGAAACCACATATCATGCAAGTCAAGAACTTCCATTTCGGGCAAAAAAGAGTTTGTTATCATCGCTCGGTAGCGTTCACCATTGACAGTAACGCTGCGATTCGCATCATCTTTGAAGAAATAGGCCCAATAATGCCGCCGGCCCATAAACCGCACCAAACAGTGGCTTTTTCGGGATGCATTGGTAGCTGTTGCAATGCTTCTGGCTGATCTTCACTCCAAATGCGGCAATTTTGCTTATTCACGTACCCATTCAACCAAAAATGAGCCTCATCGCTCAACACAATTTTTCGATAAAAAAGCGGATCCTCGGCCAGCTTTCCAAGAGCCCATTCACCAAAAATTCGGCGTTGTGGTAGGTCGGCTGGCTTTAGTTCTTGCACCAGCTGTATCTTAAAAGGCTTTACGCCCAAATCCTTCCGCAAAATTTTCCACGTAGTGCTGTAACAAAGGCCTAACTGCTGGGAACGGCGCCGAATCGACATTTCGCGGTCTTCTGTCACACTAGCTGATACGGCCGCAATATTTTCTTCACTACGCACAGTACGTAAACGTGTTGGTGGTTTAATGTCCAACAAAGTAAATTTGGTGCGAAATTTGGTCACAATCTTCCGAATAGACTGCTCAGAAGGTCGAGAATGCCGATCATAAAATGGAAGCAGCGCGCGATGAACATTTCGAACCGAGCACGAATTTTGATAGTAAAATTCAATAATTTGCAAGCGTTGTTCATTTGTAAGACGATCCATGGTTAAATTGCAAACCAAACTGAAGCTGTTTGACAGTGACACAAGGTACTAAACACACGTCAGCTGTCAAACCAGTGTTGCCAAAACCAAACCAGCTAAAAAATCACATGTCGCACACATTAATATGGCACAGTATTTGTTGTACGACAAAGAAGAATTATTAGGCTCCATGTATTTTTGTGTTATAAAAATTTGACTATCACACTTATATGACACTTTTGAGTCATTATATATATTTGACAAACCTGCCATATATACCTATATGATAAAGTAAAACTGCCTTTAGAATCTTTTGAAGTAGCGGAATGTTTGTTGGTATTCAGACAATATCGACAAAGCACTCTGTTGGTTTTAATTAAAATTGCTTAATGCTTATTTATCCATATGAAGGGTGTTTTTTTTAGAAGTGTGGTTTTCAAGAAGAAATAAAACGCATACAATTTAATGTTATGACCAAGAATTTAACTTTATTATAAAAATAAGGGTTTGCCATTATGTTTTAAAAATGATTTCGGGCAAGTGGCCGCCGCGGCTGGCTCGAATAAATTCCAGCCGAGAGGCCCAATTTTCAAAAGCTCCAATTGTGGATGGACGGATGCGGGTCTTCTTCGATACTCTGCTCCACAGCAGTAATAGGGTCTTCGGTGCGCACTGTACGGCGACTTTGAAGATGCGCATTATTCACTAGAGTAAACTAGTGGTGCGCAACTGATCCATGGTTACTCGAATTTACACGATTTTGCGATTATGTCGGCGGAATATTGGATGCAGCGCGCGATGTTTCACCCGAACCCAACCATTAGATATTTTGGTAATAAATTTGCACAATTTGAAAACGTTGTTCAAGAGTAAGTCTATTAATTATGAAATGGCAAACCAAACTGAGCATAAATCAATTGACGCGTATCAAAAAGACCAACTCCCAAAAAAAGGTATTGCCAGATTGAAAACCACACGTCTAACAAAAACACCCTTTACATACACAAACTCGGTTTATTGAAAAATCAAAACTTGATTGGGTTCCTACTCATTTCTTTACAAAGTTCTAACGCGCTAGAACTCCATGTTTGAACTATGAAAGTAAATTAACCCATAGTTAACTGAGGAAGTAGTTTTTGGTAGAGAATGCATGCGGAACGACTAAATAAACTCTTTTGATAAAGTATCAAAACCATCTGTTCAGTTAATCCTGAGTTAACTCTACGAATTCGACGAGTTAACTCGGGTCTAACTTTAATCGCTCACTGAAAAACTAAGGGTTTGTTTCACAATGTCTGATTAAAGTTCTAAGTAAGCAACTTGGAATTTACTAGTCAATTATCAACCTCACTTACGTTTCACAATATCGGAAAAGTCTGACTTATAATTAAAGTTCAAAGTATTTTAATGACCAGATGAAGTGTCTATTAGCAAATTTACTCGGCAATTAAAATATTAATTATTTTTTCAATTTTTCATCAGTCAAAACTATTTGGTCTGGAAAACTGACACATTTAATTGACATACATATTATATATACATTTAATATTTCAAAACATTCTGAAACACAAAGTTGTTCGCTGGGAGGATTTAATTTGGGGATGATTTAAATGTCGAGTAATTAAGCAGAAATTTACTCAGACATTCTGAAACAAACCCTAAACAAATTTAGTATCTTGTTTAAAAATATTTTTTTTTATTGTAGCTACTCAACAACTGTGAATTAATTAAATTTAAAATTAAAAACATAAAGGACCATGGGCATTTAGGGTCCTTTTTCAATATTGCTTAACAATGATGAAGCTTTATGTCATATGACCACCTGAATGCTAGGGATCTCGATTTCATACTATTAAAATATATCAGGAAAAACATTTATTATGTATTGTTTACCAAAATTTGTGTCCAAAATGATTCCGACATAGCAAAATATTGGATATTCGTGAAGATTGCAAAAACAAAAATTTAAATTTTCGTCACCCTCAAGAAGCTAAGTCAGAATATTACGCTATCTCAAAAAATAAAAAAAAATTAAATATACCTGTTCTTGCACTTAGATGGTTATATGAAAGCTTATGGAAAGTACTTTATTTCATTATATGGCAGCTTAATAAATTAAATCGAGCACGAAAATAGTGTTTTGGCGTATTTTATAAAAAAAGTATTTAAAATGGAAATAAAAATTATTTAATAAAATGGCAACACTTACTAAAAAATATTTTGACTTTTTTGAAAGCCAGGATTTCAAAAAATTTAATACAAACTAAAAAACTATAAAAAAAATTTGAATACTTATTTTTCACAATTTTGAACAAATCAGTATTCAATTTTTTGTTTTTTACCATTTTTGAGTTCGAAAATAATTTTTAGGAAAAGTATTAATAGAAATAAGTTGATTTTGAAATAATATAGAAGAACAGACTTCTGGCTTTAAAAAAAGGTAAAACACTTTTTAGTAAGTGTTGCCATTTTATTAAATAGTTTTTTTTCCATTTTTAATACTCTTTTTTTATAAAATACGCAAAAACACCATTTTTGCGCTCGATTTTAATTAAGCTGCCATTTAATGAAATAAAGTAGGTACTCTCCATAAGCTTTAATAATACATAAGTTTTATCACTATTGACCAATGTCGAAAAAGGGCCCAAAGTCTATACAATTTTGCACATGTTTTTTTTGTTTTTTGTTAAAAAGTGGTTATCTGGGGATTTTCTAAAATTTTCTGGGCGGTGACACTGGCCACAGGGAACAATTTTTTGGGCCTTTTTAATAAATTTGGCCTCACCTAGTTGGAATTGATGATAAAGACAGCAACTTTTTCTATATGTATTTAGGTAAAACAAAGCAGTTCCTACGGCAAAGATTAGCTAGCCACAAATCGGAATTCAAACAGCAGAAGCTCCGCGAAGACAGCACTGGCAAATCACTGAGTCCAAAACAACCATTTTAAAGATTTAAGACTCTGCAATCGGAGGGAAATTTTGCCAAAAACAACAACAACATGAACAGGAAACGAGACTAACACAACATCTCTGCAGTATACTGCTCCCTTGTAACTGCACCTGCACATAAAAAAAAATTATATAACACTGATCTTCGCAAGAAGAAATGCCATAGAATTCATTTTGTTTTTAAAAATTGTCGGTTTATTCATTGTTTTATAATTTACAACATCAATATCCAGTTTTTCAGCGCGAGATTAAAGTAAAACCCAAGTTAACTCATCAAATTTGGTGAGTTAACTCAGGATTAACTGAACAAATGCTTTAAATGTTTTACCCGCCGAGTTTAATTAGTCGTTCCGCATGCATTCCCCACTGAAAAACTGCTTCCTCAGTTAATTTGGATCTAGAGTTAGCATTCTTCCCCTTAAACAATTCAACCGTAATACTCGCGCTTCTAGGAATGCCCATCAGTTTACCCTTGAGCCCAACTTCGGACGTACTGTTAAGTACAGAGATTCTTTCCTTAGTCGCACTACACGAATGTGGAATGCTCTACCCAGCCCGATTTTCCCCTCCCATTGTGATCTTCAGACATTTTAAACCAATGTACATCGGTATCTCCTTTTCAATCCCCTCCAATCTACCTAATCAATAATAAACAACCCCTTTAGTGCGCGCTAAATAAAAAAAAAAAGCCAACTCTGGTTTAACTCAAAACATTAACGCAATAGTAAGTTTTCTTTTCTTTAAAAAAAAGGTCAGACAAATTTGAAAAAAATCGTAGTCTTTCAATTTAAATGAGTTCTGCTATCATGTTTGTTCATTAACATTGAAATTCATGTATTATATTTTTTGCTGAATAGTTATAGCTTTTAAAATCGCATGTGTGTGCGTTCCCAGATAAAGAATAAAAAAAAATTAAACTCTGTGGGGTTAATAATTTTACTCTTGCCTTTTCCAGTCGAAAAATGGTTCTTCTGATTCATTGTTAACATCGGCTTTCTTAATTTGCATTATAATGGTAAACAAAATATGATATCTACTCCTACATTTTTATCTTATTTAATAATTTTTATTTACAAATTTTTGATTGATCAGATCCTTTAAAATGACTTAAGACGTTCAATAATTCAAATAACAATCGTATATCGCGTCTCATGAATGATTCCAAAAATGTTCTTTGTGTGCTTTGTTAAATAAATACCTCAATGCCGACGGCACTGCTTTATCCTTAACTTTCGTCTGATTAGGAAAAGAAAAAAAAGAAACCTATACGTGTTTTGAATAAAGGATAACCATTGCGCTTCACTTGATAAATGTTTTCTTTAACATCTAAACCAGCCAAAGTATTTTCTTTCCTCGGTAGGTATACCTAAATATATATTTAAGTAGATAGCTATATCTATTTATTTCGTTAGAAGGTATATAGCATCTCGATAACTTTATATTTTTTTTTTTTTTTTTTTGAAATAAGGATGTGCGCCCAAATCAACAGCATTCCGGGAATTCAATTGAAAACTCAATTTCCACCTAAATACACATTCACTTTTAACCCATACAGATGGCGTTGGTGTTTTGTTTTCAGAAAATCAACTTTTCCTAAAGATATTTTCTTTCCAATTTTTGTTTCCTTTTTTTTTTTTGTTTCTTGTTATTTGTTCTTTTTGCAATTTAATCCTTTTTAAATGAAACAAGGAAGTGAATCAAAAACAAATAGAAAAACTAAATGGATTTTTTTTTGTTTGATACATTAAAAGCTCTTTTATGTTTAAGTTACACTATAAGAGTACATTTTTTTTTAATAAAATTGTAAAGTAAAGGTATTTTGCTATAGGAAAAAAAATCTGCTAGAGACATCATAGCTATTTTTTGCTGGTGATATGAAGATTTGTAAGACAATAAAAGCTAACCATGAACATGATCACGTTCTTCTGATGCAGCTTGTGTAGATTTTTAGTGTTTGGTGTGGTAAAAACGGTATTGCTCTAAATCCTGTTGAGAGAAAACGTCTACAAACGTCACATTATCAGTTGTTTTTTCCAAATCACCAAAATGTAAATTAATCGGCCCGTTTTCGAACTGTTTTTTTTTTTTTTAATCTATTGATGTTATAGAGGAATAAAACTTTAAGGTCCAGTTTTTCAGTGCGAGATTAAAGTTAAACCCGAGTTAACTCACCAAATTTGTGAGATGCTTTTGATGTTTTATCCACCGAGTTTGTTTAGTCGTTCTGCATGTATTCTCCACCGAAAAACTATTTCCTCAGTTCACTGTGGGTTAATTTACTTAGAGTTAGCTAACTCTAGTTTAACTCACCACTGAAAAACTGGGCCTAATATCCTATCTTTGGTCTTTTTGACAGCTGTTACTTGATTTATGCTCAATTTCGTTTGTCATTTCATAATTAATAGATGTTCTCTTAAAAAACGTTTGCAAATCATGCAAATTTATTACCAAAATAATGGTTCGGTTCCCGCGACGCATCGCACGCTGCGTAAAATATTCGATAAAGCTCATTTTTGGTCGAATGGGTACGTCAATAAGTAAAATTGTCGTATTTGGAGTCATCATAATCCACAAGCTATTGTTGGGACGCCGGCCGTTACATCCTCAAAAAGTCACTGTTTGGACTGCCCTATAGGCAGAGGGAATCATTGGTCCATATTTGTTGAAAAATGAAGCTGGCCATAATGTAACAATCTATGGCGAACGCTAAGGAGCCATTATTACTGACTTTTTCGTGCCTGAATTGGAAGATGTTGATGTGGACGACATTTTTGGTTCCAACAAGACGGCGCAACCTGCCATACATCCAACGAAATAATCAATTTATTGAAGGAAACTTTTAGTGAGCGCATTATCTCGCGTCGTGGGCCTGTGGATGGCGTGGCTTCCAAGATCGTGCGATTAAACACCTCTGGACTATTTTTTGTGAAGTTATGTGAAGTCACTTGTCTACGCATATAAGCTCGAGACGATTTACGCCTTGAAAGAGAATATTATTGCTGACAGACGGCCCCAATTGCTGCAAAAAGTAGTTGAAGATTGGGCCTTTCGACTGGAATTTATTCGATCCAGCCGCGGCGGCCACTTGCCCAAAATCATTTTTAAAACATAATGGCAAATCCTTATCTTAATAATAAAGCTAAATTTTCGGCCATAACAATAAATTTTATGCGTTTTATTTCTTCGCGAAAACTTCACGTCAAAAAAAACACCCTTTACAAAAGTAAAAGATTTTCTTCTATTAAATAAAAGAAGTTGATGTTATTCGTGAAAAAAAAAACAAACAAATCTTTAATTCAAGATAGCCGCAACCCTGCAGGGGTTTTATGGTAGAAAGTTCGGATTTCCATAACGAAATCGAACAAACCTTTCGTTTGTTAGCAGATATGCGGTACCTAAGTTTAGGTTCCCCAAGTAATTATTATTCACCAAGCAACCATTTGGCTGTATTTGCATTGTGTCCCTAATACCTTACTCTTCACTACGCATCATATCATTTACTTTGGATTTCAATAAAATTTATTAAATCTAGATTTATTGAATTTGTGTTGTTTTATGTAAATACATAAACTGCGCTTCTGAAGGCAGTATAAATTCAATTTGATTTATCTATATTGGATTTAAAGATTTGAATTAAAATGCGAGTTTAACGAGTAGGTACTTAACTAGATTTAAATTAATTTAAATCTGGATTAAATTTTCAATCTGGATTAAGCGAGTGAATAATATGGGCGTAATTGTTAACGTGTTCGTAGTTTAAAGCGTATGAGGATGTGCTAATAGTGTACCCCATACGTGCATTTGTGCACCATAAATTCAAATAAAAAAAAAATCACCTTATGTTAGTTTAAATTTCGCTTGACTTACTTAATCTTCTCCTTAAACTAAGTTTGATATAATGAAGTTTAAAATCTCATGTTGATTTCATACAAATCAATAAATAGAATATAATTACGTTCTACGTTGAACTAAAATCCTGACGGTAATGACGATTTTGATTAGATGTGCCTTAGTCTACTAAAATTGTTAAGACTATATAGCCGCCCAGGCCCCAGGGTAGATTTTACATGGGAAACATTATTTAAAAATAAAATAATTGAAAACGCACCCTATGTTTTCAAGTTGGCTAAACTTCCAATCTTTATACACATTCACATAAAGATGAACAATTTAAAAATCTTCTGCAGATATATTTACCTTCGACCTCAGCATTTGCTTCATTTCAAGAGAAAATACACATAGCTAGCTAACAGAAAAAAAAAATCAAAATAAATTGACCAAACAAAGTCAATGTTTCCCAAACTTGTCAACTGATTTGGGTTTGGTTTTGCAAGAATAAAGGAAGAAGATAGTATTCAATTTAAAAAAAGGCTCAGTATTCTGATTATTTACACAATATACCTACATACATACGACGATTTTTTTTTTTTATTTTCGTAATTTTAAAGCCTTATTATAATTCAAATAAAATTCCTAAAGAATATTTTAAAGGACCTTTGTATGCTATACGGTGTCAACTTGTCATTTATTTAAAAGGTCGAGCCCTTTCTTTAAATTGTAAATCAAACGTTTCTATAAGGACCTTGCTTTTTTTCAAGATTATTTTTTTTTTTAAATGGGGATTTTGATTTGACTTTTTTTGTACATACACTTACACATATATTCAAGACGTCAACTGGTCATTTTGTCTTTGATATATTATTGTTGTCAACAAAGGAGACTCCCTCTTGAATTCAAAGGGTTTGGTTCTTAATAATTTGAGTTGGTTGAAAATCGTCAACATTTGCGGCGTTTATTTATATTCTTCTGAGAAATAAGTTTCTGTAAGTTCTTGAGTAAATTATAATCGAAATCGGTTGAATCGTTCATGGGAAAAAAATCTTTAACTCTAGTGTTACCAAGCTAATGTGGCTACAGTTTTTCATACATTTGTTTTTCACCAAAAATAATAGAGCTTTAATCGGGATTGGTGATTGGTTGCTATTTTATTTTGACATTGGAAGCTTTGCCGCCGTTAAAGTTTCATTATATATTGATGGAATTCTAACAACCAATAGACGATTCAGGCACTTGAAAACAATATTGGTCAAGTAAGTCCTGAAATAGGAGCTGAAACCATCAAAAATGTTTTGAAAAATTTGATCGGCAGGATGGCCTAAGCTAGAATTCGGTCGGTCAAAAATCCTGTAACTAATTCAGATGGTTGTAGCCTTTATAATAATAATCAGTATACATATACCATTTTCAGTTACCATATATTATAATGTCCTTTAAAAAATAAGCGGCATTTCAAAACATCATGGCATTCCAACAGTCAAGAACAAAAAGGTGGTTTTAACAAAAAAAAAAAATAAAAATCTTTTCCAAATTAATTTACTAAACGATGCAGTGAAATAAATCCACTACTATGTAAGAAATAAAACCTTTAACTGAAGGGAAATTAGCTCTCATGCACGCAAAACCCAAAACAACCGAAGATTTTTACCGTTTGTGACCTCACTGTGAATCGAATAGAATACAATTTTTTTTTTAAATAATTTACTTTATTTTTTTAATTGCAGAAAAATAATCAACTGTGTAAGGACAATTTTATCTGCACAGTACTGTGCTTAAAAAAATATCTAACATATAGCCCTGCTTTACGTATATTTGTAACTTGTAGTGTTAACTAAGCTGGCAGAACGAAATGGAAAAATAATACTTACTTTTGCCTATAGTAAATTGCATTACTTCTGGCAAACAAAATCCTTTTTCGATGGAAGGCAGCATTGCCCAATGCCCATCATACCTTCAACCGACTCTTATAATCGTGCAATGTTATGTGATTTGCGCTCGATTTAACTCTTGGCAAATTTTCAAAATAATAATTATCTCGCGCCTCGGCTAATTTGATTGCAAAAACAAGGTCGTCATTGTGAAAGCAGACGGATCTAAATTTTGAAAGGACGATATGTTACCTAAAAAGCTCCGTTCCACACACACAAGACACAAACACAACGAAACAACCTACTCCCACTTACATTACTCAATCAAATGATCTTAGGGGCCTGTGTTTGAGGTTTGCTTCACGAGGCATTATGTACAGATCACGAATCGTTTCAATTACTCATGTGGCATGGAACCGAATTCAGTTTTGGCTTCGTTCAAACTGAAACTGCACGCAACAACAAATTTATATTAATTTCATTGTTAAAGCGAACACGGATGGGTTGCGATTCCTATTCCGATTCCGGTTCCGGTCCCGCTTCTGGAGCCAGAGTGTAATGTTTGGTCTGCCGAGGCATGGAAATGTGTCGATTGTAATTATTATCGGTTTGTTGGCGGACGGAAATAATTGTTGCTATTATTTTTAACGTTTACCATTGGCTCGCGCATTTCAGGTAGATAAAAGTACAGAATAGTTTTGTTTCATTGCTAGATTTCCATGTAAATAATATGTGCAATTAGTTAGCTCGTCGCGATGTGGAAAATTACATCCAGGGAAGTGAAATGCGCTTAACTTAACGGCATGCACTACACTAGCATCGAAAGATTGCTACCTACCTATTAGAGAATGGTAACGATAAGAGTTAAATGGGAGAGGTAAAGTGAACTTGTCTAAGTTTGATGTTGAATTCTAAAACCAATTAATATTTTCCCAAACGATAAATTTCAACAGCTAGCATATTAATTTAATCAAATTTGATTTTGCAAGCTTGTATATATGGTGAAAGGAAATCCATATCAACTACATGATGCATATGTAGATAATTACGTATGTATATTGAATACATGTTTAACAGTTTAATAAAGCCACATTTCAGATTCGTTAAGAGCGATTTAATTGGATTAATCAAAGGAAATTACTTAATTTATCGAACTAAAAAAAAAACATTATCGGGATCAAATTTGAAAGAGTCGATTTCATTATTAATACTCATTTATTTATTAATTTATTTATTTATTTTCATCAAGCAGACAATATAACATGTGAATAATGATATACAATCTTATAGACTACTGAAAATATAATAGTAACATGCGATACTTTACAATTTACTTTATACTTAATGACTAACCGCCATGTTTTTTGAATGTATCACGACCTATATTGTCGGTAAAATCAATATAATTGCAAATTAAGTTAGCTTGTTTAATACAACGAGTGATCGGTTCATTAAGTCCATAATTAACTCTATGGTAAGGAACGAAGAATAAATTATGCATTCGCAGGGCCCTCCCAGGAGCATACAGTTTTATAAATGACAGGAGAAAAGAACAATCAATTTGGTTTTTAAGTAAATCCCGAATAAAAATAATTTCAAAGTATTTTCTACGCGTTTTTAAGATTTGAAGACCCAGTAGCTTACATCTAGTACTGTAACAAGGCATTTGAATATTCCAATTAAGTCTATAAACTGCAATTCTGGTGAATCGTTTTTGGATACTTTCAATCCGATCAGAGTGTATTGCATAGTACGGATTCCATATGACGCAACCATACTCGAGAACAGGTTTAACAAACGAATAGAAGAATGCTCTTAGAGTGTATGGGTCGGAAAATTCTTTAGAGTTTCGTATAACAAATCCAAGCAAAGAATTTGCCTTAGCCACAACAAAGTCGATGTGAAGGGAGAAAGTAAGCTTAGGGTCGAATATAATACCAAGATCTTTTTTTTTTCGAAAACCATTTGCAATGGAATACTATCTATTACATAATTAAAGCTTATGGGGGAAAAGTTCCGACGGAAAGATAGAAAATTACATTTAGAGACATTAAGAAGCAACTGGTTAGAGGTACACCAGTCCACTAAAGAGTTTAGGTCATTTTGAAGTAAGGTACAATCAAAAGGAGACTTAATGCAACGAAACAATTTAATATCGTCTGCGAACATAAGACAGATTGAATTTTTTACAGAATCAGGTATATCGTTTATAAGAAGCAGAAAAAGTAGTGGACCCAAGTGGCTACCTTGAGGTACGCCAGAAGTCACAGCTATGGGATCAGAAAGTAAATTATCAATTTTCACATACTGAGTACGTCCAGTTAGATAAGATTCAAACCATTTCAATAAATGTGAATGAAAACCGAACAAAGAAAGTTTCTTAATTAAGATTGCATGTTTAACTTTATCAAATGCTTTGGAAAAATCGGTATAGATGACATCACATTGATAACCATCCTCAAGGTAACATATGTTGCCTCGTTACACAAAATTGAAAGATTTGTGGTAGTCGACCTTCCAGAAACAAATCCATGTTGAAACGGAGAAATTATTACCTTAACAAAGAAAGTTAATTTTTCATAAACTAGTTTTTCAAAAAGTTTAGGAATCGAAGGAAGCTTACTTATTGGACGATAGTTATGAACAACTTGCTTTGGTCCAGATATATGAATAGGAATAATAAAAGATACTTTCCAATCATTCAAAAACTGTCCCGTATTAAGAGACTCATTAAAAGCAGAGTTAATGGTTTTAATAAGGCACTAGCGCATGATTTTAACACAATTGGAGGAATACCATCGGGGCCGGGTTGTTTATCCAGATTTAGTTCACCAAGAGCTTTTTCAACATCAGAGTAACTTAGACATAAGGAACCGATATTGATTTGATTTATCGGAATATTAGGGGAGAAATTTTCAAATATATAAGAAGGAGAATAAACCGATTGGACAAATTTAGAAAACATATTAGAAACTGTCATAAGCTCACTTGATGAGGTATCCAAGTATTGCATGTAGTTAGGAATACCATTGGAACATTTCTTACTTTTCACGAAATTCCAAAAACTTTTAATATTCTGCTTAAGATTAGACTCGGTTCGATAAAGATAGTCTTTGTATAAGAACTTATTAAGAAAAACAAATTCTTTTTGAAGCCGTAAATAGTTGTTAAGCAAAACCGTATTATTGTTGGACTTCCGATATAGTTTATACGCTTTATTTTTTTTATTTGATAAATTACATAATCTATTATTGAACCAAACTAGTTTGGAATTTTTACGAATGAGAACGTTAGGAATATACAGATTTATAGCTTCAGTCAAAACATCGCGGAAAAAATTGTATGCTTCAAATATAGGGTCATACTAACCTACATACGTCCTTCTCTGTAATGGACGAGAAACTTATTTACAAATTATAATTTGCTGTTTCAGAATTTGCAACGTTGAATTATTATTTGTGGGTAAAGTAATTTCTTAAAAAACCAAAAAATAGTTTGAGGTTAAAAAAAAAATAGTTCCTCCTGATTTTCTTGAATAGGTACGCATTTATGCAAAAACAACTTCAAAAAGCCGCAAGAAAAGTTTTCTGAAAAAAGTAGTTTTTTTTTTAAGTGAAGCTACTTAACCAAGGCTCTGGGATAGGTATTGAAATTAACTTGATCGTTTTCCAACGATATGCTTCAGTGTGAAGAGGGCCCGTTATTTGTATGCAAAACTCGGAAATGTTCCTCTATATGCGCCTGGCTTTCGTAAATGGTGTTTTAACTGTTGGATCTTCAAGATTAAGGTCTTGAAATGATGGTGAAAACCCATTTTTAAATAGATAAATTATTGTGTGTTGTGCGAAGCTGATGTGAAGCCCGAAAACTATGATTCTCACTTTTTAAAATGCTAAATTTGATAAAAAATATTAAAATAAAAAAATATGCACGACATGATCGCACGAACTTGCTCTTGTGGTTTAATATTGTGTGTAACTCCATATTGAAGATGAATGATGTACATACCTATATTTTTAAAGAGAAAATATTGAAAGAGTCAAAAGCCTAAAAAAATGATTTTTTGTTTCTAAATGTTTTTAAAAATTCCTAAATGCATTATTGTTTAAACAATTGAGAAGCATTAGATTGCAAAAATTATAACAAAATCGGTCCAACCATGGCAAAGGTATACGCAAATAACCCAAAAATAAGACCATTTTCCAAAAAAAACTGAAATTTAATGTGATTATTTTGAGAAAAACCTGAAACGCAGTTGTCTTAAAATGGATTTGGTTATTACAGGCACGAAGTTTAATCAAAATCTCTAGAGCCGTTTTCGAGAAAATTTAGTTTTGTCATGTACCTCGCGGTTTAATTAAAAAAAAACTTTATCGTTTCTTTTTTTATTTATTTTTTTTTTCTTTATTATTATTTATTATTTTCTTATTATTTATTTATTATTTTCTTATAAATTATTTATTATTTTCTTTAACAAAAGAGGCCGCTGTCCAAAGCAAGGCTGCACCTCTTAGGTCAAAGTTACAAATTAGACTGACTTAAAATAATAGTTTGAGTTTTAACGAAAGTTACAAAAGAAGAAAAATGTGCCGCGTTTACAAAAAGTATATTTGTTTTTAAAATATTCATATTTCGTTTATTTAAAGTGAAATATGAGTAAATAGGAATGCGCTATTGGTGGCGTGGAAAGGGGTGTATCCGCTTGGGATTGGTTTTGCAAGGTTTGCAAAAATGGCGTGGGAACTGTAAATATGCCGTTAGGCAAAGGGGAGTTTCCGGGGAAACGGGATTATTGTTTCAGGTGGAGTCTCGGACGTAACTCCTCCCCCCTTAAGATTCTTCTCCGGAGAATCATTATTTCGAATATTTACTTTAATTTTACTTTTTGTTGTTCTTTTTGTGAAACAAATAATTAAAAATACAATTATTAAACTCAAAATTAAAAAGTTAAAACTATAATGTATGCTCGTGTTTATTTTATGTTTAAATTTAATTTCCTCAATGAGCTTTCGATTTTCTATTTGTTTTACATTAATTTCAGCGCTAGAAAAATTCATATCAACTGCTTTGATTTTTACGTTACTTAAGCTAGGTATTATAAAACTTTCATAATATATAAAATTTTCGTACTTAATATTATTTATATTTATTACACAATTTTCAAATTTAATAGCATAATTGCCCATCAATTCTAATTTAAAATTATTACAGTTATGTTCAATAGTTGTCTTGGGCATATTTTTAAGTATTATAATATTATTTGCTAATTGTTTAATTTCTATGTTTTTGTTTTTTATAAAATTACAACTTGTATTTTTTTTGAAAATATTCTTAATACATTCATCATCAATGATTTTCAATTCATCTTTTCTTAAAATTTTATTATCATCTTTATAATTAGTTTTTCCATCTGTTATTATTGTTTTGTAATTAGAGTTAAGTTCAAGAAATTCTAAATTTGGAATTGGTTCTATAAATACACGGTGAAATTTTGTATTATCATAAACTGGGATCATTATAACAAAGATTATTTGGTTTTTGTGAAATATACTTGAACTTTTGATGTCTTTAAAGTTTTCAAATGTAATATTAAAATTTTCAACTTCTTTTGGTGACAAAATATCTTTTCCTAGGAGACCTAATTGGCTTAGTAAAATGCTTTCCTTTACTTTTTTAACTTGATTGCTAAGTAATTGAATATCGTACTGAATTTGAAATGCATGTTGCATTGTGGTTATTTTAAAGTTTTCCTTTTCGATTGCGTTACTTATTGTTGAAAATTGGTTTTTTATGTCTTGTTGTTGTTTGTTTATGTGTTTTGTTATATTGTAAATGTTTTCGTAAAATTCAGAATTTATTTTAATTTGGTCGTTCAACCCGTCAATTAGATTTTTACTGTTTTGTTCGTTTAAGCTAAGTCTTGTTTTTACTTCGCGTTCGTCTTCGTAGTCCATTGTTCCTGCCAAATATTTTAAACTTGTTCCTAAAAAATTGAATAAAGCTCTTTTTTGTCTATGTTTAATTAAACTATTTATTTCTTGTCCTAGTTGGTTTAATCCATGTATAATAGTTGGGAATTCGTCCTTGTCTTTTAAGTTTTCAACGTTGTGTTTAAGAAGTTCAAAACTGTCCGTCCATAGTGTTAAATTTATGACTTGCAAAATTTTATAATAACTTTCAATGACTTTTGTTTCTTCGCCTCTAATTGTTATAAATCCATTGCCTTCGTTTAAATTCTGTATGTCAATCTTTTGTTCGGTTGTCGTTGTAATTAATAGGAAGATTATGAATAAAATTCCTGTTTCCGTTGTTATTGCCGCCGCTGCTGCTGCTGCTGTTGACTTTGGGTCTGCTGTGGTGTTCATCTTGTCACTTAGTTGTTGCTCTGTGTTGATTCACTTGTGTCAATTTTTGTGTAAGAACTTTTTTTCTTTGATTTGTCACTTCCCTGATCACCATTCACTTTTGTTCTCGCATTGGTGTGTTTTTGTTTGAACGTTAGTTATTCTTATTTTTTCCGCACTTTTGTTCTTTTCTCGAACGATATTGATTTGTATTTTTCAGCTCTTTTTCGAACTGAGTTATTCGCGCGTTTTGTTCTTTTTCGAACTTTTGCACTTTTAACGCATTTATTATTTTTCGAATTGTTCGCACGTTTTTTGCACTTTTTGTTCTTTTTCGAACCGTTGTACTTTAACGTATTTATTGTTCTTCGAATTGTTCGCACGTTTTTTGCACTTTTTGTTCTTTTTCGAACCGTTGTACTTTAACGCATTTATTGTTCTTTTTCGAACGACCGACTGCGCCAGTTTTGGCATGTACCTCGCGGTTTAATTAAAAAAAAACTTTATCGTTTCTTTTTTTATTTATTTTTTTTTTCTTTATTATTATTTATTATTTTCTTATTATTTATTTATTATTTTCTTATAAATTATTTATTATTTTCTTTAACAAAAGAGGCCGCTGTCCAAAGCAAGGCTGCACCTCTTAGGTCAAAGTTACAAATTAGACTGACTTAAAATAATAGTTTGAGTTTTAACGAAAGTTACAAAAGAAGAAAAATGTGCCGCGTTTACAAAAAGTATATTTGTTTTTAAAATATTCATATTTCGTTTATTTAAAGTGAAATATGAGTAAATAGGAATGCGCTATTGGTGGCGTGGAAAGGGGTGTATCCGCTTGGGATTGGTTTTGCAAGGTTTGCAAAAATGGCGTGGGAACTGTAAATATGCCGTTAGGCAAAGGGGAGTTTCCGGGGAAACGGGATTATTGTTTCAGGTGGAGTCTCGGACGTAACTATTTGAAGAAACCAAAATATTTGTATGGCAGAGCTACCCGTTCTAGATGAGCTAAGACAAAAACTAGAATTTCCTTTCTAGGGAAAATGCATGATACTAAATTTCATGCAAATCGGTTTACCCGTTTAGGTTGTAGCTCAAATTACAGTGGACGCACCGACGCTACGCACAGACGCACAGACCGACGGACGGCATGACGAAACCCACTTTTTCGGATTTTTTTTACACGAAACCAATACTTTCCCTATAGAGCAAGTAAAAAATTGTCAGTACAGGGATGGTAGGACGGTTTTTGCGGAGAATTACAACAAAAATTTGTATGCGTAAGTCGGTGGCTTGATAATTTATTTTTCTAGTGTGTTGAGCGTGCATCTGGCGCCACTGTTTTGGAAAAAGCTCACCCATAAGCCTTGCATGGTGAAAATTTTTGTTGCACAGAGTATAGTCATAATATTATCGTTGATTCTAACGATTTTTATTGTACGGTAGTTTGTAATTTTTTTTTTTTTACAATGAAAAGGCTTCATTCAGTGAGTCATTTGCAAACATGGAAGGTTTAAGTGAATTTGAAATTTTGTTAGGTAAAAGTAGAACCAGCATTTGTATGTATCGCGGGTTTTTCAATAAGAACACTACAAAAGTTTTTTTTAAATAAAACAAAAATGGTTTTGGATATCAATGAAATTCTTTATTCTTGTGAAAGTACGTTCGATGCCATTATGTATGAATTTCGATTTCTTTTGCATGGCCACCACGGGCACGCTTGCAGAAGTCCAAACGCTGAACCCAATTTTCGACGGTTTTCAAGCATAAGTCGGCCGATACTGCTGCAATTTCACGTTCGATATTCGTACGAAGTTCATCAATCGTCGCTGGCTTGTTGGCATGGACCATAGACTTGACGTAGCCTAACAGGAAATAGTCTAACGGCGTCAAATCGCACGACCGAGGCGGCCAAGCGACTGGACCATTTAGTGAGATAACACGTTCTCCAAACTTGGTTTCCAATAAATTGATTGTGACATTCGCTGTGTGGCTTGTGGCGCCGCGCCGTCCTGTTGGAACCACATGTCCTCCAAGTCCATATCATCCAATTGGGGCCAAAAATATTCGGTTATCATTGAACGGTAGCGATCCCCATTCACAGTAACGTGCCGGTCTTGATCATCACGGAAGAAGTACGGCCCAATGACGCCGCCGGCCCATAAACCACACCAAACCGTAATTTTTTCGAGATGCAATGATGACTCATGGAATACGTGTGGATTGCTGCCTGACCAATACCGCATATTTTGTTTATTGACGAAGCCATTCAGCCAGAAATGAGCCTCATCGCTGAAGATGTTTTTTCGATGAAAATCCGAATCATTTTCAAGTTGTTGCTCAGCCCAATTCACGAACATACGACGCTTCTGGTGGTCAAGCGGCTTCAGTTCTTGCGTCAATTTGATCTTGTTAGGACGTAGGCCAAGATCTTTTCGCAAAATTCACCACAACGACGTCACAGAGATGCCCAACGCTTGAGAACGACGTGTGAGAGACACATTTGGGCTTTCTGTAACTGAAGCCTCAGCGGCAGCAATATTCTCGATACAACGGGAGCTTCTTTACCTCACTGGCACGGGAACATTTTGTACTGTGCCTGTGGGTTCAAATTTTTCCACTAGACGCTCAATTGTTGATCTGCTAGGACGATTATGATGACCATAAATTGGACGTAGCGCTCTTAACGTTGAGGCCACTGACTCCAAATTTCGGTAGAAAATTTTAATAATTTTGACTCGTTGTTGGCTCGTATATCTTTCCATCATGAAATGGCAAACTTTACTGAAGAGAAATGTCAAAAGAACGGCAAGAAATATGGCGTCGTTTGCTGTCCTTGTTGCTTTACTTTTGTAGCGTCCCTGTTGAAAAACCCTTTATGTATATTTGAGGAAAAACTAGTGCAGCAAAAATCAGTGTATACATATAGGTACCTAATAATGTTATTAAATAGGGTCCTACACCAGTTTAAAGGACTTTAACTCCCTTCTCGGGTGCTCTGCCCTTCTCACTGCTTATATTATGTTTTGTCGCCAGGCAGGAAACAGTTTTCTCGGGCAACAGTATCCCTTCCAGCTACAGTGGTTCCAAGAATTTTATCTCCCTTCTCGATTTTACTCATTAATAACATTATTTCACACAAAAATAAATAAAATCATAAAAATGTTTGTTTTAAGATTTGGGGACTTATGTCATGTTTTTTGGAGACTTATTTCATACCTTTCTAGGAATTTATTTCATCTTCGAATTTGGGGATTTAGTTCAAAACGCAAAAAAAAACCCCAATTGGTGAAGATATTTTATGTTCAGTTTGGGGAGTTATTCCACGGAGCTCGAAATCCTCCTTTGTTGTCATATATACATAAGTATCGTCTTAATGATAGAATTCTTCAGAAAATTATTGACATTAATGCATGTCAAATTATGCAACACACTCATCCACCACACACAATAACAAATCCTCAACTTTGTCAATATTTCCAAATAAAATAATTTAAAATATTCCCCAGATTGTACCTACGTATATACCTACCTACACATAATATATGGATAAACATAATACAGCTTGAGGTTCTTGAGATTTGAATTATGTTTCTTGTGGAAAGTATAACAAAGAAGAAAACATATGTGTACATATTTTTGCCAGAGGATAAAAATAGAAAATTTCCCTTCTATCTCTGGGCAAAACTATTGTTAAACGAAGTCAAAAACATTCATTGTGAAGAAACTATTTTCCAAATATTGCAGTATTTTTTTTTGTGTAACTGAATTAGCAGTTAGAAGACTTGAGAGTGAAATACAGACATACAGTATGTGTGTATATATTTATTAATCTTTATGCAAACCTTTGTTATGTTAACTGTAACAAACGTTATAATGTAATGGTACATCTATTGAGGTTTCTGGAATATACAGGGTGATTCGCATAAGCTGTGACAAAAAACCAAAGCGTGTTAGTTTGATTGATGTGAAACAAAAACAGTGGAGGGTCTACCCCCCCTTCCGTTTAGCTGGGAGGGGAAATTTTCAAAAAAAAATGGCTTAAAACAGAAAAAAAAAATTATTAATAAAACAAGGGTAACACTTACAATGCTATGCTATACTTTATTGTTAAGCCAGAAATATTTTCCTTTATTTTATTTTTAAATAAAATTGTTTTATGAAAAGTTTTTGAAAAATTAATTTTCAAACTCAAAATTTTGAAAAAAAAAAATTGAACTAAATTTTTTGAAACTAATTTTGTTCAAAATTTTACTTTCTGAAGTAGTATTTTTGTTTTTAATACCTATGTAATGCTTTTATTAAACCAGATTCTAAAATCTCTTCTAGTTCTTTGGAAAATTGAATATAACAGAAATAGAATTTCCTTAATTTGACTCTAATCCGTTGCTAAAGTTCCTCTGAAGATCCTATTTCCTCTATATATGTATACGTATGTATGTAGGAAAGTAGATTAAGTTATTTTCAATTTTCTTAAAAAGCATAAAATATTTAATCATCCGAATTGGTATTTTTGACTAAAGATTTATAAGAGCATTGAAATTTGAATACAAAATAGTACTTAATAAAATAAAATTCTGAAAAAAAAAATAGTTTGAAATTTGAAGTTTTTTTTTCAAAATTTTGATTTGAAAGTTAATTTTTCAAAAACAGTTTACTAAAACAACTTTATTTAAAAAGAAAATAAAACAAAAGATTTCTGGCTTCACAAAAAAGTTAAGCATAGCATTTGCATTGTTTTGAGTCATTTTTTTAGAATATAAATTTGTTTTTCTTTTCCTGACCCAACCTACATGCTCTTAGCTTTTCATCACACCTTATGCGAATCACCCTGTGTATGGAACAATCGAATAAAAAACAAAATAGAGAGCACTCTTGTGAGTTGTGACTTCTATGAGATCTTCGTTTTAAATTCCTATAATTTGATTAAAGATTCCTCAGATGCCTCGAGCATCGAGATAATTCGGTTGAATATCAGGTTTTCTGATAAGTAATATAAATTATACTTTGACTTATCTTTTGTAATTGTATATTTAGGGTTCTGTAGATGAAGTTGGTGCTCTATAATAGACTGTACCTATTCATCCTAGAAAGATGGTTAACCACTTTGGAGTTGATTATTTAATTGCTTCATACCTAACTGCTCAAAATAAGAATAAGTATTTATAATATTGGTTTACTATATTAATTTTCAATATTTGTTTGATTTGGAAGTCTATATAAATTATTTGCATTCAGTACCTAAAGAGATTTTAAAGAACAAGTTTAAGGTTCATAAAAAAAATCATGTGAAAATGGGAATCCAATTCCCACCTATAAGGGAAAGTCAATTTTCTATAGAGCATAGGTAGGAGAAATTATTAAAAAAAAACAAAGGCAAGCCTTACATGTATGTAATTAGTATCCTATAATTTTTTTTAAAGCCATCAGCTATATCCCTTCTTAAATCGAGTTATTTCTATGAATGATTATTTTTTGGAAAAAAATATTTTCAAACTAAAAATTAAAAAAAAATAAAAAAGGTGAAAAATGAATATTTTCAACAATTTAAAAAAAAAAACTGAGACGTATCATTTTTGAATAATTGAATGTTCAGTGATGCTATCAAATTGTAGTGTTGCCATTTTGACTTGTTTCCAGTCAGATTTGACTTGATTTCATCGCCTCTTAATTAAAAAAATAAATATACATTTTATCTTCAGTGTAAATTCTTACACATACTGTAATCAACGAGTAAATTTAAAGGGTCATTCATTTTTTGGTTTCGAAAGTAAAGCTAAATAAAACTCACATAGCGAGACATTTTTGATGAAAATTTTGTTTCATTATAAATTTTGAATTTGCTATTATGTGAATTTGCTATTTGCCGCCTCGGGAAGATTCGGAGCATTCGATGCTTTTGAGGTAATTCTTAACCACTTTTTTCGCACATTTCGGCCGGTATCTCGGTCATAACTTGAGTAATGTTGGTTTTAAATACGTCTAGAGTTTATTCGCATAAACACGGTCGTTTAGGTAGCCCCACATAAAGAAAATCGAACGGTGCCAATCGCATGATATTGGTGGCCAATTGACGTCTCCAAAACGTAAAATTGCAGTGAGAAACTTCTCACTGTCAAATCCGCCCACCGCCACGCCCACTTTTTTATTTCATAATTTCTCATAAATTCCTCTATTTCTTGGAAATGATTCAAATGATTTGGATGAAACTCTCAGAGTTTGTTCTTTTGTGCAAGAGAAAAATTAAAAAAAATATTTTTAGTACAATCCGCCCATTGCCACGCTCACTTTTATCATGTCTTGGTTTCTCGAAAACGGCTCTAACAATTTGGATGAAATTTTCTGAATTTGTTTTTATTCGCAAGTAAATACTTTTCTTTTTACTTAGATTTTTCGGAAACAACTTAACGATTTTAATGACATTTTCAGAGTTTCTTTTTATGAACGAGAACAAAATTAAAATTTAAGACTTAGTAAAATCCACCCACTGCCATGCCTACTTTTATGATTTGTTGGTTTCTCTGAAACGGCTTCAACGATTTGTGTGAAATTTTAAGACTTTGTTTCCGTGGGCGTGGAATAATTGTGAAATTGGTTTTATCTAAAATCCACCCACTGCCACGCCCGTTTTTATCATTTCTTGGTTTCTCGGAAAAGGCTCTAACGATTTGGATGAAAATTTCGGTTTTTTTAACCGAGCAAGAAAAAAAATTTAAATACCTATGTCATAATTTAGATCCGCCCACAAACACGCCTACTTTTCTTACTATTTCTTAGTTTCTCGGAAAAGATTTAAGATTTGGATGGAAATTTTCAGAGTTTACTTTTATGAACAAAAAAAAAATAAAAAGTAGGTATTGTTTAGGAAAATCCGCCCACTGCCACGCTCACTTTTATGATTTCTTGGTTTCTCTGAAATGGCTCTAACGATTTGGTTCGAATGTCAAGAGTTTGTTTCCTTGGGCGAGCAAAAATTATGAAACTGGTTTTATTAAAATCCACCAACTAGAACGCCCATTTTTATCATTTATTGGTGATGAACTACTTTAACTAATGAACGATTTTAAAAACAAGATTTAGTAAAAGCCGGCCACTACAAAGCAAAATTGTCTTATTTCTTGGTTTCTCGTTAACGGATCTATTTCTCGGACAAAAATCAAATGATTCCTGAATCCTGCCCCTGCAATGATCACTTTAATTTTTTCTTGGTTTTTTGGAAACGGCTTTACCTAACGATACTGATGAATTTTTCAGAGTTTTTTCTCATGAGCGAGACAAAATTTAGAAATTAGTGTTAGAAAAAACCAAACACGTTTCGCTAATATTTTTCGTTAAAAGTATATTTAAAAAATTTTTGTTAATGAAAAACCGAAATATTCAACTGATAATAAACTTTATTTCTAATTGTCTGATCTTCAAGGTTATGATGAAATTTCAGGCTACATATAAAAATTGTTATGTAAGGACTAAGGACATTAAGCATGTGTTATTAATTTGATTTTCTTTTTAAAAATGCAAAAGTTAATAAGAAATTTCATATTTCCCAAAAAATTATATAGATAAGTGGGATTTATAAAGATTGATGCTCATACAAATATGTTTGCTATTCATCCACTCAACATAGATTTGTAAATAAACGCTCCAGATTCTGTTAAGAGTGCGCTATAAAAGTGTTTTCTGCCTCGCTATTCAAACTGAAAGGAAATTTAAAAAAAAAATATACATTTTAGCACTTTTAACGAATTCATTCAATTTTATTAACTTTGATACATTTCCGCTGATTTAAAACGAAAGAAATCGTTTATTTTCTGAAAAGAAAGTAATAAAAATTTCTCAAACGAAATTTAATAGTTCAAGTTCGTATTATGGAGTGTTAGCAGCTTAAACCTAGAAAACACCATTTTCCTTTCACTATGCACAGTAAAAAAAAAGTCATGCCTTAACGCATGAAAACACACGGAAACTTTTCAATCGGTTTAGCTTCTTGTTTTTGTACTTAAATTTGCATTTCTACTTTCTCTATTAAAATGTCACTCGCATACAAAACTATGTAGCTACTATAGCTACCCCTGTATAATATTCTCAAATATACAATTTCATTGCCATGTTAATTTGAAATCCTTATATTTCTTCATTAACATGATGTTGCTGTTTAGTTTACATATACAGTTTGTTGGTATGATTCAAATGTAATATTCCTGCATAACCTAAGCTTTAAAGTCAAGGACATTTCCATAAAAATAAAATTCCACCAAGTGAATAAAAAGCTGAAAAAATAATAAAAAAATTATGCAACCATTAGTGAGAGAAGGATAAATATAAACAAAAATATTATATGGTAAACACTTATGGAAGAAGCCTATATACCCACAGTTATAAAACCCACCTAGGTATAGCTACCTATACTACATCCTGCGAGCTTTACATTTGGATTTAGCAAGAGGGAGAGGGAACCTTCTACGAGTTGAAATATGAAAAGTGGTTCAAGTATAGCAAGTAGCAAGAGTAGGCATCAGCATCAGTTAGTAAGGTTTTTCATTTTGGTATAAAAAATTTACTCCGTAGGGTATAGTAACATGTAAATGTGTATAAATGCACAATATGCACATACATTTGTACTTTTATTTTTTTTTTTATTTTATTACTATTTATGTTTGATGGAGTGGTAATATGTAAGAAAATAAAACTTAAGTACGAATTTTGAGTTTTTAGTGTGTTGGTTTTGTGACAGGCTTAAGTTACTTATTCTATGCGCAAGGGTGTTCTTAAATTAATATGGATAATACTTAAATTGTGCTGGAAAAGTCTCATAAAATTTGAATGCTTGTCTCAAGGTAGAGGCATCTGTTCAGTTTATCCGATTATATAGTCTTAAGCCATACCTCAATTTTCTTACGTGGTCTATGGGGCAAGTATTGGTTTCTTTTAAAAAGAAAATGTCGAGGTTTTAATCAAAACTATGCGTTGATCGAAAAAGTGGTTTTTGTCATACCGTGTCGGTCGATGCGTCCGTGCGTCCACTGCAATTTGAGCTATAGCCTAAATGGGGGGGCCGATTTTCTTCAAGTTTGGTACAGAGCATTTTTAAGTGTTTTAGCTCATAGAATAAGTAAAGGGTCCGCCATCTAACGTTTTTTTTTCAACTAGTGCTTATTTCGTGAATGGCAACACGAATATGGTTGTGTATACGCTTCGCTAAGTGGGCCTGCGATCGACTTAGAAAAGATGACGATTTTGCCAAAAAAAAAATCATCTTTTCAGATGAAGCTCATTTTGATACTGGCGGGTAGTAAACAAGCTAAATTGTCGCATTTGGGGCACAGAAAACCCACACGCATACATTGAAAAGCCGATACACCCAAAACGAGTCACTGTTTTTTTGCGGATTTTGGTCCAGAGGCATAATTGGGCCATTTTTCTTCGAAAATGAGCAAGGAGTGGCCGTTACAGTCAATGGCGATCGTTATCGGGCCATGTTGAACGAATTTTAGTTCACAAAAATTGAAGAGGAGGATATTGGCAACATTTGGTTTCAACAGGACGGCGCTACGTGCTACACAGCCCAAGCTATACTCGATGTTTTGCGCCATTTTCAAAAAAAAAAAAGTTATTTGGCGGACCCTTTAGCTTTCATATAACAGTTTTGGGTTTTTCGAATTTTCTCGTAAACGGCCTTAACGATTTTGATAAAATTTGTATTTGTATCTGTATATTCACTTATGTGATTGTAAGAAAACTGCTTTTCAGGTGTTTGGCCTAAAATTCACATATCGGAAATTTCTATTCCACGTTTTTTGTTACAACATTTTTTGGTTATTCGCGGTTTTAAAAGAATTCTTTGCGGTATTTTCATTGGTTTTTTTTATTGTTTTTATAGCCGAGGTTACTTACAATATAAAGCTCGTCAAACTCTATTTAACCGTCAACAATCAGAAAGTTCATGTTGAATAAATTTGTTTTTTTTTTCATTTAATTTCTTCCAATTAAAACTAAATAACCTTATGAAGTAATTTAAATTTCAAAAACTAGTCACGTTTAGCAGCGAGCTCCCCCAGAGGTGAATGAATAAAATTTGATTGATTTTATTGTCTTAATGTACCTAATGGTTTTATTGTTTGTATTTAGCACAGAAGGTTTGTATCTTTTGTTTATGTTGCAATGCCCAAGGTGGTGAGCAGCCAGAAAAAAAAATGTGTGAGTGCCGGGAGCGGGACTCACATTTAAATATGTGTAAACTACAACAGCAGTGGAAGAAATCGTTAGTAATCGTTACTTTGTAACGATTGTAACGATTACTTGAAGTAATCAAAGTAATCGATTACTTTTCTGAGTAACGATTACCAGTTTTATACCGATTACGAGGAACGATAACTTTGATTACTTCGATTACTTTTCGTTTCTATTGGATTCGATTACTTTGGGATTTGATTACTTTTGATTCCCAAAAATGTCACTTTTTTATTCTTTGAGCGATTTCGATGAAATTGACACAGAATATAGACGAGGCAGAATTATAAACAAAAAAAATCTTTTCAGCACAGGGTGCTTCAAAAGACCTCACTTTCGTTGTTCCTTAGGCGATTTCAATGAAATTGACACAGAGGCTGAGGCAAAATATATAAATATTTGAAAGCTATAAAAATTGATGTTTTTGCAACAAGCCCAACAATCTTAAAATATTAAATTTTAACACAAATTAAGAACGAACCAATCTTGATACAAGAATATTCATAATTCAATGACGAAATGACAATTCCAAACCTTCATGTACTGCATGCAAGGACTTTATTAAGGATATGAAATTTCAACTACTTGGCCGCACGAGTCAACTTAAACTGATTTCAGAACATGTTCTTATAGGAATTTGATTTGGAATCACCCTGTGCTAAAAATATTTTGTTCGTTTCAAATTCAGCCTCAGCTATAAATTTTGTCAATTTCATTGAAATCGCTCAAAGAACAACGAAAGTGACATTTTTGGGAATCACCCTGTGCTGAGAATATTTGTTTCCCTCCTGCAATCCAATCCTGATACAAAACCCAAAAGTAATCAAATCCCAAACTAATCAAAAGTAATCGAATCCAATAGAAACGAAAAGTAATCGAAGTAATCAAAGTAATCAAAGTAATCGTTTGGCAGACCAAGTCCGGTTCCGAGATCTGAGTACAAAATACTCGGATTAATAATTAAGTTATGATATAGTTGTCGTTAGAAAGCTATAACTTTGGTTTTAGTTGTCCGATCTTCAAGGTTGAGGTATTTAAACAAAGGAGAAATAATAAGATACTTAAACGTATGGCGATATTTTTTTCTAAAATGGATATTTTTAAGGAAAAAGGGGATGTTAAGATCCTCATTTAAAATAATATCAGTTTTAGGTTATGCGCAAACCGACGCGCACATGAATCAATCGAATGGCACATATCTACGCGATATGTGGATTGCCTTCACGTTCCACTGATCCGTTCAGTTATGCTACTTTTATTGAACGCAACAAGCAAGAGTTTCTGGCCATATCGTACGAAATTTGGATTGAAGTTGAACCTGGCAGACTGTTTTGTGAAAACTCTGTCTCTTCTTCTGAAATAGGAGACAGAAATCAGATTTGCAAAGTTATTTTCTTATTTATTTTGTTATTGATTCAAAGCTAAAGGTGCGACAAAAGTATTTGTAATTTTTTTATGAAAAAATCAATCAAAGTAATCACTCAAAAGTAACGATTACTTCGGAAAAAGTAATGAAAGTAACGATTACTTTGTCCAAGCGCCTAATTTTTGTTACAAAAGAAACGTTTTGAATAATTAACACTGCAGAACATGTCTGTAGGCAGTGCTTAAAAAGTCAAGTGTTGAAAGAACGGTAGCGAAATACCCAGTGATGGAACTTTGTAACGAAATTTCAAAGCACAGGCTGGTGGTGAAGTTTTCAACGAACGGTGAAGGTTCGGTACTGCAATATCCTGCTTCGTAGTTCACTCTCAACTTTAATATGACGACACATTACACATGGTTATTGTTTATGGTCATCATCATCACTCTCTGAGCATCGACAAACAACAACTGTCAGCGGAAAGCACTTAATTAAATGACACCGTAGCCAAATTCCAAATATTTAGAATTTAGTTGCAGTTGTCAGTGGAAATCACTAAAATTGCATTTTCAATCGATTGACACCACAGCCAATCGCCTATGGAATTGGAAGCTGTATTTTTTTATGAATGTTAACTTTGTGCAAGTGCAAAAGTAGCCGATAATTCTGCAATTTGTTCAACCTCAGCATTTTTGTGTATCCCAGCCACCTACGTCACTCGCCAACGTTCTGCTGCTAAATGTAAACGTAGAACTAAAGTTCAGATTTTAATCACTGAACGCACCCGATATCCTACCATACCTACAGTCCAAAGCAGGACTATTCAGTGCCGAACTTTCACCGTTGGACACTTCACCACCAGATTTTCACCACCAGCCTTTTAGTGCTTGGAATTTTCGTTACAGCGGTTCCGCCACTGGGTATTTCGCTGTCGTCCTTTCAACACTAGACTTTTGTACGCTGCCTATACACAGGTAATGAAGTGCGTATTATTCATTATGGCCGTTGTTTCTTTTGAAAGGAAAATTTGGTTAGTCACAATAGAATCCAGATTTACCAGTAATACCCGTGTTTTTTTGACAACTTTTGCATGGTGCAACATTTCAGAACATTTTATTCATTGCAATGTAAAGTGAAATCTTGCTAAAGAGCCGAATTCTGTATGTTTCAATTTTTGACGTGCTAAAATTGACAATAAAATATGAAAAAATTGCCTCCCGCCAGTAAAAATAGTGTTAGTAAATGATTTTCTATTAATTTGCATCATTTATATCTAATTTTCGTGTTATATTTTGCAAGAATCGCTGTTCTGCAAAATTTCCTTAATAAAATGCAAATGATTAAATAAGGTGAAAAAGAATACGATTTGTTATTGAAAACAATATAAATGAACTCCTATTGTGAATTAACCATTTCTAATAAAATCTACTCTGCATTGCCAACACTAAAAGAAAATATCCAGACACGAAAAATCTGACACTTAAATGGGTGGCACTCAAATATTGAACACTAAATGGCAGCAGTCAAAGATCCAACACTCAATCGGGTGGTGGTGAAATGTCCGTCTATCAATTTGCGGTGGGGAATGGTACTGTACCGTTACAGTTAATTGTCAATCCCTATACAACTGACTATTATTATTTTTGTTTTGATTTTGTTTTCTTTCTAGTCCATTTTTGGAACGTCCATTTTTTTCGGGCAATAATTAAAAATAAAAGAATAAAATATAAAAATATAAGTGTTAAAATGATAAAACATTAATCTAATCATCGGTCGCACTAAAAACAATTTTCTTTCGTTGCCGAAAAAAAAAAATTAGTGGTCGCGATAAAATATAATCTTATCGTCGTCGGTCGCGTTAAAAACAATTTGTTTCGGTCGAGGCAAAGCAGATTTCATAACGTAACGTGCTACGACGTAACGTTGCACAGGAAAGTTCACGTTTTTCTCACTCTACCGCCAGCATAGATGTTTACAAATCAAAAATCCTTTTTTTTTTTACAAGTTTTGAGAGTAAACCACTATACGATAGGGCTATTAAACGTCAGGATTTAGCCTGATGCGTCAACAAACTGGTTCAAAGTAGGTGTTTTCCCAAATTTAAAAAAAAAACAGACGTTAATCGAAAACCGCTATGATTCGGTATGAATAAGTTACTAAATTCTGAGAGGTCTTGACCTCGCCTAACACTGGTTCCCGTTTGGACCATTTAGTGTAATGGGGCACCCTGTATAGTCTGGGAGGCCCATAGTAAATGGACGCTGGTCGAATGAATTTACAAATCCAGTGGTGGGACATACTTTAATTGGTTAGTAAAGCGAATGCCATCTAAAAAGTGCGTTTTCCAAACGAAGCAACCTGAAATTTTAGTATCCTCTTTTTCAACAGCTGGCGTATAAGATAGGTAATCTTACGGTCGCCTTTTGTTGATGGTAACCCTAACTCAGAAGAAATATGTGTAAATTTCAAAGTCTCTTATGTACCATCGAGAATTTTTAATTAACGCCGATAAATCCTTGAACTTTATTCTGGTAAAACTCCGACGGAGGATGCCGAACAAATTTCTGGTTGGAAATAACAGAAATATATCAACAATTATTTGTAGAATTTTGCAAACAAAATTTATAAAATAAATAAATTATTTTCTAATTAATAAATAATAAAATAAACAAATACTTAAATAATTAAATAGCTAAATAAATTTTAAGATATATCACATAGGTACTAAAAATTAAGTTTTCTTTGATTTATTTGTTTCGAGCAGTCATGCTACTGCCATTTGAATTTGGCAAAAAAATTATTGGTCCCTTCTTTTCCTGTCAACAACAGGCACAGGAATGGTTAAAAGTTGCCACTATAGCCACATCACGTTTTTTCTGTTGCCTTAAAGTGGGGAAATCAACCATTTTCTCTGAAGAATTTTCTAAGCTCAAACTCAAACACTATAAGTGAAGCGAATCGCCCTGGCCCTTCTACAATATAAGTAATCATTAACTTTACATAACGATTACCAGGTATACTACCTATTCAAATGTAGGACTTTACCAGAATAAGTTCGAATAAGTGCTACTGCAACTTTTGCAAAAAAGGACATAAATGCACCGAAGCACGTTTTGCAAACTGTTTTTGATTTTATTTCAATTTCCTTCAAAAACTCACGCTTCCTTGGCTAAGATCCAGAATTGTGCATAAGTCGTAAACAACAAGCAAAGAAAAAGAAGTCAGTGCAAACTATTTGAAAACTAAAAACTTTCACAAGGAAGCAAATTTGAATATCGATATTAAAATGTCAATGCAGTTTTGTTGCAACAATGTTCATATTCCTGAACAAGAACACGGCAAGTTGATGGTGAAGTTCTTGGAATAAGAAGAAATCATTGCCTGTTTCAACCTTATTGCAATACTTTTTCACCAAAAGCACCTGAGATACCTTTCTTTACAAGCAGCGGGCGGCGCGGGCGGCATCAGTTTAAGTTTCTGATGTTAAGCTGACGGAAAATTGCGTTCAAGAATATTGATATATAGAAGGAAGTAATAATTATTAGCTCACAGGACACAGAGGAGTGTTTTTTTATTTTTAAAGAAAATCTAGAATATCTTAGAGGAAATTTAGGAAAAGTTGGTCCTTCCTGATTGATGCTTCGATTAATGATTAATAGATTGTTTTTTGCGTTGTTTGTAAAAAGTAGAGAACATCCATCTCCCATGTATAGTTGTGATGGTAATGGTAAGAGTATACAGGTACATTGTTTCCTGACAGCCAGTTGTTGCTAGAGTTTGTACAATGTCAATAATAAATTGTTCGAAAACTTGTCAAACGAAGGTGCAATAAATGGAAAAATATTTTCTATTGAACCAGAGATTTTTTTGTTTAACTTTATTTTCTCTTGTTAACTGCAGCAGCTTATACAAAATACAGTTCCAGGGGAGTATTAAATGTTTTTCTTTCTTTCATGTTTGACATTCTCTAAGACTTTTTGTTTTGTAGTGAGTGTTTTTGTCATATTGATGTGTAAGAACCTTGGTGTTTCATATAAAATCGTGATCTTTTTAAGATGCTGGTGTTTTTAAAATGTTGTGAGCTTTTTTTTTATAATTTGTTGACTACTGCAATTCCAAAAAACTCAGGAGTTGCTAGAAAGGCCAGCTAAAAAAATTGATTGAAAAACGAGTGTAGAACAAATTCAAAGAAAAATTCGTTCTTGTTCAATAAAGTGGTTATTTTATATTTGTATGAAAATATTTATTTCATTTCAGCATTTTTTCTATTTCTGTTTAATGTTTTAAGTTAAGCATCTCAATTTAATAGAAACTTCCACTAAAGAAATAATGGGGTTAGGTATATTAGAATGAACGACAGAAAAACAACGATTTATTTCGATTTGTTTGTAATTTAATATGGTCAAATTTTTTTGATTGACTAAGAACGACTTAAGAAAAATCTACTGCTTCGAACAGAAAGTCAAGATAAACATCGACTTGTTAACCAAGAAAATTGGAAAAAATCCACCCGAAGAAAATTTAAAATAAAGAAATTTTGTGGGCCTCAGCTTAACTATTCTAGTGTGTGTGTGGCAGCAATGGAGAGGCCTACAATTTTCTGCACTTATGGCACTTATTCATGACAAGAGATACTCTTGAAGGATTTGTCAATTCCTTGCGAGTGACAGTTTATGTGAAAAACATTTTTTACGTTTTTTAGGTCGCAGATACAGTGGAAGAAACGATCTCCCAGAATTTCGGAGTGACATTCCTTTGTACTAACAATACCTACTCATAAAGGTTGTTTTTTTTAGAGGTATATAACTTTGAAATGGAATAAAATAAAGATAGTTTTTTTAAATTGACATGAAATAATCTTCTGGCATTATAATTTAAATATGATTTCTGGAATATGACCGCCACGGCTGGCTCGGAAGTAGTCTAATCTGGAGGTCCAATATTCGATGACTTTTTCCAACATTTGTGGCCGTATTTCGGTAATAACGCGGCGAATGTTGTCCTCCAAGTGGTCAATAGTTTCGGAAAAATAGTCAAGCGGCGTTAAGTCGCACGATCTTGAAGGCCAATTATGCGGTTACCAAACGTTTCCTTCAATAAATCAATTGTGGCACGAGCCGTGTGACATGTTGCGCCGTCTTGTTGAAACCACACCTCCTGCACACCATGGTTGCTCAATTTAAAAACGAAAAAGTCAGTAATCCTGGTTCTATAGCGCCATAGCGGTCGCCATTGACTGTAACGTTCTGGCCGACATCGTTTTTAAAGAAGTAGGGACCAATTATTCCACCAAATGATAAAGCACACCAAACCGTCAGTCAGATGATACGGTGTTTCAACATACACTTGAGGATAATCATCACTCCAAATATGGCAGTTTTTTTAATTGACGTATCCACTATCCATTCAACCAAAAGTAAGCTTCATCGCTAAACAAAATTCGCTTATGAAAATTGGGATCAACGGCAATCTTGTTTTGGGCCCATTCGGGCACAATTTGGAAGGGTTGTTCAGGCGTCAGTCTATTCATGTTGAAGGCCAAACCAAACTATAATTAAAATAGTGTTGCCAACTTAAGGTTCTATACCTCTAAAAAAAAAAACCCCTATATATTATACCAAATGCTATTAAAGACTCCATTTTAGGAAGTGAAAATACAAAATTTTATCAAGAGTCGTTTTCGTGGAAATTTGAAAAAAAAAAACATATTGACAATATGGCGAATGTTAAGTTTGATTACAATGTGAGAAAAATTCGAATTGGTAAAATTAGCAATTGTGAAATAAAAAACTTTGAACTACAGGCCCGCACGAACTTTCTCTTATGTGCGAGCACAATGTGGTTCTAAAGTCTGAATTAATTTATCTATGGGAGCCTATAATATGGAAGTGACACTAGACATGCAAATTATAACAGTACTGTTTATGAGGTACCGCAGGGCAAGGGCCCTCCGCCGCCGGTGGGCATATTTCAGGCAACCAGAGTTTTTTTTTCAAGTCACGCGAAGCACGCCATCTTTTAATTTTGAAAAACTGTTATAACTGTTATTAATTGGCATGTCTCTTGTCTCGTCAAAGTTTTAAGAAAGCTTTAGCTTAAAAAAAATTGATATTTATAGGGTAAAGTGGGACAGACATAAATAAGAGGTTTTTAATCACAAAAATTCTGTCTGTGTTGGTAAAGTAATAAAAGTTGGACGAAGACCATATTTTTAAGAATTTACTTATTCATAACGTGAAGTGGTTTTAAACCCATAAAGTATATAGTATTCGCTTACAAGAGAAATTTAAATATTTATTTATATTTTCTTTGTAATTTGTAGCTTAGGTTTGTCTTTGTCCCGTGCGAAGCCAGGCGTGCCAGCTAGTTAGAAATAAATTGTTTAAAATACTTTTAAAATTGTTATCAACCCAAAGCTATGTATAAATTCTTCTGATTTGTTTTAAATAAATCTTAATTTTTGGGAAACCAATTAAAAATCGTTTTAAAGTTAATTAAATTTGTATATATAAAATTTTGTATCTAAGTATTTAAGGATTTAAAATTAAATTTCAGAAGAAAATATTTCACCCGTTTTCGAAATATCGAATTTTCAAAAAACTATTTTAAAATATTTTTTTTTAATTCCAAAATAGTTTTTTTGAAAATTTTGATATGCAATATTAACAAACTTATTGCGAGCTTGTATAAAAATGTAGTTTAAATAGGTTCTATATAACAGGAACTGTGTAATACTAAACTGTAAAATTAAATAATTTTTAATGGTAGATCGTACCATTTTTGATACAAACCAAAATTTAATCAAAATCGTAGAAGTCGTTTTTGACCAAAAACAGATTTTCCTTAACGGTTTTTTAATATTAGTTTGGTAGGTAGTTACCGCGTTGATTTTGGTTATTAGAATAATTTAAGTTAAAAATCTACTACTATGTTAAAAAAACTACTTTGTTCCGTTTTTTTTAAATATTGAGTTTAAAAAATAAATGTCAATACCGAGTAATGAAATAAAGTCACTTAAAAGTATGTAAAGCCCTTCAAAATATACTAGAAAGTGCATATGAGGTGAATTTATTCAGCTTTGAAGTTCCACTCATTGATAAATAATAAAGTTCAACAGTTTTAGTACACAATAACAATACTACAATTTAAAAACAGTTTTTTGTTTATTAGGAATATACTATTGGTAGATATATAATAAAGGGTCCGCCAAATAACTTTTTTTTTTTAAATGGCGCAAAACATCGAGTGTAGCTTCGGCTGTGTGGCAACCCCAAGGCTCCGGGCGTCCTGGTCTACGCCATCTCTCCAGCGTAAGCATGGTCTACCACGCTGTCGTCTACCATAGAATGTACCACAAAGAGCTTTCCGAGCAGGTTCCTCTTCGCTCATGCGAGCTAGGTGACCTGCCCACCGGAGTCTACCGAGCTTAATTTTTGTCACGATATCTGCTTCAAGGTAGATTGCGTACAATTCATGATTGTACCGTCTCCGGAATCGTCCTTCCTCACATATGGGGCCAACAATTCTCCTTAAGACTTTTCTCTCGAACGCGGCTAAGAGGTCGGAGTGCCTTTTGCTAAGCACCCAAGTCTCGGATCTATGGATCTATACTAGAGTACTGGCAGGACCATGGTCCTGTACAGCAGCAGTTTTGAAGTTATGGTGAGATTTCTGGATTTGAAGAGCTTTGACAGACTATAGTAGGCTCTGTTGGATTTGAGAAGCCGCCCGAGTATTTCTTCTTCTATATTGTTATCGGCTGCTACTATTGACCCAAGGTATTTAAAGGACTGCACCACTTCAAATTCGTGCTCCGCTACCTTGATTGTTTGACCAACTGTTCCTCTCGCATTCGACGCCACCATGTACTTTGTTTTACCTTCACTAATGTGCAGCCCCAGATTTTGTGCCGCCTGCTCGATCTGGATGAAGGAATCATGTACAGCTTGCTCGGTTCTTCCGATGATGTCGATGTCGTCTGCCTAAGCCAGTATCTGGCTGGACATGTTGACGATGGTCCCTCTTGTTGCCGTGCCAGAGTCACGGATTGCTTTCTCCAACGCCAGGTTGAAGAGGAGGCAGGCAAAACCATCCCCTTGTCGGAGTCCATTAAAGATTCCATCCCTATTATTTTGTTTGCTTTAATCCAACCAAAATATTGAATATTTTGCGCATCTTCCTGTACTAAACTACAACTCTTCGACTACCTAATGTTTTAAATAAAAGAATCACTGGCGAAATTCTTATTTAATTTCCATCAGAAGTGAAAAGATCATTGCATCGTAAATGGAAATTCAAATTGAGGTTACGCACTCGACAGGACTCCCAAGGATACATCCTCAAAATAGCACATTTAAATGGTTGTTCGTCGACTGCTGTCGAAGAATATAATCTGCACTATGCCACAACCCCTGTATCTTATTTTGGCTCACTAGCATTATTCCGGAATCCGGAGGCCACTGCCATTTGCATTATCTGACAGGATATTGTTATAGCATATATACCTACTCCTTTCTCCTTCTCAACCCACTTCCACACACTCTTGCATTACAGAACCACATTGTGTTTGGGTTTTTGGATGCTGTTGCTATCGATTTCTGTAATAGTACGGTATTGAAACTGCGCGAAGCATTTCCGGAATGGTCACGGAACGGGCTGTGGGCTGTCTGCATGGATATGGGGGTTGGTTGGGACGTCAAATGGAAATCAAATTTTGCGCTTGTGAAGCACTGAATTTGATATGATTTCTAAAACCAGATTCAAAGTAATCCCCTTCAGTAAGTTTAATGTTACGGTACGGTCTTCTCTTCGGATTTACGTTAGGTTCAATGTTCAATTGCTCAAAGTATTGAACTCGTCCTTACTTACTCTGATGTGGATGGATGTGAATGTTATATAGTTTTACTCCTGCTCCTGGTCTTGGTCTGATTCTGAATTGTTTTTTTTTTTTTTGTGTGTGTATTTATTTTTATTCGAATCAAATTCTATTACACACAACGAAGAAAGAGAAAGAAGACCCAACTTAAATTCAATATTCGCCTGGGAATTGTATATTGAAGGTGGCAGGACATCATCGTTTGTACCACTTCATCCGTATACAATTACACTCTTGATGTTAAGTAATTTCCCCCCAAAACCAATTTGGATCCTTTTTCTTCGATTGTAGTTGTTTGGTTTCGATTTATTTTTGTTTTATACTTTTGTGCTCGAATCTGTGGGTTATGTCTTCTCCCTTAACTGCGAACAGAACCTGAAAAGGGAATATAGAATATTGAGTCTCAAATATTTATGCACTTAAAACTGTCGTTTGCCAAATGGGTGCCATCTGTTTCCGTTCCATTTCGTCCTCTTCGACATAAAATCATTATTGTTCTACAAGGAGAAGTATTTCATTGATTGAAAGTACCTAATTAGTGGTCGAACCAATCCATCTTTTGAAACAACAAAAATATACAAAAGTTCAAGAGTACTTTAAGCGAAATGTCTCGGAGAGAATGACGATGAAGTTAAAGGGTGTAGTAGGTATAGTGGTATAGTTTTTCCCAGAATAGTATTAAATTACAGTTGTGGTTAATTAATTTTATGGAATTTAAAAGACATCTGTTAATTGATGGTGCTATAAAAGTTAAAGTGTCCTCTTCTGATGGAATGACTCGAATCTTAAAAAAAAAAACACTTAATTTAAAATTTCTTTCAGATATAAAGGGAGCATTTTCAAAGCAAGTAACAAAGTGGATTTGATACGAAATTTCTTAAAAACAATTTCTTAGAGTATCTACTTCATAATGATTTGGTATTTTTTATTTGAATGAAGCTTTAGGCATAGTTCACAAGGAATGGATAAGAGGACTTTGATGGTTTGACTTAGACATAAAAAACATTAAGTGTTTTAAACCAGAATCCTTTAAGGCACTCCAAAACTAATTCCTGACCAAAAACTGTTAAATTATTTAAGATTTCTTTAAACTGAACAGAAAAGCAGATGATTCGTTAAAAAAGAGAAATCAATGTTGAAAGGTTGAAACCAATTGAAATAAAATAAACTGATTTTTAAGGTTGTAATCAAAATTAATATCACGAAGCCGGAGAAGTCGAAACAGTGGGTTTTATCATACCGTTCGTTAGTGAGTATACGACTGTGCGTCTATGTGCATCCTCTGTGTGTCAATGCGTCAGTGCGTCTATGCATCTGTGCCTTAGTGCCTCCACTGTAATTTCAGCTAGATCCTAAAAGGGTTAACCAATTTACCTCAAATTTGGTACAGAGCATTTCAATATGATGGACAAATTAGAATTTTTTTGTCAACTAATTTTGAACGGTTACCTCAAATTCCACGATTTTGTTTTTTTTTTCTTCCTCAAACAAAATTAAACAGGTATACAAATTGGTATTTTTTAACTTCAAAAATATTTCCCCCAGATTTATCTTCAACAAAAAGAAAAACAAAAAAAACCTGTGGTGAAACACCCAAACTAGCGAGTATGCGTATGACTTTCTGGCGCACATTTAATAAAATCAAAACCATTAGATGTCTCAAGTTTCCCCATCATTTCAGTTTTTGTAACCAGTGATGGGGGATAGTCTGATTAATCCTTCTTCATTGGAATTTTGCCCTCAAAATGGTCAATGGGAAAACCGACTCAATTCGTGTAAATTTCATTTTTATAAAATTTAAACCGGAAACTGATTATCATACAAATTCTAATCAATTCTTTTAGAAACATTTAGAAAAATGAAATAAAGTCAAGGAATGTCAGAATAATTTTTCTGAAAATTCCATAAAAAGATTTTGGGTTTTCTGGATTCTAGGTTTTTAGGATTTTTGGTTTTCTAGATTTTGAGTATTCGGGATGTTATGGGTTTTTGGATTTAGGGTTTTGGGGATTTTTTATTTTCTAGATTTTGGAATTTTGTGTTTCATTGTTTGTTAGGTACCTATTCAAGATGTTATAGGTTTTCTGAATATTGGGTTTTCTTAATTTTGATTTTTAGGGATTTTGGTTTTCGGGAATCTGACCCCAACCCCAATGGAAGACTTCTGGAATAAAATTTAAATGTAGGTTTTGTTGTTTTTTATTAAATCACAATTATTTATGTTAGAAATTTATTTTTTTAGAATAATAACTACTTATTGGATGTTTTAAAAAATATTTTCGTGGAAAATAAAAATAGAAAGACAAAAAAATGTGTGGGATAAAGAGGGAATTTTCGCGCTGGTTGAAAGGATTTTTCTCAAGATTGCCCACAGCACTGTTTCCAACCAATAAATTCAATACCGGTGATGGATTTCCTTTATTTTTTTTGGATTAAAACCTATCTGGTCTATTTTCAATTTTTTGCTTTGAACCACCATTTTTCATAAATCCATCAATCATAATCATTACTCTTGTCGAAAACAAAGAGAAAAGGATCTTCATACTTTTTCTCAATAGTAGGTAGATATATATTTCCATAAGCTCCTTTTTTTTAGTCTCTATATTACATAAATCCTGATTATTTTAATTTTGTTGCAAATCCTGATATTCTCTAACAGAATCAATTCTCAATTCCTTATGCTTCGTGAAATCCTGATGCATCGACATCAGTGAAAAGTCTTAAGTATCTACTTTCCAAACGTTGTCTTCTCCGGAAAATCCTTTTCCAATAATATTTATCTCCATGTGAATTATCTCGTAATCACTTTTTCACTTTCTTCGTTTAACTGCCAAACATTTCCACCCCCAGAGTACCTTAACCTACCTTCTTCTTGTCGTCAATGATTGCATTTTGACGAATAAGAACAAACTTTTTCGCCCAGACTTTGAATGCAAAATGCTGGTTCTCATCCTTGCTGCGCTGTGCTTGCTGACAGTGACACGCGTGTAGATATAGATTCAAATAACCGGGTTTGTTTTTTTTTTTATTCAAAAATCCATTACCTACTCTATAGAGTCTTACATTCATATAGCCGGTGTGTATTTGCTTATAAGGAAATGCATCTTCATAGAGCGGAGCAGGAGCCAAACCCTGAAATCACAAGCCCACTGAATGACTGTGCCGTAAAGTGCAAGATTATACTCCCATTACAGAATATTTTATTCCGTTAAGTAGAAGGGAAGAGAAAGGATGAGACTGAAATATACTCTGCATCGGCAAATTAGCATCTCCGAGCGTCCCACTCACTACTCGAAACTATTAACTTTTGCTACGGAAATAAAGCACGGTGCACGGGCTTTACTCCATTTTCATTTTTGAATGGGATAAATGAAATGGAAATGTAAATTTGGAGAGCAAAATAAAATAAGAAAAAAAAGTACACACAAAAAAAGACAAAATCGATTTACCCAGAGTGGAATAAGTAGGTATAGGTACTCGACGCGCTCAGAGCTCAACCCGTTTTCCTTTTCAAGAGATTAAATTTACTTTTGCCATTTGTTTGGATAATCGTGGGACAGCGTTCAGGACTCATGGAATTCACAGAAACTCAGCTCATGATGGGAAGGGAAAAATTGAAAATTCCATTATGGATGATAATTGAAAAATCACGAATTCTAACAGAGCATTCTATATTATAGGTTTGGGAGTGTGAATGTTGCTTTCTATTTTTAGAAATGTAAGTAGGTACTTACCGTTCGATTTCCCAGGTTTTTCACTCGACACACAAGTTTGACGGTCTTCCCCACTAGTCCAGTTATATTTGCGGGCACTGTGGTATCAAAAGTTGGTCCTCCAGTACCGGGCGTGGGTAGTTCTTGAAGGAAATCTGTGAAGAACCGTTTTGATGCGCCTTCGAGTGATCCTGTAATAAGATAAATAATAAAGGTTCAAAAAGAGGAAGCGAAAATTTAAATTAAGTTAGGTAAACTGGGGTACGAATATGATACAGAAGATAATGACGAATGTAGTATACCTACATATAAATACGTTTCCTTCCAATAAATAAAAAAAATAAACTATTTTTAGAATATAATAACAGTGTACATCCCGGAGGTACGCAATCTATATAAAATAAAAATTAATCGTGGTGTGTTCGGATGCTATAAACTTGAAAACGACTGGACCAAATTGGATACTTTCTTCGGCGGGTTTGTTCGTAATTGCTCCACAAATGTTTAAGAAAAAATAAAAGTCAGAAAATTCTCAACAGGTGGCGCTATAAGTGCACATTTGGGTTTTCACTTCGATTCAATTACCACTCAAAAGGTGGCGCTGTAGGCAGTTAAGAAATAGCTTTTGGGATATGCTTTTTCAACTTTTGTTATTTGTAGGGGAAATGAAATATTTGTAGGAAGAAATTATTTTGGTGATTGAAAGGTTGTTTTTAAGTGAATGGCCTCAGAGATTTTTGTTTCAGAAAATCAGCATTTATAAGGTGAAATGGGTTAAAAACGAAAAGTTGTGTTTGAAAGTTTTTTTATTTAAAAAAATGTTTTTATAGAGTGAAATGGGATGAAAATAAAAAAGTGGTTTTTGATTAAAAAATTCTTTCTGTGTTGGGAAGGTGATAAATTTTGGACTTCAAGGACCATTATTTTACATATTTAGCCATTTATAACGTGAAGTAGGTTAAAACCCATAAAGTTATTTTATTCGTTTACAAAAATTAGCTTAAATATTTATTTATATTTTCTTTTTTAATTTTTATGCGAAGCTTAGGTTTGCCAACCCGTGCGAAGCTGGGCAGGCCAGCTAGTACAATATAAATATTGAACACTTTTCGTTTATAAATAGGTATTCTCTGTACAACTATATCACTTAGGCCAAGATTTTTGGTATTTATACTGACTTACTACTATAGTCTGTCAAAGCTCTTCAAATCCAGAAATCTCACCATAACTTCAAAACTGCTGCTGTACAGGACCATGGTCCTGCCAGTACTCACATATGGATCCGAGACTTGGGTGCTTAGCAAAAGGCACTCCGACCTCTTAGCCGCGTTCGAGAGAAAAGTCTTAAGGAGAATTGTTGGCCCCATATGTGAGGAAGGACGATTCCTTAGACGGTACAATCATGAATTGTACGCAATCTACCTTGAAGCAGATATCGTGACAAAAATTAAGCTCGGTAGACTCCGGTGGGCAGGGCACCTAGCTCGCATGAGCGAAGAGGAACCTGCTCGGAAAGTTCTTTGTGGTACATTCTATGGTAGACGACAGCGTGGTAGACCATGCTTGCGCTGGAGAGATGGCGTAGACCAGGACGCCCGGAGCCTTGGGGTGCGCAACTGGATGGCGGCGGCTCGAGACCGGGATGGGTGGAGAGACTTGTTGAAGGCGGCCAGGACCGGACCCCGGTTGTCGAGCCGACGATGATGATGATGATACTGAGTTAAAGTATCCATATGAATTTGTTATGTGTGTATATATGAATTATGAATTATTTTTAATAAGCACAGGTTCTTTCATTAAGTGCTTCCTATCTTTAAATTTAAATTAAAAAAAATGTGTGTGTGTGTGGAAGGCCTATCGTTGCCATTATATGTATGGAATATAACATCGTTCAAATGTCCGCCTTGGTTTCTCTGGGTGGCGCACATCCGAAATGTCTAATTTTCCATGACTCGCTTATGCATAAATCAGGCTGAATTTGACCGATGGCATTGGTTATGCTGGCTTTTTTTTGGACCGTTGTGGTTTTTGGCTTATTCGCATAGACCTCCGACTTCAGAAAACCGCATAGGTAAAAGTCTAATGGGGTCAAAACGCACCATCTCGGTAAGACTACCATGCCCTCTAATCGCGTGCAAAATTTCCAATGTGGCACTTATGGTCCTGTTGAATGAAACCACATGTCAATATCATCCAATTTAGGCAAAGAGAAGATGGTGATAATCGACCTATAGCGCTCGCCGTGAACGGTGATGGCCTGACTAACGTCGTTCTCAAATAAATATGGACCAATGACGCCATTTTAATGTTTGCTTATACATTTATTTCTCATCTTGTATGTTTAATTAAGAAATGATTTAGAGCTTAAGTTTTGCGCAAAACTTTTGACTTTATAAAACAACTCTCATTTTGCTAATTTAACAGGTTAAAAAGTTTAATTTAATATGTGATTCAATCTCAACAAAAAAGTGGGCACCAAAAAAAAAAATGTGTAAGTGTAAACATCAACGTTTGTCCAAGCGCAGTTCTGAGGATCCCTAAATTTGGATCCGTATACAAAGTCGTCCATATGTTATTGAATACGTGCACGGATCAAAAACGAACTAAATAGTTTGTTTGAGGGGGATCTTAAGATTTTTGTCACTCAACGTAGCCCTCAATATGCTAGTTAGCAGATTTTCGTAACGTAACGTGATACATCGTAAAGTGTGTGTATCATATTTTGAAAATGCGATATTTAAAAAAAAAACAGATTTTTTTCAAAATTCAGTTCTTAAATCGACATTAATAAATATTCGAAAATGATTTAACGCGAAATTGTTCCTTAAAAATGTTTAAGAAATTTTATATAAAATAAAGAGTCCGCCATCTAACGTTTTTTTTTCAAAAAGTGCTTATTTCGTGAATGGTAACCCTTATCTCATGTCTGATTTGACAGATAATTAGTTTTATCCTTCCGCTGAACGAATATGGTTGTGTATACGCTTTGCTAAGTGGGCCTGCGATCGACTTAGAGAAGATGCCGATATTGCCAAAAAAATCATCTTTTCAGATGAAGCTCATTTTTATCTTGGCGGGTAGTAAACAAGCAAAATTGTCGCATTTGGGGCACAGAAAACCCGCACGCATACATTGAAAAGCCGATACACCCAAAACGAGTCACTCTGTTTGGTGCGGATTTTGGTCCAGAGGCATAATTGGGCCATTTATCGAAAATGAGCAAGGAGTAAGTGGCCGTTACAGTCAATGGCGATCGTTATCGGGCCATGTTGAACGAATTTTTGTTCACAAAAATTGAAGAGGAGGATATTGGCAACAGTTGGTTTCAACAGGACGGCGCGCGCTACATGCCACACAGCCGAAGCTACACTCGATGTTTTGCGCCATTTTCAAAAAAAAAAGAAGTTATTTGGCGGACCCTTTATACATATATATTTATTTGTTTTAATCGCTCCAACAATGTGTTCATAGAAGCCATAGAATAAAGGCCCTTACAAATTAATTATTCTTTTAAAATTAGATGAATAGCTTTATTTTCAGGCCTTAAATCTGCCGTATATGTTCGTACATAAAGAGCAAGTACGTGCGTGCGTGTGCAAGTGGATGGAGATGTCCATTCTTGAACGATTTACTTTCAGATTGATATTATTATTATTTTCGCATCAACGCAGCCAACCACAAAATGTTGTATTTACCTTTTTCTTAATTTGAATAAATTCCCACTTCCCAACATGCCCACCACGCGTGCAACCCTGTCATGTACTTTATTTAAAAATCAAAATATAAAATACCGGCAGCTATACTTCCAACTTATTCAACATCATCAACTCGTCCAAATAATTTAGAAACGAATCACTATCCGACACACAAACAAAAAATCACATTCCCTCTCATTTGTCCATCAACTCTTTCATACGCAACAAAAAAAAGAGTAGAACTCAAACCGTATGAACATTTTCGTTCAAACTATTTATGAACGAAATCAAGCAGTAGTGAGTTTTTCTTATGATTTAAACTCCAATTATGTGCGTTGTTGGTAAGGAAAAGGAAATTGTTGTTTGTATCTATTTGTATTGTAGTGTTCACTACTGATTTTTGTTCTATTGGTGCTGAAAGAATATGAACGAAATGGGAAAATCATTTGTTCAATGGATTGATTGATGGATGAAGGTATGCAAAGAATTGTTTAACTTAAATAATAATTTTTTTTCAATTGATAAGAATTTTGATAAGTTGCATGTAAAATTTAACTTACATTAAAAAATGCCATCTTCAGTGAACTCAAATGAATTTTAATGTTAAATAATTTTTTGTTCTCTCATTGGTCGCCAGATACCCAGTTCTTCTATAGATACCGAAAAAAATAACCCAATTCTTCGGCTTATTAAAATAACTCCAATCCCTTTTTACTTGCGATATAGGTACTATATGGGAAGTTATGGATTCGTACAAAAAATCGAACTCGAGATTTTGATCAAACTTTACATTACGATGATAGAGAAGTCAAAAAAAGTGGGTCTCGCAAAAACGTCCGTCTGTCTGTCTGTCTGTCGGTTCGACTACAGCCTAAACGGATGGGTCGATTTTCTTTAAACTTGGTACCTAGCGTTTTTTGGACATTCCCCCCACCCGTTTTTTTCTCTTTTTTTTTTAGGACCAAAATTAAAAGTAGCAGTCATACAAAATTTCTTGGCCAAAAAGGAAAAACTTATTTTTCTCAAATCCAGCGCTACCGAATTTGTTTTTAAGCACTGAATAAATTTAAATAGTTATAAGTTGCCGTTTAATAAAAAAAATGGTTCCGAAAAATGGTTATTAATGGTACCTCCCAAAAAACCATTTTTTTGATTTTCGCTTTTCTCGAAAACGGTTAAACTGATTCTGATCAATTTTTTTATGAAGAAGTATTGACACATTCTAAATAATATTGTGTACCGAAATTTTCAAAAAAAATATTTTTTAGATTTTTAAAAAAAGTTTTAATATTTTTTTTTGAAAACTCAATATTTCAAAAACGACTTGGTCGATTTTTATTAAACTTGGTAAATAGCAGTTCTTTAACTTTATCTAGAAGACTTTTGACAAAAATTATTCTAATACCCAAAAATAACGGTGCCTCCCATACAAATGTTAAAAAACCGTTAAGAAAAATATTTTGTTTCTCACAAACGACTCCTACGAGTTTTTTTGTGTGTTAAAATTAGAACGATCCACCATTTAAAATTTTTAAAGTTTATATTTTACCTTTATTAACAGTACCTCTCATAGAACGGTTTCTTTGATTTTCGACTATCTCAACATTTGATCAACCGAATAAAATTAGATTTTTAATACAGAAGCTTGTAACAAATATAAATAAAAGTGCGTATCAAAATTTTCTAAAAAATTATTTTTGGATTTTTTAAAAAAAAATCAAAATTATTTTTTGAAAATTCGATATTTCGAAAACTGGTAGCAGATTTTTTTGTGAAGTTCAATTTTTAACGCAACATTAATAAATGCTTTAAATTGGCGTACCAATTATTTTTCTCAAAAATGTTAAAAAAATTAATTATTTTTAAAACCTATTATTTTAAAACCTGGGCAAAATTTCCAGCTTAATGATTAAGAATTTTAATCTTCTTGGATATAGTTCACATTGGATTTTTGTCAAAAAGTTCATGTAAGTTGAACTGAACTTAATAAAAATTGCGTATTGACAAGGCACTCACTAGTCAACTGATGAGTCCAAGTGAGATCGCCGGGCGAAACGCCAATTTTTATGGACTAAAGGCCGTTAAAAGCTATTTTGAATCTATTTTTAAAACCGCTCCTACGATTTTCAAAATTTTTTTCTCATAAATAAAGATTTATATAAGAAATCAGATGGTGTACATCGCGTTGGGTTAAAACGGATTCAAAGTATTTTAATCAATTTCTTTCTAATTTTGTTGATTTAAAACAATTTACCAGTTTAAATAGTATATTTTACTTTTATGCATATTGCATATGTGCAACACTAGGCTATATTGTTAATTTTTGTATACTCACATAGTACCACCTGAAACTAAACTAAGATTTGGCAAATGGATAAAATATATACTCCTATAGCTAATTTATTTCAGACTATAGAACCACAATGTGATCGCGCATAAGAGCAAGTTCGTGCGACCAAGTCGTGCATATTTTTTGTTTTTATGAATGTGGGATTTTGACATCATTTACGTATATCGTTATGGAAGAAATTTTTTAAATCGGGCAAAGACTACCTAGCATAGATACACCATATAAAGATGACAGTCTTTCGTACGTTTCACCCCCCAAAACCCATTTGTTTAAATTATTGTATTTGTAATTTCATCCCGTGTCGATGAATAGATGTGAATTGCAACAACAATTTAATGGGGTGGGTTTGTTCTGTTTTGCTAGATCGACCGTTTTGTATGTGCAAATAACGCCGCCATCTTTAAAAAAAATTCCAACTCACCAGCTTTTCACCATGAAAATGGGGGATGTAAGGTGGGATATCGGGTTGTGTTAAAAGAAACACAAATTTAATGATGCTAAGTCCGCTATTAAACGACGACTTGGGCGTAATGAAACTTCTTTAATCTTTTTTGAAAATTCATGTTGTGAGTTTGGAATTTCCCTTTAGTTTGACTGGTTATTAAAATTTTCAATGCTCTCTATATACATATATGTATTTATATTAACATTAACCATACAGCTATACATTACGCTATATGTATAAGCAACAGAAATAAATGAAGCGACTTGTTATATAAGCAAGGAATACAATAAAAAAATGTCAAAAATTTGGACTACGACCCACATGACCCACCGTTTATGTTCAAAAGAAGTAATGACTAAAAACTAGTCGTGTATATAATAGCAGTATTTTGTATTGCCGTGATAGACACCATGTTTGGCCTTCATTCTTTTACTCTCATAATGACATTTTGCTGAACTATGTTTTTCTATCCAAAGAAATTTTTTATGGACAGAGTATCACAGAAAAGTCAGTACCTAATAAAATAAAAAGCGTGATTAGTTAGGATTATTTATACATACATTGAAATTTCGTTCTTCGATAGTTTTCTATTGGTTCCGCCGATAGCATAATGCATAATGCTTATAAAATCCCGTATTGATTTGGTTGAAAAAAATGACATTATAGATTATCGACGCCATCACAGAAAAAATATGGAGTTTCCATAAAAACTATTGATTACAAGTATGTTATTAAAGCCAACAACAGAGTTTTTCTCCGTGCTTAAGTTAAGACCCGAGAATTCTGCGCACTTAGCTAAGCCCAGAGAGATTAGTTGTTGCATTTTACATGTAATTTATTAAGGTAGAACTAGCATAGGCGGAAGCTTATGTCAAAACCAACCAAAAAGTAGCTTTCCGAAACGTCAATTTCACAAGTCACCCATAATGCACTTAAGTGGTTGAAAGTGAGAAAACAAATTAAATAATTGTTTGTTCAATGTCAATTTTCACAGCACAGAGTGATAGGCTTTTAATTATTAATTTTGCGAAACCACTCAAATTCGATGTGATATATGTAAATTAATTAAAAGAAAACTTAACATTTCACTTCACTCATTCATCAATCAGAAAAAAATGTCGAAAACTAAGCACCAAGCGCCAAATTGTTTTTAGTTTGCTTTCACCATTTTGTTTTTTGCATCCAACCATTTACGAATGAGCGGTCGATGACGATGAGCGCTCTTCCCGTCCGACGGAAAAAGTTAACGAAAACTAGATCAACAGTACCAAAGCGCAATTACGGGCACAACATTTGAATTCTTTGTATTCGCTTGGTTTCGTACGACCACTTGCGTGGCCTTCCGACTATTCTAGTTCGACTTTGTTTTTTTTCGACTAATTTCCTCCGGGCTTGCAAAAAAACAAGCCTAAAATTGTCTTACGACAGCTGCGTTGATTCTCTTATTTCTCTTTCTTATATTATTGTTTTTTTTTTTTCATCATTATATTCACTGTTTGTTTCAATAAATTGAGAGTAAAACACAAAAGACATAATCGAATATACCTAAATCGATTATAAATTTTCACTTTCAAAATTTGTTTCCACAAACTTATCCATATAAGGTCGGGTTAGCACTTAATAACTCGTTGCTGAATTTATTATACTTTTTGAACATACTCATGATATTTTTAAAATAACCGACATTTTGGTGGTGAATGGAGGAATTCTGACTATGTGTGCAAATAAATGGTGGTAAATGGACGAATTCTGCATATATGTGCGTGTTTCTCCTGAATTTCCCCTGAATTACCTTGTAGGCAAACTCGGATGACAGCCGAGATTGTCATCTTTATATGGTGTATCTATGCTACCTAGCATTCTTTTCAATGTAGAGCTTATGAGCATCGTTCATTTTAGAATGCTGCATTTATTTGTTGGCTAAATGATTTGATCTTTTCAATCGATTTGCAAAAAAAACTTGAATTTACTATTTTCTCTTTCACCACATTGATAATGATGTTTGATGAGTATTAAGAAAAAATCTTCACGTTTTCAGTTTGATTGGAATCTTTTCGAAGCTTTGCTGATTCTTCTCTTATAAATGATTGCTCCTGGGTTAAATGAAACTTTTGCTAGCTCTGAACAAAGTATATATTATTTAAAATCAAATGAACCTGGCCTTAAATTGGATTCACGCCTTTTCTCTTTTTTAAAGTTTAAATAAATATAATGTTCCTTGTATCTTAATTTCTCTACTTCAAATTTGCTTGTCTCATAGGTTTTAACACTTGTGAAGTTTGTACGAAGTAAAACCCTTTAACGTTAAATCTGGTGTATAGCTATTACTTTGCGATATAATTATGCCAATCTGTGCAAGCAAAGTACCTACTATCTGATGTCTGTCCCTATCGAAAACCCTTTGTGGTAACATTCTTTTCAAAATATTTAAAAAATAAACAAGAAATATCTAAATCGTCTTTATTATCTTGGTATATAATGCCAGTGTCTCAGTTTTTTATCCTTTTGTCTGGGTAAAAACTGCAACCTACAAATTTTTTTCTAACAAAAGACCTCACATGCTCACATAATGATCCATTTTAGTAGTTTACAGACAGAATGGTATCCTTATAAGAGTCAAGAAAAACTAACTGCTTATACTCATTTAGCCATAATGTACTTTACCTACTCATGTATGTACATACCTTTACCTATATTTGTGTAGGTGTAGGCTTATAAATATATTCAATGCATTATGTAGGCATATAGATATTTTATTTAACTTTTTTCCTCAAAGTTTCTATAAAAATGCAGACTTTTTAATAAAGATTGGTTTACGGAAACTTTTATCACTCATCATAATCATGATCTGTTTTTTTTTTTTTTTTTACTATATACCACAAACTGGGTGGTTAAAAAGGCTGAGTTTTTTTTCCAGCACCAACTCAGATACAATGGGGGAAAAGTGATTGAATATTGAAGCAAAGGAGAAAAAAATAAAAATAAAAATTGAGCTCGAAACACAATAAGGGAACACAATAAACAAGGCAAAAAGTCATAAAGATGGCAATCATAAATGCTTACATAAACCTATTGAGATAATTTTCAATCATCGATTCCATTATACCCATGAAATATGTGTGCTACGCCAGACGGTTTCGACATCTGACTGCAATTTAATACAAGCTTTAAGCTGTAATGGTAACGTATATAGATTGCAATCTCTCTTCATCCAACCCAGGGTTGTCATTTCAAAAATTGAAGAAGTAGTACATATACTACTAATTATTTAGCAGCAACAACAACTCATGTAAAATGACGAGCTATAAATGTTGGATTTGGGGTTATAAAAGTGATGGTAATATATGGGTTATTGATTATTCAGAGTTTCTTGTTAAGAAAAGCTTCAGACTTAAGGAGCAGTTGAACAATACGTGGTTGCGGTTCAAATACTGGTCTATGGTTCATTTTTTATTGGTGTTTATCACATTCTTGAACAGGCTTTGGACCCTGATTAATTCGCTAAGATCGGTGAATTAAAATTGCTGAACCACGAACCAACATTTAAACCAACGTTCAAACAACTGGTCCTTAGAGTTTTATTTTATCTAGAAGGCATAGTTAGGTACAACTGGGGAATTCTACGGTACAAACAAATATTTTAGTCTCATGGTTAACCGTTGTTTGTTATATTCAATTTAATACAATTAAATTTTAAATACAAGAACACACAAAATGAAAAAAAGCACCAGCTATAAAACAGGTCATTTCACCTATGTACTTTATTAATAAAGCACTCAATTGGAAGATCAAAGATTTTGAAATAATTTTTGAGGAAATCCTAGTTCGATCATTTTGAATAAAGGGTGTTTTTTTTTTTAAACTTGTGGTTTTCAATCTGGCAATACTTTTTTCAGAGTTGGTCGTTTTGACAGTTGTTACTTGGGTTATGCTCAGTTTGGTTTGTCATTTTATTATGAATCGACTGACGCCTCAACAACGCATGCGAACTGTGCAGATTTATTTCGAAACGAGATTGCTGTTGATCCCGATTTTCACAAGAAAATTTTGTTTAGCGATGAAGCTCATTTTCGGTTGAATGGGTTAAATGGGTTAATAAACAAAATTGTCATATTTGGAGTGATCATAATCCAAAAGCCATTGTTGAAACGCCCGCCGTTACATCCTCAAAAAGTCACTGTTTGGTGTGCTCTATGGGCAGAGGGAATCATTAGGCCATATTTCTTCAAAAATTAAGCCGGTCATAATGTTACAGTCAATAGAGCCATGATTAATGACTTTTTCGTGACTGAATTGGAGAATGTTGATGTGGACGACATTTTTGGTTCCAACAAGACGGCGTAACCTGCCATATGTACATCTAACGAAATAATCAATTTATTGACGGAAACTTTTGGTGAGGGCATATCTCGCGTCGTGGGCCTGTAGCGTGGCCTCCAAGATCATGCTATTTAACACCGCTGGACTATTTTTTGTGGGGATATGTGAAGTCGCTTGTCTACGCAGATAAGCCCGAGACGATTGACGCCTTGGAAGAGAATATTTGTCGCGTTATTGCTGACATACACCCCCAATTGCTGCAAAAAGTGGTCAAAAATTGGGCCTCTACGCTGGAATTTATTCGAGCCAGCTGCGGTGCGGCGGCCGTTGTCCGAAATAAAATTTAAAACATAATGAAAAACCCTTATCTTTATAATTAAGCTAAGTTCGTGGCCATAAAATTAAATAATATGCGTTTTATTTCTTCTTGCAAACCACACATCTAAAAAAAACACTCTTTATTTTCCAAACTTGTCTCTAATAGACACATGGAAGATAGACTTCTATCGTAGAGCAAAAGAAAGGAAAACTGATTTTTTCATACCTGAAAAAGGGCTATTATGAAAGCCTGGAGTGAACCTGCCGCCTAAAAAGATATAAGTCTTAAAGCTTAAGACTATGTTTTTAAGACGCCATGACCCTGGCAAAAACCGTCATTTGAAAAAAAAACCCAAATCTATCTCTATCTCTAAAGTTATTGATTTTGGCGGAAAAGTTGTGAAAACTAAAGTAGTTAGTAGGCAGTAAAGTCACCTTTTAGTTGTTTGAAGATAAGGTCGTATTATTTTAATTTTTTCTTCATTTCTTTGCATTTTTCTTGTTCCCTTAGAACCTGACTTAAATTGATCCATAATAATAACAATTGTACACCATAAAATGTCTAACATTTTGATTTATATATGAATTTTTAAAAATTATTCTTAATCGTTACCCAAAGATATAGCTACGGTTAGGGTAAATCTTAAAACATTATACAAATCCGATTCATTTGTATTTTTGAAAAGCTAATGAAAACTCCTGACAACTTGATATATTCCCGTAATATAGTTCAAAAAGTTCAATTGGTGTTTTTCAACTCGCTTCCCTTTGTTTTTTGGAATTTAGAATTAAATCTTTTAAAATCTATTTTTTGTTAATTTTGAAAAATATATAGCTCGCTTCAGTTTTACTGAAATTGTATAAGCATTTGAAAACTACTATAACAATATAAAAAAATATAGTCCCGGATAAGAGTGCTTGGGAGAAAGAAGTAAACCTATAATAGATACTACCTTATTAGTGACATCGGCGGCCCTGTTTGAATCTAACCATCATGCACAGCACACTAACGCACACAAATGATACCTAAAAACATATATATTTTGTATCTATGTTTTATTTCTGCTTAAAATGTAATAATGTTCTTATCGATTCATGGAGAGATTGATTATGTAGGATTTATTGCAAGCTTCAATGTGCAATAATATATTGAGTATTTTGAACTTATGGCCTACAGACTTTTGTATTATTGTCATTTTCTAAAAAAAAAATAAAAATGATTATGCAGCAGATTTGCATAGCAACAATGATATTTCTTGATCGGATATTCTTAACTTAACCTGGAGTGAACCTAAAAAAAATATAAGTTCTGAAACGATATTTTATGTGGACATACATAAATGGAACTAAAAAGTTTTATCACATTTAGATTAGATAACGAACTATAGTGACAAGAAGTAGGTAGGTATATGTACTCATGGCGTTTCGAAACTTAGCACAATTTAATAAGAAAAATTTTAAAAGACTCAAGAAATATTTTAATTATACGTATAGATATGAGTAACACATAAGTTCTTAAAGTTTTTATTATAAATAAGGATAAAAGTACACAATTATAAAGTGGGTAACATTTAGAATGTACTGTTTTTTTTTTATTTAGGTAAGGCTGATACAGGTCAGCTTGTCAAGGTTTATAACCGAAGAAAGCTAGGGAAACCTTATTTATTTATTTTACCCTTTGTAAAAGTTCGGTACTCCAGTACAAAAACAATTTCGATTTATTCAGGTATTCTTATGTCTAAGCTTACGTGGTATTTCATATAAACTTACAATTTTTCATGACTTCAATAAAACACGTTGTTTTCGTATAATTTGCTTCAAACAGTGATATTAATTCCCTATAGCCTTGGCTGAAGCTAAGACACGGTGCAGAGTTTGGAATTAAATCCATTTCCTTGACCAAAGTTTAAGCGGACACAGAAAGTGGGATTATATCCCTATAGCGTTAGTTTATACGTCACACATATACACATAGTATGGGATAATTTCCCTAACCCTAATCGACTAAGCCAAAAATGGAGACTGGGATTAAATCCCTATAGCCTTAGTGAAATTGGAGCGTGGATTACGTTTTTAGGATTGGATCCGTAGCCTTAACACAACGGTTGGGCTAAATAAGGGGGTAAAGTGAACTTACTCAGAAAACCAAAAACGTTTTTGAAACTTCACACTACGCACCCAGCATCAGCATCTTACTTCTTGGTGTTTAGTACCACAGAGGAAAATATCTTCATCTATGAACCGAAAAACACCATCCTCGTATTTTCGTATGCAATCTCGGTGGATTCATCAGTTTTTGTGATGTTGTGTGCTGCTGGTGATTTGGAGATTTTAGAAAAAAAACTTTTTCTCTGGGAATTTTGGCATCTAAAGGGAAAAAGGGAAAACCAACTCATACTGTAGGAATTCCTTGTTTATAAAATTTTACTCAGAAAATGAGACTATAAAAACAAAAATTATACCGATTCTTTTAAAATTAGATATTGGAAAAAGGCGAAATAAGATAATCAGAATATTTTTTAAGAACATTTTATAAGACCTGGCAATAATACAATATAATTTACGAATATGCCAACATTTTAAAAATAATTTGATTATCCAATAGCGGCAATCTGAGTAATTGTAAACAATTTCATATTTTTTTTTGAAAAATTTGTGTTAAAACTTTTTTAATTTTTGTAATTGAAGATTTAATGTGAAAATAAAATATTTCTGTGTTAAAGATTGTAAAAATTCCTTTAAAAATTTCAAAATAACGGTTGATATTATCATGTTTACAACCCCACAGATCTGTTTTTTTATTTTCATTCTAAAATATGGGGTAAATGTAAACATTAATGTAAATGATCTTGATGTTTTGTAACAGAAGCTTTAAGTTGTTATAAACAATCTATCGAGGTTTCACAACTCGTAAATCTTCTTTATTTCAGGGGCAACCATTCGATGATAGTCAGAGAATACGCATACGATTTGAAGGTCAAGATTTTGTTATTCTCAGGAAAGCTTGGTTTGGCAACGTCATGTCATCCAATGAACAGTAATTTCGAAGGATAATTCCGAATGAAATGTATTTCGCAACAAATCATTTAAAATAATACACTTAAATTTTTACCAATTTTAATTTTCAATCAAAATATTAAATTGATTCATGCAACGTCATAAAACACTAGATAAGTTTATCTTTTGGATAAGTATATCTTTTGGTAAATGAACTGTCAAATTTGGTATGGGAAATGGTTTAAAGAAAATTGGATAAAATTGTCTAAGGATTTTTAAGCGGAAACTTATTGCCTTTTTGACTGGGGTCAGAATGACAGTTCTTCTTCTGAAAAGAAGAGAAATTTGCATCTGATTTTGTTTTCAGAATCGTTCCAGAAGGGTTCACACGTATCAAATCGTTCTCCCGGATTAGCAATCGAAAAGGCCGCTATACAAATTTATTTGAATGAACTTATACAAACGTGATTGTGACTTTTAGAATTAGACGTATTCAGATATTATGATAAATATGATGTCTCAGAGAACTAAAAAAAAAACTCTGACCGTGTTCTGTAACTATGGCATCGCGACGACGAAAGCAACAATTACAACACGTAGTTGTCAATGAAAATAACAACAACAAACAATACGAATGTATCGCATACGAATATTTCGCATTGGTTCGGGAGAACTTTAATTGTCAGAAGCTGTAAGAAGCAGATGTCATAACCCAATGAAAAGTAGAATGCTGAACAGTAAAAATCAGAATTGAGCCATAATTCACTCTTTCTCTTTTCTTCGTCTTTGTCTCAACAAGTTTCAGTTCCAATTCCCTTGGGGCGCTCTTCACTTCCCAAAGCAAAAGTTAACGAAAATCGAAGCGACATTATGGGTGCGCCATATGATTTCTTTGTATTCTCTCATTTTCGTTTGACCACTGTCGTGAGTTTGCGACTACTACCACTACGTTATTCGTTCGTTAAATCAAAATTAAAACTTTAATCCAGATGTTTCCACTCATTTAATCCAAAAAGGAATCGCATTAAGTTTGATCTAATGCCACATTAGTCCATTTGGATTAAAAGCTCATTTTAATCCAAGACTGAATAATATGGCCGTTATAGTTCTACCTTAAAACGCGACTCGTGTACCTATCTAAAATTTTTATATCGTTCCGAGAAATATTTCTCCGATTTCGCGTTGGTTTGGGAGAAGTTCTCCATTTAAAAATATCTTCGAAATCTGAACTCGTCTAATCTGTCACACACCTTAAATGTCAAATAATTTTGTTTCAGGAAATATTTTTTTTGCACAAATAAATTTTTGACGTTTGACGAACAGCTGATTCAATTACGCAGCATTTATCCAATTTACAATTGGTAAACTTATCTCGTTGCATGAATACCCTTATTTTAGTTTACAATTACTTTAAAAATTTGTTTACATTTTTAATATTTTTATAATATTTTCTAGGGTAAATTTAAACAAGAAAAAAAAGATTAATCCCTTAAAGTTTTTGGATTTTTTTTTTCTTTTAATTTATAGCTAAAAAGTAATTAAAAAATAAACTTTTTTCCGAATTTTGTTTAAAAAATGTTAATATTACCCGAAGCCTCCAGACTTCCAAAACAGTTTTAAATGGAACATTTTATAAAAAAAAAACAACTGCCAACTGAAAACTGTAAACACATTAATGATTGATTTATGCGATAGGTATTAGGTAATGAATGTGTCCGAAGGTTAAGTCAGTAGGTGCGTTCAACACTGCATTATTTGTATGGAATTGGAACTCTGTTTGCATTAACCCACATTGACCCTATTATCAACACGAAAAAATAACTGAGGCAAACATTTTTGTGAAACAATTTTTAACAAAACGGAAAAAATAGTTTCCCAATCAAAGATCCCTTAAAGAAGTTTTAAATTAAACTGAAAGAAAAAATATGCACGACTGGGTCGCACGAACTTGCTCTTATGCGCGATCACATTGTGGTTCTATAGTCTGAAATAAATTAGCTATAGGAGTATATATTTTATCCATTTGCCAAATCTTAGTTTAGTTTCAGGTGGTACTATGTGAGTATACAAAAATTAACAATATAGCCTAGTGTTGCACATATGCAATATGCATAAAAGGAAATTATACTATTTAAACTCGTAAATTGTTTTGAATCAACAAAATTAGAAAGAAATTGATTAAAATACTTTGAATCCGTTTTAACGCAACGCGATGTACACCATCTGATTTCTTATATAAATCTTTATTTATGCGAAAAAAATTTTGAAAATCGTAGGAGCGGTTTTAAAAATAATTAATTTTTTATATATACAAATTTTTAACATTTTTGAGAAAAATAATTGGTACGCCAATTTAAAGCATTTATTAATGTTGCGTTAAAAATTGAACTTCACAAAAAAATCTGCTACCAGTTTTCGAAATATCGAATTTTCAAAAAATAATTTTGATTTTTTTTTTAAAAATCCAAAAATGATTTTCTAGATAATTTTGATACGCACATTTTAATTTATATTTGTTACAAGCTTCTGTATAAAAAATCTAATTTTATTTGGTTGATCAGATGTTGAGATAGTCGAAAATCAAAGAAACCGTTCTATGAGAGGTACTGTTAATAAACGTAAAATATAAACTTTAAAAATTTTAAATGGTATATCGTACTAATTTTAAAACGCAAAAAAACTTTTATGAAAATCGTAGGAGTCGTTTTTGAGAAACAAAATATTTTTCTTGACGGTTTTTTAACATTTGTATGTGAGGTACCGTTATTTTTGGGTATTAGAATAATTTTTCTCAAAAATCTTCTAGATAAAATAAAAAACTGCTATTAACCAAGTTTAATAAAAATCGACCAAGTCGTTTTTGAAATATTGAGTTTTCAAAAAAAAATATTAAAACTTTTTTTAAAAATCTAAAAAATATTTTTTTTGAAAATTTTGGTACACAATATTATTTAGAATGTGTCAATAATTCTTCATAAAAAAATTGATCAGAATCAGTTTAACCGTTTTCGAGAAAAGCGAAAATCAAAAAAATGGTTCTTTGGGAGGTACCATTAATAACCATTTTTTGGAACCATTTTTTTTATTAAACGGCAACTTATAACTATTTAAATTTATTGAGTTCTTAAAAACAAATTCGGTAGCGCTGGATTTGAGAAAAATAAGTTTTTCCTTTTTGGCCAAGAAATTTTGTATGAAAGCTACTGTTTATTTTGGTCCTAAAAAAAAGAGAAAAAAACGGGTGGAATGTCCAAAAAACGCTAGGTACCAAGTTTAAAGAAAATCGACCCATCCGTTTAAGCTGTAGTCGAACCGACAGACAGACAGACAGACGGACGTTTTTGCGAGACCCCCTTTTTTTGACTTCTCTATCATCGTAATGTAAAGTTTGATCAAAATCTCGAGTTCGATTTTTTGTACGAATCCATAACTTCCCATATAGTACCTAATATCGCAAGTAAAAATATAGAAGACTTCTACAATAATTGTATGTAGAAAGGAATTCAATTAACTAAAAAATACTTTAATTACATAAAATAGCTAATTCTTTTTTCCTGTTATTTGTTTTGGGAATTGTAAAACGGAATTTGCAGACTAGCTGAAGGGATTTATCTTCAAAATGCCCCCAGCACTGAATTGGTTTGGTAATAAAGGGTTTTCCAACAAGAGGTGTTATTTTGAATAGCCCGCTATTTCGATAGCTGTCACTTTTGAAGCTGTCATTTTTTGACATTTGACAAGTAGAAACTACGCCATTAATAAAAATGGAACGATACACGCTTCAACAACGCATTGAAATTATTAAAATTCACTATAAAAATGGTGACAATTTGGCAGAGACGGTTCGTAAAACTAAAACATTTTTGGGTCGTCGTGAAGCACCTTGTCGGACCGCAATACAGAAATTGGTGGACAAATTCGAGCTGTTGGGACAAGTTAGTGATGTGAAGAATAAAACCCGTGCACGTCGCTCAAGAACAACTGAGAATATTGCTGTTGTAGCCCAAAGTGTTGAAGAAAACCCAGGTTTGTCCATTCCTCGTCGTTCTTTGGAGTTAGGCATTCCACAAACGTCATTACACCGTATTTTGCATAAAGACGTGGGTCTTAAGGCTTATAAAGTTCAGTTAACACAAGAACTCAGGCTGATCATCAACAACGTCGTGTCTTTGCTGATTGGGTCTTTGAAATGCATGAAAATGATCCGGAATTTCATCGAAAAATCATCTTGACTGATGAGGACCATTTCCACCTCGGAGGCCACGTCAACAAGCAAAACTGTCGCATCTGGGGGTCGGAAAACCCAAGAGTTATTGTTGAAAAGCCTCTCCATCCTCAACGCGTGACTGTTTGGTGCGGTTTATGGTCCGGCTGGGTCATTGGACCTTACTTTTTCGAAAATGAGGCTGGAGCAACAGTAACGGTCAATGGATTGCGCTATCGAGAGATGATTAATGATTTTTTATGGCCAGAATTAGATGGTATTGATCTGGACAACGTTTACTTTCAACAAGACGGCGCTACGTGCCACACAAGCAATGAAACCATCGATCTTTTACGGGAAAAGTTTCCGGACCGTGTTATCTCTCGAAGAGGTGATCACAATTGGCCACCGAGATCTTGTTATTTAACACCTTGCGACTTCTTCCTTTGGGGCCACGTGAAAGATAAGGTCTACGCCAACAGCCCAGCGTCGATTCAAGACCTCAAAGATGGAATTCGTGAGGCTATCGAGGACATAGGGCAGCCACTTTGCGATTTGGTTATGGAAAATTTCATGAAAGGATATGGTCCTGTAAGCGTGGTCGTGGCGGCCATTTGGCTGATGTTGTATTCCATTATTAACAGCATACCTTCCTCTTTATAATGAAATAAACATCCGATCATTTATCTCAAAAAATGCCGTTTTTCTTTGAATATCAAAATAACACCTCTTATTGGAAAACCCTTTATTTTATCGAAATTGCCTTAAAGTATGCGATGTTTTGGGCATTTTAGCAGTATGAGATGTGTGTTTTTAGGTAGATTCTCGATGGTTGCTGAAGTGGCGCTTTAAAATTAACTTTAATTCACTTCTATGCAGTTCTGCAAAGCGATGAAATCGTTAAATACAAAAAGGTAATGGATATTATTGTATTGTAAGATGTTTACATGAGATACCTAGCACTTTTGCAGTTGCATACTGGTGCATCGTGCTAATCACCTGACTTAAGGCTTGTAGGTATAATATCTAAGTTTCAATAGGTAATAGCTATATAGTTAAGATTCCACTGCGCGTTAAGAGCGGGACTTTCAAAAGCACTAACTTCTCAAACTACCAACCGGTTTGAACATTTTAAATTATATAGCCAGTGTAGGATTAAACTTTGATCTCAAGGATAAGTGATAAATTTATTAAACCAAGTGTAAGTATCTTAAAAAAGGAACTAAGTATATATAGAACTTCCCTCCTCCCCACATTAAAGATAAGCTGATTCAATTAAATAAAAACTTGCTAATGGATTCACGATAACAAAAAAGTATACAAACAGTGAACCTTGAATATACAAACAAAAAAATACTTCAACCAAAATCAGCGCATTATCGTATCCGAAAAAAAAAAATATTTTAAAAAACACAGCATGAATGAAAATAGCACTGAAAGCATTAAAAACAACCATTATCTTCGGTTGCCTAGAAATGTTATAAATTATGGTACTTGGCCACAAGCCTTTAGCTGCATCATCACCTCATCCTGATGCTCCAACTTATAATGCGACCTGCACAAAAACGCTAAGAGATTTTAAAGTTTTCCGTTCGGTTTTTTGTTTGTTTGCGTTTGCTTTTGTTTTTTTTTTTTATTTTTTCGAACCGCATAGGAAGAGGAACTCTCTCGCTTCCGACCTAATGGACGAGCAATTTGTAGAACCATAGCCAGCCCGAGCGTTAAAAACAACATATTTATGGGCTCGGACTTTTGTGTGCTTCTGTTTTTCTATGCCAGCCAGACCAGACCACCACCTGAAAGGATTTAATGGCACAAAAATTAATGTAAAAAAATATTTAGCCCTGGGAAAATGGTTATAGTAATACCCTAATGACTCACGTAAATTGTCCATTCAAAGAAGGTAGCGTAAGAGAGGATGGCAGAGAGGAGATGGCGTCACAAGGATATATTAGCCACAAATGTTACCGGAATTCGAACGCTGTGTACACATCCTATCTCGGCTTACGATACGACTAAAGGTAACTATGGAATCTGCTGAATTATGCATCATTAGTCATGTGTGTCGTGCATCGTCGCGATCCGATAGTGTGATCAAGACTAAAGTCCGCCCATACCAAAGTGCATCCTTGCATGGCCAGATTTGTCTGTTAACCCATATCCTTTGACGAAAGAATTTTCACCTCGGGAATCCAAGGTTTCAGTTTACACAAGACTGCTCCCGCACGACGTTGAACGGACTGCAAATAACATGGACAGGAAAAAAATGAAGAACAAACAGGAATATTTTTCCAGCCGTTTCTTGCCATGGTCAACGTTGGAGCTTATATTCCAAGCAAAAGTGGTCGTGGTATACAAACTGAAACTGACCATTTATCACTTGATGTTTTCGATTCCTCTTATCCATGGTCCAACATGGAGTGCTTGTGTCAGGCAGGTGGATGCACAGGAAAGGTAGGTATACGTAGATATTTTTTTTTTGTCGCCATGTTTTCCATGAGTCGAGCAAAGCTTTAAAAATATAAGGTATATGCGAGGAAGGCCAGGAAAAAAATAAACATGTGGTCGTATGTTCATATTGTTAAAACTATAAAAGGGATGCCTGTACCTGATACCAAGTTCATATATGTTTGTACATGTATTCTTGCCAAATACCGATGTAAGCGAATTATGAGAATGTTTGCTTGGGCTTTAAATTGTAAATGGCTTAGTCGTTTCGGGGAAAAGAGGATCTATACACACCATACCCTCGCAAGTTGATATTTAAAGTGAATGACGAAAAAAAATTGAAAATTGACAAAGAATTTATTTAAAAATGAAGGTGAGAACAAGCCAAACAGTTTTGACGCTTATATGTTTTTTTTTGTTAAGGTACCTTTAACCTTTCAGGTTAACAAAGCCTTCAGGTTCGAGGAAAAAGTTAATCCAACTAAGTGAAAGTTCGCAAAATATTTTTAGAGAATGATTTTTTTATACCTAGCTATTTTGTAGACTGGATTTCATAAAAAAGGGATCGGCACCACCAGAATGGTTATAAGCAAGAATCGTTAGGGGTGGTAAGCAAGGTATAGGTATAGCTAAGCTTTAGGTCAAAAGTCATAACAACACGCAATACAAAACTTCTCTAATAACTGCTTCGATCTGTTTAAATCATTATTCAATCTAAGATAAACAAAATTGAAATTCTAATATTTCTTACAATTTCCCCAGAACAAACGACCGCATTTCCACATAATCATATTCGATATAGATGGGTCTTATATTATTAGGCACCGCAAAAACACTTGCTAAATTTGGCAAACAAAACGAATGGTTACTATATCCTTTGATTATATAGGATTCATCTGTGGCTGCAAATCGAAACACATATCCGGTCTGCTAAATGATTCCAAAAATTAATATCCCCTGTTGCTATATGAAAGAAAACACAATATTGACACACTCATATCCTTTTGCACACATACTTATGCTCGTACATATTCAAATCAGCTTTCATCTTCCCATGAATGATTTTGCTTAAAATATTGTGTAATAACTTTTCAGTTATTCAATACATTCATTTGTATTGGAACTGAACGAAATCAAAACGCAAACACAAGCCAAACACAGCAACTTATACGTCCGTTGATATTTCGTTGATACCAAAATACCCTTTTGGGATGCACTCATTAAAGAAATTATTTGATTTTGATGGAAGATTCAGTTATTAAATAACGTACCGGCTGTGCTGTCGAAAGTACTATTATAGTATTATTTTTCTCATTTAAATGGACAAAGACTACAATTTATGTAATTTTTCCAAATTTTTTTAAACTATCCATTTCGATAGAAAGTTTAATTTTTTACAAAAAGTTTTAAAAGTTAAGTTTTCAAATTTGACTTAGTTTTCGAGTTATACCAAAAACATATACTGAAAAGTGACCAGTGTGGCCATTCTGACAGAAATTCAAGGGTGAATTTAGTGGCATGCTTAGATCCCATAAAAATATAGGTATGCATTAAACAATAAAAAAGAATATGTGTTTTTTTATTGTAAAGGGTGTTTTTTTTAAGACGTGTGGTAGAAATAAAACGCATATTATTTAATGTTACTATGCCAAGAATTTAGCTTTATTATAAAGATAAGGGTTTGCCATTATGTTTCCAAAAATTATTTTGGACAAGTGGCCGCCGCAGCTGGCTCGAATAAATTCCAGGCGAGAGGCCTAACTTTCGACCACTTTTTGCAGCAATTGGGGTTGTATGTCAGCAATAACGCGACGAATATTCTCTTCCAAGGCGTCAATCGTCTCGGGTTTATCTACGTCGTGGGCCTATGGCGTGGCCTCCAAGATCGTGCGATTTAACACCGCTGGACTATTTTTTGTGGGGTTTTGTGGGACTTCACAAAACCCCACAAAAAATAGTCCAGCGGTGTTAAATCGCACGATCTTGGAGGCCAGGCCATAGGCCCACGACGCAAGATAATGAGCTTATTAAAAGTTTCCTTCAATGAATTGATTGTTTCGTTGGCTGTGTTGCATGTAGCACAGTCTTGTTGGAATCAAAGGTCGTCCACATCAACATCCTCCAATTCAGGCACGAAAAAGTCATTAATCATGGATGGGCACTGCTCCAACTGTTGCGCGCTATGGCGGATGGAGTCGTTCGGGTTTTCTTTGATACTCTGCTCCACAGCAGCGATAGCGCCTTTGGTGCGCAGTGTATGGCGTCTTGCAATTATTTCGACCGAATATTGGACGCAGCGCACGATGCGCAAGTTCGTACACAAAATGGGGAGGTTTTATTAAAACCTCATAAATCAATAATAGGGAAGACGAAAAATATGGGTCTTATAAAGGGGCCGCCATCTAACGTTTTTTTTTTTCAACTAGTGCTTATTTCGTGAATGGTAACACTTAGCGTATGTCTGATTTGACAGATAATTAGTTTTATCCTTCCGCTGAACGAATATGGTTGTGTATACGCTTCGCTAAGTGGGCCTGTGATCGATTTACAATTCCATCCATCTGTCCGACTGTTCAGCTTCAGCCGATTTATCTCCGATTTTCTTTGAACTTGGTACCAACCGTTTTTTGGATATTCCCCAAATACGTTGTTTTTTTAATTTTTTTTTAGGACCAAAACTAACGGCACCAAACGATTTTTTGAAAGCTTTGACGAAAATCTTATTTTTATGAGCACATTCTTTTTTAATTTAGTTAGCTTAAATAGGTAAAGTATATAGGGCTATATCCTTAGGTAGAAAACATTCATTTTCCAAAAAATGGTTATTTATTATATTCGAAACAAAATTTGTAAATGATTATTTCTAAAAATGTTGATATTATTTTTTTTTTTTTTCAATTTAATAAAAGATTTTACGGAGTTAACTAACTAACTAACTCAGAATTAAAATTGACCGAAAATATTTTGATGAACATAAGCAAAGTTCAATAACCTAAGCATTCGGATGATATTTAAGTTCTAAGTTATTTGATTGAAAAAGTCAAAATATTCAAAAAGTGCTGTTGTTGTGAAATTTAAAGAACGACATCACTGAACATAATAATATGAAGTCAGTGTTCGGCCTGAATGATCTTTCCATAAACGAACAAATTTGCATAGACGCGCAATTTAAAACGAGCATAAATGGCGCCAGGCGGATTTAACATAATTGCCAATTTCAAAATGTCGGCAGTGACACTGGCATATACCAGTTTAGTTTAATTTAGTTCTTCCTTTACTTTTTTTAAGGTTGGTATAGTTGTATTGGTATGCGAATAAGTTTCATCCTCGTGTTCGTTACTTTTGTGTTTTATATGGAGAAAAACAGCAGAGAATAAAATGAACTAGTTCCTGTTTCCCGAGAGAGATAAGGTTCTTGCCAAGAATTCGTCGACCCACTTAAAATTTGTCGACGAGAGCGCCGTAAATATTTTCCGTTCAAGTTTTTGCCAGAGAGTTTAAATATTCTCTGCTTCCGGTTATGTTGTGTGTGTTGTCTGCTTGTCTATTGTGCGTTTTGATGGAAATGGATTTTCGGAGTCGAAAGTTGAAGAAGACAGCGCACACAGGTTGCTTGGAGAATTTAACTTAACTAGACAATATGCACTTATTTTTTTGTTGTTTTTCCAAAAATGAGGTTGACTGATTAAATGGGCTTGACTCTTGAGGATAACACTGACATAGCTTTAATATTTATGCATACAATTTAAAGGAGTTAAATTCACCTTCTTTGTTTCTAGGTACAGATATGTATATATGACTTGGAGTTGAATTAACTTATTAAAGAGATTCATATTGTTTTGCAGTGTTTATGGATTAAATTAGAATTAAAATAAGCTAATAGAAAGTCAACAAGGTAAAAAGAATATGAATCTCAGCGGGTGTGATTTGGCTTTTCTCGTTGGCGGCATGGAAACTTTAGGACGACTTATACCTACCTACTCATAATATACTCTCTTTTCTTTCTTTTCCTCATAAATTTAACGTAAAGTGAAAGACGCAAAAAGAGACCTTTGTTATTCTATGATAAAAAGGTGTTGAATTTCCTTAAAGTCTATCAAGTAAGTACAGTTTTTTTTTATAAAATATCATTATAAATACTTTTTAAATTGTTCAATAATAAATTACTTTATTGAGTTCCACTTAGCTTCAAATCACTTACCCATGATGGTGGGAGGAAATCGTCAACTATACGAATTGACACGTATTATATGAGACAAATTGGTCAGATGGACCCTTTTAATAGATATTATTTAAATGCTAATGCAGAAAATCTTAGTTTGACAGCAAATGATGCGATGATTCTTATTATTCCATTTTAGAAACTCAGAATAGGGCCTAATTTCTGCAACCTTCGGTGTTCCACAAGGAAGCCATCTTGGCCCTCTGATTTTTATTTTAACAATCAATGATGTTGACACCGTCATCAAAGACTCCTCCATCTCTGTATAAGTATATACCGACGGTAAGAAAATATACAGATTTATATCCTCCCCTATTGATTCCGCCCTCCTTCAGCTCGATTTAGACAGATTTTCTGCCTGGTGCCTGGAAGAACTTTCTCGAGCTAAACGTTACCAAGTGTATTCCCGAAAATGCTAACCACTCCCTCCTCGTAACTATTTTATCAATAATGAGGCGGTTACACAAGTCGATTCAATGGTGATCTTAGAGTTTTATGTGATAAGGAACTGAACTTCCGATTTCATATCTCTAGTTCTATTAATAGAGACAACTCCGCACACAGTTTCGTTAAGCGATGTTAAATAATGGGTGATTTTTTAAGAGGTATAAAATTTTTTTTAAAAAAAAAACACAAAAAATTCGAAAAAATTAATGAAATATTTATTTGAATCGATAGTTTGAACCTTGCAATTTAATGTTTAAAGATAATTTCATGCAAATGTTGACCGCGGCTGCGTCTCAGGTAGCCCATCCGCTGAGTCCAATTTTGGCATACTCTTTCACACATATCGGCCGGTATCTCACGAATGAATGCATGGATGTTGGCTTCCAGTGCGTCAATCGAAGCGGGCTTGTCCCTATAGACATTAGCCTTGGCATACCCCCACAAAAAATAATCTAATGGTGTCAAATCGCACGATCTAGGCGGCCAATTGACCGGCCCGAAACGTGAAATTAACTGTTCACCAAACTCGCCTCGCAATTGCGCCATTGTTTCGCGTGCTGTGTGGCATGTGGCACCGTCTTGTTGAAACCACATATCATGCAAGTCAAGAACTTCCATTTCGGGCAAAAAAAAGTTTGTTATCATCGCTCGGTAGCGTTCACCATTGACAGTAACGCTGCGATTCGCATCATCTTTGAAGAAATAGGCCCAATAATGCCGCCGGCCCATAAACCGCACCAAACAGTGGCTTTTTCGAGATTCATTGGTAGCTGTTGCAATGCTTCTGGCTGATCTTCACTCCAAATGCGGCAATTTTGCTTATTTACGTACCCATTCAACCAAAAATGAGCCTCATCGCTGAACACAAGCAGCGCGCGATGAACATTTCGAACCGAGCACGAATTTTGATAGTAAAATTCAATAATTTGCAAGCGTTGTTCATTTGTAAGACGATCCATGGTTAAATTGCAAACCAAACTGAAGCTGTTTGACAGTGACACAAGGTACTAAACACACGTCAGCTGTCAAAACCAGTGTTGCCAAAACCAAACCAGCTTAAAAATCACCCGATATAATTTTCGGATTGCTATGTCACTAAATCACTTACCTCAGGCCCCTTATCTCGAATATGCTAGCCAGGTATGGTCTCCTTTTTATGCTTCCCATTCATTTGGAATTGAAGCTGTTCAACGAAGATTCCTTCGTTTTGCTCTCCCCGGGTTACCTTGGCCCGATATGTTTAACCTCCCACCCTATATGTAAACCGCCTTAAGCTTATAGACTTTCAACCCCTCGATAAACGCAGGAAAGTGGGCGACATTGTTTTTATCCATCAACTTTAAGCTAGTAATATCGACTACCCTGCGTTTCTTCAAAGAATTATACTTCACACTAACCCTAGAAGTCTCAGATCGGTGTTACTCTTTGATCTCAACTTTCACCGCACAAACTACGGATGTAACGAACCTTTAAATCGCATACCACGTGCTGCTTAGAGTATGCAAAACCTTTAAGACTTCTACTTCTCCTAAAATTCCCTAAAAATCTCCATATATATATAGAAAAAATTCCTAGCCCCAAAGCCCTCTTATGCTAAGTAGTTTATAAGCTTTTTTGTAAACTAAGTAGTAAGTTATTTTTAGACTTAGCCGCAAGTTATTCTTAAGATTTTTGCTTGTTTAATGCCAAAAATGTCAGTAATTCGTCAAAAAAAGGTCGACTATTTTCAGAAATTGGTCAGCCATAGAATTGTTTTATTATTGGTTTTTAGGCGTCTTATTTGTGGGATATTCGCAAAAACTGTATGTCATCTGAAAGGTCAAAGTGACCTCATAAAAGGTCAACTAGTTGCAGTACCTAATTGGTCAGCCATACTATTTTATGAATCTTTAAAAAAAATTTCAAAGTCTCAGTACAAATTTTAGCACCTCAATGGTGGGATATTCGCTAAAAAAAAAAGTATGTCATCTATAAAGTCAGTAATTGGTCAGACAAACTTTAAAAATTCATTAAAAAAAATCTATGGCTAGTTGAAATTTTAAGACTTTTCAGATGTTGCACTTTTTTTTGTGAATATCCCACAAAGGAAGTTTTTACAAAAATTAGGCGTTGATTTAGATTTTCTATTTAGAAAAAAGTTGACCTTTCTTGACTAATTACTCACCTTTTAGATAGCATCCTTTGTTGGCGAATTGAGCCGCCTTAAAATCAGTTTCTAGATCCTAATGGATTTTTATTTAGAACCTGCCTAACACCCTAACACCCGTGCCGTAGCTTATAGATTTGTTTAACCTTACTTTAATAGTAAACCAAATAAACTGCTTATGTATAGAATAACTTCGCTAAATTGTATTTATTTTTACAATCTAAATCGTCCATAAATTTTGGTATTTCCTGCGGCTGTTGCAGATATTTTTATAAAGGTTATATAACAATGAATAGATTATCCTACAAATTATATCCTTATTTTTCATTTAAGAGTCCTTCAAGAACATTCATTATTTATAAGTTCAAGTATAAAAGAAACGTTTTCAATCTTTGTTAAAAGCCCTCATTTTTATGATAAAGGTTTTTTTTTTTTTTGTTTCTTGCTTCAATATAACTTATTTTTATGAAAATGGCACTAGAAACAGAGCTTAAACGTTTACACGGTGTTTCTGATGCTGTATAGCCCTATATTATGTATTTTAATGAATATGTAATGTAATTTTGTTGCTTAAATAAATACAACAGCAAAAAAAAGAGAACAACATTCATTTGTTTAAGACTTTATGGCATTTTTCCGAGTGATAATGCATGCTGTCAGTCCTTTTGGCTCAAGGTTAATGTAATAACGAAGATGAATCGGTATGCGTATGCGTACGGCTGTGAGTTTAATGATGAATGGTTTTTATCTATAGTTAATGGAAGTATTAAGACAATTATGGGACTGAGAGCGATTTCCATAACAATTTATGATATAGGCTTGCAGAATAAATTGTAAATTCAACTGACACTGTCACAAGAAGTGCTAATTTTTGAATGGTAATGCCTTTTTCTTCTGCTCAACAACGTCATCCCAAATTAAATGAAAACCGCGGGATATTATATTAATATGATTCGCTTACTCATCAGCGAGAAATAATATAACTTAACAAAATTTAAAAAATGTTCTTTATTGAAATAGATTGCAGGTAAAAAGTCTTAGAACTATTTTTGTGAAGAATTTTCAGATACGGGAATGCTCGTTCATATGAGTGCTCATTTAATAGCTCTATATGCTCCAGATTTTCTCACGAGGGTTAGCACCCTTCGAATGTACATGACCGTGGGTGTGAGCAACCGTAAAATAAGGAAACGCTAACTCATAAGGAAATTTTAAAAGAGCGTAAAGCACACATGACTCACAACTCACTCACGAGCAAAATCTATTTTGAGCAACTCGTAAGCAGTGATGGGTGTAAAGGATTTTCCTAATACAACACGCATCTATGAATTGGTTTTCTATTTTTCACGAAATTGGAATATCCACTGTTTGCTAAGTCCCACAAACAACCGTGAGTACTACAGTAGATTCCACTTTTAGCGAACACGCTAATATAAAGATTTGAATTAATGCGTAATGAGAGCAGGTATAAGCAGAGCAAAGGTACTGTAGGTATAGTTAGTTTTATGCGTTAATTTCTGCGGGTGTACATAATGAATTTTTGGCATTTAGGGCACTTTTCACAATAACAAAATTGTCAACAAAATCTCTTGCTACTATTCACTCGTTCCTTTATACTCATTCACCATGAGAAGAAAAAAAAAAAAACACAGCACTGCTATTCACCGCGAATACATTGTTGCGAATTCCATAATCGGCATGAATAAATTAAGAAACAAATTCAAATATCTTACAAAAAAAATTTCAATGCGTTATAATTCTAAAATATTAATTATTATTGCTCGCAAGTGATATATTATCTGTTCGCTCTCGTCTTACGCTCACGAACCGAACAGTTTCGCCATCGAGCATTATCAGAGTACTCATGCCGTGAGCTTTTAAGAATCGAGCTTTCGTGAGCATGAGCAAAAATACAAATGCTCACAACTACTAACTCCTATAAGCGAGCGCGTCTTATACCTATAAGTGCTAATTTGAAATTACACATTCGCGAGAATAAACAACTAACTTTTGCATTTTTCATACAACAAATAGGAAAATACAGAAAAAAATAATCGACTAACCTCTGTTCTGATTTTACTCCTACCTTCATTTATCGAGCGTGAAAATATCATTATATTCACTATAGGGTGGTTCAGATTGTATCAACCTCCCTTTATCTTAAAACTTCATATACGGGATATTCGGAAAAAAAATATGCAACCTTAAAGGGCAATAATAATTGGTCACAAAAGGTCAGTAAAAACTGTGCTTCCCTTTCAATCTATACGATTTTGAAATAAAAATATTCATTAAAAATCGCCTTTGGCTCACCAATTATTGAAAAAAGCTGACATTTTATAAAGATTAGTAGAACTTTTCAGATGATATATTTTTTTTCGAATACCCCACAAAATGAGGTGCTAAAAATCAAAACGAACTTAAAAAAAAAACTAACAAAATATATAAAAAATCTACGGCAGAAATGGACCTTTTATGACGATTTAAGTGACTTTACAGATGGTAAAAGGTACAGGTGTCAACAATGGATCACTTTTTACTTCTTGCGACATTGAGCTCGTATTCAAAATAGTAGCCATGACATTTTTTCCTACAGATTTTTCAATGTTTTATCTTTAATTTAAACACAAAATTTCAAGGATTTTTTTTAATTTTGAGGTAGTGAAACAGTTATTTGAAATTTACCTAACCACGTGATCAACTGTGTACTATCATGGGTGTACAAACAAATCAGTGCATGGTACACAGTGAATCAGAGATTTAAGATCAGTTTATTGAGTAAAAACATTATTTTTATATGCATATGTATATTATTTAAGAATAAACAAAAAACCAAAATTAAAAACTCTCCAAGTATAATAAAAAAAATAAATAAAAAACTTAACATTTCTAGTCAGTAAAAAAATCACAAAACGTTACTTTTTTCCACATACAAAAATAAAAGAAAACTGGTAATGCACTTGCTTATAATTGCTATTAGCAAACATCCATATTTGAAAATTATCATGGAATGAAAAAATTGAAATCAGGAGCCTTGAAGAGCTTCCAAGCGCAGTGATTCACTGTGTACAACTTGTAATTGATTCACTGTGTACCATGTTGTCATTTTTCAAAAACATGTTAATAATTAGTTTAGTTTACTATTCACAAAAGTAAGCAAATCGACAACATTTGTTTAGTCTATGTGTAACCAGAAGTACAAATGTTAAACTCAAATGAAGTTACAACCCAAGCATTTTAAATAAGATCAAAAACAAAATAGAAAAAAAAATGACTTACATATGCTGAAAACGCAAACACGCGAGGACAACCTACTTGACAACGAGATCACGCACACTGATGGTTTGCTGAGAGGAGGAGTAAAAATGTGTTCTTTTCTCTTTTTCAGATTCATTTTAAAATAAAAAGAGACATTGTGAAAGCAAGTGATTCACTGTGTACCCTGATTCACTGTTGACACATTTAACCTACCTTTTTTTTGTGCGTATACCTAAAAATAAAATTCTCTACGACTTTGGTAAAATCACTAAAAAAAAAAACAATATGGCTGCCCAATTATATGACACTAAATGCCTTTAGAGAATAGAAGAGAACTGACTTAGCTTTTAGACAATAATGACATAAAGACGTGTTTTTTTTTCAAGTTCCGAGGAAATTGGCCGAAACGAAGTCCTGACCTGCAATTTACATGTTAAGTGCAACAACAACTAATGCCCTTGGGGCTTATCTAAGCGCGGATAATTCTCGGGGCTTAATTTAAACATGGAGAAAAACTCTGTTACCGGCGGTGGCGGCGGCGTGAATTGCATGCTTGTTATATAGATAGTTTGTACGCAAACTCCATTTTTATTCTGTAATGGCTTCGCTAATTCACAATGTCGTTTTTTCAACCAAATCCCTCAGGGCTGTCAAAAAAACATATCTATAGTTGGCGTATCTCCTATATAGATACTGGCCAAGTAGATATCAATGGTTTTATCTTCGATACAAGATAAGGTCAAACTTTTGGCAATAACACCAGACAAGGCCTTTGAGGGCTCAGCGAACCAATGTGTTAATGAGACAATGGGGTTGATGTTGATTTTCGGTAAAAAGAATAGTTTTTTTTTCTTATATTTATTAGTTTTACATAGATTAGATAGGTTTAAATTAAAGATTATATCCTTTCGAAATAGAGTTTAGATTTTAGAGCTTATAGTTGTAGATTAGGCTAAGCTTTTTTCAAGACATTCTCGTTTTTTTTTGTTTTACCGAAAGATCTACTTATAACCGTTTCCACCGTTTCACCAATGCAGTGGCATTAGGAAACTAAGTCTGTACGATTTACTTCTTTTTTTTTTCAAATACCTTTCCTGATAAACTATCCACTTTACTATCCTCATCCTTTAATATCGGCTTAGCTGAGCTAGAGTAAGCACTCCACAGCCTAAAGCTAACCCACTACTGGAACTAACTGACGTTTTGTGACCAATTAGTTACTTTTTAATTAGAATACGAACTTTTGAATATATAATATGTACCTATATTTATATCGGGTGCTAATCTCCCGAAACCCGTATGATCACCTCTCCATAGAACTCAAACCACTTCGTCCTCAGCCCTTTGAAATTTCTATAGTATTTTCTGAATCGAAAGCTTTTTTCCAAATATTGGTGTTTAATTGACATTTTTTTTCATTCAAAATTAAGCATTTCCCACTGACTGATTGATGTTTTTTTTTTAATTATTTTTGCTTTTGCAAAGCCTCTTCTTTAACATCAAACTTCATAATGTACATAGATAAATACAAACAGAATCTATCCAGGTCAGACATACATAAAATGAAAGAATGTTCTATAAGTGGCATCGCGTAATCGATGGTCCACTGCAAAAAAAATTGTGTGAGTGCCGGTACACACGGTTAATATGTGTAAACATCAACGTGCGCGGATCCAAAACGGACTTGTTTTTGCTTGAAGGGGATCTTAAGATTTAGTTCATTGAACGCACCCATCCTAGTATGCAGATCGTAACGTTGCACACCGGAACGTTGCACGACGTAACGTTGCACACGAACGTTCACGTTTTTTTTTCACTCTACCGCCAGCATAGATGCTTACACATCAAAAGACTTTAATCCAGTTTCCAGAATTGTCAAGAACCTTCCATGTAGCAGCCAAAAATGTTGTTTGTTATTTTTTTTTTTTTTCTATAGTTCGCTCTCGATTGTCTCAATTCTTAAACGTGTTTCAAATAGCGTTAAAACCGCTTTCATTATAATCTACATAACACCAATCCGATATGCCATGGCCTTCAAAGGATATAAGCTGTGTTCGTATACATACTCGTGTGGAGGTAACTTCCCAAATAAATTGTAACAGTCGAACAGTGAACATTTTTGCTTCCTAACTGTAGGTATGTGCCGAATTGTCATGCATTAAGAATAATGGAGACTTTTTACGTATCTGGAGTCTGGATCTGGACTTTTTACGACTGCTGCTTTGTACAACCGAACAACGACGCGATGCGATGCTCGCCAGTTGCTTTGTCGTGTATGCCGTCCTCGAAATCTCGAAGCGCCAGCAAAATCGTAGAACCGTGAAAGGATATGAGTTTGCAAAAGGGATAAAACTTCTATTGTCTTTTTGTGGCATCTCTATCACTGCGTTGTCATGTCATCGTGCTGTGGGGGCTGTTGGCATTCGAAAATGAATAAGAAAGAAAATATACCTACCTGCCTTACTTGGTGGGCCATTTTTTGCCTATGATGGGACGCAGGGAAATACTATAAAGAAGTATCGTTGCTGAATGAAGACAGAGTGTGGGGATTTCGCAAATTCACATATCTGACGTATAACGGTATTTAGGTTATTGGATTTTAAGAACGTTCCTGTGTGTGCGAAGGAATATTTTTTTATACAGGCAGTGGGTGACATTAATTTCAAAAGCTCTTTATATGCAATGAAAAACGTATGTCATTGACCGAGATCATTATTTTGTACCGAGAATGCATTTGTTATTGTGTGTGAAATAGGTATAAGTACCTAAAGGTATTCGAATAAGAATGAATGGAAAGAGTGTTTATACACTTACAGATTCATATAGATTGGTAGCAAACCTAGAAGCTAGAACATCAGTGTCAGAGTAGGACAGAGATAGCTGTAGCTTAGGATGGATTGAAGGATTGTGAGTCTCGCAAGGAAAATGCGTTTTCAGTTCTTAACAAAGCAGGAAATAGGTCTTGATTTATGTGTGCTAGTGCTCCTGATGACTGATTCCAAGTTTTTAAAAGTAAGTAGGTACCTTGATATGGTTTAAATGGAGCATTATAATGAAGTTCACATACAGAATAAAACAATTCTTTGGTATAAGGCAAAATCAATTACCCATTTACACTCCATATATCCTTGTCTAGTGCCAATACCACTTAAGCCGTCAGTGGTAAAATGCATTTTTTAGGTGAAATTATAGCTCACTGGTCGGTTTGAACGTCTGCTACCTCAGACTGTAATTTAATGACCTCTGCTACCTCAGAATGTAATTAAGTGCCGTTTGCAATCTCACACTGTAATTTAGTGACCTCTGCTATCTTAGCGCCGCTCCGTCGCCGCTGTAAAACAAGCTTTTTTACAGGAAGTTTGGCGCATTCTTAAATGCCTAGAGAGGCGATGTGTCAGTTTTTGGTCAATTGCGATTTGATTTTGGTATGACGTTGGGCAATATAATTTAAAATTATAAACATAAAAAATTCCCAAAGTTTTATAATTCCCAAATTCCAAAACAAGAATTCTTCTGAATTTTATGACAATTTTTGATTTTGCCGTTATTACATTTGAAAAATATGTCGGGCGTTATCAAATTCCTTAAGTTCAGAAGTGGAATAATGTCTCCAAATTCGGGGACTTATTTTAATATTAACTGACTCCCCAATTTCGAGAATGAAATAAATCTCCCAGATTCCATAAAATAAATCCCCGATTTTTGAAAGCATTTTCATATAAAAACTCTACTAATTCAAATAAATTTTGGAGGGATATTTCATTTTGTGTTTTTAGGGGTTAAAACTTCAATTTGTTAAAAATAATGATTTTGTCCAACTTTTTTCAATTATTCATTTATTCAATTATTTTTTTTTACTTGCAAATAAAGGTAATACTTTTATATCAAGTTATGAATTTGTACTCGAGATTTTGATCAAACTTGACATTACGACGATAGCGAAGACGAAAAAAGTGGGTCTCGCAAAAACGTCCGTCTGTCTGTCTGTCTGTTCGACTACAGCCTAAGCAGAGGGCTCGATTTTCTTTAAGCTTGGTACCTAGCATTTTTTGGACATTCCCCCACCCATTTTTTTATCTTTTTTTTAGGACCAAAACTAACAGTAGCTGTCATCCAAAATTTCTTGGCCAAAAAGGAAAAACTTATTTTTCTCAAACTTATTTTTTCTTTTTAAGAACTCAATAAATTTAAATAGTTATAAATTGCTGTTTAATAAAATAAATGGTTCCGAAAAATGGTTATTAATGGTACCTCACAAAGAACCATTTTTTTGATTTTTGCTTTTCTCGAAAATGGCTCAACTGATTCTGATCGACTTTTATATGAAAGATTATTGACATATTTTAAATAATATTGTGAACCAAAATGTCCATACAAATATTTGTTTGATTTTTAAAACAAGTTTAAATTTTTTTTTTGAAAACTCAATATTTCAAAAACGACTCTGTCGATTTTTATGAAACTTGATAAAAAGCAGTTTTTTACCCAAAAATAACGGTGCCTCCCATACGAATGTTTAAAAACCATTAAGACAAATATTTTTTTTTCTCAAAAACGACTCCTACGATTTTTATAAAATTATTTTCGTTTGTTGAAATTAGTATGATCTATAATTTAAAATTTTTAAATTTTATATTTTACGTTTAGTAAGAGTACCTCTCATAGAACGGTTTCTTTGATTTTCGACTATCCCAATATCTGATCAACCGAGTAAAAGAAAATATACAGAAGCTTGTAACAAATATAAATAAAAGTGCGTATCAAAATTTTCTAAAAATGATTTTCGGATTAAAAAAAAAAAAAATCAATATTATTTTTTGAAAATTCGATATTTTGAAAACGGTTAGCATTTTTTTTCTGAAGTTCAATTTTTAACTCAACATTAAAAAAAATTGGGGTACCAATTATTTTTCTCATAAATTTTAACGAAATTTTATACCTATTTAAAAAATTAATTCTTTTTAAAACCGCTCCTACGATTTTCAAAATTTAGTTCTCATAAATTAAGATTTATATAAGAAATCAAATGGTGTACATCGCATTGGGTAAAAACAGATTCAAAGTATTTTAATCAATTTCTTTCTAATTTTGTTGATTTAAGACAATTTACCAGTTTAAATAATATAATTTCCTTTCATGCATATTGCATATGTGCAACACTGGGCTATCTTGTTAATTTTTGTATACTCACATAATACCACCTGAAACTAAACTAAGTTTTGGCAAATGGATAAAATATAGACTCCCATAGCTAATTTATTTCAGCTATAGAACCACAATGTGATACCACATAAGAGCAAGTTCGTGCTTCCCAGTCGTTCATATTTTTTTAAATAAGGATTAAGGCTCCATCTAGTCTTAAGAAAATTAACTTGAGATTCGATTAATACATAGAATCAAATGAACAAAAGACACACACTTTTTAAGCTAATATTTTCAGATTTTTGGATACATTTTGTATTAATGTTGATTTTTAGCTTTTTTATAAATCCCTATCAATTAAGAATTCATAGTCAAATTGAAAACTAAAAGTCAATCTAGTACATGTCTATTTTTTTTAATTTTTATTTGAAAGTAATTTTATTTAATAGCTAAAACAGGTAGGTATATATATGTATTTACTGTACAGTACCTAGGTATACCTACTGTTAGTGTGCTCTTGTATATTTATAATTAAAATTAGTGTGAAAGTTATAGTTACAATACTACTAGTTGCACCACCCGGCTTCGCACGGCTAGACAAACCTAAATCTTCCCATAAAAATTACAAAAGAAAATACTAATTTTTTTACTTTTTGTAATCGATTATGCAGGTGACATGGTCGACATTGCGCCAGTGCTTCATCATGCACCACCGCGAAATCTAACATACCGACAATTGCATCAGTGTAAACTTAACTTAATTTTATGCGCCTTTTGCAAAAATGTCAGCGGAACTGGTGAAATAAAATAGATTTTGATATAATTGGGTAGCTTGCGATATATTTTGAATTAAAAATGAAGTGAGGGGGTAGTGCATTATGCACCAAAACAGCATGGTTTTAAATGCACGATGGTGCATTTTGTACGCACCTGATTATTATGTTTTCTTAGGTTTTTCTATTTTTGTTTAAGATGCCACGGAAGCCAGTTTCGAATAGGAACAAAGGATTTCACACAAAGGATGATATGAAACAAGCCGTCTCTCATATAGATGTTGGAATGTATGTAGATTCAAAAGGCTGCAAAGGAATGCAAGCTTTCGTTCCACACTGTACGAAGAAATTTTTTAAAATCGAAGAATTCTGATCCTCTTTCCGACATCATCAAATCCAAAGTTTTCTATATTGAAAAAATATAAGAACCTAAGAACAGTAGCAACGAATGTTTCATTTCATTTTTGAGACTAAAATTTGCTCTTAATTTTGCTCTAATCAATGATGAGGAGATAAAATACATTCTTTAAAATCCTGCTGTATCAGGACCAAAGCAGAGACAACAGTCACTATACAAATTTTGATACGTTGATCTATTCCGTTTAACTGAAAAAGAATATTAATTAATTCTGTGGCTATTTTTTTTTTCTTTTTTGTTATATTTTAAAGAGAAATGATTAATTTACTTTTTTGTGATTATTAAATTCGGATATATTTTTTTATAAATATTAATTGAATAATTTTTTTTTATTTTTAAAGATGCATACAATGAATTCCTATGATTTTTTTTTCTTAAATAAAACCCAATATCTCTTGAAATGCTTGTTTTATTTCTTAAAATTAGTTGGTGGTGCATTGAGTACCTGCATGGTGCATTGGCCGACATAAGACTGGTACAGTATGCACCATTTCCCTTTTTCTGAACAATTAATTTTAGATTTAATGATAAACATACTAGGCAAAAACAAACTATGAACGAATTTTTCTGACAAATCTATATAAATGATGTTAAAAAATCTAACAAAAAGAATAACATTTGAAGAAAGTAGGACTATTTGAAAAATGGATGGTGCAATGTGGAACATATCACCCTATACTACTTTCTGGGTTTCAACCCACTTTACGTTATGAAAGGCTTGATTTTTTAAAAATATGATCCTCTTAGTCCAACCTTTACTGCTTTCCCAACACAGAAAGAATTTTTGTATTCAAAAACCACTGTTTCATTTGTACCCCTTTTCACTCTATAAATAGCATTTTCTTACTATAGCTTTTCAAACATAAACATAATTTTTAAAATTGGATACCACTTTTCGTTTTTCACCACCTTTCAAATTATTCCTAAAGCTATCCACTCAAAATAACCTTAAAAATTTCTTTAATCAGACATTTTATTATTTGTACCCTATCTCACCCTACAAATAACAAAATCTGAAAAAGAAATTCCCTAGAGCCATTTCCTAAGAAAACCCTTTCAAACAAAATAGGAATTTCTTAAATCGGATAATTTTTTTTACGTTTACCTCATTTCACCCTACAAATACCATAAATTAAACAAATATCCTTGAAACTATTTTTAAGAATAATCTTTTAAACGCAGGTAGAATATTTTCAATCACATACGTCTTTTTCATTTTACCCCATTTCACCCTACAAATAGATTTTTTCCGATATTTTAATAGTCATTCTGCTATTCGGGGCAGAGACGAATCCAACAAATGGGTTCAGCTGTTCTTGAGTTACGAATGTTGTAACTAAACCGACTTTGTTTTAGGAATATATATTTATATTGAGAAGTTTATTACCTATTACTATTATTAGATTAGTGTTGCTCTTGTTTTAAAGCAATAATTATATATTTTTGATTTTAAAATTTTTTGTTAAAATTGCTGCAAAATAAAAAAATACTTTTATTTTGATAGTCTGAGCGAATTTGTTATTATTTTGCGGCGCCAAATTATCGTTCTCTCCCTTTTAATTTTTAAACATTTTTCCCTCCGAACAATGTCAATAAAAATTTTTATTTTTTTTTGACAACAACTCAACTTCAATATTTACTTTTTGAATTATCTATCAATCACAACATTAAACAGTTGATTTGTATATACATACATTCACCTAAAATAAAGTGAAATCGTGAAGTAAATTTAAATTTTTTTCCCAAAAAAAAATACAAAATCTTAAATATCTGTCCATTTTTAATCGAAGAATTACCTTAATTACTACAAATGGATAAAAGTAAATATACCACATTTAATAATCCTGAATGATGGAATCACAATAATAACATTTTTTTAGAAAAAAAAATCAATAATATAGGATAGCATATCAGAAACTTACCTGAATACATAAATAGGACGAACAAAATCAGATAGCATTGAGCCATGTTGTGGTATTTCTCTCTGAGGTTCAATTATCGTCGTAATCCCATTTCTGACTGAAGCTCCGGGAAAGAGTCCGATCAACATTTGCACATTGTGTTTGATTTTATATTTCGATTAAAAAAACTTTTTTTTTCCATTTTTATTAAATTTTTTGTTTTTTTTTCTATTTTATCATCTCGATTCTCTTCTTTTCAATTCAGTAAAAACATTTTACGATCCATAAATCCTTGCCTTGGGCTATCACCTTTCGAATTAAGTCGATGAAACGACAACATATTTACATGGGAGAATAATTCCTTGCAACTAACACACAGATTTCGAAATAATATTGGTTCCAGAAACCGGCTTATACATAATTACCAAGATTTATTTTGAGAGTTTCGACGGATTAAAAGTTCATAATCCTGAGAGGATATTTTTTCCGGTGGCATTCGTCTGCTAATATCAGAGTCGGTATTTGTCGATAACGTTATTGTTGATATCCAAGTTTCTACTGTGAAGAACGTGTTGGTACTCTGATTGGATGTTCGTCCTGGAATTTGAAAGAAGAAAATTTTGTTTAACTTTGTGAAAAGTTAGGTTCATTCCAATAAAAAGTATAAAATCAAAACAGCGTGTATACACTATACCCGCTGTCCTGACATCCTGACAATAATTTATCATTTTTCAAGGATATATTGCATTTTTTGCGAGATGAGAATAATAACCTAGAGGCGACCGACGATGAAAGCGACAGAAAAGAGAGGGCGAAGTGACAAAAACTTGGATGAGGATGCAGCAGTAATTTCTCAACTACTTTTTTAGTATCTGTAACTACTTTGGAATGTTTTTATAGTAGGTATGTTCCTAGTTGTAGTTGGTGCTGACTGAGAGGGGGTATAAATAAACATATAAACAGTGTTTACAAGGTCTGAGTTATGAGCTAGATGGGGACTATTAATTTGGGTATAACATGGCCTTACACAGAAGTTACATATATTTATTATCTTTTCGACGTTTTTTTTTATTATTTTTCGTGTTTTAGTAGTTTTTTACTTTTTATTTTTAGGAAGGAGTTGTCGTTTTTATTATTAACTTCCGGTTTCGATTTGCCAATGTTATAAAAACCAGATGCGATAAGAAATACCATGAATTATCATTCTATCAAATAAAAGGAAATGAAATCAGTCTTTGATTAGAGAATATATTTTATATGAATATAACATTTTTTTAAAGAATATAAATAGAATGTTTTTTTAGTCTGCCGATTGACTTTTATAAATTTGACTATATTTAGTAAAGGGTTTTTCAACAGGGACGCTACAAAAGTAGAGCAACAGGGACAGCAAACGACGCCATATTTCTTGCCGTTCTTTTGAAATTTCTCTTCGGAATGGTTTGCCATTTCTTGATGGAAAGATATACGAGCCAACAACGAGTCGAAATTATTAAAATTTACTACCGAAATTTGGAGTCAGTGGCCTCAACGTTAAGAGCGCAACGTCCAATTTATGGTCGTCATAATCGTCCTAGCAGATCAACAATTGAGCGTCTAGTGGAAAAATTTGAATCCACAGGCACAGTACAAAATGTTCCCGTGCCAGTGAGACAAAGAAGTGCCCGTAAAGTCGAGAATATTGCTGCCGCTAAGGCTTCAGTTGCAGAAAGCCCAAATGTGTCTCTCACACGTCGTTCTCAAGCGTTGGGCATCTCTGTAACGTCGTTGTGGCGTATTTTGCGAAAAGATCTTGGCCTACATCCTTACAAGATTAAATTGACGCAAGAACTGAAGCCGCTTGACCACCAGAAGCGTCGTATATTCGTGAATTGGGCTGAGCAACAACTTGAAAATGATTCGGATTTTCATCGAAAAATCATCTTCAGCGATGAGGCTCATTTCTGGCTGAATGGCTTCGTCAATAAACAAAATATGCGGTATTGGTCAGGCAGCAATCCACACGTACTCCATGAGTCATCATTGCATCCCGAAAAAATTACGGTTTGGGGTGGTTTATTGGCCGGCGGCGTCATTGGGCCGTACTTCTTTCGTGATGATCAAGACCGGCACGTTACTGTGAATGGGGATCGCTACCGTTCAATGATAACCGAATATTTTTGGCCCCAATTGGATGATATGGACTTGGAGGACATGTGGTTCCAACAGGACGGCGCCACAAGCCACACAGCGAATGTCACAATCAATTTATTTGAGAACGTGTTATATCTCACGAAATGGTCCAGTCGCTTGGCCGCCTCGGTCGTGCGATTTGACGCCGTTAGACTATTTCCTGTGGTTCTACGTCAAGTCTATGGTCTATGCCAACAAGCCAGCGACGATTGATGAACTTCGTACGAATATCGAAAGTGAAATTGCAGCAGTATCGGCCGATTTATGCTTGAAAACCGTCGAAAATTTTGTTCAGCGTCTGGACTTTTGCAAGCGTGCCCCTGGTGCCCATGCAAAAGAAATCGATTTTCATACATAATGGCATCAAACGTTCTTTAACAGGAATAAAGAATTTTATTGATATCTAAAACCGTTTTTGTTTTATTTAAAAAAAAACTTTTGTAGCGCTCTTATTTAAAAACCCGATACCTACCTACATATGAATTTACAAAGATTTTACATTTTTTTTAAATACATTACGTAAATTTAATGAACGAGAGTAGATAAATGCTAATTTATAACAGTTTTTCGCCATCAGAAGTGCCACTGGGTCCGTTTGAACATAATATCTTCTTTCTAAACTATAAATTCTATTTTTGTCTGCCTATCACCTATAGACTCAAAAACTACTGAATCCATTTCGTTGACATTTTCAGAGTTTGTTCCAATTATCGGCGGAAAGGTTTAGAAAGTTTCCGTAAAATCCAGATGGGCATTTCTTACGTTCTTTTATTTGAGTTTTCTCCTACGTCCTTAAAGCAAAAAAACTTTGTTACTATAATATGTTCTCTTAAAGCCAAGCATCATGTTTTTTTTTTCTCGTGCACTGCCCCACGCACGCTCACAGTGCTCCGTTTGTAAAATTTTGGACTCAAAAATTAATTACCACGCCAAGTCTTAACAAACAAAAATCAAGAAATTTGGTACACTTAATGATGACTTTATGATTTGGAACCTGTGTTCGTTTGCATTGGAAATTGGAGACTCTACTATAAGTGTAGGTCAGAATATATATGTAAAGGGTTTTGCAATAAGAGGTGTTATTTTGATATTCAAAGAAAAATGGCATTTTTTGAAATAAATGATCGGATGTTTATTTTATTATAAAGAAGAAGGTATGCCGTTAATAATGGAACACAACATCAGCCAAAGCCAAATGGCCGCCACGACCACGCTTACAGGACCATATCCTTTCATGAAATTTTCCATAACCAAATCGCAAAGTGGCTGCCCTATGTCCTCGAAAGCCTCACGAATTCCATCTTTGAGGTCTTGAATCGACGCTGGGCTGTTGGCGTAGACCTTATCTTTCACGTGGCCCCAAAGGAAGAAGTCGCAAGGTGTTAAATCACAAGATCTCGGTGGCCAATTGTGATCACCTCTTCGAGAGATAACACGGTCCGGAAACTTTTCCCGTAAAAGATCGATGGTTTCATTGCTTGTGTGGCACGTAGCGCCGTCTTGTTGAAAGTAAACGTTGTCCAGATCAATACCATCCAATTCCGGCCATAAAAACTCATTAATCATCTCTCGATAGCGCAATCCATTGACCGTAACTGTTGCTCCAGCCTCATTTTCGAAAAAGTAAGGTCCAATGACCCCGCCGGACCATAAACCGCACCAAACAGTCACGCGTTGAGGATGGAGAGGCTTTTCAACAATAACTCTTGGGTTTTCCGAGCCCCAGATGGGACAGTTTGGCTTGTTGACGTAGCCTCCGAGGTGGAAATGGGCCTCATCAGTCAAGATGATTTTTCGATGAAATTCCGGATCATTTTCATGCATTTCAAGGACCCAATCAGCAAAGACACGACGTTGTTGATGATCAGCCGGCTTGAGTTCTTGTGTTAACTGAACTTTATAAGCCTTAAGACCCAATTCTTTATGCAAAATACGGTGTAATGACGTTTGTGGAATGCCTAATTCCAAAGAACGACGAGGAATGGACAAACCTGGGTTTTCTTCAACACTTTGGGCTACAACAGCAATATTCTCAGTTGTTCTTGAGCGACGTGCACGGGTTTTATTCTTCACATCACTAACTTGTCCCAATAGCTGGAATTTGTCCACCAATTTCTGTATTGCGGTCCGAAAAGGTGCTTCACGACGACCCAAAAATGTTTTTGTTTTACGAACCGTCTCTGCCAAATTTTCACCATTTTTATAGTGAATTTTAATAATTTCAATGCGTTGTTGAAGCGTGTATCGTTCCATTTTTATTAATGGCGTAGTTTCTACTTGTCAAATGTCAAAAAATGACAGCTTCAAAAGTGACAGCTACCGAAATAGCGGGCTATTCAAAATAACACCTCTTATTTGAAAACCCTATAGTTCGAAATTTAAAAATAATAAGAAACATTTTCAGAAATCTAGTCGGATTGAAATGCCTTTAAATTTGTGGTTGAATGTGAGTTTTCAAATGAAATAAATACCGATGTGTACTAAATTTAGAAACTCAAGTCAAAAATGCTGCACAACTTTTCAAAGGAATTAGAACTAAGTTTATGGGTATTTTTGTATTGAAAATTATTTAAAGACCAAAGATTTTTATCGAAATTTGAGAATTTGGGAAGTTTAACAATTTAAAGGTCAACGAGTCAAAAACTTGAAATATATAATATATATAATCAAATAATTAGGTACTTAGTTAATTACCTACCTATAAAAGAAGGTATCGTTTTGTTTTGCTAGTTGTTGTATTTCAATCTCACGTCAGACTAAAAATTCTGACAGTTTACAGTGTTCCTAAAGACCAGTTGCACTTGCAATATCACTGAATACAGCGTCATTTCATTTATTTTCGTCAAGAACTGGCGTGGGAAACGATTTTTGATTCCAACAATAATCGCACCCTGGGGATGTGTTTTTTTTTTAAATTGGCCCACTACCACACCCATTTTTCTTATGTTTTAGTTTTGCACTCTTTGAACGTGTTTTTTAATTTGTTTAAAGCTTTCCCAATGGTCCAGAAGTATGCAAATTAAAATGTATGCGCATCACATCAAAACTGATATACAAAATTACTTATGTTCCGTTTTTCAGTGCTGAGTTAAACCAGAGTAAGCTAACCCCAGAAGTAAATTATCCCATCATTGTTAACTGGAGGAAGAAGTTTTACGGTAGAGAATCCATGCGGAACGACTAAACGAACTCGGTGGATAAAACTTCAAAAGTATCTGTTCAGTTTATCCTGAGTTAACTCACCAAATTTGACAAGTCATTAGGGGTTTAACTTTAATATCGAGCGAAAAAACTGGACCTTAAAATTGAAGTTGGAAAAAAATTTGTATGTCGAGAAAAAGAAATAAAAATAAAATTAAACTCTTGAACGCATGCTGGGTATGCTCAGGTTTTTTAGACCTAAAACATATTTATATATATAGCTGGTCAATCAGAGAGCATGCGGTGAATGCTTCTTTAAATAGTGGGATTGGACTGGATTGGATCCACTCCTGTACGAATAATCAAGACTGTTTTGTCTTTAAAAACTTAGATGGTTCAATTTCATGCCAACCGATGCATCTACTTAGACCCCACCTTCACCTAATTATCAAAACATGACTTCCCAAATGAAGAAATGAAATAAATGTCCAGTTCTATATGGAAATGAAAACCTTCACCAGATACCTTAAGTTTAGTTGAGTAGAAGACGGGTGCTCCATTGAGGATATGATGACCATTAGCATGCAGTTTGACAATCCCAAAGACGAATCAGATCGTATAGGTTAGGTATATATGTTTCTTAATTATAGAAAACAGCTTGCAAGCTTATTACAGCCTTGCGTTAAGCTCCGCATTTGAAATTTTGAGGTCGAGAATATCTCCATTAAGGATCTCTTACCTAAATATCTGGGTATACCTATACTTATTTTGATATCGTCCACAAGAGTTACACTGGGAGCGGGAAGTACACAAAAGAGGGCTAAAAATCAACTAAGCGGATCACAATACTCCTATATAGTAAGAAAGCCAATAACAAAAGCGCCAATTCAAAGAAATCATGTTCTGTAAACCGAAGCATTACAAATTTAAGAGAACAGTATTTTAACAGTGAAAAGTTATAAATTATGGAAATCCATCATGAACTGACTTAAAGTCATCAGTGCCAAAGATTTTATCCTGCACTGCATGTGTTTGAATATGTCTATCATGTATATTGAAATATTAAAATTTTGATCACATCATCTTGGACATGGACATGCGTTTAAGTTCTTTTTTTTTTTTTGCAAAAATGTCCTTTGTGATGGAATTTATCCACAGGCTCATATTTCTCCCTTAAAATTGTAGAACAAAATAAATACAAAAAAATTGCAGATACAAACTCAAAAAGGAATACAAACAAGCAAGGGCTGAAGTCATGATAAATAAGAAAAATAGGCTCAAACAACCAATGACCGTAGTAGTTTGTGAAGTTCAGTTAACTAAATATTGTAAAATCTACAAATAATGTCCTGATTTAGCTGAAATGGAGGTCGAAGTTTTTTGTCTGCTTATTAAAACTTATTTAAAATTTGGATGAGACTAGAGAAATGCCAATTAATAAAAAATATAATACTTTATCGACATTAAAAGTGGGCGTGCGTTAAGAGTGTCTTCTTAAAAAAAAAAAAAACTCGAAGTATTCCCGCCGCGCCGGTGTGGCTGGGGTGGTCCTTGGCGGGGGTGCATAAACAAACAGTACTTTTGTAAACTAAACTGATATAAATTGGCATGTTTGGAGTAATTTCCCCTTAAATCTACCGATTGCTGTAAAATTAAGAAATTCGTACTTTAGCCGTACTTCACGAATGTGGAATGCTCTACCTCTATATCCATTACTATATTCAGACTTTCAAACCTAATGTGCATTTTTATCTGCTTTTAAGTCTCATCCATCTTCAGTAATGTTCACCCACAGTGATTAAAGCTTTTAAGAATGTTTTAATTAAAAAAATAAAAACACCTCTTCATCAAAGAAATTGTAAATCTCAATAAAAACTGCTCAAAATTCAACTCTAACGCCCGGATTTTAAGCCTAACAAGTCACATGTTTTCATTAATAGTAAACGATACGCCTGTGGCAGGCGGTTATAACAACCAGCAAGGAACTATGTGTTTTTAAGGAATGTTGGATAGAAATGATAAAACAGACAAACCTCCTGTACAGTTGTCGTCGTCGTCGGCTGTCACGGAGATAGACAAAGGGGATGTCCTAATCCCTTTCGTCAGAAATTTGCATTTCCTTTTTGTTATTTTTGACAATCCTTGAATGACGGAGCTGGGGCGTTGGATTATGGGCGGTTATGGGGCAAGTTTGTATATCCTAAAGTTATGTTTTTCACTCTACTCTCTCTGGCTAAAGGTGATACTGTTCGTCATATCCAATGAAAACTACTGGAGTGAACATAAATAAATTTTATTTCTATCTTATGGCATTGTATTGTGCGGATTTGTGTGTGTGTATAGTGTCTATAGCGTGTGAGTCCTCTGCCTCTGGTCAGGAGGATTTATTGTCGTCGTTTATGTAGTTGAAATGCCATCAAACTGGGAGACTGTTTTTTTATTGTTGTCTCTTATTGCAATGTCCGACTGTAAAAAAATTGTTAAATTAGTTAAGCTTGCAGGAATCGGATTAGCTAGGATAAACATTTCTGGGAATGACATGTTGTGAGAGAATTTATGCGTTTTAAGCAAGTTCTTAAGAATATTAAAAGATTTTTTAATTTATATAACTTTATTTGGTGTCGTTAAGAGTTGTTGTTTTCAGCTTATGTCTCCATGCAGACCCAATATCGTATTAACACTTAATGAAATAATTCTTTGCGATAGTCCTTAACCCCTAAAGAAATAAATGATATAGGTACCTAAGCCCTCTAAATAAAAATAAAACCGCAAGTTCATGCGATCCTGTCGTGCATTTTATTTCAAAACAAAATGAATATTTATTTAAGTTATTTTTACCTCTTCATAACAGTACAGGTATTTGTTATGGTTTTGTGAATTTTAATAATTTTCATTATTAAAACCTGCTTAAAAACAAATACCCAAGTATTTCCTCATAGAACTCGGAAATCACCACACAAAAAGCTTAAAAAATAAAAACATCTTACAGAACAAAAAAAAAAAATATCAAGACATTATGTGTTGTGTTCAAGGACAAAAGGAATGCTTCCTGGTGTATACGCAAATGAATTCTATTACAAAAGCCCATGAGGAGACAAACGTTTCACAGCATTTGCACGTTCACTTTTTGCAGTTGTTGTTGGCCAGTTATAGTCTTGTTTTTTTTTTTATGGCCCAACAATTGACTCAACAAAATACCCACAAAGAAAGCTGGTTGTGTAAACAGAGTTGACTGGTCTTAATCAAAAGACATGGATATACCTTTAGTATAAAGACGGAAATCCTCTGCCTATATCTACAATTCTACATGTAACAATAGGCTTTTTCTTAGCCAGTTGAATGGTCTTAGCATAATATGATGTCAGCAAAAGATGAGACGCCTTTAAGGAGAGCATTGCCTTCATTTGTTTTTATTGTTGTTGAAGAAATGTATAGTTAGATATTTTTTTTTTTTGAAAGAAAGTCCCTTCAATATGAAGCAACCAGAAAAAATCATACACGCATATTTGTGAAAACAGGGTTCACAGGACAAGGGCTCTTCCTTAAAAATTTATTATTTTTCCCACCTTTCTATCCAAAAATGGTATTCGTTCCATCCGATGTTTTCGCATGTATTCGCATTCAAGATTATTTGCTGTTGAATCTTTCATCGCTCTCTGAAAACTCATTTGGTATTCATCAAATGTTCAAGCATTATCCTATAACAATCAGAGGGGGGTTGGCGCGATATATTTTGTTTTCTAAAATGACGGAAGGTGGATACCACATTCGTAATTTAGAACCGAGGTTGCCAGCCCTTCTAAGAGGCATATAGATATGATGGAAGTGGTGCTCAACGTTTTAAAACTACCTACTTGAACTCAAAATAACCCATTTTTACATGAGGAAGTATATATTTGCAGTATACACTTTATGAGCAGAGTAGTTGAATTTTTACTTATATGTATGAAATATTTCTTATATGAAAATTATTAAGGTAATCATTATAAAAGGGGGGTGGGGCGTGCCACAGGGCTCTGTTTTATCTCCGATTCTTTTTTTCTTATCATCATTAATGATCTTCTATTAAGCTAAAAATTCTAATCCACTTCCAACTTCAATATTTTGCGGACGACAACACTATTAGTTTCTTTTTCGGAGCAAAAACCGAGCATTAATGTAAGAAAAACATTCATACTTGACGCAGATAACTATAAAATTCTTCGTCTCTAGGTAAATACTTTAATAATTTTATAAAAATACACATTCAGGATTTAAACTTTTTTTTAGCGGGATGATTTTGAATAATCTGGCAACACTGCACTCAGAGTGTGAGTGTTATGTAGAATAAGAAGTTTACGTTCAATTTCTGTCAATTTAAACAAAAACTGGGGCACTTCTTAACAGGGTTGTCACTTTGCTACAATTGCAAAAAATCTACTGCACTTTTTTTGAAAAATAAATCTACTGCCTTTAAATCAAATCTACTGCACTTTTGGTTTTACGAAAAATAATCCATAAAATAATTTTTCAATTCTGTCATTAAATGCAGTCATCTCATTCTTCATGAAACCCACCCTTTAATTTATGCATACAGAGCTTTCGCCTATCGGCATTGTTTTGATGACAATTGACAGCTGTCAAAACAAATCTGTCAACGCTATGTTTCTATTTATGTATTTCAGTTTGTTTTTTGTTTTCATTGTTAGAAAATGGGAAAGGATGGATACATTTTTAATTAAATCTGCAAGCAAAATGTTAAATTTTTTAAGTGGTTTAAAATTGATATTTGTGTTTATTTAGTAGTGATTTACAAAAAAAAAAAAAAACGGGCTGCAGAATAGGAAAATCAATGTGTTGAGCAAGTTGCTGGTCCCATCAGAAGCTTAAGTTTATATTTCTAAGTAGATACTTTTAACAGGCAGTCAGATTTTCTTGTTTAGGTTTTTAATATAAATCTACTGCAAAAACATTGAAACTACTGCACTTTTTTTTGCAAATCTACTTCGGAAAATTTTTCAAAAGGTGACAACCCTGCTTCATAAGCATTTGTTTACAAAACCTCTGGTCGTTGGATTCCATTGTTTCTGAAAGTCTTAACCATGCATACAATTTGAGTTCCCCCCCCCCCCTAATTTAACTATTTCCCAAACAAAATGTTTATAATTCTACCTATATTTAGCTATCTGAGATTCGAAAAATTTATATTCAAAAAATATTCAGCTTGAAATTCTGAACATTTCTTGTGTTAAGTCAAACTATATGCAGTTAAGGACTATTCACATGAGAGCGACCAACTAATGAATGAATAAATGTGATTTAAAACAATTTATAAACCGAAATTCTTCATAAATTCTTATCAAAATCGTAGAAATATAATTTATTATAATGTTTAGATTCAAAAATCAGCTTTTTAATTGCTAAAATAAGATAAATTTGAGAAAAAAAATTGTTCGTCGCGAATTGCAATCTGATTGTTACGAATTGTCAAACTCTATTCGCGTTCCACATACGATCCACACTCCCACGAATAAACTGTTCACGCGCGACTAACCTCAAATCCATCTTATATTTGTTTTCTTGGTGGTTGTCATAGTAAGAGAAGAATAAAGAAAGCCATGTGAAAGAAATTTCAAAGTGAAACGAATATTCGTTGGTCGCTCTCATCGGAATAGTCCTTAAGTGTCTAAAAAGAAATAAAGCATTAAATCTCATATTTTCTGTTTTTTTTTGCATCGACACAATCATCACACAAATTATTTTTGGAAACTTTAATTTGGCATAAATCAACGTGTAATAAAATAAAAGTTCAGCTATCATACTTGGAAATAAAATCCTCCCGTTGGCAACCGTGGCTTCAGCTGAAAATGTGACACAAGTGATAGTTATTGTCCGCTCAGCGATTTACCACACCCAACATCGAACTAAAACAAAAAAAAAAAAACCAAAGGAAAAGAAAAGGAAAGGAAAAGACACACAAAGTCCTTGAGTCCTTTTTGTCTAGTTTTTTTTTTTTTTTTTTTTTTGTCCTTTGGTGGGGCCTTGTTTTCAGTATAATATCTAGGTTGTTATTGTTATATTGTGTGTTTGTTTTTATTTTTGCGTTTATATACCTTGTTATAGGTGACTACATATTTTCAACGTCTCTATAACGTTTTCTTCTCTTCGTTTTTCATCTTTTATTTTTGGCGTGGGTAGGAAAATCCAAAAACAACACCAGAAAAAAGCGCCAGTTTTATGAATGACTTCAGTACGAGAGTCGTCAAAAAAGTCTTAGCTTTTATTAAAAATCATAAAGACGTTTTATTCGCTTCAATGCGGGAGTATTGTGAGGGTAACTTGATGGTTTTTTTTTTTTTTTTTTTATTATTTGGTTGTCTGTTTTTTTTTTTTTATTTTTATCATCTTGACAAGTAAAAAAATACGTCAACTCTTAACCATGGTTGTTCAGAGAAAGAGAGAGAGCTACATGATGTTTATAGCTATCTAATGAATATTAAAGCAAATAAAATGTAGGTAACCCTCTTGGTTGTATTTTGTTTTACTTGTCGTATTGTAGTTTAAATTAATAAGTGCGTCCTGATGTTAAAGTATAATGTCCTCCATTAAACACGTGTCGAACATGCCAACAAAAAAACCCAAAAAAAAAAAACATTTGCATATAATGTACCTATCTAGATGTAGACTGAGTTGAGTAGGTAAACAATGATTGTTGGCTTTCTGAGTGAGGGGGTTTTTTTGGATTTAAATATTTGAGGTATGTATATGTTTTTAAAATAATATCACGCTGACAGTTTTATCATTTTTTTTTATTATTTTTAGGGTAAATAAAAGTGTGGGTATCAATTGAACAACTCACTCACCACTGAACTTAAATAGACAGATGTTCCTGATAGACTACGGTCCAGTTTTTCAGTGCGAGATTAAAGTTAAACCCAAGTTAACTCATCAAAATTTGTTGTTTTAACTCAGAATTAACTGAACAGGTGCTTTTGATGTTATATACACCGAGCTTGTTTAGTCGTTCCGTATGCATTCTCCACCGAAAAACTGCTTTCTCAGTTAACTGTGAGATAATTGACTTCTAGAGAGTTAACTAACTCTGGTTTAACTCACCACTGAAGAACTGGGCCTAAAAGTTACAAAAATATTAATTTAACCTTTGAATAGTCCCCGATATCAAACAAGGAATTTCACTCTTCTTAAGGGTGTTCTTTTTAAACGTTTGATTTTCAAGAAGAAATAAAACACATATTTTTTTTTTTAAATAATGGCCAAGAAAATAGCTTTATTTTAAAGATAAGGGTTTGCCATTATGTTTTAAAAATGATTTCGGGCAAGTGGCTTCCGCGGCTGGATCGAATAAATTTCAGCCGAGAGGCCCAATTTTCAACCACTTTTTGCAGAAATTGGTGCCGTATGTCAGCAATAACGCCCCGAATATTCTCTTCCAAGGCGTCAATCGTCTCGGGCTTATCTGCGTAGATAACCAACTTCACATAACCCCACAAAAAATAGTCCATTGGTGTTAAATCGCACGATCTTTGAGGCCACGCCACAGGCCCCCGACGCGAGATAATCCGCTTACCAAAAGTTTCCTTCAATAAATTGATTGTTTCGTTGACTGTATGGCATGTAGCGCCGCCGTCCTGTTGGTCGTCCACATCAACATATTCCAATTTAGGCACGAAAAAGTCATTAATCAAGGATGGGCACTGCTCCAACTGTTGCGCGCGATGGCGGATGGAGTCATTCGGGTCTTCTTTGATACTCTGCTCCACAGCAGCAATAGCGCCTTCGGTGCGCACTGTATGGCGACTCTGAAGGTGCGCATTATCCACTAGAGTAAAAGGGGTGCGAAACCGATCCATGGTTGCTCGAATTTATGCGATTTTGCGATTATGTCGACCGAATATTGGACGCAGCGCGCGATACGTCGCGCGAACCGAACCATCGATTTATAATAAATTTGCACAATTTGAAAACGTTGTTCAAGAGTTAAGGCTTAACTACATAAGCCCAAAAAGTGAAAAAGTACAAAAGTGAAAATTTTCAAACTCATTTTGGAATAGTTTTTCTGACTGGAAAACTAATAAAAATAATGCAGAAAGCTTAAATTTTTGTTTAAAAAAAATTTGTATATTCTTTTTCACAAAACAACTGCGCTAGCGGGAAAAAAAATATTTTTACTTTTATACAAAAGTACTTTTTGGCTTATGTAGTTAAGCCTTTAGTCTATTAATTATGAAATGGCAGACCAAATTGAGCATAAATCAAATGAAACTGTCAAAAAGACCAATTCTGAAAAAAGTATTGCCAGATTGAAAACCACACGTCTAAAAAAAAAACACCCGTTACTTAATGAACATTAATATTTGTATCTCGCAGTCTAATTTTTGGTCACTGATTATTTACAATACTTTATTAACTAACCATCCTACATATATGATGTCCGCGTTATTGTGAAGTTCAATATTCTGGTTGCTTTTAGTTCTTAATTTCTTGATATCAGAACTTTCTTTTCGCCCAACATGGCTTCTATTGCGGAAAAGCTTGTAATTAAATTTTATTAAGGACACACTAATAGCTTATATTCTCTCTGTCAGACATAACTAAACTATTCTAAGCTCATCGTCACATATTCATTAACCACATAACATCAGCACTTTTCCTCAAAGTTTTTCAATCAAATGATGCCCTAGATAACACGCAACCATTAGATGAAGCAAAAGCAAAACAAAAAAAAAAAAAAAAAAACGTGCAAGAAGGAAGAGCGATGGAAAAAAAATTGTAAAACCCCAGAGAAATGGAATTAGAAAATTCCATAGGAAAAAAAAACTCCTCCATTCAAACTTATATTCATTAATGTCAAGATATTATCACACCATCTCACCGAAGGTTCTTAGAGTCTTCGCCATTATCAGAATAATTTTCACTCATCTTCTTTGTGCTATTGTGTGTATAGGTATATTGTGTCTGTGGAGGGGTACTTAAGTTGCATCATGAAAACATCCTCGTGCTCCTGGCAGCTAAAAAAAAGCACTGAAATGCGTTCATCTCTGCAAAACAGCAAACAGCACTTAAGGCTAACGCCACCCCATCCCCCCGACCCAAACCAACCAAAAATATTTAAACTTTCAACATAAGACAATCCAATGTCCTGATGGCCAAAGCTACCTATTTTAAAATTGGTAATTAAAGGCAGCTGTATGAAAGAGAAAAAAAAAAACTGGAAAGTTGAGTACCTTTGAACCTTCTCCTGGCTGAAATTAATGCAGACCCAAAATACTCGACGACACTATTATCGTTATCATCGTCAAGTTGAAGTGTGAATATCTTAAGTTAAAAATGGACAGTGACAACGAAGAACCAACGCCAGCCACCGCCACCGCCGCCACGCCACCTCCGGCCAACGCCAACTTCGTCATTCAAAATATTCCATTATTTCCTTAGGCTGAGAATATCGTCAGGTGGCCATCAACTATTATTATAGTAGGTCGTCTATGGTCTGAGCTATACCTCTTATATTGGTAATTCTTTTTTAAAATACCTTATTTTGTTGGTAGTGGTGTTAGCATAAAAAAAAAATAATTTTCATAGTGCTATATAAATTTCTAGGAGCATTTATCTACCTAAGAGTGATACTTCGTCCCTGCACTGTAAAAAAAATTATAATGATTTGGTTGATAGAAAAATCGTTTTCAAGTTTCCACCTTTCCCGACTTTACTATACCGTCGCTTTGACATTTAGTTGGAATTCCGATTTTTTGAAGATCAATCCTTCCATTTCACTACTGTTTATTTTGTCGAGGGCAAAAGTTGGTCCTCTAAAGGGTTGCCATCAGTGTTACCAACTTTAATCCAGTTTATTTTGTGTATGAACTTTAATAGAAGTTTGGACTTTGATTGGAAGAAATAAAAAGTTTTGGGTAGTAATTCAAATTGATATTACAGCTGTTTTTTCACATTTTAGCACCATCAAAAAATTTTGATATCTGAAGTTGTAGCGAATTAAATTCATATTTAATGCGCATACTAAAAATTTTTAGCTCGCATAGTTTAAAGTTTCTGCAAAAATTAGTCTGTAGTTAGAAGACGGAATCTAAAATAATACGAATTTTAAAGAATAATTGCCATACAAATTTGAAGCTCTTGAGTTGTGAAAATCTCGGTTTGTTAAATATTGGAGTTCCCGCTAAAATTAGAATAAAGTTGGCGGACAAAATCTAAAAAAAATGAGAGAAGAAGAGAAAAAATTAAAAAGAAACAAAATAAAATATTTACTTACTATATAGATACTATCAATGATTTGCTAAAAAGTTGAAAACTAAAATTTAAATCTTCTTATGCTTCTTGTTCTTCTCATAGTTGAGGGCAGAGAATTCCAAAGGCGTATAAAATGGCTGAATAACTGACGCTCAGTAATAAGAATATTGAACTGAGGTAGTAAAGGGTGTTTTTTTTTGACGTACGGTTTTCAATCTGGCAATACTTTTTTCGGAGTTGGTCTTTTTGACAGCTGTCACTTGATTTATGCTCAGTTTAGTTTGCCATTTTATAATAATTCATAGACTTACTCCTGAAAACTGTTCGCAATCGTGCAAAGTTATTACCAAAGTATCGCGCGCTGCGTCCAATATTCGGTTGACATAGGGCGTTTTTCTTTTTTAGTTCAGAGCAGAGCCTGAACTTTCAAAAAAAATCGTGTTTCTTTTTTAGCTCAGAGCATTCAGAGCTCCTATTTTGTGTTTCTTTTTTCGCTCTGAGCATGTTCAGAGCAGGTTCAGAGCGCGCTCTATGAGCTCAGAATAAATTGATAGAGCAGACGGAATTGAATAGCTGTAGATGGTTTACCCCAGTGGATAATGCACATCCTCAGAGCCTCAGAGACGCCGTACAGTGCGCACCGAATACGTTATTGCTGCTGTGGAGCAGAGTATCGAAGAAGACCCAAATGAGTCCATCCTCCATCGCGTGCAAGAACTGGAGCTGTCGAAAATTGGGCCTCCCGGCTGGAATTTATTCACGCCAGCCGCGGTGGCAACTTGCCCAAAATCATTTTTAAAACATAATGGCAAACCCTTATCTTTATAATAATGTTAAATTCTTGGCCATAACATTAAATTATAAGCATTTTATTTCTTCTTGGAAACCACACGTCTTAAAAAAACACCCTTTATAAGATCAAAAGACCTTGTTGAGTGAGGAAAATTCAGCTTACTGTGTAGATAATCCGGCTGTTTAGTTTGAATGATTTCATGTAAACAGGTAAGTGAGTGAAAGTTTAATAAATTGTCTAGGCTAAACGGAAATACGAACAGCAAAAGGGGATACGTCATACCATACGTGGTCATAGTGTCGTAGATTATAGACATAGCGAGTGGGTGAGTCTAAGTTGCAAAAATGTTCGCATCCATATAACACAATGGAAGTAAAAGCGTTTTGGCAAGAAGTAATTTAGTTTTTGCAGGGATGAAAATTAGAGGAACCTAAAGAACACGGAGACTGTGAGACAGTGAGGCTGAGTTGGTACAATTGAAAACTATGTCTAGATTTGTAGCAATGCTGACATATTCAATGGTTTTGTTTTCAAGCTTCAATAGGTTTAAGACCGATAAATCAAAGATTTTGCGATATATAGAAAAGGCTGTAGATTTGACAAAGTTTAAGCAAATATGGTTTTTCTTAGACCAACGTGAAATTAAAAGAAGGTCGTCATTCATTTATGGAGCGGCATCATTCTTCACCCCGAAAGGATGATCTGAACTGCACATCATCATCGGCGTATTATAGATGAATCAAACGATGTTTAACAACTTGTGGAAGCTCATTTGTGTAAAGTGAGAAGAGAACTGGACCAAAAATAGAACCCTGTATTACTTCATTCAAAATATTGAGAATCATAGATGAGTGACCGTTTGCCACTACGCATTGTTGCTCGAACAAACCAATTTATTTCAGTTTCAGGTTTAAAAAATGCAAATTCTATATTCATTAAAAGTGGAAAGCCATTTGTTAATAACGAACCAGTTTTGGAGAAATTCGTTTTTGTCAAAAAATATAGGCTCTATATTTTAATGACCTACAAATTGGGCTTTCACCCAAGAAACTTTTCACAATGACAATAATTATTGCAGCAGAATCAACAGCACTTTTCAACATTTCTACATCAATTTTTTTTTTGAGTATGTCTTACCAATTCAAAATACTGCAGTTTCCGCATTTATGAAGTTTTAAAACTATACTTATGAAAATAATGACACTATTTGAAACATTTCGATCTAGAGCAAATGACGGATGAGAAATGATGGTATTCGTTAACATTTCCTTCAAAGCACGAAATTAAATTTTCTCAAAAACTAGAAGGCGCTTAACATTTTATTTTGAGTAATGACATTAAAGTTTAAAAACAAAAATTATGCTTAGTGACGTAACATTTTGGAAAAAATAGTTTGAGCAAAATTTCTATAATATTTTTTATCAAAATTTTGAGTTTGAAAATTATTTTTAAAAAACTATTTACTAAAACAATTTGAATAGAAAAAAAAGCAATGTGGATTTGCAAGTGTTGCCGTTGTTTTTCAGTGATTTCTTTATTATTTCAATAAATTTTTTGTTTAGAAAACTGCGCCTACCTAAAAAGGGGAAAATTTACCTCCCTTCCATTGACGATTTCCTTCTGTTCTCGACCCAAACTACATGCTCTAACTTTGTATCGGATTTTTATCCAAAGCGCCCTGTAATAAAATAAATAACCCAAGTAGAAGACTTACCAGTATTTAATTGGAACTGTTGAACTATTGATTTAAAATAAATATTTTTTTTCTTTTTTTTTTAATTTTGATAAAAATTCCAATTTTGAAAAAAAAACTTTAGAGTTAGCATTTTCCTTCAAAAATAGTTTTTTTCTGTATTTTTGATGAAATTTAAAGAAAAATAATGACAAAAATTATCATTACTAGCAATAAACATAAGTCTACCTTATAGTCTTTTAATTTGTTTTTTAAACTTTGATCTTTCGGCAAAAGAAAACAGTTTAACTGATCGGCGACTTAAACATTTGAACAAACAATTTTGAACATTATGTATCAAACAAAAAAAAAAAACTTTGTTCAACTTACTCATCGAACAAAAATGTCTTTGACAATGGGGTCGTAGAAGGGAGCCTCAGTGGCCCATTATTGACTTTTTTGGTTTTCAAAAATTATAAAACTTAAATGGATTAAGATATCTTTACAATTTTAGTATTGGTTCATTTGTTTTTAAATTGGTTAAAATTGGTTGGTTTTTGAGTTGGTGAATTATCTAAACAAAAAATGCTGTTATGGATGTTTCGGAATCTTTTACTGAACTAAAGCTAATCAAAACAAGGGTGAACAAAAGTAAACGTACCATTTTTTTGTTTTTGTAATTTTTAGGTGCATTTTTTTTTAAACTTTTGTAAAATACCAGTGTCCAATACAAGTACTACAACTAGTTATATGAGAGATACCTTCATATTTCAAGTTGAACATAAATAATAATAGTAACTACACCCAAACCAAAAAAATTTAAATATTTTAAAACTAAGTTCGTGGTAATTCGCCATCTAACGTTTTTTTTTTCAACTAGTGCTTATTTCGTGAATGGTAACACTTAGCTCATGTCTGATTTGACAGATAATTAGTTTTATCCTTCCGTTGAACGAATTTGGTTGTGTATACGCTTCGCTAAGTGGGCCTGCGATAGACTTAGAGAAGATGCCGATTTTGCAAAAAAAATCATCTTTTCAGATGAAGCTCATTTTGATCTTGGCGGGTAGTAAACAAGAAAAATTGTCGCATTTGGGGTACAGAAAACCCGCACGCATACATTGAAAAGCCGATACACCCAAAACGAGTCACGCGGATTTTGGTCCAGAGGCATAATTGGGCCATTTTTCGAAAATGAGCAAGGAGTGGCCGTTACAGTCAATGGCGATCGTTATCGGGCCATGTTGAACGAATTTTTGTTCACAAAAATTGAAGAGGAGGATATTGGCAACATTTGGTTTCAACAGGACTGGGCTACGTGCCACACAGCCGAAGCTACACTCGATGTTTTGCTCCATTTTCAAAAAAAAAAGTTATTTGGCGGACCCATTAAATATGCCAATTGAGGTTACTTTAACGATAAGTTTAGGTTGGGACTGAAAATTAAAAAAAAACGAAAAGGTTTCAAAATAGTTATTTTAAAATATAAATTTTATAAAAAAATGTGTTTATTTTTATTTTTTAATAATAAACAAATTATTAAAAAAAAATATTCTTTCAAATACTTTCCAAGTTTTTAAACTCAAAATCAAATAAAAAAATTAAGAAAAAAAATTTGTCTTAACAGACAAAACCATTAATTCAAGATATATCATTTTTTCTACAGTGAAAAAAGAAAATTGAAAATTAATTATTGCAACCATACTTTTGCCGAAATAGGCCCCTGTGTCGAGAGAAATGCGTTTCTCAACGACCAATAAAACCTAAGAACAATTTTCTGTCTTTCGATTTTCCGGATTCCCATAAATATGTAGGTATAGGTAGAAAATAAAAATCGCAAATATAAAACTTTGAGTATTGTACGAAAATTTCATTTTTTACAACAAACAAAATAGGTGCAAATTTCCGTACCTCTAATAAAAGCTGACCCGAGAGGCTTCCTTATGCTCCCCAATTTTGATGGTGCTGCAGCGGGAGGAGATCGAGAAGATATTTTCAATTATTTATTTGGGACTATGTAGTTATAATCCATCCCTACAGTTATCTATATGTATATTATGTGTGTTTTTAAGTCCATCAGTTCGTCACAGTTGACAGAAGTTCGCACATTAAAAGTTGAGTTTGAATAGCTACTTTTAATCAGTTTTTATATTATTTACCTACTTTTATCAAATTTCAAAATCTAATTACTGCAAATGTTTTTCAGAGTGCATATTTCTATAGGTAGATATAGTTTTATGCCCTGCCCTAGCCCCAGCCTAGGCTACCTTGCCTTTGCATAGCATACTTATTTTTCTAAATGGGATACAAAACTAGGAAAGTGGAAAATTAGTTGGTTGAAATACTCTCACTTTTCCTCTTTTATAAGTGTAATTACAGTATTTGACTTGGTTGTTGCGGGGCGCGCTCTTGGGTCTGGTTTGGAAAAAGGCTTTTTTTACACTCCATGGTATATGTATATATTTGTAGGTACGTTAGCACATACAATTGCCCCTAGTTGCACCCCATTATGAATAGGAACATCAGAGACACAAGTTGGTCTTCTCGCAAGGCTACTTTGTTCTAGTGGAAAAACGAAGGGATACCTCTATCAAGCTCCAGCTATCTATACCTATTCTATACAGTAGTAGCAGTTGTGGAAAAGCTTTGTTGAAGTTGAATGAAATACGAAAATGGAATAAGCGCACGCCTTCTTCCACAGTCTGAACCCAGTCTCTCTGACACGGTTAATCTTTTCCTTTCCTTCTATGTACAAATATATATGGCACGCCTCGCCTGAGCAAACTAATTTCAGAGTGCATACACAAGGACCCATTTTTTTCACGTAGATTTTATTTAAACCATTCTTTTGATTCAAGAGATTTTGTTTCTCCATTTTTTTCCCAGGTATTTCACAGTTGTTATTTTATCTTAAAGGGTATTCACTATACACACCGGTGCGGTGCTGGTGCTGGTGCTGGGTGTTTCCTACATACGACTTTCTTTCTTTTGCCTCTGCAATAACTGCAGTATGTCATTGAGCATAAAAAAAAGGTTTTGTTATTCTGCAGCAACTTTCTGTAAATGGCTGCCATGGGTTGTAAGCGCGTCCTCCTTTTTTCTTTGTTTTCGGTTATATAATTCCACAAAAGTACTTCTTTCCGGCGGCCGGAGGCACAGCTCAGGGACGACCACTGGTAGGTGGCAGGATGCAAGCCCACTATTTGCTCAGATCGCGATTGCCTTCGGCTTCGAGGAGCAAAAAGGATGTGTGCATTCGCATCTATGGCGTTATTTTTAATAGCCCACTTGAACGTCCAATATCTAAAAGCAATAAATTAGAATTGTGGTCGACATAACTTTGTAGTTTGTACCAATACCAGCATTATTGCCATTTTACCAACTACTCCCAGCTCCGAAGGGATCCACAAGCTTTAATAGTTATTATAGGTTAGGTACCTACCTATACCTAGTTGTTGAAGTTTGTGCTCGTTCTTCAAATGCGTTGGGTGTTAAGCTGTAGTGTAATTTAGAACTTACGATAAAGTAAGCCGATTTTAGCCACAGAGCATGTCGCTATCGTGTTCCCCCTTGCGCTGGCGCTGCTCTGCTCTCAGCAGAGTGTTGGTAGACGATGTTTCGTGGAAATTTAATATCGTATTGATTTCAATTAAAAGCAAATCAAAGGCCGCGTTGATGTATAAGTACGTATCTGTGTATATAACATGATGGCACAACGCGGTATCTTTGAGATACCAAAAACTATATACACCCCACACCTTCAGACAGAAGTTGGTATTGCTGCATGTTGGTTGGTGGTAATAAATAAAGCGAAAGGAATAGGTCGATTTATTGTTATGTTAGAGCGGAGGAAGAGCTAATGGAAAAAGTTTCCTATTAGTGTTTGGTGGCTATATACTCTCCATGGACATGAGAAGAATAGCAATTAAAATTGACATAGTAAGATGTATTGGACACAGAAGATATACAAGCAAAATAAAAACGAAATCGACAGTATTAACAAGAAGTAAGTGTGTAGGACTTATTTTTCAGATCTTTATTAAAGTGAATTTATTGGTGTTGTTAAAAAAAATTTCAGAGGTATTAATTCTGGAGATGGACCGCCGCGGCGGAAGAAAGGGCTGGAGGATAGGAAGACATAAGCGTTTATTAATTGTTTATTTTTCCTCGGCATATATGAACCAACTGAAAAGGCCTTTTTTGGATTCGTACCAAAATCAAACTCGTGCTCTTAATCAGATGTGTTATTACAACGATAGGGAACACTAAACATGGTTTCCGAAATTCTGTATATCCGTAGGTTTGTTTGTATGCTATTAGGGAGGAGATTTCATAGTTCCCTGTTTTTGACGTGGTTGGTATATCCGTAGCCGAGTCAATTTTGGCCCCTCGGAACGTTCGGCCTTCCATGGTAGGTACTGGAGAAGTGTCTTGCAAGAATCGCAATGTGATCAATCTGGTTGACTGTTGATTAACCATGTCTCCTTGTGCATTTTTAGATGACTGAGCTACCAAAACGTCTCACCCAACTAACAAACTCCTGGAGTTAAGCTCTTCAAATCTGAAAAAAAACTCCCATAGGATTCTTTTATATCCTACTGCTATACTTAAGAATTAATCTCTTGTTATGAAACTCAAATTCGTCTGATAGCAGTTTTATTGTAAGAGCAAAGCATTTTAAATTTGAAAGTAGTTAAATCCTTTATCCAAATAATCTATTTAAGTCTTATAAGTATCTCGTTATGAAATTAAAACTCTAAACGTCATTTTTAGTGTTTATAATCCCATAATAATACATCAAATAAGACTGTTCATAAATAAGTTTTTTCAAAGAGTCTTATAGGAGCTACGACGCCAGCATTAAATGTCAAACGAACATCGGTCTTAGTTTAAATGAAGAGTGCGTTCTTTTTATTCACAAAACTTGCTTCTGTTCATGTTTCTATCGGATTAGCTATTTTATTGGTGGTGACATTGTTAATTTTAGATTTCGATCAAAAGTTTGGTTATTTTCGTGTCGAGTCAATTTTTGTCGGTTGATTTTTGTTCTCTTTGTTTCGATGTGCCTAATTTTGGGACTGGTGTAACTGGTAATATTGAATTTGATCTTACATTTTATAATTACACCACCATTACACCACCGAAATATACTAAACAAAAAGCACTTATCTCAAACTGACGGTAGTACATAAATATAATTGGTGTTAGTAAAAAGAGAAATAAATCTCCCAAAAAATCACATTTAAGTTTAAATTTTTTGTAATACATCAATAATGTTTGACAATTGCAAACGAACGCCACTCAGAAAAATGCGTTTCTTTTGAAAGTTAAATGTCAAATTTAAGCCGCATAAGAGCGTTTGAGCTCCCATAAGAAGAGTCTCTCTGAGTAAATTTATATTTACTATTTGAAGTCCCATATAAGAGCATTTTAGTTTCCATAAGAAGTACTGTCTCTCAGAGAAAATTTATATTTACTGAGAGCGACACTTCTTACGGGAGCTCAAACGTTGCTATGGGACTACAATTTGACGTTTAACTTTCAAACGAAACACATTCATCTGTGTTGCTTTCCGTTTCATCATCATACAAAGATCTCATAGAGATGTTAAAACAAGAGTTAAAGTATCAATCAACAGCAGCCATGTTGCAATATGAACAAATGTTTTCATTATATTTTGAGGGTTACCGTAGCATTAAAAAAATATATTCTATAAATAAATTATATTATTTGGTTTTCCTTTCTGACGAAACTTGTAAAAAGTTTTATACGTAGTATTCATTTTGTTTTCCCTTTTTTGCTGTCGACATAAGTTGTATATAAAATAGAATTGTATAACTAAGCATACAGCTACTATGCCAGAGAAGAATGAGCGAGTACATTCATTTTTGTTTTATGTCATTATTTAAAAAAATTGTGGCAGCAGAATATTAACACTACACAAGTAAAATGGCATCATTAAAAATCGGTTGATTGATTTTGTCAGTTTTTAATGACAAACATATTGGAAGATCTCAGAAAATCTTAATATTGAAAAAGTGACTGACAACGCGTCATATTTTCTGCCACTTAAGATCCATTTTTTGTCATAAAAGCACGATAATGGCATTTATTGGAAACAAATATGATATGAATCATCGCATTTTGTGAATTGTATAAAAACAGCCGTTGTGGTTTTTTCATCCAAAAAAAATATTGATGGTAACCCTTTTTCTTATTAAAATTAAAAACAAAATATTTTAAACATGCATAATTTTGGAAGCGCGTTGTTATTTTTCGAAGCAAAATGTGGAAATTAGTAGATGCACTTTTAATTGCACCAAGAATTTAGCCTATATATGCCATGATTTTTACAAATATAATACGTCAATTAACTTGGGAGATAAATACTCACACCAAAAAACACATTATTTTTTGACATTAGAGAATCACGAACTCACATAAAAACTATCCGCCTACCTTCTTCTAAAAGAAATTAAAAATGCTAAAGATATATGTTTTTTTTTTTTAAGTTTACCCACACTCGCTCTCTTTTTAGCAACCTCTGTGAGAAGAGACGCACTCCCATAGGAAGAATTCAGAGAGCCTTACTAGATTTACAAAGCGGCGTCTATAATCGCATAAGAAGAATAAAACTCTTGATATATGATCAAGAGGCTCCCATAACTAGGCCATTTATAGCTTTTAACAATCTTATAGGAATCTAGAAGAACTCCTCAAGAGTACATTTAGCTCCTTAAAATAAGTCTAGTAAAACTTTCGGAGCATCTTATGAGAGAAAAAATGTTACTTGGGGCACCCCGCAGGAAAGTTGATTGGAGGTTGTGTCGTGCAAGCTACGCTTTCGGACTGGAACGTACCATCAACGTTATTTAACTTCCCAACTTGGCATTAAAATCACCTAGAACAATTCTTATGTCATAAACTAGGGCCCTACTCAACGTGTGTTTGGGGGTAAATTTAGCCTTGATGGGAATTATCATGAGTAGTTCGTTTACATATTTGAAACTCAAGACTTCTTGCCATAGCCTGCCTCAAACGACAAATTAACACCCAAATAGACTCTGATTTTGTTCTCGTAACAGTTGCCTTAGTAAATATCACAGTTTCTCAGCTTTCATTTGCCCGACCGATCACATTGCATTTCTTTGAAGGTGCGGGTACTTATGTCTGTATAAGTCGATCAAAGATACAAATTGAACCAATTCATTTCCAAGAGTAGACTCTAAATCATACTTTTAATTTCTCTTTTGGTGACAGATTTGCGTCTTGTGCTTTCACGTAATCGAGCGGATTCAACCATACATTTCTTGTTCTGGTCGTGATTATACATATTGGTCAGTATGACATATTTCTTAAGCTGCTTCCTCGTATTTATCAAAATCGTCTCTTTTGGATTCAAGGAATGATTTCAATGATTCTGGTGCACGCATTGTAGATTCAAGAGTCACTTTCGGGCCCTGCAATATCTTGTTGTAGCGGCGCATCACTCCAAGATGTCCTTCCAAAAGATAGCAAATAGAGCGGTTTCGAAACCACTCATCTTTTGTAAAAGGTGAGATGCTTCATTCTTCACGGTGTTATTTTGCTCCTTGTCAGAAGATATGCTTGTTAGAGCTTCATTGATTTCAGAATAATCTTCGATAATGGCTTTTGTAGCTTCAGCTCGATAAGACCAACGAGTATCGCTAAGCTTTTTCAAAACGTAAAACTGTCCGCTTTTGTTCTGCAATCATTTTTTAGTCATAACTTGGTTTCGTTCTGTCCTTTCTGTGAAAAATGTATGTAAATTCTGAATGAAATCAAAGAATTTAACAGCCGATGGACAAGAGTAAACAGCTTTCTTTCCAAACTAAATTGAGAAATTGGTTTTTATTTTTTATTTTTTTGCTGTACAGTGTTTACTTGTCGGAATTTGAAATATATTTTTTTAAGTTTATTGTGCGGGCCACTATGTTCTGTGGAAGCCTTGGCCTGTAGCCCCGGCTACCCTCCCCTCAATCCGGCACTGGTCATCAATAAATCCTTCCAAATAAACGAGTCTGATGGTTGCTGCATCGGAACTATGTTACTTTACGTGGTTGGGAAATCACTCCAACAGCACGACGCACGATGTGAAGCCGGAAAATAACTCTTTATTGACTTGAGCGGAAACGGATTTCTTATCAACTATTTTCAACGTTTAATGAATTTTAATCCAACACCCATCCCTGTCTAAATATGTATAAAAATAAACGCATAAATCGATCGAACCTTACGACCAGAGCCGGACCAACCATATGTGCAAGATGTGCGAATGCACAGGGCGCATTAATAGGAGCAAGAAAATGTAATCTGATCCTGTGCAAACAAATATGTACTGCCATTTGCATTTTAACCACGAAACTTGTTCAGATAATACCAAAATAGCATCCATCACAACTGTGCTAAGTTATTTCTTGTACACTTACTAACATCACTTTCATTGTTGCACTCAAAATATGGGAAAATTAAAGATCCCACTAGACCTTCGCACTGAAAGTCTACCTCCTGGGTAATGTGAAAAAGTCTTATGCATGTGTTTCAGTGTATGCACAAGGCGCAAGTTTGGCTGGGGCCGGCCCTGCTTACGACGAACGATATTCCGAAATGTGTTTGATATGTTTAAAGATACAATGCTCTGTTTTATAATGATTATCTTATTGATGTACAACAATCCGTATTGAATAAAAACATAAAGGTAACATTTCTGATTTAAATATGAACAAAAATTCAAGTATGTATTCAAAAATAAGGGTAGTTTTGGAATTTCTATAAATTTAAAATTAAAAAAAAAACAAATAAACCATTTTTGCATATTGAAGGTATACGAGTACATACATATGAGTGATTCATATACATAAAAGAGAGGATCCCTTTGGATATTATTTGCTACCATAGGTATACAAGATGTTGTCAAATATGTAAATAACCAGCTTAACCTTATACAGAAAAACGCCACAAAATCAAACCAGAAATAGATTTACAAAACCCTTAATACCACATGAAGGCAGTCTTGGAAGATGAAGGTAGGTGGGTATGGGTAGCTATATGCTCTTCATTACAGAAAGATTTACTCGCAAAATTCGGGATTTGGTTATATCACAATAAGTGTTTAATATTCAAATTTATGTGTGTGGGAGTTAAATAGCTGGGGTGGCATTGGAATATCTAAGGAAAAGTCTTTGCCACAGACGTAGCATATTATTTATAGAGATACATATACTACATATATGAGGTTTACCTTAACCTCGCCTTCTTAAAGAACCCAAACAGATGATTCTATTTGCATATTCTTTATACTCGTATATGGTGTCGTTTTTCTAAGCAAATCCTCGTTTGAACCAGCTTCGTGTTGTTATTGTGTGTATTTTTTTTTTTTTTTGTTCGGTTCTGTTTTCTAGGAACGGTTTTTTAATAGAAAACTTTTGTACCATATAATCCCTGAAAAATAATCCACCCTTGTCAGATTATATTTCTAAGTTTATTCTAAAATATATATTCAGATTTCTCTGGCTTGTCATAAATTTGCCTCTCAATCCCAGTCATTTGTGTCTGCCTTGTTCATTCCACATCCACATCCTGCATATCGAGTTTCAAGTTACACAAAATTACACACTCTCAAATGTCACCTGCAAACCCAGCCAACACATACTGATATACGGTATCCTGTTACTGTAAAGGTATAGGTATATCCCTTTGAAAAAAAAAAACAAGTAGACATAACTGGTGATTGTTCGTTATGATATATGGGGTGGGAGTATGGATACATAGTAGCTCTCGGCAAATTGGAAGCATTTCCTCTTGTTTTGTTGGTTGATGGTGCTTTGTTGCCAGGAAACTGCATAATACTCGGAGTATCCGTTTGATAATATACAAACAGTGATACAGTTAAAACAAAGTCATTCTCATTTTCATCATCTATGTAAATAACGGGTGATTTTTTAGCTGGTTTGGTTTTGGCAACACTGGTTTTGACAGCTGACGTGTGTTTAGTACCTTGTGTCACTGTCAAACAGCTTCAGTTTGGTTTGCAATTTAACCATGGATCGTCTTACAAATGAACAACGCTTGCAAATTATTGAATTTTACTATCAAAATTCGTGCTCGGTTCGAAATGTTCATCGCGCGCTGCTTGTGTTCAGCGATGAGGCTCATTTTTGGTTGAATGGGTACGTAAATAAGCAAAATTGCCGCATTTGGAGTGAAGATCAGCCAGAAGCATTGCAACAGCTACCAATGCATCCCGAAAAAGCCACTGTTTGGTGCGGTTTATGGGCCGGCGGCATTATTGGGCCTATTTCTTCAAAGATGATGCGAATCGCAGCGTTACTGTCAATGGTGAACGCTACCGAGCGATGATAACAAACTTTTTTTTGCCCGAAATGGAAGTTCTTGACTTGCATGATATGTGGTTTCAACAAGACGGTGCCACATGCCACACAGCACGCGAAACAATGGCGCAATTGCGAGGCGAGTTTGGTGAACAGTTAATTTCACGTTTCGGGCCGGTCAATTGGCCGCCTAGATCGTGCGATTTGACACCATTAGATTATTTTTTGTGGGGGTATGTCAAGGCTAATGTCTATAGGGACAAGCCCGCTTCGATTGACGCACTGGAAGCCAACATCCATGCATTCATTCGTGAGATACCGGCCGATATGTGTGAAAGAGTATGCCAAAATTGGACTCAGCGGATGGGCTACCTGAGACGCAGCCGCGGTCAACATTTGCATGAAATTATCTTTAAACATTAAATTGCAAGGTTCAAACTATCGATTCAAATAAATATTTCATTCATTTTTTCGAATTTTTTGTGTTTTTTTTTTTAAAAAAATTCTAAACCTCTTAAAAAATCACCCATTATATAATTATATCCTATCCATTGGTGTATGTCTAAGCTCTCGCTGACGTACACACAAGTAATGAGTAGATACCTACTAAATGTTTAAAGTATTTGCTGTTTCTATATAGCTATTTTCTGATGGTGATATCTAGCATCCAGCATCCAGCATCCACATCCACTCCCCTTACATAGAAACTTAATTGAAAATGAAAAGATTCTTCTTGTTTTTACAGCAAAAAGGGTTTACAATTTGAAGTATGTGTGCTTTCATAATTGCATCTAAATAGGTTTGTGCAACAGTTTTGATTGTTGTTCGTTTACTTCCATTGTTGTATTGCTAGTTCTCTGAATGAGATGTGAACATAATTGGGAGGAATATAAATGACATTTTGATATTTTCAAATGAAGTTAGAACACAATTATCTGGATGGAAAACATTGACTACAAAAATATCTATAGTAAGACTTTGCTATTTAGATATGGATCTCTGGAATTGTTTTTTTTTTATCAATACTGACAGAAATGAAAAAAAAAAAAACAATTAAGACACTAACTTGAACACACCAAAAAATAGGAACCAGTCTAAATGATTAATGGATGCTTGAAGATTATTTAATTGACAGACGGTGTAAGGTGGAAAGCAAGTGAATTTATCAATAAAAAGGTTCTTATGTTTTCTATATCTATATGTACACATCTTCTCAACAGATGAGTTGTCTTCTATGAATATTTTGATCGTAGGTAAATAATGGGTGATTTTTTAAGGGGTTTAGAACTTTTTTAAAAAAAAAAACACAAAAAATTCCAAAAATGAATGAAATATTTATTTGAATCGATAGTTTGAACCTTGCAATTTAATGTTTAAAGATAATTTCATGCAAATGTTGACCGCGGCTGCGTCTCAGGTAGCCCATCCGCTGAGTCCAATTTTGGCATACTCTTTCACACATATCGGCCGGTATCTCACGAATGAATGCATGGATGTTGGCTTCCAGTGCGTCAATCGAAGCGGGTTTGTCCCTATAGACATTAGCCTTGACATACCCCCACAAAAACTAATCTAATGGTGTCAAATCGCACGATCTAGGCGGCCAATTGACCGGCCCGAAACGTGAAATTAACTGTTCACCAAACTCGCCTCGCAATTGCGCCATTGTTTCGCGTGCTGTGTGGCATGTGGCACCGTCTTGTTGAAACCACATATCAAGCAAGTCAAGAACTTCCACTTCGGGCAAAAAAAAGTTTGTTATCATCGCTCGGTAGCGTTCACCATTGACAGTAACGCTGCGATTCGCATCATCTTTGAAGAAATAGGCCCAATAATGCCGCCGGCCCATAAACCGCACCAAACAGTGGCTTTTTCGGGATGCATTGGTAGCTGTTGCAATGCTTCTGGCTGATCTTCACTCCAAATGCGGCAATTTTGCTTATTTACGTACCCATTCAACCAAAAATGAGCCTCATCGCTGAACACAAGCAGCGCGCGATGAACATTTCGAACCGAGCACGAATTTTGATAGTAAAATTCAATAATTTGCAAGCGTTGTTCATTTGTAAGACGATCCATGGTTAAATTGCAAACCAAACTGAAGCTGTTTGACAGTGAAACAAGGTACTAAACACACGTCAGCTGTCAAAACCAGTGTTGCCAAAACCAAACCAGCTTAAAAATCACCCATTAGTTTTATGGAAGCCAGAAGCCTCTTTAATCAACATTGTGTTCTATAAACTATTTTGTATGATTCAAGGTATCTAAAGGGTTCGCCCACTTACGTTTTTTTTTCAAATAGTGCTTATTTCGTGAATGGTAACACTTAGCTCATGTCTGATTTGACAGATAATTAGTTTTATCCTTCCGCTGAACGAATATGGTTGTGTATACGCTTCGCTAAGTGGGCCTGCGATCGACTTAGAGAAGATGCCGATTTTGCCAAAAAACCATCTTTTCAGATGAAGCTCATTTTTATCTTGGCGGGTAGTAAACAAGCAAAATTGTCGCATTTGGGGCACAGAAAACCTGCACGCATACATTGAAAAGCCGATACACCCAAAACGAGTCACTGTTTGGTGCGGATTTTGGTCCAGAGGCATAATTGGGCCATTTTTCGAAAATGAGCAAGGAGTGGCCGTTACAGTCAATGGCGATCGTTATCGGGCCATGTTGAACGAATTTTTGTTCACAAAAATTGAAGAGGAGGATATTGGCAACATTTGGTTTCAACAGGACTGGGCTAAGTGCAACACAGCCGAAGCTACACTCGATGTTTTGCGCCATTTTCAAAAAAAAAAAGTTATTTGTCGGACCCTTTACATATACCTATTTTAGACCACAAACAGAAGACTAAACGACAAATGTCAATTGAGAAGTTTAAATCTGCAATTGCTCAATATATCTAAATGCATGTATCCTTTCATGTAATAGGTAACCTATTTGTGAACACAAATATTAATAAATGTATCTACATAGCTACATATGTATTTATAATTAAACGATTAAAAGGAAGGACTATAATAAAAGTGAAAACAAAGAGATCAAATTTTATGTGATAGCAATAGGTATAGCTATTCTCGGAAACATTTTCGAAATAAAAGGAAAAATTCTCTGTTATTGTCAGGCATTCAAAACAGGTAAATGTTCCTCCTATACCTTTACTAGCATCGGTTCCAACAATGTTATTTTCTTTTATTATTTTGATGTCCTTGCAAAAATATAAAAAAGGGGATTTTTTTATAACTGGGCTCAACATGACAGTTATTCTCGTAGGAATAGATTTTTTTTTGTCATTTTGAATGTGTGATAAGCTTTCAAAATACTCAATTATTTATATAGGTAAACTGAAACAAAAAGTAAAAAAAAAAATTCATACAAAAATGAGCCATTCGCAAAATGGGAAAGGGACTTATGATTCAAAAGCACTTTAAAGAAAATTTTAATTTTGTTATAATAATTTAAGTTTATTTTGAATTTTAATGATTTAAAACAAATATAATAAGTTTAATACTATTGACAAGCTATTCATAAAAAGTTCCTAATGTTTAAATATGATGTTTATTTACAACGAAAAGGAACCTATAGTTTCTTCTTTCGGTCTGTGGTAAATGGTTCTGGACCTTAAGGACTATTAATCCACAGTATTCTTTAGTAAATTAATAAAAACTACCTATGTACGTTACGTATGTCAATAGGAAAATAAAATATTTACATAATATGTGGTGCCTGCCCGAATTATGATGAATTTTGAATGAATTTTAGGGTATCCTGTAAGGACTCTCTCAGGAAATAGCCCAGGATTTGAACTTTAAGTTGGATTAAGGCTGAACCATTTACAAATAAATTAAGCTAAAACACATGTGGCTTTCCAATGAGTTGTTACACTTAAGGACACCAATCAAAGCGGACCTTAAATTAAGGACTATTTAACTTGTAGTAGTCGGTAGTGGTTAATGCGTATATGACAGCCACCTTGAAACAAAAAAATCGGAAACTAAATAGGTATATATATGGACTTCCTTTTAGTAAAAAAATGATTCCGAAAAATGGTTATAAATGGCCCTCCCATTAAGAACCATTTTCTTGATTTTCGCCTTTCTCGAAAGTAGTTCAAATGATTTTGATCAATTTTTTTTATAGATTTTAAATATTATGGTGTATAGGTACCATAATTTTCAAATAAATATTTTTTAGATTTTTTTTTAAAAAAGTTGTAAATATTTTTTTGAAAACTCAGTAGCTATTGATAAATGGCATATCAAAATAAAAATAAAACATTTTTGATTTTTATAAAAAATCGATATTCGGTAAAAATAAAAAGGGTGGAAGATTTTTTGTGAAATTCAATTTTTAACTCCACATTAATACAAACTTAAAATTGGCGTACCAATTTTTTTTTCTCAAAAATGTTAGCGGAATTTCACATATATTTAAGAACAAAATTTATAAATTTTAAAAATAGTGCGATGATTTTTAAAATTTATTAAAAGAATCGGATTGCGTATTTATATCGCGTTGGGTTCATGCATGCAAGTTATGTATTGTATGCTCACATAATACCTACTAACTTCCACTAAACTGTGTTTCCTTAAAAATCTAGTTTTCACTTTTTACTTTCTCTATAGGGCAAGTAGGTATTGGTTTCGTGTAAAAATAAAATTTCGAGGTACGATAATCGAAAAGTCCGAAAAAGTGGGTTTCGTCATTCCGTCCGTCGGTCTGTGTGCCTGTGCGTCTGTGCGTCCGTGCGTCTGTACGTCAGTGCCTCCACTGTAATTTGAGCAAGAGTCTAAACGGGTGGACCGATTTGCAAGAAATTTAGTGCAGAGCATTTTAATGTCATTCCCTAGAGGAAAAATCCGAATTTTTATTTTAGCTCATCTAGAACGGTTAGCTGCCATACAAACATTTTAGTTTTATCAAATTTTCTCAAAAATGACTGTAACGATTTTGATTAAATTTCGTCCCCGTTATAACTAAATCAATTATAAGAAAACTGCCTTCCAGGTTTTTGTCAAAAAATTCACATAACGGAATAAGGTATTCCGTTCGTTCGTGAGATCCAGTCGTGCATATTTTTTTTATAAAAATTAAAAAACAATGTTTATAACTTATGTATGTTGAAATAATTTTGTTACATTATTTTATTAATTTAAAAAAAAAAAACAGCTAAAATACTTTTAATAATTTTTGTAATCTCTTAAAGTAAATTTAAGAATGCGACAGATGGCTTAAAGCCATGCTTTAATATTTTATAAGAAATTGTTTATAAATATGTAAATTATGTATTTTTTTTTTGTTAATAAATATTCATCTAATTCTAATTCTTATAACTGTGTTTTTTTGGCAGGTGAATAAAACATAGGCTCCCATAACTAATTTATTCACTCATCGCTGACTGGTGTGGCCGAGCTTTTACGGAGCATCTTTTACGTTTAGCTAACCATATTCAAACCAACCAACTATTCAAAGTATTTTGGCGCATAAATTTACAAGAATATGCATATTGCACATGCATATGCAAAATTTCACTTTTATATGGTTGCGATTCGATGGGTCCAAATTTCTGAATGATAAAACAATATGTTGCACTTCATTGTTTTTGGAAATAAAAATAAATCAATGATTATTAGATTTTATTCAACACTCCGATGAAACCATAAAACTATTTCACAAGCGTCAATTTTTATGACAAAATTATCTGTCGTGGGAAAGTCAATTCAAATTCGAGCCCATATGTATATGCAATTAAGTGCTAAGGCTAATTACATCATCTACGCTCTACTTCTTATATGGCCATCATCAAACATTCATATTAAACCAACACATGCTGAGCCACCCTACCTACATACATATATACAAATGGTTAACTAGGATTTCATTTCTATAACAAGCAAACGTCGCTCATACGCCCCAGTGTCCCACACGTTGCCGTACTCAGCTTGTGACAACACACGACAGCCACTTTGAGGTAAACCAGACGTGAATGTTTGAGCGTTTATCTTGACACCCATCCTTTCCAAAGATAATTGCTTGTCATGTGCGGGGAATCGTTTTGAATTAGACACGTCTATACCTCAAGTTGCACACAATCATTAAGACCAAGACTTAGACTAAGACCACTATACCATGACCAAGAAGATAATGCTTAGTTTGATCTTCTACATATGTGTATATGAGGCTCAGCAATTCTCAGTCATAATTCCACGGATCTGTCGTCTGTCCGTCCATTTCAGTTAGTTTGATGAATTGATTTGTAAAATTTAATATCCATATCTGTCATATGCATAATAAATAAAACAAAAAAATATAATAATCGATACCTACCTCTCTGCAGAAGCAGATCCATCAGATTTGCAGGTTGTAGTTCATCTTAAAGGCAAATTTGTTATGCCCTGACAGTCATATTAATTTCACCACACCATCGGACGGTGACAGTTGTCCTCTTGGGTCCTGTCCTGTGTGTGGCATGTACTTACATATACAAATACACCTACACAGGACTAACGAAAAATACATAAAATTGCTTATTCATGACAGATTTTCCCTTTTAAGGGTTTTATTTTTGTTTTTATTTTTTTCTGTTTTTTTTTTTTTTTGCCCATCTTCACCTGCGTATATCTTACCTTCCCTTGGCGAAAAATACTTGTTATGTATTCAGGAATGCGCTGATACTTAAATAACCAAAACAGGAGCCTTTTGTGATTTCGAATGGGGAATCTTTTATTGATTATGCAAATAAAGTTCTTTAAATTTGTAAGTAAGACATTTTTGTATAGGCAAAATGCTGCCCTTCTTGTTTCGGGGGTAGAGTTCAAATAAGACAGACAAGACAATCCTCAAAGTAGAAAGCAAAAGTAAAAATGTTCATGATAACAACGTCGTCAATATAGTATAAAGATATTCAGTTTTTCATATACCTATAGGCCGGGTAAGACGTTAGGCGTATAAGACGCAACGAGCTGGTGAATTTGAGAAGGTCAACAAACACTCCTCTTGCCAAATTTTTGGACACCTTGGGCGTGTATTGTGTTGTATTTTTTAACGATAATGATGTCGTTTTCGTTTGGGAAAGGGTGTGGTGCGGACCACCATCCACCACGTGCGTCGCACCGTGGAATGCGGATAATTTAAAATGAGTTTTATTTTGTTAGTTCAAGGGGTATATCTGTATATAGAAGAAGCAACTAACCAACCGTATAGTCGTCATTGTTAAAATCGTACCTTATTCATTAATATCTACAAAATATGGACGAGCATTAAAATAACAACATTTTTGTTTGTTGAAACAGTGAAAAATAAAAGAATTTGTTTCTAAATGTATTTATTTTACTGACAAGGTAGATAATTTAGGCTCAAAAGTATCTCCGAGTTTGTGATATGAAATAAAATACTTGACTAACCTCAAACGAATTTGGGCTGTGGGTGTATGAATTGGATTAGACATTTATAGAAAGGACAAGACTATAGAATAACAGTTAAAGGGTTTTGACCATTAAAATTAATTAATATGTAACAAACGTAAAGAAGCTTGAAACAAAAATATGGGCGTCTAAAGTGTGTCCACTTGCTGAGGCCTCTGATCCTGGGGGCCGCGTTAACCATACTGTTTTAGAAAAAACTGTTATAAATTGGCATGGTAACAGTCACTTTCGCTTAAATGTAAATAACTCTCATACTTATACCATCAAATTGGAAAGACGTAGTGTTTGTGCGCGCATAAAATACGCTTAAATTTTTAAAATTTGTAGTAATAATTGTAGTAATTATTTGTAATTTGTAGAAAAGTAGTTGTAGTTCCACATCGGAAGGACAAGGAAGTAAATCGAGAAACAAATATGAAAAGTGAAGGTATTGTCGTCAGTTAATGGATTATAGCTAAGTTTCAGACAAGACATCTCGATGCTCGCATGAATTGAAGGAAAAGAGTCGAAGACAAAATGGAGCCCTGAGGCACACCAGTTTTTATTTTATGAATTTTAGACTTGAAACTATTAAATAAAATGTTTTGTTGAGCCTTTCAAGAGCTCATTTCTAATCCAACGAAGCAGAGAGATTCATCAATACCAAATGCGCCCATTTTCGATATTCAAATTTGATTCAAATTTGTTACAGAATTTTTGTTTAAGCTCATATTATAGAGCAGGTATCTGCCGTAGAATGATTTTGTAGTTTCTTGAAAACGGCGGAACTAATTTTGTTCTTTTAAGTTCAAACAATATTTCACTTAAAAATTTTAAAAATATAAAGAAAATCAATCAAAAAATCCATTTCCTGGTACCTAATATTGAGTTTTTTTTTAATTTTTAAAAATGTCCCGTTATTTATTACTTATTTTGTATAGGTACCGTTACACAAAAGCTTAGATGAAAAATGTTTAAAGGGTTGAACAAACAAAACTTTTAAGAATGTTGAACTTGAATGGAAATTGATTTTCCTTGACAAATTCATGTAATGTAATTTTTACTTGCCATATATGGGTACTCTATATGGCAAGTTATGGATTCGTAAAAAATATTAAACTCGAGATTTTGATTAAACTTGATATCTTGCAAAACTTCCGTCTGTCTGTCTGTTCCTAAACAGATGGGTGGATTTTCTTTAAACTTGGTACTTAGCGTTTTTTTGACATTCCATTGGAACATTTTTTTTCATTTTTTTAGGACCAAAAGTAATGCTACCTGTCATTCAAAATTTTTTGGTTGCCTTTAAAAAACATTCAATAAGTAGGTCTTGTTAGTTATTAGCTTCCGTTAAGTACAAAACTGGTTCCGAAAAATAGTTTTTAATGGCACCTCCAAAGGTACCATTTATTTGATTTTCTTAAAAATGGTTAAACTGATTTTGATCAATTTTTTATCTAGAATGAAGAATAGATTTTAAATAATATTGTGTACTAAAAATTTTCAAAAAATTATTTTTAGATTTAGAAAAAAAAATGTTTCTTTTGAAAAATTAAAATTTTCAAAAACAACTGCGCCGATCTTTATTAAACTTATCAATAAGCTGGTTTTTACATTATCTATTAGATAAATTATGCTAATAACCAAAAATAACGGTACCTCTCATATAAATGCTTAAAAACCGTTGAGGAAAATCTTTTTTTGGTAAAATACGACTTCTACGAAATTGTTTTTGTATCAAAATTACTACCATTATTAACGGTACCTCTCATGGAATGATTTTTTTATTTTTATTTTCAATTACCTCATTACCGATTGAAACTTCCTTTTTTTATACAGAAGCTTGTAATAAGTTTAAATAATATTGCATACCAAAATGTTCAAAAAAATAACTTTGGATTTAAAAAAAATCAAAATTATTTTTTTAATAATTCGATATTCAATATTTAACTCGACATTAATAAATATTAAAAATTGGCGTACTAATTTCTTTTTCAAAAATGTTTACAAAATCTTATACCACATATAAGATTTTGTAAACATTTTTGAAATAAATAAAATTTGAATCTTAAAAAACTAATTAGTTTGTAAACCAGTCCCACGATTTTTTGATATTTTTTTCATAAATTATGATTTATATAAGAAACTAGCTTCGCACGAGTAGACAAATCTAAACTCCACATACAAATTACAAAAGAATATGTGGATAAATAATATTTAAGCTATATTTTTTGTAATTGAATACTACTTTCTTGGTTTTAACCCACTTAATTATCTTCGTCCAAAATGTATTACTTTCCCAACACAGAAAGAATTTTTGTAATGAAGACCCACATTTTTGTGTTTATCCCATTTCACTCTATAAATATTAATTTTTTTAAAAATAACTTTTCCAACACTAACAGAGTTTTTAAAATCGGATGCCCTTTTTTTGTTTTTACCCCACTTCACACTATGAATAGATATCAATTTGTTGAAAGAAAAAAAATTACTAAAGCCATTGACTAAAAAACCTTTGATATAATATTTATTTGAATCGATAGTTTGAACCTTGCAATTTAATGTTTAAAGATAATTTCATGCAAATGTTGACCGCGGCTGCGTCTCAGGTAGCCCATCCGCTGAGTCCAATTTTGGCATACTCTTTCACACATATCGGCCGGTATCTCACGAATGAATGCATGGATGTTGGCTTCCAGTTCGTCAATCGAAGCGGGCTTGTCCCTATAGACATTAGCCTTGACATACCCCCACAAAAAATAATCTAATGGTGTCAAATCGCACGATCTAGGCGGCCAATTGACCGGCCCGAAACGTGAAATTAACTGTTCACCAAACTCGCCTCGCAATTGCGCCATTGTTTCGCGTGCTGTGTGGCATGTGGCACCGTCTTGTTGAAACCACATATCATGCAAGTCAAGAACTTCCATTTCGGGCAAAAAAAAGTTTGTTATCATCGCTCGGTAGCGTTCACCATTGACAGTAACGCTGCGATTCGCATCATCTTTGAAGAAATAGGCCCAATAATGCCGCCGGCCCATAAACCGCACCAAACAGTGGCTTTTTCGGGATGCATTGGTAGCTGTTGCAATGCTTCTGGCTGATCTTCACTCCAAATGCGGCAATTTTGCTTATTTACGAACCCATTCAACCGAAAATGAGCCTCATCGCTGAACACAAGCAGCGCGCGATGAACATTTCGAACCGAGCACGAATTTTGATAGTAAAATTCAATAATTTGCAAGCGTTGTTCATTTGTAAGACGATCCATGGTAACCAAACTGAAGCTGTTTGACAGTGACACAAGGTACTAAACACACGTCAGCTGTCAAAACCAGTGTTGCCAAAACCAAACCAGCTTAAAAATCACCCATTGCAAAAAGAATTTTTTAAATCGAAAATAACTTTTCATTTTCCCCCATTTCACCCTATATAAGCACCAAAACTGAAACTGAAAAACCAAAAGAATTTAAAAAATTGGAACCATTTTTTTACCGAAAAATTAAAATTGCACCTACAGCGCCACCTGTTGATAATTGTTCGTCTTTTATTTTTTTTTCTGAATCTTCGCTACAGATCAGATGGTGTACAATGTACATTGCGTTGAGTCCAAATCAGTTTCAGATAGAAAATAAATATCAAAGACCATTGTGTGATAGTAAATTACTAATTTTTTGTTTTTTTTTTTTTTATATACGTTCTGTGTGTGGTAAAGACAATGTCACCTGAATTTATTTATTTTAAGCAATATTTTTTTTTTTTTAGGTAAAACAATACACCTTTTTGACACCTTATACAATTTTTAGAGGTAACAATTGCCTCAATATTATCTGAACAATATTTTACTATTTTTTAATAGTAATTCGGTATATAGTCCATTTTTCAATAATGCGGTGCATTAATTTAATATTGAATTGGTTCACGGCTGGCAAGTAGTCCCCAGTATTCTGAAAAGGAACGGTGCTGCCTAATAATTTGCAGTCCAGGAATTAAATTATCAATTGCATATTCCAGTCTTTTTATTGGAACTTCCACTGCTATGGTTGGTGCTTGCCGCTCGTTCTTGCCGTTTCTGATATGTTTACCTGATCTCGTTCTAATTTATTTGTATTGGAAAGATAAGTTCGCTCTTGCAAACTTTGCCTTAGAGAAACTTCCCTTATCATATTTAAGATTTTTTCTCTTGACTAGTGTTGAGCGGCTACCATGAGAAGATTGATCAACCTAAGTTAAAAAAAAAGACTTTGATATTTTATTTGTTATACTAAGGAATAACGGAATAAAAATGATATAATATCCATTGGAATAAAAACCTTCAATATATAGATTTCTAATTTCAAAATTGAACCCAAGTAGAATATCAATACCTACAGGTAATACGCGATATATGTACACGTTTACCCACTTCGTTAAGTATTCCAAATTACAAACACACATAATTTATGTAATATATATGTAGGTACCTACTACAGAAGTCTATCTTCGTTATTTAGGAAAATTGAAAAAAGGATCCAATTTAATACACAAAACAGGTCATAAAGCTCATGAAAGTAGCTCGTAATTGAAAGCCATTAAAGGTACCCGCCAAACACAGATCCTTGTTAAGACCCCCACTCTTTTCCCAATCCTGTAACCAACAACACTCCTTCAAATCCCAGTTCTTTTAATCTGCCATCTATTTAACAATAACACATCGCTCGACTTACCAAGTACCGCCCCCCTGGGCGCTGTCGAGTCAAGGGTATCTCCGGCGCAGCTCTCTCACCAATTTCCATTCAGTAATTTTATTTCATCGATACAGTAATTTTTTTTCCTCCCAGCTCGTATTGGCATTTTATGTCTTAAAACGAGGCTTAATAAATGAACCTCGCTTCCTCTGTCGAACTTTATTGCCTCTAGGGGCTAAAGGTATATTATACATATATGATGGTAAAGGAAAGGTAGGTTTAGTTCGTAATAAGGTACCCTTGAACGCTGTACCAGAGGTGTACCTCCCCTCACCACTCACCTTTGCTTTATCTTAATGTTTAACGCCACTCTTCTCAAACAGCTTTCAGAGAACACAAACAAATTACAAGAAAGTATGCATTGAATGAGGAAAAAAAAAATAAAAAAAAATACTCATTGGATATTCGATTTATTTTCACCCCGTAAGCTCGATTTTGAGAAAATCTTTTACAATTTTGCCCTTCCCTTGCGATATGGTCTTCCAGTGTTGATATTAATTGTTATTTTTTCTTTTGAAGCACCCTTCAGCAGAAAGTACTTTTCATTTGAGGGGTTTTCTTGACAGGGGGGTTCGACAGAGGGTTCTTGACAGAGATATCTTCTAGTTTCACGTGAATTCTAATCTCTAAATCCGATCATTGTCTCTTATCTACGTTCTAAGCACTCTCTCTATCTTAAAGGTTCTGTGGCCTAGTCAAAGACGGTTGTCTGATTTTGTACGTATTCATTCATATTTAACTTTTGTTTGTACGGAAGTTGTTTGTGTTATTTGCACAAGGTGTATGCATAAATGGGCTTTTGAATTGTGTGTTATTGAATATCTCTGTTATAGTCAACATTCATTAACACAAAGGGTGTTAACTACGGAGTTATGGCAAGTATTTGAAACTCTTATAAATATTTTTGATTTTGTTATAATATTCTTTGGAAACTATCAGCTTCAGATGCAATATATTTACGTAAGAAGCCAAGTGATTTGGAGAAATTTATACGATTTCCAGTGAGAGGGACCTGCAAGAAAGAGAAGTATAGGTCTGAAGACGCACTTATAAGGAAAAAAAACTAAGCAGGATCCAATATGGTAGGTACACACTTACGATTCTAGCATCTTACTAGAAGATAAATTGCTAATCTGGCCGGACTTTCACTTTCAGCCAGTGGTACGCTTTTAAAACAGGTGGCAACAGACAAAAAAAGGCTAACTTAACCCCAAAGGACATCATATAGCTGACACAGCAAGTTCCAGAAATAAACAACAGGGTTGTAAAAGAATTACATTTTTAAATTGATTTAACTCACAATAATGTCATTTTTTCTTCAGAATAAATTTAATTTTTTAATAATGAGTTGTTTCGGTGGTTTTGACCCAAATATAAACAATTTTTATATTTATTTTTATGTATTTATATTTATATTTATATTTATATTTATATTTATATTTATATTTATATTTATATTTATATTTATATTTATATTTATATTTATATTTATATTTATATTTATATTTATATTTATATTTATATTTATATTTATATTTATATTTATATTTATATTTATATTTATATTTATATTTATATTTATATTTATATTTATATTTATATTTATATTTATATTTATATTTATATTTATATTTATATTTATATTTATATTTATATTTATATTTATATTTATATTTATATTTATATTTATATTTATATTTATATTTATATTTATATTTATATTTATATTTATATTTATATTTATATTTATATTTATATTTATATTTATATTTATATTTATATTTATATTTATATTTATATTTATATTTATATTTATATTTATATTTATATTTATATTTATATTTATATTTATATTTATATTTATATTTATATTTATATTTATATTTATATTTATATTTATATTTATATTTATATTTATATTTATATTTATATTTATATTTATATAAATAACCCCCATAGAGAAATGGGTGAGAGTTGTAAGCCACGGGGACCGCTAGTTCAACAGAATACAGATTCTTTTTGTGTATGCTTCTTTTAGACATTGAGTTATATCAGCATGGGTTTCATTTTTTCCTGGGTTGTGTCAATTTTAATACTTTGATAAATAATTCCTGATCAATTTATATTGAAAATCCTACGAATTTATGGGTCAGTATTTCTGCTTTCAATTTTTTATCCGGTTCAATAAATTCCATCAGAATAATCAAAAAGGGAAAATGTTCCAATACCTCCAGGAACCGTTATATGTAAATATAGCATCACTGGTATTCAAATCTTGATGCATAAGTTCTGGCATGTCCCTGCTGTGAGTTAAACATGTTGTATTAATGGAACTTAATCCCTTCCTTCTGATGTGCCACAGTTATCGGAGTATAAGTAAGTGAAGGTAAGATATTGAGAGGATTCAAACTCAGCAATCAGATTGGTTTTAGGATACCATGATTTTTTCTTAAGCCGGATAAAATCACTGAAGTGTTTACGTTTCGATTATGCAGAAAGGCATAACCAAACCAACCTTACTTCGATTTTGATTTTTTCCCTCTCCGTCCCCTTCTAAGGGATTTGAAATTTTCAATCATCCAGTGAGGCGAAAGGACACATGTATATGTGTCTGGGTATGGGTATAGGTAGAGTTTTGGTATATTGTGGGTAGATATGTTGTTGCAAATACCACGTCGTAGCTACATTATATTGTGTGTCGTGAAGCGTTGATACTGAGTGCTTGTGCCATTTAGCGGAAACGTTCAGGCGGAAAGCTCATGTTACATTGATATGGTATCAGAATTTAATTCCATTTGTAGCTCATAGGCACTCATGAGCAAAATATTTGACGGATAACGAACACTTGGTACAACACCCTGCCAAAATAATATCACATCATTATAAAATAATATACATATAACTAAAGAACTTATTCTTTAAATACACTTCTGTGAGATAGGGACACTTCCGTTTCCGTTTATATGACGATTTGTGTGGGTGTGGGTGTTTTTTTTTTTTGTTGAAAATCGTACATAAATGGCTTTTATCCAAGGATATACTAGATCTTTGAACTTTTTACGCTCCACTGAGAGGAATTTCTGGTACACACACAAACATATTTTATTAACTTTCCTTCTTCATTCATCCAACATCTATTGGCAATAGTCTCTAGGAGATACACGAATTCATGAAAAAGGATATTCAGGTGTTGGCTGCCATACCCTTTTAAGTTCTTGATGTTCTCCTTTATTAGATGTCTATAGTGTTTCTGACGTTTTGATAGAATAACTGAAAAGTTTTCAAAAACATTTCTTACTTCTACACCATACACAAACATTCCACTCCAATTACTGCTGGAAAAGGAAGTTAGTTCACTCTCGTCATCTACTGGCTGGTTAGGTTATTATCTGCTTCTGCTTCGATTCAGTCCTGGCGCAGTCCGTCGCAGCATCGTCTGTCGGTCAAAGTGGTCATTTTTGCAGCATGAAAGAATTTTGTCTTACATTTTTTTTTTCATTTTGTAAGCCATGCAATTCCAATATTGGTAGAGTTACACGAACTTTTATCGAATAAACTCAAACATGGTGTATATTTTTATGTATTTCTGTAAGATTTTTCAACCACCAACAATTATTGGCATCCTTCTTTTAGATCTTTGAGGATGTTCAAATCAAAATGTGGAAGCTTATTGATGGTTAGATGTTCAATTTAACAGATATACACTTCCACATGTATTGGTAGATAATGGACTATGAAAAACAATTTATATTATTTCAAAAGACTTTTGACTTCCTGAACTACAGAAGATATAATATCCCTTAACCTTCTTACATTGTTTTTTCAGGATTTAATTTTCATCGCCATTGAAATGTTTAAAAATCAGTAATTCATCCCCACCTATCCGTCGAATCCCGAGAATTTGGAGTGACTTTACAGGCACTTTTATTGTTGATTATGTAAGAACTAAAAAGAATGAAATTCATATTTATACTCCGTTCAACAAAAATTGTCTGGTTACATTTTTTTTTTTTTGCATAGACCTGTGGCCTATTTCACCAAATTTAAATTACAATCACAAATTTGTACTTGTAATCTGCAATTAAAAATTTGTAAACTTAATTTCTGTTTCACAAACAACAAACATAATTCCAACAAATTTGTAAAAAAGAGTAAGATAAGTAGAGGAAATTGTAGTTGTGATTTACAAATTAAAAAAAAATCGGTTTCACCACTTTTTTGCCAGACTTGTAAAAAACAATTCTTTGTGACAAATTTGTGAGAATCTGCTGAGTAGGTATCAAGTGTTAAGTGCACTATATAGCCTTCAAAATTTTCAAAAAAATACATCAACAACGACTGTACAAACACGATGGACATAATATTATTTGAACATCGTAGATTAAGATGTAACATGCATGTCTGAGAGCTCATGATAAAATGTCAACATTTCCATTTGTGTTAATAAAAACAATTTTTAAATGCTCATTGTCATTACCAATCGTGGTTCAAATATTCTTAGTATTTAATCTTCCCTTATACAAATGAATCTGCAAATACACGACCGATAGATTCTTGAGCTTTTTATCGCAAAATATTCACTTGTATTACTGTCGGTACTACTATGCCTTCGCCGTAAATACATTTTTAGGTTCGGAAAGATATTTTTATTGAAAAATAACAAATTGTTAATAAAACATGAACTTTCTCTTGTAAGAATTTTTCTACAACTTAACAAATTTGTAAAATTATTTGATTTGGTGAAACAGAAACTTATAAAAACACCTGAATTTTCACAAATTTGTACTTGTAAATTACAAACAAAAATTACTCTTGGTGAAACATAAATAAAGATATTCCCACAAACTTCCCTTTGTAAATTACAACTACAATTTTGTATTACAAACATTTTCTGAAACCGAATAAATCGATTTCTTAACAAAATTTTGTATGAAATCGCTTGTAAATTACAATTTGTAAGTTGGTGAAATAGGCCACTGTCCCTCTAAAAAAGTTATCACATGGTTTCCATAGTTTAAATTATAAATAACACTTCACACTTTAAAATTCAAATACTTTACCTCATAAATTTGTTCTCAAAAGCTTCAAATCCCAAAAGTTCCTTAATAAAATCCACAGAAAAAGCTCTTAAATGTGCCTACAATTGAAAAAGCTTGGATGAACAAAACACAATTTCAATACAAACATTACAATAAAAACATCGTAGATGAATACGACGACCACACGATCCTTCTTCGGTACCTATATCCCTTCGGCAGTGGGATACAACAGTCATGGTATAGTGTACGACTTTGTGGGGAGAATTACAACAACAATTCGTATACGTAAGTCAGTGGCTTGCTATTTTTTTAAGTGACATTTTTCCCAATTGAGTGTCGTGAGCCTGATGCACGGCGCCACTGCTTTCGAAAAGACTCGCCCATAAGACCTGTACTGACATTTTTTGTTGAACAGAGTATAAAAAATAATACTATAAATTTATAACGATGCAAAAAAAAAAAACGGCTCCGATGCTTTGGACACTACGAAAAAGCAACTATAGAAAATTGACTTTTTTACCTCTGTGATTGAACCACGTGCTTAAGCGTCCACACTGGTCATAAAGAAAATTCTTAAGAAATCAATTTTTCTGATCTGAAAAAAAGTAGTAGGTTTGGAGCAAACGTGAAAGCTATTTCCTTGATTTGCGGCTGAACTTAGAAAACAGTACCTATTCATCGAGGTATTCCAAGTTAAGAAAAAAAATATGCACGACTAGATAGCACGAAATTATTCTTGTGGTTAACAAATACTGTAATCCAGACATACCGTAAAAATAAATGTTAGTGGTTCAATGAAAGGTGTATTTTTTACTTCATATAAACCCACTTAGAAAATAATTTCCATGTAAAATAAAACAACAATTCCGCTTAGTTAATTGCGATAAACCTCTACGATTATGAACTAAGAGCATATCAAAACAGAATAACAAGTAATGGGTGATTTTTTAAGAGGTTTAGAACTTTAAAAAAAAAAAAAAACACAAAAAATTAGAAAAAATGAATAAAATATTTATTTCAATCGATAGTTTGAACCTTGCAATTTAATGTTTAAAGATAATTTCATGCAAATGTTGACCGCGGCTGCGTCTCAGGTAGCCCATCCGCTGAGTCCAATTTTGGCATACTCTTTCACACATATCGGCCGGTATCTCACGAATAATTGCATGGATGTTGGCTTCCAGTGCGTCAATCGAAGCGGGCTTGTCCCTATAGACATTAGCCTTGACATACCCTCACAAAAAATAATCTAATGGTGTCAAATCGCACGATCTAGGCGGCCAATTGACCGGCCCGAAACGTGAAATTAACTGTTCACCAAACTCGCCTCGCAATTGCGCCATTGTTTCGCGTGCTGTGTGGCATGTGGCACCGTCTTGTTGAAACCACATATCATGCAAGTCAAGAACTTCCATTTCGGGCAAAAAAAAGTTTGTTATCATCGCTCGGTAGCGTTCACCATTGACAGTAACGCTGCGATTCGCATCATCTTTGAAGAAATAGGCCCAATAATGCCGCCGGCCCATAAACCGCACCAAACAGTGGCTTTTTCGGGATGCATTGGTAGCTGTTGCAATGCTTCTGGCTGATCTTCACTCCAAATGCGGCAATTTTGCTTATTTACGTACCCATTCAACCAAAAATGAGCCTCATCGCTGAACACAAGCAGCGCGCGATAAACATTTCGAACCGAGCACGAATTTTGATAGTAAAATTCAATAATTTGCAAGCGTTGTTCATTTGTAAGACGATCCATGGTTAAATTGCAAACCAAACTGAAGCTGTTTGACAGTGACACAAGGTACTAAACACACGTCAGCTGTCAAAACCAGTGTTGCCAAAACCAAACCAGCTTAAAAATCACCCTTTATTATAACGGTTATAAAGGGTGGTCCAACGAAAACTCACGATATTTATTATAAATAAAGCAAAAAGTTTTCAGAGAATTTTCTTAATATTTTGTATAATGATAGAAGAATCTATGACAATTACGTGTGAAACAAAATATCGGCCAAGTGCGATGGTTCATTATTTTCAATGACTCTGAGACAAAATTGAGGTTCAATGTCGTTAATGTGCATAATTATCTCATCGTTTCGCTCTTGAATTATACTTGGTTTATTGACGTACACTTTTTCTTTTAAATATCCCCAAAGAAAGAAGTGCAACTGTGTCAAATGACATGATCGTGGCGGCCAATTAACATCGCCACGACGTGAGATAACACGGCCATTGAATTTCTCGCGCAAAAGAGCTATTGTTTTGTTGGCTGTATGGCAAGTAACAAGTGGCACCATCCTGTTAGAAGCACATATCGTCCATTTCCATATGTTCAATTTCTGGCCGTTATCATCTCGTGATAGCGAACACCATCCACGGTTACTGCTTGGCCGACCTCATTTTCGAAGAAGTACGGCCCGATGACGCTCGCCGGCAGCCCATAAACGGCACCAAACAGTCACTCTTTGTGGATGCATCGGTGGTTTCACATTTCCTACAGACCCGGTTTGCTAAAATTTGCGCACAATTCTACCGATTGTGGACACATTTGGTCGATTATGCTGACCAACAAAATCACGAAGTGCACGAAATGCATTTTGATTTAAACGCCCATATTCGCAAAAGGCTTCAACAAACTTAACGCGCTGCTCAATTGTGTTGACGTTAAGGTGTGACTCACAATTAACATCGTGCACTATGGTTGCACCACCCTTTATTTGGCGTATGAGTATGCACTTTTATTATAAGCAAACAAGTAAGTTAAAAAATACACACCTTTTATTATAACACCTATCTGTAGTGAGAAAAAATTAAAAAAGTTAAAAGTACAGCAATAAAGAGGATTTTTTTGTGTTTAAGAAAATATTTTTTTCAAAATTTTTAAATGCAATATTGTTTCAACAATTATTTAGAGAGGCCAGATTGCAAAATTGAAACACAATCGTTCGTACTATTGAAAAGATATAAGTTAATGACCCAAAAATATAACCATTTTGGCAAAAAACGTGTAATGGCTATCATTCCGTTGTGTGAATTTTTCGCCAAAAACTTGAAACGTAATTTTCTGATAATTACTTCGGTTATTCCAGGTACGAAGTTAAATAAAAAAAAATCGTTAGACCCGTTTTTGGGAAAATTTGAAAAAAAAACTAAATTTGTGTATTATTTATTCTAGGTGAGCTAAAACAAAAATTCGAATTTTCTTTTTAGGGAATCACATACAATTTTTTTGTACCAAATTTCATGTAAATCAGACAATCCGTTTAGGCTCTTGCTCAAATTACAAAGGAAGCACAGACGCCCTGACGCAAAGTGCTACGCACGGCATAACCATACCCACTTTTTCGAACTTCTCGATCATCGTAGTGTTAGTTTTGATTAAAAATTCGAAATTGTTTTTACATGAAACCAATACCTGTCCCATAGAGCAAGTTATAAAAAATGATGGCGACAGACTTTCCAGACTCTTTAAATATTAAATTATTTTGAAGAAAAATTCATCATCATTTACCTACCAAAAACAATAAATTACAAAACTTTTCGACAAACTAAAATTAAGTGGGTAGTGTTTTCCAACCACACTTAGACACTCTTATTGTTCGTTAAAGCATCTGGCAGGTCATTTTGCATGATGGACTAAACAAAAATCAGTCCGTGTTTAATTATTGCTTTAAGCAACGCGGAGTAGTCCTATCTTCTGGACTTATGGCACAGTAAAACCCACTTACAATCAATTTTCTCAAGAGAACCATGTTACTCGCCATTTTGTCTTTTGCCATAGATACCATTTTGATCTCTTAGTCACGTGTTGATATTTAGTTCTTGAATGTGATATAAATTCATTTCTATTTTTCTATGTCTGCATTAAGCTAACCTTATACTATAATGCTGCACTGGAAGGAAACCAAGCTTTTGTTTGATTTTCATTTGTTCTTGACATTCAATAATTTCATTTTTTTTTTTGTAGTAGAAATCAACTTTTCAATTTTGAATATAAAAGCACAACTCACTTATAGTCACATATTTCAGCTGCCATCTTCATAATGGGACTCTAAATAAGCGGGTTTCACTGTATTTGATCACCATCCGAATTGAGTTTAATAGATATGTTTAGATATAAGACTATTCTATTTCGTTTTCCTTCATGGTAAAAGTGACTATTTTTCTATGCATATATATGTCGGTAGTAGGTACTTCCAACAGGCGAGTATAAACTTCGAGTAATAATTCAATTTTACTGCGCAGCCAGTTACTGCCACAATTTATAGACTTAAATCCAGATGTTTATGATGTGACTTACCAAACTATGTTAATAAAATTCCTTTTATACGAGCTCTGCGGTGTATAAATGGTCGCGGATGGCTTGACTATACTCAAATTGGCTTGATGAGTATAAAATTGCCTGTAAACTTTCTGGCTGGGCTTTTTAGCGAAAAATAAAATTTATATTCATGTTTAATGTATACAAAAATAATACATATACAATACACCATTCTTATTTGCGTTGGGATGTTATGTTGAAAACATAATTAATAAATTAACTTCTGTACCTATTCATGTTAAATGTTGGGCCAACAAGATTGTAAAACAATTTAAATCAAAATCATATAACCTTACCTCTGTCAACTTATAGAAGATTATAAAAATGTAAGCTTGCAAAAAATTATAAGGCTAATGAATTTGTGACTGCGACATTAATAAAAGTAGGACATCGACAGCATTTAGGTTCAATAATATTTGAAACTTAAGTTGAATGAGACTGATATGATGTGCGGTTTATACTGATATCAATTTAAAGCTTTTGCCTCCTCTTGATGAGCATTTTATACGCAGAATACTTCAAACTGAAACGTTATTAGTTTCTAGGAAAAACCTTATCCTAGGTCTACCAAATTTTCTACCACTTTTTGCAGCAATTGGGGCAGTATGTCAGCAATAACTCGCCAAATATTCTCTTCCAATCAATCCGTCTTCCGTCAATCGTCTTGGGCTTATCTGCTTAGACAAGTGACTTCTCATAACTCCTCAAAAAATAGTCCGGCTATGATTAATCGCACGATCTTGGAGGCAACGACACAGGCCCACGACGCGAGATAATGCGCTCACCAAAAGTTTCGTTCAATAAATAAATTTTTTCGTTGGCTGTATGGCATGTAGTGCCATTTTGTTGGAACCAAAGGTCGTCCACATCAACATCCTCCAATTCAGGCACGAAAAAGTCATTAATCATGGCTCTATAGCGTTCCCGATTGACTGTAACATTATGGCCGGCTTCATTTTTGAAGAAATATGGACCAATGATTCCCTCTGCCCATAGAGCACACCAAACAGTGACTTTTTGAGGATGTAACGGCGGGCGTCTCAACAATGGCTTGAAGATTATGATCACACCAAATATGACAATTTTGCTTATTAACGTACCCATTCAACCAAAAATGAGCTTCATGGAATATTGGACGCAGCTCGCGATGCGTCGCGCAAACCGAACCATTATTTTGGTAATGAATTTGCATGATTTGCAAACGTTGTTCAGGAGTAAATCTATTTATTATGAAATGTCAAACCAAAATGAGCATAAATCAAGTGACAGCTGTCAAAAAACCGAACTTCGAAAAAAGTATTGCCAGATTGAAAATAACACGTCTAAAAAAAAACACCGAGGTCAATTTTACGAGCTACGAACCCAAAACATGCCCTGTAGTACGTACCTATATCGCAAGTTTAAATACGCAGTTTACTTCGCAAAATGTTAAAGCCCTAAAGTTTCTTTGACGAAGATAATTCTTAAATCTTAAACGAACCATCTCTTTGTAAATGTGTATAATCTAAAATTGATTCAACTTCACAAATAAAATAATAATTGTGTGAGTGCCGGGACTCACGGTTAATATGTGTAAACATCAACGTGCGCGGATCCAAAACGGACTTGTTTTTGCCTGAAGGGGATCTTAAGATTTTATTCACTGAACGCACCCATCCTAGTATGAAGTATGCAGATCGTAACGTCGCACACCGTAACGTTGCACGATGTAACGTTGCACACGAACGTTCACGTTTTTTTTTCCACTCTACCGCCAGCATAGATGTTTACACATCAAAAAACGAAAAATAAACAATCTTTCAAGTAACGTATTTCAATTTAAATACAAAATTTATTTATTTAGTTTTTAAAATAATGCTCTTCTAAAATAATATTTAAACTTCTGTACGTCTTCTCTGTTTTAGAGAATTTTGGGTTTCCGCTTGGACTATACCTACTATCAAAATATGTCTCTACTCTACAGCACAGCAACAAATGTAAGCTTCCTTTTCAGTATAGGTATAGCAACATTAGCAAGACAAACATTAATTTTATTTAATAGCCAGTGCGAAAAACATCATAGATATATATATATTACCTATGTAGGTACTACACGACAAAAGTATCTTATCAATTTAAAACGATTTTTTTTAATAATATCCAGGGTCGGATCAGCTTAAAAAAGAATAGTCTCTCTCATACCTTTTTCTTAAGCACGTTATCGTGATTTTATTTTGGAAAAAGAAGAAAAAAAAACGCCAAATTTGGAAATATTTCCGGATGTCGGAATTAAAGAAAATAAAAAAAAAAGAAAACTCAGCTCTTTGCGGAATGGTCGCGGTTGGAATTTCAATATAACGTCCAACTGGTGGAGTGATGTTTGGAGGATTGGAGTATAACCTTTGAGGTGTTGCTGGCGAAGATCGAAGAAACTTGCTTTGAACAGTTCGCAGAGATGGCGTTACGGAGTAAGACTAGATCCCCATGTATAGAGATCTGTAGCATAACCTTGGTATCAAAAATTTGTGCTTTGCGGCATTTTTCCTTCCACAAAAGGTTATCGTAACACAGGAATCTCCAGCTGCGACAGGACTTCGCTGCCCTTAGCAGATCGGTTGGATCAAAATAGGCTAAAACTACTACTACTACTACTACTACTACTACTACTACTACTACTACTACTACTACTACTACTACTACTACTACTAATACTACTACTACTACTACTACTACTATTACTGCTACTACTACTACTACTACTACTACTACTACTACTACTACTACTTCTACTACTAGTACTAGTACTACTACTACTACAACTACTACTACTACTACTACTACTACTACTACTACTACTACTATTACTACTACTATTACAACTACTACTACTACTACTACAACTACTACTACTACTACTACTACTACTACTAATACTACTACTACTATTACTTTTTTTTTTACCGAATATGAACAATTTGTTAGTATTTAGCAAATTTTGATGACTTGGAATAATATTGCTATATGTAGTAGGTAAATGGCTGCCAAACTTTAGCTTGTCTCGCGATATAGTTTTTGCAATGCCTTAACGCAAGGTGTTACCAACCGAAACCCCTTTCCTTCTAAGATAGTTTTGATGATAGAAAAGAAGCTTAAAGATTTTTTTTCAGTATTGTAAACCTTTATTTTGGAAATTGCACTTATAACATTCGTGTACTAAGCTATCAATAAATCGCCTTACAAATCAAGTTCTCTTAAATGAGGACCTGGTTTTCTCCCAGCGGGTAGGGCCCATTATAATTCTATATACATCCATACAATAGCTAACTTGATTGATTGCCTACCAACCATTTTTTTTTTATCAGAGGGTTTCAGCAAGCCCGCCGCACCGTCATCGACAACGGCCACTTTCCCTTAAAGTTTATTGAAAAACCTATGTACCTTGAAGTTTTTTGTTTGCGAAAAAAACATGTTACAAACAGTTCATCAAAAATGTTAGCATTTTCACATTAATCATGTGCAATACAGTGTAAAAAAAAAACGTTGTGGGCTTTCAATAGGAACGAACAAAGGTCCTGTCAACGTAAAATGATGTTCATGTGTCTTCAGATGGAGTTATTGAGGAAGTAATGCAAAAACTACAAATTAAAAAAAAAAAACAGTAACAAATGGAAAATAATCTTTTAAACGCACTTTTTTATTGATGACAATTATTATTCCTTTTTACTTGCAATATAGGTACTATATGGGAAGTTATGGATTCGTACAAAAAATCGAACTCGAGATTTTGATCAAACTTTACAGTACGATGATAGAGAAGTCAAAAAAAGTGGGTCTCGCAAAAACGTCCGTCTGTCTGTCTGTCTGTCGGTTCGACTACACCCTAAACGGATGGGTCGATTTTCTTTAAACTTGGTACCTAGTGTTTTTTGGACATTCCCCCCACCCATTTTTTTCTCTTTTTTTTAGGACCAAAATTAACAGTAGCTGTCATACAAAATTTCTTGGCCAAAAAGGAAAAACTTATTTTTCTCAAATCCAGCGCCACCGAATTTGTTTTTAAGAACTCAATAAATTTAAATAGTTATAAGTTGCCAATTAATAAAAAAAATGGTTCCGAAAAATGGTTATTAATGGTACCTTCCACAGAACCATTTTTTTGATTTTCGCTTTTCTCGAAAACGGTTAAACTGATTCTGATCAATTTTTTTATGAAGAAGTATTGACACATTCTAAATAATATTGTGTACCAAAATTTTCCAAAAAATATTTTTTAGATTTTTAAAAAAAGTTTTAATATTTTTTTTTGAAAACTCAATATTTCAAAAACGACTTGGTTGATTTTTACTAAACTTGGTAAATAGCAGTTTTTTAACTTTATCTAGAAGATTTTTGACAAAAATTATTCTAATACCCAAAAATAACGATGCCTCCCATACAAATGTTAAAAAACCGTTAAGAAAAATATTTTGTTTCTCAAAAACGACTCCTACGATTTTCATAAAAGTTTTTTTGTGTGTTAAAATTAGTACGATCTACCATTTAAAATTTTTAAAACTTATATTTTACGTTTATTAACAGTACCTCTCATAGAACGGTTTCTTTGATTTTCGACTATCTCAACATCTGATCAACCGAATAAAATGAGATTTTTTATACAGAAGCTTGTAACAAATATAAATAAAAGTGCCTATCAAAATTTTCTAAAAAATGATTTTTGGATTTAAAAAAAAAAAATCAAAATTATTTTTTGAAAATTCGATATTTCGAAAACTGGTAGCAGATTTTTTTGTGAAGTTCAATTTTTAACGCAACATTAATAAATGCTTTAAATTGGCGTACCAATTATTTTTCTCAAAAATGTTAAAGAAATTGAATATATAAAAAATTAATTAATTTTAAAACCGCTCCTACGATTTTCAAAATTTTTTTCTCATGAATAAAGATTTATATAAGAAATCAGTTGGAGTACATCGCGTTGGGTTAAAACGGATTCAAAGTATTTTAATCAATTTCTTTCTAATTTTTTTGATTTAAAACAATTTACCAGTTTAAATAGTATAATTTCTTTTTATGCATATTGTATATGTGCAACACTAGGCTTTATTGTTAATTTTTGTGTACTCACATAGTACCACCTGAAACTAAACTAAGATTTGGCAAATGGATAACATATATACTTCTATAGCTAATTTATTTCAGACTATAGAACCACAATGTGATCGCATATATGAGCAAGTTCGTGCGACCCAGTCGTGCATATTTTTTATTTGATGCTTTATTGGGAATGTTTTTTGGTTTTGTGTACATCAGGAAGGTATTGCATTGTGTTTGTAGAAAAAGAACATTTTTTCGTTAGTAATTGCTTAGAACTTTTTTGAAAGGTGCACGTTCTAGGGTGATTTTTAAGCTGGTTTGGTTTTGGCAACACTGGTTTTGACAGCTGACGTGTGTTTAGTACCTTGTGTCACTGTCAAACAGCTTCAGTTTGGTTTGCAATTTAACCATGGATCGTCTTACAAATGAACAACGCTTGCAAATTATTGAATTTTACTATCAAAATTCGTGCTCGGTTCGAAATGTTCATCGCGCGCTGCTTGTGTTCAGCGATAAGGCTCATTTTTGGTTGAATGGGTACGTAAATAAGCAAAATTGCCGCATTTGGAGTGAAGATCAGCCAGAAGCATTGCAACAGCTACCAATGCATCCCGAAAAAGCCACTGTTTGGTGCGGTTTATGGGCCGGCGGCATTATTGGGCCTATTTCTTCAAAGATGATGCGAATCGCAGCGTTACTGTCAATGGTGAACGCTACCGAGCGATGATAACAAACTTTTTTTTGCCCGAAATGGAAGTTCTTGACTTGCATGATATGTGGTTTCAACAAGACGGTGCCACATGCCACACAGCACGCGAAACAATGGCGCAATTGCGAGGCGAGTTTGGTGAACAGTTAATTTCACGTTTCGGGCCGGTCAATTGGCCGCCTAGATCGTGCGATTTGACACCATTAGATTATTTTTTTGTGGGGGTATGTCAAGGCTAATGTCTATAGGGACAAGCCCGCTTCGATTGACGCACTGGAAGCCAACATCCATGCATTCATTCGTGAGATACCGGCCGATATGTGTGAAAGAGTATGCCAAAATTGGACTCAGCGGATGGGCTACCTGAGACGCAGCCGCGGTCAACATTTGCATGAAATTATCTTTAAACATTAATTGCAAAATTTAAACTATCGATTCAAATAAATATTTTATTCATTTTTTCGAATTTTTTGTGTTTTTTTTTAAAAAAAAAGTTCTAAACCTCTTAAAAAATCACCCATTATTAAGTACTACTATGACTTAGTTAAAGAGAAAGTGTGAAAAGTCAGAAGTAGCTTCTATAAAAATGAATTGACTTTTTTTCTAAGCAAACCATTTATACAAAATCTGGGTATGCAAATCTGGGTTTGGGAAATATACTACTGTGAAGCAGTGTTGCCGATGTGTCACGATCATGTTTTTTTGACACATCAATCTGAGTAGCACGATGTGGTGGCGCGAAAAATTCAATAAGGCATATTATATATTTTAAATATTCATTTTTTTTATATTGGCTAAGGACTAAAATTTTTGTACAATAAACAAATGGAAAAAGTTCTTTTTTTCTTATTGGTTTCGTGTTAAAAAAAAATTGGGGTTGTAATCAAAACTTACACTACGATAATGGAGAAGTCCAAAAAAGTGGGTTTCGTCATGCCGTCCGTTGGTCTGTGCGTCTGTGCGTCTGTGCATCAGTGCGTCCACTATAATTTGAGCAAGAGCCTAAACGGGTTGACTGATTTGCTTCAAATTTGGTACAGAGCATTTTTATGTGATTGCCTAAAGGAAAAAATTAAAATATTTATTTAAGTTCATTTATAGAACGGGTATAGCTGCCATACAAACATTTTGGTTTTATCAAATTTTCTCGAAAACCATTTTCACGATTTTGATAACATTTCGTACCAGCAATAACCAAGTCAATTATAAGACAACTGTGTTTCAGGTTTTTCTCAAGAAAATCACATAATTGAATAAGGTAGGTATGCCAGGTTTTTTTGAAAAAATGGTCTTATTTGTGGGCTAGTCGCGTATACCTTTTCCATGGTCAGACCGATTTTGTTGTAATTTCGCAATCTGACGCTTCTCAATAGTTTAAACAATAATATGTCTATATATCAAACAAAAAATCGATTTTTTTGTGCTTTTGACTCTTTTAATATTTTCTCGTTAAATATATATCTAGGTCCAGAAAAAGATTTGATAAGATACCACCGGTATTTGTGGAAGATAAGTTTTGACCTATATCATGCATCTTCATTGTGGGATTACACATAGTATTTAACTATAAGAGCAGGCTCGTGCGATCAAGTCGTGCATATTTTTTAAAATTTTGTATTGTTTTACATCCTGTAAAAACAAAAGTATATATTTTTGATTATTGTTATGATTTCCAATTTAATTTGATTATAATTTTTTTGAAAGAAATAACAAATTTTAACTTTAATCTATTTAAGAACTAATTTTTAAGTTTCTAGTATTTAGAAAAAATTTGGTAAAACTTTATAATACTTTTGTGATGGTGTTATCTATAGACCATTAAAAGTATCAAATCAAAAGCTACATATACATTTTAACTAACAGCAATAAACTGTGAAAAAAAAACGTCTGCGGATTTTTCTTTTATTGTTAGCAGAATTCTTTTTATCACCCCGATCGGGAATGAAATTTAAGTTTATATACGTATATGTGCATGTGTATGTATATAGCTATTCCTGACCAAAAAGTCATAAAAAAAAATATGCTCTCAATCAACTTTAGTACAACGAATGAACGTCCTCGTTCTGCGGTTTAATAGGAGCACAGCTTCATCAGCAATGGAAAATAAAATAAAAGAAAATATTTCCACTTATCAAACTGGAATAAACTCGATAATGAGTTCTGCATTATCTTGCTTGGCTTGGAGTGAAGGTGTCGATGGGTCTGCCCCTTCGTTGTAGAATCTTCATTTGCCTTCAAAACGAAACGAGACACACGCTCAGTTTAACCCTATCTCGTGATGTGAAAGCCTTTTAGCACTTTTCTTTTTTTCTTATTTTTTTTTTTTTTTTTGTTTTTTAAGCATCTATAGAAATACACGTTAAACTTTTAGTGTATATCTATGTTTCAGCTCAAGGATGCTTGCTCATTCTTGTGAAAATGAGAGAACGTAAAATAGTACCACAAACACGGCACACATCGTATAATGGCTCGAAAATCGTTTCGTATACCCTTTTTGGATTTATGTACGAAGACCGATGCGATGGTTGTGGCCTGTGTAAGTACATACAGTACAGACCCAAATTGACGAACAAGATTGTTTTTAATTTTTTTTTTTAATCTCATTGAAGAATTTTGATTTGCTAAGCATTAAAATTGGGGTCATTTAAACCAACTAAAAAGTATAGCTATTATGGCAAAAGATAGAAAAATCGGTCAAACTATCTTAAGTTTTTAGATATCTTAATTAAAATTTGTTTAAGAAATATCGTGGATATCTTTGATTTGGATATAAGGCTTCTAAATATTATAAATTCGAATTTTGAAAATTGATTTTCTTTTATAATTTTTTTATCAAACGTAAAGAGTGCCGGATTAACGGGTTTGTACTGTATATATGTTTTATATAGACATTCTTATGGATATGTCTCTATTCAGAGCAAGCGAATGAAAAAGCACATAGTATAGATTTCGCTCATTTAATTCACATGAAGTGGAAATTAAAATGTTTTACTCGTGTCCTTGATGGGGCGGGGGGAGTGGGTGGACAGCATATCAGCTTCATTCTCTCGTCCTTCAGATTCAGCTATTCACTCCTGTAATAGCCTTTCCTCATTCTTCGATGCTGTATCCGGTAAAGAGCTGTCGTGAATATAAATTACAAAAGAAAAGCTCTACGAATGACAGCATCGCAGTGTTGGGTCTTGGAATGGGGTTTTGCTCGTGCCAGATACCATAGATCCTCGCTCTCTGATTCCCGAGCCCATCAGAGTCACAGCTACAGACACAGCCATACTGATGAACTTCAACCGACGATTCCTGTGGGAAATAATGATTCGATTTGTTGAATAACATCTTAATTCGATTTTTCGCAAGGGAAATTCTTTTCTTTTATTTTTCTTCTTTTGTAGTATTAAACAATGACATACCTTGGTGCTTGTATATAAAATAAAAACTTGGCTGTTCTATTGTTTCAAAAATATATATAAATGTAGGTGATGCGAGAGGTGAGACAGCTTTGCTGTTCTACCTGAGGATTAAAGATTGTTTTTATTTCCTTTCTCGGATGTTAAAGAACGGGAACAGGGTGCTCTGAATTATTGGTGTTTCAAATAATGTTTTTGTCTTCCTTACAAAATTAAACATATTGTTCTTACTTTCGATTAACGTTGGTATACATTAGTAAAAATCGACCTCGGGATTTAAACCAAACCTGTCAGTATGACGATTGAGAACACGGGTCTTGAAATTCCTTCTTAATTCCAACCTGCAACCTATAAACGACTAAAGCGATTTTCTTGAAATTTTGAACTTGAAGTTTTTTTTAATGATTCTTAAGAGGGGAAGCCGAATTTTTTTTAGCTCTATGAATAATGGTATGCCAACCATACAACCGTTGTGAAGGTGTTGTAACCATTTTGGTAAATCAAAATTTACCAAGAACTGTTATAAGCAATACCTGTCATAGAACGTTTATTTCAATTTTCGATTAACTCATCAACGGCTTGACCGATTTCGATCATAATTTTAAAATAGGAAGTTTTTTCAAATTGAAATAAGATGTACCGTGATCGATGTTCCATGTTAACGGACACTTATCTGTTTATAAACTTAGAGAATATATAATATGGAGTACTCGTTTCTATCCGTAATGCATTGTAGTGCCTGGGGCCATGATTTAGAGCGCTATTTCACTTTCGGTTAAGATAAAGTCTAAGAAGATATTGTACAGCTGCTATCAATTGTAAGTCATAATTTGCTTATTTTCTCTCTAAATTGCGCATTATCTTGCGTCGTGGGCCTGTGGCGTGGCCTCCAAGATCGTGCGATTTAACACCGCTGGACTATTTTTTGTGGGGTTATGTGAAGTCACTTGTCTACGTAGATAAGCCCGAGGCGATTGACGCCTTGGAAGAGAAGATTTTGGGCGTTATTGCTGACATACGGCCCCAAGGGCTGCAAAAAGTGGTCGAAAATTGGGCCTCTCGGCTGGAATTTATTCGAGCCAGCCGAGCCCTCCACTTGCCCGAAATCATTTTTAAAACATAATGCCAAACTTTTATCTTTATAATAAAGCTAAATTCTTGGCCCTAACATTAAATTATATGCGTTTTATTTCTTTATGAAAACCACATGTCTAAAAAAAACACCCTTTAAAAGGAATTTCTGATTGTTTACCTACGTTTCTAACATCAGGTGGCAATAAGAGTCCTTCCCAAGAACTAATAATTTTCCAATAATTTTCTACGTGTGATATAAAGACAGGTACTATATGGCAAGTTTTGGATTCGTAAAAAAATCGAACTTCAAAAATTGACTTTACGATGATAGGACAGACGAAGAAAGTGGGTCTCCAAAAATGTCCGTCTAATAGCTAAAGCCTTAGCGAATGGGTTGACTTTCTTTGAACTTGGTATCAAACGGTTCTTGGAAATTCCCCCGACACACTTTTTTATGACCAAAATAACGGTTCCTGTCATACAAAATGTTTGTGCAAAAAAAGGAAAATTTATAACTCTCAAAATTGGTTCCGCACATATTTAAAAAAATCTGTAAAATGAAATAGGTGAAGGCTGGGTTTAAGTAAGAAACCATTCAACTGATTTTTATCAATTATTTTATGAAGAATGATTAATACATTTTAAATACCATTTCGTCTCCAAAATTTGAATTTTTTCTTTTGAAAACCCTATATTTCAAAAAGGAATTACTCCAATTTTATGAAACTTGTCAAAACCCTGTTTTTAACATATTCTGAAAGATTTTCAACAAATAATATTCTTTTAACCAAAAATATCGGTAACTCCCCTACAAACTCTTTAAAAAATTTAATTAATATCTTCTCTCATAATTTTTTTTAAAAAAATTTCTGCGTATAAAAATAAGTACGAACTTCTTTTATTAAATTTTAAATTTAAGAATTTATAGTAACAGCAGGGGTAATTTTAATAGAACGTTTTTTTTTTATTTTTGACTATCTCATTACTCGATTGACCGATTTAAATTTAATTTTTTATACAGAAGCAAAAAAAAAAATTTTGTTCTGGTTAAAAAAATTACAATTATTTTTTTGAAAATTCGATATTTTAAAAACGGATGGTTTATTTTTTTTTTGATTTTTTTTTAATAAGCGTGAACAAGTAACATAATGCTTCCTTCAACTAAACTATGTTTTTGGCATGTGGATAAAGTATATAGGCTCCCATAACTAATTTATTTCAGGCTTTAAAACCACAGTGTGATCGCATACATAAGAGCAAGTTCTTGCGACCTAGTCATGCATTTTATTTAAATTGCATAGCTATTAATAATTCATAAGGTGTGGTTATTTATTTGACTTACTCTCGAAAAATTTTGGAAAATTTACCAAACAAAAATGGTATCAGAGATTAGAAAAAAAAAAAAGTATTCATCAGTTTATTTTTTACGCCAAGGTTAGAGTTGCTCAGAAACGCTATTCGAAATATTTGCATCCACAAAACAAAATGCGCAGACATTATAAGCCTTTATTGTACGGTAGACCAAAGTAAGCCTTTCCTAAAATCACCGATAAATGATTCCAACATTATCTGTGAAACTACTTTTTCTTAAAATATACCAATCAGTAGGTATACTATAAATTATTTCTTTGAAATTTCGATTATTTTTACAAACACAAAACGAACCCTTAAAAATCTATTGAATCACAAGTAAAAACACCCTGTTTACCCATCGGAAAGCCTTTAAAACTTCACCTTTACTCTTAATTAGCTCACCATGCTTCGCGCGTATCTATAAGGGTGTAAAAGTGACAATCAAGGAAACAGCACCAGCCGTACCTTTCTTTAAGTAGCAAATAATTGAAAAACATCACATTAAAGAGAGCTAGAGGGTTAGTTGTGTCAGTAGTTCGGTTGAAATGCCAACCAAGGCAAGCCTATCTCTCCCATAGCAACCATCATCAAACCAACCTCCAAAGCCGCCAAACCTTGAAAGTGTTTTCCCCAAGCGTAAACGAGGTGATTTAATATACAAAGGAAAATCATCGTTATGGAGATCTCTCCTATGCGGGTTATTTTTGTTTTGTATAAAGGTATTTTAAACAATGGCATCTAATTAAACCGGTGGCGCGCGGCACAGAAGGGTGGGTTCAAGTTTCTGAATTTATTTTTATTTTTTTTTTGGCAAAGTGACCTGTTACTGTGAACGAAGTAAAAGTTCGAATGATTGTTCAGAGGTGTAGTAGGTAGCTCGCTCTATAAGTATGTTCGTTTACGTAACCTAAGTTTTCAATGTAGCAGCCTTTACTTTTGTCTATAAGGGTTATGTATATAGGCAAGAAGAGTGAATAGCAGGATAGATGTTTTACAATTTACTTATCGTGACTTTTGATGTTATCTTTGGGAAGGGTTGAAAAATGAAGATTGAGATATTTTATGGAAAGCAATTTACTTAAGGAAAACTTGTGCTGGAAATGACATTTAATAAATTAGTTGGGTAATCAGAAGTTGTTTTATTTAAATTCAATGTTTGCACAATGGAAAATGATGAAAATTTATGTTTCCATTAATTTAAACATGGAAATTCGTGTCTTGTTTTATTGCTCTGCACATTTATTCTAATTGTTTTCGAGAGAATTAAATGAGTTCCTCCTTTGTTTAGATAAATTTTATTCGCATTTTCAATTCATAACTTTAACTTACCTGCTGCTTTTGCTTAGTTTCTAAAGTATCTATATTTAATTAATTTATTAATTACCGCCATCTAACGTTTTTTTTCAACTAGTGCTTATTTCGTGAATGGTAACACTTAACTTATGTCTGATTTTACAGATAATTAGTTTTATTCTTCCGCTGAACGAAAATGATTGTGTATACGCTTCGCTAAGTGGGCCTGAGATCGCCTTAGAGAAGATGCCGATTTTGCCAAAAAATCATCTTTTCAGATGAAGCTCATTTTTATCTTGGCGGGTGGTAAAGAAGCAAAATTGTCGCATTTGGGGCACAGAAACCCACACGCATACATTGAAAAGCCGCTACACCCAAAACGAGTCACTGTCTGGTGCGGATTTTGGTCCAGAGGCATAATTGGGCCATTGGGACGGCCGGCGCTACGTGCCACACAGCCGAAGCTACACTCGATGTTTTGCGCCATTTAAAAAAAAAAAGAAGTTATTTGGCGGACCCTTTATGTATTGCAGTACTTTTAATAAAACTTTAAACAGCGATAGACTGAACTTCAGAAAATGACATAGTAGAAGGACATTTAAATTTTTATTTGTGTTTGTGTGTCACAAAAAAGAGACTGACAAATCGTCATACTGCCACTTTTGTCATTAGAACATGATTATGCCTATAAATGGCATCAATAATGAAATTTTGTCAGTCATAAAAAACCAGCCTAAAAGTGCTGTTCTTATTTGTTTGCAAATAAATTTGTTCTGTTATTGTAAGCTAAAAGTAGTAGGGGTACAATTAAGAGTTGCCAAGATAGCAATTTAATGAGCGATTCAAACAAAACCCGTTACAACTTTAGAACAAAATTAAATTGATGGCATATGGAAAGAACAATAATGTTAAGCAAGTACCCCGTTTACTTTTCATTGATAGTCAGGTGGCAATGAAATCCATTACTTCAATTGTCACAAAGTCTTAGCTGGTAGACTGTTGCCGTAACGAGTTAAAACTCCTCAGTGCATCAAATACAGTTACCCTTCTATGGGTCCCCGGACATAAATGGAAACGTAATGGCGTTCTCTTGAACTAAGCCAAACTAAACCCTCCGTTCTTATAGCACTAGAAGTAGAAAAAGTTAGAATTCAAAAATGTTTCCTCGAAGCCGCCAACGATAAATGGTCAGCAATTAATACTTGTCGGGTCTCGAGGAATCTATGCCCGAACCTCTCTAAGAAAAAGACAGACTTCCTTCTTGAACCAAGTAGACCTCAACTATCCCTGTTGGTTGGAATCCTAACGCATCACAACTCAATGGGAACCCACATGCGCAGAATGCTCATCCGATTTGTCCAGAGGGTGTCAGGATGAAGAGGCTTGAATGACATCCTGAAATTTATCCAAAGTTCGGGTTGGTTCTGGGAGGCATCTCATATCCTTACCTAAACTCCATCAACTCCTTTCCTCGGCCATCCTCATTTGCACCTATCCTGGGGACCACAATGGATCAATTAAGATCCGAGTGCGATGATGCGGTTTCAATGCGTATTATCACCCATTCTAACCAAACCTAACCCCGTTTACTTTGTAAACCTGCACTGAGTTGAAATGAGCTTGAACCGATTAGAATCCACTTCCGCAGCTGATAAGATGGCGGTCGGTAAAAATAAGGGTCTATCCAAAGGTGGTGGAAGGTGGAAAAGATTGGTATATGGTACGATGGTAAAGCCCCAAATATGTTTACAACCCATCAACTCGGCAAAACTTTGGTAAACCGAACCCAAGAAACAAAAATCGCTTCCGAAGGTTTGAAGGGTCGCGTGTTCGAAGTTTGTTCGGCTGATTTGCAAAAACGATGGTGATGCCGAGCGTTCCTTCCGTAAATTCAATCTCCATGGCATGGATTTAGCCACAGACAAATTCATAGGATTCACTGTCAAGGATCAATTTGTCCCAGCAAAAAACAAGCTATGCTCAGAAATCGGACTTGAACTCGGACTTGAATCGTGTCAATAGCAAACTCACCCCCAATTCCATTGCCAAAGATATTGAAAAGTTGCACGATGTGGTAAATACATCCGTAAAGTCAAGGTATTGAAGACGCCCCGTTAAGACTTGTCATGAACGGAGATGGAGGTGGAAATATGGGCACCAAAGGTGTTGTGTCCGAAGGCGCTGTCGTCAAAAGGCCAGCAAGTTACGAGCCACAAGTACAACAGGCTGTTTAATTATAAAGGCTGTTTTTTTTAAGACTTGTGGTTTTCAATCTGGCCATACTTTTTTCGGAGTTGGTCTTTTTGACAGTTGTCACTAGATTTATGCTCAGTTTAGTTTGCCATTTTAATATTAATAGACTTATTTCTGAACAACGTTTGCAAATCGTGCAAATTTATTACCAAAATAATGGTTCGGTTTGCGTGACGCCACGCGCGCTGCGTCCAATATTCGATCGACATATTCGCCCAGCAGAGTCGATAATGCAAGCAACCATGGATCGGTTTCGCAACACGTTTACTCTAGTGGATAATTCGCATCCTCAGAGACACCGTACAGTGCGGACCGAAGACGCTATTGCTGCTGTAGAGCAGAGTATCGAAAAAGACCCGTATGAGTCCATCCGCCATCGCGCGCAACAGTTGGAGCTGTCGAAAATTGGGCCTCTCTGCTGGAATTTAAAAAACACCCTTTATATTGAAAAATATTTTTTTACAAAAATAAATGATCCGATCCGAAATTTATGCAAGAAAACTGAGCTGAGGAGTTGGTTTGACATTGTTTACCATTTTACGTGTAATGTCTAATTTTTCTTGGCTCCCGTCTAGTCTAGTGGCGTCTAGTGATTTTATATTTTTGTTGACTTTATAGTCGGGATTGAAAAATTAAAAAAACCATACAACAATTAATAAATAATAAATAACATGGCATCTCAACACCGTTTCCGCACTCAACTCCAAATCGAGCTCTCAACTCTAGGAACGAAAAACCTGGGTCGAAAATCCGATCATAATAAAACTCGAGCTCAAGTTTTAAAGGTAGGAAGGTACCTATTTAATCCACATGCAGACATTTTTCGATTATACCTATGTCAGCAAACAACTTTACACATGCATCCAAACATAATGAATGAAAATCGTTTAACTTAAACTCCATTATTCTGCGCCCCAAACGGAAACAGACAAGCCATTTACAAAGATGATAAAATTTATTGGTTTCCTTGAAATTGGGCGGACGTAGGAGAGATGGCCAAGAGCACCGTGCAAAAAGCAAACATTATGCAGCCAAGTCAACCAATTTTCTTGCAGCAAGTGAATGAATTACGGGAGGAAAACCAATACCTTGACTTCTATACCGGGAATACCTAAAACAAATAAAAAAAAAAAACGTGCAAACTCCAAGAAACGGAGGTAGGTAAATATAAAATCATAGAACCAACACGCTCACCGCCGCACCGCACCACTATCGCCCATAGTCATTTTTCATGATGCATGTGATGGAGGATGCAGAACGAGAACGTGAACGAGAATCCTTTGCTGATAGTAAACTTTATCCATAAGAGACTCTGGGTATGGGATGATGGTGACCTGAGGCACATTAAAGAGCAATTAAAATCTTGTCATAGAAGCTTTTGCACATGAAATATGAAGAACCATCATGAGATCTGAGCTTAGTTTGCAGAAAAGGTTAAAAAAAAATATATGTATATCAAGATTCTCATACGTGTGTGACTGTGTGTGCACTTTCAAATTTACATTCTCCCGTTTATGCAGCAATGCAATGGGGGCTTTAAGCTGAGATGGAGATCCTTTGCACCAGCTTCCAGCAACATGATGTTGAATGCATCTGTTTTGCATTTTGGCTGAAAAAAAAAATTGAGAAGAAAAAGCAAGTAATTTTCCTGTGGGAATTTCCCATAATATTTTCAGAGCACTCCTCTCTCTTACGCTGCTGTATATAGGATTTATTTAGGTTATGATGCTCCAATAATAACAAAAGTATGCATAGCACTGTGCCTTCCCAGTGCCTTATTTGCGAACTGCACATTTTCTCAGTTGAAATTCCCTCGTTTATAATGTTGGGCCTTGATGATGGGCAGAGTCGGTGTAAAGTAAACGGAGAGGGAATCAGGAATTGAAGTTGAATTTTCATCGTTTTGAAACAATATATAATAAAGGGTCCGCCAAATAACTTCTTTTTTTTTTGAAAAAGGCGCAAAACATCGAGTGTAGCTTCGGCTATGTGGCACGTAGCGCCGTCCTGTTTAAACCAAATGTTGCCAATATCCTCCTCTTCAATTTTCGTTCAACATGGCCCGATAACGATCGCCATTGACTGTAACGGCCACTTACTCCTTGCTCATTTTCGATAAATGGCCCAATTATGCCTCTGGACCAAAATCCGCACCAAACAGTGACTCGTTTTGGGTGTATCGGCTTTTCAATGTATGCGTGCGGGTTTTCTGTGCCCCAAATGCGACAATTTTGCTTGTTTACTACCCGCCAAGATCAAAATGAGCTTCATCTGAAAAGATAATTTTTTTTGGCAAAATCGGCATCTTCTCTAAGTCGATCGCAGGCCCACTTAGCGAAGCGTGTACACAACCATATTCGTTCAGCGGAAGGATAAAACTAATTTTCTGTCAAATCAGACATGAGGTAAGTGTTACCATTCACGAAATAAGCACTAGTTGAAAAAAAAACGTTAGATGGCGGACCCTTTATATCTTTTCGATGGTTTTACAGATTATGTTATAATTTTGCAATCTGGTGCTTTCTAATAGTTTATACAATATTCTTTTTAAAATTTTTGAAAAAACATTGTTTATTTTAAAAAAATCAAACAAATAATCAATTTTTTAGTGTGTACTTTTGACTCTTTTAATATTAATTTCTCGTTAAATAAATTAAGATTAAAATGATTTATTATCTGTTTCCAATTGTACAATTTTCTTAGATTTATACTTTCAAAATCGTTAAAGCATGGCTTTGCCGACTGCCCGTTAAATATAAAAAAACCATGCATCTTAAAAATGTGGTTACACGCACAGTTTTTAACCACAAGAGCAGTTTGTGCGACAAAGTCGTGCATATTTTTTATTATTCCACATGTGTTTTTAAGTTCGTTAGAGAGCAAATCAACCCCTTAAAGAACAACCACTATTTGGAATTGAAGTTAGGTTAGTTTTTAGCAAAAACAACCGTATCGTTGATTTTATGGAAAAAAAACAGCAACAACCATTTGTGTCAAGAAAAATTAAATCTACAAAATTGTGTACGTGATGTTTTTCATATTTTGTGCATTTAATAGGAAATAACAAACTTGCGATAGTGTGAAAAGAAAAAAATATGTCAAGAAAAGTTATTCCTATTTATTTCTACTAATTGGTTATGACTCCATAAATATTCTAAATACGAACAATAATCACTTTTTCAAAATTGTTAAAATTATGTTTCTTTCCTAAAATCAAAAGCACGATTTTTGTATTCGAAAAACAAGTTAAATCTTAAATGCAAGATAGCGGCAACCCTGAAAAAGGTTGATGATTAAAGGTTTGGATTTAAGCTCTCTATCTATTTATATGTAGGATGGCAACACAAAAATTTTAAACCCCATGAATTTTGATTAGGTCTTTTGAATTTGTACTTGATTAGGTAGGTATGTAGGTATATTTGGTATTAAGCGTTCTAAGGTATATACCTAATGGTTACTTTAAATATGATACACAAATCTGTTAGATGTAAGTAAGCAGATGAGGAATACAATTTTTTTTTGGAAACGTATTTTTCTCAAAATCTATTGCTCTTATAAAAAAAATTGTTATAATTTAGTAAGCTACAACTTTAGCTTTGAAATTTATTCCGAAATCTGAGCAATTTACCTACCAAACATTTTATATTTGCTTCTTTTACCCCACAAAATCAAAAGCAGTGGATCACATTTTTAAAGTAATTCTACACATAAAATTCAGCTTTCTGTGAAATTTCGAAAATCGGAATCTAAAATTAGTGTTACCATCTTTTCTGAGTGAAATTCCGTTTAAATCTTTTTTTTTCAACCAACAAATTTAAAGATGATTTCTAAAAAAAAAAGAAGTACAGCCCCTTTGATCCTTCTAAAAACTGTAGCCCAGGCTCAAATTTAGGGTACTTTTCAGAAAATTCTTAAAAACTTAAGTGTGCGGCTCCACCAAAATTCAAGTTTGTTAGAAATGTTGTTTTTCTTTTGAAAATTGGACTTTATTCCTAATTTTGTGTGTTTCTTGTGTCAAATCAAGAAAAATTAAAAAAGTTTGTATTATTTTCCTTACGATTTTGTATTATTAAACTTGAATTTGTGTCTTTTTTTATAAAACCACTCGTTTTTGAAATGGAAGTGATTCGAGACATGCCAATTATAACAGTTTTGGTTTATAAAAGTACTGTTTATGCGGGCCCGCAGGGTGGGCATACTTCAGGCACCTAGAGTTTTTTTTTTTTCAAGTCGCGCGAAGCGTGTTAGCGGACGCCCACTTTTAATGGCGAAAATCCGTTATAAATTGGCATGTCTCTAGTCTCGTCCTTTTGAGATATAAACCTATTTATAACAATAAGAATTTTCATTAACATTTTGACTCATAAATTTTGATAGGTGATTCAAATTTTCAGACGCATTGACCTTTGGAAAACTTAAAAAAACAAATTGTTAATATTTTAAGATGGTCATCGCTACCACCGCAAGATATCTACTAAGAAACGTAGAACTTATTTTGCTCTCTCTTAAATCAGGAGTACCTTTACAACGTTGATTTACAACCTTGATCCCTGGACTATAATATTCATGCACTTTATTTTGTTTATCTTTAAAATTAGAGGAGCTGTCAAAGCTTATCTTGGGCCTCAGTCCTACGAAATTATTGTTGCGTTCCTGAAACAAACCAACATATTAATTCGTGTAGCTACAATGAAAAATGCTTTAAACTTGGAATGAGCGAGTTGGACTATCATGCAGATTTTGTATGTAACCTACATAAATAGATGCTATCTTCAGCTCTTTAAATAAAAAAGCACCACTGATTCAGTGTGACTATAGCCTTTAGATAAAAATGTAACTTTCTTGACTATACAGACACAGAGTAGAAGTACATTCGCTCGCCTACAGGCAGGGAAGCTATATCATGCAGAACCGCACCGGGAATAGTGCAAGTATCCTTGATGGTATGTACAATGTATACCTACATTATATGCAAAATGCAGATGCACACATTTATAAATTCTCAAAAGAGGTTAACGTAAATGCAATCATTTTGTGGGTGTGAAATTCCTAAAGTATAGTGCATGCTCCCGATGCACCAGCAGCCAGCACCATAAAAATTATGTGTGGTGCATATGGCAGCAAGCGATGTTCTCGCTCAGCGCAAAGTTATATGCCAGAGTTACCTCTACTGTCACCGAGAGGGAGTTTGCAAATTATAATGGTGATATGGTGAACTCATGCGATTCTAAATATGTATGTACCTAAATAAAACAAGCGAACGTTTGGTGTTAATGTATTACAAATCGTGCAGCGATTTCGTATTAAAAGTAATGTGAGGGCTTTTAAGGATATTGTTTTGCGTGTATTTCGGTGTAAAGTGATGTGGTTACTTAATGGAACACAGGATTTTGTGACAACTTTTATAGTTGGTTTTAGGTAGATGAAAAGATGCATTTTTGACTGCCCAAGGGGAAATAGAACAATCAAACAGAGTATATCAGTTCCAAACAAACTTGTTTTACATTAGACTTTCTGATATAAAACTATATTGCCCAAAAGGAGTCAAGAATATAATTCACTTAAACATCAGGGTGTCCCGGACCTAGTTGGAATTATTTTAAGGTGTAGTTCTTGGAAATATTCTAAGATAAAAATCGTTTTACAGTAAAGGTCTATTACATATTTTGACATCATTTATCATGGAATTAAGAAAACCCTTACTTTGGTGTATCCTGACCCATGTTAACGAAAATTGATGTGATAATTCTTGCAGTTTAGGACTTTATTTTTAGAGGTCTTTAAAACTGCGTTTAAATAAATTTGATATCTTGTCTCAGTCTTTAGATATCCAGTTTCTAGAATGTTCCATTTTTTGACTTGGAGGTCGATTTTCGCGAGAAAATGTGTTATAAACATAATTTTTATTATTTTTTTTTGTTGCATGACATTTAAGTGTTTTAAAAAGGAAAATTTTAAAATCACCCTTTTTGAGTGATTTGACACTACATATGTAGTTTAAGTTCAAATTAATTGTAGCTTTTATATGCATCTGGCATGTTTATAAAATAGAGATTTAGGGTCTGTTTCACAATGTCTGAGTAATGTTCTAATTAGTTACTTGACACATAAATATGGGTACAGGGTCTAAAAATATTTTTTTTAAATTTAAAACCTATTCAGCTGAGACCTTGACAACTGTGATTTTTTCTCCTGTGGACTTATGGCCCTGTGCCAATATTTAATTTGGTGGGGGCAGTACCCCCATTTATTCGGCTTAATTACAAGCTAATGCTTAATCTAGCTTAAGAACTATGAAACTTATAGCTACGTTTTGTGGTTAGTGAGGAGGATGATTCAGGAGACGGAGTTTTAGACAAGGGGTGCTGAGATTAAAATCGAAGTTGCTTGCGTATAAGTTAACACTCCGCAGCATACGGGAGATTGGTTCATTAGAGCCATAAGACGTACGGTGGGGAGGTATATAGAAAAGAAGGGGATTTCGTATGTTACGAGGGTTGGTATTAAAAAAGATAGAGTTGTAGAGAGTAATGCAGTCAACTGAACCTGTAAGAAGTCGATGAATGAAGAGAATTTCATGAATTTTTCTTCGTTCTTCTAGTGAGTTAAGGTGGATAAGTTTAAGGCGGTTCTGATAGGGAGGAAGGATCAAGGGATTATTCCAGGACAGACTTCGAAGAGCAAAACGAAGGAAACGACGTTGAATGCTCTCGATTCTCGCAATGTGAATTTGTTGGTAAGGGGACCATACTTGACAGGCATATTCGAGCAAAGGACGGACAAATGTTATATAGAGGGACCGGGTCACGTATGGGTTGGAGAATTCCTTGGACCAACGTTTAACGAAGCCAAGTGCTGAATTGGCCTTAAGAATTATGTCGTCATAATGGGAGATGAAATTAAGCTCCTGATCGCATAATATACCAAGGTCACGTATAGATTCGACTACAGATAGGGGCTGATCGTGAAGGAGATAAGAACGGGGAGAAGACTTAAAACGTTTTCGAGAAAAAGTTATTGAATGGCATTTGGCAATATTTAAATATAAGCAGTTTTTGAGACACCAAACTGAAAAATTATCGAGATCGAGTTGGATAAGAGCAGAGTCCTGTGAAGAAGAGATGGTCTTGAAGAATTTGGTATCGTCGGCGTAGAGAGAAATTTGAGAATATTTAATAACCAATTCGATATCGTTAATTGTAAGAATAAAAAGAAGAGGACCCAAGTGACTGCCTTGGGGGACTCCGGACGTGGCTAAGAAAGGGCAAGAGGAAGAAGATCTAAGACGAACACTATAGTAACGGTTTTCCAGATAGGACGAGATCCATCTCAATAAAATGGGTTCAAAACCGAAGGTGGATAGTTTGAAAAGTATAAGTCTATGGGAGATTTTATCGAAGGCCTTACTAAAATCGGTGGATATGACATCGACTTCCTTTCCATGCTCTAAAGCTGACAGGATAAAAGACACAAATTCAACAAGATTAGTGGTTGTTGATCGGCATTTGAGAAAGCCATGTTGTCTAGGGGAAATGAGAGACTTACAGCGAAAACTCAAAGTTTCGTACAAAATGCTTTCGAAGAGTTTGGGTATACATGAAAGTTTAGCAATAGGACGATAATTGTTAACATCACCTTTCGGACCCTTTTTGTGTATTGGTATTATAAAAGAAGTTTTCCAAACCTCAGGAAATTCTCCTTGAGTAAGGGATAAATTGAAGATTTTTGAGAGAGGAAGAGAAATCGATGAGGAACATTTCTTTAAGAGAATAGCCGGGAGGCCGTCTGGACCTGGGGAGAATTCATCAATGAGTTGGTTTAATTTGTTCTCCACTAGAAATGGGTTGACGGTGCGAGGGAGAATTGGCCCAAGTGAGTAATTTGGTAAGTAGTTAAAATAAGCAGAGTCAGGTACAAAAGTGTCATCTGTGAAAGATTGTTTGAAAAACGATGCAAAAAAGTTGGCGATAGTTTGTGGATCATTTGATGTTTCATTGTTGAAAGAGAGAGAGGTCGGATAGCCATCGGATTTTTTTTTGTAATTGACAAATTGAAAAAAGGACTTAGGGTCGTTAATAAGGTTAGTTTGTGTCTCAATTATATAACGCTGGTATAAAGAGCTATAAAGCTCATTAAATTGGAGGTATATACCATAATAGTTAGAATAATCACTGGGAGATTGAGTACGAAGAAAGGTTGACCATAACTTGTTTCTTTTGTTTCTCAGAGAACGGAGCCTTCGATTATACCAAGGGGGGGAGGTAGTTAAAGTTTTGTGACGAGAGAATGGAACAAATAGAGAAATAGAATAATATATTTCCTTGTAAAAAATGTCTAAAGCATCGTTTACTGATAGGTTATCAAAGTTAAATGGAACTTCGTTGAGGTATTGATTAATATGGCGGAAGTTTGCTTTATGGAAATCGTACGACCATAATTCTGTAGGGGGAGTGCATATTAGAGGGGAGTTGTGGAAAAATGAGAGAAGAAGGGGGGGATGGTAGTTGTCAATGGTAGATAAAGAAAGTTGACAAGATGAGACTGACGAATTAAAAGAATCTGTTGTGAAAATAAGGTCTAGATGTCTACCCATGTGATTTGGGATGCCATTAACTTGACAGAGACTGGAATCTGCTAAGCGGTCTAGGAAAAGACATTCCTTAGAAGAGGTGGGATTGGAAGCAACAAAGAAAGATTTATCGTCTGATGAAATCCATTTGAGGTTAGGAAGGTTGAAGTCACCGAAAAGAAGGATTTCATCATTAGGGTCACATAATTCTAAAATGTGATCAATTGTATTAATGGCAAGTTCATATGATTCAATGGGTTGTGATGGCAGTATGTAGCAGCAGATAACGTAAAGCGACTTACGGGGTAATGTTAACTTTATTGAAACATAGTCTAGACATCGGGAAGAAGAAATCGCTATAAGGGATGAGTCGATTGAGTTTTGGACAGCTAGTAGCACACCACGACAAGGAGTATCAATAGTTCGGTTGAGATCATCGTCGCGATAAACATTAAAAGAAGATGGAAACAATTCTTGGTTTTTGATGCTGGGGGTCAGATTGGTTTCAGTCAGAGCGTAAATTTCAAAAGGTAAAGCATGAGTTTGTTGCAAGACCGCTTTGGTTTTTGAACGAAGACCTCTTACATTCTGATAATAGAAGGTAAGAGGGAGATTCTGATGTGAAGGTGTGGGGGAAGTTTGGGATATATTAGGATCGAAAAAACCTATCATGGTCGGCTCTGCTACGCTGTAGGTATGATATCCGCTTGGAATGAATATAATTCCCGAAAGCATCAAGATCACTCTCTACTCTTTGCGGAGACATATTTAAAAATGCATGATATTTGATGTAGAGATTTTTGAGGCTGCTTACGTCAGTAGGAAGACCTTCCTGTTGGATGGAGACCATTACACTTGTGTTTGTTTTACCTTCGTAACAAACAGAATCTGATTTGTCGTGGAGATAAGCTAGGAAAATTCGAATGTTCTCGTATGTTTTCTTATCTCTTAGCCTAGATAGAGCATAGCGACATTCAGTGGAATCAGAATTCAGTGTTTGCTGTGTCATTTTTACAGTTGGGGGCAGAAGGGGATCGATAAAGGATTGATTGGGAACTGATGGAGAAGAAACACAACTTGACCTTGGAGAGGATTTGTGGCAAGGTGTTGTAAATGTATGCGAAGAGTGGTTAGATGCAGAATTAGAAGTTGTATTAGAAAGAGATGTTGGGGAGGGGTTGAGAATGTGGGAAGACTGAAAATTGGGATACTTGGATCCAGAACTGAGGTCAAAATGTGTATTTGTTGGGGGTGATTTGGTTGGTGGTGGAAAAAAAGTAGGTGTAAGATTAAATGAAACTCGTTGACCTTTAGGTTTGGAAGGAGTAGCGACATTAGGGAGATTTTGTGGAAAAAGGGGGTGATTAGGTTTGGAAGGGGTAGCGACATTAGGGAGATTTTGTGGAAAGGAGGGGTGGTTAAAACTTGGGAAAAGGTTTGTCTTATAGCTCCAGTTTGTACCAGGTGTGGAAAAGTTAAAGGGTTTTTTGTTAATTCTAGATATTGGATTGTTGAGGTTAGACGATAGGGGGATGGAACTGTTGATGTTTACGCAGTCTGGTATGAAGTCAAAAGAACCACGTTTAGCTGGGGGCTTATCAGGAAACGGAGGGGACTTTCGCTTGAGGGAAGGAGTGGACTTATTTTGGAAGTTAGTGTTATTATACTTAAATTTAGTGAGATTTCTCTTCCATTTAAACAGCGTCATGTTGTCGAGTTGAAATGATCCCGATGATTGGTGAAATATCCAGTCGTACCTTGACGGAAACTGGATTTTAAAACATCTAAATGAAATCCGATGGCATTTAGTTAGAAGAATGGAGTATCTGCGCCGAAAATAGGACTTTACCCAGGATTCATTTGCAAAGTAGGGAGTGTTCTTCAGGCAAAAGTAGGAATCATTAGCAGATTCAAGCTTCCTTAATCTTTGATTCCAATCAGACAGGCTCCATAGGTGACCGAGTTTAACAATTGTTTCTGAGGGGGCACTTTCAGGAGGTCCATGACTAAGTTTGGGGGGTGAAGAAGGCACAGTGACTGTTGGTTGGACAAGCGGTACTGCACGATTAGAGGGAGAAGAACTTTCAACTGCATTTTGGGTGAGTCTAGGAAGCACGGTATTCGTTTCAGTGGTACGGATTTCTTCAAAAACAGACAAATTATTAAACACCGTTACGGGTACAGGAGTGGGGTATTTAGGTTCATCCAAGATGTCATTAATTTGCAGCCGTAATTCCCGCGAATTCTTATTCAAGTGGCTCATGTCCCGCTGAATTTCCATCGTCCGTTGACCATTGCTAATAACGTCAAACCCGATGGATACCAGCTCAGCAGAGACTCTGGATAGCAAAGATTTGGCACTTTGGAGTTCATCACAGATCCCGAGGAGCAAGGGTTGGTCCAGTGAAGAAAGCGTGGATACAGTCTTAGAGGAGTTACTTTGGAAGTGTACCTCAATGTCTGTTTGAAGGGATTTAAAATTAGAGGATATATTATTATTGAGCACAACAAACGAATCATTAGTAGAGTCTGACAGTTTTTGAAGGGAGTTGAGACGTTTATCAATGTCTGAAAGCTTAGAAAGACATTGAGAATTATTTTGTTGACACTGTTGGTGAAGTTCTTCAACACTTTTTACAATGACATCAAATTTTTTGGACACATTTTGAATTTTGTTAAGACAGTCATTGTTGTTGTTAGCAATTGAATCACTTAGGCATTTGATGGCAAGCATAATATGGGAGTGGGATATGCCTTTACACTCATCACAGTAAAAGAAAAAGTTCTTTTTGAAATCTTTTAGGTAGGTGAGTGGTCTCTTACTTAGGCCAACACATGAGGGGTGAAAAGAATTACCACAAATACCGCTGCAACATATCCACTCAGCACAGGATTCAATGTTGACGCAAATGGGGTTTCCGCACTTAGATGACATAGTTTTGATTTGTTTTTTATTTTTATTTTTTTATTATTAAACACAGGTAAGCACAAATTATTAATTTGAAATTGACTGCGGTGGCGAAAGAGTTTCAGGGTAGGATTTTGATTTGTTTTATTTGTTTTTATTGTTTTTTTTTTTATTATTTTTAAATACAGGTAAGCACAAATTATTAATTTGAATTAACTGCGGTGGCGAAAGAGTTTGAGGGTAGAAAATAGGTCACAGATATCGCGATTAAAAGTGCGGGGGTAAGCAAATAATGGGAAATTGAAAAATAGAATTAATTATTAATCAAGAGGGAAATTGGTTACGAAGAGCGATTTGAAACACGTCCGAACTTGGCGGCGACCAGAAAACAGCTGGCACTTGTCAAGTAACCAATCAAAACTTTACTAATACATTGTGAAACAGACCCTTAGTCTCGTGTTTGTTGTTCATTAATTATTTGCTTAAAATTAATAAATTTGATGGCGCCAGGTTCTAGTGATTTTCAACCCTCAACCATTCCAGTGTATTTCTTGTCTAAAGTGGTAAGTTTAGAAGAACCTATTCATGACCAGAGATGCTTTTTGAGGATCACTTACTCGCAGTGTTTTTTTTTAGCATGACAGTCGTACGCAATATTCATAACACCACCGGCTACTATAAATTTGCCTTAAAAATAATTAATTAAATGTAATTTTTGATGTCAAATATAGCATTTACCTTTTGAAGCGGCGATAGCTAGTACCTGCAGCAGTTGGTGGGTACAATTTAGTTTTCCTTACTGAAAACTTTTTTTTCCATACCGTTTCTATCATTATTACCCCAACGTTTTTACTTCTAAGCTATAAAATGCATGTCTTATTTAAATTATTACAACAACTAGAATACCTATAGGGTGATTTTTTAGCTGGTTTGGTTTTGGCAACACTAGTTTTGACAGCTGACGTGTGTTTAGTACCTTGTGTCACTGTCAAACAGCTTCAGTTTGGTTTGCAATTTAACCATGGATCGTCTTACAAATGAACAACGCTTGCAAATTATTGAATTTTACTATCAAAATTCGTGCTCGGTTCGAAATGTTCATCGCGCGCTGCTTGTGTTCAGCGATAAGGCTCATTTTTGGTTGAATGGGTACGTAAATAAGCAAAATTGCCGCATTTGGAGTGAAGATCAGCCAGAAGCATTGCAACAGCTACCAATGCATCCCGAAAAAGCCACTGTTTGGTGCGGTTTATGGGCCGGCGGCATTATTGGGCCTATTTCTTCAAAGATGATGCGAATCGCAGCATTACTGTCAATGGTGAACGCTACCGAGCGATGATAACAAACTTTTTTTTGCCCGAAGTGGAAGTTCTTGACTTGCTTGATATGTGGTTTCAACAAGACGGTGCCACATGCCACACAGCACGCGAAACAATGGCGCAATTGCGAGGCGAGTTTGGTGAACAGTTAATTTCACGTTTCGGGCCGGTCAATTGGCCGCCTAGATCGTGCGATTTGACACCATTAGATTATTTTTTGTGGGGGTATGTCAAGGCTAATGTCTAAAGGGACAAGCCCGCTTCGATTGACGCACTGGAAGCCAACATCCATGCATTCATTCGTGAGATACCGGCCGATATGTGTGAAAGAGTATGCCAAAATTGGACTCAGCGGATGGGCTACCTGAGACGCAGCCGCAGTCAACATTTGTATAAAATTTTCTTTAAACATTAAATTGCAAGGTTCAAACTATCGATTCAAATAAATATTTCATTCATTTTTTCGAATTTTTTGTGTTTTTTTTTTTAAAAAGTTCTAAACCTCTTAAAAAATCACCCATTACAATCTTTTTTACCATACGGAAATTGTTTATAGATACCATCTGATCTACGTAAACTACTTAATTTTCAATTCAGGTTTTGATTTAGGTCCCAACTATGTACGAAGAGATACTTTCTGTCTATTCAAACATATAGCTATGCCACCCGCATGACCACACGAAGTTTCGAATCACCGCAGCACATCCGGCTCCCCGCGTGTTCTTGTATATTGTTTGAATTTGACTTTGTGTTAAAAAAATATAATACACAGAACATTACCTGAACCTCCCGCAAATTAACTTGCAATCCCAGCTTTATAGTAACCATAACATTTCAAAAATACCAAAAACATTCAAACTGGGGTTTGCTTCTGAAGCCGCAGAGGTTATCCCATTTAGATTCTCCGTGCCATCCGCAAATCCTACCACGACGACAACGGTGGGCGCTCACGTTTATGAGAGCCCACCGTTGTCGTCGGTCATCACAACAAGCCACATTCGCACAATATGTGGTCGAAAGGTCAAAGCTTTAAGTACCATGTTTGTTGAACTTCGATTCCAGAATGAAAGAAACATACATTATGTAGATGCAATGCAGACCTTTCGCACAAAGTATTCCAAAATTAGCTTGGAGAACTTTGATCTGCTACAAACATTTTCAAGGCGAAAAGACAAAAACCAAAAACAGAAAATGGAATGAAAGTTTTTTTTATTTCCGCTGTATGCCTTACCTGTATGTAAGTTTCGCAGGACAAGCGACGAAGTAGGTTAATACAAACTTAACTATACAACATAAGCTTATACTATCGCGCCAACAACAAGGCGCGAGCAGGGAGCTTGGCTTTTGTATGAGTCTCATGCATTTTGTGTCCTCAGAATGTTAAATATTTACAAATTAATGCGTTGTGGTATGTAGTGTACCTATTGAAGAACACAGCAAATATTCAGGCAGGTAGGTACCTTACCTACATAAGTAACAGAATTTAATTTTTAAGGTATCATTTTTTTTTTACTTCCAATGTAGTCGTAGGCATCGTAATATGCCACCGCCATCTGCCATCATGCCACCGGAAAAAAGTGGGTAAATATTTGATTTGATTCAATTCAATGAAACTTCAAAGTTACCAGCCTTTGCTGAAATTCTTTGACATGCTAAACTGAGTATCCTATGTCTGTCTAAATTTCATATATTTAGATAAGTCCTTGGCTAACCAAGCGAAAGTGAATGTGGGTTTTGGGTTTTTTTTTTTTGTGTTTTGTTTTTCTTGGAAGATTTTGCAAGAAGTGCCTTGGAGAATTGGAGGGTTAACAGGTTAGAGCAATAAAAATGATCGTGTATTTTGTTTGTAAACTTTTATAAACTATATTAGACTCGTTTGTATAGAATCTTTTTGAATTAAGAATTATTGGCTTTGAAAGTTGGAATAGTAAGAATTTTTAAAGTTAGCGCTAGCCTCGATCATATTGGATCTACAGTAGATTCTTTTCATACCATCATACGCAGGTACAAAATACAAAGATCTCTACTTCCACTCATGAAATTTTGCTTAGCTTTTTAAATGCCATTAAATGGAAAAAGACGAGTAGAAACCATATCAAAAGGTGGAAGGGAGTTATTTTGAGAAGAAAAACGGGAACGGACCGATATTTTTGGTCTTATGAAAAAATTTTAACCCTCCTTTTCGTCATACATATCTAATGGGTGATTTTTTAAGAGGTTTAGAACTTTAAAAAAAAAAAAAACACAAAAAATTCGAAAAAATGAATGAAATATTTATTTGAATCGATAGTTTGAACCTTGCAATTTAATGTTTAAAGATAATTTCATGCAAATGTTGACCGCGGCTGCGTCTCAGGTAGCCCATCCGCTGAGTCCAATTTTGGCATACTCTTTCACACATATCGGCCGGTATCTCACGAATGAATGCATGGATGTTGGCTTCCAGTGCGTCAATCGAAGCGGGCTTGTCCCTATAGACATTATCTTTGACATACCCCCACAAAAAATAATCTAATGGTGTCAAATCGCACGATCTAGGCGGCCAATTGACCGGCCCGAAACGTGAAATTAACTGTTCACCAAACTCGCCTCGCAATTGCGCCATTGTTTCGCGTGCTGTGTGGCATGTGGCACCGTCTTGTTGAAACCACATATCATGCAAGTCAAGAACTTCCATTTCGGGCAAAAAAAAGTTTGTTATCATCGCTCGGTAGCGTTCACCATTGACAGTAACGCTGCGATTCGCATCATCTTTGAAGAAATAGGCCCAATAATGCCGCCGGCCCATAAACCGCACCAAACAGTGGCTTTTTCGGGATGCATTGGTAGCTGTTGCAATGCTTCTGGCTGATCTTCACTCCAAATGCGGCAATTTTGCTTATTTACGTACCCATTCAACCAAAAATGAGCCTCATCGCTGAACACAAGCAGCGCGCGATGAACATTTCGAACCGAGCACGAATTTTGATAGTAAAATTCAATAATTTGCAAGCGTTGTTCATTTGTAAGACGATCCATGGTTAAATTGCAAACCAAACTGAAGCTGTTTGACAGTGACACAAGGTACTAAACACACGTCAGCTGTCAAAACCAGTGTTGCCAAAACCAAACCAGCTAAAAAATCACCCGTTATATACTCATATCTTTTTTGTTTTTCATTTTTTCGCCTTGGGATTAATATTAATACTCAGAGAACAAAATTAAATTTCCAATTAATTTTTAATGTTTTTAATGATCACTGAAATTTTACAGAATTTTCTGCGATTATTTTCTGGAAATAGTCCATACATTTGATATTGGGTCCATTTGGACCCCTCTATTAATAATTATGTAGGTTTTTATTTCAATAAGAACATATAGTAATGTTAATTTAGCTTAAAGCTGTTGGCAGCTCCGGGAGACATTTGACGTTATTTGTATGACGAAGGCAACAATATCTACCACAACATTCGAAAGTGTTTCAGCTTTTCTTGTTTTCTGCTCTTGGGCAAAGTTGACACCTGCTTCTTTTAAAGGAAGCCTCTTTGGGACTGTTTGAAAGACCGGCTGAACTCTCCCCATAATGTGGAGAAAGCAGTTTTTTCTACAGTGTTTCAATTCCGACTCCATCAGCTCCTCCACATGTTCGATAAGCTGAAAAATTTTTGTTACTTCCACGTGGATTGAAGTGTCGAAAAATAATGATAACGGTTGCTAGAGCTGCCAGGTATGGTAAGTTGTAAAATATAACCATCGGCCAGCGTTTTGTGTGACGTGTGCAAGAATATATTTAAACCATTTGGTCGAATATATCGACTCTTTCTTTGGTGCGTTTGTATTCAAGCATCATTACAGGCTTTTTTTGGTAACCGAATGTTGCTTTCTCACCTGTTATGTTGCGTAGATTGCAAAACCACTTGTAATGTCTGGTTTTGGAACATAACTCACCAACGCCATTGCGAAAAAATTGAAAATTAAAAAAAAGCTAAATATAAAACGCCAAGTTAGTGTTAATTGCATAATGATTAAGGTACGTAATAAATAAAATAGAAAACGTTAATTGCCAATTAATAAAACAGGCCAACGATGAAAAAACTTTTACAATAATTTTCACTTGACCTTAAGTTATTCGGTGTGCTGATTCCAAAAATGATTATAAAAAAGTCGTATCACCCACCAATTTCCCACATTTCAATATTTAATAAAAATAAATTTTACTGTTCAAACTATGCAAAATATTTGTAATCATTTAAATATCATTAAGTTACCAATATATTCTTGTGTTAAAAGGTTGGCAATAAAATCAAATGTTATTAGGTCGGTAGTTCTGACAAATTACACAGCTGTTTATTTTCTTCCAGTTAATATAACCTCACATTGCAGTGTTTAACTTATGTGTTTTTTATTCAAACTTTTATATGGCTAATCGAAGTTGTAACCCTCCCAATGGTTTTTGTAAGATATGTGGTGACTTGGTAATTAAAAAAAAAAACTTAAAGGAACTTTACTGACCTTGTAAAAAAAGTATACTTTGCATATTTTGGTGTAGAAATCGGTAATCAAGACAAATGTTGGGTTCCTCCCAAAGTTTGTAATGCCTGTGTCGAGGATCTTTGGAAGTGCTTTAAAAATGAGTAGAAATCTTTTAAATTTGTATTACCCATTATATGCAGAGAACAGACAAATCATTCAAATGATTGTTATTTTTGCAGCATAGATGTTTCTGGTTATAACTCTAAAAATATGAAAACAAGTGCCTATCATAACCTTTCTTCAGCTGGTCGGCCGGTAGGAAATGGATCGGGACTTCCTGCCCCGGTTTTTGGGCAAATGAAAGCCCCTAGCTATGAATTTATCGTAGGTTATATGATATGCAAGTTCAAAACTCTTGGTTGTCTGATGAGCACATCTTGACTTTTGTCTGTAACTTAGGGGATGTGAGTGAAGAGCAAGGGGAAAGGTTTCACCAGGACACAAAAAAGAGAGGAAATATAAAAAAAAAAATAACCAAATATTCGCTTTTAATTAAAAATTGGAACTTAAATTTAAAAAATATATGATTTCTTAATTTTTGTATTTCGAATTTCCCTTTTTTTAAATAATGAATGTCATATTGTGAGAAAATTGTGGGTGATAAAAGAAAACTAATACCAAAAATACGGTTTCAGAACCCAAAAATATATATGATGTAGGTAAAATGGTTTGAAGAGTTTTTGCAAACACTTTTTTCGTTGGCCTGTGTAATTGTGAATTCATGGAAATATTTAATGGCTAAAGTGAAATTTAATTAATTTTGCCAAACAATGGTGACCCAACCCTAAGGAACATCGTTTAATTGTTTTTCATTCTACAATTTGTAGTTTTTTCAAAAGATTTATTTTGCACTCAATTGTTTGGGAATTTATGTTTGCCAAGTTTTTATTTCACTATGTTTATTGCTTATATCATTTCGCAAATTTAAAATGCAAATTCAGTATGCATTTTATTATTTCGCATTCGGTAATTATTTGATAGTATATTATTGTTTCGATATAATTATTTATATTTCTACTTTAATTAAGTTTTATTAATAAACAAAGAGCTGACACCAAATTTTGCTATTCATTTTTTGGTATAGGTACACAAGATCTCCAAAAAACAACCGATAAGGTTCGCATAAAAAGCTTATAATAGGTAACTTGAGTTCTATTAATCAAATTGTCAATATAAAAGTCTTTACACTTATGAAAAATGACAGAGCATCATTTCCTATTTAAAAAAAGATATTTTAAGTCATGATGCTTCCAAAAAAAAATTGTAAAAATCGGAGTGAATTTTATAACATAAAAACTGTATACTGGGGCGTATGCGTTCTTTTTTTAAGGCATTCTCGTTTCTTTTTCTCAAGAAAACTATATGATAAATGAAAATACAAATAATTGTCATTATTTTAATTTAAACATTAGAACTCACTCTTCAAATTTAATGACGTACATATTAATAGAAAAGCAATGATCGTACCGAAATCTATTAACTCCCCCTTTGCCATGGCGCTGGATGACACCCTTCTTTAAAAACTTTAAATCTTAAAGATTATCTTTAACAAAATGGTTCCCCTTTGAAAAAGTCCTTTGATAACCTATCTTAAAAAATACTTTGAAAGAGAAATATTATCTAAATAGAAAATTTCATATCAAATTTGAGGAAGTGCTCATAAAAATGAAAGAGTCTCTTATCGGCGCTTGGATCTTTTAGCTACGGCTCTGGATAACACTTTGGAAATTAAAATTTTATCCAAATTTTTAACGCTGTTTGGGCACTCAATGGTCCTTGGCGCCTCTTAGCTAGGAGCCTGATGGATGACACCTGTCTAGATCAAGATGAAATGTTAAATATTATCTAAATAGAAGACATCAACCAAAAAATCATTCAAGCCATTGAGATACTCAGCACGCCTTGACACTCCAGTGGCTACGGTCCTAAATAACAACTATCTAGCTAAACTTCGAATGCAAAATTTTATATAAAAGGTTTTGCCTAGCAGTCATCACCATATCGGTAGAAGCTTTAATTTTTGAAAACGGTGGCAAATGTCTCTTCTTCAGATATACAAAATACACGTCAATAAGAGATGAATCACTACACTCCTATAAAGCACGCGGAATAATTGTTGTGTTAAGAACATCGGCCTGGGCTGTCGCGAAGTACTGCAATTGCAGTATTTGTACTGCTTTTAGAAACCCCGTACTACCAACGGGGCCAACACGGCCAAAGTACTGTTTTTTTCTCCTGAACTACTTTTCCATACAAAAACTTCATTCCAATCATTTTCATTATTCCTACTGTTCTCTGAACGCAGTTCTTCTCTCATAGCGCAAAAAAAACAGATTTTAAAAAAAATTCACGAGTATTTCCATGTAAAAAATCATAAAAATTTAAAACCATCTGTTGGACGTCTCTTGAAGGCGTTGTAAACAGAGTTTTAGAGCAATAAATGTCTCTTAAACATTTTTTTTTTGTTTACTAGGTTCGAAGCAGATTGTTACCTAGCTGATGCTATTAATATTGAACTTAATTCTACAAATAAAATATGCTTGACTGATTTATCCTATATTTTAAAACTAACCAACAAATTGTTTGTTCGATTATTACTTCCCTAAGTTGCGAATTTCTAACAAGTTAAGTTCAATTTTATTTTTTCATATGAACTTTGACAGAACCTTGAACTTAAATCGGAAGAAATTGGCAGTTTTGGGAAGTAAACGAATAGAGGTAAAAATGCAGAGCTGAAAACCCCAGAATCCATACGTTTATATGCACAGTTAAAGGATTTTTAAATATATTTTATCAAATTTTCTTAAAAGGGAATATTTAACGGAGCCGGAAGCTTATGACATCAATTAAAATATTGACCATTTTCAATTACGTATTGAAGATAATTATCAACATCGGACCTAAAGCGAAATGGATAGTGAAAGCAGAAAATATGTCTATGATACAAGTAATCGAAATAAAATCAATTTGCCTAAGGCATTAAAAAACTATTTGCCAGGCTATAAGAAAAAGATTTGATTTTCACGACGAAACTCTACTCCAAATGAAAAAATTAAACCCAAGAAATTTGGGTGCATATTTAGTAGAACTCAGCTCTTTTGAACTTTATAGACTTATCTAGAAAATATCAACTGGACCGATTTTGGTGTTTCTTATTTTTGAAATAAAAATAGTGATATGAAATTATTTGTATATTAGGAGTATTGCCGTGTACTGCTTTTTTTCTTGAAGTACTGTTTTCTCAAAAAATAAAACGACAGCCCTGGCTGAAAACTTTTGCACCATCTTGTACATATGTATATATAAACACAATGTTATCCAATTCTTAGGAGACGTTTCCGAGGGAAAAAAATAAACACTGTGCATAAATAATTTAGGGAACAAAATTTGTATCAGTTGCTTCTTAGTGGTTTTTGAAAAGCTGTATACAAAATTGTCATTATTGAGATGAAACAAAAATCATTTTATAGTTTCATATTTTTCTGTTGAATTCTTATTGTTAATGATAATCTTTAAATGCTTTTTTCAGAAAACTTGTTTATTTAGCTCTTAAGAAAGACTTTTTACTTTGATCGGCAACATCTTAGGAACAAATGACGCCAAAGAAATTGAAAAGTCATTCGTTTTTAATGTTTGTTAACTAACGGTGAAGGTGCAAACTAATTAATCGTTAAGAAGATTTGAAAGGGTCTTTTAGAAAACCACCCTTACATTTTCTGTGGCGTTACTTGTTGCTGAGATATGGGTGATCGAAGCCGAAAGACTCTTTTTTCATTCAGTCAGATATCTGAAGCAATCAAAAAATAGAACAACAAATACAAATTTCAATTATAGATGAACAAACAAGCTATCTTACCAAAATATTTTACTGATTAAAAATAAGTTTTAAAAGGAAATGACGCTTTTCAAACAATATCTAAAAATGAAAATGTTTGTCTCGTGCTGTTTTTCATGGTCTTGCAATGCAATTTCTTAAAAAAAATAATCTGCTTAAAGATTTCAACACAAGAACATAAAGATTTAGAACGATTTTTGTTTCATTTCAATACGAGCACTTTTCACATAGATACAGGTCTTCAAAAAACACTGAAAGAAAGCATTAAATTGTTTAGATTAGTGTACCTTACTATTTATGAGAGTGTTTGATGATTAGGTACTTTTAATTTAATATTTAAAATAATACAAAAATAATGTTAAAATATAAAAATTGTATGAAATTTAACCAAAATCGCTAAACAGCATCAGTTTTCGAAAAAAAAACCTTTTCCTCAAGGTTCTCTGAAGGCCCTTTAGTATAACGTCAGAAGAAATTTTGTCAGCGCCTGAAATGATGCAATACAAAAAGACAACATTCCTGAACTAACTTATTTGACTTTCTTTTTTTAAATTTCCATCTAGCCTTATTATTTATTACAGTATAGTTTGTATACTTCATATATTATTTATATATGGAGTAAAAAAGTTCTCTTCGATTAATTAAAGTCTTATTCTAACACCGAAAAATTAGTTTTTGCTTACATAATACATAGAAGATTTTCCTTCATCTATTTTACCCGAAGTAAACAGCTTTAATATTAACTTAAAGTTGAAAATTAATTTTTTTTTGTCTCCAGAGTGATATTCAAAGTGAATAAATAATAGATTAAAGTGAAACTGAAGGTTTGCAAAAATTTCGTTTCTTTTACTTGTGAGTCTGTGTATTTTTGCTATTTTTAATCAACTAACACCATCCTTCCATTAAGGACTCCCTGTAGATATAGCTATCTACGAAGTTTACCATGTTCTTATTTTGAGTTTATTTTAAGAGTTTAAGAATGTACTCATTTAATTTTAAACAATTCTCTTAAGGGAATAGAAAAATCTATAGAGTAGGTTCTCCTCATTTTTGAGTCAGAAATTGCTTTAATCAGTTCTTTGTTTTGTTTATTAATTTTTTGTTTGTGCCTTTACATTTATTGTAAATTTACTAATTTAAATTTGTATTTCATTAAAACACCATAAATTATTTATCCCGCAAAGTTAAAAGTGTCAAACTAACAAACTCCCGGAGTTAAGCTCTTCAAATCTGAAAAAAACTCACATAAGATTTTGTATATCCTATTCCTATATTAAAGAATTAATCTTTTGTTATGAAACTCAAATTCGTCTCATAGCATTTTTATTGACAGAGCTAAGCATTTTTTAAATTTGAAAGTACTTAAATCCTATATCTAAATCTATTTAAATTTAAATCTCGTTATGAATTTAAAACTCTAAACGTCATTATTAGTCTCGATAATCCAATAATAACACATCAATAAGACTGGTTCATAAATAAGTTTTTCCAAAGATTCCAATGGGAGCTACGACACGCCAGCATTATTAAATGCCAAACGTTCACAAAACTCGCTTCTGTTCAATGTTCTATCGGATAAGCTATTTGATTGGTGGTGACACTGGTAATTTTAGATTCCGATCAAAAGTTTGATTGTTTTTGTGTAAAGCAATTTTTTTTCTTCGGTCGCATTTTGTTCTCTTTGTTTCGATCCACCTAATTTTGGGACTGTGTTACTGGTAATAGTGAGTTTGATCATACATTTTATAACAACAATTTACACCACCACAATTTAATAAAAAAATATTGTGTGAGTGCCGGGACTCACGGTTAATATGCGTTCACTCTACCGCCAGCAAAGATGTTTACACATCAAAAAGCAAACATCTCAAACTGGCGGTAGTACATATACCTAATTGGTTTTAATAAAGAGAGAAATAAATGTCCCAAAAAATCGATATCTGAAAAATGGTTTTTGTTTTTAGAAAAAATCATTTCAAAATCGTTATTTTGACAAAACATGATCGAAAAAACCTGATTCGTTGTACTAATGGAAATCACCATGAGTATTCCATAATGTTTATTGTTTCTTGTTTAGTTGCTGCATCTGCTGTCAACTTTTTTTAAGTGATTAAAATAACACCAAGCTACATCCAATTGACTTTGTTTGTGCCTTTATTCCAAAAATTATGAGGTTATAAAGTTGTTCCATTGTTTCAAAATGTAAATTATCTAACGCAACTATCTACCAATTTTTTGCTTCCACATTTAAATTTTCTGTTATACATCAATAATAGTTGGCAATTGTAATGAAAAGGAACCCCCCACAGATAAATGTGTTTCGTTTGAAATTTAAATGTCAAATGTATGTCCCATAAGGGCATTTAAGTTCCCATAATAAGTACTGTCTCTCAGAGAAAATTTATATTTACTGAGAGCGAAACTTCTTACGAGAGCTCAAACGTTCTTATGGAACTAAAGGGTCCGCCAAATAACTTTTTTTTTTTTTTTTTGAAAATGGCGCAAAACATGGAGTGTAGCTTCGGCTGTGTGGCACGTAGCGCCGTACTGTTGAAGCTAAATGTTGCCAATATCCTCCTCTTCAATTTTTGTGAACAAAAATTCGTTCAACATGGCCCGATAACGATCGCCATTGACTGTAACGGCCACTCCTTGCTCATTTTCGAAGAAAAATGGCCCAATTATGCCTCTGGACCAAAATCCGCACCAAACAGTGACTCGTTTTGGGTGTATCGGCTTTTCAATGTATGCGTGCGGGTTTTCTGTGCCCCAAATGCGATAATTTTAGTTGAAAAAAAAAGTTAGATGGCGGACCCTTTACAATTTGACGTTTAACTTTCAAACGAAACACATTTATCTGTGTTGCTTTCCTTTTCATCATCATCCAAAGATCTCAGACAGATGTTAATATATTATATTTTGAGGGTAGTAAAGGTAGTAGAATAAGCTTTTCATTAGAGCTAAAAAAAGAATATCTATGTCATCACTGAATTTTTTGAAATATCGGAATGGCAATGACAGTTCAAAAAAATGGCTTTTCTAGAAGTCAAAACTCAATGGGGCATATTCATAGTCACTTTTAAACTCCAGTTTATCTTAGACCTGGGTTTATCCTATCTAAATAACATTGAATAAACCCCAGTCTAAGATAAACTAGGGTTTAAAAGTGACTATGAATATGCGCCAATATCTCCAAATGTGTTAAACATATCAAAATAGCTTTAGTAAGCTTTTTAAAGACTTTCTTTTGGTATCAATGTCATTTTTCTATGTCCATTATTTCGGCCGTTATGGACAATTATTTGAAACAAAATCTGAAATCCTTATTTTGCAATGGGCAACTTCAAGCCCGAATATCTCGACTTTCCCATACACGATTTTGAAAATATTTTACTGATGTATTGGATCTTACGTCGACTTTCATTAGATACCAAACTCATTCGTGTACACTCTGATCCAGAAATATATGGGCAATTCTCTTTAAATGTCTTCCGAGGATTCTCATCTTCATGTGGATAATTTCTGGTGACGACAATGAATATCATCATCAACATCAAATACCATAATGCACTTGGATATCCAGAGGAGCGAATAGTCAGTCAGGAAAGAGCATTCATTCGAACTACATTCATGAGCGCGGCAGCGCCGTTTATGCCGGTATATTTATTTATGCAATCCACACTCTGGCATCTTATAGTGTAAACTTAAAAATTTTAAATACCTAAATAAATTAATAATAATAGGTGTATCTTTTAACATACACTTTTGAAATTTTTTGTCATTTTTTTTTGTCGATCAGATTTAACTTTTGTGTTCTGAATATTAAGCATCTGCATTTTTGTAGGAATGAAAATCTTTACAAAAGTTGTGAAAATTTTTCTGTACAATCAAAAATTTCTTTCAAATCTTATTAAATCCGCTTTTGATAAGTTAAAGGTGTATAGTCTCTTCTTTTTTTTGATATAAAAAAAAACATTTAAATATAGCTTAGTACTGTAGTTTAAATCCTGCAACTAATCATGTCCGTGGAGCATCCCTTAAGGGACAAGATGGCCTCTTCTACTCTTACGCTGCATTGCGTTAGCGTATACGGGCTTTTCTCTCACACTACCTCTTCCTGTATTCTGATAATTCCTCTTTCATGTAGGGTTTGGTAGGGTTGGTGCACCCTACCCAGACCCACTCACCTGATTATATGCCTGACAGGTTTCTATTTCAATCATTGATGATATTTTAAATTAAATACAAAATATATAAAACTCATTAAATTTAAAGCCTACCTTAACATCATACAAAATGTATAAAGCTGTTTTAATTCAGTTACCGCACTTTAGGGACGTCCATACTTCCAAATGTTAGTTTTTGTTTTTGCTCAACTAAGCATTACCCTTCAGAATAGACTCACAAAATATTTATTTGAATTTTTAAACCAAAAAAAAAAAAGGGTTTTACCATTGTGCACAAATCAGTTTAATCAACAACTTTGATAAAACTTTCTTTGACACAAAAAAATACACACAAAGTTTGTCGAGTAGAGGGTTCACAAGAAATTTATTTCAAAAATTTGTTTCGCTCAAGTCTCGAAAATGTTATATACACATTTCACTAAAAAAAAAAAAAAACACAATTTCTATGACAGCTCCCCACCTACAAAAAATTTTTTGCCGCAAACTTATTTAAAAGTTCAATAAGGGCAAATAAAAGCTATTGAATTTAGAACAAGAACGCCACTTGAAACTTTCTTCCGTCATCGTCAACCAGAGGATTCAATGTTAGAGTACAAACTTTTACACCCCCACAGCCGATTACTATTTTTTTTTTTTATAAAATTTCCATCCAATATTATTTGCTCTATTTACATTCCGTTCAAGTGGGCACACTCGGATAAGGGATAGGCGAAGTTTCAAGTTGACAAAAATGACAGGTTCACTGTATTGGGAATAGTATACAACACAAACCGTACTGAACGGAATCCTGTGGAATTTTTGGATAAAATAATATTTTTTATTGGCAGAATAAGCTTAACGAGGTTCTTTTATGCATATGCAATGCTCAGTGCATACCTATATTGCCTATCCTTTCAATATCTAGTTTTTCAACTATTGCACAACTTTTCAGCAATCAAGCCCTGACGATTGCCTTTTTAATCCGCTAATTAGGCTCTACTGACTGATTAAATCTTTTTGCTCAAAATATTTTTCATCGTTTTTGTGTTTATTGTGATGACGGAAAGGCATTGTTATTCGAAAAACTAATTAGAGCGAAATTTGAGAGCTGTACCATTACGCAACTAACATAATATATTTAGGTATAATGTTGTTCTGCCGGTCAATTTTGTGTATCTATATATACCTACATATGTATGTAGTTGTTGTATTGAATCAGACTAATGGTGCTGGGTTGGGTAGAAAAGCCGAGTTGAACCGAGATATACCTACCCCACCTGAGGGTAGATAATAATAATTAGTGCAGTGTTGAACATGATTCGCTTATTTAGGTATTTAGACACATTGAGTTCTGTACCTACGGGTATGCGAGTAGAAGCGATGTTGCAGGTGTGTTTTACACTTATACATAGATTCATACATAAATTATTTAATTATTTTGATAATACCTTATGTTCAATTTGGAATTGCCTTGCAATCTCACTCATTCTGAGTGATTTATCTAGCTTTTGATGTTTGTTTTGAAATTGAAATTTAGTTGTTTCTGCATTATTTTGACACTCATGACAATTTTGTTGCCGCACGATAAGTTTACTGTTTCTAATGAAGAAAAAGTGTTTTTGAGGCAATCATGCTAAATGTATGTACATATGTTGAATATCTTGCAAGCAAATGTGCGGCTTTGAATTATTATTAGGTACAGAAAATTGCTGCCAAGCTTTAGCGGATAAAATTAAAATACATATATGTAGGTGTTTTCTTTAGTCTTTTTTAAGCCAAGTCAAGTCAAGTACATTTTATTTTAATAGCATCTGCTGGGTTAAAATCTTCTTCAAACCAAGTATGAAGAAAAACATTCTGTTGAAAACGCCTTTAAGAGACAACCATAAATTGTGAACGCGCCGGCCTTTCTGTTGGAACCACATGTCGTTCACATCCGTATTATCCAGTTGGAGCCAGCAGAAATTGGTTAATCGATCAGTAGCGCCATCCGTTGATGCTGATGGCATTGTGATTGTCGTTATCGAAGAACTACGGACTCTCTCAGACAGCGACGATTTTTTCGGTTGATCTTTGAAATTTGGCCATCAAAATTTCAATAATCCACTTGGAAGGACAGTCATGTAAACCGTAAAATGGGCACAACGCACGTATCGTTGCCCCAAAAGATTTTGATATTAGATAGACAGATTGATAGATAAGATATAGATATAGATAAATTGATTTTATTATTTGATTAAGGTAATAAATTTACTGAATAATTTTTTACTAAAATCTTTAGAGCTTGGCGTTGCCGTCTGGCCGAGATTTTGATATTAAAGTTGTATCATTTGGACGCGTGCTGTTCAATCGTGTAACTTGCCATGGTGATTTGGCATCACTAACTGAAAAATAAACAACAGATTTGACAGATCTCACCAAAACAACATGGCCGCCAAGGCCAATACGCGCCAATTTCAAAACCCTATGTATTACAACTATTTAATATCATTAATTATTGTTTCCATTTTATTTATTTGTAATTGTTTTTAATTTTAACAGGATAAATATTATGTTGCTTAAGCTTTTTATTTAAAAAAAAAATAAATTACATAAACACAAAAAAGTTCATGGATAATGGTCTTTAGTACATAAAACTTCAAATAAAGGGTTTTCCAATAAGAGGTGTTATTTTGAATAGCCCGCTATTTCGGTAGCTGTCACTTTTGAAGCTGTCATTTTTTGACATTTGACAAGTAGAAACTACGCCATGGAACTATACATGCTTCAACAATGCATTGAAATTATTAAAATTTACTATAAAAATGGTGAAAATTTGGCAGAGACGGTTCGTAAAACTAAAACATTTTTGGGTCGTCGTGAAGCACCTTGTCGGACCGCAATACAGAAATTGGTGGACAAATTCGAGCTGTTGGGACAAGTTAGTGATGTGAAGAATAAAACCCGTGCACGTCGCTCAAGAACAACTGAGAATATTGCTTTTGTAGCCCAAAGTGTTGAAGAAAACCCAGGTTTGTCCATTCTTCGTCGTTCTTTGGAATTAGGCATTCCACAAACGTCATAACACCGTATTTTGCATAAAGACTTGGGTCTTAAGGCTTATAAAGTTCAGTTAACACAGTTAACAACGTCGTGTCTTTGCTGATTGGGTCCTTGAAATGCATGAAAATGATCCGGAATTTCATCGATAAATCATCTTGACTGATGAGGCCCATTTCCACCTCGGAGGCTACGTCAACAAGCAAAACTGTCGCATCTGGGGCTCGGAAAACCCAAGAGTTATTGTTGAAAAGCCTCTCCATCCTCAACGCATGACTGTTTGGTGCGGTTTATGGTCCGGCGGGGTCATTGGACCTTACTTTTTCGAAAATGAGGCTGGAGCAACAGTTACGGTCAATGGATTGCGCTATCGAGAGATGATTAATGATTTTTTATGGCCGGAATGGGATGGTATTGATCTGGACAACGTTTACTTTCAACAAGACGGCGCTACGTGCCACACAAGCAATGAAACCATCGATCTTTTACGGGAAAAGTTTCCGGACCGTGTTATCTCTCGAAGAGGTGATCACAATTGGCTACCGAGATCTTGTGATTTAACACCTTGCGACTTCTTCCTTTGGGGCCACGTGAAAGATAAGGTCTACGCTAACAGCCCAGCGTCGATTCAAGACCTCAAAGATGGAATTCGTGAGGCTATCGAGGACATAGGACAGCCACTTTGCGATTTGGTTATGGAAAATTTCATGAAAAGGATATGGTCCTGTAAGCGTGGTCGTGGCGGCCATTCGGCTGATGTTGTGTTTTATTATTAACGGCATACCTTTTTCTTTATAATGAAATAAACATTCGATCATTTATCTCAAAAAATGCCATTTTTCTTTGAATATCAAAATAACACCTCTTATTTGAAAACCCTTTATCTATTGCAAATCCATTATTTAGAAGTTAAACCCTACAATAATTCGAATGAAAATGTCTTATGGCGATTTCCAAATAAAAATAGTTCCAATGAATACATTTGGTTTATTTTTTGACATAGTTTAAATTATTGTTATAATATTATTTTTTAATGATAGATAGATACATTTATTGTACAAGTAACAAAAGCCTCTAACGAATATGTAAGTTGTAGAATTGTTGGGAGAGTAAAAAACTTGATTTCAAAAATGCATGAAAGAGATAAATATTTATTCATTTTAGTAATTAAAAAATTTTTAAGAAAATTGTATGTAGGTGTAAAATAAAATCTCATTAATTAAATCAAATGATGGATGTAAGGCCATTTGTGTTTTTTTTTTAATATTGCAAATGACACATTAAATAGATTTACCTCTAATTATCAAATTGATGTTCTTTCCTGCAATGAAAAAAAAAGACAAAATAAATATCAATTAAAACGTTGTTCTAACTAATTTAATGTTATGGGTTAATGGTGAATCATTTGTAATTAAAATCTCATTTATCCTATTAAAAAAGCATAAAAACCAGCAATTAATTATTTTTAACCCTTTACGAGATAAAAAAAAGGTTTTTGCTTGATACTGCAGGGGATATTTGTATGTACAGAGTGTTTTTTTTTTTTAGACATGTGGTTTTCAATCTGCCAATACTTTTTTTGGAGTTGGTCTTTTTGACAGTTGTCACTTGATTTATGCTTAGTTTGGTTTGCCATTACCATTGAACAGACTTACGCCTGAAAAACGTTTGAAAATCGTGCCCAAAACAAGATTGCCGTTGATCCCAATTTTCAAAAGTGAATTTTGTTTAGCTACGAAGCTCAATTTTGGTTGAATGGGTACGTTAATAAGCAAAAATGTCGTATTTGAAGTGATCATAATCTACAACACATTGTTCAGACGCGCTACATCTTCAAAAAGTTACTGTTTGGTGTGCTCTATGGGCAGAGAGAATCATTGATCCATATTTCTTCAAAAATGAAGCCGGCCATAATGTTACATTCAATGGGGAACGCTATAGAGCCATGATTAATGACTTTTTCGTAGCTGAATTGGATGTTGTTGATGTGGACGACCTTTGGTTCCAACAAGACGCCGCTACATGCCATACAGCCAACGAAACAATCAATTTATTGAAGGAAACTTTTGGTGAGCGCATTATCTCGCGTCGTGGGCCTGTGGCGTGGCTTCCAAGATCGTGCGATTTAACACCGCTGGACTATTTTTTGTGAGGTTATGTGAAGTCGCTTGTCCACGGAGATAAGCCCGAGACGATTGATGCCTTGGAAGAGAATATTCGGCGCGTTATTGCTGACATACGGCCCCAATTTCTGCCTCTCGGCTACAATATATTAGAGCCAACCGCGGCGGCCTTTTTTCCGAAATCATTTTTAAAACATAATGGCAAACCCTTATCTTTATAATAAAGCTTAATTCTTGGCAATAACATTAGATTATATGCGTTTTATTTCTTCTTGAAAACCACACGTTTAAAAAAAACACCTTTTATATGCACATCTTTTTCATGACCAAAGGATGGTTTTTAAACTATAAAAATGTACATCAATGTATCAAAAATATTAAATCTTTTTTAACCCTAATTACAATTATATATGTATTACCGGTGAATCCTTCAGGCATAAGTCCTTCCTATCAATATAAAAAAAAGACTACACATACACACATCACACCAACCTACCCACATACATTTTATTTTATATACTCTCAGAGTATGGAGCCCCCCTAATATATCTCTTGTACCATATAATTAAACTTATCTCAGACACGCCTTTCATTATAATTGCGTATATTCTGCCGTTCTGTTGAAAACAGAAAAGAGCCTTAACTACACCATGCGAAAACTATTAAACATAATACGAAAATAGTCAACACGATAGCTAATTAGAATTAGGTGCGAAGGCCATGACAGTAATGCTCAACCTATTGAACCATCCTCTCCCAGCCTATACAGTAAACACCATCATTAGAACTATCTAGAGCTACATATGTAGGTATACCTATTCCTATTCACTGCTCGATCATAATTCCGTATCATTAATTATTTCGAGGAACATTGTCGCCGCCATAAATAGCATTTCATCATCGGCATTTTAATCATGATATGTCAGTGGGGCGTTTAGCAAAAAAATAAAAAAAAAATAAATATGTGACACCAAAAAAATAAGGAAACGAATAAAGGACTTTTTGTGTGTCATGATTATAATAATATATTAATTAATTCTTTCGACATATTCGCTTGGGAAATTAATTAACTTGAAGCAGAGGTTCGGTTTTTCACCAAAATCCAGCAAAACAATAAACAAGGTGAGCCTCAACAAAATATAATTGTTTTTATAATACAAATTTTGCAGTCTCTGTACACTGAGGAAAATAGATACAAATACAATGGAAAGTCGCAACACATATAGGCATGTCAATAGGTACCTACTGTTGATGAATTTCAATTTCAATTGCAATGGAATGATTAATTCGCTAGAAATGGCTATTTAAATTGGCTTCTCTGTGGCCACACGAGCTATGTAGTAAGCCCGAGCTTCTATGTACATAATATTTGCTTCCAGGCAAATCTCTTATAAGTAAAAGGGGTCCTAATAAGGGAGGGTCGATCTTGAAATGGAATAAAACAAGCTGTGTGTGAGGTTTGAATGAAATTCTTTTTTATTTCAAAGGCCCATGTGCATGCATGTATGCCATTATGTATTGAATATGACCTCGTTTAAATGTCCGTTGCGGCTTGGCACTGTTGCATCGATCTGAGATGTCCAATTTTCAATGACTCTGCAGCATAGATCCGACTGATTTTCACCGATGATGGCTTGGCATATGTCGACTTTGAGGTTCGATTGCAGCTTTTTAGCAACAAAACTTCACACAAAAAATCTAACGTTGTCAGATCACATGATCTTGGTTTCCAATTCACATCACCTCTGCAAGAGTTAAACCTATTCTCAAATCGTTCATGCAGAATGTGCATTGTGGCATTTGTCGTGTGGTACGTAGAGCCGTTCTGTTGACATCACATGTCGTTAATATCGATTTCATCCAATTTGGGGCATAAGAAATTGATTATTTATTATCGATCGGTAGCGGTACCGTGGCGTCGGTGCTGATGGCAATGATATTGTCGTCTTCAAAAAAATACGGACTCTCACGGAGTGCGGAGGTATTTTGGTAGAGCTGGCATTTGGATAACACACGGATATTGGCTGATTGTTCTCTGAATCGGCCGAATCTAATTTAGCCACCTACCGTTGAACAGTTGACTCGGAAGGACAACCATGTTAACCGTTAAATGATTTCAACACGCTGCGCATCGTTGTCACAAGAGATTTTGATACCTAAGTTGTATGATTTGGAAGTGGTGCTAAATCGTGTAACTTGCCGTGGTGACTTGACAGCATCGGTGGCTGAATAATAAACAACGGATTTGGCAGACGCCATCAAAACAACATGACCGCTACAGACTGTCAAAGTGTCAACTCAATGGAAAACTCTTTAGTTCGTGGTTATAGCTCTTTCTCATACTCGGGAAAAAAAGTTCAAATTGCTCTATCCAGTCTTAAAAATACGGTCCAGTTCAAGGATGTACGAAGGATGGTGAGTGATCAGGTGGGAGGGGGGGAGGTGAGTTAAACTCACATTTAATTTTTCTATTTAAATTTTGGAAGTAATCCAAATGGATGGGGCATGTCAAAATTGCATGGCATTCTGTAAAATAGTCATAAAAGTAGGGTGATTTAAAAAAAAAAAATTATTAACCGATGCAGTGAAATCAATTTCCGAAAACTAAGTACACTAACGCCCAATTTTTCACAGAAGTACTAAACCAGCCTAGTACCCAGTCCAGCTAGACCAGGGGCCGAATTACCGCATCAGTTATCGAGTAATACGTGACTGAATTATGTGAGTTTGGCATTACCGCTCACGTTATGGAGGCATCATCCCCATAGGTTTTACTCGTTCATTCGATCACTGATGGCTCTCCCTCGATCAGTCACTGATGCGGTAATTTGGCCCCAGGTACTAGCTCTGGTACTCGGTCCTAACGAAAAGTTAGTACCTATACATTTCTTCACATCACTAGTACCGGATCTAAATTCACCAAGCGGTACTAGGACTTAATACGTCTAAAACTGGTTTAATTCTGATTTTGACAATAATTTGGCATTTCAAATATTATTTTGATATTTATTTTGACTGAGCGATTTTTATTTTAAATTATTTTCGAATGAATTGTGTCAATTTTATAGTAGTATAGAGAGTGGGAAGATGCAGAATTGCAATGAAATCCTGCCGACATTTACAGGAGTGATCAGTGGTGAATCAGCTTCCAGATGAAGCACTTGATATCGGTAGAAGATTGTGTGTTAGTTTTTGCGTGGAGTTTTTGATAATTTTCTGTGTACGTATGTGTGTGACAGGCTTGGAGTAATGTCCTTTATTGTGTCCATTTCATGTTCGGCTCACTTATTCTTCACTGTGCAGTTGAACGTAAAGATGCAGTTGGTGTGGATTAAAAGTACTAAAGTAAAGGTGGGGTCAGTACGAAGTTAGATTGCAAAACAAAAATTTTAAATTGCGACCAACAAAAATTAGATTCAGTCCCTACACTTATAAGGTCATTACAAAATACATACATTATATATGTACCTAGGTACCATAAGAAAATGAAAAATCCACAAAACCAATAAAATCCGAATTTATTGCCTATTTAATAAACTACAACCAAAAAACTATCGAAAATCAGCAACGAATTCATTGAAAAAATGAAAGAAATTACTCTGATTCAGGTATTAGCGCCACTAGACTGCCGATTTTAAAGTCCCAGCTAATACCGAGTCCTAAGGAGTACTTGGTACCAACTTGACAGAACTAGGGCTTAGTACTTATCTGAAGAAATCATTTGGTACTGATTTGAGTACTAACGACTGGTATAATAACCAGGTACTAGCTGATTTTGAGGAGTCAGCTAGTACCGAGACCTAACTAATACTCGGTACCAAATTGAGAGGACTAGGGACTAGAACTTGTGTGAAGAAATGAGTTGATACCGATTTGAATACTTATTTTAGGACTAGAACTGGTACTAGCGTTAGGACTCTGTGAAGAAATTGGCCGTAAGGGTTTTCTATTCTCTTCGGTAAGAAAGAAACAATCCAAATGAATAAGACTTAGTTTTCATGAAAGTGCTTCCCACCCACCCCTACGGCGTATATTGTCTCGGTCTCGTCTTGCTTCTCTGAGACGAATCTTATACTATAGACTGCATCCATAGCCTCAGATACGGGACCGTATTTTTTAGACCGAAATTTGGTAAGAGTCGTCCATCCATTCCCAAAACAATATTACCGACTTCACTATTTAAATCAAGATAGCGGAAGCCCTGCGAGTTGACGGTCGAAAACAAGGATAAGGGCCGCGTCGTGTTTCCAAGGAATTATCTGAGAACTTGTCTTTTGAACTGCACAGAATCAGAAAGGCATTATTTAGCATAACACTTCCAGCTTCAACTGTCTTTAAATAACTTCCAAATCAAAGTATAAACCTGTTAATATCTTATGTTCCAAAAAAAAAAAATACTTAATATTAATTTAAAAATTGAATTACCTAATATTTAACAAAACTGTTTAAATTTTCAAATTTCTCTTGCATTGCATGGTGCTTTTTTTCTGAGTGTATATTCGGGGATGGTTAAGCCATAGATTTACTATCTTTATCGCGTCGCGTTCGTTGGTCGGTGCTCGGTGCTCGGTGCAGTTTTCTAATTTATATACCTTAATTCCACTGCCAAAATGGGCGCTGAAAATATAATTCATGTACTTAATTCGGGTGCATTGGATCAAATTTTAATTGCAACAAACACCACCGGACAAAAACCCTTTTTCAATACAATCCCCGTATTTATAAAACAACACCACATCCCGTCACATCCAACCCATCATCAGTTTTTACTGCAGGTATAGAGCGTTGTTTTGGGGCAAAATTTTGAGTTCATTAAATTGCATGTGGCAACGTTTTCGTGCTATTGTCGACTGATAACAGTAAGGCCTCGTAAATTACGGCATCTATTATAATTATTGTTGTTGCTGTTATCCTGGCGCTGATGTGAGCTTTTTGTTTAGCTGCGCCAAACAAATCTGTGTTGCGTGCTTGCAGTTTCATCGGTGGCAGTGGTTAATGGATAAATTTATTGCTTCGCTGGTATACTCGTATATGTTTATGTATATGTACATAGGAGCACACAAAAAAAGAGGCGAGTTAATTAATCTCAGCTTGATTCTATTTCCATAATTTTTGGTTCTTGCGGGGTAAGTATTTAGTTTTTTGGTATTCAATTATGGTCTTTTTATGGAAGCTAAAGAAGAATAGAAACTTTCAAACAAAGAACTCGGCTTAGAAAGCAGCAATTTAAAAGGCATTATTACAAATTGTATCATATAATACAAAGCGCACTAACCAACCCATGTGGTTGTAATCCCCTGAGCATTTATTTATTGCTCGAACTCGAATCCAGAGACTATGTTGGATTTCTTTGGTTATCAGAATAATTGCTACACACTGAATGAAGTTTTTGCGAAATGAGTTAATTATTATTTGTAATTATTTGTAATCTTTAATTGCTATTGGAAATTTAAACTTAAAATTTGTTCGCACAGGACGAAATTGAGCAATTTTGGAATATTTTCAGAAAACTATACTTCCAAACTGTACACAATTTTCATACAATTTTTAAATCACCTCACCACATAGCTTCAATTTGTTCAAAATTGCGTTTTCTAAGAATTTATACCTGTCTTTCTATAAATTAAACAAACAGAGCTATGGAAAGTGTGAGGAAATATTCGAGATTAGGTCGAAGAATGTATCAATGATTTTTTCGGAAAAACATAAAACTGTAGGTATCATTTTAAAAATTTGAATATATTATCGGTACCTAAACTTTTCAATTTCGATTCAATTTTTAAACAAATATTTTTAAACAAATGAAAAGGAATTAGTTTTTAACAAATTTTTCGATCATAAAAAATGGTCTACATATTTGTTGTTTCTGTTAAAGCCTTCAGAAGCAAAAAATTCCGATCGCAGTTCTCAAATTAAACTAGAAGATAGTTATCAGCACCGTTTGTGACATCACCTTCTATTTTATTCTATGTAATAAAGGATTTTATTTTTGGACGTGTGGTTTTTAATCTGGCAATACTTTTTTTCGGAGTTGGTCTTTTTGACAGTTGTCATTTGATTTGTGCTCAGTTTGGTTTGCCATTTTGTAATTAATGGATTTACTCCTGAACAACGTTTTCAAATCATGCAAATTTATTACCAAAATAAGAAAATTTTGTTCAGCGATGAAGCTCATTTTTGGTTGAATGGGTACGTTAATAAGAAAATAATTGTAAAATTTCGAGTAATCATAATCAACAAGCTATTGTTGAGCCGCCGCGCCGCACAGTGTTTCGGTTTGTATGGCAGAGCGGAAAAAAGTCTGTTTTATATGAACACGGTTCAACGGATTTAATTGAAATTTGGCAAACATGTTTAGATTAGTCTTATGCATATTTGGTCGAAATTTGGTTGAAAAAAAATAATAAGGAACAAAGTTATTGACATTTTTCTAAAATTTGATGGTTTTGATGTTTGTATGGGAGAGCGGAAAAAAATCTTTAAAATCTGAACTTTTAAACGAATGTTTATGAAATTTGACACACATGTTAAAATTAGTCTTATACATGCTTGGACAAAAATTTGTCAAGAAAAAATTATTAAAAAAAAAGTTATTGACATTTTTATAAAATTTGAGGGTATTGATGTTATATTTAAATTAAAGTATTTTTAGTAAAATCTTAACTTTTTATTTTGAATAAAATATTACTATTAACTATGTATATTTTAAAATGAAATAAATAAATAGATAAATACATAAAAAAAATAAATAAAAAACAATTATGAAGTAGTAATTTTATAATGCTAAAATGAGGTTTTTAGCGTCTGCGCTGATTGGAAGTATTTTCTTTTTTGCCTGTGGCCTTAAACCTGTTATTATTGGATCTGAGGATATGAGTATATGATGCATCAAATCTTCATACGTCGCAATTTGGCTGCATTTTCTCGAATGGAACCTGCGGTAGGCTTTATAATCCTTATTTCGGCATTCTTGGGCTTCCTCGGAGAGCGATCCAACAGGAAATGTACAGCTTTTAATTATTTCTTCTCCACTGATCAAAACCTTATGTACAGTTGCTGGCATATTGTACCATTTATATTTCTCAACAAACAGTTCAGCAGTTTCCCACGTGTAATCTGCATATTTTTTGAAATCTAATTTTTCATTCGACGTTATTACTTCAAGGATAACAGCAAACCGCCTAATTAGGGATTCAGTAACTCCAGTGATTTCTGAAGTCATGGTTGGATTTGCAAAAAATCTTCTGGAGGTGTTGCCGTCATTACTTGTCCCCGTACCTTGTTTTACAAGATCGACAATGATGCCCATTTTTTCACGAAACTCCTGCTAAATTTTCTTCTTCTGAGCATCTCTAATATGGCGGGTCTCATTGTTGATTCTCCATGCTTTAAATGGCAAATTGAAGGCAACATGGAGGATACACTCCATAAATTTTATCCGAGCGTGAAGAGGAGACATTCCCATTTTCAAAGCTTCCCTGTTTGCAGCTTTGGTTTTTATATTTGTCAGGTTATTCATTCCAGAAGTTGTAGTTATCCCTAATCATTTTCTTTATTTTGTATTTAGCTCTATCATATAATTCAAAATATCATAAAACTATGTTATTTTTCGTGTGTTGTTTTCAAGAAAATTGAGTTGAAAGTTGAAAAATTTTCCAAGCAGAAATAAATGGTTTCGCAGAAATCGAAATTCTCAGACCAGGGTCAATGTATTAATTTTGTTTTATTTTTAAAATAAATTTTGACATTTTTTCTTAAAATAATGGGCTTAACCAGTTCATTCTGACAATTAATACCGAAGAAATCAAACTTTTTGGTAAACACCACCGTCAAGACGGAGTTTTTTTAAATCCGATTCAGTGAAACATTTTCGAGCATAACTTCCACATCTGCACGCATCTGCAGCTGATTTTTTCTGTGCTTTAACATGAATGTATGGAGCATATGCTGGCATACTTACTTTCTTGGTATCTTTTGGCACTTTTTTTTAAATCAAAAAGTTTAAAAAAAAAGCATTTTTTCTTAGTACTAAAGCTTCAGGCTACTTATAGAAGGTATCTTTTATAAATAATCAATGTTTTTTTTTATTTTTACATAATCGAAAATAGACCAATTAAATTATTTAAGAAGCTAGACAATTTATTAAAAGGAACTTCGCAAGCTAGACAATTTATTAAAAGGAACTTCGGAAAAAAACATCTCAAAATTTGTTGAAAATACGGTTCGCGACTTGAGTCAAATTATTTTTCAACTTTGAGGGCTTGTAAATCAGAACATACAATATATATGTTAAAAAATACTTTTAAATAATACGCTCGGGTTATCTAAGAGTACTTAAACATAAAGTTTAAAAGGATATATATGGCTTTTTCAAAAGACTTTTTTCCGCTCTCGCACCACTGTGCGCCGCCCGCGCCGTTCCATCCTCAAAAAGTCACTATTTGGTCTGCTCTATGGGCAAATGGAATTATTGATCCATATTTCTTCAAAAATGAAGCCAGCCATAATGTTCTAGTCAATGGGGAACGCTATAGAGCCATGATTAATGACTTTTTCATGCCTGAATTGGAAGATGTTGATGTGGACCACCTTTGGTTCCAACAAGACGCCGCTACATGCCATACAGCCAACGAAACAATCAATTTATTGAAGGAAACTTTTGGTGAGCGCATTATCTCGCGTCGTGGGCCTGTGGCGTGGCTTCCAAGATCGTGCGATTTAACATCGCTGGACTATTTTTTGTGGGGTTATATCGCTTGTCTACGCAGATAATCCCTAGACGATTGACGCCTTGGAAGAGAATATTCGGCGCTATTTCGCTGACATACGGCCCCGATTCCTGCAAAAAGTGGTCGAAAATTGGGCCTCTCGGCTGAAATTTATTCGAGCCAGCAGCAGTGGCCACTTTCATTTATTCATTTGTAAAACATAATGTCAAATTCTTATCCTTATAATAAAGCTGAGTTCTTGGCCATAACATTAAATGATATTACTAAAAAAAATTAAATTTTGTAATTTTACAAGGGCTGTTGCACCAAATCGTGAATACCGCTTCTGTATTATATCCATCGGTTGGGCATTATCTCCCATATATACAAGTTGCAGAAAGCTAAAAGTGCTGACAAGCACTTTCATAGATTTCTTGTAATCGTATTTTTTTTACTAAATTTTAATGCGATATCGTATTTCTATATTTCTAATTGGTTTTAAAGTCAATTAATTGATCTTATGGGGGCACACAAGAAGGCTAGCAAGATATAACGTATACCAAGCTGCTTGAAAATGAACATTTTCAAAAATCAGGCACCTTAGGCAAGTTATAGTATAAATATAATTGCCACGGTTCTGTAATGAATATACATTGTCCTTTAAAAGTACTTTAACAAGCGTTATGATAATTAATTTAAATCAACACTCGCCGTAATTGCTAAAACTTGTAAATATTGTTTTACATAGCACATATGCAAAAACGTTCGAGTATTGGATAAGTTTATTATGTAATGTGCAACAACATTTAATTTGACATCCAACCCACTCCAGTTTTGAAACACGAGAAAAGAGCATATGTGCTGTGTGTGTTCTGTTTGCAATGTAAATTTATAATTGAATTGTCGAATAAAGTGTTAAGGACTCTTATCTATCAATTCGGCTCTGGGAAATAAGTTTGGCACAGCTTGCGACAACACACCCTTCAGGATATACACTATGTTGTATATTCATAGTAATATGTATGTGGCAGCATATTCCTACCTACAACTATTTTCTGAATTCATTCTTCTAATTTATTGCTATCTATTTGCGTTCAATTTCATTTCAATTTATTTCTGGAATATCAGTTAAGAGTGCTTTGGAATTGGGCGTGAACGAGATGATGGCAAAGAGGTTTTCGAGGTACATTTCGGTTGTACGTATGAGTGGGTGATGATGGGGGGTGCGGTGAATACTCGATAACATTTCCTATATTAACTTGAAAAACATCACACTGTGTCGTCGTTGTGTCTTTATAGGGCTTTCAACAGTTCCATCAGGAGTGCCAGTTCTGTCAGAATGTACACAAGTATATATTATGTACATATAGATAAATTAAAACGAACATAGTATCTTGAGAGAAAGAGGTGGAAATGACAATATTTTGATATGTTCGATTGGAAGATTCCCATGTCTCTCTCTCTTCTCATTTTCACTTGTTATATCGAATTTAGTGCTTGACATGATTCCAGCAGATGGTTTTCTTTGCTTTAATTTTTTTTTTTTTTTTTGTTCGTATATCTGAATCTGGGAGAAGAGTTTTCTGTTAAATGCAAAGGCTGACTTTGTGTATTTGTTTTAGAAAGTAAGTGTGTGTTAAAGGAAGCTTTACATATAGGAGCATTTTTATTTTATAGAAGGTGCCGCATTATTATTACTCTTTAACCAAAAAGGCCTGATTGTGTTTTTATCGTCTTGCGAAAAAGTTCTAAATTGCTAGATAAATATTTTATTTTCTTTGCTTTCAACTTCGGCGTTGAACACCGAAAAAATATTCACAAAAGTTGGCTCTAATAAAAGAGACAAAATGTAGTAATTGATTTTTATCTTTTTTTTTTTTTTTAGGGGTGGTGCTATAAGGCTGAAATTTTGACAGATGGTAGAAATTACTGATCTAAATATGAATACAAAAAATTATAATCCTAGAATACTCTTGAATGGTGATAACGGCAATTTTTGAGCGCTTTAACACATGAACTCATATCTCTTGAGTGCATAAATGGATATATTATTTGGTTTTTATTAATTTTGCATATAAATATTATTTCGATACCTCACTTATTATTATACGTGGAATATAATCATCACAATCTTGATTTTAAATTGATCGAAAAATCAAAAAAATTGCATTGAAATTACCTGGTTGGACTATTGCCGACTAGAACCCACCAGTGGAGAACCCCGTTATCTGAATCGAATGTTATAATTCGAATTTGATATGGTTGGCTTTAAAAAATCATAACTTTCGTTCTACTAATTAGATCTTCAAAAAAGTTCTCCATTAATCTTTATGATTACGGTCCTAAAATACTATCATTAAGGCATTTGTTCGATTTGTGACAAAAATTATCAGTTTTTACATTGAAACTTAGAGTGAAAAAATCGCTACTTTCGAGCCTAGAAAATCATTAAAAAAACAGAGTTATGAATCCGAATTTATGCTTCCAATATCCAATAAATAGCATTTTAACTGAAAAATAACTTTACTCGATACAAAGAGATGTTATTTATCATTTGGGAATATATACCTCCTCCTGGACTCGGACGCTTTTTTCGTGGGTCGTTTTGGAGTATACTAATAAAATGGAACGGCTTTAAGTGCTGCGCATCAGCTAATATATTTATATCTCATGTATTTTGTAGCCAACCCAGAACTCAAGACCAGAAATCGCCCCTGTCCACCGTATACGTATATGGACGGACATAGAAGCTTCAGCTTTTTCAGCGCCATATTTAATATTAATGGGATCCGTTGATGCACAAATTAAAGCAAAACAAAAACAAAAATCAAATCAATGCTCCAGTTGACACAGTAAGTTTTGCCTGTGCGCGATTGCATACAATTTCACAACAACAACAACAATCATCGCAACAAGAAACAGAACATTTAGAACAACAACAATCATCATCTCAAATGCAATTGCTACCACAGTCAACACACCGGTACAATTTACGTAAGAGAGAACAAAAACAAAAGAACAACTAATTAACACCCACAAGCCATCAGTTGACCCGTGACCACGACAAATGTAACTTTGTCGAAAAGTCGGGTAAAATATTCAATTAATTGAATAAAGTTATTAAACGTGGTAAGTCCGTTGATAAAAATTAAAAATTAAATATAATAACTCTTATGATTGGCAAAATTGCTTCGTTTCACTTAATTATCCTTACCTGCGCAGATTTGAACGTTTTATAGAACTACCTATGGCACTATATCTATACTATGAACTGTTTAATAGTATGGCTAAGGTTTTTTTTTTTATTTAAATGCTTCCTGGGACTAAATCCACTGTTTCAAACGAGTGCTGCACGTCGATAATTTTGTTTATATACATTACATATTTAATTTAACTAATATTTTTATTTGTTTATCTCTGCTCGTATGCTTTATTTTATTAACCACTAAAACATGCATTCATGATGTAACTTTCAGAATTGGCTTTGAAAAACTTAGGAAATTTATGATGGGGAGACTAATAATAATGATAACAATTTTAACTATTTATATCGTTGTAAGACCTAAGGTCTTTTAAATGCAACCTGAATTGCACGCACGGCATTAGTAAGAAGGAATAGAAGGATATTGGAAAGAATTTTTGTTGGCACTGTGGACTGAAAAAAAATAAGGTATTGATTGTATCACGGAATCCCACGGGTGGCGTCCAGTTGTATATAACTGGGGGAATATAGAAAAGAATGCTGCCTAAAGTGGGGCTCGAACCCTCACCTCTAAGTCAGCAGTCAAGCACTATACATCCACTGCGCCATTGCCAACCCGCTCAGCAAAAGAGCAAAGAATTTGAAGAAGGGATACTTGGTGATCTTGAGCGTGCCAGAAGACCTCGTTCAGCTTGAAATGAGGTAAATGTTGTTCGCGTTTGAGTATTAGATAGTGAAAAATCTTCTAAACATTCACCAGTTGACTTAGGCACAGTGGGGTAGAATATCCTAAAGTTTGGTATTGATTCAACCAGTATATCGCTAGGAACTTGACATTTTGCACGTTTGCTTCTGAGATGAATATTTAAATATTCCCTCCTCGATACACACATTAAAACCGCTTTTAGTTTAACAGTTATAATAGTTTTAATTCTGTTTCTATACCCTCATAGTTCATAAGCGGAAAGGTGTATCGCCGTCAACTATTCTAAATTGTATTTTATTTGAGTTAAAAATTCAAGTGAGCACAACTCCATATCTAAATGCTTTTCGCCCAGGTACGATAGTTGGGCTCATCAGTTATATGGCTATCGTACCCTTCTAAGACGCAAATTTGTATCGATTATGAGCCCAACTATCGTACCTGGGCGAAATGCATTTATGGAGTTGAGCTCACTTGAACTTTTAACTTGAATTTTATTCAGTCGCTCCACTTAAACAGAATAATTTCTCTTTTTCTTCATGTTCTATATTCTATTGTATTTTATTTGTAATTATTTTACAACACAGAAAAAAATCAAGCTTAAACTATTACTTTTGTGAATGTAAATAAAATGCGTTTCACCCACACTGTCATACCTTGGCGAAAAGCTTTTTCGAGTTAAGGTTGCTTGAACTTTAAATTGAATCATAATGCGGTTAAAATTTTTCCAAACTATAAGCTTAAAATTGACAAAAACGAAAATAAAACAGTAATTCATTAATAAAACCATAACGTTTGCTATGGGCTACCCTGTGGTTTTCAGCTTGCTCTATAGTTATGTATAATACTTCAAGCAGAATAATGAAGTGTTAAAATCGGTTATTTATCTTCTAGATTTAACTTCAGCCCAAGTGCTCTCAACTGGTTTTCGAGTTATTTAATTATTACGTATTTCATAATTGCATCTTAACAAATTAATTTATAAGCTTTTGAATAAAACAATAATGAATGGATAACTTTACAGTATTTCATCACCCAATGCACGACCTAATTTTGTGCATAACAGTAGTAGGTATATAGCTGAAGAGCTATTATAGACCACTTCGGTGATTCTAATTTTTATATATACTAACTATAAGTACTCATTGTTTTTAAGTACAAGCTACCAGATACTTGACGGGTATTGCTTTTATGTAGTTTAAAGCTGTCTACCATCACAGGCTTCCTCAATTCCAAATCCAATCCTGAAAATCAGGTGTCTGCACCGTAGAGCAATACTTTATGCACGTGTACCTTAATTCCCAATGCCATGTGCTCTGCAGGATTCTATTTTGAATTGAAACTTATATCTACTCTATAAAATGTAGGTGAAGGCAAACGATAGAACGAACGAAAGAAACATGAAAGTTCTGTACGACTTTCTCCACATGAATTGAGCATTCGATGTACTTTTCTATACGAAAAGATGGTTTAGATGTTCTTTATCTTTGTATACAAATAAGATGTACCTATACTCGTATATTGAAATTTACACTTCAGTAAATTGCGTTATGTATACTATAATATTTATATTGGTATAGCTATACAGATTGTAGGTAGGTTGATATCCTTGCTCTGAGCTGGGTAGGTTCATAATTTATTTACATATTAAAACTATGAAGAAACGAGGTTGATATATAGACAAATCCTTTACATAATGTTCTTCCAGGTAAAACATCACGTGCCCCTAAAGGATGTATTTATAGATTCATTTCAAAGAATTGATTTATATTGCTTTGATGATACTTATAAATAATTAAGCTGTGGACATTTTACCCAGAATAAATATAGGAACATCATTTATGCATGAAAAAGGACATACATAAGTGAATTAATGTGGAAAACAATGTGTGCAAAGTCTCTCTTTAAATTTAGATCCTAATGATTATGTTTATTGTTGCCAGAGGACTTATGTGTCGGAACAAACCAGTACCAGTACTGTGAAATAAATAAATATATTAAATACAGTTTAACCTTTAACTCTCATAATACCTATCTATATAGGTTACATCGCATTTAACATAGAATTAAATAACTCCTTACATTAAACATTGATTGTTAAATGATTTTTTGTGAAAGTTTAAAGTTATTATCTCTAAATAAGTTTAGTTGATTTTATTTACTAAGGCCAATTTTTCAATGTCAGTTAAACATCAGATAGTACTTAATATTCAAATAAATTAAACATTTATTGTTCCTATTTATCCCTCTGATCGTTAACTGATTGCTTAACTGATGATTGAAAAATCGGCTTTAAAAAACATCTTTCTATGTTTTATAGATGCCCAGCAATAGGGCTCCCAAACGTCAAGACTAAGCTTGACATACGTCAGGCTTTTTATGCATGTGTCAGGCTCAGGCTCAGGCTCAGGCTCAGGCTCAGGCTCAGGCCAGGCCTCGTGCTTTGTCAAGCTTTTTCGTTCTTTTGTTTTTAAAAACCAATTCAATTTGAAAAAATATTAAAATGACAAAATGTACTGTTTTTTTTTTATTAAATAAAGGAAATAAATCAAAGTTGCTATTTATAGCCTGGGAGGCAACTGTAATAGGTTTACTCCAAACATTAGCAAACCGGCTGATGGCTGGTCGGACAGGCTTTTTCAGGAATTGTACTTTTCGGGATGAATTTTGGGCTAAGTTTACCTATCCCATAAGGGATTTATATAAATAGATCAAATGAATTTACAAATCTGTTGGTTGGACGTCAGGTAAGAACCTCGCTCACCGAACAAGCGAACCAAGAATGATCAAATGTCCTGTTGTTAGCACAAATGGCAACAGTACAATCATGGTTTCTCGCTCAAAGCAGAACCGAGTCTGACACTATTTACATAGAACCTACTGGAGTCAGTTCATCACAGCTAATGAAGCGAGTCCCAAAATACAACCTAAGAAGTGTATTTTCTAATCGAAGCAACCTGAAAAGGCTTGTCGGACAAGAAGAGAGGAGCGGTTTTTGTTAATTTTTGGAATAAAGCTATCGGTTGATATCCTCTTTTTCAACAGCCGCATTGAGATATAGGTAATCTAACGGTCGCATCTTTTATGGTATTTAATTTATTTTAAATAACATTTATTTTGAAAACAAAAATGTTTTTGTCAGGCTTTTCTATACAAAATTAGGCTTTTCTCTCCTAACCGTCCTGCTTTTAAATTATTTTTGTTGATGGTAACTCTACCCAGGAATAATGTACCTTAAAGATGTCAATCTTTGGATAAAATTCATGCTTTTTCTCAGTGGCTGAGGTAAGCTCACTGGTGTCCAGGGTTCTTCCCAAAGAAGCAACGAAGCTTGGGCTTGGAGGGTCTTTAACTCCGAATGAAATAGTTTAATTTCCTTTGATTAAATTTAATTTTCATTAATTTTTATTTGGTCGAAATTTATAACATGGTATTTCATATAACTTGGTTAACAATAGTCTGTCCTTAAGATAAAATAAGACGGTATTTCATATAATACAATATTTTGTTATCCTATATAACTAACACGGTATTTCATATAATATGTCCCCAGCACGCAACCTGGGGAACAAATCGGTCGGAAACTCTGGGAGGAGAACCTTGTCCAGTGAACTTCTTGAAGAGGATTCCAAAGGAACTAAACGGTTGGGAACTCTGTGTAGAGACCCTTGTCCCTAGCACACAAACTAAGGAACAAAGCGGGCGGAACTCACGGAGAGAACCTGTCCAATGAGCTGCTTGAAGAGGAGCTCAGAGGACCAAAACGAGGTCGGGGGATCTTACAAATAAATAATACTTAATAATACCAAATAATAAAATAATAATTTCTGTTACATCTAATGCCCGACAATTTTATAAAAAAAAGTTAGATTGGCTTCTCAACTGAGTAAACTCTGCTAAGCAATGCCTATCTGTCACCGAACACCCTATAAAAAGGCTTTTGTTGCGGCCGATCTTTGATTCTCTATACACTAGATTGGTACCCACACTTGGACGAGAAAGAAAGACGATTTTGTTGTTTTCTTTACCTCGCCTTATAACATCTGCGACTCTAACATAGTGTGAACTATGAAACTTAAACTACAAAATCGTATGAGATTTCCTCGTCTCTTATTTTACACGGGGTAAATGTTAAGTTGTGCCCAGGGTTACCTTTGGGGACACTTTAGTGTCATTTTGACACCTTTTCAGCACCCGGACACCAGGACACCTCTTTTTAAAAATACATCGATTTTGGACACTTTTTAGAAATCTAGCAACCTTTTGGACACTATTTAACAAAAAAAAACAATTTTTTCGACGATTTGAACGGAACCCGTTGTCAATCAATCAAAAATAAAAATACCTACACCACACATATATCTATTTCTTGTTCCATCTTTCATATTCTTAACCAAAATTAAAGACCATGAAGTACTTTTAATAAAAACCAATGTTTTGAAATACTATCAAAAAATATGTGAACAAGTCACAGCTAGGATTGATATTAATGATAAGAAATTATCTTTGTAACGTTTCTTGGACCCAAAAATTAAAAATTGGGAAAAGAATTAAACTATTTTGATCTGAATTTAAAAAATGAATTTATAATCTCGAGAAAGAGTTCAAAGCTAGGAAGTTAAAATTCATTGATGTTGATTTTGAAAGTTATTTTAAAATTAAAAATATAGAATAGTTTTGGTTCAAAATAGGAAACTTAAGAAACTATATTAAAGAAATAATGTGATGAAATTTTAGACTTTTTTAAAACTTTTTACGCAATTTCTGAAATACTCTTGTGTCTTAATTGAAATTTCTAATGGACACCTTTTTTCCTCTCGGACACCTTTTTTTGACACTATATGAAAATTCTCAGGGGTAACACTGGTTGTGCCATATGCTTTATATGAGGATGTTTAGCTCTATGCTTAGGGTACTGGTAGGGGTTGTAGGTGGTTGCTCAGTAAATTGTGTTTTGATGATTAAGGTACATGTACACTATGTATAATGTAAAACTAAATGATTATGGCGTATGTAGAATTGTAACGCTTCGTTACAGGTTTATCAAATGCAATTTTTTAAGTATAGGTACATATCTATACCAACTTTGCAAAGAGTTTTTTTTTTTGATAAAACTTCTTACCATTTAGGAGCTATATATGCGAAAAAATATTTTTTTATAATAATTTAAACGTTTTTGACATATTGGTGATATTTTCCAATAATCAATCAGAGGGCGAATAGTGTCCAAAACTGTTTTTACAGAATTGCATGATCCACACGTTTTGTAGAAAATTCTTTTAGCTTTTAACGTGAAAAGCCTAGTACGCTGATGATGAGAAATTTTGTCTGTGGTCTCCAACACCTCAGTTAAATGCTTACAAAAATCACAGCAAAAAGTTGACACTTAAAAGTGTTACCAATTGCAAAACAAAAAACACACACGCACAAAAAACCATAGAAAGCCATTCATAAGTGAGAAAAACAACGAATACAAACACGAATAAGACTCAATGGTCAGTTTTCCTTACACAAACAGCGGAGACTTCTCCAAATAATCTACTTAACTCTTAACTACAATTATCAATTGCGTTCATCGAACAGCGGCCTTTTCAAACAGGAGAACAAAATTTTTCGTTTATGATTTCCTTGTATCATTTTTGTATGGGATTTTTCATTTCGCATCAGCAGCGTACTAGGCTTAAAAGTTAAGTGCGAAAAACGATATATATGCGCACACGATTTTGAAATCAACTTTTTAGCCAGTAAACATCTCATAAATGTTGAATGTTCTATATTAGTATTTTTGTATAACCAATATCAACGACTCTATGGAGCTTGCAAAAAATGTTAAAAATTTGTATTTTGTAAAATGCTCACTTTGTTTCCACTTTACAGTGCAATAACTCCTTATCTTAAGCTTTTAACGTAAAAGTTTTAAATCAATCTTGTAAAAAATTTGATGACCTAAAAATTGCGACAAACACAATTAGGTGAGGATTGAGAAAATGTTTTTTTGTACAATTGTAAATAGGTACTTGTTTGTTCGGAATAAATTTTGCAATCGATTTAAACCAAAAAATTGTGTATGAAATTTTTAACAAGTTGAGTAAAAATACACCAGCATGAAGAGTTATTATACCCATGATTGTAAAGGGGCGGGGGGGTGTGGTTGTGGAAATTTGTTTCTTTAGGTACCAACCATGCTAACTAATGTATCACAAATTTAGAACTACCCAACCTTTTGTAGAGTATAACCCCTCTCTTTTGGTATCTATGTATTTATTGCACCTCTTATCCTTTAGTTGGTTCAAAGCAGTTGATAATTTTAATATATCGTAATATATGGTGTCCCGGAACTGGTTGGAAGTATTTAAGGGTGTGGTTCTTGGGTATATTCTAAGAAAAAAATCGTTCTACAGTAAAGGCATATCTTCAATTTTGATACCATTTACCGTCGATTTAAGAAAACGCAAACTTTGGTGTACCTTGACCCATGTTAAAAAAAATTGATCTACATTTAATCTTAGTATAATATACATAATTATAAGACAAAGTCAGTAAAAATGCAGCCTTAATGCAAGTGTGATATCACACAAAAATAAAAATTCAAACATTCATTTAGTTACACCATTTATAAATCAAGAACGGCTGGATCGATTTAATAATGATTCTCCGCTCCGAATTGCAGACTCACTATTAAAATAACTGACAAATTCACTTTGTAGGGTGAAATGGTGTAAAATGAAAAACACATATCCGATTGAAAAAAAAAACTCTACCTGCGCTTAAAAGCTTATCCTTAAGAAATTGCTTCAAGGATATTTTTTTTGTAAATTTTCCTATTTTGTAAGGTTAAATGGGGTAAAATGAAAAAAAATGTACCGCAATTAAAAAGTTCTTTTGGTGATATTAAAAAGGCTATCTTACAGAAAATGCTTTTGGGGTAGGTATTCTTTTTCAAAATTTTATTATTTTTAAGATGAATAGGGATAAAAACAAAAATAAATTGTTCGATTTGTGAAATTCTTTTCTAAGGAAATGGCTCTACGGATATTCTTTTTCAAAATTTTGTTATTTGTAGAGTGAAAAATGGTAAAAAAAGCAAAATGTCCGATTTAAGAAATTCTTTTTGCGTTTTAAAGGTAATTTATATGGATGCCCTTACGAATATTTTTTTTTTTCAAAAATTTGGTCTTCGTAGGGCTAAAGGAGGTAAAAACGATACGAAAAGTGGTATCCAATTTTCAAAAATTCTGTTTGTGTTTGAAAGAGTATTTAAAAAAAAATACTGTTTATAGAGTGAAATGGGATAAAATTAAAACAGTGGTATTCGAATAAAAAAATTCCTTCTGTCTTGGGAAAGCAATAAAGGTTGAACTTAGAGGATCGTACTTTTACAAATTTAGCCTTTCATATAGTGCAGAGGGTTTAAACTCAGAAAGTACAGTATTCAGTTACAAAAAGTCAAAAAAAAAATATATTCTTTTGTAAATTTTATGCGAAGCTAATAGGTTTGTCTAATAAAACTTAAATTGACATATGTAGGACTAATCACGTGGCTTTAGTATTGCTTAAAGCCTATAAGGGCCATCGGTTTCTGAAGAGTTTGGAATTAATTAAATTCAAACAGTTCGGACAAAAGTTTCTCAAATAAAGTCGGAAATTCTAATGCAAAGCGTTACTTACAAAAGTCTGATGATTAGGTTGGCCTTCATGAAATAGCAAGTCAAGTCAAATAAATAAATGAAATAGCTAAATATAACTTTTCAGCCTAAACTTGATGGTGTAGCGTAAGCTCTTGATATTTCTCTTATGTATTCAATACTAATTAATGGTGCAATTGTTTTTCAACTACACGTATAATATCACAAAATTCAGTTTTTAGGGCCTATTGTGTATTGATTTTATTTATGTTTTTTTAAGTCCTTAAGATGGTATCGGTCGCAAGGGGTAATATTATAATAAGAGCTCGCAATAAAAACAACCGTTCACTTTTGAGTCCAACTCTTCTTTTCTTTATTATTTTCTAAAGTATACATTATAAAGGGTTTTTCAACAGGACGCTACAATAAAAGTAGAGCAACAGGGACAGCAAACGACGCCATATTTCTTGCCGCTCTTTTGACATTTCTCTTCAGTAAGGTTTGCCATTTCATAATGGAAAGATATACGAGCCAACAATGAGTCAAAATTGTTAAAATTAACTACCGAAATTTGGAGTCAGTGGCCTCAACGTTAAGAGCGCTACGTCCAATTTATGGTCGTCATAATCGTCCTAGCAGATCAACAATTGAGCGTCTAGTGGAAAAATTTGAATCCACAGGCACAGTACAAAATGTTCCCGTGCCAGTGAGACAAAAAAGGGCCCGTAGTGTCGAGAATATTGCTGCCGCTGAGGCTTCAGTTGCATAAAGCCCAAATGTGTCTCTCACACGTCGTTCTCGCTTGACCACCAGAAGCGTCGTTTATTTGTGAATTGGGCTGAGCAACAACTTGAACATGATTCGGATTTTCATCAAAAAATCATCTTCAGGGATGAGGCTCATTTCTGGCTGAATGGCTTCGTCAATAAACAAAATATGCGGTATTGGTCAGGCAGCAATCCACACGTACTCCATAAGTCATCATTGCATCCCGAAAAAATTACGATTTGGTGTGCCACCGGCACGTTACTGTGAATGGGGATCGCTACCGTTCAATGATAAGCGAATATTTTTGGCCCCAATTAGATGATATGGACTTGGAGGACATGTGGTTCCAACAGGACGATCGGCGCCACAAGCCACACAGCGAATGTCACAATCAATTTATTGGAAACCAAGTTTGGAGAACGTGTTATCTCACGAAATGGCCCAGTCGCTTGGCCGCCTCGGTCGTGCGATTTGACGCCGTTAAACTATTTACTGTGGGGCTACGTTAAGTCAATGGTCTATGCCAACAAGGCAGCGACGATTGATGAACTTCGTACGAATATCGAACGTGAAATTGCAGCAGTATCGGCCGATTTATGCTTGAAAACCGTCGAAAATTGGGTTCAGCGTCTGGACTTCTAAAAGCGTGCCCGTGGTGGCCATGCAAAAGAAATCGAGTTTCATACATAATGGCATTAAACGTACTTTCATAGGAGTAAAGAATTTTATTAATATCCAAAACCGTTTTTGTTTTATTTAAAAAAAAAATTGTAGCGCTCTTATTGAAAAACCCGATACATATTAACATTGTGTTAATTATTAATCATTTATTGCTAACTCAGCCGAGCTACGGAACAGAGGTGTTTGGTTTCATTTACCATATGAGAATATAATTATGGTTTGCATTCATTTATTGTATTTATATATTGTGAAATTATGAGACTCATAATTTTCTTTAGGGTCAGGTTACAAAATTTTCAAATTTAACAGCTTTATATGATGACTTTTTCACCATTTCAGTAGCTCTCATACACAAAAACAAAAGTTGCAGTTGATGATAAATAATTTTAGTCTCTACGTTAATGCTATAAAATGGCTTTACGTTTGTCTGCACAGAAAAAGGGTAAAACCTAAAAAGAAAAAGCTACTCTGAAGGGTCTCTTTATATGTAAGTTAATAACAAGCAATTTAGATTGAGCAAATAAGAATGCAGAAAAACCGTATAAATCAACATATTTTAACCAAACCTATATGAGCTTAAATACATTGCTGCAAACCAAAACTTCTCTTATTAATCATTCATAACACATCAGCATTCTAATGGGAAGCACACTGAAGCTACGACCGACGCGGCTTGGCGGCGGTAGTTTTAACCATTCTGCATAATATGCATAAGAAACAATTACCCGGAAAAGATAAACAAGCCATAGAGCTATGTGGTTTCAAAATATTATTCTAACCTTGTGCAATTGTAAAAGATTCACCTGATGCAACCTTAACGTCATATACATTTAGGTTGGTACAAGAGCAAGTATTTACCTTTCCCTATAGGTTTACCTTTATACGACCTAAACAAATATTTTCAATGTGCTTTATGCCCTTGTTTTTAGTCGTAGCTTGTAGTCCTTGCTCAAACTAATTCTGGATTTTATCGACCGTTTGTTATAATATACATATATCGTAGGTATACGCGTTTATATATATGTTGAGGACCATGAAATTGCATCTGCATATAGTGCATAGGTGTAGGTAAATCGTGGTTGCACAGTGTCGGTTTGCTGTTGTTAGGAAATCCTTCATGGTTTATCTGCCTATATGCCTTATGACTTCAACCTCCGCATCCAATAATAACAATTTTCCAATAAAGACATAATTTATTTCATTAAAGATGCTTATCATAACTGCAGAACGAACACAAAAAAACAACAACCGTATATTAACTCCTATATAATGACATCATAGGTCTATATACTGAGCCATCAGGTTAGGTAGGACTGTGGGAGTGTATATATGGATTCCATGTACCTCCACTTTGTAACTACAGAAAACATAATTTTCAACCGTTTTGCTCTAAATGTTTTTTGTGGCACTATGAACTCTCTGCACCCACGAAGCAGAACAGTGTAAAACTGTCGCGTATATTTATTAACCCATAAAAGGATATTCGCAATTTTGCATGTCATTCGCAATAAAATTATGCAATTATGAAGTAACTAAATAGCAGTAAGTTGCAGCAACACAGTGCTATGCTGCATGCCACACCCGACAAATGATGGCGATGGCACAGACCAACACGCTAAGTTTTATTAGCGATGCTATTGTCAACAGAAGCCGGGAAACAGAGACGTATTAAGGTTTTTTTTTCCAATTCATAGGCCCAATTTGAGTTTTATTTTTTGTCTCTCAAATTAACAATATTAAAAAATGAAGCAGATCAAAGGGATGAATACTTGCTTAAATGATGTTTAATTTTCTTCTAATACCATAAGATGTGTCAAGTGTGTTTGATGTCGAGAGTTTTTTTTTTTTAATATTAGAATCACTTTCGTTATTCCAAGTTCTACTAATACCGACATTCTCGTCCAATTACAATTCAAATCACGAAGTTATTTTCAAAACTATTGAAAAAAATGAAATATTTAATTACAGGGTGATTCGAATAAGGTGTGCCAAAAAGATGGAGGGTGTAGGTTAGGTTGAGACGCATGAAGGTCTTTTCTCACTCAAAGCAGAAAAAAAAAATATTAAAAAACAACAGTTACACATACAATGCCATGATGCACCTTTTTGTAAAGGGGGCTAATAGACCCCCCTCCAATACAATTTTTTTCTTGTCTCAATCCAACCTTAACTCTCTAGCTTTTTGTCACACCGTATGCGAATCACCGTATAGCGTATAAATCATGCATCTTCAATGTGGGGTTACACACAGTATTTAACCACAAGAGCAAGCTCGTGCGATTAAGTCGAGCATATTTTTTTTCAAAAATCCAAAAATAATTTTTTTGAAATTTTCTTACAGAATATTATTTAAATTTTAATTGATTTCCTGAAATTTTGATCGAAATTAGTGCGAAGCATTATAAATAGTACCTCTTGCTAGCCATATCCCTAAAATTCTAATTTCCGCGGCATGAAAGCGCGACTATAGTTGATAGTACTAGATTATCGTTTGCTCATTCTACTCGTGATTAGTTCGCCACCTCCAAAGCAACACGACTGTTGCAGACAGGGCTACCTTCGTGGCTCTAAAGAGCCAATTCGGCTCTTTTTTCCAGGTGTGGTTCTTTGGCTCCACTTTTCTAAAATCATCCAATATTGGCTCTTTTTGAGATATTCGTCGCTCTTTTTACTCTTTTTCAGAATAATATATCTACTTAAATTTCCTTTTTCATAATTTTTCAATTTTCCTCTAATTAATAACTCCTTGTGAAAAATTGTTTGAAATTTTTCCTCTGAGTAAAAATTCTTTGAAATCTGAACGCGTTCATTTTCATTAAAAAAATCAATTTCTTACTTTTTAGCTTTTCGCCTAAATATTTCCCGAACGTAGCAAAGAGAAAGAACGAGATGCAAGTGCCATATTTCGGATTCAATTTTCAAATGGTTCAACTGTTGTATTTATTTTGTTTACAACTGTTTTTTTTTGCAAGTTTTTATTATTTTTTCATTTCAATTTTGAAAAAGATATTTTTTGGATCTATAAAATTAATTTGAATATTTTTTTTGACAACTCGATATTTCAAAAACGAAAGAATTTTTCAACATTATCTAAAAGACTTTAGACAAAAATTATTCTTATAATCAAAAATAACGGTGCCTCCCATACAAATGCTTAAAAAACCCTCAATGAATATCTTTTTTTAGCTAAATAACGACTCCTTCGATTTTGATAAATTTTTTTTTGTTTCAAAATTAGTAGGGTCTAGCATTTAAAATTATTAAATTTTACATTGAACTATTATTAAAAGTACCTATGTATATGTATCATAGGACGGTTTTTTTGATTTCCCATTTTCCCATTATCTGACTAATGGATTAAAACTAAATTTTGTATACACAAGCTTGAAATAAATTTAAACAATATTGCATATCAAAATTTTGCAAAAAATTATTTTTGGATTTTAAAACATATTTCAAAATTATTTTTAGAAAATTCGATTATTCAAAACGGCTGGAAGATTTTTTTGTAGAATTAAATTTTTAACTTTACATTAATAAATACTTAAAATTGGCCTACCAATTTTTTTCTTAGAAATGTTAATTTATTTTATTTATTTTTAAAACCGTTTTTACGATTTTAAAATTTTTTTCTCATAAATTAGGATTTATTTTATATAAGAAATCAGACGGTGTACATCGCGTTGCTTTAAAAAGTTTCAGAAGTATTTTAATCAATTTCTTTCTAATTTTGTTGATTTAAAACAATCTTCCAGTTTCCTTGCATGCATATTGCATATGTGTAACACGGGGCTATATTGCTAATTTTTATATAGTCACATAATACTGCCTGCAACTCAACTAAGTTTTTGCAAATGTATAAAATATAGGCTCCCATAACTATTTTATTTCAGACTTTAGAACCACAGTGTGATCGCACGTTGCACATAAGAGCAAGTTCGTGCGGCTCAGTCGCGCATTTTTTTTATTTTGGGGACGTTTTCAGCGTTGGCTCTTTTTTTCTTAAAATAATCTTTTTATTGGCTCTTTCTCAAAATCTGGAAAGGTAGCCCTGGTTGCAGAGCACACCAGTTTTTTTGTGGTTATTATCTACTAAACACAAAATCCGACCCCGTAAAAGCCTTCACCACAAGCCCAAATAGGGCTCAACCAAGTTACCACTAGTATATAGAAATATACATATATAGGTATATTATCATGCAAGTACCTGTAGTGCAGGTATACAGTACACTATATAGATCGAGTTCTCTAAGTGAGGAAAATAGAAAAGTAATAATAATTGGAAAGCTCTGGTATCCTGCACGTTTAGTTGTGCATGCAACCGCAAGGCACCGTGACTGAGTGGCAGTGGTAATGGCAGGCGTCTGGCCGACAAGCAGCCCTTGGACTGCGCCGTGTTTTTGTTGATGTTGGCGGGCGAAAACGATGGTGCTGGGTGATAACCATAGTGGGGTGTGATTAGTTTTCTTCATAGTGGAGTCCTCGAGTCCCGACATCGATGTCGACGTGGCATTTCAATGTTCAGTAGGTACCTACCTACCTAAATACACATCTTTGGGTAGAACCTTTTATATATAGTTCTTTCTTCTTATACCTAGCCTATATAAAGAACTGTTCGTATAAGAGTTCAACTAATTTTACCGTTGTGCTTTTAGCATAAAAGATGTCAAATGCTGCGATTTTAATGGCAACTTGTTAGGTCAAATTAGATCCTTTTTTTCTAATAACAATTTACTTTTTAATGACAATGGCATACCATTAAGGTTTCAATTGGATGTTCTTGTTGCCACATTTATAGATACATTCATATAGGAGTGTTATTACATTGGAGAATGCAATTTGTGCACAAGAACATAAAAGCAGAGAAGAAAATGAACTTTGCCTTTGGGCCACCCAAATTATAAATGGTTCAAACAAACTTTGACCTTAATTTATTATTTTTACTGCTGGAGTGATGCCAATAGCATTTCTTTTTTAACTCACATTCGTTCATTATTCGCTTTGTTATGCAATGCAGATTGAACAAATAAAAAAAAAATATTAAAATGGATTTTTTTTATATTCGCGCACTCAAGGGGTTTTGGCTACCCTTATAGTGAAAGCGTTAGGAAAATAGGAAGGGGTTTAATAGGAGATACCGATGCACATTGGTTTTGAATTTTTAAATATTACAATGGGAGGGAAAAATAGAGCTAGGCAAAGCATTCCACATTAGAGTTGTGCGGCTAAAGAAAGAATCTCTGTACTTGACTGTAAGTCCGAAATTGGGCTCAATGGTAAGCTGATATGCATTCCTAGAACCGCGAGTGGAATTGTTTTTGGGGAGGAAAGCAACTGGTTATTTCGCTAGAACACTGTTTGTAAAAATAGCGATAGAATAAAGAAGAACATGAAACCAAGCGGCGGTGTTCCAGAGTTGTAATTGTATCTGTTATAATGGGTGATTTTTTAAGAGGTTTAGAACTTTTTTTTAAAAAAAAAGCAGAAAAAATTCGAAAAAATGAATGAAATATTTATTTGAATCGATAGTTTGAACCTTGCAATTTAATGTTTAAAGATAATTTCATGCAAATGTTGACCGTGGCTGCGTCTCAGGTAGCCCATCCGCTGAGTCCAATTTTGGCATACTCTTTCACACATATCGGCCGGTATCTCACGAATGAATGCATGGATGTTGGCTTCCAGTGCGTCAATCGAAGCGAGCTTGTCCCTATAGACATTAGCCTTGACATACCCCCACAAAAAATAATCTAATGGTGTCAAATCGCACGATCTAGGCGGCCAATTGACCGGCCCGAAACGTGAAATTAACTGTTCACCAAACTCGCCTCGCAATTGCGCCATTGTTTCGCGTGCTGTGTGGCATGTGGCACCGTCTTGTTGAAACCACATATCATGCAAGTCAAGAACTTCCATTTCGGGCAAAAAAAAGTTTGTTATCATCGCTCGGTAGCGTTCACCATTGACAGAAACGCTGCGATTCGCATCATCTTTGAAGAAATAGGCCCAATAATGCCGCCGGCCCATAAACCGCACCAAACAGTGGCTTTTTCGGGATGCATTGGTAGCTGTTGCAATGCTTCTGGCTGATATTCACTCCAAATGCGGCAATTTTGCTTATTTACGTACCCATTCAACCAAAAATGAGCCTCATCGCTGAACACAAGCAGCGCGCGATGAACATTTCGAACCGAGCACGAATTTTGATAGTAAAATTCAATAATTTGCAAGCGTTGTTCATTTGTAAGACGATTCATGGTTAAATTGCAAACCAAACTGAAGCTGTTTGACAGTGACACAAGGTACTAAACACACGTCAGCTGTCAAAACCAGTGTTGCCAAAACCAAACCAGCTAAAAAATCACCCGTTATTTCTATCACATATCATTTTAAAAGCTCTATTTGTAATTCTGTAAAAGAGATTCAAGTGAGTTATAGGAGCACCTACCCAGACGTGGGAGTTGAACTCAAGCTTAGGACTGATAAAGGCTTTGTAGACTATAGCCAGATCAGAAGGAGAGAAAAATTTCTTGCATCGCCGAAGAAAGCCTAAACACTTAACAGCGTTTTTGGCAACGTTAAATATGTGGTCATTCCACAAAAGGTGGTCTGTGATGTAAATTCCTAGAACTGAAAGCTGTTTAGTTTCTTCAATACAAGTACCGGTCATGGAAAGCGGCATGGAGAGTGGGTTTCGCTGCAACGACAGGAGACAGCATTGAATTTTTGAAGCATTAAATTCTACGCGGTTTTTGATTCCCCATTGGACAATGCTATCAAGATCAGAATTTAATGAGCTTATCATACGCTGCCGCTCTAGTTCCACATCCGAAGGATAAGGATGCGAATCTAGAAACGAATATGAAAAAGTGAGGGTACTGTCGTCAGCAAAACAATTAGTGGATTAGAAGTTTCAGACAAAAGATCATTGTTGAAAATGAGAAAGAGAGTCGGAGACAAAACGGAGACAAAAGGGAGCCCTGGGGAACACCAGCATTTATGTTATGAATGTCAGACTTAAAACCATCGAATACGACTTGTATTGAGCGGTTAGAAAGGTAATTTCTAATCCAACGAAGAAGAGATTCTTCGATACCAAATGCACGCATTTTCGATAAGAGAGCTTGATGCCAAAGCCTATCAAACGCTTTTGAAATATCAAGTGCAATAATCTTACTCTCACCAAAACGATGTAAAGATTTGTTCCACTGTTCGGTGAGATATACCATCAGATCACCAGTGGGCCTATTGCTACGAAAGCCGTACTGCCGGTCATTTAGAAGGTTTCGTTCTTCAAGGTATTTCTTAAGCTGATGATTAATCAGCGTTTCCATGACTTTGGAAAGCAGGGACGTAAGTGCAATTGGACTATAGTTATAGGGTGAAGAAGATTCACCTTATTTAGGGACCGGCTGGACAAATGCTGTTTTCAATCCACTCGGAAATAGACCAGTAGAGTAGGACAGATGGAAAAAGCTTACGCAGTGGTTTTGCCACTGCATTCGATCGATCCGGGCCAGCGGATTTGTGTACATCAAGGTCCTTAAGAACTTTTGCAACTGCACGAGTGCGCAAAAAGATTCGTCCCATGAAATCGTTAGCGCTCTCAAGTACAGGAGGAGTCATAACACTTACTGGAAACGTCGAAGTAACAGCAAACTGTGCTGCAAGCAATTTTGCTTTTTCTAATAAGCCAACAGCAGGAGTGTCATTAAAAACGAGTGTTGAAACAGAAGACGAAGTAGTATTTCGCATGTTTTTTTGCAAATGACTAAAAATTTTTATAGTAGTATTTTTTGCCTTAATTTTTGGTCAAGCAAAAATTAGGTTCGTCGAATATGGATGGTTTTTCTAGCTTGTTTGAATTTATTTCGGCTTTTATCAGTGGGGTTGGCCTTATAACTTAAGAAACTTGCCCTACAGTATTTATTGGTTTCGTATAAAAAAAAATGTCAAAACATCACTATCTGTCAAAATTTAGCGCACGAAGTTATTGTTTGGCACATTAATTCTCGAGGTAAATTTTGAAGGTTTCTATAATTCTTGAATTTTTTGTGAATTTTGCTCTGTGAAAATAAAAAGTGACGTGGATAATTTTTGGAAACAAACTATTTATCTCAGCCAAAAGGAAAAAGAATCGATTTCATTTGCGCAAAATGACTTGAAATAATGAAATTTTTTTTTTTGTTTTGAAATTGTTAAATAATACTTTTCTCAGATAACAGCTGTTCTCTGTGACATATTCTCCACAACGTTCTCATGTCAAATTTTAGCTAGATTTTTAGCTGATGTTTGGAGATAAAAATGGGAGCTAAAATTTAGCGTGATCAGCGTACTAGGCTTTAATTAGCCTACAAAATCATATGAATCCTTCCAAAAATCTAAGGAGATGTCCTTATATTTATTTGTTTTTTTTTTTACTTATGCTTTAGAAAATGCTTTCAAGAGAAAGTTTGTGCGATCTAGTCGTGCATATTATTTTTTTTATTATTTGATGCACATATGTACATATAAACATTTCTCAGTTAATTGTTTCTCGAAAATACATTACGTAACTAATTTCAAATGTATACAAAATTTGAGGTTTGAATTAAACTTTACATAACGACTATAGGGGAATTCATAAAAGTGATTTTCGCCAAACCATCAGTCGGACAGTGCGACTGTACGTCCACTGTAATAAATCAATTAACAAAAATATATTCGATGGCTCGATAGCTTATGGAGAGAGTATGCATGTTGTTTGGAATGGAGGGGACCTACAGTTTTTTGCTGAATCCGAAGGGCTAATAAGTAATAGGAACTTTGTCATGAAAAGACACATTTACTCTTGGATGATTTGTCACTTTCTCGCAAGAGGCAGAAGGCATTTTTTTTTGTATTAAAAGGGTGACCGGATGGCAGTGATAGTTCTTAAAATTGTTATGTTTTAGCAGTTGTCAAAGTGACCAACAACATGCACCTGTCAAAATATTCAGTAACGTTTGCCATATTTCACCATGTATCGTTTCCCATTTGATGTCGAACGTGTGAAAATTATTAAAAAATATTATCGATATTCCGGCTCAATTGTCAATACACAACGGGAATTTCATCGTGAGATCGGCCATCATCATGGCTTCAGTACGCAGTCAATTCGTCACACCGTGAAAAAATTTTGAGAGTGAGTAGAATTTTTTGGACCTTAAGCCACCAACCAGACCACAAGTGCGTAATGAAGAAAAAATAGTCGACGTAGCGGCCATCAGTTTCGAAGAAGCACTGCCGGCAAAGTCGAGGTGACTATTTTATTCCATACATAATGTCATGAATGTAGCTTCAAAATAAAGTTGGAATCAATTCAATATCGCACATTGTTGTTGTTTTATTTAAAAAAAATTCTTATCGTTCATACCTGGTCGCCCTATATTGAGGTGGACGAGCCTGGGAATCGAACCCATGACTCCGGAATGACAGTCCTACGCACTGATTCTTGACGGCAGTAATCACTGATTTGTACGATGAAAAGTTTATCATCATCGTCGGCTCGACAACCGGGGTCCGGTCCTGGCCTCCTTCAACAAGTCTCTCCACTCATCCCGGTCTAGAGCCGCCGCCATCCAGTTGCGCATCCCAAGGCTCTGGGCGTCCTGGTCTACGCCATCTCTCCAGCGCAAGCATGGTCTACCACGCTGTCGTCTACCATAGAATGTACCACAAAGAACTTTCCGAGCACGTTCCTCTTCGCTCATGCGAGCTAGGTGCCCTGCCCACCGGAGTCTACCGAGCTTAATTTTTGTCACGATATCTGCTTCAAGGTAGATTGCGTACAATTCATGATTGTACCATCTCCGGAATCGTCCTTCTTCACAAATGGGGCCAACAATTCTCCTTAAGACTTTTCTCTCGAAATGAAAAGTTTTTACAGTCACAATTACTGGTGTTGCAAGTTGGCGTTTTTGTTTTAAGTATTATTGTCGTGTCTTTATTCACATAAGAACAAATTAAAAAAAAATAACTTCGGTAAGTATTTTTATTTTTTTTTTATTCAAGAGGCCAAGTAAATGCGACAAAGTCTATATAGCATTGTAATTTAAGTTAAAATGTGTTGTTCCATTGGACATCCGGAAGCGCGCGGAATCAAAACCACACTTCTGAATGCTAGATCTATCTACGTTTCGAATGGTTCATGATTAGATATGTAAATACATGCATACATACATTAATTATATAATGTATATATGTACATGTACATACGAATAATTTATAATAAACAAAATATACCTACATAAGCCTTAATGTTTATCATCTAGATCACAATTTGTCTCGAAGCCAAGTCGCAGTCATAAAATTTTGTCACACACATTTTCGTCACATAAAAAGAAACATTAGTATCATCTTCTCCAATATACTATGTGTACTATATAATATCGACTCTTATTGTTAGAAGAAGAAGAAAAAAAGAACATCTCCATGTCCAACGAAAATAATGTTTTTTTTTACGAAAGAGCCCATTAAATATTTTCGTTCCATATCCATATCCATAGTCCGCAAGTTCCAAGGTCGTAAAATAGAGCTGAAAGATCTGTTTACACAAAATCTCTATTCATGTCGTTTGCTTGATGTTGGTTGGCTTGGCTCTTTTAGTTTCTCTATTCCATATTGACTTTGCTTTTTGCTCATTAATACTTTTGCGGGAAGTCTATTACTGGGGATACACGCTCCAACTATATGATGATATGATACTCTCTGCCCTGGATTGGGTTTGGTTTGGTCCATCCATTAGTGTGTGCCCAGAAATGCCATGTCACCAGTTAGTAAAAGCAAATGAAAGACAAAAAAAAAACACGTCTTGCCGTCGTCGTCATCGTCATCGTCGTCGTTGTTCCAAATAATGAGTATTAAACCAGAAATGGGATGTAATGAGAGCATCAGTTACATTTCCATTCCCGAATCCGGAACCCGATCTCGACCAACTTTTCATCGCCGCATCTCATCTAAATACTCATCCACCTATAGCCCAAAGTTCTCCAACCTAAGCATTTCGAAAAATTTCCTTCTTGTTCGCGCGTCTTGTCCTATAGACAAGACACATGACAACAGCACTATTATCCTTGGGTCTGGTTAATGACTTAGTTCGTGTGTGTAACTTTAACATTTATCCATTGTTATACATTTGCCGGCTTCATATGGGCTGGGGACATACCGCCCGTACGGTATGAGAAGATGGAAACGAGATATTTGCCGAATAAGGACATTTTCAGGATGTGCAGAAAAATACGAGCACACATAACAAAAGATATGGAATGATGCTGATGCTCTTGCTCCTTTTCCATCACATGTGGCTCAATCTGAAAGCAAGGAAGAGTAATTTACTCGGTTTCTTATCTAATTTATAGATCCTAAGATGACCTGAAATTTACGCCATTAAGCAAACCCTTCCCGCATCATGCTGATGAACTCAGAGTCGGAGCTTCACTTCCCTTCATGTTCTCCTTTAGGGCACCTCTTGATTTATGGAGCATCACCCATCAGACGGTTATGGTATAGTGGTGGCAGTTGGGTAAAGCTGCACATTGACGTGATGTACTACTATTTAAAAAAAAAATAAAAATAAATTCAAAAGGCGATAAAAATTAGCTTCCGGGATTTTTACTTTTCTCATCACTGGCACTGTGTTATGGTATTTTTCTCTATACCTTGAGGGCAAGTTGTATATGTTTTTGCCATTGCTCTACACAAATGGAAGCCTTATATGTATAGTCCTTTGGAGATGGTGCACATTTAAGATATGCATCAGGGTTAAATGACGTGATTGACATGATTTTTTTTTTTTATATAATTCATGGACGTCTATCTTAACTGATTTTTATACGGTTTTTTATCAATCAACATGGTGTCCTTAAAGAAGACTCTTCTTCATTCTGTTCTGTTCTGTTGAATGGATGAGATGAGAGGAAAATGATGGACAGCTTCCGTTTGGAAGTCGTTTGGATTAATCTTTGGCAGAATTTACGACAAGCTATAAGGTATTAAAAAGCTATTAAAATTCTAAAAGGGTAACAACTTTTCCTTGGAAGGTCATTAAATTTAGTAATAAGAGGAAAAGAGAGGGGGAGATAGTTAAAATCTTATACCAACACGGAGCATTGACATTTTTTATAAAGATTGTTTTCTGAAAAATAAAAAAATATTTATATTGTTTGCAAAATGGAATAGAAGTTATCAACTACTGTTATTAAGATAAGATGAGATAAGATAAAAATAAAATAGTACCCCGTAGCGTAATGGTAAGAGCGTTGGCCTGTCACCCCTCCGGACGGAGGTTTGGCTATAGAATCCTAACCTACTCCACCTAAAACCAGGATTGGCCTTAGACATACTGGCGCCCCGTGCGAAATGTTTTGTGGCGCTCCTTCTCTCAGGTGTTATTTTCTTATGCGATTTAATTAGATACAGGGTGGGCCAAATAAGACATTTCTATCGAAGGTTTGAATAAAGCTGGGCAAAAAGTTTTTCAAATTAAATTGAAAGTTAATAGACTAAGGATTACTAGAAGGAGTCTGATCATCGGCCTGGCATTCGTCAAATAGCTATAACTCCAGCCTAAAATGTGTTATCACCTTCAGTATAAGGTTTCAGACCTTTCCATGTAAATATAGCTCTGAAGTTTTAAGTTTTAGGACCAACTGGATTTTTGTTAGAGTACACGTGCAGATCTTTCTTCAAAGTCATGTCACGCGTCATAGCCAACTGTGTTAAACGTCATTATGTCAACGTTTCAGGACCAGCTTCAAAACGTCCAGGAAATATCTGGATGTTTTCGGACCATATCGTTAAAATCTGGTCACCACAGGACGAATTGTTGCAGCTGCTGAAACATTTTGAACACCATAAAATGTGTAAATTTGTGTAAATTATAGACTGGCTATTTCGCAAAATAAAGTATGTAAATTTATTTTAAATTTAAAAATGGATGCACGGTTCACTATGAAAATAAAAATAACTTTTCGGAACAAATAACATTTTTTAATAAAATTTATTCTACTGTTAGATATCGGAAAACGAAGTAACATACATAAGTTTCATATTAAATTTTCTTTTAAAAAAATCTTCTCAAACAAAAAAGTAGGTAACTATCGTTTGTTTTTAAATGAATGCTGTTCTTTTACTTGGCGCCCCTTTCATCATACCGCCAAATTTTCTTATCCTTTTAAAGTAAAATATCGCAAAAGGGAGAAATTTAAGAAAAATAGTTTGTTTTTTTTTTCTTGCTCGAGCGCTTCCTGGGCAGTACTCTGTCGCTTGGCGTCCCTATAGTTCTGGCGCCCCGGGCAGCCACCTGGGTCATCCTACCTTAAACCACCACTGCTTAAAACCAAAGATATTTTTTGAAGTTAACTACCTCTTGCGAGGAAGTGACAATTCTTCCAAGTGTATCAATTTTCAAAAAGATTGTCTCAACTTGCTGTTGGGATTCGGTAGTTCGGATTTGGACCAAACAACACGCACACATCAGGAGTGGTCGAGAGTTTAGTACCATAAGAAAACTGAAAATCCTATAAAGTTCAAGATATTACATATATATAAGATTAAAAATCAAAAATGCATTAAAATAGACGTTTGAAAAAAAAAAATATCTCACGAACTTGCTCTAGTAGCTAACAACTGTGTGTAATCATATATTGAAGATGCATGATGTATATATTTAACGAGTAAATATTAAAAGAGCCATGAGTACTAAGACATTGATTTTTTGTTTAATTTTTTTTCTGTTTATAAAAAAATGTTTTTAAAAATTTTTAAATGCACTTTTGTTTAAACTATTGAGAATAACCTAAAAGTAAGACCATTTTCTCAAAAAAAGTGGAATACCTAATTCCGTTATATGAAATTTTTGACAAAAAACTGAAACAAAGTTTTTTTTTAAAAAATCACTTGGTTATTACAGGTACGAAGTTTATTCAAAATCGTTTGAGCCGTTTTTGAGAAACTTTGAAGAAACCAAAATATTTGTATGGCAGCTACCCATTTTAGATGAGCTAAAACAAAACTTCGAATTTCCCCTCTAGGGAATCACATAAAAATGCTCTGTACCAAATTTAATGCAAATCGGTCCACCCGTTTAGTCTCTAGCTCAAATTACAGTGGACGCACCGACGCACAGACACACAGACGCATAGACGCACAGACGCACGGACGCACAGACCGACGGACAGCATCACGAAACCCACTTTTTCGGACTTCTCGATTATCCAAATTTTTTTTTACACGAAACCAAGACTTGCCCTATAGAGCAAGTTAAAATCGTTTGAAATTAGTTTTACAATTGATTGGAATAAATTCTTGTTACGGGTATGACTATGAACTCACGTGTTTTTAAAATTCCAAATTTATTTATTCCCATAATGCCATTTACCTAAATCCCTCAATGATTTTCTGAAGTGGATTAAAATAATATAATTAAATCAAAATATACATTTTGGTGCATCACACCATGATCTAAGAAACCATTGGTTTTTGAATGTGACGATTACTATAATAAATATGTTATGTAAGGCAATGAAAAGTTGATTATGTCTTATTCTTTTAAAATGCTTATTTAAAGTTGCATTTTAATACTTATTTGATAATAAGAAACAAACCCGTTAAAAACTGCACAGTGTTTTAAATTAAAATTGTTACGAGAGTGACAAGTTAATGTTACGGCAGTGACAAATGTGATTTGTTAACATGAATAAATCATGACAACCGAAGTTCTGATTTTAAATCACTGTCAAAAAAAATACAACACAAAAGTATTAATTAGAAACCTACCTACTTTTTCAAGTGATGCGCTAGATACCCACTAAAGTTGGATCTCTTATCTAACTAACGTTTTTTTTTCAACTAGTGCTTGTTTCGTGAATGGTTACACTTAGCTCATGTCTTATTTGACAAATAATTAGTTTTATCGCTGAACGAAAATGGTTGTGTATACGCTTCGCTAAGTGGGCCTGCGGTCGACTTAGAGAAGATGCCGATTTTGACAAAAAAAAATCATCTTTTCAGATGAATCTCATTTTGATCTTGGCGGGTGGTAAAGAAGCAAAATTGTCGCATTTGGGGCACAGAAAACCCGCACGCATACATTGAAAAGCCGATACACCCAAAACGAGCCACTGTTTGGTGCGGATTTTGGTCCAGAGGCATAATTGGGCCATTTTTCTTCGAAAATGAGCAAAGAGTGGCCGTCACAGTCAATGGCGATCGTTATCCGGCCATGTTGAACGAATTTTTGTTCACAAAAATTGAAGAGGAGGATATTGGCAACATTTGGTTTCAACAGGACGGCGCTACGTGCCACACAGCCGAAGCTACACTCGATGGTTTGCGCCATTTTCAAAAAAAAGAAAAGTTATTTGGCGGACCCTTTAGAAACAATAAAATTCAAAATGAAATGAAACACAGAAAGATACTTTTTTGAAATACCAACTTGTTGTATGTTCGACAAAACCATAAAATTTTAAATTCGGACTTAGATAGTATAACATTTAAATTCAATAAAATTTTACCTGACCGTTGATAACAATACAATTCTTACTATGCCCCATATTATCAGTTCCATATACAAATATTGATTTTTTAGTATTAAAGCAAAATATATTTTTCTTACGTGTGTGACTCTCGCCGCCAATAAATGTAGAGGTGTTATTTTGATATTCAAAGAAAAATGGCATTTTTTGAGATAAATGATCGGATGTTTATTTCATTATAAAGAGGAAGGTATGCCGTTAATAATGGAACACAACATCAGCCAAATAGCCGCCACGACCACGCTTACAGGACCATATCCTTTTCATGAAATTTTCTATAACCAAATCGCAAAGTGGCTGTCCATCTTTGAGGTCTTGAATCGACGCTGGGCTGTTGGCGTAGACCTTATCTTTCACGTGGCCCCAAAGGAAGAAGTCGCAAGGTGTTAAATCACAAGATCTCGGTGGCCAATTGTGATCACCTCTTCGAGAGATAACACGGTCCGGAAACTTTTCCCGTAAAAGATCGATGGTTTCATTGCTTGTGTGGCAAATAGCGCCGTCTTGTTGAAAGTAAACGTTGTCCAGATCAATACCATCCAATTCCGGCCATAAAACAATCATTAATCATATCTCGATAGCGCAATCCATTGACCGTAACTGTTGCTCCAGCCTCATTTTCGAAAAAGTAAGGTCCAATGACCCCGCCGGACCATAAACCGCACCAAACAGTCACGCGTTGAGGATGGAGAGGCTTTTCAACAATAACTCTTGGGTTTTCAGAGCCCCAGATGCGACAGTTTTGCTTTTTGACGTAGCCTCCGAGGTGGAAATGGGCCTCATCAGTCAAGATGATTTTTCGATGAAATTCCGGATCATTTTCATGCATTTCAAGGACCCAATCAGCAAAGACACGACGTTGTTGATGATCAGCCGGCTTGAGTTCTTGTGTTAACTGAACTTTATAAGCCTTAAGACCCAAGTCTTTATGCAAAATACGGTGTAATGACGTTTGTGGAATGACTAATTCCAAAGAACGACGAGGAATGGACAAACCTGGGTTTTCTTCAACACGTTGGGCTACAACAGCAATATTCTCAGTTGTTCTTGAGCGACGTGCACGGGTTTTATTCTTCACATCACTAACTTGTCCCAACAGCTCGAATTTGTCCACCAATTTCTGTATTGCGGTCCGACAAGGTGCTTCACGACGACCCAAAAATTTTTAGTTTTACGAACCGTCTCTGCCAAATTTTCACCATTTTTATAGTGAATTTTAATAATTTCAATGCGTTGTTGAAGCGTGTATCGTTCCATTTTTATTAATGGCGTAGTTTCTACTTGTCAAATGTCAAAAAATGACAGCTTCAAAAGTGACAGCTACCGAAATAGCGGGCTATTCAAAATAACACCTCTTATTCGAAAACCCTTTACAAATACTTGGACTGATGGGTGACTTGAAAAAAATAACTTTCTCGAGCTTCATTATAATTGTGAAAAAAGCTATAGGTATGAATGAAACGCGACTTTTTAACTCTGTGTATTTTGTCTATTAAATGATATTTTCAGAAAGTTTTTCTTCTTCTGATATATGGAAACAAAGTCCTGTTGAGCCTTATGGCTTCCATCATGTAGCTAATTTGATAAGAACATATTTCTTATTTAAGAAAATACCACAAAAAATAATTCAAGAAAATTCCTTCATTTCCTTTTTGGTTATAAATCAAAATAGAGAAACTAAAGACACAAGTAAAAACAAAAAAACAAAAACGAAAAAATCAATTTGTTACCAATATAGAAGAAAAATTTTATTTTGTCTATGTGTATTGTAGAGGATATAGCATTTACCTATATACCTCATTTCAGAGACTAAAGAAGGAACATCCTTATTCTTTAAACAAAAATCTCTACGCAATAATTCATTTTCTGAAATATTTGCTATAGAGCGACTTTCCTTCCGCAAACCTTCCGGTGGCGCTGTTCACTAAACTCCCGCTGTTCGGCCTTTTATTCTGTGTTAGTTGTTTTCCGCTTCCATTATTATACTTTTGGCGGGAGTATAACAACCCTTCTCCTTTAAATAGAAATTTGTTTTCAGCAAAATTATAAATTGTGTTAAATAAACTACACCTGTTCACTGGGAAAACCTGTTGGGGATTAAAGAGGACACACTCACACACAGCTATGCACAGCACATCAGGAGCAAATTTATGACGGCCAAGGAACATGACCTACAATGCTGATGCTGATACGAAAACAGCCCACCATTTATTTTAATGCGTTAGGTGTTTTTTAACAGAAAAGAAAGAGAAAAAAAAAACAACAGAAAAGGAAAGAAATTTCGGATATTTCGTTATTATTTATATTACGAGTAGGTATGTATGTTTATGTAAATTTTGTGAGGTCGTATAATGCCTATGCTCACGCACACCACAGAGGCTTGCTTTTAAAATATTTTAAAATTCATCATTATTTTATGATGTTCAAACAATTTTATAGTAAATATTATACACAGCCAACAGCAGATTTAATATATATGGACATTCGAAGTAGTTGCGTAGGCTGACAGATTTTCGCGGGGCGGCACAGTAAAGAAAAAAGTTACCCGAATAAGCTGGACTATTTAAGAAATTATGAAAAAATGACTTCGATTCAGTGCTGGGCAGGGTTACCAGGTAGGGGTTTTTCCCCCTAGATTTAGGGGCTTTTTTGTCGTTGGGGTGTAATCTGGGGGGATGAGATGCTTGGAGGGAAATCTGTGGGTATTCATTAAGAGCTAAAAGGTTGAAGAATCGTATGAGTATTGAAACAGCTGACAGTATTCTACGAGTTAGATTATTCCTTATATTCTGGGATGTCAGAATTTTACACCAACAGAAGAAATGGTGAAAACGTTCACAAGAGAGAAGATGTATCAAACCAACGCGACAGTCAACACGAAGATGACGAAAATGTATTCGAACTTTTTAAAGGAGTGCCAAAAAAAATTTAATTAATTTAAATTTTAATTTTCATATTTATTTATTTCTTGTGAGTTAAACCAGAGTTAGTTCTAGAGTTAGAAGTAAATTTACCAACAGTGAACTGAGGAAGCTATTTTTAGGTGGAGGTATGCGGAATGACTAAACAAACTCGTTGCATAAAACATCAAAAGCATCTGTTCAGTTAATCCTGAGTTAAGCCACCAAATATGATGATTTAACTCGGGCTTATCTTTAGTCGCGCACTGAAAAACTGGACCTAAGGGCCCGATAAAGTGTCGATTAACAAATTTACTTGGCAATTTGAGTATTGTTAATTATTTTTTTCAAGTTTTCATCAGTCAAAACAATTTTTTTTTGGAAAACTGGAACATCTATTGGACACATACATTTATTATTTTGAAAAATTTTAAAACGCTAAGTTTTTTATTGGGAGGATTTAATTTGCGGATAATTTAAATGTCGAGTAAATAACCAGAACTATACTCAGACATTGTGAAGAAAACCCTAAACAAAATTTTCTTTTATTACTTAGTACCTTTCTTACAAATGTTTTTTTTTTTATTATGGCTGCTCAACTATTGTGAATTAATTAAATTTAAAATAAAAATCAAATTTAGTTTAGGAGCTTTTTGTTTGAATAAATGTGGTAATATGGGAGGTTTCTCAATTTTTCTGGGGCAGTTTTTTTCCATCTGGCAACACTGGTGCTGGGGGGCATTTTTGGAAGAAATTATGTCAACCAGTGCGAATACTCTTTTTTATCCCACATTTTTTTTTTGTTTTTCCCATTTTATTTCCCACGAAAAGATAAAAATATTTTCATAAAGTACGACTTATCTAATTTAAGATATTAAAACAAACAAAATTCTTAAAAAAATAAAAGTGGTTCAATAAAAAATAAAAAAATCTAAATTTAAATTTTATTCTAGAAGTCATCGATTGTAATCACCTTGGCTCATTAAAAAAGACAAAAATACTTTAAAATTAACTGCAACATTTTCTAAATAACGCATTGTTTTTAATTAATTCTAAATTTTATAAACAAGAAATTCCCACAAAATGACTCAATTTTCCCTTTGTCCCTTTTGAGGTCAAAACTCCGAACAAAGGGGATTTTTCCCACGATCTCCCAGCACTGCTTTGATCTAATTGTAAAATAAAATGGATTATTTTGTATGACAAGAAATACGATGCCACAAAAAGCTTAAACATGTAGGTTTTGTCAAGAGCTGAAATTGATATATAGTATGGAGATGGAGGAGGTGATTGCCAATACATACAAGAAGTTTTTGTTCGTAAGTTTTGAAACAAAGAATTAAAATAGGTATATACCTGCTGATTTTTCCAATATCTGTGACTGTTTTGCATTTAGTTGAAACTAAAATTAAAAATCTTATAACATCCAATCAGCATATCTCATTACAACTTCAGCTCCTTTTAATGGGCCTTTAAGTTGACAAAAATGATTGATGAATGTCAAGTTAGCGAAGTGACTTGCATTAAGGAATGGTATATTGCTAAATAATTTGCAGTTCATCAGTCGTCAATTATTTGTTAAAATTTCAACTTTGTCGTTTGCTAAATTCACATAAAAATAAGCACAGCACCCACTCGAAAGAAAGTAAAAACTTGATACATTTGGCAATTGTTTTTTTGGCTCTGATCATAGGCTGAGTGCAACACACTTGAGCACTGAACTGTAATTTCATAGGGAATCCATTTTTAATTTTTAATTATGTGTGAAGTTGGCTTCGCTCTGCGTTCCGCTTGTTTTGCTCGGTCATTTTATTCTGAGCTAACTGGGCAAGCTCTGAGCTAACTCCGATGGAAAAAAGAAACACCATATATATGTATGTCTGAGCAAAAAAAAAACATACAATTTTTTTTGACAGTTCCATGATCTGCTCTTCGTTAAAAAAGAAAAATGCCAAATGAATTTATTTTCATAAAGTATATACGTTTTATCATGCGATGTGTTCTATGTTTATTAACTAAGCCAAAAAGATAGAAAACATTAATTTAGCAATACAAAAAACATAGAAAACATCGAAGGGCAAAATCGAAAAATAGTCACAACTGATTCACGACCAATGAACGGAAAATTATCATGTAATAAACCAAAACTGTTATAATTTCCATGTCTGTACAGTAACTTCCTTAAGTAATAGAAGAGACTAAAGAAGTGCCAATTTATAACAGTAGTAGCCGGTGGCGTAATGGTAAGTGAGTTGGATTGTCGCATGCTGGAAGGATGGAATCGATTTCCAGCCTCGCCCGCCTGAAATTAAATTAAGTGACTCTAGACATGCCAATTATAACAGTTTTGGTTTATAAAAGTACTGTTTATGCGGCCCCGCAAGGCCATAGGGCCCTCAGCCGGTAGACATGATTAAGGCACCCAAAGTTTATTTTACCAAAGTCGCACGCCCACTTTTAATGGCGAAAATTTGTTATGCCTGTTGTGTTATAAATTGGCATGTGTCTAGTCTCGTCCAAAATTAAAATCGGCCACTGCCTCTTGCGAGGAAGTTACAAATCCTCCAATAGATAGCATCTCTTCAAAACAAAACCTTTCTCTAAATTGTAAATTGTTAGAAAATTGTAATGAGACTGGGCGGTGAATTCGTAAATCCACATCTGATCACCCCACAACGCAATATTTATACTGACTATCTCAATCAGTTTTGAAAAGAAAACATTTTTGAGTACTATACTTGAGTGATGCAAGAGTCGTTTGAATAATGTGCTTCGACGGGTTTTTCTTTTTATCTTTTTACACTTTTTTTTGTATCTCTGTAATTCTGTTTTCTTTTATATTTCTTTTTATTTGAATTTGTAACTTCTTTGCAAGGAAACTTTAAGTCTTTTTCAATTTGTGTTTGTTCCAGTTGTTGTCTTAAGAATAATTTCTTATTTCTTAGAAGCTGGATTTCAACGTGCATTTATTTTAAAATGAATGTGAAGTTTTGAAACACATACATATACATTAGGTTCATTACATTTAAATCCATAGATACATTTTATGTAGTAGATACGACATGTATTTACAATGTACATCTATAAAATATCGTATTCAATCAGAGATGTACCTTCATAGGTATGCAGATTGATTCTATTTTGTTTGAATTTTATTTTTATTCTATATTTTAAGAAAAGTGACATATAAAATAAATGAATATTAAGATGATACCCAAACATCTGTACAAATATTGTAAACTGATATAGATAGAAGTTTAAGCTATACTTATAACGGGTCATTCATTTCGTGGTTTCAAGTTGGTAGCACTGTCATTTGGCACCTGTCAAACTCAGCTGTCATGTGAAGTGTAATAATATTAGTTGAACGTTTGTCATTTACGATAAAGGATCGCTAAACAATCGAAAAACGCGTTAAAATTATTAAAACTTACTACAAAAGTGCTGATTCAAACGTAGCCACTATTCACGCATCTAGATCATGCGATTTGACACCGTTAGATTTTTGTCTGTAGAGCTATGAAAAAGACCATGTTTACGCGAATAATTCCCGAACTCTAGACGCCTTAAAATCCAACATTACTCAAGTTACGGCTGAGATACCGCCCCGAAATGTGCGAAAAAGTGTTTAAAAATTACCTCAAAAGAATCGCATGCTGTGGATCTTCCCGAGGCGGCCATTTGAATGGTATTGTTTTTCACACTTAATTGCAAAGTTCAGACTTTATAACAAAATAAAATTTTCATCAAAAATGTATCGCTGTGTGTTTTATTTAACTTTATATTCGAAACCGAAAAATGAATGACCCTTTAAAACTGCGTTGACATTAAACACTGATGCTAAATCAAATAGCAGGATTTAATTTATGTACTGAGGACGAAATTTAAACATTTGAACTTCTATTTGAAGTGGAATTGTAAGGCCCCGAAAAACTCGAAGGCCTTCATAATAAAAACAAATTTTTGTTTTTAATGTGCTTGTTTCGAAGATTGAAAATATTCTGTAGATTTGGGTAAAATATCAAATTACGGAAATTGAAAATAATAGACGATGTATATGTTTCGCCTGTCGCTGTCAGTCAAAAACAGATATCGATTTTTGTTAACCCCCCAATATTTTTTATGCTTATTATCGAGAGTGATGTTTTAAAATGTTTTATATATAAAAAGTTACGGTCATCATCTCCCATTATTACCGAAGGGAACATTCGATTTTTAATGATTAAAGTGAAAAAAAAATGAGCAAAAAAAGGTCTCGGGTATCTTTATATAGTCAAAGTGTCTCACCACTGTTCGATGAGCTACAGATACAAAGCATCGCATTCATATAGACTCTCCTGGATTTTGTGCAGAATTTTATTTTTTTAGATATATTTAAATTTCGCAAAATTTTCCATTCTGGCTTAAATGGATTCATGCTATGTTTGGATAAAATTCTCCGAATTCCTTTAGGAAAGGCCGACCCCTACCGCACTCTCCAAAGCACCGACTATTGAATATTTCTCAATATACTTTCAAACAAAACTTTATACATATTGTACATATCTCCCTTTACCTAAAGAAAAAACTCAAATTTAAGAAAAGTCGGTGTGGTATTAAACTGACTTTAAAGAGATTTTCATATCAAAACTTCAACTTTCTACGGATGTAAAATACTAAGGAAGAACTTTGGATATAAGAAAAGTGGGTGTGTCGGTGGGCGGAGTTCACTCAAACCATTTTCTTAACCATCTCTCTGCTGATAGGAACAAATTTTTAAAGTTTCAGCAAAATTATTTCAGTAGTTTTCGAGTCTATAAGCCTCATACAGACAAACATTGATTTTAATATACAGGGTGTTCCGAAATCATCGCCTCAGAAGAAAACCTTAAGTTCCTGAGGTCATTTCAAGTCGAAAAACTTAAGAGTTCATTTTCTCGTTTTCACTTCGTTTTCGACTTATAACGGTTTTTATGATTTTTATTCTATTTTCCTTTGACTGGATCTGACTTTGTCATTTTTTGGCTGGTTTAGTTTTGGCAACACTGGTTTTGATAGCTGATGTGTGTTTAGTACCTTGTGTCACTGTCAAACAGCTTCAGTTTGGTTTGCAATTTAACCATGGATCGTCTTACAAATGAACAACGCTTGCAAATTATTGAATTTTACTATCAAAATTCGTGCTCGGTTCGAAATGTTCATCGCGCGCTGCTTGTGTTCAGCGATGAGGCTCATTTTTGGTTGAATGGGTACGTAAATAAGCAAAATTGCCGCATTTGGAGTGAAGATCAGCCAGAAGCATTGCAACAGCTACCAATGCATCCCGAAAAAGCCACTGTTTGGTGCGGTTTATGGGCCGGCGGCATTATTGGGCCTATTTCTTCAAAGATGATGCGAATCGCAGCGTTACTGTCAATGGTGAACGCTACCGAGCGATGATAACAAACTTTTTTTTGCCCGAAATGGAAGTTCTTGACTTGCATGATATGTGGTTTCAACAAGACGGTGCCACATGCCACACAGCACGCGAAACAATGGCGCAATTGCGAGGCGAGTTTGGTGAACAGTTAATTTCACGTTTCGGGCCGGTCAATTGGCCGCCTAGATCGTGCGATTTGACACCATTAGATTATTTTTTGTGGGGGTATGTCAAAGCTAATGTCTATAGGGACAAGCCCGCTTCGATTGACGCACTGGAAGCCAACATCCATGCATTCATTCGTGAGATACCGGCCGATATATGTGAAAGAGTATGCCAAAATTGGACTCAGCGGATGGGCTACCTGAGACGCAGCCGCGGTCAACATTTGCATGAAATTATCTTTAAACATTAAATTGCAAGGTTTAAACTATCGATTCAAATAAATATTTCATTCATTTTTTCGAATTTTTTGTGTTTTTTTTTTAAAAAAAGTTCTAAACCTCTTAAAAAACCACCCAATACAACCGATTTAATTTTTTTTTTATTTAAATAAGAACAGTTAGAAATTTCTATAAATTTTACAACTTATTTCTGTGTGTATAACGGTTTTACCGCAATTTATTATTAAACACATTTTTTAAGCATATTTAGGTTGTTTTTTTGACTTCGATATGATTTTTTTTCACAAAAACACGCTATTGAGTATATTTTTTTTGTTTTTATTATGAAGGCCCAATATGTTTTCTTAAAAATACTTTACATTTTTTACCTTAAAATAAATTTAAAATAATTAAAAAAAAAAAAAAAAAAAAAAAAAGGAAATTCAAGAAATAATAGAAAATTACATAAAAGGAATTCTTCGTTTGCAGTTTCTTACAAAAGGTCTTCAAATATCCCACCCTGCTAACATTCAACGCTCAGCGTAGTTTTTTATTCGTTTTTATTCAAATATTCATATTTTCTTGAATTTCCTTTTTTTTTGTCGAAAACGAAGCGAAAACGAGAAAAAATACCTCTTAAGTTTTTCGAATTGAAATGACCTTACGAACTTATTTTTTTCTTCTCAGGCGAAGATTTTGTGACAGGGTGTTTCCTGATTAATTAAAAATAAATGCTTTTTACAATGATTCTTGGGCATGTTTTGATAAAGCAATAGTTTTGGAAGGAGGGGCAATTTTCTAAAAAAATTTAATTAAAATAATATTAAAAAAAATAACAACAACGGCAACACCTTCAATATCATTAATACGGTTATGAGTTCGGGGAGGGGATACACAGATTGGGTGTTTTATGTTTACATCTTAAGGAATAAAAATGCCGTGTAGTAAAAAAAAATGTTGCTCACAAATGATGGTTTAAATGAACTTATTACCCCAAAAGAATGATTTTCTTAGAAAAAAGTATTTTTTTTTTATAATAATTATCGTCTTTCTCAATAACTACATTTAACACAAGAACATTTTTGAGAAAAATACAAAAAGATACAATTTTTTTTTTTAATTTTGAGGTTTTCAAACTCAACTTCTTTAAAACAACTTTATTAAAACAATAAAAAAAGACTGGGTCGTACAAACTTGGTGTTATGTGCGATCACGTATGTATGTACCTATATCAATCATAATTCATAAAAATTGATCAACTCGGTAAAACCGTTTTCGAAAAAACCAAAAACCTTTGGAAGCGAAAGATAATATGGGAGTGGGGGAGCCACCCATTTATATCAATTTTCCTGAATTTTGATGTGGATCCTATTTTGATTTTCTTTTTTTGACCAAAAGATTTTGTATGACAGGTACCGTTATTTTTTTACCCATCTATTAATATTAAGGCTATAGCCGAACAAACAGACAGGCACACGGACATTTTTGCGAGACCGACTTTTTTCAACTTCGCTATCATCGTAATGTCAAGTTTGATCAAAATTTCGATTTTTTTACGAATTCCTAACTTGCCATATATGTACATAGTACCCATGTCTTATGTACATACATATTTACATGTCACCGGTAAAAAATACCAAATAATGAATATATGGCTTTAAAAAAAGCTATTGTATGATATTGAATGTGTTGCCGTTGTTTTTTTTTTTATATTTATTTTCCATTCATTTAAAGTCAATGTCTTAGAAAATTGCAACTCCTGCTTAAAAGGTGGGAAATAGACCTGTCCCTCGTTTTTCAAAGTATTGTTCATTAACACGGAAACAGCCTGCAGAAAAAAATATACAAGAAAACACTCCAACGATTTTGAAATGTATTTCTCATAAACTGAAATTTATTATAGAAATCATGTTGGTGAAATAGAAATTTAAAAAAAAAAAAGAATTTCACATTTTTTTACTATTTTTTTAAAAAAAATAATTATTAATTTTCCTATTTCTATACATTAAATCTTATTATTATTAAATCTTAGAAAATCAATTGCTATTTGAACCACAATAATAAGTTGGTACGTGTAAGCCAGTCGTTTTTTTTTCTTTCATTTTTAAATGTGAATACCTAAACCGTACGTGTTGGAGTAATTCTTTTTTTCTGCCAGCTTTAAGATAATTTTTTGCAAGTGTACGCCGCGATGTAAGCAGACATGTCGGAGGAATTTCAACATTGCTTGGTATCCTTGAATAAGAATTTCGGATGAGATGAAATATCTTACTACCGACCCCGAAAGCATTCAATTATGTCTCCGTCCCCGATGAACTCTTTATTCCTGGTGCCACCTAAATCAACCCAACATTCTGTTTCAATTTTTTTTTTCCCACACCCGAGGTTTTCAATATACCAATATAAACAAGAAACTCGCGCATATAAGAGAAATGGTCTTAAGGTTCCCGTGCGAATAATAAATAAAATGCTATGCAAATTTATCATTTCATCTAAATTCCACAAAAATTTGATATGACATGGGCTTTGACGTACAATGCACCAATATTTAATCATATATTTGTCATAATTTATTCAGAATTATCTTGGGTGCGAATAAAAAGTATGGTGAAGACAAAACTTTTTTGCATGCAAACAAAATTATTTAACATTTCTATAGTTTTTCAGTTTGTTTGATCAGGGTAAATAGAGCACTACTTTTATAAGTGCTGTTTATTTCAAGGCAAACATTTTTGTCTTATAAATATTATGCAATGTATTAGTGGTATGCTAATAAGACTTTAATTTTATTTTTGCACGCAAACTTTAACCAAGAATTTGATGGATTTCCAAGATTTGCTTGTAAAGGACCATAGACATTTAGGGCTCAATTTCAATATTGCTCAACAGTGGTGAAACTTATGTCATATGAAAGCTTATGGAGAAGACCCACTTTATTTGCTTTGGCGCATTTAATAATAATAACATCAAAAATGGAAAAAAAAATATTAAAAAAATGGCAACACTTACTTAAAAGTGTTTTACCTTTTTTGAAAGCCTAAAGTCAATACAAATTTGCCAATGGTCCTTTGCCAATGAAAACAGCGAAGGCAGTTCTTCATCCAGATTCTTTACCCTTGTCGCTACTGTACAGGGTGTTTTTTTTAAAGATGCGACAAAGTTCTAGTTCTTATAGGTTGGATTGAGAAAAGAAGAAAATCATATGGAAAGGAGGAGTATTTCCCCCTGTTTAGGCAACGGGCAGTTTTTATCTAGATGTAACCTACGTGCCCTGGCATTTTATAGTATCTTAGGCAAAACACCCTGTATATAAGCTTCGAATCTGGATTTCCACGTATTAGAGCTTAAGTTATCTCAAAACCTGAACAAGTTACTACCTATAATCTGAATAGAATAAGTATTTTACTTTTTGGCTAAAAATTACTTATATGCTATACGCAGCCAAATTGCCAAAAATATTGTAATATTATAATTAATAAATGTAATAATTACATAGTAAACCTACATATTGATAAATCTATGATTAAATCTTATATCTAAATAACATTGAATAAACCCTAGTGTAAGATAAACTGGAGTTTAAAAGTGACAATGAATATGCCCCATAGTTTTCAAATAGTTTCCTTTCGTTATCAGATTGTACCACTGTGCCATTATGAAGATTTGACTTTGTTGAGAAACAAAATAAATATTTTCAATTTTTTAAAACTAAAATCAAAAGATTCCATTCTTCAGAAATTTCTACAAAACTAATTCACTCACAAAATTTACCTGAATACATCAATGGTCTAATAAATCTTTTGGTAAATCACATTGACTTCCTAGTTTTTGCTTCAGAAAATTTATTCAAAAGTGTCCTTACTGTGGCAACAAAAAAGCCAGCTACCTATATCTCCCGTCAAAATCTATGAATTTATTAGCTGCCGACAAGGCATTTTGTTAAAAGCCGCGACATGAATGCAAATCGCCGGTCTTTAGTTCCGTTTCTATATGTACAGATGGGTATAAAGCTATGAGTGAAATATTTTTTGTATTGTATTTGTTTATTTTATCAGCAGCTGTTGGTTCCTGCTGGTGTTGAGCTCACGCTACATGAAGAACTCCATAGATATAAATACGTTATGGCATGAGATGACCGCCGAGCACCCGGTTTAGTTTGCCCAAGGCGGAAGTAATTTGTCATTTTACCAGTTCGAGAGGAGAGTGCTGATATTCAAAGGCATGGGCGCGGTGCGCGGTGGCATATTATAGGCTCATGATGGGAAGAAGGAGGTCCTTGTTTGGGTTTGATAAAGTCAGTTATTTATTCACTAAGCGAATGAAAAGCTTTTGAGTAATTTCCCATACTACGTGACGTATATCTGGATTAGAAGAGCCAGTATGGATGCTGTAGTGTCCTTTGAATACAAAATGACAACACAAGAGAAGCATAGTAATCAAGATTCCTTTTGACAAAATACAAAAAAAAAAAAAATAAAATTCATGACAACATTTATTTGGGAAAACAACTTTATATTAAAAATACATACATAGCTAGATACATACCTATTTTCATATACACAAATATTTTTCACATAGAATAATATCACACAAGACTTTATAAACGAAATACAACAGAATCAGTTCTTGTTTGTATCCTTGTTCCTTATATGTTAGTGAGTGATTCTTATCTCAATATTTAGTATACTTTTTGGCATAATTAAAAATATGTCGAGGAATCACGTAGGAGCCGAGGACCATCAGACCATTTCTATATGCATATTGTGTAATCAAAGTACGAACAACAAATAAACTTTAGAAACATAAATACAAAGTCCTTTCATATCCTTAATTCATTATTTTCAATGCTATAGTTTTGTTTATATAAAATTATGATAGTAAATATTTTCCGTACTCCAACAAATGCCGAAATTAGATTGTTTTTTTTTTTTTTTCAAATCTGCACAAAAATAACAAGACAACAGCTGCTTTTAATTTCGCTGTCTGTGGTTTTTTTGACAGATTCAAGGGAAATTGTAATAGAATATATATCGGGTTTCTCAATAAGAGCGCTACAAAAGTTTTTTTTTAATAAAAAAAAAACGGGTTTGGATATCAATGAAATTCTTTATTCCTGTGAAAGAACGTTCAATGCAATTATGTATGAAACTCGATTTCTTTTGCATGGCCACCACGCCGGTCACGCTTGCAGAAGTCCAGACGCTGAACCCAATTGTTGACGGTTTTCAAGCATAAATCGGCCGATACTGCTGCAATTTCACGTTCGATATTCATACGAAGTTCATCAATCGTCGCTGGCTTGTTGGCATAGACCATAGACTTGACGTAGCCCCACAGGAAATAGTCTAACGTCGCCAAATCGCACGACCGAGGCGGCCAAGTGACTGGACCATTTCGTGAGATAACACGTTCTCCAAACTTGGTTTCCAATAAATTGATTGTGACATTCGCTGTGTGGCTTGTGGCGCCGTCCTGTTGGAACCACATGTCTTATATTCGGTTATCATTGAACGGTAGCGATCCCTATCACAGTAACGTGCCGGTCTTGATCATCACGGAAGAAGTGCGGCCCAATGACGCCGCCGTCCCATAAACCACACGTAATTTTTTCGGCATGCAATGATGACTCATGGTGTACGTGTGGATTGCTGCCTGACCAATACCGCATATTTTGTTTATTGACGAAGCCATTCAGCCAGAAATGAACCTCATCGCTGAAGATGATTTTTCGATGAAAATCCGAATCATTTTCAAGTTGTTGCTCAGCCCAATTCACGAACATACGACGCTTCTGGTGGTCAAGCGGCTTCAGTTCTTGCGTCAATTTAATCTTGTAAGGATGTAGGCCAAAATCTTTTCGCAAAATTCGCCACAACGACGTCACAGAGATGCCCAACGCTTGAGAACGACGTGTGAGAGACACATTTGGGCTTTCTGCAACTGAAGCCTCAGCGGCAGCAATATTCTCGACACATTTTGTACTGGGCCTGTGGATTCAATTTTTGCCACTAGACGCTCAATTGTTGATCTGCTAGGACGATTATGGCGACCATAAATTGGACGTAGCGCTCTAAACGTTGAGGCCACTGACTCCGAATTTCGGTAGTAAATTTTAATAATTTCAACTCGTTGTTGGCTCGTTTATCTTTCCATCATGAAATGGCTGAAGAGAAATGTCAAAAGAGCGGCAAGAAATATGGCGTCCTTTGTTGTCCCTGTTGCTCTACTTTTGTAGCGTCCCTGTTGAAAAACCAATTCTAACTAAACAAAGCTGAATTGGATTAGACTCTGGTTCATTAAGACTTGGGTTTTCAATCTGGGAATACTCTTCTCGGAGTTGGTCTTTTTGACAGCTGTCACTTGATTTATGCTGAATTTGGTTTGCCATTTCATAGTGAATAGACTTACGCCGTTACATCCTTAAAAAATCACTGTTTGGTGTGCTCTATGAGCAGATGGAATCATTGGTCCATATTTCTGATGCCGGCCATAATGTTACATTCAATGGGGAACGCTATAGAGCCATGATCAATGACTTTTTCGTGCACGAATTGGAGGATGTTGATGTGGGCGACCTTTGGTTCCAACAAGACGGCGCTACATGCCATAAAGCCAACGAAACAATCAATTTACTGAAGGAAACTTTTAATGAGCGCATTATCGTGCGTCGTGGGCCTGTGGCGTGGCATCCAAGATCGTGCGATTTAACACCGCTGGACTATTTTTTGTTGGGTTATGTGAAGTCGTTTGCCTACGCAGATAAGCACGAGATGGTTGACGCCTTGGAAGAGAATATTCGGCGCGTTATTGCTGACAAACGGCCCCAATCGCTGCCTCTCGGCTAGAATTTATTAGAGCCAGTCGCGGCGGCCATTTGCCCGAAATCATTTTTAAAACATAATGGCAAACCATTATCTTTATAATTAAGCTAAATTCTTGGCCATAACATTAAATCATATGCATTTTATTTCTTCTTGAAAACCACATGTCTAAAAAAACACCCTTTACAAATATATAACATAGAAGGTACATATATAAATATTTTACTCTCTATCCATCTTTTAAATGTTCATAATTTTAACTATAGATTTTTAGTGGTTTTATAGAATATGTATGAGCTTAACTGAAAAACATAATTACAAAAACTCGACCTCACCCTTATCCATGTCTAACTTTTTTCTTATATCATTAATTCAAGCAAAATTCATTGTTTAAATCTTTTGTTGATTTTAAAATACATATGTATGTATGTAGGTATATTGAAGTAATCCATCCTTCATCTATTGTTCTTTTTATATTTTTAATTTAAGCATTTCATGAATGTTTTCCATGCACATCAGGCACACCCTTAAGGAAGGTTATATTTTCAAAACAAAATTTTTGTTAATTTAAAAATATTCGTATAGGAGCAATGTAAGCCCTTATTATTGTTTCAATCCAAGTTGTAGTTGTACATATTTAGTTTACACAGATTGGGTAGGAAAGGTATTGATTGTTCTACATTGTGACTTTCCCTTCTGTGATGATGCTAGCCTGATTTCCAACAAAAGATTCATAATAAATTACACAGAGCTTGATGTGGCCTGAATCAGAAGCTATTTTTGCTGTTTTTTTTTTCCAATTCTGAAACTCCCAATTAGTGACCGCTGGAGCTGACGTTATGTGAATAGTGTTTTTTTTTTTTTTTTTCATAGCAATTAAAAGTACCATTATGGGATCCTATGATAGTACATTTAGTTCATCATCCCTTTTACAAGCTGATGCTCCTGAAGGCCTTAAAAATATTAACCATTCAACATACAGGTTCTGCCAACAGTGTAGGTACTACCTTACCACCATACATAATATCCAACAATAATAATAACATACACCCTGTGCTCATATATTTACGCGAATGAAGTCGGCCATAAAAATTATATGATGTCACTAAAGACCTCTATACCGACTCTTAACACCTCACATTCGTTCGAATGAACCACTATAATAAGCTTTAAGGTCACCCCCTCTTTGCCTACCGACCCACGCCCTTTTTGTCATCATCGTCAACATCCTTATCATCATCATCATCGCAATTATAATCAACAGCAAAGTCGCAGCCACACCATTGGCCATGTAAGGGTGGGGCAGAGAGGGCGGTTTGGTGCTCGGGAATGCAGGGTAATTTTAATGAATTCCCAGCGAGCATGTTTCCCTTTGAATACAGAGCAGTCTTGGAGCCTTATTTTCTATCTCCGGCATCATATTTTGTGTTTATATACACCAGCGAGCACCTCAGAGTGAGTTTCATCCATTTCCATGGATTTAGTTTCTCTATGAATCCTTTAGCTTTTCCATAAAGCCAAAACGATGTGATATGTTGAAAACCTTCTACACATATACATACATATGTACATTTATACTATACTATACATACCTACGCGCCCTTTAAGCCCTAAGCTGTGTTATATTTTGTCTTTGTAAAACCATTTTCCTCAACCCAATAATTGGGAAGGCTCTGCGCTAGTGCATCCCTTACGGGAGAATTCCGATAAACTTGTTCGCATTTTGCAAGCGTGTAGGGTATAGGTTACTTTATTTTTGTTTAGCTTTGACGAGATATATCTAGATAACATATACACTGAAAGAAAAATTAAAATCAAATATTAAAGGCAATCTTCCATCATTTGGATTGTTTTTTTTTTCAAAATAACATGAACTACTTTAAGAAGAAGTGTTAAAGCTTCAACTATAGGACAAGATGTGGAAACTGTTTTGATTTCATTCAAAATTTGGACTAAAACTGTTCTTATGCCTACCCTCACCATATTTTTTAAGTGGATTTTCGATTTTGAGACCTTAAACCCACAATTTTCATGGTCCCGCATTCCGAAGGAATAATGCAAAATGAACTATGGAAGTTGGCCATGCAAGACTATGTAGATAGAAACAATTTTATTAAATGTTTCTAAAGCTAAGATCAGACGGTTTGTGTATATACACAAATTTCATTTGTGTATGTTATACACAAATGCTAAACAAATTTGAACACAAATGCTATTTATTTATGCCACAAATATTTGTGGTTCAGACAATTTGTGTTTTTTTTTTAAAAAACACAAATTTTATTTGTGTAAAGATATACACAAATATGCTATACACAAATCAATTTGTGTATACAAATTTGTGGTTCAGACGATTTGTGTATTTCTTCACAAATGAAATTTGTGTACTCATTTGTGTATAATGTCATTCTGTTTATTTGATAGTGAATTGAAGTGTATCCGGTTCAATTAAATAATTTCAATCAAACAATGTCAAAAAAAATGTCTTGCCAATAGTTTGGCCGCGTATTTACTCGAAAGTGAAGAAGAAGACGAAAGCCAACAACAGGTCGTAGAAATGGTACGCAAGCGGCGAACTTGTTGGAGAAAAAATTGGCTTGGCCACCGTGAGACGGAGGACTTGTGGCACTACGTGCCGAAGAGCCGCAATTGTATCGAAATTTCGTACGAATGTCGGTCGCTCAGTTCGATTATTTGCTGGCTTTGGTAACGCCATATATTGAGAAGGCCGATACATTTATACGCCCCAGTATTCCGCCATCTGTGCGGCTAGTCTTGACGATGCGCTTCTTGGCATCTGGCGACAGTTTTCGCTCGCTCCAGTATCTTTTCCGCATTCCACAGAATACAATTTCCACCATTATTCCAGAAGTGCTGGATACAATCTACAAAGTTCTTGTAGACGATTTTCTGAACCCAATAGGAGTTTTGTCTCCGTGAGCCGCCCAATTTGGACGCCAACAAATCGAATACCGCTCCTCCGATACGATTTTTGGCTTAACGTAAATGTGTTCATTTCATCTAATGTAAATCACCCTGCATGTCCTTATGGTGCCATTTTACAAAACAAATCATTAATATCATAGTTGCACATTAAAATTCGAAGAAAAAACCTTTATTGACTCGGCTGATGTTTAATATTCAGTTGAATTTTCAAAACCATTTGTGTATTCTCACGAAATTTGTGTATGCTAAATTTTCAGAATACACAAATGATGTGGCATACACAAATGGTGCCCAAATATACACAAATAGTCATAAAATGATTTGGGTACCCGATCAGACGATTTGTAAATGTACACAAATTCGATTTGTGTATTGAATACACAAATGATACACAAGTCGTTTCTGTACGTCATTTGTGTACATCAAATTTGTGGTTCAGACGATTTGTGTATTTTTTTGTCAATAATACACAAATTTATACACAAATATTTGTGTATACACAAATCATGTGATCTAAGCTTAAGAGTGGTTGGTATGGCCAGAAATTTATTGCGTGACGAAATTAGCTCGATTTGAAAGAAAGTTAAATAACTTCAATTAGATTTATCGATCCAAGACTCCTCCAGTCTTCAGAGGCTGAATATCAAATTACAATTTGATTAGATTTAGATTTTAGTCACCCGGAAGACGCGCTTTTAGAAAAGACAATATTGATGGCTCCAGTCTCCAGTTGATTGAGAATGCTTTCTTAACCGATGTGATGTTGTGATCTCAGCTGAAATCAATATAGTTATGTAGATCCAAGCCCTTCCACGTTAAGAATTAAGATTTCAACCAACTTGCTGGCTCGAGAAGTTGTTTGAGGTCGATTTTTATGCAGGAATCTTTTTTTCTGAATAATTTAAGCTTTTTTACTACATTTTACGTGACGTGTTTTGTTTTAGTGTAGCAAATGCGCTATTACTTCCTCGGGAGAAATGTGTCCCTTATAATACGAGAACTTAACGCTTCTTCATATCCATAACAACTCTCGAGTTAAGATTACAAGCAACACAGAACACAAGCTAGAAACTAGAGTATAAAGGTTATCCTTTTGAGGAAAGGTCTAGGTATTTCAAATATTTCAAGCTTTATCTTTAGAACTTCATTACATATATTCAAATATAATAAAATACAAAATGACTCTTATTAATATGCAGAATTTATGAAATGGTTTGTTATGAAGAGTTTTGTTTCTTTTGTTTTTATTAAAATCTTTGGATTTGATCAAGGATTCTTGCAGACTTTCTTCCATTAATTGAATATGGACCAGGAGGACAAACCCTAGTCACATTTTTATCAAGGAGTCAAAAGCACTCTCTCCAGCTTGATTCTGTTGTTAATAATTTTTTTCTGGGAATAATAATAATTTTGCAAGCTATTTAAACAAAAACTTAGCAATAATTTTTTTGACAGCATAAAAAGTGGAGAAATTAGTAAAGTAGGTAATTGAGATCAAATTTAGAATTTGAAAATGCGGAGATCTCTCCTCTGAGATTTCAGAAGTATAAGAGATTAATGTGACACTAATTTTAAAAATATGTATGATTGGATCTCTTGCAACTAAGAACTGTAATGTTGCTTGACATTGAAGACTCTTATGTTAATGGTTCAATAACGTCGAGTCGTAATGACATTTTTTAATGTCAACAAGAACGCACATACACATAGACACACAGACGCAAGAACGCGGAGACCGAGTGACGGCATGACGGAACCCATTTTTTCGAATTTCTCGATCATCGTATTGTTATTTTTGATTTCAACCTCAAATTTTTGTGCACGACACAAATATAGGGTGTTTTTTTTAGACGTGTGGTTTTCAATCTGGCAATACTTTATGCGAAATTGGTCTTTTTGACAGCTGTCACTTGATTTATGCTCAGTTTGAATAGACTTACTCCTGAACAACATTTGAAAATTGTGCCCAATCGGGCCCAAAACGCGATGGCCACCGATCCCGATTTGCACAAGAAAATTTTGTTCAGCGATGAAGCTCATTTTTGGTTGAATGGGCATGTTAATAAGCATTAAAAATTGACATATTTGGAGTGATCATAATCCACAAATCATTGTTACATCCTCAAAAAGTAACTGTTCGGTGTGCTCTATGGGCATCAGACCTCTCGGCTGGCATTTATTCGAGCCAACCGCGGCGGCCACTTGCCCAAAATCATTTTTAAAACATAATGGCAAGCCCTTATCTTTATAATAAAGCTAAATTCTTGGCCATAACATTTAATTATATGCGTTTTATTTCTTCTTAAAAAGCAACATGTTTAAAAAAAACACCCGTTACTTGCCTTAATAAATATAGCAATTAAAAATTGTTTTTGTAAGTAGCTAATAATCTTATAATATCTGTCTATACACCCACACTGTACAATCAGCAAGGAGTGGGACAGAACTAGTATATGTTTAAGGTACATACTACATCCCACATAGAAATGATAAAGGACCAAAAATAGAAGGGAATGTAACTTAATTGAAAAGGACTACATAATCCGTCATTTCAGATTGGAATTTACGTCAAATCTCAAACGAAATAAGAAATATACATTGGAGTAAGAAGTTAAATAAAACAAAACAAAAAATACAAATACAAATATACAAATACAAATACCAAGTGAAGGTGACTGTTCAAGACCCTCTTCAACCTTTTAAAGCTATAGCCTTTAAAATATGGGCAACAAATAAATCCATGAACCTTTTTAGATCAAATAATGTTTTTCTAATTGAAAGGCTTTTATTGTAGGTACTACGTAAAGCTTTTGCTGTTTTTTTTTTTTGGGCTGACGGACGTCAAAAGCTAATAAATGCTATTGTTTTGGAGTAAGATACAAAAGTATAATTAGGTACTTAAAAAATAAATATTTTAGCAAAATCACATTTAATTCATTTTCAATTTTTTTTGTATGTTTTTACTCGGCATTCTTCCACTTTTCGAAATACAGTGAACGTTCGATATAGTTAAGTACATAATTTAAACCAGACATGTTCACTATATCGAGATTGCACACTATTTCAAAAGAGAGAAGCTAAGAACGTTTTCCAAAGTAGAATTTGATACAAAATGCATATTTTGTCCGGTGTAATGTTTAAGAGTCGAAATCATCAGCTAAGCAGTCAGTTATAGCTATCAGAGGAATTAATAGGAATAAATGTTTGTTTTATCTGAAGAATAAGTCTGAAGAATCTGATGTCTAACTGAAGATTGAAAAACTGGCCTTAATAATGTAAAACAAAAAAACTTATCATAACATTAAAAATAACAAAATATAGCTACTTTATTATTAAAAAAAAAAAACAACAAAAACAAACACAAGTATTTTTTTTTTAAATAAGAATTACATTTAAGAAAAACAATAAATTTTGTTTGTGTCTTTAAAAACGAACTTCAGAATTTGAATGATTTTCTTTTCACAATTACAATATGTCATAAAAGCTAGAATACCCCATTAACTTGAGTTTATATTATACTTTCATGACTGAATGTACAATCCACATGCATTAAGTGAACGGTAAAACATCTTAAAAGTCAGTCGACAAAACTGTACACTAATTGAAGCTGCAATGTTCTTGTTTAGTTCTGAAAAAAATGTGTGTTCACTATATTGGATAGTTCACTCTACCGAGATTCACTATATCGAGCGTCTACTGTAAATTTATAAATACAAAATGAAATACCGATTCTTCATAATTTAATACAAAATGTTACTTTCATGAACTTTTGAGTATTACTTTTAAGTGCCTTGCGAATACGAATAAATCTTTTAAATTAATTTCTGTAGCAAATAAAGGGAGTTTTTTTTAGGCGTGTGGTTTTCAAATAGAAAAAAAAGCATACATTTTAATGTTATCGCCTAGAATTTAGCTTAATTGTAAAGATAAGGGTTTGCCATTATGTTTTAAAAATGACCTCGGGCAAGTGGCCGCCGCGGTTGGCTCGAATAAATTAAAGCCGAGAGGCCCAATTTTTGACCACTTTTTGCAGCAATTGGGGCCGTATGTCAGCAATAACGCGCCGAATATTCTCTTCCAAGGCGTCAATCGTCTCGTGTTTATCTGCGTAGACAAGCGACTTCACATAAATCCCCAACAAAAATAGTCCAGCGATGTTAAATCGCACGATATTGGAGGCAACGCCACAGGCCCACAACGCGAGATAATGCGCTCACCAAAAGTTTCCTTCAATAAATTGATTGTTTAGGTGGCTGTATGGCATGTAGCGGCGTCTTGTTGGAACCAAAGGTCATCCAAATCAACATCTTCCAATTCAGGCAAGAAAAAGTCATTAATCATGGCTCTATATAGCGTTCCCCATTGACTGTAACATTATGGCCGGCTTCATTTTTGAAAAGAATGGATCAATGATTCCCTCTGCCGATAGAGCACACCGAACAGTGACTTTCTGAGGATGGAACGGCCGGCGCGCGTGGCGTCTCAACAATGGCTTGTGGATTATGATCACTCCAAATACGACAATTTTGCTTATTAACGCACCCATTCAACCAAAAATGAGCTTCATCCCTGAACAAAATTTTCTTGTGAAAATCGCGCGAACCGAACCATTATTTTGGTAATAAATTTGCACGATTTGCAAACGTTGTTCAGGTGTAAAGTCTATTCAATTATGAAAAAACAAACGAAATTGAGCATAAATCAAGTGACAGCTGTCAAAAAGACCAACTCCGATAAAAGTATTGCCAGATTGAAAACCACACGTCTTAAAAAAAAACACCATTTAGAGACATTTTTTTTGTTTTTACTTTTCGATAAGAAAGTAACGGATCCAATGAACAAATTTAAATAGGAACAACTGTTGCGTAAAATAAGTTTAGATTAGAAAATTATGTATTTTAATGTTTTCTACGCTCCCGAAAAACTTAACTTCTGCGAACTGTCAAAAGTAAATTCGCAATCCATACCATCTGGGCGCATTCCACAAACTGGCAAATAGAAAATTCGCTTGAGTTTAACCTCAAACATTCATTTTACTTCTTTATGTTTTATGACGATTCGCAGTTGTCATCAGCTACTACTCGTACTCATGTGAATGAAATATCAAAATTCGCGACCATTTTCAATCCACAGTTTGTGTCTCATGTGCAAAGCACTTTACTGTATAAAGTTAAATTACATTTTTTTTTGAAAATTCACGAATACATTGTAGAAGAAAAAAACCTGAATTTCCTTTCATTGTGGAAAGCCCTTTGAACTTTAATACCTTCTGTCTATATTCAGCAGTTGTAGTTTTCTTTTCTCTCTGGTACTTCAGCTTGAAAATTTAAATTTACGGTCACATTTTTGCGATTGCATTCACCCACATAGAACCTGCTAGTTGCATCAAAGGACTGATTTCTCTCCCTTTATAAATTCCTATTTTGTTTGTGTTTTTCTTTTTTGTTCCTGTTGCTTCGCTCTAGTTCGTTTTGATATCTGGATGATGTCCAGGAATAAAAAAAAAATTTTTTTTTTCTTTGCACTCAAATATGCGGGTGAATCTATACACAATACCTATAGATAGATTAATCTACATTTATTTATGTTTATGTAAATTTTGACGTGTATATTCATATAAAAGGCTTGTAATTTTATTTCTTGTTGATGATGATTTTTTTCTCTTTCAATTATTATTTATTTTTAATTAACCAAAAGAATTGTGCCGGAAAACTCAATTGCTGCAGTTCAACTGGTTAATAGATTTTATGTGCAATTTTATTTTTTGTTTTTATAATTTTTTTATTTAAATTAAATCGTTAGTTGAGGCTTGCGTTTCAATGCATTATTTGATGTAACGGAAAAAATGCATTGAACTGGAAATTTTCAAAATAATTGGAATTTTAATTTAACGCCCCAGGTTAAGTGAAATTTATTTTGACTATGAGAAATTGGCTAATGGCCAACCTATACAGATAAAAAAAGTATAGATACACCTGCAAGAAGTCCTTCGAAATCATCAGTTCTTCATTCAGGAAACTTGGTGAGAATGTTTTACTTACCATCACAAGAAGGAAGAATCCAAATAGTCTGTAATATTATCGAGGTGGTGGACTTCCTATTCAATTGTTAATAAAATGGATAGATACCTACGAAACAAGAAATAAAGTCCTGTGTCAAATTCAGCCAAAAAATACTTGTTGGAGTTTTCCGAGATAAAATAAACCCCAAAAGTGAAAAAGTAATGATACCTCAATTTCATCAGTTCTTTGATGGCGCTTATAGTCTAGGAATCATGATCTTAACTTAACCAACACGACTCGCCAGCAATCTCTGCCCGTAGCTATAGCTGCCTCCAAATCAAAATATTTCATAAAAAAAATAGAAAATGTAGAGGACCTAAAGCGTTATGAATCTGAAATCCTCCTTCTATAGGTATATAAGATATCAATTTGGCAGATTGCAACTTCATACTTTTTCCATTTTCGAGATAAAAGCAATAGGTAGGTACCTTGGTAAGTTTCCATGAGTACAAAGTAGAGTTACAACACGAAACCAACAAAGTATTCCTGATAAAGCTGACATATTACTTTTTTTGTTGTTGTTGTGTGTAACACAGTTTAGTATTGCGATAGGGAATATTGTTGACGGTGGTTGTGGTGGCTACTTGCTATAGTTACCAACCATATCCCACTGCCACTTTGTGTCACCCAATGAAACAACAACTGTTACTCATGGTATTATTCTGTTTATTTTTCACAACGATTTCAAGGATTTTTCAGAACATGCAGGATAAATATCAGAGAAAGGATGCATGAATTACAGAGTTCGGTCCTGTTCGATGGTAGCATCTGTGAGTTAAGAGCTGCAGGATCTCCTGACTGTAACACAACGCATAAATGGTAGGTACAGGACAGGACATTCAGTGAAAGAATTTTTTTTTATTTTTTTTGGAACGAATTGGTGTTGTCAATCGAAAAAAAAAAAAAAAAAAAAAAAAACAAATACAATTGGTTGTCCCTTTTTGAATTTTATTGCAACAAATTTTAACAAGATATTCAGTGACAACTTCGTCCTCCTTCGTCGTGTACCTATATGTGAAAAACGATATTGGAACTTGGGTACCTATATGGGCTCTCTCTACCTTAACTGAAGGAGTTGTAGTTATAAGGTGTAGGCCCATTCTTCTTGGGACTCAGCGGCATACTCAGCGATGAAATTAAATTGAAACTGAAGTGTGTGCAGGCTAGTTTGCAGTTTACTGGGCCGATAAAAGTGAATTTATACCATGTAGTAATTGCCGATGGCCTACATTTACTATATAGTGGAGGTGCAATGAATATCGTTTAATTGATGCATTTTCAGTGCATGCGTCGTTCTTAATCGTCCTCCCAGATGTGTCCTGAATTTTTGATTTACAATGGAGCCTTGATTTTTATTGTTTTTTTTTTTTTTTTTTTTTAATCTGATGCAATTTATTTAAAAACTTCACCAGTAAATGTAAAATAAATATATTTAATAAAAAAGTAAAAGAAGACGAGTGTCCTCGATGGGACATAGTTTATATTATTTGGGGGTTAAAATTTCGTTTTATATTCTGAAGATATTTTATTCGAGTATATAAAGCAATCAGTATTAAAAGTCAAGTGGTTACTTATATAAACAAAGAGCATAAACTACGTTCAAGAGAGCCTTTTCTACCTGCAACCAGGCTATATTTTTCGACGGTTTTGGAAGTCCTCAATGCAAGTCCAAAATTTGAATTGTTCCATGACTAAGGGAGGGTTATCGAAACAGAGATCAGTGCCAATTCCCAAATTTTCAACATTATTGGCAAAATTAAAGCAGACTTCCCTAGACCCTAACTGTCTTAAGAGTAAAAGAGAAAAACATGGAGCAAAACGGAGCTATAAGGGGTGTTGGTTTTCAAGAAGAAATAAAACGCATATAATTTAATGTTATAGCAAAGAATTTAGCTTTATAATAAAGATAAGGGTTTGCCATTATGCTTTAAAAATGATTTCGGGCAAGTGGCCACCACGGCTTGCACGAAAAAATTCCAGCCGAGAGGCCCAATATTCGACCACTTTATGCAGAAATTGGGGCCATATATCAGCAATAACGCGCCGAATATTCTCTTCCAAGGCGTCCATCGTCTCAGGCTTATCTGTGTAGACAAGCGACTTCACATAACTCCCCAACAAAAATAGTCCAGCGATGTTAAATCGCACGATCTTGGAGGCCACGCCATGCCACAGGTCCTCGACGCGAGATAATGCGCTCACCAAAAGTTTCCATCAATAAATTGATTGTTTCTTTGGCTGTATGGCATGTAGTGCCGTCTTTTTGGAACCAAAGGTGGTCCACATCAACACCCTTCAATATTCAGGCACGAAAAAGTCATTAATCATGGCTCTATAGCGTTTCCCATTGAATGTAACATTATGGCCGGCTTCAGAAATATGGACCAATGATTCCCTCTGCCCATATAGCACACCAAACAGTGACTTTTTGAGGATGTAACGGCGCCTCAACAATGGCTTGTAGATTATGATCACTCTAAATACGACAATTTTTCTTATTAACGCACCCATTCACCCAAAAATGAGCCTCATTGCTAAACAAAATCCGCTTATGAAAATTTGGATCAGCGGCAATCTTGTTTTGGGCCAATTTTGACACGACTTGCAAACGTTGTTTAGGAGTAAGTCTATTCATTATGAAATGGAAAACCCAATAGAGCATAAATCAAGTGACAGCTGTCAAAAAGACCATTTCCGAAAAAAGTATTGCCAGATTGAAAACCACACGTATAAAAAAAAAACACCCTGTAGTGTAGAGCTTAAACCTAGCTGTACCTATTTATGTTGGAACACATAAACACGTAAGGGTATCCTAATTTCCAAATTCTATAGCCACTCCTCTGCTTCCGAAGAGAATTGCACAAAACCGGATTCTATTCACTTGATATAAAAATAGAAATTCAAACGCTGCGCTGGGTCAACGAGCAATAGGCATATTTCCTGTTGACCAAAAACACGCTGAATGCAATGCTTGGGAGTGTAATTCAATAAACCAAAGTGTTGCCCCTCGCCCCACTAATGGTATTGTTTATTTTTTCAAGCCCACCGGAGTATGTAATTCAAACATCTAACCCGAAACGATTTGAAAACTACTCATATGGAGAGTTCCATCAACTAAAAAAAGGAGAGGAAGGTATACCCATACCTACCATTCATAAAATTTTAGGAATAATTGCCAAGCAGTATTATATGGACACCCACATGAACATTATGGATCTTTCATCACCACGGCTTTGTCAGCTAGAGTTATAGTCTACCTGGCTCCTGCATATGTGGCTGCTGGATGGTATTTTTTTCCCAAAAAGTAGACCTTAGCTACCTTTATAAAAACATGACCTAGATTTTTAGATAAATTAATGCCAGTAAATCTTTCAAAAGCGCTTTGCTATATTTCTACATATCTATTATGTGTATAAGTACCTTTAACGATATATATAGGTACTAAAGATATTTTTCTTTTCAATAACATGCGCTAGACGTTGCCAGGTTGGTTTGTGTTCGGCAAAGCCCCTCCGCTCCAACCCAATTACCGCACACACGATGTAAGGGGCAATGTCCTTTCCATAATTTACTTTACACATCTATATAGGAAAGCTTTTTACGTTTACTCTTTTGAACGACTTTACTCATTAATGCATTATACATGTTCCGCAACGGTCGGTGGTCTTAATGGACGTTTCATAAATATCCTGAGCTCTTTTCGTCTTCATTCAAAATGGTTGTTATCGTTGAATTATGTGTGCGCTGTTAGCATAACTGCTTCGTATAAATAAAACCATAGTTTGATGTCCTTATACCTCTTTCAGTTTAGTAGGTATTGGTAGGGTAGGTAAGGTTGGTATTGGTATACTTACACTTAACTAAAGGGAAATAATATCCTTTTTTGTTTCTGAAATTAAATTCAATTCCGTTTAATTCTATATGAAGAGCCTTGCATGGCAGAGTGCAGTATCCATATTATACACAGGTACATACTTTTAATCCCTTCCCATCCGGAGGGTAACTTTTGTTATCCTATCTTTAATTAAAAAACACAGGGCCGAAAGGCATAACAAAAACAATTTAATGACGACCATTTCTGTCTTAATTCCCTTGTTCGTCTTATTTGTTATCCTATAAAATTTCAAAATCAAATGAAAATAAATAAAATACCCGTAGAACTACATGCTAATGGGGATTAGGGATGGGGGAAGGAGTATAATTACAAGATTCCACGAACTCAGCCCTAAAATTATTTTATTGCAAGCAGCTGAGAAAATGAATTCCAACAATCAAGACCCAACAACCATGAGAATGGATGAGGATAGCAAGGCAAGTTGTGACTCCTTTTCCTTAACCTTTAGTATTCATATTGCCGTACTGGCAGTTAAAAGGGGGTAACTTGGGTAGGTATATAATTTTTTTTTCTGTTATATTAAGTATATTGCTCCCAACCTTTTTTTTAACATTTTGCATAAAAAGGGAAGAATATTGTTGCTATTTTAGCTTGAAGGGTTATAAACCGTTAGTTAAACCACTTGTAGATACTTTTTTTTTATTACTTGCCATATTATGCAGGAAGGTATACATAGGTAGGTAGTATAAACCCTTTAAGTAAGTTATGCACTCGAAAAAAAAAATACTCGAATTAGAGTTATTGATCACACGTGTTCTTTATAACGAGACAAAAGCGTACACAGAATGAAAAAGGAAAGTTATGTGAAATTTGTACTATCTGATTGTACCTTTATTAGGAACCAAGGGTAATGAAGCCCAATAGTAAAATATTTGAAACTAAATTGCTTGAGAAAAACAAAAAAATAAAGTTGCCTTTACAAGTTGAAAATTACAAAAAAAATGTCTAAAATGCCTGATAACTCATTCTCTAAACTCTTTCACACATATCGGCCGGTATCTCACGAATGAATGCATGGATGTTGGCTTCCAGTGCGTCAATCGAAGCGGGTTTGTCCCTATAGACATTAGCCTTGACATACCCTCACAAAAAATAATCTAATGGTGTCAAATCGCACGATCTAGGCGGCCAATTGACCGGCCCGAAACGTGAAATTAACTGTTCACCAAACTCGCCTCGCAATTGCGCCATTGTTTCGCGTGCTGTGTGGCATGTGGCACCGTCTTGTTGAAACCACATATCATGTAAGTCAAGAACTTCCATTTCGGGCAAAAAAAAGTTTGTTATCATCGCTCGGTAGCGTTCACCATTGACAGTAACGCTGCGATTCGCATCATCTTTGAAGAAATATGGCCCAATAATGCCGCCGGCCCATAAACCGCACCAAACAGTGGCTTTTTCGGGATGCATTGGTAGCTGTTGCAATGCTTCTGGCTGATCTTCACTCCAAATGCGGCAATTTTGCTTATTTACGTACCCATTCAACCAAAAATGAGCCTCATCGCTGAACACAATTTTTCGATAAAAAAGCGGATCCTCGGCCAGCTTTCCAAGAGCCCATTCACCAAAAATTCGGCGTTGTGGTAGGTCGGCTGGCTTTAGTTCTTGCACCAGCTGTATCTAAGAAGGCTTTACGCCCAAATCCTTCCGCAAAATTTTCCACGTAGTGCTGTAACAAAGGCCTAACTGCTGGGAACGGCGCCGAATCGACATTTCGCGGTCTTCTGTCACACTAGCTGATACGGCCGCAATATTTTCTTCACTACGCACAGTACGTAAACATGTTGGTGGTTTAATGTCCAACAAAGTAAATTTGGTGCGAAATTTGGTCACAATCTTCCGAATAGACTGCTCAGAAGGTCGAGAATGCCGATCATAAAATGGAAGCAGCGCGCGATGAACATTTCGAACCGAGCACGAATTTTGATAGTAAAATTCAATAATTTGCAAGCGTTGTTCATTTGTAAGACGATCCATGGTTAAATTGCAAACCAAACTGAAGCTGTTTGACAGTGACACAAGGTACTAAACACACGTCAGCTGTCAAAACCAGTGTTGCCAAAACCAAACCAGCTAAAAAATCACCCTTATTAAGCGTTTTAATAAATCAAATAAGACAATTTAACAAATTCTATAAAACATTAGCAGTGTTGCCATTGAGGAATTTAAAAATGTCGCAAAATATAGGGTCACAACAAAAAAATGTCGCAGTAGCAATAATATTTTGTAACACATTGAACCCTTACACCATTAAAACTATTTATTTATTGGCCAACGATTCATCGCTCTTAAGTTAGCTTAGGTTAGGTTAGGAGGTGCATGCACAGCCCGGAGGCTGTTGTATTTACGGAGGCCTATTGGTCCATTGTGATCCCTTTAATGTAAAAAGCAGGAGATGCTCCTAAACTAATGACTGGCATAGACTGGTTCATGTGTAAACCAGCCTGTGCTCTCTATATATTTTCTCATGTTTGCCATTGAGACCTGCGCTAGATCGTCCAGTTCTCCAAGAAATCTGTTTCCAAAATATCAAAGGCGATTTGTTTGATGGTTTGGAAAATCGCAGAGCAGGTGTTTAATGGTTTCAAATTCTTCGACATCCTGACAGCTCCCACAGAAATCGGGTGCTAGTACACCCAATCTAGTGCCAATGGCACAATGCCCCCTTAGTACACCTATCAAGGCTCATAAGCTTCTAGAGATAACGCAATCGTTCCTAGACATCCAGGAGTTATTGATTTGGTCTTTCGTTGTTATGTCTATCTTCCTTTTAACCATGCCAATCGGGACGTTTGGTCCCATATCTACTTGGTTACTATTTTTAATATTTGATACTGACCCCTTCTATGTCAGTTCATCTGCTATGTCATTCCCATCTAAATATATTGCTATGTCCAGGGACCCAGCAGAGTTTGACTTGGTTGGTGTTGTAAATACTGTAGCGTATGCTTCGGCATTTTGTTACTGTCTTGGATCTTATAGTCTCACTGGATAATGCTTTGATGGCAGCTTGGCTGTCCTCGAAAAATGTGCGATCTCCGTAGTATTCATTTTTTCCTTGTGAACTATTTCAGCCGGTTTTTCAATAACGTAAATCTCAGCTTGGAAGGCACTATACACTCATCTGGGAGTTTATATGATTCTCTAATATTAAGAGCTTCATAGAACACCCCAGCTGTTATTCCTTCTCCCATTTTTGAGTGTAGAAGGTGATACCTTGTTCACTGATTAGTGAGTTGGGTTCCCATCCATATGCCTTTTACCCTTAGAAAAATTCATATATTTCCAATAATTTACTTTCAAAAAATCACATAAATTTAATTTGGTGTGCGAAATTTTAATTTCTCTCTTTATTAAACATTTTAATCAAATATTTTATTGGACACCATAATTTTATAGCAATAAAAATTTCCAATTTCTTTGCATTAAACAATAAATTCACGGACCGGGAATGCGCTCTATGAGCTTGTTTAAATTGGTATATCGGGTAAGATATTTAAAAACTTGTACTTATTTCTATCAATAGTATTCGAAAAAATTACTTTCGAACTAAAAAATCGTAAAAAAAACAAAAAATTGAATACTGCTTTTTTTCACAATATTAATTCTCTTTTATTTCGTATCCAATCAGGAATTAATAGACGTAGGAAATATCTACTTAAAGTGAATTTAGAACATAATTGGGTAAATCGTGAATGCTTTAAACTCTTTCGACCTTCATTTTAGGAACAGATCCATATGCTATTTCGTAGGTTCCAATTTTCAACAAGAACTCCATACAAATTAATGAAGCTGAGAGCTGATTGGTTGTTCATGTTTATCGATGCAAATCTCTTTTGAACGCTTTCAGCTTCTTTAAAAAAAAAAAATACCGTCAGTATCACCCGGAGATTTTTGTCAAAGGTAAAGGATCAGTTTGGGTGGAAAAGTAGGTTTTGTTTAAGGATTTCAAGAAAAGGCAGCAATTTTTTTTGATTTTCTGTTTATCCAAAAATGGACAATTCACAAAGCAATGGTCAAACGAGGGTCTCCCAATTAATAGGGAACAGACCAGTATGATTTGGTTTTTCTCTTGCCCCAACCTACTTAAAGCCCTTATCTTTTGCCGCATATATTCATCCAACCTATACCTACCATTTGCATTATACATACTTATACCTACATACATACTCCTATAGGTTTTCGAAGGTTTAAAAAGGTTTCAAGAAAAAATTATGAAATTATTTAATTAAAACTAAGTAAAGGGCTGGTGTGATGGGGTGGGATTGGTGCTTCTTTATAAGAAATAAATAGAATTTTCCAATTTTATCTTATTAGACATAGCAGCTATCCTTTGCTCAGAAAGTTTTTTAAGTGGCTACACAAACGCAACATTTGTTTGCACAATTTTTTTTAGAATTGGTTTTCAACGAGTTTGTTGTTTTTTTTTTGTTTTTTTTTTTTTCCTTACAACCAGCCTTTTCATATTTTATACACGCGCTCGTTATAAAATAAAGGATAGAATCCTAATTTGTGTAAATAATTAATTAACGTAATTTACACTGCAGCACCGCATGGATCCATTTTTTAGTATATTTTTTTGATTTCTTCTCCATCATAACTCTCTGGCATGCCCCTAATGAGCTAGTGGCAGTAGGTTCCTTTGATAAGGATTTTTGAGAAATTGTAATAATAAAAAAAAAATAAGATGCTCGCTGATGGAAGTTTTTTTAATCCTTCCACAATCACTTGTGGGTTTTTAATTGGCTTGCTGCTTTAGCCGTTGGAAAATTGTATTTTATTCATTATTTTTGTTTATCGACAGCGATGAGATGGATTTGAATTAATTTTATTTAATATGATGAAAAATTATAAGGAAGGACTTCTTCGAAGCCTTTGAAAATTAATTATGCAATGTATAATTTCTTGAAAGCAATGAATATACGGATCTAAGAAAAATAATATTCAGCATAACCTACTCAATAAATAATTCAATAGGTAGGTAGAGGTATATCAATGAATTGCTTTTGAGGTGTTTTTTTTTTTTGTTTTGTAGCCAAAAAAAAAAAAAATAATCTCAACACACTCTGAGTTAGAATTGCAAACCTACAGTGACACAATCATTAATTTATTAAATTAAAATTTTATTGGAAAAAAAATTATTTCTTTTTAAATATTTCTAATACCTATCTAATCATTATTATTTGGAATTCCTAGAAAAAACAGCTCATGTGTCTTAAATACATCTTGTGGAATAAAATTAATATTTAACTTTATTGAGATAACATTTTTAATTGTTTTTTTTTTTTTATAGCGGATTTGTAGATTTTTCTGAGAGTTGACACCCCTAACCTAGTTTTTAACACTACCCATTATCCATTAGATTAAGAAATAAATAATCTCTGAACAAAACATAAGAGGAACTAAAGGGTTTTCCAATAAGAGGTGTTATTTTGATATTCAAAGAAAAATGGCATTTTTTGAGATAAATGATCGGATAATTATTTCGTTATAAAGAGGAAGGTATGCCGTTAATAATGGAACACAACATCAGCCAAATGGCCGCCACGACCACGCTTACAGGACCATATCCTTTTCATGAAATTTTCCATAACCAAATCGCAAAGTGGCTGCCCTATGTCCTCGATAGCCTCACGAATTCCATCTTTGAGGTCTTGAATCGACGCTGGGCTGTTGGCGTAGACCTTATCTTTCACGTGGCCCCAAAGGAAGAAGTCGCAAGGTGTTAAATCACAAGATCTCGGTGGCCAATTGTGATCACCTCTTCGAGAGATCGATGGTTTCATTGCTTGTGTGGCACGCAGCGCCGTCTTGTTGAAAGTAAACGTTGTCCAGATCAAAACAATCCAATTCTGGCCATAAAAAATCATTAATCATCTCTCGATAGCGCAATCCATTGACCGTAACTGTTGCTCCAGCCTCATTTTCGAAAAAGTAAGGTCCAATGACCCCGCCGGACCATAAACCGCACCAAACAGTCACGCGTTGAGGATGGAGAGGCTTTTCAACAATAACTCTTGGGTTTTCCGAGCCCCAGATGCGACAGTTTTGCTTGTTGACGTAGCCTCCGAGGTGGAAATGGGCCTCATCAGTCAAGATGATTTTTCGATGAAATTCCGGATCATTTTCATGCATTTCAAGGACCCAATCAGCAAAGACACGACGTTGTTGATGATCAGCCGGCTTGAGTTCTTGTGTTAACTGAACTTTATAAGCCTTAAGACCCAAGTCTTTATGCAAAATACGGTGTAATGACGTTTGTGGAATGCCTAATTCCAAAGAACGACGAGGAATGGACAAACATGGGTTTTCTCCAACACTTTGAGCTACAACAGCAATATTCTCAGTTGTTCTTGTTGTTCTTTATTCTTCACATCACTAACTTGTCCCAACAGCTCGAATTTGTCCACCAATTTCTGTATTGCGGTCCGACAAGGTGCTTCACGACGACCCAAAAATGTTTTAGTTTTACGAATCGTCTCTGCCAAATTTTCACAATTTTTATAGTGAATTTTAATAATTTCAATGCGTTGTTGAAGCAAGTATCGTTCCATTTTTATTAATGGCGTAGTTTCTACTTGTCAAATGTCAAAAAATGACAGCTTCAAAAGTGACAAGTACCGAAATAGTGGGCTATTCAAAATAACACCTCTTATTGGGAAACCCTTTATCATACAAATCTTAGACCCAGTTTTTCAGTGCTGAGTTGAACCAGAGTTAGTCAACTCTAGAAGTAAATTCACCCACAGTTAACATAACATTCACCCACAATACATGCGGAACGACTAAACTAACACGGTGGATAAAACATCTTAGACATCTCGTCAGCTAATCCTGAGTTAACTTATCAGTTATCAAATTTGATGAGTTAACACGGGTTTAAATTCCGGAAACTACTTCAACGATTTTCAAAATATTTTTGTTTGTGCTAAAATTGTAATAGAACGCTTTTTTCGCTATCGGCTTAGCAAATTTAAATAAAATTTTTGATGACAGTAGCATCTGAAAAGTTGTAATAATTGTAATTTCAATTTTTAATTAAACTGAAAATTAAGAAATTGTTATCATTTTTTTTAATTCCGACTTTCTTGTTAACAACTTTGCCGAATTCGATGAAATGTTTTTACGGGAAGTTCTTATTACATACAAAAATCAGCAAAAAAAATAATTTCGTATTAAAAAAAAAATTATTCATATTTTTACAATAATCTATGTGTATTTTGAAAAATAGTACATGAATTATGTAAATACTTAAAAATGGCGTCCCAATTTTTAGGTTAGTGTTCAGAAAATTGTGTATAATTATTTAAGATTGTGTAGGTAAATGAAATGAAATGCAGCCAGCTGCAGTTTTAAAAAAAACTAATTGTTCCAATGAGACTACACATTACATATGTACATTTCTAATAAAGAACGCTTATTCTGCGATTAAGACATTTTTAAGAGTTTTTTTTCGTTAGGAAGGATCTAGTCGTATATTTTATTTTTGTAATGTTAAAGTAATGTTTGTATAACTGATGAGCACACTGTCGTACCTAGACCAAAAGGATTTTGGAGGAGGTGACTTATACTTTTAATTGAATTATATGTAATAGCACCGCCTTATCAGAAATAATTGTCTGATCAGATGAATAACTGATGGCTTTAAAAATATAGTGTAAACATACTAAAGAGCAAGTTCGTGCGATCAAGTGATGTATTTTATTTTCTAGAAAAATCTAGATCATTTAGAAACAAGACAAAAATTGTTAAAGAGGGGAGTATTATTCCCCATCTTAAGCAGGAGGGGACATTTGTAAAAAAAAAAATTAGGGGAAAGGGAGGCATCTTCGAACACTTTTTGAAACACGTAGGTAGTCTCCTAAAGTGTTGGAGTAATTGGCCTGTATTTAACCACATTTTGAGAATAAATAGAATTAAAATTTAATTTAAACAAAATTTTTGAGTAAATTAAATAAAGCACAAGAAAAAGCCATTTAAACTTTAAAAAAGCAAACCTTTCGACTGTCAGATGACCATAAAATAGACCCGCAAAGTCATTGACAATTTATGTATATGCATTGAAATATTTATTTTACTAGAAATATTCAAAGGCACCCCACTATGAAAAGCACCCGCTACTCCCTTACTTTAAATAGAATCCCAATTTATTAACAAGTGTAACATTTTAAATGTTATATTGTAGCTTTTGGATAGGTATAGTCAAAAATCCAGAATTTTAAATTGTTGTTTTAGTGAATAGTTTTTGAAAAATTATAAATTCAATTCTCATGGCTTGTTTTAGAAAATCAACGAATTGTACACACAAAATTGACATGAGCTTAATTTCTGAAATACATTGTAAGATTTTTAAGAAAATTGGGAGAACTTTTAGAATTATTTGTTAACAAAAATAAAACAAAGTTATCCCTACCCTACGAAAGTATACATATTCATACCTACATTAAGTAGAACATTGCTTGTATATGTTTGAAAAAAAAAAACTGAATTGAAAAGTACCCACACAAGCAAACATACGTACACACGTATAGGTATAGAGACCTATGAAATCTTATGATTGAAATAGTAAATTTAAAAAGCACTTAGCATAAAATTACTTACAAAAATACAGCTCTATCTCTCGCACTTTTAATTGAAACAATATAGAATATAGAAAATGAAGGAAATTCTTATGCCAGGGTTATCCAGCAAACGTTTAAACTAAAAAGTTCTTTTGCTTCCAAAGAAGATTTTTCTTCATAGTTTTATACCAGCGTAAATAGTAGGTATCTCAGAATATTGGCTACCAACGAGGATAATTTTATTGAATATTCAAAAATATAAAAAAAAAACAAATGCCAAGAATTTGATAAAATTTCGATAAAGGTTTTATTTTGATAAATAAAAACATTTTTTGTAAAGTTAAGATCTGATAAATAGAATTTACATTTTTTTTTCATTCCACCCAAATAAATTTATCGACAGTTTTACTCCACCCATCAATACCATTTTCAATTTTGCATTTATCAGTTTGAGCAATATTCTGGTTCTTGATTTGTTAAGTTTTTATTCAGTTGTGAAAGTTGTGTTCTTTATATTTAAGAAAAAAATGGAATCAGTTGTAAATGAATTGGAAAATCACACACATTATACTCGGTACTAAATTTTAATTTTTCAATTTTTTTGTGAAAATTTACGATCCATATCTACAAATGGGGTACAATTTTCTTGTTAATAATTAATGACACCGGACAGCCCTGTGTCATGTGTTGAACACAAAAAAGCTTACACTTTTAGAATTTCGTTAGCCGAAAATTTCGATTATGTCTTATAACAAAGTCCCGTTTCGGTCTTAACTCGTTTTTTTCTCTCTATTTATAAGTAACTCAGTCTCGTTGCGTAATTTTTGTTTTTGTGAAAAAAATGTTGAACTACAGTTTGAGTCTAGAAGTTGCTAGTATTTAAGCCGTGTATGAATTGGATTAAAACTCTGTTAAATTGTATTCAACGTTTAATTTTTGACACTAATGGTTATGGAGTGAATTTTAACCTACGTGAAAACGTCAAAATTTCATCTCGGTTAAAATATAATCCAAATTTTAATCCATAGTTCCCACACGGCCTTACATTGAAAAACTCAGCTTTTCTATTTAAAAATGCAATTTTTGTATTTTGAATATTTTCCGCCGATACTACGTAGACCGCCAAGACTACCTAGACCATCAGGACCATCAGGATGGTTTCGGTGTAGTATTGTCTCGTTTTCTAGAGAAGAGACCGAGTCTTTCTCGTCTCGTCGTCAGCTCTAAATTTTGTTCAGTTTTATGTAAGTAGGTATGGTAAAACTAATAATGCAGCGATGTAAAGTAAGTAAATATTGTTGTATTTTATAAGTCTTAGAACTAGACTATGTAAATACAAAGAAGGTATTGTTGAAATAGCTTGGTGTAACCAGGCATTCGAATTTTATTTGAAAAATCTTTTTCTGAAGTGAACACACTCTGGGATTTGGCTTGAGCCCCAAGATCCCCACATGAATTAAATTATCCCCAAAACTCTGACGGTACTGAGTGCGTATACGCTTAGAATAGATGGAGAGATACATCACTATTATCTCAAAACTCGTGTATATATACAAAGCTACATACATAAAAGTGAATAAATTCCATTCCAGGAAACCACAGGATAAAAAGCACTACCCATATGAAATTCCAAGTATATCCTTAAATTTTATGCTAGAAAAAGCCTAGAAGATCCTTTAAGGTATATCTCTATAGTCTATACATATATTATATTTGTATTTAGATAGATGAAGAAGATATGGTATAAAATCTATTTCGTTTTTGCCAGAGTATGCGTGTGTGGTTGTGGGTGTGAGTTGTGAGACATCATTCGATAGAATTTCCCATTGGAATCCAAAATTACAATTGTACACTTGAGTAGAGCACGGAATTGGAATACCTAAAATGCAAATTTCATCTTAAAATCGTATAGAGGAACTTTTGCCATAGCTAGTCGGAAATATTTCGCAGGGCATATTTGTATTTATATATAAATATTCCTCGTCACGACATTAAACCATACTTTCTTTGTTGGGTACCAAGAGACTCGCATGGAAAATAAAAATGAAATGATATAAAACCAAAAATTGAATAGATGAAAAATACATTCCATTAATAACAGAAACAAATATATTTAACCAACGAAGCAGAGAATAAGGTCAAAAAGGCAAACACACAGGAACTCAATAAGGAACACAAAATATATTTTGTAAAATCAAAGTGAATTCCAACTATTCAGCAATGTATCATTTGCAGAATAAGACAATATATTTCAATGGTTTCTTAATCAAAATATTTTTTTTTTCTTTTCTTTTGTGAATCAAACTTTCTGCCAAATTAATCATTTCAAATCTATATACCTCAAAAGAATGGATTTTATTTTGTGGGGTAAATAATCTGGTGAGAAATTAGGTAGGTATATTCATAATGGGTGATTTTTTAAGAGGCTTAGAACTTTTTTTTTAAAAAAAAACACAAAAAATTCGAAAAAATGAATGAAATATTTATTTGAATCGATAGTTTGAACCTTGCAATTTAATGTTTAAAGATAATTTCATGCAAATGTTGACCGCGGCTGCGTCTCAGGTAGCCCATCCGCTGAGTCCAATTTTGGCATACTCTTTCACACATATCGGCCGGTATCTCACGAATGAATGCATGGATGTTGGCTTCCAGTGCGTCAATCGAAGCGGGCTTGTCCCTATAGACATAAGCCTTGACATACCTCCACAAAAAATAATCTAATGGTGTCAAATCGCACGATCTAGGCGGCCAATTGACCGGCCCGAAACGTGAAATTAACTGTTCACCAAACTCGCCTCGCAATTGCGCCATTGTTTCGCGTGCTGTGTGGCATGTGGCACCGTCTTGTTGAAACCACATATCATGCAAGTCAAGAACTTCCATTTCGGGCAAAAAAAAGTTTGTTATCATCGCTCGGTAGCGTTCACCATTGACAGTAACGCTGCGATTCGCATCATCTTTGAAGAAATAGGCCCAATAATGCCGCCGGCCCATAAACCGCACCAAACAGTGGCTTTTTCGGGATGCATTGGTAGCTGTTGCAATTCTTCTGGCTGATCTTCACTCCAAATGCGGCAATTTTGCTTATTTACGTACCCATTCAACCAAAAATGAGCCTCATCGCTGAACACAAGCAGCGCGCGATGAACATTTCGAACCGAGCACGAATTTTGATAGTAAAATTCAATAATTTGCAAGCGTTGTTCATTTGTAAGGATCCATGGTTAAATTGCAAACCAAACTGAAGCTGTTTGACAGTGACACAAGGTACTAAACACACGTCAGCTGTCAAAACCAGTGTTGCCAAAACCAAACCAGCTAAAAAATCACCCGTTATAATGCACGACTGGTTCACATGAACTCGGGGTCTTATGGTTCAAAGTCTGAGAAAATTGTTTAGAATGGTGGCACTGCGTGCTTTCGCAACAAACTGCAATGCTTTTCACTAATACTTCTAGCTTGCTAGTTTTAATACCTTAACTACAGGGTGTTTTTTTTAGACGTGTGGTTTTTAATCTGGCAATACTTTCTTCGAAGTAAGTCTTTTTGACAGCTGTCACTTAATTTATTCTCAATTTAGTTTGCCATTTCATAATAAATAGACTGACGCCTGAACAAAGTTTGCTAATTGTGCAAACTGGGCTCGAACACAGTTCGTTTTTGATCCCGATATTTGGAGTGATCATAATCCACAAGCCATTGTTGAGACGCCCGCTGTTACATCCTCAAAAAGTCACTGTTTGGTGTGCTCTATGGGCAGAGGGAATCATTGGTCTATATTTCTTCAAAAATGAAGCCGGCCACAATGTTACAGTCAATGGGGAACGCTATAGAGCCATGATTAATTACTTTTTTGTGCCTGAATTGGGGGCCTGTGGCGTGGCCTCCAAGATCGTGCGATTTAACACCGCTGGACTATTTTGTGTGGGGTTATGTGAAGTCGCTTGTCTACGCAGATAAGCCCGAGACGATTGATGATTTGGAAGAGAATATTCGGCGCGTTAAAGCTGACATACGGCCCCAATTGCTGGAAAAAGTGGCCGAAAATTGGGCCTCTCGGCTGGAATTTATTCGAGCCAGCCGTGGCGGCCACTTCTCCAAAATCATTTTTAAAACATAATTGCAAACCCTTATATTTATAATGAAGCTAAATTCTTGGCCCTAACATTAAATTATATGCGTTTTATTTCTTCTTGAAAACCACACGTCTAAAAAACACCCTTTATTCATGTAAAGACTTTTTTTTGTTTATGTTTTATAGTGGCGTATGTTTATAGAATATGTTAAAATATTGAATGATTAACATCAATGTTCAAACATTAACTTTATTAGTATTTTTTTTTTTAATTATGTTAGCTCTACCTCTGGGAGGATCAGGCATTTCTGGAAGCTGAATCAGTCCACTTCTACACGGACGGATCAAAAACTGATGACGGAATTGGTGGGGGTGTGTACTCAGACAGGATGAATTTAAATCTCTCCTTTCGCCTTCCAAATCACTGTAGCGTGTTCTAGGCGGAACCTTTGGCGATTAAAGAAGTACTGTCTTGGCTTAAAGAAATCGTGATATCTAACACAGATATCCGCATCTTCTCGCAGAGCCAAGCTGCCATCAAATCCTTGGAATCTTTCTCTCTGCCAACTCTTTAACAGCCCTTAACTGTCGATCATCTCTCATTGAAATAACACAGCAGTTTAATTTTCACCTCTGCTATAGGTGCAGAGCCATAGGGATATTCCAGGAAATTGCAGAGCTGAAAACTCACCAGAAGTAGAACAACACTACCTATTTTGCCAAATAGGGCAAATATAGGTATACCCATTGCTACGTGTACACTTATGCTGAAGCAAGATACAATAGAGAAATCAAGCCTAAGATGGAAAAACATCACCAACTGCTTGGCGACAAAACATGTATATGGCCAAAGCTAGATCTGAAGCGCTCCAAGAGTTTAATATCTTTAAGCAGAATGCACATCAGCTCCGTAATAGGTGTCATATAGGGCAACCACACAACGAAGCTCGGAGTATTTTCAAAGGATGTCTGCAGAAGCTGTATGGATGAAGAAGAGAAAGAATCGATTCCTCATCTCCTCTGCACTTGTCCTTCTCTCTCCCAAAGACGTAAACTCCATCTCGGATATAACTATTCTAAAGCGATTCTAAGTGATCTTGAATATTGACATAAGTAATCTCGCACGCTTCGTAGGGAGCTCCAAGTGGTTCAATGAATATGGAGGAAAGTTCCATGATTCTTGTGAAATCACAATTGACACAATATGGTCTAAGTGTGTTCGAACCCGAGATTTTGATCAAACTTGACATTACAATGATATAGGAAAGACGAAAAAAGTGGGTCTCTCAAAAACGTCCGTCTGTCCGTCTGTCTGTCTGTTCGGCTACGGCCTAAATGGATGGGTCGATTTTCTTTAAACTTGGTACCTAACCTTTTTTTGGACATTCCCCCTATACGTTTTTTTTAATTTTTTTTTAGGACCAAAAATAACGGTACCTGTCATATAACATTTTTCGGCCAAAAACGTAAATAATACTTATTTTTCTCAAAATCGGCTTCACATAAAAAAAAACAGTAAACCTGATTACCTATAAGCAGCTATTTAGTAAAAAAAAAAAAATGGTTCCGAAAAATGGTTATTAATGGAACCTCCCAAAGAACCATTTTCTTGATTTTCAATTTTCTTGAAATTGATTTTGATCAATATTTTCATGAAAAATTATTGACACATTTTAAATAATATTGTGTACCTACAAAATATATCGAAAACGACTGAGTTGATTTTTATTAAACTTGGCAAAAAGCATTTTTTTAACTTTATCTCGAATATTTTAACAGAAATTATTCTAATAACTAAAAATAACTGTCCTCACATACAAATACATATTTAAAAATCGTTAAGAAAAATTTTCTTTTTTTGCTCAAAGATGACTCCTACGATTTTAATACCTACAATTTGATTTGTTTATCGAAATTAGTACGATCTAACATTTAAAATTATTAAATTTTACATTTTACTTTTATTAACATTTTCGACTCTTATTTTCCGATTAACAGATTAAAACTATGTTTTTTATACAGAAGCTTGTAACAAATATAAATAATATTGCATTTCTAAATTTTCCACAAACTAATTTTTGGATTTTTAAAAAATATTTCAAAATGATTTATTTTTAAATTCAATATCTTGAAAACGGGTGAAAATTTTTTTGTTGAATTTAATTTAAATTGGCGTAAGAATTTTTTTTCTTAAAAATGTTAATGAAATTGTATATAAATATAATAATTATAGTTAAATATTATTAAAACCGCTTCAACGTGACCACTCCTAGCTTTGTGAATAAGTTTATTAGACTCTTAGTTTTACTAGCGCTCGATAACTACCGCCTTTATAGAGTAAATAATGGGTTATTGCTCATTATGTTTTGATTTGACTTCTCTGTCGAGTATACGAGTACCTATAACAACCACCTTTACTTTGGATATAATATTCCTTTTTGTAATTTTTAAATCACATTATTCTGTCTTTAATTGCAAGAATTTTAAACTTAACATAAAATCAAATCTCAATCCATTGAGCACCATAAAAAGCAAGTATGTGCAACCTAATCGTGCTTATTTTTCCAAACGAACACCACGAACCATCAGTGGGTTTTTGTGGAAATGATGCCTTTTTCATGAATTGTCAACTTTGAAAAGAATCGATTTATTTTTAATATCCATTTTGATGATATGACTTGAAAGGGGACAATCCGTCCGTCTATTCGGAGAAAACTATGCGCAGAGATTTTTAAATTGAATGTTGGACTAATATACATAAACGACATCAGAGCTATATACTATTTAAATGGTCGACTTAGTTTGGATGGCTTTTTGGGTAAATTTTAAACCATTTCAAGGATTATCTTGTTTTCGACAATGTCCTGTGATGTGGGTTTTATTTTTAAATTTTTTTTTTATTTAAAACTTTGTAGTGGATGTTATAGTAAGAAGGAAATGAAGTGGAACTGTGAGCAGTGAGCATATCTAGTGCTCTCACTTCACACACATTTTGTTTTTTTTTTTCGGTTCAATTATTCCTTGGTTTTGTCTTGAAGTTACTATGTTAAAGAAATACTATGAAATTGTTATGCGAGTGATAACATTTAAATAGACCAGGCCAACACCAACACCATTGGGGTTTAATGCTGAAATAATATGTATCCTAATTTTTACCAGCAGGATTTTCTTCTTTCGGTTAATCTGGGCTTCACTTCCAATTAAATTTGGAATCGATAAAACGATTGAACTGGGCGATATTTTTTTTTAAATGTATTTATGTTTTGAATTGCTTGACTGTGATTATTTTCTGAACTCTAAACAATATACTAGGGAAAAAGTGTAGTTAGTTAAAAAGTCGTTTTAGTTTACTGATGTGTATTTGCCTATGTCTACTTTAGAAAATTCGTTGAAATTGTTTATAATTACTTCTTAGACTCACCATTTTCTTATTCACCAAAACATCCAATCAGCTGTTGCATGCAACCAGTTTAGTTTCAAAGAAAATATAAATTTGTATGACAATATACTGCAGCTTGCCCGCCTCGGCTTCGCACGGGTAGAAAAATCTTAGTTTTATTAAGAAAACAACAAGAAAGGTATTTTTCATTGTTCGACTTACCTAGAAAGAAGAAAAATCATTATTGGTATTAGCAGTGATAAAAAATAAACTTCTTATAAATTTAGTCAATATTCTTATGGGAATTCAATATTTTATTGGGAAAGACATTTTTTGTTGCTTACATAGGGCAAGTATTGGTTTCGTGTAAAAAAATCGACGTTGTATTCAAAATTAACACTTGGGAAAAGCTAAAGATTTTTTTAAAAATATCGAAGACTTCTGCATAAAAATTGAATCATTTTTGTTTTTTAGCAAAGAATTTTACTTTCTTAAGAAAAAAAAACTCCAAATAACTAAATACTTAATGAAAATAATATTCCTCTTTTTTGTAGGAAATTATAAGGGAAAATAGAAAAGATTTGTGGGATAAAAAGGGAATTTTCTGACTGTCTGCAGAGATTTCATATAAAAATGCGGCGCAGTGTCATAAGTTAAGTCCACAGGTTAAAAGTCCATAATCGACTTTTGACCCACTTGGATGAGTTAAAAGTCCACAAGTCTATTGTGAACGTGAACTTAACCAATCCAATTGGGTCAAAAGTCAAGAGAATTCCTTTGTAGACTAATGACCCGCAGTTTATGGTCCCGAGGCTCACTAAAGTGAGTCATAAGTCCATAATTATTTGATGTTGTCATCTTCGTGTAGAATAGAATTACTATTACTTTATAAATTTTTAAAAATTAATTATTAATTTCACTAAAATAAATTAAAACTTAAAATAAAAAACTATAACTTCCGTCAAGTAAATTCTATATTTAGACAAAAATATAAATTTTATGCCATATAAACAGTGGGGTAGGTATGAGGGCATGCTGTGTCCCGCTGCAACCCCCCTGGTTGGCTTCACTATAGGATTTGAAATATATAGGTGCAAGGTTGGTTATATGGAATTTTTTTTTTAGATTTAAAGAAACCTCATTTTTTCAAAAAAATTGTTATTTTGATGTAATAGATTTTGTTTTTTAGTCGAATTGTTTAAGTAAAATTTTCCGTAGACAATTTATTTTTATTGAATTACTAACCTCAAAGCATGATTAATTTTTTTCCAAAAAAGGGTTTTGTTTTAATTTTCAAAAAACACATTTGAAAATATATGTAAATAAAAATATTTGTAAATGTTTGATTAGGTAAATATTTGGTAAGGTAAATATTTGGTTATAAGGTCATTACAATAATTAACGACGTATGACCCTTCTTCTTCTTAATATTGTGGCCTTAAGAGACCCGAAATGTTGTGGGATGGGTTATAAGTTCAAAACTGATTTGTAGACTTATAACTCATCCAAGTGGGTCAAAAGACTTTTGACTTGTGGACTTTCGACACTGCTCCTAAAAATGCCCTCCCAAGAACTGAATCTTATAATGATGATAATCTCAAAAATCGATTCTTAAAAAAATCTTTAAATAGCTAGAAGTAGATGTTTGTATGTATATAATTTTCTTAAATAATTTGTGAAGACAACTGGCTCCGATGGAAAACTCTTCGGCATATTTCATGAGTTTGAATAATATTAATTTGTCGTTTTTAATGCAGCACAACCAATAGGTAAATGGCATGATGTTGACTTGATGGCAATATTAATAGCACTGGCTCCTTATTACTTATGACCTTCGAAAACCTGAAAAAGCTTTAAAGTTCACACTTAATAATATTCTAAAGGTAGTCAGAGTTTAGCGCTTTTCAAAACCCACATCTAAATTTTTGTAATTGCATTGAAGTTTGCGGTTTAAATTCTGGTATGCAAAAGACAAAGAACTTCATCGTTCTATATATATTTTTTGGTTTGATGGCATGGACGTTAGTCATGCACAAACAACGTTGAGGACTTAAATTTATGATGATGATTTAAAACCATTACTTGCCAAACCACAAAAAGAAACAATTCGATTTTTAAAATGACTATCTAAAGGGTGATTTTTAAGCTGGTTTGGTTTTGGCAACACTGGTTTTGACAGCTGACGTGTGTTTAGTACCTTGTGTCACTGTCAAACAGCTTCAGTTTGGTTTGCAATTTAACCATGGATCGTCTTACAAATGAACAACGCTTGAAAATTATTGAATTTTACTATCAAAATTCGTGCTCGGTTCGAAATGTTCATCGCGCGCTGCTTGTGTTCAGCGATGAGGCTCATTTTTGGTTGAATGGGTACGTAAATAAGCAAAATTGCCGCATTTGGAGTGAAGATCAGCCAGAAGCATTGCAACAGCTACCAATGCATCCCGAAAAAGCCACTGTTTGGTGCGGTTTATGGGCCGGCGGCATTATTGGGCCTATTTCTTCAAAGATGATGCGAATCGCAGCGTTACTGTCAATGGTGAACGCTACCGAGCGATGATAACAAACTTTTTTTTGCCCGAAATGGAAGTTCTTGACTTGCATGATATGTGGTTTCAACAAGACGGTGCCACATGCCACACAGCACGCGAAACAATGGCGCAATTGCAAGGCGAGTTTGGTGAACAGTTAATTTCACGTTTCGGGCCGGTCAATTGGCCGCCTAGATCGTGCGATTTGACACCATTAGATTATTTTTTGTGGGGGTATGTCAAGGCTAATGTCTATAGGGACAAGCCCGCTTCGATTGACGCACTGGACGCCAACATCCATGCATTCATTCGTGAGATACCGGCCGATATGTGTGAAAGAGTATGCCAAAATTGGACTCAGCGGATGGGCTACCTGAGACGCAGCCGCGGTCAACATTTGCATGAAATTATCTTTAAACATTAAATTGCAAGATTCAAACTATCGATTCAAATAAATATTTCATTAATTTTTCGAATTTTTTGTTTTTTTTTTTTTTTTAAAGTTCTAAACCTCTTAAAAAATCACCCGATATTACTTATAATGATGATAATCTCAAAAATCGATTCTTAAAAAGTTCTTTAAATAGCTAGAAGTAGATGTTTGTATGTATATAATTTTCTTAAATAATTTGTGAAGACAACTGAATCTGATGGAAAACATTTCGGCATATTTCATGAGTTTGAATAATTTTAATTTGTCGTTTTTAATGAAGCACAACCAATAGGTAAATGGCATGATGTTGACTTGATGGCAATATTAATAGCACAGGCTCCTTATAACTTATGACCTTCGAAAACCTGAAAAAGCTTTAAAGTTCACACTTAATAATATTCTAAAGGTAGTCAGAGTTTAGAGCTTTTCAAAACCCACATCTTAATTTTTGTAATTGCATTGAAGTTTGCGGTTTAAATTCTGGTATGCAAAAGACAAAGAACTTCATCGTTCTATATTTAGTTTGTGGTTTGATGGCATGGACGTCAGTCATGCACAAACAACATTGAGGACTGACATTTATGATGATGATTTAAAACCATTACTTGCCAAACCACAAAAAGAAACAAGTCGATTTGGAAAATGACTATCTATTAATTTAGGATTAAACCTTGTTCGCCTAACTGGTGATTGGATACTGCATACATAGGCAGTGGCATGGCACATGATTCCTACCGACTTCCCTTTTAAAATTTCCCCTACAAAATATAAAATTGATTCAATTAAAAAAACAATTTGTACCTACATAAATAATTTTGTCAAATAAATATAGCCTTTTATTTTTCCGTCTGAAGTCAAATCACAAGCTTCTAATTAGCATATCACTTTGTCCCCATGATTTTTAACAAAATAAATATGAACAAGACTAAAGGAAGTCGTCATATCCGTCTTATTATTTTAGTGTGTCTTGAATAATGGTAAGAATGGTATGCAAAGGGAAAAAAGGTATGCACACAAAGCATATCTAAGGCGTTTAAAAGCGTGTTCACATCTTATTTATAGCTAATCTGTTAAAAAGAAAAAAGTGATATGGTCGCAATTAGAATCTTATAACTTAAGCTCTGATGGTTGGATGTTTAAGATTGAAATCTTAAAATAACGGTTAAATAATAAGCTTCAATTTGGGGTAAGCAACAAATTATTGACTTTTTAAGAAATCTGCCGATTTCGTTAATTTAAAACTAAAAATTTTCTCTAAATTTTCCTTAAATTATTGCATAATTTTGTTTTAAAATAGGCTTCTTTGGTCAGTACTTGTAATTACAATGCTTCAGGTTAACTGTAAATTTAAATCATTATACATATATTAATGACTTGAGCTTCACAAAAAATAGCTTTTTCTGTCTTAATGTGGAACACAGACGTATACCTATACTTGGGTGTCCCAAATTTTGGAATTTTTATACCTATTCTGGCTTAAAAGTTTCGAAATTTCAAAAAAAAAAAACTAAACAAGTTTCAAGTCTCTATCTAAATGTTTACCCGTGCTGAATGAATTTTCAATTTTTCCATACAAATACATGTAGATTTCAAATAGTATTTTACTTTAAATTTTGGTAAAATTGTAAAAGTTGATGGAAAATTTTCTCACAGTTTTTTTAAAACAATATACAAACAGTAAAAAATAGCAAAAAATTTCATTGAATTTCATACCTAATATTGTTTAAAAAAAAAAAAACTGAAGACAAAAATTCAAACATTTTCAACATTTCGGACACCCTAACGTATACGTTCTCTTGTTTTTAGTATACTGAGAATCAAAGTTCTAAATTTAGCAGTTTTTTCCACCTACCACTACCATTTTAATCTATTCACGCCACTGATACATACATAACGGACTCTACGAACAACATTCTTAGAACTAGAAACTATGATTTCATGTATTTGTGTGGCAAATAATTGTCTCAGCTATGTACCTATAGAAGAGGTTGAGAAGGCTATAGGCCGGCTAAAGAAAAACAAAGCCCCGGGAGCCGATGGTATACCAGCCGAACTATTTCAACACGGTGGGCCAGCTTTACGTCAAGCAATTCATGAGATTATAGTGCACGTGTGGGAGCATGAAGAAATTCCAGAAGACTGGCGAAAAGGTATAATTTGCCCCATACATAAGAAGGGAGATGTCACAACGTGCAGCAATTATAGAGGTATCACGTTGTTGAGTACCGCCTATAAGATACTCTCCTCTATCCTACAAGACCGGATAACCCCATACGCTAAAACCATCATCGGACAATATCAGTGTGGTTTCATTCCAGGAAAATCAACAACTGATCAGATCTTTACCCTTAGGCAGGCGATGGAAAAATGTCTAGAATTTAACATCCCAACATACCATCTGTTTATAGACTTTAAGGCCGCCTAGAACTTTACAAAGCCATGAGAGAATTCGGCATCCCAAATAAATTGACACGACTATGTAGGTTGACCATGACCAACGTAACAAGCCAAGTAAAAATAGCCGGATTGCTATCCAAACCAATCAACATCTTTAATAGACTCCGACAAGGGGATGGTTTGCCTGCCTCCTCTTCAACCTGGCGTTGGAGAAAGCAATCCGTGACTCTGGCACGGCAACAAGAGGGACCATCGTCAACAAGTCCAGCCAGATACTGGCTTACGCAGACGACATCGACATCATCGGAAGAACCGAGCAAGCTGTACATGATTCCTTCATCCAGATCGAGCAGGCGGCACAAAATCTGGGGCTGCACATTAGTGAAGGTAAAACAAAGTACATGGTGGCGTCGAATGCGAGAGGAACAGTTGGTCAAACAATCAAGGTAGCACGAATTTGAAGTGGTGCAATCCTTTAAATACCTTGGGTCAATATTAGCAGCCGATAACAATATAGAAGAAGAAATACGCGGACGGCTTCTCAAATCCAACAGAGCCTACTATAGTCTGTCAAAGCTCTTCAAATCCAGAAATCTCACCATAACTTCAAAACTGCTGCTGTACAGGACCATGGTCCTGCCAGTACTCACATATGGATCCTAGACTTGGGTGCTTAGCAAAAGGCACTCCGACCTTTTAGCCGCGTTCGAGAGAAAAGTCTTAAGGAGAATTGTTGGCCCCATATGTGAGGAAGGACGATTCCGGAGACGGTACAATCATGAATTGTGGCCCCATATGTGAGGAAGGACGATTCCGGAGACGGTACAATCATGAATTGTACGCAATCTACCTTGAAGCAGATATCGTGACAAAAATTAAGCTCGGTAGACTCCGGTGGACAGGGCACCTAGCTCGCATGAGCGAAGAGGAACCTGCTCGGAAAGTTCTTTGTGGTACATTCTATGGTAGACGACAGCGTGGTAGACCATGCTTGCGCTGGAGAGATGGCGTAGACCAGGACGCCCGGAGCCTTGGGGTGCGAAACTGGATAGCGGCAGCTCGAGACCGGGATGGGTGGAGAGACTTGTTGAAGGAGGCCAGGACTGCACCCCGGTTGTCGAGCCGACGATGATGATTTACCTATAAGTTTGAAGAACATTTTTGTTGAAAAGAAAACCTTTTCAGAATGTCCGTTAGAAAATTCCATGATCTTTGACCATTAAATTTACCGATCGGTCATCAAATCGATGTGGAACTTTCTCAGTTTATAAAGAAAATCCCATTACTAGCGTCTAACTTAAATTGAGCTGAGTTAACAAGCTTTTCAATCAGTCTTTGTATTTTTAAAAGAAATTGACACCATAGTGCAGGGAAGATTTATGTTTTTTTGTTTCACAGTGGCACTTCCCTAAAAAAGGTTTGGTGTTGCTTAAACTTGAGAACCATCATTAGAAAATGAGTTTGTATTATCTTACATAGCGCAAAAAATATTAATACTTTTCATAATTCGCCGACAACCCTGTGGAGACGGCCGGCGTGGCGGAGTGTGGCCCATAATTAAAAATTCCATGGATTTCATAACCCAATCCAATATCCTTCTATTGACAAATTAATTGATTAAGTTTGGTTAAAATTGAAATTGAAATTTATTTCGAATCCATTGCTTTCCGTACAGACATAAAACATTATTTATCCCCAAATCATCTCACGCATCGATTGAACTTTTCTGAGATAGGAAATTCTCGTTTAAAAAAAAGAAAAAGATGAAGAAACCTTATACATATACACTAGCCGGTGATGGGCAGAACATCGATTAGTATCCATTATTTCAGTTAAAAGACCCAAGGTTTTGTTTTTTTTTTTTTCTTCTGTCTTTAATTAAAACCAAAAACTGGAAGAAACAAATTTGTTTCGATGCAAAACTTTTCTGAAGGGGTTCCTGTCGAAATCCTTTTTTGTTTTGTATTTGAATCGGGAGGGTTTCTTTTTATGTAGATTTGTTTTTGTTTGTTTATTATTTCTGAGCGTTGGGGAGGTGATGGGAGGGTAGGGGGAGGGTAGACAAAATTATATCATGATAACAGTTGTTGTGGGAAATGTGTTGAACTCGGCTCGGGGAGAAGTCCATCAGAGAAGAGAAAGAGGAGAGAACATCGTTATTATGGTGCGGTTATATATTTGTTTGGGGAAAAAAGTATCAAAAAATCAATTTTTGCTTTCACCAATGAATTGAGAAGGAAATTCAAAAAGTTTTACGGCAATAGAAATTCAAACTTTTTTTTTTTCGTTATTTATTTCAGAAATTGTTATGGGAAAGACATTCGAAAACACACTTTGTTGTGGTCATTGAATAGTTTTTATTTACATAGTTTTTATTTGGGGTGTTATTTTAGGAATCTCGTCAAGGAAAGGACAAACAGATACCAGATTGCTTGTTTACCATAATAAAAAGAAAAATGGGTAGGAACACAAGACTCTTGATTGAGGTTAGATTTAACAAGGGTGTCGTCGTCGTATAGTGGATATGGATATATATTGAATGACCACTGTTCAATCGTTTTTGATATTTGACCGAGATGACAAAAGTCGAGTAAGGAAAGTATATATGTATGTACGATGTACATATATGCGACAGAAAATAAATTTTTCGGGATAAATAAAAAGAGTGTTACAATAAACGCGATATGCAATGATTTGATTTTTATTTGTCATTTTCCGATCGTATATCGAATGAGCTTATATCACTTTTCGGGCTACAGGGCTATGTAGGGTATACGTTATTGTTATCCTCAGAAATGATCTAAAACTAAGGATGGACTTTTTAGTAAAACATAGGATTTACAAGCAATAATGCAGCAACTCCATACCGGATTTACGTAGAGTGTGTAATAAGTTTGTTTCAAATTTTTTTGGGGCACAAATGGGCAGGCCAGTCTGTCAAATTTTGAGGAGTGGGGATTAAATTCTCTTAGAGAGAAAAAAAACAACCGAAAAGTTAAGAAGGCTTTGTGCGCAATATTTGCTACTACTCTTAAAATGTCAAGACAAGAATCGACTAGAGTTGCCAGGGATCTATGCTAAATCACTATCGAAATTTTCAAAAAATCATAACCAAATCAAAACAAAATTTGCAAACTATCACGTAAGTATATATTTTATTGTAATAGAAACACAAATTTCTTTTATTTTACATTAAATTATATAGCTTAAATATATTCTGTTCACAAAAAGCACTAATATATTAGAGTAATTCGTGAGTTTTAAATACATTTTCTTTTTTATAAAAATGTTTGCTAAACAAAGGATAAATAAATGCAAATTTGGCAAAAAAAAAAAAAATGGCAACAAATTATGACAATTTTCAGTTTTGGTCAAGGTCTGGAACAAACTTAATGTTTCAACTCTCAACAATTTAAAATCGAAACAATACGAAAGTGTCATGTACGTGAATTTAGCACCACCATTTTCGATTTTCACAAAAACAAAACAAACTTATGCTGCACTTGTGGTGTTATGTGCCGTAATTTGTTTGTAAAATGTTTAACTTTGCAAATTTTACGGATGAATTTTTTTGCAAAATCAAGATTTTTTAAAATTCAAAGTTGTGCAGTCTTGTGCACAATTTTTCATGCTATAGGAATCGAAAAGATACAAAAAAATCGCATATTTGAAACTTTAATGGTCGATACTAAATTTTGCGAAGCCCCATAGCGTTAATTTGGCACCACCATTTTAGATTTTAAAAAAAAAAATAAAAAATGTCCTGTAATCATGCCGCTTATATTTATGAAAAAATCGCAAATTTTACGCATGAAATTTTTTGAAAAATTACGATTTTCTTAAAAATTTCCATACTTGCAACTTAAGAAAAATGTACTCGTAAGATTTTCAAATTTTCGAATTTTGCAAACATATTAAGGGCACAAGTTGAGCACATAACAGCACATTTCTCTCTTTGAAAATCAAATATGACTTACTTCACGCTTCGCAAAATTAATTTTTTGCCATAAAAGTTGCAAATATGCAATCGGCTTTTAGCAGCACAAACTAAGCACAAAACAGCACAACTTTGATTTTTTAAGAAAAATTGGAATTTTGCAGCCAAAGATTTATTTTCAACGTTTTTTTTAATGATCATATCGATTATGACTCGGCAAAAATTTTTAAAAAATTTATTAAAAAAACCAATGGCTGACCCATCACGGAAACTAATTGACCTTTTATGCCCAATTTCTTCACAGAAGCACTAAACCGGTCTAGCTCGCAGTACATTCAAGTGTTCCCGGTAAAGACAGTAATGTGGTTTGGTCTCAGTGCCTCGGTTCGGTCTCAGTGTCTTCGGCTCCGGAGATTAGTGGCTTGCTTGACAGCAAATTAGCGCTGCCATCTATAGTGTAGTAATGGAACAGTTATATATAAGCAACTATACACCACTATATTTCTTGAACTGATAATAATACCCTGTAATAGTCTTTTCACACAAAAACCAAAACGTGGCTTCCGGAAAAAAGCCCTATTTAGCATTTAATGTTCAGCTTTAAAGTACCTATTAATGACAAATTTGAGTAATTGGGCCTTCAGATCTAAAAGTCGAAAAATGTTACCGTTATGCCCTTCAGAAAAAAACACCCATCAGAAAAGGAAACAGGTACCATTTGTTTGGGGTTAATATTTAAACACACAAATATACATAGGCCTATCGGGCAAAGGTATCCTTCTCAGCAAAAAAAAAAAATCAACCCCAGAAAGTTAATTTTGTTTGGTTACTTTTTTTTTGCTCAATGTCAATATATATAAATGAAAAGATTAATTCCAATTAAATAGATACGCAAGTAATTTGCTTTCAATATTTTTATTTACATACATTTCAGAGGAGGTCCTTTTTCACTGCCCCCGTTTAATTCAACCCCCTTAGGCAACAATATAACCTTTTTTCATTTTTTTTGTGAAAACAACAGTAAAATTGTTCTGTCAAATATTTTTCAAATTTAATTTGTAGTAATTTTCAATTTTATTTGCAAATTGCTTTTGTTATCACTTGTTTTTATTTTGTTAATCGGACAAAATTTAATTTGTATACTAAAATCTATTTTATAATAAAATTCAATGTTGGTTTTGTTTTCTTTTTTTTTTTTTTCTAAAATGCTTAAACCAACACAGAAATCCTGGGAAACAAATTAAACAAATAATTGAATGTCTAATGGTGGATACGAAAAAAAAAACAAAGTTCATCAGTGTGCAGCAAATTGAATTTATATAACAAAAGCCCTTAAGGTTAATTGCTTTTCGCGACTCTTGATCTAATTACTGTCATTCAAAGTTGGTTGTGTATTAGAGCTTTGCCCACCCCTTCATTCCGAAAGGTTGGCTTGCTTTATTGGTGTTGTAATTAATGTTAATATAGCGCAAGTGTTTATTGTCCCACAGCCAAGCAGTGGGTATTGATTTCAGTTTATAGTAATTAATTCTACATATAAATAAATTCCTGTATTCATATCCTTATGGTTACCACGAAATCTGGTGTTATTTAGGTAATAACTGTGTAAACTTAAATTGTGTGAATTGATTAAAATGTGTTTTTTCAACAAATATACGTTAGTATGATTTAATTTAAGAAAAACTTGGTGGATTATTTTCACTTCAAAGAAAACTCGTATATGTGTTTTTGTTTTTAGGAAGACAGCATTTATTTTATAATGACAAGAAACATAAGCTCATGTCGCCTGAGAGCAGAAATATGATGACACCAATGACGCATATTTTAAAAGCTCTTGGATAAAACATAATTGATCAAGTGCCCTCTAGCTATGCCATTATACAAGGGTGTTTCTTAATTCATCAAGAATAATTCGACAAATGATTCTTGGGTATATTCTGAGAAAAAAATCGTTTTGCAGTATGGGCCTATCTCCAATTTTGCCAGCATTTATCGATGATTTAGAAAAGGCTTTTCGTTATTTTAAATCTGGTATCCCTTAGGCTATTTTGTTTGCAATATCCAATAGGACATCGTTCAAATGCCCTCCACGGCTTATTCTTACGATGGCACGGATTCGAGTGTTTCAATTTTCAACGACTCTTCCGAATAGATCTAGGTGAATTTGAGCGATGGCCTGTGTTGTGTTCACCTTAAGGGCATCATTCAATTGTTATGTATTCGCGCATAGACTCTGATTCAACTTCAAATCGCAAGACCTTGATGGTGGCCAATTCACGTCACCTCTGCAAGAGAAAACCTTACCCTCAAATTGTTCATGCAGAATGTCAATCGAGGAGTCTGCTCTGAGGCACTTATCACCATCCTGCTGGAACCACATGTCGTCTAGTTCTAGGTTCATTTGGTTCAATTTGGGCCATACAAAAAATTGGTTATCATCGTTCTGCAGCGCTCGCAGTAGAAATGACGCCATCGGCCCAAAATCCACAACAATCGGTAACGTTTTGAGGATGCTTGGTGAACCCCGTGTGGGTTGATTTCGTCCCGTATACGGAAATTTTGTTTGTTAACATAGCCATTCATCCAAAAATGTGCCTCGTCGCTATAAAGATAATATTTCGACTAAAATGCAGGTCTTCTTCCAAACGCTCCGAAACCCAATCAGCGAACAACCGGCATTGTCTATGGCCATAAACTTTGAGCTTCTTGGTCAGGTAGATCTTGTACTTGTACGGTTGTAGGCCCAATTTTAAGTCTGCGAAAGGCCGAGTTCTTATGCACGGCGAGGAATCGACTGCTTCGGGCTCTGTTGTACACTTTCACGGACCACGGCTATGTTCTCGGCCGATCTTGCGTTCCTTTGACTTACGAATGTTAGCTGATTGATTACCGCACTGGTCGGCTCGAATTTGGTCACCAAACGTAGAAGAGTCGACTGTGAAGGGCCACCACGTCTACCCTAAATGGGTGCAACGGACCTAACGTTTTCAGTAACGAACACTCATTTTGATAATAAAGTTTAATCATGTGTTTTATCTTGCTGTTAAATCGTGTTACTTCCCATGGTGATTTGGGGCACCATTAACTGAATAATAAACAAGAGATTTGACAGATATCTCTTAAACAACGTGGCGGCAACAGTCTGCCAAAATCTACCCGCGCCAATTGAAAAATCTTTTAGTACCTATGAATAATGGTCCGCCAAATAACTTTTTTTTTGAAAATGGCACAAAACATCGAGTGTTGCTTCGGCTGTGTGGCACGTAGCGCGCGCCGTCCTGTTGAAACCAAATGTTGCCAATATCCTTCTCTTCAATTTTTGTGAACAAAAATTCGTTCAAAATGGCCGGATAACGATCGCCATTGACTGTGACGGCCACTCCTTGCTCATTTTCGAAGAAAAATGGCCCAATTATGCCTCTGGACCAAAATCCGCACCAAACAGTGACTCGTTTTGGGTGTATCGGCTTTTCAATGTATGCGTGCGGGTTTTCTGTGCCCCAAATGCGACAATTTTGCTTGCTTACATACCCGCCAAGATCAATATGAGCTTCATCTGAAAAGATGATTTTTTGGCAAAATCGGCATCTTCTCTAAGTCGATCGCAGGCCCACTTAGCGAAGCGTATACACAACCATATTCGTTCAGCGGAAGGATAAAACTAATTATCTGTCAAATCAGACATGAGCTAAGTGTTACCATTCACGAAATAAGTACTAGTTGAAAAAAAAATGTTAAATGGTTCATTTTTTGTTATTTTTAAATTTAACAAAAATAAAAGATAATATCTTAATATCTACTACCTACATATATTTAAAATTGTTTACCATTAATCATTATGTTGTCGGTTTAATTTTGTTGATAATATTTGTTTTATTATACATACATATAGGTGTTTTTTTATGTATGTATGTTTGTACCAGTGCAGACAATAAACACTATGCACCTACTACTATATTATTAAAATTTAATCACTAAAGCATTTATTAGCGGTTGACAACAGAATCAAATGGTTGCTTTACAAATATGCGTTGAAGTGCATAATAAACTGACAATTAAAAATTAAATATATTTTATGATAAACGTTGGTTTGTACATACAAATTTGCTTAATAAAAAGAAAAACAAAAACAGCATATAAATAATTAAATACAAAATAATAAACTATATATCTATCGACAGTTATATGGGAGTTGCAGTAACCATATCCATTTATATTGATTTTCCAACAAAAATACTATACCTCTATCACTTCCACTTGATTCGGTGGTTTTTTTTTTTTTTCTTTTTTTTTGTTAATTGAATTCAATTTAAGTGATTAACACAAATTGTTCATTCATGATTGCATTTAAATCACGTTTATTCTTTCATTTTTTTTTTCTCGGCAAGATTAATTGAAAATTGGGAATGTACTCGGTTTTAAATTAATTTTTTAACAAGATAATTATACAGGGTGATTCTTGATTATTTGACAGATTCCCACAGCAAAAACTATGATGAGTATAGGATTTATTGAAATTCAAAATGAAAATGATTGCAAGGGGACCCTGAAAATATGTCAAAATTTATTAAGTATTGCGCAAACCGACACGCGATGACGGTGGCGATAGCGATATCAATGAATCAATAGTATGGAATACTATAAGTATGTATGTATATAACATTAGACTTCTTCGTTCAGTTAACTGCCTTGCACATTAAACTGGACCTACACATGAGAAGTTGCTGAAAACTGGGAATTTCCATTAAACATAAAGAATTGAAATGAGTGTTTGAAAGTTTAAGGTCGATCGACAATTCCAAGAAGATGGGTTTTTGTCACGTAGAAAACATTAAAATACAAAAATGTAAGTGTTGCCGGCTGAAATTTTTCTATATCAAGTCGATTTTTAAGAAAATTGCCCCTCCTGCCTTAACGGGGGGAAATAGACTTACAACGCCCTAGCCTATAGCTGCATCTTATACAAAACATCCATACATATTATATTACTACATTTATATTATTTAAACGATATGAATTTATTTGAACAATTACCTATTGAATTATTTGAGATAATATCAAAATTCCTCACAATACAAAATTTTAAATTTCTAAGGACTTTTTTATAATGTAAAACTCTGCCTACATATAAGAAAAGTTGAGCGTGGCATTAAATCGTCTTCCCAAACCATCAGGCTGCTATTTGGAACAAACTTTGAAAAATTCAGAAAAATTGGTTCAGAAGATTTCGATTTGATAAGTCACTTTTAAAGGGTGTTTTTTTTTAGATATAGAACTTTAAGTTGGCAACACTATTTTAACTGGCGGCCATTTTGTCAGCTGTCAAGTGATTTTTTTTAGTTTGGTTTGGCATTTCAACGTGAATAGACTGACACCTGGACAACGCTTCCAATTTGTGCCCAAATGGGCCCAAAATAAGATTGCAGCTGTTATTGTTTAGCGATGAAGCTCACTTTTGGTTGAATGGATACGTAAATAAACAAACCTGCAGTAATTGGAGTGATGATAATCCTCAAGTGTATGTTGAGATACCGTTACATCCACAAAAACTGATTGTTTGGTGTGCTGTATGGTTTGGTGGAATAATTGGTCCGTACTTTTTTAAAAACGATGCTGGCCAGAACGTTACAGTCAATGGTGACCGCTAAAGAGCCATGATTACTGCCTTTTTCGTTCATCAATTGAACAACCATGATGTGCAGGAGCCGTGTTTTCAACAAGACGGCGCAACATGTCACACAGCTCGTGCCACAATTGATTTATTGAAGGAAACGTTTGGTAACCGCATAGTTTCACGTTACCGACCCGTGAATTGGCGACCAAGATTGTGCGATTTAACGCTGCTTGACTATTTTCTGTGGGGATATATGAAGTCGGGCTACGCCGATAAGCCCGAAACGATTGACCACTTGGAGGACAACATTCGCCGAGTTATTGCCGATATACACAAAAGTTGGAAAAAGTCATCGAAAATTGGTCCTCCAGATTAGACTGATTCCGAGTCAGACTTGGTTATCATATGCCAGAAATCATATTTAAACTATAATGCCAAAAGATAATCTTTGGAATAAAGTAAATATCATTTCAATTTAAAAAAAAATCATCATTGTTTTATTCCATTTCAAAGTTCTATACCTCTAAAAAAAACACCCTATATACATTAAAACACCCTTTATACATTAATTTTTATAGAAGAAAACATAACATGAAAAAGTTTGAATCCAAAATGCTGTCTTATAGAAATTTTTTACAGTAAACAAATTCATATGTTTTGTTTTTTTTTTTTTTTTTTTAATTTAATATCTCCAAAAACTTGATCTTAGCTTTTCTGTCACTTTCCAATTTTTCCTGATGAAATTAGCACACCCTTTTTACCTGGAGCAAATATGTATTTTTATTTGTATTATAATATTTATTTGTGAGCAAATACCACGATCCATAACAAAATGAAGTGGTTCTGTATTATTACATCCTTACATACATAAATTGAAATAATAATAAAACAAAATTAAGCAGAAACATGTATGTATACGTACGTATACGTATATTATTACAACTCAGCTTATGGTCGATAGAGCTATATCTATTTTATTTACATTTTAATGCATTGCTTTTGCTTTATTGAAATGAAGTACGATTAATATAATAACCTTCTTTTATTTGTAGATGCAACAACAATTTGGCAGGAATTAATACAATTTTTTAATTATTTTTCTTTTATATTATTCAAAAGATTTAAATTTATACTTTAAATTATATAAATAAAAGGGGAATAGCTATTTATATAGAATGTTTGCATGAATGATGCCTGGAGTATAGACACCTTTGATAGACTAGCGTTTGATACTATACACGCAAAATGACTTTTTATTGAATTGAATAAGATGAGTCGAGAATAATAAATTGGTCGAACTCCATAAAGAAGCTGTGAAGAACATATCCATATTTTTGAAAAAACATCGAAAAAGGACATTTTCAGATACATTTGGCATGGTAACAGAGCCAGAGGGGGGGGGGGGGGGCAAATTATGGAGAGAAGATAAATATTTGTTAAGATTTATAGTAAAAAATGAGAAAATTGTTAGTTGTGTGGTTTTGTCCAGAGCACCTATCTCCGGCCCAAGTAACATCGCTGGAGCTATTAAAATCAAAACTGTCCTTCAACAGCTCCTAGATAGTGAAATCCGAAGCTACAGCTCTGTTGGAGATTATTTCACAGCTCCCTACATTAAATTTGAAAATAATGTTCTAAATATATTCGAAGTTTTAGAACACTCTTAGCTCTATTAATTTACAACGCTTCCAGATTTAAAAATATGCTCCCTAACACAGTTCATGATATCTTGCAACGATCAAACTCTAAATATCAGCATACTATAGAGGCATTGTAGAGCTGCTAACAATACATGCGCAAAATACTAACGCATAATCTGTCAAAATGTCAAAAAATTGCATCTACAGAGCTACACTGAAAGCGGCTGTAGAGTTGAATTACTAATATTCTCACATTAAATTTGGTGGCAAAATAATTCATCAATAGAGCTGCAATAATGCACATATAAAGCTGAATAAATAGTAATCCCTTTTCAAGACGATTCTCCCAATCATATTATAGGGTGTTATAAACTAGAAAAAAAAAATGAATTCAACCGGAAACCTTAAAACAGTGGAAAATAAATTAATTCCTTTCACTTTAAAATTGAAATCTTAAGATTAAAATTAGACACGGAATTGACAATTTTTTTATTAAAATAAATTAACAATGCAGTTACCTACAGAAAATTAAATCTTCGACTGAGTCGCACAAGTATACTTGCTCCTACTTTTTGAATTAATAATTATTTCTACAATTTGAAATTACGTATAGAGAGGTATTCACTTAACATTTTCTAGCTTTCAATATTTAAAACAACCTATTTTCTACAAAGCCCTGAACAAAGAACTGACACATTGCTCTCAAAGCGATATTGCAGCTCTATTAAAGAGACATTTTGTCCATAAAAAAAATAAACATGCGAAAAATTATTTGATTTATTTGTTTCCATTCATTTAAAAACATTTAAAATTTTCACTTTAAATATAAACACCCAATAGGGCACATTTATAGTCACTTTTAAACGCTAGCAGTTTATCTTAGACCTGGTTTTATCATATCTAAATAACATTGAATAAACCCCAGTCTAAGATAAACTGGAGTTTAAAAGTGACTATGAATATGCCCCAATATGTATTGCGATGTAAAAAGCCCTTTATTTCGTGCTTCGATACATTCATTTTACCGATTGCATAATAAACACAATTTGGAAGGCGCGTTATAATTTTGCGAAGTACTTTCAAAAAATGTATGAAAAAACTAAGCGCGCACTTAAAATTCACTGGCATTTACTCGAAAAATATTAATTAGATACATTATTTTCGCTATTAATAAATAATAACTAATTAGCTTGTTGATATCACAATATAAATGAAGTTTACGCTTCCTACCATTACACACATGAATTACAGTGTGCTACTATTATATTTATTTATCATTTGGATTTCACAAACTAATACAAACAAAAATCTGTCAAAAGTGCTCCTTTTAGGATATCATTATGATTATATTAAAGAGGTTCAAAGTCACTAGTCACTGATAACAAGCTGATAACGAGCAAAAATGTGATCTCAAACTCAATGAATTAGCTGTGAGAAAGCCCTAGAATTGATCTAAGGGTGAATCTAGAGCTCTTTCTTAAATAAAAGAGGTTTAAGATTTGCTGTATAAGAGCTTTTAAAGCATTTAAGCAGCTAAAAATGTTTCTTGGGGGGCGATTGATCTTTTATTGTAATCTTAATATTTATAGAAATTCGTAAAAAAAAACCTTTAGCTAACTAAAATGGGTTGGGGTCAGAATATCAAAAACGAAAAAAAATCCCAAAAACTCAAAATCCCAAAAACTCAAAAACCCGAAAACCCAAAATCCTAAAAACCCCAAATTCCGAAATCGAAATTCCGAAAAATTATATAAAATGAAAAATTTGTCCAAAATTGACAATAATATATTTGTAAAGTTAAATCGGGCTTTTTTGGTCACTTCCTTTTATATGCAAATAAAACCTTATTTCATACTTTTCCCTACGTTTCGTCGTAATTTCTCGACTTCATCAGGGGTAGTTTATTAAATTATAATAAATTTGATATTTTTACATAAATGGTGTTTTAGTCTAAAATGAATGTTTCCATCGTTAAAACGAATATAGGCAGTGAGAAACTTTGTTTGGACCGCTTCACTTACCTACCATGTGAACAAAAAATACAAGGATTTCTTACAATGGTATTTTTCCATTTGAATTCAGGGATTTTGGCCAATCGGGATTACAGGTTTTTTGGGATTATGGGTTTTTGGGATTATGGGATTTCGGTTTTTCGTTTTTTTTGGGGTTTCGGGATTTCGGGTTTTCTGGATTGTGACTTTTATGGATTTTGGGTCTTCCTGATTTAAGGTTTTCGGAATTATGGGTTTTCTGGATTTTGCGTTTTTGGGATTATTGGTTTTCTGGATTTTTTGGATTTCAGGATTATGTCCGTCTCCCTACTGAAACTAATTGCCGTTTAATGGGGTCACTTAGACTTTTCAGATGGTATACTTTTTTCGAATATCCCAAAACTCGCTGATGACCTTGAAAAACTTTAGCCATTGATTCAAAATTTTCTTTGACTGACCAATTTCTAAAACTAGTTCACCTTTTGTGACCAATCAGAGAGAGAGCCTAAAAATCAAGTGGAAGATAAAAATATGCGGCTGTTTTCACGACTTTCTTGACACTTTTTGAGCATTCTTCCAGGCGGTTTTTAATTTTTGTTTTACAATACAAAACATTTTTGTAACCCTTAAGGAAAATCTTTCAGGTTTTTCCTTTGTCACTGAGGTAAACTCGTCGCTTCGGTGTCCAGGATCCTTGCCAAAAGAAGCAATGAAACTTGGGCTTGGAGGGTCTAACTCCGAATTAATGAGACTCTTTTTTATTTTTTTGTAACAATTCTTCACAATCTTCATTTATACGTACTTAAAATACCTAACATACTAGTTCATATACCTACCTTTAAGGATTTTAACAATTCTCAATCAACTTACTAATAATAGGTTGTCACATATTTGTAAAAATTTTCCTCAGAATCCAATCTGGAGAAAGTTCTGGTCAGAGGTCTATTCTTGAAATCTTGAAAAAAGCTTTTTCCGGCGATATCATGACTTTTAGATTATAGTAGGTATATGGAACAATATTCGATTTTTTTCAAAATTGTTTCAGAAAATTTCAAGAACTTATTTATAAGTTGCAATAATTGTTAAAAAAAACAGAAAGTACATACATTATATATTAAATAATACCTTGAACAGCTTTTGGTCCAATAACACTATGAAAGTCCGCATTTATTAAATTATGTAAATTTCATTTGGCCTCATAGTATTGCACTGCAAGTTTGTATATAAAAATATGTTATGCATACAAATGTCCATATTTGTTGACTTTTTTCCCTACAAATATTAACACATTTAATTTACAAATATACCTTTCATAAATTACCACTTGTCTTTTTGTATGCTTATACCTATATACAGAAATAAGAGAAAAAAAACAAGAACAAAAGAAAAATATTTAATGAAACATTAAGCACCGGAATAATTTTTCATTACCCAAGCAATAAATTTGTATATTGTTTTGCACTCAAATTTATCATATTTCTGAAGTGGGTTTTCTGTAACAAAGATATTATTAAAATTAAACGAGTGCTACTGTTTTTTGCAATCAGATTTTTTTTTTAATATAAATGTTCTTTATTTTTGTTCAAGAATGCTCTGGCGCCATTAAATAAAGAGTCCAGAAATATTAAAAACACTTTATCCTGAAATCATAGCTCATTGGCAATTAATTTAAACAACAATGAAGACCAACTGCGCAGCGCACCGTTGGCTGAAGCCATTCGCGTGTAATTAAACATTATTCAATTCATTTCGTACAAAAAAGAGTCTTTAATGTTTTTTTTTACGATACCATCGAATTGCGATGGACATTAATAATAACAGGATGTAATACCACATCCTGTATTTTGGACACCACCACTATGCGTGATAATTATTTTTAATTTTACTGTTGGTACATACTATACCATTTTACCAAGTATTGTATGTCTACCTTCCTGATGTGTATAGTTGTTGTGGGGACTAAAAATAGCAGTGTTCAAGTTTACATTAATGAAATGTGTGTGAAAAGTCCCGCCTGGACATATGTGTCGAATGCTGTCTTAAAATTTATGCGCAGATTCATCCCATTCGATCCCTTTATATCCCATCAGGCATCGCATGCACAAGTTCTAGTTTACAAATTTGCCTCTTTGTGTATTTGTTTTTGAATGGTTGTCTATACTCGTACCTTTACTGACACAAAGCCGCAAGCTATTTAATTTGCACACGCTCAATGAACGAAAATCAACTCAATGGCTAGGCCATTGTCTATCGTCCTATCCTCTATCCTCTATGGTATGCGGAGAGCACTAAAATGTTCCACAAAATTTCTAGATGAGTACCTATCTAACCTATAGATAGTATCGACACCACCACCGTTTGCAACCCCTCTCTACTGCAAAGCCATCCATAATGGTTCAATTATTTTTCCACCCTATTAAACTGGACAATTTTCTGCTTCTCATAATTCTTGTAACATAGGTAGAGGTAAGGTATTCTCTAGGCCCAGATCAATTGATTGGCCGGTCAATATGCTGGAATAAAATGTAGCTTGTAAAATGTAGCAAACTTGGACTTCTAAGCTCAATGAGTCCCTAATTCATCCCATAATTCACAAAACTTTTTTATGAATGATGGGTTTAATAAGGTTTCGGACGCATTCATTATCTGTCGCATACATTCCACTCATTCGTGTGTTTACAGTTTTTAGTTGACAGTTGTTGTTTTTTTTTCAATGAAATGTTCAATTAAAAAGTGTCTTACAAGTCTGGAGGTTTCGGGAAATATTAATATTTTTTAAACAAAATTCAGAAACATTAAGTAATTTTTTTAATATTTATACAGATATATTGTATTTTCACATTATCATTCATAGTTTTTTTTTTTTTTAATTTTCAATTACAAAAATTAAAAAAAGTCTTAACCCATTTTTTTTTTCAAAAAAAAAAAATATGAAATTGTTTTAAACTACCCACATTGAACTTACGTAAAAAGTGCGGGTCCCACAGTTCTGTCTGTCTGTCTGAAGTGATTTTCTCTAAATTTTGAACATAAAGTTTTATAGTGAGACATTTTAATTTTGTTTAGGTCCAAAAATAACAGTATACCTGCGTACAATCGTTATGAAAAAAAAATTATCTCGGAAACGGCTCTGACGATTTGGATTAAAACTTGTATGTGCGCTATAGTTCATAATGATGTATCTATTATTTTTTTAATTTTTTTTTTTTTTGAAAAAAACAATATTTTGAATGTAAATGATTTTTTTTTTAATTTTGTTTGTAAGCTTATATTATTACTTGAAATTTTATACACAAAAAAATATTTTTTTAAGAAAATCGCTCCTACGATTTTTGAAATGTTGTTTGCATAAATTCATATTTTTGTTCAGGAATACAGACGGCGGCGTTCTTCATTTGGAGAGATAAGCTTTTTAAAGTACCTAGCTGATTTTACCAATTAAATAACCAGCTTCATGCTTCTTTATAATTTTCTCTATTTGTATTATACATATTTCTAAAATGGAACCGCAATTGCATATTAAAATTATAATTTTATGTTATTTCATTTCATTTAAATTAATTTTATTTTATTTTATTTTATTTTATTTTAATTTATTTTATTTTATTTTATTTTATTTTATTTTATTTTATTTTATTTTATTTTATTTTATTTTATTTTATTTTATTTTATTTTATTTTATTTTATTTTATTTTATTTTATTTTATTTTATTTCATTTTATTTTATTTTATTTTATTTCATTTCATTTCATTTCATTTCATTTTATTTTATTTCATTTCATTTCATTTCATTTCATTTTATTTTATTTTATTTCATTTTATTTTATTTTATTTTATTTTATTTTATTTTATTTTAGTTTAGTTTACTTTATTTTATTTTATTTTACTTTATTTTATTTTATTTTATTTTATTTTATTTTATTTTATTTTATTTTATTTTATTTTATTTTATTTTATTTTATTTTATTTCATTTCATTTCATTTTATTTTATTTTATTTCATTTCATTTCATTTCATTTCATTTCATTTTATTTTATTTTATTTTATTTTACTTTATTTTATTTTATTTTATTTTATTTTATTTTATTTTATTTTATTTTATTTTATTTTATTTTATTTTATTAAAGATGAATTTTTTGCCCATAATGAGAGTTTTGCGCTTTGGGCCAAAGCCACAATCTGTACACCACTGTTGGCTGTCAGCGATTACCATCGACGATCATATATTATGTACATTTTCAAAACTCACTCCTCCTATGAAAGTGAATACACAAACACATAGCCCATTTGTTCTAGGAGCTTTTTGGGGTTCATTTAGCGGTTCCTTGCATTTTGTTTTAAGTGCCAAAAAAAATTAAGGTAAAAACAACATTCAATAGCTGGTCATAAAAAAGAAGCACATTGTAACTAGTATACCAATAGGATTTTTTGTAATTTGATTAAACTCGAAAGAATCTTAAACAATGAGCGAACTTTTTAAACCTACCTACACCTTAGATGCTTCTGTTTATTTTTTATTATTATATCTATCTACCCTTGATATAGCTCGGTTGGCTTGGCTGTATGGTACTTAACATCACAACCTTAACCAGATATATAAAAAAAAAAAAAAAAAAAAAAAACGTCCTTTTTCTTGTATGGGAAAGAGGCAAAGCATATACATACCTCCTGGATGTGAGAGTTTTTAGGGCCATTCATTCTTAAAGTAAGTATAGCTGACCTACATTTTGATTTTTAAAAACTTTTGTGCCTGGGTGGATAAATTCATTAAAATGAAAAAAAAAACCTGAAGTGAACAAGGTTTATATTTTTATATGCAAATTATTTTATTTATTTATTTTTCAACATTTGCGTACGAATTCCCATATGCAAGAGATATGTAAACTAAACCTTAACGTAAACTCAATAACATTTATTAAAAAAAAAAATAAATGATTTTATAATGTTTTAGAATTATTAATTTTAATTATTTCCTGGAAAAGTTACGAAACTTTTCTTTGCAAAATAAAATTAATTCTAAAATAAACTTAAGAATCTTTCATAGGTACCTCATACCTACCTATGTAGGTATATCTAAACTTATTTATACCATATGATTTAATTGGCTCACTTAATGTATTTACTTAACTTAATTGATTTTTTTAAACTGTTCTGTATAGAACAAGCATTTTGGTTTCCAGTACAAAAAAATCCGGGCTTCAATCGAACTTAAACTTACGTTGATAGAGAAGTCCAATAAAAATGTGTTTCTTCATATCGTCTAACCCTCACACAGTGGTGCCCTTTGAATGGGAGGGTGGAAAAAAATCCAGGCTGATGATAAATGACATAATCTAATCAGCACAAATATTTTTTGTCTGCATAATTAAAAATAAAAATAGTTAACATGCGTTAAATCAATTTTCGGCCGCCCTCGCCCCATAGAAACCATTCTTCATACTGACAGGATTCTTAGGTAAATACTAGTAAAATTACACCGTTAGATAAGATCCATTGTGTTAAATCTAATGAATATGTTGTTTTACTGTAAACTCCGAAACGTGGAAATTCTAGAATTTACGGTCAAAACTTATAATTTTCATCAACATTGTATTTTTAAAAGTCCGAAATATTTTCCCGATATATTTAATTCATTTCTAAGATCAGTTGATTGAACGTTTGCTGTCTCAATATTTAGGCAAATATCATCAAAACGATGATCGGTCGGAACCTATAATACGTAGCTATATCGCAAGTAAAAATAAGCAGGGAATTTAAAAAAAGGACGAGACTAGAGACATGCCAATTGTTAACAGTCAAACGGTGCATCGATGAAATTAGGAATATGAGCAGGCAAAATCCCTTCTGTTCATGGTAGTGTTAGTGTTAGGGTAGGTCCTGCTTGTGCAGCTCGGTGAGTGTGGCAGATGGATTGAGTTAAGATCGCATTCCATATCTGACCATCAAAGGGCGCTCACCGAGGTAGCGCGATTAATAAGCGGAATTAACACTTAACTATTGAGAGTTTTACACAATTTATAACAGTTATAACAGTATTTCACCGTTAAAAGCGAAGTGCGTGACTTGAAAAAAAATCTCTAGGTGCCTAAAAGTTTCTTAAAAAACTATTTTTTTATATTTTTACTAAATTGGTCATATCTTTTTTTTCCCGTTATAATACGCGTAAGACCTAATAACTGACATAAAATAGAGACGCAAGCCTTTAAGATGAAGTATCAAAAAAGTTTTGTTTTGATAAAAACATAAAAGAAATAAAAATAAGCTGCGATAATGATTTGCTATTTGCTAGGCTAGGTCGGATTTTTTTTTGGAACGTTTCCGCAAGTTTTATTTCAAAATCTATTGTTCCCACAAGAAATATGAACGATTGGATCGCAAAAACTTGCTCTTGTGTTTAAGAACTGTTTTGCAGCCACATAATTATATTAGAGATGCATGATGATATTATAGGTATGATATCTTTAACAATGTAATGTTAAAAAAGTAAATAGAAGGTACTAAAAATATATTTTTTTTTTGTTAAAAAAAAATTGTTTTCAAATTTGTTAAATACAATATTGGTCAAACTTTAATGAAGCACTAGACTGCGAAATAATAATAAAATCGGTTAAGACTTTGCAGAGATATATGCGAATAACCCAAAAATAAAACCATTTCTCAAAAAACGTGGAATGCTTCAAACCTCAAACTCAGTTTTCTTGAAATGACTTTTATCATTACAGGTACGAAGTTTACTAAAAGTCGTTGGAGTCGTTTTTTGAGAAAATTTGAAAAAAAAAACAAAATGTTTGTATGGCAGCTACCCGTTTCTACTACTAAAATTCAAATTTCCCCTCTATTGCATCACAAAAAAATGCTTTGTAAGAAATTTAGATTCATATCATCTGTCGAAATTTCATCACTCTTATTCCCAGTTTTTCAGTGTTGAGTTAAACCAGAGTTAGCTAACTCTAGAAGTAAATGTTCCCACAGTTAACTGAGGCAGCAGTTTTTCATTGAAGAATGCATGCGGAACGACTAAACAAACTCGCTGAATAAAACATCAAAAAACATCTATTCGCAGTTAATCCTGACTTAAATCAACAAACCTTTTGAGTTAACTGGCGTTTAACTTTAATCTCGCACTGAAAAACGGGACCTAAGTATTTTAACTAACAAAAAAAAAAATCTGCAAATGCTTAGATTGCACTTAAATAAATGGTTCAGCTTTAAAAACCTCTATAAAAATAACAGTTTTACGATACAACATTTTGAGGAAGTCATTTCGATTCTCAAATCTCAACACATACCAAATTTCATAAATGTTACCTAAAGAATAATTTCGGTTAAAACAAGAATACAGAATAAAAAAACAAAAAAATATAGTTCATTCACAATATTTCAGAGAGGTTTTGATAGATTTTTCAATTTCAATTTGTGATTCATTTTATAGCTTCGTCCAAGAAAAGTACATTAAACAATTGTCGTATATCTGCACATATAATGCACGCCTTTTAGCAAAGGTACAATTTTTCTCTTAGTACAAAAATAAAATATACAAACAGATTAAAATGAAAACGAGTTACAACTACTATAATTATATCCCAACTAACAAACTGCCGGAGTTAAGCTCTTCAAATCTGAAAAGAACTCCCATAAGAATCTTATAAATATATCCTATTGCTATACTTAAGAATAAATCTCTTGTTATGAAACTCAATTTTGTCTCATAGCATTTTTATTGTAAGAGCTAAGCATTTTTTTAAATTTGAAAGTACTTAAATCCTATATCTAAATCTATTTAAGTCTCATAAGTATCTCGTTATATGAAATTAAAACTCTAAACGTCATTTTAAGTCTTTATAATCCCATAATAATACTTCAATGAGATTATTCATAAATAAGTTTTTTTCAAGATTCTAATAGAAGCTACGACGCCAGCTTTGAATATCAAATGAACAGATGTTATAGTTGAATTGTACAGTGCGTTCTTTTTGTTCACAAAACTTGCTTCTGTTCATGTTTCTATCGGATTGGTTATTTGATTGGTAGTGGCAGATGTAATTTTAGCTTTCAAACAAAAGTCTGTTGTTTTCGTTGCAAGCAAGTTTCTTTGGTCGATTTTTTGTTCTCTTTGTTTACCTAATTTCGGGGCTGTAGAACTCGTAGTAGTGAATTTGATCATAAATATTATAAGAACAATTTTCAGCACCGAAATATACTAAACAAAAAGCACACGTTTCAAACTTAAGGTAGTTAATACTATTAGTGTTATTAAAAAGAGGAAACAATCTGCTTTTTGCTTTCACATTTAAATTTCTTAATGATAGTAGGCAATTGCAATAAAAAGGAACGCCCCACAGACAAATGTGTTTCGTTTGAAAGTTAAATGTCAAATTTAAGTCCCATAAGAGCATCTTAGCTCCCATAAGAAGTACTGTCTCTCAGAGAAAATTTATATTTACTGAGAGCGACACTTCTTACGGGAGCTCAAACGTTCTAATGGGACTACAATTTGACGTTTAACTTTCAAACGAAACACATTTATCTGTGTTGCTTTCCGTTTCATCATCAATCAACAGCAGCCATGTTGCAATATGAACAAAATGTTTTCATTATATTTTGAGGGTTACCGTAGCTTAAAAAAAGTATTCTAAATAAATTATCTTATTTGGTTTTTCATTCTGACCAAAACGTCATATTCATCTTGTTTTCTCTTATTTGCTGTCGATATTAGTTGTATAAAAATTGGATTTGTATAACTTAGTATACAGCTACTATACCAGAGAAGAATGAGCGGGGACATTCTTTTTTGTGTTATGTCATTATTTAAAATTTGTGACAGCAGTATATTAACACGACACAAGTTAAATGGCATCTTTAAAAATCAGTTGTTTTTGTCAGTTTTTAATGACAAATATATTGGAAGATTTCAGAAAATCTTAATAATGAAAAAGCTTCACATTTTGTGCCACTCTAGATCCAATTTTTGTCATTGAAGCACAATAATGACAATATTTGGAAAAAAATATGGTATTAATGATCGCATTTTGTGAATTGTATAAATACATATTTTAGTGATTTTTGTATCTAAAAAAATATTAATGGTAACCCTTTTTCTTATTATAATTAATAACAAAATATTTTTAATACGCATAATTTTGGAAGCGCGTTGTTATTTTTCGAAGCAAAATGTGGAAATTAGTAGATGCAATTTTAATTGCACCAAGAATTTAGCCTACATATGCCATGATCTTAACAAATATAATACGTCAATTAACTTGTGAGATAAATACTCGCACCAAAAAACACATTATTTTTTGACATGAGAGAATCACAAACACACATAAAAACTATTCGCCTACCTTCTTCAAAAAAAGAAATTAAAAATGCGAAAGATATATGTTTTTTTTCAAGTTTACACACACTCATTCTCTTTTTAACTACTTCTGTAGGTAGAGACGCACTCCCATAGGAAGAGTTCAGAGAGCTTTACAAGATTTACAAAGCGGCGTCTATAATCGCATAAGAAGAATAAAACTCTTCGTATGGGATCAAGAGGCTCCCATAACTAGGCCATTTAAGGCTTTTAACAATCTTATAAGAATCTAGAAGAACTCCTCAAGAGTGCATTAAGCTTCCTAAAATAAGTCTTGTAGCGCTCTCGGAGCATCTTATGAGGAAAAATGTTACTTCGATAATGGTAGGTACATATCTCAATCAAGATTTTTGGAGTGTACTGTACGTGTACACAGACTTGACAATCTTTTGTCAACAAAATAAAATATATAGGAATTGACAAACAAAAGAAAACTTGAGTGGATTCATTTTAATATAAAGAAAACATCAACAATTTCACAAAAATTGAGTTGACAACACAAAAATAAAGACTTCTGAATATCTCAATAAATCTTTCGTTTGTCCATATTCGTATAACTCACCTTAGGGTGAAGGGAGAATAAATTGGATTTCCTTTTGTTCTGGGTTCAAGGCTCAGTCTTATTTTTATGTTTTTATTTAAATTAAAAAAAAAAAATAAAACGATTTGCATTCATCCATAAAGGACAAAATAATTCACTTTCTGGAGTAGGTAGACCTTTCAAGTGCAAATCCAGGGGGTGGGGTGTTCAGATGGTTCTTTCTTGTTCATCTCTGCTTAAAGTCGGACGTCACTACCACATAATTATTATTATTGATGTATAAGTAGGTAAATCTGGGTGGCAGAGCTGTGGTTAATTCCATGGTAACTCATGTTACATTCGGGAGGGTCTTACGAGTTATTGTATTAAAATTTACTTCAAATAGAAATAATACAAAATAAATATATTATACATTGTAGTCGTTTGTCCTCTAAGACCAAATAAAATCTGTCGGAAAAGTAGATTAAAAAAACACGGTTTTTCCCTTTAACTAATTTTTAAGTAGAAACCCCAAAAATGGTGTTAATAAATTTACACTTATCTTAAAAAGCATGATGTACCTACATCGCTCTAATGCCAAACAATTTCAGAAGTGATTAAATCAATTTATTTCTTATTATGGTTGCTTACAAAAAAATCAATTTCAACTGTAAGATTGAAGCTGTGATTGAATTTGCAGGTAAATATGTAACGCGTTTAAATGTTGATTAACATGTAGACAAGTTAAAACCATGCCCTAAAGTATTTGAGCCTCAAATAAAGATCCGTTCGTTTAATTTTTTGTATCAGATTTATAACATAAGAATGTTATGAGTTCATTGACATACTGTACTCATCAGAATGTGTTGCTAAAAATTTGTATGGAATATGTGCAGCTCCTTCTTTATCTTAACTGTTTCCAGGATTTATTTTTTTTTTGGAAATTTTGGGTTTTCTGGATTTTAGGTTTTCTGGACTTGGGTTTCTTAGGATTTTGGATTTTGAGTTTTTAGGATTTTCGAGATTTTCAGGATTTTCGAGATTTTGTTTTTTCTGGATTTTGAGTTTTCTCGGGATTTTGGGTTTTCGTGATGGGGTCTTCGGGATTTTGTTTTCGGAATTCTGACTGCTACCCCATATATAAGCAAACACATATGCTACTACTACACAAAAATTCTAGTGTATAAAAATGCGTTATTCAATTTTCGAATTTGACTGTATGGATATTTTTTGTTTGAGATCTTACTTTTGTAGTAAATAAATATTGTTGTGAGTAATTATTTCTTTTATAAGTCCAAATGTATGCATTTACATCGTTAAACTGACAAAATAAGGACAGTATTCTTGAAATTTCTGGGGAATGAAATTTTACGTTTTACATGTAGGTAGGTATATGTATTTATAAAGCTTGTCGTCTTTTTCGTTTTGCCCAAGTGTCCATGAACCATCTAAAAAGAAAGTTTTGTCTTTCCTTTTGAGTATTTCCTTGATTTAAATTGTGAAGAGCTGAATCTTCAACGATGTATTTTTATGTTTATTTTATAGGAAAAGTATGATTTTTTTTTATTCGCTTCACTGGCACTGAGACATCCTTACAAAGTAAACTGAAGTAGAATTTTTTTTTCAGAAATAAACAGAGTATGAGATCCAAATAGCGAGGCAGGTCCATTTTAATTTTGTTTCAGTTGGTCTAAAATATTTGTTTCCTATTTTAAAGCGTATTATAAGTTTAAGCCAAGATGAGAAATCACAAGATTTTTCACTTTTCCTGAAAAATAAATAGTTTTTAGTGGAACAGGCTGCACTCGAATTCAGTCCTAAAAGGACGGATTAGTTTGTGAAAAAAAAATTCAACAAAATAACAACTCAAGGCTAACTTCAAATCCTTTTTTTAGTTCTATTTTAGACTATTTAATCCCAAACTCTACGGACCGTTTTTGACGAACGTAAAAACTCAAAACAGTCTGTTTATATCATCAATTTTGAAGCTTTTATATAAAGGGTAGTCGGAAAAAATCCCGAAAAGCCAGAATCCAGAAAACTCAAAATCCATGAAATTTTCACAGAGAAGACTTTTTTGAAGACTTAATTCTTTAAAAATTTAAAGCAATCTTTTTTTAAACTTTAACTGCTGCGTTTTGGGTTTACTTAATTTTAAGTTTTTGGGATAGGTATTGGGTCTTATGGCTTTTGGGTTTTTTGAATTTTGGGATTTGGAATTCAGGATCTTGGGTTTTCGTTTCGAAATTGCCGACGGAATTTTTATTCCCTTCGAATGACTGGACGGATTTTCATGAAATTTGGGATAAATGTCAATTACTTCATGGAATTATAGAATACTTTTTATAATGCAACGATGTTGCAGGGGAGCAGTAAAGAAGTGAAGCAGTGAAGCAGAAGAGTAAAAATTCAAATCCTCACCTTTAAATTAGCAGCTAGGCACTACATCCATAATGTACCATATTTCCTATGAAATTACATTATTTCCTTCTTTTGTAAATGCCTTTTTTAACTCTTCTGTGGAGTACGTATTTGTATTATATTCTGTTGATATTCTGTCAGTTCCAGTCACTTTTTTTTATTTTTGGATTTCAAAACTGAAGTGCCACTTCGCAGTAATTATGGTTTCTACAAACGTTGAAAGAGTTACTTTTTTAATTTCCCCACCTATAGACCTCTTAAAAAGTCCCAACCTTCTAAAGATTTGATTAAGTTGTTAATGAAGCAAGTTTAATTGAACTCATTTATGTATATATTTTCGATTTCTCTCGCCGTATATATAATATTTTCTATTGATCTTTTTAATAATAGTTACGAAGAGTTTTCAATTTGATTCTCCATTCCAAAGTAAATTTTTCATTTAAATATAACAAATTTGTATATTCAATGATTATATACACGGTTAAAAATATTGGACTATTTCTCAGTAAAATCTGTATTGTATTTCGGACCACACCAAACATTTATTAGAATTCAATACATGCAACGGTTTAAGAATCTGGTTAATCCTTTTTTAATATTGAAATGTAATCAATATTATGAATAGAAAAAATTTCTCAATAGCTGGGGAAATTGTTCCCTCAAAATAATACATTTGGTTTAAAATTTATCAATTTTATTTTTGTTATTGAATACAAATTATACTGAAATTCTATACTAGTTTGTTGAGTTCTAATCTCGTTTATATTATTATTTAATCTAATTTTAATAGAATTTAAGACAAATTCAATTCGAATAGTTTTGTTGGTATTGAATATAATACAAAAGGATATAACTTGTAATTTCGAATGAATTTCTAAGCATACTAAGTACATGAATATTTAAATGCAATTCTTCATTTCTGAGTTAAAATGCACAATATATTAATTTAAATAAAATTTTATAAGAATAATAATACAAATATATTTTTATGCAATAAATTTAAACCAGATTACTTAAAATGAATCCGAAAATATATTAGTTTACAAAAACATAATAATGAATGATTATTTTTATCAGAGTATTTATCTTATAAGTCAATCACTAAGTTATTATCTGAATTATAATAGTGACATTGATTTCTTTATTGTTTTTCGCATAAGTGAACTAAAATATTATTGCGATTGAAATTTTATCTACTGATGTTCACATTTTACCTCGAGAAAATGCAAAGCGCCTTCAAAATAATGCATATCTAAAATTATTAATTTTGATTTTTAATTAGAAATGGGGTTACCATGCTTTATGTTTTTGGATCATTTATTTTTTTCTTTTGTTGGAAAAAAATATATGGTATGTATTTGTATGCATATACCTAGTAATTTCGTTTTAAATGTTTTTATTCATTAAACTAATAAATGCAAATTGCCGTTAATGTTATGCAAACTGAGTTAATGTCATGCGAACATTGCCATAAAATTAATATAATATATGTCACGATGTATCGTCCTGGGGTATCTTCTGTTTTTCAAGTTAAAGCCTACTATGCTGCTGATGCAAAGCGAATAATTTTATACAAAAATGACACATAAGCGAAAAATATCGTTCTATATTTTGTTTTGCAGTTCGACGTGCGAAATTGATATTTGTAGCAGTTTATTTGGAGAAGAAATGGTTATATTACAATCAAGTTTGGAATGGTAAGGTAGAAAAATTTGAAGTGCCAAATGAATTTTGTATAGTTAGACAATTCTGAATTGTGCATGTCTAATACCAACACATGATTAACAGTGCATACAACTGAAGAGAAAAATTCTTAAAAAATAGTTGATTGAATCACCTATATATGTACACATGATCGGTACCCACATTTGTATGTAGGTAAATACTTTCTTTTTAAACAAGAAATAGTGTCATCTCATCAAAAGTTAGAAGTAAAATATATGAATTAAATATTAAACGTACAGATTTTTAAAGTCGTGGTCTCAATAGAAAAGTCATGTTAGTTATTTAGTCAAACTCATATTTTTTAAGTTATGGTAACCCTAAAATATACAGAAATCATTTTATTCATATTTAAATATGGCTGATTTTGCTTCCTTGCTCTTTTGATACAATTTGAATTGTATTTTAAAATTCTTGGCTTAAAAAAGGACGCGTAATTTTTTAAACAAATCCAAAAAATTAAAATTTAATACTTTTATGAATTGAAAAATCCGGATTATTAAAATAAAAGTTTGCAAAGTTAGATTCTAATTTTCAGGAAAAAGCATTCTAATATTCCAGAATTATATTTGAATCCCTTGGATTACATTCTAGTCCCTTGAGTTATACATTCTAATCCTTTGGATTAAATTCTAATCCTTTCATTGTTACAAATAATAATTTTAATACAAAACTATTAGAATGAATTATAAAATTATTACAAAAAAAGGAATATTAAAAAAAATAATATTTTATGTGTTAAAAACTTCTGTAAAACGAAGAAGGTGAACAAAAAATATCCCAAAATGTTAAACCTTGTGCATATTACATTTCTTTAACTGGGAGTTTAACATAATTTTTACCAATTTTGTTGTAGTATAACCCAAAATATGTATTATTAAATATCATTTTAGATTTAGTTTAATTTGTTGGAATGGAATAAATCGTTCCGTATTTAAATTTAAACCAGTAGTTAATACTATTTTGTATTGAATTGAAAATATTTTCCTTTTTAAATGCGGACTTTATTAAAATTTAAAATTTGTTGTATTACTTTTAGGGAATTATTTTTTTAATGATGCTTTTTATGAGTCATCGTCACGAATTTACCTCATGAAACTACACCAATTTAGACTTGGTTTCTTTTCTGATTTAAAATAAGCCGTCCCGTATTTAAATTTAAACCAATACTTGTATTATGAAGGTTTTTATAATACAAATTCTATATACTACTGAAATACATCAGCCGAGTAGAAGACTTAGCACTATTTAATTGGACTTGTTGAATTATTGATTCAAAATAGCTTTTAACGGCCTTTAGTCCATAAAAATTGGCGTTTCGTCCCGGCGATCTCACTTGGACTCATCAGTTGACTAGTGAGTGCCTTGTCAATACGCAATTTTTATTAAGTTCAACTTACATGAACTTTTTGACAAAAATCCGATGTGAACTATATCCAACAAGATTAAAATTCTTAATCATTAAGCTGGAAATTTTGCCCAGGGCCAGGCTATAGAATTTGTATTATAAAAACCTTCATATAAAAACAAAGCCTGGCCCTGGACAAAATTTCCAGCTTAATGATTAAGAATTTTAATCTTGTTGGATATAGTTCACATCGGATTTTTGTCAAAAAGTTCATGTAAGTTGAAATGAACTTAATAAAAATTGCGTATTGACAAGGCACTCACTAGTCAACTGATGAGTCCAAGTGAGATCGCCGGAGCGAAACGCCAATTTTTATGGACTAAAGGCCGTTAAAAGCTATTTTGAATCAATACTTGTATTGTTTTGAAAATATTTCTTCTTTTGAATACGAGTTGGAATAGAATTTAAAACCAATAGCTTTACTTTTGGGAAATTTATTTTCAAGTAATCCTGTCACAAATGCTTTTTATGAGACTTTATCTTCAAATATAATATCGATTTGTTGTATTTTATTCTTTTTTGTCATAAATCAGGGAAATATTAAGCATTTAATTCAATATATATTACTTCTTTGAATATAAAATACAAAATGTATTAAAAAAATGTGTAATATTTTGGGAATTATTAAATCTAATACTGCTTGCATTGAAAATATGCTGTAGTACTTTAGTACGACTGAAAAGTAGTCCAAGATTTTTTAACCGTGTACATATACCTACAAATACATATAAAACTATCTCCCCTGACTGCCTTCCAAATATACAAATTCCCAGCCGAGTACATTAAAATCAATGTTAATTTGATAAATTATTCCATCTGAAGCAATTAAATTTACTTCGAATAACATTTATTCCAATTCAAGTCATTATTTGCACGCAATGGTTTTGATTAATATCGTTTTCTCAATTCAAGTTAAATCCCAGGTATAGGTATACGTAGGTTCTTTCAAATAAGTTCTTTAATCCTATTAAATTAAGTGCTGAGCTTTTAACTGTTCCACATAATGAGCTATACCTATATACGATACAGTCGACGACTTCCAACCATCACCCTATATAAAATTAAGTGTCAACGGACTTTAATTTAAATCACCTAATACACAGACAATTCGTTTTATTTTTTTCCGAATACGATTTCTAAATGAGAGTTCTACAACCATTTTGAATAAAAAAAAAAAATGAAAATGTCGTTCGAGGAGTGAGGAGGAGGACACAAAAGACTATTTGAAGTTGTATAATCTTGCAATAATTTATCATCACACAGATGGCTGCCTAGTATGGCTGCCATTTTTGGCCAGTCCCCCTACTGAGTTTGGTAGTTAAACTGTCTACTTTTAGATATTTGAGATTTCTGTACTTTTTCAAGTGCTGAGGAATTATTATTATTGAGGAGTTTTTTCTTTTTTGCTTAACAAAAGATGTGGTTGATTTATTTTTACATAGAAATGGAAACATAAATCAGATTTTAAAATTAATTTTTGAGTAAGAAGTTTTGGGGAATGTTTAAATATTAAAAAGAAGGGAACCTTATTTCACAATGTCTTAGTAAAGTTTTGATTAGTTATCCAAGACATACAAATATCTGCAAAAGGGCCATAAATTGACATCATGCCAAAAGTACTTTTCTGACATACCTGAATGTATAATTAATCTACCAATTGTGAACAACACACTACTAATCAAGGACTTAGATACAGATTAGATATCTAAGAATCTAGAATGGTTATTTTTAGACATCTTGTGATGCCTAAATGTAAAATCAAGAGAAAAAATTATCGAATTGGTATAAAATTTGAGAACACCACTAAAGTATCACTAACAGCCACGCTTTGCATGCTCCTAGTTAACCAAATTTATACTAGAAATGAGCAAAAAATCACGACCTGTTATTTTCGACCTGTGAGTCAAAAATCACATTCACTACCTGTGAGCGACTCTTTAATAAACCTGTGAGTGCCCTAAATGTGATTGAAAATCACAACTGTAGTAAAATCACAACAAAAAGAAACGATTCACAAATCACGACAATCGCACAATGAACTTTATGAACTGTGAACAAAATCACGACGAGAGAAAAAACAACAATGAGTAAAATGAATCAGAACGAGAACTGTAGTCGTGATTTAGTTATTATATAGGCAACTGAACGAGATCACAATACAGAAAAACAAAATCTCAGGACTCATGATGAAAATATAAAGAACAGATTAATTCTTTTATTTTTAGTTTAGGATCTAGAAGGTAGAACTGAATTGTGAACTGAGGTCCTAGCCTGGTTGTGATTTTATACACAAGGGCAAGGAAAAGTGAAACTAAAATTTTGACATTGCAAATTTTCGGATTTCCACTGGAGCTAGAAAGCTGGGCGAGACACTATGGTAATTTCCACCTCCTCAATCGATTGGCATACTCCGTTTTTCTATCCGCCGTATGTATGTATTGGAAATTTTGGGCATTCGATATTTTAGACATTCGAGATTTTGCTATTCGATAATTTTGAATTCGGGACTTGAGATTTTTAGCATTTTTGTATTCATGGTTATGTCCTAGGAGCTAATTTTAATTACTTATTTGTTGTCCTCATTTAATTACATACTTTATATTTTACTGAGAATTTTTGTTTTTGGCCTCAAAGATATTCCAAACTTGAAAATCATAATCATAGGTTAAACTTACAGTGATTCAGAAATCACAGTCACAGTTATACCTGTGATTGGAAAAAACGAAGTTTAGCTCATCTCTAATTTATACTTAACTAACTCCTCGACCTAGTTATTTGTAAAAGGTGTAGAACTTGAAGTTGGCAATACTATTTTAACTGGCGGCCATTTTGTCAGCTGTCAATTGATTTATGTTTAGTTTGGTTTGGTATTCCATCATGAATCGACATGACATGAAAACGACGACCACTGGGCACGGCCAGCGCAGCGGCGTGCATTCGGTGAATGGACTTGAAACGAGATGGCTGTTGATTCTGATTTTCAGAAAATAAATTTTATTTAGCGATGAAACTCATTTTTGGTTGAATGGCTGCGTCAATTACTAAAACTGCCGTATTTGGAGTTATGATAATAGTCGAGTGTATTTTAAGACACCATTACAACCCCAAAACTGGCTGTTTCGTGTTCTGTGGTTTGGTGGAATAATTGGTCCGTACTTCTTTAAAAACGATGCTGGCCAGAACGTTACAGTCAATGGTGACCGCTAAAGAGCCATGATTACTGCCTTTTTCGTTCATCAATTGAACAACCATGATGTGCAGGAGCTGCGGTTTCAACAAGACTTGTCACTTGTCAGACAGCTCGTGCAACAATTGATTTATTGAAGGAAACGTTTGGTAACTGCATAGTTTCACGTTATACGGACCCGGTGAATTGGCCTCCAAGATCGTGCGATTTAACGAAGTCGCTAGTCTACGCCGATAAGACTGAAACGATTGACCACTTGGAGGACAATATTCGCCGCGTTATTGTCGATATACGGCCACAAATGTTGGAAAAAGTCATCGAAAATTGGACTTCCAGATTAGACTACGTCCGAGCCAGCCGTGGCGGGCATATTTAAGAAATTAAATTTAAATTATTAAATGCCAATAGATTATCTTTCGAATAAAGTAAATGTCATGTCAATTTAAAAAAAAAACCATCTTTGTTTTATTTCATTTCAAAGTTCTATACCTCTAAAAAAAACACCCTTTACTTTCACGCTGTATGTATATCCTTACACATACTCAATAAAAGTTCTTGCATGCAGAAACAAGTTTCATTCTATAGCTTTTTATTAAAAGTAAAATTCATCAAGTTATTCAGAAATAAATTTTTATTAAAAAACTTTCTAGTTTTTTTTAACTTTAGTACAACTTTCGCAATCAACAACCAAAATGAAATGTAATTAAATTCTAAAACCTTTTAAGTTCTGAATTCGTTCAAAGATTCATACAACAAAATAACTTTTGGTAGAGAAGAAATGAAGCTAGGCCTTGAAATACCAACATCACATCCCCAATTTAGATTAAAAAAAAGTAAGAAAAAAAGTAATATTAAAATTGAAGAAGAGCGGTAGATAGCTATACCTTCTTGAAACCATATTAGTTTACATTGTATTTTACAATTTTTATTTTATCTTGTTTTTAAGCAGAAAATGATTAAATAATTTTTTACCTTTAGCGAAACCAATTTGCCGACTACGCGACGCATGGTGAACTTGGTGTGGTGTTCTCAATCTCAAATATCAATTGCACAGCACACACTCCGACTCCACAGTCTCAGAATTTTATCTTTCTCCCACCCATCGATATTACCCGTGGCTGGATAGGTATTTCTATTTGTAATTTTACCTGGAAAGTTTTCCCGGAGTTTTAAAAATTAGCAATTTTATAGATTTCGACGTGCTCTTTCAGAATTTCAACTTTGCCACCTCTTATCTTTGCCGCTCATCAAAGTCGTTGCACAGAGCCAGGGGAGGGCAAGTGCCCCCGGGCCGCTTACTCTACCTCAAGTTGGTGTGGAAATGAGTTTTTCTGCCGGAACGTGTGTTAAACTACACTTTGCGACGCTCGTACGCCGAAACTATTGATTGTAAAAAAAAAAAAAGGTTATAGAATAAATTGTAGGAAATTTTGTCTTTTTACTGTAAAATGTTTCGGAAAGGAGTTACTATCAAAAAACTGCTTTAAGGCGCCATTTTTCCAATATGGAGGTGCGAGCGGCAAAGATACGAGGTGGCAAAGTTGAAATTCTGAAAGAGCACGTCGAAATCTATAGAATTGCCAATTTTCAAAACTCCCGGAAAACTTTCTAAATAACCTCTATTTTTTCAACCAAATGACTGGACTAGTTGTTTTCTTTCTTTATTTTATGTGAAATTCGTTTGCCTTGAATGAAATGGGTTCACAAAATTTGCAATTGAGGTTTTAGTATGGACGAGACTAGAGACATGCCAATTTATAACAGTTTTTTGCCAATAAAAGTGGTCGTGCGTTAACGGGATTCGCGCGACTTGAAAATAACAAACTCTGTGAGTGCCTGAAGTATGCCCACCGGCTGGTGGCGGAAGGCCCATAAACAGTACCTTTATAAACCAAAACTGTTATAATTTGCATGTCTATAGAGTCACTTCCTATACACTCACAATGCCATGATATATCTTTTTGTGAAGCCAGAAATCTTTTCTTTTATTTTCTTTTTAAATAAAGCTGTGTTAGGGAATAGTTTTTGAAAAAATAATTTTCAAACTCAAAATTTTGAAAAAAAAAAAAACAAACTAATTTTTTTTTTTAAATTTTACGTAGTTCAGTATACTAATTTTGTTTTCAAAATTCAATGCTCTTATTAGTTTTTAGTCAAAAACTGAAAACTGAATGCTCAAATGTCTTGAACTTTTTGAGAAAATCGAAAATAACTAAATCTACTTTACTCAGGGCCAGTTTCACAGTCGACACTTACCGGAATAAGTGGTACTTAAGTTTCCCATATTAGGACTTTAGGGTATGTTTCATAGCCAGCATAAGCGGAACTTAAGTTACCAACATCGGAGACTTAAGTGGCACTTATTCAGGTAAGTGCGTGCACTGCGATATTGTGCATTAATCTTCCACATTCCCCACTTAAGTACCACTTTTCTGACTGTGAAACTGGCCCTTAGGATTTTAAGAGCAACTTAAGCAACAAATTGGAGTCGAATTAAGAGAATATAATATAATATGTTATTTTCAATTTAACTACAAGAGATTTTAGTATCTGATTTTTTGTGTTTGACTAAGAATTAATAAGAACATTGAATAAGTATTAAAAACAAAAATACTACTTAATAACGTAAAATTTTGAATGAAATTGGAAAAATTAATTTTTCAAAAACTGTTCACCAAAAAAACTTTACTTAAAAATAAAATAAAATAAAATAAAATAAAATAAAATAAAATAAAATAAAATAAAATAAAATAAAAGAAGAGATTTCTATACCTTTACAGTATTGTCCTTTAGATAGGTAGCTCAAAAGCTAACTAAAAGACGCAAGAAATTCTGTTAATTTCGAAGCTTACGACTCGTAGAAACTTCTTATTTCATATTTATAGAGATCAGAGTACTAAGTTTAATTTTTATAATGGGTTGTATTGCTTTGTATATTGTTCAGTCTCCCAGGAGCTTTCAGAAAGTAACAATACTGATGGGTAGGGAGCACATGAGCGACTCAAGCCGTTGATAATGTGGTTTGGGTATTGTTGAATCACGAAAAAAACAGAGTGTCACTTTCTCATGTCGAGAAAAATAATTTAAAATATTTTGATTGAATAATAAATTTACGAGATAGGTAAGCATTAAAGGTGCACAATTCCACTTGCTTTAACACTACTACTCCAGGAACGACATCCAACACCTTAATATTTTGAATAAGGCATGAAGAAATGGTATAGCTAACAACATTATATGTGTATTCATAAATAGTTAATCTGAAAGTTAATATATATGTATGACATGTTATTTTTATATACATATAGATAGGTACCAGTGTATGCATGAACGAATACCTACCTCTCTACATATATCACTTCCCTTTCCCTTACGAGAAAACTCATAATTCCATTTCAGAATTTTCGTTCGTCATCATTTTTTTGTATCTGTTTGTGACGACGAGATGACAAGCAAAATAATAAATAAGCTTTCGTTAAGGCGTATCTGGTGTTCCTATAATAAACTTTTGCTTTAGATTTTGATATGAAGTTATTTTTTAATATAATTCTTACATACCTACGTTATTCTTTTGGAAATTGTGTTGAATCTTTAAAGAGATGTACCAGTACCTAGTTTCTATTTTATTTTAACTTACAGTAAAGTTATAGATAAAATCGTTGGACTACAATTTTGTTCAATTTTTTAGTAAATGTATCGAAAATTATCAGTCTTTTTTTTTTGAAAATTTTGAAGCTTGAAGAGCTTATGCAAGTCACGGGTAGACAAAACTAAGCTTCGCATAAAATTACAAATTTTGTAATTGAATACTACTGACTAAGTTTTGACCCACTCCACGTTATGAATGGCGAAATTCGTTAAAATATGAACATCTACGTCCAACCTTTATTACTTTCCCAACGCAGAAAGAATTTTTGTAATCAAAAATCTTTTTTTTGTGTTTATTCCATTTCGCTCTATAAATATAAATTTTTTAAAAATAACTTCTCCAACAACAACAGAATTTATGAAATCAGATGCCACTTTTCATTTTTACCCTATTTCACTCTATAAATTCTGAAAAAATCCCTGAGAATTTCCTAAGAAAAAACTTTGAAACAGAAAAGAATTTAGTTTTTAATATTTTTTAGTGAAATTTTTGAAAAAGTTGAATGGAAGATATATCAGAGAATAGCTAAAGATGATTTGATGAATAGCTTTGTTGATCGTTATGATGATAAAATGAAAGATTAATTCATTCACTTTTTCCCAACGTTTCGACGGTGGTTGCCGTCTTCTTCCGGGGATTTTTATTTATAAGAAAAGAAGCAATTACATAAAAGTGTAAATGTATGTAGGGTGGACATGATATCATCATCATCGTCGGCTCGACAACCGGGGTCCGGTCCTGGCCTCCTTCAACAATTCTCTCCACCCATCCCGGTCTCGAGCCGCCGCCATCCAGTTGCGCACCCCAAGGCTCCGGGCGTCCTGGACTACGCCATCTCTCCAGCGCAAGCATGGTCTACCACGCTGTCGTCTACCATAGAATGTACTACAAAGAACTTTCCGAGCAGGTTCCTCTTCGCTCATGCGAGCTAGGTGCCCTGCCCACCGGAGTCTACCGAGCTTAATTTTTGTCACGATATCTGCTTCAAGGTAGATTGCGTACAATTCATGATTGTACCGTCTCCGGAATCGTCCTTCCTCACATATGGGGCCAACAATTCTCCTTAAGACTTTTCTCTCGAACGCGGCTAAGAGGTCGGAGTGCCTTTTGCTAAGCACCCAAGTCTCGGATCCATATGTGAGTACTGGCAGGACCATGGTCCTGTACAGCAGCAGTTTTGAAGTTATGGTGAGATTTCTGGATTTGAAGAGCTTTGACAGACTATAGTCTGACTATACACTTACATAAACTTGAACAATAGTCCAATAAGTACATTGAAGTTTTGGATCTACTTTTGGAAACTGAGGAGCAGTACACCTCTGAGATGTGTTGTATGTCTTGTTTACGGTTCATGTTGTTCTTGTTATTGATTATGTATAGTGTTTCTAACGAGTAGCGTTTGCAAGTGTGTTTCTCCATTGCTGTGGCAAGCCAGTGTCATCTTTCCAGAATTTTTCAAACTAATTTCCGATTTGAGACCCGACCAACAAAGCCAATGAGAATCATCTTTAATTATTATCAGATACACATCAAAAAAGAATTTCTCGAAACAGACAATTTTTTTATTTTTACCCCATTTCACCCTACAAATAAGAAAAGTTGAAGAAGAATATCAGAAAAGCCATTTCCTAACCGCCTATAGAGCGCTATTTCTTGAACGGTAATTGAATTGAAACCGAAAAACGAAATTTTTGCATACAGCGCCAGCTGTTGAGACTTTTTATACTTTTCTTTTTTCCTAAACCTTCGCTGTACAATTACGAACAAACCCGTAGAAGGAAGTATCCAATTTGGTGCAGTCGTTCTCAAGTTTTAAGCATCCGAACCCACCACGATTCATTTGTTTATATATGTATAGATTTGCCACACATAGATACAGTTTGGGTTAAGAACAGGGTCATTCATTTCGTGGTTTCAAGTTGGTAGTGTTGAATGTTTGCCATTTACGATAATGGATCGCTTAACAATCGAACAACGCGTTAAAATTATTAAAACTTACTGTACAAAAGTGGTGATTCAAACGTAGCGACTTTTCGCGCATTACACATGAACACATGAACAAAATTAAATAGAGTGGAAGTGTTACTGATATCGTAAGATGTAAGGCCTGTACATCATCGTAATGCACGCTCAGTGTTCTATGGTCGAAAGGTGTCATTGGTCCGTATTTCTTGGTAGATGCCAACGGGCAGACGGTTACAGTCAATTCGGAGCGATTTGGTCAAATGATAACCTATTTTTTTGGCCGGCGATTGAAGATCATGACTTGGACGGTATGTGGTTCCAACAAGACGGGGCAACAAGCCACACAACACGACCAATTATGGCTTTATTGCGTGAGAAGTTTCCTGGGTCCCGTATTTTCACGTTTTGTGCGACGTCAATTGGCCACCAAGATCATGCGATTTGACACCGTTAGATTTTTGTCTGTAGGGCTACCGTGTTTACGCGAATAATTCCCGAACTCTAGACGCCTTAAAATCCAACATTACTCAAGTTACGGCCGAGATACCGCCCCGAAATGTGCGAAAAAGTGGTTAAAAATTACCTCAAAAGAATCGCATGCTGTGGATCTTCCCGAGGCGGCCATTTGAATGATATTGTTTTTCACACTAAATGGAAAAGTCCAAACTTTATAATGAAATAAAATTTGCATCAAAAATGTATCGTTGTGTGTGTTTTATTTAGCTTTACTTTCGAAACCGAAAAATGAATGACCCTTTACCTACTGCACACGATAGATTACGTTTTTATCAAAATCTATTGCTTTTACGAACACTTATTTTATTTAATTTTTTTTTTGTGTAGAATTTTATGAACTATATTTTTTGTTTTGACATTCATTCCAAAAAAAACTAATATTTTTCGACCAATATGCAAGAAACGGAATTTTTACCAATTCACTTCAGAATATGAAAAGCCCTTTCCCAACTTAAGGGTTCTCTGTTGGAAATGCTTAACACATACAAGTAAAGGTATGCTATTTGGAAAGCTAAGGCCAATTTCTTAAACTAGGCGTTATTAGCTTTTTCTTTTAAGAAAAAGTATTTGATAGAAAGCACATTTTGAACGTTAGTTCAAACTTTAGGCTGTGGGATCTATAAGCATCCCATTTGTCTGGTTTTTATATTTCATGTTTGGTAGGTGGAATAATTTGCAAAATAAACACAAATATTAAAAGAAAGTTTTCTATAAAAATGAAAAACAAAACAAAATAACTTGAACTAAAAATTAATTTTATTTTCATAAAATGGACAAACCACCAAAATTCCATTCGATACTCGAAGAAACGTCACAAAACCCTTCTGAAGTAGGATTCTAGTGCTGCTTTTATTGGCAGTTATCTTACTTCAGATGTTGTATTTGTAACTCATGTAAAATCCTACTTACGGCTTACCCCCCAAAAAAAAAACACGACAAATATTGTATTGTTTTATTATTACATTTTAAAAAATTCAATAAAAAAACCTATGGCTGACTAACTTCTGAAACTTTACGAAACCGTTTTTGCGAATATCCCAGAAATAAGGTGCTAAAAATCTTTACGAACTTGAAAAAAACTTTAACAAAATATAAAAGAAAATACATAATGGCTCACATATTTCTGTAATTAGTTGACCTTTTTGACCAAAGTCTGACCTTTAAAATGGCGTTCTCGTTTTATTTTTCTCAATTTCCCACATATGAAGTGCTTAGATCCCACAGCCAAAACTTTATTTTAGTCACACCTAATTAAGCATTAAATTAAAATGCAACATTTGGGTAAGAAATGATGTATTTTTGGAAAGACTTAAGTAAAGGGTGTTTTTTTTTTAGACATGTGGTTTTCCAAAAGAAATAAAATGAATATATTTAATGTTATGGCCAAGAATTTAGCTTTACTATAAAGATAAGGGTTTGCCATTATGTTTCAAAAATGATTTCGGGCAAGTGGCCGCCGCGGTTAGCTCGAATAAATTCCAGCCGAGAGGCCCAATTTTCGATCACTTTTTGCAGCAATTGGGCCCGTATGTCAGCAATTACGCGCTGAGTATTCTCTTCCAAGGCGTCAATCGTATCGGGCTTATCTGTTTAGACAAGCGATTTCACATAACCCCTCAAAAAATAGTCCAGCGGTGTTAAATCGTACGATCTTGGAGGGCATGCCACATGCCCACGACGCGAGATAATGCGCCCACCAAAAGTTTCCTTCAATAAATTAATTGTTTCGTTGGCTGTTGGCATGTAGCGCTGTCTTGTTGGAACCAAAGGTCGTCCAAATCAACATCCTCCAATTCGGGCACGAAAAAGTCATTAATCATGGCTCTATATAGCGTTCCCCTATGACTGTAACATTATGGCCGGCTTCAGAAATATGGACCAATGATTCCCTCTGCCCACAGAGCACACCAAACAGTGATTCTTTGAGGATGTTACTGCGTCTCAAATGGTTTGTGGATTATGATCACTCCAAATACGACAATTTGGCTTACTTACGTAACCATTCAATTCAAAATGAGATTCATTGAATATTGGACGCAGCGCGCTATGCGTCCAATATTTTGGTAATAAATTTGCACGATTTGCAAACGTTGTTCAGGAGTAAGTCTATTCACTATGAAATGGCAAACCAAATTGAGTATAAATCAAGTGACAGCTGTCAAAAAGACCAATTCCGAAAAAAAGTATTGCCAGATTGAAAACCACACCCTTAACTTTAAAAATAATAAATCGTGAAATACAGCTGTCTATTAAACTTTTGGTGCAGTAAGGCCCAAGATAAAAATAAAATCTATTATTTAAATACAATATTGATACAAAGAATATACTACGTATATAACTTGTACTACTCTTTGTTCGAAATAAAAAGAAGAAAAAATATTCAAATGAATATCAATTACCGTTTCTTTATACATATTATGCAGAATATAATGTTTCTTTATTTACATTTTTCACACAATCAATGATGACTTTATTTATTTTATTTTTGTTTCTCTTATAACGAGGCTTTGAATGAAATCATAAAACGAATCTTTACACACATCACGCACTGACATCAAAGCCGCGAACAAGAGGAATTATATTCACCCCAATAATTTTAACGGCAAAATCCTATACACAAAGATTCACATATTGAAAGAGGGTAAAATATAGCCCATGCTCTTTATTAGAAGCGTCGCGGCGGGGAAGACGCGCGGGAATGGGTTTGTGGAGCCTATAAAAAAACGATTTACATGGGAGTCGAATGTTTGGCAAATAAATCATTCAATAATGTCATGATTGTGTTGTGCTAAGATGTAGCTGAGAGTTATATTCGCATTACTTATACCTATAGATACTATATGGGTTATAGCAGCAGTGATTTGATTTTATCATAAGTTATGAATAGAATAAGGGTAGCAATTGAATGGAGTGCAAATCGAGGTTTTTGTGGGGGGCGGGGGTGGGTATTGGTATTGTGATGATATATTTTAACAATAATTCAATTTTAAAGATCAAGTAGGCATGAAAATATGTCAAAAACATGCGTGTGAATTAAAAAGCAATACGTCATTTGGCATTTGGAAAAATATTGTTTTTTTTTTTTAAGATCTTACTAGAACTTGAGCTATTAGAAATGGTATCCATGACTTTTCAGTACTAAACTATGTATGTTAGATCTAATACACAGAAGATATGTTTTAAAAATTAAATCTGATATTTACTTGTGACAGTGGCAGTGAAAAGCAACATCTTGAATACGACAAACTACTTTAGATCCACCCTTGTTAACCCTTTAGCAATTTTCAGCTGAATCAAGCATCCTATCAACTTTTAAATTAGATAATCGGTATCTCGGAGTTTCCACCTTCTTAAAAACAACCTTGGTCTATACCTACATAATTGTTGTCGCAAAAAGTGGAGTACTTGCTCAAATCTCTACTTTTCGGAGCTTTTATTACTTTTCTCCATTTGTAACAAATTCTTGAATACTAGCACTTTCAAAGCATCTGATAATCAGATTTTCATATTGAGCATCCTTTCGGTGATATGAATAAAATAGACCACCTGCTCAAAACTCAATTTTTCGGAGCATCAGGTGCTTTATTTGGTAGTTATGAATAAAATACTTGAGGAAATGCTGAACGATTGAGGTTCTACATATTTAATGAGCATCTCAAGATAAGTATACCTATACTCTATTGTTATAGGTATATAAATAAATCGAAGCACGTGCTTCATCGAAAAGATCAAACGAAACGGAAGCAAAAGCAAGCATGTTCTCTTTCAGTGAGCATCTCCTTTGCTTCTTGTGAACTACTTGCTTTGAACACGTGCAACGTTTTTTTTTGTTTTTTTTTTTTTTTTTTAATAAGGGCATACTTCGGGAAACCAGAATTTTTGTTTTCAATGGAGAAAAACTGTTATACCTCATATAAAGTGGCATTACTCTTGCCTCGTCCTATTAATAAACCAATGACTATAAAATATTTAATACTAAACTACTGGCACCTTACAGACTTGAATCATATGAGCAAGTACATTCGAATTTTCAGCTAATTATTAAGCAAACGTACGACTTTATACTATATTTCAACCTAAAAAGTCCTGAACAATAATAATTCCCTTTTTACTTTAAAAACTCCTTAAACTGGTGACGAAAACTAGCTACATATATGTACGTTGAAATGTTATAAAAACAATACATATTCAAGCGAGATTCCCAGAACATGGTGATGATTGATGATTTAAAAATAAGATAATATATATCTCCTGTCATAGCTATATGAGAAACAAGTGAGTGATCCTTTAAAAATAAATCTTTTTCAAACCCTTAACCAAAGATTACTCAAAATGTCCAGCCCAGATCTCCTTAATGAAAAATGTGACGTTTGCAAAAAAACGAGAAGAAAAAAAAAAGGACGCTAAATAAATTAAATCTTTTCTTGATTACCACCCCTTAGACATATTGTGGGATATTTGTTATATTTTGTATACGCAGGAGGTAATAAATGTTCATTAATATAATTTCTTTGTTCTGTATGTTAATAATTGGAGGAAAAATAAAGGAACACAAAACTTAAGGAAGCGGCAAAAAGAAGTTAAATAATTTTTTTTTTTTTTTATTTTAAATCTTGGGAAACATTTATTATTTTCTTTTGATGGTTCATAATTAATTCTATTTTTAATTTAATTTTTTTTTTTTTTTTTTTTGAAGTAATGAAGGTTCATATTTCAGAAGAAAGTTAAATTGGATTTGTAATTTCGATTTTGTACAACTAAAGTCTTCTTAACAAAATAACTTAAAGTTAAGATGATAACCGATTGTTTTGAAGGTTGAATTCTTTTTTAACTCGAAGAAATAGAAATATTTTATAAGAAACTTGTGTCCAATCGATTAAGCCTTTAAATTTGGGTTTTCAGAATTCAAGGTTTTATGGTTTAATGAATTTTGGCGTTTTCGAATTTTGGGTTTTAAAGCATTTACTAAATTCCTTTAAGGGCATTTTTTCCTTAAATATAGTGAAAACGTTCTACGTATAAGTTCTACAATTTACTATAAGCAACAAAGACCAGGGGCTATTACAGCTATTGAATTTTATATTTAGATGTTGAAACACAGTATTAACGAATAAACAAAGCTGATGGTTACATGATTCTTAAATTAAAATTATTTAATAAAGGGGTTTTCAAAAGGGACCCTACAAAAGTAGAGCAACAGGGATAGCAAACGAAGCCATATTTCTTGCCGCTCTTTTGACATTTCTCTTCAGTAAGATTTGCCATTTCATGATGAAAAGAAATACGAGCCAACAACGAATCGAAATTATTAAAATTTACTACCAAAATTCAGAGTCAGTGAAATCAATGTTAAGAGCGCTAAAAATCGAAAAATCATATTCAGGGATGAGGCTCATTTCTGGCTGAATGGCTTCGTCAATAAATAAAATATGCGGTATTGGTCAGGCAGCAATCCACACTTACTCCATGAGTCATCATTGCATCCCGAAAAAATTACGGTTTGGTGTGGTTTATGGGCCGGCGGCGTCATTGGGCCGTACTTCTTCCGTGATGACCGAGGCCGGGATGTTACTGTGATTGGGAATCGCTACCGTTCAATGATAACCGAATATTTTTGGCCCCAATTGGATGATATGGACTTGGTAGACATGTGTTTCCAACAGGACGGCGCCACAAGCCACACAGCGAATGTTACAATCAATTTATTGGAAACCAAGTTTGGAGAACGTGTTATTTCACGAAATGGTAGAGTCGCTTGGCCGCCTCGGTCGTGCGATTTGACGCCGTTAGACTATTTCCTGTGGGGCTACTTCAAGTCTATGGTCCATGCCAACAAGCCAGCTACGATTGATGAACTTCGTACGAATATCGAACGTGAAATTGCAGCAGTATCGGCCGATTTATGCTTGAAAACCGTGGAAAATTGGGTTCAGCGTCTGGACTTCTGCAAGCGTGCCCGTGGAAGCCATGCAAAAGAAATCGAGTTCCATACATAATGGCATCGAACATACTTTCACAGGAATAAAGAATTTCATTGATATCCAAAACCGTTTTTGATTTATTTAAAAAAAACTTTTGTAGCGCTCTTATTGAAAAACCCGATATTATTATAATATTACTAGCTGTTACCCGACCGCTTTGTTGGGCTTAAATTTAACTTCAGCAATACTTGGTTTTTGTATAATTCAAAAATTTAGTTTTAAAATTTCATAGACAATCACCCCAATTATGAATTTCGCACTTCGTATCGTATCTCAAAAAGTATTCGTATCGTATTGTATTTGAAACGCATATTATGAAAGTCGTATCCGATGAATACGACTTCTTTTAAGGCCAACGCCTGTCAACGTTTTTTTTTTTTTAATATTTAAATGTCAAATTTTCAAAAAGAAATTAATTCACTGGAATTGTTTTTCTTTAAAGATGGTATGAGGGTCGAAGGGAAGACTTCTTAACAATTCGAAGATCAATTCGAGATAAATCTGATATCATGAACTAAGAGGGTTCTTAGTGGGAAGCATTTTTGATGTGTAAACATCTATGCTGGCGTTAGAGTCACAAAAAAAAACGTGAACATTTGTGTGCAACGTTACGATCTGCATACTAGGATGGGTGCGTTCAGTGAAAAAATCTTAAGATCCCCTTCAAGCAAAAACATGTCCGTTTTGAATCCGCTCAAGTTGATGTTTACACATATTAACCGTCAGCCCCGGCACACACACAATTTTTTTTATTATATATAGTTTAACTGTAAAGCTGTTCTTCTTTCAAAATCTGCTACTACTAAAGGGTGTTTTTTTTTAGACGTGTGGTTTTCAAGAAGAAATAAAACGCATATAATTTAATGTTATGGGCAAGAATTTAGCTTTATTATAAAGATAAGGGTTTGCTATGGCTGGCTCGAATAAATTCCAGCTGAGAGGCCCAATTTTCAACAGCTCCAATTCTTGCGCGCGATGGCGGATGGACTCACTCGGGTCTTCTTCGATACTCTGCTCCACAGCAGCAATAGCGTCTTCGGTGTGCACTGTACGGCGTCTCTGAGGATGCGCATTATCCACTAGAGTAAACGTAATGCGAAACCGATCCATGGTTGCCCGAATTCATGCGATTTTGCGATTATGTCGACCGAATATTGGACGCAGTTCGCGATGCGTCTCGCAAACCGAACCATTATTTTGGTAATAAATTTGCACGATTTGCAAACGTTGTTCATGAGTAAGTCTATTCAATATGAAATGGCAAAATAAATTGAGCATAAATCAAGTAACAGCTGTCAAAAAGACCAACTCCTAAAAAAGAATTGCCAGATTGAAAACCACACGTCTAAAAAATACACCCTTTACTACTACTATTGGAAGAATCGAATATCAATGTGGAAAGTTGTTCAAATTCGAGGGTTCAGTCGGCTGATCCAAATAAGGAACTGCCTATACTCAATTTTATCGACTGAATTGGATTTTTTTTTGCAGCTCGTACCCAAAATATCAAACGAGAATAGTCACAATTTTTACAGAGAAAATACGACTGTCGGCGAATTTCGTAATAATATACTAAAAACTGTCACGAATAGCTATGCGATGAAATGCAATCGCCTTGTCTCAAAATCATGACTGTAAGGAAGATGAATTGAAGTGACTTTCATAATGAGGATGTTCTATTGATGTTTTATTTTTTTTTAATTATTAATTTCAGGAAGACGAAATTACGAGACGACCACAACTGCACATTCCCAAATTAAATCTTTTCCACTTAATTTTAATTTCTATAATGGAACTACTTGTGTACATGCATAATGTACAATGTACATACATATGACTAATATTTTGGAATTGTAAAAAAATTTAATTCGATATTGTGATCAAATTTGATACTTCGGAACCCACAAAATTGTGTGTCACAATTCCCGCCCGTCTGTCTACAGCCTAAACGCATGGGTTGATTTCGTTGTTTGATTATACTGAAAAAAAGGTTTGTAATATCAATAAACTCCGTTTATTAACTGTTTTTTTTTTTCACTGTCTCCATAATTTTTTCGTTGATATTAGGAACATTTATTTTTTAATGTAAACTCAATAAACGATTTGTTTGGCGGAGTTAAACTCCGTTTATTTAAAATTTTAATTCAAAAATTGATAATCGGTTGCTTGTATTGATAAAGGTTTTCTTTGGGACAGTAAACTCAAACCCTTTGTCCATAGAGCACACAAAACAGTGACTTTTTGAGGATGTAACGGCGTCTCAACAATGGCTTGTGGATTGTGATCACTCCAAATACGACTATTTTGCTTATTCAATCAAAAATGAGCTTCATACGCTGAACAAAATTTTCTTGTGAAAATCGGAATCATCAACAATCTCGTTTCGAGCCCATTTTGCACAATTTGCAAACGTTGTTCAGGAGTTAATCTATTCATTATAAAATGGCAAACCAAACTAAGCATAAATCAAGTGACAACTGTCAAAAAGACTAACTTCAAAAAAAGTATTGCCAGATTGAAAACCACACGTCTAAAAAGACACCCTTTAGTTTATCTATTTTTAGATTAGACACATAGAACGTTTAAGATATTGTATTAATGTTTTTTTATAATTTTTCTAAAATTATATGCTAGAATTTGATTAAACAAAAAACTCATAAGGCGATCAAGTACTTACGACCCTATTGTGTACTTTATTTTAATTGTCTTTGTTCGAGCTAGGTGTCTACTTGGTATAGTTGATAGAATATACTAGGCACACAAGAGCCATACATATGTATTTATTATGAATGTCCTTAATTAAGATTAATTAAGTATTCTAATGACTTTGCCTTTTCCATAGTTGTATATAAATGGGAAAAGTGCAGAAAATAAGAAAATGGATGAGCCGTGTGCTATGTGGTTATTGCTTACGGCAGACATTTTTTGTTTTAATTATAACTCTACCGCATATCTCCATATGTATGGGTTGTTTATACTTCTCTGTAGTCAGCTAACTAATAATAATAATTATTATTATAAATTACAATTCTTAGGGCCTGTTTCACAATGTCTGAGTAAATTTCTAATAGCACAGAGTCATATGCAAACAGTAGAAAAATTGCAGTTTTCTTTTGAGTCACATGAATAGGTTATAAATACAAAAAAATAAATAATTTTATTATGCAGTTACTCATGCCAAATCACCATGGCAAGTAACACGATCGAATAGCACGTCCAAATCATATAACTTTATTATCAAGATGAGTGTTCGTTAGTGCAAACGTTGCGCCCATTTTACGGTAGACGTGGTGGCTCTTCAAAGTGGACTCTTCAATGTTTCGTTCTCAAATTTGGGACGACCGGTTCGCAGTAATCAATCAGCCAAGATTCGTTCGTGAAAGGAACGCAAGATCGGCCGAGAGCAGAACCCGAAGCATTGGATTCCTCGCCGTGCACGAGAACTCGGCCTTGCTCTGCGAATTTTGCATTGGGACTTAGGCCTGCACCCGGGGCCGGCCCCAGGCAAACTTGTGCTCTGTTCAAGATTTGTTGAAAGCGCCCCTTTTTTCTTTAGTCTTACGATATTTTGAGTTAAATTCTTCTTGAATGCAAGAATAAAAGTGAAGTTAGTAAGTAAGCAAGAAATAACTTAGAACAGTTGTCTTGGATGTTATTTTGGGATTATTTGAACAAGTTTTGTGGTTAAAATGCAAATGACAGTACTTATTTGTTTGCGCAAGATCAAGTTTTATTTTCTTGCTTCTGGTTATGCCCCCCCAGAATTTTGCGATCTGCGAATTTGCACATCTTGCACATATTTTCGGTCCGGCCCTGCCTACACCCGTACTAGATCCAACTGACCCAGAAGCTCAGAGTTCATGACAAACCCGCGCCGTTTGTTTTTTGGCCGAAAAATCATCCTTGGCGACGAGGCGCATTTTTGGATGAATGGCTATGTTAAAAAGCTAAATTGCCGTATAATATGGGACGACACCAATCCACAGTAGGTTCGTTAGGTGACATTGCATCCTCAAAAAGTTACCGTTTGGTGTGGATTTGTGGCCGGTGGCGTCATTGGTCCGTATTTTTTCGAAAACGACGTAGGTGAGGCGGTGATCTTTAACGGCGAGCGCTACAGGGCTATGGTATAACCAATTTCTTATGGCCCAAATTGAACCATATGGACCTAGACGAAATGTGCTTCCAGTAGGACGCCACTACGTGCCACACAGCGGACGCCACGATTGACATTCTGCATGAACATTTTGAAGGTAAGGTTATCTCTCGCAGAGGTGACGTGAACTATATGGCCACCATCAAGGTAATGCGATTTGACCTCGCTAGACTTTGTCATGTGGGGTTTCCTGAGGTCACAAGTAGTCTATGAGAATAAACCACAATCGACCGATACCCTTATGGTACAGATAACATAAGCTCAAATTCAGCCGGATCTATGTGGACGAGTCACTGAAAATTGGGCTACTCGGATCCGTGCCACCGTAAGAAGCCGAGGCAGGCATTTGAACGTTTTGTCATATTCTACATAATGGCATACATGGGCCTTCCAAATAAAAGAAGGATTTTATTAATACCTCACTCACAGCTGTATTGAAAAACCCTTTATTAATATGTATGTATGTAAATTCAAATAAAGAACAAAATGTCAATAGTTATAATGAAAGCTTGACCCTATAAAGTTTTTGCAGGGAACGAAAATTATTTTCCGAATTGTAAATAAACCTTGGTTGTCAAATTACTCAAATTTGACATATATAAATTCAATGTAACTTTTCACCCGTGTTGTGGTGTCACATTATGATGGCATCCTTTTCTCTAAGTCAGACCGCAATCATCCCGTTAAAATTCTGTGACCGGAAAAAAAAATAAAATATCTAAAACATATAGGTAAAGGCTAACCAAAATGGTTTTGGTTTTTTGGTGGGTCGGATGTGGAATCGAGTAGAGTGCTATGCAAAAAACATACATACATACATACATATATATATCTGTGCATTAAGTTACCTTTTTTACATATACTTACTTATTTATGTATGAAGGCACGTTATTATATTTATACGCAAATTCGACCCTTTTCATCAAAATATCGAGACCATTATACGCATTACCATATCAAAAGGTGAAAAGTTTTAAATTAACCAGAAACTAAAAATAGTTTTTTTTTTTTTGTATTACCTTCATATAGCTCTGATGGTACCTATACTTACTTATGTACATTATATTGATTTATTTTACTTGAAATGGATTTAATTTGGGGAGTGAAATAGTTATTTTTAATTTGAAAACAGCAGTAATAGTCATTTATGTACACTTTGAGTCACTAGATTGGGATTGTATTTTTCAAATGTGGCACGCTATGCAATCTGCTCAATCTAAAGAAGGTTAACATGAAATTAATGAAAAGCTAAGCATTGTTTGCTTTTTTACTGCCATTATTATTGAAGCAAAAATGACCGGAAAACTAGATCCCCAAGCCTCAAAGAAATTTCCAATAATAAGGATGTGATTAGCGGTGATTTTAACAATGAAAGCGTTATTGTTATCTAACATGAATAAATATTAGTGATCAACGGTGGAATGGTTGTTCGCCTTGAATTCGCATCTTTACAGAAATGCGATTTAAAAAAAAAAAAATAAAAAAGTGTATTTAATACATTGCATCGGAGTGTATTTATCTACACATTTCAATTATTTAAATGTCCTAATATGAGTTTTGTTACACACACAAAATGAACGCACTCACACAACAGACAGTCTATTTATGGAGGAAGTCCTGGAAATAATGAATAATTCATGAGTAGTTATGTATATCTCAAAATGTGTATCGATTTTGTTTCTCTATCTTAGAGGATTAGAGAATCCCAGGCACGGATTTAGAAGACAAATTTAGAAGGGAGGATAAGTATTGTTTCAAAAACAAAGACGATTGTCATCAACATCTTTATTTAGAGTATATACACCAGGCCGTATACATTTTATTCATTAGGGTGTTTCAAAAAAAAAAAAAAAATTGTGTTCTCTTCTGGCGATATTTTGTTATACACCTACGGGATCAACTTTAAAAAAATGTGAGATCGTATGTTTGGAACTGTTCATAATAGGATTGCCAGAAGTTGTCTGATAAAATTGACTACAACGAGATATAAAATCCCGGACTTTTACAAAGAAATAAACATAAAAAAAATATGCATGGCTGAATCGCACGAACTTTCTTGAACGAGAAATTGTAAAAAAAAGTCATAAACACGAAAAAAATAGATGTTTTCTTTAGTTTTTTGTTTTAAAAAAAAAAGCATTTTTTAAATTAGTAAGAAGCTCGAGATTTCATGATATAAATAACTCGGTGAAGCTTTTAAAAATATACACGTGAATAACTGAAAAATAAGACTATTTTCTTAAAAAAAAACGTTGAATGCATTTTTTTTTCTGTTATGTGAATTTTTTAACAATTACTTACAATTACTTTGATCATCACAGTTGCAAAATTTCAACCAAATCATTTAGAACTGCTTGAATACGAATATAAAAAACTGCAGGCAAATGAATATAATTTTAGTTGTTGGGCCTGTTTTTTAAATAAATATTTTATTAATTCATTTATTAACAGCATAGAATTTTTGAATTTGGTTGTAACCGAACAATTTACACAGAGTTATGATAATAATATCTTGCTACTGAATAATGAATAAATGTTTAAAAAAACAATAATATTTATAAAGAAAATTTGTACTTTAAGGAAAAATCTGATAAAACCTTTCATTTAGAGGAAAAAAAAAATATGTATATAAACAAGTTTATTTTTAAATGTTAACGATAAAACTTATATTACAGTTATTTTAAATTATGGGCCTTATGCAATCTGTGTTATACATTAGCTGTATTTTATTTTCCCCCAGATCTGATCCGGATAAGATTTGGAGGATAATAAAATTCAGCTATTGTAACGAAGTTACACATTTTCATAGCAGCGCCTATCTTCCAACTCAACATCTTCAACATCATCAACTCGATTACAATTTCATCGCATACCTCAAGGCGCCCACGAGAATTGATGACGAGGTTTGCCGACAACAACTGCGCACGACAGCACAACATAACCCATAGAGTACCTATATTAGGTACTCTATATAGGTACTCTATGACATAACCAATGCGCACGACAACAATTCAACGACTTATATGAAATTAATGGGTAGTGTTTTTCTACCTCACTCGATTCACACTTCCTTGTTATCGCCGAATCTATAAGCAAGAGTGAAATGGTCAGTGCAAATGAGGAAAATTTATCCTCTGTGGTTCTTTTATTCAATCCTTCGAAATTAGTGAATACCAAGAAGCAATTTGCTGGGTGTGTTGTGTAGTACACCAGTTAGAAGTTTCAATTAATTTTTGGCTTTAAGCCGTAAACAAACCCCTTCCCCTCCTTATTTTTGCGTTTTGCCACAACTTCTTGTTGCGGCTAGGGATTAATCCCAAACCAATTAAATCCGCCTCCAATTCGATCCCAAATAACATTTTTTGCCTTAAGAATCGCTTGGAGGCTAGGGAATTCATCCCACCGCCTATCAACGTACCGTGCCTTCACCTCAGTGTTGGCTAGGGAGTTTATCTCACCGCCTGTCGTCGTACCGTGCCTTCACCTCGGTGTTGTAGTAAACCATCATGCCAAACTGAGTCAAAGGCCTTTTCTACATCTATTAACACTAAACTTCTTACATGTTGCGTTATTCTATCTACCTGGTAAATCGTGCTGTGGTTAAGTCTAAAACCAAACTGTTGCGGTGGTAAAATATTTGTTTGTTCTAAAACCTCTAATATTTTCATACATGATAATTTTTCAAAGAGTTTTCCCAAAGAACTGAGCAAACTTATTTGCCTATAATTGATAGACGAATATGCAGAACTCCCCGGTTTGAGTATTGGGATTATCTTGGCTTTTTCCAATCTTTTGGAAAGTACTGCATCCTAATACAATCATTAAATATAAACAAGATAGCTTGCAAACCACGTTTGGGTAGCTGTTTAATATATACATTTTTAATATTGTCTAAACTATTGCCGAGAGCGAAAGTAGCATTAGCGAAGTGCCCGCTCCTGGCAAGAGCCGAAAACATCATATGGCCCATGGCTCGTGGGCGAGCGTGGGCGTTTTTGAGCGCTCTTGAGCTGTGGTGAGCATAATGGGTTTTCCTTTTTTTAATACAATATTTAGGATTTAGGAGGTGGATGTTACCCAACTTCACGTCAGATGTTCTGGGTTCACTAGAACACTTTTAGTTTGACAGGAGATGTCAAAATGTGCCAACATTTTTGATACGCCGGATCGAAAATCGGAGAACGCGAATCGATTAAACGTTAACATTTAATGTGTTTTCTTTTTTTCTAAATTCTTATAGGCTCGCGAGCTATAAATTGGCTCGCTCTCGTCTCACGCTCATGAGAGTGCGGTTTTGTTATCGCACATAATGAGAGCACTCTTGACGTGAGCATTTTGTTATCAATCACAATGAGAGCGCTCTTGACGTGAGCGTTTATAAATCGAACGCTCGTGAGCGCGAGCCAAACTAAAAGTGCTCACACCTGATGGCTCATGGGCGAGCGTATCTGGTAAGCGCTTATTTGGAAAGGCACGGTAGCATGCCACTCGCATGAGCGTGCGTTTCTGAACACTGAAAAAAAAATCATTAGCTGTCTATGGTCAATGCTTGGTCTTTTAATCAATGCAAATAAGCACTTTTGGTGGGATTTAAATTGAATATGAGGGTGTGATAAAACACATAGATAGATATTGGCAGTCACACGACCAAGGAACTATGTTCCATACTTTTTTTTAACGCTTCCTTAGTTATTTGGTTCAATTAAAATCCCTGATTTGTCCCCATCACTATTTTAATAAAGTCTGTATATCTATTTTAAATTAGAAATATAATTCATAATAAGTCTTTAAAGTCAAAACTAAATTCTCTGTTTGTAATTCTAACCGCATTATCACGTTTTCGTGTAATTTTGAAAACAACAAAAAAAAATATCAATTTAAATATTAAATCTAATGAAGCTTTATATTATTTGCAAAATGGATTTTGTCGACTCATAATCCCACACGTTTTCATACGACACACAGCATGAAAACCACATTTTTATAGCAACCGCATTATTATTGTTCACTGAGCAGAGGTAATATGTATGCTTACTTGAGGTGACCATTTGTTCTTTTATTATAATAATAAGTGTTGCTCTGTTTTATTAAGGTACACAATTTTAGTGTTACTCATGCTTATGGTATTCTTCCATTGAAAAACTTTTGACTTGTTAATCAAGGGTAGTACATCATCGTTTCATTGAATTCGTTGTCACCTTCTTTGGCTAACAAACCTTAATTCTTGCTTAAATGTTTGGACTCTAGCATAACGACTACAATTATTGGCAGTTTTTGAAGAAGAAAAAATAAAAGTTGTTTCAACTATAGTATGTTTATGTATTAACTTGCCATATATAGGTACTATATATACAGGGTGATTCGCATACGGTATGACGAAAAGCTAGAACGTGTAAGTTGGATTGAGATAAGAAAAAAATCGTAGAGGAGGAGGGGTCTATTCCCCTCCGTTTAGCCAGGAGGGGCAATTCTACAAAAAAAAATTACCGAAAACATACAAAAATATTAAATAACAACAGTTACACATACAATACCATTATATATGTACCCTTCCGTAAGGCCAGAAATTTTTCCATTTATTATGTTTTAAAATAAAGTTATTTTAAAGTATGATTTTTGAAAAATAAATTTTCAAACTTAAAATTTTGAAAAAAAAAAATTAATAAAATTTCAAACTAATTTTTGTTCAAAATTTTACATTATTAAGTACTAATTTTGTTTTCAAAATTCAATGAATTTATTAGTTTTTAGTCAAAAACAGAAAACCGAATGCTTAAATGTCTTGTACTTTTTGAGAAAATTGCAAGTAACTTAATCTACTTTACTAGCTACTTAGTGGAAATACTATCTTTAGAGCAACTTGAGCAACGGATGGGAGTCAAATTAAGGATATTTTATTTCTGTTATTTTCAATTTTTTTAAAGAACTAGAAGAGATCTTAACATCTGGTTTTTGGTGTTTGACTTAAAATTAATAAAAAGCAATGAATCTTAGAAACAAAAATACTACTTAATAACGTAAACTTCTGAACAAAATTAGTTTGAACAAATTTTTTTAAATTTTTTTTTTTCAAAATTTTGAGTTTGAAAATTAATTTTTCAAAAATCATTTTCTAAAACAACTTTATTTAAAAACACAATAAAAGAAGAGATTTCTGGCCTTACAAAAAGGTATATCATGGCATTTTATGTGTAACTATTATTTTTTAATATATTTTTTCTGTTTTAAGTCAAGTTTTTAGAAAACTGCCACTCCTCCGCTAAGATTTTTTTCTTGCCTCAACTTAACCTAGACGCTCTAGTTTTTTGTCGCACCGTATGCGAATCATCTTGTATATGCCAAGTAATGAATTCGTGCAAAAAATCAAACTCGATATTTTAATCAAATTTGACATAACTATGATAGGGAAGAGGAAAAAAGTGGGTCTTGCAAAAACGTCCGCCTGTCTCTCTGTCCGTCTCTCTGTCTGTGAGTCCGTCGGTCTGTCTGTTAGACTACAGCATAAACGGATTTGTCGATTTTTTTAAAACTTGGTACCTACCGTTTTTTGGACATTCCCCCAATATATTTTTTCATGTTTTTTAAGACCAAATATAACGGTACCTGTCATACAAAATTTTTGGGCCAAAAATTAAAATCTTCATGTCGATTAAATGGAATTCGAAATTTCGGAGCAGTACACTCGTTCCTCTGTACTCATTCGGAATGAAAAGAAAAGAGAACACTGTATTGTGAATCACCGCGAATCCATTCTTGCAATTCCATAATCGGCATGCTAATTTTTCTCAAAATCGACTCCACAAGTTAAGAAAAAAAAAATCAAAAAAATAAATAGTTAAGTAAAGAAAATAGTTCAGAAAAATTATTATTAATGAAAATTTTTTTTTTATTTTCGCTTTTTCAAAAATGTTTCAATGGATTTCGATTAATTTTTTTAAGAAGAATGATTTACACATTTAATAGTATTGTGTACCAAAATGTTCAAAGACACACTTTTTTTTAATTTAAAAAAAGTTTGAAATTTGTTTAATGACCGACTGCGTCAATTTTTATTAAAATAAGTAAAATTCATTTGTTTAACATTATCTAGAAGATTTTGGATAAAAATTATTCTTATAACCAAAAATAACAGTACCTCCGATGCTCCAATACAAATGTTTAAAACTCTTTAAGGAAAATCATTTTTTTTGCTCAAAAACGACTTTTACGATTGTGATAAAATTTTGTCTGTGTATCGAAATTAGCATTTAAAATTATATAATTTTACATTGAACTACTATTAACAGTATATACCTATCATAGAACATTTTTTTTTTGATTTTGGACTATCTCATTATCTGACTTACGGATTAGAACTATATTTTTTATACAGAAGCTTCTAATAAGTAATAATATTGCATATTTAAACTTTCAAAAAATATATTTTTCTATTTTTAACAATATTTCAAAATAATTTTTTTGAAAATTCGATATTCGTTGGATTCAAAACAGTTTCAGAAGTATTTTTTATCGATTTCTTTCTAATTTTGTTAATTTAAAACAATTTTTTAGTTTAAATAATATAATTTCCTTGCAAGCAAATTGCATAAATATGTATACAGCATGGGGCTATATTGTTAGTTTTTGTATACTCACATCATACTGCCTGCAAATTAACTTTGTTTGATGCCTCCATAGATCTATATAATAATATTATTAAGCTGAAAATAAAGATGAACTTATGAGATTTACATCTTCATTTCCTGTATTTCTAATCAATACTTAGACTGTTACCACGAAGAAATAAATTGCAACATTTATATATAGTTATTAGGTATGTTACATCTTCAACTAAATCACGTAATCTGATTTTATGTACATTTGAAGTCTTAGATTTTGCATTAACAGTTTACACCATGGTCTTACGTTCAAACTATTTAAATAAGTTACTAATTAAAGCACAGCAGTAGCATTAAGTTTGTTCCTTGAGCATCTTGGGAAGAGTTCTTACAAGATGATAATTTGGTAGGACAACTTCCAAACTCTTAAAAATAATTATAGAACATCCTTGGGGGAAAATGAAAGAATAATTTCCCCTCAGCATTTAACCCAAATAAACCAAAATCCTCAACCATTTCTAGGTTGTTAAAAACTTTCTGCTTGTGTTTAGATTTAGCATCCAATGAGTTTATTTCGAAAGAAAAATATTATAAATTTCAAGACTGAAAGAGTTTTGAAAGTTACTTATATAGGTACATTCTGGCGTTCAAATAAATGATTAGCATAACATTTTCATGGTTGTTGTTTTTAATAGAATCTGCAATCATCGCACATAATCTGAGTTCAACGCGTTATTATTAAGATAAATAGAAAGAATTTGAGTTTGGTTTGAGTTATTAAAAATATCAATTATAGCTATAATAGGTAAGTAACTGAATCGGTGATTAATTTTAAAAGGTATACAAGTAAAGGGTTTTCCAATAAGAGGTGTTATTTTGAATAGCCCGCTATTTCGGTAGCTGTCACTTTTGAAGCTGTCATTTTTTGACATTTGACAAGTAGAAACTACGCCATTCCATAAAAATGGAACGATACACGCTTCAACAACGCATTGAAATTATTAAAATTCACTATAAAAATGGTGAAAATTTGGCAGAGACGGTTCGTAAAACTAAAACATTTTTGGGTCGTCGTGAAGCACCTTGTCGGACCGCAATACAGAAATTGGTGGACAAATTCGAGCTGTTGGGACAAGTTAGTGATGTGAAGAATAAAACCCGTGCACGTCGCTCAAGAACAACTGAGAATATTGCTGTTGTAGCCCAAAGTGTTGAAGAAAACCCAGGTTTGTCCATTCCTCGTCGTTCTTTGGAATTAGGCATTCCACAAACGTCATTACACCGTATTTTGCATAAAGACTTGGGTCTTAAGGCTTATAAAGTTCAGTTAACACAAGAACTCAAGCCGGCTGATCATCAACAACGTCGTGTCTTTACTGATTGGGTCCTTGAAATGCATGAAAATGATCCGGAATGTCATCGAAAAATCATCTTGACTGATGAGACCCATTTCCACCTCGGAGGCTACGTCAACAAGCAAAACTGTCGCAACTGACGGCGCTACGTGCCACACAAGCAATGAAACCATCGATCTTTTACGGGAAAAGTTTCCGGACCGTGTTATCTCTCGAAGAGGTGATCACAATTGGCCACCGAGATCTTGTGATTTAACACCTTGCGACTTCTTCCTTTGAGGCCACGTGAAAGATAAGGTCTACGCCAACAGCCCAGCGTCGATTCAAGACCTCAAAGATGGAATTCGTGAGGCTATCGAGGACATAGGGCAGCCACTTTGCGATTTGGCTATGGAAAATTTCATGAAAAGGATATGGTCCTGTAAGCGTGGTCGTGGCGGCCATTTGGCTGATGTTGTGTTCCATTACTAACGGCATACCTTCCTCTTTATAATGAAATAAACATCCGATCATTTATCTCAAAAAATGCCATTTTTCTTTGAATATCAAAATAACACCTCTTATTGGAAAACCCTTTACATACACTTAAGAAATTTTTCAGGAGAATCAAAATAATTGATCATTGAAATTTCACCAGACTTATTGCAATTAATTACAAGTAGTGTCATTATGAGATACCCAAACTGGGTCCGTTCCACACCCAGTCTAAAACCGCCAGATTTAGTCATTTTTAATCCGAACCTGATCCACACATCAAAAATTGTGCTCTTCTTGCTAAAGAGACTGATCACTTGAGAATATAATTTAAGTATAATAAGTTTGCTTAATTTTTTTTTGTATATAATTTCAATAAAATGTACATATGTATATCATTTAGATTTTAGATTTAGAGTTTTAAATGATTTTTATTTCATGAAATTTACGAAAGATTTGTTTGACTTTCATTATATGACATGGCCTACGCTGCCTGTCAGTTGGCAAATAATACTTAAATAAATGTAATTTAAAAAGTGTTTTATTTGTTTTTGTATTATAATATGTTTTAGAAAAGTTCAGTAATGTATAGTAGAATATGAAGAAATGGATCCTTTATTAAGACCCAAAATACCAAAAGTCCATATTAACGGAAAAACAATAAACATTATTAGTCATATGAATAACATACTAGAAGCACAATTTCAAGATTGGTACGATATAACATATGAGCAAAGTTTCATATTTTGTGCAGCAGTAGCGGTAACAGGAACTAATGGACTTAGAGTTTATCATGCACAAGAGCCATATCACCAAAGAGAATGGAGGAAACCAACGTGGCATTCAAGGCTAGAGAGAAACATTTCGGCGTACAGAGCAGATGTTGGACGACTCACTATGTTCAAGCAAGGTGTAAGATCGCAAAAACTTTTGCGGAAAATAAGTAAAATTGTGAGACCTCGAAGTCCTGAAGAACTTAGTCGCCAAGAATTATACATAGTTATTGATAGACTAACCCAAAAATTGCAGGTATTAAGCGCTCGTTTGAAGAGGTACCTGATTAGTCAAAAAATAAAAGAAGATAACAAAGCATTTAAAACTAATCAAACAAAATTTTATTCAAGCCTCAACGAAAATAAAAATGGTAACTATCCATTAGTAGATGACGTTGCTCCTTTTGAGACATTTTGGGAAAATGTATGGGAGAGACCGCAGACCCACAACACTCAAGCAACATGGTTTAACAGTCTCCCTCAGACTCCACAAATGAACAGTAGCCCAATTAGTGTTGAAGAACTCCGTGAAGTCCTTGGGAAAGTCCAGAACTGGAAAGCACCAGGTCCAGATGAACTTCAAAACTTCTGGCTTAAAAGATTTACAAGCGCACATCCTCATATTGTTCGTAATTTTAACAAAATGTTGGATAAAGAACAAAGCATTCCAGAATTCTTTACAAAGGGACGGACTTTTCTAATTCCCAAGAGCACAAATTTGGAAGACCCAAGTACATTTCGGCCAATCACATGTTGGACAACATTATATAAGGTCCTGACCGCCATAATAAGCAATAGAGTTTGGCAACATTGTGAGTCGAAAAATCTTATCCCGAGTGAGCAAAAGGGATGTGCTAGAAATTCCAGAGGATGTAAGGAGTTGATAACACTTGACGCTATAATTGCACAAAACTCTGTTCATCATAATCGCAATTTAAGTGTAGCTTATATAGATTACCAAAAAGCCTACGATAGCGTTCCTCATTCGTATTTAGAAGAAGTCCTGAATATCAACGGAGTGGATACAAAAGTTGTGGATTTTTTCGCGAGTGCTATGAGTAAATGGAGAACCAACATGTATGTAGGAGGTTCAAGTACAAGAGAGATGAGCGTGAAAAGAGGCTTATTCCAGGGGGACTCTTTCAGCCCACTATGGTTCTGTTTAAGCCTTGCACCTCTCAGTAAAATATTAAATGAAACCTCGAACGGATACCGAATTGGCCAACAAATGAATATCACCCATCTTCTTTATATCGATGACTTAAAATTGTTTGCACGGTCGAGGCAACATCTTCAAAGTCTTCTGAATGTTGTGAAAAATTTTAGTTCGGATATCAAAATGAAGTTTGGTTTTGATAAATGCAAGGCAGTAGAAATGATACGTGGTAGAATTGAAAGAGCTGAAGGTTTCAGCTTTGAAGATGGAACGATTGGAACCTTAGAGGAAAATGTAAAATGAAAATGAAATGAGTACAAGAAATGCGTAGTATTCAACATACCACAATGAAGACTCAACTTAAAAAAAGCTTTATAGAAAAAGTAAAAACGCTATGCAAAACAAAATTAAACAGTGGCAACTTAGCTAAAGCAATTAATACCTATGCTATACCAGTGCTAACGTATTCCTTTGGTTTGATAAAGTGAAGCCAAATCGATCTGGAAGACCTCGATAGACAAATAAGGGTAGTGATGACATCACAAAGATTTCACCACCCGAAATCAGCAATCGAAAGAACAACATTACCTAGGAATGAAGGTGGCCAAGGGAAAATAAACTTACTCAACCAGCACAACATACAAAAAGGAAAATTAAAGCACTATTTCATGGAGAGTCAAGTTAATAATCTAAGGTACCAAATTATCATGCGAATGGACGAAAACTATACCCCGTTATAGTTAAGAGAGCCAGAATATCAACCGCAAAGTTTTTCAATAGAGCATCAGGTCGAGCAATGGAAAGCCAAAGCTATTCATGGGGAGTATCCTTACCAGCTAAATTCAAATGAAATTGACAAGAATGGCTCCAAAGAGGTCAGCTGTTTCCTGAAACAGAAGGATTTGTCATGGCCATTCAAGATGGAGTCATTGCAACGAGACAGTACCGCCGGGCAATTCTTCACGAGGATATTGACAATATGTGCAGACGATGCCACCAAGCCATAGAATCTATTGAACACATAGTAAATGGATGCTCTATGCTGGCAAATCATGAACGATGTTGCGAAGATGTTGCGAAGATAGTTCACTAAGAACTCGCTCTGAGTTCGAAACTTGTAAGCTGCAAGAAACCATACTACCAGTATGAAGCTGATGAAGTTATGTTCAACAATAATTATAAATTATACTGGGATCGTTCAATGAGTACTGACCATAGAATAATGGCGAACCGCCCCGATATTCTGTGGATAGACAAGACGAAGAGGTGTGGATTCATAATAGATATAGCGGTTCCATTAGCAGCAAACATGAGTCGAACATTTGGCGAAAAGATATCAAAATATGCTGATCTAGCTCACGAAGTAAAGCAACTCGAAAGACTGGGAAGTATATCTACGAATTGCACCAATAGTTATATCCATTACGGGAATGATTGGAAAAAATGTAGTGGAAGAACTTAACAAAGTACAATGCAATCATCTCTTGCACGAAGTTTCAAAGTCGGTCATTCTAAATACCTGCAGGATTGTACGTAAGTTCATAGAACATTCGTAAAAACAACGATCAATTTATCATCAGCCTAATCCCTTGGCATAGCCCGGGATAGCTAATTTCCAACTTCATCGAGGTTGAGAAGTATAGCAACTCTGTCATAATTATAATAATAACAATAATAATTAAAACAAAATATGGTCACCGTACATCTACATACATAGGTACTTATGAAACTATGTATACAAATAAATATAGTCAACTCATAGCATATGTGCCATGTGCATTTTTAGGTTAAAAAAAAAGAGATGCGAAAAATTCCAATTACGTATTTTCAAAAATGTTTCATCAGAAATATGCGATATGCATCTATTTTAATGAGAAATTTGAAACCAATTTAAAATTAGAATGTTGAAAATCATTATGAAACTGTTTTCTTTTATTTGTTTCACAACAACCTGTGATTATTTTGTTTCAATATCTAAACTTTAAAAAGTAATGCATTTATAATTAAACCTCATTAAAATTATATATACTCCTCTTAAATACATTAAATCTACATAAAAATAATTATAAATATTACTTTCATTGAGGTTTTTATTGATATTTTAAACATGTCGTGCTAGGTTCGGATACTTAAAACTTGAGAACGACTGCACCAAATTGGGTACTTCCTTCTACGGGTTTGTTCGTAATTTTACCGCGAAGGTTTAAGAAAAAAGAAAAGTCGAAAAAGTCTCAACAGGTGGCGCCGTAGGCGAAAATTTCGTTTTTTAGTTCAATTCAATTACCGTTCAACGAATGGCGCTGTATGCGGTTAGGAAATGGCTTTTGTGATATTCTTCTTCAATTTTTGTTATTTGTAGAGTGAATTGGGGTAAAAATAAATTAATTGTCCGATTGAAGAAATTCTTTTTTGTGTTTGAAAGGTTTTTCTTAGGAAATGGCTTAAGGGATATTTTTTTAAAATTTTTATTTATAGGGTGAAATGGGGAAACATAAAAAGTGTCCGATTGAACAAATTAGTTTTTGTTTGAAAAGTTTTTCTTAGGAAATGGTTTGAAGGATATTTTTTTCAAATTTTATTATTTTTAGGATGAAATGGGGTTAAAATAAAAAATTGTCCGATTTAGGAAATTCTTTTTTGTAATAGGTTTTTCTAAGGATTAAGTGATTTTCCTTTTTAAATTTTGTTTAGGGAGTAAACATAAAATAAAATCGAGTATAAGAAATTCTTTTTGTAATTGAAAGGTTGTTTATTAGTGGATGGCCTCAGGGATTTTTTCAAAATTATTAGGGTGAAATGGGAAACAAATGAAAAGTGGCATCTGATTTCAAAAATTCTGTTTGTGTTGGAAAGGTTATTTTTTTTTTAAATTCTATATTTATAGAGTGAGACAGAAGAAAGTTTTTTGATTACGAAAATTCTTTCTGCTTTGAGAAAGTAATAAATATTGGACGTAGATGATCATATTTTAACTAATGTTGCCATTCATAACGTGAAGTGGGTCAAAACTCTGAAAAAAGTTACAAAATTTGAAATTTTATGCGAAACCGTGCGAAACCGGGCGGGTCAGCTAGTAAAATATAAATTTCAATATTTTGGGAGAAGTTCTACAGTGATTTAATATTTTCTATAAAAAACTTGGAATTCATCCCAATTTCCTAAATAAATAATATGTACAAAATTATCCACTTCACACTTCCTTTATTTTTGGAAAAAAAATATTAGCGGATATTAATTATTATGTTAAGGGTTTGTTTTGTTTGTAAATTTCTGATTACTTACTCGACATTTAAATTATCCACAAATTCAATCCTCCTATCAATTCAATCCTCCTTATTAACGAGACATAATAAAACAACATCCACATACTAGATGACAGTGCGGAAGCTAAGAACGACATCAGGCAAATCGTTAATAAATAATGAAAATAGAAAAGGACTAAGAATAGATCCTTGTGGAACACCACAGTAGAAATACTTTGATCTGTTTATATTCTAAGAACTCAATTTATAAGATAGTTTCACAAAAATATTAGAGCAGTTCCTAAAATATTGTATTTATTTCTTAATTTAGAAATCAAAATTTTATGGTCAATTCAATTAAAGGCTTTTGAAAAATCCACGAGAATATTAAGTAGTATCTTTTTTTGAAGCTTTAAGAAAAACATTAAAAACCAGATGCTAAAATGATTTCCAGTTTTTGAGAAAATTGAAAAGAAATGGATCTACTTTACAACTTTCTAAGTGAAAAAAGGAGTTTTAAAGCAACTTTAATAACGGACTGATCATTGAATATTAAAAACAAAAATAATTTGATTTAAAACCACAATTAACTAATGCATTTTTTGATTTAAAAAAGGTATGATATGATAGTGGATTTTTATATAATCATCCTTTCCCCTAAAAAGAGGTAAATAGAACTCCCTTTCCCATTCTACTTTGTTGCCTTTTGTTGGATCTTATAAGTAAAAGGTTCAAATGTTCCATAAAGCGTGTAAAATTTTACTTGTACGAACTTCCGATGAGTAAATCATCCGACGAAAGGATTTGATTCCTTTAGAATGTGTACTCTTTTTCTGGGAGTATGTCAAATCACGATAGACATCTTCAGAGTTAACATTCTGTACGTCTTTGTTGGGATAAAGATGGAAAAAGTGGTGCAAAATTGGACCAAAGGATGCAAAATTGGACATAAGGATAGGAAGATAGAAATTTCACCAAAAGTCAATTTTAAAAAAAGTTAAATCAATATCAATATCAATATTATTTATCTTCGAAAATTTTAGGAGATTGTTTGTTGTTACAAAATGTGAACAAAATATTAATAACAAAGTTGACTGTAGTGCATATTGCATACCTTATTGTCATTGTTAATTATCAACTTATGTTTCACGTTGTTTTGATATGAAGCTTAACATTTTTTAAATGAAGAGTTCTTTTAATCTATACGGCAATGCAGATAAATGTACTCAAATTCTGAATTCTATTTTGGAAATATTTCACGCCATACAAATATCATTCTTAAAAAAAAATATTGGAGTGAAATTTCTTCTCCCGCAATTGCCATTTTACAGTCCCAAATATAATATTGGGAGGAAAATATAGTTACAAAGAAAATTTACATACAAAAACAAAATAAAATTTTTGTTACGACAGGGGACGAGCTCAGACAACCTGCTGCCGCATTAAAAATATTAAATAAATAAGAAATCAAGTTAAAATATTATTTTTTAATTTAAGCACCAATTTTCAGCAAAAAATAATATGCGTATACAACGAAAAATAATCATGTGGAAATACACGAATTTGCATTTTTCTCTTTTGGATTTCTGAGAAATGACTGGCAGTTTACATCCCATTGGATAAAGTCACTTCTAGGCTAGGGCATGTAGGTTGGAACAAAAAAAGAAAAAAAAATCGTATCGGAGAGGGATCTATTTCCCCCGATTTAGGTGGGTGTGATAATTTTCGAAAAAATCGAATTTAAATAGAAAAAAAAACCATTAAAAAGTAACGACAACTCTCACAATGTCATGTTATACCGAATAACAGATATATGATTCGCTTAATTTGACTGCAATCCGTTGTTCTTTTTTTCTTGTCTTGACTCAACCAACTCGCCCTAGCCTTTTGCGGCATATTATGCAAAACACCCTGTATATTGCAAGTAAAAATGCAAAGAGGATTTATTTGCACAGTAAAACTATGCCGACATTTTAAAACGGCCGGCGCAGTGTCAAAAGTTCACAAGTCAAATGCCCACAATGAACTTTTAACCGACTTATATCATTTATAAGTCCACAAATAAATTGTGAACTTTCAACCCACCCAAGTGGGTCAAAAGTCCACAATATTTCACGTCATAAGTCCACAATATTAAGAAGAAGGTGGGCCATAAGCACACAATTATTCTAATGACCTATATAACCAAATATTTTCGAAATGTGTTTTATGAAAAATAAAAAAAAATCTTTTAAAAAAGGACAGTAAGGTAAGTATGGGGGGTATACTGCCCCCGCAAATCCATTGCTTGGATTCACAATAAGATTTGGAGTAGGTGCGAGGTTGGTTATTTCATTTTTTTTAATGTATAAGGTCATACTGAAATTTGTTGTTTCTACACTAAAATGACAATTTCAAATAATGATGGACTTATGGCCCACCTAATTGAACCATAAGAACTGAATCTGTGGGTCATTAGTCCACAAAATAATTTTGTTGACTTTTGGCCCAATTGGATGGGTTAAAAGCTTACAATTTATTTGTGGGCTTGTAACTCATCTAAGTGGGTCAAAAATCCATTGTAGACTTTTGACTTGTGGACTTTTGACTCTATGCCTTTTAAAACACTCTTATTTGCCACATTCCATGAGAATTAAAATATTTGATGAAGCTTATATCCAATGCCACTGTTAGGTTCATCATCAAAAAGATAAACTATCGAAGTACATTTAAATACAAAAAAAGAACTGTGATACTCGACTCAGGGTATTATGTATATCTATAGGAGAGAAAAAATATTTAATCCAGACAAATTCATTTCACACATTTTTAAAATCCTGCTGCCTGTGCGAATATAAAATCAAGCCAACGAACGACCATCAGCAATGAAAAAAAATTTAATTTTTTTTAGGTGTCTGTGTCAGTTTGGGCCAGCATCAGCGCAGCGCAGCACCAAGGGATATTTGAATTTATTTTGTACATTCACGATGTTATATAGCTAGCTAGCTAGCATAGCTAATTCATGTTGCGGGCAATTTAAATAAAAATGTATTCTAAATCTTGTTAGTTCCCACACTACCCACTACTTTTCTGTTTTTGACTTTGAATGATTTACATTTTTTTGTTGGCATAATTTTTCTGAATTTTAAAAGACAGAACAATTTACTCGCCTAGGACGACATTGAGCTGTAGACTTTTCTTGCAAATGTAAAAGTTTAAAAGAAAGAAAAAAAAAAGATGAACCATTTTATGATATTTTTTTTCTAAAGAAAAAAAAAAAACAGATGTATTTGCTGTCTTTGAACAAATATTTGTTTAAGATTATTGCAATGAGAGTACAAATTTCAATGGAATCTACAGTTTCGAACTCCAAGTTCCCATCCCATTTATTAAATCACAACTTGGAAGACTTTAATATTTCATTTATTTTACCTAACAGACCTGATATTTTGTTATTGACATTTTTTTTGCGACGTAAAGTAAAATCCACGACTGAGTCAAATTTCTTACCCTAACAATTCAAGGCATTACAATATTATTGAGGACTGAAGATGTAAGATATTGGTTTATCTTTAATAAAATAAGGACAAGTTACCCAAGGGGTAAATCGTAAATGTTAAAACAACTGTCTGTCGAAAAATGCTTTTGGTTACTTTTGTTATGCAACAACGCCACTTGGACAAGAAATATACCTTATGTTTGAAAGAAATAAATAGGTATATATTTATAGGTAGAGCAAGTAAGCAGAAATTAAAATAAAAACAACTCTGTTAACTAAATTTCCGTTGCATCGATTTTTAGTCCAAACTGCTAACTGAATTCTTCTTCAAGCACTCTGAGCACTAGAAAAACGAAACTTTATGCGGAAATTTGAGGAAAAAAAATAAACTTAGGAAGCCCTTGCAGAGCTGTCTCCTTTATAAAAAAAGGTATATAACATAAAAGTATAGTTTATATAATTTTCGATTTTCTCTCAATTAGCTACTAGACGATATAACCAGTGTTGTCCCTCTACGTGTCGACTTTAACTGGCTACATTTCAACGTAGACAATCGCGTCAACAATGTCGAGAATGTCGACAATGTCAACAATTTCGTTGACAGCTCTAAGATAACAAATGAAATCATCGAGAAAGTATTGCTACAATCGATAGACACGTGGTTGCATATTTATTTCTATAAAAAACATACAAATTTTTGTACAAAATCCATCAAAGTTAATATAGAAAAAAAAAAAAATTCGTAGAAATTAGTTATGTTATTAGTTATTAGTTATAATTATGTCTGGTCGACCTAAAAACAAAGCTTTTGAAGAGCTAGATTTTTATTCAGGGTGCGTGGCATCCACCCACTTTCTTAGAATCGTTATCAATTGAATCATTCATCTGACCTTACTTTTGGGAAAACGCAAAAAAAATTAATAAGTTCTGTATTTGACGGTTCTCAGATTTTTGAAGTATGAATAAAATAAAGATCTCGATGTTTTGAGTCGCAATCGCAAGAGATACATTTCTTTTTCTTTCGCTTCCTGGCACCTAGATATATTGTGTGAAAAGCTCGGTTTTATTTCCTTCTTCCAAATAATGCTTTTTAAAATCATCTATATTTCTGTTATCAAAATATATTTTATTTCTTTCTTTGAACTAACTACTTTTAGAGATGACATTTGCATCAACACTTCATTTTTGGCAATTTTGGGACTTATTCCATTCTTCCAACTGGTGATTTAATTAAATAGAGAACTTCGGACTGTTGTAGGATTATGAAATACGGTAGAAAGGTCTTGAAAGGCAAACAAAAGAAAAATCGAAAGGTTGAGGTTTTCCATTTTGTAGACGTGGTATCCATCCACTCTCTCAGAATCGTTATCAATTATGAAGCACTTTCGATTGCAGTAGAAATTGAAATTGAATAGAGTGGTATGATTTAAAGTTCATAAACATATAAAGTTTAAAATTGAAAACAGGAGATTTTATATTCTGTTTCATTTTGTTACTAAATTACTCAAATTTTAAAAGACTTTTAAAACTTGACCAGTGAAAGTGAACCAGTTATTCAGTGGACCTACCAAATTTTAGTAAGTTATCATTAAATCACAAAGAAGTTTTTCAATATTAGTCTCATTTAAATATTTGAAACTAAACCTTTATAAACATAGAATTTGGTGTTGATTTAGATTAAATTATTTTTTACGACTGTCTTGTTATTACACACACATGTTCTTGAAGATAGAATATAGATTGCATATTTTTTACGAATTGTCTACATTGAATTGTCTAGATGTAGACAACCATGTAGTCTACATTTATAGTCTACACAAGACAACACTGGATATAACACCTTCTGATTAGTAAAAGACAAATAAGTACGTATACATACTTAATTACGTACATTTTTGAGAAAAAAAAGCAATAGAATTTTTATATCAGTTTTTTTTTAGCTTTTGAGTTTTAAAATAGGTTTTTCAAAAATTTTTCATTTGACCAACTTAAATTTAAAAATATGCTTTACTGGATCGCACGAACTTGCTGTTTTGCATGTTAATGTTTCAATAATGTTTTGATATTTTTAATGAGAAAATATTGAAAAAGTAGAATACATATCTACTAACAAAAATATTTTTTTTGCTTGATTTTGTTAAAAAATAATTTTTTCAAAATTCTTAAATGCAGTAATATTGTTTGAACTATAATTTATAACCATCAGGTTACAAATCTATAACAAAACTATTTTTACCATTAAAAAGATATACACAACGATAGCTACAGGGTTTTTCAATAAGAGCGCTACAAAAGTTTTTTTAAATAAAACAAAAACGGTTTTGGATATCAATGAAATTCTTGATCTCGATGCCATTATGTATGGAACTCGATTTCTTTTGCATGGCCACCACGGGCACGCTTGCAGAAGTCCAGACGCTGAACCCAATTTTCGACGGTTTTCAAGCACAAATCGCCCGATACTGCTGCAATTTCACGTTCGATATTCGTATGAAGTTCATCAATCGTCGCTGGCTTATTGGCATAGACCGTAGACTTGACGTAGCCCCACAGGAAATAGTCTAACGGCGTCAAATCGCACGACCGAGGCGGCCAAGCGACTGGACCATTTCGTGAGATAATACGTTCTCCAAACTTGGTTTCCAATGAATTGATTGTGACATTCGCTGTGTGACTTGTGGCGCCGTCCTGTTGGAACCACATGTCCTCCAAGTCCATATCATCCAATTGGGGCCAAAAATATTCGGTTATCATTGAACGGTAGCGATTCCCATTCACAGTAACGTGCCGGTCTTGATTATCACGAAGAAGTACGGCCCAATGACGCCACCGGCCCATAAACCACACCAAACCGTACGTGTGGATTGCTGCCTGATGACCAATACCACATATTTTGTTTATTGACGAAGCCATTCAGCCAGAAATGAGCCTCATCGCTGAACATGATTTTTCGATGAAAATCCGAATCATTTTCAAGTTGTTGCTCAGCCCAATTCAAGAACATACGACGCTTCTGGTGGTCAAGCTGCTTCAGTTCTTGCGTCAATTAAATCTTGTAAGGATGTAGGCCAAGATCTTTTCGCAAAATTCGCAACAACGACGACGTCACAGAGATGCCCATCGCTTAAGAACGACGTGTGAGAGACACATTTGGGCTTTCTGCAACTGAAGCCTCAGCGGCAGCAATATTCTCGACACTACGGGCACTTCTTTGTCTCACTAGCACGGGAACATTTTGTACTGTGCCTGTGGATTCAAATTTTTCCACTAGACGCTCGATTGTTGATCTGGTAGGACGTTTATGACGACCATAAATTGGACGTTGCGCTCCTAACGTTGAGGCCACTGACTCCGAATTTCGGTAGTAAATTTTAATAATTTCGACTCGTTGTTGGCTCGTATACCTTGTATACGTATATATAGTAAACGTGTAAACGTGTTTCTACTAGAAGTTACAAAATATTTATCCCCACTAAATACGAATGGATTTTTTATCGTCCTGGTGAAAAAATACAACTAGGTGCCATGGAGATTTCCAAATGGATTGATAACCCGTCTCCTAAACAAAATCCAGTGAAAGCCAAAACAACCCCTGAAAGTCAACAATCAATGAGGATCAGCAGACACCTTAGACCCAACACACATCGGCCAGATTCCAATTGGAGTTTTAAAATGGGTATTCTCCCTTACTTTTCCCATTCTAGTTTTCAGAATAATATAAGTAAAAACCTCCAAAACAATAAAAATAATGTAAACAATTCTTACCCCTCTCCTTACCAATCCCGCACGACCTCTTACTCTGAAGTCAAGTCCCCTAGCACTCCAGCTCCATCGAAACCTCAGAATAAACGAGTCTCATTTAACCTTACTCCAACCATTTTTTCATCTCCTTTCCCAGCCCCCACTATAAATGCACTTCCAACTTTCGACCTTAGATCTGGAGCAAAATACCCTAATTTCATTAGTTCCCATATTCTTAATCCTTCACCAACCTCTGACATAAACAGCCAAACATCCCGTTCAGTTACATCCAACTCTTCTTCATACTCTCCCCCGACTTACTCAACTTCAACTCTCTTTGCAACCCCCTCAACAACAACTACGCCCGTACCTCACCCTACTCAACCTTTTATTGATCCTCTTTTTCCACCTACAGTAAAGCTAACTCAACAAACCTCTGACTCCACAGATTGTCGTTATGCTCTCTCAAGATTAAGGGGTAGAAAAATATACGAGAATATCCGCATTTTACTGGCTTATCTTCATGATAAACCAGATTCGGTTTGCTACGAAGGCAAAACAAAAACAAGCGTCATGGTTTCAATTCAACAAGAAGGCCTCCCTACAGATATATCCAGTCTCATATATATATTATACCAAATATCATGAGTTCCTCAATATGTCTCCCCATAAAGTAGCGAATGATCTTGATGCTTTTGGACGGTATATTCACTCAAAACGAATATCACACCTTCAACGTAAAATTTCCTCTTACCCTCTATTATCAAAATGCGAGAGGTCTTCGCTCTAAAACACAAGCAGTCTTACAGCAAACTCATGCCCTACCCTTCCAGATCTATGCCCTGACTGAAACAAATCTGATTCCTAGTATAAACAACCAGGAATTATTCCCATCTTCCTTTAATGTTTATCGCGATGATCTCAACCGATCTACTGAAAATTCCCCTTGTCGAAGCGTTCTTATAGCTATCCAAAACATATTCGACTCATCGCTCGTTGCGATTTCATCTTCTTCGGAGATTGACTATGTTTCCATTAAAGTAAAGCTACCTCGCAAGTCACTTTATATCATATGCTGTTATATTTTGCCGTCACTTACTGAAGAGAAATGTCAAAAGAGCGTCAAGAAATATGGCGTCATTTGCTGTCCTTGTTGCTCTACTTTTGTAGCATCCTTGTTGAAAAACCCTTTATTATGATAGAATACTTTATGTTTTTAACCTACTTCACGTGATGAATGCTTAAAAATATAGCTTAAATGCACCCTCCTCATCGGGTGCTTAATAACTATCCACAGTCACCGCGTAGGTATGTCTTACATGTGTTGGTAATAAAATAACTTTGACCTTGTACTAAACTGTCACTTCAAACCGATATAGACAATACTATTGAAAATATCAACAAACACGTGTAAAATAAAAATATACAGATAACCTTGCAACTGGGTAAAGGTGGCCTTTCAGAAATAAATATACAAAAAAATTTTGCCCATGTGGCCTCCATTTTATGACGATTTCTGAGAAAATTTTAAAAAATTACGACTTTACTCAAATGTCTGAATACTGCGACCACGAGTGAATGATTCGCATTGTTTTATTTTTTTTATTTTTATAATATTCTTGAATATCTGTACTTATAAATAGATAGTCAAATCGGGTCATACACTATCGAAACAAACTTGTGTCGGGAAATTTAAATTGGTGCTGTGTATGGGCTAGTCTGTGCACAAACCGACACCGTGCCTGACACCGGTGCATACACTTGTGTTGTGGGTATGGGCCGCTTAAGATTAGAGTGCCAAAGCTGCATAGGCATTACCGAACATGCTGGTAGAAGAAAATGAAAGAAAATGAAAGAAAATTTAAAATGCTCCCATTCTTCCATTCTCTACTTCCTGCAAGTTTGCATTTTAAAATGTTTTGTTTCGAAAATTTAAACTAACACCCAATATGACGTCTTTGCCAATTTTCTTCCTGATCGTGATCTTGCCATAAGCCATAAGTTCTCGTTTCACTATATTTCGCTGTTCTTATTTGTTCTTGACTTTCAGATCTTCTATACTCCTTGCTATAGTTTCCTATGTTTTTTATTTTAAAAAATACAGTAGACGCTTGATATAGTGAAGTAATTAAAACCAGGCATGTTCACTAGGTATATAAAAAGATTGCTCAGTTTCACTATTTCGAGAGAGAAGCTAAAAAGGTTTTTCAAAGTAGAGTTTGATTCAAAATAAATATTTTGTCCGGTGTAAAGTTTTAATTAGAAAAAAAAAACATTAAAATAAATAAATAATAAAAAAAATAAATAATGTATGTCATGGTAATTCACGTAGAATTTTTTTGTTTTTTAAATAAGAACTAAATTTTAGAAAAATAATTTAACATTTTTGTTTGTGTCTTCCTCAGATTTAAATTGATTTGTTTCATATCTACGATATCAGAAAAATCTGCATTGTTACTTCCTGTGCCCACTCAATAACCTTTACAACAAAATATCAGCATCCTTCGATAAATCCGTTCAAGCTGATGAGTCCCAATCAGCAACCAATTAAACATCTTCTTCGCCATTTTCATTTTCGGCTTCTTCAATTTCTGACAAGGCCCTATATCTTCGTTCCATTCACCTATGTGAACCACAATATGTCATACAAGTTAGCAACACGATTAACTTGTGTTATACTGGGTCTAGTGTATATTCCTACTTTAGTGACTGAATATATAATCCACAAACATAAAAAAACGGTAAAACTTCTTAAAAGTCAGTCGACAAAACTGTACACGCATTGTAGATGGAAAATTTTTGTTCAGTTCTGAAAAAAAAAAATGTGTGTTCACTACATATATCGAGAGTTTTTTGTCCACTATTTAGAGTAGTCTGTATAAAGTTTTGTGTGTTCACTATATTGGATAGTTCACTCTAGCGAGATTCACTATATCGAGCGTCTACTGTATTTATTTCCAGAATTTTGAAAAGCGGAATTAAGTTCACCAGAATAGGTACAAGAAAGCTGAATTTTTAAGAGCAGTCAGAATTTTGCAAAGCAGAATTTTGACCCACTCTCCCAAAAGAATTATCATCCTGATATTTTTATTTACCCACATATTGCAATATATAAATCGCTTTTGAATAAAAATACGATTTTTACGTCTGCCCTGATATTTTCAGAGCAACAAAAATGTACATCTCCTCAAGAATTAACTAAGTATGAGAAATGACCCTTAAATTAAATAAAAATTAAAGAAAATCAGTGGCGTATGTTGTCAATCGAAGTATCTATAGACAAATAGAATTTCTGAGCCAACATTTTTGCTCATCTCATCCTATAACAATCGCAATGTTTTGGTATGATCAAACTCTGAATTGCTATATCAAATGAATGGAAAACATCTATACCTAAATTTATGTATGTAAAATGTCGGAAGTAAAATTTTGAATTTGCAAAAAAAAAAATATAAAATCGATTTTAAGAAACATTTTTTTTTTAATCAAGTAGGAAAATTAATTTGAGTTTCTATATTACCTACCTATACCTAACCTTTCAACTACCGCCACAAAATTAGTGCCTGCCAAGTGTAGTGTGAACATTACTTGTGGGCATGAACTTTTTTTTAAACAACAAACAGAAACTGTAGAGTGAATCACCTCACTTTGTCAACTTTTGTTACTGCCACCAGTTTCCCACTCTAATGAAAAGCCTTGACCATCATCAACAATCAAATCTATATAATAAATATATATAAGTGTGTATGTATGTAGGTAGGCAGGCATATAAGAAAATTCTATTTCAACAAAATTAGATTTTGTTTTTTTTTTTTTTTTCTATACGACTGATGCTGGTGAGAGGAGAGGCGATGAAAACGCCCTTCAAATATACATAATTATTGTGTCCTTGTCCTCCTTATGAAAATATGATTTATTTTCTGAAATCACTCACCTGCCAAACACTAAGCTTCTGCTGCTGAAAGATTATACTGCCGACCGGACCACACCGGCTTGATGCGTTAGATTTCAATATAATATAATGAAAATGAAGCTGTATATGGAATGGAGCCGAGATATGTTTTAATATTCGTATTGTATATATCCAAAGGTGGTGTGGTAATGTATTTATATTTAGATTTATTTTTATTTTTTTTTTGTTTCCACTTGACAAAATGAAATATTTATTATTTTCTTCTTCTTTCTTCTTGACACTTCTTATTCTTATATGACTTTTTTATTCGGCACAAATACTCGCACACAATCACTTTGTTTCGAATATGGTGTGCTGGTGGCAACAAAAAGGAGCAACCACATTACCGAAGCACAAAATAAAAAAAAAAAAAAACTTGATATCCTTCGACTTCAGTGTAATATCCTTCGAAAACCACAGGTTTTTTTTTTTTCTTCGAATTTCGGTTGACAAAGGAAACAGAATGAAATACCAAAAACCGAAACGACCAACCTTTATAAAACACCTACACACAGACGAAATGAAGTTTCATTATTACAGGAGTCGGATGAGTGTGGCATCAACATCATCAGAGCGTTATCATTATCGTCTACGTACCAATTCGTATAACTAACAACAATCGGGCGGTTCTCATGAATCTAGGACACAACAGGACACAAGCTTTTTGATCAAGTTAGTGATGATGAGGATGACTATGAGGAAGTATGTAGGTATAGGAATGTGTTTACCCGAAATGTAACGACTGTCGTCCAACTAGATGAATTGGTTGACAACAAATAAGGGAGTTTGGTTGGTTGATTGGTTGGATGGTCATGTGAGCAGCATCTCACTGATTTATTTATAAACATTTATTTTATCCACACAGCATTATTGGGTGTACAGGTACACACTTCAAAAAGAATATCAGGTGACAAAACGAAATTGGATTTCCCTCAATTCTCACGTTTCACTGATAACAGAGAACAGACGACGACCGACAACGACCACATACAACGACGCTGACATTCACGAAACGGAAATAAGCAAACGCGAAACTACACCCGTAAGCCCGCAACCACAAACCTTGTCCACATTTACATAAAGCAGATTCCCTTGGAAAGGTACACGTAATTAACAGTGACACACGTCCTGCGAAGGACCCGGAGCAGAGTGGTCCCAGTGCTAGTCCCACCCTTCTAGATCAACACATATAATTACACAGATTACCGCAGTAAATCCTTGTTCCGGTGAATTTCGTAGAATAGTGATGCGTGTTTTAATCCCACACAACAGAGCATTCACTTAAACACCACCCGAATTGGCCTGTGCGGTTCCCGACAGGATCAAAAAGGACACACGAGTTTATCGAAGATAATTCATTCCCAAATCTGCGTGTTTATCAGTGCTATTTGCGAAGTATCCCCATTGTAGATTAGCACCCATAAACACTTTCGCGACTTAGAGAGGCTTTATGAACGAAGTATTTAATCTTCAACTCCAAAGTTAAGGGTTGATGTTGCTGATACGCGCACGTATACTATATTCGGGTTGAACCCATAAGTTATTTGTTGCGGACTATAGGATACGTGCGGAAGAACGTTACGCAATTTAGCCGCCACCGCCGATTGGTTTTTTTTTTTATACTAAAAAAGTAAACTGTCTGTAACGGTACCTTTGACTAAACTAACCAAAGACCAAACGAATGTATCGTATTGAACTTGTTCCCAATTTGTCCATAACCCTGCCAAGTTCTCTCCAGATTTACTCTCTGGTCGCCGCCGCCGCCGCCGCCTGAGTCTGATGGAAAAGAAAATGAGAGAAAGAGTTGCGCAATAAGTGCTTTCGATGTCACCCTGTAGAGAAAGGTATGAAGTGAAAGTAAGCTTTTTGGGACATTTTCCAATGGAGCAATGTTCCTTTCCATCAGTTCCATTGGAAATAGGGGTTGAATAATTTTTTTGAATGAGATGTATTTGGGTGAAATATTCCAAAGGCATGCATTTCACATTTTGTGACCGAAGAATTTTTGTGTCCTTTTGAAAGGACTAAGGCAATAATTGGTGGGTAGCAATGTTGGTACTGATTGTGAGGAGGGCATTGAGGAAAACAGGGTCTTATGGAAGTTTGTATGACACCAAAAGATGGGCATTCAAATACAGTTAAACCACTAGCTACCTACCCACCTACACTGGAGAACATCTTGGGAAAATTATTCCGGTCATTGGTGAAGATTGCATTAGAAGTTCAAACTATCTAGAATGGCACTTTATCCGGATTTGAGTTTAAGGATTTGTTTAATTTTTTGCCTTCTCTTTTTTGGCATTGAAATTCAAAAGTTTTCCTCTTTGCAACGTTTCAGCTCCCGTCCTCGTCATGTCGTGTGGTGTCGTGTCGTGTCGGTCGCTTTCATCATCCTCATCGTCATCTTAAATGTTGTTGATGTAGGTCTTTTTTTATAGTTCAGAGCTGGTAGGTATAGGTATCTGGTTTATGTGTGGTTTCGTCCTTTTGCAACAAAACGCTAACATGGTTTTAGTCAAGAGAGGGAAACAATTGAAATGAACTTTTGTCATGATGATGGTAGATAGGTATGTAGGTAACGAAACATTTTTACACGAATACATACATATATACACATAGGTTTGGTATTATTATGATAAGGGATGATGAGCAGAAAAAGTTTTGCTCAATTTTACTTGAAAATTTTTTTTATTTTCTTTGTACGGATGTGAATAAAGAAAATGAATTTGGATTGATGAGTGTTGAATAAAGGAGGAGAATAAATGTTTATCTTTTTTTTTTTGTAGAAAGGAACAGCAAAGACAGAAAAAAAAACAAATTAGGTTTTGTTTTGACGGATAAAAGCAATTCAATGAAAAAGTTTTTTTTTTTAGAATGCAAATGGAAATCCATATATATGTATACAGATTGGTTTTAATGGGGATTGAGCCAGATGTTTTTTTTTTTGTTGAGTGGACAAACAGACAGAATTATATGATTTATGAATTTAATTATAGATAATAAGTTTTCTGTGTCTGTTGAAATATTTAAGCTTTAGTATTTCAAGTTGTGCATTTAACACAATTTTTAACTCCTACATAGGGTAGGTATGTATGTATGTATGTATAAGGGTGGTGTTTATTTGTTTAATGTATGAATTTTGTTCACCCCCTCTTCCCCTACAAAAGTTATTAGATACCAACATACAAGAAATTTTTGTGTAAAATTGTTTCGTGCAAAGAACGAGTAATTTTCCAGTCTTTTAATAAATGTTTCTATAAGAGTATCTAATACAAAGTTTATAGAATAGTTATAGTTATAACATTTCGCTTTGCTTATACAAATATTTATAGATTTTTGGGCACTTTGTATAGTGTCTGAAGTTCATAATAGTGTAGCGAGCAAAATTATGGATTCAAACTAATTTCCAAGTACCTACTTGTTATAGGTTTCATATACTTATGTATTTGCATAAACAAGGTGACTCAAAAGTTGTCAGTTGATGTTCTATATTGGCTGTGATATTTTAAGAATCATTAATTTTAGTTCTGATGCTTTTAGATTACATAATATGTTTATTTGATCATCAACCAAGCTACCTTGTCCCATTATGTTTTTGGAGGTATAGAACTTTGAAATGAAATAAAACAAAGATGATTTTTTAAATTGACATGAAATTTACTTTATTCGTAAGATAATCTGCTGGCATAGCAATTTAAATATGATTTCCGACATATGACCGCCACCGCTGGATCGGACGTAGTCCAATCTGGAGGTCCAATTTTCGATGACTTTTTCCAACATTTGTGGCCGTATATCGCCAATAACGTGGAGAATGTTGTTCTCCAAGTTATCAATCGTTTCGGACTTATCAGCGTAGACTAGCAACTTCACATATCCTCACAGAAAATATTCTTGGAGGCCAATTCACGGGTCAATAACGTGAAACTATGCGGTTACCAAACGTTTCCTTCAATAAATCAATAGTGGCACGAGCTGTGTGACATGTTGTGCCGCCCGTCTTGTTGAAACCACAGCTCCTTTACATCATGTTTGTGCCATTGACGAACAAAAAAGTCAATAATCATGGCTCTATAGCTGTCACCATTGACCTTAACGTTCTGGCCAGCATCTTTTTTAAAGAAGTACGGACCAATTATTCCACCAAACCATAAAGCACACGAAACAGTCAGTTGTAACGATATCTCAAGATACACTTGAGGATTATCATCACTCGAAATACGGCAGTTTTGTTTATTGACGTATCCATTCAACCAAAAGTGAGCTTCATCGCTAAACAAAATTCGCTTAAGAAAATTAGGATCAACGGCAATCTTGTTTTGGGAGCATTTGAGCACAATTTGAAAGCGTTGTTCAGGCTTCCAAATTGTTGAAATGCCAAAACCAAACAAAAAATAAATCATTTGACAGCTGACAAAATGGCCGCCAGTCAAAATAGTGTTGCCAACTTAAAGTTCTATAACTCTAAAATAAAACTCCCTTTACATACTATCTTTACTATACTTTGTCGAACAATACTTTACTGTACTTGATGAGGAAAAAAAAACTAAGTGATCTCTGTGTGATTATTTTTTTTAAGTTCTGGAATTTTTCATTTTCTTAAAATTGATATATGTTTGGATATACATAAAGGGTGTTTTAAATAAGATGCTACAAAATTCAAGAACGTGTTGTTTGGGAGTAAATAAGAAAGAAATCGTGTGGGAGAAGTGGTTTCTCCGCCCTTAGGCGAAAATAGAAATTTTCAAAAAAAAATAATATGCACTTAAATAAAAAAAAAATATTGAAATATTAAGAAGCAATGCCAACATTTTGCATATATTTTGTAAAATCCAAGAATCCTTTTTTTCATTTGTTTTTTTTTTTTTTTTATTTAATTAAGTTGTTTAAATGAATACTTTTTAAGAAATTAATGCTCAAACTAAAAATTTTATAAAAAAAATCATTCAAAAATGTACGTTTTTCAGTATTTTCTAGTTTTAATTTTAATATTTAATTCCCTTATTAGTTTTTACCTCAAATAAAAAAAACTAAATTCATTTTTTGACAAAATTAAAGATTAGAAGGGGTTTCTGTGGTTAGGTGTTGCCGTTGTTTTGTGCTTTTAATTTTCTATTTTAAGACATTTTTAAAAAAAAATATTGCTCCCTCTTCCTAAAAGTGTGGAACAACCCCCCTTCCACATAGTTTTTTATAGTTTTGGTCCAATTTACACTATTTATTCTTTTGTTGGATCTTATGCTAAAAACCCTGTATTATTGATACATATTGTACTTAAATTGTTTGTTCTATAAAATAAAACATTTGGAAATAAAATCGAAATAGAGCTATACTGCACACGATACATCCTAATTCTTTTTAAAGGTTTTAAGGAGAAGAAAACTTAAAGGCATTTTAAACATTTGCAAGACCAATCCAAATCTTAGGACAAATATATTCATGACTTTTGCAAAGAAGTGCCACCCAGGAGGAATTTGCAGCCTACAGTGTGTCAAGTGCGTCGTGTGGTCTCTTTAATACTCCATGAGAAAAGTACCACTTATAGCACCTCAATTGTGGGGTTTTAAAAGTTAAGTATGTCATATAAAATGGAACTTTGTATACATGATGGTCATTAAACACAAGCTATTGTCAGTAATTGTCTTTTTTTTTATGAATTTTTAACACATTTCTTCAAGGTCGTTAGAGGATATTAAAGCTTTAAACAAATCAAAATCAAGTAGGTATACCTTACCTATGCCATTGGATAGGTCATACAAGTTAAACTTGTTTCAGTAACTGCGGTCAGCAATTAAAATTTGTTTATGATTTTTAAATGTTTTTTTTTTCAAGGTCTTTTTGAGATCTTGGAAACAAAAATTCAAAATTCATAAAAAATGTCTAGGACTGACAAATTATAATTGAATCAAGTGCAAAGTATGTTATTCACAGTTTATGTAGACGGTATACCAATTTGTTTTGTTGAAAGTTCTACAAATTTTGGTGGCGAAGTCCACAACTTGAAGCAGCAATGTTGACAACAGGATCATTACCTGCTGTGTTACATTCTAAATTATTGGATTTAGCTGATCTTTCTGTAGCAAAAACTGCTGCAGCATTTATTTTACGTATACCAACAAGTACAAGCCTAGCTGGTAAATGCTTTGCAATCAATAGATGGGGATAGGAATTTGTCAAATACAACATAGTTCCTATTAAATTAGTTCTTATAGTCACTTCTATGGCGTAGATACATAGGTACGTACCTACTCAAAATAATTTCTTTTAAATATTGTGTCCACAATATGTACCTAGACCTAGCCTCAACAAGGTGTGGATGTAAGAGATGAGGAATTTAATGTGTGGAGTACAAGGTGTGTCATTTTGATATGAAGAACTTTGTCTTCTAAGATATTATATGATACGTTAATTATTTCCCAAAAATGTTCACTTGACCTAAATAACGTGTTACTTATACGAAAGCTCATGTTGAAAAGAACATAACAATATTTACGTTTGGCAAAAGAGAGGTTTATACTGTAGGTACGTTTATATCGCAAACAACGTCCAAATCCTTGCCAACCGGGTAACTATGGAGCTTCAAAGTATCCGGATATTCGAAACAGATTTGGATATCTGAAACGGAATCGGATCCAGGAAAAGATATCCGAACTATCCAGATAACGTCAGGTATCGGGATCCCGATATAGGATCCAAAATTCCACACTATCCGGAAATGCTTGCGAACTGTAAACTTGGCTTAATCTACCACAATTAAATGTAAAGAGCTCCTTTTTTACCCTACTACTTTTTTTATGTTGTCACCGAGATATTTTTTTAAAAATATTGCTCATCAATAAATTGATGTAGGTACCTATAATACTCTCATAAGATCTTTTGCAATTGCTAATTCCAAAAACTTTTTGAAACAATAGAATTCAAAACACTTTAATTGGGTGCAAAAACGTTCTAGGGCATTTTCAATTTATAAACAAGAAATTAAAAAAAAAATAGAGATATAAAAATGAAAATTCTTCGTTCAAACCCTTATCATAATGCAGTGTACTATTTGTAGCAAAAACAATATCTTCTATATGTAGGTCTCAGATAGTTTCGAAATTAAATTGTGGTATGTTCTTCAGTGTCCATGCAAAAAACAGAACAATTTATTTGAGAGAAAGATGATTTTGTTTTGAATGTTAATGTGTATAAATGTATACATCCATACATGAATTTTTCACTTCATTTGGTATTACTGATGAATTCTTGATTTTATTTTTAACCCAGTTTGTATCTGCATGAGATTTAAAATGAAATCCTAACACCCAAACAAATCTGGCATTGAGCATCAAATAGAAATCAAAATGCAAAATGACTTTAATGACTGAGTGAAAAATCTTGATTAGAAATAGGTTAGTATCATTTTATGAAATAAGCATTCGAAAAGAAGGTTTTTTTTTTCAACAACGCCTTGATAAATACACTTTAAGAGCTACAAGAATGCATGGCTGCCCTTACGTACGAGTACATTAGCCAATGACTTGTGGTTCAAGTAAAAGGTTAAATATTTCAAAGTATTGGATTTTAATAACACTTAATGACTTTTCTAAAAAAAAAAGAAGATTTTTCCATTAAAGCCGATTCCTTTTAAAATGTGATTTAATTTTATTTTAAAATACCCATCAGAGGAAATGCAAAACTATTCTTTTTGACAGCTCTGAAACAGTAGAATCCAAAGCTATAGTTCTTTAATAGACATTCTGGAAAGATATCGAGAATATTCTAGCCTTTTTCCTAGGCATACAGAATTCTCGATGGAATTTTGTTTGGCGTTTTTTCCAAACAAAATTCTGTCGTTATTTCCGAGAGCGTATGACGATGAAATTTATTGTTTTATTTGATAGTTGGGTCATTTCTGACTATAAGAAAAAAAAATGGTTAGTGTTGTTTTACATCAGTCATTTTAAAAACCAATTTAAACCAATTTCTCTTGTTTGTGGCTTCGTGTCTCACAACTCTTAACCGCATTTTTCTGTTATATACATAGATATTAATAAGTATACATTAGTACCTAATGTGTAACACAGTCCTTCTCCGTGCTGAAGTTAAGCCCCGAAAATTCGCTGCGCTTAGCTAAGCCCCAAGCTGATTAGTTGTTGTTGCATTTAACATGTAAATTGCTTAACCCAAATGTCGTTTTTTTTCCAAAAATGTCCACCTTGCTTGCAAAAAAACACGCCTATTATTCATCTTAACTTTAATAAAATCTATGAAGGATTTTCACATATCGTGTATTTTAAATTTCAGTATATTATCAAATTACTACAGAGTTTAAGCATTTTCTTTCGGACATGTAGATAACAGAAGGTACATCGACCGTTGACCACCTTAATTCAGTGCATTTCTACTGTAACAGTAAATGTAGTTCCAATAACGACACCAATCCTTAACCCCCATCAAATCATCCTACCTGAAAGTTCGTGTTTAACATGTTAAAATAGAATTGTTTATCAAGTATATTTGTGCTGTTGCTTTGGGAATTTTAAAACAACCCCACCTGCCTATATGATGTGAAGAAATGATGAGAAAGAATGATAAACCATCGATTTTCAACACTGGAGCACCGATAGAACGTTACCGCCTGCCGTCGCGTCGCCCGTCAGAGCTCAACGAATCCGAATACTTGTTTTTTTTTTTTTTTTTGTGATGAAATCCCTTTCTACTTCCTGCTTTCGAGAACATCCTAGCTGTTGTACATTGATATAGCATCGGCCTGCATTGGCGTCGAAGCAACCTGAGGAGCTCAACAGAAGGATCTGTGAATAAAATTAATGGATACCAGCAGGTACGAGAATACCTTTTCCTTCCCCAAATAGAAAGAGAGATCGATCAAATTTGATAAGAAACTTGTTAGAGTGTTTTTGAACAAGTCAGCCATGGTATAGCCATAGGAGCCACCCACCACCCACCATCCACCACACTACTCGTCCTCTCTTCACCATCAGCTGAATTGTGGTTTCGAGTTGTTTTGATATGTGAAGGTAGGTCGGGCAATGATAGAAGCGAATTTAATCTAAACCGGATAGGAAGCACTCTTGGTCTATTCAAGCACAGAGGTTTCTCTTAGGAGAGCCCGTAAAATAAATTTGTTTGCCTCCTTCTACAATAGTTTTTATATCAAAATGGTTTAAATCGTTTTTATTTTCCTTTTTCGTCGTTATAACATTAAATTGGGAAATAAATTTTGCAATCGGAGGTGTTTTCCAATACCCAAACCAGATTAACGGCACATAAGGGATAGTCTAGGCAGACAAAAATACAATTGAGATTGGCTATCGAGAAATATTTACCTATACCTATGCCTTTCCATATACATATAGGTATTTTGTTTTGTTTTACTTGCTAAATATATAAAGGCAACTTATGGATTCATACAAAAAACTGATTTCGACTTATTAATGAAATAACGGAAATACGATACTAAAGATGCTAGAAGAAACGATTTCGCTGCTTCAAATTTATGTGAGAATTCAACATTCGACTCTTGGATTGTTGAGTCCCTGCTACCAACTCCAAGAGGGCTCTTTAAGAAGCTTTTAATTATGGAATAGTGTGTTATAGACATATTCCTAGAAGATTTTGGTCAATAGGTATAATTGTAATCAAATCTTTTCCTTGTCATATAGGTTCTGCTGTATCACCATTAAGTATCTAAAGGGTGTTTTTTAGACGTGTGGTTTTCAAGAAGAAATAAAACGCATATTATTTAATGTTATGGATTATGGCCAAGAATTTAGCTTTATTATAAATATAAGGGTTTGGCGTTATGTTTGAAAAATGATTTCTGGCAAGTGGTAGCCGAGGCTGGCTCAAATAACTTACACCCGAGAGGCCCAATTTTCAACCACTTTTTGCAGCAATTGGAGCCGTATGTCAGCAATAGCGCGCCGAATATTCTCTTCCAAGGCGTTAATCGTATCGGGCTTATCTGCGTAGACAAGCGACTTCACATAACTCCACACAAAATAGTCCAGCGGAATTGAATCGCACGATCTTGGAGGCCACGCCACAGGCCCACGACACGAGATAATGCGCAAACCAAAAGTTTCCATCAATAAATTGATTGTTTCGTTGGCTGTATGGCATGTAGTGACCTTCTTGTTGGCCCCAAAAGTCGTCCTCATCAACATCCTCCAATTAAGGCACGAAAAAGTCATTAATCATGGCTCTATAGCGATCCTCATTGACTGTAACATTATGGCCGGCTTCATTTTTGAAGACATATGGACCAATGATTCCCATTGATGATGCCCACAAAGCACACCAAACAGTGACTTTTTGAGGATCTAACGGCGGCGGCGTCTCAACAATGGCTTGTGGATTATCATCACTCAAAATATACGGCAGTTTCAATTCAACCAAAAGTGAGCTTTATCGCTTTTATTATGCAAATGAACAAAAAACATCTTCTTTCCCTTGTCAGCATAATCACCGGACACAACCTATTGGGATACCACAAAAAGAAAATAAGGCTCAGTACTGAAGACCTTTGCAGAGGGTACAGCTATGAAGAAGCACATGAGGATACCTTACACTTCCTTTGTCACTGCCCAGGACTCTTGATTACTTAGAGGATCTTTCTAGAACTTCAGCGAACAGCCTTCTGAACTTCGTCAACGCCTCTAAATGGCACATAGAATAGCAGAACAGAACACATAGGTTTTTACATTAAGTGGGATACAATTTCCTAGGGTATCACAACGGATCTACTTAGATTTAGGTGTGACGGTAACAAGATCAACTGTCAGCCCTTCTACCTAACCTAATCTAACCTAACCTTCATCGCTAAAAAAAATTCGCTTATGAAAATTGGGATCAACGGCAATCTTGTTCTGGGCCCATTTGGGCACAATTTGGAAGGGTTGTTCAGGAGTAAATCTATTTATTATAAAATGGAAAACCAAATTGAGCATAAATCAAGTAACAGCTGTCAACCAAAACCAAAAAGTATTGCCAGATTGAAAACCTTACGTCTTAAAAAAAAACACCCTGTACATTCTACATACAAAATTGAAACAATCTTATGTGAATGTTTCACAATTTCTTATTAATTTATAGTGAGTAGATAATTTACTTACAAGCTTATAGGTTTTTTGATTTAAATTAAATTCTTTTTAGATACTGCATAGTTAGCTTTAAGAGCAAGGCCATGCGGCCAAATCGCCCACTTTATATCTTTCCATCTTGTTTGAGAATCTGGGATTATCTGTTGTTTATTTTTATTGTGATGTGGGCCTTAGTAGAAAAAAAGTCCTTGGGGAATCTACGAAAAACGATATTTATAAACTTTTGTTCCCCCACGTGTATATGTATAAGCTTCTACCTACCTACATCATGCTGAGAGAAATGTTCAAGAGTTTTTGTGTTGTCCATAGTAAAGTTATTGCGTGAACTTTGGCCACGCATAACAGACTTCTGACACCATGTGACGTATGAAAGGTTTATTATTTTTCCATTGTTTATGATTTTCTTTTCTCACATGAAATCACGAAAGATATCCTCCACATGGGAAACAAAAAAAAAAAGAAGATAATTGCTAGAAGAAAGGATTCTTTGATATTATTCCTAATGTGCCAGAATAAAGGAATCTATCTCTTCGGTTGATTCCACAATAAGCAGACAGGTCAACAAAAGAACTTAGTTTTTTTGTTAATTACAGTCGACATGATAGGCTGATGTCCAGAAACGAAACAAATTATGTAAGTGTGGAGAAAAAAAATAGGAGAATCAAAGTAATAGACAGACATGATGATGGCCAGTTAATTTATATTTTTTAATTAACTTATGACTATGCCTTTAGAAATTAATGAGCGTGGTGTTCTTGCTGTTATGGTTCAAGGGGAAAGCATGCAGAATATAAGGATTTTTTAAGGTAGAGAGTAAACTTGCTGTATAAAAGAATGTTTTAAAATTTATGATATTGTGAATAAGTAGCTACAGGTAGGTTTGTTGATAAAAGATGGTTATGTTTCTACCACGAAATTCTATCGGTAGAGGTACACTTCAAGGCAGTGTAAATGCGCTACTGAAATTCCTGAAAGCGGAGATCAACTCTGGAACTTATCCGCTGGTCCATATACGAAATATATAATTACCAAAAATAGACCCTTCTATCAAAGGTATAGGTACCACTAACATTCTCAGAAAAAGGAAATTAATTGGGACTTATTTTTAGAAAAGATGTTAAAATGGAAACCTAACGAACAAGAAATCGTCAAAAATACTAAAGTAAAGAGTCCGCCAAATAACTTCTTTTTTTTGAAAATGGCGCAAAACATCGAGTGTAGCTTCGGCTGTGTGGCACGTAGCGCCGTTGTGAACAAAAATTCGTTCAACATGGCCCGATAACGATTGCCATTGACGCCATTGACTGTAACGGCCACTCCTTGCTCATTTTCGATAAATGGCCCAATTATGCCTCTGGACCAAAATCCGCAACAAACAGTGACTCGTTTTGGGTGTATCGGCTTTTCAATGTACGCGTGCGGGTTTTCTGTGCCCCAAATGCGACAATTTTGCTTGTTTACTACCCGCCAAGATCAAAATGAGCTTCATCTGAAAAGATGATTTTTTTTGGCAAAATCGGCATCTTATCTAAGTCGATCGCATGCCCACTTTTCGAAGCTTATACACAACCATATTCGTTCAGCGGAAGTATAAAACTAATTATCTGTCAAATCAGACATGAGGTAAGTGTTACCATTCATGAAATAACCACTAGTTGAAAAAAAACGTTAGATGGCGGACCCTTTATAATAAAAAGACTAAAGCATAATAAAAGATGCAAAAAAGCCATTGGGAATAGATAGCGATTCCAACCCCTCATTGTCTTTATAAATAGGTAAACATTTCGGCAATCGGACCGATTGGTATTCAAAGGGCAGACATAAGGATTTAAAATAATAATAATAATAATTTTTTTTTTGTCAAACAGAATGTACCCATGTATGTATTTTGAATTGGTAATAAATTGAATTGAATATTAAAAAAAAAAAAGTCAGTTCCTTTCATTCTCTGATGTACTTTTAAGTACAAAGATACCTTCTTTAGCCACACTCAATGAATGTTAAATGGTTTAATACAAAGTCAGTTCCTTCCCTTCTCTGATGTACTTTTAAGTACAAAGATACCTTCTTTAGCCACACTCCACGTATGTTATATGGTTTAACACAAAGTCAGTTCCTTTCATTCTCTGATGTACTTTTAAGTACAAAGATACCTTCTTTAGCCACACTCAATGAATGTCAAATGGTTTAATACAAAGTCAGTTCCTTCCCTTCTCTGATGTACTTTTAAGTACAAAGATACCTTCTTTAGCCACACTCCACGAATGTCAAATGGTTTAATACAAAGTCAGTTCCTTTCGTTCTCTGACGTACTTTTAAGCACAGAGATACCTTCTTTAGCCACACTCCACGAATGTAAAATTGTTTAATGGTCAGTTCCTTTCCTCCTCTTACCTACTTTTTTATTTAGTATAAAGATACCTTCCTTAACCACACTCCACGAATGTAAAATGCTTAGTAAATTTTTTCCTTCCTTATGTGCATTAAAACCAGTGTGCATGGGTTTCTCCTTTTATCTCTCATTTTAAGGGTAAAATCGTTACTTGAGTGCGCGGATAGTATTTAAAAAAAATTCAAAGTTTCTCTTAGTCTATAGAAATTTAGTTTTCTTTTTGAAAAATGTAATAAAACTTTCAATCTTAACCATTTTTAATGTATTGGTTCGTGTTAAAGAACGTGGTATAAGAAGGTAGCAAACAAAAGGATAGGATATCTTAGAAGGCTTATAAAATTCTTTGTCTACATAATTCAAAAAGTTCCCCTCTTTCGCTTCATTCTAACCCAAATGACATTCTATAATTTAAAATAAATTCTCTCATATTTATTCAATTATAATAATAACCTCGAAATGGGGTTATCCGAAGGGAGCTAAAAAGTTTTCAAACTATGCCTTTGATGTTCCTTTGCCCAAAGGTCATTATATAGTCACCAGCTCTACCCCAAATAATAACCTTAAAAAATATAAATAAGAGATATTTGTATCTGTCGACCACGTTAAAAAAAAAAGTTAAAAAAGGACCGCAAAGTGCTTAAAAACTATTGAACATCTCATAAAACTTGAATGATAGTCTGTTTGTACGAGTATATAGGGATTTTGAATGCCAACATAGTTTCCTCACTCGCATTATTACACATACTCGCAAATGATATTCCATCAGTTTTGATATCGGATTAAATTTTATTTTATCGAACATATGGCCAGATTCGGTTAGGCTACGTATTTATCAACTCAAGACACGTTTCGTGGAAAACACTAATTCAAACATAGCAATCCCTCGCAGCCAAAGATATATTACTACAAATAACAAATCCCAGATATAGAAAATGTTGCAGCTTATGGCAGTCTCCACTTTGGTATCCCTCAGCTCAAGAATATATAGTACATATAAGCACAAAAAACGACTGTGTATAAATTGCGAGTTCACAATTATAGATGAGCATCAACAATCATACTGATGGTAGTATAGAGGAACTCACCATCACCAGTGAGCACCAAAGTCTCATCATATCCCTGCCCGACAGCATTGACACATCATGGAATAAACACAGCTATAAATCTTTCATTTATTGAAATCAAAATGAACACAAAAAATAAATAAATAAATAAATCGAAATATAAAGGACACAATGGGAAACATATGTACGTTTTCTCTTATTCCTATAATACCCAAGTACCTACTACCCTTATAACATGGCAGTTCCTAAGTTGAGTCCTCTTATCCAAGTGGCAAACCGGTAAGATTTTTTTTTTTCTGTTTCTGTTTCCGTTTCCTCTTCTATTCTGACTTTGTAACTAGAAAGAGTGTACTGCTAGCATTCTTGGTTATGTCACGTCTCTGGTGTCCAATTTTTTGGACAAACTTTTCGTGGTTACCGTGTGCGTTCAATTTTTGAATTTTTTTTCAAATTATTTCGAGACACAGTGTACAAAGTTTTGCTTGATCTTTACACACATTTTACTCTTTTTCACACTTTCTCCTTATATGTGTACTATGCCATTTTATTGCTTCATTCATTAGCACCGCTTAGTCGTATTATATAGCGTCAACCGTAAGAGCAGATTCTTGTGATTCAGCAGTGCATTTCAGATTTTAATTGTTCTATAGGGCAAGTATTGGTTTCGTCGGAGCAATTATTCTGTCGAGTTTTTAATCAAATTCCACATGTTATGTATTATGTACATAATGTATGTTTCTAACTATAGTGGAAAAGCCCAAAAGGGTGGTTTCGTCATTTATTTATATTTTTATAAATAGAATAAGCTTTTTTTTTAATGTAACACATCTTAGATACTCCGCAGCAGTTTAGCAGTCTTCTAAACTTTTGTTTAGATGATTATGACAGGAAATGGATTTCAACTTTTTTTACGTATTAAGTTTTTAATTCTTTAAATGAGTTCAAAGGGGTTTTCCGGTCCGATTACTGTTCCCCGATTTTCAGTTTAGCACAGGAAAATTGGAATTTCAATTCGAAAAAATTTCAGCAGAGTGGTAACATCTAGATAAAGAGTAGGATGAGGTGATTTTTTGTATGATTCAACGTGGATTTTGAAAAAGTGCCAAATTTTTACACCACCGTTTATGTGAAAAATTGTACAGCTAAACAAAAATACTGTCGTATCAACTAAAAATGATGTATCATCTTTAATTTAACAATTTTTAATAGGTATAGTTAAATGCAGAATATACACAAGCTAGTTTTATTCCTCATATTGATGACATATTTACACAAAAAGCAGTTACAACCCTTTCACTCCCCCCCCCCCCTCATTCCTGTTCAAAAAATGTTTGTTAGCTCTGGCCCAAATGCATGATATTTTTTAGATTTAAATGCACATATGTATATGTCTAGGACATACAAATAAAGCTCTCCACCAAAGTACAGCTTCGTCAGAATTTCTAGGAGGTTGGCCTTTCTGTCGAATTTTCCTATTTCTGTTTCCAGAACAAAAGAAAGTCAGGAAGAACCTGATCTGACAGATTCGATGGTAGATCATTCTTGGCATTAAATTCAATTGAACAATTTTTGTCGTTTCATGCGTGAAGGTGATCCATCATCTTTAAAACAAGCCCTGTGGTATCCCATATCCAAAAAAACCTACTTATAGTATCAAACAAACACACTAATAACACATTACCTAATTATTTCTATAGACTCAGTTCGTGAGTTCGGAATGGGGTGACTAATTCCCAGAATTCCCTTCTTTTCTTGAACGTTTTGTTCCACTCTTAAATTTCAGCTTAAGATAATGATGAGTAATAATAAGGTAATAACAGCCGTGCCGAAGGGATTTTTTGAAAAAAAAAATGAAATCAGGGATTAGCGACGCCATTACAGAAACAAAATGAAGTTTCCACACAATCTATCGATAACAAGTATGCAATGCAAGTCGGCAACACAGTTTTTCTCCGAGCTTAAGTAAAGACCAGAGTATTCTCTGCACTTAAATAGCTAAGCCGAAGGGGATTAGTTGTTGTTGCATTTAACATATAAATTGCTTAGCCCAACGTCATTTTTTTACCGATTTCCTCGGGGCTTGCAAAAAACACGGCTAATATCTTTAGAAATCTAAACCACCGGAGTAAGTTCGATCCAGTCATGTATTTTACTTTGTATAGTAGAGTGAAGCAGATTCGACACAGTAGAAGTTTTAATAATAGTATAACAAAGAAATTCACAAGCTTTAAAGATTTTACTGAAACCAAATAATTTATTACAAATATTTTTGAAAACTACCTCATAAAGTTGAAAATTTTCTCAAAAACTAGAAAAGATTAGCCTCTAGTTTTTCGCGTTTGACTTAAAATTGTAAGAGCATTGAATAATAAACTTAAAAATGCCATACTATTTTTTTTTTAATTTTGAGCTTAAAAATAAATGTTCAGTAAAATATGTATTCAATAAAACAATTTGAATTTAAAACAGAATTCAAAAAATAATTATTGTCTTTAACAAAAGTAACAGTATGACATTGTAAGTGTTGCCATTGTTTTTAGATTTTTTTTTTTTGTGTTTCAAGACGATTTTGTGGAAAATTTTTCATCCTACCTAAACACGGGGAAAAAGACACACTAGCTTTTTGTCACATCAGCTGACTGTTGAAGATTTGTAAGTGATAGAAGATTAGGTTAGGTTAGGCTAGGAGGGACGTGCACAGCCCAGAGCTGTTGCGTACACGGGGGCCTGTTGGTCCATTGTGATCCCCTTAATATAAAAAGCAGAGATGCTCCTAAACTAATGACTGGTTCATTTACGAACCAGCCTGTGATTTCTATATATATTTTCTCATGTTTGACATTTAGACCAGCGTTAGGTTGTCCAGTTCTCCAACAAATCTATTTCCAAAATATCGGAGGCGATTTGTTTCAAGGTTTGGGCAATAGCAGAGCAGATGTATAATGGATACAATTTCAATTTGATAGAAGATCACATTTTTCCCAACATATTGCCACCAAAATGTCACTGTGAAATCAACTATCTTTTTATCATTGTAAAAGTTGAATGTGCCCCAGTGTTCAAAATGCCCACTTTACCCTACCTTGGAAACCACAAAAACAAAGGCGCCCAGTTTTTATCCCAACGGCAGTGGTAGAGATCTTTTTATACCTACCTAAATATCTTGTACAGTTATAGCCGTAAATATTTCTCGAGAGTATAAAGACAAACATTTTAGTTGTATTTAAAGGCGGTAACTCAATTTATTGAATATTAATAACCATTTCAACCAAATTGTTTTAAATTTATCTTTACACATTATTGAATAAGAAACTAAAAAAAAGAGTATGCGGCAACCCTGACCATCAGTGTACCGAATTCCGTTGTCCTGTCCACATCGGGTTTCGTGTACCCGTGTCGGAGCTTAGTATATGTACATTTTACGAAAAAGAAGTGAAAAATAAATAAAAGGAAAATTCCCAGGATGTCAGCTTTATTTGGTGCTAAACAGTAAACGTGTCAGGCTTTACAATTCCAATACGTCCACCTATTTACACCCACTACATCCGCGCGACCACAGCTATGACATAGTAGGTACACACAGAGCACACATAAGTTCTGATGTATACTATACACTATACAGTCCCCTTCCGCCAGCCCATTTTGAGCTAATGCCTTAGGGTTGCCCAACACTGCTGTGCGGTTAGTTTGAAAGTAGCATCAGACACACCAAGGCTGAAACGTCAATTTAGAAAAGACAATGGTCAAAGCCGCAACTGGGAGGACTTCGGGGTAAATCCCTAATGGGAGTCCTCCTCTTGCATAAGACCATGTGCTGTGCATGTTCGTAGAAGAGGGTGTGGTAAAGTTCCTTGCCTTATATCCTATCCTATAGTCTGATATTGGAAGTTCATTTGTTTCAGGAAATTTTATGATGGCATCAACACTTACTTGTGGTGTGGCCAGCAAGTTTGCCGTGTCCATGTCCGTCGTTCGTTCATGGACTTAGATCCAACTTAGTCAAAACTTATCATCATCATCATTATCATTGGCCATGATAGTCGGGTTCGTGTTCGTCATAGAAAGTAGTCTTCGATGTTGTAGATCCAGTCAAGCACAACAAATGTTGTGTATGTATATGTCAGCAGCTATTCCCATAACAGACTAAGAAGTAAAAACTTTCAAGTGGAGTGATTAAGGTCCTATTAGCATTCGGATATTCGGGTAAGGGAAGGAAATTTTTCATTCTTATCGCAATGTTTGAGGATCTCTTGAGGGTCATATGCTCGTCGTAAACTTCCTATTGCAACACTATCTGTACACTATAGCAAAACAACGACTCTGAAGGGTATGTTGATATAATGTGTGATGGATTGCTCTGTAGGTTTTCCCATAATAATAATACAAACACACTCATGCTATTCGCATTGTATTTGGCAAGGAGTGGCTTGGGATGGGGATTGTCCGGGTGAGACATAATGTTGGTGTTTATAAATTAAAGTCAAAATGTAGTCGAAGAATTTATATAAAGCTCACATTTTAATATAATCAGTGTTTTATTTTCTTATTAGTTTTTTTTTTACAATGAAAAGCATTTGCTCTTTTTTTCAAAGCTCAACTACCTACACTTTGTCTGATTAATTTAGGGTTTTTTTTAACTTAATAATTTTTGTAGAAGACCATATTCCAGAAATAGTAAGGGGTATATTATTCTGTTTCATGTACTTCCACAGAATAAAAAAGGCTGAGGTCGCATGAAACTTATTCCCATGATTCATCCATGAGGCATCAATATAATTTTTAAGCATTTAAATATATATTTTATTTGTAAAGGGTAATATTTATGTAATTTAAATTAATGAAAAACGTTATACTGATAAAGCTCTCAATATCCTTTCGAAACATTCGCCAGCTGCAGGAATGTTGGACTCGCAATTATTCAGCTCCTGTGTAATTTTCATTTTAAAAATCGGTCCAGCAGTTACGTTAAATTTTAATTTAAATTTAGTGGGGGTAAAACTCTTATGTATTTGGTATGATGTGGATACAAGCTAGTTCTTAATCTAACTTAAAAAATACTAAGAACCTAAGTTAGAGCAGGGTGAAGAAAAGGAAATTCAGAAAACCGAATTTGATGCAAGGAGTACTGACTACTGAGGCTAAGGTCGAACCACTTCATATTCCAATTAACACTCCGCAGCATAGAAGAGATAGGTTCGTTGGAGCCATAAGAGGTATGATGGGTGGATGGTTGTATAAGAAGTTGTTTGGAGGTTGGATCAATGATTTGTCCCAAGAAAAATCTCAAAGTATAAAGCGATTGAATAAACGTTGGACGCTCTCCATTCTGGAAATATAAATATGTTTTTATAGGGGACTAAACTTGACAGGCTTGTTCAAGGAGGGGCGAACAGTGGTTGTATATTAACCGAGTCAAATAAATAAAGCTTTTATAGATGCCTTAGACCATATGTTGAGTTCGTGAATTTTCTGAACGATGGGTATGAGTTTACTATAGAGAAGAGGTAGAGACGAGCAGAATATTTAATGCGCTTTCGTGAAAAGATGATAAATTGACATTTTGCAATGTTAATCTTAGAGCGCTTTTTAGGCACAAGACTATAAAAGTGTCAATTTACTTTTGAAAAAGAGAAGATTCATGTGTTGAAAAAATTGTCTTGAAAATCTTCGTATTTTCCCGTCTACATGCAGTGAGATAGAAGAATCTTAGATGATCACTTTAATAAAGTTAATAATGGGTGATTTTTTAAGAGGTTTAGAACTTTTAAAAAAAAAAAAAACACAAAAAATTCGAAAAAATGGATGAAATATTTATTTGAATCGATAGTTTGAACCTTGCAATTTAATGTTTAAAGATAATTTCATGCAAATGTTGACCGCGGCTGCGTCTCAGGTAGCCCATCCGCTGAGTCCAATTTTGGCATACTCTTTCACACATATCGTCCGGTATCTCACGAATGAATGCATGGATGTTGGCTTCCAGTGCGTCAATCGAAGCGGGCTTGTCCCTATAGACATTAGCCTTGACATACCCCCACAAAAAATAATCTAATGGTGTCAAATCGCACGATCTAGGCGGCCAATTGACCGGCCCGAAACGTGAAATTAACTGTTCACCAAACTCGCCTCGCAATTGCGCCATTGTTTCGCGTGCTGTGTGGCTTGTGGCACCGTCTTGTTGAAACCACATATCATGCAAGTCAAGAACTTCCATTTCGGGCAAAAAAAAGTTTGTTATCATCGCTCGGTAGCGTTCACCATTGACAGTAACGCTGCGATTCGCCCAATATGGCCCAATAATGCCGCCGGCCCATAAACCGCACCAAACAGTGGCTTTTTCGGGATGCATTGGTAGCTGTTGCAATGCTTCTGGCTGATCTTCACTCCAAATGCGGCAATTTTGCTTATTTACGAACCCATTCAACCAAAAATGAGCCTCATCGCTGAACACAATTTTTCGATAAAAAAGCGGATCCTCGGCCAGCTTTCCAAGAGCCCATTCACCAAAAATTCGGCGTTGTGGTAGGTCGGCTGGCTTTAGTTCTTGCACCAGCTGTATCTTAAAAGGCTTTACGCCCAAATCCTTCCGCAAAATTTTCCACGTAGTGCTGTAACAAAGGCCTAACTGCTGGGAACGGCGCCGAATCGACATTTCGCGGTCTTCTGTCACACTAGCTGATACGGCCGCAATATTTTCTTCACTACGCACAGTACGTAAACGTGTTGGTGGTTTAATGTCCAACAAAGTAAATTTGGTGCGAAATTTGGTCACAATCTTCCGAATAGACTGCTCAGAAGGTCGAGAATGCCGATCATAAAATGGAAGCAGCGCGCGATGAACATTTCGAACCGAGCACGAATTTTGATAGTAAAATTCAATAATTTGCAAGCGTTGTTCATTTGTAAGACGATCCATGGTTAAATTGCAAACCAAACTGAAGCTGTTTGACAGTGACACAAGGTACTAAACACACGTCAGCTGTCAAAACCAGTGTTGCCAAAACCAAACCAGCTAAAAAATCACCCTTTAGTAAGACTGAAAAGAAGTGGACCCGGATGGTTGCCTTGAGATACACTTGAGGTAGCTACAAAAGGGAGAGAGAGGGCGATACGAAGGGAACATTGCAACAACGTTGTTTTTAGCAAAGGGGACATTTATTTTAATAAATATATTCAAATCCAAGAGTGGAAAATTTGAAGAGTATAAGTATTCTTTTTTTTTCAAATGCCTTCCTAAAATCGATTAACAAGGTAAATGACGCAAATTAACCAAGGAAAGTCATGTTGTCTAGGGGAGATGAGATTCTTGCAGTTTTGTTTAGAAACGGATGAGGTTTTATTTTGAATTGGCGTTGAGTATTGAAGAATGTGCTAGCGTTGAGAGAGAACCATTGGGAATACAGAGTGTGTGATTCAAGTGTGATTCAAGGCTAAATTTAAAAGATGAAACAAGGAAAATGTTTGTTTTAGTACTGCAATTATTTATTTATAGTAGGGTCACTTTAATTTACATTGGGGGCTATCGTGAATAAAATTTCGCTGGGAATTTTTCCCTCCTTCGAAAATTTGGAACGTGAATAATATGGTTGAAAGTGTCCATTGAAATCTAATGGAAACGGGAATAAATTTTCCACGTGAATTTGGCTATCATTTCAATAAGCCAAATTTGAGCTTACGAAGTCTAGTTAAAAAGTATAGGCGTTTCAAATTTTCGAAGATTGGAAACATTCCCAGGGAAATTTTATTCACAATAGCCCCCGCATTATTACTAGGATTGGATATGTTTCAGGCCTTGGTGGCTTCTAATTTGAAGGAAGTTATCGTTTTTAATACATTCTTAGAACTGTTATTTTTACCTCAGGTTTTTCAATCCAAATTGATTTTTTCAAAATTTATACGGCTTTATTTCAAGACCTATTCAGTGAAAGAATTTTGTTAAAAAATAAAATGGAAAAGAATTTTTGCTGTTGCTTTATTGTGTAAATTTTTTGATATTTTTTTTTCTTAATAAACCTCGTTTTTAACTCTTAAATCTATATTTGTTTTTAGTTGATTTCTATGTAGGTTCTATTTGATTAATCGCAAATAGGAGGTCATTATTAGCTCATTATGCAAAACATAAGAGTTATTTGGTTTTCAAAACTTTTCCGATGTTTTAAGCAATCATGTCAGATGTCACCTTCACTTTAATTGAGTTTTCCTTCGCATAGGTACCGCAAATAAGATTCATCCTTTCAGAATCTTTGGATTCCTTCTAAGAGACAAAAAATAAGAAACCATGACATTTATATATGGTCTCTACTGGCACTTACTAGTTCCTCTAAATTCACAGCATCACAGGATATGCATTCCGAGTAAAAACCACAAATCATATAAGATGAAAGCATATGTGATCATTATCTTCACCAAAGTCACGACTTTGCATACAGGTACAAGAATGAGCCTACAACTATCAACCGAAAGTTTAACTTGCTCTAGATATACAACAGCCTCGACCATGATGAGAATAGCAGTCACAGCAGGTGAACAACGATGGTTCTTCATCATACTCTCGCAGGCTCATAATATGGTTGCTGCAAGGATAAACCTCAAACTTACTACCATCTCGACACACATAAATGGACACATATACATATGTATATGAGACCAACTGAAATTCTTGATTCCCTTTGAAAAGTTGGTAGAAATTTATATAAATCATACATAGAAGATGTTCTACCTAGTCTCTGTGATAGCCAGAAATGGTAAAATGGCAATATATTGGGTTTCATGTGCCAGAAAATGAAGTAGTTCATGTCAACGAAAGAACATTTTCCCTTTGAGTCTATTTTCCATATTAAACTCTGGAATATACATACATATATCATTGAATGAATCAGTTTTGAATGGGCTTTAAGGTATGCCCAGATATGTACTCGTACATACCTACATTTATAGCTTTCTTCTTAAAGAGGTTTATTATTTTCTCCTGTAAACGAAGATCTTTTGGTCTTTGACCTAAAACACTAGATAGTTTTGATTTGTTTTTGTGTAGGGGTATTGAATGATTTATTTGAAGTAGGAATTAAAATGTTTCGATGGGGCCAAGTGTGACGTGGGTATACTAGGATACAATCCCTAAAGAAATTTGAATACAATTGAGGAATTTGTCAAATTTCTTATACAGTGTGTGGAAGACATACTCTTGATAGTTAAAGAGGAATTTCCATTTACATTATGCGTAGATATTTCCTTGTCAACAACGTGTTTGATCTTTATTATTGGGAATTCAGCACACAATCGATAAATTTTTCAAATCCATAAGGTTCTGACGAAAACTCAACATGTTCAAGTCAATCGCCAACATTACCATCATTGATATAGAAGAGCTACAGAGTCAGGTATTTAACAAAAAAAAGTCAAAATTAAAAAAAAAAAATATTTTTTGTTTGATTTGTTTTCATTTAAACCTTTTTTTCTTCAAAATTTTCAATTGCAATGAAGTTTTAACAATTTTTTAGTACCAGATGGCAAAACTATAATTTAATTTTATTTTAATTTTTTTAATTCAATGTTGGCTATGGCGCAGTGGATGTAGTGCTAGACTGCTTACTAAGAGGTGTGGATTTGAGACCCATTTGAGCAGCATTTCTTTAATATATTCAAACAGTTATACAACTTTACGCTACCCGTGAGATAATCAATACCTTATTTCGTAGTTCACTGTGCCAACAAAAATTGTTTCCTATCCCTCTAATTAGTGCTATGTAATTCAGGTTGCATTTAAAATACCTTAAGTCTTGCAGGCATATAAAGTTAAAATAATTTTAAAAATATTAATAAAAAAAAAATCAGGTTATGAATGGCTTAATATGTAAAAACATGATGCTCTAAGTCCAACCTTTATTACTTTCCCAACACAGAAAGAATTTTTTAATCAAAAACAACTTTTTTGTTTTTATCTATCAATTTCACAATTTTAATAGCATTTTTTTTAAAATAACCTTTCAAACACAAAAAGAAGTTTTGAAATCAGATACCACTTTCTGTGTTTACTCCATTTCATTCTATAAATGCCAATTTTCTGAAAAAAAATTTCTAAGGCCATCCACTAAACAGCAACATTTCAAACACCAAAAGAATTTCTTAGTCAGAATTTTTATTTTTACCCCATTTCACCCCACAAATATTAAAATTATGAAAAAGAATATTTTTAAAGCCATTTCCTAAGAAGAAACCTTTCAAACAAAAATATAATAGCTATCTTAAATCGGACAGTTATTTTTTATGTTGACCCCATTTCACCCTACAAATAACAAAAATTGAAAAAGAATATTTCAAAAGCCATTTCCTAATCGCATACAGTGCCACCTGTTTAACGATAATTGAATTGAGTTGAAAAAAAAACGAAATGTGCACCTACAGCGCCACCTGTTGAGATTTTTCCGACTTTTTGTTTCCTAAACCTTCGCGTAGCAATTAAGACCAAACAAGCTGAAGGAAGTATAAAATTTAGTCCAAAGATCCAATTTTATAAGAGAAATTTATAGCAAAAATTTGAAACGCAGTTTTCCTACAATTACTTTTATGATTACAGATACAAAGTTTATTCAAAATCGTTAGAGCTGTTGTCGAGAACCTACCTGTTCTAGATGAGCTAAAATAAAAATTCAAATTTCGCCTCCAGGAAAATGAAAATGCTCTGTACAAAATTTGAAGCTAATCGACCAGTTTGGGCTCTAGCTCAAACTACAGTGGCACAGACGCACACACCGACGGACCATATGTCGGAATCCACTTTTTCCGACTTCTCGATTAGCGTATAGTGTTATTTTTACAACATCAACTTTTTTTAACCCGAAATCAATTTAAAGACTGAAAATTTAAAGGTTAAGATTTCTCAGATTTTCTCCATTTTGGTACATATCTAAGTTTTCAACATAAATTTGAATACAAGATTTGAATCCAATCAATTTATTTCATTGTATTCATCAGTTAAAGCAGTTGACCGTCTATTTTGTAAGGTATATGATGATTTGCATAATATGCTTTATGTAAATGAAGCAGGGGACTATACACACATATATTCTGTTGGAGTGTTGGCTACACTGTATAAGCATACTTACAATATCCATATGTAAATTGGAGCTCGTCTAGAGGAGAGGGCTTTTATTTCAAAGACTTTAAAATCTGAAAATGCAGATCTATAGATAACTACTTGCCAGATTTCGGTATGTTTTGGTTTGAATATCGAGAACAGCTTCACATAATCAGAAATAAAATAGACAGTGGGAAACATGGAATCTTAAAGGCACCACACCACAGATTATCTTTATTTTACTCTGGGTACATATAGATACAGGTATACATAGATATATAACCACAATCCAAGCAATTATAATTCGAACAATGCCCTTCGATCAGGTGTACCAATACCACCTCGTAGGTAGTAGGTAGTTACGTGATGTGTGCGGTCACCTAAAACCCAATCTTCCTTATACGAACACACAAACTCCTCCGAGTTACTCCTTTTCGATTTGACAAAATTTGCATGATTTCATATTCGCTTAATTTACTGTTCAATCGATTCTTTTAAATATTCTTCGAAAGGACCCAGGGTAAGTTAGTGTGGTTGCTAATGGCTTAGTATTCCAGCCAGAGATAACGAAATCAAAACTCGTGTCCAGGAGATACCTTTTACATTTGCCGCACCAAACCGAGAGGGCTGCATCCAATCATGCTAATCGGATCGAAGGGATTTACCAATGTAGACCCGGAAAAGTAAAAAAAAAAAAAATACGAGCATTGCCATTTGCCAGCATCAGAACCAAACTATCGTCTTTATGCCATCGAATGCACACGGTTGGCAGGATATGATGGGATAGGTGGTTGACGTTCAGGTGGATAGCTCCTTCATTTGTTAACGGTGTGAACTGTTCAAACATTGTCGTAGCTCGTTCAATCGAAGTTCATTTAATGTAGGGCAAATTGTGCACGAAGCACACATACATACAACGTACATACCTATTTTTTTTCATAGAGATACTTGGATCGTCTTCTCTATCAGTGGGCTTTTAAGTGTTGCCACTTTAATGCATAAACAATTAAATTCATTAATAATTTCGTTTGCGTGGAATTAAAAAAAAATGTTTTATTTACCAGAATATGTTCTCTTTTTTTTTACAAGAATTCAATTCTCTTCCATAAGAAGAACCATAAACATTTTCGGAATAAAATATAGCAAAGGTCACTACTTTCAATGTCCTCCACCATGCAAGCAAAAATTGTATAATTTTATTTAACAAATTAGCATTTAGCTAGCTACAAATTCAGATACAAACATTTGTTTGATTCCGGCAAAGTAAGGCATGTAAGTCTAAGGTTAATAAAGTATTACAATATAAGCCCAATGTTTACCTATACTTCGGTTAAGTAAATGTGAAATATGTGCGTGTGTATTTTTGTTCAAATATTCTTGCAGGGGTTTCGCAACAGAAAACTGAGTGTAGGCAGCATTTGTTTTAATTTAAATAAAAGTCTAAGACTGTGGGAGGGAAAATCACTCGTGGAAACCGAAATTCCAGCTTCAGGTTCAATTAATTGTTTTTATTTTTCAAAAACCACTCATCGTTACAAACAATTTGTTTGTCTTTCTTTAATAGAAAATTTAATTTTCTCTCTTGTATAATTAAAGAAGCCAAAATTTTTCATTTTTATTTATTTTTATTTTATTTTGTAAGGCGTCAGGTAGTTAAATTAAGCAAAAGACGAAACTTTTAAAAACAAAAAGAATAACTGGAATGTACATGTACCTACACGTATGTGTTTGTTGTGCGATGACTTGTACTAAAGTTATTGGTTTGAAGTGACATTTAAAACAAAACATTAAATTGCCGAAGAAATATATTATAAAAAAAAAATACAATATTATAATATTTAGCGAAATATTTTACAAGAAATAAAAAAAATAAACTCTTTAAAAAAGGGCTTAACTTAACTTTCAAAATGAATTGACAAAATGTGCACAACTCGATGGATCGTACAAACTTGCTGTTAAAGTTAACAACTGCTCATTGCATCCACAATTTGAAGATGCATATTGTTTTTGTTTGCTAGACAATGTTAAAAAAAAAAGTAAAAATAATAATTGATTTATTATTTGTTTTTAAATTTGTATATATTTTAAATGTTTAAATGCAATATTGTTGGAACTTTTAAGAAGCACCAGAATGCAAGCTTGTGGCATAATTGGTTTAAACATAATAAAAATAAATAAATTTGGAATGCCTATTTCCGTTACCTATGTAGATTTTTTGTCAAAAACCTGAAAAACAGTTTTCTTGCAATTATTTTGATCATTACAGAAACGAAGTTTAATTCAAATCGTTTAAGTTGTTTTCGAAAAAATTTTAAATAATCAAAATTATTTTTTTTACATGAAACCAATACTTGCCCTATAGTAAAAATTAATAAAAAAAAATGCACGACTTGATTGCACGAACTTGCTCTTGTGGTTAAATACTGTATGTAACCCAACATTGAAGATGAATGATGTTTATATATATTTAACGAGTTAATATTAAAAGAGTCAAAAGTTTGATTTTTTTTTGTTTATAAAATAATGTTTTTTGAATTTTTTAAATGCATTATTGCTTAAATTATTGCGAAGCATCTGATTGCAAAATTATAACAAAATCGGTCCAACCATGCAAAGATATATGTGAATAACCCAAAAATAAGACCATTTTCTCAAAAAAACGTTGAACACCTAATTCCGTAATGTGAATATTTTGAGAAAAACCTGAAATGCAGTTTGTTACAATTGTCTTGGTTATTACAGGTACGAACTTTAATCAAAATCGTTAGAGCCGTTTTCGAGAAAATTTGAAGAAACCAAAATATAAGTATGGCAGCACCCGTTCTAAGATGAGCTACAACAAAAATTCGAATTTCCCTTCTAGGGAATCACATAAAAATGATCTGTACCAAATTTCATGCAAATCGGTTCACCCGTTTAGGCTCTAGCTCAAATTACGTGGACGCACAGATTGACGGACGGCATGACGAAACCCACGTCTTTGGACTTCTCGATTATCGTAGTGTTAGTTTTGCCTGCTGATTTTTCTGCTAAATGGCTTTCTGTTGATTTTAAAATAAATACAAACTGCGAAAACTTTTATACCCTATGGAAAACAAAAAGTGGTAACACTGTTTTTGTTAGTTCGATTGTAATTCAATAGCCTACCATATCACTCCCTCTTGGACTCTGCTCCAAGTACGATGGGGTTTTGTCTTTTCATCCAATGCTGGTACTGGCATATTGGATATATTTTGGAGACCTGTGTGCACTAGCTAGTCACCAAGGTCTGCGGTCTGAAGTAACGATAAAGGATGTGAATTCAAACTGGAGCCAGAACTCAACAACATTCAATTGACTGATTTTATTGGTTTATGTTAATTTTCCTGATCCAAAAGGGTGGCAGAGTTGTATGATGGTGGCTGAGGACTCTACTTGGACAAATAATACGCGAACGTTTATATACGCTGCGCTGTACAAAACAGCAATATACTACAGTGTTGCATATGTTTGCCATTGAAGAAAGGAGAGAGTTGATTCAAAATGTCCATTCATCAGAAATGGAAATGGGACGACAACCATCATCGACATCGTCATCATCATCGTAGAGCAATAAGAGCAGTGAGAAAGATTAAAATCCCTTAAACTTGGTTGCTTGGTTTTCATTAAAGCTATGAAGAAATTCGATGAAAATTAACTTCTGCCGCAGTTCATTGGAATAAATGTCGTTTTTTTTCTTTTTTTTAAATTCAGTTTTCGCTTCAGTGTCCGGTGGTAGAGATGATTGTGTGCGAACGGTAAGCCCTTTATGTTTTTGATATTAAAATGGAAAATCATGATTTTTAATACTCATGGTCATGATGGTTGAAGTTCAAAATTATTTAAGCTGACTTTATGCCCTAGCAAATAAGACAAAAAAGTCTCAATTTCAAAAAAAAAATTCCGAAAAGGATGAATTTTGGTTCTCTAAATTTGGGTCAAATATGTAGGGGAGCGGGAGATATTCAAGAAATAGTCATACCCAAAAGGGCAAGCTTTTAACCCGTCTTCAATGCCATTATGTAATACTGTAATAAGGAAAACATTTTTCTTTTTTTTTAAACACAAAGTTCTTGATGAAATTACTAAGTCAAAGAAAAAAGAAATGAAACAAAATATTTTGCACCTAGCCATGAAACGAAACAAAAATTTTCTCCTTATATAATAAGATAGAATTCAAATTCCCTATAAGTGACCTCTTTTTCAATTTCATCAAAGTTTCTCTTTTTTTTTTTGCTAGAATTTTCTTAGTTGGTTAAGTCATAAGACAAAAATTTATTCATTCATTAACGTTAATGGCTTATTTTGCATAACCTCTCTACAAAAAGCTAGGAAGTTTTGCGTGTGCTATACCGCCTGCTCTTTTTCCTTCTCTAATATGGCTGCATTGCAACATGCTCCAAGTCCCAAGGCAACAACAGCAATAAAACTAAAAGCGAAAGCAAAAGCATATTCTATGTGAGTATCTTTTCCTATTCACACTATTAAAGGATTCCGGCGAAGACAGCACTAAATATCGTGGCGCCTCCTCAAATCATCAAGGGAAAATGCTTCAAAACTCTTCTAAACGAGTATCTAGTAGGTACAAGTATATCTACTCTATATATGTGCGAGAGGATACATATGCTATCCGTATCCTTTTCCTTAAATATTTTTTTACACTTGGATATAACAAAGTTTTCCCCCATGTACAATGAGTCTTGAATATTGTATGAGAGCTTGAGATATAATTAAAATTGCTCGCAACCTTGCCGCTGTTCTGTGTTTTGCAATATAGAGAAGCAGTCTGATAATAATTTCAATTAAATGTGCAAATGGAAGCAGGGGAAATAGATAGTTTCCAAGTGGAATGCGTCCGTCCGTATCGTCCTGCTAACTAACTTATGCAAATGGTCAAAGTGTTAAATGCTCAACGAGGACCAGTGCCGATGCAATATTGTTGTTCGTTTGTTCGTTTGTTCGTTAGCATGCCAGCAACAGCCGGAGCAGCAGCTGCAGTTGGTAAGGAACGAATTCACTGCAGAAGTCTTTAGATGTCATGAATATTAAAAAGATAATTCCATGAAACAAAATTGTTTATATAGGAATTTTATATATTTTCACAAACATCATTTAAATCAAAGAAGTCCTTGGCAAGACTAGACTATAGAAACAGTGAGCATTGGTCAGTTTTTGTAACACATTTTACTTCTATTCTTTCAAGTTGAAACTTCATCAAGATTTAAGACCGTAATCGTAAGATTTTGGGAGCAGCAAGAGGAGTAGACTTTACTTGAAATACGACAACAGTGCAGGATTTGAAGTTGGAAGTTGAAGTTAGTTGAAGATGTACTGCCGTGTTAACTAAAAATGACGTATCCAATTTTTGTGGTTGTTTTCAGTTAGAACCAAGTTTGAAATCTATCGGAAAATTTGTATTAGAGCACCAGGGTCTACTAACCTACAACTGTCTTAGTCAGAAATAATAAAGGGTAACTACAGTTTTCTGCGAATCCGAACTGCTTAAATGAGTGGAACGTTTTAATGACATGGAATACTCTTGGAGGATTTTTCAATCCATCGCAAAAGGCGGTAGGTGACTACATACCTCTTAGAAGACTGAAATTTGATCCCTCCGGTGGCGTGACAGACCAACGCAATAAACATTTTACCGCGGGTGCTACCGAATAAGTTTTTTTTTTATATAATTTAAAAATATCCAAATGAAGATTTTTCTAAGAAAAAAGTATTTATTTTTATTTTTAACACCCGACTTTCAATTATTATAAGATCCTTGAATGGATATTCAAGTCCAAACAAATATCAGGTATAGTTAACTACAAAACATATATATAATGTCCTTTTGCTGCTTTGTGCCAAAGAGATACAAAAAAAATAAGCACGACTGGGTCTCACGAACTTGCTCTTATGCGCGATCACATTGTGGTTCTATAGTCTGAAATAAATTAGCTATGGGAGTCTATATTTTTTCCATTTGCCAAATCTTAGTTTAGTTGCAGGTGGTAGTATGTGAGTAAACAAAAATTAACAATATAGCCTAGTGTTGCAAATATGCAATATGCATAAAAGGAAATTATTTTTTTTTCAAAAATCCAAAAATTATTTTTTAGAAAATTTTGCTACGCACTTTTATTTATATTTGTTACAAGCTTCTGCATAAAAAATCTAATTTTATCCGGTTGATCAGATATTGAGATAGTCGAAAATCAATGAAACCGTCCTATGAGAGGTACTGTTAATAAACGTAAAATATAAAATTTAAAAATTTTAAATGGTAGATCGTACTAATTTTAACACACAAAAAACTTTTATCAAAATCGTAGGAGTTGTTTTTGAGAAAAAAAAAAACATTTTTCTTAACGGATTTTAAACATTTCTATGGGAAGCACCGTTATTTTTGGGTATTAGAATAATTTTTGTCAAAGTTCTTCTAGATACAGTTAAAAGACTGCTATTTACCAAGTTTCATAAAAACCGACAGAGTAGTTTTTGAAATATTGAGTTTTCAAAAAAAAAATTTTAAACTTTTTTTAAAAATCTAAAAAATATATTTTTTTGAAAATTTTGGTACACAATATTATTTAGAATGTGTCAATAATTCTTCATAAAAAAATTAATCGGAATCAGTTTAACCGTTTTCGATAAAACCGAAAATCAAAAAAATGGTGCTTTCGGAGGTACCATAAGGAACCATTTTTCGGAACCATTTTTTTTTATTAAACGGCAACTTATAACTATTTAAATTTACTGAGTTCTTAAAAACAAATTCTGTAGCTCTGGTTTTGAGGAAAATAAGTTTTTCCTTTTTGGCCAAGAAATTTTGTATGACAGCTACTGTTAGTTTTGGTCCTAAAAAAAAGAGAAAAATAAAGGTTTGGGGAGTGTCCAAAAAACGCTAGATACCAAGTTTAAAGAAAATTGACGCATCCGTTTAGGCTGTAGTCCAACCGACAGACAGACAGACAAACAGACAGACGGACGTTTTTGCGAGACCCACTTTTTTCGTCTTCGCTATCATCTTAATGTCAAGTTTGATCAAAATCTCGAGTTCGATTTCTTGTACGAATACATAACTTGCCATATAGTACCTATATAAGCAAGTAAGAAGTGGCAACACACGTTTTGACGCACAACTTGTTTGTTTTTAGAAAATGAAAAATGGTTGTATTAAATTCAAGCAAATTGAGTTTCCCCATCCCCGTATAAGTGTTCTCATTTCTTTAAAAAATTTGCTAAATTTTGTAAGCAGTTTTAAGCAAAAAAACATTTTCAATATAAATACAAAATGTTTCACTATTTCACACTTTGTATTTTAACTATTTCACTCACTATTAGAAATATTATAAATCGATACAACCTTGTACCGTAAGAGCAGGCACGTGCAACCCTGCTACCCAGTCTCTTAAAATCAGTTCAATTCAAATGTATACATTATATCGCTGACTGGTATTTCATGAATAAATCGCTGCCAACATTTTAAATACAAGAAAAGATGCTAAAAACATTAATCATGTGTAAAGTGTTGAGCCTTAATGTCATAAAGAGTTCATTGGTCTACATTCATCACTTATGAAGAAGCCGGATGTGGAACAGTAATGATTTTTATATTTTTTTGTTTGTGTTTCCAAAAAAAAAAAAATTATAAAAATCCAGAATGTCAACGACTCCCAGCAATATATCATGTCCTCAAGTTGTCGTCGCAATACAAGTGTTGTGCCTCGTGCATCTGAATCCTTCGCAATGGTTTTGTTCTGTTTGGTCCTTCTTTTTTATTTTGTTTTAACAGTATGCCATTTGCCATGTAGGTATATATGCTCCTGAATTCCCCTCAGTCTCAGAATGTTAATTAAAAATTAATGTCTGTAATTAACTTGACGACAAGAATGCAGAGTATTGCGCTAATTATAAACGCTTGCAAATGCAAAGGCTATATATAAAAAGGGGGCGGCACGTGGCGCAGTGCTGCACAACTGCATGCAGCTTCCTTGCTCTACAGTGCTATTCACCATAATAATCTCACTTCACGTGGATTGTTTTGTGTTTGAGTGAGAGTGTTCTTAATTAGTGCACTAGAGATCGTCAGCAACCGGCATGAGTTAGCGGTTACCTTGCATAGGTAGGTACATGATTAAAAAAAAACGCCATAAACAACATGTACCTCCTATAAACATATTTGCAAATGCAATCCTCTCCTAAATTACTCCCATAATATTCTTATATAAATAAGTTTTTTTCCTAGCTAAAAATAAATACTTTAAAAAACTGGATTTTAGACAATTTTCAGATGATAAACATCGGAATATTTCCTCAGTTTTTAGCAAGGACTCTCTTATGGAACACATTCGACGTAGCTGATGGTCTTTGTTTGGTGTTTTTTCCACTTCACAAAGCAAAATAGGTAAAGAAAACTTGTTTTTTTTGGAAACAAAAACCTAGGTTGCACCGCTCTTAAACTGAAACTCATCTGACATTCTCAAGGAAAATGCTTAAATAAAAGGATTTAGCAGGTTTTTGTGAGTGCGAGACCAAAATATCCCAAAAACTCTATTATATGTGTGTTTTGTTGGTGTGTGTATGTTAGGATTTTTAAGGAGTTTTCTCTGCTGAAAAGTTCCACTACCTCCTATGCAGTTTTATTTTTGTTTTTAATTTTTTTTGGAAATTCGTTTCACTGGCAAAGCCAGAGTTGCCAATTCGCAATTCATTCCAGAATAATGTGTACATTTATTTGATCTTTCATTTTGACTTAACTATATCGTTTTGGTAAAATGTTGTGGATTTTTAAAAATTAGAGCAGAATAATTTTATATTGAATTGTTCCCCAAGTAACATCGTTAGAGCTATTTGAAGCAAAACTGTTTTTCAACAGCTCCAAGATAGTGAAATCGAAAGCTATAGCTCTGTAAGAGATTATTTCACAGCTCCCTACATTGAATTTGAAAATAATGCTCTATAATTGAAAATTTACAACACTTTCAGCTCTATTAAATTTACGACGCTTACAGATTTAAAAATATGCTCCTTAAGGCAGTTTATAAGATCTTGAAACGAGCAAACTCTCAATATCAGCATACTTAGGGACATTGTAGAGCTGCTTACAACACATGCGTAAAATACTAACGCATGTTCTTTCGAAATGTCAAAAATAGCATTAACAGAGCTACACTGAAAGCGGCTTTAGAGTGGAATTACTAATATTCTCACACAACTAATGTGGTGTCATCAACAGAGCTACAATAAAGCAAATATAGAGCCGAATAAATACTAATCCTCTTTTAAAACGATTCTAGGTACCACTTATATTAAAGGGTGTTACAAACTAGAATACAAACAAAAATTATTTCAACTGGAAAACTTACAATAGTTGAAAATTAATTAATTCCCTTATCTTTGTTAACTTAAGATTCGAATAAGACATGGAATTCACAATTTTTTTATTAAAATAAATTAACTATGCTGTTTCCTAAAAAAATTAAATCATAAATAAATAAAATAATTAAGGCGCTTACAAAACCATATACACTTCAATGGCAAGTACTCTTTGAACTAAAAGTTATTTCTATAATTTAGATTTTCTATAATTTAGATTTACATAACATTCTCTAACTTTCAATTCCCAAAACACCCTATTTTCTACAAAGCCCTGAACGAAAAATTGTTTCATTGCTGCAAATAGCTCTACAATAACAGAACAAAACACTCAAAGCGATAGTGCAGCTCCATTGAAGAGAAATTCCGTCCATAATAAAAAACATGGCGACATAAATGAAAATTATTTGATTTATTTGTTTTCTTTCATTTTAATACATTTAAAATCTTCGCTTTCAATATAAAACACAATATCTGTTGCAATGTAAAAAAAATATTTTATTTCGTGCTTCGAAATATTTATTAAACAAATTTTTACATTTTTCAACTTATTTTTTTTTCATATTTCACAGCGTAATATATAAAATTTGGAAGGCGCGTTATAATTAGGCGAAGTACCTCCAAAACATTTATGAAAAAACTAAGCGCGCACTTAAAATTCACTGGCATTAAACCGAAAAATATTAATTAGATACATTATTTTACCAATAGGAATAAATATTAACTAGCTTGTTGACTTCACAATAAATGAAGTTTACGCTTCCTACCATTACAAACATATAACTATTATATTTATTTATCATTTGAATTTCACAAACTAATACAAACAAAAAGCTGTCAAAAGTGCTCCTTTTAGGATTTCATATGAACATACTTAAGAGCTTCAAAGCCACCATAGTCACTGATAACAAGCTGATTACGAGCTAAAATGTGCTCTCAAACTCAATGATTTAGCTGTGAGCAAGCCCTACAATTGCTCTAAGGGTGCATCTAGAGCTCTTTCTTAAATAAACGAGCTTTAAGATTAGCTCTGGAAGCGCTGTTAAAGCATTTAAACAGCTAAAATTGTTTCTTGGGTCCTTCTCACTAATTAAACAAAACGCACTCCTAACGAATTAGGTTCAAATAAAAAATTGAATAACATACCTAAAATGTTTCATACCAAGTTACATACCTAAATAAGAAAAAAAAACACTAATTTTCTCATCTTTCATTATTCGGAATTTTGACATTACCACTATGTGCATTAAATGCTACATAAATGTTGGGAATTATTTAATTTTCAGATAAAAAAATATGTGAGTGCCGGGACTCACGGTTAAATATGTGTAAACATTAACGTTTGTCCAAGTGCCTAATTTTTGTTACTGAACGTCATCAAAAGAAACATATTGAATAATTAACACTACATTACCTATCTGTAGGCAGTGCTTAAAAAGCTTAGTGTTGAAAGAACGGCAGCAAAATACCCAGTGGGGGAACCACTGTAACGAAATTTCCAAGCACTAAAAGGCTGGTGGTGAAGTGTCCAACGAACGGTGAAGGTTCGGTACTGAAAGGTCCTGCTTCGTAGTTCACTCTCAACCTTAAGATGACTTCACATTACACATGGTTATTGTTTATGGTAATCACTCTCTGAGCATCGAAAAACAACAACTGTCAGCGGAGAGCACTAAATTCGTGGTTTCAATTAAATGACACCGTACCCAAATTCCAAAGGAACTTAATGGTTTGACTGATAGGGGCCGAATTAAAATATCCAGTTAGAACTGTCAACGAACTTGCAACCCTTATGAAACTCCATCTTTCCATCGAGTAAAACTTACAAAAAGTTCAGTCTTAATTTTATACTGAACGAACCTCAAATTAATGTCACTATGAGATAGCCGGCGAATTATATATCTAGAGTTTTTAGAATATTTAGTTGCAGTTGTTGTCAGTGGAAATCACTAAAATCGCAGTTTCAATCGCTTGACACCATCAATCGCCTATGGAATTGGACGCTGTGATTTTTAATGAATGTTAACTTTGTGCAAGTATAAAGGTAGCCGATAACTCTGCAATTTATTCAACCTCAGCTATTTTGTATATCACAGCCTACAAATTGCAAGAAGAAATTGCATCGTTTAAAACCAGTATAATGTAAACGTAGAATTTAAGTTCAGATTTGTATCACTGAACGCACCCGATATCCTACCATACCTACAGCCATTGACCTACCATAACTACAGTCAATTGTCAATCCCTACAGCTGACTATTATTATTTTTGTTTTGATTTTGTTTTCTTTTTAATTACTAGTGTCGCGTCCATTTTGTTCGGGGAATAATTAAAAATTAAAGAAAAAAATATAAAAATATAAGTGTTAAAATGATAAAATCGTCGGTCACGCTAAAAACAATTTGCTTTCTTCGTTGGCAAAAACAATATAAATGAGTGGTCGCGATAAAGTATAATCTTATTGTCGGTCGCGTTAAAATCAATTTGTGTTGGTCGGGGCAAATCAGATTTCGTGACGTAACGTGCTACAACGTAAAGTGCACGACGTAACGTTGCACACGAACGTTCACGTTTTTTTTTCACTCTACCGCCAGCATAGATGTTTACACATCAAAAATGTTTCGTCTTTATCAAATAATTACTTGATTTTCAAAGTCGGATTAATTCTTTCATTAGGAGTTAATACGTTAGGGGATAAGACAAAGTTCCCTTTTTTTACACAGTGTCTAATTTCAATTTACCAAATTTTGAAAAGTGCAACTTAAAAAAATATAAATGTTGGCAACTCTCTTAAATGGACCAGCTTTACGTACCCTTTACCAACACATATTTTTTTGGGAAAAACTTTAACGTAACCAGCACGAAGAAAGAAGTAGAACATTGTAAAGTGGAAAAGTTTATCCTTCTCTATTGATTTGAATGAACGGTTTATTTTTTGTTGTTTTTTTTTTTTTTTTAATTTTATTTTTGTTTATCTGATGGAGTCGATAGAAACCGCTCCAACTTGAAAGTTGCAAATTCGATTTTCGTTGAGCCATTTTTATTTTTTGTGTTTGTTTCTTTACTTTTTGATTTGTTATTTTGCAACTGAAAGTGGAAAAATTAAGAGAAATAGGAGGATGAATAAATTTGTGAGGTGTTTTGAAATTTTAAAAATCACTTAAAAGGATTTCGAATTCAAACTGCAGTTTTGTATATAAATTTGGAAATCGGAACGAACAAAAGAGAATGCAATGTTGTAAATATATATACGATCAATCATATGGGTTGTTAATTTTTTCCTGATAATTCTGGTAGACTCGTTACCAATACATTGCTTTGTACAATTAATTATGGGAACGTGGTAATAAGGCAATTGCGAGAGTACTGCGATGAGAGCATTTGGCTTGGTTAATACTATCGTCGAAAAACAGAAACAACTGCTGTATTCACTGTTATGGTTTCAATGGGTGAACTCTATCTAGTCTTCTTCTTCATTAACGAAAATTAAGTCAAAAGTTTCAATGGTACATATATCCAATGTTGTATGCATACCTATATATGTACTTATTATTAAATAGTTCAATACATTTTTACACATTTATTACACATACATTGAACTTAGTACAGACAAGAAAACAAAACTGCACCAAAATATCACTCATACGCCACCGTTACCCACGTTAAAAGATTAAAATTGTTTCATGAACATGATAATAATTATGAATAATAAGAGGAGGTAAACGAAAATAATTATTTCTGTTTAAAGGACTTTGTTGAATGAAATTCAATTATTAGAGTTGATGATAATTATGAATATCTTGAAGGCAGGAGGAATAATATGCTGTTAGGTTATAATGCTGTTGCTGTACAAATAAACGTTTTTGTATAGGGACCACGACTCTGGCGCACACATAATGGTTCGAGAGTTTAATGCTTTCTGCGATTAATTTTTTTTTTTTCGGAAATTTGTCTGATTGAAATATACAATTTTGGAAATTATAAACATGCGATATCGATCCACTGACCGTGGCAACGGTGGTATTTAACAAACATTTTGATCAAACAAATTAATATTGCAAAGAACTCTAACCGTCAATTGAGTGCCATAAGGGTATCTCCTTAAAAATGCTGTCTCTTTGTTGTTTTCAAAACAAAAAAAATTGACTGTTTTTAAAAATTCAAAATAAATATTATTTTGAAAATCCGTTGATCCGTTTTCGAGGAAAGGAAAAATAAAAAAATGGCTTTATGGCAGGTTCCATCAATAAATATTTTTGTTATGATTTTTTTTTAACTGAAAGGCAGCCTTCGGTCGAACTTTATTAAAGCCTTAGCTGTTTTTGAACGTAAATAGATCAAAAATTATCGGTACACCTATTGTACACTTGTTTAAAAACCATTGAAGACTCCTGTGCTAATATTAGTATTATCAACCGGCACACAGAAACAACTTGTAGCTTCTTTATATATTTATAAAAAAAACATTACTAAATTCAGAAAAACAACATTTCTGATTTTTTTTTAAAAAAAAACCTTTTTTTTCTGTTCAAAATTCGATATTTCTGCAATTTGGTTGATAATTTTTTTGCATCGGTTGAAACTTAAAAGCGACAATAATAAATCCTTAAAAGGGAATTCCCATTTTACTTTGGAGCTTTGGCCCAATGTGTATACGAACGAGTTTGGTATTAAATGAAAGGTGACGTGAAGCCCGATACATGAGTAAAATATTTTCAAAATCGTTTATGGGAAAGTCGAGATATTCGGGCTTGAAGTTGCCGATTGCAAAATAAGAATTTCAGATTTTGTTACAAAAAATTGTCCATAACGGCCGAAATAATTGACGTAGAAAAATGATATTGATATCAAATGAAAGGAATTTTTCTTGTCTTTAAAATAATACTAAAAATAAGCTTTTCACTAGAGCTAAAAAAAAGGATATATGTCATCACTGATTATTTTTTGAAATATCGGTGTGGCAAAGACAGCGCAAAAAAAGTGTCTTTTCTAGAAGTCAAAACTCAATATCTCAAAAAAAAAGTTAAACATATCAAAATTACTTAAGTATTATTTTAAAGATCTTTTAAAATAAAATAATGGATTTCTGGCTTTAAAAATAGGTGTGCCATGATATTGTAAGTGTTTCTGTTGTTTTTAAATGATTTTTTTCTTAGTCTTAGACCAACCTATAAGCTTAAGTGTTGTGTTGCATCTTATATAAAACATCCTGCATATTAAAGTTGCATGTAATGTTATCTTTAACAAGAAAATATTTAAAAAAAAAATCAAACGTATCTACTCAGAAAATCAATTTACCATTGTTAAAAAAAAAATATTTTAAAAATTTTCAGATTATTTGAATTATTTAGAAGCGCCAGATTTCAAAATAATAAAGGAATCAGTCAAGCCATTAAAAAGTTATACTTAGGTGAAATAAAACTCAAAAACAAAGCAATTTTCTCAAAAAAAACGTCTAAAACCTATTTCCGTTATTCAAACCTTTTGCCAAAAAACATGAAACGGTGATTTCTTATAATGACTATATGGTTACTACAGGTAAAAAATTTTATCTTATTGATTCGAGTCGTTTGTGATAAAATTTTAAAAATCCGAAATCGTTCTATGGCAGACCCGTTAAGTTGAGCTAAAACAAAAATTCGAATAACACCATTAGCGAACCACAAAAAAGTGTTTGTACCCACCCACTTAGGCTCTATCCGAAATTGATACACGGGCGCAGAAATTGACAGACCAACGGACGAAACCCAATTTTTCGGACTTCTCCATCATCTTACCATAAATTTTGATTACTACCTGGAATTCTTGTTTTAATCAAAACCCATACCTACTTCTTGCTACAACAATTATTATAAAATTTTTCACGAATTAAGATTTACCAAGGAAATCAGATGATGTGCAACATACATTGCTTAGTCTCAGCACAGTTTCAGAAGTTGTTAAATCACTTTATGTATTTGTAAAACAAGACTTTTTTTTCATATGGGTATAATATAATTATGCCAAAAATTTCTAAAGAAAAAAATTTAAAAAAAAAATAGTATGAATTGAAAAAAATTGGAAAAGAAAAATCTTTACAAAAACCTAAACTTAGCCGGTGGTGGCGTAAGGTAATGGAAAGTGCATAGGACTCTGTCATATGCCGATGGTCTGAGTTTGATTCCCAGCATCATCGTCCTAAAAACATAACAAAAATAACAGGCTACTGCCTCTTGCGAGGAAGTGACAAATACTATCTATCTCTTGCCATAAATAAGTGCCTCTCACCATAGCCCTTCAGAATCGGCAGAAAATTGTAGGTCCGCCTATTGCTGCAAACAAACAATACGCATACAGGAATTGTTGAAACTCTCAACATGAAAGTTTTAAAGTCACCACCGTCGTCGCACCACCAAATTTATTTAGAAACAAAATCTCTTATTCAAAGGTCTAGAATAAATATTAATATTTATTCAAGATTCAGAACGCCTTTAGAGTCTTTAAAAGACCCAATATACTGTCCAATGTCCATGTATTTCCAGTGTTAAATATCATTTGTTGACCAGCGTTACCACTTCCTGGAAAAAATTTGAATTAAATATTTAATTAAAAAAAAATCTAAAAACAAAACTTAAATTCTTTTAAACTTCATGTTTACATATATTTTTATTTCAATTTATTGTTTAATAACACTTTTCAAATTAATTTAACAAAAAAAAAACATACATTATTACATCTATATTTTTTATATAGGTATGGTTTTATAACAATTCTCAGTTTTAAAAAAAATGTCTCACAATCAGACTTCAAGTTTACATACTTTAGTTATTCTCTTTTTATAAAAAAAAAAGAACAATAAAATTACTAAGATTAAATTTAATTTAATTAAACAAAAAAAGAATTTATATATGTATTTACATTCGTTCAAAATCCAACTTTTTCAAAATTCTACCAAATCACTCAAAAATTCTCCTTTACATTTTAATCTGCTGAACAAAATTCTGATTTTCAAAATTCTGAAAATAAATATTTTTTCTTAAAATAACATTCTGTTTTTTAAGAAATATTTTTTTTATTTTTTTATTTTTTTAGATTAAAAAAAAAAAAAAAAAAACTGTCTGCAAGTGAGATTATTGTTTTCAATAGAGAAAATAATTTAAAAAAAAATATAATACATGCGCTTTGACAAAATTTGAAAAATGTATTGTATCTTGTGATAGACAAGTTAGTAGGTTAGCCAAGTAAGCATTCTTAAAACTAAAAAAAATATTAATAAAAATGTTTCCTTACAGTGAGAATTTTGTAAAACAGAATTTCGAAAAGCTGAATTTTGAAGAGCAACATTTTGAAAGCAGGATTTTGTAAAAACAAAATTGGTCGAGCCAGAATTTTATAGTATATTGATTAATAATAGTTTTTATGGGAATTCATACTCGAAATAGAGAAGTAAATTTGGCTCTTTTTTTTAAAGCTGATGAAAGTTGAAACAGAGAATTTAAAAATGAAGTAGATTTCAATATTTTGGTGATGGTCCGAAGTAGGAAGTAGATTTTAAACATTTTGGAAAAAAAGAAGCAGATCTACTTCAATTAAAGTAAAGTGGTACCACTGATCCCAACTAACAATTTTACTTCTATATTTATCTACAGAAGCTTCTAATTACTATTTATCACACGTATATAAGATTGTTATATTACTCCAAAGAGCTAAAAGGGCGCCATTTTTTTTTCACACCTATTAAACATTTATGGAGTAAATTTTGTTACTCCGAGAAATACACTTATAAGTTAAGCTATAGAGGTACTATAGGATAATATATTAACATAACAAGAATCAGAGAATGTTTGGTTTATTGCACCGTTTGCTTCGATTGTATAGATATGAAGAGAAGATTTACTGTTACAAGTATATAATGCTTATAGAAAAATGTAGAAAATAAAAAAAAATTATTTCGTACTTATTATTTTTATATTTTTCATATCTTCTGACAGCTTTTTCCACATGATTATCTGCAAAGTTCTTAAGTGAAAATTATTTTATTATTTATGTCATGATTATTGTTATTTTAATAATTACTTACATTTGTAGGCAGGTCTAGGAATCGAACCTTGGTCCCTTCGCACTAATAGTCTTGCTCGCTAACCGCTCCTCTAATCTCGAATATACAAATCTAGAGTCGAATCGGGTTCACTTTTATCATGAATTCTTTCCTATAAATCCACATTAGCTTTCCTTATAGATACTTTATAGAAGAAAGAATATATAGTGTTTCATTAGCGATGATCTTATACAACTGATTCGCATAAGCTCTTTCAAAAAGATAGAAACGCGGGAACTACTTAATAAAATTACCTTATTTAAAATATAACTTAATTAAATGTTGGCTTTAAGATCAGGTATAAAGTTCCAACAAAAATGCTTCTGATATCCGATATTAAAAGATTATTCGTAGCTATAGAGCTTATATGTATATCACCATTCTGGCTGAAAGTCAGGTAATTATAGGAGTTAAACTTGATATAATTCATCGCTAAGATATTCTTTGGAGCTTCTCGTATAATTTTTATAGGCACAATGAGTCAGTTCACACTGCCGTCATCGACAGTAATACATTCTTAGGATATATAATACGGAATAAAAACGAGCACTCCGTATTATATATCCTCTAGTGTAGTTCAAAATTACTTTCGATGACGGTAGTGTTAATAAATAATTTTTTTTATCAATTATTCACGCAGGTTATTGACCCTATATATGAACCATATTATTCTTATATAACAACCCGACTGGTTTAGTGTCTTTGCTAAAACTCTTTCAATAACCCTTCTATAAGGATATCTTATACAAATGCCATATACATTCGCAGATTTATGCATCTTAACATTGATTCTACAAATGATACAGGAATTAAGACTTTATATCATTTTATAGTATATATATAGTGTGATTATAGAAAAACTGACTCATTGTGCCTATAACAATGATACAAGTTGCTCCAAAGAACATCTTAGCGATGAATTATATACATATAAGCACTATAGCTACGAATAATGTTTTAATGTCGGAAATCGGAAGTTGGGATGTTGACCAATTAAAACACAAAGCTTAGTCAAAACAAAAAAGTCTTTCAAAATTTTTAGCCGTGATTAAAAAATTGTATTTTTTGTCATCTCCTACAGAAGGTAAATGAATCGTAGTCTATTGAAAAAAAACCGAAGTGAAATTTAGTAAAACTATCACACTTGCATGAACACTTATCTCATACTATCTATGAAGATTTAGCACCCATTATGCCACAACAACAACAAAAAAACATAACATAATGTTTCACTGCATAATGCACATTCCTTGTTATCGTCCCAACATCGTCATATCCATTTAATTATTATATCATTACACTTTTTTATAAACTCGGGTCAAAAAACTTTTTAAACCGCCATCAGTATGCAGTCTCTCTTCTACCATAAGTTTGCATCAAAACACCGAGTAAATATCAATAATTTATTTAAAAACCACCCAAGTCCATGAAACCAACCACTAAATTAATTAAAAACCACTCGTCTCCACCACACCTCTAATATAATAATGTTATCAATACCTACCATGCTTCGAGTACATAGGTATATATATATGTACATACTTTTAAATTTAATAGCACTCTTTAAAAATCCTTAACAGTATTAATGCATGTACCTACACAATTTTGTTCAGTAAATTTGTTTTATACACCTAGTAATACATATGTTGCAATTATAAAACATACCTACAAAAAAAAAAGGAATCATTAATAATTCATTAATTTATGTCCATTTAAATGCAAATTGGTTATTGTCACTCAATTTGTTGGCGAAAAGGTTTATGGAATTTTAATAGGTAGTTGTATTTATTCGATGGTGATTATTATTTTATAAACTAGGAAGTTGTTAATATACGACCACAATATGGATTGCACTTATGTTCTGATTTGGCACTTAAAATAATGACTATGTAATTTAGTTTTGTATTCCTACATTTAAGACAAATGCAATTGAATTTAATGTAAATAACTCGAAGGGAAGATTAATTTTATTGAAGTTATTGTTTTGTAATTATAATTGTTATTGGATTTTGGATACTCATGACAATAGGCTTTGGAAGGCATACATTTAAATAGGGCTTGCTTTAAAACGTAAAATCAATATTTTTCAATGCGTTCATGGATAAAGTATTTATGGTACATCTGCATGTATATTCAACTAAAAATATTACACGTCGTCTACTAGGCATAGATATGCCCGCATTTGTGTAAAAGCGAAATCGAGATTGAAATCAAACACGACATTAGGACCACACAATGAGCCCCGCAAACACTTACATGTGTGTATATTTATAAAGGGTTTTCCAATAAGAGGTGTTATTTTGAATAGCCCGCTATTTCGGTAGCTGACACTTTTGAAGCTGTCATTTTTTGACATTTGACAAGTAGAAACTACGCCATTCTATAAAAATGGAACGATACACGCTTCAACAACGCATTGAAATTATTAAAATTCACTATAAAAATGTGGAAAATTTGACAGAGACGGTTCGTAAAACTAAAACATTTTTGGGTCGTCGTGAAGCACCTTGTCGGACCGCAATACAGAAATTGGTGGACAAATTCGAGCTGTTGGGACAAGTTAGTGATGTGAAGAATAAAACCCGTGCACGTCGCTCAAGAACAACTGAGAATATTGCTGTTGTAGCCCAAAGTGTTGAAGAAAACCCAGGTTTGTCCATTCCTCGTCGTTCTTTGGAATTAGGCATTCCACAAACGTCATTACACCGTATTTTGCATAAAGACTTGGGTATTAAGGCTTATAAAGTTCAGTTAACACAAGAACTCAAGCCAGCTGATCATCAAACACGTCGTGTCTTTGCTGATTGGGTCCTTGAAATGCATGAAAATGATCCGGAATTTCATCGAAAAATCATCTTGACTGATGGGCCCATTTCCACCTCGGAGGCTACGTCAACAAGCAAAACTGTCGCATCTGGGGCTCGGAAAACCCAAGAGTTATTGTTGAAAAGCCTCTCCATCCTCATCGCGTGACTGTTTGGTGCGGTTTATGGTCCGGCGGGGTCATTGGACCTTACTTTTTCGAAAATGAGGCTGGGGCAACAGTTACGGTCAATGGATTGCGCTATCGAGAGATGATTTTTTATGGCCGGAATTGGATGGTATTGATCTGGACAACGTTTACTTTCAACAAGACGGCGCTACGTGCCACACAAGCAATGAAACCATCGATATTTTACGGGAAAAGTTTCCGGACCGTGTTATCTCTCGAAGAGGTGATCACAATTGGCCACCGAGATCTTGTGATTTAACACCTTGCGACTTCTTCCTTTGGGGCCATGTGAAAGATTAGGTCTACGCCAACAGCCCAGCGTCAATTCAAGACCTCAAAGATGGAATTCGTGAGGCTATCGAGGACATAGGGCAGCCACTTTGGGATTTGGTTATGGAAAATTTCATGAAAAGGATATGGTCCTGTAAGCGTGGTCGTGGCGGCTGATGTTTTGATGATTTTCATCAAAAGATCCACTTTCATTTTGATAAACGGTTTTTTTTTAGTGCATTTTGAGAAAATCTATTCATCTTTGATGGATTTTATACTTCTTTAACAGAAATTTGCTGCTGAACCAAGCATATCCTAGCGACTTAAAAATGGCACGATACAAAAATAAATCCTTCAAAAAATCCAACTTAAGGTTCCGTAAAGAAGTCTTAGGTTTGTGATAAGCGCCTTTCGTGCCTGCTTTTTATTTCTTTAACAGCGATTTCTCCCTGAAAAAAGCCTCTTAGTGAGCTAAAAAAGACACAGCCTTTATTCTTAAAGGTCTATCCTTCCAACGATGTATAGCGATTACAACAAAATAAAATACCCTACTGTTGGACACACAACCTATATAATATTTATATATATGATTTTAAAGATACAATTTAAACACTTAAAAAATTAAACATGCATAATACATACGTTTAAATATAAACTAAAGTACCTAATATTGTGAATTAGTCATTTAAAAATAACGAGTAAGTAATAGCCCAATGTGACACTTCTTGTCAATTTAATGATTTATGTATAATCAATTGTGTAAAATCATCGTTTTTAACCTTCACTCGAAAAAGGTCATTATTATTGCTAGAACATTCCAACACGACACAATTAAATCGATAATTATTATAACGTTAATAATCGAGTTTTTATTATTTTGTTCTGCAAATTAACTAAACATCAATATCTAAACAGCTCGACACAAAACACCTACTTTGATTAAGCTCGAAAAATTTCTTGGTAGCCCCAGGAACAATGTTATAAACCGATTTGCCCGGGACGTCCCAGATTTTATACATAAATTCAACTGTTTCAACTTTCGCCCGAAACTCACAGAAAAATATCCAGTGTATGTACCTCCTTAACATCTTTTAATATTTTTAAAAATATTACTGCGTTGTAATTTGACCTTAATAAATGTTCATTAAAAATTCAATTAAACACATCTAACTTAGGTGAACGTCATTTTTGCAACATGACAGCTGTCATTTCAAATTGGTCCGTTGGTTTACTTCCATAAAATAGCCAATTTTATTGCAAATGTAGTCCAAATTTGTGTCAAAGTTTTGGTAAATAAAGGAATAGTGCTGATATCATTAAATTACAGTTTTTTACGATGGTCTCACTCCCCATCAGGGCTGTCGTTTTATTTTTTGAGAAAGCAGTTCTTCAAGAAAAAAAAGCAGTACACGACAGAAAGCTATTTTTATTTCAAAAATAAGGAACACCAAAATCGGTCCAGTTGATATTTTCTAGATAAGTCTATAAAGTTCAAAAGAGCTGAAATCTGTTGTTTTTTTTTTTTTTTTGCGCTATGAGAGAAGAACTGCGTTCAAAGAACAGTAGGAATAATGAAAATTATTAATATGAAGTTTTTGTATGGAAAAGTAGTTTAGTTGAGTTAAGTTTTATTGTAGATCAAGATACAAAATGTCTTAGATTTAAATAAAAAATCTGATCTTAAGAGTTTTTTAACTAAACATTTTGTTCTTTTCAGCTTTAGTTTATTTTTATATAATAAAGAAGATACGTGGGGTTGTATAATATTAAATTAAGGGAAACTTTTACAAAATAAAACCCTTATGTAATACTGTATGGAAAAGTAGTGCAGGAGAAAAAAGCAGTACTTTGGCCGTGTTGGCAGTACGGCAGTACGGGGTTTCTAAAAGCAGTACAAATGCTGCAATTGCAGTACTTCGACAGCCCTACTCCCCATGACTAGTTTTGACGTCTCTTTATTTTATCTCACTTCCACCTTATGGTGAGAAACAGATAGTTAAGTAGACGCAACATTTAAAATTTTCGATTCAATAAAAGTCGATTGTACCAAAACGTTGGGACGTTAAAATTTTTATCCAAAGCTATCTGGAAAGCTTTATGTGATGAAAACACAGCTGATGGCATCTGATGCACAACAAAAACTTCAGATATCTTAAATTTTCGCTGTCTGATTTTCGACAAAAGTCGAAATCTTAGGCCCCAATAAGAGCCTAAGATTTGACCCGCTAAGCAAATTTTGTGGAGTAAAAACAAATCGTACATACTGAACATATTATGAACATGTTAAAAAAAGATTGCGTTTTAATAAAAGAATTTTTTTTTATATTGAATTTTTAATTTTAATACCGAGATATTTTTCCATGTGTTTTTTGCATTTGCCCCGCAGCGAGCTACGACAAAAATCAGGCAACCCTATCCTTACTCCGCCCGTAATATCGGAAGTAATTGAAAAAATTTGCATTTCGTATTTATTATTTGAATTGCAAGTTTCAAAAATTGGAAATTAAAATACAAAATGATCCATAAAAGCTGCAAAATTAATTTTTGCCCAAAAAAATTAACATTTAGAAAGCTCATTATTTAGATTTTGGTGGCCAACTTTAATCTTATTGTAGCAGACCGGAAATGCATTTTTAATAAAACGTGAAATGCAAATAAAAAAAAAAAACAAAATGGCTACAAAATTTTTGTCCAACAAGTTAGTATTTAAAACCCTAAAATTTCTTCTTCTTCTGGCAATTAAAAAATTAAATTGAGCAAAATTTTAACTTTAAATTAAGGTGCCAGTTACAGAAACAGAAATCACTGAAAATTTTAAAAAGCAAATTAAATCATTATATTGCTGCAAAAATAAAATGTATGAATTGAATAATTTATTATTCTAATCAAAAAAATAAATAATTTTTTCCAAAACCGTCCACCGAAAGTGATCAGTTAAAAAATACCAATGATTTTTGAAATATTAAAATTAGATATAAAAATATTATATAGAATTTTAAATTTCATCATTTTGTTGCTTTTGAAGAAAATAATTAGATAACAAATATTGCAACCACAACTATAGAAATTTTCTGCAATTTTAAATTATTTCGTGATAGGTAAATATTTAAACACACAATGGTGCTCTTTTAATGTAAAAGGTCTTGCTAAGCCAATACCTAATCCACGTATACAACGAAATTTCAAACACGGTGGATATTTGTGTTTGCTCAAGGACAGGTGAAATCGATTTTTTTCCTCGTATACCATCCAGGTATATCTACCATTTATAGTTGAGTTCCTCTTTGTTTTTTTTTTTTTTTTTTAATGGAAAGGGGTGTTGCATTCTTGGTGACGACATTATCCTGTTGTAAGGAATTCAATTTACAAAAATTCCTTAGAATCCTCTTGGGTGTTGATTTTTCTATTTCCAAGAATAAAAAAAAAATGTTTTCAATAAGTATTCGAGCACGTTTTGTGGAGCAAACATTTTAGCTGGTGGACAAGGAATAGGTATCTATATCTAGGTATAGCTAAGCTAAGCCATGTAGGTAAAATGTTATAGCAAATTCCTTATGGATGTTCGTATATATAGATACATATTTTAGTGATTATCAGACATGAAATAATTTCTGAAGGTCAATCAAAATATTCAAAAAGGGAAAAGAATGAATGAAATTATGTTGGAAATATGCATTTTGTCATTTTTAAATTTATGAAAATCAAATATTGAAAACCATTAGAGAAAAATTCGCTAGTTGCGACACGGATATGCAATTTGTATGCCGAAAGTATTATTTCTTAATTCTGCGTATAGTTTGGCATCTTTGTTTTTTTTTCTAAAAGTTTGTAACAGTGGAAAATAACGTGTACAAAATTGATATTCGGGAGGTTTTTAAAAACAACCTTAGTAAGTGAACAAGAAAAGTGGTGCACTAACAGTGTCAATAACTGTTAAAAGGCAATAGGTTATTGGCAATATGCCAATCGTTGGGGATGTATAGGTATTCAAACTCCACATTTTCAAATTTTGTATTTCTTTAAAGCGTTAGTGCACTTCTTTCGTAAACAGTAGGTCTTATATCGGCCTTTAAATTACTGGAAATATGTAAAATATATTTCAAATATAGGTACCAATTTATTTACTTTGTCTTTCACTGGCAAAAATATATGTGTGTTGGCTTTTTTTTGTATTTATTTTTTTGTATTTATTTTTTTAAGTGAATAAGTTAGTTTTTAGTAATGTTAATTGTAAAATCATAGCTATCTACAGGGTGTCCGCCGGGAAGGTATACTACTATACTAGGTGGTAAATTTATTATGGAAAAATATTCGAAAAACCAACGTGTTTTAATCGTTAAAACATTTTATCAAAATCAATCATCGATTACTGTGACGATGAGAAAGTTACGCCGGACATTTTTGGGAGAAACAACAAAACGCACTATTTATCGTGTAGTGAAAGATTTCGAAGAAAGAGGGTCTGTAGGTGATAGGCCCAAGCATGGACCACAACGTACTGCAAGATCGGCTGAAAACATTACTGCTGCTCAAGGAAGTGTTACTTCTTTGAAAATGAAAACTGCGTATCGGTAACAACTGTGAATGGGGAGCGATATCTTGATATGATTGAAAAGTTTTTAACTGCATGATTCGGGCTTGATTAACATGTGGTATCAACAAGACGGTGCCACATCGCATACAGCCAGGACTAAAATGCGGAATTACTGCGAGACCTCTTTCCACAGCAAGTTATTTCAAGAAATGGTGATGTTGATTGGCCTCCACGGTCGCCTAATTTGACTGCTCCGGACTTCTTCTTGTGGGGATAAATATGAAAAGCAAGGTTTATGCAAACAAACCAGAAACGCTTGAGCAACTCAAACAAAAAATATTCCTGATGAAATTAATGAAATACCGCGCGAAGTATATGAGAATGTAATGAAAAATGTGCTCAAAAGGGCTTGCATTTGTGAGACTAACAGAGGCGGAAATTTACTTGATATTGTATTCCATATATCGGATTTTTCAAAAAGAGCGCTACAAAAGTAAACGGTTTTGGATATCAATGAAATTCTTTATTATTGTGAAAGCACGTTCGATGCCATTATGTATGGAATTCGATTTCTTTTGCATGGGCACCACGGGCACGCTTGCAGAAGTCCAGACGCTGAACCCATTTTTCGACGATTTTCAAGCATAAATCGGCCGATACTGCTGCAATTTCACTTTCGATATTCGTACGAAGTTCATCAATCGTCGCTGGCTTGTTCGCATAGACCATAGACTTGACGTAGCCCCACAGGAAATAGTCTAACGGCGTCAAATCGCACGACCAAGGCGGCCAAGGGACTGGACCATTTCGCGAGATGACACGTTCTCCAAACTTGGTTTCCAATAAATTGATTGTGACATTCGCTGTGTGGCTTGTGGCGCCGTCCTGTTGAAACCACATATCCTTCAAGTCTATATCATCCAATTGGGGCCAAAAATATTCGGTTATCATTGAACGGTAGCGATTCCCATTCACAGTAACGTGCCGGTCTTGATTATCACGGAAGAAGTACGGCCCAATGACGCCGCCGGCCATAAACCACACCAAACCGTAATTTTTTCGGGATGCAATTATGACTCATGGAGTACGTGTGGATTGCTGCCTGACCAATACCGCATATTTTGTTTATTGACGAAGCCATTCAGCCAGAAATGAGCCTCATCGCTGAAGATGATTTTTCGATTTTTAGCGCTCTTAACGTTGAAGCCACTGACTCTGAATTTCGGTAGTAAATTTTAATAATTTCGACTCGTTGTTGGCTCGTATATCTTTCCATCATAAAATGGCAAACCTTACTGAAGAGAAATGTCAAAAGAGCGGCAAGAAATATGGCGTCGTTTGCTGTCCCTGTTGCTTTACTTTTGTAGCGTCCCTGTTGAAAAACCCTTTATAATTGCCGACATTAAGGGCCAGTTTCACAGTCAGAAAAGTAACACTTAAGTGGGGAACTTGAAAGATTAATTCCCAATATCATCGTTCACTGTTACCTGAATAGGAGGCACTTAAGTTTCCGATGTTGGTGACTTAAGTTCCACCTACGCTAGCTATGAAATTTAGCTTAAATTCCTAATATGGGAAACTTAAGTGCCACTTATTTCGGTAAGTGTCGACTGTGAAACTGGCCCTAAATAAAAAATTTATCAATATAAGATCCATTCTCTTTCATTTAATCAAAAATTATAAACAAACAAAGGAGTATACCTACCCTAAGTAAGGGTTAAAAGTAGGAAGAGTGTCCTTAAAGTGCCAATGAGTGGGTGGTTTAGCCTATATGACGAAAGATTGAAATGATGTGAAAGGTTATAAAAATGCTGCCATAATTCGGGAAACACTTTTATTGACGCATTCATTTGGCAGCAAACCCATCATTTCTGTCATAACGAGATTACATTCAAACCCGCTTATTGGAAGTCCGTTTAATGAAAACACTATTTTTTTTTAACAACATATAATTTATTCTTACGCATTTTTTACTTCCGAAAATTTTGGAATCGTACAAAATATCGAGCTCAAGATTTTCAAAAATGATCTTTCGATGATAGGAAACGCGATACAATTAGGGCTCGCCTTTTCATATGTCTGTATGTCTATAGCTGTATGTACCACCACCTAAAGTCGACTTGTCTTGAAACTTAAATATTTGAAGGTATCTACTTACCTTTATTATCTAACTAGGGTTGAAATTGGAACTTTTTTAGCTCCAAAAATAACGGGACCTGGTATATACCACCGTTATGAAAGTCAATATTATTTATATTCATTGCAGGTATATGGTCTATATTTTGGTACACCAAAATTACCAAAACGTGTTATTAGCGGTATTTTTGTCATAGATTTCGATAAATGTGAAATTAATGAGTGAAATAGTTCCTTCTTCCTTTATATAGCTGTACTGCGACTTACTTATCTATTTTGTGCCCCCATCTATAGCTGAATGAGATTCCTCATTCTACAAATTTTCCTCAATTTACATGCTGGATGATTTGCATTAGATGCGACGAAAACGTAGATCGCCATAACAAGGCAAAAATCGTATCGGAGAAGCGGTCTTCGATTTTTTTTTGCGTCCAAATTTATTGGCTTATACAGAGACAAAAAATCAGCAAGAGGGGGCTTTTCCCCTTATTGAGGCGGGAGGGGAATTTCTGTATAAAAGTAGAAAAAAAACGGGAAGTAGTACTAAACTGTTCAGTAGTTTCTCTTAAGGCCAGAAACCCATTCTCATATTTTGTTTTTAAATAAATTTTGAATTTGTCTTGTGCAATGTCAATCTCAACATCATGCCGTTTGACACTTCCCAAAATTACCAAAAGGAAAAACAAGAAATTATGAGATGACTAAGTTTTGTGTTGTAATTGTGTCCATGAAATAAAATTAAACAAAAACCAATTAGTTTAGGATAGGAACCTAAATCGAATTCATTGTATTTTAGTCTAAAAAAAAACATTTAAATATATTGGTATTGCCACTCTACTTCACCTTCCTCTATAAAATAGTCCGCGAACTCTTTCTACACCGTTTTGGCGTCGATTATAGCCTCCGCTCGTATGGTGATCTACTGCAGCTGATGTAACGTTTCTTCCATCGTAACACCTTTCCATTCAACTTGAACTAGTAGTCATTATTTTCGTATCTATCGAAGGAGTGGGAAGGTGCGTACGTTCCTTTATTTGTGGTCAAGAAGCACATAGCACGTGAGCGCAACTTTCTTCAATTTTTCCGCGTCTAAAAAACATAGCGACGATTATGCGGCGCACACGGCTCAGCCGATAATTGAAAAACGCGTTGCACCATTGAAAGACCACGTTGGCTGTACGGGGTACGGCTTCAAGATGTTCGGTCGCAGAGCAAATGCATCGTCAGCGACTAGAACATACGGAACAGGTGTTTCACGGACGGGCAGTTCTTTCGGTGGCGGCAAGCAAAGCTGTTCCGTCGCTTGTCCAAAAGTATAAAGCAGATGAGAGCATGATGACCAACGTCAACGTAAATAAATTTGTATTTTTTTGTTTAAGTTTGTGTTTTTGTAGCTAAATACACAAATCGTCTTAACTGCAAATATTTGTGGCATAAATAAATTGCATTTCTGTAAGAACTTATGTAGAATTTGTCTATTAGATAAACAAATCGTGAAACTGTCTGATCTAAGCTTAATTCCATTTCTTCTGTCTGGTGACATCCCAGTTATCACATGTCATCACATTTACGTAATATGTGGTCCGGTGTTTCCTCACTGATGTTGCAGAATCTGCAAGTTGGACTTTATTTATTTATTTCAATACGTTAAATGCTAACGTTACATTACATTATTTGCTTAAAAATACATTTTTGATTTACAAACAAAACTTAAGTATTCATACTGTGCAAAAAAACAATTACCAGGTAATGTCCGGTAAGGAGAAGCCCGTTATTATTCTAAGGTTATATAGGGTGATTTTTAAGCTGGTTTGGTTTTGGCAACACTGGTTTTGACAGCTGACGTGTGTTTAGTACCTTGTGTCACTGTCAAACAGCTTCAGTTTGGTTTGCAATTTAATCATGGATCGTCTTACAAATGAACAACGCTTGCAAATTATTGAATTTTACTATCAAAATTCGTGCTCGGTTCGAAATGTTCATCGCGCGCTGCTTGTGTTCAGCGATGAGGCTCATTTTTGGTTGAATGGGTACGTAAATAAGCAAAATTGCCGCATTTGGAGTGAAGATCAGCCAGAAGCATTGCAACAGCTACCAATGCATCCCGAAAAAGCCACTGTTTGGTGCGGTTTGTGGGCCGGCGGCATTATTGGGCCTATTTCTTCAAAGATGATGCGAATCGCAGCGTTACTGTCAATGGTGAACGCTACCGAGCGATGATAACAAACTTTTTTTTGCCCGAAATGGAAGTTCTTGACTTGCATGATATGTGGTTTCAACAAGACGGTGCCACATGCCACACAGCACGCGAAACAATGGCGCAATTGCGAGGCGAGTTTGGTGAACAGTTAATTTCACGTTTCGGGCCGGTCAATTGGCCGCCTAGATCGTGCGATTTGACACCATTAGATTATTTTTTGTGGGGGTATGTCAAGGCTAATGTCTATAGGGACAAGCCCGCTTCGATTGACGCACTGGAAGCCAACATCCATGCATTCATTCGTGAGATACCGGCCGATATGTGTGAAAGAGTATGCCAAGCTGTTTGACAGTGAACTCAGCGGATGGGCTACCTGAGACGCAGCCGCGGTCAACATTTGCATGAAATTATCTTTAAACATTAAATTGCAAGGTTCAAACTATCGATTCAAATAAATATTTCATTCATTTTTTCGAATTTTTTGTGTTTTTTTTGTAAAAAAAGTTCTAAGCCTCTTAAAAAATCACCCATTATATTACTTCGTATCATATAAATATTTTGTAACAATTAAATCTGCTTGAATGTTCTAAGCACCGAATAATATTGCATGAAATAACCGGCAACATAACAAAATTCCGAAAAAAAGAATTGAAGTTCCTATAATTTCAAGGTTTCTTTCTATGATTTCAAACAATTGTTTTTTATTCAAATGTATGAAGATAAAACATAGAATAACTTGACGGCATAGTATTTTCTTAAAGTGAAAATGAACACTGATTTAGAATTATGTATTATATTTTAGAAAACAGAGTTTTGCTTTATGTTGTTTAAGAGATTTTTAATTCCAAAGTTTTTGTTTTATGAAATCAAAAAAGATAAAGTTTACCTAACAAAATCAAAAGTCCAAAAATAACAATTTTAATCTTGAATTTGAGCAAACCTTTAATTCTTTCCACACCAATAAAGCTAAGCAAAAGTTTGTGAAAGTGGTCAAAACTTAAAAGTTTTTGTGAAAGTTATCCATTAGGTAGCGATGACAAATATTTTCTCTCCCAACTTCATTGTTAATCTTGAATTAATCATTTACCGTTTAATGAATACATCTCTTTGACTTTTTAAAAGTTTATGTGGGCTTATACAAAAAAAGTTTCATCATGAATCCGTTTCAACTTAAGTTTGCAAAAAGCTTATTTTGCGCATTACCATACTTTTGGGAATAATTTTAACTTTACAAACTTCAAGGAAATTTCGTAAGTAAGCACTGGTGTTAAGAACTTTGAGCTTTTAAAAGTTTATTCTTTCTCGCATGATATTTCACTAAATATTAAATAGCTTACATCTCTATAGTCACACAAGTGACATCTTTAGTTGCACAAAAGATAAAATTTAAAAAAAAATTCTTATTACTTAATAAAACGTTCTGAATAAAACTTTGCACTTTCGCAAAGATTTCAATTCTGAAAGCTTATTAAAATTATCTTCCAAGTTAATAATTTTTTCAGAGAAATGTTTGACCTTTGCTTTAAAGCTAAGTCAGACATTTTAAAAGCTTACTTGATTTACTTACTAAGCAGCTTTAAAAAGTGTAAGGAAAATATTTTAAAAAACATGTCTGATGAGATTGTCCAACCGACAATTTTTGCATTTTCAAAAAAAAAATTAATTTTGTGATCCTAAAAATATTTATTTCCAAATTTTAATAAGAAATGTTTTGAAACTTTAAGGATCTTCTGTAAACGAAATTCGATAAAAATATAAAGTTGTTAGAAGAAGTTAAAACAAAACTGTTCTATGGGTAGATGCCCTTTAAATAACGGCTTTTTAATTCTTTTATTTGGATCGAAATCTATTTTAAGAATAAATACTTGTCATCAAAATAAAAGGACGATTGCGGCAAGATATTTTTGAAAAACTCGAGAATATCACTGGTGAAGGAAGCTCTTTTTTTTGACACTGGCAATCGATTGGGCACAAAATTTTACGTTCAAATTTATGAACTTGTCATTCGAATAATGCAGAAGTCCAAAAAACGCAGTTTTAGCCATACCGTCCCTTGGGCGTCGGGTCTGTACCTCTACTGTTTGTATATCGAGTCGAAACGGGTGGACCGATTTGGATGAAATTTGATTTAGAAGACAAATTCAAACTTTTAATTTAGGTCATCTAGAACGGGTAATTGCCATACATACCTATTCTGCTTTTCATCGGGGAGAACTTTTTATATATTTTCACTAATTATTGTTATGCTATTCATTCGAAGGGAATCTGGGTTAAAGTAGGTAAAGTCGGTTATACTGCGCGGTATTCTCTTATTCACGTGCACGCATTCACACAAAAGGCAAAAAAAAACGATACCCAAGAAAAGGATAGTCATGACATAAACCGATTCTGATTAACGAGAATGGATGCTTGAAAATATTGCCAGATAAAATCAAAAAACCAGCAGAACCGAGCCCAAACAACAAACATAGTAAATATATGTGACAGCTACATCAAGTCATGAGTCAAAACTATAAAAAACGACCGCCAAAAGCAGTCATAAACGAAAACGAGTATCGTTTAGAAAAAAACGCAATGTCACGATAACGACGGTTTTTAAAAGATAATCGTATCGTAATTCGTAATATGAGCTTAGATCCGCATATGAAAAGTAACGGATTTTTTCATTTTTATTGGATAGTCTGGGGTGTGTTTAGTAAAATGTAAGTGAAATCTATTTAATTTAGAACAATTGTTTGTAAATAAAAGATTATTAATATTTTTCGGGGTGGAACAACAAATATAGATCAATTCACCCCACTAATAACTGCAATGAAATTAATCCAGATATTGCCAAGAACAAGTTCTCTGTTTGTTTATTCTCTTATTTCTCTCTTTGGGAGTGGAAAAAAAGTCCATGCCTGTTTCTATTTTTGAATTTACTTTGAAATGATTAACCAAAACAATTTATCAAAAATTCTTTAGATTTTCGCTTGCACAGCTGTTTACGTGAATTTAAAATTGGTTTCGGATAATGTAGTTTTCCCAATAGATAGCAAAATGGAAAGGTAGAGTGAGATGAAATTCCAATACATATTTCGTAAATTCCCCAAATTTATTGGATTTTTAAATCTGTTTTTTTTTTTCAGAGAAGAGAAAAAAACTACTTTTTTTTAAATTTAAATGCCATTTTATTAAGTAGGTATGTATATTATTCGCATTTTTTTTTTCTTTTTCATTAACAGTATAATTTATTACTTACTCATAAACTTAATAACTAATTTAAAATGTTAGACTTAGCTTAGTTCTTATAAATTACTAATTGCTATCTTTTATTTTACCAGAACCTCGAGCCCTAACCGCTATTTAAACGTAAGCGACAAAATAATAATTTTACTGAAAACAAATTATTGTTTTTTTTTCATGAGCATTAAAAAGAATAAGGTCAAATACCAGCAATCAAATTAACAATTCAACATTTCACTTCATTGGTTTTAATGCTAGGATATAAACAACAAAAATATTTATTGTGTCGCTTACTATAAAATGGCGGGAAGGTCTTGAAAATTTTCCAACATCCGTTTAATTTTTGTTTTCTTCCGTTTGATGCAGTTGCGTAAGACTCATAAATAATAATATTTGTTATTTTTGAGCAACTACTCGTATTATTATGATTATAATTAATTCTTTCTTCTAGTAAATCTAATGATCAAATTCCAACAGGATGATGTAATTTATCAAATTTTGATTTAAAAAAATTTATGTCGATAGAAACAGTAGAAAAGTTTGGAAATTCGAATACTCCTACATACATTTACAAATATTAATAGCTTTTAAGGCGTGGTGTCAAGATATACAAAATTATTCCAATTTAAATTCTTTTTTTTTTACCATAAACAATAATCAGTCGTTTTTTTTTGTAGATTAAGCAATATATAATTAACTATATGTATGTACTTGTATTTAATTGTTTAATGTTTGTTTCTAATATATATGTTTTACTTAAGATTGCATTATATATGGCCTAATAGTTTTCTGCTTAAAACTACTGTACTTATGAATATTTTTATAATTTGATTTGCTTTTTTTTTATAAATTCTATCTAAGTAGTTGTATGTGAGTTTATGATGCGAAGAAATGAATAATCACACGCAAGAGTTTAGTTCAAGCACTGACGGATATAAAAAAAAGGTATGATTTTTTGTTTGATAAAATATACATAAAGCAATAAAATGACACAGTTTTTCATAAAGTATTTCCTTTTCTATTCAAGAATTGGTTGTTTTTCAAAATTCAGTTAAACATCAGATAGTACTTATTCTTCAAATAAATCAAACATTTTTTTCCTATGATAAATAATTAACGGACTGCTTAACTGATGATTAAAAAATCGGGTCTTAATGTTTCATAACAAAGATGAAGGAAATTAAAAAAAAAAAAATAACAACATATATATTTCTGTTTATAATTCAACTTAAAAGTTCTGTTTTCAAATTTTTTTCAAAGTCTATTATTACTTCTGTTTAAGTGGAGCAATTTAATATAATTTTATTGTATTTCTTCAATTGAACTAATTCCATTAAATATTTCGATAGGGTCAAAAACACCCTCAGCCTTATTGTGAGTTTCACCCGAACAACATTCCACCGGGAAAATTTGACATTTCACGTTTCGTGAAAATTTCGTTCAGGCGAAACTCACAATAGCTTTTAAAATTCTCGGCGAACAAAAAATTTTAAGGTGAAATATTTTTGGGGTAAAACTCCCAATAAGGCTGTCTGTGTACAGCACAGCTAATCCATAAAATAAAAAAAACTTTGTAAACTCACCACGGTATAAAAAAGAAAGGCAGTTCTAAAAAGTAATTTGACTTTCAAAATCGTCTTGAAGCTGGCATATTGTATTGGTGACCGGAAGGACTCAAGATAAAAAAGTCTTTTTATATTTCAAAATAAATATAAAGCACCTGCGAACCATTGATAAATGTAAAATAAATAAAATAATATTGAAACCAAACCGATTTTTTCCTGGTTCACCAAATTGTTACAATTTTATGAAAAAGGTTAACACAAATTAATTACTAAATAGAAAGGGCCTATATAGATGGAATTTATTTCACGAGGGTGAAAATATATCACTGGGAAGTCCCTGTAGAAATTCTAATTCCCTGTGTTAGCTGTACCAGGTCTTTATGTTAGAATTGACGTAAAACTCTAGTCTGTTTAACAACTATGTAGATTAAAAATCAAATCAAAAATTACAAAAAATTCTCGATTTAACTATGTAGATTGTTTTTCCGGTCGAGGTATAGCAAGATTGAATGCTCAGAGTTATCGAACTCGAGATTTTATTCAAAACCTTACTTTCATCTTCTCTTAAACGGCTTCAGCGATTTCAATAAAACAGAATCAACTTCAAAGCATATGTAAAAAACAAATTTTACAAAAAAAAAAAAACAATATTTGTTGGGTATTAGCTACAGAAATTGTGTTAGCAATTTATAAAAAAAAAAAATTAAGAATTTGAATTTATTTCTGTATTTAGATGCATATTTTAGGTCTAACTACAATTTTTAAAATTCTAGAGAGCAGAATCGTGATTTTTCTATTATGATTGTTACCATTGCCATGCGCAATATTATTTTATTTTTTTTTTCTAAAAAAAACTTGAAGGTACATAAAATAATAATTGTAGATACTTTAACTTTTGAAAGGAAATCCCATTTTTTCGAAAACGATTCAAATAATTCGCGGATTCATCATAATGGAACCGCTGATGGCATCTCGTTTTAAAATACAAAATTTAACTCCAAAAAAGAATTAAAAAATATGCAATCAGATAAAATTTCACTTCGAAAATATACATTTTTCATCAAATTTAAATTTGGAAGACCAATGTTTGCAAAACGAAAGTGTTGGAAACATCGTGAGTACAAAATTTCAATCTGAAATAATAATTTGTAACGAGCAATAATCCGAAAACATATTTCAACGATGTTGAAAAACAACCGCGGAAGCCTAAAGTTATATTGTTGAATTTTGATTAATTTAAAAATCACTTATTTTGGGATTTTATATTAAAGCTAATTCAGATTGAGTAAAGAGAAATACCTCACTAAACCACTTTGGGCTAAAAATCCCATTTTAAGTCGTATTTCGTCAGTTTGGCTAAAATAGGTTTTAAATTAAATGCACAATTAATACAAGAAAGCATCAATTAAAATTTCTATTTTCGGTTGAATAAATGAAATTTTTAAAAATCTATTAATTTCGTTTTTTATGGATAATTTGAATTTAATGAAGAGCGAATAAATTGGAGCTAAGTGATTTATTCCAAATACACACATATCTACATAATTATATGCGTAGAAGGTTTTTTGGGCATGTTACTGATAAAAAGAAACAACGCAATCGCTTGGACTGCGGAAATGACACGTGACTCACATGAAGCCCAACTGTACCAAGAATTCAAGATCTTGTAAAATAAATCAGTCATAAAAAATCAAATCTTCATCAAATTGACAAAAAAAAAAACTCCATACAACTTTTCCTTAATTGTTTTGTACTAGGAGTCACAAGTCTTTCTAAATTGGAGTTGGGAACCGCTATAATAGAGAAATCGAAGATCGAAAACCAACAATGCTCTAAAACAATAAAGACATTCAATATCAATAAAATAATATTCAGGCATGGTTTGTCTTGCGACTTTGTTTATAAAAATCATAGCCCATATTGCATACATTTGGCTTTAATAGTGCAGAAACTATGCTCCTTACAGTAGGTATTATACCTCAATGGTAAAAAAAAAAAGATTTTTAAGACAAAGTATATGACTTTTATTGACGAATAAATTGCACTACAGCTAAACCCTTACCCAAAATATAGTGAAATTTGAAATCTGAAAGAAAATATGCCTACGTCGATCAAAATTACTCGCAGCTTGGTATTCAAAATTCAAGACTAGACTAGACTTCAGATACAAATTTGAAGATACAAAAAACATATTTAAGCAGGAAACAGAAAAATACTTATGAATATGTATAAATCAATTTTTGAACATAATTTCAAAATTTTACTTTTATAATAATTGACGTTTTTTGTTCGAAAAAAATAAAATGATTAGTGCTTGGGTACTTTTTGCAATGTCCGTCAGTACTCTTCAACTTATTACTAATATGTACATTCAATTGTATTACATTGAGATTATATTAAATATATTTTTTTTAAATATAGGTAATAAATTTAGTTTGTCTTAATTTATTTTTATAAAAAAAAAAAAAAACTAAACACAAATATTTTACTTAATGGAAATTATGTTGTTAACTTAAAATATTAATGATATGAATTCGTACATTTTTTTTTTTATTTTCTGTTTGAGACGGAACTTAAATTAAAATTATATATTATATTAATTTAAAACGTACTTTTGTATTAAACATAAAACAATTAATTTATTAAAAAAATCAATTTTATTTTAAATCTTTTATCACAAGTAGAAAAAGATGGACAATCGCTTAAAAAAATATCGCAATTGAATTATGTATTAAGTTAAATTAATTTAATATAAAAAAAGACATAAAAACTTAAATACCATGCACATAACATACATCATACACGAAATGTAAAAGTTATAAATAGTCGCACAAGTGTTGTTTTTTTTTTTTGTTTTTTGATTTGTTATTTGATTTAAAAAAAAATATTAAAACTATCATAGATGCAATAAACTTAAAACTCCGTTGATTGTCAAACAAATGAGGAGAAACCTGGCAGTGGAGCTCTGGACCGGGCCATGTTATTTACAATAATCTGGCCGCCATTAAGGCTCATTACCGCACTACCTTCTGGCTCCGAGTCTGTGTAGCTGGAGTAGTTTCGCACTGGTTTTTGTTTTTTCCACGACTGCCGCAGTGTATCGTTCACATTGGCATAGTGATTCACAAATGAGTGAGGATCAGACCGTACGCTCTCGTTTTCACTTTCAGAATGCTTAAAAAAAAATAAAAATCATTAATTTAATTTATGAAATGTGTAAACTGTAAATGTGGAAGCAACAATCAAAAGACATGTATGACTTGATGTGAAGCCAACTTTCTAATCTTTAATTGGTCAGCTCTAAAAAAATGCAAAATTTATTGGAAAGTTGTGTGGAAAGCAACGCAAAACAAATCTCTGATCAAATTTAAATCAAGTCAACATCACAAGTTGAAGTTTAGTGTTCCATCATTCTTTTAATAAACTACATTGCTGGTCATATTCCACTTAGGCGAAACCTCTTAGACAATTTACCTGTGAATCTGAAGAGCTGACTTCCGATGGTTTCTCCGTCACACTACTGTCGTCGGGGTTTTCATCGTAACACTTTAAGCTCTCTTCATCGCTGTGATATGCCACTGAGGCCGGCGATGGTCGGGGAGGGCTTTTGCCCAATGTCGAAGCCGGCGGCGGACGGTGATTTGATTTTCTACCTAACGTTCCCAAAGTTCCACGACCCAAAGTGCCGGCACTGTTTAATGTGCCAGTACCAACTCCATGTCTCGAACGATAGAGCTCAAGTGCCAGCTCTTGTCGTTCATCGATAGACATAGCCATTGATTCTTCGAGGGTTTTTTGTGCTTCTTCTGTGTGTGTTTCGGGGGATGAAAGAAAGCAAATAAGTTTTAAAATATCTTGACATGAGTCTTAACACGAGACATTAATGGTTGGTTTGTTATAACACTTACGTTTGTATTTGTAACTTTTGCTTTTAACACACAACACCGCTATGACCATGATGATGATGATGATTGAAGTTGCTGCCAATGCAACCATGAACCAGGTTTGTCGATAAAATGGTTTGTGCTGTAGATAGCCATATTCCAGGTGCAATTTCGATGGGGTTAATATTGAGTCCTTTGAATAAACTGGGAAGGATATGCCATAGCGATTGTAGGCAATAACACGGAATGTATAAGCCGTCGATGGCAGGAGACTTTGATAGCTCACAGTGAAGTCTTGCATTGGACCTGTTGTTGAACGAGCTATTGTTTCCCATCGTGAGTCATCTGTAAGAGCAATATTTAATAAAATGAATTACAAAAAAAAACCTAAGGAAGAAGGAAGCAGAAAAAAATAACAAATATTTGATGATGAAATAAAAGATATGACAAAATGAAAAGGAAAACAAATTTTGTGCTTCGAATTTCAATTCATTTAACATATTTATGTCGGAATGAGTAAGCAAAACAGCCATTTGAAAATAAGAAGCATTGTTAATGAGGGTTTTCATTGGTAAAATAAATCAATTTATTTTTTATTTCGATCTGTCAAAAAGCCGATTTTGACAATTTTTGCATTCCATTGGGCAAATAAATTGACTTATTATTTTGTATTTAAAATTTATTTTATATCTAAATTTTACTGCATAATTTTCAGCTGTCAGTTTGCAAATGTGTTTTTTGTTTTCTGAATATATATATGTATTAAGTTGTAACAATTGTGTTCAAAATCAGCCTTATTGTGAGTTTCACCCCAACAGCATTCCGCCCGGAAAAATTGACATTTCACTTTTCGCCTATTATAAGTTTCACCCGAAAAAATGTTAAATGTTCCAAAAATTCCCCATATTGTGATTAGTCAATTTGGGCGAAATTAAACACAATTAATTGGCAAAATGCTCACTTATTTTTTGGAGGCGAACGAAAGAATAACAAGCGATATCATGATAGAAACTTCTTTATTCTAGGAAAACGGAATTACGAATTGAATTTCTTATATCAGGAAGGACAAAAACAGCAATATATAAATTAAGGTACATCGTATATTCCAAAAATATACCCTGAAACACCTTCGAATGTTCTTTTTAACTTTGCATACGAATTGCAATACAAATGAACAATTTTCTTTTATTATCACTTCTTTATTTAACTTTTATTTTGTTTACATACAAGAGATGCTTGTATTTACAAAATTTGTGTAGTTGACACTTTGATTTTCAGAGCTTACAAATATCAAATCACCTATATCCAGTGATGGTACATTTAGGGAAAAATTCCTTTAAGGTTTATTTTTTGTTAATAATCAAAAATTCACTGTCATAAAATTTGTCTGCCTCTAAGTTAAACTGTTTCTAATAATCATATTTTGCTTCCACACTTGCATCCAAACAATAAACAAATCAGTTTCAGCATAACCTCAAACCTTCAAAATGGATAGAATGTGTGATGGTCTTAAAACAAATCCTAAAAATGTTCATGTATCAAGACATGACAAATTGTTTGAGATGGAGTAAATAAATAAAAATTAAATAATTATCCTAATTCCATTGGTGAAAGGAAGAATTTGATACTTTTCTTTTATATGGTAGGTATTTTATTTATTTTCATATCCCACCACAGCTAATATCCCAACTATTTGTTCGAAATGTCATTTCTAGTTCGAAGTGGAATTTCGTTTGGGCGAAACTCACAATAGCTCTTAAAATTCCGGGCGAGCAAAAACTTTTAAGGTGAAATCTTTTTCGGGTGAAACGCACAATAAGTCTGAATATGTACGAAATAATCGCTAGGGAGAAATGGAAATATGTAGTTCATTATGAATTTATAACTTCGCACCAAGTTATCAAGTTAATCTTTCACTTCTTAGAGTAGATCAAAAGATGGAGAATTTTTTTTTAATATTGACAGTCGACAGGAAAAAATTGATTTTTAAATTTAAATTTGAATTTATCAATGAAAAATCCCATAAAATTTGAAAAAAAAATATGCATGATTCGGGCACAAAAATTTAAATGCTTAAATGCAAGTTTGACAAATAAATATGCCTCAAAAGTGTCATACAAGTGTGATAGTAAAATTTATGACAAAATACATGGAGCCTAATACTATACTTTGTCATACAACATTATATTGTGTCATATTTTAAATGGCACACTGGGACATATGACAGTATAATATCACCTTAAGTTCTTAAGATCATACATATTTTAAATGTTGAACTGAAAATAAGATTTCTTTTCAAAATTTTTAAAATTCTTTTTATAAAATAATTAAAGAAAAAGTTATAATTAAAAATAGACAAATTTTTTGAAAAAAAAATAAGGGTGATTCGCATTAGGTGTGACAAAAAAGTAGAGCGTGTAGGTGGGAGGAGACAAGAAAAAATCGTATGGGAGGGAGAGTCTATTTTTCAAACGTTTAGCCAGGGGGGCAATTTTCTAAAAAAAATAACTTCAAACAGAAAAAAAATATTTAAAAACAGCCGTAACGCTTAAAATGCCATGATATAGCTTTTTGTAAAGCCAGAAATCTTTTCTTTTATGTTCTTTTAAATTTTTTTTTTTTTTTAAGTGAACAGTTTTTTTAAAACTTAATTTTCAAACTAAAAAATTTGAAAAGAAAATTAAAAAAAAAAAATTGTTGAAACTAATTTTGTTAATAGTTTTAAGTTGTTAAGATTTACTTTTGTTTTTAATTGTCAATGATCTTATCAATTTTTAGTCAAAAACTAAAAATAAGATGAATCACTCTAGTTTTTGAGAAAACCATACGACCCTAACCCAACCTACACGCTCTAACACAATCTAATACAAATACCACCTTGTATTTTGAACAACCTAAATTATGTTTTTTTCAGTCGTCCTAATACAAGTCACGACGCGACGTGACGGTTGCTTGTTAGATTTCACTGCTTTTGCGCGGGCGAAAGACCTTAAACGATTTGAAGCATTCTTGTTTCTAAATCACATCGGTTGAAGTAAGAGCCGACTAGACCTATTACATTTAAATATTTGCAAGTTATACCTACATACATATTTTTTTAAAGTTGAGAGAACATGCGTGACGGGATGATATGAACCGACTTTATTTCTTGTGTACCCCATTTAAGACTCCTATACGCAACTTTTCCGCAGTATTATGTACGGCTTAAAATAAATTAAATTTTGGTTTTTCGGTCCACTTCACAGTAATCTGTTCCATGCCACTTCTGCTAAATTGTATCCAAAATAAATGAAGGGTATTTTTTTCTAGACGTGTTGTCTTCAAGAAGAAATAAAACGCATACAATTTAATGTTATGGCCAAGAATGTAGCTTTATTATAAAGATAAGGGTTTGCCATTATGTATTAAAAATGATTTCGGGCTGGGTCGAATAAAATCAGCCGAGGCCCAATTTTCGACAGCTCCAAGTGTTGCGCGCGATGGCGGATGGACTCATTCGGGTCTTCTTCGATACTCTGCTTCACAGCAGCAATAGCGACTTCGGTGTTCACTGTACGGCGGCGTCTCTGAGGATTCGCATTATCCACTAGAGTAAACGTGGTGCGAAACCGATTCATGGTTGCTCGAATTTATTCGATTTTGCGATTATGTCGACCGAATATCGTAGGCAGCTCACGATGCGTGGCGTGAACCGAACCATTATTTTGGTAATAAATTTGTACGATTTGCAAACGTTGTTCAGGAGTTACTCTATTAATTATGAAATGGCAAACCAAACTGAGCATAAATCAAGTGACAGCTGTCAAAAAGGCCAATTCCCAAAAAAGAATTGCCAGATTGAAAACCACACGTCTAAAAAAAACACCCTTTGCATACAAATGTCTAATAGTCAAAAGGGTGTGTTTTTGTACTATTTAACCTGTTGACGACATACTAAACAATTTTTAAATCTTTGAAATTCAGCTGAGTACATTTTTTTAATCATGTGATTTTCTCCCAAAAAGGCCTCAATACTTTTTTTCGTAAATGGGACACTTTACTTAATATTGATATAAAAGCTCAAGCCCTTTTTTTTGGCCGTCGCCAAGAATTTTATACAAATGTAAATGTGTTTTAGATTGGACTGCGCAATTATTTTTAAACGTATTTGACTTATTTGAGAAAAAGTACCAAATATGAAGTCATTATTATGTTGGTTCAATTAATCAAAGACTTTGTAAAACTAAAGTAAAAGTTTTAAAATTTGTTATTTATTCGAACACAAAATGAAAATTGACAATTATTATTACTGAAATTGGTTAGTATTATAAAGCAAATATAAATGAAATGAAAGTACACCAAACTTTAAGAAAAAGTATACCAAAAGCTTTAGTCTTTTTTCTGTACTTACAAATATAAGCTGGTTCACCTCTCTCTACTCAGGGTAAGCATGTTTGGGAAATAGAATGCAAGAAATAGAATAAAGGTAGCTACAATTACTAAAAGCACCTTAATCCAGTAAAATAGTTATAATCATTGTGCCTCCAGAAGCAAAGTTGATTTGAAATATTTATTTCTATCACCGAATCCATTTCAATTGGAATTCTATTACAAATACATCAAATATTTCATGGGGTTGGGTGTGATACTCTCTTAAAAGAATTTTCAATTTAATGGATTCTATGATAAGTTGTGAGCAATCTTCAACCAACTTTCTTTTGAAAAAAAAACCACATTTTATAGAAGTACCTTAACATAATATTTTAAAGGAGTAATTTTTTTATTTTAATTACAAAAGTCCCACAAGTAGTTACCAATCACAACTTACCCCTTTTCTTGCATTCGATATAATAGCCAAGGACTGGTCCACGTCCTGATGGTCCATTTAGCCAATGCATTTCAACATTGGCCAAGGTCTTCGATAGAATTAAATCTCTCGGCGCCACTGGAGATCCGTCTTGAGGGCCAGTTGTTACATTTTCACTTACAGCTGGCCCGTAGTCTATTGTTTGAGCTCGCACCGTAAACGTGTAGGTGACTTCTTCTTCGAGATTTTGAACATGCAAACTATTCCCGGTGACTTTTTGTTTCACTTGCTTGCTGAATTCTACAAAAATAATAATTGAACATTTTAAAATTTAAGTTTACAAAAAAGAAAACAAAAAAAAACCTTACTTTCGTTCTCTTCGGTGGTTTCGTATGTCACAAGATAACCAAGAATTTCTCCGTTACGCATTTTTGGAGCATCCCATGAAACCTTCAAACTTTGCATGGTAATGTCATCGAACCGAAGTGAAATTGGTGGTCCTGGAAGTCCCTGCAAGGTCTTTACTGTTATGGGAGTCGAACGCGGACCATCACCAGCAGGATTGAAAGCTAGAATTTGTATTCTATACTCGGTGAACTTATCGAGGAAGACTAGACTGTGCGAGGTTGCAGACGCCGCTACTACTTCGATTTCTTCTTCATATTTTCGTCCTTCTTCGAGCTCTTGCGGTGAATTAGTTACCAGATAAAAGATCTTATAGCCCAAAAGATCACCGTTTTGCATGCTCTGCTTTGGTGGTTTCCAACGAAGTCTCACCTCAGTACTAGAAAGTGGTGCTGCATCGACAGCTCGTGGCTCACCAGTAGGTACTGCTTCGCCCACGTAAACAGCTACGGGGGGAGATGCAGGGCCAACTCCTTGAGAATTGAATGGCAGCACAACAATTTCGTAGTTCCGATCTTGCTGCAGGTCACTGAGCACAATGGATGCTTGATTTATGCCCATAACGTCTTGTTTGGGAGTGGCTTGTAGTGCAGCGGGAAAGTCGGAAAGCTGCTGGAAGAGAATCCGATAGCCGCCGGTAGCTTGATCGCCATTCCAGAGGGATGTCTCAAGAGCATTCCATTGGACACGAACACTGGTTGTAGTTATGGGCACGACTTTAAGTCTACTCACGCCTTTCGCTGGAGCTGCAGGAAGAGTTCGCACCGTTATACTTTCTCTACTAAAGGTCGAAGGACCTAGATCATTTGTGGCTTGGATTCTGAATTGATATATTGTGTGGGGTTTCAAAAAAGTGGCAGTGTAGGATGCTACACTGGGATCGACTCGCTCCGGAAGCGACGTCCATGGTCCCTCATTCTCACGCATCTGAACAGTGTAATATCGTAGTGGGGCGAATCCATCACGACCTGGAGTCCAGCTAAACGTAATCTGATGAGCCTGAATCTGACTGCGCGATATTTGCGGGGAAGATGGCGCTTGTGGCCGTTCACGGTTGTTTGTTGTATATACCAGAACCGAAGCGGTCTTTCCCCATCCAAGTCGGGTTTGAGCTGTTACACTGAAAATATAGTATCGTTCAGCGAGCAGTTGAGTTGCCCGGAAAGTCCGGTCTGACGGAGGAAATTCACGGCTATAGTTAAGATTCACACTGCCATTTAACGAGTAGGTGACTTGGTAAGCTAGAATCTCTCCGTTCGGATCTTCAGGCACGTCCCAGATAATCCTAGCCGTTGAGAACGACACATCGGGAAAAGACACATTCGATGGAGCACCTGGTGTATCTTCAAAGGTCTGCACACGAATCGGAGGAGTGCTTAGAGCACCATCTCCCAGCCTTGTGAAAGCCAGAACCTGAATGTGGTATACAACATACTTTTTGAGTTCAGTGAGGGTTGTAGTGAAGGATGAATTATTAGAGATCGTCTTATGCAGAACCTGGCCACCGCGATTGGTGGCAGCATAGTACACCTTGTAACCTTCGATTTGGCCATTTCGGTGCTCCTTCGGTACTTCACCCCAACGAACTACAATCGTAGTTGATGATGTTGCATTGGCTTGCACCTCTAATGGACCAAATGAGGGCACTGCCTCACGTGTACGCTCCACTGCCTTAAAACTATCCCTAAAATAAACAAAACGTATGGGTAAAGGAGAACTCAATATGAAATATCATACAAAACTTACTTGGAAGCTCCTACATCATTACACGCATTCATCACAATCTCATAGACTGTCCATTCCTCAAGGGTGTCCAATACATGCGAATTTGCCGTGTGGTCTTCGATTAAGACACTTAGCGCTGTTGTCTTCCCAGTACCAGTGGCATCAACCTGACGATAAGTTATATTATAGCCTCTGGGATTTCCAAACCATTCAGTCTGCTGCAGGGGAATCCATCGAACTCGAAGTTCCGTTGCGCTCATAGCTCGAACCGTAACATTAAATGGCGGATGCATGGGTCTGGCTTGTATCGTTTGGAAATCCTTAGTTGGTTCTGATGGTTCCGATGCTCCCACTACATTAGTAGCTATCAGTCTCAGTTTGTACTGTGTAAATGGCATGAGACCAGTCACAGTTAAAGTGGAAGCATCTGGATCTGATACTTCATAGACAGTGAACCAGGTATTATTTCGGGCGGTTTGTGCCTCAACTCTCCACTTCGTGATTGACGAGTTTCCATCAAAACCTGGAGTGAACTGGAGAACCACTGAAAAGGCTTCAATGTTTGACAGCGCCAACTGAGTAGGTGCGTGCGGAAGCACTGGTTCAACTCCCGACTGAATGGTAGCGGTCTTTGTAGGCCCAGCACCAACCTGTGTCCAGGCTTTGATCTCAAACCAGTAATGTGTAGTTGCCTGAAGCTGTGTTACTCTCAAACTTGTCTCAGTCGCAGTGAGATTGATCGACTTCAAAGTCTCCGAGCGATCCTTGACTTGATAACGCACTGTGTAGCCTGTCAAAATACCATTTACACTTTTGGGTGGCGTCCACATCACCTTAACTGCCCGATCGGATATTTCATCGAAATGCAAAGACGCCACCTCATCCGGGACATCTTCCAATGTCTTCACTGGAACCATTCCGCTTCGGATGCCATCACCGGGATCAGTGAAACACAAAACAGTCACATTGTAAGCACTGAATTTCTCAAGACCTCCCACTATAGCTGTTTGTTCGGCCAACGGGTCTAGTAGGCTTGGCGGAACAGTCATCATTTTAGCTTCCGTCTCATGTTCTTCGCCATCGATTATTTCATATTGCCAAGCCTGAATTTTGTAGCCTTGATTTATTCCATTTATTTGTTGAGGATTTGGAGGTTTCCACGAAACCTTGATGGCTGTCGAATTGATCGGTGAAGCCTTTGTATTTGTCGGTGGAGCTTCTGGAACTCCCTCCTTCGTTTTTATTTTTGCTCCTTCTGTGTAGACTCCCACACCCATATTATTATAAGCAGCTATTTGGACAACATAATCCTTCCAAGTTATCAATTCTTGAATCAAATAATTTCTCTGAGCTTCGTTGGTGATATTTTGATAGGTCCATGGACTATTGTTGTATCCAAAAAGTCGGTATCGAATAATGTAACCCAAAATTTGGCCGTTTCGATGCTCTTCCAATGGAGGTTGCCATTGGGTGATTATCTCGGACATTGATCGAGCCGATCCAACAAATCCAACTGGAGGTCCAGATGGCGCTATAAGTTTAGGACGAGATAAAAAACAGTATGGCCCGTTAGAAAGGACTTCTAGGTGAGTTATAATATATTATTTTATTATAAATATACCTCGGTTAAGCGGTAATGCTACAATTTAAGCCATTTTTTTGTTTCGATATTCATATACATTCAAAAAATGAGAGATACATAGAAATGACATTTAGATGTAATTAGTTTATATGAGTAGATATATAATAGTTTATACATATTTTCTGTTTTTTTTTTTCTTATTATTTTTGGTAGAGAAGGACCAAAGATTGTGTTTTGCTTTGGCCAAACGGAAATCATAAGACAAAACACAAAACCAAACCGAAAATCAAATTAAAGTTTTAATTGAACGTAGACGTTTTGTTGGAAGACAAAAATCAAAAGGATGATAAAAGGAGGCGCAATAAAAACTTAAGATGATATTATGCCACATCGAACATGCAACGCAGCATAGCACACAAAATATGTATAGTTATATGAAATATTCCTAACTTTCTTATATCAACCATCAGGTATGGCGTATGGAGTATAGTTTTGACTTTCTAACTTTATGGTTTGAAAACTTTTACAGTTTCAAAACAATAAAGTATCTAAAAATTTATTTTTCTTTAACTGTGCAACAAATATATATGTATAGGTACTACCGAATATCATATACAGAAATAATAAACAAAAATCTGAACTTCTTGAAAACTTAATAAACGAACAGAAGAATGTAAATGAAGTTTCACCCATTTCTAGAGAATAGGTAGTAGGTATGTTAGTTTGAAGGTAGGTACTCGAAAAAAAAATAAATTTCGATGCGAAAGAATTGACTTCTAGATTTCGTAGGAAATTAACACAAAATAAAAAAAAACATCTGAAATAGAAAAGCAAATGTCAGTGTTGGTATACAAAAATCTTCAGAATTTTGACATTTCTGCTAGAATAAAAAGAATTAATTTTGCAATTCAGAAGCTTGTAACGAAGCGTTCCATGCTACGTTCCTCCACCACACTCCAGCCATCACTTCATCTGCAATACGTCAATCAACGAGAATTGTTTTTAAACTCGACACAATTCACAACCAACACAACAAAACACGTGATGTCACATAATTTGTTATTATCATTCATCACTATGGAGTTCACACTCACTTTTACCAGAAAAATAATAAAGCGTTTTCCAATAAGAGGTGTTATTTTGAATAGCCCGCTATTTCGGTAGCTGTCACTTTTGAAGCTGTCATTTTTTGACATTTGACAAGTAGAAACTACGCCATTAATAAAAATGGAACGATACACGCTTCAACAACGCATTGAAATTATTAAAATTCACTATAAAAATGGTGAAAATTTGGCAGAGACGGTTCGTAAAACTAAAACATTTGTGGGTCGTCGTGAAGCACCTTGTCGGACCGCAATACAGAAATTGGTGGACAAATTCGAGCTGTTGGGACAAGTTAGTGATGTGAAGAATAAAACCCGTGCACGTCGCTCAAGAACAACAAAAACCCAGGTTTGTCAATTCCTCGTCGTTCTTTGGGATTAGGCATTCCACAAACGTCATTACACCGTATTTTGCATAAAGACTTGGGTCTTAAGGCTTATAAAGTTCAGTTAACACAAGAACTCAAGCCGGCTGATCATCAACAACGTCGTGTCTTTGCTGATTGGGTCCTTGAAATGCATGAAAATGATCCGGAATTTCATCGAAAAATCATCTGGACTGATGAGGCCCATTTACACCTCGGAGGCTACGTCAACAAGCAAAACTGTCGCATCTGGGGCTCGGAAAACCCAAGAGTTATTGTTGAAAAGCCTCTCCATCCTCAACGCGTGACTGTTTGGTGCGGTTTATGGTCCGGCGGGGTCATTGGACCTAACTTTTTCGAAGATGAGGCTGGAGCAACAGTTACGGTAAATGGATTGCGCTATCGAGAGATGATTAATGATTTTTTATGGACGAAATTGGATGGTATTGATCTGGACAACGTTTACTTTCAACAAGACGGCGCTACGTGCCACACAAGCAATGAAACCATCGATATTTTACGGGAAAAGTTTCCGGACCGTGTTATCTCTCGAAGAGGTGATCACAATTGGCCACCGAGATCTTGTGATTTAACACCTTGCGACTTCTTCCTTTGAGGCCACGTGAAAGATAAAGTCTACGCCAACAGCCCAGCGTCGATTCAAGACCTCAAAGATGGAATTCGTGAGGCTATGGAGGACATAGGGCAGCCACTTTGCGATTTGGTTATGGAAAATTTCATGAAAAGGATATGGTCCTGTAAGCTTGATCGTGGCGGCCATTTGGCTGATGTTGTGTTCCATTATTAACGGCATACCTTCTTCTTTATAATGAAATAAACATCCGATCATTTATCTCAAAAAATGACATTTTTCTTTGAATATCAAAATAACACCTCTTATTGGAAAACCCTTTATATAAAGGGTGTTTTTTCTTAGACGTGTGGTTTTCAATCTGGCAATACTTTTTTCGGAGTTGGTCTTTTTGACAGCTGTCACTTGATTTATTCTCAGTTTGATTTGCCATTTCATAATTAATAGACTTACTCCTGAAAAACGTTTGCAAATCGTTAAAATTTATTACCAATCATCACGCGCTGCGTCGAATATTCGGTTGACATAATCGCAAAATCGCATAAATTGGAGCAACCATGGATCGGTTTCGCACCACGTTTACTCTAGTGGATAATGCGCATCTTTGGAGACGCCGTACAGTGCGCACCGAAGACGCTATTACTGCTGTGGAGCAGACTAACGTAAACGACCCGAATGAGTACATTCGAAATCGTGCGCAACAATTGGAGCTGTCGAAAAATGGGCCTCTCATAATGGCAAACCCTTATCTTTATAATAAAGCTAAATTCTTGGCCATAACATTAAATTATATGCGTTTTATTTCTTCTTAAAAACCACACGTCTAAAATAAACACCCTTTAGAAGGATTTACTCGAATAGAGGAAACTCACCTTTTCGGTCATGCTCGAGTCATATATGGCAATAGTAAACTTGATTATAGAATCAGTTTCGCTTTCATTGCTGAAGCGAGGAAAGTCGATTCGATCTTTTGGCTTGTTCGACCATTTTGTTCTTCAGTTTAAAGTTTAGAACTTCCGGGTTGCCACCAGAGGCTTTGGTACCTGTCGAACAATGAAGCTCCATCGATTGGTTTGAAGAGCTACAAGCGGCAATAAGCCCTACTTATTTACCCCTGCTGTTCTGAAAGCCACCAGGGGCGTAGTACTTGCCAATCAGCAGCTACTAGGGGCATTTAACCCTACTGATCTACCAGTGCGAAAGCCTTATGTTCCGAAAACCACCAGGGTCCTAGAACTTGTACTAGGGGTATTAAGCCCTTTACTGATCTACCACTGCAAAAGACTGCTGTTCCAAAAGCCACAAGGGGCCGATATAAAGCTACTAGAGGAATTAAAACCCTATAGCGAAAACCTCAAATGTTTTATTTAATATTTTAATCGAAATTTCGCTTAAACAAGGTTTAAGGAAAATACGAAAATAATCATGCCAATTATTGAGTTCTAGTTTCGCATTGGACTGCTCTCGTTTCTTTTTACCTATTTGCCATAAAGAAAGAGAACACAGTACCTAATTTGAATCACAGTGCCTACGTTCTGTAACTCTCGCATCGACGATGATAATTGAAACAAATAGTCGACATGAATGATTCTCTTTATGTCCAAAGTTGAAGCTTTTTAAATGTTAATTTGTTGCACAAAAAAGTGTCTTTGAAGCTTTTATGGATCATTTTTAATTGAATTTCAAGCTCATTTACGGTCAGCTAAAATAAGACTGAACTTGGCGAACAAAATCTTAAAAAAAAAGAGATTAAAAAATTGTCAAACAAGTATCATTTTAATTGATTTTCTCAAAACCGAGTTATGTTGTTCCGATTCAGTTTTGTACCGAATTGTTTGTTGTGTGTATAGGTATTGTGCAAAAAAATTGCAAAAATAAAAAACAAAAATTCTCGGAATGTCATTTCTGCTTCCAATATATTTACAGCTTTATACACAACTATAATAGCTTCAACTAAATTTAAATATTCTGCATTGCCTTTAACAACAAAGCAATAAATAATAAAAATAAAAAAAAAAAACAAATAAAACTTAGTTAAATTAAAAAAAAAAAAAAAAACGTTTACAAAATTATAAAAATTAAAACCATTACGCCTCTAAACTAACGAATTTAAACAACAAACATAAAATACACAGGGCAAACTAAATAGCATTTTGGGGTATACAAAACATTGATTTAACTTACCCTCTTGCGGCAGCTCTATGACGTTACTCGCTTCAGATGGTGAGCCTTCTCCAACACGATTTACAGCACTCACACGAAATTGATAAACTGTGGCAGCTTTTAGGTTTGTCAGAAGAATCCATCGCTGACTAGCTGAGACATTGCTAAGCTCTGTTATCCAATTAAGCAATGGATCTGGAACTGGACCTACGAATTGTTCTATGAGGTTAATGATTTAAAGAAGTCGTTAAAGGGGGGAATTTAGGTTTTAGTTTTGAAAGAGGATTTGAAAGGAAAGAGCAAACGAATAGAATGATGGCAGTTTGTGAAAGGAATCGAAGGAAAAGAATGAAAAAAAAAAAAACAAAACACCAATTTGAGTTTTAACCAATTTTATCCACCAAATTTAATAAAGAAAATGCAAAATACAAAACTTACCAAGTTCGGAAACTTCTCGTTTCTGAACGATAAACTTCAAAACTGGACTATTTCCATCGAATCCCGGCGTCCATGATACGTTTATTGCCCGCTGACTTGGCGAGTCCAAACGTGTAACTTTTACATTGGTCGGCGGGAATGGCAACTCAATAACACTCAATCTAGCCGATCTTGTTTCGTTGCCACCGGGTGAGGTGACAACACAGGAGTAAGTTCCAACATCTGAGGCACGAACTGCTTGAAGCTCTAGTGTCCCATCTGATTGTACACCAATTCTCTGCGAGTTGATAATGGGTGTCGGATGGCCTTCGCGATACCAGTCTATGTTGAATGGAACTGTTGGATCGCTGGAAACTTTACATTGTAGTGATGCTGTAAGGCCGAGCAGTACTGTGGTGTCCACCGGAGGCTGAATTATTTGGGTTCGAACTAAAACAAATAAATTTGTTTAAATAATTGTATTTTTATTAAATTAATTATATTATCATAATTATATTATGTTTGCTCAGGCTCAGCTAGGCCTTGAGATACTGATTCATAAGTATCCATGCCATGACCTGGGTCTGCAGAATTGAAAACTATTTAATAATTTTGACGTTGACACGATTTATTCCGCGAATTGTTTAAAATTAGTACGGGACAAAAGTGCAAACTGAATGTAAGTATATGAACGTCTTATCTCTAGACTTGGTAAATCAATAAGTTTTAGCTGGCTGGTTATATGAAGGATGATTAAATCAGCCTAACACCTCTGAGAGCAAATTTAAGAATTCGTTCAGTTCTTAATTTATGGCAGCTGCAATAGAGAGTCCACACCTGGCAACCATATTATATGATAGGTCTGACAAATGAGGTACGCAGTTTAGTTGTTATTTGATAACATAGGCGGAGAAGTCAGAAAACTGCCGTGATTTTATTTAATCCAACCTAAAATTGAGTTTGCCCTATAGCAAGCAAACAGAACACCAAGCACCTCAATTAAAAAAAAAATACAACAAATTATTTAATTTAAACTAATTTATATAAAGAGCGTTAAGATTAATTTTAAATATTTCACAGTCCATATTTTTGGAGATGGATTTAAATATGTTAACACCAACAGCATAGATAAGACAGTTTGAGTATTTTAAAACTGACGAGAGATCTTTTACGAATAATATAAAAGTATTGGACCCAAATGGCTGCCCTGTGGAACTCCAGAATTCACAACAAAAATTAATGAAAGCTATTAAAATTGATTACATAGGATCTGCCAAACTATGAAATGTACGCTAAATCCCAAATTTATTATTTTTTTTATATATAAATACTTTATGTGACGATATATGTAGCTACTAACGTGACTAAATGTACAGGGTGGGCCAAATACAATTTTCTTTTTAAAAATGAAATAAAATTAACAAAATTAAATTTGTTCCATGTACTATGGCTTTATTAGTAAGAACAAACATTCTCATTAATTATGGAACACAACGTCGCGTCGTTCAAGTGGCTACCTCCAATGGCTTCGCAGTAGTGCATTCTATCACTCCAATTTTCAAAGGCATTGTTGATGGTTTTAGGCTGTAGCTCACGGAAAAATGGTCAAATGCGGCCACCATTCCAAAATACTCACCAAACTGTCACTCTCTGATGCATTGGCTTCTAGACAATAACGTGAGGGTTTGTCGAGCCCCAGATGCAACAATTTTGTTTGTTAACGTATCCGCCGAGATGAAAATGCCCCTCTTCAGAAATTATGATCTTTCGCCCAACATCTGTTTGGGCTACACAGCACTCACTTTGGAAATAAGTTTTCAATATTTTCCAAAGTTGTTCAAGCGTAAAGAGGCTCATTTCATTGCGCGGAGAGATGATTCTGACTTTCTTTCAACATTTCTAGCGGGAAACAGCTGTCAGTGTCAAAATGCAATATGATTTAAAGGAAACCACAAGATGGCCCACCCGTTACAATCTAGGTAGGTAGCAGGTACATACAAAAGTGAAAAGTAAAATTTCTTGAATATCAATTGACAAAACTGTATACACGCATTGGAGCTGAAATATTTTTGTTAAGTTCTGAAAAAAATGTGTATTCACAATAAATGGAGATGTTTTTGTTCACTTTGTTGAAAAAACACAATTTTCGCGCTCGATTTTAATTTAGCTGCCATATAATGACTTTATGGACTCTCCATAAGCTTTCATATGACATAAGTTTCATTACTGTTGAGCAATATTGCAACTGTGCCCAAAATGCCCATGGCCCTTTGACAAAAATATTGCCTTTTCCACCTAGTTCGGTGACTTAGCTTACTCCCCAGTTAGTAAACGTCTGGTAGCAGAAATATTGGTCTATTAACACCTTAACTGTCCCATGTATCATTTTTGATTTTTTCGCGTGCCGCCTACGTCCATGTATCATATTTGATACATTTTGGAATTTGGTTTCACTGTCCCCATACAAATTCATATGGAAATATTCATACGTCCATTATTTTGTCTTAGAAATAAAATACATCAACAATAAGTCCAATGTATCATTTTTGATACATAAAATTATTTTTTTATAGTGCCGCCTACGTCCATGTATCATTTTTGATACATAAACATTTATCATTTTTATATGAACAAAATTGCCTAAAAACTTATTTTTCATATAAACGTGTATAGGTAACGTCTGATACTTTAGGGAAGTTCAAACAAAATTGGAAAAATGTTAAAGTAAAAAAACTTATTTCACAAGTAAATCCTTGCTTTTGTATTTACATATTTAAAAAAAAAAGTACGATATTTCTTAATAATTGTGTAAATCTTATTAAATTGAATTATTAGGAAAATAATTAATTTTGATTTTGTATTCGTCTCTTTTTAATAACTTTATATGAACATAAAAACTGAATTTTGTGTTCAATATAAAGCCGCGCAAATATGAATTCATGAGTTAAGTTAACGATTTACTTTTTAACCGATATGATTGAATTAATTTTGATATTATAAGATAAAACTTATTATAAATTGGATAGTTTTGAGGTTTTTTTCTTTTAATTTTCCGGACTTTTAGAATTTTTCTTCATGGTGCCGAAACCCGGGAAGTGTTGAAAATGAGATTTAATAAGTTTTGTTTAAAAGTAATAGTCGTGGTTTTTTTAATATCGAAATTTCCTTTCTCGATTTTTATAATAAAAAATGGAGATACAAACACGTGTTGGTTTTCACAATCAAATAACGAAGATCGTCCCTTTTGGGAAAATTTTCGATCTGCAAAGTTTAATTTCTTGCAATCGGTGTTAACGGACAATGCGGCAAAAACCATAGTAGGTTTTACTCCCTCCGATGCATGTTATGATGGAGCCATTTCCCTATTGCAACAGGAATATGGAGACACGGAGAAGCTTATAGACTGATGCAAACTCTTATGGGTTTGCAGTTGCAAAATCTAGTAGTAAATCCTACACCAATAGAAATTGATAATCACCCATACGTCCCATGTATCAAATTTGATACACAAAATTAGTTAGCATACGTCCATGTATCAAAAATGACCACAAAACTAAAACTTTTTTTTAACAGCAGTGACCAATTATGTATGCAACCAACCCCTTCTATGTTGAATCCTACTAAATAATAATGCTTTTTCTTGAAAAAAAGTACCGGACGTATAGGCGTTTTGAAATGATTTTGTATAGGGACAGTGAAGCCGAGTTCTGTTCATGTATCAAAAATGATACATGGACGTAGGCGGCACGAGAAAAAACAAATTGTGTGTATCAAATATAATACATGGGTCGTATTGTTGATGTCTTGAAATAATAATGGACGTATGGGTGGTTTTAAATCAATTTGTATGGGGACAGTTAAGGTGTTAATGCACTTAATCCACGACTTAAAACTAAACCACTGCTAAGTCACGTTTATTAATATCGGTGCAAGTATGTAAATATGGTATGCATCGGACTGAAAATAAATTGGAGTTCCTATAGACTTATTGGCGCAAATTTTTAAACAGTCCTCGTTTAAGGAATAAAACCGACTCTAGTTAACGCAGTCGTTTAGTTGCGAGCCCTTGTCTAACCTTTCCTTAATTTTAAACACTTTAAACAACTCTTCTAACTATACTCAATCCAACAAAAATAGGCAGTACACGTCTTATGGGAAAGCTTTTTCAAAATCAGTAAAGCGTGCCATATTTTTGCACCATATTAAATTGAAATAACTCCGCCACAGAAAGTGTTAGCCCGCCCGTGAATTTCCAATAGCATTTGATACAGACCCAACGTCCTATTCAAGGCACATCTGAGTGTGCAGTGTGCACTGAATTGCTGTGGCCAATGGCGATTGGCTGCTGATTGATGTACATTCAGAGTTACACTTGCCCATTTGGTAATTCGTTCAGCTTTTTTTTCCTTGAGTTTCTGTTAAGGTGCTTTTGATTTTCGAGCTTTAAGAAAAAGCTTTTAATGATGAGTGTTGTCGTGTACCCTGTGAAAACTTTAATGATGGATATATTTATGCAATCCGCTGTAGCCAGAATAAGAGGCAAACGTCCTATCTTGCCTACACTGCCAGTTTTTGTTGGACAGAGTATAATGAAGGTTTTTAGCGCATTTGGAAGGTTTTTTTTTATGATTTGTGGTAGAGCTTTCGACTGCAGATCGAGAGGTCCACGGTTCAAATCCAGGTGTCCCCTTTGAAAATTAAATTTGTTTGATTTTTTTTCTTTTTTTTTTAACTCCCCTTTCCAACTAAAATGACGGGCGGTTTTGTGAGCAGAAAATGATTTGCCGCGATATGGTAGTCCAACACTATGTACGCCATTCTTTTTTTGTTTTTGTTGGGGCGGTCGAGCGAATACAAGTTTGTATTGCATATTGTTTGGTGTCGTAGTCTATTGAATCGGGGGTGGAGATGGTGTTGTTTTGCCGTGGTAATGGTTACTGGGTACATGCACCACAAATTAAAGCTAAGACAGTTTTCGTGATTGTTGATTTACAAGCTCAAAATCTTCATCAAATATTTTTCTTTAAATTTTTGTTATGAAATTACAAACGTTGAATGGATAAAGTATACTTTAAAAAAGATAGAGAAGCATTTTGCTGCTTTTAAAGTTAGACGAGTGCTTTAGCGTTAGAGTATACTTTATATCCTTTAAAATTATCAAAGCGTCGACTATCATTCTAAAACTCATTTTTAGAGTCGGCGTCGAATTTAAAAATGATTTAGAGTAGGTTTTAAATGTTTAAAATTTTGCGCCATTGTTTCTGAAATATGATTGAAAGCAAAACTTTATTTAACTTTTTTTATTATTAATTTGTTTCTGTTTAGTAATTCATGTTAATTAAAAAAAAAAAAAAAACAGCATGGCTGAACTCAAAGCTGAAAAAAGGTTTATAAAGGGTCCGCCAAATAACTTTTTTTTTGAAAATGGCGCAAAACATCGAGTGTAGCTTCGACTGCGTGGCACTTAGCGCCGTCCTGTTGAAACCAAATGTTGCCAATATCCTCCTCTTCAATTTTTGTGAACAAAAATTCGTTCAACATGGCCCGATATCAATCGCCATTGACTGTAACGGCCACTCCTTGCTCATTTTCGAAAAATGGCCCAATTATGACTCTGGACCAAAATCCTCACCAAACAGTGACTCGTTTTGGGTGTATCGGCTTTTCAATGTATGCGTGCGGGTTTTCTGTGCCCCAAATGCGACAATTTTGCTTGTTTACTGCCCGCCCAGATCAAAGTGAGCTTCATCTGAAAAGATGATTTTTTTGGTAAAATCGGCATCTTCTCTAAGTCGATCGCAGGCCCACTTAGCGAAGCGTATACACAACCATATTCGTTCAGCGGAAGGATACAACTAATTATTTGTCAAATCAAACATGAGCTTAGTGTTACCATTCACGAAATAAGCACTAGTGTAAAAAAAAACGTTAGATTACCCATAAGGTACAATGTAACAGCCCAAAAAAGTACAAACAAAAACAATTAAAAAAAATAAGCTTTATAAATGTAACAAAAAGAAAAAAAAAATCATGTATAGCACTTACCCAGAACTCCTAAATACGCTTCTCCGTTCACAGTTCCAGCTTCATTCGAACGGACACACGTATACAGTCCAGCATCCGATTCGCGGATATTTGATATCAGCAAGTCCCCAGACTCCAGGATCTGCACCCGACTCGACACTTCCACTAGTTGGGTTTCTAGTATATGTATACATTTGTATACATCACAATTCACGAGTGTGTATTTTATATGAGAGTTGTTTTGATTTTTGGGTTTTTGTTTTTGTTTTTGGTGTTTGTGTTGCGGGTATAGTTTTGTTTGTTTTTTTTTTTTTTTTTTTTTTTTTTTGTAAGGGTGCGATTGTGTACGAGTGCCAAGTGCGATTTTGTGTAAAGTTGAAGTGATGGTAGAATTTTTGTTCAAACACAATTTTTCGAACAAACAGCCAAGAGAGCAAAAAACATAAAGAAAACATAAAAGTTTGTTAGTACAAAGTTAAAACAAAATCACCGTTAGCAACTCTTGTGATACCAAGAGAGTTAATTAAGGGATAAAAAGAGAACACAAAAAAAAAAAAAAAACAAATAAAAATGCAAACGAAAAAAAAAACAAAACGTGAAAAAAAACTCCACATAGTGCTCTCAGACAGATGCACTTGGGGTTTGGATTTTTCCCAGAATTTTATTTTATTTTGTTTTTTAGAGCAATCACTTACCGTTGTACACCCATGTGATATTTGGATTTGGAGCACCAACAGCTCGGCACGAAATAGTTGCATCCTTGCCATCCAATGCGGTCACATTTAGTGGTGGTTGCTCCATAATCGGAGTCGAGGCTGTGAAGATAGAAAAAGAAAGGCTTTTCATGAAAAAAAACACTGCCTTGGAATTGGAAGTATCGCGGGATCCGAATCAGTATGTTTGTAATACGAGTGTGTGTGGAAATTGGTGTCGAAATGGTGGATGTGAATGGTTGGTTCAGAAAAAAAATTAAAAAAATATAAAATATAACATGCAATGTTGATGCGGTTTAGTGCGCTTTCAAAAATAAAAAAAAGAGTATTTTATTTCAGTATTTTTTTAACTCTACAGTGATGATATTTAGCACGCCAATTTGCGTTTATATATGAATTTTTTCCTATAAATAAGTTAGAGTCAAAATAAAAGCGAGAAAATAACACGAAATTCTGATGCGAAAAAAAAAACAAACTTTACTGCACTGATATACTGCGTTTGCAGAGCTATTAAAGGACAAAACAAATGCACAGTATATATATATGTAAGTACCTACCTACCTACCAACATGAAAAATATAAAAAAAATATATACAAGAGCAAGATGAATAAAGTTGATAGTAATTGGACGGAAAAAAAGGAGCTGCAAATGGGAACCGGAAACGACGTAATTGGCATGGATTTGTCTGAACTTTTTTTTCCTTTAATTAAATATTTGTGTATGCACAAGCACATCAAGGAACAAAAACATTTTCAAGCAAATTCATTTTTGGAAAAAACAGGTTGCTATTAAACAATTTATACAACGCTAATTGGTTAATATTGTATTTATATCATTGAAAAGGCCAGAAGTTTACAAGCTTGGTTGTATTAATGGATTTTTCATATAAAATAATATCAATTACAGTGTTATACTATATGATATACAAAAAAAAAACACTTGAATAAGAAAAAAACGTTCTACAGGTAAAAGTCATGACCAATATACGAAGCTATAGATAAAGAGGATGGTCGAATTCGTTTCATAGGTATAAAAATTGGATAGCTAATTATAAATACGTCGAATATTGACGTATTGAGTCCAGAATAGATTTATAATTGTGCAAGTAGGCCCACTATTAATTGCGAACGAAAAAGAACCAAAGATATTTTATAAAGGGTGTTTTTTTTAGACGTGTGGTTTTCAAGAAAAAATAAAATGCATTTAATTTAATGTTATGGCCAAGAATTTAGCTTTATTATAAAGACAAGAGTTTGCCATTATGTTTTAAAAATGATTTCGGGCAAGTGGCCGCCGCGGCAGGCTCGAATAAATTCCTTCAATAAATTGATTGTTTCGTTGGCTGTATGGCATGTAGCGCCGGCCGTCTTGTTGGAACCAAAGATCGTCCACATCAACATCCTCCAATTCACGCACGAAAAAGTCATTAATCATGGCTCTATAGCGCTCCCCATTGACTGTAACATTATGGCCAGCTTCATTTTTGAAGAAATATGGACCAATGATTCCCTCTGCCCATAGAGCACAATAAACAGTGACTTTTTGAGGATGTAACGACGTCTCAACAATGGCTTGTGGATTATGATCACTCCAAATACGACAATTTTGCTTATTAACGTACCCATTCAACCAAAAATGAGCTTCATCGAATATTGGATTTTGTATGCAGCTAATGAAAAGGTTCAGAACAAATTTAAAGTCGAAAAACAAAAATTCGTTTTTCATTACTCACTTCATTGTAAGGAACTTCATCTTACAGTTAGCATGACAAAACTTTTCTCAGTATATGAATTGCTTTTTAATTGAGGACTTCAAAGGGAGTCTACAAGGGAAGCTATAATTTCAAGATACCGTAAAACGGGGTTACTTTGCCCCTGCAGGGGTAACTTTGCGCTATTGACGAAAAGAGTTTGTTTCTTGATTCACACTCAGACATGTTAAGTTCTATAAATCGAAACGACCCAGCAAACATTTTTCTGAAGGTTCAGATTTTCTTCACCAAAAATGATTCCAATAAAGTGAATTAATTGTGAATGTTCATTTAAGAGAAGGGATGATGAGTAAATATCTTCATTTAAATGAATCATAATGCAATCATATTTATGATTCAGAAAAGATAAAGAAATAATTTTATAGACTCTTATATACATTCATTTAAATTAAGTTTAAATGAAGATCATAAATCATTCACAAAAGCGATTCATATCGGTGTCTAAGTGCCCAGGTAAAAGAATTCAAATTGCATCATAAGTGAATTCTTTTCCGGTCAGGTTCTTCAATTTTGTGATTTATTTATGATTCAATTTTGAATTAAAATGTTTGCTGGGAACCGTAACGTACACACACACATATAAAGATCTCTTACAAGTTCCAAGTGATCCTTTACCAGTTGTTGGTAAGAAGCAAATGAGGTGTGAAGTTCGGTTAGTAAATTTGTGTTTTTTCTCAAGTGGAAAATTTAGTGTGTCCTAACAATTTAGTGGACTTTGATTAAGTAAGTACACATTTTCTAGTTAAAATAATGCTCTGTTAGTACTTTACGCATGAAATATATTTGCTCAAATGGTAAATATAATTATTACATTTTTTTTTTGTGTGACCATGCGCTTTTTTCATATTTTTGGGGCTACTTTGCGCCGGAGCCAAGGGGTATGCAAATTCGTTGCCTTTATACATATATGATGAGCAAATATATCCTGCACACTCTGGAAGTGGCCCTCTCCAAAAGATGAACTAACTTATCAATGGAGCAATGTTTTAGGCTCCATTCCACCACCAACACTCTTCTAAAAGAGGAACCATTTCCGTACAGGAGCTAAATGCAATATTCACTTGAAACTTTTTATTTTTAATTTTATAATTATTTTTTTGAATTCTCTATTTATTTTTAATTGAATTATTTTTTGTTATGTTAAAAATTCTAATTTATGTAAATAAATAAATAAATATCATAAGATTTTAATGAAATAAAATACGACTATTTTTTTTGTTTTTTTTTTATTAAAAAAAAAAGAATTCTGAATTTTTGAAATTTTCTTTCACTGAAATGATAAGTGGATCAATGTTTATTATGTACAGTATTAACTTTGCTCCAGCTCTTCAAATAAAGGCAAGCAAAAGTTTCGAATGGAGCAAAGTAACCCCGTTCCTTGAACTACTTTGCTCCACTTTTTGAATTACAAAAAAAAATATTAAAACTGTCATTTAAATAGTTTTCATATCATACATACATATATTCTTTCATTTATTGTTCATAACGCAGATGGGAAAAAAATAAGATTTAACATTTTTTTATCATTTTAAGGAAATTTTTTAAAAAATGTCCAAAAAGCGGAGCAAAGTAACCCCGTTTTACGGTAACATACCCGTATTTTGGTTACAGATGGTTACTCAATCATGTAACTGAATTTTACCTATATATTAAATGAAGTTCAATCCTAATGCTCAATTCACACTTACCTGTTATAATGTGTGAAACCGTAAATTCGGTAGCGATTTATCCTCACTAGCCCATAAAATCTTAAATACCTATTTAAAAATGACCCTTTGCTATTTTAGGTTTTCATAAAACGCAAAATCAGGGACTATACCTATATTTTTTGAGTAATAAAAATATTTCAATAATCAATTTAATGACGCACAAGACGAATTTTATATTTAATACCGAATTCGATTGTTATTTTGAAATAGGTAAATAAAAAATAAGAACAAATAATGCTTATAATAATTCTGAAATTAAATAAACTTAAGGGCCCCTAATGTCCCCAGAGACCGCGTCGTCTTTCTTCGGTCTTGATACTTCTCGAGAATAATTGCAACGTCACAACTAGGGCAGCAAACTATGCTCTTGTTGCACAGTTTGTTTGAAATAGCTTTTATCAGAAAGATAATAATCTTTTTTTAAAATAGTCTGCTACTTGATCAAATATTCCCGCCATCGCAGATATTCAAATTCAAATCGTTCAACTTTTCTGATGCGAATGCCTTTCTCATTAAAATGTATTCACTTGCCATTCTTGCCACCAATTTTGCTATACGAGTAGGTACATACCACCCGCCATTGCCATTGCCAACGCCACCGGCACCGCCACCGCCACCGCCATCGACGCATTTTCCCATGACGATTCTGTTTTGTGGCACGACAATTCTTATCTATAGGTTCGTCGGTCGATGGGCGTCGCGTCGGTGTCGTTGTCGTCTTGTTGTAGACTAAGTGCATGCAAAAGAGGGAACTCAGTGTGACTTAATAAAACAAGAGGAGGCAAAAATGCAATTTTGAACTTACAAATTAGGTTGGAAATATTTGATTGTAGGGTTCTGATCCATGAAAATATTTTTGTATGCCTTATAACAATGATAGTTTGACACTCTGGTGGAATTTTACGAATATGTAGGTAAGTTCCAACGGTTGAGTTCTTATTTGAATAAAGCCGCAATTTGTAAATCAATTATTTTTGATAAAACTTATACTGTCCTCCTGTATGTTGAATTTTGAGTAAATTTATTATAATCTTTGAAATCAACTTTCAGCTGTATGATAAAACAGTAAAATTGATCTTTGAATTCGAAAAAAATTCCGACAAAGCGGGATTTTGGTTAGGCGCATCCTTAAAAGTATATCCAAAATTTGAACCAATGCTTTTGGATTTGTAGGACGAAAAGGACAAAATTCAATTTTATATTAATATGTAATATGTTAATATGTAACCCAAAAACTGTCTGTTTGTTTAGAAGGCAAAAATTGTGAATCATAAAGAGTGCACGGAATCCACCCATAGGTTTAGTCTTGATGATTATATATCACCTGTGTGACTAGGGTCCAGTTTCACAGTGTATACACTCAGCGAAATATTGGGAATTAAGTCTCAGTTTTATGACCTGAGTATGAGTAAGTGTCACTTAAGTGACAAATAGTTGGGAAACTTGATTGACACTAGATTCAAGTAACTGTAAACTGTGATATTGCGCCATAATCTCAAATATAAGCCACTTAAGTGCCACTTTCTCTGACTCTAGGTCACAATCTTCTTCGAAATTCCTGAAATCTTAGCAGCTATAGAAACAAATTACGTTTTTGTACACAAAGAAAACATACATAATTTTGTTACGTGTGTGACACACACCACTAAATCAGTAGGTACGCAATAAATCAGTTTGGATCATCTACTGAAAATCCAAATTACACCAAAATGTATTATAAGTATGGAAAATATATTGGAAAAAATTATTTTTTTTTTCGGGTTGACGAAAAATGCTAATTTTAGCAAGTAACCATAAGTAAGTAGGTACATAATATTTCCCTGATTAAACAGCCATCAAAAAGGCTCAATTAAAAAAAAAGCTACTGCATGATATTTTAAGTGTAACCGTTGTATTTTAATATTTTACTTTTCATTTGTCAATGTATAAGAAAGTTCCTACTGCCGTATAAAGAGGGCGAAATGAACCATACGTCTCAAACAATTTTTTACTTGCGAATATAGGTAGGTATATTATATGTGCAAGTTATGAATTCGTACAAAAAATCGAACTCGAGATTTTGATCAAACTTGACATTACGATGATTGCGAAGACGAAAAAAGTGAGTCTCGAAAAAACGTCCATCTGTCTGTCTGTCTGTTTGACTACAGCCTAAACGGATGGGTCGATTTTCTTTAAACTTGGTATCTAGCGTTTTTTGGACGTTCCCCCTACCCGTTTTTTTTTTTCTTTTTTTTTAGGACCAAAACTAACAGTACATAGCTGTCATACAAAATTTCTTGGCCAAAAAGGAATTTAAGAAATTTAAATAGTAATAAGTTGCCGTTAAATAAAAAAAAAATGGTTTCGAAAAATGGTTATTAATGGTACCTACCTCCCAAAGAACCATTTTTTTTGATTTGCGCTTTTATCGAAAACGGATTCTGATCAATTTTTTTATGAAGAAGTATTAACACATTCTTAATAATATTGTGTACCAAAATTTTCAAAAAAAAGTATTGTTTAGATTTTTAAAAAAAGTTTTAATTTTTTTTTTTTGAAAACTCAATATTTCAAAAACGATTCTGTCGATTTTTATTTAACTTGGTAAATAGCAGTTTTTTTAGCTTTTTCTAGAAGGTTTTTTACAAAAATTATTCTAATACCCAAAAGTAACGGTGCCTCCCATAGAAATGTTTAAAATCCGTTAAGAAAAATACAACAACTCCTACGATTTTGATAAAAGTTTTTTTTTGTGTATTAAAACTAGTACGATTTAACATTTAAAATGTTTAAATTTTATATTTTACCTTTATTAACAGTACCTCTCATAGAACGGTTTCATTGATTTTCGAATATCTCAATATCTGATCAACCGAATAAAATTTGATTTCTTATACAGAAGCTTGTAACAAATATAAATAAAAGAAAAAAATAATTTTTGGATTTTTGAAAAAAAAAATTCAAAATTATTTTTTAAAATTCGATATTTCGAAAACGGGTAGCAGATTTTTTTGTTAAGCTCAATTTTTAACTTAACATTGGCGTACTTTAATACCCTTAAATAAATTTCCAAAAAAAATATTATTATTGCATGCAAACCTATGCCAGCGATACACCTAAATCCATATAATGGAGGTATTATTTGTTTTTTGAAGCTCACATTCGCTGAAAGCAATTTTGTCCCGCTTTCAACGACAACTTAATATTTCAAAATACAGCACTGCATTTTGGTATTTTAAAAAATACACATTTGAATCAGCCAAACTCAAATTATATCACTTGAATATCAATCTAAACGAATAATGAAGCCGCATTTTAACAAAATTCCCGGTAATATGCATAGTGAGCCAAATTGGCCAACAAAATTGGGGAGCATATATGTATATGTATGTATATGATGGCAGGTAATGTGATTCAAAATAGGTATTCACACGGAATGTGCACATCATTGAAGCAATGAAGCCTTTTAATCTTCACACTCAATCATCCAGTTGCAATGGCAAAATAACATTTCTCGTCCTGCGAAAAATCCAATTTACTTGACGTATAATGCGGTCGAAATGGAATACATATGCACACTGCACAGCATTCTCGTCCTTCACAATCTGATTCATTTTTCTCATCTACCTTTTTTGATTCCTTTCCGAGAACTATAATATATTTCGACACAAAAATGTTTCATTCTGTTGTGTCAAGTGGCAGGACCAACAGCAATTGTATGAGTCGTTTCAGTCAAGGCCGTTATAAAAGGGGTATAGGGGTAAGGGGTGTCGGTGTGAAGTTTGAAAAAAAAATTTACGAAAAATTTAAAAATATAATTTTTAACTTTAAAAAACCTTGTACAAAAATTGTACTGAAAATATTTCTTTTTAAAATTTCTGTTTTTTTTTACTTAAAAAATCTTTGATAGGTGTGCGCACTTCAAAGTTCGCAAAACAATTTTTTTTAATTAATGTGATCTTTAAAAGAGATAATAATATAAAACAAAAATCGACATTTAGGGCTTGTTTCACAATGTCTGATTAAAGTTCCAATTAGGCTATGTACATGGAAGTTACTCTTCAATTAACAACCTCATTTGCGTTTCACAATATCTGAATAGTCAACCTTAAAAGTAAAGTTTTAGGTATTTAAAAGGCCAGATGAAGTGTCGATTATCAAATTTACATGGCAACGAAAATATTTGTTATGTGCGTTGCAAGAATTGTTTTTTGGTCAATAAATCATTTTTACAATACAACATTTGGTTAAGGGCAAGTTTAGGTTAGGTAGAAGTAGAACGGAGAGTCGACACACTTAGACCAATTGTTGGCCCGTGGTGATCTAGGTTTCAGAAATCATTACAGTTCGGTTCAACAAGTTGACAGGATAGCACAGCATGTTGTTAAACAAGATTTCATTGATAAGAAATCTACCTGTTAAATGCTTCTTGACATCGAAAAACATTCGACACTGTCTGGGACTCTGGTCTTTTGTATAAACAATGCTTTATGCTGATTTTCTACTGTAGTTAAGAGTTTCCTGTCTGATCGCCAATTTACTGTTTGTGGTAATAACTCATTTTCGTCATTTCATGTTCCAAACGCTGGAGTTCCCCAAGGATCAGTTCTTGGACATTACCTCTATAATAAAGGGTTTTTCAACAGGGACGCTACAAAAGTAGAACAACAGGGACAGCAAACGACGCCATATTTCTTGCCGCTCTTTTAACATTTCTCTTCAGTAAGGTTTGCCATTTTATGATGGAAAGATATACGAGCCAACAACGAGTCAAAATTATTAAAATTTACTACCGAAATTCGGAGTCAGTGGCCTTAACGTTAAGAGCGCTACGTCCAATTTATGGTCGTTATAATCGTCCTAGCAGATCAACAATTGAGCGTCTAGTGGAAAAATTTGAATCCGCTTGACCACCAGAAGCATCGTATGTTCGTGAATTGGGCTGAGCAACAACTTGTAAATGATTCGGATTTTCATCGAAAAATCATCTTCAGCGATGAGGATCATTTCTGGCTGAATGGCTTCGTCAATAAACAAAATATGCGGTATTGGTCAGGCAGCAATCCACACGTACTCCATGAGTCATCATTGCGTCCCGAAAAAATTACGGTTTGGTGTGGTTTATGGGCCGGCGCGGCGGCGTCATTGGGCCGTACTTCTTCCGTGATGATCAAGACCGGCACGTTACTGTTACGCTACCGTTCAAACCGAATATTTTTGGCCGCAATTGGATGATATTGACTTGGAGGACATGTGGTTTCAAAAGGACGGCGCCACAAGCCACACAGCGAATGTCACAGTCAATTTATTGGAAACCAAGTTTGGAGAACGTGTTATCTCACGAAATGGTCCAGTCGGTCGGCCGCCTCGGTCGTGCGATTTGGCGCCGTTAGACTATTTCCTGTGGGGCTACGTCAAGTCTATGGTCTATGCCAACAAGCCAGCGACGATTGATGAACTTCGTATGAATATCGAACGTGAAATTGCAGCAGTATCGGCCGATTTATGCTTGAAAACCGTCGAAAATTGGGTTCAGCGTCTGGACTTCTGCAAGCGTGCCCGTGGTGGCCATGCAAAAGAAATCGAGTTCCATACATAATGGCATCAAACGCACTTTCACAGGAATAAAGAATTTCATTGACATCCAAAACCGTTTTTGTTTTATTTAACAAAACTTTTGTAGCGCTCTTATTGAAAAACCCGATATATACACTTCAGATGTTCCTGCTCTCCCAAATTGTGAGTATGCAATGTTTGCGTGCGGAGTTTTATATTTCCTGGAAAAGAGGACAGAATCGGACACCGAGCCCGCATCGATCTGCCCATCGCGTAAGCTCGTTCAGAGTGTTTTGCACGAGTTCTTTCAGGGTATTAGGATGCCTTCCAGATACTGCTATACCAGCATCGTCCGCTCAGGCAATCACTCTGTAGCTCTCCTTTTCTAGCTCATTTAATACCGAATTTCAAGGGAGGGGAATAGGATGCCACCCAGCCCTGGGACGTAACTCTTCTGACAGATCTTCTTGTAGAGAACCTGTCCAGTTTTGAATTGATAATTTTGATACTCAGCATTTGATAAAATCTACCACGTTGTTAAAAGCGTCTTCTTAATCTAGGAAAGCAACCATTGTATACTCTTTGTGATGGAGGGAATATTCGATGGTGCGAACTAGGTTAAGGGCTATCTGATTAAACAAAAAATGAGTTTTGGAAATAACACAATAACACCCTTATGTACATAAATATATACAAGTTCATAAATATCACCAAAAGTTTACCTTTCGTACAAAATAATTCAGCACCATGCTGATACTATCAACTGATACTTTCAACAACATATTTATTAGGTAGGTATACTAAAAATTCACTTTTGATTAATGATTCTTTTAACCTTATCCTATTGCCCCTTCCTTTGAATTTTGTTTGTTTCGTTACGGCCTTGGTTTCAGAGGCAATGGTGATTTAACTTCATTGACCTCAATTACATGAAATAGCATGACCAGGTAATTTACTGCCCTGCACAGTATTCCTTGGGGGTAATTATGAGGCAGTTGGTGAAACTGCACGCATTTATTTGTGGCAACACAACACAACACGACTCCAGACGTGTTGTTGTTGTTATTCTTGTCCATTAAAGGGGTGTCCGTAAATTTGCACACTTTAATCGATGGATTGAGTTTTATTCAAATTATGGTTAAGTTGGTTCGATTTGATTGCGGATATATAAAATATAGGTATATAGCTATATCTAGTTTCCGAAGGGGTTGATTTAGGGCACAAATTGAAATTAATTCCATTCCGTGATGAATGAAGGAAGCTTATCAGTTTATATTAAATCAAACGAAAAAATAACAACAGAAATCTATGATGAAGAAAATGTTAGTATAGAAGAACGCTTTTGAGTGGGGTAAGCTCGAAAGATTATAGGAACTCATGCAACTTTACAATGTATAGATACGTCAAGTTAGCAATTCATAATTATAACGCGCACTTATCGGATTGACTGTCATAAATTTGTGGTTAAAGAAAACAAATTGTCGCGTTTGTTTTTTTTTTGCTCTTATGGGAAGTATTGGCTTCGGGAAAAAACAAATTTCGAGGTTGTAAAAACAACTAACACTATATACCTACGATAATCGAGAATCCGAAAAACCGAGTCTCGTCAAAGCGACCGTCCAACCACTGTACTTTGAAGTCGAGTCTAAATGGGTGTGCTGATTTCCTTGACATTTGATAAGGAGCATTTTTATGAGATTCCCCAAGAGGGGGAAATTAGAATGTTTGCTTAAGCTCATTTAGAAGGGGTTGCTCGCTCCCATATAACAATTTTATTTTTTTTTAAATATTTTTTGAGACTTCCGAAACGAATCTTGCTTAGGAACAATATATCTTTCTGACATTTTTAGCGAGAATGAGTGTCAAAGCTAAATATGATTTCGTAGTAAAAAAGCTCGAGTTTCGAGAAAAAAACTTCAGGATTAATTTGTATCTGCTCGGCTATAAAAGTAATTGCATGGTAAAGGGTCTTCCAATAGGGAACTGCGAACTTTGACAGTTGATAGCGGCCATATTGTTGAAGCTACATCTGTTTTGAGAAATCATAAAGGATGGATATACCGTTCAACAACATTTGCAAATGATAATATTGTTTTATCAAAATGGGTGTTATGGTCGGGCAACGTTCCGCGCGCTTCGCCTATTTACGTCAACAAACGAAATTGTCAAATTTGGGATGATACCAATCCACATGAAATCAGAGAGGGTCCAATGCCTCTCGAAGAAGTCAATATTTGGTGTGGGTTTTGGGCTTGCGGCGTCCATATTTCTTTGAGAACGAAGTTGGCCTGGCCATCAACGTCAATGGCGAGCGCTATAGGTCGATGATTACCAACTTCTTTTGTCCTGAATTAGATGATATGGCCACCAACGACATGTGGTTTCAACAAGACGGCGGCGCACAGTGGTTCGGTTTGTATGGGAGAGCGGAAAATAGTCTGTTTCATCTGAACGGTTCAACGGATTTAAATGAAATTTGGCAAACATGTTTATATTAGTCTTATACATATTTTGTCAAAATTTGGTTGAACAAAAATAATTAGAAACAAAGTTATTGACATTTTTCTAAAATTTGAGGGTTTTGATGTTTGTATGGGAGAGCGGAAAAAGAATCTGTAACATCTGAACTGCTTAACGCATTAAGATGAAATTTGATTTGCATTTTAAAATTAGTCTTATACACATTTTGTCAAAATTTGGCTAAGAAAAAATCATTAGAAAAAAAGTAATTGACTTTTTTTCTAAAATTTGAGTGTTTTGATGTTTGTGTGGGAGACCGGAAAAAAGTGTGTAAAATCTGAACTATTAAACGAATTTTAATGAAATTTGACACACATGTTAAGATTAGTCTTATACATGGTTGGTCGAAATTTGGTAAAGAAAAAATTATTAGAAAAAAAGTTATTGACATTTTTATAAAATTCGAGTGTTTTGATGTTATATTTAAATAAAAGTTTTTTTTAGTAAAATCTTAACTTTTTATTTTGAATAAAATATTATTATTAACTATGTATATTTTAATGTATTGAATTCACTTTATATGTTTGTTTCTTTTGTTTTCACTTCACTTTCACTTATTGGTTGATCAAAGAGTACACATTTTTCTTACACACCTTGCACAAATGCTCAATAACTCAATACTGACTTTTTTTCATTAATCCTTTAGTAGGAGATTTTAATTTAATAAGCCATTACTAATCCTTACAGGTAATACAAAATTACGCAATACACAACAAAAACAAAGCAATACAACTTTATAAAAAACACCTTTTTTTATTTTTACCTGCCCTACTTTTAGCTAAAAATGAAAAAAAATAAAGGATTCTCGCTAATCCTTTTCTTTATTTTGTATTAAGCTCTATCATATAATTCAAAATATCATAAAACTATATTATTTTTCGTGTGTTGCTTTCAAGAAAATTGAGTTGAAGGTTGAAATATTTTCCAGGCAGAAATAAATGGTTTCGCAAAAATCGAAATTCTCAGCCCTGGGTCAATGTATTAATTTTGTTTTATTTTTAAAATAAAGTTTGACATTTTTTCTTAAAATAATGGGCTTAACCAGTTCATTCTGACAATTAATACCGAAGTAATCAAAACTTTTTGGTAAACACCACCGTCAAGACGGAGTTTTTTGAAATCCGATTAAGTGAAACATTTTTGAGCATAACTTCCACATCTGCACGTATCTGCAGCTGATTTTTTCTGTGCTTTTACATGAATGTATGGAGCATATGGTGGCATACTTACTTTCTTGGTATCTTTTGGAGCTGTTTTTTTAAATCAAAAAGTTTTAAAAAAAAGCATTTTTTCTTAGTACTAAAGCTTCAGGCTACTTGTAGAAGGTATCTTTTATAAATAATCAATTTTTTTTTTATTTTTAGATAATCGAAAATAGACTAATTAAATTATTTAAGAAGCTAGAGAATTTATCTACAGGAACTTCGGAAAAAAACATCTCAAAATTTGTTGAAAATACGGTTCGCGATTTGAGTAAAATTATTTTTCAACTTTGAGGGCTTGTAAATCAGAACATACAATATATATGTTAAAAAATACTTTTAAATCATACGCTCGGGTTATCTAAGAGTACTTAAACATAAAGTTTAAAACGATAGACATGACTTTTTCAAAAGACTTTTTTCCGCTCTCGCACCACTGTGCGGCGCACAGTGGTTTGGTTTGTATGGGAGAGCGGTTAAATCTGAACTAATCAACGGATTAGAATGAAATTTTGCACACATATTGATTGTACATATTTGATCAAACATTTTTTAAGAAAAAATAATTAGAAAAAAAGTTATTGACATTTTTCTAAAATTGGAGGGTTTTGATGTCGTACTGTAATTTAAAAAAAGTCTGTTAAATCTGTACTATTTAACGGATTTGTATTAAATTCAGCACACATGTTAAGGCTAATCTTATACACATTTCGCCAAAATTTAGTTAAAAAAAATGATTAAAAAACAAGTTATTGAAATTTGTCTGAAATTTTTAGAGTTTTGATGTTGTATTGTAATTTCAAAAAAGTCTGTTAAATCTCAACTATTAAACGGATTCTTATGAAATGTGTCCTACATGTTAAGACTAGTCTCATACATATTTCATCGAAATTTGGTTAAGAAAAAATGATTAAAAAGAAAGTTATTGATATTTTGTTTTTAATTTGAGGGTTTTGATGTTGTACTGAAGTAAATGGTTTCGCAAAAAATTGAATTTCTCAGACCTGGGTCAATGTATTAATTTTATTATATTTTTAAAATAAATGTACACATTTTTTCTAAATATAATGGGCTTAACCAATTCATTTTAACATTTAGTATAGAAGAAATCAAACTTTTTGATAAACACCACTGTCAAGACGGAGCTTTTTGAAACCCGATTCAGTGAGACAATTTTGAATATAACTCCCACATCTGCAAGTATCTGCAGCTGATTTTTTCTGTGCTTAAACTTGAAAGTATGGAGCAGACACTAGTATACTTCGTCGCTTGCAGTCTTTTGGAGCTTTTTTTTTAAATCAAAAAGTTAAAAAAAAAATTTGTCTTAGTATCAATGTTTCAGGCTATACTTATAAAGGGTCCGCCATCTAACCTTTTTTTTTCAACTTAGTTCATGTCTGATTTGACAGATAATTAGTTTTATGTTTCCGCTGAACGAATATGGTTGTGTATACGCTTCGCTAAGTGGGCCTGCGATCGACTTAGAGAAGATGCCGATTTTGCCAAAAAAAACATCTTTTCAGATGAAGCTCATTTTGATCTTGGCGGGTAGTAAACAAAATTGTCACATTTTGGGCACAGAAAACCCGCACGCATACATTGAAAAGCAGATACACCCAAAACGAGTCACTGTTTGGTGCGGATTTTGGTCCAGAGGCATAATTGGGGCATTTTTCGAAAATGAGCAAGGAGTGGCCGTTACAGTCAATGGCGATCGTTATCGGGCCATGTTGAACGAAGTTTTGTTCACAAAAATTGAAGAGGAGGATATTGGCAAGATTTGGTTTCAACAGGACAGCGCTACGTGCCACACAGCCGAAGCTACACTCGATGTTTTGCGCCCTTTTCAAAAAAAAAGAAGTTATTTGGCGGACCCTTTAGAAGGCTTATTTTATAAATTTTCATTTTTTTTTTATTTATTTAAGATAGTCAAAAATAGACCGATAAAATGATATAAGGAGTTACAAGATTTATTTCAAGGAACTTCGGAAAAAGAAATATAAAAGTTTGTTTAAAAAATATGGTTTGCGACTTGAATAAAATTATTTTTCAACTTTGAGGGCTTGTAAATCAGAACATACAGACCACTGTGCGGCGGCGCTACCTGCCCCACAGCTCAAGCCACATTAGAAATTCTGCACGAGCGATTAAAGGGCATGGTCAGCCCACGTGGAGTTAATGTGAACTAGCCACCGAGATTTGACCCCGTGAGTCTTTTTCTTGTGGGGTTTTCTGGAGTCGCAGGTCTATGCAAATAATCCACAAACCACAGCGGCCCCCAAAGCCAACGTAACCCATGCCATCGGTAAAATTCAGCCTGATTTATGCGCCAGAGTCATGGAAAATTGGACATTTCAGATGCGCACCACCCAGAGAAACCGCTGCGGACATTTGAACGATGTTATATTATTCCATACATAATGGAATCAATCGGCATTACAAACGATGCAACCATAGGTATAAGTCAGGCACTACACCCACAGTACAGGTACCATTGCCATTGTTGACAAATCATACAATTTTTATCAACAAAAGCATTATCGACGTAAATTATTACAAATTCAAATTTTTTTATTGCTTTAGGAATTTGTAAAGCCTTGATTAGAATTATTGGATAACCTAACTTCATGAATTTTTGAACAACAACAACAACTTAAAGGTGCTACCACCAATTTTTGTTTACGAATTAATTTATATTTCGTTTATTTGGCTAGAGATACAGCTGTTTCAAGGGGTGCCAAGCCGCCTATCATCAGTCTCCTCTTTATTAGAGGTGCTGGAGCTACCTACAGTGTTGAAATGCATTATTTTAATTAGATATTAATTTCATTTAAGATACAAAAATCAATAAAATTAAAAGTTGAATAAATTTGTACCACTAATAAATTAAACAGTAGTTAGTGGCTTTATTTTGAGTATTTCAAACAAAAAACACATCAGAGGTTAAAATATAAAAAACCAAAATGAAAATTAAATTACAGCTCCATTTATAAAAACATCTAAAGCTTAATTCTCAGCACCAACGAGAAGAGGATTTTCCACAACCATTATACAAAGTGCATTTTATTAATGTTTAAATCAAAATAATGTGCAAAAACCAAAAACCGTGTGTTGTTACTTTTAAATTCAAATTAAATGCGTGCATTATGCATGTATGCATTTACAAAAAAAAAAAAAAAAAAACAATAAAATTAATTCAAGGTGCTCATAAGGTGCGAAATGAATTACTCTATCTTAACATTATCACCCGTACCAAAGCGAAAATCCTTGCGTCTACCAGCTGTCCCAGTATGTGATGCTCTAACACGAATTATACGCGGTTGAGCAAAGCGTTTAACGCGTCTCAAAAAATCTCTATAAAAGTTAGTAGTGAGATTCTTCATAAGCACATTATTTATTTTGTTAGTTTCAGCATAAGCATTTTTTATAGGATTCATATTATTATGTATAGCATTATCACCAACGACAAGAGCATCCTTAAAAGATGAACGAGCTTCTATAAATAAGATGAGTTAAGTATACATATATTTATTTTAAATGATTTGTTTTTTTTTTTTGTTTTTAATGTTTTTAGAGAGCGGTTAGCAGGAGTAAGACAACGTTAACGTTTTTTTTTTAAATATTCCCAAGACAAGTTCTGGAGGTCTTATCGCTTCTTTGATGATAAAGATACACTAATTATTGAATCTGTGGTTAACTTAGGCAAAACCCGATATGTCAAAAAAAATCTAATTTTTCTTTTTCTCGCAGTATCAGGTGAAAAATTGAGAATTTCGCAAAACTCTTTCGGAGTATTCCGAATATTTCCATGAGTTTCTCTTTAAAAATAAAATCTAGTCCGTAAACGTTGAGAATCGTTCCGAGAAAAACATTGACATATCGGATTTTGCCTTAGTACACCAAGTCAAAGGGTGCTTTTCTTCTATAATTTTGCAAACGACATGACCTCCTGAACATCTGAACTCTTAACTATGTATAAATATAAATAATTATTAGAACTCACTTTTGACCCGCAACCAAGTATATGAGGACTTTTCGCCAGCCTCATTTGATGCCAAACATTGGAACATCGACGAATCATCAATTGTCAGTTTTTTGATTACCAACGAATTGTCCTCCTTCAGTGTGTATCTGCAGATTTGTCACAAAATAGCCTTCAGAAACTAGAAATTAAAAATTGCAATTCAAACCAACCTGACGTCAGCAGTATCGATGGGTATGGCATTGCGGTACCAAAGAACAGCCGGCGAAGGATCGCCGACAACGTCGCACGGCAACGTTACTACAGCTCCATATTCGCCGTACGTCTCCGATCGCATCGGAGTGAAAAATGTCGGCGGCTCTTGAACTTCAACTTTGGCTGTTGATGTCACTGTCGGAAAGCCTCCCGATCGCAGTCGCACTTGACACGTATACTCGCCGGAATGCGTCAGATTAGCCGAAAGCAGGGCTAACGTTCGATTCCATGGATCATTTAATGTATGCGGCACTCCAGAGTTCTCAACCAAGATGCCGTCCTTCAGCCACAATGTTTCGATCTCGTGCAATGGCCTCGCATTAGCTATGCACTGCAGCTCGGCCACTTGTTCGCCTCGCTTTAGTTTCACATCCTCCGGATGGACGATTATTTCGGGAGCAACTTCTGTATACGGATCACCGCTGACATTCAAATGAATGAAGGCACTGTTCTCCTCTTTGCCCAGTTGGGTGTTGATGGCGCGGGCTCGGTATGCCTTGCGATCGGTTTCGTCCGAACTGAGGATTATCAGCTGGTTGGGCTTGGTGAAGGCATATTTGATGTCGTAATTGAGTGGTCCTTCTTCGGTTTGCCACATTACGGACGGCTTTGGCACTGATTCAATTGCTGGCAGATCAAAAACCGCCGGATGGCCAGAGTGCACTGCCAGACGACCCTCTTGCTGATCCTCGAAGATGCCCATGTCTGAAAGTATGAGAAAAAATAAATGAAAACAAATTGCAAAACTAAATTTAACCAGGGAGTCTGCCTATATAGCCTATGAAGTATTATAAGAACCATCAAGTATCATTTTAGTGAATTAAAAAGATCGATAGCATGTTACTTGGTTTGCGGATTCAATTGGAGGCAATTAATATGTTGTTATGTGCATTAAGCATTAAGCACAACCAACGCTGCGCGCCGGCCTAGTATATATACGACTTCAGCCTTCGTCTTGCAGTGTTTTGTTTTTCTTTCTATTTTTGGGTCATGAGAAAGACTTCGTGGAAGAAGAAACAAAAGATGCGTTAAATATGCAAATGAGGTCAATTAAAGAAAAATGAACTGGCATTTTTCTACATACCCAAGAATGTGCAGTGCATATTTAATTGATTTTAAGTGAAGACTGCGTCCGAAGATCATTTTTTTTATGTCTTCAGGTCATGCTTGGTTTGTCAAGTTAATGGTTGTTTTGCACTTTCTATGAGAGGTGGTGTGCATTGAGTCTTTAATTTAAGGAAAGAATTTTTGAAAAAAAATTAAGAAAGATCCATTTGCATTTCTGAAATTGTGGAGAAAAATACAACTTAGTTAAAACAAGGAATGCGGTACGCAATACCTCGCATCAAACACTAAAATTTTGTGTGTGAGGTGGACCACCGTGAGATGTGTGAGCTTAATGGATTGGAAGTCACTTAATCGATAAAGAAACGTCCAAATAAAATGGCACGGAGTGAATGACAAACTTTGATTTTATGAGTCTGAGGTCTAGAACGGATTACTTATGTGCACGTTTTTTTTAAATCCCAAAGACTTTTCACCATCTATTTGGATTTGACTGAGCAGAAGGAAAAACTTAAAGAAGATCTGTCCGCAAAAAGTCAAAAGCTCCAAAATCCAAATGCGAAAAAAAAGAACTGAAAACGCGAATTCAAAAAATGTCAGCCTCAGCTTTTGAAAGCAGAAGTGAAGAATTTGTTGAAGGATGCACGCTCAGATTTCTGATAAGATTGTTCAGATCTCTGCGATCTCAGAAACCTTAAAAACCTGCCTGGAAAAACAATCTAGTTTTTTTATGAGGTTTTAGAAAGTTTTACATAGATACTGACAAATGGTTAGCACAGGTGACTATCGAAATTGACAAGGCCTTCGTTAGTTATGTTCCCTGTTGCATCGAGAGAAAAAATTGAAGGTAGCTGCAACAGGGTACTGGCGAGGGCTTAGCTAATTTCGTTAGTCACTAGATTGTTTTTCAAGGCTATAGGAGTTAAGGTTTCTGAGATCACAGATATCTCAGTTGAAAATTAATAAGTTCATACTTTTAATTGTTCGTACCATTGTATAGGGGTTATAAAGTTTTTGGTGTTTTTGTATGCAGGGCATTAGGAGTTAAGAAAAACCTGTCCAGCAAGATTTGAATATTATTACTTCACGAGTATTTGACATATTTTCCTCGACTAAATTTTTCCTACAGAAAACCTTCTAGGGCCTTGACTGAACTTTGCAAACACTTGCCGTATTTCCAGACAGCTATCTCTAATTATAAACAAATCTTTATGCAAACTTTTGAAAGGGGTCGTTTCGCAAATTTTACTCTGTAATTTGTATCAAAATAAATTTTCACCGACTCGTATTAGTTTTTTCTTTGAATTTTCTTTTGGTCTTTGAATTAACGCGTAAACCATTTCGAAAAAATTATCTAGCGATTTCTAGTTCGATTATAATATTTATTCGGTAGCAATTTAGTGTTTTGCTTAATTATATTTTGCTCACTGACGTTCGTTATCTTTGGCAAAAGAGGCATTGATATTGGATAATATGATAAATCTAGCAAATAGTAAAAAGCGAAATAATAATTGGCGAAGTAATATTTATAAAGAAGTAATTTGCGAAATGATATAATTTTGCGAAATGATTACATAGCCAAATATAAACCTGCAAAATAATAATTAGGGAAGTATGTAATATACCTATACTGCAAACAAAAAATAAAATGCAAGATAAAAATTCCGAAGTAAAATTTGCGAAATGATGATTTTGCGAAATGATAACATATGTAACTAAATAAAAAGTTGCAAAAAAATAAGTAGAGAACCATTTAAAAAGTACGCACAAAATGAGATGCAATATACAAATTTTAAACTGATAATTTTGCGAAAACGATAAGTCAAATACAAGCTTTCTGAACAAAAATTGTCAAACAATCAAATGCGAAATGATAAAATTGTAAGCCAAGAAATTTGCGAAATGAAAAAGAGCCACCAAAAATCCGCCAGATGATTCCTACTCTTTTGAATTTTTCTCACTCCTGACTTATAACACCACGTTTTCGTAATAAAAACTTAAACTTTTTCATTTTGTATTTTTCGCATTTCACACTATGCAAATGGACGTATGCACATCATATATGTTTAATTGTTTAAATATTACAATGGGACCAGAATGAAGATAAAGGCAAAGAATTTTACATTCGTGTAGTCCGGCAGAAGAACGAATCTCAGTGTTTAACTTTGATATTATGTCAGAAATTATGCTCCAGTGTTAATTGAAGGTCATTATATAGAAGCGCAAGAATTCTGGTAAGGTTAGTTAAGCTATTTCACTGGAACCTCATTTTTAAAAGTAAGTGGAGACACTTACATTTTTCGATTATGATTTTATGAATTATTCTAAATAATTTCCTGAGAAAGAGGTAGGTTATGATTTTCGATTTTATCAATCACAAGAAGCTGTAACACCGTCTGATTTTAAGCGTTTGACTAAAAAAAAAAAACATTGAATATTAGAAGACAAATTATTAGATATTTAATTACGAATATTTTTGAGAATAATCCGAATACAAATTTATTTTCAACTTTTTTTTTTTACAAAATTTTGAGTTTGAAAATATTTTTGTTTTCAAAAATTGATCATTTAAACAACTTCATTAAAAAACTTAAAAAAAAAAACTATTGCATTGGATTGTAAGTGTTGCGCCTTTGTTTTTTAATATTTTACTATTTTCAGTCCGTCAATGTTTTAGAAACTTAACCCTCTCGCAAAAGAGGGCGAGACGATTTCAGAACATGAACTAGAATAATTTACGAAAGTATTGTTTATTGATTATAAGAAACACCTTTTATATAAGATTCAAGTTTGGTGTAAGTGGAAGGTCCACGATTCCCTTTTTTTTTTAGATTTTGGGCTTCTATTGGAATAAGTTCCCTTGGTCCTAAAAATACTAGACATTTTTTTTCGGATTTTTAAAATGATATTTAGAGGTTACGAGTATGTATTGTATACAAAAAAATTTAATTTTCTACAAATATGAATATCGATTTTCCAAATATATTTGTTTCTGTCGAAAAATCAGAAGAAATTTAGTAACATTTTTTGAATTTTGGTCACATTTTCTCCTAAACAACGTCATACAATTATTTAAGTTCTATACCTATACCTATGCAATCTACAAAATGAATTCATACAAATTAAAAATCTTTTTATTAATAATAAATCCATCATTTGTTCAAAAAAATCAATTGATATATTACCTTTAATATACAATTCAAAAGGCTATACATATATATCAATACTGGATCTCATAAAAAATAAAGGTGTATAGTTATAGCCATCAACAATAGAATTCTAATGATAAAGAATTTCTAAAGGCTTTCAATTCAATTTAGTTTTTACTCACATGCAACAACGACATCGATTTTTTCACTAAATATGGATCCAGCATCGTTCTTGGCAATGCATTGATAGCTTCCTGCATCCTCTCGCCTGGTATTGTGAATCCGATAGTATTGACTCGACGAATAGTCTCCGACTGGTAGACCGTCCTTTAACCAACGATACATGGGCTGTGGATATCCTGCAGTGGACAAAGAAAATTCATTAAATTGGCTGGCATGTTTTTTTTTTTTTTGCTATTAATCTGTGTAGGAAAGTAATCAAATATTAATATTTATGAAAAAAAGAATGATAGAAGATTCATTTATAAGAGGCAAAAATAATTAACACACCTTTTGGTCAAATTGTTTTGTTTTTTTTTTAATAATGTCGTTATTGTCTGGTCGTTCGCAGAGTCCTTCTGTTGCTCTCGTTTTTCAGTCCAACTACTCAAAAAGCCTCCTACTGGCTGTTCCCGAGTCATATGGTTTCTATATTTTTTTCCCATTATGTATATACAATTGTATTTGTAAAAACCTTCAATAAAATCTGATACATTCCTCAGGAATTAAGTCAACTTTCGTCTAAACAGTCTTGCCTTACTAAGAGACCCCATGAAATCGTTATCCTGCCGGGATATTATGTACTCAGGTATTTATCCACAACTATTCATGCAAATGTCAAAAAGTTATCTTATTTGATTTTATTCCTATAGAGATTACCAAAGTGCACTTTGTCCTTTCAAGTAGGTACTTCGAAAGGAACTATCATATAGGAGAGGAAAAAAGTATGTGTTTTGATCATACATACACCTTTGTATACCCCGCAGAGCAGTGTAAAGTTTGCTTGTGTGGAACTTAAAAGCCCAGTGGTTTCGAACGGATTGATATAATGTATGTATCAACATATCTAACTAAATATAAGCGGCATCGTCGTCATCGTATCAAAATGATTTCAAAGTTCTACTCAAATATCCACCTTTGAAACTAGGAGAGCTATAACAATTCAGTGAGCTTAACACTCAATGCTAACGACTTTTGACATCTTATTCCAGTTCAAAGAATTCCCATCAACTGATGGTGTGTGTGCATTTCAAAAATGCTATAGATAAATCGTTAGAATTGATTTCTTTTTCGAAATAATAGGAGCAGAGCAAATTACGGATGTTAAGGTAAAGGACTTGAATAAAATATATATGGAGTGCATGAGTTCTTTGTGTCAGCATCATTGTTATAAGGGAAATTTCTGTAGACGGGCGTTTTTTGGAGTTTTTTTTTTTTTTATAATCTCGACAAATTTTATGCAAGGAAATCGATAGTAATGTTGTCAAGGATATCAAAGTTCTTAAAAGAATTTATTTGATGTTACACAACTGACAGCTAACAGTGCCTCCAAGGTTTGACTTTGTTTTCTTCTATAACGTCTAACCATGAAGTACCTACTGCGCTGGTAGTCCAATTTGTGTACACTGTACAAATATCAATTCTTTACGCCATCTTTAAAATATTAATTTCAAATAAACATTTTTATTTATCAAACTTGGTATTCAAGGGAAGAGAGCAAATCAATAAACAAACCATCAACAGAGAGGGAAATGATTCCCTTGTTAAGAAATCTTCTTGACAACAATAACTATACGATAGGGGGGGGGGGGGGACCTTGGATTGCATAATAATTCCCATTAAGGCTATTTTAGAAACCATAAAGGCAGTAATATTTGTTTTAATTTTGTAGCATCTTCCATAATTTTCCAAATTTGTATTAAAATTAATTCCAAAAATGTAAAATTGTTATGCAATATCATAAAATATTTTAAAATGATAAAAATTTGTATTCCGTTCAAACTGAAAATAAATTAGATGATTTACATTTAACACGTACGATGCACTGTGGTTCATTTAGAACTATTTTTTTGACAAAAATTAATAAAGAAGGTATTATGAAATATTTGGGTCCATTTAACAGAAATCTGTGAACTAAAAGTTAAAAATATGTACATGACTGCATCGCACGAACTTGCTCTAGTAATTCAATTGGCTTTGAATTTTCAAGATTATAAAGGGTGTTTTTTTTTTAGACGTGTGGTTTTCAAGAAGAACTAAAACGCATATAATTTAATGTTATGGCCAAGAATTTGGCTTTATTATAAAGATAAGGGTTTGCCATTATGTTTTGAAAATGATTTCGGGAAAGTGGCCGCCGCGACTGGCTTGAATAAATTCCAGCTGAGAGGCCCAATTTTCGAGCCCATGTTGCACAATTTGCAAACGTTGTTCAGGAGTAAAGGCTTAACTACATAAGCCCAAAAAGTGAAAAAGTACAAAAGTGAAAATTTTCAAACTCATTTTGGAATAGTTTTTCTGACTGGAAAACTTATAAAAATGATGCAGAAAGATTAAATTTTGGTCTAAAAACAAAATTGTATATTATTTTTTCACAAAACAACTGCGCTAGCGGGAAAAAAATATTTTTACTTTCGTACAAAAGTCCTTTTTGGCTTATGTAGTTAAGCCTTAAGACTATTCGTTATGAAATGGCAAACTAAATTGAGCATAAATCAACTGACAGCTGTCAAAAAGTACAACTCCGAAAAAAGGATTGCCAGATTGAAAACCACACGTCTAAAAAAAACATCCGTTATTTTATAGAACATGCTTTGCATAAATTGGAGAAAAAAAAGTAAAGTTGTATGAAACCCGTTCTTAAAGTTCGTAAAACAATAAATCGCAAAGGCTTTTGAGCGGAGTGGTTTTTAAATTCATAAAAAAAATATATAAAGGACCATCGGCAAATTTGCCTGGATTTTGAGCAAAATTTCAATATTGCTCAACAGTTATGAAACTTATGTCAAATGAAAACTTATGAAAAGTACATTATTTCATTTTACGAAAATGGTGTTTTGGCGCATTTTATAAAAAAAAGTAAGTATTTAAATTGCAAAAAAAATTAATTAAAAAAATGGCAACTGTTTCTAAAAATTACTTTCAAACTAAAAAATGGTGAATAGCAAAAAATTGAACACTGATTTTTCACAATTTTAATCTTATTTTGTATTTAATTAGGAATTAATAGACATAGTGAATATTTAAAGCTAATTAAGAACTTATTTCTTAAAATAAAGAAAAAATCAGTATTCAATTTTTTGTTGTTCACCAATTTTTACTTTAAAAGTAATTTTTTCGAAAGTTATTAATAGAAATAAGTTGATTTAAAAATACATAATATAAAAGATCAGACTTCTGAATTTGAAAAAAGGTAAAACACTTTTTAGTAAGTGTTGCCATTTTTTTAAATAATATCGTTTGTAGGTATTTTAAATACTTTTATATATAAAATGCGCCCCTCAAACACCAAACATCGTGAGAGCGATGGGGCAAGTATTGGTTTCGTGTAATAAAAAACGTTGAGGATGTAATTAAAAGTAACTCCACGATGATCGAGAAGTCGAAAAAAATGGGTTTCTGTCGTTTCTTGTGTCCACTGTAGTTTGAGCTAGAGCCTAAACGGGTGGGCTGATTTGCTTAAAATTTGGAACAGAACATTACGTGATTCACTAGAGGAAAAATTAAAATGTTTGTTTAAGCTCATCTAGAACGGGTGACTGCGATACAAAAATTTTGTTTTTCTTTTTTTTTTCAAATTTTCTCAAAAACGGCTCAAACGATTTTGATTAAACTCTGTGCTTGTAATGATCAAAATAATTGTAAGAGAACTGCGTTCGTGGCAAAAAATTCATAAAACGGAAAGTTTTTTGTCGAGAAAATGGTCTTATTTGTGGGTTATTTATGCGTGTATATATTTTTTCAATGGTTAGACCGATTTTGTTATAATTTCGTTATCTGGTGCTTCTAAACGGTTGAAACAATATTAAAAATTATGGAAACAAACATTTTAAAGAAAAAAAATTCAAAGATCAAATGCATTTAAGGTTGCGACCATCAGACTCCTTTAGCGGTGCTTGGTCTATTAAGTTAAATTTTAATTTGAAAAACTTTTTGCCCGGCTGGGACTTGAACATAGACCAAGCCATTGCACTATGCACTGCGCTACCGAAGAGCCGTGATCAGGTCCAACCCAATGTAGGTTTTATTGGTTGACCATTGCATTTGAATCAACTAGCATGTACACAAGCTGGCTGTTTAAGCTGCAAAGCTTATGCACCATCGTGTTAATATATGAAGGTGTACGAAGCATTATTTACTTAAATTAAGAATCACGTCCTTTTTCTCCATTTGTATATTTATGTTACAATATTAAACTGAGGTATTTAAATAAATACATTTTGTAAATTTATTTCAAAACAATATAAATGTAATTCAATAATATACCTCTCAAAACTCTAAATCATACATCACAATAACGACCAAATGTATAAATTGCAATTTTCATTTTTAGTCTCATTAGTTCAGTTGCAAATAATTCATTAGATGACATGCGATATTTTTGGTTTTTGTTTTTTTTTTTTTTTATTTTATTTTTTTCAATCTACTCTCATCAGCTTCGACTAGACAAATTTGTATAAAATCAGCATTTATGTTAATTTTTCAATTAAAAAACAAATTGAGATGGGTCAGAGCGTGGTTCAATTTAATTGTTTAAATATTATTTTACTCTGTTTCTAATTAATTTATTCGAATTTAAGAAGAGACAGACAGAATTCGGTATAGTAAAATTAATGATGCAAGTATTTTAGATTAAAAAATAATTTGTTTTGTTGAATGTTATAGTTTTTTTTTTCTATTCGTTATATCGGTATTTCCATTTATTAATTTTAATAATATCGACTTAATTTCTAACTTATGTTCCTTTTCACTTTTTTTTTTTAAATTAAAAAATGTGAGGTATTGATTGGGCGTTTTGTTTTATTTTTTTTGTAACACATAAATATTTAAGCCACGTTAGTTTTGAAAGAAGAAATATATCAAAATATAGTTATGGAATGATATAATTTTTAAATAAAAAACAATTCTCTACGAAAAAATTGTATTAAGGAAAAGAAAAAAACATTTTTAATTACGATTGCAAACAAAATAAAATGGATGGCTAGGTCGCACAAACTTGCTCTTATGTGCGATTACACTGTTGTTCTAAGGTCTGAAATAAATTATTACCACCATAAATTATCCACCTGGCAAAAACATATTTCAATTGAACGTAGTATTATGTCATTATACAAATGAACAAACACCGTGTTGCACATAATATATATCCGTACATGGAAATTATATTATTTAAACTGGAAAATTGTTTTAAATCAACAAAATTAGAAATAATTTTATTTAAATTCTTCTGAAAATGTTTTGAACAACCCAACGTACTGTACATCATCTGATTTCTTATATAAATCTAAATTTATGAGAACAAAATTTTAAAAATCGTAGGATCGTTTTTAAAAACAGTAAATTTTTTAGGTAAAAAACTTGGCACGCCAATTTGAATAATTTATTAATGTGGAGCTTGAAATTGAATTTTACAAACAAATATTCCACCCGTTTTCGAAATATCGAATTTTCAAAAAATTATTTTGAAATATTTTTTAAAAATCCAAAAATATTTTTTTTCAAAGTTTTGATATGTAATATTATTTAAACTTATAAGAAGCTTCTTTTTAAAAAAAAAATTAGTTCTAATCGGTAAGTCAGATATTGAGATAGGTATACAGATAATAAAAACCGTTCTATCATAGGTACTGTTAATAATAGTAAAATGTAAAATTTTACAATTTTAAATGCTATCCCTTACTAATTTCAATACACAAACAAAATTTTATCATAATAGTAAAGTCGTTTTTGAGCAAAAAAAGATTTTCCTTAACGGTTCTTTAGTATTTCTATCGTAGGTACCGTTATTTTTGGTTTTAAGAATAATTTGTGTCTAAAATCTTCTAGATAATATTAAAGAAATGCTTTTATACAAAGTTTAATAAAACTCAACCAAGTCGATTTTGAAATATCGAGTTTTCAAAAAAAAAATTCGAAATTTCTTAATAAATCGAAAAAATATCTTTTTGAAAATTTTGATACACAATATAATAATTAAAAATTTTTTAATCATTTTTGATAACAAAAATTGATCAAAATCAGTTGGAATATTTTCGAGAAAATCGAAAATCAAAAAAATGGTTCTTTGGAAGGTGCCATAAATATCCATTTTTTTTTTTTTACTAAATGGCTGCTCATAACTTTTTAAATTTATTGATTTTATTTAAATTTGTGTAGCCGATTTTGAGAAAAACAAGATAAGTACAACATACGGAAATTTTTTTTATCGAAATCATTGGACACGTTTTTATAACAATATGTTAGTTAACTGTTTTTTTAACATTTGTTAGGAGGTACCTGCCGTTATTTTTGGTTAGAAAAATAATTTATATTAAAAATCTTTAAGATTATGTTAAATAACCGCTTTTTGCCAATTTTATTAAAAATTTACCAAAAACGTTTTTGAAATACATACAAATTGAGATTTCAAAAAAAAAATTAAAATTTTTTTTTTAATCCAAAAAAACTTTTTTTTTGCGTATTGCAATATGATTTAAAATGTACACATATTAATTCTTTTAAAGAAATTTATCAGAATCATCAGTTCAACCGTTTTCGAGAGAAGCGAAAATAAAAAATTGTACTTTGGGAAGTGCCATTAATAACCATTTTCGGAGCCATTTTTTACGGAAAGGCCTACTAAATTTTACTGATTTTGAGAAAAATAAGATTTTCCTTTTCGGCCAAAAAATTATGTATGATAATAAGGTACCGTTATTTTTTGGTCCGCTAAAGCTAACTAAGTAGGCGAGAGGAACAGTTGGTCAAGCAATCAAGGTAGCGGAGCACGAAGTGGTGCATTCCTTTAAATACCTTGGGTCAATAGTAGCAGCCGATAACAATATAAAAGAAGAAATACGCGGGCGGCTTCTCAAATCCAACAGAGCCTACTATAGTCTGTCAAAGCTCTTCAAATTCAGAAATCTCACCATAACTTCAAAACTGCTGCTGTACAGGACCATGGTCCTGCCAGTACTCACATATGGATCCGAGACTTGGGTGCTTAGCAAAAGGCACTCCGACCTCTTAGCCGCGTTCGAGAGAAAAGTCTTAAGGAGAATTGTTGGCCCCATATGTGAGGAAGGACGATTCCGGAGACGGTACAATCATGAATTGTACGCAATCTACCTTGAAGCAGATATCGTGACAAAAATTAAGCTCGGTAGACTCCGGTGGGCAGGGCACCTAGCTCGCATGAGCGAAGAGGAACCTGCTCGGAAAGTTCTTTGTGGTACGTTCTATGGTAGACGACAGCGTGGTAGACCATGCTTGCGCTCGAGAGATGGCGTAGACCAGGACGCCCGGAGCCTTGGGGTGCGCAACTGGATGGCGGCGGCTCGAGACCGGGATGGGTTAAAGGAGGCCAGGACCGGAGCCCGGTTGTCGAGCCGATGATGATGATGATGATGGTATACTTGGTAAGTATACCAAGTTTAAAAAAAATCAACCCATTCATGCAGGCTGTAGCCGAACAGACAGACAGGCAGGCGGAAGTTTTTGCGAGACTCACTTTTTTCGTCTTCTCTATCATGCCTAGTTTAATCAGAATCTCGATTTCGATTTTTTTTACGAATCCATAAAATGCTATATAAATACATACAATACCTTATATTTACAAACCTATAAATCGCAAGTAAAAAAAGTTCTACAGTAAGGGTCTATCTCGAATGTTGACAGCACTTATCGGGGATTTAAGAAAAGTCTTAATTTGCTGTACCCTGACCAATTTTAACGAAAATTGCTCTGTCCAGTACCAATGGAAGAAACTTAAACTTTATTTTATTAGAAGAAATATCTACTAGTGAATATTTGTTAAGCCGTGGTTAATCATTTAGGATATATGGTATTACCTAATTGGAAACTACATTGTTTAAGGAAAAAGTGTGAAATAAGTCAAAAGTTATAAATAAATATTTTGTTGTTTTAGTTCCTCGTTTATAAAAAATAGTAGGTACAATTTTCCAATTCAATAGGATTTTTACTACTTAGAAGTAGGTACATGTGTGCAAAATTGGAACTCAATTGTTAGAGCCATCAACTAGATATACGCTGATAACCCGAAAAAAAACAGCTGCCACACTCTACCCTGTATTGTTAAATGATTATGAATATAACGGCTTTGGTAAATTCTTAAATCATTTGATGGTCAAGGCATTTTGTTTTTCGTTAAGTGCTTCCAAATGAATAATGATGCTTTTATAACTCTGATAAAAAAAATGTGCCGAGAGAGTTAATAAATGGGCCCAGTACGAAAGATAAACGATAACTTGCTGAACACAATCGAATTAACTGGTGTGGGTGTATAGTAAAAGTTGAAGCTGGCTTAACTTCTACTTTACCAAATTACCACAGCTACAGCTTTACATTGCAGTGATGTACACTACGGACTACAGCTACAACTACACCGCATTATACTCATTCATCAGTAAAGCAATAAAACATCAACCTTTGTTTTTTTTTTAAAGAAGAGTGATAATATACTCAAGGATTAGTTTGTCAATTTTGTCCGCATTACTTCGTTCAATGGTTATTTATTCAAATGATCATTATTTTTACACTGTTTCAGTTTCATCATAATTTACTAAGTTGTAGGTATATGTACAAAAAAATTTTCTCTCCATTTGCTCATAACAAATTCAGTAAACAAAATGTACATTATACGTATATAAATACCACACAACTCTGGTCCTTTTGAATGGATGGCCAAGTCAAAAGGCTATAGGTCATGGAGTACCTACATCTCCACCTTGCTTACAAAACATTCCTCATTCGTAACATTTATATGTACGCTTCAGATAAACTTGCAAACCAAGTACCTGTATCATTTTCATTCAAACCGAGCTGAAGTCGCAGCTAGTCAGACTCTATTCAACATAATGACGAGAAACACTCGTTGTCTATAGAATACTTCATTTCAGGGTATTAGGCATTTAGGTATTATAAAAAAGATGCTTCCTGAAAAAAATATGTGTAGGTATAAAAGAGTCCCAGTCTTTCATATTGCAAGCGCATAGCCTATTACGGCTACTAATGTTTACCCTAAGGCCAAAGACAAAAACGAAAGCCTTTGAACTTCTTCCAACAGAAGATATCAACTGGGAGTGTGTGAGAGAGAGAGAGAGAGGGAGAAATCTTTTATCTTCGGGCTGAGGTGTGCCAATGCCAGACGGTATATATATTTTTGACGTAACAGTTGGCAGGAGCACTGCTGATGATGAAAAATATAAGTACTACAAGCATGACCGCACGTCACCTCGGTCACATTCATTCCGACTTTGCAAAATGCACACAAGGTCCTTCCACCTTATTTAATGACCCTATTAATAATAAATATGGACTTCCTGTTTCCACTACACCACCTATATTTTCTGCTATCATTATTTTGATTTTTTTGTTGCTGTTTGTAAAGAAGGGACCTAATTTCCTGCATCCTATATAAGTTTACTGTCGGAGAGGGTAGATAAATGATGTTTTACATTTTTAATAGTTGGTCGGAGAAATGCGGACTTCGTTTAAAATTTTGAAACTGTTTTTTTTTTTAGAACTTTTGTTGTCGTTAAATATAATTTGTATAAAGAAACCAGATAATTTGTGTGTAGTTTGTAAAGGGTCTTCCAATAGGGACGTCCGAAATTTGACAGTTGCAATATTGTTGAAGCTGCAATTGTCAAATTGGTTGTCATTTATTCAGTCTGTTTTACTAAATCACCATGCATGGATATAGCGTTCAACACAATGTGCAAATGATAAAATTGTTTTATCAAAATGGGTTACGGTTATCTTCAACTATGAGGCCCATTTCTGGATGAATGGGTATTTAGCAACAGACTCATGCGGAGAGAGGGGGCATGACCCCCTCCCGTCCCAAGAATTTGTTTAACTTTATTAGCTTAATACAAGCAAACTTACGGCTAAATCTTAAAATAACTTACGACTAACTACAAAAAAGCTTAATAATTACTACTAAGCTAAAAGGGATTTGGGGCTAAGAATTTTGGTATAGAGAGATTTTTAGGGAATTTTTGGAGGAGTGGAAGTCAAAGGAGTTTTGCACACTATTAGCAGCACGTAGCATGCGATTTATAGGTTCGTTACAACCGTAGTTGGGTGCGGTGAAAGCTGAGATCAAAGAGTGACGCCGATCTGAGACTTCTAGGGTTGGTGTAGAGTGAAATTCTTTGAAGAAGTGCAGGGCAATCGATATTGCCAGCTAAAAGTTGATGGACAAAAACAATGTCTGCCACTTTCCTGCGTATATCAAGGGGTTGCAAGTCTAAAAGCTTTAGGCGATCAACAAAGGGTGGGAGGTTAAACATATCGGGCCATGGTAACCCACGAAGAGCAAAAAAGAAGGAATCTACGTTGGACGGCTTCAATTCGAAGTGAATGAGAAGTATAAAAAGGAGACCAAACCTGACTAGCATATTCAAGAAGGGGCCTAACAAATGTGAGGTAAAGGGATTTAGTGACATAGGGATGTTAAAATTCTTTGGACCATCGTTTAACGAAACCGAGTGCGGAGTTGGCTCTATTAATAGAACTAGTGATATGGGATCGGAAGTTCAGTTCTTTATCGGATAAAACTCCAAGATCACGCAACGAATTAACTTGTATAACCGGCTCATTATTAATAAAATAGATACGAGGAGGGAGTGGGGAGCGTTTCCGGGAGTACGTTATCTCTTGACACTTGGTAACGTTTAGCTCGAGAAAGTTTTTACGGCACCAGGTAGAAAATCTGTCTAGGTAGAGCTGAAGGAGGTCGGAATCAATAGAGGAGGATATTAATCTGTATATTTTCTTGTCGTCGGCATATACAGAAATGGAGGAGTCTTTGATGACGCAGTCAACATCATTGATTGTTAAGATAAAAATCAGAGGCCCGAGATGGCTTCCTTGTGGAACACCCGAGGATGCTAAGATTGGGTCGGATTCTGAGTTTCTAAAAAGGACCTTGTACTGACGTTCATATAAATAAGATTGAATCCATGCAATAAAAGAAGGTTGAAAACCAAGTGCTTTTAGTTTGAAGAGAATTAAATTGTGGGATATTTTATCGAAGGCTTTACTAAGGTCAGTTGCAATAACATCAATTTTTGTTTGCCACTTTCCATTGCACACATTTTTTCAGAGACAAAATCAACTAAGTTAGTTGTAGTTGATCTACCACTGAGGAACCCATGTTGACTGGGGGAAAAAATTTGCTTACAGTGAAAGAGCATTGTGTCATAAACTATGCTTTCAAAGAGCTTGGGGATGCACGAGAGTTTAGCGATAGGGAGGTAATTAATTAGGTACGTCAACAAACAAAATTGTCGAATTTGGGAAGATACCAATCCACATGAGATCAAAGAGCGTCCAATACCTCCCGAAAAAAGTCAATGTTTGGGTTTTGGGCTGGCGGCGTCATCGGTCCATATTTCTTTGAGAACGACGTTGGCCAAGCCATCACCAGTCAACGGCGAGCGTTATATATCCATGATTACCAACTTCTTTTCGCCTGAATTGGATGATATTGACACCAACGACATGTGGTTGCAACAAGACGGCGCTATTACCTTTCAAAAATGGAAAATATGGGTTTTTAACACAAGAAAAATGTGTCATTAATATTAAGGTAAAACGGACCACTGTGAATTTGAGTTTTCGAAAAAAATTCCAACATTTAAATATAAAAAATAAAATAAATTTGGTGGCGCGATAGATCGTGGATTCTTGTGACTTACAACTCGCTACCATTCCTGTGTTTGTTTGCAGGAATGGAGAGGCCCTACAATTTTTTGCCGAACAGCTAAGATGTGAGGGATTTATTCATGAAAAAAGATACTTTTGGAGAATTTGTCACTTCCTCGCAAGAGCCAGTAGCCGTGTTTTTTTTTGTATATTTATTTAGGTAGACGGGGCTGGGAATCAAACCCAAATCTCGGGCTTGACAGTCCTACACACTAGCCATTAAGCCACCGGCTCCTACAAAACATCTTAATATAAGGAAAATAAATTCATAATCACTATGTAAAATTTGGCAATTTGTAATTTTTTTTTTGGAAAAAAGTAAAGTAATAATTTTCAAAAACTCCCTTCAGGACGACTTTAATATTTGAATTGAATTAACTTACCCAGAGCATGGCATTGCAGAATTTTCGTCCTCCCTTCACTCACTATAGAGCCAGAAGATGAAGGCTGCGTTGTAAATCTCGGCGCCTGTATTTGTGGACCATCTGCAAAGAAAACAATAAATTATTGTTAAAACAAATCCTAAAAACAAAATATTTGTTCAAAGCACAACAAATAATAAATTCTCTAGATTATGTTATTACGGTTATATTTATTATTGTTAAAATGCCAAGGACTCAAAACCCATCAGGTATAGCTATACTTTCTCAAGTTTATGATGTATGTATGAAGACCACAATATTCCAAAATATAAACAACAACAAAAATTCACTGTTCTGTTTTTTTAAACTCACATTTTTGTTTGGCTGAATGTCGGATCTGCTATAGAAATAACAAATAACATACACAAGCACACACACAAATAAAAAGGACAAAATAAATTATTTCCCTTCAAAACAACGAGGCCGCATGAACTTTTTCCAATAGACAATACACACATACATACATAGGTATGAGTACAAAAAAGAAATAAAACTAAAAACTATTAAAATTGCTGTTCCCTGTGTGGTGGCTGCGCTTAAGTCCGGTCGAATAAAATTCATTGCACTCCAAACTACAATTCGATTGGACATTTTCGTTTTGCATTTGCTTATTTATTTAGGCCAAATGACCGCAATGGAATTTCGCTCTAGGTGAAATAAAATAAATAAATAATGTCGAGAGGATTTAAAGGTGAGGTGTTTCTAGTTTGTTTGAAATTCACACCATTTTTGATTAAAATTACTCTCTTGATCCGGATATCAAGCGTATATAGGTAACTACTATATCAGGATATTGTTTCGAGAGCAAAAACGTGCTAAACAATCATATAGATTTTAGAAAAGTATATATTAGGTAGGAATATGCATAATGTGGTGAGTTGGGCTTTGAGTTTTTGATATTTGATTTAGATACTTCCGTGTTTTTTTTTTTTTTTTAAAGACAATAAGTTGGTACTATCAATATGCGTTGTAATATAGTACAAAAACAAATTGTTTGAAATTATTTTACCGCTTTTCTCCAATATTTTCTTTGAGTTGAGAAAGGGATGCATATATGTACTTGGGAAAAAATTGGAAATATTGTATTGTATTGTATTATATTGTATTGTATTGTATTGTATTGTATTATATTGTACTGTATTGTATTGTATTGTATTGTACTGTATTTTATTGTATTGTATTGTATTGTATTGTATTGTATTGTATTGTATTGTATTGTATTGTATTGTATAGAATTGTAGAATTTTTGTGTTTTTACATATGTAGAGGGTAATCTCTGGAACTATTGAATAAATACTAAAAAATAGTTCAATATTAACAAATTGCAATGTCTCAGAGTACTATTGTCAATTTTGGATTTTGAAAAAAATCAAGTTTTTAGTTCCAAATTGATTATTTTGTCTGTTTTTTTTATTTTTAAAAGGTTGTTCTTAAAAACATGAAATTGTATTGTCTTCAATTCTTATTTACCGTAAAGTGGAAATAGTTGAGTATCACAAAATTACCTACCGCTAAGAGGAGACAATTCTAACACCTTGATTGTGTACATGGATTCAATTTATTCCTCATTTTTATACTATTTTCTAACAATGTCAAGAACAGTGTTAACAAAGCAAGAATTCTACATAACTAGCCTTTAAGAGCTATGGTTTGATTTTTGTTTAATATTTTGTTTGCGAGAGGGACAGCGAAGCGGACGGGCAACAACTATAGTCGTTTTTATATTCATTGGAATTCGCGGTGCATATGTGAATTTATTCTAAGTGGGTATTTTTCCCACTTAGAAAAAAGGATCGAAAATTCCAATTGGAATTTTTTAAGTGAGAAAGTCATAACTTTCCAATGTTTATTTTTTCAACTTCTAGTGAGGAATGAAATACGAAAATTTATTTTAAATCACAAACAAAAATTTTGTATTAGAATTTCATTAGTTGTAATGCAGCATTTGTGCTTCAAAGACACACTCTAATTTATTAATTTGTCACAACTGTCACAATTTCCAGCTGCAATAATTTTGAACAGTTTTGTTTCCCATTGCTATACTGGTACTGATCATTAATTTAAGGTAAATATTGAAAAAAAAAGAATGAGACTTAGGACCAGTTTCACAGTCGACACTTACCAGAATAAATGGCACTTAAGTTTCCCATATTAGGAATTTAAGCTTAATTTCTTAGCCAGCGTAAGTGAAACTTAAGTCACCAACATCGGAGACTTAAGTGCCACTTACTCAGGTAGGTAACAGTGCACTGTGATATTGGGAATTAATCTTTCACATTCCCCATTTAAGTGTCACTTTTCTGACTGTGAAACTGGCCCTTAGTCTTCCTAAAATATTTTCCACAACCTGAGCATAAGAAAAAACCCTTCGCAAATCACCGGTTCTGTAAGTTCACGCAACTAGAATTTAATATAATGGGTGATTTTTAAGCTGGTTTGGTTTTGGCAACACTGGTTTTGACAGCTGACGTGTGTTTAGTACCTTGTGTCACTGTCACACAGCTTCAGTTTGGTTTGCAATTTAACCATGGATCGTCTTACAAATGAACAACGCTTGCAAATTATTGAATTTTACTATCAAAATTCGTGCTCGGTTCGAAATGTTCATCGCGCGCTGCTTGTGTTCAGCGATGAGGCTCATTTTTGGTTGAATGGGTACGTAAATAAGCAAAATTGCCGCATTTGGAGTGAAGATCAGCCAGAAGCATTGCAACAGCTACCAATGCATCCCGAAAAAGCCACTGTTTGGTGCGGTTTATGGGCCGGCGGCATTATTGGGCCTATTTCTTCAAAGATGATGCGAATCGCAGCGTTACTGTCAATGGTGAACGCTACCGAGCGATGATAACAAACTTTTTTTTGCCCGAAATGGAAGTTCTTGACTTGCATGATATGTGGTTTCAACAAGACGGTGCCACATGCCACACAGCACGCGAAACAATGGCGCAATTGCGAGGCGAGTTTGGTGAACAGTTAATTTCACGTTTCGGGCCGGTCAATTGGCCGCCTAGATCGTGCGATTTGACACCATTAGATTATTTTTTTGTGGGGTATGTCAAGGCTAATGTCTATAGGGACAAGCCCGCTTCGATTGACGCACTGGAAGCCAACATCCATGCATTCATTCGTGAGATACCGGCCGATATGTGTGAAAGAGTATGCCAAAATTGGACTCAGCGGATGGGCTACCTGAGACGCAGCCGCGGTCAACATTTGCATGAAATTATCTTTAAACATTAAATTGCAAGGTTCAAACTATCGATTCAAATAAATATTTCATTCAGTTTTTTGAATTTTTTGTGTTTTTTTTTATTAAAAAAGTTCTAAACCTCTTAAAAAATCACCCGTTACTAGTTCACTTAAAGAACAGTATGCATTTATTTGTGTGAATTATTTAGAAAATTATGAGTGTACATAAGTGTCACATCCGAAATAATGGAAACATTTAGAATTATGTTGATGCCTTTTTCCGAGGACGTAATTTGTCATGACTAAAAATTTGAATACGAACCTTTTTGAATGGCATAGATCATTATAGGTATACCTACGTGCAACTTAATCAAAATTCAATTAATAGTAAATGGTATTCGTTTTTTGATTGGAAGAATAAAAAGAATAACAAAATAAGTTTTTTTTGTATAAATCCATTTATTAAATGCGTTTTCAATCTGATGCAAAAATCAATCAACAGCAAAAATTTATTTGACCCACAGTTCTTAATTGCTTTTTATTGGATGATTTTTTTTTTTTTGTTATTTACATATAAATAAATTTAATTGTTTTCCAATGAACCAATCATTTGGGTTATACAGAAAAAAACAGAGTTTATTTATGAACAATAATTTCAAATCAATAAAATCAAAATAATATTGTATTCCCTTTTTAAGCTCATTAAATTCTTTATTTTATTTTCGAGACATTTACAATTCTATAATAAGGCATTCCCCAAGGGTTGTGTGCGGAGGTATAAGGTTGTAGCGAGATTGCTTTACTATACTATTACATTTTCATCTGTTCTGTAGGTACACAGAGGATATTATCGTATTTGTCAAATTTCCATCTGGTGATGTGACAGAATGAAGGCTGTTATTCCCTAATCTGTGTAGCTCACGTATCAATTAACATTCTTTTTTGGCTGTCAAAAATGGAATGTCTTATATAAAATGGAACACCTTTAGTTGTGTGAGGTGTTTTGCAATAAATTCTGACAAATTTAAGAACAAACAGACGCACAGTGGAACTGAGATGTCATAACTTGCTTGTGGCACGTTTCAGTGTTCCTTCATATTTTATGACTATGCCACAATTCGAGATATATTTGGCACAAGATGGTTTATATAATTAAGAAGAATTGTCTCATTTCTAAGGACATGCTTTGTACATTTAACAGAAATGGAAATGCACGACTGAATCGCACGTAATTATTTTTTCCTTTTTTTTTGTCAGCAAAAGTGGTTTGAAATAATTAGTTATCAATATTAATAGAATGTATCTTTTGAAATAAAATTAATATAATTTTCGTAATTAGAGATAGAAAAGATTTGTATTTGTTAATATTACTAGTTTTGAGCTTAAGGCAAAGTAAAGTCATTTAATTTTTTCAATATGATAAGTCACTAAAAGCGCTTTGTATATACTAAAAGCACTCTATTCAAGCGAGTTCAATAGACCTTATACCAAAATAGCTTAACAGTAATAAAATTTGTTGAACAGAGTATAGTGCCAGTGGCAAATTACCATTTGCTGAGCGGCAAATCTTGAGCGTTCCGTACCCACCAGCGTAAAAATTACAATTCCTTTTCGCTGTTGTGTTCCGTCTCATATTCAAAGTCTTTCTCAGAACCTATAATTAAAAATAGGAACTTAACGCCATCTATATCAATTGCTTAGTGAATATAGTCAAAAGGACAACATTTTTCCCTAATATCGGGTTTTTCAATAAGAGCGCTACAAAAGTTTTTTTAAATAAAACAAAAACGGTTTTGGATATCAATGAAATCCTTATCTTGTGAAAGTACGTTCGATGCCATTATGTATGGAACTCGATTTTTTTTTGCATGGCCACCATGGGCACGCTTTCAGAAGTCCAGATGCTGAACCCAATTTTTGACGGTTTTCAAGCATAAATCGGCCGATACTGCTGCAATTTCACGTTCGATATTCGTACGTAGTTCATCAATCGTCGCTGGCTTGTTGGCATAGACCATAGACTTGACGTAGCCCCACAGGAAATAGTCTAACGGCGTCAAATCGCACGACCGAGGCGGCCAAGCGACTGGACCATTTCGTGAGATAATACGTTCTCCAAACTTTGTTTCCAATGAATTGATTGTGACATTCGCTGTGTGGCTTGTGGCGCCGTCCTGTTGGAACCACGTGTCCTCCAAGTCCATATCATCCAATTGGGGCCAAAAAAAATTCGGTTATCATTGAACGGTAGCGATCCCCATTCACAGTAACGTGCCGGTCTTGATCATCACGGAAGAAGTACGGCCCAATGACGCCGCCGCGCCGGCCCATAAACCACACCAAACCGTAATTTTTTCGGGATGCAATGATGACTCATGGAGTACGTGTGGATTGCTGCCTGACCAATACCGCATATTTTGTTTATTGACGAAGCCATTCAGCCAGAAATGAGCCTTATCTCTGAAGATGATTTTTCGATGAAAATCCGAATCATTTTCAAGTTGTTGCTCAGCCCAATTCACGAACATACGACGCTTCTGGTGGTCAAGCGGATTCAAATTTTTCCACTAGACGCTCAATTGTTGATCTGCTAGGACGATTATAACGACCATAAATTGGACGTAGCGCTCTTAACGTTGAGGCCACTGACTCCGAATTTCGGTAGTAAATTTTAATAATTTCGACTCGTTGTTGGCTCGTATATCTTTCCATCATAAAATGGCAAATCTTACTGAAGAGAAATGTCAAAAGATCGGCAAGAAATATGGCGTCGTTTGCTGTCCCTGTTGCTCTACTTTTGTAGCGTCCCTCTTGAAAAACCCTTTATTTCAGGCATAAAATGTGTGATCTGAATAAATTTTAAGGCGCATACAGTCCCACTTCACTTAGTGTTTTAACTCAAATTTATATAGATGTGTATCTGAGAATAGATAAAGATGATTCTCATCGGCTTTGTTGGTCGTTTTGATGACGAAAATGAAAAAATTAATGTGTGTCAAGTTAGCATTACCACTTTAAAATTTTAGAAATCTAATAATTGGATTTATTGTCGTGAATTTGTCGTAAATTTGTCGTGAAAGAAAAAAATTTGTCGCGCTTGTTTTTTTAAAAATAGCCCCTGGTAATGCTAACTTGACAGTCAAGTTAGCATTACCACCCCTCTAAAATGGGTAAAATGAACTCAAAAAAAAAAGAAGTATGCCATTAATTGTCGTGATTTTGTCGTAAATTAGTAGTAAAAGAAAAAAAATTTTCGCGACAGTTTTTTTTTTTGTTAATCCCAAAAAACCTTAAAATTGCATTTTTCAGGGAATCCAGCAATACCACAACTTTGATTAATGGTTTTTTAATGGTATAAATTATTAAAAAACATCGAGCGACAATTGTTTAAACTAAATCCCTATCAAAAATTCACTCAGGGAAAAAAATATGGCAAATCAAAGTTGTGGTGATGCTGGATTCGTTGAAAAATGCCTGTTTGAGGTATATTCATATTTATATGAATTTTTTTAGAAAAAAGGGCGCGACAAATTATTTGATGGTACAACTTATTTAAGGACATCGAGCGACAATTGTTTAAACAAATTCCCTATCAAAAAACCACCCAGGAAAAAAAATATAGCAAATCAAAGTTGTGGTAATGCTGGATTCCCTGAAAAATGCAATTTTAAGGTTTTTTGGGATTAACAAAAAAAAAAAACTGTCGCGAAAATTTTTTTTCTTTTACTACTAATTTACGACAAAATCACGACAATTAATGGCATACTTCTTTTTTTTTTTGAGTTCATTTTACCCATTTTGGAGGGGTGGTAATGCTAACTTGACTGTCAAGTTAGCATTACCAGGGGTTATTTTTAAAAAAACAAGCGCGACAAATTTTTTTCTTTCACGACAAATTTACGACAAATTCACGACAATTAATCCAATTATTAGATTTCTAAAATTTTGAAGTGGTAATGCTAACTTGACACACATAAAAAATTAATTCATTTACTTTTTCCCAACGTTTCGACGGTGGTTGCCGTCTTCTTCAGGGGATCTTTATTTGTAAAAAAAGAGAAGTAATTACATAAAAGTGTCAATGTATGTAGGGCGGACGTGGTATACACTTACATTAAAGTTTTAAACAATTATGTATATAAAAACAAAAAAACAAAACAATATTTGGAAATATTTAATAATTTAAACTTGAATAATTTAAGAGCAAATTAGTAATTAAACACTTCAGATGAAGTTTAGTCCAATGAGTACAATCAAGTTTTGGATCTACTGTTGGAAACTAAGGAGCTGTAACCTGCTGAGATGTTTTGTGTGTCTTGTTTACGGTTCATGTTGTTCTTGTTATTGATTATGTGTAGTGTTTCTAACGTGTATCGTTTGGAAGTGTGTTTTTCCGTTGCCAAGATCTCCACACCATCAAAGTCCAGTTGGTAGCCAGTTTCAACGCTGTGGCAAGCCAGTGCTGTCTTTCCAGAATTTTTTGAACGAATGTCCGACTTGTGACCCCCCATTCTCTGGCGAAGGAGTTGTTTGGTCGTGCCGACGTAGCATAGATTACATGGATCATTGGTTTTACCTTGGCAGTTTACTTTGTACACCACGTCTGTACAACGGTCCTTTTCTGTCTTCTTTTTTAGACCTGTGAAGAGGGAAGCCATGGTCTGGTTCGACTTGTACGCCAAGTTGACATTAATTTTGTTTTTGCCGATTATTTCTTTAAAGTTTTCGGAAAGCTTTGGGACATAAACGACACTTTTGTAAACACCTTTCCTCTCTTCCAATATATTTTCCGATCGAGCTTTATATTTTTGACGTTGTATCAAGCTTCTTATGATTTCGATCGGAAAGCTATTATCCAAGAGGATTTTCGTAACCTTTTCTTCGTTAGCGGAGTGGAATTCCCGATCACTCAACGCAAAGACTTTGTTTATAAGGTTGGATGCGGTGTTTACACGAATGTGTTTAGCTTGGTTTGACCGGAAATTGATCAGTCTTCCCGATGCCATATCTTTTTGGTACCAGTCGAATGAAAGCCGGTAGTTTTTTCGATGGATCTTGACGTTGGGAAAAAGTAAATGAATTAATTTTTTCATTTTCGTCATCAAAACGACCAACAAAGCCGATGAGAATCATCTTTATCTATTCTCAGATACACATCTAACAATCAACTTGGTCAACAAATTTCACTAAAAATCAAATTTATATATGTACATACAAATAGAGCATAAATGGGAAAAGTGTCACCCCATGGGTACATATATAAGTCGATTTTGTATGAGTATTTTTTGTAGATAAAGTAAACGTTTTACATAATTTCCTGTTTTCAAAAAAATGTGGTTCTATTATAACGAATAACGAAACCACATTAAGCGCATCTGTCAAAGAATTTATCTCCATTGAAACAACAAAAAAAAAATCAAAGAATTTATTTCTCTATTGAAAAAAAATGTTTGATATTATTTTATGAAAACTAAAAGGAATGTTTCGTAGGATTCCCACAGCATTGCATAATAATGTCACTTTCCTATTCACTCCATAATTTAATGCAATATATTTGGGGTGGCATATATACGAAAAAGTATAGACACAAACGCACATTGTATAAAATATATCCAAATTTTACGCCGCCCTTCCTTTTCGTTCTCAGTAAAAGTTATTTCAGTCTCCATCCATCCCTTAATATGTAGGTATATTTAGTTATGACATCCCGGCGCATTTTCATACAATTCAATATCTGTATCTATTTTACATTCTTATTGTTTATGTTTGACAAAAAAAAATATTCAAGATTCTTCCACTCCTGACGTATGTATACCGAATACACTTGCCCTAACAGAGGAGTATAACGTTCGGCTTTGAAGTTCTTTCTGAAGCACAAAATAATTTAACATCATTTTTACCCTTGAAAGCGCTCAAAATTTATCTAAATATCCTTTTAAGACTTGAGTGCTTTACAAGGCAGTGACATTCAATTTGTAATTATCATTTTATCTTCCATTAAAATCTACTTTCGTCTGGATTTTATAATTATGTATGAATGTATGTATAAATAAATATTTGAAAATAGAAATTTTAATTTTTACTGTATAGTGAAAACCCGGTGTATAATTCTCACATTTAATGTTAAATAATAATGTTTTACAGACAACACGAAGTTGAAGTTGTTCAATGTTCAAAGTTCACTTCATGCAATGCAGACGAAAAACACAAAACAAATCACGAAATTAATCTTTTGGCCTGCTTCCAACACTTTTTGGGTTGGGTATCTATATAATGTTTGTACCTATTGGTTCTTATTTCTACATATATAATGTACAGTACATTCATCTGCACCCTTAAGGCTGAAGTCTCGTTCGAAAATTAGGGCGGTTTTATTGCCTAAGTTTCACAAAGGATTACGTTTATAGTTCAAGCAGTGTAAATATACTATTTTTTTTTTATTTTGTGAACATACTGACAAATTAGTGAAATAAAATAATTAATATATTTCGTGACTATCGGGCACTTGAATTTGACATGAGGTGCTGTTGTTCGAAGTAAAGTAATTTATCATAAATCACTCAAGTTTCAAGTATAAAATAAATTTCTGTTTTATTGACTTATGTAAAGGGTTTTCCAATAAGAGGTGTTATTTTGAATAGCCCGCTATTTCGGTAGCTGTCACTTTTAAAGCTGTCATTTTTTGACATTTGACAAGTAGAAACTACGCCATTAATAAAAATGGAACGATACACGCTTCAACAACGCATTGAAATTATTAAAATTCACTATAAAAATGGTGAAAATTTGGCAGAGACGGTTCGTAAAACTAAAACATTTTTGGGTCGTCGTGAAGCACCTTGTCGGACCGCAATACAGAAATTGGTGGACAAATTAGAGCTGTTGGGACAAGTTAGTGATGTGAAGACGTGCACGGGCGTCGCTCAAGAACAACTGAGAATATGGCTGTTGTAGCCCAAAGTGTTGAAGAAAATCCAGGTTTGTCCATTCCTCGTCGTTCTTTGGAATTAGGTATTCCACAAACGTCATTACACCGTATTTTGCATAAATACTTGGGTCTTTAGGCTTATAAAGTTCAGTTAACACAAGAACTCAAGCCGGCTGATCATCAACAACGTCGTGTCTTTGCTGATTGGGTCCTTGAAATGCATGCAAATGATCCGGAATTTCATCGAAAAATCATCTTGACTGATGAGGCCCATTTCCACCTCGGAGGCTACGTCAACAAGCAAAACTGTCGCATCTGGGGCTCGGAAAACCCAAGAGTTATTGTTGAAAAGCCTCTCCATCCTCAACGCGTGACTGTTTGGTGCGGTTTATGGTCCGGCGGGGTCATTGGACCTTACTTTTTCGAAAATGAGGCTGGAGCAACAGTTACGGTCAATGGATTGCGCTATCGAGAGATGATTAATGATTTTGTATGGCCGGAATTGGATGGTATTGATCTGGACAACGTTTACTTTCAACAAGACGGCGCTACGTGCCACACAAGCAATGAAACCATCGATCTTTTACGGGAAAAGTTTCCGGACCGTGTTATCTCTCGAAGAGGTGATCACAATTGGCCACCGAGATCTTGTGATTTAACACCTTGCGACTTCTTCCTTTGGGGCCACGTGAAAGATAAGGTCTACGCCAACAGCCCAGCGTCGATTCAAGACCTCAAAGATAGAATTGGTGAGGCTATCGAGGACATAGGGCAGCCACTTTGCGATTTGGTTATGGAAAATTTCATGAAAAGGATATGGTCCTGTAAGCGTGGTCGTGGCGGCCATTTGGCTGATGTTGTGTTCCATTAATAACGGCATACCTTCCTTTTTATAATGAAATAAACATCCGATCATTTATCTCAAAAAATTCCATTTTTCTTTGAATATCAAAATAAAACCTCTTATTGGAAAACCCTTTATAAAGCAGGTACACTCCTCTGAAACAACCTAAAACAACACTAAAACATGGAGAATTCATAAAGCCTTATTGAAAAGAAGGGACATTAACACAAATTAAAAGTACATTTTTGGTGACACAAATAATCGTACGCACGATTTTTACGGTGGTAATTAAGTGTTAAAACAGTAACCTTAGAAAATAATAAACGCATCTATTTCAATTTTTTGAACTATACGTACCTATTTAATGAAAACATGTTAGCAAAATATAAGAATGTTGTTTGGACGTTTTCTGACTGATTAAGAAGATTGAACGTTTTACGGTAAATTGTTTAATACTTTTCAACGTAATTCTCTTCCACACCGATATCTAATATTAATTATAGCTAAATAGAGTGGTGGCGTGAAAGTTCGTGTTGAGTGAGGGTCTAGTGGCATTTTGTCTTAGCTTATTATTTACTCTTCGTCTGAAGTGTAAAACTTGGGATCGAAGTTTTTTGATGTGTAAACATGTATGCCGGCGGGCAGTAGAGTGAAATAAAAACTTGGACTTTTCTCTGTGCGACGTTACGATGTCACACTTTACGGTGCAGTACATTGCGTTACGGAAGTCAGCATAGTAGGATATTCGGTACGTTGAAATGATGTAGTGAACGCGGTATCTCGAGCTTTTATGAGAAGGCTTCAAAATTTAATTATTTTCAGCTTCATCTTCGATATTTTTCTTCCAAGTGATGAACTAAAGGGTCCGCCAAATAACTTCTTTTTTTTTTTGAAAATGGAGCAAAACATCGAGTGTAGCTTCGGCTGTGTGGCACGTAACGCCGTCCTGTTGAAACCAAATGTTGCCAATATCCTCCTCTTTAATTTTTGTGAACAAAAATTCGTTCAACATGGCCCGATAACGAACGCCATTGACTATAACGGCCACTCCCTGCTAATTTTCGAAAAATGGCCCAATTATGCCTCTGGACCAAAATCCGCACCAAACAGTGACTCGTTTTGGGTGTATCGGCTTTTCAATGTATGCGTGCGGGTTTTCTGTGCCCCAAATGCGACAATTTTGCTTGTTTACTACCCGCCAAGATCAAAATGAGCTTCATCTGAAAAGATGATTTTTTTGGCAAAATCGGCATCTTATCTAAGTCGATCGCAGGCCCACTTTTCGAAGCGTATACACAACCATATTCGTTCAGCGGAAGGATAAAACTAATTATCTGTCAAATCAGACATGAGCTAAGTGTTACCATTCACGAAATAAGCACTAGTTGAAAAAAAAAACGTTAGATGGCGGACCCTTTATCAACTTTTTTGCATATCAAACTCCTATAAACCAATATGTGTATCATCAGTGATGAAGAGTTCAATGAATGTGGAATATGAATTCGCACATTCAAGCATGCCTTAAGATATTTGATTAGATGTATGTATGTAGGCACTGTTTTTGAAGAAATTTAAGCCTCAATTTTTTAAATCTAAATATAAAAATGGATTGAATTTTTGTTTGTCCACGCATAACTCAGTTGGACATCATCCGAGTTGCATGGGGACTTTTTTTTTGGATTCGTAATGAACCAGATAAACAAACTTAAGAGTCGAAAATTGGATATTTTGAACGGAAATGTAGGAAAATCATGAAAACCCTTAATTGCACACTTTCAGGCGAAGAAGTAGAAAATATTGCTTCTAAGGAATGACAAACACTACGGAACTGACAATCTGCTAATTTTGTTCCTGACCAAAATGGAATAGCCAACAGGTGGCGTTACGCCGAGTAGTATATTCTTTCTTTCTACATTGACGATAGATACGAAACAATTGAGTCTCGATATAGTTCGCAAATTTTTGATGTTTGTTTTTCACTTTTATATCGAAGAAGGTATTTTGTTCTGCGATCAACGAAGTGAACAAAGGTATTTATTTACTCGATGACAAAATCAATGGATAGTTGTTGAATTTTGTGTTTTTTTTTCCAGAACTTTAAGATTTTCAAAATTGAGGTTATCGGCACATGACGTTTGGAGTTGCATCAACTCAAATTCTTTGATAATTCTAATTATTCATTAATTTTGTGGAGAATGAATTTCAATAAGGTATTTTTCAATGATCAATTCGTGTTCAATGCAATTGATTTATGGTTGTGACGCTTTTCATTGAGGACTTTTCACAATTTTAACTTCTTAAAAAGTTTTCTTCTAGGTTGATTTTTTCAACAAGAACAAAACTATCCAAAATGTCACATTTAATCATTTCAACATTATTCCGCAATTTTTTTTTAAATATTTAATAACTTTAACAACATTTACTACATGTGTATATTTATGAATCATATCTATAATTAATTACGTAAAATTCAATCGGTTAGGGTTGATTAACTAGTTAAACTTGATCAACGGTGTGTGAACAAAACTTTCCTCTTTAAATACATTTCTCATGTTTCATAAGAAGAAAGTGAAATCCCGCAGTCTCAATAGGAGTTCATTGAAAGGGTTGACAAAGACATAACGACTGTCACTTATGCATACTTTTGGCTTCTTGTGCGTTTTTCCGTTGTGTTATTTATTTTTTGCCTTTAATTTATTAATGGAGGTTGGCTAAGGTGACCATCTGTAGGAAAATTGGAAATGTATTTTGCAACTTGTAAATTTTCTTAGGTAGGTAGGCAGCAATGGCGGCCCAGAGTTATCTAGCTCAGTGACCCAATTAGCGCTGGAGTGTGCCGTTTTGACCAGTGGATGGAAAGTAATTTTATTAGAGGGGTTTATGCATATACTCCTTTACGGATATCAAAAGGGTGTCTTAGGAGTCCAACGGATACAGTTCAGGAGTTAAAACCACACTTCGTCGCGTTGAGGTCGTTAAGTAAAAGCTTTCCCAAATGACTGTCAATTTTTTCACATAATGTGTTTCTGCTAACAACGCCGATTTTCAAAGTTTTAATTTGTATCAATCGTGAATTACTAAAAATTCAATATAGATGTTACGTGGATTAAATTCAAACGAACTATCTAAAGTGTAAGAACGTGTATAGATAACACGAAGTATTGCCACGGATATTAGGATATAACATCTTGTCTCCCGCAGGAAATAACTTCTTTGGTCGTTGCCGTCACTAGAACCTTTTCCAAGGCTCGCTATGTGGAGACACTCTCGCGTGGAATTTTGCCCTAATCTTGACTTGAAAAGGTTCCCTAAGTATCGATCTCTGGATACGTATTGCAAGCTTTTTGCCCTGATAATTTATTAAGAACTAAAATCGAGTACCTTATATGTATAGAATTATCTTAGAGTGAAATTGTCATAAAGCCCGCTTCTTTGATTTTCAATAATAAAACCAAAAATTAAGAAATTCTGATCTCTTAAGTCAACATTATTCATTTGCTTAATCCTGATTAAAAATTAAATTCAGATTTACATTAATTTAAAAACAGCTTTTTATTTGCGTTTCGTGCCGGTGATCTCGCACTTGGAATCATCAATTAACTAGTGGTTACTCAATTTCTGTTAAGCTCAGTTTATCTTACATAGATTTCATAACGAATATCTAGTGTGAACTATATCCATCAAGAAAAGAATTCCTTATCATTAAGCTGGAAATTTGGTTTGCCCGGGGCCTGGCAATATTTTTATACGGATGTTTTTATTATTTAAATTTATTAATTGCAACATTTAAATCTAATTGAATTCAAACTGTTCTAAGGAGACCAGTTTAAGTGTAGTCTCATCCAGGGAATTTTGGACGAGGATATTATTATTATTATTATTTATTAGCATGTAATTAAAATTACAAGATAATATAAAAAAAAAGATAATAGAGCCTAGCTGCGGAGGCTATTGGCTCTTATAAATAAAAAATTTATATATTTATGTTAAGGTATGATAGGAATTTATTTACATTTTCTATATTTGTTGGAGTTGGATTTTTTAAAATTTCATAAATGGATACATTTTGGAAAATAGATTGTATTATGGGCTTTGTTATTTGACAGCTTTCGAGAAGATGCGTGATATTTAACGATGTATTACAGGTGGGACATATAGGTGGGTTGTTTTTCGTAAGAAGGTGTTGGTGAGTTGATGATGTGTGACCAAGTCTTAAACGAACGAAGTTTGAAATTTTAGGTTTTGATACATTTGACTAGATTTGTCTTCGTTAATTTTTTTGTAGTGATGGTGATAAAGACTCCATTCGATTTTATGTCTGGTTCTTATGGTTTTTTGTACATATGTTTTAATGTTTTTTTTGGTAAAAACATTAAATTTGTATACTGCTGCAACTTTTGCAGAGGTTGCGGCTTTATCGGCTTCCTCGTTACCACGAATATTGACATGGCCAGGGGTCCACATCAGCTTTAATTTTTTTGGCATCATAATCATTTTGTTTCTTATTGCGGAAATTATTTCATTGTTGTTATTTGGATTTTGAATTGCTTTTAAAACCGATATACTATCGGAGCATATAACAAATTTTCCAGTGCGGTTCACGGTTGCGTTTGTGGCTTGAAGGATGGCAAAGGCTTCTGCCGTGAAAATTGGTGCAAATTCAGGGAGAGTGCCAATGCTTAAAATTTGACCGTCTTCTAGTGTAACTGCAAAGGAGGTATTATCTTGAGATTTGGATCCATCGCTGAATATAAATTTCCATCCTTTATTTTTCAGTTCCGATGATATATTCGAAAATAGTGAGCGATATACGCCACTATTTGTATTGGTTTTCCTATATTGGGTCAAAGTCATCATAATGGATTCGGGATTTATATTCCATGGCGGATGGGATAAAAGAACATTTTGTGGTTTTTTGATTGGAAGTTCTATTTGTTGAGCTTTTTGGAGGGTTGTGTTTATTGCAGACGGGATACGTTTTTTGCATTTGTGTCCGATGGTTTCGTGGATATCTTTATCAATCACAGAATTTTTTGAAAAGACCAGCTTTGCAATAAGGCTTGATGATATTTCTTCAAAGCGTTGTTCTACAGTTGGAAGGCCTGCTTCTGCGAGGATATTTTTGATTGGTGTTGTAGGGAAGGCGTTGACGCTCCTTCTTGCAGCTTGGTGGTATATTGGCTGAATAGTTTTGATAGTAGTTTTCGGAGCATTGCCATAAATATAAATTCCATGGCTTTTCTTACTAGCTAGGTATTTAATAATATTGACTCTCGCAGCTAGGGATTTTTTTAAATCTAAACAATGTTGATTCCAATAATACTTATTATTAAATACTAATCTTAGAATTATTATATTTTTTACATTTTCAATTTGTACATTTCTTATAGTCAAAGTAAGTTCAGGACATTGATTTTTTCTGCAGATATGCAGTGTTTTACATTTTTGTAGTAAAAGTTTAGCTCCTGAAGCAGACGACCATTCTAAAATATCATCTACAAGGTTATTAAATAAAGTTTTACATTTATTTAGATCATTTATTTTACTTAATATATAAATATCGTCTGCATAGAAACAACAATCTAAAAGCTTGTAATTATTTATTATATTTGAAATGTCATCAAAAGCTATTATAAATAATGTAACCGATAATGGAGATCCTTGGGGGATATGGACATAGATTGAATAAATCCGGATATAAAAAATGCGGGACATAAAGTCTTTTTAAATACAAAGTGTATAATATGGCTATTATTTAAACAGGCTTGATATATAGGTAGAAATACAATAAACTACGAGCATAGAAAAAGATTAATGTATTATCTTCTGATATGTTACTTATCAACTAATCGAGAATGAGATATATATAAAACAGTTTTTTTATAAACCCGGTTTAACTTTAGGCAGCTCTTCGAACATCATCTTACTTCAAAAAAGTTATCTATTAACAATTGTTTTCCATTGATTCCTTCAGACTGGTGTAACTTTAGACAGGTTGTCTAAACCTAAAATAAAGTGGCAGAATAAGTTGTCTAAAAGGACAACGTTTTTAAGATATCTTATAAATACGACCGTTTGTGAGTAGAATTAAAATAGTTTAGCCGATATATTCAAATGATGGTATTTTACAACATTTATTTGTCAGTGAAACCATATGGTCACCATAAGAATGGATTGCTAAGTCATATACATATATTGGGCAACATATATATATATATACAAACCTACATGATATTAGGTACATAATCGTTCAGGTGTACTTTTTTTGTTCGTATTTTCGAAGAATTATTCTATCTTTAAAAAGTTTGAAAAAGATTTAAACCCTCATAGGTATTTTTTACTTTTTTTTTAAATAATGGCGACACGGCCATTGTCTTTTAAGAACAAAAAAAAAATTAAATAGCAAAAAATAAAAAAAAAATACGCGAGTTCTGTTGTACAAAACGATAAGAAAAAGAAACTTAAATGTTTATTTCTTTTGTATATCAAAGTCGAAGGCAACTTGATTGAGTTGGTATCTACCGAATTCCAAAGTCAGTTTCAGTTAATGGATTTGAATTCATATTGATTGAAAATTAAATGAGATTTTGAAATAATTTTTGAATACATGTACGATTTTCTACGTTCCACTTCAGAGGAAAAAATAATGATACCAAAACCGTTAAAATCTCCTAACATACAGAAAGTTTAGTTTGAGGAAAAACAACTCAACAGTTAATCAGTTTTCTAGACAAGCCAAATCAAAAAGTCCTTAGAAATGACTCAATTTTATTTTTGCTGATTTGATTAAATAATAATCTTGAATTAACACCTGCATATAATGGGTGATTTTTTAAGAGGTTTAGAACTTTTTTAAAAAAAAAACACAAAAAATTCGAAAAAATGAATGAAATATTTATTTGAATCGATAGTTTGAACTTTGCAATTTAATGTTTAAAGATAATTTCATGCAAATGTTGACCGCGGCTGCGTCTCAGGTAGCCCATCCGCTGAGTCCAATTTTGGCATACTCTTTCACACATATCGGCCGGTATCTCACGAATGAATGCATGGATGTTGGCTTCCAGTACGTCAATCGAAGCGGGCTTGTCCCTATAGACATTAGCCTTGACATACCCCCACAAAAAATAATCTAATGGTGTCAAATCGCACGATCTAGGCGGCCAATTGACCGGCCCGAAACGTGAAATTAACTGTTCACCAAACTCGCCTCGCAATTGCGCCATTGTTTCGCGTGCTGTGTGGCATGTGGCATCGTCTTGTTGAAACCACATATCATGCAAGTCAAGAACTTCCATTTCGGGCAAAAAAAAGTTTGTTATCATCGCTCGGTAGCGTTCACCATTGACAGTAACGCTGCGATTCGCATCATCTTTGAAGAAATAGGCCCAATAATGCCGCCGGCCCATAAACCGCACCAAACAGTGGCTTTTTCGGGATGCATTGGTAGCTGTTGCAATGCTTCTGGCTGATCTTGACTCCAAATGCGGCAATTTTGCTTATTTACGTACCAATTCAACCAAAAATGAGCCTCATCGCTGAACACAAGCAGCGCGCGATGAACATTTCGAACCGAGCACGAATTTTGATAGTAAAATTCAATAATTTGCAAGCGTTGTTCATTTGTAAGACGATCCATGGTTAAATTGCAAACCAAACTGAAGCTGTTTGACAGTAACACAAACCAGCTAAAAAATCACCCGTTACTTGTAAGAAACAAAATTGTTTATGAATTTTCTTTAGCTCAAAACAAAGCTTTACAATCTCCTATGGAAAATGTAATCTTTTTTACTTGGAAAAGTAGGTTTTATTTTTATATACCTACGTTAGTGGTGGTGACTGACATTGCATTTGTTCATAAAGTTTACGACAATGACCGTTAATTAGCAACAAGATAAATAGGGTGAACAAAAATAAAGTTTTCTTTCGTAATGTAAAAGTCGTGACCTGTAGGTAGGTACCTTAGAAAAGAAGAAACACAAATAAGCTAAATACTTAATCGGCTGATTAGTGCCATGAACAAAAGAGAACAAAAAAAAAAGAACTTAAATAAAAGTTTATTCTATGTTGTTGTATAATTCAGGATTAACATGATTAGGAACAATTTATTTACAATCTTTATTACGGTGCAACAAGTGAACAAGATATAGTGCGTGGGGAATTTGCTAAAAATCACATTTATATTAGTAGGTAAGGATGCAAAAAAAAATTGTTTCCATTTGCATGCGCCATTGAACAAAAAAAAAATACCCTATGAATAAGACCGAGTTACTTTCAAAATCGAAAGCCGCAAAAAAACTTATAAGGAAGTATATGAGAGTGAAAAAAGACTTATCTAGATTTAAGCGAATTTTTGCAGTTAGGCTAGAATTATTGTTGAAAATCAAAGACTTCCTAAAACCTCTGACAAAACTTGTTGTTAGTTGTTATTTCAAAGGCATTTTTTTATATGCGCACACTCAAGGGGTTATGACTAGCCTTTATAATGACAAACACAGTGCGAGCTTTAGGAAAATAGGGAAGGGTTTAATAGGAGATACTGATGCACATTGGTTTTGAATTTCTGAATATAATATTGGGGAGAAAAATAGAGCTAGGTAAAGCATTCCACATTCGAGTTGTGCGGCTAAAAAAAGAATCTCTGTACTTAACTGTACGTCTGAAACTGGGCTCAAGGGTAAGCTGATGGGCAGTCCTAGAAGCGCGAGTGGAATTATTTAAGGGGAGAAATGCAACTGCCCTGTTTGTAAAAATTGTGATAAAATAAAGAAAGACATAATTCACTGCGGTCGGGGCGCGGCGCGTTGTTCCAGAGTTGTAATTGTTTCTGTTATATTTACTGGGGGAAATTTTAGCAGACTTAAGTGGTTTTCGAAGTGAAATTGTATTGTAACTTGAGTTGTAGATTACAAAATATTATTAAAAAAATAATAAAAGGTGATATTTGAGGCTAAAAAATTGCGTGGCATCACACACCCTTATTTTTGGTTCTAAAAAAATCAATAACATATGACGAAATACCCAAAAACCTCAATACAGGGTGTTTATAGTATAAGATATATGATACAAGTGGCAAAGCGTGTTGGTTAGATTGAAACCAGACAAAAACTGTATTATAGAGAGGGGTCTATTTCTCCCGTTAAGGCAGGCGGAAGGGTCATTTTTTTAAAATTGACTTTAAATAGAAACAAAGTTATTAAAAGACAAGGGCAACACTAACAATGTTATGCTACAGCCTTTTATAAGAGCACCTACTTAATGCCATACAATGTTGAAGCCTTAACGCGGTGAGGCGTTTAATAGAATTCTAGTACAATTTTTTGTTGGCATGATCACGATTTTATTAATATTCATTAGGATTTATTATAGTTGTGCGGCAACCCTAGCCGGGTCTATTAATTTTAAAATGTCGCTGACATTTTCCTTCAATCTGTTCCAGTTTTATTTTCAAATATTCACTTCTTTCTAAAAGCTTTGTTAAAACTTGGCAAGATTAAAATTGTACTGCTTATAAAGGGTGTTTTTTTAGATGTCTGGTTTTCAAGAAGACCATATGCCTATATGGCTCGAATAAATTCCAGCCAAGAAACCCAATTTTCGACCACTTTTTGCAGCAATTGGGGCCGTATGTCAGCAATAATACGCCGAATATTCTCTTCCAAGGCGACAATCGTATTAGGATTATCTGCGTAGACAAGCGACTTCATAAAACCTCACAAAAAATAGTCCAGCGGTGTTAAATCGCACGATCTTGGAGGCCACGCCACAGGCCCACGACGCGAGATAATGCGCTCACCAAAAGATTCCTTCAATAAATTGATTGTTTCGTTGGCTTTATGGCATCTAACGCCTTCTTGTTGGAACCAAAGGTCATCCACATCAACATCCTCCAATTTAGGCACGAAAAGGTCTTCAATCATGGTGCGCGATGACAGATGGACTCATTCGGGTCTTCTTCGATACTCTGCTCCTAAGCAGAAATATAGCGTCTTTGGTGCGCACTGTACGGCGTCTCTGAGGATGCATATTATCCCCTAGAGTAAACGTGGTGCGAAATCGATCCATGATTGCTCGAATTACCGACTCTGCTATGCCATTTTTTCGACCGAATATTGGACGCAGCGCGCTATGCGTCGCGCGAAGCGAACCATAATTTCGAAAACAAAAATTGTACGATTTGCAAACGTTGTTCAGGAGTTAGTCTATTCATTATGAAATGGCAAACCAAACTGAGCATAAATCAAGTGACAGCTGTCAAAAAGACCAACTCCGACAACAGTATTGCCAGATTGAAAACCACACGTCTAAAAAAAAACCCTTTATATTGGACATTTATGTATGTGAAATTGACGCTTTCACCACTTTGAAGCTTTATTGCACAAACATTATATTTAATGCGTCCGTCATGCACATTTACCGATTTATGTATGTTCGTTATGCAAAGAGGAACCCTTAAGCTGATGGTTATTTAAGGCGTACGGTGTACTCAATGTGATGTTTGCAGCATGTCACTTAAAAATAAATTAATATTAAAGCTTACATAGCAGTTAATAGGTTTTATTTTGTATGGTTTTGCATTTATTGAAATCTTTAAATGACAGCGTAAATCTGTGCAGTGCAGTGTGTTATGTGGGAAGAAATTATAAAAGGATTTCTTGCCTTCATCTTCGCGGGGCATACAATTCACACAATAATAAAAATAATTAATGGTGTCGACTATACACACTCAATACCTGTTCACCATATGCAGCTTTTAATTCGAAAACATATTTATATACAGGTACAGTCCGCAGCTCTAGATTGAGGTCAGAATTAATTTCCAAATTTAAAATTTGATAGTTCGAAAGTTATTCCCTCAGTACTGCCTTTATGGAAATAACGATATCTTTTAAGGAATAATCCTGGAGTTACGACTTATTCATTCAAAAAAAATACTGGTCAAACTTTCTACAAAATTGCATTCAAAAGTTATATTCCCTTAAAAGTGTATTGAAGTGTAGACGGCGTATTCTCATGATGAGCAGAAGATGAGCTATATGGACCATGTAGGAAATAACGCCTATTGTCACCTTCTCCTCAGACATTAGGTATGTCATTTTTTTCGTAAAATTTTCTTTACTGACAAACTTGCAGGTTCTTTATTTAAGACAGAATGCGTGCAAGGATATTTTCTAGTGAAATCCTACAACAGGTATAGATATAGCGCAAAATAGTTATATTTTACAGAAATATTGCATCACGCAAAGCACGCGTAGTGTTCATAAAACCAACACACATAAAATGTAAACGACTTTCCTTTGTTTTTATTGAGCCACGTGTTAATTATTGCATGAAACAGGATCCGTGCATCACGCATACATGCCGTATACGATACGACGGCCGGCATACCTCATGATGATTAAAATGAAAATTGGGAAATAAAATTTTCCGATAACTTGTGCTTTTATGAAAAATATAAATTATTCTTTGCCAGTATACCTACAACTACATACATATGTATAGGTACCATAAAACGGAAGATTAAAGAAGCACGAGAAAATTAATATCGTTGAAATCAATAAAAAATTATATTGTAATTCCAAAAGTTTGAAAAAGTATTTTTCATCATGCACAAAAGGATGAATTTTGTGTAATAGAAATGTGGAAACAAAATGTTGCATAAAATACATATTTTGAGTTGATTACATATAGTTAGTTTTGAGTTGAATAAGAATTTTTGTTTGAAGGACCTGTCAATACTTTTCGCGTCAAAATAAGGTGTAAAATGTTGTTGGTACTTTTTTTTTAAATAAAGGGTGGTTTTAAAAGAGGTATGGAAATTTTTTAGAAAAAAAACACAATAAGAAAGAAAATTTGTTTTTATCAAAACAGGTCCTTACGCTTTGTCTTTTTTTTTGTTTTTGGACTGCGATAAAGAAGATATTTTATGATAAATACGATCTTCTTTTAGGTCTATCAGGTCAAGTCTCTTGTTGTAAGGGAGTTTTTCGTAATGATTCTCTAAACCTTACCCTCTCAGCGCAAACCTCAGAAATCTTTTTCAAATAATTACACTCACAATTAGAATTCATTTTATAAGTAGATAAATTAATTGCATAAAAGGAACTTGGAAAATTAATAAAAAAAAAAAAAAAAATATCAAAAAAAAAAAACAAATCTGAATTTTGGCAAAGGGATTTGTATTGACCTTTTAAGCATGTCCTAGAAAGTCCCCTGAATTTGAAATACTAGTTCTGATTCTGTGGGGTGAAAAAGACAAAATCCATTTTTTGTCAACACCTCTGGAGGTATCTGATTTGTATCAAAAATGTCAAAACAAAACTTTTAGCTTATAAATTCTTCACGAAAAAGACAAAAGATGAAGGAAAATCGTGCGCGAATGTTAAGGTAATAAATACATGGTGAGCCAAATAAGACCTACCTTTGCATATGTAAACAGCTCTGAAGTACTCCAAACGTAACTCTGGATCACCACGATTGAGCTTTTGAACCAACTGGAATTTTTTAGGGTGCAGGTGCAGATACTTCTTCAAAATCGTTCCACGCGGTATAACCTACTGTGTGAAGTCAGCTGCAAAACTTTTACGAACGACCTGGACGTTTTCGTTAGATTGTCTTTAACGAGGTCTGCCCGTACTTCTCACACCTCTAACGTTCCCATATCGCTGACATTTTCTCACCACAGGACGAATTGTCGCAGCTGTATTGGAACATTTTGAACACCATAAATTTTGTACAAATGAATTAAACAACTAAAGGGAATGTCCATTTTACCATGGAGCTGTGGCCCAAAGTGTATACTTAATTTTATATCCAATTAAAGGTAGTAATATAAGCTTTTCACTAGAGCTAAAAATGTATATGTCATCACTGAATTTTTTGAAATATCGGTGTGGGAAAGACAGCGCCAAAAAAAAAGTGGTTTGTCTAGAAGTCAAAACTCAATATCTCAAAATGTGTGAAGCTTATCAAAATAACTTAAAGACAAAAAAAATACCTTTCATTATTATATGAATGTAATTTTGCTACGTCAATTATTTCACCCGTTATGGACAATTATTTGGAACAAAATCTGAAATCCTTATTTTGCCATCGGCAACTTCAAGCCCGAATGCCTCGACTTTCCCATGAACTATTTTTTCCCATCTAACGTTTTTTTTTTTTCAACTAGTGCTTATTTCGTGAATGGTAACACTTAGCTCATGTCTGATTTGACAGATAATTAGCTTTATCCTTCCGCTGAACGAATATGGTTGTGTATACGCTTCGCTAAGTGGGCCTGCGATCGACTTAGAGAAGATGCCGATTTTGCCATCATCTTTTCAGATGAAGCTCATTTTGATCTTGGCGGGTAGTAAACAAGCAAATTTGTCGCATTTGGGGCACAGAAAACCCGCACGCATACATTGAAAAGCCGATAAACCCAAAACGAGTCACTGTTTGGTGCGGATTTTGGTCCAGAGGCACAATTGGGCCATTTTTCGAAAATGAGCAAGGAGTGGCCGTTACAAGCAATGGCGATCATTATCGGGCCATGTTGAACGAATTTTTGTTCACAATTGAAGAGGAGGATATTGGCAACATTTGGTTTCAACAGGACGGCCGGCGCTACGTGCCACACAGCCGAAGCTACACTCGATGTTTTGAGCCATTTTCAAAAAAAAAAAGTTATTTGGCGGACCCTTTATTACTCATGTATCGGGCTTCACGTCACCTTTCATTTGATACCAAACTTGTTCGTGTACACTCTGAGCCAGAAATGGGAAATTCACTTTTAAAAAATCTGCCTATCCAAACTGACGGCATTGCCATAACTGAAAATTCATTGAATAATTCTTTTGAATACAAAAATTAGTAAAGGCGATATTACAATGTCAAATATATGTGTCGCATTATGCCATATAAAATATGATATGATATCTATTTTTGAAATATAAATTTGACGATCACACTTATATTTTGAAACATATTTATTTGACAAACTTGCCATATTTATATGATAATTTAGGTGGGGGCAAACTTACTATTTAATTTTTAAACATAAATACATATAGCAACCTTCATAGATATTACAAAGACAAACACGAGGAATTCTTGAACTGGCTCTTTCTCAATTTTAAAATTCAAAATTCTAATCCAATTTTCATCGGTGGGTATATGTCCTTAACCTTTTGCAGAATGCTCGCATTATGCATACCAATATATTATAATAATTTTAAGGGTACAGTCATAACTGTTTTCGCGTATACCTTTATTACAAAAATATTATTTGCCAGATTAATTCGTCCCAAAGAGCTTTTAAAATACTTTTGATTGCGTTTGAGTATGTGTAATTGTGTATAGGAATGATTAAGTGCAGTAGTTAAAAATATATGTTATTAAAAAAAATTTATTTGTCGTGTGCAAATACCTCAAAATAATGTTCGTTTTCTTTCGACTATAGGTATATCATGTTCATGTTCACATCTCACGTGCCAAAGGAAAATTCAGTGAAACATTTTTATTTAAGCAATGCAGACGATTACAGTCATGCAATAGGTAGATATTATGTTTGTTACATTTTACTTAAGTTCCATAGTAAAAAGAAGGAAATAAATTTAATAGCCCAACTAATGTCGGAAATAGTTATAACTTAAAAAAAAGATGATGCATAATTTCGTGTGTGTGTTTTATCCAGGAAGGTTATGCGTAGAAATAAAAATTTTCAAACAACGAATATAGAGCATAAGATGTTGCATGTTTCATTTTGTAAACTTACATAAATATGAAATTTCGAGACGCCTCGAAGGAATTAAAATAATAATAGTATACATTAATATGTTATAGAAATATAAAGGGTGTTTTTTTAGACGTCTGGTTTTCAATAAGAACTAAAACGTATATAATTTAATGTTATGGCAAAGAATTTAGCTTTACTATAATGATAAGGTTTTAAAAATGATTTCGGCAAGTGGCCGCCGCGGCTGACTCGAATAAATTCCAGTCGAGAGGCCCAATTTCCAACCACTTTTTGCAGCAATTGGGGCCGTATGTCAGCAATAACGCCCGAATATTCTCTTCCACATAACCCGACAACAAATAGTCCAGCGGTGTTTAATCGCGCGATTTTGGAGGCCACGCCATAGGCCCACGACTCGAGATAATGCGCTCACCAAAAGTTTCCTTCAATAAATTGATTGTTTCGTTGGCTGTATGGCATTTAGCGCCGTCTTGTTGGAACGTAAGGTCGTCCACCTCATCAGCATCCTCCAATTCAGGCACGAAAAAGTCAATAATCATAGCTTTAAAGAGTTCCCCATTGACTGTAACATTATGGCCGGCTTCATTTTTGAAGAAATATGGACCCATGATTCACTATGCCCATAGAGCAGTGACTTTTTGAGGATGTAATGGCGTCTCAACAATGGCTTGTGGATTATGATCACTCCAATACGACAATTTTGCTTATTAACGTATCCATTCAACCAAAAATGGGCTTCATCGAATATTGGACGAAGCGCGCGATGCGTGGCGCGAACCGAATCATTATTTTGGTTAAAAAATTTGCACGATTTGCAAATGTTGTTCAGGAGTAAGTCTATTCATTATGATATGGCAAACCAAACTGAGCAAAAATCAAGTGACAGCTGTCAAAGAGACCAATTACGAAAAAAGTATTGCCAGATTGAAAACCACACCTGTAAACTAAACATCCTTTATAACTCCAAGTTGACAGAGAAGAAATCAATGCTACAACGTTTAAATAAAGATATCTGGAAGACCTCTTCAATATTTCTTTGAAAGAGCAAGCTAATAAACTCTTAAAATTATCTTATCTAAAGAGGTTAAAGAGGTTTTAAAGAAGTTTCATAATGAGATATGAAAAATAACTGAAAAAAAGTCTATTACGGCTGTTCTGATATTCGGTCGAATATGAAAACGGCAACGAAAATTGAATCCGTGCGGATTGAAAACGATTGTTCTGATTTCGAGTCAGATTTACTTTTAAGTTTTACCAACTTGATCAACAAAACATTTTCGAAATCAGCTGTTATGTATGCAAGACCTGTCAAAAACTAAATTGTAATCCGCCAACAAAAGGATAACCGAATTTAAAACGTCAATTTGGCGGATTGTGGATCCGTTCGTTTTGAAGAATTCGCAAATCGTTTTCGAATACGGAATTTGGAACAGCGAAAATTCATAAACGTGAGGAAATAGAATTCGAACGGAAATCGGAACAGCCGTGTATAAGATGTTTTTCAGATGTATTTTAAAGTATTGGCTTAAAATTATATTTTTTAAGAATTCATCAAGTGCTTATTAAGTGCAATGTTATGAATAAGATTAAGAGCTGATCAATTTGTTTCAAGAATTCTTCGAAAGTTTCTTTGTCATAGATAGCTCAGTGAACCTTGGAACTTTTGAATTATAATTTGAGTGTTTTAAGCTCATATTGAATGGCGAGTAAAGAACTTTTCTACGGAATCTGCAAGCGATGAAACTGTCTTCATATTTTTGAACTTCGACACCTATGCACACCCTTATAAAGGGTTTTCCAATAAGAGGTGTTATTTTGATATTCAAAGAAAAATGGCATTTTTTGAGATAAATGATCATTTCCTTATAAAGAGGAAGGTATGCCGTTAATAATGGAACACAACATCAGCCAAATGGCCGCCACAAACACGCTTACAGGACCATATCCTTTTCATGAAATTTTCCATAACCAAATCGCAAAGTGGCTGCCCTATGTCCTCGATAGCCTCACGAATTCCATCTTTGAGGTCTTGAATCGACGCTGGGCTGTTGGCGTAGACCTTATCTTTCACGTGGCCCCAAAGGAAGAAGTCGCAAGGTGTTAAATCACAAGATCTCGGTGGCCAATTGTGATCACCTCTTCGAGAGATAACACGGTCCGGAAACTTTTCCCGTAAAAGATCGATGGTTTCATTGCTTGTGTGGCACGTAGCGCCGTCTTGTTGAAAGTAAACGTTGTCCAGATCAATACCATCCAATTCCGGCCATAAAAAATTATTAATCATCTCTCGATAGCGCAATCCATTGACCGTAACTGTTGCTCCAGCCTCATTTTCGAAAAAGTAAGGTCCAATGACCCCGCCGGACCATAAACCGCACCAAACAGTCACGCGTTGAGGATGGAGAGGCTTTTCAACAATAACTCTTGGGTTTTCCGAGCCCCAGATGCGACAGTTTTGCTTGTTGACGTAGCCTCCGAGGTGGAAATGGGCCTCATCAGTCAAGATGATTTTTCGATGAAACTCCGGATCATTTTCATGCATTACAAGGACCCAATCAGCAAAGACACGACGTTGTTGATGATCAGCCGGCTTGAGTTCTTGTGTTAACTGAACTTTATAAGCCTTAAGACCCAAGTCTTTATGCAAAATACGGTGTAATGACGTTTGTGGAATGCCTAATTCTAAAGAACGACGAGGAATGGACAAACCTGGGTTTTCTTCAATACTTTGGGCTACAACAGAAATATTCTCAGTTGTTCTTGAGCAACGTGCACGGGTTTTATTCTTCACATCACTAACTTGTCCCAACAGCTCGAATTTGTCCACCAATTTCTGTATTGCGCTCCGACAAGGTGCTTCACGACGACCCAAAAATGTTTTAGTTTTACGAACCGTCTCTGCCAAATTTTCACCATTTTTATAGTGAATTTTAATAATTTCAATGCGTTGTTGAAGCGTGTATCGTTCCATTTTTATTAATGGCGTAGTTTCTACTTGTCAAATGTCAAAAAATGACAGCTTCAAAAGTGACAGCTACCGAAATAGCGGGCTATTCAAAATAACACCTCTATTGGAAAACCCATCTTTCTTCGTAAAAAGACAGTTCTTGTTTAGTTAGCCGATCGTCCGCGAGATCTGCTGGACTTTTTTGGCTGTTCTCCATTTCGCAATCATTTCGCATTCAATTGTTGGTCAATTTTAATTTGAAAAATTGTATTTGGCAATGCTATCGATTAAGAAAAACATCATTTCACATATCTCCACATCGAAATTTTAATCATGTAGGTACTTAATTTGTTCGCAATATAATTCTTCGCTAATTATAACTGCGTTTTTTTATTACTTCGCAATTTATTATTTTTGAAATTCATTGGTACGTGTAGTACCAGCAGGATTAAATTTGAAATCTCCGTCGAATATAGCAACGGGATGTATACTATTAACTCTCCAATAGAAACAAACTCGACTAAAACTAGGGTAAGAAGGTGAGTAGTTTTTATACATAATTGATTTAAAACAGTTCAACAATCCCAAGCTATAAATATGATTCGGGTAAAAAACATTGCCAGTTTCTATTATTTTATGAGTATAATTTACAAATAGTTATTTCACAAACAGATGACAAACAAACAAGTATGAATTTTATTCAAAATATATTCTACGCTTATAACAATGTGTACGTTTTTTTATTTCTATTATTGAAATTGATTTACAACTTTGCTTTTTGCAAGCTGATGCAATTGACAAAATATCATAAACTCGCAGTACTTGTCAGAAAAATATATCAATATTCTTTTCCATCATAATCCGTATCTGCACGATGCAACTGCAATCATAAAGCATAGCATCAAGCTCAATGTTTTGAAATTTGATATTCCTTCCTTATCGACAATAACATCCTATAAATGCCACTTCAGTGTGCCATCATGAAACGCTTTATCCAAGTTGAAGTAGGTGCATTGAATCGAAAAATTGAAACCTACTTGACACCTGAAACCCATCGTTTTTGGATATGCTCGTATATGTATGTATGTGTATCTTTCCCAGATTTTATATTGAACCTTCATACATCTGTTGTTATAAAGTTGAATCTAGCTATCTACTATATAAACAGTAATTCGCTTTCTTATGCAAATATATCGTTCAAATGTATCAGGTTACTGGTATATACAACAAACCACAAGAGCGGACTGTATACAGAAGATGCAGAAGAGGTTCCTTTTCCTATACACACTGAAGGGCTAAAGATGCAAGCATTTTAAAACCACAGCAGTTAAGATAATCCTGGGGCATTCGTCTAGTCTTTTTTAATGCTGCAAAACAAAAGAGCACAAGACCAACCGAACGTTGTTTTTTTTTTTTTTGTGGACCAGTATGACACTTAATCCCTTCATCCATTTTTATAAAGATTTATTTTTGTTATGGGACGTGTGTCTGTATATGTAGGTATAGGAGTAATTTACATGATATCAATGTTCTAACGCATTGGAACGAACGAAGAATAATTAAATATAGGTTGGAGCTGTAGCTATTTACAGGGGATTTGTATTTTTTTTATGGTTTCCATAACCCCTAGTTCCTCTGTTGCTTCAGACACGTGGTTTGTCTTTGTCCATATTAAATATGCTCGTACTTGCGTTAAAAATGATGCTTCCGTAAATTCATTTAAAAAAAAAAAAATTATAGCATCGCTTGAGGATTATTTTTAAATTAGAATTGGTGTTTACAGTTCATATCCAATAAATTGGGTATTTTACTTTTGGTTCTTTTAAAAACAGGGTGCATCGAATAAAATTCAAAATAAATATATTTCGACTTTATGTTTGATCGCGAAGAGAGAATTATTTGTTGGTGATGGGATCTGATTTTTCGTTTAGATATGGCTAAGATAATTTTAATGAACAAAAATTATTTCTAACAAAAACTATAGCAAGTTACCATCACATCCAGGGGCCGAATTACCGCATCAGTTATCGAGTAATACGTGACTGAATTATGTGAGTTTGGCATTACCGCTCACGTTATGGAGTCATCATCCCCATAGGTTTTACTCGTTCATTCGATCACTGATGGCACTCACTCGATCAGTCACTGATGCCGTAATTTGGCCCCAGGTCTACTTGGGAGGATGAGACATTCTTGGTAGACGAATCAGTTCATTTTTATACTGATGGATCAAAGACGCGCAGTGTCATAAGTCCACAGGCCAAAAGTACATAATGGGCTTTTGACCTACTTGGATGAGTTTTAAGTCCACAAATCAATTGTGAACTTTTAACCCAACTAATTTAGTAAAAAGATCACAAAATTTCGAGTCGTAACGCCACAATATTAAGAAGAAGGTGGGGCCATACGTCCACAATTATAGTAAATAACCTATATAACCATATATTTTCCTATACATTATAACCAAATATTTACAAAAATATTTTTATTTTAAAAATGTGTTTTATGAAAAATAGAAAAATCGTTTTAGGAAAAAAAAAATGTATCATACTTTGAGGTTAATAATTTAATAAAAATAAATTGTCTACATAAAATTCGACTTAAACAATTCAACTAAAAACAATTCGATGGAAATATCGCCAAAGTAATTCAAAACAAAATCTATTACTTCAAAATAATAATTAGCTTGAAACAATGATGTCTCCTTAAATCCAAAAAAAAATTGCATATAACCAACCTCGAACCTACTCCAAATCGTATAGTGAAGCCGAGCAGGGTGTTGCAGGGGGGTAAGATTGCCCCCCATATCTACTTCACTGTTTATATCCCGTAAACTTTATATTTTTGTCTAAATATAGAATTTATATGGCCAGAAGTTATTTATTTTATTCGAATAATAAATTCATTTTTAAAAATATATAAAGTAATAGTGAAAAATTCGTGCGGATTTTGTTGTTTCTACACGAAGATGACAAGTTCAAATAATTATGGACTTATGACCCACTTAAGTGAGCCTTGGAACCACAATCTGTGGGTCATTGGTCCACAAAGAAATCCTGTAGACTTCTGACACAATTGGATGGGTTATAAGTCCACAATGGATTTGTGGACTTATAACTCAACCAAGTGGGTCAAAAGTCCATTATGAACTTTTGACCTGTGCACGTATGACACTGCGCCGGGTTGGTTGAGGTGTGTACTCAGGTAAACTAAACTGATGTCTCTCATTTCGTCTTCCTAATCATTGAAGCGTTTCCCAGGTAGAACTTTAAGCAGTCAGAGAAGTTCTGTCTTTGCTTGAGGAAAACGTGATATGTATCAAAAACTGATATCCGTTTATCTTCTTTTAGACAGTGAAGCTGCTATTAAACTTCTGGACTCAGTCTCTACAAATTCTAGAACAGCCATAAACTGTCGATCATATCTCGATGAAATAGCGCTTCAGTTCACCTTTGCTGGGTGCCGGTCCATATGGCCTGTAAAGCTGATGAACTCGCTAAAAAGGGAACTACAATACCTATCTCAAAAGAAAGAACAGACCTAAGGAGTAAAATTAAAAAAATAAAAAGTTTACTCCGGGATCTTAGCACCATACGTGTGATTTTCGCAAAAAAAAAAGTATGCCATCTTAAAGGTCAGTAATTGGTCAAAAAATGTCGTTACAGTAATTGATCAGACATAGATTTGTTTGAATAAATTTTTAGATTTTTAGCACCTCCTGTTTCGCAAAAAAGTAGATATCCCATCTGAAATATCTTAGTGAATATGAATAGTGACCTCTCAAAAGGTCAACTATTTTCAGAAATCGGTCAGCTAAAGAATTTTTTGCAAATTTTTAAAGTTTTGTCAATGTCATTATATAGATTGTGACCTCGATATAATCTTAAATACTTCATTAAATTTTACCTCTGAAACCCTCAAAAAAAATAGTAACAAAAATACATTTTTATTTTTTGGCCATAATTAAATAATTTTGTCATTTTCTTGAGCTCAAAATGTTTCCTAATCCTAAGAAGTACGAAAACAATAGAAATGGATTAATGTTTTTGTTTTAGTGGACTATATTACATTATAGACACACACACACAAACTATAATTCGCAAGGACTTTTACAAAAAGGAGCCATCACAGTGGGCCCTCGCACAGTAGTTGTTGCCATTAGCCTAAAGGTCAAATTTTAATGTTAAAAATACATAACCGAATTTTGTTTGTTTGGATTAAATGACCTTTTATAATACATATATGGGGCGTGTCAGTGGGCGGAAAATCAATGTGGTGATTTATTTTACTATATACCTACCTTATCATGCCTTAAAATGTCATCTCATTCGGTTCAGTGGTTCAGATTCTATTGATTTATGTGCTGCTCCTTACAAAGTGAACCAATGTGCGTCACTTAGACGATTCAATTAATGCTCCTAAAAATGGTCATACCTACTACTTGGTTGGACTTTCATAAATATCACCCTAAAAAAGGAAGCCTTTCAACCACTTATATTAAATTGACAACTAAGCATACCTTTGTCTGATCCCTTTCTTCGTCACATCGGGAAGAAGAAATCAATAAAAATTCATGTAAATATATAACCGTACTTAAGTTCCAAGAAACGATAAACAAAAGTTGCAATCCATACTTGCATATCTTTGGTAAAAATGTGTAGGTATCTTTTTAATATTTATTTATACAATATTGAGTTAAAATATCGTTTAAGCGTGATTTTTAAAAGACTTTCATTTAAAATACTTAAGACTTCATTTCATATTCATTATGGTTTTGCCGAAGAATCTCACACGAAACTCTCTTAGTTTCGAACATCTGACAATAAAATTGGAAACATCTTCTCTTTCCTTGAGGTTGCAAATATCACACAAAATAGGAAGGTCAGGGCGATGTGGAATGATCATTTCCCCTCGTACTTTAAATATCATACTTATCATTGAGAGCGGCGATCGATTTAAGAAGTAAGATTTTTCTTGCAAGTTGTAGTTGAGCTGGCTATAGATCATCCTATACATGAGAACATTGAGCTTCCAAGACATAACCGCTGTAAGCTGCACAACTGACACCATCCAATATACTTGCAAGCAACTTTCTTAGAATGGCGGGACTGATATTTGGTTGAATCTGAACACGTTCTCCACAATCAACCCCTATTTCTTCCCATTTTTTGACGAGGTTCCCTTTCATAGTATGATTATCGACTTGAGAACCAAATTTGGCAGCCTTCCTTCATCCATCTCCAGTAGCTTCTATTTTTATTCAAAATGCAGTTTTAGTGTATCGAGGAATAACGGTGACATAGTAGTTTCCAGATGAACCATGTAATTTGGAGTACAGGCCGGCAACCGAAAAATTCGTTTAAGGAAGTAACGGGTGATTTTTTAGCTGGTTTGGTTTTGGCAACACTGGTTTTGACAGCTGACGTGTGTTTAGTACCTTGTGTCACTGTCAAACAGCTTCAGTTTGGTTTGCAATTTAACCATGGATCGTCTTACAAATGAACAACGCTTGCAAATTATTGAATTTTACTATCAAAATTCGTCCTCGGTTCGAAATGTTCATCACGCGCTGCTTGTGTTCAGCGATGAGGCTCATTTTTGGTTGAATGGGTACGTAAATAAGCAAAATTGCCGCATTTGGAGTGAAGATAAGCCAGAAGCATTGCAACAGCTACCAATGCATCCCGAAAAAGCCACTGTTTGGTGCAGTTTATGGGCCGGCGGCATTATTGGGCCATATTTCTTCAAAGATGATGCGAATCGCAGCGTTACTGTCAATGGTGAACGCTACCGAGCGATGATAACAAACTTTTTTTTGCCCGGAATGGAAGTTCTTGACTTGCATGATATGTGGTTTCAACAAGACGGTGCCACATGCCACACAGCACGCGAAACAATGGCGCAATTGCGAGGCGAGTTTGGTGAACAGTTAATTTCACGTTTCGGGCCGGTCAATTGGCCGCCTAGATCGTGCGATTTGACACCATTAGATTATTTTTTGTGGGGGTATGTCAAAGCTAATGTCTATAGGGACAAGCCTGCTTCGATTGACGCACTGGAAGCCAACATCCATGCATTCATTCGTGAGATACCGGCCGATATGTGTGAAAGAGTATGCCAAAATTGGACTCAGCGGATGGGCTACCTGAGACGCAGCCGCGGTCAACATTTGCATGAAATTATCTTTAAACATTAAATTGCAAGGTTCAAACTATCGATTCAAATAAATATTTCATTCATTTTTTCGAATTTTTTGTGTTTTTTTTTTTTTTAAAGTTCTAAACCTCTTAAAAAATCACCCATTATCTGATGAGAAACTTTTCCACAGCATCGAACTGCCAGTATTCCCACACTTGAGCACCATACAGCATAATGGAGAAATCGGTCGCATGAAATATCTGTATCTTTGCGCTATGGTCCACAAACCGACTCTCCATGCAACGTCCCCAGACTGAAGAAATAACTCTCTTCGCCTCAGCTAAGTTTGTCTCAAAATGCTTTTTGAAGTTAAGGTTAAGACAGATCAAAACACCAAGGTACTTATACTCTCGAAAAATTTCCAAATTCTGACCTTTGTAGCTCCACCTTTTCTTTCTCGAGTATCTACCACCTCCATCCCTGAAGATCATCATTTTTGATTTTAAAAGATTCACAGACAGATTCCAAAGATCACAGTAGCGTTTCAGACGATTGATCATTCGCTATACATTCCTTCAACTGATTCCGCCAGAAAAACAATATCATCGGCAAAAATGAGGCAAGGTTTTTGCAAATCTCCCAACTCATTGCCACCTCCAACTTCCAACACAATATTATTTATGTAATTATAAACAAAATGAAGAGCAAAGTACTCAATACACATCCTTGCCCGACTCCCATTTGCGTTTCAAAGTCATCCGACGTAAATTTACCATCCTAAACATAGGACACACAATAAGGCTGAAGAATAAACTTTTAATGAAATCAGTACACACTATTTTTGAATGCATTTTACACAAATCACCCTGTATACCTATGTGTATATCCAAGAATATTTCAAACAAATTTTCCAAATGCCCCAGAGGTATTCAGCTTTGGGTCATAAAGTCTAAAACAGATGGCACAATTTATTAGAATTTCGGTCAAAATAACTAGAACGTTTGTTTTATCTTGAATTTCATGGAAAAAAGATCAAAACGTCATCGTAAATAAAATAATAATTTGTACGTTTCAAAGCCAAGCATCAAAGAAGTATGGTATACCTATTACCACAGGAATTTCTTCATCTGAAATTTGTTTATCTTTGGAGTTTAGTACAAAAATAAAAAAAAATTAATTAATTATGTACCTAAATAAAAAAGGGACACAATATTGTTAAAGACTTCATTGGCAGTATATGTATGTATGGATGGCGCGTGCAGTATTGTATTTTACCTATTTTTAAATTTTTGTTTTTATTGTGAAAATATTCAAATCAACGAGTGGTATAAATCTCAACAATATCTAATATCTCCTTGAGTTATTCTTAACCTATGAGATTACGAAAAATACAACAACATTTCTTTCTTTTAAACTAATTTTAACTCAAACGAATAAATTACTCTGCTGTGTAACACTGGTTCATAAACGTTAAATTACCATTTTAAACGTAAATATCAACCACATCAAGATTTGTGTTATGTCTTTGGGGATATACCTCATTATTGTAATATGGTCACCGTAGTTTGTTTGTTTACGTATAGTCTTGAGACATCAGATTTCAGTTCCTTAATTGACTCTGCAAGGCAAACAAATACGACCTAACATTTTTTTTTTTTTATGATTTGTCAAGGAAAATTGAGCCCATCTATTAAAATAATGATTTTCTAGACTGGCCCATTAGCCACGTAGCCAGGGATATATTATCTTCTTTTTTTCTTTAAGTCAAAAACAGTCATCTTTCATTAATACGTCTTACGTATAGTTATATACGGATTGTTTTCAACCTCTGTTTTAATATGAAAATATAAAAGCGGAAGAAAAAGAAGGAAAGAAATGAGTAGAAAGCAACGTAGCTATTCATTATATTTCACGGATGCGTTATTTAAAAAATGAAAAAAAAAAATCATTAAACACACCACGAAGATTGTGTCTGGAAGATAAACAACATATAGAACGATACATTTCTTGTGCGCTATGTTTACTCATAATAGAAATTGCTTGAAGCTTGACGGTACACTTTAGTGATGTTGAACGTGCAGCACCTGCATTTGCTTCGGATTTTTTTTTTCTGTTTTTTTAAGGAATTTTCAATTCAACTTTAAATCAAAAAATATATCGAAACTCTTGAAACTTTCTATTCGAGATTTAAGTACCTTTATTGGTTTTCAAATAGGGACGAGTCGATGTTGACAGTCTGTGGCGGCCATTTTGTTTTGGCGCTGTCTGTCAAATCTGTTGTTTATTATTCATTCAAATCATCATGACAAGTTATACGATTGAGCATCAGTAAGTACGTCCAAATGATAAAACTTTTAATATCAAAATTTCTTCTGGCAAATAAAGATACGCGCGTATGCGCCAATTTCACGTTTTACATGGTTCTTTTCCAGTCCACAATTCAATGTTTGGTAGCGAAATTTGATTCAATCGTATCAGTAAACAATCAGCCAACACTCATACGTCAACGAAACGCAATGATTACCGAAAATATCGCTGCAGTCGGTGAGAGTCAACCATCACCATCAAGGGATAGCGCTACCGATCGATGATAACCAATTTCATTTTATCCAAATTGGATGATATGGATGTGAAAGTCATGTCATTCCAACAGAACGGCACAACGTGACATAAAGCGAATTCCACAATGGATATTATGCATGAATGATTTGAGGGTAGGGATAACTCTCGCTGAAGTGATGTGATTTGGCGGCCATCAAGAAGGGGCGGTGATTTGACCCCATAAGCCCTTTTTTGGTGGGGTTTTCTGAAATCGTATAGGTCTAAACTTATGAGCCGATGAAAGTACCATCTAAAAGGTAAGCAATTGGTAAAAAAAAAATTCAACTAGCTTCAGAAATTGGTCAGCCTTAACGCCGTGTTATTCCAATCAATTTAAACATAAATTAAATACGAATTTAAATTAAAATCGTATTATGAGCTATTTTTTGTAAATGTGTATTTTGCGTTTAATGACTTCAGAACGTTAATATCTGGATTTGATTATTTCCTAATTTTTCAACATAAGTTGACAAATTTTCCTATACTCATAGATAATAATAGGTGTTTTTTTAGACGTGTGGTTTTCAAGAAGAAATAAAAGGCATATCATTTAATGTTATGGCCAAGAGTTAAGCTTTATTATAAGGATAAGCCCGCCGCGGTTGGCTCGAATAAATTCCAGCCGAGAGGCCCAATTTTCGACAGCGGATGGACTCATTCGGGTCTTCTTCGATACTCTACTGCACAGCAGCAATAGCATCTTCGGAGCGCATTGTACGGCCGGCGTCTCTGAGGATGCGCGTATGAAAGGTGAAAACGATTTCATTTGGACGAATATCGATGCACATACCGTTTACTTCGGAGCAATACGAGCCGCAAAACGTCAAATTTATACTACTCGATTAAATACATCGCTTAGTGGAAGAGAGCTATGGAAAAATCTTCGTGAAATCGGAATCGCAAAAGGCAAAAAAAGCTGCGTTGATGAAATTCTAAGGCATTTGATTTGGTCGACCACTTTGTTTTATGTCAACTATGTTCTATCTAATCTCCTCCCCATCTCTCGTGGCCTCCCGCAAGGAACAATCCTAGGTCCTCTATTATTCTCTATGTATGTAAATGAATTGCCGAACATTGTTAGACACTGCTCAGTACATATGTATGCGGATGACGTACAACTATATTTTAGCTGTCCACTAGGCTCTTTGAATGATGCAGTAAGCTATGTTAACGAGGATTTGGAAGCTATTTCAAACTGGTCCCAGCGAAATAGTCTTTTGTTAAATCCCAAAAAATCAAAGTCCGTTGTGATTTCGAGAAAAACTCTTAAAATCTCCTGTTTGCCACCTATTATCCTGCATGATACTCCAGTCCCATATGTTGAAACTGCAAAGAAGCTTGGAGCAGTGTTTAACCGCACTTTAACTTGGTCCAATCATATCAATTCAGTTGTTGGAAAAACATATGGAAGGCTTCGAACCTTCTGGTTAACATTTCACACCTATAAAAATGCGTGTGCTACTAGCAAAAACGCTGGTTATACCAATTTTAATATATGGTTGTAAAATGAATACATTCAAAATGTAGCTCAATGAGCAAAAGAAGACTAAATGTAGCATTTAAAAGTATAACTCGCTACGTTTTCGGCCTTAAGAGATATGAGATATGACCACATAAGTTATTACTGCGAACTTCTCTTTAACTCAACCTTTGATAACTATTTAAAGTTACGAACCCTCACTTTACTCTCAAACATTCTTCTAAGCCAACAACCTCAATACCTTTATGAAATGATTACCCCTTCATCCCCGCAAAGAAATCGAATGCTTGTTAATTCACGCTATTCCTCAGTTAAATCCGAAAGTCAATTTCAATTTTTTGAATTCTCTACCACGATGTATTAGAGAAATTAATGATGCTTCAAGACTTAAAGATAAAATACGATTGCATTTCTCGGAATAAAAAGAATATTAGAATATATTGTGCCTTAATTTTTTTTTCTTTTTTTTTGAAATTAAGTTTTTGAATAGAAGCCTTCTGCATATTGTTCTCTTCTTCTTGTTTGTATTAAAATTTATAATTAATTATAAACTTTAATTTAATGTAATAATTACAACCTTGTCAAACACTAGCTTCCATATTGTTATTTTAGCTTATGTCTAAATTATAAGACAATCTGTCTTCTTGTACATAAGAATTGAATTATTAAATAAATAAATAAAATAAATTATTCACTAGAGTAAACGTGGTGCGAAACCGATCATGGTTGCTCGAATTTATGCGATTTTGGGATTATGTCGACCGAATATTGCACGCAGCGCGCGATGCGTCACCCGAACCGAACCATTATTTTGGTAATAAATTTGCAAACGTTGTTCAGGAGTAAATCAATTAATTATGAAATGGCAAACCAAACTGAGCATAAATCAAGTGACAGCTGTCAAAAAGACCAACTCCGAAAAAAGTATTGCCAGATTGAAATCCACACGTCTAAAAAAAACACCCTTTATCTTGTATAAATCTATCTAAAACAAAATTTATTTTCCACCACGTCTACCCTTATTTTCCCTATTCAAAAAATCTTTGTTACATACACATTTACAAGTCTCTATATCTACCAATTTTTAACCCGTTATACGAGTATATTTATCGGTTTCTTTATTTGTAACTTATATAATCTCCATTTATAATAAATTAACTCATCGCAAAAAGTTAAACTACTATTTTAGCGTACACTTACTCAGAAGCGGGAATGTTTATAGACAGAAGCGGATATTTTTATAGACTACAGTGATGTATTTCACAGTTTTTTTATGCGCAAATAGGTTTACAAAAGTCTGATGTGTCTCAATGAAGAAAAAAAGTTGCGACGCAGAATAAAGTTGAAAAATTGATCAAGTTTGCTATTAAAATTAAAAAAAAACTTGTAATCGGACAATTGTAAACATTGTGTCAAAACAAATTTCAATTCGTATTATATAATATTAAAGTTTAAGCAACATTTTAAAAATATTTTTTTGCAGAGCATTAGCAAACAACATTTATATTATTTACAGGCACAAAAAACGTTTTAATAAGTTGTCGTATATAAGTTGTTATAGTAATAAGTTTACTATAACAAAAAAAATATGGTCACCTCAATATGTATTAATAAAAATTCTGTCTGACCCGCATTTGTGTAGGAATATGTCACGCGTCACGCGTGTCACAACCAATTGTAAAATAAAGTAGAAAGAAAAAACAAGCATAAAATATTAAAGTACTCGTGACGCCTACATGCTTGACCATTGGAAGACAAAGGGCAAATTCTGTTAAATACTAATTAAGAATGATAGCGGCAAGATATCTGTCAATTAAAAAAAAAAAAAAAAGAATTATATCCACATTGTTTCCATCATTAAGATAATTCAAATGATGTTCGTGGTTTAATCTGCAAATTTTAAAAATTCTGCCAACTCGACTATATATACATATATATAAACCTATCATGATGTGCAGGGCATGTACTGTACGGATTTTGTTCAATGAATTCGAGATTTGCTATTTCCGCTTCTGTTAATTAGTTGATCCAATTTATTTGGCCAAACCTATCTTTTTATCGATATTTAAATATCTAAAAATCTGAGATTTAATGGACCGGAAGAGGGTAGTTAAAAATAACACAAAAAAGCGAAGTAACTTTCCGATACCCTAATTAATGAATTTATAAATTAAAACATGCTTTGGTTGTTTTTTGTATGGTGTATATACGTACTATGTATTGTATATATCCAACAATGCTTGATAGACCTTTCAATTGAGAGAGTTTATTTAAAGAAAAGGCAAATCCAATTTGGAATAAAAAGGGTTTATTTTCCCTTGAGAATATAATCGAGAAAAGGTTAAAAAGGTAGAAGGTTGGGAACTTACATCACTATAGTATAAAGTTTGTTAGAGCTGTTAGACGTTAGAGACTACGAATACCTACATACATACCTACCTGTTGAAAATTAAATTTTGTAAAAATAAAAAACCATCATAAGAAGCCTCATTTCAAACACTTAGATCTTTGTTATTCATTAAAATATAAATATTTTATTTAATAACAAGACTTGTTTCAAGAGGAATAATTATCACAATATGTAGGTAGGTACCTAGTACCTATACACAGAAAGGTTACGGTATAGTGTTGATATAATGCTCAAAACTAAATTAAAGAGTATACGAAGATTTGTCTACCTTACCTACATGCATACGCTAAAATCTTGTCGCCTACAAGTAGATTAACGTTAGTGTTATATTTATTATTATGGATTATGATAATTAGTTAAGGTTCTTATGAACTCCTAATAAGGAATAACAAAATATCAGATAATAGTGAACTTATCTCACATGCCGTTGGTATCTAATTTATTTCAGAAAGGTTATTCTACATATTCATTTTAGCAGGGTTGGCTTGAGGTATTTAATCATTAAATCTTCAAGAGGTTTGTAAATTGTGCTACAAGGGTTTTTTTTTTTTTTAATTTAATATACCCACTTTAGGTAGTTCGGAAATTCTGTGGAAAAGTTTTTAATAATTCTAAATTTACATCAGGATTGGAGAGCTAGTTGAAAGCAAAGTTATTTAAGGACTTACTAAAAAATACAACAAAAACTAATAAATCAGCATTTTCTTAAAATAAATACAATTGTTTCCAACTACTTAATTTAATTGTTTTCAACTACAATCAAATTATAAAAATGCGCATAAAAACATATTCAATTACACATGCATACATAAATATTTTTTTATAACATTTTTTTTTTATAAATTTCCCTATCGAATATAAAAAAAGCTAAAATAAGTAGAAAAATTAAAGCTAAGAAAAGTTGGCGCGACAGCGAACGGATTTTATTGAAATCACTTTTCGCTTGAATCAGCTTTGTTTTTACTTTTAGAAAACTTTTCATTAGTTCAGCTATGCATTTTTGAGAATTTTTAAAGCAAAATGTAGTGTCTATTCACTGTGGTAAGAAATTCTTATGGCAGCAGAAGATTCTGGAACACCTTGTAAATATTTATTCGTTTCTTAAAATTCACAATACCTAGCCTTGAAATTTCCTTTAAGCAGGAGAAAAAAAAATTGTCATTTTATCTTAATTCGTTTAAAAGTTATGATTTTTGCAACCAAAAAGGTCAATATGAGCCACTGAACGCGGCTAATAGAAGCAAACTCTGAAATTTCAGCGAAATCGGTTCAGTAGTTTTTGAGTCTAGGTGATATTTTTTTTAATTTTGTATTTTTAATTTAAAGTGTTTGTTGTTTTTTGAAGGTTCGTAACACCCCGACTTCGCTCAAAATCACAGGCAATAGCATGTGTGTCAAGTTCAAGGATTAATTGTCGTGAATTAATCGTAAATTTGTGGTAAATTTGTAGTGAAAGAAAAAAATTTGTCGCGTTTGTTTTTTTTTTTTTAAATAACCCCTGGTAATGCTAACTTGACAGTCAAGTAAGTATTACCACCCCTCTAAAATGCGTAAAATTAACTCAAATTAAAAAAGAAGTATGCCATTAATTGTCGTGAATTTGTCGTAAATTAGTAGTGAAAGAAAAAAATTTGGCGCGACAGTTTTTTTTTTTTAATATATATTTTTTCCTGAGTGGTTTGTTGATAGGGAATTTTTTTAAACAATTGTCTCTCGATGCCTATATTGTTGTGTGTTCGGATTCTTACAACTTGAAAACAACTGGACCAAATTGGATACTTCCTTCAGCTGGTTTGTTCGTAATTGCTATGCTAAGGTTTAGGAAAAAAGAAAAGTCGGAAAATTCTCCAAAGGTAGCGCTGTAGGTGCACATTTCGTTTTTCAGTTCAATTCAATTACCGTTCAACAAGTGGCGCTGTAGTCGGTTAGGAAATGGCTTTTGGGATATTCTTTTTTAACTTTTGTTATTTGTAGGGTAAAATGGGGTTAAAAATGAAAAGTGGCATTTGATTTAAAAAATTTGTTTGTGTTTAAAAGGTTGCTTAAAAAAAATTGATATTCTTAGAGTTAAATGGGATAAAAACAATAGAGTATGGTTTTTGATTACACAAATTCTTTCTGTCTTGGGGATGTAATAAAGGTTGGACTTAGACAATCACGTTTTTACATGTTTAGCCATTTATAACGCGAAGTAGGTTAAAACCCATAAAGTATTATTCGATTAAAAAATTAGATGAAATATTTTTATATATTTTCTTTTGTGATTTTTATAAGAAGCTTTGGTTTGTCTATCCGTGCGAAACCGAGCGGGCCAGCCAGTCATCTATAAAGTGAGTATACATTTTTTAATCAACAACTTCGGCAGAAAATATAAATTCCTGGCAGAGGAATAATTGAGAGTGTAAGTCACTAGACCCTGGTTCTATACGAGCTGTCCATCTCCACGCCACTAACTTCTTTGTTATTCGCTTAAATTCACACTTTGTTTTACCTCCCTTCAGTGGATATGGCGTAAGATTATAAGGGTTTTCCAATAAGAGGTGTTATTTTGATATTCAAAGAAAAATGGCAATTTTTGAGATAAATGATCGGATGTTTGTTTCATTGTAAAGAGGAAGGTATGCCGTTAATAATGGAACACAACATCAGCCAAATGGCCGCCACGACCACGCTTACAGGACCATATCCTTTTCATGAAATTTTCCATAACCAAATCGCAAAGTGGCTGCCCTATGTCCTCGATAGCCTCACGAATTCCATCTTTGAGGTCTTGAATCGACGCTGGGCTGTTGGCGTAGACATTATCTTTCACGTGGCCCCAAAGGAAGAAGTCGCAAGGTGTTAAATCACAAGATTTCGGTGGCCAATTGTGATCACCTCTTCGAGAGATAACACGGTCCGGAAACTTTTCCCGTAAAAGATCGATGGTTTCATTGCTTGTGTGGCACGTAGCGCCGTCTTGTTGAAAGTAAACGTTGTCCAGATCAATACCATCCAATTCCGGCCATAAAAAATCATTAATCATATCTCGATAGCGCAACCCATTGACCGTAACTGTTGCTCCAGCCTCATTTTCGAAAAAGTAAGGTCCAATGACCCCGCCGGACCATAAACCGCACCAAACAGTCACGCGTTGAGGATGGAGAGGCTTTTCAACAATAACTCTTGGGTTTTCCGAGCCCCAGATGGGACAGTTTTACTTGTTGACGTAGCCTCCGAGGTGGAAATGGGCCTCATCAGTCAAGATGATTTTTCGATGAAATTCCGGATCATTTTCATGCATTTCAAGGACCCAATCAGCAAAGACACGACGTTGTTGATGATCAGCCGGCTTGAGTTCTTGTGTTAACTGAACTTTATAAGCCTTAAGACCCAAGTCTTTATGCAAAATACGGTGTAATGACGTTTGTGGAATGCCTAATTCCAAAGAACGACGAGGGATGGACAAACCTGGGTTTTCTTCAACACTTTGGGCTACAACAGCAATATTCTCAGTTGTTCTTGAGCGACGTGCACGGATTTTATTCTTCACATCACTAACTTGTCCCAACAGCTCGAATTTGTCCACCAATTTCTGTATTGCGGTCCGACAAGGTGCTTCACGACGACCCAAAAATGTTTTAGTTTTACGAACCGTCTCTGCCAAATTTTCCACATTTTTATAGTGAATTTTAATAATTTCAATGCGTTGTTGAAGCGTGTATCGTTCCATTTTTATTAATGGCGTAGTTTCTGCTTGTCAAATGTCAAAAAATGACAGCTTCAAAAGTGACAGCTACCGAAATAGCGGGCTATTCAAAATAACACCTCTTATTGCAAAACCCTTTAGGTTGGCGTGAAATAATAGCAGTCGGCGCGGCGTGGGATTTTGGGATTGTGCCTGGAAGGTAGTTATGCTCACTTTAAGTTATAACTAAATATTCTTATTTATTCTCTATTATGTTCCTAGTTATTAAAACGAGAATATTTTGTTCTGTCAAATAAGCTATTAGCTTAACTTTAAAACAAATTTTTAATTTTAGAAATACCTACCTACAAAATAGCACAGGTAAATTATCCAAGCTGCAGGCTCATCAATTTCCATATCAGAACTTCAACATGATCTTAATACTCTGAGACAGTTTGATGGATATAATTTTCCAGAAACAGTTATTTCACCAACAACGAGGCCAACAACAGAAGTTTCTTTTCATATTCTAAACAACTTTTCACTTTCTATTATAGTATAATAACATATCAACCCCTCTTTATATGTATATGTATTTGTATTCTCTTTACTTATAAATAGAGGGTTAACAAAGAATGCGATATACCATACAGGATTATTGTATTAAACTAACGTCTATATATACCTTCATATCTACAATATTGTACGATTATGTCTCATAAAATTCATGTTTTACTAGCTATAACTATAACACTGGATAATTTCGAGCTTCATGTGCTCCTACATATAGGTTTGGTATAGCAGCTTTTGGGAACATTTTTACCTTAAGGTTCTCAGTTCATTTCCTGGATGTCGATTAGGGAACAAGTTATACTAACCCACATGCATAATACTGCACTTACTCACCTGAAAGTAGAAGAAACAAAAGAAGAAAAGGTTATGAATGGTAACAAGCTAAAAAGTTAAAGTTTTTTTTTTTTTGTTTTTAATATTTGTATGCATATATATGTAGGAGTATATGTAAAAGTAAAATAAATTTATTTCAGTGTTTTCTCATGTTTAAAGAAACGAAAAAAAACTAAAATATTTTGAAGGAGCCACTGAATGAATTACAAATTAGGTATAAAACAAAAAATGAGGGTCCAACAACAACCCACCCAAGATGAGTGAGTGTAAGGTGAATGTGCTCTCACCACAAACAAGACAAGAACATGTTTGTATTGTCTTTATTCTTTAAAAAAATGTATCATAACGAAAGAGTGAATAAGGGGATAAGTTACCTCAAGCCATTTGTGTTAGGGAGAGGATTTTTTTTTTTGAATATGTTATTTTAGCTTAATTTACTTTAAAAAAGTAAAATATGTCTATACTTTTGGAATAACAGAGTAAGGTATAGGTACCTTAACTCCTTACAAGTAAAAGTTTTTGAGAAGGGTTGACGCCAGATATCTTCATTGAATAGGTAGCATTTGTTTACTTTTCTATTATAAATATTTTTTTTTATTTAACATTTTTTATCCACTACTTTGTTATATTTTGATATATCCTGGCACTTAGGGTTTAGATGAAAAGAAGTTATAGAACTTTTTTAATCAATTTCAAAAGAGCGGTATAGTGATGGATTTTGACTGCTAACATAGATGTGTGGGTTCATAATGCCCTAGTCTATTTAGCAATATTTTCTTTATTACCCAGTATCAACCCGACGTGATAGTTAATAAAATAACAACAACCTTTTTTGAATGCATCTAGGTATTGGACACAAGTAACGTTATTTCCTACGCTTCTTTCTTGCGTGGCGTGCAATCCAGGTGTAAAAGGACCTTAGCCATTTTAGTCACAATTATTAAACAGTACATTTTATGAACATAATTTCTAAAGTATTTATCCAATTTGAAAAGTTTGACAAAAAAAAACAGAAAATCAGATCTTTTTAGTCAACTTTGAATCGGATTCGCTCTCTCACTTTTTGAAGGAGCAACATTTGTGAGAACTCAGAAACGTCAACAAAATTTTTAAAAAAAATTTAAAAGCTGATAAATAAATGGCCAGTTAGAATTGAAGCCATTTGCAAAGGATCTCAAAAAAACTAAGAATTTAGAATAGTGAATTAAATCACACATCTTGGTATGTATGTAGTAGTACAACGTGGAGTATTGGTTAATGCGTTGGAATGTCACACCGGAGGTCTTGGAATAGAACCCTTAATCCTTTTCCACCTATAAACGAATTTTTTTTTGTCAGTTGTAGCAAAGATGCGCAAACTTTAACTTTTTGTCAAAAGAACATTATGTAATTGTAAATTTGCAGAAAAGTCACATTGTATTCATGGTTAAATGATGATAGTTGATTTAAAAATATGTCATGTTGTTTTAACTTGCAATTCTTGTGAATATTTTTTTTCAAGATTTTAACATGGCCGCAGTGATAATTTTAACACTGCATAATTGTTTACACAATAAGCCTAATCTGGCCTTTTGTTAAGTATGTGCACGTTTTTCTCAAAATGTATTGATCCTACGAAAAAACCTGTCGAAATGATTTATTTGTTAGATTGCGTAAGTTACAATAGTTTGTAAAAAAAAATATGCACGACTTGATCACACGAACTTGCGCTTGTGGTTAAATATTGTGTGTAACCCTACATTAAAAATGCATGATGTATATATTTAACGAGAAAATATTAAAAAGTACATACTAAAAAATTGATTTTTTGTTTGATTTTTTTTTTTGTTTATAAAAAATGATTTTTAAAATTTTTAAATACAATATTGTTTAAACTATTGAGAAGCATCAGACTGCAAAGTTTTAACAAAATCGGTTTAACCATGGCAAAGATATACGAGAATAACCCAAAAAAAAAGACCATTTTCTCAAAAAACGTGGAATGCCTGATTCCGTTATGTGAATTTTTTGAGAAAAACTTGAAATGCAGTTTTCTTACAATTGTCTTGGTTATTGCAGGTATACGAAGTCATAATCGTTAAAGCCTTTTTCGAGAAAATTTGAAACCAAAATATTTGTATGGCAGCTACCCGTTCTATATGAGCTAAAACAAAAATTCGAATTTCCCTCAAGGGAATCACATAAAAATGCTCCGTACCAAATTTCATGCAAATCAGTTCACCCGTTTAGGCTCTAGCTCATATAACAGTGGACGCACCGTCGCGACGCACAGACTGACGGACGGCATGACGACTTCTGACTGACTTCTCGATTATCGTAGTGTTAGTTTTGATTATAACCTAGAAATTTTTTTTTTACACGAAACCAATACTTGCCCTATAGAGCAAGTAAAAATGATACATTTCTGGAAAATTACAATTTACAAAAAAAGCAAACAAAAAAACACCACCTCTTGCACCTCCCTTTGAAACCCAAGCCATTTCCCGGAGTCAAAACAAAGCTCTATATTCACAAACATTTATTTTTGTCAAATTTTCCTGGATACAATTCCGGCAAACTCAGCTGCTTTGAGCTTCATGTAAAAGATGCAAGAATTCTTGCCCGAAGAGAACCATAGAGACTGCCAAACTCTACGGATGCTTTTAAAACTGAAGTTTATGGTCGGGGAAGGCTTCTGTGAGAAGATGGAAATTTTAGAATGGTTTTTTTAATTAAAAAGTTTTTTCAAAACCTTAATTTACGGTCCCGAAAAATCTATTCGAGCTCTGCGCGCGCTATTCAATAAATAAAAAATACCTATGTAAACACATACTGGCCTTAAATACCATGGAATTCAATTTAATCGTTTAACTTTAAATTGCAAAGAAGCACCAAGAGACGACGATTATTTAATTCCTAAAAAAAAATTACTAATTCGAGGTTTGAACGCCATACATATATATCTACCTAAGAAAACGGGTGACAAGTCTTCAGAGGTAAAGTAAAAAAAAAGGAAAATGAGGCCTGATTAAACCTAATAAGTATCTACAGATAGGCAGATGTATTCTTTACGAGTACAAGTAATTCCATGTTCCATATAGCACCTTATTACATATTAAATGGCATCAAAGGACGCAGTTTCTTATGACATGGTGGATACGGTGGAATCAGTATTTCAAGATTTTTGTACTTTATCTCAAAATCCTCGAAAAAATAAAAGGGCCACTGACATTTTACCAGGTTAATCCAAAACTGTTGTTATATTAACCCTTTAAAATATTTTGGAACATGCTACAAAAATGGCTAAGGGTTTCTTAAAAAAAAAAAAACAAACAAACAAATAACATTACGAACCATCTCAAACGTAAAGAGGTCTGGAGTGAAGTTCCTGCATTATACGACGACGACGACGTATCCGGACCGAATTTGTATACGTACCTATCATCCATCTTCTTCCAGGTAGGTTTATACTCTAAACAACACTATAGTTCTTTGCTGTAAGGTATATACGCTTCAACCACAACCAGCGAACGCTTGTGTAGATATGTGTGTATATACGTAAAAAAATTGTCATGTCTGAAGTACACCTAGAGTCACTCCATTTCGGTTGGATGGTTTTGCAGAAGATCCCCAGGAAATTTTCCACAACTTTCAGGTTTAAATATTTACTTTCCGGCAGTGCAAAGCTGGGAACACATTACGGACGGATACCAACCAAACAGAAGAGCGTCACTTTAAGACGAAACGGAAAAAAAAAAAAAAAAAAACCGAGAGCCCCAACGTTCTCCATATATACATATATATCTACTACTTTGGTAGGAACATCTATCTCAACCTCAACAAAGCATCCCATCCATCAGATAACCATGGAATGAGGAAAAGCCACTTATTAAAGAGGCGTCTGCCAAGTGGTCTTACTTTCTTGGAGTTGGCTATATGGCATAAGCAGCCTCCTCGTCCTCATGGATTGGATGCAGTTTTATTTTTAATTAACAGATGTCTGCGTGGTTCATTAAATAATTATCGTCTGTGTTTTGATGAGAAAGCGTGCATCAGAAATGAGCGAAGATATGCGGTTGATTTGATGCGACATAGCAATTAAAAATGTGCACTACCTATACCCGCAGACCCACGAGTATAATCTTTACAAAATTCTAAATTTATTGGTTAATTAATGGTATACGTTATATATCGTCACTTGAAATTATTAAGCTGTGTTGCATAAATTATAGATATGGTGAACTATCATCTTGTGAAGGTAATTTATATATTTTTAATTTACGTACAAAATCAAGGTGAGTTTTTAATAACATACCTACACATCCGTTAATTGTCTTACATCACTTTATGTTTATTTTTTCTTCACAAAACTATTGTGAATAATTATTTCTCTAACAGTATAGATATAGTTTGATAACTCGCATCCTTTGAATATGTCAAAGAGTATGACAGTGTTTACCATAAATAACTCAGGGAACACATTGAGAACACATAAAAATACACGGATATATAGAAAACTTGCTGATGAAAATCTAGGAAGTTTTTTTTTTTTGTTGAAAACATAATTTATAGAATTGTGTCGCTTATGTAGTATCTACCTAAATAATGTACATGATACAGTGAAATCTCCCTTAAACGTGCAGATACTATGTGATAATCTTTGATAAGATAATAAGCGTAAAAGCAGTTTTCGACTTGCAGGTTAAAGTATTTATAAATATAATAAAAGGTGTTTTTTTAGACGTGTGGTTTTCAATCTGGCAATACTTTTTTCGGAGTTGGTCTTTTTGACAGCTGTCACTTTATTTGTGCTCAGTTTGGGAATTGTACAAATTTATTACCAAAATAATGGTTCGGTTCGCGCGACGTCCAATATTCGGTCGACATAATCGCAAAATCGCATAAACTCGAGCGAGCAACCATGGATCGGTTTCGCAACACGTTTACTCTAGTGGATAATGCGCATCTTCAGAGACGCCGGCCGTACAGTGCGCTCCGAAGATGCTATTGCTGCTGTGGAGTAGAGTATCGAAGAAGACCCGAATGAGTCCATCCGCTGTCGAAAATTGGGCCTCTCGGCTGGAATTTATGCGAGCCAGCCGCGGCGGCCACTTGCCCAAAATCATTTCTTTATAATAAAGCTAAATTTTTGGCCATAACAGAAAATTATATGCGTTTTATTTCTTCTTGAAAACCACACGTCTAAAAAAACACCCTTTATAAACAATGTCTTGCAAAAATTTCTAAATTTAATCTTGTTGGATTTATAGTTCGCATTGGATTTTTGTCGAAAAATTCTTGTAATTTGAAATGAACTTAGCAAAATTGTTTATTGAAAAGGCCTTAACTAGTCAGCTGGGTAGTCCAAGTGAGATCGCCGAAAAGATAATTTTGTCTTTGATCACCAATATCTTAGCAACTCGCGACCTTAGGATAACAAGGTTCTAACTCACATTTTTGCCAAAATTGAGTTATACATTGGATCGTACTAAAAAAGCTATGCTCTTCCGATTGCCGCTATCCGTATCTCTCTATCTCTTACGGTTTCGGAAATAATTTCAAAAAATCAGGGAACAAGGTTCTATCTACGCATAATTAAGTTCGATCTTAAGTTCACAAAGTTCTAACCAGCCAGATAGAAACTTGCGTTACAATACAAACAAAAATATTTCGTAGATAAAACCTTTTTCGCTGTAGATAGAACCTTCTTGTTCCAAAGCATCCAATTGTTTGAATCAAGTGTGTTGTTTAATTTGTATGAAAACGGTGACACAAAGCTCTATCAGGCATTTAGAATCTTCTTGTCCGACGCCCAAGTGCCTTAGCGATGAGCAAAAAAGTTCTATCCATTTTTTTGAATTTAAATTACTAAATAACTACTTATTACATTTTAAATTTTTTAATTGCGAAAAAAATCAGAAAAAAAATAAGCTGTAGGTACACATAAACACGTTTCGATTCAAATCAATGCAAAAAAGTTACACAACACCAAATATTCCACCTTAGTTTTCTCGAAAGTGATAGGTGTGCAGTTAGAACCTTCTTGTCCTGAGGTCGCGACTAATAATAAATAGAACAGAAAATTTAAGAGCATTTTTTAACACTTGAATGAATTTTCTACAAGATTTAAGGATACAAAGTACAAAAACAGCGTTTTATTGCCTTTAAGGTTCATTTTTTCAGGACTTACGAGAATTAAGTTTACCCCGAGTTAACTCATCAAATTTGCTGAATAAATTCATTGTTATTAATTTCGATCCTCTGGGTTTTTTTTTTTAGTATTTCTGCATCCATCCTCCACTGAGAAAGTGCTTCTTGAATATCAATGTTCGAAAGTTACCTACTTAACTCTAGGTTAACTGACCACTGAAAATCTCAGCCTTAGTAAATCTTTCGCTGCTCTACAAATATTGATTGTGCAAGATTATTGTAATCCCAATATTTCTGTACATTTTCATATTGATCTGTATTGAGCTATTTTTTTCAAACTGAATGATCAAATTATTACAAACTAATTAAAAGAACAAATTGTATATTGTTCCTAAACAATCATCATCAAAATTAAAAATTAAATATAAATATTTTTACACTTTTTCATAGTTTTAAATTAGGTTCATGTTTTCTTAACTGAAAATAATAATTTTTTTTCAAAAAAATCAAAATTAAAAAAAAATTATTTTTAAGAAAATTGCATCTTTAATCAAATTAAAGAACGCCATCTGATTTCCTGGAAAAAATCTAATTTATGGAAACGTAACCTTAAAAAATCGTTGGAGGGGTGTTCTTAACAACTAATCTTAAAACAAAGTCAGTTTAGTTACACCATTTATAACATAAGAACGCCTGGACCGATTTTAATGATCACTGATTTGTGGGATCCGTATCCATCCCGAATAGCAGAATAACATAAATAAAATAAAAAAAAGACGTACCCATCCGATTGAAAAAAACTATAGGTACATCTGTTTTTCTTAGGAAATGGCTCTAGTAATATTCTTTTTCAAATTTTGTTATTTGTAGGGTGAAATAGGGTGGAAATAAAAAATGTCCGATTTAATAAATTATTTTTCTGTTTGAAAGGTTATTTTGAGTGGATGGCTTTAGGGATATTTTTTTTTTTATTTTTTATTTATAGATATAGGGTAAAAGGGGGTTAAAACGAAAAGTGGTATCCGGATTTTAAAAATTCTGTGTGTTATACCTATGTATATAGTGTGAAATTGGATACAAATAAAACAGTGTTTTTTTTTAATACAAAAATTCTTGCTGTTTCGGGAAAGCAAAAAAGGTTGGGGTTAGAGGATCATATTTTTACAAATTCAGCTTTCCATAACGTGAAGTGGATTAAAACCCAGAAAGTATGTAGTTTTCGATTACAATAAGTCAAAAAATTATATTTTTTTTTGTGTTTTTTTTTATGCAAAGCTTAGGTTTGTCTACCCTTACGATGGCGGATGAACCAACTAGTTTTGTATAAATAATATTTCTTAAACATTTTTTTTCTTAACTTTGGGATGCCATTTTTAGGTATTTAATAATATACACCTGAAAACTTGATTACAAAAAAATTACTAACCCGGTTTCAAAGTACATACTGATTTTTCAAAAAAAATCCTTACATTTTTTTTGTAAATCCCAAGATTTTTCTTACAAAATGGTTGTGTGCAATACTTCTTCAATTTAAAAGGACTTCTTGTAGAAAATCTTTGATAAAAATCGTTCAGCTGTCAACGAGAAAATTGAAAACCAAAAACACGGTTCTATGACAGGTAGGTACCGTTAATATCCGTTTACCTACCGAAATACATAGCTACTACTATATTTACAATAGTGGACACAAATGCATCAGAATCGTTACAGCCGTTTCCGAGATTAATTATTTTTTATACATGCACCTACATGTAAAGATAAAAAAGCGACAACTATTTTTTGAAAATCAAAAAAAGCGGTGCTTACTTGAGGCATGCAGTGCAACAATTTTTAGTTTGTTTTTAATTAATATTAAAAAATCAAATGGGGTATGTATTTAATTTTCAGCTGGAAAGCTAATTAATTTGATGTTCTTTTAAATTTTTTAAATATTGGGGTTTTTGCATTTTTCAAAATTATATTCATTAAAATAAAGTAAATCTTTTTTAGTAGGTATTTTGGTTTCGTTTCCTCAACAAATCAACACACCTTAGCATTTCTTTGTGTCTTATTAATAGTGAATAGGACTATTTGTCCATTTGGTAAACTAGTATTATACTCTTTCCTTGTTTAAGAACAAATGACGAATATAGTCAAAAAATTTCATGACGCCGTCCACAATGTTCCCGCGTTAGATAAAAACAAACAAGTTTGGGTTTAAAGATTTAAGGAATTATTTGTAAAATAGAGCTCACTGCAATAATAGTTTTTACTGTTGTTAAATTTAAAAGAAACAACTTCATACCTACACACATACATACATAGATAACTCTTATTTTTCCCTGTTATCGAAAATAACTTTTCCATACCTATACCTATACCTACTTCTTTTTCATTCAAAACATTATATAAAAAATGCAGTGACTTGGAAAAATAAAAAGTTACACACATTGCGTGGATGTATGGATGTATGTATAAGTTTGTCCGCACATGAATAGAGTTTAAGTGGAACATTTAAAGTAAAAAAATTTCAAGCATCATATGTTCCTGAGGAAAATTCATATATTTACAAAGAGTAGGTAGGTACGTACATATATACAAGGCAGTAAGGTAAGCACTTGACTTTTCTATCTAGTACAACCTAGAGTTCAAAATAATAATCTATTACTTAATTTTTGTACTTTAAGTGAAGTGTTAAGGCTTCACTACATAAGCCAAAAAGTACAAAAGTAAAAATATTTTTTTTCTCGCTAGCGCAGGTGTTTTGTGAAAAAGAATATACAATTTATTTATTTTTAATCAAAATTTAATCTTTCTGCATCATTTTTATAATTTTTCCAGTCAGAAAAACTATTCCAAAATGAGTTCGAAAATTTTCACTTTTGTACATACGATTAAAACGATCTTCTATGTTGCGTTGTCACACAGTGGTAAAACAACGTATCATTTTTTAAAATCGATACTTTCTAACGATTAACCAAAAATGATTTTGATTTCTGAAAGTAAAATTTTTGAACATGACTGTTGCTGAAGAGTTTGTATTTCGGCAATAAGGTTGAAAACTCAGCGGATGAGACAAAACGTGTTTTCTCTGTCTTATCAAATATGAATTCAATGATTTTTACGAAGCAAAACACACCAACCATAGGAAATGAAAAAAAAATTTATGTAAACCAGTGCACAGTGGCCCATTTATGCAAAAATGGTGGCAATACTAATTTTTGGGTGGGTCTATAATGCAAAAAAATGTCTAGAATTTAACATCCCAACATACCACCTGTTTATAGACTTTAAGGCCGCCTATGATAGCATAGCCAGGGTAGAACTTTACAAAGCCATGAGAGAATTTGGCATCCCAAATAAATTGACACGACTATGTTATGTACGTTGACCATGACTAACGTAACAAGTCAAGTAAAAATAGCCGGATTGCTATCCAAACCAATCAACGTCTTTAATGGACTCCGACAAGAGGATGGTTTGGCCTGCCTCCTCTTCAACCTGGCGTTGGAGAAAGCAATCCGTGACTGTGGCACGGCAACAAGAGGGACCATCGTCAACAGGTCCAGCCAGATACTGGCTTACGCAGACGACATCGACATCATCGGAAGAACCGAGCAAGCTGTACATGATTCCTTCATCCAGATCGAGCAGGCGGCACAAAATCTGGGGCTGCACATTACTGAAGGTAAAACAAAGTACATGGTGGCGTGGAATGCGAGAGGAACAGTTGGTCACACAATCAAGGTAGCGGGGCATGAATTTGAAGTGGTGCAATCCTTTAAATACCTTGGGTCAAGGTGTTATCAGCCGATAACAATATAGAAGAAGAAATACGCGGGCGGCTTCTCAAATCCAATAGAGCCTACTATAGTCTGTCAAAGCTCTTCAAATCCAGAAATCTCACCATAACTTCAAAGCTGCTGCTGTACAGGATCATGGTTCTGCCAGTACTCACATATGGACCCGAGACTTGGGTGCTTAGCAAAAGGCATTCCGATCTCGAGAGAAAAGTCTTAAGGAGAATTGTTTGACGGTACAACCATGAATTGTACGCAATCTACCTTGAAGCAGATATCGTGACAAAAATTAAGCTCGGTAGACTCCGGTGGGCAGGGCACCTAGCTCGAATGAGCGAAGAGGACATTCTATGGTAAACGACCATGCTTGCGCTGGAGAGATGGCGTAGACCAGGATGCCCGGAGCCTTGGGGTGTGCAACTGGATGGCGGCGGCTCGAGACCGGGATGGGTGGAGAGACTTGTTGAAGATGATGATGATGATGAAACAGAAAAACATGTTTCATTGTGGAATTTTCGCCACTGACATTTTGATTACTTGGAAATGTTCGTTGAAAAATAAGTTTTGTTTTATCTCAACACTCACCAAACGAAACAGAAAAGTGAAACGCTTTTGTTTGCTTCATTGTGTTACGGTTTGTGTGTTAAAATAAAATACGTTTTCTGCTTCTTCACCGGTGTGATCCGGTGTGTTTTCAGCCTAACACGGCGTAAGTAAGCTTCCGCAAGTAATCAATTATTGTTGTTTCATAGACGTTCATCAAATTTTACTTAGTGTTTTATAATCAATACAAAAGATAACCGCGTCATGTTCAGAAGAAGAGTTATTCCATTTATTTCTCACGCATACTTATTCTGTATTTCTAAGTGCTCTCGAATTGAGGAAGCGGATTACAAAGAAATTGCTTGAAATTGCTTTCATTATTTGTAATCACTAGCCTCAATATTTTTCCACAGTTTTTTTTTTTTTTTGCAACAAACATAATCATGGAAATGTCTTTCAAACTTCTTTACCTATTAACCAATCAAGGAACAAATGACATCTGTGTCCCATATGACACTTCTATGTATGTTGCATGGCAACATCTAACACACATAGAATTGGTAGGTATAGGAACCTACTCGTACCATAGCCAATTTTCAGGAAGACATTTGAATGTAGATATAGGTGTAGGAACATATACCTACCAGTATGTACCTTCTAACCTCCTATATATTGTCTATGACTGCAAGAAAAAAAATGATTGAACATTTCTCTATCTCCCATCACACAGGAATCAGGATGACAATTACGAGAGCTAAATGAAACTGGAGCAGAAAAGAAAGAAATTGAGGAAAAAAAAAAAACCTTTATACAAAATGCCTATTCCTATACATACATAATATAGGTAACTGACAGAAAAAGGACATCTGAAAGACTTCATGTCCTTTAACTATTAGAAAAAGGAACACCCATTGCACTTGTTTTTGTCCTCTTTCACATTTCCAGATTCTGTTCCATGCATCGTATATATCAAGATGAAGAGTTTTACCGGAAAAAAATTCATCTCCGTGTCGCCTTGGGACAGTGGAGTGTTTGTCTTGGAAAACTAGGACAAAATAATTTTTTTTTTTTTTTTGAAATATTTTTTATATACTTTTCGTTATTCATATTTCAATGGAATAGTTGCATACATTTTATTTGTTGTATTGTAAATCAAAAACCCTTGAAACTTAAATCTTCAATCGAAGATTGGTTTTTTCTAAAACACTTAATTTTCAATCGAAGATTTATAGTCGGGAACATCAAAATCGGCTGTGAGTAACAAAATCGTAGCGGAAATGTGCAATGCAATACTACTAAGCGATCGTCGACTAAAGGTTGGTTTTGACATCTCGATTCCCGAAAGTTTTCCCACCAAATCTGGCTAAATTTCAAATTTTGAGAATTGAGGATGAAAAAATGCTCTCAGAGAAAAAGAAAACTGTCAGGAACAGTCTTAATCAACATTTTCATGAATTTCAAGTTAGCGAAGCTACATTCGCCCATCGAAAAGTGGAGTTTGTGGTAATGTCGAATTTTTCATTCTATGTTTTCTATGTTTTTTTTTTGTTGCTGATTTGCTAATTTGATATCAAGTTAACGAAGCACCCTTTCAAAAGGGGTAAAAACTTGTTAAATATTAAAAGGTTTATTGCCTAATAACTTGCGATCAGTAGTAGTGAACATGTTTTGTGATAATTTCAATTTTGTAGTGCGATGTTTTCTATGTTTTATGGGCTTTTCACATGAAATTAGCGAAATAACCAAATTCTAATTTAATTTAATTTTTAATTCAAAATTAGAGGCAATATTAGTTCTTCTTCTTCCATTGGTGGATCCTACAAGTCTTCGGCTAGATTTCTATCTTTGTCTTTACCTACCGAACTTTTATCTAGATTCTAGAGCGAGGTGTTTAATTATTGAGCTGTTTGAAGCCAAAATCCCGAAACTATTTGTTTGCCTGGAAAATCCTGGAAAAACGATAGACAGACGAACCTGATATGATGAGTTCGATTTTCTGGTTTCAAATCATATAACGTGCTCTAGCTCGTTACGAGATGGGCAAAGAAAATTGTCTTGTGTTGCTATACTTGAGGAAAGAATTAATTAAATCAACATCTTTCTGATAACTGAGCTAGGGTGCTTCGGCGCGGCTAGGTCTTAAAGGCATCAAAAAGTGATGCCTACGTCATTTGTCCAAATCAGAGTTTTGGTTTATCAGTCGTTGATTTTAACGGATTTTATTACAGGAATTCGGAATTTCATATAATTTAACCATTGCCAGATACTTTGGTGGGGTTCTATAAAAAAATAACTTTGAGCCATATTTTTAACGAAAATAGTCTTATGTAAAGTCGCCGTCTGCAACAGAAACACAAAAAAAAACTCCTTAAGCGTTTTTTTCTTAACTCACATGCTTCTTCTCGGAAGAGATCACAGACGCCATCCCTCTTGTTCTACTTACAGTTAAACCGACGTAATTGAATACCACATCCGTTGCAGTTCTTCCTCATTTATTTAGCAAGCAACACAACAAAAAACGCTACCTACTTCAAAATGAAGAACATGAGACACATATCTCACATAATGAAACCAAAAATCCTGTCAATTAATGTCCCGGTTGCCTTAAAAGGAGCACCGGCCGGGGCAGCAAGCAAACAAAAATAAAAAAAACACCAATTCCTCCGGGTCCGGTGAGTTTGCTTTCTCCTTAAAAAAAAAAAAAAAAAACTTTTAAAGTATAACGGATACCTATACCTACCTACTACAAAGAATTTAAGCACCTGTATAAATCTTAAACTGGATTCTCTGATAAGTACATTTTTAAGAGTGTTCCCATCTGTGGCGCAAATTCTTTAAAGTAGTTTTTTCTATTATCCGTTTCGTTTCAGGAAGATTAAACAAGGAACAATAACAACAACAAAAAGAAAAGAAAAGATGCCACAATCGAGCAACAAAAACAAGGCAGAAAAGTGGTTTTCCCTTACCATCATGGGTTGTTACTAAAACCTGTTAATGGCAGTTTGAATAGGAATATGGCAGTGTGCATGATTGTTATGTATGGAAGAAACAAAGCATCCGAAACGATTCCATAAATGGAGGGCGAAGACATCTTCCTTCGTCCTTCGTTGTTGTCGACAATAAAAACAACATATTATTGCAGTCGTTATTTTTGCGCTGAATTGGTGCCGATGTGAAGTAAGTTACAACAAACTGACTGATCGTCTAGTCTGCAAAAATAAATTCTCTGTAGGGTGTTTCATAAGAAATTTATGGAATCTTATTTTCTAAAAAAAAAAAAATGTGTTAAACCATTAATTAGTACAATCTATCTGTACCTATACAGTGTCATGTTCCTGGCCATGCACGCAAGAGGAAGGAAACGAGCTGACAGGAGGAACTAATATTGCTTAGAGCCCAGGTTCAGACCAGACTTCAACGACATCTTAAGTAGGTAAGAAATCTGTTTTGCAGGTCCATTTGTATTTTTTCTTTCTTCCTCAAATTCTTATAACAAATTTGCATTTACCTCTCCCCCCTCATCATCCCCTAATTTTTCCTTTTTATTTAAATCGATTTATTTCAAATCCTATTTTTCTATTTTTCATAAGGCAATAATTTACGGTAGAATTCCCAAAAAAAAATTTTTCTAATTGTTTCAAAATAATAATTCAGAGCAAGAGCAACTAACCTCATTTATAAACCTTTTCGAACTTTGGACAGCTGTCCAACTTCAAAACATTATTACTTATTAGTAAGCATTCTTCGTTTTTGACACTCGTCATTTTAATTTAGACAATGGAATCGGTTTTTACTTTACTGACAACTATTTAGACACTGTCTAACATCACTAAACAACAGTTAAATGAATCCCGCTGCAAATGGTTTAAGCTCTATATCTAACAATAATTTTACCGCTTACCACCATATATAAGTTTAAACGTCGATCAAACTCAAACTTTTTTGAATTAAAAATAATTATGACGTTTGGCTGTTCCCTAAGTCTAGTCAAGTAGGCGAGTCTTAGGGGTTAGCCACACGGTCAGCGACAAGTTCAAGCGACAATTGGTCATTTATTGTTCTCATGACCAGCTTGCTCGGAAAATTTCGTTGCTAAGTAACATCTGGAGAAATAGTACTTTTTCGCTCCAGATTCAATAAAAAATAGAACAGATCTGTCGCATATCGCTCACTGCGTGGCCAAGTCCAAACGTACCATAAAATATTCGGACTACTTTTTCCACTCTTGCTAATCAATATATGAACATCACCATAAGTCTTTTGGATAAATGTATCACTGTTTCAAAAATATTGTCAATCGCAAATAGAACCGGTCTGGGAGCACCTCCCTGCGGAACACCAGCATTTATTTCATTAAACCTCGAATCTTTTTTTATTTCAGAAAAGTCTATTAAAGAAAGGATTAAAAATCTCTGCGATACATCTGACGCAGAAGTCTGTTCTAATTTAAAATTCAAGCCATCACATCGTTCTAAACCTCATTGAAGGCTTGCAAGATGTCGATAAATGTGCTTGACATTATTTTTTCTGCTAAGGAATTTCGTATACCTTGGCTCGGCTATCACAACTGATAATTCCAATAGCTGTTTCTTCGGATTTGACTCCTAAGCCCATTTAGCAACTAAATATTTTAGTTAAAGAAGGTCACTTACAACAAATGATTAAGCAGAAAATTAACTAGTAAGTTCTATCTAAGGTTCTATTTTGAACAACTTATTTAAGACTTTGATCATCCTTCTACTTTACGTTGTGCTAAAGCACGGACTTTATCGAAGGGAAATGAAGATAATCTTCTGTCAATTTCGTTGACGTGCTCTGTCTGGAGGCGAACATTCAACGACGAACTTTATCACCATCAGTACAGTGACATCGAACTCATACAAAAATAAAAATTGATCAGCTCAGATGGCTAAAGAATATATGGAACAAATGGACACAAATATTGCGGCCTGAAGAATGTAAGGATAACGTAATATTGTGCTCACAAGTATTTTGTAATTTGCTTGTTTCCTTAAAAAACTTATTTTAAATGGGATTAAATGAGGCGGTTTTTTTTTTAGATTAAGGATTAAATTCCAAAGTTCCTATCAACAATGTGCATTTTGTGCAACAGCAAAACAAATACGTTGCGGGTATTCCTACAAACTGCTGGGTCAGATTATAAATTCCCTATACAAAGCCCTATATCCCGGACTACTGCAAGGTTGTTAACTAAAATTAAAAACAAACAGCCTGTGGAAGCTTGATGGGAAGTCTATATTAAACATAACTACGTACATACGATACGTATTTATGTATGGTTACTGGGTTTCCGTAGGTAAATTACTAGTAGTTATTGTTATTTGGGCTGATGCATTTGGTGAGGCTTTCATACATGCTCGTATACCTAGTCTTGTTATGTTTTTCCTTGTAATGATACAGGGATTGCTTACATTTGTCATTTATGCATTTGAGTATGTGCTGTTAGTATATAGATTTGAAAATAGGAAGATTCTTCAAATCTGCATATCCTCTATATGTATATACAATCCTTTTTCATTTTATTGTAAAAAGGGCTTACAAGCTTGTTGCTGATGTTTTCGGAATATATTCTTGCCAAAGAGGAAGTACATATACAGTAGGTATACTTAAACTAAAACTACATCGGCTTTGTTGAAGAAAATGTATTCCATTCATGGAAATTGTTCAAAAATTTAATAGGCCTTCGAAATTAACAGTAAAAACTCCTGACTATATGTGTGGTAGGAGCTCTCACTAAGGACGAAATTAATGAAGTAGGTAGAGATTTTGAAAACTTAAACGATTTCAATTTGAGAATAATTATAGTTGAAGCATAGGTCAAAAGTTTTTTATTGAATGTATCCCTTATAGGAAATAAATAATAATTAGTACAGAACTACGATCTCAAAATGATGCAAAGATAGATAAATAAATAAATGTTGATAAATGTTGAAAATTATATTGAAGATAAGAAAAGCTTTTTCAAAAGTCAGTTAAAGATATTAAAAAGACATTATGTCATATTTCTCTTCAAATACACATAAAAGACATTATAATAAATGGCGCCCGGTGATAGGATTTAAAAAAGCGCTCATCTGCCACCACCTGTCAAAGGACTTTTAAACCTGTCAAAGGACTTTTAAGCCTAATTGAAATATTTACCAAGAAACTGTAATGACATGCGAATACATAAACAAAACATGCTCCGTATCAAATTTGCATCAAATCGGTTCACCCGTTTTGGATCTTGCTCGATGTAAAGTGAACGTACAGACCAACGGAGGCCAGTGATGCTAGATGCGGTTTTTTTAAAATCCCCCTGGATTGGAAAATAAATCCCACCGTTTTTGTACTAGAAGAACAAAAAACACCATATTTTTTCCTGTCATAACTAGTAGATATATTTAACAAAATTAAAAAAGCTTTTATGTAAGGAAAAATAATTTTTTTTATTTTTTTTATAATTAGCGCAGACTAGAATCATTTTGAGTACCCTTAAAATATGTTAACACCGTGCGGGCAAGAGATTCAAATGAGTTTAAGGAGCACCTGCCCAGATGTGAGAGTGTACTCGAGCTTTGGACTGATAAAGGCTTTGTAGATAACAGCCAGATCAGAATGGGAGAAAAATTTCTTGCATCGCCGAATTAAACCTAAACATCCTAAGCAGCATCTTTGGCAACGTTGAATATGTGGTCATTCGACAAAAGGTGGTCTCCTGTGATGCACATACAAAGAACTACAAGCTGTTCAGTTTCTTCAATGCAAGAACCGCTCATCGATAGCGGGTGGGTTCCGCTTCAACGACAAGAGACAGCATTGAGTTTTTGAAGCATTAAATTCTACGCGGTTTTTGATTACCCATTTAAAAATGCTGGCAAGATTAGAATTTAATGAGTTTATCATTCGCTGCCGCTCTAATTCCAAATCCAAAGGACAAGGATGTGAATTTAGAAACAAATATGAAAAGCTGAGGGTACTATTGTCAGCAAAATAATTTAATGGATTAGAAGTTTCAGACAGAAGATCATTGATGAATATCAGAAAGAGAGTCGGAGACAAAACGGAAACAAAGATGAAAAAGTAGTTTTTTGTGTGCTAGATCATATTTGTTTTACAAAAATAAAACTTTTCGTTTTTTTAGAAAAAATTAAAAAAAAGACTTGAAATCCAATTTTTCAATAGTGTGTTAAAAATCAGATAATTCTTTTTTTCAGATACGGCTGATATTAAAAAAAAGTGCGTTTGGAATATTTTCTCACCATTTTTTTCCAACCATTTTGGTGGAAACAACCACCAATCTGGGAACACTGATGGAGGCTATGGCGAATTCTACATCATCATTTATGTTAAGTTTGATTAGAACCTCCATTTTTAGTTTTTAACACAAACCAATACTTGCCTAATAGGAAGAGCAAGTAATGAAAATGCATTTTTTCTAAAATTTATCATTCCTCAAATCTAAAACGTCTGGGGTTGTACTTAAATTTCAAACCATAAATATGTATTTAACGAAAATGTTTCTTAAGTCTTAACAACTTATAAGTATCGCCTCGACTCGCTTATTCAATTCAACTAGAAATTGCATCCAGCTGCAACTTGAGGTGCAATAATCTGATATTTCGAGTGTTATCTCGATTGTTTTATATTTGTTGGTTTTTCGTGTGTTTTATTAATTCAAGAAAAAAAAAACTTGTATAATCCGACGGACAAGCGTCGACGAACGAAGCAGAGAATAGAAATGTTTTTCCATGACCTATAGTAACAAATTGCATCAGATCGAAATTCCATAACACGTTCAAACCATTTTTCATTGTTCCTTTAAATTCTCTTAGACTCCGGCGGTTAGAGTTGGAAATTATTTTAAGTTTTTTTTTTCATAACAAAAGTGTTCACTTTCTTTTATTATTTTTTTTTTTAAATCTATCTTCACCTTAAATGGTCTTATGAAAAAAGGTTTGAATATAGGTACCTAAAAAAGTTCTTATCCAAACATTCCTTTTGTGTAGAAAAGGTAAAAATTCTGTTAAAAATTATCAAAAGGACATAAGGATGCTCGGAGACAGTTAAATAGATAAACACTTATTTTAACGAATAATTGACTACCGCTTAATTTAAGTACTTACAGATCTTACAAAAGTTAAGATTAAAAACCCGCAATACTTTGAGTAAATAATTAATCGGCAGCAAAAAATTATTACGAAAGATAAACAAATTGCAGATAACTGGAAGCACTGATTTCGTAGTGAAATTGACAGTTTCTTGTGATTGGCTTAAATTGATCGAAAAAATCGGTGCAATTAAGCGGGTAATACTGTTTCTGCTTTTGGAAGAGCTTTTTTGTCAAATTTTTTTTTATATTTGAAATTTATTGCGCTATATTATTTTTCATATTCAAATTGGGGTAAAATTGACGCAAAATTCCAACACAGGTGGCTGCTATATCATATCATAGATGCGTTGACTCTTGACTGACTGGTGTTTTACTTTAAATTGATATCCCATACTAAAAATTGTTCCCGCAAAATTCAACAATATTTCTCAGACTTTAATAGTTAACGTCGAAATTGAAACCACTATTGCAACTGTGAAATATGTACCCACCAAAGAGTTAAAAACAAAAAAACAACAAGGACCGACACTGAACTATAGTAATTCGTGTTTTGCATCGTGGCTATCCCTGGACCCACAGAATAGGATTAGATTTTTTTCTGCTTGTATCCATCGTTTTGTTGATCAATTACTCTTGTCCCCTATACACAGGACGCACTAGACGGTGTTTTTTGTTCTTCTATAGAGGCTATGACCATGCTGCGCTGTGCCAAAAAAATTCCTTAATGGTGTTGGAATTGGAACGCAATGTTGGATATGATACTGAAATGTTTTTTTTTTTTTTTAATTTTTTGTTGAATAACCAACATGAATTGGAAAATGTAACGTAAGACCGATACATACCAAACAAAAAAAAAAAAAAACCAGAACCGGATTCAATTTGTCGCTGCTAACTGTTCAGTTGTCCATATTAATGTAATTTTCCTTGCATGCAGAGTTACGCGGATATTTATTTTTTTTTTTTGACAAGGGTTATTTAGCAAATTCCTTAAGGGAATTTGGCATAGAAAGCTATCGATATAAAATAAAATTTCAATGCATACATACTTGCAAAAATTCATTAAATTAATAGTTCTTTAAGTTGCTTGTTCACTGCGTGTTAGTGAAAGGAATAAACATTTACATTGCATGTTCAACGCTGCACTTGGTTTTCACATCAGGAAAATAATGATAATAATTGATAGGTATACTTATTTTTTAATCAAATTAAGTGTAAACTCTTGTTTTTTTCTAAATTGTTTACATCGGTAGGTGCATATAGATAGGTACCTATAGATATATCAAAGGTACATATAGGGTGTTTTTTTAGGAGTGTGGTTTTCAAGAAGAAATTAAAGGCATATAATTTAATGTTATGGCCAAGAATTTAGCTTTATTATAAAGATAAGGGTTTGCCATTATGTTTTAAAAATGATTCCGGGCAAGTGGCTAGCTCGAATAAATTCAAGCCAAGAGGCCAAATTTTCGACCACTTTTTGAAGCAATTGGGGCCGTATGTCAGCAATAACGCGCCGAATATTCTCTTCCAAGGCGTCAATCGTCTCGGGCTTATCTGCGTAGACAAGCGATTTCAGATAACCCGACAAAAAATAGTCCAGCGGTGTTAAATCGCACGATCTTAGAAGCCACGCCACAGGCCCACGACGCGAGATAATACGCTCACCAAAAGTGTCCTTCAATAAATTGATTGTTTCGTTGGTTGTATGGCATAGAGCGCCGTCTTGTTGGAACCAAAGGTCTTCCACATCAACATCCTCCAATTCAAGAACGAAAAAGTCATTAATCATGGCTCTATAGCGTCCCCCATTGACTGTAACACTATGGCGGGCTTCATTTTTGAAGAAATATGGACCAATGATTCCCTCTGCCCAGAGCACACCAAACAGTGACTTTTTGAGGATGTAACGGCGCGGTGTCTCAACAATGGCTTGTGGATTATGATCACTTCAAATACGACAATTTTGCTTATTAACGTACCCATTCAACTAAAAATGAGCTTCATCACTGAGCAAAATTTTCTTGTGAAAATCGGGATCAACAACGATCTCGTTTCGGGCCCATTTTGCACGATTTGCAAACGTTGTTCAAGAGTAAGTCTATTCATTATGAAATGGCAAACCAAATTGAGCATAAATCAAGTGACCGTGACAATTGTGAGTCAGTGAAGTGAGTATTGGACAATCAGCTTTCAACGGCAAGAATAAGAAAAAATATACAAATCCAGATATTGTCCAATGCAAGTGCGCTTAGTGAGGAGGATTTCAGGAATAAATATAGGTTTTCCAAGGAAAAATATAAGGAAACTCATAGCAATTGTTGAAGATAACTTATATGGGGATACAAGAGGTGGACATAACACACAACAGACACAACCCAAACAATTAAAATATGATAATAATTTTGACAAAACTTGTTAGGTGTGCTTGGTAACGTGAGATTTATTTCGTTTTTTTTTTTACAAATTATAACAATTTGCTGTCAAAACCCATACGAAAAAAAATCCCAAGTTTTCGAAATTTCAAGTAACCAAACAGGCATCTTATTGACTGAAGTAGTTTTTTTAGGGAATTTTACGCAAAACGTCACTTTACTATTCCACGCGAATATTTTGTTTTTATTAATAGAAAATTTTAATCCGTAGCTTAACTCTTATTCCGCGGTTTAGTAAAATCGTGGAATAATGGTGGAATAAGCGGTTTTTATTAAAAGTTCTGATAGAGTTTAAGGTTTTAAAATCAACTTCCATCACACTCAAGATCCATTTAGTCCGTTGAGCTAGGTTCCTGATGTTAACATAAGGCTTCCCAGTTTGATTTGACATAAAAAGTGCGTTTGAAGCTTTTCGTGTTACTTATGCCTTTCGAGTAATTTTCTATTTCCGCACTGAAACTCTCATATTCGAAAATGGTATAAATATTTAAAAATTAAAGAAAAAATAATGAAACTACTTTCCAAGCTTGGCATTCTCCAAATCAAGAACAACAAAAAATTTTCAAACCAAAGAACCCTTGAATAAAAGCTTATTTTATCGTAAGGCCTTTCAAACCAGTTGAATTTCTAAAGAAGTTAAATAATCTTTGGTCAAAACCATTACAGGACCTCTATTTAATCTAAAATTTCTTCAAAACCACTCAACTGATTTTTAATTTTTACTTACTAGAGCCTACGATTCTATTCGTGTATTTTTAAAACACGGATACGGGGAATCCGTGTAGTTTAACACGCCAAATTAAAATCAGTATCCACTCTTAATACACGTGTATTTACTTGCTTATTAACCGTGTATCGGGATCTTAAGTATACGGATTCTTAATACACGGATTGGTTTTCAATTTTTATATTTTTTTAAGGGATATAGGCTTAAAAGGAGTTTAAAGTGATGATGGATTTCTTTGATTTTGATATTTGGTAAGAAATTTGATTTTCTTATTTAAACGTTATGCGGATGAAATTACAGTGCTTACAGTAATCACTTAATAAATCTTTAGAGTCTTCATTGGTTGATTTGGTACTTTATTTATTTTGATTATCTTGATACCTTTATCACACGTTCGTGTATGTGATCTACAAACAACAAAATCTTCATGTTTAATCCATCGATAAATCAACATAAAAAAAAACAATCAAAATTGCTTGCCCACTTGACTGCCAAGTTAGCATTACCATGGGTCATTAAAAATAAAAAAAAAAAAAACAAGTGTGACATTTTTTTCTTTCACGAAAAATGTACGACAAATTGACGACAGTTGATCCAATTACTCGATGCTTCAAATTTTAAAATGGTAATGCTAACTTAATATACATCCTGGATTGGACCTGATGCTAAATGTTTTTAAGAAAAAAACTATTTTTATGTAAAAAAAAAAACAACCATTGTGTGTGAGCTTCCCTTTCGAGATAAGCTGAAATAAAACCTGCCTAGCAAACAACATAAATTTGTGTGTTTTGATCTAAATTTAAAATATAGCCGCGTCGAACCCGTACTACGGATGATACCGATAATAATATAATCACTTTTTAGACAACTTCATCATCATAATGTTTTATTCGATTAAAATCTTGACTGCACGAAACAAATACTTGTTCTATACAGCAAGTAAAGGGTGTTTTTTGTAGACGTGTGGTTTTCAATCTGGCAATACTTTTTTCGGAGTTGGTCTTTTTGACAGCTGTCACTTGATTTATGCTCAGTTTAGTTTGTCATTTTATAATTAATGGACTTACTCCTGAACAACATTTGCAAATCGTGCAAATTTATTACCAAAATAATGGTTCGGTTCGCACGACGCATCGCGCGCTGTATCCAATATTCGGTCGACATAATCGCAAAATCGCATACATTCGAGCAACCGATCGATCGGTTTCGCACCATGTTTACTCTAGTGGATAATGCGCACCCTCAGAGACGCCGTATAGTGCGCACCGAAGACGCTATTGCTGCTGTGGAGCACAGTATCGAAGAGGACCCGAATGAGTCCATCCACCATCGCGCGCAACAATTGGATCTGTCAAAAATTGGGCCTCTCGGCTGGAGTTTATTCGAGCCAGCCGCGGCAGCCACTTGGCCCGATATGATTTTTAAAACATAATGGCAAGCTTAGTTCTTGGCCATGACATTAAATAATATGCGTTTTATTTCTTCTTAAAAACCACACGTCTGAAAAAAAACACCCTTTACATACAAAAAAAAAAACAAGTAGCACAATTCAAAGTTCTCTATCTTTTCTTTTTCAATTACATTCATTTATGGTGCTACTAAAAGATGATCATAGAAAATGACGTGTTGAGTATTTTTCCACCTTAATAATAAAAAATAATAATCAACCTTGAGACTTTTTTTTTGTAAAATGATACATCTCCACATCTTGCGAGAGATTTCAATTGATTGGTATTGGTATAGAAAACAGAGAGAAAACATCGTGAAAGTAATTTAAATAAATAAGCGAAATTGATCTTTGAGTGCGTCACGATATCTTATTTCTGCTGAATCAATCTTGGTCATTATAAAAGCATAATGATTGCTAAGAAATGATTCAGTATAGGTGGGTATTTGTGAAAGTAAAATTAATTTGAATATTTTCTACTCCTTGCTGTTGAAATATTATTTGATCAACTGTCTGTTGAATGCATTTCAAAGTGATGTGCCACATCATTAATATCCCTGCCTTTCTTGTGGATTGACAAAACCTCACATATACATCACCAAAAACACTATGCCAATACAGTAATAATTGTTAAATGGCATTTATGAGGTAGGTATAGGGTAATAACAAAGACTTCAAAAGTTCGTTTACTAAAAGCCAAACCCAAATACCTGTTTTGTTGCACATACATCAGCCTGACCACATACCAAATGCACAATAGCTTCTGGAGAATACATCTCGAAATAGGTACATAGCCACCACCATCTCGACCTCATAAAGCTTCCATCAAAAAGGCTCACAAATGAGTCAGCTATATACGTATACGGTGTATAACCTGGTGAATCATTATAGTTATATAGGTACTCAGCCAGCATGGGGCTTCAATGGAATGCCAAAAGCCAAACCAAGGTGATTTAATCGAGTGACATACAAGAGAGAGAGAGAAGATGGTTTTGTTGAATGGCTTGCTGGTTGCTGATGATGGTTGCAGCCAGTAACACTCAATCATCATGCTTGTGACACATGCTTTTTGTTTTTTTTGGTGAAAACCAGTTGGACACATCAAGATTCAACGTAGTTATGTTTATTCGTAGATGCGGAACGCTTTAGTCATTTCGAAATTGAAACCGCATTTAAAGTATCAGGAGGGATCAGCCAAAGATCAATGCTGGGTTTGTGGTGAGAGTGTTTAAATGATGGAGAATTTTGAGGTCAGAAATAGGGTAATTAGACGAATCGAGCAAAGCGTTCTTAGTTACTTGATAAATCAATTATTATTTGAAATGCGTGAGAGTATTTCCTTGGCTCATTTTTAAGCATGCTCTTTTGACCTTTATCAGAAACTTAACTTTAAGAAAAAATAATTTTAATAAAGGGTGCTTTTTTTAGACGTGTGGTTTTCAAGAAGAAATAAAACGGCCAAGAATTAAGCTTTATTATAAAGATACGGGTTGGCCATTATGATGAACAATAGGATTAATATTTAAAGGCAGAAGGCTTCCACATTCGTGACGTGCGGCTTAAGAATAAATCTCTGTACTTGAAACATACTTCCCAGGTTGGTCTTGAAATTACACTGCAATTATATTGGTTTAAATGTTAGATCGACAAATTCGCGGTAGTTAATTGAAAATATTCAAAAGTTGTTTTTGACCTCAAATAAAAAAAACGGGTCATGCTCACTTTATAAATTGTCTTCCGATAGGTAATTCCGAACTTTGACAATTGATAGCGGCCATATTGACGTTGAAGCCACATCTGTCAAATTGGTTGCCATTTATTCAGTCTGTTTTGCCAAATCATTATGGACGGATAGCGTTGAACAGACCACAAGTTGGCGAATTTTGCGTCCTGACTTGGGCCTGCACCAGCGCCAGCGTTAGAACCTTACTCCAATTGGAGTAAATTTACTCCAATTTTGAGAAAGAAAATAAATCTACTCTTCCACTTCGTTTTTTTTTTTTTGATCTACTCCTTTTTTCCCACACTAAAAAAATCACAAATTCTTTAGCCAAACTATATGAAAGGGCTGTGTTGTTCAGTTTTCTAACCAACTCTGGCTCAGAACGGTTAAATTTAAAATTCTATTCAGTTCTGAAAGTGAATTTGTGTATGTGATTTATTTTGTTTTTGTTAAGAATACAATTTTCGAAGGTTTTTTCTTTCGTTTTCAAATCTACTCCAAAAATGTCCTATTTACTACACTTTTTTTACAAATCTGCACCGAAATTTTACTACTGAGTTTCTAACCCTGGCCTGCACCCGTACTTAATTCAACTGACCCAGCAGCTGAAGTTAAACGACCATAGACAACGACGTGTGTTCACTGACTGGGCTCTGAAACAGTGGGAAACTGAGCCTAATTTTCATCGAAAAATTATCTCCAGCGATGGGGCCTATTTCTGGATGAATGGGTACGTCACACAAAAAAATTGCCAACATAACCCATGCCATCGGTCAAATTCGGACAGATTTATCCGTCAAGGAAAATTGGACATTTCGAATGGGCGCCACCTAGAGAAGGAACAGCGAATATTTGAACGATGTTATATTCCTTTCAAACGAATATGTATAAAATTTCGATGATATCTCACACATTCTTTGGTTTATTTGAATTTGAAAGTTCTGTATCAAAAGTTAGCGTAAAACCGTTTTTTTCTGATTTCTCTTTTAGCAAAATACCTCAAAATTGGTATAGTAAAAAAAAAAAGAGTGGCACCTTTTTTTCAAGACAAATTTACAACAATTATTCCAATTATTGGATTCTTTAATTATTGAAGAGGTAATGCTGCGTTTCAAAATTAACAAATTTTATGTCTGGATAGGTTTATTCTTCGTGAATATTTAGTTCTTCCACATACAGATTGAGATTTTCTCAGATTAAATGTGATTTGGTTCACCTGGCTTCAACTGACCACATTCACAGAGAGCAACATAAAACCCTTCTATTTAATTAATTTTTTCAAACAAATTTGCTCGCTGAAGATAAATTATGTTCACAAAAAAAAATTTTTTTGTTTACAAAATAATAAACATTTCAATTAATTTCTACGAATAAGTTTGTAATAATTGGGTTTAGTATATATATGTATATAAAAGTTGAACTAAAAAGCAACTTCCGAAAGATTCATTAGCAACAAAAAAAAAAAACGTATCTTTTATCTTAAATTTTTCAGTTACACAATTTCATTTTTTTTAACCATTTAATTATTATTCCATTTTGTTATTGTTAACCCTTTTGTTATTCTTGATTCACAAACAGAAAAAGAAACAACCTTACACAGAAGAAACTTCACTGTGGGAACTCTTTTTTTTTATGATTATCATTCGAACCTTCAAAGAATGGAAACAGAAACAGGACAGACAGCGCGAAAGATTAACAAAAAAGTAAACAAGAACACACAAATCTGTAAATGTATATAAATTTTACACTGAACCAAAAACAAGAGATAATTTAAATTAAATTTATTGTGTAGTTTAGATTTTTTTTTTTTTATTTTACTAAAAAAAGGGCCCGCAATTAAAAAATAGTGCAAAAATAGATCGCATACAACTGATTTTATACATTAAGATGCAATTCTAGTTGGAGAGTATTTCATGCAAGGATACAGTTTCTTTGGCGGGAAATTCATTAATATGTTAAAAATCGCATATAATTTAAACCTAAATAATATGGTATTCTAAATAATAAAAAAAATCACTTAATATAGAGTAAAATTGAAGTCATGAAACAGAGCACGTACTCAGAGAAGATACTTCATATAAAAAGCTGAGAAGGTGCTCATGAAAATTCATATACACATACAATTATATCTGCATATTATGTACATAATTGTATTTACTTTTTCATATAAATATGCTTATGCATTCATAATTTATTTAAACATTTTTTTTTTTTTTATTCTTTACCTGCTTAAGGCATGTTTAAGACTCGTAAAATCAATCGTCCTCGAGAATACTACAATAGTGGGTGTGAAAAATACAGTCGATTTCCTCTAAGCCAAAATTCCCTTTAACTCGAATACATTTTTTCGATTCTTGGCCTATTTTCAATCCCTCTGACTGAGTCGATTTTTTTTCTTTTGCGGAAAATTAAAAAAAAAATCACCCTCTCGCAACTCGTATTATTCTATAAACATCAAGCACACCCTCGCATACTGTAACTCCCTCTTTCGCATCTCGTGCCCCAACGTGCGTCGGTGCGCTGTGCTTCTACATACATTTTCATTATAAATACATAATGCATCTACCGAAAAAGATATTCAAAAATTGCAAGGTTTTAAAAAAAAAAGTAGACAATGCACACGTGCGCATTTTTCTTGAGTTGTTGGTTGGGTTCCAAACAGTTCGACTTGAATTTGAAAACATTGGATTTAGTATGTGTGTCAAGTTAGCATTACCACTTCAAAATTTTAGAAATCTAATAATAAATAAAAAAAATTTGTCGCGCTTGCTTTTTTAAAAATAACCCCTGGTAATGCTAACTTGACAGTCAAGTTAGCATTACCACCCCTCTAAAATGGGTAAAATGAACTCAAAAAAAAAAAGAAGTATGCCATTAATTGTCGTGAATTTGTCGTAAATTAGTTGTGAAAAAAAAAATTTGTCGCGCTTGTTTTTTTTAAAAATAACCCCTGGTAATGCTAACTTGACAGTCAAGTTAGCATTACCACCCCTCTAAAATGGGTAAAATGAACTCAAAAAAAAAAATAAGTATGCCATTAATTGTCGTGAATTTGTCGTAAATTAGTAGTAAAAGAAAAAAATTTGTCGCGACAGTTTTTTTTTTTTAATCAAAAAAAAAAACCTTAAAATTGCATTTTTCAGGGAATCCAGCATTACCACAACTTTGATTTGCTATATTTTTTTTCCTGAGTAGATTTTTGATAGGGAATTTGTTTAAACAATTGTCGCTCGATGTTTTTTAATAATTTATACCAATTAAAAATTTGTCGCGCCCTTTTTACTAAAAAAATTCATATAAATATGAAAATACCTCAAAAAGGCATTTTTCAATGAATCCAGCATTACCACAACTTTGATTTGCTATATTTTTTTTCCTGAGTGGTTTTTTGATAGGGAATTTGTTTAAACAATTCACAAAAATTCACTCAGGAAAAAAATTTATCAAATCAAAGTTTGGGTTTGATTTTTCATTGAAAAATGCCTTTTGAGGTATTTTCATATTTATATGAATTTTTTTAGTAAAAAGGGCGCGACAAATTTTTAATTGGTATAAATTATTAAAAAACATCGAGCGACAATTGTTTAAACAAATTCCCTATCAAAAATCTACTCAGGAAAAAAAATATAGCAAATCAGAGTTGTGGTAATGCTGGATTCCCTGAAAAATGCAATTTTAAGGTTTTTTTTTTTGATTAAAAAAAAAACTGTCGCGACAAATTTTTTTCTTTTACTACTAATTTACGACAAATTCACGACAATTAATGGCATACTTCTTTTTTTTTTGAGTTAATTTTACCCATTTTAGAGGGGTGGTAATGCTAACTTGACGTCAAGTTAGCATTACCAGGGGTTATTTTCAAAAAAACAAGCGCGACAAATTTTTTTCTTTCACGACAAATTTACGACAAATTCACGACAATTAATCCAATTATTAGATTTCTAAATTTTTAAAGTGGTAATGCTAACTTGACACACATGGATTTAGTATTATATCCGAGAACTTCTCTTGCTTCACTGTGAGCGTTTATTGATGTCATGATAGCAAGAAACTCCTCTTTATTTATTAAATTTTTGTAACCTTATTTTCAAATTCAATAAATGCTTTTAAACAAAAAAAAATATTAATCTCTATAACTCGAATTTTTCCAAAAATCCCTCTAACTCAAACTTATTTTGGTATCCCATGAAAATTTGACGTAGAGGGAGTCGACTGTATAGTGTATATGTATGTATATATATGTTTGTACCTCGACTTACTACCTAAACCACTAAGATGATTTTCATAAAATTTTTAACATAAGGTTTTTTTTAGTGATTCTCTCTCTACTTAGAGGGGAAATTGATTTTTTTACCTCAAAAAATAACAGTACCTACCTGTCATTAAACCTCAATAAAAACAGGTAATTTATCTTGGAAACAGCTCAAACGATTTTGATGAAACAAATTTGTGTACGCTATTTTAGGGATGGTATATGCATTTTGGTAAAAAAAAAATTATCAAAAAATGATATTACTGGTAATTGTCATTGAAGCGTTTTTTTTTTTATTATTTTTGACTTTCTGTATATTTAAATACTTAAAAATGGCATCCCAATGTTTTTACAAAAAGTTTTTTTCTAAACAAAAAACCGCTCCAAGGAGTTTGAAAAATTTTGTTTTCATAAATTCATATTTTTTTAGGTTAAGACGGCCGGCGGCGGCTGCGTTTTCCATTTTGAGATTAAAACATTTTAAGGAGTTTTTTTTTTAGCAATTTAGAGAACGAGTTTCAATTTGCATTGTGCATATTTTATTTTCATAAAAATTATTTTCTGAGTGTATAATCCACAGTACAAAAATATCTCAACTCGTTACATATTGAATAAATTCCACTTGGAGTTTTGGACACAGACATGTTTGTCCACCAAGAAACTATGAACTTTTTCTTGACAACAACAGCGCGCCCTACGGAGTCAAGTGTCTTTGAATCAAGTTAAGGTTATCATCTCGTTCCGAACAAAGGCGCATCTGTGTTCATTTTTTGTTTTGTTTATAATATTCAAGCCATTTGACCAGCACCAGCAGAGTCTCTGGTGCTCTGATGATGAGAACTGGTGGAATGTAATTAAAGAAAAAAATTATTCGATGACCCTTTATTCCCATGATGAAGGGCTAAAGAAATATCCACTCATGACTATGGTATTTAATTTATACAATCTTGATTTTGATTATGTAATAAATTGTTCTTAATCTCAAGATAAACATCGAGTTTCTTTGTTCTCGATAATAGTTGGACATATAATAGGTAGGTATACCTATGTGATTTTCATTTGTGCATAAAATTGGTATTTTGATATTGAATTGATTAATTTACACATAAATTGTTCTAATCGGTTTTGTCTATACACACATAATGATGTGATGTTTTAAGTTGATATACGAATTAATGAAGATAGAATATCTATAAAGATACATTTTGATGTATCACGCACAAGCCATGTTATCGTCATTGGAATTTGTAGGTAAGTATACTATAATTTTATGAGTAGGTAATAAATATAATCATCTATCATTCTCTTCCACTTGAATCATTGTTTACTTTCAATTAAATAAGCATATGGTCTTCAGGAGGGAAATTTGTCTGCTGCCAATAGTTGAATGATATTAAAAAGTTTACTTTAAATCGTTAAATCTAAAAAAAAGAGTCAAGTATGTCAGAATAAATAAACCTAGTATAGAAAAAATGAATAATTCGAGACAACAATAATTTTTTTTTAACTAATTAGAATAATATAATATGCAGCTTACCTACTTCAATTGGTTTTTATAACGATAAACGACAACAAATCTTTTAAAACTGTTTTTTTTTTTTTTTGATAAATTGAGCAAATATGTTGTCAATTTTTAACAAAATTATACATATTGGAGGTTTGAATGAAACAACAACAACTTTAGTGTGCCAACATCAAGTCAAGTCTGCTATCAGACTCTTTTAGTTGTGCCTGAGTCTGGTATGTTAATTTTAATCAAAAAAAAAAACTTATTCCATCACTGATTGTATTTGAACATAGACCAATCGTCTTCAGATCCCTATGCACTACCTGCTATGCGAGCTATGGAAAAACTAAAAAGATACGCAGCTCCCGCAGGTGCGTACATCGTACATATGTACAATGTACATATGTAGGTATCAGTCAAGAATTTTTATTTTTTTCAGAGAATTATATAGGGTTTTGCAATTGGCGCGGGTAGATTTTGGAGGCCTGTGGCGGCCATGTTTGTTAGGTGAAATCTGTCAAATCTGTTGTTTATAATTCATTTACTGATGCCAAATCACCATGACAAGTAACACGATTGAAAAGCACGTCGAAATGACGAAACCTCAAAATGAAATGACTTTTGGCCCATCCTGTACATGCAGGCGCTCATGACTTCTAAGCTGATTTACAGGGTGTTTTTTTTAGACGTGTGGTTTTCAATCTGGCAATACTTTTTTCGGAGTTGGTCATTTTGACAGCTGTCATTTGATTTATGCTCAGTTTGGTTTGCAATTAGCCGAACGACCATCAAGCGCGTCACACGATTTTCACAAGAAAATTTTATTCAGCGATGAAGCTCATTTTTGGTTGAATGGGTACGTTAATAAGCAAAATGGTTGTATTTGGAGTGATCATAATACACAAGTCATTGTTGAGACGCCCTCAAAAACTCACTGTTTGGTGTGCTCTATGGGCAGAGGGTATCATTGGTCCATATTTTTTCAAAAGTGAAGCCGGCCATAATATTACAGTCAATGGGAACGCTATAGAGCCATGATTAATGTCTTTTTCGTTCCTGAATTCGAGGATGTTGATGTGGACGACCTTTGGTTCCAACAAGACGGCGCTACCGGCCATAAAGCCAACGAAACAATCAATTTATTGAAGGAAACTTTTGGTGAGCGTATTATCTCGCGTCGTGGGCCTGTGAAGTGGCCTCCAAGATCGTGCGATTCAACACTGCTGGACTATTTTTTGTGGGGTTATTGTGATGTTGCTTGTCTACGTAGATAAGCCCGAGACGATTGATGCCTTGGAAGAGAATATTCGGCGCGTTATTGCTGACATACGGCATCAATTGCTGCAAAAAGTGGTCGAAAAACCCTTATCTTAATAATAAAGCTAAATTCTTGGCCATAACATAAAATATATGTGTTTTATTTCTTCTTGAAAACCACACGTCTAAAAAAACACCCTTTAAATACATATGTGAATAGACGTAAGAATGAATTTTCTGAGAGCAACAGTAGGTGGTGAATCATAATTATTATTGCGCACCTAAATAAACAAAAATACGATACACATATGTAGATAGGTATATCTACAAAATTGTATGGAGGTTAATCTGGCTCCGGGATCTAAGCAACCCGTATGTGAAATATTCGCTAAAAAAGTTTGCTGTCTAAAAGGTAGGTAAGTAATTGGTCAAAAACGGCCATCTATTTATATAAAGTTTCAGATATTGGTCAACGATAAAAACATTTGTATATCCGTGGTCTAAGTATTCCAAGGCCGTCAGCGGTTTTTAGCGGGATCGTTACGAAATCCAGCAGCACATAATCCCGCAGGTTACAAATACAACAAAATCCCGCAAAAAAGTACGTACGGGATTTTCAATAGTTTTAAAAAAAAATACGATTGGAAGAATTTTGATGGTGATTTCGAATAAAATAATACAATTGGAAGAATGTGGTGATTTCGAATATAATATTTTTCTGGACTTCTGGACCTGCACAAAGGTGGTTCTGGAACTGGACAGCGATGAAATTTATTTTTTTGAAAAAAATATTTAAAAAACATTAACTTTTCTCAACATTTTTTTGGAAAAATTAAAAAAAAACCATCTTTTTTCCTAAACTCTTTTTTCTTTTTGTTTTGAAAAAAAAAAATGAGTTTTATTCCTTCTTTGAAAAAAAAAAAAAATTAAAAAGAGTAAAAAATTGAGTTTTTTGAAAAAAATTGAAAATGGTTAGTTGAAACGATAACCTAGTCCCCTAAGTAATTCTGTCTAAACTATATACACTACCCTTATATCAAGAAACAAATCAGGTCAAACGAGTTATGGTATAAAAACGGCGCATTACAGCGCTTATTGGGTTCTTCGGGAACAGGTGTTCTCAGAACCGCCATTTTACCTACCTACCTTAGTTGAAAACTGTTGACATTTGCACTTGCCTGGCGACTGAATATACCCTAAGCGGAGCAATGGAGTTGCGTGAGCGGGATGACCACCCGAAAAAGGTAGTTAAAATCCTTAGCACCAGTGCAGCGGGCCACCCAAGGTACCTACTATTGCGCAAGAAAATGGTTGACTAAGACGCGGTTTAGAGAACCGAAGAAGTGAGTTAAAAAAGAATTTTTTTTTTTTTTTTGAATTTGTAAAACAAAGTTTATGACAACTGTTTTGTTTCCAAAAAAAAAAAATTTCCTCTGTCCAAGTTCTAGATCCACTTCCAGAACTTTGTTATGAATTTGTAAAAAAGTTGTTTCCAAAAAAATTTGTCCAAGTTCCAGAACCACTTCCAGAACTTTTGTCCTGATTCCAGATCGACCTCCAAAACCTTGTTTCAAAAAAGAAAATTGACCTTTGCCCAAGTTCCAGAATCACCTACAGAACGTTTGTCCAGGTTCCAGATCGACCTTCAGAAGCTTTGTCCCAGATCCAGAACCTCCGTCCCAGTTCCAGACCCAAGGCCTAGGGCCAGAAACTATGTCCCAGTTCCAGACCCACCTATAGAACCTCCCCCGTCAGACTGGTCGATCGACCAGATTTAAACACCGACCAGATTTAAACACCAGACATAGTCGTTCTTCGTGATCCTCATACAACCGAGGCACCAATTCCAATGGGAAAGAAAAATTGCATGCGCTGTCGTATTGTAGTAGATTTTTGTAACGGGATTTTTTGATATGCGGGATTTCGTGATACGGGATGTTGTGGTGCGGGATTTTGTACCCAATACAAAATGATCAGAAAACAAAAACTAGATTCAGAAATTGATCTACCACAGATTTTTCTACGATTTTTTAAAGCTTTTTCAAGGGAGTCTCGTATTTGTATATTGTGTTCTTGACAAAATCTTTAAAAATTCATAAAATAACCTATGGCTGACCAATTTCTCAAACTTCTTGATCTTTCTTCACCAATTACCTATACTGAGATAATGGGGTTCTAAGATCCCGTAGACATAAATAACATTGGTAGGACTTATTTGGCCCACCCAGTATTACATAAATCGATAGAATTAATTACGTCTCCAAGCAAAGAAGAACTCCTTTCTTACAAATCAGCAAATTTATTAAAGAGGAACATAGACATGATTTGTGTTTATTTTCAATTGTTATAGGTATAGCAACTAGGCTATTATTTAATAAATGATACTTGCTTATTAAATACAATATTAGGTAAGATGATCAATTTAATTCTAATTAATGAAGTTTTTATTGAAGTACTACACCTACCAACTTGAATATCTTAGGTTTGGATTTGTTTTGTTCATCCTTATTTGAGTCATATATTAAATGTTTTAGACATAATGAATGGTCTTCAATAATAATGAAAAAAAAAAAAACAAAATTGATTCAAGAAATTGAAAAGCAGGGCATTCAATTGTAGAATTGAAATTAATTAATGATCAAGACAATTACGAGTTCTAATCAAATATACATTTATCCGATGATTTTATGTCTTCTTATACAATGTCTTGTCATGGCAAACAATTTATCACGTCTGATTAAGTATTTAAAACAACCATGGGTTGTACAGGTGTAGAGGAATTAAATCAATTATTATCTTTTATGTGAATGCTCTGAATGAAAGTCAACTCAATTTCCAGAAGTTAGGTACTTGAATTTTAATTTTCTCTTTGAATTCAATTAAATTAATTGATTTAAGCCCAACAAACGGGTGCAGTGCATAGTTTTAATGAAGTTTGGAGCTCGCTCAAGTACCTGCCTATTTAAACTTTAAATATTTGTATAAGTAGGTACAACCTACATAAATCTACATACATGTAGGTAGGTACATATTTATTTAAATAAGTTGATTTTAATGGTTTGAGATTGCAGGTAACTGAGTTATATTTCAAACAGGTAGGTACCTACTTCTAAATAGCTATCGCACACCAATTTTATCAAACGTTTTTTTTTTTATAAAATATCGATTTCTTGTTACATACTACATACTACACGGCTCGTGGAGAACCAAAGCCTATAGTGACTTACAACTCGTTAACATTTCTATGTGCGTCATGTTAGTTTGGATTCTGCAATTTTCTGCCAAATCCAAAAGGCTGAGATTTGAAGCATTTTATTATGGCAAGAGAAAATCTTGAACAGTATTTGTCACTTCCTCGTTGTGCCCCTGTAAAAGAAGAAACCCTTTTTCATAAGATTACATCCCAAAGCTCAGGCAAGAGAGTCCAACACACAAACCACTATGATAAAAGGTCCGGCATCTAACGTTTTTTTTTCATCTAGTGCTTATTTCGTGAATGGTAACACTTAGCTCATGTCCGATTTGACAGATAATTAGCTTTATCCTTCCGCTGAACGAATATGGTTGTGTATACGCTTCGCTAAGTGGGCCTGCGATCGACTTAGATAAGATGCCGATTTTGCCAAAAAAATCATCTTTTCAGATGAAGCTCATTTTGATCTTGGCGGTTAGTAATCAAGCAAAATTTTCGCATTTGGGGCACAGAAAACCCGCACGCATACATTGAAAAGCCGATACACCCAAAACGAGTCACTGTTTGGTGCGGATTTTGGTCCAGAGGCATAATTGGGCCATTTTTCGAAAATGAGCAAGGAGTGGCCGTTACAGTCAATGGCGATCGTTATCGGGCCATGTTGAACGTATTTTTGTTCACAAAAATTGAAGAGGAGGATATTGGAAACATTTGGTTTCAACAGGACGGCACTACGTGCCACACAGCCGAAGCTACACTCGATGTTTTTCGCCATTTTCAAAAAAAAAAAAGAAGTTATTTGGCGGACCCTTTAAAAGGCACTAACTGCCAACTGGTCACCTTTATATGTCGTTGTATTAATAAATCAATACCAAACCATCAATCTAGGAGCAACTATGCTTGCGTTCCATCCGTTTTTCTAGAAAAATTCCTTGATATGATTTGCCATTTGTTAAAATCGATAACACAGTCAACTGTTTCCAAGTTATGTCATTTTTTAAGGCAAAATTGGAGAAAAAACTGAATCTTTCTTGGTTGTTTCGTAAACTGTTTGACATTTTTACTTTTATCTAGATCTATTTGCCTGCAAAATTGCACAAAACAAATGCTTGAGGAAGGGTCGCTTACCGACTAGATAAATAAACAATGAGTTTGTAAAATGGTGAAGTACTGCTTCTCTATAAACAAACTATATCAGACTCATTTCTGTGTCATTAATAATATAAAATACTCAAAGGGGTCAGGATGTTTTCTAAATGCAACTCCAATAGAAAATGCAAACGGTTATTACGTGATGCCTATATAGTTTCTATATCATAGGTACTTGTTCTTCATGCAAATATGGTGTGAAGCCGGCCCTCTATACCTATTATATAGAACTCCTTTCTTGAGGGTTGTTACTTTCAATATTTTTTCTTTTTTTTAAATTAAAAGGGTGACAGCTGTCGTAAGATTATAATCATAATGGCTTAAATTAGGTAGGTATACTGTCATTCTTTTTATCACGAAGGAGCATATACATGTATTTATATACATAAACAACATGCCTTCTTTTCATTTTAGCTTTGCAACCGTTTGTTCGAAGACCACTTCGTTCATATTCTATGTCTTGGCTGCAGTTTTGGCGGGAATATAATTTAAAATGCATAATGCGATGAGTGCATTATGCGTAACGCCAGGTGGTTAAGTGGTAAGACAAGGCCGCACCTAAGGGATATGCCTTTCATTTTCTATATTTATGTTTAATTTTTTTTTTTTTATTTTTTTAGTGCAAAAGAATTATATTTAGTTTTAATTTCAGGGTTGAATGAATACATAGAATCTTGATTAATATCAGAAAATGCAACATGGTCATGTATATTTTATTTTTTTAAATTAGGTATATATTTAAATATTTAGAACGACAAACATATTGAAAAATATGAATGCAAGCACATCATATAAAGGGTGTGTTTTTTTTTAGACGTGTGGTTTTCAATCTGGCAATACTTTTTTCGGAGTTGGTCTTTTTGACAGCTGTCACTTGATTTATGCTCAGTTTGGTTTGCCATTTCATAATTAATAGACTTACTCCTGAACAACGTTTGAAATCGCGCAAATTTATTACAAAAATAATGGCTCGGTTCGCGAGACGCATCGCACGCTGTGTCCAATATTCGGTCGACATAATCGCCCAGCAGAGTCGGTAATTCGAGCAACCATGGTTCCGTTTCGGACCACGTTTACTCTAGTGGATAATGCGCATCCTCAGAGACGCCGTACAGTGCGCACCAAAGACGCAATTGCAGATGTGCAGAAGAGTATCGAAGAAGACCCGAATGAGTCCATCCGCCATCGCGCGCAACAATTGGAGCTGTCGAAAATTGGGCCTCTGTCTGGAATTAATTCGAGCTAGTGACGTTAAGAGTTGTGCATTATAGATCCACCGACCTACTCAAAATACTTAAGCTATGATTAGACGGTCAATGTAAATGGTTAACGCATTGACTCTCTGGCGTCACCAAAAAAGTCATCAACGCACACTCCCAAATTTGACGTCAGACAGTCAACGCGTTGACCGTCTAATCGTAGTTTTATACAAACTTACATAACTGGAAACTTGAAATTCATAAAAAAAAACTCGCTTATATTTATAATTAAAAAAATGTTAAATTAAAGGTTTCAGCTCACCTATTTTTATCTTAAACTTAAACCCCTGTTAGTACCAACATTAAAATTATAAGTGAAACTAGATATCAAGGAAGATATTTTTACTGATTTATAATTGTTTAATTGCAATTGGCACAGGTCCCCTTGTGTAACATAAAGTTCAAATGCCTCACTGGAAGATGAGAACAGCTGAATGTAGAAGCGAGTGTTGCAATTTATTACTTAAAACTCACATATCTGCACCATGACCATTTACATCAAAAAAATGAGTGCCTATTGCTAGTTCTCCCGCAAAATTCAACAATCAATCTAATAAACCTTTATTCATTACAAATGCTGTACAGGTGCACAAATCAAACTATATACACTTGAAGAGCACACCACCGAACACCACATCCGCAATGTTTTTGAATGACTTTTTTTTAAAAAGATCCCCTACTTTAGTGTGAAACTATTCAAATTAAAAATTCATAACTTAAAAACTATCCCCTTGTCGCCTCACCATCAATTTAGGACAAAATACAAAACACATACCTACAAAAAAAAAAATACTTATGGAAACCTATTTGTGGCAACACTTTTGCTGCAAAAACCTTTAGTGAGAGAGGGGAATGTGATGGGGGGAGGGGGGATATGTTAAAATTGGAAGGGGGTAGATATTATAAAGCGAATCAGGTAACCTAGATTTTTCCAAACTACATAAAGGCTTAATAATTAATTCCCCTGATGGGCTTCGCAAACAGGCCACAATCACGCGATATATCGTTACCAACTAACATCAAACACTTTAGAGAGTCCTTTGTTGAAACCGATGTTTTGTTTGAATAAATAAAATTTACGATTTCATAAAAGGTTATAACAACTAAATACATTCATATATCCAAATGTGTATGTATGTGAGTTAAAAACTAGTAAATTGATGAAAATTCACAAACCCCTTGGTTCATTATTGAGGTATTTTAACTTCCAAAAAGTATATCCGGATTGCTTACCTGTAACGATATAAAAAGAAAAGCAACAATCAATAAATTTTGTTTGTTATAAAATGTTTTAAAATAAATTAGAGAACGAGTTGACTTCGAAAAAGAAAAATATAATGAAAAAAAAAGGATTTTGGGAAAGATAAGACAAGGCTTTGATTTTATTCTTATTAATAGAAAAAATAGGGTTCACAGATTCGTTGGTTTAATATGAAGAAACTTTTTAACAACATATTTTTAACAATACCATGCAAAATAATGCAAAGAATTCATGGATTTTTAAAAGATTGCATTCAATTGATTGCTGTAAAATGAATGGGAAAAAAATGATTGCATTCATTTTGATGTCAAATGAATGAATTTGAGGTCGAAGTCTTGAAGTGAAGTCAGTGAATGCAATCTTTTAATTGAATTCAATGAATAATTTTTAACAACTGCATTCACAAAAGATTGTATTGTGTATAGGTTTTTGGTGGTGCTCTCTGGAATTATTGTTAGACTATAATAAAACGCATATTCTGGATTTTTAACACATCCACTTTGGTTGGTGAAAATGTAACTCGTCAGAGGAAAAATACGAGGCAATGCAGAGTTGATTTCGACACAGACCATTTTATTTTGCCGACTGAAACTGATGTAAACTCGAATTCACAATGTTGCAATGCGGAACAATTTAAAAAAAAAAGCTCTGATTCAATTCCAATTTAAAACCATTGCGCGGTGGATGGCCCAGCGGCCGGCGCACAGTGGTTCGGTTTGTATGGGAGCGCGGAAATAAATCGATAAAACCTGTAATATAAATCGGAAAGAAATGAAATTTGGAACACATGTGTGGGTTAGGGAAACACACATTTCCTCAAAATTTGGATTAAAAATAACAATTAAAAGATGAGTTATTGAGATTTTTCTAAATGTTGGGGTTTATTTTTCATGTAAAAAAAATAACAATTTATGTTTTGTAACACTTTTTGCTTTAATATGTTAACATTACAAAAAATTCTTATAATACTAATCACATAAATAAATAATTAGAAAAATAAACAAATAAATAAATGTTTATACATACAAATAAATTACATAGTGGGTTCTGTAATATTTGTAGTCCTTATCTGAAAGTGAACCCACTGGCAAAGATGCACTTTGTATTACTTCTGCTCCGTGTAATAAGATTTTATGAACTGTTGCAGGCATGTGATACCAAGGGTATAACGAAATCGCCAATTTAGCTGTCTCTTCAGAATAAACCTTAAATTTTTCTGTATAAATTGAAAAATTGCAGCAAATTACTTCCAATATGACTGAAAGTCTCGTTATCAACCTTGAATTTTTTTTGGTGATCTCTGCAGTCAGAAGCGGATTTTCAAAAAATCTTCGTGATGTATTGCCGTCATTTGTTGTTCCAGTTCCTTGCTTTACAACGTCAACCTTGATACCAACCTTTTCGATGAATTCAGCTTGGATTGGTTTTTTGCCACTTCCTTAATAGAAAAACCCATAAACAGGTACAACCACAAAAAGCACCTTTGTTTATTTTACCTGTCCCTATTTTTTGCGTAATGTCATACAAAATTTAAAGATTATACCTGATTTCTGTTCATATTTTACTTAGGTACTTACATATAGTTTAATACATCATATTTTTTTTTTATTTTTATTGTAAATTTTTAAATAAAAGTTAGGAAACAATTGGAAAATAAGTCAGGCAAAAAAAAGTTTTGTGCTAAAAATTGAATATCTCACAGGTTAGTCAATGGATTAATTTTATTTAATTTTTAAAGAAAGGTACATATTTTTTCTAAAAATTGAGCTCTTATCTAGTTATATGTGACAAGTATTTTCGAAGAAATTGTAATTTTTCAGGATCTATCGTCGTCAAAACCGTGTTTTTTCAGACCGGATTCAGATGAACAAAATTGAACATAAGTCACAGGGTTGGATCCAGACGGATTTCATTCTTTTTGGACTAGTTAGGTGAGTATTGTAGCTTTCAAGTGAATGTAGTCAGAGCGTGTAGGCAAGTGTAGCTAAAATTGTAGATCTAAGGAAAAAACATTACAATTTTAATTTTAGAGCTCTCTGCTCTGACTTATCTAAAATATACATATATACATATATATATATATGCATATGTTTTTTTTTAAGCTTAAAGTACATGTTTTTGAAATAAAAATAAAAATTCTGGCTTAAAGTTTTATAAACGCTATTTTTCGTGCCAAGAAGTTAGTGCAAGAAAATATAGGAATTTCAAAATTAAAAAAAAAGGTAACTTTGGAGCCCTGTATCTTTGATACTTATGAATAAAAATTGCTCAAATTTTCAAAAATCATAGACCAACTATATAAATATAATAAAATAAAAAAAATAACTTCATACTAACACTTTCGTTTTTTTTTATTTATTTCCGCATTTTAACCACTGTGCGGCGGTCCACCCTGTCGAAGCTATAAGATCAATAACATTCAACACATACTTACGTGGGTTTTTCGAAATTTGGTAATTACGCTTCAAACCTACCTGAAGAAAATTTCCCTTAATTTTTCCATCACCTAAAAACTAAAATAGCTAGCTGCATGTGTGTAAATCGTTTTGAAATCTAATAAAATATTTAAGCATTTCCCCATAATGTCAATTGTCACGTACTCAACACATCATCAATTCTGTGTACATTGTGGGTGTGAAGGATGAGCATGAGCACATTTTTCTTCAAAGAAGAACATTTATAAAGGGAAAAAACGTAATTACTCTTCTTTTACATAATCATGCACCAGATGACGATGAAATCATATATTGAAAGCGCAAAGAGAATTCTTTCTTCTTTTTTTTTTTGGTAAGGGAGTATATGGAGCTTGTTAAGCCCGGGCAATTTCCTGGAACATATCTGAATTAAAACAAACATACAACATTTTATATTTGTGTGTTTATTTTTAGAATTTAAAATAACCAAAAAAGAGGGAACTTAAAGGAAGCATTAGACTTTGGTGGTGGTAGTGTGATGGTGCATTATCATATGTTTGCAATTACGCGCGATTTCCTAACATTTTTTTTTTTTTTTTTTTTTTTGTTGAGAAAAATGTGTTTCTCATTGATGTTCTTTTGAGATTATGAAAAAATGCGGAAGCGTTTTCTTGAAAGGAACATTTCTATATACATAGTTAAGAAAACACTATTTGTGCATGTGTCTGTGATGATGATGGCTAACTAACAAGTGAAATATTGTTTCGGAATGGTTCGGCTCTATCTCTTTGATTTATGTATATGAATCTGTGTCTGTAAATAAAAGCTTGTCAGTTAAGCAACTCGGGATGGAGCTGTAGTAATAATAATAAACCAATGGTGGCTGATTTTATCGGACATATGGAAGAATTAACGGTTTAGTATTTGGATGTTGAATCTTTTAATTGATGTGCGCCAAATAGCTTTTATTATTTAAGGTGAAATTACTTAAAAGACACCTGGTTCTACCAAATCGACTCAAAATAAACAATTCTAAATATATGTATAAGAAAAAGTCGGTTTAGTTATACATACCATTTATAACTCAAGAACGGCTGGAATGATTTTAATGATCACTGGATTCGTCTACGCCCCGAATGGAGGAATAACTATTTAAATATAGGAAAAATTCACTTTGTAGGGTGAAATGGGGTAAAATGAAAAACACGTATCCGATTGAAAAAAACTGTAGCTGCGTTTTTCTATAGTTAGGGTGACATGGGGTAAAAATAAAAAGACTGTCCGATATAAGAAATTCTTTTTCAGCTTGAAAGGTTATTTTGAGTGGATTGCTTTAGGATTTCTTTTTTTTATTCAAAAATGTTGTTATTTATAGGGTGAAATGGGATAAAAACGAAAAGAGGTATCCGATTTCAAAAATCCTGTTTGTTTTTGAAAGGTTATTTTAAAAAAATGCTATTTATAGAGTGAAATGGGATAAAAATTAAAACAGTGGTTTTGGAATACAAAAATTGTTTCTGTGTTGGGAAAGCAATAAAGGTTGGACTTAGAAGATAAAATTTTTACAAATTTAGCTTTTTCATTACGTGAAGTGGGTTAAAACCAGAAAGTACCTAGTATTCGATTACAAAAAGTCAAAAAATAATATTTTCTTTTGAAGTTTTATTGCGAAGCTTAGGTTTGTCTACCCATGCGAAGCCAGGCGGGCTTACTAGTTAATGATATATCAAAATCAATGATTTGTCTTTTTAAGACATCACACCGATACTGTTTAGTAAGGATTCTTACATTATGCTGTACTTACATTAAAGCTATCTTTATAATGATATTTTAAGGAAAAGTTTTAGAACATGGACAATTCCTCAATAAATATGTTGAACAACATAGGTCCTAAATAACCACCCTGAGGTACTCTACATGGGTAGAAATTGATTATACTTGTTGTTAAAAGAACAATTTGAAGAAATTTGACAAATAGCTACATATCTATAATTTGAAACATTATTTTTTGATCCGAATTTACAAATAGAGAATTGGAAGGAAGATAATTCCATTCCCCAGGGAAAATTCAAAAACTATAATAGTCTAAGAGCTAGCAGCAAGCTTTTGGTGTGGAAACATAACCATAATATACATATAAACATAGTTCGATTGTATGGTGGCCCGCTCTAACCAGGGCATATAGCATCGATAAGCTTAAAAACTTTGAAAGAACAGCTAGTGTTGGTACCACAGGGGCCTTAAGATCTTGCTCAAGGGATACCTCAAGTGTTTTTCTGCATCTTTAACCACTCGATTTACTCATTAAATATCTAGTATCTTGCATCGTGATAAGACTCAAAGAATCGAATTGCTGGTTTAACATACCCTTTGTTCATGGCAATATATAGCAAATTTGATTCCCAATTATATGTTTTCGACTCCTACTGACTACTGCACCCCTATACTTCGAGTATCAGTCGGGATTTTAAAGTTAAAATTCCACCCACAGAGGATTGGAAGGATGACGTCGTGATGAGAGACGTCGACAACACTATCTACACTGACGCGACGGCTCAAAGATGGAGCGTGGTGTATGTTCAGGAATAGCTCACTTGCGGAAAGAGATTACATTCGTCTCGGAGATATTAAGGGCAATATATGTATATACTTTCAATTTTTCTCACCGAATCCAATCGTAGATGGAGCAGTTTAAACAACTGTGTTAGGTATATCTATAGAAAGAAATGGCTCTGAGACGAATTTCGGCATTTAGCCGTCTGACTCGGGGCGCTAGATGGTTGTTCCACCAGAGGCTGTTCCCGCACAAACCCATTCCCCACCCATAGGTTCAAACGAGTTATGGTTTCAAAAAAGAGTTTTTTTTGCGCTAATTGGGTCAGCGAGCTAGTCTGCTCGTTGGCCACTATTTCTACCTACCTACACCTATAACCACAATAGGGGTACGAGGACTTGAAGGTGAGTATAGATAATTGTTTGCGATATTCATTAATGACATTGTAAAGCTGCGTGAAGCCAGAACCCCGAACTCAAATGTTGGGTGTGTGTGTGGGGGGGGGGGGGTAATCGGGTTCGCTTGTCCACTGTTTGTCCACCCTCAGGTAAAAAGTTATTAGGCTTTTTTGTTTTTATAGGAAACCCCAAAAATCAAAACACTTGTCCAAAAACCGCAATTCTTAACTTAGGAGGATGGGACAAAGTGCATTCGTTTCTCCACCCGCCAATTACGATTGTCCAACAAAAAAAATTCGTTTGTCCACCTTCAGAAAAAAAAATATTCAACTTTTTAATTTTATAGCACCAAACAAAAAAAATTCAAAATTTACTGTGGTGGTCCAAGGTTTGTTAACTAAATTATAAATGTATTGCTGTATGCCGATAATTTTTTTGTGATTTTATCTAAAACGCCGCAAAATTTCGAACTTATTTAAAATTAAAAAAAAAAAAAATTGGCCCTTATAAAAGAGAATAGAAAGGAACGATTTTGTCATCATTTAATATCGAATATTAAGCAGTGGACAAATGAACTTGCTTTGTCCTATCCTTCAAAGTTAGGAATTAGCGGCGGTATTAAATGTTGAATTATTTTTCAACTAAGGGTGGACACAATTGATTTTTTCTGAACTAACATGGACAAACGATTGCGATTGGTGTGATTGTGCTAAGTGAGTTTTGAAAATTGTTTGTGTTGGGTCCAATACAAATGAAAAGTTGAATAATTTTCGAACTAAGTGAACAAACGATTTTCAATCTTAATTGAGCTGTGGACAAACGGACCCACTTCGCCACAATCTTCTAAGTTATCAATTTGGGGGAAGTAGATGATTTTTTAGTTTGTGGGGGCGTGGCTACAAAAAAATAAAACCTTAATGTCGCTTGACCTGAGGGTTGACTAACGATTATTTACCCTGGACAAACGATGGACAAACGAGTTCGGGATTCTGGCTTCATCAAGTTGTTAAACCGAACTGCCCCTGAAGAAATTTTCATGAAGATTTCAAAGACATATTTCCCCCTCCAGAAAGTCATAGGAACACCAACTCATCGAAAGCTTGAAGCTTATCACCACTCAATAACGAAATCTTAAATAAAATTTCTAAATAATAATTTCTTATTTCTTTACTGAATTTGCTTGATAACATTTCAATTTTTTTTTTTTTTTTTAAGAAACACTATCAAAGCTAAAGCGGTATTTTAATTAAAAAGTATTGATTCGTTTGTCACGATATACAATATGCAAAGCTGTTCACACACAAAATTGAAATTCTACTCTCCTATAAACATACCTGATGCCGCTGCTGGATCGTAATTGAACTAAATTTCCATCAGGAGTCGAATTCCTCATAAATCGATATAGGAACAACATTTCCTCAGCAGGCATTCGAGACAAATAACAATAAAGAACAAAAACTGTAATTTGAGATTTATATAATATAGGTACGTGTTTGTATATATCAATAGGTATAGATGAATGAATAAAGTTATATTACCTATATATTTATTTTCGACTTTGATTGTATCTGTAATTTATTATTCGTTCGTTGTTGGATTTGTAATAATTGGATTTCCAGATATAACTCACATCCGGGAATCACCTTATTTCCAAAGAGTACAAAATAGAAGCCTCTATTAGATTGTAGCTAGCTAGCTATAAAGATTTGTTGTTGTTCCTAGACTCGTAGATTTTTTCCCTGTTTTTGTTTTATATTTATTATTCTTTTTTTTAATTTTTTATACTATAAGGTATTCAATATGGATTTTTCTTGTTCTAATTTCATAATCACACATTGATAAGAGAAGATAAGATAGCAGTTTGTTGGCTTTGCTCATAAAAGATATTCCAATAAAGCACAACACAACTTAATATAGGTTACATACTTTGTGGATGAATAACTAAGTATACTTTTTCCCTATTAACAATGCCACTCATTGTAACGTATTACACTATTTCTTCCTCCCTATTATGCCGGCTTTTCACATTCAATGGTTTCATTTATTTCATAATAAAAAAAGTAGAACATCTTTAGAGATAGTAAATTTCGTCAACATAAACATAAGTAAGCTCATTGTAGTGAAGATATGCTTTCCAATTTAAAGAAACAAGATGATTAGGAATGTGGCTTGTCTTAAATTTATGTTAATGGCTTTATAGAGTTGAACTCATGAAGAATGTTTTTCTATGGATTTTTAAAACAATTTTGATTGTATCGCTATGACCTATAATGGCATTTGAAAATTATAATTTTTAACAATGATTACCATTATGCCCGATGAAATATTTAACTGATAAGATGCAATATCTATAGAGGGTAATAAGAACCCAGCAAGTCAACCGAAATTCATTAAAATTTGTAGTTTTTTTTTTTTTTAATCAATTTTTCAACAGATAGTTGCAACAGTATTTAATGTTTTTTTTGTTTAATGAATGTGTATCTCGTTTTTATTTAATTTTTAATTTATATGAATTCAAACTAAATTTACTAAACAGTCAAGAGTTAACGTTGAGCTGATATTTTGATTACACTTTGATCAAACCTAGTGGTTTAATAAGGATGCGTAAATTGGGTTTCATATAATATAATATACATAAGTACTCGTATTGGCTATATAATAATAGTTACAAATGAATTTTGAATTCTAATATATGTTCATCAAATGTTTGATTCTTGTTATTTTGCAAGATTGAACTAATAGTACCTACACAAAATTTTTTTAAGATTAATTGATATTTTATTAGTATCGATAAATGTTTTCATTTTTTTTAATTGTATATGTATTTATATGCATTTTGGATGTTTTTTTATCTGTACCCATCTATTGAGTGGTGGATTTAAAAATCTCCAAAGATAGACATTATCAGTCGTATTTATTAGATTTCGTTAGACCTCTCGTAGAACTCTCTTGTTCAGTTTGGTAGATATTGTCTAAAAAGTTGGATATCTCCTCCAAAAGCTGTCTTAATATGTATATCCTCACTGACATACCTGTTATCTGTCAATTTCGAATTTATTATTGAATTTAAGTGAGCTGTTGGATGAATTATTTTATTTATTTACCTACTTTATTTCAAGATAACTTTTCACTGAAAGTATCCACTTCAAAATAGTTTTTGACAACCAATCGCAGTAGGTAGGTACCTACTTACCAGTGGCGGATACACGAGGGTGGTTTTTGGGTCCGGACCCCTCTCCCATGGAACTAAAGGGTCCGCCAAATAACTTCTTTTTTTTTGAAAATGGCGCAAAACATCGAGTGTAGCTTCGGCTGTGTGGCACGTAGCGTCGTCCTGTTGAAATCAAATGTTGCCAATATCCTCCTCTTCAATTTTTGTGAACAAAAATTCGTTCAACATGGCCCGATAACGATCGCCATTGCTTGTAACGGCCACTCCTTGCTCATTTTCGAAAAATGGCCCAATTATGCCTCTGGACCAAAATCCTCACCAAACAGTGACTCGTTTTGGGTGTATCGGCTTTTCAATGTATGCGTGCGGGTTTTCTGTGCCCCAAATGCGACAATTTTGCTTGTTTACTACCCGCCAAGATCAAAATGAGCTTCATCTGAATAGATGATTTTTTTTGGCAAAATCGGCATCTTCTGTAAGTCGATCGCAGGCCCACTAAGCGAAGCGTATACACAACCATATTCGTTCAGCGGAAGGATAAAAATAATTATCTGTCAAATCAGACATGAGCGAAGTGTTGCCATTCACGAAATAAGCACTAGTTGAAAAAAAAACGTTAGATGGCGGACCCTTTATTTGAATTTGTATTGTAAATATTAATTAAAAGATTTAAAGGACTATTAGCACCGTAGTTTGAACTACTGAAAATGTTTCAAATTGGCAACTGCCTTCTCAAACTATACTGACTAGCAATGAAATTTAATCGACAGAGGATCAATGAGGCTGAAATCGATCCATTAATTATCCCGACAATAAAACAAAATTGTAAATACGCTCTGTGACTCGATAGAGATGGAAGATTTATTAATTGAATACGTTGAGCGTAATTTGGCAAGGTAATTCGATTCGACCATGGTATAAATCTTAAGCAAAATCTCATAAATCTTCTTTGAACGGACTCCAATCTATTTATATGAACCGTATAATATGGCACCCATACAACACAACCATACTCTAAGATTGATCTTACGAATGAAACATTAGGAGTTTTTAGAACATAAGGATCACGAAATTCTCGAGCAAATCTTTTAATAAAACCAAGAGTCATGTTAGCTTTTTTAATAATAAAAAAGTCAAAATGGTCAATGAAAGTTAGTTTTGAGTCCAACACTATCCCAAGGTCAGTAAAACTAGACAGATTACATAGTGGTGACAATTTAAACGTATAATTATAGACAATTACATTTTTCTTGCATGTAAAACACTTCGTTTGAAATTAGTCAATATTTAAAACTAAACCATCAATATTGCATCATTCCCAGAAACTTTGAAGGTCTTTTTGTAAAAGATCACAGTCTTCTACAAAGTTGATTATACGAACATTTTTTACATCATCGGCATATATAAGAGACATAGAATTAACTAGGATGGACGGAAGATCATTAATAAATAGTACAAATAATAACGGACGAAGATGGCTACCCTGAGGTACACCGGAGTTAACAGTAAAACATTTAGAACGTTCACTCTTAAAAACAACACTATGTAACCTATCTTTGAGATATGACGATATCCATAACACAAATTTGTCGTTATGACCAATATTTTGAAGTTTTCTTAAAAGTATATCGTGGCTAAGTTTGTCAAATGCTTTGCTAAGTCAGTAAAAATACATACAAAATGAAGTAAACTGTAACAAATTAGTTACAGCGGATTTCTTTTTAATAAAGCCATGTTGGTTGTCACATAAAACGGAGGAACAATGAAAAGACAAATAATCACATATAATATACCTATTCAAACATTTAAGGTATAGCAGCCTAACCTATGAGTAAGGGTCGGAAATTTACAGCTTTTAATTAGACTGATTAAAAAGTAAAAATAACGGATGTGATATATATATTGCACATTTTTTTAACATAAAAGCGGGAAAACCATAAGGACCGGGACTTAAACAATCATCGAATTTTTTTAATATACTCTAAGATAGTTGCCTCAGAAATAGTAAAGTCAATCGAATTAAGATGTAAAAACTCATCTACAGCAGGAGTATTATTTGTATCGCAAGTAGATACTTCAAAAGCACACTGAAAGTATTCGGTAAACAAATTTGCTATGTCCTCTGGGTAATGACTTTCTGAATTTTGATAACACATATTTCTTTCGTAATGGTTTTGCTGCAGTGATGCAGCTTTCCAAAAAATACTTGTTGAGTGCAGTTGCCATCCCCCCCCCTCCTTGACTAATTTCTGGATCCGCCACTGGTACTTTCCTATCTATATACAAGTTAGATAGACAATCGATGTTTTCATAATGTTTATAAATAAAATGTTTAGAGTTGGATAGCTGTCTAAAGTTAGATAGTGATTCCAAAGAATGGGTTTATAATACATAATTTATCAATTTAATTTTTTTTTTTAAATTAGAACTACCCAAGTACCTATGTAGGTGTTTCCAGATGTGTGTCAAGTTAGCATTACCACTTCAAAATTTTAGAAATCTAATAGTTGGATTAATTGTCGTGAATTTGTCGTAAATTTGTCGTGAAAGAAAAAGAAGTATGTCATTAATTGTCGTGAATTTGTCGTAAATTAGTAGTGAATGAAAAAAACCTTAAAACTGCATTTTCAGAGAATCCAGCATTACCACAACTTTGATTTGCTATATTTTTTTTCCTGAGTGGTTTTTTGACAGGGAGTTTGTTTAAACAATTGTCGCTCGATGTCCTACGCATAATCACTTAAGTATGTGCGTAGATTCATTATGTGTTTCCTTAATTCGCAATGAGACTAAATGAGACCTTTGTGTGGGCTATATATTGATTCTTTTTGAATCATGTTATTTTGACACTGACAATTATAGATATCCCTCAAGTTAGAATAGAAAGGTCAGCAGAATAATTTTTGTATATGATGGCAAAATCATGCAATTACTAAATACTTCAATAAAATTTAATTTATCAATTTATACCAATGTATGCTGATCATTCTAATTTTATTTTATTTTTTAATGTTGAATACTCGGAATTTAAATTAATCCACTCGCAATAAGGACCAGAGATCTAGTTTAAATCTAAGATTTTATTTATTGCAGTGAACGAACAAAAGTTCTTTCAAACACATTGTGGACTAATGACCCTGCACTACCCATAGATTAAACCTGCTAATTCTGCTTCAATCAAGGTTCAACCGTTTATCAAAGTTTGCATAGGAAGAATACTGATTTAATGATTCCAATTAAAAAAAAAATATTATGTGCATTCCACAAAATGTACAAGTATACATATATTCAAACAGACAATCCCTTATCCATGGGACAATCCATTGATTAAAATAATTTATATTCATATTCAAATTTGCCATCGCTATGGTTACTCATTGTCCATCGTCCGTCGTCATTGCTCACAACCATCGTTCTTTTTGACGGCCACCGGTGATCTATTCGAAGTGTCTTTTTTACAGACGACAGACATATTGCTATAGTCACACACATCATATCCCTTTCCGTTGCAGACAAATTTCAATGGACGTAAAACGTTCGTTAAAGAATTATCTTCGAGTTAAAGTGTTTTAAGAAGTTCGATCACGTACCTACCTATGCGCTACGCCCGCAAACGGGCAGGGCAGGTAGGTAGGTTAGGTATACACTTCAAGTACGTATTTTGCTCTTTGACTTCCAAAAAGGTATTTTATCTTCTTTCGATGTGAACGTCTATTAATTCTATCAAAAGAGAAGATGTATAGGAGCCAAACCAATATGTGCTTGATGGTTACCAATATCATGTGACCATCAGGAAGGGAGGCGAATGCGGCAAACAAACGCGACATTGTGAATGCATGTTGCATGTTTTCGTTAAGGAATCCAAACGATATAATTATACCATTTTTGTTTTTTTTATGTTGCGATGAATTCCGCGTCACATGACATTTAAAGCCATGTTTCAATGAGGTCCGGTGTGTGGCAGCATAGGAAAAAACAAACGGGAGGAAGGGATAAGTAAATATTATTAAGGTTGCCATAGAAGTGCCATGGGTGATAATGACAGGTTTCTTGTACTTATCCTTATACCTACCAGAGTTTGGCCCCTTTTTTGGAGTTGGGTTTCATGCATTCTAAAATAGGGTAAACAATATAAAAACGGTGATATTTTTTTTTTCATATTTTATTTTTCTAAATTTACTTTTTAATAAATTCTGCAAAATTCCATAACATTTATAGCTGACGAATTAATCGAAAGCTTTAAAATCAAACACATTCTTTCGACATAATGTAGAATCTCTAAAAGATGAACTGTTGGGAAAGATTAACCAAATATTTACACTATGAAAATGTTCCAAAAGATAAACTCCTTTAATATCAGAAATCTTCTCAGGGAAATGAGAATTCAGCTTGTTTGTTTGTCTTTTTTTTTCTAATTTTTAGTAAATTATACTAACGATATTCAGTTATAAAAACGAAGACTTTCATATGGTTTTTGCATTTTAACGGGTGATTTTTTAGCTGGTTTGGTTTTGGCAACACTGGTTTTGACAGCTGACGTGTGTTTAGTACCTTGTGTCACTGTCAAACAGCTTCAGTTTGGTTTGCAATTTAACCATGGATCGTCTTACAAATGAACAACGCTTGCAAATTATTGAATTTTACTATCAAAATTCGTGCTCGGTTCGAAATGTTCATCGCGCGCTGCTTGTGTTCAGCGATGAGGCTCATTTTTGTTTGAATGGATACGTAAATAAGCAAAATTGCCGCATTTGGAGTGAAGATCAGCCAGAAGCATTGCAACAGCTACCAATGCATCCCGAAAAAGCCACTGTTTGGTGCGGTTTATGGGCCGGCGGCATTATTGGGCCTATTTCTTCAAAGATGATGCGAATCGCAGCGTTACTGTCAATGGTGAACGCTACCGAGCGATGATAACAAACTTTTTTTTGCCCGAAATGGAAGTTCTTGACTTGCATGATATGTGGTTTCAACAAGACGGTGCCACATGCCACACAGCACGCGAAACAATGGCGCAATTGCGAGGCGAGTTTGGTGAACAGTTAATTTCACGTTTCGGGCCGGTCAATTGGCCGCCTAGATCGTGCGATTTGACACCATTAGATTATATTTTGTGGGGGTATGTCAAGGCTAATGTCTATAGGGACAAGCCCGCTTCGATTGACGCACTGGAAGCCAACATCCATGCATTCATTCGTGAGATACCGGCCGATATGTGTGAAAGAGTATGCCAAAATTGGACTCAGCGGATGGGCTACCTGAGACGCAGCCGCGGTCAACATTTGCATGAAATTATCTTTAAACATTAAATTGCAAGGTTCAAACTATCGATTCAAATAAACATTTCATTCATTTTTTCGAATTTTTTGTGTTTTTTTTTTTTTAAAGTTCTAAACCTCTTAAAAAATCACCCATTAGTATATTTCCGAAGTTATTTTCATATCAGTTTGATTTAGGTACATAAATAATTAAAGAATGCCAACATTTCCAGGAATAGTTTTCTATTCTTAGTTTTACGTTAATGACCTAAATACCAATAATTGATAAATTCAAAAAACTTTTAAGCATTAACATTTAAGCACAAATTATGGTGATTATTCCAAAGGTGCCAAATATCGGGTTATTTACCCTATTACCAACAAAATAATGGAAAACAAAATATTAAATAACTGTTTTTTTCATAATCGGAACAAATTGCATGCATAAGGGGACTTAGATAATAGGTAGCAAACGGGACTTGTACGCATGATGCGATTATAAATGTATGCGAAGTGCGACACAAAAAGAAGTTTGTTAAAAAGAAGGGTGTATCTCTCTCCTTTGTTCTGAACTGTAATATATCATTTTTGAACACCAGACACCACCGGTAATTTATGCTAAAGCACTTTACTGTATTGTTTGTTTTCATTTTGATGTTAAAAAATAATTTAGAATATTAAAGCTTTCGAAAATATTATCAAAATTATTACTTCGTTGTTCAATGAGAACTCCATAAGTCGCGAAAGCAAAATATGGGCTATCAAAAATATTAAAATCTAAGTTGTGTTAAAGCTCCCTTAATCCTATGTTTCTCTATTTCTAGATTGAAAACTTCTTTATCAAATCATTTTCAGCAAAAACATCTTGTGCAAATACAAATATCGAACTCAGGGCGAGATACCGCTGAACAACGAAAATATAGCAAGTTCCGAAATATCTATAAAATTAGCACTTCAAAAGTTTACGGATCTAATAATTGCATTAACTGTCGTAAATTTGTCGTGAAAGAAAAGAAATTGTCGCTCTTGTTTTTTTTTTTAAATAACATTAACACTAGCACACTTAAAAATGATCTCAATTAAATGAAAATGCACGATTGAATCCCAGGAACTTGCTCTTGTAAAGGGCTTTTCAACAGGGACGCTACAAAAGTAGAGCAACAGGGACAGAAAACGACGCCATATTTCTTGCCGCTCTTTTGACATTTCTCTTCAGTAAGGTTTGCCATTTCATGATGGAAAGGTATACGAGCCAACAACGAGTCGAAATTATTAAAATTTACTACCGAAACACGGAGTCAGTGGCCTCAACGTTAAGAGCGAAAAATCATCTTCAGCGATGAGGCTCATTTCTGGCTGAATGGCTTCGTCAATAAACAAAATATCCGGTATTATTCAGGCAGCAATCCACACGTACTATATGAGTCATCATTGCATCCCGAAAAAATTACGGTTTGGTGTGGTTTATGGGCCAGCGGCGTCATTGGGCCGTACTTCCTCCGTGATGATCAAGACCGGCACGTTACTGTGAATGGGGATCGCTACCTTTCAATGATAACCGAATATTTTTGGCCCCAATTGGATAATATGGACTTGGAGGACATGTGGTTCCAACAGGACGGCGCCACAAGCCACACAGCGAATGTCACAGTCAATTTATTGGAAACCAAGTTTGGAGAACGTGTTATCTCACGAAATGGTCCAGTCGCTTGGCCGCCTCGGTCGTGCGATTTGACGCCGTTAGACTATTTCCTGTGGGGCTACGTCAAGTCTATGGTCTATGCCAACAAGCCAGCGACGATTGATGAACTTCGTACGAATATCGAACGTGAAATTGCAGCAGTATCGGCCGATTTATGCTTGAAAACCGTCGAAAATTGGGTTCAGCGTCTGGACTTCTGCAAGCGTGCCCGTGTAGGCCATGCAAAAAAAAAATCGAGTTCCATACATAATGGCATCGAACGTACTTTCACGGGAATAAAGAATTTTATTGATTCAAAACCGTTTTTGTTTTATTTTAAAAAACTTTTGTAGCGCACTTATTGAAAAACCCGATAGCTCAAAATTTATGAATTCGTTGTCAAAATATGTAGACATTAATTTTAAAATCCAAAAATTTATACACGATTAAGCCCGATATTTTACCATTAATTTTAAGATCTACCGATTTTCCCGTGTGAATCGCTTCGCAGGCTTAATTCTAAATGACATTTTACCTACATTTTAAGACTTCAATCTTGCAGATCGGTTTATTAAAACCGAAGTTATTGGTTCCTAAAGGCACGCACCATCGACTACCTTCGATTCGCATTTTTATTTTCACTACCTTACCTAACATACATACATGTATACTTCCCACCGACATACATAAATATGTCCAATCTTATCATTTCGGGTTCACAATTATTAGACTGACCATCAGTTAGATAATTTGGATTTTATTTTTATTCTTGTAGGTACCTACTCCTGGTTGTTTTTTTTTTTGTCTCTAGTTTGTGTGAAATTACGACATTTGCCTTCATCATTCAATTGGTTGTAAAAAAAAAAACCACTCATTCACGATTTTTACTATGAAATTTTGAGCACTTTTGTAATAATTTGATACACATTTGTTGCCTGACATTAAATGGCTTTATATTGATAATCCTACAATTAGAGCTCCTGACGATGAATGCTCGTATAATCACTGCTCTTAGGTCGATGAGAAGATGGTGAGTTTCAACCTCTCAGCTTGGATTTCGTTGGTCTTTACCAGCTTCATAAGTGTGAAGATAAAGGTGGAAGCCACACTACTGTAACCAGGTCAACTAAGTCAATGTATTTTTTGCTATATGCTTGCACTGTGAGAGTCAGTATTATCATGGTAGAAAATCACACTTCGTGATAGAACTTTTTCTTTGCAATAAAGTAGCGAGTCCTAAATCATATTTATCACAGCTTTAATAATAGTGCTTTCTTCAAAATAGTCGAAAAATATAGGCTGTTTCCCCTCTACTAATAACTGACGAAGTACACAGCACGCAATGGTGTCCACTCCACACTTTTTGGTGCATTATACAATAACTAGACGTTTTTTTAACCGATGGAAATATTTACTGTGAAGGACACATACATATGTATGAACTTATTCATAACACTTTCGTTACACACGTCTTTAACCCCCTATAGCTACAATTACTTTCCGTTTACTTATTGATTGAGCCTCGCACAGTTACATGGCTAAAGAAGAAGTGTGAACGACACGAAATAGCTCAAAGCTCAGTGTCTAATTTGAAAAGCAAATCCGTCTTTCTTAGTTCGAAAAACTGATTAGTATAGTAGGTAGTAGGCCTAGTAGCTTATAGACTTTTGAGCTGTTTCTATAGGTAATACATCTTAAAGATCCGCCTTGCCAACCTCTACGTCATTCCTCCACCAACTAGCTCTTTTCTTTGCATTTTCTTGCCCCTTATGTATGTACATACTTTTGTTTAAAGCCTTTTGAATAAGTTGTAATGTAGAAAAGCCCATAGGTACTTATTTGTATAGGTAAAGCAAATATTTTTCTAGCAAAATAAAATGTCATAATGAATTGCAGTATGTATAAAACTCATTTCGAAAGGAAAAATTTAAAAATAAAAGCGAAATGGCTTCAATGCATTTGTCTACACGGAAGTAACTCATAAATTGATGAAGGCACTTCCCAACGCAATGAAGAAACCCTACCTATAGCTCAGCAGCAGCGCATACTAAACCAAGTGAATAACCACTTGCTTATTTGTTTTTGTTGTAATTAAAAAAAAAAAAAAAAAACAATACGGTGGGTAAATGAAGTGAAAAAGTGGTAACGACGACGACATCATCAGGGGTATACTGTAGTACATACGATTGAGAGTTACAACTTCTCGTCTATGGGACATTTTTGTGCTCAAGTGTCTCGTCATGTTTTCAACTTATATAGGTATATATTTATTATACAAACACAAAAGACACCCAGACCTGGATTCTCACCGCTCGTCCCCGTCAAGTTTGAAAATTATTCTCGTGACAACTGACATTGTAAATTTAAACACGCATCCAGGGCACCGCCGCCATTTTTCTCCCATACCAACCATTTATAGTCAGGTGCATGCAGTACTGTCATTATCCGTTTCCGGTCTTTACAGCATTCCAACGAGGTATTCTCGCATGATGATAACTCCTTTGGCAGGGCTTCGTGCTGGCTGCTGCTGCTGCTGCACACCTTCATATCAAAGGTGAAGTAGAAGAAATGTTAAGAGGAGAGGAACTCAAGTGGAAGACAAATGCGCATTTAAGCCTTATTTGCGGTATTCAGTCGAAGGAGTGCGTCCTTTCCCGCGGTTTCGTGTAAAAATACATACACAAGACTGAGTGCTTGTATTTTGCTTTGTTGAGTTGAAGTAGATTTCATTCGTCGCATATCGCGTTCCTATACATCGTCTAATAGTTCAACGAGAATGCGTTGTAAATTCTTAAGGGTCCGGCTAATTTCTACACTGATAACATAGGCTTATTTTATCGGTTATAAATTTAATTTGGGCATGAGCCTTCAGGGCGGTTATTATATTGGATGAAGAAGTCTTTTATTGGAATTTGGTTGTTTACTATATTTTTTTAAATAATTGGACTTGTTCATTTTATAATTTTTTATATCGTAAAGGAACATTTGAGAAAAGTCCTAGTTTTTCAAAATAAGTGCCAAATATCGCTTTCCAACACATATTTTTTTACTCACTCCACTAAAGGTTTTCTCATACGTATCGAAACATAATTACGTTACGACCATCTCGTTATTTTTTGCCAAAAAATTCTAATAAAATACGATAAACGTATAAAATGGCCTACCATACAAAATACAACTTTAATTCGCAGACTATAATGGTCGTGACTATGAGTTACTTTAAGGCATTTATTTTGATTCTGTGTAAAATATCAGGTCTTTGGTTTAATTGATTCAACTGTGTAAGGAGCCGGCATAAATGCATAGCGCGCATAGAAGAGTTTTATAATAAGCATTTGCTTCTTTTCCGATTGGAATAGATGGTCAGATTGCGGCCATTTTGATTTAAGGTTGGGCTTTGCAAAATTGTTTTCCCTATAAATTCATCCAAGATAAGACAATTCTTTAACTTATCATTGCTTGAATTGAAATGAATTCTTAAAGGTAATCATTTTTTTTTTTTAGGATACGTACATATGTATTTGTGTATGTTTTATTTTTTTTTACTATAGTAAGGTACTTGTAAGGTCTTTTAAATGCAAACAGTATTGCAGGAATAGAACAATAAGAAAGAATTTTTGTTGGCATATTGGACTGGAAAAACAAATTAAAAAATCAAAATTTTATAGATAGGCTCTGCTATTTCGCTGTACAGAATCTATACTTAGTTAAGTCAAAAAAGACATAAAATTGTGGATCAACGACTTAGTCCTTATCATAAGCATACAAATATATTCAAGTGTCGAAAATACTGGTTTTTGTTCATAACATTTCGCCATTTCGAAACCGTTCTTTTTATCAAAAAGTAATGTTTTAATATTGTGTGTTTTTTTTATTAAAAAAACATTTAATTCTTTTTTAAAAAGATTTATTATTGTTTTAAAAATTTAATCAAAAGTCAAAAAAATGCTTTTTTTTTTAGTTTTTAATCTTGAATTTCAAAGCTGTTGGGAAATATTTTATGTTCAATTACTAGATTATAAAATTCTCTCCAAAAAATGTTTGATATTTGTTCGTTAACAACCAGATGTTTGTGCTAATAAAGAGTGAATAAAAAGCTGCTCCATTAAACCCCATTAATGTCCAGTTTTTTAGTGCATGAGTTAACTCCGAATTAAATCAGAGTTAGTTAATTCTGCATATTATACTTTAATCCCGAGTTAACTCAAAAGTAGTTTTTCAGTGGAGAATTAAATTTAACTCCTACAGTTGTCAAAATTCAATCGAAATCGAAGTGCGACAAGATAGAAATCAATGTTTCACTATCGAGTTTGAGATGGCGCCACTATGAAAATCACTCTTTCCATAGTGTCGTATCTCGATTTGAATAGATTTTTGACACGCATCAGAAATACATCTTCAGCTAATCCAGAGTTAACTCCCCAAATTTGTTGAGTTAACTCGGGATCTAAACTGACTGGAAAACATATTTCAGGAGTTAACTCGGGTTTAACCATGCAACCAGGATAATCTTGCACTGAAAAACTGGGCTTTAAAGTAATAGAAAGCTTAACGGAATGTTCTTATAATGACGTCATATCCTTACTAAGCTGTTTTATTTAAATCGACAAAATCCAGTTTTCAATGGAATGTGAATAAGTTGGCCCCCTAAACTGTCAATTTTATATCCGTGAAATTCCCACCGCCATTTTTGATTTTCGTAAAAAAAAAATGTGCACCTATCTATGTGCACAAATTGAAGAAATAAAAAGAGTTCACGCATTTGCAACTTTTGCGGCAAGAAAATATAGTTTTGGGAGGCGTGAAATTAGCCATTTTCGATTTTCAAAAATAAAATTTCTGCTGTGATCTACCTACTCAAATTGTGCTGCAATTTGCATTATATTTTAATAAAATTTGCAATTTTTCACATGGCAGCACAAGTTATACATAAGGTACAGCACAACCTCTTTTTTTTTGAAAATTGGAAAATTCACTTACCTACATGTAAATTTTTAATAACGGGTGATTTTTTAAGAGGCTTAGAACTTTAAAAAAAAAAAAAACACAAAAAATTCGAAAAAATGAATGAAATATTTATTTGAATCGATAGTTTGAACCTTGCAATTTAATGTTTAAAGATAATTTCATGCAAATGTTGACCGCGGCTGCGTCTCAGGTAGCCCATCCGCTGAGTCCAATTTTGGCATACTCTTTCACACATATCGGCCGGTATCTCACGAATGAATGCATGGATGTTGGCTTCCAGTGCGTCAATCGAAGCGGGCTTGTCCCTATAGACATTAACCTTGACATACCCCCACAAAAAATAATCTAATGGTGTCAAATCGCACGATCTAGGCGGCCAATTGACCGGCCCGAAACGTGAAATTAACTGTTCACCAAACTCGCCTCGCAATTGCGCCATTGTTTCGCGTGCTGTGTGGCATGTGGCACCGTCTTGTTGAAACCACATATCATGCAAGTCAAGAACTTCCATTTCGGGCAAAAAAAAGTTTGTTATCATCGCTCGGTAGCGTTCACCATTGACAGTAACGCTGCGATTCGCATCATCTTTGAAGAAATAGGCCCAATAATGCCGCCGGCCCACAAACCGCACCAAACAGTGGCTTTTTCGGGATGCATTGGTAGCTGTTGCAATGCTTCTGGCTGATCTTCACTCCAAATGCGGCAATTTTGCTTATTTACGTACCCATTCAACCAAAAATGAGCCTCATCGCTGAACACAAGCAGCGCGCGATGAACATTTCGAACCGAGCACGAATTTTGATAGTAAAATTCAATAATTTGCAAGCGTTGTTCATTTGTAAGACGATCCATGGTTAAATTGCAAACCAAACTGAAGCTGTTTGACAGTGACACAAGGTACTAAACACACGTCAGCTGTCAAAACCAGTGTTGCCAAAACCAAACCAGCTTAAAAATCACCCATTATAAACGTTATTCAGGAAGCTTGTTCCTGTAAACAAAAACCCTTTTAAATTTAGTCAAGATTAAAAAATAGTTGCTTTTCATAAATATTTACCGTTAAATGGCGAAGTTGTTGAAAAAGGGTTTACTGATGGTTAAATGTCGTTTAAGACCTAAAAAAAAAAAGATTGACAAGAGTGACCCTTCATTTGATCTACACTTTTTTTCAATTTGGAACAAAAAAAAATTAATTGTATGGAACCAAGGTTTTGAACTACTTCAAAATTTTGTACACAATGTACAATTGTGTGTACCTACATCATATAATTGACAAAGGTAATAAATAGAATAAAACGCGTCACCTTGTCAAAAAAAAACTTTTTCGATATATTTAAGGCTTGAAGTTTTTGTCAACTTTAATGGAGCAGCTTGATTTTTGCAGGGTCCTTATGCACAATGAACGAGTTTGGAAATGATGCCTAGAACGAAGTGAGGCAATGCTCTGTATGTAGGTATAGCAACTATATGTGACCCGAATTTGAATGGAAGTGTTTGACACTTTTCAAACAGTTTCTGGTCGACTAGAGACTAGTGGAAAACCGGTGCGTATTAAAAGCATTAAACCCTATCCGAAATTGTCTGACGAAAAACTAGAACTTAACAGGTCCGAAATCGGTACGGAATTAATGCAATATTGCAATTTCCGTCACTAAACTTGTGCCCGAAACTGGCACTTAACTATATTATATCCCTAAAGGTTTAAGCCCAGTTTGACAATCGGAGTAAGTAGTACTTCAACGTCCTACGTGGTCTACATATTTTATTTATTTTGTATTTACTTATTGTATCCTACGTTACGAACTGAAATGAAATGAAAATTGGTCCAAAACTCGGCTCAAAACCCGGCCCGAAACTAAACTCTATGAACTGAGTTTAGTTTCGTATCGGTCCGGAACTAAATTTTTTATTCAGTCTCGGGTCACATCCCTGATGGTTTAATAAAATTCTAATGAATAATGGCGTTCAAGGCTTTCATTACAAATCGAAGATTACAGAACTTAAAATTTCGACAAAAGTAAAAAAATAAGTGGGAGAAAAGTTTTTTTGCTAATATCTCAAAACGATCAATATAAAAGTTTAGGTATAGTAGCGCTAAAAAATTTAAAGGAAAAATTGTAAATAAAATTTCCTGGCACTTCAATCTGAAGCTTCAGAGTTTGTTTCTGTAACTTATTCCAGGAATGTTTTATCAATACTTATATGTATTACTTAATCTGCTTTCTGGCCACTCAAGTAGCCTATGATAACGGAAAACTATTAATTCATGTCTTGTCTACCTTGTCACATATCATCCGTCAAATTGACTCAAAAAATAGCAATTGCTAATTTATTTGCACTCAAAAACAATGTGAATGAGTATAGTACCTATACATCACCTATGAATGAAAATTTATAATGGCGCTTAAATAAATTCCAACAAAATTACTCATGCGACCAAAGCTTTTTCATCTACAAATTCAACAAAATCTTAATTTACACATACTGCAGCAACTCTAACAACTTAGTCATAATCGTATGTGGGTATAACCGTCATTACTGGATCCACAAGTTTGTCTTCATTTTCACTAAATGTTATTTCCCTCCCCTCATATATCTTAGTCAATTCTCTGGCTGACACATCACATACATAAGTATATGGGGCCACCCGGATGGTGTAGTGGCGTCGAAAATCGACAACAGCAATTACTATTGCAAAACAAAATCAATAGATACATAAATGCAATTGCAGAAGCTGCGGGTTTTAGCTTTTTATATTTTTTGTTTTAACTTTTTTCCATCCAGACGAAGCGATGTTAGTTGAATGCTATTAAGTTTCTTGAACACTCACTACTGACCTTAATAATGAGTGACCGCATTGAACTTTCTAAACAATGACATTTCCACACTAGCATGTCTCTGATGCTAGAAGAACTAATTATTGGATTTTTTTTTTTTTTTCATCGAGCTCAACTTTTTGAACTTTATTTAATTTTCAATTGCATAACAGTATTTCCCGCCCGATTGACAAATATAAAAAAACAACAAAAAAGAACATACCTTCAGCTACAACCGTTGGCTGTTCTAAACTTATACTCTAGCTTCCTCATGCAATAGTTATTTATAGTTTAAAGTTGTTCTTTCAAAGTAGGTACACCAATCTGTAAGAAAAAATCACAGTAGCGGATTGGGGGTCTTCGAAGTTAAACGCTTATCGAAATATTTGGGCCCCCGAGTCCTCAGATTCTTGAATTTTGTGCAAATTAAATATTTATATGAAATATATGAATGAATTCACAAAGTATTGCAGTTATCACAAGATATGAAAAATTATCTGGAAGCATCAGAGTAAGATCAGACACCAAAGAATCATTAGTTTCCCAGCTTGTGAAGGGCGGCTAGATGTGGAAATGCAATAAACCAAGCTGTGAGTGAGGTATTAGATAACGCAATTCTTTTTTTTTTTTGGTAAGCCGTCCTGCTAGAACCACATGTCGTCTATGTCCATATGGTTCAATTTGGGCAGTTAAAATTTGGTTATCATCGTTCTGTAGCGCTCGAAAAAGACCAATGACGCCATTGGAACAAAATCCACAACAAACGGTATCTTTTTGAGGATGCATTGTTATCGATCAACCTCGTGTGGGTTGGTGTGGCAATTTTGCTTTCTAACATAGCCATATTCATCCGAAAATGTGCCTCTTTGCTAAAGATGATTTTTCGGCTAAAGTGGGGTCCTCTTCCAAACGCTCATGCTCCGAAGCCCAGTCAGCGAACAAACGGCGTTATCTATAATCATGAACTTTGAGCTCCTGGGTCAGTTGGATCTTGAATATAGGTGTAGGCCCAAGTCCCGACGCAAAATTCGTCAAGTCTGCGAAAGGCTGAGTTCTTGTGCACGGCGTGGAATTGACTGCCTCGGTTTCTGCTCTATACTTTGATGTTCTCGGCCGATCATGCGTTTCTTTGACGAACGCATGTTGGCTGATTGAGTACCGAACCGGTCGTCTCAAATTTGGCTACCAGACGTTTAAGAGTCGACTGTTATAGGCCACCACGTCTACCGCACTAACAAACACTCATTTGAATAATAAACTTTTATAAGTTGGATCTGCTGTTCAATCGTGTTACTTGCCATCGTGATTTGGGATCAGTAACTGAATATTATACAACAGATTGCACAGATCTTACCAAAACAACATGGCCGCCACAGGCTGCCAAAATCTACCCGCGCCAATTGAAAAACCCTTTATTTAACATACTGGTTGTGCTAAAAATACAGTCATCCTCAGATTAAAAAACTAGTCGAAATTTACACTTCATTTTAAATAACAAAAATAAGATATGAGGTTTTCCCCATTCGCCTAAATTACAGTTTTTGGTAACCTAGCCCATTTACGTTTGGCGCCATTTTAGCATTAAGTTATTTAATACATTACTAACTCTTATTTAACGGTTTTCTAGTAAAATAGCATGCTGCATTCTATCGGTCAAACAATTACACCCTTCTAGGAATACTCTTGAGCTCTACTTCTGACATACCTACTGTGAAGTGCAGAGTTTCGTTATTGGATCGCACTACACGAATGTACAACGCTTTATTTAGCTTCTTTTTTTTAGTAAATCTCAAGTTTGAAATACGATTCTATAACGTCGGCATAGAGAGAAAAACAGCTCATTCATTAAAAATAAAAATTTTCGGAATATGTATTTGAAAATTAAAAATAAAGAAAGTTATTCTTATGCATACTCCTTGCTTAGATTTGATATTGTTTTGTATTTCTTAGCAATATTTAAATAATCTAGGTATAATGTTACAAATAGAAATAGACTTAGTAGGACACTAGGGGTGTAGTTTTAACATTTGTATTTTATATAATACAAGAAACTAAGATTGCTAACAGTTTTGCAAAAGAATGCAATCTTTTGTGAACGTTGTCTTTAAAAATCATTCATTGAATTCATTTGAAAGATTGCATTCATTGACTTCACTTTGAGAATTCAACTTCTAATTTTGCAATCACCACAAAAAGATTATAATCATTTTGTCCGCCATTCATTTTACAGCAATTAATCGAATGCATTCTTTTGTGAATTAATTCATCCTTTGCAGTGTTTTCCATTCATTTGCTTTTTTGTAGTGTAATCTTTTTATCGAAATCATTAAAGATTGAATTCCCAAACAATTGCACTCTTGGTTTGATTTGATTGATTGGTATCAACAAAATTTATAATTCCCTAAGCAAAGCATATTTTCATCTTTCTTAATATTAAACTGTAATTATATTAAGAACCGTCTCTCTAAGTTTAGTAAAGTCCAATTTGCCATGGTATTGGATCAATCATAATGGTAGAAATTTGAACTTATTGGCACTTTGGCAGTTGATTAAAACTTGTCCCTGAGACCAACTTGCCCCGGTTTTCCCTATAATAGAAAAAGGCTTTAGAATTGATTTAAAAAACAAGTAAAAGTGAAAACGAAATTTAGTTTAAGATGCGGATTAAAAATAATAAATTATTTATTTTCAGCAGAAAGCCCTTTTTTGTGTTCTTATGTAAATCCACCCCTGTTAGATACACAATAAGTTGTCATCATTGAGTACAATGTGAGCTCAGACGCCGCCAGCCATGGCGATGGCCGTAGGAAGTTCCAGTTCCAGTTTTAATTTTTACTGTGTCAGGTGTCTGACTCTTCCCACTGACAAACCTGATCACTGAATCAAATTTCAAAACGGCTTTCGTTATCTTTTAGCCTTGCAGAATGAAACGAAAAAAAAAAATTAACACAATAATAATGACAGAGCCAAATCATGAAATACAGACACGCTACCTACTATACAAGACATTATTTTCTGTTTTGATTTAAGTTCCTTTTTATTTTTCTAATGAAAACCAAACGTAGCTAGTTTTAAAAATAAAAAGAACAAAAAAAGAATGCCAATAGCCTCCAGTGCCACATTGCAGCTTGCAGTATTTGAATTTGAATATAGGTACTCTACTCGTATAGAAGAAGTGTTGGGTTTCCCAAATTTACTCTGGCATTCCAATTTCAATCGTTAGAGTTGTTAGAGATATTTTCAGTAAGTAAAATGCTGCAGTGCTGCACTCTCAAACTCCATGATTGTATCTTATTTCATGCTTGTGAATAAGTTTTTTTTTTTTTTAATATTTTTTTTTTTTTGTTTGTTTTTTAGCCGGCCACTCACCAAATCACCGTTGTTTATCCCACAGATTGTGCATACTTGGTCGTCCGTCGGCGTCGGAGTCGGCGTCGTCAGCGACGGGTGGTGAGCTTGTTACTTCTCCTGACATAAGAATGCTGCAAATGGCGAAAATGTGGTAACACAACAACTCTTGAACACCATTTTTGGATTGCAATGGAAATGAAATATTATGCACATGGCTATCGGGTAGAAGTAGTTTATTTTTTTTTTCTTGGATTAGATATTTCTTTTGCTTGTTTCTCTTATAACATATTTTTGTGTAACATGAAAGTTCGAAGAGATATTTAAATGTATACCTACCGTAGGTAGATATATTTAGATATATGCAAAACAAGTATAAAAACGAGAGTGTCTGAAGACACATTTTTTTTTTGAAATCACATTTTTTTGTTTACTTAGTTAATTTGTCTTGTGCGGTTAGTAAGTCTCAGAGTTCAGAATTACTCGTACATACTGACTTAATCTGAAGCTATGAGGGATGAGAAATTGATTATTTTTTTCTGATTTGAATTTATTGATGTGTAAACGTGTTAACATCTATACCTACCTAACCTACTGCTGAAACTCTGAGGAATTGTCTGGGCAGGAGTAAATAGTAATTTGGTAACACGTTATCTGCGACACTTCAGGTGCGACGTGCGACACTCTCTACGTTCGCTTCATTTTGATGTTGGTTTGTGTACCAACTATAATGAATGTCAAACAATCTCACAATGTTTATTCATCTTAACTGTGAGTCCCGGCAACATAAAGTTTTTACTTGCTTGATAGGGCAAGTGTTGGTTTCGTTCCATGTAAAAAAAAAAAACAATTTCGAGGTTTTAGTCAAAGTTAGCATTATGATGATGGAGAACTCCAAATATGTGGTTTTCGACCGTCTGTTGTGTCGCATCGGTTTGTGTCTGTAGGTACGTCCACTGTTCCTCGAGCTAGATCCTATACGGGTGGATCGATTTACTTTAAATTTGGTACAAAACATTTTTAAGGTAATTTTCTGGCGGATAAATTTCAATTTGTTTTTAACCTCATCTAGTACGGGTAGCTGCCATTTTGTATTTTTTTTGTTAATTTTCTCGAAAATTACTACAGCAATTTTGATCAAACTTTTGACTTTTAATTTTTAAGGTTAAACGAAGAAGAAGAAAATCGAAATCAATGGAAATGCATTGTTTTTGTGGATTGTAATGAATTAAATTGAATGTGTTTTTTTTTTGCGACTTTTGTCCAAATACGTTTAAGTTTAGTGTAATAAAACTGCGTTCCAGGTTTTTTTCTAAAAAAAAAAAACTTGATAGAAATGCAGTTTCAAAATTGTTTTAATAAATTGCCTTATTTTTGGGATATTACCTATTCTTGTTAATAGCTTGCACAGATTTTGTTAAAATCAGTAATAGTACAGATTTGAAATATTTACAATTATTCAGCCCTATCACAGAATCCATCGTAATCGAAAGTGTTCTACGAATGGAAAAAGTCTATGCTACAAAATTTCATTCGTATAGGTAATGGAAAATCTCATACGAATTTTGAAATTCGTTGAATTTGAAATAACTATCTACCTACCTACGTAAACTTTTATAAGTGGCAATTTTTAAGAAAATTATTTTATAACTTTATCACTTTAGGGTCTGGTAATTGTTAACAATTTCATATTTTATTTGAAAAAAATTTAGTTAAAAGTTTTTTTTAATTTTTGTAATTGAAAATGTTACGAAAAGATTATAACAATTTTTTTAAACATTTTAAAATAACGGTTAGTATTATTATGTTAGTATGGGGATGATTTTAACAGCAATTTAAATCATCTTGAAGTTTTGGAACGGAGACATTAAGTTTTTATAAATTACTTATTGAGCTTTCAAAACTCGGCCATGTTCTTTATTTCAGGGCAACCATTTGATGAAAGTTAAAGGATACGTAAACGATTTGAAGGTCATGATTTTGTTATTCTCAGCATTGTTAGGTTTTGCAACGTCATTCAATGAGTACCTATGAATTGTAATTTCGAAGGATATTTCCATATGAAATGTAGCTATTTTGCAACAAATCATTTAAAATAACACAATTAAATTTTTACCAACTTAAATTTTCAACCAAAAGATTATGTTCATAATTACCCCCAAAAATTTGTTTACATTTACCCTCATCATAATATTTTCTAGGGTAAATTTAAACAACAAAAAAAATATATCCGTTCGAGATTTTGGATTTTTTTTTTAAATTAAATGTCAATCAAATTTTATAACTAAAATGTATATAAAAAAAAAACTTATCCCTGAATTTTGTTTTAAAAATATTAATATTTCCCTAAAGTCTAAAGGCTTATTAAACACTTTTAAATTGAACATTTTATAAAAGAAACAACTGTCAACTGAAAACTGCAAACACACGAATGAGTGACATGTATGTGACAGATAATGAATGCGTCCGAAGGTCTATTCAGTGGATGCGTTCAAGACTGCATTGGGCGTTTTTCTTTTTTAGTTCAGAGCAGAGCCTGAACTGTCCACAAAAAAAATCGTGTTTCTTTTTTAGCTCAGAGTTCCAATTTTGTGTTTCTTTTTTTCTTATTTCGCTCTGAGCATGTTCAGAGCGGGCTCTATGAGCTCAGAATAAATTGCTAGAGCAGACGGAGTTGAATAGCTGAACACTGAAAAAATTTGACAAGTGAAAAAAAAAACATCAAAACAGTAAAAATGGCGGACGAGAATAGTCGACCTGCAAAAGAAAGTAAAATAATAATAATAATAAATAAACATAAAATTAATAAATTTACTAAAAATAATAACATTGGCGCAAAATTTTAGACGATTTAGTAAAGTGTTAAATCATTTTTAATATGATACTAAGTTAAAAAGAGGATATTGCTATTTTTAAACGAGTTTAACATGATACTATCTGTTAACATTTTACTAAAGTTATAATCGCCAGATTGCTGTTTTATCTTTTTAACAAAAATACTACTTAATCCATATGTCACTTTGGCATAGAATAATTTTAAAAAGGTATGTTTGCTTCATTTTTTGCACGAAATGTCACTGTTTTAGGCGCGATCATCTTGAGTTTCGTATGAAAATGGGTTTAGTATGATACTAGTTAAAAAATGTTTAAAAATAACAACATTTTAGTAAAGAGTTTTAAAGTTAGTAAAGTGTTAACTAGTATCATGCTAACACCTTAATATCAAGCTGTTTAAAATTTTGCGCCATTATTGTTTTCAATCGTTTACATTTAAGTATTACAGGCTTGAAATGGACCTCTGGAATGACGAAAATGCTATCATCATTGGCTAAAGAAAATTTTGAATGCCTGCAATGCAGCGTTAAGAAGTTAGTTCATCAGCAAATTGCGAATATTCTTAGCAATAAAATTCCAAACAAAAATTAACTTTGAGCAGCTTGACTCAAAATGGATGGTGAAGCGTGTTTCTTTAAATAAATCTGAACTCTCAGAGCATAGCACGCTCAGTTCAGAGATCGCACACAGTATTTTCGGAGTGTTCATACTTCAAACACCCATTATGTATGGAATTTGAGCTCTGTTTACATTTACCCACAATGACCCCATATGACCTAAGTAAATTGAATGCACAAAATCATCTCAATTCTTATCTTAACGTATTGGTTTTTATCCAAAGCTATTCGGATTGGTTTCTGTTGTAGTAATCTCATAGAAAAAATCACCTGATGAACCAAACAGCTGTTGTCAAAAACAGATCTCAAGTTTATCCCAAAATTTTCGGTATACTAAACGATCTCACGAAACGATCTTTTAAGAACAGCTGCTAACAGCTGACTAAACATGCAGTTGACTATTTACTTTGCTTTGTCGCGTCGGATTTTGTTCGTTTACAAAATAAAATATTAAAATATTGGTTAAAATTTATACAAGTAGGTATCATATGGAATGGTACTACGTAAGCAAAATTGATGATACATATAGATAAAATGAAATCAAATGAAAAAGAGATGCTTTTTTGTCTCGAATTGCGTCACGACGCGTTTTCAAAATTACAACAATAAAGTGAAAAAATAGAAGTGGCTTAATCTTTTATTCTTTTATTCATGACCTTGAATGAGGCCATGAATATGTGAAGACAATTTTTCGTAGAAATCCGTCCGGAGATTTGTTATGATGAATTCTGATTTTTTTTTTAAAACAACAAACTTTCTCAATTATAATGTTACCTTACATTTGCAATATGTAGCCACTTTATAACTTTTAACCACAAGAGTTCCTAAGTGCCCACGGTCAAGTCGTATATTTTATTTTAGTTTATAACTGCAATTCATCCAGAAGAAAAATAAGTAGGTAAGTATAATACATACACTATACCTTACCTAAAAATTACAAAGTTTTTCCTCAATGTTTTTATATAAAATTATTTTTGCCAGTCAAAGGAATTATAATTAATTAATTGAAACTTAAAAACTTAAATTATTCAATAAAAAAAAAAAAACAAAAACTTGTTTTTTAAATCATAAAAGTCTTCAACTTTGAAACGAATCGCAAAATGATTCGCTGAATTTGAATATTATTTTAAATGAAATTCAAAAGTAGAACTTTTCTATAAAAGTAAAACTTCCTTTACCTACTTATATTTACCTACTTAAAACAGCTTCCTACTTTATGTTTATGGAGTTTCAGGTTCTCTCTCTCTCTCTCTACAATTTCTACTTTTGTGCGTTGACAAAAAAGCCTGATTATGAAAGCAATTAAAATTAACGATAGCAAACTTGGAAGTGAAAATACAAAACAACACCAAAAAAAAAAACAATACAAATATTATTTGAATAAGAAAAAAAAAAAAACTTGGAAAAATTAATAAACTCAAGGTCTAAGCGAAGTTGTTGTGTAAATAGTTATAATTGAGAAAGCAAAACAAGGTAGAAACAGTCAGTATCTAAGTTTAATTGAAACGAACTTTTAGAAAATTCTTCTCGCACTCGGACACCACACAAAGCTTCTTAATTGAAGGTGCAAATAGTGTTAAAAGAGTTAAGTGCGAATTATCTTTGCTTGCACACAAAACACAAAGTCAGATGGATTTCTTTGAAATGCAATATTTATCTGGTTTGAGTTCAATATCAATAGGTAATAATTATTATGTAAATATGTATGTTTATAATGGATGATTTTTTAAGAGGTTTAGAACTTTTTTTTGAAAAAAAAACACAAAAAATTCGAAAAAATGAATAAAATATTTATTTGAATCGATAGTTTGAACCTTGCAATTTAATGTTTAAAGATAATTTTATGAAATGTTGACCGCGGCTGCGTCTCAGGTAGCCCATCCGCTGAGTCCAATTTTTGCATACTCTTTCACACATATCGGCCGGTATCTCACGAATGAATGCATGGATGTTGGCTTCCAGTGCGTCAATCGAAGCGGGCTTGTCCCTAAAGACATTAGCCTTGACATACCCCCACAAAAAATAATCTAATGGTGTCAAATCGCACGATCTAGGCGGCCAATTGACCGGCCCGAAACGTGAAATTAACTGTTCACCAAACTCGCCTCGCAATTGCGCCATTGTTTCGCGTGCTGTGTGGCATGTGGCACCGTCTTGTTGAAACCACATATCATGCAAGTCAAGAACTTCCATTTCGGGCAAAAAAAAGTTTGTTATCATCGCTCGGTAGCGTTCACCATTGACAGTAACGCTGCGATTCGCATCATCTTTGAAGAAATAGGCCCAATAATGCCGCCGGCCCACAAACCGCACCAAACAGTGGCTTTTTCGGGATGCATTGGTAGCTGTTGCAATGCTTCTGGCTGATCTTCACTCCAAATGCGGCAATTTTGCTTATTTACGTACCCATTCAACCAAAAATGAGCCTCATCGCTGAACACAATTTTTCGATAAAAAAGCGGATCCTCGGCCAGCTTTCCAAGAGCCCATTCACCAAAAATTCGGCGTTGTGGTAGGTCGGCTGGCTTTAGTTCTTGCACCAGCTGTATCTTAAAAGGCTTTACGCCCAAATCCTTCCGCAAAATTTTCCACGTAGTGCTGTAACAAAGGCCTAACTGCCGGCGCCGAATCGACATTTCGCGGTCTTCTGTCACACTAGCTGATACGGCCGCAATATTTTCTTCACTACGCACAGTACGTAAACGTGTTGGTGGTTTAATGTCCAACAAAGTAAATTTGGTGCGAAATTTGGTCACAATCTTCCGAATAGACTGCTCAGAAGGTCGAGAATGCCGATCATAAAATGGAAGCAGCGCGCGATGAACATTTCGAACCGAGCACGAATTTTGATAGTAAAATTCAATAATTTGCAAGCGTTGTTCATTTGTAAGACGATCCATGGTTAAATTGCAAACCAAACTGAAGCTGTTTGACAGTGACACAAGGTACTAAACACACGTCAGCTGTCAAAACCAGTGTTGCCAAAACCAAACCAGCTAAAAAATCACCCTTTATATAGGCATGTATACACTCTGGAGCTTGTAAAGACGGATGTGTAAAACAACACGGGAAGAGTTATGTAGTTATTGTGTAGCATTAAAAATTATTAGGAGTAAAATATACGACTGCTAAGTGGTCTCATACCTATACCTCTAATCACTCTAATTGGATTTTAACAAATGCCTTTTCAATGAAATAATTCCTTTGAAATAAGATTCATTTTAACGATATCTTTTCTTATAAATAACCATCAAGTTATTTCCTGTGAAGTTATTTCCCTGCACCAACAAGTCCATCATGTTTATGATAAATTCCTTAACAAAGGAGACAGAATAAAATATTCACTCCCTTGATTAAAAAAACTTAAGTGAGATTTGAGTTTAATAATTTTAGAACTTACCCTTCTGTAACAAGAATTAGTAACAAATACCTATACAGGTACACATTACAAATCGCAGGTAACAAGAAAATCATTTTGAGTCTGACACGGGATATCCCATTTAAGGTTAAGGAATATCCCTTGATTAAGCAGGAGGTAGGTAATAAAATATTACTCTCGCACCAGGTGTTATACAATTTTGTTTCCTTTGTTTGTGCCCCTAAGAAGGAAGTATTCTGCCCTTAAGAAGGTAGGTAAAATGCATTGAGAAAGTCTTTGGCAAACTAATTTCTTCGCCTTTTATTCTCGATTTAAATATTTTTTTTTTTTGAATTCAAGTTCAAGGGAATTGCTTTACGATCTATAGGTATGAAGTTTTTTTATTTGACACTGACTTGCACTTCTTGTCAATTGATATGATATGGCGAAAGAACCAACTCGGAATTTGTTTTTTTTTTTATTTTTATTTTCATTCAATTAGGAAGGTAAGTTTTCGTTGTTTTTCTTTTTCTTTTTTTTTAAGTGTAAAACAATTCGAGAGTAGTTCCGGAGTTTCGTAATAGAATTTATAGACGAGTATAGTGACGGAAGTTCATAAGAGATATTGGATAGTAAAAACAGTAGAGTGGGGCGAAAAGAAGAAGTTTCTAAGAATATTTGTTTTATATTCTCAATGGTGAAGAGAATTAGTTAGTTGAATTGTTGACATGGGAAATCGATAGAAGGTAGTATTTAATTTCAAAAACAAAACATTTTAAACCCAAAAACCCGTGGATTTTTTTTTTACTTTGTGTGATGGCACTAGTAGTCGGCTATAACTTTTTTTTTATGTTCAACTTGGCCTTAAAAATCAAATATTCTATTGCGGAATAGAGTATTTTGATTATCTGATTATTGGAATTGTGTAGATTATAAAATTTTAAACGTTTTTAGTTAATTTTCTACCAAAAATAAATAATTTAATTTTATTGAGATGAAAGTGTGATTCTTGAGATTTGAGTAGTCAGCCCCTTAAATTCCAGTAATCGGCCACTTGAAGTATCCAGTACCCAGCCTCCAATGAAGTCTATAATATAAGCGGCTGACCATAGAATTATGTGTCTCCTGTAGTCAGCCGTCCATTCTACCTTGAAATTTACAGTCAGCCGGGGGAGGCTGACTACTGAAACTAAGGTTTTCTTTTTAATTCTACTGGCAAAAATCAAAAGATAATAATAATACTATTCACTTTGCGTACTCAGTTAAAAAAAAAAGTGATTTTCGATAGTTAGCCGGGGGATGCTGACATTAGGGGAATTAAAAAAAAATGTTGCCTCTTAATGGCAGCCACCCTTGTCAATATCTATTTAACAATATTTTACAATATTTTTAGTTTAAAAAGTTTAAATTAAACTATAAATAACCTATAAGTAATCATATAAAGGAGCTAAATTCAATATTTTCGTAATTATAGTTGTTTTTTCCAAAACACTTCTACTAATTTAAATTTAATAAAAAAAATCACACAATCGATATTGAGAAGAACTTGAAGCAAATTTGCATTTTTGAACAAGAAAAAAAGCAGCTGAATTGGCACAAAATTCTGGATCCAGGCAGAAGATAAGTTAGGCTTTTAGAAAAAAAAAAATTTCATGTTAAATAAACTAAAACCGTTACTATTTTCCTGCATTTTATAACGAAGTGGCTGACTACTGGAGGGGGGCTGATTTTACATGCCATCACCTTATATATTTTAACATGTACATAAATATACATAACTAGGATCAAAATGAAAAAGTGCTTCTTATCTTATATCGGCAGAAAGTTGTGGGTCTCCTCCATTACAGCAGAAAGTTGTAGGTCTCCTCCATTTCTGCAGACTAACAACACGCACAGAGGAATCGTTGAGAATTTTAAGTCTCTAGGTCTTATGTTGGGTGAGGTTTGAAGAGGTGGTGCACGGTGCACTTCCCTAGATGCAAGAGAGCTAGGTATTAGGCAATATAAATTGATGTGAAAAATTATGTACCGGGTGCTCCTCTCTAAACCTTTTTGAATAATGAATGAATTTAAGGATATTCGGGAGTTGCTTAATTAAGACGCTGGGTCATCCAGTTGTAGTCAATCTTCGGCCTCCTTATTCTGGCACCCACTGCATATATGTCATTGGGTTCTGATGCCCATTCTGCTGTGAGGGCTTCCCATTGTGTTGGGACTCTTTACGATTCCAACCGGGAAGCAGGTACAATTGAGGCCGGTTAAGATTGATTAAGAACCTGCTTAGTCTTTTTTTTTCAGGAAATATGTACATTGTTTTTTAGTGATTTAAAGAGTTAGTTTGACATTTTTCAATAGTTTAAATAGGTACCTACGTACTATTTATTAAAGTATTTCGAAAAGCGGGATACCTACAGCTTTTATTTTAAATAAAAAACTTTGGAAAGATTTTAAACTTGGCTCTGGCTAAAAAAAAACAACAAATGTTGTACACGTTATTTTCACCGCAAAATTGTTGACTTTCTGCGGTTTGCGGCTTTGAGGAAACTCTGGTGAATTCTACTCTTTTCTTGCTTCAGTGGCATAACTATCCAGCCAACAGTTTGGCTGGCTTTAAGCGAAAAAACAAAACGTTTTTGGTTCAGCTGCCATTTCGTTTTCTCATACATAATGTAAGTACCTGTGTTACGCTGCCCAAGGAGCTAGCTGTCTATGAATAACTAATATTCCTACTGACCAATTGGCATGTAGAAAGAAGTTTTGTTTAATTTTGTAATACCTACACTTTTTGGCAGTTCAAATCGACAAAAGAAGACACTAGGCAACCCGAGTATTCCGCGATCTTTTTTTTTCAAAATAAAAATGACAGTTGCCGCCATTTGCAAAAGTAATATCATATTCTGATAGGGTGATACATTTGTGCCTACAGGGTGGTAGGTACATAAATAAATTCGGAAAAAGAAATGTCTCAAAAACAAAAACTGGGCTGAACAATTTTGTATTCTACTGATTAACATGCTTTGTTCATATGAGGTATCAAGTTCAATTCATTTAGGTATTTGTAATTTACCTATTACGATCTAAGAGGATATATTTATAATATGGAGTGCTCGTTTCTATCCCTAATGCATTGTAATGCCTAAAGTCTTAGAGGATATCGTACAGCTGCTATCAAGAATATTGTAAGTCATAATTTGCTTATTTTCTCTCTAAATTGTTCTACTTTGAAGTAATTCGTGAAATTAGTAAGTGTTAGAGTTTATTATTTTAAAGATTTCAATATATTCTTTTTTAGTTTTTTCTCCAATGTGCAGAAAACTCAGTGCCTTTAACTTAACGAAACTTGAACAGCGACCCCTATAAAAGCTCCGCATTCGAATAAAAACAAGCACTCCATATTATATCCTCTAAGATTACGATAGGTATGAGGAAGAGGTAGTACTTGTTATGTACCTACCTACATTACGCCGAACTCGAAAATTATTTTTTTTATAAATTTGACTTTAATTAATAGGGCACGTAAATAAGTGCCCTATTAGAGTTAATTTAAAAAAAAAAAAAAGCTTTTATATTCCTATCCTGCATGTGTCTTATAAATTTGCCTTCCATATGACAGAAAACAAAATTTTAAAGAAATTAGCACAATGAAATCGATCGAAACATAAACAACATAAAAGAAAGAGAGGCACAACACCCAATTAAATTTACAGCTATTCCAGTACGAGTTTGAATTTCCACCAAATACACAAACAATAACAACATCAATAAACCGAATACAAAATAAAATACCATCGACACCGAGAGGCCCTTGAGAATGAGATGAATGTACCTCCTCTAAGCTCTCGATGTATTATAACAAAAAATAAACAAAAAAAAAAAAAACAGGGGCATACCTGTACAACTACACGGACAAATTCCAACGAGCACGATCACAAAACAGGTAATCCACAAATGCGCCTTTGTTATCCTTTTGCTTTGAGAACTGGAAGAATGCCGCCTCTCTCGTTCCTCCATTGTTGTTTGTGTGAAGATTTTATTACTTAACGGAATTATTGAGATGGGTAAATTAAATTTGCGCTTAAATTTCTTTAATTAATATTATTTATCACATAAACATTTAATTTAACTTTAACACATTTTGAAGAATTAATATTTTTATTTACTTTGTTTTTTTTTTCTTCTTCTTCTTCTAATGACCAAGCATTTTAGCACAATAAATTTAAACGATTTTCATGTTATCTCGCTCTTGCACTCACAAATACAATACAAAAAACACGTTTTAACCCCGTTAGCCGCGACCGCATGCAATAAAATATAGACTCTCTCTCAAAGAACGAAGTGATCAAACAAATGGCTGAACTCACTCACACTTGCAAAACAGCTGGGTCACACCTTTGCCGTTTGAATAGAAAACAATGAATTTGTATTTGTGTAAAAACCGATCAACATTCAACACACCTGCACCTGAGCGCCGAACTAGCTACGTACGGCTACCTCAGGCAAGCGGAATGGAACACTTTAAACTCACAATCACAATAAAAAGGGAACGAATTTTATTTTCGTTTACATTTTCTTTTCATTCGATAAATAAACTTTTTTTATTTCTTAATTAAAATCGATATTCTACTTTAATTTTATTTCCAATAAGATAACTGAATTCGAGGAAATTACTTTTCTGCCTTCGATTCCTTTATTAAATTTTCACTATAGACATCATCTCTGCTGTGAAACTAAAACATTTATGATTTCAACTTTTCTTTTATTATCACACCGCCTGGGACACAAATTAGAAACAAAGACATGCCACCTGTTGATTCACCTCTGGCATGGTTAGATACAAAAAATGTAATTCCTTGAGGACGCGACACTATCTCGTTCGTTGTCGTTAGATATCACTGCATATCTCTCTACTATTATTTACTATTGAGCTTATTGTGTATTTTGATTCAATTTATTTTGCTACAAAATCCGTTATTATGAGCAAAGTTTCGGCGCGATAAATTAAATTTAGGTGAATTATTTCCCCGACCGTTATTTCCCATCCACAACACAACAGAAACACACATCGCGCAACGACGGACAAAACCAAACTGAGTGTTTTGTGTTCTTGGTTGAGTGGAATACCTTTGAAAAACCGGTTAAATAGAAAGCACTCAATTTGGCTGTTTGTTTTCGAGTGGAACACATGCAGCGCTAGGGACATATTGTGGATGATAGAAGGACTAATCTTAGCAGCATGTTTATGATGCTGACATCAGGTGTCAAGTTGATAAACACAGTTACTTAAATTGTTGCATATACATGCTGATTGCTGATGATGATAATGATAAGGAAATAATATGATGCTGAAAATGGAGTTTGAAAATGTTTTCTTTTTATTGGAATGAATCATCACCCAATTAAGAGAGTTCTTTTTTAAGAGCTGTAGATAGCACTTTGTTTTTTTAAGCATTCATTCATTTTGTATACCATAGAGTACCTATATTACCTAGAGAACCGACTTAGGCGGTCGTTCTCTTCCACCCTACAAGCTGTACTGAGAGGAAAATGCCCATTAAGTTTTGTATGGGGTTGTTGTCCAATGCATTTTAAATGGGACCGAACCAACATGGCTTCAATTGAAAGGACTTCGCTCAAATTGCTCAAAGTGCTCAATAAGGTGGATAAGACCGCCCAGGGATTCAAAAAAAAAATCCGTTAAATTCAAAAATTGAGAAATTTATTAATTTCGTAATCAAATTTCTTTTTTTAACCTTTTGTCAACCTAAACTATGAAGAATATCGGTCATTGTTGCTCCCGGGTAATAAATTAAATAATATTTTTGAATATTTGTTTAAAAAAAAAACAAAAACACCTACCGAAAATTAGAAGCGCACTCTAGTTTCTTAGCTCAAAAAGGTACGTGTCTACGATTTAGGTGTGCAAATCGTAGACACGCACTTTTTTGAGCTAATGCCACCACTTTGTTCACAATTAAACCGTAGACACGTACCTTTTTGAACTAATGCGCCAATTTATTTTTATATCCACCATTCACACGGATTCACGGATAAGGAAAAAAGAGTAAACTAAGAGAGTTTTCACTTACTCACCTCAAATAAAATTTGCGGGTGTTTAAGGCAAGAGGGGTACCGGTCGGTTCTCTAGGTAATATAGGTACTCTATGTTGTATACAATGAGAATGACCTCAAGTTATTTTGGAATAACAGTGAATATACTTATTCTTATAGATTTGTTGACATTTCTACTCACCGCATCTCCCCTCTTTTAGCGAAAAAAATGATACTTTGTTTGTAGAAAATTTAATTTACTTTCATGTTGTCGTGTAAACTTTTTTGCTAATACCTACGTTTAGTTTGCAAAATAATATTCATGAACAACTTGCAGCTTAAAATAATATCCTAGACTACATTAGTTATTTTTCCTGCATTGACTGGACTATAGCTTGACCACATAATTAATTAATGTTTGATAGGATACGCAAATATATATAATAAAAAATAAAAAAAATGTGTGAGTGCCGGGACTCACGGTTAATATGTGTAAACATCAACGTGCGCGGATCCAAAAAGGACTTGTTTTTGCTTGAAGGGGATCTTAATATTTTTTTCACTGAACGCACTCATCCTAGTATGCAGATCGTAACGTTGCACGACGTAACGTTGCACGACGTAACGTTGCACACGAACGTTCACGTTTTTTTTTTCACTCTACCGCCAGCATAGATGTTTACACATCAATAAAAACAAAGCAAAACCTAGCTCCTGCTCCAGCAATTTATAATGAGGAAGCAGTATAGCTCAATCTACAGAATCTTCCAAAATTTTTAAAAGAGAAATCACATTATTTTAATATTGCAAAGAGAAAATATTTAAATCCTACATATATTATATGGCTAGTGGGAGGGGGTTTGGGTAGAAACAATTTTTTTCATGAAAACATTCTTCTTAATTTATTTTTCAAAGAAAAGGAAAAGAAGGTCCTTTTTCCAATCTTTGTCAAAAGCGAACGAAATGGCTGCCCACAAATTGTTTCGTATTAAACAAAAATTTGATAAAAAGCCAAAGCAAATCCGATCTGCTATCCCCAATGGGTCCGTCTACGTACCGGAAACACAATTCTCTACAACGCTAAGAGGCGTCACTGGAGGCGTACAAAGTTGAAGTTGTAAGCAGAGATATTCATCTTCAATGTGGTTAATCCAAAATCCAACAATAACCACTAGGAGCCGAGGTCTGCAGGACACTTCATCAAATTTGATCTATTTGTGCAAGCTGTTATAAGTAATACAATAAAAATACGTTTGTAAAAAAAAGGAAGGAAATACGTTTCAGGTAGTTTTCTTTTACTCGTCTAATTGAACGGAAACCACCTTACAAACCAAAAAAAAAAAAAATAATAAATATCAACGTTGGGCTGCAGAAAGGAGGGTAGTTGTAGCTGAGTCTGGGTACATGCATCAGTCGATATGACCCATATCCATATGAGAGGGTTCGTTCTAATTTATTATGTGGCTAAATGAGCTTCATTTTCCAGACATGCACTTCTTTGAATGAGATCCGAAGGATGTTAGGATTTTGCGGTGGAAATATGAGGTTAGAGTAGGATTAAAAAGGTATATAAATCTGCTGCTGCTATTGAAATAATTTAAATAATTATTTTCATTGCATTCCCGGGTGGGGTGTCTTTCTATTGAGTACCTAAGTTTTAAAGAAACCTTAAGTAAGTATTTTGTGATTCTTAATTATTTAAGGAAAATTATGGTTGCTTGTAATATTCCATATGAAAATAATACACAATTGTACTAAAATAATTTTGAATGTACATTTTTTGTCAGATTATAAAATATTATGAATGTATATTAAATTTTAATTAAGGGTGATTATTTTAGAAGTATAGAACTTTAAGTTGGCAACACTATTTTAACTGGCGGCCATTTTGTCATCTGTCAAGTGATTTATTTTTAGTTTGGTTTGGCATTTCAACATGAATAGACTGACGCCTGAACAACGCTTCCAAATTGTGCCCATAATGGGCCCAAAACAAGACTGCCGTTGATCCCAATTTTCATAAGCGAATTTTGTTTAGCGATGAAGCTCACTTTTGGTTGAATGGATACGTCATGATAAACAAAACTGCCATATTTGGAGTGATGATAATCCTCAAGTGTATGTTGAGACACGGTTACATCAACAAAAAATTACTGTTTGGCTTTATGGTTTGGTGTTATAATTGGTCCGTACTTCTATAAAAACGATGCTGGCCAGAACGTTACAGTCAATGGTGACCGCTATAGAGCCATGATTTCTGACTTTTTCATTCATCAATTGAACAACCATGATGAACAGGAGCTTAGGTTTCAACAAGACGGCGCAACATGTCACACAACTCGTGCCACAATTGATTTTTTGGAGGAAATGTTTGGTAACCGCATAGTTTCACGTAACGGACCCCTAAATTGGCCTCCAAGATCGTGCGATTTAACGCCTCTTGACTATTTTATGTGGGGATTTGTGAAGTCGCTAGTCTACGCCAATAAGCCCAAAACCATTGACCATTTGGAGGACAACATTCGCCGGGTTATTGCCGATATACTGCCACAAATGTTGGAAAAAGTCATCGAAAATTGAACCTCCAGATTAGACTACGTCCGAGCCCGTGGCCGTCATATGCCAGAAATCATATTTAAATTATAATTAAATTTCATATCAATTTAAAAAATCATCTTTCTTTTATTCTATTTCAAAAAATCACCCTTTACATACAGATGGGTGGGCTAAGAGGCCCTATGTAAGCAATTAATAACGTTTTTATACAATATTTTTTGAATTAATTTTGTATTGTTGGAAAAGGTTAACAGTACCAAACCACAGATTTAAATGTATTTTAGGTCGAACCATTTAATCCAAATATTCAAATCTATGTTGGTACATCTATACATTATTTACCCCAAAAAAAATCTTTAAATCCAATGGGTTTAAATTATCTTTAATCCAGATGTAAAATTGTTTAATCCAAATGTGAATTTTGTGTTAAATTTCTTTTAAATAAAAATTAAATAAAAGTAAAACATTTAAAATCGACGCGGCCCTCTTAAGGCTTCTGAAGACGAAGATATCAAAATGTACAGTATTTTACGAAAAAAAATTATTTTTTTTAATTTTCCACTTTCTTTCTTATTTTATTTATTTATTTATTTAGAAACAGAGGTGCGAATAAATCAAATCAAGTAATTAAACTCCCCTCCAGGGACCACTTTCAATCCAATTGGATTTAAAAAAAAAATGGATTTAAGTGTGAGCTTAACGTGTGAGAATTAAGAAATGGGATTTAGTTTTTGCATTTAAACAAATTCACATTTGTATTTAAGTTTTAATCTGGATTAATCGACTATCGAGTGAAAAATATGGCCGTTACTAATGGATTGAAAAGCTATGAATCAGCCACTAAATGACACACGCAATTCACTGGCTTCCAACTAAGCAATCGTTAGGTATAGGCCGCACTAAAATACGAACAAATAATTTTACCTATAGTACGTACGAGTAATTTATTTATTTTTGTTAAATATTATAATGTATTTTTACTTCTGGTCTATCTATAAAAAGAAATGTGCCAATCATTTGTCTGACCGGTGCAAATAAATGGCAAACTATGCCAATAACTGCCAAAAATATAGCTGTATATCTTACAAACACAATTTACTTTTGTGAATTTATTTTTTTCAAATTGAGATTAAATTTTAATTTACTCAATTTATGTAAGAGATCACTGTAATTATAAGGGCAAGTTTTTTCAGTGCGAGGTTAGAGTTAAACTGAGTTAATCCATCGATTTTGGGAAGCTAACTCAGGATTAACTGAACAGATGCTTTTGATGTTTTATCCACTGAGTTAAGTCGTTCTGCATGCATTCTCTATCAAAGAACTGCTTGCTCAGTTACCTGTGGGTTAATTTATTTCTAGAGTTAACTAACTGTAGTTCAGCTCACCGCTGAAAAACTGGGCCTGAGATTATTATTTTTTTTTTAATGTGTATGTTATCAAGCAAATAATTAAAATAAAAAATAAAATAAATATATGGGGAGTGGGGTTTTAATTTGCTTATAAATTTTTTTTAATAAATTTAGTTAATTTTTTGAAGAACTTGGTATATGGTTCGAATACCAGTAGATTATATTTTCTTAGATTTTCTTCTTTATTTCAATAGGGTAATTACATTATTTGTTTTAGTAGAAATAAGGACTTGGCAATTACTATGCCGTTTGCCGGAAATGACATTTCAGTTAAATAAAAATGGATAAAGAAGATATAAAGAGAAGATATTTTTTTTTTTTTTATTTTTTTTACAATTATTCTTAAGATTAAAAATAAGAAATTGAACTATCAAAAGGTACTCAAATATTTTTATTAGAAATGCAATAAATGCAATAAAAGAATGAGCTAGCGAGAGGTCATGAGCAATTTTAATGATTTGTAACATAAAAACTTGTAATTTTGGTTGATTTAAAACAGAAAAAGGGTCAATTTTAAATGATTTGAAACATAAAGATTTAAATAAGAAAGAAATACCTGGAAGAGCGCTTAATGAAGATAGGCTGTCAAGAGCTATTCCGATAAGTAAGGGCATGGTTACAGTATTTATACAAAGCGAGCCAGCCCCGTGCTCCATTTAATACTTCGTAAAAACTATCTAAGGACAGAAAGCTTTCTTGGAAACATAGCCGTCGGATTTCTTGTAGAAAAGGGCAAATCGCAATGAAGTGGTAGATATTTTCAGACTCTCTCCTGTTGCATAGATTACAAGTTTGTAGAAGATCAGCTCTATGTGGAATGAAATTTAACTTTAGTAATTCAACTCTGGCTCTAAAAACTGTGCTTATAATTTCCGACGAGAATTCGGTGTTAAAATAGCTTTCTTGGGAGAGCATTTGATGATTTAAGTTTCTGTAAAATATTCTGGACGCTGAAGAAGATGATCTAGTCAAATGGTGATAAAATATTTTGTCATCAACTTTAGCGATGATCATTGCAAAGATATTCGGCCATTCAGTAACGTTACTCTCTGAGAAAGATATACTGAGATCGTGCGATAACGCCAGCTGGTTCCAATCTCTGAAAGGTGAAGCATTGCTTTGTAATAGTCTTATTAAGATTGATCTGTGAAGACTGCGTACGCTCCTTTTCATCACTCTTGTTAGATTATCTGAATGAGCTTTCAGGTTTTGCAAGTAAATGGGCGGTAGGCCCGATTCCACATGAATAGCGTAGGTTGGTGTCACGGTCGGTAGTCGAAAAAGACGCTTGAAGAAAAATCTTTGAACAGCTTCGAATTCCTCAAAAGGGATTACGCCAAAAGCCTGAACACCGTAGCACATGCAGGTATTAACTGTAGCATTGAAAAGTCGATATTTAGAAGCAAGATCAATGTTTTGGTTTGCAAAAAATTTCGGCCACATGATGTTGAGTGCCAGTTTTCGCTCTCTGCTTTTTTCTTTCGCGTGAGTGTGGAAGTTTAAGTTATAGGACATCAGCACACCAAGGTACTTAAATTCATGAACCACATCAATCCGCTCGCTATTGAGTCGCCAGTTTTCTTCAAGGAGTCTGGCTCTCTTTCTGTTCTCAAAGATCATGACCTTCGTTTTCATGACGTTAATTTCAGATCCCAAGTTTCACAGAACGACTGTAGTCTATTTATTTGCAGTTGGAATGCAAAAGGATTTTCCGCCAGCAACAGCAGGTCATCCGCGTAGAGAAGTACTTTTATGTGGTTTCCCGCAAAGCTAACGCCACCAGGAAGCATATCAGATATGGCATCAATGTACAAGGCTAACAGATTTGGGCTTAAAATGCAACCCTGTGGGACACCTGCAGACGTATAGAACCATTCAGACAAGGTGGATCCATCCCACACAGCTGCACTTGACGTCGACAGAAATTTAACATATAATAGTAGGAACTTCCTTGATACTCCAAGCGTTGCCAGTTTGTAAATTAAAGCTTGTCTGTTAACTGTATCAAACGCTGCTTTAAAGTCTACATAGCAAACATATAGCTTCTTGTTAATTTCTAAATATTTCCTAGCAATACTATTTAATGCCAAAACATGATCAATAGTTGAGTAGCCTGAACGAAAACCAGCTTGATATTATGCTCAGACGATTGTTGTTTTCTATCCACGAGGAGAGTCTTGAATACAGGATTTCAGCGAGAATCTTCCTTAGAATACCAATATAGGCACAAGTTATTTTTCTTAATTCAAAATAGGCAAGAACCAGACTAACTACCTCTTAAGAAGGAGTCTGATGATGGAATTGGAACTTGTGAAATAGCTATAGCTCCAGTCATAACTTGGTGGTAGCACACATAAGTTATTGACATTTTATTCAAAATGTTCAACGTTTATTCGCAGCCTGTACTGCGGGTATTTTCATTATACAAAAACCCCATTAGTGAATTTGTATTAACTTTTATTGGAAAAGAAATATTTAAAATTATCCAGTGTCAATTATTGAGTGGTTTACCCTACTTAAGGTCATTTGAAAATATAATTACATAAATGTAAGCAACTTCTAAACTTTTTTGTAGGTATTGGACATATTATTAGGTTCAATAATAATTTTGTTCGCTGCGAATAGCAGACAGCAACTGCTGCTTAAATACGTGCATATAAAATAATACCTATCTATGTACCTAAAAACGAAATATCTGTTCAACTTGTTCAAGCCTTAAAAAAAAAAGAGGTCACACGTCGACGTCAAATAACAAAAGAATACGCCTTTCAATTTCAGTTTCATTCTGCATCTGCACTGTGTAAACACTCATGTTTGTGAAGACAAAAAACAAGAACAGAACACAACAAAACAGCAGAAGTAATTAGCCTTATAAATCTTTTGGGGACAACGCAATACATCTTATGTTACGGATTTCCATTTTACATACTCGTACACACGAATTCCAGATGAAATAATAAGATATAGTAGCTATAATATATCTTGGGACTTTTTTTCTTGTTGGGCGTCGCGTCGCGCCGGCCGTGCGTCGTCAGGGGCCACTTGTTGGCTTAACTTGCACTTCTTGCTGCTTCGGTGGCATTTTTAAATTATGTTGATTCTGTGCTCTAAATAGCAAGGGTTTTTCTTTGCATAGAAAGTTCTGATAAAAATGTTATATCGTCATCGTCTTAAGGGGCTGAACGCTGAAATAGAATGCAATAAATGCACGCGACAATCGTATAATAGGAACAAATGTTTTTCGACTTTTGTGAAACTTTAATCTTTCAGAAGACGTAATTTCGTGGAATTTATGTAAGAAGAAGAAGTAAGTAATGTTTTTTTTTTCTCAAACGTATTCCTTCACATTGAGGATTAACATAATTAGACTAAGAAATAAAATCCTAGCTTGAAAAGAATCCACTCATACAGAGATCTTATAAGCTTAACATGATCCCAGATTAAACCAAAGAAAGAATTTTCTTTTTTCCTTTGTGATTCGTTTAACTTAAATTTTTTTTTTTTTTTGTTCACAACTTAAAATAAGCCTCAGAAAGTTTCTGTAAAATTGAAAATGAAAAACGGTTTCTATATATACAAAAGCAAGTGCTTTTCCAACACAATTCCATTCCCTTTAAAATCTTACTCAAGTTTAAGGACAAAAAACATTTCACTACCATCTTATAATTCTTAAACAGAAAAATTACCCCGTCACTCTAGATATCCATCTGTCACTTTAGACTTATTTTCAATTGATAACAATTTATTGACTGTAAAGCAGCAGAACTTTCTACTTATACTGTACTTTGACCTCATGCTATTACGGCAACCACAAAATGTCAGTGTCTATCCTTCCGTTGGTAGGTAGGTATAGTTTTGTTCAAATGCATGCCTGATGGAAACTGAAGTCCATTCGGCCACATAATAAATTAGTGCAAGACTTCGCATATGGGTCATGCCAACAGAACATTACTCCTCAGACCACTCAAAGCCTCTGCATTGCAACTTGCAACAACTGATGTAACTCATAGACAAATTATTTAAACTCCGATCCACGAGATTAGTGTCGCAATTGATTAATAATAATAATTGTTTGTTCTAATTTCCACTAGCTATTAAAGAATATTTTGAATATTACAGAATAAGGACATAGAATAGCATTTATTATTTATTATTAATATGAAAGATTTGTTTTTATTTACTTTTTTTTTATGAAAAAAATGGATGCCACGCGCCTTGAATATAAAATTTTAATTTTGGAATTGTTCGATGTCCTCAACCCTGATGTTCTATCAAATTAAATCATTCTGTGACAAAGTACCTACTTCATATAACTGATAAAAAATTTGAGAAAAAGGGTGGATGCCAAACTCCCTGAATGGAATATCCCAAAGTTTTTTTTTTTCATTTGTTCTTACTAAAAGTACTTCCACTTTACTATAAATTTCAAGATTCTACCAACAATCATAAATTCTCAATATAAATTATAAAAAGAAAAGGAGAAAGTGGGCGGATACCACGCCCCTTAAATGGAAAACCTCAACTATTCGATTTCTTGCTTTATAAGCACCACGAGACCTACCGTTGTGAAAAATTACAAAATTCTACTGTGTCGGTAATTTCCCCTATGTTGATGATGTGTCAGTCACTTAGTGAGTCACTCAGTTATTTTAGCGATCTTTGAAGTCCTATATCTCAGGAACCACTAATGCTATTGAGTTGAAATTAAGTGAGTCGCCTATGTGCTTGACTAGCTTATAATACATATTAACTTTATTGGTACTGATGTAGGAAAAGGGGGTTGTTTCTGTAAAAAGTGTGCCGAAAACTTGGCTAGCCTACCGTGTCCTTTGATCTGATATTTATTATTAATGATATTCTTATTATTTTACTTTAAAATCCTGATTGTTTTTAATTACAAAATAGGTGAATCAAGCACTGAAAATAGAATGTTAAACAAAAAAAACCCATGTCAATCAAGTGGTGTGGAGTGTATTTAAAGAGGAAACTTCGACTTCCAAATCGTTTACAGAATAGAGGATACAAAATCGAAATTTGTTAGTTGTTGAGTGGTTTCCGTTCGATTAGATCGATAGAGGCAAAGTATCACAGTGAGTGAAGGCATCTCTATTAATCCCAATGGTGACCCTGACATATTTTCTTGTTTGCCTTTTGATTGCGATTCTGAATCGGAATTGAATGACTGAATTTTCTTGAAACTTCTTTTAGGTAGGTAGGGTATAGCAAATTGACTTGTTTTGTATGAAAGTACATTCATGTAGGTACATATGTATATTGTAAAGGGTCCGCCAAATAACTTTTTTTTTTTGAAAATGGCGCAAAACATCGAGTGTAGCTTCGGCTGTGTGGCACGTAGCGCCGGCGCCGTCTTGTTGAAACCAAATGTTGCCAATATCCTTCTCTTCAATTTTTGTGAACAAAAATTCGTTCAACATGGCCCGATAACGAACGCCATTGACTGTAACGGCCACTCCTTGCTCATTTTCGAAGAAAAATGGCCCAATTATGCCTCTGGACCAAAATCCGCACCAAACAGTGACTCGTTTTGGGTGTATCGGCTTTTGAATGTATGCGTGCGGGTTTTCTGTGCCCCAAATGCGACAATTTTGCTTGTTTACTACCCGCCAAGATCAAAATGAGCTTCATCTGAAAAGATGATTTTTTTGGCCAAATCGGCATCTTCTCTAAGTCAATCGCAGGCCCACTTAGCGAAGCGTATACACAACCATATTCGTTCAGCGGAAGGATAAAACTAATAATCTGTCAAATCAGACATGAGCTAAGTGTTACCATTCACGAAATAAGCACTAGTTGAAAAAAAAAAAAACGTTAGATGGCGGACCCTTCACAAGTATATTGTACATAATTACTAGGAACAGGGAGGGGGTCAATTCCCGCCGGAGGAGTTTTCTAAAAAAAATGACTTAAAACAGAAAAAAAAAATTAAAAAACAACGGTAACACTTAAAATGTCACACTTAATGCGAATCACCCTGTTTGTGTTTCTAACAGGTGATTTTTTAGCTGGTTTGGTTTTGGCAACACTGGTTTTGACAGCTGACGTGTGTTTAGTACCTTGTGTCACTGTCAAACAGCTTCAATTTGGTTTGCAATTTAACCATGGATCGTCTTACAAATGAACAACGCTTGCAAATTATTGAATTTTACTATCAAAATTCGTGCTCGGTTCGAAATGTTCATCGCGCACTGCTTGTGTTCAGCGATGAGGCTCATTTTTGGTTGAATGGGTACGTAAATAAGCAAAATTGCCGCATTTGGAGTGAAGATCAGCCAGAAGCATTGCAACAGCTACCAATGCATCCCGAAAAAGCCACTGTTTGGTGCGGTTTATGGGCCGGCGGCATTATTGGGCCTATTTCTTCAAAGATGATGCGAATCGCAGCGTTACTGTCAATGGTGAACGCTACCGAGCGATGATAACAAACTTTTTTTTGCCCGAAATGGAAGTTCTTGACTTGCATGATATGTGGTTTCAACAAGACGGTGCCACATGCCACACAGCACGCGAAACAATGGCGCAATTGCGAGGCGAGTTTGGTGAACAGTTAATTTCACGTTTCGGGAAGGTCAATTGGCCGCCTAGATCGTGCGATTTGACACCATTAGATTATTTTTTGTGGGGGTATGTCAAGGCTAATGTCTATAGGGACAAGCCCGCTTCGATTGACGCACTGGAAGCCAACATCCATGCATTCATCCGTGAGATACCGGCCGATATGTGTGAAAGAGTATGCCAAAATTGGACTCAGCGGATGGGCTACCTGAGACGCAGCCGCGGTCAACATTTGCATGAAATTATCTTTAAACATTAAATTGCAAGGTTCAAACTATCGATTCAAATAAATATTTCATTCATTTTTTCGAATTTTTTGTGTTTTTTTTTTTAAAAAAGTTCTAAACCTCTTAAAAAATCACCCATTATTTAGGGAAATGTGTGGATCAGAAACAAAACCCATTATATCCACTTTTGAAAAAAAAAAAAAAATGACTTAAGTATGAGATTTTTTTCGTACCGTTCAAACACATACGTTGGGCCCAAGTTTGAATCCCAAATCCCATTTTATACCATAGAAATGAGACCTCAAAATCTGTAGTAAATTTCAAAACCCATTTTATTCATTATATCCACATATTTTTGTTATTACCAAAACCCATTATATCCATTCGAAAAACAGTTTTAATTTTGAACTTTTAATTCAAAAACCTTTATATCCTAAAAGATGTTTGGTTTAGAAGATACCAGTTCTTCTCGATTTACTCAAAACTAATAAAAGTGGATATAATGTGTTTTGTATCTGAACCTCACGGATTAGGTTCATACGAAAATGTCAAGAAAGTAAATGATATTTTTAAATTTTATCTGTCATCTTCTAAAGGGTTTTTCCATACACAATTCACGGATCCAATTGGTCTCATTTTCATGAATGACTCTTCCGCATTGATCCGGCTGCTTTTGAGCTATGGCATGTGTTAGATATTTTCACCCTAAGGGCTTCGCGTCGGTCGATTGTAGTGTTTATTCGCAAAGGCCTGCGACTTGAGAAAACCTTACAAGAAAAATTGTAACGGGGTCAAATCGCACGATCTTGGTGGCCATAATTCACGTCACCTCCGCGAGAGTTAGCCTTACCCTCAAATCGTTCCACGTAGCACTGTTCTGTTGGAACCACATGTCGTTCACATGCATGTCATCCAATTTGGGCTCAAAAAAATATTTTATCATCGATTGGTAGCGTTCTCCGTTGATGGTGATGGCGATACCATGGTCGAGTCGTTTTGGAAGAAGTCCGGACTCTGACGACCATTGGCTATGTTTTCGGTAGATCTTGCTTTTCGTTGACGTACGGGTGTTGGCTGATTGTTCACTGAATCGGTCGACTCAATTTTGGCCACCAAATGTTGGATATGCGACTGAGAAGGCCAACCATATAAACAGTAAAATGGGAGCAACGAACGCATCGTTGCCAGAAGAGATTTTCAAATATAAAGTTTTATCATTTGGACTTGCTGTTTAATCGTGTTACTTGCCATGATCAGTTGGCCTTGGCATCAGTAACTGAGTAATAAACAACAGGTTTGACAATCCCACACATAAATGACACAACGAAATCATAAACGCAAAATTTCGTTCTGTTTTTCGTTTTGCAGTAGGTACTCTCTGTTCGCCAAAGGAACTTGATAATTTTAGCAGTTTATTTGGAGAAGTCTCCACTCTATTTTCACACAGAATTAATTGCCCAGCCCATTAATTGTGTGCGGAATAGTGACGTTTGAGTTTTATTTGTGTTTGTATTTGTTATTTCTTTTCATAGTGGTTTGGCTTTCTCTGTGATTTATTTTCGCGTTTGTGTTTCAATGGGTATTTTTTCGCTGGGGTTACCGTAAGCATTTTTCTGTTCCTTTTTGAGACCACATTTTGTTTCGCATCAGCAGCGTTCTATTGGCTTCGGTGAATAAATGAAACCTATTTTACCTTCCCTTCGTAGGTAAATAACTGCTTTTAAATCTTTTGTTACACGAAAATCGAATATCATTCTAAAATGGTATAAAAACAAACAAATAATAAAAACAATATACTTTCTCTTCTTAAAGTTTAACACATTACTTTTTTTTGTCATAAACTTTTCATTTCGAAAAATGTAAATAAAAAGAATTGAAAAGGAATAGGTATTTTTTTTTGTAAGCTAAATCCTATTTTATAGGTATATTATGTCCCAAAACCCTTGCCAGAAAATAACAAATTTTTGTATGTTCAACTGCCAAAAGCAAACATTTAACCAAGGATCTGATCAGAAGAAGAACAGGTAGGTAGGTAGGTAGAATGGAAAAAGAGTTCGTTGCATCTTAAGTGGATTCCCTCCCGGTCTAAAGGATTACATTTAAAATACCCGATTTGACTGGCGATGGCAGTGGTGGAGCGTGGAGGACCATGCTTTCTATCGCGTTGAATGTCGTGTTGGGTAGACAAAATACCTTATACACATAGTATATAGATATATTAAAGAAGCCATGCATCTTCCTTAATAATATGCACATGAATAACTTTCCAATACCTTGAGCTAGGATAATATTTTTTTTTTACTTCTTTAACATTTTCTATAACACTCTCGCTCTAGTACTTACCGCAGGCAGAGACAAATCGGAATTAAATGATCTCCCATTTGAATAATTCACGCGACTTTTAGAAGTTTTAATAAATCAATTTCTCTCCTATAATATTCATAGGGTAGAGAGCAGGTGTAGGCAGGGCCGGCCCCAGCTAAACTTGCGCTCTGTGCAAGATTTGTTGAAAACGCCTCTTTTTTATATTTGATACATACATACATACACTGATACACATGCATAAGACTTTTCCCCACTACCCAGGAGGTAGACTTTCAATGCGAATGTCTAGTAGAATCTTTAGTTTAACGATATGTTGAGTTAAATTCTCCTTGAATGCAACAATGAAAGTGAAGTTAGTTATTGGGCAAGAATTAATTTATCACAGTTGTGATGGATGTTATTTTGGGATTATTTAAACAAGTTTTGTGGTTAAAATGCAAATGGCGCCCCAGAAATTTGCGCCCTCTGCATTTGCACATCTTGCACATATGGTTGGTCCGGCCCTGGGTGTAGGTAAGTAAGATTTTATTCAATAGATTCAAAGTTTTTTTGGAAAAGTTGTATTTAACTTCGGGATTACTAAGGTATATTAAATCCTTTCATTTTTTGTTTTTTTTTTCGAACATTTAATTGTGGCGCAAGTAGGTATATTAAGTTAGTGTTAAGTTGTAATAGCATATAGCTACCTACATAACACTAAGCTCATGGTGTTTTTTTTTTGAGTTGTCTATACAATCCCACCAAAACACTGCTAAAAATAATTTTAATACAATTGTGACTCAATGAAATGTGTCAGTAAAATAATTATTAAATTTTATATTTTATAGCACCTATACCTAGGTATACTATACAGGGTGACTTGCATAAGGTCTGAAAAAAAGCCAGAGCTTGTAGGTTGGGTCGAGATAAGAAAATAAAGTATAGAAGCGGGGGTCTATTCCCCCCGTTAAGCCAGAGGAGTGGCAATTTTCAAAAAAAAAAATGACTTAAAACAGAAACAAAATATTAAAAAATAACGTTAATATTTAAAATGCCATACTAACCTTTTTGTAAACCCAGATATCATTTCTTTTAACTTCTATTTAAATAAAGTTGTTTTAGTGAACAGTTTTTTTTGAAAAATGAATTTTCAAAATCAAAATTCTAAAAGAATATTAAAAAAAAATTGTTCAAACTTATATTTTTTTTTAAATTGTACGTTATTATACCAAAAATCAGATGATTAAGCCTATGCTAGATCTTTAGAAAACTGAAAATAACAGAAATGAAATTCCCTTAATTTTACACCAATCCGTTGCTTAAGTTGCTCTTAAGATCCTTGTTCCACTACGTAGTTATACTAAAGTAAATTATGTGCTTTATCACGTAAAATTTTGAAAAAAATAAATTTGATTTTTTTTTTTTAATTTTTAGTTTGAAAATTAAGTTTTCAAAAACAACTTTATTTAGAAATAATATAAAAGAAGAGATTTTTGGGCTTACAAAAAGTATAGCCTGATGGTATTTCAAATATAAGCTTTATTTTTAATGTTTTTTTTCTGTTTTAAATAATTTTTTTTTGGAAATTGTTCCTCCTTGTGCTAAACGGGGGGAATAGATCCCCGCTCCTATACTTTGTTTCTTGTATCAACCTAACTACACGCTCTAGCTTTTTTTACACCTTAAGGTAATCACCCTGTACCTACATATATGAACAAAAATTAACTGACAAAGCTTTTAGCCATGTAAATTGGACATATTTATATGACATAGCCTATGTTTACTTGTCAAATAAATGTTGCCATATTTTATAAAGGTTGTTTTTTTTTAGACGTGTGGTTTTCCAGAAGAAATTAAACGCATATCATTTAAATTTATGGCCAAGAATTTAGCTTTATTATAAAGATAAGGGTATGCCATTATGTTTTAAAAATGATTTTAGGCAAGTGGCAGCCGCGGCTGGCTCGAATAAATTCGAAACCGAGAGGCCCAATTTTAGACAGCTCCAATTGTTGCGCGCTATGGCGGATGGACTTATTCGGGTATTCTTCGATACCCTGCTCCACAGCAGCAATAGCGTCTTCGGTGCGCACTGTACGGCGTCTCTGAGGATGCCCATTATCCGACCGAATATTGGACGCAGCGAACCATTATTTTGGTAATAGATTTGCACGATTTGAAAACGTTGTTCAGAAATAAATCTATTAATTATGAAACCAAACTGAGCATAAATCAAGTGATAGCTGTCAAAAATACTAACTCTGAAAAAAGTATTGCCAGATTGAAAACCACACGTCTAAAACAAAAAAACCATTTATGACGTAACTGGTCATATAAATGTATGCTAATACAATACCGCCTTTACAGCCGTGATGCGATTTTAAGGAATACTTAGGACAACTTATAGCAATTTTCTAATCATTTAATTGAATTGAAAATGTATTGTTTTTTTTTAGGGGACTTTATTGAATAAAATTCAATTAGACGTTTTTTGCGACCTTTGGTCCAAACCACGTTTCGCCCACGACATGTATTTTCAAATCATTTGAATAATTTTTTTCATTCTTCATTGCATTTTTTCCATTAAATTTTTGTGAAGAATCAAAATAATCGGCCAAAGTATGAAGTTTGTGAATCGTAGATATATATGTATACCTAAAGAACAAGAAACTGAAATAAGATAATTTATATAATCTTAATGCGCTTATCTGAACACTTTCACACTTCCATACAGTCTATACCTTTACTTTACCACAATCTTAACTCAGTAAATATTTTAATAGTTAAGGAATTAGTTTTAATAGATAAAGTAGTAGATAATAGTAGGTACGAAAGTATATAAGTACGCGTGTCATGTCCCATTTAAGGACACATAAATTTGACGATGGTGTGCAACTGAGGGTTGATTATAATGGTACACCCTCATTCAAAAATCAAGATATTGTTTATAATCCAAGTTAAGTGCGGGTATATAAAATGAAGAGTATAAGAAAGGTTTTACGAGCATTAGAACAAGCGTGGTGGTTTAACTTCGAACCCAAATCACTCATATACATTATCATCATTGGCCTGGCCGCATGCGGAACGACACGTGCGTGGGGGTTAGAAAAAGGGATTAAGAAAATTAATTATTATAAGCCACATATTGTACGTTGGCACGTAATTATGGTACAAGAAAGTGTTCTTATCAACTAAAATAGAGGAAATAGCTGAGCCCCGAACGTACATTATACTTCGTCTATATAAAATGAATTATGAGTAAGAGAATTCCATAACTATACTTATAATAATGAAAAAAAAAAATGAAAATACAAAAATATGCACGACTGGATCGAACAAACTTGATGTTTTTCGGTTAACAAACAACTGTTTGTATACAATCATATATTGAAGATGCATGGTGTTATGATTATATGATATCTCTACGGGGAAAATATTAAAAGAGTCAAAATTACTAACAAAATGATTTTTTGTTTAATTTTTAATTGAAGAATTTTTAAATTCAATATTGTTGAAACTATTAAGAATCACCAGATAACAAAAATATAAAAAAACATACGGAATATATGTGTATTATTTGCCAAAAACCTGAAATGCAGTTTTCTTACAATCACGTCATGAAACGTCAGATTGTTCTTGGCAAGCAATTCTAGAGAATCCAGACCAAAAGGCCGATCGCGAAATTTAGAGCGGTTATAAAGATTATTTAAAAAATATTTGTAAATTTAAAAAATCATTTATTTTGGCATAAGAAGCAGGTACTGTTTAAAAATGTTCATTGCGAAATTGTGTGGCGCAAAAAAAAGTTATTCGAGGTTCAAATGTCAATATATCGGTTTTTGTAATGTATACTTTAAATCTGTAAAAGCTATCGAAAGAAAAGGGTGTTTTTTTAAGACGAGTGGTTTTCAATCTGGCAATACTTTTTTCGGAGTTGGTCTTTATGACAGCTGTCACTTGATTTATGCTCAGTTTGGTTTCATAATTAATATATTTACTTCTGAACAACGTTTTCAAATCGTGCAAATCTATTACCAAAATAATGGTTTGGTTCGCGTGACTAATCGCACGCTGCGTCCAATATTGAGCATCGCGCGCTGCGTCCAATATTCGGTCAACATAATCGCAAAATCGCATACATTCGAGCAACCATGGATCGGTTTCGCACCACGTTTACTGTAGTGAATAATGCGCATCCTCAGAGACGCCGGCGCCGTACAGTGCGCACCAAAGACGCAATTGCTGCTGTGGAGCAGAGTATCGAAGAAGACCCGAATGAGTCCATCCGCCGTGGCGCACAACAATTGGAGCTGTAGAAAATTTTGCCTTTCGGCTGAAATTTATTCGAGCCAACGGCGGTGGCCACTTGCCCGAAATCATTTTTAAAACATACTGGCAAACCCTTATCTTTATAATAAAGCTAAATTCTTGGCCATAACATTAAATTATATGTGTTTTATTTCTTCTTTAAAACCACACGTCTAAAAAAAACAGCGCTTATAAGATGCGTCTTAATCTGTATCAATTCAAGTGTTTTTTCTTTTTCTTTTTTTTTCTTTGTCTAAACGAATGGATAGATAATTATAATGGTAATGGTATCCTTGAAAAAGTGTTTGTTAAACGTCACCATCTTACCGTAATATTTGCTATTCACCTACATTGCTATAGAACGGATTTAAGTATTTTACGAGAACGTTAAATGCGTGTATGAAAACTCTTATAGGAAACTTAAGGGATATTTTTAAGCTTACAAGAGGTGCAAGTTGATGGTCAACAACGACCAACCAAGTAAAGCTAGAAAAAACTTACACAGAAAAAGAAGAAGAAAATTTTCTTTAGATGAACTTTTATATACTATTTTCTTGTTTTTTTTTTTTTTTTTTTTTTTTGACGGGAGGAAATCTTTAAAAGACACTTGGCAGCATTCGACACCAAGTAGTGTGGGACTCTTAACCACTAAAACCACCTCTTTATCAGGACCAATCTTGAGAGATCGACATCAGATTTTTCTTTCTTAACTTTGTAAAATCACTTTGGGGGAAGTTTAAACTTTTAATACTTTCCCATGTTTTTTTAGACCAAAAGCTCATGAGGCTGGGTTCTTCTTAATCTCCGAACATGGTTTCTTGTATTCAAGACGAACACCATTTCAGAATTGGTATTTTCTTGTGATGTTCTTTATCAAGACATTTTAAAAAGTTCCGCTTGAGTTTGTTTGTATCTACCACTTTTATGAAATCGTATTTATTTGTTTTAACTGTGTTAAGAGTGTTTTTTCTGTAAGAGGCATAAAACTTACATACTTGGAGTGTTTTAAGTCATAGTAAAGTGTGCCATACCTGTCATGCGACCGATAAGAAAAAGCTTAAAATTCTATACGATTTTGAAAAAAAATATAAGTAGATTGTAAAGGGAGTTTTTTTTAGTCTTGTGGTTTTCAAGAAGAAATTAAACGCATATAATTTAATGTTATGGCCAAGAATTCAGCTTTATTATAAAGATTAGGGTTTCGCATTATGTTTTAAAAATCATATCGGGCGAAGTGGCCAACGCGGATGGCTCGAATAAATTCCAGCCGAGATGCCCAATTTTCAACCACATTTTGCAGCAGTTGGGGCCGTATGTCAGCAATAACGCACCGAACATTCTCTTCCAAGGCGTCAATCGTCTCAGGCTTATCTGCATAGACAAGCGCTTCACATAACCTCACAAAAAATAGTCCAGCAATGTTAAATCGAACGATCTTGGAGGCCACGCCACAGGCCCCCCAACTAACAAACTCCCGGAGTTAAGCTCTTCAAATCTGAAAAGAACTCCCATAAGATTCTTTTATATCCTATTGCTATACTTAAGAATGAATCTCTTGTTATGAAACTCAAATTCGTCTCATAGCATTTTTATTGTAAGAGCTAAGCATTTTTTAAATTTGAAAGTACTTAAATCCTATATCTAAATCTATTTAAGTCTCATAAGTATCTCGTTATGAAATTAAAACTCTAAACGTCATTTCTAGTCTTTATAATCCCATAATAATACTTCAATGAGACTATTCATAAATAAGTTTTTTTCAAGATTCTAATAGGAGCTACGACGCCAGCTTTGAATATCAAACGAACAGATGTTATAGTTGAATTGTACAGTGCGTTCTTTTTGTTCACAAAACTTGCTTCTGTTCATGTTTCTATCGGATTGGTTATTTGATTGGCGGTGGAAGATGTAATTTTAGATTTCAAAGAAAAGTTTGATTGTTTTCTTTGCAAGCAAGTTTCTTTGGTCGATTTTTTGTTCTGTTTGTTTACCTAATTTCGGGGTAGTAGTGAATTTGATTATAAATATTATAACAACAATTCTTAGCACTGAAATATACTAAACAAAAAGCACACATTTCAAACTTAAGGTAGTTAATATTATTAGTATTATTAAAAAGAGGAAACAATCTGCCGAAAAATCGATCTCAAAAGCATTATTTTGATAGAATTGATCGAAACAACCTTATTAATTGTACTAATGGAAATCACCATGAGTATCACATAATGTTTATGGTATATCTTATACTGTTGTTGCATCGGCTGTCATCAGCTTTGGAGTGATTTAAATAACACCAAGCTATATCCAGTTAACTTTGATTGTTACTTTATTCGAAAAATTATTAGGTTATAATTTTGTTCCATTGTTTCAAAATGTTAATCTAACACAACTATCGATTTTTTGCTTTCACATTTAAATTTCTTAATAAAAGTTGGCAATTGCAATAAAAAGGAACGCCCCACAGACAAATGTGTTTTGTTTGAAAGTTAAATGTCAAATTTAAGTCCCATAAGAGCATTTTAGCTCCCATAAGAAGTACTGTCTCTCAGAGAAAATTTATATTTACTGAGAGCGACACTTCTTACGGGAGCTCAAACGTTCTAATGGGACTACAATTTGACGTTTAACTTTCAAACGAAACACATTTATCTGTGTTGCTTTCCGTTTCATCATCATCCAAAGATCTCATAGAGATGTTAAAACAAGAGTTAAAGTATCAATCAACAGCAGCCATGTTGCAATATGAACAAAATGTTTTCATTATATTTTGAGGGTTACCGTAGCTTAAAAAAAAATATTCTTAATGAATTATCATATTTGGTTTTCCATTCTAACCAAAACTTGTAAAAAGTTGTATAGGTCATATTCATCTTGTTTTTTCTTATTTGCTGTCGATATTAGTTGTATAAAAAATGGATTTGTATAACTTAGTATACAGCTACTATACCAAAGAAGAATGAGCGGAGACATTCTTTTGTGTGTTATGTCATTATTTAAAATTTGTGAGAGCAGTATATTAACACGGCACAAGTAAAATGGCATCTTTAAAAATCAGTTGTTTTTGTCAGTTTTTAATGACAAATATATTGGAAGATTTCAGATAATCTTAATAATGAAAAAGCGTCATATTTTGTGCCACTCTAGATCCAATTTTTATCATAAAAGCACGATAATAACAATAATTGGAAAAAAATATGGTATGAATGATCGCATTTTGTGAATTGTATAAAAACATACTTTGGTGATTTTTGCACCTAAAAAAATATTAATGGTAACCCTATAATAAGCTTATAATTAATAACAAAATATTTTAAATATGCATAATTTTGGAAGCGCGTTGTTATTTTTCGAAGCAAAATGTTTAAATTAGTAGATGCAATTTTAATTGCACCAAGAATTTAGCCTACATACGCCATGATCTTAACAAATATAATACGTCGCAATTAACTTGTGAGATAAATACTCCCATCGAAAAACACATTATTTTTTGACATGAGAGAATCACAAACACACATAAAAACTATTCGCCTACCTTCTTCAAAAAAAGAAATTAAAAATGCGAAAGATATATGTTTTTTTTAAGTTTACACACACTCGTTCTCTTTTTAACAACTTCTGTAGGAAGAGACGCACTCCCATAGGAAGAGTTCAGAGAGCTTTACTAGATTTACAAAGCGGCGTCTATAATCGCATAAGAAGAATAAAACTCTTCCTATAGGATCAAGAGGCTCCCATAACTAGGCCGTTTAAGGCTTTTAACAATCTTATAAGAATCTAGAAGAACTCCTCAAGAGTGCATTTAGCTCCTTAAAATAAGTCTCGTAGCGCTCTCGGAGCGTCTTATGAGAGGAAAAATGTTACTTGGGGGCCACGACGCGAGATAATGCGCTCACTAAAAGTTTCATACAATAAATTGATTGTTTCGTTGGCTGTATGGCAAGTAGCGCCGTCTTGTTGGAACCAAAGGTCGTTCACATCAACATCCTCCAATTCAGCCACGAAAAAGTCATTAATCATGACTCTATAGCGTTCCCCATTGACTGTAACACTATCGCAGGCTTCATTTTTGAAGAAATATGGACCAATGATTCCCTCTGCCCATAGAGCACACCAAACAGTGACTTTTTGAGGATGTTACGGCCGGCGTCTCAATAATTGCTTGAGAATTATCTACACTCCAATTGTTATAGTTTTGCTTATTGACGTAGCTTTTCAACTCAAAATGAGCTTCATCGCTGAAAAAAAATTTATTGTGAAAATCGGGATCAGCAACGATCTCGTTTCGAGCCCATTTTGCACAATTTGCAAACGTTGTTCAGGAATAAATCTTTTCATTATGCAATGGCAAACCAAATTGAGCATAAATCAAGTAACAACTGTCAAAAAGACCTCCTCCGAAAAAAAGTATTCCCAAATTGAAAACCACACGTCTAAAAAAAATACCCTTTAGATATTAAATTTGTTAAAATATTATATTTTGGTAAAAAATAAAATTCACGACTGGATCACTGTTATGGTAAAATAAACTTTAATGTAGCTATAATGATATATTTTGTATGAGAATATGTTGAAAAATATGAATTTATGCAAACAAAATTTCAAAACTTGTTTCCTTAAAAATTATTTGTTTTTTTAATTAAAATTTCTTTAACATTTAAACAAATTGTATGTCAATATTTAACACCAAAAAAAACTTAGCTGAAAATTTTACAAAATTAGGAAGTTTAATTTACAAATTTTCTCTATTAGGGCGTTGTTTCATTTTGCCTTGCTAATTGTTTTGGGTATTTTTCCTGCTTTGGAAATTATTTTGCTTTTAAATTATTGTCTACTCTTTATTTTGGGCTTTATTTCCTGTTTTAAAAACAAACCCAAAATGACGGAAAGAAAATTACAATAAAAATGTTTCGAGTTTTTTTGGGCGTTATATCCAAAAACCATTTAGGCGTTATTTCCTTGCATGGGTGTTAGGTATTGCCTAATGCCATATTTTATTCTATATAGAATATCACGAAATATATCAATAAAACAATCAGGAAAAAATGTTTCTATGACACATTTTATTCTCTTCTCTCCATTCCCGCACATCAATATAATGTTCGTCTGGAAATGCTTGATTTTAAAGAAGACTTAAATTTTAATTACTTTCCTTCTAATTTCTTATGGAAAAACATTTAAATCTGTCATTTACCTAAAGTACATACTTACATTTTCGTTATTCTTAAATCCCATTTGGTAAAATGTGACAGAATGAAGATTGTCCCTGCTGCCTAAATCCACTATTCAGATTCACACGTATCAATTAACAAAACGTAAAATATCCGGCTGTCAAACGAAATACCGTGTTCACAGCTTGAACATCTTGCTTTGGTGATTTATATAAATTTTACTGCTGGAATAATCTGACACGCGCTAAAGGAGATGAGGGATGATGTTTTAAGGTGTCGTTCGTAGCCCATGTGGCAAGATTTTTTTTTTTTGTTTGTTTTGCTTATGATATTTTAATGACTTTTCCACAATTTGGGGTGATGTCTTTCGTTTATAGTTATTATTTCTTAAGGTACCTAAGTAAGGACTACATAAGAGTATTTTTTTCACATATTTTAAAAATAGCTAAAAACAGTCATTAAATAACGTACATATAAAATTTATTTTTTGGTACAAAATGAATTGTTTTATTTGTTACCTATGGTTTAAAGGTTTAAAAAAAAAAACTAAAAAAGCACGAATTTGCTCTTGTAGTCCAACTTGCTTCGAATTTCAAAGACTTATAAAGGGTTTTCCAATAAGAGGTGTTATTTTGATATTCAAAGAAAAATGGCATTTTTTGAGATAAATGATCGGATGTTTATTTCATTATAAAGAGGAAGATATGCCGTTAATAATGGAACACAACATCAGCCAAATGGCCGCCACGACCACGCTTACAGGACCATATCCTTTTCATGAAATTTTCCATAACCAAATCGCAAAGTGGCTGCCCTATGTCCTCGATAGCCTCACGAATTCCATCTTTGAGGTCTTGAATCGACGCTGGGCTGTTGGCGTAGACCTTATCTTTCACGTGTCCCCAAAGGAAGAAGTCGCAAGGTGTTAAATCACAAGATCTCGGTGGCCAATTGTGATCACCTCTTCGAGAGATAACACGGTGCGGAAACTTTTCCCGTAAAAGATCGATGGTTTCATTGCTTGTGTGGCACGTAGCGCCGTCTTGTTGAAAAAAAACGTTGTCCAGATCAATACCATCCAATTCCGGCCATAAAAAATCATTAATCATCTCTCGATAGCGCAATCCATTGACCGTAACTGTTGCTCCAGCCTCATTTTCGAAAAAGTAAGGTCCAATGACCCCGCCGGACCATAAACCGCACCAAACAGTCACGCATTGAGGATGGAGAGGCTTTCAACAATAACTCTTGGGTTTTCCGAGCCCCAGATGCGGCAGTTGACGTAGCCTCCGAGGTGGAAATGGGCCTCATCAGTCAAGATGATTTTTCGATGAAATTCCGGATCATTTTCATGCATTTCAAGGACCCAATCAGCAAAGACACGACGTTGTTGACGATCAGCCGGCTTGAGTTTTTGTGTTAACCCAAGTCTTTATGCAAAATACAGTGTAATGACGTTTGTGGAATGCCTAATTCCAAAGAACGAAGAGGAATGGACAAACCTGGGTTTTCTTCAACACTTTGGGCTACAACAGCAATATTCTCAATTGTTCTTGATCGACGTGCACGGGTTTTATTCTTCACATCACTAACTTGTCCCAACAGCTCGAATTTGTCCACCAATTTCTGTATTGCGGTCCGACAAGGTGCTTCACGACGACCCAAAAATGTTTTAGTTTTACGAACCGTCTCTGCAAAATTTTCACCATTTTTATAGTGAATTTTAATAATTTAAATGCGTTGTTGAAGCGTGTATCGTTCCATTTTTATTAATGGCGTAGTTTCTACTTGTCAAATGTCAAAAAATGACAGCTTCAAAAGTGACAGCTACCGAAATAGCGGGCTATTCAAAATAACACCTCTTATTGGAAAACACTTTATGTATTAAACACTTATATCTTATATGTTATTAATAATAATAATAATTATAATAAATTTATTTATATACAAAAATTTGAAAAGAAACATGAAACTCTTTCTTAAAACTTAAATTTTAGAAGTTTAATCGATTTTTTTGATTTTGTGACACGAAAGTTTGAATCTAACAAAAAAAATTAGGTTTTTAAAGGCTTATCTTAATAAATATGGAAGATTTTGGAAAAAAGTATTTAACATACATTTTTGCAAATCTTATTTTGAATATTATTTGACTTGTTTTTTTTTCTCTTAAACTAATATTTAATGAGATAATTGCAATAACACTTAAAATGCACCAAATTCAAGATGGCGGCCACCCCTTATAGAAAAAGAGGGGCGAAAACTAAGTGCAAGTGTTCTGATGGTGATACCCTCTGCATACAGTTAAACTACGATTTGACTGGACTATTATTTAAATTGCTTAAACAACTCCTAAAAATGCTTTCGCCACCTTTGCATCGAAATTATAGAACGACAGGAATTTTTTTTTCTTTTAAATCGACTTTTTCATCTATTTAAGTAGGTAAAGGGTCCGCCAAATAATTTTTTTTTTTGAAAAAGGCGCAAAACATCGAGTGTAGCTTCGGCTGTGTAGCAAGTAGCGTCGTCCTGTTGAAACCAAATGTTGCCAATATCCTCCTCTTCAATTTTTGTGAACAAAAATTCGTTCAACATGGCCCGATAACGATCGCCATTGACCGAAACGGCCACTCCTTGCTCATTTATGCCTCTGGACCAAAATCCACACCAAGCAGTGACTCGTTTTGGGTGTATCGACTTTCAATGTATGCGTGCGGGTTTTCTGTGCCCCAAATGCGACAATTTTGCTTGTTTACTACCCGCCAAGATCAAAATTAGCTTCATCTGAAAAGATGATTTTTTTTTGGCAAAATCGGCATCTTCTCTAAGTCGATCGCAGGCCTACTTAGCGAAGCGTATACACAAGCATATTCGTTCAGCGGAAGGATAAAACTAATTATCTGTCGAATCAGACATTAGCTAAGTGTTACCATTCACGAAATAAGCACTATAGTTGAAAGAAAAAACGTTAGATGGCGGACCCTTTACTTCACGACAAGAGAAAAAGAGTTTTAAAAAAAATCGTGTTTTTATCGCTTTTTTACTTCTTCAATAGTTTAAAATGACACAGCCCTGTGATCTCAAATATTGCCAATGTCACAGAATTTAAATGTTCCGTTATATTGTATACATAGGTAGTTATGTTGATACAAATGCAATTGTCTTATTTAAAAACCTACCGTGCTTTTCCGCCTTTTTTGTTTAATACAATTTCTTTGAGAACTTACATTACATTAACTTTTATGTACATAACGTAAAGATAATTTTGAAAAGTAGCATTGCCCTTAAGCAAATACCCATTCACCAAAAGAATAAACAACACGCAAAAGTTTTAAAACACTTAAGGCAGATTTAACTTTTAAAGTTGTTGTTCAAAGACAAAGGAAGTCTGCCCAACCAACATGTTTGCCTAGTCCTTTAACCCTTTAAAGTCTCGAAGATGGACGTGTATCTGTATATGCAATGCAATTACACCGTTCACTCCCTAAAGAGACAGAGTGAATAATAGAGCACACAAAAAAAAAAAAAAAAATTGTTTGTTTTCAAAATTAAATCAAATAAAACGAAAAGTCTTTGTTGGAATAGGACGAATTTATCTGAAAAATTCAGGCAACACTATACTATACCTATAGCAACGTAGATGTAAGATGTTTGAGGAAAATAAAATGGTAAGAAAACCAAGACCAATTGACATGGGAGTTTGGCCTCAGGAGTTTTGTTTGTAAAGATTTACCCCTATCTATAGGTTTAAATTACCCACAACATAATACATAAAGAGATGTATAAGGCGGAAGTAATTATACCTATGGCAGTTTTAGTATAATGTTGTAAGGGTATATGTAAGGAAACGTTTGGAAACACATACTTAACTGAGCTTTTGAGTGGTAAAAAAATTAAATGGTGCTGCAAATCGAGATTGTCAATCATAAAATGGTTTCCAAAGTGTCGGAAAAGGTTCTTCATCGATATTTGTGATCTTAGAATTTGTTTTTGTTGGATAATTTAGCTGCACTACTAACAAGGCCGGACCAACCATATGTGCAATATGTGAAAATTAACAGGGCGAAAAATTATGGGGGCGCATTACCAGGAAATGTAATTTGCTCTTGCTCAAACAAATATGTATGCTGCCATTTGCATTTTAACCACAAAACTTGTTTAAATAATCCCAAAATAACATCCATCACAATTGTGCTAGGTTATTTCTTGCACACTAACTAACTTCACTTTCATTGTTGCATTCAAGGAGAATTTAACTCATTTAACGATATGTAAGATTAAAGATCTCACATAAGACCTACGCATTGAAAGTCCACCTCCTGGGTAATTTGGAAAAGTCTTATGCATGTGTATCAGTCTATTTATCTATGCAAATATAAAAAAGGGCGCTTTCTCCAAATCTTGCACATGGCGCAATTTTGGCTTGAGCCGGCCCTGTATTTATCTATGCAAATATATATTTTCTGGAAAAGGAAAAATCAAATGTTTGATTTTCGTTCTTTCTTTTAATATCACCGAGCACACAAATTCCATTTCATCTTAATTTTTTTTCAAAATGGGAGATTTCAAGCTTTAAAATGACTATAATATCTGTTTTTGGCTGAAGTGACAGCCTTTCAAAAAATACCAAGATAATTTTAAAATGTTTCTGCTGCCTTAATTTTTTGACCGAGTGTTTAAAACATGAACTCCTTTCTTAAAGCCCATCCGCTCTTCCACTCCATTTCCCGTTTGATAACATAGTTTTAAATGATCCTTTAAGTTCCTAAATAAAAGAAGCTCTTAGCCCATTTTTACGGAAATAATTTTACAATAATCCTGAAAATACCTAAACCCTATAATAATAGTTTACATGAATGAGTCCTATACCAACTTATGTATATGTATGTATACACAACTGTCACAAAGAATCTTGAAACTTCGCCAAACTATTAAAATGATATGTTTTAGATGTCAAAACATTTTCCAGGGTATGAGGCAAGGTTACAAAAAAAAAAAAAAAATAGTAAGGATTTGGTTGTCCTTATTTTAAATATTCTGTCAGGATTCCAATAGAAAGATTTCGCTTCCATTTTTCTATTCGAATTTCATTTATATAAAAGTCACCTTCTGCATTTTATGGCATTTAATGGAAAATTCTTTTTGTTTTTCTTTTAAAAAAGTTAGAATAACTTAGGAATATGACAGGACGAACTTTAAAAAATATTAAGAAGAATACCTACAAACAAAAAATGAAACTATGTACGTATGTTTCGATGCAGTAGAATTTGGCAATTGAATAAGACATCACAAATGGTGTTGTATGAGTTATGACTATTTATACAAATTAGTTTTAGATAACTGACATGTGTTTTATTAACCATAATGCATATTTAACACTATTATTATTAATATTTGTATGATTAGCACACTACGTGAATATTAGGGCGATTAAACACAATTAATCTACTTTATTTTTGACGAGACTAGAGAAATGCAAACGTATAACAGTTTTTGCGAGTGACTTTAGACATGTCAATTATAACAGCAGGGTTCTCCGGATGTTGGAAGTATGGCCACCGACGGACTGCCTGTATGTTTAGTCTAATGGCGTAGGAACCTTTTTCGATAAAAAATAAGTCTTTTATTTGCCTGCATGTGATGGGTACCGTCTTTTCAGGTCTTCACTTTGGAATGTGCATACTTATCTGCACATCTCGACAATCAATGTACAGTTAAGAAACTTGACTTAGAAGTTCAAACAAATTGTGACAGCTGATGAGCCAGTTAAGCGTATGCTATTAGTAATAATGTGTTTCATTAAAATCTTATTAATTCGATTCTTCTATATTATCGCATACTTTTCTCTTGAACTACCTCTCTTTTCATCCCCATCCAAAGATATGTATTTACGCAAGAAAAAATAAAACTTACTAGCCCACATAAATAAAAAGAAAAATCATGTGGCAAAGTTTTTCGTCGGAAAACGAAACACAAGTTGAAGTAGTTGGTAAATTAGTTTACTCACTTTCATCTCCCCCATCGTATTTTCGTAAGTGTAGTTTTCTGTTTTCACTTTTGCACAGCTCTACCAGAAATGAAAAACTTATATCTGACCATAATATAAAGTATTTAACTAATTTTTCATCCTGTCTATTTTGTTGAGTGCTTAGTCACGTGAAATGATGCAGGAGCAATCTTAATGAATGCTTCACTGGTATGCACACTATACATACTCAATACTCATATACCTACGATATTACACCAGCATAGTGCATAGTGTATGTGCCAGGTGCATTAGTTTCCTTTAAGTGTTTTTCGAGAGGAAAAACTTAAAATATGTACAAACGTACATATAGTAGTGAAAATATAAAAACAACGCAGAATCACAATAGAACTTGCGAACAAAATTACTTTCTTGAATGTTTAATGAAACTGTTTTAATTGATTGGTTCAATGAATTTCATATGGTAGTGTGTATCATATGATTAAATAGCTCAGCCAATTTGCTTGCAAAAACAGGAAAACCTAATGAAACGTAAAGTAAAGTAGTGGGAAGGAAGAAGTACCTTGATTGAAATGTGATTCTTTAAAAATGCTGTGAGTGTAAACGTGGAGTAAACCATTCGCTAATTTTGCTTAAAATATACCTACATAAGTAGAGGGTCCGCCATACAACGTTTTTTTTCAACTAGTGCTTATTTCGTGAATGGTAACACTTAGCTCATGTCTGATTTGACAGATAATTAGTTTTATCCTTCCGCTGAACGAATATGGTTGTGTATACGCTTCGCTAAGTGGGCCTGCGATCGACTTAGAGAAGATGCCGATTTTGCCAAAAAAATCAACTTTTCAGATGAAGCTCATTTTGATCTTGGCGGGTAGTAAACAAGCAAAATTGTTGCATTTGGGGCACAAAAAACCCGCACGCATACATTGAAAAGCCGATACACCCAAACTGAGTCACTGTTTGGTGCGGATTTTGGTCCAGAGGCATAATTGGGCCATTTTTCTTCGAAAATGAGCAAGGAGTGGCCGTTACGGTCAATGGCGATCGTTATCGGGCCATGTTGAACGAATTTTTGTTCTCAAAAATTGAAGAGGAGGATATTGGCAACATTTGGTTTCAACAGAACGGCGCTACGTGCCACACAGCCGAAGCTACACTCGATGTTTTGCGCCATTTTCAAAAAAAAAGAAGTATTTGGCGGACCCTTTAGATACTATCAGCAAGTTTTGGATTCGTATACAAAAGTTGACATCGGGATTTTAATAAGACCTTGATAGGGAACAGGAAAAACTGGGCCCCGTAATTCTATCTGCATTTCCCTTGAGGCATACAGCCTATAGGCCACTTTCCACGATAATAGATGTCAAAGGACTTCTGAGTTTTATGAGTAGCTTGACGCTTGAGACGATTTGCTAGAAGGTTATATGACTTCTGGTCGCGAGTAAGGCGGCTTTTAGCCACTGGAGTAATTTTCTTAAATATTTTAGGCTCCGGGATCTTAGCACCCCATATAATATGCGAGTCACTACTTACCAAAATATTGTCATAAAAAGTGATGTGACTGATATGTTGGGCATTTTGGTAAGAAAAATTTTAACAAAATCTTTGTTATTAATGCTACCTTACCAGCCATATTAAAGGATGTTTTTTTTAGAGGTATAAAACTTTAAAATGGAATAAAACAAAGATGATTTTTTTAAATTGACATGAAATTTACTTTATTCGAAAGATAATCTTGATTTTAATTTAAATATGATTTCTGAAATCTGACTACCACGGCTGACTGGGACGTAGTATAATTTAGAGGTCCAATTTTCGATGACTTTTTATATCGGCAATAACGCGGCGAATGTTGTCCTCCAAGTGGTCAATCGTTTTGGGCTCATAGACGTAGACTAGCGACTTCACATATCCCCACAGAAAATAGTCAAGCGGCGTTAAATCACACGATCTTTGAGGCCAATTCACGGGTCCGTTACGTGAAACTATGCGGTTAAAAAGCATTTCCTCCAATAAATCAATTGTGGCACGAGCTGTGTGACATGTTGCGCCGTCTTGTTGAAACCACAGCTCCTGCACATCATTATTGTAATATTGATGAACAAAAAAGTCAGTAATAATGGCTCTATAGCGGTCACCATTGACTGTAACGTTCTGGCCAGCAACGTTTTTATAGAAGAACGGACCAATTACTCCACTAAACCATAAAGCACACCAAACAGTAGTTTTTTGTTGATGTAACAGTGCCTCAACATACACTTGAGGATTATCATCACTCCAAATATGGCAGTTTTGTTTATCATGACGTATCCATTCAACCAAAAGTGAGCTTCATCGCTAAACAAAATTCGCTTATGAAAATTGGGATCAACATCAATCTTGTTTTGGGCCCATTTGGGCACAATTTGGAAGCGTCGTTCAGGCGTCAGTCTATTTATGTTGAAATGCCAAACCAAACCAAACTAAAAATAAATCACTTGACAGCTGAAAAAATGGCCGCCAGTTAAAATAATGTTGCCAACTTAAAGTGCTATACTTCTAAAAAAAACACCCCTTACAATCGTTATTTTGATTTTTTACTTTCTCCCTAACGGCTTAACCAATTTCGATCAAAATTTGCATATAGGAGGGTCCATTTAGGTCAAAACAATATGACATTTAAGCAAAACTAAAAAAAAAATGACAAAATTATGGAACGAATTGTGAAAAACAAAACATTTCAGACCAATGTAACTGAAAAATTCTAAGTTTTACCGGTAAATTCGAGAATATCCAAATTTCGGAATTTTTTAATGAAATAAACTTTTCATGGAATATAATTTCGCGTAATGAACATTTAAATATTTAAGAATATGTAATATAATACTTCAATGAACTTCAAGGAAAGAAAAATAACATTGTTATAGCACCAACAGAAACCAACGAAAACCGCAATGTCAATGTCAAACGAACGAATCGTTAGAGTAAAGTTTAGAGTTTTCTTGATGGAACAGCATTGTCTGCCTTCATTTGATAAGACCTTGACAAAATTTAAATTATGCTGTCTTGATAATTGTTAAAGAGTTTCTACATATTTACGAAAATTCTTCCTTAAAAACAAATAAAATGAACGGCATTAGTCTATAAAATTAATTGAAAAGATTGTTTGCTTTATTTTGGGAGGATTTTATCTCCATGGATATAAAAAAAGTTTTGCGGTAACAAAAAAAAAACATACCACTTGCAAGAACATTACAAATTTATTAGCCCAGCAAACTCTTTAAAAAATTTTCAAATAAAATGTTCAACTGCAATGCAAGTCGGTACATCCCATTCCCATTACGATAAGTGAATCGTTTCATTCAGGTTCACAATGATTAATGTAACAACGTCAAAGTTAAAGTACAGAAATATTTCAAGTGGTTTTTAAAAGCTCGTTAAATGGTTCATTGAAAAGGATCAATGGAATTTTGAATGTTCAGACGTTTAAGAAGTAAAATTAGTGAAAATTTACATAGTATCGGTACCAAAATAAAACAGTGGTCATGTCAAAATTTGAAAATCATTAAACAAAAAAAGATACAAAAAAATTGTTGTAGAAATGTTGAAAAACGCTATTCATTTTCCTACATCAATTATTGTCATAATCGACCCGTATACCACTGTTTCCAATTTAACAGAGACTTGGGTGTGAATTGTGAAAATAACAGAATCTGTTGTAAATTTTAGATTTAGAAAATTTGCTAATACAACAGCATTCATTGTTGAATGTGTAGCATAAATAAATAATATACATTTTGTGGCGCGACAGGTCATGGAGAGCCTAGGGCTTCGATGAAAAGCAGGAAGCAGTAGCCGTTTTTTTTATTTAGGTGGACGAGACTGGGAATCGAACCGAGATCTCCGGCATGACAGTGCTTCACACTTACCATTACGCCACCACCGGCTTCTATAATGCACAGCTACTACAATGTATATAGTGTACAGCTCCTAAAGGGTGTTTTTGTTTTAGACGTGTGGTTTTCAATCTGGCAATACTTTTTTTTGAGTTGGTTTTTTTGACAGCTGTCACTTGATTTATGCTCAGTTTGGTTTGCAATTTCATAATAAATAAGCCGTACGACCATCAAGCGCGTCGCACGTTCAGTGAATGGGCCCAAAACGAGATGGCCACGATCCCGATTTTCACAAGAAAATTTTATTCACCGATGAAGCTCATTTTTAGTTGAATAGGTACGTTGGAGGATGTTGATGTGGACTACATTTGGTTCCAACAAGATGGCGCTACATGCCATACAGCCAAGGAAACAATCAATTTATTGAAGGAAACTTTTGGTGAGCGCATTATCCAAGGAGGGGTGGCCTTAAAGATCGTGCGATTTAACACCGCTGGACTATTTCTTGTGGGGTTATGTGAAGGCGCTTGTCTACATAAATAAGCCCGAGACGATTGACGTCTTGGAAAAGAATATTCGGCGCGTTATTGCTGATATACGACCCCAATTGCTGCAAAAAGTGGTGGAAAATTTGGCCTCTCGGCTGGAATCTATTCGAGCCTGCCACGGCCGGCGGCCACTTGCCCGAAGTCATTTTTAAAACATAATGGCAAACCCTTATTTTTTTTTAAAATGCTAAATTCTTGGCCATAACATAAAACTATATGCATTTTATTTCTTCTTAAAAACCACACGTCTAAAAAAAACAGCATGATGACATGATTGTAAACTTTCTGTAGTTTCTACAATAGCACAATCTATTGTAATTATTACAGAAAATGACTGTAGATTTAACAAATTCGCGATGTCGATTTTACAAAAAAATGTATATATGTATTTGTATATTCAACAACAACAATTGACAACTCGCTGTCTTTTTTACAACGAGCAATTGTGATCATTTTAGAAATTTTATTGTGAAAATGAAAGCAAATGCTCGTTATACTTGCAATTAATTGTCAATATGAGGGCATTTTATTATTATTATTTGCTGTTTAATATGTATACGAATTTGAAAGTAATTGTAAATTTGACTGCTTCATTTTGTAAAATGTATAGCAGAGATTTTTTTTTTGGATGCATGTTAAACCCAGCCTTTTCTTTTTTTGCTTATGATATTGTTCCGCTTGAATATACTGAATACTTTTCCAGCCTGCATTTAATGCTATTGTCCTTTCTTTAAAATTTAAACAACCACAGTAAAAAAAAGAACAAATAATTTTAATCCTGCATATCTTTATTAATGTATGCTAACTCACGTGCCATAGAGTATGTTCTAACTTAAAAAAAAAAATATTTATATATTGCCTGACGTGCGATAGCAGGACATGTTTTTTTCTTTATTAAAGGGAAAAACTACACACATTCATTATAATAAGAGAAACTAGGTACACGTACACACAGAGTATTTTTTGTATTGCTTACAAAAAAAAAAAATTACGTACGAAGTTCATTAGAGACATGTTATTTGATAATGAGCACATCAAAATTTAATAAATTTTATTTTCATATATTTTTAGTCTCGCATCTGAACGCTTTGTATATGCATTTTCATTTAAATGAACATAAATAATTGCAGATAGGACTATGCTGGGTCTTGGGATTGACAAACTTTCAGCTAGTTGTTAAAAGATTTAGCACACGTATAGCTACATACAATAAAAAAAAACCCTAACATTTAGGATGATGTTACCAATTAGAAATTGATGCAACAATTTTGATATTATTCAACCTTTAGCTTTTTTAATCACATATCAGTCGATGGTCAAGCTTTTAATTTAAGCTTAAGGTAAATATGAATACATAGTAGATGGATTTCATATTTTTTTCAGAAGTATAATTGCTAAAAAATAAGTTCGCCAACTACGAGTAACATAGTTTCAGAATAATTTTAATAATTTTTAAAGTTGGTTTTTGTGTGATAATTAACACATCACTCGCATTAAGGCTGCAAAGCTTCGAGCTATCAAATTAATTTTCATTCAAACCCTAAAAATAATCATAATTAAGTTGCATAATGCTGAAACCTGCACTCATATATATTCATAAAAAGGTAGGCAGATAGACACCGCATCTAAAAGGTGCTTCTTTTACAGGCAAAGAACTTTAAATTGGCAACACTATTTTCTATGACATCCATTTTGACAGTTCTCAGTTGTTTTGAGGTTAATTTGGTTTGGCAATTAATTATAAATAAACCAACGCCGGATTAACGTTTGCAAATTGTTCAAGAAACTCATGAGGCATCACGTGCACTTTATGGTACTCAAATTGAAGCACACTTTTGGTAAATACTTTAGAATTGCCTTACTTGAAGCGATGATAATCCTCAAGCCATTGCCGAAACACTATTATATCCAGAAAAAGGAACCGTTTGTTGCGCTTTATGGGTCGGTGGAGTCATTGGTCCATAATTTCTTCAAAAATGATTATTGTCAAAATGTTACAGTGAACGGTAAGTGGTAGGTACCTACAAAGATATGATAACTTTTTCGTGCCTGAATTAATGGTGCAGACATGTGGTTTTAGTATAGGATGGCGCTACATGTCAATGCCACAAAGCGTGAGATACAATTAATTTACTGAAATGAATATTTAACGAACGAATAATTTCACGAAATAAAGAACTGTTTAGTGATGGCCACCTAGGTCATGCGATTTCACGTCATTCATTAGATTATTTTCTCAAGAGATACGTAAAATCGAATCTTCACGCCGATAAATCAGAAAACAGTTGAGCACTTGGAAGCCAACATTCAACGCGTTGTTTCCTAAACACAGCCCGATTTAATGCGAAGAGTGTGTGGAAATTGGAACTTCAAATTACACCATATACCTACGTGGCAGCCGCGGTGGCCACATGCCCAAAATCATATCCAAACCCTAATGCCATAAAATTATCTGTCAAATAAAGTAAACTTCATGAATATTTAAAAGATTTTTCTGTGTTTTATTGATGTGTCAACGTCTATGCCGGCGCGCAGCGATAGGGTCTTACGTGTAATAAGTTCGGTGTAAAACATTACATTTCAAACGGTGACGTTACGATTCGGTTATATTATATACATATATTGGGTACGTTTTCAATAACATAAATCTGGCACTTAGACGAACGTTGATATTTACACATACACATCTTAATCGTGAGTCTCGGCGAAAACATATTTCTTTTAATTTAAAGTTCTCCACTCCCCAACAAAACACGCGTCATTATCAATCCCCTCTAATCGCAATATTTCACCTGCAAATCATTATGAAGATGCTCCTATCTGAAATGAAAATTCAATGAAAATCACAAATGTTAATCGATAATATGAGGCTGAAGAAATAGTATGTAATTTCACACATCTTATATATCTACATCAACTTTTTTTTCCATATAGCCTTCATAATGTTTCTGTTTTGTTATTACAAACATACAAAGTGCCTAATATGATGTATGTATACATTTTCACTCAAGACTATGGCGATGTGAAGGTACTATAGGAAGAAGACGTTTCGAAAATTGGTTTGGCTGAACAAGCATTAGACACGTTTTCCTTGCACACACTTTCAAAATGGCTCTATCCTCATCGTATTGATTATGTTGAAGATAAATGAATACAAAACCTTATTACGTAGTGATTCTTGTTGGATGGCGTGAATACAGGGAGATTCTGTTCCCTAATTTTTGGTTTAAATTATTTAAGACCACCTTATAATTGATTGAATTGATTTTTATAAAATGAGCCTATGTTCTTAGGAACTTGTCATTCGAATCAGTATACAAATCTTATACATTATACTTTGGATTTTAAAAAAATTTAAATTAATTTAAAAACGGCAAAAAAAAAGAGGTGGCAAAGTGAAAATTTGAAAAGAGCACCTCAAAATGCCAAAGTAGTCCAGTACTTAATCTATGAAATGATTAAGTACTGGACTTTTAGAGCAGAGGTTCCCACGGAACCCTAAATGATCATACTTTTATTGGCGGACCCCCACATTGATAATAACAGAAAACAACGTTCCTTGAAGTGGTTTGGATGTTTGAACGTTTGACAAGAAAAGAATTGGTTGATATGGACTTGGAGGACATGTGGTTCCAACAGGACGGCCGGCGCCACAAGCCACAAGCCACACAGCGAATGTCACAATCAATTTATTGGAAACCAAGTTTGGAGAACGTGTTATCTCACGAAATGGTCCGTTGACGCCGTTAGACTACTTCCTGAGGGGCTACGTCAAGTCTATGGTCTATGCCAACAAGCCAGCGACGATTGATGAACTTCGTACGAATATCGAACGTGAAATTGCAGCAGTATCGGCCGATTTATGCTTGAAAACCGTCGAAAATTAGGTGCAGCGTCTGGGCTTCAGCAAGCGTGCCCGTGGTGGCCATGCAAAAGAAATTGTGTTTCATAAATAATGGCTTCAAACGTGCTTTCACAAGAATAAAAAATTGCATTGATATCCAAAACCGTTTTTGTTTTATTTAAAAAAAACTTTTGTAGCGCTCTTATTGAAAAACCCTTTATTTTAAATTCTATAAAACATTTATTCTGCAACAAAAAATTCGTTGAAACTTTTTAAAGTGAAGAATGAAATTTTTTTAAATATTTGTTTAAAATATCTTTAAAATTAGGCTTTATATCCGATAACTGAATGCGAAGGTCTGTAGCTGCATCCAGTCTGTTTCTGTATTTGTTTTCGTGTAAGTGTATGCCGAAAATTCAGCCTCGCATCGGTAAGTTGTTACAAATGGAAGGAGAACCATAAGAGCTTTTTCTGTTAATGGATTCTGTACCCAGTCGATGTCGTCAATTTTCTCTGGGGAAATACGCTTCCAAAGATTTTTCGAGGTTAATCAAATTTTGATGTATGCTTCTTTCATCATCTGAAGTAATCTGCAACCACGTGGATGACTAGATGTATGAATTTGGTGTGTGAATTTCGGTATTTTCTACGGAACCCCTTTGAACCTTCCATGGAACACCATTTGGGAAACGTTGTTCTAGAGAATTAACACTATATAAACGCTCTGTACCAAATTTGGACGAAACCCATCGACCCTTTTGTGTTCTAACTGGATTTTTACTTGCTCTATAAGGCAAGTATTGGTTTCGTGTAAAAAAAAAATGTCGAGGTTATAATCAAAACTAACACTACGATAATTGAGAAGTCCGAAAAAGTGTTTTTCGTCATGCCGTCCGTCGGTCTGTGCGTCTGTGCGTCAGTGCGTCAGTGCGTCCACTGTAATTTGAGATAGAGCCTAAACGGGTAGACCGATTTGCACGAAATTTATTACAGACCATTTTTATGTGATTTCCTAGAAGTCGAATGCGAATTTTTGTTTTAGTTCATCTAGAACGGGCAGCTGCCATACAAATATTTTGGTTTCTTCATATTTTCTCGAAAACGGCTCTAACGATTTTGATTAAACTTCGTTCCTGTAATAACCAAGTCAATTGTAAGAAAACTACATGTTAGGTTTTTCTCCAAAAATTCACATTACAGAATCAGGTATTCAACGTTTTTTGAGAAAATGGTCTTATTTTTGGGTTATTCACCAATATCTTTGCTATGGTTAAATCGATTTTGTAACAATTTTTTAATCTGATGCTTCTCAATAATTTAAACAATAATGCATTTAAAAATGTTTAAGAACATTATTTTATAAACAAACAAAAATCAATCGAAAAATCAATTTTTTTACTGCTTTGAATCTTTTAATATTTACTCGTTAAATATATACACATGCATCTTTAATGTTGGGTTACACACAGTATTTAACCACAAGAGCTAGTTCGTGCGATCTCGTCTTGTATATATATTTTTATTTTACACAACAGTACAGGCAAAAGGGAGTTTAAAATTACCGTAATCTGTACATTTTATGAATGGATTTGAAATTCAAATTAAATATCGTGGGGTATATCAAGACTAACCTTAATCTTATTAGGGGGACTGAAAAAAGTGTGGGGGCTGCCATTTTGAAAAAGGCGTTTAAAAGATTTTTTTTTATTTAGATTTTTATGAAAAAATATTTAACAAATATTTTGTTTACAAACAATTTTGACAACTCTTTTAAATAATAAAATATTGCAAGAAAAGGCGGTCAATTTTTTGTACCTGAAAACGGTGTTTACCGTTTATCTCGTCTTTCGTTGATCTGACTGAAAAAATGATTATCATAATTCTTGTAGATCATTAAGTTTCCTACATTTCTATTCTATGTATAACGCTTTCCTGTGCGTTGAATACAACTTTATTATCAGGCAAATTGACGCTCAGACATTGGGCATTAGTCTTCTGCATTTGCCGTTTAACTGCCACTTGCTTGCACTGTGATACTATGCCTAACATCTTCAAACACATTCTATATCACATTTGAATGTTTTACAACAGCGAATCAATATACAGGGTGTCCGGAAACTCAACTTCAATCGGGTACCGGGGGTCAGGGTAGGTTATACACGTCCTAGAAAAATAAGAAAATATATCAGACTTGAACTCATTATTAACTTATGCATATAATGCATATTTCGCTTACCGAAAAATCTCAAAGCAGATAAAGCGAGTTAAGATGCCTTTTAGAGTAAGTTTGTTAAAATTTCAGTTTTATTTTGAAAAAGGGCTGATAGTTTTACCAAAATCATTTTCCTATATCGCAAGATGTAAGCAGTTTTTCTGAAAAAATAATTAAAATTCTTTTTCTGAATTAGTGATATTCAAGCTCATTATTCATAAGTGTGAACGCACTTGGCCCAAAAATGGGAAATCTTCTTTGCAAGTTCTCAATAAACCAATTAATAAAACTTGAATTGTATATAACTTTGGATGGTAGCTTTTTATTTTACTGGAAATAAGTAACTTTTAACTACATATACAACAGAGCCTTTTTTATTTTAATCAGGCGTCTGATGTATACCTCGACTTTAATTAAAAGTTGAAAAGATGAAAATCGGCGTATAATAGCGTCCTACTAAACATCCATAAACTCGTCACTTCAGTTTCCAATTAAACAAATTAATTTGCGTAACAACCCTTCAGATACTTACATTTCCCCAACTACAAATTTCACAACCTTGCTCATAATGTATATCTAGATCTGCTCATAAGCTCGTAATCTTGTTATGAAATCTAATAAAAGTTGTTTATGTAAAGGTATATCCTCTGCGAAATAACTTCCTATAATAATTTCCCAGAATATTGCATCTAGCATCAGCATTTCTCATAATATTCATTAGTTTGGGAGTTTTCAAGGAATTTTTAGCCCAAAATTGTTGAACTATTTTAAAGGTAAGGTACCTAGTGTACCTTACCTATGGATATGAGTATATAGGTATATTTGATATGAGTTCGTCATTATTTAATCAATAATACTTATGCATGCCGCAGTATACTTTGGTGGATTTGGCAAATCATGATGCAGCTTCTATACGCAGAGATTGAGTTGAAAGTTACCTGAATATTAAACGATATAATTATGTTTATCTGATGAATTATAGCAATGAATTATTCAATATTGATAAAGTGAATAGCTGTGCCACAGAAGTTTAGGGAAATGGAACGATATAATTCTTTTTCTTGTAAAGTGTGTTTTTTTAGACGTGTTGTTTTCAATCTGGCAATACATTTTTCGAAGTTGGTATATGTTTGACAGCTGTCACTTGATTGATGCTCAGTTTGGTTTGCCATTTTATAATTAATAGACACACTTCTGACCAACGTTTGCAAATTGTGCAAATTTATTACCAAAATAATGGTTCGGCATCGCGCGCTGCGTCCATTATTCGGTCGACATAATCGCAAAATCGCATAAATTCAAGCAGCCATGGATCGGTCTCGCACCACGTTTACTCTAGGGGATAATGCGCATCCTCAGAGACGCCATACAGTGCGCATCGAAGACGCAATTGCTGATGCTGTGGAGGAGAGTATCGAAGAAGACCCGAATGAGTCCATCCGCCGTCGCGTCGCGCGCAACAATTGGAGCTGTCGAAAAATGGGCCTCACGACTGGAACTTATGCCAGCCAGCCGCGGCGGCCACTTGCCCGAAATCATTTTTAAAACATAATGGCAAGCCCTTACCTTTATAATAAAGCTAAATTCTTGGCCATAACATTAAATTATATGCGTTTTATTTCTATTTGAAAAACACACGTCAAAAAAAAAACCTTTATTCTTATTATTTTATAAACAGTGAGTACATGTTGTCCCGGGAATGGAAAGTCGTATAGATAGAGCTGCGGAAACCGATAAAAATATTCCGAATTTTTCAACACATCACATAATTGGTAGGTATATTGGCTTTGGTCACTCTGCAGAAAAATTTTCCAGAAAGGGTCCATATTTATGAGTTATCTATTGGACAGTCAAATTGAAATTAGATGAGTCCATGCTTTGCATATGCGGTTTTATTTTCTTCTGCAAACCGCTTTTTAAGGGACATTATCAGAGAATCGAAGTAAGAAACGAAAATTGTTGTTCTAAAATAATTTTCGGGTGAAGACGAAGGAATATTGGATCGGTGAGTTTGTTTCTTTACTGAATTCGGGCAACTCATTTCAATGCCTGGTTTCACTCAAGCATTTTTCAGTTGTTTCCCAAAGCCTTTTGAGGAATTCTCAGCACTCTCCCGAACTTCTTCAAAATGATCCTTTGTGATTTATGAGACCAAAAGAATAACCCCCCTTTGGTCTCATAAACCGCAACAATGGAATTTGACCAAAAAATGACCAATTAGTCAAAATTCCCTATTAAGAACTGAAGAAATGTAGGTAGACAAAAGTGTTCCCCTTGCCCCTTCCCCTCCTGCGGGTGCCTATGGTAGGTGCAAAGTAAATTTGAATAAACTTTAAGCAAAGCGTTCGATTCGCTAAACTACAAAATCTTGCTACTTAAAATTAATGCTGTGCATATTATGGTGTTCGGCCCCACTGTATGACGCACAATAAAATTCCTTAAAATTGGTATTTACTCAGCTTGTAGAGCTAGGAATCTGAAATTTTGCACGTTTTTTTCTGCGACTGATATTTATATATTTCCAAGCCTTCCCCTCTACACGCCCACTGAAACGCCCACTTATGTATTTCTATTCATCTTTTTTTCTATATCAAACCTTGTGAAATGATTCTTGCACATGTTTTAAGGAAAAATCTTATGGTATGATGGGGGTTTAATTCCTCAATTATTTCAAAAATTACGAAAATCCCTTTTTTCTAAGTTTCAGATTTTTAAAAAAGCTATAACATAATAATGCAAGTGTTGTTCATTTTAAGGTATTGTTATATAAAATTGCCCAGCCTATCTAAATGGGGGATATTAGAACCTCTCTCCTATACGATTTTTTCTAAGAAATTGTCAATCAAAATATACATTTCCAAACACTAACCCATACAGCTAAATATGTAAATTATGGCAGGTATAGCTAAATGTATAGCTACATAAATAAAAGTAGATGATGAGGAAGGCTCTCGCTCCAACGAATACCCTATGGCGAATTCTGTCGAATGTATTATTCATAGAACCTATATAGTATTGATCGTAACAGTTTCTATGAAATCATGGGAGCAATAAGATATTACAAGCGTGTATCATTAAATATTAATTTTTCGTTACATTTGATTTTTGGCTTGTCTGGTTTCTTTTTAGTTTAATTTTGTGTAGTGCTATTTATAAAGAAGTAATTTTCTTTAATTTTTACTTGGTGATACCTCGGTGGAAAGGTGGCATTTCCCAGAGCTGCTCTTAATTCAGTCAAATGTACCTATATCCATACCGTATAGCCTGTGAAGTGTGAACAAAATTAAATAGTAACGATTTTTACTTGCGATATAGGTACTATATGGGAAGTTATGGATTCGTACAAAAAATCGAACTCGAGATTTTGATCAAACTTTACATTACGATGATGGAGAAGTCAAAAAAAGTGGGTCTCGCAAAAACGTCCGTCTGTCTGTCTGTCTGTCTGTCTGTCTGTCGGTTCGACTACAGCCTAAACGGATGGGTCGATTTTCTTCAAACTTGGTACCTAGCGTTTTTTGGACATTCCCCCCACCCGTTTTTTTCTCTTTTTTTTTAGGACCAAAATTAACAGTAGCAGTCATACAAAATTTCTTGGCCAAAAAGGAAAAACTTATTTTTCTCAAATCCAGCGCTACCGAATTTGTTTTTAAGAACTCAATAAATTTAAATAGTTATAAGTTGCCGTTTAATAAAAAAAATGGTTCCGAAAAATGGTTATTAATGGTACCTCCCAAAGAACAATTTTTTTGATTTTCGCTTTTCTCGAAAACGGTTAAACTGATTCTGATCAATTTTTTTATGAAGAAGTATTGACACATTTTAAATAATATTGTGTACCAAAATTTTCAAAAAAATAGTTTTTAGATTTTTAAAAAAAGTTTTAATATTTTTTTTTGAAAACTCAATATTTCAAAAACGACCTGGTCGATTTTTATTAAATTTGGTAAATAGCAGTTTTTTAACTTTATCTAGAAGATTTTTGACAAAAATTATTCTAATACCCAAAAATAACGGTGCCTCCCATACAAATGTTAAAAAACCGTTAAGAAAAATATTTTGTTTCTCAAAAACGACTCCTACGATTTTCATAAAAGTTTTTTTGTGTGTTAAAATTAGTACGATCTATCATTTAAAATTTTTAAAGTTTATATTTTAGGTTTATTAACAGTACCTCTCATAGAACGGTTTCTTTGATTTTCGACTATCTCAACATTTGATCAACCGAATAAAATTAGATTTTTTATACAGAAGCTTGTAACAAATATAAATAAAGGTGCGTATCAAAATTTTCTAAAAAATGATTTTTGGATTTTTTAAAAAAAAATCAAAATTATTTTTTGAAAATTCGATATTTCGAAAACTGGTAGCAGATTTTTTTGTGAAGTTCAATTTTTAACGCAACATTAATAAATGCTTTAAATTGGCATACCAATTATTTTTCTCAAAAATGTTAACAAAATTTTGTGTATAAAAAATTAATTATTTTTAAAACCGCTCCTACGATTTTCAAAATTTTTTTCTCATAAATAAAGATTTATATAAGAATTCAGATGGTGTACATCGCGTTGGGTTAAAACGGATTCAAAGTATTTTAATCAATTTCTTTCTAATTTTGTTGATTTAAGCAATTTACCAGTTTAAATAGTATAATTTCCTTATATGCATATTGCATATGTGCAACACTAGGCTATATTGTTAATTTTTGTATACTCACATAATACCACCTGAAACTAAACTAAGATTTGGCAAATGGATAAAATATATGCTCCTATAGCTAATTTATTTCAGACTATAGAACCACAATGTGGTCGCGCATAAGAGCAAGTTCGTGCGACCCAGTCGTGCATATTTTTTTTTTTAGCAAACAACGATGTTAATTAAACTTTTAACTCACTCAAATTGAATATCATGGAAAAAAATAACCCTATTCAATTTAGCGACACAATGGGAAACTTTTACTGTTTTAATGCAGAACGTATAAAACAGAAATAGTTTCTATATTTTTATAGCCTCTACTTTGTTCCTGATTGTGTTGGTGGTAGTGATGGTGGTGGTGGCGGCTGGAGCTGTGGACCAATGGATGTAATGTAGGGATAGATGCAAAATGTTAAAAAGTCAGTGCAGGTATAGGTGGTAGCTGGTTGGGAAACCAACAGAACAAACCGCATGGTTTTGTTTAACTTTTCACACTCTGCAACCACATCATCAACTGGCACCTTGATTGTTCACACAGAGAGAGCTGATTGAAAAGTTTTTCCATTTTCCTAGCCTCAATACCCTCTGAAATCATCAATGCACTTCTGCCCTGCATATCCTGTCAGCTTCCTTTTTTTTATAAATATTATTCCGTTGGAAGGTATAGTTTTTAACTTTTTTTTTTTAAATTAAATCAAAGTTTACGATGGAGAACTGGAAAAATAAAATACTAAGCGAAAACCAGAAAATATGTATATATAGGTATACATACACATTGCCAACCTTCAGAGCATGAAGCCATGAGTTCATTATAGACGGTCCAGTCTGCGATGCGGTGGCTAAAAAAATATAAAATAAGCTGTCGGCTTAAGCAAAACATTATGTTATTAATTAGAACTTTAGTTCATTTTTATGTTTATAGCTTACAATCAGCTATAATATAGCGCAATTAGTTTGAGAAAAGGAATTTAAACTAAATTTTATTTGTTTTGAGCTGAAAACGAAGTAAGCGCAATTTTTTAATTTAAAGAATAATTAAAATAGTCAGTGAAATAAGACCGGCAGAATGAAAAGCCCATCATGGGTCTTATTTCCAGGGTCACAAAACGCTCTCAGCTCATATTTTGCCCACGAGCGTGCAGAGGGTTCAAAAGCTCGCGAATGCGAGCGCAAAAACTCAATTGGGAAACGTCCGCTGATATGGGCGAGAGCGAAAACATCATATGGCCCATGGCTCACGGGCGAGAGTGGGCGGTTATTAGCGCTTGTGAGCAATGGTGAGCACAATCAGTTTTCCTTTTCCCAATACAATATTCAACATGCGTTTATGATAGTGATGGCCTAATCGGTTATTTTGAATAACTGTTATAACAATTACCAACAGTTATTTCATGGTAACAGTTATTCTAACCAGTAATTGAGTAACGGTTATTTTGAATCATGAAATACGAAATCGTAAGCTGGTCATAAAAGATCGAGCCATGTCACTCGTGGGTTTTCGACTTGTTTAAAATTAAAACAGGGGCTCAATTCCGCAAGTGTGAATAGTTTTCCGTGTAAAAAGATTGCACCTCACTCTTGCGGAATAGCATAATTTAATGTGTACACTGATTTTTGTGCACACAGAAAAAACTCACGCTTGCGGAATTGGGCCCCAGGTAAAAATATCTGAAAAATCTGAAAATTAATTACAAAACCTCTAATATATTCAAAAGTTTTAAGTTTTAATTTTTTGCCCCGGAAAACTCCGATTTAAGGGCAATCGGTTGATAGTTGGATCGAAATATTCTCTATATTTCAAAATATTATTTGTCCCCTATCTAACATGTCATCAACTGTCAAATTTCATCGAAGGATGGCTACAATGACGACCGATTAAAAAACCGGATGAAAAATCCGAAATTGTTTACCTTTTAGCTTTTGCTCCAGAAAAATACGATTTCATAGCAATCGGTTGACATTTGAAAAGAAATATTCTCTACACGTCAAAATGTGATATGTCTCCTATCTGTCAAGCTAATAACTGTCAAATTCCATTGAAGGATGGCTACAATGACAATAGATTAAAAAAACCTCTGAAAAATCCGAAAATTTTTGCTATTCATCTTTTGCTGCAAAAAAATACGATTTCAGGCACACGTCAGAATTTAGTATGACCACTATCTGTCAAGCTATTTACTGTCAAATTCCAACATAGGATATGTACGAACCTTTGAACAAACCAAACATTTTTTCCATTTTATTTTTGGCTCCTGTATAAATTATAGATTTCGATTTAATTGAAACATCAACGATTGAAAGGAGGGTATGTAAGACATAAAATGTAAGACACGCTCTCGAGCCGCTCATGAGCGTGCGTTTACGATCCCTGCTTATTTCTTCATTAAAATAAAATAAAACCAATAGGATTTTTCCATTTTTAAAATGTAAAGAAAAACTGTGAGTTTTGAGTTCCATTCCAAGAACAAATTTAAATAAAATTCAACTCTAAAAAATGTAGGTATTGCCTGTGTGCTTGGGCGAATAGCATTTAGGCTAAAGTTGAAAAAAAAAAAATTAATTTAAAAACGGATTTCTTTTCTGCTTCTTAAAACTATACGATTTACTTAGTACTTGCAATATTTAAAAAAGATTTCACCACTACCTATGTTACATTTGCATATCCATATACATAATTTATCATTTTAGATAAAACTCTTTGGAATTCTCTTAAACAAGATGTCTGCAGCAACTATAGCTATAGGAATAAACGGACAACAACAGAATTTACATTTTTGTGTATATTCTGCGTGTCTGTCTACCAAAAACCCGCAATGTAATAATTATAACTCACAAAAATGCTGCCAAAACTGACAAAGAACTTGCAAACAATTTGTTCTACTTACACTACACACAAACCGCACCACCAAGTCTGGATTAGTATTATGGCTACTCTATAATATACAAGTAACGAAAGACTCAGAGGGGCTTTTAAGGATGACAATGTCTGGTTTTATTATAACCTGGTAGTTGGTGCTTAGAAATTCATATTATGATAACGACAGTGTGAAACTAAGAATAATATTATATTCTTGAAACGCAAGGGGCTTTAAAATATGAAATGACTGCGGATTTGGATTTAATTTAAATAAAGATTTTTTTTTTCAGGATAATAATTTCATGTAGGCGTTTGGCCAAATTTAAAGGTCTTAATGTGGTTAGGTTTAATAATAAAACAAAAAAGCACAATTGAGGTACACATTCTTGCTCATATATAAAGGGTGTTTTTTTTTTCGACGTGTGGTTTTCAAGAAGAAATAAAACGCATATAATTTAATGTCATGGCCAAGAATTAAGCTTTATTATAAAGATAAGGGTTTGTAATTATGTTTAAAAATTGATTTCGGGCAAGTGGCCGCCGCGCCGCGGCTGGCTCGAATAAATTCCAGCCGAGAGGCCCAATTTTCGACAGCTGCAATTGTTGCGCGCGATGGCGGATGGAATCATTCGGGTCTTCTTCGATACTCTGCTCCACAGCTGCAATAGCGTCTTCGTTGCGCACTGTACGGTGTCACTGAGGGATGCGCATTATCTACTTGAGTAAACGTGGTGCGAAATCGATCCATGGTTGCTCGAACTTATGCGATTTTGCGATTATGTCGACCGAATATTGGACGCAGCGCGCGATGCGTTGCGCGAACCGAACCATTATTTTGGTAATAAATTTGCACGATTTGCAAACGTTGTTCAGGAGCAAACCAAACTGAGCATAAATCAAGTGACAGCTGTCAAAAAGACCAACTTCGAAAAAAGCATTGCCAGATTGAAAACCACACGTCTAAAAAAACACCCTTTATTTTCCTTATACCTATTATTTCAAATACAAATCTTATTATTCTCAAGATTAATATCTGCGCCTTTGCGGTATAGTAAGTTTACAAGCTTCTTATGCTTCAAATATGTATTCTTTTAGCTTTTTTTTTCGTCTGGATCTTGCTGTATTTAATATTATTACATACCTATTATTATATAAATAACTATTATATTTCCCTTCTGGCAACTCCTTAAAAACAAAGCTTTTATAAATGTCATATAGATATACATATCATTTTGAATTGGAATCAAAGAGAACATAAAGAAATCTAACCTGGTCTTCGGTCGACGTACAGAACAGATCTCATTACTCTATAAAAAAAAGTGAGCATATTTTGGAAGCATTCATTAATCTAGAAGACACAGCTTCAATGGTAGCATCTTTATTTTCAGAGATCGTCAGCAAAAAATGAAGACAATCATCGGACACGTATTAGTTTAAAGTGGGAACACTGATTTCACTACTTATACTTCCGCGAAGTTCTCGGTACTAACCTTTTTTACAGGAATAAACTTTGACCCCCGTCTAACTTCAGTAACCCAAAAAGTTAGTAGTTAAATCAAATTCACAGTATTTTATTGTTATCAATTATTATATCTATTATAGGTTACTTTTTTCTCGCAGAATGAATAATTTAAATAGAGCATTATGGTTAAAGTGATGCCTTGAAAAATTCAATACCTTACATTTTATATTCAAGGGGCGTGGCATCCAATTTGCACATGACAAAAAATCATAAATCTTAAAAAATCCTATTATTTTAATATACAAAAAAGTTACACACACATTTTTATTAAAATGGTCAGAGCCGACTCTAGTATGGTTACTTTTGGAGCTAAAACTAATTTCAATTTCTCCTCTATGGTAATGATTCCATAATAATAACCTTGAGTTCTGAATTTCAACACTTTTATCGCATTTTCAATCATCTTAATGTCAGATTTAATTAAAATCCCGCGTAGTCGATCTTTTTACAATTCCAAAACTTGCCCTATAGCACCCACACAGGGTGTTGTGAAACTTATTTAAAAAAAATGGCCCATTTTATCAAAATGGTATAACACTTGCTACTTATTCATTCGTAAAAAAATATTATTGCTTTTTTATTTGCAAAAGGACCTCATAGTTCACTTTATATCACTTTTTCGTGAATAATCCTTTTTTTATTCAAACATCGGCTTTACAGTGGAGTTATTATTAGTTCACCAAGCGAGATGGTTTTTTGATGTGTAAACATCTATGCTGGCGGTAGAGTGAAAAAAAAACGTGAACGTTCGTGTGCAACGTTACGTCGTGCAACGTTACGGTGTGCAACGTTACGAGCTGCATTCTAGGATGGGTGCGTTCAGTGAACAAAATCTTAAGACCCCCTTCAAGCAAAAACAGGTCCGTTTTGGATCCGCGCACGTTGATGTTTACACATATTAACCGTGAGTCCCGGCACTCACACAATTTTTTTTTTTTCTTATTTTTCCCAGTACATGTATAACTTACCCTATCACCCAGTACCCGCTTGGCGTTGAGTTTTGCATATATCCAATTATACGTAGGGTAAAATAAGGTTTTATTGATTAAGGGTAAAAGAAACTGCCGTAAAACGGGGTTACTTTGCCCCTGCAGGGGTAACTTTGCGCCATTGTAGAAAAGAGTTTGTTTCTTGATTCACACTCAGACATGTTAAGTTCTATAAATCGAAACTACCGTAACGTACACACACACATATAAACATCTCTTACAAGTTCCAAGTGATCCTTTACCAGTTGTTGGTAAGAAGCAAATGAGGTGTGAAGTTCGGTTAGTAAATTTGTGTTTTTTCTTAAGTGGAAAATTTGGTGTGTCCTAACAATTTAGTGGATTTTGATTAAGTAAGTACACATTTTCTAGTTAAAATAATGCTCTGTTAGTACTTTACGCATGAAATACATTTGCTCAAATGGTAAATATAATTATTACATTTTTTTTTGTGTGACCATGCGCTTTTTTCATATTTTTGGGGCTACTTTGCGCCGGAGCCAAGAGGTATGCAAATTCGTTGAATTTATACATATATGATGAGCAACTATATCCTGGACACTCTGGAAGTGGCCCTCTGCAAAATATGAACTAACTTATCCATGGAGCAATGTTTTAGGCTCCATTCCACCACCAACACTCTTCTAAAAGAGGAACCTTTTCCGTACAGGAGCTAGATGCAATATTTACTTGAAACTTTTTATTTTTAATTTTACAATCATTATTTTTGAATTCTCTATTTATTTTTAATTGAATTATTTTTTGTTTTGTTAAAAATTCTTATTTATATTTATTTATTAATTGTTTGTTTTGTATAAATGATGTTCTTTTTATGTTTTGTTTTTTTAAATTCGTTAAATATCATAAGATTTTAATGAAATAAAATACGACTATTTTGTTTTTTTTTATTAAAAAAAAGTATTCTGTATTTTTGAAATTTTCTTTCACTGATATGATAAGTGGATCAATGTTAATTATATACAGTATTAACTCTGCTCCAGCTCTTCAAATAAAGGCATTATAAGAAAAAGTTTCGAATGGAGCAAAGTAACCCCGTTCCTTGAACTACTTTGCTCCACTTTTTGACTTACAAAAAAAAATATTAAAACTGTCATTTAAATAGTGATCATATCATACATATATTCTTTCATTTATTGTTCATAACGGGGATGGGAAAAAAAATAAGATTTAAAATTTTTTTTATCATTTTAAGGAAATTTTATAAAAAATGTCCAAAAAGCGGAGCAAAGTAACCCCGTTTTACGGTATAGGTATTTTTACTGGAAAGCGATTGATTTTTGTATTGAAAGTATTGATTTTTGTTTAACCAATAAATATATAAATTTGAAGAAAGTTTTGCATATACATTGAAAAATTCTAAAAAATCAACAGCGAAAGAGATAACCACTCGAAAGTTAAAATTGGAAAATAAAATGGTTCGACATCCATTAGTGATAAAACTGATTAAGATAAATTGTATACCACTGGAAAGCTAATAAAACAAAAATAAAATTTTCTATTGGATTTTTTCGTATAATTATTGATCTACAAAGGGCACAATTTTTCGCACTAATTTATTTATTTCATGAAGGGGAGGTTTTGAACATATAAAAATCACGGCTTTAAGCAGCACAAACTAAGCACAAAACAACTTTGATTTTTAAGAAAATAGTAATTTTGGAAAAAAAACTTATCAGTAAAATTTGCAAAGTTGCGTATTTTTTGAAAAATATTTACGGCACAAACAGCACAAATGTAGCACATTACAACACAGCTTTTCTTGTTTTGATAATCCAAAATGGCGATGCTATTTTCACGCTATGGGGCTTCGCAACATTTAGTATCGGCCATAAAAGTTGCAAATATGCGAATTTAATTTTTGTCTTTTCGATTCTTAGATTAAAAAATTGTGCACAATACTGCGAGTTATTTGAAAAATATTTACGGCACAAGTGTAGCACATTACAGTAGGTACAGCTTTTTTTGTTTTGAAACTCCAAAATGGCGATGCTAACTTCACGCTATGGGGCCTCGCAACATTAAGTATCGGCCATTAAAGTTCAAAAATATGCGAATTTAATTTTTATCTTTTCGATTCTTAGAACGAAAAATTTAGCACAATAAAGAACAATTTTGAAATCAAAAAATATCTTGATTTTGCAAAAAATTGTATCCGTAAAATTTGCAAATTTGCGAACTTATATTTAAATTATATTTATAATTGGAGTTTTAATTAAGATAAAATATTATATTAGACTGCAATGTGTATTTAATCGGAGAAAAGCAACTAACAGAGGGGCAAATCAGCTAAGATTTATTACTTGAGTTTTAAGGGTCGGATTTTGAAGGTAAAATTTTTACATTAACATTAAATAGCAGGCTATTTCAAGTTAAATCATTGAATCGACTGATACGGGAAAATTGCCTATTAATAACAACTAGAGCTCTAATGTTTATATCTTAAAAGCTAATATCTTAAATTGTAGGTAAATTAAATTTCTTGCTACGCCATATTGTTAAAAGTCACTCTGTACCTATTAAGTCTGCGAAGCAACTCACACGGGCATTAACAAATTGACTAGCTTAGCGATTGACACAGAAGGCATCTCAGCTATTTTTCTATAAAAAGAACAAGTAGCTATATGAGGTACCTTTCCTTATCACATATAAAATTGATGACTGTAAGTCATGATTATTTTAAGGTCCTTAAATTCATGTCATTCCTTTAAAAAAATCAACCAAACAAAATTTTCCAAAAAGCCAAACTTCCATTTTTATATCGAATAGTAAAATTGTTTTTAAGAAAAATAAGCATCTCTTTTACTTTTGTAGGTATGACAGTTTTTTTATTGCCTGTAATAAATCGAATACATAATGTTAAATATATAATGTGGAACTAAATAATTCTCCTTACTTTGTCGTTAGAAACAATTTTTCTGCATACATATTATCGCAATTTATATCTAGTTAATATTTTCGTATGTATATTTTTAATTGCCATTCTAAGAACAGCTGTTTAGCAAGCACAAAGAACGTGTCATGGTATCATTAATAAGATTGAGTAAAAGAGTAAAGGTATATATCTTGATAATAATATGAATCTGTTCGGAAGGAACCCTGACATAAAATAAATTAGAACGATCAATTAAAACATTTCATTAAGAATGCGAAATGTAATTTTCTCTCTAAAATCCATATAGTCATTATATACACACATACACCTATGTAATGTATGTATGTATAATGTCGTTTTATAATTTTAGTTTTCACTCTAGAAAAACACTCTTGGCGGAATCTAATGCACCTGCTTCTGAAAACAACTCTATAGATGGGTAGAACTGAATGTGTTGAGCATGATGATGGTGTGTAGCAAAATGCTCATTAAGGATGGTCCTGTATCATTTCAGTTTTTTTTTTTTTTTTTTTAAATAAGGATGAACCTTCAACAAGAAAGACAGGAAGAAAAAGTACCTGTACATATTTAATGTGACGAGAAAATGCATTATTAAAATTCTTTAAATCTAAATTTAGGATATAGGTAGATACTTAAAGTTAATTGGTGGCCACTCTGTCACCGGGAAGAAAATGGATATCTTTCACTTTAAGTTCGGGGAAGAAGATTGTGATATAATTTTCACAAGAAAGAAAAATGATAGTCGTAATTATGAGATTGAAAAAACCTCGATTTTTTTTTTTTGGATAAAACCAATACTTTCACAAGTACAAATTCATTTGGAATTTATTTATTATTTGTTTTTAAATAAAAGTAACAAAAAACAATTCAATAATTGATACAAACTAAAAATATTACGGCCAAAAGTAATTTTGGGAAATCGCAGCACAGGAGTAACGGTGACTGCCCGGTACATATTACCTAATCGTTGTCGATATTACTACACTTTTTTCTATTATCAGTGGTCATTCAAAAATATATGCATACTAGCCGGCCTACCAGGCTTCGCACGGGTTGACAAACCTAAGCTTCGCATCAAAATTACAAACAAAAAATTAAATAAATACTTCATGAACGACTTAATTTAAAAAAAAAAATAGCTTAAATTCACCCGCTTTGTGCTATTAGCTATGTGCTAAATAACTAATACAATACAAAAAAATATGCATGACTGGGTCGCACGAACTTGCTCTTATGCGCGATCGCATTGTGGTTTATATTGTAAAATAAATTAGCTATGGGAGTGTATATTTTATCCATTTGCCAAAACTTAGTTTAGTTGCAGGTGGTGTTATATGAGTATACAAAAATTAACAATATAGCCTAGTGTTGCACATATGCAATATGCATAAAAGGAAATAATATTATTTAAACTGGTAAATTGTTTTAAATCAACAAAATTAGAAAGAAATTGATTAAAATAACTTAAATCTGTTTTAACCCAACGCGATGTACAACATCTGATTTCTTATATGAATCTTAATTTATGAGAAAAAAATTTTGAAAATCGTAGGAGCGGCTTTAAAAATAACTAATGTTTATATATAAAATATCGTTAACATTTTTTAGAAAAAAAATTGGTACGCCAATTTTAAGTATTTGTTAATGTTAAGTTAAAAATTGAACTTTACAAAAAAATCTGCTACCCATTTTCGAAATATCGAATTTTCAAAAAATATTTTTTTTTTTTTTTTTTAAAATCCAAAAATCAGTGTTTAGAAAATTTTGCTACGCATTTTTATTTATATTTGCTACAAGCTTCTGTATAAGAAATCTAATTTTATTCGGTTGATCAAATATTGAGATAGTCGAAAATCAAAGAAACCGTTCTATGAGAGGTACTGTTAATAAACGTAAATTATAAATTTTAAATGGTAGATTTCAACACACAAAAAAACTTTTATCAAAATCGTAGGAGTTGTTTTTGAGAAAAAAAAATATTTTTCTCAACGGTTTTTAAACATTTGTATGGGAGGCACCGTTATTTCTGGGTATTAGAATAATTTTAATCAAAAATCTTCTAGATAAAGTTAAAAACCAGATACTTACCAAGCTTAACAAAAACAGACAGAGTCGTTTTTGAAATATTGAGTTTTCAACAAAAAAAATTTGAAATTTTTTAAATGAAAAAAATTTTTTTTTGAATATTATTTAGAATGTGTCAATAATGCTTCATAAAAAATTGATCAGAATCAGTTGAACCGTTTTTGAGAAAAGCGAAAATCGAAAAATGGTTCTTTGGGAGGTACCATTGATAACCATTTTTCGGAACCATTTTTATTATTAAACGGCAACTTATAACTATTTATATCTATTTATTGACCTCTTGACAAAAAATTCAGTAGCGCTGGTTTTGATAAAAAAATTTTGTTTTCCTTTTTGGCCAAGAAATTTTTTATGACAGCTACTGTTACTTTTGGTCCTAAAAAAAAAGAGAACAAAATGGGTGGGGGGGATGTCCAAAAAACGCTAGGTACCAAGTTTAAAGAAAATCGACCCATCCGTTTAGGCTGTAGTCGAACCGACAGACAGATAGACAGGCAGACAGACAGACAGACAGACAGACAGACAGACAGACAGACAGACAGACAGACGGACGTTTTTGCGAAACCCACTTTTTTCGTCTTCGCTATCATCGTAATGTCAAGTTTGATCAAAATTTCGAGTTCGATTTTTTGTACGAATTCATAACTTGCCATATAGTACCTATGTATATTCGCAATTAAAAATATTGATATAATAATTATTATGCTTAAATTTTTATAAATTTTATTCAAGTGCCTCTTGATATTAAGGCAGATGGTTTGCCTGAACGTGAACATGCAATATACAGTTGCTCATGGGCAAACACTGGAACCTCCATATTGATAAGATTATGGCCTTGTGCCATATTAATAATGTCAAAAGTCGTATCGGAAACTGAAGACGTTTGAAATCGAAGGATAAATCTGGTGAAATCATTGAAATTCTCGCAATTAAAACAACTTCACCTTTGTATTTCCCTTTTAAAATTATTGCTTCGATCACATTGTTGAAAAATCTTTTTTTTTTTGGTTAAAGCATCTTCAAATGCTCCCCTCATTGAGCAAAAATTTATTAAAATCCACCCAGCCGGATTCTAGATATAAGGTCACACACAAATGATAAACTCGTCTTTATAAAGATTGATTGACAATTGATTTATTAAAGGAAAGGTTTTGGTAACCGCATAGTTTCACGTTACGGACCCGTTAATTGGCCTCCAAGATCGTGCGATTTAACGCCGCTTGACTATTTTCTGTAGAAATATGTGAAGTCGCTAGTCTACGCCGATAAGCCCGAAACTATTGAGCACTTGAAGGACAACATTCGCCGTGTTACTGCCGATATACGGCAACAAATGTCGAAAAAAGTCATCGAAAATTGGATCTCCAGATAAGACTACTTCCGAGCCCGTCGTGGTGGCCATATATCAGAAATCATATTTAAATTAATTATAATGCCAGAAGATTATCTTTCAAACAAAGTAAATTACATATAAATTTAAAAAAACCATATTTGTTTTATTCCATTTCAAAGTTCTATACCTCTAAAAAAAAACACCCTTTATATACAATATAAGAACGTGTATTAGTTATAATTTCGTATTAATTTGCGAAATTGACTGTCACAAAACAAAACAAAACAAATACAAAAGTACGAACTTTTATTATTTGGGGAATCCACTATAAAACCAATCGCTATTTCATAGTTATACGTATGTGTCTTTACATGCATCGATCCATGTCATCTCGATATAACATCGATTTTCACCTGTGGAGAGACCATAAAGAGCCCAATCCATAACTGCTTCAAAACAATATGAAACGTGAGTGAATTTCTAAAAAAATTAAACCCAAGTTAGCTGTTTGATAAAATTATTTTGGATAACCTTAGATAAGGCCTATTAAAACCTTCAAACAAATAATTAAATCCTTTGAGACCAAATATAGTGTAAAAAAAATTACATTTTATGAAAAAACTATAGGAACTACTTTTGGCATATCGATGATAATGAAGACAGACTTAATGGGTCCTTTAGTAATGTATGTTTGACTATATTAGTGAATGTAACATATACTATAAACCAAGACTAATAAACTACAGTGAGGGGGCAACTTATGGTGACCTGTAAACTATGATAGAAATAGTTAAGTAAATTATAACAAGAACTTTGTGAAATTTAGCTGAAAAATAAATAAATTATTGGCGTGACAGCTAGTAAAGAGTCCTAGTGACTTACAACTCAAGCACAACCATTCCTGGGTGCGTGTTGCTTGTGTTTACAGGAATGAAGGAGACCAAATCCAACTAAGGTGTGAGGCACTTATTCATGACACGAGAATTCGTCAAGGCTGGGAATCGAATCCACACACATGACAATCTTAGGCACTTACCATAGTACGCCATGCCACCGGCCACTATTGTAATTTGGTTATTTAGTATTAAATACAACCTAAGTTTATTTGTTGTTTATTCGAAAAGTGTCACACACGTTACAAAAATGTGTATGTTTTTTACAAAAACAAATGTAGATACCGTTTCACAAAATTTCATTTAATTTGGAAAATAAAGTGAGTCCAATTTAATAGTGATGACGTTGTGTTACACTTGTAGCAGGTGAGCATTTCAAAAGCTAATCTCTCTGTTTTTCAACATATTTTGAGTTTTATTATTTATTAGATATGAAAATTATGATTAAGGAAAAATTCCACAAAGATAACCTACTTCAATCAACTTTCCTTCTTAAAAAACATCCATTAGATTGAGCAATTTATTGATGTGTAAACATCTATGCTGGCGGTAGAGTGAAAAAAAAAACGTGAACGTTCATGTGCAACGTTACGTCGTGCAACGTTACGATCTGCATACTAGGATGGGTACGTTCAGTGAAAAAAATCCCCTTCAAGCAAAAACAAGTCCGTTTTGGATCCGCGCACGTTGATGTTTACACATATTAACCGTGAGTCCCGGCACTCACACAATTTTTTTATTTATTTACTTAATCCAAGTGTAACATTCAGCGTTGCCACAGTGTTATAAGTGTAACGAAAGTGTTATACTTTTAGTAAGGTATATTTTTTGTTACTATATTACATATAAGTTTATTTGCTCTATTTAGAAAGTATTGGTTTTGTATACAAAAAATCGAGGTTGTAACTAAGACTAACACCTCGATGGTGACCGAGAAGTCCGAAAATTTGGGTTTCGTCTTGCCGTCCGTCAGTTGTGCGAAGACTATTATTTGAGCTAGAGCCTAAACGAGTGGAACGATTTGCTCCAAATTTGGTACAGAGCATTTTTATGTTATTACCTTTTAGGAAAATTCGAATTTTTGCTTTGGATCAGCTGCCACACAAAAATTTTAATTTTTTTTAATTTTTTCAAAAACAGCCTAAACGATTTTGATCAAACTTCGTACCTGAAATGACCAAAATAATTTTAAGAATTTTTCGGCGAATAATTCACGTAACGGAAATAGCCATTACACGTTTTTGAGAGAATATGCGGTCTTATTTTTTGGGGTTATTCAAGAAGGTACCTATATCTTTTCCGATTTAGGTTAGACCGATTTTATTATAACTTTGCAATATGGTGTTTTTCAATACAATCAAACAATATTGCATTGTAAAATTATTAAAAAAAATTTAAACTAAAACTATTTATGTGTTACTTTTGACTTTTTAACATTTTCTTATTAAAGATAGGTATCATAATATTTAGTGTGCTTTTTTGTATACTCATTTGCTTGCTTTAAATAAAAGTGCACATATTTTGGCGCTTTTCATTGAAAGTTTCAATTTTAAATTTCTTTTTGGGTAGGTATACAGCCTCTATTAGTTTTGAAAAAAAAACTGTTCTGAAAAAAATATATGTGGTAAACCTTGCCTATGTCCTAGTTTTCCACTCTTAAGGGATTTGAAAATTCTTTCAGTTCGGCACTATTTATTGCTATAAAATTCGAAATATTTCTTTTTAAGATCATGTAATCTTAATTTCAGGATATTTTTTATTTACAAAAGGTTGTCTTCGATTTTTAAAAATTAAAAGATTTGCAATGTCTGAAGCTAAGTGGTCTTTTTGTCCTTCTCCCCCTTACCTGCTTTTTTTAGATATAATTGGTTGCACTTTTTGTCATGAATAGATTTTAACACAGGAAATTCACTATCGATATACCAATCTTCTTTATTAAAACCTTCTTTAACTCACTTTAAAGCTTCATCTTTATTACATCTCTTATTAAAATCTCATTTTTAACTAACTTATCCTTCATATTGATTTATGTTATGTAGGATTTTAGAATTATAGGTGCATAGGTATGAGTAGCTTATTTTTAAACTCATCTTATATGCTGAGTCAACTCAACATCAATACCCGTCCTAAATCTACTAAAGGGTCCTCTATCTAACATTTTTTTTTTCAACTAGTGCTTATTTCGCGAATGGTAACACTTAGCTCATGTCTGATTTGACAGATAATTAGTTTTATCCTTCCGCTGGACGAATATGGTTGTGTATACGCTTCGCTAAGTGGGCCTGCGATCGACTTAGAGAAGATGCCGATTTTGCCATCATCTTTTCAGATGAAGCTCATTTTGATCTTGGCGGGTAGTAAACAAGCAAATTTGTCGCATTTGGGGCACAGAAAACCCGCCGATAAACCCAAAACGAGTCACTGTTTGGTGCGGATTTTGGTCCAGAGGCACAATTGGGCCATTTTTCGAAAATGAGCAAGGAGTGGCCGTTACAAGCAATGGCGATCATTATCGGGCCATGTTGAACGAAGTTTTGTTCACAAAAATTCAAGAGGAGGATATTGGCAACATTAAGTTTCAACAGAATGGCGCTACGTGCCACACAGCCGAAGCTACACTCGATGTTTTGCGCCATTTTCAAAAAAAAAAGAAGTTATTTGAAGAACCCTTTAGAAATCCAGCAGTTTTCTACACATCTAGCTCAAGGGTTAGTTACGGTTTAAACGCCCAACCTCTAAATGTTATGACTCGAGACTTTAACAAATTTTATAGTTTAATTGATTTCAATAAATCTGGACGCATTGTAAATTAATTCGTAAACAAAATTGGTGGTAGCATCTTTAAGTTGTTGTTGTTGTTCAAAAATTTCAATGAAGTTGACGGAATAAAGAATGGTCAAGTCTAATAAACTGACATTATTATGTATGAATAGAACAATAAATAATAATAATAAAATCTATAGACCCTGTTTCAAAAATATTGTGTGTTCAAGACTGTAAACTTAAATATGATTGTATATTTTCAATATGTATTATTTGAATTGTTAAATAAATTGTTAAATTAAACTGTAAAATATTTTAAACAACTTTGATCGGTAGTTGAAATAAATAAGGAGCTTATTATCTATGTATATATTTTTATAACCGCTTTTATTTGGACCACTACTTACTCTGTTTATAAAAGCATTTTTATTTTTATTTAACACTTAAAATGAGGGCGTTGAACATACACAAAGTACCTACTCTACTCATCCTTTATTTATTAAAAAAAAACAAAAAAACTAAACTTAAATCTCCCGCCCTCAAGTATTTTAAAAGCAACTTGCCATCTATCTTTGATCCTTTGGTAAACCTAAATTTTTGTTGGGTTGTATCTATGTATGTGTAGGTATTCAACTTTGTTTTAGGCTATCCTATATTGGGGGTAGAAGTACTTAAATATTATATATCCTGGGGGCGTTGCAAGTTTATTTGTATACCTAACCTAGAATCAATTTTTTGTTTGTATTCCTTTTAGAGATTTTAAAAGTAAACAAACTTTTATAGTTTCTTCCTCTTATTTTAACTGGTAAACAAACATTTTTTTTTCGAAAAATAATTTTAAATGTACCTATATGTATTTGTACAGCAGTTGAGTCGTGAGTTGCCAAGAGAATAGGTATTTCATAGGAAATAGGAAATCTCATGTCAAACTTGGTGTTTTGTTACTATTATTTGGTTATGTTAGTAAAAGTATGTATGAAATGTAGATAATGAAGAAAAAACAACAAAAACAATTAAAAATTTATTCATTTGGTTTTAGTGGACAAAAATCTTGGAGAAAAACAGTCGTGCTTAAGCGCAGCCCATTCGGTCTAAATTTCACAAAAAAAATTGTACATGTGTCATCAAAATCTGACCACTTAAATCAAAATCACTCCTCCAACTTTTGTTTGTTTGTATGATATTCCATACAACTCCTACCCATTTATTCAATATTTGTTTTCTTTATTGTTCTCCATTTTGATTTTTTTTAAACCATACTGGCACACTAACCATTTATTTATCTAACATCCGGTGGCTTATAGTATATACGAGTAGCAAAATATTAAGGATTTGCATATTCACTGAGGCAAAAATACAAACATGTTTTGTTGCTTACCCATCAGTCATATTTAACCATCTTTGACGCTTGAAGCACTCAATCGGACCATTGGTTTTGTCCAACCCCGTGGCCAGCCCTCTATTGCTAAATTGGAGCCAAGTTCAATTTGGCCTATGATGCCTTATTGACGTATTCACGAATTCAATCAGAATCATTGTTTTTTTTTTTTTTTTTTTTTTGTATAAAAGTCCAAATCAATGTGGGATCTGCTACTGTTAGCCTAAGGACTCATTTTATTCTTGTTTTCATGTTGCGGTGCAAATGTTGAAGGCGCACAGTGGCCCAAGGAAAATATTTTAATTTTGAATGTACACGAGCATATTCTGCATCTCTTGAATAGGCTCAAGTAGCACTTAAAAAAGAAATAATGTTGCTTTAGTAAAAAAATAAATTAATTCGAGTCAGTCTGTCTATACTACTTAATAGGTACAGAGTCTAAACTATACGCAGACGGTGTTTTTTAAACTTGGCATAATATTTTTAATTTATTGCCTCAAGGGTTAATTTAGCTTGCAGAATTCTATGTTTGCATCAATTTATTATTTAATCCTGTTTTCGCACTTTTTTCGCAAAATCTGCGTTGCCCCTAAGAATTGAGGTGTCGAAATTTTCCTTGATATTTTCATGTGACTCAGAGTGTGTCGCCTACATCTATGTATGTTTCCGCAGTGAATTATTTTTCCTTGAGCCACTGGGTTTGGTTTATGCATAACACACTATCGACAATGGCACAGAAATACTTTGGCTATGCTTTATTTCATCTTAATTGGTATAGCTCGTCCGAATATATGTTTACTGCCCAGCTCGTTGTGTTTTTAGGAGTTTGTCAGATTTTTGAGTTGGAGATTTAGTGTAAAAACAAAACATTGCAAATACCTACATCATGGCACGTTGTATTTATCGTGAAGATAGTGACTTGGTAAACAAAAAAATAATTATGAAGGCACCCTTATTCAGAGGGATGTAGATTAATACCTTTTTGGTGAAAGGTAATTGACGAAAAAAGCTAAGACCGTATAGTTAACCAACATAAAAAAAAAACAAATATTTTGGAAATCAAAATACAATATTTATGATTACTATCGGGCACTTAAATCAATTCCCTAACTCATTATATCTATACCTTTATACCGATGTTGACTTATTACTTACGCAGCTACAATCCGAGAAATAAAACTCTATCCAACTATAATTATTGCAAGTTTACAAACAGCTCTAGACCTGACCCAACGGACGAAGATGACGACGACAACAACCAACGACGGACGTCTGCAAACAACGAAACCTCTAAACTTTCCAGCTCGGTAACGTTATGTTACCACAAATAAATGCGTGCAGTTAGTTTCAGCAACGGCCTCATAATTATAACCAAGGAATACTCAATACTATGCCCTGCAGAGTACTAAATAACTAGAGTTCATGTAATTTCGTGTAATTGAGGTCAATGAAGTTGAATCACATTTCCCGAAACTGCTGCCTCTTGGAGTTGGTAATAATGAAACATTGGTTGACCGGTTGACGGCCGGTGGTGTGTAGTGTATGTACTTTTATAATCGACAAAAAGGAACCAAGAAGGTATAGGGAGGGATGCAAGGATATAATCAAATTGTGAACCGGATGAATATATGATTGCCAACCGCATTATAACGGGTGATTTTTTAGCTGGTTTGGTTTTGGCAACACTGGTTTTGACAGCTGACGTGTGTTTAGTACCTTGTGTCACTGTCAAACAGCTTCAGTTTGGTTTGCAATTTAACCATGGATCGTCTTACAAATGAACAACGCTTGCAAATTATTGAATTTTACTATCAAAATTCGTGCTCGGTTCGAAATGTTCATCGCGCGCTGCTTGTGTTCAGCGATGAGGCTCATTTTTGGTTGAATGGGTACGTAAATAAGCAAAATTGCCACATTTGGAGTGAAGATCAGCCAGAGGCATTGCAACAGCTACCAATGCATCCCGAAAAAGCCACTGTTTGGTGCGGTTTATGGGCCGGCGGCATTATTGGGCCTATTTCTTCAAAGATGATGCGAATCGCAGCGTTACTGTCAATGGTGAACGCTACTGAGCGATGATAACAAACTTTTTTTGCCCGAAATGGAAGTTCTTGACTTGCATGATATGTGGTTTCAACAAGACGGTGCCACATGCCACACAGCACGCGAAACAATGTTGCAATTGCGAGGCGAGTTTGGTGAACAGTTAATTTCACGTTTCGGGCCGGTCAATTGGCCGCCTAGATCGTGCGATTTGACACCATTAGATTATTTTTTGTGGGGGTATGTCAAGGCTAATGTCTATAGGGACAAGCCCGCTTCGATTGACGCACTGGAAGCCAACATCCATGCATTCATTCGTGAGATACCGGCCGATATGTGTGAAAGAGTATGCCAAAATTGGACTCAGCGGATGGGCTACCTGAGACGCAGCCGCGGTCAACATTTGCATGAAATTATCTTTAAACATTAAATTGCAAGGTTCAAACTATCGATTCAAATAAATATTTCATTCATTTTTTCGAATTTTTTGTGTTTTTTTTTTTAAAAGTTCTAAACCTCTTAAAAAATCACCCATTAGGTACCTATGTCACGTAAATTGGACTTTTCGCAGGACGAAAATATTATTTGGCATAGCTCTGCATTAGATTTTGACACGCTGTACTGTAGGTTTATAATTTGTTAATGTTACAAGGTAAATATTACGCAAAGCATAAAAACCACCGTGGTGTAATAAAGGGTGAAAACTGTTAACTAATGACTTACTTTATTAGTAGAGAATTTAACAACTTTCGGTCAGTCTGCTATAAACATCAATACATTATCGTCTTTAAGATATCTTTCAGAGTCCAGATATGAAGAAGAGCATTCAACTCTGGAAGATAACTTAAAGATGTCTCTAAGACCCAAAAATTCTGAGAGGGGTGGAGCCAACTGTATAAAGTTTAGAGTCCTTATTAATGTCTTTGTAAGTGGTTATAAAGAGGACTTGTTCTGTTGATGTTTTGACGACGTATTTAAGACGTTTAAAAGAGTAGTGAGTCTCCACATAAATGATATTAAATAATTTTGTCTCTTTCACGCATGTACAAATTTAGTTGCATTTTAATGAAATGGAATGAAACTTTACATTAGTGGTGAAAACATAAGGAATTGTTTTAATTTAATTTATGACTTTGCTTCTAGTTATTTTAATATGACAGTTTTAACATGTTTTGTGAAGCATCTAGAATGTGTTTTTTATATGCGCGATTATATTTACTTTAAAGTCATAGATGCTGCCCCCTCCCCCTTAAAAATTCACACACTTCAAAAAATAAAGATATTCACAATTTTATCTTTTAAAAAAAAGTAAAAATTAAAAGATCTATACAAAATTATGAAAAGAAGTTGCGGTTCTTCAAGCTCAAATTGTCATTTATTATATTTTATAAAGAATAATTTTACAAATTGAAATGTATAAATATCGACAGGGTGTCTCTTTTTAAAAAGTTATCCAATTATTTTTTTTGTATTACCCTTAAAATATTCTTATCTAAAAGAGTTAAAGAAGCTTTAAAGAAATTTCATAAAGGGATATGAGAAAATAACTTGGAAAAGAGAGATTTAAGATGTTCATAAGATATATTTCTTAAGTATTGTCTTTATATTTTAAGAATTCATAAAGTGCCTATTAAGTGCAATGCTACCAAGAAGACTGAACTAATATGTCATTAACAGCTGATAAATTTGTTTCAAGATCTCTTTGAGTGATTTTGTGGTGCTTGAAGAAACTTTTTTTATGAGAGTCAGTAATGGATGTAAATTAAAAATTCATCTTGGCATCTGCTACAAGTCCTTTTTTCAATTCCGATTGCTTTCTCTACTAAAAGAGTGTTCTAAATAAGAAAAAGAATTCAGTATTCTTCTTGGTGGAGTTAAAGAAAATCTACCTATATATAGGCTCTTAACACCGAATCAAAGGGTCTTGTGAATGAAAACCAAATAAAATCTTTTTTTGAAGGAAGCTAAAGCCAACTTGTCATAGCTTTTACCAACAGCTAAAGCTAGACAGTTCTAGCTTAAGCTATGTTTTATGTGAATAAAAAAAATGATACCGCTAAATAGCTTTAGCTTCGTTTTTTAAGATCTCTTTTCTTTTATTCACATGTTTTAAATTAGATAGCTTTAGCTAGAACTCTTTTTATAAAGACTGAAGTGACAAGGAATGTTGTTTTACATTTTGTGTTGCCATAACTTTTTATCTGTTCTATGGGGCAAGAATTGGTTGAGGGTACAAAATATTTGTATCATATTGTCCGTCAGTCTTTGCGTCTATGCGTTCACTGTGGACCAACTTGATTCAAATTCGTACATAATGCCCTAGAAGAGAAATTTGATTTTATAATTCATCTAGGCCGGCTAGCTCCAATAAAATAGTTCTGATATTTAAAAAAGTTTCGCAAAAAATTGTCTTATTTTTGAGTTATTCTCTTATATTTAATAACCACCTCGCACAAGTTTTTAATACCTGCTTCATACTTTTCCATTAACTTTGTAACTGTACCTATTATATTCCAAGCCTAGCAATCTTATAGCAAGAGCAATTTCGTGCGATTGAATCGCAAATTTCCTTCATGAACTGACTCTGGTCACAGGGCGTCCACACTTCTGATGTCGCTTGTATATTAAGGCCTCGGAAGCCTTTCCGATTAAATCTTGGGGGTTTGGGGTCTTAGAGATAGTAATATTTGTGCAGTCTATTGCCCCAACAGCTCCGGGAAACGTATATTTCTTCCCATTTTTCCTTTTCTGTTTCGATTTCTCTGCGACGCAACGGAAATCTAATATGAAAGTGAGCCTTTTTAATAATCTTGTTGGACACGTGATTAACAGTCTTGCATACAGAAGAGCGTTCAACTCCAAGATCTTGTACACTGAAATCCAGGATGACTCAGATATCTCAAAAATATCTGCATTCTCGGCTCAGAGGTCAGTGCTCTGTGCTCTGTTGAATCTATGCTCTGTTGAATCTCCTAAAAAGTAATCAGAAAGCCACTAAACTTGCCCATATTCGTACTATAACTAAACACAATACTAAAAATAAGAACTACTCAAAGCTTTCTAGACGGGTAAAAAAATCTTGATTTTTTTGTAGCTTTAACTATAATACTCTAGTTTAAGTTTTTTTTATTTACACAAATTGAAGGTTAGGTTGGAAAAACAAGTTAAAACTGAATGAATTTAGAGTTAGCTTAAATAGCTATTACTAAAATACATCTTTAACTAGCTAGTTTAAGCTTTTTTAATTCACCAAAAAACTAGCTTTTACTTAAAATCCAAGTTTTAGCTTTTTTTTTATTCACAAGAACCAAAATCTAGATATTTCGAGAAAAAGTTTTAATCCTCTCAAAGGTAACATTCATTTCCAGTTATCTTAATCAACCTATGTACTTGATTTTTTTTATATCCTTCTGCTTCTTTTTCATTTTATTCTTGAATCTAAAATCTTTTACAGGAAAGAGTCATTTTTGAAAAATAATATTTTTTTTCTTGCAATCATAGAAATAACCTTTATATCTTCAAAAACGAGTTTCCTTCCTGGCATAAAATGTATCTAAAGTACCATGTTGGACTCAGATGTTGTTACATCCCGATTGGATAAAAGATTCCAATATTGCCAAACTTACATATGATACAAATATTTTGCTGTCACATCTTCACAAATTAAGAAATAAATTCCATAGCTACCCTCTAATACTGTGAAGGAATTTTCATAAACACTTTTTGGATTGCGTATTTTAGTCATTTAGTAAGTTTTTTTTCTTTTACTTACGTTGCTTTTCAGTTTTAACTGTAATATTAACAAAATAAACCAAATTCATTTCTTTCACAAATTTTAACTACATTAATATGCCTGCGAGACTGCAGCCTCAAAATATTCTCGAAAACAGTTCTAATGATTTTGATAATGCTTCGTACATGAATTGACTAAAGTTATTGTAAGGATCGAAACTGCATTTTAGATTCTTGGCAAAAGAAGTGGGTAATTAACGGAAATAGGCATTCTGCACTTATCTTCACGGTGTGTCTGCATTTTGGTTGTTAACCAGAAGAGAAACCTGTGCATATTTTTTCTCATTATCAGCTGAGCGGACTTCAAATTGAATTTTGTACAAAAAAAAATATAAGAATAGATTTCTGGCTTTAAAAACAGCTAAAGTATATTGTTAAAAGTTTTTCCATAGTTTTTATTCTTTTTTTACCATCAAAAAGTTTTGTTGAAAATGTATTTCCTTTCTACCTACACGGGGGAGATATTCAACAAAACGGGTGATTTTTTAGCTGGTTTGGTTTTGGCAACACTGGTTTTGACAGCTAACGTGTGTTTAGTACCTTGTGTCACTGTCAAACAGCTTCAGTTTGGTTTGCAATTTAACTATGGATCGTCTTACAAATGAACAACGCTTGCAAATTATTGAATTTTACTATCAAAATTCGTGCTCGGTTCGAAATGTTCATCGCACGCTGCTTCCATTTTATGATCGGCATTCTCGACCTTCTGAGCGGTCTATTCGGAAGATTGTGACCAAATTTCGCACCAAATTTACTTTGTTGGACATTAAACCACCAACACGTTTACGTACTGTGCGTAGTGAAGAAAATATTGCGGCCGTATCAGCTAGTGTGACAGAAGACCGCGAAATGTCGATTCGGCGCCGTTCCCAGCAGTTAGGCCTTTGTTACAGCACTACGTGGAAAATTTTGCGGAAGGATTTGGGCGTAAAGCCTTTTAAGATACAGCTGGTGCAAGAACTAAAGCCAGCCGACCTACCACAACGCCGAATTTTTGGTGAATGGGCTCTTGGAAAGCTGGCCGAGGATCCGCTTTTTTATCGAAAAATTGTGTTCAGCGATGAGGCTCATTTTTGGTTGAATGGGTACGTAAATAAGCAAAATTGCCGCATTTGGAGTGAAGATCAGCCAGAAGCATTGCAACAGCTACCAATGCATCCCGAAGAAGCCACTGTTTGGTGCGGTTTATGGGCCGGCGGCATTATTGGGCCATATTTCTTCAAAGATGATGCGAATCGCAGCGTTACTGTCAATGGTGAACGCTACCGAGCGATGATAACAAACTTATTTTTGCCCGAAATGGAAGTTCTTGACTTGCATGATATGTGGTTTCAACAAGACGGTGCCACATGCCACACAGCACGCGAAACAATGGCGCAATTGCGAGGCGAGTTTGGTGAACAGTTAATTTCACGTTTCGGGCCGGTCAATTGGCCGCCTAGATCGTGCGATTTGTCACCATTAGATTATTTTTTGTGGGGGTATGTCAAGGCTAATGTCTATAGGGACAAGCCCGCTTCGATTGACGCACTGGAAGCCAACATCCATGCATTCATTCGTGAGATACCGGCCGATATGTGTGAAAGAGTATGCCAAAATTGGACTCAGCGGATGGGCTACCTGAGACGCAGCCGCGGTCAACATTTGCATGAAATTATCTTTAAACATTAAATTGCAAGGTTCAAACTATCGATTCAAATAAATATTTCATTCATTTTTTCGAATTTTTTGTGTTTTTTTTTTAAAAAAAGTTCTAAACCTCTTAAAAAATCACCCGTTATATGCACTCACTCCTCTACGATTTTATTCTTTTTTGATCCAAATTATATTGTTCTATCTCTTTGTATCATTTTTTGCAAATCACACTGCCCCTATAACATTTCTTCTTAGTTAGTTTGCATATATTTATCAAAATTTCAACAAGTTGTAAATCCTCTAAGGCAAACTGATAAATACGATGTGAAACTTATTTCACCGACAACGAGACCGCAACATCCATTTTGTTTTCATATCCCTTCAAAGCCAAAGTTGAATTTTGTAATAAGCTTACCTCTACCTGTACCTACATTCTATACTATAATAAATGGAGGTTAATGTTCATCAGAACCATGCAGAAGAAGACTGATCTTTTGTATCTTTCGTTTCCTTGCACGAACGTCTCTATAGTACCTTTATATATTGTATCTTCCACATGATTCATGTTTTATTATATCCTGGATAATTTCATCTTATATATTCGGTTCGCATTGGGGACGATTTTTCCTGAAAGTTCACAGTTCATTTCCTGGATGTCGATTTAGGTACAAGGTATATTAACCCATATATGCAGCATATTGTACTAAACTCAACTGAAAGGATACAAAAGAGGCAGGAATGGTATAGATATAGAACTACATGCATTATGGATTTGTCGTTCTATGTTAAGAAGCATGTTAGTTGTATATAATTATGTATTAATTTACAGGACTCAATTCATGTGAAAATGTAAATCTTGAATAATTTTAAAAAAAAATCTACAGAATAAATGGAAACATGGTGGCAAAAGTAAAAGAAATTATCCTGCTTCCTGCTTTAGGTACCTACAGTATCCATCCATGGGAAAGGATATCAAGCACTTTTAGACAAATTGATAATAGGTGTATTCCATTGGCCCTTGGAAAGTACTTTTTAGTACTTCCCAGACGACGATTCATTCTGCCAAAAGTAAAATTTAACCTCAAACAAAGCGTAGTTTTGGATGTTTTTCACTTTATTTCAAATTAGTGATTTTACTGATGGTGGCTATTTCTTTCGTGGATATACATTTTGTAACTACAATAATGAACTATTTCGACCACAGAGTTGAAGTATTTGACTGCATCCAGAACTGCTTATGGCAGTATAGATATAGATACCTACTGAAGCCGAAAGAAGAACACACCTAATAAAAGAAGCTCATTCTATTTAATTATTTTAAGGTCCGTCAAGCTGGGTACACCACAGTTTCCTGTCATAGGCTTCATGCCTTGTCTCTTAAATGCTGGTTTTAAAAATAATGATTTAATAAAAAGGTTTACACCAGGTATAAGTTACTTATCCACGATGACTTCTAACAAATTGTTTGTAATGTTAATGATAGGAAATAATAAAAGTACCTCACTACTGTAGCTTTAGTATCCTATTATGGTTTTTGTTTAAATAGATTTTTGAACTCGGTGAAGTCAAAAATGGGTAGCAAAAATCAATTGTGGGAAAATAATATTTGGGTTGTCTAAAATTTTAATTTATCTAAACACGATAATCAGACTAGGTATATACCTATAAAGGGTTTTTTTTTTAGACGTATGGTTTTCAAGAAGAAATAAAACGCATGTAATTTAATGTTATGGCCAAGAATTTAGCTTTATTATAAAGATAAGGGTTTGCCATTATGTTTTAAAAATGAATTCAGGCAAGTGGCTGCCACGGCTGGCTCAAATAAATTCCAGCCGAGAGGCCCAATTTTCGACAGCTCCAATTGTTGCGTGCGGTGGCGGATGGACCCATTGGGGTCTTCTTCGATACTCTGCTCCACATCAGCAATAGCGTCTTCGGTGCGCACTGTAGGGCGTCTCTGAGGATGCGCATTATCCACTAGAGTAAACGTGTTGCGAAACAGATCCGTGGTTGCTCGAATTTATACGATTTTGCGATTATGTCCACCGAATATTGGACGCAGCGCGCGATGCGTCGCGCGAACCTAACTTTTGCACGATTTGCAAACATTGTTCAGAAAAAAATCTATTAATTATGAAATGGCAAACTAATTTGAGTGTAAATAAAGTGACAACTGTCAAAAACACCAACTCCGAAAAAAGTATTGCCAGATTGAAAACCACACGTCTAAAAAATAAACACCTTATAGATATTAAAAAGTACTCATACGCCGTAGTGTGTCATTGTTTTATAGTCATTTATACAAGAAACAAAACTGTGGCATATTTTTTATTATTTTTACTTGCTCTTTAGGACATGAGTATTGGTTTCGTGTAAAAAAAATTCGAGTTTATAATCAAAACTAACACTACAAAAAATGGGTTATGTCATGCCGTCCGTCGCGTCGGTGCGTCTACTTTAATTTGAGCTGGAGCCTAAACGGGGGGTGGTCCGATTAGCATGACATTTGTACACTACATTTTATGTGATTTCCTAGAGTGGAATATTTGAATTTTTGTTTTAGCTAAACTAACATGGGTAGCTGCCATACAAAAATGTTGGTTGCTTCACATATTCTTGAAAACGACTCTAATGATTTGGATTAAACTTTATACCTAGAATTACTAAGGTAATTGTAAAATAAACTGCGATTTACGTAACGAAAATAGACATTATTTTTCAATCTGATGTTTCTCAAAAGTTCAAACAATATTGCATTTAAACATTTTGAAAAAAAAATTCATCCTGACAAAAAAATCGAAAAAAATAATCCATTTTTGTGTTACTTTCGACTTTTTAACATTTTCTCGTCAAAGATATGTTTCATAATATCAGGTGTATTCTTTTTTGCACTCACGTTGGATTGTTTAACAGTTATAATTTTTAATTTTCCTTATCTGCTTTTCGTTCATAAGCGGATAGATTTATTGCCATTAACTAAGCGGAACTGTTGTTGTTTTTAACATGGAAATTGTTTTTTAGCAGGTATACACGCACTAAAAAAACACACTATTATTGAACCATTCTTGTCGTATACAACTGTAATGTAAACACACAATGAACACACATCTTAAACGAGAAAATGTTTAAAAAAAAAATCAAATGGACTAAAAATATGGATTGTTTACTTAATTCCTTTTTTATTAAAATTTTAAATGCAATATTGTTTTTACTGTTGAGAAGCACCAGATTGCAAAATTATAAAAAAAAAAAAAAACAAATTAATAGGAAATCGTCCCACCCATTTAGGATATAGTTCAAATTACAGTGGACGCACAGACCCACAGGCCCACAGACACACAGACGCATAGACCGACGCACAGTGGGCAAGATAGCTCGTTTTGTGCAAGTAATTATTTTCACTATAGGAATTGAGTATTGGCAACTTTTTGAGATTTATTGATGTAAGTGAAGTGTTATCTTGAATTTAAGTGAGTTTTGTATAAAAAATACTATTTTTAAACTCGAAACAGAATCGAAAAAGTTGAGTTTTTTTTTTAAATAAATAAAGCGCAGATGATATTTTGCAGAACTATTCGTGGATGTAGCCTGAAAAAAAATGTAAACGAGGGGGGATGCAACTCCCCTAGTTTAGGCAGGAGGGGCAATTTTTTGAAAAGTAAACTTAAAGTTAAAAAAAACATTAAAAATTAAAAAAAGTTGTACCATAATCCGCTATAGATTTTTGGAAAGCTAATACTGTATTTTTTAATTTGCTCTTAAATTCAAATTTTTAAAGTGTATAGTTTTTGAAAAATAAAATGTTCAAGTTAAAATTTTGAAAAAAAAAATCGTAGTTTTTTAATTTGAAGTTGATTTTTTTCAAAATTTTGCTTTAATAAGTGGTATGTTCTTACTAAATATTCAATGTTTTTACCAATTTTTAGCAAGATTTCGAAAACCAATTGCAAAAATATTTATTAGTTTTTGAATTATTCGAGAAAAATCTTTTACCAAAAAAATCCAAAAATCTCAAGTTTTAATGTTTTTTTTGATAAAATAAAAATAACTTATGCATATATATTAATTTTATTTGGGTCAAACAACATTACTTCACTTAATTGAGTTATACAGTTATAAAACAGAGTATTGATGGAAAATTAAAGAAATAATAATATATCCAACTTTCATTTTAACTTATTTATGTATTTTTAATCATTTTTAACTTAAAAAAATCATAAAAATTTTGTCGGCATTTTTCAAGCATTTTTCTTTTTTGATTTATGTTCAACAAATATCTGTTCATGTGGCAACACTCACAGACCTGGTTGAAAAATGCCGAAACGGAAGATATTGCTCTAAGTTTCATGTGAGACCTTAGAAAAAAAGCAAATTTTTGTAACTTTGCCTTAAAATAAAAACTACATACCTTTATCAATATCAGAGATATCAGTTGACATTTTTTTCTACTACTCTTTATAAGAAAAAAAAAATTAAACAAAAAAATCTCTCAAAAATCTGCTTTTTTATTTGCTTTCCACACCAACTTGATCAACTTTAACAGCGTGGTTAAGTTATCATAGGTGACTTACCAAAAAAAAATTCTTCCATATCTTATCAAAAATACCGTATTAATTGAGAACAACCACATTTTTTTCCCGTTGCTTAAAAATTTTGAGATGGACTTTATAAAGGGTCCACCATCTAACTTTTTTTTTCAACTAATGCTTATTTCGTGATTGGTAACACTTAGCTCATGTCTGATTTGACAGATAATTAGTTTTATCCTTCCGCTGGACGAATATGATTGTGTATATGCTTCGCTAAGTGGGCCTGCGATCGACTTAGAGAAGATGCCGATTTTGCCAAAAAAATCATCTTTTCAGATGAAGCTCATTTTGATCTTGGCGGATAGTAAACAAGCAAAATTGTCGCATTTGGGGCACAGAAAACCCGCACGCATACATTGAAAAGCCGATACACCCAAAACGAGTCACTGTTTACAGTCAATGGCGATCATTATCGGGCCATGCTGAACGAATTTTTGTTCACAAAAATTGAAGAGGAGGATATTTGCAACATTTAGTTCCAACAGGACGGCGGCGCTACGTGCCACACAGCCGAAGCTACACTCGATGTTTTGCGCCATTTTCAAAAAAAAAAAAGAAGTTATTTGGCGGACCCTTTAGCACGGTTCTCTATAGAGCTGCCCCACTGTGCGACGGATGGTATCACGAAACCGACTTGTCAGACTCCTCGAATATTTGACCCACTTAATTGTATTCATCTTATTTAAACAACTAAATCGTAAATAATATAAATAGATAATGAAAATTATTCAGAGTGGATAGTTGAAAATTCTCCTCTTCACTATATCAATAAAGATTATGCTTTTAGAACATAATGTACATAGGTAACTAATTCCAGTTCAAAAAATAAAATTATGTATTACAAAGGACTTTTCTAGCTAAATAATACCTTAAAAAGGTCCTTTTATTGTAACATTGGAGACCCACTACAGCCGAACTCTATAGTCTTCATCTTCACATTCCATTCAAGTCCTATTCTCGCCTCAATAATATCCGAAACTTATTTGCTTTATAGGATTTAGAAAAGATAATAAATTCTAACGATTTATCAAAAAGGCATTCAACATTATGCCAACTGTTGAGGCAATTCATTGAACTGGAACAAAGAGTCAAAAAGCCGTCAGCTTTTAGTCTTAAAAAGTTCACTGAATTGTTATTTTAAAAGCTGGCATGTGCATTTGTGGAGCTGTGGAAAGGATTTTGATGGAAGAGATTGTGCCATTCATATTATAACAAGGGTAAAAGTGATACCTCTACCTCTACGGCAAACGTAGCGTGTAGCCACTATAGGCGTTCCGTTTCGTTTATGTTGCACCCAAGCTCCAGGACTATCTGTGAAGTTTGAATGCATTTGCCTTCAAGATTTGCACAAGAGTATATCTTAGCCGTCTTTATGCGCTCAAAAGATATAGTTTCCTTTTTATTTGATTTTTTGTGTGTCTTCTTCGTGTGACACAGTAGTGTCTTCCTGGGTCGTTTTGTGAATGCAAAAGGACAAAATGCACTTTAATAAACGTTATCCTTATAGGAATAAAATCAAATAAAAATCTTTTCACCATTTGCATGGATGGTTGGAGATGAACAATATCCGGCAGGATAACGACTTCATTCTTTTCAGTATTTTCATCTTTTTTTCTTTAGTTAAGGCATAGAAGGCAAGACTATCTGGCTTAGTGGCTTATCTTTGGGACTACTTTTTTTTTTTGAAGTAAAATCCTATCAGAAGAATGATTGAAAATTGATCGCCTGCAAGACTTTCACTCATTAAAACTCAATTATATTTATTTTACTATGTGAACGCAAGTGGGTACTTTAAATTAGTTACTTTTATAGATTGAATGTTTCACTCCTTAATATATATCACACATTAAAGTCGGATTGGCTACAAATTTGGTATGCTTAGAAATTTTTTGACTTCCAATTCTCTAGATAAAAATTCAAATGTGTGTGAAATTTTTATTTTTCAGTTTTTTTCGAAAACATTGTGTTTGCGGTTTTTTTGTTTGAAAGATTGGCATATTTTTGCCTCTATGCCTTGTTAATAATGACTCCACTGATTTGGTTCCAATTTCGTAACCAAATACCATCTTCCATCAAGCGAAAAATATCCTGGATTAAAGCTATTCTGAATTCATATTTTTATAAGTGTGAATTGCGTGCTCTTGTCACCATCAATTCCAACATATTAAATGAAAACTTCTTAGAGCGACATTATGAGTGTTATCGACCATATTATACTAGCTTAAAAAAATGTACATATTATTATATCATATACATACATATCAACGTTATGATAAAAACAGACAAGGAAAGTGGAGTAACCTAGTTTTGTTAGAGTAAGAGTTGTTATAGTTAAGTTAGAGCTTGACAAATATATTTTTGCAGATAGAAAACATATATAGTTAACATACACGCGATATCGTTGTTAGATTACATCAAACATTCAATGGTCTTTATTAACACTGATGTTTTATTTGGATTAATAAAATAAATATTAAGAACGGGTCTGTTAAAAAAAAAAAGTTAAACATGCTCTGGGTTATATGTTTTTCTTGTATATGTTGCTGTTTTGTTGAAGGTGAACCTTACAGAGAAACTAAAGGGTGTTTTTTTTAGAGGCATAGAACTTTAAATTGGCAATACTGTTTTATCTGGCCGCCATTTTGTCAGTTTTCAAGTGATTTATTTTTAGTTTGGTTTGGCATTTCAACATGAATATAGACTGACGTCTGAACAACGCTTCCAAATCGTCTCCAAATGGGCCCAAAACAAGATTGCCGTTGATAACAATTTTTATAAGCGAATTTCGTTTAGCGATGAAGCTCACTTTTGATTGAATGGATACGTTAATAAACAAAACAGACGGCAGATATTTTTTGCCATGCTATAATGTTCTTTTATTTCTTAACAATGTAAATATCTCGAGTTTTTTCGTTATAAAGAATTTATAATAATAATAATAAACAAAACTGCCGTATTTCGAGTGATGATCCTCAAGTGTATGTTGAAACACCGTCACATCCACAAAAACTGACTGTTTGCTGTCCTTTATGGTTTGGTGGAATAATTGCTCCGTTCTTCTTTAAAAACGATGCTGGCCAGAACGTTACAGTCAATGGTGACCGCTATAGAGCCATCATTACTGACTTTTTCATTCATCAATTGAACAACCATGATGTGCAGGAGCCGTGGTTTCAACAAGACGGCGCAACATGTCACACAGCTCGTGCCACAATTGATTTATTGAAGAAAACGTTTGGTAATTGCATAGTTTCACGTTACGGACCCGTGAATTGGCTTCCAAGATCGTGCGATTTAACGCCCCTTAACTATTTTCTGTAGAGATATGTGAAGTCGCTAGTCTACGCCAATAAGCCCAAAACGATTGACCACTTGGAGGACAACATTCGCCGCGTTATTGCCGATATACGGCCACAAATGTTGGAAAAAGTCATCGAAAATTGGACCTCTAAATTATACTACGTCCGAGCCAGCCGTGGTAGTCAGATTTCAGAAATCATATTCAAATTAAAATGAAGATTATCTATCGAATAAAGTTAATTTCATGTCAATTTAAAAAAATCATCTTTGTTTTATTCCATTTCAAAGTTGTATACCTCTAAAAAAACACCCTTTATAAATAATTTGAATATGTTTATGTATTGTTTTAAATTTTCTTATTGTTAACATAACTTCAACCAAAAATATCAAAATTCCAGAGAGTAGTTGGAAATGTAAGAAAAGAGGACAAATTTTACTTTTAACTAGAGCAACTTTATTTAAAAAGAAAAGATTGCTGGCTTTACAAAAAGATACACAAAAGCACCGGTCCAAACGTTGGGGAATAAACCCCCTCCTCACAAACGATTTTTTCTCCTCAAGACAACTTACACGTTTTAGCTTTTTATCACACCTCATACGAAACACCCTGCAAAATAAATTATAGGTACTAATTTGAAACTTTGGCTTGCCTTTTGGCATAAAACTGCCACAGGGGGTGATATTGAATTGCATTTCCATTGAAAGGACTTTAATCAATATGAGTTAAGTTTCTCCTTTGCTAGCAGGTATAGCTATTAGAGGTAACTAGCAATAAATATAAACACAACCTATTATTAGAGGACCCTTAATTTTGCGATAGATGATTGAAGCATTGGCATTATATTTGTTGTACAAGCAGCTACTCTTAAGTAGTTGATTTCTATTTGACATTTATTATTCAGTCAATTGATACAAAATCATATTTGTTAGTACGTAGGTATATTGATATAGTATAATTGGATTTCTAGATATGATTGCTCTCCTACGGGAGCTATATCTAAGTTGTTATGGATGGAATGTGAATTGGCTTGACTAACATAATATTGTATTAACAAATTGTTGATTTAGTTCCTTAATAAATCAACAAATATGGAATAACTTCCTTAATGAATCTATACTTGCTATGAAAGCACTATGTTGTGGTTTTACCTGTTTTGATTTCAAAATGGTATATATGGACGGATAATGGACATGGTTAGAATTCATTTAAATGATCAGCAATTACAAGCAACTTGATAATTTTTTCTTACAAAAGTTATTATGAGAAAGAGTCATGTCTAAGAATTTGAAAAGAACATTAATTAACTAAATTATAATGCAGAGAAATATCTTAAAATATCATATAAAGGGTGTTTTTTTAGACGTGTGGTTTTCAATCTGGCAATACTTTTTTCGGAGTTGGTCTTTTTGACAGCTGTCACTTTATTTATGCTCAATTTAATTAATAGATTTATTCCTGAACAACGTTTGCAAATCTCGGAAATTTATTGCTAAAATAATGGTTCGGTTCACGCGACACATCGTGCACTGCGTCCAATATTCAGTCGACATAATCACAAAATCGCATAAATTCGAGCAACCTTTTATCGGTTTCGCACCCCGTTTACTCTAGTGGATAATGCGCTTCCTCAGAGACGCCCTACAGTGCGCACCGAAGACGCTACTGCTGCTGTGGAGCAGAGTATCGAAGAAAACCCGTATGAGTCCATCCGCCATCGCGCGCAACAATTGGAGCTGTCGAAAATTGGGCCTCTCGGCTGGAATTTATTCGAGCCAGCCGCGGTGGCCACTTGCCTGCCGCTGTAAGAAATAATTAAACAGTAAACATGAAACGATTACACCTAAATGAAAACTTTATCATTTTGTAATAAGAAGTATTTAGATATTTGACTGATCTTAATAATTAAACAATTTTTTAATAACCATTAAAATGCAACTTTAATTTCTTGTACTATGAACTAAATTCCAAGGTGGAAGGTCATACAAACAACGCATAAAAGAATGAAATTCTCAGACTCTAAAAAATACTGAATAAGGCTTTTAATTGCGCATTTGACTTCCACTTGAGTTATTCATCCCTATAAATTCTTCTGATTCACACGTTTGATGAAGTTATGCTGCAGCAGCACAGCCAAAGGAATTATCGTCATGCGGGAACAGCTTGTTGGAATGCGTTTAACAACAACTGAAACGGATAAAGACAGTTACGGACTGCATGCATCTGTAAGCAGGTAGGTGTACTAAGATATACTTTATTTTAATTGAAGAAATGAATGCATGGTGTGGTTGTCTCCGGTTGTGGTATATTAATTTATAAAAACATAAAAACAAATATAAAAAAACAAAATAATTAAAATTTTAAATTTTATTTATTATTTTAAAAACAATAATTTTCACAACTTATTAAAAGATCAAGATTGTGCGACGCGTTTCGGATCTTCTTTCATCCATCATCGGGCGCGGGCGTACGTATGACATGAAGGTAAGATGTATGAAGAAATGAAGGTAAGATGCGGATATAATCCATTATCCAGGATGTTTGTATGAATTCACAATGTCAGTTGTCACGATAGACAGTGACGAAGAGTTGCACCAAATCTGATTCACTCAAAAAATTTCGTGTGTAAATATTATTAATAACTGCGTCCATTCTAAGAATTCTATTCGTGGTTTTCAGCCACTAATAAGATTCGTAGAATAGACGTAGTTTGGTACATTTACTTATGTTGTATTCGTATTCATACAAAAGCAATCGTATATTGCATGGGCCTTATTACCATTCTTACATTATACTATAGCATTCGTTTGTTGTACGAGTATTATTGTAATGTTTAACAATGCTCTTGCTATTCATTCGTACATTTTACAGTGCCCTTCGTATATTTTACTAATATTATTGTAGAACTTACAACCATTGAATTTGTTCTCCGAAATTCCCTAAACCATCAAGTGTTAAAATAATAACAAAAGTTACGATATTTTAAAAGTATAAAAATAATTTACTGACTTCATATTCGTATAAATAAATAGATTTATTATAAACAAAAATTCATGTAATTTTTGATGGCAATATTACTCAATAATTGCTTAAGAGGTTTTTAAGTTATTTGTTTTGAGGGCCGATAAAAGTAATTGCAATATTTAACTTATTATGTTTAATTTTCCGACATATCTGGTTAAATTAGTACGAAGTTTTTTACTAAACAGAAAGTTTGCTGTATATGCAGGTACTGCTGTATATGCAGGTACTGTAAAGTCTTATGTTATAGTAAGTGGAGTTCCACAGGGTTCTGTTCTGGGACCCATACTTTTCAACGTGTATATGTCTGACATCCCATCTTTGGATGTAAACACTAAATGAGCTATGTTTGCAGATGAAACAGCCCTTTTTGCCTCTAGCTTATTGCCTCAAAACGCTCTCGAAAGTTTACAATGCTCACTAAACATCTTACAAACCTTTTTTCATAGGTGGAAAATCAAAGTAAATGCTCAAAAATCACAGGCAATCTGGTTTTCTAGGCGTAGAAAATCAGATTTTTTGCCACAAACAATGTTACAGCTAAACTTTACTGATATCGCATGGTCTGAGAGCTCTAAATATCTAGGTCTTACACTCGATAAGAAACTCATTTTTGATAAGCATATTGCCAATACAATAAACAAAACAAATCTTTTAATACGAATTTTATACCCTTTCATTAATCGTAAATCGGGTCTTAGCACGTATAATAAAATTCTGATGTTCAAAACTATTTTCCAGCCTATACTCACATATGGTGCTCCAGTGTGGTTTGACTGTGCTGAGGCCCATCTAAAAAAGTTGCAAAGAGTGCAAAACAAAATATTAAAGTTAATGCTAAACTTGTCATGGCATTTTTCAACAGTTAGGCTTCATGATAAAGCTAATGTTAAGCAAATTAAGCTTGTACTAGATAAATTACAAGACAACTTTTATAGAAGATGTTCTTATTCTGATAATGAGCTAATTCTTAATCTCTTGAATTAGATTTATATATATATTTTTTTTTTTTTTTTATATAAATCGCATTTGGGTTTATGTGCAATTTTAGTTTTTAAGTATTATAATTATAAGGGTTTTTTTCTTGTAGCTTCTCCCTTGAATCTTTGTCAAAATCTTTAAAATTATATATTCATCTTAGTATTAATAATATTGAAGTTGTAAAGAATTTAATTTTTTATATCGCTTAAATAAACAAACACAAATGTAAGAAATATCAAACTGCAATAAATAAATAAATTATATCATTTAACTATATTTTATTAAATATTTCTAAAAAAAATTGACTTTAATTTTGTTTCGGAAAATTATTACACGCCTTCCAAATCTTGTATATTATCCTGTGAAATGTGAAAAAAAATAAAGTCGAACAGTGTAAAATTTGAGCATGAGATAAAATACATTTTTTACATAGCAATAAGTATTGTGTTTAGCATTGAAAGCCAAGATTTTAAATGTTTTTTTTTTAAATAAATCAAATAATTTTCATTTGTGTCGCCATGCTTTTACTAAGGAGAAAAATTCTCTTTAATCGAGCTGCAATATCGATTTGAGAGCAGCGTTGTTCTTGGGGAAAAAAAATGTTTTGGCCTATTTTAATTTTAATATTTTAATTAACTTAAAATCTATCTTAGAAATATGTTTTATCAATTCTTGAGGCAGACAAAAATTGCCACAAGTGATATTATATTTTTCAGAAAACTTTTCAAGCTTATACAAGTGAGTTTATAACTTCATTCTGATTCTATTGCGATTCACGTTTTGCACACGCACTGCTATGAGGAAAATAAACTCAAAACATTAATCGCGAGAGAACAAATGTTTTATTTATATACAAAATTTCCATTAAAAATTTTCTTGTCCTTAAGACTGGCCCCGAATAGAGCTAATCCGAATCTAATTGAACCTCTCTCTAAATCTATTTCTTCTATTATATTATGATGATCTAAGACCAAGACATGTTTAGAACATTCAAAACATTAGGATTTTTTTTAAAGAATCTCATTAAATCATTAAATTGAATTGATATAGTTTTAAAATCATTTATATTTTTTCAATTAATTTTAATAGAATTAGTTACATACTTAATTTTATGATTTTGGGGCCATTTTGTGATGGCCCGGGGCACGTGGCCAAAATAAGAATTTTGGGGCCAAATGGCCCGATTGGGCACTTTAGCACAACGCTGTTTGAGAGTTGCGTTCTATTATTGTAGAACAGTTTGCAACAATGTGACAGTTTTTCGTTCAGAGCTTTGTAAAAAAAAGCAAATACTTGCCATTGAAGTGTATATAATCTTTTATAAGCACCTTGAATTACAGGGACAAGTAATTGTGCGACACAGTCGTAGGTTTAATTTTTTAGGAAACTGAAAACCTTAGTTATCTTAATAAAAAGAATTGAGAATTTCGTGTCTAGTTCGAAACTTCCGGTTTTTCACAGAAAGTGAAAGAAATTTATTTATTTCCAACCGGTTTAAGTTTGCCAGTTAAAATAATTGTTGTATCTTGTTCTAGTTTATAACACCCTGTAATTTTATTGGTAGAATTGTCTATGAAAGAGGAATAGTATTTAATCATGCATTATTGTTGCTCTGTTGATGCATTTTTTGACACCACAATATTTGTGTGAGAATATTAGTAATTCAACTCTATAGCCACTTTCAGTGGAGCTCTGTAAATGGTATTTTTTGGCATTTTGAAAGATCATTCATTAGTATTTTGGGCATATGTTCTTAGCAGCTCTACAATGTCCCTATGTATGCTTATATTAAGAGTTTGCTCGTTGCGACGTAGCATGAACTGTATTTAGTTGTAAAGTTGTAAAGTTAATAGAGCTAAAAGTGATCTAAGACTTCGAATATATAGAACTTCATTTTCAAATTAAATGTAGGGAGCTGTGTGTAATAATCTCTATCAGAGCTCCAGATTTGGATTTCGCTATCTAAGAACTGTAGAAGAACAGTTTTGCTTCTAATAGTTCCAACGATGTTACTTGGGACGAATGTAATTATTTGTATATGTACGCAATAATTCGTAAAATGAACTCATAATAATTCTTAAATTCTTGTTTACAAATATAATTGGTACATAAAACGAAATAATTCGTCGATACTACCACAGGTATTATAATATAGTAACACTTCATGAATGAATTCGTAAAGATATATAGATACAAATACTTCATATATTTTGCGAATATTCGTACAATGCACAAAAATACTTCTGTTACGAATGTCATTTGTAGCTTCTTCTTAAGTGTTGGGTGGATGTACGATAGTGTAACTTAGTCATTCGTGATGGGTCTCTTTAATACATATTTGAAATTTAAACACCAAAACAATCCAATTAGTGTAGTTAAACGTTTAAAAATATCAAAAATGTTCTAAACTGATCACCGAACAATAGAAATTCTAAAAAAAAGAGTCCTACAAACTAAATAGAAATGAATTATTTTTAAACAAATATAAAATAAGGATAAATTCTTTAAATTTGGTTTGGAAAATGGAAACTGCTATTAAATAAATGACACCTGTTATTTATTTTCTCTAAACCTATTGTTTAAAATTACCTTCATCTTTTTCTACAAACTGTGTCTAGAAGTGGTTGATTTCATTTATAAAATTATATCAATTTATAAGTCATAAAAGCCACTAACAATTAAAAAACCGTAAAGAGAACTACTGTACTGTTACAACAGTAACATCGTTTGTATGCAACCAGAGGTATTGATATAATTATCCACCACACCAGGCAAGATATCATTACCAGCCTGTAGTTGTAATTATAAATGTGAAATTATGTACGAGTGGAAAACGAAACGAAACCACAACTCATTACACAGAAATTACATTATATTAAATAATGCATTTTTATCTCGTTGTGAATAAATATCTTTTGGCGGCGGCAGGCGCCAGTATAATTTTTTTATTCAATTAGGTATTCGTGCCTTATGAGCTTAATAAAACAAATGGTCATTGGTAAAAAAGAATCTTCTAGGCTCAATATTTGTATTTTTAAAATCAATTTTCTTCACGATATGACTTCCATCAATAACGAAAGGAATAAGCGAAACAGCAGAGATACATATAAGTAAGAAAAGACTTTGGCTCGTTTAAGTTGGAAAAAAGTGTGAACTCTATTTTGAGACTCTTGTTCCACCCCATACGGACATAAATCCCGTTCTGCTAACAAATATTGAACTACAATTGAATTTTCTTTTAATATGTATATTGTATATCTAAGGAAGACTCTAATAAATTACCTCGGATTAATCGTAAAACGACCAAATATTTTTGTAAGTGTTTTGATAATTGTCACATCAGATAGGCTCCCATAACTATAATTTATTTCAGACATTAGAACCACAGTGTGATCGCACATAAGAGCAATTTTGTGCATCTCATTTTATTTTACTTGGTCTATAGGGCAAGTATTTTTGTGTGGTATAAAAAATTCGAGGATGTAATCAAAACTAACACTACGATAATTGAGAAGTCCGAAAAAGTGGGTTTCGTCATGCCGTCCGTCGATCTAAGCGTCGCACAGTGTGGTGGATCACAAATCTAGCTGGACAAAATTAATAACTCGCGTTGGTTTAAATTTCTGCTAATTTTTTTGATACAAAATGATTTCAATTGTATTAATGATTCTAAACAAATAGTATTTTTTTTTTAAACTATTTTTTTTTAAAAAACAAACATTTTTAAGACAAAAATTTGGTTTCTTAAATTCATCATTCTGAGATTATTTATAGCTTTATACTTGTTTTTAGGTCAAATATTACAAAGATTCATGATAAATACAATTATTAAGTGAATTTTTACGAAAGAAGTCGGAGTTCATCATTGCTATTGTTACAGTAGAGCCTGCTTTAAAAATTTTATAATAATTGTTTTTATCTACTTGTTTTTACTTTATTACATTAATAACACAGATAATAATACACAAATACACTTATAGACTTTGTCATTCACTTACATATCCGTCGTAAAAAGATTCTTCCTCCTCAAGAGCATCAACAGTTAATAATGAAAGAACTTCTTTTGTTATTATACCTCGAACTCGAATAGGATTGAGACGTAAGCTTGAAATTAAAAGACGATTGAAAAGATTTGTATTTGTATCTACTCTCGACGTTTTTCTAGTAAATAGCTCTCTAAACTTCCTCGTGTCCTTATTTCTGGCTTCTTGAGCCTCTTCTGACAGCTGTCCTATAGGAAAAATGCAAGACCTTACTATATGTTTTCCATGAATAATGGCATTATATACCAAGGGTATTCATTTAAGTATAAGGTTCTTGTTGCAATAATGAAACCTTCAAAAGCATTATCGTTTATTGGAAAACCACTTCCTAAAGCTGCCAAAATAATGTGAAATCGTTCAATTAATTCTTTGTTTACACCTATAATTTCACTAGCACTATCTCACTAGCCTTAACAATTTCTTGAGGGTCAGTTGAATCTAAAAGCCTTTGAATCTTCCTTTTTTTTTGATTTTTCAGAACAGTCATTAAATGTTTTTGGTTTTCTTCCAGCTTTATCAAGATTTTGAGGTTGTACGCTTTCAGGTAAAACATAAGGTTCATCAAGCCAAACAGCATTTGATGTCAAAAAACGGTTGCGATGCCTTCCACTTTTTTCCCATTTTTCGCTTAGCTTAAAGCAACCAATATTAATATTTTCCTTAAGATTTGTTTTAAATTTTTCTAACAGGTCTTAAAGACCATACCTTTCCATTATTAATGACGATACGACGTCTTTTCGATGTATTTCGGGAGTTTTTTTTCCCATTCTTCAAAAATTTCCTTGCGCGATAGAGTGGAGGTCATACTGGAAAAGTGAAAAAAAATGTATGGCGGTCGCAAAAACACGCAAAATATTTTGTATTTACCTTAAAGTGAACACTTAACAGATTAATTTAAGTATAGTCTTGCAGCGGAATTATTAATTAACTTTAACTCTACTTAAAAAAAGAAAATATTTTATTTTTTCCACTTTCTCACCCTCTCACCAAAATAATTTTTTTTTAATACTTCAAATGGAAATAATTGAATAAAAATTATTATATTTTACCTTGAAATATAGTTTAATAATAACAAAAAAAAATTATAACAATAAAATCACCGTAGCCTTTTTAATCGTAAACCAAAGTTATACCAAAAAAACACTTTTCTCTGTTATTTGAATGCACCTGTTGACAACAACTGACTTTGAAGCTTAATTTTTCCTAATCAGTGTAAAAAATAAAAAAAACAAAACATGAATAACAGTTACCTATTGTATTGAGAAGCTAAACAAATGATCAGAAGTCATGTGGCTTAACTTTTTTTTTTTAATTTTGTCCAGCTAGATTTGCGATCTACCACACTGTGCGTCGGTGCGTCTGTGCGTCCGCTGTAATTTTAGGTAGAGCTTAAACAAGTGGTCTTAATTGCAAGGAATTTAGTACACAGCTTTTCTATGTGATTTCCCATCAGAAAAATTCGAATTTTTGTTTTAGCTCACCTATAACGGGTAGCTTAGCTGCCATACAAACATTTTTCTTTGGAGGTGGTGAACTACTCATGAGTAGATGAAAACTTTAATCTAGTACTCTCGAGCTATCATGTGCGAGTAGATGAGCAGAGTAGTTACGCACCTAAAACCCCCCAGAGGGCATCCGGTAAAGTTAAGAGATTTTTCATGTGCATAGCATTTTATTTCAATTTGTGAATTTGTTTACAAATGTAAACAAAAAAACACTTTTAAAGAAACCAAGTTAATTATTCGGATTGATTGATTAAGATGATTTATATGTTAAGGAATAACTTCGTATTCAATTGGTAGACCAGAAGCCTTTTGGTTTCGATTTTGAAATGAAATCCAGGATCATTTGCTCTCTTTAAGAAAAACTCTCTTTTTTGAACGAAGAGAGGAAAACGCCATTAATCTAAGCCAGTAGTCTACGCATTATATTATTTATTTATATATTTATTTTATAAATTTATAGAAAATTACCATATTTACGGTCACCTGTTATCCACCAACAAAAAAAAAAACAAAATCAACCAAGTAAAGGGTGTTTTTTTTAGACGTGTGGTTTTCAAGAAAAAATAAAACGCATATAGATAGATAGATAAATATTTATTAAATAGATAATCAAGTTGTGGTTTACATATTGTGTTTTTACCACAGCTTTTACAGAGATATGATAGTGTATACCTATTTTACTACTGAAAAATATTATGAGATATAAATTTGCAATCCGATATTAATTTGATTTGACTTGAAGGAAAACCTTCATAATAATTAGGAGAAAAAAAAAAATAAAATAAATAAAACGCATATAATTAAATGTAGCTAATGGCCAAAAAATTTTGCTTTATTATAAAGATAAGGGTTTGTCATTATGTTTTAAAAATGATTTCGGGCAAGTGGCCGCCCGGCTGGCTCGAATAAATTCCAGCCGAGATGCCCGATTTTTTACCACTTTTTGCAACAATTGGGGCCGTATGTCAGCAATAACACGCCTAATATTTTCTTCCAAGGCGTAAATCGTCTCGGGATTATCTGCGTAGACAAGCGACTTCACATTACCCCAAAAAATAGTCCAGCGGTGTTAAATCGCACGATCTTGGAGGCCATGCTTCCTTGGATATTGCGCTCACCAAAAGTTTCCTTCAATAAATTGATTGTTTCGTTGTTTGTATGGCATGTAGCGCCATCTTGTTGGAACCAAAGGTTGTCTACATCAACATCCTCTAATTCAGACACGAAAAAGTCATTAATCATGGCTCTATAGCGTAATGGCATATCAATAATGGCTTGTGTGTTATGATCACTCCACAATTTTGCTTATTAACGTATACTCATTCAGACTATAGTCTGTCAAAGCTCTTCAAATCCAGAAATCTCACCATAACTTCAAAATTGCTGCTGTACAGGACCATGGTCCTGCCAGTACTCACATATGGATCCGAGACTTGGGTGCTTAGCAAAAGGCACTCCGACCTTTTAGCCGCGTTCGAGAGAAAAGTCTTAAGGAGAATTATTGGCCCCATATGTGAGGAAGGACGATTCCGGAGACGGTACAATCATGAATTGTACGCAATCTACCTTGAAGCAGATATCGTGATAAAAATTAAGCTCGGTAGAATCCGGTGGGCAGGGCACCTAGCTCGCATGAGCGAAGAGGAACCTGCTCGGAAAGTTCTTTGTGGTACATTCTATGCTAGACGACAGCGTGGTAGACCATGCCCGGAGCCTTGGGGTGCGCAACTAGATAGCGCGGCGGCTCGAGACCGGGATGGGTGGAGAGACTTGTTGAAGGAGGCCAGGACCGGACCCCGGTTGTCAAGCCGATGATGATGATGATGATTCAACCAAAAAAGAGCTTCCTCGCTAAACAAAATTTTCTTTTGAAAATCGGGATCAACAACGATCTCGTTTCGAGCCCATTTTGCGCAATTTTCAAACGTTGTTTAGGAGTAAATCTATTTATTATAAAATGGCAAACCAAATTGAGCATAAATCAAGTGACAAATGTCAAAAAGACTAACTCCGAAAAAAGTATTGCAGGATTTTAAACCACACGTCTAAAAAAACACCCTGTATATAACCCAATTGGATACCACAATCAGCCTTGAACCAAAAAAGAACATGTTTATAGCGATGTGACCCAATCTCGCTATTCGTATTTTTGGTCACAATATGTTAACTTTTTCATCACAAATTAAGGCAGAATTACTCTTTTATAGTATGTACATAAATTATTTCTGCTTTGCAAATGGTATTCTGGAATGTGGGTATTAAAGAATTTTCATACAACTAGGTATTATTATTTCAGCAAAATAAATATTCTTTCCAGGTTGGTTTAAAAAATTGCGAATATTCCTTATTTCTTTTTTACGAATTCGATACTGAAAGAGATAATATTTAAAATTAATAAAAAATATGTTCTCTTATTTATGTGCATAATGTTGTTATAGAAACATACAGAGAATCTTTGAGATACAAAAACATTTTCGAAGATGGATGCATTTAAACTTGTTTTCTGTATAAAAATTGAGTTTTAAAAATAAATATAAACTAAATAATAACAATCCAATATACTACGATAACAGACAAGCAACCTGTTGAATCAACTTCTTCTGGGTTTTAAATTTCATTGAATTACACAAATAATAACAACACAAAATACTCATATCAAACATAATACATTTTGCATTCATGGATAATACATAGATCGAGAAAACAGTTTCATATTAATTTTATCTTTTGTTCAAAAACAAAAAAAAAACTTAAACATTCCTTAAAGAAGAGCAAAATTCAACTGAATCTTTATTGTTTATGTTTATAAATTGAGTGGAATAACTTTTGAAGCACACCGCAACCGCACCGATAGAAGACTGTGAAAAAGTTACTCATACGCCATACTATTACTCGACCTGCGCAATTCATTTTGATTATTATAGCAGACCTTCCACGTTCCACCATGTGGAATGTGGGTAAATGAAATTTGTTGCAGCATCTTTGTTGTTGAGCAAAAGTCCATAGCAAAGAAACATTTCTCACTCTTCACTTTCACTCCACTAAATTAAAGGAATCTGTAGAACTTTGAAATCGATGGATAAAATAATTCAAATTTCAAAGAACAATGACCAATTGGCATAGGTAAAGGTACCTATACTTAACATGAACATAAAACAACCATCGATGTACACTTAACAATAATATTCAATAAGATGGTTTAACGATCTATGATTTTTACTTCCTAGACAGGTAGATACTTTAGAGCAAGTTTAGGATTCGTAAATTAAATTGGCCACGGGATTTTTATCAAACCTGACATAACGACGATAGGGAACGCAAACAAAGTGAGGCCGGAAATTCTGTCTATCTGTTTGTCTGCATATATATGTGTGTACGTCAACCTACAGTCTAAAGGCCTGGAGCGATTTTCTTGAAATTTTGAAATTAAGGTTTTTTTCTATATTTCCTATAGGTAGAGCAAAAATTTTAATTTTTTGTAGCTCCAAAAATAACGGTATCTGACATATAACCGTTATGAATAATATAATTAATCTCCGAAATAGCTCTACAGATTTTGATATACAAATGTTTGTGTTTATTATTGTAAGTGTAGTACCAATTAAGGATTTCACATCCCTGATTATAAAAAAGATACCGAACGCCAACCGTAGTTGGCCTAGCTGTTCGTACCGTACAAATAAAAAGACAAAGGATATATTAAATCTATATTTACTTAAACCGTATTGTTCTACGTCTACCAATCGACTGACTTCCTAACCCACCTATTGTAAATTCGCCCAGCCAATCAAAATGCTGACCAAGCTATTTCGCCTACCGGATGAATATAGGTATATCGCATTATGCACTACCTAAGCTAACGCAAAGGTATGTAAGTGCAATATCAGCAGGTTCCCATGAATGCTCAATGCTTGGTTCATCGACAACCAATCGGATCACGTTTCCGAAGGTCAACGTCGCTGGCGTGTGTTAACTTACCTACCTATATTTTGGTAAACAAAATTGACTAAGAACTATTATTAAAGGTACTTTGTCATAGAACCGTTTTTTAGATTTTCGACTTCATCGTTAACGGCTTGACCAATTTCCATAAACATTTTTGAACAGGAATTCCTTTAAAATTAAAAAAAAGACTTTTCAAAAAAAAATTTTTGGATTTTAAAAAGTGGGAAATAACCTCACATAATTTTCAGATGAAATAATGTTTCAGCTGTATCAGTGGGAAAGAACTTCACCGACTAAAAAATTAAACTATTTCCCGCTATAGAGGTGGGAGGTAGAGAGTAATTTCCCATGTGATTGTTGTTCCCGTGATTCACTTGCTTGTAAATTATTGCTATAGTTAAAAATAGATAATATCAAAAATAATAATTTGGGTCCGCCAGATAACTTTTTCTTTTTTGAAAATGGCGCAAAACATCGAGTGTAGCTTCATCCTGTTGAAACCAAATGTTTCCAATATCCTCCTCTTAAATTCGTTCAACATGGCCCGATAACGATCGTCATTGACTGTAACGGCCACTCCTTTCTCATTTTCGAAAAATGGCCCAATTATGCCTCTGGACCAAAATCCGCACCAAACAGTGACTCGTTTTGGGTGTATCTGCTTTTCAATGTATGCGTGCGGGTTTTCTGTGCCCCAAATGCGACAATTTTGCTTGTTTACTACCCGCCAAGATCAAAATGAGCTTCATCTGAAAAGATGATTTTTTTTTGGCAAAATCGGTATCTTCTCTTAGTCGATCGCAGGCCCACTTAGCGAAGCGTATACACAACCATATTCGTTCAGCGGAAGGATAAAACTAATTATCTGTCAAATCAGCACGAAATAAGCACTTGTTGAAAGAAAAGTTAGATGGCGGACCCTTTACATTTTTTGAGATTTTATTTTAATTCTTCGGTATTTTTAAAATTTGAAATTTTTGTAAATTCAAGATTTTTGTCATTCTATATAACGTTATGATCCTAAATTTATTATTTTTACAACTTTGGTTAAGATACTTTTTGCCGGGAAATTGAAAATAAAAAATAGTTTTGATGGACACTTTTAAGGAAAATATCATTAAATCAATCATCAATGTTTGTACTTTTCCATTAAGTGTGAAAAGCAATATCATTCAAATGGCCGCCTTGGGAATATTCGCAGCATATGCGATTCTTTTGAGGTAATTTTTAATCACTTTTTCGCATATTTCAGGCAGTATCTCGGTCTTTACTTCAGTAATGTTGATTTTTAATGCGTCTATAGTTCGGGGATTATTCGCATAAACACGGTCTTTTTCACGGGCCCCACAGAAAAAAATCTAACGGTGTCAAATCGGCAATTGATGTCGCCAAAACGTGAAATTACAAGACCAGGAAACTTCTAACGCAATAAAGCCATAATTGGACATGTTGTGTGGTTTATTGTTGCCCCGTCTTGTTGGAACCACATATATCGTCCAAGTCCTGATTTGCAAATCCAAATGCAAAATATGTCTTATACTGCGAAAGCCGTGAAATCTATAAATTCGGATCATCAGCAACAATTGCACTTGTAACAGCAATATTTTCGACTGAGCGTGCATTAAGCCATACACTATCGTAAATGGCAAAAACTCTTCTAATATTATGACACTTCAGATGACGGCTGAGTTTGACAGGTGTCAAATGCCAACCGTACCAACTTGAAACCGCGAAATTAATGACCCTTTAGTACCTTAACATCAGACTGTTTAAAATTTAGCGCCTATAATTTTAAATGCTTAATCTAAGTGAATATTTCCCTTTTTAAGTGCATGAAAATTCCTTATCCACAATGCAATGCACATAGTTACTTGTTTCTTAAGTATACACATCCATATATAACGGGTGATTTTTTAGCTGGTTTGGTTTTGGCAACACTGGTTTTGACAGCTGACGTGTGTTTAGTACCTTGTGTCACTGTCAAACAGCTTCAGTTTGGTTTGCAATTGGATCGTCTTACAAATGAACAACGCTTGCAAATTATTGAATTTTACTATCAAAATTCGTGCTCGGTTCGAAATGTTCATCGCGCGCTGCTTGTGTTCAGCGATGAGGCTCATTTTTGGTTGAATGGGTACGTAAATAAGCAAAATTGCCGCATTTGGAGTGAAGATCAGCCAGAAGCATTGCAACAGCTACCAATGCATCCCGAAAAATCCACTGTTTGGTGCGGTTTATGGGCCGGCGGCATTATTGGGCCTATTTCTTCAAAGATGATGCGAATCGCAGCGTTACTGTCAATGGTGAACGCTACCGAGCGATGATAACAAACTTTTTTTTGCCCGAAATGGAAGTTCTTGACTTGCATGATATGTGGTTTCAACAAGATGGTGCCACATGCCACACAGCACGCGAAACAATGGCGCAATTGCGAGGCGAGTTTGGTGAACAGTTAATTTCACGTTTCGGGCCGGTCAATTGGCCGCCTAGATCGTGCGATTTGACACCATTAGATTATTTTTTGTGGGGGTATGTCAAGGCTAATGTCTATAGAGACAAGCCCGCTTCGATTGACGCACTGGAAGCCAACATCCATGCATTCATTCGTGAGATACCGGCCGATATGTGTGAAAGAGTATGCCAAAATTGGACTCAGCGGATGGGCTACCTGAGACGCAGCCGCGGTCAATATTTGCATGAAATTATCTTTAAACATTAAATTGCAAGATTCAAACTATCGATTCAAATAAATATTTCATTCATTTTTTCGAATTTTTTGTGTTTTTTTTTTTTAAAAAGTTCTAAACCTCTTAAAAAATCACCCGTTACATACATACTGCAGTACAGTAAAATGTGTTAAAGAACAATGGCTATGATGCTGGGAGAAAGTGAATCTAGTTTAGTGTTGGGTTTGTATAACTACTCATGAATTATTCTGAAAATGATGAGTGTTTCATACAGAACAGATATTACATAGAATCAACAAGTTATTATTTGATTTACTACATAACATACGACCTAAAATCTAGTTCCAGATTTGTTTGTATTCAAAACTAAGCAGACCTAATATTAAAAGTATGTTGGACGTATATAGGTGAACTACTATAGTGACGTTGTATTTGTATTTATGATTTGTAAGTGCATGTTCTCATTTTAAATTTAGTTCACACACATAACATTTATTATCCTGATAAAATTTTTAAATATAGAAAAATAATAAAATCACTATGGGGTACCTACCATTGCTACCACTTTTATATTATAAATTATTTTAACAAAAGATATGTCTGTGCGAAACATGAACGTTGCATGTTTGTGAATCCTTTAACGTGCTGCAATTTTAAACATGCAAACACCTTTTTGTGACAAGACAAATTTTATTTATTAGCTGTGCTAGAAAATAAATAGAATCAGGATGGTCATATCTGATATACCCATCCCATAATGTGGTGGATAAGGTATCATTATAAAGTTCGATATATGTAAAGGGTGTTTTTTTTTGACGTGTGGTTTTTAAGAAAAAATAAAACGCATATAATTCAATGTTATGTCCAAGAATTAAGCTTTATTATAAAGATAAGGGTTTGACATTATGTTTTAAAAAATGATTTCGGGCAAGTGGCCGCCGCGGCTGGCTCGAATAAATTCCAGCCGAGAGGCCCAATTTTCGACCACTTGATCTGTGGAAGATAGCTAAAATCATACCACATCCAAAAAATGCTAGGGGTTTTGAATTTAAGCCTATCTCAGTCCTATCCTTTTTGTCTAAAGTCTTTGAGAAAGTTTTACAGAAACAAATCAATGATTATCTTATGGCGAACTCTATATTCTTACCCCAAACCAATCTGGTTTTCGTAAGAACCACAGTTGTATCACAGCACTTTTGAACGTTCCTGATAAGGCAAGCGTTGGATAAAGATGAGGTAACGTTTTTGGTTTTGCTTGATTTCTCAAAGGCTTTCAACACATCACTTAAATTTATGTAATAAGCTTCTACAACAGTTTAATTTGTATTATTAAAGCTTAAAGCTTATAAATTCTTATTTGACTCATAGAAGGCAAGCAGTTCAACTTGGGGATAGTTTGTCTGATTTTCTGCTAAAAGTTACCGGTGTTCCTCAGGAGTCCATACTTGGTCCTCTATTGTTTTCTATTTATGTCAACAAACTTCCATCTTTAATTGAAAACTGCTCTTGTCATATGTATATGCAGAGTATGTTCAGCTTTACTTTAGCTTCCCCCTTGGACTCATTGACGATGGAGCTTTCAGTGTCAACGAAGACCTTGAAAAAATGTTTAAATTGGTCCTATTTAAATGGTCTTATTCTAAACCCGAAAAAATCAAAATGTGTAGTTATTTCCAGAAGGAGTCTAAATCTTGATTATTTTCCGCCGATTATGTTGAACAATGATCCAGTCCAATATTTTGAAACTGCCAAAATTCTCGGAGTGGCTTTTAACCGCTTCTTGACTTGGGACAACCATATAAATGGACTTGTAGGCAAAGTTTATGGTGCACTTCGTGCATTATGGGCAACCCAGTCTTTTACACCAGTAAAAACACGTTTACTTCTTGCCAAGACTTTAATAATACCCATTTTGATATATGGGTGCGAAATTTACTGCAACTGTAACTTTGTTAGCAAGCGTAAACTTAATGTGGCCTTCAATAGTACTGTTTGTTATGTCTTGGGCTTACGAAGGTACGACAGATTATCTCGGTTTGCTACTCTATTGCTGGACATGCCATTGGAAAGTAACCTTTAACTTCGAAGCTTGTTCTTGCTCTCTGATATACTGCTAACACGCCAACCACAATACTGTTTTGACAAAAATAGTTTTGCTTACTCGCATAGATCTCATCAATTGACTCATAGTCGCTATTCGTTTTTAACATCCGATCGTCAATTTTTCGTAAATTCAGAATTCAGTCCGTCTTTGGAACTCATTACCACGTAATATAACAGAAATTCAAAATGCAACAAGCATTAAAAAGGCTTTAAAAAATCATTTTTCAGGAAATATGTACATAAATGAAATTGTAAATACTTCATTAATTATTTAAATTTATTTGATTATTAACTTCAATTTTGTATTTAATTTAACTCTTTGCTTGCTCTACTTTGTAGAATTAGCTTATAACAATCTTATAAGATATTGTATCTTACAGTTATTTAGCATTCACGAAATAAAATTAATAAACTAGAAATAATGCTAGTTCTGATCTTGAGATGATAATCCCTTGGTTGAATGAAAATGAAAGAATTTTCCAAAATTCTAAAATCTTGAAACCTGAATATTTTTTGACATATGTATGTATATGAAGTTTCGCCTTAGCGCATAGACTTAAAACAACTATAAAGAGACAAAGCCCTTTGCCTTAATAGTGGAGATTTGTATTTAAGGTATAGATAGATATTCAGTCCCTTGAAATAGATGAATATAAGAAAAATTTAATTTCACGATTCAACCCTATTCTACATATATACATAAAGTGTGTTCAGCACATAACACATACATAAGCTAAGCACATCATATTATCAGGCATACTTACTTCTAAAATGAAAACTTTGTCAATGCCTTGCGCTGAATGTATAGTTTATCGGTTTTAAAAATGTCCACACATCGCTATAAGTAAAGCAAGTCAGAATTGGTTTTAGCTGATATCCATTTGAATAATTCAAGCAACTTTTCAAAATTCAAATATCAATAAATAATTTCTTTATATTTTGAGTTGACAGTGGATTCGATGAAATCAAAGTTTTTCGGTAAAATTTTCGCACAGTTTTTTGTGCGATTTTTTTTCTAATGCAACTGACATGAACGATAGAGGGATTCCCTTTTTTGTGTCCTTTCAAAAAGTTTTATTTTTCCATCTCATTGGTTAAGTGTAAACTCATTTAAAACTTCCACCATTGACTTTAACTTCAAAGAGATGGTGGTTCTGTGTCTTGTAAACAATGGCTTAAAATGCATTTTCTACACAAACTTAAAACTTTATTTAGGATAATGAATGTAGCCGAAACGAAGACGACCCTTAGTTAAAGTAAACTTTGACAAAAAGAAAAAAAACTTCCCTCCATCTAGAGGACTTTGAAGTGATTCTTAAGTTTTGTTTTCTTTCTGCTTTGAAGGATAACAAAAAGAACAACTCTGCTTGTCCATTAATCTTTTTGCCTTGAAGAAATTTGAGAAGGTCCAATAAAAAAAAAAAAAAGGTTTTGTTTTTAAAGTAGAGTAACACAATATTGGATAGAGGGTAGAGCCGTGCTTACGTTGTTACTGATGCAAAATCAAAACTAAACAGCGTTTAAAAATGTTTACTTCATTTAAATAATTAAAACTTATTTTACGAAGTACTATTCTACGGTAGCTTAGGAGTGGTGTGTTGGAGGTCTGGGTTCTATTCCCAACCTCGTCTACCTAAATAAAAAAATATGCACGACTGGGTCGCAAGAACTTGCTCTTGTGGTTATAACAACTGTAATATAGACAGATCGTGAAGATAAATGTTAATGGTACAATGATAAGTGTGTTTTTAAGTGCATATAATACCTGCTTAAGAAAAAGATATGGCGATAAACTTCTCCGCTTATGAACTAAGAGAAAATTAAGAATAGTAAGTATAATAACTGTTATACAATTATACATGGCATATTTTTGTGAGAAAATGTTTTGTCCTATCCCTGCAAGCTCAGGTAAATGTCCTTGTATGAAAAAAAAACATTTATTACACCACAGTGTTTAAAAAAAGGTGAATAAAGTTAGCAGGACACTTTTCATAATTCGGAATAAAAAGCGTGTAGTAACTAGCTGGCCCGCCCAGCTTCGTACGGATGGACAAACCTAAGCTTCGCATAAAAATTAAAAAAGAAAATATAAATAATTATATTTAAGCTAATTTTTGTAATCGAATACTACTTAACCCTTTACCGCATACGAAGCCAAATATGGCTTTCTGCAGTTATGTGCCTTTTTCTCCTCACTTCAATAAAAAAAATGATCAAAACACAGCAGGATCCTCTTCTGTGCATTTCTGAGAACAAATGGCTGTAGTTTTGAACTCGTGCACCAAATAAGAAGGAAGATATTCATGTTTCCAGGTCAGTCGGTTACTTATTGTCATTGAAAACGGAAGTGTGAAAAATTTTCTTATTTCAAATAATAATAACTTTGGTGTTAGGTGAGTTAAGTGGTCATAAAAATATATTTCTGATTCTTTGTCTAATTCTCTTTGAAACGAATGTATTTTTATAAAAAAAAAATATTATCTTGCTCGTTTGAGAGGTAAAAGTGTACAAGCCATATTTGGCTTCGTATGCAGTAAGGGGTTAAAAATATACAAATTTAGTACAAATTTGTATTCAAAGAGAAATTTTTTTTTTTTTTTTTAATGAAATAAGTCTTAAAACAACCCAAAGAAGTCATTTTAAGCGTTTTTTATTTTTTTCCTCTTTAAACAATAATTCATGCGGTAAAGGGTTAATGGGTTTTAACCTACTTCACATTATGAATGGCTAAATACGTTAAAACATGATCCTCTAAGTCCAACATTTATTACTTTCCCAACAAAAAGGATTTTTGTAATCAAAAGCCATACTCTATTGTTTTTATCCCATTTCACTCGAAGAATATCAATTTTTTTAAAATAACCTTTTGAACACAAACAATTTTTTTTTAAATCGGATGCAACTTTTCATTTTTACCCCATTTTACCCTACAAATAACAAAATTTGAAAAAGGAATATCCCTAATGCAATTTCCTAAGATAAACCTTTTATACAAAAAAGTATTTCCTAAATCTGATAGCATTCATTTTTACCCCATTTCACAATTCTAATATTAAAGTTTTGAAAAATAATATCTCTAGGGCCATTTCCTAAGAAATACCTTTCAAACTAAAAACGAATTTCTTAAATCGGAGTTTTTTATGTTTACCCATTTCACCCTAAAAATAACAAAAGTTAAAAAGAATATCTCAAAAGCTATTTCCTAACAGCTTACGGCGCCACGTGTTGAGAATTTTCAGACTTGTCTTTTTTCTTAAAAATTTGCAGAGCAATTACGAATAAACCTACAGAAAGAAGTATCCAATTTGGTGCAGTCGTTTCCAAGTTTTAAACATTTAAGCCCACCACGATCAATTTTTATATATATAAGTAGATTAGCTGCTATTTAGTTGTTAATTTTGTTATACGCAAAACAAAAATTAATCGCTCTGTTATATTCCGATAAATCGGGTGTCCTTCTAACTAGACGTCAAGTCCGTTCATTATTATAATGAATTGTTCATTATTTGAAGTCGATGTTTATTATGAATTATTTTGTATTCAATAACATAGAAATGTCAATTATTTCAAAAGCTGTTCATTATTTGTTCAGTAATTTATTTAATTTTTTTGAAACAAAAACGAAAAACTAAACCAAAAATCTTTCAACAAAATGATAATGCGAACGGGCCCTAATTTACTAAATGTAAGGTCGAAACTATGAAATCTATTTTAATTTCTTAATTTAACTACGAAATGGCCTGTTTAGAGTTCAGAGAATATTTAAAACAAAAACCAGATTTAATTAAGCAAATCTATACCTTCTTCAGGAAAGTATTCAAATATTTAACAAATAAAAATGAGGATTCTTATTAAGTTTTTAAGTGTTTATTTGACTCTAACATTTAGTTTAAGTAAAGACTGGATTTTATTTATTGTTGCCAAACATATTATTAAGAGTTCCTTCTGTAGTAAATATTAATTTTAATTAACTAAAGCAAAGACTTAATCGTTGTATTGGATTTTTTATTGAGTTATTTTTTTAAATAAAAATAATTATTAAAACCTGGGTTTAATTTTTTTGTTTCTTTTTGTCCATTATTTGGAATTTAAAAATATGGTCACCGTAACTATAGGATACACTACTCTTTCTAAATCGCTACAAATAATCTGCAAATATTAAGATTCTTTTTTGCTTGAATTCTCTTCGAACATGATCATTCATCGGATGACATTTAGCTAAGTGTGATGCACTTGAACAAAACCATATAATTATAGTAATAATTGCACTAATAGAGAATTTAAATTAACACTGTCACTTTTAAAAATTAATTTTCGAAGAATTATTATGTGATCATAGCTTCAAAGTGAATGCTTTGACCAAATTTATTTGGTGCAGATAATCCCCAGACATGTTTAAGCACCCTTGTAGCGGATTAAGTACTTCAACAGCTACAAAAATTAAAAAAAAATACCAGACAGCATGAAATATATCGATCATTGAAATCCTTCGAGCTGAAGCAAGAAGTGACAACATACCCGTTCTTGACCACTTACCGAATATCTGTAGTGTCAAAAACTACCTAACCTAACCCATGTCTGTATAAAAATTATATAGAAAGGTTGCAAGAACTCAAATATAACTGTTTCATATATCTTTATACATATATACGTTTCCTAATAGTCACTTGCGAAACTTAAACGAATAACCAGAATGCACGAAGAATTTCTATTTTTTGTTGCTTTTCTCAACTTTGTGAGTTAGTTGCTGTCGTCTGTCATTGCAGCTTTGCAGCTCTTGCCAGCCAGCAGCCAGCAGCCAGCGCCGCGGCAGTTTGAAAATATACTTTAAGTTTTCTTCAGGGGATATCTTCTTCTATTTTCAGTTTAAATAAATCCCCGACAGGATAGCGGATGAAAATGGCAAACATCACGGTCAGGTGACGACGAACGTTTTGCAAACATTTTTAAGCATTAGTTTTTTTTTTTTTTGTAATGCCTTCGTCCTTCGCTATGGAAAGAAAGGATAACAAGAAAATAAAACTTATAAAGACGTATCTTTTGTTTACTTGGAAACAGAAATAGTTCAAATAGTTTAGGGGTGTTTTTAAAAGGTAGTTGAGTATCCTTGCATTATAAAAGACCAAAGGGGTAGTTTAAATAATATTTAAGGTTGCATTTAAAGTTATAAGATATTCTGCCATACGAAATTAAGTCAGTTTGATACAGACAAAAAGCCATACCAAGAATCAGAACTTGATAATATTTATAAACTACACAACCGTTTGAAGATTCCGTAAAATCACCTTATTCTCTATTTAAATGCCAAGGGCTAATTGAGTGAATAATTTAAGTTATAAGTTTCACTGAAACTAAAACAATTAACCACTAAACCACGGTTTGCTTTGTGTGCTGTGGAAAACAATTTTCTAAACGGTTCTGTGAAAATAATTAAAGGTTCACAGAAAATTCATATACAGCGTGATTCGTAATGGGTGATTTTTTAAGAGGTTTAGAACTTTTTAAAAAAAAAAAACACAAAAAATTCGAAAAAAATTAATAAAATATTTATTTGAATCGATAGTTTGAACCTTGCAATTTAATGTTTAAAGATAATTTCATGCAAATGTTGACCGCGGCTGCGTCTCAGGTAGCCCATCCGCTGAGTCCAATTTTGGCTTTACGCCCAAATCCTTCCGCAAAATTTTCCACGTAGTGCTTTAACAAAGGCCTAACTGCTGGGAACGGCGCCGAATCGACATTTCGCGGTCTTCTGTCACACTAGCTGATACGGCCGCAATATTTTCTTCACTACGCACAGTACGTAAACGTGTTGGTGGTTTAATGTCCAACAAAGTAAATTTGGTGCGAAATTTGATCACAATCTTCCGAATAGACTGCTCAGAAGGTCGAGAATGCCGATCATAAAATGGAAGCAGCGCGCGATGAACATTTCGAACCGAGCACGAATTTTGATAGTAAAATTCAATAATTTGCAAGCGTTGTTCATTTGTAAGACGATCCATGGTTAAATTGCAAACCAAACTGAAGCTGTTTGACAGTGACACAAGGTACTAAACACACGTCAGCTGTCAAAACCAGTGTTGCCAAAACCAAACCAGCTAAAAAATCACCCATAGTCAATCATAAGGTTTGACAAAAAGCTAGGGCGTGTAGGTTGGGACGGGGCAAGAAAAAAATCGTATGGATATGTGGGTATCGATCCGTTTAGACAGGAGGGGCAATTTCCTAAAAAAAAAGACTTAAAACCTAAAACAAATTATTAACAAAAAAGACGGTTACCATGTTAAACCTTTTCTTGAAGCCAGAAATCCAGTATTTAAATTTGTTTTAAGTCAAAATAATTTACTGAAAATTAGTGAAAAATATATTTTCAAACTCAAAATTTTGATTTTAATACCTAATGTTTTTATTAGTTTTTAGTCAAACACCAAAACCCAGATGCTTAAATTTCTTCTAGTTGAAAAAAAAAAAAAAAAATGAAAACAACGAAATTAAAATTCCCTTAAATTGACTCAAATCCGGTGCTTAAGTCGCCCTAAAGAACTTTTTTTCACAACTTAGGTAGTAAAGTAGATTTAGTTATTTTCAATTTTCTCTAAAACTGCAAGACATTTTAGGATACGGGTTTCTGTTTTTGAATAAAAATTTATAAGAACATTGACTTTTGCAAACTAAAATAGTACTTAATCAGTTAAAATATTGAAAACAAAAAAATAGTTTTTCTTTTTATTTAATTTTTTTCAAAATTTTTAATTTGAAAATAAATTTAAAAAAAACTATTCCCTTTGAGCACTTTATTTAAAAACAAATATAAAAATAAGAATTTCTGGCCTTACAAAAAGGTATAACAAGGTATTGTAGGTGTTACCGTTGTTTTTTAATATTTGTTTTTCTGTTTTAAGTAATTTTTTTTAGAAAATTGCCCTTCCTGCCTAAACGGGGGAATAGACTCCCTTCCTAAACAATTTTTTTCTTGTCTCGACCCAACCTACACGGCCTAGTTTTGTACCATACCTTATAGTAATTAACATGAAGACATCAAGAAAAACGAGGTCGTTAGTGAAAACAACTTACTGACCCCACGTTGGGCGCCAAAGAAGTTGTGTTCCTTTAATTTTTCACTTTTTAAATTTCACTAAATAAATAAAAATAAATAATCATATAATATGCTGAAATAGCATTTTTTATCAGTAAATATTTTATCTGGACTCTGATAGGGAGATTGTCTTGACCCTATTTCTTTAACTCTTTAATAGAAATAAATCATATTTAAAATCTTCAATGAAAGCGCACAGTGTTGGTGCATTAAATTTATTTTCGTAATTTAAGAATTACATAGACTTCGATTCTATCCTCCGCCTTGATTTTGGGGATAGATTTATATCTTCCTGTCCTATTTTCGTCCTTGGATGAATATGTATTGGACTCAAGTGAGAATCTATATGCAATTTTACCATTTATCCTTTCAAAACTGTTGGACTAAAAATTAAATAATTATGATCTCATTTTGCCGCTGTCATTAAATTTGATTCAAAATATTCAACTCTGCGAGAGCACAAACTCAAAAAATCATCTCATAGATAATTGTCTGCTATATAGCTACCACCAAAAAATCGATGGATACAAAAAACTCTTGATTCCTTTTTGCAAATAAAAACAAAATCAAGGAATGTGGCAAACTCACAGAGTTGTTCAATTTTCAAGATGAAATGAAAACACGAGTTGTTAAGGAAAAAGATTTCAGCTCACTTCATAAAATACTTTCAATAAAATGGAAGTTATTTTTTGTTTGGAATATTATTGAACTTGTTATTTGAAATTCGAATTTTTTAGAGGAAGAGGAATTTAAGGAATCCTTTAGAAATTCAACAACAAAGTAATTTTAAAGGTGAAAGATATTCTTTTTACATTTGTATGTTATTTTTTTTTTTTTTTTAATTATAATATCGATCTTTTATATTTTAATAGAATTTCTATTTTAAGGTCCTTTTTAAGATTGCATTCATGTTTTAACTTGTAAAATTACAAGGTTACCTTAAAATAAGTACAGTTATCCTGATTTTCAACAAATAAAGTAGTGGACTTGGTAAACTTTCTTATACTTTATCTTACGTATACTTTATCTTACGTGGTTTTAAAGCACGAGTGGAAAATTATGTAATTATGGGAGCCTTTTAGAAATGAATAAAACAGCACCATGTTGCACATAATACATGCTTCAATCCAGGCACGTAGCCAGGGTGGTGGGGGCCTTGAGAAGCTGAAGCCAATTTATAAATGATTTGTGTCTAAGCAAATTTAGTAAAAAATAAAGATTTTTAATATCAATTCAAATCTATAAGAATAAGAAGACTATCTAGGTATAGTTTATTTGATTTGGTATCAGTTAAGAATCTTCTTCGTTTATATCAAGAAGACAAAGCCAAAATATTGCAAAATAAAAATAACAAAAACTATATATGATCTCAGAATAATAAAAACCACAAATGAATAGAAATAATGATATGGGAAACGTTGCTGCTGGAAAACAAAAAAGATGCTGCTAGACCTATTATTTTTTGTAGACTATTTTATTTTGTGCAGAGCAGGAGGAGATGATGATAGTGGAGCTATATATCTTATTTGGCCCACAAAAAAATATGGAAAACGAAGGGATCTCCTGCAGTTATCAGAATTGAATTTGGAGACAACAATTTAAAGAATCACATCATTACCAGCTCTAAAAACACAAGCTATTTGAGCTCAGATATACAAAATGAAATCCTGGGGAGACATGTTCTGATATTATTACAACCGAAATATACTACATTCAAGTAGTTTCGCTACGTCTTCGCTGACGAAACAACTGATGTTTCTGGCGCTGAACAACTTTCCATATGCCTTTGATATGTTCACTGATTTTTGTTTAACAGACCTAAAAAAGTTGCATGCTTCGGGAAGTTTTGTAGGTTTTGTTCTCGTTGATGACCAAACTTCTAGAAACCTGACCAAAACCATACTGCAGCGATGTGAAGAAGTACATCTTAATAAATGAGCAATTATTGTATTGGCCAAGGCTATGACGGAGCAACAGATACGGCAGGTCACTTAAGTGGAGCGCAAAGCAGGATTAGAAAACAGTATTCAAACGCTTGATATGTACACTGTGCAAGCCATTGCTTGGAAAATAACTTTCCAACATATCATAAAAAAACCACACCAGAGAGCAAACCAAACAGCAAAAATATCGTCGAGTGATCCTTCTACCAAAGTTTTGAAATTGCTTAATAGCCGTGTTTTTTTTGCATGTCGATATGGATTATATGGATTTGTCGAAAAAAAACAACATCGAAACTAATAGTTTTACACGTAAATACAACAATAACTTAAATCCATATGGATTTAGCTAAGTCCAGATAATTATCGGGACTTACGTACTGTAAGTAAGAAGATCCTAAGTCCCGATGTCGTTTTTTTTGCAAAAAAAAAACACGCCTAATATATGTGACAAAACATACTTAAAAACATTTATGTAAAAACTAATAAAATCTATGAATTGGAATATATAGTTTTTATATTTTGTTCAAAGAATTGTTCGTAAGCCAGCCCCCTCCGAAACAAAATCCTGGCTACAGCCCTGCTACAATCCTACATGAATCTAATAGTTTAAAGTGAAAAATTGTTAAAAATCAATTTATGAGAAACGAAATTAAAACATTTTTGGAGCGGTTTAAAAAAAAAATAAAGAATCTTAGTTGCAATAAAGTTCCATGTTGAGCAGTTTGGTGCAAAAAATTTGTACCTTACTTAAGTCCACTTCTTTTTTAGATGAGGAAAGTCAGGCAAAGGGTACTATGTTGAGTTTTGAATAGGTAACTTAAAACCTTATAGCATTGAAAATTTGTGCGAATTCATGAAAGTTGCATGTGTTTTTTGCCTGTAGCGTTGCCACTGATTTTTTTTATTTTTATTTTTAATTATATCTGAAAGCCTTTGAAATTTCGAAAATTTTGGTATACAAGCTCATCGTTGTCAGTTTCTATGACATGCAACCCTCAAGTCTTAAGCCAGCGATTTGTCTTCAAACAAAGAGATTGTCTTTGAAAGATTAAGTGAATAGCCATCACGGGCTATATACTTCCCAGTAGATAGAGTGAGTATATGTAACGCAGATTAACATTCCTCACAATACATAAAATTAAATGGCTGCTTTCGGGTCTAACTTTGAACCTTAGGGCCAGTTTCACAGTCGACACTTACCGGAATAAGTGGCACTTAAGTTTCCCATATAGGGAATTTTAGCTTAATTTCATAGCCAGCGTAAGTGGAACTTAAGTCACCAACATTCAGGTAACAGTGCACTGTGATATTGGGAATTAATCTTTCATATTCCCCACTTAAGTGTCACTTTTCTGACTGTAAAACTGGCCCTTATGATCTCAGATATTCTAGTGATACCGTCAGTTGACTTTGACCGTCATTTGTTAAAACTAAAGGAATTTGCATTAAAAAAATAGACAACTCAAATATCTTTGGTAAACAATTGCCCCTCGTTTAGCCAGGAGGGGCAATTTTCTAAAAAAATTGACTTGAATGAGAAAAAAAAAAATAAAAAAACAAAGGTTACATTTTAACTACCATCATACACTTTTTTGTAAAGCCAGAAATTTCTTCTTTTATTGTGTTTTTAAATAAAGTTATGTTAGAGAACAGTTTTTGAAGAGTTAATTTTCAAACCAAAATTTTGAAAAAAAAAAATTGAAAAAAATTTATTTAAACTAATTTGTTTCCAAACTGTAAGTTATTAAAAAGTAATGTCGTTTTTAATATTCAATGATCTTATTAATTTTTATTCAAACAACAAAAATCCGATGCTAAAATATCTTCTTGTTCTTTCGAAAATTGAAAATAACAGAAATAAAATTCCCTTAATTTGACTCCAATCCATTGCTTAAGTTGCTCTAAAAATCCTATTTCCACTACGTAGCTAGTAAAGTAGATTAAGTTATTTTCAATTTTCTCAAAAATTGAAAGACATTTAAGCATCTGGTTTTCTCTTTTTGACTAAAAACTAATAAGAGCCGTAAAATTTTGAAAAAAAATTTGTTTTAATTTTTTTTTTTAAATTTTTTTTTTTCAAAATTTTTAGTTTGAAAATTAATTGTTCAAAAACAGTTTTCTAAAACAACTTTATTTAAAAGCACAATAGAAGTAGAGATTCCTGGCTTTACAAAAAAGTATATCATGGCATTGTAAGTATAACCTTAGTTTATTAATATTTTTAAGTAAGTTTTTTTTAGAAAATGGCCCCTAATGGCTAAACGGGGTGGAATAGACACCCCCTCTCAACCAAATCTACACGCTCTAGCTTTTTGTCACATCTAATGCCAATCACCCTGTATAAACAATCTGCGTTTTTTAATATTTCTCTCATTCAACAATCAGTCCAGTGAGTGCTCACACTAAAATAGCTATAAACATATTTTTATCAACAAGAGTTTTGATTACTTTTTCAACAAAAGATACAAGCAGATAAATTCCCAAATCTAATATTGTAAAAACATATTATGCAAGGATTTCAACGCCACAAATACCAAAATACAACCAACAAAAAAAACAAAACAGCGTTCCATCAACTATCGCGAAAACACATCACTTCCTTGCAAAAGCAGCCATTTTAACAGGATATAATGTACGGCGGTAACTTTTAGCTCTTTATTTTCGTATAGTTCCATCGTGGCTTACCGGAACCATCAACACAACACACCTCCATCACCGTGGCTATTTATAATTTAATAATAACAGCGAACGTTGGTATTTCCATACTCATATCCTATCCACGCGGACAGAAGTCGAAAATTCTAAGTTGTTCGCTGGGAATGGCGGAATGTGCGACAAGAAGATAATGATTATATTCCTCTAAAATTCTCAAATATTGCCTTCTGCAAACATTTTTAATTTTCAAAAGCAATTTTCGAGAAAATTATTTAATGAAATTATTGCCCAGAGGTAATACACACAAGTTTTGTTAGAGCTACAGCTATAACCTATAAGCGATAAAATTACGAATTTAAGTAAACTAATAAAATAGTTGGGTTTAAAATTCAAATTAATTTATAGGTTATTAGAGAGAGGCATAAGAAGAGAGTAATGCGCATATTTAGAAAGCCTCAGGCTTTATCTCTATTTAAGAAAGTTTCCTATCAAGCTTAGGTATATCAAAGAAAGCTAGACGTTTTTTTTTGCATCTGACGTGACATACATTTTTAGTTGGCTGTTGGCTGTGAATGTTTTAGCTGACATTCACATTTTCACATATAAGATAATGCATAGAGTCTTGTGAATAAGTTTGATGAGTAGACAATGCAATTTGAAAATAGAAACCACTTAATTGATTAAGTTTGTGTGTTCGAAACTTCTAGCTTATTTTATCTAAGTGGATTTAAAAGGCTTTACCGAGCCGATTGAACTCACACACCCAACCCAGAGACAGACCTCCTTCTGTATTTATGTTAATAGCCGTGTTACGTGTTTGGAGGTGCAAAAGTGCTCTCAAACTTAAAAGCATCTTCTCGCACACAAAATCATGACAGTATTTACTAAGATTATAGTTTTCAACAAGTGTGTAATTTTCCACTTTCAAAGAAACACTGCTTATAGAAGCGTTATAAAGAGTTAAAGATATCCGAATATTAATTTTAGTTAGGATTTTTTTTTATAGGGAATTGAATAATTGGAAGTGACAAGTGCGAGCTCAGCTCACAGAATACGGAAATACTACGGCGGCGTTAGGAAATAACGCCCAAATCGATTTGGAAATTCGCCCAAAAAAATTCTAAACAATTGTTGTTGTTTTTTTTCCTCGAATTTGGAAGTTATTTAAATTTTTTTTTTTAAGGAAAGAACGCCTAAAATACAAATTTTAAAAGTTAACTGGGAAATAACGTCTTAAATTGGAAATATCGCCCAAAAAAAATGCAGAAAACGGAAATAACTACCAAATCTTAGGAAATAACGCCTAAATACTAGGAAAATTAGCCCAAATACAAATCTTGGCGTATAAACAGTGATGTAGACATCGGGGGGCATGCTGCCCCTGCAAACCCCCTGCAACCCCCCTGCGAGGCTGGGTGTTTGCAAAGTTTCTTTGAATCCAGATTCTTTAAATGTAAAAGAGACTTTGCATACAACCCGCCTAGCACCTACCCCGAATCCTATAGTGTTCCCAAGCAGGGGGATTGCAGGAGGGCAAAGTGCCCCCCCATATATACCACACTGTTTATGCGCCGAGATTTTTTTTTAGATTATCTTCTATTAGACATACCTTTCGCAAATATTCCTAAAAAATTTGCGTAGACCGCTTGAAGAATTTGAATCACTAAGCAGCACTTCGGGGCTTGAACACTGTTTTTTATGTCACCCAAGGCTTCCAATTCCTCGAACAAGCCTTCTTGGTAGCCATGATTATGCTCAAATTTTTTTGTTTGTTTCACCTTGGAAATACCGCCCAACATTGAAGAAATAACGACCAAATTTTACAGAAACAATTAACATTGAAAATATTTGGGCGAATTTCCAACTTGAGTTTTGGAAAAAATATATAAATTTGGCTAATATTTCCATTTTCTTTTTTTTTTTGGTGATTAAAAAAAAAATTGAGCGATATTTTCTAATCGATTTTTTATAATTTTTTACCAAAAAATTATTCGGTTCTAAAAAAATTAATTCAAGAGAAAATTTTTAGAACAAATTATTAAATCTAACAACACGTAAATAAAATTTTCTTTAATTTATTGGTAAATATTTTAATATTAACTTAAGATAGGTGTTGTAGGTTTGAATGAAGCAACAACTACTTGAGTGAGCTACCACCAAGTCATTATAGGCTGGAGTTATAGCTATTTCACGGCTGTCAGACCGATTATCAGACTCCTTTTAGTGGTGCGTAGTCTCGTTCAATTTAAATTTGAAAAACTTTTTGCCTCAGCTGAGGGAAGATACATAGGTGTCACTTGCTTAATTATTGATATTCTTATAAAATTTTAACTTCTGAATTTTAATACATATCTACATAAAGAGAACTGGGCTATACCTTAATTGTGTGCATTATGGAAGAGAACAACAAAGGAACGTAGGGTTCTTAAATATTTTTTTTCCGGTTAGAAGCCGGCTTTTAATGAACTTTGCCCTTATTATTTGTGATAATCCTAATTTGTTCCTTTTGATGGGCCCTCAACACAAAAAAAGGAAAAATCTTCCCGAACTTATGGCTTATGAATTTGTGATTCATCCCTAAGGGTAGACATTTACTCAAAAATGTCCTTGTTTCGTTTTGTTTTGTTCCTTGCAGTATTAAATTAAAATTCAATAGAACAAAAAAACAGAGCGAGCATGGAATGTTTATTTTTTCTTTGATGTAGAAAATGTATATTCTGCTCTTTTTACGTATAAGGACAAAATGTATGTATGTTATGTTTTTTTTTTTTTTGGAAGTAAAAACATCTTCTCTGATGGTACGTGAGGTCTGAGCTGAGGTATAATGAGTGAACAAAGAACCTTAAGTATGCAGGATTAAAATTATTTATGTTTTGGTTTATGTCCCTTTTAGTTTAGCTACGTGTATGTGCTTCACATTTTGAAGAAGGGCAACTGGCGGCATCCGGCAACCTTACTTACCTTGTTTTTTCTGCAATTAAAATTCAAAAGGACTGCAAAATATACATATACATACCTATCTATACTATTTCCTCGTAACCAAATGTAAAACAAAATAGATGGAAAACTAAATGAAATTCGCAATTGACTCGGATGTGGTTAAGCTTTGAAACCAATGTTTTGTCAGGAGACAAGGGTTCTTAGTAAAATGAGTTTACAAACATTTTTGATGTTTAAAGAATTCAAAGTTTTAATACATAAATACTATTTATTATGTCACGAAATAGCCAGTGAATGATTTTTGACTGTTATATGTTTTTGATAAGCATAAGGGAAATTTAACGTTTCTATCTTTTTCAAATAAAAAATTGTCAATAAATTGATCTAGTATTGGAGCTGGCAGCAAATTTAAGAAGCAAATGTATTTTCAAAGTATGAGCACAAAAGTCTGGCTTGCTTTTTTTCCAGCCCTTGCTGGGGTGGCTTTTAAAAATAGAAATAATTCCTTTTTTGTGTCAGAGTACTCATATTTTGACTATGCATATACATTCAAAAAAATTGTTGTAGTCTCTTAATCCTATTAATCTTATTATAAAAACTATATACAGGTGGCAATGGTCGACTTCCAATGTAGTACATTGAGGCAAACTAAGAGGTGTAGGCTACAAAATAAGAACCATAAAGAAGACACCCAGGATATATTTGATCTATATCTTACTGATGCTCTTTGGTGACTAGGCCAAATGTAAAAACTTTCAAAGCTAAACTGATTTCATTATTTTACAAAATTCCAGAATTTTTAATTTAGATTCATCGTTACAATTTTTTCAATAACTTTTCATCTATTAGCTTCATTTATTTGTAACTGTCCAGTCCATGTATAAGTTATAACAAGGCTGGTCACCCTATACCCATTGCGACTATTATTTTTTGATTTCATATCAAGCGTAGCAACATACAAAATAAACAACAACAACAACTGTTAATGCTCTGAGAAGAGAGTTTATCTTATTATCGCTGCGAATCATCCAGATGGGTAGACCGTTGGAGATAAGGAACCGCAATGGTACAGTCCCCGTTTAGTTTTTTTCTTGTTAGCTGACCACTACTTACTTTTTTTGTTGAAAGGTTCCTCGTAGAGGAAAAATTAAAAAAATTAAAAATTATAAAACGTGTTGTTTTATTTTATACCTTAAATGTCTTTCATTAAGCGCTTCCTATCTTTAAATTTAAATAAAACAAAGTGTGTGTTAAATATCATCCAAATTTTGTATTCGTTTGAAAGGCCTATATATCGATGTCAGTATGTATGGAATATAACATCGTTCAAATGTCCGCTGCGGATTATCTGGGCAGCGCGCATCCGCCAATTTTCCGTGGCTCTGGCGCATAAATCATGCTGAATTCAACCAATGGCACGGGTTATGTTTGCTTTGGGGGCCGCTGTGGTTTGTGGCTTATTTGCACAAACCTGCGACTTCAGAAAACCTTACAAGAAAGTGTCTATGGGGTCAAATCGCATGATCTCGGTGTTCAGTTCACATCACCTCCACGTGAGATGACCATGCCCTCGACTCGCTCGTTCAGAAAATCCAATGTGCTGTCGTTGGTGTCCACATCATCCAAATAATTTCTTATAATTAAAAAGAGCTCATATCGAAAATAAATATTTTTTTCTAAATTTTTTTGAGATTTTATTTTAATTTTTTTAATTATTCGGAATTGTGTTGTCATTCTTGATATTTACATTCGAAATATTTTTGTTTGCTTTTTTCGAGATTTTCGTCATTTTAGATAACGTCATGATCCAACGTTATTTAACTCTGACACCGTTTAACCAATCACCATCAAAGTTGGCAAATATATACATATATATATATTTGTACTTATTATCAACTGATCAACAAAACAAATTCTGATTAACAAATTCTTTATTTATAGTTTATGTTGTTTTAGTGTCAAAAAAAATAAAAAAATAAAGTAAACCAATTAACGGATTAACCTTAGGCAGGGGGACGTTTGCTAATATTTCACATTTTTCAAATATGGTGGTCACTCTTAGTTCATGTAGTCAATCTAAGTTTTCTAGTCTGACATTATGCCATAGATTCGTTCTTCTTTTATTTTCTAAAAAAAAACAACGAAAAACAGTATGGTACACGCGGGCGTATACGCACTTTTCTTATTTTATTGAATTTTATACAAATTGTCCTCCGTTTTTTTTTGTTCACACGTTACCGCATTTTAATAACGTAGATGAAGAAAATTTCAAAAAAAAAATCAATATAATATTTAATTAAAAGATCAAGTCACTTGAACTCTAAAATTTAATTCGCTCATCAGTCAAATGCTATACCGTACCGTTCTAAGTCGTAAATTTTGGTCAGTGTTTACCGTTCACCAATCGTATCCCCATATGCGCTGTTGTAAATAAATTTTATATATATTCTTTAAAAATGTATTAGGTAACCACATATTGAGCTAGGGTAGGTAAATGCTGTGAAATGTGGAGTCAATCTGGGGCCTATTTCACCAAACACTTTTCACTTTTCACCTTGTAACTTTGCAAAAAAAATAATTTCCTGCAAGGTAAAAGTGCGAAGTGGTTCACAAAATTTGCAAAGTGAAAAGACTTTGCACTTTTCAATTCATCAGACTATTTTTGAAAAGAGAAAAGTAAAAGTGTTTGCATATGAATTCGTATTTTGCAAAGTTGCAAAGCAAAACTAGGATTGTATTAATTTGGACGTAGGACAACAAGGTTATTACTTACTGTGATAGAACATTGTGTTACGGCTTAGATATGTGTATATTTTCCATCGCGCTTGATTCTAGTAATGAGATGCTTTGGAGCAACAAGGTTCTGTCTACATCGTATAATAAAGTTCTATCTTCTACTCTGTTTGATTTTCTTTAGTACATGGAATAATTGTAGATAGAAGACTTTTCTCTACTTTTTCTTAAGTTATTTCTGAAACAGTAAGAGATAGAAAGATACAGATAGTGGCAATCACAAAAGAGAAAAACCTTTTTACTACGATTCACTATATAACTCAATTTTGACAAAAAATGTTAGCAAGAACCTTGTTGTCCAATGATTTGAATCGTCCTTGTATGAGCCAAATTAAATCTCTGTTCCACTGGATCTTCCAGATTTGTCCTTAGTGGTGTTTATTAACCATTTACTTAAAGCTCAAGCACTCTATCTCCTAAGATCACTGCATTAGGGAATGGTCGATATCCCGCATGGAAATTGGCTGCCAAACAAGAATTCCTCACCGCTCTTGCATCATGCACCCTACTTGGCCAGCTTACGTTTACAGCATATAAAGACCGATATGGGTCACAAACAATTATTAAATTTAAGGTGCTTTCCATGCATATTGACAAAAAAAAATTGCAAGGCTATTTCTAAAGAATTTTGTGTCCAGAAAATGGTGCTCTGGAGAAATTCATCTACTATGATTACATTCGACACTCGATGAACTACTCTACAGACTGTAGCTTTGCTTATTTCGCGCATAGATGCAACACCTTGATATTGGGTTCCATTCTCAACCCAATGTAGTGTACTCAAAATTTGTTGCAAGGGACGTTAACACATATTCCTTTGACTGTTGATTTTTTTAGACAATTTTAGACAAAACAAATTCGATGGTCGAAATAATCGAAAACTCTCTTTTGTCAAAAAATTATTTTCACTACCCTTTGGTCACTTCTATTTACTTCTTCATTTTCCAAAAATTCTTCAAAACGGTTCATTTGTGTATTATCATTTCAACTTTTCAAAACAAACGCTTATTTGCAAAGAGAATGCATATTACTGAAAAGCTTTTCAAAATTCTGAATCAAATTTGCAAAGTTTGTTTCTTTGGTGAAACGAAAAGAACAAGTGCTTTGCAAACTAAGAAAACTTTTCACTTTGCAGAACAGAACTTTTCACTTTGCAAATTTGCGTTTGGTGAAACGAAATTTGCAAAGTAAAAGTGAAAAGTTGCAAAGTGAAAAATGAAAAGTGTTTGGTGAAATAGGTCCCTGGTCTCAAAGTAAATGCGGAGTGATGTGAAGTTAATCAAGGTAAAACATTTTACCACCAACCAACTTCTATTGGGGCGTTAGAAAATATAAAAAAAATTTCTATATTTCAGTTACATATTTTAAAGTGGAGACGAAAATGTCGATATAATTTTTTGGTAAATTTTGTTTAGTAGTTTTTACACTAAATTTTGCGCAAATATTTTTTATTTTGTGTGAAACCAATATTTTAAATATGTTTGTATATTTCTTAAAGTGGGTTAAAATCAAAAGAACAACCAAAAGGCTATATGCGGTTAATATGGCCCACCACATGTACGATATACACCACCCTGTTCCAAATTAGAAGCACTTTTTTGAAAAGTGTTAAAATTACCTTTTTTTATGTGTTTTTGATTTGTTAACATCTATGCTGGCGGTAGAGTGAAATAAAAACGTGCACTTTCCTTTGTGCAACGTTATACGAGGTCACAATTTATGATTTAGTTTTTGGATCCATACATGTAGTCAACAAGGACGAGAATAGAGACATGCCAATTTATAACAGTTATAACAATTTTTCGCCAATAAAAGTGGGCGTGCGTTAACGAGCTTCGCGCGACTTGAAAAAAAAACTCTATGTGCCTGAAGTATGCCAACCGGCGGAGGGTACTGATTGCCCTGCGGGGCCGCATAAACAGTTCTTTTATAAACCAAAACTGTTATAATATGGCATGTCTAGCGAGTCACTTCCAGTCAACAACGTATGTACGACTTCGCATACATATCCAAATATGGATCCTCAAAACTGCGCTTGGACAAACGATGATGTTTACACATATTAACCGTGAGTTCCGGCACTCACACAATTTTGTATATAGTTATTTTTAGTTAAGTTGTTTTTTATGTTTTATTTTATGAAGGCTGATTTTAAAATATTTTGTTTAGGTATTAAAAAAAACTCAAGTGAATAAAATTACCGAAAATCTGACTGTTTTACATAATCTATTAATATTAGCTGACATATTTTCTTCTGTTAATTTTGTACCAAGCTTAGATTTGTCTACTCGGGCGACGCTGGTTGTTTCAGCTGGTCAAATATTTATAATATTTTAATATCGCACGCAAGTTGAGCCAAAGTGAATGTTAAATTTATTCCGTACACAAACAAAAATAAAGAATGCAGGAACGTGATATTAGTCGGTGAGACAAATTTTCTAGAAATCACTTTTAACGTGAGTGAATTGACAAACTTTAACGATTATAATCTCTCATAACACACTTGCCCTTTTGAAGGATTTATTTCTAAATCACGCACACGGTGCAGTTTTCTATACTGTTATCTGCGCGAAGAAGTTCAAAAACTAAATCGCCCCAAGCGCAAAAAGTCATAAAAAACGTCTTAGTGTCTTATTGCACAAAATTTTCGAAAATTTGTCATTTTTTCAAAATTGGACGAATTATCTTAAGTGATTTGACACTTGAAAACAGTACATACCCTTTGAACTTTGATAAAACTGGAATATTTAAAAATTATAATTTATACATAATTTAAGTACATTTTGAATGTTGTAATTCATACTTATGTGATTTGTCTACCTTTCTATGTCCAAATTTGCATTTATTTTTTCTGTTGTAATTGTTATGGATACGAAATACGAGTACAAACTTTTCATGTCTGGTGCATAAATTATACTTTTATATACCTTTCCTCAGAAGATTTACCTTAACGCTGATATGAATTTGTCCCCTTACACGTTAACACTTTCCAATCAAACAACTACTTACTATCCTGGATATTATTAATTATGGCTCAAACCTACATACATTCATTAATCCCAAATAGAACATGAGTGGAAAATATTGTTTTCAAAATCAAAGCAGGTGCTTTTGTGAAATTGAAATTAAAAATGCAATGACAAATTGGGTTTTAAAAAACATATATAGGCAAGTTTATTTGTGAATCCATTTTTTTAATTAAACTTGTTGCTAGGTGGGTGATGGTTGGCACCTAGTAATCCAAAATAAATTACACATTTTTTGCTTTATCTCAGATAAACTAATCCCCTTGTTAATTTTTTTAAAACCACCAAATTGAAATATGACTATACTTATATGAAAATCATTTTAATTTCATGGAGGATTATGTTTTGGAGCATAACATACTGTTGCAATTAAAAATGTGTAATATTGATATCTCTCTGTTAAAGAAGTGAAACTGAAACTGACGTACCTCTACCTACGTTTCTTTTTTATACGAACGCGAGTATACCCACTCATGTATTTTTACTTGCGATATATTTGTAGGTACTATATGGCAAGTTATGCATTCGTACAAAATACGAACTCGAGATTTTGATCAAACTCGACATTACGGTTATAGAGAAGATGAAAAAAGTGGGTCTCGCAAAAACGCCCGTCTGTCTGTCTCTCTGTCTGTCTGTCTGTCCGTTCGACTACAGCCTAAATGGATGGGTCGATTTTCTTTAAACTTGGTACCTAGCATTTCTTGGACATTCCCCCAACCCGTTTTTTTCTCTTTTTTTTAGGACCAAAACTAACAGTAGCTGTCATACAAAATTTCTTGGCCAAAAAGGAAAAACTTATTTTTCTCAAAACCAGCGCTACCGAATTTGTTTTTAAGAACTCAATAAATTTAAATAGTTATAAGTTGCCGTTTCATAAAAATTTTTTTCCGAAAAATGGTTATTAATGGTACCTCCTAAAGAACCATTTTTTTGATTTTCGCTTTTATCGAAAACGGTTAAACAGATTCTGATCAATTTTTGTATGAAGAATTATTGACACATTCTTAATAATATTGTGTACCAGAATAATTTAAAAAAAAATTTTTTTTTTGGATTTTTAAAAAAAGTTTAAAATTTTTTTTTTTGAAAACTCAATATGTCAAAAACGACGCTGTTGATTTTTATTAAACTTGGTAAATAGCAGTTTTTTAACTTAATCTAGAAGATTTTTGACAAAAATTATTCTAATACCCAAAAATAATGGTGCCTCCCATACAAATGTTTAAGAACCGTTAGAAAAAATATTTTTTTAAGTTTTTTCATGTGTTAAAATTAGTACGATCTACCATTTAAAATTTTTCAATTTTATATTTTACGTGTATTAACAGTACCTCTCATAGAACGGTTTCTTTGATTTTCGACTATCTCAACATCTGACCAACCGAATAAAATTAGATTTTTTATACAGAAGCTTTATAACAAATATTAATAAAAGTGAGTATCAAAATTTTCTAAAAAATGATTTTTGGATTTAAAAAAAAAAAAATAAAAATTATTTTTTGAAAATTCGTTATTTCGAAAAAGGGTAGCAGATTTTTTTGGTAAGCTCAATTTTTAACGCAACATTAATAAATTACTTAAGATTGGCGTACTAATTATTTTTCTCAAAAATTTTAACGGAATTTTTATATAAAAAATTAATTATTTTTAAAACCGCTCCTACGATTTTCAAATTTTTTCTCTCATAAATTAAGATTTATTTGATTTTTTAGCTGGTTTGGTTTTGGCAACACTGGTTTTGACAGCTGACGTGTGTTAAGTACCTTGTGTCACTGTCAAACAGCTTCAGTTTGGTTTGCAATTTAACCATGGATTAACTTACAAATGAACAACGCTTGCAAATTATTGAATTTTACTATCAAAATTCGTGCTCGGTTTTGTGTGTGTGTTTTTTTAAAAAAAAAAAAGTTCTAAACCTCTTAAAAATCACCCATTATAAGAAATCAGATGGTACATCGCGTTGGGTTAAAACAGATTTAAAGTATTTTATTCAATTTTTTTCTAATTTTGTTGATTAAAAACAATTTACCAGTTTAAATAATATAATTTCCTTTTATGCATATTGCATATGTGCAACACTAGGCTATATTGTTAATTTTTGTATACTCAGATTATACAACCTGCAACTAAACTAAGTTTTGGCAAATGGATAAAATATAGACTCCCATAGCTAATTTATTTCAGACTATAGAACCACAATGTGATCGCGCATAAGAGCAAGTTCGTGCGACCCAGTCGTGCATATTTTTTTTTAAATAAATCGATCATTATTGTCTTTTTCTAGATATGTAGGTTCTATAATAGATATAAATTAAATTTTTAAACCGCGTCCACACCATATACCGATCAACATTGTTTATATTATAATATATATTGGCAATAAGAAAGAAAATTAATTTAAATAATAAGAAGAACAAGTTGTACAAATTGCTGCAAATACCTTCGTTGAGTTTTTCAAATCGAACTACTTAAATACCCCTAACTTTCATAACTTCTCTTCAGCATCAGTACCAACTGATAATTCTGTTAATATAGAGCACGTAAATTTTTCCATTTTGGAAGTGGAAAAAGCTTTATCTGGGCTTAATGAAGACACAAATGATGGCCCGGATGGAATTCCACTTATATTTTTAAAAAAGTACGCTACCGTTCTCTCTACATTTTTGCTTCATCATCATAACTCCTATTCATAAGAGTTGCCCGAGGCGTCTTTACACATTTTGGGGCACTGGGGCCCTTGAAAGTATGGTGGCCTCTTTAGGAAATGTATTTATACAAATTCTGTCTTGTTAAATTTCGGTTAAAATTTTTTTTTTAACTTAGTACTTGATAAGTTGTTGGAGCAAAAGTCCACATTTATAAGCAATATTCAAGTTTTTCTGAATATGCTGTTGTGCTGAAAATATGGGAAAAGTACGAGTAAAAAAAAAAAAAATGCAGATTTAATTATTTTTATTATTTTCAAAAAGAGGAGCAATAAAACATAGGTATATAAAAGAAAGTCAGTATATAGAGTATAGTTACAAGAATGGCTGGACCGATTTTAATGATCTTTGTATTGTTAGATTCTTCTCTGCCCGAATAGCAGAATGACTATACAAATATCGGAAAAATTCACTTTGTAGGGTGAAATGGGGTAAAATGAAAAAGACGTATCTGATTAAAAAAAAACTCTACCTGTGTTTGAAAGGAAATGGATTCAAAGATATTTTTTTTAATTTTGAGAGAAATTTTGTATGGTGAAATGGGGTAAAAATAAAAAAACTAACCGATTTCAGAAATTCATTTTTATTTGAAAGGTTTTTCTTCGGATATGGCTCTAGGAATATTCCTTTTTAAATTTTGATACAGTAGTCCCTCAATAATTTAAACTAATTAAACAAGTCGTTTTCGGATTTTAGAGGGATTCACATTACTGGAACTTTATTCAGTTCATATAAACTGATTGAAACAACTTCGTATTCATTTATAACAAGACAAAATAATTTTCTAAATCCCAATAAAAATTAAATTATGATTAAACATTATTATAATATTATATTTATAGTGTCCATGGGGCTAAAAACGAAAAGTGGTATCCGATTTCAAAAATTCCTTGTTAACAAGGTTATTTGTATTTTTATTTTACTCTCCAATTTGAAAATTATTATCTGTAATACCCAAGCTATTCAAAAAAAGTAGAAGGTATGTGATAAACTTATTTTTTTATTAAAAGAAAAAATTACCAAAAATGGGTTTTCACACTCAAACATGCTTAAGTCGTTCATGTCGTATCTTAATGGATGCAGTCACTATGTTTCCAAAGATTAGATTTTCTCAAATCCTATTTTAGTCTCTTCTGATGGTTTTCCTCAAGGAAGCCATTTAGGTACAATTTTGTTTCTTTTATTTATAAATGACTTACCTTTGATGTTCTCATAAATTCAATGAGTCTATTGTTTGCTGATGACTTAAAATTATTTAGATGTGTACAAGGTTTAAACGACTGTTCGCTTCTTCAAGATGACCATCATTAAGCTTTACAAATGTTGTAGACACAACCAACTAAGTCTAAATATCTCGAAATGTCAGTGTCGATATGATTATAATATTGAGAACAAAATTCTTGAGAAAGTTTTATGAAAAAAAGATCTTGCAGTTATTTTTAATTCCAAACTCAATTTTGTTAATCATATTGAAATCACTGTGAATAAGGCTTAAAGGATACTTATACATTAAAATCATTATTAGATTCGTATTTAAGATCGATTCTTGAATATTGCTGCGTGGTATGGAATCCATTTTACAATAATCATTCAATTAAAATTGAAAACGTTCAAGAAAAATTTACAAGATTTGTAAAAAGCAAACAAAGCTGGAATATTGAAATGAAATCTTATAATACATGGCATCAGCTTTTGGGCATGCAGTCTTTTGAGAACCGCCGCCGCAAGATATTTGCTGTAATTTTTATTAGATACATCATTTTTAGTCGTATAAATTGTCCTTGCCTACTATCTCTAATCGATATATTTATATGCTCCTTCTCGAGACCTACGAATTCGTACATTGTTTTTTCAAAATATGTATTCGCATATATTAATGAAGTTATTTTATTTCTGAAGGACCTTCTATCACAAGAGTACTATATGGACAAGTGGTTTATTTTTAAAAACAATATTGTTGAAGACAAAATATGATTCATTACAAGAAATATAAAAAAATAGATAATTATAATTTATTGTGAACTTATTATTTAATACTTGTTTATAATTTACTTTTTTTAAACAATTTTTTTTTTATGATTTCAATTGTCGTTATATGTATATTTTAATTTCATGATTTTAAATTATTATCGTTAAGAAATTTGGAGAATAAACATTTAAGTTTTTCTTTTTGAATTAAATTGGATTTTATTCTATATTTATCGAAACTTTTCTTGGATCGAACAAATATAATAAGGCCATTTAAAGCTTAACACAAAATTAATAGTTTGGTTGAATTCTCCTTTAAGCCTTACACATGGTATTTAAGAGAGTTGAAATTAAAAAAAAAAAAAACAGCGTGTGGCTTCAATTTTATTTCGTTTGGACAATCTAGATCTAAATATTTAATCATGTAAATAAGCTCTCGAGTTTAATTCTTATCTTGTAGGCTGAAAGCGAAACTTTAGTAACTTTCTTTTATGGGATGGGCCAATGTGAAATTTCAATAACTTTTTTGTTTATGGATATTTTAAATTTATCTTGTTTTATGATTCAGATATTGAGATTGGGAGATTTTATAATGGAATACCTACTACACGATCCCACAGCGAACAAAAACTGTCCAATTATTTTTTTTGGAACATTTACACATTTTTAGTGTTCAAAATGTTCCAACAGCTGTGACAATTCGTCCTGTGGTGACCAAATTTGAGCGATATGGGGATGTCAGAAGTACGGGCAAACCTCGTTATAGACGATTGGCCGAAAATATAAAGGTCGTTCGTGAAACTTAAATTAGGACTTAAACTGTTAGTTGAGCAGAATAATTAATTTTGTTAATTTCCGACTACTTGAAACTTTCAATGCAGGTAAATCAATTTCATCCGTGTCGTTTGCAATTTTGAATCATCGGCATCGATTGACAGCGGAAAGTCTTCCCAATGTCTTATGTATTTGCTTCAGTAAAACTAACAAAGCTATTTTTAACGAAATTTTGTATACAAGACACAACTATGTAAAAGGCAAATCAAAAACAAAAACAAACCCTTGCTTTTGCCTGATGCTATTGATATTGGCACCAAACCAATGCTCAGCAAGCAACAAATAGTTGAATTTAATTTAATTGAGTTCCAAAGACTATTACTTTTACAGTGTTTTAAGCGTTAAATTAAAACCCAAGGATCTACCTATTCTAAACTTTGGAAATCCTTAACCAACCTGTGGAAAACTTTTACATTAAAAACAAAAGTCTTTCCGACATTTTCTTAAACCATTTGTTCTTATAGTCATACTTTTTATGAGAAATCTATAGAATAATGGATGGGGGAATATATTTTCTCCCAACCAAACGGGAGTGAATGACGATGATGATGCCGAGTCGGATGAAAGGGAACTAATTATGGGTTTCATAACTTTCGTAAAAGTTTGATTACTTAATTTTTCGAAAGAAAGCAATATTATGAATAATTAAACACATACAACAACAATCTGCCTCCGGTGTGCATATGTATGTGAAAACAAATTCAAAAGCTCATATGTATTATGTATGTACAATTGTACATCATTGAAATTAATCAACAGTATTCTTCTTTGTTAAAAAGGTGAAACAAATAAAATATAGGATTTAAAAAAATGTTAACCACGCTTTAAAAAAAATATGCACGACTTGATCGCATGAACTTGCTCTTCTGGTTAAATACTGTATGTAATCCAACATAGAAGATGCATGATATATATATTTAACGAGTAAATATTAAAAGAGTAAAAAGCACTAAAAAATCAATTTTTCGTTTGATTTTTTTTTGTTTATAAAATAATGTTTTTAAAAATTTTTAAATGCATTATTGTTTAAATTATTGAGAAGCATCAGATTACAAAATTATAACAAAATCGATTTAACCATGGCAAAGATATACGCGAATAGCCCAAAAATAAGATCATTTTCTCAAAAAACGTTGAATACCTAATTTTTGAGAAAAATCTGAAATGAAGTATTCTTACAATTGACTTTGTTATTACAGGTTCGAAGTTTAATCAAAATCATTGGAGCCGTTTTCGAGAAAATATGAAGAAACCAAAATATTTGTATGGCAGCTACCCGTTCTAGATGAGCTAAAACAAAATTCAAATTTCCTATCTAGGGAATCACATAAAAATGCTCTGTACCAAATTTCATGCCAATCGGTGGACCCGTTTAGGCTCTAGCTCAAATTACAGTGCACGCACTGAAGCACAGACTCACAGACGCAGAGACGCATAGACCGACGGATGATGCATGACGAAACCCACTTTTCGGACTTCTCTATTATCGTAGTGTTAGTTTGGATTATAACCTCGTAATTTTTTTTTTACACGAAACCAATACTTGCCCTATAGAGCAAGTAAAAAATGGTCTATGGATTTTATGTGTTAGTTATAATTTATTTTAATAACGAGACAAAAATAATGAATAAAACAATCAAACCAAACATGGAGTAGCAACACTCTTTTCGTTTGCCCTTTGGGCTAAGTATAACTGTCCCATAATAATCTTACAGTCGGGTCCCGGACTAAAAGTTTAAGTTTTTTTTATGAATTTAAATTTAACCTAACCTGATGGTAACCCTAGTCGTGCGGAGATTTTGTTTGCTAGCATTCGGTCTCCTCTTGATTCAAATTCACCTTAAACAGAGTCATTAAGCTTTAAAAAAAAAAGGGGAACTCCAACATCCCAAATTTAAGAGCAACTGATGGGTGTTTGTATTAATAGATATAATTTAATTCAGGTTTTTTTTTTGATTTCGTTTAAAAACAAAACAGGCTATAAGAAATTTTTCAATTCTGAATTCGCATTGAATTCAGCAAAGTGACTAATAAAACACCAGGTATTAAAAAATTTTGGATATTCCATTGCAGTTATAACTTTGTATGTAGGATTAGGTACTTGCTCCATAAGTCCAAGAGACAAGTATTGATTGCATGCTCAATTTCGAGGTTAATCAAACGATTATGCAGAAGTCTTAAAAAAGCAGAATTTGTCATACCGCTCGTCAGTATATGTAAGTGCATGTAGCATGTGCATCCTTACCTTATCCTATATATCGAATGTGAGCATAACTAGATGGCCAAAGTAGGTACAGAGCATTTTCAAGTAATTTTGTAGAAGAGAAGTTCGACTTTTATTTCTAGATTATCTATGGATATCTCCTATAAATAGTTTTTTTTTTATTTAAATTTTTCCAAAAATCGCAACTTGAGAAAATTACCTATTTTTTGTATTTTTATTTGCATATTTCCTTAGGACCGATATTATTCAAATTTTACAAAGAGAAACTTCTTAAAATTTAATAAATAAACCTTTTCACAAACTCTTCAATGTTAGGTATAAGAGGCTTAGAACTTTTTTTAAAAAAAAAACACAAAAAATTCGAAAAAATGAATGAAATATTTATTTGAATCGATAGTTTGAACCTTGCAATTTAATGTTTTAAGATAATTTCATGCAAATGTTGACCGCGGCTGCGTCTCAGGTAGCCCATCCGCTGAGTCCAATTTTGCCATAATCTTTCACACATATCGGCCGGTATCTCACGAATGAATGCATGGATGTTGGCTTCCAGTGCGTCAATCGAAGCGGGCTTGTCCCTATAGACATTAGCCTTGACATACCCCCACAAAAAATAATCTAATGGTGTCAAATCGCACGATCTAGGCGGCCAATTGACCGGCCCGAAACGTGAAATTAACTGTTCACCAAACTCGCCTCGCAATTGCGCCATTGTTTCGCGTGCTGTGTGGCATGTGGCACCGTCTTGTTGAAACCACTTATCATGCAAGTCAAGAACTTCCATTTCGGGCAAAAAAAAGTTTGTTATCATCGCTCGGTAGCGTTCACCATTGACAGTAACGCTGCGATTCGCATCATCTTTGAAGAAATAGGCCCAATAATGCCGCCGGCCCATAAACCGCACCAAACAGTGGCTTTTTCGGGATGCATTGGTAGCTGTTGCAATGTTTCTGGCTGATCTTCACTCCAAATGCGGCAATTTTGCTTATTTACGTTCCCATTCAACCAAAAATGAGCCTCATCGCTGAACACAATTTTTCGATAAAAAAGCGGATCCTCGGCCAGCTTTCCAAGAGCCCATTCACCAAAAATTCGGCGTTGTGGTAGGTCGGCTGGCTTTAGTTCTTGCACCAGCTGTATCTTAAAAGGCTTTACGCCCAAATCCTTCCGCAAAATTTTCCACGTAGTGCTGTAACAAAGGCCTAACTGCTGGGAACGGCGCCGAATCGACATTTCGCGGTCTTCTGTTACACTAGGTGATACGGCCGCAATATTTTCTTCACTACGCACAGTACGTAAACGTGTTGGTGGTTTAATGTCCAACAAAGTAAATTTGGTGCGAAATTTGGTCACAATCTTCCGAATAGACTGCTCAGAAGGTCGAGAATGCCGATCATAAAATGGAAGCAGCGCGCGATGAACATTTCGAACCGAGCACGAATTTTGATAGTAAAATTCAATAATTTGCAAGCGTTGTTCATTTGTAAGACGATCCATAGTTAAATTGCAAACCAAACTGAAGCTGTTTGACAGTGACACAAGGTACTAAACACACGTCAGCTGTCAAAACCAGTGTTGCCAAAACCAAACCAATAAGCCTTGAACCACAAGAACAGCTTCGTGCGATCCAGTCGTGCATTTAATTTTTTTTTAACTCTTATTACTCCATTTTAGTTTAAGTAGCTTAAAGCTTAAGATGAAGCAAATCTCAAGTTGTGAGTAAGCACATAAGGAATAATAAAAACATTAGCGCATTAATTATTTCTAAGTGACAACTATTTCTAATAGTATTTTATTAACAGTAGAATTTGTTATAATATTGGAATAATACATTTTGGGTTTTCAGTTGAATTTACAATCACGTTAAAAGTTCCCCACGTTATATTTAATTGGCAGACACCGTGAAGCATTTACCAATTTATCAAAAAAAAAATATGACCTTCATCACCTATGTATACCAGTTTCTTTGCATGAATCACGTATCACACTAGTCATTAAAACTTAAGAACAAACGAAATTTAGGCGACGAAATGTATACCATTAATTTGCGTGTTCTACGTAATATTATTAGGTATCATTTATCATCAGACTGAAAATTCTATTTCTAGTTATATTATCGTTCATATACTGGTACAGGGTGTTTTGACATGACGTCAGCAATTATATTTTATTGAACCCAAATATGATTTGGAAAATTGGCTTCCAAACCCAAGTCTATTTTTCCAGTTGTATAATATTAAAAAATTAGATTAATGAGCCTTTGAAGAAAGACTTTTTATTTATCTTTTTTTTTAATTTACTTATTTATTCAAGTCATCAACCTATAAATTTTGCAAATGGCGGCAAATGTCAATTTTGCTTTGACATTTGTGAAATAAACAGAAACAAAATACACGTCATACCTACATAACATACATACTCCTACAGAACGCGAAAGAATTGTTTCATTATAATGCAATAGGTAATTGTTATTAAAAGACCACCGGGTGACTACTTTTGCGCTACCTTGTACATAAAGTTCTATTAATTGGGTAATTAAAATTAAGGGTTTCGACTAAAAAGCGTACACCCAAAAAAAAAATTGTTGTATATTCTACTGCAATTCGACAAGACAACCACTGTTTTCAGTTAAACAGAGACATTGTTGTGGATTCCACAACGGAATTCTGAAAATAACAGCATATGTTGTAAATTTTACAGTCAGGCTGTAAAGTTTACAGTAATGCTATAAAATTTACTGTAAATTTTACAGTCAGAATTTAGAGTCAGACTGTAAAATTTACAGTCAGACTGTAAAATTTACAACGGATGAAGTTGTAAATTTTACAGTCAGATTATAAAATTTTACAGTCAGACTGTAAAACATAGGACGGATGCTGTTATTGATGTATAAACATCTATGCTGGCGGTAGAGTGGAAAAAAAAAACGTGAACGTTCGTGTGCAACGTTACGTCGTGCAACTTTACGGTGTGCAACGTTACGATCTGCATACTAGGATGGGTGCGCTCAGTGAAAAATATTTTAAGATCCCCTTCAAGCAAAAACAAGTCCGTTTTGGATCCGCGCACGTTGATGTTTACACATATTAACCGTGAGTCCCGGCACTCACACAATTTTTTTTCACAATTCAGTTGTGGAATCCACAACCAAGTCTCCATTAAATTGAAAACAGTGGTTGTCGGGTCCATTTTGAAGTAGAATGAATCCACAACAAATATTTTGTGGGTGTAATAATTTATATATTATTGAAAGTACTTACATACGTCGAACACAAAAATCTGAAGAATCGAAAAAACCTGCCAGACTTTTATGTTCCATATCTATCTCCTCACGGGTTAACATTCTGGTTATACATCCAAATGTTCTGTTATAGTAGCTCTTATCTGTGTTTCCCAGACAGAAATATAGTAACAAGTTTTCAATGCAAATTGAAAAAACAAGTTCCGAATAAAACTGTTTGCCGCCAACGGCGGACGCTGCCGTTCGTTCATAATTGTATAACCCGAGTGTAACACCTTTAGTCATATTTCTAACTCAACCATATCCAATCATCCAATCTGCTGGTCGCTTCGTTCTGAGCAAAAAGTCAAAAATCAAAACAAACAATAAAACGATGTTGACGAGATTATTTATATTCGTTTTATTGGTTGCTGTACTTAATTTAACATTCGATTGCAACAAAGTGTATGCACGTGAGTTTTAATTTTAAAAATAAGAAAATGTGTGTTAATTTTGTAATACCTTCGACTATTCGTCAAACATCAAAGATCAAAGGAAAGCAATATTGTTTTTCAACCGACTACATTTTGGGGCGTATATCTACTATTAGTCGTTTGCGAAGTTGATGTTTTTTCTAAACAACTGGCTAAGCTCCGATTCTTAACATAATTATCTTCTGCATTAATTAAAATATTTATTTATTGAATCTATTGACTTCAAAAATATTTGCAAGGCCAAACAAAACAATTAAAATATTAATTCCAATGAAAATTCAATAAAACTTGTTTTTTAAATTATAACAACAGTTTAAAAGTCGCTATGAATACGCCGCTATATGTATTTACGTATACTAAGGTAAATATCTTAAAAATCGAAGCACTTTTTTTTGGTGTAAAAGTAGTTCACAGTTTCCGTTCCCTTGCAAGAAAAATTGAAATTTTAAAACAGTTCAAAGATATTTTCCGTAGACTTATTTAATAAACAAAACACTTAAAAATTGAAAATAATTATTTTTATATGCAAAAATCATTTGCATGCAAATAATCATGTCAGATGGAAGTGTAAACCGACAGCTGCAAAAATATTTGTAACTCACCACCCTATTGTGAGTGGAAAAAACTAAAGAAATACATGCAAAAGTCTCAGTTCGTGATTGTGAACAGATAGTTATAAATAAAATAAATTAACGTAGTGAGCGCAAATAAGGATATTGCAAAGCTTGCAATCAAGCGTCGTTTTGAAACGAATACAGAGGGAAAAAAGGTTATAGCTAACATTGCAAATAACAAATCACTATCGTGCGCCGCTCATTCTTACGCCTAACAAATAGATGCATCAAGTTAGTAGGACACTTTTCACAATTCGAACTTAAAAGTATGTAGTAGCTGCTCATTAGTTACGCAAAAAAAATTAATCACTCTTTTTCAATTTTTTTAAATGTCATTCGTAGTGAAACCCAATGTCATACAGTATAACAATTATGCTTAAACTGTTATTGCATTCACCTCAATAATTTTGACATGGGAACACAATAGATATGTGTGGCATACATTTATACATATTTTCGCACGGGAACTGTTTATTAGTCAAAACCTTTAAGAAAAAAAAAAAAAACAAAAAAAAGAATGAAAAAATCGTGAGAGGGAAATGGTTTTTTAAGTTCATTCACAAAAGTGACAAACAGCTTTCAAATAACGGGTGATTTTTTAGCTGGTTTGGTTTTGGCAACACTGGTTTTGACAGCTGACGTGTGTTTAGTACCTTGTGTCACTGTCAAACAGCTTCAGTTTGGTTTGCAATTTAACCATGGATCGTCTTACAAATGAACAACGCTTGCAAATTATTGAATTTTGCTATCAAAATTCGTGCTCGGTTCGAAATGTTCATCGCGCGCTGCTTGTGTTCAGCGATGAGGCTCATTTTTGGTTGAATGGGTACGTAAATAAGCAAAATTGCCGCATTTGGAGTGAAGATCAGCCAGAAGCATTGCAACAGCTACCAATGCATCCCGAAAAAGCCACTGTTTGGTGCGGTTTATGGGCCGGCGGCATTATTGGGCCATATTTCTTCAAAGATGATGCGAATCGCAGCGTTACTGTCAATGGTGAACGCTACCGAGCGATGATAACAAACTTTTTTTTGCCCGAAATGGAAGTTCTTGACTTGCATGATAGCATGATATGTGGTTTCAACAAGACGGTGCCACATGCCACAGAGCACGCGAAACAATGGCGCAATTGCGAGGCGAGTTTGGTGAACAGTTAATTTCACGTTTCGGGCCGGTCAATTGGCCGCCTAGATCGTGCGATTTGACACCATTAGATTATTTTTTGTGAGGGTATGTCAAGGCTAATGTCTATAGGGACAAGCCCGCTTCGATTGACGCACTGGAAGCCAACATCCATGCATTCATTCGTGAGATACCGGCCGATAAGTGTGAAAGAGTATGCCAAAATTGGACTCAGCGGATGGGCTACCTGAGACGCAGCCGCGGTCAACATTTGCATGAAATTATCTTTAAACATTAAATTGCAAGGTTCAAACTATCGATTCAAATAAATATTTCATTCATTTTTTCGAATTTTTTGTGTTTTTTTTTTAAAAAAAGTTCTAAACCTCTTAAAAAATCACCCATTAGAAGCAACCGCTTTCGATTGCTGGCGGGCAAGAATACCAAAGGCGGATCCAGAGGCCAGCCTCATGCGCTAGAGATGAGCAAAAAATAACGACCTTCGATTTTCGACCTGTGAGTCAAAAATCACAATCACTACCTGTGAGCGACTCTTTAATAAACCTGTGAGTGCCCTAAATGTGATTGAAAATCACAATTGTAGTAAAATCACAACAAAAAGAAACGATTCACAAATCACTACAATCGCACAATGAACTTTATGAACTGTAAACAAAATCACGATGAGAGAAAAGTCATCAATGATTACTCATGATGAATCAGAACGAGAACTGTAGTCGTGATTTAGTTATTATTTTAGCAACTGAACGAAATCACAATACAGAAAAACAAAATCTCAGGACTCATGATGAAAATATGAAGAACAGATTAATTCTTTCATTTTTAGTTTAGGATCTAGAAGGTAGAACTGAATTGTGAACTGAGGTCCTAGCCTGGTTGTGATTTTGTACACAAGGACAAGGAAAAGTGAAACTAAAATTTTGACATTGAAAATTTTAGGGGTTTCCACTGGAGCTAAAGAGCTGGGCGAGACAATAAGGTAATTTCCACCTCCTTAATCGATTGGCGTACTTCGTTTTTCGATCCGCCGTGATAAAATTTTGACAGTGCAAATTTTTGGGTTTCCACTGGAGCTAGAGAGTTGGGCGAGACAAGGTAATTTCCACCTCCTCAATCGATTGGTATACTCCGTTTTTCATTTTGGGCATTCGATATTTTAGACATTGGAGATTTTGCTATTCGATAATTTTGAATTCGGGACTTGAGATTTTTAGCATTTTTGTATTCATGGTTATGTCATACGAGGTACTTTTAATTACTTATTTGTTGTCCTCATTTAATTACATACTTTATATTTTACTGAGAATTTTTTTTTTGCCCTCAAAGATATTCCAAACTTGAAAATCACAATCACAGGTTAGACTTACAGTGATTCAGAAATCACAGTCACAGTTATACCTGTGATTGGAAAATCACAGTCTAGCTCATCTCTATCATGCGCCATATACATTATACGCACTCTTAAAATGCATACATATGTCATGCATGTGAAAGTGTATTAGTAAATTCTTTTTGACGTTGCATACCTATGCACATGTCATGCATGAGTCTTCAATCATTTATTTTTACTTGAGGTGAATGGACGAGCGGTTCAGTTCAGATCTTTGTTGTTTCATCGGAACAATTTATTTTTGCGAATTTCATCGTTTCATTTAAATTAGTTTTATGAGCAAAGCTTCATTTTCTTAGCAAGGCCTAACTTCACCATTAATAACGGTTAAGATTAAATAAAGCTAGTATCGAACTGTAGTGAAATTCAATACAGTATTCCAAAACATGTGTACCTACTCAAAATTCAGTACCTATGAAAAGCCTAAAATTATTATGAAAGGAACATTTTTGGCATAGTAGAAACATTTTTTTATAATTTACAGAATTTTGAAAAACAGATTTATGGGTTTTTGGGAGTTTTGAAATACAGGATTTTGGATTTCTAGAATTTTTAATGAAAAAATTTGGATTTACAAAATTTAGTATCTATACAAAATTTTTGAAACCAAAATTAACATACACAATTTTAACCCTAAGTTTCTTTCAGATCAATAATTTTTGTTTTCTTTAAAAAAAAAGTTTAAGTAGTTTTGTAGTTGAAAAGTTATGTATTTTTTTTTTAGAAAGCTCGTGTACTACACTTAGCGGCCAAACTGGCGAATGTGTGCCGGTATCAAAATGTAAAACGATAATCCAGATACTAGATGCAGCTCCCAAACCCCTTCCGCCTTCTGTATCAGATCTTGTCAGGCGATCATTTTGTGGAACATTCGACAAAGTTGTAAGTATCAAAACGCAGATTTATGGGAATATATTACAAAATTTTACAAAAACAATTATGTGTTTCTAGCATTATGTATGTTGTGATGCTAATAGCGTTGACCATGAACCAATGACAAATACTGCACCACCGACGAATCCACAAGTCTCCACCTCCGGTGTCAAAATTCGTCGCAGTTCCGAGGTGTCTGACAGACAAGTTCAGTCTGGGATGAGTATTCTGGAAAAAACTAAAACCGTGTGTGGAAAAAGTGATGCTGACAGAATTTCAAATGGGGAAAATGCAAATCTCTCTGAATATCCATGGATGGCTTTGCTGGTTTATTCTGATGGAGTGGAGAGGACACTCGATTGTGGTGGGTCATTGATCACTGACAGATATGTCTTAACAGCTGCCCATTGCATTCGAGTTGGAAACAAGAAATTGTAAGAAGATAAAAAGTCTTATAAATAATTTAACGTGATTTCGGTATCGGTTCTTCTTTTGCCTTTCTCTCGTAACTCATAAGACAAATCTTCTAGAAAAAACTATCTCAATATGAATTTTTTTTATTTTTCATTTTCAATTTTAGGGTAAGTGTACGCTTCGGAGAGCATGATACAACGAAAGATATTGACTGCATTCGCAAAGGAAACTCAGAGAAATGTGCCCCACCTTTACAAGAAATTGACGTCGAAGAGGCAGTCTATCATAAAGACTTTCGACCAAGTGGCTTTTTGAATGATATTGGTCTTGTTCGATTAATAAGTCCAGCCAATTTCGTTAGTAAGTTATAATCCATTTAAAAATGTATGATTAATGGTTAAAATAAATGTTCGTTATATTTTAAGGTAATGTTAGGCCAGTTTGCTTACCAATAACCAAACGCTCAATGGCAGCCGTTGTGGATCGGATGATAATCGCTGGGTGGGGCAAAGTCGAAAATGGTATTCCGGCTACAATTTTGCAGAAAGCAGTGATTCCGTTAAGAGAAAACGATTTTTGCGATAAGGCCCTTAAAGTTGTAAAATTGACCGAGAATCATTTGTGCGCTGGAGGGGGAGATAAAAAGATCGATACATGTTTGGGTGATTCTGGGGGCCCGATATTTTATACTGTACCTTTTCGCAAAGGTATACGGTATGTTCAGTTTGGTGTTGTTTCGGGAGGAAGTTTCGATTGTGGTTTAGAATTTCCAAGCATATTTTCAAGAGTTCAAAAGTTCTTGCCTTGGATAGCTGGTAATTTAAATTTTTAAGAGCAATCATAATTCGAAACTAAAAATCATATTTCACTTAAATTATATAAATTTTATTATTTAATATTTTTTTCCAATAAAAAAATGCAAGATTAAACCTATTTTTTTGTAAATCGATATCACCTGTTCTATCAGCTGAGAATTTCTGATTTTATTAATTAAAGATGAAATGTAACTAAAATTCTATTCAAATTAATAGCAAATACATAATGTGTAAGTAAGTAGGCACTTAAAACAATTTGTGTATAACCTTCGTCGTTCAAGGTTATAAAAGAATGCAATCTTTAATGAATTCAATAAAAAGATTGCATTTATTGAGTTGACTTTGAGATTTCGACTTCAAATAATGCAATCACCATTCATTTGACGTCAAAAAGATTGCAATCATTTGTTTTCCCATTCATTTTACAGTAATCAATTGGACGGATTTAATTTAGTCCTTGTGCGAGAGGAAAAAATGAATCTATCACCATTAGAAGAAAGAATGGTGCCCCCCTGCATTAATGTCAATGAAAGGGGGTGTGGTGAACATTCAAGTTGAGGTCAATGATATGCTATAGCTTCCAAGACGCTTTGACTACATGAGCATGAGCACTATACAGATTAAACTGCGACGATGGTTATCGTGTCTCGAACCGAATTCCTTCATCTTCATGTTATTGGAAACTTATTTCCTTTAAATAAATACTTCCAATTATTTACTTCATAAAATAAATCCACTTTATTTCACTTCAAATCGTTTTTTTTATTCCTCAATCTTAATAGTATGCAATTTAAAAATCACTTCCGGTTCCGGGTACACTTTTACATCGAACTGTATGCTTCAACCATTGACTTATTATATATGGACTGCTAGTTGGTTGTCAATTCCATACATAACCTGCGGAGATGATGGTTCCAGTTCTCAAAGCGAATTCAGCGACAAGTTCGGGCCTACCGACAATAATAAATACTATTTTTAGCGCCATCTGTTACATACTTCGCCTTAGAATGAAATTTCATTCATAGAAGGTAAGGCCATCTATGGTCATAGGAAGTCACCAATCGGCGTGAGTCACCTTTTTTGATTTATTTTATAAAACCTTTGATTTAAGAGTCATATTCGAAATAAAAGATTTTTCAATGAAATTTATTTTCTCCATTTCAAGAGATGTAGTGAAGGAAGATATTTTTAAAACATTATTTCAAGGAAAAATTCCTACAATCGTATTTATAAACGCCGTCTTACTTTAGACGGCCGTCCAAGTTATAAAAAACATTTTTAATGTCTGAAGTTTTCTAACTTTTTACCTACCTTAAGACAACGGAACCTATCTATTGTCTAAACCTGCAATATTGCAATATTTTTTGTATATATCAAATAAAGTATTTTCCGACTATTTCGAAATAATTATAAACTGTGTAACTAGTCAAAAATCTAATAAAAACGACTCGCCCACTAGGCAACTTCCTAGCAACTTTTTAGATATCTTATTTTTCTTGAAAACGTTCGTATTTTTTTAATTATAACTTATTAATAGGTTCATTCCTTTATTTTAAAATTCTGATTTTTGTGCGTTTCAGTCCAAAATTCTGTCAAAGTTCATAAAAAAACAATAAAATTGTACAAAAATGCCCAAAAATTTGGAGTAAAGGAACGAACCTTACTTTTAATTTATCAGTAAAATTTATCTTAACCGAAATTATAGAGGATTAGAATTCCCTATAAAAACGCGCTTAAGCTGTGTACTTAAAACTACTAGGCGTTTTTTTTTTTTGCAAGTCCATGTGGATTTGTCGAAAAAACAACATCGGAACTAATTGTTTTACACGTAAATACAACAATAACTTAAATCTATATGGACTTGGCTAAGTAAGAAGTCCCGATGTCGTTTTTTCGACAAATCCATATGGACTTGCAAAAAAAAACGCCTACTAAATATATTCAATATTCTTAGCAAAAGTGTAAAGCAAAATACTACCTCTACTCATTTACTTTTCAAATCTGCCAGTTTCTACTAATTTTATTTTATTTTATGAACTTCGACATGACTAAAATTTGTATGAATTAACAGTTTTGAAAATTAAGCGAGAAGTTGTTTGTAAAAAAAGGAAATTTTCGGATTTGGTTAAGGGTTTTTTTTTTTCAAATAACCCTTACCCGGAGGCCACACGAGCCAGTAATGGCAAGCAAGTTGCAATACATACACATTTTTTCACTAACACATATAAACCCAAGCAACTTGCTCGACAACTGGCTTGCCTTTTTCGAAGCCAGTTGAGCAGCCAGTAGAGAAGCAAGTAGGGCGTTCATTTTCTTAACTACAGTCAACAATCATCGTTCCTTTTATTAAAATTTCTGAATTAATTAGATTTTGTGCAAAAATTGGAATTTGATTGTATTTTAAAAATGTTAAAATTCACTTTCATACGAAACTTGACATTGCTTGACAGAATATTTGACGTTTGCGAATATTTCGTAACAAATCACCAAAAAGCTCTAAAATTGCCCATTTCAACAAATAAAATTTCAATTTTTTCTGATTTTTAGAGGTTTTTTAATCCATTGACATCGTAGACATCCTTTAATGGAATTTGAAAGTTTATGGCTTGACAGATAGGGGACAAATTATATTTGATCGTATCGTGAATATTTCGTTTCAAATGTCAACCGATTGCCCTGAAAATGCATTTTTCCGGAGCAGAAAAAAAATGGAAAAAATTTCGGATTTTTAGAGGTTTTTTCATCCATTAACAGGTGTGTTCCTTTGGGCTCCAATATCTACTGCCAAGTACTTCTGGCTGCAGTCAACTACTTCTACTCTGTGGTCGAAGTAGTTCAAAGTAGTTCATTATTAATCTAGTAACAGAATGTTTCCAAACAAGAAAACGACATCACCAATCAAAAGAAATTACCTAATAGATTATTGTTGTTGATATTTTTCTAATTTTAAAGTAAAATAAGAAAACAAACAATCGAAATTAAATTGATATTGAGGTTAGATTTTACTTTTGGCAAAATGAAAGCATTCCATTCATTATCATCTACTGGGAAGTACTAAAAAGTACTTTGCAAGGCCCAATGGAACACGGCTAACGTCGTAGACATCCTTCAATGGAATTTGAAAGTTTGTGGCTTGACAGATAGGAAACAAATATTATTTGATCCTATCGAGAATATATCGTGCCAAGTGTCAACCGATTGCCCTAAAATCCATTTTTCCGGAGCGGAAAATAAAATGCAAAAAAATTCGGATTTTTAGAGGTTTCTTAATCCATTGCCATCCTATACAATCTTTAATGGAATTTGAAAGTTTTGTGCCAAACAGTTTTGTGCTAACAAAATGTATTTTGACGTCTGTAGTTTTTTGTTTGGTACATGAATTTTAGTTAAAGCGTATGTTATTCCCTCTTATGTTTCGTTGTCCATAATTTCAATTATTAAAGTTTGTTAACCATTTTTGCATTTTCCTTTAATATTCGTTCCAAATGTATTTTGATTTTTTCAATCCATTTTGTTTGAAAGATCAACCAAAGTTGTTTTCTATAGTAGAGAAAAAGAACGACGTAATTGCTAGCAACTTGCTTGGCAAGTGGAGTGCCACCTACGTCACAGCCAGTACACAGATACGAATTTGGCAGGCAATGTATGAACCCAAATTGCTTGCCAGTACTTGCTCGTGTGGCCTCAGGGTTAGCACTGGTTTGACATTTATTGTTTGTTTTTATTTTGCAATTCAGTTTCAGAATTCTTTTCGATGATGTTTGTTTATTAGTTTGTTGTTATTAATTAAAAAAAGTATGAAAACAAAGCTGAATCATTGCGAAACTAATTAACAACAGCAACCAATGAAATCAACAAACAGCGGTAATGGTTATCGATTTAAGTGAAAGAAAATTTTATTTGCTCCTAGACAAGAAGTGAAAAATCTCAGTCACGTTCAGCGTCACACAACGTGAAGGATGTCGGAAAGACAGAATGCATGTATTGAAGAAATTATAATATACAATTCGTAATTCATTTGTGTGAGGTGTTTTTCAGATAAAAATATTATTATAAATACTATCTGCACTATCGACGGAAGGTAAAGGTTGGAAGTAAAGTTTCAATTTTGGTATTAATGACATCTCAAAAAGTAACTAGTTTCCTTTGTAAAATTTGCGTTCAATGAAAGCACTTGACTACATAAATGTAGTCCCTTGTGTCTGCTGAACGTACCCAATGAAAAATGAAATCAGATTCAAAAAAGTCCTTCAAAAAATCCTCGATACAAATGTCAAACAGTAGTATCTGTATTTTCCGATAGGACTGAACTCGGCGCTTGTAACGCATAGCTTAAAGTGGCGTCAACGTGAAGTTGGCTCCTGGCAGTCCATATATAATAAGTCAATGGCTTCAACATTTAAAAATAAACTGTGTCCATTCACTCGCAAACATCCCTTTATATAGGGAAATAAATGGTTTTAGTCTCCACTAGTATCCACTAGAATATTCGAGTATCTCTTTCTAGTAGTTTCTATTATAGTTGATGACAGATGGAAGACTGGAATTGTTGTTTAGCTGAATAACAAGATAGCGCTGTAAACAGTTAAAGGATTGAAGTTCAGCTTGTTTCTCACATATATGGCGCTGTAAACAAACAGAAGATTTGCTTTTTATTAACTCGTCAAAATACGTAAATTAGGAAAACTGACAACATTCTTAACGTTATCCGCAGCTGAAAAACGACTGGCTTGAACTAATCCAGCTAGTGTCAAAACTTATACATATTTGGAAAAAATTTGACGTTGGAGGACGAGATGTCTCTGAATCAACATAACAATGCTGAACTAATACGGAATGATCCAGTTACTGTTACATGACTGTGCAAGATACTTCGACCAAAGTACCTAAGAAAATTTATAAACTAACTGAAAGAGGAACTAGCCAAGCCTTTTAAAAATATCGCCTTTTAGAGAGCTACTAAAGGGTTGAGTTTCAATAAACAGGTTCTCCTCATGAGCACATGTTTTTATGGCTAGAAAATGCCCCAATTTAGGGGACAGTTATAGCAATCGGGGATTGCGCATTAAGAAAAGTGTGAAATTGAGTATTTTTTTCCTGATGACTGTTTATAGCGAACAGGAAAATTATTTTCGTTGGCAAGCTGTCAACAAGTTTATTTGACATTATTTCTATTTGACATTTCTTCCTGAAAGGTTGATTTAATAAATAACTATTGAGAAGAATTAAAAAATGAAGTATGCTAAAAATAAAAAGTTATTATATTTTGCAACAATGTTGCTTTTATTGTTTCAAAAAAAAAATATCGACGAAATCAAAGATTCCAGGTACATATTGTAATGACTTTTACATTTGAACTATAACGATTTTCGAAATAAGAAGCGCCATCTTCCGGATTATGTTACAAACACCTGCGGTGAGCTTTGAGTGAACTTTCGAACCTTGGTAAAATGTTAGAACTCGAAGAGGGGAAATTATCCCCTCTATCGGTCAAAACAGAAAGATCTAGAAGCAGATACTAGAACCTTCAAGCGACATCTAGAAGTCACCAATGAGTATAACAACACATGTCTGACGACCAGAGAGCACATTTCAATTTTGAATGTGAAAGCGTAAAGTAAGAAGTAAAAGTGTATCCGGAAGTGAATTTTAAATTGCATACTATTGAGATCGGAGAATATAAAAACGATTTGAAGTGAAATAAAGTGTTTTTATTTTAAAAATAGGTTTTATAATCGAACCTAGGTAGAACATAACAATATCTACCTCCTATATATCGAAAACAAAGTCAGCAAGGGGAGTTCTTTTCAATCATTCATCGACTTAAAAAGTACCACATAAATAGTTTTGACTATACTGTAACGATTTAATAATTACCCAACTACTTTGAATTTGAAACAAAAGGGAAATCCTCTAACTGTTCCCAGCGCCATCTGTTTGAGAAGCTAGACACCATACCTTCAGCATTTAGCATTCAGCATTCAGCAGAATATCGGTTCCAGTCAACGATTGGAAAGGAAATTTCTAGAAGGCGATGCTCGAATATTCTAGTTTGTACTAGTTCAGACTAGAACCATTTAATTCCCTATATAAGGGGATGTTTTCAAGCGAGTGGACACAGTTTAATTTTGAATGTGATAGCGTAAAAGTAAGCAGTAAAAGTGTATCCGGAAGTGAATTTTAGATTGCATACTATCATTGTATTTATAATCTATAGTACTATCATGATGACGAACGACCGACGCGCAACCATACGGCCACACATAAAGCTAATGTTGCTAACAATTGTTGCAAAGGAAAGTGGAGACTTTGAATTCTCCAACAAAGGAGAATAGTTTTTTAATACAAAAATGAGAGCCCACTAAATTTATGAAAGTTAGAGGGAGGCAGGAAGTAACAATTTTGTGCTTTTTTATTTTATGAATGGGAATTGGTTTTTTTGCAGAGGAAGGGATTGTTTTTGCTTTTATCATTTTTTATAGAAAGGGGAAAATGTTTTTTTTTGTTTGTTTTTTGGGTATAGGAAGAACGAAAATAAATATTGTTCAAAAGAAGGCTTGATTTTTTGGCTTTTGCCTTTTGCCTGTGACGTAGTGTGGGAATAGAGGAAATGTATAATATGCATGCAAATTATTCAAACTCGGTTACCACTAAGAATAATAATGTTGTTGTAAATGAATACTTTTTGACTGAATTGTATAGCGAAGGATGTTATACGCTTTTGTAGGTAGGTTTTCCGTTGAGATTTAAGTTAAGTAAATACATAGGTATAAATATATTAGAAAGGCTCTATTTAAGGTTTGTTTGTGATATCAGGTTAAATCAGGTTAGTTTTGATTATGTAGGTATTTATTTATATCTAGGTAGGTATATAGGTAGGTATTGACAGATGATTGTTCGTTATGTTGTAAAATTCAAAAAATAACCATCAGATTGAGCTGAAACTTAGACAATGCAATTGTTGATGAATCAGAAGTTCACGTAAATTTGTTTAAACTTTTCTATAACCATTCTATAAATTGAGCTGAAAATCGAAATATAAAAATTAGTTAAAAACTGAAGAACAAATAATCCGTTTGAGCTGAAACTTGAGAAGTTTTAAGTTTACCATCATACCTGAATATCATCTGATGAATATATTACGTGCAGTTTTTCATTTAATTTTTGAATTCATGTGGCCTTAGGTTTTTTATTCAGACAAATTTATAGTTTAGACTTAAAGAAGAGAAAAGTATCCTAATTAAATTAAAATTAATGTGTTTTTTCTTGAAAATTAATTATCAATGTTCTGGAAAGTTAAAACAAAACACTAATTTTTCTGCATTCGGCTTCGGAAATACTTAATTAAATTAAATTTTTTAAGAAATCGGTTTGGAATGCTAAACAATTAACAAATGTGGTAATCATGTCTTACTTTTTCTTATAAGTTTGACCTTTTTTTCTAGTAAAATTGGGGATATAGGTTGGTTTGTTTCTTATAGTAACGACTAAGTGGGTGTTTGAGTGGGATTATTTGCTTGCGAATAAGTTTAAGAGTTCATTTTGAAATAATAAATTTTATTTATGCTCACAAAAACTCTTTTTAACTTAATTTTATTAAAAAAAATAGTTTTAAGGAGTATTGAAATTGTTTTTTTTTTAAATAAACACCAAAGTTTTGTCTTTTTTTAATTTTTCAAAATTATTTGTATTCAAAAAAACTAATTTTTTCGAAATAATTTCCTTAATTTTTTTAAAAAATAATTTTAAGGAGCATTGCAATTGTTTTTTTTTTTAAATTAACACCAAATTTTTGTTTTTTTTTTTAATTTTTTAAAAATATAAACTATTTTTTTCGGAAAAAAATGTACTTAATTTTTTTTGAAAATATTTTTTAGCTGTATTTCAATGGATTTTCAAAATTGGTTAGCCAAATTAACTTTTTTTTTTTAATTTTTGAAAAATTGTCTGCTGATGAAAACAAATTTTTTCCAAAAAAAACATTGGTTTTTTCAAATCTTGCTAAATTGGCTATATGTATTCCTATTTTCATTTCAATTTTTTTTCAGTCTCAATACCTACATACATACATAAATAGGTACCTACTTAAAAAAAATTATTTTTTTAAATTTTTGTCTCAATTGTATAATTAGTCAAGAAAGGTACCTTTTTTACCCATAAATAGGTAGATACCTAGGTTGTATTTTTTTTCCAAAAAGAAAGCTAGGTAGGTTGTAGGTACCTATAAGGTATTTGATTTGGTTTGAAAAATAATTTTTAATAGGTGGGTGGTTGGTTAATATTTAAAATTTACGTACATACCTACCTACCTACCAAATACATTCATATATATGTATGTAGGTTCGGTACCTATCTACATTTCTTTCAAATGTTTAAAAATTAAATGTTTTAATAGGTACCACCCTGTGCATAGACACCCACCCACCCACCTACATCCCTACATTGATATTTATATATGTATGAAGGTATATACCTATACCTTCATACCTACCTAAACTTTAAAAAACAAATTATACCTACCTACCGAATACCTACATAATTATTATTAATTTTGTTATTCAAAATTCCAATTACCTATCTTCTTTTTGAATAACAAACAATAAAATACCTACTGTGAAAAAAGCCTACCAAAAATCTATTAAATATATGTAGCTATACCTATGTACCTACTATACTTGAAAATTGGGTATACCTACCTATGCACCATAATTCAAAATGTAGCAACGTTGTATTCCACTAAGCTATAGTGAAATTTAACAACGTTGCTTTGAAAATCAAAACTGAAAATTTAAAAACCAAATTCAAATTGTGCTGAAAAATAAAATCATAAAGTAATTAGATATAAACATACGCCTATAGCCTGGCAATAAGAAACAAATTAATTCTTATACATTCAAATACCTACCTACTCAAGTTTTCCTTGTAAAAAATATTAAACGATAGAATACCTACATACATATGTAAACATATAGCGATTTTTCTCCTATATTCTGGTCGTTGTCATGGCAAAAATGTCTGATTTAGTTATCTCCTTTACTCCCCTTATTATTGTCAGAACAATGAAATACAACCCTCTCCTTCTATTTTTTTCTTTTACTTCTTACTTTTTCCTTGTGTCTCAAGTCTCCACTGCCAACTAATCGACGAGCCCAGCGCCGCGTAACGGCCACATATAAAGAAGAAAAAATCAGTCTCGTGGTAGTACTATAGGTTCTATATACAAAGATACTATTGAGATTGAAGAATATTAGCTGTGTTTTATTATCTTCCATCGGGATCCGGATCTGGATCTGGGTTAACTTTTAACACATGTTACAAAAACAATTTTGAAAATTTCCCAGTATTTTGTTTGTAAAATAAATCCAGATCCAGATCCGGATCCCGATAGAAGATAATAAAACACGGCTAATAAAAACGATTTGAACTGAAATAAAGTGTGTTTATTCTGAATAGTAAATACGTGGAAGTTATTATTTAAAGGAAATAAGTTTTATTATCGAACCTAGGTAGAACATTACAATACTTTAGAATGAGTTGAGATCAATTCGATTTCGTTTTGTCAAAAATTCATGACGATATGAGGCCAAAATTTAACTTACATCGACGGGGACGTGATCACATACCTTCTTGCCAAAGAAAAGTTATTGCTTACCTTGCGGTAAGAAAATTGAAGTATCCTTTGGTTTAAGATATTGAATAATGTTTTTCTTTTAGATTTATCGCTACTGGAGCAAGTTTAGCTGACTTAACCTTCCGTTTTGTAATGGTGAAAGCAACAGAAAAGAAGTACATCCTCCAAACCATTTGTTCCATTAATAAACATAAACAGTTCCCAGAAGATTGGGAACAGTTTTCTCGATCCTTCTTGAAAAACTTGAACTTGGCCAACTGCCTTGCGGTGTTGTTGATGTAAAACATGTTCAACTTTAACTACAAAAAGTGTTTTTGAACTGTATTAACGGCAGTTATAGATGCATAATTTAACTTCTTAATGCCACATTTTCATCGCAAGATACAAAAAAAACCAACCTTCAAAAATTTGAAACGTTTGGGACAAACGCGAAACATTTTTACTTAACTTGGAGCCGAACTAAAAGCCCTAGCAACCTGAAAACAAAATATTAGTGATATAAGAGTCAATAACTTTCAAATGAGGAAAACTTTGAGAAAAATATATGTATCAAGAAGAAACTGACTTTTTCACCTCTTCAAACCTCTTTAATGGTGATTTCCTCTAAACCAAACTTACCAAAGCCGTAAAACGAGCATAAATATGTTAACTTCTAGTTGCTATCTTTCTATCAATGTATCAAACACGTTTAAAAAACAACGCTTTCGACTTATCATACAAAACGAAAACTGAACTAGAAAATCGTCTTGGAGACTCATAAATTGCAAACTAGCTACCTAGGAAATGCCAACTTTCCATCTAAGTTTAAGACCGAAAGCCGACAGCAAATTTTTGATTCGGAGGTGTATCCAAATTAATGTGACACTTAGAATCAAAACGGACCTATGTATCCTGACCTTTTCTAGCTGTTTTATCTTCCTTTGGTTTTGTGTCCTTGGTAAATAAACCTACCAGAGGTACTTCAGTTTGGACCACAAAAAAATTGATAAAAAGGAAAATCTATTTAGCTGTCTTAAAAAACATCCGAGGATAAAGTTTCTCTATGAAAAACTTTGTCTTGAACTTAAAACTGAAATTCCCCTGTGTAGAGACACTTTTTATGGTAATAAACTTGTTGAAAATTTAGGTAACTCGAAAAAAGAATGGGAAATAGTGAATGGAATCTTAAACAGAAATAAAACCGAGGTGAATATCAGTATAGAAACTGATAACTCTACTGAAACAGATCCTGAAAAGTTGCTAACCTGTTTGATGATTTTTTCTTAAAGATTAGTGAGAATTTTTCAAATTTTCAATCTTTTGAAAATACGTGGTGTTGTAATAACACTATAATTGATGACGAAGCGAAAACGAGAAAATTACCTCTTAGGTTTTTTGACTTAAAATTACCTCAGGAACTCATGGTTTTCTTCTGTGGCGTTGATTTCGGGACACCCTGTATACTATAATGTGCATCTTTGCGATGGAAAAAATTGATACAAGACATTTTAAAGTAATTCTGTAGAAGAGAAGTTCCACTTTTATTGTTGTATTAGCGATGGATATCTCCTATAAATCGATTTTGTTTTTTTATTCAAATTTTCTCAAAAAATGGCTATACTGATTTTATTTAAACTTAATACATTTTATGTATATCCTAGTCAATTTTTCTAAGGTAAGTAAGTAAGTAAGTAACAAACTCATTTATTTACAATAAGTTTTTGCATATTTACAAAATACATGAATTTTAAGGCAATGGCTAAGCCGTCAGCCTGGTTAGCAAATATAATCGCAATATAATAATATCTGTACACAAAATGAAAAAAAAAAATTAACATATTCAGTCACTAACAACGTTCTGTAGTTGTAGATGACTCTTAAAAAGTTACTTAGTAGTTTCCAGTCACTCTTTCGTTTAAGATTTGTAGAGTTTCTTTCATCGTTAACGAATTTTTACCAAAGAAATAAAGTATGTGTGGATTATAAATTGGACAGATACTTATAATATGAAAACAATCCTCTTTTGATTTTAAATTGCATATCGTACAAAATTGATTGAAGCTGCCGTTGTAAGGGTTACCGTTCAAGTTGAGGATTTCACACCTTGCTTTGAAAATAATAGATATCTCTTTGTAGCTTAGTAAAAAATCGTGAAAGTAGTTTCTACGTATATCATTGAGATTTTAGTTGAGCTGTGAATATAACAGTCTGCTTTCAGAATTGCGCGCCTGCTCAGTAAATGTATTCCTGATAGAGTCCTCTTTTTTTTGGATTATTCGGTAAAATTGCTCTTTTAAATTACTTGTGTTGCTCAGATCAATAATCTCGCAACACTCTCTACCAATACTTTGCCATTTAGCTAGCCACCAGTCATTATTCCGTATTTCGTACAAAAGCATTTTTTTCGCCAATCTAGAGTCCTCGTGGGAAAGTGTTTTGGTTAAAAAGTCAGCCTGTGCCTTCAGAGTACCCGTTAGTAGTTCGGGTATTCCTGTTTCCAAGTAAATTGCGTAACTTAGTGTGTTTAGCGGTAAGTTGAAGATTTTTTTCAAAAAATTCCTCTGAAATTTTTCCGTTACCTCATACTCATCTGCACCCCAAACGTGCTAAGCGTAACAAAGTGTTGATTTCACTACTGCATCAAAAATCTTATATTTGGCACACAAAACTATTCTGTTGTTTGAAAATACGTTTTTCCATGAAGAATTCAGTAAGCTTCACAGTCAGAAGAGTGACACTTAAGTGGGGAATTTGAAAGAATAATTCCCAATATCACCATTCACTGTTACCTGAATAAGTGGCACTTAAGTCTCCGATGTTGGTGACTTAAGTTCCACTTACTCTGGCTATGAAACTTAGCCGAAAGTCCTAATATGGGAAACTTAAGTGCCACTTATTCCGGTAAGTGCCCACTGTGAAACTGGCCCTAAGGTTTTATTTAGTTTGACTCCTAAATATTTAATTTCATTGGTTGCTTCCAACAAAATCCTGTTCTAGTACCATCTATGCAAACACTGGCTATGTGAAGATCGTGCGAATACCATCACTTAATATTTCACTGTATTAATGGTTAGACCCCATTTAGTGCAGTAAGTTGCTAAACGATTGATCATCAACTGAAGATTTTCTGGTGATTCAGATAATAATACGAGGTCTTCAGCATATAATAAAACGTTTATAGTGGAATTAGCAATTCTAATTCCTCCAGGCAGTTCATCCACTATGTCGTTTATGAAAAGCGAAAACAACAACGCGCTTAGTAGACAATCTTGTTTTACTCCAGTGGTTGTTTCGAATCATTCCGAAAAGACCGTGCCATCCCAGACTGCTGCTTTCGATTCGGTGTACGTTGCTTTGATTACTTTTATAAACTTTGAAGACAGACCCAACTGAGATAGCTTATACAAAAGTGCACTTCGGTTCACTAGATAAAAGGCCGCTTTGAAGTCTACAAAGAACGAATATACTTTCTTGTTTCTAGCCTGGAAAGCTTTGATGATGGAAGTTAGTTAGCTTGGAGATCCGATACAATTTCTTTCCTTTCCGCCCATTTCTCTAGTCTCTCAACAAGTATACCACAGAATATTTTAGCTAGTGCATTCATAAATGAGATGCCTCGATAGTTTTCAGCGATATCAAGAGCGCCTTTTTTGTGGATGGGGAAAATGACGGATTCTTTGAACGGAGAGGGAATAACAGCGTTCTAAAAGATTTTGTTGTACAGTGTTTTCAGTTGATAAATAAACATAGGCGTTGCATTTAGATAGAATTCGTAAGGGATGCTTTTCCGTTTTTCGATTTCTTCAATACCGCTTCTATTTCTGAAACTGTTATATCACAGTCTAAGGACTCGTCGAGGCTCCATGGTTCGGGATAGTAAAACCCAAGGTTAGAGTTGTTGTGGAGAAGAAGTTTGAAATGTGAAGAAAGATTTTTTGAAGATATCCCTGAACCTATTTCATACCTCGTTCCATTGATTTCTCTTGCTATCTTCCAAAAGTCCTTTGAGTTCTTAGTTCGACCTAGTGTAAGTGCTTGTTCATTTTCAAATTCTGTCTTCTTTCTATAACACAATTTTTTGTAGTGTGTATTCGATTGAATGTACCAATTCCTCACATCGGGATTATATGAAGTCCAAATGATTCGTAAAAGTGCAAAAGATTTTTGACGCGCCCTTAAACATTCTCTATCGCAACAGTTTTGTTTAAATGGTAATCTGGAGCTTGCACATGTGCTTGACGTTGCGCTTCTTATGTATCCTGTTAGTTGGTTAGATAAATCATCAGAAATAATAATTTTATTCGGTTTCTTCACTGTTCCATTTGAGTAGCGGGAGAAGTCGCAGATTCGGATGATGTGAAGAGTAATCGCTTGAAAATTCCACAACAATTGGCATGTGATCAGAAAAGGTTTTGCATTGCACTTCAAATTTGATGATCAGCTCTATCCATTCATTGTTTACTGCACAAAAGTCGATAACCGATTTTCCATGGCCCCCTACGAAAGTGAAGTGTCCTTCCTTATCTCCATCAGCGCAGCCATTTAATATGAGAGCGTCATATATTTGAAGCAACTCGAGCATTTTTGAACCATTTGTATTGCAAATATTGTCCTTTGATATCCTGTTGGTATGCGATATCACCGGATTTGATATTGTTTGGACTGTAGTGACTTGTGTATTGCTGACCCGTGCATTCCAATCTCCAATTAATAAAACGTTTTTATACGCTAAGAGCTGCAGGTTTAAAAGGTTTATTTGAAAAAAAAAATAATCACTAACGGGAATCGTTGCTTGAGAAACCTGTATTTTGTTCGCGCGTAATTCGTTTGGAAAAAAAAAATAAACGTCTTCAAAAAAACATACAAAAAATCAAAACAGTGTTGTGTAAGAAGTTTTTTTTTGTAAAATTTGAATAAGAATAAAATCGTACATATTAATTTTCCTTACTAGCTTTGTCTTTTAATATCAATTAACCATAAGAACAACTTGTTGGGATCCAGCCGTGCATTTAATTTCTTTAATTTAGTCTAATATCACTCCATTTAGCAAACACATTAGCAATAATAATAAAAATCCATTTGCATTTGTTATTTCTTAAAGACACAATTTCTGGGAATTATTTTATTTAAAGTAGAATTTTGTGACAGGTATACTATATTGCATTCATTTTGGGTTTTCAGCTGAATTTATAGTCATCTGTTGTTAGAGGGTGATAAAATTTTTGGAACAAGAAGATCAAATATCCCCAGCTTCCCTTTAAAACCTTGAAACATTTCCCCATTTATTTCAAAGAATGTGAGGGTAAATTTTTTTAAAAAGTTTTTCTGCATAAATCACGTATCACACAATTTACACATGCATTTAATTTTGAGAACTATATAATGAAAGACTATTTGCGTGACAAAATGTGTACATATACCATTTTATTGAGCTTTGCATGTAAAATTCATGATTTTTATCAAACATATATACTATATACTCGTTCAGGACTTTATGGACTAGAGTGGCCCAATTTCGGCGGTGCTGTTATAAAGGGTTTTCCAATAAGAGGTGTTATTTTGATATTCAAAGAAAAATGGTATTTTTTGAGATAAATGATCGGATGTTTATTTCATTATAAAGAGGAAGGTATGCCGTTAATAATGAAACACAACATCAGCCAAATGGCCGCCACAACCACGCTTACAGGACCATATCCTTTTCATGAAATTTCCCATCACCAAATCGCAAAGTGGCTGCCCTATGTCCTCGATAGCCTCACGAATCCCATCTTTGAGGTCTTGAATCGACGCTGGGCTGTTGGCGTAGACCTTATCTTTCACGTGGCCCCAAAGGAAGAAGTCGCAAGGTGTTAAATCACAAGATCTCGGTGGCCAATTGTGATCACCTCTTCGAGAGATAACACGGTCCGGAAACTTTTCCCGTAAAAGATCGATGGTTTCATTGCTTGTGTGGCACGTAGCGCTGTCTTGTTGAAAGTAAACGTTGTCCAGATCAATACCATCCAATTCCGGCCATAAAAAATCATTAATCATCTCTCGATAGCGCAATCCATTGACCGTAACTGTTGCTCCAGCCTCATTTTCGAAAAAGTAAGGTCCAATGACCCCGCCGGACCATAAACCGCACCAAACAGTCACGCGTTGAGGATGGAGAGGCTTTTCAAAAATGACTCTTGGGTTTTCCGAGCCCCAGATGCGACAGTTTTGCTTGTTGACGTAGCCTCCGAGGTGGAAATGGGCCTCATCAGTCAAGATGATTTTTCGATGAAACTCCGGATCATTTTCATGCATTTCAAGGACCCAATCAGCAAAGACACGACGTTGTTGATGATCAGCCGGCTTGAGTTCTTGTGTTAACTGAACTTTATAAGCCTTAAGACCCAAGTCTTTATGCAAAATACGGTGTAATGACGTTTGTGGAATGCCTAATTCCAAAGAACGACGAGGAATGGACAAACCTGGGTTTTCTTCAACACTTTGGGCTACAACAGCAATATTCTCAGTTGTTCTTGAGCGACGTGCACGGGTTTTATTCTTCACATCACTAGCTTGTCCCAACAGCTCGAATTTGTCCACCAATTTCTGTATTGCGGTCCGACAAGGTGCTTCACGACGACCCAAAAATGTTTTAGTTTTACGAACCGTCTCTGCCAAATTTTCACCATTTTTATAGTGAATTTTAATAATTTCAATGCGTTGTTGAAGCGTGTATCGTTCCATTTTTATTAATGGCGTAGTTTCTACTTGTCAAATGTCAAAAAATGACAGCTTCAAAAGTGACACCTACCAAAATAGCGGGCTGTTCAAAACACCTCTTATTTTAAAACCCTCTATAAGTAGGGCTCATTTTTAAAAATGTAAAGTATTTCTATTTTGAAAAGTGAAATAAAGAAAAATTTGAACAATTGGTATATTATGTATTTCTCTTTGGCAATTCAATCCCAGGCAATTCCACCTGAGAATAACAATATTTTTCAGGGGTACTGTCTCTAATGAAAGTGCCCCCAATCTAAAACGTTCGAATTTTGAAGAAAATTGCGGGTCCTTTCCATTCATCCTGACTTGTGCACAAGGTTGGCACGCACAGAACAATATTTGGGAGTTGATTGTTATCACGCCTCAGGGGCGGGCTACGCCACCGTGCAACCGGGATTTATCCCGGTGGGCCCCTTGCCGAGCACTGCATAAGAGCACCTGGAGTATTCTTTCTCTTCTTTAAGGGAAAATTTCCTTATAAGATTCGATTTCTAAGGGATCTCACAGCAGTAAATATAGGTAAAGAGGTTTTTGTGGCCTAAAGGAATCTCAAAGGGGTTTGAAAAATAAGGATGATAGCTAAGAAGAAGCAGATAAAGAAAGGAGCAAAAACAACGACGAAAACTTTGAGGACCAGGGCTGTCGAAGAACTGTATCTGCAATTGCAGCTCTGCCAACAACGCCAAAGTACTACTTTTTTGCTGAACTACTTTTCCGTTCAAAATCTTAAAATCATCATTCTTTTCATTATAACTGTATTATGCTCTCTAAACGCAGTTCTTCTCTCAAAGTGCAAAAAGGCAAACAGATTTAAAAACAAATTCAGGAGTATTTCCATGTGAAAAATAAAATTCTAAACCTGTCTTTCAGAAGATTATTGTCTTAATGGCGTTATCAACAGAGTTTTAGAGTAATGGGTGCCTTTAGAACAATTATTTTTTCTTATCTTGCTGGGTTTGAAGCAGATTGTGACATAGCATTGTGCTATTAATGTTGAACTAAATTCTAAAAAATATGATTGACGTATTTATTATATATTTTAAAACTTACTAACGAAGTAAATACAGAGTTTTAAGCTGAAAACTCTAAACTCTAGAATCTATACGTTGATGAGCACATTTAAATGATTCTTTAAAAACATTTTAACAAACTGGAATAATACCGATATTTGATAAGATTTGTCCGCATAATCTTCTTCAAATCTCCAAGGCTTATCGTACACATTTTTGTCTTAAATCTAATAGATTTCAAATAAATCTTGTTAAATCTTCATAGGGCCAATCGTTTTACAAATACTGGATCTCACGAACTTGCTCTTGGGGGTGACAATTGCAATAAAGTGTGTTTTTTTAGACCTGTGGTTTCCAATCTGGCAATACTTTTTCGGAGTCGGTCTTTTTGACAGCTGTTACTTGATTTATGCCCAGTTTGGTTTGTCATTTTATAATTAATGGACTTACTTCTGAACAACATTTGCAAATCGTGCAAATTTATTACCAAAAAAATGGTTCGTTTCACGCGACGCATCACGCTCTGGATCCAACATTCGGTCGACATAATCGCAAAATCGCATAAATTCGAGCAACCATGGATGGCTTTCGCACCACGTTTACTCTAGTGGATAAAGCGCATCCTCAGAGACGCCGTACAGTGCGCACCGAAGACGCTATTGCTGATGTGGAGCAGACTATCGAAGAAGATCCGAATGATACCATCCGCCATCGCGCGCAACAATTGGAGCTTTCGAAAATTGGGCCTCTCGGCTGGAATTTATTCGAGCCAGCCGCGGTGGCCACTTGCCCAAAATCATTTTTAAAACATAATGGCAAAACCTTATCTTTAAAATAAAGCTAAATTCTTGGCCATAACATTAAATTATATGAGTTGTATTTCTTCTTGAAAACCACACATTTAAAAAAAACCATACCCTTTAAATAGCCACAAAGTGAAGATGCATGTGCATGGTAATGGTTCTATGATGTAAGGACAACTTAAACGATCAAATGTTCCTGCTAACATATAATATGTATGTATATGAATTCAAGTATAGGTACATCCCTACCCAGGTTTACTTCTGAAAAAAAAAAAATTGAAAAACTCTAATTGGACAATTCCCACCACAAGCTGATAAAAAAACTGTCAGACTTTTGTATTCTATATTACGATGTTTAAGTCTGTAACCCCACTCACATTTTGGTTATATTAAGTATATAAGTTAGTTAGAAATTCATTTATTATAATATTTTAAACATTAATATACATTTAAAAGGATGTTTTGAATTACATTTTGGTTATTCATCCACTTCCAAAAATTTGCGGTCAGCTGTTTACTGTGGTTGTGTTTCAGAAATATAGTAACAAGTTTCCAATGCAAATTGAATAACAAGTTCCGAATAAAACTGTTTGCCGCCGCCACCAATGCTGCAGTTCCTTCATAATTGTCTAACGCCTTTAGTCGTATTTTTAACTCCACCATATCCAACCATAAAACCGGTCGCTGGTCACATCGTTCTAAGCAAAAACCAAAACGGAAAATACAACGATGTTGACGAAATTATTTAAATTCGTTTTATTGGTCAGTGCTGTATTAACTTTAAATTTCAAACACCACAAGGTGTATGCACGTGAGTTTTTGTTTTTCTTAATTTAAAAAAAAAATGTGTGTTATTTTTTTTGGAATTGGCTCCTGACATGCCAATTCATAACAGATGTGTTTATACAAGTACGGTTAATGCAGCCCCGCAGATCCAGTGCCCTCCGCCATTTGGCAGGGCATACTTGTCGCACCCAGAGTTTTTTCTTACAACGGTTATAAATTGGAATTTCTCTAGTCACGTCCTAATTTTTCTATTTGTTTCTTCTATCCGTCGAACATCAAAAATCAACCAGCTAAACATTACGGGGCGTATATTCATTCCTCGTTTTTTTTCAACAATAGGTTAAGATCAAATTGATCAATAGATATACAGCTCCTAGTTTTAACCAAATTTAAGTTTATTCAATTATTTAACATCAACGCAAAACAAAACAATTATAATAATTCGCATACAAATTCAAAAACTTGCCTTTAAATTAACAACACTGTTCAAAAACAACTATGAATACCCCCCTAATATGTGTTTTCGTTTTACTAAAAAGTGTATAATGTAGTGATGAGTGTTTTAAATTCAAAATTATACCAATTTACCAAAGTACAAGGCTTGAAGTGTGTACACTAAGACCCAGTTTTTCAGTGGTGTTTTAAACCAGAGTAAGTTAGCTCTAGAAGTAAATTAACCTACAGTTGGCTAAGTTAAACTTTAATCTGGCATAGCGAGGGTTTGAGTCGTGGGGGTGGCTTTTATTAAAATGCCGACTTATTTTAGGAAATTGAAAAGTGTGATGCAGGCCCGTAGCCAGGCTTTTGTTTCGGATGGGGCTTGCTTCTAAGTCTTACGAACAATTCTTCGAACATAAAATATAAAACCATAACATATTCCAATTCATAGATTTTTATTAGCTTTTAAATAAATGTAGATATGTTAAGTATAATACATTTTATTAAAATTATTTTTTATTCAATTTTTTTTCAGCAGAAAAAGTCTTGATTTTTTTTTTATATGGGACCAATCACCTCATATGGATCGACATCAATATCCGAATAAACAGATATCATAGCAAGTGAGTTAAGTCTTGCATTGCTCATGTGCCTTCGAGACACTGTTTTAATCATTTTCAAGTTCTTTCAAGACGCTGTTGTTACTGGAAGTGTGCCAAAAACCGTTTTGCATTTTGTTTTGCTCACTGGTGTGTTTTTTTATGATATTTTGGAAAGTTATTTTGCAATTGATGGCTTGCACAGTGTATATACCAAGCGTTTGGATAATGTTTTCTAATTCTGCTTTGTACTCCACTTAAGTGACCTGCCGTATTTGCGGCTCCGTCATTACCTTGGCCAATACAATTGCTCATATATATCAAGATGTAGTTCTTCCATCGCTGCAGTAATGGTTTTGGTCAGGTTTCTAGAAGTTTCGTCGTCAACGAGAACAAAACCTACAAAACTTCCCGAAGCATTCAACATTTTGAGTCTGTTAAACAATAAACAGTCGACATATCGAAGGCATACCTATGTAAAGTTGTTCAGTGCCAGAAACAGACATTGTTTCGTCAGCGAGGACGTTGAAACTACTTGAATGTATAGCCCGTTTATTGTATATTTCGGTTGTGACAATATCAGAACATGTCTCCACGATTTCATTTTGTATTAGCTGAGCTCAAATAGCCTGTGTTTTTAGAGCTGGTAATGACGTTATTCTTTAAATTTATTGTTGTCCCCAGACTCAATTCTGAACTGCAGGAGAGCCCTTAACTTTCCATCGTTTTTTGTGGGCCGAGTAAGATATATAGCTCCACTATCGTCGTCACCTCTTGTTCTGCACAAAATAACATAGTCTGAATAATAGGTTTTATTACAGCTCTATTTTCAGCCAATGCAAAACATTGGGTAGCAGCATCTTTTTGTTTTCCATCAGCAACGTTTTCCAGTCACCCATATCATTATTTCTATTCATTTGTGGTTTTATTATTCTGAGTTCATATAATTTTTGTTATTTTCATTTTGCAATATTTTGGATTCTTCTTCTTAATATAAACGAAGATAATAATTGAAGTCTTTAACTAACCTTTTTATTTTCATAAATTTGAATTGATATTGAAAATCTATAGTTTTTACTTAATTTGTTTAGATACAAATCATTTCGGGAGGTGCTTCAACCCCTCAAGTTCCCCCCCCCCCCTGCCTACGTGCCTGGTGTGATGTCATTGATATTCCATTAATCAATTTAAAAATATTGGGAATTATAATGATGACGAAATATTTATAAGACATAACTAAATTATTATACCATGGATGTATTTTTTTATAATAAATAATTTATAACAAATTATAAAAAAGCAATTATTTTGAATAGTAAAATAAATTAATGAATTATTATAGCATTTTTAATAGCAAAACTAATTATTGCAGCAATTTAATTATTAATAATACAAAATTAGTATAATAGGTTATACATATATATAAATAGTATACAAAATTTAGACTATTTCATGTGAGATTTTAATTCGGCGGTGTTTTAGTAAAGACCATTCTTCGACGATCTCACTAAAATGAATTTCTTCAACTTTATCTTTCGAAGAATATGGCAGCATCAATGCATTCAAACGATCATCACCCATTGTCGTACCCAAATAATTTTTAATTAGTTTAAATTTAATAAATGAACGTTCACAAGACGCTGACTTCACTGAAGCAGTCAAAATAAAGCAACAAAATTTGTGCGCTAAGGGAATTACACTTTTCAACTTAAATACCACTTTGGTAATGTCTTGGAAAATTGTACGTAAATCAAGATGAATTTGCAATTCAGAAAGCAAACTTTCTGGATCTTCTTTCAAAATAAAAGAGGCTCCGTTTAGACAATGAATTCCACTGATTCTATTCTGGCATTGCCTCTGTCAATTGGAATTTCAAAAATCTTTTAAAAAAGTTTGAAAGTTGAAAAAGTATCTTTTAAATTATCGTTTATATTTACATATGCTCAACTCTTGCGCTTATCAATTTTCTGTCAAACTTTTGACTTTAAACATGAAATTTTTACGAAAGTATAAAGAACTGATAAAATCAAATCCAAGATTTTTTTGCAGCAGACCAGAAGCGAAGGTACGTGTATATTTTATCAAAAGAACTTGCACAGATTTTTATTTCTTGCAAAGCATGCATAATATCTGCGAAAAAATCCACACAGCCTTGACTGTTTGAGCTCTAGCTGTCCATCGAGTTTTTGAAAATAAATTTCAATTGCAATCAATTTTTAACGATTTTGCGTTGTGAACGTTTTGTGCTGCCATAAAAGAAAACATACAATGCTTCCATTCTCCGAGTTTCAATTCTGAAAAGGACGGTCAGCATCGGTCAATTTGCTGATTGAACTCCTTAAAATCGAGTTAGCCAATTTTTTATTTTCTTTTTTTTTAATCAAAAAACTTCGAATTAAACAGAATTTCCAAAAGTTAAAACCTTTGAAAATGCCGACTTGTATGTATACATTTACAAGTTTAAAAGCTTTTTTTTTATTTTTTAACTTTTTTTTCCGAGCTAATTTTTGAAAATTACAAAAATCAATAACTAAAAAAATTAAAATAAATTTTATTAATTAGTAGGTACATTCAATTGCTTTCGTTTTTCCTTAGTATTCAATTTCAAACTGCAATCTGCAACCGCAACCGATTGCTGACAGGCAAGAGAACCAAGGGCAGCTTCTAATAACAAGTGAAAATCAGTAAAGTAAATGGCATTAGCTTCCAATTTGTCAATGGCCCGCCCGTTTACTCTGTCAATTTTATGACATTTCGGATTTGTTGTGTTATTGCTTGGTTTTGTCTTTGTTTGCTTTCTATATAAGACATTTCATTCTTATACCCGGTGTTAGTGTATACTGTATAAGAAAACTGGGGTTTAAGAAATAGATTTCTTGAATTTTCAGAGTTTCTTATATCGGTGTTGTACTGTGCTCTGACTTAATGCACTTAATAATAAATCAAAAACTTTAAGATCATTATTAGTTGAAACTGGTTATAATTATAGTAATGCAGTTGGCAGAGTTCACAAAACATTTTAGGCAAATCTCTTGTTTGTTTGTTTATAATGCCAGAAAAAAGTTAAATTAGTAGATCTTTGTTTTCAAAACATAATTATGTGTGACCCAAATGAAAAATTTGTATTGATCGTAATATATAAAAAAAATTCGGTTTACTTACACACTTTATAACTCAATTTGTTGGATAAAGTATCGGAAAAAATCACTGGCTTTAAGGATATTTGTTTAAATTTTCCTATATGTAGGGTGAAATGGGGTAAAAAAAATTGTTTGATTTAAGAAATTCTTTTTTGTTTGAAAAGTTTTTCTGAGGAAATGGCTATATTGATATTCTTTTTCAAAATTTTAATATTTGTAAGGTGAAATGGGGTAAAAATAAAAAGTTATCCGATTTAATAAATTCTTTTTGTGTTTGAAAGGTAATTTTTTTTCTTTTTGTATATCAAAGGTTTTTTTAGACGATAGCTCCAAGAATTAATTTCATTCATTCAAATAATATTTAAAGGGTAAAGTGGGGGTAAAAACAAAAAAGGGATATCCGATTTTAAAAAAAAAACTCTGTTTGTGGCGGAAAGGTTACTTTCAAAAATTTGATATTTACAGGGTGAAATGGGACAAAACAAAATATTGGTTTTGATTACAAAAAATTCTATTTGTGTTGGGAAACTAATAAAAGTTGGACTTAGATGATCTTATTTTTATGAATTTCGTTAAGTATGGGTTAAAACACAGAAAGTAGTATATTCAATTACAAAAAGTAGCTGATGAAATATTTTTCTATATTTTTTTTGTAATTTTATGCGAAGCTTAAGTTTGTCCACCCGTGCAGATTTTCTGCATTGTTAAAAACGCGCTTTTTTTAGTTATGTTTAGTTGTTTATAGGTAAAATCATTGAACCCACTTAGCGGGACATACCGAAAATTGGTGTCTCAGGTTTGCCCACTGGTAAGAGGCGCGGTTGCCACTTCGATCATTTGTAACCGAATTTTTTCATTATTTTTTCACTTGGACGCATTGTCAGTTTTTATTCCATTTGGTTATTTTTCTAGATACAAAAAGAAATTCGGCTCTAATTTTGATGAAACCTAAAGCTTCAAGATGAAAAAAGAGCCAAAGTGTTTGGACTGCAAAGATTTTTTTTTTAAATATCGATTTGTCAATATATTATATTTGCTTATAAACCTATCACATTTTAAAATGCTGTCAGAAGTTAATATTTTTATGTTCCCTTATTTATGATTCCTTACTTTTATTTATTTATGATAATCCAATTTAATTATGTTTGTTAGGTACCTATACTGTGTGCATTTGTTCGTTCCTGTTTTTATTGTTTTTGTTTATTATTAACAATTCAAAAAAAATATGTCATCTGTGTGATATGAAGAATATGTTGAAATAAATTTGATGAATTCATTGTTCTGTGTTTACAAATATTTTGGGATCAAATTATTTTGGTTTTTTTTTTTATTTTTAATTTGGGACACAATTTTTATTTTCAAGTGGCAACCGTGGTAAGAAGCCGTCCTCCTGAGGGGCACATCTACAGTACGTCAAACAAAAACTAAAGCTTTTTTCAGATTATTAATTTTTGTTTTCTTTTAAAAAAAAATCAAAAGTTATTTTATTTTTTTAGAAAGTTCATGTACAACACTTGATGATCAAAAAGGAGCTTGTGTGCCCATGTTAACATGTAAAACAATTAAGCCGATACTAGATACTGCTCCCACACCTCTTCAGCCTTCTGTGTCGGATCTTGTCAAGCGATCACATTGTGGAACATTCAACAAAGTTGTAAGTTGGAAGGGAAATTTATTCAAATATTTTACAACATTTTACAAAAACAATTTGTATACCTACTTTTATATATTTTTTTTTTGTATTAGCATTATGTGTGTTGTGATGCTAATAGCGTTGACAATAAACCAGTGACAGAACAAGAAACACCTTCTCCGCAACCGCAACCGACGAACACAGAAGACTCCATTTCCGGTTCCATTGACAAAATTCGTCCCAGTTCCAATGTGTCTGACAGTCAAATTCAGTATGGAATGAGTGTTCTGAATAAATTTAAAACCGTGTGTGGAATAACTTATGTTAACTTAATTTCAAATGGAGAAAATGCAAATCTATCCGAATATCCATGGATGGCTTTGCTGGTTTATTTTGATGGTGTCGAAAGGACTCTTGATTGTGGTGGCTCCTTGATTACTGACAGATACGTCTTAACTGCTGCTCACTGCATTCGAGTAAGAAGCAAAAAATTGTAAGAAAAATGAAAAAAAATCATAAATAATTCATTAGTCATTTGCTAAAGGTTTTCGGGCAAAAGAAAACAAAAAGTGGGTCCCACAATTCTATTCATTTTTTTTTTTTTTTTGAAGTAGTTTTGCTTTTGACTTTTGTACGGGTGTTCTCGTTAACAAAACTTAACCCAAACATCCTCAATGTTAAGCCGGTTTATACAGTATAGCCCTGATCGTGTCATCTATCGGGCATTTCATATTTATTCGCCTGCCTTTTTAACAGCTCATCTAAATGAAACATTAAACAAAAATCAAATAATATGTAGAATATTTTAAAATAAAGTTTAAAGTATTTTACTTTAAGACCAAGATCGTCATTTATTTAGAGCCAAGATTTTGTCTGGATATTATTAATCTTGAATCCGGGAGATTTCGGGAGTCAAAAGGTTCATAAGGTGCTTGAAAATATTGTAAAATGCCGTCATTTTAACAAAGTCGATGTTGGGATATGTTTGAAGGGGTGGTATTATCAATTAACTTTGGCTCTTGTCAGACACCTACAGTGGGCCTTTACATCAACCAGACGCATAAAAGCTGTCAAAAAATCGCAAAATTTACGACATAGTATCCATCAAAAAAAAATTTGTAACATGCTCCTAGATAGGCTGACGTAAAGCCCCATACTGATGTATATGTCTGGCTTCTTGGAAAATATTGATAAATCGTTACCCAAAGTACATAATATGTAACAATTGGCTTACTTAGCTAAATGTAAACGACAGGACTATTTTGACAAATGGTAGGCGATTCGCTGATATTAGGTTCGTCTGATAATTACCATAATAAATTAACTAATTGGGCTTTGATAAAATGACGTTATTTTGTAACATTTGCATGCACCTTTAGCACTTGGTACCTCGCAAAGTCCCCCTGATTTATGGCCCGTAGTATCCATTCACTCTTACAATTCACAGAAAAAATCTTGGTTTTGAATAATTGGCCCTGGCATCTTTTTCTTTATTAAGATACAATTATTTCTCAATACTATTTATGAAAATAATTCTTTAATGCCGGCCTTTCTTTGATAATAACTCAATAACTCATAAAACAAATCCTCAAGCGAAACCATTTCAATATAAATTGTTGTTACTTTTCATTTCCATTTTAGGGTAAGTGTACGCTTGGGAGAACATGATACAACGGAAGCTATTGATTGCATTCGCAATGAAAAAATAAAGGAATGTTCCCCAGCTTTACAAGAAATTGACATCGAAGAGGCAATCTATCATAAAGGCTTTAATGGCTTATCGAATGATATTGGCCTTATTCTATTAATTAGTCCAGCCACGTTGCAGAGTAAGTTTTGAGCTCACTTAAAAATTCTACTATGTGGTTAAAAATAATTTTGGTTATTTAAAGCTAGTGTAAGGCCAGTTTGCTTACCAATAACGGAAGAATCAACGAATGCTGTTGTGGATCCGATGATAATAGCTGGTTGGGGAAAAGTAGAAAATGGTGTTCGGGCTTCGATTTTGCAGAAAGCACTGATTCCCGTAAGAGATAACGATTATTGTGAAAAAGCCTTTAAATATTTAAAATTGACCGAGTATCATTTGTGCGCTGGAGGAGGAGATAAAAAAATCGATACATGTTTTGGTGATTCTGGAGGCCCGATATTTTATCCTGTACCCTTTCATAAAAGTATACGGCATGTTCAGTTTGGTGTTGTTTCTGTAGGAAGTATTGAATGTGGTGAAAAACTTCCAAGCATATTTTCAAGAGTTCAAAAGTACTTGCCTTGGATAGCTGGTAATTTAAAGTCTTAGAGAAATCAGGATTAAAAAACAAAAATCAAATTTTATGTTAAATTATATGGTTTTCATAATTAAACATCTTATTAAGATAAAAAATACAATATAAACTTTTTTTTTTTCAATTCGAAATAAAAATATCACCTGTTTTAACCTGAGAACTGGACATAGATTTTGACAGTCAAAGAGGGATTTAATTAATTTTATTTATATTAATTTAAAATAATAGAAAATTTCACGCAAATTAAAAGAAAATATGTGTTAGTACATGTTTGTACTTTTAAGAAGTTAAACAATTTGTTAAATAGCAATCATTTGAATGCAATGTTTTGGGAGTCTTAGAGGCTTTGCATTCTATACCATTCTATGAATTCGTTATCTTTCTTTTGAATATTAAGTGGAGGTGAGATGGTGCCATGTAAATGGGGGAAACGTAAAAGTAAAGGGCAAACACAATTCAAAGAATGCATGATTTCCTAAAAGATTGCATTCAATTGAATGGTAATTGCATAATTATTTGAAGTAGAAAATGAGTGCAATTTTTTTATTGAAGCCTTAAATTTGCATTCACAAAAGATCGCATTCTTTTACACATAATCAATCGATTGAATAATGTTGGGAAACATTGCAAAGTTGCGTCTAAATTGGATGCTGTGTTGCCGAAACAGTGCGAATTTTGAATAGAAAATGAAATGATTTTTTGCTTGTGTTCATCACAGCAGTTTTAAAATCACAACAAATGGAAAAGAGTCACACAATCACGACGAGAACAACTTTGATTGTGATGCGTGATTTATTTTACAAACAAATTTTGTTGGTCTTTTGACAGGTTCTCTTGTGAAGCATTAATGGTTCGTCTCAATGATTTTGCATTGCTTTTCTGTATAAATCAAATGAATGAAGGTTCAGATTACAGATCATTCACAATGATTATTTAGTGAGACTTGAGAGAATTTTAAATAAGTTATACAAAGTCTGTGTAGATTGGAAAGCTTAATAGGGTATGATTGAATACATTTTTCTCACAATATATTGACGGAATTTGGAGACGGAGCTGCAACTGGAGCTGCAGTCGGACTCGCTGTCAAAATATTGAATACACATAATTTCAATGTTGAGAATACAATGCGACGTAGCTGCAAACGAAGCCGCAGCCGCAGCTGCAAGAGTTCACCAACTTTTAACTTTTGCGTGCAGCATTTTTGACATTTCAAAATTGAAATGAGCTTTAAGTTTTTTTCAATTCCTCTTGAATGTCAGAATGCTGTTCATGCTAGAAACAAGCTATTAAAAAGGTTTGGCTAATATGATCGGACTGGTTCCATAGGTTGGCAACAGGTTAATTCCCTGTTCCGTAAAACTAAACGAATTTCGAGACCTACGACAAGCCTCGAAAACGGACTGATCTCAACGGAAAAACGATTTACGAATTTTCTTATGGAACGTACGATCGCTCTATAGAGCTCCCTGTCAAAATATAAAGCTGACATAACAGCACTACGAGAAATTAGATGGACAGGGAATGGTGTTCTACAGAAGAAAGATTATGACTTATATTACAGCTGTCATACAAAACACCATGTGCTCGGGGTAGGCTTCCTAGTCGGCGAAAAAATGAAGTCTGCCATCATCGGCTTTAACGCTATAAGCGAAAGGCTATGCACCCTTAGCGTGCGAGGCAAATTTAAGAACATCAGCCTCATTAACGTTCATGGACCTACGGAGGAGTCCTCGACGATTAAGCTCGGTAGACTCCGGTGGGCAGGGGACCTATCTCGCATGAGCGAAGAGGAACCTGCTCGGAAAGTTCTTTGTGGTACGTTCTATGGTAGACGACAGCGTGGTAGACCATACTTGCGCTGGAGAGATGGCGTAGACCAGGACGCCCGGAGCCTTGGGGTGCGCAACTGGATGGCAGCGGCTCGAGACCGGGATAGGTGGAGAGACTTGTTGAAGGAGGACAGGTCCGGACCCCGATTGTCGAGCTGATGATGATGATGATGATGATGATAAGATGCGTCACATTCAAAAACTACAGCGTGTAACTTACACGTCAAGATAAGCGATGCACGTCTGGATCGCACAAACTTAAGCTCTGCTGGTTCAAAACTGATGATGATAGTGCGTTGACATTTTTCAATTTGGGCGTTATATAGTTTTGGGTGATAAGGCCTAACGCCCAAATTGACAACACTGAAAAATGACATACTGTCCAATATTTGGACACTATGAAAAAAAAGAATTTCAATTCGCCCAATGTATACATTTACATATACATAGATAAATGGAAAAATTGTTTTTGCAAATTGTGCAAGTTTATTACCAAAATAATGGTTCGGTTCGCGAGACGCATCGCGCGCTGCGTCCAATATTCCGTCGAAATCGGTTTCGCACCACGTTTACTCTAGTGGATAATGCGCATCCTCAGAGACGCCGCCGTACAGTGCGCACCGAAGACGCTATTGTTGCTGTGGAGCAGCAGAGTATCGAAGAAGACCCGAATGAGTCCATCCGCCACCGCACGCAACAATTGGAGCTGTCGAAAAATGGTCCTCTCGGCTGGAATTTATTCGAGCCAGCCGCGGGGGCCACTTGCTCGAAATCATTTTTAAAACATAATGCAAACCCTTATATTTATAATAAAGCTAAATTATTAGCCATAACATTAAATTATATGCGTTTTATTTCTTCTTAAAAACCACACGTCTAAAAAAAACACCCTCTACTTGGATTGGAGATCGTACAAGTAATTTAAAAAAGAAGCAATATTGTAGAGAATAGTTGACACAGTCACAGTTTAGCCACAAGAAGATGAGAATCCCCGGCAGCCATATTAATTTGCCTACAAGCTTGAGATATCAGATAAAAAATGAGAATGTGTGTATAAAAACCTCACACATAGACAGTAGGGATCTTCAGACACCGGTTAAATAGTTGTTGCAATTCACATCTATTCATCGACGCGGGAAGAAATTACAAATACAACAATGTAAACAAATGGTTTTTGGAGGGTGAAACGTACGAAACATTCTAATCTTCATATGGCTAATCTATGGATACAGTGTGACTGTTCTAATTCTACTCTATGGATGGCATGGGGTTACAGGGGCCGCGCGCCGCTCAAACCGGAAGCAGCCTCCGTTCATGTTGATTGTTATGCACATACAGGGTGTTTTGCATAAGATGCGACAAAAAGCTAGGGTATGTAGGTTGGGGACAGGAAAAATATGGTATGGGAGGGAGGGTTTTTTCCCCGTGTTTAGATGGAAGGATCAATATACGAATTTTTGTTTTGCTTTTACCCAACCTACATAATTATATCCTACATGCAATAGCCTTTTGATACCCTATAGGTATAAATCTGTATAATTTTTAAAGTAAATTTAGTTTAAAGAAAAAGGCACTATTGAACACAATTTTTAATTTTATTTAAATTGCCCAACAATTTGCTAAAACATTGATTTTTTGTGTAATTTTTTGTGTGTTCTTAATCCTTAACTGATAGAGGGTTCTCTTCCTGTCCTATAGCTCACTCCTTACTCATGGTGTCCATTTAGTAACTTCTATAGAAATGCAGCTTGAATACATTAACTATTCCCTGTATTTCAAATTGAAAACCATCACTCCAACCAAGATAGTCTTCTTCCATGTTTGAGTCAACTGTGAAGCCCGAATATATAGTTTCAAAAGCAAGCCCTTGGCGATGAGTAAGCACAGCATCAAAAGCAGCATTGTTTAAGGTATAGACACCCTTCATTAGTCGAGAGTCAGACTAAGCACACAAATAATAATAATAAAAACTCATCAGCATTAACTATTTATCAGAGACACTTCTGGGAATATCAGGGTTTTTATTAAAAATATCTAGAAATAATAACATAATAGAACATAGATATTGCAATAACATTCAGAAATTTAATTCAGCGGAAATTTTTTTATTATCACGTTAGCTGTTGGTGATATTAAAATGTTTGCAGCCGGTTTGGTTAAATGTTCCCACATTTTAATCGGTAGAAAATTATCTTAAAGTATTTAACCATTTATCTCAGAGAAACTCACTTTCATTAACTTTGTATCTACAAGTTTCTATGCGAAAACCACGTATCATACGGATACGACTTACTCATTAAAACTTGGAAACTATGTATGTATGTATGTATTGTATATAGAATATTAATAGGTACTACTTTGGTGACACACGTAGGTATGCTGTATAAGTAAGGTACCATTAATTGAGTGTTAGACGTAAAGTTCATAAAATCGTCAGATTGAAAATCTTATTTCGCATTATGTTGTTTTTTCATACATGGTGTCGTTCGAGTAGTACAGCATAACAACATTTATTTATATGTACATACCTATAATAAAGGGTCCGCCAAATAACTTCTTTTTTTTTTGAAAATAGCGCAAAACATCGAGTGTAGCTTCGGCTGTGTGGCACGTAGCGTCGTCCTGTTGAAACCAAATGTTGCCAATATCCTCCTCTTCAATTTTTGTGAACAAAAATTCGTTCAACATGGCCCGATAACGATCGCCATTGACTGTAACGCCCACTCCTTGCTCATTTTCGAAAAATGGCCCAATTATGCCTCTGGATCAAAATCTGCACCAAACAGTGACTCGTTTTGGGTGTATCGGCTTTTCAATGTACGCGTGCGGGTTTTCTGTGCCCCAAATGCGACAATTTTGTTTGTTTACTACCCGCCAAGATCAAAATGAGCTTCATCTGAAAAGATGATTTTTTTGGCAAAATCGGCATCTTCTCTAAGTCGATCGCAGGCCCACTTAGCGAAGCGTATACACAACCATATTCGTTCAGAGGAAGGATAAAATAAAACTAATTATCTGTCAAATCAGACATGAGCTAAGTGTTACCATTCACGAAATAAGCACTAGTTGAAAAAAAACGTTTGATGGCGGACCCTTTACATACAATATTATTTAATTTGTTTGCATGTTTATAAAAATGTATCGTGGTGTGTTCGGTTGTTTAAATCTTGAAAACGATTGGACCAAATTGGATATTGGATTGGATTCCTTGTGCGGGTTTGTTCGTAATTGCCACGCGAAGGCTTAGAAAAAAAGAAAAATCGGAAAATTCTCAACGGATGGCGCTGCAGGCGCACATTTCGTTTTTCAGTTCAATTCAACTACCGTTCAACAGCTGGCGCTGCAGGTGGTTAGAAAATGGCTTTTGGGATATTCTTTTTCAAATTTTGTTATTTATGGCATGAAATGGTGTCAAAACAAAAAGTGATATCTGATTTTTAAAATTCCGTCATTCTGAGGATGAAATTATAGATAAGTTGTAAATCAGCAAAATTTATAAGATTCTATTTATTTCATAAAAAGTAAATAACTTTTTTTGAAGGGAAGCTTCTTAAGTTTTAACGCAGAGTTAACACATACAACCCGATAGGTTTCAAACGAAAGTACGACGACGGCAAGATTGTAAATGTGTGATGTGTAAATTGTTCTGTGAGAGCAATGTTGTTAATTGACTTCAATTTGAGACTTCGACTTCATATAATGCAATTCCCATTTATTTTACATCAAAACGATTGCAATCATTTTGTTTCCCAATTCATTTTTCAGCAATCAATTTAATGCAATCTTTTGGGAATTCGTGTATTCTTTGCATTCTTTTGAATTCATGCGTATATTTGGCCTTATTTAATGCCTAGTATTAGGAAAATATGTAAAATTGTTGTACAGTAGTTATGGACACCCTCAAAGTAGATACGCTCGTAACAATCAAACATTTTATTTGATTATACGTGTTTAAAAATTATAAAATCAAAAAAAAATAATTTTACTTATCTCAATTATTTATTAAATAGTCTCAGATGAAATGTCCCATGGATACTTGTACAAGAGTAATTGTACCAGCTTAAACTTGCAGTCATTTTACTTATATTTATGACTGCATGTACCTACCTTTTTGATGTAAACATTCATATTTTAAGCTATTGGCATATTATCATCATTCTATAACGTGTTATTCAATACTTGTTTGCCTTTTAAAGGAAAAAGTATGAAGATATTATTATTTATTATGCTTAATATGTAATACAATGGTATTTTCAATACAGTTTCAGCGATGGACTTGGTAGTGAAGAATCCTCATAACATGAATACTTTGAAAAGATCTATGTATTAAAACCGAGTATTAAACCTCTTGATATCTGCCCCTTAAACACCATTTTGAAAAAGGGAATAGGAATTTTTTGTCGGCTTTTAGCTCTGTAACTTTACGCCCTATGTCTTCTAACTTGCGATTATTATCTTCCTTACATATTAAAGCAAGTTAAAGGTACATTCGTACAAAAATATTGTAAGTACTCGAAATTTCTATCAAACAGGATAGTCTAGACATGGGTAACTCAGCAAAATTTGCTGCGCTGATACACTAACTTAAGTGCACTTTACTGTATTAGCGTAACTCACTGACTCACTAACTCAATAGCGCAATTTTTTTTTATTGCTTCGTTTGATACACAATAACCCACTAACTCAATTGCGCACTGCGCAGTAGGCAGGTCGTCTGTACATTTTTGTTGAGTTACAGAGAGAGTTTTGTGTGGCGTCAGATGGATAGATAATTTCGCTTTCTGTATACATTATATATGGGTACCTAGTCGGTTGTTTAAAGTCACTCTCTTTGCAACTGAATGGTGGAAAGATGTTATTTGTGAAAAACGTTTGTGAAAAGAGTGGCTGTGTACAAATGACATCGGAAACAAGAATTTTGCTTTGAGAATTGAGACATTTGGGAAAAGGTTGTTACGTATACAATTGAGCAATGGAGTTACAGATAGAGAAATGTACGATACTGTGTTAGTGTGTTCCAACAAATAGACATGAATTCCTGTATGGAATGGTGTCTGAAAATATATGGTGTGTTTATACCTACTTTTTGACCAATTGAAGAACATATTGTATTCATAGTGCGAATCGCTTGTTTAAGGTCAATCTTTTTGCAACCGTAATGGAAGAAAGATTTTCCTTGGGAAAGGCAGTTGTGAAATGATTAAAATGAGCTACGCACAGCCTTTTTTTCATTTGCATCATCGCATTGTTCATCTGTTTGTATGGCGTGGCTAGCGCTGCGCTCCCACAGACAAAAAGGGCTATTCAACTATTGATTTGGAGAGTTGGCATATTGGGCGTTGGCGCTTTAGAGTTGTTGAGTTGCTGACCTACACATTGCTGTATCAGCGCAGATAACTCAGCTGCTGCTTCAACTCACTGCGCCAACTCAGCGCTGAGTTACACATGTCTACAGGATACGATTACCTACAGAGAAGCCGAAAAAATTGGATCCGCACCAGGGTTAATTTACAAAGTTGTGAGTAACTTATGATTTTTTTTACTTTTTACTTTTAGATTATATCATTTGCTCACCAAAAACTTAAAAACCTCGGTTTTCTCACTTTCTTGTGGAATAAGCGAGGTTATGAGTTATGAAACTGTTGTTGGTCACCATAACCAAAATCAAAAAAGTTGTCGGTAGCTTGATTTGTTTCTAGCGTTTCCGGCGGTCTAGTTTTATTTGTTATAGGCATTGCACAAGGTTTTTTACTTTCAGTTGTTGTTCTGTGTCCAGCAATTTTATCCACGCTATTTTGAAGCGATGGTGAGTATAATTTAGACCAAAATATAAATTTTACGGCATATAAACAGTGAGGTAGGTATCGGGGGGCATGCTGCCCCCCTGCAACCCCCCTACTTGGCTTCACTATAGGATTTGGAGTAGGTGCGAGGTTGGAAATATGCAAAGTATTTTTTTCCTTTAAGTGTAATTTTTAAACAGTAATTTTCAACAGTCATAGTGAAAAATTCGCGCGAACTTTGTTGTTTCTACACTAAATGACAACTTCAAATAATTATGGACTTTTGGCCCACCTAAGTTAGCCATGAGACAACAATCTGCAGGTCATTAGTCCACAAAGAAATTCTTTGGACTTTTGAACCACTTGGGTGCATTAAAAGTTCACAATTTATTTGTGAACTTGTAACTCATCCAAGTGGGTCAAAAGTCCATTGTGGACTATAGCCCAAAGCCGTTACTAAGGGTTCCTGCCATAGAACCATTTTTTTAAATTTTTGATTTTCTCGTTAACTACCTAACCGATTTCGATCAAAGTTTTTACACAAAAGGTTCTTTTAAGTCTCAATAATATTGCGTATACAAATTTTTTAGCTAAATATTATATTAAATACTTAAAAAAAAAACATCACCATCATATTCAAGCAATTTGGTACAATTTATTTTTTTTAAGAAAAATGCTCTCACGATTTTGTGAAATTTGTATGGCATTGATTTATTTATTCTAAATTATTTTTCCGGCATTCTTCATTTTCAGCTTAAAACATTTTTAGGAGTTGTTTTAGAAATTTAAAGAAAGAGTTTCATGCTTCTATTTTATCTATAAATATAAAAATGGATCGTTGTGGGTTCGGATGCTTAAAACTTGAAAACGACTGGACCAATTTGGATATTTCCGCAAGCGGGTCTGTTTGTAATTGCTCAGCGAAAGTTAAGGAATAAGAAAAGTCGGAAAATTGTCAACAGGTGGCGCTGTAGGCGGTTAGGAAATGGCATTTGGGATATTCTTTTATCAAATTTTGTTATTTGTAGAGGGAAATTGGGAACAAATAATTGGGAACAAATAAGTTATCCGATTTAAGAAATTCTTTCGGTGTTTGAAAGGTTGTTTTTTAGTGTATAAATAAATAAATATAGATTAAATAATTATTATAATTAACTACGTGAATATATGTATAAATATTAAATATACAGTAACTTGAATCACAATAGCAAGTTCGTGCGATCCTGACGTGCAATTTATATTTTAAATATTCAGGGACGAACCAACAACTATAAATTCCAATCTAAAAATTTTATTGGCATGATTTTGCATTATGAACAATATTTGTTTGTATCTGCCGACTGGACTGACAGTATCGGAAGAAACCTTCCTTCCAATAATAGTTTCTCAAGTTTATCTATGAATAAACCATAAAGATACTTAACTTAATGTTAGGAGATGACCTATACAGAAATACACATTTGATGACTTGCAATGATCTTTTATAACTTTTAAAAGCCGCGCAATAAATTAAAACGGAAGTTAATTTATTTACTAAAACTTTACTTCTGAGTGAAGGGCTTTAAATATTTTCAATCTTTTCGATTTTTGGTTCTAGGGGTATTATATTTTCGTAACCAAATCGGAACCATTTTTTAAAGAAGTTTTTTTGTTAAATTTGAATCAATACTTATCTACATACATGTATGTATGTACATATGTATGCGTGTAGGATTTTGTAAAGGTGTAGTATAGTTTTGAGAAAAATAATGATTTATTATTTGATTACCTAAGATGGGATGTACAGTCACTCACACTCATATTCGTGCAGAAGCTAACATGCAGTTCTTTTTGCAATTAATTCGAAGACCACAACAAAATCTGATCTTTATTTTATTTGAAGTAAGATCTTATTAACATTTAAAATTAAAGGCCCAAAAAAGTAACATCTCTTCACAAAAAGAGGACATTCATTAACAAAACTCCGAAAACTTAATAGAAAGAAGACAAACTCGTATTCGTACACCCGATGTTTTCTTGGATTTAAACCAAAAAACTAACACAATCTCAATATTTCGTTGCATATTCCATATTTTATATCCCATGGTCTAGTGTATTCAGCAGAAATTTTGAAAAGTTCTTAGTCTTTTCTATTGCAATTTTAACACATTTTCCAACAACTTCTTTTTCAACACTCTTGCATTTCTTATGGTCACTTTCCAAAGTCGTTGGTGTAAATGGCCTTATAGATTATCCTTAGGAATAATATCTGCTTAATACGTTCGGGTTCGTTTTTCTTTTGGATAATTGAAGACATGGAACATGCAAGTCAAACCGCTTGAAAAATATTCAACTCTTACAAATAACGCATCGTTACTCGCGAAATAAGAAAAAATCAGGGAAAAAGTGAACCAAATTTGGAGAGAAGCTACTTCAGGTACTCAGCAAAAACGTTTGTAAACGTTTCCATATTTAAAAAGACAATGGTAGCACAGATATGTAACGTAAGAGTTGCCCGAAAAAGATAATCATAATTTTCTAAAAACACAATAAAATATTTAAACTTTGCAAGTGGTCATAAATACCAAAGATTTTGACTTTTGGAAAAAAAATGTTCACCCATGATCCATGGGACAAAGTATAAGATCTTTTATTTCAAATGAGGGGTAATTTGTTTGGCGAAAACCAAATACCGAACTCTATGGGTTGGTTTTGGCAACACTGGTTTTGACAGCTGACGTGTGTTTAGTACCTTGTGTCACTGTCAAACAGCTTCAGTTTGGTTTGCAATTTAACCATGGTTCGTCTTACAAATGAACAACGCTTGCAAATTATTGAATTTTACTATTTGGAGTGAAGATCAGCCAGAAGCATTGCAACAGCTACCAATGCATCCCGAAAAAGCCACTGTTTGGTGCGGTTTATGGGCCGGCGGCATTATTGGGCCATATTTCTTCAAAGATGATGCGAATCGCTACCGAGCGATGATAACAAACTTTTTTTTGCCCGAAATGGAAGTTCTTGACTTGCATGATATGTGGTTTCAACAAGACGGTCCCACATGCCACACAGCACGCGAAACAATGGCGCAATTGCGAGGCGAGTTTGGTGAACAGTTAATTTCACGTTTCGGGCCGGTCAATTGGCCGCCTAGATCGTGCGATTTGACACCATTAGATTATTTTTTGTGGGGGTATGTCAAGGCTTATGTCTATAGGGACAAGCCCGCTTCGATTGACGCACTGGAAGCCAACATCCATGCATTCATTCGTGAGATACCGGCCGATATGTGTGAAAGAGTATGCCAAAATTGGACTCAGCGGATGGGCTACCTGAGACGCAGCCGCGGTCAACATTTGCATGAAATTATCTTTAAACATTAAATTGAAAGGTTCAAACTATCGATTCAAATAAATATTTCATTCATTTTTTCAAATTTTTTGTGTTTTTTTTTAAAAAAAAGTTCTAAACCTCTTAAAAAATCACCCATTATAAAATCGGATGGGTGATGGTTTTGGGTTGTTTCCCGGCAACTAGCCGTGGTAAGCTAGATAACATTAAAGGAAATTTAGACCACAGAAAATATATCAACATTTTGTAAGAAATTCTTGAGTGAGTGCACCAAAATTGGGGTTTAAAACAATTAACTTTTTACAAGAACAATCACCCATAGTACAAAATGTATAACACTTGCATGTTTCATGTCTTCAATTATCCAAACGAAGATTGGAACCAGAGGGTATTAAGCAGATATTAATCCTAAGGATAAACTATAAGGCCATTTACACCAACGACTTTGGAAAGTGACCATAAGAAATGCAAGAGTGTTGAAAAAGAAGTTGTTGGAAAATGTGTTAAAATTGCAATAGAAACGACTAAGAACTTTTGAAAATTTCTGCTGAATACACTAGACCTTGGGATATAAAATATGGAATATGCAACGAAATATTGAGATTGTGTTAGTTTTTGGTTCAAATCCAAGAAAACATCGGGTGTCCGAATACGAGTTTGTCTTCTTTCTATTAAGTTTTCGGAGTTTTGTTAATGAATGTCCTCTTTTTGTGAAGAGATGTTACTTTTTTGGGCCTTTAATTTTAAATGTTAATAAGATCTATGACTTCAAATCAAATAAAGATCAGATTTTGTTGTGGTCTTCGAATTAATTGCAAAAAGAACTGCATGTTAGCTTCTGTACGAATATAAGTGTGAGTGACTGTATGTATCTAAGCCTTAATGCGTGGCTCATTTGTATGTACATATACTATAATTTCTTATTTGTAATTTAAAAACTCTTCTAAGATTACAAAACAAACATTAATTTGAAGTTCATTCAATATGAAAAAAAAAAAATTTGCTTTGTTTTTTAATAATTTATTTTCAATTTTGTCTGTGTTTCCCAGGTAGAAACAAGTAACAAGTTTTCAATGTAAATTAACAAACAAGTTTCAAATTACACTGCGTCTATACGCGCGCCGGCCACTGCAAGTGAATCATAGATAATAATATTACTATAACCTCATCAGTCTAACGCCTTTAGTCATGTTCTTAACTCGACGGTAGCATATCGTAAAAGTGCAAGTCGCATCGATTCTGTGATAAAAATTTTCAAATTAATATTTATTAATGTTGTTCATGGGATTACTTAAATTCGTTTTGTTGGTCATAGTACTAACTTTACATTTCAATCACCACAAAGTTAACGCACGTGAGTTTTAACTTACCAAAAATGAGTGTTAATTTAGTTTTTTCACAATCCCATTCGGCAAACTTCTAAAGTTATAATTTGGGAAAATTGGAAAGTCGGCCGTATAAATAATGAATAGACTGTTCTTATAACTATTAGTAAATTCAAAAACATATACATATCTAAACAAAAGATATTTTAAGTGTGACTGTACGGACGTTTTTAAGACAACCTTTAAATTAAAATAAATTTGGTGGCGCGACAGCTCGTTGAGATCCAAGGCCTAGTGACTAACAACTCTCAACCATTCGTGTTTGTGTGTTTTCGGCAGGAATGTAGGGGACCTTCAATTTTCTTCTGAATCCGAACGTATAAAAGTTGAGATGCATTTATTCATGAAAAGAGATTTTTTACTTCCTTAAAGTCTTCAACTCAAAAAATTCCTGTACAAAATAACAACAAGCTACTACCATACAAACTGGAGCACTTTTCTTAGTTTAAAATAATGATCCGTATCAACAACAATAAAAACTAAATTAAATCATGTAAATTATTTTGACTTGCTCTCTATAGTCTTTAGGACATTAAATTAAAAAAAAACTGTGTGAGTGCCGGGACCCACGGTTAATATGTGTAAACATCAATTTTTGTCGAAGCGCAGTAGTTCTTATGTTGTTGACTACGCCGTGCACGGATCCAAAACGGACAAGTTTGGGGATCTTCAGATTTTTGTCACTGAACGTACCCAACATCATACTATGCAGATTTTCCTAACGTAAAGTGTGACCTCTTCATTATTTCACTCTACCGCTCGCCGGCTTAGATTTTTACACATCAAAAAGTGATTTCCGTCATACCGTGTTGAATTAACTCTGAGATCTGAGTTATATCTGAGAAAAATTTCCTTTTTCTGACCTTTTTAAATTGCATAAATGACAAGACCTAAAGCCAACATAGGCTCAGTTTTTCAGTGAGAGATTAAAGTAAACTAATCAAATTTGGTGAATAGATGCTTTTGATGTTTTATTTTTCGAGTTTGTAAGGTCGTTCTACATCTGCATGCAGCCTCCTCGGAAAACCGGCTTCCTGACTTAATTGTAGATGACTTTATGCCAAGAGTTAGTTAGTTGTTTAACTCACCACTGAAAAAAACTGGATGTTAGGTTTTAAATGTGAGTCAGGCGGTGAGTTAGACTCTTTCTGTGCGAGATCATTTTAGTTTCGTATTTAAACCCGAGTTAACTCCTTGAACAAGTTGTTCAGTCACTATAGATGCCGGAGTTAAATCTAACAGTTTTCTGAATTAACTGAAAATAAAAAATTTGTCTGAAAGATGCGTGTCAAAAAACTATCGAAAACGAAATGTTGCGCACTATCGACAGGTTGATTTTCACAGTTTCGGGCTTCGATATCAATAAAATTTTTAAAATACTAAAAGTCACAACATTCAAGTCACAACATTGCCATTCAATGGAAAAAACATGAAATGTCAGATGGCGTTCAGGAAATAATTTTAAAGAACAAGTGCAATCAAGTTTATGGTCGGACACAAGTGTGAACATGAGATCTTGAAGATCTCAGAAATCTCAGTCACATGAATTCCTCTGTAAAATTTCTCAGTTTTGCTGGCAAAATACCGAAAAATATAATTGTGCATTCGCTTACACACTCTTTGCTGGAGCGAAATGTCTGAGATCTCAATTTCCAGAACGCGCCTGCTGAGTATAATTTCACTGCTGTCACTCTAATCTGAGATTAGAGATTTAAAAAATTAATTAATGTGGTGAAACTTCGAGATTTTAAGAATATTGAGGGCCAGTTTCACAGTCAGAAAAGAGACACTTAAGTGGGGAATGTGAAGGATTAATTCCCAAAATCACAGTGCACTGTTACCTAAATAAGAGGCATACTTAAGTCTCCGATGTTGATGACTTAAGTTCCACTTACGCTGGTTATGAAATTTAGCTTCAATTCCAAATATGGCAAACTTAAGGCCCATTTGCTGAAACGAAACTTAAGAATTTATGTTCTACATAAGAAATTATGTGACAGTTTACGCTGAGGAAATAGTAGAACATGAGCGTTTAAGTAGACCATAAATATTTATGTTTCGTATGAGCAAACGGCTCTAAGTGCCACTTATTCCGGTAAGTGTCAACTGTGAAACTGGCCTTAAGTGTAAATCTAATTAAATCTCGGTTTTGTGCTTGGTAGAATCGTAGTAGGGTATATGTATTACAAATTACAACACTTTGCAATTCTCTTTTTGCTTCGCATTTAACTATTTTCTTCATATTCACTATCTGTTTCACTCAATCACATGGATGTATAGATATGTATGAAATGTTTCTGGAAAATAATGCACAGAATACTGAAAACAAAGAAAATGTTGACGGTCGCATCAGGAACGTCGCAAAACGGTCGGGAGGAGGTATTTTTTTAAAAACTCGAATGGAATTGGACGGAAAATACAAAGTCGGAGCTTACAACTTTCATTTTCAATGCAGCAGCAACTAACCTCTATTATTCACTTAGCTACGTCTAGATTTTTGTCGGGCTTAATTACTTTTGTTATCGTTGTTAACATCAGGTTTTTCTATGATGCCATCACTAAGCCCCAATGACATAAATATTGTTCCTCCAACTCCATTCGGGATTAAAAATAAAACAAGCCTAATGTCGTCCCATAATTCGTTGGCGTCAAATCGATATCAAAAAAGAGTAAACTACAGAATAGGTCACTCGAAATTCTTCACAGTTTTTCACAAATTTTCAAGATTCGCTGTCAAAACCCATGGGAAAAAACCCAATTTTTTGAAGCTATAACTGAAAATATAAGTTAACAAACAGGGATAATATGTATTTTCAAAAAGTTTCCGTTCATTACATGTTTGGCACTCGAATTTTGAGGGATAGGCGTGTGAGTAATAATTAAGTATATGACAAAACATTATACAGGGTGATTCGCAGAAGGTGTGACAAAAAGCTAGATCGTGTAGGTTGGATCTAGATAAGAAAAAAATCGTATGTGAGGGGGTCTATTTCTCCCCGTTTAACCGGGAGGGGCAATTTTCTAAAAAATTGACTTACCGATGTATGGTTTAACCAAACATCGAAAGTATCTACGAGATACATTCAATAAGAAGACATCAATGTTTTCGATGTATCGATGTAAAATGTGCATTATGTGCATGGAGCCGGTATTCAGGCATTACGCAGGCACCCATAGTTTGCATGAGAACACTAATGACAATGGACTTCGAGTCCTAGAATTGGCAGCATCGAAAAACATGGTCGTTGCGAGTACCAGGTTCCCGCGTAAAGATATCTACAAAGCCACCTGGGTATCACCTGATGGAGTCACCACGTGTTGATAGACCGTCGCCACTACTCGAACTTGATGACGGTACGAACGTACCGAGGTGCCAATATCGACTCGGATCACTATCTTGTTGGTATGGTTTTCCGAGGGCGGATTGCCTTGCGAAGACGTATTGCATCCGCCGATCAGGTTCGAATCAACACGGCTGCTCTGCGCAATGAAAACACCAGTAACACCTTTGGTAATGCGTTAGGACTCGCCCTAGAACTGGGTAGAGTAAGTCCTGGAGCCAGTATGCTGGGCGTAGATGAGAAGTGGACATGCCTTAAGAATACTGTCATTAGTACTGCCAACTCCATCTTAGGCAGCAGTCGTAGAAATCGGAACGACTGGTTTGATGATGAATGCAAGCTAGCGACTGAACGTAAGAATGTTGCGTACCGAGCAATGCAACAATCTCATAGAACGCGGGCACGCGAAGACGAATATAAAGAGCTCAGAAGAATTGAAAAACGGCTTCACAGACAGAAAAAATCAGCCTGGGAGAAGAACATAATCTGTGAAATAGAGAAAAGCCGAGAGCGAGGTCCGCACCAGGCGCGGAAGTTCTACCAATCCGTCCGAAACATGACGCAGTACACACCACGCTGCACATACTGCAAGGACGGAGAGGGAAATCTGATCACCGATCCTCAAAGCATACTGGAGCGATGGGAAGTGTACTTCAATGAATTGCTAAATGGTCAGCTCCCTGCAGAAGTGGAGGCTCCACTACTTCAAGAAGAGTACCCTATGTTGCCGCCACCAAGCATAGAAGAGGTTGAGAAGGCTATAGGCCGGCTAAAGAAAAACAAAGCCCCGGGAGCCGATGGTATACCAGCCGAACTATTTCAACACGGTGGGCCAGCTTTACGTCAAGCAATTCATGAGATTATAGTGCACGTGTGGGAGCATGAAGAAATTCCAGAAGACTGGCGAAAAGGTATCATTTGCCCCATACATAAGAAGGGAGATGTCACAACGTGCAGCAATTATAGAGGTATCACGTTGTTGAGTACCGCCTATAAGATACTCTCCTCTATCCTACAAGACCGGATAACCCCATACGCTAAAACCATCATCGGACAATATCAGTGTGGTTTCATTCCAGGAAAATCAACAACTGATCAGATCTTTACCCTTAGGCAGGCGATGGAAAAATGTCTAGAATTTAACATCCCAACATACCACCTGTTTATAGACTTTAAGGCCGCCTACGATAGCATAGCCAGGGTAGAACTTTACAAAGCCATGAGAGAATTCGGCATCCCAAATAAATTGACACGACTATGTAGGTTGACCATGACCAACGTAACAAGCCAAGTAAAAATAGCCGGATTGCTATCCAAACCAATCAACATCTTTAATGGACTCCGACAAGGGGATGGTTTGGCCTGCCTCCTTTTCAACCTGGCGTTGGAGAAAGCAATCCGTGACTCTGGCACGGCAACAAGAGGGACCATCGTCAACAGGTCCAGCCAGATACTGGCTTACGCAGACGACATCGACATCATCGGAAGAACCGAGCAAGCTGTACACGATTCCTTCATCCAGATCGAGCAGGCGGCACAAAATCTGGGGCTGCACATTAGTGAAGGTAAAACAAAGTACATGGTGGCGTCGAATGCGAGAGGAACAGTTGGTCAAACAATCAAGGTAGCGGAGCACGAATTTGAAGTGGTGCAATCCTTTAAATACCTTGGGTCAATAGTAGCAGCCGATAACAATATAGAAGAAGAAATACGCTGGCGGCTTCTCAAATCCAACAGAGCCTACTTTAGTCTGTCAAAGCTCTTCAAATCCAGAAATCTCACCATAACTTCAAAACTTCTGCTGTACAGGACCATGGTCCTGCCACATATGGATCCGAGACTTGGGTGCTTAGCAAAAGGCACTCCGACCTCTTAGCCGCGTTCGAGAGAAAAGTCTTAAGGAGAATTGTTGGCCCCATATGTGAGGAAGGACGATTCCGGAGACGGTACAATCATGAATTGTACGCAATCTACCTTGAAGCAGATATCGTGACAAAAATTAAGCTCGGTAGACTCCGGTGGGCAGGGCACCTAGCTCGCATGAGCGAAGAGGAACCTGCTCGGAAAGTTCTTTGTGGTACATTCTATGGTAGACGACAGCGTGGTAGACCATGCTTGCGCTGGAGAGATGGCGTAGACCAGGACGCCCGGAGCCTTGGGGTGCGCAACTGGATGGCGGCGGCTCGAGACCGGGATGGGTGGAGAGACTTGTTGAAGGAGGCCAGGAGCGGACCCCGGTTGTCGAGCCGACGATGATGATGTGCATTATGCAACCCTGCTCAAAAGATCATTGTGTAGAAAATTCCTAATATCATCTGGGAACGATCGATATGGACGGAAATATTGGGTTTCGTTTTAGTATACAGGTATCACAGATCTAAGTATATATAATTTTTCAATAGCTTTTTCATACTTCAGTATAAAGTTAATGCAAATTGTAAGCCTGCATTTTATGCAAAAGTTATGTACATTTTTTTTTTTAGAAAACTCTTGTACAACTCTTCACGGTGAAACAGGAGCTTGTGTGCCCATATTAACATGTAAAACAATTAAGCAGATACTAGAGACTGCTCCCAGACCTCTTCCGCCGTCTGTGTCAGATCTTGTCAGGCGATCATTTTGTGGAACATTCGACAAAGTTGTAAGTTTTAAAACAGAAATTTATTCAAATATTTAACAAAATTTTACAAAAACAATTTGCATATTTATATATTTATTTTATTAGCATCATGTGTGCTGTGAGGCTAATAGCGTTGACCGTAATGACGACAATGTAGCAACCAAAAGAGCAGAAACATACCAACAAACAACTCCTCTGCGACCGACGACGACAGAAGGCTCAACTTCCGGTGCAAAAATTCGTCTCAGTTCCGAGGTGTCTGACAGACAGATTCAGTCTGGAATGGGTATTCTGGATAAATTTAATACCGTTTGTGGAAAAAGTGATGCTGACAGAATTTCAAATGGGGAAAATGCAAATCTCTCTGAATATCCATGGATGGCTTTGCTGGTTTATTCCGATGGTGTAAAGAGGACACTCGATTGTGGTGGGTCTTTGATCACTGACAGATATGTCTTAACAGCTGCCCATTGCATCCGAGTTGGAAACAAGAAATTGTAAGAAGATAAAAAGTCTTATAAATAATTTAACGTGAGTTCGGTATCGGTTATTTAAGGAAAGTTTTGCCTTTCTGTCATAACTCATAAGACAAATCCTCTAAAAAAAACTTCTCGATATCAATTTTTTTACTTTTAATTTTCAATTTTAGGGTAAGTGTACGCTTGGGAGAGCATGATCAATCGCAAACTATTGACTGCGTGGGCCAAGGGCGATCGAGGAAATGTGCCCCACCCTTACAAGAAATTGACATAGAAGAGGCAGTCTATCATAAGGACTTTCGTAAAAGTGTCTTCTTGAATGATATTGGGCTTGTGCGATTAATTAGTCCAGCCAATTTCGTCAGTAAGTTCTTAGCTCATTTAGAAATTCTATTAAGTTTAATGGTTAACATGAATGTTTGTTTATTTAAAGGTAGTGTGAGGCCAGTTTGCTTACCAATTACACAACGATCAATGACAGCTACTTTGAATCGGATGATTATTGCTGGATGGGGCATGGTAGAAAATGGCAATCCAGCTACAATTTTACAAAAAGCAGTGGTTCCGTTAAGAGCAAACGATTATTGTGATAAAGCTATTCGAATTATTAAATTGACCGAGAATCATTTGTGCGCTGGAGGAGGCAATAAAAAGATCGATACATGTTTGGGTGATTCTGGAGGCCCGATATTTTATTCAGTACCCTTTCTTAAAGGTATACGATATGTTCAGTATGGCGTTGTTTCGGGAGGCAGTAAAGAATGTGGTTTACACTTTCCAAGCATATTTGCAAAAGTTCAAAATTACTTGCCATGGATAGCTGGGAATTTAAATTTTTAAGAAAAAATCTATTTGAAAATGAAAATTATATTTCGATCATGTTATGATTTATATAACATATTATCAAAATTAAATAAATTTGAATTTGAAATAAAAATAAAACCTGACCTACGTTTTTTGTGGGGAGCAAATTTAAACTAAGGTGAAAGAGGTTCTCGTCAGTGGCGATTCCTCTCAGTTGGCTAGTATGGCGGCGCCAAACCTAAATTTTCAACTTAAATGTTCATACTACAAACAAATTATTTGTATTAAAACTTAGATACAGAAAATTCTTTTAAATACTAAAAAACATAACATCCCTATGCGTTTAAATCATTATAACCCAGCAAAATCTATTCAAATCACTACAACCCCTACGTGCTATATTAATCCCATAGTCCAATATGGACACCGTAACGTTATACAAAGTATCTCGTTTCATATTTTGCTTTCAACTTCGGTGTTGAGTTGGCTACAAAATTTGCGCCATCAAATCTCATACGAACTACACTTTTATTCCCGATGTACTGTCTCATTCTTTCTTTAAGAACAGACCGACAAAAATATTCACAAAGGTTGGCTCTAATAAAAGAGGCAAACTGGGTAGAGAAATGCTTGACAAAGTGTAGTATTTGATTTTTATCTTTTTAAGGGGTGGTGCTATAAGGCTGAAATTTTGGCAGATGGTAAAAATTACTGATATAAATACGGTGATAACGGCAGTTTTTGAGCGCTTTCACATATGAACTCATATCTCTTGAGTGCATAAATGGATATCTTTGGTTTTTATTAACTTTGCGAATAAATAAAATTGCGGTTATTTCGATACCCCATTTATTATTCTACGTGGAATATAATCATCACAATCTTGATTTTAAATTGATCGAAAAATCATAAAAACGCATTGAAATTAACTGGTTGGACCATTGCCGACTAGTACCTCCAGTACCCACCAGTGGAGAACCCCGTTATCTGAACGAATGTAATAATTCGAATTTGATATGGTTGGCTTTAAAAAATCATAACTCTTGTTCTACTAATTGGATCTTCAATGTTAAGGCATCTGAGTAAAGCCAACATAACACGCTACATTATGTAAAAAAAAGTCACCCCTCCATTCGATTTGCAGTATTCTTAATTCAAAAGTTGATGAAAAAATTCACAAATTGAAAAAAACAAAAAATGCTTATTTATTGCTTCACCTCTCTTCTAAAATTATTTTTTACAATGTTTTACCATCAAGCCCACACGAGAGGTGCTGGAATTATTTTAAATGTTTTTTTTTGCAAAAAAAAATGCATTTTAATTAAAAAACAGATCGACATAGCTTCATTAATAAATTGATTACTCAAAAAGTTCTGCATTAATCTTTATGATTAAGGTCTTAAAAGACTATCATTAAGGAATTTGTTCGATTTGTGAAAAAAATTATCAGTTTTTACATTGAAACTTTGAAAAAAATCTACAAACAATTTGAGTTAAAGTTGCGGGCATGCAAATTAGTTTAGAGTGAAAAAATTGCTACTTTCGAGCCTACAAAACCAATAGAAAACTTGAATAAAAATTAAGAAATAAAAGGTATCTATTATACAGAGTTATGAATCCTAATTTATGCTTCAAATATCCAATAAATATCATTTTAGCTGAAAAATAGAGATGTTATTTATCATTTGGGAAAATACTCGTATACCTACCTACTCCTGGACTCGGACGCTTTTTTTGTGGGTCGTTTTGGAGTATAGGTACTAATAAAATGGAGCGGCTTTAAGTGCTGTGCACCACCTAATATCTCATGTATTTTGTAGCCAACCCAGAACTCAGGACCAGAAATCGCCCCTGGTTCTCGTATATGTAAAGGGTCTGGACTTTGTGTTTTATTATTCCTTAAAGTCTAAGCCATACAAATAAATTTCTTACCATACAAACAAATTTGGCGTAGGTATTCTCCCAGCGCCACCTACCCATTTTGAAACTTTTATTTTTTGTCCTATAGGACCGATTATCGGCCCAAAAGATTATGCCTTTTACCAGAAAGAGAGCAGCAAAGTTTCCAATTTTTATTTTCTTCGTGTACCTACTGATCTGAGTGATTATTGAAAACATAGGCACTCTCTATTTTTGTACGAACTAACAGCAGAGAATCGGACCTTCGACATCACATATTTAAAACTCTAAGCCTCTTTTAAAACCCAACTCATAGGAGCTCAAACTTCGCAAGCCCTTAAATCCAGCACTAGGCCTCATATACACAAACATTAAGGAAACGCCACATTTCCATCGAAGTACCATCGCAGAACGAAATATTTTTAAAAAAATCGACTTTTTCATTTCACGAGAAGAACTACTTAAAAAAAATCAAAAGAACCATAGCTTAAATTTATTTTCTAAAGATTATTTCATTGATATGTTGACCATAACTGATGTGATTATAGCATGCGGTCAATTCTAAAGATCCAGTTTTTGAAGACGCGTTTGAGCATTTTAAGTGGTATTTGACTGGTGATGCGAGTAATGTTGGTTTCCAACTTCTAAATCGTAGCCGGTAGACTTTGGACTTTCCGTAGGCCCAAGGGAAAAAGTCCAGAAGCTAGAAGTGGTATAACGTGTGAAATTGAGTGTTCACCGATTTGTTCCCGCAATAAGGATATGGCAAGTAGCCCCGGCTGTCTTGTTGGAACCAAATGTCGTCGATATCACGGGCTTCAATTTACATTATTTTTAAAGAAATATATGAACTCATGATTCTACTAGGCCATAAAACACACCAACAAAACAATCGTTTTGTCTAGATGTTATGGCAGCTCTTGAACCTCTTCGGGTTGCTCTTCAGCCAAAAATAGCAATTTTACTTCTTAACACAAAGTTCAACTTGTGCAGCTTTGCCTTGCAGGTTTCAAAAGATAGTTTTGCAAAAAAAAAACGGGATTTGAACCCATTAAGCCATAAATGGACCTTATCGCTGAAAAAAAATGTATTAAGTAGCAAACCGTTAATCTGCTTCAAGCTTTTCAATATCTCGAAGGCTGAAACAGTGCCAGGCTAAGTCATTCTATGATGAAATTTCAAGCAATACTGTACTAAAATACCGTGTCAATTTGTGAGTTGTGATGACTCCCGCTTTACACTGTCATTAATCTCTTTTTAAAAATAGTACTTCTTACAACTAAATGCAATAATAATAAATCTACTTATATGTTTTAATTCGCGATGACCTGAACCTAGAACTTTCCAAGCATTAATTATATTATCTATAGTGTAAACTAAAGTTCTATTATCAAATAATATTATTTAGAAACCTAGTATTAAAAAAAGATGAGGTTTTGTAAAATTTAAGTTTTGCAGTGGTAAATTTCAGCCGGTCAGCTTTAATTACATAAATGTGTAAACAAAACAAATATCTATACGCCATTTCATCATTAACATATTAAATATTTAATAAATTGTATTTTATAACAATTGATAACCTTAATCGATTCTTAAGTTTAATCACGATTCAAAGTACCATTTTAACTCAAACATGTGATCATAATACGAAGATTCTTAATAAAGGGTGGTTTATATAAATAGGCGATCAGTTTTGTACAATATTGATTGTTTATTGATTTTTATTTGTATTATCGTTACATCCACAAAAAAAATAGTAAAAGGTTATGTTTTTTACACATTTTCTCGAGAAAATCGACCTCAAAGTTAAAAAATTAGTATGGGCAGGAAAATTGGAACAAACTAGAAACTGTTATCTTAAGACTGAGACAAGATATCAAATTTATTTAAACACAATTAGAAAAGCTGGTATTTCTTCTAAAAATTAAATTTCTATGATTAGTAATAACATCGCAATTATCGTTAACATGGGTCAGGGTACACCAAAGTAAGCGTGTTCTCAAATCCACGATAAATGATGTCAAAATTGGAGATAGACCTTTACTGTAAAACGAACTTTTTTCTTATAATATACCCAAGAACCACACCCAGCCATATAAATGACACCCTGTATATTTAACTATTATGCAATTATGTATATGCATAATTATAGGGGCATCTCCGTACTAAATTCCATTAGAAAAATATTTGCGACAATATTGTATAACAGACTTACTGGAAGGGATGAATTAAACAATCGCTTAAGCATTTTTCAAGCTGGTTTTCGTACGTGATTTTCAACTACTGATCAAGTTTTTTTTTATCTTATGCAGTATTGCCAAGAAATTCACTCAAAATAAAAAGAAGCTCTATGCGTGGTTTCATAGATTTGAAAGCAGCTTTTGACACTATCAATCGGCACGCTCAAATCTTTAAAATAGCTTCTCTAGGAATTTCTAGAAATTGTTTGTCTATCTACGAAAACTTTTTGTGTCGAACTAGTGTGTCAGTTTGGGACGGATCAAAATATTCGAATTGGTTCGACACGTCTGCTGGTGTTCTCCAAGGATGTATACTGAGCCCTATTTTGTTTGCTCTTTTCATTGATTATGGCTCTGAAAATTTGACGGGAGGTATTACATTCTCAGATATTTTCATTGAGGTATTGCTCTACGTGGATGACTTAGTCTTGCTGGCGGACAATCCATTTTCCCTCCAACTTCAAATAAACAGACTTCAATAAAAGACTTATAAATCAAATTCACAAAAAAACAAAAATTATGGTATTTGAAGCTCGACGATGTAAAAGGCTGAGGGAGGAAAAATGGTTGCTGGGGGGTGTGCTAATTTATGCAAACGTTAGCTTCACTATGCATGTAGATACAGCAAAAAAGTAAAGAAGCAAAAATAGCTCTTAATGTAATGTGGCCCTCCTTTTTCTCAAACCAAAATATTGACATTGGCTCTAAATATCGAGTTTTTGAAGCTACTATTAATACATATATGTGCGAGGGTGTTATATTATGCTTTGAAAAGTTTAAGTTGATTCAACGATTCTTTTTTAAACGGTTATTCAGGTTACCTCTAATTCTACTCCAACCTATCTCATTCATGTTGAGTCAGGTATTGCTCCTATTTATGTTAAGAATCTCAAATATCCCTAGCGACTTTCTTACGAAAATTATGAAGAAGCCAGGGTCTAATCTTCATAAGTCTATTATAAGGAACCTATTGCACTCACATATGCATCCCCGTTCATGGAATGCAGTGAGCTGGTTAGGTCCAACAACGTTCCTCTAGATCTAAAGGAATCTAACTTAGAAAATTGGCAGGAGATGTTTTGTAATCTAATTTCGAAAATCGATGAAAATATATATATCCAAAATTTGAACAAGGCATCAATATCAACTTCAAGAGAAATATATATAGAAACTTAAACCACTCCTTTAGTGCAAACAACTATCTTAAGTATGGACTTTATGTAAAAGCCATTAGTACAATTTTCAGGGCAAGGGTGGAAATTCTGAATTTGAACTATATCCCTTTTCGGTCAGATCTGTCTTATATTTGCAACTTTTGTAACAGAAATGAACGAGGTGATGTTTACCATTTCATAGCTGTTTGTCCAATACTTCAGGAAATTCGAAGGCCTTACTTCCAGAAAAGTGTTCTTACAAATGCTTGAAGTGTTGAACGGATTCAAGGTGTGGTGAAGTCTCTTCATGTATATATTGTGATCACGCATTCAATTTTCAAAATAGCTTTTAACACATTTTCCTGTCTAAATAATGGTTGTTCAACCTCTTTATAATTAATTTAAATTAAAATTTATAAAAATCACATACTTACTATATATTTGATCTTTTATTAAAAATCAAAAGAATGTAAAAAAAAACTTAAATCTTTATCAACTTTGTATTTTATAGAGCTGTGTAAATCGTTCATTTCAAATGATCGAATCGTTCAAGAATCGATTACCAAAATGATTCGATCATTTTTATCAATCGATCATTTTCATTCCACTCAATTCATTATTTCATACTGTTCCGATTCGATTTTTGATGTGTAAACGTCAACTTTCCTCTGTGCTACGTTACTATGTACAAAGTTACGTAGCGCGTATTCTCGCAAATGAATTGACGTTTGGACACCTGTCAAATTAAAAGTGTTCTAAAGGACCTAGAGAACTGGCGTGACTTTAGGTAATTTCCACCTCCTAAATTGACGTACTCCGTTTTTCGATCCGCCGTAATACAAATTTTAGTACATTTTGACACTTGTCAAACTAAGTGTTCTAATGGTCCCAGAACGTCGGCCATGGGACTAGGGTTATACCCACCTCCTAAATCGATTGGCGTACTCCGTTTTTCGATCCGCCGTATCAAAAATGTTGGCATATTTTGACACCTGTCAAACTAAGACAATTTTTGTATTTCGGTTTCGATTAAATTCAATCTCCGAAGTTAACGATCAAAAGATATTGATATCGAAAATCGAGATTCATTGAAATGATTGGGCCATCACACACTGGCTCAATTGAGCCTGGGGAAATCGAAGTTTGTTGGCGAGAGAGGTGAAGAGTTCGGAATGAAACGCACAAAATGTTCTTCCTTAATTCAAGTGGAATAAGAAAGTTTAACTACTAATACACACAAGTTGTTTGTTTCTAAGCGAAAAAAAATCAATCGGTTGTCATGACCACTTATTTTTTTCTTTGTAAAAGCAAAGGATTTTTTTAAGTTCAAATTTTAAAATTGAAACAAAAAATACGCATACAAATACACCGTTTCATGTACACAAAATGTTCTCCCAGCTTTCTTCATTCCGTGTGCGATTGAACCAAAAGTTAGTCTCGTTCAAAATTGAGCCAGTATGTGATGGCCCATTGAGATTGGGATTGAAAATCGAGAATCATCAAAATGATTGAGATTGGGATGAAAATCGAGAATCATCAAAATGATTGAGATTGGGATCGATTGAAACGAAAATTTGGGATTTCAATTATCAATACTTTTCGATGATCGGATCAAAAAAATTGAATCGTTCCTGATTGACACAGCCCTAGTATTTTATTATTTTTTTGATATATTAACGAAATGACTTTTTCTGGCAGACGGCAACTTGCCATGTCCATATATGAATTGTAAATATTTACTGAAATAAAGAAACAATAATAATATGTATACAAAGCAATATCCAACTGGTTTTATTAAAATTTGGGTATTTGGGTTCCTCGATTTAACTATTCCATTTAACTATTCTAATAACATTATGATTAACTGCAAACAAAAATTACAGGAACACCTTGCACGCACAATTGCACATTAAGCTGCAACAAGCTCTTATCTTCTGCTTCTAAAAAATGACAACGCAAATTTTACAGTTTAATCAAAAGAAACTCATCAATTCAAAATATGTTCATTTCATTTCAGAATTTTCATTCAAATCCAAAGTCTTGACGGATAAGGTGTTGTAAAAAAAAAGAAGAGATATTGGAATAAAATTAGACGAAATGATATCGAGATCAAAAATTTCAAGTTTATTGCTGATAGTTTTTATTTTAGGGCTTACCAAATTGCCGACCATTGAAGCTCGTTGGTTCCTTGATGATCATGATATTACTGAGCAAAATTGGCCAGCCTTGATAACACGAAATGATATTTTTGAAAAGCCAATTATTCGGAAGAGTGGCTTCAAAACAGGTGAAGAAATCCAAACTGGGATATCCATTCTCGAAGCCACAAAATGCGGCAAAAGTGCAAATAATTTGAAAGAAGCTGCAGCTGCTCAAAAAACTCCTAATCTGCTCGAATTCCCATGGATGGCATTACTTGTATATTTTGATGGTTCAACCAAAACTCTAGACTGTGATGGTTCGTTGATTTCGGATAGATATGTTTTGACAGCAGCTCATTGCATTCGTTTGGAAAACAAGACTTTGTAAGGCTTTTTATATCACTTTTCGAAATAATGCTAAGAGTTATTATGATATTTTTTTCCAGAGTAAGTGTACGATTAGGTGAATATAACACAATGAAAGATGATGATTGTACTGGGAATAAAATTAAAAGAAAATGTGCTCCACCTGTTCAGGAAATTGATGTCGAGGAAGCTATTTATCACGAAGATTATGATCCAACTTCGATATCTTTTACTGATGACATTGGTCTCGTTCGACTCAAAACCAAGGCGATATTCCGAAGTAAGTACCTATACTACATGACGTAGGTAATGAGCGGCGAGCAATTATAACCAAATACACTGATTTTAAACCTTTATTTTATATACTTTGTTAAATAACTCCACCTTATGTATGCTTTTAGGTAACGTTATGCCAATATGTCTTCCAATAACACATCAATCAAAAGTGGCAACAAAGAATTGGATGTTTACCGCAGGATGGAACAGATCAGAAAAGGATGACAGATCGAACTTACCCTTCAAGGCCGTTGTACCGATAATAGATAGCAAAACATGCGAAGGAATTCACATCTTCATCGATTTAAATGAGAAACATATGTGTGTGGGAAGAGATAACGTTATCAATTCTTATTGCAATGGTGATTCTGGAACGCCAATATTTAATACTGCACCCTATGCGTACGGCGGCAAACCTCGTTTTGTGCAGTACGGTATTGTTTCGCTTTATGGATCATTTTGCAATTCTATGTTGCCTAATCTTTACGTAAAGCTCGAACCGTATATACCTTGGGTTGCTGGAAATATTCGCTATTAAATCTAAGCTGAGATATGTGTACAATGTTTTGTAATTTAATAAAAGCAATAAAGCAATTTTAACAAAGTCCCGAGGAATAAAAAATGATTATTTGCTCCATAATGCTTGATCTTAAGTAGTTTCAAGATTTTATTGATTGTAAATTGTTAAATTGTAAAAAAATAAACAGAGTTTATGCCAAAAAGGAAAATCTTAGTTCTTTTTCAAAATCAGATCCATAGATTTAAAAAAAAATCAATAAATTTTAATAAGTAGAAGGTGCCTTTCAATAAAAAAAAAAACTGGTTATGACACCTCCTGGGGAAACACTTTTGATTTTCGCTTTTCTCGAAAACTGTTCAACTAATTTTTATGAATTTGCTTCAATTATAATAAAAATATAAATAAATTATTTAAAAAGTGTCAGTTTTCCTTTTTTAAAAAGTATTAGTTATCAAATGTAATTTAAACAATCTCAAAAAAAAAACCCTGAAGAAGTCGTGGATAAGGACGAAACGTTGGGTAAAAGATGAAAAAAGTATAGTTTGATTTTATTAAACATTGACCAAAAAGTTGGATTAAATATTTATTAATAATTTTGATCATTTTGTTAAAGAAGAATGATTTATGTCTAAATAATATTATGTACTAAGATTTTAAAAAATATATTTTGGATTTTTAAAATGAATTTGATTTTTTTTTTTTTCAAAATCAATATTTCAAAAACGACTTAGTTGATTTTTTGTTAAACTTGGCAAAAAGCATTTTTTTAACATTTTCTAAAAGATTTTAAACAAAAAACTATTCTAATAGGCAAAAATAACGATATCTCCCATACAAATGCTTAAGAACTGTTAAGGAAAATCTTGTTTTGCTCAAAAACGACTTCACGATTTAAAATTTGTTTGTGTATCGAAATAAGTAAGATCTAGCATTTAAAATATGTAAATTTTATATTTTACTTTTATTAACAGTACAAAAGCTTCTAATAAATTTAAATAATATTGCATATCAAAATTTTGACAAAAAAAAATATTACTTTTAGAAATTTCGATATTTCGATAAGGGTGGTAGTAATTGTTTTTTTTTTTTTAATTTAATTTTCAACTCATATTAATAAATTAATAATTAAAATTGGTGTACCAATTTTTTTTTTCCTAAAATGTTTACAAAATTTTATATCCAAAATTTTTTTAATTTTAAAACCACTCCATCGATTTTTAAAAACTTTTCCCACAAAATAAGATTTATTAAAAAAATCAGATGGTGTGCCGTTGGTTTCATAACAGTCTCAGAGGTATTAACAACATATTTCTAATTTTATTGATTTATTGCTTTGAATTTTCCAGTTTAAATAATATAATTTCCCTATAATATAATAACCCTACGATAATCGAGAAGTCCGAAAAAAGTGGGTTTCGTCATGCCCTCCGTTGGTCTGTGCGTCTCTGCGTCGGTGCGTCCACTGTAATTTGAGCTAAATCCTAAACGGGTTAACCGATTTGCATGAAATTCGGTACAGAGCATTTTTATGTGATTCCCTAGAGGAGAAATTCGAATTTTTGTTTTAGCTCATCTAAAACGGGTAGCTGCCATACAAATATTTTGGTTTCTTCAAATTTTCTCGAAAACTTTAATAACTAAGTCCATTGTAAGAAACCTGCGTTTCAGGTTTTTCTCCAAAAATTCACATTACGGAATTAGGTATTGCACGTTTTTTGAGAAAATGGTCTTATTTTTGGGTTATTTGCTTATATCTTTACCACAGTTAAACTGATTTTGTTATAATTTTGATCTGATGGTTCTCAATATTATAAACAATAATGCATTTAAAAATTTTTAGAAATATTTTTTTTTAACAAAAAAAAAAATCAAACAAAAAATAATTTCTATAGTACTTTTGACTCTTTTAATATTTTTTTCGGTAAATATATACATCATTCGTCTTCACCACAAGAGCAAGTTCGTGCGATCAAGTCGTACATATTTTTTTAAATAAGAAATTTTGCACTGTCATTTTTCCTTTAAGTGTAAAGACTTTTATCTTGACGATCCAATTAATGGAAATCAAGATCTAAGAGTAAAATGTTCCCATAGATCAAGCTTCAAGCTTGTCCTGTTAAAAAAAAAAATTTGCTCTCCTTCTTGCACCCGTTGTATACTCTTTTTGTCTGATTTACTCTGCGACGCGGCACGCGGTACCCTCCAGAGCTAATTGGGTCACCAAACCAGCTTGATCCTGGGCCCTATTCCATAAAATATTGACAGGCGACAAATTTGTAAGAAAAATACAAATGACAAATTTGTCATGGCAATTTTGTCATTGTCATGTACTGGCTTAAAGTTTGTCATGGCCTACATAACATCGAAAAACGATGAAAAATGGAACAAATCGTGCATTTTGTTTCAATTTTCATCGTTTCTCGGTGAATTAAAGCGTCAAAAACAATATTTATTCTTTGTTTAAAATGTTGACGGCACCGGCGTATTACTCGGGGCTCCAACTGAGAATCGTCATCATTTTCACTTGAAAAAATATTATTTAGCATTTTAGCTCAACTTCTGTCTTTTTGCTGTCAACACTTGAACGTAACTGCGTTTCCCGTCACAATTGTCAATTAAATACGGACAAATATGTACAAAATTGTATATTTTTTTTCATTTCATAAAATTTTTTCAATACAAATTTGTCAGAAAATTCCTGACAATTGTCGAAAAGTTCTTGACAGTTCATTGTCATGACAGTTTTTTATGTACCGAAAAGTTTACAATTGTCGGGTATTTTCCGACAATTCTACAAAATTGGCAAATTGTTTATGGAACAGATTTTGACACTACTTGTCATGTTTTAAACTAACAAATTGTCACTTGTCGCAATTTACAATGTTTATGAAAGGGCCCTGGTTGCCGTTTCTACCTCCCTATTAGATACTTTTTGATTTCGATTTTAAGTGGTTTCAAATTCATATCACGCCAAATGTTGGTCAGATAGGTAGGGAAGTGATAAACGTTTCAAAACACATTGCATAAATGGGCAAATCTAGAATGACACGTTCAAAGTTCAATATTTGAGATTTGTCATTGTAAAACTTTATAAACGCATAAAAACAAATAATTGCTCTGAGGCATCTTGATGACACGTTCAAAGTTCAATATTTGAGATTTGTCATTGTAAAACTTTATAAACGCATAAAAACAAATAATTGCTCTGAGGCATCTTATAATAAGAATTTTAACAGAAGTACAATTCTTGACCTTTTTTTTTATGTTATCTATCACTACAGATCAATTTTTTTCTAAATTGTACAGTTTATTTTTTTTTACATGCACTAATAAAAACTTATCAAAATAATCTAGAACACCTCACTCATTAGGCTATCATTAAGTATTTCCAAGAAAATGATTTGAAAAGGTCATTGGGTTTATTCTGATTCGCATTATGGCTACTTTGCAATCAAATTTCGAATTAAAGTTGATTTAAGGTGATGAAAAAAATATAATTTTAATGCAATTCTTATTCTTTCAACTTTTTATTACGATTTTTGATTGGTCAAGACTGAAACAATGATACAAAAAGCTCGTGCATAATCCAGGAAATGAATGATTTTTTTAATTTTACAGATGTAAATCCCGGTTGAGTCTCCCTGCATCAACTTGCGGTACCATATATTCTCATGAAGACGGATCAAAGTTTTATTGAAAGGTCGCTCGTGCGCGCGAGGTCCAATGCCATCAAATTAATGAATAGCAGAATTAAGTAAGTCCTCGCACGATACTTCCTACTTCAAGATAAGATCGCTAATCCAATCAATAATGAACCTGCATCAACCGTTGAAAATCAGAGCTGTAAAAAAAAAATGTGCCAATTATTTCAGAAGATCAGAAGCTTCGCACCTAAAGAGTGACTCACAGACAAAGACATCTTATACGGTAAAAGATTTTGCTAACACATAAATGTTCGGTTTAAGTTTTAAGACAACTCACAATCACAACCTCGTTATTGTCAATCCCACGATTTAAGGCAAACTTTCGGACTTCAAAATTCTCAATGAGTATACAACAATAAGCACTTGATAATTTTGATGATGCCTTATATCGGTTAGAGACATTTACCTAAAGATATTTGCATCATTTGCCGCGATATTTCCCATTTTTAATCTGACGAGTCTTTGCAAAGCTTATGATGTGTAAGTATCGGGTTTTTCAATAAGAGTGCTACAAAAGTTTTTTTAAATAAAACAAAAACGGTTTTGAATATCAATGAAATTCTTTATTCATGTGAAAGAACGTTTGATGACATTATGTATGGAACTCGATTTCTTTTGCATGGCCACCACGGGCACACTTGCAGAAGTCCAGACGCTGAACCCAATTTTCGACGGTTTTGAAGCATAAATCGGCCGATACCTACTGCTGCAATTTCACGTTCGATATTCGTACGAAGTTCATCAATCGTCGCTGGCTTGTTGGCATAGACCGTAGACTTGACGTAGCCCCACAGGAAATAGTCTAACGGCGTCAAATCGCACGACCGAGGCGGCCAAGCGACTGGACCATTTCGTGAGATAATACGTTCTCCAAACTTGGTTTCCAATAAATTGATTGTTACATTCGGTGTGTGGCTTGTGGCGCCCTCCTGTTGGAACCACATGTTCTCCAAGTCCATATCATCCAATTGGGGCCAAAAATATTCGGTTATCATTGAATGGTAGCGATCCTCATTCACAGTAACGTGCCGGTCTTGATCATCACGGAAGAAGTGCGGCCCAATGACGCCGCCGGCTCATAAACCACACCAAACCGTAATTTTTTCGGGATGCAATGATGACTCATGGAGTACGTGTGGATTGCTGCCTGACCAATTCCGCATATTTTGTTTATTGACGAAGCCATTCAACCAGAAATGAGCCTCATCGCTGAAGATGATTTTTCGATGAAATTCCGAATAATTTTCAAGTTGTTGCTCAGCCCAATTCACGAACATACGACGCTTCTGGTGGTCAAGAGGCTTCAGTTCTTGCGTCAGTTTAATCTTGTAAGGATGTAAGCCAAGATCTTTTCGCAAAATTCGCCACAATGACGTCACAGAGATGCCCAGAGATGAGAACGACGTGTGAGAGACACATTTGGGCTTTCTGCAACTGAAGCCTCAGCAATATTCTCGACACTACGGGCACTTCTTTGTCTCACTGGCACGGGAACATTTTGTACTGTGCCTGTGGATTCAAATTTTTACACTAGACGCTCAATTGTTGATCTGCTAGTACGATTATGACGACCATAAATTGGACGTAGCGATCTTAACGTTGAGGCCACTGACTCCGAATTTCGGTAGTAAATTTTACTAATTTCGACTCATTGTTGGCTCGTATATCTTTCCATCATGAAATGGCAAACCTTACTAAAGAGAAATGTTAAAATAGCCGCAATAAATATGGCGTCGTTAACTGTCCCTGTTGCTTTACTTTTGTAGCGTCCCTGTTGAAAAAACCCTACCACATATACCAAAAATATCTACCACAGAATCAAAGAACCTATAAAAATGTTTTTACGAATAAAAATCCACAACCATGGGCCTATAACACAGAACAACAAGTAAACTAGTCAACAATTTCTTGTTCAACTACGTTTGTTCAACAAGTGAAGATCATTTCTGTAACACAACAAAAACAGTAACAATTGTCAATAACGAAAATTTCCCTCGACTTGTTGAACCAGTCTTACATGATGAGTCGTAAAATTCCACTAGAAAAAAAAGTAAAACTAACTATTCGGTGCTTTCACTGAGTCATTGACTAAAACCAAGTAAAGTGATAAATGGCGGGAGATAATTTTGTTGTTTGAACATTGTTCCTAATGAAAAAGATTGGACCTTTTTAAGGGATATTGTTTGGCAAAATTGTTAGACATATGCCATGGTAAGTATAAACTGAAAGAATATAATTTTCCAAAAAGTAAAAAAAAATATTTGTGAAAGCCAAAGTAGATAACGCCAAAAAAACATTACAGCAACTGGTAAATACAGGAAACTTAACTCGTTTGATAATCTCTTATTTGATTTGTAAGTCAAGATTCAGATCCAAACCAATGCAAAGCTATTGAAATTTTCTTCTTTACATTAAATAAATTAGCTTTAAACAAGCTACCCGACCCTTTTACTTGATAAATTCTAACTTGTTGACTTCGAACAAGTTTCCGATCCTCGGTTGAAATTTATCAACTATTCAACAAGGTTATTCTCTCTTTTTTTAACTCTTGTTGTTTCCAGTTACAGAAATGGCGAATTTGTAAAATTTCCCACTTGTTGCAATGTGCCAAAACAATTGTTATAGTTCCCCGAGACTTGTTGTTACGTGTTACACAAATGTTAAACAGTTGTTGAATTTCACTTGTTCAACAAACACTTTATGTATTGTGTTATAGGCCCCATGTCTCTGTTAATTCAGAAAATTTGTCAATCCAACAGCATTCATTGTTAAATGTACAGCATAATTAGTAAAATACACACTTTTGTTGTATTTTTCACAACATATTGTAAATTGACTGTAAACTTTCTGTAGTTTTTACAACTTATTGTAATTATAACAGACAATAACTATTGATTCAACAATATCAAACGCTATTATAGGGTTGCAAATACCTGATAATACCAGTGGAATTTAAAAATATCGCAAAAAATGGTCACAAAAAAAAATCACATTATCAAAATTTTGTAATAGATATGGAGGTATAACCGACAAATTATCTTAATCGTCTAAATGGTCGCATGAGGCTAAAATCGGGTAAAAATGTGACTAAAGTCGTATAACGGCAATTCTAGAATGTATACCTACTTTACAAAAACGCATTTATTTATAATACCAGTTATACCTAGGTACATGAGTTAGAAGAAAAATTAATTCCTTCTTAATCTATCTTCTTTGTAAGAAAATTAAAAATAAACAACATCAAACGGCTTGCCACCACCTGTTCAACCATTAACTCTCGGGGAATTTTATCAACCATAATAATTCTACCTGAATTTCACATCACCACAAAGAGTAATTGTGTCAATGCGAATGTATATACGTATCTATATATAATTATATCCAAAACTAGGGGATTTTTTTTCCAACTGTGAAATCTTGAATCTAACTTATTTTTGGAACACTCGTACATCTTAAATATACTATGCATATAGTGTTAATATTATAAGCAAGTTCATAGCACTTAGCCATGCACTTTATTGAGATTAGCAAAAAGCAAAAATAATCCAAAACTGGTTCGAGAATCTTGATTATATTCACAAAACGCAATCAAGGAAAGTTTATGTTATTTTAAGAGTACCTCACTACTTCCTTATCGTTAAAGTGTTCCACACTAGCACTACTGACAATTTATAGGGAACATTGACTTTGATGAAATATTTGTAACACATAGTAAAACAATTAAAAACTATATTTGTTTTTTTTTTTTTAAAGCCTTCAATAGTGAATAGTTTACTTTGAAGTGGGGTAAGTCCACTTTTTGACAATTTTGTGTAATTTATGCCGGTATTTCTATATGTGTTCTTTTCAGTTTTCAGTGATTCCTTAAAAAATATTAAGGGTATTCAATGGGTACGTTCAGATGACGAAGGGACTTGAAGGCAAGGCAAGTTTCTCGCCTCTAATTGGCCAGCTGTCGCAAAATTTCCTTCCAATTAAGGCAACTTTTATTGGAAAGTGACTGGAAAGCTAGTCAAGAAATATCTCCCTTCATTTCAAGTCAAGTGCATTTATGTCAAAATATCAGCTGATTATATTTGGTCATTAAACAGCAAGCTGAACTTCATTGTTCAGTGACTTCTTTTTTCAACGTTTGTTTTATTGTTTTGGGTGGAGGAGTTCTTAATTAATTAATAGAATTAAAAAATGCATCATTAGTAAGAAGTATTGAAAAAATTTAATTTACAATTTGGAATTGACTTGTGTAAGGTGTTTTTCAAAAAAAAATATTATTATAAATACTATCTGCACTATCAACGGAAGGTAAAGGTTGGAAGTAAAGTTCCAATTTTGGCATTAATGACATCTCAAAAAAATAACTAGTTTCCTTTGTTAAATTTGCGTTCAATGAATGCACTTGACTACATATGTAGTCCCTTGTGTCTGCTGAACGTACCCAATTTTATCTCTGCAGAAACGAACTGTCAAAATTTGTATGGGAATATTTTTCTGCAGATCTGATAAATTTATTTCATCAATTTGATGCGGAAAGCGTAAAGATAAACCTGATAAATTTAGAAATGACATTTTGTGGTGTGTTTGGTGTGACTGTGACATTTCACAAGTATTTCTAAGGGATGTTCATGCAAACGTCCTGCGGAAAGTTATACTTTTTTGCAAATCGGTCATTAGTTGTGGGACTTCAGTTTCAATTCATTTTTAAAATTCATAAAAAAGTCTTATCCCTTATTCAAAATAAACGATTCAAATAAATTTTGGACACTATGCCCAATGCAAAATCGCAAATTCAAAATCACCCAACTCTAAGACAGGGACGTAAGAATGGTATAGTCGCACGAGTAACCTTCATAGCTCGGTCAGCTATTAGCGCTGGAGTGCGCTGCTTTAATATCATTACATATTTGACTTGTATAGAAAATATGGGTCACTAAGGCCCATTTTTTCAGTGGTGAGTTAAACCAGAGTTAGCTAACTCTAGAAGCAAATTAACCCACAGTTAACTGGGGAAGCAGTTTTTCGGTGGAGAATGCATGCAGAACGACTGAATAAAACATCGGTGGATAAAACATCAAAAGCATCTGTTCAGTTAGTCCTCAGTTAACTTACCAAATTTGATGAGTTAACTCGGGTTTAACTTTAATCTCGCACCGAAAAATTGGACTGGACCATCTCCTTTCCTCATCCATCCTCATTACCACCTTACCTACATCCTGATACAAAATTTCAGAAAAAACGTTAACAGTCACGCTGCAATCAATGCAACAGCTGCGACAATAGCGAACTTTTATGGAGTTGTAACGAGAAAAAAAACTGCAATTTTAATGAACAAATGGTTTAAAATCAGGAAAATGATTTCAATTATGTCCAGTTTTTCAGTGCGAGATTAAAGTTAAACCTGAGTTAACTTATCAAATTTGGTCAGGTAACTCAGGATTAAAGGAACAGATGCATTAGATGTTTTATCCACCGAGTTTATTCAGTATTTCCACATGCATCCTCCACCAAAAAATTGCTTCCTTAGTTCACAGTGGGTTAATTTCTACGGTCAGTTAAACTCTGATGGTTTAACTACCCACTGAACAACTGGCCCTCAGAAGCTTAAAACTTGAGTTCTAAATGGCCAATCCACAAGGTTAAGATCCTAAAACTGAAATCAAGATCAAATAACAAGCAAAATGTATAGGTGTATTTATTTATTGGAGGTTATCATGTATTTCATAACTACTTAATATTATTTAAAAAGGAAAAAATTAATTCGGACTTATTCAGATATCTCTGTTAGAATTGATATTTATCTATGCATATGCAAAAATCAAAACTCCTAACATAAAATATTAACTATTTTCTTGTTTGCATAAAAAAAATGAACAGGGCTGTAAAATTGGTGAATTTTAAGAAAAATGCTTTCCAGAGTGTTTCAGAAAAATCTTGGGCTGAGCTAAGATTTGTTTGCTACAAGGAATGAATATTACAACAAAAAATAATATTTATTCACATAGCTAAAGACTAGCTCAAACATACATAAATGCTTAGGTAAAAATTTGATTTAATCTTAATTGAATAATTTACTGATTGATCAAATACGTAATTACATCTATTATTAAGATTAGGGATCTGAAAATTGTCGTGACTCTCTCTTTATCTATCCAAGAAGTGAATTAGCTCTATTTGATATTGAGTTGATGTGTTGAACGAAATCAAGCTTACGATCAAATAAGATGCCAACGATAGATACGTTTTCCACACATGGCAAGGAAACTGCATTTAAAAAATAATTAAAAGGAGTCACTGACAGTTTTCTTGTAAAGCTCATAAAACTACATTTACTGATATTAAGAGACAAACAGTTACGTACACACCAGTCAAAAAATGAATTAAGGTAACATTAGCCGTGTTTTTTTTTGGAAGCCCGGGGAGATTTGGTTGAAAAAAACGACATCGGGCATTAGCGACGCCATTACTGAAACAAAATGGAGTTTCCATACAAACTATCGATAACAAGTATGCAAATCACGCCGGTAACACAGTTTTTCTCCGTGCTTAAGTTAAGCCCCGAGAATTCTCCGCGCTTAGCTAAGTCCGAAGGGGATTAGTTGTTGTTGCATTTAACACGTTAATTGCAGGACAGGACGTCGTTGTTTTCGACCAATTTCCTCGGGGCTAGCAAAAAAACACGGCTATTGTTACATTTCACAATCACGAATACTGGAAATAGTTTTAAAAATTGTAACATCGTCCGCATAAATGAGACAGTTAGAATGCTTTAAGACAGATGGTAGGTCATTAATAAATAAAATAAACAAAAGAGTACCTAAGTGGCTGCCCTGTGGTATTCCAGAATTTACAGTAAAGTAATTTGATGGATAACCGTTAAACAACACTGAGTAAGATCTGTTTAATAAATAAGATTCAAGCCACAAAATAAAATTTTCGTTTGAACCGAGATTACTCAATTTTTTAGCAAGATATTATGCGAGAGTTTCAGTTTATCAAATGCCTTACTAAAATCTGTAAAGATGCAGTCTACTTCTTTCCTTTTCTTAAATGCATCAATGCAAACTTCAGTTAACTCCATAAGAACCATGTTGATTCGGGACAATGACTGATTTAACATAGAAACAGAGAGATTCACAAATAATAGCCTCGAAAAGCTTCGGAATAACCGATAATCTAGCTATAGGCCTATAGTTTTGAATTTCGTCTTTTCTACTCTTTTTATTCAGAGGGATTATAAAAGAATTTTTCCAAACTCAAGGAAATTGAAAAGGAAACAAAGAAGATTTAAAGAGAGTGGACAGTGGCAGAAGCAGACTATTTGCAAACAAAAAATAGTCAAAAGACCATTATTTAAGAAAATATAATGATATAATTATATCGAATCAGGTAACATTAGTTCGTCGATTTAACTTTAAAAAAAATTCGCTGAAATAAAATTAGATTAAATACATACCTAGCAGAGTTGTAAAGACTGCAGTCTTTTCAGTACTGCAGTTAATTGAATAAAAAAACTTTTTTCCTTAAGTCTTTTAACTTGCCAAAAGAATTTAACTGTAATACAATAGTCAGCAGTCAGTACTAACATTCCGACTGTGCAGTTAAAAAAAAAGTTAATTAACTTTAAGTTAATTAACTGCAGTACTTTTGACTTGATTTTAGTCTTTTAGTCAGTTGAAAGTCATTTGTACTGCGATGGTTCATCTTTTAGTCAGTAATTCTTTTAACTGCAGTTAATTAACTGTAAGTCTTTAAACTTTGTTTTTTGTTTTGTATCAAAAATATTTCACACTTGTACATCACGCCATACGCATATAATGCCAAATAAATAATGCAAACATTTTAATTTATTTTCATTGTATCCTGCTGTGTTATAAGTATAAATCTATAGTATTTTAGTTGAAAGACTTACAGTTAATTAACTGCAGTTAAAAGACTTACTGACTAAAAGATGAACCATCGCAGTACAAATGACTTTCAACTGACTAAAAGACTAAAATCAAGTCAAAAGTACTGCAGTTAATTAACTTAAAGTTAATTAACTTTTTTTTTAACTGCACAGTCCGAATGTTAGTACTGACTGCTGACTGTTTGCTTTGCAGTTAAAGTACTTACTCACAGTATTAACTTGCATTCAAAAGTTAAGTTAATTAACTGGGACTGTATTAACTGCAGTACTAAAAAGACTGCAGTCTTTACAACTCTGATACCTAGCTACCTATTTTTAGTTGGTTTTTCCATAATTTCTCCTCTGAAGCATAGGTATAGGGTAAGTATCAATCATTGTTCAGTTTTTCTATATACAAAAAAAATGAATATTAAGAAGATAACGATGGAATTCCCATCATCGTTACCGTCAACATGCCGCGAATCGCCGTCCCGCGCCAATGCGAATTAATAAACAAGTTTTTAAATAAAACGTGCGCGTTGTTAAAAATTTGTTTACTTAAGTGTTCAGTCTCATTCGGAGTCTCAATCTTTGAAGTTCGAATTCGCATCGGCCAGTGTCATTGTCAAGGTTTTTATATCATTAATCTACATACAGATTCTAAAAAATGGCATCGAGAAAAAGCAATTTGTTGGTTGTAATTTTCATGGTCTTAATAATTACAGTTGATAGGATACATGGACGTAAGTGTTGTTTAAAAAAAATACGGTTGAAACCTGTGTTAAAGTACTAAGGTACAACATACATAAATAATATTTCAGTGCTATATATTTTGTAGAAATAATTTTAAAGTGTTCTTAAGACATTCGCGAAGAAAAAAAACCAAGCATCGAATAAAATATAAGAGTATTGAACGAAAATGTATTTACATAGATTAATTATAAATAAATTTACTTGACAATAATTTCACTTATCACTTAAAAAATAAGACGCGACGGGTGGCAATGGTACAGTGGATGCTGTCTTTGACTGATGCTACTTAGGTGTAAGCCCTAGCTTTAGAAGAATGCTTGGTAGCATTTTTTTGCAATTGCCTTTGTAGGACTGTGCTTATCATTAAAAGGGTAGTCAATAGTCATAAACATAACCCATTGTGTGCGCACACATTAAAAAAGCTTCACGCTGGCGCTGCTGGCCAGTGGCCACACAGTGGACGAAATCTATGCGTATATTACAGTCAGACGTAAAAAATCCAATGACATGGTAAGTCATTTTCCTTATCTACAACGGATAACTGTTGACCCCAAAAAGGACTTTCTCTGTCAAACCCAATTTATTAAAGTGCAATCAACTCTCAATATAATTAGTTGTTATTTTTGACTTTAAATTGTTTTACATTATTATCTATTAATTATTTAACTGTCATTTTGTAAAGAAAATAGCATCTTGTCACATATTTACTTTTTTCTTTGAGCCAATTCTTTAACCTACAACTGGACTTTTATTTCCAAGGTTATAAAGTGGCTCAGCACTGAAGATAGTGAAGATGTTAAAGCTATTAGCATTGAATAAATACAATTATTTCAAGGCCATTTATAAGTTCATTAATATTTTAAGAAAAAAGTGTGAAAAAGTTCTACAAAAATTAGGGATTTTTGAAGTGAAGTTTTTCAACACAGGTAGGCCTTGGGATTGGGAGTCAACACTAAAAAACCGACCAGTTAATCGAAGTGGCGATAAAATTGAATTTTAAAAAATAACATCTTTCCGTTTTCGAATTTTAAACAAACAAACTTTTAATCTAAATCAATTTTTTTTAAATTGTAATATGCAATATTATTGAAACTTATTAGAAGCTTTTGTATACAAAAATGTATCTTAAATCGGTAAAGCGGATAAAGGCAGTCGTAAATAAAAAAAAAGACTATTCTATGAGAGGTAGGTAGGTAAGTGCAGAAGTTAATAAATGGTTCAATGTAAAATTTAATCATGTTGAGCGGTAGAAAGTACTTATTTTGAAACAAAGTAAAATGTTGATCAAAATCGTAGAAAAGGTTTTCGAGTAAAATAAGATTTTCCTTATTGTTTAACAAAAAGTTTTATGGTAGGTCGAGTTTAGTTTTGATTAAAAGAATAATACGTGTTTAAAATCTTCTTGATGATGTAGAAATACCCGCTTGGTTTAAAATTTTAAAAATAGGCACGGAGTTTAAATTTTTTTTTTTTTAATCCAAAATCGTTTGATTTATTTTGGAGAAAAGCAAAAATCAAAAAATGGTTCTGCGGGAAGGTGCCATTAGCAACAATTTTTTGGAATTTTGTTCATCATAAGGTTTATCCTATGCCTATCTATTAAAATTAACTGAATTTGTTTTTTTTTTAAAACGTGGACCCATTTTTTCAGAAAAATGAGATGCCCCTTAAACGCTTAAAAATAAAGGTATATCTATGGCAGCTGCCGTAAATTTTGATCCACCAATTTAAAAGTAAATCGACTCAGGACCAGACGGACAAAATTGCGGGACCCACTTTTTCGTTTTTCCTGTATAGCTAATCGCAATTTCGTGTTTGATCAATATCTTGAGTTCAATTTTCCTATGAAACCTTTAAGCATAGTGTACAATTCCCACGCAAAAAATAAAAGTTTCGCCGAAGTTTAATGTCCTGCTAGTATTCCCATGTTGTGCCTGCGCATACAAAGAGTAAATTCACAAACGTCAAATGTTTGTGTAGCGATCCGGTATCACTGCTTTTTTGCGATGCTGATGCTTTCACAGCTGTTGCCGATGCGATGCTGATCGCTTATCTGTTTTACGTTAAAAAACATTTAATGGAGTTTAATTATCATATGGTAGTAATATTATTAAAAACTTTAAAACTGGGACATAGGCTCTAGTCCTAGACCTGGGAAATAAGTTCTGGCCTTGGATCTGGAACTGGGACGGAGGTTCTGGATCTGGGACAAAGCTTCTGGAGGTGGATCTGGAACTGGGACAAAAGTTCTGGAGGTGGCTCTGGAACGTTGACAAAGCACAAATGTTTTTGTTTTTGGAAACAACTTTTAAAAAAATTTAAAAAAAAGTTCTGGAGGTGGGTCTGGAACTTGGACAAAGGACAATTTTTTTTTGAATCAAGGTTCTGGAGGTGGATTTGGAACCAGAACAAAAGCGGGTCTGGAACTTCGACAAAGGACAAATTTTTTTGTTTTTGGAAATAACTTTTAACAAATTCAAAAAAAAAAAGTTCTGGAAGTGGGTCTGGAACTTGGACAAAGGAAACATTTTTTTTTGGAAATAAAACATTTTTCATAAAGTTTGTCTTACAAATAAAAAAAAAAAAATTTAACTCCCTTTTTCGGTTTTCTACACCGCTCACGTATAACTCGGTTCAGTCACCAGGCAGGAGTCTATGTCAACAGTTTTCTAGCGCAACAGTAGCCCGCTGTGCGGGTTCTATGGATTTTAACTACCTTCTTCGGGTGGTCATTCCGTTGCTCCACCTAGGGTTTGTTCAGTCGCCTGGAACAGTTTTCAACTAAAATTAAACTTTTTTTTCAATTTTGTTTACTTCTTTTTCAAAAATCTCATTTTTTTTGTCAAAAAAAAAGTTTCGGAAAATGGATATTTTTTTTTAATTTTTCAAATTTTTTTAATTTTTTTTTTTATATCTCATTTTTTTTGTCAAAAAAAAGTTTAGGAAAAAAGTTTTTTTTAAATTTTTTCAAAAAAAGTTCATTTTTTTTTAAATATTTTAAAAAAAAAAAAAAATTCCATCATTGTGCAGGTCCAGAACCACCTTTGTCCAGGTCCAGGAGTCCAGAAAAATTCTTCCAATTGTATTATTTTATTCGAAATCACCATCAAAATTCTTCCAATTGTATTTTCAGCGTACCTTCTGCGGGATTTCGTAACGATCTCATCAACAACTCATCAAGATATTTCTCTATGCTTCTTTGCTTAAAGTTTGCGCATCAGTTTATGAATCTTTGCAAAAATGAACAGTTGGCGTCTGAAGTGATGCTAAATGTTTGCGTTTGTGAACGTTTGACTTTAAGGATCGAGCATCATTATTGCAGTGATGCGTTTATGAATTTACACAAAGCACCAATATTTAATGAAATGATGCCTAAATATTTGTATGAAAAAAAATGCGCAAAATGTTAGACGATTTTACATTTTACTAAAGTTAAAATCACCAAATGGCAATTTTATCTTTTTAGTATCATACTAACTCCATATTTATGTACATTATGTCATTTTGACAATACAAAATGTGAAAAAGGTATATCTGCTTACTTTTTTGCACGAACTGTCACTGTTTTAGATGTGTTCAGCTAGAATTTATTAAGAAAACAGGCGTAGTTATGATACTCAGCCCTATCACGAATTCCAATACGTAATCGGAATGTTTCCGAATCCCGAAAAAAAACTATCACAGAATCCGTTTGTAATGGCAATTTGTATGAGATTTTCCGATACGATGGATTCCGTGATACTTTTTTTCGGGATTCGTACCAAGTTTCCGATTACGATGGAATTCATGATAGGGCTGACTAGTTAAAAATTAAATTAAAATAAAGTTAATAAATTGTTAACTAGTAGGTATCATGCTAACACCTCAACATCCAGGCTGTTCAAAAATGTTGCGGCGTTTTTTTTAATTTTTTTTAATTTTCATTCTTTGCAGAAGGCGGCCCTTGCACTACTCAGCGAAGAGAACCTGGCATTTGTGTAGCAATTTTAACTTGTGGAACAATTACGCAGCTTTTGAGTTTGTCGCCAAGACCGTTACCGCCTTCGGTGTCCAATCTGATACGACAGTCGCATTGTGGAACATTTAATAATGTTGTGAGTACAAATTTCATTATTTCAATTTTTAAGTAAAAATATAACTAAGACCAAACATTTCTAGCATCATGTTTGCTGTGATCCAAAAAAGGTTAGTGGTGGACAAGAACCGACCACTGCTGCACCTGCAGTCACCAGCTCCAATTCCATCATACGTTCAGGTATTGAGAAATCAGAAGACGAGGTTCGGGCGGGAATAGCTATGTTAGAAGGGCAGGTGTGCGGAAAGAGTGACGCCGATCGGGTCGCTAATGGAGAAGATGCCAATCTATCTGAATACCCATGGATGGCTTTGCTTGTTTATTTTGACGGTGTTGACAGAACACTTGACTGCGGTGGATCATTGATCCATGAAAGATATGTTCTCACTGCAGCTCATTGTATTCGCGTGGGAACTAAAAGACTGTAAAAGCTTTTGCTTTGATATTTCGTCTATCATCTTATTAAATGAAACTTTTCCTTTCAGCGTAAGTGTGCGCTTGGGTGAGCATGATACCGAGACAACTGAAGACTGCGCGGGAAGCGGCAAATCAAGAAGGTGTGCTCCACCAATACAGGAAATTGATGTAGAGGAAGCTATCTATCACAAGGACTACAGCCCCAGCAAGTTCTCCGATGATATCGGAGTTGTTCGTCTGGTCAGGAATGCAAACATTGCTAGTAAGTTATCAGAAGTCACAAAATATTTTATACCTATCTTGTGTGATGAATATCTTATTTATTTTTTTTTTTTTTTTCAAAAAGCCCATGTCAAACCAATATGCCTACCGATTACACCAGCTTCAAGACAGTTTAATTTGAATCGTATGATAATATCTGGATGGGGTCGAGTAGAAAGTGGCGTTAAAGCTAACGTTCTGCAGAAGGCTATTGTTCCAATAAAAAGCATTGACTATTGCCAACAAATTCACAGACTTATTAGAATTACCCCGAAACAAATCTGTGCTGGCGGAGCAAACGAAATCGATACTTGCAAAGGTGATTCAGGTGGACCACTGTTCTATTCTGCGCCTTACAAAAGGGCTGTGCGGTACATACAGTATGGCATCGTTTCGGCTGGTAGCGTACTATGTGGTTCTAACTTCCCTGGAATTTACGTCAGAGTAGAGGCGTATTTACCTTGGATTGCTAGCAATTTGAATTCAGCTTAGGTTTTAATTTTTTTTTTTAATTTAAACATAAATGTTAACATTAGAAGTATATATATATAGTATATGCAGGGCTGCAATTTCATTTGTTTTTATTTTTGAATATAGATTTTTCTGCATTTAGTTTTAATCAAGAAAAAATAAAATTATAGTATATTTATTGAAGTTTTATTTTTTTTTTTGATAAAATTTAAAGATAAAGTTTCGATCATGAAATGTTTACCTGCACCTATGCTATATCGCTTACTATACCAGTAATAAACTATATCAAGATAGGAACATTTATAGGTATACATATGTACATAGGTATGTATAGTAGGGTGTCCCGACAAATTTTTGTTGGATTTTCCGAACAAAAGACCTCTCAAAACTTGCGTAATTGGACTTAGATTACAAAAATATATAAAAAAAAAATATTAAAATTTGTCTAGGGGGTTGTACCGACCCTCAAAATTTTGACAAATTGATATTTTTATGCATTTTTTCCCTTCCTTAATTTCGGTTCCTGAGCTACTATTTACTATAAAATATTAACTTTTTGATCTTATTAGGTTTAGAACATATTTGACGTTTTGATTTGCATGTAACAATACGTTTCCAGCGGTTTCAAATTTATAAGGTTTTAAGCTAAAAATACCCCTAATAGGTGACCAAAATTGAATTTTTTTTTAATTTTTGGCGCATATTGCTATTATCATCATTTTCCTGGAACTTAAAACCACTGCTCTATAAATCTGACACAATTTGAATTAAAGTTTCTATACCTATCCGATTTTGAAGAAAAATTTGTTTATAAATTTGAGGCCTATCTGCACAAATGACTTAATTTATTGATGTCCTTTAAGGATATGGGTTTTTATCTGTTTCCTACCTGTAAAATACACAACTCAATCCGGTAATAAGGTCGGATTTAAAACTGAAGGCTGTTTTCTACCTGACAAATATCTACACAATTCAATCCGGTAATAAAGTCGGATTTAAAGCGCAAGGATTTGAAAAGTGGGCGTTTTGTGGACAAATATGGGAAAAACCACATATGTGGTTTATTGAGGAAACGTAGAGGTTTTTCATTCACCATTTGTTTATGACTAAATGAGTTGTTGAACTCCATAATTTGTAGACCTGATCTTATAAAAAAGCCACACTTTGAAGTCCTTAGTATTCATTCGAGATCCTCAACAGTTGCCAAGGTATGTGATCGATACGGTTTATCGACGCGATCTGCTGCTGCTGTCGCTTCTGCTGTTTTGGCTGATGTCGGCGTGGTTTCTTCCAAAGATTCAACTCTTGTTATAGACAAAAATAAGATCCACCGAGCTGTATCGAAATCACGTAAAGAAGCTTTAGAAGATATTGGAGGTATTGCTATAAAAAGCATTTACTTTGATGGAAGAAAGGACAAGACGACCCTGATAAATGAGAAAATATGGGCGCGTTATCACCGTAAAGAAATTTTTGAAGAACACATCTCAATTTTGGCAGAACCTGGATCAATTTACTTGGGACACACAACACCAGGTCGTGGCATCGCAAAAGGGATTTTTACTTCCATCACAACCTTTTTAGAGAGTCAAGGTTGGAATTTAGATGACGTGCTTTGGATTGGATGTGACGGAACTGCAACTAACACTGGTTGGAAGGGAGGCGTCATTCAATATTTAGAGGAGTTCTTGAAGAGACCGCTGCAATGGTGTATTTGCATGCTTCACGCCAATGAGTTACCTCTTCGTCATTTATTGTTGACATTAGATGGTTGCACTTCGGGTCCTAGAGAATATTCTGGACCTATTGGGAAACAATTAGCTGATTGCGAAAGTAAAACCACCGTGAGCTTTTGTGCAGTGGCTGGTAATATGCCTGACTTGCCGAAAAATGTGGTTGATGAACTTAGTACGGATCAAAAACATCTTTATCAGATATGTCAAGCTGTAATTACTGGTTTCTGTTCTCCTGAGCTGGCAAACCGTCAACCTGGAAAAATGGCGCACTCGAGATGGCTTACTTCAGCTAATCGCATACTGAGACTTTATGTTGGTACTCTTCGTCCATCAGAGAATTTGCTATTGCTTGTCAACTACGTCGTCAAAGTATACGCTCCAATTTGGTTCCGAATCAAGCGACAGGCGTCTTTTAAGGATGGAGCCAAACATATTTTCCAATTAATTATGTACTCTCGATATTTACCCGAAAATTTGAGATGTGTTGTGGATTCTGTTATAGAAAGAAATGCTTATTTTACACATCCAGAAAACCTGCTTATCAGTATGTTGTTTGATGAAAGGGACCACATTCGGGAGCTGGCATTGCGAAGAATAAAAAAAGCTAGAGAAGCTGAAAATATCAACAAACGCAGGATATATAAACCACCAAAGATCAACTTCTCTGCTAAAGATTATACAGAAATTATTTTGTGGTACGAATGTCAGGTAACATCACCCCCGGTTCTTCGACATATTTCTTTTGAAGACCTTCACATCATGGCAAAAGATAAGAGCTTGGAAATTGTTGACTTTCCCTGTCACACCATATCTGTGGAAAGATGTGTTAAACTGGTAACAGAGTCATCACAGAGTGTAACTGACCCTACTTCTAGAGATGGCTTTATTAAAAACAAGTTGAAATCTCATGCAGAAATGCCAAATTTTGGACACAAAAATAAGTTTAAATTCTAAGGTTATGTCATTAATTAAAAATTATTTCTTGCTTATTTTGTTTTTATGTGATTTGTTTAAATAATATGTATTAATAATAAAATACGTTTAAAACTTAATTTTTTTTATAGTTTTATTCAAACGGTTAAAGTATGTAAAAACATGAAATTTAAAAATCTTCAAAGCCCGGTACTACCCCCAAGATAACATATGTTCTTTCAGTTTTTTTTACGTTTTCTTTATCTGTGTAAAATTACGCAAATTTTGATACCCCTTTTGATAGTGTTGCTCGAAAAAAAATTTTTTCTCATACATCGACGGGACACCCTAAATTGTACATACATCGATAAAATACTACTTTCATCGAAAATCAACTTTATGTTGCATCAGTTATCATCAGCTATCTGAACTAGTCCATCATTTTGATACGACACCTGCCATAAGAGCTTTTATTGCTACACCCAGCGACAAAAAAAACCCTCGCAGGAGATCTGCTGAGCAAAACCTCGCCTGTATTCAGAATTCTTGATAATATATTTAATTTTTTTTTTATTTTTTAAATAATATATATTTTAAATTAAAATAACTGGTTTTTGTTTTCAAATTGTATTTATTTTTTTAAACAAAAAAAAAAGTAAAAATTAGTCATATATCTCAATTTGGAAAAATTGGTATTTACATAATTTAGGGCAAGAAAATCATGTTTCTTGAAAAATATAACGGTTAAGTCATTTTAACGGCTATTTTTTAAATAATTACATGGGTAAACAAAAAAAAAATTAATACTTCGTCGTTCCGCCCCTTTTCTTCATAACCTCACAAATGCGGTTTGGCATCGAATTGAACAACTTTTTTAAATAATTTTCATTTATTTCGCTATACCAAACTTCTTCTATCACTGATTTCATCTCAATGATGGTTTTTTGACGTTTTTCTCTTTCTCTCTTTTCTTGGCCATGGAAGTGACGAAATCCCAAGAGAATCTTTATGATTTTTTACCTGAACATAAAGAACTCATCAATGTTTCTGAAAATGTCTAAAAGCATGCATTAAATCAGATTTAAACGTACCGTTTTGGCTCGGTGGCAAGGAGCTGAGTCATCTTGGAAAATTTAGTTTTCGGAATGCTCAGGGTATTACTGTAATGTTGGCAAAACGCCTTCATTCATGATTTGAATGTATTTTGCAGCATTAACGGTACCTTCCAGCATTATTATGGCCCCAACACCAAACATTGTAATGGCTCCCCATACCATCACATAAGGAGAATGTTTAACTGTAGGCAAAACACATTCATCGGAAAATCTTTCCCCTTTTTTGCGGCGGTCTATCGCATTGCCATCGGGTCCGAACAAATTAAATTTGGATTCATCCGAAAAAAAACAACTTGTCCCCAATCATTTCCAGTCCAATCTTTGTAAGTTTTAGCCCATTGCAACCTTTGTTTCTTCATTCTGCAAGTAAGTAAAGGCTTTTTTGCAGGTCGCCGTGCATTCAATCCCATATTATTTAGCAGTCTTTGCATGGTTCTATCACTTATTTTTTTTTTAGTTTGAGACTGAAAATTTGTATTGATGTCCTCTCTTGAAGTTGTGGATTTAGGCCTTCCACTTCCAATTTTTCGCGAAAATGAACCATCTGACTGGTAGTTTTTGTGGACATTACGCACACTCCATTCATTGGTACCAACCCGACGTGCTATTTCCCTATTAGAAGCATTTACCTCATGTAAGGCTACAATTTGAGCCTTTTCTACTAAAGATAAAACCATAGCCAAATAAAGCAAACCGACAAAACTACGAGTTTTTCTGTTAAAGCTTGTTTTTAAATAAGCGTACTTCAGACTGTTGACTGATGACTTGTCAACAAATATGACAAAATAGTAAAAGAAGAGGAAAAAATTGGATGAAAGGTAGAATTTTACCGTTAAAACACAAACATTTGAAAATAGATCAATGCGAGTTTTTTTTGTCGCTGGGTGTATGTATGTATGTAATCGTAATGGCAATTTTTATGAAATTTTCCACTACGATTAATTCTGTGACTGGGATAGTTTTTCTTCGGGATACGTAATAAGTTTCCGATTACGATGGAATTCGTGATAGGGCTGAATCAGACTCAACGCCAATATAAAAATCAACAATAAAACCTTCATTTAAAAAATGCGAAATTATATGCCATTTATTCACTGATTGATACATTTATGTAATAATTTTTGTTTGTTTGTATGACTATTGGGTTCATATTGCCTGTAGCATGTACTTGTAACAAATTATTATTATTAATTTTATTTGCTTACACATTTTACAGAGTTTGGTTTTAATTTTAATTAAAAACACATTTATATATAATTATTATGCGTCTTACCATTGTATTCTTATAATAAATAATACAGTCCGCATAAAATAAACCAATTATGGACGTTTTTTCTTACAACAACAAAAAAATTAAATTAATTGAAACAAATAGCGATAGTTATAAAAATTAAAAAAATCTAAATTGAAACCATTAAAATAAAAACAAAACAATTCTGTTACCTATTTCAATTTCATAACTTAAATTAAAAGTTAATTAAAATTACTATTTCTTTTGTCTCTCCCATTACTTCTTATTGTGCTGCTGCAAATTTATTGATGATTTTAAATACATTTTTATGTTAGACGTATCAATTAGAATATTTATGTTTTATATTACATGGTTCTAACTACGAATAATAAGATTATACATTTTTTTTTTATACATTTATATAAAGTTATTTAGTTTTTTTTTTCCATAAATTTGCCAGTAAACATTATGATTAAATTAATTGTTTTTTTTTTTTAATTTTTTTGTTTACTCTGGTAAATATTACAACAATTATCACGTCGTACTTTATGTTATTGAATTTTCACCTATTGATCAAAATCTTTATAAAATTATTAGTATTTATTTTTCAACTGAAGAGTTTTTGCGCATTATAATATTGTTTCATTTTCTTAAAATTAGAAGTTGATTTTTTTTTGTTTAGTGAATATAAATAAGATTCCACTAATTTTATTATATTGTTGAATATTGAAAGTGGGGAAAATTATGGATTTTTTTTTTTTAAATTTAGAAAGATCAACAATGTTCAAAAGCCAAACACACGCAGTGTGATGCCTTGAGGTGATGATTTCGGAATTAAACATTATAAATAAAAATCGCAGCAGAGGAATGAACTTATGGTACTTACCTATGCAGACAGAATTTTGATTTGATAAAATTGAATGTGTTCCAAGTCAAGTCAAGAAGAATTCACATTTATGTAGTGCCAAATCATTTCACAATATCTTAGTGCTTCGTAAACAAATCCGCTAGCCCAGATATTTCCCAAAATCGAGTATCCAAAGGTTTATAGATTTGCTAGTACAGGTAGGTATCTTTAAAATTGTTGTATACCCAGACAATCTACTCGTTAACAACCCGAATTCATACATTGTTCTGAAGAAGTATTCTTCAACGCAAAATCCACTGAGTAAGCTTTTCCATCTGATCCATTTTCGAAAAGATTTAAAAAATCATTATTTGTCTAGCCTGACGAATCTTCTTTCATCTTACTATCGTCAAATTCATTTACGGCAATGCTTTCTTAGTGGTTTTGCAAAGTAAGAATTTTCCTACCACCCCTATTTCTGTTTTCAATTATTAATTGATAAATATTGAAATTCGATGTTTAACAACAAAGTATTTTTTTCATTGAGATTTGAGAATGATGCAGACCATTGTGAGTTGCTAGACAATTAATAGTTATCAATGAGTAGTTGATCTGTTTTCAAATATCAATTGATAACAGAAATGTTGTTAAAGGAATGTACATTATGTATCGTCAAGTATCATTTTGCAAAGACTCACGTTCCTGTTCTTCGTACTTGGAACGCCACAGCATGATAACCTCATTAAATTCCGATCCTGACATCGTCGTATAATGGGAATCAATAACAGCGTTGAACTAAAATCCATTCAAAACCCTTTGGTATTCTGTCGTTAAATCGAAATGTACCCTTCTGGCATTATCGATGGATGGTAAGTGGAAATCTATGTTAAACTAACTAGTTGAATACCCCATATTTAACGTCACCATAAGCACGGCGAGATGCTTAATTTTCCTAGAGTTTTGAATGAAGTGTTCTCCCTTTCTGATATAAATATAAGTTTTATTCCCGTATCTTGGTAGGTCAACCCATTACATACAATATTCAGACATTCAAAACCAATGTGGTGTGTCTCTTTTAAAGTCATATGCAATTATTTCTGCTTTAAACGTTTTAAGGGTAACCATAATGGAGTAATCCCAAAATAATAAAATAAAACCCGAGCTGTATTTTCTCTGTTGTAATACATGCTCTATAGTTAATACTACTACCTGTTTTATCTATGTATGTAAATTTTTTTTATCGCCAAACTAAAGTCAATTTTGAATGTTTACAAAATTTTACTTTATAATTTTTTAATCAAACAATAAGTAGTATCAATGTATAATCAGATCTACACCTACATAAACTTTATAAAATATTCAAAGAACGTTTGAATGTTAAATAATATTATTGAGCATTTATATTAATCTTGTTTTAATTTCGTTAATCTCAAAGGTCACTTACAAGAAGTTCATTCTTATTAGATTAAGATATACATATGTTTTTTTTTTTTTTTGTTTTTTTGTTAACAACTGATGATAAACATTTATTTACAAGCAATTAATTAAATGTATGACCAACGCAGATGTACATAATAATATCAGCACAAAAATATTGTTATATTTGAGTTTTGATAAAAGTGTTTCTCTTTTAGGTGAATATTTTGGAGACAAGCGAATAATATTTGGGATATAATGTGGATATGTGGTGTTTAAAGTTTAGTACATTCATAGGTTTTGAGCATGTGTTGTTTGGAAATAAAAAAAATTAAAAAAAAAAACTAAATAAAGTTGAAACAAAATTTATATTTTTATTAGTAAGTAATATTTATTTGTATGTATGTATGTATTTATGTATTTAGAAAAACAATATATATATATATAAAAATGTTACAAAAAGAATAGGTGATGCTAATGGCACAATAACTAAATATGTATGTAAATAAATATATTGCATATTTTAATAAAAAATTGAATAAAGAATAAACTGACAAATGTTATACTGGTGTATATAATACAAATACTTTCTTTTTTGTTGTATATCATCAATAATTTTTAAATTTAAAATAAATCTTATAAACTTATTATGTACATGGATTTTTATATAATTATTGTTTTTTTGGTTTAATGCATATTTAAAAAAAAAAAAAAACATTAACAAAATATATCACGCAAATATCAGTCTCGATTAGTTTTGCAAAATATATTTACTGCGTGAAATTTATGAATTGTTAATTTAAATAAGACTGAAGATTTTTCAAAAAAGAAACAAATTTAATGTTAATAAAAATGTATACTCTGAAAATACGCTGAAAAAAATTAAATGCGATATTATGTATTATTGTTCTTGCGATTTTTAATGAAAAAATTACAACAACAAAAAATGATTGTTTGGTGTTCACAGGAAAAATCTTTAGAGTGATTTATAATAGTTGTTTAGAATTGTTCGTGTTTTCTTTTATATTTTTATTATTTTTTTTTTTTCTTTAAATAATTTTCTTGATTAATCGTTGCCGCAAATAGCAAATAAGTGCGTGTGGGTATCTTCTTTGTATTTTTGGTTTCAAATATTCGTTAGGATTTGTTTTATTTTTTGTTCTGTTTATATACAAGGTTCATTTGACAAGTTTGACGGCTTATCAATCTGTATATAATTTTTCTTTCTCTATCGTCCGATAGATGGCTTCGGCAAATATATCTTAAGAGCATTTCAAGTCATTTAAATTACTCCTTAGCTCACGGAATTCTTCTTAAGTTCGATTCTATTATGAATCCTTGTTGAAAAGGCTCGAACATTTTCAAATGACCCTCGTAGTTCTTATAGACTAATAGCAATAAGTTAGATTTATTATTTTTTTTTTTTTTTTTTTTATTTTATTGGAAAGTTGAAAATAGTTAGATGAAAATTGGATTTTCCTGACCAGTCAGGAGTCTAAACATTGAAGTAGGCATTGTTTTCATTAAAATCTGAAAAGAATAAGGTATTAATAATTTAAAAAAAATGGTCGAAAAATATTTGAAATAAGTTACCTCGCCAACAGATGTTGCTAACAAATTAACAATTTTTTCATGAGGAACAGCCACAACGCTTTGATTATTTATTTCAATTATTCTATGACCCACTCGCACACCACCGCGTTCAGCTATTCCACCGCGTAAAAGACTACAAATCTGTAAAGGAATATTATTGATGTAAGCTAAGTTATTTCAAAAAGAAAAAAAGATAGGTCCAGTTTTTCAGTGCGAGATTAATATTAAACCCGAGTTAACTCATCAAGTTGGGTGAGTTAACTCAGGATTAACAAAATAGTTAGTTTTTTTTATGTTTTTTCCGCCGAGTTTGTTTAGTCGTTCCGCGTGAATTCTCCACCGAAAATAAATCAACATAAATTACTTACCACTCCATTTTGAACACTAAATCCTAATTGATATTTGGTATTCGGTCGTTTAATCTTAACCTCGACTACCGGCGGACAAGGCACAACCGTAAATTTTACAGCAGTTTGATTCTTCGCATTGCGTATATAACTCTGACAAGTCGATAATGGAAGCCCGACTAAGCTCATGCCATTTATAGCAATTAATTGGTCACCGATATTTAATTGACCACATCTAGCTGCAGCGCCAGCTGACATTAGATTTGCAATTACAACAGTGGGCAACATTGAGCCCCAACCACTCTCCACAATCACTACGCCTAGTATTTCTCCTTTCGCTTTTGGTACAACGACCTCTTTCTGCAATTCCTTTTTCGCAAAGATCTCCAATTCATCGCCGAAGATCTCCTGACTATTGAGCACTTCCTGGTAATCCATTTCCTTAACAAAACTATGATCCTCAATTCCGTTTGCTTTCAGGAATTCCATGTATGCCACTTGGAATGCCTGACCAATTGATTGTGCTATAAATTGTGCTTCGTCACTCTCGAACACATGACATATCATTTTCGGAGTCCGATTTGGTTTGGGGCCTTCGTCAGTGTCTGCTGGCACAAATCTACGTCGTGCCATAAGAACTACTAAGTCGCCAATGTCAGCGATGTAGGATATTGTACGAAGGGCATGATCCATCATTATCTCTTTGAGATCAGTGTTAAGGACCATTATTTTCTCGGTTGATATAAATAAATCAACCTCGGTGGATGGTTGACTTTCGCCTTCTGGTGCCTGTAAAATTATTAAATTATAATCTAATTTTTTTGTTGATTTTGAATACACAATGCTTTTGAGGAGTGTAGAATTGAGCGTACTTACCAAAGCCTGTTAGTATGCATGCGAACAAAGAGTGGGAGTGTAGTTAGTAAGTATGTTCTTTGATGATGATTCGATTTATGAGAAGAACAAATGTAAAATGGTTATAAACCTACCTTGATCCTAGAAACAGCTTCTTCAGCCTGCATCATCCGAGTAGATTTCGTTGGTTGTCCCTCGCACACTAGCTGCGTCGAACCCAAATACCTTGCTCGAAATAAAACCCCTTCGATAAGTACTGCCGGATCAAGTAAGGCTGTAATAGGGATGAAGCAGATTAATTGAATTCATATTATTTACTTTGGGAATTTTTATAAAACAAACTAATTTCTATAGAAAACGCGCAGAAGTTTTCATGTCCATGAGCGTATTTAACTCAGTTTTGTAATATACTTTGTTTAATTATTAAAATTCTAAATAAAACTAATGGATTGGTAAACAAAAATATTGAATTATTTGTCCAGTGATGTTAAAAATTTCAAGTTGGTAGGCATTTTTGTGGTTAACCACTCCAATCAAATTCTAATCAAATTGGCTTTGGATACCTATTCTCTTAAAATCGAATTTTAGCTGGTTAAATGATTGTCAGTTTGCATTTCAAAAGTGCAATAATTTTTTCAGCTTTTTGCGAATATACAAATTTTTAAATTTTCTTATAACTGGCATTAACGGGGATGCTCCTGAAAATTCTAGTCAGGTCGTATATTTTTGATTTTCCATAAAAACGGAAATTGAAAATTTTGTAAGGCAATATAAAGTAAGTGACAAAAAAAAACAAAGCCCGTTTCAAATGTCCACCTTAGGCTGGATTCTAATGGAATAAGATTGGAATTTTTTCTCTTTCACAAGTAAGATATCAAGGCTGATCCTCGACAGTCAATTTCACACGTCCATTAGATTAGTTTGACTTTGAGGTAAACGCTTAGATTTGCGAGCTCTTCTCGCCACTGCTGGACTAATTTATAGGACAAGGTAGCCGAATCAATAGCTTTAACAGTTGCCTTACTGTCTGTCGGGATAGCGGTGTTGCGGTTCTGCAAAGGCAAACGCAACCGCAATTGCCATCAACTAACATCTTCCGACTTCACGAACATTTTATTTATAAATAATTGGAAATGTGTCCCTTCAATAAAATGTTAAGTCGAGTTTGTATTTGTTAGTGTGGCTGGAATCTTTCTATTACTTCACCAAAGTCAATTACCATGAGCGGGTACGGTGAATGAAAACTTCTTGCTGTTCTTAAAGATTTAAGAAATACAATTTTAAAAAATAAAAAAAAATAAATAGAAACAAAAAATACAACAGAACAACCAAAGGACTTACATTTGTTCGTTTTTTTGTTTTTTTTTTAAGTGCAACAATTTGGTTAGAGGACATTTTTATGACATTTAAGTTTTTTTTCAAAATGTTCGTTATTTTCATTGCAAGGTTTAACGAAAGCGTGAAATATAGAATAAACCATTTAATATATTTTTTGCTCATAAGCAAAGCCAGCTAATTGGAAGGGAAACAAACAACAACTCAGTTGTATTCAAAACAAGACTTACCTTCTTTATTTCGAGTTTTTGCCTTCTTATCACTGTTTGTAGAGTCTTTCAACGATTTAATTGAACCGGTTGGACTCTTTGAGTATTGTAGTTTTTCGGGCGATGTAATGGTGACCTCACCTGTACCAATTATTTGGCAATGTTCTGGTGAAGTTGGTGTGAGTGCTGTTCCAATACCTTGTCGGATGGTGGCAGAGGAGAATGTTTGCGGCTTAATGCTGGTCGAGTTATTCAACATTGTTATATCTGAAGTAGTCGGAGAATGAGTTGGGGAATTCTTTGACCAAAGTTGCTGCAATGAATATTATTTTTATTAGTTGATTTTGCTCATACAATTTTTTAATATATTGGTTTGACAAACTTTATCATCGTAAAATCCTTGATCATCAAGACGTTGCTGTCCTAATAACCGATCAGTTTCCAAATCAGTATCATGTTCCTCCTCTTCGGTGTGACACTGGCCTTTGTGCATAACATCGACGGAAGAATTCTCGTGCGAGTTAGTTCGTGGTACCCATATTGGTGATTCACGTCCGGCGGGAAGTACCTCATCGCAGAATTTAGCTTTTTCGGGAAGAGTTTTCGCACGCTGCAATGCCGAACGAATATCCTTCATAGCTTCTTGAATGTCTTGAGATTCTGCTTCAGTTATTGTCTGGCGATGTGGAACCGGTGCAGGTGGTGGTGGCGGAGTATTTTGTGGCATATCTATAAAATAAATTGAATTATTGCCTTTTTAAAAAAAAGAAGCAAAATCTCACTTGTTGCATAGACAGCGTCATATATATGAGAATCTTTAACATCGCCATTGTTGAGGGCTGCATTGCAGCAACCACTATCACTTGTAGCCACATCATTCATAACCTGTTTAACTTCAATATCAGATTCGTCTTGACTATTATTTAGGACACTTTTGTTTTCGACATCATCCAACGCTGCCACACTTAGATTATTACACTCCAAAAATTTCTTATCGATCACAACAGAGATGTTGTTTTCCGTATCGGAGGCGTGCCCACTTGAAAGTCCATCTTCTAGAACTGGCATGCTTGTGTAAAGTTTTCCAAAATCTGTTTGCAAATTAATATCATTCGAAAGGCTATCCAAATCACCACAATTCGAATCGTAGTCGGTCGTTTCGGGTGAAAGAGTAAAATTGCGTGAATGTCGACGCAAATTTGCTTCTAATTCTGTATCGGCAAGTTCACCAGAGCTACGACTATTCGAATCGATGTAAAGTTCAATGTCATTTTGCTCGTTGTAATTGTCATATTGCTGCAAAAGCAGAAGGTTACACTATTGAAATAAAACATTTAGTGATGTGGGTTATATTACTTGTTTTCTGGGCGAACGATGAACCATGTAGAGTTCTTCTTTTGGGATTCTAGCTAATCTTTGTCCAATGTAAGCTTGTTCGGCTTTTTTGTCTTCTTCTCGCTCATAGTCTTGATGCGTATCCTAGAAAAAAATAAAAATGCAAACATTTATAATAATAATTGAGGTAATTTAAAATTTAATAAACTCTTTGCAATCATTATGTGTTGTACTATATTTCGACAATGTATATTTGAATTTTTAAAAATTATGCTCTAACCTTGCTGTATCTGAGTGAGTCGATCTAATTATAAATACTCATTTAAAAGTCAGACAAAAATTTATATTTTTTTTTAGATGTAGTGAATATTTTCAATTGATTTCAAAAAATGAGTTTGATTATTATTCATTATTGAGAGTGTAATGCCCATGGCCTGAGCTTACAACATTTATGTTATAATCTTATTTAAACTGCAATGTGTTGTATTTAATGGCATTTCACACGGTTTTAATTGGTATTTATTCCACCAATTAAATACGTCGAATTAATTACTTAAGACACCTCCAATTCGTGTGTGATGGATAAAAAAAAAATATTACTTTTATATAAATTGCTCCGATAACGTTTCGATTTCATATTGGTATTCATTGGAAAAATAAAGATACGAACCGTAGGAGAGACTAACACTGGGTCTGATTGTAAAATACAAAATTTAAATTAAAAATACATACATACATACGTATTTATAAAACATAAGCGGTAATTTGTTGGCACTTTTTATCATCCAGCCAAAAAAGGGCCAAAAAGGTGGGGAGCGCTGACGGGGGGCTTCAGAATTCGGATGCTCTGCGCTTAAGACTTTACGAAACAATAAAATCAATATTCAGTGTGCTTTGTAATCGTAAATGACTGTTAATGGACTAAAGACCCAACCAAAGTAATATTATGACTTTTTCTATTTGTTTTACGAACATTTGCGAATGTCAAAGGAAGTTTTTTGGAGTGTCGGGATTGCGATAGGAGTATTTCTTTTACTTAAAGCAAAACGAAAGAATTTACTGTATTCAAAGAAATCGTCACGAGAATTGAATTTTGGGATAGAAAGTTGAAATTAGGAAGAAGGACCTCTAGAATCAGTGGCAGGATAAAATGCCCCAACTTGTACAATCGGAAACTGGCACGCCTACTTCTTTTTGTGTGCAACGTTACGTCGTGCAACGTTACGGTGTGCAACGTTACGATCTGCATACTAGGATGGGTGCGTTCAGTGAAAAAAATCTTAAGATCCCCTTCAAGCAAAAACAAGTCCGTTTTGGAACCGCGCACGTTGATGTTTACACATATTAACCTTGAGTCCCGGCACTCACACAATTTTTTTTATTTATTTTTAGTTTAATCCTTTATCAATGATTCTGAGAATTTGAAATTTTATAAAACTAAGTGGCTACCTAACACCACACCACATCACACCACAAGAATGCATAAATATCAGTCTCATTATAATAACACTAGAATTTTTGCGTTTGCTTGTGTTAAATGCTATTCAAAAATATCAACCATTTGATGAGGGAATTCTAAAGATTTTGAAAATAACTAAATTTATTCGATGTGTTAAAGGTTTCGTGCTTTTCAGGTTTTTGGGGAAAAATTTACATATATAACGGAAATAGGCATTCTACTTTTATTGAAATTTTTTTTCCAAAAATTATTTACTACAGTAACACAATGGTGCACAATTTTAAAGAGCCGAAAGGTTAGTGTATTAGCATGATACTACTTTACAAATTTCTAACTTTAAATCAATGTAATAAAATTTGCGCAGTTTTATACATTTCAAGGAAGATTTTGATTCTAATAATAATTTAGGTAGCTGTATATTTTTAAAAACTGAGAGAAAACTAAGAAAAACTTTGATGAATCCATCAAAAAAAAAGTTAAGTACTAGAGTCAACATCCCTACATAAAACCTGCTCTGTACAGCTGTTTCAAAGCCTAAAGCATACTAATAGATCTTAGTTCAAAGCTTGACATTACAGATTTCTATGTAATTCAATTACAAACAAATTAAATGGTTTTTCATTAAGGAACAAAAATTCCCCTGTCCCTTTAAATTCCTTATAACCGATTTTGATTACAAACGCTTATTTTAGTGTACAATACACATGGTATCTCCAGATAACGTTTTATCAACAAATTTATAAAAAAAATGCTAAATTCACTGAAAATTATTTTAACTTTTTCTTGCCGTTAATTTTGCATTTCACTTCTTTATAGTTTACCTATTAATTCACGATATTCTTTTTTTTTAACAATGCGATTGTTATAATCTCACTAGCTGTGTAGCTTGCAACACTAATTGTTTAGTCGTTGCGTATTTATATTTTTTAAGTTAGCTTGGGTTAATATATCAAGAATATAATTTTTCAGATAAGAAATATTATTTTTTCTGCGAATAACGGTCTGTTGTTAGAAGATAAGTATTTCGGAATGCATTGGTTGTGACTTATCATCGTCGAGGTTTGTAGATGTTTTCCATCGTACTGTGGTCGTACACGTTATGGTTTCGCAAAGGCAATGCTCATAAAAAATTTGTACATGCGTTGGACTTAAATCACATAAATGCAAAATTGTTTTTCAGGAGTTAAGTTATTTATGTAGAAATTAAGAAATGCGATCAAACCTCCCAGTTTAAATTTATACCTGATCACTTCATTGCAAGCACTTTTATACTTTCTCCAGTTTTGAACATACCTTCAGTTACGAACCTTTTAAACTAGTTATGTAATTGTAAAGATATCTTACATTCCCAATGTTTGTTACTTCTGTTCAAAATCAAGGTATGAACAATTATATTTTTAATTGATTATGCAAATAGAGTGCATTTAAGAAATAAACCTAGAAATAATTTTCCCGGTAGTGACTCATGTACAGACAAGTGATTAATACAATACCATCATTTCATTGAAACTAATTGTCACGACGAATAACGAATAAATTAATTAAAATCAAACTTAGAAGCATATAAATCAATTAAGAACAAATCTTACATCATAGATGGAACAATAAAATCTACTCACCGAACTTCCAAGATCGTCACTCTCAGCAAAATCGGCAAACTGTTTTTCGTCGGTATTGGCTCCTTTGAAAAACTCTTCGAGGACCTTCCTTGTCTCTGAGAACTCGTACAAATAATCAAATGTTGGCGTCTTGGGGCGCGATTCATCGGCAACGCTCGACGAATCATTTCGATTGTCAATGTCAGCATCAGCAACGGCAACGGCAACGGCATTGCCACTATCGATATCAATCAAATTCTCCGATCTATGGTTAGTTTCTTTTGCATCTTGTTGCGTAGCTGGCGAGGAATCCTGCGACACACGCTGTGGAAACCCAGGAGGACGAGTTGGCATGCCTCCGGCTGTGGCACTTAACATTTTAAAAGAGCCTCCTTGCAGACTGAACCCCTGCTGTTGGTTACCAATGCGCCGCGGAGATCCCTCATACTCTGCAATCGGTAGTTGACCAATCATTTTGGTAACCTTAAGGACATCATCTACGTTTCCATCTTTGGCTTGCGACTTTATCCAGTTGGTGTCGATATCGTCGAAGACAACAATCTCGCCATCACGTACACAATGCCCACCGGCTTTCCCAACATCCGTGGGCGATCCAGGACTGGTCAGTCCCTGCGGTACCATGCTATCGACTTGGCTTACGGGACTTCGCCCGACACGAATCTGATGCTGGCGACCGTGGTGCTGTGAGTATTGCACTTCAGCCAGGTCCGGCGAATTCAGCACAGTGCTGGCCGGAGTGGTATTCGGGCTACGGGATCTCATCTCCCACACGTAGCGTTCTTGGGGCTTCTCGAATTTCTCAAAATCCGCATCGACAACTGAACTCATCTTCGAATAGGGTCGTCCTCGAATTATAGAACTGCCCTTTTCACTGCTGTCCGAGTTCATCTTTGTTTAGAACACTTGGATGATTGATTGGTGCGAGGTGGACAGGGGCGCAACACACTCTCAATACAAAACATGCACTTGACTGTTTGGGTGGCAGTCTTTCTGCTTTTCTAGAGCATCCTAGAACAGCAATATAGTCCCGTGGTGCTGCTTGAGGTTCCGATTCAATCATACGATAGGGAAAGAGAATAAAGAATTAAAAATAAAGTGTTAATAAAAATTGACACTGAACACTTGTGATTCAAGAGAAAAGGCACCAGCAACACACACGGCCAAGGCAATTGGGTGGTGTTCACGCCCTCCCCGATGAACGATGATGAGCTTCAACAAAACTTAACATTGTGGATTCAATAAATAGAAAGCCAATATTTTCACAAAAACAAAACTCACAATGGTCTTTGTTCTTTTCGTTTATTTTGAGACTGTGTATTTTTAAAATTATAAAAAAAAACTTTCGTCCTTTGCGGACAATAGAATATGAAAACTTTTCGGAAATGAAAAAAAAATCAATAATCCAGCCATGATGTCTACAAAAACACAGCCGGAAAAAATTGATTGAAATGAGTTTTCTACCATTTCACCGATGATAATTAAAACTTACTTTAAACCATTATATTCAGAGTTCTTTTTGATTAATGGAAATTGAATAAGCTCGAGTTTAATATGAAAAAGTACACAATTTATGAAAACTTGTTAAACAGAGAAATAATTCAATCAGCTTCAGTGAGCACAAACTACAAAGTACGTGAAAAATTTTATTTTCTTTGACATTTTTCTTTAAAGTTTTTCATGTCCTTTATGTTTTGACGTTTCTTTAAAATGAGGTGAATTTAAAATAGCAACAGGATTGGCTCCATCTAATGTAGAAGTTACATGAGCTGAATTCGGGCATGCGTTGTCTTTCACCCATGCTTACATAAATTTGTTTTTTAATTATCAGAGATGATCCATATACATCATCAAAATATATGCATTACAACCACTACCTCCCTACCTATCCTACCTATTTAAGATAATTTTTTTAAATAAACTACAAGAACAAAACAACCAGAATAACAATTATATTGAGGTTAAATTTTGCTTTTGGCAAAATGATAGAGTACTGATTTTTTTAATCAGAAGTGATATTTAAAATTGAAGAAAGTAAAAGAATTTAAAAAAAGCGGAATCATAATGTAATCATTGGAAGTTTAAAATAGCAAAGTAGATGTACCTACTTTGTTTTGTATGATTTAAGGCTTAACTACATAAGCCAAAAAGTACTTTTGTACAAAAGTAAAAATATTTTTTTTTCCCGCTAGGGCAGTTGTTTTGTGAAAAAGAATACACAAATTTTTTTTAGACCAAGCTTTCTGCATCATCAGTCAGAAAAACTATTCTAAAATGAGTTTGAAAATTTTCACTTTTGTAAATACTTTTTCACTTTTTGGGCTTATAGCCGTGTTTTTTTTGCAAGTCCATATGGATTTGTCGAAAAAAACGACATCGGGACTAATAGTTTTACACGTAAATACAACAACAACTTAAATCCATATAGACTTAGCTAAGTCCAGATAATTATCGGGATTTACGTACTGTAAGTAAGATGTTCCTAAGTCCCGATGTCGTTTTTTTCGACAAATCCATATGGACTTGCAAAAAAACACGCCTTATGTAGTTAAGCCTTTACAATAGAGGCACGAAAATCCATGTCCTTACACCAACATGTCGACGAAAACTACTATTTGAGCACAGCATGCCCGCTATTCAATTTCAAAGCTTTGGCAATTGGTATGAGATTTGACGTCACGTATGTGAGAGTTTTTTTCGGGTTCTCGCTGAAATGTGGTGGTAAATGTGAAGAAAAAAGGTAGAAGTAGTAGTGGTGAAAGAAATTTCTGTATGTGTCCCATGCTTTGTTTTTCATTAGGTGTGTTCCATTGAGTCTTGCAAAGTACTTATTTTCGTACTTCCCAATAGATGATGAATGGAACGCTTTCATTTTACCAAAAGAAAAATTTACCCTCAATATCAATTTAATTTCGGTTGTTTGTTTTTGTATTTTACTTTTAATTAGAACAATGTCAACAAAAATAATCTAGTACGTAATTTCTTTTGATTGGTCATGTCTTTTTCCTTGTTTGGAAACATTCTGTACCTATATTAATGAACTACTTTGACCACAGAGAGAGTAGAAGTAGTTGAATGGAGCCTCAAGTACTTGGCAGGAGTAGATACTGAAGCCCAAAGGAACACACCCACTAATGGAGCTTAGCTACAAAATGAAACGATATGACATAATTTGTCCAGCGGAAAAAATTCGCTGATTGTTGATTGGATGGTATTTATGATGTTGTAAATACAACAACAACTTAAATACATATGGACTTAGCTAAGTACAGATAATTATCGCGACTTACGTACTGTAAGTAAGAAGTTCCTAAGTCCCGATGTCGTTTTTTTCGACAAATAAATATGGAATTGCAAAAAAACACGCTACTATTTTCTTTTAAAATAGATTTTCAATCCGAACCCCGACTAATGGTTTTCACCAGTTTTCCGATTTTAAATTCACCACTCCTACGTCAAAAAACATCTGTTACCAAAAATAAGTCCTTATTTTTGTTTGGAATTTTTGATTAGAGAAAAAGCATTAATGAAAGTTAAATATATAAGAAAACAAATATCTCTCAGGACAAACAAACAAACCAAACATGAATTCAAATACAGACTATGAAGGTTGTGACAAAGAAGGTTTAATACGATGTATATTCCTTAGCGAATTCCACCCTACAGCTGGATGTAAAATAAGTTGCCAAGTAGGAACAAAATAATATTTTTAAGACAAAATGATGTATAGAATCAACATTTTATTTCGTTTTTCTTATAAAAGGTTCCAGAAGACTATGTCTCGAAGAAGATATTTGATGCAATAAATGTCTACATAATCCCTAAGCCGCAATTACAGCGCTGCATACTCACCGTCAATGCATTACGTCTGAAGATCGTTGGCTATCCTGTTCGAATAGAACATCAAAAATATGCCCGCAATGCATTTCACTTTAATTTGTGTTTTGTTTGTGATGCTTGGGCAAGATCAATACAATATGAACCCGTTGTAAAGAAACTATCAGAGTACCTGGTGAGGCAATTTGTTCTATTATATTTTTTAATATCTTCATAAATAAAGTTCCTCCACTATAACGTTATTCACATTTCAGATAATGATTGAAGAGGAAACTTGCTTTTTATCAAAAGAAGATGATAACAAGCAGCGATTACAAGAACTATTTGCAACGGTGATGCAAGATTTAAACAAAAGCCAAGTTACAACAATTGTTGGTAAGGTTTGTTTGTATTTCCTTTTTCTAATTTTGAACTTTGATTCGATCGACATCTTTTGTCCACAAAAATAGAGGGCGTTCCAAAGGTGGTTGCCAAAAATTATATTAATACAAACGGAAACATTTCTTTTTGGCCTCGAAGTTGCCAATTTATTTCACAACACTTTAAATTTCTCGACTAAAAATTTCGGTTCCACAGGTTGAATTGGGCCAGTGTGCGATGGCCCAGTAAGTCCAGCTGAAATCTCATAAATTTACTTTGAGGAGCAAAAGAGAATACATAATACCTGAAAGAACTCTATTGTTTTCCTGTGAAGAATAATTGGGTTGCCAGTTTCAAATAAATCAGATTTTAAGGTATCTGAAATGCGGTGATCTTAAGTCCAGTTTTTTAGTGCGAGATTAAAGTCTGTTTAGTCGTTCTGCATGCCTTCTCTACGGAAAAACTGCTTCCTCAGTTCACTCTGGTTTAACTCACCACTCAAATATTGTGCCATAGAATTCTATTACCTTAATTGGGCCTTAAAATATGACGGTGATCTTAAGGCCGGGAAAAATCTTGTCAGATTTAAGTTATTAATTTAAGTTGATCATATACGAATTGAATTTGAACAATGTTTTGTCTCAATAAATTGTGCATAAATCCATAAATTCAAAAAAAAAAACTAATAAACTTACTTTTCCTCAGAGGGAGATACTACGATATATTTGAAAATTGTGACTCACAAACCTGACCCACCAGTGGTAAAAGATCATATGGTTCCTCTTTTAACACTTGAATACAAAACTATACCCATCGAAAGTTGGGATCTAACAACACAACAGGTATTGATATATCTGACACAATTTCGTACATAAACATCAATTTTAATGCGCCTTTCCTTAGATTTTACCCTATATAAATGGCATCAATCACATAGCACAAATAGCAGCAGAAGCAGATGTCGAAACCAATCTAGTCAAATCCTGCATTCAAAATTTGGCTTACTATAGGGTAGTGCACTTGTTGCCAATTTTAAAATACAGCAATGTCTACATGTGTACTCAACATCTAAAAACCCTAATCCAAAGCTCAGAACTGACCAAGGCGTGTCGTGAATATGTCTCCCTTAATCCAGAGAAAGAAAAATCAAAGCCACCAATACAGAAAATATTTCAATTTTATGCATCCATGACTCATGGCATAACTCTACGAGCAATCTGTCAACGTTTATGTCCACAAAATCATAATATCGATGAGAGAAAATTGGTAGTGTTCGGATTACAGCATAATTTAATAAGATGTATTCATAAATATCCGGTTTTTACGGGGTCAGTTCCTTCCGGGCGACAAAAATTATATACAGGATTATGTAACTTTGATGAAATTTGCTGCAAGACCGGAATGTCTCCATTTAATATTGAAAAAGACATAGATAAAGATACAAACGTGACTGTAATATTAAAATAAAACAAAAACTGTACCAATAATTTAAAATTTTTATAAAATAATATTTTTCTTAATTTGCGATAACTTCTACAATCAAATTTCAGAAAACCCGCTCTAATAGTTTTTTTCGCGAAAATGTTGCAATATTGCCTTTAACGATATATTAATAATTCATTAGGATATGCGCACAGAACTTCATTCGAAAATCGAATAACATTATTTCTAAATAAAAAAAATACTGCAATCAAAATAAGGGTAAGTACCTATACCTTTGATAATGTTGCAACATGTAATTTCAAAAACATTTATAATAAATTTTTGTATATAAAATGTATGGCTAATTTCCAGTTTCGCAATCACTTAAACTTATATTTAGCTTTTTAAGAAAAAATATTAACTTAATATTATTAAGGAAAATTTTGTTTGCGAAAGAATTATGTCAAGTGATTTCTCATCGATTCGTACCCTTTAAATACTTAAAATTGTAAGTGAACACATTAAATTATCCAAAAGCAAAATTGTACTTATGAGTTTTCCAGATCGCTATAACCGGCTCCTTTACATTTTTTTCATTTCATGTGTGTAGCTACCTAGTTTCATTTTTGAGATGAGTTAAAATGTACCTACTCCAGACCTCTCTTGGATTTTTTTCAGTTTTTTTTTCTATAATTAAATTCCTTTCGTCGAAGTTGAATAATTGTTTTACGAGTCGATTTTGTAATCGTTAGTTAAACAGTCAATCAGCTGGCAGCGGAGTAAAGTATTTCCTCTTTAACAATCGGATAGCAACCTTGAATTTTTCAATCAATAAACTTGTTAGAATTGTCTGTACAAAAACACTTATCCACTGTTAAGTCGTGAAAAAGATGGTTAAACAAGGGGAAATGCACCATTATAAGATGTTTTTGGAAAAAAATTTAACAATCATTTTCTTTAAAAATATCCTTATTTTTCATCCTAAAAATATAAAAAAACGCCTAAACGAAATAATATTTCCGCTTTAAGGCTCTCCCAAACCAACGCCAATACTTCGGAACGATAGTGATGATTCATGAGAGTAACCACCCTGGCGAATCTTCAGTTTAGGAGAGTCTTTACTTTGGCATCAAAACAATTACCGATTTAAATTTCTGATCATCTCAAAAGTAAGGCCAGGTGCGCACATTCAACTAAACAGTTTGGTTGCGATTTTGAGCACTATGGGATTATTTGAGAGTCATATAATCCCGAGTGTTCAAAATCGAAACCAAACTGTTTAGTTGCATGTGCGCGCCTGGCCTAACAATTACAATTTTCAATAATGGTTTTCAATTATATCATAGGTAAAACTGGTAACATAAAAGTAAAATAATTATCTTACACTAACGAGTATTTGTATCCACTTTAAGTGGATTAAAATCCTGTGTAGACAGTTTTTCCTTTGAATTATATCCCTGCAGTGTAGATTCCATATCTTCATATAACAAAACTTAAAATGAGTTGGTAAACAAATTTTAGCCTGGTACGGTTATGAAATTGGCTTTAAACAATTTATTTTTTTTATTTATTTTATTTATTTCTGCAATACTTATGCACAAGAAGACAGATTGTCTTATAATTTAGACATAAGCTAAAATAACAATATGTAAGCTAGTGTTTGACATAATTGTAGTTATTACATTAAATTAAAGTTTATAATTAATAATAGAATTTAATACAAACAAGAAAAAGAGAACAACATTTTCATATTCTAATATTCTTTTTATTCCGAGAAATGCAATCGCATTTCATCTTTAAGTCTTGAAGAATCATTAATTTCTCTAATACATCGTGGTAGAGAATTCCATAATCTAATTGAATGAACAAAAAATTGACTTTCGGATGTAACTGAGGAATAGCGTGAATGAACAAGCATTCGGGTCCTTTGCGATGATGTAGGGGTAATCATTTCATAAAGATATTGAGGTTGTTGGCTTAGAAGAATGCTTGAGAGCAAAGTGAGGGTTCGGAACTTTAAATAGTTGTCAAAGGTTGAGTTAAGGAGAAGTTTGCAGTAATAACTTATGTGGTCATATCTCTTAAGGCCGAAAACGTAGCGAGTTATACTATTAAATGCTACATTTAGTCTTCTTTTGCTCATTGAGCTACAGTTTGAAAAAATTTCACAACCATTCAGACTTTAAGTAAATATTAAATTGTAGATGCTTTAATGATCGTTACAAAGAAGTCACAAATTGCCAGAGAGAAAAAAGACGTCTATTCACTAGCTAACATTCTTTTCTTCGGACTAAGAATGCATTTTAAAATAAAAAATGAAATTTGGCTGACGGTAGATCACACTATTCTTCTTCAGTTTGCGCATTTTTTTACTTACTCTATAGGGCAAGTGTTGGTTTCGTGCAAAAAAAAAGAATTCGAGGTTATAGTCAAAACTAAAACTGCGATAATTGAGAAGTCCGAAAAAGTGGGTTTCGTCATGCCGTCCGTCGGTCTTTGCGCCTGTACGCCTGTGCGTCGCACAGTGGTTCGGTTTGTATGGGAGAGCGGAAAAAAGTCTGTTTTATCTGAACGGTTCAACGGATTTAAATGAAATTTGGCAAACATGTTTATATTAGTCTTATACATATTTGGTCAAAATTTGGTTGAAAAAAAATAATTAGAAACAAAGTTATTGACATTTTTCTAAAATTTGAGGGATTTGATGTTTGAATGGGAGAGCGGAAAAAAAGTCTGTAACATCTGAACTGTTTAACGGATTAAGATGAAATTTGATTCACATTCTTAAATTAGTCTTATACACATTTTGTCAAAATTTGGCTAAGAAGAAATCATTAGTAAAAAAGTTATTAATTTTTTTTTCTAAAATTTGAGTGTTTTGATGTTTGTATGGGAGAGCGGAAAAAAGTCTGTAAAATTTGAACTATTTAACGAATTTAAATGAAATTTGACAAACATGTTACGATTAGTCTTATACATGCTTGGTCAAAATTTGGTCAAGAAAAAATTGTGAGAAAAAAAGTTATTGACATTTTTATAAAATTTGACGGTTTTGATGTTATATTTAAATAAAAGTTTTTTTTAGTAAAATCTTAACTTTTTATTTTGAATAAAATATTATTATTAACTATGTATATTATAAAATTAAATAAATAAATAGATAAATACATAAACAAAAATAAATAAAAAACAATTATGAAGAAGTAATTTTATAATGCTAGAATGAGTTTTTTAGCGTCTGCGCTGATTGGAAGTATTTTCTTTTTTGCCTGTGACCTTAAACCTGTTATTATTGGATCTGAGGATATGAGTATATGATGCATCACATCTTCATTCGTCGCAATTCGGCTGCATTTTCTCCGAATGAAACCTGCGGTAGGCTTTATAATCCTTATTTCGGCATTCTTGGGCTTCCTCGGAGAGCGATCCAACAGGAAATGCACAGCTTTTAATTATTTCTTCTCCATGAAATGAGAAATAAAACGTTTCTTTAATTCTGACAGCACAGTTTCTATTTGCTCAGAAATTAAGTTGGGGTATTTCATTTATCATGACCATTAGTAATAAGTTCACTACACAACACCGAATAAGGAATTTCGATTGAATCCATTTTAATGTATTGAATTCACTATATATGTTTGTTATTATATTTCACTTCACTTTCACTTTTTGGTTGACCAAAGAGTAAAAATTTTTCTTACACACCTTGCACAAATGCTCAATAAATCAATGCTGACTTTTTTTTCATTAATCCTTTATATATATAGATTTAAGTAAGAGATTTTATTCTAATAAGCCATTACTAATCCTTACAGGTAATAAAAAATTACGCAATACAGAACAAAAACAAAGCAATAAAACTTTAAAAAGAACACCTTTTTTATTTTTACCTGCCCTACTTTTAGCGAAAAATTAAAAAAAAATAAAAGATTATCCCTAATCTTTTTCTTTATTTTGTATTAAGCTCTATCATATAATTCAAAACATCATAAAACTATATTATTTTTCGTGTGTTCCTTTCAAGAAAATTGAGTTGAAAGTTGAAAAATTTTCCAGGCAGAAATAAATGGTTTCGCAAAAATCAAAATTCTCAGCCCTGGGTCAATGTATTAATTTTGTTTTATTTTTAAAATAAAGTTTGACATTTTTCCTTAAAATAATGGGCTTAACCAGTTCATTCTGACAATTAATACCGAAGTAATCAAACTTTTTGGTAAACACCACCGTCAAGACGGAGTTTTTTGAAATCCAATTAAGCGAAACATTTTTGAGCATAACTTCCACATCTGCACGTATCTGCAGCTGATTTTTTCTGTGCTTTAACATGAATGTATGGAGCATATGGTGGCATACTTACTTTTTTGGTATCTTTTGGAGCTGTTTTTTTAAATCAAAAAGTTTTAAAAAAAAGCATTTTTTCTAAGTACTTAAGCTTCAGGCTACTTATAGAAGGTATCTTTTATAAATAATTAATATTTTTTTTTATTTTTAGATGATCGAAAATAGACCAATTAAATTATTAAAGAAGCTAGAGAATTTAGCTACAGGAACTTCGGAAAAAAACATCTCAAAATTTGTTGAAAATACGGTTCGCGATTTGAGTAAAATTATTTTTCAACTTTGAGGGCTTGTAAATCAGTACATACAATATATATGTTAAAAAATACTTTTAAATCATACCCTCGGATTATCTAAGAGTACTTAAACATAAAGTTTAAAACGATAGACATGACTTTTTCAAAAGACTTTTTTCCGCTCTCGCACCACTGTGCGTCGGTGCGTCCACTGTAATTTGAGCTAAATCCTAAACGGGTGGACCGATTTTCATGAAATTTGGTACAGAGCATTTTGATGTTATTCCCTAGAGGGGAAATTCGAATTTTTGTTTTAGCTCATCTAGATCGGGTAGCTGCCATACAAATATTTTGGTTTCTTCAAATTTTCTCGAAAACGGCTCTAACGATTTTGATTGAACTTCGTACCTGTAATAACCAAGTCAATTGTAAGAAAACTGCATTTCAGGTTTTTCTCAAAAAATTCACATAACGGAATATGGTATTCCACGGTTTTTGAGAAAATGGTCTTATTTTTGGGTTATTCGCATATATCTTTACCATGGTTAGACCGATTTTGTTATTATTTTGCAATCTGGTGCTTCTCAATAGTTTAAACAATGATGCATTTAAAAATGTTTAAAAAAAAATTTTTATAAACAAACAAAAAAATCAAACAAAAAGCAATTTTTTTTAATATTTTCTCGTTAAATATTTATATACATTATACATCTTCAATGTGGGGTTACACACAGTATTTTATAACAAAAGCAAGCAATTTCGTGCGATCAAGTCGTGCATATTTTTTTTTCGGTGTGACACCTACCAGTGAATGAATCGATTGCGCATAAAATCAGTTTGAATTTATTACCAAATAACCAAATTAAACCACAACGTGGGCTTTGAGTTCAGGTAATGGAAATAGTTAACTGCTCTCAAATCGACAAACAATAAAATTACACATACATATATGTATGTACCTCCCTACAGAGTTTCATACTTAACTTATGCAAACAACAAAATAATTTCTGGAACAATATACATACCTCCTGCTTTGGGATTTTGAATGTGTAATAACAAATTAATTAAATGATATATCCGCTTCCGAAATGAAACATTGAAACCAATTTATTAATTTATTGCTATAGGGAAAGTATTATTTTCGTGTAAAAAAAAATCAAAACAAACACTACGACGATCGAGAAGTACAAAAAGTGGGCTTCGTCATGCCGTCCGTCGGCCTGTGCGTCCACTTCCATTTTAATTTGAGCTAGATCCTAAACGGTAAGACCGATTTGGTTCAAATTTTGAACAGAGCATTTTTATGTGATTCTATAAAGGAAAAATTCAAATTTTTGTTTTGGCTCATCTAGAACGAGTAGTAGCTGCCAAATAACAGTTTTGGTTTTTTTTTCCAATTTTATCGAAAACGGCTCTAAAAATTTTGATTAAACTTCGCATCTGTCATGACCAAAGTAATTCTAAGAAAACTGCGGTTCAGGTTTTTGGCAAACAATTCACATAACGGAAATAGCCATTCCAGGTTTTTTGAAAAAATGGTCTTATTTTTGGGTTTTTTCAAATATATGTATATAACTTTGATGGTAAGACCGATATTTTCGACATTTGACCTTGAATAACTTTGTATGTGTACATGATTTCGCAATGAACTTTTTAGACAGTATTTTGTATGTCAAATTTAAAATTATTGCGTTTATAAATCTTAACTTGGATTTTCTCCGCAGGTTGCTTTTTTTGCATATTTATTTTTCCTTGGCTACAACAAAAGAATCCTTAATAAATCCATTAGTTTTAAATGAAAAATGAAGGGTAGCTTTTAAAACTTAAAAAAAATAAAAAACAAAATTGAATGCAGTGTTTTTTTTTTTAAATCAAAACTGAAGAATTGAATGTACTAAAAACCAAAAAGATATTTTTAAAGAAAAACATTGTTTTCGTATATTTCAATAAGATTTTTTTTTCTTTTCTTGACCCAACCTCTCTAAACCCTCCAGTTTTATTACTCAATTTACACGAACAACCCCGTATATTTATGCACATTAAATGTTAAAAAGTTCTAAGGCTTTTGAGACATGAAAGCAAGTACACGCGTCACCCAAGTATTTAATTAAAACCTTGAGTTCGTTTTTTTTTTATTTACAAAAAGTGCAAAACTTTATTTATCGTATTTATTAAACTACGATACCTTAACATCGCAAGTAAAACTCAATCACTCCTCATTTAACCGAATAAGGAGTAGAACTGCCAGCGCTGGCGCCCAACAGAGAATGGAAAACAACAAGAAAACAAAGTCGAAAATTCCGAAAGTCTGAAAATGAAACAGCGACAGCCGCATTCGATAGTTTCAGTTTCAGTCAAGTCGAAAGTCGAATCAGTCACACGCGAAACGTTCGACAATCGGCATCGTTCATTCGAAATTTCTCATTCCGACGGATTGTAGAATATAATATTTAGATACAATATTCAAGTTGTTTTGTTCCTTTTCCATATTGACAGATAAAGCTGTGCTAATTTTTCATCAAGTGAACCACCATTATATGTGTGTGTGTGCATTTGTGTGCACTATATCTGTATCTATCGGGTGTGTTCTTTTGGTTTTATTGTTATATTTTTGTGTGAATCATCTTCGAAAAACTCGCTGACGTCTCTAATCTATAAAGTATCAAATTGTTCTCTTTTGATTAAATGTTGCATGCAGTGGTTGATTAAATGCTGAATACCTATATACCTACAGTCGGCGATTTTTAATCTCAAAGATATAATATACTTCTCTTCAATGTAGAGCTAACTACAAATACCACCACAAATAATGTTTAATCGGCTTTTATTATAACTGCTGGTTCTATAGTCCGAAAAAATGATAACAAAGAAATATATCAGAATGTTATATGTAGTGATGTAGTTTAATGAACTAAAATATATAATTTGCAAATAAAATGAAGTGTAAAAATGAAAAGTGATGTGATTGCAATATTTTCCTGAAGTTTCTATGCATACATATATGAAGAAGTTTGTTGTATAAGTTTTAAGGCTAAACAAAGATTCATCGTTAGATAAGTTGCAATTGATTATTTCGCCATTCTTGTTGTCTACCTGAGTAAAGTGTTTTTAGGAGTTCCAGTCATTACGAGAGGTATGTTAAGACCGGTGTTGTGTTTCACGTTATCTACCTATATAAATATATTATATGCATGCACACAACCACACATACTTATATTCTTTAAACTAATTACGTATATCGTTGTTTACCTACCTTTATTGAATTTATGACAGCCCAAAATCTGAATGTACATGAAATTAAAAATATTACCTTTTGGCATTACCACCACACCACTCGGAAGCCTATAGTAAAGGAATGTCTCGGCATAGACACTCAGCATAAATTCCTCAAACTACTTTTTAGTGTGAATTTCACTTGAGTGACAGTTTACAAATATATATGTAGCACTAAAGCCAAACCCTTTGACAGGAGACGGTTTTTTGATGTTGAAGGGTTTACTGTAAATCGAATTTCTCATCAAAAAGATTTATATTTACGAGACTAGATAAACCAGTTCATATTCCAAATATCTCCAAAGAAAGAACTAAGCTAAATTCTAGATTCTTTACATTCCGCTTATTGATTCTTTTGTTTATAAAAGGTGTAGGCTCTGTTTAACAATCTACATACAGAATTAGGTATACCTATGTACCTATTTTGATTTTTTATTAGGAGCCGGTTTATATAGGAACCCGCATTTAAATAAACGAATAAGTTTAGAATTTGTATACCTACTTTAAATTAGAGAAAATTGAGGTCAATTATTTTTACAAACTAAAAAACAAATCTCGCTTTTGTATCTGTCACGAAATATCTGACTTCTGACCCCTAAATCGGAAGTGGTCGGATGGAAAATTAAATTATAGTATTTACAACATAAATTAAACATAGCTAACACAACATAATTATTTCGTGACAAATACGCTGAAAGAAAAATCATCGTTAATCGTTCATTGTTCATACTTCATATTCATTAAATCATTTAAATTAAATAAATGCACTTATGGATGGAAGAAAGAATCTATGTATGTATATATGTACATGCACAATCTGTCTCATTTTTATTCTGAGTACACCGAAGACCGAATTACAGTCAGCTCAGCTGTCAACATTTCATAGAACTGCGCTAAGATGGGTCTTTGATACTTATGAAAACTGGACGAAACGCAGTCATTTGAAATTATGGTCATTTGGTATTCGCTCTGTTATGTACAGTTATATATTTCTTCCTTAAGTGATATAAAGTTAGAAAAATTGAAGATCTAACTATCAAAATAAAATATGTCAATTTATCAGTAGAGATATTATCGTTACGGTTGTGATAAGATAATTCACACATAACAGCTGTTAGTTTATAAGTTTGTTCAGTGACAGGTGATGACGTTTTCTATTGATTATCCAGAAGCGTTCTGAATGCTTCTGAATAGTTAAGTAGTCAAAATTACCAGAAAGTAATGTAGTTCTATTGTCACCTAAAAAAATTCTGTGCTAAATCGCCCAGCTATAAACATTGAAATTTGAGAAATTACAACCCATTTTTCTTAAATAATAATTATCAATTTTCTTAAAAATTACAACGGCATGCACCATTCTTAAAGATCAAAATTTGTATCAATTGAGTTGTTAAATATCAATCTTCAATAACATCGACTATCAATTGAGGATTGACAATCGCAATTAAAGTGAATGCTTCATTAGAAATATAAAATGCATTTTTGAATTGGTACACTGTTTTAATTGACAATAAATTTGACAGCTGACATATGATTAATGCTCTGTTTCCGATATTCTTTCTACACGCTAATGGCAAGCAATTATCTTTCAGTATAAATAACACCATATTCATTATATGGTGTGTAAAGTTAACAACCCGTTTTTGGTTTTTATGATTTTCAAAGTTGTTCCGGATTGTACCTCTACCAAATTTTGTTTAAAAAATATTCAAGCCCACTTTTTCCGAAAATCTAAATTACCCTTAAGAGTTGTTCCAGATTGATCTAGTTGTTAGGAACCTTGTTTCAAGTTTCTGTGAGGTCTATTTTTGAAATTTCAAAAGTTATGGACAAAATTCGATAAAGAATCTTGCTCCCTTTTTTCGAATTCTCTATTAAATCATTTTGTTGGTGTTATAAACATTGGTCGAAAAAATAACAAAATCAATCTGGAACATCATTCAAAATCAAAATCAGTCAAAAACGGTTTGGTCTAAAATTTAATTTTGAAGTATGTATTTAAAAAATATTGAACAACTTGCAACAAATTGGAAACAACCTGTTTCAACTTTCAAAAATAATAAATTCAAAAAAGAGCAACTAATTTTGAATACTCTGGGCTTTAACACAATTTTTATGTGTTTATAGACTCTTTGTGTATAAGTAACATTATTTTTGCTATCTTATATTTTGCATCTCCTATTTCAAGATGGCTTTGATACTATTTGAGTGTTTTAATAAAAAAATATTATTTTCGATGATTTTCATTACGAAAATTCAGCTCACCCAAGAAAAAATTCGAGCTGACCCATACAATTGATCCTGATGACTACGGCCATGAGCCAACAATCAAGAAAACTAAAGGCCTCCCCTTTAATAATAATTATAACTTTAATAATAATAATAACTTTAATCGAAAAACAGAAATTGGGCTACCAAGATAGAAAACAATGTTTCGTATGAAAGGTGGATGAATTACTATTTTGCTTAAATTAAATACTATTTTGATTTTGATACCTAATCGCTATCGTTGTCGTCTTTTTTTTTATTTTCCCTTACTTCTAGTTTTAATTGAATATGGTAATCTAAAGATAATCGTCAGTATGCATGTTTATTTGGATTTCTTTCTTTTATTGATCTAGTAATTGGGTTTATCTTGTAGATAAGCGTTGGTATGCATATTCATGTTGGAACAAAAGGAGTATCAAAAGCTAACTCGTAATCAAAATAGCAATGTGAACATTTTTTTTAATCTTTAGTATGTGCTTAACCACACCGCAGATGTTTTACTGATTAAACATTGCTATCGTTTCGGGAACTGGAAATTCGGACAAACCTCGTACAAAAGCAAACTCTTGAAATTGTGGTAGGTTAAACAGTCAGTAGGTTTCTTGTTTCAAAATGGTGGATAAGAATAAACAATAATTCTGCATAAAACGGGTCGATAAAATAATGTTTGCAATGAGTTTAGTTACGCATAAAACGCACCAAGAGTTTTCAAAATAATAACCAAAATAAAAAATGCACATGTTTCACGTCATTTCCACAACTCTCAAATTAAATTTATCAGTAAAATCTGTTGAAATATTGGAATTTGAAACAACAAGGGCTCTCTGTTAGTCCCAAAAATTTAATCTACTGAGTTGGGTAGTTTTCCTTCAGGGATCTACGATTTAATGTGTGTACATAGCAACTTTTAAACATCGATTAAGAATTTTGGCAAAATTTGTAATTAATGTGAAATCTTTAGTTGGAATATATGAATTTCGTATATAAAAGTGGAGAATTCGGTTGTGGGATTTTAGCACCTCATGTGTGGGATATTCGCAAAAATTTGTCAAAAATCTTTAATAATTCATTGACAAAAAAAAAAAAACTATAGCTGACCAACTTCTTTTATGACGTCACTTAGACCTTTTAGATGTTATACCTCTTTTTTGCGAATATCCCACAAATGATGTGCTTAAAATCTCTACGGCCTTGAAAAAAACTTAAGTAAAATATTTACAAACAAAAATTTGGCTACCCATTTTCTGGATCTAGTTGACCATTTTTTGACCAATTACTGGTCTGTTAGATGGTAAACTTGTTTTTGCGAATATCCCAGATATGGAGCGCTAAGACCCAACAGCCGGAGAATTTGGAAATAAAAAAGGGTTATGCAAAGACTAACTACAGGTAGTAAATGTAAATAAATCCATTTTTCCATAAAACAAACAATTCAAAACAATATAGAGTTGGTGAAATTTCTCGATTTGTTTTTTATAAATTTTGTTGTTGTGATTGTTATGTGACAAACAGGTATTTCGTCCGATTAAAAGATATGACTGACTAAACGATCTGCAAGAAGTATCTGTAGGTATAAACAAAGAATTTTTAGTTTAACATCAATGAATAAAATTTAAATTACATACATATGTACGTAGCTTATGATAATAGCAGCACATTATGTATGCTATTTTTCAATATATGAATCTTTATTGTTTATATCTATTTTCACCTGGATGCCCTTGTGTTCTTGTGCACTCGTGTAATAGTCATAGATACTGGTTTTAAAAATTGTTCAAAGGAAATCTTATAAGTATATCTATTGGGTATACCGGTATAGTATATACCTACGTTATGTTATACGTATATACTCGTATTGTAGAAGTTTGTATTTATGTTTGTACATATATTTAAAACCTGTCTGGCATAGTAATTCGAAGGAAATAAAACCAAAGAGTATCAAGACTGTAGTCCGGGAGGTAGCACTTTGTTTTAGGTTTCTGCGGGTACTCAATAATTGTTAGAAGATTGTAAGAAGCTGTAATCGTGCTGCGAAGTGAGGATGATCATTGATCACTATCTTATAGGCTGGAAGTTTTTCATGGGGATCAACTTCCCCGCTTACTTTTAAAAACGAAAAAGGTGGGGCGGGTGCATGCTACTCTCTTCCTACTTAGACTCACCTTCTATTATCTATTGCACGCGGAATGCAAAAGAATTCAAAAGAATGGAAAAGAATATATTTCCAAAGATTGCATTCAAGTGATTGCTGTAAAATTAATGAGGGAAAAAATGATTGCAATCTTTTTGATGTCAAATGAATGGTGATTGCATAATTTAAAGTCGAAGTGTCAAAGTGAATGAATGCAATCTTTTTATTGAAGTTATTAAAGATTGCATACACAAAAGATTGAATTCTTTTACAATCCAATCAGAATCCATTTATACATATTATATATTGTAAAGACATTTCTCAAATATGCCTCCCAGGTCTTGTAACGCTATCATAAGGTCTTGATAATAAGTGTTTTTGATGTGTAAACATCTATGCTGGCGGTAGAGTGAAAAAAAAACCTGAACGTTCGTGTGCAACGTTACGGTGTACAACGTTACGATCTGCATACTAGGATGGGTGCGTTCAGTGAAAAAAATCTTAAGATCCCCTTCAAGCAAAAACAAGTCCGTTTTGGATCCGCGCAAGTTGATGTTTACACATATTAACCGTGAGTCCCGGCACTCACACAATTTTTTTTTTGTACGCTTAATATAAAAGTGCACAAGAAAACGCGTTTTTTTGTGCAGGTAGGTTTACAAGTAACAATTATAGTTATAATTCTGTTTTTATATGCATTGAGTTCATAAGCAGAGATATTCATCGCCGTTAACTAAGCGGAACTATTTAACATAAGTGGATATACATAAGGTGTGTTTTTTGAAAGCCCGGAGAAAATTGGTCGAAAAAAATGACATCGGGGCTTAAATAAGCCTAGAGAATTCTCGGTGCTAAACTTAAGCACGTATAGAAAAACTGTGTTACCAGCGTGAATTACACATATGTATATACTTGTTACTCACTTTTTTCTGTAATGGCGTCGCTAATCCTTGTTGTCGTTTTTTGTTCAAAAACACGCCTATAAACATACCTACACCTAAAAACACACCTTAAATTGAATGTTAAAACTTAGTACTTTCAGTTTTAAGTACTTTTTTTTGTTTTGCTTGTATTATGCTAAAAAGTTTTTTTTTAAACAAAATGGCTAACAAAAATATTTAGCTTTTTGTCTCGAGAATTTTGTGTGTAATGGAAATATCAAAAATAAAAAAAAAATTTACAAAAACCTAACTTTATAACCCTACGCAACAGTTTCTAAATTTTACTGTGCAATTCAAATCGATACAAACAATTTGTATGCAACAATATTTCCAGTACTATTAGTTTTATTTATATCGTTGAGTAACTTGACTTGGGTGATGTAAGGCAGGAGTGTTTGAGGTTATTTTCTATGGGTATAGGCATCTATGTATGTATGTATGTTGTTTAATGTTAACTGGTTTAGATATTGTTTTATGTTTTGCAAAGCCAATACAATCTATCCAGTACCAGTACCCACACCTTCACTTACAAAATATGTTTCAGACTAGGTCTTTGTTTTGTTGACTTTCATGTTTCAATCTTTAACGGAGTGCTAAAACTCCTACATTGGGTACACCTATCTAGGAGATATATATGTACATGTACATTTGCTTGCTTTACTTATGTTGTAGGTGGTCATCACCTTATTTAGGAAAATTTATCACCATCTATTTATTACAATCTTCATTTTATTAAGCAAAAAGAAATGTCATTGACCTAAATTGACAAGATGTTAGCTAAGGTAGATTGTTATGACTGATGGCGACACAGCTTCTTTAGGTTATTATGACTGGGTGTATTAAGTTTTAGATATTCCTAAAACATTGTTTTCAAAGGAGTAATTTTATTAAAGTTAAATAAATTACTATATTAAATAAAATACACGACTGGAACGCATGAACTTGTTCTTATGCAATGTGTAATTACACTGTGGTTCTTAAGTCTGAAAAAAATTAGTTATGGGAGTCTATATCTTACCCACCTGTTAAAACATAGTATTATGTGAGTATACAAAAATGAATAATAAAGCACCGTGTTGTACATATGCATGCATGGAAATTGGATCTGAGACTTTAAGCAGACTGCACATCGTCTCCGTAATATTTGTCTATACAGGGCATGCTTATACAGCATGCAATGAGGCTTGGAATATTGTCAACGATTTCTGCAGAAGCTGTATGGATGAAGAAGAGGAAGAATCGATTACTCACCTTCTCTGTACTTGTCATGTGATGCTATATCCAATGCCGTAAACTCCATCTTTATGATAACTACTCCAATGATCCTATAGTGATGTTGCAAATGTTAACATAACAAATCTCGTAAGTTCAGTTATATCAATTTTTTGAAAAAAAAAAATCCAATTGCCGCCAAGCAATTTTTGGGAAGGAGTATTCTACTGAGAAGATTTATTTCAGTATCTACAGTACATACATAAATTACATTTAGGCCTGGTGCCCACTAGACAACTTAGTTGCCGGCAACTTTTGATTGCTGGGTGTTGCCCGCAACTCTGAGCAACTAAAGTTGCTTGCCCTCTCCCACTGATGCGAAACGAAATTTGTCGTTGGTCTCCAACTCGACAGCTAAATGCTTACGAAATCCAAAGCGAAAAAATGACAATTGAAAGCGTCACCATTTGCGAAAAAAAACAAGCGCAAAAAAAAAATTACAGAAAGCTATGTTGTATTGAAAGAAACAACAAATACAAACACGAACGAACCTCAAATGTCACTTTTCAACACACACAATTAATGGTCCGGGCAATTAATTGAGTGCGAAAAAAGAGCAGAGACCTCTCCAAATAATCAACTACGATTATAAATTTCGCTCATCGAACAGCGAACCTACTGAAAAACGAAAAGTAGGACGAAATTTTTCGTTTATGATTTCGTTGTTTCATTTTTGTATGGGATTTTTCGTTTCGCATCAGCAGCGTACTAGGCTTAAAATGGAAAATAAACGTAATATTTCAATGAACTATACAAATAGAAACGTTACATTTTCAAAAGTTTCTGAAAGTTGCTTGCAAGTTGCTCGGAAATCGCTTAGTCGGCGGGGGTCTGCAACTTAAAGTTGCCCGGAGTTGCTGGCAACTAAGTTCCGTGAGCAACTCCGAGCAACTTAAAGTTGCCGGCAACTAAGTTGCCCAGTGGGCGCTCTCCCATATAAGCCAATGTTATTGAATCGCGAGCAACTAAAAGTTGCTGGGGTGAGCAACTAAAAGTTACCTAGTGGGCGGCAGAGGCCTTAGGTAGATATATAAAATTTTAATAAAAAAAAAACCTTCCAAATACATACCTACATTGAAAAGTATTTCTGGAAATTAGTAATGAATATTATGTTCTTTATTAAAAAATCCTCTTTTAGACCACAAACCACAATGCTTTATAATATTGAAAACATTTTATCACATGGCGATAAAAGTAATGCGATAAGTTGTCTCGTACATACCTATATATCAAAATTTCTGTTGCTTGTTTGTATGTAACCCACATTCCATATAATTAAAGAAATAATAATAAGCATAAATAATGTTAAGGCTAATGTTATTTTGTTAAAATAAGACATAGGTATTATTGTTTATTTAGAATTTCTATCAATCATTTTTTTTTTGTTTAAAATCAGTTGTAAAGCAAAACCTAATTGGTATTTAAATTTTATCAGCAAAAATATAGGCATATTTATTCTTCATGGGGTTACACTGTTCACTGTCTCTGATGGCAAGTTTTATATTTAAGGGAAAAACTCATTAGAATATTACAAATATTAGGAAATTCTTGAAATTTCTTTACATACATTTAGGATCAAAAACAAAAGATTGATTTTGTAATGACATATTGGAATTTGTTAACTTTGCTTTTACTTGCTCTTTATCTATAGACTATAGGGCATTGGATTCTTGTAAACAAAAAATAAAATTATTAGTCTAGACACTTTCCATTATTAAAATTGTTATAAAAAAATGTGTGTTTTTTTAACCATTTTTGTACACTTACGAAGTTTAATTAAAATCATTTGTGCCATTTTCGTGAGAAATACGCTTTTCCTAAAGGATTTGTTATCAGGAATCCTTACATGTGGAACATAAAAAAAACATATAAATTTGCCCTTTAGGGAATCACATAAAAACCTTAATATGTTCGTTCTTGTGAGCCGCCCTGTTTACATATATCTATACCTACTAAATAACTCCCATGGTGATGCATATATTTATTATGTCCTCTTTGTTTAGAATATACCTATATGTATGTCATTTTACATCAACACTGATGTCAGTCTTTATTTAAATATTCCAACATAGGATATCTTTGGGGAATTAAGGGGGGTTTCTACACCTTTATATAACCATTATTTTCGTTGAGTAAAATTCCCAATGGTAAGATTGTGTTTCTATGTGTTTATTTCAATGTCAAATTTTTTTAAAAGAAAAATTAAACGAAAAAAAAATGTGATGTAAATAATAGTTTCAGATAAAATTACTTTATCAGAAAGAATGGCAATAATAGTGACCACCGAAATTTTTTATGTTTGAAAGGGGGCAACCCATAGAATACGTAGCATGCGTTGCGTCGACGTATACAACTGACAGCTTGTTTAAATACACACGTACTTTGACCCATAAGCAACTCTTGCGCCGAACGCAACGCAAAAAGTAGCTGAAGTTTTAACTTTTCTCTCCGGCAGATCCGTTGAGGTTGACATTAGTTGTCAAGAGAAATTGAAAAAAAGAGGGTAGTTGTAGCTGTTCATTGACGAGCTTCAGTGGAGAATGGCTGGTTTTGTACAAAATCCTAAAAACAATTGATATGAGCCCACTTAAAAACCTATAACCTTGGTGTTAGATATGTATATTGGATATTATCAATATTAAAGTAATTAATTAAAACCAAAATGCCAGGCTACAATTGAGGCCATAGGAAGCAGAGTGGCCTAACTGACGAAAACTTATGTTTATTGTACTAAAAATCAGTTTATTTTGGTAACTGTAAATACATATTAATGTTTGCCATTTTGAAAAAAGTGCCCAAATCAGTTAGGCCACCATGGTTCTCACTGCCTCAATTTTGAATCAAAATTATTTTAAAAGCTCACAAAATATCATACCAAAAACGAAATTGAGTTGTTTTTACAATCAATTTCATTCACCACAAATGACGTAACTTCACACAAAATAGAGAAAATAAACAAGCACAAGGAAATAAATAAACAGTCAAACGAAAGAACGTATTCTTTGAGTCACTCTTATCCGTTTTATCCGTCCACGTCAACGGATCCTTTGCCGCAACGCAATCGACGGATTCTATGGGTCGGGGCCTTTAACCAACTAATAATCATATGATTTAAGCTGTGGTTAAGCTTATGATAGAAATTAAATTCTTTCAGTCCTTGTCGTTGGTAGCGGTTTTTGGTGAAAAATCAACTTTGGAGATAAATGCATGAACCAAAATTCTTTTTCAAACTTTCGTAGATAATATACTTCCTTGATCAAAGATCAGTGGGCCCAAGACCATTTGGAGGCGCATTTACTTTTCCATATACCGTTTTAAATGTCGAAATTTGTTCCCACATTTTCTACATGCATGAAGAACTCAGCAAACAAACGTTCTGATGGCTCTTCTTTGAAGAATATGGACTCAAGGTAATTGCACAATGAAATTGATTGATTCAATCGTAACATTACTTCTATCAACTAAAATTTCCAAAAAAAAAAACTGAATACCTTCGCTTAAAAATTGAAAAAAAAATTATTTGCAAAAATTTCAAATGAAAGTGATATAAATTGGAAAACAGTCCTGAATTCTTTTCGATAGAAAAGTCAAGAAATCGAAAACTGTTTCTGAATTTTCAAAAAATTCATTCTTCGGTGCGATATGCAATTTCTGAATTTTGTTTTAATGCATCAGTTGTTTATCAAATAAATTATTCATTTTCTATAGTTTAATACGTTGTTTATTTTATATTAAGGAAAAAGGCAAGATATGAATAATTAAATATGCATTAAAAGCAGCCAATTTAAGATTGTTAACCTTGATATATTTTTCGATATTTCAATTAAAAAACCCCGTAGATTAGAAAGATGATCTCCTTTACATACCAAGCCGCCATAAAATCCCTGGAATCTGTCTCTACCAACTCAATAACAGCCCTTAACTGTCGATCATCTCTCGTTGAGATGGCACATCAGTTTAATTTTCACCTCTGCTGGGTGCCGGGCCAGAGGGACATTCCAGGAAATTGCAGAGCTGACGAACTCGCCAGAAGTGGAACAATACTACCTATTTCACCAAATAGGTCAGATATAGGTAAACCCATTGCTACATGTAAACTTATGCTGAAGCAGGATGCAATAGAGAAAACAAACCTTAGGTGGAACAACATCTCCACCTGTATAGCGACAAAACAGATGTGGCCAAGGTTGGACCTGAAGCGCTCGAAGAGTTTAATATTTCTAAGCAGACTGCATATCAGCTCCGTCATAGGTGTCATCACCGGTCAATGCTTGATAGGCAAGCACGCAATGAGGCTTGGAGTATTCTCAAATGATTTCTGCAGAAGCTGTATGGATGAAGAAGAGGAAGAATCGATTCCTCATCTCCTCTGCACTTGCCCTGCTCTATCCCAATGACGTAAACTCCATCTCGGAGAATACTACTTCAACGATCCTAATGATCTGGTAAATGTTGACATAATTGATCTCGCACGCTTCGTAAGGAGCTCTAAGTGGTTCAACGAATAGGAAGAAAAGTTTCAAGATTCCTGTGGTATCACAATGGACCAACTATGGTCTAAGTGTGTCTAGCCTTGCTCGACAGCCACCTTAACCTAATCTAACCTTACATACAATGATCTCCATACAACCGATACAAAAATATTTAGATCAATTAGATAATAAATAAGCATTTTTGAGAGCTACAACCTTTGAAAGTGACAACCATTAACATTTATAATACAATTTCGCCGTTTTAAAACAAAGAAATTTTTTTTTATCAAAATCCAAACTCACTTGTCATTTTTTAACATTTTTGTCGCTTATTAATTTTTGACTATTGCCCGTTTTATTTGAAATTAAATTAAATTTTGCTTAATTTATTTATCTAACATCATAGAATTTCCGAGTCTGAAAACCTTTTAATGATATTTTTTTTTGAAAATGTTTATCTATTTTACGTTAAAGTACTATCACAATTCAATTTTCCACAAAAATGTGCTGAAATTTTGTTTGTGAGACTTTTCTGGGCGAACTTTTATCACCCCCTTTTCCAAAAGGTGGTTAAAAATGATGACGGGGCTTTCAATAACGAAAAAGTAAATTCAGAAATGTTTGTTTCAATTACAAAAATAAGACATATTTTCTGCTAATTTGGAAATTATGTAAATCATTTCTATTTTAATGAAAATATATAGAAAAAATGCTCTTATCTAAAATTCTTCAATGTAGATTATAAATAAAACTAATATCAAATAAATAATTTTTGTTTATTTGCATCACGTAGTACATCATTATCTTACCGTTACTTACGTATTCAAGACCATTATTATTTTTTTTTCCTAAAATTTGAATTAAATTCCAATTGATTGTAATATGACTTTGTTTCATAAATCAACTAAGCTAACCTCTGTTACCAATAATTATGTTCAAGATAATGTATGTGGGTTTTTTTTTTGTTTTTATCGTAAATGGCTTTTTATACATATTGTTTATTCAGGAAGTTGCATCTCATAATCTTATAGACTATTTTATTTCAAAAGCAGATCTTCTTCACCATACACTGACGGAAAAATAAAATAAAAGGTTAGAAAGAAGGCATTCGTTGAGAGTTTTTATTATTTTGATTTTTTCCCAAATTATAGAATGTATGAATGTAAGTTGATCGATTTGTAGTTTAATTCATAAAATTAAAAAAAAAAATTAACAATTTAAACTACAAACAACCTAAGAATTATAACGGCCTTCCTAACTGGACACTGGAAGCTAAGAAGACATTTGAGCATTCTTATGTCTTAGTGAGTAAGTTCAACTTGTAGATTCTGCAACATCGATGAGGAAACACCGGACCACATTTATTGGACAAATGTGATGCAATTGTGCTCCAAAGACACAAATATCAGATACGTATAGAAGCGATGGAATTACCTTCTTACTCCAAATACTGAAATTCCTCAAGGGGTAAACTTGAAAGAAAAGTTGAAGAGTGAGCAAATCTCATTCAGCTCTAGATGGAGCCACAATAGATCTGTAGGTCTAGTGTTTTCAAAGCATATTCCATTTCTTCATAGCGAAAAATCAATCAGCCTTAATCGGAATTTCAACCGAAAAACATTCCACCCGGAAAATTTGACATTTCACTTCTCGCCTATTGTGAGTTTCCCCCTAAATTTATTGATCGAAAAATTCCCCCTATTGTGAACATTCATTTTAGGCGGAATTTAATGTCATTTTCACTTCTTTTTTGTAGGCGAACGAAATTTCGTTCGGGCGAAACTCACAATAGCTTTTAAAATTTCGGGGGGAACAAACAATTTTAAGATGAAATATTTTTCGGGTGAAACTCACAATAAGGTTGAATAGCTTTTAAAATTCCGGGCGAACAGAAAATTTTAAGGTGAAATATTTTTCGGGTGAAACTTACAATAAGGCTGAATATGAATCTTTTATCCATAAATATAGTCATTGCTCAGAAAATCCAAATAACTAAGTTATTTTCAAAGACAGATAATAGCAGTTATGAAAATATATGAAAGAATTAATTTACCCACGGAACCACCTAACAATTGCAAACTACGCGCGCTTAGGTTTTCAACTTTAAAGAATTTCTTAACCACATCCAAGTCATGTTTATCTTTAAAATGCTGTTTGTTACATCAGCATATATAGATACACTTCCGTGTTAGATTTTTCTCCAAGTGTATAATGTTTTTTTTTTGTATTTTTTACTCTTGGGGTTAAGTTGAATATTATTTAGCTTTGCAATTCAAATCCATATTTTCTGAAGATAATTAAGCAAACAAAGCTGTTTTTTAAGCACTTTTATGATCTACAGTGGCAATTTTATGTTATGAAACTATAAGTGTTCTCGTTTTTCATAAATGAAAAAGCAACTACATACACACACACGTATGTACATATTTTTAAATTTAAGCTGCACTGTCACGCTTTCAGGCAAGCTATAAATTATCAATTAGAATTTTTTTTTTAAATTATGAATATTATAATCTTTAGGCTTCACTTCCTCGCAGAGGTATTTCTGAAATCACTCTTGCGCGACTTATTGTTATTTAGATTCAGCAACATTTAGAAATAGAGCAAATAAATTTATTATTTTTTTTGCAATAAAAATGACAAATAATAATCGAGCGGCTAAACAATTTTGAACTGGAAAAAAAAGTGATATGAGTCACTTTAATCAATTCGAGGGCTATAACAACTATAAGTGAAGTAGGTACGTCGTCGTTGAATTGAAAATGGAATTCTACAGATGAGACATACTATAATACTCGACATAATTATTATACTACGTCCACCAGTGGTAATTGGTAGTCTACAGGGCTGCCTCGAAGGTATTTGACGATTTAGTCAAATCTGAGGCCCCGATAAAGTTATCATAATATTTATGTCTGGTATCGTTTTGACGCAATGTCCTATTGTGAATTAATTAAGAGAATATTGTGAATATATCAAATTTATGACAGTTTATTGATATTTCAGCATTTCTAATCAAAAGTTCTTTTTTATCGTTGTGCAATTTATATTTTTAAAATGCATTGGAACGTAGGTAGGTACTCGTGAAATCCTTGAGATGGATCGACAAAGCAGACACTTCAAATCTTAACTGGGAAAAAAGACCTAACTTCGAAAAAAATCCGAAAAGCCAAATTTTGATGGAGAGCTTTATTTTTATGTTTTAAACATTTCCTAAAAAAGTACCATAATTTTGTATCAGGCCTTATGATGGAGTTTTACGTATATCTGCATCTGAAAATTTCAAGAAAAATAGAGCGGAATGATTCAAAAAAAGAAAGAGTGAAAGAGTGAAAGAGTACCATAATGAAGATGAACAGGCGTTTGTCTTCATATCTGCATTATGTCACTTCCTATAATCTGCATTTATGAAGATGTCTGCATTTTAGTCTTCTCTCTCTCTCTTATCAACAATAGATATACATTTTATAGCTTACATCCTTTTTTTGCAGAACTCGGGTGAAGATCAATGTAAATCCACCTTTAAGATTTTAGAGAGGGTGAAAGGGGGTTAAATTTTAGTAATTTTTTTTTTTTTAAATAAAAAAATAAAATAATAGGTACATTTTGGGGAAACGTTATATGTAATATCGGTTGTTTTATGATGGATTTACATGTATCTGCATCTGCAAATTTGAAGAACAGTAGATCGGGATGGATTTATACCAAAAAACGAATGAGTGAAAGAGGATACCATGAAGATGAACATGTACGTCTTCATAAATCTTCATCTATGAAGATCTCTGCATTTTGGTCTTCTCTCTCTATTCAACAAATGTTACTTTTATATCTGACATCCCTGTTTTTTTTTGCAGAGCTCGCATGAAGATCAATGTAAATGTGTAAGTTACTTGGTCCGTTTGCGCACCTTTTTTCTCAAAATGTATCACCTTTACGGAAATGTTTTAAAATGTTTTGTTGTGTAGAATTTTATAAGCAAAAAGAACTGATGGTTTTCAAGCAATTCGAAGAAATATATGCACGAAAATCATATAAATATATTGAAAATCATTTATTCTTTAGCATTTCTATCAATAATAAATTAGACCTATTGTTGATAATATTATGAAAGTAGCTATAAATTCATTTCATACTACTTATCGAAAAACTAAACAATGTTTTCCCTTTCAGCTTTTATTTTGTGACTTTGGTGTTTGTACCCAGCGTTAGAACCTTACTCCAATCGGAGTAAATCTACTCCAATTTTGAGAAAGAAAATAAATCTACTGCACCACTTCGTTTTTCTTTTGAGACCTACTCCTTTTTTCCCACACTAAAAAAAATTACAAATTCTTTAGCCAAACTATATGAAAGGGCTGTGTTGTTCAGTTTTCTAACCAACTCTGGCTCTGAACGTTTTAATTTAAAATTCAATTCAGTTCTGAAAGTGAATTTGTGTATGTGATTTATTTTGTTTTTGTTAAAAATACAATTTTTGAAGGTTTTTTCTTTCGTTTTCAAATCTACTCCAGAAATTTCCTATTTACTCCACTTGTTTACAAATCTGCTCCGAAATTTTACTACTGAGGTTCTAACCCTGTTGGTACCTATTCGATTTGTGCGTTAGATTACGCATTAACTGCAACTCTTGTCTGAGATGCAGGTTTATAACTGAAAGTTTTCCAAAACACATCATTTTTTGGAAAAAATATAATTTTTTGAGAATACTCCATATTCTTAATTTTTGTGTTGGATAAACTCTTTTTACAAAGAAAGCAATACCTGTCCTAAAGAGCAAATAAAATGTGGTATAAACCTAGTAAAAAGCGTAAACGCCTTTCTGTGTGAGAGTTACAATAAAAACTTTTGGGAAAGCGCGTACATTTTTATGATCTTCGAAGTCTTAAAGAAAGACCTCCTTTTCTGGTTGAACGCTTCGAGCATTTCTTCATTCGGCCCACTATTAGTAAGACTCTGCTCCAATTGCAATTTTACTCAATTGACAATCAACTGGGCGGTGTGTGTCACAGTGCACTCTCGAACTTGTTTATGTTAGGAATGTGTTATTGTGTACAACAATGAATTTAATTTTATTATAATGCCCAACAAAAGATAGTACCTACATTTATACATACTCTGAAAGATGAACGAACTTTACGAACAGTTTGTTGTTGTTTTCTTTATTTAATAAATATTTAAAATTCAGTGCAGCAGTACTAAGATTACGCGTGAAAGTAAGGAGGCGCCTCGAAAGTTTTTTTTTTTTTTTTTATTTTTCCAATGAATATCTAATGTTTAATTAAAAAAAAATTCTACTTATTACTCTTCTATACGAACGATACCAAAAATGTGTCATAGTCTGTTGGAATCTACTTTCCACGCTGTTGGGTACTAAATGTGTGTTAACAGTTCAAGATCGGTGAATTTGATATAGCACAGTCTGTAGGAAGGTATAGTTAAATATGACTTAGGGTTACGAAATTATCATTTTGAAGTTGTTGATGTGCACTAAACTGGGAAAAAGTGGAGGATTAAAAAACATTCAGTAAGTATAGGTGTCTGTACAACTTTTGTTGTTCTTGAAGAAGGTTGTAAATGAGGGAAAGTGGGTATCTGCTTAAGGTAATTATTGAAATGAAACAGTAATAAAAAAATCCATTTGATCTTTAAAAGGAAAAATTTAAGGAATGTTTATGGTTTTATAAAATTTATCATGCGTCTTTAGCCTGGCCAATAATCTGGAAGGGAGTTATCTTATATTTGACAATGTCTATCTAGGATACCGTGTTTGTATAAACTGCAGTTTCGAGAATGTTACAAAGAGTTAAATTAAAGCCTTAGTTTATTTTGTTCCATTGCAATAAAGGGTGTTTTTTTAGACGTGTGGTTTTCAAGAAGAAATAAAACGCATATGATTTAATGTTATGGCCAAGAATTTAGCTTTATTATAAAGGTAAGGGTTTGCCATTATGTTTTAAAAATGATTTCAGGCAAGTGACCGCCGCGGCTTGCTCGAATAAATTCCAGCCGAGAGGCCCAATTTTCGACCACTTTTTGCAGCATTCTCTTCCAAGGCGTCAATCGTCTCGGGCTTATCTGCGTAGACAAGCGACTTCACATAACCCCACAAAAAATAGTCCAGCGGCGTTAAATCGCACGATCTTGGAGGCCGCTTCACAGGCCCACGACGCTAGATAATTCCCTCACCATCAAAAGGTTCCTTCAATAAATTGATTGTTTCGTTGGCTGTATGGCATGTAGCGCCGTCTTGTTGGAACCAAAGATCGTCCACATCAACATCCTCCAATTTAGGCATGAAAAAGTCATTAATCATGGCTCTATAGCGTTCCCCATTGACTGTTACATTATGGCCGGCTTCACATTTTTGAAGAAATATGGACCGATTGATTCCTTCTCCCCATAGAGCACACCAAATAGTGACTTTTTGAGGATGTAACGGCGCGGCCGGCGGCGTCTCAACAATGGCTTGAGGATTATCTACACTCCAAATGCGGTAGTTTTGCTTACTAACGTACCCATTCAACCAAAAATGAGCTTCATCATTGAAAAAAATTTTGTTGTGAAAATCGGGATCAACAACAATCTCGTTTCGAGCCCATTTTGCACAATTTGCATCCGTTTTTCAGGCGTCAGCCTATTCATGTTAAAATCACAGATTAGCCACATGAAGATGAGAATCCCCGGCAGCCATTTTAATTTGCCTAAAAGCTTGAACTGGCAGTTATCAGATAAAAAATGAGAATGCGTATATAAAAATCTCGCACATGGACAGTAGGGATCTTCACACACCTGGTTAAATTGTTGTTGCAATTCACATCTATTCATCGACGCGGGGAAAAATTACAAATACAACAATGTAAACAAATGGGTTTTGGAGGGTCAAACGTACGAAACATTCTCATCTTCATATGGCTAATCTGTGGTTAAAATGGCAAACCAAACTGAGCATAAATCAAGTGACAGCTGTCAAAAAGACCGACTCCGAAAAAAAGTATTGCCAGATTGAAAACCACACGTCCAAAAAACACCCTGTATTTGCTATGTTTTCAAATAAAATTAAATTTACTTACTACAAAATCTCTCTATTTTACATATTTTTAAATTTCTTACTATCCCGCTTTTCCAATAAAAATAAGCTGTTTTATTTTATAAAATCGCGCGATAATGCGGAACGGGATCAATAAAAAAAAAGGGATTATAAAAAAAGTGGGATTATAAAAACAGGATTATAAAAAGCAGTATTAAAAATTAGGGATTTAAAAAAAGGAATTTATAAAAAATTTGATGATATTCGACAAATTTGGCAAAAAAGTTTCGTTTACCAATAAAATGTAGAATAAAAAGAATCCATAAAAACTTCTTCAGTAAAAATCTATTTGTTCAAACGGAGATAGCAAAGTCGGTTTAGTGTGGAATTTTAAAACTTAAAATTTTTTTTTGATGTACAACGAAACCCGTACTACCCCTCGAAAAACACCTTCTTACCCTAGGTATATATTTTTTAAAAGTATTTGATTTGAACAGCTTCTAATTTACGAGCATTATCTAACCTAGTACTTACTGCCTGATGCTTAGGTTGGATAGAGCTTGAAAGTGCGGTATCAAAAAAGTTTGGTGCAGAAGTGAAGTCCGGGGTGACGACTCTCTTGAGAAAAGAAAAAAATCTTACAAATGTGACTCATCAATCACTTTTCATCTAAAAAAAAAAACAATGATTTCTAAGGAGAACTGTGACTCAAATTTTCCAATCTTACAACAGTCATAACGTTATATCAGTCATTATGTACTCAATACACATGTACTGATGGCTAACGGTAATGGATTTCAATCTTAATAAAATTGGAACCCAAAGTAATTTATAAGAAACTTTATAATTTTTAGCTTTGTGATCAAGGTGTTGTTGTTGGCATTGTTCTTATTTTTACATGCAATTCTATTGTCTGAGCGACAGGCGTTGAAAGTTATCAAATTAAATTTCATGAGAATTTTTAATAAACAAAGAAATAATAACGTCACTATATTCAGTTGGAACTCAGGTAAAGTATGTTCTATAAATATTATGATTTATTTTAATCAAAAAGTCAAGTAAACAAATCTTTCAAGGTTTTGGTCACATCCAATCAAAAATATTATTTACGTCCGTCGAGCTATGTGCGTAAATTATCGATGTTATATCGATGAAGTTTTTACTGCTTTATATGAACTGGAAGTTCGGCTACTCCAGATCTTACTGAAATTTTTCCAATTGTTTTAAAATATTGTTTCAAATCTCTAAGCTATCCTCTCCAGTTTATCACATTAACCCGATTTTCAAATCCGGAGACAAAAAGCTGGTTACGAATTACGGTCCAATAAGTAAACTCGCTACGGTTCCTTATAATTATAACATGATTTCTTGAGTGGTCGTTATACTACTACAAATTTGGCTTGCTTTTCTATCCAATGTTTCATTGCATTGGAAAAACGATGTCGAATGAATGTAGTTTATACCGATTTTGCCTTCAGTAGAGTTAATAACCTAATTTTATTTAAAAAATTAAAATTATATGGTTTTGATGGTACCCTACTAAAATGGTTTAGGTCTTATCTTGTTGGTGGGAAACAAATTGTAAAAATTGGTGAAGGAAATCGTTTAGGCCCTCCGCTCTTTGACATCAGTTTTATCATTGTCTGAATGCCCAGTTTTTGCTGATGATATAAAATTGTTCAAAGTTATAAAGACTTCCAATGATTGCATTGCATTTCAAGAAGACTCTTAATAAACTTTGATACATGGTGAAAGCAAAATGATCTGCCTCTCAATTTAACCAAATAATCTGCTTTAACTTTCAGTGGTTTATCGTGTCCCATTGTCTTTAACTACTTCTTAGGTAGTTACAAATTGAACAGAGTGTTCGAAGTTAATGATCTAGACGTAGTATTTGACGAAAAACTAACATTTGAGTCACACGTTTCAAAAATGGTCTCCAAATCAAACTCTATGTTAGGTTTTTTCAAACGGAGTTCTTTATGGATTTCAAAGACCCATATACTTTGAAAGCTATTTTTTGTTCAATTGTTAGACCTTTGTTGGAATATTGTTCTGTCATTGGAATCCAGATACAAACAAAATGATAGACAGAATTGAAAATATCCAGATTTGCTTTGAAACAGTTCTCAGTTAATGCTAACACCAATCTTGATTATAAAATTAGATGTTTGTTGTAAAGCAGACTCTTAAGTCAAGGCGAAGAATGTAGGAGTTGTGAGTTTTTACTCTCTTTATGCACCGAGTAGATCTTTGAGAATGAGACCTTTTATTTTTTAAAAATCATCACTCTACTAACTATGGACAACGTGAGCCAATTTATTTGTTTAATTTTTGACCAGTTATAGATAGTGACTCAATGGTTGGAAATGTTTGTACATTTGTTTTATTTCATTAAATAAAATGTCACATTAGTCAACGTTTAGACTAACGATTTTGTTGTTGAAGACCCTTTTGCTGAAATGAAACTTAAATATTTAAGTTCAACATAAGAACTTATGTGACAGTTTATGGTGAGGAAAAAGCAGAACATAAATGGGCTTAAAGTGAACTTGAATATTTATGTTTCGTTTCAGGGAATGGGTCTTAGTGTGTAGAGTCTTACAAAACTATTTAAAACATATTTATTTATAAATTCAATGGCTGTCTAAAGTAAGTTAACGTTTATAAATACAACTGTAAGTGCACAAATTTACTAAGATACCGCACATACGAGATATTGAGCTTACTTAATTTTAAATTGCATTTTTTATTAATAATAACGGCTTTTGAGATAATTAGACAAAAATTATTTTCAAGACACTGATAAATCTGAACAAAAAAAATAGTTAAGTTATTCAGAAAAGTGTTTAATATGCTGAGTGCTATGATGAAACCAATAATTAAATAAATTCGGTTAAATAAAATAATGCTTTCTTTTATTTCAAAGATTTGTTTATAATAATTATTATTTGGTGAGAAAGTAGGCGCAGAGGAAAATTAATATGACATACAGTCACCTCCTCAATAATAAACGACCATTAATTCATTTTTCTGCCATCAAATCTACATTTAAATGGATTTCCATTCAAACTCTTAAACAAAACATAACTTCGAGGCAAAGTGAAAGTAAATTAGCGAATTCAGCACACAAAAGATCTTTTTCAAAAAATAAAAGAATAATAAAGATGCGAAGTGCAAAATGGAAATATGTAAAATAAAATGGGTGTCATATGAGTAGGTTGGTTTTTTTTTTGTTTTATTTATTTTCCATTCGAAGAAAGTTTTAAGCCTTTGTCTTCGTTTTTACTCTCGATTTTGTTTCATAAGCCTTCAGCATATAATATTACGAATCAAATGGCAATAAAAGGTCGATTGTCATTAGATATAGCCTTCATATTTATAATACAGTAATATCAGTTTCTTATATACATACATGCATACATACATTTATCATATCGTATAAGAGTATTCAAATAAGATTTATGTCAATTGGTTTTAAATGCTCTAATTGTTCAATAGAAGGTTTAGGGTAGGGAAGAGTAGGAAAAAGTAGACATCTTACAATAGATTTTTTTTTAATTTTCTTGATTTTGTTTACCTGAATTAAGATTTCAAGATTTTTGTATTAATAAACACCTACGTTCTTTGAAATGCCATGTGGATTGCACGACACGAAATTAGAAACTTAAACAATCGTAGGTACTACAAAAATAATTACTTTTTTGATTTATAAAAGTGCTTTAAAGAGGCTCTGGTGTCTCTGTCGACGGATGCTGGGTAAGAATTTGCCCATTTCTGCACAATTATTAGGTACTACTCTTAGATACTAACGTCTTTTACAGCCCGATTCTCCCCATCATCACTGCTAGCTGACAAGACACAAAAAGAGGTGAAATTAATATTGTGACTTTTTCGAATTCTCCACTAGAGTCACAAATTATGAGAGTCACAAAAACCATCGAAATTGTGATCTCCTTCATAGCAGGTCACAACTCACAAATTACATTTTGTTTTAAAAATTTGATATCATAATCTATTTATTTTTTAAACAACATTGAATTAGGAAAGAGAAAATTAAAGTGGATGTTATAGGGCGTATCTTCTTCGGTATCTTTCATACGAAATAAAACAAACAAGATTTTCACATTAGCAAAGACTTTTTTTTCTTCGCAGTAAACAAATGATTCGTTCGCTTTGGAAAACATAATTTTTTAATAGTTTCTTCACTTCCATTTTGCAAACATATAAATATATAAACAATTTTTTTAATCACTTTATTGCTAAAAAAAACGGATGATAACTTGATTTTTTAAGTTTTAAATAAATTTATATGGCCCAATTGAAAATCTTTCTTTATTTTTTTTTTTAATAATCAGCTGTTGCAATTATGGCACTACAAAATTCACCTTTGCTGTGGTGAGTTTAGTTGTGAGCTTTCTTGTGATTATTGGGAGAGAATTCCAAAAATGTTATCGAGTCACAACAATGAACAGTCCTCACAAGAGCTTGTGACTTGTGACTCCTCACAAGGGGAGAAGGGGCTGTTAGAGTGTAATGGATTGAGGTAATGTAGCATGTCAGTGTCATGTTATCAATCCTTCTAAGCTGATATAAACAATCCTTATAGTTGGTGTAATATACCTATTTTTTCCAAAAACTGTTAACACAAATAACTAGCCTAAACGGAGGACCCCCCCCCCATCCCGTAGCAAAAAAATGCTTGTATTTTACCGTTCAACAAAAACCCGTTATTATTTTGCGGCGCCCTAGTTATCGTACTCTCCCCAAAATCTTTGTTTAGTTTGAATCCATTTAAGTTGCGTTTCATTATGATGTAAAACATGACATGAAGACTATGCCTTATTCTTCTTCAACGATTTTCTTGAGTGTTTATCTTAAGATTCAGTTTTGATTGAAGAAACAAAACGATCAAATATTCAAGTTTGACAGTATTACAGTAGTGACATAAATATGTTACTGATGTGACTAAGTGTGGTTTTTGCCACACAAACAGAATAAAATAAACAATATTCTAATGGCAAATTATTTCCATCATAAATGCAATTGATCCTCCATAGTATTGGAAAGTTTAAACAAATCAATCCATTGGTAACCTTTTTGTATATGTTTAAATAAGAAAGGTATCCCACTTAAAGTTTATTAAGTTCCGTTGTCAGGAATATTTCCGTGAATTTGAACCTTATTCAATTGATAAAGTATAACATTTTTTATAAAAAGTGGGTGAATTTTTGAAAACCATGAGTATCTACTGACTGAAGCATTAAGTATGTTTGTGAAATCACAAAACAGAAGGGGATATTTCTACTCCAGAATTACATTTATCTAAAAATCAACAAAACTCGAAATGAGTTGAAAAATAGAAGGATAAGTTTTGCAGTGCTAGTTTGTTACAAGTGTGACATTTTACGAATATAAGTATAGTATAAGTCAAATTCACATAAATTTAGTTGGTATTTCCATAGATACTATAATAAAACCCAAACTACACCAAAACCTCCCCTGAGTTTAGAAAAAAAGTTAACGGCTCTCAAAGTCTCAATTCGATGCAGAGTCATAAAAATATATGCGAACAAAATAAAATGCACGACTGGATCGCACGAACTTGGATCGGTTTCCGCAAAAAAATTATTTTTCCTTATAAGATTTCTGTAACCTTTAAAATCAAAATTTTGGAAGCTATTTTTAATATTTTGTAATAAACATACAGTCATACACCTAAAACCCTAGTTTCAAAAAAAATTCCAAATGTTGATTTCTCAAAAAAAAAAAAAAATTCGACTTTTTTTTGTATTAAAAAAATATTTTTTTTTGAAATCTTTTATACGCAATATTATTAAAACTTGTAAGAACCTTCTATATAATTTTTTTTTTATTGAAATCGGCTAGGCAGTTATTGAAAAAATTGAAAATAAAAAAACCCATTCTATGGTGGGTACGTACCTACCGTTATTTACAGTTTTTGGTAATTTTTTGTTTACCAAAATGCGTACCTACAAGTGCACAAAAACATTTTGAACTAAATTGTTGTTTCCGAGATAAATAGCGTTTTTCATAATGGTTGGATGGAAGGTACCGCTATTTTTGGAGCTAACAAAAAACATCCAATATCCCCTGTAAAAAGTCACTAAATAACAATAAGTTCAACATTTCAAGAAAATCGCTTAAGTGGTCTAAGCTGTAGGTCGAGGCGAATACAACATTGATGATTATAAAAATTTAGTTACGGTAATGTTAAACATTAGTGACAGTTTTCAAATATTCGAAAATAATCTGATCTTTAAGCTAAAATAAACTAGAGTTGAATATTTTAAAAATCTATAGACTATAATTTATTAAAATAAAGTGCTCCATTGTTTGAAGTGCCCCACTCTACCCTAACTAATATAAATTACTCTATCCAGTATCTTAATTTCTGTATTATGACTTTTATCAATAACAATATAATTGAATGACAATATTCTCCATTTTCTTTCAGATGAACATTATGGAGGAAGAGGAAAAGAGGCCAGTGCCGATGCCTCGTCGCTGCATACCGGAACCACGAAATAGTGAATACGAAAATGTAACAATCAATATAATCGACAAGAATTTGAATATAAATTCCGAAAATATCCAAGCCAAGGCTATAATTGATAAATGTCCTAATAACAAAGTCTTCCATATGCCATCAGATGCCTTAACATCGGAGACTCCTAAAGTCACCTTGACTGAAATTAACAAATTAATTGAGAAAGAAGATGAAAATCAAAATATTCAAGAGCAACCATCAAAAACAACCGAATCAACAACACCCATTCCAGCTCCGCGAAAACCGCTGAATAATGAAAACAATGCAGTTAGCAATGAGGTGTATACAAATGTATCCCCATTGCCACGCCCCACAGGAGCTACCAGCAAAGACACCCCGGTCAAACGCAGAGCTCCAGATATACCACCAAAGACTTATTTAGATGTGGTGAAACCAACAACTCGTTATTCGATTGGAAGTGAGTCAAGTTTTGCATCCGAAATGAATGATTCCATGTTCGAGATCTCGAAGAGTATGAAGTCATCCTCGAGTACTACACTTAATTCGTCGATGGAAGATTCGGCTACTGGCAGCAGTGAGAACTCGAAATTCAAATCACCACGTCCCGGGTATGTACCACCACCACTACTTCCTCCAACACATCCATCAGAGTTAGGCGACAGCAGCGATCCAAAGTAAAGCATATTCGTTTAAATTAAATTTTTCTCCTTACTTTTGCATTTTTGTACAAAAAAAAAAAAAAAAAACGATATCTAAAATTGTAGTACATATTTTTATAAATTTTAGTTTTTTTTTTTCTGGGGAAAATTACGAAGGTCTCTTAATCGAAATATGTTTGTGAATTGTGCTGTTGCGATGGAAAATTGTAATACTTATCGGCGGTATATTAAAAATACACTGCGCTTCAATTGATTAAGTACAAAGATTTTGCTAAAAAGTGGGTGAATTTTTGAAAACCATGAGTACCTTTTTAGTTAAGCATTTAGTGTGTTTATGAAGTCACTAAGTACTCTAGCCTGATTCTCATAGTACATACATACATAGTACAATATCTAAATGCGGCTTTAAGCGCTTCATTTAAATAAAAATTTAAAAACATCATCGAAATTTTGTATTCGTTTGAAAGGCCTATCGATGCCATTACGTATGGAATATAACATCATTCCTAGACTCTGACGCATAAATCAGGCCAGTTGAAACTACATGTCGTTGGTGTCCACATCATCCAATTCATGCCATCAGAAGTTGGTAATCATCTCCGTTGACGATGATGGTCTGACCAATATCGTTCTCAAAGAAATATGGACCGATGACGCCGCCACGCCAGCCTGAAATCCACACCAAACAATGACTTTTTCGGTATGCATTGGACGCTCTTGGATCTCATATAAATTGGTATCGGCCTAAATTCGATAATTTTGTTTGTTGACGTACCCATTCATCCATAAAACCCTGAAGACGACTTTTCCCGAACAGAACACCCATTTTGACAAAAGAATTTTATCATTTTCAAGTGACGTGAATAAATGACAGCTAATTTGACAGAAGTAGTTTCAACAATATGGCCGCTATCAACTGTTTGGAAGTCCCTATTGGAAGACCCTTTACATACAAGCTTCTCCACTCTCCAACGTTACAGCAATCATGCGATGGATGGGCTGACATAATAAAAAAAACTTCACACCAAATTTGAGAGGAATCCGTCCATCCATATAGGCTCTACTTTGATGTACATGTATAGATGTACACTGATACGAAATACACCAACTGATTGTGATTGATGGTATGACGAAAACCCTTTTTTACTTCTTCATCATCGTAATGTTGGGCTTAAACCTCGAACATTTTTCTACAATATGAGGGAGCATTTGAAGCTTGCAAAAAAGTTGTACCTAATTCTTTGAAGAGTAGTGTAATTGATATGTCTTTTATTATATTAAGCTCATTTTGAATGCTTTGCAATTTATTTATTTAGCCTGCATTTTACATACTCATACACTCATTCATAACGCTTTGATTTAGTTTTCACTTTACGTCAGCTTAAATTTAGTTTAAAGGAATCGTGTACCTGTACATACATAGTATACTATAAGCAGTTTAGGTATCGTGTGAATATTTAGATTTATAAAATCTTAAAAACCAAACCGAACGATTCTCAAAAAGGGACTTCTCTAACCGTTGGCATTTAGAATTGTGTTTATTAAAAATTAAGGAATAAATAAAATGCACGACTTGGTGTCGGGTTGTACTTCCTCTATGTGGCTGATGCTGGTATAGCAATTTTATTCAACAATCTTACGTACGTGAGAGCTGGTGTTTTCGTTAGAATCTATTATTTATGGAAGTGGCACGATTAACTGCAAACTAAAATCTCCAATATCAGAATATCTCATTTTTTTTAAACTTATATCCCGTTTAATAAGATTAAGCATTTCTAAGATCTCGCAATTAAAAAAATGAAATCTTTCAAAAATAAAAATCTCGCAAATTCAGATATGTATGCCATAAATATGACATAGGTATATCTCAACAAGTAATATAAAATTATAAACTCGAATTGAAATTATTTGTTTACGCGCGCATTATGCAAGGTAGCGTAAAAGTTGTCACCCGGCGCAAAAGTTGAACACCACCGACGAATTATTCTACAAAAAAAAAATCGAAACAATTATTCCGCGTTTTTTAGATACAAAATACACGTCAACAAGACACTAATCACTATACTCCTAAAGCGGAATAGTTCGTCGGTAGGGTTCAACTTTTGCGCCGGGTTACAACTTTTGCGTCACCTGGTATATTATTAATTAAAAAAAATGTACAAAAATGTAGCGTTTTGTATATGTATCTTAAGAAAAAAAATTATTACTCCAATTTTAATTGGAGTTAAAAATAAAAAAATCCACCTGTTCTTGAAGTATCGAATTTTCAAAAAATTATTTTGAATGTTTTTAAAAAAACCGAAAAATTAATTTCAACATCAGTTCATTCGTTTTCGAGAAAAACAAAAATGTACCTATTACATTTTACTGATTATAAAAAAATCTGTAGACCCGATTTTGAAGAAAATAAGATTTCTTTTTTGCCTATAAAACTTTGTATGACAGGTAGGTACCGTTATTTTTGGTTCTTAACAAATTTAAAAAAAATGTGTCGGGGGAAAGTCCAAAAAACGCTAGGACCAAGTTTTACAAAAATGGACCCATCCCTCAGGCTGTAGCCGAACAGACAGACCAACGGAATTGCCAAACACACTTTTTTGTCTTTGGAAGGTTTTTTACGATTTCCACAAAACTAATTATTTCGGTACCTATAGTGAGTTTTGGTTCTCAGGTACTTATAAGTACCTGTTTACAATATATGAACACACAGCAAAATTATTTTTTATAAAAATCACTCCAACGGTTTTTGATTTTGAACACACCTAAAACAGTGACTGTTCGTGCAAAAAATTGTGTGAGTGCCGGGACTCATGGTTAATATCTGTAAACATCAACGTGCGTGGATCCAAAACGGACTTGTTTTTGCTTGAAGGGGATCTTAAGATTTTTTCCACTGAACGCACCCATCCTAGTATGCAGATCGTAACGTTGCACACCGTAACGTTGCACGACCTTACGTTGCACGACGTAACGTTGCACACGAACGTTCACGTTTTTTTTCCACTCTACCGCCAGCATAGATGTTTACACATCAAAAAGCAAGGAAACGTGCCTTTTCCACATTTTTAATTGTCAAAGTGACATATAAAGTTAGTGTAGTACTTAATAAAATATTAAAAAGGTAGTACGATGCTTACTTGTTTAAAATTTGGAAAATCCTTTAACTTTAACATCGTACTAAATCGTCTAAAATTTGAGCCATTGTTTTCTTATAAAATAAAATATGCCCTATGTATACCTACAACATACACAATTCTAGAAGTAAACACGATGCTCTTTGATTTGTCTTGTATAAAGTTTTCTTTATCCCATGATATTAATTTAACACAACCTTCTATACTTTATAACTTCTAGCAAACGCATTACAGGTACTAAAAGTGTACATGCAAACATTAGGTTTCCCAAACTCTCACCGTTATAATTTTTATTTTTTTTTTAACCGAACGAAAAATGTATAACAAAATGAAAACATAAACAAAGTAGATAAACAAAAATATATGCACATTTGCACATGCTGTTCATTTTGTCTGCTTTTATATCTTATCTCATAATATACATTTTTGTTAACTTTCTGTCAAGTGCATTGACATTGACAATGTACACTACAGTTCAGCAACATCGATCTGAATTCTGAAATACATACAAATATTTATATGAAAAAAAACATTCTAGATATAAATTGATATCGTTATTTACTTTATGTGTTACTTCATTCACAAAATTTAAAATATACTTAATAAATACAAGTTAAATTAATATTGGAACTTATATATGTACAGCCATGGCCAAAATAATAGCAACACTCCCTAATTGTTATTAATATTTTATGTAGTAGTTATATTAGGCAAATATTCAAAAATGTTTATGTTGTATGTTTGTGGTAAGTGCTTTGTTTATGTAAAATTTTTTGAAAACTTAAAGGAGTTTGTAAAATTTCCAAGTCCGTCTGCAGTAATCTTTCTCACAAGCTGGTCATAAAAATAGCAACACTTGATTTATTTAACAAAAAACAAGAATTTCTGATAACCAATGTCACTTTTTTTTATTTGTTAGCAGAAAAAATTTAATATTTAGTTAAAAAAACTTGTATTTTTTAAAACTGCATGTTTTTGATTCGGCAAAGAGCCTACCAACTTCTGGAACTTTTCCTGGGGGATCGAATACCACATTTCTTGGACAATTCTCCAGAAATCGGCTTTGTTGGAAGGGTTTTGTTTACTAATAACAATCTTTAGCTCATTTCAGAGGTTGTCAATAGGATTAAGGTCCGAAGATTGCGAAGGCCACTCAATAACGGCCATTTTGTTTCGTTGAAACCAGAGCTTTGTTGACTTTTTCCTGTGCTTGGGGGTTGTTGTCTTGTTGGAAACGCGATTTAAAGGGCTTATATTTATTGTCCCATGGCAGCATAACAGTCTGCAGTATGTCCACATACGACACCGTTGTCATTATACCATCTATAACAAATATTGGACCAACGCCCCATTCCACCACCTCCATTCCTTCGGTTGCAAAATCTTTACCATCTATTTCGAATAAATTTACTTAAGTTTCATCACTCCAAGTACATTCCTCCACTGTTTCTTGGCCTTAATGGGATCTTTTTTTAAATGGTTAATTTTTGAAAAACAAATCCGCTTCTGGGTACGTATTTTTTTTAGCAATGGTACCTTCAATGGTTGTAAGGCGTGAAGATCAACATCCTTTACGATACGACGAATAGTTCTGGCACTGATTTGCGTTTCTATTTCGCGCTGTAGATCTTTAGAGGACATGAAAGGATTCACCTTAGCTTTTCTTACTAAAGTGACTCTATCTCTTCCAGTCATTTTAGATTAGCGCCCTCTGGTTTCTTTGGTTTTTCTGGAGTTTATAGCATTAAACACTAATCTTGCAGAGCTTCCAATTAATGTTTGCTATTTTTCTAATAGATTCTCCCCTGTTATGCATGGATAAAATGGCTTCACGATTCACGTTGATCTTCAGTTCAGTGTTTCGCACTAACCATTGCGAAGTGTAATTTAAAAAAAAAAAACTACTAAAAATTTCAAAACTATTCTAAGACTAAAATCTCACCAAAATTTTGTCTTTTTCAATCAACAAGCTAACTTTTGTAAGATTTTTTTAATATGTTGCTATTTTTTTGGCCAGCTAATTTTGTAGTTGCAATCAACTTAGTGCAGAATATGACTAATGCCTTTTGTTTACTCGGAAGATTATACGTAGAATAGATTGATGATATAATTACCGTTGGTATAATGCAGAAATTTTTTCACTCATCCACCTATCTAAAGTGCAACATACAGTATTACTTAAAAGTAAGAAGTGTTGCTATTATTTTGGCCATGGCTGTATAAGTGTATATTGTACATCATATATTCAAATTATTGTTTGAAATTTTGAAATATGTATCAATAAATGGGTGTGTAAATATTAAGATACAATTTCCTAAAACAATTTGCTTGGCTGGCAGCGATCCTCAGCTTAATAAATGCCCATAATTAATTTGCACGTCTATTTCACTTCAAAATGTATATATTTTGATTAAAAAAAAAAATAAAAATCACACACTCTGAACCAGGTTTTCCTGTATGTCAAAATAAGAACACGATACTTGATCTTTAGTTACTAATTAGTTGAAAATCAAAAACAAGTTTACTTCTACAATTTTGAGTTACTAAGCCCCAGTTTTTCAGTGGTGAGTTAAACCAGAGTTAGCTAGCTCTAGAAGTAAATTAACCTACAGTTAACTGGGAGCAGTTTTTCATTGGAGAATGCATGCCGAACGATTAAACAAACTCGGTGCATAAAACATCAAAAATCTTCTCATCAGTTCGGCGAGTTAACTCACCAAATTTGATGATAACTGAAAACTGTACCTTACTTACATATAGCATGTTCAGGAGACTTTAGCCTTTCGTCACATTATTTCAAAATCAATAGCAATAGACACAAACAACACTGACTTATTTCTCGTTCTTGCTATAACTTAGCATAGCCTTTAAGAAAAACACCACACATATACATATACACTACAAATGAGTGATATCTTCCTTCCTTCCTTTTTAAAATAAACATTTATTCAAAATATAACTATTTATATTATTTGTGTAGTTCTCTATTTTTAGGTAAAAAAAAATGTCGCACTCTTACTTATTTTTACTATAGGGTACTTATAAACTCTAAGTTTACCCACCTAGTTGTGAACACTCTTAAATATAATAAACAATTATGCTTATCTAACTCCCTGCCACATATTTGTATGTCATCTTTAAAAAAATGTTGTGTTCTAAAATAGAAACAACGCGTACGCGCCTTGGTTTAAGAGGATGTAGAAGTAATGGCTTTTGTGTATGATAAAAATAAAGAGCAGAACTGCATCGCATGAAGTTGCTTAAATTTGAATCAGAAAATCTAATTTAGTCATTATAAAATAATGGAGGATTTGTATATACATGTATGTCATGATTCATGAAATCTCCTACTAATATAGCCTTTTCACACTGAACCCAAAACGCGGTTTGAGCGAAGATATGGGTTTTGACATAAAACCAACATCGAAAACACAAGTTTTCCCATAAATTTTAGGAAACCACAATTTTTCGTAAACTACAAGTTTTAGATAAAACCTGTCGAAAAAAAGTTAGAATTCCGAGTTGAAATAAACGAACACACCTTTTGATACATTAAGCGCTCAATCAAACGTCAAAACAAGAGCCAACGGGAGCTGTCACGAGAAATATATTCAAATAAATATTTTTGGGATTTAAAAAAAAAATCAATATTTTGAAAACGAGTTAACGATTTTTTTTTTTAATTAAATTATAAAGTATATTTTATTAAATACTTACAAATGGCATCCAAAATTTTTTTTAACAAAAATGTTGAACAAATTTTATATATACAAAAATCTTTTTTTTAGGAAAACCACTTCAACGATTTTTAATTTTTTTTAACAATAGAGACAGCATTCTAAATTTTGAGTTAAGAACATTTTTAGGGGTTGTGTTAGTAATTTAAAGAACCAGTTTTATGCTTCTTTTCCATTTTCTCGTATATGAATAAATAAGTATTTATTAATTTATTAATATTATAATTACATACATATTTATGTATAAATATATAATATTCAATCTATGTAATTCCAAGTTCCAAGCTACTTGAACCACAAGAGCAATTGAAATTGAATTGAATTGAATTGAATTGAATTGAATTGAGTACTAATAAGTATTTTTTTTTCAAATACTTAACAAATCCCTTAGCATATAGGGACTGTCACAAAGAGGGCTACATTCGTCAGTTTCAGTTGCCCCTATCCTGTGCTATGTTTGTCGCTTTATCACAAAGAAGATATATATAGATAGGCACGCGCTCCAGCAGAAGATCTTCAGCTGTGACTTGTTAAAAATTTGAAGTTTTAGGGTGAATATCCAAATTTAGATTTGTTTCCTTATGGAGTTTTTTTTTTTTTTTAATTAAAACAATGTGATCGTGATATAGGATTATAACATGAATGTTGTGAATAAGTAAATATAGGATCTTACAGCTTGGTTTTGAAGACTTCATTCTAGGAATAGGATTTTAGTTTATTTTCTTTATTCGACTGAAATTGTTGCGGTCTTCTGTCTGAGGATTTTACAGTGAAACTCTTCTAGTTAGAATATTTACTTGTAAGTTGACTTGAATAAGAAAACATCTTTATATTAAAAAAAATTGATAATACAATATTAATTGCCATCTGACAGTTGGCTAAGTCGCTTCTTTGAAATATACCTAAAATTTATTTAAGCCGTCTAGGCCATCGTGTCTAGGAATATATTTCTGTCTTTCAAAGGTGCGTTGCGTCCAAAAGACTTCAAGATCGCAAAGAATGTAAAAGACTTTCAAAAGACTTCAAAAAATTCAAGCAGTCTTTACTATCGCAATCTCATTTTTAACTTTTAGGCCGGTATTCACCGAACACTCAAAACTTAATAAGCTCATAAACCCATTCACAAATCAATAATAGAAAATATTATTGAGCGCTTATAAGATTTTTGAGCGGCTTTGAGTTCAATTTTTCAATAAAAAACAACTTGATTTCACAGTTTGAACATGTCTGGTTAAGAGAGAAAGTGGCCCTCATTTTCGGACATCGAAAAATTCAAATGAGTGGTTGGTGAATGCCACAAATAATTTTCAATATATGAGCCTCATAAAGTTAAGACCCTTTTATGAGAGATTGGTGAATAGCGGCCTTAGTCTTTTAGCTGCTTAAAATGATTGCATTATATAAAATTTCAAAATTGAATGGGAATTACCTTTTGATGTACTGAGGTGAAGTTAAAATACTTTCAAATAAGGCTTGCAGTTCTAAAATGATTGCATTCTTTTACATTTCTGCTCTCATGCCTGATTCACAATACGACGAGGAAACGGGACGTGAACGTGACGAGAACCGCTGGCATTTTTTTCTAGTTATACAAAATTGTCGCCCAATTCACAATGCAGCGAGCGTTTTACGACAAAAATTAATGTTTGTAAAAAAAAATCAATAAAATATAAACAATATAACTTACAAAACAATAGATTTATCAATAACTTTATTTAATTAATCTTTAAATAACTTAACAAAAATGAAAATCATCGTCACGTCGCGTCTTTTTTCAATTTTTCAAATTCTTGGCGTGAGGTGACGACGAGAAACGCCGCATTGTGTATATCGAGGTATGCTTTCATTGTTTGAAATTGGTTTGACAACTACAACGAGTTCTCGTCACGCTCACGTCTCGTTTCCTCGCCGCATTGTGAATCAGGCTTCAGGCATCTGAGACGAGACCGTATTTTTCGGACCAAAATTTAACAAGTTAGTAGCCGATGGCGATATCTAAAGGGGTATACATCCAAATAGTATATACATTATGTTATTTTAATAAAACTCAAATGTTAATGACTGAGGTAACAGCAGAGTGTTTTAAAACTGCATAATTTGAGTGAAACAGTGGAGGAAAAAATAAAAGAACCATTTTTGTAAATGTTATTTGTTTATCAAAAAACTGTTTTTTTGATGTGTATCTGTATACATCTATGCTGGCGGTAGAGTGAACAAAAAACGTGAACATTCGTGTGCAACGTTACGGTGTGCAACGTTACGATCTGCATACTAGGATATGTGTGCGTTCAGTGAAAAAAAATCTTAAGATCCCCTTCAAGCAAAACCAAGTCCGTATTGGATCCGCGCTTGTTGATGTTTACACATATTAACCGTGAGTCCCGGCACTCACACAATTTTTTTTTTATTTTGTTGCACTATTTCAATAATACATATATTTCAAGTTAAACAGTGGAGGAAAAAGTAAACACCCCAACAAATTTAAATACAAACAAATTAAAATTCTTGGAACCTTTCGTCAAAGTCTGGGGATAATTTCAAATAAAATTATTATTTCTGGAGAGTATCGTTCATTGAGGTATTTTTAAGTTCTGACATGTCGGAGCCAAGAAAATAGTTGTCTTCATTCTAAAACCTTATACCTATTTGATTCCTTAAAACCTTGCACGTATTTTGGTTCCTATCCTATACTTTTTGGAGTCTTTATTTTTTGGATTACTGATGAGCTTCTTCTGTCAATTCTCCGATTGGTAATGATGAATTGAAGTTTTTAGATGCAAACCCTAGTACGATATTTGTTTCACAAAAACATATTAAACGAGAAGAGACCGAGACGATTCTGAATATTTTTGGTAAAAATCGTGATGCAACGCTGACTTGAACTGTGTCAACCACCAGCAATAACGTTGGAAAATTATTCGCTCTATCAAGTTAAATGCAGAGATATTGTAGTATTTGTATATCTATGCTTACACTTATTGCACCTATACATAGATATTTTTGTTCTTATTGGTTGAAATGGTGAAAATCATTTTATTTTGTTCTTTTAAGTATAACAATCTCTACACTAACACAACACTATAAAAATACACAAATTACAAACAAATTTCTTCAACACATAAAAGCACCGTTCGATGTAACATACAAAAATACCACTACCTACTAACAACTGTTTTAAATGAAATGCTATTATGAACTTGAAATCTTCAACATTATCCATTTTATTGAGTTTTCTTCAATTGCAGTGATCTACTCAAGTCCATTGGAACAACTTCAAAACTGCTCAGCGAATCGATTGGTGAACGAGTTGCCATGAAAGCCAAAGGTGCCAAACACAAGCTAGACAAAAACTTCAAAACCTCCCAAGATCTTATCAACAATTTGAGTGCAGATGCCTCATTTCGTTTGAAAAATGTTGGCAAGAAGATCAATACAATTGGAAATAACTTTACTTTGACCAAAAAGGACAAAAAGAAAACACCATCTGCAGAATTTGATATTGCTGAACGACCGCAGACTGTTCCGCCAAATGACCCAGTTTTTAAGTCTATTTCGTTTAGCAGCCCCATGAACAAAACTAACGGTGTTATTGACTTGACAAATGGGGATGTGGTCGATGATGGTTCCTATGAAGTTCCTCGAAGTATCAAGGTTCAATCATTGAATGAAGACTATCCGTGTCCTTCGTATGAAGATGCCATTGGAAAAGCCGAAACATCTACGCCAGTTCCATCAGGGAATGCAACATCTTCGAAATCTTTGAATTCACTCCGTCACTCTGATGAACCACCTGCCTCTTTAGAAGCTAGCAAACAGGGGGGTAGCAATACCAATTTGGCAGATGATAATAATAGAAGTTCAGCTGAAATGTCAAAACCGATGCCCAAATTCCCGCCTCCACCACCTCCGTCGTCTGCTAGAAATGCAAAAGATGAAGTAATATATGGCAAGCTTAAACCGATAGCACCTCCAACCAGACAAAAACGAAGGAAGAACTACGAACCAATTGAACTGCGAAACGTCGACGAGATGCCCTGCTCAACACGAGCCACTGTTGATTCAACAGAGATTCGCATCAGAGAGCAGGAAGAAGCCGCTCGTCTTGAGTCCTTGCGACTCAACGAAATTATTCGCTTAGAAGAGGCTGCAACTCCCAAGCCAGATCGAAGTGACTCTTGGGAATATCATGAGGAAAACGAAGACGAGGGCTCATCGTCGCCTGAGCCATTATATGCTAATCAAGAAGCTACTTATGGAAAACTTTTCGAAATGGAATCCAGCACGAATGATCTTCTGACTCCTCAGATGAGGAAATTAAACATAGCCCCGAGTAGACCAGCGGTAAATTCGTATCGAGTTTCTCGCCATCCGGCAGCAGTTAAAGATGTACTCAATGAGTTTGATCCACTCACTCTCAATCATCAATCATCTGCGATTGGTGAAAGCAACAAAAGCAATCAGCTTCTTCTGCTGGAGCATATGCTCCAAGAGGAGACTTATGGCCGAATCCCCAGTGCGCAACAATCAGCCGACGAACAGAGCATATGCACATCTGAGGAGGACAACAGCAACGTAGCTAGTACATCGGCGGCTGCCGCTGCAGCTGCTTCATCAGAATCATCTCCAGCAACAAGTTCGAAAAGAGCAAGTATTCGAAAAACACCTCCAGCAGCAGCTCCACCCTCACCCACGTCGAAGGTGCAGATAATTCATCAAAACCCCAACCTCAGATGTGACAGCATGGAGAATATTGTCGAAGAATGTGAAGTCCAATCGTATCTATCGACAGTCGATGAAACTACGCCATCAAAATCCGTTCCTGATTTGTCGCGGCCTTCTCAGAAACAGACAAACTGGTTCGTCAATGATGAAAAGTCCCCCCAAGCCCGAGTAAATCCCTTCGACAAGCTTCAACACTTCGAAGGCGAATGTCCCCCAACGTACCTTGAAGCCATATCTGGGACAGATTCAAAATCTTCGTCATCATATTCAACAGCTGAATTTAAGTCCAGAACGGCCAAATTCTCAAAGAACATGCTCTCGAGTATGAGAACTCGTGTCGATGCACTCAAGCGAAAGACCAGTTTTCGATCGAGTCGCTCGATGGATGTGAAAGTGCCCATCGCCATGATTCCAAGGCCAACGTTGTCACCATACTTGGTGCGGTATGAAGGTCCATTGATTCGTTTTCCCAGTGGTGTCGTTGAGGATATTCTGAAAGAAATCCAGAACCGGAAGGCAATTCTTCGCGATAAGCAATTCCAGACCTACCTGGACAGTGAAATGAAAAATCCCAAAGAAATGATTCCACTGGAGAATATAACAACTCTGCAATGTGTTAGCAATAGTCGTGTTACGGACAACTCGACGCATTTCTATTGTTTCGAATTAACAACATCAGTTCCGAAAAATCAATCTTCCCAAATGCAGATGCAAATGACCAATCCAAATGTTATCATGAGCAGTGGAACCTCGGGCAATTGCAAGATGTCCAGAGTATGTCATTTGTATGGAGTCGGCAAGGAGTCAGAGAGGTACGTTTTTAAATAGTTCATTGTGTCTGTTTTTTTTTTTTTTTGAATTTATATTCGACAGTTAAAATTTAAAACTTAGTTAAATAGATAAATAAGAATAAATAAATTAATGGTCCGACAGTTTGTAGAAGAACAGGGCAAAGTGACTTAAACTCTCAGCCATTCCAGTTAGTCGGCCTCACGAGGAATAGAGGCGCCCCACAACTTTCTACAGAATTAGATGTGTAGCACTTTATGACAACCAAAGATTCTCTTGGAAGATTTTGCCCTTCCTCCAGAGGCAGTACCCCTGAAAAAAATTTGTAGGTGGAATAGGCTGCATTCGAACCCGGCGTATAGTGGTCGAAAATCCCATTTAATATTAAAGTTTTATCATTTGGAAGTGCTGTTCAATCGTGTAACTTGCCATGGTGATTTATCATCAGTAACAATAAACAACAGATTTGACAGATGTCACCAAAACAAAATGGCCGCTATAGGCCGACAAAATCGATCCGTCTCTCTTAAGCGTCTTCTTTTCCGTTTTTGACTTTTAAAAGTTTCTCGCAAATTTTTGTTACACATATCTGCAACTTTCTTCCATCGATTGCAAACAAAATATTTCCTTACCTCATATTTAAAAAATAGCGGAATCCAACTTCACTCTTTAAATCAATATGGCGATAACAACACGCAAGGGGGTTGATGGTTGCAAACTTGGATTTGAGATTTTTATAATGCACTCTCTCGATGCTAAAACAAAATGGCGCAACATTTTAGACGATTTAGTACGGTGTTAAGGGATTTTTAGTAGGTTAGGTTAAGAAGAGTATTTAACATTTATTTTTTAACTAACAACATTTTAACAGTTTAACAGTTTAAAGTTAGAAAATTGTTAAGTAGTATCATGCTAATATACCTTAACACAAGGCTGTTTAAAATTTTACTTCAATGTCTTCCCCATTTCATATTATATTCTCATACGAGTCATGGCTAAACATACTGGACTATTAGGTACGTAAAATGTTGAAACAAAATTAATTTGAGATTTTAATTAATTTATTTTTTTTTTCAAATTTTTTTGTTTACAACTTTATTTTAAAACCAATTGAAAGAATAGATTTCTGGCTTCAAAAGAATGCTATAACAAAATATTCAGAGTGCTGCTCTTGGTTTTTAATTTTGTTTTTTTTTTCATTTTATGTAAATCAATTTTTTTAGAAAGTTGCTCATTTTTTGACCTAGCAGTAGGAGGAGGAGATCCTATTTTATATCAACATTGCCATCTTCCTAACAGATGGGAGGATATAGACCCGCTTTCCTACTCAATTTTTGTGTCTGGCTAGTTATCGCATTTTAAGTGTATCACTTTGCATAGGTGTACATTTTTTTCTAGGCTTTCAGTGCCTGATTACATGGGTATTTTTACTGAAGATCGTTTTACTGAACCTTCATTTCAATCTACCCTTCCCTATCTCACATCCTTAAAATCCATATAATCTCATTCACACGTTTCATGCTGAATTCGAAAATATTAAATGAAACTGGCGCATCGGTGAAATTTGGGTGGAATCTACCTTCTCTTTTTTATGCACATAAAATCTACCTTTCTCACCGATGCGCTCTTCAGTAAAACGACCCATGTAATCAGGCACTTATTGTTTGATATTTTCACCTTATATTGCGGCAGTGACGTTTTAATTTTTAAGCGATAAGTTTCTCTGTTTCATTTTATATTTCATAACATCTATAGGTATGGTCATTTGTAATGATGCCATTGATTTCGTTTTTTTTTTATTCTGTTATGTTAGTACAAATGATTTGTTCTTAAATTCGGTCGTAATGTGATTTCGTGGAAAAGAATAATCAATAATATATTTTTGAATTAAATTAAAGCAAGAATAGTTTTCAAAACCTTTTTTCTTTAAATCTAAATCGATAGGGCTTAGATGTTATCCTTGATTCATTCTCATTTTGCTTCTACATAACCACTTGTAATATTATAGCAGCGATGCCATGCTCTAATTTATTTAAATAAATAAATATTAAACAATGTAATCTAAACTGTTTTATGAATAAATATTATCTATCTATCTATCTTACATTAAAGTTTAGACGCTAGAAACTTTTCCACAAAATAAAGTAAGTTTAAATAAAATTACTTAATTTCTATGAACATTGAGAGCTCAAAAATGTAAACTTAAGAAAATATCTGCCACTTACAAATTTATAAATTATAACTATACATTACAACATTGTTGTAAAATGTACTCGATATATTAATTTTATAAATTTTTTACCAACAGATCAGTTTGGATGCAAAAAATCATGGAAAGCTTAACAAATGTGTTCCCTACAAAGTATACATACACTTTCTACCGAGCAGGGTGGTGTTACTTAAAGGTACAAATATAATTTTTTGTATAGGTTAAACAAATATTAATATATAATTCTAAAATATTTATTTTAGAATTCAATAACATCCGAATGGAGTGGAACATGGCTACTTTTAAAGAAATTAAAACGAAACTTATATTTTGTAAGTGAAGCCAATACAAATATTGAAAAGATGGATCTGCGTAAAGCTCGATGCATAGGTAAGTCTCAAAGATACACTGAGATCAATATTGCTACAAAGATACAGTTAAAAATTTTGCTTTATAATTGTTTTCTAATATCTAAAGAGTATAGGCCAAGCTTTTATTTCTTTTTAAAAAGGCTATAGAAAAACACTCCCATCAATATTTTTTCCAACAATTGTTGCTTCATAGAAAAGAGTACACTTGAATGACTGCCACCCTGTGAACTCAATTTTCGATACATTTTCTATGGTTTTGGACCCTACTTCACTAATAAAGGGTGTTTTTTTAGACGTGTAGTTTTCAATCTGGCAATACTTTTTTCGGAGTTGTTTTTTTTGACAGCTGTCACTTGATTTATGCTCAGTTTGGTTTGGCATTTCAAAATTAATAGACTTACTCCTGAACTGCGTTTGCAAATCGTGCAAATTTACTACCGAAATAATGTTTCGGTTCGCGCGACACATCGTGCGTTGCGTCCAATATTCGGTCGACATAATCGCAATATCGCATAAATTCGAGCAACCATGGATCGGTTTCGCACCACGTTTACTCTAGTGGATAATTCGAATCCTCAGAGACGCCGTACAATGCGCACCGAAGACGCTATAGCTGCTGTGGAGCAGAGTATCGAAGAAGACCCGAATGAGTCCATCCGCCATCGCGCGCAACAATTGGAGCTTTTTAAAATTGGGCCTCTCGGTTAGAATTTATTCGAGCCAGCCGCGATGGCCACTTGCCCGAAATCATTTTTAAAACCATTATCTTTATAATAAAGCTAAATTCTTGGACATAACATTAAACCTTATGCGTTTTATTTCTTCTTGAAAACCACACGTTTAAAAAAACACCCTTTGGCTTGACTAATATTGTTCTTATAAATATTTAAATCGTATGCGAATTATTCGCATAATATCGATCTTAATTAACATCTTCAGCGGCGTCAAATGGCTGCTATGTATGGTGGCTCAATAACTTCTTCAAAACTATTGATTATATAATTCTTGAACTAAATGTGTAATAAATCGATCGTTGCAAGAGTTATGTGGCACGTAGTCCCACCTTTCTAAAAACTTACAAATCCGTCCCTTCAATCATCGTCGTCGTCTTGGAAGAAATATGCGCCAGCAATACCACCACTATATAAACCACATCAGTTGCAGTACCTATACTTAGTTGAGCGATAAGTTATAATTCAGCAAAACAGTGTCACGAACTTATTTCACAAACTTGCGTTCAGCTGGCTGCAGTTAGTGCATTATACCGACCAAACTTTCTATACCAAATTGGCACTGCTTCGGCAATACAGCATACACAATCGCAAGTAACTTTGCGATATTTCCAAACTCAATTTGGAAGGGGACCTACAATTTTTTCCCGAATCCGAACTTCTAAGGTGAGAGACTGAGACACTTTAATGACAAGAGAAACTCTAGAGATTTGTCAATTCTTGGCAAAAAAAAAAAACTATTTCTGTTTTTAGATGACAGAGGCTGGAATTCGATTCCTAGACCTTCGGCGGCGCATGACAGCAGTCCTACGCTCTAACCATTACGCCACCGGATTTTTTCTATAATATTTGTCTTGATTAAGCGATTTTAAATTTAAACTTAAGTTAATTTACAAAATTTGAAACTCTGATGATCTGACACTGACAAAAAAGGTCTTAAACTCAATAATTAACTCAATAAGGAACTCTAGTCATAAAATTTTACTAACATACATAGTTTAGTTTTAAAAAATATAATTGGCAACCCTATACCATTAGATTTAAATAGTTACTGTGAAAATTTTAACTTAACAAAGCCATTGATAAGTCTAATACTATTTTAATAAACATTCTTACTACTTCCAGTATTGAAAGAAAATGACGAGTCCATAGAAAACCTCCATGTGGAAAAGGGTCCAATTTTGATGATAGATTGCCCGCCATACACTGTCTATATGATTATGACATCCGCTCGAGAAACTAAAATATGGCGTCACATTATCCGCGAAGTTTCGCATAATAATGGATCCACATTGGATGAACAACAACTAACCAAATTCGATGTTCCTGTCTTGGTCGATAAGTGCATTAATTTCGTCTACATACACGGTTCGATGTCAGAAGGAATTTACCGTAAATCGGGCTCAGAAAATTCAATTCTAAAATTGCTCTCTCAATTTCGTGCTGATGCATTTAACGTTGAGATAACACGAAATGAATTCAATGAACACGATGTGGCAAACGCCTTGAAACGCTTCATGCGTGACTTGCCAGTTCGATTATTGGGAAAGACGTCAGAGAGCTTCATCAGCATAACTGCTCTCGATTCGACGCAAATAAAAATTGAATCTTATAAAGAACTATTGAGTCGATTGCATGTAATTGAGAGGGAAACTTTGAAACGGATTATTGGCCATTTGGCATTTATAAATTCGCAGAAACAAAAAAACAAGATGGGTGTGAATAATCTAGCAATGATTTGGGGTCCAACGCTGCTGCAAAATGCGGTATTTAAAAAAATAAATAAAAATATTAAAACTCAAAGATAAATTTAGTATTTTGTTCTAATCAAATATTATTTAGGTGGAGGAAATGACTTACTCACAAAAAGAAGCTGATGTGATTGTGGATTTGGTTAATCTATACAAACATCTATTTCCGTTTACTGAGGAAGAAATTGTAAGCTTTTGCAATTTAAAAATCTGTTTTAAACTAATGTTACATTTTTTTTTTTTTTTCAGAAACGAGAACAGGAAATGCTTGTGTGCCTTCAAAAGTATTACTTTGCAGCTGAAACATTCACGGATGCTGTGAAAAAGTCAGGAGATTTGAAAATGTGGATAACACTGAACAATAATTCCGAGACAACATCTGAGGTAAACATAATTTTTTTTCTTCGAAAATGAATGGAATTCCCAATTACGTTTGACTATTTCGTTTCCTACTTGAATTTTTTTTAAGTTTTTATATGGTATTAAGATCTAGAAATTTCATACTATCATCATTTGTTTAATTCATGTTTCTGTATACGCTATAGGCTATTTATATCTTCAATCTTTTTATTCGCATAAAGTTAGATAGATATTTTTCTAAGCTACGCGATTATAAATGTTTGAAAAAACGGGATTAATTCTGTCGTCAATAAAGAGTATGAACCGCCTTTTGTGCTTACCGTAAGCTGCATTAGAGATGAGACTTGCAAATTAAAAATCAAGACATCCACTTTGTTTTCGAAAGCTATTCGCTGCGAAAAAAATCAATCTCTGAGTAAAAAAAATATAACTTTAAAGATCGAATGATATCTTGGTTTTGAAGATAGCTCTCTTCATTTGTCTCTACAAACCTCTAGCTCGCTTATTCTGTCTCTCTATCAATCGACAATACGGCGCTTTTTGGAATGATAATTGCAATCACTCCAGCATCAGGAAGCTAATAGTTGGCACTGCAGACTGTTTGAAACCCAGTTGTTTTTTAACCCTTAATTTGAAGTTCGCAAAGTTTGCACTTAGTAAGTAAGGCCAACGTTCTCCTTTAGTGAGAAGCAGAGGCATTTTGTATGAGTGATTCTCGCTAAGCTTATTATTGGTCTATAATTACATACCTTATAATGCTATACTCATCCCAAAGCCACCTTTATTGACAAGCGACGAAACAGGGGCGGGTACCTAGTTGTAGAATTTATCTTACAAACCATTCTTTTTTTTTTTAAATTTAACATTTTCTAAAATTTGTGTAAATTTCATTTTAGGAAAAAGATCAAGTTAATGTTACAATTACACCAACCAAAACTGCCTATGAAATTTGTCAAGAATTGGCACCCAAAATGAATGCGTCCACTCACGAAGTAACTCTCTACGAAGTTATTCTCAATGGAAACTTAGAGCGACCGCTTCATCATGACACAAAAGTATTCGATGCTGTTCTAAGTTGGTCATATTGGCCCGAAGAAGATCGTAAACACAACAATTTGGTCTTAAAACCTATCGATATGCTTAAAGATGTCCAGAGGGCCGTTAAAAATTTAGCAACTGTAACACCGGGCAAGGAGCTTAAGTTCGCCGATAATAAAACAAAGTCATTAAAGTGGTATCATGTAGAGCTGAGAGATGGGAAAATTGTAATACTAAAACGTGAAAAGAACGGAGCTTTAACAATTGTAAGGGAAATATTTTTGCATTCCGTTACTGCCTATTTGGGTTGTGAAAAGAAAAGGGATTCCCAATGGACCTGGGCTATTACCTTTGTTGAGAGCAATAAGAAACAAATTTTAAGGTATGAATCTCAAAATTAGTACATAGATGTAATATTTAACATACAATCTCATAACATTTTTTTTTTTCTAATTAAAGGTCTCGCGATTCACCGTATATAGGACATGTGATAGCAGGAAGCGAATGGGTTGACAAGACAATATGGTTCTCAAGCATTTGGTACAGTTTGTATGGTGAAAGTATACTGCCACCAGCTGAAATAATAATGAAATAGAGCATTCAAATTAAAATAAGAAATAACAATTAACAAACAAAAAAATATATTTTATGTATTTTCTTTAGATTTGTAAGAAATGTAAAAATTATGTGATACCAAAAAATACGAAACTCTTTATTGCACAACCGTATTCATTTATATACAAAAATACATTCATAAAATGCATTAGGCCTAAAATCAAGTTTACCTACATTTTTTTTTTATAAAAAGGTTCTTATATTAAACTTGCCCATTTTATATTAATTTCGTTGTGACACATCTTGATGGTATTCTATAAAAAAAAAAAAACAAATTAATAAATTTATAACAATTTTGTATTTATAAAAATATATAAAGTCATGCTAAGTAAAATAATAAAAATAAAATATAGAATTTACACTTTTGTAAAGAAAATTGTTTATCTTTGACTTAAAAAAAAAAAAGAAGACGTATGTATGGTAATATAACGTGGGCTTCAGTTCAAAATGGGTTGTGCTTAATACAGCTTAAACGTTTTTGTTGTGTTGTCACCTTTTTTAAAACCCGTTTCATATATTTTTTTTTAGAAAGGGTTTCATCGATGTTCTTAAAACTTTACACTAAGCATTTTAGAAAAGGACTCTGTGTGTATGTATATGTACTATTGTATCACTTGGTATTCTTAATCTAAAGTATTCCTTAAAGAACTTATTTTTTCTCAAACAGAACAAAAGTTATTACAAAATTTATTATTTTTCATGAGAAAAAAGAATACTTAAAAGATTTAGAATCTTTGTTAACCTTTTGAAAACGGAAATGACTCTAGACATGCCAATTATAACAGTTTTGGTTTATAAAAGTACTGTTTTTGCGGCCCTGCAGGGCCAGGGCCCTCCGCCGGTGGGCATACTTCAGGCACCCAGAGTATTTTTTTTCAAGTCGTGCGAAGCGCGTTAACGCATGCCCACTTTTAATGGCGAAAAACTGTTATAACTGTTATAAATTGGCATGTCTCTAGTCTCGTCCTTTGAAAACACATGTTAAAAAGCTCACCAAATATTTAATTCCATTAATTCTTACAGGGGCTAGGTTTTCCTGCACAAAATTACGTTGGTAACTACATATTTTTGTTTTAAAAACGTTATTTTGTTCATATGAAAATTATTTACGCAAAAAAGAAGAACAACCTTTAGGGTTCAGTTTGGTACCGTTAATCTAATTATTAAGAAGTTGGATTATGAATATTAGGTACATTTTAGTTTAAATTAGTTTTGAAAACTCAATATTTTGAAAAATCGAAATTAAACAAATGGATGGTTGATTGATGATGAAATCTCGCAATTACAAACGTGTAAAGACGATCGGAACTATCACCTTTGCGCAACTTGAAAGTCGGGGTGCAAGTCCTATTTTCAGAATATTTTATAGCAAAGGGTAGTTTTGTAGGACTTTTCGTTGCTTTTAATTACTCTTAGACCGGAAATAGACCTGCTCCAATGACTGTAATTTTTGTGTGATTTTACCTTAAAACTATTATGTTGTACTCGGGTATGTTTTGTCGAATGTTGATTGAGAGCACAAGAACTATTTTAAATTTTGTAAGAAAACTTCAAACTGAATATCAGACCCAAAGACACGACTGACGGAGCTTTAAAGAAAAATGCCCAATGTCCAAAAAAAATAACACAGAAACCAGAGAAATCTTTTTTTAGTAAATTATTATTTTTTTTTTGAAAAAAAAATCATTTTCATATGTATTTATATTAAAATTTGTATATAGTTATATGCATACATATTTATTGAGTGCATACATTTTGCTTTTCATATTCATTTTAATTATTAAAAAAAATTCTTAAAACCTAATTTAAGTACAAAAAAAAAATCAATAGAGGTATAATTAAAGTCATTCATTAAAAGTGTGATAAAAAAATAACTATGTATCTAGTAAAAATTAAAAACCAAATTTTTAATCTATATCTACATAAAAAAACTATTTAAAATACACTTGTTTGTACCGATGAATAAACTTCTCGGTATCTAAAGAAAAACAATAAAATTAAATAAATTATCGCAAGTAAAAATCCTATGCAATTTAAAACTAATGAGAAATTCAAAACTGACATCCAGACGCCTCTGACCTCACTGCAGCTCAGTTCTCTGAAAATAATAATTATTTTTAAAAAGATCAATTTAATGTAATTAAAAAAATATAATATGAATTCAAACCTATAATAGACAGAATAACTGCTATCTGGAGCCGGATTGAGGTCTCTTAGCGTTCCATTTGTGACTGGTATACTGTTGGTATTAAAGGTGCATTGACATGCGGCATGCTCTAACAATATATCCGATGAAACACACTTGGTGTCCCCGGCTGAAAGCCTGATTATATGAATCGCGGCACAACTGAAGGCAATGGCACATAGCAATGTTGCCAATATAGCAAGAATATAGGAATCAAATTTGATAAATACAAAACAATTCTCTCGGAGTTTGTGGCGTTTAATACGCTTGTAGCGTATCAGAACAAGCCCCAGAATACCCGAAAACAGAAGCTAAAAGAAAAAAATAAAGCAATTTGTAAGTAAACCTAGACTTCAATAATCTTCATGCTGTGCAATCATTATTTGAACTCACTGTCAATCCACTCCAGTAGGGGTTATCTTGAATGTCTGTATGAGGAGCAAGCAACAAAATCCAAAAGCCTAAAAATGTTATCAATATACCTGTGATAACTTCTAAGATAAGTAAAATCCTTGTCGTTCTTGGGAAGCGAAATTCCATGGGATTGGGGAAGGGAGACCCTGAAAAGAAATTGTTTTTGTTAATTTAAAAAAAAAAAATTAATAAGTACTCTTATTTAAATAAATCATATTAAATCACTTAAAATTTTGTTTTAATTTAAATATTTTTAATTCATAAGTCATCTACTACATAGCTTATGACTTAATGTTTTTTTAATTAAAAAATTTGCAACCCTGTTTTGCACCATTTTTGATATTGTTGTATGAGAGATCGAGAAAAATAAAATAAAATGGCAAATCACTCAAATTTATTAAATCAATTGCCATTGATAAAAATGGAAATATGTACAAATAAAATACTATTAAAATTACCATTATAATTTTTGTTAACTACTAGCATTCTGCTGTGACGTAGACTGTTTCTGGTTGGTGTATGTCTTCCGGCTATTTTGCTTCCCTTAATGTTTTGTGGTACTGTTGTTGCCAAATAGACTGCCTGAAAGATAAGAACTTAAATTATTATTATCTAAATATCTTTATTTTATATTCTTATTTTATATAAAAAAAATTATGCTTTTTGGCATACACGGCAGTGTTGTAAAGGAATGCGTTCTCTAGTGAATGCTGTCTTTAAAAATCATTAATTGAATTCAATTTATTATTAAAAGATTTTATTCATTGACTTCAATTTTGAGACTGCGAATTCAAAATATGAAAACACTATGACATCAAAGAGATTAAAATCATTTTTTCTCCATTCATTTTACAATCAATTGAATGCATTCTATTGGGAACTCATTTATTCTTTTGAGTTTTTTGCATTTTAAGCATTCTTTTGCATATGGCCCTGGAATACAAGGCGAAGGAGAGATGTTGTCATGTAACTGGGGAAAAAGTTTGTTGGGGTCAGAGTACCTAAAGTTTATGGAGGGCAAAAACAATGCTTTAGAATGCAAAGACTGCACGTATTACCAAATGATTGCATTCAAATGATTGCTTCAAAATGAATGCAATTTTTTCGATGTAATAGGAATGGTTATGGCATAATTTGAAGTCAAAGTCTCAAAGTGAAGTTAATGAATGTAATTTTTTTTTTAACAAAGCCATTAAATATTGTATTCATAAACGATTGCATTCTTTTACAATCTTGATACATAGGGTGGACTATGAATTCAAATTAACTTTTCAATTAAATTCCCGAACAAACCGAAAAGAGGAAGGCACTATAGATACCAGTTAGTTTCCGAAAAATTAAGTTGCAATCGGAGTGGTTAGTAGTGGTTATATTTGGTTATCGTTGATTTTATATTTACCTTCGCGTCACCACAAACTAATTTCTAGAAAACAGTAGTAGCAAAGAATAGTAGCTGCTTTGGCTTTACTTCAGAAAGTGACAAAGGATTATTCCAATTTATAATAGTTCTGTTTGAATTATGCACGTATATATCTACAGTTTCTGAGGCCCGAGGGCTATGGCCCTCCTTTAGGCACCCGTTTTTTTTTTTTTAGTCCACGTGAAGTGCGGTAAACTGTTACAACTGGCGGTAAATTGTTACAACTATCATAAATTGGCATTATCTCTAGTCTGGTCCAAAACTATAATCAAAATCTTAATCTATTTATAAGGTGGCGCAAAAGATGACACCCGATGTTCTGTGGTGGTAACTTTGTTTATGAATGAAAAACTTTGGTTCTACTTTTAGATTAGGGGAAGAGGAGGTACATTGATTCGATTTTCATTCAATAATGAAAATAATAGTCTTTCACTTGAGTTCCGAGTAACGTAATAGATCCATTTTAAGTACATACTATTTATCTTCTTCTTTTCAATTGACTTTTTCTTAAATAACAAAAATTGTATCAATGTACCCCTGATCCGAGGCAGATCGATGTGAAAATGGGGCACTTTGATTCAAAAATATCTTAAATCTACCATTTAAAGAATTGGTACTCTTAATTTATCCAGAATTTCATAAAAATTAACGTAAATATTAATTCAAAGAGTGGTAAAATAAAGAAACTATAAAAAAAATAAATATTTACTGCTGCACCTTAAATATAATAATAAAAAACTGAATAAAAATAAAATTTAAGTTAAAAAAAAAAACGTTTTACTATCAAAAGCGATGCGTGAAGAAATGGTGTTTACACCTCTGAGGGGCAGATTAATACACATCAATGTGCCCCACACTTGGTAAATGAATCTGCCCCATTGTTTCACTTTAAATAAACAAATTGATTAATAAAAACAAAACAAAAGGGTTAATTAATATCTACGATAATTCGTAAAATAAACTTATTTTACTTGCCCATTAGATCAACGCAGCTGAAATTTACTCTTGAATATCGAAAACATTTTACTTCAAAAATAAAAAATAAAAATTAACTTGTTCCACGTCAAAACACGTCTTGACACTTCACTATTAAATTTGCAACTATAAACTAAATTGAATGAAAAAAAAAAAACGTGGGAATCTCATCATTATTTCCTATGTGTGAATGCATGTGAGAATATGTGAAATACTTCCAGTCGAAACATACAAGCACTGTATCAATGTACCACCTCTTCCCCTATGTTTATTTGATGTCTTAATTTTATTAATCAATTCTCCCCACATAACCTGCCCTGTCGAAAAATTTATAAAAAAATATTTTTAAAACTGTCATAATTCACACCCTGTAAACTGATTGACATATTCAATTATAGCTCATCGTTTTAAAATGAATCCCAGTAATTACTTTTAAACTATTCACTTAAAATCGTATCTTAATGGCATTTTTAATCTGACGTTAGATGAATCTACGCATTTTTTATGTTCCAATATACAACTACTTAAACTCCACTTACCTGTGAAGGCTGTGAACTTATGCTAAAGTCCATATCAGGCGCAATTGGTTTGTGTTGAATTATTGTTGAATATTGTACTGAGTTCGGGGAATCTTTAAGTTTCGAGTTCGGACCGATTGACGAAATGGGTGAGGAATGCGCTGAGAATGCTGTACTTGGCCTGCTTGTTTCAGGCGAATTCGATTTACTATTATCACGAGCTGGCGAGGATGAATGGTGGGGAGGGGGAGGAGGTGGTGGTGGTGGAGGTGGTGTTGGTGTTGGTGGTGTTGAAGGCACACTCACCTGAGCACTTTTAAATATTGCACTATTTTCTGGGATATTTTGATATTTGGGTTGTGATTTTGGTACAATTGTTAGCTTCTGATCTGGCTGATGCACTCCATTGACGGAGTTAGACAAGAGAGATTCTTCGGTTGATGGATCTTCAATGGTGCTATTTCCGTTTAGACCGAAAAACTTTGATTTAGCATCATTGAGCGCCGCTTTGACTGCCGCAATACCGCTATATCCATTTGTATCTATATGTTGACTAATTGGACGGCTTGACTGTGACTGTGACTGTGACTGAGAGCTGGGTTTATTCACTTGGCTATATGGACTATTGTTGTTGTTGTTGTTATTGTTGTTGCTTGGTGCTGTGTAGTGAACAATGGGTGATGGTGTTTTCATTGAACTTTGATTGTTGGCATGATGATTTTGATGGTTAGGAGGACTATTTGTGATATTTTGCTGTGGATTCGATCTTGCCGCGTCGAATTTAAATGAAATGTCAGCATACGGTGATGTTGTGTTATTGTTCATAGTGACAATGGGAGTTTTTGGTGAACTTGTCTGAGAAGGTGGCAAGATTGCATTTAAATTGTCGTAAACACTAATTGGTCGATCGTCAGTTGTTGAAGCCATTTTTAAAATTCCTTAATTTGTTAGCCTTCATTAAGAGGATTGATTATATCTCTTAAGCACTTGTATAGGTTCTGGAAATAAAAAAGAATAAATTTATTATGATGAGTGTCAAAAAATGTCAAAAATGTTTTAACATAAATAATGCAGGCACAACCGGAACGTATTTTTTTTTTTTTTTTATTCGTTATATCCACACAAAACATCGGAAGAAAAACTATGTATGTACCTACCGTTACATAGCTTTGCCGCAGTATAAATCAAAACATTTTGTTGATGAAAATATTTAAATCGTGTTAATGGCATTGCCACCGTCAGCCAGAGGATCGCCTCATCGACTTTGAAAAATTGTGTGTTTACAAATCCCTCTGAAGTTCACGAAGAACAGCATTTTTCAAAATCATACCTACAATTAAATAAAACACACACATGACGTGTAATAGTACGGCAGATGGCGTTGCAATTTGGTTAATGATTTTTAACTGTCTTATAAATAAATTGCGATGGACTTGAGACATTATGCCAACAGTTGGTACTGCCGGGTCATAGTGAGTTGGGTATCTTCGGCTTTAAGTGTGATATTTTCGGGAACAAAAACTAATTTTAACAAAAAAATGTGTAGTGCCGTTGACCGAATCGTGGATCCGCCTCTTTTAATTTTCATATCAACCTTTTTGAATGAAATTAGATTTTTGTGGTGAAATTTTCATAAAAGCATCCCATAAGTATCTCTTCAATTGCATTCACTACTTACATTAAAAATGGTGTAGAGCAGTGGAGGGTTTTTTTTTGTTAAAACCCACCCCTTAAGTAATTTATAATATGACAATTCTTAAAAATGTTTACCAACATTAAACATGTTATTTCTTCTGATTTTTAAAATTGAAGATCCGATCAGTAGAACTCAAAAAAGGCTAGGAATTATTCAATCGCAAAAAAGTGAACAAAAATAGATAATAAAGGGTTTTTCAACAGGAACGCTAGAAAAGTAGAGCAACAGGGACAGCAAACGACGCCATATTTCTTGCCGTTCTTTCGAGATTTCTTTTCAGTAAGGTTTGCCATTTCATGATGGAAAGATATACGAGCCAACAACGAGTCGAAATTATTAAAATTTACTACCGCAATTCGGAGTCAGTGGCCTCAACGTTAACAGCGCTACGTCCAAGTTATGGTCGCCATAATCGTCCTAGCAGATCAACAATTAAGCGTCTAGTGGAAAAATTTGAATCCAGAGGCACAGTAAAAAATGTTCCCGTGCCAGTGAGACAAAGAAGTGCCCGTAGTGTCGAGAATATTGCTGCCACTGAGGCTTCAGTTCCAGAAACCCCAATTGTGTCTCTCACACGTCGTTCTCAAGCGTTGGGCACCTCTGTGACGTCGTTGTGGCGAATTTTGCGAAAAGATCTTGGCCTACATCCTTACAAGATTAAATTGACGCAAGAACTGAAGCCGCTTGACCACCAGAAGCTTCGTATGTTCGTGAATTGGGCTGAGCAACAACTTGAAAATGATTCGGATTTTCATCGAAAAATCATCTTCAGCGATGAGGCTCATTTCTGGCTGAATGGCTTCGTCAATAAACAAAATATGCGGTATTGGTCAGGCAGCAATCCACACGTACTCCATGAGTCATCATTGCATCCCGAAAAACTACGGTTTGGTGTGGTTTATGGGCCGGCGGCGTCATTGGGCCGTACTTCTTCCGTGATGATCAAGACCGGCACGTTACTGTGAATGGGGATCGCTACCGTTCAATGATAACCGAATATTTTTGGTCCCAATTGGATGATATGGACTTGGAGGACATGTGGTTCCAACAGGACGGCGCCACAAGCCACACAGCGAATGTCACAATCAATTTATTGGAAACCAAGTTTGTAGAACGTGTTATCTCACGAAATGGTCCAGTCGCTTGGCCGCCTCGGTTGTGCGATTTGACGCCGTTAGACTATTTCCTGTGGGGCTACGTCAAGTCTATGGTCTATGCCAACAAGCCAGCGACGATTGATGAACTTCGTACGAATATCGAACGTGAGATTGCAGCAGTATCGGCCGATTTATGCTTGAAAACCGTCGAAAATTGGGTTCAGCGTCTGGACTTCTGCAAGCGTGAACGTGGTGGCCATGCAAAAGAAATCGAGTTTCATACATAATGGCATCAAACGTACTTTCACAGGAATAAAGAATTTCATTGATATCCAAAACCGTTTTTGATTTATTTAAAACTTTTGTAGCGCTCTTATTGAAAAACCCGATAGAAAAGGAGAATTCATTTTCTGCCGAGACCACTTATACTGCCTATATATAGTCGATATCTCGTCATATGGATGCATTAGATGTAGTATCGTCGATGGGTATCTCCGAACAAGACCAAGGTTTTGCTCGTCTCAAGATTGATTTAAACATTTGCAACAGTTCACTCCCAGACTATAATGGTGAAAGCATAAAAGCCAAAAAGTAGCGGTCGCCATATGTTGCCAGAAAATTTTTGAAATTCTGGCCGATGGCGATGTTAATGAACTTTATTTTTAGAATTAAAAAGTTCCTTTTTATAAAAATATGAATTTATGTTTACAAACAATCTTATCTGATCTTCACCTTCTTGTTTTAGTTTAGTTTTTATTTTTCTTATTTTTTTTTATTATTTTCACTTCCTTCCTTTTCATTTTTTATGAGATTGGTATTTTCAATTCAAATAAATCCCATTATTATTTAAAAACTTAATTTGTGTGGTACTGAAAAAGAAAGCTACTTAAATATTATTCTTTGTTTTAAAAAAAAATGTCTTTCCTACAAGAAAACTGAATAAAAATAGAATAATTTTTCGGCAATTATCTGAAAACATATTTAGTAAATATTGTGTTTTTTTAACTAAGCATCCCAGTATTACGTAGTAGCAGGTTACAAGCAGTACTTAGATATTTTTATCATTCAGCGTATAGATTAAATTCTTGTCATGAATATTTCAATGTCTCGAGAGGAGCACGTCCCAATTAGTCACCGTTTATGATATCAAGCGAATATAATAATAATAATTGAGGCGTATATTAGAATTTGTTTCGCATACAAAATTCAAAATTCCAGATTTTTTTAATTTTTCACACATGTGAAAACTAGCTATTCCTAGATTCCAAGCTCTTTGATTTATAAAGATTGATTTCCATGTTTCGAAACCTTACAAAGCACTTTGCTAATAAATTGATTAATTTGTAGATTTTTAGCAATACTTTTCCATATCTTTTTTGCATTAAAAACGATTCCACTGGTTCACCAGCGATAATAGATTTAGTCGAAAATGTCTTAAACACAGTTAAATGAATTCTTGTTTTTTTTTTCTGTTTTCGTTGAATGTCTTTAAGACAGTTTAAAAAATTTAATTTTTGTTATGTTTCAACAATAAAGATACTTTACACATATGTATTTCCTAATAAGGGGTGTTTTTTTTAGGCGTGTGGTTTTCAATCTGGCAATACTTTTTTCGGAGTTGGTCTTTTTGACAGCAATCACTTGATCTATGCTCAGTTTGGTTTGCCATTTCATAATTAATAGACTTACTTCTGAACAACGTTTGAAAATCGTGAAAATTCATTACCATAATAATGGTTCGGTTCTCGCGACGCATCGCACGCTGCATAAATTCGAGCAACCATCATGGATGGGTTTCGCACCACGTTTACTCTAGTGGATAATGCGCATCCTCAGAGACGCCGCCGTACAGTGCGCACCGAAGACGCTTTTGCTGCTGTGGAGCAGACTAGCGAAGAAGACTCGAATTAGTCCATCTGCCATCGCGCTCAACAATTGGAGCTGTCGAAAATTGGGCCTCTCGCCTGGAATTTATTCGAGCCAGCTGCGGCGGCCCTTATCTTTATAATAAAGCTAAATTCTTGGCCTTAACATTAAACTATATAATATGCGGTTTATTACTACACGTCTAATACAAACACCCTTTATTAGGGCTAAAAATCCATCTTAAAAGCCATACATTGTCATTTTAGCTACAACTGGTTTTAAATTAAATGAATAATGTAGTTAAATTACAAAATCTATGAATTTCCATTTTCTAATGGCGAATTTAAATTAATTAATTGACAGTGAAGAAATTGGGACTGAAAAATGTAAAAATTAAAATAATATTCGTACAACATTCCACTCTTATATTCGATCTAAATAGGAGGTATATTTTTGATTGGGTTTATATAATGTGCCGTCAACTGCACCTGTTTTGCTTAGTGAAATGTGGACAAAGGTAAATTGTTGACGTGCTTTAAGAAACAAAAAATATCTGAAGGTTATTCACTCATCTTACTCATCTAGCATGATAACTGATAAGTCCCAAAGATAAAAGAAACATGTCGGTGTTTACCAAAAAGATATTTGTTTTGACATTTAAAATTTCATACTTAATCAGGGTGATATTTTTAACATACCTACAGGGTGTCCTATAATCAATCAAAGTGATATTTAACATACATACAGGGTGTCCTATAATGAACGGTCCAAGCTATATATACTGTTAGGCCAGGTCATGACCTCTCAGAGTTTATTAGCATGTCCATACCGAATCATAACGGTTTTCAATTGACGAGTGTTTTTTTTTTTAACTTGGGAAAACCACCTACTTTGAATCAGATTTTTGATCACCCCGTCTCCTAATTGATTTTTAATTTTTAATTTTTTCACTCGTATACTGTCCAATAGTAACACCAATTTTTGTCATTAAAATATTTTTGATTTCCTCCACCATTTTGCTTAAATTTAATAGATAATATAAAATTTTGATCAAACCTAATTTTCACTTCAATTTTAAAAAGAGTATAAATTTTTATAACTGTACACTTCTTTTTACTTTTAAAAAAATGCATGTTTTTAAGTTTCTTAAAAGGTTTAAAATTTACCAAAGCTAGCTTAAGATCGAAAGTTATAACAATTTCAACTCAATCACTCACGATTTATTATGTGACACCCTGTATATGACAAGAAAAATATGTTATAAATTACCAAACAGATTTTTGTAATGTGAATTTTAATGCAAAAACCCGAAACGAAAAACTTTGAAAAATATAAATAACTATAAATCAGAAACTTAATAAGAAATTGTGAAACAAGCCTTAAATATCAGCGCAGTAATGGTTTTTCCAACATACATATTTTTCAAAACACGTCAAGTACATTAGTTAGGTCACATCGACATCAATGCTCCAGCTAAGAGAGTCTTCGTATCCGAGCCCCCAGGTTCGAGGCTACATGGAAGACCAAACCTCCAGTTTAGAGACCAACCTATCGCGGATGCTAGAGCGCTTGGTCTCGATACGATAACTGGGAGCAGTCAGCAGTTTGCTTGGCATCGAGAGAATGAAAAGTTGCCGTCTCTAAGGCCGGAAAATAACACGACTTGGGAGCTCGTTAAGAAGAAGACCAACAAATATTTTAAAAAAGCAGATGATCTAAAAAGACTCAAAAGACTCCTGATTTCTTTATATTTCTTTAAATTATGGAGAACACTTAACAAAATTAAATGAGCGATAGAAGTCTTTGATCATAATTTTTGATTGAATATTTTAAATCCAAAAGCAATATTTCAACATTTTCGTATGTGAAAAAAATTTCAAATCACACATTTTTTATCCAATCAATCAAAGCATGCAGACAGTCTTCACATTATGTGGCCAAAAGATATGGGCTCTTCAGTAGCGGCAGCATAAACAACATAAACATTTTTCCTTCCATCGAAATGACATGCCTTAATGGAAACTCCAATGGTAGAAATCACGACTAAGTGTGTTCCTAAAAAAAACAATCCCACAACCGCGCAATCACAACAACTGACTGACTGTATGTGCCTGTGCCTTTGACTTTGACTGTGCCTTTGCCTGCCTGCCGGCCGTTTTGAAACATAAAACACATTGCGTGTGCGGATTGTGTTTAAATGTGTATCCAAATCTGGAATTAATTCCGAAACGAGAAGCTTCAAATCAATCATCGAATTTCTAGTTTTCGACGAATGTTAAATTGGGGGCGACTGAGGGCTTCTAATTAACTTAATTAAACTTCAATAAGACGGTATAAGCCAACATCAACATCCACACGCATTTTCAGTTATTAATAGACTAAAGATACAAAAAAAAACTAGCTTCTAGGGAGCTCGGTCCATGCGGCGCGGAGCGGCTTGAAATGTGGGAGGAAATGCTGGCTGCCATCATTTATCTATCTTTACGCATTACGAGAACGCTTGCTAAACTACGCTAGCTACGCACAAACAATAATAAACAAAACTGTTTGTTCGATCGCGGAAGATAAACAATTTAACAGTCAAAAATTCGCGTTGCTTTCCGCATAAAACCGGGCCAACATATTTATATACACGGAACACGGAACGTAAAGCGCATAAATTCGAAAACATTTTGGGATCGTTGACTGTGGTGAAGCGCAGCAAATCTAAAACTGTAAAAACTTGTAATTTAACCGGAAGTTGTAGGCTTGTTATCTCTGTTTGATATTTTATAACTTCGCGTCGCATTGCGTCGTCAGTACAAATTCAAGAGTTGTGTTAGAATTGGTATCTTTATGGTCACACATTTAGGTCAGGTGTAAGGTTACATTATTAGAATATGTGCAGGGCCGGATTAACTCAATCTACAAATTACAGAATCTCTTATTTTTAATGTAGGTTTTTGTTGTTTAAGTTAAAGGGGCGGTTTTGGAATCGCGAAAAAAAATAAAGTTTTACTTGTGTTTCTAATAAAAATCTAATGGAAATAACAGACTAACTGTAGTGTTAACATTTTTGGAGTTTCATATTGCAGAATTGGCCAAAAGAAGAGGGTGAGATTGTTTAAGACAAAAAAAATTTAATTTTGGTTTTCTATAAATTTAAATGTTAATGAATGTTGAAAAACAATATTATGTACTATACTAAATTATAATAGAGGGGCGCTTAATTTGGCACTATAAAACTAGAAATTCTATAATTTACTGGTAAAACTAAAAAAAATTTCAGTAGAAATTCAGGTAAATGTTAATTTTTTTTTTATAATTCATTCCCAATTTTAACCAACATGCATTTGGTATAAGCGGGCCACCCAATACACTGTTATCCAAGAAAACAGTTGACCAGAGGTTAAGAATGTATTATGAAAACAAAACATTTTGGACTTTTCTCAATGTTGCTTAACCAAGGCCGCAAATTCTAAAACTCCACTCGCGCCTGTGAGCCTTCTCTTCTTGGCCTTATGAATAATCCAGCACTGACTTTGAGTAGAAATTTCATACGTAAACATAATATTTTCACACTTTTTTATAGCTTCTAAAATGTCAAACATGACGGCAGGTTTTGTTGGGTGGGCGGCGTTCAAAACGTATATCAAGACATCCGAGTTTAAATAAATTGAAAAATTGTGGTCGGGGTTGCTGATATGTTTAACATATTTCACCCAAAAGAGGTTGATAACGCGTGGGCTATATGGGCAGCTCTCAACCATATGGGGGGCGACTTTCAAAGCTGTTGTGTATATGCATATTTTTATAACGAGTATAGGTGTATGTATACTTATACTGTTATAACTATAAGCATCTGAAGGCGGGCTAACGAAATGAGTGCTCTTAAGATGACTGTTGATTATAATAAAGAGGATGGCTTTTCTTTAACGCCTACACTATCTATAACGGTTGACCAAATTTGTGTTGAACTTTGACTGAGTTGTTTTTATGGTGCGGTGACCAGATTATATTGTGTGTCTAAACTACGCATTTAACTAATTTATTTGATAGCCCATGGAGAGGTAGAAATCCATTTGGATTAAGGTTAAGATATTTTTTGTGGACTTTGAGTCCATACACTATACATCAATACGGTTATTAAGGAAATTGATACATGATAAATACGGCTCGATGGAAATATGAACTTTGTCCAATAGATACAATTACAAAACTGTTATGAAACTGTAAAATAATAGGGTGTTTAAAGAAAATACTTATAATTTCTATTGATTAAAATTTATTTTTCTACACTTTATTTTGTAATTAAGTACCAATCGTATATTTAATTTTACTTGTAAATGTTAACTCAGGCGTCAGTTATAGCTTTTATTGCATACCATCATAATCATCGGAGTTTGTCTAGTCAAGTCGGTTATAGATAAAGCCCACTTGTCCATATGAAAAACCAACTTTAAGGAAAGAGTTGAAACTTGAAAAAAAATATTGAAAAAATCGTAGGAGCGATTTTAAAAATAATTAATATTTAAATATGTATGTATACATTTATTACATTTTTAAGAAAAAAATTTAACACGCCAATTTTAAGTATGCAAAGTTAAAAATTGGATTTAACAAAAAATGTAGATAATTTTGAAATATAGAATTTTGAATTTATGTATTTTTTTAAAATTCAAATATATTTTTTTGTAAAATTTTGATTTGCAATATTATTTAAAATATTACAAGATTCTGTATAAAAAAATTAATCGGTTAATCCCATAATTAGTTAGGTACAAAGTCGAAGATAAAAAAAAATTGTTCTATGAGAGGTAGGTTGCTTCTGTTGCTACTGTTGATAATGGTAAAATGTTTAATTTAATAATGATAAATAGTGGATTGTATTAATTTTGACACACTTTTATCAAAATTGGATAAGAAGTTTTTGAGCAAAATAATACTTTCCTGAACGGTTTTCAAACGTTTGTATGGGAGGTAAGGTTATTTTTGGTTTTAAGAATATTTTTTTATTTAAAATCTTCTATAGATAATGTTAAAAAAACTGACTGAGTCGTTATTGAAAAATTGAATTTTCAAAAAAAAATTTCAAGCCTTTTTTTAAAATTTTAATAAACAATAGGTATTACATAAAATATTTCAATCATTCTTCATACAAAAATTGATAAAAATCAGTTGGGCCGTTTTCTAGAAAAGCGAAAATCAATAAAGTGTTTTTTGAGATGAAACCATTTTTTTTACTGAAAGATACTGATATATTTTTAATAATTTTTTTTTTTTAATCTGCAAATCTTTTTGGCCAGCAAATTTTACATGAAAGGTACCGTTATTCTGGTTCAAAAAAAAAAACGTGTCGGGGGAGTGTCCAAAAAAGACTAGGTACCGAGTTTAAAGAAAATCGACTCATCCGTTTAGACAGATTGACGGGAGTTTTTGCGAGATCCACTTTTTGATCAAAATCTCGATTTCGTATGTATCGCAAGTAAAAAAAAGGTACATATCAAGAAAGACCTTAGACTGCTTAGGATTACTACATTTTAATAAAGGTAACGAAAAAATGAAGCTGAAGATCGCTACATCGAAAGTAAAAATTTCGTTTCTTAGTGAATTTGAAGGTATTTTGAAATGATTTTTCAAAAATTTAAAAAGCATTATATTAGGCGTAAATTTTTCTAAACGTGATGTCTTTTTCTTTTTTTTTAATTTTAGTGTTAAATATTTTTTTTTTATTAAAAATGTTTAAATTTTTTTTTTGTTGGAGGATCCACGTCACACCAATTGGTGTTTGAAAAAAAATAAAATATGTCATAAATAGAATGACTAAATCTACAGACGTGATGTTTTTTTTTTTTTTTTTTTTTACTGTTATCTGGAAAAAATGCAACAAAACTTTGTACCCTTAAAACTTGGAGCTGTGAAATGATAGGCTAAAAAGAAAAACATTGCTGTATCGGGATTTTGAAACTCTAAACGTGATTAATTTTATTTTTTTTTATTTACGATTTCAGGACATTTTTTTTTAACTAAAACAAGAAATTATAAAAAACATAATATTGTAGGCAAAATAATTTGGAAGATTTTGGCTTTTGTATGAAAAATTAAGTCTTCTTATATATATATTACATTATATTTAATACTTAGGGAGTCTCTAGTCCATTGAAATTATGCAGTGGTGTTCAAAAACAACGAACTAAAATACGAACTACAAAAAAAAAGAAGCGAACAGATCTCACTGAATTGTGTAAATTGAAAATAAAGAAAGCGTGTATGTGTAAATGAATAAAGGTTATATACGTAAAAAATCCGCCCAAAATCTATGACTCTTAAACAAAATATTAACAATACTATATACTAAAAAAAATCGAAAATAAAAATTTCCGAAGCAATTTACAGTGAGATCTGTACTTATGTATTATAACTGAGGGCACGCCGCGAGCGCCGCGCCGCAGTGTCGCCGGCCGTATCAATTTTTACAATAATGAATTTTTATATTTATGAATAAGTATTTATGAATAAGTATTTATGAATAATTATGGTATCGAAGCTTGCAATAATTTATAGATCAATAGCAGAATGGTGTGAGCAATGTTAAACACAAAAACACGTTAGTTTTTCGTCTTAAATGTAGGGAATATGGTTTGATCCTTATGTTTATTCAAAACTTTTCAGGGATTTTGGATCTTGATATTAAATTTTTTTTTAAATGTAATTGACAAAATATATCTACATTCCAAACAAAAATTGTAAAAAAAAATTGTTGTTTTAATTATCAACAAATAAATCTTTAATTTTCTTACTTTTTTTTATCTTAATTCGTGAGTAAAATAAATGACAATAATTTTAATGCATCACTCGTAATTGAACTTCAATTTTCACAAATTTAATTGCACAATTCAATAGTTAAAAAAAATCATGAAAATCTATCCGCCAATCGAAAAAATCTCTATCTCTGTTATACGTAGATATGTAATTATTTACTCCAATTATGTTATTTTTTCGTTAAATTAGAATTGAGGAGATATTTTTTTTTTAATTTTAAATCGTTAGCCCCTTATCCTCTCCAAGTATGACTGGTAATTGGTTAAGAACCAGCATTGAAGGCCATGAGTTTTTTAATGATAATGACCAGTTCCATAACAAACTTAAAGCATTTCTTATTTCCGTGATTTTCGATCGGAGGAAGTAAATTTTCCAGTTTTATTTTTGTTTCTCAATCAACCCAAAACGACATCGTTGAGATTGCGAGTGCAATTCAACGAGCAAAATAAATTTCACTTGGGAATTCCGCAAAGGGCTATAAGCGGATTATACATATGTATGTTCATGTATCTGATATATGTATGTGTATAGATACATAAATAACATATACATATTGTTATGGTACATAAAATTGCCTGTGAATGCAGTAAAAGCGACTACTTTTTGCGGCTGAGCTGATCAATCTCTATTCGTGGTTACCATTTTCATGTTATTCGAAAATTTTGTGCTGTTTAATTCAGAGTTATGAAAATAGAAAAGAATTTGGTGCAGATATTAAAAGTTGTTCCCATGTTCTTTAAACTCATTTTAGGTATAAAATGTACGTTAAACAACCGTGAACATTACATTGTCAAAATCGTATAGGTACAATCTTTGGCAGTCTAGTAGGTAATATAGGAAAATGAAGCATACATTTTTAGAAAAGCTATGAAAGTGTAACATCAATTCCAAGACAGTGTTTTTGTTTGATTTTTTAAGAGACAAGAATAATGGTTTAAAAGAGCAGGCAACTAATGAAACCACCTAAAGTTTTGATCGTTTTTCCCGATCTTATCACTTAAATTCGTCATTATTGGCAACCATATATAGCTACATAATCTAAAAAAAAAATTAAAAGTTAACTTCTGTAGATTTTTCCCATGATTAGCTATAGGACATTTCATTGAGAAATTTATTTAAGTTATTTATGTATTTCTTCAAGTGGCAACCGTGTATGTTTGTCTCTAACAAGGCTTTTCAAAAACGAATGACTCAGGTATCTAGCATCCATCACTAACCACTATACCACTATACCACTGCTGTTGTCGAGTCTTGAACTGGTCAAACAGGTGGATGGTGAATGAATTCGTTTATGAAAATTTTCATTTTCCTTATTGTTAATTTCACATGTAACGTTTCTGGCCTAATCAAGCAACGGTCATCAAAAGAAACTTTTTAATGGATTTTTTATGGTGTGGCAAATGAAGAAAAATTATGGGAAGATACATTAGAGAAAGGCATATACTTTGCGGTGAGGAGGCTTGGACTTATTGAGTCGTAAATGTAAGATTTGAATGTTTTCATAATTCATTCATAATTTCATTGAATTCCATATTTTGTATGATTATATGTGTTTTTAAGAATAATTAATGGAAATTGGATAATTAGGTAGGTATCTACCTACATTTTAAAGCCTACATTTATTGACTTTGGAAATGCTAACAATATTATAATGAGATATTTCGGATTGTATACAACGAAATTCTATAGGAAAAAAAAAACGTCTTCGTTCAATCGAAGCTCCCTAAGTTATTTCCATTTGAAAAAAAAACTTGTTGGACAAGGAATGGGAAATGCTTGGATTTGATGGGTTACACACACAGGAACCATTCACAGAACTTTGATTTTAAAATATATATAAGTATCTTTGGTATCGCAGTTTTTGTAAAAACGAACTCAGGGAGTTTTAATTGAACGAAATGGACAGTTGTTGTCTGTAACTTTGCTACTATGTAAGGCAAAACCTGATATCGTCGGCTTAGAGTGAAACCCTGCTAGGTTCATCTTTTTTTGCAAATGTCCGCCGTGGCTTCTCTGGGTGGTGTGCATCCGTTATGTACAATTTTCCATGACGGCATGGTTTATATTGGCTTTGAGGGCAGCTGTGGTTTGGTTTGGTGTCCACATCATCCAATTCAGGCCAAAAGTAGTTGGTAATCATCAAACTATATAGGGGTCGCCGTTGACGGTGATGGCCTGGTAAACGTCGTTCTGAAAGAAATATGGACCGGTGACGCCGAAAGCCCAAAAATCCACACCAAACTGTGACTTTTCTGGATGTATTGCACGCTCTTGGATCTCATATGGATTGGTATTGTCTCAAATTCGAAAATTTTGTTTTTTTGACTTACGCAATCATCCAGAAATGGGCCTCATTGTTAAAGATGATTTTTCGATGAAAATTAGGGTCAGTTTCCAACTGCTCCAGAGCACATTTAGCGAACATACGTCGTTGTCTATGGTCGTTTACCTTCAGCTTCTGGGTCATTTTAATTATATATGGGTGGAGGCCCAAGTTACGACGCAAAATTCTACAATTTGACAGATGTAGCTTCAAAAATATGGCCGCTATCAACTGTCAAAGTTCAGAGGTCCCCATCGGAAGACCCTTTTTACCTGCTTACAGTTGATCATTCTTTATCAATGCTCGTCAAAATTTAAAACGTGGATTGGTGTGATAATCTAAATATTATATTAGATTTTGATCACTTAACGCTATTGAACCAATGAATTTCTAGTATTTATTTATTCAAATACATAATACTATTAACAATAATACTAATACTATTATTTCTTAAAACTGAAAACATATTTTTTTTTTCTTATAATGCAGGTAAAAAAATACAAAAACAAATCAAACATGTACATATTTTCCATTTTATTGAATTCTCGCATGTAAATAATTTCCAAATTGAGTACATAGACGTACAAATATTTTTCTTAAACAACCCACAACATTGTCACACTAATTTTCTCTGTGCTACTTACAGCCTTGCCTAAGATGGCATTAAAGTATTTGGTATTTGTTTTATTATTTTGTAACATTGTTTTGTAGTGTTTACTTTACTTAAACACTAAATTATGGATTCATAAAAAAAAACTCTATTTATAATGATAGAGAGATAAAATAATGGGTATCTCATTCTGTCTAGACCATATCACTGAAGCAATTTTCTTTAAGCTTCGTATTGAAGTTTTTTGCAAAGATCTTTTAAGATAACCATTCACCGTGTGTTAAATTGAATGAGCACATATTTTCGAACCAAAGTTTTGCCAAATTGCTTCTATCGAACACTAAATTAATAACTCGAAGTGTTTTTATGCCTGTATCTGACTTACCTGAACCCGAAGTAAAGGGTTTTCCAATAAGAGGTGTTATTTTGATATTCAAAGAAAAATGGCATTTTTTGAGATAAATGATCGGATGTTTATTTCATTATAAAGAAGAAGGTATGCCGTTAATAATGGAACACAACATCAGCCAAATGGCCGCCACGACCACGCTTACAGGACCATATCCTTTTCATGAAATTTTCCATAGCCAAATCGCAAAGTGGCTGCCCTATGTCCTCGATAGCCTCACGAATTCCATCTTTGAGGTCTTGAATCGACGCTGGGCTGTTGGCGTAGACCTTATCTTTCACGTGGCCCCAAAGGAAGAAGTCGCAAGGTGTTAAATCACAAGATCTCGGTGGCCAATTGTGATCACCTCTTCGAGAGATAACACGATCCGGAAACTTTTCCCGTAAAAGATCGATGGTTTCATTGCTTGTGTGGCACGTAGCGCCGTCTTGTTGAAAGTAAACGTTGTCCAGGTCAATACCATCCAATTACGGCCATAAAAAATCATTAATCATCTCTCGATAGCGCAATCCATTGACCGTGTTGCTCCAGCCTCATTTTCGAAAAAGTAAGGTCCAATGACCCCGCCGGACCATAGACCGCACCAAACAGTCACGCGTTGAGGATGGAGAGGCTTTTCAACAATAACTCTTGGGTTTTCCGAGCCCCAGATGGCACAGTTTTGCTTGTTGACGTAGCCTCCGAGGTGGAAATGGGCCTCATCAGTCAAGATGATTTTTCGATGAAATTCCGGATCATTTTCATGCATTTCAAGGACCCAATCAGCAAAGACACGACGTTGTTGATGATCAGCCGGCTTGAGTTCTTGTGTTAACTGAACTTTATAAGCCTTAAGACCCAAGTCTTTATGCAAAATACGGTGTAATGACGTTTGTGGAATGCCTAATTCCAAAGAACGACGAGGAATGGACAAACCTGGGTTTTCTTCAACACTTTGGGCTACAACAGCAATATTCTCAGTTGTTCTTGAGCGACGTGCACGGGTTTTATTCTTCACATCACTAACTTGTCCCAACAGCTCGAATTTGTCCACCAATTTCTGTATTGCGGTCCGACAAGGTGCTTCACGACGACCCAAAAATGTTTTAGTTTTACGAACCGTCTCTGCCAAATTTTCACCATTTTTATAGTGAATTTTAATAATTTCAATGCGTTGTTGAAGCGTGTATCGTTCCATTTTTATCAATGGCGTAGTTTCTACTTGTCAAATGTCAAAAAAATGACAGCTTCAAAAGTGACAACTACCGAAATAGCGGGCTATTCAAAATAACACCTCTTATTGGAAAACCCTTTACAAGAAAAATGCATACTTCATTCCAAGCAGGACTGCATGAGAAAACAGTGAAAAATTAGACCCAATTGTAGTGACAGAATTGATAAGAAAATTTATAAGAAAATTAGACACAAAATGGTCAAACTCCGGAGAAATTCCGACAATGCTGAATTTTGTTGATGGAAAGCTTTATTTGTATGTAGCATTCTCCAAAAAGTACTTACAATTTTGACCATTACTATAGTTGGTAGGGGAGAAGGATGAAATGAGGCGATGTTCAGTTTTTTTTTGTAAATTTCTCGAAAATTATCATTTTTTTTTTTGGAAAAAAAATGTCATCGTAGAGAAGTTATAGTTTATGTGATTTTTTGTATTGAAGTTTATGACGCTTTTTTGTAAAATCAATAGATTTTGGGAAAAAACGTGCATAAATGTTATGGTGTAGTAAATTGATACAAAATGACCTATGAAACAACTTTTAAAGAATAAAATGAGATAATAAATTAGTAACAATTTTTGTAAGTTTATTCGTCTTTAAGTTACTTATGGCATGTCATAGTTCCTAGATTATGATTATCGAGCACATCCTGTGCGATAGATCTAACGCCAAAGTTAACACTACATCATTCGGACAAACTTCCAAAAACATTTAAAAATACCTGTTTCAGCTTTGTCGAAATAATTTTTTGAAGTGAAAGGAATATTTTCCTGGGCATATGTAAGTGGTAGTGCGAAACTTAGAATAAACATACAAGATATTCATGTATTGCACATCAGGTCAACATTAAACAAGTAGCTTTTAACGGCCTTTAGTCCATAAAAATAATAAATAAAAGCTATTTTGAATCAAAAATTCAACAAGTCCAATTAAATAGTGCTAAGTCTTCTACTTGGCTGATGTATTTCAGTAGTATATAGAATTTGTATTATATTTAAAAACCTTCATATAAAAATTAAACAAGTATCTTGTTAAATTTAAAAGTTGCACTTCCCGTACATAAGTTCCAGAAATCTCTGAAAGTTACACGATTTTCATAATATTACATGATTAATGTTAAATAAACATGGCAGCATAGTCGACAAATTATTATAGTTGATTTGAGAAGATGCCATGTTGTTTCAACATACATTTAAAAAAAAAAAGAAGAAATTTCAACGCATTATATTTTTGTCTTGAAATTTTAGTTTTGAAAAGTATAGTCAAAAGTCGTGGCTAATAATTAAAATATGCAAGGATTAAATATATGAATTCGTTTATTTTTAAAAAAAAAGTTTTCTCTAAAAAGTCACTGTGTCTAACAGTGACCCAATTCTTAAAAGCACACATTGAACCTAGTATCACTTTTAATCGTTTTGTATTTATGAATACATACAATAAATAAACTGAATTGGTTCACTGTGTACCATCAGTTGATTCACTTCACTGTTTTCATAACCTAGTACACAGTGAACCAGTTGACACTCTCATGATATAAACTTAAGATTTACTGTTTTCTATGATGTATTTAGATAGAGATGATTTTTTTTTTAATTTAAAGCTTATCAAGTCAAATATTTATTTTCTTTCAACCTTTAGAAGTTTAAACATATAATTTAAAAAGTAAATCGAGTAAGCAAAACTGGTTCACAGATGAAAAATTGAAGCTTAGTCCTTTTTTTTGTTTTGATTTTCGAATTTCTAGTTAACAGCTAACCAATTTTTGATACAAAATTGTATAATATTATATATGTGTATAATTTTTGAATTTAAAGAAAATCTACTTTTTTTTTAAATCAATATTTTGAAAACATCTTTTAACTAGAAAAGCAAGTCTGTGCGATTTGGTGGTGCATTTCATTTAATTTGAATTGAAACAAATTGTAATTAGGTAGCTTTCAAATGCCAAAATAGTTCTTTTAAGTACATAACATACATATATAATGAACTTAAATTCATAAGGTAATTTTACATAGGTTTGGTAATGAAAACAATGAGGAAGTATTCAGAGAGCAACCCAGACTGATAGTCAGTCCTAAAGGTGCTCCAGATTAACTGAAAGCAAAATTTTTGCCTAAATTTTTGGTCCGGTAACCTCTAAAACGTGTCACTTCCGGTGCTTTTGCTCAATTATATACTTATATACAATGAAACATATAGAATTTAAAGTTGATGAATTACGTTTATCATAGGTATATTATATACATATGAAAATGTCTAAAACATGTTGACATTTCTATTAGATTATTTAGACGCTTGTCTATAGTTATGCAGCGTCTGAATAGTTAGATATAATAATAGGTCTTGAGAGCTGGACAATATGATGATTTCTTCACTTGAATGAAATGTTCTCAGATATAGGTACAGCTCTTAGCTAACCATTAACAATGTGTATCTATTAATATCGTTTCGAAGTTAGGCGGCTGTGGAAATTTAGACTATATGTGGGTATTTGTAAAGGATGTTTATTTTAGAGGTATAGAACTTTGAAATAAAATAAAACAAAGATGATTTTTTTCAATTGACATGAAATTTACTTTATTCGAAAGATAATCTTCTGGCATTATATTTTAAATATGATTTCTGGCATATGACCATCACGGCTGGCTCGAACGTAGTCTAACCTGGAGGTCCAATTTTCGATGACTTTTTCCAACATTTATGGTCTTATATCGGCAATAACGCGGCGAATATTGTCCTCAAAGTGGTCAATCATTTCGGGCTTATCGGACTAGCGACTTCACATATCCTCACAGAAAATAGTCAAGCGGGGTTAAATCGCACGATCTTGGAGGACAATTCACGGGTCCGTTACGTGAAACTATGCGGCTATCAAACGTTTCCTTCAATAAATCAATTGTGACTCGAGCTGTGGGACATGTTGCGCCGTCTTGTTGAAACCACAGCTCCTGCATATCATGATTGTTAAATGGATGAATGAAAAAGTCAGTAATCATGGCTCTATAGCGGTCACCATTGACTTTAACGTTCTGCCCAACACCATTTTTAAAGAAGTACGGACCAATTATTCCAAACTAAAAATAAATCACTTGACAGCTGACAAAATGGACGCTAGTTAAAATAGTGTGGCCAACTTAAAGTTCTATACCTATAAAAAAAACACCCTTTATAAAGGTTTGTGTAAATGCACCCTAAACCAACTGATTCGAGTTTAATAGATTTGCCGACTAAGAGAGTGCCTAAATAGATAGACATGCTCTAGGCATCTCCCTTTTTAAAACCTCATCGCATCACCTTCAAACTCTATTTTGTAGACTTTTCAATTAATCGGAATTAACCATAAATTAATTTTTCAGTTGTGCTTTCCTCTAAATATCTAACTTAATAGAAGATTCAAAAGAGCAAATACATGCGACGCTGTCAAGAATTTTATTTAAATATCACACCAGGTAGGAATAACAAAACCAATTATTGCGCCCACAAAGCTCCCGACAATGACGGCATTTTCCTACTTAATCATCAAACAGCAATTAACTGCATTATTACTTTAACTGCTGAAGTTAAAACGAGTGCGATTGGGTTTGGTTGTGATTGTTGTTGTTTTTTTTAGTGTGTGTATTGCCTTTCTCCAAAGCCAGCACTCAGACAGTTGTTGTTACAGGAAATCTACTCCCACTTACGTGATGTTGTGTTGTTAACCGAACACCGAACCACTCAAGATTCAAAACGGATCTTGATGTGATGCCCAATTGCGTGACAAGCCCAAGACAATGCCAAATTGGACAGAGATCGCAGACGGATATACCTACTCCATCGATCGGAGTTTATTGTTTTAACATTTAAAGAGAGCTTTCGCCGCCGCACCGCGCCGCCGTGTTGATTTGTAAAAATAAAAACATTTTTATGCCAAGTTGAAAACCCAATGACCACAAAAATATTCCTACTTTGCGCGAATTACATATAAAAAAGAAAACAAAAAAAAAAGGCAGAACTCACTTTGAATTCCTATTCAACACCACGGGCTGATGGGGCACGGCAGACGGGCACGGCCAGTAATTTTTCCCTCTTCAAGCTGGACTGGGACCGGGGAGATGGGGTGTTGTTTTCTTTCTAGTTGCTATAGGGTTCTAAGTTAAAACCAAATCTTCGTAATTTGTTGTTGTAATTATGTGTTATCCTCTCTAGCGGAGCGAGCAAACAAGATGTAACACATGGGATTCGCACAGCTACAACAACTGGTGATGGTAATCCAATACTTCACCAGGCACCAGGTAAATATAAGTTAATTAACTTAAACAACAAATTTAATTAAATTTATTATGAATACAATCACTGTTGAAGGTAAATTAAAGCACTTGATTATATTTCTGCGTGTATCTTTGTCGTTGCCGCGCGTTCGTTTGGCATCAGCAATTAAACTCAAAACACGATACCAAGCTCTTTACAGAGAAAGCGTGTGTACTTCTAACAAACAAAGTAAACCAAGGAGTGTTAAGTTGTTTTTCTTTTTTTTTAATTTTATTTTATTGCTCATAAATCATATTATGAAAAAACATAAAAAAGAAAATTAGCACATTTTCCGGATTTTGTTAGATCTATTTTGGGACAATCTCGACAATCGGACACGTTCATTCACAGTGAAAAGCTACGATCGACTAAAAAAACGCTTTTGAGGTGAGTTGTTTGTTGCTGTTCTGTTGCTTTCTTCTCGATCTCGCTCGATCGGTGTTCGGTGCGATTTGCGTTGGTATCTTTGAGAAGCTTTAGATTTTTATTTTTATTATTTTTGTTTTGTTTGTGATTTAATTGAATAAGGGGGGATCGGAATGGTGAAGTGATCGTATTTCGTATAGATTCAGAGAGATGCCGATTAAAGTTTCTCTCCCAAGGATCGTGATCTTATCTAGTGTGACCAACTGTTCTTGAAAAAAAAACATTGTTTAACATGAAAACATAGGCAAGTACTTTTTGATATTTATTTACCTAGTCTAAATTAGTACTAACATATTTATTTCGGAAATCAGTCCTATGCTTAATCCCACTTAAAGGGAAAAAGAAAATTGTAAACAAAAATTTTAAAAATCTTTCTGATAATCAGGCGCGGATCTGGGATTAAAGTTTGGAGGGGGTCACGTTGCCCGAGGACAAATCACCGACAAAATGATATAAAATGCATGCAATTCCTGGAGATGAGAAAAGTAGTAGTTTGATATTTCATCTTCAAAAATACAAAAAATGCAACAACCAAGACGATACCGAGACGAGAATAAGCTATCGAGACCTGAATGTAATAACTACTTTTTTGGTAAAATTCAGTGCATTTTTAGTTTCATCAAAATTTTTAGGTTAGGTAGTAAAAATGTTTTTTTAATCAAGGTAGTTCAAGAGGACATAGCTTACAGAAGAAAGAAGATATCAGACCAGTGGGACTCATACAAAAAAAAGGTTCTTATTATACCCGAAAAGCCGTTGTGACTCCAAAAAACTACCCCACTAGAGATAAGGGGTCTCTTATTAAACTGTCACACGACTTTTATTAACTAGATTCGTCCGTGATTCTATCAGTTTCAGCAGTTTATCACAGCTTACTCAAACCGCTGCCGTTTACTTACCGAGAGTATATCCGATGTACAGATTCATACTATAGTAACGAAAATTGGGAGAACGCACAATACCAGAGACGCGCAGAGATCCAGAGCTACCAGATTATATCAAAATCTACTTAAAATAATAAAGTTGTAAATTAAACAAGATTTTGATCGTTAGATCAAACCCAGGTAGACCAGCGAACAAAGTTTCAGACTTTGATAAAAATTACATCAAGATGTACAAATCAAGATACTTTGCATTTGCATTCATCTGCACATTTTCTGAATATTTCTTATAACCCTATTTTTAAGTCTGTCTAACTTTAGGCAGCTGCCCAACTCCAAAACCTTATTTATAAATTTTTTTTATCGATTGTCTAACTAAGACACTGCAATTGAATGTCCAAACAAGTTCTGAAGTGAGTATACGTGCAAAATTATTCTTGAAGTTAATGAAATGTTCATTGAACGTAACTATACGAAAGTCCACGATAGATTGAAAGATTAAAGGGAGTATATCAATATCAGGATGTAAAGGGTTTTCCAATAAGAGGTGTTATTTTGAATAGCCCGCTATTTCGGTAGCTGTCACTTTTGAAGCTGTCATTTTTTGACATTTGACAAGTAGAAACTACGCCATTAATAAAAATGGAACGATACACGCTTCAACAACGCATTGAAATTATTAAAATTCACTATAAAAATGGTGAAAATTTGGCAGAGACGGTTCGTAAAACTAAAACATTTTTGAGTCGTCGTGAAGCACCTTGTCGGACCGCAATACAGAAATTGGTGGACAAATTCGAGCTGTTGGGACAAGTTAGTGATGTGAAGAATAAAACCCGTGCACGTCGCTCAAGAACAACTGAGAATATTGCTGTTGTAGCCCAAAGTGTTGAAGAAAACCCAGGTTTGTCCATTCCTCGTCGTTCTTTGGAATTAGGCATTCCACAAACGTCATTACACCGTATTTTGCATAAAGACTTGGGTCTTAAGGCTTATAAAGTTCAGTTAACACAAGAACTCAAGCCGGCTGATCATCAACAACGTCGTGTCTTTGCTGATTGGGTCCTTGAAATGCGTGAAAATGATCCGGAATTTCATCGAAAAATCATCTTGACTGATGAGGCCCATTTCCACCTCGGAGGCTACGTCAACAAGCAAAACTGTCGCATCTGGGGCTCGGAAAACCCAAGAGTTATTGTTGAAAAGCCTCTCCATCCTCAACGCGTGACTGTTTGGTGCGGTTTATGGTCCGTCGGGGTCATTGGACCTTACTTTTTCGAAAATGAGGCTGGAGCAACAGTTACGGTCAATGGATTGCGCTATCGAGAGATGATTAATGATTTTTTATGGCCGGAATTGGATGGTATTGATCTGGACAACGTTTACTTTCAACAAGACGGCGCTACGTGCCACACAAGCAATGAAACCATCGATCTTTTACGGGAAAAGTTTCCGGGCCGTGTTATCTCTCGAAGAAGTGATCACAATTGGCAACCGAGATCTTGTGATTTAACACCTTGCGACTTCTTCCTTTGGGGCCACGTGAAAGATAAGGTCTACGCCAACAGCCCAGCGTCGATTCAAGACCTCAAAAATGGAATTCGTGAGGCTATCGAGGACATAGGGCAGCCACTTTGCGATTTGGTTATGGAAAATTTCATGAAAAGGATATGGTCCTGTAAGCGTGGTCGTGGCGGCCATTTGGCTGATGCTGTGTTCCATTATTAACGGCATACCTTCCTCTTTATAATGAAATAAACATCCGATCATTTATCTCAAAAAATGCCATTTTTCTTTGAATATCAAAATAACACCTCTTATTGGAAAACCTTTTATTTAGACAACTGTTACAATGCGTTTATAAATGAGGAGATGTCCAACTATTGACTAGTTGTCCAAAAGTTTTCTAAGGTAATCTAATAAACACGACTGTTTATCTTTTGCTCTGGGCTTCTAGAGGGGTCATGACCCCTATGACGCCCCTCTGGATCCGCCACTGCTGATAATAGATACATATTTTGATTAACAAATAAATTAAAGCTAAATTTCAGTTTAAATAAAAATTTGAGAACTTTTAATTATTTTGAATACCTATTAAAATTTTTAATATTTTTACTCGCTCTATATCGAAAGTTTACCTACATACATACCTATTGGCTTCACGCACATCAAATTTCAAGGGTGTAATTAGAACTAACACAACAGAGATCGAAAGTCTGAAAAAGTTGATTTCGTCATACCATCCACTGTAACTTGAGCTGCAGCCTAAACGGATGGCCTGCTTAAAATGGCTCCAACGGTTTAAAAGAACTGTCAAAAGATGTAGGTATATTTTTAAAAACGATTTATAACAGAATTAAATAATTATTTATGTAGAAATTACATTATACCTACAGAAAATTTAGGTAGGTCAAAATATTTCATTTTAAAAGAAAACAATAATTTTGATTTCCTTTATAAAAAAACATCTGAAACCCCTTAATATCAAGTGTGGAGGATATCGCTCCACACAGGCAGACAGAGGCATCCACTTTTTTTCATTTTCTCTTAATTAAAATAATTTTTCGTTAGACATAAAATCTAAAATTAAAAATGTACAAAAACACAAGAACGATCACACTAATAACTAACAACTGAAACAACAGGTTTTTCCAATTATGACGTGATAGAGTAAGAAGAGAATATGAGATGAGAGCAACAACGAAGTTGTGTTGTTTTCCCATTGATTGTGTGAGAGTTTCTGCACCACCGAATATTAAAATCTCTCACACGCCTCACCTGGATTGTTGTATTTGCATCTGTGTGTGTTAATGTTTACCTGGCATCTCAGTTCTTAACTCACCTTGTACAAGTAGAGTTACCACCAATAATTGTTAAAAGGTCGCAAAATAAATAGTTAACTCACAAAGTAAAAAAAAAAAAAATAATTGTAATTGTTGTTAAAAGTAATGCGCAATTTTCTTGCAAGGCTGGAAGTGAAAAGTGAGTATTGAATAGTCTATATTTTTATAATGCCACATGATAAGGTGTATAGATGTATAACGAAACGATGACTTCCAGGAGCTTTATTTTATTTTTTCGTGTAGTTCTTACTGTTTCAACTAATCTTAAACGCCATCCTTGTAAACTATCTTAACTCTAAAGTGAGTTTTTACTTTGGGTCTTACACATAACCAAATTTAGAGATGATTTAAATATTTAATTGAATTCTACACAATGAAACTTACCAATAATCAATTTAATAGTCAATTTCAGCTTAACACACGAATCAAGTCGTATTTAAACTTGGCGTTTATCCAAACGAGTACTAAGCGATTGGATATTGGTAAGGCCCTTTGTTAAGGCACTTTTAATTGAACCAAAATAGCTTATAATTCAACAAACGAATACTTTTGGCCTTCTGACTTAGGTAATGTTTTGTATATGACCCTGCGCCAAAATCAATGTGTTGGTTGACTAATTATTACTTTACTAAAACATTGTGAAACAATAATCTTCTAAATTATAAAACCTAAATTTTTAAATTTAATTTTAAAAAATATTCTTGATGGCAGATTAAATAAGTTGTCAAATTTTCTAAATCAATCCCATAACGGTAACACTGCTTACAGCTTTTGATCTCGCAAGTCGCTTATAAGCCCCGATCGCGATGTCTCCTCTACTCACTTTGCTCTTCGGTTATTTCGCTATGGTGAAATTGTTCTCAATGATTTTCACCTGGGCGGGCGCTGCAGGCGCAGGGTGTATCTAAATATGCTGTGTGTGCTACGGTTCTGCTTCAGTGAGGCAGCTAATCAGTATTCAAAAATCAAATGCTATAAAGTTAAGGTAAGGAGTGCGAGTATAGAGATATTTTTAAGATGAGATCACGGGACAAAAACAGGGAACAAGCTATGATCAAGTCCAGGTTATACATATGTGGTATTGGTCTAAAACGTCATCGGCGAACGAAGGCGGCCTGCGCAGCGCGGCAAACCTATTGAAGGTGGGCTTGGCACTCTTGCTTGGTTACAAGCGACTGAAAAGAATATTTTTTATATTGTTTCTTCACCACTGACCACACTTCGGTGGCTGTTGCTGCTGCATTTAAAGCAACATTCCATGGAAAATTGTGGTCTTGTGGATAAGGGAAGAAAAGTGTTCGGAGGAAACACTCATTCTATATTTATCGGTGTTGAGTATGTTTCTTTTTTTTTTTAATTTTATGTTTTCTGTATTTGGAGTGGAAAGCATAATACATATCTCATATGACTAAGAATGTATCACACTTCACACCACAATCGGAAACATGTTCACTTTATGAAGTAGGTATAGTATAGTAAAAATGAAGTTGAATGAGTTTATGAATGAAGAATTTCATAGGAGCGGAAAAAATAAATAGAGTACAACAGTGGTGATAAAAAGTAAAAATTCGGTTTTAAAAAAGTGTTAAAAAAAAGTTCAATAAAGAGTGGCATTTTAGAATGCAAGTAACTCTAGACATGCCAATTATGACAGTCTTGTCTTATAAAAGTGCTGTTTATGCGGCCCCGCAGGGCCAGAGCCCTCTGCCGGTGGGCATACTACAGGCACCTAGAGTTTTTTTTAAGTCTCGCGAAGTGCGTTAAAGCACGCCCACTTTTAATGGTGAACAAATGTTATAACTGTTATAAATTGGCATGTCTTTAGTCTCGTCCTTCTAAAATATTATGTGTTTACTTTTTTATGAACTATAAACATGTGTATGATTTATATTTTGAGCAAAGGAATTTGCTACAACTTGTATTTTTAGAAAATCAATTATTATGAAAAAGTGTAAAGAAAAGCAAAAATACTTACAAAAATTGTTTTTTATTTATGTAGATAAATTTAATAATTTTTAAATGTTATATTATTAATAATAAAAAAAACATCGCAAAATCATAGTTCAGCCCTTAACAACTTAACAAACAAACAAATGAAGCAAAATCCCAAAAAGAAGGCCATTTCATCAAAAAACCTTAAAACCCATTTTTGTTATGAGATTTTTTTTTGGCAAAAAACCTGAAAACAGATTTAGGGCCATTTGCCGAAACGAAACTTAAGAATTTATGTTCAATATAAGAGCTTATAAGACAGTTTACGCTGAGGAAAAAGTAGAACATAAGCGTTCTAAGTTCAACATAAATATTTAAGTTTCGTATCAGCAAACAGCTCTTAATGTAATTACTTAAAACATTCTATATACCTAGTTAAAAAGTTTAATCAAAATTCCTGAAGCCGTTTAGAAAAAAATTGAAACACCAAATTCATTTCTATACTATATAGAAAAAAATCATCTGTTATATCAATAAACAACGTTTATCAACTGTTTTTTCATTGTCCCAAGAATTTTTTGTTGATTACGAACAATTTTAGTTTTACAAACTGCTATACTGTATAAACAGTTTATTGGCTCAATAAATCTCCGTTTATTGCAAATAAAAATTGAAAAATCAATAAACGATTGTTTATACCAATAAACGTTTACTTTGACACAATAAACACATGCATTGGGCCAAACAATTTTTTAATAAAACGATTTTTTTTTAATTTGATAAAAGCGTTTATTGGCGCAAATTGTGTCAATAAATTTAAACATTGTGCCGGTAAACCGCTTGTTGATGAAAGAATTTTGATTCTATTTTGTTTTTGATAAATACGTTCATTGGCGCAATAAACAGTCTATCAAATATCAATAAACTGCTTGATTGATCTCAACATTTTTTTTTTTACTGTGGCAATAAACTCATACATTACTCTAATAAACCGTTTGTTAGGAGGAAGAAATTTTAAACAAATTCTGTATTTGTGCGAAGTATAAAGTGATTAAGTTTCAACATTTTCTATACTTATTGCAAAGTAGCCCAGTGGGTAGCTTGTTAGATTGCTGTGCGGAAGGTCCCAGGTTCCATATTAAAAAAAAATCCAGTACCTAAAATATCAGTTTTTTCTTAAATAAAATATAATTGTATACATTTCAGAATAAAAGAAAACAGCTGCAAAACCTCTATATAGTGGAAAAGACTTCAAAATAAATGCACCCAAATGAAAACGAGGGCAATTAAAATAAAATAAAGAAAATTAGTTTTTTGTAAAGACAACCAAATAGTTTATTGGCACAACAAATTAAATTGGTCAAATCAACAAACTATTTTACTGCCCTAACAAATTCGTTCTTTGGAAGAGTAAAATATTTCACCAGCGCAACAAAAAGTAACTAACTTGCTGCAAAAAACAAAATTTGTAATAGATAAATAAATTTATAAACAGGACCAATAAACTTTTGCTTGCATCAATAAACGTATAATATTAATAAACTGCTTTTTATTGGCCCAACAAACTTGTTTCTTGGACGAATATTGATTAACTTTTTTATTGTCCCAATATATTTTTTTTATTGTATTCACGTATGTACCTTTTTGGTTCAGTGTAGATTTCTTCCCAATACCTATATAGAAAAACTTTAAAAAAAATTAACCATTTGTGGAACAAACAACAGTGAAGATTATTAAAAGAATTCATTTTATATATGAACCATATTTCACATTATATACATAGCTACATACATATATGAAACTTACAGCTTACACTTAAAAAATTGTTTTAAATCAACAAAATTAGTAATAAATTGAATAAACAACTTCTGAAATTATTGTTTTAACAGGTACATACATATATGTTAGCACACATACACGAGACAATAAATTTTTAAAATTGTTGGAGAAGTTTTTTAAAAAAAAAAATATTAATGTGGAGTTACAAATTTCGAAATAAATATCAACCCCCCCGTTTTTGAAATATAAAATTTTTATAAAACTATTTATACATTTTTTTGTAGATGTGAAATACTTTTGGAAATTCACCTACTACCACCCCCACTTTTCTTACATCTGAGTTTTTTTCCGAATTGAAGATCTCTAGAAAGCTGGAATTTTATAAATAACCTTTCTTGAAACTAAGGCATGATATGGTGATATTTTTTTTTAAAGAGACAATATCTGCTGCCACATTACATATTTATTAAAAGTAGTGGATACTACAACATAATATATTTTACTTCTCCATCATTTTTTCCTACACGATACTCTTGTGCTTTGCCATAGATCAAATAAAAATTCCAGGTTCTCCTAGATCCGAACTCACAAGTCACGATATTAATATATTTCCCATACAAAAAGCTTTTACTATAAAAAGCTGCTACAACCAAGCTCTCACAAAACTCTCCACTTTCTTCAAGTTGATAGTTGAATGATAAACCAAACAGAAATTTCATGCATTTTTTGCATTTCTTGTATCTTTTGTTTATTTTCTTTGTGAAGTTGAAAAGGTACGTCGCGTCGTCGGTCGTCTGCTTTGGATGTCTTGAAGTAGGGAAAAAATAAAAATAGCGAAGAATTAAAGTAGCAAGAAGTTTATAATATGGTGAGACACGAGACTGCAAACGGGAATTGTTCTTCTCATCAGGAATAACCAATAGCTATAGCCAACTGACCTATTTTCACGATTACTCCTTTTTGTTTACATTCTAAACACATTGAACGCTTAATGTGGTCAAATAGATTAATATGGTATTCATTGGAAATTAATAAGGGAATGCGGATGAGAAAATTAGATTAAAATAAAATGATACGAAATACAATTTAATTAATTAAATATAATAGCTGACATAATATTATGGTATTGGTATATTAAAAGGACGAGACATGCCAATTTATAGCAGTTATAACAGTTTTCCTCTATTAAAAGTGGGCGTGCCTTAACGCGCTTCCCGCGACTTGAAAAAAAAACTCTAGGTGTCTGAAGTATGCCCACCGGCGGAGGATCCTGGCCCTGGGGGGCCGCATAAACAGTACTTTAATAAACCAAAACTGTTATAATTGGCATGTCTAGAGTCACTTCCATATTAAAAATAATAAAAACAAGCATATAGTAAAATATTTGTATTTCTTTTACTCTAAGCGTATAACAGAAGAGCAAAACCTATACTACTCAATTAGTACAGTAGGTATACTGGATGACTGATAAAAAGGTGAAGTGTTTGGTAAATCAATTTACGACTTCGATTAAATTTACGTTTCAATTTAAAAGTTCACTAGCATTGAATTTTGGAAATTTTCGCAAGTAATTGTTTATGTACATTCAAAATTAATATACATACATACATATGTATGTATAGGCTAGGTGTTAAATAATTTTGTTGAGAAAATTTGTAATTCTCGGAAGACTGAATTTTGTAGGAATGTATAAACGGTTCTACAAAAACTGTTAATTCATAATTTAAAAAAAAATATAACTTTCAAACAACGACATATAGGTTTGTGTGTATGTGTGTATGTATCAATGCATATTATTTTAATTTTGGTAGGGACAGTCACAGTACGCATATTTATCCGGCAAACAAAAGGTACATTCTTGATCTTCCTCAAAAACTAAGAAACAATTGATATGTATCGGGTTTTTCAATAAGAGCGCTACAAAAGTTTTTTTAAATAAAACAAAAACGGTTTAAGATACCAATGAAATTCTTTATTTCTGTGAAAGTACGTTCAATGCCATTATGTATGGAACTCGATTTTTTTGCATGGCCACCAAGGGCAGGCTTGCAGAAGTCCAGACACTGAACCCAATTTTTGGACGGTTTTCAAGCATAAATCGGCCGATACTGCTGCAATTTCACGTTCGATATTTGTACGAAGTTCATCAATCGTCGCTGGCTTGTTGGCATAAACCATAGACTTGACGTAACCTCACAGGAAATAGTCTAACGGCGTCAAATCGCACGACCGATGCGGCCAAGCGACTGGACCATTTCGTGAGATAAAACGTTCTCCAAACTTGGTTTCCAATAAATTGAATGTGACATTCGCTGTGTGGCTTGTGGCGCCGTCCTGTTGGAACCACATTTCCGCCAAGTCCACATCATCCAATTGGGGCCAAAAATATTCGGTTATCATTGAACGGTAGCGATCCCTATTCACAGTAACGTGCCGGTCTTGATCATCACGGAAGAAGTACCGCCCAATGACGCCGCCGGCCCATAAACCACACCAAACCGTATTTTTTTCGGGATGTAATGATGACTCATGGATTACGTGTGGATTGCTCCCTGACCAATACCGCATATTTTGTTTATTGACGAAGCCATTCAACCAGAGATGAGCCTCATTGCTGAAGATGATTTTTCGATGAAAATCCGAATCATTTTCAAGTTGTTGCTCAGCCCAATTCACGAACATACGAAGCTTCTGGTGGTCAAGCGGCTTCAGTTCTTGCGTCAATTTAATCTTGTAAGGATGTAGGCCAAGATTTGTTCCCAAAATTCGCCACAACGACGTCACAGAGATGCCCAACGCTTGAGAACGACGTGTGAGAGACACATTTGGGCTTTCTGCAACTGAAGCCTCAGTAATATTCTCGACACTACGGGCACTTCTTTATCTCACTGGCACGGGAAAAATTTGTACTGTGCCTGTGGATTCAAATTTTTCCACTAGACGCTCAATTGTTGATCTGCTAGGACGATTATGACGACCATAAATTGTACGTAGCGCTGTTAACGTTGAGGCCACTGACTCCGAATTTCTGTAGTAAATTTTAATAATTTCGACTCGTTGTTGGCTCGTATATCTTTCCACCATGAAATGGCAAACCTTATTGAAGAGAAATGTCAAAAGAACGGCAAGAAGTATGGTGTCGTTTGCTGTCCCTGTTGCTCTACTTTTGTAGCGTCCCTATTGAAAAACCCTTTATAATTGGGGTTAATGAAGAAGATGATTCAGAAGACGGAGTTGTAGGCAAGGAGTACCTACTGAGGTTGGAGTCAAAATCGTAAGTTCGTTGAAACCATAAGAGGTAGGGTGGGAAGACAGATAGAAGAAACGAGGATTTCATATGTAACCAGTGTTAATAAAAAAGAGTTGTAAAAACTGTTACACAGTCAGCGGAACCTGACGTACATTTTTAGTAAAGGAAACAGTTTTGAATGAACACAAATTACAAAACTCCGGTGATAGTGGTTAATATTGAAAAAGGATACTGCGATAGATTTGCAGGCATTATTTTATATTATTTAAATCTTATTTTGGGGGGAGGGGATGAGTGGTGTATTTGAAAATTACCCTGATATGAATCATTCTCAATATGCATATAGATTTTTTTCATTGTTACGGGTGCAACACTGTCAGCTACTCATTTTTCACAAATTCTTTATTCAATATTCTAAATAAATTAAATCAAGCTCTAAAAGTCTCTGAAAATGCATAATATGCTTTAAATAAATTAATAAAAGTATTTTGTTTTGTTAAGGAATATATTTAAGTTGTGTTAGGGGTGTGATGTTAGAAAACGAGCGATTTGCAAATGGGACATTCAATGTTCATTTATGGTAAAAAATATTGCATTTTTTAAAGTTGATCTTCTGTTCCAGTTAATAATAATTGAGAAAAAAAACTTGTGAAAATCTGGCTCAAATTTAAGTTTGAAATTATTACGTTTGTGACAACTGGTAAACTTTGATTATGAACAAAATATAATGAGCTTTATTCTAATGGAAAATTGTTGTCACATCATAAGTGTAATCATATCTTACTTAAAGCAAAAAACTACTTTCCTTTTGAAACTGAATTTTTTCTCACTGAAAGAAGCACTCCGATGAGAGTTTATTCCTTTTTTTTAATCCACTAAAAGTGGATTTATTTCTCTATATTATAATTTTCCTCGTAATGAATACACTTATACAATTTTTAAAATTAGAAGATGATTCCCTTCTATGAAGTATTACTTCAAATTTTGCATATAGATAAATAATACACACATAAAACTAAGTGACATTTATAATCAATTTTTAAAAAAAGCTCTGAAACATTTATGAGGTTTTTATTTGAAGATACATAAAGATTTTTTTTTTAAGACGTATAGAACCTTAAGTTGGCAACACTATTTTAACTGGCGGCCATTTTGTCAGCTGTCAAGTCATTTATTTTTAGTTTGGTTTGGCATTTCAACATGAATAGACTGACGCCGGAACAACGCTTCTAAATTGTGCCCAAATGGGCCCAAAACAAGATTGCCGTTGATCTCAATTTTCAGAAGCGAATTTTGTTTAGCGATGAAGCTCACTTTTGGTTGAATGGATACGTTATTATACAATACGATAAGCCCGAAACGATTGACCACTTGGAGGACAACATTCGCCGCGTTATCGCCGATATACGGCCACAAATTTTGGAAAAGTCATCGAAAATTGGAACTCCAGATTAGACTACGTCCGAGCCAGCCGTGGCGATCATATGCCAGAAATCATTTTTAAATACATTTTGAAAGAAAAGCTAAATAAAACACTCTCTTCCACCCTCTTCAAATTTCTTCATAATTTTTCCGATTATGATTATGACGACCATAATTATTGCGTAATGTGTGAAAAGTGGCTAGGTTTGAATCACCACTTTTATAGTAAGTTTTAATAATTTTAACACGTTCTTCGATCCATTATCGTGTATGGCAAATATTCAACTAATATTATGACACTTCAGAAGACAGCTGAGTTTGACAGGTGTCAAATACCAGCGCTCACAGCTTGAAACCAAGTAATGAATGACCCTGTATTAGAAAGCCTGTAATGTAACAGGTAGAAAACATTTTGGACATATCTAGAAATCGAGATATGAAGGTAAGTTAAAAAAAGAAAATTAGAAGTTTCAGAAAATAATTTGCAATAAACCAGGATAATTTTTGAGGGTGTTGAATTTAACATTTATGGAAAGATAGTAAACAAATATTTCTATATGTATTGTTTGAGGGATTTATGTGTTTTTTTTTTGGGCAAAGAATTTTAAATTAGCACATATGTATTTTCGAGATAATTTTAAATAGATTTTTTTATTTGTATCTTTTTAGGGAATGAGTTTAAAAATTTTAATTTTTAAAACCCAAGTTGAAATGTTAACAGTTATGAGCTTGTATTAAAATAAATTTTAAAAGTCCACTTAAAAAATAAATACTATTATTACTACTATTACAAATTATTTTGAGGTATCATAATTATGTTACTGTTCTTGATGTACCAGCTTCAAAAACGTAATTCCAATTTTTAGTTCGGTTTAGTTACTTAGATACCTAAAGGTCTCAGATTATTGGATATGAATCATTAAATCTCAAGTTTTTTAATGAAAACCCGATCTTACTATAATATACAATTTGTACTAGTTTTGCAAATACATCTTTGACTTACTTTTAATGTCTTTAATGACAGTGAACCCTAATTGCCAGAAAAATCTAGGTGTTGTTATACATTCAAATAAAATAATAAAGTAAAGACCACACTTAAAGCTCTCACAAGTTAACAGTAATCTTTATGAACCAAAAACACATAGAAGTATCAGCTAAAAAGTCTCCAAAAAATGTGTACTTGTATTCTCCATAAAAGTTGACATCTGATAATAACCATTCTCCGAAGTTTTATTGCACAGACTTCACTCAGAAAAACACAAAATAACCAGTCCGCACTCTGCACGCTATTGTATATTCAATTGGACAGAAATACACAACTACCACAAATATACATACATACATATGTATATTCAAGTTGCGAACGTCGCACAGTCGGCCATTCAATTCAACTATAGCAAACCAGTTTCGAATTAACTTTCATCTGGAGCTGACGTCTCGCATTTGCCACACTATTATTCATAGTCTGTTGGCTTTGCCTTGGTGATGTACATAGATCAAGTTGCGATTGCGTGAGTTTTCTTCGACTATAATATACTCAAACCCCTTTTCGTGTCGCTCGCGGTTAAAAGGAATACTTCGGTTGCGCACCTGGTTGACATTCACACAATTATCCCACAGGATGAGTTTCCGCATCCCAATAACCCTCTTTCATTCACCCAACTGTGACAGGAGTTAGTGTAACAAGCAAACAAATAAAAACACATTCGCTTTCTTCGATTTATCGTATCGTACTTGTGAAACTGTAGCGAGGTCAGCAACATATTTAAATTGCATTGGCAAAGAGAAAGGATCGTTAATATTTTCGTTGTTTAATATTTTCATATTGATTGAATTGAAAATTTATTTGCGTTGGAGTTTTTCCAATAACATAATCGATTATCGTGAATTTTTTCAAAGGGAAACACTCTAAATCTAGAGTTAAACAAAAGAGCTGAGCCCCGAACTTGTTTTTGTTGTCTGTGGTCATTTCGCACCAAAAAAATAAATCGTTCCCTTGTGGGTGTTTTTTTTTGTGTTCAGAGTGTGTGTGTGTATAAATTAAAATAAATTAAGTGAAAAATATCTTAAACGAAGAAATTTATCCATTCGCGGCGGGTAGTGGTCAATTAATTTCCCTCACTCGGGATAATTTCAAGTTTCGTTTTGCGTGTAAACAAGCCACGACGACGACGACGACGCGACGAGACAGCCGTTGTTTATTCGATTCGATCGGCAGTGAAAATGCACAAAACCGCTTAAACAAAATTGTTGCAAAATTAATTTTGAGAAAACCAAAAGAAAAAAACCTTTCGTTCGCGTTCATAGTTCAACAACTTTTGCAGCAATTCAGCTTTTGCCTGCGGTATTGTAATTAAGCAGAAACGATGCCAAACCAGGCATCAGTTTTATCTGAAATGGATACAATGAGTTGCAAAATGCAAAGCAAAATAATCTGCAGACACTCTACGAATGGAATTTGGAAAATATCTTCGAATTGGAATACATCAGAGATTAAGGCCAGTAAAACAATTCTGCCTGTAAAATTGCTACACACAAATATTATGCTGCATGCTATGATAACAATTGTATTATTATCGTTGGCACCACATGTCATTTGCCAAGGTGAGCATCATGATTTTATTTTTTTTTTTATTTTTTTTCATTTTAATTTTATCGCTGTGTTAATTGAAATTTTTTACTTGAGAATGAAATGCTACATAAATAAAATAACCAGAGATAATTTCGTAACAAGGTTCTGTCCGGTATATTGGTTTGTGAATAAACTTCAAGGTTTTTTTTTTTTAAATATACCTTCATGCTCTTTATTCAATTGAAGTAGCGTGTAAAAAATCATGTTTTCGTGGATTGGATAGGAATGATTCTTACAAATTGAGGTTGATATTGTTTGTCTTTTTTTTGGATACAAAAAGTACCAATTACTACAACAAAACAAAATTTAAAAATTAACAGTTTTGTGCGAAAATAAATAAAATCAGAAGTGCTAATATTAAAATACAATATATAAAGCAAACTGGAAAGGTCAGTTTGTCAAAGGCGTATAACCAGTTTTATGAATAATATCCCGTTTGAATTTATTTCATTTTTTTCGCTGAAACCGTTGGGTTTTATTGAATCCACATTATTTGATGTGAGAGTACTGTAGAGTATGTGGCAATAAGAAGGTTCTTTATTATTTTTTTTCCTGCTAATTGAACTGCATAGGTTTGAATTTAGAGTAAATCGATACAAACATGTTTAATTTTGCACGAGTTGATTATTGTATTTTTATCAATTAATTGTGCTTTTTCATGCTCTTTGAACAATTTAAATATTTTAAATAAAATATGTCGAAATTTGTGTACATTAAAGGAAAATTTAAATTCAAACATAAATATTAAATCCACCCAGATTGTGTTTTGTTTTATGATTTAAATGGAATTCAAGAAAAAAATTAATAACTTTAAATAAGTTTAATTAAGCCAAACGCTATTTGAATTATCAGAATTAAAAAATTCACCCAAAAAGTTAGTTAGATATTTTTATTTTTTTGAAATCAATGATTAGATCGTTTTGAATGATTGCGATTTTATCTGTCACCTCGATGTCCTTTTATATTTTTGCTATTTTTTTAATTGTTCTAAAGGGCAAGTATAATAGTTTCGTGTGAAAAAACAGATTTCAATAAAACTTAACAATACGATGATGGAGAAGTCTAAAAAAAGTTGTCACTATAACGTCCATCCGTGCGTAACGGTTTGTACCATCAAGATAGAGCATACAAGCCGGGTAAAGTGATTTGCTTAACATTTAAAAAAGAGCAGTAATTGCCAAGAGTATTAATTTGAATTTTTGTTTTTGGTCATTCGACATTTTTTCTAAATTTTCTTAAAGACAACTCAAACGAATGCAGTAAAACTGCGTTTCAGGTCTGTGCAAACAATCCCATAATCAAAACAGGGTTTAAATTTTTTTTTTGTGACAAAATTTATTTATTTTAAAATTATTTTGTAAATCTTATCAACAACTTGACTGATTTTGTTACAATTTTGCAGTCTGGTATTTTTATCGCGGAAAATAACCAAGTACGTACATTTTTACTTAATTTTTTATTTTTTTTAAGTGTGAGAGTTGTTTAAAAATATGTATAGTTTACGCGATTTCAAAGAAAACATAAGCATAAGGACTCGAAACAAGTTATTATCAGTTTTGTAGAACTTTACCATCTAAGTACATTTTAGAAGGTATGTACATTAGAAAATACATTTTAATTGCAAAAAATCTTTGATCTATGAATTTTTTTCAATATCCATCCATTTGCAGATTTTGTAAACAAATTTAGTAAAAACGATTTTTCGAAAAATACTCAAAATATTTCAAAATCGAAAATTTGTATATGCCACCTAAAATTTCTTTTTATATAATTTTCCCAAATATGTAATTAAATTCAAATTTTCTTCACCCTATCCTGATTTATAGCAATTTTGTTTCTTAAGGTTTTTTTTTTGTTGAAATAATCAGCTTGAAATAATTCATATCTCCATACAAAAGAGGAGGTGAAAAAAAAGTAAAAATAAGTAAGATTACTTCTTAACCTATCAACCAAAATTTCAAAGCTCTAGGTACTTATTCACAAAATTAGAAAATAGTCGTAAGAACTCATTTTCCTGGGCTTTTTGTACATTAAAATACTATCCATCAAATTTTATACTATTAAGCAATGTTTCACAAAGTCTGAGTAAAGTTCTAAATAATTACTCGATCCATAAATATTTGTACAGGGTCATAAGTCCCAGTAGAGTGGGGAAATAATTGATTACAAAAATAATTCAATTACAATTATCTTAAGATATCAATTACCTTAAATGTAATTAACACAGTGCTTTCATTCAAGTACTTGCAAAAACCCATTACTATTTTCAATTACAAGTAATTTGTAAGTGAATTTTTTCGATTAAAAGTAATGGAAATGAATGTTTTATTCAATTACTAATTACTTGTAATTGAAATAAAAAAAGTAATCATTTTATCCCAAAACTGGCCAACAGGAGGAAAAATCACTGTTTTCTTTTGAACATAATGTGTATTGAGAACCAAAAATAATTTGTTTGAGTTTGGAACTTAACTCAGACATTGTGAAACAGACTCTTACTCTACCAGCCAATTATTAAGCTACGTTTTTTTTTTGTTCACTTTTAATCAAGTTCGACCTTAAAATTTTATTTTCAAAGTGCTCAAAGAAGAGTTTCACTTGAAAAACCAAATAGGAGGTATAATTCACATCAACAAATTTGTTTCTTAATCTTGGAAGATAATTTTGAGAACAATTTCTTAAAAATTATGAGACGCAGCAATCTTATGGTGAGTCAGATTGAGAGAGCCATATCATCCCCCATTTATATTTTCTATCACTCATTTTCTTTTATTTTGTTAAGTTATTATCTAAATATAGAAATTAGTTATTGAGATTTTTCGGTAGCTTAATACTCACTCTGAATCACCAAGTCTATAATTTGAGTGCTGCCAGACTTGAATATTTATAGTATTGCATATCTGGTGAATGATTATATGGAGGATGATGAATATTTATTTATTGCTAAGATCTATAGAAAAAAGGAAATTCTGAGCTTTTCACGTTATTTTCATTAAAATGTTTGAAGTTCTCTTCCTTCTTGTTTTTCTATATTTGCTTTAGATTGTTGAGTTTTTGAGTGCAACAAAGACAAAAATAAATACTCTGCTTTATGTATCGTTTTTTTTCTACCTAATAACTAGTTATTTTTATTCAGATCACAGGGTTGGATAGCCGTTTTTTTTTGGCAATTACCTTAAATTTTATAAGGATGGACTTTAACATACATAAAGTGTTTCCACTCCCAATTATTAATTTTAGGTAGCTGAAAAGTAACTGATCTATACTCACACGCAGTCTGAAGCACTGAACAGAATTCAAGCATAACTGGCCAAAGGAAATTGAAGAAAAAAAAAACCGCTAAATTATTGGTCGTTGAAATCGAAAAAATAACATCGGACGCTGAGGGTCAAAATAAAATTAAAAACTAAAAAAAACATATTGCTGTCACATAAAATAGATATCGGATATTTAATTAATTCTGTTGAGTTGTTCTACCAGCTATGTATGAGAAATGGAAAGTTGATAAGTATTATAGAATTTAGGTGAGCAAATGAATAAATTAATAAATAATACTTTTGATTTCGTGCGTATACCTTTTTTTTTTGTAAATATGTAGTTTTTCATTTGCGGATTAATGTCATTGAAATGAAAGTGGTAGTGATTTTAAATAATTTTAATAACATCAACTTGATATGGTCAAAAATATTAACAAAATTAATGGTGACTCTTATGATATTGGCGCTAAATTTTAAACGATTTAGTACGATGTTAAAACATTTTTACTATGATGTTAGGTTAAAAAGAGGATTCTGCTAATTTTAAACGAGTTTAACATGATTCTATCTCTCAACATGTTAATAAAGTTAAAATCGCCAGATTGCTGTTTTATCTTTTTAACATATTACTTAATCCATATGTAACTTTGACACAGACAAATTTTAAAAAGGCATATTTGCCTACTTTTTTGCACGAAATGTCAGTGTTTTAGGCGCGTTTAGCTTTAGTTTCGTAAGAAAATGAGTTTAGCATGATACTAGTTAAAAAGTGTTTAAAAATAAGAACATTTTAGCAAAGACTTTTAAAGTTAGTAAAGTGTTAACTAGTATCATGCTAACACCTTAATATCAGGCTGTTTAAAATTTTGCGCCAATGGATGTGAATTTCTCTTAAATGTTAACCGCCAAAACTTTACATTGTCATCATTATAATGTGAACTTCCGAAATTTTCGGACTCTAAAATGTGAATTTCTTTTGTAAAAGTTTTTATAAAGGGTTTTCCAATAGGAGGTGTTATTTTGATATTCAAAGAAAAATGGCATTTTTTTGAGATAAATGATCGGATGTTTATTTCGTTATAAAGAGGAAGGTATGCCGTTAATAATGGAACACAACATCAGCCAAATGGCCGCCACGACCACCATCACAAGATCTCGGTGGCCAATTGTGATCACCTCTTCGAGAGATAACACGGTCCGGAAACTTTTCCCGTAAAAGATCGATGGTTTCATTGCTTGTGTGGCACGTAGCGCCGTCTTGTTGAAAGTAAACGTTGTCCAGGTCAATACCATCCAATTCCGACCATAAAAAATCATTAATCATCTCTCGATAGCGCAATCCATTGACCGTAACTGTTGCTCCAGCCTCAATTTCGAAAAAGTAAGGTCCAATGACCCCGCCGGACCATAAACCGCACCAAACAGTCACGCGTTGAGGATGGAGAGGCTTTTCAACAATAACTCTTGGGTTTTCCGAGCCCCAGATGCGACAGTTTTGCTTGTTGACGTAGCCTCCGAGGTGGAAATGGGCCTCATCAGTCAATATGATTTTTCGATGAAATTCCGGATCATTTTCATGCATTTCAAGGACCCAATCAGCAAAGACACGACGTTGTTGATGATCAGCCGGCTTGAGTTCTTGTGTTAACTGAACTTTATAAGCCTTAAGACCCAAGTCTTTATGCAAAATACGGTGTTATGACGTTTGTGGAATGCCTAATTCCAAAGAACGACGAGGAATGGACAAACCTGGGTTTTCTTCAACGCTTTGGGTTACAACAGCAATATTCTCAGTTGTTCTTGAGCGACGTGCACGGGTTTTATTCTTCACATCACTAACTTGTCCCAACAGCTCGAATTTGTCCACCAATTTCTGTATTGCGGTCCGACAAGGTGCTTCACGACGACCCAAAAATGTTTTAGTTTTACGAACCGTCTCTGCCAAATTTTCACCATTTTTATAGTGAATTTTAATAATTTCAATGCGTTGTTGAAGCGTGTATCGTTCCATTTTTATTAATGGCATAGTTTTTACTTGTCAAATGTCAAAAAATGACAGCTTCAAAAGTGACAGCTACCGAAATAGCGGGCTATTCAAAATAACACCTCTTATTGGAAAACCCTTTATTTATCTTTTTTCTCTTGTTAGTCTTGCGTGCGATATTAGGGACTAATTAACTGTTATATGTCTGGACATTTTTCAAGGTTTTGAATGCAGCTGCAGTCCAGAGAGTGTCTTCTTAGATTAGATTTTACATTTTTATGCTATTGTTTATGATGTTTTATGATCAGTTTGTGTAATGGCACCCTAAAAAAAAGTAAATCGATTTTATGGATAAAAGATAAGTTTTTGATCATTTAAAATAATTCAAACATTACTTTGACGGAAAGATATTTTTTCAAGTCAGATGATTATTATTTAAAAATCCAAACAAATTCAAAGACCTATACTGACTGGTACACTTAATAGCTTTCATTTAAGCTTAACCACACCAGTTCGTTTCTTTTAATTAAAATTGTTTATGAAGAAAAAATAAAGTTTGCGTTCGGTGACAGAATTAAAAAAAAAAAAGATGTTTTGGCAACAAGATTAAAACAAGTTTCATATTTTATTACAGAGCCAAACTTGTATTGTGCGTTTCAACACCAAACAAAAAAAAAAAAACATGACATTTCACTTTTGAATAAAATATTGCCTTAAAAGTTATGCTGCTATGTGATGATGACTGAAATTTTACGTGCCTCTCAGTTTTACACACTCTTACGCAAACTATAAAAAATACATGTTTTTCTTTGAGACAGATCTGTTTTCATATTAAATTACCACTCTTTATAGACCACACAAAAAAAGTTCATTGACCATCACATTCAAGATTCAACTCCCACAGCAACAAAAAATAAAAAAAAAAAAAATTATATAGCATTCAAAGACATAATTTAAAATAGCTCCTGTGTTTAAGAACTTGAGGCGTAAATTTGGGTGTTTATCATTAGTTTAGCACATTAAGAAATCACATTAGACTTTTTTTCCGTAAATTAATTTAAAAACTAAATTAATGTTCACACTTTCCTGTTGTTGTGTTTATAAAATTATCGAAGCCATTGCTTTGAGAAGTTTGAGGCTATACAATCGCACTCAGAGATTTCAGAGCGCAACCATTCCGCTGGTACTACTATTGAAAAAGAAACAGAATTTGTACAATTGCTTATCAAATTGCTATATTATTTTTGATCCGTAACAAAAGTTCAAAATTTCAAAAAAATTGCCTCCCTGTTTTAGGGCGTAGGTTGAGGTACAGACAGACATGGAACAGCCGGACCCAATTTTTCGTAAATTTTTTGTCACATATCTTAAACTTGGTCTGCAGTAAATTGTGGTTAAATTTTAAGGGCCGATGTTGAATGTGAACCACACCTAAAAGTCAAGTTTTTTTCTGTATTTCATTTGACATTTCTCAATTTTAGAGTAACTCAATTTGAACCATGGAAAGATACACAATCGACCAATCAGGCTTATTATGAAAATGGGCGTTCAAATCAAAATGCATATCGTGCACTTCGTGATTTCATCATCTTCAGTGATGAGGCACATTTTAACCTCAGTGGATTCGTCAATAAACAGAATTGCCCAATTTGGGCGAATGATAATACTCCAAGAGTGATTGTCGAAAAACCAATGCATCCACAAAGAGTGAATGTTTGGTGCGGTTTATGGGCTGGCGCCATCATCAGGCCGTACTTGTTCGAAAATGAGGTCGGCCAAGCAGTTACCGTGAATGGTGTTGGCTATCGCGAGATGAGGATATGTGCTTCCAATAAGATGGTGCCACTTACCAAACATCCAACGAAACAATGGCTCTTTTGTGCGACAAATTTAATGGCCGTGGTATCTCACGTGGTGGCGATGTCAATTGGCCGCCAAGATCATGTGATTTGACACCATTGGACTTCTTTCTTTGACGTTATTTGAAAGAAAAAGTGTACGTCGATAAGCCAGCAACAATTTAAGAGCTAAAGGATGATATAATTCGGCACATCAACGGCATATAACCTCAATTATGCCTCAGCGTCATCGAAAATTTGGACTATCGGATGGAGGTGTGCGGCCGATGTCGCGGCTGCCGTTTGGCCGATATTTTGTTCCATACATAATTGAAATGACAATAATTTCCTATATAATATTTGTTTTATTCAAAATCAACATCGGCCCTTAAAATTTAACCACCCTTTATAAGGGGATCAGAAAAGAACGATAAGAAAAAAAAATTGTGTGTGATATATAAAATTGATTCTGGCTTTATGTTGAAGCTAATTCATGCCATTATGTATGGAATAGCACATCTTTCAAATGACCGCTTTGACTTTACTGGCAGTGTTTTAAGCAGTAGGTCAATTAGACCTATTCAGTCCAATATGTTTATGTATATCCCATAAACCGCACCAAACTGTCAATCATTATAGATGCATTGATGCTTGGTCAAAGGCTTGTGGATTGTGTTTGCTCCAATAACGGCACTTTTGCTTGTAGACTATGACATAAGCTATTGAGGAAATGGGCCTCGTCCGAGAAAATGATTTTGTTGCCAAAATCCGGATCTCCAGCCAACATATTCAGCGGCCAATTAGCGAACTCACAGCGTAGTCTATGGTCGTCACGCTTCAATTTTTACATCAGTATAATCTTTTACGGATGAAGGCTCAAATTTAACCGCAAAATAAACCGGGTTGGCACTTTGGCAATGCTCAATTAAGCTGATTGGCGCCGAATCGACATTTCTGGGTCTTGTTCAATACTGGCTGTTTTATCTTCATTACGCACCAATCTCTGTCTGGATGCTGTGGCTTAAGATACAAAAGAGTGTACTCTCGCTGAAACTTTTTCACGGTGCAACGAATTTCCTGCGCGAACTGAAACCATATGACGACCAACCTCACGACGAAATTCAGTTTGTGTATTTACAACTGAGCCGGAATTTCGATAATATTTTTTTAATAATTTCCACACGTTCGGCAAGCTCGAAACGATGTATGATGAATTATCAAACCTTAGACCAATGATGCCTGAAAAGTGGAAAAAGAAGCTCCATTAAGGACAACAACATTCTTTATTTTAACTTTATTTGATCCCAAATGCAAACTTTAGTCAAAACATACCTAAAGAGTTGTTTTTAGTATTCCGATTTCAGACGCCATTCTCTTTTTATAAAACAGTTCTTACAGTCGTTCTTAAGACGCCCCACTTCTATCAGATTTGCGGTTGTACGCATGTGTACTATAGAAATAAAATAAAACGAAATTCCAATATAAATTCAGCGGAGGAAGTTGGTCCATCTGGGCCAACTTATCCCAAACCTATTTTTATATGAACATATTGGTTAACTTTGAAAAATAAAATACTTAAAACTGTTGAATTTCATCCATGCAATACTAAAATTTAATAACGGGAGTCACAAAAACACTGTCCGTTGTTGTAAAACTCCCACTTTTTCACCAAAATAAATACAAAAGAAACTTACTCTTTTTTCAAGTTAAAAGTTCAAGTGAGCTCAGCTCCATAAACGTGTTTATGGAGTTGAGCTCAATTGAACTTTTAACTTGAATTTTATTCAGTCACTCCACTTAAACAGAAGAATTTTTCTTTTCAAATTTTCTTCATATTCTATTAACTCTTTTTACTTTTCACCCAAAAAAAAACACAAATTAGCGCGCGGTTCTCCTTCGGCAAAAAAAATCCAACTGCAACTGATTTATCACGTGTGAGTTAGAATTAGAACACATTCTTCATTCCTGTTTGATTCTATTCGTTTAGATCTTGTGGTTTCTGAGTTATTCGCGTGATCCAACTTGCCCCGTGTCTCAACTAGCCTCGCCCTACCCTAAACTAATTTTTCTCGTGATTTATATTTTTGAGTGCTCTTTAGGTCAGTATTGATTTGGTGTACAAAATGTAATCAAATAGCTATAAAATTTCAAAAACCGCGTCGCTCCTAAATTTGTACATCCGTCCTGCGTCCATTTGTACATCGAGTTATAAATCCTAAACAGATTTTTATTTATTTATTTTTAGTTTTAAATTTTTTTTTGAAGATGGTCTTCATGGTTTTGAAATAATTGCAATAAAACTAAATTTAAATATTTTGGTGACTTTTATAAAAACACACGTTGTACTCACAATATTAATGTTTTGTATACTAACAACTGAAAACTCTTTAAAATTTTCTCTAAAGCAGCTCTTACAATTCCTAACTTTAACTTCCTGACATCTTCAAAATATCTATTTGTATTAGTGTTAAATAACGATATCGCACAGAAGTTGACTTAAAAAGTAGGTACTTTCTGACCATAATATGAGGTAGATATTTATATGATAAATGCTAATCCACATTATTTGAAATATTAATATGCATATTTAAAATTTACGTATCTACATAAATACCAACTAGGAAATAGGTACCTATATGTATATGGAAAAAAAAGCCAACAACACTTTTAAATTCAAAGCCGAGAACTCAAACTATAAAAAGAGAAATAAAATATCAAAATAAAAAGAATAAAATTTCCTAACCCACAGTGGACGTTTCGGTTTCCTAAAAGTCCACTACTTTATTTATTCTCTTGCCAAACTGCCAGTGCGATGATGACATTAAAGCCAGAAAAATCACAAGCGTGAAGGTAACGCCAGCTTGAGCTTCCATTGACGGAAACCATAAATCAAGTATGCTTGCAGAAATATTTTTTTTTCATACCTATACATGAACCACCCCAATTGGATATACATATATGCAATTAAATTCTAATTCCTATTTTTAAAAAAATTAAGAATTTGCATAAATTATTTTTTCAAATCATCAAATTTAGGTGAATCTCATCTATATGTATGATAACTTACAGAATCCTAGCAAACCTATTATAATCTTCTGAGCACTAAGCATAATGATTTATGAAGCCAAGCCTTCATCTTAGTAATTTGAAGGAACGGATCCAATTAGAAGTTATTACCGAGCTTTCTGGAAAATCGGACGTGAGATGGGAATATATTACCCACCATTGTCATCAGCAGCAGCAGTATGATCATTTGAAAGGCTGTGCACTTCTTTTTTTTTCTCGATTTGTACTTTCTACACTCTCAATTATTTGAATAGATTCAATCTCATGATTTTGTTGTTGGGGTGGCAGTGATTAAATAAGTACAAACACTCTATGACTCTTGACGGTTTCAAGTCGATGAATAAGACAGTATAAATAGGAAGCGAAACTTGTGATAAGAAATTATATCAAATTCATAGCTTAGTACAAAGTCCAATCAGTCACAAAAATGATGTACCTATTAAATTGCATCGCTGTGTCTATGTTCACATCAATTGTACTCCTCAATCTGCTTACTGTAGACAACAAGCTTTGTATCCATTTCTACTTGTGTGAAAAAATTCCTTTCAAATTGAATAGAAAATACAATTAAATTGTAGAAAAAAAAAATATATTTTCCGGACTGGGAATCAAATTGACGGATTCCTTGTAAACACATTGATACAAGCATAGCGAAGCGTTGGTAATATTTTTAAGCGGACGCATTTCTTACTTTCTCCCACTGTTAACATAAAATTTCCTGTGTTTTTATTTTGTTACTTTTTTAAACTTATATCGAGATTTAAATGAATAGTTTTTCTATAAAGGCAACAACTTGAAACACTGTTAAGCGGGTGCGTGTAATGTGTCGGTATTTTGCAGTTTAATAGTTCGAAAAAAATAAACTTTGTAAAAATAATATTTGTAAAGGCGCGGGTAGATTTTGGCGGCCTGTAGTGGCCATGTTGTTTTGGTGACATCTGTCAAGTGGATGGTTTATTTTTCAGTGACTGATGCCAACTAACCATGGGAAGTTACACGATTGAACAGCACTTTATTATCAAAATCTCTTGTGGAAAGGATGGAGATGTGGCTTCTAAGTCGACTATTCAAGGTTTGGTGGCCAAAATCGAGTCGACCGATTCAGTGAACAATCAGCCAATACCTGTACATCAACGAAATGCAAGATCTATTGAAAACATTGCCGATGCTCGTGAGAGTTCGGACTTCTTCCACAAACGACGATGGTATTGCCATCACCATCAAAGAATAGTGCTACCGATCGATGATAAACCATTTATTTTAGACCAAATTATGGATGACATGCATGTGAACGACATGTTGTTCCAACAGATACAGAATGATGCTACGTGCCACACAGCAAACGCCACAATGGACATTCTGCATGAAAGATTTGAGTGGAAGGCTAACTCTCGTGGAGGTGACTTGAATTGGCCACCAAGATCGTGGCATTTAACCCCGTTATTCATTTTCTTGTCGAGTTTCCTGAAGTCGCAGGTCTATGCAATCGACCGATGCTCTTAAAGTGAACATAACACAGGCGATCGCTCAAATTCAGCAAGATCTATGCGGAAGAGCTATGAAAAATTGGACCAATCGGATCCGCGCCACCATAAGAAGTCGAATCGGGCATTTAAACGATGTCATATTCCATACATAATGGCATAGTAAATGGGTCTTTCAAATAATAAAAAAAAGAATTTTGTTAATACTTAAATTGGTCGAAAAAAAGACGTCCTATCCTGCAATTTACATGTTAAATGCAACACCAACTAATCCCCTTAGAGCTTATCTAAGCGCGAAGAATTCTCGGAGCTTAACTTAAGCACGGAGAACAACTGTGTTATCGGTGTGAGTTACATACTTGCTATCGACAGTTTGTATGGAAATGGAAACTCTGTAATGGCGTGGCAAATCCCCGATGTGGTTTTTTCGACCAAATCCCTTCGGGCTTGCAAAAAAACACGCCTTATAATTCAATAGTTTGAGGCGTATTTTTCGAGTTTTTTGCGAGTGGGTAAATTACCCACTGGAAATTTCATTACTTTTCAGAAAGGCTTTGAAATTTTATAATTTCATACTCAAACAAAATGTTTATTTTTACTTTTCATTTTAATGATAAAGTGATATTTCTTATTTTTCTTAAAATTCGGCTCTTGACCTTTGAGTTTATTTGCTCATTGAATTCTAGAAGATATATATATTCCTTTTCAACTATACCAGGGTGTTTTGTGTTCTAATTTTAAAATATTTAAAAAAATAGAAGAGGGGAAAAATTAATGTTGTCCTTTTCCATCTTCATCTTCATCAACTTCTATTGAGCTAGCCATTTCTGTTTCTCGTTTACAGATAGGTTGTGCGTATTAAATCCCTCAAGACAGTGAGAGCAAACTATGCTCAGCTGATGCTATTTTTTCATGATCGTTCGGAAGATCAGGAAACTGACAGTGGGGTATCAGCCAAAGTGTCAGGTTTTTATGAATACATACATGGAGTCTTTTAAATGTATTTTCTATTTGACATTTATGATTGAGATTTTCGACCGAATTGAAATCTTAAACAAAGATTTGCAGAAGTCATCTGACTTCTTGTGGAACTTTGTGGAATCGCTTCAAAAAGTAGAAGCTGTTATTGATATGCTGATGGGCGCTTCCCGTGATTCCAAATTTGAGGCAATTTGGAAAAATTCCATAATAGCGGATGTTGATCAATTACTATCAACACTAAATACAAGATTCATAAATGATTCTTCTCGTTTCTTCAAACTACTGGAACGATTCATCATCATCATCGTCGGCTCGACAACCGGGGTCCGGTCCTGGCCTCCTTCAACAAGTCTCTCCACCCATCCCGGTCTCGAGCCGCCGCCATCCAGTTGCGCACCCCAATAGAATGTACCACAAAGAACTTTCCGAGCAGGTTCCTCTTCGCTCATGCGAGCTAGGTGCCCTGCCCACCGGAGTCTATCGAGCTTAATTTTTGTCACGATATCTGCTTCAAGGTAGATTGCGTACAATTCATGATTGTACCGTCTCCGGAAGGACGATGGCTGACCGCCACTGGAACGATTCGCTGTAGGCCAAAAAGTAGATGTCGATGATGTAGTTAAGTTCTACAAAGATGAATTTGATAAACAAAGACTTATTAGCAATAGGGATGTATTCCTACAGCTTTTGAAAAGACAGAATGAGTAAGCAAAAAATTTGAGAGAAGTATTTAGTTGTTTTTTGCCTGGAATCGTGGGATTATTCCCGAGTTTGTACGGTTCGTCCGGTTGCTAATCACAATCCCAGGATCATCTTGCTCAAATGAACGAAGCTTGTCCATTCTTTGTCGCTTAAAATCTTACCTTAGGTCAACAATGCTGCAGGATCGGCTCAAAAATATTGTGATATATCGCATGTTTATGCCGACCACACGGAAAATCTAAATTTGGATGAATTATTAAATAAATTTATTTCATAAAACTCCAAACAAAGTGCGGTTTTCGCATTAAAGAAACTAGTGTTTCATCAAAAGAATAAATAAAAAACTTAAGATAAAAAAATTGTATGACTTTTTTTTTATTAGTGGATTTAAGCTTTTAAAACTTACACCAACTACCCAGCTACCCACTCGGGCTGAAGCTGTTCTGCGGGGCCTGTTGAGAGTATAGCATGGGATATCGATTAAACTTCGTTAGCGTTCTGTCTAAAGTGATACAACAACGTTGAAGTTGCTTCATTAACGATTTATTTTTAGCCAGTTAGGTGTTTTTAAAAAAAGTCCAAGTATTATTGTAGGTTAAAACAAAATTTCCAACACATTTTTTTTTTGGAAACAAAAATAAAAGAATAGAATTTTTGTTTCTTTGATTTTTAAAAAAATTTGCCTAAGCCACGAAATTGCGTAATAATACCTTATTTATATTTTATGTTGAGCCAATTCATAGTCTAGTCAATAAATTATACGTCACACGAATTTGATGATTTCTAGGAAATGTTGTTGTTACTTACATGACATCGTACATGTCTGGTGAGCACAACGCATGGTAATGTTGTCAAATAGGAAAATAAATAAATTAGATTTAAATCAATGAAATTATAATGGGGCATATTCATAGTCACTTTTAAAATCCAGTTTATCTTAGACTGGGGTTTATTCAATGTTATTTAGATAGGATAAACCCAGGTCTAAGATAAACTGGAGCTTAAAAGTGACTATGAATATGCCCCAATATGTATATTCATGATTTTTGGGACATTACAATTTTCAAGATCCCCCATAATCCTCTAGAACATTTTGTCACAACTCTGAGATGCCCCACCTTAACGTGTGACATATATAATTTATGGACGGCCCCTTAAAAGCTTATTTTTGCCAGATCAAGGGGTGAATTCAACTAAGCTGATAGTTGATTGTCACATTCTATAGTCTTTAGTTTATTTTTAATTCGTTTTAAAAAGGGAGCATAATGAAGGTGTATGAGGTATACGAGGCGTTCTGAATAATAATGATCTGTATCCATTTTTGCTTAATTGTGGGATATATTTAAATCTCCGGCCTGACATCTTCAATATTTGTTAAAAAAAGGTTAACATTAAATTTAAACAAAAAAAGGTTAATTTGGTGGCGCGACAGCTAGGGTGGAGCCAAGGCCTAGTGACTTATAACCCTCAACCATTCCTCCTTGTGTGTTATGGAAAGGAAAAAAAAAAACTGTTATCAATCATTTTTTTTTCTTAAATGTCCCGTTGTATGTGGATACCCATATATATTTATTTATGTATTTATTGAACTCTAACAAGAACATTTGACTTTCTAAGAATATCTTACCGACTAATCTTAAATCTAATTAATTAAATATTATTGAAAAGTAAAACTTTACATTCATTTCGACTTAAATGGAATTCTAATATATCTTCAAATTGATTGAAACAGGAAGCCGCATTACATATTGGATTGTTCAAACCATAATTAGTATTATGTCTACGTATATAAATGAAGTCGTTTTCTCTTAAACGTAACGAACGCACAGGAGCATACATATTAAATAACAACAACATTTTTGGACTGTCAATGTGGCTGCAAATAACGTCCATAGCAAACATTGCAAAATAATAAAATCATCTGCTATGCAGAGGTTTAAGCTGAATTAATTGGCATCTGATGTTATAAGAAGGCATGTCTGAATGTAGATTAGTTTTACGTAGAGCAAACCTTGTGAACCTTTTCTGAATACGTTCAACCCGTAATGATCCTCTGTTTATTATTCAAGGTAAGACTGAACCAAAGAGACAAATAAACATTTCAAAGTATAAGGGTCACTAAATTTTTAGAATTTCTGAAAGGAAAACCAAGACTGGCATTAGCTTTTGAAATTAAAAAGTCTACATGCAACGCAAAACTCAATTGAGGATCGAAAATAACTCCCAAATTCTTTATCGTCGAGACCCGAATGAGATCGTTTTGTGATATTTTATACTCGAATATAATTTAATTTTTAGATCTGGTAAATGTCATAATAGAGCATTTACGAATATTAAGATGTAAACAGTTAACAACATACCAACTCGTTAGTTTGTCAATATCTTGTTTAAGTTTCATACAATCCGTCACAGTTTGAATTCGCCTAAACAATTCAAAATCATCTGCAAAAAGTAAACCACTTGAGTCCAAAATCAAATCTGGTAAGTCATTTATAAAAATGAGGAAAAACAGGCTACCTAAATGGCTTCCCTGAGGAACTCTTGAGTGATTTAAAATAGCTTTTGAAAAAAGCGATCCCAATTGAACGTACTGCTTTCGATTTCTTAAGTAACTCATTATCCAGTTGAGTAGGGCAGAATGAAAACCAAAGCTTACCAACTTACACTCTAAAATATCAAACTGAACACGGTCAGAAGCTTTGGCAAAATCAGTGTAGATAGCATAAACTTGAAAGTGTTGTTCTATACTGTTAAGGCAAAAGTTCGTGAAAATTGCCAAATTTGTTGTAGTTGATCTACCACTAACAAATCCATATGTTGATCCTCAGATATAAACGACCGGGTAAGATTGTTTAGTTTACGCTTGACAATTGCTTCAAAAGTTTTAGGGATCAATTGTAATTTAGCTATTGGCTTATAATTTTCAATATTCTGCATGGAGCCAGATTTATGAATTGGTGTGATAAAGGAAAACTTCCAGCAATCCAAAAATAAACCTTTAGACAACGTAACATTCTATGAAGCGGTAATAGCAAATTATTTTTACAGTTTTTTACAAACAAGGCTGGAATATTGTCAGGTGGAAGAGTATGAGAACTATCAAGAGATGATAGTTCACTTAATATGTCATCCTCAGGGATATAAAGACTACCCAAATTAATAAAAGAGTTATCACGAATAGATTCTAAATTAGACTTTGATTCGGCAACATAGTTAGATTGAAAGAAATTTGCAAACATATTACAAACACCTTTTAAATCACTACTTATATCGTCTTTGTACTTCATTGTAAGCGGAATACCGATTGATTTTCTTTTAGTATTCAGAAAGGTCCAAAAAGCCTCAGGGTTGTTTTTTATTTTAGATTCCACGGATAAAATATGCTGATGATATAGAAATCTTTTTTAAAATTCGTATTCCTTCCTCAAACGACAAAAAGTTGCATGAAAGGATGATTCATACAAACTGTTTCTATACACCCGTTTCATTTCACTTTTTAAGTTAGTTAAACGTTTGTTAAACCAGATTGGCTTATTAAAATTCAAGACTTTTTTAAAAGGAACACATTTAGAGAAAACGTCTTCCATTACATGAACAAACAAAGCATAGACATCCTCCAAATTAGATAATCCCGATAAACTTAAATTCCAATAATTCAAAGATAAATAATAATTTATATAATTATAAACCGCTTTTAAAAAGTCATAAACATAACTATGTTGCTCAGAATCGTTAGAAAAGCAGTTTAATAAAAAAAATATCAAAAGAAATAATTAAGGCCTTGTGATGGACACTATTGTTTGATAATAAAAAATCGGCTTCAGTTATACTTTTAAATTTAAATCCTCATAAGCAAAAACTAAGTCTAAGACTCGGCCAATACTATTATGAATTCCATTAGCAAAACTCAAAGCGAGCATAGAAAATATACAAAAAAATATAGATGCATACATAATAAGATCCATACATAATAAGTGCATTTACTAACTACGTGATTTACCTTGAAGCTAAACTTCCCATTTTTTTTGAATTTCATGTATCTAAAAATTAAAGCTCAATTATTTCTTTATGTGATGCCATCGAGGCTATCTAGTATCAAAACTCAAATAAATAAATTTTCCTTTAATTTAACTAGTAAGTAGGTACTTCTAACTATTAGACTTTGAATAAAGTTTAAGCTCGATAGTAAACCTTTTTAATAAAGCATGTTGTTAATTATTTAATTATTATCTTCTGACCATGAACCAACCAATAAAAACCAAAAAAAAACACACACCAATACATATTATTTTCAATGGTTTCATTGACTTTTTGAGCATAATACTATTCGTGAATCGTGGGAAAAAATATTTGAAACAGAGTTGCGGTTTATCATAAATCGAAAGTCCAATATAAATATTTGAAGCCTTCCGAAAAGAATTTAGTTTTGGCTTCCATAAATTTTGGTTTTGGTTTGGTTCAGTTAATCCTTTAAGAAAATAGTTTCTAGACCTTTCTCTCAAAGCTACTTTTAAAAATTAAAGGACAAATAATTCAAATCAATAACTCAGTTAAGCCCGACAGCATTATTACTACCAAGCAGGTTTAAATATAGAATTTATTTGGCCGGAAGTTATAGTTTCTTATTTTTAGTTTTAATTTATTTTAGTCGAATTGTTTTAAGTTGAATTGATTTAGTCGAAATTTCCGTAAATCCTAAGTATGGGTCTTAATGCCAACTCAGAAAGGCAATAACCCCAGCGCGGGTCTTAATGCTTTTTTGTGGTGGGTCTTATTGCCATTAAAAAAAGAAAAAAAAGTCCGTGGGTGTAGTTTCCTTTTATTTTGAGAATTAAGACCCGCGGGTTTTATTACACTGCACCGTTTTGAGGCTTGCTTACAAGGTTTAAGTAAAGTTTTGGTTTGTTACAGATTTAAATATCGCAACAGGGTCATAATTCCACAAAACAAATTCAGTTGGGTCAAAACACAACTGTGATTTTTTTTCCTGTGGACTTATGAGCCTGTGCCAATATTTATGTGTCAACTCATACTAATCAGAAGCTCACATAGTGAAATAGGCTTTTAAAATACCAAATCTGTGCTGGAGTATAAGTCAATTTCGATAAAATTGACAAATTGGTTTTTAGTTTTCAATAAGTTGAACACTGTTTTATTAATTTAAGGCAACCACCAATGGAGCTTAGCATTTTTTAGGGATCGTCTAGTAAAAGTTTAAAATAATTTCATATTTTTCACAGATTTTATAACGACCAAAACTCGCAAAAATCTTAAATCATGTCATTTAGTTCAAGGTTTTCTTTTTTGCTTGATGCACAGATACTGTATCTGAGTATCTTGTATTGTACCACTATCCGATATGGATAAATCAACTTCTCATAAACCTCAACAAACTAGGAAATACAAAAACAAAAAAACAAGTCACCAATCTAGTTTTTTGGTTCCTTTCCATATCGAATTCGCTGCATATATTTCGCAAATGAAATTTTATATTTAAACAAAACAAACAAATAAACAAACAAGTTAACCGCCACTACTTAATTTTTAAATAAATTAAATTTTTTATAATGTAAATGTGTATAAGGTATAAATGGTGTTAACTACAACTGACCACACAAAAGTATTTTTTTATATTATTTTGAGTTTCATTTTCAGTTCCCATATTTTGTATTTCTATTGTTGCTGTTGGTATATCTTTTGATAAAATAAGTCACACAATTAAAACGCAATATTGCAACAATGAAAATGAAAACGCAATGTTTTAGCAATGTTGTGCTGTGTCCCAGTTCGGAAGAAGAAGAAACTCTTTGAAGTGTAATTTCTCGGGGCTAACTATCGGGCTTTCTGACACACTTTCCAACCATCAACGTCGTTGTTGCCGTCGTCGTCTTCAGTCGGACGTTGAGTGAAGATATTATTTTGTTAAAGCTAACGTGACACCACGTGCGGGAACTATGGCGCACTATACCCAACCTATACCTACTATTCGACTTATAACCCGCCTCAGCTATAGCACAAGAGTCTAGGAATAAGGTCATGAGATACAAGCTGACCTGTTCGTATTCTCAGAACATATTGTAAGTGCGACCTTTGATAAGAAACCTGCAATTAGGTATATCTCTCTATCATTAAGCAATTAACCAAACATTCTTCTAAGTAGGTATACTGTTGAGAAATTCTATATGAACCCATATGTAACGCACAGTGGTTCAAGGTTAAAAAAAAAAACACAACAGATTTTAAGAATTTTCATTATTATCCAATTAAAAGCTCAGCGAAAATTAAGATAAGCTGAATTTTATGGAAGTGACTCTAGAATGCCAATTATAACAGTTTTGGTTTATAAAGTACTGTTAATGCTGCCCGCAGGGACAGGGCCCTTCACCGGTGGCCATACTTCAGGCACCCAGAATTTTTTTTCAAGTCGCGCTAAGCGCGTTAACGCACGCCCACTTTTAAGGGCGAACAACTTTTATAACTGTTATAAATTGGAATGTCTCTAGTCTCGTCCGAATTTTATAGTGGACAGCTTTGTTTTGCCATCGAAAGCACATAAACTACTTAAGTTTGAACCAATGTATTCGATTTTGTGGGGTGATAAGGTCAAAGTACAGTTTTTTCAATATCTCGAAAACAATCAGTTTATTGGTTTAAAATATCAAGACCGAAATTGTAGCTTATAAAATTTTAAACAAAAAAGATTACACCAGTTTTTTTTCATGATTACTAGATTTTGAGAAAAACGTCAATAAACGTTACTTTACGTTTAGGAGAGATGTGTGACCCTTAGGCCCAGTTTTTCAGTGGTGAGTTAACTCTAAAAGTAAATTAACCCACAGTGAACTGAGAGAGCAGTGGAGAATGCATGAAGAACGACTAAACAAACTCGTTGGATAAGACATCAAAAGCATCAGTTCAGTTAATCCTGAGTTAAGTCACCAAATTTGATGAGTTAACTCGGGTTTAACTTTAATCTCGCACTGAAAAACTGGACCTTATTAATGTTGTTGTTTCTTTAAATTCTTGGTTATCTAGATCCCTAGGAGCTTCATTTTATTATTATTTAATATGTCATCGAATTCGGTATTATAGTTAATGGTTTTCTTACCAGCTCTCTATGCAACTCGAACCACTGTTTTGTGGCGCATTCTTAGGCATAAAAATGTTCACATCACTATTAAAAAAAAAAAAAAAAAAAAACGCAATAACACTCCCGGGTTCTTTGATTACCATATCAAGAATTTAATATGCGAACTATGGCTTCAGATTGGACATAATTTTGAAGGTGTCTCTGTCTATAGCTCAGCTTGAATGGGAATCAGTAAAAATGCATTATTTGCAAAGGAAGAATTCGAACATAGAATTCATAAGGCAGCCAGTGTTCGGGGCATATCGATGCCGTTAAATTGTTAAGTTTTATTTTTTTTGTAAGCCAATCTTAAATTTTAGTCACATCTTAGTTTGGGTATTATGGCAATAAGTAGGTAGGTACATAACATATCATGAGCTTTGGCAATGCGGTAATTATTTTCCGTTATGTTGTTATACCAACCCAACAAAACGACCGACGACAACGAAGCTTGCAGAAATGGTAATTTCAACTTCTTTCTCGCTTAAGGTGTATGTAGCTTATGCTCGAGTTTCAGCTGTTGTAGGTTTTTATTTCCATTTCTTTGAAGTTGTGGGCAAAAAGGTCAACAAGTTGTAGTTTGTGGAGCACCACCGCCGCTCTGTTTTTTTTTTGTGTTTTTTTGAGCTGCTAGCTGGTGCGAAACTTAATCGCATATGGCAGGCGTGATTGTATAGTTTGTAGGCAGCAGCGGATAAACGGTGACTAGTGCTCTGGATTAACCGGTTACTTGCATGGTCACGGTAGTGTGGTTGTTGATGATCATTTAAGCCATGGACTGTTAACAATGCATCGGAAGTTGTCTGGGTTTCTATATTTTTTATTTTTGGTTTGATATGAGATACGAGTTGGTTATACTACCTTTACTAGATTTCTTTACCTGATGCTGTCTTAGCTTTGGTATGTAGCAACGGGCATAAAAAGGGCGAAAGCACGAGGTTTTTTTTTTATTGTATTGTGATTGTGTACTGTACAGTGTACACTGTACATACCTAGTTGAAACGAAATGGTTAAATATGAACCATTTGGACAAAGATAAATATTGCACCACTTTTACCAGTCAGAGGCGATGCATATAGGTAGACAAACGCTGAGAATTAATTAAATCAGTTAAGGGGAAAATATGTTTTAGTAACCCATTGAATGCGCAAATATTTGATATAAACACTATAAATACTGGGTAAAAATTCAATGGGTGATATGAATAAAACGGAGCACGTTCTCAGAGAAGGTTCTCCATAAGAATCAGAGAAGCTGCTCAAAAAAGAAGTACCTGATACCGTTTCGTATGAATAAAATTATATTTCATTCAGTGAGCACTTCCTCATTTACACAGAGTAGATGCTCTCATACCCCGAGTCAAATTCAACTGTTTTTTTTTTTTTGTATTTGAAAATCATTTCTATGATTTATAAAAAATGGCAATGTAGGCTTTTATATCATTCGGTATTGTTTTTGATTGAAAATCAGTTTTTCTTTAAGAATTAGGAGTGTAAGCGTCGAAATTTTTCCGTTTTGACTAGCATTTTATTGTGAAGGATAGGAAAACATTGTTTGACTTGTGCAACACATTGTTCAATTAAAACTCCGCCATTTATGAAAAACAAATTATAAATAGCTATTTAGCTCAACTTTGAGCAATCGAATGAGCTAACTCACAAATAGGAGCAGTTGCTCCTCTCGATGGAGTATACGTGCTTTGCTTTATTCCTACCTTAAAATGAAATAGGTGCTTATTTTGAGGAGATGCTCATCAATCCTTGAGCACCTACTCAAGTGTTGAGGCTTGAGAAGGTGCTCCTTTTTATTCATACCACCCAATGTGTTTCATTTTTTGTTGATAAAATTATTTGAATGTTCTAAAAGCAATAAATCTATTTTAAGAAAACTTAAAATAATCTGGTTTCTAGTTTCAAAAATCATTAGAGCCAGAGAGTACAGCAGTTCCGCATTGAAGCGGCACAAAACCAACTCCAACGGTATTCTGCGTTGATCTTTAGTCCATGATGAGGAAATTACTGAAACTGTCACATTCCTTCACATTTTGTTCAACTTTTAAATTACAGCCGATTAAATAATAATTGAACGAAGTCCAACGCCGGATGATGTTCACTTCAATACGTTGCATGCAGCGTTCAATCACTTTATTTGGCTTTTAAAAATACCAACAATACCTACTTCTGGGAATAGATGACACCTGTATCTTATTTTAAGACTTCCAAGCAACAATTTTTTTTTATTTTCTTCACACGAAAACGACGTTAATAATAATTTTAATATCGATTTGTTGTCAAACTACGAGAAAACTAGTTTTATGTCTAAAACTAGAAATGAGTTTAAAAATTTAAACTAGTTTTACATCCCAAAGTGAAGAACACCATTTTTTTGTGAAAACTAGTTCTAACAAATTTGTTCAAAACTCGAAATAAAACTAGTTTTAACGAAAATTAGTTTTATTGCTAGTTTTACAAATTGTGAATAATTTGGCCGTTAGAAAATAATAATATGCACGACAAAATGAAATGCCCGGACCCTTAATTTATATTTGTTGTTTCTTACAAATAACAATATAGCATGATTACAACTGGCAATATAGGGCAAGTTTGTAGCATTAGAATATCTCGGGATTTTAAGCTCACACAAAAAAGGGCCCGAGCAATTAATTTTGTTTGAAAAAGGAGTGGAGACTTCTCCAAGAAATCTATACTAAAGGGTTTTCCAATAAGAGGTATTATTTTGAATATCCCGCTATTTCGGTAGCTGTCACTTTTGAAGCTGTCATTTTTTGACATTTGACAAGTAGAAACTACGCCATTAATAAAAATGGAACGATACACGCTTCAACAACGCATTGAAATTATTAAAATTCACTATAAAAATGGTGAAAATTTGGCAGAGACGGTTCGTAAAACTAAAACATTTTTGGGTCGTCGTGAAGCACCTTGTCGGACAGCAATACAGAAATTGGTGGACAAATTCGAGCTGTTGGGACAAGTTAGTGATGTGAAGAATAAAACCCGTGCACGTCGCTCAAGAACAACTAAGAATATTGCTGTTGTAGCCCAAAGTGTTGAAGAAAACCCAGGTTTGTCCATTCCTCGTCGTTCTTTGGAATTAGGCATTCCACAAACGTCATTACACCGTATTTTGCATAAAGACTTGGATCTTAAGGCTTATAAAGTTCAGTTCGGCTGATCATCAACAACGTCGTGTCTTTGCTGATTGGGTCCTTGAAATGCATGAAAATGATCCGGAATTTCATCGAAAAATCATCTTGACTGATGAGGCCCATTTCTACCTCGGAGGCTACGTCAACAAGCAAAACTGTCGCATCTGGGGCTCGGAAAACCCAAGAGTTATTGTTGAAAAGCCTCTCCATCCTCAACGCGTGACTGTTTGGTGCGGTTTATGGTCCGGCGGGGTCATTGGACCTTACTTTTTCGAAATTGAGGCTGGAGCAACAGTTACGGTCAATGGATTGCGCTATCGAGAGATGATTAATGATTTTTTATGGCCGGAATTGGATGGTATTGACCTGGACAACGTTTACTTTCAACAAGACGGCGCTACGTGCCACACAAGCAATGAAACCATCGATCTTTTACGGGAAAAGTTTCCGGACCGTGTTATCTCTCGAAGAGGTGATCACAATTGGCCACCGAGATCTTGTGATTTAACACCTTGCGACTTCTTCCTTTGGGGCCACGTGAAAGATAAGGTCTACGCCAACAGCCCAGCGTCGATTCAAGACCTCAAAGATGGAATTCGTGAGGCTATCGAGGACATAGGGCAGCCACTTTGCGATTTGGTTATGGAAAATTTCATGAAAAGGATATGGTCCTGTAAGCGTGGTCGTGGCGGCGATTTGGCTGATGTTGTGTTTCATTATTAACGGCATACCTTCCTCTTTATCATGAAATAAACATCCGATCACTTATCTCAAAAAATGCCATTTTTCTTTGAATATCAAAATAACACCTCTTATTGGAAAACCCTTTATTATGCTAAGGAAAATATATATTCGAAGGAATGTACTGAAATGAGGAGTGTTGTACTTCCGTGTTTTTTTTAAATCAATTGTATTAAAAACGTACAATTGTAAGTCGTTTTGCAGCACTGGTACGTATTTTGAATCTATACATATAAATTCCATTACTAATGAAGCCAATATAAATTGGGGCCAGTTTTTCAGTACGAGATCATCCGATTGTCGGAGTTGAACCCGAGCTTACTTCTGGAAAATTTACAATCTATACTTTATGGAGTCTAAGTTAATTTTTCTTTTCATAAACTGCTTCTTTACATAACTCTGGATTAATTTAATTTAGAAAATTAACTAACTCTGATTTATTTCAAATTTAACTCAAAGTATATTTTCTTATCTTTTTTTTTTAAAGAATCGCCTTTTTGTTCGATTCATTTTCGGATTCATCTGCCAGGTTTGGTTACGGAACTTGATAATAATATTGACACACTAGATCCAAAATGCATCGAGGCTTTCTTTTAAAGTTGAAAGTTGGAAAGCTATTACCTTTTCATTACCAACAACAAAGTCAAATGTATTTATACAACGTACCCTGTCTTCAAAGTTGAAGTTCTTCTTTATGGTTTGTCTTCATTTCAAAACTAATATATTGTTAATTGTAGTTAAAAACTTAAGCTTGGCTAAACCTGGTATAAACACAGATTTAAGACTTCCAATGTGAAACTAACCATAAGAGTGACTATATAAGCTGACTCATTAAAAATCGAATGTTTATCTACCTATACATACATTATTTTTATTTTTATATACTTTCGAAGCCTATTCGTTACAGTTTTTATTATCTAACGATAATAATTTTCCTATTTGGTCATCGCACAACATGTCACGTCATTGTTTACAAATAAATTCGATTGTTGAAATAATTAACTACATTATATGCATTGTATGTATTATAAGTGTTTCAAGTAAGATGAATGAACTTGAATGCGGCTACGATATAATGTGACAACACAAATTTTTCACTTGTCGATGATGTGTGTGATGCCTGTACACAGTGACGGACTTACAAAAAGTACTTTAAACTTTTTAATATTTTTAGTATATTGTTTTACTATTTGTGACACATGTAGAATCGATTGTCTTTAAATCAAAACAATATATCAATTAATCCTCGAAATTACATTATTTGTTGAGTTTTACCCTGATAATGGCAACGCTGCTGTCGGGAACGTCACGCTTTCTTTTTTTTAGACGTAAAGTTGTGAGGGAAGTAATAATTTGTTCTGTCTTCTTATTTGACAATAAATAATTTTTATTTTACCTCAGATAACTATAATTAAATACTTAACAAAATAAAATAAAGTTATATAAAAAAATACAATTTATAAAAATATATATACAAAAAAAAAACTAATGTATAAAAGTTTACATCTACCCCCTCTACTGTTCTAAATTGTTAAAAAAATGTGTGTGTGACAAAAATAGAAGAGGCCAAATATTCCACTGGAATATCTGAGGTGCAATATATTTGTTAAAAGGCATCAAATTGTCTATGAATAAATATATTGCTTCGAAAAAATGTCTGTGCTTAGGGCCATTAAAATGTCTAAATCCCTTCCTGGAGTGTGTTATGTTGTCTATAGTTTATCACGAAGTATAATAAATTGTAATTAATTGTAAACTCCAAATGTGACAAAGTTGAGTTCACCTGAGACTGAGAGAGTGTTGTTTAGGTGTGTCTACCTATGTCTATTGCTCAAAAGAAAAGAAAGAATTTTAATTCCAGAAGTTCTACGAATTTTTATTTATTTAATTTCCGTTTAAGGAGAAAGTTGACATATTTTTTGGTCAAACAATACATTTTGTTTTTGTTGTTTTTTGAGTTGATGGATTTAAGTGGGCTGAATAGTTGTTTAAGAATGTTGACTTTTCGATTTCGAACAAAAAATAAATAAGTTTGGGCCAGTGTGTATTTATTAGTCATCAACGCATGAATTGCAATCGAAATTGTGTACGTAGGTATACAACATGTTTGTTTGGTTTCTAGATCACATTAGGTGACTATATATTGAGCTGGAATGCTTGATCATACAACGACACTAGAAAAAGATGTGAATTGTTGTTTGATTCAATTACTCAGAGAATAAGAACAAAACTACGAAATTGAGTTCAGTAGGAGACATCAATTTAAAAATGCGTTGTTTTTGAAAAAAGAGACTTTTCCACAAAATTTTGCTCCAACTGACTGTGAAAAATAAAACATATTTGCAATGATCATGAAATTGATTGTTGCGTTTGTTTGCCATACAGAGGTGAACATTTCAAACAGAATCTTCGTACTGTAGCCCAAAAAACTTATACTTTAACTTCGGAAAAAAATCGGACAAATATGAATTTTGGTGGCGAGCCTTATTTATGTATATGGTGTTTATCATTTCCTAAAAAGTGGTTTAATTTAGACCAAGGCTTTTGATTTTGCGAGGTGAAAGAGGTGCAATATTCAGATTGTCACGAGTACGATAACTATGGCGCCAAAACCTGATAACGATTTTTGTAGAGTTGTACAAAAACAAGCATTTTTAACTATGGTAGGGGGGGCGGGTCTATCTCGCCCCGTTAAGGAGGTAGCGGCAATTTTAGACAAAAATTACTTAAAATGAAAATAAAATTATTTAAAACCAACAGCAATACTTAAATTAAATTAAATTATTTATGCCAAAAATTATGCATGAAAACTCAAAATTTTGATAAAATAATTAAAAAAAAAAGTTTAGACCAATTTTTTTCAAAATTGTGAAATTAAGTGCTATTTTGGCTTTTTGTGGTCAATGCTTTGGTATATTGATTCTAAATCAAACACAAGACACCGAATGGTTTTATATTTTCTAGTTTTTAAGAAAATTGAAAATTTCTAAAACTACTTTTTTATGATAGTTTTGTTTTTTTTTTGGTATTTACGGTGATGGCACCAATACGATAACTAGGGTGCCGCAAATTAATAACGGATTTTTGTAGAAGGGTAAAATAAAAGCATTTTTTGCAATGGGAGAAGGGGTCTATCTCCCTCTTTTTAGGCAGGTGGGGCAATTTTCGAAAAAAATTACTTAAAATTAAAAAAAAAGATTTAAAACAACGGCAACATTTAAAATACAAAATTATAGGTTCTCTGAAATCCAGAAACTTATTCTTTTATCATTTGCTTCAACGTAGTTATTTGTGTTACCTAATAGTTTTTGAAAAAAAAAAAAATACTTTCAAACTAAAAATTTATAACAAAAAAAAATTAAAAAAAATTACTTTTTTTTAATTCAAAGTTGTGAAATTAAGTACTGAACTTGATACACTCACAATTATTTGATGTCCTTATAAATTCTTAATCGAACACTGAAATCTAGATGGTTTTATGTCTTCAAGCTTATGAGAAAATTGAAAATTACCAATACTACTTTTTCATAAAATTTTAATTTTTTTGTTATTTATGTAAGCTAGTTTATCCCTTCTGCCATAGTAAAAAATTTGTGGCTTGGCACCAAAGTTATCCTACTCTCCCCTTCAGATTTTTGTAAATCACTCGAAAACTATCAGGTTCTTTAAGAAAATGTGTAAAGACAAACAAACAACACACACACAGGAATGGTTGAGAGTTGTAAGTCACTAGGCCTTGGCTCTTCACGGCCTGTCGCTCCACCAAATTTATTTATTTATTTTAAGAACAAAATTTTAGCACATAAAATTGTACACAAAATGGTAAACATTTTTACAGATTTTAAGAAAAACACTGTTGTGGGTGCGTAAAAAGTGCAACAATATTTAAATTACGCACGTTTTTCTAAAAATCTTTTGCTCTTACGAAAAAAAAAATGTTAGAATGCGATTGTGTAGAATTTCATGAACATTGTAGCCAAAAATTATTGTTTCTTAGAAAACTCTCCAAAAATCTCAACAGTTTCAGAGATATATTTAATTAAAACTGATTCTTCCCCTTTCACCCTCATTTCATATAACTTGTAGTTTACTCGAATACAACAGCCGGAAAAAATTACAAAAAGAAGCCAAACTTCGAAAAAAAAAATCTGAAAAAGCCGAGATTTGCTGACACAAAGCTGCATATTGGTAACCCCACTAAGTACAATAAAACCCGCGTTCATTATTAAGCACAGTAAGCAAAATAACACCTGTTGGCTTTTTTCCTTTTTGGAGAGGCAATAAGACCCAGCACAAAAAAAGCACAAAGACGTGCGTTAGTTATTGCCTTTCGGTATTGGATTTAAGGCCCATATTTGAAATATCATTTAGGGCCATTTTTTGAAACGAATCTTAAATATTCAAGCGCTTACTTGAGCACTGCACAATTGCACATATACTATTATAGCGGAACAACAGAGTTATGTGAGCCGGACTGAGCCCCCAAGAGGGAGTTCAAATCGTCTAAGCCCGGTAAGCGGGCCACCCAAGATATTGTTGCCCAAGAAAACTGATGAAGAAATCTAAATAATTTTACTGCAGTCTTGAGGTACACATTTTTGTTTTAACAGGGTGGGCAAAAGATTATTTCCACGAAATATACTTTTATTTGTCATTTCATTAGGTTTTATCTTTCCTTCAAAAGTTATTAAAATTTTACATATTACGAAAGGAGCTTTTGGCCCACATTGTATTTAGTAAATGCGTTAAATTTTGATCTGTTCATGGAATTGAAACCCACAAGAAAAAGGAATTTAAGCCCACTGCTTTAGTTTCCATTTCAAAGAGGAAACCCTCGGAAACCCTTGCACTGTACCATCTAAGAAGGATCGGCTGATGGTTATATGTCTTTCAGAAATACTTTGAATATTCATATGATGGTGCCCAAGGCCTTGCAGATTCTTTGTTTTATACATAGTCTCGCGTTTAAGCTTTTAAAGTTTCAAATTTTCTTATAATTTTTATCTGATATTAAACAAAATTCTAATTTTGACGCCTTCCCCTAGAATTGGAAAAGCTCGTTTATTTTTGCCAGCATTTCGAGCTCGAAAGGTCAAAATCACCCACTCACTGGCCTAAAAGGCATAATACGCAAATCTAGATTTCTTGATGAATATTTAGAATTTTGTAAAACGGATAAAGTCCGCTTAACGGATTCGTAGAGTTCTGCGCATTAGATTTATCCATTATAGATTTATATCGCACTCTATAATGCGAAAGATGCAAATTGAACCGGTTCCCCCATTCGAGCCAAATCCAAGAAAAATTGTAAGAAACTATTTTTATGTACCACTACCTTTAGAGTCGTAGCCTATTTAGGAATTCATTCCTAGACACTGTTTGCTCTACTTAATTCCAATTGAACCTACAAACAACCTAAGCATATACCTACATCTTAGCTCTACCTTAAGGCTTGAGATGCTTGTCACGTATTATGTGTCGTTCTGTGTAATCAATTGTTATACTGACTGGTTGAATATTTTTATAGGATTTTGCCACCAAACGTTGTTTGATCAAACAATTTAAAATTATTTGCAAATAGTAATCAAGCCTTCCACGGTAGGCGCGGGATACCAATATTCGAATGGTTATATGTTAACCATTTTGTATCTTTCGTGTTGTTTGGATAATTTGAAAAACATTAAAGTTCGTAACCAGCACACATAACACATACAAAAACAAAAACCATCAAGCCCGTATGTTGTTTATTGTGAAGCTTGTGGACTTAATAAACTATTGGATTGTGCAAAGTATCTCTCAGGTGAATTTAAATCAACTTTAATTCGATTGCACCTCGAATTTTATTTGTATCCTAATTTGAGTTGTTGGCGGTGCGGCGTCGTTGTGGTCTTTTCCTATTAAATAACAGAATCCACAGGAATTGCTTTATGCAAAAAGGTGTGGCACACAAGACTGCGGTGCATGGGATTTATAATTTTTAACTGCAAATGACAGGCTGATGATGGCATAGGCTTCATGCTGGCTTGGGTCTTAACATGTAGAAGGAGTTGTGTTACATTATTTATAACTGATGTATGCATTATACTAGGCTTTGACTTTAGATAGAGCTCAATGAACCTTTTTGTCGGTATCTATGCTGAATTCTTTATGATACATAAATGTGGACCGTGTTCTTGTTTAAAAGTACGGAAGTAGCCAGCATATCTCTTGTAGATGTAGTGATGAAATGCAACTAGACTTACTACCACAGGTTTTGTTCTCTGTGCTGCGAGTTATTCAAACTACTGTGAAAATATGATTATCACATAAATACAATTATAACTTGTTTCGTGTTTGATCGCTCATCACGTTAATACTGTTGGATGCACTGAGCAGTGCTGGGGAGCATTTTTAAAAGAAATTCCCTCAGGTTAGTAGAAAATTTCCTAAATTCTAAAAATGCAATATTTGATAATACTAGCAGACCCGCCCGCTAATTTTCGTTTGACCCCATTTCACCCTACAAATATTAAAATTTGAAAAAGAATATTCCTAAAGCCATTTCCTAAGAAAATCTCTATACACAAAAAAATAATTTCCTAAATCAAACATTTTTTTTTTCATTTTCACCGCATTTCACACTGCAAGTCGCAATTTTTTAAAAATAATATTTTTAAAGCCATTTCCTAAGAATAACCTTTCAAACGCAGGTAGAGAATTTTTAATCGGATACGTCTTTTTCATTTTACCCAATTTCACCTTATAAAATGAATTTTTCCAATATTTTTATAATTATTCCGCTATTCGGGACGGAGACGAATCCAACAAATCAAAGATCATTAAAATCAGTTCAGCAGTTCTTGTGTTATATAGGTGTTATAACTTAACTGACTTTTTTTTATATATTAAGATATTAACCTTCGAAAATTAAATTATCTTCCTTTTCAAGTCTTATAAAATTTTCTAAAAAAATAATTCTGATATTTCATTAACTTTATTTTTTTAGCCTTTTTTTCAATAATTCTAGAAGAATCTATTATATTTTTTCCAGGGAATTCCCACAAAATGAGTCAGTTTTCCCTTCATCTCGTTAGGGGGTGAAATTTACAGAGAAAAGGGGTTTTGCCATGATCTCCCACCACTGGCTACTGAAATACATTGTTTATTTAATTTTTTTTTGCAAATGTTAAGCCGTTGTTTTAGAAAGTATCTTATAAAGATGTAACCACAAAAGAACATTCAAATATAAATATAATAATGAAAGGAAAGGGGAAATATTTTGTGCCCTTAAGTCATATGATTTAAAAGTTTAGATTTTTTACTTTATTTATTACTTTACTTATATTGCAAAAGCTTGCTCTGTTAACTATAGGTAGGTATACATTTTTGAGATTTTTGTTTTTTTTTAATTTTTTTTTCGCACATTTGTTAGACCATTATTCTGCTCTAAAAGGCAAGTTATGGTTTTGCGTTAAGAAAAATGTTCGATTTTTTAATTAAAGCTAAATTCACTATAAGGGAGATGTCCAAGAAAGTGGGTTTCTTCAAACCATCCAGAGAGGTTCAATAAGAAGAAAAATAAATTATAATACAAGTGGGCTTGGCAGTATACTTATTTTACTCAAACCACTTTCAAAACCTTTCTTCGGCGAAATTACGATTCATAGAATCGGCGCCGGCAATAATAAGGGATTTTTTTAGAGGGACATACTACAAAAACTTATTACAGTAAGAAGGGGGAGGGGTCTATCTCTAAATTATGGAAACTGCTTTTGAATTATATTTTTATTTTTTTGGGTAATATTTGAAGTTTTGCGTTAGTGATTGAATCCGTTGAACCCGCCAATCTAATCAAGTTTTCCAAAAAAAACGTTGGGACCTGCCTGGCGATTGTACATATGTAAGTGGACAGCTTAGTTGCTTGACGGGACAGAAAGAGGGAGTTAAAATCCATTTAAACCACGTATAGTAGTTAGAAAAAAAATATTCGGCTGTCTAGTGTTTATTAAACCGTGAATATTAAACAGATCTACTATCTTTCTTCACAATTTCAAAAGTGCACTCGCACTTTTTTCATATATATTGATTTTTTTTTTGTAGAAAATGTCCCCTCCCCTCCCACCTATTTCGGAGAGATTTTTGACCCCCTCCCATATTAAAAATGCTCGTATTGCGTCCCTCTAGACAATTTTTATTTTTATTAATTTGCACCGTACCGCCCCGTACGAATCGTAATCTTGCCCTTTCTGTTTCTAATAGGCTCACAAACTCTGAAAATTTCAGCGATATTGTTTCTTTAGTTTTCGAGTTTATACACGCGACACACAAACTTACATTTATTTAAGATCGCATTTGTCTTTGAATAAAAAAAAAATTATTTATTCAAACTGATAAATCATTAATTGTTAGGTTATAACATAGATATATTAATTTAAACAACTTGTTTCCATTTTTTGCCTCCAAATATGAGTTGCAAAATTGCATTGATTTTTTTTCCTTTATCCAGTTATAATAGTTTGATTGTAAACTGTAAATAAAGTGAATCAACGCTGTGATTTGTTGTTTTAATTTTAAATCTATGTCAATCTACATAGTGTACCAGATAATGTCTTACAAAAGATGCAATATCTACTTTAAGTGATTTACCAATCGAGTACTATTGTAAGCATATAGTTAACTGTTTTGAATTTGAAATAGTTATTTGTTTTGTACTCAAGAGATTATTTCTTTGCTTAAATTCAGCCTTTTATCAGATAAACAACGGATTTCTTATATAACTTTTAAGACTGAGAAATACTTATGTAGGTAAGTATATATATGTAGGTATGAAAGTACCACGTAGTAGGTACCTTAAGACTAAAGAGTACCTATTTACTTATATATTAAAGTTTTTCAAATATATTTACATTTATCTCGTGGAATGTTTATAATGTTTTGTAATATTGTATAATGATTTCCACTGGCTTTATAAATATTATCTTTTTAAGTACCTACATTACTATAATTGTAAAAATTTAAGCAAATTTGAAAGAAACAATTAAAATGGGCACAATTTTCTCGTTTATATTTTGCTAATGTAGTAATCTACGTATATATTTAATTTGAATATTGTTAATAAGCAAATATATCAAGCACTAGGTGAATCGACCCGGCTTCGCACTGGTAGACAAAGACAAACTTTAAGCTTTGCATACAAATTACAAACCAAAAATAGTGTAGCCAGTGTTGTCGTTTCGCAAATTCTAAGAGTAGCACTTGTCAGAAAATTTGGGGAGCATTTTTAGAAGTTGAGGAGCCCTTCAAAAATTCAAAATATTCATACAATAATATAACTGCAAATGAAAAAAAGAGAAACGCAAAATCTTTTTTCTATCGAAACATAAAAATTTTATTTCATCTTTAACAAAAAATATAATATAAAACATTCATTTTTAATATTAAAAATATTTCGGAAAACAATTTAAACATTTAAAAATAAATAGATGTGCATGCACCTTCATATTATGTATATATAAATAATTATTATTATTTTGAGAACAACCTAAAAGACTAGTCATAAAAAGGAAAATGTCTTTTCGTGACTTTAAATGACGTTTGGTTGCGTTCCATTTGAATTTTCAGACAGAAATTCTCATCTGAAAATTCCGAATAAAGTGATTGTGGTGGGGGCTGGAGAAAATGTTGAAGTTTTATACATAGAATTTGAACTTTATGATTTTTGCACTGGACGGTGCTTGATTTGTGTTAATTAAATTTCATCACGAACAAGTTAATACTTATTTATTTAAAAGAATTTATTGTTTATTATTAAGTGAGTTTTTCAATCAAAAGATTGACTATTCTAAGAAAAATGTTGCGAGAATTCTCCATCACAATATTGTGGAACCTTTTTTTTTCATTGAACTGTAGGTACATAGTTCAGCTGTATTTTGGAGGCCATGCAACTCAACAAAAAGATTTTAAAACAGAAACAAAATTGACTGCTTAGTAGAAAACACTTAAAATAAATCTTAGAAAACCTGTTGCTGATATTTTTGTATGATGATCATCATCATCATTGGCTCGACACCGGGGTCCGGTCCTGGCCTCCTTCAACAAGTCTCTCCACCCATCCCGGTCTTGAGCCGCCGCCATCCAGTTGCGCACCCCAAGGCTCCGGGCGTCCTGGTCTACGCCATCTCTCCAGCGCAAGCATGGTCTACCACGCTGTCGTCTACCATAGAATGTACCACAAAGAACTTTCCAAGCAGGTTCCTCTTCGCTCATGCGAGCTAGGTGACCTGCCCACCGGAGTCTACCGAGCTTAATTTTTGTCACGATATCTGATTCAAGGTAGATTGCGTACAATTCATGATTGTACCGTCTCCGGAATCGTCCTTCCACACATATGGGGCCAACAATTCTCCTTAAGACTTTTCTCTCGAACGCGGCTAAGAGGTCGGAGTGCCTTTTGCTAAGCACCCAAGTCTCGGATCCATATGTGAGTACTGGCAGGACCATGGTCCTGTACAGCAGCAGTTTTGAAGTTATGGTGAGATTTCTGGATTTGAAGAGCTTTGACAGACTATAGTAGGCTCTGTTGGATTTGAGAAGTCGCCCGCGTATTTCGCCTTCTATATTGTTATCGGCTGCTACTATTGACCCAAGGTATTTAAAGGATTGCACCACTTCAAATTCGTGCTCCGCTACCTTGATTGTTTGACCAACTGTTCCTCTCGCATTCGACGCCACCATGGACTTTGTTTTACCTTCACTAATGTGCAGCCCCAGATTTTGTGCCGCCTACTCGATCTGGATGAAAGAATCATGTACAGCTTGCTCGGTTCTTCCGATGATGTCGATGTCGTCTGCGTAAGCCGGTATCTGGCTGGACCTGTTGACGATGGTCCCTCTTGTTGCCGTGCCAGGTTGCAGAGGAGGCAGGCCAAACCATCCCCTTTATTTATTTATGATACCATCCCCAAAACTACTCACGTTGAATTTTTAATTTACGAATATAATTAAAGTACTATGTTATTTCGTTTTAACGTAAATCCTATAGGTGAATGCAAGAATTTGACACTGCAACTTTCGACTGAAACTTTTTTTCATAAATTCATACCTGAATGTTCAGATTTTGTGATTGAACGTACCCATTATATCGCTATCCTATTCTGTAATTTAACAGAGATGTGCAATCTTTTGTTGAAACAGGGATGTGAAAAAATATAAATTTGTGTTTTTCATATCATTTTCATTTTTGTCCATACTTCTTTTAATGTTTTTAATGTGGTGACTTGGGGAGCCATTTTGAGATATGGGTAGCACAGTAGCCGTAGCCAAATGCTACTATAGTAGCCATTACGGCAACACTGAGTGGAGCCCGTCGAATGTTGTGTCGCCCTCAAAATGTAGTTTTTGATTTTGTTGGTTGCTGAAGTAGAAGCTTTGGCTCTAAATTGTCCATGTTATAATATGATCATTTTTTTACTCCTCAAGTTATCTTTGTTAAGCTATTAGTATTTAAAATGCAAATTAAACTTAAATAAACCTCAACTGAAGATACCTTGCAAAATCACAATTGAGAATGGAAAATTAATCGATTTGAAATTTTTACTCGGTCCCGAAAAGAGTTTTGTCACACGCACACCGTCTGCGTTCTGTGTGTCTACTGTAAACGGGTGGACCGATTTGCTTTAAATTTTATACAGAGCATTTTTTTTGTGATTCCCTTGAGGAAAAATCGGAACTTTTGTTTTAGATCATCTAAAACGGGTAGCTGCCATTTCTAGAACAATTTTAGTTATTTTTTTTTTATTTTTCGAAAACGGCTCAGAGAATTTTGATTAAACTTCGTACCTGCAATGACCGCATTGTTTGTGAGAAAACTGTGCTTAAGGTTTTTGCACAAACTTCTGTTTTTTTTTTTGTGTACAACTACGTCATTTTCCGTGATTGGAATAGGTTCTCAAAATAAGCAATTAAGGTTTCAGTATGGAATTTTTTGCGTTTTCACAATAATTTTGATGCGCAACATTTGCACTTAAATTAAATATCTTTATATTGATAATCTGACAGTTAAAACAAATGTTACTTTTAAGTCTAAATGCACTATCCTACCGACTGTTTTTCTGATTTTATAAATAATGAACTACAACAAAATATCGTCTACTGAAGGTCGTTGGTTGGTAGCGAATAAATAAACTACGTATAGGTACGTGCTTATTTTTCTAAAGTTCTCCAAATACTTGAATTTTAATTTTTCATTGATAATAGACTGCAATATTAAAATGATTTTATGAAGTAGATTGTATCAGAATGAATGTTTTGTTCACTTGAATAATAATTCAAGCCATCGCCTTTATTTTGATATCAAAATTTTTAATGAAAGCAATAATTGGCATGCGAAATACATTTTTAAAACGCTGTATTGTTTTGAATTTTGTTTTTGCAAATTTTCCTATTATTGTACAAGCTCAAAATTTTTTATCAAATCAAATCAAAAGAATACTGAGGTACCAAATCATATCATGAATTTTATTTGTAAAGGGTGTTTTTTTTAGAAATATGGAACTTTAAGTTGGCAACACTATTTGATCTGGTGGCCATTTTGTCAGCTGTCAAGTGATTTATTTTTAGTTTGGTTTGGCATTTCAACATGAACTAGACTAACGCCTGAACAACGCTTTCAAATTGTTCCCAAATGAGCCCAAAACAAGATTGCCGTTGATCCCAATTTTCATAAGCGAATTTTGTTTAGCGATGAAGCTCACTTCTGGTTGAATGGATACGTCAATAAACAAAACTGCAGTATTTCGAGTGATGATAATCCTCAAGTTTATGTTGAGACACCATTACATCCATAAAAACAGACTGTTTGGAGTGCTTTATGTCTTGTTGCTGGCCAGAACGTTACAGTCAATGGTGACCGCTATAGAGCCATGATTACTGACTTTTTCATTCATCAATTGAACAACCATAATGTGCAGGAGCTGTGGTTTCAACAAGGCGGCGCAACATGTCGTACAGCTCGTGCCATAATTGATTTATTGAAGGAAACGTTTGGTAACCACATAGTTTCACGTTACGGATCCGTGAATTGGCCTCCAAGATCGTGCGATTTAACGCCGCTTGACTATTTTCTGTAGGGAAATGTTAAGTCGGTAGTCTATGCTGATAAGCCAGAAACGATTGACCACTTGGAGGACAACATTCGCCGCGTTATTGCCGATATACGGCCACGAATGTTGGAAAAAGTCATCGAAAATTGAACTTCCAGATTAGACTACGTCCGAGCCGTGGCGGTAATATGCCAGAAATCATACTTAAATTATAATGCCAGCAGATTATCTTTTGAATAAAGTAAATTTCATGTCAATTTAAAAAAAAATCATCTTTGTTTTATTCCATTTCAAAGTTCTATACCTCTAAAAAAAAAACACCCTTAATTTTCATATATATGTTAACCACTTGTTTTGAATCAGTTGTATTATCTCCTTTGCAGGTAAATAAAAAAAAAAAAAAAATAGAATTTAAAGTTAGTTTTCATGCGATAACAAACTTGCAGTTTAAGCTGCCAAGCTTATATGCACCGTCATATCAATATTAAAGGTTTGAATCAAACAACAACCACTTGAGTGAGCTATAGAATTGGATTTAAAATTTATCTAAGATATTTAAGTTAAGTTTAAGGAGTGCTTGAATAATTATGATTCCACTTTCCAATATATATAGTTCCTAAAAGGTAAAAAAACTAACCTTGTTTTTATGAAAGTTTGTCAAAAATATACTTCTGAATCAGCAAAAAAAAAAATTCAACTGTCGCAACCGTTTTATTTTAAGACTCTTATGCTAGGTTTTAACTTACTTAAGTCATTTTTAAACCAGTTTACAAAGCTGAACTAGTATAGAACACATAATTTCCATTCACAAGACTAATTTAAACCAGAACTGGAATTCATTGCAATTGCTTCGCACCGTGGTTAAGGTACCCCGTGCCATTCCCCACAAGCTTGATGAATGAGTGTTTCTGCCTGGAATACAACTTATGTATGTATGGTCTCTCAATGGCTTTTCCAATAGACTTTTCACTTTCATCGGCCTCAGGTCTCGAGCCAAAACTCCAATTGAAAACCTGTTCGAGCGGTAAATTTCTCACAATCACTTGCACTTGTAATCCAAGCGAGAGATATCCAACAAAAATCCCACAGCACAAGATTTATTTACAAAATACCTGCAAAAAGAAATTCAAATGTGAGGATGTATTGATATGGAGTTCAAGTGGTGCATTGAATGAGTAAAATAAAAGTGAAACTGAGGAAGTATAGTCTTAGTCACGCCAGCCAGCCGCAAGTACAAGAAGTACCTAACCTATACTATACTATAGTTAACCAACCATCGCGAGTAATCAATATACTTGCGTATACGCTGTATACAATAAACAATCAACGAGGCAATTGTCAAAGATGCGATGGGAAAGAAATATCACAGCGAAGAGGAGAACAACGAACCCTTTTGCGACCAAAAACCGAACTTATTGTTACCATTTTCACTCAATAGTAATTAATTTGCTTCGCTACCCAATTCAGTTGTGCATATAAAAACCTAAGGTATAATTTATTATCCATAAAACCACCATAGCTATTACAACATGAAAATAATAAGCAGATGATGCATCGTCATTACCATGACTATATGAGTGTATGTATGTAAATCTGCGGATATGGGATGGATCATGAGTCTTTTCAAATCCACATCCCTTCTTTGTCGGATTTCTTTCAAAAAAGTTAAGGAAGTCAAGCTATATCAAATCTAAGGAGAATTCCACCAAAAGGTTTAAGAAGCATTCACAACAAAAATTCTTAATGCAAGCGGCGGAATGCGTAGTGCATACGGCTTCTAAGACTGAGCAAATCTAATATCGTGGGTTCGATCCCTATGGTGGGCATGTAGAAAGTTTTTCATAATAAATTGGATTAAAATCTCAGCACCACTAATAAAGAGGAGACTGATGATAGGCGGCTTGGAACCCCTTGAAACAGCTGTATCTCTAGCCAAATAAACGAATTATAAATTAATTCGTAAACAAATGGGTGGTAGCACCTTTAAGTTGTTGTTGTTGTTCAAAAAATTCAATGAAATTGACGGAATAAAGGATGGTCAAGTTCAATAAACTGACATTCTAGTATGAATAGTGCAATAAATAATAATAAAAATTCTTAATATTTAAATAAAAATAAACACAAGTAATATAAAAATATATAGATTAGATTAGATTAGATTAGATTAGATTAGATTATTAGATTTATTGCTTTTTCTTGTTTAGTTTATAAATTCATTTACAAAACATCGATAAGCATGGCTTTGCCGTCTTCCTGATTGACAAAAAATTAAACATTTAATAACAAGTTTGTTTTTTTTTTTGATTTTTTTTATAAGTATAATATAGAAAAATAATATATATGTTTTTTTTTTTCTTTTTTTTCAGTTTTAAAAATTCTCACTAATAATTTTAATACGATAACCTATAGCAAATTAATAGAAATACCAAAGTTGTCTAATATCGTTTTCACAGTTGAGATGGGCTAAAACTTCTTCTTTAGGTATTACGTTGCGACCAAAAAATTGTCTTCAGATCTCTTTTAAAATAGGACACCTGCCATAATAAAATGGATGACATCTTCTCTCTCGGATAGGTTGCAAAGGCTGCAGTAAATTGGTAAATCTGGACGGTGAGGGATGTAATTAAGTTTAATAAGTAAAATATATATATGTAGTTCAGCAAATATTCTAGCTTTCAAAGATCCAGATTTGATACTCGAGTCTTAGACTCTGGTGAAGGTTGTATTTTCAACCTGAATCTCTTATGAGAACTTCGCGACGATTAGGCAGTAGGTAATATTCATATGTATAAGCATATTCCGGTAAAAGTCACTATGACATATACGTACTTTTTTTTAGGCATTAGTTGTTTCTGATAACGATAAAAAAATACAAATTATTTTCACTATTTTAAAAATTTTATATATGCTGTATGCAAATATTTATTGTCATTTTTATTTAGGTTGCAATTTATTAAATTTATAATTATAATTAAATTTCTATTGAACTTAAGTCTAAAGAAGGGTGTTAACACTCCCAAAATGGCACCTTTATAGTTTTTTTTTTTCAGATAGCATTCAAATTTTGGACCTATACAGCCCACAAGAGGTACATATATGAACATCTTAAATATAAGCTACATAATATAAACAATGGGCCCTCTTGACTAAGCGGCCCTTACAAACTTTAAAATCAAAATATTATTTTGATACGAAATTTCAAATCATATATGAAGAGGTGTTTATAAAAATGATAGATCACTTTATCGGGTCTTGGCGTCTTCTTGCTACGACCCTGAATGACAAAATATACAGAATCGTTTCAAAATTTTTGTAGTCGTTTGAGTAATCGGCTTTCCTTTACGCCCTTTAAGGTTAGGGCCTGGATAATAAATAGCTCTCTAGAACAAACTAAAAAGTAAAATAATATTTAGGTATTATTTGACCAACCCGGCTTCGCACGGTTAAACAAACCTAAGCTTCGCATAAAATTCCAAAAGAAAATATTATTTCTTGACTTTTTGTAATCGAATACTACTTTTTGGGTTATAACCCAATTCACGTTATGAAAGGTTAAATTTGTTAAAATATGATCCTCTAAGTCCAACCTTAATTGCTTTCCAAACACAGAAACAATTTTTGTAATCGAAAACCTCTGTTTTATTTTTATTCCATTTCACTCTATAAATAGCATTTTTTTTAAATAACCTTTAAAATGAAAACAGAATTTTTGAATTCGGATACCACTTTTCGTTTTTATACCCTTTCATCCTATATCTGTCAAATTTTTGAAAAAAAAGTATTCCTAAGGCCGTCCACTCAAAATAATAAACTTTTCAAACACAAAAAGAATTTCTTAAATCAGATATTTTTTTTTATTTTTACCCAATTTCACCCTACAGATAGCAAAATTTAAAAAAATATCCTTGAAGCCATTTCCTATGAATATAAATAACCTTTTAAATTCAAGTAGAGTTTTTTTCAATCCGATACGTCTTTTTCATATTAACCCGCATTTCACCTAACAAAGCGAATTTCTTCGATATTTTAACATTTTTTCTACTATTCGGGACGGAGCGATGAATCCCACAAATCAAAGATCATTAATATCGGTCCAGCCATTCTTGAGTTATAAATGGTGTAACTAAAAGACTTTGTTTTATATATATGTATATCAAGATTGCATAAACTCATCCAAATAGTTGAAGCCATTTCCGAGACACTATCAGCGCCCTCTGGCATCCCAGATACGAAGGTAGGATATGTTGGTAAAGATTTATATAGTTTTAAAGTGTAAAAACGAAAATATTGACAAATTGGATCATTGCTGAATTTTGAAGTATTTACAAAAGCAAAAAACAGCGAAATTCGCTCTTTTAAATGTGACTGGAAAAGACAGTTTAATTTAATATTTTTTTAAATCCATATAACAAACGTTATAAATGGACGAAGTTTCGCTAAAAGAAATCATAGAAATCCATCAAATTATCCCAAATATGGCTAACATTTTTACACAAACTAAAGGGTGTTTTTTTAGACGTGTGGTTCTCAATATGGCAATACTTTTTTTCAGGGTTGGTCTTTCTGACAGCTGTCACTTGATTTATGCTCAGTTTGGTTTGTCATTTCATAACGAATAGACTTACTCCTATGAACAACGTTTGAAAATTGTGCAAATTTATTACCAAAATAATGGTTCGGTTCATGCGACGCATCGTGCGCTGTGTCCAATATTCGATGAAGCTCATTTTTGGTTGAATGGGTACTTTATATTAAGCAAAATTGTCATATTTGGAGTGATCATAGTCCACAAGCCATTGTTGAGACGCTGTTACATCCTCTAAAATTCACTGTTTGTTGTGCTCTATATGGGCAGAGGGAATCATTGGTCCATATTTCTTCAAAAATGAAGCCGGCCATAAAGTTACAGTCAATGGGGAACGCTATAGAGCCATGATTAATGACTTTTTCGTGCCTGAATTGAAGGATGTTGATGTGGACCACCTTTGGTTCCAACAAGACAGCACTACATGCCATACAGCCAACGAAACAATCAATTTATTGAAGGACACTTTTGGTGAGCCCATTATCTCGCGTCGTGGGTCTGTGACGTGGACTCCAAGATCGTGCGATTTAACACCTCTGGACTATTTTGTGTGTGGTTATGTGAAGTTGCTTGTCTACGCAGATAAGCCCGAGACGATTGACGATTTGGAAGAGAATATTCGGCACGTTATTGCTGACATACGGCCCCAGTTGCTGCAAAAAGTGATCGAAAATTGGGCCTCTCGGCTGAAATTTATTAGAGCCAGCCGCGGCTGCCACTTGTCCGAAATCATTTTCAAAACATAATGGAAAACCCTTATCTTTATAATAAAGTTAAATTCTTGGCCATAACATTAAATAATATGCGTTTTATTTCTTCTTTAAAACCACACTTCTAAAAAAAACAAAACCCTTTAATAGAGAAATTAAGCTGCTTTTCGTCTTTGCCTAATAAAACTCTATCTTGCATTTAATCTACAAAAAATTAAGATGAAAAATCATATTCGACATTAGAACTCCAAGAACCAAACGACAAAAATACAACTTCATAACTTCGGGACCAAACCAAACGAAACCAAGAACTCACTCTTACTTTGAAATTACACCTAAAATCATTATTCTCTATATTACACCTTTAGTCGTAAAACAACATTTTGTCCCAAAGTCAATCATTAGATTTTCGTTATCTTACATTTTTTAATTGCCATATCAATAGAACTTAGCAATTTTTATATTGAAAGAATATAAAAACCGATTAACGTGCATGTTGATCAGGAAATTATATATCCTTTGAGAACAAGGCTTTATAGTTGTGTTATAATGATCTGGTGAAATTCACATTTTTCTCTTATATACCTCCATGAAAATGGATTGGAGCAACAAAAAAGTATTAATGAGGCTCTTTCTCTTGTAAAGCATTAGAAGGCGCCTTCGCCGCTCCGCGCCGGCCGCACCAATAACAATTTTCGTAATTATACAAAATTTGTTATTATTTTGGCACATTCTTGCCACGCAAATCTGTCTTATTACTTTGTAACGCAGTAAATAAAAAAAAAATTGAGTTGTCTCTGGCATCACTTAGGCTAATAAGATACCCAAAGCAGTAGGGCGTTGCGTTGTAATCAAATTAAGTAAACGATGCAAAGCAACGACCCGGAAAATGGGTCTGCATTTACGTTTGCTTATAATACTTGTTGCTTGTTGGGTTGGGATGCGCACTCAAAGAAAACGCAAAGATACATTTATACAATTATTGTTATTATTATTATTAGGTGTTGGATAATGGTGGCGTGGTGTAGCACTCGGTTTGATGTGAACAATGAACATGTCACGTTAACATATACAATATACATGCATATAGCATAATGTATAATTGTGATTGCATTGTTAAATAAATAAAATAAATAAAACAGAAAGAAGAATAATTATAAATTTGAAACTTAGATTCATTTGACAACACTCATTTATTATAAACTTGTTCATGTAAGCTAGGTAAGTATATATGACATTTTCATATAATTATGTTGTTTATCTATGAGACAAAACCTAACAGCTAAACTGGCAGCGTGTGACTTAAAGTGCATCCATTTTCATAGAATGGGGAAAGTCATGTATGTGATTATTTTATCCGCGCATTTAATAAGTGACTACCAATTTTCTTCTCTCTATTTTTTATATAAAGCTTGATATGTACCAAACTTAGTGATATTTTTACTTTCACATGTACATATAATTATGCTTTCTATGGGAGGATAACGTTTGTAATGTTTTTTTGTGAAATCGTTTCTCCCTTAAATTGAGACCATCATACCTTAAGGAGTTCCCGGACTTTTCCTCTACGACCAATAGGAATCGAAATAATTCTTAAAAGGGTTTAATAAGGGAACAGCTGAGAACATTTGGATTCAATTGCTTTGAGATCTGAACATGAGAATAAACATTTTGGGTAGATGCTTTAACTTCGTAACTTGGAAGTGAGCATATCTATGTATATGTATAAATTAAAGTTTGGTTTTGTGTACGTTCGCTAACCAGCCAAACCGGTTGACTGATTTTCATAATTGTTTTTTACATTATAGAGGAATAAGGGTAGAAGGTTTAGGACAAAAAAAAATATAAAAAAAATAAAGCAAATCTATTAAAAAAAGAAATAAAATTTCAATTGGTCACATGGGTCACTGATTTAAACAATATTTAGTAATTTGAGCAACTCAAAAATAATAGAGTTCGTGGTGCAGTGGAAAGATCTCCGCTTCAAACGTGAGGGGTCTTAGGTTCGATTCCTGTCACCGGGAACATATTTTTTTTAATCTTCTATATAAATTTACATCTGAAAAATTTCTCAGTTGAGAAAATTGAGGAAAAAAAAAATAAATAAGAAAAAATTGGCGTCGTTTACCAAAGCGTTTAATTGGTAAGTACGGTCTATTTTTTTTTATTTTCCGATATTTAGCATTTGGTTTGATTTAATTTATAGATTTGGCATAATTGACTTTTGATCCACTTGGGTGGGTATCGAAAACCCCATTAGACGGTGTTCACATTGGAATGATTCCTCCAATTTTTGTTTACGTCTCTTTGCTGTTTCTCACTACTCCCACTTCATGGTGAGGAAGAGATGGCCAGGAATAGCAAGATTTTTTTAATTTGTTTAAAAATCAGTGGATGTTGTTTGGACTTTTCTTTTTTGCCATCTGTTTTCTGTGGTTTATCTTTGACACTTAAATCCTACAGAATCCAATTTTTTTTTTCAATTGGAAACATAATCATTTAAAAAGATTTACATTTTGTAAGTGAAAAATTTCTAATTAATCCTTCAAAGAGTACAGATTTTTCTTGAAGCTGGATTCACGTCAAAAAATCGGAGGAGTCCTGTAAAATATTTAACAAGGAAAAGAATTAAGCTAAGTGTACACGATTAGTAGATCTTAAGCTAAGTGTACACGATTGTTAGATTTTACAATTTTCTTCAGCCAATAGGAATTTGAATAAATCAATTTTTCATTGAGGAGCAATTAAATACAAAATCCAATTTTTTCGGATGTACCCAGGGCCTCAGCTGGAGCTGGTGGGGCCCCTGATCTTGATCAAATATGCTTCCTAATTAATCTGAATTACTTTCTAACAGGGTTTGTAAAATTTCGTTTGTGAATCACAAAATACCGCTTTTTTCACTCTTTTCCGATCTTCTCACGAACCATGCAAAATAAATTCGCTCGGGAACGAATTTAATACTTTTTTTTGTGTATATTATTTTTGTTCGTGAACATAAAAATTTATTTCAGGTAAAATATGATTTGCTCACGATAAGGAACTTAAAAGATCCGTAAAGCGCGAATAAAGTAAAACCAAGTTTATTTGATCCAATATTTTTCTTTCAATAAATTATGAAAAAACACATTTGTATTTAATATTTGAAAGGTTCGCGAATGATACTTTAATAGTTCCCGTTTGAAAAATTCACAATCGAATCATGTTCTTCAGATCCCAGCAGATTTGATTTTTCAATGGTTACCATCTGATAAATTCGCAAACGAATCATATAATTAAGATTTGATTCGTTCGTGAAAACGAATATAATTTTATTGGAACCAAAAAATAAAAATTCGCGATAGAATCAAAAATAAAATTGCGAGAGAACATTTGACGACTTGAGAGGACATTGGAGCAGAGAAAGATGATCATAAGTCATCTAAAAAATTTTCGGAAAACTTTCAAGTTTTCTTTTTCGGAGTCACTCTTTGACGGTTTTTTTTTTAAATTTAATTTGCAAGACTTCATAAATTTTTAATATAATTTTCATGAATCTACTCTCGAGTTGCGATCATTATATAATCTCGATCATGGAGTAGAAAATAGTTCGACGAAAAAGCTGTTTAGGATCATCAAATTATTCACCTTGGGACAGTTTATCGAAGTAAAGCTTTATCTTATGCGCGCGATCTTTTGTAAACAAAATGTCTTGTTAATATCCCCCCTTTTGTAAATCCTTGATGCATTTTCCATCAGCAATCAATGAATCCCGTTTGTCATTCCCTAGATATTGGACAATGCATGTATCTGACTCTTTATGCAAAAAGTCGATGTGTATTTTTTGATTGTAATATCTTGGAAGGCAAATTATTGATTTGCAAGATCTCATCTTGAAGAACAAGGAGGAACATTTTTGATTTCGCGTTTCAATTTTCTTAGCAGCTAAAACGGGGAATACATATTTTTGTATATGAACAGGACTCTTTTTTTATGAAATCTTCGTTAAGGGTCCCTGGGCTTTGTTTCAGTTGCCCTAATATAGTAGTTATAGCACTGGATGTATCCTTATTTTTTCCTTATTTTAATGTACTAAACAAATGTTTTTTTTTCGAATTTTGTTAATTTCGTCAAAGGAATTGATGGCAAGAGAATTCTACCATTGTTATTTAAAGAACCTTCACTTTCGTCGTGGGTCCATTGTAACTTTTTTTAAAAACAAGTAAAATTGTTTTGGTCTTAAAGCATCTTACCTCTCTTTCTTCTTGCAAACTTTTGCATCACTTCCCAAAATTTTAGAAATATTGAAACATATGCAACACATTCAACCATCTATTTTATGAAATGTATGGGTTCAGTGTAAACTTAGTTTTATCTGTATTAATTTTTTTGGTGTTGATAAGTGTTGTTCGTAAAACCGCAAGATTGGATATACTCTTTATCACGTATTCACGTCACAAGCCAATACCAACTTACATACTGAAGGTAGTAAGTTTAAATTTAAGCAAGTATGCATGTATCTTGTATCACATTTAAAATATATTTTTTTTTTGGGAATGTGCTTTTTCCAAAAAAAATAAAAATATAAAAGCCTCTAATTGAATTTCTCTATTCACATCAGATACCTACATATAACAAACAAAATAAATTCACGTGACAAATGTTTGTCCATTTGATAACATGATAGCTGATTTATAAGCCACACAAACTGTTGTGTATTTTGTAAACAATATCAATTATCACGATTGAGTGTGAATTTTTTTTAACTTCGGCCTATAAATGAATATATTATGATGGTACGTGTGTTTAGGTAGTACATTTACAATAATGTATAGGCTGGAGTGTAAGCAGTGCATGAAATAATTTAGTGAATTTTTCATTTTTTCAAAAACCACCACGAAGTTTAATCAAAATCCTTAGACTCGTTTTTGAAAAAAAAAAAAAACAAAATCCAACAAAATATGGCAGCGATTCATTCTATAGCCCAAGCTAAATTTCAACTTTTCCCTTTCGGGTGCATCACATAATAATGCTCTGTATCAAATCTGAAGAAAATCGGCCTACCCGTTTATGTTATGGGTTGGGTACGAGATCCAAAATTTGCCGAAAATCCCGAATACCAAAATACCGAATACCAAAATCCCGAATGACAAAATCCCGAATGAACAAAATCCCGACTGCCAAAATCCCAAATGGCTGAAATCCCGAATGCCATAATCCCGAATGTCAAAATCCCGAATAGCTTAGTACTTTGTTTGGTATTATAAACCGCTCGTGCAATTGCAAAAAAAGTACTAAGCCATCAAAACAATTTTATTTTAAGTACTAAAATAGTAGGTACTAAAAAGTATTGAAAATCCCGATTTAATACCGATAGTGGGATTCGAGGTTATGTCAAATAGCAGTGGAAGCACGGACATGCGGACAGACTGACGCGATGCACAACCGCACTGACGGATCAACGCAGAGACGCACTGAGCCATAGGCATGGATAGTATGACGAAACCAACTTTTCAGCCCACTTGATCATGGTGGTGATAGTTTTGATTACCTTGATTTTTTTCATACACGATACCAATAATTGTCCTTTAGAGGAAGTAATATTGAAAACTATGACATTTAACGGGGGTCTATTAAAGTCTTTAAAAACGCCCTTCCTGAAGCCTATAAAAAAAAACGATCACAAATTATAACTTTCTGCCTAAAATGTGTTTGTTTTATGTTAAACCGATGTTTCTTCATCAAACACCGTTATTTGCTTTAATTTAATAATAACGGGTGATTTTTTAAGAGGCTTAAAACTTTTAAAAAAAAAAAAACACACAAAATTCGAAAAAATGCATGAAATATTTATTTGAATCGATAGTTTGAATCTTGCAATTTAATGTTTAAAGATAATTTCTGCGTCTCAGGTAGCCCATCCGCTGAGTCCAATTTTGGCATACTCTTTCACACATATCGGCCGGTATCTCACGAATGAATGCATGGATGTTGGCTTCCAGTGCGTCAATCGAAGCGGGCTTGTCCCTATAGACATTAGCCTTGACATACCCCCACAAAAAATAATCTAATGGTGTCAAATCGCACGATCTAGGCGGCCAATTGACCGGCCCGAAACGTGAAATTAACTGTTCACCAAACTCGCCTCGCAATTGCGCCATTGTTTCGCGTGCTGTGTGGCATGTGGCACCGTCTTGTTGAAACCACATATCATGCAAGTCAAGAACTTCCATTTCGGGCAAAAAAAAGTTTGTTATCATCGCTCGGTAGCGTTCACCATTGACAGTAACGCTGCGATTCGCATCATCTTTGAAGAAATAGGCCCAATAATGCCGCCGGCCCATAAACCGCACCAAACAGTGGCTTTTTCGGGATGCATTGGTAGCTGTTGCAATGCTTCTGGCTGATCTTCACTCCAAATGCGGCAATTTTGCTTATTTACGTACCCATTCAACCAAAAATGAGCCTCATCGCTGAACACAAGCAGCGCGCGATGAACATTTCGAACCGAGCACGAATTTTGATAGTAAAATTCAATAATTTGCAAGCGTTGTTCATTTCTAAGACGATCCATGGTTAAATTGCAAACCAAACTGAAGCTGTTTGACAGTGACACAAGGTACTAAACACACGTCAGCTGTCAAAACCAGTGTTGCCAAAACCAAACCAGCTTAAAAATCACCCGTTATATAATATATCTGGTTTACCTACTATATCCCATATTAGTTAACGGTAGGAATACCTATATCAGGATTTGTTATCTAATACATTTGTGTTGTGTTTTTCCTTTACAGTTTGTGGACCGCCAGCTGTTCCGCTCAATGCGAAAGTCCAAACAGTTTCGGGTGAGAGTGGTATACTAGAAGCAACTTACGAATGCGATTCAGGTTATGAGCTGTTTGGCCCGCGAGTCATAAAATGCGATCCGAAATCTGGTTGGGATAAGGAACTTCCATTTTGCGGGACAAATGTAGCATATAGAAAACCTGTCAATCAAAGTTCGTACACAAGAGCTGGTCCAGCGAGCTTTGCAAATGACGGTAGTCCAGGAAATCAGGTGAGAACAATTTAAAAAAAAAACACATTAATTTATGAGAAGATTTATTTTAAATTATTTTATGAAAAAAAAAAAAAAAAAAAAGAATCCAGATGAACAAGAATGTTCGGAAACACAAAAAGAGCCATCGCCTTGGTGGCGAGTAGATCTCTTAACACCACAAGCTGTTCGTGTGGTTCGAATAACAACTCGAGGTTGCTGCGGCCATCAACCACTACAGGATTTGGAAATACGAGTGGGAAACAGTAGCGCAGACTTACAGAGGAACCCCCTTTGCGCTTGGTATCCGGGCACATTGGACGAGGGCATAACAAAAACATTTACATGCGCACGTCAACTTGTCGGCCAATATGTCGCAATACAATTGGTGGGCGTTGAAGGTAGCTTAAGTCTGTGTGAAGTCGAAGTCTTCACCAACGAAGAGTTCTCTGTCGACCGTTGTGTCAGTCCGAATCTTAGCGTCGATACGGTTCTTTCAACTTTTGCAAAAACCTGCTACGAGTTCCACGTCACACGTGGAGAAAGTTTCGAAAAAGCTCGACAAATGTGCAAGGCAACTGGTAAAAAAAAAAATAATAATTTAATTAATTTTAATTAAAATTATTCAACTTCTAAATTTATAACTTTTCACATGAAACAGGTGGAGATCTTGTGCATGAATTTCGTGGCCCAGCAAGCGATTATATTCTCACAGAGTTGGAACGAAGAAAATCAGAGCTAAAGACTCAACTTGTTTGGATTGGAGCACAAAAGGAACCTGGTATCACTTCTCGAACGTGGAAATGGGTGAATGGTAAGTTTTGGCTTAGCAGATGCGAGGTGTTAAATTAGTCATCTCATTAATCATAATCAATTTTTCTGACTGCGGACAGAAACTATTGTCAGTCATTTTTCTTAAATGGTACTTTGGAAACTTCCTACGGCTATAAGTCTTGAAATTCCGTTTAAGTTCAAGGTCAAGAGGCGGTGCTGTGAAAAGCAGCAAAGCAATGTGAAACTTAGATTTGTGTTAATTTAGGTCGCTTAAGACATGAAACTTGATTTGCATTGAAATAATTTTTTTTTTTTTTTAATAATTCAATGTTGAACTTCTTAACACTTTGTGGCTTAAGTTAAGGTCAATGGGTATTGTTTTTTTTTTTTTTTTAATTTTTGTGCCGTATAATAAAAGAGGTATTTAAAAGAAAGTAAAGATGATTTATAGCAAGTTTTAGATTCGTACAAAAATTGACATCAGGATTTAAATCAAACCTGAAATAACGATGATAGACAAGAAGGAAAAACTAGGTCTCTGTCTGGACATCGACCAATTTTCTTGAAATGTTCCACGAAAGGTTTTTTTTAGTACATAATTCCCGACAGGAGAAATTAATATTTTTTTTAAACTCCAAAATTAACGGTATCTAACTGCCATACAACCGTTATAAAGAAGGTAGTTTATCTCGGAAACGGCTTTAATGATTTTGATACAAAATTGTATGCATTGTTGTATGTAGTTACGGTATGGATTTTAGCAAAAAATAATTTTACCAAAAAGTGAAACTAACGGAACATGTAATAGAGCCCATTTTTATACTATAGTTAAACTTTAAAAACAAAATTTTAAAAAAAATTAATTGTTCCCGAATTTTGTAGTTCTTTAACAGCAGTTTTCAGCTGAAACGAACACCCTAGCGACCTAAAAATAGCACAGCGTTAATTCTGAAAATGCTACCTTTCCAACAATTTATCGCCAGATGCAAAAATCAAACCTTTAAAATATTCCATTTTATGGTCCGTAAAGAAGTGGTAGGTTTGTGACAAGCGCGTTTGGTAAATGCTTTTAATTTCTTTAACTGCGATTTACAGCTGAACCAAGCATTCTAGCGAGTTAAAAAAGACACAGCCTTAATTCTGGAAAGTGCTACCTTTTCAAAAATGTATCGCAATATGCAAAAATTGAAGATCCTATTTTTTGGACGTTAAAGAAGTTGTAATGTTTGAAAAAATTGAATTTTCCCCGCATTTCGTACTTCTTTAGCAGCGGTTTTCAGCTGAACCAAGCATCCTAGCGAGTTAAAAAAAGACACAGCCTTAATTCTGGAAAGTGCTACCTTTTCAAAAATGTATCGCAATATACAAAAATTGAAGATTTTTTGGACGTTAAAGAAGTTGTAATATTAATATGATTGAAAAATAAATCAAATTGTCTATCAATTATGAGCTTTTTGTTACATCACCCTGTTTATTGTACTTATACTCGCTTATCAAATTTTTTTTCTTTAAATTTTCTCGTAGACGAAGTTGTGCTTAAACCTGCCTGGGGAAAGGACCAACCTAACAACTACAATGGCGAACAAAATTGCGTCGTTCTCGATGGTGGAAGAAATTGGCTCTGGAACGATGTTGGATGCAATCTTGACTATTTGCACTTCATTTGTCAACATGGTACCTATCCGACCAGCAATAATTCCTCTCCTCTTCTTTTTCATTTAATAATTTTCTAAAATGTATCCCAAAATTTTTGATTTCTTTCAGCTCCTCTATCATGTGGTTCTCCAGATTCATTACAAAATACAACGGTTACTGGCAAAAATCACACCATCGGAGGCTCAATTCAATATAACTGCCCAAAAGGGCATGCACTAGTTGGAGAAGGAACACGAAATTGCCTCAACGATGGAACTTGGAGTGGCAGGGCTCCAACTTGTAAATGTAATCATTTTAAATGTTATATTTTTGCCTTAGTATTCTGGATGATATTTTCTCACTCATTGTAGATGTTGACTGTGGACCCCTGGACACACTTGAACATGGTTCAATTCTTCTGTCAGAGAACCAAACATATTTTGGCGTTCAAGCCACTTATGGTTGTCACGAAAATTATACTCTTATCGGCCATGAAAATCGAACTTGTAGCCTGAGTGGCTGGACTGGAAAGAAACCCGAATGTTTGGTCGATTGGTGTCCAGAGCCACCACAAATTCCAGGTGGATTAGTGAAGGTCACCGATAAGAGAGCCGGCACCACTGCCACATATCAGTGCGAAACTGGTTATGTTTTAGTTGGAGAACCCGTAAGTGCCTTGGGAAAGGGTTTCATATAGAAGTTATAATATACCAACGAATAATATATTTCCAGGTGATATCATGCGGCCTTGGTGGTGAATGGTCTAGCAAACCCCCATCCTGCAGATTTGTGGACTGTGGGGCTCCAGCCCGACCCGATCGGGGAACGGCTCATTTGGTTAACTCCTCAACCACTGTCGGAACAATGGTGAAATATGAATGTGATGACGACTACTGGCTGGTCGGACCAACAGATTTGATTTGCACAAAGGAAGGAAAGTGGTCAGGAGATGCTCCTGTATGCGAATTGGTGACATGCGACACTCCGCACGTCCCAGCTGGATCATATGTTGTTGGCTATGACTACAATGTCCGGTCAACAATTCAATATCACTGTGATCCCGGACACGTGTTGATAGGCAACTCTGTTTTGGAATGTTTGGAAAATGGCGATTGGAACTCTGAATCACCTCGCTGTGAATGTAAGATCATTAAAAAAAAAATCTAAATAACAATATGTATTTGTATACATATATATCTTTTCTTAAATCTCTTGACTAAGTTCATGTTATAATATCTATAGTTTCGTTGTTTTAATTTTCTGATTCAAATCTTTTGGAAACCTTAAGCAATAATTAAGAAAAAGTTGAATTCTTATGATCAATATGTTTCCATTGAACTATTGTTTTCGTAAAAAAACAGAATAAGGATACACGGGATTTGAGATTTTATGTAGCTAGCAACTCTAATATTCAATATAAAAATCGGTTAGCATAAATTTTTAAAATTCAAATAATTTCAGACATCGATTGTGGATCGATTACACCACTTCCATACGGTAGTCACAAATATGTCAAGAACACAACCTACGTTGGATCAGAAGTGGTATTTAGCTGCTCACCCTCGCATAAACTGACAGGTGTTCCAAAACGAACATGCTTGGAAACTGGTGTTTGGAGTGATTCTACTCCTAAATGTGAAGGTAAGCTATAATTTTCAAAACGTATTTTTGATGTGTAAACATCTATGCTGGCGGTAGAGTGAAAAAAAACGTGAACGTTTGTGTGCAACGTTACGTCGTGCAACGTTACGTCGTGCAACGTTACGATCTGCATACTAGGATGGGTGCGTTCAGTGAAAAAAAAAGATCCCCTTCAAGCAAAAACAAGTCCGTTTTGGATCCGCGCACGTTGCTGTTTACACATATGTATTAACCGAGAGTCCCGGCACTCACACAATTTTTTTTTTTTATCAAGATCTGTTCATTTTTTTCTCAAAGCTTCTAATTTCTGCCAAATTTAGTCCAATTTTATTATTTCTTATACATATGTACTTATATGATTTTAAATAGAATTTTTGACTAAAATTAGAAGTAATCGAACAGAAGTAATTTTAATAAATTGTTGTTGTTGACTGGGCTGCTGACTACACAAAACAAGCAAGACTGCGGTGTTCAAATTAAATCCAGCTTAGACTAAAGTCTTTGGTCCTTCAAACTTTGTTCTACAACTTTACATTTGTTTGCCCGGAGTTTGAAAAAGTTCAGAGTCTTGGTAATGTGTGAAGTCTAGAGAGCGGTATCGAATTCAATATTAGCAACTTAATTGAGAAGGAAAAAGCTTTGATTGTAATTCGATACGTTAAACCTTACGTTAAGATTACAATGCTTACTTAATATCTAACTAAATTTACAATCAATGTTTATATCCACTTTTAGAAAAGAAATTATATTCAAAGATTTCGGATTTGAGATTAACATTTGTAGAAGCAATAAGAATAGAAGATTTATTAAAAACATTGATCAACTGATTAAAAGGATTGTTGGCGCCATAGTTTGATCTGCTAAAATTAGTGCGAAGAGGTAGATTTCTCATAAAAACTAATCCGGCTTATATTGAAATTTAATCGACAAAGAATCTGAGGAGATGAAATAGATCAATTTATTATTCCAGTTATGAAACAGAACTGCAAATACTCTCAATGAACAGAAAGAGATGGGAGGTTTAACAACTGAAGTCTTTGAGTACCTATCTGGAAGTAATAACGGGTGATTTTTTGGCTGGTTTGGTTTTGGCAACACTGGTTTTGACAGCTGACGTGTGTTTAGTACCTTGTGTCACTGTCAAACAGCTTCAGTTTGGTTTGCAATTTAACCATGGATCGTCTTACAAATGAACAACGCTTGAAAATTATTGAATTTTACTATCAAAATTCGTGCTCGGTTCGAAATGTTCATCGCGCGCTGCTTGTGTTCAGCGATGAGGCTCATTTTTGGTTGAATGGGTACGTAAATAAGCAAAATTGCCGCATTTGGAGTAAAGATCAGCCAGAAGCATTGCAACAGCTACCAATGCATCCCGAAAAAGCCACTGTTTGGTGCGGTTTAAGGGCCGGCGGCATTATTGGGCCATATTTCTTCAAAGATGATGCGAATCGCAGCGTTACTGTCAATGGTGAACGCTACCGAGCGATGATAACAAACTTTTTTTTGCCCGAAATGGAAGTTCTTGACTTGCATGATATGTGGTTTCAACAAGACGGTGCCACATGCCACACAGCACGCGAAAAAATGGCGCAATTGCGAGGCGAGTTTGGTGAACAGTTAATTTCACGTTTCGGGCCGGTCAATTGGCCGCCTAGATCGTGCGATTTGACACCATTAGATTATTTTTTGTGGGGGTATGACAAGGCTAATGTCTATAGGGACAAGCCCGCTTCGATTGACGCACTGGAAGCCAACATCCATGCATTCATTCGTGAGATACCGGCCGATATGTGTGAAAGAGTATGCCAAAATTGGACTCAGCGGATGGGCTACCTGAGACGCAGCCGCGGTCAACATTTGCATGAAATTATCTTTAAACATTAAATTGCAAGGTTCAAACTATCGATTCAAATAAATATTTCATTCATTTTTTCGAATTTTTTGTGTTTTTTTTTAAAAAAAGTTCTAAACCTCTTAAAAAATCACCCATTAGAACAAAAAAGTGAAAAAAAACGAAGAGAAAATCTTAAAAATCTTTGTTGAATACTTTCTTTTCTATTTATGTGAATGGAGTGGTATGGCGCACAGTGGTGCGAGAGCGGAAAAAAGTCTTTTGAAAAAGTCATGTCTATCGTTTTAAACTTTATGTTTAAGTACTCTTAGATAACCCGAGCGTATGATTTAAAAGTATTTTTTAACATATATATTGTATGTTCTGATTTACAAGCCCTCAAAGTTGAAAAATAATTTGACTCAAATCGCGAACCGTATATTCAACAAATTTTGAGATGTTTTTTTCCGAAGTTCGTTTAAATAAATTCTGTAGCTTCTTAAATAATTTAATTGGTCTATTTTCGATTATCTAAAAATAAAAAAAATATTGATTATTTATAAAAGATACCTTCTAAAAGTAGCCTGAAGCTTTAGTACTAAGAAAAAATGCTTTTTTTTAAAACTTTTTGATTTAAAAAAACAGCTCCAAAAGATACCAAGAAAGTAAGTATGCCACCATATGCTCCATACATTCATGTTAAAGCACAGAAAAAATCAGCTGCAGATACGTGCAGATGTGGAAGTTATGCTCAAAAATGTTTCACTTAATCGGATTTCAAAAAACTCCGTCTTGACGGTGGTGTTTACCAAAAAGTTTGATTACTTCGGTATTTATTGTCAGAATGAACTGGTTAAGCCCATTATTTTAAGAAAAAATGTCAAACTTTATTTTAAAAATAAAACAAAATTAATACATTGACCCAGGTTTGAGAATTTCGATTTTTGCGAAACCATTTATTTCTGCCTGGAAAATTTTTCAACTTTCAACTCAATTTTCTTGAAAACAACACACGAAAAATAATATAGTTTTATGATATTTTGAATTATATGATAGAGCTTAATACAAAATAAAGAAAAGGATTAGGGATAATCCTTTATTTTTTTTAATCTTTCGCTAAAAGTAGGGCAGGTAAAATAAAAAAAGTGTTTTTTTTTAAGTTTTATTGCTTTGTTTTTGTTGTGTATGCTCAGAAGAAGAAAATTCAGCAGGAGTTTCGTGAAAAACGATCTTGTAAGACAAGGTACGGGGACAAGTAATGACGGCAACACCTCCAGAAGATTTTTTGCAAATCCAACCATGACTTCAGAAATCACTGGAGTTAGTGAATCCCTAATTCTGCGGTTTGCTGTTTATCCTTGAAGTAATAACGTCGAATGAAAAATTAGACTTAAAAAAATATGCAGCTTACACGTGGGAAACTGCTGAACTGTTTGTTGAGAAATATAAATGGTACAATATGCCAGCAACGGTACATAAGGTTTTGATCCATGGAGAAGATATAATTAAAATCTGTGCATTTCCTGTTAGATAGCTCTCCGAGGAAGCCCAAGAATGCCGAAATAAGGATTATAAAGCCTACCACAGGTTTCATTTGAGAAAATGCAGCCGAATTGCGACTAATGAAGATGTGATGCATCATGTACTCATATCCTCAGATCCAATAATAACAGGTTTAAGGCCACAGGCAAAAAAGAAAATACTTCCAATCAGCGCAGACGCTAAAAACCTCATTTTAGCATTATAAAATCACTACTTCATAATTGTTTTTATTTATTTTTTGTATGTATTAACTATTTATTTATTTAATTTTATAATATACATAGTTAATAATAATACTTTATTCAAAATAAAAAGTTAAAAAAAACTTTTATTTAAATATAACATCAAAACCCTCAAATTTCATAAAAATGTCAATAACTTTTTTTCTAACAATTTTTTTTCTTGACCAAATTTTGACCAAGCATGTATAAGACTAATCTTAACATGTTTGTCAAATTTCATTAAAATTCGTAAAATAGTTCAGATTTTACAGACTTTTTTCCGCTCTCCCATACAAACATCAAAACACTCAAATTTAAAAAAAAAGTGAATAACTTTTTTACTAATGATTTTTTCTTAGCCAAATTTTGACAAAATGTGTATAAGACTAATTTTAAAATGCGAAACAAATTTCATCTTAATCCTCGCTCTCCCATACAAACATCAAAACCCTCAAATTTTAGAAAAATGTCAATAACTTTGTTTCTAATTATTTTTTTTCAACCAAATTTTGACCAAATATGTACAAGACCAATCTAAACACGTTTGCCAAATTTCATTTAAATCCGTTGAACCGTTCAGATAAAACAGACTTTTTTCCGCTCTCCCATACAAACCGAACCACTGTGTGGCGCCCAGACAACGCATCCGTATTCAAGTATTGGCCTAATAAATGAAACATAAAGAATTTTAATAACATATGGATCATGGAAATCACGGGAAAATCTTTTGACGAAACCAAGTATTTTTTTTGCTTTTTTAAAATTAGAATTATAGTGATCAGTGAATGATAATTTAGTGTTTAATAAGAATCCAAGGTCAGAGAAACTAGAAACTCAACATAAATGTGACGAATTTAACAGATAGTCATAAATAAATAAATTACGTTTGCGTGAAAAAACACATTGTCTTACACTTGTCAATATTTCGAAATAAACGGTTGATATTGCACCATGTACGAAATCTGTGAAGATCGTCTTGCAGTTGTTCACAATCCTTGATGAAGTTGATTGTTCTAAATATTCTAACACCATCAACATAACTTAATGCCATAGAATTTTGTTATATAGAAGGAAGGTCATTTATAACGAAAATAAACAGCAAAGGACCAAGATGGCTCCCCTGAGGTACACCAGAATTAACTTTAAATTGACATGAACGGTTATTTCTGAATATAACACTATAAAATCTATCCTTAAGGTATGGAAATAGCCACAAAACAAACCGATCGTTAAGTCTAATTTTCGTTAATTTATTTAAAAGTATTTCGTAACTTAATTTGTCAAAAGCTTTACTAAAGACTGTTAAGATGCAATCTACTTGTGAGCGGTTTATTTATTTAGCGTAATACAAGCGAAATTATTGTTCTTAAAACTAAACTCAATTCAATGGTGGGTTTTTCGTAGTTTTTTTTTTTTTTTAATTTTTTATTTATTTTATTTGATTTGGGCGCGAAGGCCCACCCACCAGTTTTTTTAAAGAAAAAACTTAAAAATAAATCTTAAACTGTTAAATGAGGAAAAAACAGGGGGTAGAGAGAGCTTCTTCGTCAGGAAGGATGGATGTGGAAGTGATTATCTTAGGAGTTGCAGAGAGAATTTCTGAGAGAGGATATATTGATGTGAAAAAAGTATTGCCAAACTCAGCATTCTTGAAATCGGTTCAAAGAAGCCGTAGTTTGTACGGTAGTGAGGTGGCGGGAAGAGTGGAGCGGATCTGAGGTTTCCTGGATTAGAATGGATCGGTATCATTTCCAACAGAATAGGTGAATCGATTGTCCCCATTAAGAGTTGGTGCACGAAGATTATATCAGCGATTTCTCGACGTTTTTTAAGCGTTTGCAAGTTTATCAATTTTAATCGAACTTCGTAGGGGGGCAAGATGATATTTTCGGACCACGGAAGGCCTCGGAGGGCAAACAAACCAAAGAAATCTACGTTGCACATCTTCAATTCTTCGGGAGTGAGAGATCTGATATGGCGACCAAACTTGGCCAGCGTATTCAAGGAGGGGCCTAACGAAAGTAATTTAAAGGGACTTCGTGACGTAAGGGTTCGAGAATTCTTTAGACCAACGTTTTATGAAGCGAGAGAGGAATTGGCCTTGTTAATTATTTGATCGAAATGAGAGCGAAAGTTAAGCTCACTTACACAAATAATCCCAAGGTCTGGAATGAAACAAACAATGGTAATGGCTTCATTACAAAAGTAGTAAGTTCTGGGGGGTGAGGGTAACAATTTACGGGAGAAGGTTATAAAAGGTTTTCAAAAGTAGTTATCTAAACAAAATGTGGAGAATTGTAATAAATTAGTGAGGGTTGATTTTTTCTTTACAAATCCATGTTGATTTTCACATATTATAACAGAAGAACAATTAAATGAAAGTATGTCACAGACAAGAGACTCGAACAGTTTAGGAATAAGCGATAGTTAAGCAATAGGACGATAATTTGTTATTAGATTCTAAGGACTTTTTTATAAATTGGCGTTAAGTATGAATTTTTCCAAAGATCTGGAAATTTTGAAAATTTCAGCGACTCGTTGAAAAGAAGAAATAACGGATAAGGCAGATGAGACACACATTTTTTTAACACAAATGATGGTACACCATCCGGGCCAGGGCTAAAACATTCATCAAGTTTTAAAATATTGTCATGTATAGATGATTCAGAAATTGAAAAGTCTACGAGTTAAGTTTAAGTTCACATTCAGTTTTCCAAATAAATCGGAGTACAGAAAATTTCAATTGTTTATAAAGCCGATTTGTAGTTCTTGATAATCCCTCAATGTCTCGTCAGTCTTCGAAAGATTTAATCTCAACCATGCCTTATATCTTTTATTTTTCAAAGTTTTCAAATGCGAATCAAACCATGACTGGTTATTACTTAAATATATCATTTCACGTAGTGGAATGCCAAAAAAATGAACAAAATTTCACAAAATCGCCAAATCATTTCATCTAAGCTTAAATTTGAAAATAAAGAATCCCAGTTTTTCGCGATCAGTAAGCTAAACAGCTGATTAAAATTACATTTTTTGAAGTCGAACTAAAGTTGATTTTTACAATTATTAAAAATATTTCTTACACATAAATTCATTGAAATAGTTTAGGCAGGATGATGGCAATCTTCATCAACAAGCTTTGAATTGCATGAGATGACGGCAGCATCAGTATTCATAACGTCAGAGAAGTAAACAAGATCAAGTATTCTTCCATTTTGGTTTTGGACTTTGGTGTGTGTCATGTTAAAATAACTTAAGCTGCAACTGTTTCACTCAATGTAGATAATTGCTAAAAAAAAACGATAACAATATCAATATTCAGTTAATCGGTTTTCAACAAAAATTAACAGTTTTCGACAAAATTGCATTTTTCATGTTTAAAGACAATGAACCAATCCATATTTAGAGTAAATCTGCTCAAAATCAAGTACAGAGCAGATAGATAAACATAATTTTAGTCGATTTTGTATTTTCATCCTCAGAAATATTTCCATTTTGGTACATAAATATGTCAACATTTTTTTATTTTATAGAAATTCGTTGCTCCGAACCAGTGTTAGCTCCTCACAGTCTTCTTTCCGTGACTGGAAATGACCGTATGTACGGTCGAACTCTTATTCGTACAGCCGATTCAACTCCAAATAGCGCCCAAACTTACAGGTAAATTATAAAAAAAATTACTGTCAAATCATATGAAACCTATCATAGATGTATTTCTACTTTTTTTTCAAGAATTGGAGCTCTTGCCAAGTATCGATGCGAACGAGGTTACAAAATAATCGGTGAAGCTTTGGTAACTTGTGAAGACACTGGCCAGTGGAGTGGTCATGTACCGGAATGTGTCTGTAAGTTGCTAAAAGAAAACCTAACAAAAACGTATCAATTGAATTTTGTTTAAACATTTTAGATGTCGAATGTGGACAACCCCTTAACATAACTCATGGAAAAGTAACTTTAGCTACCAATGTAACATACTACGGAGCTGCAGTCCTATACGAATGTAATCACAACTTCAAGCTAGAAGGCGTCTCAAGACGCTTGTGTACTGAAGATGGAACTTGGAGTCATGAGACTCCAAGTTGTAATGAAATCACCTGCGATGAACCGGACATAAGTGAGAATCTGATAGTTGATGCTGGAATACGTGCAGTTGGTTCGGCTGCATACTTCAAATGTCCAAAAGGTCGATACTTGATCGGCAATGATACCCGTGTTTGTCTCAAAAATGGCAAATGGACAGGAAAGTCACCGTTATGCAAACGTAAGTTAATCGAAATATAGTATAGTTGTAATAGTTTTTGTTATAAACACTTTTCTACCATTTAGCGGTCGATTGCGGTCGGCCATTACCAATCGAGAACGGACGGGTGATAGTTGTCAACGAATCAACAATTTATGGTGGATCAGCCGAATATCATTGCATTCCGAGCTTCAATCGTATTGGACAGTATCTCCGCAAATGTATGGAAGATGGCAAGTGGAGTGGCGATGAGCCTCGTTGTGAAATAGCCACAACCGATACCCAAGAAAGTTCTGGTGTCGGCACTGGAATTGCAATTGGAGCGACAATCATAATTGTTCTACTTGTTATTATTGGCTTGATATTTTTACACAGAAATAAGGCAAGGCCTGTAAAAAATACAGAAAATATTCAAGCTGCTGAGTCGAAAGAAGATCGTAATGCTGCTGTTATGTCATACTCAACATTGGAGGCTAACAATAGAATGCCTTTGGATACATCACCACCAGCGACGTTCAATACGTTCCATGGTGGCAGAGCCAATGGAAATGGCACTAATCGTTCAACAGGTAATTTAGAAATGATTACGTCTTTTTCATTATGTTTAAATTACTATTCATACATGAGAGCGACCAACGACCAGCGAATTAACGAATATTCGTCCATTTTGACATTTCTTTCACATGGATTTTTTTATTCGTCGCGAATGACTACCAAAAAGAAAACAAAAACAAGATTGATTTTGAGGTTAGTCGCGCGCGAACAATTTGTTCGATGAAGTGTGGATCGTATGTGGAACGCGAACGAGCAATTTGTTTTCTCAAATTAATATTATTTTAGCAATAAAAAAGCAACTTTAATTATCTAAACATTATAATAAATTAAATAAATGAATTTTTATATAAGACAGGCTTACAGATCAGTAGTTTCCGAATGTAAATGTAAAACTATTCCATTCCTTCTTGACGTTTCGTTGGTTTTTTTCCAACTTTTTCAAGAGATGTTTTTATTGAACTGTAAAAAATTTTGTCATTACACAATTATTTTTCTATTTGGACAATTTGACTTACTTTTATATTGATGGTAACATTTTATATTTAACCATTGTAACCATAATAAATTATATTTCTATGATTTTGATAAGAATTTGTGAAGAATTTAGATTTATAAATTGGTTTAAATCACATTTATTCGTTCGTTCATTCGTCGTCGGTCGTTGGTCGCCGCTCTCATGTGAAATGTCCTTAAGTATTTATGATCCAAAAAGAACCCAATATTTATGAATATACCTATGCTCTCTCAAAAAGTGTTTAGTAAGTTTAGTAAAAAGAAAAATCTGAAACAGCACAGCCAGTTGTGAATGGTACCGAATTTTGACATTTCATTCACAATTGTGGTCGCTGATAAAAGCGAATTGTCACGAATTTTCTATTCTCCACTTTGTGGAATGCGTCCTGATATTGTGGATTGCGAATTTAAATTTGACCAGTTCGCAGTAGATGAGTTATTGTTGGCGTAGAATTTATAAAAATACAAAATTTTATAGTTTAAACTGATTTATGCAATTTATTTTATTAATTTGTTTTTGGAGAATTTATTCAGCTCGTCGAAACGGTAAAAAACAAAATAAAATCAATACTTCCTTTAGACATTGCTTGGAAAAATGGATGGTGCTGATATAATTAAAGGGGTTGGGTACGAAATCCCGCATCACAAAATCCCGCAGGATCTACTAAAATGCGATAGCACGTTATATTTTTCTTTCCCGCAGGAATTGGTGCCTCGATTGTAAAGGATCACGAAGAATGATGTTTCCTATTATTTTTTCTGGACCGACGACTATGGTCTGGTGTTCGGATCTGGTCGGTCGACGACGGTGGGTCTGACGGGGGAGGTTCTTGGACAAAGGACAATTTTTTTGTTTTTGGAAACAACTTTTTTACAAATTTAAAAAAGTTTTGGTGGGGGGTCTGGAACTTGGATAAAGGACACATATTTTTGAAACAAGGTTCTGTAGGTGGATCTCGAACCGGGGCAAAAGTTCTTAAGATGACTCTGAAACTTGGACAAAGTACAATTTTTTTTTTTTGAAACAAGGTTTTGGAGGCGGGTCTGGAACTTGGACAAAGGACAATTTTTTTTGAAAACAAAACATTTAGCATAAACTTTATTTAACAATTATAAAAAAATGGTTTTTTAACTTCCATTTTCGGTTCTTTAAGACGCTCACGTAACTCCGTTCCTCCGCTAAGGGTATGTTCAGTCGCCAGGTAGGGCGTACCTATGTACATAATATATTTCTATAATCTCAATTTGTTTTCCAAAAAAAAAAAGGACAAAAGTTGTTTTTTTTTTAATTTTTAAAACAAAAAGTTGAGAAAAGTTAATTTTTTTTAAATATTTTTTTTCAAAAAAAAAAATCCATCTTTGTCCAGGTCCAGAACAACCTTTGTCCAGGTCCAGAAGTCCAGAAAAAAATTATACTCGAAATCTCCAACATTCTTCCAATGGTTTTATTTTATTCGAAATCACCATCATTATTCTTCCAATCGTATTTTTTTAGAAAGTATTGAAAATCCCGCAGCGTACTTTCCTGTGGGATTTTGTTGTATTTGTTATCTGCGGGATTTCGTGCAGCGGGATTTCGTAACGATGCCATAATTTTATCAATTTTAAGTTGGTATCAGAATGTATGGGATTAAAAATTGCCATACATGATGGATTTGGCTCGCGTAAGGTTTTGAACTCAAGCAATTAGAAAACAAGATTTCCAACTTTTGGAGAACCTAGACAGACTTAAAGCCAATTAAAATTTAAGCCCAAATTAGTTTTGTATTAAAACTGATTTTATTTCTTTGTTTCAGAAAATATTTATGACCAAATTCCAAGTGAGCAGTTTTATGATGCTCCCTACGAAATGCGAACAAACGAAGAAGTTTACGAACCTGAACCAACGGCGGGCAATGTTATAACAATAAATGGTATTTCAGTTCGATGAGATGAGAATGAGAAGAAACTGTGAATGAAATACATTTAGGTTATAAGATATTTAAGGAAAAAAAAAAAGACAAATGTAACAGACTAAGTCTGTGGCAGTGTGTGTTATTGTTTGACTGAGCCAAATTTGTTTTTAAGGATTTTGTGACCATAAAGTTATCTAAAAATGAAATCGAAGGAAAAGTTTCATAGGACACGGCGGCGGCGTTCACTTAAAAGAAATCATGAAAAATGATAGATTATTTTGACGCCTATATATAAACGTTATTCAGTTAAATTAATTAATTTTAATGTAAATTATGTAAATAAATATAATAAAGTGTGATGATTTTATTTAATTATAATAATACCTATCTAAATACGCCTAACTATAGGTAGATATATTATATACTTTTCTTTTCTGTTTGTTTTAAATCGTATGTTTTTATGTGTTGATTTGTAAGTTTATGTATTTATAATATTTTTAAAATAAGAAACAAAAAAAAATAAGTCAAATTAAAAACTGTTTGTATGGGATTTATTACATAAGCAGAATGAAAAATAAAATTTAAGAAAAAATTAATATAATTTTAAATAAAATAGTTTTTTTTTCAAACATTTTTTTTTTTTTTTAAACTTGATGTCTTCGACAGCGATAACCCCTTGAATTTAATCAATAATATGGTTGGGCGCTTCTTGTGTAGAACCAAGGTAAAGGAGTTTTGCAGATTTGTGGCAGGCAAAACTTGATTTGCGGCTAAACTAAGAAATCTAGCAATCTCAAAAATATATATTTGTGATTTGAGAATTTCTTCACCTTACCATCAAAGTACAGCATGACAAAAACAAAAATGTTTTCAAAAATCAATTTTTTCACCTTAGCTTTTGCCTGTTTCCTACTTCACCAACAGCAATAGGCTCCCGAACTAAGTAGTGTCCTTCCGAAACCCTTCCATCAAAGTATCGTTACATAAAATTCGATATTTTTGGTCCGTAAGGGATTTGTATAGGTTTGTGGCAAGCGCGAAACTTGTTAACTCGATTATTTGCGATTTAATCACCCCATTTCCATAGAGATATAGCACGACAGGAAATAATATGTTTTTAAAAATCGTCTTCTTCACTTGTTAACTTCACGATAAGAAAATTGACTTTTTTGCCTTTTTCTCACTCAGGTTAGGTAAGGTTGATGGGGTGACAGTGGATCTTGTTCCCGTCACACTTAGATCAATATTGATCCATTGTGGTACCCTGGTAGATTGGACCATTTTTCAACAGGGACGCTACAAAAGTAGAGCAACAGGGACAGCAAACGACGCCATATTTCTTGCCGCTCTTTTGACATTTCTCTTCAGTAAGGTTTGCCATTTCATGATGAAAAGATATATGAGCCAACAACGAGTCGAAATTATTAAAATTTACTACCGAAATTCGGAGTAAGTGGCCTCAACGTTAAGAGCGCTACGTCCAATTTATGGTCGTCATAATCGTCCTAGCAGATCAACAATTGAGCGTCTAGTGGACAAATTTGAATCCACAGGCACAGTACAAAATGTTCCCGTGCCAGTGAGACAAAGAAGTGCCCGTAGTGTCGAGAATATTGCTGCCGCTGAGGCTTCAGTTGCAGAAAGCCCAAATGTGTCTCTCACACGTAGTTCTCAAGCTTTGGGCATCTCTGTGACGTCGTTGTGGCGAATTTTGGGAACAAATCTTGGCCTACATCCTTACAAGATTAAATTGACGCAAGAACTGAAGCCGCTTGACCACCATAAGCGTCGTATGTTCGTGAATTGGGCTGAGCAACAACTTGAAAATGATTCGGATTTTCATCGAAAAATCATCTTCAGCGATGAGGCTCATTTCTGGCTGAATGCCTTCGTCAATAAACAAAATATGCGGTATTGGTCAGGCAGCAATCCACACGTACTCCATGAGTCATCATTACATACCGAAAAAATTACGGTTTGGTGTGGTTTATGGGCCGGCGGCGTCATTGGGCCGTACTTCTTCCGTGATGATCAAGAGCGGCACGTTACTGTGAATGAGGATCGCTACCGTTCAATGATAACCGAATATTTTTGGCCCCAATTGGATGATATGGACTTGGAGGACATGTGGTTCCAACAGGACGGCGCCACAAGCCACACAGCGAATGTCACAATCAATTTATTGGAAACCAAGTTTGTAGAACGTGTTATCTCACGAAATGGTCCAGTCGCTTGGCCGCCTCGGTTGTGCGATTTGACGCCGTTAGACTATTTCCTGTGGGGCTACGTCAAGTCTATGGTCTATGCCAACAAGCCAGCGACGATTGATGAACTTCGTACGAATATCGAACGTGAAATTGCAGCAGTATCGGCCGATTTATGCTTGAAAACTGTCAAAAATTGGGTTCAGCGTCTGGACTTCTGCAAGCGTGCCCGTGGTGGCCATGCAAAAGAAATCGAGTTTCATACATAATGGCATCAAACGTAATTTTACAAGAATAAAGAATTTCATTGATATCCAAAACCGTTTTTGTTTTATTTAAAAAAACTTTTGTAGCGCTCTTATTGAAAAACCCGATATATAACCTATGAAATCCCTTGGAGTATCAAGCCATTTGGAGGATTGATGAAGTTTATTAAATTTAAGATGTTATCTGTACCTGTTGACTTCGAGATTTCTGCTAGATCCTTGTAATAGAAATAGCTACCCAAAAATGTTTTCCTTATATTGCAGAGTGCCGGACAGTGACCTAGGTAGTGAAGGGTATCCTCCTCTACTTCTTCGTCTCCGCAGCCTCTGCAAATGTCTTCAGTACTTAGCCTTATATTCTTTGTATGATATCCTAAGTGATTATGCCCTGTGATAATTCCTATCTAAAGATTCAGTGATCTTTTTTTCAGGTTCATTATTTTGTCCGTTTTTTTCTTATTGTATAGCTAGGCCACAGATTCTTTGTAGTGCTACAAGTTACGAGTCAGTTCCATCTATCATTGGTAAGTTCCATTATCTTCTTACCAATTTCCTGTTTAATGGAACAGGGTGGAATTTTAACACTGAAGTACAGACTCCAGTGTTAAAATTCCACCCTTAAATCTAACCTATGAACCAGTCCTTGCCAGTTCATCTTCTTTTTTATTTTCTAGAATTCCACAGTGTCCAGGGACCCAGTAGAGTCTGATGTTGTGCTGCGTGGCAAGAACTTCGCGACAGCATGAAACCAGCCTAGATCTTATTTCTGTGGCAGATTTAGCTTTGATCGCTGCTTGGATGTCAATGTTAAAGGGAATGTCAGTCTTTGGTATCGCAAGCATTAAAACCTGTTCAGCATCCTTCATCACTGCCAGAACTTCTGCTTGGAAGACACTGCTGTAATTAGGGATCTAAAAATCGAGGTACTCTGAGAAGAAGCCTGCACTTATTCAACAGCAAATGTGATCTTGAAGGTGTAACCTTTTCCGTCAATTTACCTATCCTTATTGAAAAAACCCTTTATGTTTTGTGTTTGGAAACAAAGTTTTTTTACCTACGTCTTTTTTGTTACTAAAATCAGTAAAGCCGTTAGCGAGGACGTCCCAAGTATCATAATAATGTAATAAGTATCTAATCAAAATCTTGAGATTAAGTATTTTTACGAATGTAAAACATGCCAAAATTCATTGGAAGTAAAAAAGAGGCTTACGAACAAATACACAACAAAAATGATAAAAATGATTACGTTTGAATATTTATATCTCCGATAATTTTGAAAAAAAATTACGTTTTGATCATGTTATATTTTGAGCTTGAAACTTTAATTTGTTTTGCTTTACGTGTTTCTTCGCTAAGAAAAAGTAACGATTAATTTACTAAAACCAATACAAAATATTTTTGTATTGTGTGTTGTTAACTTGTATGCTAAAATTTTCATTTTTACTTGCTCTATAGGGCAAGTATGGGTTTCGTGTAAAAAAAAAAATGTCGAGGTTATAATCAAAACTAACACTAATAATCGAAAAGTCCGAAAAAGTGGGTTTCGTCATGCCATCCGTCGCGTCGGTCTGTGCGTCTGTACGTCTGTGCGTCGTTGCGTCCACTGTAATTTGAGCTAAAGCCCAAACGGGTGGATCGATTTGTATGAAATTTGGTGCAGAGCATTTTTATGTGATTCCCTAGAGGTGAAATTCGAATTTTTGTTTTAGCTCATCTAGAACGGGTAGCTGCCATACAAACATTTTGGTTTTATCAAATTTTTTCGAAAATGGCTCTAAGGATTTTGATCAAATTTCGTACCCGTAATAACTAAATCAATTAAAAGAAAACTGAGCTTCAAGTTTTTGTCAAAAAGTTCACATAACGGAATTAAGTATTCCACGTTTTTTTGAGAAAATGGTATTATTTTTGGGTTATTCGCGTATATCTTTGCCATGGTTAAACCGATTTTGTTATAATTTTGCAATCTGATGCTTCTAAATAGTTTGAACAATAATGCATTTAAAAATGTTTAAAAAAACATTTTTTTATAAATAAAAAAAAAAAAAAAACAAAAAATCAATTTTTTAGTACCTTTGACTCTTTTAATATTTCCTCGTTAAATTTATACACATCATGCATCTTCAATGTGGGGTTACACACAGTATTAAACCACAAGAGCAAGTTCGTGCGATCAAGTCGTGCATATTTGTTTTTATTGAAATGTGACCAGAGTGAGCATTATTCTCTCAGAAACGGAATGGTAGATTTAATAGCTTTTTTGGGCGGGCTTTAAGCATGCTTTCCACACAAAAATATTAAATCACAAAAATCCTTGAAAGCAACTGTTCCTATCTTCCCCTAGTTTTAACGTTGATACCTAACCTACATACGATCATAAAAGAAAATTCGAAAGTAATAGTTCAAAATACAAATTGTATTATTTTAATTTTATATACCTAACCTGCACTTATAAGGGCTACAAACAAAGTAATAAAACAGTGTCGTCACCTTTATGCTGTCGTAATAACTCTATACGTTGTATAGAATCATCACAAAATATAAAAATAAAAACAAAATAATGAAAAAAACAAAACTATTGATCATGTTATTATATTCGGAACAACAATATTATTATCTCGACCAAAGTTGAATTGCATTTTGAAAAATCCTTCTCATTTATATGAATAAAAGGATGTTACCTGGCAAACATTAAATCAGTTGTAAAACAAAGTTTGAAACAAGAGGACATCATAAAGATAAATTATGGAAAACTCACTTACACTAGTTATAGAAATTCATTTAATGCACTTATTGAGTTTAATTATTGTTGTTATGGCAGTTATCGAATTTGTGTGTGAAAGTTCTGATAAGGAAAATAACAACAAACAATTACTTTTTGAGCAAAAAACAAAATGTAAATTAATAAATAATTCAATTGAATTAAAAGAGAATGTTTCATGCATCACACTCACTGAATCTCTCACAGTGGCTAAAGACGACTTTTTGAAAATCCAAAAATTTACAAAATTACTGGAACCGCTGGTAGAGGGAAACATGTCATTATCACAACTAAGAAGCGTAGAGGTACCTCCAGTAACATCATCACTACCAACACTTTACTAATTTATTGGAAATTGAAAGAGTTGAGCTCGTAAAGGAAGACGGAGACTATTTACCTATTTTTTCTTAAAAGTATAAAGTAAAGTATTCATTTCGAACTCGACACAAATCAATCTATTACTATTATCATTATTATAGTTATTAATTATTAAAACGAAAAAAGGATTTAGTTTGTCATGTATAATCTCAGAAAAAATTAAATTGATTTATTTATTTATTTATTGTCTATAAGTATATAACACTTTCTTAGACTTTTCTATAAGCTTAAAAATTAAATATAAGTATTGAAATGGGTGATGTAAATATAATAAAATTATTAAAAATAAGGACAAACATATAGATGTCAGTTAAAAAAAAAAAAATCAGTTCTTATTATCAATTATCATCAATAAATATGATTTTCATTATTTTTATTTTGAAAACATCTCTTGAACATTGGACTGACAAGCTTTTGTAACTGGTTCATTGACCCCGTAATTAGTTGAGTGATTCGGGATACAAAAATAGTGGTTAACCCTTGGTCTTAGACAACGATCAGGAATGTAAGGTTTAAATAGCAACTGTAAGGGTGGGCAACCGATGTGACCAGTGCCGAGTTTAAGCTAATTTGAAACCGCAGCGAGTGAGTGAGATGAGTCACTTTTCGTTGAAAATCGATTTAGCTAGTAAGGTGAGTGAGTTGGCGAGTGAAATGAAATTTCAGATTACTCGCCAGTTATTTCAGCCGCGACTTGGTGTATTTGTTGGTATATTTGGTTTTTTGCATTAGTAGTAAGGAAGGTGTAATCATTGCCCAAGTAACATTTTTCCTCTCATAAGACGCTCCGAGAGCGCTACAAGACTTATTTTAGGGAGCTAAATGCACTCTTGAGGAGTTCTTCTAGATTCTTATAAGATTGTTAAAAGCCTTAAATGGCCTAGTTATGGGAGCCTCTTGATCCTATAGGAAGAGTTTTATTCTTCTTATGCGATTATAGACGACACTTTGTAAATCTAGTAAAGCTCTCTGAACTCTTTATCTCACAAGTTAATTGACGTATTATATTTGTAAAAATCATGGCATATGTAGGCTAAATTCTTGGTGCAATTAAAATTGCATCTACTAATATCCACATTTTTCTTCGAAAAATGCATATTAAAAATATTTTGTTATTAATTATAATAAGAAAAAGGGTTGCCATTAATATTTTTTTAGATGCAAAAATCACTAAAGTATGTTTTTATACAATTCACAAAATGCGATCATTCATACCATATTTTGGTTAAATTATTGTCACTATCGCGCTTTTATGACAAAAATTGGATCTAGAGTGGCACAAAATATGACGCTTTTTCATTATTAAGATTATCTGAAATCTTCCAATATATTTGTCATTAAAAACTGACAAAAACAACTGATTTTTAAAGACGCCATTTTACTTATGGCGTGTTAATATACTGCTGTCACAAATTTTAAATAATGACATAACAAAAAAAAGAATGTCCCCGCTCATTCTTCTCTGGTATAGTAGCTGTATACTAAGTTATACAAATCCATTTTTTATACAACTAATATCATAAGCAAATAAGAGAAAACAAGATGAATATGACGTTTTGGTTAGAATGGAAAACCAAATATGATAATTCTACGGTAACCCTCAAAATATAATGAAAACATTTTGTTCATATTGCAACATGGCTGCTGTTGATTGATACTTTAACTCTTGTTTTAAGATCTCTATGAGATCTTTGGATGATAATGAAGTCCCATTACAACGCTTGAGCTCCCGTAAGAAGTGTCGCTCTCAGTAAATATAAATTTTCTCTGAGAGACAGTACTTCTTATGGGAACTAAAATGCTCTTATGGGACTTAAATTTGACATTTAACTTTCAAACGCAACACATTTGTCTGTGGCGGGCGTTCCTTTTTATTGCAATTGCCAACTATTGTTGAGAAATTTAAATGTGAAAGCAAAAAAACGATAGTTGTGTTAGATTAACATTTTGAAACAATGGAACAAAATTGTAACCTAATAATTTTTCGAATAAAGTAACAATCAAAGTTAACTGGATATAGCTTGGTGTTATTTAAATCACTCCAAAGCTGATGACAGCCGGTGCAACAACAGTATGAGATACACCATAAACATTATGGGATACTCATGGTGATTTCCATTAGTACAATTAATAAGGTTGTTTCGATCAATTCTATCAAAATAATGCTTTTGAGATCGATTTTTCGGTAGATTGTTTCCTCTTTTTAATAAAACTAATAACATTAACTACCTTAAGTTTGAAATGTGTGCTTTTTGTTTAGTATATTTCAGTGCTAAAAATTGTTGTTATAATATTTATAACCAAATTCACTACTACCCCGAAATTAGGTAAACAAACAGAACAAAAAATCGACCAAAGAAACTTGCTCGCAAAGAAAACAATCAAACTTTTCTTTGAAATCTAAAATTACATCTTCCACCGCCAATCAAATAACCAATCTGATAGAAACATGTAACATGAACAGAAGCAAGTTTTGTGAACAAAAAGAACGCACTGTACAATTCAGCTATAACATCTGTTCGTTTCATATTCAAAGCTGGCGTCGTAGCTCCTATTAGAATCTTGAAAAAAACTTATTTATGAATAGTCTCATTGAAGTATTATTATGGGATTATAAAGACTAAAAATGACGTTTAGAGTTTTAATTTCGTTAGATACTTATGAGACTTAAAAAGATTTAGATATGGGATTTAAGTACTTTCAAATTTAAAAAATGCTTAGCTCTTACAATAAAAATGCTATGAGACGAATTTGAGTTTCATAACAAGAGATTCATTCTTAAGTATAGCAATAGGATATATAAAAATCCTATGGGAGTTCTTTTCAGATTTGAAGAGCTTAACTACGGGAGTTTGTTAGTTAGGTGTGACGGGTGGGACATACTTTAAAAAGCGTTAAAAGCTATTTTTATTTAAAAATGCAACGCGTTTTTTAGCTTAAATAATCGCCCTCAACCTAATTGTTACTTTCACAAAGCAAGACAACGAGAGGTTAGATATTTTTGGGTTAAACAAGATAAAACATTATTTTACTGTGACGGGCGGGGCATGAGTTAAGCATTTTGTAGAAGCCCAATAAATCCTAACCATAAAACTTTATTTATAATTACTTACCACTAGTTTAAACTGCGTTAAATATATATTCTTTTACACGTATCACATGCTCCGTAATGTTCAGAAAAAGCTCGGAAAAGTGCTGCCAATTAATATTGAGCTGACACCATTTTGCAATTAATGACGATTTACATTCAAAATCGAACCCTGGCTCATTCTTCTTCTTACCAGTATTATTATTGCCACTTCAATTCGTATAAATGTATGTCATTAAGCGATTTATTTAACCCATTATTGCGTCAGTTTTCTGGCAGTAACTTTGGAACTATAGCAAACAATTTGAATGTATGTACATGATGTAGGTACATTATTATTATCATATTTTGCTTCACTTTTTATGTTTCCCAAAGAAAAGAATAAAATCATATCACAGATTCTCTAACTTTATTGAACTTCTTATATCTAATAAATTTATAAATAGAAAAAAAAAATAATATTTTCGTAAAAAAAAACTACAACCTTTGTCACAAAGTTCTCTGAAGATAAATTAGATGCGCAAAGTTAAACTTTTTTTCTTCATATTATAAAAGCATAGATCCAATCGAGAAACTTTGCCACGTCCGTGTAAATAACATATTCATTTGTATTACACGACGATTGGCTGTTGTATGCTGTTGGCAAGGACGCTGACACCGTGCCCCTAAGCATCCATCGGTTATTCTTGAAAATCATTAGCCCAGCACCGGAGTCACCACTGCATGGACCGTGGTTGATGGTGCTGGTGCTGGTGTTTCGTGAACCCGCACAGAATGTCCTGTTGGATGAGAGACTGCGAAATTTATCATTTGACTTGAAGCACACTTCATTGGAGACAATCGGTGCAGCAACCACTCGAGGGGTGGCTACAATTGATGTTAAGTTTCTGGGATGCGTTGCAGCTGCACCCCATCCAACAACTATTCCACGCTCTCCCTCGATGTATTGTGTGTCTATTGAACTCGACCACATGCAAGCTGGTCGAATGAAAGCGTTATATCTAGAAAAGGGGGAGATACAATATGTAAAAATTCAGTAAACTGTATTATAATTAATCTTTCAATTTAAGTTTTGAGTTCAAAAACACCATGGAAGTGAAAAATTGAATGATTTGGAGGCTATAAGGGGTCTTCAACTTGTAAGCATTTTTCAATCTTCATTGCATAGAAGAAGGTTTGGCACATTTTACAGGAAGGAATGACTTATTAATGGAATGAAATAAAGGGTGTTTTTTTGGTTTGGTGGTTTTCAATCTGGCAATCCTTTTATCGGAGTTGGGTTTTTTAACAGTTGTGACTTGATTTATGCCCAGTTTGGTTTGCCATTTTATAATTAATAGACTTACTCCTGAACAACGTTTGAAAATCGTGCAGACAAAATAATGGTTCTGTTCGCACGACGCATCACGCGCTGCGTCCAATATTCGGTCGACATAATCGCAAAATCGCATAAATTCGAGAAACCATGGATCGGTTTCGCACCACGTTAACCCTAGTAGATCAAGCGCATCCTCAGAGACGCCGCTGCTGTGGAGCAGAGAATCGAAGAAGACCCGAATGAGTCCATCCGCCATCGTGCGCAACAATTGGAGCTGTCGAAAATTGCGGACTTCTTGGCTGGAATTTATTTGAGCCAGCCGCGGTGGCCACTTGCCCGAAATCATTTTTAAAACATAATGGTAAACCCTTATCTTTATAATAAAGCTAAATTCTTGGCCAGAACATTAAATTATATGCGTTTTAATTCTTCTTGAAAACCACACGTTTAAAAAAAAAACACCCTTTATATAGACAGAGGCTGGATCTTGGAGTGGGATATTCGCAAAAAAAGGGTGCCATCTGGAAGGTATGTAATTGGTCAAAAATTGTCAACTATAGTTACAGAAGTTCATAAGTGATTATACCACATATGGACTTCTAAGATCCCGGAACCTGAAAGAGGGTGATTAGAAAAGCTAAAATCGAGGTTTTCCAAGCCCTGTGACCCTGGAAAGTTCAATTCAGTTATCAGTTGTAGTGTGCACAATTGTTGAGACCAAAGTTGTAGCCAATGAAACAATCTAAAAACATATTGTTTTGGCAGATTTGTTCAAGGTTTTAACAAATTACGCGGCGAGCATTCCAGAGCTTTAAATTTAGAGTACGATGTCGCATATCATCTAAATAAAATATTTATTTAAATGTTGCAAATTTTGTGCCCTACAACTTGAATAATGAGTAAAAATGACGTTTAGGGTTCTTAGGGAACGTTAAAAAATAAAAATATTACCCGCGCAGAAAGAAAGACAACACACTGATAAAAGATTGTTCTCTACCATACAGCTTTGGCCTTAACAAAATTCCAGCTGCAAGTAATAGTTTCGGAGAAAAATTAAGATCAATTTGTATGGTTTACCAAAATGGCGGAATTTGTCAAGGTCATGGCTTCCCCATAAAACTGGACTTAATAAAACGTTTTTGATAGCCTTCAGGTATGAACAAATTAGTCTTCCTCTATACAAAAAGGTTGATTTCTGACTATTTTTCCTGTACTACTATACTTATTCTAAATGTTCAACTCATCAATGTATCTGCAACATGAGTAAATTATAAAGAAGTTTTTAGTTGCAAGCTATCAATTCATGGGGTTTTAATGTTTCAAAACTAAAAGCTTGTCTTATGTCATCGCACCCTCAATAGGTTATATATCTTAGAGATGTTTGCTGATACGAAACTTAAATAATTAATTTCAACTTAAACGCGTTCTACTTATTCCTCATCGAAAACTGACACATAAGCTCGCTTATGTTGAATTTACCTCAATATTTTTAAGATTCGTTTCAGCAAATGGGTCTTAGTGTGATTAAATATATTTTAGGGTGGGGCTTTTGTAGCCTCTCATGAGTCTGGATCATAATTTATTGCAAAAGATACTATAATATTTAATACAGAAACATAACTATGTGATAACTATTTTAATTATATCAAGTGCAGTCCTTGCGTATTTTTTGTTTGTTTGTTCCTCTCGTAGTCTGAACTCTTTCCTTCTATCTGAGGAAAACAAAGTTTATAACTATACTACACCCTTAGCTCAGAACAAACAAAAAAACTGGTCAAAACTTATTTCGCAAACAGAACGCACTTTCTAAAGGGTTGGGTGTTGGGTGTTGGGTATAGTGAAGGTCCTTTCGATAAAACAAATAATGGAATTAAAACAAATAACAAAACAAAAAACTTACTTACCTAACTTCACTCTTGAGGACAACCACAGCGATATCTGCGTCGTATGACTTTAACTGACTATCGTAGTCCGGATGGATAAATATGTCATCACACGATGCTGCCAACGATCCCTCTTCGCTCCAGTTCTTCAGATTGTGTCGTCCGAGGAACACCAACACCTCGTTCGGGCTGTATCTGCGCTTGTTTGTGTGGAAACAATGTGCCGAGCTTATTACTATCCGCGAGGATATCAGCGTTCCACCACACTGGTACGAAAGTGATGTCAAATTGTTGACATATATAGCAGCCAGCCATGGCCATGCTCCTCGTGTTATCATGAGTGATGACGCTGGTAGGGTGATGTCCTCATGGAAGTCCTCTTCGCCAGCCGTCTGAATTTCTATCCCCCCAATGGACAAACGTGGCCGATTCTCACCCGTTCGGCCGCAAATTTTCCTGGTCTGTTTCAAGGGATGGGATCTGAAAAACTGAGAATTTTATCGTTTTCAAATAAAGTCTCCTTACGCAGCTGTATGTGTGGCGCTGTCGCCCGCCTTGGCAAAGGCAATAAGATATTTACTTTTCATTTGCTGCTGCAAATGGCAGGAACTTGGTATCGAAAGTTTCAAGGAATGAATTCTGAGGCAGAACTCCTGCTCCTGACATTTGTGACGGTAATGATTGGGTTGGAGTAGATGGCAGTGGCTGGGGTGGTTGTGGTGACAGTGGTGGTGGCTGATATGAGGGGGTGAAATCCTCATTAGATTGTAGAAAGGTGAACTTTCTTGTGTGTTCCAATTGAATTTGTGTGACAAATATGCTATGATCTGGTGAAAGAAAAAGAAAGAATACATAATAATAGGAATAGGAAGAAGATGCGGATTGAAAAATTACAGATGAAAACAAAGTGCAAAACGAAAAACCCACCTGCCGCTCCCACACAAACGATTTGATTATTTGCCGCAATCTGTAGCAGCTTAGGCGGAAAAGGATTCTTGGGAAATTTAATTTTGTACAATACTGGTGCATCCACTTGGAATTGGCCTCTGGTTAGAAGTTCAATTTCTCCTAGATAATTCTGAAACAAAGAACAAACATTTTTTGAATACCTCTAGTTCCTTTTATTGAGGATTAAGTGCTGGAATAAAAATATGATTGGAATTGATGAATTCCGACTACAGCGCATCATGAATGCTTTCAACATAAATCTAGAATTTATAAGCTTTTAATTTAAATCAGTTGACAGTTGACAGTTGAAGTCCACTTTATGTGTCAAATCTGGATGTTTATATTTTCAAAAGGACTTCAAATGGGAACTTATAATTATTATTCTTATGAAATAAGTGATAAACTTGCTATCGGATGGACAAAATAATTACGATGATGGAGGAGTCCAAAAAAGTGGGTTTTGTCATACGGAAAGACCTGAATATTCTGGTAATCTTTCCAGAATTTCTAGTTTTTTTTTCAAAGATTTCTGTTTTTATTTTTTTCATTTTCAGAAATGGAAAAAGAGAAAGAAAAATTTGATTGATTAAAAAGCTAGAAAAAAATGTTTTCCGTATTTTCCTTCTTTTTTTGAAAAAGGCACAAAAAGTGGAATTAGACATTCTGGTGGTATGTCGGTAAAAATTAATTAATTGCTATGGAGTTTTCATTGTTGACTCTGACGTGTGAAAAAAAGATAGTAAACTGTTAAATTTTGTGCTTGAACTTGTCAGTGGAAGCAAGTAATGCAGTAATCTTTATGGTGGATCAAAAAAAATTGTATGAACAAATGTATTACCTACTACTACTTATAAAAAACATGTGGTGTACATTTAATATTTTCAAAATAAGGGTGTCCAGCGGTAATTTTGCACCTTTAAATTGCGATTATCGAAATACTAGTGGGTTTACCTCAACCCAGGAAGGGTATATCATTCAAAGCGCAGAATTTGCGGAATTGTTAGTCGTCACGCGTTTCCGGTGGAGCAATATTTGAAGTGCGGTGAATCATTGATACGTGCGCGTCGCGCTTTTTGTACTTATTTTAATTTTCGACGACTAAGTGATGGGCCGAGCACGCAACTTATCTGGCCGTGGGTACAGAGATTCAGGCAAGAAGGCACAATGGTCAATAGACCTATTCCTGGACCATCAACGTCAGGAACAAGGCCAGAATATGTGTCTCAAATTCGAAATGAAATTATTCGAAATCCACGTAAATCGATAAGGAAGATTGCGGCCTCCACAGGAATAAAAAAAATCAACAGTACATGTTATTTTGAAAAATAAATTAAAGCTCTACCCCTACAAAATGCAAATTGTTCAGTATCTCAACGAAAGTGATTATCCTTTGCGAGAATCCAATGAGAAGAACAATGCTGGAACGTTTTCGGACAGCACTTACGCTTGGAAACATTTTATATTTATTCAGTGACGAAGCACATTTCCATATTGATGGATATGTTAACAAACAAAATATGCGATACTGGTGCCCCAAAAACCCTAGAGAACGCCATCAAAAACGTTTACATTGTTTAAAAACGACAGTTTGGTGTGCTATTTCAGCGATCGGGGTAATTGGCCGTTATTTTTTTTAAAAAAGGTGAGACAGTTACTGCTTCGGTGTATTGCCGTATGATTGATGAGTTTCTGTTATCGCAATTGCAGCTGTATTCAGGGTATACAACAACTAAACACAAGCTAGGGTGTCGATGGAAAGGCTAAGGACAGTTTTTCCGAATAAACTGATCAGCAAGTACGGAGACATTCCATGCCCCCTCGGTTGCCAATCCTCACACCTTGAGATTTCTTTTTATGGGAATACCTCAAATCAAAGGTTTACAATAACAATAACAATCCCCGGACAATTCCGGCCCTGCAGGAAAATATTCGCAATGAAATTCAAAGCATTATTCCAGCGCTTTGCCGTCGCGTAATCGCAAATGTAAGGATCCGACTGCAAGAGTGCATTGAAAAAAAAACTTCCATAATTTGGATGATATCGTTTCTAAAAAAAACCGCATTGTTACTCTGCATTTAATTGGAATAAAAATAAATAAAAACGATGTTGTTTTTTTATATTGAATTTTTAAATTGAAAATATTCCGCTGGACACTCTATAGTAATTTAGAAATTATAGTAAATAGTGATAGACTATGTATAAAAGTAAAAAATATATCAAGTTTACGTTAAGTTATATTGTAATTGTATGTTATCTTTTTTGTTATGTATCAATATATATTATAATTTTTGTAATAGTTACAAAAAATGAAAATTAAAATGTTTATTTATATGTACATTTGGCAATTTTGATAAAATCAATTCAAAAAAACTCTCAAGAAATTTTAAAAACTTTGCTCTTAATATTTCTTTTAAATTCAATCTTAAACTAAGAAAAGAAAACTATTAAATTAAGCTCTGAAGCTGCACAACCTTGAAATGTGAAACGTTCACAAATGGTAGAAAAACATATCAAAACTGATGTCTTTAAGGTGTTGTTCCCTGCAGATCATAAAAGCTCCTCAAAGCCTGTCTTTGTCCGTTGACAATTTGCGTTTTTAACAGATCTTTTATCAGAATTACTTGTCCAAAGAATATTTACCTAAACTAAATATAAGGCTAAGTAGCAATCAAACTTAACTTACATGAAGCTATGATATATTTTAGAGCATGATAGATAATTGATTTTTAAGCTGAGATTTATTTAATATTTAAAAATGGTAATTGGAAGAAAATTTGCAATTCCCAGTCATTATTTATACTTGTTTATTATTTCTCGAACACTGAGACCGAACTTACCGTAGTTGGTTTACCACGCATGGATAATGTCACTTTTATGTTCAACACTTGCCCTACATCGGGGTTTTTAAGAGACATTATTCCAAACCATTCTGCTCCATCGAATCGATATTGAAAAATTTTCGGACACGGACTAATCGGAACTCCTTGAGTTAGAATTTTATTAATTTGATCGAACACAAGGAAAACAATTGTGGTTAAATGAAAATTCATAATTAATAAATTTTTGTTTTGTTCTTTTGTTGTTTTCGATTGAAATATAAATAAATTAAAAATTTAATTAAAAAGCAATCAATGGGAACTAGGTAGGTACTAATTATTATTATAAACACTTGACCGATGTAAAAATGATGCGTGTACCGAAATGCGAAAACAATTTTGTTTTTATTTTTATTTTCCTCGAAATTTTTCGACTGTCATAGTCACGAAGCGCCATGTTATGAACCTGTGAATGAAAACGATCTTGGTTTTACCCATAGAAATGATTGATATCGGTAGTGTACCTACCTATCTACCTGAAATAGAAGACGATAGCAAGAGTGACAGCAATTAACCTCTCTATATGAAGACTCATGTGTGTGCAGGTACTTACATATTTTTTTTTTATGAGGGAATACTACTTGTCTAATTACTTTTAAGGGTTGCCGCTAGTACAAAAATGTGATATTTTAAAAGTTATTGTTTTTTTTTTTTTAAAGTTTTATAGACAACAAAGTGGAACTCGTAATTTAAATCAAAGATACTATTAGGAAGAGGAAAGACAATAAATGTTGGATCTGTTGTTAGCCTGTAAACTACAGTCTATGGCTAGGAATAACATTGCGATGACATTGCGATTAAAAACACATTACGACACACGCCATTCAGATTTAAATTCATAAGTATATTCTATTTTGTTTGACTAAATTCCAATAGACGTGGGGTCGAAATAGGATGTCCGTTCTTACAGCCTCATATAGCCTTAAACCTAAAATATTTAGTTTGAATGACTCCTTTTAAATTTAGTATAAGATAAATTTCGTGTTAGATCCATAAATTACAGCAGCTTTATATCTAATACAATATGTACATACATACATAATATAGAAAATTGTATGTTGAATAAAAAAGTTCTACCAATTTGGGATCTTTATATGTTATATCTATGTATGTAGGTATAGGTATATCTTAAGTAGGGCTGTATCAATTAGGAACGATTGGATTTTCTTGATCCGATCATCGAAAAGTATTGATGATTGAAATCACCTAAATTTTCATTTCAATCGATTTCAATCTCAATCATTTCGATGATTCTCGATATTCGATATCAATCTATATTCAATTATTAATATATTTTATCGGAGAAAAGAAATATACGGGTAAGGTTGAATGCGATCGAAATCAATACAGTATTCGTTAAATTCGGAGATTGAATTTCATCGGAACCGAAATACAAAACTTGTCTTAGTTTTGACAGGTGTCAAAATATGCCAACATTTTTGCTACGGCCGGCGGATCGAAAAATGGAGTACGCCTTAGTGCCACGGCCGACGTTCTGGGTCCACTAGAACACACTAGACAGAAGTCAAAATGTAAAATCAGAATTAGAATACGCGCTTTTACTTTGGCAGTTGGAAATAGGTGTCAAAATGACAAAATTCACACTTTTCACTTTGACAGATGGTGGTGCTACATCGTAACGTGCTACCTCCTCTCTCGTCTCACAGAGGCAAGTCTACGTTTTTATTTCACCCTACCGCCGGCATAGATGTTTACATTTCAAAAATCGAATAGGAACAGCATGAAATAATGAATTGAGTTGAACGAAAATGATCGAATGATCGATTGATTGAAATGATTGAATCATTTTGGTAATCGATTCTTGAACAATTGACACAGCTCTAATCAAAAGGTAACTACTGATAGCATTATAGCGTAATATTTTTCATTTTAAGTATATGTATGTTTTATAGAAGACTGCCTTTCCTTGCTTCCATACGATTTTTTTCATTGTCTGGACTCAAATTACATTCTGTGGGGTTTTGTCGCACATACTGCGAATATTTTATAGTGAAAACTATTATTTTTGTTTAGGAAAGAATTTATTGTATTTTTAAAAATAGGCACTTACCACTAATTGGGAGCAACTTGCAGAACGTCTTTTTATATATATTTATAAAAAAGTAGCTATAAAATTTCTAATTTTTACCGGTAAATTCTGGAATTTCCACAGTTCGGAGTTTAATAGTAACAAATACGCACCGAACGATTTTTCCAATGAGATTATTGTCGTTATGCCAAAGAAATAATAAAAACTTTATAAGAACAGAGTTGTAAAGAGAATGCATTACCTACTAAAAATTGCTTAACTTCGTTGAAGTCTTTTAAATTCTTTGCATTACTGGAGTCTTGAAGTAAAAAGACTTCATTGCAGTCAAACTAATGCAATACTTTCAATGCAATCAGAAGATAGTCAACGAATGCAAAGAATGTAAAAGGCTTTTAAAAGGCTCCAAAGAATTAAAGCAATTTTAAGTATTTGAATTTTTTTTTTACTTTTAGGATTTGTTACACAATGTCTGAGTAAAGTTATGATAACTAAATCGGCATTTAAATTATCCGCAAATTAAATCCTCCCAGCAAAAAGTTTGCGTTTCACAATTTATCAAAAAATAAATTAATTTGTCAATTAGATTTTTCAGTTTTCCAGACAAAATTGTTTTTATTGATGAAAAATTCAAAAAAAAATAATAATTGTTTTCGTTGCCATGTAAATTTACTACTTGAAACTAAAATACTCAGAACTTTACTTATATAAGGTTGACCATTCAGATATATTGTGAAACGCAAAAGAAGTTGTTAATTGAAGAATAAGTTCCATGCAGCCTAATTGAAACATTAATCAGACATTGTAAATCAAGCCCTTAGTCTTTTTTTACTGCTTAAAATTATTACATTATTAAAGACTTAAAAATTAAAGGCAGTTACGTTTTGAGGTTCAACTACTGATATGTGAATTAAAAAAATACTTTTGAATTAGTATTTTTATTCAATCAACCTCAGTTCTAAAATGATTGCATTCTTTCACATCTCTGCAATTTTTGTGCATCATTTATTAATTTTTGGCACCAAATTTTTTTAAATTGGTCTGTACGCACACTCCTGTTAAAAAAATCTGGCAACACTGGCATAAACCGGTGGCAGTGTAATGGCAATCAGAAAACAAACTTTTCTTAACACATGTAATTTTTCATGAATTGTATTTACTCAATTGAGTTTCACTCAAAAAAATTGTTAATTTGGTCAGAATCTTACATATTTGTAAATATCCAAGCTTAAAATCCATTAAAATCATATATACCTTCATAATATTATGCAGATATAAAATACATAGATACCTTTAATTATTTTACAATATTAAAATATTTATGTTTTTACATTTCTATTGATAATTCAACTGCAAACAGCGAATCAGTTTTCCTCAAATTAATATGAACTAATCTTGCTAGGTCTGTACTAGATAATTTTCTAACGTTATTTATTTATTTATTCTCCTCCTCCTTCTCCTCCAACTGTTAGCTAAATTAAGCAAAAACTATATCAAACTTAAAAGTAAAATTCAGACAAAGCTGAAAGCATTTCCTTAAATATTATGCACTAGGGCTTAAGATATTCAACTTTCAAGGGGGTAGGTATAAATGGGTGTAAAATTCAATGTTTTTTTTAAATAACAGTTTTTTTCTGAACAAAATTGAAGATACAAATTGTAAAGATTGTGCAATTCTACAAACTGAAAAGATCGTAACACTCAGTAGCGTCGTATCCAGGCGGTGAAATAGGGGCTTAAAATTGCTACTCTAGCACAAAAAATCACATTGTTATCGATAATTTGTATAATAACGTCAAAATATTTATGAGTTGCCGATTAAAACAATTTTTGTTTAGTACGATCACTTTTGCGGTCTACTTATTAGGGGGGTCCACTTTCACATCCAACAATGTGTCGTTTTACTAGCGTCGATATCCAACGACAGTCTTAGTGACATCATTCCTAAGGAAATTTTCAAAGTCCACCATGGTGCAAATTTAATTATACACTAATCCTAGGCAGGGCCGGCCCCAGCCAAACTTGCGCCCTGTGCAAGATTTGTAGAAAGCGCCCTTTTTTTATATTTGCATACATACACTGATACACATGGATAAGACTTTTCCACATTACCCAGGAGGTAGACTTTCAATGCGTAGGTCTAGTGGGATCTTTAGTTTTACAATATTTTGAGTTAAATTCTTCAACAGTTGTGATGGATGTTATTTTGGGATTATTTGAACAAGTTTTGTGGTGCAAATGGCAGTACATATTTGTTTGCTCCTGGTAATGCGCCCCCAGAATTTTGCGCCATGTGCATTTGCACATATTCCACTTACGGTTGGTCCGGCTCTGATCATAGGGTATCAATTTTATTTTTCCCGCTCTCTTCTTATTATTGCACTTCAATTGCAATCCCTTACCTAATCTAATTCTACATGTTAATGAACATGTCGTTGAGTTTGAATGTCCTCTTGAATTTTATGTTTTAATTTCAGATTGCTTAATTTGTTCGTTCAAAGATATTTTGACGATTCCATAGACTACTTTTTAAAAGATTCTTAATTCTTTTCAGCCATTTTTAATATACTTAATATTTTGCGTAACTTTTAGTTTGTTTCCAGTTGCAAATATACAATTCAAAATACTGTAATTTTTAATACGGGTAACATAGAATTTTTACAAATTTTCAGAAATCCCAGTTTTTTTCCTATGGATTTTGGCAGCAAACTGTGAACATTTTTAAGAAATTTTGAGTTATTATTAACTTTTTTCAAATCAAAAGATAATAACAACTTGTGAATAAAACATACTCCAGCAGCATGGAACATTTTGTGCGCGCATATACATACATAGGTGTAAGCGACGGAATATGTATACAAAATACAATCCCCATTCAATATGCAGAAGCTCCATTCCATTCCAATTCTTTAAGTTTCGTTCAGTTACGTAGATTCAAGCTTAGATAAGCGCAGAGAAATCTCGGCTTTCACTCGAAGAAACAGGTGGCTGAAGATTTATTGACGTTTTCTATTTTAATTACTTCAGAAATCTCTTGTAGCTTTCACAAAATGACATATGTACATAAAACCGTAAGAGATTTTCTGTAGTTTTCTTATGAAATGCTCTTGGTTTAACCCACACTACTAAAAAATCTCCACTAATACATAATTTTCAAGTTTGTTTCTTTTATTCTATTTAACAATTTATTTTTTTGTAATTTTATTTGATTTATTTTGTAATTCTACAAACATTTTTTTTAAATTGATGTGATTGAAGCATTATTAATATTTAAAAAAATATGCACGACTTGATCGCACAAACTTGCTCTTGTGTTTAACAACTCTGTGTGTAACCCAATATCGAGTCAAAAGTACTAAAAACTTGATTCTATGTTTGATTTTTTTTTTGTTTATAAAACAATGTTTTTAAAAATTCTTAAATGCGTTATTGTTTATAGTATTGAGAAGCATCAGAATGCAAAATTATAACAAAATCGGTTTAACCGTGGCAAATATATACGTGAATAACCCAAAAATAAAACAATTTTCTTAAAATTCGTGGAATACCTAATTCTGTTATGTGAATTTCTTGAAAAAAACCTGAAACGCAATTTTCTTACAATTGACTTAGTTATTATACAGGTACGAAATTTAGTCAAAATCGTTAGAGCCATTTTTGAGAAAATTTGATAAAACCAAAGTGTTTGTATGGCAGCTAGCCGTTCTAGATCCTCTAAAACAAAAATTCGAATTTTTCCTCTAGGGAATTAAATAAAAATACTCTGTACCAAATTTTAAGCAAATAGGTCCACCCGTATAAGCTCTAGCTCAAGTTACAGTGGACGCATAGACGCACCGACGCTGACGCATAGACGTACAGACCGATGGACGACATCGCGAAACCCAACCCAATTTTTTGGACTTCTTGATTATCGTAGTGTTAGTTTTGATTGCAACCTCAATTTTTTTTCACACGAAACCAATACTTGCCCTAGAGCAAGTAAAAAGAGCAATAGATTTAAGGAATTTAGTCATTGTTTGTCGACGTAACAATCCAACGCAATAACCTTTATGCAACTACTTCACTATACATTACTCTTTTTAATTTCTTATCTAAAAATCTGTTTACCCATTACTTTTTGTAAATGTTAATTATGTAAAACTACTTTTACTATCTGTTCCTCATTGTAGTTTGTGAACTGATTTTTTTCTTAACTCAAAACTCCCAAAACACTGACTCTTCGGACAAACAACTAAACAAACACGCCATACCTTTTTTAACATATTTTAATGTACCAAAGTGTTATAAAGGGTGATTTTTTAAGAGGTTTAGAACTTTAAAAAAAAAAAACACAAAAAATTCGAAAAAATGAATGAAATATTTATTTGAATCGATAGTTTGAACCTTGCAATTTAATGTTTAAAGATAATTTCATGCAAATGTTGACCGCGGCTGCGTCTCAGGTAGCCCATCCGCTGAGTCCAATTTTGGCATACTCTTTCACACATATCGGCCGGTATCTCACGAATGAATGCATGGATGTTGGCTTCCAGTGCGTCAATCGAAGCGGGCTTGTCCCTATAGACATTAGCCTTGGCATACCCCCACAAAAAATAATCTAATGGTGTCAAATCGCACGATCTAGGCGGCCAATTGACCGGCCCGAAACGTGAAATTAACTGTTCACCAAACTCGCCTCGCAATTGCGCCATTGTTTCGCGTGCTGTGTGGCATGTGGCACCGTCTTGTTGAAACCACATATCATGCAAGTCAAGAACTTGACAGTAACGCTGCGATTCGCATCATCTTTGAAGAAATAGGCCCAATAATGCCGCCGGCCCATAAACCGCACCAAACAGTGGCTTTTTCGGGATGCATTGGTAGCTGTTGCAATGCTTCTGGCTGATCTTCACTCCAAATGCGGCAATTTTGCTTATTTACGTACCCATTCAACCAAAAATGAGCCTCATCGCTGAACACAAGCAGCGCGCGATGAACATTTCGAACCGAGCACGAATTTTGATAGTAAAATTCAATGATTTGCAAGCGTTGTTCATTTGTAAGACGATCCATGGTTAAATTGCAAACCAAACTGAAGCTGTTTGACAGTGACACAAGGTACTAAACACACGTCAGCTGTCAAAACCAGTGTTGCCAAAACCAAACCAGCTTAAAAATGACCCGTTACTAAAATAGTCCTCAATTGACTCTAGTTTTTAGCCATGTTAGTTGATTTTATTTGCGTGTCAAATTCAAATTTAAACAAATGATAGAATTAGAATAAAATGATGATAGAAAATATACTTGTAAAAAATATTTTATTTTAAAAAGGAAAAAGTGTTTATGCTGCCAATATATGCTACCTATAAAAATTTACAAACACAAAGTTATTAGAAAAAAAACCCACCCACACAAAGAGAAACCGAAATCCTGATGAGTTTTAATCTGTATGACGTTTTTATTGAAAAAAGGATTCGAAACAAGATCATTAAAGTATTATCCTAAATGGTTTTTGTCAATTTAATCTTTGTATACTTATGGATATTTTATTGAACTTATTTACCTCAAAGGATTTCATTAGAGAAGTACCTGAAATCCCTGTTTCTTTATTACATGCATCTTCATTTGTATTACTTGACGAGATCCTTTTGAGAAATACCTGGATCCTGGATACACGGCAAGTGCTTAGGGGTTTTCCCGATCTCTACCTGAATGGAAAAAAATATTAAGGGAAAACCCTAAGTTAGCATCAATTTAGTTTCCAGTTTCCACCTGGCTATTGTGCTGTCAACATCATACCTAGAAAAGACTGTTATTTTATATTATTTCCACAAAAAAAAAAAAAAAATCAACCGTTATGAAGGCAGTGTACTCGATTCTGGTACTTGTTATCGTTTTCTTATCTGGGACGGTTGAGTCCTGTAACGAATTCGTTTGTGGCTCTGTGGTATCAAAATGTCTCCTCACACAAAGCTGTCAATGCAAATTGACAGATTGTTTTTGCTGTAAGGATTGTCTGAACTGCTTGGGAGAATTATACACTGAGTGTTGCAGCTGTTTGGAAATGTGTCCAACACAAAACGCCACCCAGGCAGCCCTGTCACCGAAATCACAAATTGGTGATTTTGACGGAATAGCTGCATTGTTTGACACACTGACCGAGTTCGATGATGAGAAGTGGACGATTTATCGGTTTCCTATGAAGGCGGGCTTGAAGAAACATTTCGACGCAACAAGTCGACTCACATCGTCAGATGACATCGATCGGGAAGCAATGGAGACTAAGACGAAAACGAAATCGACGCCACTCAAAGGTGCAGTTGTCAATTGTACAGTGATATTTTTGAACACGTGCACATCCAATAAAAAATGCATGCAATATTGTGAGAGCATGGGAGCCAACAGCTATCGGTGGTTTCATGATGGCTGTTGTGAGTGTGTCGGAGCGGAGTGCATAAATTATGGAATCAATGAGAGTAAATGCGAAGAATGTCCAGAACCAGAAGAAGAGGACGAGAAAACAAATATGGATGCATTTGAAGAGGATTATGAAGACGAAGACATGTGGGATTACGGAGAGGGGGAATTTAATTATAACTAATTTTACCTACAGTCAGTCCCTGTTTGTGGGTGACTTTTTTCGACGAGTGTTAATATTTATTTGAAAAAATACAAGTAAAACGAAAATGGATGTAAATATTGTTGATTGTATAAAAGTTTTGTAAATTTGTTTGATTAAAAGTATTTTTTTTAAAAGATTAAAGGTCACGCAGCCTATGTTTTTTTTTGTCAATGATTTGTAAAGTTATTTATACAGGGTGATTCGGATAAGGTGTGACAAAAAGCTAGAACTAGAGGGGGGTCTATTTCACCCCATTTAGCAGGGAGGGGATATTTTCTTTAAAAAAAAAAATGGACTTAAGACTTTTTAAATAAAGTTAGTTATAGTGAACAATTTTTGAAAAATTAATTTTCATACTAAAAACTAAAAACAAATTTCAAACAATATTTTTTATCAAAAATTTATTAAGTAATATTTTAGTTTTCAAAATTTAAATATAAAAAATTTTAGTCAAAAACAGAAAACCGGATGTTTTACTTTTTGAGAAAATTAAAAATAATTAAATCTTCTTTACTCGCGACAGAGGGGAAATAGGATCTTTAAAGCAACTTAAGCAACAGAATTATTGATTTACTCAAATTTATATTAAAACAAAACTATTTTACTTTCGATGACGAATTTTATAGTCAAGAAGAAGGTCTAGCCATGGGTTCTCCACTCTCTGGACTTTAAGCTGATATATAGTTACCTACACGACTATGAAAATAAATATGTACATATCAAACAATATTCCATATGGAGATACAATAATTTTCTATCGCGCCGTTACGTTGCACTGTGGGACGCAGTGGGATTTTAGCCCACCAAAAGTCTTTTTGAAAATGGTATCCGATATGCATGAAATTTTTTAGGAACGACTCTTAGTACTTTACTCTGAATAATTCCAGTAACGGTTTTTATAAAGCTTCATATGTATTTTTGTTATTCGTCGTTTTTTAGACTTGTATGAATAAATTGAATTTTAAGTCTTATTTTCCTATTTTTCAACCTATTGTGGAAACTGGACAGGTAAGTGCTGCCATATTTGTTACAAGTATGTAATCAAACAACAGAAAGTGCTGCTATATGTGCTGTATAAGAAGTATACATATATAGGTACAGAATAAAAAAATGACGGTAAATTAAAAAAAAAATCTGCATTATTTGATACATTGATGGAGAATTCCAAAAGCACCGGCCGAAAAAGTGTGTTCCCAATTACATCACTTATTTTCTCCGGCTAGCAAGGAAACGAAACGAATCAACTTCTTAAAATAAATTTTTCATAAACTATTCGCTCAAGCAACTTGGTTTAAAAAACAAATTGAAGAATGACTTTATAAGTCTTACCGTTGTTTTTAAATAATTTGTTTTCTATTTTAAGTAATCTTTTTTTAAATTGCCCCTCCCGCCTAAACGGAGGAAATAGACCCCCCTTCCTAAGCATTTTGTTTTCTGTCTTCATCCAATTTACACAAATTCCTATACACTAATATATCCGACTTTTGGCGGGCTAAAATCACATTTCGTCCCACAGTGCGCTGACGATAATTTTGTCGTATTCAATGGTATAGGTGCAGAGAGACAAATAAGTAAATTCTACACCAAACATTTCAACAACCTAAATCCCAAAATAAATTTCACTTCTGAATTAGATAAAGATAATACACTTAACGTTCTAGATCTAACAATACACAAAAATAAAGAAAACTTCTCTTACAAAATATGTAGAAAAACAACCACCCAATCCAACATAAAATGGCAGCCTTTAATAGTTTTCTACACAGACTATTAACAGTTCATTTAAATGATCATGATTATGAAGAAGAAGTACATATACTATTAAGTATAGCTCTATAGTTACACAAAACGGTTACAAAAGTGAAATGATTGATAAAATTATTAAAAAAATCACAAAATAGGGAAAAAACTAACAACAATAACGATAACGATAACGATAGCGATAGCGATAGCGATAGCGATAACGATAACAACAAAAAATTCTTTTCCACCGAATATTCCAATATTATTTTTTTTTTCAAAATTTTGAGTTTGAAAATTAATTTTTCAAAAACTTTTCCCTAAACCAACTTTATTTAAAAAAAAAATTTTGTGAGTGCCGGGACTCACGGTTAATATGTGTAAACATCAACGTTTGTCCAAGCGCAGTTTTGAGGAACTGAAAGTACCCAATATCCTACTGTGCAGATTTCGTAACCTAACGTTCTACAACGTAACGTTGCACAGGAAAGTTAACGCCAGCATAGATGTTTACACATCAAAAACAATGAATGAATTTGTCCATTCTTCGGTAAATCAAGCTTTAGGTTACGACTGACATATTGGCAGTTTTCTGTCAGTAGACCTCAAAAACAATGAATTGGTGCATTCTTCTGTCAGTTTTTTGACAGTTTGGTGACAGGAAACCGCCAATTTGTCAGTCGTATAAATCGAGTAGTTGACTTACGGCCTTTTTGACTGGAGTCAGAATGACAGTTCTTCTTCTGAAAAGAAGAGAAATTTGCTTCTGATTTTGTTTTCAGAATCGTTCCAGAAGGATTCACACGTATGAAATCGTTCTCCCGGATTACCAATCGAAAAGGCCATTAAAAGACTGACGTATTGGCAGTTTTCTGTCAGTAGACTTCAAAAACAATGAATTGGTCCATTCTTATGCGTTTTTTGACAGTTTGCTGATAGGAAACCGCCAATTAGTCAGTCGTTTAATGCAGCATTAGATTTAAATTTATTCCAAATGTTAATTGTTGATTTTTGTTCAATCGATTTTTTTTTTTAGAACGAACACCTACGCCACAGCAAGTACACAGATACGAATTCGATATGTAGTTTACCTTCATTTATCTAACATGCCAAGTATGCAATTCACGCCGGTAACACAGTTTTCCTCCGTGGTTAAGTTAAGCCCGGAGAATTTTCCTCTCCTCGCCCGAAGGGAATTAGTTGTTGTTGCATTAGACTTGAAATTTCTTTTGTCCCAACGTCGTTTTTTTCGACCAATTTCCTCGGGACTTGCAAAAAAACACGGCTAGTATCATCTCACTCAAAATAAAACACACTCAAACAATAAGCAAATGCAAAAAGAAGAGCGATAACTCTGCAATTTGTTCAACCTCAGCATTTTGTACCCCAGCCAACACATACGTGCCTCGCCAACGTGTTTAGAAAAAGAAATTGCATCGTTTAAAAGTAGTATATGTGAACGTAGAATATCTGCGCCCGCGCGTTCGAACGCGCGTCTCTTGTGTTCAGCCAGTAAAGTGATCTTCAGATTTGTATTACTGAACGTACCCTATAGTCTACTATATCTAAAGCTATTATTATTTTTGGTTTGTTTTTGTTTATAGTTTTCTATCTAGGCTCTAGTGTTGTGTATCGGGCGAATGTAAAAAAAAAATAAAAGAAAAATAATATAACAAAAGCTAAAATGTATCGGTATATACATGATAGTTAATAATTATAAACAAGTGATCGTGATAAAATATAATTTAACCGTCGGTCGCGTTAAAAACAATTTGTTTCGGTCGGGGCTATGCATATTTCGTAACGTAACGTGCTACAATGTAATTTGCACGACGGAACGTTGCACAGAAAAGTTCACGTTTTTTTTCCACTCTACCCTGAGCATAGATGTTTACACATCAAAAAACAATAAAAGAAGAGATTACTGGCTTTACAAAAGGATTTAATCATGGCATTGTAAGTGTAACCGTTGGTTTTTTTTTTAAATTTGTTTCTGTTTTTAGTTATTTTTTTAGAAAATTGCCCCTCCTGGCTAAAAGGGGGTGAATAGACCCCCCTTCCTTTACGATTTGTTTCTTGTCTTGCCCCAAACTACACACTCTAGCTTTTTATCACACCTTATGCGAATCACCCTGTTGAAAGCACGAAAAAATAGGCCCTGTGATTTCGTCGCTTTGTGTCTGGGGTTTGAAAAGTGAAATTTATTCATATACCGGAAACAACCCGCCATATTTCAAGGGCAACCGTATTTTTTGCCATTTAATCTTTAAGTAAAGTACCCATCTACCTATCTATATTTACTGGACAAAAAGGCTTTAAGACCCGTTTGTTGAAATGAAACTTAAATATTCAAATTCTGCCTAAACAGTTATTTGCTGCTTTTCCCACTGCTGTCTAGGTTCTTACTTTTAATTAACTTAAATATAGGGAATAGGGTGTTCAGCGGGAATTTTTCAACTTTAAATTGCGATTATCGAAATACTAGTGGGTTGAGGTAAGCAGGAGGGGTATCATTTAAAGCGCAGAATTTGCGGAATTGTTAGTCGCGTTTCCCGGTAGATACCCTATATTTAGGTTTCGTTTCAGCGAATTAACCTAAGAGTGTATACATAAATAATTTCTGCCCGACTTTCATGCATTTTCGGGATTTATTTTAAGCCATACTCTCTGTTGATATAGGTGGTTGGTAAATGGTAACTAAATTTTTGTTAACCCACGCTCTTCATTCAGTTTATGTCCACGAAGCTTTAACGCATTGCATACTTGATTTCTTTATATTTAAAGTTCAAAGAGCGAATAATCGCTTTGAAAACTTTATTCATTCGACATTAGCTATTTATGGGTTCATACTCGTTCATACTCATAGTTTTGTGTGTTGGTAGCTATACCTAGTATAAAACACCATGAAAGAGAACCTACTTATGAACCTTAAATATTCATTAAGCTGCCTTTGCGTGCGTGCATATATTGCATTCATTAATTTAACCTCAAAACGAAAAACACCTCAAGAATTTAGCCAAATCCTTTAAAATTCAGACACACACAGAAAAAATACAAATTTCCTTCTTGAGAATGTGATATAGGGAAGCAAATAATAATTCTGTAAACATACACTTCTACTTCCTTCACACTGCGACTCTAAGCTGCAAGCAGTAAAGTATAGTATAGGATTAGGTTTGGGGTTGGTGATGAGATGAGGATGAGGATGGGGTTGTCGGAAGTGAATCAAAGTTGTTGTTTTTGTTTAGTTCATACGTCGCCGTGTCGTGGGTGGTAGGTAGTAGATGTACTATGTTTTGATCCTTTCTGTCTTTGCAAAGTCGTTGTCGCCCAGATGGTTTTTGCTAAAAGCAGCGAAGCATTTCTGCATCTACCTAAATGTGGAGAAACAATATGCACTACTGGTTGCCTAAAGCTTTCAGCTGTTTTAATCCTTTGTCTGTCGGCGAACCGACTATCCCTGGAGTGGTTGTAAACAATACTGGGGAGCCTTTTCATAGGAAAATTATTTTTGTAAAAAGTTTATTATCCAAGGCGCATGCTTTGGAAATTTCCCAGATGGAGCAAGAGAACAAAAACTATGCATATACTACGCAAGATGACAAAACTTTGGGGCGAGTTTCAATGATCCGACGGAATTCTCTGAGCGAAGAACCCTTTCCTCCAATTTTCTAAGTGATAAGGACTTTTTCGTTCTGGCAATTTGCAATTGCTCAACAAGTTGTTTCTGCATTAATTTTTGAGATCAAAAGGATTCAACGGTAAATTAGAAGTGTTTCTCTGGTAGTTGGAGCATCTTTGGAATGTTTTTTGTATATATATAGGTATATATTTATATAGAGTTGGGAAAATGTCAATTAACCCACTCAGTCGTTGGATCAAGTGTGATTGATATCGAGGACACTTGTATAGCCTTGAGCATGACGTATTGATGAGCACACAGCTCCTATACATTATCTTACTAAGCCTTAATTAAATGTTTAGCATCGTGTCGATTTATTGGAAGAAAACTTAATTTAAATGTCTCTTATACGTGACAGTGCATTGCTTTAGTTTTCAACAATTTAAAAGTGTGACGTTGACAGGAGTAGGTATCTATACCTAGTACCTATGCCTATAAAGGATATAGGTAATTGGAATTGTTAGAAGTTTTTTTGCACAGTTTATTCACAATTCACATCCAGTGTTTCAGCTTAAATCACAATTTTACATCAGCGATAAATAAATTCTTCTGATAGTAATAGACTATTCAGAGAGAAAACATTCATGATTTGAGCATTCTTAGTTGTTCTTGATAAATGGATAAAAAAGCCTTTACCTACATATATGGGTTTGTTTTAATGTTCTAGGAATACCAGCAGAGTTATAATCCTAATGAAACAAGAAAATCGATGGTACATTTCTACATATATTAGCAGACCCGTGCTTGCATTGCTTCGCAAATTTTTAAGAATAATTTATTTAATTAATATCGAAATGGTGTTCAAGGGCTAACTGCAATTTCTACCATATTATAAAGGGTGTTTTTTTAGACGTGTGGTTTTCAAGAAGAAATAAAACGCATATAATTTAATGTTATGGCCAAGAATATAGCTTTATTATAAAGATAAGAGTTTTCCATTATGTTTTAAAAATGATTTCGGGCAAGTGACCGCCGCGGCTCGCTCGAAAAAATTCCAGCCGAGAGGCCCAATTTTCGCTCTGTACGGCGCACAGTGGTACGACAGCGGAAAAAAGTCTTTTGAAAAAGTCATATCTATCCTTTTAAACTTTTTGTTTAAGTACCTACTCTTAGATAACCCGAGCGTATGATTTAAAAGTATTTTTTAACATATATATTGTATGTTCTGATTTACAAGCCCTCAAAGTTGAAAAATAATTTTCCTCAAATCGCGAACCGTATGTTCAACAAATTTTGAGATGTTTTTTTCCGAAGTTAATTTCAATAAATTCTCTAGCTTCTTAAATAATTTAATTGGTCTATTTTTGATTATCTAAAAATAAAAAAAAAATATTGATTATTTATAAAAGATACCTTCTATAAGTAGCCTGAAGCTTTAGTACTAAGAAAAAATGCTTTTTTTTAAAACTTTTTGATTTAAAAAAACAGCTCCAAAAGATACCATGAAAGTAAGTATGCCACCATATGCTCCATACATTCATGTTAAAGCACAGAAAAAATCAGCTGCAGATACGTGCAGATGTGGATTTTATGCTCAAATATGTTTCACTTAATCGGATTTCAAAAAACTCCGTCTTGACAGTGGTGTTTACCAAAAAGTTTGATTTCTTCGGTATTAATTGTCAGATTCAACTGGTTAAGCCCATTTTTTTAAGAAAAAATGTCAAACTTTATTTTAAAAATAAAACAAAATTAATACATTGACCCAGGCCTGAGAATTTCGATTTTTGCGAAACCATTTATTTCTGCCTGGAAAATTTTTCAACTTTCAACTCAATTTTCTTGAAAACAACACACGAAAAATAATATGGTTTTATGATATTTTGAATTATATGATAGAGCTTAATACAAAATAAAAAAAAGGATTAGGGATAACTACAACTTCTGGAATGAATAACCTGACAAATATAAGAACCAAAGCTGTAAACAGGGAAGCTTTGAAAATGGGAATGTCTCCTCTTCATGCTCGGATAAAATTTATGGAGTGTGTCCTCCATGTTGCCTACAATTTGCCATTTAAAGCATGGAGAACCAACAATGAGACCCCCCATATTAGAGATGCTCAGAAGAAGAAAATTCAGCAGGAGTTTCGTGAAAAACTGGGCATCATTGTCGATCTTGTAAAACAAGGTACGGGGACAAGTAATGACGGCAACACCTCCAGAAGATTTTTTGCAAATCCAACCATGACTTCAGAAATCACTGGCGTTAGTGAATCCCTAATTCGGCGGCTTGCTGTTATCCTTGAAGTAATAACGTCGAATGAAAAATTAGATTTCAAAAAATATTCAGATTACACTTGGGAAACTGCTGAACTGTTTGTTGAGAAATATAAATGGTACAATATGCCAGCAACCGTACATAAGGTTTTGATCACTGGAGAAGAAATAATTAAAAGCTGTCCGAGGAAGCCCAAGAATGCCGAAATAAGGATTATAAAGCCTACCGCAGCCTACGTTTCTAAAAAAATGTTTTTAAAAATTCTTAAATGCGTTATTGTTTAAGCTATTGAGAAGTATCAGATTGCTAAATTATAACAAAATCGGCTTAACCATGGCAAAGATATACGCGAATAACCTAAAAATAAGACCATTTTCTCAAAAAAACCTGGAATTCCTAATTCCGTAATGTGAATTTTTTGAGAAAAACCTGAAACGCAGTTTACTTTAAATTGACTTGATTATTTCAGGTAAAGAAGTTTAATCAAAATCGTTTTAACCGTTTTCGAGAAAATTTTATGAAACCAAAATATTTGTATGGCAGCTATCCGTTCTAGATGAGCTAAAACAAAAATTCGAATTTCACCTCTAGGGAATCACATGAAAATGCTATGTTCCAAATTTCATGCAAATCGGTCTACTGGTTTAGGCTCTAGCTCAAATTACAGTGGACGCACCGACGACGCACAGACGACGGACGGCATGACGAAACCCACTTTTTCAGACTTCTCGATTATCGTAGTGTTAGTTTTGATTATAACTTCGAAATTTTTTTTTACACGAAGCCAATACTTGCCCTAGAGAGCAGGTAAAAATACCATCTTATTCAATCGAGCGGTTCACAAGTTATGCGCTTGCATCAGAAGATCGTATTCGAACTCAGAGCATCAAAAGTCTGGTTTCTGCACCAGAAATTGTAGACACACATACACATTATATATATATGTACTATGTTATGTTCACCTGGGTAATCCTTTGAGCTTAAAATATTTCTTTGATCTCAGTCTCCGAACTGTTTTTATCTTTTAAGATTGCCTTTTAATCAAATAGAAATAAAAAAAAAAAAAAATTATAATTTCAGTTTCAGTTACTTTGGCTAACCTTTTGCAACTTACAATTAACTAACAGCATCCGGTGGGTGGGTGAATCCTGGCAGAAAATCATTTTTCTAATTGAATAAGAAAATAGCTACCTATATCCCCACCGCCACCAACGAGGATTTTTCAAAGGCTAGCTGATGGGGTGGGGGTGGGGTCACTGCGAAGGTGGGCAACAGCAGAAAAATAACATTTTAATGTTTGCCTAATGAATGACCTGATGCGATAAATAACTTTAATTAATTTTGCACAAACTGCAAACGGGCACCTTTTGAATTTTTGCATCACCACTTTCTCACTGTAGAGGAGTGGGGGTTATAGTGGAGGAAGTTGAATTGTATTTAGTTGTTTCATGAATAATGAGCCTGGCGACTGCCGGCTCATTGTTTTCTTCCGCGAAAAATGTCGTTTGAAGTGAAACAAATTCAAAATGCACTTTGTTTGTTTTGTTATTTAATGAGTGTTGGCAATTAGGAAAATAAAATTAAAATTGATTGAGCCACAAATATGTAAGACTTCGAAAAAGCATAATACGGGGAGGCTGGTGTTATGGGGATGGTGACACGGAGCCACTCACGTAGCTCTATAGTTATGTGGCCACGTAGATACGTTGACAATATAATTTAATTGAATTGTGGCGTTGTTGGGTTGTATAATATGTTCGGCTTCGTCGTCACTTACAAGGAGAACCTCAGCTTTTGCCATCCATGCATGATGGCACTTCACGCATGCAACACATCCTCGAGCTCTCGAGCACTCCGTTGACGTTGTCTTAACTTCGTTTATTTCTATTTAGCTCAAACTAATTGAAAGCAAAGCTGTTCGCAGCCTTCGTTCCATTTTTAGTTCTCTGTCACATTCACATATATCGCTGGAGATAGACCTTCAGGCTGCCAGGGTAAGCTCACACGCACAACAGATGCATTCCCATTCACCATAGGTTTTATCCACCAGAGGTTTGTAAGGTTATGCCTACCCTGTTGTATGTAAGGACAGGGCCGTAGATTGAAAAAAAACTATTAAAAATTAGTTTTACCAGTTATTTTAGGTTGAAAGTAAGAGTTAGCTAGTTAGAAAAAAAAGTGAATTTTTGGCCATACAACACCCTTAGTCAGAAGAATAAAGCCCGATGATGTTTTTTTTTTTTTAAACCAAAACGCGTCGCTTGTAATACCAAACTTGTGTTGTGAAAATATTAACTCAATACAAATTTTAAATTATTTAAAACAAATTATCCTTTAATATTGTTTCGATTTTACCCAGAATTCATCGACTTATAATTTATAAGTCTTGGCCAATACTCTCTCTGTACAAGTGCACAATGTTAAAGTTTTCCTTTTCTTGAATGCTTCAAATATTTTTGAGAGAAATATAAATGAATTAAACTTCCCCTTCTTGATTGCACTAACCTGCTTTGTCGTTGAGTACTAACAAGTAACTGTTGTATAACTTGAAAGCAAGTGATGTTTTCTATTAGTTTTAAAAAAGGATGAAAGTGGGAAAAACATTTTAAAGTACGAATTTGTAAATACACCGACTAAGGTGCTTGGGCATTGGACATACTAGCAGAGTTTAAGCGCTAACACCATCATGTACCTACCCTCCAACCAACCTTACCTCTCCTAAAACCCACCTATGTAGTCGCTAAAGATATCGTTTGTTGCAGCATCGCCATTCAACTAGGAACTTTAGTGTAGTGCCATATGGATGACGATAACCCTGTTGCTCTCGCATCAACTGATTTCATTTGTTTCCTTCAACTATACGTGAACGTGGTGATGTGATGTCTTTATGGACAAAGTCTATAGTATGTATTACGCTGCGCTGGAACAGGACCTTATTGCAACGTCCAGCTGTTTTATTCAATTTGTAGTTAGCAACTTCTAGAGAGTTTTGTTATGAGTGAAGTCAATATGATATTGCTCTTGGCTATACACTATACCTACATTGCGAATTGCCAGTTGAATTGTCATGGTGAATTTTCATCATAAAATTTTTAATTAAAATTAATTTTGCTTTTGTTCATAGGTATAACTTCCACACACAACAACATGCATTTGGAATTGCTTTTAACTTATTAAAAAAAAAAAAAAATAATGACAAATTCAATGGTTACAAGCTCAGCAAAATGTTACGGGTACATTTTTATTTGACAATAATTGATAGAAGAGTTTTTATAATTTTAAAAGTTATTCAACTTTTTTAACCGATAGTATTTTTTAATAAAGGGTGTTTTCTTTAGACGAGTGATTTTCAAGAAGAAATAAAACGCATATAATTTAATGTTACAGCCAAGAATTTTGCTTCATTATAATATTATAAAGATAAGGGTTTGTCGTTATGTTTTGAAAATGATTTGGGAAAGTAGCCGCCGCGGATGGCTCGAATAAATTCCAGCCGAGAGGCCTAATTTTCGACCACTTTTTGCAGCAATTGGGGCCGTATGTCAGCAATTACGCGCCGAATATTCTCTTCCAAGGCGTTAATCGTCTCGGGCTTATCTGCGTAGACAAGTGACTTCACATAACCCCACAAAAAATAGTCCAGCGGTGTTAAATCGTACGATCTTGGAGGCCACGCCACAGGCCCACGAAGCGAGATAATGAGCTCACCAAAAGTTTCCTTCAATAAATTGATTGTTTTGTTGGCTCTTTGGCATGCGTAGTGCCATCTTTCTGGAACAAAGGGTCTTCCACATCAACATCCTCCAATTAAGGCACAAAAAAGTCATTAATCATGACTCTATTGCGTTCCCCATTGACTGCAACATTATGGCCGGCTTCATTTTTGAAGAAATATGGACCAATGATTCTCTCTGCCCATAGAGCACACCAAACAGTGACTTTTTGAGGATGTAACGGCTCCTCAACAATGGCTTGTGGTTTGTGGATTATGATCACTCCAAACACGACAATTTTACTTATTAACGTACCCGTTCAACCAAAAATGAGCTTCATCGAATATTGGACTCAGCGCACGATGCATCGCATGAACCGAACCATTATTTTGGAAATAAATTTACACGATTTGCAAACGTTGTTAAGGAGAAAGTCTATTTATTATGAAATGGCAAACCAAATTAAGAATAAATCAAGTGACAACTGTCAAAAAGACTAACTCCAAAAAAAGCATGGCTAGATTGAAAACCAAACGTCTAAAAAAACACCCCTTATAGAGTTCCAATGGAACTCCCGAACATTGACAGTTGATAGCGGCCATATTGTTGAAGCTACATCTGTCAAATTGCCTGTTTTTTATTCATTCTGTTTTGTCAAATCACCATGGACGGGTATAGCGTTCAACAACGCGTGCAAATGATAAAATTGTTTTTTTTTTTTTCAAAATGGGTGTTATTTTTGGGCAACGTTCCGCACGCTTTGCCCATTTATGGTCATCTTCAGCGATGCGGCCCATTTCTGGATGAATGGGTACGTCAGCAAACAAAATTGTGGAATTTGGGACGATAAAAAAGCACATTTGATCCAAGAGTGAAAAGTGACTGTTTGTTGTGGATTTTGGGCTGGCGGTCGGCGTTGCGTCATCAGTCCATATTTCTTTGAGAACGTTGGCCAGGCCGCCACCACCTTCAATGACAAGCGCTATAGGTCGATGATTACCAACTTCGTTTAGCCTGAATTGAATGCTATGGACACCAACTCACGCCACATTGGAAACTCTGCACGAGCGATTCAAGGGTATATATGGTCGGTCATCTGATGTGATGTGAACTGGCTACCGAGATCGTGCGATTTGACCACGTTAGACTTTTTCTTAAGGAGTTTTCTGAAGTCGCAGGTCTATGTGAATAATAAGCCACAAACCACAGCCAGCGGCCCTCAAAGCCAACATAACCCATGCCATCGGTCAAATACAGCCTGATTTATGTGCCAGAGTCATGAAAAATTGGACACTTCAAATGCGCGCCGCCCAGAAAAGCTGCGGCGGACATTTAAACGATGTTATATTCCATATACATATTGGAATCAATATGTCTTTCAAACCAATAAAAAAATATCGATGACACCTCACACACACTTTGTGTTATTTTTATCCATCAGCTACATAGGGAGACATTAACTTATTTCCCATCCCACTCTGTTAAGTCTCAATATGACAATTACTCATCTTTTTTTGAAAAACCCTCAAAAACGTTTTTACCGCATTTTAATCTTGCTGTGCTGTTTAAGACATTTTTTTAAAGAATGATTGTGTTTGGAAATATTTTCAAAGGTTAACCTCTCACATAACCTTAAGCCCAAAGAGCAACAATTGGGGCATTAGGTATACTTATTTCTTTTATACTGCATACATATACATATGTACATACACCCACACAGACATTTCCCCTAGCATTTATTTCAGACAGCGAGACAGATACATGGTACAAGAGATATTTAATTCTAATACGATTTTAAAGTAAAGAATAGGATAATTTCTGTAGTGTTTAGCAACCCCTAAAACTCGAGGGTAGATTTTAAGATTAAAAATTTGTGCGTTTTCTTCTTGTATATGAAGTGGAAAATTGAATTTTTAACCCGAGTTACCAACAGAACAGTTACTTTAAGTCAAAATTTAAGAAACTTGAATAAAATTTGTGTTCCTGGAATAAAAAAAAATAATCTGTTATTCGATTTCGTTTTTTTTTTTTGGTTGTTCTCTAAGCCGAACAAGTGATTTTTATCCATCACCGTTTGGGTAGGTTGTGTTATTTTTTTTCCATTTTTTTTTCAACTTCAAATAGCGAAAGGTAGGTATATATCCCTCGGTTAAGTCAGAAAAGGGTTTAGCATGGGATTTGTATTTGTTTTCCTTAGTATTAATTTTTCAAGGCAAACAATCCGCACAAGCATTATTCATATTGTATGTTTAGATTTAAGAGAATACCTTTGTGAGGGATAAGCTGATGGTGCTTTGGGAAGGAGGATCGGGTCAGGGGTCAAAAAGAAATCAGGCAGTCAAGTAAGCTATATTATAATAGGCTTTGGTGATAAAATCGTGCTGAGAATGGAAATTCAAATATTGATGGATGGATGGACAATACAAAACAAGTGGATGATATGGTTTATTATTTAAGCGTTGAGCGTTCTGATGTTATTTGTTCCATATGGTCTAGACTGTCTTATAAATAGAAACAATGGACGTTTTATAAGTTAAAAGCATACAAATATCGATGTTAGAGGGCTGAGAAAAGAAAATATAGTTTTTTTTTTTTTTTAGTTACACACAACTTTGGATGGAATAATTATAAATAAAATTATAAAATCTTGATCACAAGTTTTTTCTACAAGTTGTGATGTGTACAATGCACATAATCATGTAGTTAGGTAATGATTGTTCTGAACACTGTAAGAGAGAACAGGACCAACGTTTACGTGGATCTTCTGGCAGGTTGTGGCAGGAGTTGTGTTGTTGAGTTGTTTTATATATACCTAGGTATATAATTTTGTAAACAATTTTAAGACACAAATTTGGTAGGCTAATTCTAGGTTTTTATTAATGTGGAGTCTGGAGGTATGAATTTTCAAAAATAATTTTTTTCTATAAATCCAAATTTTTTTTTGGAAAATTTAGTTATGCAATATTTTTAAATTTATTACAAGCTTCTGCATACAAAATTTAATTTTAATGAAATAGTCCAAATTCAAAATAAGCCGTTCTATAAAATGTTAAATTTATTAATGTCAAACGGTAGGTCGTACTAATTCTGATACATTCAAACATTTTTATCAAAATCGTAGAAGTCTTTTTTTTAGCAAAATATGATTTTCCTTCACGGTTTTTAAATATTTGAGTGGGAGCTACCATTATTTTTGTTTATAAGAGTAAGTTTTGTGCCTGCAATCTTCCAAACAATCTTAAAAAACCACTTTCTACCAAGTTTATTAAAAGTTTATAAAATATTGAGTTTTCAAAAATTAAACTTCAAACTTTTTTAAATTTTTTTTTTTTTTTAATTTTGGTACAAAAGATTTTTTTAAATCGTCAACATTCTTCACAAAACTGGAACTTTTGTTTTTGTTACTAGAAAACAGACTTTATTACTTATCTTTAAAATTTTAGTTATTTTTTTGTTTTTTTTTTAATCTGTGTAGCCGATTTTGAGAAAAATAAGATTTTCCATTTTGGCCCGAAAATTTTGTATGAAAGGTACGGTAATTTTTGGTTCTAAAAAAATGAGAAAAAATTTCGGGGGAATGTCCAAAAAGCACTAGCACAAGTTTAAAAAAAATCGATCCATCCGCTGAGGCTGTATGCGAACAGATAGACAGAGAGACGGACGTTTTTGTGAAAACCACTTTTTTGGTCTTCTCTATCATGGTAATGTCAAGTTTGATCAAAATTTAGAGTTCATTTTTTTTTTAAGAATCAATAACTTGCTATATAGTATGTAAATAGATGTACCTATATCGCAAGTAAAAATATTTTTTTTAAATAAAGTGCACATCCATATAGTGTATAATTAAAGGGTGTTTTTTTTAGAAGTATAGAACTTTGAAATAGAATAAAACAAAGATGATTTTTTCAAATTGACATGAAATTGACTTTATTCAAAAGATATTTAAAATACAATTTCTGGCATATGACCACCACGGCTGGTTCGGACATAGTCTAATCTGGAGGTCCAATTTTCGATGACGTTTTCTAATATTTGTGGCAGTATATCGGCAATAACGCGGCGAATGTTGTCCCCCAAGTGGTCAATCGTTTCGGGCATATCGGCGTAGATTATCGACTTCACATATCCCCACAGAAAATATTCAAGCCCGCGTTAAATCGCACTATCTTGGAGGTCAATTCACGGGTCCGTAACGTGAAACTATGCGGTTGCCAAACTTTTCCTTTAATAATTCAATTGTGGCACGAGCTGTGTGACATGTTTCGCCGTCTTGTTGAAACATCTAAAAGAACACCCTGTATACAATTGATTTTCAATGAACATAGGTTGTTATAAATCTCTATAAAACACCACTGGAAAACGGTTAAAGTGAAATGTGTGACTTTTACGGGGATTTATCATAAAACATTTAAGGTACCACTTACACTAGACATTATAGTCTCTAGTAGGCATCAAGCCTGGATTTTTGAAAGCTAGAAAATAAGCAGAAATATATAAAGAGCGCCCGGTCCAATGCTGACAGTCTTAGGTTAGGTTAGGTTAGGTGGGATGAAAATACGCGAGCCGCATCATCGCACTCGGAAATAGTTGAGGTGAAGGAAGAGGATGGGTGGGAAGGAGTTTGAGGAGTTTAGGTGTGGGCATGAAGGGCCTCCTTGAACCAACCCGAACATTGAATAAATTTCAGGATGTTTCTTAGTGGCAAAAACGAGATGTCGCTCAGTTCGTCAAAGAAGTAATCTCCGAGGGCAATGTTTCTAGTTCTTACTAAGCTGGGGCATTCACAAAGAAGTGGTAGGAGCCCTCCTCCGCCTCTTCATCTTGACACCCTCTGCACAAGTCGGAGGAGCCGATTCCCATTCTGCGCATGTGGGTTCCCATTGAGTTGTGACCCGTTAGGATTCCAACCAAAAGGGATAGTTGAGGTCTGCTTAGTTTGAGAAGGAAGTCTGTTTTTTTCTTTGAGATGTCTGGCATAGATTCCTCGAGACCCGACAATTATCAAGAGCTGACCATCTATCGTTTGCGGCTTTGAGGAAACATTTGCGAATTCTGCCTTTTTCTTGTTCTAGTGGCATAGAAACGGAAGAATCAGTTTGGCTTGGATCAAGAGAAGATCCTATTTTGGCCAGTTTATCCGCCATTTCGTTTCCATATATGTCACGATGTCCTGGGACCCATCGAAGGGTAACTGTATTTGATGCATTGAGTAGTTTATACTTATTTCGGCAACATTCTACCAGTTTAGACTTTGTGATAATTGAGGCAATTGATTTAATTGCCGCCTGACTATCAATGAAGATGTCGATGTTTCTATTTACAAGTTCAAAAGTGGTAAGACTTTTTGCCGCCTCGTAAATTGCAAGCACTTCCGCTTGGAAGATACTGCAAAAATCTGGAAGTTTTATTGATCTACTTAGGGGTGGGTTATCTGAGAAGATGCCTGACCCTACCCCATCAACCATCTTGGAACCATCTGTAAAAACCGAAACATGATTAGTGTTTATGACCTGGTTGGCCGCCCAGAGATCCCTTGAGGGTACATCTGTTAAGGCCAATCAATGTGCGGTGCAGTATAGTCCGTTTGAATGTCTTTGTCCATGAAAGTCATTATGGTTTTGTGCCCAAAATGGCCTCCTACCCAGTTATTACATTGGTTTAGTCTTAGAGCACTGTTGGCCGCCACTTCCTTCGTAAATAAATCAAGTGGGGCTAGTTAAAGAAACGTTTCCAAGGCTGCGGTTGGAGTAGTTTTCATGGCACTAGTAGTGCCAATACATGCCAGTCTTTAAATTTTTGCCATAGTTTTTAGATTGGTTGCCTTTTCTAGGGCTGGCCACCGAACCAAACATGCGTGTGTCAAAATTGGCCTTATTATGAGTATGTACATCTAATGAATGGTTTTGGGGCTGGGACCCCATCTTTTTCCAAAAATTCGACTACAGGTGTAGAAAGCTATTGACGCTTTCCTTTCTCGTTCTTTAATGTTTTCTTTCTAATTTTCAGACCTAACATCTCCAGACTTTATATAAAGTCTTCTAAAAAGGTTTTTTATCACAACAATCTTGGAACCTTGGGAGTTTTTTGTTGACCTTGAATTTATACGAATTAAATAATGTGAGAAAAAAAAGGCTAAAGTGATGTTGAAACTAAAATATTGTTCATTATGTACAGAGAATATCCTTTTTTATTATTAACCAAAAATCATTACCACCATTACCGTTGTAACGGAACTTCCAGGTTTCACCACACAAACAGACATGATAAGGTAATAATTGTGTACAGTGTGGTAAGAGAAAGAACTTATTGAACTCTCAAGAACCTGAAGAATCAAGACTCGAGTTTTTATGTGTGCATAACTTGTTCCGTAAGTATAGATATAATTATTTTTATTAATATCAAACGTCAAATATCATTTCTTCTTATGTTTTTTTGCCGGAAATACACCAGCAAAACCATTTACAAAGCTCAAATATCGCCTAATCAATGAACAACATGCTAAATAAATACCATTAATGTACAAATTCATTTACCAAGCAACAGGCACAAAATCAATCAGAATAACATTCTATCTATCTTCAGCCTTAGGGCATACATTAGCGACGTATACCTATATGTTTACATAAACATACACATACATTGTTATATGTGAATGTTTCGAACACAATCCCGAGTTCCTTTGTTTATATAGAATGCCTTCAAATAAGTATATAAATTGCTCATTTTATTTGTGTCCTAAAATTTGTATTCTCCTTGGATGTGAAATCAGATGGGTGTCAGTGTACCTTTATCCTTTGATTTATAACGTCCCGGACGTAATCCTTTCAATTATGAACATCATCCTATGCCTTAATGTCGATGTTCTGCTTCACTTCAGATACCTCTGAATGTTATGCATTTATTTAAACAAAAAAAAAAAAATAGATTTAAGATCCAAAGAAGGTAAGGCTTTTGTCAATATTATATTCTTCACACGACTCTGTGTCCCGAACGAAAGGAACGAAGGATTGATGAAGTTTACAATATTAATTAATTCACGTAGAAGTGTCTGTATTCAATGTATCGAAAGTCTTACACCTTAAAACATTTATTTGGAAAGACCAAGCCTCATAAAGGGTGATTTTTAAGCTGGTTTGGTTTTGGCAACACTGGTTTTGACAGCTGACGTGTGTTTAGTACCTTGTGTCACTGTCAAACAGCTTCAGTTTGGTTTGCAATTTAACCATGGATCGTCTTACAAATGAACAACGCTTCCAAATTATTGAATTTTACTATCAAAATTCGTGCTCGGTTCGAAATGTTCATCGCGCGCTGCTTGTGTTCAGCGATGAGGCTCATTTTTGGTTGAATGGATACGTAAATAAGCAAAATTGCCGCATTTGGAGTGAAGATCAGCCAGAAGCATTGCAACAGCTACCAATGCATCCCGAAAAAGCCACTGTTTGGTGCGGTTTATGGGCCGGCGGCATTATTGGGCCTATTTCTTCAAAGATGATGCGAATCGCAGCGTTGCTGTCAATGGTGAACGCTACCGAGCGATGATAACAAACTTTTTTTTGCCCGAAATGGAAGTTCTTGACTTGCATGATATGTGGTTTCAACAAGACGGTGCCACATGCCACACAGCACGCGAAACATTGGCGCAATTGCGAGGCGAGTTTGGTGAACAGTTAATTTCACGTTTCGGGCCGGTCAATTGGCCGCCTAGATCGTGCGATTTGACACCATTAGATTATTTTTTGTGGAGGTATGTCAAGGCTAATGTCTATAGGGACAAGCCCGCTTCGATTGACGCACTGGAAGCCAACATCCATGCATTCATTCGTGAGATACCGGCCGATATGTGTGAAAGAGTATGCCAAAATTGGACTCAGCGGATGGGCTACCTGAGACACAGCCGCGGTCAACATTTGCATGAAATTATCTTTAAACATTAAATTGCAAGGTTCAAACTATCGATTCAAGTAAATATTTCATTCATTTTTTCGAATTTTTTGTGTTTTTTTTTTTAAAAAGTTCTAAACCTCTTAAAAAATCACCCTTTATAAGACCCTTAGGCTAGTTCTAATAAATATCTTTTAAAAAATGTTGCTATGTATACGCATATGTAAACTGTATATAGAGAGGTACATTTGTAATTATATAGTATACAGATCCAGTGATGTAAACACAAATTACTTCAGTCATTTCAGGATGTATGTATTCTTCATGCCTGTCTAAGGATTAAAGTTTTGATTAAATTTAATCAATTGAACAATTTGTGACATATCCAAGTACACCTACACATCCATTTCACTAGTGTCGAAAAATATACTCGGGATGAAATTTAAGGAGATTTTAATTCAATTGCCACAAGACATATGTTTAAAGTTAATTAGGATCCACCTAATAGAAAATGTTGCTTTAAGTTTAAAAATATGAATATCTCGACAGGTTTATTGGCTTGGCAAAGAATGTCTGTCAACCGTAGTTTCTTTTGAGTAAACACAAACACAAAATTCAATTTGTTGTGTTGTTTGTGCTTATAAAGGGTGTTTTTTTTTTTAGATGTATAGAACTTTGAAATGGAATAAAACAAAGATGATTTTTTAAAATTTACATTAAATTTACTTTAATCGCAAGTTAATCTGGCATATGACCGCCACGGCTGACTCGGACGTAGTCTAATCTGGAAGTTCAATTTTCGATGACTTTTTCCAACATTTTTGGCCGTATATCGGCAATAACGTGGCAAATGTTGTCTTCCAAGTGGTCAATCGTTTCGGGCTTATCGGCAAGACTAGAGATTTCACATATTCCTACAGTCAAGCGGCGTTAAATCGCACGATCTTGGATGCCAATTCACGGGTATCCGTAACGTGAAACTATGAGGTTACCAAACGCTTCCTTCAATAAATCAATTGTGGCACGAGCTGTGTGACATGCGCGGCCCTGGTTGAAACCACAGCTCCTGCACATCTTGGTTGTTCAATTGATGAATGAAAAAGTCAGTAATCATGTCTGCTATAACGGTCACCATTGACTGTAACGTTCTGGCCAGCATCGTTTTTAAAGAAGTACGGACCAATTATTCCACCAAACCATAAAGCACACCAAACAGTCAGTTTTGTTGGATGTAACGGTGTCTCAAAATACACTTGAGGATTATCATCACTCCAAATAAGGCAGTTTTGTTTATGGACGTATCCATTCAACCAGAAGTGAGCTTCATCGCTAAACAAAATTAGTCTATGAAAATTGGGATCAACGGCAATCTTGTTTTGCGCTCATTTGGGAACAATTTGAAAGCGTTGTTCAGGCGTCAGTCTTTTCATGTTGAAATGCCAAACCAAACTAAAAATTAATCACTTAAAAGCTGACAAAATGGCCGCCAGTTAAAATAGTTTTGCCAACTTAAAGCTCTCTATCTCTAAACATTCTTTATTTAATTTTAGTTCAGTTTGATTGATATATCTGTCAAAAATAAGCGCGTTTAACTTAAAAAAACCTTCATTAGTTAGAAGAGTTGTTTAATGTGTTTAAAAATATCGAAAAGTTAGATATAGACTCCCAACTAAACGACTACTTTAACTAGAGTCGATGTTTTTTCTTAAACGAAAATTGTTTTAAATTTTGGGCCAATAGTTTTGAACATTATAGATTTGATATTGATAATAAATTATTCTCTTTATTCTCTTTGCTAACTTGAAAATTCTTACAAATTTTCAGAATTTGCTGTCAAAACTCATATTTGACAAAAAAAAACCCAAGTCACCAAATAGAGCCTGAAACTTAATTATATATAAATAAATGTGGTCGGTTAATTGGTTACGTTTTGCCAAAAGATATAAAATACAATCACAGAAAACAAATACCATGCCTCGATATGAATAGCGTTGTCACAAATACACAGCTAGATTTGTTTTGAGAGCTAGAAATGGAGTTGTTTTGCCCTCAGAAGAAAATGAAACTGGAATTTCTTGAATTGAAGATTATACCCCCATATATTTCCTCCGAGCGAAAAGAAAAAAAAAACACAAAATCTAAGGGAAAACCCCCTAAACTGGCAATCCTGGTGTCTGTTATTTTATACTCGAACATATAACCGCATTTATAAAAGCACAAGTTGAACAGGCCTTTAAGAAATACGACCTTCGTAATTGGGCTGACTTCCCAGCAAACATCTGAATTCTTCAATTCAAAATAGTGCAACTTTGAACCATACCGGACATCCATAATATGCAATCGTCTATTTGAGATATGAATGCCATCATTATGTAAAAAGTCTTCTTAACCATAACCATCATACTGTTGAGCCGGTTGCTTTCAAACAACCATCTTGTCAGGGTATAGCTCCCCAACCTATATAGTTTTGATAAGGACTAGGTAAAGGTATACCTACATTAGATAGAGAAAACAACTTCACATGAAGATGTCTGCTGCATGAAAATTCAAATGGGGTGAATTTTATTTGATTTTGATTTCCATAGTTTACATAACGAATTTTGCAAATCTGAAATCTGAATGTTGAAGTCCTAGATTTTAAAATAGAAACGTAGGTGGTAAAAGGTACCAATTTGCGAAAAATCGTAAGAAATGCATTCAAATATTTTGTACAAATATCATAGCTGTTGGTAGGACTGTAGCCGTATTATGTTTATTGTTTTGCGTGTAGGAAGTTTCTGGAATGGCTATAGTATAGGCACAGTGGCGTTACTACGGAGGGGAAAAGGGGGCAATCGCCCCCCCCCCCAGAACCATACAAAATTCTTATTAGAATGTTTTAAATTTTGAGAAATTGTTCGAAATAAACATTTTAAAAGAATAGAACTGCAAATATGACACTAATTTAACTTTATCATAAACTGTAAAAAAAACTCCTGTTTCTGAACCCACTTACCGTTTTGCTTCTCGTTGTTCTTCAAACAAATTTTTTTTGTAGGTTGGTGAGTGCATAAGATACTTCAAAAACCTTAAGTTTGTGGGTTGGTTCAAAACAAAAAAAAATGAATCATATGGTGGAAGCAATTTCATGAAAAAGAGTCTAAAAATAGAAAAACAATTATTCAAAAACAACAGCGACCCTTACTGTATTTCGTAACTTTTCTTAAAGCTAAAATTTCATTTAACAACGTGCGTTTTAAAACAACTTGTTTGACTGAATACTTTTTGTGAAATTAATTTTATTTTTAATCTCTTTTTTTTTCCAAAATTTCACTATATTAAGTTCTAATTACCTCCTATCAATTCAAGGTTAAATTCTGAAAACTATTTCTATTATTTTCTTTTTAAATTAAGTTGTTTTAGGGAACAGTTTTTGAAAAATTAATTTTCAAACTCAGTTTTCAAAAAAAAAAGGAAAAAAAATAAACAGATGCTCAAATGTCAGGTACTTTTTGAGAAAATTGAAAATAACTAAATCTAATTACTTTACTAGCTATACGTAAGTGGAAATAGGCAACTTAAGCAACGGATTTGGAGTCAAATTAAGGGAATTTTATTTTTGTTATTTTCAATTTTCTAAAGAACTAGAAGATTTAAGCATCTGGTTTTTGGTGTTTGACTAAAAATTAATAAAAGCATAGAATATTAAAAACAAAATTACTACTTAATAATGTAAAATTTTGAACAAAATTAAATTTTTTCATTTTTTTTTTTAATTTTGAGTTTGAAAATTCGGTTTTTCAAAAACTGTTTTGTAAAACAATTTTATTTAAAACACAATAAAAGAAGAGACTTCTGGCTTTACAAAAAGGTGTATTATGGCTTTGTAAGTGTAACCCTTGTTTTTATATATTTTAATTCTGTTTTCAATTTCTTAGAAAATTGCTCCTGCCGGCTAAACGGGGGGAATAGACTCCCTTTTCTTTCTCTAAAACAACTTTATTTAAAACACAATAAAAGAAGAGATTTCATGGCATTGTAAGTGTAACCGTTCTTTTTTAATATTTTTTTTTCTGTTTTAAGTCATTTTTTTAGAAAATTGCTCTTCCTGGTTAAACGGGGGGAACAGGCCACCCTCCTTCCATACGATTTTTTTCTCGTCTCAACCCAACCTACACGCTCTATCGTTTTGTCATACCTTATACGAATCACCCTGTACCTATATACTTTTAAAGAAAACACGGCCTGTATCACAAGCATTTCTATGCAGCTCACAATACGTACTAGAAACGGATACCTACCTATACCTTTAGGTAGATTTGATACCTACGTGATGCCTGTTTATTCTGAATCTGAACTTGCGACTCTAAAATCCTTTCTCAAATTGTACACAATCTCAAAAATGGAATCCTTTTTATAAACCACACTGGAAAATCTGGAAAATATCAGCTGAAAATGCGGCGAATTCAGACGTCAATTCCTCCGGCAAAAAGTTTACCTAGCACAGCCAGTCGTATGTTATTTATGGTGCTTTATGGGATGGATGGCTGGCAGAGCTGATTGGGGGATTGGAATGGAGCTGTTCGTAGTCCCTCCATGAGTGTCTGATATTTGTTGCTTCTATATTGCGAGCATTTTTCTCCATTCCTCCGTTGTTTGTCGGGAATATGGCAGCTTATCATGATGGTAGGTGGGTGGCTGATGGGTGGTTGATGGGTGGTTGATGGTTGGTTTAATGTGCGTTCAAATGGGAAATCTTTATCAGTTTCAGTTCATAACGAACGTTACTTGGGCGGAGAGCCAGAGTGCAGCGCAGCGGACCGATAGTGCGTTCTTCCGGGATTTTTGTTTGCTTGATTTTATGAGTTAACTTTGATTTTTGTATTTTAAAATAGTAGAATAATATAGTACTATTTGGAATACTTTAGCCCCGGTCGTCGTCGTTGTCTTCGTCTTCGTCGTCATCATTGTCGCCGCCGTGCGAGCGTGCGAGTGTGCGTGCGTGCATTTTGTGCAGTTTTTAAGCATATACCTCAATAATTTGGAAAATGATTTCTAAAATTTAATTAAATGAAGTTAAATTAAAAAGAAAAAAATAATTACAAAAATTGGTTTCACCCAAGAAGTTTTTAGAAAAAAAAAATCAATTAATTTTTGTTAGTAAAATAAAAAAAAAATTAAAAAGCAAGATAGAGGAGAAAATCCCGATCTGTGGTTCAAAGTGAAATCAAAAAATCTATCCTTTATTTTATTTTGTTTTGTTGAAAAAGTCACACACACTGACACATACCCAGCGGATATAAGGACGAGAGACGCATCAGCAAGATATACAGGATAATAAAATCTGCTACGCCAGCCTTTGTGATCCCACGCCATCAATCACATTTAGCAACAGGTGAAATGGTGAAAACTGTTTTTGTTTTTTGTCTCTAAGCCAAACAACAACGGCGACAACGAAGGACTTTTTGTGTACATCTACTCTATATCTGTGTGTATTCCTACAGTGTATCTATAGATAATTATTTAAAAAAAATTGAACCTTTCCATACGGATGGAGTTTTTTGTGCAGATGGTTAGGGGAGTTGCACAGCACAAAAGTTTGTTTGTTATTTTTTTTTTTTTTTCAAGTTTTGCAACGTAGCTACTAGCTAGGTAACGTTACTCTTATTACTGGGAAATGATGTTCATTGAATGTTCTGGCTTGTCTCCTGTAATTACTGAGATGATTGTCTGACTAAAAATGAGAAAGCTGTATAGAACCCAATTTGTGTGTTGTGTCAAATCGCACATCACTCATTCAGAACTTTTCATTTTCTAGAAATAAAAGAAAAAGGTACCTGTATTTTGTTACCTCGGTGCGGCGGCGGGTAGGTATGGGGTGAAGTAGAGCTCTGGGAAAAAATATTTTTACGGTTGTTAACCATATGGAACGGTCTACGAAGTTGCTTCTCTTCAGTCGGAGTGAAATCATTAAAAGTATAAATATCAATGTTGAAAGACCGAAAATGCATTAAGGTATCAAGGTGGTTGCAAGGGATACCTAATGTATGTATCTGTTTAGGTTCCCTCATCTTCAGGGCTATCGAAATGCAATTAAATTTCCGATTTACAAGTAGGTTCTATAAGTATCTATATAGAAAGCAAGATACCTACTGAAGAACAATTATTATTAAGTATCTATGTTTTTTTTTTTTTTGTATCGATGCCCAACGAACGAAGGGAATTTACGACACTGATTGAGTATGAAAAGCGCTGAGCTGTTTTATGTAATTTTGAATTTTTTATCGGATTACTTTGCTCTAGATCTTTTATATCTGAACCTTGGTTAGATCTTTGCTTCAAATTTTTATCTGATTTTTGTTTTATACGTTTAGTGTTGGTCTTGTATTCCCCTAAAAAAAAAAAAACACAGAACAAAAAAACAAAACGGAAACCCCCTGAAGAGAATCGAGAATTTGAATCGCACCTTAAAGGACATAAATTTGTCTGAGTGATTTTTCTTATTTTTTTGTTTAACCATGTTCTTTTATCGTTGGTACATTTTTTTGTTTTTTGGTATATAGAGTTCATGTTTGCGACTTATTTCCGGTGACGAAAATAGGTAAATCCAATAAAGTCAAAAAGGGACTTGTTTGTGTTTTCATAGGGGCTTATTTTTTTTGTTTTCATCTTGATGTTTTTATATTGGTGTTGTTTACTTTGACGAATTTCTTCTAATTTAGTTGTATAGGTTAGGTAGATAGGTAGGTATACTTTGTCATCTAAGCTTTTTTTTTAAATATATATTTCTTGTTGACATTTTATGGCGAACAATATACATAAATGAGGAGGAAAAAGTCATCGTTTCATTTTTTTGCTATGTAATTTGTGATGGTAGGTATACCAACCTATATATTTATATGGCATCGGTTATTTAATATCTTTATGGCTAGCTAGGTAGGAACCTACTTTATTAACTAAATATTATTTTACTATACACAAAAATGGCCGTTAGTAGATACTTACCAAATAAAAAGAAATTGAAAATGAAACAAAGCCACCTGTGAGTTTTATGATTTAAATTGACAAAGTAATTGATTATTTAAATAAAATTTTAAAATTAATTTTTTATTCTTTTCACACCATGTTATATGTACCTTAAGTTTGCATTTTAGGAAACCTAAGTCACTTGGCTTCTTTAAATATTTTTACTTGCGATGTTTATGAAAATGTACATAAATAATATAGATACAGCTCGTATAGAGCCACAGCCTAGTGACTTACAACTCCCACCCATTACTGTGTGCGTGTTTGTTTGTTTACAGGTATGGAGGGGACCTTCTAATTTCTGACGAATTAATCCAATCGGATAAGGTGAGAGGCACATTTATGACAAGAGACACTCTTCTAGGATTTCTCAGTTTGTCACATCCTTACAAGAGGCAATAGCTGATTTTTTTTTTTAGGTGGAAGAGGCTTGGAATTGAACCCACTCCTCCGGCATCATGACAGACCTACGCACTAACCATTAAGCCACCGGCTTACATGCACATAATGTAGGTAGCATACAAAATTGATCTGGTGGTTTTAAGTTACCCGCAATTTTATCTGTCTGGTCTATACACCTCTACCTACAGCCTAAACCACTGAAGCGATTTTCCTTAAATTTTGAACTTAAAGTTTTTAATGATTCCCTAAAGGCGTTAGTTCCAAAAAAAAACAAAATTTACAGTATACCTGAGCCATTAAGAAAATGATAACTCGCAAACAGCTCTAATGATTTTGATAGTAAAATCTGTGTGCTTTATTGTAAGTACGGTACATATTTGGTAAAAACAATGTCACCACAAAGTCTTATTAACGGTACCTGTCATAGAATCATTTTTGTTTCTAACTTTTCGACTTTCTCGATAACGCCTTAAGTAGTTTCTATCAACATTTCTATAAAAGAGGTCAGCCACAGGTCGTAGAGAATTTAAGCACCGCATTTGTGGGATATTCGCAAAAACTTACATATACCATCTGGAAGTTCTTATAGTGACCTCATAAAAGGTAAATTATTTTCAGTATAGTTGGTTAGGCACAGGTTTTTTTTTACTTGAATTTTTAAAGATTGTTTGAAGTTCACAATCTATACAAACTAGAAAAAACTTTAATAATTCGCAAAAAAAAAAACTATGGTAGACCATTTTCCGAAACTAGTTGAAATTTTATAAGGTTAGTAAGATCATTAAGATGGTATACTCTTCGTTGGGAATATCCCACAGATGACGTGCTAAATCTAAGACTTTGAAAAAAAACTTATGAAAACAAATATTTTGTTTGATTTTTAACAAAAATTCCAATTTTTTTTTTGAAAAATCATTCTTTGTACTCCAAAGCAAGTTCGTGCGGTTCAGTCTGGATTTTTTGTTTTTTTTTTTTTCAACCCATCTTATTGTATGACAAAATGTTGGTAAAATTTAATTAATTTACTGAACGCGGTTAAGGAAACGGAAATTTGCATTCTTCACCCAAATGTCTCTAAACGTTATTTTAATTGAGAGTCATTTTTGTCCAATTGGATTTTTATATTATTTTAAATAATACCTATTTTTAATCATGCCAATAGTCAAAAATTGAAAAGTCTATTCATAAAATTTAATATGTCTTAGCTTAATGTATTGAAAAATTAATTCGATTATAATTTTTAAGCTATTTTGCAAACTAGGATTGCTGATTGCCCTTATTAATTAAATGAACAGCCCCAGCCATAAATACCTTATACATAATTTAATAAGCTTTTGCTAAACATCTCTCACTTTATAGAGTATAGTCTAATTAATTGGAAATAAAGAACCTGCTTATTATGGCAATTACCATACCACTGGCTTTTTAATCGGATTATCATTCATCGATTAATTAATTGTTTTAATCGAAACAAAGGTAAAATGTTAGAACATTTATAAGAAAAATGATAAAAGGAAGGTGCATTGAAAAAAGGAATTTCACACTTAATCTTACTATACGTATAGCCAACTCGCTTTACCGAGCACTGATAACTTATTATGTCACCTCAGCTGGCGATGGCATGAAGCGTTGCGTGCGTGCATGGTGGTGATGATGGGCAATTTTAAGAGAAATCCCTTCAGTCAGTCGGAAAAATTCCTTTTCTTGCCACGAATCTTTTCTACAAAACAAATGGAATATAATATTCATTCAGTACATAAATGATTATCTTTATTTATTTTATTTAGAATTATTTTTATTTTATTTAATATAATAAATTATTTTAAATATTTACGTAATTGCAGATTTTTCTTAATAAAATTAAATTCCTTGTTAAAATAAAATTATGATTCAATTACAAATATCTCAGAAGTCTTCGATTAATATTTAAAAAATCTTTTGCTTTTCAGTGTCATTACTTAAAAAACTAACTTAAAAAGATTTTTTTAGTTTAGTTTATTTTTATTTTTTTTTTTTTTTTTTTTGAGTTAAACTAAAAGAATTTTTTTTAAGGGATTTTTGATAGGGAATTTATGTTTTCATTTAGTTAAAACACTGTTTCATATTAATGTTTGCTAAGGTTATTTTTTATCTCGTTAATTATATAATTTTCTTTTTGAAATAATTCTTAAAATGGTGATCTAAAATATAAAAATGTATCAATATGTACAAATGCAGTCATTGATACTATTCAGGTCTTATGATTTTTCAAAAAAATAATTCTCACATTTCTTTAAACTTATTTCGCTTTTTATCAATACAATTCTCAAAGAATCTATTTATCATCTTTTCTTACAATCTCTTTTTTAAGTAAATTTTCATATAAACAAGGAATTCCCTCAAAGTCAGTCGGTGTTTCCTTTGTCCCTGTAGATTTAAGAGGTCACAATTTTCCTAGAAAGGGATTTTTGCCATGATCTCCCAGCACTTTATTTTGCCGCCCATGCCAGAAACCTTCTCTAAGCAAAGAGAAAATAAAAACAGGTTTAACCAACGACAAGAAATAATTAAGCAGAAAGTTAAGAGTTTTCGATAAAAAAAAACCTTTTCTCTATTAAATTCATTTTAAAATAAATTCAACTACATATATACAAATTTTTAAATCGATGTATTCTCAGTCGACTTAAATATGAAGATGGATGATTTTATGATCCAGACCATAGACTCCAAAAGTTCGTTCGCTTTAATAATACAAGCAGAGGTCAAAGGATTTGATCCAATTTACTAAGCATGTACATATATATTTTGTAGCTATTCAGTGAATTTTAAATTGTTATCCGAACCGCAATTCATTAAATGCAATACAATGTTTGTCCTTGCGCTTATTTGTGCTGCCTCTTATACGTGATGCTTACGCTATAATAAAAATGAGTAAAATTAAGAGTTTTTTTTTTTCAAAAACCTAAAATTTCTCATAAGTCATGACTGATCTCAAAAAATTTGCAGTCTCATTGAAATATTTCTTAAGGTTACGGTTACAATAAACAGGTTGGAATTCAAATAAACTCGAACAAAATCAAAATGATTTGTACGATGGATTTGTTCCTATGATTTCGTGCAGTTTCTGTTAATTACAACGCGTGCACTGTATATATAACCCGTAAGTTAGGATTAGAAATTTTTTTTCAGAATACCCATTCACTGTAGCCATAGCTTAAAGCACTTTCCGTATTATGTTTAAGCTTCCTTCCCACAATGGTTCATTATCATCAGGTAAATTTGAATTGCTATATTCGTCTCTGAAACCAATAGTCCAATAAAATAAGCTAAAATATCTACAAAATAAGCAAGGAAAATTGTATGGTTTTATTATTTAAAGAATACATCTTGGGGATTCTAAAACCAAAACATTCGAATAAAAAACCATCACGCATAACACGTGCACCATTTTGAAAAAAAGCTTTAAAAAACGTTAACACGATTTTATCGGCCGCTATTAGCCGTAGAGTAGCTAGTTTATTTTATTTATTTTCTTAGGAAAAAATGTTCTCTAAAATATTTGTCTTAAAAAGATTTTTGACAGCTCCTTCCAGTAAATAGTTAAAGTCAAAAGACTGTATTTTGTCAAGCAGCCGTTGCACTAGGAGGTAATGACGATAAATTAAACTTGATTTTATTGATGTGTAAACATCTATGCTGGCGGTGGAGTGAAAAAGAAACGTGAACGTTCGTGTGCAACGTTACGTCGTGCAACGTTACGGTGTGCAACGTTACGATCTGCATACTAGGATGGGTGCGTTCAGTGAAAAAAATCTTAAGATCCCCTTCAAGCAAAAACAAGTCCGTTTTGGATCCGCGCACGTTGATGTTTACACATATTAACCATGAGTCCCGGCACTCACACAATTTTTTTTTATTTTTAAGTCTTCACATAGTGATTGTACCTCAAGGAATCAAGCTAGTGACTCATCGCTGTTTCCATATTCGAATTCAAAATAATATTTTAAGCTTTATCGTGTTCCATCTTGGAAGTTTTTTGACTCATATGAAATCTAAATATACAAATACAAAATGAACGAAATTTAAAGCTCTATACATGAGATAAACTTAAAAACTATTTTTTCGATTTTTAAATTTTTATTGGAAGGAGCTGTCAAAAAGTTTATAAGACAAACATTTTAGAGAACATTTTTTTTTTACAAAAGTAAACATAAATTACTATTCTACGACTAATAACGGCCGAGAAAATGGAGTAAACTTTTTTTAAAGATTTTTTTTCAAAATGGCGGACGACGAAGAGTTGAATTTTGTTCGAGTTTTGTAGTTTAAGAATCGCCTAGAGATAATCTTTAAAATAAAACAGTAAAATTTTCCTTATTTATTTTTGTATAAATATTTTTGAATATAATCCACAACTCTGTTTATTCAAAAAACACTACACTGAACATTCCCCATCCCCCATGCATTTGGAATAACAACTTAACTAAAGATATTTCTCTGATTTTAAGAATTTTTGAATTGCAAGAGCCGAACATGGGATTTTCAAAAACACCAACAGGAATATGGAAAAGTGACTTAACTCGTTTTTTATAGAATTAATGACCTTTTTAACACTTTTTAGGAAATCGTCAACGTCCAGTAGTGGAGTAAGAGCCTGATTACACCAGTCTTTTTTCGTTTCGTTATTCGTCTTTTTGACAGATATGGTGAGGGGTGTAGAAATGTAGGGGGATTGAAGTAACAAAAGCAGGAATGAGAATTTCAAGACTTTTTCCGGTTGAACATTGACGTTTATGGTTTGACAACTGAGTAGAGATGAGCAATAATGATTATCGATGTTAGCAGAAATCGTTGTTGAGAGAAAAAACATCGATATTTCAGTATCGATTTTTAGATAAATTACATCGACTACAAAATATATATACAAAATGGATTCCTTAAATCAAATGCAAAGAAAGCAACTCGGCAAAAATAATCTGTGTTGTCTATCAAGCTGTGTGATCTTTCTTTTTATAAATAAACATTATTCTTAACTTGTCAAAGTATGTTGACTCATCCTATTTTTTTTTTGACGTGAATCCAACTGAGTTTGTTCAGACAAAAACTAATGTGAACACATCGGACTTACTTTGACGGTAAGCAGTCGTTAAAACAAAGCAGACATCTGTGCAATTTGAAAGATTAATTTTTTTCACTTGCAAAATGTAAATCTGCTTTAATAAATATGTTTCCAATTGAAAAAAATTGGATTCTGTAAGATTTAAGTGCCAAAGAAAAATCACAGACAGAGAAAACAGATGTCACAAAAGAATACGTTCAAAAAAAATAAAATGATTTTTAAATAATTTAAAAAATCCTGCCTTTCCTGGCCATGTCTTTCTCACCATGAAGTGGAAGTGAGCAAAAGCACAGAGACGTCAACAAAAATCGGAGGAGTCAGTCCAATGTGAACACCGTCTAATGTTCACACACAAATGTGTGTTTTTCATTCATTATTGGCACAAATTTCTTCATAAAAAATCGACAAAATCGAATGAGTAAATTGGCAAAAAAAAAACAAAATTAAAAATATAATTGCAAAAAAAAATCCCAAAGCCGAAATCTAAAAAAAATCAATTAAAATGAAAAAACATGAAATGTAAACATATTCATAATTCCAGCTGCGTTTGACAGATTTCTTTTCAACTCATCATATCAAGGAGATGAGTTGGAAGTATTGGTATCGCGTGAACAAAAATAAATATTAATATCACGATGACGGAGAAGGCAACAAAATTGGTTTTCTGTGCGTATGTGAATCTATACGGGAACTTTTTTCTTTTGCTTCATAGAAATTAAAGGAAGGTTCTTTTGATCGATAAATTTAGTCATCGATTTAACACAAAATATTTTAATCGCTCATCATTGCGCGAAGCACTTATAAACCTTAATTTTCGAGCTGCAAACTTGTTTTTCATAGTTGAATAGAATATATAGATTTGAACAAGAAGTGATAAAAAAAAAACATTTTTAACTATCGGGTTTTTCAATAAGGGGTTTTAAATAAAACAAAAACAGTTTTGGATATCAATAAAATTCTTTATTCCTATGAAAGTACGTCTGATGCCATTATGCATGAACTCGATTTCTTTTGCAGAAGTCCAGACGCTGAACCCAATTTTCGACGGTTTTCAAGCATAAATAGGCCGATACTGCTGTAATTTCACGTTCGATATTCGTACGAAGTTCATCAATCGTCGCTGGCTTGTTGGCATAGACCATTGACTTGACGTAGCCCCACAGGAAATAGTCTAACGGCGTCAAATCGCACGACCGAGGCGGCCAAGCGACTGGACCATTTCGTGAGATAACACGTTCTCCAAACTTGGTTTCCAATAAATTGATTGTGACATTCGCTGTGTGGCTTGTGGCACCGCGCCGTCCTGTTGGAACCACATTTCCGCCAAGTCCATATCATCCAATTGGGGATAAAAATATTCGGTTATCATTGAACGGTAGCGATCCCCATTCACAGTAACGTGCCGGTCTTGATCATTACGGAAGAAGTACGGCCCAATGGCGCCGCCGACCCATAAACCACACCAAACCGTAACTTTTTTGGGATGCAATGATGACTCATGGAGTACGTGTGGATTGCTGCCTGACAAATACCGCATATTTTGTTTATTGACGAAGCCATTCAGCCAGAAATGAGCCTCATCGCTGAAGATGATTTTTCGATGAAAATCCGAATCATTTTCAAGTTGTTGCTCAGCCCAATTCACGAACATACGACACTTCTGGTGGTCAAGCGGCTTCAGTTCTTGCGTCAATTTAATTTTGTAAGGATGTAGGCCAAGATTTGTTCCCAAAATTCGCCACAACGACGTCACAGAGATGCCCAAAGCTTGAGAACGACGTGAGAGACACATTTGGGCTTTCTGCAACTGAAGCCTCAGCGGCAGCAATATTCTCGACACTACGGGCACTTCTTTATCACACTGGCACGGGAACATTTTGTACTGTGCCTGTGGATTCAAATTTTTCCACTAGACGCTCAATTGTTGATCTGCTAGGACGATTATGACGACCATAAATTGGACGTAGCGCTCTTAACGTTGAGGCCACTGACTCCGAATTGCGGTAGTAAATTTTAATAATTTCGACTCGTTGTTGGCTCGTATATCTTTCCATCATGAAATGGCAATGGCAAACCTTACTAAAGAGAAATGTCAAAAGAACGGCAAGAAATATGGCGTCGTTTGCTGTCCCTGGTGCTCTACTTTTGTAGCTTCCTTGTTGAAAAACGCATGTATTTGAAAGTCAAAATGACGAAAGATGTCTCACATATGTAATAAGGATATGTCAACAAGACGAATAACGAAACGAACGACAAAAAGAATTGTGTAATCAGGCTCAAAGAGAGTCAAATGTTGTCTCGCTATTTTCCGTAGCGCTGCTGATAAATCTCCTGAATTTAACTGTCATTATCGAAGGAAGGAAATAATTATCATGGAACAAATTTTCAACTTTCTGTTATAGTGGTCAAAAAATTTGCTTTTTTTTAATTTTTTTTTGGGAAGTTCAATTAAAATGCCATGGAACACGTATTTTTGGCATAATTCAAACCACCTACCTATACTTTGACTTATTCCTCTCGTTTCAAATTATAATATCATTTAATTTACATAAAATTGTTTAATTTTTAAAAAAGCAAAAGCTTCAATTGAGGAAGCTATTTTAATAATTAAATGCTCCATGATGCCCTTTTTTATCGAGCAATCTTTTGTGAGTTGTTACAAACTATTTCAAATTTTAAAATACTCGAGCTTTTAAAAACTTCATTTAGGTCTTTAAATAAATAAATCATTAAATCGTATTTCTGTAGAATACGATAACAAAAAAAAAACAACCCAAAATTCGTTTCCATAATCTATAGAGTAAATAATCCTCTTAAAAAGCAAAACAAAAAAACAAATACCTACATATATTTATTTTGTTCACTTATAAATGCAAGAAACTAAAGTGCACTGCACAACATATCAAATTTATTTAATAAATTTCCAAGGTTCTACATACATACATATATAGCTATTGCTCGACTTTTCAATGTTTAACAAAAATAAATATGAAAATGTTAGAATAATGAATCACAAATTTTCTTTTTTTTTTCAATTCGAGCTTCAAGCATATCAGCAGCAAACAATAACAAACAAATAAGCTGTGAATTGAGTTAAAATTTACGTGACATTCCCTCTGTGTCATTTCAGATTTAAATTGCATAAAAAACATTCACGTGGTTGCCAGACCGAATTATTCATTTATTTTATTTTTTTTTTTTCAACCGCATATTTGATAAAAAAAAAACACGATTGAAAAATAAAGTAATATGTACGACAGGATTGCACGAACTTGCTATTGTGGTTAACAAGTTTAATGTATACCAAAGCCACACAATGAACTGGTTAATAATGTCATGAAATATTTTAAATCTATTTTTTTATTTTTTATTGTGTATTTTGTTTTTTGTTTTTTTATATTTTGTTTTTTTTAATTTTTAAATGCAATATTGTTTGGAATATTTATAAATAACTGATTGCAAAATTATAACAAGATCGTTCAAACATTCCAAAGATAAATGAGACAATTTTTTCCAAAAACAACGTTGAATTGCTATATTTTCGTTAGGTGATTTTTTAGCAAAAACCTCAATTGCAGTTTTCTTCCAATTACTTTGGTCACTTACAGATGATGAGAATTTTATTCAAAATCATTAGAGTAGTTTCTGAGAAAATTTAAAAAATCAAAATTGTTGTGGTAGTTATGGCAACTACCTACAAAAAATCAAATTCACCCTCTAGAAAAACACATGAAAGTTCTTTGTACAGAATTTGAAACAAATCGACTTACCGTTAAAGCTCTAGCTCAAATTATAGTGGACGCAAGGACGCAAAGACGCACAAGCAAACACAGCGACGGAGTATAAGATGAAATCTACTTTTGTTGCATTTTTCGATCAACTATTTGTTAGTTTGTATTATAACCTCAAGTATTTTAGAGATCAATAAGAAGATGATATCTGGCAACCGTGCATTTTTAAATTCATTGAAGAACTATAACAAAGTTGGAGGTGAGAGTGGATTCAATGAACTACATTGTCTCCGAGTATCGTTGTCGTTGGCGTCGCGTCGTCGGCGTCACCAAGCTTTATCCTCGCCGCATTCCAATTCACTATTATACAAACACAGACATCATAAAATGCAAATTAAATGCCTTTATCCTCATTGATCTCACTCACATCCTACGAGTAGGAATATCCACCTATACAACAATGCTTGTTCTATCGTAACCAAGCTTATGACTCTAGTATCTACAGTTTGAAGTATAGAAGGAGAGTGAAAAAAAAAATATTAATAAAACTAAGAAAAACCATTTTATCGTATAAGAATCTGATTAAAATGATTTTGAGAAATTTCAACGATTTACAACATCATTACTTTCTTACTTTGACTGACTGAGTGGTGAGTGAGTGAGTGAGTGAGTGAGTGAGTGGGGAAATCTGTGAAATGTTTGCTGCCAGAAATGGATCGTTAACAAAGCAACCATCATGCTTTCGAGTTAGTTCTGTGAAGAAAAGGAACTGATGGCTTTGTGGATGCAACATCCAACATCCTTTTTGATTCTCGAGTGCAGATTGTTACCGCTTTTTGCGAATTGCTGTATTTTTAATATCCTGTATCTCTGGCTGGGTAAGCTTTCGATATCCTGTCACTTGAATGAAGTTGTTTTTTTTTTTATTTTATTTCACAGCTCACACCGGAGAAATCATAAGAACGCTATGTTGTGACTTTTTCCCATAGTTAAATATTTTCTAATGGTGCATACATATTATATCAATTTATGTTGATCTAAAAATAAAAATAAAAAAAAAATTAAAAATCAGTGTTAAGCCAAAGATATATAGTGAATTTAATATTATTACAAATTTAATGTTAGACCGCAATTTTATTAATAAAATGGGTCCAGTCACCTAAGCCCACAGTTTATTATGATGGATAGCAGAGTTGAAATTGATTACAGTTGACCGGATATAATTCACAAAACAGAAAATTTAAATCAAAAAGTAAGTATCTGCGTTTATATTAAATTAATTTGTTATACATTTTCAATCAAGAAACAATCGATACGGTTCCAAAATATACCCAGCATTCAAAATGATAATGAGTAGACAGTAATTTGGTAACTCACTAAATCAATGCTTAAAATTGAATATAATTATTAATCTGCGATGATGGTTTAATTTAAATAATCAATGTTAAGTAATAAAATTATTATTTCTTTACAACTCATATTTGGGCTGTGGGATCATAGCACCCCATAAGTGGGACATACGGAAAAAAAGTATGCCATCTGAAAGGCCCCAGTGACCGCATAAAAGGTCAACTTATTTCACGAACTGGTCAGCTACAGGTATTTTTTTCGATTTTTGATGTGTGAACAGCTATGTCGGCGGTAGAGTTAAAAAAAAATCGTGGACTTTCTTCTGTACGACGTTACACTTTACAATGTAGCAGGTTACGTTACGAAAATCTGGCGTAGTAGGATATTGGGTTCGTTCAGTGACAATAACATCTGAAGATCCCCTTCAAGGAAAGTAGTAAGTTTTGGATCTGTGCACTTAGTCAACAACGTATCGACGACTTCGTATACGGATTCAAATATGGATCCTCAAAATTGCGCTTGGACAAACGTTGATGTTGGCAAATATTAACCGTGAGCCCTGGCACTCACAAAATGTTTAAAGTTTTTTCAATGCCGCATATATATTGTGACCTTGATTGTTTTTTTTTTTAATTCTTTGAGAAAACCTATGGCTGACCAATTTCTAACCTCTTTTATGAAGTGACTTAGATATTACAGATGGTAGGTTAGTTATAATGGGTGATTTTATAAGAGGTTTAGAACTTTAAAAAAAAAAAACACAAAAAATTCGAAAAAATGAATGAAATATTTATTTGAATCGATATTTTGAACCTTGCAATTTAATGTTTAAAGATAATTTCATGCAAATGTTGACCGCGGCTGCGTCTCAGGTAGCCCATCCGCTGAGTCCAATTTTGGCATACTCTTTCACACATATCGGCCGGTATCTCACGAAGGAATGCATGGATGTTGGCTTCCAGTGCGTCAATCGAAGCGGGCTTGTCCCTATAGACATTAGCCTTGACATACCCCCACAAAAAATAATCTAATGGTGTCAAATCGCACGATCTAGGCGGCCAATTGACCGGCCCGAAACGTGAAATTAACTGTTCACCAAACTCGCCTCGCAATTGCGCCATTGTTTCGCGTGCTGTGTGGCATGTGGCACCGTCTTGTTGAAACCACATATCATGCAAGTCAAGAACTTCCATTTCGGGCAAAAAAAAGTTTGTTATCATCGCTCGGTAGCGTTCACCATTGACAGTAACGCTGCGATTCGCATCATCTTTGAAGAAATATGGCCCAATAATGCCGCCGGCCCATAAACCGCACCAAACAGTGGCTTTTTCGGGATGCATTGGTAGCTGTTGCAATGCTTCTGGCTGATCTTCACTCCAAATGCGGCAATTTTGCTTATTTACGTACCCATTCAACCAAAAATGAGCCTCATCGCTGAACACAATTTTTCGATAAAAAAGCGGATCCTCGGCCAGCTTTCCAAGAGCCCATTCACCAAAAATTCGGGGTTGTGGTAGGTCGGCTGGCTTTAGTTCTTGCACCAGCTGTATCTTAAAAGGCTTTACGCCCAAATCCTTCCGCAAAATTTTCCACGTAGTGCTGTAACAAAGGCCTAACTGCTGGGAACGGCGCCGAATCGACATTTCGCGGTCTTCTGTCACACTAGCTGATACGGCCGCAATATTTTCTTCACTACGCACAGTACGTAAACGTGTTGGTGGTTTAATGTCCAACAAAGTAAATTTGGTGCGAAATTTGGTCACAATCTTCCGAATAGACTGCTCAGAAGGTCGAGAATGCCGATCATAAAATGGAAGCAGCGCGCGATGAACATTTCGAACCGAGCACGAATTTTGATAGTAAAATTCAATAATTTGCAAGCGTTGTTCATTTGTAAGTTGATCCATGGTTAAATTGCAAACCAAACTGAAGCTGTTTGACAGTGACACAAGGTACTAAACACACGTCAGCTGTCAAAACCAGTGTTGCCAAAACCAAACCAGCTAAAAAATCACACATGTTTTGCGAGTATCTCACAAATTAGGTGTTAAAAAATCTCTACAACTTTGAAAAACTGAAATATTTAATACAAATCTACGGCTGACCACATATTTGGCAGTCTCTATAGTGGAGTGGTTTAAGCACTCAAACACACAAAAAACATGTGAACAAAATTAACCTAAAACGAGTTTAAATAAAACTAGCAATTAAATCTTATATATATTGGGTTAAGTTCCACCATTTATAACTCAAGAACGGCTGGAATGATTTTAATGATCTTTAATTTGTTGAATTCTTCTCCGACCCGAATAGCAAAATAAATATAAAAATATTTGAAAAGTTCACTTTGTAGGGTGAAATGGGGTAAAATGAAAAAGACGTATCCGATTAAAAAAAACTCAACTTGCGTTTGAAAGGTCATTCTAAGCAAATGGCTTTAAGGGTATTTTTTTTTTTAATTTTCAATTTGTGGGGAAAATATAAAAAAATAGTCCGATTTAAGAAATGCTTTATATTTGAAAGTTTTTTTTTAGGAAATGGCCTTAAAGATATTGGCGCAAATTTTTAAACAGTCCTCGTTTAAGGAATAAAACCGACTATAGTAAACGCAGTCGTTTAGTTGCGAGCGCTTGTCTAACCTTTTCTTAATTTTAAACACTTTAAACAACTCTTCTAACTAATGAAGGTTTTTAGCAGATTTGTAAGGTTTTTAGCGCATTTATAGGGTTTTTTATGATTTGTGGTAGAGCATTCGACTGCAGATCGAGAGGTCCCCGGTTCAAATCCGGGTGTCCCCTTTGAAAATTAAATTTGTATGTAACTTTTTTTTTCTTTTATTAACTCCCCTATAGCTATTTCACCTTTCCAGCTAAGATGACGGGCGATTTTGTGAGCAGAAAATGATTTGCCGCGATATGGTAGTCCAACACTATGTACCACATTTTTTTTTGGTTTTTGTTGGGGCGGTCGACCGAATAAAAGTTTGTATTGTATATTGTTTGGTGTCGTAGTCTGTTCAATCGGGGGTTGGAGATGGTGTTGTTTTGTCGTGGTAATGGTTACTGGGTGCATGCACCACAAATTAAAGCTAAGACAGTTTTCGTGATTGTTGATTTACATGCTTAAAATCTTCATCAAACATTTTTCTTTAAATTTTTGTTATGAAATTACAAACGTTGAATGGATAAAGTATACTTTAAAAAATATAGAGAAGCATTTTGCTGCTTTTAAAGTTAGACGAGTGCTTTAGCGTTAAAGTATACTTTATATCGTTTAAAATTATCAAAGCATCGACTCTCATTCTAAAACTCATTTTTAGAGTCGGGCGTCGAATTTAAAAAGATTTAGAGTAGGTTTTAATTGTTTAAAATTTTGCGCCATTATTTTTAAATTTTTTTATTTGTAGGGTAAAATGTGGTTAAAATAAAAAAAAAATTCCTATTTAGGAAATTCTTTTTTGTTTAAAATTATTTCTTACGAAATGTCTTTAGGGATTATCTTTTTCAAATTTTTAATAGGGTGAAATGGGCTAAAAACGTAAAGCAATATCCGATTTCAAAAATACTGTTTGTGTTTAAAAGGTATTTTAAAAAATTATATTTATAGAGTAAAATGGGATAAAAATAAAACAGAAATTTTTAAAAAAAAAAAAAAATTCTTCCTGTTTTGGGAAAGCAATAAAAAGAGCATCATATTTTAAGAAATTTTGCCTTTTATAGCGTGAAGTGGTTTAAAACCCAGAAAGTAGTATTCGATTACAAAAAGTCAAAAAATACTATTTTCTTTTGTAATTTTTATGCGAAGCTATTATGTTTGTCTACCGTGCGAAGCCGGGCGGGGCTTACTAGTATATAAATAAACTGCACTTAATTAATTTTTAATTGTATTTAAAAACAACAAAGATTACAAAAGGAATATATGTCATATTTGTAACATTCTTATACCGCATTCACCGTTTCGTTTGACAATTTCAAACAATTCAGTATCAATTAAAAATAGAAAGTGACTCTAGACCAGTGCTGTCAAACGTACTGGAAAAGCATAAGGTACTTATTTATATTGGTGTATAACACCCTGTATAAAAATAGGTAGTTTCTGAAAAATTAATTATTTGAACCTCAAAAAATTTTCAAAAAAAATAAATTAATTCTTTTATAAACAAAGTTTTTTTTTTTATTTTTCGTCATCAAGTAATTTTTTTTTTTTTTTTTCTTTTTCAATATTGAAGGCTCTTATTAATTTGTAATCAAATATTAAAAACCAGATGTTGAAATGTCTTCACGGTTTTTAAGAAAATTGAAAGTGTAATTCTAAATAAAAAATATTTTAACAATTTTTACTTTCAATAGGTATATTATAATGAACTTAGGTATACATAGTTACTTTATGGAAAGTGATGGATTCATTAATAAAAACGAATTCGAGATTTTGATCAAACTTGACATAACGATGATTGGGAAGACGAAAAAAGGGGGTCCCCCAAAAACGTCCGTCTGTCCGTTGTCTGTATTTTAGCCTGTTTCTCTGTTTGGCTACAGAATAAACGGATCAGGGTCGATTTTCTAAAAATTTGGTACCTATCTTTTTTTGGACATTCCCCCGACACGTTTTTTTAAATTTTTTTTAAACCAAAAATGATTCTCAAACAAACATTTTTGGGCGCAAAAGGAAGATCCTATTTTTCTCAAAATCAGCTCCACATATTTAAATTTAATAGGCATATAGGCTGCCTAGCTGCCTTACAGTAAAAAATGGTTCTAAAAAATGATTCTTAATGGAATCCTCAAAAGTCCCATTTTTTTTATTTTCGATTTTCTCGAAAACGATTTAAACTAATTTTGATAAATTTTTTTACGATGAAGATTCAGATTCTTTTTAAAAGAGTCAACATTGATTGTTTTTGTTTTGCAATCTTCTTAAGTATTGTTTTAGCAACTTGCCTATTCCCGTAGGTACTTTTGAATTATTAAAAACATTTTAAACAATATTGCGTGCCAACATTTTTCAAAACACATAGTTTTTTGGATTTTTAAAAAAAGTTTGAGTTTTTTTTTGAAAACTCAATATTTCAAAAACGACTATGTTATTTTTTAATACACCTAGTTAAAAGCGCTTTTTAACATAATCTAAAAGATTTTCAACGAAAATTATTCTTATACCCAAAAATAACGGTAGGTGTAGGTACCTCCCATCAAATATTTAAAAACCGTAAGGAAATTCTTTTTGTGCTCAAAAACGACTTTTACGATTTTAATTAAATTTGAGTCAAAATTAGTAGGTACGATCTACCATTTAACATTACTAAATTTAATATTTTACCATTATTAACAGTTATTATTCCGACTATCTCACTGTCTGATTAACCGATTATAATTAATTTTTTATATAAAAGCTATAAGTTAAATGTTTAAATAAAGGGTCCGCCATCTAACGTTTTTTTTCCAACTAGTGCTTATTTCGTGAATGGTAACACTTAGCTCATGTCTGATTTGACAGATAATTAGTTTTATCTTTCCGCTGAACGAATATGGTTGTGTATCGACTTAGAGAAGATGCCGATTTTGCCAAAAAAATCATCTTTACAGATGAAGCTCATTTTGATCTTGGCGGGTAGTAAACAAGCAAAATTGTCGCATTTGGGGCACAGAAAACCCGCACGAATACATTGAAAAGCCGATACACCCAAATTGAGTCACTGTTTGGTGCGAATTTCGGTCCAGAAGCATAATTGGGCCATTTTTCGAAAATGAGCAAGGAGTGGCCGTTACAGTCAATGGCGCTCGTTATCGGGCCATGTTGAACGAATTTTTTTTTCACAAAAATTGAAGAGGAGAATATTGGCAATATTTGGTTTCAACAGGACGGCGCTACGTGCCACACAGCCGAAGCTACACTCGATGTTTTGGGCCATTTTCAAAAAAAAAGAAGTTATTTGGGGACCCTTTATATTGTGCATTTTTGTCGTTACCACAAGCCCTAATCCACATTGAAAAGATCAAAATTCAGTTAGAAAGGGGGTTTTTGGTGTGATAACAGGAAAACAGACTCAAAGTAAAGGCTGCAAAGTTTTTGCACTATCATTTCAATATTGAAGGTTTCGAATGAAACAACAACCATTTGAGTGAGCTACCACCAAGCGATTATTATAAAGGAGTTATAGCTATTTAAAGACTGCCAGGCCGATCGTCAAACTCCTTAATTGGTGCTTTGTCTATTTTGTTCAAATTTTATTACTATATATTAACGAGTAGGTACCTACCTAATGACGATGACTTTAAAAAAAATTCCGACAAAGCTGAATTTCGGAGGAGCGCTGTATTTGTGTCTCCTTTTTTAGTACATAACAGTTTGTGTGCAAAAATCCCGTCATGGTACCTATGTATATATAGGTATGTATACATTATTATTCAAGGGTAAAAAAAAATTTAACTCGTATTGAAAAACGTAAGAAATTTTTTCCATTATCGAGCAAGGCCGAAGGACAAAAATATGAAAAAGAATTTTTCGCATGAAATTAATCTCAAGAGAGCTTTTGCATGAAAAAATTCATTTACTTACATATATGTGTATATGTATAAACATACCTACAAAGGTACTTTATGTATAGTAGTTAGGGAAGTAAGTACCTATAGAGTTTAAAGCAGAATCATGTGGTACACCTACAATAGACCAACGAATTGTGCTGGCATAGTAGAATAAGTCTGACCTAAGTTATTCTAACCTCGGTGACTATCGACGCAATGTCGACGGTGCAAAAATAAATGATTTTCATCAAAACACTTTTTGCATGCAAAACAACTGGAACGATATTTTTATATGCACACAAAAATAAACCACAATATTTAATGGGTTTTGATTATAAAATTGATTTCATAAGAGAGTTTTAATAAAGAATTATGTAAAGGGTGTTAATTTTAGAGGTGTAGAACTTTGAAATGGAATTAAACAAAGATGATTTTTTTAATCGAAAGATAATTTTCTGGCATTATAATTTAAATATGATTTCTGGCATATGACCACCACAACTGGATCGGACGTAGTCTAATATGGAGGTCCAATTTTCGATGACTTTTTCGAACATTTGTGGCCGTATATCGGCAATAACGCGGCGAAAGTTGTCCTCCAAGTAGTCAATCGTTCGGGCTTACCGACGTAGACAAGCAACTTCACATAACAACACAGAAAATAGTCAAGCAGCGTTAAATCACACTATCTTGGAGGCCAATTCACGGGTCCGTAACGTGAAACTATGCGGTTACCAAACGTTTCCTTCAATAAATCAATTGTGGCACGAGCTGTGTGACGTGCGCGGCCCTGTTGAAACCACAGCTCCTGCACATCTTCGTTGTTCAATTGATGAATGAAAAAGTCAGTAATCATGGCTGCTATAACGGTCACCATTGACTGTAACGTTCTGGCCAGCATCGTTTTTAAAGACGTACGGACCAATTATTCCACCAAACCATAAAGCACACCAAACAGTCAGTTTTTGTGGATGTAACGGTGTCTTAACATATACTTGAAGATTATAATCACTCCAAATATGGCGGTTTTGTTTATTGACGTATCCATTCAACCAAAATTGAGCTTCATCGCTAAACCAAATTCGCGTATTTAAATTGGGATCAACGGCAATCTTGATTTGGCCCCATTCACCGAATCTTCGCCTTGCTAGGTGATCCTGTGGCTTCAATTCCTGCAATGCAAAACCAAACTAAAAATAAGTCACCTGACAACTGACATAAAATAGCCACCAGTTGAAATAGTGTTGCCAACTTAAGGTTCTATTCCTCTAAAAAAACACCCGTTTTATACCCAATAAATAATTCCTTTTCGTACCAAAAATAATATCACAAATATTATTTATTTAATTCTCTCAAAATCTGAAGGTAATGTTTTGAATGATAATTTTCGATGGCAACCATTTCCATGCTTATTTCATCCCTGTGAAAGTATTTAACCTTATAAATTATCTCAACCCACCCAACGCCTGTCAACTCCCCATCGAAATATATATAGTATCTAGATAAGATTATTCCAAAGTACTGAACTCTAGAAATGAGCACGACTTGATCCACTTTTATCTTTTACAATACTTTCCCGACACATGAGTGTATAAAGTGTGTGACCAACAGAATGAAATTATTATTTATTGGATAAAGATAAAATATCTAAGTGATGGCTATAGCTATCTTTATTTGATGTTTTTTTTTTTTTTTTGGAGTATGCGAAAGGACATGTTGTTCCAATTAGGTATACTTAGTATAAATTGAGCAAAATAAAAAGAAATACAAAAACAAAATAAAACAATTCTACATGATAATATACGTCACATTCAAAAGCTCGACAAAAATAAACTCAGTTTTCAGAATTAATTCATTGCACGACATTAACGCTGTTGAACATTACTTTTATTGCCAAAGGGCTGCAAGTTGAATACAATTTCAACCCATTAATAATATCTGTCATGCTTCCATGCTTTCTCAGAATTCCCGAGCAATAAAGTTCTCATGTTTTTCATGCATTTCGCTGGAAGTTTTATTTTCGAGATGACAACAAAAATACCAAACAAATTCCCCTGTCTGTTATATGATTCAACCATTCAGATTGAAAAGTACATTTGCATAAGTGCATTTAATTGCTTAAGCACATTGGTACTTACACTTGGCCCTTCTGTTAATTTCGCATTAATACAAATTCAATATCAATGCAATGATTTCTATGAATTATTGCTTACTTTATTTCAGTGTAGAATCCACGACTGACGGAAGAACTTCGGGTGGGAATCTCCATTATGGAAGAAAAAATTTTTTTATTGGCCTATTATAACAGTATTTTTAAGGTACCTTTAATCAATCTTAGCAGAAGGCCGTGGCGTATTGGTTAGTGCGTAGGACAGGCACGTAGTCGAGGAGGGAGCTTGAGGGGCTGAAGCCCCCCCCCGAAATGATTTGTATCTAAGCAAATTTAATAAAAACCAAAGATTTTTAATATCAATTCAAATTTATGAAAATAAAAAGATCAGTTAAGGACTTCAATCATTACCTTCGTTTATATTAAGAAGAAGAAGCCAAAATATTGCAAAATGAAAATATGAAAATAACAAAAATTATATGAACTCAGAATAATAATAACCACAAATGAATAGAAATATTGATATGGGTGGTAATGTTGGAGACATGTTCTGATATTGTCACAACCGAAATATACAATAAACGGGCTATACATTCAAGTAGTTTCAACGTCCTCGCTGACGAAACAATGTATGTTTCTGGCACTGAACAACTTTCCATATGCCTTCGATATGTCGACTGTTTATTGTTTAACAGACCGAAAATGTTGTATGCTTCGGGAAGTTTTGTAGGTTTTGTCCTCGTTGACGACCAAACTTCTAGAAACCTGACCAAAACCATTACTGCAGCGATGTGAAGAACTACATCTTGATATATATGAGCAATTGTATTGGCCAAGGTAATGACGGAGCCTCAAATACGGCAGGTCACTTAAGTGGAGTAGGGGAGAGTTGGTACGAACGTAACGGTGGGTCGGTTGTAACATTCAATTTTTACGAAAAACTAGAACTGTGTGCGTTCATTTTTTAATGCACAATTCTTTGCAATTAGGCCCTGAATGCACCCACAAAAATCCAAAAGTCAGTACAGTCGAATGTACCAACAAAAGCCAAAAATGTGAAATTTTAGTGAAAACGTAATTTTTTTGGTCTTGAGTTTTTTCATAATTTTTCTTGAAAAAAATAAACAATTCATTGAATTGATGCGACGTTACCGCGATCCAATATTTCTAAAATCGAATAGATTCGATATTTTTACGATAGGCATACCGGTTTCTTCTTACTTTGATTTTTAATATAAAAAAGCGTGGGGTGGACTGTTGTAACAATTTTCGTGTGGACGTTTGTAACATAATACAAGCACAAATAACTGCATAATTATTTGTGTTACAACCATCCACACACAGTTTTTGGTGACTTTGTTTATTCAACAGCTGGAGATAGAGATCAAAATAGTTTTTTTTTTTAAATAAATTCAAAATAATGTTATATACTACATAAATCCATTTATTATCAGCACTGAATAAGATTGCCTTTTTATTGGCAATCATTTATTTTATAATAATACATAATTAATTTATAGTATTGGCTTAGAATTTAATTCTAAGTCTAACCACCATTTTAGATTTTTTCTTCATATATTTATATGGTGTTACGACCGTCCTTTCAGCGTGTTACAATCGACACACCGAAAAGGACGATTGTAACATTTGACCTTGTCTTCATTTTCAAGTCATACATTTAAATCAAAGATAAAGCTGGAAACCAAAGAAGTATTTAACGGTAGCTAAATGTTCATTCAATAATATGCATTATGTTTCATTTTGATATGTTTATTGGTTATCAAATTACGGCACAAAATGTCAAAAATGTTACTTTCGTACCCACTCTCCCCTACAAAGCAGAATAAGAAAACAGTATCCAAACGCTTGGTATGTATACTGTGCAAGCCATCGCTTGCAAAATAACTTTCCAAAATATCATAAAAACCACACCAGAGAGCAAAACAAAATGCAAAACGGTTTTTGGCACACTTCCATTGACAACAGCGTCATGAAAGAACCAACGATAGAAATGATTAAAACAGTGTCTCGAAGGCATATGAGCAATGCAAGACTTAGAGGACTTGCTATGATATCTGTTTATTCGGATATCGATGTCGATCCAGATGAGGTGATTGGTCCCAAATAAAAAAAAAATTAAGACTTTTTATGCTGTACCAAATAAATAAACTAATACAAATCTATGAATTGGAATGTGTTATAGTTTTATATTTTTTGTTCAAAAAATTGTTCGTAATACTTGGAAGCAAGCCCCCTCCGAAACAAAATCCTGGCTACGGGCCTGGAGGAGGACTGCGACACCAAAGGTCGGGGGATCAAATTCCGACTTCTGGAACCTTAAATAGAAATATATTTGTTTCCGGGGTACTGCCTCTTGCGAAGAATTGCTAAATTCTGCAAGAAGAATATCTCTTCATGAAAAAGTGCCTCTCAACTAAGCCTTTGGAATTCGGCAGAAAACAATTGTAGATTCTCAAAATTTTTGCGAAAACATGCACACAGATTGGTTGACAGGAATGGTTGCGAGTTGTATAAGTCACTAGGCCCAGGTTCTACACGAGTTGTTGCCCCAACAAAATTATTTATGATATTTTATCAATCTTTGGATTTTTTCTTAGTTGCCCTAACACTATCTCCTTAAGTTGTTGTATTTGTTTTTATTAAACTCATAGGTGCGTCTTCATACGGATTTTTGAAAAACATGGTGAAAACCATATGATACCTTTTTATAATTTGTGTAGACTTTTTCAAAAGGACTTTTTCTATCGTTGTAATTTTTCTAAACAAAATCTAGTAGGTACAGTTTTAACGTTCGACCCCCTTTAAATCCATCCCGGATCCGCCACAGCTTTGTTTGTATTTATTTCGTTGTTTATTTTGTATTCTTTGTCGTTGTGAAGGTTTTCTTGTTGATAATTTTCAGTTGAGGAGTTGATTTTCGGAAATTACCCACATCCTATAGGATGTTAGCAACTTCCTTTACTTCTTTTATATCCCAGATTGCTTGGAAAAAGTGATGTTCTTTCAATTCAAATGAACTAGCTATAAGGCTACTTATAGCTATTTATATTTAACAGTATTGGTTCTGTGGAACTTTTAAAACAAAAATATATTTAGTTATGAAATAGACATCTGGGATTTGAGAGACTATAGCAGAATCAGAACCAATAAGTTTAAAATTACACAGGATCTTTTTTAAGCTGCGTTTTTTTAAATTTCAGAAAATAGCGTAGTTTTCCGCGATTCCTTCTCCATTCTACTTTGGAATATATGTATGTGTATTAAGGGGCATGATGATTCATCCCGACAAATTCAGACATTATTTTTTTGTATGTAGCGATATATAAGTATGCAACATTTTTTTTTGACTGAATGTTGAAATTTAAAAAAAAACTTGAAGATACGAGTATTCGGAACCAAGAAGCATGAGTCATCTTAAATGAAAAATCGACGAAGTAATGATTTTTATATCTAAATGTAAAAATCTCCTTTGTAAGAAATGGGTGATACATTATAAAAAATTTTAACAGTCTTGACCCTCTAGCGCTTCTTTTCTAAAGGGTCCGCCAAATAACTTTTTCTTTTTTTTTGAAAATGGCGCAAAACATCGAGTGTAGCTTCTGCTGTGTGGCACGTAGCGCCGTCCTGTTGAAACCAAATGTTGCCAATATTCTCCTCTTCAATTTTTGTGAAAAAAAATTCGTTCAACATGGCCCGATAACGATAGTTACAGCCATTGACTGTAACGGCCACTCCTTGCTCATTTTCGGAAAATTACCCAATTATGACTCTGGACCAAAATCCGCACCAAACAGTGACTCCTTTTGGGTGTATCGGCTTTTTAATGAATGCGTGCGGGTTTTCTGTGCCCCAAATGAATGATCAAAATGAATTTCATCTGAAAAGATGATTTTTTTGGCAAAATCGGCATCTTCTCTAAGCCGATTGCAGGCCCACTTAGCGAAGCGTATACACAACCATATTCGTTCAGCGGAAGGATAAAACTAATTATCTGTCAAATAAGACATGAGCGAAGCGTTACCATTCACGAAATAAGCACTAGTTGAAAAAAAAAAAAACGTTAGATGGCGGACCCTTTACAATCGAGGCACCAATTGCTACGGGAAAGAAATATAATGGGTGATTTTTTAAGAGGTTTAGAACTTTTTAAAAAAAAAAAACACAAAAAATTCGAAAAAATGAATGAAATATTTATTTGAATCGATAGTTTGAACCTTGCAATTTAATGTTTAAAGATAATTTCATGCAAATGTTGACCGCGGCTGCGTCTCAGGTAGCCCATCCGCTGAGTCCAATTTTGACATACTCTTTCACACATATCGGCCGGTATCTCACGAATGAATGCATGGATGTTGGCTTCCAGTGCGTCAATCGAAGCGGGCTTGTCCCTATAGACATTAGCCTTGACATACCCCTACAAAAAATAATCTAATGGTGTCAAATCGCACGATCTAGGCGGCCAATTGAACGGCCCGAAACGTGAAATTAACTGTTCACCAAACTCGCCTCGCAATTGCGCCATTGTTTCGCGTGCTGTGTGGCATGTGGCACCGTCTTGTTGAAACCACATATCATGCAAGTCAAGAACTTCCATTTCGGGCAAAAAAAAGTTTGTTATCATCGCTCGGTAGCGTTCACCATTGACAGTAACGCTGCGATTCGCATCATCTTTGAAGAAATAGGCCCAATAATGCCGCCGGCCCATAAACCGCACCAAACAGTGGCTTTTTCGGGATGCATTGGTAGCTGTTGCAATGCTTCTGGCTGATCTTCACTCCAAATGCGGCAATTTTGCTTATTTACGTACCCATTCAACCAAAAATGAGCCTCATCGCTGAACACAAGCAGCGCGCGATGAACATTTCAAACCGAGCACGAATTTTGATAGTAAAATTCAATAATTTGCAAGCGTTGTTCATTTGTAAGACGATCCATGGTTAAATTGCAAACCAAACTGAAGCTGTTTAAAAGTGGTACAAGGTACTAAACACACGTCAGCTGTCAAAACCAGTGTTGCCAAAACCAAACCAGCTAAAAAATCACCCGTTATAATGCGCTGTAGCATTGTAGTAGATCCTGCGGGATTTTGTGATGCGGGATTTCGTACCCAACCCTTTAACAGCCGGTCTGAAATATATTACATATTTGTTTTTCTCCAAAAAGTTCCATTGTGGTAGATCCTTAATGCAGTTTGTTATCATGTCTCAAATGTTAAACCTTATCAAAGGCTTGGGCAACTTGGGACTTGGTATATATAAATATAAAGTCTTAATCGGTTCAATGGCAGTTATTAAAAAGGTTTTGCAATACATTTAATTTGTTTCAGCTTTTTGATTTTCAACAAACTTAAATGTTTTTGGATAGCTATATCATATTATTGGAAATAATTTCAGTATCGAATCCTTAAAGAATCAGTAGTATAGAAACTCAAAATTTAATGTTATAGGGAACAAAACAATTGAAAATAATGTCTTACCTTTAGAAAAATAGTAGCTTTAGAACTCAATTATACCATCAACGAGTATACTTCCTAAATTAGGACTTAAAGAACTATACTTCAAGAACTACTTAAATAACCATCTAATCAATGTGCAAACGCTGCGCACCCACAAAGCAAGCACAAACAATACTACAACAAGAAACTCTTTTCTTGACTCCTGTTTACTATTGTTTCAAACTGTGATAGGTTGTCAGAAAGGCAATCTACAACAACCATTCAAACTACTTAGTCTCTGCTTTTGATTGACAGGTAAAATGTAGATTGTACTTCAACAAGAACTTTTTCTTGTCGAAGAATGTCGTAGATATATTCGTTGTCTCCGAGGCTATAAACTTAGATAGGGTGGCTACAATTGTCGTCGGCTTCGGAATTTGATTGAACTTTTCTATGGATTCATCAAGTTGTATTTGCTTTCCTCTCCTTTCACCTTTAACTTTATGCACAGCCGAGAAATACTTGCAGTCCTGTCACAGCTAACTTGTTGGAGTTATTTGATTTTGGTATATACCTAGATATATAGGATATAGCAAGGCAAGCTTTTCTCACTTTGAAAATCGGTGGCAGGGAAAAGACATGCTTTTGGTAGAACTAATTTTCAGTGAGCGATATGATAATATTAATGAAGTGTACCTACTACAGCATCTGTGTATCCAAATGAAAACAGGAATATTTTTTTCTCTCAACAATTAATTAATCTTTATTTATCTTATATTATCTTAGTTAATGGCTCATAAATAATGTGCATGAAAATTAAATGAAGGTAATTCTGTTTAATAAAGGATGTTCTTTTAGACGTGTGGTTTTCATGGCGGTCAGCCATCAGCCGAATAGGGGGAATAAGATGTAGCATACGAAAACATGCACGTGCCGTAACTATTCGGGACTGGTAGAAGTGTGATCATAGCCTCTTCGCGGCGGCCGCTAGAATCAAGCCTGTAAAAAGGTTTGGCTAATATGATCGGGCTGGTTCCACAGGTTGGCAACTGGTTAATTCCCTGTTCCGTAAAACTAAAAGAATTTTGAGACCTACAACAAGCCTCGGAAACGGACTGATCTCACGACGACAACCCACGCAAAGAAAACGGAAAAACTATTTACGAATTTTCTTATGGAACGTACGATCCCTCTATAGAGCTCGAGCTGCTCAGCAGCTAGCCGATGCCCTATCAAAATATACAGCTGACATAACAGCACTACAAGAAATTAGATGGACAGGGAATGGTGTTCTACAGAAGAAAGATTATGACTTATATTACAGCTGTCATACAAAACACCATGTGATCGGCGTAGGCTTCCTAGTCGGCGAAAAAATGAAGTCTGCCATCATCGGCCTTAACGCTATAAGCAAAAGGCTATGTACCCTTAGCGTACGAGACAAATTTAAGAACATCAGCCTCATTAACATTCACGGACCTACGGAGGAGTCCTCGACGATTAAGCTCGGTAGACTCCGGTGGGCAGGGCACCTAGCTCGCATGAGCGAAGAGGAACCTGCTCGGAAAGTTCTTTGTGGTACATTCTATGGTAGACGACAGCGTGATAGACCATTCTTGCGTTGGAGAGATGGCGTAGACCAGGACGCCCGGAGCCTTGGGGTGCGCAGCTGGATGGCGGCGGCTCGAGACCGGGATGGGTGGAGAGACTTGTTGAAGGAGGCCAGGACCGGACCCCATCGGTCGAGCCGATGATGATGATGATGATGGTTTTCAAGAAGAAATAAAACGCATATAATTTAATGTTATGGCCAAGAATTTAGCTTTGTTATAAAGATAAATGTTTACCATTTTGTTGTAAAAATGATTTCGACCACTTTTTGCAGCAATTGGGGCCGTATGTCAGCAATAATGCGTCGAATATTCTCTTCCAAGGCATCAATCGTTTTGGGCTTATCTCCGTAGACAAGCAACTTTACATAACCCCACAAAAAATAGTCCAGCGTGTTAAATCGCACGATCTTGGAAGCCCAGCCGCAGGCCCACGACGTCAGATAATACGCTCACCAAAAGTTTCCTTCAATAAATTGATTGTTTCGTTGGCTGTATGGCATGTAGCGCCGTCTTGTTGGAACCAAAGGTCGTCCACATCAATATCCTCCAATTGAGGCACTAAAAAGTCATTAATCATGGCTCTATTGCGTTACCCATTGACAGTAACATTATGGACGGCTTCATTTTTGAAGAAATATGGACCAATGATTCCCTCTGCCCCTAGAGCACACCAAACAGTGACTTTTTGGAGATGTAACGGCGCGGCGTCTCAACATACACTTGAGGATTATCATCACTCCAAATACGGCAGTTTTGTTTATTGACGTATCCATTCAACCAAAAGTGAGCTTCATCGCTAAACAAAATTCGCTTATGAAAATTGGGGTCAACGGCAATCTTGTTTTGGGCCTTTTTTCGGCACGATTTGCAAACGTTGTTCAGGAGTAATCTATTTATTACAAAATGGCAAACCCAACTGAGCATAAGTCAAGTGACAGCTGTCAAAAAGATCAACTATGAAAAAAGTATTGCCATATTGAAAACCACACATCTAAAAAAAACACCTTGTACTTTAAAACCAGGTAACTACCACTTTAGTAAATTATTATAGATACACAATTAGATTCAAAGACTTTTTATTTTCGGTCGAGACTAGAGAAATGCCAATTTATAACAGTTATAATAGTTTACCCCCATTAAAGAGCGTGCATAAAAGGGCTAGAAGTATGCCTACAGTCAGATGGCTGCTTGAACAGTAACTACTTTAGTAAAAAAAATTTTTTTTATAAATTTACATGTCTAGAGTCTCTCCCATTTTCAATATATAGCCACACTATTGTTTTGAGCACCAAGAGCAAGTTCGTTGCTAGATAACTCATAACAACTAGAAATTTCTATTCTATTCGGAATCCTAAAAATCTCATGAATAAAAGCGACTCTCTTTTTCCATGGATACTCTCTGGCCGCAAGTTAATAAAGAACTACTCTCGGATATTGTGGTTGTAGTCTTGAAATTTCATCTAACCTAGACTTGTAGGGATACACAAAGTGTACAGGAATCTGGGTTCAGGTTAATGCAATAGAATACCCTTAGACTACTATGGGAACAATTTGGTGGTAAACTTCTACAACTATCCGAGTGTGTGTGTGAATTTTGTGTACTTCAAACCACACACACTCTAGCTTACCTATATTCACCTGCTGCTCGAAATGCCTTACTTGATGCTCATACCATACATAATATGATGCGTTTGCAATTCACTTGGTACTTTTGGTAAATGCGGTCCATATATACTGACTATCGTCATCGTCATGGCTAAAGAGAAACCAGCCCCCTTCAGTCTGTAGCATTACTTTTTTCGGGGTTGGGAAGTTCATCTGGCTTTAAGGGGCGGCAGCCACCTGTTGTGAAATGGAAACAAATGGCAACGTTTCCCCAGCACATTGTCTTACAATTCGAATAAGGTTCGGAGAGGATGGATAATGCGGTATGGGGATGTCTTATTTGATGTTGGCTGGTGATGCAAACAGATGTAGCACGATTACAAGGTTCGGGGGTGTACGACTGTACGCATATAGGTATGTGTTTTATATACGAAGTTTGAATAAACCATCACGATTACGTTGGTCCTGTATATTGAAATTCTATTTTTAGATTTTCAGAGCAAAGATCATTTGCCTGAAAGCTTGAAAATTAATATGACTTTTTGTATTGAGCTAGAGTTTGTGTAGTGTGATATGGTACCCACCAGAGCCAGATATATCAATATGGTATATGAATATTGGATATGTTTATTATCAACTGTAATATATTAAATTTCCTTTCAAGGTTGTTGAGCTTAAACTTCAAAGCGACATGTATCTGAAGAAATCGTTGTGTGTATAGCTGGCCCACTTTTTGGTTTCCATCGACACTAGGTTGGTAAAATTAGAATTTTTTTTATTTTCGAAGGAAAGTTCTATGGATAAGGAATAGATGCATTTTCTGCTGAACTAACTCTTTGAAATTGACATAATATTGTATACAAAAAATGTCATTCATTCAAGTTGTTAAAATGTGCCTTAGAGCTTATAAAGGGTGTTTTTCTTAGACGTGTGGTATTCAATCTGGCAATACTTTTTTCAAAGTTGGTTTTTTTGACAACTGTCACTTGATTTATGCTCAATTTGGTTTGCCATTTCATAATTAATAGACTTACTTCTGAACAACGTTTGCAAATTGTGCAAATTTATTACCAAAAATAATGGTTCGGTTCGCGCGACGCATCGCACGCTACGTCCAATATTCGGCCGACATAATTGCAAAATCGCAAAAATTCGAGCATTCATAGATCGGTTTCGCTCCACGTTTACTCTAGTGGATAATGCGCATCCTCAGAGACGCCGTAGAGTGCGCACCAAAGACGCTATTGCTGCTGTGGAGCAGAGTATCGAAGAAGACCCGAATGAGTCCATCCGCAATCGGGCGCAACGTTTTATTTCTCCTTGAAAACCACACGTCTAAAAGAACACCCTTTATTAACAAAACAGTAATAAATGAAGTAATCTGACATTTCTTTTATTTTCAGGTGCACATTTTGTTTTAAATTTTCTAACATATCAAAACATGTTTAAATACACCATTTTGTATTTAAATATTTTTAAAATACAGAATCGTACAATATTTATGTATTCAAATATATCAAAATAGGAGTCTTTTTTGAGCAAATTACGATTTTCTTCAACAGTTTTAAACTTTTGTATGGGCAGTACGATTATTTTCGGTTACATAAATAATTTTTGTTGAAAATCTCCTAGATAGATATCTATATTAATAGATTTACTAAAATAATTTTCTATTTTCACTTTAATATTAAAAAAAGAACGCTTTTTTCCAAGCTAAATAAAAATCGACTGCATTTTTTTTAGAAAATCGCGTTTTAAAACTCAAAACAAAAAATTGTTTGAAAATGTTGGTATAGGTACACAATATTATTAACAATGTATCGATGGTTCTTCAAAAACAAAAATAATCAAAATCAGTTTAACCGTTTACGAAAGAAGCGAAAATCGAAAAAAATGTGCTATAGATAACCATTTTTGGTGCCATTTTTTTTCAAAAAGGCAGCCATTATCTATTGCGATATACTTATTTTTTTTTATCTGTGGAGGCGATTTTAAGAAAAATAAGATTTTCCTTTTTTACCCAAAAATTTTATATATTATGGTACCGATATTTTGATCCCAAAATAAATGAAGAATAGGTGTTGGGGGAATGTCCAGAAAGCGCTAGGTACCAAGTTGAAAGAAAATCGACCCATCCGTTTAGGCTGTAGTAGAACAGACAGACAGACAGGCAAACGGACGTTTTTGCGAGACGCACTTTCTTCGACTTCCCTGTCATCGTAATGTCAAGTTTGATCAAAATCTCGAGTTAGATTTTTTGTACGAATCCATAACTAGCCATAAAGTACCTATATAAACAAGGACAGCAAACGACGCCATATTTCTTGCCGCTCTTTTGACATTTCTCTTTAGTTAGGTTTGCCATTTCATGATGGGAAGATAAAGGAGCCAACAACGAGTCGAAATTATTAAAATTTACTGCCGAAATTCGGAGTCAGTGGCCTCAACGTTAAGAGCGCTACGTCATCGAAAAATCATCTTCAGCGATGATGCTCATTTCTGGCTGAATGACTTCGTCAATAAACAAAATATGCAGTATTTGTCAGGCAACAATCCACACGTACTCCATGAGTCATCATTGCATCCCGAAAAATTTACGGTTTGGTGTGGTTTATGGGCCGGCGGCGTCATTGGGCCGTACTTCTTCCGTGATGATCAAGACCGGCACGTTACTGTGTATGGGGATCGCTACCGTTCAATGATAACCGAATATTTTTGGCCCCAATTGGATGATATGGTCTTGGAGGACATGTGGTTCCAACAGGACGGCGCCACAAGCCACACAGCGAATGTCACAATCAATTCATTGGACACCAAGTTTGGAGAACGTGTTATCTCACGAAATGGTCCAGTCGCTTGGCCGCCTCGGTCGTGCGATTTGACGCCGTTAGACTATTTCCTGTGGGGCTACGTAAAGTCTATGGTCTATGCCAACAAGCCAGCGACGATTGATGAACTTCGTACGAATATCGAACGTGAAATTGCAGCAGTATCGTCCGATTTATGCTTGAAAACCGTCGAAAATTGGGTTCAGCGTCTGGACTTCTGCAAGCGTGCCCGTGGTGGCCATGCAAAATAAATCGAGTTTCATACATAATGGCATCAAACGTACTTTCACAGGAATAAAGAATTTCATTGATATCTAAAACCGTTTTTGTTTTATTTAAAAAAAACTTTTGTAGCGCTCTTATTGAAGAACCCGATATATACAGCAAGTAAAAAGAACATTATTTTCTGTTATTCAATTAATATAAGAAGGATTTTTTTAATTAACTCTACCATAAAATTATGTATGTAGCAAGCTATTACAGAAATAATTGAGCTTTTCAAAGTTCTTTGGCAACAATTTATATCCCACACAACCATTCAAGCTTAAAATTTTCTTTTAAATTGAAATCTATATTAATTAAATAAGAATCTTTATATGACCAAAAGTATCTTTACCTTTATGTATGTGAGTAAATAACTTTTATTGAAGTTCAAATATTCAAGAGAATTTGTAAGGTTTCAAAGTCAATTTCTCGAAATGAATAAAATTGCATTGAATGCCACTATTAACTTGCATCGATAAGTTTCTCATGCACAAAAGACTTCCCCAAGTTGGAACTATAGAAGATTTATTTTTCTCTTCCAAATATACTATTTTGTATTATATATGATCAATTTACTTAACCAAAATTCTATTCATATCTTATTTGTCAATTCGCCCAGGCAAGTGCTTAAGTGTCAAATGTACTGTATATGCATACATACATATACGTAAACCATTCCTATATATTCATAGAAATATTCATAAAATATTCAAATTTCAGGTATTCCTGTTCACACATAGCATGTTGGACATACTATACAATCCAAGTCACTGGATTGAGGTCTATTTGTTTTATGTTTTTACTTGCTCTATATGGCAATTATTGGTTTCGTGTAAAAAAAAAATTTCGAGGTTATAATCAAAACTAACACTACGATAATCGAGAAGTCGCCGAAAAGTGGGTTTCGTCATGCCGTCCGTCGGTCTGTGCGTCCACTGTAATTTGAGCTAGAACCTAAACGGGTGGACCGATTTGCATGAATTGAAATTTAATTCCCTCATCTAGAACGGGTAGCTGCCATACAAATATTTTGGTTTCTTCAAATTTTCTCGAAAACGACTCTAACGATTTTGTTTAAACTTCGCATCTGCAATAAAAAAGTAAATTGTAAAAAAATTGCGTTTCAGGTTTTTCTCAAAAAAATCACATTACGGAATTAGGAATTCCAGTTTTTTTGAGAAAATGGTCTTATTTTTGGGTTATTCGCGTATATCTTTGCCATGGTTAAATTGATTTTGTTATAATTTTGCAATCTTATGCTTCTCAATAATTTAAACAATAATGCATTTAAGAATTTTTAAAAACATTATTTTATAAACAAAAAAAAAAAATATTTACTCGTTAAATATATATACATCATGAATCTTCAATGTTGGGTTACATACAGTATTTAAGCACAAGAGCAAGTTCGTGCGATCAAGTCGTGCAGATTTTTTTTTTGTGTAAAAGAAATATTGTAAATACCCAATTATGTAGATTTAGAATTGATTCGGAAAACCAAGAGGGGAAAGGGAACACTTATGTTGGTAGCACTCAATTGGTATATGTACCTCAAACCAACCCGATGTGCGGAACTGGAGACAGCTAGAAACCAAGCTGTAGCTGATGGAAAAACTCGTTGGTTGAGACCCAAGCCAACCCCGAACTGTAAGCCCATTTCAATAAGTAACTAAAAATATTAGTAGGTACTTTCAGATGTCGTAGGTCAAGGGTTGTTTTCTTGGAGAAAGTCTAATTATTTAATTTTTTTTTACTTTCTCAGCTTCAATCATGCAGAGTGTATTATCTCTATTTTAATGTTAATAGATAGCATTTCATTCAAATGCAAGTTGTTGATGACAAAATATAGGAGAGGGTGCATTGCGTTTCATAGAAAATAGTCCAGTTGAAGTTTCATATACATATATCTTGGCAAATTTATGGCTTTCCCTAATTGGTTATTGGAATGATGGGTTTTATTTTATGAGAAGGAGTTATAATATTTCCTTTTTGAAAACGTTCAAGCATAATTAAACACGTGAGTCCTGGGCAATTTTGGAAGGATTATTTGATACACACATACACACACACAATTTTAATTGAATGTAAAATATGTTATCCTTTTTTGGGCAATGGATTTTGTGTGAAATATTTTATGTTTTTAGAAAATAAGTAAGTGAGTAAGTAACAAATTCATTTATTTACAATTGTAATGTTTTTTACAAGTTTAAATTTTTAAAGAATTGTAAAGCTATGGCTTAGCTGTAATTTTAGCAATTATATAAATGTTTAGCAATTATATAAATGAATTAGTAACTTTTTAGAAAATATTTTAATACCTACATTTTGTTTACATCTATATGTATATAAATTCAGATTGTATGAAAATTTAATACATTCATTGCCATGATTGCATAACAGGAAGTACACACATGTGCTTGAAGTTAGCACCGCCATTTTTGATGTTCAATAAAATAATGTTTTCAGTTTGTGCCCCAAATATTTTTTTAAAAAATCGCAAATTTTATGGATGATTTTTTTTTTTTTTTTGAAAAATTACGATTTTCTTATAAGTCAAAATTGTGCTATTTTCAGCACAGTTCGTGTTGCCATGCACTGAAAAGATAATCCAAAAATTAGCATATTTGCAACTTTTACGACAAAAATTAATTTTGCGTCATTGCAGGCAGTTGTATTGGCATATTTTTTGTCCGGATGAAGCTAGGACTATAAAAAAAGAATCCTTCCTAGAGTTCACACGCCGTTAAGTAAGCAACCAAGCACCGTTCTCCACCACGAACAAATTATAATAAAAAAATAAATAAAATAAAAAAAAAAAACAAAATAAATAATATACCAAAATAAAATAAAAAAATAAAAAAAAATGTGTAAAGGAAATTAAATAAGTAAATTTAAAAACAATATAATTAAGAGTCGTCCAACGATAACGCACGATGTTAATTGTAAATAAAACAAAGAGTTTTCAGAGAATTATCTTAATATTTTAATTATGATAGAAAGATCTATGACAATTATGTGTGAAACAAAATATCGTCCAAATGCTCGCCACGGCTTCGGTGAGACATAAGACTGAGACACAATTGAATTTCAATCCTTAAGCTCTTGAATTGTTCTTGGCTTATTTACGTACACTTTTTCTTTTAAATATCCCCAAAGAAAGAAGTCCAACGGTGTCAAATCACATGATCGTGGCAGCCAATTAACATCGCCTCGACGTGAGATAACACGGCCAATGAATTTCCATTGCCATTGTTTCGTATTATAGTCTGTCAAAGCTCTTCAAATCCAGAAATCTCACCATAACTTCAAAACTGCTGCTGTACAGGACCATGGTCCTGCCAGTACTCACATATGGATCCGAGACTTGGGTGCTTAGCAAAAGGCACTCCGACCTGTTACCCGTGTTCGAGAGAAAAGTCTTAAGGAGAATTGTTGACCCTATTTGTGAGGAAGGACGATTCCGGAGACGGTACAATCATGAATTGTACGCAATCTACCTTGAAGCAGATATCGTGACAAAAATTAAGCTCGGTAGACTCCGGTGGGCAGGGCACCTAGCTCGCATGAGCGAAGAGGAACCTGCTCGGAAAGTTCTTTGCGGTACATTCTATGGTAGACGACAGCGTGGTAGACCATGCTTGCGCTGGAGAGATGGCGTAGACCAGGACGCCCGGAGCCTTGGGGTGCGCAACTGGATGGCGGCGGCTCGAGACCGGGATGGGTGGAGAGACTTGTTGAAGGAGGTCAGGACCGGACCCCGGTTGTCGAGCCGACGATGATGATGATTATGATGATTGTTTCGTTGGCTGTGTGGCAAGTGGCACCATATGCTCGATTTCTGACCAGAAGAAACTCCGTTATCATCTCGCGATAGCGAATACAATAACACCATTCACGTTAACTGCTTGGCAGACCTCATTTTCGAAGAATGAAGTTCACTATCGCTAACAACCAGCAATGTTTTCCGCAGAACGAACTGGGCGAGCATGCACAAGTAGTTTCACATTTCCTACAGACCCGGTTTGCTGAAATTTGCGCACAATTCTACCAATTGTGGACAGATTTGGTCGATTGTTCTAACCAAAAAAATCACGAAGTGCATATGAAATGCATTTTGATTTGAACGCCCATTGTTGAATTTGTCAAACACTGAAACAAAGAAATGTCAAATTAAGTTGGTCAAAAAACTTGACGTAGTTGTGGCTCACAATTAACATCGTGCATTATGGTTGGACCACTCTTTATAAGAAAATAAAATAAAATAAAATAAAATAAAATAAAATAAAATAAAATAAAATAAAATAAAATAAAATAAAATAAAATAAAATAAAATAAAACAGATAAAATATTTAAAATAAGAAACGAAAAATAAAGAATTGAAAAAAAAACAAAATTAATAAAATAAATAAAAGAAAAAATAAATATAAAAATAAAATAAATACAAAATGATATAAATAAAATATAAAATAAAATAATAAATAAATTTGGTCGAAGTGTTAATTAAGTTTTAACATTATTTTCTTTTGTTTATCTTGCAAAAGTTTGCTTTTTCTCTTAAAACCTGGGGTTCTTTTTTCGATTTTGATTTATTTTTCTAAGTATGAATAGGTATTTGCATTTTATGGTTTTTTGAATGACGCATAACTGGACCATATATTCTTCCTACGAAATTTATCATTATTAAATGACATCAAAAGGTTAGACATCAATCAAGAAGTGTCGTCGCCGCGTCGTCGCCTTCTTAAGGATGATTCGAGCCAACCGCATTTTTTTATTTGTTTATCTTAACCAACTGTCCCCTCTTCTGAGACTGTTTCATTTGGTTTGTTAATTCTAAATTGCAAAGTGACATCGTTCCTCCTAAGTAGCTTTTCCATAAAATTATGAATTTATTTGTTTTTCTATATGTGAGCAAATATCTGTGGCGCCCCAACAAACTACCTATATGCATATAATATGTAACAATGTATGAGTGTTTTTATAACAAAAGTATATTGTTTGGTCCATTTTCCATATCAAATAAATGTTATGGTAACCACCTAACCTAGGTAGGAAAATCTTAAGGGACAAAGAAATGTTTAAGTAAAGACATGGACTTCAAGGTATTGTTCAAAACAAACTGTGGATGTCTATTGATTTTATGATGCCATTCAACTTTAAAAGGTACATCTCTCCCATCATAATATGTGTGTGCATAGTGATAGAAGGTCTTTGTTATAGTTTCATAATTCGACAAAGCTATGTCTATGTCTTAGTAAAATAAACAATAATTATATACCTAACATCCATTAAAATATTTTTTTTAAAAAATATATTTTTTTTAAAAAATGTATTTTTTTTAAAAAATGTATTTTTTTTTTTATTTCAGAATGTTAGGCGGAGTGGCTGGTCGACATATGTCGAATCGACGCAGGGGGTCGTCACCGATGGTCCGAATAAGTGGCGGAATTATGACCAGCTTAGAAGAAGGTGGCGTCAATGCCCAAATGATACCTCGAATACCACCTCGAAGAAGACGCGCAGTTACCACAAGTGACCATAAAAGCTGTGCCCTTATACAAACGAGACTGAAACTAGGAGATATAATGTAAGTACAATTTTGTAAAATGCGTTATTTAAATATTTAAAGCTCTCCACCAAAGATTATAGAAGGCTGAGAATTAGCAGAAAACATTTTTAAATTTTAAAATTAATTCCTCAATCTAGAAAACATAAAATTGTAGATATGCAATATGCGTTATGACCCTGTTTATACAGGGTGATTCGCATAAGGTGTGACAAAAAGCTATAGAGCGTGTAGGTTGGATCGAGACAAGAAAAAACTCGTTTGGGACCGGGGATCTATTCCCTCCCGTTTAGCCAGTAGGGGCAAATTTCTAAAAAAAAAGACTAAACACAACGGTTACACCTGCAATGCCATGATAAACCTTTTTGAAAAGCCAGAAACGTCTTCTTTTATATTGTGTTTTTTTTTTTTTAAGTAAAGTTGTTTTAGAGAATAATTATTTAAAAATTAATTTTCAAACTCAAAATTTCGAAGAGAGTTCGGTTAAGAGTATTCACTATACTTTGTGGTCTGTTCAACAAAAATTGTCAGTACATGGCTTATGGGTTGGCAGTTGCACCTGATGCACGCTAGCGGCACTGAATTGGGAAAAAATTACTGATGAGTGATGAATGATCGTGCGCTCGTCGTTGTCATCTAAAGGGTGTTTTTTTAGACTTGTGGTTTTCAAGAAGAAATAAAACCCATATTATTTAATGTTATGGCCAAGAATTTAGGTTTATTATAAAGATAAGGGTTTGCCATTATGTTTTAAAAATGATTTTGGACAAGTGGCCGCCCCGGCTGGCTCGAATAAATTCCAGCCGAGATGCTCAATTTTCGACAGTTCCAATTGTTGCGTGCGATGGCGTATGGACTCATTCGGGCCTTCCCAATTGTAAGAAAATTCAAGTGCTTGTTCAGTGGATTTTATTAGGTATGGAGCTTTTGAGAACAAAAATTAATGAAGTTGTCTACATGAGGGTTATTTATAATTTAAACCACGGAAACCCTGTATGGTCTTTAAAGAGGCACCAGGGACAGGTTTATGCAAGCCAATGCAACCATATTGAGAGGCAAGCGTCCTATCTTCCCTATACTGACAATTTTTGTTAAACAGAGTATAGGCCCTGATGGTTCTATACACGAGCTGTCTCACCACTTATATAATTAGTAGAAAGTGGTAAGGAAGTATTCAACTCAATTCGTTCTTAAATCTGGTGAAACAATTCCTAAAAATGATTTGAGTCCATTGAAAACAATAAAGTCTGAATTCTTGAAAATATACAAATTTATGAAAACAAAATTCAAAATCAAAAATTTTCTTGCCAAAATGCAGACCTTATACATATAAAAATAGTTCACTCAAACATATTTATCAAAATCGTTAGAGCCGTTTCTGAGATACATAAATTACCTACTTCATAACGATTGTAATGAGTAGGGCTAGGATTTTCATGCACTTAAAAATACAAAATATGCGCTTAAAATATGCTCTTAAAAATGCAAAATATGCACCTAAAATATGCATTTAAAACCATATCCCTTGTGAACCATTTGTATGAAAAAAAAAATTATATCAATAAAAACAGAAAAATAAATTGGGATTATTGTGCTTGCTAAGCGGAATATCAGCTGCAACAAATGCCTCACATAAATCCATATTAAAATTGGTTTTTGTTCTAAACGAAAAGAGTTTTGCTAGATTGTTTTCCCAGTGCCGTATGTTTAATAGAGTTCAGGTGTTGGTCAATTTGAAATTTTTTCTCGAAGGAGACACCTTTTGCTACACGATTTTACAAAAATTAATTGTTTCATCGGTTGTTAAAGTGTGCGAGTTGTCTGAAACATATTTTTTCAGATTTGCATTTACAGACGGCTTTTCGGCATTGTTTTTGAATTAACTACAGATCTTAAATTAATCGCTTGATTAAATAATTGAATTACTTACAATTTCATTTTACAGCAAATCCTAAATTTAATACAAAATTTTATCTAAAAAAACAATACAAAAATTAAAAAAAGATCATCGACATGAAAGTTAATCCAGAAACTAGAACTAGAATAGAACAAAGAAAACTCAAAACATAGATAGACCACAAAATTACCTCTTCCAAGTTACTCACACAGAAACCAAAACTGAAAAACATTAAGATTTGGGAGAGTGTATAATATGTCTGTTTGTTAACTTGCAACTTCTTGCTACTTTTGGCTACTTGTCAAAAATTTGTATGGGATTTGACAGCAAGTTGTGGTACGTCGTACCACGTTTCTAGTTACCAAACAGACATAATATGTGAATACAAATGTGAAACAAAAACAACTGCTGTCAAATATACACAACTAAAACTAAGTCCGCATTTACATTGCCCGATTTTTCCAATGCCGATTTTTCTTTGTTGTTGTAATCGTGTGAGATTTCGAGGGACAGCCAACATGTTCCACAAGATTTTTCCATTCTCTCTCACACGATTACAACAACAACAAAAAATCGGCATTGGAAAAATCGGGCAATGTAAATGCCGACTAACTCGTATGCATGTGTAAAATGGAATACTGGAATATGAACAAAAGCTGTCGTGGAAGTTGTCCACAGAAACTGATTAAAGTATAAATTTAAAGGCACGTGTGCATTTTTTACGTCAGAATTATTTTGTTTTTCGAAAATATGCACAAATATGCATTTATTATTGAAAATATGCAATTAAAAGTAAAATATGCATTTATAATAAAATATGCAAAAATATGCACTAACGATTAAATGCCAATTTAAAGCAAAGTGATTGATTCGTGTTTGTATTTTATTCCTGTGTTTCTAAAGTTTCTCAAAAAAAATTTGCATTTGCATGAAAATCCTAGCCCTAGTAATGAGAGTAGTTGTAGAATGAGGAATAGAGACGTCCGTTGGTCGATTATGACTATCAGTCAATACAAATAACGTGATTTTTTAGATAAAAGGCCGTGATATAAAGGCATGCAAAATATCTATATTCGCAGAAGTATCAGCTATAAAAAAATTACTATAGGTACCTATATATTATGACGATACTATTTGAATAAAGTATGTATTGAGTTTTGCAATTTTGATGGTCATATTTACAATTGTTGATGAAGATATAACGCGACCCTAGGACAACAAGGTTCTAACTCACATTTTTGCCAAAATTGAGTTTATAGGTACATTGGATCGTACTAAAAAAGCTATGATCTTTCGATTGCCACTATCCATATATGCTTATCTCTTGCGGTTGTGGAAATTTTTAAAAAAAAATCAGAAAACAGGGTTCAAGGTTCACAAAGTTCCAACCAGCCAGATAGAACCTTGCTTCATAAGACAAACAAAAATGTTTCATAGATAGAACCTTTTTTTGTTGTAGATAGAACCTTCTTGTTCCAAGGCATCCCATCACAGATTAGCCACATGAAGATGAGAATCCCACGCAGCCATTTTAATTAGCCTACAAGCTTGAACTGGCAGTTATCAGATAAAAAATGAGAATGTGTGTAAAAAAAACCTCACACATAGACAGTAGGGATCTTCACATAAATATTTAAATTGTTGTTGCAATTCACATCTATTCATCGACGCGGGAAAAAATTACAAATACAACAATGTAAACAAATGGTTTTTGGAGGGTGAAATGTACGAAACATTCTCATCTTCATATGGTTAATCTGTGCATCCCATAGTAAGAATCAAGTGTGATGTTTAATTTAGGTATATGAAAACGGTGACACAAAGTTCCATCAGGCATTTAGAACCTTATTGTCCTACGCCCAAGTACCTACCTTATCGATGAGCAACAAAGTTCTATCTATTTTTTTTTTTTAATTTAAATTACTTATGTCGTTTTTGAGTGGACGTTCAGAGCTTCGCCTTTTTTATTCCCTTTACTATAAATTTACCATTTTCGATAGGAATGGAACAGTTCCGAAATCCAAACGAAAACGACATTAAATACCTAACTACTTACATAATATATTTCAAATTTATTAATTGGAAAAAAATCAGAAAAAAATAAACTGTAGATACACATACACTACACACGTTTCGATTGAATTCAATGTACAAAAGTTATAATTCCAACAACAAATATTCCACCCTATAGTTTTCTCGAAAGTGATAGCTGGGCAATTAGAACCTTCTTGTTCTAAGGTCGCGATATCATATACCTATAGGTACATATACATAAGTATACAAATACATTTACGAAATATTCTATTTTATTAACAATACACACAATTTAAAGGAAGATATCATCTAAAGCATTAATAAAACAAAGAAATTTTTAACAAAAGGAAACCATTCAATTTCAAATCAATATTCAATTCCAGAATTAATTAAATGAATATGAATTGCATATAGGTACCTATATAAATTTTATATATTTTTGTACATAGATAATAGAAAAACATGCCATACACACCATCATATATAATATATGTATATAAGTATTATAAAATTGTTTAATGAAACGCACTTTTCGAGAAAGCTTTTGCAAGCTGCATTAATCTGATTGTAGATAATTATACGAATGTTTAAGCTTACTCAAAAAAGGCTTTCCATGTTTTTGCCTCTATTTAACATTTGGTATCAAATCAGCAAAATTTCAAGTATATTTCTTAATATAAATGTATGTGTAGATATATTATGTAGAGTAGATGTACATTATAACAAAGAGACATGATTTATTATGCCAATCTCAATGCTGATAATGATTTACATGCTAAACATTTGGTCTTGAATCTAATTTTTGTTGTTTTACAAACATTATTGCAAAGTTCTACCAAATATCCTTCCATATCAACTATAGCTTTATTCTTGATAGAAACTACCACCACATTTTCAACTTTCCCATAAAGTAGTGAAGACTTAAAGCTTCTTAATAGTAACCATTGAAAAAGCTACTTAAAAAGCAACAAACGTTTCGCTTTCTAAAACTTAAAAGCTATCTACTTGTGCAAGCTTAAAGTGTGCGTCGGGTGTCTTATAAATAGGGTGATGCAATAGCAATAGCATTTATTATTCTGTAAATTGGTATTTTTTCAATATCTGTTTATACTCTGTTCAACAAAAATTGACAGTACAGGGCTTATGGGAGAGCTTTTTCTAAAGCAGTGGCGCCTGATGCACGCTCACGACACTGAATTGGAAAAAAAACCAATGCACAAATTAGCAAGCCACTGACTGGATGACTGGAGGAGGATTACCTCCGTAAAAAGTCGTACATTCCACCATGACCGTTGTATTCCACTGCTGAAGGTGAACAGGGCCGGTCCCAGCGAAACTTGCGCCCTGTTCAAGATTTGTTGAAAGCGCCCCTTTTTAATATTTAATCCATACATACATACACTGATACACACATTACCCAGGAGGTAGACTTTCAATGCGTAGGTCTAGTGGGATCTTTAGTTTTACGATATTTTGAGTTAATTTCTCCTTGAATGCAACAATGAAAGTGAAGTTAGTTAGTGGGAAAGAAATAACTTAGCACAGTTGTGATCGATGTTATTTTTTGATTACTTGAACAAGTTTTGTGGTTAAAATGCAAATGTCAGTTTGCGCAAGTGCAGATTACATTTTCTTGCTCCTGGTAATGCGCCCCCAGAATTTTGCGCCCTGTGTATTTGCACATCTGGCACATATGGTTGGTCCGGCCCTGAAGGTGAAGGGATACTGATGAACGATCGTGCGCTCGTCGTCGTCATCTACGATGTTTGTGCTCACCCAAACAGATTAACCTTTCCCAACTGTAAGCAAATTCAAGACCTTTTTCTGTGTATTTTGTTATGGAACTTTTGGGATTTGAAGTTTTTGAGAACAATTTTATGAAGTGATTATTTGAAAGGTGAAGTATCATTTATAATTTAAACTACGGAAACCCTGTGGGAGCTTTAAGGAGGGACAAATGTATGCAAGCCGTTGTAACCAGACTGAGAGGCAAACGTCCTATATTCCCTGTACTCACAATTTTTGTTGAACAGAGTATAGTAGAATGTAGGTACTTTTAGCAACATCACCTAGCATTTTCATATACCTACGTTTTTTTTGGTTTGATAGCTTTTCTGGCTTCAAGAAATTTTACCCGAATGAAAAATAAACACAAATAATCGTGTGGTTTTTATGGTTTTCATTTTTTTTAAGAATCATTCATTAAAAAAAGATAGTCAACAATTTCTAGTTTGAGGCATTATTTAATTAAAAATTTTTTGTTGGGTTTTTCTTTGCATTGGAGCGATGGTACTATCTTAAAGCCATTTTTAATTTTTTTTTTTTGCAAAACGAAAAATCTCAATTTAATTTTAATTAAGCTTAATACCTACAAGTCACTTATTCTAGATCTTAATAATAATACATAATAGTTTAGTAGGAACAAAATTAATTCTAACATTAAGTACTTAAGCCTAGTACGCAGATCGCGCCAAATTTAAGCTCCAATTTTTCTCTCTAAACATCCGCTAAAACTTTAGCTAAATTTTGACATGAGACCGTTGTGGATAATACGTCACCAAAAACAGCTGTTCTCTAAAAAAAAAAATGACATTCAACCATTTTCAGAGAATTTGTTGTCATGCTTGGCTGCATTTTAGCTTGACAAAATTTTGGAGAGAATTTTGTATGAATACGAAAATTTAGCGTGATCTGCATACTAGGCTTTAAGCCTAAAAATTAATAAACTGGGTAATCTAAAATAATGTGGATGAATATCAGGACGAATGCTTATGGCACATATCTTTTGGTAAACTCAATGCTTTCCCCGTAACAATCTGGTTTTCGTTAAAGTACAGCAGCTGTATCACAGCACTTTTGAACGTTACTGAAGACATGAGGCAAGCGTTAGGTAAAGTTTAGGTAACGTTTTTTGTTTTGCTCGATTTCTCAAAGGCTTTCGAGTTTTCGACACAATAAATTACTTACATTTATGTAAAAAGCTTTTGCAGCAGTTTAATATTTCACCATGTGCTACGAAGCATATATACATAATTCTTAATACATCAAACGTTGGGGATAGTTGGTCTAGTTTTCTGCCAATTATTATCGGTGTTCCTCAGGGGTCCATACTTGGTCCTCTATTGTTCTCTTTTTACGTCAACGAAATTCCATCTTTCATTGACCGGTAACACCGGTGTAACTGGTTTATGATTTTATGGAGTCTAATCGCATCTAACTATATAGTTCCTAAAGTGCTCATTCAAAGATCTAAAAGCATCATTCGGTTGCACAATGTTGGGAGATTGAGTAATGCTGGCCAAATTGTGGAACTTCCATTCTTTGGTCGGTTGGTTTAATTGACACGAATTTAACCAACAAGTGTTTTTTTTTTTTTCATTTAGTTGATACTGGACGACTGGCGGCGGCACGTGGCGATAAGTTGGGTTTCTTACCGCAATGAAAATAGCTCATCAGCCAGGATACACCTCTCTTCTTGATCTTCTACTCTCGTTCTAAGAACTTGGTTTTCCTTTATTAAGTCCTTCGACATCGCTATTAGTTGCTATGCTCTGTTCAATTTGAATATGCAGTACAGGCCTTATGGCAGATTTTTTTTTCAAAAACACTGGTGCCTGCTGCTGCTTGCACGGCACCTTAACTTAAATAAGAAATCACTGACTTACATTTAAGTTGTTTGTGTAATCTTTTTTGAGCTCATGTACATCACCATGATCTATCTGCTTCCCGGGTGAAATGAGAAGGAGACTGATCGCCAATTTGCAACCAACCCTTATTGACATTTGGCGTTTTTCTTTTTTGGCTCTAAGCAAAGCTCTGAGCAGAGGCTGAGCGATCAGAGCAGAGCTCTGAGCAGATATGATCAGAGTCCTCAGATATAATTATGAAACACACTTGAGCACTGAACTGTCATTTTATAAGGAATCCATTTTTAATTTTTAGTTATGTGTGAAGTTGGGGATCGTTAAGAAATCCCGCAGCATGTTGGTGATTCCGAATATAATATTTTTCTGGATTTCTGGACCTGGACGAAGGTGGTTCTGGACCTGGACGAAGGTGGTTCTGGACCTGGACAGAGATGGAAACTTTTTTTTTTTGGAAAAAATATTTAAAAAAAAATTTTTCCTTTGTCCAAGTTCCAGGCCCACCTCCAGAATTTTTTTTTAAATTGCAAAAAAGTTGTTTTCAAAAACAAAAAATGTGTCCTTTGTCCAAGGTCCAGAGCCACCTCCAGAACTTTGTCCGGTTCCAGATCCACCTCCAGAACCTTCTTTCAAAAACAAATGTGTCCTTTGTCCATGTTCTAGACCCACCTGTGGAACTTTTGCCTGGTTCCATATCCACCTCCAGAACCTTGTTTCAAAAAAAAATGTGTCGTTTGTCCAAGTTCCAAACCCACCTCCAGAACTTTTGTCCTGGTTCCAGATTCATCTCCAGAAATTTGTTTAAGAAAAAAAAATTCTCCTTTGTCCAAGTTCCAGATGCGGGATTTCGTGATAAGGGATTTTGTGATGCGGGATTTCGTAACCAACCCGTGAAGTCGGCTTCGCTCAGCGTTTCGCTCGATTTGCTCGGTCATTTTATTCTGAGCTAATTGAACAAGCTCTGAGCTAACTCCGATGGAAAAAAGAAACACACTTTTTATGCTCTGATATGTCTGAGCTAAAAAAAAAACATAGATTTTTCTTTGACAGTTCCGTAATCTGCTCAGAGTTAAAAAAGAAAAACGCCAATTGTGTTGAATCAAAGTTACCATTACCTAGTTGATTTTCTTTCGTTTTTGCTATGTAGCTTTCAGGATTTAAGCTTTTTTAGAGCTTTTGATAACAATATTTTTGTGAGATCTACGGAAATTTTAAATGCTCACTACGGAAACCCTGTGAGAGCTTTGAAATGGAGATAGCTTATTTAACTCAATAATAAATAGTATGGGTGAAAGGCAAATATCCTATATCAAACCCTATACTGCATATTCAAATTGAACAGAGTATAGATCATTTTGCTTGAAACCTAAGAGTTGCTCAGAGATCAAGTGCTTTTATGACCGTTTGGGATACTTTAGAAGATGTATTCTTTTCTTTTTTGCATTTCATATTAAATTCTGGCAAAATTTCGTCTACCTAGCTTAAGTTTGTATGTATACGAGAATACAGTTTCTTAGCCGGGATGAAAACTTTTATTTTAATGATTTTCTTATATTGTGGCTCTATTTTCAGTTGTTTCTTGTACTCAGAAGTCAAAACTGTTTAGTTCAAGGATTGAGTTCAAATTAACGCGGTGATATTACTTTATTCTATAGCTATTTCCATTGCAAATATGGGAGCAAAACACAGTATTTGCATACACTTTTCCACCACTTTTGGTATTTTTTTTAAAACATATATTTTCATATTTTTCTGCCCTCGACAAGTCTGAAGCAAAATGCGTTTTCAAATTGTTTAAAATTAGCTACCCTTATTTTTGTATGACTAACAAAACATACTAAACAAATTCTCTGCATTTATTGAAGTTTCTTATATCCGTTAAATACTGTAGTTGGTTTAAGCGCAGTGATTGAAAGTGAAACTGTATGAGACTGTCAAATAAAATAAAAGTCTCAAAATCGTTTCACACTGCATTTGTTTTGAAAACATAGGGGTTAGCTATACTCTTCTCCAAACAACCAGACTTTTTATTAAATAATCTCACTTCTCAAGTATTATTTCACTAGAAGCTTCATAGCACATCACATTAATACTGAATTGTACTTCGGTGTTCATCGCACTTGGGTGCGATTGCGATCAAATTGTATTCAATCTACTCTACATATATGTACATATCGTACTCTTATGCGATTGTAAAAGATCAATTACTAACCGCTTGATTTAATGGTGTTAATCAAATCAAATTTATTTTCAGCCTTTGGTCCATGAAACTTTTACTGATGGTTAACTTCATTTACAAAGTTTTTATTAAGTTGTGCGGGTGATTTAGGATTTATTGTATGCATTTTGGTTTGTAAATAAAATCTTTTTATTCAAAACAATGGATCGCGTTAGAAGGCATGGAATAAAATTTGTGTGTGTGTTTTTTTTTTCAAATTTATAATTTCAAAACTTTTCTTCTTCAAGATTTGGTATATTTTTTAAAAATACATTCAGTGCTTCTGAAGGCAGGCGAAATAAAAAGGGAGTTGAATTGACTAATATTGAGCATTTGCTTAGAGAGAGTATTGAATATAGATTATGGTGAGTTTAAAAAATAAAAATATGCATCTTAATACCTTTGAACAACAAATAAATACAAGAAAATGTTTATAATTTGGCGCTAAAGAAATAATATTCGCTTGCTAAACTTTTTGCAATCAAATATTTAGCAAAAAAAACTGTTTAACTTTAAATTGGAAAAAGTTGTTATCTACTCGTTGTGCAGGTCGATATGAATGGTGAAATTTTTCAAAATCGTATGGTCAATATTTAAAAAAAAAATTAAATATTTGTTTATATTTTGCAAGCACTCAAGGGGTTATGATTACCCTTAAAATGATACAGTCCAAGCGTTAGAGAGGATTTTAAAGGAGACAAGAGGCATCATTGTGTTTTTGAAGCATTAAGTTGAACGAGTGTTTTTGATCCCCATTGGAAAGGGCTGTCTCTTCAAAATACTGCAGCCCGCAAAAGGCAAAATTATTTGTTTTTTTTGTAACTTTTCACATGGAGTAGATTTTTTAATTTTCTTATTTAGTGTCGTTATTGGCTGTTCAAACTGGATTCAATCTTCCCCTCTCTGTCTGTTACAATCTCGAGCCAGTGACATGCAGTTATGCACCTCAAAGCGTCAAGCGTAAATAATTGTGTTACCCAACAAGTACGCTGGGTGCCTTGATCTTCTGTGTCCAGGGCTGGCCCCAGCTAAACTTGCGCCCTATGCAAGATTTGTAGAAAGCGCTCCTTTTTTTAGATATGCATCCATACATACATACACTGATACAGAGCATGCATAAGACTTTTCCACTTTACCCAGGCGGTAGACTTTTAATGCGTAGTTCTAGTGGGATCATTAATATTGCGATATTTTGAGTTAAATTCTCCTTGAATGCAACAATGAGAGTGATTTTAGTTAGTGTGCAAGAAATAACTTAGCATAGCTGTTTTGTATGTTATTTTGGGATTATTTTAACAAGTTTTTTTTGTTAAAATGCAAATGGCAAGATCAGATTACAATTTCTTGCTCCTGCTAATGCGCCCCCAGAATTTCGCACCCTGCGCATCTGCACATCTTGCACATATGGTTAGCCTGGCTCTATCTGCGTCACATTGAACGCACGTAATTCAATTCTGATGGATTTTCGGCGCACAAAAAAAATTTTGGGCGCATAGAAAATTCAAAGCGCACGGAGTGCAACGTAAATTTGTATTGATCTGGACGTGGCTTAAGATGTGAGGTCTTTTCAATGCAGTCTGAAATCCTCGGTACTAGTAAGAAGGAATAGAAAGATAGAAAATAATTTTTTGTAGGGACAGTCGACTGAGAAATAAGTATTTTATTAACTCATAAAAACCTACGGATGGTTTCCATTTGAAACTGGAGGTGAAGAATTAAATTGTAAGCGTTTACGCCTGCACGAAATACAGGCTAAACGGTAAACTCATAGTCCAAGGACAATGGGCAAATCAGGCCCAGAACCAATAAGAATGACCTTTATCGTCAATAAAGGTACGTATTCATACATTCCTTACCACTAGAGTGAACATCCAATTTTTCTGAGTGGGCGGAGTTATTTAAGTTTGAATACAGGGTGTTTCGAAATATTCGAAAAAAACTTACTTAAAACAGAAAAAAATATTAAAAAATAATGACATTACTGACAATGTCATGTTATAACTTTTTTTTAAAGCTATAAGACATTATAACAAAGAATAGACAACTGCACCTTGGCCTGGCACAACCTAGGGCACCACCGTGAGTCATGAGACAAATAATTCAAAGTTGTTTTAATGTTTTAGAAGGAACTTATGTTCATAGGGGAAATATTGGTTATATGTAGTTCTTAGACAAATTTAACATCACGTAACGACGTAGAAGTCCAAAATATTAGTTCCATCATTCCGTCTGATGGTCTATGCATTTGTATTTGCACTTTACATGAAACTAGAGTCGGAACGGGTGGACTGATTCATTGTAAATACATTTGAGAAAGTACTAATCAACCAAATATTAATGTAACTGACGAAAAAAAATCAAATACGGTGTACTCTCTCCTAATAGACACCTCTCATAAGCGGACACCCCTTATAACCAGACAGATATCAAAGACCGGATTTAAACACATGATTTTTCATTGAAATTAGCTACTCTCCCACAAGCGGGTCTTTCTTATACCCGGACGCGGACGCCAATTTTAATAACAGCAATAGAGTTTGGCTCTCTCTCAAGCGGAGAATGTGCGAGTGGAGTACTAATTTTCAAGTCTTATAATATGGTCCATTTGGGTATTTTTGGATATAGTACCTAATTCACATTTTGTGACCGGTTATAAGAGAGTTCACTGTAGTAAATAAACTAAAAAATATCACAGTAAAAAAGTACATACGAATGGTTTTTCATTTATGCAAACATTTTTTTCTACTTTTTACTTGCTCGGGGTTATAATCAAAACTAACACTACGATAATCGAGAAGTCCGAAAAAGTCGGTTTCGTCATGCCGTCCGTCAGTCTGTGCGTCGATGCGTCCACTGCAATTTGAGTTAGAGCCTAGACGGGTAAACCGATTTGCATGAAATTTGGTACAGAGCATTTTTATGTGATTCCCTAGAGGAGAAATTCAAATTTTTGTTTTAACTCATCTAGAACGGGTAGCTGCCATACAAATATTTTGGTTTCTTCAAATTTTCTCGAAAACGGCTCTAGCGATTTCGATTAAACTTCGCACCTGCAATACAAAAGTAAATTGTAAGAAAACTGCGTTTCAGGTTTTTCTCAAAAAAATCACATTACGGAATTAGGAGTTCCAGGTTTTTATAGAAAATGCTCTTATTTTTGGGTTATTCGCTTATATCTTTGCCATGGTTAGACCGATTTTCTTATAATTTTGCAATCTGATGCTTCTCAATAGTTTTAACAATAATACATTTATGAATTTTTAAAAACATATTTTTAAAAACAAAAAAAAATCAAACAAAAAATCAATTTTTTAGTGCTTTGGACTCTTTTCTCGTTAAATATATATTTATTTACATCATGCATCTTCAATGTGGGGTTACACACAATATTTAACCATAAAAGCACGTTTGTGCGACCAAGTCGTGCATATTTTTTTTTTCTTTATTTTTGGTTTACAAATATTTTTTCAAGAAAACTACTAGATTTGAATATTTGTCTTCCTTAAAGCAATTTTAGTTTTGTAGAAAATAATTGCCACTGTCGTCTTAAAGGGAGGAACAGTCCCCCACTCTTATGATAATTTTCTTATTTTGACTCCAAATGTTCTAAAATCGCTTTTTTCGAATGAAAAATTACATGTCAATATATCACAATTTTTCATAAATTATTTCATCTTTACAAATTAAAACCTTTTTTTCATTCCAATACTTTTATAAGTATTTTATAGGTATAATATGTATTCTCAGGTATTCAATTACATTTTAATAACCGGGATATAACTTCAAGATCGAGTAACCAGCTAAAATGGTTACCACAACTATGAAAATGACATTCATTCATATAGATAGATATGAAATTCTATCATCCTATACCTACATTGATAATGGAAGAGAAAAGGTTATTCTTTTATTTCCTAAGAGCCTCTTCATGACTTAATCCGGCCATGTTTCTGTTTCCCTCTTATTATAATTATTTTTGATTGACTTCGTAATACTCACGAAAGAATTGTAAGAACAATTTTACACATTTCTTTTCTCTATTGTTTTTTCTTTTTAGTAAAACTCTTATTTATTCCAATCAATCCAATAATAAAAAATTTATCATTCTTAGTTAAATTTAAAAATCGAAATTAAAAACACACTGCAGCACAGCATATTAATTTTCTTCCAAATGAATTCAGCGCCAAAATATTTACCCAGCGCAGCAGCGGTAATTTTCGCAAACTGAACAAAGCATTCTCTTCTCCCATTCGTAAATGGAAAACAACAAACTTAAGGACACATGAACTCCCTTCTATATAATATTTAAATGAATCTTCCCCTAACTCACAACCCCAAATATACACAAGTCATCGAAACAAAACCCCCAAAATACATCCCCCACCGGACCCCACAACAAATTGAGTTCATCAAAAATTATCATCAGAGATATTGAATAACACCCAGTGTGTGTGAAGTCACCCCCACGCAAAATCAACCCAATCTCTATCTCATATCGGTGTGTAAGCAATCTCAATTCAATAGTATACTCTTGCGTCAAATACCGGGAAAACTAAAAACAACCTACTCTCTCTCTCCTCACCCCATCACACCCTTCACCTAACAGAAGAAAAAAAAATTAATGAAAATCCATGGGAAATTTTCCACAACCTCTCCGCAGAATGAACGGTATCTCTTTTCTCTTTAAGACACATACACTGTGCTTAATAAAGTTACCAGTAAGGGTTCGTTGAATTTCTCCCCCCAAATGGTTAGACGAACTCGAATGGTAGCTCTGTGGAAAATTTAAATAAAAAGTGGTAAAACTAGTGCAAAAGTTAGTAAAAATAGTTAAAATCATTAATTTAATCCGCCGCGAATTGAAATATGTAAAAAAAATTTGAAAATCCACAAAGTTTCACCCCCAAATGTGCATTTGAAAAATTGGGTGAAAAAATTTTCAAGCTTTTCACTATGTAGGAAGAAAAAAATCCCATCGAAGAAGAAGAAAAAAATAAATTCCTATACAAGAAGAGAAATAGAAAATTTTGCATAAATTAATTTTCAAAAAGAATTCAATCAATAAAGTTTAAAGTGTGTTATACGATAAAAGTTAAAAATAAATTTTAACTTTAAATTAAATGATATAGAAATTTTAATTTTGTGAGAAAGAAAAAAAAAAAAAAAAAGCACATATTTTTCGATACGAGAAAAAAATTACAAAATTTTCCCATGAAAAATCAGTTCATCTTTTTTTTTTTTCTTGTTCCTTTTTTCATTCGCTCGATGGATGGATGGAAACCATGAGAATTTCGGTCAAATTGTGGCGAGGGTGTGTTAGTGAATGGAATGAGTAAAAAGTCCCAGTCCTTCTTTTTTGACTTTCCCAAAACCTCGTTAAGTTTCTCCGTCATGTGGTGGATTTTTTTTTTGTTTTTTTTTTTTTTAAGTTGGCTCATTTTTTGACTAAGAGAACTGTGCTTCATGTGCGTGCAAAACTTGCTTTCATTTAATATTATTATTTAATTTTAGTTTGCTATAGTAAACTTGATTTTTCCCATCAATTGCGCAAAGTGCCGGTTTAAATGTTGGAATAACTTTTGATGGCAGTTCTGTCATAGTTAAAATAGTCCAGAGTGATTTTTATAGTTCAATAGTGTTTTTAAAGAATTATTAGTTGTTTTTAATTTATAATTTATTAAAATAATTAAATATTTAATTCGGAGATTCTTTAAGTCGGTTTATTAAGGGTTCTTGCGATATATGTAGGTACTATGTATGTTTTTCTGAGTATCTTAACTGTGTTAATGGAGCAAAGTATTCCCAGTTATACCTGTACTACATATTGCCCCTACAAATACTGGCTAATTTTTCAGCTGTATTTGTTTACAAATTTTCTATTCTAACTGTGAATAATTTCTCTTTATGCGTATTGGTGTATTTCTTTTTCTTGGAGAAAAAATAAGCTTGAATTTTCCAGTTTTCATTATTAGAAACGGGAAATTGCTTAGGACGGAACGCTACGAAAATACTGCGTGAACAATTTTTTTTTTCTATCTATTTTGTGCAATTTCAATTATTATTGTTAGATGGCTATTTTAAGTGCTTTGAAACGCTGATATTTTTATTGTTTTTCTAAAAAAATACTCAAAAAGTTTGTTTGTGCCTTGGTTTATTTCTAGTAATGTGTGAGAAAATGAGAAGAACAATCGAGTTAAGTTACTAAAACGGAGAAATTTAAGTTACAAAATAAAAGAATTTAAACACATTATTATTGTACATACCAAATGAAAAAAAAAAAATAAATAAAATTAAAACTTATGTCAACATAAAACTCATATACATATATATCATATATGTGTACTAATATTATATGTATATACGAAAATTCTCTGCCAACGTCTGATTTTTTTCCCATAAATTTAATTGAATGCATATAGAAAATTAAATTTAAATTATTATAAATATAATATGTAATATAAAACAAAAATGTTGTTAAACCTCGTTCTAAAAAATAGTATTTCATTTGTATTTTTACCAAAATTCAGTAAACAAAATACATAAAATAAATGCCGATAGTTATAATAAATCAAAAGAAGATGAAAAAAAAAAATACACAAAAAATCTAACGAATTTGTAAATACATAAATAATTGAATAAAATTAATTGAAAATTTCATAGTGAAAATAAATAAAGAAAAAGTTAAATTTAATCTAATTTATCTGTGATTTTTGTGATTTTTTGTGCAAAACTATTTCCGAGTAATAATTAAAAAAAAAGTAAAAAATAAAATAAAAGAAAATGTATAATATTATGTAAAATAAAATAGTCTTATAAAATAAATTTAATCAGCTAATAGAACTTCAGTGGAAATTCGGTAAAATCTTCGTGCCATCATATATAGTCACTGACAAATACACACACACAAACATATACTTCAAAATATTAATTAGATGTTTAAATAAGAAAACAAAACAAAAAAAGAAGATAAATCAGAATACCAGAGCGAGAAAACAAGAAAAATAATAAATTAAATTAATATAATTAAAAATTCCATTAATTAATCAAATGCTGAATGAAATGAGGATTATTAGTCAACCAGGACGAATGTGTGCTGCAGCTAACGTGGTTTAACACAATATGGCCGAGCGGTCGTTTGTTACATATAAAAAGTTGGAAATATTGACGGTATGTTCTGAAATATCTTTTCTTTTTCTTTTTTTTCATCCCCATCCATTCACAATATGGGTCGACATTTTCGGCCCAATTATGACATCTGTCACAAAGTCACAATCAACTAGATACAATGATTTTGTCATTTCTCAAAGAAAAAAAATCCTTTTTGATTCTTAAAAGCTTGACGTCTGTTATTTTTATTAATTTAATTGAAGCATATTTTTTTGTGGGTAGGTATTACAAAAAAAAAACAAGAGAAATAAAAACTCAAAAGGAAACTGTCCTTCTAAGGATGTGATGTATATCTATTAGTGAGAGAGCTTTATATATATTTTCTTCTTAATTAATTAAAAAAAAAAAACGAAAAAAACAAGAAACCTGGACATTATTACAATACAAATGCGTTAAATTTTATTTTTATATCTCTAGTTATCAGATTTAGTAGGTAACATTTTTGTTTTTTTCGTCCTGTAACACCAAAAAGAAAATATTTCTTTTTTTTCATATAGGTAGCTACCTACTATACAAATACATGTGTATCTGCAATTTTGTGTCCATCTTTTACGCGTATACTATTTTTATACACTCACACACACGCACACTTGAGGTGATGAGGGATTTGAAATCTTTATTTTAAAGCTTTTCCTTTAGACTTGCAAGAGTGTGCTTTCCTCGTCAAAATGTACATTGGTGTATGTGTGTGTGTGTGTATGCTGTCTTTTTGCTAGTATTAATGTATCCGGTCTGAATACAATAAAAGGAAACGAAAAGAGAGTGCAGATGCACTCGAGTAAAAAAAAATTAAAAAAAAAAAAAAACAGACAAAAATCAGAGCAAGATGGGTCAGTAGCATTATCGGCACAGTAGCACAACAATGGTAGCACACAAATACACAAACATAGTAGATAAATGGATAGCTATGTACAGATAGGCATATGCATGCATACATACATACATAGTTAGATAGATGAACCGATTTTTCTACACATATTTTTGCTTTGTGACAAATAATCGTGAAATCGTTAAAATAGAGAAGAGGAAAAAAATAACAACAACAAAAACAACACCGAGAATCAAACAAAACACCAGAAAAAAGGATTTGAAGTAAAATCATTGAATAGATTTAGGAAAAATAAAAAAAAAAAAATAATAGGATGGTTGTTGAAAATATGAATGAGAGAACTCACACCAATTGGTTTCGCAATTTTACTTTCAATAAAAATAGAACTTCGATGCCAGAGAAAAATACAAAATTATGCTGAATGGTAAAATAACGTTTGGAAGTGTAAATAATGCAATTTTGTGGCCTTTTTGTTTTGTATGTTTAGAGAATGTACTTGATATGTAGAAAAAATAGATCCAAGTTTGAAATTTGCAGAAAAATATTGAAAATCGAAAACAGTTTTAGATATCTTTCTGTTTTGTTTTTTTTTTTTTTTTTATACCAAAATAGTGAGTATACGCCAGAGTGGAATTTTTCATTTTTGATGATGTGGAAAAAGATTATAGGATATAAACATTTTACACAACTTGCAATAAATAATATGGAAGAAGAATTTATATTAAGGCCAAGGTTTAAAATAAAATAATAACTATTTTAAATGCGATCGTTTTATTTGAGTTTCTATGCTTGGTCTTAAGGAGAATTGTTGGCCCCATATGTGAGGAAGGACGATTCCGGAGACGGTACAATCATGAATTGTACGCAATCTACCTTGAAGCAGATATCGTGACAAAAATTAAGCTCGGTAGACTCCGGTGGGCAGGGCACCTAGCTCGCATGAGCGAAGAGGAACCTGCTCGGAAAGTTCTTTGTGGTACATTCTATGGTAGACGACAGCGTGGTAGACCATGCTTGCGCTGGAGAGATGGCGTAGACCAGGACGCCCGGAGCCTTGGGGTGCGCAACTGGATGGCGGCGGCTCGAGACCGGGATGGGTGGAGAGACTTGTTGAAGGAGGTTAGGACCGGACCCCGGTTGTCGAGCCGACGATGATGATGATGATGCTTGGAATTAATACAAATTTGACAAATAACATGATAAATGGAGGGTTTATAATAATGTACTGGAAGCTTAAGCCACTCAAGACTTAAGTCAAGCAAGTCTTAAGTCAGTCAAGACTTGTTTCACAACATTTAAGTAATGTTCCGATAAATAAAACGAAGTATACATTTTGGTGTGATGTCGTAAGACCAAATTCGAAAAGTATGAACTTGTAAAATTATGACCAACTCCGGTGGGCCGATATTTACGTGTCAGCTAACTAATCACAAATTTGCTCAGACTGTGAAACAAGGCCTGTGTATTTTATATATACCAAGAATTGCATAATTGTTAACTCATATATCTTTGAAATCCAATTCAAGTTGCTTCAAAAAATAATATCTATAGATTTGTTTTATTTTTGAGGATATTACGACAAATTTTGTTTTACCAAATATGGTTTTCGCACACAAAAATACACTCTCTGATCAATCAAACATAATCTCATTTTTTTTTTTGACGTTTAAAAATAAATTATTATTAATCCCAATCCACTTTCAAACTTCCTTATTGTCCCTTTTTCCTGTAAACATTTCGACAAAAGAGGAATTAAAATATATGATCTTATCTTATATGATCTTAATAAGACCCAAGGAGCCTAGCACGTAACTTGATACAATCAAAATCACTCATTACAATCGAGTATAGGCAGTTCCTTATATGCCTTATCCGATTGTTTTTGATGGAATTGAACGAAATAAATAACTCCCTATGCCCGATTGTATCAAGTAAAATCGATTGTTTCAAGTTACGTGCTAGCACCCTTGTTTTCAGTGGTGAGTTAAAGCAGAGTTAACTAACTCTATAGAAGTAAATTAATCCACTGTGAACTAAGGAAGCAGTTTTTCGGTGAAGAATGCTTGCGGAGTGACTAAGCAAACTCGGTGCATGAATCATCAAAAGCATCAGTTAATCCTGTGGTAAATCACCAAATTTCATTAGTTTAACTTTAATCTCGCACCGAAAAACTGGACCTGAGGACAAACATTGTTCAAATATTTAATCCGTGGTTCAGAAATTTTAACTTTTCAATTGAGGCGGATTAACCGAGGGTTAAATTCTGTTATTGTTTTGACACCAACGCAATGTACCCCATCTGATTCCATAAGCAAATCTTAATTTATGAGAACAAACTTTTAAACCCATAAGAGCGATTTAAAAAAAAAATTATTAAAATAAATCAATAAAATTTAGTACCTATTACCTACCCCTGTACTCAAATAACTAAACCATGCAACAAAAATTCAAAAAAGTTTGGTGGAAAGAATATATTTTTGGCAATGAAATGTTTCTGTTTTTCAACGCTTGTTCAAAAATGTCCACTACCATAACCTTTTTCCATACAAATACCTTTTGGTATACAAAAATTTACAAACCAGTTTTACTTGCAATGTAGCAGTTCTAATGGGGAATCCTCAATTTAGTAGTCTATGGTTCAAGCACTTTGAAAAAAATACTGAAGCTGGAAATTATTTTTTTACAAAAAATATTTTTCAAAATTAATGTACGGGCAGAGTACGACCCTTTTTTTCAAAGTTAAAAAAAATATTTCTATTTTTTTTAAAAATTATTCGAGATTTACTACTAATAGCCTGCCTGCATTCCAAATATTTTGGAATTTTCAATTTCGAAAAAAATCATCTACCTTCCCGTTTTTGAAATATCAAATTTTCAAAAAAACAATTGTGTTTATTTCAAAGCATTCTTTTTTGAAAAGTTTTGTAAATAGTCTTAAATAAAGCAGTATTTTCGTGAGAAAAAACTGATACGGTATTTAAGTACGAGAATTTATAATAATATATGTACACCTACAACCGTAATTTACAAATAAATTAATAACCCGTGTTTAGAAGATCGATTTTTCAATATGTTCCAAAAAAAAAAATTGAAAATGTGTGTATGCAGTATTAATTCAATTTGAAGGACTTCCTGTTTAAAAAATTTTATCGAAATTAGTTAAGCCATGTATGAGAATAAGGAGAATTGTTGGCCCCATATGTGAGGAAGGACGATTCCGGAGACGGTACAATCATGAATTGTACGCAATCTGCCTTGAAGCAGATATCGTGACAAAAATTAAGCTCGGTAGACTCCGGTGGGCAGGGCACCTAGCTCGCATGAGCGAAGAGGAACCTGCTCGGAAAGTTCTTTGTGGTACATTCTATGGTAGACGACAGCGTGGTAGACCATGCTTGCGCTGGAGAGATGGCGTAGACCAGGACGCCCGGAGCCTTGGGGTGCGCAACTGGATGGCGGCGGCTCGAGACCGGGATGGGTGGAGAGACTTGTTGAAGGAGGCCAGGACCGGACTCCGGTTGTCGAGCCGACGATGATGATGATGTATGAGAAAGTCAAAATAAAAAAAAACCGTTCTATGACAGATACCGTCAATAACAGTAATTGGCAACAGAAATAATTGTATACAATTTTTGTTTGTATTAAAGTAGTTTATTTAATATATTATTTCTTACATAACGTTTGTATGGCAGGTACAGGACTCTACTACAGGAAGATAAAATAAAAAATTCTCCTATAGGGAATCACTAAAATTCAAAATTTTAGGAAAATCGCTTCAGTGGCTTAGGCTGTAGGTATAAGAAGTCAAGGTAAAGACAAACAAATCCACCAAGTGAATCAAAAGTTCACAGAATTTCTTTGTGGACTAATCACCCGCAGATTGTGGTCTCATGGCTCACTAAGGTGGACCATAAGTGTAGAAACAACAAAATTCGCACGAATTTTTCACTATGACTTTATACATTTTTAAAAATGAAACTTAAAAAAAAAAAAAAACAATTTGCATATTACCAACCTCGCACCTACTTCAAATCCTATAGTGTAGCCAAGCAGAGGGGTTGCAGTGGGGCAGCATGCCCCTCCATACCTACCTTACCGTTTATATGCCGTAAACTTTACATTTTTGCTAAATTTTAAATACACAAATGAATTAAAACTTAAAATAAGAAACTAAAACTTCCGGGCAAAGTGGGTTAAAAGATCATAATTTATCTGTGGACTTGTAACTCATCTTAGTGGGTCAAAAGTCCACTGTAGACTTTTGACTTGTGGACTTTTGAAACTGCGCCACTTCAAAAAAAAACCCTCTAAGAAAAAATTTAATGGGGTCAAATCACACGATCTCTCCGGCCAGTTCACATCACCTCCACGTGGGCTGACCAATGACCATGCCTTTGAATCGCTCGACGTAGCGCCATCCTGTTGAAACCACATGTCGTTGGTGTGCATATCATCCAATTAAGGTAAAAAAGAGTTGGTAATCATCGTTCTATAGCGCCCACCGTTGACGGCGATGGCCTGGCCAACGTCGTTCTCAAAGAAACGATAACCCAAAATCCACCCTTTTTCGGGATGCATTCGACGCTCTTGGATCTCATGTGGATTGGTATTGTCCCAAATTCTACAATTTTGTTCCTGAAATGGGACTCATCGCTAAAGATGATCGTAAATGGGAGAAGCGGGTGGGAAGTTGCCCGAACAGACTACCCCTTTTAATAAAACAATTATATCATTTGCACGTGTTGTTGATACATGCTGATTTGGCAAAACAGACTGAATAAATTACAGCCCATTTGATATATGCAGGTTCAACAATATGGCCGCTATCAACTGTTAAGGTTTGGAAGTCCCTATTGGAAGACCCTTTATAAAGGGTCCGCCATCTAACGTTTTTTTTTCAACTAGTGCTTATTTCGTGAATGGTAACACTTAGCTCATGTCAGATTTGACAGATAATTAGTTTTATTCTTCCGCTGAACGAATATGGTTGTGTATACGCTTCGCTAAGTGGGCCTGCGATCGACTTAGAGAAGATGCCGATTTTGCCAAAAAAGTCATCTTTTCAGATGAAGCTCATTTTGATCTTGGCGGGTACTAAACAAGCAAAATTGTCGCATTTGGGGCACAGAAAACCCGCACGCATACATTGAAAAGCCGATACACCCAAAACGAGTCACTGTTTGGTGCGGATTTTGGTTCAGAGGCATAATTGGGCCATTTTTCGAAAATGAGCTAGGAGTGGCCATTACAGTCAATGGCGATCGTTATGGGGCCATGTTGAACGAATATTTGTTCACAAAAATTGAAGAGGGGGATATTGACAACATTTGGTTTCAACGGGACGGCGCTACGTGTTTTTTTGTTTTAACTAAGCGCAATTCGAAAATAAAAATATGGTCTTGATGAATGTCATCTACCACTTACAAAATATTTAAGACAAAAATATATCATCACCAATTTCGTTCATAAATAATATATGGGTAGTAAATCAATTCATCATAATTATTAAGTACCTAGTCATAGAGTTTTGAAATGTTTCTACATAGTTAACCACTTTGCTAATAACTTTTAGTTATACTATTTCCCTTCCAGTTAATGTCTATAATATTCTGTCAAGTGAACCAATTTAATATTTTTGGCACAAAATCCTTCAAGGTTGTATGTTTTCTTTGTTGTTGGCACACAAGCAGATACACTTCTTAAAAGTAACTTTGAATATACGTAGGTTTCTACTCTCAATAATTAAAACTATGTATGTATTTAAAAATTTAAATATTATAATATAGAAGTTTACATAATGAAAATAGAATTACGTAAATGTTTTATAATTCTGATTATTTCATTATAAAATTTGTTGTTTTTTTTTTTAAACGATTTTGCAAAACAAGATGTCATACTTTATTGGAAGTTTTATTTCTTGAAGATAATTTCCCTTCCATTTTTCCCAAAATGTGTTCTGTGTATTATGGATTAGGATTTTAGTTTCTTTTTTATTCTTATTGATTGATGTCATAAAAAAAAAATACATTCCATTTGAATTGATATTTGGGACTATTTGCCAGATTAGTCATTATTATTTAGAAAACTACATACATACATATTTTAAAATAGCTTCAGCTTAGTTTTTTATATGCTTTGTAACACAGTAGTCAATGTGTTCGGCTTTAATGCAAACAACAACAGGTTAAATTATTTGAAATACATTTTTTTTTGTAATTGTGATTTGGCTATACGGTATGCAGTTCTGGTTGCGGCAGAATCGATAACGAGTGCGTACAGTTATTCGTATTTGTGTTAGTTTCCTTACAGTTTTGTGTAGGTAACGTAAGTAAATCAAAGTGTGTTGTGAAATAAAAAATCAAATATTCAAAAACTAATAACGGGAAGGCCTCACTTAACAGGGGGGTTACGTTCTTAAAAAAATGTTGTGTTAAACGATACAAGATACGAGTGCAAAAAGAGGAGTAACGTCCCAAGATTAAAAAAAAAAACACCCAAATGTATTCATGTTTTCACTTTTTATAACTTTTTTAAAATCCATGACCACGACAATTAGTGTAACCCTGTCAAAACGTCGCCTTCGTGCAGTCAAATCTCTATCCTCTATGATTAAAATTAAAAAATCGTGATAGGTTCGTAAAATATCTTGTTTTTACAACTTTATCGATTATCGCATTAAGTGTTCCGCACTTTTATAAACTGTCTCGTTGTAGAACGAGCTGTATTTTCTTGAGTAATAGGAGAACATACCCTGCAGGTGACTTTTTGCAGGCCAAAGCTAGTTCAGACGAAAGAAGGGGAATTCCATGGCTTTTTTATGATATTTCATGAACAATTTTTGGCTCATCTCTTTCTGCTGATGAGAATGTTTTGACACTTCGAGTTTCTGTTTCTCATCCGATAATTAACGGTCTTTATAAATGGTGTTTTTTTAGACGTGTGGTTTTCAAGAAGAAATAAAACGCTAATAATTAAATGTTATGGCCAAGAATTTAGCTTTATTATAAAGATTAAGGTTTGCCATTATGTTTTAAAAATTATTTCGGGCAATTGGCTGCCGCGGCTGGCTCCAATCAATTCCAGCCTAGAGGCCAAATTTTCGACTACTTTTTGCAGCAATTGGGGCCGTATGTCAGCAATAACGCGCCGAATATTTTCTTCCAAGGCGTCAATCGTCTCGGGTTTATCTGCGCAGACAAGTGATTTTACATAACTCCACAAAAAATAGTCCAAGGGTGTTGAATAGCACGATCTTGGAGGCCACGCCACAGGCCCACGACAAACGAGATATTGAGCTAACCAAAAGTTTCCTTCAATAAATTGATTGTTTCGTTGGTTCTGTATGGCATGTAGCGCCATCTTGTTGGAACCAAAGGTCGTCCACATCAACATCTTCCAATTCAGGCACGAAAAAGTCATTAATCATGGCTCTATAGCGTTCCCCAATGACTGTAACATTATGGCCGGCTTCATTTTTTAAGAAATATGGACCAATGATTCCCTCTGCCCATGGACACCAAACAGTTACTTTTTCAGGATGTAATGGCGTCTCAACAATGGATTGTGGATTATGATCACTCCAAATACGACAATTTTGCTTATTAACGTACCCATTCAGCCAAAAATGAGCTTCATCGCTAAACAAAATTCGCTTATGAAAAAAATTGGCATCAACGGCAATCTTGTTTTGGGCCCATTTGGGCACGATTTGCAAACGTTGTTCAGAAGTAAGTCTATTTATTATAAAATGGCAAACAAATCTGAGCATAAATCAAGTGACAGCTGTCAAAAAGACCAACTTCGAAAAAAGTATTGCCAGATTGGAAACCACACATCTAAAGTCGCGTCCAGATCCAGATCAATAAAAATTTGCGTTGCGCGCCGTGTTCGGTGCAAATAATTGTGTAGACGACAATGAAGACGTCCGGGCGCACACAAATTTGTGTAGAATGTACGATTTTAAAACCATAAACAATCATCTAACCATCCTTGCAATAATTAAAGTAAAATAGTTCATGTTAGTACAGATGTTGATAACCAGCTTACATTTTTTTTTTAATTGATAAGAGTTTGAGAAGAAAGCTGATTTTGCGCTCAATAACAGTATAAAAAAATAATAAGACATTTTAATTAGAACAAAATTTTATTATGTATGTAAATTTACAAAATTCCAATGTTTAATTTTGCCACCTGTCTTCCTAGGTAAATATCCAAAAATTCATTTCAAAGAGACCCAAGAGATATACACTCATGTTAAAAATAAATACTTTTGCTTGCGTGATTGTTAATTTATTCATAAGCAAGCGAAATATGCCCACAAATAATTTTTTTCCAGAGTGAGATATAACTTTGACAACTCTATGACAGCCTAAGTAGGCAAACCATTTAGTTTTACTGCAGTAAGTGCTCTAGATAACTTAATGGCATATTATAAAAATAATCCGAGTCCATTTTAATATTTTTGGTCTTATTAAAAAATAAAAATCAAAAATATAGCTACATCGGTAAGGATTATTTGATTTTATTTTATGATAAACGTGTGGATTTTCATGATACCTATACTGACAAACGAATACACTATAGACTTTATGACCTGTCTCTAGAAACTACTTGTCATAGTCATCAAGATTACTTATTATGTGAAAAGGACAGGTAAATATTTATGTAATTTTATAAAAGGGTTACTAATCGTGTTATTCCAAAATATGCTCTTCAATTATTTTAAAATGCCTTTCGTTATTTTCCATTTAAAATGTCATTGATATAATATTTTATAGTTCGAATTTGTCGAAAATTTATGGTTGAACGGATTTTGATCGAATTTTCTATGAAAACGCTTCAAAAATGTTTAAATGGTATTGTATATTATAATTTGTAAATGTGTGATTCCATACAAACCGGTCCAAAAAACACAAAATATTTGTTTATATTGAAACAAAAAATTACACTATAGACTTTTATAAACCTTTCAGTGATTCATTTGTAAAGGAGAAATCACGTGAATTTTGCTATGAAACAAATCCGTAAAAGAAATTGATTTGTGGACAGATTAAAAAAAAGTGTTCTGAATTTCACTCTCACGTTTGTCAGTATTCAAACATTTTTTCGAAATCATTAAAAACCAAATTCGAAACGTCAAATTTGACAAACAAACAAAAAATAGAATACAATGGACGGTGTTCACTTTGGACTCACTCCGCGCGACTCATTTTGACATCTTTCTCTTTTATCTCACTCTACACAACTATATGAGAAAGTGAGGCAGGATTTTTAATTTTTTTGAAAAAATCCTGCCTCACTAGACTCTCTCTTTCTCATCGTGAGTTGGAGTGAGATAAAACAATGAAATGTCAATATGAGTCGCAAGGAGTGAGTCCAATGTGAACACCGTCATGAGTACAATGCCTAATAACAACTGTCAACTCCATATTAAATTTGGAAATTAAAACTCAAATTAGTGCTAATCGTCAAGTACATACATATTTTCAATCCGATCGAAAATCAAAGCGCACCCATTCCGCAATCATTGAAAACGAGGCGAAACATCAAAAAATCTAAAAAAAAAATTAAAATGTTTTGATGTATTAATTTTGCAAAGTTTTCCATCTAAACTGTTTTTTAAACGCTATATCTTAAATTTTTGAAAATAATTGTTATTGCAACCAAAAATATCGCACAACTATGTTAAAAACCGTTTAAGGAAGAATACTGATAAAAATATTGGCTGCATGATAATTAGAATGGTCTACCATTCAACAGAAAGAAACATTTCGTTTAGAATCAAAACGGTGCTAAATTCACTTTTTTTGAAAATATGAATTGTGGTAGAGTATATCAAAATTTTCGTTTTGTAGAGAGCTTTAAGGTTAAACCTTTTTTATGTTTCAAATCATCCTATTTAAAGAGTTATAGCAAACCAATTATACCTCAAAACATTTCTAAAATCGAAACTACTTTTGTTGTACTTATTTTAAAAAAGGCCTAAATAAAACTCTTTACTTTTAAAAGTCGACCTGAAAAGGTCCTTTTATTTCATGAATAGTTCTATCTTATAAAAAATACCTTACAGAATCGGAAAAAAACTTACATCGTAAAATTAACTTCACTAGTAGTAAAAGTTGTATAGGTTCTACCAATTTTCTAGTTTTACAGATTAAGTGCATATAGAACTATTTACTTCTTATAATTCCACTAAACGCAAAAATGTTAGTCATAAACCTTATGCAACGTTGAATAGAGGCATTAGAAGCTAAAAGCGTTTGGTGGTTGAATATAGTGCCTACATAAGGATGTTTAAGTATCGAAATATCACTTTGACTCACACACAGACGACAATATAATACAATGTTATAGGGGTGGCGCTTATTTTGGGAATGCTTAAATATTTTTTTTGACCCCTCCTAGAAGTGATCAAGCTATATTATGAAGGTACTTTGTTCAAACAAAATTTTGTTAGATTTGTTTTAAATCGACTAAGGTCGACTTGACCCACCGAGAAGTTACAACTTTTCATTAAAAATACACGCAGTTTTTCGTCTTTTACTTAAAATGTCGGTGAAAGTGTAAAAGTTGATGGAAATTCTTTGTTTATAATATAAATATGCTTATATGTATGCCAAAATTATAGTTTATTGACTATTTTCAGTGGCACACACAGAACAAATAAAAAAAAAATATTGCCAACATAAGTGCCACCCTAATAGTTGTTCCTATATTCTTCTCAATTTGATCACACTGTCAGTTAATATAACAATTATTTCAATAAAACCATGAATGTATTGTTCTAAAATATTAAATTATATTTTCCAACACGGCACAAAAGAAACAGTAACGTAACAGTAAAAGAAATTTAAACTTATCCAATCGGCGCAGCAGAATTCTTTTATTAATTTTTCACTTTCAGAGCTGAATTTTGTTAATCAATTGTGGCAGTAAAACTTTATAGATTTTCTCTTCTTGGTACTTTATTTGATACAAGCGGATTATAACTATAATGTATAGGGAAATGTTTTATGATGAATTAGGATTTATGCAACTAATGGAATAGTGGCTTCATAAATGCTTATTCATACTAAAAAACTATTCAGCTGCTTAGAGGTGTTTAGCGAATTCTAATAAACTAGGCTTTTAATGTTCAGAATTTTTATTCTAAAATGTCACAAATCGTCATTTTGACGGTACCTTTCATTAAAAAGTTATTTTGAATTTCAACTTTTTCATTATTGGCTAAACTCTAAAAATAAAAATTTTAAATAAATTAAAATTTCTAAAAAAATAATTATGTTTTGGATGTACATGTGACTTACTTTAGGCAACGTTTACGGAGTCTTCGTATGCATTGGGCATCTTATCGTTGATTGTTCCAGCCATGCTTTTTGGTAGTGAGGTATTTAGTAACTGTAACTAAGAGCACAAGCGTTGTTGTTGCGTTTAATGCATGTTATGTGTTTAGCAAAGGGTGTTTTTTTAGACGTGTGGTTTTCAAGAAGAAATAAAACGCATACAATTTAATATTATGGCCAATTATAAAGATAAGGCTTTGCCATAATGATTTAAAAATAATTTCAGGCAAGTGGTCACCGTGGCTGGCTCAAATAAATTTCAGCAGAGAGGCCCAATTTTCGACAGCTCCAATTGTTGCGTGTGATGGCGGATGAACTCATTCCAGTCTTCTTCGATACTCTGCTCCACAGCAGCAATAGCGTCTTCAGTGCGCACTCTACGGCGTCTTTGAGGATGCGCATTATCCACTAGAGTAAACGTGATGCGAAACCGATCCATGATTGCTCGAATTACCGACTCTCCTGGGCGATTATGTCTACCGAATATTGGACAGAGCGCGATGCGTCGCACGAACTGAACCATTATTTTGGTAATAAAATTGGCACGATTTGCAAATTAATTATAAAATGGCAAACTAAACTGAGCATAAATTAAGTGACAGCTGTCAAAAAGATCAACGACGAAAAAAGTATTTCCAATTTGAAAAAAAAAAACACCCTTTATTAGAAGATGACCACATCTCCATTTACTCTAAGCCAATGAATGGAATTACCTTAGATAACTTATTTAAATTAAGAACACTGACCCTCCTTCATTACGTCTTACGATTCCGCAAACCGGAATACTTATAAAATAAAATTAATTTTCCAATTCACCAATACGCTGCTCATTTCTGATTTCTGAACGCCAGTTTTATGTACATGCCATTCGATAATGGAACTCTCTCCCTCGTTCTTTAAGAATTATAAGCTGATGCACAGGGCCGGACCAACCATATGTGTAAGGTGTGCAAATGCACAGGGCGCAAAATTCTGGGGGCGCATTACCATTAATAAAAATATGTAATCTGATCTTGCGAAAACAAATATGTACTTCCATTTGCATTTTAACCACAAGACCTGTTCAAATAATCCCAAAATAACATACATCACAACTGTGCTAAGTTATTTCTTGCACACTAACTAACTTCACTTTCATTGTTTTATTCAAGGAGAATTAAACTCAAAATATGTAAAGATCCTACTAGACCTCTACGCATTGAAAGTCTACCTCCTGGGTAATGTGGAAAAGTCTTTTGCATGTGTATCAGTGTATGTATGTATGTATGCAAATATAAAAAAGGGGCGCTCTCTACAACTCTTGCACAGGGCGCAAGTTTGGCTGGGGCCGGCCCTGCTGATGCATTACCCGGTTTGATAAGGCACTTAGACAATTTTTGAACCACTTTGAATGTCGATAGTTGTTATGTGTGAAGGTTTAATAATACAAATTCTATATAATAATCCTAAGCGGGCTTTAGGTCTTTCTTGATTTATTTTTTGATTGTTATCAAATAGACGACGTTTCGTACGTGCTTACGTACTTCTTCAGGTCTCTAGAGAAACTTTAAATTAAAATTTATTTTTCGTTAAATATATAATACTTACATTTAATTTATCCTAAAAATATATATAAAAAACTAAAAGTGATGTTGTGTTGTATTTTCTTTGTTTCTAATAGCCTTTATTATTGAAATTATTATTTTTATCTTAAATTTGAAAATCTTGAAAAAGACGTTTCAAATTTGTAAAATTCAAATAATAATTAATTATTTAAGAAAATTTTATTTTGAAAACCTATTCAAAACTTTATTTTCAAAATACATTTATTCAATATGGGTTGATTCCTGAGTTTATTCAAAACTCTACCAAAAATGTTTCATCGGTTTTTGATCTTGATGATGAAGAATTTGATGGAGTTTTAAAAAGAAAATTATATTCAACTTCAAGAAATTATCATTCAAAATTGCTAAACATTTCTATTTCATTTAAACAATCACAAATTAGAAAACAGAAGAGATTATTAGACACATTAGAATATAAAATCAAAAATAGGTTATTAGAAAATGAATATTTAAATTTTTTCAGAAGTCAAGAACAATCTCAAAATAAAATTAATGATAGTTCAAAATATTCTCAAAAAAGAAAACTTGAACTGTTAAAATCAAAACTTAAGATTGAAATGAGAACACATTTCAATGAAAATTGGTTTGTTAATAAGACTCAAATCGATTTTCCAGAGGATGTTAAATGGCTTTTGTCACTAGGGCCCAAATTCGCACTACCAGTTCAGAAAAACAATTTCCCAATGTTTAAAATGATTGCTGATGGCGAAGAACTTATTAAAACAAAAGAACATAGTGAACATGAACCTGCACGGTTTTGTTTCACACAAATATTACAAAATTATTTGAGATTTGCACCCATCCCTTCTTTTGATAAATATTTAAGTAAAATATATACTGAGACAAAAAAATTTTTGAAAAGACATCCTGAAATTTATATTGTTCCTGCTGATAAAGGGAACGTTACCGTAGCAATATTTAAATCAGATTACATAAATAAAATGAAAGATATGATGGCAGACAGAAACACGTATACTATTATGAGAAATGACCCAACTAACAGACTGCAAAGCCGTAATAATATTTTTGTTAAAGATTTATTCCAACGTGGACTTATAGACGCTTATGAGAAAAAGCGTATGACAACATACACTTCTAACAGTCCTAAAATATATGGGTTACCGAAAATACATAAACAGAGTTTCCCACTAAGACCAATTTGTTCTTCTTTAACAGTTCCATGTTATGAGCTTTCAAAATATATAGTTAACATTTTAAATAATATAACAAAAAATTCTAAATATAATATTGAAAATTCTTCAAATTTTATTTCAATCGTATCACCAATTATATTAGAAGAAGATAATATTTTAGTATCTTTTGATGTTGTGTCATTATTCACCAATATTCCTATCCCATTGGCATTAGAATTGGTGGAAAATAATTGGGATATTATTAGAGAATATACTGGAATTCCGAAGTTAAAATTTTTAGAAATTTTACGATATTGTGTAATAGATAATAATTATTTATAATTTGATAAAATAATTTATCAACAAAAACAAGGAGTTCCAATGGGTAGTCCTGCCTCTCCAATCTTAGCAGATATAGTTATGGAAACTTTACTAGATAATGTTTTTGATAAACTTCCTTATAAACCAAAAATAATTACTAAATATGTTGATGACATATTTATTATTCTAAAATCTAATGAAGTTAATTCTACTCTAAATGCTCTTAATGCTTTTCATCCTAGCTTACAATTTACAGTAGAAGTGGAAAAAAATGGAAAACTTCCATATCTCGATGTCTTAATAGTAAAGAAAAATAATCGTTTAATTTTTGATTGGTATAAAAAACCAACAGCATCAGGACGTCTTATTAATTATAATTCTAGACAACCAAAACAGGTTATTATTAACACAGCAAAAAATTTTATAGGTAGAGTATTGAATATCAGTGACATTACCTTTCGTCATAAAAATATAAAAATAATTATAGAAACATTATCTTCTAATTCTTTCCCTATTAATGTTATCAAAACATTAATAAATAAATATTTCAATCCTTTAATACAAACAAATTTGCAAACAAATGTACAACAATTTTCGTATAAAAGCGTTTTATATATTCCGAGTCTTTCAAACCGTATATTCGATGCTCCTTTAAGAAATAAAGAAAATGTTCGTATAGCTTTTAAATCGGCTAATACTTTAAGAACTTCTTTATTTACCAATCTTAAAAGTAAAATACTAAAAGAAGATAAATCAGACATTATCTACAAAATAAGATGTTTAGGTGATGGAATATTAGGTTGTTCGTCTGCTTATGTAGGAACATCTATGCAAAAACTCAAGAACCGTATAACAGGTCATAGGTCTGATATAAGTAATGGACATTCACAAAAAACTGCTTTAGCATTACATTGTATAGATGAAGGACATAGACCTGATTTCAGTAATGTAGAAATTTTACAAACAGAAAAGCATTATAACAAAAGAATGTTAATAGAAATGTTACACATTTTAAATACTGAAAATACAGTTAATAGACGTTCAGACTGTGAAGGACTTAGTAATATCTATGGTCAATTTATAAAAAGATAGTAAAATAAATTTGAGTATTATTTTGTGTAGATATAACTTGTTTTTGAATAAATGTATTTTGAAAATAAAGTTTTGAATAGGTTTTCAAAATAAAATTTTCTTAAATAATTAATTATTATTTGAATTTTACAAATTTGAAACGTCTTTTTCAAGATTTTCAAATTTAAGATAAAAATAATAATTTCAATAATAAAGGCTATTAGAAACAAAGAAAATACAACACAACATCACTTTTAGTTTTTTATATATATTTTTAGGATAAATTAAATGTAAGTATTATATATTTAACGAAAAATAAATTTTAATTTAAAGTTTCTCTAGAGACCTGAAGAAGTACGTAAGCACGTACGAAACGTCGTCTATTTGATAACAATCAAAATTAAATCAAGAAAGACCTAAAGCCCGCTTAGGATTATTATATTAATTAAAAAAGGGTCACGAAATAGGAATAATTAATACAAATTCTATATACTACTGAAATACATCAGCCAAGTAGAAGACTTAGCACTGATGAGTCCAAGTGAGATCGCCGGGACGAAACGCCAAATTTTTATGGACTAAAGGCCGTTAAAAGCTAGATATAGTTGTTATGGTTATATTGATGATGGTTATATTTTTGTCTTTAAAGCTTAAACTTACGCTTTTTTATTTCTTTATCTCATTTACTGGGAATGAACTTATATAATTTTAAACATATAAACCGGCTTTTCTGTTGTCTTTAGTAATATCAAATGTCACTTAAGCAACTAGCATAGTTCTTTCTACTTAAAGTATTACGATACTGATATTTACTCTAGTTAATAAGATTTTGTATCTTAGTGAGTAATGTTTAACAAAATGAATCTAAATATATTAAAAAAATATTTAATTTTTTTTTCAAAAACAGATTACCTACATTTTTTAATGAAACTATTTTCTTTTGGCCACTAAATTTGTTTTACCTAAGAAAATATTGAGGAAAGACTAATATATTTTTTTTAACAACAAATACATTGAATTCGTATTCGTCAAATTTATAAAAAAAAAAAAAATATGCACTACTGGATCGCACGAATTTGCACTTGTGATTGATTAACAATTTTAATCCCGACACACCGTGAGGATAAATGTTAATGTTTTCGATATTATAATAGGTGTGTTTTTAGTGCATGTTGTATACCCGCTTAAAAAATAATTTCCATGTAAAATACGACAACAATTCCCCTCACTTAATGGCGATAAACCTCTCCGCATGTGAACTAAGAGCATATAAAAACACAATAATAAGTATTACAACTGTAGTACATGGCGTGTTTTGGTGCACTTTTATTTAACGCGAACAAGGGAGTACAAAAAAAGACATCTAATATTATGCGATACCAATCTTTAACGAGAAAATGCAAAAAAGTCAAAAGTAATACCTACAAAAATGGATTTTTTTCAGTTTGATTTTTTTTTTCAAAATTTTTAAATGCAATATTGTTTGAACTATTGAGCAGTACCATATTGAAAATTATAACAAAATCGGTCTAACCATCGACTAAAATATACGCGAATAACCCAAAAATATAACCATTTTGCCAAAAATGATCTCTTTGGCCTAAGTTCTACTTCACAGACGTCAAATTACAATTAAACAATTTTGTTACGAAGCGGATCCTTTCGAGTTTCGATCTATGGTTATGCCAAGAATAAACATAAATGTCGTCATTGTCAGTGCGGTCCCAGCAAACACTGAACTCATTTTAAGAACATAATACATAGTTCCTTTTTAAAATCTCATCCATGTACTTCAGATCCCAGGACAGTCAAATTTATACCTTTCAACAACCTCCTATGCGAAACCCTTTTATAATCTCTACTCAAAGTAGGTCACTTTTTTTTGTTCTTTCTCCTGTCATTTAACTATTTTATCTAATTGACTTTGAAGCGTTCTTTTTTCGTTATAAAAAAAAAGATTTAATGTCACTTGTTTGTCACTTCATAATAATTCCTCTATCGATTCGTTTATGCAGAATTGCATCTCTCACAACATTCAAAACTGCCTTTGTTTATAAAAGCATAATCAGCATCACTTCGCAGTTCAGTCGTTGCTATTTTTTTATCCTCTAAAGCTAAATTTGTAATCTGTTAAAATATTGTCTTTCAGTCTTTAACCTTGCTTATTTTTTTTTTGTGTCTACTTTTTAAATCCTTCTTGAGATTCGCTCCTTTGCCAAACGAGGTACCTCTAAATACTGCAATTAGTTCAAACTAAATGCAAAAATTAAATGGAAAACCAAAAGAAGTTCAAAAGTGCAGATAATACTCTTATTAATGCTGAAAAGCTCTCCAGACTTCCTTTATTTTTATCATATGTATGTAGATACTTTTTTTTTTCTCCATACTTGGCTGGCTACTACAGCACTCTCTACACCACATCCCTTGCATCCGCATTATAAGCGATGAGATAAAGAAGTATAAAACATGGTGACTCTAGCTATACCTGTTTTAAGCAAGAGCTCTCGGAAACTCTTTGAAACTTATAATATCCAAAGGCACACATAGCTTCCTTCGATGGAAGTAGACCAAGCATCTACCTATACAGCGGATCATAGCTTCTCGTTTTCTCAGTAAAACCGAAAAAAGAAGAAAAATAATAATTGTCGCAATGTAGGATTGCAGCAGGACGCTGCAAGGAGGTGCGCGTGGCGGTATTAGTGAAGGGATGTACTTGGTCTCCTTCTAGATCTTGCATTGAAATGGAACTGCATTTATGCTACCACCTAGGCATTGTTTGTTGCAACAACGTTGGATACAAGTATACTTCATTGCTTCTTTTTTCATGAAACATTGCCCTTAATGGTCAATGAAAAACGAGGTCAGAACACCCGACATAACTTTTCGTCCAGCGCAATTTGAACAAAAAAATAAAAAAAAAAAGCAAAAAATATTTTTCTGCAAGGATCGTCAGTAGGTACCTATAGTTTATGGCCTGTATACTATTGCCCTGCTGACTATTTGTTTGCCAAAAATTGTTGCCCTACTGTCACGGCTTAAATGACTGCCCAAGTTGAAATGGGAGGAATGAAGATACAGTATATACTCTTCACTCTCAAACTAACCTCTAGGGCAAAATTGCCAGCCAATAAAAGAAAAAACCGCTGTTCAATTTTGGCAAAAGTTTACATTAAATTAAAATGAATGGGTTGGAATTGATTTTGAGTTCGTGTGGCAAAACATAAGGAGGTGCAGAAGTTTAAATTCATTCACGATTATACCCTGCCAAGAAGTTAATTGATTATTTTGACTCAGTTCTTTTTGCCACTAGCCATCCCGAGAAGCAAGTATTTTCCTATGATTCATCTCTCTGTGAGATAACTCCCAAAAGCCAACTCAAACCCGAACCCAAATGAAAATCCCTACTGCTGCAATAGTAAGGATAAAGTTGGTTTGGTTGAGCTCCTAGAACACATGAGTGAGTCATGATTTCGTTTTAATATTATGTTGTAAGATATTTCTTGGAATTTAAAGATGAAAAGTCGTGGGACGAAATATAATTGTGTTGTGCATATACACATTGCTGCATATCTACATTATTAAATGGGGTTAAAGTAAGTTCTCTGAAAGGTTTATTGCTTTTGTGACGTAAGTATAGTTTTCCTTAACCCACACAACTCCTAATAATTGCGAACAAGAATGAAATCGGCTTTAGTGCTTACATTTTGTACGCTTTTAAATAACTGAAAGGGATGCAATTTAAAAACCAAATAAAATATCTGCTGCAGTGAAAGTTTCTGACGTAATCAGAGTCACGTGGACCTCTAAATCAGAAAACAACCTGTGCTCACAGACGTACGTGTACATCGCCTGAATTTAAATAAAAGCTTTAAGAATATAAAATATTTGAAGATAGAATAAAAGGACTGTTTAGGACTGTCGGGCCACAGGTTTTGTGATCGAATCCCAGTTTATCGGACCTAAAAATGAAAATATTCATATATAAAGGGTGTTTTTTTTAGACGTGTGGTTTTCAATCTGGCCATACTTTTTTTGGAGTTGGTCTTTCTGACAGTTATCACTAGATTTAAGCTCATCGCGCGCTGCGTCGAATATTCGACCTCATTTTTGGTTGAATGAGTACGTTAATAAGCAAAATTGTAGTATTTGGAGTGATCATAATCTACAAGATATTGTTGAGACGCTGGCCGTTATATCCTCAAAAAGTCACTGTTTGGTGTGCTCTATGGGCAGAGAGAATCATTGGTCCATATTTCTAAAAAAAATAAGCCGGTGATAATGTTAGAGTCAAATGGGGAACGCTATAGAGCCATGATTAATGACTTTTTCATGCCTGAATTGGAAGATGTTGATGTGGACGACCTTCGGTTCCAACAAGACGGCGCTACATGCCATACAGCCAACAAAACAATCAATTTATTGAAGGAAATTTTTGGTGAGCGCATTATCTCGCGTCGTGGGCCTGTGGCGTGGCCTCCAAGATCGTGCGATTTAACAACGCTGGACTATTTTTTGTGAGGTTATGCATAGTCACTTTTCTACGCAGATAAGCCCGAGACGATTGACGCCTTGGAAGAGAATATTCGGCGAGTTATTGCTGACATACGGCCCCAATTGCTGCAAAAAGTGGTTGAAAACTGAGCCTCTCGGCTGGAATTTATTGGAGCCAGCCGCGGGAGCCAATTATCCGAAATAATTTTTAAAACATAATGGCAAATCTTAATCTTTATAATAAAGCTAAATTCTTGGCCATAACATTAAATTATTAGCGTTTTATTTCTTCTTGAAAACCACACGTATAAAAAAAAACACCCGATGTACCTATTGTATTTATTAACTCAAAGCTAACTTTAAATTTTAAAAAAATGCAGGATATGTATGTCTTTTTTATTTAAGAGTTTAGTTTAGTTTAAAATCGTCCGAAAAACATTTTTATAGAAACATTAGATTTTCACTTAAATTGTATTAATGGCCATATTGCAAGTTCTGTTATTTTGTATTCTAAAACAATTTAAAAATCCGATTTGCAGAATGAGCTAAAATTACAATTATTATTAATATATTGGTTTTGTAACTAAATGGTCCTTCAGCTCAGCTATTTTTCTTTGGGCAACCGGATGTTCCTAAATATTTTATTTGAAGCCGAATAATTTGTAACTTAATTATTCTTTTGAAAAATAAAAATCACTTGGAATAAAGAAAAATAAAAAAAAAAATTTAGCAATGAGGAAAATCTTTTAAAAAAAATTGTACAAAGCACAGTTTTGAGAAAAATGTGCTTTCCTTTTGAAAATTCAACAAAAATTTTAAAGATGTGAATAAAAACATACTTAAATGAAATAATATGCAAACCATAATGAACACACCCATACACTCTCATATGTTTTCAAATATTTATTGATGTATGAAATTGTTGGACCAACTTTTTCTGTCTCGAGATCATGTTTTTACGAATTTCATTCAATGCACATGTTGTAGTATACCTATTTTTTTTTTAACTTAATTTTTTAATACCGACAACAATAAAATCGATTCAAAATTAAAAAAAGTTTTGAAATCAATAATTAAGTATTCTTTCCGTTTCCTTCTCAACTTCTGTGGGTTTCGCCCGCTTTCAGCACACATTCATTTTCATTGACTAAGCTGATAAAAGCCGGATGTTTGTGTACCTATTGTTTCCCTTCTTCCACTTCCCATGAGCCGTGACCAAGAAAACACAAAGCCAGCCTAGAATTTGAAAAAAACTTCTGACCTTAATTTTCCGACAAAAAACTTTAACGAACTTGGTCAATTTCGGTGTTCTTGCTTGCAGCCATCACTAGCATTTTGTCAGCAACTCCAATACAAAATGAAATAAAATAAAAATGTAAATAAACTATAGCAGTACCCGCCCCTGATTTTAAGGCCAATGGACTTCACACAAAATTGTCTCTAAAACGTGCAAAAGTATCTTCAGACTTTTCTTGAGTTTTGTCCTCAAACTTATATAGTTAGGTAGGTAGATACACTCAGTGCCAGTAGTTGGTACTTTGTTTAGCTTTTTGAAAGGTGGAGTCACCAGGTACTAAGTATACTTTATATTTTATTCCAATCCCTTTGGTGTCACAAAGCGAAATGCGGTACTGTACAACATACATACATACAAATATAAACCAACAATACACGATAACTTGAACTCATTATGGGACCTTAATTGCATTCATTTCAACACACTAGATATATGCTTGTTTAAGACACGAGCTTTGCAGCTTGATTCTTAGGATAATAAATTTTAATAACATTAATTAAAAACTTAAATTAGGCTAAATACATACAAGAAAGCTTTCCGGTTTTTGTTTTTGTTTTGCTGTCTTCTTTCCGAAGAAAACAAGTGTCCCATTGCCTGGTTATGGTAGAGTTTCTCCCTTATTTAATTCGATTGTGTATGTGCTCGTCGTCTTTTTTTTTCCTATCCCCAACCGACAAAAGATAGAAGACCAAATCAAGCAGGAAGTTACTCTGGGACAAGTTAAAAAAGTAAAATAAAGGCTGTTGGTTTTCCCGCGCAGACTCCATTTTAAGCTTTTCAATATGAATTGATGTATAAACACTAATAGCTCTCTGGAACCCTGAATTACGTAGACAATGACGTGTAAGTAAAGACGGGAAAATAATTAGATACTGATGGAATTTGAAAAAAAAATAACACACACACAAACACTCCGAAATAAAACGGAAAATACTGGGAAAATTATTTTATCATGTTGAGTGAAAACGATTACAAAAATTGAAGAAGTTTAAAACGAAGAAGTTCAAACGAATAAAAACGTTCGTGACGAACAAAAACTCTTTTTACTTTTGTGGTAGGTGTCTTATCATGTAAGCCATGCCGGTAGGAATATATTTACGTAGGTATACATACATCTATATGCACTAAACTTATGTAGCTATAACAACTTTTAATTTTCGATGTAATATTTTTGTTGATTGATGGTGTTTTAACCGTCTTTTAATCAAAGTCATAATAATTCGCACTTGGGCTGTTTAGAGGAAAATACCACGCAGACAATTTTATTACTTTTTTTTAAAAGGTTTTTAATTTATGCAGTTTTTTAAAGACTTTGAAATATTTAACGTTGATTTTATGAAAATGTTGCAACTGGTTAATAAAACTTCTGGTTCCGTGGGTGACGGCAACAATCGTTTTGAAAAAGGCGTTACACACTACTTAACGAATGTTGTTTTTTGGGATTTGTGACCATTTCCGACAAAACATATAATCAATGCTTTTACACTTTCATTTTTGCTATCTGACAATGCAACCTTAAAGGCCACTTTACACGATAATAGGAGTCATATGACCTGTCATTATATTTTATGTATGATTTCTCAAATGAGCTGTCATTCTATTTGTGAAATCATATCGTTTTATTTTTTTATGTTTACACGTCTACGACTCCCGATTTGTTTTTCTCCAAAAAAAAACTCTATATTCTCAAGTTGTTGGTATACTTTCAATTTTTGTTCACACACACAATTTAACATTGAGCACAAGAATTCAAAATTTCCATTGATTTCAACAATAAATTTAACACATCCAACTAGGAATAGAATAATAGCATACGACTTCTCAAATGGAATTAGATGCAATCCTAATGTCAAAAAAGTCATATGCTTTCTCTTTTGAGAAGTCGTATGAGTTTAAAGATGATTTTATAGGATTTTTTTGACAGTTCATATGAGAAGGCAAGCTCATTCAAGAAACAATTTAGGTGACTTTTTTATATACATTTTTTTGTTATTATAAAACTTAAAAAAACTATTTCAGTATGAAGAATTAAATAATTTGAGTAAGTTCCGTATGTGACTTTAAAATTTTAAAAATAAGAAGCTAATTCTGTTTTAATTTGTATTATAGAAATGTAACTAATATACGCACATATTTAAGAGTTTTAATGATATTTTTTTACGAAAAAAGGTATCCGTAAAAAATTTAAATTAGCAATTTTTACTTGCGAATATAGGTACTATATGGCTATATGAATTCGTACAGAAAATTGAACTCGAGATTTTGATCGAATTTGACATTACGATGATATCGAAGACGAAAAAAGTGGGTCTTGCAAAAACGTCCGTCTGTCTGTCTGTCTGTTCCACTACAGCCTAAACGAAAGGGTCGACATTCCCCCCACACTTTTTTTCTCTTTTTTTTAGGACAAAAACTAACAGTAGCTGTCACACAATTTTTTTTGGAAAAAAAGGAACAACTTATTTTGGTCAAAATCAGCGCTACATAATTTTTTTTAAGAAATCAATAAATTTAAATAGTTATAAGTTGCCGTTTAATAAAAAAAAAATTGGTTCCGAAAAATGGTTAATAATGGGACCTTCCAAAGAACCATTTTTTTGATTTTCGTTTGTCTCGAAAACGGTTCAACTGATTCTGATCAATTTTTATGAAGAGTTATTGACACATTCTAAATAATATTGTGTACCAAAAAAAAAGTTTAAAAATTTTTTTTGAAAACTCAATATTTCAAAAACGACTTTGTCGATTTTTATAAAACTTGGTAAAAAGCAGTTTTTTAACATTATCTAGAAGATTTTTGACAAAAATTATTCTAATATCCAAAAATAACGATGCCTCCCATACAAATGTTTAAAAACCGTTAAGAAAAATATTTTTTTTTTCTCAAAAACAACTCCTAAGATTTTTATAAATGTTTTTTTGTGTGTTAAAATTAGTACGATCTACGATTTAAAATTTTTAAATTTTATATTTTAAGTTAATAGTACCTCTCATAGAACGGTTTCTTTGATATTCGACTATCTCAATATCTGCGCAACCGAATAAAATTAGATTTTTTATACAGAAGCTTTTTAAAAAAAAAAAAATCTAAATTATTTTTTGAAAATTCGATATTTTGAAAACGGGTAGCAGATTTTTTTGTAAAGTTCTATTTTTAACTTAACTTTAACAAATAAAAAATGTTAACGAAATCTTATAAAAATTAAAAAAATTATTTTTTTTTAAAACCGCTTCTACGATTTTCAAAATTTTATTCTCATAAATTAAGACTTATAAATATAAGACTATACTTATAATATAAGATGGGATGAAAACAGATTTAAAGTATTTTAATCAATTTCTTTCTAATTTTGTTGATTTAAAACAATTTAAGAGTTTAAATAATATAATTTCCTTTCATGCATATTGTATATGTGCAACACTAGGCTATATTATTAATTTTTGTATACTCACATAACACCACCTGCAACTAAACTAAGTTTTGGCAAAGGATAAAATATAGACTCCTAATAGTTAATTTATTTCAGACTTAGAACCACAATGTGATCACGCATAAGAACAAGCTCGTACAACACAGGTGTACATATTTTTTGTTTATCTTTTTGATTCTTAGGACAAAAAATTGAGCAAAAAAATATCACAATTTTGATTTTTACTAAAATCGTAATTTTGCAAAAAACATATTTACATAAAATTTGCGAGTTTTTAAAAAACATTTATGGCATATGGCAGGGGTAGCTCATTGCAGCACAGCATTTTTTTTTTTAAATCCAAAATGTCTGTGCTTACTTTACGCTTTGCGGGGCTTCGCAAAATTTAGTATCCGCCATAAAAGTTGCGAGTATGCGATTTTTTTTATCTTTTCGATTCTTAGAACAAAAAATTGTGTACAATTGTGCTAAAAATTTCATCCGAAAAATTGTCAAGTTGCTAATTTTTCAAAAATATTTACGGTACAAGGCAGTGCTGTAGGCGGTTAGGTAATGGCTTTTGGGATATTCTTTCTCAACTTCTGTTAATTGTAGGGTGAAGTGGGATCAACATTAAATAATTGTCCGATTCGTTTTTTGTTTGAAATGTTTTTGTTTGGAAATGGCTTTCAGCATATTCTTTTTTAAATTTAATATTTTTAGGGTGAAATCGGGTAAAAATAAAAACAGGAAATTCTTTTTTTGTTCAAAAAAGGTTTTTTTTTAGGAAATAGCTTTGGGGATATGCTTTTTCAAATAGATATGTATTGTGGTAGGGTAAAAAGGTTAAAAATAAAAAAAAAACTACCCGATTTGAGAAAATTCTTTTGGCTTTTGAAAGGTTGTTTTTTAGTGGGTGGAGATAGGGATTTTTTTTTTTTTTAAAATTGGCATTTCTAGGTTGAAATGGAGTAAAAATGAAAAGTAGCACCTGATTTCAAAATTTGTTTGTGTTTAAAACTTTATTTAAAAAAATTGATATTTATAGAGTAAAATGGGATAAAAACAATAAAGTATGTTTTTGATTACGAAAATGCTTTCTGTGTTGGGAAAGTAAGGTTGGACTTAGAGGATGATGTTTTTACATATTTAGCCATTCATAACTTGAAGTAGGTCAAAACCCATTAAGTATCTAGTATTCGATTACAAAAATTAGCTTAAATATTTATTTATATGAGTGTGTGAAGTTAGCCCCCCTTTTTTTGAATTTGGTATTTTTGAAACTTGTTCCAGGTTGTTCCCGATTTGTTGCGCATTGTTCCAATTTTTTTTCAAAAATATTCAAAAATGGGGGTTTTAGACCCAAAAAACGGTTTTTGACCTAGCCCCCCTTTTTTCGAAAATCACACTTTTTAATTTTTTTAGGTTTAAAAAAGTGTTCCTAACATTGTTCCAAAAAATTGAAGTCGTAAAATGTCTACTTTTAAAGATAACGCTTTCTAAACTTTTTTATCAAAAACGCAAAAAACCGGTCTCCAATTTTTTTTTTTTCCAAACACATAATTCATATTTCTTGATGACAAATACATGTGTATGGAAAATTTTGTGTCTCTATATTTATACAATCACCCTTAAATCAAATTAAAAAAAAAAATCTAAAAGTTTTTGAACTTTGTAAGAACTCCATTTAGTGCCCCTTTATCATAAATCGACAATCTATATTTTGTTTCAAGTTCCAAGCCGATCAACCCAAATTGTTCCAAAGATTCATCAAAAAATATTGAAAATTAAATAGATTTTAAGCCGTCAAAAACACTTAAAATGAATATATCCTATTATCCTTGCTCTGGTCCCCCCTTTTAAAAATTCAAAATTCAAAAACTTGTTCCAGGTTGTTCTAGGGCTCTTCTAAATTGTTCCAAAACTTCGTTTCTTAATATTGATTTTTACTATGAAAAATTTCAAAAAAATCGCCCCCACCCCTCTTCTATTCTATTTTACTAATACTCGATTTTATTTTTCCCTTTTTTGAGTAATTTCAACGACAATGGAACGCTTCATAGTAAATTTTGAAGAACAATAGTTTACACATTATACTCGTATGCTGCTTAGTCATTCAACAACTTCTGAAGATCTACAACAAGCTGAAAATAATTTTTAATAAAGAAAAGTAGTAACAGAAAAAAAATCAAAACAAATAGTAAATAAATAAGCTTGAAAAATTCCTTTACATTCCTGCAAATAAACAACACGCACACAGGAATGATTGAAAGTTGTAAGTCACATGGTCCTTGCTTTCCACGAGCCATCGCGTCACCAAATTATAGTTATTGAAAACACCTATAGAAGTCGAATATGACAGTAGTTATTATAATTTATCATATTTCACACTCGTATAATTGCAGTACAGTAAACAACACTTGTATTGAAAGTGTACAATTTCAACATGGAGTATGGACTCCCCTGCACTAAATTTAAACGTATTCTAACCTAATTCTTAATGAGATAATTAGTTTTTTTGAGTTATGCAGATTTCCATTGCAGGATTCGGCAATAAATTGTAGGTCCTCTAAATACCTTCAAAGCACACATTGTATAGTTGAGAGTTGTTAGTCACAAGTCCCTGGTAAATTAATTATTTGTTAAGTTCAAACTGATGGAAACAAATGGATTTGTGTTGCAACTACTTAAGAAAATTCTAATTATAAAAATATTTTGAATGGAATTTTTTAAAGTTTTGTAAATAAATTTAAAAAAATACAATTTTTTATTTTTTTTGATAATAAAATTTGATCATATTTGTGTGGCCATTTTTTATTGTTATTTGGGGAACTACAATACCAAGATAATACCCGTTTAAAAATTTGAGAAAAAATATATGCTTGAGAAATAATTAACCATCAATCAAACTGTTAATTTTTTATTGAGTGCGATAAATTATAATATTATTCTCGTGTTTTTTTGGGAAAGTTGTTCACAGTACAGTAGGATTTATATAAGTTAAAAATACAACATCCACAATAGGATAACTGCAAATAAAAGGTGAAAAAGAATACTACTGCAGATGGGTTTGTGACGTTTTTGGGTGTTATGGGGTGGTTTTTTTTTTTGAAATTACTTACTATACTTTATATAAATTCCCAAAAAAACACGGCTATTTTTAGAAATTTTAGAGAGGGACAAAACATTTTATGGCTAATTGAGTCTTTCACTAGCTTGGTTTTTCTTTTAAAATTTTTAAGGTTGATGAAAAATTTTAGAATTTTGAAAAACAATGGCTGGAGTTGGACTCACTTTTTTGATATTCACGACCTCAGAATCTGTAAATCTAAAGACCCCATTCTCTGTGTAATTTTTATTTTATGTTCATATCTAAAGGACGGCGCTACGTGCCACACAGCCGAAGCTACAGTCTGTTTTGCGCCATTTTCAAAAAAAAAGAAGTTATTTGGCGGACCCTTTACAACAAAATTGTGATTGATCAAACACAATCTATTGATTTGATGCGCTAATGTCTTAAAGAAAGATCCCTGACTCGCCGGGAGTAAGATGATGTGGATCTTATGACTGTAATGATTGCTTCAACCTTTCTCTACAAAATTGTTATGAATTGTTCTGGGATAAATACAACAAGAAGTTTATGTTTGATTCTGTATTATAGACCAATGGAATTAAATTTCACTAAGCTGAATACTTTTACTTATGACATAATGCCAGTAACAGATTTTCATTTAACGAGTTACTCATTAAAAAATGCGATGCTTCGACCTCAGAAGTGTAAACAATAAAAAAGGCCGGGCTTGCAAAAATTTTGAAACACCGGAATTTACTTCCGGAATAATATATGAAACGCAAAGATCTGTCCCAACTTAAACATCAAGATCGAGTGTCCATTGTGTTATCAGTCAGTAAAGGGACCAAGCAGTCAAGCACCAAAACTTTTTGCCCTTGGAAATTTTCATGGTTTTCGAACATCACTTTTGTGACTTTTCATTATTGTGGGTTTATTAAAGCCTTTGCTTGGCATTTCTTACGTATTGTATAGATTTAGGAAGGTAAAGAAGAACTGTCTTCCTTTTTTGTTGATATGAAGATTTATCCCCCAAAGATGTGTTTTGAGTAATAATTATAATCAAACGCAACTTCGGTGATGAACTTCAGCCCAAGTGCTTCAAAGTTCAAACTGATTAACGAGTAACGAGTATAGTCACAAAATCCTTTTCGCTATTTTTTTGGTATAATGTGATTGTTCTACATAATAATTTTGGTGGTTGAAGAAACAATATATGTAATACCTTTTAATTGCGTAAATATAAATGAAAAAAAAAGTCAAATTTAATTCCTTCATCCCGGAAAGTGGTAAATCAAAGTAACTACAACATCATACTCGTACATAACAGCCCCTGTCAAAAGATGTAAACTTAAGTTCTTTGTTATTCAAAAATGCATGGCTCTTTCTTTGTCTATATAGACACCAAAGGTATAGCTTTGCTTCATCAAAATGCTCCCAATCATAGAACTATGTAGGTATATACATAGGTATATACAATGCGTTACTTTTGTCAGGCATCTTCTGACGATGATTTTCTATCTTTATCATATATGGATCATAGACCCAATGTAGAGTAGATATCCTGAGTACCTACACTCGTGTGTGTACATAGGAAGATATAGCTCGAACGAAAATATTACTAAGTAGTATTGGTATTGATATATGTATTCCAGAGACCTGGGCTTACAACACACAGCTCTATAGTATATTGTGGGATAACACATACGTATAAATATCAAAAAAAGAAAAAAATTACACATTGTTGAACTTAAAGAAGCTTTTGCGAGGCGCCTTCTTTCTTTGAACTTATTATATCGGTCTTCAGGATATGATGTCCATGTATTCGTGGGAAATTTTCCCACACATATGTAGGTACCTACCTATACACATACTATGGACAAGAGCAGAGCTGATGATGTATTGGTGTTCTAAGCACAATCACCCGGCTTTGTAATGCAGTGGCAGCAGCTTTTCAAGATAGATAATTGTACTTTGTTTGCAAATAATCACACACTATGGTAGGTATCCTTCCATTGTATCCTTTTGTGTTATTTTGCTCTGTTTTGTTGTTTGGAAACTGATTGCATCGGATGATGGCGATGGGAACACTGTGGTTGGGGGCTAAGGGCTCGGGGTTAGTGGAACGATGTGTAGTGAAGTGTTTAACTAGTGCACAGAGATGTGATCCAACAAGGAAAATGAAAGCTATTTTCGATGGTGTTGTTGGTGTATAAAAATAGAAAGAGAGAGAAAGAGCGGATGCTTGTTGTATAGCTAGGTAGTTGTTGTTGTTTTTGTTGTAAATGTGATGATGTCGCTGATGTGGGTAGTCAAATTCAAATCATATGATGAGTTTTGTTTTTGATTTCAGCACTTTAGCGATATTTTGTTTTCTCTGCTTATTTTTTTTTAAGGACGACAAGGGACATTACTTAAATGCCGCACACTCTATAAAAATTGATGGCTTTTAAATGAATTCTTACTTAATTTTTTTTATTGAAATCAAAATAAGGAAATGTCCCTAAAAGTCTGCATGGGATATTTAACTATTTTTATTTACTTTTAAGTGCCTTTGGTTAATAAGATATATACAGATATTAGTTCTAGTACCTATCTCACCTAAGACTCTTAGGTTTTATTTATTTCAATGAATGAACATAGAATGCAATATTATGTTAATACATAATTCATTTAGCATCTACATACATACAGTGCACGAAAAAAGGTTAGAACCACCTTTTCGTAAAATAAACTGTGGAGCCGATCTTTATAAAAAATAAGAATTCGATTTTTAGCCAAAAATGTTTATGTGACAGGTAACATTATTTTTATTTATTTATGGTTCTAGAAAAAATTTAATCAAATGAATGTCCAAAAAACGCTAGGTACTAAAAATAAAATCACTAGGTTCAAATAAAATCTTACCAACCGTTTAGGCTGAATCTAAACAGACGGAAGGAATTGCGAGGCCTTCTTATTTATCATCGTAATGTCAAGTTTGATCAAAATCTCGAATTTGAATTTTAGTACAAATCCATAAATTGCCATATCCTTTATATCGCAAGTGAGCTTGAGATTTTGATCAATCTTGGCATCACGATAATACGAAAGACGAAAAAAGTGAGTCCTGATATTTTGTTTATCTCCGGCTATACAGTCATCAATTTTTGTCAGTTGGTGTTGGATCAATTTTTTTAAACTTTCGATTAAGAATTTTTTGAACATTCACCGTTTCAACTAAAAAAAAGTACATATGTATATACAGTCGACTCCGTTTATTTGCAACACAAACAATGCAGTATTTTTTTTGCAACTAAGCGGAGTTTTCATATAAGCGAACTTTGGATATATGCAACTTTGTTGCCAGTATATATCAACAAATTCAGTCTTTGGAAAAAGTGGTGTTAAATGTTTTTTTTTGGATATATTGAAAAAGGTCTAACACAAAAGTGTAGAGAATTGAAGTCGGGGATTGGTATCGGGAAACAGCAAATGCAAAACGAAACGAAAATATATTCAAAAATTCATTCTCGTTTTGTTTTGTTTTGTTCTTCTGAGGCAAAAACGGATGTTTACACTTCTTCTCCTCAAGTTCCGGTACTCAAATACTTTTTTTTTAGTACTAAAACAGTACCAACATGCTGAATTAGAACTGTTTTTTTGATTCTAGAATTTTCGATTATCTAAAATTAACCGATTAAGGTCTAGTTTTTCAGTGGGGGTTTAAAGTCAAACCCGAATTATTTCATCAAATTTGGTGAGTTAACTCAGGATCAACAGAACAGATGCTTTTGATGTTTTATTCACCGAGTTTGCTTTATCGTTTCGCATTCATTCTCCACCTAAAACTTGCATCGTCAGTTGAGTGTGGGATAATTTACTACTATAGAGTTATCTAAAAGTCTGGTCTTACTCACCACTGAAAAACTGGGCCCTAAAGTATAAACTATTATAAAGGGTTCGCCATCTAACGTTTTTTTTTCAACTTGTGCTTATTTTGTGAATGGTAACACTTAGCTCATGTCTGATTTGACAGATAATTAGTTTTATCCTTCCGCTGAACGAATATGGTTGTATATACGCTTCGCTAAGTGGACCTGTGATCGACTTAGAGAAGATGCCGATTTTGCCAAAAAAATCATCTTTTCAGATGAAGCTCATTTTGATCTTGGCGGGTAGTAAACAAGCAAAATTGTCGCATTTGGGGCACAAAAAACCCGCACGCATACATTAAAAAGCCGATACACCCAAAACGAGTCACTGTTTGGTGCGGATTTTGGTCCAGAGGCATAATTGAGCCATTTTTCGAAAATGAGCAAGGAGTGGCCGTTACAGTCAATGGCGATCGTTATCGGGCCATGTTGAACGAATTTTTGTTCACAAAAATTGAAGAGGAGGATATTGGCAACATTTGGTTTCAACAAGACGGCGCTACGTGCCACACAGCCGAAGCTGCACTCGATGTTTTGCACCATTTTGAAAAAAAAGGTATTTGGCGAACCCTTTAAAAAAGATTCTAAAGAATTCAAATATTATTGCTTATCAAAATTTTCTTAAAATTAAATTGTGCATTTTCTAAAAATTAAATTTTGAATACATTGATACTTTAAAAAAGGATTAAGATTTTCTTTGAAAAAATTAACAAAGTCTTTAAATTGGCGTAGTAAATTTTATTCTTAGAAATGTTAGAAATATTTATTTTAGAATTATAATTTTTTTTCTCATCAACTTAGTGCCATAAATTTATTTAATTTCTTAAACTTTTTTGTTTATTTTAAAATCAAATAATTACGGGTAGGAGTCATCAGGTGTTTTCTTTTGGTAATTTAAAAAATAAAATAAATTTTACTTATCGGAGCGGAGCTTCACCCGTTCTAGCTGAGCTGACAAAATGGTACCAAATTTGGAGCAAATCCAGATTCTATTTATTAGCTTATAGTTATGATAGATGCACCTACGCACACAGAGGCACTGACTGACGGGCAATATGACGAACCCCATATTAAAACAACACCCACCAGCATATGGAAAAAATAAGTCCCATCGACGAGACATCAAACTTAATTATATACCCTTTGCGGATAGTCAACAAAATTTACCCTTTGCGCCATCAAACTAGTGTCCCCGTGTTTGTTTCTATTTATTAATTTATTGAAATAGTGACGTAATCTGAACTATGTATATGTAAATAGTATAAAACATTTAATCCTGCACACATTCGAGATTACAAGAGTTGAGTCTGCCAATGTTCCATTTAACATTTAAGTATCCACCTAAACATAACCACAAGACCCGCCATAAAGATGAAAAATATTACTCAAAAAATAAAGAAGAAAACTCTGAGAGGAAAAGTAATTTTTGCTTTTGTCGGCGTCAATTTCCTTTATGAATTTTGAAATCGGAGTCGTATTGTCTGCAAGACAATCATTTCACTAACAGATCAAGGCCAAAAAATAAAAATCTTTCCATATAGCCATACGCATCGCATATTTAGATACACGAGTATTATACATTCGAATAGGTATATGGGTGGCAACGTCAAAGAAAAATAATAAAATAAAGCCTTATTCAGTCGTGTAAGACATAAATTACAAATAAATTTCCACAGTTGAAATTAAAAAAAATACTGGCCATACAGACTGATTCAATATTAAACAACAAATAATTTTGGAACACGCGCCAGTAAGTGACGTCTTCGTTTTTAGGGGGAAATAGTTACATAAATGTTTGTGTGTTTCTACATATAAAACAATAATTTAAAAATATTGATCTTTAGGAGAACTTTTCGCTTATTCATTAATCGTATTAAATGTTGATAGTAGTTATAGATTGATTCTTAACTTTGAAATACTTAGGGCTTGGTTCACAATGTCTGATTAAAGTTCAATTAACAACCTCATTTGCGTTTCACAATATCTGAATAGTCAAGCTTATAAGTAAAGTTGTAACTATTTTAATGGCCAGATGGAGAAGTGTCGATTATCAAATTTATAAATGGCAACGAAAATATTTATTTATTTTTTTTTTTTTTGTTAACATGTAAGCATGAAGCTAACCCTTTTTCAACACGTATGTTAACACTTCTTCACCTTAAGTCCTGGCACTTTCACTTGTTTTTTTTTTTTTACGGTGATCATATTAATTTGGTTCTATTCCCAACCTCGTCCACCTAAATAAATAAAGTGTCTACTGCCTCTTTCGAAGAAGTGACAAATCCACTGACCAAGAGTATCCCTTGTCTGAAAAAAGTGCCTCTCACCATAGCCGTTCAAATTCGGTAGAAAATTGGAGGTCCCCTCCATTCCTGGAAACAAACAAACAGGAATGGTTAAAAGCTGTCGACCCCAAAATTCATTTGTTTAAAAAAATATTCTGTAGTTTTATCCTACCTTAAAACGAAGTTAAAAGAGTTGTACACTTGGGCGTATACGCACTTTTTTCCGGTATTCTTACTATTACACGTTATGTTGGTTTATGTCGATTCAAATATTATTAATTGTTTGATGCAAATGTTTTTTTCTTAAAAAAAAAATGGTCATGTAAAGTTCACACGGGCCCTTTCTTTTTGAGTCAAAAACGACTTATGACAAGTTTAAGATTTTGGCTCAATCTACTTGTAAATATGCCCTGTCAGCCAAAAATGGTAAAATTATTAATATAGTTTATATCTACACTTTACAAAATAAGGGAATAAACACAGATTAAGCCAGAATAAATGCTGGGTGATCCGTAGTCACCCCGGACTCGGAGAAATTTCGGAATTATATGGAGTTAATCCATATCACCATATGCCATATACCGGAATTGGCATGAGTGCCTGAAGTATGTCCACTGGCAGAGAGCTACTGGCATAAACAGTAGGCACTTTAAAAAATATAACTATTAGAAACTGGTATTGGTATATAGGTAGGCATCACTTCTTTTTTGTCTTACAAAATTTAAATAATGTTTAAAGAGGGTGGGCCAAATAAGACCATCCTATGTTAATGTAAATATGTAGCTCTGAAGTACGCTTAATGTTATTCTGAATCACCAGGATTGAGATTTTGGACAAACTGGAATTTCATTATGTAGGGTAGGTGCATGTGCAGATTTTTCTTCAAAATCGTGCCACGCAGTACAAACAAATGTCTGGAACGTACGTCATCGTGTAAATATTTCAAGATCCAGCTGCAAAACTTTCACGAACGACATAGATTTTCTCGGCCGGTCGTTTACTTCTCTAACCATCCCATGTCGCTCAAATTTGGTCACCACATTACAAATTGTCGCAGCTGTTGGAACATTTTAATTTTTCAAAAATAATTGGACATTTTTTTTCGCTGTGTGATCGTGTAATATTCCATTATTAAATCTCCAAATCTTTATATCTAAAACATAACACAAATCATTCGAAAGTATATAAACATACAAAAGTTATTCGTGTTTAACATTGGTAGGTCTTATTTGGACCACCCTGTAGAAAAGTTTCAAGATTAAAGAAAATCAATGCACACGTGTATGCTGTTTTTGAACAAAGCCATCAGGGAGAATTGCAGAAAACACTTTTGGGGTGATTTTATTATACCTACTAATAAATAATAGTATATACATAGATAGTATAGTTATTCAAGCATTGCAAGTTGAATTAAATTGCATAAATTTCTTTTAAAAGAGCCTCCCAAAAAAAATAAAGTTTTGTGTTTCCGATTTATTATTATTTTTTTTGTTTTAAGATTTGTATAATTTCTAACCAAAGCTCATTGATGAATACAGATTGTTGTTTTTATAAGCTTGAAATAATATCTGGATCAGGTTTCAATATTGAGGACACGTTTAATCGTAGATTGCTACTCCTGAACATCTTCTGTAACGCCTCAATATATTTTTTGTTTTATTTCTTTTTATAATTCGAATCATTCTAATTTCATTAAAAGGTAATTTTAAAATGCATTTTCATACAAAAATTGTGGAAAAATATTTGTTTTTTGTGTTCAATGCTAAATGAGAATTTATATAAGAATCTCTCGTACACGAACTGTTAGCTGTGAGCATTTTTATTTTTGATCATACCCACGAGTGCTGGATTTATAAAAGATCACGAGTACTCTCTCATAATACTCGATAGCGAAACTGTTTGCTTCATGAAAGTGTCTGGGCCTAGTGCCCAAGACGTTTTCGAATAACACATTGAAACTTTTTTCGTAAAATATTTTTATTTTTTTATTAATTTAATATTTCCTAAGAGCTCTTCACCAAAACAAATCTCAAATCTCTTTAAGTAAGATTTAAACAACGTATTTTTGTAAAATTCTTTTCCATGTTTAAATAAATCAAACAAATGTGTTTGTGTTTATATACAGGGTGTCCGCCGGGAAGGTATACTACTTTGTTTTGCCGACATTTTGGTAAACATTAGTTTTGACAGTTCATATTTGGCAGTCGTGAATTAGACACGTGGCAAATTTATTATGGAAAAATATTCGATAAACCAATGTGTTTTAATCGTTAAAACCTTTTATCAAAATCAATCATCGATTACTGTGACGATGAGAAAGTTACGTAAAATTTTTGGGAGAAACAACGTGAAAACAAAACGCACTATTTATCGTGTAGTGAATGATTTCGAATAAATAGAGGGTCTGTAGGTGATAGGCCCAAGCATCTACCACAACGTACTGCAAGATCAGCTGAAATCATTACTGCTGCTCAAGGAAGTGTTCAAAACAATCCATCAACCTCAATTCGACGCCATGCTCAGGAGCTTGGTCTTCAAAGAACAACTTTGGCCACAATTTTGCACAAGGATTTGCATTTCTTTCCATTTAAGATTCAGTTGACACAAGAGCTTCTTCCACAAGACCATTTACGCTGCCGTACATATGCCAATAGGATGTTACAGCTAGCCCATGACAACCCCGATTTTGGTGAAAAAATCATAATGAGTGACGAGGCACATTTTCATTTGAATGGATATGTGAATAAACAGAATAGTTGGTTCTGGGCAATGGAAAACCCTCAAATAATTCATCAGTCACCTTTGCATCCATTAAAAGTTACAGTCTGGTGTGCAATTTGGTCAGGAGGAATCATTGGACCTTACTTCTTTGAAAATAAAAACGGGGTAACGGTAACTGTGAATGGGGAGCGATATCGTGATATGATTGAAAACTTTTAAACGGCACAACTGCAAGCTTTGGGCTTGATTAACATGTGGTATCAACAAGACGGTGCCACATTTCAAGAAATGGTGATGTTAATTGGCCTCCAAGGTCGCCTGATTTGACTGCTTCGGACCTATTTTTGTGGGGATATCTGAAAAGCAAGGCTTAAGCCCGAACCACACTACTCACATGTGGTGTGTTGGGAAGTAGTGTGTCGGTGTCAATCCAATATATTTCATAGATTTCGACACAACACATCATACGTTAGAAATATGGATCTACGTATATGAAATACATTAGAGCGATAGCGACACAAGACTCCACAACACACCACACGAGAGTAGTGTGGTTCGGGCTTTATGAAAACAAACCAGAAACGCTTGAGCAACTTAAACTAAATATTCGTGATGAAATTAATGAAATACCGCGTGAAATGTGTGAAAATGTAATGAAAAATGTGCTCAAAAGGGCTCGCATTTGTGAGACCAACAGAGGCGGACATTTACCTGATATTGTATTCCATACATAATTGCTGACATTAAATAAAACATTTTTCAATATAAAATCCATTCTCTTTCATTTAATCTAAAATTATAAACAAACAAAGTAGTAGGTATACCTTCCCGGCAGACACCCTGTATATAATTTATTAAAAAAAATATGTGAGTGCTGGGACTCACGGTTAAATATGTGTAAACATCAACGTTTGTCCAAGCGTCTAATTTTTGTTACTGAACGTAACGTATGAATAATTAACACTGCATTACCTATCTGTAGGCAGTGCTTAAAAAGTCTAGTTATGAAGGAACGACAGCACAATATCCAGTGGCGGAACCACTGTAACGAAATTTTCAAGCACTAAAAGGCTGGTTGTGAAGTGTCCAACGAACGGTGAAGGTTCGATATTGAAAGTTCCTGCTTCGTAGTTCACTCTCAACTTTAAGATGACTTCACATTACACATGGTTATTGTTTATGGTAATCACTCTCTGAGCATCGACAAACAACAACTGTCGGCGGAGATCACTAAAACCGTGGTTTCAATTAAATGACACCGTACCCGAATTCCAAAGGAACTTAATGGTTTGACTAACAGGGGCCGAATTAAAATATCCAGTTAGAACTGTCAACGAACTTTCAACCCTTATGAAATTCAATCTTTCCATCGAGTAAAACTTACAAAAAGTTCAGTCTTAATTTTATACTGAACGAATCTAAAATGAATGCCACTGTAAGATAGCCGGCGAATTATACATTTTGATATTTTTAGAATATTTAGTTGCAGTTGTCAGTGGAAATCACTAAAATTGCAGTTTCAATCGATTGACACCACAGCCAATCGCCTATGGAATTGGACGCTGTGATTTTTAATGAATGTTAATTTTGTGCAAGTGCAAAAGTAGCCGATAACTCTGCAATTTGTTCAACCTCAGCCACCTACGTCCCTCGGGTACGTGCTTAAAAATTGCAAGAAGAAATTGCATCGTTTAAAAGCAGTATAATGTAAACGTAGAATTTAAGTTTAGATTTGTATTACTGAACGCACCCGATAACCTACCACACCTACAGTCAATTGGCAATCCCTATAGCTGACTATTATTATTTTTGTTTTGATTTTGTTTTAGTTTTAGTTTTTAGTGTCGCGTTGCGTCAAATTTGTTCGGGCAATAATTAAAAATTAAGGAATAAAATATTAAAATATTTATAAGTGTTAAAATGATAAAATATAATCTAATCGTCGGTCGCGCTAAGAACAATTTGCTTCTGTCGCTGGCAAATAAAAAAAAAACAAATTAGTGGTCGCGATAAAATATAATCTAATCGTCGGTCGCGTTTAAAACAATTTGTTTTGGTCGGGGCAAAGCAGATTTCGTAACGTAACGTGCTACAACGTAAAGTGCACGACGTAACGTTGCACAGGAAAGTTCACGTCTTTTTTCACTCTACCGCCAGCATAGATGTTTACACATCAAAAATATATTTTTTAGAAATTTATTTTCCACAATTTGATTAGCAAAAATTACACATTTTCCATATTAAAACAGATAACTTAAATTTTAGCTTCACTATGTTACACTGAGACCAAAGTGTGTTTTTAAGTGAATACTTTAGAAAGAGTTCAATATTAGTATTAAAATATATAATTTTTTTATTCTTATAATTATTACTTTTCGCAAGTAGAAATAACATATAAACCGAATTTTTGAGGTGCGTCGTCGATTCAAAATTCGAACCCAGAGTATTTTCGGATCAAACAGTTCACTGCTAACTATTTGCAACGGCATCCCTGTATATTTCATTTCATAATTTTCAACTTATTTTTCTATATCCATTTTTGGCTGATTACTTATTTGTATATCGATTTTGTATATTAAATAATATACCTAAACTTTGATTATGATTTAACTTTCGACTTTTGAATGTGAACCTGCTTTTCAATTAAGTCAACCGACATAATCTATCACCAAAGGTATACTGTGTCCATATTGTACAAGTACATTTGTGAGCAAATATAAAACAAAAAACAAAATCAATATTTATAATTCCTTCTTATAACCTTTGCATAATGAATCTTTCCCATTGAACTTCAGCATTCAGTGTCTTTTAGTGATGAAATTCTTACTTTCCTACGAATGTTATTTATCTAGCTATGTTCTTTTGATATGAATATGATCTTGTAATTAAGACACCATTCACTTCGAAGTCATTCTAGGATTTTCAAATCGTTCATTCGTTGAGTCTCCAGTTAAATCTTGAGTAATCCTTTTTCATGATCTTATACAAAAGTTTGACTAATTCGTATGGCAGCTTGTTGTAAAATGTTTGTAAGTCCTCTTAATTAAGATACAAAAATCATTTTTTCCCTAAAGCCAATCGGTAACAACCTCGAAAAGAATTGATTTTTAGTTCACAATGAACGCAGCCATCAAGGTGTAGAATGTAGACTGTAGATACAGCAACAGTCATTTATACTTTTTACCTTAAAGTTTTCTTATACACTTGACTTGTTTAGTGGATGTATTGTTCAATGCTCAGTCTATATAGAAAAGCAAAGGGATGTTGTTCAATAGTAACAATAGACGTATGTAACTATTCGAAGTCTGATTGTCTATAAGTTGGTTAGTTTTTTTTTTCTTCAATTTTTTGCACATCATAATATCTTATAGGTTGTCTGTTAAAAGTACTCGATAGGTTAGGGGCTGAGGCAAAAATAACACAAAATGCTATTTAAAGATCTTTCATATTGTAGTCCTTCAATACATATAGGTACCTTTATGTTGAGTGCATACGTCATATATTCGACTCAACTACAACTGAGTCCAACGCACTATAGATATCTTGAAAGTTCACTGATATATAGGTACCATGATGAATTTTGAAAATCTTTTAAAGGATAATTTGTATATCCTTACAGTGCAGTTATGCAATAAATTATTTCAGTTAAATTTTGCATATGTTTAAAAAAATTGATTTTATAAAGCAAAACAAAGTATAAGATAGATTATTGCAACATTTTGGAAAACTACCCATATAAAGGGTGTTTTTTTTTAGAGGTAGGTATAGAACTTTAAGTTGGCAACACTATTTTAACAGGCGGCCATTTTGTCAGATGTCAAATGATTTATTATTTGTTTGGCATTTCAACATGAATAGACTGACGCCTGAACAATGCATCCGAATTGTTTCCAAATGGGCCCAAAACATGATTGCCGTTGATCTCAATTTTAATAAGCGAATTTTGTTTAGCGATGAAGCTCACTTTTGGTTGAATGGATACGTCAATAAACAAAACTGCCATATTTGGAGTGATTATAATCCTCAAGTTTATGTTGAGACACCATCACATCCACAAAAACTGACTGTTTGGTGTGCTTTATGGTTTGGTGGAATAATTGGTCCGTACTTCTTTAAAAACGATGCTGGACAGAACGTTAAAGTCAGGGGTGTTCGCTATAGAGCTATGATTACTGACTTTTTTTGTCCATCAATTGAACAACTATGATGTGCAGGAGGTTTCAACAAGACGGTGCAACATGTCACACAGCTCGTGCCACAGTTAATTTATTGAAGGAAACGTTTGGCAACCGCATAGTTTCACGTTACGGCCCGTGAATTGGCCTCCACGATCGTGCGATTTAACGCCGCTTGACTATTTTCTGTTGGGATATGTGAAGTCGCTAGTCTACGCCGATAAGCCCGAAACGATTGACCACTTGGAAGACAGAATTCGCCGCGATACGGCCACAAATGTTGGAAAAAGTTATCAAAAATTGGATCTCCACTACGTTTGAGTCAGCCGTGTCGATCATATGCCAGAAATCATATTTAAATTGTAATCCCAGAAGATGATCTTTCGAATAAAGTAAATTTTATGTCAATTTTAAAAATGATCTTTGTTTTATTCCATTTCAAAGTTCTAAATATCTAAAAAATACACCCTTTATATTATGGAGATAGAGTATTGAGATATAAATGTATCACAAAACACAGATTTTAATTGAGTGAAATGGTGTAGAACATAGAAAGGGTATAAAACCTATATAAATAAAACTCTGTATTTGTGCTTATGCCCCAAAAGTGTTTCTGTCAAGTAAAGTCAAATTAAGTGCAGCAATTTCCCAACAACTGCATTTTATGTAAGAAAACATGTATTTCTTTTTGTTAAGCTAATAAACGTCCGCTTACGGGTACCCACTTTTACCTCTCTAAAACAGAATCAATATAGCTACTGAACCGACTCCTCTGATATTTTTATAGATTTTTTTTTTTAATTAGCGAATGGAACATTCAGAAAGTTGTTTTAGTAAAATCCACCGACTACCACGCCCACATTTTACATTGCATACAAACTTATATTTTTTCGAAAAAAAACCCAAAAATTGTTCGGCAGAACTTGAAATGCTATTTTTAAAAGAAATCGAAAAAAACGAAATCGCTGTATAGCACCTCCCGGTTTTAACTTAATAACATTAAAAATCAAATTACATATACAAATTCTCTGAAGAGAATTTAGCCTCTAGCTCAATGAACCATTGGACGTAGGTACAATACAAATGCACATGCATAAAAGCTGAATAAATATATTTTTTTGAGGAAATAATTTTATAAAAACCTTTTAAAATCTTAATTATATACAATGTCACTAACATCATCATCATCATCATCGTCGGCTCGACAACCGGGGTCCGGTCCTGGCCTCCTTCAACAAGTCTCTCCACCCACCCCGGTCTCGAGCAGCCGCCATCCAGTTGCGGTACCCGAGGCTCCGGGCGTCCTGGTCTACGCCATCTCTCCAGTGCAAGCATGGTCTACCACGCTGTCGTCTACCATAAAATGTACCACAAAGAACTTTCCGAGCAGGTTCCTCTTCGCTCATGCGAGCTAGGTGCCCTGCCCACCGGAGTCTACCGAGCTTAATTTTTGTCACGATATCTGCTTCAAGGTAGATTGCGTACAATTCATGATTGTACCGTCTCTCCTCACATATGGGGCCAACAATTCTCCTTAAGACTTTTCTCTCGAACGCGGCTAAGAGGTCGGAGTGCCTTTTGCTAAGCACCCAAGTCTCGGATCCATATGTGAGTACTGGCAGGACCATGGTCCTGTTCAGCAGCAGTTTTGAAGTTATGGTGAGATTTCTGGATTTGAAGAGCTTTGACAGACTATAGACTATAGGGTTTGAGAAGCCGCCCGCGTATTTCTTCTTCTATATTGTTATCGGCTGCTACTATTGACCCAAGGTATTTAAAGGATTGCACCACTTCAAATTCGTGCTCCGCTACCTTGATTGTTTGACCAACTGTTCCTCTCGCATTCGACGCCACCATGTACTTTGTTTTACCTTCACTAATGTCCAGCCGCCTGGATGAAGGAATCATGTACAGCTTGCTCGGTTCTTCCGATGATGTCGATGTCGTCTGCGTAAGCCAGTATCTGGCTGGACCTTTTGACGATGGTCCCTCTTGTTGCCGTGCCAGAGTCACGGATTGCTTTCTCCAACGCCAAACCATCCCCTTGTCGGAGTCCATTAAAGATGTTGATTGGTTTGGATAGCAATCCGGCTATTTTTACTTGGCTTGTTACGTTGGTCATGGTCAACCTACATAGTCGTGTCAATTTATTTGGGATGCCGAATTCTCTCATGGCCTTGTAAAGTTCTACCCTGGCTATGCTGTCGTAGGCGGCCTCAAAGTCTATAAACAGGTGGTATGTTGGGATGTTAAATTCTAGACATTTTTCCATCGCCTGCCTAAGGGTAAAGATCTGATCAGTTGTTGATTTGCCTGTAAGTAAACCACACTGATATTGTCCGATGATGGTTTTAGCGTATGGGGTTATCCGGTCTTGTAGGATAGAGGAGAGTATCTAACATCAGTAAAATTAAATTTGACCTAAATGTCTCATCTATCTATGGGGTCACACACTTCCTAAAAAGTGCACCTATTTCTTTACTTGAAAACGAGAAGATTATTCTGTATTATTTCACGTCCACTTTTTTTCGCCCTTATCTCTACACAGTGCACATTGAAAATGCACGGTAAACGTTTTACCCATTGTTCATTTCAAATCTAAAACTTCGATTTCATGAAATGCATTATTGTGATCAAATGGAACACCTGTATACGTATATACCAACCAAACAATCTCCCCAAGGAGTCTTTTGACCTTTTCCAATTAATATTATATCCAGGCGAATCAAGCCTGTTGAACGTATGTATTGTATACCACAACCGCTAGTGATGGCTAGTACCTTGCACACAAAAGTCCATAACATGAGTTTGCTTTTTTATAAATGAGTTAAATAAATTATTTGCATTCATATGGAATTTAATTTTTTTATTTGCAGGTTGGCAGCGGCTCAGGAAGCGGCGCTAGCAGGACAGCAACAGGGCTCCACAAGCGGGGGGCACTTGGGTCGAAGGGGAGCCCATCGCTTAGCTGATAGAATGGGTGGCCCGAGTAGTCAGGGCCAATCACCACCCGGTGGTGGGCCCACATCACTTTTTATCCTCACCGAGGATAATCCAATTAGGAAGTATACACGATTTATAATAGAATGGCCGCCCTTCGAGTACGCTGTGTTATTGACAATCATTGCCAACTGTGTAGTGTTGGCATTAGAAGAACATTTGCCTGAGGGTGATAAAACAGTATTGGCTCAAAAACTGGTATCCTTTTCACATATAGTTACTTAATTGGTTTTAAAATTTTAATAAATTTGTTTTTTTTGTGTTTGCAGGAAAAAACCGAAGCCTATTTTTTATGCATTTTCTGTGTAGAAGCATCGCTCAAGATCCTTGCCTTAGGGCTAGTTCTGCATAAACACTCCTACCTCAGGAATATATGGAACATAATGGATTTTTTCGTTGTAGTAACGGGGTAATTATCTTATCTGTTTATTTTTTATTAAAACATAAGCTTCATAAAAATGTTTTGAAAAAAAAAAAAAAACACTTGGGCAGGTTAACTAAATACAATATTATTGAATTCTTTTCCTACAAATTTAACATTTTTTTCAATTTTTATTTTATGATTTGTTTCATTTGTTTCATTTATTTTGTTTTTTTTTTTTTTTGTTTTTTTAATTTTCATTTATACACACGATTTAACAAAACTGTAATTATTTCTTAAAATAATTACTTCAGCGCTATGACGATCTTCGCAGAAGCCAATATCGATGTCGACCTGCGAATGTTGCGGTCTTTTCGTGTCTTAAGGCCGCTTAAGCTCGTTTCGAGAATACCAAGTAAGACGTCCGAGTGCTCAGCAAGGAGTGCCATTAAGTAGGAATTGTTCGCTGAACTTCGTTTAAGAATTTTACGTTATCTATATATTTTATAAATACATATACATATATGTTTAGATATATGTGTGTTCAGTTCATCAAAGTGTGTGTGTGTTTTAGACAAGCAAAAAATTACATAATTCTAGACTCTTACATAGCTGATCTTTAGTTAAAAAAATATACATATGCATAATAATAATTATTTCATCGTTCCTTCTAGTGTGTGATCTCGCAATGGCATTTTAGCTTTTAAACGCGTCAACTTGACAGATAATGTCTTCATAAATCAAGCAAAATGTAATTCGTCATTTTGTATCTCTATATACATAGTTTTAGCAAAATCTATACTATAGTGCCAGAGAAAATTAAAAATGCAACTTCGTCAATGAGTTCATATTCGAAATATTCAACTTCTTTCTCCGCTAGAATTATTACAAATAGCATAGAGTTTTTTTTTGTTTATTGTATTTTTATTTAAAATAGTTCATAATTACCTTAGTATAATTTGTGTATAGCTCGTGTAGTTTTTAAGGGCCGACTAGAATTCGTTGGCTTTAAAATAATTTGTTTCCAAAATCTCATAGTTTTCCTGTGTGAATAGATCCTTAGTTTTCATAAAATCTTTCTTCTAATTTATGATTCAAGTTACACTAGGTCACTTGAATTATAAAAAAAAAACTTTTATTTAATTAAAACAAATTTAACCAAATATATTTCTTACAATTGATGAATTTCAATAAATTATCTGTTTAAATGTCGAAAATGCATTTGTGTAAAAAAAAGGGAATTTACCAAAATGACCTAATGTTAGAAATATTTTCCATAAGTCGGAATATACATATTAACAATTTTATTTTCCTTAAGTGGGCTACAGCTGAGAAGAGAGATTATCGTTCATTTGAAAAACGTTATCCTGGAATCGTCATAACAAGACGAACAAAGACTACGAACTTGGAAATAATCCCCCTATACTTCATTCGTCATTTTGCAAAAACTATACAACTTCATTCAAGTTATTCGCAATGTTGTCTATTTAAAAGCTTGAAGTCAATACCTTGTAAAGGGTGTTTTTCTATACTGTGGTTTCAAGAAGAAATAAAATGAATATAATTTAAGGTTATGGCCAAGAATTTAGCTTTATTATAAAGATAATTGTCTGCCATTATGTTTTAAAAATGATTTCGGGAAAGTGGCCGCCGCAGCTGGCTCGAATAAATTCCAGTCGAGAGGCCCAATTTTCGACAGATCCAATTGTTGTGCGCGATGGGGGATGAACTCATTCGGGTCCTCTTCGATACTCTGCTCCACAGCAGCAATAGCGTCTTCGGTGCACACTGTACGGCATCTCTGAGGATGCGCATTATCCACTAGATTAAACGTGGTGCGAAACCCATCCATGGTTGCTCGAATTTATGCGATTTTGCGATTCTGTTGGCCGAATATTGGACGCAGCGTGCAATGCGTCGCGAGAACCGAACCATTATTTTGGTAATAAATTTGCCCGATTTTTGCAAACGTTGTTCAGGAGTAAATCTATTAATTATGAAATGACAAACCAAATTGAGCATACATCGATTGACAACTGTCAAAAAGACCAATTCCGGAAAAAGGATTGCCAGATTGAAAACCACACGTCTAAAAAAAACACCCTTTAGGAAATTTACTGAGTGAGGCCTTATGGCATTTTTATGTTAAACCTTTCCTTAACAACGACGATTTCAAACTCAATTTTCGTCTAGTATTTCTTACTAATAAATTACCATCCAGAAATTGGCAAAAACTTGCCGTTTCTCAAGAAAGGAACAAAAGGTATCAAATTCAGAGACATACAAACTGCAGTCTGTTAGTGACTGCATCTTATTGACAAAAAAGAATTACTTTATAAGGTATTTTAGTAACTTAAAAGTCATATTATAAGTCTTAGTAATATGAGGCAATCATTTAGTCATTTGACTGCAGTCGAAGTCTTTTAACTCTAATTCAATATATTTCCTGTAAGGCCTTCAATCACTTCTATGGGGTTTTTTAATAAGAGCGCTACAAAAGTTTTTTTTTAAATAAAACAAAAACAGTTTTGGATATCAATGAAATTCTTTATTTCTGTAAAACTACGGTCAATGCCATTATGAATGGAACTCGATTTCTTTTACATGGCCACCACGGGCACGCTTCCAGAAGTCCAGACGCTGAACCCAATTTTCGACGGTTTTCAAGCATAAATCGGACGATATCCGTTGCTGGCTTGTTCGCATAGACCATAGACTTGATGAAGCCACACAGCAAAAAGTCTAACGGCGTCAAATCACACTACCGAGGCGGCCAAGCGACTGGACCATTTCGTGTGATAAAACGTTCTCCAAACTTGGTTTCTAATAAATTGATTGTGACATTCGCTGTGTGGCTTGTGGCGCCGTCCTGTTGGAACCACATTTCCGCCAAGTCCATATCATCCAATTGGGGCCAAAAATAATCGGTTATCATTGAACGGTAGCGATCCGCATTCACAGTAACGTGCCGGTCTTGATCATCACGGAAGAAGTACGGCCCAATGGCGCCACCGGTCCATAAACCACACCAAACCGTAACTTTTTCGGGATGCAATGATGACTCATGGAGTACGTGTGGATTGCTGCCTGACCAATACCGCATATTTTGTTTATTGACGAAGCCATTCAGCCAGAAATGAGCCTCATCGCTGAAGATGATTTTCCGATGAAATTCCGAATCATTTTCAAGTTGTTGCTCAGCCCAATTCACGAACATACGACGCTTCTGGTGGTCAAGCGGTTTCAGTTCTTTCTTTCAATTTAATCTTGTAAGGATATAGGCCAAGATCTTTTCGCGAAATTCGCCACAACGACGTCACAGAGATGCCCAACGCTTGGGAACGACGTATGAGAGACATATTCAGGCTTTCTGAAACTGAAGCCTCAGCAATATTCTCGACACTACGGGCATTTCTTTGTCTCACTGGCACGGGAACATTTTGTACTATGCCTGTGGATTCAAATTTTTCCACTAGACGCTCAATTGTTGATCTGCCAGGACGATTATGACGACCATAAATTGGACGTAGCGCTCTTAACGTTGAGGCCACTGACTCCGAATTTCGGTAGTAAATTTTAATAATTTCGACTCGTTGTTGGCTCGTATATCTTTCTATCATGAAATGGCAAACTTCACTGAAGAGAAATGTTGAAAGAACGGCAAGAAATATGGCGGTGTTTGCTATCCCTGTTGCTCTACTTTTGTATCGTCCCTGTTGAAAAACCCTTTATAAGCATTTAGAATAACATTTTGACTGCTGATTTCAATTTTAAACCTAGATTCACTCTGAAAAATACTTTTTTTTATTAATTTAATTGTATTACCTTAAAAAGATGGCAGTCAACTGACCTTAAGAAAATAAAAAAAACTGAAAACAATGACAAAGCAATATAGTCAATTAACTTCTAGTCAATTCAGTGCGTTAGTTACAGCAAATTCACAATAATAAAATTGACTTCTGACTGATATTTTTAAACAAAAGTAACTTAGTCAAAGGTTTAGATATAACTTAAAGCTTTTATTCAATTGACTACGATTTTCTGACTCCAGTCATTAACTAACTGCAGTGTATCAATACCATAATAGATGTACAAATTTGTACTTATCAATATATATATATTTTTTTTTTAATAAATATTTTCAGCAAAAAAAAACTGTAAGATTAAATTTAATTTACAAATTCTACAAATATGAAATGTGGCACAATTAAATATTTTTATTTTCTTAAATTTTGATTTTTTTTTCAAATTTGATTTCGATTGGTTTTTATTTAGTACATAATTATCATTTTGTTTAGTCAAAAACTTTTTTTTTCTGTGTAATAGCTCTGTGGTGTGATTTAGTTTTTTGTTTTTTTTTTTTTGTTTTTAGAATACCAAATAGAACAATAATAAAGAAATAAAATTTCTTGGAATAATTAACAAACATTCTTTTTTTTTTTCTTTTTTGCTATTTCTAAAATGTATTGAAAAAAAAAAAAATTCTTATTAACGAATCGCTTGTTTGATGTTGATTGAAAAAATAAAAACATCAGGTTCATCACAATGTTCCCACAAAAAGGGCCCGAAGTAGATCTAAGAACATTAAGGGCTATTCGTGTGCTAAGGCCCTTAAAATTAGTTTCTGGAATTCCTAGTGAGTAGTTAAAAAAAGAACAATAGTTCGCTAGAGTTGGTTTATTAGTGTATTTGTATGTTTTTTTTTTCTAATTTTATTTAGATTTATATAGAAAAAAATGATTTGGAGAAAAGATGTTTTAGTCTTTTTTTCAAGTCATGTGAATATTAGAATAGTTCCATTATAATCTTATATTTATACCTATTATAGATGCATGCTTTTAATTATATATAATTTTTATTTTTGTTTAAAGTTCATAAATTAAAATAATAAACTTTTAAATTTCAGATATTTTTTTCAAAAATTACATAAACTAATACCATTTCTGTGTGTTTGAACACATTGAACAATCTTCCAGGTTTACAAGTAGTTTTAAAATCAATTATCAAAGCAATGGCACCGTTACTTCAAATCGGGCTTTTGGTCCTGTTTGCGATCGTTATATTTGCAATCATCGGACTCGAGTTCTATTCGGGCGCACTGCATAAGACTTGTTATAGTTTAGAGGATCCAAGTAAAGAAAATAATTATTTTACATTTTTAATCATAAAATAATAATTTAAAATTACAAACATTTTAATATAAAAAAAGTTTTTTTTTTTTGAAAATTAATTTCTATAATTTTATATTCCAATTTTATTTGCATCAACAGATAGAATTGTTAAGGAGGGCGAGATGGAAACACCGTGTAACACGGACAACTCCAGTGCTGCGTCAGGAGGTTCATACGTTTGTAATGTTAACACAAGTATGTGCCTGGAAAAATGGGTTGGACCAAATTCTGGAATAACTAGTTTTGACAATATCGGTTTTGCCATGTTGACCGTATTCCAGTGCATCACAATGGAAGGCTGGACTGCAATACTGTATTGGGTAAATTGCTGTGATTTAAACAAAAAAAAAAACAAAATTACTGTCTTAAAGTGATTTTCATAATCTTTGTGTGTGTGCAAACTGTATTTTTCACAATACCAATGCATTTTTTTTGGTATTGCGGATAGTACAGTGTTTTTCTTCTTTGTATAGTAAAAACAAAATGTATATGTAAAATCTATTACATGTATGTGAACTGTCCTATTTTTCAAATTTTCTAGATTGTTTTATTTCTAATAACAAATTACTATATAATTATCTAAATGTTCTCAATTGTGCTGCACTATTACGTTACCTATAAATTTACCTAATACAGAATTGCCTATCGATTACGATAGAAATTAAAAACTATAACAAACATAATATGCCTGCTTTAAGTGTGCGAACCATCAATTATTACTTTAAGATATCCTCCGGATATGCACACAGATACAAATTATTTCTTTGAAATTCTCTGCTTTTGGGCGCAAATTTTAATACCCATGCACCAAAAAATATTTTAAGAATATTCATTTTTTTGATCGGTTGTCTTTTAGTTTAAAATTATTTTTCTGAACTGAAAAGCGATATTAAAAATAAAAATTAAGAAGAATATACAGGGTGTCCCGTTAATAATTTATAACGTTGCTTCTGGGTTTAGCTTGACCCTTCAGAAAAAAATATTGCCCATGTGGCCTCTATGTTATATGGCGTTTTTTCAAAAAAAAATTTAAATATTACGACTTTACTCAAATACCTATGAACACTGCGACCATGAGTGTATGATTCTCATTACGTTTTTTATTTTTATAATATTCTAGAATATCTATACTAACAGATAGGCAGTATAATTTAACTAATAAACTAATTTTTTAATACAAAAATGACAAAATATTTATTTTCACCAAAGTTTGACCATCTCTAAAAAAAATAAAAATTTATGTGAGCTTACAAAGTGAATAATTTTAAAAATATTTTTGTTAAATGTACTTTCTAAAATGGTATAACACATAGTTGTGTTCTTAATAATAACCAATAAAACTAGCTTTTAACCTACCGAAGGAGCTTTTTAACATTTACTCAAATGAAAATTAAGTTACAGTGAATAGTCAATTATTAGTCCTTTAAAATTACTACTTGGTGGTGTAGTATGTTAATTGATGTTGTAGAATGCGTAAAAGGTAAAGAAAAATAAATATTCAAGTTATTATGGATAGTTGAAGTTATCGTATTTTCAAGTAACGAGAGCCCACTGTATTTATTTTTGAAAAAAATACCTCCTCATTATTCACCTATTATTAATTTATTCTCGCAATAAAATCATCATTATAAGCGATTTCTATATGTAAACAATTTATCCTAGTTAGCTCTTTTTTGTCAATGAACACTCGAAAAAAGGTGTGCTATGGTATTCGATCAGTTACACCACCTAACTCAGCTCAGTTAAGGAGCGAACTTGAATTTCAGATTTTGCAGGCCAATTAACAAATACCATAGTTCTGTTTCTTGCATCTGTTTCTGATGAATATACTTTAAGTCTTTATTTATTTGACAGGAAAAATTATATTAAGAGAGCTTAGATGGTAAAGCCTTATGAGGAATTGTCCAAACCAACACCCACATAATTTATTTGCTATTGAAAAACTATGTATTAAGCTACATTGCTACACAAATTGTCTACCATTCCTTCGATGTGTACTTACATAGGTACTGCAAAGAGAACTTGAAAGCTAAATTTGTGTCTATGGAACCTTCTTCCATTTTATAACTTTTGACATTAGCCATTCCATCAGGCACAGATAACATTCATCTATTGAACCACTAGCCATAGCCATGAAATTTGTAGGTCCCCTGCAAAACCCGCTGACTAACAACACGTACGTGGGAATATGGTTGAGAGGAGTTCGAAGTCACTAAAGTTTTCAACGAGCTGTCACGCCCACGGTTGCCACTTTCGTCATTTGTGTCCAAATTTGGTCATTTAATTTTCACTTGATCGCTTGGTCAATTGAATTAGGAATTATTTTAAGCCGAAAACGTTCGTTTACTAAATAACGGGTGATTTTTTAGCTGGTTTGGTTTTGGCAACACTGGTTTTGACAGCTGACGTGTGTTTAGTACCCTGTGTCACTGTCAAACAGCTTCAGTTTGGTTTGCAATTTAACCATGGATCGTCTTACAAATGAACAACGCTTGCAAATTATTGAATTTTACTATCAAAATTCGTGCTCGGTTCGAAATGTTCATCGCGCGCTGCTTGTGTTCAGCGATGAGGCTCATTTTTGGTTGAATGGGTACGTAAATAAGCAAAATTGCCGCATTTGGAGTGAAGATCAGGCAGAAGCATTGCAACAGCTACCAATGCATCCCGAAAAAGCCACTGTTTGGTGCGGTTTATGGGCCGGCGGCATTATTGGGCCTATTTCTTCAAAGATGATGCGAATCGCAGCGTTACTGTCAATGGTGAACGCTACCGAGCGATGATAACAAACTTTTTTTTGCCCGAAATGGAAGTTCTTGACTTGCATGATATGTGGTTTCAACAAGACGGTGCCACATGCCACACAGCACGCGAAACAATGGCGCAATTGCGAGGCGAGTTTGGTGAACAGTTAATTTCACGTTTCGGGCCGGTCAATTGGCCGCCTAGATCGTGCGATTTGACACCATTAGATTATTTTTTGTGGGGGTATGTCAAGGCTAATGTCTATAGGGACAAGCCCGCTTCGATTGACGCACTGGAAGCCAACATCCATGCATTTATTCGTGAGATACCGGCCGATATGTGTGAAAGAGTATGCCAAAATTGGACTCAGCGGATGGGCTACCTGAGACGCAGCCGCGGTCAACATTTGCATAAAATTATCTTTAAACATTAAATTGCAAGGTTCAAACTATCGATTCAAATAAATATTTCATTCATTTTTTCGAATTTTTTGTGTTTTTTTTTAAAAAAAAGTTCTAAACCTCTTAAAAAATCACCCGTTATAATACGTACTTACATCGCCGCACACATAGACCACATCAGTAAACATTATTAGAAATTTTGTAAATAAAAGGGTCCGCCATCTAACGTTTTTATTTTTCAACTAGTGCTTATTTCGTGAATGGTAACACTTAGCTCATGTCTGATTTAACAGATAATTAGTTTTATCCTTCCGCTGAACGAATATGGCTGTGTATACGCTTCGCTAAGTAGGCCTGCGATCGACTTAGAGAAGATGCCGATTTTGCCAAAAAAATCATCATTTCAGATGAAGCTCATTTTGATCTTGGCGGGTAGTAAACAAGCAAAATTGTGGCATTTGGGGCACAGAAAACCCGCACGCATACATTGAAAAGCCGATACACCCAAAACGAGTCACTATTTGTTGCGGATTTTGGTCCAGAGGCATAATTGGGCCATTTTTCAAGGAGTGGCCGTTACAGTCAATGGCGATCGTTATGGGGCCATGTTGAACGAATTTTTCTTCACAAAAATTGAAGAGGAGGATATTGGCAACATTTGGTTTCAACAGGACGGTGCTACGTGCCACACAGCCGAAGCTACACTCGATGTTTGCGCCATTTTCAAAAAAAAAAAAGAAGTTATATGGAGGACCCTTTAATATCTATAGATACGTACCCTTATCAAAAACATAACCTCTTGGGTCTTGCACAGAATCTAACCTAGAGAACAGAGAAAATTATTTACGCATTGAATATGCTTTTATCAGGAAATCTTCAAAAAATCAAATTTCACAAGTTTTAATAAAAATGAAAAAAAAAAAAAAAAATTCTATTTAGAACTTTTAAAACAACAATTTTAAATTAGTAACAAAATGATTTAAGAAATTTGTCAATAATAACTGCCAAAAGTATGTGTATACATGACTTGTCGGATTCCAAAGTTTAAATTACAACTTTGATTGATAGTTTTCTAAACTTGGTAGAGTGCAATCCTGAATAGGTTGTAAAGTTAGTTGTAAAAAAATATTATTTGTTACTTTTTTAGTTATTTATTTTTGTTATTTGCTAATAATAAATGAAACAAACTCAATAATTTTGTGTGTTCTTTAACATTTTCATTATTTTGATGGTCACTTTCTACTATACGTTTGGTCCTTTTTAATTTTCAATTTTAGTCACAAATTTTATTAATTTATTTATTCTTTGTACTGAATATCTTCTTCAAAAGATGTTGTTTTGCCTAAATAGACAAAAATGGGCCATAATTCTTTCAAAGACAACAAGGGAGCTTTTATCCACGATCCACCTGCGAGAAAGGGGTTCATGCTTCTGCACCATACAGCAGGACCGAGATGCTCGTCAGTTTCCTTGGAACTTTCTCCATAGGGTTTGATTTCTCAGTATCTTATCTAGACAGTCTAATGTCTTATCAAATAAACAAAACTACATAAACAGTAAAACTAATCAAAGGTCACGTTCTGACTAAATCTGATGGGATAGGAATCGACTCTTTTGATGAAAACCCAATTTTATTTTCTTCTGACTCCATTTCTGCAGCTGCTCGCTAATCGAACCTCCCATTTTGTTCGAAGTCTTCAACAGATTGAAATTATTTCGGTATAGAATATTTTTAACATTTTATTTCATCATTTAGTCGAGAAATATTAGTTTGGAAGGGATACTAAATCCAGACAATAAAATGCACCGTACAACTCCTCTCTATTAACAATGTCATAAGACGCTTTAAGATCGAAGAAAAGGTGGAATTCAGAATTTGGCACAAAATGAAGATTTAATCGTGGATAAACTTTCAAGGCCTGATGTAGTATTAAATATTTTAAGGGTAGTATGTCTCATGCTAATTGATTTTTACAAAATGATTAAAGGTCAATCATGCCAATATCGAACGTAGATACATAACACATGACAACATAAATATAGTTTTAATACTTTTTCCTATAAAAGTTATAAGAAAAGCATCGGTCTGTAAACTTATGTAGTATCAGTACGTATTCTGGGAACATTTTACAGGTCCACACATAAAAACTGATTTCCCCGAAAGCGTCTCAGTTCAGAAAAAAAAATAGAAAAAATAATAATTTTCCAAAACAATTTTATTGAGAAAAGAAGACAGGTCATGGTAAATTATCCTTTGCACCAGCATTGAATTTCATATTGTGTGCATGAATACCTACTCTTACTAAATATGTATATTTATCATTTAATTTTAGTATAAAATATATACACAAAAAATTCTATCTATATTGTATACCTACTCTATGTGCAAATATTTCCTATTTACTTGTGTGTAAATAAATGGAATATTTTAATATTGATTTTTAAACAAAAAACAGTAATATTTATGGACGAGACTAGAGACATGCCAATTTATAACAGTTATAACAGTTTTTCACCATTAATAGTGGTCGTGCGTTAACGCGCTTCGCGTGACTTGAAAAAATCTCTGGGTGCCTAAAATATGCCCACCGGTGGAGGGCCCTGGCCCTGCGGGGTCGCATAATCAATAATTTTGCAAACCAAAGTTGTTATAATTGACATGTCTAGAGTCACTTCCAATATTTATATCATACAACACATACACATACATACAAATGGTCGGGTACATAAAATTGACTATAAACGTTTATAATTCCTTTGTTGGCATCTCAAGCAAAGTTTCTTAGAATATTAGCCCTTCATATGTTTAACATTAAGATTAATATATTACCACTCAGAGTTCCCACTTCACATTATTTTTTTAATTTTCTAATGTTAATGTTCTTCGAAACACAAATTTCAATAAAAAGTTTGAACAAAATAAGTAAGTTTATAACATGTATCGTGTATACAGATATTTTAATTGGTATAGACTAAAAACTTAATTTTGGCAACAATCGAATTTTAAACTGTTACGTTTACCAATGAAATCATTGAGAACTTATAAGTAGAATAGCTTAATATTTTCATATAAAAACATGTCAAACAATGTCTCTTTGTAACGAAGCGTTAACATTTCATACTGCATTACTCTGGTGATTACTTTCGAAGTTGACGGCACTGTTTTTTTTTTTGGAAAATTATTAGATATTTCAAAATAACCACCATCGCTACTTTCTGGTTATTATTAATATAAAATTAAACAGAAATTCAGCAAAGAATACAGACTTTCAGTGATTCCACGGATCTTGGTATACATTAACAACCATCAATGAGAATTGTATTTATGATGAAAAAAAAGCAAAAATTAAATACCACCGACGAACTATTCCGCAAAAATATCGAAACAATTGTTTCGCCTTATTCAGGAGTATATACCTAGTGATTCATGTCTTGTTGACGTGTATTTTGTATCTAAGGGACGAGGAATAAATCTTTCGATTTTAATGCGGAATAATTCTTCGGTGGTATTTAACTTTTGCTCCACCTTGTATTACCAGAATACCGATAGACCGGAGCGAGTGAATCAATCGATTTGCCAGGATTAACCAGAATACCAGTTGCCAGATCAAAGACCGTTCGTAAATTAAAATATTGAATGGAAGTTTACTGTATCCTTAGAATGACACTGCTGGTTACATCGGCGGCAATTAGGTAGAACACAGGCTGTAAAGCATATAAGCATACATCTTTAGGTAAATGATCCATATACATGCCACTTATATAATATAGAAAAAAGTGTAAACATTTATTTTAATGTAAATGTTAAGGGCAACTGTCTTAAGAATATTTTCTCGAGGTGACAATCACATGTGTACCTATTTATATCTAGTTCATTTATTTTTACCCACCCTAACATAAATACGGAAAAGACTAGAGAAATACAAATTTTTGACAGTTATAACAGTTTATCACCGTTAAAAGAAAGTGTGCATTAACGTGCTCTATGTGACAACTATTCGGTGATAATTATGAATTTAATTAAAAACGCTATGCACAGTTTTAACAATTGGGTTGTTAAATATCGTTCAATATTTATCAACTATCAATTGTTTGATGATTAAAAATCGTAGTAATTTGGTAAACTTAACGATTTGATGACACTGAATGTAGTGGTAATGCCTATTTATTTGTATTGAGAATAAAGGCTTCTAAATTTGGGTCAAATTTTCTACCGAAGTTTTCATTGTAATTAATAACTTTCAAATTTTAATTAGAATCAATCAGATTTGGTCTACAAATAATTTTAAATAAAATATTAAAGCTGACGCAAATAAATTAGTTGTTCTAAGCAACATTTTCTTTATGAAAGCACACATTTGAGCACAAATTTTAAGACATTTCATACAAAAATTTGACCAAATCCTTGACTTTGACAATTTTACTTTTTACAAATTTTGAAATTCTGTTACCTTTTTTGTATATTTTGACTAATTGTGAAGCTCTTATTTCATATAAAGAATATAAAATCCCACTGATGAATTCAGTGTGTGTCAAATTATATTAATTTTGATCAAGCATTGGCGTGTGAAATTAGTTCTTTTGCAAAAAAAATCAACCAACGGAACTGGACCCGCGGAACCATATAAACAGTACACCTACCTTTACAAAAAAAAAAAAAACTTTCTCTCATAAATTGTCATTTCTTTATTCAATTCCTATATAAATATACAAGTTTACAACATTATTTTTTTTTTAAGAAAAATTTGTAGAATAAAACAATTTGTCTGTTTTTATATTTATTTTCACTATTCCACATTGATTTCAAAACTATTGTGTATATTTTAGTAATTTTTGTGATTATACTTATATAATGTGTCTTAATTATGTGTATATTTCCTAAAAGCAAAAAAAAAAATAACTATATAAATAATCTATTATGAATCAAATAACAATTTTCAATGTACATATAGTGAATCTGTCTTCATCTTAATCTACTTCTTCTTAATTTTGTATCGATATCGATTTTTATTTATAATAACTTGAAACAAAAAAAAACAAAAACAAAATTTAATTATTTCAGACCAACGACGCACTAGGTTCAATGTTTAATTGGATATATTTTGTGCCTCTAATAGTAATAGGCTCATTTTTTATGCTCAACTTAGTTCTTGGTGTTCTTAGCGGGTAAGTCCTAAAACACTTGTATTATTATTTACAATTTCTATTTTATTTTAATTTTCTTTCGTTTCCTTTTTATAATTCTATATTTTCTATTTTTGTTTTGTTTAAAACATTCTTATTTTAAATTATACTGCACAAAACTAATTATTATAATATTTGTTATTGTTAAAAAAAAAATAATACCTGTACATGTCATTTTTGAAGAGAATTTTCTAACGAACGTAATCGTGTCGAACGACGAATGGAATTTCAAAAATGCCGGACTAGAACATTATTTCAAAATGCCATGACATCATATCTTGATTGGATAACTCAAGCAGGTTTATAAAAAACAAATTTAAAAATATTAGTTATTTAAAAATTCAAGTAAATCCACTTATGCGACACAATATAATTATATTTCCCCAAAATATACACAAAAATATTATATACATAGTTGAGAAGTTTGATATGTAATAATGTGTGTGTCCAGTAAATTTATTTTAGATTGAAAATAAAAAAAATAATGTAATAATACCCATTTTTATATACATATAGGTGAACACAATCATCTCTTAGATATTTTATCCAAAAAGATGTGTGATGAATTGCTAGTTTTTTATTATTGTGAAGTTATATAACATTATTGTCCAATCATCCACATTACACAGTGGGCGGACAATTTTACGAATACGTAATTACGTAGAAAACAACAAGTAACAATTTTAGATGGCTCGAATTGTAAATGACACAATTATTAACCCAGTTAAATATGTCCAATATATTTAATAGACCCATACTATATAATGTCCAAAGAATAACATCATTCCCGTTTTATTTATATCATAGAAGTACATTATATTCACTTCATATCAAAAAATTCGGTTGGGAAATTAATATCCAGAAATATTCTCATTTAATTTTTAAGGGTAGCTAGGATAATGGTAATGGATACCTACTTACTTGAAATAGCTTTAGGCTGTAGGAGATTTACTTTATCAATAATTTAATTTTAGATACACGATTTGAATGAAACAACTAAGGTTTAAATGGAAGATTTATAGACAATTCGTACGAGAAAACCCAATTATCTGATTCCTTTATTGTTTTTACTTTAAACAATGGTTGAGCTTAGAAGCAAACGTATTACCATACGGTCTTATTCTTTTGCCAACAAATCCTTTTTTATATGCCTCAAATGGTTTATTTCAGTTTGAGTTTAAATGCTTCAAAAGTTGATATTACAAAGAAAATGGTGTTCACTGAAGTCCTACAAAGTATAAAAGTGTAATCCCATTAATTCAGTTCACCTAACAGATCAATTAACAGATCTAGTGCTGAAGAATATCGCACGTGTGTTCTTATTTGCCCGAAATGACTTAAATGTTCAGAAGAGCGCTTTTAAACTTCGAAGGGAAGGTTCACTGATTTTATTGTACGTTATCAAGATAAAGTTTTATATTTTACAAGCTGGCCCGCCCGGGTTCGCACGGGTAGACAAACCTAAGCTTCACATACAAAATACAAAAGAAAATATAAATAAATATTTAAACTACTTTTTGTAATCGAATACTAATTTCTTAGTTTTAACCCACTTCACGTTATAAATGTGACTGAAGTTTCAAAATCATAAAGTCTAAGTTCAACCTTTACTACTTTCCCCAACACATAAAGAATATTTGTAATCAAAAACCACTCTTTATGTTTATCCCATTTCACCCTATAAATATAAATTTTTTGAAAAAAAATTCCTTAAGCTATCCCCTAGAAAAAAACCTTTTATATAAACATACGTTTTTACCCTATTTCACCCTATAAATAACAAAATTTGCAAAAAAATATCCCTAAAGCCGTTTCCTTAGAAAAACCATTCAAACAAAACAATTATTTTATTTTAATCCCATTTTACCCTACAAATAACTAAAGTTGAAAAAGAATATCACAAAAGACACTTCTTAACCGACTTTAGCGCCACCTGTTGAACGGTAATATAATTGAACTGAAAAATGAAATGTGCACTATGCCACCTATTAAGAATTTTCTGACTTGTCCTTTTTCCTAAACCTTCGCGGAGCAGTTACAAACAAACCCGCAGAAGGAAGTATCCAATTTGGTCAAGTCGTTTTCAAGTTTTAAGAATCCGAACACACCACGATTCATTTTTATATATAAAGGGTCCGCCATCTAACGTTTTTTTTTTTTTTTCAACAAGTGCTTATTTCGTGAATGGTAACACTTAGCTCATGTCTGATTTGACAGATAATTAGTTTTGTCCTTCCGCTGAACGAATATGGTTGTGTATACGCTTCGCTAAGTGGGCCTACGATCGTTTTAGAGAAGATGCCGATTTTGCCAAAAAAATCATCTTTTCAAAAAAAAAAAATTGTTTATAATAAAATGATAATTTTTTTTTTTGTTTTAATATCGACCGGTTTGCGTTTAATTTAAACAAAAAAAGCATTGAGTCTTAAAATAAAGTAATAGATTTTGGACAACTGCCCATACGGCAATTGCAAACTTTTTAAATAAAATTGTGTTATTGTTCTGTCCCATCACCAATTTTTTTGAAAATTGATTTGGATGCACGACTCAAAATTCAGTCAAAATATAAAAAATTTAAGACCAAACACAAAAAGTGCATACAAATAAAAACATCGACAAATTTAGAACAAATTAGCAATTTTGTAAATATCTCGAAAACTAAAAGAAATGAGACAATTCTCGAGAGAGCGTGGTATACAAAATGTGAGATGGCATTAAAAGTCAAAAAATGGTCTGTAGGCTAAGTAAGAAATCATGCGACGAATAAAATTCGCGACAAACTTTCATTCACAAACAACTAAAAAGGCTTTTAGGTTAGTTTAGCAGAAAACTAGTTTTTAAAATAAATTTCATTTCACATTTTAAGTACACAAATAAAGATTAATGGATTTATGCATTTTCAACTTTACAAAATGTTTAATTCGAATAAGAAAAATTTCCAGATTTTGTTCAGACTTTAGAAAACAAATCTGACCCTGACAAGAAATCCAGAAATTAGAACTATGGCACATCAAAGGTGAAAATATTATTTGACAATGCGTGTTCTCATTAAATACTGCTAAGGAGAAAACATACAGAGACAGATAAAGTGAGCTAGAAATCCAATCCAAAATTTTCGATATGTGTGAAAACTTCTGCCTTCAATTTTGAAATCAAATCAAAAAGAATTTTATTTTATTTTCAGAACAAGAACTACTGCCATTCCATTGCCCTTAGAACTAACTCTCAAAAGATCTAACTCCCTCAAGCCCCAATGAACTTATTCCCACCAAATTTGTCAGTTGGACTTAGTGCGTGCTATTATAAGGACTTTATTTAATTTTAATTTTGAGGCTTAGTTCATTTTACGTTGGAATTTAGTTCCTTAAAATATGTGATTCAGTTCATATGAATTTTTCGTGGAATTTAGTTCATTGGGAGTTAACTCTTCTGGCAGGCAGTTGGTTCGTAGGACCCGATTCGCTGGCCTATCGGAAAGGCAAGTAGTTGAGAGTTCTCCCACACCCAATCGCATTTCATTCTATTTACTCCTTTTATAAAATTTGATTTATTTTGATTCCAATTTTTCAAATACTACACAGTAAAATTGCGGTCAATAATTGACTTAAACCCTTACTTCATATTTAAAACTTTGTCTTATTACTCAATAGTACAGACAATAATTTTACCTACAAAAATAAAAACTACTAGCTACATTGCCAAAAAAATTCAAGAAAATTTCACTAACATGTTAAATTTTTTATTTTCAAAATGGCGGTAAATGCAGAAGAGCTTTTTAGTTTTTTAGTTTTTTTGGTCCTAGAATCTGCAAACGGTAGTTTTTGTAAATATTTTCAATTATTTTGGAGAATTTTACTGGACTTTTAACTTAAAAACTAGAGTAAGCAGTCAATTTTATATTATTTTGCATTTGCGGTTGATAATCGCAGTCAATGTGCTAACGGTTCCAGTAAGTTGACTGCTGTAGTACTTTTTAAATATTTTAAGTGTCTTAGGCCCATTTGCTGAAACGAAACTTAAATATTTAACTTCAACCTAAGAGCTTTAGTGACAGTTTAAGATGCGGAAACGTAGAACATAAGCTTGTAAGTTGAACATAAATATTTAAGTTTCGTATGAGCAAACGGCTCTTAATCACTTAAAACTCGACTTTAAATCTTACTCAATTTTGGAAGTTACAGTTATAGTCATTTAACTACAGCCCTTCGGCTGTAAAAAATTAAATGAATAAATAAAAAGAAATGAAATACAGAAAGGACCTTTTTTGGTTTTACTGTGCTTTTGCGTTTTCACTAAAATATTGGCTAAAAAACTAAGACTTATAAATGATTTGTGTGTGACTGAGGCTCATTTGCTGAAACAACAGATAAATATTTAAAAGCAAGATTAGCGATTATATGACAGCTTAGCACATAACCATTTAAGTATAAAATAAATATTTAAGTTTTATATCAGCAAATGGATCTAAAATACTGAAAACAGTAACAAAAATACTGTAGTCAGAATATGAAAATGACTGTGGACTGTAATTGATGTTTAATTCACCGAGTTTTTTTAGTCTTTTCGCATGCATTCTCCATTAAAAAACTGCTTCCTCAGTTAACTAGAGTAAGCTTACTCTAGTTTAACTCACCATAGAAAAAATTGGCCTTACAGAGTCAAAACAGTTATAAAGTAGATCTTTTTAGTCAACTGACTGCAGCCACCAACTCATGCAGAAGTAGCATCTCTGCGGCTATTAGTCAGAGAGGAAAAGTGTGTATAACTAGGAACAGTATTGAGCTTGACATTTTTTAACATTTTCTTATTGAATTTACAAGTCTCTGCAATTAGTAGACAAGACAATTTTAAAATGAAATTTCAGACGTTGACCCAAGAAACTAAAAAAAATTAGGAACCGCTTTCTGGGCACTAATAATTTATATAATACACATATTAAGTTCAACTTGAAACAAGAAATATTTGGAATATCACGTTAGAAGTGGAAGTTACGGCAATTTTATGCCTATATGCATTAGACTTGAAAGTGAAAGGGAAATATAAATTCACAAGTCCAGATTGGTACCCCATATTTAATCGAGATTGACTGTATTTTGCATAGGCTTTGTTAGTGCCAAATGGTAGAATCTTGTTTATCAATATAAATTATATTTTTAGTTCAGTGTAAATACAAACATTACATTATATACATTTCTCTCGATTTAATTTTATGTTTTTCCATATTTTATTCCTTTAGTATCTATATCTTTTTTCTGAATTTTTATTTTGATTAATATTTATGATTTATGATTAATTTTAAAACTATAACTTCTCCTGGTTTCAAAAAGTTTTCCTTTGTAATTGTAAAAAAAAAAAAATATAAAATTGCATTGTTTTCCCAAAAAAAAAAAAAAAAAAAAAATCCACCAATGTTTTGTCTTTTGTAGTGAATTCGCAAAAGAACGAGAAAAAGTAGAAAATAGGCAAGAATTTCTTAAGCTTAGAAGACAACAGCAACTAGAAAGAGAGTTAAACGGCTATGTTGAATGGATTTGTAAAGCTGGTAGAGTATTTAATTACAAAAAAAAAAAAAAAAAAAATTAAAATATATAGTTGAATGCTTAATAACATAAACAACAACACTGTTGATTTCTTCATTTCTTATAAATGTTCCTGCATCATTCCTTAAAAATACACCAATGTTCCTCCTCAATATAAATACAAAAAAACATCCTGTGCTTGAAAAAAATTTCTTTTTATTTAAATTTTGTATAATGATTTTGTTTTTTGTTAACGCTTTTTTTTAATTTTGTTTTGTGATGAAAATTTCAGAGGAAGTGATACTAGCCGAAGAGAGAACAACAGAAGAGGAAAAAATGCACATAATGGAGGGTAAGTTTGATTGTGTTTTTTTTTTTTAATTTAATTTAATTAAAATATTAATAAATAAATTAAAATAATTTTTTTTTTGTTTAATTAAAGCGAGAAGAAGAAATGCCGCTAAAAGAAAAAAGCTGAAAAGCTTAGGAAAATCCAAGTCAACGGATACAGAAGAAGAAGAAGGCGAGGAAGATTATGGTGATGATGGTATGAATAATAGAATAAACAAATTAATTTTTTTTTATTATTTCAAAGGATTGATTTAAAGAAAGCCTATAATATATAATATAAGGAATTAGAGCATATTATATTAACAAAACTTTGTTTCACAAAATCCCTCGAATTAAAAGATAAAGAGAGGCAGTTTGCCAGATTTTATTGGCGGGAGGGAATTGGAGGGAATTTCTTGTAGCCTAAAAATATGCAAACATTTCTAACACTATTCTTTATATAGCTATGTACATGGTGCTCCTGCTCTTTATTGACATAAAGTGTGGAGCTTATCAAGATATCGAGATCAATCTATAGCTGTGCTTTGTTTTACGATAGTGGCTCTCTCTTTGGTTGATTTTTGCTCAGTAAGTATCCTGGGAGTAATTAAGCAACTGATTCAACGATGAGGTCTACAGAGATCAGATCACGAAAGACCAACAAGATCGGTCGATTGAACGATCATTACATTCACTAGACCTATAGGAAAAGTTAGGGAGAGCAATCGTCATAACGATGATTGTTTAATTGACCTATCGTTTTAGTATAACGCAATCTGAGTCCAGGGGCTCAGTCAGTTTCAAGTTGGGAATTCACAAAACCTGTTCTGTGAAATGATTACATGCTCGACGTCGCTCAAAAGTGCTGCTTATAGAGTAAAGGTTTTCTTCGACGATGCTAGAATTTTGAAACCCCTACCTCGGATCTATTTGTAATTTATCAAGCCCTCATTCGTTCAAAGCTTCAGTATTACTTTCGCGTCTGCGCAGGTCTTATATACTCTCTTGAGTTTCTTGGAAAGAATTTCAAATAGAGCTTTGAAAATGACAAGTGGTAAACTATAATGGAACCGTACTGCAATCTTTCATGTCTTTCATTACTTTATCACAATTGATATAAATAGTGTTCTAACAAAATAGCCATATTTCCCTTAAACAATTCTAACTTAATACTTGCACGGCAGCTAACTGCAAAAATTGAATGTGGCATGTTTAACCTAAATATCACTATGTTTCCTTCTCATTTTGATATTCAGAACTTCAAAATCAATATGTGCATCGGTATTGCCTCTTAAGTCCTTTCCTATTTCCATAACGGTCGCCCTGCGCAGAACTCCTTTATTAGTGCGTTGTCATCAGAGTTATCAACGAGGAGTAAAATTTCGTAGCAAATTTTGGAAATAAGTGTTTGAAAACTAAAAATTTCGGACTAGATTTTTTAAAATTAAAGCTTTAAAAGAAAATTATTAAAAAAAAAATGTACATTACCTACTTCAAAATCTATAATTTTATTGAATTTTTGAACAACAACAACAACTTAAAGGTGCTACCACCAATTTGCTTACAAATTAATTTATAATTCGTTTATTTGGCTAGAGATACAGCTGTTTCAAGGGGTGCCAAGCCGCCTATCATCAGTCTCCTCTTTATAAGTGGTGCTGAGCTTTAATCCAATTTTATTATGAAAAACTTTCTACATGCCCACCATATTGATCGAACCCATGATTTCAGATTTGCTCAGTCTTAGAAGCCGTATGCACTACGCATTCCGCCGCTTGAGACCACTGACGTCACAGATCGAAAATGGGTTGTTTTTTGTTTATCAAATGCATTAAGTATGCTGTCTTGTTCCGCCTCCATTTTTCTCCATACCTTATTTTATTTTATTTTATTTTATTTTATTTTATTTTATTTTATTTTATTTTATTTTATTATATTTTATTATATTTTATTTTATTTTATTTTATTTTATTTTATTTTATTTTATTTTATTTTATTTTATTTTATTTTATTTTATTTTATTTTATTTTATTTTATTTTATTAATATTATTTTAAAATAAACTAGCAATGGAGAAATTTGTACTGTTTTATAGTGTTAATTTTTCTGTTATGAAAATATGGGAGTAGATATAAAAAAAGCGGTGTGTCTGAGTATATTTTTTTTCTTTCTAAAAATCTACTCCTATCGGAGTAAGTTTTTAAGGCTGAGGGCATTATAAGAAAGCGTATATTTATACTTGTTTCGATTTCAATTAAACAAACCACCACTAAATTTTCAATATCCTGGAACCTAAGATGTATCCAAATTTAACAATTATGCTGAAAACCAAATGAAAAGTCTCCAAAATGCATTATCGAAAATTCAAAAACTAATAACATATTATCTCAAAACCTTTTGCGTAGGTATATGGGCTTTCTTTAAAATCATTTCTTAAATTTCTTAAATATAAATAAGTACCGTAAACAATATTTTTTTTTTTTACTTTCTATACCATCTAAGAAGATTTCCATAATATTTTACAATTTAGTTAAAATTACAATTTATTACAATTTATTGATTTTAATTTTGTATATCAATTTTATTTGGTGTGTGCGCATAATTATCATTCAACCAAATTTTCTTTCAGTTGAGACTGATAATGAAAAGGAAGGTACGACTTAAGTTATTTTAAGAAAATGAATGCGATTGTGCTATAGTATTATATCTTATACATATTAAAAATAAGTAATATTAAATACAGCGTGTTCCGCAAATTTTCCAGAACGCTTTTGTAAACAATGCATAATATTCACACTTAAAGTGAATAACGTTATACTCATTATATAGTTAGTTACTATAGTTTCCAAAGCTTTAAAAAATTATGCTATGCTGCTGAAATTTAAATGCAAAGCAATATAACTCACATAACTCAGGAAAAAAAAGACACCCTTTAAGGATAGGGCGCAATTTTTTTTTTTTTATCTTTAATTAAGGATGTGTTGTGAAATATTTTCGTTTTTAAATTTTATTTTAAATTTTAGTGCAGCTTCAATGTAAAATGTTTTAGTGTTAGCACAGATATGTGTTGCACATTTCACCTGCAACTTGTATAACTATATGTTACAACTTAATTAATAAGTTGTACAATATTGTCCTAAGAGGTTAACTTTTCGTTTATTTGACGAATAACCTCTTTGCAAACGTTATCCCATACGTCATTTAAAATATGGATGAGAATAGAGAAATGCAAATTTATAACAGTTATAACAGTTTATCGCCCTTAAAAGTGGGCCTGAGTAAACAGACTTCGCGCGACTTTAAAAAATAAGTTCTTGATGCCAGATGTTTTGTCACCTACTGAGGCCTCTGGCCACATAAATAGTACTTTTATAAACAAAACTGTTATTAATTTGCAAGTCGAAAATCATTTCCTTAAAATATACATAGGTACTTGCAAAGTGTAAGATTGTGGATTATGAATCCTTCTAGAGTATAAGTCCGAATATGACATAGCTCGACAACTTCGATGAGTTTAATAAATTTCCATTCAGAACCTATGAGTATGTAAGATAAGTTTTTAAATGTTTTAAAACAGCAGAGAATTATACGTTCGTCACCCTTATATTTGATTTAATTTTATTTACTCTACTCCTTGACTTGTACCTAATAAATGTATTTTTTGTTGAAATTTACAAAATCAATAAAAGCCCATTAGGGTTGGCAATAAACTTGGTAATTGGGGTATATAGGGAAAATATCAGGTAAAATCAACCAGAAATTAAAAATATATTTCAGATTATTATTTTTCATCACTGTTAACTGAATTTTGTAAAAGATACAAAATTTTAACTCTATGACACTTTGTAGCCCTATTGGCCCGGCTACGCAGTTTGCCATAGAAAATCTTTACGACAAGTTGAAGGCAATTTATTGAGCGACAATTCTTTTCAACAGCCAGTTGTGAAAGTTCCGTTGCTTAGCAACGTTCTCAAACATTGTAATTGCTCCGTAAACCTCGTCTATCACTCAGAAATGTCGCTTTTCGCACAATGACCGCTACCATAATCTCATATGTTTTAATTTTTTCCCCTCTGTCACATGTCACTCAATGGGTGTGTAAGCCCCTACACTACCATTTATAAATAGTTTTGTTAAATCAACATGAAATCTGGAAAAATTAACTTGGTCTTTTACTAAACTGACAGCACTGGCCTGTGTAATTTACATGACTCAATGTTAAAGTAACCCAGTTACCATATTGACATCGTCGCTAGGGCAACGATGAATCAACATCATGTCACACTGTAATTTAGACAAAAAGAATGCTATATTGTAGAAGAAACACTCACTTTTTAAGACTTAATTACGAAAAATTGCATTTTTTGACCTTTGAAAAATAAAAAAAAATTATTTTTATTTTTAATGATAAAGCGTGTAGATATAGAACTTTGAAATGGAATAAAACCAAAATAATTTTTTTTTAAACTCACATGAAATTTAGTTAATTCGAAAGATAATCTTCTGAAATTATAATTTAAATATGATTTCTGGAATATGACCGCCACGGCTGACTCGAACGTAGTGTAACCTGGAGCTCGAATATTCGATGACTTTTTCCAACATTTTGTGGCCGTATGTCGAATGTTGTCCTCCAAGTGGTCAATCGTTTTTGATGGCTTATCGACATATAGCATAGCGACCTCACATGTCCCGACAAAAAATAGTCAAGCGGCGTTAAATCGCACGATCTTGGAGGCCAATTCACGGGTCCGTAACGTGAAACTATGTGGTTACCAAACATTTTCTTCAATAAATCAATTGTGGCACGAGTTGTGTGACATGTTGCGCTGCTTTGTTGAAACCACAGCTCCTGCACATCTTGGTTGTTCAATTGATGAACGAAAAAGTCAGTAATCATGGCTTAATAGCGGTCACCATTGACTGTAACGTTCTGGCCAGCATCGTTTTTAAAGAAGTACGGACCAATTATTCCACCAAACCATAAAGCACACCAAACAGTCAGTTTTTGTGGATGTGATGGTGTCTCAACATAAACTTGAGGATTATAATCACTCCAAATATGGCAGTTTTGTTTATTGACGTATCCATTCAACCAAAAGTGAGCTTCGTCGCTAAACAAAATACGCTTATGAAAATTGGGATCAACGGCAATCTTGTTTTGGGTCCATTTGGGCACAATTTGTAAGCTTTGTTCAGGCGTCAGTCTATTTATGTTGAAATGCCAAACCAAACTTAAAACAAATCACTTGACAAAATGGCGGCCTGTTAGAATAGTGTTGCCAACTCAAAGTTATAAATCTCTAAAAAAAAAACAACCTTTAGCTCTAAGAAAAAAATTATATATTGTTTTTTTGAAGAGTGAATAATCTAAAAAATTTCGGCAAACTATTCGGCAAACTACGACAGGACTAACCGTTTAGGAATAATTTGAGAAAAACCGATATTTTCGGCATTCACCATTCTTAAAAACGAAATATCTTCTAAACGATTGCTCGTAGGAAACAAAATTTTATAATCACATAATCTACAAACTTTTCAAAAAAAAACTTTCTAATTGCTTCTACTATCTGAGATGCATAAGAAAAACCGATTTTTTCTAAATTAAACCTTGAATATCCTTCTGTACAATTTTTCAGCTCTATGCTAGGTTGATTGTCTATTTAGACTGGACTTAAGTTGAAAACTATTATTATTTTACTGAGTAGTAGTAAGAGTAATATATTATATATAATAAGTGCAAACTCTAAAAATGTATGAAAGAATTAGGTACTTGAATTTAGATTTTGGTGTTTCCATTAATCATTGCAATGTCATATCCTATTCCCAGCTTTAATCAGAACAGCGAGTTAATTAGTTTCACTCTATTTGGATTAATTTCAACTTGTAACTGCGTGCTCCTGCTCATAACTACATTATACCCCACAATAGCACCAGTAAAAAAAATTCCTATTATTTTTATTTCTATTTAGATATTTATTGTAAAAATGGTAAATCACATAAAATGTATCGCCAACAAATTTGTTTGTGTATTAAATTTTACTTCTGCAAAGTATAAAAGTTTTCCTTGATGTGAAAAAAAAACATACAAAAATAAACTAAAACAGTACCACTTTCAGGATATCTTAAATCGCGAACGAAAACACAAGGCACATGCAAGGGTTTCTGGCATGCGGAAAAGCGATTTCGATTCTGGATCCGACACACCGTCAAAACGCAATGGTTCTATTGGTTCGTCATAGTTTTGGTGTTTCTGAATACTGTTTGCGTAGCTGTAGAACATTACGGCCAGCCAGAGTGGCTTACGAAATTTCTGTGTAAGTATTTACAACAGCTATGGTTCCAATCTCACCTTTGAACGGTTGGCATGCTGATGCAGTTTCATCACTATAGTAAAAAATAAGCCTTGGATGGCTTGTCTATTTGCCCGCATACACCCTAATCACAGAATCCATCGGAATTGGAATTTTCAACTACGAATTATACAGAATTGTTCTTTTCTGAAAAAAAACTTCTGGAAAAAACGTAGCACAAGAATTCCGATTCCTATGGATTCTTTATACCGAATGCGGGGGTTGATAATGTGTCATATATAATTTTTGTTCTTGTTCTTTTCTTTTTGTTCCAACTCTATTTACAGATTTTGCAGAATTTGTGTTTCTCGGTCTTTTCATGACAGAAATGTGGGTCAAGATGTACGCTCTGGGTCCACGGATATATTTTGAATCATCATTCAATCGTTTCGATTGTGTCGTCATTAGTGGTTCGATATTCGAAGTGGTGTGGTCCGAGGTGAAAGGCGGCTCATTCGGTTTGTCCGTTCTACGCGCCCTCCGTTTACTACGTATATTCAAAGTGACCAAATATTGGTCGTCGCTGCGGAATCTTGTGATTTCGCTGTTGAACTCGATGAGATCCATCATTTCATTGTTGTTCCTGCTCTTCTTGTTCATTCTGATATTTGCATTGCTTGGCATGCAATTGTTCGGTGGACAATTCAATTTGCCGGATGGTACGCCCGAAACAAATTTCAACACATTTCCGATTGCACTATTAACTGTATTTCAAATACTGACCGGTGAGGATTGGAACGAGGTCATGTATCAGGGTATTATATCACAGGGTGGAGCCAAAAAAGGAATGATTTATTCGCTGTAAGTTTTTTTTTTTTTTTTTTAATTTTTTTTAATTTTTTGTGTTTGTCTTTTGTTTTATTTTTCAATTATTTATAATCAGTTCCACCTGTATATGTGTATAACTTCTACTTCTACTACATAAAACGTATATAATACCGAAACGGCTTTAGATTCATGAACAGTCTGCGTCACTTGATTTTTGGTTAAATGTATTTATGTATTGGAATTTTTTTTAACCAATCACCGATTTCTTTAGTAACTAAATATTTTTCAATATTTTGTCTGTATAAATGTGAGCGTTGGAAAGATATTCCATAAATAATTTTTTTGTTTGAGAACTGTAATCCCAAAGAACATTTTCAACGGTAATTTTATCGATAGTACTATCGATAAGTTGCAAACTTTTGATAGTTAAGAGTAGGTACCTACCTACCAAAATCAAAAATCCTGGCAAATTTTCTCAACTTTTGCATTATTTTCTCTTTTATGACTGGACAATAAGTATCAATTAACTTTTTCAATATTTTGTACGTACCTAAATGAAATGCATATATAGTAAAAATTACAATTAGAATTTAAATTAAACTTACAACTACAATTGCAATTACAAATTTCAGCAAAAAAGTAGTGCAAAATTAAATACTTTCCCATTTTTATCCAGAATTAGAGTGAGAGTGATTTGAATTTAATTGCTTTGGGCCACTAAATAATAGTTTTAGTTTGTTCTAACATTACTTTTCCAGAACTTGAGCTTAAATTCAAAAATTCACACTCTTCCCCCAAATTACTCTGCGATTGTAATTCAACGTTTCTCTCCTTCTAATTAAAATGCTCTGCCTCTGTCTTTCGATAAAGCAGAAAATCTTAAAAATTCCATAACTTTCAAAATGGGGGCAGTTCCCATAAGGTGACAATATCCCAAATCAGGGTCTTACTCTACCTTATCTTAGTCTATAACCGCAAGTTTTTAACTGTTACTTACAAATTAACAGTGTGTGGAATTTTCCAAATTCCACTTTGGACTTTGTGTGCCTTTTTTGTAAAAATATATTTAGTTACGTTAACACAGTAAGAATTTACGGTAAAAACTCAAATGGATACGCAGACTTATAACTCGAAAAAAGTCTAACAATCCAATGCAACTCAATCATCAATCAAGTGACGTGGAGTGTATCTTTTAATACATAACAAGCGAGTACTACGACTGTTTAAATAATTTGACAATCATCAATAGAAATGTCAAATTTAATTTGTTGTATGTCAATCAAATACATAGATATACCTATTTAGCTAGTTCGGGTTTCTGAGATCCCAGAGATCTATCTCACAGCAATCTCAAAAATTTAAACGCAATTCGTCAGCGTAATTCCTCACTTTTGCTGTAATAAAGCTGAGACGGATTTTTTTTTTGGATTCGCTTGCTCAAATGTTTATTATTGTATTTGATCAATTTTTAGAACAGAGATATGGATATAGTCCTTTTGACGTCCTGCATAGAGATCCTGTCTTAATCCTCCTCTGTCAAATTGACAAAGCAAAATACCTGAGACCTCAGAAACTTGAACTGGCTGAATGTTATATATATCCTTCAATAATAATAATTTTAAATAAATTACTGTATTTTGTACTCGTAATAAATATTGTGTCTTGTGTCGGATCCACATGTTTGTATCATAAAGTAGCCCATCCTGTAGCCAATAAAAATCATTAAAAGTATAGATTGTGTAAAAACGTGGCTAGTTTAAAACTATGATGATTTTATTGTATGTAAACGTATAACTATATAAAAAAAGACAAAAGTCAAGATCAAATCGTTGAACGTTGAACCATTAATGTGCGCAATCATCATCTTCGCAAAAATATCTTTAGTTTCGAAACCAAAACACAGATTTGATTTTTAAGAGAATTAAATAACAAATTGTTGGAAATCCAAAATTCGATTATATAAAAAACAAAATTTTCATTTTTGGATATGAAGGATCAGAAAATTCATTTTTTTGTTTTTCCTCTTTGAAACCACCAAGTAGCTAGCTAGTTAGTTTTTTAAGACATTTTTTTTAGATTTTTAGAATACTATACTCGTATTTATTTTGGTCATACTTCTTTCCAACAATTTTAATTCTCTTACTAAAATCTGATTTTAATCTCTCAAGTGACAGGTGATTATAGTTGTTTTTTTTTTTTTGTTCGAGCATGTGTTACAAATTATTATTATTATTAATAATTATATTTACCACTTGTTTTCATATAGTTTCTTCAACTACAACTATAACACTTTAGGTTGCATGAATTTTTGATTTTTATTTAAAATTCAGGGTTCAATTTGTTAAAGATTGTTTTATTTCAACTAGTTTTGAATATTTATTTAATAGAAAAAGAAATATTAACTATAAAAAATAATTGGAAAGCATTGCAGGCTTTAAAATTGAAAGCGCCTTTATAACTTAGGGCGGTGTTTATCGAGCGCTTTAAGGTTTATGAGTTTATTTTTTGTGTTAAAACTACTTTTTTCTCAAGTTTTCGGATATTTTTTTTCAGGATAGCACTATTATATCTTTAGAGCGGTCTTGACCACTCATAAATCTTATGAACGCTTATGGGCTATTATTGAAATTGTTTTACACAAAATAATAACTATCGGGACTCGCCTGAACTTATTTTGTTTCACTCTTATTCCAAAACAACATTGAGCTTTGACTATTTTGGTTTTTTTTTCAGTACTTTAAAACTCCACAGGGGTTCTCAATTTAAATCTGTAAACTATACAAACTATGAATACAGGTCAATGCCATTTTTGACAAACCACCGAGTTTAAAAGGTTTTCTTTGTGACAGGGTGCATTATTTTATAGAAATAATATATTTTCATGTTCGAGCAGCAAAACTGTGTCTAACAGATGAGACCACCAAGTTTTTTTTTCACGATTTTATTGTTCTGTTTTTAGTACATGGAGCCAATAATATCCGTTAAACATACATTTTCTCAACTGGATTTGTGAGGAGGAGCATTTAAGTATGGTGGAACGAAAAGAAGTAAATTCTTTTTCTCAAAAACTAGAGGTCATTTAAGGCAATTGTTTTTTTTTATTTTTTGACTTAAAATTAGCAAAAGCATTGAATATTTAAAACAATAGTATTATTTAAATGACGTGCAATTTAAAAAAAAATTACCTAGTTTAAAAAAAAAAAAAAAGTTATTATTAGTCTCGACCTAACCTTTACGCTCTAGCCTTTTGTCGCATTTAATGCAAATCACCATGTATATTTTTAAAATAAATATTTTCTAATGTTGAAGTTCCAATTTTCTTGAAGAAGATCCACAGTTTAAGACTAAAATTTTGTTCAGCTTTTAGGCCCGATTCTGGCTTAATTAACGTCAGCCATAGTTGGACCGAAAAGAAATTCGTAAAAGGTTCAAAAGCTGACATTACATCCAGACAAAACAACGGTTTGGTATATGCGGTCGGAGATTCAGCTGTACAAAATTATATTCATCATCATCGTCGGCTGGACAACCGGGGTCCGGTCCTGGCCTCCTTCAACAAGTCTCTCCACCCATCCCGGTCTCGAGCCGCCGCCATCCAGTTGCGCACCCCAAGGCTCCGGGCGTCCTGGTCTACGCCATCTCTCCAGCGCAAGCATGGTCTACCACGCTGTCGTCTACCATAGAATGTACCACAAAGAACTTTCCGAGCAGGTTCCTCTTCGCTCATGCGAGCTAGGTGCCCTGCCCACCGGAGTCTACCGAGCTTAATTTTTGTCACGATATCTGCTTCAAGGTAGATTGCGTACAATTCATGATTGTACCGTCTCCGGAATCGTCCTTCCTCACATATGGGGCCAGCAATTCTCCTTAAGACTTTTCTCTCGAACGCGGCTAAGAGGTCGGAGTGCCTTTTGCTAAGCACCCAAGTCTCGGATCCATATGTGAGTACTGGCAGGACCATGGTCCTGTACAGCAGAAGTTTTGAAGTTATGGTGAGATTTCTGGATTTGAAGAGCTTTGACAGACTATAGTAGGCTCTGTTGGATTTGAGAAGCCGCCCGCGTATTTCTTCTTCTATATTGTTATCGGCTGCTACTATTGACCCAAGGTATTTAAAGGATTGCACCACTTCAAATTCGTGCTCCGCTACCTTGATTGTTTGACCAACTATTCCTCTCGCATGCGATTCCACCATGTACTTTGTTTTACCTTCACTAATGTGCAGCCCCAGATTTTGCGCCGCCTGCTCGATCTGGATGAAGGAATCATGTACAGCTTGCTCAGTTCTTCCGATTATGTCGATGTCGTCTGCGTAAGCAAGTATCTGGCTGGACCTGTTGACGATGGTCCCTCTTGTTGCCGTGCCAGAGTCACGGATTGCTTTCTCCAACGCCAGGTTGAAGAGGAGGCAGGCCAAACCATCCCCTTGTCGGAGTCCATTAAAGATGTTGATTGGTTTGGATAGCAATCCGGCTATTTTTACTTGGCTTGTTACGTTGGTCATGGTCAACCTACATAGTCGTGTCAATTTATTTGGGATGCCGAATTCTCTCATGGCTTTGTAAAGTTCTACCCTGGCTATGCTATCGTAGGCGGCTTTAAAGTCTATAAACAGGTGGTATGTTGGGATGTTAAATTCTAGACATTTTTCCATCGCCTGCCTAAGGGTAAAGATCTGATCAGTTGTTGATTTGCCTGGAATGAAACCACACTGATATTGTCCGATGATGGTTTTAGCGTATGGGGTTATCCGGTCTTGTAGGATAGAGGAGAGTATCTTATAGGCGGTACTCAACAACGTGATACCTCTATAATTGCTGCACGTTGTGACATCTCCCTTCTTATGTATGGGGCAAATTATACCTTTTCGCCAGTCTTCTGGAATTTCTTCATGCTCCCACACGTGCACTATAATCTCATGAATTGCTTGACGTAAAGCTGGCCCACCGTGTTGAAATAGTTCGGCTGGTATACCATCGGCTCCCGGGGCTTTGTTTTTCTTTAGCCGGCCTATAGCCTTCTCAACCTCTTCTATGCTTGGTGGCGGCAACATAGGGTACTCTTCTTGAAGTAGTGGAGCCTCCACTTCTGCAATGAGCTGACCATTTAGCAATTCATTGAAGTACACTTCCCATCGCTCCAGTATGCTTTGAGGATCGGTGATCAGATTTCCCTCTCCGTCCTTGCAGTATGTGCCGCGTGGTGTGTACTGCGTCATGTTTCGGACGGATTGGTGGAACTTCCGCGCCTGGTGCGGACCTCGCTCTCGGCTTTTCTCTATTTCACAGATTATGTTCTTCTCCCAGGCTGATTTTTTCTGTCTGTGAAGCCGTTTTTCAATTATTCTGAGCTCTTTATATTCGTCTTCGCGTGCCCGCGTTCTATGAGATTGTTGCATTGCTCGGTACGCAACATTCTAACGTTCAGTCGCTAGCTTGCATTCATCATCAAACCAGTCGTTCCGATTTCTACGACTGCTGCCTAAGATGGAGTTGGCAGTACTAATGACAGTATTCTTAAGGCGTGTCCACTTCTCATCTATGCCCAGCATACTGGCTCCAGGACTTACTCTACCCAGTTCTAGGGCGAGTCCTAACGCATTACCAAAGGTGTTACTGGTGTTTTCATTGCGCAGAGCAGCCGTGTTGATTCGAACCTGATCGGCGGATGCAATACGTCTTCGCAAGGCAATCCGCCCTCGGAAAACCATACCAACAAGATAGTGATCCGAGTCGATATTGGCACCTCGGTACGTTCGTACCGTCATCAAGTTCGAGTCGTGGCGACGGTCTATCAACACGTGGTCAATTTGGTTACGAGTGACTCCATCAGGTGATACCCAGGTGGCTTTGTAGATATCTTTACGCGGGAACCTGGTACTCGCAACGACCATGTTTTTCGATGCTGCCAATTCTAAGACTCGAAGTCCATTGTCATTAGTGTTCTCATGCAAACTATGGGTGCCTGCGTAATGCCTGAATACCGGCTCCCGACCTATTTTTGCATTCAAATCCCCAAGGATGATTTTTACGTCATACCTTGGACAGGCATTGAGGGCCCTCTCGACTTGTTCCTAGTAAGTCTCTTTTTCTTCGTCTGAGGACTCCTCCGTAGGTCCGTGAACGTTAATGAGGCTGATGTTCTTAAATTTGCCTCGCACGCGAAGGGTGCATAGCCTTTCTCTTATAGCGTTAAAGCCGATGATGGCAGACTTCATTTTTTCGCCGGCTAGGAAGCCTACCCCGAGCACATGGTGTTTTGTATGACAGCTGTAGTATAAGTCATAATCTTTCTTCTGTAGAACACCATTCCCTGTCCATCTTATTTCTTGAAGTGCTGTTATGTCAGCTTTATATTTTGACAGGGCATCGGCTAGCTGCTGAGCAGCTCGAGCTCTATAGAGCGATCGTACGTTCCATAAGAAAATTCGTAAATCGTTATTCCGTTTTCTTTGCGTGGGTTGTCGTCGTGAGATCAGTCCGTTTCCGAGGCTTGTTGCTGGTCTCGTAATTCTTCTTGTTTTACGGAACAGGGAATTAACCTGTTGCCAACCTGTGGAACCAGCCTGATCATATTAGCCAAACCTTTTTAAAGGCTTGTTTCTAGCGGCCGCCGCGAAGAGGCTATGATCACACTTCCACCAGTCCGAATAGTTACGGCACGTGCATGTTTTCGTATGCTACATGTTATTCCCCCTATTCGGCTGATGGCTGACCGCCATCATACATCAAAAATGGTTCCTTATAGAACACAAATGTGAATGACATCATTCTTTATTTGTACTTTCCGAGTTAACACGTAGATAAGTATGTTATTTTACAGATTATCAATAATTAAGTAGTTTGTATCAAGAAGCATTCTATTCACTGCTCTAACTCTCAAAGGACTAATTCTATAAGAAAATTGTATGTACAAAAAAAAAATACCCACAAACTATACACAAAAAAAGATCTTTAGAAATTTCTTGTACGATAAGTCGTTCTCGAGAGATTAGTTAAAACAGAGAAGACTTACCTACATACGTTTTGAATATAACAATTTTAGTGATATAATTTTGCATTATGAAAAATCATTTTGTCTCTATCCAATCTGAAAATGAAGAAATTGAAATTATCTTACTTCAAAATAAAAATTAAGGCCTTGCAATGCTTTTCATTATACAATATTTGTCTACTAGAAGTTACTAAATTAAGAAAAAATTATAACAATAGCCGTGTTTTATTGGTAATTTTATAGCCAGCGCAGTAAAATTTCCCTTGGCAAACAAAAACAAAAATAAAAACAAAGAGTGTCGATAAATTAGCCAGTAAAAGAGTTGATATAAAAGTGGTTATACATAGTTAGAACTTTGAATATGAAGATGGCGCTCTTGAAAAGTATTCATGACTTGAACCTTAATGTTGTTTTTTACTCACAAGATGGATGTGATCTATGATATTTGTAGTTTGGTGGAGACAAAATGGATGTGAACTATGATATTTGTAGCGAACACAGCCTAAAGTTGCTAAAGCGTTTTATTAACACAGCCAAAGCGTTTTATTGGTACTTGATTATTGCGCTAGCTATAAATTACCAATAAAACACAGCTAATATTGCATGTTTCTTTTAAAATATTTATGTAGGCAGGTTTAAGTTATTTAGTTGCCTCCTGAGTTTTTTTTCTTTTTTTTTTTCTTTACAAGAGGTTGTTAATTTTTTCCCGACAGCCAGGGCTTTACATAAACTTTACATAAACTTCCCTTTTATCTGTCAAAAAAGTAAAGGCACCCTTAAATAACAATTAACAAAAAAATATACGTCATTGTTTTATTTTTGTATGTTTTTTGGTTTTCATATTTTTGAAAGATTGGTTTACAAAATTTTGGTACTGAGACAGTAGGTATTGCAATAACTAAAAAAAAACATAAGACGTGTTTTATTGTCCTCATTTCTTAATAAACTATGAGCTGTTTGCTGCATGCATGCATGTTTTAAAAATGATTTCGGGAAAGTGGCCGCCGCAGCTGGCTCGAATAAATTCCAGTCTAGAGGCCAAATTTTCGACTACATTTTGCAGCAATTGGGGCTGTAAGTCAAAAATAACGTGCCGAATATTCTCTTCCTTCACATAACCCCACACAAAATAGTCCAGCTGTGTTAAATCGCACGATCTTGGAGGCCACGCCACAAGCCCAAGACGCGGGATAATGCGCTCACCAAAAGTTTCCTTCAATAAATTGATTGCTTCGTTGGCTGTATGGTATGTAGCGCCTTCTTGTTAGAACCATACCTTCAATTCAGATATGAAAAAGTTATTAATCATGGCTCTATAGGGTTCCCCATTGACTGTAACATTATGGCAGGCTTCATTTTTGAAGAAATATGGACCAATGACTCCCTCTGCCCATAGAGCACACCAAACAGTGACTTTTTGTGAATGTAACTGTGTCTCAAGTTGAAATGTTCCCTATATCCATGTGTCAGCTATAACAAGTGTGTGAAGGAGCTGATAGTATTTTTTTTATTAATAGGATATGATTTTAAATACAATTTAAAACTTATATGTAATAATCTTAACTTGGATGCGTACAATATTTACTGTAAACTGTTTTTGCTAGTTAACAGTGTTGGGAATATTTAAGCCAAGTCCTAGTGACTTACAACTCTCTACCATACTTGTAACGTGTTGTTTGTTTGTAGGAATGACAAGGGATATACTCTTGGTTTGTAACTTCCTCTCAAGGGGCAGTAGCCGATTTTTGCTATTTAGGTGAACAAGGCTGGGAATTAAACCTAGTTCTCCGGCATGACAGTTCTACGTATACTAACCATTACACCAACGGCTACTACTTACTTGGTAGCAGTGTTGTCTCCCAAAAGAAAATAACTTTGCCACATTTTCTATAAAACCGTGCCATTTCTGTGCCATAAGAATGTATGTTTTCATTTTTTTTTAAATAAAATATAATTCAATACCACAAGGTGGCCCAAAAGATTGGCTGTAAAGTTTTTTTTATGAAAAACTTTGGTTCTGCTTTTGGATTTTGTTTATTTGATGAACAAATAAACATAAACCAAAGTTTTTTATTCTCAAAAACAATTACAGCCAAATAATATCGGGTGACAATTTTTGCGCTACCTTATATTTGAGGGTGTAATACAACCAAAAATACAGAAAACACCACTAATTCTGTTCATGTATGGTCCAAAAACAAGTGTTTCTTCCAATTTGTAAGTCATTTAACTTCGTCAAAATTACCTATAGTTTTATTAATATAAATGCAAATAAATAAAGCTTGCAATATTGACTTTTTTGTGCCACCGTGCCTCGAGGAAATTGCAGTGTCAAAAAAACACGATTGACATCAGCAACTCTGCTTCGCACGTCAACATTGAAATGTATTAAGAAAGATTGATAATAAAGTTTAAAAATTCGCAAAGGCTTTCTCTCGATTGTCAACATTTTTGATGACTTCTCTGTATAATTGCTCCTCATTCTAATCAAAATTCATTATAATCTAATTCAATTGACGGCATTGTCTGTTTCGAGAAATGATGCGACCTGAAACTTCCCGTTCAAAAAAACCATTATAGGCAAGTTTTACTGGGAAGTACATATCTAATATTTTATATATTTTACAATCTTTCCACGGTTGAAATTGCTGAAGATAACCTTCAAAAATATGAAGAAAAATCATTTTGACGTTTAGGACTCATTCACGGGAAACATTATTGGAACACCCTATTTAATACTAAGTCGAGTACCTACTTCTGGTTTAACAATAATATGACTCATCTCCTCTCCAATGTTACAGTTACAATATTTCATAAATTCAGAATAATAATTTCGAGTTCAATAAAACACGTTTTTTTTTATTTTATTTATAGGGTGTCCTTATTTTAAAGATAAATTATTAAAATATAAAAGTTGAGATAAGAAAACTAAAATTTTCAGTATTGAAATAACATTATTTGCACTTTTTTCCTAAATTATGTAATATACATACATATAACCAAAAAAATCAGCAAACTATACATAATAATTTATTTATTTACCTAAAAGTTGGTTTTGTTTCAATAATAATTAATCGATAAAATTAAGCGCACAAAATTATTTAAGAACGAAATCTACAACAATTGGGAACAGTTTGAAATGCTTTTTTAATAGACACACAAACTACATAACTATTAACCAATAATAGTGCATGACTTACCTAACACTTGTATACAATTTTAATTTATTAATCTTAAATAAAAAATTTACGATTATGTAAAAAAAATTCATAAAACAAAAAAAAAATCAACGATAAATAAGAAGAAAGGAAAGGCAATAATACCTTCTATTTTGACAGTTTAAATAGTGACATACTGTCAAAAAGTAAATTGATGTATAATTTTAAATATAATTTCATAAGAAATGAAATTAGGTGATGGATTTTTTCGAGTTCTCAGGAAAGTGCAATATTTTTTTCTTAACTTTACAAACAACGAATAATAATTAATCTACGTTTGCATTGGAAATATTATTTCGGGAGAAAATGGCAGCCTAACGTTATTCGAACAAACGAGAGTGTATTTAACAATTTAGAACATTATGATTCTAAAAAAAAAAAAAAACAATACCTATATGATTAGCCTAGCAATCATGTAGAAGTTTTTTTTAGTCTCAAATGGTAGAAACAATGTTTTATAACTTTTTCACACATTTTAATTTTTGTTGTTACACACACATATCATTGTGAACTCAGTAAACATAACTGCTATATAAGGACACAAATCATACTTAACTAACTGTAATAGGTACACAAGTATTTATATCCTTTAAATCACAAAACCTACATTTTTAGTACTCGTTTAAAATTTAGTTTGATTTTTAGAAAAAAAAAACAATTTTTTAATTTTCTATAGCTAAACAAAAAATACATTTTTTTATTATTATTTGTCGTGTATCTTTTATTTTAACACAAAATGCAGATACTTTATCGTTTTGGTGCTATTCGGTAACTATACACTGCTAAACGTGTTCTTGGCTATCGCCGTCGATAATTTGGCTAACGCCCAAGAACTGACAGCAGCCGAAGAGGAGCAAGTCGAGGAGGATAAAGAAAAACAATTGCAGGAGCTTGAAAAAGAAATGGAAGCTCTTCAAGGTGATGGTGTTTATGTTGAAGGGGCAACAACAACGCCTGCTGCTAGTGGCAAGAGTAAAAAGAAAGAGGAGGAGAAGAAAGAAGAAGAGGAAGTCACCGAGGGCCCCAAGCCAATGTTGCCATACTCATCAATGTTTATTTTATCACCGACAAACCCGTAAATATTATTTTATATAATTTTGTATTTAAATTTATTTCCATAGACGTCCGCTAGGTGGCATTGAACATAAATAAGTAAGTTATTTTATGCTGATATGGTTGTAACTATATATGAAAAGGCTTATCTATAGCTTTTTGTACATTTTTATAAATCCTTCTGTCACCCAAGGCAAGATGGCGGATTAAAGTTTTTACTAAACATACATACATGGGTACATTGCTTTGGAAAAGTCCTCAGTCGAAAGATTTTAGTAAACAATATCCCGTTATTTTATTTAAATTTGTCTGTCTTTTTTGTAAAGGTCAAGAAAGGAAATGTTAATAAGTTACTCATGTAATACAGAGGATAGGTATTGGTTTTGTTACTATTTACATAGCTTGTTATACATTTCCCAATAAAACATGCTTGTTAATTAGAAGATTTTTATTATATATATCTAATAATACAATTGGCCAAAAAATACAGGAGAATCGAGTCTACAAATTCTGTTAGTAACACATGTTTACAAATCCTGCCATGATTCGGATTAACTTACCTAACCTTAAACCAAAAAGGAAAACAGTGTTTTGATTAGGAGACATTTAGCTGTGATCTGATATAGAGTCAGGTCAAAATTTTATTTTTGGAAAAAACTTTTAATAAAAAACTATTCTTTTCGTGATTTTCGATAATTCACTTTATGCGAAACTTGAAGCAAAAAAAAAAACTAAATATTAAAATAATTCTAGATTCACGCATAGCTATCGAAGAAAATACAAAAAATTTCGTCCAATCGGGCCAGTAATTTTAAAGATATTTTGATAGTCAATTTGATTAATTTTGTATTTTTACAGTCTTTTAAAACAAATATTCTAGACATGTACCTATAGGAAACGTTTGACCCATCATACTAGATTTGTTTATAGATTCAAAAACGCCTCTGAGTAAAGGGTCCGCCATCTAACGTTTTTTTTCAACTAGTGCTTATTTCGTGAATGGTAACACTTAGCTCATGTCTGATTTGACAGATAATTAGTTTTATCCTTCCGCTGAACGAATATGGTTGTGTATACGCTTCGCTAAGTGAGCCTGCGATCGACTTAGAGAAGATGCCGATTTTGCCAAAAAAATCAACTTTTCAGATGAAGCTCATTTTGATCTTGGCGGGTAGTAAGCAAGCAAAATTGTCGCATTTTGGGCACAGAAAACCCGCACGCATACATTGAAAAGCCGATACACCCAAAACGAGTCACTGTTTGGTGCGGATTTTGGTCCAGAGGCATAATTGGGCCATTTTTCGAAAATGAGCAAGGAGTGGCCGTTACAGTCAATGGCGATCGTTAACGGGCCATGTTGAACGAATATTTGTTCATAAAAATTGAAGAGGAGGATATTGGCAACATTTGGTTTCAACAGGATGGCGGTATGTGCCACACAGCCGAAGCTACACTCGATGTTTTGCGCCATTTTTAAAAAAAAAGTTATTTGGCGGACCCTTTACAATCAAATGAGATTATAGAATTGACGAAGTCGAATTGATGGGTGGAGATACCTACTATTTCTTAAGTTTTTTCTCCATATTCCAAATGCCAGAATTTAAATATCTTACCCTTTCAATCATATAAGGATTGTTTTTAGTTTTGAAACCATTTCCCCTATAAATTTCGACAGTTGACTTCAATTTTAAACACGAAAAATCGGATACCAATTTTTTTTTACTACCCATACCCTATAACAGCTGACTTTTAAAAACTTTTCAGCCTTTAAGCTATCCTCTACAATACGAGTTATGGTGTCAAAACGGCGCACTCTAGCGCTAATTGGGTCACGGAGCGAGTTTGCTCTGGGCCGCCATCTCTACCTACCTAAGCTATCCTCTAAGTGTAGTCTTCAATTACAAAAAGAATTTTTTAAATCTGATCTCTGGTTACGGAGATTACCCTGGACAATGGACATACTCGTACGAAAAATCAAACAAAAGCAAATAATCGGATGCCATTTTTGTTTACCCCATTTCACCTTATGAACAGCTTACTTTTGAAAACTATACAGCCTTTAAATTATCCTCTGATTGTAAATTTTCAATCACAAACAATTATTTTAAAATCGAATCTGTGGTTACTGAGATTACCCTGGACATACATACAAACAATCAAACAAGAAACAAAACAATTTTTTTTGTGCACAGCCTCCGTTGCTTCATCCTGTTGGCCAACTGCTGAGCCGATTTTGAGCAAACTCTACAGAAAAGCTCCTGAGATAACAACAAAGACTGCCCAAAATCTCTAAACTCAATAGGTTCAGAAGTTTTGGAGTACATAGATAACAATTGTAGATTAATTATTAAAGATACCCAATAGTGAAAGTAAAATAACCTAACACCTAACACCTAACACCTAACATGAAATTCTAAAAATATGATCCAATTGTAATAAAATAACTTTCCCGAATACGGTGCCACCTAGCGGACTATATAAGTAACCAAAAACAAATACAAACACACTCAAGACTTTACTTAACAAACAAAAATGTTCAATTTTATTTCTCTATTTCCCGATGTTCGATCTTGACGATGATGCTGGTATACAAAAAAAAATATAACAAAAATCATACAGCATCCGTTGTGGAGCCCATTGGGTGGTCAATTTGCCATACTTCGATTTTTTCATTATGGTCGTCATCTCATTGTCATCGATAGCGTTGGCCGCCGAAGATCCCGTCATTGAAAATTCGACGCGAAATAAAATTTTAAATTATTTCGATTATGCATTTACGGGCGTATTCACAATAGAAATGTTACTAAAAATTGTAGATTTAGGTATTATATTACATCCTGGCAGCTATTTAAGAGAATTCTGGAATATTATGGATGCTGTGGTCGTTATATGCGCTGCAGTAAGCTTCGGTTTCGATATGACCGGTAGCCAAGCGGGAGCAAATTTATCAACGATTAAATCGTTGCGCGTATTACGTGTCCTGCGTCCATTGAAGACTATTAAACGTGTACCGAAATTAAAAGCGGTATTCGATTGTGTGGTGAACTCGCTTAAAAATGTTGTTAATATTTTAATCGTGTATATATTGTTTCAATTTATTTTTTCGGTAATTGGTGTACAATTGTTCAATGGGAAATTTTTTTATTGTACGGACGATAGTAAACATACTGCCACAGAGTGCCAGTAAGTAAAAAAATTCAATCAAAATTTTATTATTCAAAAAAAAAAAAAAAAAAAATAACTACTATTACTTCTAATTTTATTATTTTGATTTTTTAATGTGTGTGTGTTGTGCTTAGATGTTTTACAGAACTTAAAAAAACAATTTAATTGGCTTGTTTTATATTTTATGTTTAAATTTTAGTTTTGTTGTGTTTTTTGTTTGTAGTTTTAAAAGAAAAGCAAAAAATTATAGCAGATCTCTGTCTATCCTATCGGTGTTTGCTAGACTTTATATTGGTTGCATTATTGTTTTCATCTTTAACAATTAATTTTTAATTTTCAAAAGAAAAAACAATCAGCCCTGTAGATATTTCGCGTGTGTAAATTATTTATGTGTAACTTCTCCTCCTTCAATTCATTATCTACCTACATAATTAATTATTACATACAAAAATGTGTTTTGTATGTGAAAACTGAATTGAGCAGTGCGTGACTATTTTTCTTTAAGCGATCCATTATCTATGTAAATAATACTCTATTAGTGTAGGTGCTAGATCGAACCATATTTTGTCTAACACCTATTATTTGAATTATTTTTCTTTTTCTTAAGAAATTAAAAAAGTTTTGAAAACAGCTATACAAACAAAAATTGTAGATATCCATTTTAGGTTTTCTGATTTTTCAAAACTTTTTTTTTTCAACTATACAAAGAGCACGCAACTTGCCCATTATACCTAGTCTGTGTGAAGCGAATTAGAATGAGCGCCTCAAAACTTTAAGTTTTAACTCTGACATTTTCCCTTAAAAAAAAAATCTATATTAGTTTCTTAACTGTCTTTTTTTATAGAGAAACCAAATTATATATTGTTTTATTCCTTGCCCACTAAACATTAAAAATATAGTTGTAGAAAAAAACTATATGTTTCCTCTGTCTCTCTTTTGTAGATGATTTTCGTTTTTTTTTTCTATACAATTTAGTGTTACCTTCTTAAAACCTCTTCTTAGATTTTCATGAAATTCAGCTTTGAATAATTTTATATTATTTGATGACAATCTAGTTAAAGGTGACGTTTTATATTTATATGGAACAAAAATTAAGTTGCAATTATAAATTTACTAATACAAGCATCAAAAACTTTTAGAAAAAAAAAAACTATAAAACAATTTGAAATTAAAAAAAAATAGCCTTAAAAGTTTATTAAAAAGTTTTTAAACAGAAAACTTAGTTATATTTATTATGGTTAGTTATTGAGTGATACAATTTATCTAAATATTTAAAAATTACTATAAAGCTTTACATTATTTGTATAAATATACGTACGAGTAGTCATAGTGTTTCGATTTTATTAATTTATAAAATTATAGAAAAAACAAAAGATATATAGACTTCTTGTAATATATGCATTTGTATCTGGTTCAAGATAAAATTAAACTATCAATTATTAACCTTTATTTATTTTGTTGGTAGTAGTTTGCATATTTGTATTCAATAAAAAAATAAAAATAGAAAAGTATTTTTTAATATATCGGCTTTCCAATTAAATTTGGAGTTTTGTTAAATATTTGATTTTTTTTTTTCAATTACTATTATTAGAGTTCATAAAGTTAACCAATTATTATTCGTATTTATGTCTCATAAGTTTGTATTAAAAATGGACGTTACTTTCTTCTACTAAGAAATCAGTTTTGTTGTCAAATGAGTTTTTTTTTTAATTTAAAGATCTTCTGGTCCGTTGGTCACACTAGCATCTAAATCTCTGAGGATTTTATTTCAGTGCTCTTCTATTATTTTTATTCAATAACTTTCAGTCTACAGAATAAAAACAACTGTTATTTAATTTACATATCATTTTTTCTATCTGATTGTAAAGCTTTCGATGATTGATACACCATACAGTAGAACACGGATAAAAGAAAGTCTGAAAATCCAAGAAATTTATATATTAAATTCGAGTATGTTTTGTTCTACAAACAACAGATATAAAAAAGAAAAGAATTCGAATGTATAGGCACAAAGAAAAAACCAAGCAATAACACATCAAATCCAAAGGTGGAAACATATATTTATAATTAGATGCAAAGAAGTTTTTTTTAAAAAAAGTCAATTACCAAATGTTTAAGTAAATTTCTTATATACGAACACTTTTGATAACGAAATAAATATTTGTGCTCTCAAGTGTGCCTTTTCAAGTGAGAACCTACCAGATACGCTCGCTGATTAGACATCAGGTGTGAGCACTATATTATAGTTTGGTTCGCGTTCGATTTATAAAGGCTCACGTCAAGAGCGCCCTCATTATGTGCGATAGCAAGAACGTACGCTCATGAGCGTGAGACGAGATTGAGCCAATTAAGCGCTCGCGAGGCTTTAAGAATTTAGAATAAAAGGAAGCACAACAACATTGTTTTGCGAGATATTTTTATATTGTAATGCTAGTTAGCTATATATAAATTAATGAATTCATTTCACGAAAAATATCTTACATATCCTCGTTTTCAAGCAAATCTAATGCAGATGTTCCTATTAAATCGGAATTTATTTTAGAGAGGAGCACAAAATTAAATGGAAAAATTTTCGGATTTTTCAGAGGTTTTTTGAATCCGTCGTCATCGTAGCCATTCTTTATTCTTCGATTAAATCTGACGGTTGATGGCATGTTAGATAGTAGAAAAATTATTTAAGAGAATATTTTGATTCAATTATCAACGAATTGCCCTTTAATCTCATTTTCCTGGAGCAAAAAGTTAAAAGTTTAAATTTTCAGATTTTTTTTAGTAATTTTCATATTTTTTTTCATATTGTTATGTGTTTTCATTTTCAACGAGTCGAAACCCCACGAGCCACATGGCTCGATCGTTTATGGCCAGCTTTCAATTTTGTATTTCAAGATCCAAATTAACCGTTACTCAATAACTGGTAAGAATAACTGTTACCATGAAATAACTGTTACTGTTGTAACAGTTATTCAAAAATAACCGATTAAGCCATCACTATCATAAACACAGATTGTATATTGTATAAGAAAAAGGAACACCCTTTACGCTCACCATTACTTATGAGCGCCCGCATCCGCCCACTCTCTCCCGCGAGCCATGGGCCATATGATGTTACCGCTCTTGCTCATGCGTTGGCGTTTCGCTTATGCTGTTTTCGCTCTCTCCCATGAGCGGGCGTTTCCCTATTGAGTTCTTGCGCTCGGGTTCGCACTCGCACTCGCGAGCCTTTGAAGTTTGAACCCTTCATACTCTCGTGGGCAAAATATGAGCTGAGAGCGTTTTACGAGCGCTCGTGTGCAAGCGTTTCTGTACCCTGGAATCAAGTATTGTATTCATACCAAATTGACCACCTCCTCAGAAAAGTTGAGTTCTAAACAAAGTCTTCCTTTATTTCATACCAAAATTTAAGTCGAGGATAGTAAGGGCCAATTTCACAGTCAGAAAAGTGACACTTAAGTGCGGAATGTGAAAGATTAATTCCCAATATCACAGCGCACTGTTACCTGAATAAGTGGCACTTAAGTCTCCGATGTTGGTGACTTAAGTTCCACCTACGCTGGCTATGAAATTTAGCTTAAATTTCTCAAATGGGAATTTTAAGTGCCACTTATTCCGGTAAGTGTCGACTGTGAAACTGGCCCTAAGGAAAACAGACAAAAGTAGCAATAAAGCCCAGGCGTGATTTTTTTTTTATTATTTAAATGGACTTCAACAGCTGAGATTACAAGTTCTTCAGGTGGAACATAGACTGATGATGAAAAAGTTTATCGTTTCTGTTTCAGAAATGTCGTAATGCGCATTTTTTCCATTGAACTTTTGAAATTTAGTTGATCTCAGAATGTTAGAATGTCTATCCATCTACTTTACTGAAAATTTGGAATATTGAATATCAACTATTGATAGATAATTATTATTATTAATTTAACTAACCATCAACCACCAGTGATATTTTTTTCGTATTTATCTAAGAAAGAAAAAAACTTATTTGTTATCAAGCAAAGACACCTTTGTAAATAAATTATTAAAATTTAAATATAAAGTTTACGACTATTTGTAATACAAATTTATAAATAAAAAAAAACATACTTATTGTAGTGTTGATATATAAATTTTTCAATCAATTAGACTTTCAAATTTAAATTCTTCTCAAGTACCTACCGATTGGCCGATTTAAAATTAATTTTTTTTTCTTAAAAATAATTGTTTCTCGTTGAGTTTTTTAACTCTTTTGTAGTTTGTTGCATAACAAAAAAAAATATATACATAATATACCTTACAAATTAAATTGTTGTGTTAACTTTTTCAAATATATAGTATACACCTACATAATTATAAATAATTGAGCATTAAAAATAATATTTTAAACTACTATTATATAATTTACCATTTCAGATTAAAATAAATATGCAACTTTTATGTTCTTATTTTTTTTTATGTATAAAATAAAAATTCTTGTGCCTAATCGCATTTTAAAATGAAAAAAAGAAGTTTTTTTCAGATGCGAAAGTTACAAAGACAGGATCGAGTAAAGTTTCGCTTTTTCAATACGCGCTTGTTTCGTCGAGAAATATGAAACTCGACACAAAATTACCTACATTAAAAATACAGTTATTCAAACAGGCTTTATATTGATTGATTTTTTTTTATTATTTGCAAATAATATTAATAGATTGTCATAGATACAAAAATTTAAAATATTATAAAAAAAAATTATTTATATGCCCACTGCAAACAACTAGTATAGATACCAAAGTAATTATTAGTTTTTTTAAGATGTATTTTTTATTTATAGGTACTATGCATACAAATACATATAATATTTAGGTATACTTTAAAGGAAATACAAAATTTAATTTAAAAGGTATATAAGGAGGAGGTAGGGATCATAATTTGCATCCAACAAAAATTCCTTAGATGCAAGGTACATGCCTACCTTAATTCTAAATATTTGCAATTTTAAAATTAATGCAATTATTGAGTTATTTTGTAGGCAGTTTAACAGAGGAAAAAAGAAAATTTGCAAAACATAATTTCCTTTAAATACAAATCAGATACATATTATGTCCAAACAATTTTTTTTTTATGATGTCAGAAACTATCTATAGGAGCTTAACGCACATCCGTCTGATTTTTTAGGATAAAACACTACACCTACCATACTAAAGGCGGCCTTAGGTCCAAATCGACAAGAAAGACTTCACGCAAAACAAATATAGTTACGCACTAGCTTCCCTAAAAGTTAAAAAAAAAATACAACAACAATTAAGATTTGTGTTATTGCTTGTATCTGATGTCACAAGTACCTAAGCTTTTATAAAAGTAACACAAGTATACCATACCAACCATACTACTGCCAGAAGATTTCTTAATAAGCTAAATCATCATTCACAGAGCTACAGCAAAAGAAAATAAATTAAAAAAAAAAAACAATCATTTTTCTAGAATTTAATGATAATATTTTTAAGGACACGCTACAATCACTTTAATCTCTAAGAAAATATATACCACCTACAGTTATAATTACTATTTATAAACACTTAATATCTTGCAACTTAAGAATATAGTTTAAGACAGGGTGAGTCATAAATAATGAGCACTTTAAAAAAAAAAATAAATTTAAAATAATTCACAGTGTTTTTAAAATTTTATTTTTCTTCTTTAAGAATTACGATATTTTTTTATCAAGAACTGAATTATGCAATTTCCTCGACAAAATTAACTTTTTTTTTTAACATAATTATATTTCGTATATAGATACCATATCACATTTATGATCATCATAATTTTTTTTTAAATTATAAATATATATAATTTCTTGCCACGTAGGAACATTCCTAGCCATAACGAAAATTAATTACAAAAAATAAAATTATACAAAAATTAAAGACTTTCAAAATGTTATGAAACTCTCATTGAAGAAACCAGCTCTAAGTTGTTTCGCATTTTACAGGAATAATGCCCGATTTCATAAAGGACTTTTTAATATTTAAAAGCCCATTTAGAGTTAAAATGGAATTTTTTGGTTTCACCAAATGCTTTGAAATTTAAAATGCTTTTAAGTGCCCTTATAAACTTAAAGCCCATTTTCTTCTCAATAAATTTCAAAAGTGTGATTTGTGAAGTCTAATTATGTCAGATGTCAGCCGACGAGTAAGAAAATTTTAGATGTTATTTTGCAGTCACTTTTTTATTTAATTTCTTGCAAATATAAATTGTGAATGGGTCGAAACAAAAATATAGTTTGTGTGTAAATAATAATCTTTTAAGGATCTCCCAAGCAAACGCGAATACTTCCGAACGACGACAAGACTTTCGCCTTTCTTAATTTATTTACATGAAGATAAATGAGAGCATCCACATTGGCGCGATGTGAATCTTCAAACATTGTTCACTCATCGCATATTCGTTGCGAATGTTTCGCGTTGGTTTCGGAAAGCCTTCATAATTTGTTTGTTTTTAGAATAATTGATTGTTCATCTGAGGATGATGAGCAACATATAGTAAGACGTCCAAGAATATTCCGAGTTCATATTGGAATTGGAATCCGTTCTTCAAATATACTTTTTTCGTAGCATTTTTTTCTACATATAATGCTTTTTCACGTGCATTTCGAATGTGAGAGGGAAAAAACCTATTTCCATATCCAGGGATGTCAGGCAAACCCAATTTTAACTAAAATTTCCCTAAAATTTCCTTTTTTTAGATGGTGAAACTGGAAATATTTAAAGGTCTGATAAAATTTAAGAGGACTTTAGATAAAAAGGATTTTAGCATATTTTTATGACATCGGGCATAAGCCTATTAATTATAAAATGGCAAACCAAACTGAGCATAAATCAAGTGACATCTGTCAAAAAGACCAATTCCGAAAAAAATATTGCCACATTGAAAACCGCACGTCTGGAAAAAACACACTTTTTTGAATTGCAGTTTGTTTTTTCTCTCAAAATTCATTTAGGGTTTTTAGTTTCTTGTTGCAGAAAAAGAAATTTTTTTCGAAATCGGAAATAAATTTCTTGGGCAAAATTAACTTCCTCCAGGATTATGTATAACTTATTAACTGAAAAGGTGCAAAATCACACTATGCGTGGGTATGCGTGGCCTAAGGGCATGGGGCTAGAGGAGGGCTTAGAGAAATAATAGGGCCCACATTTTTAAATTGAGGATGAAAACAATTAAAATTGAGCTGACTGTAACTAAGCATGTTTTGTTTATATGGCTTATATGGTCGCTAGGTAAAAGAAGAGTCTATTAAAAAACAAATGGCTATTTTTTCCTATAAAATGTAAATTTTTGTATTTTTCTTCATAATACTAAACAATACTTATAATTAAAAGAACAGCTGAGAGGAAGGACGCTGAAAAATGTTTTCGAGACACGCTCGTCAGGTTGATCAGCTGTATCCTGGTTATGCTGGTGGATCTTGTATCAAAATTTAGTTTATATAGCCATTTTATACCCTCCAAAGTGCACACAATAATAATGAAAACAAACACCTACCAGGTATACAAGAAAGAAGTTCTATCCCATTCATGAGGTTTGTGCAGGTAATCAAATTAAGGTCGACTTATATCAAGTGACATGTACCTACTAACTTTTCTACTTATTATTTCCAAGTAGTTCTTTTATAGGCCTAAATAACTGTCTATTCACTGTAACTTAATTTTCATTTGAGAAAAAGGTAAAAAGCTATTTTAGTAAATTAAAAGCTAATTTTATTGGTTGTTATTGTGAAACATATGTTGTACCATTTTGGAAAGAACATTAAATATAGAACTTCGTGAAGTTATTGACCACTTATGTATGTTCAGTACAGTATTTTTTAAATTTTATAAAAATAAAAAAAAAAACAATAAAAATCATTAACTCGTGGTCGTAGTTGTTCAGGCATTTGAGTAAAATCGCGTTTCTTCAAACTTTTTTGAAAAAAAAACTTCACAAAATGAAGCGAGATGGGAAATCTTTCTTTTAATATTTTTGTCTGAAAGGTCATAAGGCCTGCTTTACCCTGTCAACAAATCTTCACATCGCAAACCCTGATGAGCAAGGCTATCGTTTATCTTTTATTCACTGCACAACCTCTATATAAATATGGTCCTTATTGTTCATAAGAAAAACTTCTAAGATATATGGACTCAACGAATTTCCATAATATCAGAAATATATGCTTAATTTTCATAATCAGCATTTAATAACTTTTAATAAAGCTTCAATCAGTATTATATTAATCTCAGTGAACAAGTTGTTTATTCCATTTCTGTGAAACGCACTCAACCTTCTACAACCTGGCCAAAAATAATACTACAAGTATATTTAGGTAAATCTTCCTCAGAACCAGAACAGTTTTCAATTAAACAAAATCAATCAGCAGGCATAGTAAATACAAATATTTTCTATAGTCAATTATTATTTTCATTATAACATTGAAAGTAACAGCAACATTTTTTTTTCCTTTAAATTCACTCAATGAAAATTTGTAAGTTAAGTGTTTATAATAATTTATGGCTCACCCTGTACAATTAAAACGCGATGAATATTTAATATTTTTTTTTTTTTTGATTTTTTTTTAGTTTAAGAGCTTATTGTCATCTTAAAAAACAATTAATATAGACAAAAACAATTAAGATAATGACCTCCAGCTTGAGATTCCTGTTTGTATTTTAATTTTCATTTATATTTTTGATTTTAGTTGTGTTTTTGTCCGCAATAATATGTGTGCTGTGTGTTCCCTCACACCTTTATACAAACAACAACACTTTAACCCTTTTCCAACCAGACAGCTTTAATCCCAAAAAAATATATATTATTTTAATTTTGTGTGCTAGCCGTCCCAAAAAAATACATTTAGGCTATTTTTATATATTTCATAAGTCTAGAATGTTTAAACGTTAATAAGATATCCGTATCCGTAATCCGTGCTAATGTCAATGTCAATATCCACACTCTTCTACACTCGCATTTAAGCTACCGTAAACAAAAAAAAAAAAAAAACTACATACAGAACTGTATTTTGAGCTTATTTTCAAATGAAGAACGTTATGTGTATTTGGTTTAAATGTATATGTTCTGTAATCGATTTTGTAACATTTCCTATTTTTTTACGCCTAATTGCAACCATAAAACAGATTATTTTTGTACCAAAAAAAATAATAGATAATTAAAAAATTTCAAAAAAAAAAAAAAAAAAAAAAACACAAGCAGACAATTTTCACACGAAATTTGATATAATTACCAGGGGTTCCTTCTTCAGATATGAAGAAGATGAACTATTACCAAGAGAGGAACGGCGGATTTGGAAAACGCGAAACTTTCACTACGATAATGTAGCAACTGCCATGTTAACATTATTCGCTGTACAGACCGGTGAAGGATGGCCTCAGTAAGATATAATTTTCTTTTTGTTGTTGAAAATCTTTATTAGACGTCACTTATAATTATTATTTATATTTCATCAATTATATAATATTGTATTAATAAATATTTATTTAATTTTTATTTCTACAAAAAAAAAAAAAAAAACCAAACAAAAATAATATAGAGTCCTTCAAAATTCGATGGCAGCCACATATGAAAACAGGGGTCCAATTCAAAATTTCCGGATTGAAATGTCCTTATTTTATATTGTATATTTCATAGTATTTCCATTCTTCTTCGTTAACATTTTCGTGGCCTTGATTATCATTACATTTCAAGAGCAAGGCGAGGCTGAGTTGCAAGATGGTGAAATCGATAAAAATCAGGTGAGTTAAAATTAAATTTTATGAAGCTATGTTATATAGAATGGGTTACTTAATGTGTAAAGCAGTAAATACTATATAATAACATCGTACAAATGAAATTGTGCATTAGAAGTACTTTTCCATATATAATGTAGATTAGAAGACAGCACTGTCTTTAGTAATGTAGTGATATTTTAAACAACAATTTTTACGTTTTTAATTCAAGAAAATATGAATTATTGTGTTAATTTACATTTGTTATTTAATTTAAAATTAATACTATCTATTTTTATAACAATTTGTTTTTTTTTTTATAGAAATCTTGCATAGATTTTACGATTGGTGCTCGACCTCTGGAACGTTATATGCCGAAAAACCGCAACACTTTCAAATACAAGGTGTGGCGAATCGTAGTTTCAACACCATTCGAGTATTTTATAATGATGCTTATTGTGTTCAATACGCTATTACTTATGATGAAGGTATGTAAAAATAAATTTAAATAAATTTTTAAAAATAATTTCTTCACTCTTTCTTATGAAATATGAATATTGAAAAAAGTGATTTTTTAAGACAAAAATCAACTGATAGTACCTACATTTCAGACAAACACTCTTCTATATTAACAAGTTAAAGTGTTTTTCGGTTAGCATAAACAATAACAAAAAAGTAATGATAAATACAAACATATAAATTTAGATATTCTTTACAAAACACACATACCTACTCTATATTTAAAAAATATTTAATTTTTTTTTTCTAAAACAATACAATAATTATAATTCGCTAAATTGTTGTTTGTGTATGTAAAAATAAAAAAAAAGCTTTATACAATTTTAAGCAAAAATTATTATTAAAATGCACAATATTTATAAACTTTGCTGTAAATAAGTTGCATGTTCTTGATTAATTTATTTAAATACATAGTTGCTTAGACGCAGAGCAGAGAATTTTTTATTTCGAAAAACTTAGTTCAGTATGAAGTTTCGAGCACAAAAATTATATTGAATCACTTGCACTTACTATAGTTTTGTAAAAAAATAAGTACTATCAAGGACTCATTATTTATCGGTAATGTCTAACTAAAAACAGATAAAACTAAATTGAGCAGAACCAACTAAAGAAGACTTCAAATATTTATTTTTTTTTTTAATTAAACCAACTTTAAAGCTTTTGAAATTATTTAAATGTAGCAACTCCGTGAATCTGTGAAGGCCTTTGTAGTTTTCGAAGATTAAACTTTTTGAAGGTATGCATTTTGTATGCAAAACGGGGTGTGTGGCCCCAAAACCTAAAGCAGGGAATGTTTTGTTAGATGTTGAGCAGAGCACTTGTTTTTTTTTTTTTTGTCCAGTAACATTCGTTTTCTTTTCATTTGCACTTATTTGTTAAGTAACAGAAAAAACAAGAATTATTGTATTTTTTTTAATTTACCTACACTAAGTTAAGAAAAATAATTTTTTTTTTCTGAAAACTTTGAAACGTTAAAGTTGAAATAGATAGCCCCTGCCAACAAGATAGAAATCCCGGATGTTGAAAATAAATTGAACGACTGGTTTGCAAGTACTTTCACTTATGTACGATAACACTGTGGTTTTAAAGTTTCACTATAAAGCCATTCTTATATTTTTAAAAGAAACGCATTGATGGTAGAATGGGAGTCTATATTTTAATAAGAGAAACTTGTGGCTTTCAAGAAGAAATAAAACGCATATTATTTAATGTTATGGCCAAGAATTTAGGTTTATTATAAAGATAAGGGTTTTAAAAATGATTTCGGGCAAGTGGCCGCCGCGGCTGGCTCGAATGAATTCCAGCCGAGAGGCCCAATTTTCTACCACTTTTTTCAGCAATTAGGGCCGTATGTCAGAAATAACGCGCAGAATATTCTCTTTCAAGGCGTCAATCGTCTGTGTAGACAAGCGACTTCACATCATCATCATCATCGTAGGCTCGACAACCGGGGTCCGGTCCTGGCCTCCTTCAACAAGTCTCTCCACCCATCCCGGTCTCGAGCCGCCGCCATCCAGTTGCGCACCCCAAGGCTCCGAGCGTCCTGGTCTACTCCATCTCTCGAGCGCAATCATGGTCTACCACGCTGTCGTCTACCATAGAATGTACCACAAAGAACTTTCCGAGCAGGTTCCTCTTCGCTCATGCGAGCTAGGTGCCCTGCCCACCGAAGTCTACCGAGCTTAATTTTTGTCACGATATCTGCTTCAAGGTAGATTGCGTACAATTCATGATTGTACCGTCTCCGGAATCGTCTTTCCTCACAAATGGGGCCAACAATTCTCCTTAAGACTTTTCTCTCGAACGCGGAGGTCGGAGTGCCTTTTGCTAAGCACCCAAGTCTCGGATCCATATGTGAGTACTGGCAGGACCATGGTCCTGTACAGCAGCAGTTTTGAAGTTATGGTGAGATTTCTGGATTTGAAGAGCTTTGACAGACTATAGTAGGCTCTGTTGGATTTGAGAAGCCGCCCGCGTATTTCTTCTTCTACATAACCCTACAAAAAATAGTCCAGCGGTGTTAAATTGCACGATCTTGGAGGCCACGCCACAGGCCCACGACGCGAGATAATGCGCTCACCAAAAGTTTCCTTCAATAATTTGATTGTTTCCTTGGCTGTATGGCATGTAGAGCCGTCTTGTTAGAACCAAAGGTCGTCCACATCAACATCCTCCGATTCAGGCACGAAAAAGACATTAATCATGGATAGGCATAGCTCCAATTGTTGCGCGCGATGCCGGATGGGTTCATTCGGGTCTTCTTCAATACTCTGCTTCACAGCAGCAATAGCGTCTTCGGTGTACACTGTACGGCGCGGTGCGGCGTCTCTGAGGATGCGCATTATCCACGAGAGTAAACATTGTGCGAGACCGATCCATGGTTGCTCGAATTGCCGACTCTGTTTGGCGATTATGTCGGCCAAATATTGGACGCAGCGATGCGTCGCGCCAACCGAACCATTATATTGGTAGTAAATTTGCACGATTTGCAAACGTTGTTCAGGAGTAAGTCTTATTATTATAAAATGACAAACCAAACTGAGCATAAATCAAGTGACAGCTGTCAAAAAAATCAACTCCGAAAAAAAGTATTGCCAGATTGAAAACCACATGTCTTAAAAAAACACCCTTTAGATTGTTGGTATCGGTCCGCTCCCAGGTACCGCTATTTGGGACTGAGATCTCCACGATCGTTGTGGACTAGCACGTTATTGGTGACAAGGAATATTGTTGTCATCATCAATCAATTAATTTGTGAAATTAAAAGGAAAAAATAGATTGTTTGTGAATCAAAAGGAAATAGAAGAAGAAAGTCTTGCGTCAATTTCAGGTTAAACATTCGTTCCCTTCTTTAAAATAATATGACACAAGGTATGACATTGTTTTGTTTTATTTAAATGGAAAATGAGTGTACTATTTAAAAAGGAAAATATATAAATTTTAATTCAAGCTTTAAACAGGTACCCACAATGTCAAAACCTACTAAACCTTTCAGTTTTCTAAAGCAAGACAAATTTTTTGTAATGCTAAATATATAATATTTTTAACTATGTATCATAAATAAAATTTTTGAATGCATGAACTTAGCATATTCTATATGAACATGTTTGTATTCATTTATAAAAAATAAATTAAAAGTACGAATATTTTTATGTTAAGATTTACCATAATATTGTGAATAAATAATCTATCTACTATGTATATATGTATTTTGTATATGTCTGTATAAAATGTGTTGCATGTTTTATTATTTTCTTAAATTTTTTTTAAACTAATGCCCGAACTTTAGAAGAAAAGTACCTATACATTGAAGAGTAAAAAACTAATTTTGAATAACTTAATTTTTATTAAATAGTTTTTTCTTTAATAACAAATTGTTTATAGCAACTAGATAAAGAAGTGCAGATTTAAACATACACACACAACATTAACAAAATTTATAAAATTATATACCTATACAAAAGAAAAAAATTTTATTCCAATAAATTTATTAAAGAAAAAAAAAATATAAAACCAAAGGAATGGTATACTTTTCAAGTGAAGATGTTTTTCATTCTAACAATCATTAATTTTCTATATAGTATCATAACCAAGGCGATATGTATGAAAAATCCTTAAAATATATCAACATGGGGTTCACTGGAATGTTCAGTGTTGAAACAGTACTGAAAATAATCGGATTTGGTGTAAAGGTGGGTGTTTTTGATTTGTTTGTTGCTATACAGATTTAAAATGAAATGTGCAAAGCTGAAATTTACAATTCTACACAAAAATTGAAAAAAAAAAAAAAAACATTTTTTGATGCATTTCTGAAAATGATGGAATTTTACTTTTATTTAAATTTTATTTTAAAATGTTTGAAGAGAATTTAAAACATTGTAAGATACAATATGATTATCGCGTTTTGGAAAAGAGGGGTTATGTACTTATTTTAGCTCCAAACTCAAAAATGGTTTGTCTAACCATCAACAATCTAAAGGTACATCATCGACAGCAAAAAAAAAAAAACAAGTAAGTGCTTTGTTTGATTATTATTTTCCGTCAATGCATGATTAGCTCAGCACCAATGTCACATAAACTGCATGATTTTTTTTTTATCATATAATTTAAAATGTTGCATAATTAAGCAAAGTGAGGACACCACTGATTGTAAATTTACGGTGCACGTTTTTAATTTAATGTCTAAGACTCTTACATCTTCTTTTCGATTTTAAGTTCTTCCTACACACTTTCAATGATTCTGAATTAAACACAATTACATCACTTTCCAAACGTCTTTGACACACACTTTGAACATTTACACACTGAAATTAAATTTCAGAAAAGTTTCATAAAACTCAAATTTTATCAACTAATTGAAGTTTAGAACCTAGAAATAATTAAACAAATATTAAAAAAAAAATTTAGAAACAAATTATATTGAATATTATTTAAAAAAAAAAAGGTGTCTTCGCTGCATGTAGCTAACATAAGACTATAAATAAAAGTTCCTCATAGTATCTTAGAATTTAAAATTCATAATTCATTTACGAAAAATAGAATAAAACGCATCATCCTTCGTTTTAAATTGTATAAATTTTTATTTATTTTTTGTTCTAAAGACAAAAATTTAAATCTGCGTTATAAAATGTATTCTCAATTTTTTTCATTAGAGATTTTCTTTTTGAATGAATAAAATTATTTCATAAAATAAAGCAAAAAAAAAAAAACTAAATATGTTGGCTGCAAACAGACGAGTCCAGTTTTGTATTTTTTTTTCTTAAAAAATTTTATGAAAAATCTCAAATAACAATAAAAGGAAAACAAACAAATAAGTGGGTACTCAAAAACGATCTTGCAATATTGTACTTTATTTTATTTTAGTTTCACGATGCACCGCCTCTCCAAATCGACATCTTGACTTATATGAATTTGGTGTTTACATTGTTCTTCTTTTTGGAAACGATCTTAAAAATAATTGCTTTTGGATGTAAGGTTGGTACTAATAATTCCAAGGGGTGTATTTAATTCAATGATTATATTTTTTTATTTTTGTTGTCGCATAATTATATTCAATTTTGATGTTAAGCTTTAAATTTAGTAATATATTTTATAATGTTTCAAAAATCAATTTATTTTTGGCCAAGGACTTCTTATCCTCAGAATGTGGTGATACATTACACCTATTAAATTTTATTCAAAGTTATCTGGAATTATCGTTACCAATAACTACTTTAGAAAAGAACCAATGGTTTGGTAACAAGCCCAATCAAATACCAGTTAACACTCCCTACATCCCTGTCTATACCACTAAATACTTTCACTGGTAAAATGCATTGAAGTATTAGTACTAGTTTTTCTGTGAAATTAACCAATTAAGAGTATTTGGGGAGTCTGCACTTTTGAAAGATTTATGTTTCAGCAGTTAGTTAGGAACGCTTGCTTTCTCAGACTGTAATTAAGTGACGTTTGCTATCTCAGGCTGTTATTTAGTGACGTTTGATATCTCAGACTGTAATTAAGTGACGTTTGCTATCTCAGACTGTAATTTAGTGGCGTTTGCTATCTATATCTCAGACTGTAATTTAGTGACGTTTGATATCTCAGACTGTAATTTAGTAACGTCTGCTATCTCAGACTGTAATTTAGTAAAGTCTGCTATCTCAGGCTGTAGGAAAGTAACGTCTCCTTGACTTGTACTTTGGTGACGTGTATGCAATCCAGATTGTAATTTGGTTACATCTATACTATCTCATACTGTAATTTAGTGACGTCTGCTATCTCAAGCTGTAATTTAGTGACCTCTGCTATCTCAGACTGTAATTAAGTGACGTTTGCTATCTCAGACTGTAATTAAGTGACATTTTCTATCTCAGACTGTAATTTAGTTACGTCTACCATCTCAGACTGTAATTTAGTGACGTTTGCTATCTCAGACTGTAATTTAGTGACGTTTGCTATATCAGATTGTAATTTAGTGACGTTTGATATCTCAGACTGTAATTAAGTGACGTTTGCTATCTCAGACTGTAATTTAGTAACGTCTGCTGTCTCAGGCTGTAGGAAAGTAAAGTCTCCTATTTCAGACTTGTAATTTGGTGATGTTTGCAATCCAGATTGTAATCTAGTTACATCTATACTATCTCATACTGTAATTTAGTGACCTCTGCTATCTCAGACTGTAATTTAGTGACGTTTGCCATCCAGACTGTAATTTAGTGACGTCTACTATCTCAGACTGTAATTTAGTGACGTTTTATATCTCATACTGTAATTTAGTGACGTCTGCTATCTCAAGCTGTAATTTAGTGACCTCTGCTATCTCAGACTGTAATTTAGTGACTTTTGATATCTCACACTGTAATTTAGTGACGTCACAAATCGAGATATTTTTTGTGAACGATAATTTTTTATTTTAACAAAAAAGCATTCAATATAAGTAGGTATACATTTAAATCTGAGTATTCGGCCATTCTTCAATACAAAATTTTCCCCCCAAACTGAAAAATTAAAAAAAGGGCCTACAATATGAAAAAATCACCCCAAACCCAAAAAGTTAATCTACTTTTGTTGTTCTTGCTTTATAAATACATAGCTATATGACATTTATATAACTGGGGAAATATTTGATTTGACAAGAAATAGTTTCAAATTATTCAGTTATAGAATTAAAAAACAATTAAGTGAAACAAAAAACTTCTTCCTTTAATTTTTTATTTTCTAAATTTAAAAAAAAAATAATAGTTGAAAAATTCAGATTTAGCAATATTTGGCATTTCGATTTTGAAGCTTTTTTCATAATTTTTAGAAGATTTTTCACTTTTTCCATATGGATAATTCTAAAACTGGGTCACTTTTCGTAGTGAAAAATTACGTCATTTTTCGGAGACAAATCTCATTTCATAGTTTTCCGGTTTATTGTTGGGGACTCTCTTAATTTACTGTTGGTGCATATTTCCGTTCTCTTGGTTGATATTTCACTTTTTTTAAACTGGCAATTTTTGAGTCTTACGAGAGATAAATTAACCATAGAATGTCAAGTTAAATAATTGGTGTGACCGCATTTGTAATGTTTCTCTTCGACTAAGAAGAACCATACGATTTTAAAATTTATATCGCACTATTAAACTTTAAAAAAATTTGAAAGGCGTCTAAAAATTGTATTTTATTTATGCAGTTCTGACATTAATTCATGTTTTCCTTCAAAAAAAAAATGTTTTAAATTTTTCTAAACTATGATTGGAAAAGACATAAAAGGATCATAAATTATGCACTTTATTTATTTGAAATGCTTAAAATCTCTAATAATATTTTGCTTAATATTTATATTTTCCCAAAACAAATGTTTAACTATTCTCTTAAAATATTAAAGAAATTATTAGTTTTTTTTTTTTTTAATTAATTTTATCTTACAAAAAATATTTAATTTTTAACCTTTACAACAAAAATATGTAAGTCTCAATAAAACATAAAAGCTGTGGCGTTTGTAAATTTCAGCAAATTGTGCTACATATTTTTAAACTTAATTATATTTAATATAAATCTAATAATTAATATTTTTCATTTATTTATTTTCTTTCTTCTAAATAGAATTTCTTTAAGGATCCATGGAACATCTTTGATTTGATAACTGTTGTTGGCAGTATCATTGATGCATTGTGGATGGAATTCGGGGTAAACAAATTATCATATAATTATTTAAATTAAAACAGTACTCGCATATATATATGAATTATTATACACGTGTTTTGGTTGAAGATACATAAACATATTTTTGCCATAATATTCTTTTTAGACCGTTTATTATTTTTTTTTGTTTTTTTTTTTTTAAATTTAGAAATAAGATTATAAATAACTTTTTCGCCAAATTTAAAATAGAAAAAAATTACAAAACTTTATAAAATAATAAATTAATTTGTTTGTACAATTATTATTAATAATTCTTATACAATAACAATAGATTTTCTTCTTAAGATGAAAAGAAAAAAAAAAAAAACATTTATATAGAATTATAACAAAGCATACTTATGTTAATTTTTATCTTAAAAAAAATACTTAACAATTTTTTTTCATAATAATTAGGTATTCACAAAACATTTATATTATCTCTTAACCCATACAATCTCAACAAACAAGGATGTGCTGAGTTTCTTTCTTAATTTCACAGATTTTACTTATAATTATTAAGTTACACTTTCAAACACCAAAATTCATAAATAATATTTAGATCAACACCACCTACAACTTTATAAATCAACAAAATTTTACAAACAAAATTATATATTTATTTTATCATTTTTATTAAACCAATCAAAAATATTAATCAAAATATATTTTTTTTCTTAATTTTCCTTTTTTCATACTTGATTTGATTATACGAAAACGATATGGGGTCGAAATACATAATCACACAAAATACGAATACAACAACAAAAACACCATTAAAAAATTTAATAAAAACAAAATATGTCAAAATCATTAAAAAAAAATTATGAAATTTTTTTGATTGAACTTTTTTTGTTTGAAATCAAATCAAAAAATGATTCAAAAACTATTTGCTGGTAAAATAATACACAAATAATTTTATCGCTCAACAACAACTACTACAACAACAATCAAAAAAAACAACAGCACGATGTAAGTACAACACCTCACACACACATATTTATATACATACGATATTTCATTACTTCATTAGCTTGTTTAGAATTAAAATATCATTAGAAAAATTCAATTTTTTTTTTTATTTTCAGTTCATATATAATTTTGATATTTGTATTGATACCAAGACTTTCTGTGAATAAATCTCTTTTCCTAAAAACAATTTTTTCATTATTAATTAATTATTTATTTTAATTTTTTACTTATTACGTTTATACTTTAAAATCTGCCAATAAGCTGTGAATATTTTTTTTAATTTGAGTTGATTTTTGAGTTGTGTATATTATTTCTTTGATATTTCAGAAATAAGAAAACAAATCACATTATGTGCTTTATTATAAGAATAAAAAAGCGTACTCGCTAGTCGCAAGAAGCTGCTTCTAATATTATGTATATTATATATTTACCCAATATTTAAATATTAACCTAGAAAAATTAATAAGTAAATTTCATAAGAAATTTTTCAATAATGATTTCTTAGAAACCGATATTGGAAATGATTCCCTATTTATTTAGCAAAGTTAACTGTCTAGTAATTGAAACAAAAATTGACAAAAAAAAAACAGATAAAAGTTTTCAAAGTACAATTTTTAAATTTTAAACATATATCTTTTTACTTATTTTATGAACAAAAATTGATCAAAATCGTTTGATTGGTTATAGCCTTTTGTCCAATTTTGGCGACAGAATCAGTTCCCTCGCCAGTTCTTGATGAAAATAATTGAAAGTTGGTAAATGTTATAATTTGGGGACATTGTATTTAATATAAGGAAGTGACTCTAGACATGCCAATTATAACAGTTTTGGTTTATAGAAGTACTGTTTATGCGGCCCCGCAGGGCCAGGGAGCGCCGGTGGACATATTTCAGGTACCCAGAGTTTTTTTTTCAAGTCGCGCAAAGCGCGTTAACGAACGCCCAATTTACATGGCGAAAAACTGTTATAACTGTTATAAATTTGAATGTCTCTAGTCTCGTCCTTAATATTTATAATATGTTACACAATATAAATACAAAATAAAAAAGCAATTTTTATGTCAGAAATTAAGTTAAATTTGTGTCTGAAATGTTGGATGAAAGGATCCAAGGGTTAATAATGTTTTTTTTTTTTAAACATTTTTGATAACTTATTTTTGGACTACATGTGTTAAAATTTGAAAACAGTTGAAAGTTACAAAACCAAATTTTAAGTCAACTACTCAAAAATATGAAATAATCTGAAATAATGGTTTTAAAAATAATGTTTTTTTTCTGGTTGCTGTGTTTTAAATTAAATTCAGATTAAAAATTCTGAATATTAACAGTTTTGAAAAAAAAAATATTTCTATAATTTTGTGGTTAGATTACAGTGACAGTTCGTGCAAAAAAGTAAGCAAACAAACCTCTTTCACATTTGTTTATTGTACGATGCTAACTGATTTAAAATTTGGAAAATCGTCTTTTTAACTTAGCATCCTGCTAAAAATGCTTAAAGACGATACTGAATCGTCTAAAATTTTGTGCGATATTTTATAAGATTTGTGACACTTACATAAGGAAGCAAAATACGTGCAAATTATCTTCTTAGGCTACCTCTGCACACTTCTATCCATATAGGTAAGGGTACAAGATTCATGATGCAAATACGATTCTTATACACTTAGACTTCTTCACATCTTAGACAAAACACCGAAAATTTTCAATAAATTTCACAAATGTATCCAACATTTCATCAAAATGTTAAGTAAATAGTCCTGACTGTACCTACTCCTCGCGACTCAAAGAAATCGTAATAAACGTCTATGACAAGACGATTCGTTTGCAGAAGGCTTTACTTAATATGTAACTAAAAATAATTTTATTTCTTACTAGGTATACCAACTCGTAAAATTATAAGTCCCACCCAGGGCCGGTCCCAGCCAAACTTGCGCCCTGTGCAAGATTTGTAGAAAGCGCCCCTTTTTTATATTTGCATACATACACAAATACACATGCATAAGACTTTTCCACAGTACCCAGGAGGTAGACTTTCAATGCGTAGAGGTCTAGTAGGATCTTTAATTTTACGATATTTCGAGTTTGATTCTCCTTGAATGCAACAATGAAAGTGAAGTTAGTTACTGTGCAAGAAATAACTTAGCACAGTTGTGATGGATGTTATTTTGGGATTATTTGAACAAGTTTTGTGGTTAAAATGCAAATGGAAGTACATATTTGTTTTCGCAAGATCAGATTACATATTTTTATTCCTGGTAATGCGCCCCCAGAATTTTGCGCCCTCTGCATTTGCACACCTTACACATATGGTTGGTCCGGCCCTGTTCCCACCGCTTCAATGTTTACTTATAATTTTCAATATTTATCTGAATTTCTGAATTATTTCTTACATACATTTTTGTCTGTCAATTTATTTTAATTTGTTTAAAATTTTTTTACTTCTCTTGATACAAATGTCAATAATTATATCTATTTTTTTTTTAACTTTAGTAAAGTATAAAATCTTAACGCTTCTTAGAATTGAATAAGGCCTATTTGTGAATGTAATAGGTCATTTTATCGTTAATATTAAGTTATTGTATGCTATTTCTAAATACCTTCGTTAAATTTATTAAAAAAAAAATGGAATTATTATTAAATAACAAAACTCCTCCAAAATAAAAACTCGTGTGTGAACCCATCCTCAAGTATTTTAACAATAATAAATTATTATAGACAAATAAAACTTAAAATTAAAAGTAAATTTTAATTTATTTTATTTTATTTTTTTTTCATATACAAATGTGTCACATTAACTGGATACAATCATTCTTCACTCCTTAAACTATTCACATAACAACAAATAAAATAAATATTTTCAACACACATCATATAATATAATTTCTATTCAAACTGAACAAAACTCCATACAAAACTACAATCGCATTATTCATCTTTCATAAAACAGTCAACTGATCCATCTGTAAGTAAGCCCAGATGAAAATTATGTTTTTTTTTAGTTTTATGTTTTTGTTCAATAGGAAAGTAAATAAATTAAATTAATTAATTTCGAAATAGTAGTTGGACACATTTTTTTAGTGTTTAGCAATATTTTTTTCTAAAGTACCTATACTGTCCTTAAAAATAGAAGGAGTGTCTTAAACCTATAGATTGCTTATACTTTTGTCTTTGAATATTTACTTTCTTTATTTGAAATAGTAGAAGGTTTTAAAAATCAGATAATCTTCTGAGATTGTGACGTCTTTATGTCTAGACTTTTGTTGGCACCTTAAGTTCTTTAAAATTCTGCTAATACAGGGTGTTCTTTTTATACGTGTGGTTTTCAAGAAGAAATAAAACGCATATAATTTAATGTTATGGCCATGATTTTAGCTTTATTATAAAGATAGGAATTCGCCATTATGATTTGGGGCAAGTAGCCGTCGTGGCTGACTCGAATAAATTCCAGCCGAGAGGCCCAATTTTCGACAGCTCCAATTGTTGCGTGCTATGGCGGATGGACTCATTCATTCGGGTCTTCTTCGATACCCTGCTCCACGGCAGCAATAGCGTCTTCGGTGCGCACTGTACGGCACTGTATCGCACTCCAAGATCTCGGAGCTCCGCTTTCAGGCATGAAAAAACCAGCCTCTGTCTATATAAAGTGTGTTTTCTTTAAACGTGTGGGTTTCAAGAAGAAATAAAACGCATATAATTTAATGTTATGGCCAAGAATTTAGCTTTATTATAGAGATAAGTGTTTGCCATTATGTTTTAAAAATGATTTCGTGCAAGTGGCCACCACGGCTGGCTCAAATAAATTCCAGCCAAGAGGTCCGCAATTTTCGACAGCTCCAATTGTTGCGCGCGATGGCGGATGGACTCATTCGGGTCTTCTTCGATACTCTGCTCCACAGCAGCGGCGTCTCTGAGGATGCACATTATCCACTAGAGTAAACGTGGTGCGAAACCGATCCATGGTTGCTCGAATTTATGCGATCTTAAGATTATGTCGACCGAATATTGCAGGCAGTGCACGATGCGTGTCGCTCTAACCAAACCATTATTTTGGTAATAAATTTGCACAATTTGCAAACGTTATTCAGGAGGAAGTCTACTTATTATGAAATGGCAAACCAAACTGAGCATAAATCAAGTGACAGCTGTCAAAAAGACCAATTTCGAAAAAAGTATTTCCAGATTGAAAACCACACGTCTAAAAAAAAACACCCTTCACATGCGAGTTCCGAAAGTTCATAATCTCAAAAAAATAAAGTTTCAATAAAATTTTACCTCTAATGATGTCCTGAGAGTATTTTTTTTATTTTTTTCTCATATTATTAGTATTATTGACTTTGAGTTTCAGACCCCAAAGTTGTCAGTTTACATAGTATCGACAAAGCCTAATGCTAGAAAGAGCCAATGTTTATTATCATTTCTATATAATTTTTTTAGCTGATGATGTTTTTGTTGTCAAAAATGACCACTTCAATTACCACTCTTGATGTAGGTACGAGTACGAGGTACCATTCATTTTTTTATTTTGAAAAAAAGAAAATTGATTTTGAAACATAGGGGCCAAAAAATATTATTATTACTTTATTGTATAGGTCTCTTTTTCAACAACATTGATAAACCTTAATTATTTTTAAAAACTTAAAAATACATAGCTAATTCCAATTTTTTTAAAATTTGTTTCTCAAATTTTTTAAAAATGATACTTTTTGCAGTGTGAATTATCTTAAATGGAATGGAAATTTGTTTATTTTCCGAAAAAAGATTCTTGATTGTTAAATTTTTTTACATTGGCTCTTCTTTGAGATTTAAACAATTCTAAAAAGAAAGTTTAGAACTTTTTAGGAAGAATCGATTTTATTTTTTCCGAATCTCTTGGGAGTCCTGCCAGCTCGTCTCACCAGCTTATATTATATGATTTGAGTATAAGCTTAAATAACAGAGATCTCGAAAATTAGTTTTAACAACACACTATACACTCTCTGAACATCTTCATCACATTATTTGTTTCACTATACATTTTTTTATTTGAATTTACAAAAAAAAATAATAAATTAAATTATAAAATGTGATGGGTTGTCACACACTATATTGTTTTGTTAATTGTTAAGTTAATATTTATTCCTGGTTGGCTTATAGTTGGCTTAGTTTTTATGATTGAAAATTCCCTGAATTATCTTTAAGTCCCGCTAAAAAAAAAAAATAGCTCCAATTTTAAAATCATCCTACCTGTCTGCTAGTGCTTTTAGAGAAAAATTAAAACAAAATTAAAACGTCCTTAGAATAGAATTTTGTTGGCAATCAATAATGAGTCTCGTAGAAATTATTTTGTTGTTTGTCGCTCATTAATATAACTTGTTGTCAAATTTTGATATGCCATCTTCAAGATATCGATTTAAATAATATCTGATAAATGCATTTATTTCTTCTTCTTTATTTTGCAAAAATCAAAATTAATAACAAAAAAAAAATGAACAATAATAATTCTATACCTATTGTGAATGAAATTAACAAAATTTCTTAAATTTGATGATGCCCGTGACTGTTACAACTTCTTCTGTATGCGTTAATTAAAAATTAATCATCGAACAAAATATATAAAATAATATCGAATGTGAATGCTAATAAATTGCTTGCGCTGTTTTAAAAATACAAAACTGCTCTAATCTGTCAATTTCATCATCAAAAAAAAAAAACAACCACACAAAACATAACTCAAAAATATAAATATCGATATAAACTCGATACCGAATATAAAATCACATCCAAAAAAAAAAACATGAACTGAATTCGAATATACAAACAATATCCAATTCCAACAAACATCAGGACGTAAGTAAAAATAAAAAAAGTAATAACAAAGAACATTTTTTTTTTTTTAAATAAAAGCTCAGTAACTGTATTTGTATTTTAAAATGTAAAATTTAATTTTAACTTCAACGAATTTGCTATATTAGATGAAGACTTCTTAGACGCAATAACTTTTATATATACTTAAAACTGTCTACCTAAATAATTAAAAATTAACAACTTGTAATGCCTAACTTAGTGAAAGCTTAGCTTCACTCCCAATATTGATCAATCCATACAAAAAAGAAATTATATATCGTAACTAACTTCTATGAATTTTTGTGTATTATATTATCACATTACTTTTAGATTCACCTAAGATATGTTGTTACTGTCCGTTCCCTTTAGATGTTTTTCTACTTTTTTTTTTTTTTTTGTTAAAATCAAGCTTTTGTTTCTATCTAGAAGTTTTTGTTCAAAAACATTCTTAAAAAAAAAATCAACGTTGGCCAAAACTATAAACAAATCCTCTAAGCCCTGCTGGCCCTCTTAATTCTGTAGTTATTTTTTCGATAGACGCTTTCGACACTTTCAAATAAGTTCGAGAGATAAATCCTTAAACACCATTGACACACACTGATGCATAAGGGATATGTTTGTGTTCGTTTATCTCTTTTGAGCTTAGATTTTGAATTTTGATTATTTGTTAAAATAATCCGAATTATTTGATTGGTTTATTTTTGGAAACCTCACATACAAAAAATCATAAGAAAATTTGTTAAAAATTGAAAGCATTTGAAACTTTAATAATTAAATTTTTTTAATAATTAATATGTTAAGTTAAAAATATCGGATCCCTTCCATTCCTGCCGACAACAAGCATGCATATAGGAATGGTTGAGATTGAGAGTTGTAAGTCACTGAAAGCTGTCCATTTTTTAATACCTTGCGTATAACGCAGACCTTTTTTTTCGCAAACAGCGATCTTCAGGTGCATTTGCTCAGCCAAACGCATTTTAAATTCTGAAACATGTTTTTTAGTCATTTTGGATCCCAAGTTAACTGCAGTTATATCTGGATTAACTGAGTATAGACATTTGTGAAAGAAGCGTTTAAAAAACCTGTCCAAATGGAGGTGTAAAGATATGTAAAATGCCAATGAGTTAGCTCCAGTTTAATTTATTTGCAGGATTAACAACCTCTAGTCTTACTCAGTAATTCATGCACTAAAAAGCCGGTCTAAGTGTCTTACAATTTTCTTTCAGATCTTTCACATCGTTCCAATCAGATCATTCGGATTGTTTCTAGGTACCCATATCCATCCATACACATTTAATTTTAGAATAAAAACAAACAAAATATTACATACCTATATACTTACCTATATTTAGAAATATAATAATTTAGATTGTTAGTTTTTAAGAAATTTTAAACCCTCCCTTTTTTTAAATATAGTAAAAAATATACAATACAATATCATAGTTTAGTTAATACTCTAAAACTTATTGTTAGTAAGTAATAAAATAAAAAAAAACAAAAACAAAAAAAAATAATTTTAGTAGGTACATTACATTATTTAGTTATTTTTAATGTTTTAATAACTAGATATAACACTGATGACAAAATTTAAAAATAATCTATTTTATTAAAAAAAAAATGCATTAAATTTTATTCGCTTTGTCCTATAAAATTAGATACACAACATTGTAAAAGATTCGTGTCAAATACAATTTTAGGGGGTCAAAGGTTCTCTTAAGCGTTTTGTCATTTTAAACAATTTGTCAATTAAACAAAATGAAATATTCGGATGCTTGCTCTAAACTTTACTTCAACTAGTATCGCTTAACCTTCAACTAGTATCGCTAAACCTCTGTTACCAAATTTGAATAAATTTGCTCTAGCAATAAACGATAAATACGGGAAACATAATCTTTGAAATTGAATGTACTTTTTTTCAAATAAAAGAGAGAAATTGATGAGAGTAAATGCTATTGGGTGCTTGTTTTCATTATAATAATTAACAAAATGGGTATGATTCCCAGCCTCGACTACCTAAATAAAAACAAAAAATATTGGGCATCTAGCGAGGTAGTGATAAATCTTTCGGTACAGTATCTGTTTTCATAAATAAGTGTCTTAGTCATTCGTATTCGGCAGAAAATTGTAGGTCCCCTCTATTCTAACCAACAAACAAAACGCACACAAGTATGGTTGATAGTTATAAGTCACGAGCTGACGCACCACCATATTCCTATATTTTAATTATTTTTAATTAAAAAAACTATAGAATTTTTCAGTTTGAAGAAACAATAAATTAAAGTGCATATAACATTTTTGTATATGATTTGTTAATCTACTCCGCAAATTTAAGCTTTTAGTTTCACTCTGCTTTTTTTAAATCTTCTCCGAAATTTTGATACTGGGATCCGAACACTATTCCGGAAAGAAAATCCCGTGCGGAAAAGAGTGGAAACTCTACAAACTAGAATTATAATTGCTTGGCCATCTGCAGAAACAAAAGATTACTAAATCAAAAACAAAGAAAAACATTTGAGCTTTGTTTTTAGAGAATTGCAGAAAATATGTTCCCCACCAAATTTAAAGCAAATCCATGAAATTGTTAATGCTCTATCTTGATGTATACTACTTCAAGAAATCTTTCCCTGTGACTTTCCCACCATGCACCGTAATGTTACGTTTGATTAAAACTTTGAATATTTCTTTTAAATGAAACCTTGTCCAATTTCAAGAGCAAGAGAAAACAGAAGGTACATTCAAAATAAACATACTTTATTTTATCAAGGATATTATTTTAGAGGCATGATTTTTAAAGTGGCAACTCTATTTCTATAGTGACATTAAATTTGTCAGCAGCTGATAGAGGTGATTTATGCTCAGTTTATTTTTCATTCATTAATGAACTTACACCAGAAAAACACTTGCCCATTCTAAATGCTTTAGCTGCTGGATAAACTCATAGTTCAAAAATATTTGAACGTTCCATACAAACTATCGATAGCAAAGAGTGTTAATTTGAGCTGGTGATAACACTCATTCTCCGAAAATAGCTTTAGCTCTGATCTTAATTTTATCTCCAAAGAGCTTTTAAATTTATTGCTGTCGAAAATTATTGTCCATGTTTCAAAATTATTAGTAAAAATGACATCTGGAAAAAAATTCACCTAAAATAAAGTTTAATAAACCTTTGACTCTTACTGTTTCTAATTGAGACGAAAACTTGAAAATTAATAAAGAAATACACGAAAACATTAAAAAATATTTAAAAAAAAATTATGTTTAACGTGTATCTAACAAGGCAAAGAAAATAAAAAAAAATTAAAACTGCATTTTTATCAAAATTTATTATTATTTTAAGTAATTGTTTTGTTTGAATTTATCGACCTTACGTTATACATAAAATAGAGTAATTGATTTCCCAATTTATTAACATACAAAATCTTAATTTTTAATACTAACATTATTTTTTAATTTTTAAAAATACATTTCAAGTATCTACCTATTTTGTTTGATCAAACATTAACACATATCTATATACTAAACCACCTCTAGTTGTTAGATTTTGTGTTCTACGTTTTATTAGTTAATAACAATTTAATTACATTTTGATTTAGATATTTTTTTTTTTTAGTTTTGGATTACAACACTGTCCAAGGAGAATAAAACATTTATAAAAAAAAAACATTATTGCCTTACACTTTACTAACATTCTCGCTAACATAGGAAAAATGTAAAATAAAACTTCTAAACTTTTCTTTTTTGTAAAAATTTAATTCCTAACAAAAAAAAAAAAAACAAACATCTTCTCTTATTTCGCTTTAAAATGTTGAATGATCTTGGGTAATTTTTTTTTTTAATATATTATACTAGCTATCATTCTTTCAAATTTCTTGCAATTGAAAAGCATTTAACGAAAAAAAAAAAACAACAATTTTTTCTAACAAGTAGTGTAAGAACTTTTTTATACTTAATAATAATTCTGATGCACTCTGGTTCTTGGAAGTGTTGTATGCCAAAAATTTATCATACTGTCCTAATAATTCTTCTAAATTTCATTATATCTATAATTTAAATTTGACTTTATATTAAAAATAAATGTGTAAATATTTAAATGAGAAAAAAAAAATATACAATGATGATAATATTGTAATGCTCTCTCTCCAGTCAATCTTTAGATGTACACAAACAAAAAAAAAGATATTTATTTTGCATTTACTAATTCTTAAATTTATAATAATTCCAGTCGAGTTCGATAAACGTTGGCTTCCTGAGATTATTTCGTGCCGCTCGTCTCATAAAACTGCTACGCCAAGGATATACGATACGAATCTTACTCTGGACATTCGTACAATCGTTCAAAGCACTTCCTTATGTCTGTTTGCTTATTGCAATGCTGTTTTTTATTTATGCCATTATTGGCATGCAGGTAAGTTTCGAGCTATATAAAAATTAAAAAATATACAATTTTAATTACTTTTTTAATTTTTATCTGCTTTAATTGAGTTAATATTTTAATAATGAATATTTTATTATTTATTATTCATTTTTTTTTCATATTATTAAATTAAATAATTTAATTTTTTTTTTAAATCTAAAAGGGTCAACAGATAATATTGAAAAAATTAAAAAATATTCACATATTAAACAAACAACACAACATTAAATCAAATTTCAATGAAATTAATATAATTGGTATCGAGAACACACAAAGAATCACTGACTATAATAAATTAATAGAATATTAAATGTTACTCTACCTTACCTACACTTGATTAGGTTTGCAACAATTTCCACCAACCAACAAGGACCCATTCCTTATACGAGTATAATATTTCTTTCCCTAGAGATCTAGATATATACATATACTTTATACGTAGAGAATGAAAAGCCATTAATTTTTTTTCCTAGAGATCATAGATACAAAATATTAGCTTAGATGCAAAATTTTAAATTAATGGCAATTGCCTCAAAAAAAAATAAAAATATAACTTAAAATAAAGGACCTCTAGTAAACTATCTATTTTTAACACACACAGTCTTTTTTTCCTTCCTTGTTTAGAAACCAACAAATTTAAATTTTAATTAATTTAAAAGAAAATTAAAAAAAAAAAAAAAAAAACAATATTTATGATTTAAATGTTTTTCTTTTATTTTTATTTTAATCATAATGTAAAATTTAAAACAAAACAAAACAAAAAAAATATTATACATAAATGTGTATACGAAAATAAAGGTTTTTGGAAATATAAAATATGATCCGGATACTCAGCTCAACAGGCATAATAATTTTCAATCGTTCTTTGGAGGAATCATGCTGCTTTTTCGGTAAAAAATGTTGATTAAAACAAGTATTGAAAGAAAAAGTAATTATTTAAAGTATTATTAACTGTAATTACAAAAGTTAATTTATTATATATAAATAAGTTACATTCATATATATATTTATAAATTTTATATATGACGTAAAAGAATTTTTATTTCGTTTCTTTTGTTTGCTTTCAGTAAATTTAATAGTTTTTGTTTTATTTGTTTATTTGTATTTTCTTTTTGTTGAAAATATTTGTTCGTATTTTAATTTATTTTCTCATTATATTTATAAGAAACAGTTTGTTGTTTCTTAATTTGTGTATTTTTGTTTAAAGATTAACACCAGTTTGGTTAAGTTTTGTTGAAGTAGTAAATTAGTGGTAATTTTAATTGTGTGTTATATTCTAGATAGTAGTTTTGGAAAACTATTTTCACAAAAATTTTCCTCAGAGTTTTCGCAAATTTCAGTTTGTTTTTTTATTTTTAGTCATAGAATTGATAAGGAATCTTAAATATCACTTTCATAGTAGCTTTAACAAATAAATCCGGTCAAACCGGGTTGGAGAAGTATAGATTCTCTATTTTCACTACTTATAATGAATATTAGTGCTGCAGAAACACGGCTAAGGCACAATTAAAAATGCATTCAATACCCATCTGTATTTGTAACCATTAAAATACATTTTGATTGTTTTAAATTAAATTTTTTTAAAGTTTTTAAATTATATATTGTTGAATATAATTGGGTTTTTGCCATATCAATTCTCTTTGAAACTCGTCCTCATTAGAGACTAGAAAGAATATAGCCTTAAAATTATTAGTATATTTTACTTTCTCTATCAAGCAGGATGGGCAATTTTCTAAAGTTTTCTTATGCTTAATATACAAAAATAAATATTAAAAAAACAACGGCAACACTTACAATGTATATTATGGGTTTTTTTTAACCCCAAACTTAATTTTTAAAAAGTGAATAGTTAACATTTTGAAAAAAAAAAAAATTAAAATAAAATTCAATTTTTAAAAATTTGTAGGTAAATATATTATTTTCAAAATTTAATGTTATTAAGTAAAATTTTATTTTTAATATTCAATGCTTTAATTAATTTTTAGTTCGACCAAGTTTCCTACACATCTTCTAGTTTTTGAGAAAAAATGAAAAAAAAAAATAAAAGCATGATTTTCTTAAATTTGACTTAGTACATCCGTTGTTAAGTTGCCCCAAGGAATAAAAGTTATATCAGTGCATTGTTCGTATTGCCTTTGGTTTTTAATAATTTGTTTTGATGTTAAGTCATTTTTTATTTAAACCGAGGGAAAAAGACTTTCCCTGTCCCGACTTAATCTTGTCACTGCTCAACCTATACTATATAGCTTTTTGACTCATCTTATGCGAATCGCCCTCTATTTATACAAATTAGCTGTTCATTTTTGCTCTTAAAATAGTAAACCAACTCTAAAATTGAGCTGAAACTTACACAATTCCTTATGAAGTAGGAATAAATCAGAAATTTTAAAATTCTCCGACAGATGGCACCGAAAACCAAATTTGCTAAAAATAAAAAACCAACCATTTTACTGAGCTGAAACTAACACAATGAAAAGTGCATTTAAATCAAAGGTTTTCAACTTTTTCGATAGATGGCGCTGAACACTTAAATACAAAAATTTAATAAAACTTAATTACAAACCATTTGATTGAGTTAAAACTCAGTGTTTGTAATATATCGTTCGCGAATACAATACAAATCTTTTTCGATCTTCTCACGACCTATGAGAAATATAATTCTCTAACGAACATTCGCTCATGCATAAACCTTTTTTTCGTCTGTATCTCTCGAACAGGAAAAAAAAATTCATGCTGACATGGTTAGCTCGCGATAATGAACTGAAAAGTTTCTTAAAACGAATCATTATTTATGAAGAATCCATTCACTGCGGTTGTTTTATCTTTACAAGTAGTTTTGTTTCAATATGGTAAACACATATGAGTGGGTTAAGTATGTTTCTTGTTATGCAGAAATAATTTAAGTTTCGATTCGTTTATTTTTTGAACAAAAATTGGAAGCAAGAGAATAACAAAAAATATAAAGAAAAAAAGTAAATTGATTTTGTTTTATATGAAGAAAGGTGATTTTAGTTGAGCTTGCAAATGAAACAATAAATAACTTTTTACGCTCAAAACTGTCTTTGTATATTAAATTAAAAAAAAAAAAACATAGTTTATTTGACTTAATATTTTTAACAAATAAATTAATAAAAAATAATATATTTAATATTTAAACGGTTCGCGAATGTTTATTCAATGGTTCTCGTTTAATAAAACGCGAACGAATCATATTTTTTTTTCACATGATTTCAGCAAATTTGACCTTTTCGTGAAAAAAAAATCCTGACGTGGGATGCATACAAGTGCTTACAAATTAAATTTGTTCATGTTTTCTTAAAGATGGCGCTCTTAACACCAAAATATGTTACGTTTGTTTGACAGAATAATAGAATTATATTCGTTTACGGACCCGATAACCGCTCAAAGAACGAACTATTTAAAAGGATTTGAATTAGTTTTTATTTAATTCTACTCGAATTTTTCGATTAGGAAATAATTTTTTTTTATTAAAGAGAATGACTTACAAATATAAAAACCACAACCAACAAAAAAGGCACCATTGTATATTTCACTTTCAAAAATACAAAAGTTTGCCAAATAAATATGCCTCAAAAGTGTCATTTAAGTGTGACATAGTCAAATTTATATGACAAAATATGACATATAGAGGCTAATACTACTTTTTCATAGTACAAAATATTGTGTCATATTTTATATGGTGCAATGGAAAAAAATGACTTTTGTTAAAAAATAAGCATTTTCCCAAAAAGAAAACCCCCAGGAGAAAACCTAGCAAAAGCTGCTTGTACCGAAGAAATAATTGCGTTGGATATCTCTTGATCAAACACGGTGCTTGTAATTACACAGCAGTTGCGCTGCAGGAATATAGTTGTTGTGATCTTCTCTTGCTTTTCCAACTTCTCAACATCAGAAGAGAGCTCTGTATAATGGTTAAACGATGGTAACTCTAGTCTGGAGTTGCACCACGATTGCGATTGTAAATTGATAATAATAAACAATCGTTAAAATTTGTCCCAATCCAACATCGTAGCTTGAGATTTTGAGTTCTTAGATTTTGTATTGAATTTTTATATTCAAGCGTTCACACGTGGTAAATCTATTTCAATGAATTCGCACAGGTTTATTCAAATTCAAACTTCATTATAAAAATTATCAACAAATATTTAGCCTTAAAAATAAGTAGATCCAAATTAAAAAAAATATTTAGTGAGAAAAATAATTTTGTTAAAAATAAAATCGGATATTAAGGGCCAGTTTCACAGTCAGAAAAGTGATACTTAAGTGGGGAATGTGGAAGATTAATTCCCAATATCACAGTGCACTGTTACCTGAATAAGTGGCACTTAAGTCTCCGATGTTGGTGACTTAAGTTCCACTTACGCTGGCTATGAAACTTATCTTAAATTCCTCATATGGTAAATGAAGTGCCACTTATTCCGGTAAGTGTCGACTGTGAAACTGGCCCTAAGACAAATATTTCTTATTCTTTGGGCTTTCGGAGCTATTGCTTTGTCCTCTTCATCATAAAACTTTATTGACAAATAAAGGATGGTAAAATAAATATGTTTTGGTTCAACCTTAATTTTGTCAGACTTATATTTTAATATCCAAGTTTTATTAATTATTTAATATCCAAATTATCTAGCTATTATTATTTCTTCTGAAAAACGCAGAAAAGTGTTGACAAAAGTTCAAGGTTCTTAAGAGAATTTGTTTAAATATCTGACGTGGAGTTGCATCTTTTAATATTTTTAATAAATAAGTACCTAATTAAATCTTTTATTATGTTTTTACTTTTTTTTCTTGAATGGATTATTCTAAAATATATAAAATATTTCAGTTATTTTTTATAAACGATATATACCAAAAAAAACAAAAAAAAACAATAATTTATTTTATTTTATTCTATTCTATTTTACTTTATTTTATTTTATTTTATTTTATTTTATTTTATTTTATTTTATTTTATTTTATTTTATTTGATTTTATTTTATTTTATTTTATTTTATTTTCTGAAATAGGTATTAGTTTTATTTATTTTTAAGCATCCCAGATTTTTTTTTTTTTATTAATTTTATACGTTTACTCTTGAAAATGGCTTTTTGCATATATTTTGTTCTTCATAATTTAAATCTATAACTGAGAACATTTTTAATATTTCTCTTCGATAAGATTAACCCAAGACTTATGTTTCGAAATAATAGATGAACATCCTATACCCACTTACATATTTGCATGTTTGTTAATAAATAACAAAAAAAAATGTGTATGATTTTGAATATTCATTGTTTTTTTTTTTAATTTTTAATGGAATGGTTGTAATAACTCCCCAATGTTAAAAAAAATTGAAAATTGTTCAAACAAAAAAAAGTCCATTATGTAGCTAGTTATTTCTCATTATAGTCCTAGGGTAGACCCTTGTCCCGTACAAAGTAAAAAATACTTCATTCACCGCAAATCCCAAATTTAATAAAATTAAAAAAAAAAAAACATTATGTAGGTTTCATTTATTGAGAACCCCCCTGCATTTCTTCGTAATCAAGACAGTGTATAGCTTTGAAAATCTCGTACCTAACATTTACAATACATTTTTTTATGTATAGATATAAATATATATTTGATTTAAAAATTTGTTCTTTGATCTATTTATCATATAAGTAAATTCAATATTGACCCTTTTAAAATTCTGTAAGTACAGTAAAAAAAAAAAAAAAAAATACAAAATATTGATAACATGTTAATAAAGTACCTTCGTTTTGGAAATATTTATTTTGAAAATTTTACTGCGTAAACAGCTTGTAAAACATCACTTTAGAATATTTTTCAAACTCGCTGACAAAACACAAACAAAAATATACTTTAATTAAAAAAAAAATAATAATTTTATTTTAATTTGTTTCTACATAATTTATAATTTCTATCAAAAATATATTTCTAAATATACAAAACAGCAAACGGAAATCATATTTTTTTTTAATGAACCAATTGTTTGTTTTTTTTATTATTTCTTTTTTATGTTGGTTCTGTTTAATTTTTGAAATTCTTTTTTATGTAAAAAAAAAAAACATTATTACATTGCAAATAGGTATTTGGAAATATCAAACTAAGTACACCGGAACAGTCAATAACTAGACACAACAACTTCCAATCGTTTGTGCAAGGAGTCATGTTGCTGTTCAGGTATGTAATCTATTGTCCAATTCAACAACAACAACAACAACAACAACTACAAAAAAAAAAAAAAACAAGATAGATGAAAATAATGTGAACGAAAATTTTGCAGATCAGAATTTCAATATTATAATCAATTAAATTTTGTTTAATAAATAGTTTCTATTAGCAAAATTTTAGTTATGAGTGTCAGTGACGCAATAGGCAGTCCAATCAGAGAGATATTTTCTTCTCTTAGAGGAGATACATTTGAAGAAAAAAAATATTAAGTTGAATTATAAACTTATAGATTTAGTCTATTAAGGAATTAAAACCTGATTTGAAATATTCTACATAGTTTATAGTATGGCTGCTGTAGGTTTCACTTCTATTGGCTTTAGTTTAATTTAAAAAATAAAATAAAATTGAAATCCCAGGCAATTATAAGGTACAGAACATGAGGAAAGGATTCATAAAAAAAAAAAAATATTTGGCAGTTCAAGAACCCAAACTAAATTTAAATGGGAATGAATACCAAAACTATCTTTCATAACATTTTATGTTTAAACACCTTCTGCTTAAATACGAAACATCCTTTACTCGTTTGGTTCGGTTCACAAATCAATTAGGATGAGTCCTGTGAAGTTAGCAAAAGAATTTAATAAAAAATGAGAGTTCCCGGTAGCAAACAAAGAGTTCTAGAGTTCCTCATACTTTTTTTCAATAGTTCTGGCGAATTAAGTGTTAAAATTCGAAAAAAAAGTTTTTTTTGCTAACTTCACGCAGCAAGGACTTTTTTGAGAAAAAGAGTTCTGATCATGTTTTTCAACTTAAAATCAAGAGTTCTAGAGTTCCTGGTGGGTTTGAGAAAGAGTTCTGCAAAATTGAAATAGTTAGGGCTATTTAAGGTGCCCATTGACTTAGAACCAAAAATTTTGAAAACCCAAAAAAATCAAAAAAAGGAGTTCTGATTAGAGTTCCCGATAGCAAACAAAGAGTTCTGCACATTTTCCTAATAACTTTTTTTTCTAGAACTAATCGTTCAAAAGTTATTCGCAAATTGAGGTGCCCATTGACTTAGAACCAAAAATTTTCAAAATCCAAAAAAATCAAAAAAAAGGAGTTCTGATTAGAGTTCCCGATAGCAAACAAAGAGTTCTGAACATTTTCCTAATAACTTTTTTTTCTAGAACTAATTGTTCAAAAGTTATTCGCAAATTGAAGTGCCCATTGACTTAGAAAAAAAAGTTATTAGGAAAATGTTCAGAACTCTTTGTTTGCTACCGGGAACTCTCATTTTTTATTAAATTTTAAACAATTCTTTTGCTAACTTCACAGGACTATTAGGATGTACATATCCCTATTCTTAGGGTATAGATGTGTGGCAGTCTATATTTTTTTAATTTAAGGTCGTTTTCTTCTTCTTTACTTTCCCAGGTTTCCAGAAATACATATTTTGACAGCTCTGTGTAAATCGAAAAAATCCGTAAAAAATCGATTTTTTTTTTAAATTTGATCACTTTGATTGGTCTCTTTTTTTTTAAATTACTGACCACCCTTGTACTTCTTTTACCAACCCCAGAAATAATTTTTCAAAATTTTAAAATAAAAATTTAACTTCCAAAGTCTGAAAATTGGGGAAAAATTTTTAAGAAATAGAATGTTTTTTTTTTAAAAAAAGTAAGTTTAAGTTGTTCAATAGTTCTAAAAATGAGACAAAAATCGATATTTTGAGGTCAGCTTGCTCTTGCCCCATTCCCCATTTCTTAAAATCCATAATAAATGCATAACTGCTCATAAAAAAAAAAAAAACAAAATATTAAATTCTTCAAATGAGAATTAAATTATTTTTTGACAATGAACAAAAAGAAAAAAACCGAGTTTTGCCAATATTTTGCTTTTTTGTAGTAGGTCAAATAAAGGGTGATTTTTAAGCTGGTTTGGTTTTGGCAACACTGGTTTTGACAGCTGACGTGTGTTTAGTACCTTGTGTCACTGTCAAACAGCTTCAGTTTGGTTTGCAATTTAACCATGGATCGTCTTACAAATGAACAACGCTTGCAAATTATTGAATTTTACTATCAAAATTCGTGCTCGGTTCGAAATGTTCATCGCGCGCTGCTTGTGTTCAGCGATGAGGCTCATTTTTGGTTGAATGGGTACGTAAATAAGCAAAATTGCCGCATTTGGAGTGAAGATCAGCCAGAAGCATTGCAACAGCTACCAATGCATCTCGAAAAAGCCACTGTTTGGTGCGGTTTATGGGCCGGCGGCATTATTGGGCCATATTTCTTCAAAGATGATGCGAATCGCTACCGAGCGATGATAACAAACTTTTTTTTGCCCGAAATGGAAGTTCTTGACTTGCATGATATGTGGTTTCAACAAGACGGTGCCACATGCCACACAGCACGCGAAACAATGGCGCAATTGCGAGGCGAGTTTGGTGAACAGTTAATTTCACGTTTCGGGCCGGTCAATTGGCCGCCTAGATCGTGCGGTTTGACACCATTAGATTATTTTTTGTGGGGGTATGTCAAGGCTAATGTCTATAGGGACAAGCCCGCTTCGATTGACGCACTGGAAGCCAACATCCATGCATTTATTCGTGAGATACCGGCCGATATGTGTGAAAGAGTATGCCAAAATTGGACTCAGCGGATGGGCTACCTGAGACGCAGCCGCGGTCAACATTTGCATAAAATTATCTTTAAACATTAAATTGCAAGGTTCAAACTATCGATTCAAATAAATATTTCATTCATTTTTTCGAATTTTTTGTGTTTTTTTTTTAAAAAAGTTCTAAGCCTCTTAAAAAATCACCCGTTATATACCTACATTGCTAGTCTACTTCTTTTTATTTTGAAAAAAACCTTTCGATAGAATTTTCCGTTGAGAGATGTGTGCAAAAAAACTATATTTTTCCGCTTGTAGGTATATGAAAAAAATATTTCACATTTTTTGCTGAGACTTATATAAATTACAAATAGAGAAGGTACACAAATTATTGTTTGGGAACTTCACCATTAAAAAGTAAAATATCAAAAACCAGTATTTTTTACTATTGAACAAATTTTAGAATAAAAAGGGGGAGTGTGTGCTTGTCGCACAATCTTCAAACCAAGCTCGAAGTTTTTTCTTTCAACTTTCAGAGTTTAAGCTCAGTACGCTGCTTATGCAAAATGAAAAATCCCATACAAAAATGACACAACGAAATCATAAATGAAAAATTTGGTCCTACTTTTCGTTTTGCTGTACGCTGTTCGATGAGCGAAATTGATAATTGTAGCAGATTATTTGGAGAGGTCTCCGCTCTTTTTTCGCACTCAATTTAATTGCCCGGACCATTAAATGTGTGCGGAAAAGTGACATTTGACGTTTTTTTGTGTTTGTATTTGTTGTTTCTTTCATAGGAGCATGGATTTCTGTGATTTTTTTGCGTTTGTGTTTGTTTTTTTTTGTTATCGGTGTGACGCTTTCAGTTGTCATTTTTTTCGTTGTGGTTTCCGCAAGCATTTCGTTGTCGTGTTGGAGACCGCCGAAGGATTTCGTTTCGCATCAGCAGCGTAATAGGCTTTGGAGTAACATGTTTGTTATCAATGGTCTTCCAATTGACACCTGCTAAGTTGCTTTCCACACCACCTGGAAGTCGGTACGTGTACTGACAAATGGAGATAGATTTTTTTTTCGATTTGACGTTCAATGTATTTCCCATAAGGAAAACCCAAAAAAAGGCTTGAAAAACATTAATTTTACTAATTATTTTTATGTGTAAGCTTATCAATATTATGATTGTAAAAGAATGTGTTAATTTCTTAATCAGATGAAAAATTACACAGGATTAATTACGTTTTTTGATATATGCTCCATCTGATTTAGGAATAAACATATGTCATTACTTTTTAACAATAATAATATCGATACCCTTTCATATAAAATTAATTAGTAAAATTAATGTTTTTCGAACCCTGTGCCTACGTTCTGTAATGTCGTTAGCTACTCCTTTTTCACTCCTTTTACTCCAAATTTCCCATTTTTTATAGGAATGGAACAGTTCTGAAATCCAAACGAAAACGCCATAACTTCGCATCGATAAAATCTCAGTCGAGAAACGATGAAAATTGAAACAAATCGTATGAGTTTTGTTCCATTTTCCATCGTTTCTCGACAAATTTTAACCATGCGGGAGTTACAGAAAGTAGGCACTGTTTTGGTTTTTTTCTTATGGGAAATACATTTAACGTCAAATCGAAAAAAAAATATCTCCAATTAAAGATTCACGCGCTGACTGCCAAGTGCCGTGACTACATTCGCCAATAGGGACTTCCGAACTTTGACATTTATAGCGGCCATATTGTTGAAACTACAACTGTCAAGATGGCTGTCATTTATTCAGACATAGACGGATATAGTGTTCAACAACACGTGCAAATGAAAAAATTGATTTATCAAAATGGCTTTTCTGTTCGAGAAACGTCCCGCTTACAGTCATACTGGGGATGAATGGGAATATTTGCAGTTGAAAATTTTCTCTTGGGTTTTCTTAAATTTAAATTTTTCCTGTCATTTCACCTGTTTTACACTAAAAAGTCTGTCCATCTCGGGGAATCATTTACTCTTGCCGAGTTCATTTAAACCGTCCATCACCGAATTCCATTATATTACTTTAAAGGAGTTGAAATGTCTGTAATTAATATTATTTTTTTTTTTTTTAAATTTCGTTTAGCATATTTTTCTATTTATTTCTGCGTACAAAATGCTAGTGGACTGTGTCATTGATAGGGAATGGTTGGCCAAATATTCAACCACTATCTTTAGTCGTTGCTGGTCCATCAGTGTATACCACTTTTGACGGCATTTGCTTCGAGGGTGTGTAGTTCATCTATTCGGCTAAGCTACCTACTCTTTCCTTAACTCCATTTCAAAATATTTCTCAAAGATATAAAGAAGATTTGTTGCTGTTGAAATAATTATTGTTGTTTTTCATTTGATCACTTCTAAGTCCTAACACTCCTTTATCGCTATTTGTCCTCACTGCCTTCCATTGTCTGTACGGAGTAATGTTTTCGGAGTATTGTTGAGTTCCTGATTTCATTTAGGAGTGCACTCTGGGCAGACATAAAATACATAACGTCAGCCTTCTGTCAAAACTAAGCAAAAGCATAAATGTAAAACTGTTAGAAAACTCAAAAAACTAATAAGTTTAAAATAAGATTATTAGAACATAATATGTAGAAGGTGTTAAAACTGGTTGACAGAAGCAAAAGGAACGACGCATATATTGGGTCCGCCAAATAACTTCTTTTTTTTTTGAAAATGGCGCAAAACATCGAGTGTAGCTTCGGCTGTGTGGCACATAGCGCCGTCCTGTTGAAACCAAATGTTGACAATATCCTCCTCTTCAATTTTTTGTGAACAAAAATTCGTTCAACATGGCCCTATAACGATCGCCATTGACTGTAACGGCCACTCCTTGCTCATTTTCGAAAAATGGCCCAATTAAGCCTCTGGACCAAAATCCGCACCAAACAGTGACTCGTTTTGGGTGTATCGGCTTTTCAATGTATGCGTGCGGGTTTTCTGTGCCCTACATGCGACAATTTTGCTTGTTTGCATCTTCTCTAAGTCGATCGCAGACCCACTTAGCGAAGCGTATACACAACCATATTCGTTCAGCGGAAGGATTAAATAAAACTAATTATCTGTCAAATCAGACATGAGCTAAGTGTTACCATTCACGAAATAAGCACTAGTTGACAAAAAAAAAAACGTTAGATGGCGGACCCTTTAGATATTTGAATTCAATGATTGTAACTTGCTCTCTCGGGATTGTAACTCAAACAAACGATGGTCGATAAGTCCGGAAAAAAGTTTGTTTTGTCATACCGTCCGTCGCGTCGGCGTTAGTCATTGTAATTTAAGCTAGTGCATAAACAGGTCACTTATCGGATTGCTTCAAGTGTAAACTTTGGTAAGAAAACATTAGTAATTTTCCCTAAAATGTATTCATGTTTCAATTCCCATGTGCTTTTTAACGAGCCACATAATGACTCCCTTAGCCGTTGCAATAGGAATCAGTCTATTAGTTTTGATGTTAGGCCATGTTCTTACTGCAACTATTTTGGATGGATTCGAATACCACTGTTTTCTTTTTACTCCTTTTCACTCTATAAATAGCCTTTTTTTAAAATAACCTTTCAAACGTAAACTGAACTTTCGAAAACGGATACCACTTTTCATTTTAACCCCTTTTCACCCTATAATTACCAAATTTTTTGAAAAAAAAAATATTCCTAGAGCCATCCACTCAAAATAACCTTTTAAACACAAAAAGAATTTCTTAAATCGGACGGTTTATTTATTTTTACCCTATTTCACCCTACAAATAGCTAAATTTGAAAAAAAAATATCCTTAAGCCAATTCCTGAGAAAAACATTTCAAACAAAAACAAAGATTTCTTAAATCGGGCAATTTTTTAATTGTACCCCATTTCATCCTACAAACTGAATTTGTCCGATATTTTAATAGTTATTTCGCTATTTGGGGTGGAGACGAATCCAACAAATCATTGACCATTAAAATCGGACCACCCGTTCTTGTATTAAAAATGATGTAACTAAACTGACTTTGTTTTGTATATGTATGTATAACAAAATTACATATTTGCAAAGCCAAGACAATACCTACATATTACGAGTAAAATAGTCAACATTATAGGATATTATACTTCAAGATCTCAGAACAAGAGTAACTGGACTCCTCTTGGGGATAGCCTATTTTTTTATTGATTCTCTTGACACTCTTTCCTGCTTAAGTCCTCTATACTTCTTGTGCCCTGCATTTTCAATTTTGCTCGCATACTCCATAAAATCCTACCGAAATTATGTAACTTTTAATTGATGGGAAATAAAATATAAAAAATTTTATTTAAAGAAAATATTTAACAATTAAATAAATAAAATAATACAACCTTCAGCGCCTGTACTAAAAATATAGATAGGTTTTTTCTGTCTTACAATAATTAGTTTACAATTATTTAATTTTTATTTTTGCTTTTTTTTATAAAACAAAAAATGCACTCAAATACTAAAAAAAAACACATTTTTTGGTAAATACAATCTAATAAAAAAAAAATTACAACACATTTATCTCAATAAACAAAACACTTCCATTCATCCATAAAAAAAAAATTATATTTTTATTAGTTTATTTTTCAAAAAAAAAATAAAAAATAAAAATCTGCTTCCACTGTAGTTTTCATGTACCTTTAGTAATTCACACAATTTGATATAATATTTAGTCCCTTAAATTAATATAATAGATAGAACCCAGAATAAATTAAGCGCAACGTTGATTTTAAAAGTTGCTTCAAATTCCCAAAACTACACCAGCCTGAAACCCAAACCTCCCACCCACTCCTCCTTGTACCATAAGTACTTTCATTGAGTGCCAATTTTTTCCCCGAAGCACTAATATAGCCCATTATTTATTTTTTATTTTTTTTTTTACTAAAATTTATTGTTTATAATATATGTTTTGGAATGAGCAAGATATTAAAAGTTCAATTATTAAAATTGCATATTTATATATTCAATTAATTCCCTTTGTTGAATTTTTGTAGAGATTCAAAATGAAAAAAAAATGTATTACAACTTTGTTTGCGTTGAATATAAGGTACCCAAGTTAGTAATTTTTTGAAAAAAAAGTACATCAGTAAACATATTCAAATGGATTATCCTTGGGATATAGTCAGCCACGGCCTTCGACATACTGGCACCCCGGGCCAAATATTTGTTGGCGAATGCAATTAGGGATCTAGCATTTTGCACTTAAGTGGTGTACTGATTTATCTTGTCAAAATATTGAATACAAAATATGTTTCCAAAATACCTAGGTCATCTTCATCATCGGATCTACTTCTACACCTCCGGTTCTGGAATTTCCATGATGGACCTTTTCTCAATGAATTAATGGTTTTAACATAGCCTTTCGCACAATTTCTTCAACCTAAAATTTTGAGAAAAAAATGTGTTCTGTTATAAGTTTACGTTGTTTCCTTAGGATCCCTTGCCATTTTTTGTAACCTAGATAACTCTCCCTGAAGTCTTTCACATGTCTGTAAATTCCGTAAAAATCCATTCAGTTGTGTCAAATAAAAGTCAGAATAAAAAGAGAGAGACAGAGAGATAAAAAACAGAGAGAGTCATGCTCAAGAATTTGACGGTGACGGACACAGTCCCTCCTCTAAAAACTATTCAGTATAGCTTTAAGTGCTTTAGCCGAGATGGCAGGAGTAATTTTTTTCAAAAAATCTTCGAATGTTTTTGCTGTAAATCTGTCATCTCCCTTAGATAGCACGGCTTTTCAAAGGTGTCCACAACTTATAACTTTGTTGAATTTGTATCATTTACCCTCTCAGCCCTAGAGAACGGAAAGGAAGTCGATGTTGTCTCAACCGACTTTAGTAAGGCCTTTTATAAAATTTCCCACAGGCTAATATACTTTTTAAACTGTCCACCCTCCTCCTCTTTGCAGCTGTGTATGTTCTTGAAATGGAGTTCCTCTTATCTGGATAGTGGATAACCGTAATTTCAATACAATGTTCGTTTCAGATTCTTCTTAGCTACCTCTGGGATCCCCCAAGGCAGCCACTTAGGTCCACTTCTTTTTATTCTTACCATTAACCATCTCAATGGTTATTAAACTTAACATTCCCGTTTCTTACTCAACGCTGACGATGCTAAGTTTTTCAAAACTATTTCTTCGACACATGATTTTAATCTTTTTGAACAAGACTTCGACAGTTTTTCAGTCTGGTGCCTTAAAAATTGCTTGGAGCTAAATATTGTCAAATTCCAATCAATCACCTTTTACGTAAACGTCCTTATCTTTTACATAATAAACCCATTTCCAGCGTGGAGTCTATAGACTGATAGCTTAACTTTCTAACACATATCGGCGACATAATTCTTTAAGCCAAATCACACTTGGCTTTGTGGGACACGTTGGTCAAAAGAATCATCTGACCCCTATACGTAAAACGATCCCTCTACTACGCCTCTCCTCGAATATGACTCACAAGTGCGGTCCCCTTATCAACATACACACACCTCAAGAATAGAGTTCATTATTCAACGTCGTTTCCTATGATTTTGATGAATGATCCTATCACGAACGTCTTCAACTAATTAACTTTAATTCCCTGGAAAAACGAAGAGAAATAACTCTTAATTCATCGACTTCTTTCTGGTTCCATTGACTGCTCGCTCAACTCTTTACAACTCTAAGAAATCTCGTCTCTTCTATCTACCTACACACCGTACATCTTATGGCTCCAATGAACCGTTATCGTAGAATTAATGAGAACTATTTCTAATATTTTCACTTTAACCTCAGTTCACCCTGCCTAAATCTCCGTCTTCTTAATCACCCTCCCTAACTCATCCCAATTGTTAGTTTTAAGTCAGTTTAAGATCTTAGTTTTTGAGTTATAAAGGGTGGTTAAATCTTAAGGGCCGATGTTGATTTTGAATAAAACACAAATTATTTAAGAAATTATTGTCATTTCTTTTTATAATGATAATATTGGTATGGTTCAATTATGTATGGAGCCTTAAGCACTCCTTGAAAAGTCTTCTACCAGTATGCAAATTTCTGCCAAAATCATTTAAGTCGTTTCGAAGACCCAGGACAAACAGACAGACAAAAATTAAAAAAAAAAAATGTTGATTTGTTTATTCTTTCGCCGGGATGAACAAAAACCAATAAGCGGGAAATGAACGATACTAGAGATATGCCAATTTATAATAGTTATAACAGTTTTCACCATTAAAAGTGGGCGTGCGTTATACAACTTGAAAAAAAAAAACTCGGGGTGCCTGAAGTATGCCCAGAACCACCGGCGGAGGGCCATGACCCTGCGGGGCCGCATAAACAGTACTTTTATAAATCAAAACTGTTATAATTTGCATGTCTAGAGTCACTTCCGCTGGAAATACACTATACAACGATTGAACAAACAGTCTTATTGCCACGACGACGCCGCCGCCGCACGATGTGAGGGTTGCCCGAGTCCGCGCCGACGCGACTTTAGCATAGAGTATGTGATACATACAACAATACAACGCAACAGGTTGACGCACGTGGGTTGTGGGTACAACCAACGACGGTATGACGGTGCTATCTAGTATGTAGAGATGTATTATAAAAGAATCCGTCAATCTATCAATTTCTTTCTTGTCGCACTCTTGGAAAAGACTTCAATCAAAACCCAGTGTTTTCATGCTATAAACCAAAGTCGTAAGCTCTTTCAATTTATACAACCCCCGTCGATAAACTCAACGACGTGACGAGACGTTCCAAGGAAAATCCATTTATAGGGAAAAATAATAATCAATGAAATAGACAATTTGGCTAACAATAACAATAAAATTAATACGAATTATAAATGCCCTCATATTTATTTAAAACTTTAAAATTAAAACTTTTCATAGTTCTATCCATTAAATCATCCCGTAGATCTTTAAAAAGTTAATTTTGTTTAGTTCGTTGGTAGATTTCAAATGGACCTCTTTAAAAGTTGGTTGTATAATTTTATTTTTTTCTCATATAGATAATTTAAAAAAAAGTATATAATTATTGAAATTCAAAATCCCAACTTTAAATTTAATATTATTAAATAAATGTATGTATATCGTACCAAGTCACAAGTATAATGTGCTATTTTAGTCGTTTGAAAACTTCTGTAAATAAAAAAAAAATGTATACCTTAACGTTTATGTAAACTCTAGAATAAAAAAATATAATTAAAAGTTTTTGTTTTTTTTTTTAACAAGCAATCTACTTTAGTTAGTAATTTAATTATTAATATATACAAGAAAATAGTTTGATGTTTTATAGCTCACGAAAAAAAAAATTTAAATTAGTTAAAATAAAAGTTGAAAAATGAAAAAAAAAAAAAAAAAAAAAAACAATATTTATGAATTAAATTTAAATTTTAACATTTACTAAAGCTACTTTTAATTATAGATGTGCAACGGGCGAGGCGTGGCCGAATATTATGCTGGCGTGCCTTAAAGGGAAGCCATGTGATGAGCGTGCGGAGAAGGGCGATGAGACATGTGGTTCCACATTGGCATATGCATATTTTGTGTCATTCATATTTTTTTGTTCATTTCTGATGTTAAACTTGTTTGTCGCCGTCATCATGGATAATTTTGATTATCTAACTCGTGATTCCAGTATATTGGGTGCCCATCATTTGGACGAATTTGTTCGGATATGGGCTGAATATGATCCAAATGCGACGTAATTATCAAATTTAATACTTAAATTATTTATTATAATAATAATTATTTATAATTTATTTCCTTTTCGGATTGCAAAACATTTTCGAAAAATTCTTTTAATAATTTATTTTGTGTGTTCTAATCGAATCTTTAGGTCATAATCTATCATACGTTGTATGTTCTTATTTTTATATAAAGTTTAGTTATTCAGATTTCTATTTGAATTGTACTTTGCATTGGTATTTTGATGTCTATTGTTAGAGTATCTTATGGGAGTTCTTGAGCATCAACCCCTAGCAAGTTCTCTGCCTAAGTTGTTTAAAGAACAATTACTTTAGTTATTTTCAGAAACAGTGCAAGGTAATTGATAAATTTATAAGATAATAAAAAGTCGTATATTAAAAAATTCGAATAAATCTAAAAATCAATATAAAAAACTTTTAAAAGTCGAAAATTCAAAAGAAGACTTTTAAGGAACATTTTTCCATATATCAGGTTAGTGTCTGATGGTAGTTATTTTTATATCGTTGAAAAGAAAACATACAAATATTTTTTTTGGAGCTCCGAAAATTTTTTTTTAAGGTTTTTTTTTTCACCGTTAAGATTTTTTGAAAAAGGGAAAAAATTGATGAAATAAATTATTATCAGTTAAAAAATGTTAAGTGTAAAATTTAGATTTCCCATGGAACGTATTTTTTTGTATTCTAGTACAAATTTTCAAAAATATGATATTTTATCATATTTGGAATATTTAACGAGTGATAAATAATAATTATTATATACAGACAAAAATGGGATTGAACTTTTTTTTCTAGTAACATATTTTTACTGGCGACATTATGTTACATAACAGAGTTTTTTGAGAAACCTAACACATTTAAACAATTTTTTTTTTTTTTTTTTTAATTTTGTTTAGGACCAAACATTTAGGACTTAATACAATTATTGTATGTTTCAAGTATTTAAGTATCAAAGTGGAAAAGAAAGTAACAATTTTTGGACGAATTTTTTTTAGCAATTCTGCATTAGTTAGGTACTCTTAAGACTTTAAATGAAAAAAAAAAATTATTATTTTTCCTAAAACCTAAACATTTTTTTTTTTAATTTATTTATTTATTTTTAGTAATCTTTTTTTTTGAAAATTTGTGTTGTTTCAAATTTCAAGTTTTTCAAAGTTTTTCAAACTAATGCAAAACTGTGAAAAATGTTTAAAAACAAATTATCATTTTGATGATGACTAGCTACATAATCTTTTAATTTTTTACTTCCTATACTAAAGGGTTTTCCAATAAGAGGTGTTATTTTGAATAGCCCGCTATTTCGGTAGCTGTCACTTTTGAAGCTGTCATTTTTTGACATTTGACAAGTAGAAACTACACCATTAATAAAAATGGAACGATACACGCTTCAACAACGCATTGAAATTATTAAAATTCACTATAAAAATGGTGAAAATTTGGCAGAGACGGTTCGTAAAACTAAAACATTTTTGGGTCGTCGTGAAGCACCTTGTCGGACCGCAATACAGAAATTGGTGGACAAATTCGAGCTGTTGGGACAAGTTAGTGATGTGAAGAATAAAACCCGTGCACGTCGCTCAAGAACAACTGAGAATATTGCTGTTGTAACCCAAAGCGTTGAAGAAAACCCAGGTTTGTCCATTCCTCGTCGTTCTTTGGAATTAGGCATTCCACAAACGTCATTACACCGTATTTTGCATAAAGACTTGGGTCTTAAGGCTTATAAAGTTCAGTTAACACAAGAACTCAAGCCGGCTGATCATCAACAACGTCGTGTCTTTGCTGATTGGGTCCTTGAAATGCATGAAAATGATCCGGAATTTCATCGAAAAATCATCTTGACTGATGAGGCCCATTTCCTCCTCGGAGGCTACGTCAACAAGCAAAACTGTCGCATCTGGGGCTCGGAAAACCCAAGACTTATTGTTGAAAAGCCTCTCCACCTTCAACGCGTGACTGTTTGGTGCGGTTTATGGTCCGGCGGGGTCATTGGACCTTACTTTTTCGAAAATGAGGCTGGAGCAACAGTTACGGTCAATGGATTGCGCTATCGAGAGATGATTAATGATTTTTTATGGCCGGAATTGGATGGTATTGATCTGGACAACGTTTACTTTCAACAAGATGGCGCTACGTGCCACACAAGCAATGAAACCATCGATCTTTTACGGGAAAAGTTTCCGGACCGTGTTATCTCTCGAAGAGGTGATCACAATTGGCCACCGAGATCTTGTGATTTAACACCTTGCGACTTCTTCCTTTGGGGCCACGTGAAAGATAAGGTCTACACCAACAGCTCAGTGTCGATTCAAGACCTCAAAGATGGAATTCGTGAGGCTATCGAGGACATAGGGTAGCCACTTTGCATTTTGGTTATGGAAAATTTCATGAAAAGGATATGGTCCTGTAAGCGTGGTCGTGGCGGCCATTTGGCTGATGTTGTGTTCCATTAATTAACGGCATACCTTCCGCTTTATAATGAAATAAACATCTGATCATTTATCTCAAAAATGCCATTTTTCTTTGAATATCAAAATAACACCTCTTATTGGAAAACCCTTTATGTATATGGGGAGTTTTGATTTTATATCAAAAATCGATCGATTGTGATCAAATTTTACATTAGGATGATAATGAAGACGAAAAAGTGGGGCTTGCAGAAACGTCCGTCTATCTGCCTGTCTAACGGATGGGTCGATTTTCTTTAAACTTGTTACCTATAGCGTTTTTTGGGCATTCCCCCCACACATTGTTTCATGTTTTTTTAGGACCAACAAATGCTTTTGAAAAGTGGTTATTAATGGCTCTCCCAAGGAGCATTTTTTGATTATCGCTTTTCTCCCAAACTATTGAACTGATTTTAATGAATTTTCTTATGAAGTATGAGTATGACTGATATCTTCTTAATAAAATCAAGTTAAATAAAAATTAGATTTTTTTTTGGAAACTCAATACCTACATATTTCAAAAATGACTTAGACGATTTTGTTAAACTTGACCGAAAACAGTTTTTAACATTATCTAGAAGATTGTTTACCAAATTATTCTTAGCGTTAGGTCCCATAAAAATGCTTAAAAAACATTAAGGATAATCTTTTTTTTTTGCAACAACAACAAAACAGAATTTAGTCTTTCGAAATTAGTACCACCCTGTCAACCATTTAAAATTTTATTAAATTTTACATTTTGCTTTTATTAACAGTACCTCTCATATAACGTTTTTTTTTTGATTTTCGAATATCTTATTATCGGATTAGGTATTCGCTTAAAACTACAATTTTTATACAGAATATTCAAGCTTGTAATAAATATAAATATTATTACATATCAAAATTTCCAAAAAAAAAAAATATTTTATATTTCGAAAACGGGTGGAAGATTTTGTTGTAAAATTTTAATGTATCATTTTTTTTTCTTAAAAATGTTTACAAAATTTTATAAAAATAAATAATTAATCTTAAAACCAGTCAAACGATTTGTGAAATTTTTTTCCACAAATTAAGTATTATTAAAGAAATAAGATTGTGTATATCGTGATCGAAGTATTTTAAAAAAAATAAATTTCTAATTTTGTTAATTTAAAACAATTTTCCAGGATGCATGATTGCATGTGCATAAATGTGCAACCTGGTGCTATATTGTTCGTTTTTATATATTCACATTGTACTATCTTCAACTAAACTATGTTTTTGGCAAATGGATTCAATATAGGCTCCCATCCATAAACAATTTAATTTAGACTTTGTGTGTGTACATCGGCTAAAATATTTCAACACACAACACCTGAAGCTTTAGTGCTTTTTGTTTCATCTCATCAAACATGTATACAGCTCCCCAAAAAATACAACAAAAAAAACTGGAAAAATAGTGTTCCCTTTAATTTATTTGGTTTAACGTATTTGTAAGTTGGTTTAGTAAGGATTCGATGAAAACACAAAATAAATTAAATTTTTAATTTATTTGAATTCAAAAAACTAAATTGGTGTTCTAATTTCTTTTGTTAAATTAATTAACTAGTTAGTACCTACTGTTATTTTTTGTTGTGAATAACCAAAATGTTGACATAGAGTGCAAAACTTACTTTACTGTTCCATTTTTACAAAAATTGTACAGTTTCTTAAACTGTTACTGAATACAAACTAAAAAAAAAAGGGAACTGACTCGTTTTTAACTCTATAAGACTACAAATTGTACAAATATTGATTTGGGTTAACACAACTCGTAGTTTTGTAAAACTATTAAATTGATTATTATTTGATCGTATTTGTTTCATATTACAACTTGCCTTAAAATGCATTTATGCAAACAAATTGACACTTTTCTTAACAACGTTTCACCCAATTTGTATGAAACTAAGAACATTTTTAACAAACAATAATAATAAACAAACTATAAACACCTTAAAATAGAAACCTCAGTAAACTCTCCTTAAATTAATTACCTATAAAAATATTTCCCACCTTAAAACAAACATAAAAATAATAAACAAAATATACAAACAAAAAAATATTAGATTATTGATTTTCAACATTTTTTTTAAGCAAAATGTTATTTGCATTCATCGTTAATGTAATTGTACATTTGTTTTGTGTGTGTGTAATTTTATATTTATCTATAATATATTTTTTCGTAAAAAAAAAAACTATTCTATTATATTGTTAATTATTCTTATAAATTGTCAAACTTATTTATTACTTTTATTTTAATTTTATATTTTACAAACAAAAATTATAAATCATATCGATGAATCTTCTAGGGGTAAAATTCACTACACAGAAATGTATGATATGTTAAAAAACATGGATCCTCCATTGGGGTTCGGTAACAAATGTCCCAATCGCCTCGCCTACAAAAAATTAATACGAATGAATATGCCGCTTGATCCAGAACTGAGAGTGAATTTTACAACTACCCTATTTGCGCTGATACGTGAAAATCTCAGTATAAAAATGCGATCCGGTAAGTTAATATTAACTTGGCACTATGGTTATGGGTTTAAATTTAAAGCAAAATACTTTTAAAAATTCCCTTACCAATTCTCTAAAGTTGATAATGTATGTATAATGTGTATAGCCCCCTCTTGTCTTTAACCTGAAATTATATCTAACTGAAGATGAATTGGCACATCTTATTTCATTTAAATGCATATGTACATATATAGGTTAGGATACTCAATAATTCTTCATGCAAAAAAATTTACAAACGTTAGTAAATCCTACTAACAGTTGTTATTTCGTTTCTTCATCGTTCAAAATATAATATTTTGAGTCCCAATTTTTTTTCAGTTTGTAATTATTGTTCTTGGTTATTGATACTTTGGCTTCTCATTGTACAGAAATGCAAAACACTTAAGAAATAACTTAGATAAAGGGTGTTTTTTTAAGACGTGTGGTTTTCAAGAAGAAATAAAACGGATATAATTTAATGTTATGGCCAAGAATTAAGATTTATTTCAAAGATAAGATATTATGTTTTAAAAATGATTTCGCGCAAGTGGCCGCCGCGGCTGGCTCGAATAAATTCCAGTCTAGAGGCCCAATTTTCGACCACTTTTTACAGCAATGGGGCCCGTATGTCAGCGCCGAATATTCTCTGCCAAGGCGTCAATCGTCTCCGGCTTATCTGCGTAGACAAGAGATTTCACATAACCCTACAAAAAATAGTCCAGCGGTTTTAAATCGCACGATCTTGGAGGCCACGCCACAGGCCCACGAAGCGAGATAATGCGCTCACCAAAAGTTTCCTTCAGTAAATTGATTGTTTCGTTGGCTCTATTGCATGTAGCGTTCGCTTGTTGGAACGAAAGGTCGTCCACATCAACATCCAAATCAGGCACGAAAAAGTCATTAATCATGGCTCTATAGCGTTCCCCATTGACTGTAACACTATGGCCGGCTTCATTTTTGAAGAAATATGGACCAATGACTCCCTCTGCCCATAGAGCACACCAAACAGTGACTTTTTGAGGATGTAACGGCGCGCGTCTCAACAATATGGCTTGTGGATTATGATCACTCCAAATACGACAATTTTGCTTATTAAAGTACCCATTCAACCAAAAATGAGCTGAACAAAATTTTCTTGTGAAAATCGGGATCGGTGGCCATCTAGTTTTGGGCCCATTCACCGAAAGTGCTAAGCGCTTGATGGTCGTTCGGCTATTCATTATGAAATAATAAACCAAACTGAGCATAAATGAAGTGACAACTGTCAAAAAGACCAACTCCGAAAAAAGCATTGCCAGATTAAAAACCAAACGTCTAAAAAAAAACACCCTGTAGTTATATTGATGTGGACCTTACAGTGTTTTAGTGACTTAAGAATTGATTAATGCAAGTTTGACATAACCAACAGTACGTACACTATTTTGACCATAATTCTAAAGGTATCCAAGCGAAAACAACGCTTACTGTCAAACTCTATACCCTAGAATTTATTTTAACTACCAAATAGAAACCTTGCCTGCGGTTCGGGAAGAACTACAGTAGTTACCACCAAGTCCTGTGAAGTCAAAATGAACGCGGGCTTCACTATTCGTTTAAGTTTTCAGAAATGATTTTCTCATTAGCATAAGGGCTGTTCTGTGCTGGCAATATAATTTTGAAAAAAAAAAACAAGGCTTCTACCTATCTCCTACTAGGTTTGTTTTGAATTTTCTTTGCATTCATATTTCGTTTAACTGGCGCAAACTTGTAAAAGTTTTCTCATGCGTATTCTTTGTAAAAAATCATCAACTTGAATTTGCTCCTAGCGTTCTTTCTTATGTTATGTATCGCCCCCCCCCCTGCACTCTTTGCATCCTTTTTTTCACCTTTTTTAGCATATGACTTAACATTCTTCACTGAAATGACACGAATTGGGCTTGATAGAAATAGTAGTTATAATCATAGGCGTGTTTTCTTCAAATGTGATGTATAAATCTTGCGACAATCTTGTTGAACATTCATTCTCTTTCAAGAGCCTTAGCAAAATCCTAGATCTTAAACTAACAGTAGTCAAAAAAAACCTAAATAATCTCTATAAGAAAATTAATGAATATCAAAAAATATTCACAGCTGAAGAAATGGATCAAGCCGATATGGAGCTCAGGGAAACCATAACGCATATATGGCCGTTACAGGCCAGAAAAGTCCTTGATTTGTTGGTGCCGAAAAGTGATCAATTGAATACGGGAAAATTATCAGTTGGCAAAATTTATGGTGGTTTTCTAATCTTAGAATCCTGGCGAACGACACGTTTTGGACAAATAGATTCAGGCATGCCGGTAAGTGTTTATTGTTTCAATTTATTTTATAGCTTTATAAATTATAATATATAAAATAGGTTAAATATAATTTTATAAATATTATAATTATGTATATTTAAAAATGAAAGAAAAAAAAAAACAAATTTTAAAACACAACAAAAAAATTGGTCATCCATTAGATTTATTATTATTGGTTAAATTAATTACCTAATTTAAAATTATTGTACATTGTCAATGTATTAAGTATTTAAGAAAAAACACATAGGTATATACATACATAAATCCAAAAAAAAAAAACAATCCAAATATATTAAAAATTAAAAAACCTATCATAAATTTGTAAATACAATGTGTTAATTATTGATTAAAAATTGGTTTTGTTTTAGCTAAATTTTATTTTTAGACAATTTAAAATTTATTTGAAATGTGTTATGAATGCAATGTTACGGTTGGACTGTAGGTGTAGGTACAATATTCGAACAAAAAAACTGATTTAATTCGATCTGATGGAAAGGGATATCCCCCTCTGTCCCGCGGTCCGACAGTGTGACAAGCCCATACTAAAGATAGACTCTGTCGTATACTACGAAAGTCCATTGGGACTGTCTCAATGTAAGTGATCATCTGCGTGATGTAATTATAAAATGCGAAGTTTTCATTCGCGGATGGATACTCCATATTTGTTGTACGATTGCCAATAGTACCTACTGATGGAAGGAGTCCTTTAGTTCTAATTTAGATGTTTTGGATCAAGCCCCACCCTAGGCTGCAAGTTATAGCTCCAGCTCTTCCTAGATTTCCTAAATTAACTGAATAAAAATATAAATTGTGTGTTGACAAAGTGAATCTAAATAGATTTTTCGAGATCAGATGTTTCCATTAGCTTAACTAATGTGCTAGCGTAAATTATAATGCTTTAGCTGGATTCATTAATTTTCGCTGAAATATCATTTTGTCTTTGCTTACAAATATCTGAAAAACTAAAATCAATTAACTTTTAGTGATTTAGGGATGATTTTCAATTTTGCAAAGCAATTGGCGTTTTTCTTTTTTGGCTCTGAGCAGAAGCTGAGCGATCAGAGCAGAGCTTTGAGCAGATTGTGATCAGAGCCCTCAGATTAAATTATGAAACACACTTGAGCTTGATCACTTACCTGTCATTTCATAGGAAATCCATTTTTAATTTTTAATTATGAGTGAAGTTGGCTTCGGTCAGCGTTTCTCTCCATTTGATCGGTCATTTTATTCTGATTCTGAGCTAATTGAGCAAGCTCTGCGCTATCTCCGATGGAAGAAAGAACACACACTTTTTATGCTCTCATATGTAGAATTTTTTTTGACAGTTCCGTGATCTGCTCTGAATTAAAAAAGAAATACGCCAAATAGCTAATTAGTTGTGACAATTTCAATTGTGTTGTGTAATGTTTTTTATGTTTTTAGCATGAATAAAGTTTTCTATCTGTTAATCAATGGTTAATTTTTGCTTAATTCATATAGATTTACCAAAAAGTCAAGAAAATAATAGAAAATATCGCAAAACTAAATTGAAATTGTCACAACTAATTCAGGACTGATGAATGGTAAATTATTAAGCAATAAACAGTTCAATATAAACCTTTTTTAACCCTTTTTGAGGCGGTGCTGCATCGCTTTCTTCATATAAATTTAAGAAAATAGCAAAAAAACATAGAAAACATCGCACGGCAACACTAAAATTGACACAATTCATTAAAAACTACTGAACGGCAAATAATGAAGTAGTAAACCATTCACTCTAAGAAATGTTTACCCTTTTTTTAGAGGGTGCTTTGCTTAGTAGATATTAACTTAGCAAAGCAACAACAAAAATAGAAAACATGTAACGACAAATTTGAAATTATCACAACTTCTATATAACGACCTAATAACGACGAATTATCCACCTAACCACTTTTCGAGCGGTAAATGTTGATTCGATAAGTTGACACGTGATTTAAATAGCACATTTTTATGTTATACATCTAATTTTGATTTCAATAGTTACCAAAAATGACTATTTCAGCTTTTTTTTGAAAATTTGCAAAAAGTATCAATGCTTGTATATTTTTTTTTTTAAGTTCAATACGTGCTCAGGATTCCTGTAAATTTTAAAGTCCATCGTTTGAGATGTCAAAAAAACAGATGATAAAATTTTATAAAAAATTGAAGTATCGGGTTTTTCAATAAGAGCGCTACAAAAGTTTTTTTAAATAAAACAAAAACCGTTTTTGATATCAATAAAATTCTTTATTTCTGTGAAAGTACGTTTAATGCCATTATATATAAAACTCGATTTCTTTTGTATGGCCACCACGGGCACGCTTGCAGAAGTCCAGACGCTGAACCCAATTTTCGTCGGTTTTCAAGCATAAATCGGCCGATACTGCTGCAATTTCAGGTTCGATATTCCTACGAAGTTCATCAATCGTCACTGGCTTGTTGGCATAGACCATAGACTTGACATAGCCCCACAGGAAATAGTCTAACGGCGTCAAATCGCACGACCGAGGCGGCCAAGCGATTGGACCATTTCGTGAGATAACACGTTCTCCAAACTTGGTTTCCAATAAATTGATTGTGACATTCGCTGTGTGGCTTGTGGCGCCGTCCTGTTGGAACCACATATCCTCCAAGTCCATATAATCCAATTAAAGCCAAAAAGATTCGATTATCATTGAACGGTAGCGATCCCCATTCACAGTAACGTGCCGGTCTTGATCATCACGGAAGAAGTACGGCCCAATGACGCCGCCGGCCCATAAACCACACCAAACCGTAATTTTTTCGGGATGCAATGATGACTCATGGAGAACGTGTGGATTGTTGCCTGACAAATACCGCATATTTTGTTTATTGACGAAGCCATTCAGCCAGAAATGAGCCTCATCGCTGAAGATGATTTTTCGATTTTTAGCGCTCTTAACGTTGAGGCCACTGACTCCGAATTTTGTTAGTAAATTTTAATAATTTCGACTCATTTTTGGATAGTATATCTTTCCATAAATGGCAAACCTTACTGAAGAGAAATGCTAAAGGAGCGGCAAGAAATATGGCGTCGTTTGCTGTCCCTCTACTCAACTTTTGTAGCGTCCCTGTTGAAAACCCCTTTATAATAATTATTATTATTGCTTCTTATACTATACGAGCCATTGTCATTTAAATTTAAAGCCGATATTACATCAACAAAAAATTTTCGTTGTTCAGGAGTCAACTGCTCTTACTTATGGTATTAAGACTTGCCTAAACGTAATAATTCAAACGCTTTGGCAAGCTAATAGTAGGTTTTGCTGACGGCAAAGTTTTTTTCAAAATTTTATTTTTTGTTCTAGGATATATGTAGACTCTGGCATTAGTTAAGCCCGGCCCCATTGACCTTATTAAGTAAATTCTTTTACTTAGTGAAGAAACTTACTGAATCAATGAAATAATTTCTAACCAATGAATGCGTTTTAATTTAATTAATGATCTTTATATAAATACTAGTTTAAATTTTGTGTGCGACATGACCTCATATCTAGAATCTGGATTGGTGGATTTTTATCATTTTTTTTTTTTTAAATTACATATTTGTTGTAATGTTTTTCTCCATTCATCGAAAGGAATTTTCAGATAATATTTTACATAGATTACGTGTCATAAATTAAGACAAAAATTTGTAAATTAATCCGGATATTCACAATGAAGCTCTTATTTCGATTGAGGACATTTGTATGTCAATTGCAAAAAAAGCATTTTCTCAGTTTTGAATGTTAGTACCTAATCTTTTGGCGGAAGATTTATTCAACACTGAAATGAAAATGAAAAGATTGAGTGAGCACCTCCTCAAAATAAACACCTGCTCCATTATAAGGTATGAAAAAAGCAAAGCATGTACTCCATCAAAAGGAGCACCTGCTCCTATTTGTGAGTTAACTCATTTGATTGCTCAACGTTGAAGTAAATAGCTCTTTATAATTTTTTTTCCATAAATTTTGGAGATCATGCCAATTTTAAAAAGCAAGGTCAAATTCTATAGAAGAAGAAGAGAAGGATTTTCAAATGATTATCGCGTTATACAGATTCAACAAAGAAAATGTGGATATTTGGCGCATCATTTTCTTGGGAATAAGTTCAAACAATGGGTGGTGACTTAACAGGCAATGAAAAATGCGAATTTTCCTTCACTACATTGGTGATCCAGGTTTTCAAACTGGAGTTGGAGAAGACGTTGGAATACACCAGTCCACGGTCTCTTAAACTGTTTCCCTTGTGAGTGCGGCAATAACTGAGATCAAATTGGATCAAATTCCCTATACAACTATACTGAAGAACTGCAGAATGCAAAACGCGAATGGTAAGAAAAATACAACTTTCCTTGAGCGATACAAGCAGGGTTCGTACTTCCCTTCAATCGAATTAGATTTACTTCGGTTTTGAGAAAAAAATAGAATCTACTTCCCCACTTCGCTTTTTCAAAATCTACTTCTATTTTTTTCAATTGAAAAAATCCTGAATCATTAAATGAAAATACTGCACTGATTACCATGCACTACATCGTTTTAGTAAGAGACAGCACTGTTGTTTCCAATAAACTCAAAATGTCAAAATCAAGATTCGCATTTGAAGACGATTTAATATAGTTCTTAAACCCAAAAAAAAACAAGAAGGGGTTTAAACTTCAATTTTAGAACTAGTCAAGGCATTTCTTTTTACAAAAGCTCCATTGATATCAGAAATGATGAATTGAGGTAATTTCGGATTCACGATACAAATAAAATACATTTTGATCTATTTGCCCAAATTTTGATTCTCTATAATGAAAACAACAAATAATATGGAAGAACTTATGTTCAAAAATTTGTCAGATTATATGTTGAGAAGTGCCACAGCTGAGTGGAAGTTTCCAGAAATGAATTTAATAAAAATTTAGTAGAAATCGTTTATTCGGAAATTTTGGATTCAGTTAGCTTTTTTTCCACATTTACTTCGAAATTTTTAATCTGAAGTCCAAACCCTGGATAGAAGCAATTGATTTCACTCATGTTCCTATCATCAAAGCAGTTTTTCATGCGGACTATCTATGTATTCAATGGACTCCAAAACACCCATACTGACTAAGCTCAATATTTCAGGAAATCTTATAGGTGGAAGTCTTAGAGTGTTCTTGTGTTTGTTTGGTCAAAATCGGTCTAGAATTCATGGCCAGGATCGGTGCATGATTCACGATTTGGAAAAATTCTCGCGTATTTAAAATCATGCCATTTTACTTGGTAATTCAGGACACGGACTTACTCCCTGGCCTTTAACTCCGCTTCAAAATCCAGATACTGCTGAGGAAAATTCTTTCAATAAGTGACAATGATTAATATTTGAACGATGTTTTGCACAAGTCAAGCAACGTTCCCCATCCTTCACAATAAAATGCGAGTCAAAACAGAAATAGTCTGAGAGCATTTACTCCATGTGAAGGAAGAACTACTCACTGGTTGGAGTATAATTTTATTCATACGAAACCGGAGCAGGTTCTTTTTTTTGAGCACCTTCTCTGATTCTTATGGAGCTTCTGCTCTGAGTACGTGCTCCGTTTTATTCATATCGATATCACCCATATGATTGTCTCATGTGAGAGTTCAAAGTTTTTCTATTATGGATCATTAATTTCAGTATAATATAGAATTTGTATTATAAAAACCTTCCCAATTTGTTTTTAGTAGAGAAAAAAAAAGATCGGTACATGAGAAGTGGTGTTAAATAAGATTCTTCCTTTTTTTGGGTTGAAAAAAACCTCCCATTTATATGTTTTTTTTTCGTGTAAATATTTTCAATCGTTGCATTCATAACCCATTTCCAAACTTATTTTGTAATAATTATTTCATTAAAATTAAGACTTTAGACAAAAAATTAAAAAAAAAAAAAAAACTGTTAAACATTAGAACAGTTTTTGGATGTTATGATAAAAAAACACTTTAATTTTTTTTATTTATGTTAAATTTATTTCACGTTTGATAATAAATGCAGAATTGGAAGGAGGTATATTAAATCGCACTAATTTTTGTGTGTTTTGTGTTTTGTTTAATTTGATTAATTTTTAATTATTTTAACTTTGCAAAAGTAGGATAAATTACTAATTTTGAGGTTGTAATTATTATTGCCTATTGTTCTTATATACTTTTCTCCTTCAATAAAAGTAAACATCTAAGCAAAGTTGAATTAATGTTGTTTTCAATAAATGTTCAATGTTAAATTTATTAAGTAATTAGAAAAAAAAAAAAAAAACATATTAATAAAAATTAATTTTGTAGGTAAAGAGTTTTATGGCCATAGCAAAGTTTAAACTTGCACAATATTATAATTTAAGTGAAATAAATTAATTTTTATCTTTTATGTTAGTAACAATTTACAAAACAAAATCAAAATTTTTAATAAAAAAAAAAAAAGAAAACTAATAATACCTAATAATAATAACAATATACAAATTATATTTGAAAATATTTGATGATAATTTTATTACTTTTTTTTTCTCATTTACTTTTTACTCACATCATAACGACTTGCAATTTCTTCTTAAAATATTGTTCCTTCCAACATAAATAAAAGGCCAAGAAAGATGATGATATGAAAAGTAGTCCTACCGCTGCCGATCAGCCGGTACTTGCTTTTTTGCAAATATTCTTTTCAAATTTATTAATATAATCATTTATATACAACAATTTAATTATATCATTATAATCATTTTCTTAATTATAAATTTTGCTTCATTTATACTGGAAAGCTATATCCAAAAAAAAAAAAAAAAACAATCCTGCTTCGTTTGTTGCCATATATATTTATATATGAAAATATATAAATTCTTTATTTATCGCTAATATAATAAATGATTATGTTGTACTTCCTTATTTTCAATTCCCTGGCAAATTCTCCTTGTGAAATTATATTCATCAACATATACCTTACATATTAAATGTATATCTTATTTATAGATGAATTTCTATAAATATCATAGTCAATATAAATAATTTTACCTAAAATTTCTGTGAACGTTTTTTCACCTTAAAATCCCATCCAATAATAGAAATTTTATTGAAAAACGAGACATTCAATAAAAATCAAATCAGATTCCAACTAAAATTTCGCTTGCTTCTGCCAGTCCAATTCATTTGAGAATTTAATGCATATCTACCTACAACTTACCAAAAAAATAACATATTTTCAAATAATATAGATTTTTATTTGTGTCATTACAAATTTTTATTTTTGGCAGTATCACAATTTTTGAAGATAGTTATAGTTTGTGCACCATTTTAATTTATTTTTTTTTTTAGTTAAAATCCTTGGGTTGTTGTTGACAATAAATTGACAAGCTATATGGAGTCCAATTTATGCACTAAAGAAATTTTTCAAAACTATACCAAAGGAAATTACATAGAAAAACCTATTTATATCTCAGTGAAATTTGGGGGCCAAAAATTTCGAAGACTCTATTTGGTCTAGCACAAAATCTTAAATCCAACAGAAATGAAAATACCTACAATGCGTTGGAAAACTGGCCCAGTTTTCCAAGAAGCAACTTAAGCGTCTTTTGCATAGCGGAAACGATGATTCTTAAGAAGATATCTGATCCTCAAGTCAAAATCAATGCCTTTTAAATTCTATTACACCTTAAGGTGTCTTGACTTAGTCTGATAGTAGCAATAAATTTTCCCTACAGCTCAGTTTTTAAGAGGAATTTATAATTATTGCAAAACCTCTTGATATTATTTGGAGAGCCATAAAAAGGAAAAAGTCTGGCTTGATTTAATTAAAGTATACAGGAAAGTATATTCAATCGAAAAGTTTCCATTAATGTAAGCTGTTCTGCATCATGTTCGACTTTTTGGGTCTTGTGAATAAAAAAAAATATAAAAACTATTTTTTGAAGGAAGCTAAAGCCAACTAGTCATACCTTTTACTAGTAGCTAAAGCTATACAGTTCTAGCTGAAGCTTTGTTTTATGTGAATAAAAAAATGATAACGCTAAATAGCTTGAGCTGGAAAATTCTAGCTTAAGCTTCGCAATTTAAGATCTCTGTTTTTATTCACATGTTTTGACTTACATATAGATAGCTTTAGCTAGAACTGTTTTTATATAGACCGAAGTGAGAAGGAAGGTTGTTTTGCATTTTGTTTTGCCATAACTTCTTATCTATTCTAAAGGGCAAATATTGGTTGTGGGTAAAAAATATTTTTATCATATTGTCCCGCAGTCTCTGCGTCTATGGGTTCACTGGTGGACTAATTTGTTTAAAATTCGTACGAAATGCAACAAATGACAACAAGGGTGGAAACCATGCTTGTTGCAACATTCATTCTGTATTGCAGACATGAAAATCTCTACTTCACTTGGCCAAAACATCTCTCTATTACCTATAACGCGCTCTCAACAGAATATTTCATTGTATTTTTTTCTGCATCTGTTTGAGGATTTTTGTAAGTTGTTTGAAGCCAAGGTGTAATTCCGTACCAAGAATCTCCAAGAATTATAGCATTTACGTGCAAATTCTCGTTCATGGATGCATAAATTGATGATTTTTTTAAGATCCGTAAGTCGTGAACTGACCCTGGCCATTGGGCCTCCACACTTGTGAATTGTTCGGTTGAATTGCATGTCGCTTGTACATAAACATTAAGGCTGTGGAAGCCTTTCCGATTAATGTATTCATCAGAAAATCTTGGGGGTTTGGAGATAGCAATATGGGTACAGTCTATGAATTTCTTTGTGACTCGACGGAAATCTTATAAAGGGTCCGCCAAATAACTTCTTTTTTTTTCTTTGAAAATGGCGCAAAACATCGAGTGTAGCCTCGGCTGTGTGGCACGTAGCGCCGTTCTGTTGAAACCAAATTTTGCCAATATCCTCCTCTTCAATTTTTGTGAACAAAAATTCGTTCAACATGGCCCGATAACTTACTACCCGCCAAGATCAAAATGAGCTTCATCTGAAAAGATGATTTTTTTGGCAAAATAGGCATCTTCTCTAAGTCGATCGCAGGCCCACTTAGCGAAGCGTATACACAACCATATTCGATTAGCGGAAGGATAAAACTAATTATCTGTTAAATCAGTCGAAAAAAAAACGTTAGATGGCGGACCCTTTATATGAATGTGAGCCTTTTCTATAATCTTGTTGGTCACGCGTGCTTACCACTTAAGCAGTCTTGCAAACAGAAGAGCGTTCAACTCCAAGATCTTTCCTGACACCAAACTGAAATCCAGGTTCACTCAGATATCTCAAAAATATCTGCATTCTCTGCTCAGAGGTCAGTGCACCTCCTCTACGCTCTGTTGAATCTCCTAAAAAGTAATCAGAAAGCCACTGAACATTTTCTTTTGAAAACCGAAATAAACTATAAAAATTGTCATCACTAATTTCCAAACAACAATTTTGGTTTTCTTACGAGTATAAACTCGGCCATATTCGCACTATAACTAAACACAATACTAAAAATAAGAACTAGTCAAAGCTTTCTAGACAGCTTTAAGTATAATATTCTAGTTTAAGATATTTTTATTTACACAAATTGAAGCTTAGGCTGGAAAAACAAGTTAAAACTGAATGAATTTAGCGTTGGCTATTTTAAAATAGCTATTACTAAAAAACATCTTTAACTAGCTTATTTTATTCACCAAAAACCTAGCTTTTACTTAAAAATATAAGTTTTAGTTTTACCTTTTTTTTTATTCACAAGACCCTTTGTACGTAAAATGCCAAAGTCCCATGTTGTCTAACAATTAAGCCTTCCGAATATTACCGATTCATTATTAAAGCGTTCAGCTTACTACCTCTAACTTAACGTATTCTTAAGAGCAACCGTCAAAAAATTAAAAATTAGATTTAAAATTTTTAACATCTCAGAAACCTAATTTTAAGTAGATAAAACTTTTATATCACGATTTTCTCGAATAAAATTTTTAATTAATTTATCTAATTTTTAAAGTTTTATTTTTCTAAATTTATTTATTTAGATTCAAGGCGTTGCACTTTCAAAATAAAACTTCAATGTTTCAATAAAATTTTACCAGAATTGGTCAAAATCACAATTCAACATTTAAACTTAAAAAAATGAACTTTCTACAAGATTTTTTTTTTAATAAAAAAAAATACGACGATTTACACATAAAGTTTTTTATACTTTTCCTCTTAAAAATTGTAAGTATCTAATATTGAACTTTATAAAATTCCTCAAAAATGCATTTGACCACATGCCTCGCTACTAACACAGTTTTCATATAACAAATGTTCCTACTTCAAGTTAAAATGAAGTCTTCGCATTGTTTATTTTTGTACAGAATTAACAAATAAAAAATTAAATCATTTGCAGATCCATGAATTTAAATTTTATGAAGTTTGAACATAATTTCAAAGTCCAGTTTTTGAAGTTTTTCTTTATTTTAAAATAAATGAAATCAAACTCACTATTTCAAAATGACTTTTCAAAACTATAAATGTTTAACCAAAAATATTAAGGTGCTTCCTAATCATAATTCAAGCAAAAATTTATACATTTTCTATCAATGTAATAATAGTTGCAGAACCAAAAATCATTTTGTTCAAAATAAAAACAAATTTAAAAGGTAAACGCTATTTTAATGCGTTACTTGTCGATGATAGAGAGCTTTATTGTTAAAATGTTTTCTTAGTTCTTATATAAAACAACTAAAGAGTAAGGACAAAAAGGCCAGATAAAGAAAATTTTAAATTCCATAATCTACTTCGAAGATATATTTATATAAATTACAACTTTTGTCTGAATAGACAATGTAAATAATCTTTGCCAATGACATCACAACCTACCTCCAATCAATAATAGCCAGGGCGCTTCATCCACCTTACATAGACAAAAACAAATCAACTTATCTACATAATTATGTCCAAATATCTGTACTTTCAAAAGGCCGAACAAGAGTACTTTTAAAACTTTTGATTCTCACCAGAGCCGCCGCGCCGCCCTAGAAATAAATTGATTTAAGCTAAAAGCACGGCAATCAAAAATTTTGTTCCACACCGTGACCAAAACTGCCAATTGTCACAATTTGTTGCCTACTTTTGCCAAATACTGTTCCACACTTCACAAATTGGGAGAGAAAAACATTTCCCCCTCCTGACAATTTCTGCCCAAGAAATTTCTTTGGGCAGAAATCGGCAGGTTTGTGTTCTGTTAGAAAAATGACTGAGGGTTGCCAAAATGTTACTTTTGTGTAATTGTGCTAGGTTGTATTTTTTTTTTCAATCTATTAATAAATCAATTGAACTTTATAGTATTTATCTTTCGTTTAGCAAACGTTTTTCTGAAAATAAAAACTTTATCATAACTCACGAATTTCTTGTATAATTTAGTGCTTTTTGACACCAGAATATAAATTATGTTTTATAATTGAATGGTGAATTAAAAAAAAAATTGTGCTTCTATCACAATAAAATTTAAATGTGAGAATTTGGAAACCTTTTTTGCTTTGGTAATGATTTATTGAAAATCTTGATTGTGATTTATCATATATCCGTGGCAACTCTAGTCGATTCTTGTTTTGAAGTTTAAAAAGTGTTAACAATTTTTGCCAACAAAGCGTTCCAAACTTTTTTGGCAGTTTTCTTCTCGCTGAGAGGATGTCATCCCCACTCCAAAAGAAATTGACAGACTGCCCATTTTTGCCCAAAAAAGTCTGTAAAAACCTTAAAATTTTTGACAAAATATCAATACCTAATTAATTTTTTTTACTGACGTTGATTACAAATTTACGATGAAAAAAAAAAAGAATGCCTAGCAAAATAAGTACATAATTAGTTTTGGACTCTGTGCCAGCGCCGTTTGCTGTAAGAATAGTTCGATTTTGTAAAAAAAAAGGATTTTTCTTTACAAAATCTCAGTAAGCAAACTCAGTTGTGATGAAAATACTCAAAGGTGCAAAAAAAAAAATGCTTTTATAACTTTGGACTTTCTCCAGTGCCGTAAGTAAAATTGAATTGATATTTAATAAAAAAGTACGGATATAAATTTTTCTTCATAAAATATCGATAGGTACTACATTTTGTGTTGGTTTTATTTTTCACTGACCGCAATAAATGTCTATTTTTTTATGGAAAAAGTCACAAAGCAAAAAGTATTCTTATAGCTTTGTATGTACTTTCATGAGTGCTGTAAAAATGAATTGACGTATTGCAATGCATTTGTTATTGAAAAAATATTGAAACGCTATTTTATGTTTTTTATTGACTTTAACAGTAAGATACGACGAAAAAAAAATCAGAAAATAAAACAGCGCTGTCGGCTGTAAAAGTAGTTCGATTTTAGGAAAAAAGTATGGCATTGGAATTTGTGTTGCCAAAATCACGATAGGAACGTCATTTTGTATACCTAATGCAAAAAAATGTTATGATGAAAAAGTCGAAAGTCCTAAATAAAAATAATTTTACAACTTGAAACTCCACCAGCCCTGCCGTAAGATTAAATTAATTTCTTAAAAAGTATTGTTTGGCATTTGTGACTTTTTTGTATTAACTTTTTGATAACGTATACATTTTTTGGCAAAGTTTAGGGTCAAAGACTCCGAACAATAGGAATCGAAATAGTTGTAAAAGAGGACTAAAACGATATTTCTTCTAATTTTGGTACAGGTTTTAAACAAATATCGGTTACTTTTTGACACTATAGACGACAAGATTGTCTTAACATACTCTCTGGGGATCTCTCATGCGTCTTTCTTTTAGCTTTATTTCAAATTAAACGCTGATTCATTTGATCTTAGAATGATTTAATGATTTAACAATTCTATCTGCCAACGGTTGAAAAAATTCACTAATGATATACCTCTATTAACGACTACATACAAGGTTCCATATACTAAAACAACATCCCTTGCATTATGTTTTCGTTTTTTTTATTTAATTAATTTTAATTTTCGCACAACTTGGAATGGACATTTTAATTAAAAAAATATAATCATAGAAACACATTACTTACAAATTAAAAGTAGATACAAGTATATGTAAACTTGCTCGTTAAATATTTATATAGAAAAATAACACTTAATAAACCAATTATTGCCTTTCATATAGTTACCTTATTTAGAGTTAATGCTATGGTCTTAGTTCTAGTGATCACATTTCACTCAATCAAAACGTATTTTACTAATAAGTTCATCAGGGGTAAAATATTTGTAATTAGATACCAAACAAAAAAAAAATAATAGTAAAAAAAATAATAATTTAGAGCTAGAAACCAGAAATCTAGAAAATAATAATTGTCCTATATTTAAAAAAAAAAATGATTTTATTAAATCCTTAAAGAACTTAGCATGTTCTTAGTTTTATTGATGATTTTTATTTGTTGAAATACCTTGCTCCTTGCATGATCATTCTTAGTTCATAAAAATAAATTAGCAGATTTAAGTTTTATTTTCTATACATAATTTTGTATATTTTTTTCTCTAAAAATAAGCACTTTTAGTATTTTTCATTCTTATCTCTAAACTTAAAAAAAAAAAATTATTTCAGAAATCAATTCGATACGAGTTTTTGTACCTTCCTATGTTTGTGTGTTTTGACAAAATGTGTTTTTTTGTTTCTGTTCAGAATTGTGTTGTCTTAAATTCAAAAAAAAAAAGTCTTACAATCAGTTCCATTGACGAACGGTAATCTAACTATCGAACGGGTTTCTGGAAAACACCTTATAACTAAATTCTAACATTTTTTCACTAACATTTTTATCACATTTTTCAACTAAAAAAAAATATAATAAATAGTTTTTGCATGACAAATACATACCTAGATATTAAACAAAAAAAAAACTAAAAATAAACAACCATTTTTTACTAATAAAATAGGAAATTTGTCCTCATAAAATATACAAAAACTATACTTACCCTTCTATTTAAGTAAATATTATCCACTATACTTCTTCTACTTTTTAAACTTTTAAAATAAAAAAAGATATTTACTTCTCCTAATAGTCAAACATTTTCGCTAATTTTTCCTATAAGTACCTACTTTTACATACAATCAATTTTTTTTTTTTTTTTAAATAAATATTTACCTACACATTTTTAATAAACAATAAAATATTTCTTGCTTGATTTTTTTTAATTCTTTCTCGCTCTTGCTCACTGCAATCATGTTTGCTAAACAAAACAAAAAATCAATAAACATAAATAAAACAAAATAAACATAAAATTATTTTCGTAACTACGGAAAACAACTAATTGGATTTCGGGAATATTTAAAATTAAAAAAAAAAAATTAAACACAAAAAAAAACATTAAACACAAATCATTAAATATACATTGGTCGAAATTACAAAATGAAAATAAAAAACATCACGAACAAAAACCCAATACCAAAACACACAGAAACAATCATTCTTCAATTGCTTGCTTGATATGGCTGCGTTAGACAAGGATGATTCCCGTACAGGTTCCATTAGTTTAGAGCCAAATAACGAAGGTGCTAATTCACAAACCCATCTCCTGGCCAATAATAATAATAATAATCATCAACCGCATAATGGTGATGCTGATCATAATAATTTGGCGACATTAGCACGTCGGAGTACGATACGAAAGCGATCAATTAGGTAAACAATTGAACGATATTTCTTTATTTTGTTTGTTCTTTTATTTAATATTAGCTAAAAAATGATTGTTTAAAATGATTTTATTTTAAAATATTTACTATCTAAGTTTTTTTTAAATTTTGTATACTGATAAATTTATATGAATGAAGATTCCGCATCACCTAATTGGGGTTGCCCACTCTTATACAGGGTCTTTCATTAGGGGCTTCCTATCTTTAAATTTAAATAAATCAAAGTGTGTTTGAGATATCATCGAAATTTTGCATCCGTTTGAAAGGTCTATTGATGCTATTATGTATGAAATATAACATTGTTCAAATGTCCGCCGTGGCTTCTCTGGGTGACGCTCATCTGAAATGTCCAATTTTCCATGACTGAATTTGACAAATGGCATGGGTAATGTAGACTTTGAGAGCCGCTGTGAAGTTTGAGGCATATTCGCATAGACTTGCGACTTCAGAAAACCCCTCAAGAAAAAGTCTTACGAGGTCAAATCGCACGATCTCGATGACCAGTTCACATCACCTCCACGTGAGATGACCATACCCTCGAATCGCTTGTGCCGAATTTCCAATATGTCGTGATCCGTGAGGTGTGTATGGCACGTAGCGGCATCGTGTTAAAACCATACGTCGTTGGTGTCATAATTCTTGATATCATCCAATTCAGGTACAAAGAAGTTGGTAATCATCGACCTATAGCACTCGCCATTGACGGCGATGGCCTGGCCAACATCATTCTCAATGAAATATGGACGGATGACGCTGCCAGCTCAAAATCGCACCAAACAGTGACTTTTTCGGGATGCATTGGACGCTCTTGGGTCTCATGTGGATTGGTATCGTCCCAAATTTGACAATTTTGTTTGTTAATTTAACGTACACAATTATTCAGAAATATGCCTCATCTCTAAAGATGATTTTTCGATGAAAATTAGGGTCAGTCTCAAACTGCATCGGTAAATTGAGTTTTGTACGGGTGTATAGGCCCAAGTCACGACACAAAATTCACCCAGTTGTGGTCTGCGAAAGTCGAGTTCTTGTGAGCGACGCGAAATCGACTACCTTGGATTCCCCTGCACACTCTCACTGACATCGGCGATGTTTTCGGCAGGTCTAGCGTTTCGATGACGTACGGGTGTTGGACTGTTGGTTGATTGTTTACTGAACCAATGGATACAAATTTATCCACCACACTGAGAATAGGTAGTCCTCTTTCTAGAACGATTAAAGTGACCGTAAATGGGCGAAGCGTTCGGAACAGCGTTGCCCGAACAGAACACCCATTTTTATAAAACAATTTTATCAATTTCACGTGTTTTTGAATCCCATATCCGACCATGGTGTTTTGGAAAAACATACTGAATAAATTAATAACCAGCCAATTTGACAGATGTAGCTGGCTGCTATCAACTTTAAGGCCAGGCGCGCACATGCAACTAAACACTTTAGTTTCGATTTTGAGCACCCATAGTGCTGAAAGTTTTTTTTTTTTTTTTAAACCCTGACTCACCCTGGTGATCATATTCTTTATTTTTTGAAACCTGTGGTCGCCTTGGAATCCAAATAAACTAGAACTAGGTTTTTCGCTATGACAAAATTGCAAAGTGAATGCAACAGTTTAAAGAATGAAGAAAAAGTAGCCCACAAGCATTTAAGTGGAACATAGTAGGTACTTAAGTTTCGTCTCATCAAACGGGTCTAAAAACATGAACTAAATAAGAGGAAAATGTTTAAGATCGTGAAAGTCGTGCTTTTGAGAGGAATTTACAAATCCTTCAAGAGTGTATCTCTTGTGATGAGAAAATGCCTCTCACCGTTCGAATTAAGCAGACAATTTTGATCCTCTTGATTCCTGCCAATAACACGCACACAGAAAAGATTGAGAGTTGTATTTTATACAAGTAGCACAAAATAGTATAATTTCGGTATTAAATTTCTTAATTCATACTTTATTCAATCTTAAATTGGTATACCAATGTATGGCTTCTTTATTCATTCTTTATTTCTTCTTAATTAGGTATTTTCCTTAAGAACTTAAATTGGTATGTTCAGTTCTACTTAAAGCATTCTTAAATACTTCATAAATTGGCATTTCTTAAATCGGTGTTTTTTATTTCTTAAATACTTCTTTAATCCTTCTAAAAATGATTTTTTTTAAGGAATTAAATCGGATTTTTTTGTAATTCTTTAATACTTCTTTAAGTCTTCTAAAAATAGTATTATTAATTGCAACACATGATACGAGTAGTAGTCGGTGGCTTGATGATAAGTGTGTATGCCTGTCATGCGGGAGGCCTGGGTTTGATTCCCAGCCTCGTTTTAAAAAAAAACGTCAATTTTTTATTTAACAAATTAATATTTAGAAAACGAGTTACTGCATTTTTTGAAATTACGTTTTTAGGTGTATTAAATACTTAAATATGGAATCCCAATTTTCAATCTTTGAAGCAAGTTGAACTTTCAGTTTTCGCTGTGCATATTTGTTTATTTAATACGATGTCGCTATTATAATTGTATCTTTTTTACTACGAGTAACATACCTCAATTCTTTTGCACAACTGAAAATCGAAAACGGTTTCGACTAGCTCTTCATTTAGACAATCATTGAAATGCATCAGATTGGCTGAGTAGGTAGCGCATAGGAACGGCATGCATGCGAAGGAACTCGAATTCGAATCCCGGTGGAAGCACACAGTTAAATAAAAAAAAAAATGACTTCAACTACAATGTTAAATAATATATCATGACAGAAAAAGGCACAAATAGTTGAAAACAGAATTGAAAAATGAAAGACCAAAACAAATAAGTAATAAGATACAAAATAAATAAAAATAATAAAAAAAAAAAAATTTAATTTTTTTCATAAGAAATGCTATACCTCTCAAAGAGGGAGTTAAGAAGTATTTAAGAAGGCTTTTTGAAGGGAAAGAAAATTTAATACTTTATTAAAAATGAGTATGGAAGTATTTAAGATAAATGTTATTCCGAATTAAGAAGATTTTAAGAATAAATTTAGCTTCTTAATTCCTTCTATCGGGCCGCCCACTTACGTTTTTTATCTACTTAATACGAACTTAAATCCGTTTTAAAGAAGAATGCAGGCAACGTTTAAGAATTCTTAAATCCTTCTATAAGCTACTTGTGAAAAGTCCCAAGTTCCTTCCATGGCCATAGCCGTGTTTATTTTAAATTTTATAAATATATAGTATATTAATAAATTTCCAAAAAATACATGCACCTGGTTAGCCTGGTTATTATATTTCACATTATGGTACAATAGAAAAGCTGTCAATATAATTAAAAAAAACACAAATAAAAGAAAGTTTGCTTCAAATGAAAAGCAAACAATTCTACTGTGGACGTTCTATTTGTAACTCGTGTAATGTCCTACTGTACTGTGAACAACTTTCCCAAAAATACACGACTATTGTTTCCCTGAGACATAGACTGTACAAATTATGGCAATGGGATTTAACATTGTTGCATAAAATGTTACGGTAACATGACAGCTAATCTTTTTATTTAAAAATACAAATTTTGCCCCAATTAAGTGACGTGGAGAATTTTTTTTGTTTGTTTTGCATTAAATTAAGAAATAATTTTTTGGTTTATTCGAAAAATATTGAAATAAAAACACATACACATAATTTATACAATCATATTTTAGCTTTAGACTCTATTTCTTATTTTAAAAATCCTGTTTAAAATTTACGTTTTTTATTTTGTTTAAACATTTTTCATTATTTTGTATTTTCTTTACCAAAATGATTAAAAAATTTTATCCTCTTACAATTTTTTTTTAATTTTTCAGAAACAAAAAGGTGATATATTTACTAAAAGTGGTAACACGTAATTCAAAAAAAAAAAAATCGTATCCTATATTCAATGTGAATTAGATATTGTCGATATTATATATAAAAAAAAAAAAACAAATATCAATAGAAATTCCTACGTATTTAATTTATCATTATTATTCGTGTTATTGAAAAAAATAAATAAAAGTATTTAGACTTTATAGCCCCGTATTTTTAAGTAAATCAGTGTTATTGTTGTTACTGTTGTAAACGCCTTTAAGAAGCAATTTTCTTTTATATAGTGATTTTAGGAATCCTCTATTTGTGTTTTTTTGAAAAAAAAAGGACGGTTAACCATTTTTTTGAACCTCAATGTAAGAATTAAGGATAGAAAACAATTTTTTTTCAAAACGTTTACCATTTATAAAATGTAGAATAGTGAAGCGAGAAAAGTGGAAAATGTACTTTAACAACATTTATTTAAGTAACTTACGAGTAAAATTTAGTATTTTTCTAACATTTGCTTGTAACTTAAATTGTTTTTTTTTTTCGCTTATTTTTTAAAACTTATTTGAATTTTCCAAAGAAAATCAGCAAAATGTGCTTTATGAAAAAAAAAAACAATATTAAATTTGTATATCTACTTTTTGTTTAAGAAATCTCATTGAATTTAAATTTTTTTTTTATCAAGCTTAACTTCTTGAAATTGTGATTTTGTTTTATTTTTTTAAAACGTTCCAGATGAGGAAAATAACCCTATTCTCGCTTCACACTATCTTAGATATAGATAATTGATAATTCAATTGATTTTATTTTTATGTATTCTTTCACTAGGAAAGTTTTGTAAATGACTCACCGATAAAACTGGGAGTAACTACCTTATTTAATTTCGTTAATTTTTCAAAACGATAAGGTTTTCGAGAATTAATTTCTTTAGCTAAAGCTTGAACTATGAACACGATTTTTTATGAAATGGTCTTCTTTTTTAAAAACTCCAATGGATAGGATTAATAACAACATACAACCCTGTTGGAAGAACCATGGGCGCTTTTTTGAGTTACTAATTTAATTGGATGACAAATTAAGCTATATGCAAATTATAAGCATTTATATGTATCAAAATATCACAGCTAGCGCGATAAAAATTGCATCGATAAACAACAAGAAAACATATCTAGAGTTGTCAATAAGCCAGTTTTTGGCTTTTATGATTTGCATAAGGTGTGACAAAAAGCTAGACCGTGTAGATTGGGTCGAGACAAGAAGAAAATCGTAGGGAGGGGACATTTTCTAAAAAAAATTACTTAAATAGAAAAAAAATAAAAAACAATAGTTACAATCACAATTCTATAATATATTTTTTTGTAAAGCCAGACATTTTTTCTTTTATTTTATATTTAACTTTAGTTGTTTTTGTGACCAGTTTTTGAGAAACTTATGTTTTAAAAAAATTTAAAAAAAGGTGTTCAAACTATTTTTTTTCAAAATTTTACTTTAATATTTAGTATTTTTGTTTATAATATTCAACGCTCTTATATGTTAAAATTTCTTCTAGTTCTTTAGAAAATTTAAAATTACAGAAATAAAATTTCCTTAATTTGATTCCAACGTAAATTTAGTTATTTTCAATTTTCTTAAAAAAGACAAGACATTTAAGCATCCAGTTTTCTGTTTTTGACTAAAAACTAATAAGAACATTGAATTTTAAAAACAAAAATACTAGTAAATTACGTAAAATGTTGAAAACAAAATTAGTTTGAACATTTTTTTAAATGTTTTTCTTTTTTTCAAAAATTTTAAGTTTGAAAACTAATTTTTCAAAAACTATTCTCTAAAACAGTTTTATGTAAAAAAGGAAGAGATTTCTAGCGTCACAAAAGTGTTTATCATGGCATTGTGAATGTAACTGTGGTTTTAAATGAGTTGGTTTCTGTTTTAATTCAGTTTTCAAAAAATTCGAAAAATTGACCCTTCTGTCTAAACGAGGGGGAATAGGTCCCCTCTCTTGTAGGATTTTGTTCTTGTCTTAAGTCAACTTACACGCTATAGCTTTTTGTCAAACCTTAAGCGAACCACCCTGTATAGTTTACAGAAGGACATTTTACCTAACATTTCTTCTTTTTTCTTAAAGTCGACTTTAAATATAATGAAGAGTGAATCAATTGGTTTTGAACTTAATTCAAGTTCTTTTGATTAAACAATGTAATAAACTCAAGTTTTTCAAGATTGTTAATATGGATTATGTAACTAGAAATAGCTGGCACCTTCCCTTTCCGTTTTTTCGATGTTTTTTAGTCTTGAATTAGTTTTTTGACACATGTCGGATTGATAGGAACTTTTTACAATTAGTTTTTAATGATGGTTCAAAGTTCTGTACCAATTTTCAGGTTGATTCGTCTGTTTTGACTTGACTAAAAAGACGTTTCCCACGAAAACAAATCTCACTGAGACATGAATATAAAAATATTTTATCTCAGTAATCTCCATAGAAAAAAGAGCACTCCAGTGCGATTTTTGTTCTCATTTTATAAAAAAAAAATCGTTAACCTCTCAGAGATATTATAGAACCGTTGTCATATTGTCCTTATGGAGGCGACCTATTGCTTATGGAAGTGTCTCTAGTCTCTAGACATGCCCATTATAACAGTCCTGTTTATCCGGCCTTTCAGCGGTGAGCATACTTCGTACACCCAGAGTTATTTTTTCATAATTGCATATTTCATAGTTTTAATGGGGAAGAACTGTTATAAATTTGCATTCCTCTAGCCTATAGTTTAATTGTGTCTTGTTAAATAAGTTCAAGAGCATTTTATAAAAAAGCCGTGTTCCATGTTTCTATGAATGAAAAAATTGTGTGAGTGCCGGGGCTCAAGGTTAATATGTTTAAACATCAACGTTTGTCCAAGCGCCGGGCCGCCCGCCGCCCGCCGGCCACCGGTTCGAGAATCCATATTTGGATCCTTATACGAATTTGTCCATATGTCCATGTTGTTGACTACGTGCACGGATCCAAAACGGGCTATAGTTTGCTTGAAGGGATTTTCAGATTTTTGTCACTGAACGCACCCAATGTCCTACTTTGTAGATTTTCGTAACGTAACGTGCTACATCGTAAAGTTTGAACTCGTAACGTTGCTTAGAGGAAAGTCCATACGTTTCTATTTCACTCTACAGCCGGCATTGATGTTTACACATCATAAAGAGTTAATAGTTTTGTTTTCCCCGTTTTTTTATTTTATTTTGTAGGTCAGAAAAGAGGAATCTGGAAGTTTAAGTAACTTAAATCCTTAGGGCTTGTTTCACAATGTCTGATTAAAGTTCTAATTAAGCATAATTTGGAACATTAGTCAATTAACAAAATCATTTACGTTTCACAATATTCGAATAAGACTAACTTATAAAGTGTGTTTTTTTCGACGTGTTGTTTTCAGTCTGGCAATACTTTTTTGGAGTTGATCTTTTTGACAGCTGTCACTTGATTAATGCTCACTTTGGTTTGCCATTTTATAACGAATAGACCTACTCAAACCAACATACAGCCAACGAAACAATAAATTTATTGAAGGAAACTTTTGGTGAGCGCATTATCTCGCGTCGTGGGCCTGTGGCCTCTAAGATCGTTCGATTTAACACCCCTGGACTATTTTTTGTGGGGTTATAATGAAGTCTCTTGTCTACGCAGATAAGGTCAAGACGATTTATGCCTTGGAAGAGAATATTCGGCGCGTTATTACTGACATACGGCCCCAATTTCTGCAAATAGTGGTCGAAAATTGGGCCTCTCGGCTGGAATTTATTTGAGCCAGCCGCGGCGGTCACTTGCCCGAAATCATTTTTAAAACATAATGGCAAACCCTTATCTTTATAATAAATCTAAATTCTTGGCTATAACATTAAATTATATGAGTTTTATTTCTTCTTAAAAACCACACGTCTAAAAAACACCCTTTATAATTAAAGTTCTAAGTAGTTTAATAGCCAGATGACGTATCGATTAGAACCAAGTTCCAAGAATAAGTAAAGTAATCCTAACTTTAGTCAAACATTTTGAAACAAACCCTTAATCCATAAAATTATATAAATCCAAGATACTTTCAATAATCCACTAGCTTTATTGCGTTTCTAGTTTCCTTTAATCGAAATAAATAAGGAATCATATAAAATTAGTTTGATAACAAATTAATGACAGTGAAATCCTTTTTTCTTAAACTCTAAACAAAACTTAAATAAATTCAGGTATTTTTTTAAATTTTAAAAGATTTATATTCCGCTAGCTTAAAAATGCTTTTCTTTGATTGGTCAGTACAAAATATTAAAATAACTATTTTTATTTAGTGTTTTTTTCCGAATTAATAATTATTCAAATTTTATTGCAAACAAAAAGCTTAAATTGAAAAAAAAAAAATAATAATAATAATGTTTTAAGGCGTTTCTAGGTATTTGGAAGCTTTTAGAAAAAAATGCTTCAATGTTAGTTTATTTCAAATTTTTATTTAAAAAAAAAATAATATTTTATTCATTCACTGATGGTTTTCTAAAATTAATTCGAAGTAGTTATTTGAGAAGAAAGAAATATGTTTTTGAGGTTAGAGTTTCATACACTCAGGGAAACAATCCAAGTAAAATTTAAATTAAAACTAATATTAAATAACAAATTATCAGGTTGTTATTTTTTAACACGGCTGATCATGTTAAATAATTTACATGATACCAGATTTGCAAGTTATGTTGCTTCAACACAAGTTAATTGTAAAGTCTACATTCCAACTAATATGCTTAATCTAATTCCTATCTAAAATAAATAAGTTTGTTGAATGAACCCGAAAATCTTGATAAATTAACCTTGCTATTAAACTGACAGTAAGTTGCTGATATATTTAACAGTATTCAAGGTGGTCCTTCTAACGTCATTTGAATTAAAAGATTGATATTTTATTTAATCTTTGTCGTTTGAAAACTTAATTGATTTATTGTATTATCAGTGACACAATTCTAAAAACAACTCTATTAAATGTTAAGTTAACACTGGGATCATGGCGAAACCTTAAATATTTTTGCTTAAGAATTGCATACCATTTTCTTAAACCAACTACAATTTTATAAAAAAACTGCCGTGTTATTGAATCGTTTAAGTTTTTGACTTATGTGCAACCTTATTATAACAAAGAGCATCTTGTAAATTTAACAAGACACTTCTTGTAAAATGTTTAACTGATGGTTTTCTCTGAGTGTACTGCATGAATATAATTGTATACGATAGCTAAACTCTTCTTAGCTCTTTCACTCTTAAAATAAGCATCCTTCAAGGAAATTTTATACAGAAAGGTCATTCATTTTTGTATTGAAAATATGAATGGGTTTACCCATTCACGAAAAATGTTGGTTTTAGCGCTTTTTCTCTATTTTTTCCTGTTGAAATTTCGACGAAAATGTCCCTACCGTCTGATAAAATAATGAAATAAAAAAAACCTCGCTCTTACTTCATACTAAACATTTATTTCAAGCAGACAAACACTTTTTCTGAAGTTGCTAGTTACCTGCGCTTCTTTTTTTAAGAACATTTTTAAGCTGCAAACACACCGGGTGAGAGAAGACTTTTTTGTTTCATAAGGCAAGAAAACGTGTTTAAGCCCACACTAACAGAAACACAATGAAGCAAACAAAATCATTTCACTTGTCTGTTTCGTTTGGTGTCTAAAACAATAAAACAAAATAAAACTTACAACGAAACCTTGCAAACAATAATTAAAACAAACAAAAACAACGATATTTTGTTTCTGAAAAACAAAGTTTCAACCGTCGACAACGGGGAAGGTTTTTCTGTTTTGTCTTTGTTTTTTTTTTGTTTTGATGTGTTTGGTTTGGGTTTCGGCGTAAGAAAATGTGTAATAACAACGCAGATTTAAAACAAAATCTTTCATTCGGTGTTAATTGATGGCCGTCATGTATTTTTGAACACCCCAGTCATAAAAACAAAAACATGTTTTTATTTTTTTTGGTTCGTATGAATCAATGGGTTCTTGTTTTATAGGACAAAAAACACGTTTTCTTCTCTGGTCTGTTTGATAGCCTTAGAGCCAGTTTCACAGTCGACTCATACCGGAATAAGTGGCACTTAAGTTTCCCATATTAGGAATTTAAGCTAAATTTCATAGCCAGCTTAAGTGGAACTTAAGTCACCAACATTAGAGACTTAAGTGACACTTGATCAGGTAACAGTGCTCTGTGATATTGGGAATTAATCATTAACATTCCTTAGTCATAAAATTCTAGACTTACAAAAAGATCTACTTTTTGATGAAAATCTAAATTTGTAATTCGGTGTGAAAAGCCTATATCAATATTTTTTTTAAGGTTAAACTAAATCTACAAATTTAGTTCAGTGTGAACCATTTTACAAGATTTTATTATCTTGTTGCGTTTATCCGACATTTTGTTTTTTTCAGTAACACAACTCATTTTTGTAAAACTATAATTTTTCTCTTAAGCCTTCTCGTCAGAGGGAAATTACGGTCACACTAAAATTCTTTGAACAAGGTGCTTTTGAAGTTGCAAACCAGTATAGACAGAAATATAAATTTTCTTCTCAATTAATTAGTCCGCAGTTTAAATTTGTAGGCTAATTTCAGTGAAATGCATAATTTTACTATGTATTTTTAGATTTTAAATACACGATGTATAGCACATTAATTTTAGTGCGAAACATTTCTTTTCAAAATATTTTTTTCCCTAATCGGGCGACGGTGAGTGGTGTCATTACAATAGTTCAAATTATTTGAACTAATGTTTGATGGTTTAAAAAAAATAGGTTTACTTTAAGTATAAAATAAATCGTTGATATTTTTAACTTAAATAAAAAAAAAAAAATAAATATAAATTAAACCTTTATGTTTAAACTTAACCCATCACCCACTTTTTATTTCAGTTTATTTTTTTTTTATTTATCAGTTCCTTTATATGTTCTTAATTATATTTATTAAAATGCTAGTTTGTATAACTGTGCAAATATATATTACGTGTTCGTAAATCAATGTTTATCAAAGTAGAATAATACAATTTGGTAAGTACCTCAAAAAGCTTTTAATTCATAAACAATTTAATAAATTAAACAAAAAAAAAAAACTATTTAAACAGCTATATCCTTGTAATCACTTTGCATGAAAGCCTTGAACTTTATCCTAGACCTAGAAGTATCTGTATTCGCAACTACAACTACCTATATCTACAACTTGCATATGTTAACCTGCATGTTTTCAGTAATTTTTAATTTTTAGTTTGAATTTTCGTTTACAAAAAAATACATATTTATAAAAAATAAATATAGGACAACAGAAAAAGATATACTTATAACAAAAAAATGTTAAAAGAGTAAAATTGAATTCATATTGAACTGCTATTAAAAGTCTAGAATCATATTGGTAATCGAAATTTTGACAATGGAGTCGATAGAAATTAAAAATTTTAACACAAAATTATTGTAAAAATGTAAAATGTTGTTTTTTTTTTAATAACAAAATATCTTAATTGTTTACACTACCATACAAAAAATATAGATGTTGGAGTTACAAGATGTTCCATCACGGCACCCTTCTCAGGAATCGTTAACTGGGGGCGATGCTGGTCATCTGCATCCTGGTCATGCGTATACAAACGGCCATCGAAGATCACCTAGCCTAAGGTAACCCATCATAGAGTCGAAATTAACTTAAAGTATTCAATAATAAAACTTTACCTTGTGAATATCATTAATTGTAGGCATAACGGATCTCCTTTGGCCAGATCTCCAAGTCCTAGACGGCGAGGTCATCAATATATACATCATGATATTGGGTTCTCCGATACCGTATCTAATGTTGTAGAGATGGTCAAGGAGACCCGTCATCCTAGGCATAGTTATGGTCACCCTACTCGATATCCAAGAGGTAAATTTGTAAAAAGCAATTAAAAAACAAAAAAAAAATATTTTAAGTTTTTCTTTATACTCAATCTATGCTTATAAGGGCTATATTTATATGTTATCGTTTAATTTGCAAAAACTGAAATGATTTTAGTTGTTAAGTTGGTAAAATGTGAATCTGTAATTAATTTTTTTTTTTTTCGATGTAATTAAAATCCTAGTTGTTTAGCTATCTCAAAGCATGGTAAAAACACTAGTCTAATTTTATAAAATTGTTATTTTGTGTGTGTTTGGTATAAAGTTATGTATAAAACTGTAAATAGAAGAAGCTTCAGTGATGCTTACCACTCCACGCGGGGAAACGCCAGCAGGCAAAAAGCCTTTTTAAATCGAAAGGGTTATGTTTTTTGAGTTTGAATTATCATATTGCTTTTCACTTGCTCTGAGGGCCATTTATTCGTTTTGTGTAAATAAAGAATTTAAGCAAAAACAGTAAGGGTATTCACGCAGCGAGATAGATTTCCACTTTGCAGAAAGATATAACTTTCTGCCAGAATTATGCAAGAACGCGCATTTAAAAATACTCTCGTAAATGTGAGAATCAATCATCTGTTCGTTGATCATTTGATATTTTGATTTTTTTATTATTCAGAAGTGAACATATTAGATCTGTGAAATTCCGCTCCGCCAAAATGTGAGCAAATGAATCCAAATTTTTTTTCCACAGGGACTTTTGAGATTTTGTTGAGGAATCCTATTCATGAAACTGAGATTTCTGAAGTCTAAGAGATCTCATTTTATTGAACATGCCTATTCTGAGCAAATACGAAATTTTGTTTAAATAATACATACCTTTATTTTTTGTACACATTTATAATTCAGAGATGTGAAATGTTACATTAAAAACACCTAAAATTACTGTTCTAAGTTATTCAGATCATGGGCATTTTGGGCCCAGTTTCATTCTGCTTAACAGTGATGAAACTTATGTCATATGAAAGCTTATGCAGAGTATATACTTTATTTCATTATGTGGCAGCTTATTTGAAATCGAGCACGAAAATGGTGCTTTGGCGCATTTTATAAAACATAATTTACATCGGAAAAAAAATAATTAAAAAATGGCAACACTTAGTAAAAAGTGCTTAACCTTTTTTAAAGTCAGAAGGCTGTTCTTTTATTTTTTATTATTAGTTTTCGAAAAAGTTACTTTCAAACTCAAAAATGGTAAAAAACAAAAAATTGAATACTGATGTTTCAAATTTTCCCATGGTCCTTTGCCCATAGTCCTTTGCCCATGGTCCTTTGCCCATGGTCCTTTGCACATGGTCCTTTGCCCGTGGTCCTTTGCTCATGGTCCTTTGCCCATGGTCCTTTGCCCATGGTCCTTAGAGAAACAAATGTATGACTTCAGCCAAGTAAAAGCATTCCCAAACCGGCGCGAAACATTCGCAGCGAGTATTCGACGACAGGGAAGAATGTTCAAAGATTCGCATCGTACCATCAGTGTTGGGTACTCTAATTAATCACCATGTAAATAAATTAAGACAGGCGAAAGTTTCGTTGTCATTCGATGTTGCTTCATTGCGTTGCTTTGGGAGAGCCTTAAAAATTATCTGGTTTCTAAAGGTTTATCCGGGTTGACCACCATTGCATGGATATGAATACCCTTAGTATAAAGCCACGATACCAGAGGGACCCAATTAAGTATCTTTTGTCTATTCCGTCTGAAAATCATTTATTCAAATATATTCTGATGAAGCCTAGACTTTATACTGATATGATATGATTTAGGTTAGCTCCTTAAAGAACATCATTCAAATTAACAAATTGTATAAACATTTTAAACATTAAACCATGATCATACGCTGGGTTGAAAAGAGGTGAATTCTGGTTTCTGAGAATTTTCTTTAACATCAAATTTTAGAGATATAAAGCCATACCATAAAAACTGTACTGCTTAAGTATATTGAGGTTTTAAAAGAGCTCGCTACAATGATGGACAAGGTCAAAAAGGTGCTTTTCGCGTGTGCGTCTTTGCGTTCACTATGTAAATTGAGCTAAATCGCCTGAGTGGGTGAATCAATTTGCTTCAAATTTTGTACAGAGCCTTTTATTTTTGAAATCCACAGAAGAAAAATTAAAAAGATTTTTTGTTGTTTTTTTTTCAAATTTTCTCGAAAACGGCTCTAATAATTATTATCAAACTTGTACCTATGACATTTAAAGTGATTGCAATAAAACTACTTTTCAGATTTCTTGCCTAAATGCTCATATAACGGAAATAAGGAATAAAGGTTTTATTATAAGAAATTGACTTATTTCTGGGTTATTGTCAAAGATCTCGTTTCTAGCTGAACTGATTTTGTTAAAATTTAACAATCTGGCGCTGCTTGTGGCCAGATAGTGTACTTATATTCGTCAGATAAAGCAACAAATTTGTTTCTATACTCACTCCTTTGATAGTTAATTGAATATTTATCTCAAGATTGAAAAATTGGCTCTAAGTATAGTAAAAAGAAAATATATATGACATTTATAAGTTTTTAAATAATTTTTGTATAAATAAAAACATTAAACAAATTAACTTAATATAAAAACAAATTCAACTATCAAGGCTCCAATGAAAAACTTTCACCTTGGGCGGCACGCTTCGCAGGTTCAAACTAATTTTAATTCCCTCTTTGGGTTTTAGCACCGCTCACGTAACTTCGTTTTTCCGCTAAGGACGACTGACAGACAGGTACCTATGACAACAGTTTTCTTGGACAACAGTACATAAAAAAAATGTAGCCAATCAAGGAACTGTTGTCCGGATGGAAACTACCTTCTATGGGTTTTTATTTGCTCTTCCTTTTTTCGGTATTTTTATAAACATAGATATACATGCGCTATGTATATAAAATATGTATAATAAATCAAACCTAATATTATGTTGACGGAAAAGTAAAAAAAAAGGGATTTTGTCATAGCATCGCTCTCTTTGTCTGTGCGTCTTTACATAAAAACATCAAGTTATGTTGAGTCTGAATAAAATAGGTAACTTGCTTCAAATTTGAAACAGAGCGTTTTAATGTACTCCCCTAACTTATAGGCGTATACCCAAAGCGATATTTTTCGGCAGACACTTTTTTAACAGAATTACAAAAAAAAAAAGAATTTATGGAAAACAAAAATCAAAAATAGAAATGTAAAATTTTTCAACATCGAAAAAAAATTTGGATGCCATTTTTTTTAAAATTTAATAATGTAGGTATACACTTAAAAAAATTACTCACCATGGAAAAATCATGGAAAATATAAAAAAAAACCGTTTTAAAACAGAAACTGTTGATAACAATTCTTGGTAAAATTTTGTTTACAAAAATGCATTTCATACTTTCAGTAGTGCACACAAAAATCGTTATCAATATCATTAGAGATGTTTCCGAGACATATCAATTTTTTTCATAACGGTTGTATGACAGGTACCATTAGTTTCAGAGCTAACATAAAATTTTAATTTTTCCTCAAAGGAATCACTAAAAAGCTCTAAGTTTGTCTGTATTTTCAATATTTTAATGTTTGTTTTTTTTTTTTTTTAAGTTCTTTTTTTAAAACAGAAAACGGCCTTCCTTGCTGTGTATTTACAATGAAATTTTTATATGTTAAGCAAAATATTCTGAACTTGATGGAATAACAAAATAAAATAGTAATTTATGCAGCCATTAAGTACCTGCTTGGTTTTATCTTTCTCATATTAATATTGTCTATTTGAGTAAATTAATACAAATCAAAAGAGCTTAAATTTTTCAGCTTTAATATACGAAAGCTATGCAAATAAATTTCTTAAAAAAAAAATAAAATTATTAACCAGGACCTCAGGCACCTATCATTGAAAACCATCATAAAAAATTTCAATTTTTTTAATTTTGAGAAGTTTAGAAAGAAAAAGCAGTAAACTAAATGCTTATTATTTAAGTCAAAAGTTAAATGCGTGCCAAACATAAAATTACTTTACATTTTCAAGTTCCATTGATATAAAAGGTCTTCCAATATTGACTTCCTAACTTTGACAGTTGATAGCGGCCATTATTGTTGAAGCTACATAATGTCCAATTGGCTGACATTTATTCAGTCTCTGTTTCCAAATCACCGCATGGACGGATATAGCGTTCAACAACACGTGCAAATAATTAAATTTTGTTATCAAAATGGGTGTTCTGTTCGGGCATCGTTTTGCGCCATTTACGGATGAATCGGTGTGTCAACAAACAAAATTGTCGAATAACATGTATTTTCAACAGGACGGCTTTACGTGCCATACAGCTCACCCCACATTGGAAATTCTGCACGAGCGATTCGAGGGCATGGTCATCTCATGTGGAGGTGATGTGAACTTGCCACCGAGATCGTGTGATTTGACACCGTTAGACTTTTGCTTGTGGGGTTTTCCGGAGTAGCAGGTCTATGTAAATAAGCCACAAACCACAACGGCCCTCAAAACCAACATAAAACCCATGCCATCGGTCAAATTCAGTCTGATTTAGAATTATGCTCCAGAGTCATGGAAAATTGGACATTTCGGATGCGCGCCACCCAGAGAAGCCACAATGTTATAATTCATACATAATGGCATCGATAGGCCTTTCAAACGAATACAAAATTTCGATGATTTCGCACACGAAATCACTTACTTTTATTTAAATTTAGAGATAGGAAGCGCTTACTGGAAGACCCTGTACACGAAAAGTGATGTTATGAATTGGATTTATCTGAATGAATTTTTTTCAATAAAGAGACATCAACTTTTTTTTGGCATCACAATAGATACTAATATTAATAATTCATTTTGTTTTCTAAACTTCTCAGCAATACAAATTTCAGTGATAGTTTTAATTGGAGCCTTATTACTTTTGAAATCTACATATCTTATCTGCAATATATAAACATACTATTTACGATCACATTAACTCAGATTTTAGTAATTGTGCTATAATACCCAAGTTCCAGCTATTAAATGTGCCTAGATAATAATTTTAATAAGAAATACCATTTTAAATAATTAATTTAAAAGCTTGCTTCTTTTTGTTTAAACAAAAATTTACGAATGCAATTTTTAAAAAGTATAGTAGATATTGTGAGATATAATAATGTTAGAGTATAGAGTTCAGAAAAACAAAGTCAAAAACAAAAATTAAAATAAAATATACAATGTTTTATGTAATTTTTTCATACCCACACTTTTATTTTAAATTTTAGCTTATCGTTCAGTATTTTATTTTTTTTAATTTTATTTAATTTATTCGATAAATATAATTTGATCATATTTGCACATCAAAACACATAAACTAACATAATATAATATTGAATTATTTCAATAGGTACATACATATGTGAACAACATGAACACGAATTAATTTAAAGCTATAAGTATACCTACCTTAATTATCTTAGTTGTTTAGTAATACCTATAGTTATATAATTAATTACTGTAGCTGAAGCAACTACTTGAATCAAAATAGTAAAAACCATAAAAAAACTTCTTAATAATTAGAACAGTCAAATTAAACAAAAGTGTGTAGAGTTCAGATTAAATTATAGTAAAATTGGATATTGTGGGATACTAAAGGGTGTTTTTTTTTTAGAGGTATAGAACTTTGAAATGGAATAGAAAAATCTTTTGGGTCTTATCGGCGTAGACTAGCATTTTCACATACTCCCACAGAAAATAGTCAAGCGGCGTTAAATCGCACGATTCGCTTATGAAAATTGGGATCAACGGCAATCTTGTTTTGGGCCTATGTGGGCACAATTTGGAAGCGTTGTTCAGGCGTCAGTCTAATCATGTTAAAATGCCAAACCAAATTAGAAATAAATCACTTGACAGCTTACAAAACGGCCACCAGTTAAAATAGTGTTGTGAACTTAAAGTTCTATACCTCTAAAAACAAAACACCCTACAAACACTTTTTATTTCACAGAAAAAAGTCTAATAAAAAAGTTGACGTTTTTCATCCATATGGTCAGTAAAATGGTCAATTTGTAAGTCTTTTAGACACGCATTGCTGCTCTAGCTGATATCACCGTCTACTGATGTTAAGAAAAATGATAAGCCATGTACCACATTCTGTACCACATTACCCGACTGTACCAAAATACTTGAACTTTGTAATAGGTTGTACCTACTTGGCATTGCATTGTTTCTCAAAGCCTTACATATTTGAACATTTCTGTTCATTTAATTTCCAAAAAGATAGAGGGCGGTAAAGTTTCCAATATTAATTTTTTTTTATAAAGGGTTTTCCAATAAGAGGTGTTATTTTGAATAGCCCACTATTTCGGTAGCTGTCACTTTTGAAGCTGTCATTTTTTGACAGTTGACAAGTAGAAACTACGCCATTAATAAAAATGGAACGATACACGCTTCAAAAACGCATTGAAATTATTAAAATTCACTATAAAAATGGTGAAAATTTGGCAGGGACGGTTCGTAAAACTAAAACATTTTTGGGTCGTCGTGAAGCACCTTGTCGGACCGCAATACAGAAATTGGTGGACAAATTCGAGCTGTTGGGACAAGGTAGTGATGTGAAGAATAAAACCCGTGCACGTCGCTCAAGAACAACTGAGAATATTGCTGTTGTAGCCCAAAGTGTTGAAGAAAACCCAGGTTTGTCCATTCCTCGTCGTTCTTTGGAATTAGGCATCCCACAAACGTCATTACACCGTATTTTGCATAAAGACTTGGGTCTTAAGGCTTATAAAGTGCAGTTAACACAAGAACTCAAGCCGGCTGATCATCAACAACGTCGTGTCTTTGCTGATTGGGTCCTTGAAATGCATGAAAATGATCCGGAATTTCATCGAAAAATCATCTTGACTGATGAGGCCCATTTCCACCTCGGAGGCTACGTCAACAAGCAAAACTGTCGCATCTGGGGCTCGGAAAACCCAAGAGTTATTGTTGAGAAGCCTCTCCATCCTCAACGCGTGACTGTTTGGTGCGGTTTATGGTCCGGCGGGGTCATTGGACCTTACTTTTTCGAAAATGAGGCTGGAGCAACAGTTACGGTCAATGGATTGCGCTATCGAGAGATGATTAATGATTTTTTATGGCCGGAACTGGATGGTATTGATCTGGACAGCGTTTACTTTCAACAAGACGGCGCTACGTGCCACACAAGCAATGAAACCATCGATCTTTTCCGGGAAAAGTTTCCGGACCGTGTTATCTCTCGAAGAGGTGATCACAATTGGCCACCGAGATCTTGTGATTTAACACCTTGCGACTTCTTCCTTTGGGGTCACGTGAAAGATAAGGGGTACGCCAACAGCCCAGCGTCGATTCAAGACCTCAAAGATGGAATTCCTGAGGCTATCGAGGACATAGGGCAGCCACTTTGCGATTTGGTTATGGAAAATTTCATGAAAAAGATATGGTCCTGTAAGCGTGGTCGTGGCGGCCATTTGGCTGATGTTGTGTTCCATTATTAACGGCATACCTTCTTCTTTATAATGAAATAAACATCCGATCATTTATCTCAAAAAATGCCATTTTTCTTTGAATATCAAAATAACACCTCTTATTGGAAAACCCTTTATTTCGATCTCGTTTCTTTATCAAAAGTAATGAAGTTAACATTTTAAAGTTGTTTTATGTTGTATGTATAGGTAGATTAAAACAAAATTTGTTGAAACCACATCAGGTACTTCTCCCACCCCATTCTGCCCTTTTTAATATTAGGTACATATTGGATTTCTACTGTTAAGAAGGAAGAATTTGATTTTGTATTTATTTGATTAGTTCAATTTTTCTGTGTGACAAGAATGAATTGAATTAAATATATTTAAAAATTAAAGGAGTAAAATATAGGGGGTGGACAGTTTTTGATATTTTTAAACTTTGAGGAAGAAGAGAATTTAAAAATGAGCACGTTACAAATGTCTGTGATGTCATAAACTGTACTACAATGCATAAATAAGTATTTCAAAAATTATATGTGCCTAATACTTGACGTGCAATAGGAAATGTAGTTATAATACATTTTCGACATAAGCGACTGAGAAATAATTTCCTTGTTCTTGTCCCAACTCCCAACTAACCTTAATAAATTAATTTGACATACTAAACTACTATGTGAAACAGTATAATGGAGTCCCACGGTGGCGCGGCGCCACAAAAAAAAACTTTGTTCATTCCAAAATCATAACTTTTGATACATTGGTATGGTATACTTGTAAATATTATGAACACTTAGTTGGCCCGCCAGGCTTCGCACAAGTCCACAAACCTAAGCTTCACATACAAATTATAAAAGAAAATATCTATTATTTTTTTACTTTTTGTAATTGAATGCCATACTTTCTGGGTTTTAACCCACTTCACGTTATGAAAGGCTAAATTTCTAAATATACGATTTTCAAAGTCCAAACTTTTATTATTTGCCCAACACAGATAGAATTCTTGTATTCAAAAATTAGTTTTTCACTCTTAAAATAGAATTTTTTAAAAATAACATTTCAAGTACAAACAGAGTTTTTTTTAAATCGTGTACCACTTTTTGCTCTTACCCCCTTTCACCCTATAAATGTCAAATTTTTGAAAAAAATATTTCTAAACCCATCCACTCAAAATAACCTTTCAAAAAAAAATTCTTAAATTGGGCAATTTTTTATTTGTACCCTATTTCACCCTACAGATAATAAAAGCAACATGGGAAAATTTGTTTGAATTTTGTTTCGAATTACTTGGCGATATTTCCATCGAAATGTTTTTAGTCCTATTTTTTTTGCCGAATTGTTTTTTAGTCGAATTGTTTTAGGTAAATTTTCGTAGACAATTTATTTATATTAAATTATTAACCTCAAGATATGATTAATTTTTTTCCTAAAAGGATTTTTTTACTTTTATATAAAACACATTTTGAAAACAGAAATAAAAATATTTGTAAATGGTGGTAGACCGGTATTTCAATTTTTAATGGATTTTGTTATAAAATCCCACAAGGAAAAGGAATTTAAGCCCGCAGCTTTGTTGCCAAATGAAATTGGAAAGAACCCCCACGGGTGTAGATTCCTTTTATTTCTATAATTTAAACCAGCGGAGTTAATTCCGCGGGTCTCTTTGCACCACACCAAATTAAAATCGAGAGCGAAAATATTGTTTTTACGCATTTTATAAATAAAAGTATTAAAATTCAAAAAGAAAATTAATTTTAAAAAATGGCAACATTTACCTTAAAGTGTTTTACCTTTTTTGAAAGTCAGAAGTCTGTTCTTTTATTTCATTTTTAAATCAATTTTTTTTTAATAGTTTTCGAAAAAATTACTTTCAAACTCAAAAATGATGAATACTGATTTTTTTCACAATTTTAATTCTCTTTTATTTCGTATTCAATCAAGAATTAAAAGACGTAAATACTGAAAGCGAATTTAGAACTAATTTTTTGAAATTGTGAAAAAATCAGTAGGTACAGGTATCTGTTAATTTTTTTTTTTTAAAGAATATTCCTGGAGCCATTTCCTAAGAAAAACCTTTCAAAAAAGAATTTCTCAAATCAGACAATTTTTTTAATTTTAAACCATTTCACCCTATAAATAGCAAAATTAAAAATAAAATAGCCTTGTAGCCATTTCTTAAGAATAACCTTTTCAACTCAAGTAGAGGTTTTTCAATCGAATATGTCCTTTTAATTTTACCCCATTACACCCTATAAAATCAATTTTCCCGATATTTTAATAGTTAGCTATTCCAATAATCGGAGATCATTAAAATCGATCTAGAGGTTCTTGAGTTATAAATGGTGTAACTAAACAGACTTTAGATATCAATACAGATTAGATATCAATACAGAATGTTACCCTTTTTGGCTGAACTAAAACACTCTGAGGGAAAGCAGTGAGTTCGAAAAAAAGAATGGTTTATTGAAAAATAATAATTCACAAATATTCCTGATTCTGGAAAAAAAACAATAAAGTCCATGAAACCATAACAGGATAGTTTAACGAAATTTGAGCATAACAATGGTGGAATAATATAGTAACCGCATAAACCATTTCTTAAGATAATTTTCACAACATAACTATATTTAAATAGTAGTTTTTCTTTTATTTTTCACAACATTTCACTTCCAACAGTGCGAGAAAAATGAATGTTAAAGTTATACCTACTGCTCCGTGGAAGTTTAATTCATATTTACAACTTGGAGCACATGCTCCAAAAATCAGAGTTTTTAGCATGTGCTCCATTTTATTCATACTACCTTATTCTTTCGATAAGGGAATAAGAGGCACTTACTAAAAATGGTGGTGTATAAGTGTAGAGATGGTTATAGTTATTATTGGTTTAGTGGTCGTAAGAAAACAAGAGAGTACAAGGAATTTCAAATTTTACTTTTCCGTCTTGTTTCATCCACTTTTTCTTTCGGTGTTGCTGAGTGCTTCTGAGCGGAGTGGCTACGTCTTATTGATTTATGCCATTAACTTTAGTGAGCTTCCAAGTATTAGGTATAGTTCTTACTTTTACCCCGACGCGACGCCACAATACCTGCGAAAATGACTTCACGAAAGAAGTATTTGATAGAGTTTGCTTGTATAGGTACCACTTACTTAAAATGGTTGAGTGTATTTCAATTTGCTCGTTTGTCAAGGGGTAAAAGAAAATCAAGGATACGATAGGACTTTTCTACTGCATCTGCTTCTAAAATTTAACAATCCAATTTCTATATTATAACTGAGAAAATAAAAAAAAAAAATTTAAGGCGAATTTGGTATTACCAGTAACACGTGTTCTTTTTTAAAATAAATTCCCTTATTTCCGAAAGTATCAAAACGTAACAGCTATTATATTGAATACAGCTACAGTTAAAGCCTCACATCGTTTTGAGTTCTTTCGCTGCTGAGAGATTTTTTTAGTTTTAAATATTTAATTTTTTCTTTTTAAAAAAATAGTAAATGTAGCAAATAATTAGTAGTCACAATTAATCTAAGATTTTTTTTTTTGACAAACTTATACCTATCTAGCCTTACATATTTAAAACCAACAATCATAAAGTCGTGCACTTATACACTCCGAATACAAGACAAATATTAATACATTTCTTTACAAAAATACTAAACAACATCAATCTTACTTTTAGTAATTACCTAATAATATTCATCATTTTATTTTTGTATCCTACACTATCACCGAGAACAATAGGAATAGAAATTTGACATTAGCCCCCAACATTTATTAGATTGTTAACTACATACATAATGTTGGTATACTTAACCCCAATTCCGCGTTGAATTTTTTTTGTGAAAGTGAATTTTAAATGTTTTACAGTCAGTTTCCTTACGAACTGTTTTTTTTTTTTTTTTTTTTGTATTTTAAGTTTGAGTCTGCTTTGTTTAGTTTAAATTTCCAGACAAAAAATATATAATGTATTGTCTTATGCTAGAAAAGTTCAAGTGTCCAATTCTATATATAAATGTTTTACTTTAATTTTTTAAATTTTCAACGAAATAACTATAATGCTTTTCAAATTCTTTTTTACATTAATTTTCTATTTTTATTTTCAAAAAAAAATCTTTTAAAAAAGTAAAAAAAAAAATAAAACACTTTCCTTAACACTTTCTTGCGGCTAGTCAAATTTAAACTAAAAAAAAAAAAAAAAGAATTAAAAATCAGAAACTACAACTTTAGCAATATACATAAATATCTTTCCCCAATGTAGGTTCATGGTCAGCATCGACAAGCCCGGCCCGTTCGCCTTCACCTTCTCGATTTGGTGGCCATTTATCTCGAAGTAGGCGTAATCACCTGCCTTATCCCACATATGGGACGACAAGTCTATGTCAAAGATCACGATCGCCAAGTCCCGCTCGACTTCAGGAGATGCGTGAAAGAGATAGACTTGGTATTGGGATTGATGAAATGGGTACTTTTGCAAATGACTTAAGAAATCAAAAAAAAAAAAACAAAAAAAAACTAATTGGACTAATTTTTTCAAAATAAAAAAAAAAAAAAATAGAAAAAAATATTGATAAATAAACACTAACATACAATCAATTTAAAAAAAAATCACCAATTCATTTGTGTTAAACTACATTTCATTACTCTCAACATTTATTTTCTTTGTGTTGTGTATGTGTTTTGTTATATATTTTTTTTGTCGTATTTTTGAAATACTATATCTATATACACACATTTATTTCATGGATGCGTGAAATAATTTCTAGAATAAGGTCCTTTTTTCAATCAGTGCGCGCATGGCACCAGGAGCAATGTGCGTTTTTTTTAATTACATAATGTTCATTTAAATCGAAAACATCCTTGTGTATAACAGGCGCAACATTATTGCAACACAAACCTATACTCTTACTCATTTCTCTCAATCAACAGTTTTACATTTTGCATTTTAATAATATTATTCCATCAAATATTCATTTTGGCCATTTAACAATTAGCATGTGTCGTTTCGCACTCTCATTTTATACAGATGAAAAAAAAAAAAAAAACTTTATATCAATAAATCTTTAATGTATCTACAATTTTACGTATCTCAATGTATCTTTATTTCGAATTCATTTTATTTCATTCATTTTATCGCTGATTTTTGTTTTCTTCTTGAACAGTTTTTTAAATTTTTTTTTTTTTTGTATGACCACTCTCATTATCATAGCTCTATAGATTTTGCTAATTTTTCGTCGTTTTATTTCTTGAACTCAACGATAACGCAAAAATTTTATTGTTTGCTTATTTAATCCTTTTTTGTTTAAAGGAGGTACACATGTTCAGCATAGCTATCCAGTATTGGCGGCGAGGCGTGGAGGAGCTGGAAGACGTCTGCCGCCGACACCGTGTAAACCATCAACGTTGCAGTTGAAGCCAACAAATATAAATTTTCCAAAACTGAATGCAAGTCCAACGCATGTACGATTTACATGATTTCTTAAAAACAACAACAAAAAAAAAAAAAACCTAATCAAAACTTTGTTAATAAATTAATTTTTTTTTTTTTTTTTTTAATTGTTTAGACACATCATTCGACGCCTCATAGTGTTCACTCATTGCCACACCACCGCGATTTGTTGCGGGATCCAAGAGATATGTACTATAGTAGTAGAGAACGAGATAGAGATCGTGAACGGTATAGAGACAGAATGAGAGACTACGACCTGCGTTACGAATACCGAGATCGAGAACGGGAGCTGTACGAAAGAGAAAGAGATAGGGAAAGAGAGCTGGAAAGAGAAAGGTATGATCGAGACCAATGATATTTTGAGGAGACTTATGCCAAGTTGGTCAGGTAGTTTTAGTAGTTATAAATTCTATGAAAAATCTGCAATTACACTCAGTGGCAGATTAAGTGATGATTGCTAAATGCTAAAGATCAATATCAATACAACAACCATACCTCTAGGCCCAGTTTTTCAGTACGAGATTAAAGTTAAATCTAAGTTAGTTCATCAAATTTGATGAGTTAACTCTGGATTAACTCAACAAGTCTTTGCGATAATTTATACTCCGAGTGTATCATTCTGCATGCATTCACCTTCTAAGTCTCAGTTTCAGTGCGAGATCCAAAATCAACTGAATTTTGGGGTCAAACCCTACATTACAATTAATTCTTGAAACATGTCTTTTAGTCAACTTAAATGTTTGCATTGATTTAGCATATTACGCTGAAATAAATATGAACCTATTTATAAATAAGCAATTAATTAATGTATGTAATGTTAACCTACTTTGGTCTAATTCATCCATTGTCATCCAGCATAGTATTGTTTGCTTCTGGTTAGGATGACCATTTATTTACCAAACGTCTCCGGAGTCTCTCAAGGGTCAATTCTGAGTCCCCCACTTTTTTCAGTCAACATTTATGAACTTGCAATTGCTACTGATACTGAGTATACTGCTCATCCCGTTATCTATGCACATGACGTGTATAAATAAATTAATTTTTGTAAAGTTGAATTGCTACATAAGCTTCTTAAACAATTTAGAATGATTGACTCAAAGGCTTTCGAAAAGTCAAGCAATGAAGCAATACCAAAAAAGTAACTCTATCCATATCTAATACCTTTCTTATATCCTCCAGTGAGATTTAATAAAACTATGGTTTTTACAAAATATTAGTAGTGTCGGAATAACCATATTATTGGTAGCGAGATTAGTAGGTACTGAATTGCGCTTTTGTAGAACTCTTTCAATAATTTTTGACAAAAAATACTAAAACGTAATAGGAACATATTGTTCTCCTTTTACGTTTTTAGGAAGAGGATCAATTTTTAACCGTCATCGTTAAAGGTATAGCTCACTTAGTAAAATAATTAGTCTATATCTTAACTGCCGGATTGTTAAGTTGGACTTGGTGGCTTTTTGTCAAGAAGGTCTTTCAGTTCTCTAACCTCGAAGGTTAAGGGATCCTAGGTAGACACGATATTTCAATACTTCTTAAACTTATCTATTATTTCTTAATCTGCCATTGATGACAGTACATATTTGATATCCATATTAAAAGACTAACTTGGCTTAAATCTACCTCAGAATAACCTGGTCAGTGTAAAACAAACACTATACAATCAAAAAACATCAATTTATTGTAATGAAGTAAGAGTAAGTTGTAAAAAAGCTTTTATATTTATTTGGTTTTTTGTTTTTAATAACATCTGTACTCAAAACTTCGAACAATTTTAATAGATATCACTTAAAAAAATAGATACATACATAAATGCAATTTCAAAATTACTATCCTTTCATTGTTGAGAAGTTGAGAATATATATTTTGGTATACAAAATATTGGATTTTTTATAAATTTCCCTTTTTTACTTGCGAATATAGGTAGGTACTATATGGCAAGTTATGAATTCGTACAAAAAATCCAACACGAGATTTTAATCAAACTTGACATTACGATGATATCGAAGACGAAAAAAGTGGGTCTTGCAAAAACGTCCGTCTGTCTGTCTGTCTATCTGTTCGACTACAGCCTAAACGGATGGGTCGATTTTCTTTAAACTTGGTACCTAGCGTTTTTTGGACATTCCCCCCACCCATTTTTTTCTCTTTTTTTAGGACCAAAACTAACAGTAGCTGTCATAGAAAATTTCTTGGCCAAAAAGGAAAAACTTATTTTTCTAAAAATCGGATATTTCGTAAACGGGTACGAGATTTTTTCGTAAAGATCAATTTTCAACTTAACATTAACAAATACTTAAAATTGGCTTACCAATTTTTTTTCTCAAAAATGTTAATGAAATAAATATATATAAAAAATTAATTATTTTTAAAACCACTCTACGATTTTCAAAATTTTTTTCTCATAAATTAAGATTTATATAAGAAACCAGATGGTGTACATCGCGTTTGGTTAAACAGATTTAAAGTATTTTAATCAATTTCTTTCTAATTTTGTTGATTTAAAACAATTTACCAGTTTTAATAATATAATTTCCTTTTATGCATATTGCATATTTGCAACTCTAGGCTATATTGTTAATTTTTGTATACTCACATAATACCACCTGCAACTAAACTAAGTTTTGGCAAATGGATAAAATATAGACTCCCATAGCTAATTTATTTCAGACTATAGAACTACAATGTGATCGCGCATAAGAGCAAGTTCGTGCGACCCAGTCGTGCATATTCTTATTTTAACGATAGAAGCCGTTTTCAATGAATAGTTGATTTCCATTTCAACAATGTTCTCATCTGCCAATAATTCTCTGTCAATGATCAACCCTTAAATATGGGACTCATTATTATCGATCATTCATGACTGACAGTTTTGATTGAAAGTGCTGGCAAAAAAATATCTCACCAAATTACCATGACAAACCATAGTTCAGAACTATCAATCGTCAAAACTGCAAGTCATGATCGATAATGTGTAATATGCTTTAACTCAAACTTGTTTTTTGTATAGACTGTAGAAGATTAATGGCCAAATTCTTCACAGAGTCCCAATGCTAGAAACGGTACTAGTCCTAAAATTAGTACTCAAATTGGTATAAACTCATTTCTTCAAACAAGTTATATAGGTCCTAGTCCTGTCAAATTGGTTCCGCTCCATCCCATCCTCCGTTAAGTTTAATATTGTTGGCTTACACGTTGTATAGTATGAATAAAACGGACCCATGATTTATTGTTAATTTTATAGCTAGCGCATCAAAACTTCCCTCGGTAAACAACAACAAAACTAAAAGTTCCGATAAATTAGTCAGCATATTATCTACTAAATAAGTGGACAGAGTTTTGCGCTGTTGAAAAAAAAATATTAAAGCCTTATTGAACCTTAAATGTCGGTAACATTGTCTTGCACTTAAAAAGGGATGTGTTCTAAGATATTTTTTATTTTAAAAATATACCAAAGTGCATCTTCAGAAGTCATTAACATGTCCGAATAAAAGTATGCAGATTATTTTTACTTGAGAAAAAACTGATTCAACTATATGTCGGTGATATTTTGGGCTAATATACGTCAAAATAAAGTTCGTATAAGCAATAACCTCCACCGTAGGATTGCTGAAATGTCATAGCCACTTAGCAAATCATGACTTGTTGATAATCATGAAATAAAGTTATGTTCTTCTGGAAACAAAAATACTTTGCGAACACAGCCACAGAAATAAAGAGTGAACATAAAAGAGGATATACCGTTTCATTGACACTCTTGTATTGCTGAGCTAGCTTTTAATTACCAATAAAACGCATTTCATATAAAAAGCTGAACAAGTGCTCGTGAAAATGCTTGTGTCCAGTGATCAAACATTTTATTTATACCAAGGTTCTGCTACTGTGAAAACTAGAGTTTTGAGCAGGTGCTCAGGTTAATTCAAATCACCCACAGTTCTAAGCGTTCAATATTCCAAACTTCAAAATAAGTTGATTTTAAATTAAAAAAAAATTACTTTAAAAAATTTTCTAAAAGGCTTTTGTACACATCAAAAAATAATATCCTTGGTTTTTGTTTTTAAGTCCCAGTTTTTCAGTGCGTGATAGTTTCGGGTATAAAACCGAGTCAACTCCAAAAAAATGTTTTTCAGTGATTTATATCTCAAATTAACTCATCAAGTTTCTTTTGGCTGGAGTAACGATGGTGTTGATTCTTTCGAACTTTTATTTAAATATAAATAAAAACTTAACACAAAATGATATCTACCTCTATTTCTCTAATGAATTTCCACAAATATCCCATTCATTGACTTGTGGGCCTTCTTGATGGATTTTTCATTCAAGCTTCACCTGTAATAGCTCGTAATATTTATTCCTTTGAGTTTGTTTACTTAAAGAAAACATGTTCTGATTTTATCATCCAGGAGAATAAGAAACTTGAAAGCTTTAATTTCTATAGAACATTACCCATAGCCATCCCATATTGTTATCTTCCCTCCCGCATAGGGTTTAAAGAGCAGGCCAAGCTGCTAGAATATGATTTTTATATCTCACACACATGTAACAACATTCTCTCCTTACAGACTGGAATATATTGCACCTCTGTCCTTTGAACAGGCTCTTGCCATGGGACGAACAGGACGAGTTCTGCCTTCGCCAGTTTTAAATGGTTACAAGCCAAAAGGTGGCCTACACACACGACATTCAGATTCAGACGAAGAAGACTGGTGCTAGCAAAGGCTTTGATTGAGGCGTGACCGCAGGGAACAGATCTGGGTTTAGCAACAACAACAACACATTCAAATAAAACACAAAACCATCTCATTAATGACATGCGTGAATCAACAACAACAACAACAACCAAAACATTTAATAGTCTATAATATCTTTCTCTACAATCTGCTACAATAAGTTCGAAGTTTTATACGCAAACCAACAAAAAAAAAAAAAAAAAAACAAAAACAATTATAAACAAATTAAAATACTTTTGAATTATCATAATCAACGGAAATATTTTAAAGATCGTACAAAGTATGTAAAGAAACTGACAAATTAACCATCTCAACAAAGAAACCAAAAACAAAAACAAAACTCGTATAAACATTAAACAAAAAAAAAAAAAAACAAAGTTTTATATCTCAAAATAAAAACAAAAAAAAAACATATATTGCCGCAGCTTTAACATAATAGCTTATAATTTTTCGTTTTTATTCCCAAATTAAAAAAAATATACATAAATTTATTAAAAATGAAATGAATAAATATATGAAAAGGCATTGTTATTTTATTTCTATAGACAATTTAAATTCGATATAAAATATACACATTTTTTATAAACAAAATGAAAAAAAAAAAACAAATCAAGAAAGAGTTGTAGAGGTACCTTTGAATACATACACAAATATATAGAAAGCGTAAGTCCAAAAAAGTTAATTTGTCAAAATTATCCCAGTTATTACCAACCAAAAAAAAAAAAAAAAAACGTTGTTATTTTCTTCAAAAGTTTACGTTTAAAACTATATAAGAAATAAATTTATTCATAATTAGCACACTGTTTTTGTTGACTGATTGTTAAAAAATGTAAGAGATTTTATTGCGAAATCTTGGAAGCTATACCGTGTATGGATTGTTAATAATAAAAAAAAATTGAAAATATTTAGCCAATCTATTGTTGAACTTGAATTTTAATATTTTTTTTGTTTTATTAATTTTAATAGACATTTAAATAGAACAATTTTAACTTTTAAAATTAAAAACATAAACCAAAGAAAAAATATATTAAAATAACAAAACAAAAATAACTTTTTGAAATGATCGCCAAAATAAATAAATTAAAAAAAAAAAAAAATAAACAAATTATTATTTGTGTTGACGCATATATAATAGCCCTTTTCATTTTCTTTGACCATTTCGTTTTGCAATATATATAATACATATATTTGGACATTAATAATACAATCCATTTCGCTTTACATACTCACTCATTAGATAGGTAAATTAAAAAAAAAAAAAAATACAAAACACTTTGACAAAAAAATAAAATAACAGAGATTGAAACCTATAAATCATATAACATCAATAAACATATAACAAAAAAAGTATTAAATACTCTAACGTAGGAAATGTATAAAATAAACCTCTAAAAACTTAACCAACAACAAAAATAAACTGACAAAAAATATATAAAATTTAGATACAAACAAAAATAGGTAAACCTACAACAGCAAACGCACAAAGTTACGATGCGATACGAATCGATGAATATGGTATGATTTTTGTCTTTGTTTTATTTTTTGTATCATAAATCTGTATAATGCATCACATACAAAACAAAACACTGTACATAACCTTAGAACTTCGCTGTACATTTTAAAGCTTCGAAATTGTACTAAACCACCCAGCAATGAAATAGAAATAAAAGCATCTACATAATACAAATAAAAAAATGCAAAATTGTAATAGAAGAAAAAAACTAATTTAAAAAAAAAACACATTTTAAAATTAATAAAAACAATCATTATATTGATCTCATATTTTAAAGGATCCATCATATCATTACTCAAAGTACAATTACATTGCAACATTAAATTAATTAATTAAATACAAACAAATTGTTTTTTTTTTTTATAATTTTTTCTGCATTGCAGTTTTTCTGTGCTTAGGTAGGTACTATCAAATGTTTTTTTTTTTTAAGCGTTATCGATTAAATTAACACCTCACTTATAGCAAAATTGTTGGATATTGAGTTAAAGCCACGCAAGTTTAAGAAAGAAAACTTAATTTTATAGTTTATGTTTATCTATACTTATTTTTTACTTGATATATAGGGCAAGTATTGGTTTCGTGTAAAAACAAAAATTCGAGGTTATAATCAAAACTAACACTACGATAATCGAGAAGTCCGAAAAAATGGGTTTCGTCATGCCGTCGGTTGGTCTGTGCGTCAGTGCATCAGTGCGTCTGTGTATCGGTGCGTCCACTGTAATTTGAGCTAGAGCCTAAACGGGTAGACCGATTTGCATGAAATTTGGTACAGAGCATTTATATGTAATTCCCTAGAGGGGAAATTCGAATTTTTGTTTTAGCTCATCTAGAAGGGGTAGCTGCCATACAAACATTTTGGTTTTATCAAATTTTCTCGAAAATGGCTTTAACGATTTTAATAAAATTACGTACCCGTAATAACTAAATCAATTAAAAGAAAACTGCGCTTCAAGTTTTTGTCAAAAAGTTCACATAATGGAATTAAGTATTCCACGTTTTTTGAGAAAATGGTCTTATTTTTGGGTTATTCGCATATATCTTTGCCATGGTTAGGCCAATTTTGTTATAATTTTGCAATCATATGCTTCTCAATAATTTAAACAATAATGCATTTAAAAATTTTTAAAAACATTATTTTATAAACAAAAAAAAAATAAAACGAAAAATCAATTTTTTAGTGCTTTTGACTCTTTTAATATTTACTCGTTAAATTTACATCATGCATATTCAATGTTGGGTTACAAACAGTATTTAATCACAAGAGCAAGTACGTGCGATCAAGTCGTGCATCAAGAGTTTTAATCGAAAATTTTTGTTTGGCATTTAGGAAATTGACACAGGTTTCTATTCTTGGTTTGTGTATTATTGAGTTCTTATAGTGACAAATGAGGATTTGATAAAACGCTACAAAGTTACACGTTACACGTTAGGTGTCACTACTTCTGATCTGACACAGCTAATATAATAAATTGAATTTATATAAAAATATCAAATCCACAAAAGAGCTCTGTTACATAACACCTCGACTTCACAGGGCCAACATCACAACCACAACTACAACAATCATCTATTTGTTTCCCTGGGCAAATTATGTAATGTGGTTTCATTTTGTTGATAAATTCCACTAATGAAAGTCAGAGCAAGTGAAACATATACAGAAAACCCTTCCATTACTTCGTCTACCTTTTTCCTAAACATTTACCACCACATTCAGCGAGAACCAGAAAAAAAACTCTCACACAAGTGAAACGTCAAATCTCATGCCCAAGCTTTGAATAGCAATCATGTCGTCTTAAAAAAGTATTTAGTTTTCGTCGACATGTTGGCTGCAGGGACATGGATTTTCGTGCCTCCATTGTTTTTTTTTTTTTCAGACATGTTCATAAACCGAGCATCGCTCATGATCAGTGGAGGCGACATGTGATGTACAAATGTTCATACTTCATGTTTTTCATGGTGATTGTTTTTGTCTGTGTTGAAAACTGAAACATGTCATTCATTGATATGTCAAGGCTTTCTTCTGGACCAGTGCTGGGGGATCATGAGAAAAAATGCCTTTTCTTGGGAATTTCTACCTCTTAAAGGACAAAAGGAAAACGGACTCTGTTCGTGGGAATTTCTTATTTTTAAAATTTAAACCGAAATGTGAGCCGTTATTTCTTTGCAAATTGGATAATACCACCTGCCAAGTTAGTATAAACAAGCGACTGCATTTTTGCAAGATATAGGCATGTATATTTCATGCCAAAGTATTAAAATGATGAACGACTGTTTATAAACAGCTTTTAACGAAATGAAAAACAAAATTCCTCTTTAAGATCCTTCTCTTGATGATGCGAAACATAGGGGAATAATTGTGGGATGAAAAGGAAATGTTCGCACTGGTTGTAGGAATTTCTCTAAAAATTCCCCCAGCTCTGTTCGGAACGATACATCGGTAGCTAGATATCCATTTATCTTAGTCTTGAGTTTAATTTCGTTTCGAGTGGACGTTCCTTTTAGTCCAAATTTCAAATTTTCGATAGGAATGGAATAGTTCCGAAATCCAAACGAAAACGAAATATGTCATTTATTATTGAGCTGGTGAATCCTTAAAATATTTTGTCGGAAATAAAAAAAGGAAAAACGAAAAAGATTTTTCGATCAAAAGGGAATATTCACACTTGTTCAAGGGATTTCTCTTAAAAAAGCCCCTAAGTACTTTTCTGGACCGGTGATACTTATATACACATAGGCACATATACACACATAGGTTTAGTTTGATCCCTTTATTACTGAGAATGTGATTTCAAAAACTCGAAGTAGAAAACTTTTGTAGAAAATACAGAATTTAATTTTAAAAATGATAACCGAAAAATGTACGTCTCTCGTGCTCCGTAGTATCTTATGTTATTAATTTTTATTTTTAGAAACAGCGTTTCAGAGGAAAATTTGAACTTGAAATTTTTATTTAAGTGGATGACTTAACAATTTTTATTTGACGTTGCGAAATGAAAATTAGGTCGTACAATTGATAACGAACCGGATCATATTTTGCTCCCACATTTGGGAACTCACTTCTTGTTGCGAAGTCTATCGCTGTGAATCAACCATTAGTTTTAAATGGATTTTTTTATAAAAGAACCATGGATATACGGACGAAAAATGTCTTACATAGAAGGAAAACTAGAGACAAAACACAGCTAAAATATATATTTTAGTATAAACCATACAAAATTGTATCCAACAAGTTTATTTTAAATTGACTTGTGTTCCTCAATTTTCGAGGTTATTTTAATTTAAGGAATCTACTGTGTTTCGCAAAGAATAAAAAAATAGATATCCAAATATTTTTGGGGTCCGAAAAAATATCCATAGTTTAATTTTTAATTTGTACCAAATGCCAAGGATGTTTCTTTTGAAAAGTGTGTTTTTTTATTTATTTATTTTATTATTTTATATTTATTATAACTGGTGGGCCATTTTTTATGTCGGTGTCTAAACATTGAATAACTTTGACATTTATCAACCGATTGACTTGAATATGGACATGGTTTTAAAACGTCAATTAAGTCTAATTTTAACCATGAATCGCTTCACACTGTGACGCTTTTCATTGAAAATAGTCATTCAGTTGTATTAACTCAACGTGAATATCGTCAAAAATAACGCGGCCAACAACCACCGTCTAACAACACTATTCGTCGTTTGATTTCAAATTTTACTTAGCACGGGACAGTGGGAGATGGTCAAAATGCCGTTCATCAACGCCCAAGACTTTCCAATGAATTGGTGGAAGCTGTAAGAGAGAGTGTTAACGAGAACCCACGTGTGTAGTATCGTCACCAAGCTCAGAATTTTGGTGTCAGTGAAACCACCTTGCGGCTCATTTTTAAGGATGATTTGCATTTGTTTTCATATAAAGTACAATAAACTTATTCCCGACAGACCGTCCACGTTCGTTGCTTAGAATATGGCCAAACAGTCACATAGCGACATAAGATATAGCTCACCCATAGTAGAGTGAATACATTTTTTCTAAAATATATTTGTTTGTATAAAATCAATACAAAATTAAACAGTTTCAAAATAAAATTTAATTTTATACAGTGCCTGCCATTTAAAAATTGTCGATTGAAAAAAAAAAACGTATTGTTTCATAATTATCGACTTATTTGGAATATTTAAAAAGTTTATAGTATTTTGTTAAATTTCTTTGCTTAAAGATTTATAGAAATTCTATGTTCTTTCGATTTATGTATAAAATGTAAACAAACAATTTGGACAACATACAATTTATGGTTTGAATTGAAATTTTATGTCTTTGATAGCTATATACATAATACATATAAACGATCATTTGTACAAAATTTTAAAGGGTCTAATGTTAAGGTAACTTAATAATTATCGTTTTCTTTATTTTAAACTTGAATCGTGCCAACACGGTTTTATAAACTAATTCCATACCCTAAAAAAACTGACAAAAGTGTAAAATCTTTTATTTGAAGCAGTCTTAAGTATTTCCTAGAAACCACCCTAAATGTTTATCACTTAATGTCAAAATTGTTGAGTTGAAGTGAAAAAAAATCATTTTTTGGAAATATCTTGAAAACTTGTAGCTTACTCAAGTCTAAAAAAACATAACACTTTTTTTTCGTAAGTGCAATAGACTTTGAGAAAAACGTAGCACCTCCGCTGGGGTAAAGTATAATGCAAACATTTTTCACAAAATGTGTTGCTCTTAAGAAAAGAAATGTTCCAGTTATTTTAATTTTTTTTAATTTATTTTTATAGATCAATTTTTTGCCTTCAAATTAAAAAAAAAAAATATAGAACTGTAATTCAACGCACATAAATCTTAAGAATATAGCATTTTGTTACTAGTCTTAAAGAAAATACAATTTAATTAAATAATATTATGTAATATGAGATCAGATAAAATTATTTTGATTACCAACAAAAAATACGTTTTGCTTAACCCTAATACAACTTATGATCGGTACTGTTTTCTCTTAAGCCCAGAAAACTCAATGCTTTATAGTATTTAAAAGAAATAATTTTTTTTCAAACGGACATCGGTTTCATTGTAATTTTTATTTTTATTTTTATTTATATTTATGCATAAATATTTTAAATTTCCTGAATCATTTTTCATAACTTGATTGCTTATTCCGATATTTACTATATTATTTTTCATTTATTGCAAGATCATTACAATTGTTTATATATACATACTTACAAACTATGTATAATGATGCAGTACTTTTTTTTTAAAGCTTTGACATTCTGCAAATAAATTCAACATAATATTAATTTAAATCAAAGACAACCTTTTAATTAAAAAAAAAAAAAAACACAACCAATAGATTTTTTATTTATATCTTGGTCTGACTTTTCATTCACACTTGTTGAAAGCCTCTTGAGCCTTAAGTAAAAGAACTCTCACTTTTTATGTTGAAAAAAAAAAAAAAAAAAAAAACAAAAACAAAAATGGAAAAACATTGCCGTGTGTAAATATGTCCATATACATTGTAAAATAAATCTTATTTAAATTTTTGAAAATAAATCCCAGAATCAACATTTTTTTACAAAACGAAAAAAAAACAAAACATAATAAAACAGAATAGCTTGGTCTGTTCCTTTCTGTACGGCGGTATGTAAAATATATATATTTAATAGGGTACTTTAATAAGATAATTAATTTTATTATAAATATAATAAACACTAGATATTCAAATAACAAAATGAACAAAAAACAATTTTATTCATTGATAAAAACGACAAAAAAAAAGAACAATTCCTGAATCAACAAAAATGAAAAACACCTCCCCCCAACAACAACACAAAACAAAAGAAAGTTTACATTCGTGATCGATGTTATGAGTGTGTGTTTCAGGAAAAGTGTTAAACACGTCAAAATAAAGAAAAAAATGATAAACGTTTTAAATAAATATAGACAAAAAAATTCTTAGGTAAAAATTATTAAAAAATACTAAAAAAAAAAAACTCGAAAAAAAAAATATTTAAAAAAAAATTTCATACCTAACTTTTTAATAATAAATATAAGATACAAAAATTGAAAAACAAAAAAATCAACAAAAAAATTAGATATCGTATTCAAATTATGTAAGTTAATAAGAAATAAAGTAAATTAACTATTTGAAATAAGAAAACAAAAACAAAATATATGAATAAAAGTTTAAAAAATGCCTTCAATAAAATATATATTTAATTATATATTATTAAAGTATGTATAAATTTAAACCATTTAAAAATACAAAGAAAAAAAAAAAGAAAACAAACAAACAAATCACATAACCAAATCCAATCACTATAAAAATACATTTAAATAAAAACAAAAAAATTATTATGTTTATAAAATCAAGTATAAATACTTAAATGAAAATAATAATAATAATGAACAATATTTATTTTATTTAAATTATATAACATATTTTTAAGTAATACAAATTCACATAAACGCTTCATACTTAACGATAGTTACATTCATTTTTATTGTAAATAAAATAATAATAATTACAAACAAAAAATAAACAAAACTATACAATTGTAACAACTTTCCTTTCCCCTCCTTACCAACAAAATATAGTTATATAAACTACAAAATTAAATACAGTTTTGTACTTTAAATGATTTTTGAATTGATTTAGTTTTTTTTTCAAAATTTTGTACTGGATAGATTACATAAATATCGACACAAGTGAAGTTTAGCTCTTTGAAAAAATCTCATTACATATAATTATGATTTTTATTTTATAAAAGTTCTTTTTTTTCTAAAAATTCAGTTACTTTCTTTGATCAAGATGGCGCTTACAGTTTAGGATGGGGCACGAGAAAATTCAGTTGTGCTTACGATGAGCTAAAAATGAGGTCGAGTGTGGGTATTTTGATAATACCTATTTAAAAACAAATAACAAAGTCAAAATAATTGTTACAAAATTAATGATTTCTTAGAAAGAATAGCATCACATCGACCGAAGACTCATATGAAAAATACTTAAAAATTAAGGGAAAATTGTGTTAGGAAAACTATGTGATAAATTCAAACAATGTTTTAGTCTTTACGTCAGTTCGAAGACAGGTGATAATCCTTCTTTTCATAGATCAATAAGATTTGAAGTTTCTGCAGTATGTTTTAAGTGAATGTTCTTGCAGTTTGCGGTGATATGCCAAATTAGAAGTTATAGAAGGATCGTTGCTACAATAAATTGATATTATCTACTTATCTCATCCCTCTTCAGTGGGTGTCAGAACACCGAAGAAAATGACAGATCAATTGGCATATAATGAGCCAATAATGGTAGCAACTGTTGTCATTATATGGAGAAAAAAAAATAATGGTACACACCAGAATTTCCCAAACGCAAACCCCCCTACAATGATAGAAAGTCATCCGTTAATACTTTTCGTTAGTCAAGACTTAAGAGCAATCTATGTTCTGATTTTTCTAAGAGAGAGTTAACTCAAAAACCCCTGGCACCCACTTTACAAGTGTGTAAGATATAGATGCGATATCTAATCAGAACTATGCTTATATTATGTAGGCGCTGTGAAAATGAATTAGGTAAAAAATGTGAGCGCCGGGACTCATGGTCAAGAGCGGAAACATCAACGTTCATCCGAGTTCTGGATTTTACCTTTTAATCGTTACGTGCTACATGTAATATGCTATACCTAAACGGAACGTATTACTCGTAAGGCTCAAGTTTTTACTTTCCCCTTCCCCCTGCATAGTTGTTTAAACATCAAAAAAGGTCCAATGTTACCATTTCCACGACTTACAAATTGACATTTTTAGCCATTTGTCATAAAACACAGTTATGCGAGTCATTTTAATTACGTAATTACGTTAGGTTTTCGTCAATGATTTATTTTTTTAATTATTTGATTTCGTCATTCGGGTAAAAAATGTACATGAACAAAAACTATTGTCAAACATTTTTCCCGGTTATTACTCTAGTAGGTACGGACAGAACCCGCGATAAGATTCCCAATATCATGCTAAATTATTTTCAGGTGCTAAAAAATTGTATGGCATTTGTTGGTGGAATAAAATGAAGAAAATATTAAATAAATTATTATATGTGTAGGTATATATTATTTTATAATCTATTTATTCAAAATTACTTTAAGAACAATCAACTTTTATTTTAAAAACAGCGACTTAAAAGGTTTCACTTCAAACTAACAAAAAAAAAATATGATTTAATTTTTAAAATTTTTAAATCTTTGCTATTTTTCAAACGCACATAAATTCTAACCACACTATTAATAAAGGGCAAACAAAGGCGTCATAGAACTAACGCATATCTGTCAACTTTTAATTCATATATTAATAAATGTGGAATTCCCTGTGACATGTGATAGCGAGCCGATAACTTTTAACTGACAAATATGGGGCTTAAGAGAGGGATATCTTCTTAGCACACACACATGCATACATCTCATATAACCGTTTACTACTTAAATCATAGGCGCAAAATTTTAGACGATTTATTAAAGTGTTAAATCATTTTTAGTATGATACTAGCTTAAAAAGAGGATTTTGCTAATTTTAAACGAGTTTAACATAATACTATATCTCTTAACATTTTACTAAAGTTAAAATCGCCAGAATACTGTTTTCCTAAATCCATATGTCACTTTGACATAGAAAAACTTTAAAAAGGTATATTTGCTTACTTTTTTGCACGAAATGTCACTGTTTTAGACGCGTTCAGCTTGAGTTTTGTAAGAAAATAGGTTAAGTATGATACTAGTTAAAAAGTGTTTAAAAATAAGAACATTTTAATAAGGAGCTTTAAAGTTAGTAAAGTTTTAACTAGTATCATGCTAAAACCTTAACATGAGGTTGTTTAAAATTTTGCGCCATAATTTTCATAACCGAGTATACGCTTAGACACGTATTGTAATTTGGATGAAGTGTTTCCGTGCTTCCAGTTATAAAGGCTAGAAAGATGTTGAAGCAACAATATATTTATTAATTATAGAGAAAAATCAAACCCATAATAGCTGTGGCCGTTTTCGAAAACGTCAAATCAAAGTCAATTTGACCGGCAACTGATCGTCATTTATGACGCAAAAGTTGCAATCGTCAAATATGCAATCATCCTGCTTGCAGAAATGTCTTTTGATGAACGTCAAATGATTTTTTTTGCAAGCGCAGTTGACATTTTTGAACAGAAGCCTATTTTATCAGAATTTTCAGATTCACTTTCTCTCGTCATTTTTTTTTTTTTCAGCCGCGACGTGTTTATCGTTTTATTGACTCCTTAACTGACGCATTCACAAATGTTAAATATAGCTAACAATTAACAATCTATCGAACCACCATTTCTGTCTCTTTCGTCACCTCCATTTTTTTACTTCACAGTTGCAACGCAGATGATGTTTTCGAACACATGACTTTAGCAAACTGCAGAAGACTTTTTCAGTTTGCATTTAAGCACATTCTGCCAGCGCATTTTTGACGTTTTGACGCAGATGACGTTTTGACGCAGATGACGTTTTTGAAAACGGCTTTTATCTATAAAAATTAGTTTTTGATGATCACTGACGTTTTTTTGCAAAACTGAATTACTTTTCCACATATTTCTGCTCATAGAAGTTTCTTGCGTAAAAATCAGAAAACATTTTCACATTTTCAGGAAGGCGAAATGTTTTAGTGAAAACTCGCTTTTTCCTACAACTACATAATTTTTAAAGTAATGAACATAATGTTTACAAAAGATAGAGACATTTTTGATGTGTTCTGGTTATTAAAGCTTAGGTAATCGAGGGCCCCGGAATCGCTGGTTTGTCCAGGAATATATTTAATTCTTTTTAACAAACAAATTATGTACCTACACATTTTGCACTTTTTATTTAGTGTACAATAAAAAATCTTTGAAAGTCCAACTGCAAACCAAAGCTCACCAAAAATATAACCTATAAGTATGTCGGTAGAGCAGTATTGTTAAATTTCGGTTCTACTAAATTTGTTAGAACCACAAAAGATATTTTCCTTCATTTACAGATATTTTTTATTTTAATTCGACAAAAAATGTCGTAACACTTACATTCTCTACGGTCGATTTAATGAATGAAATGATATATCGGTGGTTCTGCCCAGGGCCGGCTCCAGCGAAACTTGCGCCCTGTGCAAGATTTGTAGAAAGTGCCCCTTTTTTATATTTTCATATAAATACCATACATACACTGATACACATGCATTGTACTTTTCCACACTATCCAGAAGGTAGGCTTTCAATAAGTAGATCTTTTACGATGTTTTGAGTTAAGTTCTCTTAGCACAGTTGTGATGGATGTTATTTTGGGATTATTTGAACAAGTCTTGTGGTTAAAATGCAATTGACAGTATCTGTTCGCGCAAGATCAGATTACATTTTCTTGCCCCTGGTAATGCGCCCCCAGTATTATGCGCTCAGTGCATTTGCACATCTTGCACATATGGTTGATGATCCGGCCCTGGTTCTGCCATACTTTCCACATAAAACGCGACAACTCACGGAATCCAACAATATACAAACAAAGTACAATCGAGTTAACAGGGTGTTATTAAATTTCTACCGGTGGATGATAAAGACTATGATCCAGTTTTTTGTAGTGCGAGATTAAAGTTAAACCCGACTTAACTCATCATTTACTAATACTGAGTTAACTCAGTATTAACCAAACAGATGCCTTTGATGTTTTATCCACCGAGTTTGTTTAGTCGTTCCACATGCATTCTCCACCGAAAAACGATAATTTACTTCAAGGGTTAGCTAACTCTGGTTTAACTCACCAGCATAAGAACGTTAATGTTATCTTTTATTTCATTAGTTCACTGTGAATTATATTTAGCATTTTTTTTTTTAATTTTCATGTTCGGCGATAACAACGTATAAGAGCCGTTTACTGATAAGAAATATATTTTTGTTATACTTAGGGCCAGTTTCACAGTCGATACTTACCGAAATAAGTGGCACTTAAGTTTCCCATATTAGGAATTTAAGCTAAATTTCATAGCTAGCGTAATTGGAACTTAAGTCAACAACATAGGAGACTTATTCAGGTAACAGTGAACGGTGATATTGGGAATTAACCTTTCACATTCCCCACTTAAGTGTCTCTTTTCTGACTGTGAAACTGGCCCTTAAAGTCTTATGTTCTACTATTTCCTCAGTATACCCTGTCACATAAGCTTTTTTGTAGAACATTAAATCTTAAGTTTCGCTTCAGCAAAATGAATTAGATAGGTTAATATCATGTCAATCTTTAGGAAATAAGTGGCCATTATTTTTTTATTTTTTTAATTAAATTAATTAAATATATAGAAGGTCTATTTAATCACCTTTAAATTAAATATCAAGCTCACAAAACTATAATACCAAGAAGAAGAGACATGTGTATGTGTACCACTTTTACTTCGATAAAGTTTCTATCGAAAATATTTGCCATGACGAAAATTTGTTTGTAAAGAAATAAATAAACTTAAACTTTAACTGGGAAGTATTTATCATCCGAATAAAGTATAATAATACACAAACTTTAACGAAGCTTTTGTTCCAAGTTAATAAATCAGAGCGTACAAAAAATTTGTATTGTTGAGATTTGTTATGGAGACTTTAATTTCGGTTTTCCTGGTGTAAGGTTGATATTTGTTCAGAAAAACTTTAATTTTTGCCAGTAGGTAGGTTTTGTAAAATATTGCTAAACACATTTTTCTTTGGCATTAGTTTGTTCATTCATCTACAGAAATTTATAATTTTTTTTTGAAGAAATTTTCTCGTCAGAAGTTTTTTAACCTCACAGGTTTTTTTTCCTTAATATTGGCATCATCTACCACCTGTAAGGCCCTTTTCTCGTTAAACAAAAATCTGCCAATGAGAAATCGAAGCTGCCGAACTTTAGTTTATTTTATTTTTTAATCTATGTAGGTATGTAACTAGATAGTTTTTATGTTATTTAAATAAATTAAAAAAGGTTTGTGTTTTACTACAAGCGTTCGAAAGCTTTAAAGCTAAGAAAATCATGTTATGCACTGTAACCATAACTTTAATAATAAATAAAGAAACATTTTTCTTTCATTCATATTAATTGAAACTGCCAGCATTAAAATAATTCACATGTCACACAAATTTGATCATTCTTCAAAAATACTAAAAAAAAAAAAAAAATTACAATAATTGTAGACCCTCCACACAGATATTCCTAATATAATATATGTAAGTACATATTTAAGTACAGAGATTCATTCCTTAGCCGCACGACACGAATGTAGAATTCCTTACCCAACTCTATTTTTCCTTACTATTTCAATATCAATACATTCAAGACCAATGTACATCGGATTTACTTCTACTTAATTCTCGCTTTTAATTCCTTAACGCCCGCAATGAGTTTACAAGAAATAATACTTAAAGGGTAGTCATAATTCCCTGAGGGCAATTAGGTTGGGTAAAAGGAATTAACAATTTTGTTTTTTTGCAAATGGTCGCCAAATTTTAAAATTGGTTGCTTTGCACTTTAAAAAAAAAATCCTTCTGAGCAATATTATATTACGTCTCGATTAACATTAAAGTTTAGTTTGTTATCTATCATAATTTACTAAAGAGTGGGATTATAGCTGTATGAAACAGATAAAAAATTGTATGTAAGTAAAATTGCTTTTATTTTCTTAATTTTCAAGTGGTTTTTGAGAACCGCCGTGTCCTATCTAGTACGTTTCTAGTCAGATTCGTTTTTCATTCCCATAGCTATGACACGAGAAAATATACTTTCGCAGTAAAAGCACTTCTGGACATTTTCCATTCAGGATTTTATGTTAAGTATTTCTCCATTTTGTGACCAAAAAACTATTTTAAACATTATGACTAACTGTATTTTAACTCCCAACCGATTTCGAATGAGTTTTTTTGGGAAATCCAAAAATTTAAATTTTGCATTTTTGAGATTAGATTATTTCAAAAATAACAAGAAAATAGTAAAAGAAAGTTTTTTTAATACGTTTTTCGAGATTTCCGGTTCAAATGCATAAGGCTATATGTTCAATTTGATGGATAGTGCGATAGTCGTTCGTCTAGTCCGAAGGCTGTTCTACCGCTGACTCAAAGATCTCAATTCTGTGAAGTCTACGAGTATACCAGTACTAGATCACCCCCAACAAATCACCATATCTTGTGAGAACCTCGGTCACCGAAGGCCAAACCAAAACTGTGAGAACCTTCCTCACTGGCAGTCCCCAAACGAAACAGACGAAATGACATGTTTGTCACACTCAAGTTAAAACATCTGCCACTCTTTGCAGGATTGTACTTCGGTCAGTGGCCTATTTCACTAACTTACAAATTGTAATTTACAAGCGATTTCTTACAAATTTTGTTAAGAAATCGATTTATTCTGTTTCACAAAATATTTGTATTACAAAATTGTAGTTGTGATTTACAAAGGGAAATTTGTGCGAATAACTTTATTTTCGTTTCACCAAGAGTAATTTTTGTTTGTAGTTTACAAGTACAAATTTGTGAAAATTCAAGTTTTTTTATAAGTTTCTGTTTCACCAAATAAAAAAAATTTACAAATTTGTTAATTTGTAGAAAAATTCTTACAGAAAAAAGTTCATGTGTAATTTTATTAACAATTTGTAATTTTGCAATAAAAATATCTTTCCGAACTTAAAAATGTATTTATGGCGAAGGCATAGTAAGTATACCGATATTAATAAAAGTGAATATTTTGCGATAAAAAGCTTAAGAATCTATCGGTCGCATATTTGCAGATTCATTTGCTTTTAATGAAAAGTTTTACATACACCGTATAAGGGTAGATTAAATAATAAGAATAATTGAAACACGATTGGTAATGAGCCTGAAAAAATGTTTTTTTAACATAAAATGGAAATGTTGACATTTTATAATGAGGTCTCAGACATGCAAGGTATATCTAATGGCGAATTCCTTTCAACAAAGAAATCAATTTTTTTCTAAACAGAATCGAACTTTTTCTTTCAATAGAAAGGAATTCGAATCGTTTTTTTTTGTGTGATTGTGTTTCAAGAAATTTTTCACAAAACTATTAAGTTTGTTTTTTTTTTGTTGTGAGAACAATGTTTTAGCAATAGAATTAAATTAATAACTTTAATAATACCGGGACAATTTGTTGGTGCATTTTATTTGTTTGAACTTCTACTTGCACATATATTTTTAAAGAAAATTGTTATTGAAAAGATTTCACTTGCACTGAGAGTTTTTATAACGTCTTTCACTCGTGAAATGTATTATTTTTTTTTTTGCTAAAAACGCCAAGATTTGTTTTGACAGAAAAGAATCGATTTTGTTTAGAAAAAAATTTTAACAGAATCGATTCTTTTGTTGAAAGGAATTCGGCATAAATCTACACGGTGTTCAGATGTGTCCATCGTGTTTGTGCAATCGTGGTTGATGTATTTTTGGAAAATATTGAAGGCTATATAGTGCACTTAACGCTTCATACCTACTCAGCAGACTCTCACAAATTTGTGAGAAACAATTGTTTTTTTACAAGTCTGGCAAAAAAGTGGTGAAACCGATTTTTTATTACTTGTAAATCACAACCAAAATTTCCTTTACTTTTCTTACTCTTTTTTACAAATTTTTTGTAATTATGTTTGTTGTTTGTGAAACAGAAATTTAGTTTACAAATTTTTAATTGCAGATTACAAGTACAAGTTTGTGATTGTAATTGTAATTTGGTGAAATAGGCCACAGGTCACCACAGATAGATTTTCAAAATCGACAAGACTAGAGACATGACTCTGAATGTCTGAAGTATGCCCACCGGCGGAGGGCCCTGGCCCTGCGGGGCCGCATAAACAGTACTTTTATAAAGCAAAACTGTTATAATTGGCATATGTCTAGAGTCACTTCCTTTCAAAATATCTCCTATAAATTGCAATTATAGATTTTTTTCACACTAGTTATTTTTGATTTTCCCCTCATTTCAAGCGGTATTATATTGTGAAAGCACAAGTTCTCAGTATCCACAGATTGGTTGCAAGTTACCTGATCTAATGGTTATAGGTTATCATTTTTTAAAAAATCCCCAGATTATTTTTATGAAGATGTTATAACTGTTTATCACAAATAATAATAAGTTTTTAGATAGTTAAATAATGTTATCGAGAAAGTTTAGTTGGAAGTTAATTACTTCTTTTTTTAGTTATTTATATTTATTAAAAGGCATACATTTTAAGGGCACATCTTTAAAATAAATTAAGTAACAGCTTATCCATCTTGTACACGTAAGTCTTTTAAAGCCATCTTTTAACAATATCAAATTTATGTTTATGTTAAATAGGTTCTTAAAGCTTTGTAATTTGTATTACTTTAAAATGTCTTAAAAGGAAAATATTATAAATTGTTATTCTATTTTCCATGTATGTAAATTAACTAAATTCAGTTAACTATAATTAAACCTTATTAAATAGACTTTTAGGCAAAAATAATTTTAATTAAACCACCAAACTTCTTTAATAATATTTTAAGGTAATCACAGGTTCTTATAGAATTTTATATAACCGGAGGGTCTATATTATACAATTTCAATACAAAAAATCTCTTCAGAATCTTTACCAAATTTAGAAAATTTCACATCATTAATTATTTACAAACAAAAATAAAACACTATACCTACGTCACTTCCAAATCACCATAAATTTTCATCATAAACCTCATTTTCACTTCTTCTTAAAATTGATTGATTGTATATACGAACATTTGTATATAGTGTTGAGAAATAAATAAAAAAAATTAAAATACAAATTTTTGCTACATTAAATTAAAAAAAAAAAAAAAATTAAGAAAAAAACAAAACAAAAAACAACGTCGACCAGGAGCAATTTGTTTGCCATTTTTTTCTTTTTATTTTCCTTAGGTAGTTACATAAAAATTAGCTTAACTACAATCGTATTTCGCTTTCATTTTGACGTTCATTTGAATTTTTGAAATACCTATATATAAATTTAATATTAAAGCTTAACAAAAGACAGTAAAACAGTACTTTGATAAATAAAAGAAAAAAAAAACAAAAACAAAATATAACTTTAATTCTAAATATAAAACAAAACAAAAAATATAATATTATTTATGAATAGGAAATTTTCTTATAAAACCCATCGATTAGTTCTTTGACTACAAAACGATAAAAGTTTTATGTTGTTTTATTATTCATTTATCTCTGACATAATAATTTTATATAACAAAAAAAAAAATATCCATTTGCAACTATTTTTTAGTGATTTTAACAATAACACACATTACGACACTCCGACAAAACAACAAGTTACACAACAAAAAATATAAACCAAAAAACTGTTCAAGAGACAACCTGCAGACAGAAAAAAAAAAAACATTGTAATATTGTCTATCAAAAAGTAAAACAAAAATAATAAAATAGATAATTATAAACAAAGCAAAAAAATGGTCCAATCCTATGATTATGCTCATAATATTGAGAATTAAAATTAAAAACTCAAATTAAAATAGTTTAAACTGATTAACACAACCGTTTGTCAACAAACAAATAAACAACAAACAAAAAACCGAATTAAAAAAGTCATAAATTTCATATAGATTTTTGTTACTTCTAATAAAATAAAAAAAAACTCAAAAAATATATCCATTTAAATAAATTCAAACAAATAACAAATAAAACCAGCATTAACATTATATTACAAACAAACAAACAAAAAACATAAATTCAAATAAAAAAAAAATACCAACGTGAAATAGATTTTTTGATTGAGAAGGAAAGGATTAACGATAGAAACAATATTGCGAATTTGATATAAACTGCAAAATTAATATTATTAACAAAGAAGAAACAAAAAAAAAACAAAATAAGAAAAGAAAAGAAAAAAAACCAAATGGATAATAATATTTTATTTAAATTACTGTACATTATTATTACAATTATTATAATTATTATTATCTATTCAATGAAAATTAAATAACAAAAGTAAATAAAACAAAAATGATTTGTAATTATTATTACATAGAGCAAAACTAAAATCCTTAATAATTTTAAGCTTTTTTGTTAAAGCATGTTGTCGATACCAAGCCGAATCTTATATTTTAAATGTGTTACTGTTATTTTAAAAAGGTAAAATTCAAATGAAATGAAAAATCAAATATTATAATAATATTTAAAATGAAGAAAAAAAAAAGAAAAATAGTAAAATCTAAAAAAAAAAATAAAAATAAAACATTTTATTAACGAAAAAAAATTCAAATTTGTTGTTTTTCTTTCAAATATGAGAGGTTTGATTGTGAAAGTGATGTGGAAGTGGACTGTGGTAAGCGTAAAGAATTTGATACAAATCTGGGGTCGAATCGGTTAAGGTGACAGTTGATCATCAATTTTTTGACTTTCGCTTTCACGATAGCTAGCTGTCTCTATCATATCTATAGGGAAATATAGATTGAGCAATCGTCTTAATACGACGACACTCACTTAATAGAGCGATCACTTAAGTCTTGCACGATACGGGCCCTGGTTGTCAAGAAGAATGCCGAGAGGATTTGAGCCTGATTACACGATTTTTTTTTCTGATCACGTGACTTCGGTAGCGCAATGCGTAGTGCAAATGGCTCTGAAGACGCTTGGTCTAAGTTCAACTCTCAGCTTGACGAGCAAAAAGTTTTTCAAATTAAAATTGTACTTATTACTAGACTAATCACCAATAAAAGCAGCCGTAAAACGGCTATAACTCCAGCCTATAATGACTTGATGGTAGTTCACTCAGGTGGTTGTTTTTTTCATTCAAACCTTCAATGTTAATATGATATTGCGTAAGCTTTGCAGCCTTAATGAGAGTATGTTATCAGACAAAAACCAACTTTCGATTTTTTTTCGTTCGATTCGTTATTCGCCAGGCACGTACCGTCTTCGTCGTGATTACATATGGTTCCTTTTTACATACGTGAATACGTGAGACGTCTTTCGTTATTATGACTTTCAAATAATATGCGGTGGTTGTACTGTGGCCACAAGCAATACTCGCTTAAGTCTAAAAATGTAATTGTTGGCAAAAGCACTTTAAAGTTTCATTTTGCGATTTGCAAAAAATCCTAACTATATAAGTTACCAATGGATATATATTTTGAAAACTTACTCTTACCGTTAATCATTTACATTTTTTTTTGTTTATAAATATGCTGATTTGCATTAGTTATTGCAAAAATAGTTTTTTAAGCTGTTTTTGCTTATCTAAATATTTCACATCTCAATGACTTAAACCCAATTTTTTTATTTATCAGTTATAAGCTACTTTTTCTTTGCGGACAAATAAAATAATCATAGTACAAAATCATTTTTTTTTTGAAAAAGTACCTCGGTTTCATACCTATTTGAAATTTTTGTTTGGAATATCAGCTTTCTTCTTCGTGCTGATAAGATTTTTCTTTGGTAATCCACCAGAGAATAAATATTTCAATCAATTTAAACGTATAAGCACCACGTGTACACATTTAGGTCCAGTTTTTCAGTGCGAGATTAAAATTAAACTTGAGTTAACTCATCTAATTTGGTGAGTTAACTCAGGATTAACTGAACAGATGCTTTCGATGTTATATTCACGGGGTTTGGTTAGTCGCTCCGCATGCGTTCTCCACTGAAAAACTGCTTCCTCAATTATCTGTGGGTTAATTTGCTTTTAGAGTTAGCTGGCTCTGGTTAAACTCATCACTAAAAAACTGGGCCTTAGTGTACAAAATATTCTATTTAATTGGCATCCAGTTCTATTTGATATCTGACTCTGCCAAAATTTTGTTTGCTGTCAAAAATGTTTGCTATTTGCGATCTACTTTTTGCTACACAAAGTTGTTGAGATCTTCATCTGTTTCTCCACAATGGCTTTGATTTTGAAAAAGTAACGAAGTCGAAAAAGCTTTGGGAATTCATTTCTATAAGATTTTATATGGTCTTAACACCAACAGCTCAAACAATTTTTTTTGTTTCTCTATGATTGCATGATCGACTCTTAGAACGTTTGTTCTCTTACTTCAATATTATATGTAGCTGGTTTAAGTAAGTTCTTCCAATTTAGAAGAAAAACAAACAAATATGACTTCCGAATGGAGGTAACTATGTATGTATAATTGTATATTCCACTGTATAGGTACATTGCAAGCACTTTAAAAGATTTTAAAGAATAAATGCTCAAGCCAATAGAGCCGGTTGGATTATTTTTCACAGTAAAGCTTGTAATAGTGGCCAAAGACGAAATCATGCATTGAAGTATTTGCAAGAGTAGCATTATACATAATTTCTTTAAAAGGACCTTTCGTTGACTGGGACTTCACACTATCCAAAGTAACTTCAAACATGTTTTCAACTCTCGATTATCTTTGGTGAATTTTTGACTGCTGTAATTCATTTTCGCAACTGAAAACATTCAGTTTCATTAACACAAACGTACAGTGGGTGAAGTATATCTGATGATAAGAAGCAGGTGTCTATATTTTAATAAACTTTTGAACTATATCAAATTGATTTGAACAAGGGATCAATTCCGACGATTTCGTGCAGCTTCTGAAACGCGAGCACTATTACCACTTTCATAAACTTATAGTTTTGTAAGCACTGATGGGTAAACAATTTTTGCTCATATAATACACATCCACTGTTATCATATCCTTTAGCTTGACTCACCGTTTTAAGAACTGCCCAAGAAAGGTAAAACAATACCTTGGCGCTGGAATTCAAAAAAATGTAAAAATGACTTCTAAGAAATCGCTTTAAACACCCGAATATAATAACAACTCAGGTTACTATTTCACTTCAAAAACCACTTAAGTCCACACAAAAGTCCTCCATGCATTTATCATAATAACTTAACTCGAGGTAATTCTCAGGTTTTAAGAATTTTTGATTTGCAATAGTAGCCTAGCTGACATAAGATTCCTAAAAACACCCAACAAAAATTTGGAAAAGTGGCTTAACTCATTTTGGCATCGATGAGAATCTCTTTTCAGTTTTGCAAAAACCGCTTAAGTCCAGTTAAGTTGTTTTACTCTCTCATATACTTTCTTGTGTTTTTGGCCAATTAAGATTTATAAAAATAGTTTAAGTCGATATAAGTCGTTATTTAAAACTGCGTTATATGAGTTTAGAATTCTTATTTGAGTTAAGCGTTTATTCCATATGTTGTTAAGTATGAAAAAGACTTAAGCGGTTTTTTCTATTAGTCATATTTGACGAAAAAAGCGTTTAAATTACAAGGGATATTTTTTACAAGCTCTAAAAAGCATGGAGAACACTATGGGACAAAAAACCGAGTTTTCGCTAAAGTCGACTTAAGCGGGTATTGCTTATGGCCACAGGTATTTGAATATAAACAGTAGTAAATAATTAGAAACGTTTTTTTAACGCTTCTTGTTGTAATGTATATCCTATTGAACTATGAAAAACTGTTTTACAGCTAGAAATTTAAAGTTTATAAGTTCTAAGCAGTAAAGCCGTTATATCAAGCTCCTGTAAGACTTTAATTAAATCTTTTGAAATAAACTTTTTATAACTAATCAAATGAATTACTTTCTAAATCTTTAATAGATTTTAAACAATTTATAAGATTACTCTTTTATAATACAATAGATTATATGTATCATACAAAATTTCAAAATTTGCCCCCCTCTCGACATAGCTGCCTACATCCTAAACTACTCAAGCGATTTTCTTGAAACTTTTTACTTTAAAGTTAAAAGTTTCAGGGAATATGTAGGTACCTAAAGGTTAAATTGAAATTTTTTTGGCTTCAAAAGTAACGGTATACCTGCCATACAACATTAAAAACAACCGATTTCTAAGCAGTTAGGTAGGTATGTATGTACATATTTTATATGTAGGTCTAGGTACCTACTACCCGTGCGAAGCCGGGCGGACCAGTTAGTTATTGTAAATAACTATAATATCACAATCTTTTAAATTCCAAGTTACTTAAACTACAAGAGCTGTATTGAAATTGAGAACATTTGTATTATTATTACTTCCCTTTAGGGCAAGTAGGTGTTGGTTTCGTGTAAAAAAATATACGAAAATGTGTGTTTCGCTTTCGTTATACCGTCCGTCGCACGTCTGTCTGTGCGTCCGTGCGTTCACCTGTCTGTTGCACAAAAATTATAATCTTCTTGACAAGCTTATACGATTTCCTACCAATGACTTATTTAGGTATCGTATTCTTTATTTATTTTCTATACGATTTAAACAACTACAGCATGGAAATGCACGCAAAATACGAAATAACGATCACTTGGGTACAAATAAAGTACGAAGTGACCTAAAAAATTACATGTACTTCCCGCTTTTATTTTCATTGAAGACAATGAATGATTACAAAAAGCCAATTCAACATGGGATTCAATAAAAAAAAAAAAAAAGTTGCAACATTTTCAACCCATCCAAACGTTGCCAACTACGTCATTATGAATATACCTATGACTTTCTTGTGGTTACAATTTAAATCTATCTAAATAAGATTGATATTATTATTACGAGTTGGTAAATGTGTCATTTTACAGCCCAATGATTATTTGACATTAATTCATAGAGGCAATGCCTTCCACAATTTATTCATCCCTTATAGCTAAGCTAGAAGGTAAACAAAATAATAACACGAATGCACATACATATACAGATACACTCCAAGTTACTTGATTAAAGACGCACATAATATTATTATCGTGCAACCGTTTTCGCTTAGATTATGAACTAAGTAGTGGAGGTTCTTGCTACTAAAGTTTGTCGCAATAAAATGGATAGGCATTTAAAATGCAGGTACAATATTGCTTGGAATTCTGTTTTCAGAAATTCTGAAATGCAAACATTTTGTATATCCAAATTTTATGTTTAAAAATTTATACTTAAATCCATAATTGATGAGTATTCTGAAATTCTGTAGACATTTCATAATTTTGTAAATTTTAAAAGAACAACTTTTCTTTTACCGTTTACAGAATTTCGAAATATGAAGAATTCTGAAATTTACAGAATTTTTGATTCCGAATAAAAGACTTACAGAATATAATATAACATAATATTATTTCCAAAATGTATTTCAATATTTTTTAAATGCAATATTGTTAAATGTTAATTGTTTATATTAAAAGCATTAAAAATCTATTATGTGAGTAAATATAGAATATAAGGAAATTTTCTAAAAAAAAACCGCCAAACCCATATTTCCGTTGTCTGAATTTTGTTGCCAAAATCCTAAATCGCAATTTTCTTACAACCAATTTGGTCATGAAGTTTAATCAAAATCGTTGGAGAAATTTTTGATCAAATTTGACAAAAACCCAAAATCATTGTTTGGCAGCTACATATATCTACGTTCTAGGTGAGCAATGACATACAAAATTAGAAGCAAATCCGTTTAGACTCTCTTCAAATTAAATTAATTTTAAATTATTTTCTCTTAAACTCATTTAGAAATATAATTTTTGAATTTGACGTCACAGTCATGCGACGCAGAGTGTACATTTTCCACCCACCTTATTTTCAATATTAAAAACAAACAAAATTCATCGCACTGGCTGTGCATTTTCATTTTATTTACAAACTAAAAACAGCTGTTCCAACAAATTGCGAACTCCTGCGCCGAAATTGATTTTTCTAACAAACGCCAAACAATCCACTCGGTTGTTCATTTCAAAAAAAAACTTTTTTAGAAACTCGCATATTGTCGCACTAGCAGGGGGCGCATCGCTATTTCGGCCAGTTCAATATGGTTTCGTCAGATTAGTGTTTAATTTTTTAGTGTCGTTGGTTTGGAAGTGTCTGCGTGTCTACATAAATCTGCGCCCTCATAAGAAAAATGTGCCTATAAAAAATAATTTTTGAAGAACTTTTTTGTATTTCATGATAAAATTGTAGGCATACATATATGTACAGCAATGGCCGTGATTTAAGCGAAAAGCGATTGAGAATTAGTTTACCCTTGAGCCTTTAGCTTCCTCTCCCACGCCCTTTCCGAAAAGGCTTGTGTGAAAATATTTTTCGGTATACAAAGTGAATATAGGGGGAGCGTTTCTCGAAATGGATTTGACCAGTCTTTTGCTGTTTGGTTTGATATCGCTAGTGATTGGGGCTGTGCTCATGTTGATTGTCCAGTACTACATTTATATGCGCTTCTGCGATATGCCTCAAGCCAGCAATGAGCAAAAGGACTTCAATGAAAAATATGCACTTCCTGAGGTATGTACACCTAATTGCGTATTTAAAAAAAAAAAAACACAACTAACGTTCATTGTTATATTTTTGTACAATGTACACCCTGCTAAACAAATACCAACCAATAACCAACCCTCGTTGTTTTATCTTAAAATCTCACAGGACATACACGAGAATGCAACAAAATTCGATCCTGACAGTAAATCCCCCCTCATGGCTCTCAACTTGATAATGCAATTCCTGTTCCACGAATTGAAGCACACCAGCAGAGTGCGGAAGTGGTTCTACCGGAAGCTCTCGTTGGAGCTGGATGAATTGGTTACGAAGACCACTACTGGGAAATTATTCGATAAGTTGACGGTAAGTGTGCCTATATAGTGAAAGATAGGACTTGGATAAGTTTTAAGTCGCATTAAGGACACTCGGATGGTTCTCTTTCCACTTACATTACTCGTAAATACGTCTTGAGTGGTTTTATGTTGTTTATTTTTTTTCCTTTTTATCTGCCTCTGAGGTTTGCTATGGCTTCACCATCCTGCTGTGAGGGGATTAAAAAGGATAGGTATTCCATGAAATATTCATAGAAATGGAGATTGATTTCAATTGGTTGTTTATGCATTGAAACATTTTTCACTGTGTTCTAGTTTCTTTGAGTGGTTATGAGGAATTTGATAACAAACATGAGTATCGTATCTATCCATGGTCCCTGTTGCATATCTTTTTATCGAGAAAACAAACATGCGTCATACTAATGAGTTTGATATGAATGAAACCATACAAGTTCATATTTATAATAAGTACTGTGTACGTATAGGTATTCCGTATTTGTTGCATAAATTCCCGCGTGAATCGGTTTCGGAAACTGAGATGTAGGTATTTATAATTAAGGACTTGATCATAAATTAAGGAAGGAAAATGTGAGAAAATAAAACTATGATAATTCTGTCTTTCTCCAATTTTCAAATTTCAGTTGCGTGATAAAGGGCTTTCACGAAATCTACCCTAGTGGATTTGTTTTTTTGTGAACCTATCTATTTCGATTGTTTTTTAATGCAACTCATCAAATAGATGCATTAAAGTTGAAAGATGCAATATTATTTTTTTTTTTTAAGTACAAATAGAACTAAATTGACTGTAACAACTTCTCCTACACAAATATGTCAGTATTCTTGTAGCGAGCAGCTAATGCAATAAGAGAGGACATATAGAGTATGAAATTATAGCCGAATACTAAAAGGATGTGGGAGTGAAAAATCAATTCGATTCTTTCCATTCTAAACTGAAAAATTGATGAAAAACAAAAATGAAAAATTAATTGCCACACTTGTATTGCCCTAACGTCTAATTATCTTCTTAAAAAAATATTAATTATAAACCAATACATAAGTGATTTTTTCTACTACCAATTGTATATGATTCCGTGGACTTTTTACAGAAAATTTTCATAGTAAAAAAAGTAGAAAACCAATTTGCTAACATATGTATATCGTTCCCTACTATTTAAAAATATGTAACGAATATATTATTATTCTAAATGAATCTTCAAGATAGATAAGATAGATAGATAAGTTTTTATTGTTTCATAATTTACAATAATTTTTAAAAGTCATTGCAAAGCACATCAGAGATATGATAACAATTTGTATCTTACTACTGAAAATTAATTTTTGGAAATTGAGAAGCCTAAGGTTAAATATTAAGACAATTGAAGGAAAATGAGGAAAAAAAACAATATAAAATAAAACAAAAATCAATAAATAAATAAAGTAATATATAATAATATATAAAATTAATAAATAATTAAATAAATAAGTGAATAAATAAAAAGTCAGCGTCTTGTCTAAGTGAACACCTAAGTATTTGACAGAGCTAACCCATGGGATATCGGAATTATTAACTTATAAATTACTGCTTGGTAGAAAGCAATCCTTTCTTTTTTTGGTAAAAAAGATAGCCTGACTTTTGATAGCCTGACTTATTGATATTTATCCTCCAGAGTTTATAGTACTCGAATATAAGGATGAGAGCGTTTTGAATATTAATAATTATATTCGCCAGGACGTTGATCAGATGAATATATCGCAATGTCATCTGCGTACATACATACCAAATTCACAATTTTGAATAGCTGGAAAGTCTGATGTAAAAACATTAAAGAGCGTAGGAGATAAAACGGATCCTTGAGGAACACCTGCAAAAACATTTTTCTGGGAACACCATATTCCGTATAATGAAACTGCATATTGTCTGTCACACAAAAAACTTTGTATGATTTTAATTAGGAAACCTCGACATTCATTCAAAAAAAGCTTATATATGAGTGCGTTGTGTGACACCGTATCAAAAGCCTTTTCTACATCGAGCAATATTAATCCTGTAGATTGCTTATCTTTAAATGTTTCTTTTACATGCCTACTCAATCTAAAAACTTGGTGTGATGTGTTATGTTCTTTTCTAAAACCAAATTGTTGCATTGTTATAATTCTTTTCTCATTCAAGAAAAATTCCAGTTTATTACGAATTAACTTTTCTAAAATCTTGATTATATTACTTAGTAAGCTTATTGGCTTATAACTCAGGGGATCACTTCGAATCTTTCCGGGCTTTAAAATTGGTACAACTTTCGCCTTTTTCCATCCAGCATTTATTAAACAAGTAAGGTACGAAAATCTCATGGGTGGTTGTTTGAGATATTGGGCCTTACTAATAATCAAATTTAGTGTTGAGGTTAAAAGAAAATCTTCAGATTTTAGAAAATCCGCATACCAATAACGACTTTAATCTCCAGTTTAGTCGTTAGCAATATGTCAAAATTTAATACACGGAAATCCATGTTTAAAGTCGAACACTAAATGAAAAGTGCTGCCCTAGTGCTGTTTTATGGTACCGAAATTTGTATTTAATACTTAATTCTACTCCCATGTTATCAGGTCGATTTCAATAGGTATGGGTATATTCATGGGTTGGTTTCAATCTTCAGATTTTTCTTAAAAGCGAAAAAGAAGTGTTTCATTTAGAAGTACTTTATTTATTGTTTGTATTTTTAGGTAGTTATGTGCAACATAAATTGATTGTTTTATTTGTTCATACAGTGTGCACTTGTGGAAATCAGAATTTCGGTAATAATCTTAATTTAAGAAATACAAAGGCATAAAAGTCATCGTAAACGTTCGTAAACAGTCGTAAGCTTTGTAAATCTTTCAGGTTTTCCATAAAAATTTTGATAGACTTACGCATTTGACGACTTTTACGAATTTTACGACGACTTATCGACATTGCGTGAATACCCTTAGAGCTAGTTGTTCACAATAGGTCAAGTTTTTGATACAATTTTCAAAATCCTGCTTAAATGGTGTAAATCAACCGAAATCAGCTGATTGGCTTAATCCATGATTGACAACTCAAGCTATGGATTTCTTGATACAAGTGGAAATAATCATGGATAACAGATAACACACTGTGAAAAAACTGGCCCTTACTGTTTAACAATAGAAAACCTAAAAAAAAAAAACAATTAAATACTCAGACAAAATATTTTTATTTGAAAAAATGTTAAGTTTAAGATTTTCTTCGAATGAAAAATATTAAAATAAAGTATAAGAAATATATTTCCTTGTTAAAAAATATGGTGTTATTAATTTAAAAAAAAAATTGCTCCAATCAATTGACGTACTATTAGTACTTTAATACATTCTGTAAAAAAATAATACGGCAATACTTAACTTTGAAGGAATAGAGCAAATTATGACAGTTCCTGCTTTATTGTTTTTTTTATTTATGTGACAGTGTTGCAGAAAATAAAGTTATCCAAAAAAAACTTAACAAACAAAACATCAATCAACAATTTCATCATCACTTGCTACAAATGGGCTCCGGGCGGTGGCGGAGGAATGAAGGCAACCCGGAGAAATGCTACAAATGCAACCAAACCAGGCATTACACTCATGCATGCCCCGAGGAGTCGTCGCAATGGAATTGATCACATTTCCAAACCCAAATGGATAACCCAACATGCTACAAATGCAACAAACTCGACCATTGGGCCCGCAACTGTCCCGAACAGATGTACGATAGCCGTAGCTCGTCCAACTTCATTTTATCGTGTTACAAATGCAACAGAGCCAGTCACATTTCCAAGTAACCAAGACTTGCTACAGCTGTGGCAAGAGCGGGCATCTGAGGTGTGAATGTGGCGACAAGGGAGGACGCAACTAAGCAGAGCGATGGACTTACGATGTTTTTTTCGGTAGCTGGCAAGAGCGTTCCCGAAAAGTAAAAATTCGCCTTCTTTATAAAATATTGTACCTACCTACTTGTTTTACCTACGCCCCAAAACAAAAAATAAGAAAATCTGACTACAATATTAAAATATCACTTTGATTGTTTTTTAATTTTAATTTAAAATTACTGGACCTGCTAATAGAAATAATATAAAACAAACTTGGGTTTTAATTGTTCCTTCAGCAAACGACTTAATTATCTGAATTCATAAATAAATAAACTAAACTAAATAAACTAAAAATAAATTAGTTGGTTGCCTCCGGTTGGAAATTTAACAGACTTTCGTGGAAATTCTGACAGTTCATTCAATTTATTTTCTCATTTGTAGTAGATTTTGTAATAGATTCAAGGAAAGTCTGGACACTAGTTAGTGAAAGGGTTAAATTGTTTATTGGTAGCATTTTGTTAAATCTTAGCACTTTGTTTTAACCTTCCGGTTAACTAATAGTCGACATTAGCGTTTGATTATTAGTAAGGCCCATTGATTTATAACTTTGTCCAATCCAGGAGCTTTCTGATTTTTTTGATCGCATACAATATATTTTATATCTTCTACTGTGATTTGTTCATAATCAGGGAAAGAAATTGAGGTGCTGTTAAATTCGTTAACGCATGTATCAATAAAGTTATTTACAATCGGATCCTGGTTAGCAGAAACAGAATCAACATGATTACTAGCAAATGTATTTGCAAGTAAATTAGCTTTGGCTTCGTTAGATGTGAAAAATTCCCCCGATGACTCAAGGGTTGGTATCTGAGTATTTTTCTTTTTTATAATCTTACGAATGTTCCAAAATGGTTTTGAAGAAGGATGTAAAGAGGAAATCTTTCTATTCCACTCAAAATTTCGGAATTCTGAAATTTTGTGTGTTATCAATCGGTTGAGATAGTTCATTTCTTGGAAATCATATTGCAACCTATAACTCTGCCATTTTCTTCTAAACATATTTCTCATTTTTATAAGATCTAATATTAAATGAGGAAGAACAATGGCTCTTTTGTTTATAGTTTTCTTAGGGACTGATACATTAATACTTTCTAAGATGCTTTTTTCAAAACTATCAACACATATATCTATATCTTGACAGCATAGAACATTTTACACAAGATTTTGATAGTGACGAATATTTGAATTTAAAAAAAATTCTTAGAATCTAAATATTCCATATTTAATAAATTTGGACTAAGCGTAGTATCACAGCTATAATTGAAAAATATATTTGAAAATATGAATTGTTGTAGTTTTCAGGGGTCCGTAAATTATCAACGTAAGCACAATCTCATCACGACACATAATAGGCAGCAACATCTTATGGAAGCTGAATCGCCAACGCGAAACATAACCGCAAACAAAATCTTCTCAAAGCTTAATCTCCTCAACGACACATCCACATTATCGTAAACATAATGTTCGGAGTGACTAAAAATATAAATAAATATTTAAGCTAATTTTTGTAATCGAATACTACTTTATGGGTTTTAACCTACTTCAAGTTATGAATGGCTAAATATGTAAGAACTCTAAGTCCAACCTTTATTACTTTCCCAACACAGAAAGAGTTTTTGTAATCAAGAACCTCTTTATTGTTTTTGTCCCATTTCACTCTATTAATATCAATTTTTTTAAATAACCTCTTAAACACAAATAAAATTTTGAAATCAGATGCCACTTTCATTTTTACCCCATTTCATCCTATAAATGCCAATTTGCCGAAAAAAATCCCTAACGCAATCCACTAAAAAACAACCTTTCAAAAGCCATAAGAATTTCTTAAATCGGATATTTTTTTATTTTTAACCCGTTTCACCCTACAAATTACAATATTTGAAACAGAAAACATATCCATAAGGCTATTTCGTAAGAAAAACCTTTTTGAACAAAAAAAAATAATTTTCCAAATTAGATTTTTTTTCATTTTTACACAATTTAACCCACAAAATTAAAATTTTGAAAAAGAATATCCCTAAAGCTAAAAACGCATTTCTTAAATCGGTCAAATTTTATTTTTACCCCATTTCGCCCTACAAATATTAAAATTTTGAAAAAAAATAATAGCCTTTAATCCATTTTCTAAGAAAAACCTTTCAAACAAAAAACAAATTTCTTAAATCGGACAATTATTTTATGTTGACCCCATTTCACCCTACAAATAATAAAAGTTGAAAAAGAATATCCCCAAAGCCATTACATAACTGCCAACAGCGCAATTGAATCGAACAGAAAAACAAAAAATTTGCCTACAGCGCCACCTGTTGAGAATTTTTTGACTTTTATTTGTTCCTAAACCTTCGCGGAGCAATTACGAACACAGAAGGAAGTATCCAATTCGGGTCAGTCGTTTTCAAGTTTTAAGCATCCGAACACACTACGATCCATTTATATGAATACATATAAAATAAAATATAGATTTTAAAATTTCACATTATAATGTTCTTTTATGTATTTTACCCAAAAATATTAGAATTTTTTATCTCGGTCTTTGGATCTGTGAAAAAAATCCTACTTTGTTTCTAATCATGTATCTACCGGGTCCGGGAAATAACGCGAGAAAATTTAGCATTCAAAAGTCTGTTTTTTTTTCCTAGGAAAAAAAGACAAAACTTTTCTGTCAATCTTTCCAGAATTTCTAGCATTTTTTCCAAAAAGTTTTTTGGAATTTTTTCACATTTCAGAATTGGAAGAAGAGCCTGCAAAAAAAATTCTTTTCAATTAAAATAAATACAACTTTCTTTTTTTCTACTTTGCAGCTTAAAGACCTTGACTTGGGCGATCAATTTCCAGAGATAAAAATACTGAGTGTACATGATTTGGAGATTCACGAAACAGAAGGTCGTATTGAAAACTTGGATCTGCAGTTGGACCTTAAATACACTGGTAATTTTCGGATGGCTGTCGATGCAGTTATGGTTTTGGGAAAAAAGGCCTCACTAACATTGAAAGGTTTGATATTTCACAACTTGTCAATTTCAGTTTGAATAGTGAAATAATAACTCCATTATTCCATTTCAGTTAAACGTTTGTCTGGATTGGCTAGGCTTCAATTCACCAGAAAACCCTACACCCACTGGTCCCTCAGTTTTCTTGGTGATCCCGAACTTGATTTGGGTATTGAGTCCAAATTTCAAGGCCGTCACATGCAATCGAATATCAGTAGCCTCATATCAAACCAAATTCGAAGGGCAGTACGTCGCAAGCACACACTACCAAAACACAAGCTCAGATATAAACCGTTTTTCCAAGAAACCGAAGAAGAGGTCGATGCGGACATTCAGCCCAATGGCCATTTAGAAGTGAAAATATCTGAACTATCTCGTCTGCTCATTCCCAATGCTACTTTAACCGATGTTTATTGCACCTTGACAATGGCTTCGCTAGCGTGGGTAGAGGCAAAGCAAAAGGACGACCGAAATGTTATCGTTTCAATAGACGTTGAGATACACAAGGCGAAAAATCAACAAATTGGTATTCTCTTCAAACAGGGTGAGCTCAGTGTTGAAATTGAGGCAGTCCTTCCGAACACTCCGGCAATAAAGTCCCAGCTCCGTTCGGGTGATACCCTCATCTCTATTGAAGGCACAAGAGTCAACTCCATACAACAAGTTGCGAAAATTGTCAAAAGCCTCAGTAAATCGGTGTTTATCCTACGAATTGAACGTTTGATACCCGGAATCATACGCAACGATGCTATTTTGGAGGATTTAGATGTTTACGAAGATCTGGGGGAGCCCAAACCTCCTTCAACGCCTAAACTTATACCCCATGGTGAAATGCTCAGTCAATTGCCTCCTTCAACTGTGAATCCGGTAGCACGTCAAGTACGCAGCAATTCTTCGAGTGAATCGAGTATTTCGAGCACACCAACCAATTCGCCGAAGAAGACAAAACTCATTGCCAAGGCTATAAAGAAGACCCTCACTAGAGAGAGCAGTGACACTTCTGTTGTGTCTACTGCAGACGATGCTAAATCCATTGGCAACACGAGAATTCGGAAAGAATCACTGAGCAGTGCTGTACCCCTGCCTATAGCCCCGGTACGCAGTGAAGTCATGGATGTTGAACATTATCAACAACACTCAACTATAGACTGTTCTACCGACAAATTAATCCACATGGACGATATCTGCCGGTTCAAGCTGAGTGGAAATTGCAAGTTTTTGAATTTGTGTGTGTATGGCAAATGCATTGGGGATAGCGTCCTCCTGGGGTTCTTGAACATTTCAGTGAAAAGCATTATTGGTGAGTGCATGGATACAAGCTTGATTGAGATGATGAAGACATTTCATCTCATACCTCCAGTTTTGCAGGACCTGTAAGTACATATATTGGAACTCATTCGATTCGAAAACCTTTATCTATTTCTTTCTAGAAAATCCCACGAACTATCTTCTATGTCGGGCTTCAATCCGAATTTATGTTTTGGTGACATTCTCATGGCATTTTCATGGGATGGAAACCCCATTCAGAGTGAAATTGCTAAGAAACCTTTAAGGGCCAAGTATGTTATATATCCTTAAGGATAAAAGAAAATATCTTAAATCAACTAAAATATTTTATTTTATAGAAGTTCCTCAGAAAAAATGGAAGAAATTGAAAAGTCTGAAGCCACAGTTGCTGCAACATCACCCAAAACGCACAATTTTGTTCGCACGCATTTCCATCGAGCGACACAGTGCGATTTTTGCGGAAAGAAAATTTGGCTTAAAGATGCCGTCCAATGTCGTGATTGTTCCATGACTTGCCACAAAAAGTGCATAACGAAATGCCAAAATTCAACAGTGTGTGGTCCAGTTGATTGTTCGGGAGTTTTGAATACAATAGCAACAGCTCAGCAACCAGAATTTACCGTAACTGAAGCCCCATCCTCGGTAACAACAAGCATCGATGAGCCATTCGAAGATGAACAAAAATCAGTTGACACAAAGTCGACCACATCCGAACCAGTTCATCGGCAAAGTTTGACAGGCCTGATTGCACAAGGACTGAAACGTGTGAATTCGGCAAATAATTTGGTTATTCCAGGGATATCGTCATCATTGAATCAGAATAGTAAAAGCCTCCCACCAAGTCCGCAACATAGTCCAAGGTATGTTTGTGACACAATATTTTATTATAGGTACATTTTTGAGTACCCGGCCTCGCACGGGTAGACAAACCTATAAAGTTCGCATAACAATTACAAAAGAAAATATTTTTGTTTGACTTTTTGCTAACGAATTCTACTTTCTGGTGTTCAATCCACTTCCCGTTATGAAAGGCTAAATTTGTAAAAATATTAATTTTTGTATTTGAAAACCACGGTCTTATTTGTATCCCATTTCACTGTATACATTTTTTTTTAATAACCCTTTAAACAGAATTGTTGAAATCGGATACCACTATTCGTTTCTACTACCTTTCACCCTATAAATACCAATGTTTTGAAAAAATAACCTTTCAATCACAAAAAAAAATTCTTAAATCGGATATTTTTTAATGTTTACCCCATTTCAAACTAAAAATTAAAAAATTTGAAAAAGAATTTCCCTTAAGAAAACCAATACATACTTCCTAAGAAAAACCTTTCAAACAAAAAATTAATTTCTTAAACCGGCCAATTTTTTATTTTTTACCCATCTCACCCTACAAATAACAAAATTTTGAAAAATCGTATATTGGCAATAACGCGGCCAATGTTGTCCTCCACGTGCTCAATCGTTTCTGATGGCTTATCGACATATAGAATAGCGACCTCACATGTCCCGACAAAAAATAGTCAAGCGGCGTTAGATCGCACGATCTTGGAGGCCAATTCACGGGTCCGTAACGTGAAACTATGCGGTAACCAAACGTTTCCTTCAATAAATCAATTGTGGCACGAGCTGAACATCATGGTTGTTCAATTGATGAACGAAAAAGTCAGTAATCATGGCTCTATAGCGGTCACCACTGACTGCAACGTTCTGGTCAGCATGGTTTTTAAAGAAGTACGGACCAATTATTCCACCAAACCATAAAGCACACAAAACAGTCAGTTTTTGTGGATATAACGGTGTCTCCACATACACTTGAGGATTATCATCACTCAAATACGGCAATTTTTTTTTATTGACGTATCCATTCAACCAAAAGTGAGCTTCATCGCTAAACAAAATTCGCTTATGAAAATTGGGATCAACGGCAATCTTGTTTTGGGCCCATTTGGGCACAATTTGGAAGCCCTTGTTCCGGCGTCAGTCTATTCATTATTCATGTATAAATGCCACACCAAACTAAAAAAAGTCACTTAACAGCTAATAAAATGGCCGCCAGTTAAAATAGTGTTGACAACTTAAAGCCTAGATACACCATATAAAGATGACAATATTTCGTACGTTTCACCCTCCAAACCCCATTTGTTTACATTGTTGTATTTGTAATTTCATCCCTTGTCGATGAATAGATGTGAATTGCAACAACAATTTCATGGGGTGGGCTTGTTCTGTTTTGCTAGATCGACCATTTTGTATGTGCAAATAACGCAGCCATCTTTAAAAAAATTCCAACTCACCAGCTTTTCACCATGAAAATGGGGGATGTAAGGTGGGATATCGGGTTGTGTTGAAAGAAACACAAATTTAATGATGCTAAGTCCGCTATTATACTACGACTTTGGCGTGATGAAACTTTATTAATTTTTTTTTTGAAAATTCACCTTGTGAGTCGTGCGCTGTTACACATGGATTTTTAAATCTTGACTCAAATTTGGAATTTCATTTTAGTTTGATTGGTTATTGAAGTTTTCAATGCTCTCTATATATATGTACATGACCACCTCTTTATGTTCAAAAGAAGTAATGACTAAAACCTAGTCGTGTATAAAAGCAGTATTTCGTGTTGCCGTGCATGATAGCATGTTTGGCCTTCATTCTTTTACTCTCATAATGAAATTTTGCTGAACTGTGAGTTTCGAACCAAAGAAATTTCTTGGACGGAGAATCGTAGAAAAGTCAGTAATAAAATTAATAACGTGATTAGTAAGGATTATTTATGCATTGAAATTTCGGTCTTCGATAGTTTTCTATTGGTACCGCATATAGCATAATGATCATAAATGCCCGCCGTCATATGGTTGAAAAAATGACAATGGAGATAAGCGACGCTATCACAGAAAAGAAATGGAGTTTCCATAAAAACTATTCATGCAACGAGATAAGCTTACCAATTGTGTACAAAAATAAGTTCACGCAAAAGTTAACGTGAACGTCCTTTTATTCATTTGGATAAATGCTGGGTAATTGAATCAGCTGTTCGTCAAACGTCAAAAATTTATTTGTGGAAAAAAAGAATTTCCTGAAAAATTTAAAAAAGTTAAATAAAACAAGCTATAATAAGCTAAACAGAATTTAGTGCAATTATATGAATAAATTGCCTTTAATGACTTACTCATTTTAGAACTATTCGGAAAAAATGATAGCTAGTTTGTGCATTTTCTGTTACAAAAGTAAAATCCTTCTAATTAACTTTTAAGAATAGATAAACAGAAAGAAAGAAAAAGTCACAATGACGTTTGTATTTATGAGTTTATGCAAATAAATTTTTAAAAGTTTCGGCAGCAAAATCCTTAGATACATAATATTATCTTTACCAAAAAAAAAACTTATCTAGTGTTTAACGACGTTGCATGAATCCCCTTATTGATAACAAGTATATTTTATTCAAGCCAATAACAAAGTTTTTCTCCGTGCTTAAGTTAAGACCCGAGAATTCTACGCACTTAGCTAACCCCGGAGGCATTTGTTGTAGTTGCATTTAACATGTAATTTATTGGCCCCAACGTTGTTTTTTTGGACTTATTTCCTCCGGGCTTGGAAAAAAAAACACGCCTTAAGTTGTCTTACGACAGTTGCGTTGATTCTCTGATTTCTCATTCTTATTGTTTTTTATCATATTCACTGTTTGTTTAAATAAATAGAGAGTAAAAAACAAAATACAATCGAATATACTTAAATCGATTATTAATTTTCACTTTCATAATTTGTTTCCACAAACTTATCCAAATAAGGTGGGGTTAGCACTTGATATCTCGTTGCTCCATTTATTATACTTTTTGAACATACTCATGACATTTTTAAAATAACCGGCATTTTGGTGTTCAATGGACGCCAACTGTATATGTGTGCAAATAATCGTGGTGAAAGGACGCCAACTACTTATGTATGTGTGCGTGTTTCTCCTGAATTTCCCCTGATTTAGCTTGTAGGCAAACTCGGATGACAGCCGAGATTGTCATCTTTATATGGTGTATCTATGACTTAAAGTTCTATACCTTTAAAAAAAAACACCTTTTACAAGGTCGCGCAAAAGTTGAGTGATTTTTTAAAACAATCTAAAAGATTAAAAAAAACTGATCTTTTAAGCAAAAACCGTATAAGTTATACCTACCATATAAAATATGTAATTAAAAACAAAAAATTAGAAAAATCTTATTTTCATTAAAAATAGCTCCTAATATTTTCACAAAATTTCTTCATGCTGAAATTAGTACGATATACTTATACCTACCTTTTATTAACAATTTTTTTTACTATAAGTCGCGTTTATACGAGTACTTCCCAAAGAAGAAAACAAAATTAATTATCTTCAAATCCACATAAATAATTTGAATATCGTCTTCTTAGACATTAGAATTTTTACATAACATTCAAGTGTATTGACAATATAATTATTCGTTTTATTTTTTTCTTTAAAAAAGCAGAAAACAATCATTGGTTTATCAAGGAGTCAGTCCATTCATAATTGTCACACAAATACTGGAGTCCTTTCCAAATGACCTGGAGAAACTTACAAATGATCAGATCAACAGCATCACTGAGCCTATTATCAATATAGGACGTGATGAAGATGTTATGACACTAGCAAAAGATGCTAGCAAGGAGCTATTCGGTGACCTTAGCTCTGCAGAAAGAATGGCTAAGATCAATGAGTTGGTAAGTGTATAGTTGTTATACTATGTTATTGTTGAAAAAACCGCGTATAAGCCGCACTTTTTTCATCACAGCTAACCAAACTTCGATTGGCTTTGGATAGTGAGACCTCTAATCACTCGAAGCTTTTGGAAATAAATCCGAATGAAAGTTCAATTATTAAATCGGCTTTGAATGACAGCACACGAACACAGAGTAACGAGAAAATTCACGAAACTGACGCAACAATATCGCCGAATAGCAAAGAAGCCCTAGCCCGAAAAGCATTTGATTTGGGCAGATCTGAAGAGCGAGTTCAAGCCCTAAGTGTTATAATGCTCTACTTATGTACTGGTCTTCAGCATGCCCAAGGAGTAGCATTCCAATAAGATATAAATACCAACAAAATGTTAAGCTAAGCAAATTAAACGGAAGGAAAGTCACTCCGGTATTAGATTATAATATTTATTAAAATCAATATAATATATGAATTTTTACTCACCATAAAATTTCACAAAGAAATAATATTGTCTAGAACTCACATTATTTATGTTAGATGAATAAGTAGTAACATATATTTATAAGATTTGGTAATATTTAGTAAAATTTTATTATGTATATGATTCATGATAATTAGTTACAACAAATTGTTTGCCTTTACAGAATTTATATCAATTATTTTTATGAACACTGATGGATTTAGGTTTTAAGTGAAAAAAGGGAACGAAAATTATTGCTATAAACTTATGTAGCTAATTATATTAATTACTGGAATATATTTTTAACTCGGGTAAAAATAATTTAAAAAATACATATTGTAATAAGTTTGGTTTCAACCTGAGATATTTATAATAAATCGTATTGTTTTAAATAAATTAATCTTTAAATTTATAAGTTTTGAATTTCTTGGTTTAAGTAGTAGCTATACTGACATATACTAAAATGTTTTAACAATTTCCAAGAGGATTTCTTATCCAAGTCCAAAGTAAACATTATGTAATGTCTGTTTCAGTGCTGATTTGTGTCTGCCTGTCTTAAAAGCTCTGACAAGGCTGCAATATACAGGGTGATTAGCATTAGGTGTGGCAAAAACCTACAAATTGTATGGGAGGGATGGGGGTCGATTCCCCTCGTTTAGCCGAGAAGGGAGAAATTTTCTATAAAAATTGACTTAAAACGAAAAAAAAATTATTGAACAACGGTAACACTAACCGTGGCATGCTATACCTTTTTGTAAGGCCAGAAATCTTTTCTTTAATTTTATTTTTAAATAAAGTTGTTTTAGTGAACAATGTTTGTAAAATTCATAATTTCAAAGAAAAAAAAATAAAAAAAAATGTCAATCTAATTTTTTTCAAAATTTTACGTAATTAGGTAATTTTCGCTTTCAAAATTCAATGCTCTTATATATTTTGAGACAGAAAACCCAATTCTTAAATTTAACAAAATTGCTCCCTAAATCAATTAGGCCCACTTTTCACTGTTGAGTTAAACTTGTTTTAGCTAACTCATAACATTATAATCTATTGGGTTTTCCAATAAGAGGTGTTATTTTGAATAGCCCGCTATTTCGGTAGCTGTCACTTTTAAAGCTGTCATTTTTTGACATTTGACAAGTAGAAACTACGCCATTAATAAAAATGGAACGATACACGCTTCAACAACGCATTGAAATTATTAAAATTCACTATAAAAATGGTGAAAATTTGGCAGAGACGGTTCGTAAAACTAAAACATTTTTGGGTCGTCGTGAAGCACCTTGTCGGACCGCAATACAGAAATTGGTGGACAAATTCGAGCTGTTGGGACAAGTTAGTGATGTGAAGAATAAAACCCGTGCACGTCGCTCAAGAACAACTGAGAATATTGCTGTTGTAGCCCAAAGTGTTGCAGAAAACCCAGGTTTGTCCATTCCTCGTCGTTCTTTGGAATTAGGCATTCCACAAACTTCATTACACCGTATTTTGCATAAAGACTTGGGTCTTAAGGCTTATAAAGTTCAGTTAACACAAGAACTCAAGCCGGCTGATCATCAACAACGTCGTGTCTTTGCTGATTGGGTCCTTGAAATGCATGAAAATGATCCGGAATTTCATCGAAAAATCATCTTGACTGATGAGGCCCATTTCCACCTCGGAGGCTACGTCAACAAGCAAAACTGTCGCATCTGGGGCTCGGTAAACCCAAGAGTTATTGTTGAAAAGCCTCTCCATCCTCAACGCGTGACTGTTTGGTGCGGTTTATGGTCCGGCGGTGTCATTGGACCTTACTTTTTCGAAAATGAGGCTGGAGCAACAGTTACGGTCAATGGATTGCGCTATCGAGAGATGATTAATGATTTTTTATGGCCGGAATTGGATGGTATTGATCTGGACAGCGTTTACTTTCAACAAGACGGCACTACGTGCCACACAAGCAATAAAACCATCGATCTTTTACGGGAAAAGTTTCCGGACCGTGTTATCTCTCGAAGAGGTGATCACAATTGGCCACCGAGATCTTGTGATTAAACACCTTGCGACTTCTTCCTTTGAGGCCACGTGAAAGATAAGGTCTACGCCAACAGCCCAGCGTCGATTCAAGACCTCAAAGATAGAATACGTGAGGCTATCGAGGACATAGGGCAGCCACTTTGCGATTTGGTTATGGAAAATTTCATGTAAAGGATATGGTCCTGTAAGCGTGGTCGTGGCGGCCATTTGGCTGATGTTGTGTTCCATTATTAACGGCATACCTTTCTCTTTATAATGAAATAAACATCCGATCATTTATCTCAAAAAATGCCATTTTTTTTTGAATATCAAAATAACACCTCTTATTGGAGAACCCTTTATCTACAGTTTATTCAAGAAGCAATTTCGCAGTGGAGGATTCATACAGAAGAAAAACTATATGGAGGATAAACCATCCAAAGAACCTGTTCAGTAAATCCATAGTAAGCTCAGTGCTAGGCAGGCCCGGCAGGTAATATTGGTAGTGTGGGAAGTAAAACCCATTCGAGATTTTTCGAGTGGGTAAATTACCAACTCGAAATTTCAGTACTTTTTCAGAAATGCTTAGAAATTTTCAATCTCATTAGGGTGGTTTTTCTAGCGTTCAAATTCAACGACTGTTTTATCGACATCATTTGTTGTTTACTTCGAATATAAACCATTTTCTTCAAATCTCACATACAAATTAGAAAAAAAGATGTAAAATTGAAATCATCGGTTGTTCGACTGTTGTTCACATTACAAAAATCTGACATAACGACACGTGTTGATGAACATGTCGTTGAATGTGAACCCCCCTATTAATAAAAAAAAAAAAATTAAAAAAAACGACTTGGTGGACTTCAATTCCGATTTAAAACTATCTAAAGCTAAGCCATCACTATGAAGTCGGTAGTTGCAAAATATCAGCTCAGAATGTCTACGAATTTCAATGTTTTTTTAAATTTCTTGAAATTTGTAGACATTCCGATCGGAACGGAAATTTCTCCGACTCATACAAAATATTTTTTTATTTTTCGTTTTAATGATAAAGTGATATTTCTTAAAATTCGGAAAAAATTCTGTTCCGATCGGATACTATGACCTTTGACTATTTGTATTCTGGTATTAAATTTAAAGTTTAATTGCTCATTGAATTTTGGAAGATACATATTGTAATGTTCTACCTAGGTTCGATAGTAAAACTTATTTCCTTTTAATAATAACTTCCACTTATTTACTGTTCAAAACAAACACACTTTATTTCACTTCAAACCGTTTTTATTATTCATTTATCTCAATAGTATGCAATTTAAAAATTCACTTCCGGATCCACTTTTACTTTATACTTTACACTATCACATTCAAAATTAAACTGTCCCTACTCGCTCGAAAACATATCCTTATATAGGGAAGTAAATAGTTCTAGTCTTCACAAGTATCCACTGGAATATTCGAGTATATCTCCTTCAAGAAGTTTCCTTTCCAGTCGCTGACAAATGGAACGTTGGAATTGATACTCAGCTGAATCACATGAAGCTGTGAACGGTTGAAGGTTTGATGTTTAGTTTTTCCGAGAGATGGCGCTGCAAACAGTTAGAGGATTTTCTCTTGTTTCAAATTCAAAGTAGTTGGGTAATAATTAAATCGTTACAATATTATATTCTTTTTCAACTACCAGGTTATTTCGCGTTCCAATTTTAAAATATTAAAAAAAAAAAATAGAAAAGGGGAAAAATTAATGTTGTCCTTTTCCATCTTCATCAACTTCTATTGAATCCATCTTTTACAGATCTTTCGGTAGATCAGGAAACTGACAGTGCGGTATCAGACAAAGCGTCAGGTTTTTATGAATAGATGGAGTCTTTTAAATGGATTTTCTATCTGACATTAATGATTGAGATTTTCGACCGAATTGAAATCTTAAAGATTTGCAGAAGTCAAATCTCAGTGTTGTGGAATCGCTTCAAAAAGTAGTAGCTGTTATTGATGTGCTCGGCATCCCATCATTCCAAATTTGAGGCAATTTGGAAAAATTCTATAACAGCGGTTGTTGATCTTGAAATTGAAGGACCCCAAATTCCCCGTCAACGAAAAGCACCTCAGGTACCTCAGAAAATTAGAAATTCAAAACACCGAAAGACTTTTACAGAAAATCATTTTTTGAAATATTTGACCAATTATTATCATCACTTATTGCAAGATTCATAAATGATTCTTCTCGTTTCTTCAAACTACTGGAACGATTCACTGTAGGCCAAAAAATAGATGTCGATGATGTATATAGTTGGGTTCTAAAAAGATGACTTTGATAAACAAACAGATCAACAGCTTTTGAAAAGACAGAATGAGTATAAGAAAAAAATTTGAGAGGAGTAGTACATTTTTTGCAAAGATACGCCTGGAGTCAAGGGGTTATTCCCAAGCTTGTACGGTTCGTCCGGTTGCTAATCAATCACAATCCCAGGATCATCTTGCTCAAATGAACGAAGTTTCTCCGTTCTTCGTCATTTAAAATCTTACCTTAAGTCAACAATGATGCAGGATCGGCTCAACGATATTGCTATATTGCATGTTTATTGTTTATTCTGACCACACGGAAAATCTAAATTTTCATGAATTATTAAATACATTTATTTGTCATTAAAAAACTAGTGTTTCATCAAAAGAATAAATACAAACTTTAAATGAAAAAATGTTATGACTTTTTTTTTATTAGTGAATTTAAGCTTTTACATCTTAAACTAACTACCCACTTGGACTGAAGCTGTTCTGCCGAGCCTGGTGCTAGGTTGACAGAGCACTGTGTCAGTGTCAACTTTGGTATTACCTACCAAATTTTTGCTTACAAACTTCCCAAAAAATGTTGTTTAAATTTTTTTCTTTCCACAGCTTAGTTTCAACAAAAAAAAAAAACTACAATTAATTGTGTTATTAGTTTTTTTTTATTTTCTGAAAATGTAGTGTTAACTACTTATATATCAATTTTGTACTACATATAGGTACCTACATTTTGTTTTTTTTTTTTTAAATAATAGAGCTATACAATTTATTTTTCCACAGCTATATTTTACTAATAAAAATCTACAATTAAATGTGTGTATTTTCTAAAAGCGTAGTGCTTACTTGACACACGTAAAGAATACAGCTAAATGACATAATAAGCCGGGTACCTTTTTGCTGAGCCCATGGAAAAATGTTTGTATCGCTTTATTTTTCTAACTATGGCAAGCGTGATGCCCAAGATTGTGAAATAAAATTTTTGTTAGTATTAAAATGCTTTTTATTTTCTTCTTAATGCGACCATTATTTATGAACTCACTCCTTTCCAAAAACACACAAACAAATTGTTGATCCCTTAATTGTTAAACTGATGACTAGGTGAATATAATATTAAATGAAATTAAAAATGCTTCCAGGATTTTTTTTTATTTCCAAAAACCCCACTGTAGCTCATTTAGTTTATTTTGCAAAATAACAAACAAAATTATTTTTTTTTGTCAAATATGCATCAGACAGTAAGGCGTCTTTAAGTTTCTCACTCATCAATTTCTTGAAATTATTGGATTAAATGAATTTATATATTATTTTCCCTAAAACAATTAAAAATGTGTATGATGTATAGCTAGTTGGTACAAATTTCAATAATTTGAATTTGGTATTTGTATTTGTTATTGAAAAGTATGTATACTTCATCTCATAAGATGTGGCTAAGATCGTAATAATTGGCTACACAAAAGAATCTTTGATGTAAACTTTGTCTTCTACGTTTTTATGGTGAGTAGATATATGTATATCCAACAGTTTTATTTGGCAATTTTCCAAACGCGAAGCTAAAAAGCTTTTATTCGAAAAACGGGAAAATGCCACTGACGCTTATTACAAAAATATGAAATAAATTATTATCCATCATAAAGGCATAATAAACAAAGTATAAGTTAAAGAAAACAAAAAAAAAGAAGAAAACAGAGACACGAGTTCAATGTTTACCACACACAATTCAACTTTGTTTTTTTTTTGTAAAAATAATTTTTGTCAATGAAGAAAAATATAAAATAATAACAAAGCACTAATAGCGATTTTCAACAAAAAATACTAAAAATAAAAAAAAAACAGGGTCGTATAATAAAATTTCCTCTTTATGTGACGACAGGAAAAAATAAAGCATAACCTATTTAGTTCTGAGTTGTTGCTGACAAAATGTTGAGCAAAAACTAAAAATTACGAAAATCATTTTTGAAAGTTTCATTTCGCCCTTTTATGCCAAATACGTTTCGCCCAGGCACTACAATCTGGCTCATCAGTCAGCTGTTGCCAGTAACAGTAAATTTGTTATTATTTTAGTTCTTCTTCATTCCGAAATCAATTTTAAGATTAAGTCGATTCGAGCTTTTGCTTTCTTAGAGATTTATTGATGAAACAAATTGCCTTAAATCAAACCTTAAAAGTAAGCGTGGAAAAAACTTTGTTTTGGGTAAATTTCTTTCTTGCTGATTATGGAATCCACAACATTTTACTCCCGGTGAGTTTGGGACTTTTCACATTTGTTTAAACACACTTTCGTTCACCCAATTAAAATGAATACTTTTATGCAGGGCGGATAATCTTTTGATTCACATATTCTGTAGTTAAGCGATAGCGTGAGTGAGATTGACTCTCGCTCTGGACTTACTTACATTTTTTGTTATACTCGTGTTTGGTGAGAATATTAATGTTAATAATACAAATGTATAATTTGGCCTACTATTACCTATAATATTGAATAAGGTACTTTCGTATACATTTAAATTAAAAATGAATCTTTCGCTGTTTTAAAATAAAAACAGCCAACATGGCAAACGCATTTCTGCAACAACAAATAAATTGCCCCGATCGAATGGGATTGATGCCCAATTTAAAAATACCTAAGTATACCACTTACGATCACTTTTCTGGTATACATACACATACCATACATATATAACTGTGCGCGCGCGATTTTTGGCTTCTATCCAATATGAATGGTTGTTGTCCCTTTTTTATGTCAAAGGCTGATGTCCTCACATATGTGAAATTTCGCAATAGTTTTTAAATTTAATTAATTTAATTTTTGTTTGACTTGTTTATTCATTTATTTTTAGCAAAGTTTTAAATAGAATACATACATTAGCTGACATTTCGATTGATCGAACAAATGTAGTAGGTAATTGTGCGATAATTGCAGATCGTGTACACTGGATAGGTATAAGACTCGAATTATTTTTAAGTTTTTTTTTTATATCAAGAGATTTTCTAATTTCAGATAAACTTTTCTGAATTGCGTAATGATGCGTGCAATGAATAGTGTGATAAAAAAAATTGCATACTGGGTTTTTTTTATTTTTTTTTCTATTTTTGCAAATGTTTGCTTTGTCTTAAGAATAAGAACAATGAAGAACAAAGACATTTGATGTCTTTGTAAAAAAAAGTTTACAATTGTTTTCAGGATAAAGTATTGAATATTTTTAAATCGATTCGTGTGGCATGAGGACGTATTTATTTACGTCAAGCTTTGATGTCAACTCGTGACAAAGTGCAATAGCATTAAATTGGATCACACAATTTGTAAGTTTGAAGATTGTGAGAAAACATATTCTGATAGAAAATAAAAAAAAAATTTCTTTTACTTTTAATAAAACACAGGTAATTTTATTGAAAATATGATTTGAAATCTAAGGAGAGTAAGAAATTTCCTAGTATAGGTATGTATGTATATCGTAATATCACATACTTAGTCATTGTATTAGAGTATGCATCAGGGTTGTCACTTTGCTGAAATTGCAGTGCATCTACTGCACTTTTTTCGAAAAATAAATTTACTGCCTTTAAATAAAATCTACTGCACTTTTGGTTTTACGAAAAAAAATCCTTCAATAAATAATCCATAAAATATTTTTTCAATTCTGTCATTGAATGCCAGTCATTCTCATTCTTCATGTAATCCACCCTTTAATTTATGCATACAGACGTCGACTATCGGGCTTTGTTTTGATGACAAATGACAACTGTCACAGTAAATCTGTCAACGTAGCGTTTTTTTTTTATTATTTGTGTTTGTTTTTTGTTTTGAGAAAAGTTCAAAAGGGGAAAGGATGAATAAATTTTTAATAAAATCTGCACGCAAAAGGTAAAATTGTTTTGAGTGGTTGAAAATTGATATAAATATAAGTTTGTTTGTATTTATTATTTATTTATTTACTAGTGATTCACAAAAAAAAAAACGGCCTGCAGAAGAGAAAAATCAATGGGTTGATCATAAGTTTGTAAGTTTATAATTCTAAGTACTTTTATTACATTATAATAGGCAGGCCGCAGGCATATTTCCTTGGTTATATTTTTAAAAAGTAAGCGTTTTTTTATGTGATTACAGAGTCGTTGACGTTGCGGAGAAATTTCAAGACCCAACCCATCAAAATTTTATTAATAAAAATATAAATCTACTGCAAAAACATTGAATCTACGGCACTTTTTTTAAAAATCAACTTCGGAAATTTTTTCAAAATATGGCAACCCTGCTGGTATGCATTGACAAGGTTTAGAATAATTAATGGATTGATGATTCATACAAAATGTTCTGGTGTTGATATCGAAAAGATATCGCAAACCACAAGCTTCAGAAGCTTAAATTTTATTAATTTGTTATTATAAGTGCATTTGCATATCCACGAAGTTTTCCTTCTCGGGGAATCCAAATTTTACGTGTTAGAAGTTTTCAATTTAAAATCCACCCACCTCAAATGATAAAAGGAAATACCATCAAACATGGACCTTAGGAAATTTGTGTTATTTTTTTTTTTAAATACACTGCACACATTAAAAAATATAATTTCTTTTTCGAGAGCAGTGGTGTTTGGACGATTCCTACACATTTACTCTCATTTACCGTATTAATAAATACCTATAATTTCAAACAAAACCTCTGTACGGGACTTATAAAATATCCTTTTATTGATTTTGTTTATTATTCTACAGCTTACACCAGATCTGTGCTGTTTAACGCATTTTGGTATCACAGTTTCAGTCCGAGAATAATAAAGGGTCCGCCAAATAATTTTTTTTTTTTGAAAATGGCGCAAAACATCGAGTGTAGCTTCGGCTGTGTGGCACGTAGCGCCGTCCTGTTGAAAACAAATGTTTCCAATATCCTCCTCTTCAATTTATGTGAACAAAAATTCGTTCAACATGGCCCTATAACGATCGCCATTGACTGTAACGGCCACTCCTTGCTCATTTTCGAAAAATGGCCCAATTATGCCTCTGGACCAAAATCCGCACCAAACAGTAACTCGTTTTGGGTGTATCGGCTTTTCATTGTATGCGTGCACGTTTTCTGTGCCCCAAATGCGACAATTTTGCTTGTTTACTACGCGACAAGATCAAAATGAGCTTTATCTGAAAATATGATTTTTTTGGTAAAATCGGCATCTTCTCTAAGTCGATCGCAGGCCCACTAAGCGAAGCGTATGCACAACCATATTCGTTCAGCGGAAGGATAAAACTAATTATCTGTCAAATCAGACATGAGCTAAGTGTTACCATTCACGAAATAAGCACTAGTTGAAAAAAAAAACTTTAGATGGCGGACCTTTTAGTACAAATATTGGAAGTGACTATAGACATGCCAATTTATAACAATTATTTTTTTTAAGTACTGATATGCGGCCCCGCAGGCCCAGGGCCCTCCGCCGGTGTTATATCTGTTATAAATTTAAATTTATTTATAGTCTTGTCCAAAAATATTACCAGTGTACCAAGAAAAATAATTACATAATTCCTTTTTTAATATTGGTATAGGTATCTTCGTGAAAAAATTAAAACAAAAAAATTCAATTATGGACGGGGTGATCAAAAAACTGCTTCAAAGTATGTGTTTTCCAAAACTTCAAAAAAACCACCGTTACTCGAAAATTGTTATGATTCGGTTTAGAAAAGTTACTAAATTCTGAGAGGTAATGACCTGGCCTAATCCTAGTTTGGACCACTCATTATGGGACACCCTGTTTGTAGGTACCTATTTAAATTTATGGCATTTTATTTGTCTGTGAAGTATGTTCTAACCGCTTCAAAATGTTTTAAAAGCATTTCCTAGTGAGATCGCCGGGACGAAACGCCAATTTGTATGGACTAAAGGCCGTTAAAAGCTATTTTGAATCATTTCCACAGTTGTTATTAGAGAAAGTCACCTTGTAGTATCGTGCTGCAAGAGCTCAATCCGCACTCCTCTTATCCGCACCAAGGTAAATATTTACAAGATCTGAAACCAAACTCAAAGTTTCATATACCTATTATTAATTGTTTAAAATGAATAATAATTTCCCATACTTAAATTTGGGCTTGAAAGTCAACCTATATGTTCTTACATTATGTAAAATAAAAACAAAACAAAAAATATTTTTCTCATAAATAATAACCAAACTTTCGAGTTTAGCACATTTTTAGTCGAACAACTAAATTCGTTGAACGACATAATGGCATTTGACATTATTATTATGACATATTTCTGTTGGGTGGGATGAATGCATTCAGATCAACAACTATTAATTTCCTCGTGCGTCGTCGTTTAGGTGAAGGCACATGCTAATATTAATTTATTTTTTATTTACAAAAAAGTCGGGACAGATATTGGGACAGGATTTCAATATCGGGACTCGCTCGGGACGTCTGGCAAGGCTTAGTTTAGTGTAGTGTTAGTATTAGCCGATGGATTGATGGTAAAGTGCTTAGAAGGTAGGACTCTCACGTCGAAGGTCTCGACTCTCGAGATCGAATTTCAACTTGTGCCAGCTAAGAACAGACAATTTTGTTTTCACGTGTACTGCCTCTTGTGAGGAATTGACAAACCCTCCAAGAGTAGGTATCTCTTGTTATGAAAATTGACCCTCACGTCTTACCTAAAAGGTTCCTATATTCTTGCCGATAACAAGCACACATGAAAAGTTTATTTATTTATTTATTTATTTACATCAAACAGAGTTGTTTGTCACTCGGCTCTGAATCTCCACAATCTATTGCGCCACCAATTTTTTTTTTTTTTATTTTTATGTTCTACCTAGTACCTCATAAACTATTTTTTTAAATTAAAACGTTTTTTGAGAAAAATAAGATTTACCTTGTTTTTGGCACTAAGGCTTTTTCATAAAAAAAACATGAGTTGTCCAAAAAATCGTAATGTCTCCAAATTGAATCAACTATCCAAGTCGATTGATAAATAAACAGAATTGTGTGACCCAGATTCTTCAACTTCTCTTCCATCGTAGATAATGACTGTTTTGATCAAAATGTAAATCATTTATCTTCCCATACGAATAAAATTACCACTCGGAGAGCAAAAAATATTTTCTTGAATAATAAAATTTCAATTCAAAAAAATAATTTTGTTTGTATACCTACTAAAAAATTCAATGCAAAAATGAAAATTGTTCAAGCAAACTGAATATTTTTTGCATTAAAAAGAAATGTCAATACTAACTCAAGAGTTTTTTTGCATTCAAAAAATTAAATTCAATGCATTCATAAGAAAGTTCAATAACATTATATCTAAACACGCCAAGAAGACACTACGCAGTGATTTGGTTTATTTTTCAACACAAAAAATAAATTATTATCCACATCACCAAAGGAATTGACTGAGATGATCGACATACGTCCATATGCATACAATTATAATAATTTAACCAAAAAATAAAAATTGCAACTTCTGTAGCGTCCCAGTTCAAGGTCACATTTTCTTTTACATCTTCTTACATCTAATTATAAATATACAATCATTTATACCTATATAGTATAAGACTTTTCTGCGAGTAATTGTCTAATAAAAAGCTCTCATATACCTCTTCTTAACTTCTTTGTTTTCCTATAGAGACACTAACTACCTACGAAATACGCATCAAATCTCCTTTCGAATTTTCAGCTCATCACATCAAAACAAAGTTTGGGAGCTTTTCATTCCAAAACAAAAACACAAAAACACAAACAATAAAAAAAAAATAAACAAAAAACAAAAACCAAAACAAATCGTAATAAGAAAAATCCAAAACAACGCGCAACAAAAATAATGAGGAAAAATAAGAAATGATTTGCGCGATCATTGATCGCGTTCTTTCTTCTTCCGCAATATAAAAACAACTGACGCAAAAGCTTTGGCACCATTTGAATAGCGGAACACGGACAAAGTGCACGTTAATAGAAAATTGTCTTGAAACAAAAAAAAAAAAGAAAAAACGTTTAAGCGAGAAGAGTTAACTCCGAAAAGTTAGTGAGTTACGTTGCGCGATCGCTGTTAATAAAAACAATAATTAAAAAAAAAAAAAAAAAAAAACAATACAAGAAAAATAAAAATATCTTCATTCAAAAGATACAAAACTATCTAAAGATAAACATATTTGTGATTGAAAAGAAATTTCATAGATAAAAAAACAGTAAAATGCGTCCACCATCACGCTCGTCCTTCGGTAACGATATTACAAATACTGCCAATAATAACGGTAACAATGGCAACGGGGGAGATGATCCCACAGGCATTCCACCCCACATTGCCAGGATTGGGGGAATCGTTACATTTTCACCGATCGCAGGCAGAGGTGTCATCAAAGTTGTTGGCCGTTGTGAAGATGCAAAGGAAAATAGCAAATTAGGTGAGCTGAACGTCTTTTTTTTTTAGTTTATATTCATTTAACCTTCATTCGAAGTGTGAATATGAAGCGGATGTATTATAAAACCAACACGATATCTCTAAATTACATCGTTATTGATAAGAATTTTGTATGCACAAAGGTAATCTTGCTTATTTTATACCAATTGATTTTTTGACGATTATGATATGATAAGTTCCATTGTATGTGTAAATGCTTAAGGGCGCATACTGTTGCGACAAAGGGAATGTTTTTTTTATTTGAAAAAAATCCATGCATCTCTGGCTCTGTGAATTTGTCATGAAACCATGTGTGTGTGTGTTGTGCTAAAATGTAAAAAAAATATGTGAGTGCCGGGACTCACGGTTAAATATGTGTAAACATCAAACTTTGTCCAATTGCCTAATTTTTGTTACTGAACGTCACATATTGAATAATTAACACTACATTACCTATCTACAGGCAGTGCCTAAAAAGCTTAGTGTTGAGAGAAAGGCAGCGAAATACCCAGTGGGGGAACCGCTGTAACGAAACTTCCAAGCACTAAAAGGCTGCTGCTGAAGTTTCCAACGAAAGGTGGTGAAGGTTCGGTACTGAAAGGTCCTGCTTCGTAGTTCACTCTCAACTTTAAGATGACTTCACATTACACATGGTTATTGTTTATGGCAATCACTCTCTGAGCATCGACAAACATCAACTGTCAGCAGAGAGCACTAAAATCGTGGTTTCAATTAAATGACACCGTACCCAAATTCCCAAGGAACTTAATGGTTTGACTGACAGGGGCCGAATTAAAATATCCAGTTAGAACTGTCAACGAACTTGCAACCCTTATGAAACTCCATCTTTCCATCGAGTAAAACTTACAAAAAGTTCAATCTTAATTTTATACTGAACGAACCTCAAATGAATGTCACTTTGAGATAGCCGGCGAATTATATATCTTGAGTTTTTAGAATATTTATTTGCAGTTGTTGTCAGTGGAAATCACTAAAATCGCAGTTTCAATCGATTGACACCATCAATCGCCGATGGAATTGGACGCTGTGATTTTTAATGAATGTTAACTTTGTGCAAGTACAAATGTAGCCGATAACTCTGCAATTTGTTCAACCTCAGCTATTTTGTATATCCCAGCCTACGTCCTTCGCCTACGTGCCTACAAATTGCAAGAAGAAATTGCATCGTTTAAAAGCAGTATAATGTAAACGTAGAATTTAAGTTCAGATTTATATCACTGAACGCACCCGATATCCTACCATACCTACAGCCATTGACCTACCATACCTACAGTCAATTGTCAATCCCTACAGCTGACTATTATTATTTTTGTTTTGATTTTGTTTTCTTTTTAATTACTAGTGTCGCGCCCATTTTGTTCGGGGAATAATTAAAAATTTAAGAAAAAAAATATAAAAATATAAGTGTTAAAATGATAAAATCGTCGGTCGCGCTAAAAACAATTTGCTTTCGTCGTTGGCAAAAACAATAATATAAATGAGTGGTCGCGATAAAGTATAATCTAATTGTCGGTCCCGTTAAAATCAATTTGTTTTGGTCGGGGCAAATCAGATTTCGTAACGTAACGTGCTACAACGTAAAGTGCACGATGTAACGTTGCACACGAACGTTCACGTTTTTTTTTTCACTCTACCGCCAGCATAGATGTTTACACATCAAAAATTAATACATTCATTAAACTTAAAATAAAAGCCGATGAGAAAAATTATATTTTGTAACAAGGCCTACGTACATAGTTAAGATAATTTATATGAAGTTCAAAGAAATACAATAGGACAAGTTTTGGGTTCGTATAAGAAAATTGGCCATGGGATTTTAATCAAACGTGACATTACGATGATAAAGAATAAGGTCTCGCAATTCTGTCTGTATGTCTATACCCACAGCCTAGGTCACTTAAGCCATTTTCTCAAAATTTTTAACTTTAGATGTACAACAGAGGTGAAATTTAATTTTTTTGAGCTCCAAAAATAACGGTATACCTGCAATAGAACCGTATTTTTTATTTTCTATTTTCTCCTTAACAACTTAACTATTTTCGATTAAAATTTTTAAGGAGGCGGTCCATTGAATTTTAATAAAATTGGATTAAAAAAAAAAATCGTTTTTGAATTCAAAAATATTTTTTTTTTTTGAAAAATCAATACCTACATATTTTGAAAACTTTGTTAATGAATTTTTTTGAAATTAGATTTTTATGTGTATGTATATTATTAAATATTTAAAAATGGCTTATTATTTTAAATTTTAGACTAGCGTTTAGAACATGTAGCTTGGGTAGAGACAAGGAACAATTTTATGGTGGGGTGAGGTATACCTACCTATATTTCCCCCTAAATCATTGAAAAACAAAGGAAACACTTAAAATGTTGTGTTATACCTGTTTTAAGTCAGAAATCTATTCTTTAAATTAAATTTTAAGGAAAAAATATCTTTCTTTTTAATATTCAATGCTCTTATTAATTTTTAGTCAATCACCAAAAACCAGATGCTTACCTAGGTTAGGTTAGGTTGTTGGGCTGATAGAAGATCTTATGCCTATCACACTTAGAACAATGTAGATCCATTGTGATACCCTGGAGGATTGGACACTCCTAGTAAGTTAACTTATAAATTTTCATGGATTATCAAGCCATCTAGAGGCATTAATGAATTGCGATAGTTTCACACCAGATATATTGGATAGCTCTTCTTAGTTATTAAAGAAATAGCTTCCCAGGTGTTTGTTTCTTAGTTGCGAGAGGGCTGGGCAGTGACATAAAAAGTGAGAAGAGTCTTCCTGTGCCTCCTCATCGCCACAAACTCTGCATAGGTCATCCGTGCTGAGCCTCAGCTTCTTTTTGTGGTACTTCAGCAGGTTGTGTCCGGTGACGGTACCCACAAGGGCGTACAGTAATTTCTTACTTAGTGTTAAGATCCTATCTGTTTTTCCCTTGTCAAAATACTGCCAAAGTTTTTTGGTATTCGCACAAGAGTCGATTTGGGACCATCTTATATTTGTTTTCTCAAGAGTTTTCTTTGCCACAGTCTGTTTGAGGAAACAGATTGGTGCGTATAGGTTGTGTTCTGCCTGGCTCGGATCAATTGATGATCCAATTCGTGCGAGCTCGCCTGCTCTCTCATTGCCAGGAACTCCTCTGTGATTAGGAACCCAAGAGAGCTTAACGTTATGGTGCGAACCAAGAATCTTGAGTTATTCGCGGCAGCACGACACAAGCTTCGACTTTTTGATGCTTACCTAAATGACTTCTAGTTTTTGAGAAAATTGAACATTTATTTTTTTAAAACCATTCACTAAAAGAATTTGAATTAAAAACAGTATTTAATAATAGAATTTTTTCCTAAAAAAGATAAAGCAAGACATTGTAAGTGTTTTAATTGTTTTTGTTTTTTATGATTTTTTGTTCTATTTCAATAAGATTTTCTTAGAAAATTGACCCTCCTTCCCAAATAGGGGAAAATAGACCCCCTCCCACAATTTTTTTTCTTTCTCGACCCAACCAACAAGCCTTATTAGCCTTTTGTCGCAAAAAAAAAAAATACTTTTTTTCTGAGTGTATTTTTTCATTTTGCTTATGATTTACACGTTCATATTATAATTTGTATTTGTTAGCCTAATCATGTTTGGGAAGTTACATTAATTATTCAAACTCATTAAATGCGACATAGCCATACAGTCACATTGGTATAACGTAAGAAAGGTTAAAAAAATCGTTATCATGGCTTACGGTTAATTCATCTAGTAACTATACCTATATACTTACAACATTTCTAGTGAAATTTAATGCGAAAATTTAATGAAAATTTAGTGCAAGCTTGATAGGCTGCTTAACGTTTGCAGCAGATACAAGGTACCTACCTAAATGAGAAAATCTTTCTTTCCAGTTGGATTAGCAGTTCGTGTGATTTAAAAAAAAAAAAAAAAAAAAAAACAGCCACTTTGGGTTGAATTTTGTGTGTTTGAATTTGCAGCATTAATAACTTATAACAACAAACAATTATTGCGTATAGAGATTATAACAATAATATTTCATAAGGAAATAAGATAATTAATTCTTATACGATTAATTGAATTTATTTATATCAATTGAGGAAAATATTTTTTTGATTTATTAGCTCATTATTTTAGCATTAATTAAAATGCGTGCTACACTATTTTATCTGTGTTACTCAATTGTTTAACAGAGGAAATAAAATTGCAAGAATAATTTATCGCAGATTCAACTTTGTATAGTTTGTGTCTGCCATATTTTATTAAAACTTTTTTTCGTGCACAAGCAAAACGACAAAATACAAAAATGTCGGAAATGTAATAATAAATATCCTAGTATATGATTTTTATTAATTGAAAAATATTTTGTAATATTTATGAATGTATTTCTTATTGTGTCTGTCATAAGATTAAGATAAGGTTATATGTAATATTTAAACCAATACTAACTTTATTTAAATAGGTACATAAACCAAGTTATTAATTTATATAAAATGAAGTTACCTAGATGTCGCTAGATTCGGTTCCATTCTTTACCTTAACCAAAAATTTTTAAACGGGGTAATTGTGGACTGTTTTGAATTTTCTTTTCTTTGTATTCCTTTAATGTGGGATATTAAAAACTAGATTGTTAAGGGTTTTACCAATAGGGACTTCCGAACTTTGACAGTTGATAGCGGCCATACTGCTGAAGTTACAACTGTCAAATTGGCTGTCAGTTATTCAGTTTGTTTTGCCAAATCACCATGGACGAATATAGCGTTCAACAACACGTGCAAATGGTAAAATTGTTTTATGAAAATGGTTGTTCAGTTTTCGGGCAACGTTCCGCGCGCTTCGCCCACTTGATCGTAAGTAGGCGTCATCTGACATTGAGGTGATGTGAACTGGCCACCGAAAACGTGCGATTTGACCCCGTTAGACTTTTTCTTGTGTGGTTTTCTGAAGTCGCAAGCCTATGCAAATCAACCACAAACCGCACAGCGGCTCTCGAAGCCAATATAACCCTTGCCAACGGTAAAATTTAGACTGATTTGTGCAACAGAGCCATGAAAAATTGGACATTCAGGATGCGCGCAACCCAGAAAAGCGCGCGGTGAACATTTGAACGATGTTACATATACATAATGGAAACGCTTATAGGCCTTTCAACACACTTTGTTTTATTTATATTTAAATATAGGAAGCGTTTAATGAAAGACCCTGTACTAATGGTTAAATCTTGTAAGCAGGTACACAGTGGGCCAAATAGGACCTTCCTTTGTAAATTAAAACACCACTTAAGTAGCACTCTAAATGTTTTTCTGCATCACCCGGTATTGAGCTTTTGGACGAAGGGGCATTTTGTTAGGGTACAGGAGCAGATCTTTCTTCAAACCCGTGCCACGTGGTATAACCAACTATGTTGATTGTCGCCGTCGTTTCAATGTTTCAGGAACACCTGCAAAAGTTTCCTGAACGACCTGGATGTTTTCTGCCGATCGTCTATAACGAGGTCTGCCCGTAGGTATAGGTACTTCTCACATCACCAACGTTCCCATATCGCCCAAATACGGTCACAGTTGAACACCATACAATGAGTTAATTTGTGTTAATTATTCACATTTGATTTAATAGTAGGTCCAATGAATTAGTAAAGGAAGTGTGAAAAAGTCAAAATTACTACTATGATTTCTTGTTTGATTTTCTTCTAAAGAAAAAAAAGCTTCATTTTCACAACAAAAAATTGTGTTTTTGCAATGTTGGTTCAAAACGGGAGAACCATAATTAGAGTTGTATGTACTTTGTACACACACTCGTACCAACCAACCTTATTTAGTTAACCGTCCACCTGAATTTTTACTAATTGTTGACAAACAAACAAAGACAATCTTTATCTAAGTTTTGATTGTTGATTATATACAACTTATTTATCAATAAAAAAGTTACGCGCTTATCGTGTCTATCCATCATTCAAAAGTTTAGATAATCTAACTTTTATAAAAGCGCAATTAAATTTTCTATAATGCATGATTCATATTGATAAAAAAAATTGAAAAATTACTCGCCTAGCTATGTAGTGAATTCATTCATAAATAATATGCGTCGTTTTATAGGTAAATGCGTCGATAAAGCTCTTTCTTTTGAAAATATACTTTTTAAAGTTTCTTCAATTCTGGTTGGATAAAAAGAATTTCACCAAATCACCGCATGTTAGTAAATATGGGGTTTTTGTTTGTGACCATGTGCATTACTTGAGCACGACGCACGGCCGGGGATGTGAATTTCCTCGACAACATACTTCACCCCTGGGAGTACAGGGTTTTTGTATTTTTTTGTTAAACAACTTTAAATTTTATGGTCAACCGACGAATAGTTGACTCAATGCAGTTGCATTGTGATATCCAAGAGTTGAATGGAGTTTCAAAACAGTCAACGTGTAACTTTCACCATTCTGGTAGTGAGTTTTCACAATCAAAACCCAATATACTTCTTGTAGCTTTGTATGGCGATAAAACACAAACAATCACTAAAGCCCAATTTTTTAGTGCGAGATTAAAGTTAAACCTAATATAATTCACCAAATTTTGTAATAAAACCCTGGATTTACTGAAAAAAATACTTTGATATCTTACCCTCCGAGTTCGTTAGGTCTATTCACATGAATTCTCTACTCAAACTCTCAAACGCTACTTCTTTAGTTAACTGTAAATGTATTTATTTCCAGAGTTAGCTAACTCTGGTTTAACTCACCACAGAAAACCTTGGTCTAAACTTAACAATAAAGGATTATTATCAGATCTTACAATATTAAATAACGAATATTTTATAACGGAAAACAATACTCACAAAAACAATGCTGCCCAGAAAAAAAAAATACAAGTTCAAAAAGAACTTATTGGGTGTCGTACGTCAATCATATTTGATTTTTGTGAACTAGACCGACCTGCAGTAAGCAAACAGACAAGCAATGGAGCACTTTAGATACACCGCAAGAGCGAGGAATAATTGTGAAGGTAGCGTTCCCTGGTCGCGTAATCTCCCGCTTTGGCGATTGGGCAGGGCCAGCAAGATTGCCCGATTTAACCATCCCAAACCCAGACTTCTTTCTTTGGGGCTACTTAAAGACACGGGTTTATGATGCCAACAAGCCTCAGAAGGAATGCGAACAGTTATCACCAGAAATTTTGCGGAAAGTCATGGAAAATAAAACGGGCTCAAGTGTTCTAAAGTAATTTTTAATCACTCGGGATTGCCACAAGGAAGCCATTTAGGACCACTTTTTTTTATTCATTAATGACTTACCTAACTGTATTTTAGACTCTAATGGTTTACTTTTTGCAGATGATTTTAAACTATTTCGGTAAGTTAAATCTTTTTCTAATTGTTTACAACTTCAAAACGATATTAACAGGCATAATTGGTGTGAAATAAATTGCTTACACTTAAATGTCAATAAATGTTCCATAATGTCTTTTTCAAGGTCTAAAAATCCTATTACATTCGAATATATAGAATCTCTAACTGTAATCTCCTGCTCGTGTTTTCGCAAAAGACCTGTGAGTTGTTTTCGATTACCAATTATTAAACTTTGACTTGCGTATGGATTTTTCAATATCTAAAGCAAATGCTATGCTTGGGTTTCTTTTTCGCAATTCTAGGAACTTTAGGGATCCTTATATCCTTAAAGCATTGTTCATCTCCTTAGTTCGCTCTAATCTTGAGTATTGTTGTATAAAAACGGCCCCCATAGATATTATAACAAAAATTCGTTGCACATTGAATGAAAATATTTACTAAGTATGCTATACGTTAAACTTATTCGCAAAATAACATGCCTATATATTATGATATTAGATGTAAATTAATTTATTTAAAACTCCTTCAAAAAAAAAAGAGTTTATTATTTTACCATTTTTGCTAGGGATATTTTGAGTGGTCACATCGACTCTGTTCACATCTACTGGCATTATTTAATATCTATTCTCCATCGCGCTGTCTAAGGCCAAGAGAAAACGCTTTCTTTTATATAGCTAGACATTTAACTAACTATGGTTCGAATAATCCAATTGATAATGCTGCATTATGTTACAATCAACTTGAAGAGTTGTTGGATCTCCATACAATAAGAGTAGCAATGAATGCAAGGCTATTGTTTTAAATGCTCTGTAAATAATTTAGGTTTAAGTAGTTATGCAAGATATCACTGACTTTAAAAGTCTATTGTACTTGTTAGATGAATACATAAATAAATGTGTACCTATCAATACTGGCGGCAGCCACTTGATGGATATCATCTTATCCACTTAACAGACAAAATTGTAAAGGTCCAAACAAAGATTTCCATCACTCAAAAACATTGTTTGTATTTAACAAAAAAGTAATTCAAAAACGAAATTGGATGATTAAGTTTGCGCCACCTTGGTGATTTTTTAAGAGGTTTAGAACTTTTTAAAAAAAAAAAACACAAAAAATTCGAAAAAATGAATGAAATATTAATTTGAATCGATAGTTTGAACCTTGCAATTCAATGTTTAAAGATAATTTCATGAAAATGTTGACCGCGGCTGCGTCTCAGGTAGCCCATCCGCTGAGTCCAATTTTGGCATACTCTTTCACACATATCGGCCGGTATCTCACGAATGAATGCATGGATGTTGGCTTCCAGTGCGTCAATCGAAGCGGGCTTGTCCCTATAGACATTAGCCTTGACATACCCCCACAAAAAATAATCTAATGGTGTCAAATCGCACGATCTAGGCGGCCAATTGACCGGCCCGAAACGTGAAATTAACTGTTCACCAAACTCGCCTCGCAATTGCGCCATTGTTTCGCGTGCTGTGTGGCATGTGGCACCGTCTTGTTGAAACCACATATCATGCAAGTCAAGAACTTCCATTTCGGGCAAAAAAAAGTTTGTTATCATCGCTCGGTAGCGTTCACCATTGACAGTAACGCTGCGATTCGCATCATCTTTGAAGAAATAGGCCCAATAATGCCGCCGGCCCATAAACCGCACCAAACAGTGGCTTTTTCGGGATGCATTGGTAGCTGTTGCAATGCTTCTGGCTGATCTTCACTCCAAATGCGGCAATTTTGCTTATTTACGTACCCATTCAACCAAAAATGAGCCTCATCGCTGAACACAAGCAGCGCACGATGAACATTTCGAACCGAGCACGAATTTTGATAGTAAAGTTCAATAATTTGCAAGCGTTGTTCATTTGTAAGACGATCCATGGTTAAATTGCAAACCAAACTGAAGCTGTTTGACAGTGACACAAGGTACTAAACACACGTCAGCTGTCAAAACCAGTGTTGCCAAAACCAAACCAGCTAAAAAATCACCCGTTATAATATAGAATATCTATATAAACAACGAAGTCGTATAAAGTCGACTTTCATGCCAGTCTAATGATGATTCACTGAATTTGTTTGTATTATACATTTCTTTTTTTCTGATAAGATAAATAATAATTAATTATTTAAAAACCCTTATGCAAGTTTGAAGCAACTTCATTGTTTTCGTTATTGTTTGATGTAGGTACTTCAAATTACCTATCTATAGTTTGATATCGATAAATCAAATAAAATAATAAACAAACGAATTGACTGTAATAATTTTAATATTTTCTTGACCTAGTTGTAGCCATGATGGTTTGTGTTTTGTGCCTGTGCTCGATACCCTAATTTTAATGCGCATATGAAGGTTTTTATAATACAAATTCTATATACCACTGAAATACATCAGCCAAGTAGAAGACTTAGCACTATTTAATTGGACTTGTTGAATTATTGATTCAAAATAGCTTTTATCGGCCTTTAGTCCATAAAAATTGGCGTTTCGTCCCGGCGATCTCACTTGGACTCATCAGTTGACTAGTGAGTGCCTTGTCAATACGCAATTTTTATTAAGTTCAGTTCAACTTACATGAACTTTTTGACAAAAATCCAATGTGAACTAATGCGCATTTATTTTGTTTCGCATAAAGAAAGAAAAGTTTTTATGTCTGATGCCTTTGTGTCCAAAAAAAAAAAACAGCACAAAGGAAAAATTAGCTCATGATGCTTTGGAAAGTCCCCTTAGTACACACAAACTTAATTTGCTGTTAATAAAAAAAAAAATCAACGTGAAGTCGCGAACTGACCGTTTGGATTGGTGCCAAAAAAATACGTATTTTTCGCCGAAAAGTTTTCCTTGTAAAAATGAAAATTTTCCGATGTCAACAGACTTTTAATATCACTGTGGTGGTAGTATAGCTATACATACCTATATAATAAAGGAAATAATTTCATTGTCCATGAGAGTTTCCTTTCTTTTCTATTAAATGAGGGTGCAATGTACCTATGTACTTTTGAATGTTAAAAATAGTTAAGTAGGTCTCCTTATGAAAATATATGAATTCACTTAATAAAAGTGTTTATTAAATAAAATTTTATTTAACTAATACAAATCACATTTATGCTAAGGACAAATAGCTATACACCTACTTATTAAGTTTTAAATTTTGTGATATTTATTAAATAAATAGAAATCGAATATCTTAAGACCTAAACAAGATATTAACTTTATTTAAACACTAACACTAAGGCTATTATTTCTTCTAAAAGGAAGTTTCTACAATTAGTATTAACCGAGCAATTTCCGTTAACATGGGTCAGGGTACACCAAAGTAAGCCCTGGTAAATGATGTCAACATTGGGGAACCCCTTACAACTATACTACAGAATCATTTCCTTACTTGCTCTATAGGAAGGGCAAGTATTGGTTTCGTGTACAAAAAAAAATTTGGAGGTATAGTAATTTAAACTAATACTACGATGATCGAGAAGTCCGAAAAAGTGAGTTTCGTCATGCCGTCCGTCGGTCTGTGCATCTGTGCGTCCACTGTAATTTGAGCTAGAGCCTAAACGGCTGGACCGATTTGCTTCAATTGAAATATTTTGATTTTTTTAAATTTTCTCAAAAATGCCTCTAACAATTTTGTAATAATCCTTTTTTCCTTCAATCTTTTGCGTTGAAAAAGTACTTCTTTATTTTAGCAATTCAGTCCGGCGCCCTTCCTCTATGAAACTTTATGAATGTCAAGTTACCGAAGCAACATTCGCCGATCAAAAAGTGTTAAGGTGGATAGTTAAGCTACGATTAGACGGTCACCGAAAATGGTCAACGCATTGACCCTCTGACGTCAAATTCCGTTCTTGTCGTGTGATTGTCAACGCAGAATACTGTCCATGCGTTGTTTTTACTGATTGGCTAAGTTAATATCAAGGTAGCGAAGCACCCTCTTTTGTTAAATTATATGGTTTATTGCCTAAAAATTTGCAGTTCATGAGTCGTTAATTATTAGTGACAGTTTCAATTTGTGTGTGCGATGTTTTTTCTGCTGATTTGCTAAATTAATATCAAACAAGTGAATTAGCCCTAAAAAGGGGTTAAAACTTGTTATATTGAATAGTTTATTGCTTAATATAAATTCCCGTTCATTATGCCAAGTACGCAGATCGCGGTACAAAATTCTCTCCAAAATTTAGCCAAGCGTTTAATCCAAATAGTACCTGCGCAGCTTCATTTAAAAAATCAAACTCTTGTTTCTCACTGTACATCACTATCTGTCAAAACTAAGCCACGCAATATTTGTTCGGCGCATTAGTTCACGAGCTATATTTGTACAGATTCTATAAATATTGCTTGAATTTTGTGTGAACTTTGCTTTGTGAAAAAAAAAAAATCGAAATGGAGGAATATTTAACAGAAAAGAATCCACTTTATTCAACTAAATTCACAATAAATGAAAACAAATTTCTGAATTATTTGAATATATTTTTTTCTGAGAGAACAGCTGTTTTATTTGACATATTCTCCACAACGTTCTCATATCAAAATTGAAAGGGATCTAAAATTTAGAACAATCTGCGTATTAGACTAAGGTCGTTCATTAGTTGCGACTATTTCAATTTTATCTTGCGATGTTTTCTATGTTCTTTTTTTTTTTTTGATTTTGATGAACTCATATGTTTTGCTAAATTGAATGAATTATTATCCTTTGTTTTTTGTTAATTCCATAAATGTTACATAACACACAAAAACATAAATAGAAAACCCAAAAAAAACACATAGAAAACATCGCAAAAACACGTCAACATCAATAAACTCGTTTTAACACTTTTTGGAGGACACCCTTTTAGAAAGGAACTTCTCACCAAAATTGAAATTGTTTAGTCAATGATTGAACATGCATACATAATAAATGTAGCTTTTAAGAGAATTTACTCCTTAAAAGTCCGGATAAAAAAGGAAATGTATCGTCTAAGCTTTACGACTGATTTCATAAGATAATTCTCATCGTTTATTTCAGCAATTTATTAAAACAATAATTAAAAAACATATTCAAACTATATTGGTAGCAATAATTCAGCATCTTCATCGCCCGAATCCTCCGAAGAACGACGAACCATTCCAGTGCGTGGTCTTTCAGCGGGTGGACCTAGTGGATCTTCGTGCTGAACAAATCCCTCATACACCGTACCATTAATTGCACTAACTTGCGACTGTACTTGATGCGGCACCGAAGAAGTCAATTCACTATTTCGAATTGAAGCGGACTTATTCCGTTTCCCTCTCGCTGTGCCATTCCTTCCCGAGCCCTGTCGCATTTCGAATGCTGATTTATCAAGCCTGTCGTATTCAGCACTGTACTTTTCATGCAACTCCAACATGCCTAGTGATTTCGTGACACGAATAAGTGACTTCAAGCATGACATATTCTTGGGGAATTTCGCATAGATTCTTTCGAACATTTCCAAATACTTTTTAGGCATGTACAGATGTCTGAAGCAATAAGCTATCCGTAGCATTAGATTTGGATCATTGGGATCAGCCAGAACCGAACGTTCGTAGTAGTAAAGGCCTTTGTCGAGGGCCTGTAGTTTGACGTAGTAGGACCCAATTGAAGTGGCTATTCCTATGTCACTTGGATTAAGTCGATAAGCCTCATTGTAGTACTGATTCGCCTCTTGGTGGTCTGAAAAATTCTCATACAATGTCGCGAACTTTTCAAAGAGTCTTGAGTCCATCTCACCAGCGGTTCCGAGAACCTGTAAATACACCTCGAGGGCAGAGTGTGGAGAACTATTAAATTCATTAATTCTCGCCAACTGATAATGAACATGTGGATGTTGGATGTTTTCTCCAACCTTCACAAACTGCTCTTCGGCAACATCAATATCGTCCCCACTCAAATTCTTTCCCGCTAGAAGTCCCAGATTGTAGTTTGCTTCGAACAGGTCCGGCTGAGCGTCCAAAGCTGCCTGAAGTTTCTGTTTAGCATTGTTGAAATCACCTGTTTTCATATCACAAACGGCACTATTAACTAGCGCACTCGGATTGTTTCGGTCCATTTCGAGAAATTGATTCGTGCACAATCGGGCGTTCTCCATATCCCCGATATGCAAGTAAATAAAACTCAAATTTGTCAGGGCATTGGCCGCCATATTTTCGTCCTTCTTTTCATACACCCTCAAAGTCTCAATGGCTTGATTGACATCATTTTGCCGAAGGTAGACCAGAGCTTTATTCAATTCTAGGTCGCTTGCCAGCCATGACAAGTTCGACGAGGTTTTTATGACCTCAATGCACCAATAGTAACCATCATTGTAGTTCTCCTCGATTACTGGTGAAATGAGGTCGACTACCATTGTTATGGCCTTCTTCACAGAGCTGCGCTTAATTTTATTGTATAAAGCAAACTCATCTATCTTCAGCATCTCGAAGACACTCTTGCTCTCCTCATTCTCCTCAATGAAAGTTTGCACTTTTATGTCATCTTCATTTTCGACTGGAATATCAACAAGTGACCTAAAGGCATTCCTTATTTTTTCCATATCGCCCATCGCAAAGTAACATAAAACCAAGTGAATTCCACTTCGAACATCCGGCCGATCTGACATGACAAACTCAAAACTCGTTGCTGCATCCGAGTATTGGCCCATTTTGATGAAGAGAATTCCGATGTTTTGGGTAATTTTCAGACGTAGCTGTTTATGATTGCTCGGCACCGAGTCCAAAGCCATGCGGTACATTTTAATAGCCTTCGTGTAGATTCCCATTTTGAAGTAGATATTACCCATGTTGAGCTTGAGATGGTTGACGTGGGGAAACATTTTGTTCTTGATCATCATGCTGTAGGTGTTGAGGGCCTCAACATACATATCGTTATTGCTATATTGCTCGGCTAGGTTAAAGAAGACCGCATAGGTTAATTCTAGATTGTGAAAAAGATTCTCACCATACTGATCCCGAAGTCGATGAAGGGTTCTATCCAGCGAAAATGCCTCTTTAGCCTTGTTCAGGCATTCTGCATAGTTTGGATTAGGCTCGGCGCTTGAGAGAATCGAAGACTCTAAGAGGCCTGATATCTTAGCCTCCAAGTGTCGATATCGGATTAGAGGATTGACCTCTTTTGCAGCTGAATCGACGGCATTTGCACCCAACCCCTGTTGTTGTTTGGCCTTCTGCAGAAATGCCTGGTCAATGAGTCTTTCAGAATCTGCTGTGTAGCCAACGGCTCGAACTGCTGTTGAAGGTCGCGCCAAAGAGGTCTTATCACCACCCAGGCGACTGCTCACAAGATTTCCTCGAGAAAAGAGTGACGATGTTGGCGGTCTAGTGAAGCCAGTCGGGGGAGCTATTGGAGTTTGAAGTACATTTCTTTTTTTCGCACTGTCCGATTCGGACATGTTGGAGATTGTTGTGGTTTTCGACTTGTGATCTTCAGCGACTGGGTCTGCATCCATTACAGGCTTAAATCACTAGCGAATTGTTATACAAGATACTTTGTATTTTTATAAAATTAAAAGACTACTTCTTGGGATGAAAACTCCGAGTAAATCGGCAATATCCAAGTTACTGTCAAAAAATATCAACATCACTAGACTATTTGTTTGGGTTCTACATCCGACGATTTTCGGCATGGTAACGGACATGTGCATTGGGCACATCGAATGCTGGGGTCAATAATTGTATGTGTGATGATATTGTAAGGGGTTGTTATTTTGAAAGGGTAGTTTTATTCGTTAAAAACTAAGTAGTTAATTTGAATTTTTGTTTTCAAAATTGGAAATATATTGGGACATTCATATAATTTCTTAGTTTTTTCGTAGAAGTGTTTGTTGTGAAATCTCTTATTTTTCATTGGTTTGCACACTTAGTTTAAATATTATAGTTTATAATACATGCAGGCTAAAAAGAGAGAAAAGTAAAGTGCAGGAATGGGTCGCACATGCTTGCTCTTGCTCTTATATGTACGACCACACTAGTTTTAAAGCCTGACAGTACAGTGATTAAAACAAAAATTAATTTATTTTGGTATCCTGAATTTATGAATGGATCTTACAGTTTAGACTAGATATAGAACTATCAACAGACTTAGATATCATGTAAAAGACTTCTGAAGTTGATTTGACACCAACGTGAATTTTACCATCTGTTACCTTTTGTAAATCTTTGAAAAAAAAAAATAAAAAATTTGTTTAAAAATTAAAATTTTAAATAATTATTTTGAATTTCCAAACAATTTTTTTTTTTTTAATTTTGAAATGCAATATTTTTAAAACTTAGAAGCTTTTGTATTTATAAGAAAAAACTTATTTAAAATGGTTTTGCAGATAATGAGTATCTACCTTCCTTTATTTTTTCACCTAAAATTCCATCAAATGTCCAAAAAACGTTAGGTATCAAATTTATTGCCATAGAAAAATATAATTAACAACTATCACTACTGCTAAATATATTTGTGTTAATAACCATTGACTTAAATCTTTAGTTCAAAATAGCTTTTAACGGCCTTAAGTCCATACAAATTGGCGTTTCGTCCCGGCGATCTCAATTGGGCTCATCAGTGAGGCCCTTGTCAAAACGAAATTTTTATTAAGTTCAGTTATAGACTAAAGGCTGTTGAACGCTATTTTGAATCAATAATTCAACAAGTCCAATTAAATAGTGCTATGTCTTCTACTTTGCTGAAGTATTTCAGTAGTAAAGGGTTTTCCAATAAGAGGTGTTATTTTGATATTCAAAGAAAAATGGCATTTTTTGAGATAAATGATCGGATGTTTATTTCATTATAAAGAGGAAGGTATGCCGTTAATAATGGAACACAACATCAGCCAAATGGCCGCCACGACCACGCTTACAGGACCATATCCTTCTCATGAAATTTTCCATAACCAAATCGCAAAGTGGCTGCCCTATGTCCTCGATAGCCTCACGAATTCCATCTTTGAGGTCTTGAATCGACGCTGGGCTGTTGGCGTAGACCTTATCTTTCACGTGGCTCCAAAGGAAGAAGTCGCAAGGTGTTAAATCACAAGATCTCGGTGGCCAATTGTGATCACCTCTTCGAGAGATAACACGATCCGGAAACTTTTCCCGTAAAAGATCGATGGTTTCATTGCTTGTGTGGCACGTAGCGCCGTCTTGTTGAAAGTAAACGTTGTCCAAATCAATACTATCCAATTCCGGCCGTAAAAAATCATTAATCATCTCTCGATAGCGCAATCCATTGACCGTAACTGTTGCTCCAGCCTCATTTTCGAAAAAGTAAGGTCCAATGACCCCGCCGGACCATAAACCGCACCAAACAGTCACGCGTTGAGGATGGAGAGGCTTTTCAACAATAACTCTTGGGTTTTCCGAGCCCCAGATGCGACAGTTTTGCTTGTTGACGTAGCCTCCGAGGTGGAAATGGGCCTCATCAGTCAAGATGATTTTTCGATGAAATTCCGGATCATTTTCATGCATTTCAAGGACCCAATCAGCAAAGACACGACGTTGTTGATGATCAGCCGGCTTGAGTTCTTGTGTTAACTGAACTTTATAAGCCTTAAGACCCAAGTCTTTATGCAAAATACGGTGTAATGACGTTTGTGGAATGCCTAATTCCAAAGAACGACGAGGAATGGACAAACCTGGGTTTTCTTCAACACTTTGGGCTACAACAGCAATATTCTCAGTTGTTCTTGAGCGACGTGCAAGGGTTTTATTCTTCACATCACTAACTTGTCCCAACAGCTCGAATTTTGTCCACCAATTTCTGTATTGCGGTCCGACAATGTGCTTCACGACGACCCAAAAATGTTTTAGTTTTACGAACCGTCTCTGCCAAATTTTCACCATTTTTATAGTGAATTTGCTATTCAAAATAACACCTCTTATTGCAAAACCCTTTATAAAGAATTTGTATTATAAAACCTTCATTTAATAAATTTAATAAATCTTTAATCTTAGAAGGGTACGACAGCATCTAACTGATGGACCCAACTGTCGTGCCTGGGCGAAACGCATTTGAAGTAAAGGTTGCAAAAGTACTTTTAATTGAATTTTATTCATTACAGTCCACAAAAACAAAAAAGCCAAAAACAATGCGTTTCTTTTGTGTTTGTTTCTCCTCTTCTTCGGTAGGTACCAAGTTTAGAGAAAATCTACCCCTCCGTTTAGGCAGTATACCGAGGATTTAAGAAAATGCTTATATTGCACAGTTAAACCACGTTAACGAAAATTGCTCTGTTAATACTGCATCATGGAAGAAATTTCGATTAGAACTTTATTTTTAGAAGAAGCGCTGGTCTTTGTTTAAAGCGTCTAAAGCATTTGAATAAAATTGATATCATGCTTGAGTCTTCAGTTACTTATCCTATTTCTAAACTTGCTCTATTTGTATTGTCCACGCTAATATTTTACTTATAGCTCACTTTTCTCAAATATCAATGCTATGAAAATGTTAAAAAAGTTAGAAATTTCCTACAATCACTTTGGTCATTTGAGTCACGGAGTGTAATGGTAATTGTTAATTGTTAAAGCTGTTTTCCAGAAAATTTGAAAAAAATTATTTTATGGCAGTTACCGAATTCGAATTTTGCCTCTAGATAATCACATAAAAATGCCTTGTACTAAATTTTAAGCAAATCAACCCACCCGTTTGGGCTCTAGCTCAAATTGAAATGCAGGCACGGACGCAAGAAGGCACAGACGCACAGGCGCACAGACCAACCCACTTGTTCGGCCTTCTCGGTTTTGGATATCAATGAAATTCTTTATTCTTGTGAAAGAACGTTTGATGCCATTATGTATGGAACTCGATTTCTTTTGCATGGCCACCACGGGGACGCTTGCAGAAGTCCAGACGCTGAACCCAATTTTCGACGGCATAAATCGGCCGATACTGCTACAATTTCACGTTCGATATTCGTACGAAGTTCATCAATCGTCGCTGGCTTGTTGGCATACACCATAGACTTGACGTAGCCCCACAGGAAATAGTCTAACGGCGTCAAATCGTACGACCGAGGCGGCCAAGCGACTGGACCATTTCGTGAGATAACACGTTCTCCAAACTTGGTTTCCAATAAATTGATTGTGACATTCGTTGTGTGGCTTGTGGCACCGCGCAGTCCTGTTGGAACCACATGTCCTCCAAGTCCGTATCATCCAATTGGGCCAACATTTTTCGGTTATCATTGAACGGTAGCGATCCCCATTCACAGTAACGTGCCGGTCTTGATCATCACGAAAGAAGTACGGCCCAATGACGCCGCCGGCCCATAAACCACACCAAACCGTAATTTTTTTGGGATGCAATGATGACTCATGGTTCATGGAGTACGTGTGGATTGCTGCCTGACCAATACCGCATGTTTTGTTTATTGACAAAGCCATTCAGCCAGAAATGAGCCTCATCGCCGAAGATGATTTTTCGATGAAAATCCGAATCATTTTCAAGTTGTTGCTCAGCCCAATTCACGAACATACGACGCTTTTGGTGGTCAAGCGGCTTCAGTTGTAAGGATGTAGGCCACCGACGTCACAGAGATGCCCAACGCTTGAGAACGACGCGTGAGAGACACATTTGGGCTTTCTGAAACTGAAGCCTCAGCGGCAGCAATATTCTCGGCACTACGGGCACTTCTTTGTCTCACTGGCACGGGAACATTTTGTGCTGTGCCTGTGGATTCAAATTTTTCCACTAGACGCTCAATTGTTGAACTGCTAGGACGATTATGACGACCATAAATTGGACGTAGCGCTCTTAACGTTGAGGCCACTGATTCCGAATTTCGGTAGTAAATTTTAATAATTTCGATTTTTGTCTTGTATATCTATCCTACATGAAATGGCAAACCTTACTGACGAGAAATGTCAAAAGAGCGGCAAGAAATATGGCGACGTTTGCCGTCCCTGTTGCTCTACTTTTGAAGCGTCCCTGTTGAAAAACCCTCTATTAAGAATAAATAAATAACTAAGCAACATATAAAATTTGGGGCAAAACCGTACACTAGGCGACTTTGCCACTATGTGGTTTTGCCCCATACGAGTCTAATCAGAATTCTGGGACGTTTTTTTCTGTAAGATTGGTGTTCTTGTCGGATTTTTTAGCTTATATTAGCTTTCAAGACGATTTGCGTCATTCAATTTGCCACATTTTGACATTAAAAGTGTTGTAATTGAATTTTGTTTTTATACAAAAATAGTACAAAAACGGTATTGCCCCTTGTGCGGTTTTGCCCAAAATTTGCCCTTAAAATGCTACATAGAAACTATAACAATATAACAAAAACGTTTGAATTCATAACCTATCACATCAGGGAAGGGACCTAGTGGGTGTGCTATAAAATTATATCGATGGTGACATTCGATGGTTCCATTGCAATTATTTTTAAATTTTTAAACTAGTTTTAAGTTTGAAATGAATAAAATATGTTCTTAATCTAAATTATTATTAATAAAATAATTTACAATTTTTTTTATTTTACTCGCATTGACCTCTTCCTAAAATGAAATTGGGTAAAGGTTGAAAACCTATGATATTTTTGGTTAAACTTGGCATCACTATTCAATTTCTTTCCAAAAGTCTTAAAAAGCTTTTATTTCACCACACCAGAGTCAGCATAAAGTCACCTGTGAGATGTGAAGACTTGTTGGATTTTGGTAAAAAGTTGTTTCATTATCACTTCATTCCGATGCTTTTATCCTATTCCAATTTCACTAAAAAGATATATAGGTACTCTACCAACGTATTTATTATTGTTTGTTGTTTCTTTTTGTTATATTATTTTATCTCATAGTTGTTGTTGCATACGATACATAGCTGAATAAATATTGCAAATGAAGTATATCTATGATTCATGATTGGATTTTAATTTTCATTTTCCTTGGCAATTTAAACTCAGACTAAAGTAGCTTTTCGCTTCAGCGAGTGGAATGGTAAAAATAGATTTCAGATCTAAGAAAAAAGATAAAACAAAATATACGCGCGGTGTGGACTTTTAGTTTTACTCTTGAGTTCTTCAGCTTCGTAGGTATCTACTTTTATATTTAGTTGTTCCGGTTGATTATTTAATTTTGTTCGTGTCCTATTTTTAATAATGGCAAATGCGGTGGTTAAAGTAGTTGAGCGGTGTAATAATGCAGACGAAAACAATCATTTAGGTATGGATATTTCATCTTTATATCTAATTACAACCTCTATTATGATTAAAATAAAATTGGTTGAATTGATGTGATATTTTCATAAACATACCTATATAGGTATTATATACTCTTCCCACGTATGTATGTACATTATTATGTTTACAATGTGGGCTGTAAAAACGCGGCTCGTATTCTATAATTTATATACCTACCTAACTATGTTATTATTAAATTCTTGTTCTTAACCCATTTATAGTTAGTCTCACAGCCGTTAGTGATGTGAAAATGATTAAAACAATATTTAACAAAAATCAGTAGATCATCGAAATTTCTTGACAAGTCGGTTATAGCAATAATTGAAAATTCGTTTTAGTGAAAATTCTACTTCTAATTACATACAAAAATTATGTTGTGAGGTTAGAGTTGATCAATGAAAGAAACACTGACAGTGACAGATAAGAACAGAAAGAGAAACGAACAGAAATCATTGAAACGATTGTGTTCCATGTTGGTAAAACGAAAATCAGCTGCTCATTGAAGACGATTGAATTGAAATTGGCGCCAAGTTTTATTAGATTTAGTTCCTACGATGCTTTAACTATTTTAATAAAAAAAAATGTTGTATCTATGACACATAAGTAGGCACATTTGATATAAATTGAATAGCTAGGTAGTTTCTAAAAAATGGGAAGGAATGCAAATAATTTCATTGCATTATTCATTTCTTAATTTATTTGTTATTTACTTATTTAAACATTTAAATATTTTGTATTTAGGTATTTATTATAAAGGGTATTTTTTTAGACGTGTGGTTTTCAAGAAGAAATAAAACGGATATAATTTAATCTTATGGCCAAGAATTTAGATTTATTATAAAGATAAAGGCTTGCCATTATGTTTTAAAAATGATTTCGGGCAAGTGGCCGCCGCGGCTGGCTTGAATAAATTCCAGCCGAGAGGCCCGATTTTCAACAGCTCCAATTGTTGCGCGCGATGGCGGATGGACTCATTCGGGTCTTCTTCGATACTCTGCTCCACCGCAGCAATAGCGTCTTCGGTGCGCACTGTACGGCGCGCGTCTCTAAGGATGCGCACTATCCACTAGAGTAAACGTGGTGCGAAACAGATCCATGGTTGCTCGAATTTATGCGATTTTGCGATTACCTATGTCGACCGAATATTGGACGTCACGCGAACCGAACCATTATTTTGGTAATAAATTTGCACGATTGGCAAACGTTGTTCCGGATTAAGTCTATTAATTATGAAATGGCAAACCAAACTAAGCATAAATCAAGTGACAGCTGTCAAAAAAACCCACTCCGAAAAAAGTATTGCCAGAATACATTTAAGTACACATATGTATGTATAGTTTTCATTATTTGACTAAAAATTAGTATGAGTGTATTGAATATTAAAAAAAAAAAATACTACTTAGTACTTAGGCCCATTTGCAGAAACGAATCTTAAATATTTAAGTTCAAAGAGTTTGTGTGACAGTTTACGCTGAGGAAAAAGTAGCACATAAGCGTTTAAGTAGAACATAAATATTTAAGTTTTGTATCAACAAACGGCTCGCAATGATGCAAAATATTGAAAAAGAAAAATGTTTGAACAGAAAATTCGAAAATTAATTTTTCGAAAAATATTCACTAAAGCTACTTTATTTATAAACCAGAATTGAAGAATATAATTCTGAGAAGTTGATACTTTTTTAGAAAATTGTCCCTCCCACCTTAACAGGGGAAAATAGACCCCTCCTCCCATATGATTTCTAAATGCCCTAGTTTTTTTATCGCATCTTATTCAAAACACCCTGTATAGACAAAATAGGAAGGTTAAAAGTTAATTTTTGTATTTTTTACACTTTTTGATGACAGAACAAAAACTTGAATTTTCTTAAAAGTGGAGTTAAATACACCAACAAATTTTCTGCAAAGTCTTTTTTTACATCTTCTTTAACTTTTTGTTTTTTTTTTTTTCTCTTTAAGATCTCTCTGAATGTGAACTGATGCAAGTGCCAGAAGCTGTTTATCACCTCATGAGAAATACAACTTTGAAAACTTGCAATCTGAGTGGAAATGTCATAAAAAAGATATCACCAAAATTTGCTGTTAAATTCAATTTAATTACAGGTATGAGTACATTTTTTTTTATTAAATCTGAGAGGAATTAATATTTAAATTGTATATTTTTAGACCTCAATATATCACACAATCAGCTGGCCAAGCTTCCCGATGAGTTGGCAGACCTTGTATCATTAGCCCGCCTTAATATATCTTATAATACTTTCATTGTTTTGCCACCAGTTGTGTTTAAAATACCAAATCTTCGTGAGCTGGACGCAAGTCATAATGCAATCATAGGTAAATTGAATAATTTTAATAAAGTTGCTGCTGATATCAACACAATTTCAAACAAATAATCTAAATAGTTAACTGAGCACAGTTTTGATGAAAAATTCCTTTTCCTTATACAGAAATCGACACAGACCAAATGATAACAAGTAACAATCTGGAACTCGTTGACCTGCGACACAATCCTCTTGGCAGAAGCAGCCATAGGAAGTTGAAAAATGCAAAAACCCCCTTCCGACTGGAAATCTCCGAGTACAACGAAGATGAAGACTGGTAGACATTTCGTTTTACAAAGATGCTATAGAAATAGGCCTCTTCTGAAAGATTTACCTATATTTTTACGAACTGTTGTTTTCTCTATATATACCTAAGTGATTTTTATACAAAGTGCTTAATTTAGTAACTATAAGTTTTAGTAAGTAAGTAAATGTGATTTTGAGATTAGATGAAAACATCAATTCGGTGCGCCAAGTGTCAAAAACAGGCTTCAGCAATCCCAAAGATACTTTATAATTTTATTCTTTTTTTTTTTTTGTCAAACGCTAAGCGAATAATATTTTAAGTTTATATTTTATTTATCTATTTCTGTGATTTTGTTTTGCCTCATTTTTATGTTTTTTTTTTTTTTTTTTTTTTTTTTTTTGCTGTTGACAAGAGAGCTTTTCAGTGCTTTATTTAGTTTCTTTTTTTAAATTTATCGCGATTAAGCTAAAGTAATTATTGTTGATAAGAAAGAATTTACTGAAATAATTTTAACAAAGCACTGAGTCAATATTGACATTTTGTATTTTATATTGTTACACGAACAATGCTTAAACTGCCACACCTGCTTGTAATTATTATCTTTTACTGCACGATTGTTAAAATTGATAGCTATTAAATGGTGCACTAAAAATAAAACATGAATTAAAGATTCGATAGTCATATAAGAAAGAACTAACTACCTTTTAAGGTTTATGTAATATATAAGTTTTTAAAATATATCTAATAATAATAAAATTGTCTTTGGCATGGTTTCATGCGAACTAAAGTGAGTTTGAATTTACGTCAGTTTCACAGCTGTTTTCTGTGTATGAGAAATTCCCTCTCCATACCCAAGCAATATTTGTACATTAGGTGGGAGTATAATACAAATTTAAATAAATATGTTTCGAGGTTGAAAATATGGTAAGTTGTTCGTTTGGGGCTTGAGAAAAACCTTTAAAAGTAATGAGCGCCCTATTTTTTTTTTATTTTCAATACAAATTTTAATTGATAAAACTGGCTAGAACTTCAAAATTTTATAACCGCTGATCTAAGGGAAAATTATTGGACAAATCTTTATCAGCCTTATTGTGAGTTTCACCCGAACAATATTCCATCCGGAAAAAATGACATTTCACTTTTCGCCTATTTTAAGTTTCACATGAAAAATGTCTAATTTTAGAAAAAATCTCCTTATTGTGGGCAGTATCATTTCGATTGAAATTTACCACAGTAAATTGACAAAATGTTCAATTATTTTTTAAAACGACATCATGCTGGAATATTCTTTATTCCAGGAAAATGGATTTAAAAATTGAAATTCGTAATATCAGGAACAAAAAAAATCAGTAACAGGTATATAAATTTAGGTGCATTGGTACTTCCTAAAAAAAAAATATACTCTGAAACACCTTCAAATTCTAGTTTTAACATTTCATACGAACTAAAATTTGAATGGGCAATTTTATTTAAATATCAGTTCTATATTTGGTACATATAGGGAAATATTCCTTTGACGTTGTCTGTCATAAAATTTGTCTGCCTCTAAGTAAAGCTGTTTCTGATAATCATATTTTAATTCTACACTTGCACCCAAACAAATAACAAATCAGTTTCATCTTGACCTCAAACCTTCAAATGGGAGTAAATAAATAAAATAATTATCTCAATTCCATTGATAGATACCTATATGGGAAAATTTGGGATTTTTCTCTTTCGTCGTAGGTATTTTATTTATTTTCGTATAGCATCACAGCTCATACCCCAACTATTTGTTTCAGGTAAATATTTGCTTATGCGAAATTAGGCTGAAATTCGATTTTCTAGGTCAAAAACCGTTTTTTTGGTCTAAAACAGCAATTTTTGAATAATTAAAAAAAAAAATTGGAACAATGCGGGACAAATTGGGAAAAAAAGCTGTTATAAGTTGAACTCTTTCTGTGTAAAGTGCTCAGCAAATTAGTGGGTACAAAAGTTGGAAAAAATAATCAGCCCAATTCTAAACATTCCCCGGCAAAATAACTCCCCGGGAGACGTGCTTTCTCGGGAGTAGTAGAACCTACTCTTATTCCGAATTCCCCGAGAGAAATTCCCGGGAATTTTTTGTTTAGAATACGAGAGTAGGGAAATTTTCACGTTTTGGCCCCAATTATTTTTTTAAAGCAATGATAAGCTTCACGGCGGTTAATCTCATGATTTACTAAACTACATGTTTAAAATCAAATTTATCAACAAATACATCAGCATCTATTTTTAACCGAATTCGTTTGTTTGTTTATTAAAATTCAAGTCAATTTATTTATTCAACTCCAAATATTGAAAAAGGAACCCATAAAAATCAAAATTCGTCATAGAAAATTCAATTAAACTTACGTTTACCTTAGCAACAGTTTAAAAATGACTATATGAATACGCCCTATCGGCCAAATTAATAAACGTGGAATAGCGAAGGGTAAGGCCTTATTCCGCGGACTAAGTGCAAAATGTCATTAATAAAAGAAAATTTCTACTAAGTGACGTTTACTAATCTAAACCACCGAAAAGATTGCAAATTTAATTTTGAATAAAAATAATAATAGCTGTGTTTTGGTGAAAATTTTAGGCAGCGCAGTAATGAATTGTGAATAAAACGCTAATAGTAACTTTATATGTACTCTTCTTTTGTAATTTTAAATGGTAATCGTGCTAAATATGTCTACTAGATTTATCATTCCAAATATAGGTTTTCCAAGCAAATATGAGGAAGCTCGTAGCAATTGTTGAAGATGACCTCAACGGGGATACAAGAGGTGGACATAACACAACAGACACAACACAAACTATTGAAAAATGATAATAATTGTGACAGAAATATAATATTAACAAGAGAATTATTAGGTCTGTTTGGTAACATGAGCTTTATTTTTTTTTCACAAATTATCACAATTTTCTGTCAAAGCCCATATACGAAAAAAATAAGTTTGCGAAACTTTTAAGTTACGAAACAGGCTTTTTTAAGGGATTTTTCGTAAACGTCACTTTACTTTTCCACGAACATTTTGCTTTTATTCCATGGTGTAGTAAACTCGTGGAATAAAGGTGGAATAATCGTTTTTTATTAATAGGGCTGCATTTATGTTTTGGCTTATGTTATGACTTTTGGACTGTAGGAATCGGAATTAACTGATATTTTTAAAAGCAAAGCAAAAAAGGTGTAAGCGAAGCGTTCGGCACAAATCTAAAAGAATGCAATCATTTAAGAACTGCAATTAATTGAATGAAAATACTTTTAAACTAATTCAACTTCAGAACGTAATTCCAAGTCAATTTTGAAATAATTAATATTGCCATCATTTAAGCAGTTAAAAGACTAAAGGCCACATTCACAGGGCACTTTTACTGAAATAAGTGGCACTTATAAGTGGAACTTTAGACTCAGATTCAAAGCCTGAGTAAGTGGCACTTAAGTGACCAACATCGGAAACTTAAGTACTTTCTCTGACTGTGAAACTGAGTCTAAAAGTTTAAAAATGCAATAGATACTAAAGACATCTTAAATTCTTTGAAGCTTTTTAAAAGCCATTCACATTCTTTCCATTTATGAAGTTTTTGATTGCACTTAAAAGACAGCTTAAAGAAAAGGATGACTTCATTCCAGTCAAACGATTGCAATACTTTCAATGCAATCAAAAGACAGCAAAGAATGAATAATGCGAGTTTTGGCTATTTTTTTTTTTTGGTCTTGGTTTGCGGTCAATCATACTCACTCCCGTTTTGTTTTCATCGACTTCGCACTTAGTTCCAGAATTCTACAATTTTTTTTTCATTTCAAATATCTCTTGCTGTAGATGGGAGCAGCCTTCGATGCTACAATAATGCGATTCAATTTTTCAAGTGAAATTCAATAGATTCACTAAATTTTTATTAAAACTAATTAAACATACATTTATATAAATTCTTTAGTAGTATAACATTTTTTTCTTTTTTGTTAATATAATGTAATATATTTTTTTTATATGTATATAATATGTTAATAATATGTAAACACATAGTTATTTACTTCTTAAATATTTTGATGTTAATTTTACAGAACACAGAAAGAGTATCTATTCCATATAGGAAGTATAGTCAAACTAATCAAACAGTCTGTATCTTGGATTTTATTGTTTAACAAATACAAATAGTGTATCCTCCCACCATTTGGTCTCTTATAAAAATCCGATTCGATTCGGTTTGAGAGAAAAAGTTACAGCAAGAAATTATTTCTTCTCTCAGATCAAACCGATCTTTTACTGGTCCCCAAAGAGATAGATGGTAGCAAAGTTTCCGAGAATTTGTCACTGAAACTGAAAACCGCGGGCACCAACTTCATCGCAGAGTTTGATCTGAGACAAGAAAAATGTTCAGAATTTCAAGCTGAATATTTGTGTTTCCCTATTTTTCTCTTCGAACCATAGAAATAGCAATAAATCGATTTTCAGGGGAAACATTAGGATAACAGTTGGGAGGAGGAATACACAATAATTTCTGTATGATTTAAGCTTTAAAGAACAATAAAATCTAAGGTCCAGTCTCTCATCAATTTTTTTGGTCTACCACCCGCCACTTTGTTTACAGATTGACTGCACTCACAATGTTAAATGAAAATCATAAAAAGAATGAAACGAAAAACCGAACCATTTGATAAAATTTATACAGTTAAAAAATGACACTATGCTAAATTTTCTGTCATGTCAAAAATCTCACATTCATCCATGATGTCTAATCTTTTCTCTAAGAAAAAGTTCAACACTTTGTATTAAATAGCAATAGAAAGTTTTTTGTTCAGTGTTGCAGTCCCTAATCGTAGCGTATATTTATAATGTTTTTTTTTTTTTTTGTTTTTTAAGATTTATATTCAGTTTTGTCTGGTTTTGTTTTGTTGAAACCTCATTAGTTGTTGTGAGATCAAATTTTGAAAATCAATCGAACTACACATGTTATTGCACAGCACTGTATCAGAATCCTTAGCCGCCGCAGCATCAGTGGAGTTTTCGTCGTTCGCATCAATTCCCCCCTTGGCAATGACCTTTGAATCATTTAAATTGCTAAAATCAGCTGCAGCACTCGGATGTGGATGTCATTCGTAGGAACGACTTGCGATCGTGGGGACATCTATGGAGTGTTTGAAAGTTGTTGTTGTTGCAGTTGCAGCCGATGAGCCAGAAGAGGATGTGGAAGTGCTGAAGGAGTGTGCATGAAAGTGTGAATGAGTTCCAGTTAGCTTGGACAAGGGTATTCGATAGATGCGCAGGGGCTTCAGTCGATCGGGAGAACTGAATGAGGTATCGCCTGAAGTGCTGGTGAAAAGGTTCCTGTACTTGGAGTTTCGCTTGGTGGGCGACATTGGAGAACCACACTTTTGCTGCTGGGTTTGCTGGCTACCGGCCGATCGCGGAGAATTCGGAGGAACACTTGGCTCCCTGTCTTTCACATTGTCCGATCGATATGGATCACCACACGAATTGCTCTTCGCTATAATGGGCTTTTGATCTTCGTTGACGTTGTTCGTTTTCTGGAGTGACCTTGCTCGCTGTATTGATGGCACTCCGCCATCACATCTAACCGGAAGAGCTAGAAGGGTTTGAAGCTCGTTTTCAGGGTTGATGGGAATCTCGACGAAATTCTTCCTTTCGGGGGTGCGCGAGAGTTCCTCACTGGATGACGTATCACTGGGAGTTTTCTTTACCCTACGTTCGGGAGTGTTTTCACTTATTTGCAGACCCTTTATGTTCAAATCTTTCGATATGAATTCCGGCGCTGTGGTAACAAAATAGATGTCACGTTTCGATGTGATCAGTTGAAGTTCAGGCATTATGGCGGTGTGCACCAAATTGCCATTAACCAACAATCGAATTTCAATAGAATCAGAAGTGAAGCCAAAAATATAGGGAAAAGCACACACAATTGATGTGGGCGATGTATTCCAGTGAAAATCAAATTCTGTGGATGCTGTGTCCTTATTGAGCTTTTGAAAGTGACAAGTGTCTGTAATGAAACAATTTCGACAGAAATCCATAAAGATTGATGATAATTTTAATCTTACGATTGTAGCACAAAAGAAGCTCGGTTTCTTGACCATCGCAGAGTTCGATTGCTGCATTAAGTTGCGTTTGGTTTCGTTTGGCTGCGTCCACTTCAAAAAGTCGTGTTGCCGATCCAGATTGATCACAAATCACTTCATAGTAATACCTTAAAAGATATTGTAAAAAAACTAAATGACTTAATTTTCTGATTTACTAAATATTAATTTATACATTTTAAATCTATTTTGGTGCGTTTTTTTTTTTTAAAGCAATTGTTCAAGGGGGGGGGGGGGGGGTAAAAGTAATATCATAATGTCGTTAAATGGTGTTTCAAAATCTCCATCGTTGGCGGAGCTGTGTAAGCGGTTTCTTCGTAGCGCCAACATTGCTCGAGAACCAATTCAGCAGTTTGCGACAAAAAAAACTCGTTTAATATCTACACATCTAGAGACATTTGACGGCATTTTCAAAAATTATGGCGTCTCCACATTATGACATTACTTTTGCCCCAACTTGTGTTAAGCATGAATAACTTGTTTGTTTTAAAAATGGAAGTGACTTTAGACATGCCAATTATAACAGTTTTGCGCCGGTGGGCATACTTCAAGTATGCGCGAAGAGCGTTAACGCACGCCATGGCAACACACTGTTATATCTGTTATAAATTGGCATGCCTCTATTCTCGTCCTTTAAAAACACTTTAACATTAGTCTAGGCAGTCATTTTTGTAAGATAAATTTCTTTTGAGGAAGTTACTCTATAAACTTGCCAATTTATAACAGTTCTTCCCACCACCATCCTGCGAATTTGAGATCTGTTGTCTCTACACTTGTTCAGCGAGCCCACAGGATATGTGACAACGACCATCTTCCCGCTGAACTATCAGTGTTAGACAACGTTCTCAAAGCGAATGGCTACTCCAAGAAACAAAGATCATGGAAGCTGATTTCGTTAAAGGATAAGGAAGATAGCCAATTAGACAAAAAAGCCTTCCTGCCATATGTAAGAGGTGTAACAGACAGGGTGGGAAAAGTCTTAAAACGATATGGTATAAAATCCATATTCTTGCCACCTAAAAAAGTGACTAATTACCTCCAGTCACCGAAAGACCAATTCCCTCTACAAACACCTGGAGTATATGCGGTGCCCTGCAGTTGTGGGTCTTCATATGTAGGACAGACTCAGAGGAGTATTGCTACACGCTTAAAAGAACATATAAGCGCTGTAAGCAAAAAACAAAGAGAAAAGTCTGCCATATGCGAACATATACTCGACCACCCAGACGAACACCACTGGATTCACTTTGAACAAGCTAAGGTTCTAGCTAACGAGCCGCATTACATCCCTCGTCTGGTACGCGAAGCGATTGAAATTAAACGTCACCAAAATTTCAATCGGGACGACAGTTTCAATCTGTCGAGAACTTGGGATCCCATTTTAAACTCCTCACGGTCGATCCAATTACCGCTTAATACCAACAGAGATGCAGTGAGCACGGTTTGCTCCCAACCTGCGATTCAACAACAACAACAGCAGCAAGAGACAGAACCCTCTACGCACCGCTACAACTTGCGTAGCCAACATCGCTTGTAACATTTTCATGGCAGTTTCCCGGTGACCACGCTCAATGTAATTTGAAGCGAAACGTTCGGGGTGAGTACTGTATTGAACTCGCTAAATATTAAATATTTAAAACGCGGCTAATCCGGAAAAAAAAAATTTAAAATGTCTTATGTAAACAACCGCGAAAGCCTTAAAAGTTATATTATAACAGTTTTATTTATAAAAGTATTGTTTATGCGGCTCTGGACGGCTAGGGCATACTTCGGACACCTAGAACTTTTTTTCAAGTCACTTTTATGGTAATAAACTGTTATAACTGTTATAAATTGACATACTCTATTCAAGTCCTTTTTTTTTAACCATAGGAATTCATACCTATAGCCAACACAAATAAGACCTCCTGCATTGGTGTTGGTGGGTCCTTCGAGTAATGTCATTATAGCCGGTGATTCGCACAGTTGAATCTCCTTTTGAAAAATAAATCCGTCCGCCGTTTCCGTATCACTTTCGGCACACCACGATGCCCATGCTGCTGTGTGTTTCCATTGGAACAGCTGAAGCTTCTTGCCCACAGCAACAACCAAACGCAAATGACCACCATTGATTTTTGAACTCGCATAAAGATGACACCCTCTGGAGCGTTCTATTCGTCTGTCTTTGACTTCATTTCTACCTCGAACTCTAATGGCTTCGTCCTTGAATTCCCTAAGTCGGAAAACATGAATTCGATTAGAGTCCCGGTTGTTGACAGATCCACCGCGAATTATCAGCAATCCATGTTCTTCCAGCACACTCAATTGCTTCACAAAAAACGTTTTGTCGAATACGAGCTGTAGCGATTGGTCATCTAAAGGGCAAAACACTTATAAGGTAATCATACTATTTTTTTTTTTTTTTTAAATACAAAAATCAAACTCACCCTTTATAAGGAAAGTACCATCATCGGTAGCCATGAATATACTATCATGATTAAACGAATCTCCTGCTAGGGTTCCTCGATGTTGAAATGCCGGATAAAAACATTGTGGCTCCCATGGTGGTTTCTTGAATATCGTACAAGGACTAGCTGAAGCTATGCTCGTTGGGGCATCACCTCGCACGATGGCTTCCAATTTGAGCGCCTGTCCAATTCGAACAAATTCAATTTGTCTTGCGTCCTCTTTGAGTTTTGAAGCACGTGGCACGTCGTACAGCACCTCGGAGAATGCTCGTCTGTTTAACATGTTCTATAGGTATAGGTACATAGAGTATAAATGTATATGAATGATACCAATTGAATTTTTTTTTTTTTTGTGACAATAAAATTGAATTGCATCATCGGATTGAGATGTGTGAACTTACCAATTTGCTGTCGTGGACATACTCTTCGTGCAGATCCTTAATGAGCATTTCCAGAGTACGCTCACGTTTTTGGGAGAAAGTTGGTGTTTGGAAAGTTGCCTTTTCTGCATTTATCAATTTAACTAGGAGAAATTCACGAAACATGAAAACATCCTGAAAATAACAACAAAAATAAATCAATATTTAAACAAGGAACTTTGTATTTTTGGAAGTTAATTGATTTTTGGATTTCATGAAATAATTTCATGAAATGATTTCATGAAATTTGTGGTCTGCATTGGAAATTTCCATTGCATACCCGATTTTTGGAAATGAACTATTGCGTGTGGAGGCGTAGGGTAAAGCATTTGAGGTTCGTTCGTTCGTGTTTGTATTTTTTTGTTTATCAAAGCGTTTGTTTTTTTTTTGTTTTTTTAGATTATCAACTGTCATTTTTTTATGTGTTTTTCGTCATGCTGGATTTACACGACTGACAAATTGGCAGTATTCTGGCATTTAACTGTCAAAAAAATGACAGAACAATGGAAAAATTCATTCTTTTGGCAGTATAATGACAAAAAAATGCCAATTTGTCAGTCGTGTAAATCCAGCAATTCACTGTCATGTTGGAGACCACCAACAAAATTCGTTTCGGATCAGCAGCGTACTAGGCTTTAGGATAGCCCCCAAACAATGGTTGTTTTGCCCAAAATTTGACATATTCTGAATACGGTTCATGAGTATATAAACGATAATCTAGAATTAAAAAAAAATTAGACAAAAATAAAAACAACAAACTTGCAGGTAAAAACGTACCTAAGAACTGTTTTTTTTTTTAATTGTGAAACTAAGTTCTTTATTTTCATTAAGAGTCTCAACTGCAAAGGTAAATCATCTTAAGTCCATTTTAAATATTTTTTTCAGGAGAACAAAACAAACCCTAGGAAAAAGGCCTTTAAACTTTTTAGGATAAACTTTTTTAAGGTAAAATTTGATGATCAATTAAATATATTTTCCAGGATAAATCACGTTTTGAAATTTGCATCGTAGGTTGGAATAAGGACCTTATTGTTATCTTGAACGTGACCCCAAGACAATTTCCAAGCACTTTCAATCTAAAACTCTTGAAGACACTCGTTTTAGAAGGCATTCATGTAAAGTAGAACGAAGCCAAAAAAATCATACCAATTGAAATTCTGCTTTTGGGCTATAGCAATCACTCCAATCCGTTGTTAATTAAATTTTTGTATTTGGATTCAATAAATTTAGCATAATGTTGTAGTTGATTTCTATAGTAAAACACAAAGTTTCGTTTTATTTTATTTTTTTTTTTATTTTACAAACTGTAAAGTATCCTATGTCTTCTTTAGAGGAAAGAAAATCATGAAAACATCTTATGTCAACATAAGATAACTATTTGGCTTTTCTCAATTTTTTATAAATTTTTGATTTATTTATTGATTTACTATCTTAAGTCGACTCAAGGTTTATTTTTTTTTTTTCGTTTGTTTGCACTTGGAAAAGTGTCTTAAGTCGGCTTAATACGATTTATTAATCTATTTACAATCAATACAAAAATATATAGCCTTGAGATAAAATAATCTTAAGTCTACTAAAAATTTTTGAATTCGATTGAAAACAACTTCTTTCATAATATGCACGCAAGATATTTTTACCTTGTTTCACCATGCCATTTTCCTTCATAATTATGGAACTATTTCTCTTTATAAAAAGGAGTGAGATAGAAGAATGGTAGGTAATGAGATTCACTAAAAAATATCAAATCATTTATTAAGAAGACTTAAGATGTTTTACCTTTTCAGTCAAGGAATTTAGGGAACCTTTTGAATCTGCACGCAGAAGACTGAAAATGAAATGAATTTGGAAGTTCTAGTTTTCAGAAAACTTAAAGGGCATTTTTTAAGTAATTTTTCAAAAATCCGACTGAGGAAGATAGACCCCCATATACTAATATATATCATATTTGTATTCCCAACGTTAATATTTTTCGTGCTAATGAACCGAATTCTTTTTCAGTTGCTTCCGAATTTTTTTGCACATGGGCGACTCCCAATAAATGATGGCAATGAGTGAAAAAACGATGACGCTGTGCTTGAAAAAAAGTAGCTAAAAACAATCTACCATTTAATAAAATAGTCTCACTCATCCGAACGATCTTTTTAAGGCTGTTCAAAACGACATGATATGATTATTTAGGCTGAAATCACATCGGATCAGCCAAATCATGTTTCCCTGTCTTATTTGTTTTTTTTTCTTTTTTTTTATGTTCTGTTTGTCCAAAATACTTGGCTTTGTATACGGCCACAGCACACCTAATGCAAATATTTTGCTTCAATCCAGCGTCGTTGTAGATTATTACACACAACACACGTCCTTATGGTGCAACCCAACCCACATAAGGCGAAACAAAACAAAAAACAAAGAAAAACAGTAAAACATGCTTCGCTTTCGATAGCTGGAACTTTGTTTTTCAGAAACAAAATTTGATTGATGTTTTATTGCTGCTGGCTTTTTAATTATTTAGTAATTTGTACTCTGTCCAACAGAAATAGGCAGTACACGTCTTATGGAAAAGCTTTTTCAAAATCAGTAGCGTGCCATATTTTTGCACCATACTAAATTGAAATAACTCCTCCACAAAAAGTGTTTGCCCGCCCCTGAATTTCCAATAGCATCGGACACAAACCCAACGTCCTATTCAAGGCACATCTGAATGTGCTGTGCACTGAATTGCTGAGGCGATTGGCTGCTGCTTGATGTACATTCAGAGGTACCCGTGTTCATTTGGTAATTCGTTGAGCTTTTTTTCCTTGAATTTCTGTTAACGTGCTTTTGATTTTCGAGCTTTAAGAAAAAGCTTTTAATGATGAGTGTTATCGTGTACACTACGACAACCCTGTGAAAGCTTGAATGAATAACAGATTTATGCCATTCATTGTAGCAAGAATGAGAGGAAAACGTCCTACCTTGCCTACACTGCCAATTTTTGTTGGACAGAGTAAAGTTTTGGTTTTTTGTCAACACACACCAAAAGAAACAGAAAAATGAAACGATTTTGTTTTCTATACTGTGTTTCGGTTGGTGTATGTTAAAACAAAACACGTTTTTTTGCTTGATGAAACAAAAACGTTTTTTTTCCCATCCGGCGTGTCTTCGGCCTAATGAAAAATAAAACAAAATGTTTATGATTTTGTTTGTATATATAATAACATATGTAAATGCTTTTGTTTTTTTTTCAGAATCTAAGCCCTACGGCCGTACTGCAAATATATACCTACAGACAAACCCCAAACGACTCTATACACATAAACCGACACGTAGAGGCAGGGAAAGAATTTAAAAAAAAATACAATATCAAGTCTGACATGTGATTTTGCAAAAACTGACTTATAAAAACGTTTGAAGTTCTAAGATTGATTTAAATCTCGTTTAATTTCAAAAACAGTCAGTTACAAAGAGTCATCGTGTAACAGGGTGGCTATAACCTAGATCCCAGTTTTTATCACCCTTATTTTTAGTCATAAATAAACTTACAGAAAATTCAGGTGGATCCGGTAAAGTTGGTCCAAACGGAGGTACAGTTTCATCACAGAAAATAGCTAAACGATAAATGTTCTCTACTTTAGTCACAACAGCGAAAATATCTAAGATAAAATAAAACTAGTTAAGGAAAATATTTATTATAAAAAAACATTAAATTTTTCCAGAATAAATTTATAAAATATTTAGTGATATTTAGTTAGGTTATTAATTTTAATTTTAATTTTAAAAAGGATACGAGTAAATTGGCTTTTAATCCACATTGGGTCAAAACTTGTTGGTAATATTTTGTCAGTGTTGTTCGCATTCTGATCGATAAAAACGATATTAACAATATCATTTCCAATATGACGTTTCCGCTCCACCTATATTCAAAAATGGTTAAGAATAACTAATATGGACGCCTTGTTTCAATAATATTAAGAATTGACTCTTCAAAACGGGATATACCTATTCAGTTTTTTTTTTTTAATTTGTAATAAGTGCAATTTTGTATTCATTCCGAGAATAGGTAGTCCTTAATTAGGTACTTTATATTTTTATCTCCTTCTGAAAAATCATTCCTCAATTGCAAAGCTAATTATAGAACTAATAAACATAATTAGATTTTCCCATACCTGCTGTCGATTATCTCTGGAAAAAGGCAGCAACGTCGACACATGAAACATAATTTCGTGTCCCTCATATAATGTGTACACGGAATACTTTCCCGTCATATCACCTAATTAAAGCCCACATAAAACAAACATATTTTAATTAGCCGCAGGGCAACAACCGGCATACAACATTCCATATTATGCACATACCTTTCACATCCAAGCCACCTCGGAAGCGATCCCATCCCTTCAGTCGAACACGCTCCCCCAACACATCGAGAAATTCTTCGAAGTCTTGACTAGATTCCTCTGTGGGTGATGAAAACATTCAAAATAGGTACATACATACAACTACATAAATCACATGGAAAAAGTATGAACGCAAGTTTTTTGTCCTTACCATTGCTGAGCATCTCGTCGTCACACTCTTGTCCTTGTCGCATGTAAACCACTCCGAATTTGAAATTTACCGAACCCTCTTGCTCCTCCAGCAGCAGCAGGTCCTTTTGTATATCGGCTGAGTATATTTCCTTGGGGTTCTTTGTCGAAGCATCTATACCCGAGAAGTGGGCCAGAATCTGCTTGACTGTCAGTTTTTGCCCCGCACTGCATGGCAAGGCAATCTTTTGTGCACCCTGTAAGAATAAAAATAAACAAAAGTATATGCAAATTAAAGAGTGATTTTGGTCACAAACTGCAGTTTAATCTATTTTTAAGGACCTAATGCAATTGCGCCATTGCCTGCCGGAAGAGGAAAACGATTTTAATTGGAAGTTGTATACGACAAAAAGGCAAAGAGGAGGATATCGCGGGCGATTAATTTGATTTTAGTTTTTTTTTTTTTTTTTTTTAAATTTCAATTTCCACTCAAATGCTAGTTGAAATATTTGTGCCATGCAAGTCCTTGTCATTGATAGCGAAAGAGAAGAGAAGAGGAGACCCCAGAGTGTCGTCAGTCACCCTTAACCTTTCCCAAATTTGCCTTGTGGCAAGCTGAGGGAGAAATTTGCATATTTATTCTCCCCCAACAAGATTATGAATAGTTAAAGAAGGAGTTTAAGTGTTGTCCCTTCTTTTCAATCTGCGAGCATCCCATTACAACATTTTAGAGCTAACAATGTAGGTAAGGTTTTTAGCCAAAGGCGAGCTATGAGTAATTGGTAAAAATTTGTAACGCAAAAACTATGATGAAAACTTTGACCTTTAGTTTCACTTAAACTCAACAGCAGAAACAAAACAAGTCGTTATCACGTTGTTTTCGTATAGGTGCCTATACCTAAGGTATTATGTCGTTTAAAATTAATGGTTTTAGGTATACGTGAGTTGTCAAAAATGATTGTGTGAATATACCGTATACTATAAAGTGGGAGATGTTTAGTATCTTTGTGCTTAAATTCATCATTTTAAATTCTTTACTCTGATAAATAGTTTTTGTTAAACAGATTAAGGTATAAGCGTCAGTTTTGTTCCCTAGCGGGTCCATTTCAATAGCAGACAATTGTTTCAGAATAATAATAAAAAAAAACAGAGTCACTGTCAAGAATATTTTTGTTAATTTAAAACTTCACAAATAAATTCATGTTAGACAAATTGAAGTTTAAAAGTGTCATTTTGGTTTTTGATATACAAAGCCGGTTTTGTTTTAAAAATTCTTAAATCTTCCAACATGAAAAGATCCTACCTACCCTACACCCTGTTAAGATCGAGTTTGTTTAGGAACTAAAGTCTCTATTTTATTCCTTCAATAGGCATTCATATGGCGTTTTATCAGAGCCAGAGTTGCCAGCTTTTGAAAAAAATTTCGAAGTAGATTTGCAAAAAAAGTGCAGTAGATTCAATGTTTTTGCAGTAGATTTATATTTTCAAGAAACAAATTTTGATGGGTTAGGTCTTGAAATTTCACCTCAACGTTATGTAGACTCTGTCATTAAAAAAAACGCTTGGTTTAAAAAATCTAACCAAGAAAATCTGCCTGCCTATTATAATAATTTTTTTAAAGCATTTAAATCACTACTAAATAAATACAAACAAACTTATATTTAGCTATATCAATTTTCAACCACTAAAAACTATTTTACTTTTTCATTTCCCCTTTTCTCACAATAAAAACAAACTCCAATAAATAAAAAAAATTGTGTGACTGCCGGGACTCACGGTTAATATGTGTAAACATCAACGTGCGCGGATCCAAAACGGACTTGTTTTTGCTTGAAGGGGATCTTAAGATTTTTTTCACTGAACGCACCCATCCTAGTATGCAGATCGTAACGTTGCCCACCGTAACGTTGCACGACGTAACATTGCACACGAACGTTCACGTTTTTTTCACTCTACCGCCAGCATAGATGTTTACACATCAAAAACGTTGCGTTAACAGCTTTGCTGTCACAGCTGTCAATTTTCATCAAAACAAAGCCTATAGCCGAAAGCTGTATGGTTAAATTAAACGGTGGGTTTCATGAAAAATGAGAATGGGTACCTTCATAAGGATCAAGGTACTTGAAGGCAAGTTTCACGTCTCTGATTGACCAGCTGTCAGCTAGTCAAGAAATATTCCCCTTCATTTCAAGTCAAGTGCATTTATGTCAAAATATTAGGTGATAATATTTTGTCATTAAACAGCCAGCCGAACTTCATTGTTGAGTGACTTGTTTTTTCCACGTTTGTTTTAATGTTTTAGGTCGAGGAGTTCTTTATCAAAATTATAGAAAAGATTTAATTAAAAAATGCATCATTAGTAAGATTTATTGAAAAATTATAATTTAAAACTTTTCGTAATTGATTTGTGTGATGTGTTTTTCAGATACAAATATTAATATAAATACTATATGCACTATCAACGGATAAGGTAAAGGTTGGAAGTAAAGTTCTAATTTTCGCATTAATGACATCTCAAAAAATAAATATTTCCCTTTGTAAAATTTGCGTTCAATGTATACCCTTGTGTCTGCTGAACGTTCCTTATGACTGCATTCAATGACAGAATTGAAAAATTATTTTATGGATTTTTTCGTATAACCAAAAGTTCAGTAGATTTGAATTACAGGCAGTAGATTTATTTTTCGAAAAAAGTGCAGTAGATCTACTGCAATTGCAGCAAAGTGACAACCTTGATCAGAGCATAAAAAGTGTGTTTCTTTTTTCCATCGGAGTTAGCTCAGAGCTTGCTCAACTAGCTCAGGATAAAATGACCGAGAAAATCGAGCGAAATGCCGAGCGAAGCCAACTTCACTTGTTTTTGTTTAATGATTTGACAGACACACCTATGAAATGACAGTTCAGTGCTCAAGTGTGTTCCATAATTAAATCTGAGGACTCTGTTCATAATCCTCAGAGCTCTGCTCTGATCGCTCACGCTCAGAGCCTCTGCTCAGAGCCAACATAGTGAGTTATGAGCAGATTGAAGCCGACCCTATGGACTTTATGGAGTGCGGATTAAACCAGGCAGCCTTTCATTTAATGAATTTTATTTTATGAAAAATGGCTTCTGTACCAATTTTTCGCATTTATTATAAATGTTTCATAATATAAAACCTTTAATATTCTAAGCAACTTCCACCACACGAGCATGTTCGTACTCCATTTTCTTGTTCTACGTACATCCAAACCACAATACACAAATCTGAGATAATATTGCGCAGGTTTAAGGAGCTCATGAACAGCCATTTTTAATTTCTGTTGACAACCTGACAATGTATTACCTTAGATTTGCACAAAGTCCATCCCAATAAATTGACTTACATTACATAATACATCTCTATAATATTATAGTATTTTCCTTACTAGGAAGTAAGAATTAGGAGTCAGTTTTGACGTAAGTTTCTGAATGAATCATTTCGTTTCAGAAGCAACAACGATGCGGTAAAAAAATTAAATATTAGCTAACTTTAACATAAAATGAATTACAGCGTGACCAGATGGCAATGATAGTTTTCAAATTGTTATGATTTAGCAGCTGTCAAAGTTTCCTATGACATCCAGCTGTCAAAATATTTAGGAACGTTTGCCATGTCATCATGCATTGCATGCTTCATGTATGTAAATACGCAACCTGAATTTCGTCGTGAGGTCAGTTCAGTTGCCATCATGGCTTTAGTACGCAGAAATTTCGTCGCACCGTGGAAAAGTTAAAATGTGCGTACCTATACCTACACTCTTTTGAACCTTAAAGGCCGAACCATAAATTATCTGAAATTAACTCAGCTGCAACATTTGCTTAAGTTCAGCTCCATTTCAATGGCTCTTGCTTAAGTGTGCGAGAGTTATATCGAAATTGGACAGAACGGCTATTATGGTTAACCATATAATAATAAGAGTGTGTTTTCGCTTGGTTGCTGAAGTTGAGTTATGTTCGCGCATAGGTCTATTATGGTTCCGGCTTAAGCCATCAACCAATCAATAGAGATTAGTACGTAATGTAGAAAACATAGCCGCCGCCAGTAGCGGCCAGTATCAATATCAAAAAAGGCCCAGCAATGCAGATTGGGCTCCGATCAGAATTAGGCATCGCAAGAGAATCAACCCGACTTATTTTCGGTTGGATTTGGGCTTACATCCGTATAAGATTGTGCTGACGCAAGAATTGAAACCTGCCGACCAAAGACATCGCCGTGAGTTCGCTAAATGGGCACTGAAAATTTTGGCTCTTGGCTGGAGATACGAATTTTGGCCGAAATATCATCTTTTCGGACAAGGCCCATTTTTTGCTCGGCGAATAAAATATGTCAACAATCATTATTTCGGTTTTCGAGCACAATCCACAAAATATTGTACAAAGCATCAATGCATATCCACAAAGATTATAGCTATGTTTGCTGTGGCCTATGGCATATACGCCGCACATATTGGTCCGAGTTAGCAAAAATTGGACCGAGCGCTTAAAAAAATCCCTTTTTCTAAGAATTTTAATCTCTAAATTGACAATGTGAAAACTTGCTCATCTTTTGTTTGTAAAATTTTATTCAGAAGAAGATATTAAAATAAAAATGATAAGAGATTCTTTAAGAGTTATTGAAAAAAGGCGAAATACGGTTTAAAAAAATATTTTTTTTAGAAAATTGTATAAGACCAAAAAATAAAACAATATAATTTATTAAGATATAGGTACATTCAATTATTATTAACGAGACAAAAAATAACCGATGTTAACTTTTTATGAAACAGTTTTGTTAACAAAAATATAGATTTCTATTGTTTTTAATAATCATTTTTATTTTTTAACAATTAATATAATTTACTCAAAATAATTCCAACTATCTACATTCGTAAATAGTTTGATATCTTTCCTTTAATTCTTTAGGGAAAAAAGAAAAGATTTATGGAAGGGAAATTTTCCGACTGACTGAAGGGAATTCTCCTAAAAATCTCCCCCCGAACACTGCTTCTACTTTTTTGAAAATTTCAGGAATTATTTATTAATATCGGGTTGTTTGAAAAAGAAGCAATAGTGTTCAGTATTTGATAGTTTTGTGTAACCCGGGCGCCGCCCGGACCAAGCCACCAATTCCGCCCGAAATTTCATTTCAGCCAACATTTTGGTTAATCTATCATTTTTCAGGACATGGGGATTTAAATAAATTTCGTTTTCATTCGAGCGGAAATGAATAAATTTCCAAATTCACAAAAAAAAACAATTTTCATTTAAACTTTTGCTAGTTTCTTTTTTGTCATCTCGTTGCATTTCCTAAAATGGGTTGACAGAATGCAAAAAAAAACTATATTTTAGCTTTTTCTATGTCTTCAGTTTTACATTTATATCTTATAAACAATTAAATAACTTACCTGTTTCCTGAACAAAATTGCCCTATTCAATGGAGATCCTTGATTTCCAGATTCCTGTGATACGACTGACAAAAAATATGGATTCTTTTCTACATCTAAGCCAACATAGTTTTGATGAACTTTGGAAGAAAATTGAAAACACAATTGCAAATTTTAGTAAATAGTTCATATTGTTAAGGGATGAACAAATGAAATTACATATTTCCAATTAATTGCATAAATGAAGATGAATTTTACTTACGTTTGCCCAAAAAATATTTGAAATACCATCTTGTCTGATGTTCGGGATTTTCAAGGATGGGCGTGCTTGGTGATCCAAATACCTGCAAATAATAATTAAATATAATAACATTACCTATAATATTCAAAAAGTGAAAGTAGGTATATATTATGTTGTATTTATATAGGAACAAATTTAAATAGCCAGAAAAGTATACAAAGAAGTTTCGTGAGCTCAACATAAAATAGAATGTTAGTTCTGCATGAAGAAAGATACAAAAAATTCTGAAGGTACAACATAATGATTCATTAAAGCGGAAGTTTGGCATGCGTTTCTATAAGGTCTTGTCCAAATATGTATAAGGTTTATCGCTCTGTGAAGTAATTTACCGTATTAAACATTCGGTTCTTTTCAAAAAAAGTTTTTTCCTTCCTTTTATTTAACATAAATGTACATAATATTAGTTAAGGTACCAACATCATTATCTGGTTAGACCTATGTGTTTGCTGAAATTCATATACAAACAATATTTGTTTTGTTTTGCATTTGCTCCTGGTAAATATAATCAACTTGAACCCATAAGTGGTCCTTCGAATAAACACAGCAATAATAAATTATATTGCCTACGAGAGAGAAAGAGATTGGGTTGAGTTGTTCAACAAAAGAAAGTGAATATCCATAGAGCTATGGTAAAGGTTCAACGCTAATTATCCTTAGTCTATAGTACCTAGACACCACTACCTTTAGCATATATAGGCATTTTTATTGGAATTTATAAAATAACTAGGGGCAACCGGACGCAGACCAAGGATGATTTGAAAAGTTTTGCAGTGTCTTTTCAATTCAACTTATACTCTAATAGCTGTTTCAATATATTGACAATAGTTTAAGCAATAAAGAGAAATATCATTTTCATAAACAGACAAAAAAAAAAAAAACAGAACAGAACAGAAAAAAAACTATATCGTGTCCTTCCAAATTCTTTTCCTCCAAGAAGAGAAGTCGACAGATTTATTAAAAATATACACAGTGGTGGATTTAGGCTTAGCCCCGTGAGGCCCGGGCCTAGGGCGGCAAAATCTTTGGGGCGCAGAAAAATAATTGATTCTCAAAGTGAGCGATGATGCCTGTAGGCACTAGTGGGCCACAGGGAGGCGACCTGAGAATATTTTGTAGTGAAAAAGTATAGTATAGGAGAACTATGGATAATTTGTTGATAAGTTCAATTTTATTGAAAAAATGGCAAAATAATATAATATATATTTTTCTCTTTCTTCATTTTTACAATTTTTTTTTAATACTATTAAGTATTTATTAACATTATTATTATTTATTTGCGCATATATAAAACTATAAATAAAATACAATAGGAGAAAAATAAACAAACAAAATTATCTTCATTTTGTTATTTTTATTTATTTTATGCGGGTGTAGGGAGAATGTAGGGATTTTTTGTCTGTGCTGTAGGTACTTCTTTTGTTTTCATGTTGCAACACTGCTTTTCAGTTCGGTTCTCTATTAGAGCTTTAGTGTTTTAAAACTATAATTTATTATTAAGTCTTAAAATAAAGATGCTGTGATATAATGTATAGGGTATCTGACCCCACATTTCCTCCCCTGATGACGGTACATATAATATCATAATATTGTAGGTCAACCTTATTAAATCGTGTTAAAAATGTTTGGGCGTTTTCTGGCAGCGCACTGAAAAAAGGCTCTGCAAGAACGATTAAGAATAAAGACAATTAAAAGAATTTAGATAGAAACAAAATAAGGGGGCGGCGCACAGTGGTTCGGTTTGTATGGGAGAGCGGAAAAAAGTCTGTTTTATCTGAACGGTTCAACAGATTTAAATGAAATTTGGCAAGCATGTTTATATTAGTCTTATACATATTTGGTCATTTGGTTGAAAAAAAATAATTAGAAACAAAGTTATTGACATTTTTCTAAAATTTGAGGGATTTGATGTTTGTATGGCAGAGCGGAAAAAAAATCTGTAACATCTGAACTGTTTAACGGATTAAGATGAAATTTGATTCGCATTTTTAAATTAGTCTTATACACATTTTATCAAAATTTGGTTAAGAAAAAATCATTAGTAAAAAAGTTATTGGCTTTTTTTTCTAAAATTTGAGTGTTTTGATGTTTGTATGGGAGAGCGGAAAAAAGTCTGTAAAATCTGAACTATTAAACGAATTTTAATGAAATTTGACAAACATGTTAAAATTAGTCTTATACATGCTTGGTCAAAATTTGATCAAGAAAAAATTGTTAGAAAAAAAGTTATTGACATTTTTATAAAATTTGAGGGTTTTAATGTTATATTTAAATAAAAGTTTTTTTTAGTAAAATCTTAACTTTTTATTTTGAATATATATATATATTATAAAATTAAATTTATAATCGATCGTTGTTCCACACAATAATATCCCTGTTTTCCTCCATAGTCATTTGAATTGGTACCAAAGATGTCATAAACGTCCGAAGTTTCTTCATTGTCAAATGTTTGACTGTATTGTGGTTGTCCAGAGGCACCATCGCATCCCCATTTAGTGTACAGTGTTAAAGACTGTCCTACAATTCTGGTTATCTCCTCTGATGTCTTTCCTTCTAATAACCTTGTTACAGTGTGGTCTAACAATTTTTGTAGTTGCACACTTGCTGAGCTTTCCGTAATGTTTATATCTAAAGGATAGCACTTTTTCTTTGCTTCCAGTAATTTAATATAAGGTGGAAAAACATCATGTCCTTCGTCTTTTAGTGCATGTCTCAATACTTCATATTGGCGTTTCGACAATTCTGCTTGTATAAATAATGCAAGAGCCTTATCCGGATCAAATTGTGAACAGGAAAAGCTCTCTGATGTTGCTGCATAGTTTATCTCTTCTCGAGGAAATATATTTCTAATTTCGTCCCTCTTATACCTTTTAGCTCGATCACAGCATTCGTCAAAACTCTTTCGTGGTCTTCCCATATTAGTTGACGTTTCGGGCAATACACTTTGGGTTAGGTCTACTTGGAAAACTCCTTCGAGCCAATAAGTGTATTTTTTTTTAAAAATGACTTTTTTTTCTATGAACTGCGTTCCATCGACTTAAAAAATGAGAAATAAAACGTTTCTTTAATTCTGATAGCACAGTTTCTATTTGCTCAGAAATTAAGTTGGGGTATTTCCTTACAAAATATGGTCGAAGATTTTGAACATCTTACCCATTAGTAATAAGTTCACTACACAACACCGAATAAGGAATTTCGATTGAATCCATTTTAATGTATTGAATTCACTATATATGTTTGTTATTATATTTAACTTCACTTTCACTTATTGCACCTTGCACAAATGCTCAATAACTCAATACTGACTTTTTTTTCATTAATCCTTTATATAAATAGATTTAAGTAAGAGATTTTATTCTAATAAGCCATTACTAATCCTTACAGGTAATAAAAAATTACGCAATACAGAACAAAAACAAAGCAATAAAACTTTAAAAAGAACACTTTTTTTATTTTTACCTGCCCTACTTTTAGCGAAAAATTAAAAAAAAATAAAAGATTATCCCTAATCCCTTTCTTTATTTTGTATTAAGCTCTATCATATAATTCAAAATATCATAAAACTATATTATTTTTCGTGTGTTGCTTTCAAGAAAATTGAGTTGAAAGTTGAAAAATTTTCCAGGCAGAAATAAATGGTTTCGCAAAAATCGAAATTCTCAGCCCTGGGTCAATGTATTAATTTTGTTTTATTTTTAAAATAACGTTTGAAATTTTTTTTTAAAATAATGGGCCTAACCAGTTCATTCTGACAATTAATACCGAAGTAATCAAACTTTTTGGTAGACACCACCGTCAAGACGGAGTTTTTTGAAATCCGATTAAGTGAAACATTTTTGAGCATAACTTCCACATCTGCACGTATCTGCAGCTGATTTTTTCTGTGCTTTAACATGAATGTATGGAGCATATGGTGGCATACTTACTTTCTTGGTATCTTTTGGAGCTGTTTTTTTAAATCAAAAAGTTTTAAAAAAAAGCATTTTTTCTTAGTACTAAAGCTTCAGGCTACTTATTGAAGGTATCTTTTATAAATAATCAATATTTTTTTTTATTTTTAGATAATCGAAAATAGACCAATTAAATTATTTAAGAAACTAGAGAATTTATCTGCAGGAACTTCGGAAAAAAACATCTCAAAATTTGTTGAAAATACGGTTCGCGATTTGAGTAAAATTATTTTTCAACTTTGATTGCTTGTAAATCAGAACATACAATATATATGTTAAAAAATACTTTTAAATCATACGCTTTGGTTATCTAAGAGTACTTTAACATAAAGTTTAAAACGATAGACATGACTTTTTCAAAAGACTTTTTTCCGCTCTCGCACCACTGTGCGGCGTACTCAACCGGGCCTAGGGCGGCAGAAAACCTAAATACGCCACTGAATATACATACTACTGAATGGAAGTAAAAGATACTCTATGCGCTAAAAAAATTAAAGAAATAATAAAAACATCGAGCTTCTCAACAAAACAATAATTTTTTATCATCGCGATCGCTCTGGCTATCAACTCTAAATGGTAAAAGGCGAGATTGAAACAAACTTGAGATATTTGATTTTTTCGGAGGCTTGAATACAGAGGAAAGTATATCTGATAAGAGCTAAATAAATCCGCTTTATCTTCTAACTGACGTTTACTATAACTGCGATTAAGTTAACTCGCTCAAGAAACTTTCCTCTGCTTTTTTTTGTCGTTGGGGGGGTTATCTGGGGGGACGAGATGTTTGGGGGGAAATCTGGGGGGATTAGTTCAGAGCTTAAAGGCTGAGAAATCGTATAGGTATTTAAACAGCTGACAGTATTCGACGAATTAGAAATTCCTTACATTCTGGGTGTCAGAATTTTAAACCAACAGAAGAAATGCTGAAAACTTTCACAAGTGAGAAAATGTATCAAACCAACTCGACAGCCAAAACGAAGGTGACGATAAAGTATAAGAACTTTTTTAAAGAAGTGCAAAAAAAAAAATTTTAATTCCTTTATATTTTTATTTTTATATTAATTTCTGGTGAGTTAAACCATAGTGAGCTTACTCTAGAACTAAATTAAACCACAGTGAACTGAGGAAGCCATTTTTCAGTGCGAATGTACGCGAAAACATCAGAAGCACCTGTTCAGTTAATCCTGATTTAACCCACCAAATATGATGATTTAACTCGGGTTAAACTTTAATCACGCACTGAAAAACTGTACCTGGACTGGATTAAAGTTCTAAATAAGCAATTTGGAACTTTTTAATCAATTAGCCACCCCTTATGTTTCACAATATCTAAACAGTATAGGTATAGCTTATAATTAACGTTCAAATTATTTTAAGGCCCGATTTAGTGTCGATTAGGATTAGCAAATTTATGTACTTGGCATTTTAAATATTATTCATTATTTTTTTTCCAGTTTTCATCAGTCAAAACTTACATACATTTATTATTTCGAAAAAATGTGAAACGTTAAGTTTTTTTAATGGAAGGATTTAATTTGCGGATAATTTGAATGTCGAGTAAATAATCAGGACTTTACTCAGAAATTGTGAAGAAAACCCTAAACAAATTGTTTTTATTATCTACTTAGTACCTTTTTTACAAATGTGTTTTTATTGTAGCTGTGTGAATTAATTAAATTTAAAATTAAAACAAATTTAAGAGCAGTGAATAAAAATATCTGGCAACACTGTTTTGAATAGTTTCATAAAAATAAAAAAAAAATTATAAAAAAATATTATTTTTCCAAATTTGAATTTTGAACTTTTTTTGGAAAAAATATTTTGGCGATAAAAAATGTATCAAAATGCTATTCATTCGCTTTTCTGACTAGTGTATATTTTGGATTAATAACAGTTGATTTCAAAATTCTTGAGTTTCAATTTTAAAATATTTTGTAATAACTCATATTTTTCAGTTTTCACGAAAAATGTTTCAAAAAAGTATGCCATCTTAAAGGTCAGTAATTGGTCAGAAAAGATTATTTAGTTTCAGAAATTGGTGAGGCATAGAAGATTTTTAATCACGGAGTCTGACAATGTCCTAATCGTCTGACATTAATAAAAATTGTGTGTTCAGACGATAGTCACATACCTGACATTTCCATTGTCAGAGATCGTCATCTGACAATTGCTGCCAATGACGTTTCTGGCAAAATTGTCACACAAAATTTTAAGTTCAACCACGGTTGTGACAATTTTTTAGTGACAGATCTGACAATAATGTAAGGATCTGCCTATCGTCTGTAAACCTATAGCTTAATTGAACTTTTATAAGTTAACTAAGACCTTTCAGATGATATATTCTTTTTTTGTGAATATCTCACATAATTATGAGGTGCCAAGATCCCGTAGCCGTGAAAATCACATTAAAATTAATACAAATTGTTTTTTTTATTTTAAATACATTTTAAAACATAAGCCGAATAAAATAGTGCCATATAGCATCAGACAATAATAACAATTAATTAATGTGGTTCCAAAATTTTGAAATTTTGACGGGGGTTAATGTTCTGCTAACTTGGTTTTAAGTTGTATGGGAAATAAGTTCCAAATTTGTCAGTTTTTATTACAAAAAAATGTACCTACTTTATTGTTTCTACATCATTGTGCAATTTCTTGCTAAGGAAAACACCAATCCATCACCCTTGGGATGATAGCTTGTGCGCGGAATTGTCAAACAAGAGGTCTGGGGATTAAATCGTAGCCTGTGCCACCTTAACAAAAAAAAAAGGATATGTTTCCTTCACGAGCACTGGCTCTTGCGGCGAGGAATTGACAAATCCACCAAGAGTATTATATCTTGTCATGAAAAGTGCCTCTCACCTAAAACCATTCGTATTCGCAGAAAATTGTAGGTCCCTTTAATTCCTACCGATAACGCGAATGTATGTTTGTTTTAAGCCACTAGGCTCTATATCTCAACGAGCTGTTACGCCACTTAAAAAAATTTGAGCACGCAATTTGGGTCTGCGTGAACTTGAATTTTTCAAGAAGAAGTTTATTTGTCTACTAACTAAGTGGGTCTCCCCAGAATATGTTGAGCACATCTCGGATGAGGATACATTTTTTAGTAAATTGGAACAACCACCTGGAAAATAGTTTATTTTTGATGTGATACATACTTTGCGTATTTTTATAAATCTACCTATGTATATATTTTTCTATTGAAACTGACCCTTCTACACATTAAAAGACAGCCATATTATTGTTTGTTTGTATAAGTACCTACTGCGTGCTTTTTTAGAAACAAATAATTTTATATCAACAATGTTGTTCAGCTTTTTATATTTATTTATAATGTCTTTTTTCATTTTTGTGATTTATAATGTGGATGTGCCAAGCTTATATCAAATGCCAAAAAAAAAGGTTGGTTTGTGTATAGATATTTCTTTTCTTTTAATGCTACAAAAATAAAATCATTTTAACTACATAGTTCGTTCTCGCCTATAAGAACACAAGGGAATAATAATTGGATTTAGTTTGACATGAGTGTAGTTGACAAATAATCCATCCACACATATCAACAAATGATTGAGGTTACTTCCAAGTCTATCCAAAAATGTTACCTCAAAATAGAAAAAAAAAAAAAAACTGAAGATGACACTCCCAGGGGTGCACAAATTGAAATTATTTAAATAAGATTGATCCCAAAAAAAAAAAAAAAAATCCAATTCTTTAAGCAAACAAAACACTCACAACTCACCTCATCTTTTTCTGCAAGTGATTCTCCATTTTCAATTCGAAATCTTTTGAAATTCGGATCGAATCCATCAAGTTCCGATTGTGGTAGCTGAAATAAAAAAAGAAAAAAAAAAAAAAAACAGAATTATTTTGTTGTTGTTTGTGGAAGGTAAAATCGTATATGAAGATAATTGCAACGTCACACACTCATACAGGTCTTTATCAATAATATAGAATATGTCATATGTGTTCATATTTTTGAAATAAATATAGACATGAATTTGACCAAATTTCCGGGGGGAATTCCTCTATAATGTTCTGTTATTTGCTGGCATGTGCTTTAGCTCTTGATGACACATTGGTGCGTAATCCCTTTCACATTAAATATTTTTATCAATTCAGGCAACAGTGGATTTGGTGAATGATATAAATAGAAGGCATACAAACCGTTGCCTCAGGCGATGTTATTTTTGGGGCCGACAAGTTTTATAACTTTATTGTTTGTTAGCAAAAGTGTATAACCATCATATACCTATGCATAATTAGGTATAGGTACCTACTATTTGCATAATATTGTAATTGTTCTATATAGTCATTCTGGAGGGACAAAAAGACATACAAAGCAGAAGACAAAATAGAACATTATGTAGGTACATGGGTTTGTTCCCAACCCTTCTTCTTTGAATTAAGATTGAGTATCTCTCGACTTGAGGGACTTAGGGACTCGTTACATGTAACGGGTGATTTTTGGGCTGGTTTGGTTTTGGCAACACTGGTTTTGACAGCTGACGTGTGTTTAGTACCTTGTGTCACTGTCAAACAGCTTCAGTTTGGTTTGCAATTTAACCATGGATCGTCTTACAAATGAACAACGCTTGCAAATTATTGAATTTTACTATCAAAATTCGTGCTCGGTTCGAAATGTTCATCGCGCGCTGCTTGTGTTCAGCGATGAGGCTCATTTTTGGTTGAATAGGTACGTAAATAAGCAAAATTGCCGCATTTGGAGTGAAGATCAGCCAGAAGCATTGCAACAGCTACCAATGCATCCCGAAAAAGCCACTGTTTGGTGCGGTTTATGGGCCGGCGGCATTATTGGGCCATATTTCTTCAAAGATGATGCGAATCGCAGCGTTACTGTCAATGGTGATAACAAACTTTTTTTTGCCCGAAATGGAAGTTCTTGACTTGCATGATATGTGGTTTCAACAAGACGGTGCCACATGCCACACAGCACGCGAAACAATGGCGCAATTGCGAGGCGAGTTTGGTGAACAGTTAATTTCACGTTTCGGGCCGGTCAATTTGCCGCTTAGATCGTGCGATTTGACACCATTAGATTATTTTTTGTGGGGGTATGTCAAGGCTAATGTCTATAGGGACAAGCCCGCTTCGATTGACGCACTGGAAGCTAACATCCATGCATTCATTCGTGAGATACCGGCCGATATGTGTGAAAGAGTATGCCAAAATTGGACTCAGCGGATGGGCTCCCTGAGACGCAGCCGCGGTCAACATTTGCATGAAATTATCTTTAAACATTAAATTGCAAGGTTCAAACTATCGATTCAAATAAATATTTCATTCATTTTTTCGAATTTTTTGTGTTTGTTTTTTTTTTAAAGTTCTAAACCTCTTAAAAAATCACCCATTATTTAGGAAATGGTAGACTTGCTGGTCTTCCGCCTCCCTGCTTGAGTCCACAGAAATGTAATCATATATTTCCATTAAAGCGTGTTGTCAATCTTTTTAACAGCTTCACCTATGAAACCGCTATTATACTTGTCGGTTGTCACTAGAAACAATTCATTTGAGAAATTAAAGGAACAATTGGAGTAGAAATACCCAAGCTGTTTATTGGATATCAAGCTCTCACAGATGCCAAGTTCTAAGTGCCGCACGCACTTAACAAAAAATTATTTATTCTTAAAAAAATTCAAATGGAAGAAAGAGTCTTGAAATCCTTTAAACTCTTAACACTATTTGATGAAAATTTGTGCTTTGTCTGAGGACTGGTTTCAGTACTAATTTTTTGGTACCACCAAACCAAAAATCAAAAAGATTTTGATTTTTAATGATGCTCAAGGGCTGGCTACCTGATTGTCGTACCAAGAACCAAGTCTATAAATATTCCAATGGACAACACCGATGCTATCATGGTCACTTTCGTAGATGATTCTGTTATATTGGTGGCTGATAAATGCGCTGGCAAAATTGCGAAATGAACCAAGTGTGCTGAGTTCAAGGTCTAAAAGCTATTGAAATCGTTTAAGACTTTGAATTCCTCCCATTGCAATCTTATTGCACCACATTATAAAGGGTCCGCCATCTAAAGTTTTTTTTTCAACTAGTGCTTATTTTGTGAATGGTAACACTTAGGTCATGTCTGATTCGACAGATAATTAGTTTTATCCTTCCGCTGAACGAATATGGTTGTGTATACGCTTGAACAACGCTGGGAAATATTGCGACATTACTTTGAAAATCATGGTAATGTTGCAGAATGTGGGCGAAAATTGCGTACGGATTTTGGAAGAAGAGAAGCACCGTCAGCTCCGTATGTTCGTTATCTTGTGAAAAAAGTGAAAGAAACTGGCATCCTCGTCGATAAACCAAAGCGTAAAAAGCCAAAAACAGTGCGTACACCCGAGAATATTGCTGCTGTGGCAGAAAGTGTGCGTGAAGCGCCATCAACATCAAATCACCGTCGTTCTCAACAATTAAACATTTCGGAGACATCATTGAGACGAATTTTGCATAAAGACCCTGGTATGACGCCATAAAAAGTCCAATTAGTTCAGGAGTTGAAGCCAACGGACCATCCAATGCGTTTTCGCTTCGTTAAGTGGGCCTGCGATCGACTTAGAAAAGATGTCGATTTTACCAAAAAAAACAACTTTTCAGATGAAGCTGATTTTGATCTTGGCGGGTAGTAAACAAGCAACATTGTCGCATTTGGGGCACAGAAAACCCGCACGCATACATTGAAAAGCCGATACACCCAAAACGAGTCACTGTTTGGTGCGGATTTTGGTCCAGAGGCATAATTTTTCTTCGAAAATGAGCAAGGAGTGGCCGTTACAGTCAATGGCGATCGTTATCGGGTCATGTTGAACGAATTTTTGTTCACAAAAATTGAAGAGGAGGATATTGGCAGCATTTGGTTTCAACAGGACGGCGCTACGTGCCACACAGCCGAAGCTACACTCGATGTTTTGCGCCCTGTTTTTGAAGATCGCATTATCAGCCGCAGAGCTGATGTCGTTTGGCCACCTCGGAGCTGCGATTTGACACCGTTGGACTATTATTTGTGGAGTGCCGTAAAAGATAAGTGTTACGCCGACAAGCCAGAGACAATTGACGCTTTAAAGGACAAAATTCGTGAAGCCATTGTTGAAATACAGCTGCGCACAATCGATAATGTGCTTAAAAATTGGACCGATCGTGTAGGCTACTGCATGGCCAGCCAAGGCAGCCATTTGAATGAAATTATTTTCCATTATTAACCGGAAGGATTGTACTTTCAAATAAAAAAAGAAATTTGAGAAAACATTTAGTAGTTTTTTTTTATAGCATTTTCAAAAAAAAAAGGAGTTATTTGGCGGACCCTTTAGTATAGGTACAATTTTTCTGCTAATTTCAATCTTATACAAACAAAATAAGCAAACATTTAGGAGGAGGTATGTGTTCTGATTTATTTGTCTATATTTGGCACAATATAGCAGACTAGGTTGAACATGAAACGGCACTACTTAGACCGAAAACACATCGAATGAACGAAACAAACGTTTCATGAGGCAAGAAAACGTGTTTTATTTCGATTGGTGTGCGTTGAGTTAAAACGAAACAAAAATTTGAACGCCTTGTTGGTGTGTTTTGGTTTATCAAAACTAAATGGATTCTTGTTTCGTAAGAAAGAAAACCCGTTTTGACAGATCCGGTGTGTTTTGAGCTCTATTATTTTTAGAAAATCAAAATGACGCTAAGGAAATTACATGGTAAACACGTATTTGCCGAAATATCTCAAAAGTAATCATTCCAATTATAGGTGGAGATATCTTCATTTTTTAATTCTTACAAGTTCTTTCGATACTAAGCATAGATAAACATTTTTACAATACCTACTGTTTAGAACGGCAAACCCGTAGATCCGCTCCTGCTAATGAGTTTTGTTTCTAACTTTAAATGGGTTGATTTCATATCTAATGATAATTTATTGATGATATTATCCATTGTTTTTGGGTGGTGAAATAAGCTTTAAGTATAGTCATTAAAAAAAAGATACGAATATAAAAAAAACCAAGACATTTATAGCAAAACTACATTTTGTATACCTTCTTGCAATAACAAGGTTTTGTTAGTACTTACAATATGTAGAGTAGGTAGGTACAGGTAAAATAAAAGAAACAAAACTGGCTAATTCACACCTATATTTTTACTGACTCTTAAGAAAAGAGTTTGTAAAATTTTGTTAAACGTTGGCGTTGCATCATAAACGGGGGGGGGGGGGGTGAAAAGAGCAAAGGAAAGTTAAGTTGTTAGGATTAAATAAAAGTTCTGTTAGGAAAGAAATAAAAATGAAGGAAACTCAACAAATAAAATGTGGGTTTTGTGCACTAACAACTTTCTCTTGTAGTTCAAGGCTATAAAGTTCTGACCAGGGATGAAAAATAGTCTTTCGAATTTCCCCTCTAGGGAATTACATAAAAATGCTCTGTACCAAATTTCATACAAATCTGACCAACCATTTAGGCTTTAGCTCCAATTGCAGTGGACGCATAGACGCACAGACGCACAGACGTACACACGACAGACAACCCCACTTTTTCGGACTTCTCGATCATCGTAGAAACCTATACTTATCCCATAGAACAAGTAAAAAGTCCAATTGTATCAACTTTATCAACCGTGGTGCTTGCTTAGCATGGACGATGTTAGGTTATGGTTTACCAATAAAATATTATTACATCATTGCTCAGTGCTCACGAGAAACATCAAAGTCAAAAGTACTTAAAAAAATGGATTTTTTGTTCTATAAGGAAGAACACTTTTGTAAAATGTGATGGAATATTATTTTAAATTATGTGAACTATTGAAAATTATATCTACCTGTTTTCAAAACTCAATCGATATCAGTAGGTGCCCAAAATCTGGATTAACAGCTTTATTGTGATTTATTTAAAAAAAATTACAAATAAAAGTTTAATCAAAACCCGATAAAATGTGAAAAAAAAATTCCAAAATGGTTACAGCAGCTATACCGCCTCTTGTAGCTTAAATACATTAAACAGTGGCCCTCCGAAATTATGCCAGAATTAATTTTAGAAAAAAGCCAGAAAATAGAGTAGAAATATTAGAAATAATTCTAGCCAGATTTTTGAAAAAGAGTCAATAAACAAAATAGAAACTAGGCCAGAAAATTAATAGGCATAGGGTGGACCAAAAGTCTCTTTTCTATATACAAACAAATAGTAAATTTTGTATCCACATACACATATGTAAAGGGTGGTTTTTTTAGCCGTGTGGTTTTCAAGAAGAAATAAAACGCATATAATTTCATGTTATGGCCGAGAATTTAGCTTTATTATAAAGATAAGGGGTTGACATTATGTTTAAAAAATGATTTCGAGCAAGTGGCCGCAGCGGCTGGCTCGAATAAATTTCAGCCGAGAGGCCCAATTTTCGACAGCTCCAATTGTTGCGACTCCATTGAACCGATCTTGTTATAGTTTTGCAATCTTGTACTTACTCATAAAAAAGTTCAAACAAAATTGCATTTAGAAATGTTTAAACACAAAAAATCCAACAAAAATTCAATGACATTATTAACCATTAGGCGACGCATTTTCAATCTGTATTTACTTATATATTAAAGTTGTTAACGACAAAAGCAAGTTCGTGCGATCTGCATATTTTTATTGGAAGTATTAGTACCTACATTTATTTAGCCGCCAATACGGACCTGATTGAAACAAATGAGTACCAGTACATACATATCTGTCTTAATGTAGATAATATAATTTTAATGGATCCATTTTAAATTACATAATATAGTAGGAACTACTATGTATGTAGTATGTGCTTATATTTGCAAAAACTATATTCTTCGGATGATAAGTGTCCTTATCCTGCCCCTCCCCCCCATACACAATAATTTACTGTAAAGACTATTAAATATGCATTTACCTAAATGGACTGCATTTATACATGCAACAAGTAGGAAGGTAGTGGTAGTGTTCTCAGGATTGTTGGCAATGATTTTAAGTGTTTAATACTTTTTCTTATGTTTATGTCTTCTTGTTCTTTTATTATACAAGTACCCAATCACAAGCTATAAGTAGAGATACTGGTTGAATACTTTGTAACTTGGGAGAAAATCACTTTACAGGGTGATTCGCATAAGGTGTGACAAAAAGCTAGAGCGTGTATGTTGTAGAAAAAAATCGTATGAGAGAGAGGTGTCTATTCCCCTTCGTTTAGCCGGAAGGGGCAATTTTCTAAAAAAAATTACTAAAAACAGAAAAAAATGTTAAAAAACAACTGTAACACTCACAATTTGTAAAGCCAGAAATTCCTTTTCTTATCTTATTTTAAAATAAAGCTGTTTCAAGGAATGCATTTTTAAAAAATAATTTTCAAACTCGAAATTTTAAAAGTGTGATTTTTATTTTATTTTATTTAATTTTATTTTATTTTATTTTATTTTATTTTATTTTATTTAATTTTATTTTATTTTATTTTATTTTATTTTATTTTATTTTATTTTATTTTATTTTATTTTATTTTATTTTATTTTATTTTATTTTATTTCATCTGAAGATGACCGTAAATGGGAGAAGCGCGCGGAACGTTGCCCTTACAGAAAACCCATTTTGATAAAACAATTTTATTATTTGCAAGTGTTGTTGAAAGTTATATCCGTTCATGGTGATTTGGCAAAACAGACTGAATAAATGACAGCTAATTTGACAGATTTAGCTTCAACAAATATGGCCGCTATCAACTGTCAAAGTACAGAGGTCCATATTGGAATACCCTTTAGTAATATTTCTTGAGAAAAATACTACCATACCACGTGGCAGTGTTGGCTTTTGGCTCCTTTAGGGGCCAAATGGCCCCTTTTTCAGACTCGAGACCCGTGGCCCCCACTTTTTTAAAAAAAGATCAAAATGGGCACTTTTTCTGTTTAACCGCCATATTATTCACTAGATACACCCATATTAAAACTTAAATCCAGATGTATTTACATTGAATTTGTATGCTTTACATCTGGATTTAAATATTTAATTTGGATGAATTGAGTGAATAATATGGCCGTAAGTAATGGCCTTTTCGATTGGACTCAGAATGACAGTTCTTCTTCTGAAAAGAAGAGAAATTTGCTTCTGATTTTGTTTTCAGAATCGTTCCAGAAGGGCTCACACGTATCAAATCGTTCTCCCGGATTAACAATCGAAAAGGCCATAAGATTCTATTCTTTATTGAACGAAAAAGAATGAAAAAACGAAACAGTAAAGGTAACTGAACGTTGCCGTTTTATTTTCTTCGAGAAACGCACCAATCTAAACCATCCAGATCCAAAACTAAAAAATTGACAGGAGAAAAATATATAACACTATTTTCTTATTTTTCATTTCGAGAATATTAAGAATTTTACCGCTACCCCATGGCCCATACATTTTGTTTATGTTTGTTGCACGAAATTCTTATATCACAAGTAATTAATTTTATAAAATATAATTACATCAGACAAAACTTTTTCAATAGGTTTTTAATAATAACACCGAAACCAAAACAGAGCACAAATTGATGCCGATGATTTGGGAAATTGGGTACCAAATAAAAACCTTATATATAAATAAAGAAAGAATATTTTAAACAAATAAAATATGAACATGTTTTAAATTGTGTATTTAGAATACAGTTAAATTATTATCATTTTTTTGTAATGAATTTGTTGTTTTTGCTTTAATAATAATTGTGGAGGCCCCTTTTTTGGCACGGGCCCCTTTTTGGGACCCCTTTTGAAATTTTTCAGAGGTAACACTGCCACGTGGTCACATCACAGCTGATATAATTACGTCTTCTTGATGTAAAGAAAATCTTTTTTTTGGCGCCACAGAATTTTTAGAATTTCAATATTTTCTCGCAAATTTTGTAATTCATATTTTTTTTAAATACTCTCTCGTTGCAACTTTTTGGAGTTAACAAACAGGAATTTGTGACAATTTGCAAATTTTTGTTTTGAATTTTTTAAAGAATTTTTAAGTTATCAAACAAGCTTACGACAAAAATTAAACATCAAATGCCCTTGTCAGCTTTTTATTTATGACGTGACCTTTTTTTTAAGAAAATAAGACTTCAAACACCACTCATTCCCATGCTAAATAATAAAATAAATTTAATATTGATTAAACAATATCTAACGGAGGTTACCAAAAAAAAAAAAAAAACACTCTCATTCATTCAACAGTTTGAGATGACGAAGGAAAAGCGCTGTGGTTAAGTTCAAGTAATATGGATGGCTACTTACTTGTCTGACAAAAATTATTTTAACAAAGTCTTTTTTAACTTGAATCATCTGAAGTATAAAGAACAAAATAAAAAAATAAAATGTGCGTGCTGGTGGGATGACAATATCCACTCAGAAGAAGATGCTAAGAGTTCATAAGAAAAATTTCCACTTCCAATGAACCAACTCAATATTCAATTACAACTTGCGTAAGTAAAATTTTTAAGGTATAATACAAATTAAATTAAATCCCCTAGAATGCACAAATACACCCCCACAAACTTTTGTTTTCTCAAATACAATTTAATGGAAAAGAGATTATTCCCTAAAGAGCAGCAAACATCAGGAAGCGGAAGCTGAAAATTGCCAACTTTTCAAAAATAACACAATAAACTTCACCAAGGGCAAGAACGAGCAAAAAGACATGGACAAACACTTCTTTAAGGATACGAGCCTGAATTAAATATGATTTTAGACGAAGAAGGATTTTCTCTCTGACCCGTTTTGGTCAAAACCACATAAAATGCACAACGTGGTCACGTGTGGACTTGATCTATCGAGAGTACAAAGGTTTTTACTTAAACAAAGGCTAAAGAGCCTGTGCTTAAATGTATTGGGAAATCAACATGAAAATTTATAAAATCCGTGTGAAAATAACTCTTTCAAGTAAAGCTGATAAAAACAAGTTTACGAATAATCTATGTTAAGGGTCTTTTTTAGAAGTGTGGATTTTAAGAAGAAATAAAATGCATATAATTTAATGTTATGGCCAATAATTGAGCTTTATTATAAAGATAAGGGTTTGCCATTATGTTTTAAAAATGATTTCGGACAAGTGGCCGACGCGGCTGGCTCGAATAAAGTCCAGCCGAGAGGCCCAATTTTCGACAGCTGCAATTGTTGTACGCGATGGCGGATGGACTCATTCAGGTCTTCTTCGATACTCTGCGCCACAGCAGCAATAGCGTATTCGGTGTGCACTGTACGGCGTCTCTGAGGATGCGCATTATCCACTAGAGTAAACGTGGTGTCAAACCTATCCATGGTTGCTCGAATTACCGACTCTGCCTGGTGATTATGTCGACCGAATATTGGAATATATTTATTATGAAATGGCAAACCAAATTGAGCATAGATAAAGTGACAGCTGTCAAAAACACCAACTCTGAAAAATGTATTGCCAGAATGAAATCCACACGTCTAAAAAAAAAACCATTTACTATGGTTCTTATAAGGGTGTCCATCGGGACCATTCTAAAATGGGAACCTTTACTCTCAATCTTCAAAAAAGAGAATTTACAAGGAAAATAGAAAACAAAAAGAGAGAGAAGAAAAATTTAAAATTTTAAAAAACAAATTAAAAATTAATTTTTAAAGAAGAAAAACAGGTCCAAATAAGGAAAAACAAATACAACATTAGCAAACTATATATAAATAAAAGTTAATTGCTCTTAAAAAAGTATTACACAAGCCTTCAAATTGTGTCCCCGAATTAGAGAAAATATTTTTTCTATGTTTGCATTTTGTCGTCTGAAAAGTGATCAGGATAACTTAAATTTTGAAAAAACTTTGTCCATTCTTCACTTGAAAGTGATTTATTGAAATTTAAGTCTTTTGAAGTCTCCTTAAAAAAGTTATTCAATTCACAAAATTCCTCAAAATATTTACTATCATTTATAGTAACTTTTTTAGAATTAAAAAAAAAAAAAACAAAAGTATTCTCGACGTCTTCCCATTTTAAATTATTTTTAGTTCCGTCCAATAAAAACAGGAAAACTCTTACATTTACCTTAGATTGGGGTACTGTGATCTGCATGCCTTACGTGCAAATAGAACAAAAAAGATCGGAGCTAAAAAAGAGAACATATTCCCTTTTAAAGAGATACGACGGACACCCTATTCTCATGGCCTGATAATCATAGACTTTTCCCATTTTAATGTAGGATGTAGGTACTGATATTTTTAGAAAAAAATAAGATTCTTCCTAACGGTATTTTTTTTTTTTGGAATGGCGAATATACCGTTGGTTTTGTTCTATATGATACCAAGTTTTAAAAAATCGACCAATACGTTTAGACTGCACCAGAGCAGACTTCGTTTTCCCCGTCATCGAAGCAGAATTCATAACTTCGGCCCATAAGCCATAAATCCGTCTATCTGTCTGTTTAAACTACGACCCAAATTATAAAGGCAAGCATCTATCTTCAAACTGGGAACTAAGATTTTTAGGTGCGATGCCCCAGAGAAGGAATAGAAATTTTTTTAAGTTCAAAGGTACGGGTAACTGCCGAGCAGAGGCATGGCCTGTCATAGTAACTTACTACTATAGCTTCAAAGTATCCGAATATCCGAAACAGTTACGGATATATGAAATGGATCCGGATCCGGATGCAGGAAAAGATATCCGAACTATTCGGATATTGTCGGATATCAGGATCCGGACCAAGGTTCCAAGGTTCCGCACTATCCGGATAGTATTGGATACCCAGATCCAGATTCAGATCCGGATCCAGTTTGATAAATTAAGCTAATAGTAAAAAAAACGAAAGTCTTTCTGTCATGAAGCATTACACAAGCATTTGAAAAACTTCGTTTTTGCCCTCATTTACCTTTTACTATAAACTTAATTTATCAAACTAGATCCAGATCTGAATCTGGATCGGGGTATCCAACACTATCCGGATAGTTTTAGACCTAAACTGTCTCATTTAACTATCCGGATTTCCGAAACTATCCGGACATACTCGGATCTCAGTTGTCTTATTCATAGGACTCCTGATATTCGGATAGGTATCCGGATAGTTTGAAGATTCAGATCTGATATGAAACACTACTTACAACTCTGAATCAGTCCTTTGTGAGTGTTGTTTGCAGAAATGGAGAGGACCTACATTTTCTGGTCAATCCGAACGGCAAAAGTGAGAGGCATTTATTCATGAAAAGAGATAGGCACTGTTGAAGGATTTGTCACTGCCTCGCAAGAGGCAGTAGCCGGTTTTTATTTTATTTTAGCTGGATGAAGATGTAAATTGAACCCTCCGGGTTTCGGCATAACACTTCTACGCACTAACCCCACGCTACTGGCTACGGAATAATAATGCATAATGCATATTCAAATTTAAAAAAAAAAATTTGTTTCGGGCTTAAAAAACAAAATTTAAATCAATATCTTGAAAACAGGTTGATTATTTTTTCTTTTTAATTCGGTTGTTATACCTTGATTGGCATACTAAATTTTGGAATTTCGGTTGAAATAATGCATTGCAACTGCAACTGATGCACGAATGTTTCTGAAGAAAGTTTATGAGAGTGATTCGCTGATCCCCTGTTTATCCTGTGCCTTCAACGAGGAATATTGCACCTGGTGTAAATGTAGAACTTTATATTTTATTTTATGTAAGACGTTAACAATAACTTTTCCTTAAATTTAGACTGGAAATCTTATACAAGCAAAAGCAATCATGTATATACCTATACATTTTTTGTATGTTTAATGATTTCAATCTTTCTCTTTAGAAATTTCGCCTTAAAGCAATCTATAGATACTCGATACAACATCTTACTTACACACAAAATCAATTTTTTTCTTGCTTTAATTTAGACTTGTATGTATACCTTAAGGCATCCTATACAACTCAAAATTCACGCCTTATATGAAACAGCTAGGTATCATAACATTCCCCTGCTGTTGGTTCCATATTATACAAAACACCCAGCATCAACAGCTAAATTGTTTGACGAAGTAGCTATCAAACACAATTTACCGTTGATTCCATAAGTGTGGGTTAAAAAGGAAACTTGTGTTTGAAACTTAAAAGCAAGCTACGTTATTATATCTAGATAATGAGTGCTGTGTTAAAAAACAGCAGTACCATTCAATTTGTATTTGTTTTTTTTTTTTTACTTCTAGTTAAACGTACAACACTGGAAAATAAATGACAAACAAAATCACAGCATGAAATCACAGCTGAAAAATGAGCTCAATATTGAAGTGACATATTGATGTGATGGGAGGGTGTATTTTTTGCTGAATTGTAACCCAGTGTAATATCACATTTCAGTTGTGAAGAATTAAAGCGAGTAATCGTGTAATAATGTGACATAATTTATCAAAGCAACTTCCTAGAAAAGGAGATCATATTTTTCTTCTTGTAGTATTAATGCATTGAATTAAAGGAAGTTTAAAAATAGCTTTAAGTAAGTAGGTATTTTCTGTTGCTTTAACAAAATGATTAGATTCAATACTGATTAGGTAAGGTCTGAATAAGTTCCTGGTAACATTATTGTGCCTTGACCACAATACGCCCCCAAACAAATTATTATTATTAGGACTAAATGCAAATTTTTTGAGAAACACAAAAATTGCTTTCGCTTAATTTATTATTATCATAATTCCACGCAAATTCTATAACGACTTTTGGATAAGCATCACTTATGAAAATGATACCTAAATAAAATTTTTTTATTAATAACTAAGCTAACTCACCTGGTCAACGGATCCATAATGATGACGCGCAAAAACTCCTCTCCTTGAAATCAATTCAGTTGCTGAAGAGCTGAAAGAATAAATCAAAAATAAAATTAAAATAAATTTATTTCAAACAAAATCACTTTCAAGGATAAATAGCAATTATGGTATGTGTGTGGAGTGTGGTATAGGTTTGTCATTTGCGCAGCGTGTTTCAATATTGTTCTTATAGTGCATATTTGCTGCAGTCGTACAGTATTACGTAATGTGATTTTTTACTTGCGATATAGGTACTATATGGGAAGTTATGGATTCGTACAAAAAATCGAACTCGAGATTTTGATCAAACTTTACATTACGATGGTAGAGAAGTCAAAAAAAGTGGGTCTCGCAAAAACGTCCGTCTGTCTGTCTGTCTGTCTGTCTGTCGGTTCGACTACAGCCTAAACGGATGGGTCGATTTTCTTTAAACTTGGTATCTAGCGTTTTTTGGACATTCCGCCCACCCGTTTTTTTCTCTTTTTTTTAGGACCAAAATTAACAGTAGCTGTCATAAAAATTTCTTGGCCAAAAAGGAAAAACTTATTTTTCTCAAATCCAGCGCTACCGAATTTGTTTTTAAGAACTCAATATATTTAAATAGTTATAAGTTGCTGTTTAATAAAAAAAAATGGTTCCGAAAAATGGTTATTAATGGTACCTCCCAAAGAACCATTTTTTTGATTTTCGCTTTTCTCGAAAACGGTTTAACAGATTCTGATCAATTTTTTTATGAAGAAGTATTGACACATTCTAAATAATATTGTGTACCAAAATTTTCAAAAAAATATTTTTTAGATTTTTAAAAAAAGTTTTAATATTTTTTTTTTGAAAACTCAATATTTCAAAAACGATTTGGCCGATTTTTATTAAACTTGGTAAATAGCAGTTTTTTAACTTTATCTAGAAGATTTTTGAAAAAGATTATTCTAATACCCAAAAATAACGGTGCCTCCCATACAAATGTTAAAAAACCGTTAAGAAAAATATTTTGTTTCTCAAAAACGACTCATACGATTTTCATAAAAGTTTTTTTGTGTGTTAAAATTAGTACGATCAACCATTTAAAATTTTTAAAGTTTATATTTTAGGTTTATTAACAGTACCTCTCATAGAACGTTTTCTTTGATTTTCGACTATCTCAACATCTGATCAACCGAATAAAATTAGATTTTTTATACAGAAGGTTGTAACAAATATAAATAAAAGTGCGTATCAAAATTTTTTAAAAAATGATTTTTGGATTAAAAAAAAAAAAATCAAAATTATTTTTTGAAAATTCGATATTTCGAAAACTGGTAGCAGATTTTTTTGTGAAGTTCAATTTTTAACGCAACATTAATAAATGCTTTAAATTGGCGTACCAATTATTTTTCTCAAAAATGTTAAAGAAATTTTATATATAAAAAATTAATTATTTTTAAAACCGCTCCTACGATTTTCAAAAGTTTTTTCTCATAAATTAAGATTTATATAAGAAATCAGATGGTGTACATCGCGTTGGGTTAAAACGGATTCAAAGTATTTTAATCAATTTCTTTCTAATTTTGTTGATTTAAAACAATTTACCAGCTTAAATAATACAATTTTATTTCATGCATATTGCATATGTGCAACACTGGGCTATATTGTTAATTTTTGTATACTCACATAATATAACCTGAAACTAAACTAAGATTTGGCAAATGGATAAAATATATACTCCTATAGCTAATTTATTTCAGACTATAGAACCACAATGTGATCGCGCATAAGAGCAAGTTCGTGCGACGCAGTCGTGCATATTTTTTTATAATGCAATACATTTTCATGTCTGAAAATTTTAAATGTGCAACTTTGGGCCGCGTATACGTATATTTAGAAATCAGCTGTTGACTTGGATATATACAAGACAAATTGAAAGTTTAAATCCAGATTCTTTAAATGCAAAAGAAATTTGAAACCAGATTCTTTAAATGGAAAAGAAACTTGGCATACACCCCAAATCCTATAGTGGGCCAAGCAGGGGGGTTGATATATATTTCATACAAAAGTAGTTTTAGAAATTATCAATTGTCTCAAAAACCAGAAGACATAAATCAATTCGGTTTTTTGTGGTCGATTCAAAATTGATATTTGCATTGACCACAAAAAGCCAATTCAGCGCCTCATTTCACAATTTTGAGAAAAATTAGTCTAACATTTTTTTGCCATTTTTTTTATCAAAATTTTGAGTTTGCATGTGAATTTTTTTTAAAACTATCGGCTAAAATAATTTTATTTAAATGTTGGATTAAAGTATAGATTCCTAGCTTTCCAAAACGGTATATTATTTTACTGTAAGTGTTGTCGTTGTTTTTTAATAATTATTTTTTCATTTTAAGTAATTTTTTTCTAAAATTGCCCCTACCTCTTCAACGGGGCGAGATGGACCTCCACCCCTCATAGTAAAAAAATGCTTGTTTTTGACCCCTCTAAAAAAAAACCGTTATCAATTTTTGGCGCCAAAGTTATCGTACTCGTGCCAGCCGACGAAATTGAACCCCGCCAATTACTCTCTTTAATGATGCGTCCATACAAAATAAAATATAGAATACTCTTATCGATTAATATACTTACAAACACTGCAAACAGCAGCAGTAGGTACCTTCTTTTGCAGACTCTAAAAGTTATATTATTTTCAAAAAAATAATGCAAGGATATGAAAAGGGAAAAGTTTTTTAATAATGAAAAATGGAAGCAATATCAAGCATTAATGACTGTTGTTCTTGGCAGAAATTCCATAAACTTCTCAAATATTGTCTTCTTTGCGAGAAGAGTAAATATTGAACATAAATAGGTTTCCATGACACGAAGATAAAGAAATTTTATATAATATGTATGTATGTTGGTTTCTATGTGTAGGAGCTGGTGATGTTGATGGTGTGATGATACTGATCAAAGAGAGTGCAAGGAGGTATAGACATAGGCAAACAAATTCTTGAAATTGATTTCAAAAAACGACACCCATCAAGGCATAAGAGAACAAATGAGTTCTTCTATTGTTTCGCATTTGTGTTGGTATAAAGTATTGTCGTATCGCACGCAGTACAGGCTTTGACATTACTGATGCCACAGAAAACAAACCAATGAGTGAGTGGGTGAACCGATCGGGATTATATTTAAATTGAATTTTAATACAGTGAAAAATTAATTGGGAAATGGATTTTACATCCAATGGAAAGAGTTGCAAAGATATTATTTTTGTTTGAATAATGCCTTCCTACGCGTGTTGTCACAAAGTGGTATTCTTCTTGCATCCGTTTATCCTTCTTCTTCAAAATTCTATCTCGAAATAGGAAATGGGTTTTGAATTAAATTTAGGAGAGGAATAATTTACATATATCTATAAATATTTAACAGGAAATCAAAAAACAAATTTACTAAATACAGACGACAAAATGCTCTTGAAAGGTTTCCTTATAAACTAAAATGGTACCTTTAAGTAGGTACTAAATTTCTAAATATTTGAAGAAGTTATTTTCCTTGTTTATCAAGTAATACATACAAAATACAAACAGGTCCTCTTTTCTGGATGATTTACCAAACTCTTGGAAAAGAATTTGATGTCTTTGATTACTTAAAAAAAAAAATTATGTGTGCCTATGTCAAACAAATGGACGCACAATGCCTACGAAAGTTAAACATCTTTCGATTTTATGTATCAACAAACATAAACATACCGAAATGATAGAATTTTTCTTTCCCTCTTCTCAAAAGTTAAAGCAATTATTGAAGGAAAAATGATTTAAATCCTTGCTTGATATAATGTATACAATTATAATTTGTACAATCTACACGTGTAAATTCAATCAGTTCCTATAGCTTTGAGGTGAACTTCTGTTCTTAAATCAGAATTTTTTTTTCCAGATTTTCTTCATTTTATGAAATGATTTTTTTAAATAAAAAAATTTGTATAACAAATCTATACTCAGTACAACAAAAAAAAGGCAGTACACGTCTTATGGGAAAGCTTTTTCAAAATCAGTAGCGTGCCATATTTTTCCACCATATTAAATTGAAATAACTCCTCCACAAAAAGTTGTTGCCCGCCCGTGAATTTCCAATAGCATCTGACACAGACCCAACGTCCTATTCAAAGCGCATCTGAGTGTGGTGCCCTGAATTGCTGTGGCCAATGGCGATTGGCTGCTGCTTGATGTGTATTCAGAGTTACCCTTGTCCATTTGGTAATTCGTTCAGCTTTTTTTTCCTTGAGTTTCTGTTAAGGTGCTTTTGATTTTAGAGCTTTAAGAAAAAGCTTTTATTGATTAGTGTTATCGTGTACACTACGACAACCCTGTGAAAGCTTTAATGACGGACAGATTTATGCAATCCACTGTAGCCAGAATGAGAGGCAAACGTCCTATCTCGCCTACACTACTAATTTTTGTTGGACATAGTATAGTAGCTTAAATCTGAGTGTTCGACCATTACCCCTTGCAGGGTTTCCGCCATCTCGATTTGAATAATTGTGAACTTCTTTTTCCCTATTTTCTACAGAAATAGTTTTTTTTAGAAATCGATATATTTTCAAAGTGTAAAAAGTCGTATGATGTAAACAAATATTAGAATAGGTACCTACCACTGAGGGCAGAAAATGCTATTGAAATTGCTTATCAGGTATCAGCTTTTAAGTTTAATATATAAAGGGTGTTTTTTTTAGACGTGTGGTTTTCAAGAAGAATTTAATGTTGTGGCCAAAAATTTAGCTTTATTATAAAGATAAGGGTTTGCCATTATGTTTTAAAAATGATTTCGGACAAGTGGCCGCCACAGCTGGCTCGAATAAATTCCAGCTGATAAGCCCAATTTTCGACAGCTCCAATTGTTGCGCGCGATGGCGGATGGACTCATTCGGGTCTTCTTCGATACTCTGCTCCACAGCAGCAATAGCGTCTTCGGTGCGCACTGTACGGCGTCTCTGAGGATGCGCATTATCCACTAGAGTAAACGTGGTGCGAAACCGATCCATGGTTGCTCGAAATTATGCGATTTCGCCATTAGTCCGAGCGAATATTGGACGGAGAGAGCGATGCGTAGCGCGAACCGAACCATTATTTTGGAAATAAATTTGCACGATTTGGAAACGTTGTTCAGGAGCAAGTCTATTCATTATGAAATGGCAAACCAAATTGAGCTTACATCGAGTGACAGCTGTCAAAAGGACCAACTCCGAAAAAAGTATTGCCAGATTGAAAACCATACGCCTAAAGAAGCACCCTTTATTAATTGGAGGTTAAATGTAAAAAGTTTTCCGAAATTCACGCAAGAAGTTTAATAATTTAGCTTGTAAGCCTGGGTTTTTAATTAAAAATTTTAATTTTTTTATTGTTCATATATAGGTAGTTTACATTATAAGGTTATACAGGGAATATAATACCAGGTAATGGTGTCCCAAAATTCATACAAGATTTGAATTTCGCGCCATTGAATTGATGCGCTAAAGTGTTGCCAAAGAAAAAGAAAAAGTCAGCATGACAGTTGAGGTTTATTGAATATGGAGTGTTACACAAAAGAACACTGCGTTTTTATTGTTAAGAAACATTTTAAAAATATTGAAAATTTTTGTATCTACTGATTTTTCGAACAAAATCATATTTCCAGTATGATGAAATACATTCTCATCTTGATGCTTGATGGCTTCGTTAATCGTCAAAATTTTGTCATATTTGGGGTTCAGAAAATCCACGAGTGTTTGAGAATCATATGTAGGTATCTAAAATTTAGCAATTCCAGAGGGAAAAAATCGTCATTTTCCAACTTTTCTCTGCATTATTTTGTATGAAATTCAAGGCTAAAAATGTTTCCCTCGACAAGCCGAAGCCGAAGTCTAAAAATTGAAAAAAAAAAAAATGTTGTTAGATCGAGGCAAAATAATTGCCGATCAATTGTTTTGCACGGAAAAATTTAAAGAAAGAGAAATTAAATAAATAAAAACAGTCGTTGGCAGTAAATTCGAATGACATATACTTGTCATGTTTTGACATTTCATGACAACGGGTGGCAATGGCGCAGTGAATGAAGTGCTTGACTGCTAATATAGAGGTGTGGGTTCAAGCCCCACTATAGGCAGTATTCATTTCTATATTCCGCCAGTTACAACTGGACACCACCCATTGGGATTCCATGAGATAATCAATACCTTATTTCTCAGTCCACTGTGCCAGCAAAAATACTTTCCTATCCTTCTGTTCCTTCTAACTATAGTGCCGTGCAATTCTGGTTGCAGTTAAAAGACCTAAATTCTTATAGGCATATAGTTGTATAGTTATTATTAGATACAATGAGATATTTTGCATTAAACAGTAAATCAACAATCTTTACATAGTTTGTATTCACCATCACCTCAATTATTTTGACATGCGAAAATGTTTTCAAAGATTTTTTTTTTCCGCACGGGAACTGTTTTATTTTTTGTTTGTAAAAAAATGTTAAAATGCATTATTGTTTTAACAATTGAGAAGCATCATAATTGCAAAATTATAACAAAATCGGCTTAACCTTGGCAAAGATGTACGCGAATAACCCAAAAATAAGACCATTTTCTCAAAAACCGTGGAATGCCTAATTACGTTATGTGAATTTTTTGAGAAAAACCTGACACGCAGTTTTCTTAAAATTGACTTGGTTATTGCACGTACGAAATTTAATCAAAATCGTTAGAGCGGTTTTCGATAAAATTTGAAAAAAAAAAATAAAATATTTGTATGGCAGCTACCCGTTCTAGATGAGCTAAAACAAAAATTCGAATTTTGCCTCTAGGGAATCACATACAAATGCTCTGTAACAAATTTGAAGCAAATCGGTCTACCCGTTAAGGCTCTAGCTCAAAATACAGTGGGCGCACAGACACACAGAAGCACAACTTTCTTTAAACACAGTTACAAATACAAAAGCTAATATTTCCTCTTAAAATCAAGCCTTAAGCAAACTTTCTATACCATTATAGTATTAACAGACCAATTTTCGTTAACATGAGTCAGGGTAGACCAAAGTATAAGCTTTTTCTTAAATCCCCGATAAATGATTTCGATACGCCTTTACTGTAGAACGATTTTTTCTTAGAATATAGCCAAAAATCTTTTCCCAAATTATCCTTCACCATTAAAAGGGGACACCCTGTATACTTGGAAATTGCAATAGACATTATTATACCCACATCAATTTGTTAAAGAAAATTCTTGAAGTATCAACCCCTGGCAGTTGGTACCTACATAATACATCCGTTAAAGATGACACCAATTTAACCTCGGCTATTATATCCTCCTCTTGTGCTAATGTGATATTTATTAAACTGCTATACGTTCTTCTTCACATATCCAAAATGTTCTCTTATGGGAAAATAAGTTCAATGATTATCTTCATTAACTTATGGCATGATGGGTTATATTTTCATATATTATACAACCAAAGCTGATAGTTTAACTTTTAGTTTTGGGCGGAAGATTGAAATTTATTTTTCTAACTTTCTATCCCTCTTGAGATCATAAAATTCGAATTTAACATGACACAACTCTACACAAACTCGTTAACTATCCTACGAATATAATTAGCATTACATAATACTAAACCCTTGAAAATAGCTTTATTCGTTGTTCCGGTTGTACTACAAAATTTCATCTTATTTTCATTCTAGTTTAAAAACCATAACAATCGCATATGTTTAACTTTTGTAAAATGGTCACATTCACGAGGAGCTGAAACAAGAAGTCTTTAGAATAACAAATGAGTATATATCTAAATATAGATGTACATATATATAAATGTACCTACCTATGTTGTTTTGAATTTTATAACAGGCATTTTCTTATATCATTTCTCTTATCGGACCGTAACAACTGACATCGAATGAAAAATACTGTTTATGTTTATTTAAATGAATATACAATTTCCCATAGTGTCTGGTACCTAAACATGTACCATATAGTCGCAAAACTGACCAGCAGCAAATGAAAGAGCTTACACGCTTCGCGTTGCAATTTCAACACAACTATGTATAAGTATATTATTTGTCAATTTTGCAAAATTTACATAGTTAAGGACCCAGAGAAAGTTTTCAACCAAAACGCCCACAACCTAAATCTGTGGCATCAAAGTTACTCTTTTATAGTGAAGTGAATAAAAAAAAAACTTTTCAGGCAGTCACACGCAGTCATTCCAATGGCACTAAAACCAATTAGTGTTGGCTTTTTGTTCAGTGCTGGACTATTTTATAGGTCAAACACGTCAAATAGGGAGGGCCAAAAATAAAAAAAAAACTCAAGTTGTAACATAATACTATGCATTTTACTAGACGAACAATTTTGTTAAAATTAATATTTTAGCTTTTATAGGCATTTTATAAGGCAGGAGCTCCCCATGACCTTGGTTTGAAGAATTTCTGACATTACTTAATGCTCTTTTAGATCTTTTAAAATGAATAGTTAGAAGTTCGACATCAGAGTTTTTATAAAACATCTTCGTTAAGGGATCCCAACTAACAAACTCCCAGAGTTAAGCTCTTCAAATCTGAAAAGAACTCCCATAAGATTCTTATATATCCTATTGCTATACTTAAGAATAAATCTCTTGTTATGAAACTCAAATTCGTCTCATAGCATTGTAAGAGCTAAGCATTTTTTAAATTTGAAAGTACTTAAATCCTATATCTAAATCTATTTAAGTCTCATAAGTATCTCGTTATGGAATTAAAACTCTAAACGTCATTTTTAGTCTTTATAATCCCATAATAATACTCCAATGAGACTATGCATAGAAAAGTTTTTTTTAACATTCTAATAGGAGCTACGACGCCAGCTTTGAATTTCAAACGAACAGATGTTGTAGTTGAATTGAACAGTGCGTTCTTTTTGTTCACAAAACTTGCTTCTGTTCATGTTTCTATCGGATTGGTTATTTGATTGGTGGTGGAAGATGTAATTTTAGATTTCAAAGAAAAGTTTGATTGTTTTCTTTGCGAGCAAGTTTCTTTGGTCGATTTTTTGTTCTGTTTGTTTACCTAATTTGGGGGTAGTAGTGAATTTGATTATAAATATTATAACAACAATTTTTATCACTGAAATATACTAAACAAAAAGCACACATTTCAAACTTAAGGTAGTTAATATTATTAGTATTATTAAAAAGAGGAAACAATCTGCCGAAAAATCGATCTCAAAAGCATTATTTTGATAGAATTGATCGAAACAACCTTATTAATTGTACTAATGGAAATCACCATGAGTATCACATAATGTTTATGGTATATATATATATACTGTTGTTGCATCGGCTGTCATCAGCTTTGGAGTGATTTAAATAACACCAAGCTATATCCAGTTAACTTTGATTGTTACTTTATTCGAAAAATTATTAGGTTATAATTTAGTTCCATTGTTTCAAAATGTTAATCTAACACAATTATCGATATTTTGCTTTCTCATTTAAATTTCTTAATAAAAGTTGGCAATTGCAATAAAAAGGAACGCCCCACAGACAAATGTGTTTCGTTTGAAAGTTAAATGTCAAATTTAAGTCCCATAAGAGCATTTTAGTTCCCATAAGAAGTACTGTCTCTCAGAGAAAATTTATATTTACTGAGAGCGACACTTCTTACGGGAGCTCAAACGTTCTAATGGGACTACAATTAGACGTTTAACTTTCAAACGAAACACATTTATCTGTGTTGCTTTCCGTTTCATCATCATCCAAAGATCTCATAGAGATGTTAAAACAAGAGTTAAACTATCAATCAACAGCATCCAGGTTGCAAAATGAACAAAATGTTTTCATTATATTTTGAGGGTTACCGTAGCTTAAAAAAAATATTATAAATAAATTATCTTATTTGGTTTTCCATTCTGACCAAAACTTGTAAAAAGTTGTATAGGTCATATTCATCTTGTTTTCTCTTATTTGCTGTCGATATTAGTTGTATAAAAATGGATTTGTATAACTTAGTATACAGCTCGAAGAATGAGTGGGGAGATTCTTTTTTGTGTTATGACAGCATTATATTAAAACGACACAAGTAAAATGGCATCTTTAAAAATCAGTTGTTTTTGTCAGTTTTTAATGACAAATATATTGGAAGATTTCAGATAATCTTAATAATGAAAAAGCGTCATATTTTGTTCCACTCTAGATCCAATTTTTGTCATAAAAGCACGATTATAACAATAATTGGAAAAAATATGGTATGAATGATCGCATTTTGTGAATTGTATAAAAACATACTTTAGTGATTTTTGCATCTAAAAAAAATATTAATGGTAACCCTTTTTCTTATTATAATTAATAACAAAATATTTTAAACATGCATAATTTTGGAAGCGCGTTGTTATTTTTCGAAGCAAAATGTGGAAATTAGTAGATGCAATTTTAATTGCACCAAGAATTTAGCCTACATATGCCATGATTTTAACAAATATAATACGTCAATTAACTTGTGAGATAAATACTCGCATCAAAAAACACATTATTTTTTGACATGAGAGAATCACAAACACACATAAAAACTATTCGCCTACCTTCTTCAACAAAAGAAATTAAAAATGCGAAAGATACATGTTTTTTTTAAGTTTACACACACTCGTTCTCTTTTTTACAACTTTTGTAGGAAGAGACGCACTCCCATAGGAAGAGTTAAGAGAGCTTTACTAGATTTACAAAGCGGAGTCTATAATCGCATAAGAAGAATAAAACTCTTCCTATAGGATCAAGAGGGTCCCATAACTAGGCCATTTAAGGCTTTTAACAATCTTATAAGAATCTAGAAGAACTCCTCAAGAGTGCATTTCATCATCATCGTCGGCTCGACAACCGGGGTCCGGTCCTGGCCTCCTTCAACAAGTCTCTCCACCCATCCCGGTCTCGAGCCGCCGCCATCCAGTTGCGCACCCCAAGGCTCCGGGCGTCCTGGTCTACGCCATCTCTCCAGCGCAAGCATGGTCTACCACGCTGTCGTCTACCATAGAATGTACCACAAAGAACTTTCCGAGCAGGTTCCTCTTCGCTCATGCGAGCTAGGTGCCCTGCCCACCGGAGTCTACCGAGCTTAATTTTTGTCACGATATCTGCTTCAAGGTAGATTGCGTACAATTCATGATTATACCGTCTCCGGAATCGTCCTTCCTCACATATGGGGCCAACAATTCTCCTTAAGACTTTTCTCTCGAACGCGGCTAAGAGGTAGGAGTGCCTTTTGCTAAGCACCCAAGTCTCGGATCCATATGTGAGTACTGGCAGGACCATGGTCCTGTACAACAGCAGTTTTGAAGTTATGGTGAGATTTCTGGATTTGAAGAGCATTGACAGACTATAGTAGGTTCTGTTGGATTTGAGAAGCCGCCCGCGTATTTCTTCTTCTATATTGTTATCGGCTGCTACTATTGACCCAAGGTATTTAAAGGATTGCACCACTTCAAATTCGTGCTCCGCTACCTTGATTGTTTGACCAACTGTTCCTCTCGCATTCGACGCCACCATGTACTTTGTTTTACCTTCACTAATGTGCAGCCCCAGATTTTGTGCCGCCTGCTCGATCTGGATGAAGGAATCATGTACAGCTTGCTCAGTTCTTCCGATGATGTCGATGTCGTCTGCGTAAGCCAGTATCTGGCTGGACCTGTTGACGATGGTCCCTCTTGTTGCCGTGCCAGAGTCACGGATTGCTTTCTCCAACGCCAGGTTGAAGAGGAGGCAGGCCAAACCATCCCCTTGTCGGAGTCCATTAAAGATGTTGATTGGTTTGGATAGCAATCCGGCTATTTTTACTTGGCTTGTTACGTTGGTCATGGTCAACCTACATAGTCGTGTCAATTTATTTGGGATGCCGAATTCTCTCATGGCTTTGTAAAGTTCTACCCTGGCTATGCTATCGTAGGCGGCCTTAAAGTCTATAAACAGGTGGTATGTTGGGATGTTAAATTCTAGACATTTTTCCATCGCCTGCCTAAGGGTAAAGATCTGATCAGTTGTTGATTTGCCTGGAATGAAACCGCACTGATATTGTCCGATGATGGTTTTAGCGTATGGGGTTACCCGGTCTTGTAGGATAGAGGAGAGTATCTTATAGGCGGTACTCAACAACGTGATACCTCTATAATTGCTGCACGTTGTGACATCTCCCTTCTTATGTATGGGGCAAATGATACCTTTTCGCCAGTCTTCTGGAATTTCTTCATGCTCCCACACGTGCACTATAATCTCATGAATTGCTTGACGTAAAGCTGGCCCACCGTGTTGAAATAGTTCGGCTGGTATACCATCGGCTCCCGGGGCTTTGTTTTTCTTTAGCCGGCCTATAGCCTTCTCAACCTCTTCTATGCTTGGTGGCGGCAACATAGGGTACTCTTCTTGAAGTAGTGGAGCCTCCACTTCTGCAGTGAGCTGACCATTTAGCAATTCATTGAAGTACACTTCCCATCGCTCCAGTATGCTTTGAGGATCGGTGATCAGATTTCCCTCTCCGTCCTTGCAGTATGTGCAGCGTGGTGTGTACTGCGTCATGTTTCGGACGGATTGGTAGAACTTCCGCGCCTGGTGCGGACCTCGCTCTCGGCTTTTCTCTATTTCACAGATTATGTTCTTCTCCCAGGCTGATTTTTTCTGTCTGTGAAGCCGTTTTTCAATTCTTCTGAGCTCTTTATATTCGTCTTCGCGTGCCCGCGTTCTATGAGATTGTTGCATTGCTCGGTACGCAACATTCTTACGTTAAGTCGCTAGCTTGCATTCATCATCAAACCAGTCGTTCCGATTTCTACGACTGCTGCCTAAGATGGAGTTGGCAGTACTAATGACAGTATTCTTAAGGCGTGTCCACTTCTCATCTACGCCCAGCAAACTGGCTCCAGGACTTACTCTACCCAGTTCTAGGGCGAGTCCTAACGCATTACCAAAGGTGTTACTGGTGTTTTCATTGCGCAGAGCAGCCGTGTTGATTCGAACCTGATCGGCGGATGCAATACGTCTTCGCAAGGCAATCCGCCCTCGGAAAACCATACCAACAAGATAGTGATCCGAGTCGATATTGGCACCTCGGTACGTTCGTACCGTCATCAAGTTCGAGTAGTGGCGACGGTCTATCAACACGTGGTCAATTTGGTTACGAGTGACTCCATCAGGTGATACCCAGGTGGCTTTGTAGATATCTTTACGCGGGAACCTGGTACTCGCAACGACCATGTTTTTCGATGCTGCCAATTCTAAGACTCGAAGTCCATTGTCATTAGTGTTCTCATGCAAACTATGGGTGCCTGCGTAATGCCTGAATACCGGCTCCCGACCTATTTTTGCATTCAAATCCCCAAGGATGATTTTTACGTCATACCTTGGACAGGCATTGAGGGCCCTCTCGACTTGTTCGTAGTAAGTCTCTTTTTCTTCGTCTGAGAACTCCTCCGTAGGTCCGTGAACGTTAATGAGGCTGATGTTCTTAAATTTGCCTCGCACGCGAAGGGTGCATAGCCTTTCGCTTATAGCGTTAAAGCCGATGATGGCAGACTTCATTTTTTCGCCGACTAGAAAGCCAAGAGTGCATTTAGCTCCCTAAAATAAGTCTCGTAGCGCTAAAAATGTTACTTGGGGAACAAAAGCTAAGTCTATAAAGAATTCACTGAAAACATTCAGCATTTTCAAAATAAAATGAGAGCTTTCAGACCCGCATTTCTAATGCACACTTAAAAATAGCTATTCTGCAACTTAGGCCGGTATTCACCGAACGGTCATATCTTAAGAGGCTCATAAACCTATTCACCAAGCAATAATAGTGTATATTTATGAGCGCTCATAAGACTTATGAGTAATCCCGACTACTCTTAAGTTATGAGGGCTCTCATCAAAAATTTTCGAAGTCCACATGTCAACTATCACATTGCTCAGTGGCGTAACTCGGATTTTGCTCTGGAGGGGGGCAACATATTTTTTTAAGGAAAAAATATAAAGCAAAAAATGTTACAGGGTGATTCGCATAAGGTATGACAAAAAGTTAGAGCGTGTAGATTGGGTCGAGACATGACAAAAATCTCATAAGAGGGGGGGTTCTTTACTCCCGTTTACCCGGGAGAGCAAATTTTCTAAAGCTTGAAATCTCTTCTATTATTTTCTTTTTAAATAATTTTTTTTTAGTGAACAGTTTTTGAAAAAAAATAATTTTCAATCTCAAAATTTTGAAGAAAACATATTGTTAAGTTATCTATATACATATATTTTTATTATATTTAGAACTTTATGACAATAGAAATGTTATTATTGAAAGTTTAGGATTATATGAAACTAGAGATAAGATAGGTTAAAAATTGTAAATCTATTTGTAAGCTAGGTTTAAGTTTTGTAAAAATAGTTAAGAAATAAAGAAGTTCAATTTTAGTCTCTAAAGAAGTAGGACGTGTTTTTTCTTTGCCTTCCTTCGGCTCGCTCGTGATTTCAGGGTGTTCAGAGAGTTTGTTCACATTCAAAATTTTACATTATTCAGTAGTATTTTTGTTTTCAATTGCCCCCTTTGCCCCCCTCGTAGTTACGCCACTGACATTGCATGAGTTTTTTTTCTAGTTTTAATGTTTGATTCAAATTTCAGTGAAGAAACACGACATATTGAGATAAATAAAATGAAAATAAGTAAATAAATGACAAAATGTAAGCAAAAAATGCAAAACTGCAATGAAATAAAGTGACTTTAAATTCATTTTAGACGTTGTGAAAAGATTTTAACTTTTTGCAACAAAAAACAGCTTCATTTTACAGTTTGAGTATGTCTGGTTGTGAGAGAGCGGCTCACATTTTCGAACTTCGAAAATACTTATGAGTGGTTGATGAATACCACAAACAATTTTCAAGTTATGAGCCTCATAAACTTAGGACCCGTTTATGAGCGATCGGTGAATACCGGCCTTAAAGTCTTTAAAATAAAAACAATCTATATAAAGGTTTAAAGGGAAGCACTTTCGAAATTTGTATGTATACGAAGCAGTAAAATGTCTTGTGCTCTTGAATCTGATTACAGGGCACAATGAAAATAAGAGCAACATGCTCTTTTTCAACAATTATTTACCACTTACTGATCTTCAAACTGAACAGATGCTTTTGATGCTTTTTTATCCATCGAGTTTATTTAGTCTTTCCGCATGCATTCTCCACCGAAAAAGTGCTTCCTCAGTTCAGTGTGGGCTAATTTACTTCTAAAGTTAGGTAACTCTGGTTTGAGTTACCATACTGAAAAACTGGGCCTTAGAACATTAAATTATAGGTACATAAATATAGTAAAGGTTAGGTTGAGACAAGAAAAATATCAAACAAAATATATAGGGAAGGGAATTTTAAACAAAATTACTTGAAATAGAAAAAAAAAAAACATTAAAAAATGGCAACGTTAACAGAGACAAAATTGAAGAGACTCCCAGATCTCTAACTATACACGACTGCCTTATCTTTTTGCTTAGTCCGGCCCAGTTGTAACCACCTACTGCCGTCCGTTTGAAAGTGTACTCTCCTGTTCGTCGATATAAAAGGGTTTCTATACTATTAGAGGAATGTTAGCTTTTTTATGAGAATGGGCTTAAGGAAAACTTCTACCACATGTACGTTCTACCACATTATTTTCTAAGCAGAGTCATGGTCAGATTAAGAAAACAGTCGATATGGAGTGCCTTAAATAGAAAGTTCTCTTTTTTATCTTGTTCTTCTTTATTTTTTTTAAGTGTGTTGTAAAAAGTTATTTTATGTTGAAAGGAATTGATAACAAAAATTTATATTTCATGGTCTTTGAATTTATGATCTTTTGGAGTAAAAAAAGGAAGAATTTTCGATAGACTTGTGTTTCGACATTATATTGATGTTTTGACATTTACAAATTGAAAAATTTAACTTTTTTCGGAAACTAAAAATTATCTTCAGAGTATTAATTACGGTAAAAAAAAATTGTGTGAGTGCCGGAACTCACGGTTAATATGTGTAAACATCAACGTGCGCGGATCCAAAACGGACTTGTTTCAGCTTGAAGGGGATCCTAAGATTTTTTTCACTGAACGCACCCATCCTAGTATGCAGATCGTAACGTTGCACACCGTAACGTTGCATGACGTAACGTTGCACACGAAAGTTCACTTAATTTTGTATTCTATCCTCACGCTGTAATATAAGAGTGGCAATTCAACTAAAGGGTGTTTTTTTAGACGTGTTGTTTTCGAGAAGAAATAAAACGCATATAGTTTAATGTTATGGCCAAGAATTTACCTTTATTATAAAAATAAAGGTTTGCCATTATGTTTAAAAAATGATTTCTGGCAAGTGGCCGCCGCGGCTGGCTCAAATAAATTCCAGCCGAGAGGCCCGATTTTCGACAGCTCAAATTGTTGCTCGCGATGGCGGATGGACTCATTCCGGTCTTCTTCGATACTCTGCTCTACAGCAGCAATAGGATGCGCATTATCCACTAGAGTAAAGTGGTGTGAAATCGATCCATGGTTGTTTGAATTTATTCTATTTTGCGATTATGACGACCGAATATCGGACGCAGCGCGCGATGCTTCTCGCGAACCGAACCATTATTTTGGTAATAAATTTGGATGATGTGGAAACGTTGTTCAGGAGTATGTTTATCAATTATAAAATGGCAAACCAAACTGAGCAAAAATCAAGTGACAGCTGTCCAAAAAACTAACTCCGAAAGAAGTATTGCCAGATTGAAAAATACACGTCCTTTACAATATAGCTATGGGTATTTCAATTTGTACAAAATAAAATTAATTCATTAGCTTTGCTCCGTCCCTAGTATCTCTCTGTCAATGTCTCACAATAATCTACCAATCAGGAGACAATTTGTTGTGTGTTAACACGGTTGGGAGAAAACTAAATATCTGATAATAAACAGTAGGCCAAGTTGTGACATTAAATTCTAAGATATTGGTAGATTTTCTCCCAACCGTGTAAACACATAACTTGATTGTCAGTTCATTGGTAGATAATTGTCGGACATTGTCAATATTGTCAGATCTACCAATCGTGTACACTTAGCTCAAAAAATGTTCAATTCTACCAGTTCTAGTTTGAGAAATTTCGTCCGGCTATTTCTAGCTTAGTTGTCAAATTCCAAGTTGACGTAAACCAGGGGCTCAATTCCGCAAGTGTGAATAGTTTTCCGTGTACACTTTCTATTCACGCTCAAAATATGAGTGAATAAATTTGCCTATCTGTGTACTCTTTATCTGTCAAAAAGATTGCACCTCACTCTTGCGGAATCGCATAATTTAATGTGTACACTAATTTTTGTGCACACAGAAAAAACTCACGCTTGCGGAATTGGGCCCCAGATGACAGGATTTTTTGGTTTGTTTTTTAAAAGTCGTGATTCTTGAAAATAGGCGTATTTTTTTGCAAGTTCATATGGATTTGTCGAAAAAAACGACATCGGGACTTAGGAACTTCTTACTTACAGTACGTAAGTCCCTATAATTATCTGGACTTAGCTAAGTCTATATGGACTTTAAGTTGTTGTTGTATTTACGTGTAAAACTATTAGTCCCGATGTCGTTTTTTTCGACAAATCCATATGGACTTGCAAAAAAAACACGGCTAATGTTTATCAATATTTATTACTGATCTACGGCAATTCTATTCGTTTATCTATATAATTTTTGACGTTTCGTCAGAATTAGTGCAAAAATGAGTGCGCAAACCGTTCCCGACATTTTGACGGTGTATTTTTCTTATTTGAGAGCACTTTATCTCCACTCCTCAAAATTAGAATTTTAGCTGGCTTTAGTACGTCAATCTTGGGAACAAACCTATTATGTTTTGTGATTAAATCCTGTCAATACTTGTTCTTGCACAGCAAAACGGACGTGTGAATTTTGGCGTCATCCCAGCCCATCCCAAGACAACTGGTCCCAAGACAACTCATCCCCGACTATTAATCCCAATATCCAACTGGTACCAGGACAACTCATCCCGGGGCAACTCATCCATGTACAACTCATCCCAGAAATAAGAACTCATCCCTTGGATGTTTTGTGCGAAACAAAGAAAAACAGCGCTTTGTTCCTGTGATTTAGTACTTTGCATACACCAACCTCGCACCTACCCCAAATCCTATAGTGTGTCAAGCAGGGGGGTTGCAAACCTCATACTTTCTTTGGGATGAGTTGTACCGGGATGAGTTGTCCCGGTGCCAGTTGGGTATTGAGATGAGTCGTCGGGGATGAGTTGTCTTGGGACCAGTAGTTCTGGGATGGGCTACACCTAACCCGTGAATTTTAACAACTTACGATAAAATAAGACAAGAGCGTGCACTCTTAATTCCGCACCATGTTATTTAACACTATCTCTGCCAGGTCTAATTTCATGTATTCTTAGTCCCATGCACACTTGGTCTGTTAATTTTGAAATAAATCGATGAGTTGTAAAAGCTTTTCTAAGCGCTCTTTTAAACGACGAATTGAATTAATCAACTGAGAGTTTCTTGAGGATGATTGTCTAAACGCTTGTCAGCCACATCATGTCCTAGATGTTAGATCTTTGTTAATTGTCTTGAAAACGCGAAACACAAGGATTCTAAAGAAAAGCCTAACCTGATGAATTTGTGAAGACAAAACGTTTCCCTGACATGAAATTGCTGTGCCTATACAAAAATAGCAATTTACTTTGTGAGCGATATGTCAGCGCTCATGAGTGATTTATGGTTCACAATTTTTAGCGCACTACCACAGATTAGATAAAATCAGATTTTCCATGCTCAAATTGGTATGTGTTTGTGTAGCTATGTATGAAAAAGTAGGAGAATGTCTACAATCTAGGTACAAAATCTTCCAACATCATAAATTATTCACAATTAGAAGGGGTTGTCATTCGAGGAAAAATATGCAACCCATCATTGTCAGCGCAGTGATTTTAACATTTACCAATTTAATTAAGAAAAAGCGGTTCCTATACACTACAAAGTCCCCTTTTTGTTACTTTGGGTGAACACAGTTGTTGTTGTAGTTTTAAGTACACTCAGAGAAAAACTGCAAGCCTAAATTCAGTATGATCGGGAGTATCTTAATATTTTTGTCATTCTTATGAACTCAATGTTAAAATGAAACGTGAAATTATTTTTAATTCAATAGAAGTTTAAGAACAAGCGTAAATTCTTAAATTAGGAAGAAGAAAGTTGCGATTTGGGTTTAAAATATTTTGTCCTCAAACATTCTAAAAATTGTCACGAAGTCGCATTCAAATAAGAATTTTGAGATTTATATAATCTTTACGAGCTGAAAATAAGATATTTTTTTACTTGGACAAGTATTTTCGAATTTAACATTTTCGAACCAACGAAGTCTTGATTTGTCACTGATTTTCTTGAATTTTCTTCTCAGTGTATATAGTTATTCAATCCCCAATTATTTCCGGTTACTTTTAATTTAAAAATCCTTTTTGTTCTTATCAGTGTGAAAAATGCAGATTTGAAGACCTTTAATGTTGTCAGGAGGTTAAATAACATGAATGGCTAGCTTGATTGCACGAACTTATGCTCTTGTGTTCCAAAGCTATCGAGGTACAGTGGCCAAGAAAAATACCCAGTTTCGAGATATTGACAATTTTGTTTAGATTTGGGTATGCAATGTTATATAACGGAATTTAATAGAAAAGAAGAAAATTACACAAAAAATATTTACAGCAAACGATAATAACAGTTTTTGTTAAAATACACTAAGCAAAACAATTAAATAAAGAGGCTTTTTTGCAGTTTTTTAAAATGTATTTCAAAGAACTGTATCTCTGTGAAAAGTGGTTGTATTGAGATGAAACAAAACGCATTCTAAAGCTTTATGTTCTGGCGCTGAAATCTTTTAGGAGATGAGTTTTTGTTTAACCTGTCCTAACTGAGCAACTAATGAAAACAGAACGAGCCAACAATTTAATTTTTTTTTATTTTTATTCCTGAAGAGTGTCATTTATTTTGAAACATTTTACTTCAAATAACGTACCTAGGCTATACACAAATCTGTACATAAGCGGCAAACAAACGTAGTTCCCGTCAATGACAAGACGTTTGGTGTATCAAAGATGTCCCTCACCATCACCAGGGCTGATGTCTTTCGAGGATTATTTAATTTGACATCAGATTATGCGTTGTTGAAGAAATTGTTTTGTAGTCCCGATGTGGATGTAGCACAGCTGTTAGCGCACATACCTACCCATTTACGCAATTAAATAGGTATAGCAATCACAGATTAGCCATATGAAGATGAGAATGTTTCGTACGTTTCACCCTCCAAAACCCATTTGTTTACATTGTTGTATTTGTAATTTCTTCCCGCGTCGATGAATAGATGTGAATTGCAACAGCAATTTAACGGGTGTCTGAAGATCCCTACTGTCTATGTGTGAGGTTTTCATACACACATTCTAATTTTTTATTTTATATCTGACAGCTCAAGCTTGTAGGCAAATTAAAATGGCTGCCGGGGATTCACATCTTTCATGTGGCTAATCTGGGATAGCAATATTTAAGATTTAATAAAACTCCTCCGATCCAGAGCAAAATTATAGTGACCAAACGATGTCGAAGGCATGATTTTTAATCACTTCTACCTTTACTCATCTTACAATTGAAAATGTCATGGTTTATTAAAATATTTAACTAGGCGTATAATATTTACTCCCGATAAAAAATATTCCACGACAAAAAAAAAATTAATATTACTGCGTCATATTCATCATACTTCAGTTTCATATTCATAACCAGAGTTCGTCAACTCAGCCTGCTGTTTTTTTGTTTTTTTTTTTTGTATGAATACCCCTAGGCGTGCAATGTACACAAAACCATCACCAGGAACGGGCACCCCTTCCCCTATTATTTATTCAATCAATTTTCCAGGTGCTCCTTTTCGTACAACAACTTCCATCCTTGTCGCTATATAGGTTCAAAAACAACCCTTATTATACAGTTATCAATCAAGGGAAATACAAACAAAATGCCCAACTCATTCACGCTTCGCCTTCATCGTTTGTAGGTCAACAAAGTAATTCATTAATATCATTCACCTGTCCGAATAAATCGACACGGCTGGCAGAGTGACGCTTCTGCCATTTCTACTGTGTTCTGTGATACCATCTCTGCTTACCCTTGCTTTATATCTCCATCTATCCAATCAAAGCATAATAATGATACACTCTGTGTCGATGAAATTAAGTCTTGATGTACCTAAGTATAGGTAAAGGTTAAAATCCTTTATTGATAAAGGGAATGTCCATTTTACTATGGAGCTTTGGCCCGGAGTGTACACGAACGAGTTTGGTATCAAATGAAATATAACGTAGAGCCTGATACATGAGTAAAATATTTTTAAAATCGTTCATGGGAAAGTCGAGATATTCGGGCTTGAAATTGCAGATTGCGAAATAAGGATTTCAGATTTTGTTAAAAATAATTGTCCATAACGGGCGAAATAATTGACGTAGAAAAATGATACTTTTTTTTTTTTTTGATATGTATAACACATTTTGAGATATTGAGTTTTAAATTCTAGAAAAGCCACTGTTTTGCACTGTCTTTGCCACAGCGATATTTCAAAAAATTCAGTGATGATAATATATACTTTTTTTAGCTCTATTTTATTAGCTTATTTTACTACCTTTAATTTTATATAAATTAAGTGTATGTCACCTTTCATTTGATACTAAACTCGTCCGTGTACACTCTGGGCCAGAAATGGGCAACTCCATTTGTATCTTATGTTGTTATTTCAATCTTTGATTTAGAGCTTTAAGGCGCAGTTTTTCGTCGGTGCGTTAAACAAGAGTTAGTTAACTTCTAAGAAAATTAATCCACAGTTAACTGAGGGAGCAGATTTTTTGTGGAGAATTCATGCGGAATGACTAAACAAACTCGGTCTTTAGTTAATCCTGAGTGCAGTAAGCGCTCTGTTTAAAAAATCTTTAAACATTTATCAAAAAAAACCTATGGCTGACTAATTTCTTTTGATCAATTACTCACTTTTTAGATGGCATCTACCTTTTGTTCGAATATAGCACATATGGGTGGGATATTCGAATTCGAGATATTAGGCGAAACCCAAAATCTCGAGTATGTTCCTTGTAGGTAGGTACCTATTGGAAGTAAAAATAATGGGACTTCAATTTAGTGACACGAAGTGTATTTTTGGTCACTGATTAAGTTTGGAAAAGGGGTGTCAGAATTGTATTAAAAATACCATCTGGCTTAACAGCTATTGATGTCAAGTTGTCACTTAAAGATTGCACCTTTACTCGAAGCATACCTATACACTACTGATAATATAATCAAGTTTATCGCTAGAATATACTCACACTTACATCACACTCGAAGCTCGTCGCTGAAGAACTCTCAAAGCACCAATATCCTTATTTGGTGGGGCACGATTCTGAGGTGCACATAAACTTTGGCTGCGGTCACGTACGGATTCCTCCCTATAGGAACGAAAAATGGTGGCCAATTTGAGATTGAAGCACAGCATCTTTACGCTGCAGCTGATGGTTTAACAACACTTGAATGCACCCGAATCAAACACGTAACAGATAACCCAATAGACAGACATAAGTTAGCTCGTACAATTGAAGTCGTTAGAGAGCTGATGCAACAACAGTACCGAAGGAAATTGGAAAATTAAAAGTAGAAAAGAGGTCAAGAGTCGCGGAATGTAGAGTTTCACATTTGAATCACAAGGAGCTATATTGGCAAGTATATAGCTAGATAGAGGAAGTTTATTTGGTAATATTGTAGATTGTAGTTCGTAGCACAAAACTACTACTTTTCGTTTTGTTTTGATGACCTATATTCGTTGTGCGGCTTCGGTGGCAATGTCATGGTAGTAAAATGTAGATATATCCTCCTGCTGCGGTGTGAATATCCTTTCGCTTTGCTGGATTGGTAAGTAGTTAAATTATAACTTTGCGTATTTATGGAGTTTACAGTATGGTTAACATGTATATGTATACACTATTTCGAATGGACGCTTGGCTCGCGATTCAAACGTACTACGTAATGCAGGAGGCTTTAAGGACACGTACGAAAAAGAGAGTCGTGTCAGAACTGGCTTGAGCCACAAGATGGTTTGCGGTGGCTGTAATACTCCCCTTTTCTCGATTGCAATGCAAGAAGGAACTTCCCACCAACTATGGATATAGGCATGAGTTTTAGGGTCGTATGGCCGTAATAAGTTCATGGGTCGAACGACTCAATCATATTGTCTTTATCACACGCACCCGGTATATTTATTGCTGCGTTCATAAAAATTGATTTAATTTTTATATCTACCTCAAACACGTACCTATTTCAATTTCGTATTCGTGTGAGAGCTTGAGTTAAAATAATAGAGTAAACAAAATCACATATTTTTATTCGTTGTTATATCCATTTATTCGATTTAGGACGTATGAGTAGGCAATATTAACTTGGACGCTATTTTTTGTTCGATATTTCAACTATTTCGGGGTATTTCACGACTTAAACACGGCAAAGACTTGCGTCTAACTGAAATGAGTTCCTTGATGCAGAATTTTACATAACCTAAATAATACGACCTACAATATGGTCCTTTTGGGGCGCATACCACCTATACTAGTTGCAGTCCACAAAAACAGATGTGTGCCTCTGATTGTATATAATTTATCCAAGAGTTGTCTGCATTGTTATGATATACACATATTTATTTATGAAATATGTTTATCCTAGTTGAACAGCATGGTGGATTCTGTTGACACAGCGCATGGCCGGAACTCTTGACTGCTAGAAAATTTCTAAAGTCTGAAAATATCACGGTTTTGGCTAATAAAAGTTGAATTAGTGCCTGTGGTTTGTGTATTCGATGTTGGACTTTAAAAGCTCTGAAAACTTTCAACATTGTACCCTAAAAAGCTTTTCTTCAAAGTCGATATATTTAGTAGAACTTTAAGCTTTCTGGTCTGAACTTCTGAAGCTGTTGTTGATAAAAGTAATGACATGTCTAATAACGGGTGATTTTTAAGCTGGTTTGGTTTTGGCAACACTGGTTTTGACAGCTGACGTGTGTTTAGTACCTTGTGTCACTGTAAAACAGCTTCAGTTTGGTTTGCAATTTAACCATGGATCGTCTTACAAATGAACAACGCTTGCAAATTATTGAATTTTACTATCAAAATTCGTGCTCGGTTCGAAATGTTCATCGCGCGCTGCTTGTGTTCAGCGATGAGGCTCATTTTTGGTTGAATGGGTACGTAAATAAGCAAAATTGCCGCATTTGGAGTGAAGATCAGCCAGAAGCATTGCAACAGCTACCAATGCATCCCGAAAAAGCCACTGTTTGGTGCGGTTTATGGGCCGGCGGCATTATTGGGCCTATTTCTTCAAAGATGATGCGAATCGCAGCGTTACTGTCAATGGTGAACGCTACCGAGCGATGATAACAAACTTTTTTTTGCCCGAAATGGAAGTTCTTGACTTGCATGATATGTGGTTTCAACAAGACGGTGCCACATGCCACACAGCACGCGAAACAATGGCGCAATTGCGAGGCGAGTTTGGTGAACAGTTAATTTCACGTTTCGGGCCGGTCAATTGGCCGCCTAGATCGTGCGATTTGACACCATTAGATTATTTTTTGTGGGGGTATGTCAAGGCTAATGTCTATAGGGACAAGCCCGCTTCGATTGACGCACTGGAAGCCAACATCCATGCATTCATTCGTGAGATACCGGCCGATATGTGTGAAAGAGTATGCCAAAATTGGACTCAGCGGATGGGCTACCTGAGACGCAGCCGCGGTCAACATTTGCATGAAATTATCTTTAAACATTAAATTGCAAGGTTCAAACTATCGATTCAAATAAATATTTCATTCATTTTTTCGAATTTTTTGTGTTTTTTTTTTAAAAAAAGCTCTAAACCTCTTAAAAAATCACCCTTTATGTGCGGTGGATATACCAATGCACATAGAATAAGAGAGAAAATAGAGTAGGATCAAGCGTTCACATTCGTGTGGTACGGCATCAGAAGAATCACTGTATAGGTAATTGAAACTACTTCCGTTTGGAAGTAGCAATGAAGATGAAGCGTATTTCGGTGGCGGTTTTACTAAAAATATTCTTATGAGGAAACAACCAAAGAGAGTGTTGTCCTTATAAATTCCAACTAAATAAAATGATTAAAAATGTAACGATTTCTTTTCGAACAAAAAAATATTGCGTCAGTATAGGTAATAGGTACCTACGTCCTCACTTGTTCACAGCGCCAATAGATTTTTTAAAAAAATGTCAAAAAGGGTTCTTTTGGCACTCCATTTTTCAAAATGGATTTCTTCTGTAAGAGTGGATAATTAGAAAAAGTTGATGGGTGATGGTCAAAAATATTCATTTAGTTAGTCCTGCTTTACACTTTTTAAGGTCAAGTTAAAACGGCTATTTCAATTACAAAATGTTTAAAATCTGCCAAAAAGACTCGATTTGGTTTCAGTTAGAAGCTTAAAACTTGAGTTTTAAAGTAAAAATTACTGTCTGCTTCACAATGTATAAGTAATGTTCTTATTTGTTTCTCGACTCATAATTATTGGCAAAGGGTCAAAAGTCCACAAGAGACAAAACCACACCCAAAAAATATTTTTTTGAATTGTGAACTTATTACCGCCTGTACCTACGTATTTATTAATGTGTCGAGTATAGGTACCTAATCAGAACTTCACTGAAACATTGTGAAACGGACCCATAATAAGGTTTAAATAGCTAATATTATAACAATAAGAAAATATTTATTATAATTATAAAAAAAAAATAATTATTTCCTAAACGGCGCACGATATCACTTTTTGTGTATTTTTAAATGGAGGGTATAATGTGCATTGACAAAATAAAATTTTTCAGCAAACCTTAACAAGTTGTTATCTTATTTTGTTTTTTTCTTTTTTACTAGCAAATTAATTCCGTTAAACTTACTTCTGATCACTTTGGTTTAGTAATCCATCAACCGGAAACTTCCAAGAGTTCAATAAAAACCGCCGCCTTTTTTGTAAAACATTTTCCAATCTTCTTCGTTGCAAACAAGGTGAGGTCATAGGAATAGCAATTACAGCCGGCTCCATAGAATTCAGCTCAGCCGAACTGTGTTGGTATTGCCGACATTGCCGACCAATAAAAGTTCGTGTCACAAAGTCAAAACTTTTGAATTTCTTTTGTTCACTCAAATAGGGGCGATTCGGGGATGGTGTCTTTTCGGTTTTCCTTCGCCATTTGAGCAGACTCTTTGGCGAGGATTCCGCACTTTTGTGTTGGTAGGAAAGTTCATCTCGTGTTTTTATCGGAACGAATTCGTTACGCAAAAACGACCACTTTGACATGGTGATATGATACTTGGCGCCGCTGCACGTGTCGTTTTCGAAAAAAAAGTAAAAATAAAATCAATAGCAGCTTTCTAATTACCCAAATTGACACCTCAAAAAAAAATAACCATTCAACCGAAAAACAAATCAATCCATGGAAATTAATTAGTTAATTAATACTTCGAGTACCTACAATGTTAGCTCAGTGACTCAGTGTCAAAAATGCCACATTTCACGAAAAGGATCACTGTCCAACTGAAATATTTTAAAGCCCACACAATCTCAGTGGCATAGAACTAGCTTAATATGATGCCAGAATTGGTTAACCAGAGGGTGGTGAGGATGAGCAGGTACCTTTACCAACGATGGTCCGGTCGGCAATACCCATTTTTTTTTATTTTGCCATCATTTTCTTCGTTGAAATGACCAACATGAATCAATTCAAGAATTTATTGATTGAAACCAGTAGCAGCTATCTACCAAGTGAATAACTAACACTATACCCATATAGGCAGAGTGTGGCTGACTAAGGCGTGTGTCCTTACAGCGCCACAGTGTCAAAGGAGGTGCACCATTATTTTTAGCTATCGCAAATTGGAACAAACGACCTGCAACATGGTGGTGGGATAAAACTAATTTTCAAACCCTCCTGCAGGGTAATATCCTTTGGACACATGTGGTTGTGTGGCTGTCAAGACCATTCAGAAGGACGACCAACAGCGACACCAACACCAACCAATGAATGAAAAGAATTTGATTTGATTTGACGAAGAGCAAGGTTAATTAGAGACGTAAATATACATATATATTGTTAGTTGACGTGGGGGATAAGAGCTCCAAGCAAATGGATTGCAATTACTTGACTCTTTAGAAGATTGAATTTTATTTGCAGAAATACTTTCCATTTGCATGTCAATAAGAGGCGACTAGATTTTATTTCCTTCAATTCATCAGGATGCCCTTAGAAAGATAATAGAGTTATTGAAAATATTTTCAAATGTTGATTGGCGACAGGTACATATGTATGTATGTGAAGAAAGGATGACAAGTGATGAAGAACAAAGGCGTTCGCCAGAAACCATTTCAACACATACAAACCAAGAATCTAGTAATTACTATTTTTGGCCCTCTATTTCCCTCTGGAATTTATAAACATACATACCTACCTGGAGGTGTTACGTTAGTGAAAGGTTTCACCTGATCTATTACATTTGTTTTTCTGTGTCGTACGTTCCTCTTTTTGTGATACCATATGGTTTTAAAGACTGATTATGAAGCTTTTCATTTGATTTCAAAAAAAAATAAATTAGTAGAATTTCCCAAGGTTTTCGAAATTAAGCAACGGGTGTTTTTTTTTAGACGTGTGGTTTTCAATCTGGCAATACTTTTTTCGGTGTTGGTTTTTTTGACAGTTGTCACTTGATTTATGCTTAGTTTGATGTGCCACTACTCCTGAACAACGCTTCTAAATTGTGCCCAAATTGGCCCAAAACAAGAATACCGTTGATCCAAATTTTCATAAGCGAATTTTGTTTCGTGATGAAGCTCACTTTTGGTTGAATGGATACGTCAATAAACAAAACTGCCGTATTTGGAGTGATGATAATCCTCAAGTGTATTTTGAGACACCGTTACATCCTCAAAAAGTCACTGTTTGGTGTGCTCTATGGGCAAAAGGAATCATTGGTCCATATTTCTTCAAAAATGAAGCCGGCCATGATGTTACAGTAAATGAGGAACGCTATAGAGAGATTATTAATGACTTTTTCGTTCCTAAGTTGGAATTTGTTGATGTGGACGACCTTTGGTTCCAACAAGATGGCGCTACATGCCATACAGCCAACGAAACAATCAATTTATTGAAGGAAACTTTTGCTGAGCGCATTAACTCGCGTCGTGGGCTCCAAGATCGTGCAATATATGTAACACCGCTGGACTATTTTGTGTACGGTTATGTGAAGGTGTTTGTCTACGCAGATAAACCCAAGGTAATTAACACCTCGGAAGAGAAAATTCGGCACGTTATAGACCCTCACTGTATACTTCATACCTTTAAGTTATGCATTCGTTAAAATGTAGATCGATACAAGTACACAAGTAAAGGGTTTTTCAACAGGGACGCTACAAAAGTAGAGCAACAGGAACAGCAAACGACGCCATATTTCTTGCCGCTCTTTTGACATTTCTCTTCAGCAAAAGTTTGCCATTTCATGATGGAAAGATATAGGAGCCAACAACGAGTCGAAATTATTAAATTTTACTACCGTAATTCGGAGTCAGTGGCCTCAACGTTAAGAGCGCTATGTCATCGAAAAATTATCTTCAGCGATGAGGCTCATTTCTGGATGAATGGCTTCGTCAATAAACAAAATATGCGGTATTTGTCAGGCAGCAATCCACACGATCTCCATGAGTCATCATTGCATCCCGAAAAAATTACGGTTTGGTGTGGTTTATGGGCCGGCGGCGTCATTGGGCCGTACTTCTTCCGTGATGATCAAGACGGGCACGTTACTGTGAATGGGGACCGCTACCCTTCTATGATAACCGAATTGGATGATATGGACTTGGAGGACATGTGGTTCCAACAGGACGGCGGCGCCACAAGCCACACAGCGAATGTCACAATCAATTTATTGGAAACCAAGTTTGGAGAACGTATTTTATCTCACGAAATGGTCCAGTCGCTTGGCCGCCTCGGTCGTGCGATTTGACGCCGTTAGACTATTTCCTGTGGAGCTACTTCAAGTCTTTGGTCTATGCCTACAAGCCAGCGACGATTGATGAACTTCGTACGAATATCGAACGTGAAATTGCAGCAGTATCGGCCGATTTATGCTTGAAAACAGTCGAAAATTGGGTTCAGCGTCTGGACTTTTGCAAGCGTGCCCGTGGTAGCCATACATAATGGCATCGAACGTACTTTCACAGGAATAAATAATTTTATTGATATCCAAAACTGTTTTTGTTTTATTTAAAAAAACTTTTGTAGCGCTCTTATTGAAAAACCCCATATATAGAGATTTTGATCAAACGAAGATGAAGAAAGGTGGTCTTGGGTCTCGCAATTATGTTAGCAAGTCTCTCTGTTCGGCTAAATCCAAAACCGATGAGTGGATTTTAAACTCAATATAAAATTACTTTTTAATATTGCCCCGACACTCATTGGCACTATGACTTACGCTGGTGCTATTATACTGTATTTTCTGCACTAATTTAAAAATAATACATGAACAATTTTTCTTCTAATACCTGTGTACTTTGTTGTCTCCGGTAGTAGAGTAGAAGTCAAACTATCAAGGCTTTTCAGCTACACCGAACGATAGCAACGTTAAACTTAGTGAGTGTCTGTTAAGTGGGAAATATTTAGAGGGTGTCTCATAAGCCGACTTTACCCTATCTATAGTAACAAATGCTTGTAGTAAAAATCAACAAATTCTTCTATTATGGTCCTAGGTATATGAAGAATTACTGTAATGAGTTTCCTTTTTAATCATTGAAGGTTTCTAATCTTTTAATAAATTATATACGTATACGCTTTTAAATTAGAATGTCGTAATAATGATGACTGATGTCCATCAATTGCACATCGACAGACTTGAAGACCTTTCTACTTTGCTCCTTCTAAACGATACTTCTCTATACTCAGTTTGTAATTGTTAGGAAAAGCAGTGTTTATTTATTTTTAATTTGCTTCATAAACTTTTTTAATTAAAAAATAGCAAAAATCAAAGCTGAGCATCATATTATAATTAGAATTCCATCTATCTTACTCCCTTTATTCGTTATCATGAAAGAATGTAGATAGATATAGATATACCCAGAGTTAAACTCTGCAGGTTGGCATCCTTCCGGCATTCATGACAATGGAATGGCGTAGAAATAGGTAAATACCTAGAAATACAAAACTTAATAATTGCTTCAACTTCCTGGCCAAATCACTCTTTCCCTCACTGTTTACGACCCCTAACACTGCTGCTCACCTGATGTTGTACCTAAACTACAGTGAAGGATACAAATTTCCCTATGTTGATAGTACGAGCTTATCGATCGATTTTGCTTACAAACTATTCCTCGCACAGCACTTAATGGCCTATTGACAGTGGGATATCTCAAAATTATGTTAGAAACTTGTTTATTATTATTGCGGCAGTTTCCATCAGGGAGGGAAAATTTGTGTGTGTTATTATACATAGATTACCGTACCCTGTAATGCTCGCCTTGTTTTGATTTGTGTAGTGTAGGTATCATATTGTTGACATCAAAAGGCAACTAAGATAAATTATGACGTAATAAGTAGAAATGGCAAGAAGGACAAAACAGTGAAACAAGTTAATTGTCCAACAGCTGTTGGTTAAAGCTTAAAGGTGAGGAATGAATTTGTCTTTTGGGAACAACGTTAGATAATATACTTTATTAGAAAATGTAAGATAGATATTTAACACAACTTTACAAATATTTACAAATATAAATGCGGTATTAGTTATGTGGTAGACGTTTTATTTTTATTCAAAACTAGTTGGCCTGCCCGGCTTTGCACGGGTAGAAAAACCTAAGCTTCACATACAAATTACAAAAGAAAATATTATTTTGTGACGTTTTGTAATCGAATACCTACTACTTTCTGGGTTTTTACCCATTTAACGTGATAAAATATGCTAAATTGTTAAAAATTTGGTCTTCTAAGTCTAACCTTTATTGCTTTCCCAGCACAGAAGGGATTTTTGCATTCCAAAACCACTGTTTTAGTTTTATCCCATTTCACTCTATAAGTAGGGAATTTTTTGTTTTTTAATCTTTCACCCTTTTTACCCCAAACCAAATTAAAAAAAAAATATTGCTAAAGTCATGCACTCAAAATAACCTTTCAAATACAAAAAGAATTCCTTAAATAGGAGATTTTTTTATTTTTACCCTATTTCACCCTTCAAATGACAAAATTTAAAAAGGAATATACCTAAAGCCATTTCCCGAAAAAAAGCCTTTAAAAAAAAAGAATAATTTCTTAACTCGGACATTTTTTTTTAATTTTACCCCATTTCACCCTACAAATGGCAAATTAAAAAAAATTATCCATGAATCCATTACCTAAAAATAACGTTTTAAGCGCACTTAGAGTCTTTTTCCATCGGATACTCCTTTTTCATTTTACCCCATTTCACCCTACAAAGTAAATTTTTCCGATATGTTAATAGTTATTCTGCTATTCGGCGCGGAGACGATTCTAACAAATCAGAGATCATTAAAATCGGTCCAGCCGTTCTTGAGTTATAAAAGGTGTAACTAAACCGACTTTGTTTTATACTCGTATATGGGTAATTAAGATTCTGAACAAAACAAAAAAAAACTCACCTTGTGGGTACAGCTTTGACACGGTCATCGACCAACTCCCAAGATGTGATTTTCACTGGCCATGCAACCTGACCAAAACTCTCCTTAATCAGTGCCTCCCAAGCTGAATAAGATGTTATTGACACATTGTCGGTTGGCAATCTATGGGAACGCTGAAGACGTCCTTTCTTCCTTTGCAATGACAGGGGTGTAATCAAAGATGACGTTGATGCCCTGGTCTCCGAATTCGGATCACACTCGATAATTGCCAACGACACTGATGCTGATGCGAGTGAGAGAGAGCTTTGATTATTATCTTCGCAAACATCTTCTACTCCTTCCGAGTCTGTTTCTAAAAATTTACTCTCTTTAACTGACTGATGGTCCATAGTTTGAAAATAATTGTTCGTCCTGTTGTCGTGATCTGAATATAAAATGAGAAATTACATGTGAGATGATATATTTTTATATAATTATGTATAGGACGTTGTTGAAATATGTATTCAATTTAATAATTCAAGCCTGTGTGGTTCTAAGTTCTTTCTTAATTTTTTTTTTCTTAAAAGATCCGACCCTAAGGAGAATTTCATTTCTTTCATCGTGTTTATTAAAAAGAATGAAATATGATACCTACTTTTGCTCCTTGTGCTTGTGTTGTCTTTTTTATTATAATACTTTCATGTTTGTATCCCTTTCCATAGCCACTAAAAGGTTTTAAGGTAAATTTATCGTTAATTTTGTTTTTTAATTACGTTCTGCATCATTTGATTAAGACCGCATAATTCTCTTAAAGCATGTATTTCAGAGGAATTAATTTTACCGGGAATCAATGGACTCGTGTGTTGTCTTCGCAAAATGAAGTAAAAATCCCAGATTTTTGGAACAGTATACATAAATATTAATAGACTAATACTAGGAAATTTAAACTACTGGTTGAAGTAGAGGCCACGTGCGGCCCACAAAATCAAAACCTCGACTTTACACCATCATTTACGATATTTTTAATTTTGAATGATAGGAAAATACTGTACTAACGAATTTTCTTCTTAGAAACTTAGATTATTGCGCTAAGTTTTAACTTAAACTGGTTGGTTATTTATATCTGTATAAATCTGAATACATAAAAACCATGATTAGCTGTGTTTGTATACGCTAATCTCCGAGACCACGCAGCTGGGTGCAGCTTGAAAATTTTGATCCCAAAAAGAAGAGCTGTTAACATTTATTTTTTCAACGAAATCTGGTTTTTTATTTTTTAGATTTCTCATCCGAAAATACATACAACCACAAATTTTAAGTTTCCTGCACCTGAATATTTCTTAATTCTTGGTATAAGAAAAACGGGTTGTAATAATTCGTTTTTAAGTTGTGTAAGCTTTAGACAAATGGTAGTGTAAACAAATCTATTACATCTGTGTAGGGCAGATTTTATCGTTTCATTGATGCCACAATTTTTAGGAAGTGTTCCACGGATATACGAACATAAATAACGTTTAAATTTAGTTTTTATTTTGTTTTTCAATTTCATTATGCTATGTATCATTTTCTATTATTTTTCGTTAAATGCCACAAAAAAGGTCAAACCTTAATAATGCACCCAGCAAATGAGAACGAGGCCAACGAAATGCAAGAGTTACTGCTCAGCAAACGAACCGCGCATTAACACTTATTCCGAAAAAAATTATTAATTGTATTTGCATTGTAAAGGGTTTTCCAATAAGAGGTGTTATTTTGATATTCAAAGAAAAATGGCATTTTTTGAGATAAATGATCGGATGTTTATTTCATTATAAAGAGGAAGGTATGCCGTTAATAATGGAACACAACATCAGCCAAATGGCCGGCACGACCACGCTTATAGGACCATATCCTTTTCATGAAATTTTCCATAACCAAATCGCAAAGTGGCTGCCCTATGTCCTCGACAGCCTCACGAATTCCATCTTTGAGGTCTTAAATCGGCGCTGGGCTGTTAACGTAGACCTTATCTTTCACGTGGCCCCAAAGGAAGAAGTCGCAAGGTGTTAAATCACAAGATGTCGGTGGCCAATTGTGATCACCTCTTCGAGAGATAACACGGTCCGGAAACTTTTCCCGTAAAAGATCGATGGTTTCATTGCTTGTGTGGCGCGTAGCGCCGTCTTGTTGAAAGTAAACAGTGTCCAGATCAATACCAACCAATTCCGGCCATAAAAAATCATTAATCATCTCTCGATAGCGCAATCCATTGACCGTAACTGTTGCTCCAGCCTCATTTTCGAAAAAGTAAGGTCCAATGACCCCGCCGGACCATAAACCGCACCAAACAGTCACGCGTTGAGGATGGAGAGGCTTTTCAACAATAACTCTTGGGTTTACCGAGCCCCAGATGCGACAGTTTTGCTTGTTGACGTAGCCTCCGAGGTGGAAATGGGCCTCATCAGTCAAGATGATTTTTCGATGAAATTCCGGATCATTTTTATGCATTTCAAGGACCAATCAGCAAAGACACGACGTTGTTGATGATCAGCCGGCTTGAGTTCTTGTGCTAACTGAACTTTATAAGCCTTAAGACCCAAGTCTTTATGCAAAATACGGTGTAATGACGTTTGTGGAATGCCTAATTCCAAAGAACGACGAGGAATGGACAAACCTGGGTTTTCTTCAACGCTTTGGGTTACAACAGCAATATTCTCAGTTGTTCTTGAGCGACGTGCACGGGTTTTATTCTTCACATCACTAACTTGTCCCAACAGCTCAAATTTGTCCACCAATTTCTGTATTGGGGTCCGACAATGTGCTTCACGACGACCCAAAAATGTTTTAGTTTTACGAACCGTCTCTGCCAAATTTTCACCATTTTTATAGTGAATTTTAATAATTTCAATGCGTTGTTGAAGCATGTATCGTTCCATTTTTATTAATGGCGTAGTTTCTACTTGTGAAATATCAAAAAATGACAGCTTCAAAAGTGACAGCTACCGAAATAGCGGGCTATTCAAAATAACACCTCTTATTGGAAAACCCTTTATTTGAGGAGTTGGTTTTAGCAATGAATGAATTTCAATCTTTTTAGCCCAGGAAAATAAAACTTTAAAGCTGAATTTTGGAGGGGATCTTTATTTGGTATATGAAATTCATGTCATATCCCCTTATAAAAGGTTGTATATTTTCCTACTGTGGAGATAGCGATATAATGACACATTCAGTTTAAAACTCTTCCTTGGGTGTATAAACGAATTGACTAAGGTATAGAGCTCGTTAAAAGCTGTTTTTTTTTTAGATAACTTTAATAGATTCTAGAATTTTTTCTATGTTGATTTTGTGTCAAACTGAAATGCGGTTGGGTTTAAATGAAAATAAAATCAACTTTTTAAATATGGCGGCTTTTTCCTAACACATACCTTCCCAAAAACTTGGTTTTACATAATGAAGAGAAAGAGATGTACCAAAACACTTATAAAGGGTGCCAATGTCTTTTGAATATCATGTCATGGTTCTGTTCGAAATCCCAATTTTCATAAGCGAATTTTGTTTAGCGATGAAGCTCTCTTTTGGTTGAATGGATATGTCAATAAACAAAACTGCCGTATTTGGAGTGATGATAATCCTCAAGTGTATGTGCTTTTTGGTTTGGTGGAATAATTGGTCTGTACTTCTTTAAAAACGATGCTGGCCAGAACGTTACAGTCAATTATGATCGCTATAGAACCTTGATTACTGACCGATACGATTGACCACTGTAAGGACAACATTCGCCGCGTTATTGCCGATATACAGCCACAAATGTTGGAAAAAGTCATCGAAAATTGGACCTCCAGATTAGACTACGTCCGAGCCAGCCAAGGGGGTCATATGCCAGAAGTCATATTTAAAGAAAATTATATTTCGAATAAAGTAAATTTCATGTCAACGTATTTAGAAATATGATGTTGATATTGTCCCAGAAATATTTCGCTAAGTTATATATGTACATTTTAAGATAGGTATTAAGTTTAAACAACTTTTCTGTTCGGTGTTATTTTTTTTAACGTTTACGTTATGGACAATTATTTGGAAAAAAAAAATTTAAATCTTTATTTTGCAATTTGCAACTTCAATGAATGATTTCGAAAATATTTTACTTATACATGTGTATGTATGTAAGCTTAAATTCACATTTCATTTGATACCTACCAGAAATGCTTAATACTTAAGAGTTAAGACATAAAAATAACTAAGAAGTCCTTTTAATGCATTGCAAAAAAAAAATATTTTACTAGTCTTTTTATTGTACATATTCAAAACAAATTCGAATATCAACTAATTTTTACTTATAATTTTAGCAAATTATAGAATAAAGACTCTCCCAAACCAACGCGAATATTTCAGAACGACGACGAAACTTTCGCCTGTCTTAATTTATTTACATGGAGATTAATGGGAGCACCCACACTTACCCCTATCACACGCCTCGATCGACTGCATCGATTTATAGTGTCGGCAAGGTTTTTTGGTCGTGTGAAACGAAATTGTGTCTACACTGTCGTTCGAACTCTGGAGATAGAAGTAGTATGCCGACGTGGCGTGTAAAAAGGAACGAACTAGTTCATCGATTCAGTTTTGTATGTTGTTATTGTTTTTTGTTGTCAACTTGTGTTTTTCATCTCGTTTATTGAAGGAAGCTAAATACTAAAATACAAATGGGAAATAGACCACAAAAGCAAGTGTGGGTTCATTCTGAAATAGTAATTTTACTAGAAATAATATAGAATTGACAACTTTTCGATTTGACAGCTGGTTAAGACATATAATTATAAAGGGTTTTCCAATAAGAGGTGTTATTTTGAATAGCCCGCTATTTCAGTAGCTGTCACTTTTGAAGCTGTCATTTTTTGACATTTGATAAGTAGAAACTACGCCATTAATAAGAATGGAACGATACACGCTTCAACAACGCATTGAAATTATTAAAATTCACTATAAAAATGGTGAAAATTTGGCAGAGATGGTTCGTAAAACTAAAACATTTTTGGGTCGTCGTGAAGCACCTTGTCGGACCGCAATACAGAAATTGGTGGACAAATTCGAGCTTTTGGGACAAGTTAGTGATGTGAAGAATAAAACCCGTGCACGTCGCTCAAGAACAACTGAGAATATTGCTGTTGTAGCCCAAAGTGTTGAAAAAAACCCAGGTTTGTCCATTCCTCGTCGTTCTTTGGAATTAGGCATTCCACAAACGTCATTACACCGTATTTTGCATAAAGACTTGGGTCTTAAGGCTTATAAAGTTCAGTTAACACAAGAACTCAAGCCGGCTGATCATCAACAACGTCGTGTCTTTGCTGATTGGGTCCTTGAAATGCATGAAAATGATCCGGAATTTCATCGAAAAATCATCTTGACTGATGAGGCCCATTTCCACCTCGGAGACTACGTCAACAAGCAAAACTGTCGCATCTGGAGCTCGGAAAACCCAAGAGTTATTGTTGAAAAGCCTCTCCATCCTCAACGCGTGACTGTTTGGTGCGGTTTATGGTAACCGTGTTATCTCTCGAAGAGGTGATCACAATTGGCCACCGAGATCTTGTGATTTAACACCTTGCGACTTCTTCCTTTGGGGCCACGTGAAAGATAAGGTCTACGCCAACAGCCCAGCGTCGATTCAAGACCTCAAAGATGGAATTCGTGAGGCTATCGAGGACATAGGGCAGCCACTTTGCGATTTGGTTATGGAAAATTTCATGAAAAGGATATGGTCCTGTAAGTGTGGTCGTGGCGGCCATTTGGCTGATGTTGTGTTCCATTATTAACGGCATACCTTCTTCTTTATAATGAAATAAACATCCGATCATTTATCTCAAAAAATGCCATTTTTCTTTGAATATCAAAATAACACCTCTTATTGGAAAACCCTTTACGTCGACGCATTGGCGTGCGAATGCCCATACAAGAACGAACTACTTCGTCGACATCGATTGAGGAGTGTAACAAGGGTAACTGGCGTGATGCGAATCTTCGAACATTATTCAGTCGTCGCATATTAGCGCGAATGCTTCGCGTTAGCGTTGGTTTGGGACAGCCTTAAAGCTACTACGTGTATAAAAAAACTGTTAAGTTTTGCGAGAAATGTTTAGATATAATTGAAAAGAAAAAGTATATTGGAAACAATCAAATAACACGCAGTGTATCTTTAAGGAAATATTCTTCATGTTTTTCGCATTTTAAATATGAGAATTTTATTCATTCATATCTTAACATACCTTTTTTGAGCTGGTTGCTTGTTGGAATGTTTTCTTTTCTGTTTATTTTTTTTTGTCATATGAAAAATGTACTAATAAACCATATCAATTCGGTTGGTCTGACACGCACAATAATGGTAATGGAAATGAACCTAATTAAGTGGGTAACGTTCCTAGAAAAATGTCACGAAATTCTGTGTAACCAAATTTTAAGATCATAAGAGAAAATTTTCTGAGCTGGCTGCTAGTTAATAGACCTCTGTATACATGTAGGTACTCTGCATATACCTTATCCATTAATTAAGTCTGACAAAATACCAAAGGACTGAAGAAAAAAAAAAAACCGCCACAGTAGAACGAAACTTAATTAGCTAAAGAAATTCTACGAGAAACAATTAAAAATGGTTTCAGTGCCGTATTCTTCACAAAGCTTAATTTAGGAAAATTGAAAATTAAAAGGGCCTTAAGTCGCGTTGGAAGCGATTTTTCTTTCGATGTCGCGTCCTGATTCCCCTCTCCTCAATGTTTCAGCAAACGGGAATAATTGGGATACAAATTAATGAAACATTTTACTCTGATCTGAAGGTATATGGATTGGACATCAAAATAGCTACTTGATAGAATATGAAAATGACAACTGTTAAGATCAAATTTGTATTTGAATGCGAAGAATTAAGGTTACCAACTCCGACCAAATTTCTTTTTAAATTTTAAAGTAACGAATACCCTGAACTGAATGAGCCCATCATCGACTTAATCCGACCTTGGGTGGGGTTAGCTAAATAAAGGGTTAAGTTAATCAAGACACGAAATTGTTTGAACTCTTTGGCATTATAAGGACAAGGAGTATAGGCATTAAGAGGTATCTCGTATATAAACATTTATGTCGAAGAAAACTTGGTGTGGTGCCGACCGTGGCGGAGACAGCTTTGGTTGAAGAGAAAGGCGTCACTAGAATAAGAATTTGCCTCAATTGTGGTATATTCATTGAGATGCAAACAACTGGATTAGATGAATTAATATCCGTAACTTAAATTATAATTTAAAAGTTTGCAAGCTTCGCTCGTCTTGAAAAGGTGAATTGTTGGTTAATTAATTTTTAATTTAAAGGTATTCATGGTGAAGTAAAGGTATTTAGTTGATTTTCTTCAAGATTTGAGTAGAGAGGTTTAGATAATGAGGGATAGAGAAAATTCTAACAGTCTTGATTAAAAACACTATAGTACTGTGCCAAGGTAAGCATATTTTCAAACTTCTATTGTAGGTAAAGTGTTTATTTGACTGGAATAGTGGGATTTACCTTCGTAAAAACTTAATGAAAGTCTGTTTCATAAATTTTAGCAAGTTTATTAAAAAAAAGGAGACATTTAATGGATGGTGAAATAAGAATATAAACCATCAGCTTAACAGGTCTGATGGTCAGGGTATTGCCTCGATGAGACAAACAAATTCCTAAAGGTTGGAAAATGGTGTACCTATAACTGTCTAAGCATAAATTTAAAATTCATTGGAAACAATTTGGGTCTGGCTTATAGGAATGGCGTTCATCTGTAAATTACGCTCATTATATGTAAGTATGTAGGTATATATTTATTCGACAAAACGTAAAGTAACATCCGAAAAGGCAAAACAATAATCATACCTTATAAAATATGTATGCCCATTAACGGAGGTACGTTTACCCAGATTTTAACATTTTTCTTTTCAAAATTTTTTTGGACAGAAAAGTCCAGTTCTGGAAATAATATGTCAGCGTGTGAGAGTGAAAAAATAAAAGGCTATAAGATCGTGTTGTGCGTTTCATTAACATTGAATATTACGGGAATACTGATGTGATTTTGGTTCCCGTTTTATTGAACATTTTCAGAGTTTTTGAGAGAATTTCAAACTCGTACTTTTCAGAATTTGAAAGTTGGATAGTTTCTGATCAAAAAGTAGGTATCGGTAGAGTTGGGCATGAGACAAAATAAAACAAGTCATTTGTAGGTAAGTCTCGTGAAAATTAAAAAAAATCAGTATCGTCTGTGCCTCGGTATCGGTTTCGTATAACTAAGTCTCGTCTAAAGCTATAGTCGCGGTCTCTCAGCGTTATTTTTGTGCTTTTTGGAGAAAATATCAAATTAGACTCTAAATGAAGAACCTGCTTAATTATTTATTTATATTTAAACATTTAATTTAATAATTTAAGAAAACAATTAGGTACTCATTTTTAATTTTCTTGTTGAAGCCAACAAGACCACGGAGACTCTTTCAGTCCAAAAAATACGGTCTCATCTCGGATGGGATGCTTTTTAGGTTACATCGTCAGGTTTATTAATTTAGCAGGACTCCTTCGAGAATTCATATTAGAATGTAAGTAATAATTAGCTGTTATAGATAATTGCTAATCAGTTACGCAAGCAACATTAATCGGTCTTTTGGATTGAGGAAAATTGGGTTTCCTGAAATGCTGCCGTCACTTAAAAGTTATATGTGTTGAAGAAATAATAGCTCTAGAAACTTTGTAGTTTATTCATACCTGCGAAATTAATTTAAAAAAAAAAAATATTTTCACTTTTCCCTAAAACGGTTCATTTGATTTTGATCAATTTGTTTATGAAGAAGGACTAAATAATTTTAAATAATATTGTGTGCCAAAAATTTTCGAAAAAATATATTTTGAATTTTTAAAAAAGTTTGTTTTGTTTGAAAACTCAATTTTTCAAAAATTGTAAATAAAAAATATTCTTATAACCATAAATAATGGTAGGTACCTTCCATACAAATGTGTGAAAACTATTGAGGAAAATTTTATTTTGCTCAAAAACGACTTCTACGATTTTGATAAAAAAAAATGTCTATAAGTCAGAATTAATACGATCTAAATTATTAAACTTTACATTTTAAGATGAGTTGAGTTTCAGGACACCCTGTATACGGGTGATTTGCAAAAGGTGTGACAAAAAGCTAGAGTGTGTTAATTGGGTAGAGACAAGAAAAAAAAATATATGGGAGGGAGGTCTATTCCCCCCGTTTAGCCTAGAGGGGCAATTATCTAAAAAAAATTACTTAAAACAAAAAAAAAATATTAAAAAACAACCGTAGCACAAACAATGCTATGCTGTACTTCTATGTAAAGCCAAAAATCTCTTCTTTTATTTTATTTTTAAATAAAGTTGTTTTAGTCAACAGTTATTGAAAAATTAAATTTTAAACTCAAAGTTTTGAAAAAAAAAAATAAAAAAAAAAACATTTCAAACTAATTTTATTCAAAGTTTTACGTAATTAAATACGATTTTTGTTTTAAAAATGGTCTTATAAATTTTAAGTCAAAAACAGAAAGATGAATGCATTGTTCTTTTTGAGGAAATTGAAAGTATTTAAATCTATGTTTCTTCCTACGCAGTGGAAATAGGATCTTTAGACCAACAATGAATTCTAGCCAAATTAACGAATTTTATTTCTGTTATTTTCATTTTTAAAAAAACTTGAACTATATTCTGTCCAACAAAAATAGTCAGTACACGTCTTATGGGAAAGCTTTTTCAAAATCTGTAGCGTGTCATATTTTTGCACCATATTAAATTGAAATAACTCCTCCACAAATTGCTTTGGCCAGTGGCGATTGGCTACTGCTTGATGTACATTCAGAGTTACCCTTGTCCATTTGGTAATTCGTTCAGCTTTTTTTCCTTGAGTTTCTGTCAAGGTGCGTTTGATTTTCGAGCTTTCAGAAAAAGCTTTTAATGATGAGTGTTATCGTGTACACTACGATAACCCTATGAAAGCTTTAATGACGGACAGATTTATGCAATCCACTGTAGCCAGAATGAGAGGCAAACGTCCTATCTTACCTTCACTGCCAATTTTTGTTTAACAGAGTATAAACTAGTTTTTGTTATTTTACTAAAAATTAATAAGAATATTGAATATTAAACACAAAAATACTACTTAATAACGTAAAATTTTGAACAAAATTAGTTTGAACAAATTTGTTTTTTTATAATTTTGAGTTTGTAAATTAATTTTTCAAAAAATATTCACAATATATATACAACTTTATTTTAAAATAAAATAAAATAAAATAAAATAAAATAAAATAAAATAAAATAAAATAAAATAAAATAAAATAAAAGAAGAGATTTTTGGCTTAACAAAAAACTATAGTACGGTATTTTGAAAATGTTAAAGTTGTTTTTTAATATTTTTTTTTTCGGTTTCAGTCAATTTTCATCTCCTCTCTCCTGGATAAACATGGGGGAATAGGCGATTTTTTTCCTGTCTCAATCCAACTTAAAACAAGTCGATTTTGTTAGCTTACAAAAATTATAATTTTTGGATTCTCATGCTTGGATCTTCAAAATTGAAGTATTTAAATAAAGCTTAAATGTTAGCCTACATTTGTGTATATCTACAAATTATTTAAAGGCGAAATTATTTTTTAATGGCTTGACCGATTTTAATACAAGTCTTTAAGCAGCTAGTGCAATTCATGTTAAATTTAAAAAGACTTGTATTCTAAAAAGCGTATATTCAAAATTATTATTATTATTTTATTTCTCTACTAGTAATATACAAAAGAAGGAAAAAAAAAATTTTGAGAGGACTTCTGTCTTTTTTTATACTGTGATCTAATTTTTTGCTAAAACAAATCAATTTCAATTGAACTATTTCTACCCAAAACTCAAATAATTGTTATGCACTAATTTTTTACTACAAGAAGCTTTAATAATATTGTATTCAATTATTGTTTTTTTTACGTTTTCTTCTTCCCTAGCTATAAATGTTTATGTACATTTTCAATTCTTACCAGCTTTTTAGCATTTTACCACAAAACGCATGCAGTGGCAACGCAGTCGTGCATTTTATTTGATCAGCTTTGTTGAATATATTTATTTAAAAAAACTCAATTTGAATGATGTGTACGTCATAAAACAAGTTTTTAATCTTTTTAAAGTATCTGAATAAGCTTATAAGTATTTAAAGTTTTTCATTCGAATTATATAAAGCTTTAGCACTATAATGAATTAAATTTTAATCAAACATTGCCAAAGGCATAAAAGTTAAATAAATTTCAAACAAAAATATAAAATCAATTGCCTGCAAGAAATTACCAAAATTTTCATTTAAAACCATTCAACTGTATAAGACCCAACAAAGTAAAGCAAAATTCAAGTAAAAAAAAAAATTGAATAAATTCAACTTCATAAGAAAATCCTTTCGTTCTTGAATTAACATCTTAACTCAATGAGTCGATAAATTATGCCCACGTTATGAATGTTTCATTACACACTGATGGCAATTAAAATCATATACCTACCTGGCTATACCTATCTTGAATATTCATTACTTTTCAAAAGGATCTTATAGCTTACATAATTACAAAAACCAATTAGAGTATTTTATTTATCTTTGACAATTGACGCGATAGTGAACTCATGCCAACCACGATGCCGACGTTAAGAGGAAATTAATGAAAAACAAAACACAGTCATTTGACATTTTTTTCTTTCTATTTCAACTGATTTAATGTCAAAGGAAGAAAAAGTTGGTTGTTTTTTTTGATGGCCACTCTCATTAACCAAATTAAAATGATGTTGGTTCTTTGATAACGAAACCAAAAAAAGGTTCAGTTACATTTTTTTAGGGAAACTGACAAGCGAAAATAAAATGTATAGGTAGAGGTTTTTTTGTTTTTTTGTGCTTTATTCATAACTTTGTGACTTCTTAACTCTAAAAGGAATAATTTATTTAATTTCATCAAACAAAATGTGTACTTTTCTTCCCTAAAATATTGGGAAAGTCCTGTTTGTAATGGGTGATTTTTTAAGAGGTTTAGAACTTTTTTAAAAAAAAAAACACAAAAAATTCGAAAAAATGAATAAAAAATTTATTTGAATCGATAGTTTGAACCTTGCAATTTAATGTTTAAAGATAATTTTATGCAAATGTTGACCGCGGCTGCGTCTCAGGTAGCCCATCCGCTGAGTCCAATTTTGGCATACTCTTTCACACATATCGGCCGGTATCTCACGAATGAATGCATGGATGTTGGCTTCCAGTGCGTCAATCGAAGCGGGCTTGTCCCTATAGACATTAGCCTTGACATACCCCCACAAAAAATAATCTAATGGTGTCAAATCGCACGATCTAGGCGGCCAATTGACCGGCCCGAAACGTGAAATTAACTGTTCACCAAACTCGCCTCGCAATTGCGCCATTGTTTCGCGTGCTGTGTGGCATGTGGCATCGTCTTGTTGAAACCACATATCATGCAAGTCAAGAACTTCCATTTCGGGCAAAAAAAAGTTTGTTATCATCGCTCGGTAGCGTTCACCATTGACAGTAACGCTGCGATTCGCATCATCTTTGAAGAAATAGGCCCAATAATGCCGCCGGCCCATAAACCGCACCAAACAGTGGCTTTTTCGGGATGCATTGGTAGCTGTTGCAATGCTTCTGGCTGATCTTCACTCCAAATGCGGCAATTTTGCTTATTTACGTACCCATTCAACCAAAAATGAGCCTCATCGCTGAACACAAGCAGCTGCGATGAACATTTCGAACCGAGCACGAATTTTGATAGTAAAATTCAATAATTTGCAAGCGTTGTTCATTTGTAAGACGATCCATGGTTAAATTGCAAACCAATCTGAAGCTGTTTGACAGTGACACAAGGTACTAAACATACGTCAGCTGTCAAAGCCAGTGTTGCCAAAACCAAACCAGCTAAAAAATCACCCTTTATTTTATGTATGATGTGCGATGTGGGTGTGTGTATAAGTGTTATGCAAATGTTATCGCCCCTGCATTTATGTCGCAGCACAACTTGGATTGAAGTCAACTCAGACCACTGCAGACTACACTCTCTATTCAAACATAATTGCTTCCGAGTAGATGGAAAACAGCATTTGTCCAGCATATGTGCCTAAAAAAGGCGAATCTTCTTCACCTTCTAGCTGTCGTCCAATCGCACTCACTTCCCTTCTTTCCAAGGTCATGGAAACGCTGATTAATTTCCAGCTTAAGAAATATCTTGAAGAACAAAAGCTTTCATAGCAATAGGTCCACTGTGGTGCGTTCTTTTTTTAACTAAAGTTAACTATGGTTGATATGTCAGAAATTATAGTTGGAATGTCATAGTTAAAAAAGTTACTTTGGGTAACTTTTCATTTAGGAACGATCAAAGTTATAAATATGGTTGAACTGTCAAACGAAATGTGTTGAAAAAAAAATCGAAATACATTTGGAATGAATAAAAGAGATAAAATCGTGTTTGCATTAAATTTATTGCCAAAAATAATTACTTGCACTTCAAAAATGGAAACAATTTGTTAATTAAATTTATGTATACTTAATTTTTGGACAAAATCGAATCAATAATGTGTACATTGTTGGTTCATTCATTATGGGCACAATGCACAAATTTCGTAATAAAAAATTGACCAAATCGTATGAATAAAATGTCAAAAAAAAATTAAAATTAGTCAGATAATAACAGAAAACAATTCCCAAAATCGAAATCGACAAAAACAAAATGAGTTAAATTGAAAACACATTTACAAAAATGAATGCAATTTCAGATCAAAAGAACGAAAAGTAAACAAAAGATAACCACAAAATGAAAACATTGCAGTTTCAGCTGTATTTGACAGATTAACCATTTCAACCCATATCAATGAGATGAGTTGGAAAAAGTTACTAAAAGTTACTTTCTGACACTTTAACCTTGAGTTTAGGAACGACTTTATGACGTCATAAAGTTACTCAAAGTTACTTTTCTGAATTAAAGGAACGATGAAAGTTAACTATAGTTAACTATAGTTAACTTTAGTTAGAAAAAGAACGCACCACTGGTGATCTGATGGTATATCTCACCGAACAGTGTAGGGTTACCAGATTGAAAATAACGAAAAGAGGGACATCGTGAGTTTTCTAAGGGGGACAAGGGTTCAAAAAGGGGTACAAAACATGCTTTTGAAAAATATAACACCCGAGTAAAGTGGATGCGTTCAGCTTTGAAAGGATTTTGAATTTCAAATGGATGTGTTCACAGAAATATTTAATGGAAATATTTTTACAGTTTTCAATTGAATGTTTTCTCTGTTTGAATTTTTACTTAATAAAGAGGACAGAGGTTTGTATAGGTGGGACAAATAATATTTTAGTATGAAAAAGGGGGACTGTCCCCCTTAAAGGGGGACGTCTGGTAACCCTAGAACAGTGACACAAATTTTAAAATCGCTTTGGAGAAAGTAAGATTATTGCAATTGATATTTCAAAAGCGTTTGATAGAAGTTTGGCATGTAGCTCTCTTAACGAAAATGCGTGTTTTTGGTATTGATGAGTCTCTTAAAAAATAAAATTAGTAAAATTAGAAATTACCCTTTGGATCGCTCAATACAAGTCATATTGAATGGTTTTATGTCTAATATTCATAAAATAAATGCTGGTGTGCCCCAGGGCTCCGTTTTGTCTCCAACTCTCTTTCTGATATTAATCAATGATCTTCTGTCTGAAACTTCTAATCCATTCAACTATTTTGCTGACGATAGTACCCTCAGGTTTTCATATACGTTTCTAGAGTCATAAACTTTTCCTTCGGCTGTGGATTTAGAGCGGCAGCGTATGATAAGCTCATTAAATTTTGATCTCGACTAATGGTGATGCTTCAAAAACTCAATGCTGTCCCTTGTCGTTGAAGCGGAACCCACCCCTCATGTCGCTATGCATGAGCGGTACTTGCATTGAAGAAACCGACCAGGACCCATGTTCTGTAACTCTCGCATGGTTAAAAGCAGTCGAGAAACGATGAAAATTGAAACAAATCATATGAGTTTTGTTCCATTTTCCATCGTTTTTCGACTGATTTTATCGATGCGAGAGTTACAGAACATGGGTCTAGCTTCCAGTTCTCGGTTTGTGCATCACAGACCACCTTTTGTGGAATTACCACAATTCAACATCCCCAAAAATGCTGCTAAATGTCTAGGTTTTCTTTGGCAATGCAAGAAATTTGTCTACCCTTCTGATCTGGTTTTATAATCTACAAAGCCTTTATCCATCCAAAGCTTGAGTACAAATCTCACATCTACGCAGGTCACCCTTTAACTCATTTGAATCTCTTGCATAGAATTAAAAATAAAGTTATAGGTGATAGCAGTATAGCAGAAACAATTACAACTCTAAACACCGTGGTAGTGTTTCATGTCTCTCTATATTATATCACTATTTCCACAAACAGTGTTCCAGCGAAATAGCCAGCTGCATTCCTCCCTAAAATAGTTCAAGCGTAATACTCGCGCTTGAGCCCCACTTCGGTCCTAATGTCAAGTATAGAGATTCTTTCTTTAGCCGCACTTCAAGAATGTAGAATGCTTTGCCTGGCTCTATTTTTACCACCCATTTTGATATTCAGAACTTCAAAACCAATGTGCATCGGTATCTACTATTAAATCGTTTCTTATTTTCCTAACGCTCGCAATATGTAAAAACATTTTAAGTGTAGTCAAAATAAATTTAGTGCGCGCTAATTAAATTATTATTATTTTCCATTTTCTTAATTAAAAAACAAATGTTTTTAATCATAAAAATATAAAGATCAAGAAAATGCGACCTTAGATTTTTTCCCAGATTTGTAATAATTTTTGGTCACCCTGCCTAAGAATGCATAACATAAGCTACTGTACATAAAACGCATGAGATGTTAATCCAGAAATTAAAAAAAAAAAAAATATATAAAAACAAAAAATATGTGTTGCTGTCACTCAAACAGCTACGCAATACGTAAAATAAACGTTTTCATAAAGACCTTTTTTTTAAAATGAATGAATTTCATTTTAAAAAAAAATTAATTTCACGGAAATAACAAACCTCATGACGGTTTATACAATTTTTTTGTTAATTAGAGGTTATTCAATCTTGGTTAGAATAATATTATAAACCAGAAATATAATATAAGTCAAAACCTAACTTCTAAAGAAGAACTTATTGTCTATATAATTTAAAGCAACAATTGTCTGGTTTCTCATGACATTGGATAGGGTGACAATTGACATTCAAACCCTGAACATATGGTCCCTAGTTTACAAAATGAATGTAGGTCATGAACAAAACTACAACATTCTACCTAACCTCTTATACATATATGTACCTACATACATTGTTCATGGATATTTCTGACCTAGACACAGTGAACTTAATAAGAATATGGGAAATGGAATGCGCTCATTCTGCCTTGCTGCCTGCGCTTTACCCTTGAAAATTATTTATCCTTTTAACAGCACGAAAGCGAAACCATCAGAAGGAATAAATTAAACCAACAACCAAGTGCATAGTTTGCGACATAAAAGCTTCAAAAAAATATTCAAACTGTTGAATTGGTTTCGATACAATTTTAAGAGAGTAAGAAAGCTTTTATATACCTATATTTTTTGTGCTCTTAAAATTTCATCCATTGGTGAAAAGTGATGGTTATGGTGATGGTGACTTTTTAAACTCAGAGAGCTTAGAAGAAAGTTAAGATGGAGATTGAGGTAGGAGATATAAAATACTTCCAATTGGGAGTAACGGTTTATCAGCGAACCAAGGTGTTATTCGTGGAGGACGATTTGTTTGTTTTCTAGGCTTCAACCTAGACCCTGGGAGAAAGGAGCTGGATACTTTCGAACGACCACAACTCACTGTGGGGTGTGATTATCTTTTATTTGAAGAACTGAGACTGAGATGTATGATATTGAGGTTTGAAAGAGAAAGTCTTGTAAAATTAATCAAGACCTGGTAAAATAGAAATGTCTGTACAAAATTGACACACATTTCGCAAACAAAATTATCTCAAGCTATGAGCTACAAATTTCTTACTTACCCACTATTTTGCGGAGGAAGAACAGTTCTGAAGTGCTTATTTACAAGTGGGCCAAAAGTCTGTTTCCTATGTTAACCTATAATAACTTTTTAACGAAAAGATGAAAGCTAATGAAATAAATTATAAATAGAAGTGTGTTTTCTCGACATTAGCCGTGTTTTGGGGAAAAGTATAGCTAGCGCAGTCATGAATTATGAATAAAAACGCTATCCGTCATTTTTATATTTACTTTTCTTTTTTTATTTTTAAATGTTGGTATTCGTTCCAAATTTAATAGCATTCGATGTCAAAATTAATTTGTTATCTTTCACAAACAATAATTTGTGACAATCATAAAATTAACAAACTTTAATAGTTGATTATGATGGTTAACGCAACAAAAGAGGTAACAAAATAATACTTTATGCACCTAACAATAAACTTTTCAACTATAGGTCTTATTACCACTTCTACACTCACCAATTGATGAAAATTTATATTCACATGAAACCAACAATCGTTTTATGTTTTGAAATGTGTTCGGGTGCGTTCGAAGGTATCTTTTTGTATTTGGCTTACACGGGGCATAGATAACGTTCAGTACGAACAATCAATTCCAAATGAGTCTACGCTGTTTGAATATATTTAGAAAGATTGATTCTTCTTTTCAGAACAAGGACAATTATTCCGAAACCAATCGTGGTTAATGTAAACTATCAAGCAATAAACTGTGAGATTTGATTGAAGGATGGCTACGATGTAAATAGAATTATAAAAGCTGTGAAAAATTCGAAAATTTTTCCAATTTATTTTATGCTCCATCAGAAAAATTCATTATCATGGCAATCCGTTGACATTTGGAACGAAATATTCCCAATACGATCAAATATATCTTGTCCCCTATCAGTCAAGCTATCAACTGTCAAATTCCATTGAAGGATGGCTACGATGACGATGAATTTAAAAACTTCTAAAAATCCATAAAATTTGAAATTATATTTTTTGAAAAGTATAATTTTAGAGCTTTTCGGTGAATTTTTATTTCGAAATGAAATGCCTTAACATAATACGCATGTCTGAGAAGAAAGTATATACAGCCGATTTTTTTACCTGATGGGATGCATTAAAGAACACATCCCATCGTAAGGCAAAAAATCTATGGCTATACCAACCATTCGGAGACGAATATTTTCCTTCAACCGAATTAAGCGCCACCTAAACATCTAACATTTCAACAATTTATATCCACTCTATGTTCACTCTGATTACTGACCTAAACTATCGGGTTTTTCAATAAGAGCGCTACAAAAGTTTTCTTAAATAAAACAAAAACGGTTTTGGATATCAATGAAAGTCTTTATTCCTGTGAAAGTACGTTCGATGCCATTATGTATGGCCACCACGGGCACGCTTGCAGAAGTCCAGACGCTGAACCCAATTTTCGACTGTTTTCAAGCATAAATCGGCCGATACCGCTGCAATTTCACGTTCGATATTCGTACGAAGTTCATCAATCGTCGCTGGCTTGTTGGCATAGACCATAGACTTGACGTAGCCCCACAGGAAATAGTCTAACGGCCGGCGTCAATTCGCACGACCGAGGTGGCCAAGCGACTGGACCATTTCGTTAGATAACACGTTCTCCAAACTTGGTTTCCAATAAATTGACTGTGACATTCGCTGTGTGGCTTGTGGCGCCGTCCTGTTGGAACCACATGTCCTCCAAGTCCGTATCATCCAATTGGGCCAACATTTTTCGGTTATCATTGAACGGTAGCGATCCCCATTCACAGTAACGTGCCGGTCTTGATCATCACGAAAGAAGTACGGCTCAATGACGCCGCCGGCCCATAAACCACACCAAACCGTAATTTTTTCGGGATGCAACGATGGCTCATGGAGTACGTGTGGATTTCTACCTGACCAATACCGCATATTTTGTTTATTGACGAAGCCATTCAGCCAGAAATGAGCCTCATCGCTGAAGATGATTTTTCGATGACATGGCGCTCTTAACGTTGAGGCCACTGACTCCGAATTTCGGTAGTAAATTTTAATAATTTTGACTCGTTGTTGGCTCGTATATCTTTCCATCATGAAATGGCAAACTTTACTAAAGAGAAATGTCAAAAGAACGACAAGAAATATGGCGTCGTTTGCTGTCCCTGTTGCTCTACTTTTGTAGCGTCCCTGTTGAAAAACCCTTTATATTAGTTTCGTGAAAAAAAAATTCGAGATTGTAATCAAAACAAACACTACGATGATCGAGAAGTCCGAAAATGTGGGTTTCGTCATGCCGTCCGTCGGTCTGTTCATCTTTGCGTCCACTATTATTTGAGCTAGAGCCTAAACGGGTGGTCCGATTTACATGAAAGCTGGTACAGAGTATTTTTATGTGATTTCTTACACGCGGAAGACGAATTTTTGTCTTAGCTCACCTAAAACGGGAAGGTGTCATACAAAAATTTCTGTTGTTTAAAATTTCCTCAAAAACGGCTATAACGATTTTGATTAAACTTCGTACCTGGAATGATCAAAGTAATTGTTAGAAAACTGCATTTCAGGTTTTTGGCGAAAAATTCACATATGTAACGGAAATATGTATAACACGTTTTTGTCTGGTTTTTAGGTTATTCGCGAATATCTTTCCCATGGTTAGACTGATTTTGTTATAATTGCACTCTATGGTGCTTCTCAATAGTTTAAATAATAATGCATTTACAACTTTAAAAAAAAAAATCCATTTTTGTGTTACTTTTGACTTTTTAGCATTTTCTCGTTAGAGATAGGTATCATAATATTAAGTTGGCTTTTTTGTACTCAATTGCACGCTTTAAATATAGGAAGTGACTCTGGACATGCCAATTATAACAGTTTTGGTATTTAAAATTACTGTTTATGCGGCCCTGCAGGGCTAGGTCCCTCCGCCGGCCGGTGGCCATACTTCAGGCACGTAGAGTTGTTTTTTTTTTAAGGTGAAAAACTATTATAAATGTTGTAAATTGACAAGTTTCTAGTCTCGTCCTTATATAAAAGTGCACAAAAACAAGCCACGTATAACAGTTTCATCATAGTTCAAAAGCGGAGGGGTTTTCGACATAATTAACTAAGCGGACTTGTTGTTGTATTTTATTTGGATATTATTATTTAACTCTCATATAATTGAGCCATTGACATTTATCTTCACGGTGTATTTTTTAGAGGTGGTAGAACTTTAAGTTGGCAATGCTATTTTAACTGGCGGCCATTTTGTCAGTTGTAAATGGATTTTTTTTTAAGCTTGGTTTGACATTTCAACATGAATAGACTGACCACTGACGCCTGACCAACGCTTCCAAATTGAGCCCAAATGGGCCCAAAACAAGATTGCCGTTGATTCCAATTTCCATAAGCGAATTTAGTTTAGCGATGAATCTCACTTTTAGTTGAAAAAACTGCCGTATTTTGAGTGATGATAGTCCTCAAGTGTAAGTTGAGAAACCGTTACATCCATACAAAAACTGACTGTTTGGTGTGTTTTTATGGTTTGGTGGAATAATTGGTCCGTACTTCTTTAAAAACGATGCTGGCCAGAACGTTACAGTCAATGTTGACCGCTATAGAGCCATGATTTCTGACTTTTTCTTTCATCAATTGAACAACCATGAAGAGCAGGAGCTGTGGTTTCAACAAAACGGCGCAACATTTCACACAGCTCGTGCCACAATTGATTTATTGATTGAAACGTTTGGTAACCGCATAATTTCACGTTACGGGCCCGTGAATTGACCTCTAAGATCGTGAGATTTAACGCCGCTTGACTGTTTTCTGTGGGGATATGTGAAGTCGCTATTCTACGCCAATAAGCACGAAACGATTGACCGCTTATAGGACAACATTAACTGCGTTATTGCCGCGTTACGGCCACAAATGTTGGAAAAAGTCATCGAAAATTGGACCTCCAGATTAGACTACGTCTTAGCCAGCCGTGGCGGTCATATGCCAGAAATCATATTTAAATTATAATGCCAGAAGATTATCTTTCGAATAAAGTAAATTTCATGTCAATTTAAAAAAAATCATCTTTGTTATATTCCATTTCAAAATGTATACCTCTAAAAAAACACCCTTTGCATTACAGTTGTTAACCACAAGAGCAAGTTCGTGCGATCCAATCGTGCATATTTTCTCCAAGAGTATAGATGTTGAATTCGCTTGAAAATTAATTTAATATGCTCGTAACCCAAAAAAACGATTACGAAGATAAGAGTTTTAGACTTTGTTTTTCTTATAATGTGAAAAAAAAAACAATTAAAAATATTTTCTGAACTTTGCCAAGGATTATAGTTTAAAAAAAAGGATTTTTCTCATTATTAATATTGAAAAAGGTGAGATTCACAGTTTTAAAAACATACTTTTCTTTTAAACACAACTGAAAAGATATTTTTATGATAAACGTAACAACTAGTTCTGCCGATATTAATTCGCGCTTTACATTCATTATTAGTTGAAATAACCAAACCATGTGAGAGAGCGCTATCAGAAGAGCAATTATTAATTCCGGAGAAATATGATATATTTTTCATGTGAATCATTTTGTTCTTTTGAATAATTTATTTCATTTTGATTGGAATACTCTCTCCAACAATTAGCATAATAAATAAATCAAAGAAAAAACCTTTTTTACTCTTCCCCTGACGGAGGTTTTCCAACTGTTTTAACACACTTTGTGAATCTAATAGGTATATGTTTTGATGAATACAACATAACAAACACCTAATTCAGTATTTTCACATCATTACTTTAGAATGTGTCAATTTCTGTCAAATATTTTATACCAGGCATACAAAACTTCATCATTTTATCATTTTACGTCCGGAATTGAAATTCAGACGAAACAGCTATATATGTACCTATATTTTACTTGTTGAGTGTATTTTGTAGATTCTCAAAAAAATTAATGCTAGTTTTCGCGTGGTGTATATTGGTAGGTGTAACTTTCACTTGCATGTGAAAAAAATGCTTGTGCCATAACCATAACGAGCTACAACAATTGACAATATTATATTAGTAGCATCCTTTAAGGCTTAAATTATACACTCTAAATTAATGTGTCCAAATCTATTTTGATCATAAGCTCTATTTAATTCTAATCATATGTAGGATGTAGTTACGAGTACATTATGAAGCTTCAAACAAAACCTTATGTAACTAGCACAAAGGAACCATTTCCAATCGATTTTGAAAATATTCACAACTACATAAACATATTATCTATCTATAGCCTTTTTTATGTGTGTGGATCAGAAACAAAGCCCATTTGAAAAAAAATGACTTACATAAGTATGAGTTTTTGATGTGTAAACATCTGTGCTGGCGGTAGAGTGAAAAAAAAACGTGGACGTTCGTGTGCAACGTTACGTCGTGCAACGTTACGGTGTGCAACGTTACGATCTGCTTACTAGGATTGGTGCGTTCAGTGAAAAAAATCTTATGATCCCCTTCAAGCAAAAACAAGTCCGTTTTGGATCCGCGCACGTTGATGTTTACACATATTAACCGTGAGTCCCGGCACTCACACAATTTTTTTTTTTCGTATCGTTCAAACACATACGTTGAGCCCAAGTTTGAATCCCAAATCGCATTTTATACCATAGAAATGAGACTTCAAAATCTGTAGTTAATTTCAAAACCCAATTTTATCCACTCAAAATCCATTATATTCACATATTTTTGTTAGTACCAAAACCCATTATATCAATTCGAAAAACATTTTTAATTTAAAATTTTTAATGCAAAAACCTTTATATCCTAAAAGATTTTTGGTTTAGAAGATACAAGTTTTTCTTGATTTACTCGAAACTTATAAAAGTGGATATAATGGGTTTTGTTTCTGAACCACACGTGTAGTTACATAAGTTATAACTTTTTTGCACTAAGAAAAGTAAAAACAATCTACTGTCGTGACGTAATTGTCATGAAAATGGAAACATTTATGTTTTTTCTTTGAAATAAATAACAGTCATATTTTATTCAAAAGATAAGAACTTTCCTTTTTTCTCATATTAAGATCGTTGGGCTTTGATAACAACAAAGTGCTAAGTGGGATTTTCTTTTGTAACGAAACAAAAAAAAATTAAAGTTAAACGACACAAATTTTTGGATGAAAAGTATATGTTAACTGGAATGATTCAGTTTAGAGAAAGAAAAAAGGTCAACGGCAGCTAAACCTACTTAAAAAAAGAAGGATCCTATTATTATATCCTTATACTATATGTAGGTCTATATAGGTATAAATTCCAAGTTATGAAATAATAATATTGATGAAATTGATTATTTAATGATTTCCAAGTAAAGTTTAAATAAAATACACTCTTTTGCTTCTATATTTGAAAATATATAAATGTAGGTAGGTACATAGGGCATTTGCGAGAATTTTATATTTTGTTCAGAACAAAAAAAAAAAAACTTTTTTATGTGAAATTTAACAATGCTGTGAATCCTACCAAAGAATGGTTGTTACTCTGCCAACAATCTCTTTTACGAATATATTTTTTTTTTTCATTTTATTTATATTTATTCTTTTTTTTAAGTTTACCAAGGCAAAGTGTTAATCCTACACTGTTTCTATTTTATTTTAATAATTCGATTTTTTAAACTTTCTGCTTCTAGAGTAAGTACTGTAAAGCAAGTATTGGTTTCGTGTAAACAAAAAATTCGAGCTTGTAATCAAAACTAACACTACGATAATCGAGAAGTCCAAAAAAGTGGGTTTCGTCATGCCGTTTGCGGTCTGTGCGTCCACTGTAATTTCAGCTAGAGGCTTAACGGTTCGACCGATTTGCTTCAAATTTGGTACAAATCATTTTTATGTGATTCTCTAGAGGGAAAATATGAATTTTTGTTTTAGCTTATCTAGAACTGCTGTACAAATATATTTTTTTTTCAAATTTTCTCGAAAACTGCCCTAACGATTTTTATTAAATTTCGTACCTGCAATAACCAAGTCAATTTTAAGAAAACTGCGTTTCAGGTTTTCCTCAAAAAAAAATCACATAACGAAATTAGGTATGCCAGGTTTTTTGAAAAAAAAATGGTCTTATTTTTGGGTTATTCGCGTGTATCTTTTTGATGGTTCAACCGATTTTGATAAAATTTTGCAGATGATAGGGAAGACCAAAAAATTTTGACTCCAATTTTGTCCGTCTGTCTGTTTATCTTCTTTAAACTTGACTCTTATACGTTTCGTAAAAAAATTGGTTCCGAAAAATTGATATTAATGGCACCTTCCAAAGGACCTTTTTCTATTGTCGCGTTATAAGGAATGATTGATACATTCTAAACAATATTGTGCACCAAAATTTTCAAAGAAATATCAATCAAAAACGGAAATTTCTTTTGGAAAACTCAATATTTAAAAAAGGACTTGGTCAATTTTTATTAAACTTGGCAAAAAGCAGTTTTTTTAACATTATCTAGAAGATTTTAGACAGCAAATATTTCTATAACAGAAAATAAATGTACCTCCCAAACAAATGTTTTCGAAATCGTTAAAGAAAATCTGTTTTTTGCTCAAAAACGACTCTACGATTTTGATAATTTTTTGTTTTCTTTTATTGAAATTAGAAATGTCTACCATTTAAAATAGTTAAATTTTACATTTAAAATTATTAAATTGTACATTTAACTATTATTAACAGTAGGTAACTTTCATAGACTATCTCATTATCGGATTAACCGATTAAAACAAAATTATTTATACATAAGCTTGTCACAAATATTAAAAATATTGCATATCAAAATTTTTCAAAAAATTAATTTTGGATTTAAAAAAAAAAATCAAAATTACAATTGAAAATTCGATATTTTCGAAACAGGTGAAGATATTTTTGAAAAATTCTCCACTTTAATAAATACATACTCAAAGTTTGGCGTACCAATATTTTTTTGTCAAAATGGACCCACATTGTGGTGTGTGACCGAGTCGTGCAGATTTTTTCTTGTGGTGTTTGTTTTATTTAAAAACATATTCTTCCGTTTTTTCTTAAAATACATTTTGGTGTAATATGTATCCTCTTGATAAACTTCCGGCAGCCTTTCTATCTTTAAAATATAAAATCACAAGCTTATGCATACCGTTCTATGGAAAACAAAATTTGAATAGTTTAAATAACTTATAAATGAATACAAAGACGCTTTTTTCTGCCTGCTTGACGACAGTTCATAACATTTATACTTTAAGCATTTAACCAGCCAGAGCATGTCAAAATGTAGGCGTATGAGTCTAGTGAGTTCTTCAAGTAGTGGGGCATAAATTACCTTTTTTAATATTCTGTTACTGTTTTCTTATTTTAATTATACTAATTAAATAAAAACAGTTTGTTATTTTCGAAAAAAAGATAATATTATTGATTTTATCTTTTTTTCTTGACTTTATCACTCCTTACTTTTTAATCAAGCTAACTGAACAAAACATTAATTTACCTACACATGCAAAGGAAGGGGTTTGATATGGTTTATGTTTTCTAAGTGCTTATACGCATATATGGCTAAATCTGACCAGTGACCGCAAAATTATTTGATTGATGCCTTTCACTTTCATTCACATCAAATTATTCCACCCCTATCAAAAAATAAAGGACTTTTCTTCCTTATTTTCTTATAATACAATCTCATTTTACACTGAGAATAAAATAAAACTAATAAAAAAGTGTACAATATTTGCATGTATGTAGGTAGGTTGAATTTTTGTTAGTTTTTTCTACAAACAATTTTTTTTTAAACTAAGCGTAGCTATAGAAAAAATACACACGACTGGGTCGCACGAACTTGCTTTTATGGGCGATCACATTGTGGTTCTATAGTCTGAAATAAATAAGCTATGGGAGTCTATATTTTATCCATTTGAAAAAAACTTAGTTTAGTTGCAGGTGGTATTATGTGAGTATACAAAAATTAACAATATAGCCTAGTGTTGCACATATGCAATATATTTACATGAAAGGAAATCTGTTTAAACTGGTAAATTGTTTTAAATGAAAAAAAATTATAAGGAAATTGATTAAAATACCTTGAATCTGTTTTAACCCAACGCGATGTACACCATCTGATTTCTTATAAAAATCTTAATTTATGAGAAAACATTTTTGAAAATCATAGGAGCGGCTTTAAGAATAATTAATTTTTTATATATAAAATTTAGTTAACGTTTTTGAGAAAAATAATTAGTACGCCAATTTTAAGTATTTATTAATTTTGAGTTAAAATTGATCTTCACAAAAAATTATGCTACCCGTTTTCAAAATATCGAATTTTCAAAAAAATTATTTCGAATTTTTTTGCCAAAATCCAAAAATCATTTGTTGAAAATTTTGATACGCACTTTTATTTATATTTTTTACAAGTTTTACAAGTTTCTAGTAGTCTAGTTTTATTCGGCTGATCAGATATTGAGATACTCGAAAATCAAAGAAATCGTTCCATGAGAGCTACTGTTAATAAACGTAAAATATAAAATTTAAAAATTTTAAATGGTAGATCGTACTAATTTCAACATACACATATATTTCTATCAAAATCGTACTAGTCGTTTTTGAGACTAAAAATATTTTTCTTATCAGTTCTTAAACGTTTGTATGGGAGGCACCTTTATTTTTGGGTATTAGAATAATTTTTGTCAAAAATCTTCTATTTAGATAAAGTAAAAAAACTTCATTTTACCAAGTTTAATAAAAATCGACAGAGTCGTTTTTGAAGTATTGAGTTTTCAAAAAAAAAAAATTCAAACTTTTTTTAAAACTCCAAAAAATATCTTTTTGAAAATTTTGGTACACAATATTATTTAGAATGTGTCAATAATTCTTCGTAAAAAAATTGATCAGAATCAGTTGAACCGTTTTCGAGAAAAGCGAAAATCAAAAAAATGGTTCTTTGGGAGTTACCATTAATAATCATTTTTAGGAACCATTTTTTTTATTAAACGGCAACTTATAACTGTTTAAATTAATTGAGTTCTTAAAAAAAATTCTGTAGCGTCGATTTTGAGAAAAATAAGTTTTTCCTTTTTGGCCAAGAGATTTTGTATGACAGCTATTGTTAGTTTTGGTCCTAAAAAAAAGAGAAAAAAACGGGTGGGGGAAGGTCCAAAAAACGCTGTAGTGGAACAGACAGATGGACGTTTTTGCAAGACCCACTTTTTTCGTCTTCGCTATCATCGTAATGTCAAGTCATCAAAATCTCGAGTTCGATTTTTTGTACGAATTCATAACTTGTCATAGAGTACCTACCTATATTCGCAAGTAAAAACTTGATAAAAGTTTATTACGAAATTATTGAAATAAAATATAATTTTTTAATATTGAAAGACATATGTTTTTCTAAATCAAACTAAGAATTATTAAATAATTTTCCCAAGACAGTATTAGTATTATATATTGCATGCGCGCCTCATACCTTGAAGAACTCGTTTAGGCAATCCTTTTTCATAAGAATGGTGATGTCAGTGGGTGTCAAATAAGTACTGGCATGCCAATCTAGATTCCCAGATTTCTTTCTTTGACAAAAATGTCAGTTGGAACTTCCATGAAACAGTTAGTTAAGTAAGTTAGTTAAAAAAGACTTTTATTTCAGATAAATAGCTAACTAACAATGTTTAGTTAAACTAAGCCTAATTGGTTTGGCCTAAGGCCGTCTACCAGTCTTCCATGGAACATAAGGACCACTTAAATATATGCATACCGAATATTAATTTAAATTAAAACAATGCATAGGTATATTTTATTTACACACCCGTTTCAATTTAATTTTTCTCAGTGTATTTAAGTATATACATTATACAGGGTGATTCGCATAAGGTGTGACAAAAAGCTAAAGCATGTAGGTTAGGTCGAGAGAAGAAAAAAATCGTATAGGAGGGGGGTACTATTCCCTCCTTTTAGCAAGGAGTGGCGGTTTTCTAAAAAAATGACTTAAAACAGAAAACAAAATATTAAAAAAAACAACTGTTATACGTAAAATGCCATGATACACCTTTTTGTAAAGCCAGAAATTTTTCTTTTATTATCTTTTTCAATAAAGTTGTTTTAGATAATAGTTTTTGAAAAATTCAAATTTTCAAACTCAAAATTTTGAAAAAAAAAATTTAAAAAAATTTATTCAAACTAATTTTGTTCAGAATTTTACATTATTAAGTAATATTTTTGTTTTTAAAATTCAATGTCCTTATTAATTTTAAGTCAAACACCAAAAATCGGATGCTAAAATCTCTTCTAGTTCTTTGGAAAATTGAAAATAACAGAAATAACATTCCCTTAATTGGACTCCAATCCGTTGCTCTAAAGGTCCTATTTCCACTGCGTAGCTAGTAAAGCAGATTTAGCTATTTTCAATTTTCTTAAAAAGTAGTTTTCTGTTTTTGACTAAAAACTAATAAACGCATTGAATTTTGAAAACAAAATTCATATACTTAATTACGTAAAATTTTGAAAAAAATTAGTTTGAAATTTTTTTTATAAATATATTATTTCAAAATTTTTAGTTTGAAAATTTATTTTTCAAAAACTATTTTTAAAAATAACTTTACTTACAAAATTAATACAAGAAAAGATTTATGGCTTTACAAAAAAGTCAATCGTGGCATTGTATTTGTAACTGTTGTTTTTTAATTTTTTTTTCTGTTTAGTCATTTTTTTAGAAAATCGCCCCTTCTGTCTAAACGGGGCGAATAGACCCCCCCTCCCGCAAGATTTTTTTATTATCTCGACCCAACCTACACGCTCTAGCTTTTTGTCACACCGTATGCGAATCACCCTGTACTTATACTATTTGTTTCAACACGTGTCGGTTATACGATATTAACTTTACTCTTTTTCTTATTATCACCACACTTACTTGCGAGCACCAACTGCTTAACATCCCAAAAAGCTATATAATATTTTTTTTTTTCTAGAAATTCCAGGCACTGCACAAACTTTACCCTTAACGACTTGACTTAGCTAAACAGAAACACATTCATTTATCGAATGTATTATTTACTTAGAAAGTTCGGCTTTTTTTTGGGAAAAACAAAAAAATTGGAAGTTTTATGAGGCTTCATTTACCCTCGTAAATTTTCCAGAAATATAATTAATTTCTCTTGTGCTGTAGATGTGGATGTGGAATGGTGTGACCATGAAGACATCGTCAATGGGTAAACCTTTTTTCTTATCCTATATATTCAAAAGACAAGCAGTATTATTACCCAAAAAAACAGGCAGCACTTCTAGGCATACGTCGAAACTCTACAAGTTATTGCCCTTAGAAAAGGTTCTTTATCTTTTGTTGTCGTTTCAATGTGAATATGGGAAATATAAGTTAATCATTATTCCCTGAAGGACTATAAGGTATTATTATACTTCAAATGTGTTATGTGTGCTTTGTGTATAGTATAGGTAGGTATGAGTATCTGAAGGAAAATCAAGTCGAGAAAAGATAAAAAAAATAATATTGTCTGTTGTGTGTAGATACAAAAATATGTAGATATCTGCCTATAATATTTATTGTGCGTAAAATGTAGGTTAAAGTCCTCAGGAATTTTCAACTCGAATTTAAAAGTATGTATGTAAGTAGGTAGGTATACCATTATTGTACGAGGGTGTTTATATCTACTATAGTATAATCATTATGTGTTCGGTATTGCATTAAATTTTGGAATATATCTCAATTGAAAACCTCTAGTAGTTGATTTTCAAGTTTTCCTTTCTTGCTTTTGCTTAGTTTTTGCAGGAAATTTTGAATGCCTTAGGTAGATAAGTTTTAAACATGCACAATGCACATGCACATGCACATGCACAAGAACTGTACTTGTTTTTATGGCTCATAAGCATAGGTACATGAGTGTAGAACATTTTTTTTTTAATTTTCTGAAAATATTATTTTCACATAATAGTAGATGCATAAAGATGGAGATTCAATTTCAACCATTTTGCTCATGTATGTAAAATATAAAATTTAAATAAGTGGATCAAACATCAAATAATGAAAAGGAAGATGTATACAAACAAATAGGTAGGTAAGTTAATTTGAAGCTAATATAAGTTCATTGGAAGGTTTCACAAGGATTTTGTTATGGAGGTCTGTATAGACTTGGATTTTTTTTTTATAAAAAGAGGATAAATTTGGGTAAGCGTTCGCAGAAGGGATACACAAATTGGGTATTTCAAGCTTTACGGCTAAAAAAATCTTCAAAATCTGGTGTATTCATTTTTTTTTTTGGTAAAATAAAAATAGTTTTTATAATTTTCGATTTTCTCAAATTCAAGAAAATGTAACACCTTCAGATACAGTCGACTCCACTTATTTGCAACACAAAAATGCATCATAACATTTGTTGCAATTAAGCGGAGTTTTCATATAAACGAACTTCGGATATATGCAACTTTGTTGCACTTAACCAATCTTCGTATAACTGCGACATTCTTTCCCCTTTAAATGATGTGATGTGAAATATTTCCAAAGATAGAAAAATAAACCATTAATATCTAACCTCGAACCACAAAAACAAAACAACAAAACAAAGGATTGGAACGTATTGAGAATGGAATGAAGTTTAAAATTTCATGTTGTAGGTGTCTTCAAACTTCAAAAATGTATGGATGCGTTCAGTGTTTCACATAATAATTTGGGGGAAAGAAAATTGTTTCAATTAAAGGGAGTTTCCAAATAAGCGGAGTGCAGTTATCCGTACTAGTTTGTGTGAAAAAGTTCTGAAAAAAGCGTGATAGATTTCTTGTTGCATATAACCGAAAGTTTCATTTGATCAAAGTGCATATAGGCGAAGTCGACTGTATTTAGCAGTATAGCTTTAAAATTAGTAAAAACATTGCCTCAAAATTTTAGATGACTTGGTTTCACAAATATTTAACAGGTTTTAAAATTTTTAAATGACGCATTTTGTATGAAACAAACGTCATTTTAAGATTTAAAATCCTGTTAAATAGTTAAAAGAGCTTTATGAAATCGGCCATTAGTACCATGTTAAAGAATTTTTAGTGGAATTTTAGGTTAAAAGAACGATTTCTTAAATTTTATACGAATTAGCATTGTATCTGCTATGTCTTTAATATTTTATTTAAATAAAAATCAACAAATGCCCATTTTATCTTTTTGGTGTCAAACTTAATCCACATGTCACTTTGACAATTACAAACGGGAAAAAGGTTTGTTTGCTTAAATTTTTCATGTGTAAACATCTATGCCGGCGAGCAGTAGAGTGAAATGAAGACGTAGATGTGCCTCTGTGTTACGTTACGAGGTCACACTTTACGGTGAAGCACATTACGTTACGGAAGCCAGCATCAGAACAAAATGTTATTTACGCGACTTTTAGATTCGTATTTTATCTACACCACTTATTCATTAATTAACTATTATGTATTTACCGATACATTTTAACACTTATTTTTATATTTTATTTTTATTATTTGCGCGATCAGAAAGAATATAACAAAAAATAAAAATGCTATAGTTGATTCAAATGCAATGGTCAAACAATAGAACCTGCATTGGATTGGACCTGATCGCGTGACTTCGGTAGCACAATGTGTAGTGCATATGGTTCTGAAGACGCTTGGTCTAGGTTCAACTCTCAGCTGGGCAAAAAGTTTTTTTCAAATTAAAATTGCACGTAATAGACTAAGCACCACTACGAGGTGTCTGATGATCGGCCTGGCATCCGTAATATAGCTATAACTCCAGCCTATAATAACTTGGTAGTAGCTCACTCAAGTAGTTGTTGTTTCATTCAAACCTTCAAAATAATAAAGGGTCCGCCAAATAACTTTTTTTTTTTTGAAAATGGCGCAAAACATCGAGTGTAGCTTCGGCTGTGTGGCACATAGCGCCGTCCTGTCGAACCCAAATGTTGCCAATATCCTTCTCTTCAATTTTTGTGAACGAAAATTCGTTCAACATGGCCCGATAACGATCGCCATTGACTGTTACGGCCACTTTTTGCTCATTTCTGCACCAAACAGAGTGACTCGTTTTGGGTGTATCGGCTTTTCAATGTATGCGTGCGGGTTTTCTGTGCCCCAAATGCGACAATTTTGCTTGTTTACTACCCGCCAAGATCAAAATGAGCTTCATCTGAAAAGATGATTTTTTTGGCAAAATCGGAATCTTCTCTAAGTCGATCGCAGGCCCACTTAGCGAAGCGAAAACGCATTGGATGGTCAGTTGGCTTCAACTCCTGAACCAATTGGAGTTTGTATGGCGTCATACCAGGGTCTTTATGCAAAATTCGTCTCAATGATGTCTCCGAAATGTTTAATTGTTGAGAAAGACGGTGAATTGATGTTGATGGCACTTCACGCAGACTTTCTGCCACAGCAGCAATATTCTCGGGTGTACGCACTGTTTTTGGCTTTTTACGCTTTGGTTTATCGACGAGGATGCCAGTTTCTTTCACTTTTTTCACAAGATAACGAACATACGGAGCTGACGGTGCTTCTCTTCTTCCAAAATCCGTACGCAATTTTCGCACACATTCTGCAACATTACCATGATTTTCAAAGTAATGTCGCAATATTTCCCAGCGTTGTTCAAGCGTATACACAACCATATTCGTTCAGCGGAAGGATAAAACTAATTATCTGTCAAATCAGACATGAGCTTAGAGTTACCATTCACGAAATAAGCACTAGTTGATAAAAAAACGTTAGATGGCGGACCCTTTACAATTTCTGGCATCAATATATTGAGTCAAGGTAGTTCCTTACATGTTTTTGCGTGGTATGAGATATGATCGCACCTGCGGAGCCCATGAATGTACCTAACCGAATCATTAAATGCTACTTGAAGTTTACGTTGGGATAAAGAATCCACATTAGGGTATACGACTTCACAGTAAGTAATCAGGGGTAGAATGAGACTTTTAACAAGTCTTGTTCTGGCTTCGGGTGGAGTAAAACTTGCAGCCATCCACAGCTTCCGAAGACATCCATATATTCTACCTATGACATAGTTGGTATGGTCATATCCTGATAGATCAGAGTTAATCACGAAGATCAGACTCGTCACCGTTTGAACAATTTTCAGCTTATCAACCGAAAGTACAATTTCAGGGAAGGTGTTGAGTGCTAATTTCTTTTTAGAAATTGGGATAACTTGCGATTTCCTGGGATTCAGTAGCAATCCATTTGGTATTGACCAAGAGTATATGTTACAAAGGTCCTCATTTAAATTGCTAACGAGTTCAGCTATATTGTTAAATGGACGAGCGATATACAGCTGTACATCGTCAGCATAGAGATGTACTGTGTTCATTGATGAACATACAGAAAATTATTGGACCTAGGATTGACCCTTGAGGAATACCCTGTTTTACAGATAAAAGGGAAGAAAAAGAATCATTGGTAACAACTCTCTGTAATGTATCAGATAAATAACTTTCAAGTAGTCTGATTGCAGAATTATACCAAAGCCAAAAAGGTGTTTCAATTTCCAGGAAAGAAATTTGTGGTTTACTTTGTCAAAAGCCTTTGAAAAATCGAGGAGACAGAGGAGTGTTACACGTCCTTTATCATAATCTTGTCTTATATCGTCGAGTATTTTAACCATGGCAGTATAGAACAACTATGGTTAGATCTAAAACGAGATTGACCAGCATAGAGAAGATTATATTGAGATAAGTGTAAGTGTAAGAAGAACTTCTTCGGCTATTAATTTCTCAAAAACTTTCGACAAACACGGAAGAATGCTTATAGGTCTGAAATCAGTAGCAAACACCGGATTGTTTTTTTTTTTTTTTGCAACAGGCACAACTCTAGCTACTTTCCACGACATCGGAAACGTTGGTGTTGTTATGCAATAGTTAATAATATGAGTCAAACAAGGTGTTATAAAAGGCACAATTAATTTAATAAATCGAAGTGGTATCCCATCATATCAATCTCATCAACCAAATCCATTTCAAAACTCCTTGTTTCCAGTGTGTTAGGAATAATCCCTATAACTAGTTATAATTATAATACTAACAACGAAACTTTCACCTGTCTAAAATTAATTTATATGGGTGTTAATGAGAGTACGTACACTGGCGCAATGGGAATCTATGACCATTCATCAGTCGTCGCGTCGCACATTCGCTTCGAATGTTTCGTACCCGTTTGGGAGAGCCTTTAGGGTTGGAAGTTGGTTGACAGTTCAAACTAAAAATTATAATACTTACCCTATCTGACAAACCATTCATCATCATCATCGTCGGCTCGACAACCGGTGTCCGGTCCTGGCCTCCTTCAACAAGTCTCTCCACCCATCCCGGTCTCGAGCCGCCGCCATCCAGTTGCGCACCCCAAGGCTCCGGGCGTCCTGGTCTACGCCATCTCTCTAGCGCAAGCATGGTCTACCACGCTGTCGTCTACCATAGAATGTACCACAAAGAACTTTCCGAGCAGGTTCCTCTTCGCTCATGCGAGCTAGGTGCCCTGCCCACCGGAGTCTACCGAGCTTAATTTTTGTCACGATATCTGCTTCAAGGTAGATTGTGTACAATTCATGATTATACCGTCTCCGGAATCGTCCTTCCTCACATATGGGGCCAACAATTCTCCTTAAGACTTTTCTCTCGAACGCGGCTAAGAGGTAGGAGTGCCTTTTGCTAAGCACCCAAGTCTCGGATCCATATGTGAGTACTGGCAGGACCATGGTCCTGTACAGCAGCAGTTTTGAAGTTATGGTGAGATTTCTGGATTTGAAGAGCTTTGACAGACTATAGTAGGCTCTGTTGGATTTGAGAAGCCGCCCGCGTATTTCTTCTTCTATATTGTTATCGGCTGCTACTATTGACCCAAGGTATTTAAAGGATTGCACCACTTCAAATTCGTGCTCCGCTACCTTGATTGTTTGACCAACTGTTCCTCTCGCATTCGACGCCACCATGTACTTTGTTTTACCTTCACTAATGTGCAGCCCCAGATTTTGTGCCGCCTGCTCGATCTGGATGAAGGAATCATGTACAGCTTGCTCAGTTCTTCCGATGATGTCGATGTCGTCTGCGTAAGCCAGTATCTGGCTGGACCTATTGACGATGGTCCCTCTTGTTGCCGTGCCAGAGTCACGGATTGCTTTCTCCAATGCCAGGTTGAAGAGGAGGCAGGCCAAACCATCCCCTTGTCGGAGTCCATTAAAGATGTTGATTGGTTTGGATAGAAATCCGGCTATTTTTACTTGGCTTGTTACGTTGGTCATGGTCAACCTACATAGTCGTGTCAATTTATTTGGGATGCCGAATTCTCTCATGGCTTTGTAAAGTTCTACCCTGGCTATGCTATCGTAGGCGGCCTTAAAGTCTATAAACAGGTGGTATGTTGGGATGTTAAATTCTAGACATTTTTCCATCGCCTGCCTAAGGGTAAAGATCTGATCAGTTGTTGATTTGCCTGGAATGAAACCACACTGATATTGTCCGATGATGGTTTTAGCGTATGGGGTTATCCGGTCTTGTAGGATAGAGGAGAGTATCTTATAGGCGGTACTCAACAACGTGATACCTCTATAATTGCTGCACGTTGTGACATCTCCCTTCTTATGTATGGGGCAAATTATATCTTTTCGCCAGTCTTCTGGAATTTCTTCATGCTCCCACACGTGCACTATAATCTCATGAATTGCTTGACGTTAAGCTGGCCCACCGTGTTGAAATAGTTCGGCTGGTATACCATCGGCTCCCGGGGCTTTGTTTTTCTTTAGCCGGCCTATAGCCTTCTCAACCTCTTCTATGCTTGGTGGCGGCAACATAGGGTACTCTTCTTGAAGTAGTGGAGCCTCCACTTCTGCAGTGAGCTGACCATTTAGCAATTCATTGAAGTACACTTCCCATCGCTCCAGTATGCTTTGAGGATCGGTGATCAGATTTCCCTCTCCGTCCTTGCAGTATGTGCAGCGTGGTGTGTACTGCGTCATGTTTCGGACGGATTGGTAGAACTTCCGCGCCTGGTGCGGACCTCACTCTCGGCTTTTCTCTATTTCACAGATTATGTTCTTCTCCCAGGCTGTTTTTTCTGTTCTTCAATTCTTCTGAGCTCTTTATATTCGTCTTCGCGTGCCCGCATTCTATGAGATTGTTGCATTGCTCGGTACGCAACATTCTTACGTTCAGTCGCTAGCTTGCATTCATCATCAAACCAGTCGTTCCGATTTCTACGACTGCTGCCTAAGATGGAGTTGGCAGTACTAATGACAGTATTCTTAAGGCGTGTCCACTTCTCATCTACGCCCAGCATACTGGCTCCAGGACTTACTCTACCCAGTTCTAGGGCGAGTCCTAACGCATTACCAAAGGTGTTACTGGTGTTTTCATTGCGCAGAGCAGCCGTGTTGATTCGAACCTGATCGGCGGATGCAATACGTCTTCGCAAGGCAATCCGCCCTCGGAAAACCATACCAACAAGATAGTGATCCGAGTCGATATTGGCACCTCGGTACGTTCGTACCGTCATCAAGACAAACCATTAAGTTTCATATTAATCGTGAGTCCCGGCACTCACACATTTTCTTCATGAACTGTCAGTATTTTAGGCGTGTTTTAGTAAAAAGTTTTAAAGTTAAAACACTATTGGCTGATTTCATAAGGCCCTTTTGACAATCTAACAGGGTTTTTTGATTTATTTTTGATTTAAAATCAATTTTGCAGATTTATCCTGCCCTGTACTAACACCAACATAATTTATTTACAGTTGTCTGTCAGTTGGTATATGTTTTGTTTGATTGGATTAATGAAGGTATTTCAGGAATAAAATTTGTGTTGAAAATAAGTGAGAAATGTTCGATTATACATGGAAAAGTTTAAAAACAATCATCAAGCTCATCTTTCTCTTCGAAATTAATATTGAAAAATTGACAGAGAAACGAAACTAAACAAATACAATTATGACAAAAATAAATCAATTTGAAATCGTTTTCCATTAGCCACGAAAAAAATCAATTTTTAAATTGAAATCTGAATTTACCAATAGAAACCCCCATAAATTTCAAAAACAAAATATCGACTATGACATCTCGGCTTGAAAACCATCCCCATTGGTAGATTTCTATTAGCGTTGAAAAAAAATCTTTATACCAAAGTTTGAACATACCAGCACTATTATTTCCATATCATATAAAAATATACAAATTAGAGGAGTAAACGAAAATAATGGAAAGCTCTTTAACTTAAGTCCGTACGGACACGTTGTTGTGGTAGTTGGTAGGTATATTCTTAATGCTTTCTTTGTAAAGATTGTATGCAGGAGTCTATATATACGTAAATGTATGTAAATATAAATGTACGATATTTGCGTGCCTTTCAATACCAGACTGTGCGGTCACTTGAATTATTGAAGCCATCAAGAAAGTGAATTATTTATTACCATGCTTTCTTTTATCACCCTGCTCGTATTCTTATAACTTTGTTTTTTTTTTTTTTTGTTTTTTTTTGAGTTTGGATCTCATGAAATGCCCCATGAATGCTACTCGTACATATTTATAAATGGAAATGGATTTTGATGGAGAGTTGATTTTATAAAGTGAATATAACGACAGATTCCATCTTATGGAGAGTGCGAGAAAATTGGTTTATTAAGGATATTCCCTTCGGACTTCTTATACAAGTTATATCATCACATCAGATGTATACATATTATAAGCTAAAGGTTCATATGTTTGTAGGTACATACATTTATACACATCCACCATGTGTAGGTTAAGTTTCTTAAAGCAAGGCATACGAACTGATGGTGTCAAGCCAGATACATTATATCCCCAATTTGTTTTCTTTTATTATATCTCATTTCACTAACATTGAATGATGCTCGTCTTGGCTATGGAGTTTATGACTCTGCAATGCTTTCAGTCTCCTAGCAGGGTGTTTTAGAAATGTGACTTTAACAACTGGGGTGCACAAATTCAAATTATGGCTTAGGCTTTGCGTGCGAGTTTATAGTAAAGGGTCCGCGAAATTACTTTTTTTTTTTGAAAATGGCGCAAAACATCGAGTGTAGCTTCGGCTGTGTGGCACGTAGCGCCGTCCTGTTGAAACCAAATGTTGCCAATATCCTCCTCTTCAATTTTTGTGAATATAAATTCGTTCAGCATGGCCCGATAACGATCGCCATTGACTGTAACGGCCACTCCTTGCTCATTTTCGAAAAATGGCCCAATTATGCCTCTGGACAAAAATCCGCACCAAAACAGTGACTCGTTTTGGGTGTATCGGCTTTTCAATGTATGCGTGCGGGTTTTAAAAGTTAAAACGTTTGACGCTATGATTTTGGCACAAGCCAGTATTATGAATCAATTTTGATACCACCTATACCTATACACATTGTCCGCCTAAAATTGATTAAAATATTATTAATGTCCCTTTCGATAGTCTATCTGCAATATTTAATCTACTTATCGGAGAAATCATTATTACACTAACACAGAAAAATCCGAAATGAAAAATGTCACAACTGTCAATCAATTTCATTATACACAAATTGGTCGTTGACAAAATGGCTTATAAAAATTCGTTCTCAACAAAATGAATGAATAATTTAAATTATCAAATCGCAGGAAAACAGAAGATGAATAAAGGGAATTTGTATTTTGATGCCACTCCAGACTCGATGTGCCGATAACTTTATACTTTTGAAAATCAAAATGTTCTGAATAAAAATATGCACGACTGGGTCGCACGAACTTGCGTTCTGTGTTCTTAATGTGGTTCTAAAGTCTGAATTAAATTGGTCATGGGTGCCTATTTTGTATCCTTTTGCAAAAAACATAGCTTATAGTTGCAGGTAGTATTGTGTGCGTATACAAAAATTAACTATATAGCCCCGTGTTCCAAGTAATATGCTAAAATTTGAATTTCACAAAAAAATCTTCCACCCGTTTTCGAAATATCCAAGGTCCAAAGAGAAAATAATAAATAGTTATCTGTTAATGGTGTTTTTTTTTTAGAGGTATAGAACTTTGAAATGGAATAAAACTAAGATTATTTATTTAAATTAACATGAAATTTACTTAATTTGAAAGATAATCTTCTGGCATTATAATTTAAATAAAGGGTTTTCCAATAAGAGGTGTTATTTCGAATAGCCCGCTATTTCGGTAGGTGTCATTTTTTGACATTGGACAAGTAGAAACTACGCCATTAATAAAAATGGAACGATACACGCTTCAACAACGCATTGAAATTATTAAAATTCACTATAAAAATGGTGAAAATTTGGCAGAGACGGTTCGTAAAACTAAAACATTTTTGGGTCGTCGTGAAGCACCTTGTCGGACCGCAATACAGAAATTGGTGGACAAATTCGAGCTGTTCTGACAAGTTAGTGATGTGAAGAATAAAACCCGTGCACGTCGCTCAAGAACAACTGAGAATATTGATGTTGTAGCCCAAAGTGTTGCAGAAAACCCAGGTTTGTCCATTCCTCGTCGTTCTTTGTAATTAGGCATTCCACAAACGTCATTACACCGTATTTTGCATAAAGACTTGTGTCTTAAGGCTTATAAAGTTCAGGTAACACAAGAACTCAAGCCGGCTGATCATCAACAACGTCGTGTTTTTGCTGATTGGGTCCTTGAAATGCATGAAAATGATCCGGAATTTCATCGAAAAATCATCTTGACTGATGAGGCCCATTTCCACCTCGGAGGCTACGTCAACAAGCAAAACTGTCGCATCTGGGGCTCGGAAAACCCAAGAGTTATTGTTGAAAAGCCTCTCCATCCTCAACGCGTGACTGTTTGGTGCGGTTTATGGTCCGGCGGGGTCATTGGACCTTACTTTTTCGAAAATGAGGCTGGAGCAACAGTTACGGTCAATGGATTGCGCTATCGAGAGATGATTAATGATTTTTTATGACCGGAATTGGATGGTATTGATCTGGACAACGTTTACTTTCAACAAGACGGCGCTACGTGCCACACAAGCAATGAAACCATCGATCTTTTACGGGAAAAGTTTCCGGACCGTGTTATCTCTCGAAGAGGTGATCACAATTAGCCACCGAGATCTTGTGATTTAACACCTTGCGACTTCTTCCTTTGGGGCCATGTGAAAGATAAGGTCTACGCCAACAGCCCAGCGTCGATTCAAGACCTCAAAGATGGAATTCGTGAGGCTATCGAGGACATAGGGCAGCCACTTTGCGATTTGTTTATGGAAAATTTCATGAAAAGGATATGGTCCTGTAAGCGTGGTCGTGGCGGCCATTTGGCTGATGTTGTGTTCCATTATTAACGGCATACCTTCCTCTTTATAATGAAATAAACATCCGATCATTTATTTCAAGAAATGCCATTTTTCTTTGAATATCAAAATAACACCTCTTATTGGAAAATCCTTTATAATTTCTGGCATATGACTTAATCTGGAGCAATAACGCGGCGAATGTGGTCCTAGAAGTGGTAAATTGTTTCTGGCTTATCGGCGTATAGACTAGCGACTTCAGATATCCCGACAAAAAATAGTCAAGTTACGTTAAATCGCACGATCTTGGAGGCCAATTCACGGGTTCGTAACGTGAAATTATACGGTAACCAAACGTTTCCTTCAATAAATCAATTGTGGCATGAGCTGTGTGACATGTTGCGCCGTCTTGTTGAAACCACAGCTCCTGCAAATCATGGTTGTTCAATTGATGAACGAAAAAGTCATGGCTCTATAGCCGTTACCATTGACTGTAACATTCTGCGGACCAATTATCCACCAAACCATAAAGCACACCAAACAGTCAGTTTTTGTGGATGTAACGGTGTCTCAACATACATACATTTGAAGATTATCATCCCTCCACATACGGCAGGTTTGTTTATTGACGTATCTATTCAACTAAATGTGAGCTACATCGCTAAACAAAATTGGCTTATGAAAATTGGGATCAACGGCAATGTTGTTTTGGGCTCATTTGGGCACAATTTGGAAGCCCTTGTTCAGGCGTCGATCTATTCATGTTGAAATACCAAACTTAACTAAAAATAAATCACTTAACAGCTGACAAAATGGCCGCCAGCTAAAATAGTGTTGCCAACTTAAAGTTCTATACCTCTAAAAAAAACATCCTTTATAATCAAATGTTTGTATTTTATTTATGAAAAATAACAAAAATTGAATTCTTCCAAGCGTCTTTTGACAAAATATATTGTCGCTGTGAACCAGTGGGAGCATTTTTTGGAAAAGTATTGCTGAAAATTAGGGTTGAAATTTACAAATTCAAAAAGTCCATGCATGAGAATTAAATTCAACAAATTTCGGCTGATATCCTTGTCCGTGTCCGGGTTAGGGAGTGTCCACTTAAGGGATCATAAGATCTCTGGAACTTAAATCCAAAATATCCGCTCAAGGGGATTGTCCGCTTAAGGGAGTTGCCGGCTATAGGAGGTTTAACTGTAAATGTAAATTTTAATAATTTCAAATACTAGACCGTTCTAATTTCGATACACAAAAACATTTTATCAAAATTGTAGGAGTCGTTTTTGAGCAAAAATAGATTTTCCTGAACGTTTTTTAAACATTTGTATCAGAGATACCGTTATTTTTGCTGTTAATAAGAATAAGTTTTTATTTTTATTTATTGTACTATTCATATACTAAAATGTAAATTTATTAAACTTGACCATTCTTTATTCCGTCAATTTTATTTCGTAAACAGTTGGTGGTAGCACCTTTAAGTTGTTGTTGTTGTTCAAAAATTCAAAGAATAAGTTTGGTCTAAAATCTCATAGATAAAAAATCTCCAACTTGCCAATTCAAAAAATTTCGGCTGAGTCGCTTTTGAAATATTGAGTATTCAACAACAAAATTTAAAACATTTCTTCAATTCCAAAAAAAATATCTTTTTGAAAATGTTGGTACACAATATTATTTAGGTTTTCGAGAAAGCAAAAAATAAAAAAAAAAAAAACGGTTCTTAGGGAGGTGCCATTAATAACCATTTGCTTGTAACTTTTGTAAGTCATCGACTTAAAAGTAAAAAAAAAAAAAAATTGCAATAAATTTGCGAACCGCTTCCTATCAATCGTCAGTGACTATGGAAAGATCGAATCTACTACTCAGCTGTCAAATAAGAGTCTGATTGCTTAGTTTTTGGTACAAAATGTCAGTGTTTTAGGCATGTTCAGCTTGATTTTTATAAAGAAAATAGAAATTTAAGTAGAGTTTAAAAGTTAGTAAATTTTTAAATAGCATCACGCTAATACCTTAACATCAGGTTGTTTTAAATTTTGCGCCAATAGAATAGATTTAAAAAAAAAAAACAACCAAGAAGTTACTGTTATAGTATCCTTGAAGCACCCTGTTGGATTTCGAATAAGCTTTTTGATTGAACTCGATTGATTTCCATCAAGTGGGTGATTTTGATAAACTTTTATACCACAAACAATGGATCTCAACATTCTTTTGCAATCTTCATGGACAACAAAGTAATGCCAATGAATTGAAAGAAAAAGTGATGAAGGAGAAAAAAAGTACCTTTGTATGAAGGAATAGTATAGAAAATACGGTCGAATTAGTCCTGTGACAAATGGATGGTAGTTTATTCAATTAGGCTAGAATTTATTTAATAATATACGTACAAAAAGGCATTCTTACAACACATACCTACTTTATAAATAGAAAGAGAAATTTTCTATTATAGTTTCTTAAGAAATGTAAGTATGTAGGTTAGGTTGTATATTTTGACGTCTAAAATGAAATTCACTTTATAGAAAAATCAGAATTCTTATGAAATGTCAATATTGATGTGAAAAAAAACCCTTTTCTACGTTCATTTACATAAATAATACTGTAGGTTACTCTGAGGGGATTCAAATCAATTATTTAACGAAATGTTATTGGTTATTTCATATATCTTTGTTGTTGAAAAAGTTTTACAATATAAAACATAATAGGTACTAACTATTAGCTAAAGGAATTCTGTTTAATATATTTTAATTTTACAGTCTAGACATTTTCGAAATAATATTGTATCGTAGTTTACTTCTTGCAGAATTCTCAACTTGCCTGTGAAGCCACGTCGAATTCAGTTCAGTGGTTTTTCAAATAAGGTTGGATAAACAATGTTTCATATATTTTTTTTTAGATTATTATATGAACTCCTTCTTCGCCTTATCTTAACATTTCATAAATAAATATATGGTCTTTAGCTCCTCTCATACATTAAGATGAATTGTGCCTGTAAGGAATTATGCTGGGCTTACATGACTGAAAAATCACCACATTTTCACCTTATATACACAAAACACAATTGTTGACAGTAAAAAGATCTAAAATAGAAGGGATTATGGTTTTTGTCGGTGGTGTGATTCCAAAATAAGTTTTAATAACATTTACAAAAGGGTGTTTTTTTTAGACATGTGGTTTTCAATCTGGCAACACTTTTTTCGGAGTTGGTCTTTTTGACAGTTGTCACTTGATTTATGATCAGTTTGGTTTGCCATTTCATAATTGATAGACTGACTCCTGAACAACGTTTGCAAATCGTGCAAATTTATTACCAAAATAATGGTTCGGTTCGCGCGACGCATCGCGCACTGCGTCCAATATTCGGTCGAAATAATCGAAAAATCTCATAAATTCGAGCAACCATGGATCTGTTTCGCACCACGTTTACTCTAGTGGATAATGCGCATCCTCAGAGACGCCGTACAGTGCGCACCGAAGACGCTATTGCTGCCGTGGAGCAGAGTATCGAAGAAGACCCGAATGAGTCCCTCCGCCATCGCACGCAACAATTGGAGCTGTCGAAAATTGGGCCTCTTGGCTGGAATCTATTCTAGCCAGCCGCTTGCCCCAAATCATTTTTAAAACATAATGACAAACCCTTATCCTTATAATAAAGCTAAATTATTGGCCATGACATTAAATTCTATTTGTTTTATTTCTTCTTGAAAACCACACGTCGAAAAAAAAACACCCTTTACAAGCGTATGTTGTATTTTGTGGATACAAATTTTGCTGAAGTCTGACAAAATGTACCGGTGTGTCAAAACATTATTTCCTGATCTATTTAATTTTTCTTTTTTGTGACCCGTTTAGGCACCGGTATGTTTGCATACCATATGTGATGGGATATTCGAAAATGTTTGCTATCTAAAAGGCAGGGCCGGCCCCAGCCAAACTTGCACCCTATGCAAGATTTGTCGAAAGCACCCGTTTTTCGTTGTATTTTCCACATTACCCAGGAGGTAGACTTAGTCAATGCTTAGTTCTAGTGGGATCTTTAATTTTACGAATTTTGAATGCAACAATGAAAGTGATATGTTAGTTAGTGTGCAAGGAATAACATAGCACAGGGATTATTTGAACAAGTTTTGTGGTTAAAATGCAAATGGCAGTACATATTTGTTTGCGCGAGATCAGATTACATTTTCTTGCTCCTGGTAATGCGCCCCCAGAATTTCGCGCTCTGTGCATTTGCACATCTTATGCACATATGGTTAGTCCGGCCCTGCTAAAAGGTCAGTTAGGCTAAAATAGGTCAACTTGTTTCCGCCATAAGTTTTTTTAATAATTGTTTAAGTTTTTCAAGGTTGTAAAGATTAGCGCCTCATTTCTGGGATACACAAAAAAAGCCATGGCTCAGCTATAGGTTTCTCAAATGAATTTTTGAAGATTTTCTTAAATTCAAAATCTAGACGACCTTAAAAATTAAAAACATTTTTAAAACCAAACTACTGACCAATTTCTGAAACAAGATGATCTTTTATGAGGATTAAATGACCTCTCAGATGGTATTGGTATTTTTTTTTGTCGAATATCCCATAAGTGAGGTGGTAAAAATCTCAACGACCTTGAACTAATAAAAGTTTTAAAAAAAATATATAAAAACCATGACTGACAAGTTATTATGAGACTAGTTAACCATTTATGAGGATTTAGTGACCTTCCAGATGGTTCATTTTGTTTTCGAATATCCCACAAATGAGGGGCTTCAAGTTTTTGATGACCCTGAAAAACTACTTTAACCATTAATATAAGTTTAAAATGACTGACCAATTTATGAAGCTGGTTGGCCTTTTTTGACCAAATACTGGCTTTTAAGACAGCATATTTTTTTATGAATATCTAACATAGTTATGTGCGGTGATAAGATAAAATACATAATATTGGCTCCTCCTCATGGAATTTCTGCCTACGATAGGGTTATTTTGTTTTTTGTGCTAAAATAGCAAAACACTATGTTAAATACTTACAATTGAAAAAAAAAGAAAACAAATACTTTTTAATACACTTGGTTCAAAGATAAAATCTAGCAAAGGATTTTGCTGTTTGTGTCAACTTTTCGAGCTTCAAGCTAATCACATTAGCAGTTAATGGTTTTTTCATGGAAAAACTTAAAAAAAGAATAAAAATACTTACATACTTTCTGAATTAAACCTTGCTTTTGAAATTGATTCAAATTTAACATTTACATAAATTCTTTTATTTTTCCATGTCTTCTGCCTTCTGCTTATACCCATGCCTTTTTTATCTGAGTAAGTCGACGTAGGAGTATCTATAGTCTTATACTATATAGGCAAGAGAAACACGCTCTCTCAATGGGCTCCTTTATTTTTATGTGCTTTTCGATAAATTCAGTTTGTTCTATTTAACATTATTACCATTCTAACGAAAAACATTTGGCCAAGAAAAAAAGTTGGTTGGGATAGGCATTAGGTAGAAGATGTTTGGGATTCTATTTATTGATTTTTTTTCTGAGATCTTGTTTTTAAGTAAATTTGACTTGTAGTTAAGATGTTGGTTGGCAACAAAAATGATTCACTTTTTTCTAAAGGGGGTGCTCTTTGTGCAAAGAAGTTTTCTTTCTCTTTATTGGAGAATTCTTTGTTAAAATATGGATATAGGACTAGGAATCATAATTTTGCTGAAAGCACATTTTGCTGTTGGTTTTTTTCATAACAACCCGTAAACCAGTCAATTTAAATTTTTTGTAAGTGCAATATTGTTTCAACTTTTAATGAGTACCGAATCGCGTGGGTAAATGTAAACAGAGGAATATGTAAACAGAGCTCAAATTCCATACAAATAATGCAGCCTTGAACGCACCCACTACATAAAGCTTCGGACGCAAACATTATCAGTTTTCAGTTGGCAATTGTTTTTTTTTACTGTAGTGTTTTACAAGTCTGGAGGCTTCGGCAAATATTAATATTTTTTAAACAAAATTCAGACGTAAGTTTTTTTTGAATATGCTTTTTAGTTATAAAATCTATGATTGACATTTAATTAAAAGAAAAAAAAAATCCAAAGTCTCGAAGGGGTTCATCATTTTTCCATGTTTAAATTTACCCTTGAAAATAAATACTATATGATGAAGGTAAATGTAAAAAAATTTTTGGGGTGATAATATTTTGGTTAAAAGTTTAAATTGGTAAAAGTTTAAATGTGTTATTTTCAATGATTTGTTGCGAAATACATTTCATTCGGAAATATCCTTCGAAAAAAACTATTCATACTCAATGGATGATGTTGCCAAACGAAGCAATGCAATGAGAACAACAAAATCATTACCATCAAATCTTATGCGTACTTTTTAACTATCATGGAATGGTTGGCCCACAAATAAAAAAGATTAACGAGTTTTGAAAGACCAGTACGTTGTTTATAACAGCTTAAAGCCTCTGTTCCAAAACTTCAAAATGATTTACATTGCTGTTTACATTTACCCCATAAATCAGAATAAAAATAAAACCAGAACTGGGTTAATGTAAACATAATAATATTAACCGTTATTTTTAAATTTGTAAATTAATTTTTAAAATCTTCAATACAAAAATATTGTTTACAATTTCCCTCATTGACCCTACTTTCTTACACTTTTTATGAATTTTTAAAATATGCAAATGGCAGTTCCACTTCACGCTTCCTCAAGTATACTCAATGTTTCTTGCCTGCTGATGAGCATAACCATATGCTCGAAACGAACTTATCATTGTCAAATTGTTAAGAATTACATTAGGTGAAAAATAACCATTTATTGTTTATATCGGGTTTTTCAATAAGAGCGCTACAAAAGTTTTTTTTAAATCAAAAAAAAAACTGTTTTGGATATCAATGAAATTCTTTATTCCTGTGAAAGTACGTTCGATGCCATTATGTATGAAACTGGATTTCTTTTGCATGGCCACCATGGGCACGCTTGCAGAGGTCCAGACGCTGAACCCAATTTTCGACGGTTTTCAAGCATAAATCGGCCGATACTGCTGCAATTTCACGTTCGACATTCGTACGAAGTTCATCAATCGTCGCTGGCTTGTGGGCATAGACCATAGACTTGACGTAGCCCCACAGGAAATGGCGTCAAATCGCACGACCGAGGCGGCCAAGCGACTGGACCATTTCGTGAGATAACATACGTTCTCCAAACTTGGTTTCCAATAAATTGATTGTGACATTCGCTGTGTGGCTTGTGGCGCCGTCCTGTTGGAACCACATGTCCTCCTCCATATCATCTAATTGGGGCCAAAAATATTCGGTTATCATTGAACGGTAGCGATCCCCATTCACAGTAACGTGCCGGTCTTGATCATCACGAAAGAAGTACAGCCCAATGACGCCGCCGGCCCATAAACCACACCAAACCGTATTTTTTTCGGGATGCAATGATGACTCATGGAGTACGTGTGGATTGTTGCCTGACCAATACCGCATATTTTGTTTATTGACGAAGCCCTTCAGCCAGAAATGAGCCTCATCGCTGAAGATGATTTTTCGATGAAAATCCGAATCATTTTCAAGTTTTTGCTCAGCCCAATTCACGAACATACGACGCTTCTGGTGGTCAAGCGGCTTCAGTTCTTGCCTCAATTTAATCTTGTAATGATGTAGGCCAAGATCTTTTCGCAAAATTCGCCACAACGACGTCACAGGGATGCCCAACGCTTGAGAACGACGTGTGAGAGACACATTTGGGCTTTCTGCAACTGAATCCTCAGCGGCAGCAATATTCTCAACACTTCGGGAACTTCTTTGTCTCACTGGCACAGGAACATTTTGTACTGTGCCTGTGGATTCAAATTTTTCCACTAGACGCTCAATTGTTGATCTGCTAGGACGATTATGACGATCATAAATTGGACGTAGCGCTCTTAACGTTGAGACCACTGACTCCGAAATTCGGTAGTAAATTTTAATAATTTTGACTCGTTGTTGGCTCGTATATCTCTCCATCAGGAAATGGCAAACCTTACCGACGAGAAATGTCAAAAGAGCTGTCCCTGTTACTCTACTTTTGTAGCGTCCCTGTTGAAAAACCCTTTATATTGTAAACAAATTCGAATATTTTTATAGTCAAAATGCCTTTTTCAAATCCCGTATGATCAAAACTTTGTGTATTTCATCAGACTGTAATTTAAGTCAATAAGGGTCCTGAACCCTTTCAAGTAAACTTATCAGAACTTTACTCAGACATTGTGAAACAGGGCCTAAGTCTGTATCACAAATCTTAACAGATTTTATTACATCTATATATTATTTACATATATTTACATTTATTTTCAGTATTCGTATTTAATTTTCTTTCATTATCATCATCCTGGCCGCTTTTTCAACAAGTCAAATCCAGCGTAAGCAAGAGGCTACGCCTTCCATAAAATGCACTACAAAGGGTCTTCCAAACCAAAAAATATAAAGTTAACAGTTAGTGTGGTAAAGCTTAGGTATAACACAAATAAAAGTTTTTCAGTCTCTGGTCGCGGCTTTTGGTGAGTAATAGGGTCAACGTGGGTAAATGTAAACAAGAGTGTAAACGTAAACAAGGCTCATAATTATTATTTATGAACGTTATTTCACAATGTAGGGTGAATTTCTTGTGAAAGGTTTTTTAAAATATCTTACAAGTCAGAAGTCATCAAGAAGTGATATTTTTTTTTTTTGAAAAACTTTAATGGATGGGTTACGATCTTTTAAACACTTTTTAGCTAAAGAATATCATTTGTATTCTTTTTAAATTAAAATATCTAACAAATTTATAAACCATCTTCTTGCTTTTATAATGTCTAGTTTACCCTCCCCCCCCTAATATATTTAAATATGTGGGTTTAGGCAAAATACTTTTTGCGGGTAATTGAAAACATAATGAGTATATCAGTTGAAAAATAAAATTATGTTGTTTTAAATTGTGTGGTGCCTTATAAAGGGTGTTTTTTTTAGACGTGTGGTTTTCAAGAAGAAATAAAATCCATATTATTTAATGTTATGGCCAAGAATTTAGCTTTCTTATAAAGATGAGGGTTTGGCATTATGTTTTAAAAAAGGATTTCGGGCAAGTGGCCGGTCTTCTTTGATACTCTGCTCCATGGCAGCAATAGCGTCTTCGGTGCGCACTGTACGGTGCTTCTGAGGATGCGCATTATCCACTAGAGTAAACATGGTGCGAAATCGATCCATGGTTGCTCGAATTTATGCGATTTTACGATTATGTCGACCGAATATTGGACGCAGCACGCGATGCGTCACGCGAACCGAACCACTATTTTGGTTATAAATTTGCACGATTTACAAACGTTGTTCAGAAATAAATCTATTCATTATAAAATGGCAAACCAAACTGATCATAAATCAAGTGACAGCTGTCAAAAAGATCAAGTCCAAAAAAAGTATTGCCAGATTGAAAACCACACGTCTAAAAAAACACCCTTTACATTTCATTTGGAAATATCCTTCGAAATTATACTATTCATAATTGTGTTCATGGGATAACGTTGCCAAAGCAAGCTATATATGCTGATGACAAAAACAAAATCAAGTATTCCAAATCTTTTGCGTATTCTTCAACTTTCATCATAAAGAAGATTTACAAATTTTGAAAGCCAAATACTTAGTTTTTAACAACTAAAGGCAACACAACAGAATCAAAATTCGTCTTCACCTCTTACACCTTTACTCTTAGATCATTGGGTCCAAGACCACTTGGAGGCGGCTTCTACGCTGCTAGACCGTTTGAAAAACTCAAAAGTGTTAAAATGGGATAAACCATTCGAAAGCTAATTTCGAACAATAGGTAGGTAGTCAAATCTAGAATGCAGACAGGTCTTGTACAGGAGTATCTAAGAAATCATGGTAAGGTTTCTATATTTTAAAAGGCATACTTGACTGAGTATAGAAGGCTCTGCTGGGATTTCTTATTCATTGTTCAATCTAAGTATCTGTCTGAATTATTTGTAAACTGATTTTCATTTTCATTTTCATCCTTTGATTTTTCTTAAAATAAAAGAAGACTTATAAAAAGGTCATAACCATAAAAAAACATCGTAAAAAAGGAACAATCTACTTATATTATTTAATTGTTCCTACCCCTACAGAAAAATGGGAAAATTATGTCAAACAAGAAAGGTCACCGCAGAAATCGTAAAATAAACTTAAGTAATAAGTCATCCACTATAAGCTCTGCACTTAAAAATAAAGTCCTTAAGCAAAAAATATTTGCACGTTCTTTTTGATGTTCATCTCTAACACGATTTTATCACGAACTACACCTTTAATGTAGGTGAAAAAATTCCCTAACAGGTGCTCAACTATTCCTTTAATACATACCTACTTCTTTTTTCCACAAACAATTTTTTCCAATTTCATACCCATTCATGAGTAAAGCTTTAAATTTATCGAACTCAAGTGTTCGAAAAGAGCACATTTTTTTTGTCAGACCATACAACATAAACTGCATACGAGTGGAATATAAATTAGAACCTACATACAAAGGTTCTTCTTACCTAGGTATCTATGAAAGACGTGACCTGCACATCTTCTGTTACACTAAATCCATTGCCCTTCGCTAAGCTTCAAATGAGAAAAAAAAAGTCCCCAGGAGCAGAGAAAACTTAATTATAACGTTATCCTGTGAAGGATCATGATGTACGGCTGTATAAGACTAAAAACCATACTAAAATAACATATTGCTTGCTCTTACTCAGACTATGTTAGCTCGGTTTATCTCGAACACTTTTTCCATCTCCTGATGGCTAAAAGTAGATAGATGCAGCAATCAATCACATAGTGCAGAGTACACTCGTAGATGCACACGTTGCACACGTTGTAAGTAAATCAAGATTTCTGTAATATTTCCTTGTAAGTGCAGAAGCGGCAGCCACACTCAAGAAGATATAGGTAGGTACTGCCTGATGGAAAAACGAAAGGACTCCAAGAGCGAAAAAGGATGCAAATCGAAACTGATTATGTAGGTATATGCACACGTACAGTATTAAAATTAAACATTGTACACTCAATACGCGACTCGACTAACATCAACGGCAATTACGCGTTTGTTACATAAACTCACAAAGTAAAACGATACCATTTGACACGGAAAAGGAAACATCACAATCAAAAGATGAAAGAAAAAAAGAAAAAAAAAAGCTCTGATGCTGGTAGCTGCTGAATAAAATTACGAGAGAAACAAAGGGATTTTATTATTTATTTTTTTTATTTTCCCGAAACTCGATTCTTTTTCTTAAACGAAATCACTTTCTCATGTGTAAAGAATATGCTTTGTTTAAGGTCGGTCCTGCAGACAAAGGGACTGACAATGTTAAACCATTGCTCAATTTTCAGGACACGTCCGTTCCGTGTAGATGGAAAAACGAAACTACCAAACCAAACAGTCAGAGTACTCAGCCAACAGCAAACAAAATACGTACGTAGTGACAGTGAGCAAGCATGGCTCGATTCAATTCGGCGGGAGTGCGAGTGAGTATACACAAAGCTTTCAAGGACATTCAAGGATGAAAGCCTTTTTATGCTATTGTGTGTGTGTTGCCCCATTCCAAGGAGCCCCAACTGTTGATGATGGAGCATGGAGGTACTGGTTTCTGTTTGCTGCTGCTGAAGCTGAAGGTTACTGCTACTTGTTGGTTTCTTCTTTTTTTCTCGCTCTCTGTACTCTGTTTCGTGCTCTGGATATATTTTTCAACCAAGCTTACAGGTCACACATTACACTTTGGGCATACGGATTGTGGTTTTAAGTACACTGTTGCCAAAAGTGATGATCTATATAATGGAGAATTTCACCAGTTAAAATAAGATTGATTCAAAATAATACTCGTCTTATATGGTAACCCTTGGTGTTATGGTTATTGCATTGGAGATATCATGCCAAAAGGTCTAGTTTCGAGTCCATCAGTGTAATCATCCTAAAATGTTGCAAAAAATATATCAAATCATCGTAGAGTATCAACGAGCAGACCAAGAAACTTAAACACAGGAATGTTTGAGAGCGTATAGGCTACTAGGCTCCGGGTTTTAATATTGCTATTTAATTAACGGTTCAATCGGTTAACTTTTCACCGAATCCTTCTTGGAATAAAGCCATATGATCTCACGGGTTGTGTTACAAGTAGGTCCGTTTCGATAGAACCATATATAGCTATGTCTAAAAGGGATTTATTTTTAGACAGCAAAAATTCCATTTTCGCTTCTATAACGAGCGCCATTCAGTTAAATTCTGGCTGATTTCTAAAGAAATAAGGGTTGGCAATTCCAATAGCCCATAAAATACACACCCATTATATAACTATTGTTTTTTTGGACCCAAATAATGAAATTTTTCTTGTTGATGTCTAATTGTGCTAATTTGTTTAAACTTCATAAGAAATTTCTCAGGAATAACTTAAAGACGATTTCAATATACAGTGAGTTGCCAAATTAATAGGGACAGTAATAAAGTTTAAGCAAACTTAAGTTAACTTGTTTAAGATCAGTGAAAATTATGTTTTATATTGTTTATATTGACGAAATAGTATTTATTCATTATTTGAGAATATTATTTTAAAAAAGTAAATTAAAAAAATTAACAGTTTTAAAAAAAATCTTAATAACTAGTCCCGAACAAGAAAAAAACAAGAAATCAGAGAAAACTTAATATTTTGTTACGTTTCCTTTTGCCATTATAACAGCTTCTAAACGCCTCGGTATGCTCTCAATGCACTTTTTAGCAGCTTCTGCTATTGCAGGATAGTCTTGCCAGACTTCTATGAGCTTTTCAATAAGTTTAACCTTGGTATAGTTATGACCTCTTTGGCAATTTCCCTTTTTGTTATTTCAAAAGGTTTTCTATAGGGTTCATATCTGATGAATTACCTGGCCACGGTAAAACTTGAATTTTTTGTTCATTTAAGAACTTTGTTACACGCTTTGCTTTATGGCATGGAGCAGAATCGTGCATAAATTGGTATGATTCGTTGTTTGGGAACCAATATTTAAGTTGTGGTGTGAGACGATTTGCAAAACTTCTTTGTATTGGTCTTGTCTCATGGTACCCGCCCCACAACTCTTGTGCTGATGAGACCACACCATAATCTTCACAGGATGTTTTTCTCTTTCGACGATGCATTCAGGGTGATATTGCTCGCCTGGCCGCCACCGAACAAAGCTGCTCGTGTGAGCCAAAAACAGTCATGTGACGAAGATCTCGAGCAGAAGACAAACGTCTTATTTTAATGGCTTCTGTGAGACTTGGTTTCTTGGCTGGATGACGCGACGAGCAGTGATGTGTTCTTCTTAGAAACGTTGCTGCAATGTTCTCTTTGAAACCATAATTCCGGAGTCTTGCACCAGTTTTGTAAGAGTCGATATGATTTTTGCGGTTTTCAAGACAAATATCTCTGACTTTTCTGTCTGTCCGGGGTGTTGTTATGCGTTTTCGTCCGCATTTAACTCTTTTTTTTTTTGGTGAAATTGGAATATTCTTGTCCAAGTTTAACTTTAATCGCCCAACTAACAATTTAACTTGTATAAGGTTCTAAACAAGCTATTTTCAGACTGCTATAAAAACAATAAAAGGCCTTATGCAAGTAATTTTGGCGCACATTACGCAAGCTATATAACTGCTATAAGACCTTTGTTGACAGGCCTTACCCAAGCCTTTTTATGACAGCTTTTGCTAATAGCTTGCTTTAGATGTTATAAAAAGGCCTTAGCCAAGCCTTTTTAATGTCTATATAAAGGCACAAAAAAAAAACAGATTTAAAAAAAAAATATTATCTTTGTATTGTTTAGTATTGCATTATTTTTATTTATATTACATTTTTATAAATATTCCTCCTCTCAGTCAGCTCCCGAAACCTTTTCCACCGCATTCTGTAATGATTTAAATTATATTTTAATTATAAAAATTTTTACTTACCTGGGTTTGAACTCGAAACCTTCCGCATACCACTCCAGCACTCTACCACTACGCCACTTCGTTGTTGGGAAAAATAACATCAAATGTTAACAAGTTGAAACCATATAAAGAAAATATTAAGGGTGACAGATATTTATACTGGACAAATGTCTTAAAAATGTCTTATGTCGCGAAATATGTACCGGATGCACTTTTCAAACCCGTGGTGCCAATAAAGTCCCTCATTGCTCAATTTCGTGTAAATGATCTCCTTTGGAGTCCTCAACAGCGTTCGCGGATCTTCTGGCAACATTTCCCCAATGTCTGAGTTTATTATTTTCATAAGATCCTTTAACGCCTTATGAGCTATTTGGTGCTCGATAGCCCATTTCCGTAAATGAATCTGAAATTTTCTATTCCTATCCATTTCAGAATCATCTTCAGTTGACGAGTCAACAACGCTTTTGGAAGTGTAATCATCATCAGCTACAAAAGATTTGGGGTTTCATTATATTCATGATAAAACTTTGTCAAAATGCTTAATGTATATTTTTACCTGCAGTATTAGAAAAGACCCTTTCCAAAATACTATCTAATGGTTGAGGAAATTCCTCCACAAAAGTATGCTGGCTGCGACTATTTCCAATTGCAGGAGAGGGAACAGTCGATAATTGCTCGCATCTAAGATCTCTTCTTTGTTCTTCCAAATTTTTTTAAACTTCACGGGCTGTTTTAAGAATTGCATCTCTGTTTTTTTGCAATTGCCTTTGATAAGTTCCAGATCTTTTAAATTTTGTCCATGAGTTATTCATTTCTGTAAGATTTAAAAAGTTATTTCTGTTAGCACTTCTTTTCTTTTTTACGATGTTCAGTACTTACCTTTCTTATTTTATTTATATCTGATTTTATTTGTAAGAACTTATTTATAAGATTCTTGATGATAGCATATTAATTATGTTTGTATAAGGCCTTTATAGGCAAGCCTTACACAAGTTGTTTGCATTGACTTGTCGTGAAGAGCCTTATAGCAGCTATAATTTAATTAACTTTTAGTTAACTACTTTGGAAGGCCTTATACAGGCAATTTTGAACCATTATCCACAAGCCTTGCATAGAACCTGTCAAACTCACTTCTAAAGGCCTTATAGCAGCTATTTTTTTTATTGTAGAGGTTTAAAAAGTGTGGCTTGTGAAAGTGTGCCTTATACAAGCCCTATACAAGCTATTACTTGCCAAATTCGAAAAATTGGACCTTATACAAGCTAAATTGTTAGTTGGGATCTGCTGACAATGGACTAAAAACACCTGAAAATTCTGCAATTTTTCTTTGTGAAAGGCTGGAATGCATCAACAACTTTTTTATGTCATTTTTTTTTCTAGGAGTGATATCACATACTCGGCCCAATCTGCAATCGTTGAAGTGTTCAAAATAATTGTAAAATTAATTATTATTACTCACAAAATCAAAATAATGAGCTGAGACTGAACTATACTTACCTTAGAATTTGTAATTTGTAATTTCCTGTTCCAAAAAAACAAAATCTTATTTTAAATCAAATATAATTTTTCTCCAATCGCCCTTATTTTTTTCTTCACTGCACTGCCTGCTATAAAATTAATTTTACTGTCCAAAAAAACATTTCAAATAACCGTTTGACATTTTCAAACCACAGTTAAGTTAGCAGGCTGTGAAAAAGGAATCAATTTATCTACCCTACTGTACATGTACATTATATAAATATTGCATGAATGTAAATTTAAAACGGCTTTGAGAAACGATGATTTTTTTTTGTAACCTCTATAGTGTTGGTAAATTTTCCAATAAACTATATAAATATTTTTATAGATAAACAACGCTGGCAACCATAATTTTCGTAAGAATCGGAGAATAGAGCTTTTGTATGGAACTCCCAAATGCACCCATCAAAGAGACAACAAATTTAAAGTTTGAAAAGGCTAACCAACCGACCGAATGCATGAAATTTTTAAAACTTTATTCGCATGGATGTTTAGTTTCGTTTGGGTTTGGCTTTGTTAACGAGTATATGTGCTAGCTTAGCTATATTTTTTTTTCTTTTTGTAAGCAGAGACTCAAAGTTCATCAAAACCTAATTGCAAGCCAGAACTTTGCTTTTGCCGCGTTTTCAGTTTCAGGTGTAGAAATAAAAGAGAAAACAAAGGACAACAAAGTTAAGGTTAAGCCGTAAACTTCGCTATCGCAAATTTTCCTTTCTGGGTTGACAGTCACAGGAGTGAATTTCTTGTGTATAGAACTGGATATAGGTATATAAATAAGAGTATATAACATTAATTATGTTGGCATCTGCGGGATAAGAGTAGATGAAAAGTTCGTGCTTCAAAGGAAAAGGACCACCACTTATAGCTATAGCGAGCAGCATTTTTCGATTCTAGGTATACTCGTACTACTCTGGGACATGCTTTTTAATCATCCCGCAAGTTATGTCTGTCGTTAAAGATATAGATTTAATTACTTCTTGCATTAAAGGGAACATGGCTTTGATATCGTTGATGTAGAGATTTTATACCTACATCAAGATAAATTATTTTCCTCTGAAGGTTTTCGCCTCTGTTGTTGTCGAGTTTTGGTGTTTGGTCCTTTGGTATAGTCTGGCAAAGAAGAGGGCAAAATCGCATTAACATCCTGGGTTCATGCGAAAATGAAGAGGTATACAATCCAGGTAACAAGTGAAAGTATTCTCTTTGAATTAATTAAGTTGAGTAGATGAAGTAGGTAAACATCCCTACTGAATTAACCATGGTAGAGTGATGGAAGAAGCAAATGCATTTCGTTGCAATTGGCAGAATTATTACCGGTGGAAGGATAATTACCAGGCAACTGGCTCTTATATTTGAACTTAAATGATGGCAAAACCAAAAGGAAACGTGGATTTTTATAGTCAAATGGCAGCATTTTTTTTAATGATAATTAGCGGTATGGTCCAACATTATGTTTAACATGGGTTTCTTTAAAAGCCCGTAAGTATAGTGAAATTTATTAAGATTAGGAATTAACTTTTAGTGGGTCTGAGTTATGTGTGTTAAAAAGAAACCGTGTATAATCTGATAGAGAGAGCTCTTTTGACCTCATTAGCCAAAAAAACGATATTTGAATAAAAGTAAATTTAAAGGGAGTCGACAATATGCAAAAGTGTGATCACATACACATACAATGAACCTAAAAGGTCCGTAAAATTAAAATTAAAATTTAAAAGTTAAGTGGGACAGGAATGTTTGAATTATTATTCGTCTAACAAAATCGTTTATTGCTACAACTAAAAGCGTTTTTTTTGTAAATTCTAATAGGTAATTACGTTTATCAACACAACAAACATTTTTTGAATGGTGTTTGTTAATTAATTTAATTTTCTTAACAAACTTATTCACTGCGGGCAATTAAATAATATATGTGTTCATGTACGAGGTCGTTGAGCCAATAAAATATTTTGCTAAAAATAACAAAATTTGTAGGAACAAATTGATTTAAACGTAGTGGTTAGTTGTTTCAATTAGTTTTTGTTGATTGAATGTATGGAATTCATTGAAACACCAAATTAATTTACCAAGAAAAAAATTATTCATTGTTTTTAATGTACTCGTTCACTATGCCAATTATGTTACACTATTTATAAGAATAAAGAAGATTTTTATTAAAATAATAAAATATTTAATTCATATTAATGAACCCGTTCTTTTTGCCAATAACTTATTTCGTTCATCGAAGGAATCTGATTCGATAGAACAAAAAAATAATTAATTAAAATTATAAAATATTTAATTGATTTTAATGTACTTAATTGTTTTACTAGTCCACTTTATGTTTGGTTTTATAAACGAGTTGACTGATTTAATAAACTATTCCATATCATTAAAATTCTGCTTTAAAGCTAGACATTCCTAAACTTTATATACTTAAGCTAAATAAACAAATTTGGTAGTGCAACAGCTCATGAATAGTCTGAGCCTATAGTGACTAACAACTCTCAACCATTTTTGTGTGCGTATTGTTTGTTTGCAGGAATGGAGGGGACCTACAATTTTCTGCCGAATCCGAACGGATAAGGGGAGACGTACTTTTTCATACCAAGAGATACTTTCATAGGATTTGTCACTTCCTCGTAAGATGCAGTAACCGTTTTTTTTTTTAACGTGGACGAGGCTGGGAATAGAACCCAGACCTCCGGAATGACAGTCCTGCCCACTAACGATTATGCCACCGCACGCTGCTGTGCAAATTAAGATGATGTTAACTAAATACAAAAAATGGTTCCACAAAATGGTTATTAATGGTACCTCCCGTTTAGAAAAATATTTTTTTTATCAAAAACGACTACTAAAATTTTAATTATTTTTTTGTGTGTGTTGAAATTAGTACGATCTACCATTTTAAATTTTAAAATTTTATATTTTACGTTTATTAACAGTACCTCTCCTATGAGACTACCTCAATATCTGATAAACCGAAAAAAAAATAGATTTTGTATACAGAAGCTTGTAACAAATGTAAATAAAAGTGCGTATCAATATTTTCTAAAAAATAATTTTTGGATTTAAAAAAAAAAAAAATTTAAATAATTTTTATGAAAATTCGATTTTTCGAAAACGGGAAGCAAATTTTTTTGTGAGGTTTAATTTTCAACTCAACATAAATACTTAAAATTCGCGTAATAATTTTCTTTCTCAAAAATGTTAGTGAAACATATATAAAATGTATGAAATGTATATACAAAGTTAATTTTTTTTAAAACCGTTCCTACGATTTTCAAAATTTTTTCTCATAAATTAAGATTTATATAAGATATCAGATGCTGTACATCGCGTTTGGTTAAGATAGATTCAAAGTATTTTGATCAATTTCTTTCTAATTTTGTTGATTTAAAACAATTTACCAGTTTAAATAATATAATTTCCTTTCATGCATATTGCATATGTGCAACACTGAGCTATATTGTTAGTTTTTGTATACTCACATAATACCACCTGCAACTAAACTAAGTTTTGGCAAATGGATAAAATATAGACTCCCATAGCTTATTTATTTCAGCTATAGAAACACAATGTGATCGCACATAAGAGCAATTTCTTGCGACCCAGTCGTGCATATATTTTTTTATTCGCTAAGGGCAGTTAGTAGTAAAGGAATTTTTAAAAATGTGTTTATTTAGATTTACTTTTCCCAAAGTATAAAATTTTAATAAAATTACAAAAACTTGGACTCGGAACAGGAAATTTAAGATTAAATAGAAAAAATAATTTAAAATAGATACTCTCTGTTCTTCTAAAGTGTTGTAAGGAAAATTTCACCCCATCAAAGAATAAAAATACTTCCTTACGGTTGAAAATATCTTCTATCACCACAAAGAATGGCTGAACATTTTCAATTTTACGATTCAGGAACTCTATTATGTTCTTCTACGGCCTGAAATGTCCTTCCGACGAATAAAAAGGATTCCTGCGAATCATTTATTGTATATTTTGTTGTAGACTTAATATTACCGTGGTCGTGTTTCTTGACAAGCTTTTGCGTGGGAATAAAGAAGCCATGAAGGGACAAGAGTAGTGCAGCATCTCTTCAATTAGTTCAAATCAGAAATTTGTAGCGCCATGCCATTCAATTAGCGGGAAATAAAGAACACCTTTAAGTGGACAACTTACTTTTGTTAATTGTTTTATATTTTGTCCTTCTATTGCAGATTTTTGTCAGTTTGAGAAATTAATCACATTATAATAAGTTAACTGTTTTTTGATTTTTGTTTTGTTTTTTTTTTACGTTTATAGGACAATAAATGGTTTGTTGCAACAGTTAACGATTTATTGAATTAAAAAAAAAATATTAATTGTATAAAATTTCCCTCCAAATTCCCGATTGAACCTATAAAAATAAAACAAAAATAAAAACTCTAGTTAGTAATATTTATTATTTTATATGTTATAAATTCACAATATTATCAAAGTTCCTTATAGTAAATTTTATATTTATAAAATTATTTAGGCTCTTCATTATATGAAAATTTTGTAGCTACATATTTATACTTTTCATTTATCGCTAATGATAAAATATAAGTTTTTATTTTACAATTATTTTTCTTTAAATCATATAGTCATGATATATATTTTTTTTCTTTAAGTAAGTAACAGTTTTGTCTTAAAGTTTTTAATTTTAAAATTAATTAAGATATTAATTAACGAAATATATAAAAAATGTAATAATTATACATATTTTTGTTGAAAATTGCAATTGAGTCCCTCCACCTATTAGATACGGAGTAGATACAAATACAAAATTAAGCATTTTAAGTTAGATTTATAGCTGTTAATTTTATTTTAATTTATTCTTATTAGGATGTTTTTTTTTTTTTTTCTAAACCCCATTTATGTGAATTATTTATTTATAGAAAAAAAAATCTTTATATTTAAATTTATGAAATTTGAAAATTTCTGAATATACTATACATTTTTTCATTCTCCAAATGGATCAACTTTTCCCAGATTTTCACATTTAAATTATATATAAAATGTGAAACATATATGAAAAAGGTTGAAATTAAATTAAATTATGTAAATGGAGAAAGGACATTGAAATATCTTTTTATAGGAATTTTCTATAAAAAATTGAAATTGTGGCAAGTTAAATGGTTTTTTTTTTTTATTTAAATGAAAAAAATTTAACCAAAATAAATTTTGATTCCTGTGGAAAATTCGTTGTTATTTTGCTTTATTTTTGTCAATGACTTATTTAAGGAATAATCTTATTAGTTTTAAGGAGACACGATTGGAAATGTTCTCAATAAAATTGGAAAATTCTTGAAGAAGAAGAACTTAAACTAAATTTTATCGTTTCAACAGTTTCACGAAAAATAAATATACCAGTGAGCATTTCCAAATTAAAAATCGACTATGAATAAAAACAGTGGTCATGGTCTCTGCCCCTGGTATATGTATATCTTGTTAAAAAAAATTGAAAAATAAATATAGTTGGTGGCTATACATTTGCATTACATGTCCTTTAACCGAAGTTTTTTTACTTAAAGACAGTGTTGTTGAGTATTTTAACATCCTTCTTCTAATGAACATTATAACTTTTCAGAATGTTTGTTTTTGATGCATCCTGTGATATTGGTGATTGATTAAATATTTTGAATACAGTATTTTATATATTTTTATCAGCTTGTTGAGTCTCTTCTTCATTTATAAAAAATTGAATAAAATGGTCTTAAAAATATACATGATTAAATTTGTTTCTATTATTGTTGTATGAATCCTCTTTCAAAATTATTTATTTTCTTAAATGTTTTGCTGTTAACAGATATTTTTTAAAAAATCACAGTGTTAAGATTAGATCACCAATGTATTGAGGGTACCTACATAATACCGCTTATTTTGTAAGCTTGGCGCATTCGAACCATGATAGAAAAAAATTAAAAATGGGAGGAAATTAATTTTGAGGCATTAAAATCACTAACTATTGGCATCACCTTGATTATTGGCACTACGTATTTTGATTTGAAACACACAAAATTTATAAATTTCTATACACCAGCCCTAGAATGTTTATTTTTTTTGTTTTAAATTAATTTCAAAATAAAGTATATTTAGCATAAATCTTAATTTGACTATATTATATTATTTAGCAGTGATGTGTAGAAATGTTCCACAGATTTCTTCATTGTTGATTTATTCTGGATTAATATCGGTCCCTTCCTCGGATACACTAGACGGCTCATGATCATGACTGGTTTCCCTACCAATCTCGAGGACGTGCTTCGTTCTCTTTATGGAAAGTACTTGAATGCGACTCAACATAATGGGTTTGAGTCTCAGTTACAGTTCGCCCAGCACGTGGTGGTGGGGGTGGTGCTGGACCCTTTTGGAGTGAGGCCTGGAAAACAAATTTTGTAACAAGGTCTTCAGAAATTAGTAAACAATTATAAATAAAATGAAATTTTCGACCAGAACTTGGAATATTGTTTCAGGTTCCCACCGTTTTACTGCTTGAACACAAAAGAATGCTGCAACTGAAACTGGAGCTTCAATAGCTATCAAAAAGTGTCGTATGTGCTTTTTTTTAACGTGCCCACAATAAAGCTGTACAGCTATGACATTCTGACTGCAAAAGTACTCACAGCTATAAGATGAGGAATTGAGAAGAGCTTGAAGCTCCTTTCAACCCCTATATAAACACTCATCGAGTTGAAATGGGGTTGTTCGACTCCATCAATTTTGAAATGTCAAAAATGCTGCATCTAAAAGTTGGTGAACTATGGCAGCTCCGTTTGCAACCACGTTTCGTTCACAACATTGAAATTATGTGTATTCAATATTTTGACAGCTAGTTCGGCTGCAGCTCCTGTTGCAGCTCCGTCTCCATTGTGTTCAGGCAGTTAGTGGGACTTTATTGAGAAAGGACGAGACTAGAGAAATGCCAATTAATGACAGTTATAACAGTTTTTTCGCCATTAAAAGTGGGCGTACGTTAACGTGCTTCGCGCGACTTGAAAAAAAATGTGGGTGCCTGAAGTATGCCTACCGGCGGAGAGCCCTTGCCCTGCGGGCCGCATAAACAGTACTTTTATAAAACAAAACTGTTATAATTGGCAGTCAAGTCATTTCCATTTAGAAATGCCAATTCATAACAGTTTTTGGCATTGATAGTAAGACACTTAGACGATATTAGAGAAATACCAGTTTATAACAGTTTAAACGCGATTTAAAAAAAAACTCAGTGCCTGAGGTATGCCCATGGGAGGAGGACCTTGGCTCTGCAAAGTCGCAAAAACAGTACATGTCTAGAGTCGCTTCCATGAAATTTTCAACGCTTTCACGGGTCTTGAAAAAAAAATATATAACTGCCCAAAGTATGCCCACTGGCTCAGAGCCTGGCCCTGCGTTTTGGCATAATCAGTACTTTATTAAACAAAACTATTATAAATTGGCATGGTGTCTAGAGTCGCTTTCATTTTAGTGTGGTATATTTTTGTCTCTTACCACCATTCGTTGAGATCTTCTTGATTTTGGGGTTGTTTCGGGCGAAGATATATCCGAAGTATCAGGAGCAGCCCAGTGCTCTGTGAATTCACTAGCTGAACGCGCCAGACTAGGATGGCTTATTGAACGATTAAATGATCGCCGATCATAGGAATCTTCATCACCAAAATATTGATTTGGATAGAATGAACTTGCATCGGACATATTGTCCAAATGATCAGGTCGGGCGAAATCAACTGTCATCTCTGACATAGAACGGAAATCAACGTTGTCCGAGCGATATGAAGACCTTGAATTATGACGTGATCTTCCACTAGGTTGGTAAGAATTCGAGGAAGACGATGGATGAATGGGATCATTTCGAATTGTGCGCACACTCGACCCTCCATCACTATCGTATTCGTACAGGGTTGGCAAAGAGCTGCGGCGGGATCGGGTGTCCCATGGTTCTTTTTTCTTTGAACGCCTAACAGCTGCTGGCTCATCACTGCTGTCATCAACTGGTGGTGCTAGGATTCGTACAATCACATCCCAAGTCTGGGGCTCGAAAATTCTCTCGTAACGGGTGTCTTGACGAATACGTTCGAAGTCTTCTCTTATGACTGCCTCGGTGAGCATTGTTCGCAGTGAAGATTCGGTGGTTATGATTTCTTTCCATTTAGCTCTGTCATCGTAGCTAATAGAATGGACCATGGGATGTACACTGGACTGGATCGAACTGGCATCATCAACGACATCGGGCATGTTCTCTTGTGGGTCTTCCAAAACTCGAATAAGTACATCCCAATTGGGCACGGCCTTGTCCTCTGGCGGAATTTCAATTGGTTTCATATTGCCAACCAGTTGGGGTGATGTCAATTGTTTGCCGATCTCTTCAATATGCTGTGTTGGGGGAATACTCAGAATAGAACGCTCCATCTTCGGTGTCAGTGTCATCCCAGAAGCACTTGAGATATCAGAGAAGTTCTCCCACTGCTGTTGTTGCCTTTCACTGGGGTAGTTTCGAATGGTGACATCCCAAGTTGGATCTGGCACTGGTCTGGGCTTATATTCGGTGATTCTGCGCTTATGGCTTTCAATGTCTTCGATGGTCTTCTTCTCAGTGATTGTTCGCAGGAAGACATCGTCAACAGTATGCGATGAAATTTGCGGTTTCTTGACAACAATTGGTGGCTCGGGGAGATATTGGGTTTCGAAATAATGTGACGTGTCTCTGTCTACCAATTCACCCACCGAATGCATATCATTCACTTCCGAATCCATGGAAATAATACTTCTTGTGTCGCTAGCTGCTGGTCCATCAGTGAAGTCTTCGGACCAAGTCTCTTGGCGTGGATTGAGCTCGTGATGAGTTCTGGTGTAAACTGAGAAGACTGGTTGTGGTGGTAGTGAAGCTTTAGGGGCAGCATGAAGTTCAGGAACATAAGTGAATTGACTTTGAGCATTAACTTGTGTCAATGAGTCCATCGTTATAACACTCTCACGGTCTTCATGGGTTTCCATAATGGTGGAGAGATTGTTGCGTTCATGGCGCAGAGTAGCAACACTCTCGGTGTCAGACGTTACTGGCGATGGAGGTGGTGGTGGGGACTTCTTCACTCGCACCTGGACGTCAAACTTAGGTGAAGATTCCTTGGCAGCAATTGGAAGTCGAGGAACATTACTGGCCACAGCATTAGAAGTCTGGAATTCCTGGGTATGTCCATAGTTTTCACTATATATACTTGAAGTCTCTTGAACAAAGGCACGATTTTCAAAGCTTCCAGCTGAACTGAATGGCAATGACCTATACAAAAAAAATTGAAGACCATTAATTTACCTTAAATCGAGTAAGCTATTTACCTTGTATCAATTTCTTCAATCTCCGAATGAGATTCACTGGGATAATCAGATGGAATCAGCACACCTTCACTTCCCGACGAACTGTGCACGGCAGCAAGTGCAGCGTGTGCCCTTGGTATTTTTAAAACTTCGAAGTTCGATAGATTACCCAAGCTGCTGTCACTAAGTTTCGTGATCTCTGAACCACTTCCCATTGACATTGGAAGTCTTCGGACAATTGGAATAGGTGTTCTTCGAAGGCAGTAGGAAGAAACAGCCAGTCCAAGAAGCAACAAGGTAAGAAACATTATTCCACAAATAATCAAAAGAATTTGAATTCCCTTTAGAGGGGGCTCAGAGATAGCTCCAGTTACAAGCTCATTCAAGCTGAAAATAAAATTGAAAGTCAAATCATTAAATAAAACTTCATATTGAATGTAAAATAGTATACATTGGTGCTGGGAGTCCTGGTGGAATTGATGGAACTGGAGGCGGATATCGACAAACAATGGTTATTATTTCATCACCGTCCATTTCAAGACCAGGATGAAAACGAACAACAATGTTGTTGGTGAAGACACGTTGTGGTTCCTATACAATTTAAAAATAATACACAAAGATAAAAACGAAGTGTAGAAAATCACTTACCTGTTTAGTTCCACATCCTTTTAATGGCAGTTCAAGATTATAGCTAAGTTCTCCCTTACCAAGGACCTGACAGGCACTATTTCTGTCGAAATCAGCGTAAGCAATACCGAAAAATGGCTCATTAAATTTGAGTCCAACCTAAATTACAAAAATGCCAATAAATTGACAGTAAATAGAGATGTTCAAAGCCATAAGTATAGTAACAAACCTGCATTGATCCAGCTGCACAATTTAAAGCCGCTTTGGTTCGATTCAGGAAAATAATTGGACTTAGATCATCAAGCTTAGTCACCTAAAATAAAATATAAAACAATAAAATTTAATTGAGTAAAATAAATCAATGGCATTAGATTATTACTATTTTGTGAAGACGAAACAATTATTTAATTTTTCAGGAGTAATCTCAGTAATAACTTTGGTTCTAATTATGTGATCAACAATATTAAGGCACTAAATCAAAGGTAAAATGTCAGGATAAAATAATTGTGAAAACATACGTGATTGTGTTTCATAAATATCAAGTTCATTTACGGCAAATGACGTTATTTCACACAAAATATAGACAAAAAACAACCAGAAGAACAAGAACAACAAAAATTCCACAGAAATATCAAATTGGTCAGTCTACCAGGGGTCGGACTTCAGGAATCGCATTTCGAAGTAGATCGAAATAAAAATCGCAGTGAAACCAAAATTTTCGAAGTAGAATTTTATTTTATATTAAAGGCTACTACATTCAACACTTTTTGCAAAAGAGTGGCAAAAAGTCGAAAAATGAAAATCAAAAACATACTTAAGAGATCCCTGTTTTCGAACAAATTGTGCTTAATCTGTCAAACCAATCTGAAATGACAAATCATAACCCCTTTTACCCACACTCTCTAAAGGTTGGTTTCGTTCTTGACATTTCCACTTTCGAGCAAAAAGAATCGAAATCGAAAATAGAAGTAGATTGTAAGCAAAGCGCAGTGGTGCAGTAGATTTGATAATGTATGAAAAAGCGAAGTAAATCTACTGCTTTCGCAGTAAAGTCTTAACGCTGCAGTCTACTTGTGAGCATCTGACTTGTGCTCGCGGTCGGACATATTTGCGTTTGCCAGTAAAAGATATATGCATGTAGGTAAGGTAGTGATACAAGAAATGCAAATCGAAAATAGTCGATGGTGTGTGCATTAAGAAGCCAATAACTTCGGTTTTATTAAACCGATCTGGAAGATTTAGATCTTAAAATCTAGGTATAATATCAAGCTTAGAATTAAGTCTGTAAATCAATTTTCACGTGAGAAACGGCTAGAATTATAATTTGATTTTATACGGTCGATTTTTCAAGTTTAAAAGGCAGGTTTAGCCCATAGTTAATTCAGAAATTGGTTCAGCAATTCCACGATGAGCTCGCAAGCCTGAACATCAATCTAAGTGCCACTATTAACTGGGTACCGGGTCACTGTGACATTGATTGAAATGAGTGGCAGATGAACTAGCTAGGCAAGGATCACCGTTTCATAGCGGAAAGAGTTTACATTCCTCTCGGAGTTATAAATGGCAATATACTATAAATTTTTCTCACCAAATCCAATCGTAAATGGAGCAGTCTAAGCAACTTTGTTATATCTAGAATGATGTGGTCCACCTATAATAAATCCCGCAAAAAAGATCTAATTTGTAGACCAAGCCAAGACAGACAAATGCCCTGCCCTAGTCCGTTTTAGGGTATAATCACTTGGAGACGCTTACTTTGACGACCATGACGAACTTTCCGAACTGACGATCAAAAATTTGGTCTCTTTTTAACCGTTATATGGTTGTTCCACCAGAGGATAATCCACCAAAACCAATTGCTCATCCATTTCATTACCATTTTGGATTTTTTGTATAGTATCTCTCCCTCCTGCTTATGCTCGACGCAATTGTTCTCTGCTCCACTTAAGTGTTAATAATTAAAAATATTAATAAAGGGTTTTCCAATAAGAGGTGTTATTATGAATAGCCCGCTATTTCGGTAGCTGTCACTTTTAAAGCTGTCATTTTTTGACATTTGACAAGTAGAAACTACGCCATTAATAAAAATGGAACGATACACGCTTCAACAACGCATTGAAATTATTAAAATTCACTATAAAAATGGTGAAAATTTGGCAGAGACGGTTCGTAAAACTAAAACATTTTTAGGTCGTCGTGAAGCACCTTGTCGGACTGCAATACAGAAATTGGTGGAAAAATTCGAGCTGTTGGGACAAGGTAGTGATGTGAAGAATAAAACCCGTGCACGTCGCTCAAGAACAACTGAGAAAATTGCTGTTGTATCCCAAAGTGTTGAAGAAAACCCAGGTTTGTCCATTCCCCGTTGTTCTTTGGAATTAGGCATTCCACAAACGTCATTACACCGTATTTTGCATAAAGACTTGGGTCTTAAGGGTTATAAAGTTCAGTTAATACAAGAACTCAAGCCGGCTGATCATCAACAACGTCGTGTCTTTGCTGATTGGGTCCTTGAAATGCATGAAAATGATCCGGAATTTCATCGAAAAATCATCTTGACTGATGAGGCCCATTTCCACCTCGGAGGCTACGTCAACAAGCAAAACTGTCGCACCTGGGGCTCGGAAAACCCAAGAGTTATTGTTGAAAAACTTCTCCATCCTCAACGCGTGACTGTTTGGTGCGGTTTATGGTCCGGCGGGGTCATTGGACATTACTTTTTCGAAAATGAGGCTGGAGCAACAGTTACGGTCAATGGATTGCGCTATCGAGAGATGATTAATGATTTTTTATGACCGGAATTGGATGGTATTGATCTGGACAACGTTTACTTTCAACAAGACGGCGCTACGTGCCACACAAGCAATGAAACCATCGATCTTTTACGGGAAAAGTTTCCGGACCGTGTTATCTCTCGAAGAGGTGATCACAATTGGCCACTGAGATCTTGTGATTTAACACCTTGCGACTTCTTCGTTTGAGGCCACGTGAAAGATAAGGTCTACGCCAACAGCCCAGCGTCGATTCAAGACCTCAAAGATGGAATTCGTGAGGCTATCAAGGACATAGGGCAGCCACTTTGCGATTTGGTTATGGAAAATTTCATGAAAAGGATATGGTCCTGTAAGCGTGGTCGTGGCGGCCATTTGGCTGATGTTGTATTCCATTATTAACGGCATACCTTCCTCTTTATAATGAAATAAGCATCTGATCATTTATCTCAAAAAATGCCATTTTTCTTTGAATATCAAAATAACACCTCTTATTGGAAAACCCTTTACTTAAAAAGGGACCCTACAATTTGCCACCTACTCCGAACGATTAGAATGAGAGGCACTTAGTGACAAGATATACTGTTTGTCACTTCTTCGCAAGAGGTAGTATACCTACCCTTGAAAAAGAAACATTCTAGATGTAATAGGCTGGAACATGCTGGAGACTTGGAGCCAAACTTCTGGTGTGATAGTCTAACTCACTAACTTTTGCAGCAAGGTGATGCAAAAGAACCCGGGAGTTAGTCCAACACTAAAAAAAGATAATGTTGTGGCAGGCTTGTCTAGACCTTACACTTCCTCATATCCCTTTTGAGTGCTAGATATAGGTATTACCCATGGCGAAGCAGGGTTGTAAATGTGCACAAAATGAGCAGACTAAAGTTCTAACAAAAATTAAATAGTCCTTGAATCCCTGATGAACAATCAACCATGGTCGTAGATAGACTTGAAAAATGGAAAATCTGTTCAAATGAATTTCAAATAAATGTTCAATTCTGTGTGACCTTTCCATAATTATTTAAAATTTTCTGTTCATCAAGTTACAGCCCACTAGAGGAACATAAACTTATTAAACGACTCTAATTTCTATGATAAATTATTTATTCATAAGAGAACTTACATAGCTACTTCATCAAAAGGAATTAGTATCAAACCAAACCGCAAGGATCCACTTTGTTTAATCACCAATTGCTTTTACCTAGATAGATGTTCGTTTTCCTACAGCTATTATCCTACCTCAATCCAACCATTTAAAACGAATAAAAAAACTTATACGCCATTCATTTGCCTGGAAATATTAGTCTCAGTCTGGAACATAGCTAAGCTATGTGCTATGTATAAATGTATATTCTTCTGTGGTCTATAATCATGGTGATCTATTTTAATTGTACTTTTCATTACAAACAAAAATTCCACAATGACAGTCACACTTCCGCTAAGCACCCTTATCATCGCATTTATTTTCAAGAATTTCCGTAAATCCATAGCGGACAAAAATTTAAGTTTAATTTAAAGGTAAAAGATCCTGGAAGCAATAAAAATTCCAACATGCCTTGTCATCATCGCTTTGGGTGTCGTCTCGCAGCCTGTCGACAAAAACGCTGTGACTTTTATGTTCGTTAACAACCATCCTGTTGAGCGTTTGAAGAGATCTAAGAATTCTTTCTAATGGGTGATTTTTAAGCTGGTTTGGTTTTGGCAACACTGGTTTTGACAGCTGACGTGTGTTAAGTACCTTATGTCACTGTCAAACAGCTTCAGTTTAGTTTGCAATTTAACCATGGATCGTCTTACAAATGAACAACGCTTGCAAATTATTGAATTTTACTATCAAAATTCGTGCTCGGTTCGAAATGTTCATCGCGCGCTGCTTCCATTTTATGATCGGCATTCTCGACCTTCTGAGCAGTCTATTCGGAAGATTGTGACCAAATTTCGCACCAAATTTACTTTGTTGGACATTAAACCACCAATACGTTTACGTACTGTGCGTAGTGAAGAAAATATTGCGGCCGTATCAGCTAGTGTGACAGAAGACCGCGAAATGTCGATTCGGCGCCGTTCCCAGCAGTTAGGCCTTTGTTACAGCACTACGTGGAAAATTTTGCGGAAGGATTTGGGCGTAAAGCCTTTTAAGATACAGCTGGTGCAAGAACTAAAGCCAGCCGACCTACCACAACGCCGAATTTTTGGTGAATGGGCTCTTGGAAAGCTGGCCGAGGATCCGCTTTTTATCGAAAAATTGTGTTTAGCGATGAGGCTCATTTTTGGTTGAATGGGTACGTAAATAAGCAAAATTGCCGCATTTGGAGTGAAGATCAGCCAGAAGCATTGCAACAGCTACCAATGCATCCCGAAAAAGCCACTGTTTGGTGCGGTTTATGGGCCGGCGGCATTATTGGGCCTATTTCTTCAAAGATGATGCGAATCGCAGCGTTACTGTCAATGGTGAACGCTACCGAGCGATGATAACAAACTTTTTTTTGCCCGAAATGGAAGTTCTTGACTTGCATGATATGTGGTTTCAACAAGACGGTGCCACATGCCACACAGCACGCGAAACAATGGCGCGATTGCGAGGCGAGTTTGGTGAACAGTTAATTTCACGTTTCGGGCCGGTCAATTGGCCGCCTAGATCGTGCGATTTGACACCATTAGATTATTTTTTGTGGGGGTATGTCAAGGCTAATGTCTATAGGGACAAGCCCGCTTCGATTGACGCACTGGAAGCCAACATCCATGCATTCATTCGTGAGATACCGGCCGATATGTGTGAAAGAGTATGCCAAAATTGGACTCAGCGGATGGGCTACCTGAGACGCAGCCGCGGTCAACATTTGCATGAAATTATCTTTAAACATTAAATTGCAAGGTTCAAACTATCGATTCAAATAAATATTTCATTCATTTTTTCGAATTTTTTGTGTTTTTTTTTAAAAAAAAGTTCTAAACCTCTTAAAAAATCACCCGTTATAATATTACGATTCGCTTCAATAGATTAGGTGCCTTTAACAACTACAACTTATCGTGGAAAAGTCCAACGAAACGTGATAAGAATGCCGAGCAATATGGTCTTGAACGTGTATGACTCGTCATCATCAGTGGGTTGAAAAGCAGTTCGCACATTGCAATGATCCAATACCTGAGTTACAAAAATTTTGTCGATAAGTTCTTCAAATTAGCAAGTGTTTGTGTCAGGAAAATATGAAAATACCACAATTTATGAAAAAGAAAAAAAAACTCAATGCAAATTTGATAATAATTCCTTAATCTCCGGCTTCTACCAACAACACCGGCTTCTAAACAGCAACCTTTTTGTATACCGATATGATGAAAGTCCCTTTATCCTTTTTTTTTTTTTTATTTTAACAAATTCATTGGGGAAACAATAGATCTCATTATAACTTTGAGGTTGTATAGGTATAGGTGTGTCTTTGTCTGTTGTTGTTTTGTTTTGCCTTTTCACGCCAATCACTGGAAGTCTCCGTATTTCTGATGGAACATCAGTGTCATAGGAAAGCCCATTGTCAGTGTAGAGTGATGTGCAAAAAAATATTCTCCACAAGTTTAATAGCTAAGGAAGTGTATAAATGCAGGCAAATATGAATATGTACAGGGTGATTTTTTGGCTGGTTTGGTTTTGGCAACACTGGTTTTGACATCTGACGTGTGTTTAGTACCTTGTGTCACTGTCAAACAGCTTCAGTTTGGTTTGCAATTTAACGATGGATCGTCTTACAAATGAACAACGCTTGCAAATTATTGAATTTTACTATCAAAATTCGTGCTCGGTTCGAAAAGTTCATCGCGCGCTGCTTGTGTTCAGCGATGAGGCTCATTTTTGGTTGAATGGGTACGTAAATAAGCAAAATTGCCGCATTTGGAGTGAAGATCAGCCAGAAGCTTTGGAACAGCTACCAATGCATCCCGAAAAAGCCACTGTTTGGTGCGGTTTATGGGCCGGCGGCATTATTGGGCCTATTTCTTCAAAGATGATGCGAATCGCAGCGTTACTGTCAATGGTGAACGCTACCGAGCGATGATAACAAACTTTTTTTTGCCCGAAATGGAAGTTCTTGACTTGCATGATATGTGGTTTCAACAAGACGGTGCCACATGCCACACAGCACGCGAAACAATGGCGCGATTGCGAGGCGAGTTTGGTGAACAGTTAATTTCACGTTTCGGGCCGGTCAATTGGCCGCCTAGATCGTGCGATTTGACACCATTAGATTATTTTTTGTGGGGGTATGTCAAGGCTAATGTCTATAGGGACAAGCCCGCTTCGATTGACGCACTGGAAGCCAACATCCATGCATTCATTCGTGAGATACCGGCCGATATGTGTGAAAGAGTATGCCAAAATTGGACTCAGCGGATGGGCTACCTGAGACGCAGCCGCGGTCAACATTTGCATGAAATTATCTTTAAACATTAAATTGCAAGGTTCAAACTATCGATTCAAATAAATATTTCATTCATTTTTTCGAATTTTTTGTGTTTTTTTTCAAAAAAAAGTTCTAAACCTCTTAAAAAATCACCCGTTAATACCAATATTTATGATCTAGCCCAAGTATACGGGAACAGATCCTCTACTTTTCATACTCATCTACTAAAATGTTGTTGTTTTTTTTTAATTAGTACCTACGAACAAATGACGCCTTACTTTGATATTGTCTTCCCACTTACACAGAGGTTCCTCAAGGTTCGATTCTGAGTGCTCTTTTATTTTTTTTTCTTATTTAGTTATCAATGTACTTTCCATTATTTTACACTGCAATACATACTTTGATAAGAACTTTATCTTTGACTGTCTATCATGCAGCTGAAAAAAAGTCAATAAAAGCTATGGGCTAGATTAAATCTAAGAAGATTGCTAGGATGCATGAAAATGTTGCAGCCTTTAAGAAAATATTTTTTAAGAATTGATAAATGTACTCCTGCTTCTGAATTTTGTAGGTCTATGTTTTTTGTATGCACGCACAGGGAAATGGTGATATCAAAAAGACATCGTCAAATTTCCATAGAGGCTGATTTTAAATTACAAAGAAATGCTGGTTTTTCATGATTTCAAATTTTGACTTACTGCCAGACCGTCTGGAGTTAATCGTAGCAAGTACGAGTATGACATAATTTTGCTCAAAAATTGAAAAGCGTTTTATTCTATTTTAAAAAGAATCTTAACGCTATCGGGTATGGTTAAGATTTCTCTTTCCTTATCACTGTAATTTTTAAAAAAGTTGTGGTCAAATATGTCTACCTTGAGAAATCCCAACCTTGTGGTACCTACTTAAAGAACAAATTATTATTATTAGTCCTTAAACCAAAAATTTAGTATTTATCACTTCTTTTGCTTATCAATCTTTAGAATGCTATATTTTTCCTATTTAAATGCATTTCATAAAGGTTAACGATTATAAGATGAATTTCGCGAAAATCGGGAAAATATTAAAATCTGAAATATTTAAATCTTCTCACAACTAAAAATTCAAGGTAGTTTTTTTTCAACTTATAAACTCTTTAAAAAAAAAAATTTCAAAAGGTAACATATTGCACAAAAAGATTATGTTACACTTATTCGTGAACCGTGACATATCTATAAAAATTACTTTACACAGCACTGTAATAATGAGCCAGAAGACAGCTCGTTTTATTAATTTGCATGCAAAGGGAACAAAAAAATATATCTGAATAGATAATAAATTATAATCATCCCATTGGGGAGCAATAAAATGCCTGATATAGGATATATGACGGCTTTTGTGAGTGAGTGTCCTTTTGTCTGACGATTTTAAATATTAGTAATTTTGAGTAAGGAATTTATTTAAAAAAAAAAAACAATCAATTTGGAACCGGAAATATATACCTACATAATGTATATCTATATAATCGATAATATAGATATAAATATCCCTGAACTGGGTGAAGTTATTTGATGCATGTTTACATTATACCGAGGTCGACCTACCTGAGTTGAGTTATGGAATGGCTGGAAATACCTATGCAAATAAATGATACCGTTCAGTGTGTGCAGGAACTTTGGATTTTTTTCTTTTTTCAAATTTTGTACGCTCCTTTTTATTCAGATGATGGATTATTTATTTAAGTGAACTATTGAATCATTTAAAATTTTGTTCGCCTTTTTAAATTCCGAGTACAAATCATTGGATTACTGAAATTTGAATGATCATTCTGTCGTATGAAGTAAACGTTATTTAAGCAAAATATTTGTTAGTCTTTCAATAATTTTCTATTGTATTTTTAAATAAAATATTTTATTAAATACTAGCTGTTACCCGCCCGCTTCGCTGGGCATAAATTAGACCTTCACATTTTTTTTGCATGACCAAATATATAAATAAAAAACCTGCCATACAATTTTGTTTAGCCTTTTCTCAACAACGATACACATTATTTGTAATGTCGAATTCCTTTCAACAAAAGAATCGATTCTGTTAATATTTTTTTCTAAACACACCATACAGATTTCACATTTCTAATACTCCAAATTGAAAGTTGGGGAGTTTTGGGAAGGCAAATTGTTTTTTTTTTTTTTTTGTTGCAACGTATTCTAAATAATTAAACAAAATATTCAACAATATTTTCCGTAATCACACGAAAAAATTCGATTTTTTTACAAATTCTTTTCAAGTTACAGAAACTAATCGATTAGGTTTCGTGAAAAATCGATTCTGTTTAGAAAAAATTCGAATTCTTTGTTGAAAGAAATCCGCTATAAGTCTGCTATGACATGACAACTTTAGGCTTTGGAGTATAATGACTTTTTTCGAACGGTAAACAAATTTCCCCATTGAGTCATTTTTGACATTGGGGGCTATCGTGAATAAAATTTCCCTGGGAATGTATATCCCAACTTCGAAAATTTGAAACGCTAATACTTTACCACTACACTTCGTAATCTCTAATTTGGCTCTTCGTAATGATAGCCAAACTCCCCGGAAAATTAATTCCCGATACCATTAAATTCCGATGGAAACTTTCGACCAATATTCACATTCTAAATTTTTAAATTTGGGAAATATTATTCACGATAGCCCTCATTTTCTTTTCCTTGTTAAATATTTTACAGGACTTTCACCGATTTGTTGACTTGATTCCAACTTCAAGAAAAATCTGTGCCCTTTGAAGGATTAGTTAGAAATTTTTCACTTACAAAATGTGAATCTCTTTAAATGAATATGTTTCCAATTGAAAAAAATTGGATTCTGTAGGATTTAAGTCCCAAAGATAAATCACAGAAGGAGAAAACAGATGCCACAAAAGAAAAAGTCAAAACAAAATCCACTGATTTTTTTAAACAAATTAAAAAAATCTTGCCTTTCCTGGCCATCTCTTCCTCACCATCAAGTGGGAGTGAGCAAAAGCAAAGAGACGTTAAAAAAAATCGGAGGAATCATTCCAATGTGAACACCGTCTAATGGGGTTTTCCATACCCACCCAAGTGGATCAAAAGTCAATTATGAAATTTTCCAAATCTATAAATTAAATCAAACGAAATGGTTAATATCGGAAAAATAAAAATAGACCGTACTTACCAATTAAACGTTGTGGTAAACGACACCAATTATTTCTTATGTATTTGTTTCCTTCAAAAATTGAATTAAATTTTTTTTTCTCAAGTTTTTGACAACATACATATGTAATTGAGAATTTTTCTGATAAATAAAGTCCCTGTATTGCTTATAACGGGTGATTTTTAAGCTGGTTTGGTTTTGGCAACACTGGTTTTGACAGCTGACGTGTGTTTAGTACCTTGTGTCACTGTCAAACAGCTTCAGTTTGGTTTGCAATTTAACCATGGATCGTCTTACAAATGAAAAACGCTTGCAAATTATTGAATTTTACTATCAAAATTCGTGCTCGGTTCGAAATGTTCATCGCGCGCTGCTTGTGTTCAGCGATGAGGCTCATTTTTGGTTGAATGGGTACGTTAATAAGCAAAATTGCCGCATTTGGAGTGAAGATCAGCCAGAAGCATTGCAACAGCTACCAATGCATCCCGAAAAAGCCACTGTTTGGTGCGGTTTATGGGCCGGCGGCATTATTGGGCCATATTTCTTCAAAGATGATGCGAATCGCTACCGAGCGATGATAACAAACTTTTTTTTGCCCGAAATGGAAGTTCTTGACTTGCATGATATGTGGTTTCAACAAGACGGTGCCACTTGCCACACAGCACGCGAAACAATGGCGCAATTGCGAGGCGAGTTTGGTGAACAGTTAATTTCACGTTTCGGGCCGGTCAATTGGCCGCCTAGATCGTGCGATTTGACACCATTAGATTATTTTTTGTGGGGGTATGTCAAGGCTAATGTCTATAGGGACAAGCCCGCTTCGATTGACGCACTGGAAGCTAACATCCATGCATTCATTCGTGAGATACCGGCCGATATGTGTGAAAGAGTATGCCAAAATTGGACTCAGCGGATGGGCTACCTGAGATTCAGCCGCGGTCAACATTTGCATGAAATTATCTTTAAACATTAAATTGCAAGGTTCAAACTATCGATTCAAATAAATATTTCATTCATTTTTTTGAATTTTTGTGTTTTTTTTTTAAAAAAAAGTTCTAAACCTCTTAAAAAATCACCCGTTATATCAGTACATAGCGGGTGTTGTTTTTATGCCCAACATATCCCGCTGTTTTTTTTTTAAGAAAAAACTTTATATAAACACGCTCATATTCGGCTGGAATGGTGTACCAAAATTTGAAAGCAGTTAGTTAAGAACTTTAAGAGATTAGCGATTAGGAACAAACCAACATTTACATTTTTATTTATATAGATCATTGTTCTTTGGTATTTATATTTTTTTTTTGGAAGTGTTTTTTTTTTTGTTCCGTTTTTGTGTTCACTTCGCAAATGTTGTTTCGATTATTTGTTTTTGTTTTTTGATAATTTCGTTTAAAGATATCAGTTTATTTCTTCATTTGCATTTCTTTGTTTTTAATTTCTGTTCTTAAATAGAGTTTGGTTTATTTGGGTCAAATTTTATTTCGGTAAAGAGAGTTTTTTTTTTAGTTTTTTTGATTAATTTCTCTTAAATTTATTTTAAATTCAATTGTTTCTCTTTTCGCTTTTTATATAATTTACTGGTTACTGGTCAAAATTAAAGGTCTGTTAGGGCGAGCTAGTTGGACCACGGGGCAAGTTGGCCCACACGAATTACTCAGAAACCGAAAGTACTAAAGGGTCCGCCAAATAACTTCTTTTTTTTTTTTTGAAAATGGAGCAAAACATCGAGTGTAGCTTCGGCTGTGTGGCACGTAGCGCCGACCTGTTGAAACCAAATATTGCCAATATCCTCCTCTTCAATTTTTGTGAACAAAACTTAGTTCAACATGGCCCGATAACGATCGCCATTGACTGTAACGGCCACTCCTTGCTCATTTTCGAAAAATGGCCCAATTATGCCTCTGGACCAAAATCCGCGTCAAAACAGTGACTCGTTTTGGGTGTATCGGCTTTTCAATGTATGCGTGCGGGTTTTCTGTGACCCAAATGCGACAATTTTGCTTGTTCAAAGAGCAAGATCAAAATGAGCTTCATCTGAAAAGATGATTTTTTTTGGCAAAATCGGCATCTTCTCTAAGTGGATCGCAGGCCCACTTAGCGAAGCGTATACACAACCATATTCGTTCAGCGGAAGGATAAAACTAATTATCTGTCAAATCAGACATGAGCTAAATGTTACCATTCTCGAAATAAGCACTAGTTGAAAAAAAAGTTAGATGGCGGACCCTTTATTTTTTTTTTTTTAGTTTTGTTCGGGTTTTTGAAGAGCTGTAGAAATTTTTGTTAAAAAATGTGTAATGGAGATGAAGCATTCTTAAGTTTTAATTTTTTTAATTTTAAGAGTTTAAAGCAAATATTTGTTTAAAATTATTATTTCGCAATGAATAAAAATACCGAAAAAATTTGTTTAAGTTTTTTTTTTTGTAAAAAACACAGAAAAGCCCGGAAGAATATTCTCCGTCACATCAATGCATTATTCATTTAAGTTCTTTATTTAAATTTAACTTTAATTTGGTCTTTTTGCGTCAAGATTTTTGTCAGATATCTGACTTTGATAAAAAAAAGACGCTAGACGTTTACCCATCGATTGTTTGGTTTTTCCTTTTTTTAATTGATTTGCATCAGAAAACTTATAAGCTAAATAATAATCCTTTAAGAGAAAGATTCAATTTATAATATTTTCATTTGCAAAGCATATCAAGCCAGCAAGGAAGCCGTGTGAAGTGACACGCACTATCAAGACTTATAAGCTGATACATGAAAATGATTTAATAGGTACAGATTTTCTGTGCTCAACGGAACATGGTGAATCAAAATTTTACACTAAAAATCAAAATAAACAATTTGTATCTTCCCTTAAAGTTTCAAATTTTAAAACCCATCCTCTTAAAAGGTAAAAATAAAAAGTATTAAAAATTGATATTGAAAAATTAATGCCTTCAAAAAATTCTCTACACAGAAAGAAATCACATCACACGTCAAAAAATTTATCAAAAACTTGGGTATATTATTCTTCTACAAAAATATCAAATTCACCTCTATCGTCCTGATTAATTGCAAATTATCTCTTTAACTATAACTTTCCGATTTTCTACTTTTAAACGTTCATATCTCGATTCTTTAATTTTTAGTAATTATATAAATATTACAGCAAAAGTTAAGAAGGTTTTAAAAAAAAGATGGAATATACTAAAAAATATTTGTACCACTTAGAAAATAGAGACAACAGAATTCCATCTTTAATAAATGTAGATAGAGGAATTCTACAAGTTAATGCTGGTCAAAAATTTCTTGGATTTATACTTCTTATAGGTCCTACTCTAACGATGGGATAACAAAAATGCCTTCCCCAATTATAACGGGTGATTTTTAAGCTGGTTTGGTTTTGGCAACACTGGTTTTGACAGCTGACGTGTGTTTAGTACCTTGTGTTATTGTCAAACAGCTTCAGTTTGGTTTGCAATTTAACCATGGATCGTCTTACAAATGAACAACGCTTGCAAATTATTGAATTTTACTATCAAAATTCGTGCTCGGTTCGAAATGTTCATCGCGCGCTGCTTGTGTTCAGCGATGAGGCTCATTTTTGGTTGAATGCGTACGTAAATAAGCAAAATTGCCGCATTTGGAGTGAAGATCAGCCAGAAGCATTGCAACAGCTACCAATGCATCCCGAAAAAGCCACTGTTTGGTGCGGTTTATGGGCCGGCGGCATTATTGGGCCTATTTCTTCAAAGATGATGCGAATCGCAGCGTTACTGTCAATGGTGAACGCTACCGAGCGATGATAACAAACTTTTTTTTGCCCGAAATGGAAGTTCTTGACTTGCATGATATGTGGTTTCAACAAGACGGTGCCACATGCCACACAGCACGCGAAACAATGGCGCAATTGCGAGGCGAGTTTGGTGAACAGTTAATTTCACGTTTCGGGCCGGTCAATTGGCCGCCTAGATCATGCGATTTGACACCATTAGATTATTTTTTGTGGGGGTATGTCAAGGCTAATGTCTATAGGGACAAGCCCGCTTCGATTGACGCACTGGAAGCCAACATCCATGCATTCCTTCGTGAGATACCGGCCGATATGTGTGAAAGAGTATGCCAAAATTGGACTCAGCGGATGGGCTACCTGAGACGCAGCCGCGGTCAACATTTGCATGAAATTATCTTTAAACATTAAATTGCAAGGTTTAAACTATCGATTCAAATAAATATTTCATTCATTTTTTCGAATTTTTTGTGTTTTTTTTTTTTTTAAAGTTCTAAACCTCTTAAAAAACCACCCTTTATATTAAATTTTATATAGGAATGTTGATTAAATAAAACAGGAGTATTTTTTATACCAGCAAAATAAAAAGGCTTGGGAAATATGCATAGTCTCTGACAAGTTCTTATTTTATCTCTGCTAAGCTAAACTGGAGTTTATGATATTCATAAAGAATTTAAACCCATGTTTAAGCGATAAACTGGAGTCTAAACAAAAACACGGCAGAACGTCTGTTTAAGCTGTTTTTAACTCTGCAAAATGTCAAAAAAAAAAAACATAAATGAAAATAAAATCGAGAGCTGGGCGTAACAATAGATGATTTCCACCTCCTAAATCGATTAGCGTTATCCGTTTCTCGATTAGCCGCCGTACCAAAAGTTTTGGCACATTTTGACACCTGTCAAACAAAAAGTGTTTTAGTAGACCACCTCTTAAATCAATTGGTGTACTCTGTTTTTCGATTCGTCGTACTAAAATTCTGAACGGTGCATAAATTTTCTGGTTTCCACTAGAGCTAGAGGGCTGGCCATGACAGTAGGTACAAACAAACGTTGATGTTTACACAAATTAAGCATGAGTCAAACAAACAATACAATGCAACAGCTGTTTTTGGTCGTTTTTTTTTTGAATTGAAAGGATATTGTAGTAGAATTGTAATAGAAAATACCTTAGACCTGTTTCTAATTGAAAAGAGCTGCCAAATTCTCTACGAATATAACAGCTGTGTCTAACCTGGGTGTTAACTTTAGACTCCAGTCCAGTTAGACTCGAGTTTATAATATGACTATATGAATATGCCCCTTTGTGTTCTTTTTTTCTAATTTTTCTCATACACAATTATTTCCTAATTCCATATTGAATTGACATTTGGAAACGTATTTTATATGTTTAAAATGCAAAGCTTGTACTCTAGTCGATAAAGTATAAACTTTGAATACAAATTTGAAATCGTGTTATCTTCTTCTTAAGATATAATATCCCATATATATTACTTAGAGCGACGGAATAAATAGGACGAAATTTGTGCTTAATCTGAAGAATAAGTATACCTACTATGACTACCTAATGTTTAACATTTAACTGACTATTGAATAATTGGTCCTTAATAATGTAGAAATCTTAAGCTTCTGACCCAGGGTCTAAAAATTTTTAAGCTAACTCTCATTTCTCACTTAATTAGGTACATAAAACATTCTGCAGGTATGTACAGGTAGCTATATATATATATATATATTTTAATAATATATTGAAACCTTAGCTATTAATTTATTTAAAAATGGATACATGTGGAGTTAACTTAATTTATTTTGTAGAATTTATTTAGCTCTTAAAATTTCAAACCACACAATATCCAATAATTTACGATACTCTGCCATTACTGTTCAAACATACCTCTAACAAGAACAGCAAGAGCATAAATGCTTAAACAAAAAATATCAAAAAAAAAGAGGGTAACAAAAAAATACTAATAAAAAACAAAAAAAAAAAATCTCATCATAACATGTTATGACCACATAACGAAAAACACATCTCTTCAGCACTAACACCAAACCACAGAAAAGGGTGAAGAAACTCGTCCTTTTTTATGACCACGCAATAATTCAAATGAAACAGAACGAAAATATGTGTGTGAAACACAACTTATAAGCCTGAGCAAATCCAGTCAGGCCTGTACTGAGGATTTTACTGCGGAGGGTGTAAACTATAAATTTAAAATAATATCCCTTGTTAATTTTCCTGCTTTCAGACTCAACATGTTGACTCTCTGATGACACCAAAAAATTGATAAATACACTATCAACGTTTACCGCATCAGCGCATAATTCATTGACGATGAGATGAATGGGGCTGGTCAGTCAACGTTACGTTGACGTGTAATATGTGTCCCAGCGATGTCAACGTGTCGACATGTAAAATATTGAACATATCCGTAATTTTCGCATTGACAGTCATAAAACCTTGAAATGTACCCCCAATGTGATGATTAACCAAAGAACTCTGTGAAGGTAATAAAGTGTCAAATTTTACCGAACGATGGCAACAATTTTTATGAATTAGATACACAACAAAATCCCCAAAATTGACAGATAGCTCTGCGGTGATATTTGAAACATAAACCTCTGTACACGTCAAAATATAGTTCTTCACCCATCTGTCATAAGCTTTCAAATTTCATAGAAATATGGATTAAAAAAGCCTTACATTTTTAAATTTCGGTAGTTGCTGTGGAAAAATGCTATTTTAATACTTTCAAGTGGAATTTGGAACAAAATATTTTTCATACGTCAAAAAACGATTTATTCTCTATCTGTCAAGCCATGAAATGTCAAATTCAATCGAAGGACGGCTTCTGAATCTTCTGAAAAAAAACAATAACTTTTTATTTATCGCTACAGAAAAGATAATTTTAGTATTTTCTGGTAACTACTGTCGTTTTCGGTTGGTCGTTGAATCCATATATGTACATATTTATGATTTTTAAATGAAATCCAAAAGTATTTCTTGCTTCTTTTCACAATAAGAACTGTCATTGAAAAGGGTTTTCTGAAAGTCTCTGAAAAAACAATCTTAAGCGCATTTTACATATGAGATATGTCAACTAACAAGAAGGTCAACGGAGACTACGTTGCCATGACAGAAAACTATTCTGTGTCATCGTTGAAAAAATTCGACGTCCAGTTTGTTATTGGCGTCGTAGAATTGCGTTGACAGAGGTTAATACCTATGCACGGTCCACGAAAATAATCAACGCATTGACCCTAAAATTCGTGTCGACGCGAGTTTCAACTGCCAAAAAGCGCTGGCAGCCGTCAGTGTTGACGATCAGACGACTTGACAACTTTGGGACAGAATTTGACGTATTTTTGAAGTCATAAGAGAGTCAACCCTTTGACCATTTGCCTTGACTGATGTCTAATCGCAGCTAAAGACCAGAAGTGCATTAAATATTTTTAATTTTGTTTAGCTATTTACTTATTGAATTTTCAAAATTATTAACTCAATCAATTCAAAGCCCCAACAATATGAATTTTTCCATAAGTAATGCATTTTGGGACAGTATATTCATCAGTCTGTTTAAGCCCCCTCTGTCTAACTACGTACCTGGCTCAGTTTTTTTTTATCTAAAAGTCGCGGCAAAATTTTTTTAATGAGTATGGGCGCACCCTGGGGCAAAATTTTATGCCCTTTCAAAGAATTTTATGCTTTAATGTTCGAAGAGCACTGCACTTGATGTTCGCGCAACGTGCACCAAGCACCATCATATACACAAAAGCACTTTATTTTAGTTATTGGAAAAGATTTGATATCTCTGTTTGGCTATGGCATACATACTTTTCCATCGAGAGTCGCTTCCTCTGGCAGTCCTTCACCTTGGTATTCAACATTGTTGGCATGAGAAGCGTAATTCGATTGACCCATAACAGGGCTCGAGTGCAACATCAGGATGGCGGCGAGGACGATGACCAACAACGGCGATGATGCTGTTGGCGATGGCGTGGCTATCGTTGCCGTTGACTTTGTCATTTTTGCAGATTTTCTCAGGCGCATCTGAAATTGAAAAAAAAAAAAAAACGATAAAATCTATTAGACATGTTTATTTTGTTATCAAACAAAGAATTTAATTTTATTTTCCAACAAGAATAAAATTCACTTAAAAGGCAAAATGCAAACAAACACTCTAAGCCGAAAACCAAACAAAAGGCACAAACGTATTGTAAACAAATCCCATTTGCAAAAATCCTTGAGATGACACAAAATGTCTTTGAAGATGATGAAGAATGTTAAATAATTGAATAAGGTGAACAAGTCAAATATATATGTACTGTCATAGTCAAGTGATAAAGGAGGCATTTAGGAAGAGGAGGGACTTCCAAGTAGTTAAAGTCAAGTTGGAGATGAAGAAAATAAATGTTGTCAAGAAGACTCACGATGTTATTACATAGCTGTTGACAAATCACTGAAAAACGAATTAAACTTTCATTAACCATGAATAAAATATACTTAATAAATCAGACAATTTTGGGAATCGTTTGTGGCATTTAAATTAGAGGAGCATATTTTATGAAGACTTGGAGGGAAAGTTCAGTAAAATGGAGGTGATGGGTACCTGTGCGAATATGTTTTGTTTTTTGGATCAAGAAGTTTCTTCAAAAGTTCCTTATACTTTTTATTTGCAAGTATATTCGCTTCGTGTTAAAAGAAATTTTGATGTTTAAAATGTTGTTTTTGACATATGCTCTACCACCATTTTCCGGCGTCGCATCAGTCTGTGATGGGTCCTTGCGTCCTTGAGCCTTAATGTGTTATCAGATTTTCTTCAAATTTGAACAAAGCATTTTTATTTGTTTTGTTCACCTAGAACGGGCAGCTCCCCTATGCTATTTGGTTTTTTATATAAATATTCTTGAAAACAGCTTTAGTGATTTTGATTAAACTTCTTGCTTTTACTTTCTGCATAAATTTCAATACCACTCCGGTATGGGGAGTCAAAATATTCAAGTAAATTCAATTAACACTTTGAAAAATGGACGAGACTAGAGAAATGCCATTTTATAATAGTTATAACAGTTGTGGGCTTTTGAAACTTGAAAGTACGAAATATTGAACGTGCTTTGAAAAAAAAAAAACATGGAAACCCGAAGTTTGCCCACCGACAAAGGGCCATAGCCCAGAGGAATTGTATAAACGGTTATACACCAAAACTGTTACAATCAGGTTTTTTCAATAAGAGCGCTACAAAAGTTTTTTTTTTAAATAAAACAAAAACGGTTTTTGATATAAATGAACTTCTTTATTCCTGTGAAAGTACGTTCGATGGCATTATGTATGACACTCGATTTCTTTTGCATGGCCACCACGGGCACGCTTGCAGAAGTCCAGACGCTGAACCAAATTTTCGACGGTTTTCAAGCATAAATCGGCCGATACTGCTGCAATTTCACGTTCGATATTCATACGAAGTTCATCAATCGTCACTGGCTTGTTGGCATAGACCATAGACTTGACGTAGCCCCACAGGAAATGGTCGAACGGCGTCAAATCGCACGACCGAGGCGGCCAAGCGACTGGACCATTTCGTGAGATAACACGTTCTCCAAACTTGGTTTCCAATAAATTGATTGTGACATTCGGTGTGTGGCTTGTGGCGCCGCACAGTGGTTCGGTTTGTATGGGAGAGCGGAAAAAAGTCTGTTTTATCTGAACGGTTCAACGGATTTAAATGAAATTTGGCAAACATGTTTAGATTAGTCTTATACATGTTTGGTCAAAATTTGGTTGAAAAAAAATAATTAGAAACAAAGTTATTGACATTTTTCTAAAATTTGAGGGTTTTGATGTTTCTATGGGAGAGCGGAAAAAAAATCTGTAACATCTGAACTGCTTAACGGATTAAGATGAAATTTGATTCGCAATTTAAAATTAGTCTTATACACATTTGGTCAAAATTTGGTTGAAAAAAAATAATTAGAAACAAAGTTATTGACATTTTTCTAAAATTTGAGGGTTTTGATGTTTCTATGGGAGAACGGAAAAAAGTCTGTAAAATCTGAACTATTAAACGAATTTTAATTAAATTTGACACACATGTTAAGATTAGTCTTATACATGCTTGGTCAAAATTTGCTCAAGAAAAAATTATTAGAAAAAAAGTTTTTGACATTTTTATAAAATTTGAGGGATTTGATGTTATATTTAAATAATTTTTTTTTTAGTAAAATCTTAACTTTTTATTTTGAACAAAATATTATTATTAACTATGTATATTTTAATGTATTGAATTCACTTTATATGTTTGTTATTATATTTCACTTCACTTTCACTTATTGGTTGATCTAAGAGTAAAAATTTTTCTTACACACCTTGCACAAATGCTCAATAACTCAATACTGACTTTTTTTTTTAATCCTTTATATATATAGATTTAAGTTAGAGATTTTATTCTAATAAGCCATTACTAATCCTTACAGGTAATAAAAAATTACGCAATACACAACAAAAACAAAGCAATAAAACTTAAAAAAAAAACACCTTTTTAATTTTTACCTGCCCTACTTTTAGCGAAAAATAAAAAAAAAATAAAGGATTATCCCTAATCCTTTTCTTTATTTTGTATTAAGCTCTATCATATCATTCAAAATATCATAAAACTATATTATTTTTCGTGTGTTGTTTTCATGATAATTGAGTTGAAAGTTGAAAAATTTTCCAGGCAGAAATAAATGGTTTCGCAAAAATCGAAATTCTCAGACCTGGGTCAATGTATTAATTTTGTTTTATTTTTAAAATAAAGTTTGACATTTTTTCTTAAAAAAATGGGCTTAATCAGTTCATTCTGACAATTAATACCGAAGAAATCAAACTTTTTGGTAAACACCACCGTCAAGACGGAGTTTTTTGAAATCCGATTTAGTGAAACATTTTTGAGCATAACTTCCACATCTGCACGTATCTGCAGCTGATTTTTTCTGTGCTTTAACATGAGTGTATGGAGCATATGGTGGCATACTTACTTTCTTGGTATCTTTTGGAGCTGTTTTTTTAAATCAAAAAGTTTAAAAAAAAAGCATTTTTTCTTAGTACTTAAGCTTCAGGCTACTTATAGAAGGTATCTTTTATAAATAATCAATATTTTTTTTTTATTTTTAGATAATTGAAAATAAACCAATTAAATTATTTAAGAAGCTAGAGAATTTATCTACAGGAACTTCGGAAAAAAACATCTCAAAATTTGTTGAAAATACAGTTCGCGATTTGAGTAAAATTATTTTTCAACTTTGAGGGCTTGTAAATCAGAACATACAATATATATGTTAAAAAATACTTTTAAATCATACGCTCGGGTTATCTAAGAGTACTTAAACATAAAGTTTAAAACGATAGACATGACTTTTTCAAAAGACTTTTTTCCGCTCTCGCACCACTGTGCGCCGTCCTGTTGGAACCACATGTCCTGCAAGTCCATATCATCCAATTGGGGCCAAAAATATTCGGTTATCATTGAACGGTAGCGATCCCCATTCACAGTAACGTGCCGGTCTTGATCATCACGAAAGAAGTACGGCCCAATGACGCCGCCGGCCCATAAACCACACCAAACCGTAATTTTTTCGGGATGCAATGATGACTCATGGAGTAAACGTGTGAATTGCTGCCTGACCAATACCGCATATTTTGTTTATTGACGAAGCCATTCACCCAGAAATGAGCGTCATCGCTGAAAGTGATTTTTCGATGAAAATCCGAATCGTTTTCATTTGTTGCTCAGCCCAATTCACGAACATACGACGCTTCTGGTGGTCAAGCGGCTTCAGTTCTTGCGTCAATTTAATCTTGTAAGGATGTAGGCCAAGATCTTTTCGTAAAATTCGCCACAACGACGTCACAGAGATCCCCAACGCTTGAGAACGACGTGTGAAAGACACATTTGGGCTTTCTGCAACTGAAGCGACAGCGGCAGCAATATTCTCGACAATACGCGGGCACTTCTCTGTCTCACTGGCACGGGAACATTTTGTACTGTGCATGTGGATTCAAATTTTTCCACTAGACGCTCAATATTTGATCTGCTAGGACGATTATGACGACCATAAATTGGAAGTAGCGCTCTTAACGTTGAGGCCACTGACTTAGAATTTCGATAGTAAATTTTAATAATTTTGACTCGTTATTGGCGCGTATATCTTTTCATTGTGAAATGGCAAACCTTACTGAAGAGAAATCTCAAAAGAACGGCAAGAATTATCGCATCGTTTGCTGTTCCTGTTGCTCTACATTTGTAGCGTCCTTGTTGAAAAACCCTTTATATATAATCAAAATTCATTCGTATAAACACTTTTTCTAAGGAAATGTTGACAAAAACTTTCCCCATAGCACGTAGATATCTTTTTCTTATAAACTATAATTATTCCTTTATAAATCCCTTTTTATACTGATTACAGTGGAGTACGTAAGTAAAAACAAAAAAGTAAAATTAAAAATCCATACACATGCATCGTTCGAAACAAATTGACTCCTTTTGCGTGATGACAGTAACAAAAACAACTCCTTAATAAGTGCTAATTAGAACAATTAGGATGGCTTCAATGAATCATATATATAGAAGGAATCTATATATAAACCTTCTCATATATAGATGTAAGTATATGTATGAAGTTACAATCAGATCAATGCCAAACGAGTTACTGATGCCATGGAGCGATGGAGCGAAGTCCAGGGAGTAATTAAGCAACTTAATGACTTCTCAGAATCAAGTCTATATAGAAATGGCACATGATGTGCCATCATGAACAATATACCTAGGGCGCTAACTTATGTCCAAACTTCATCCGACGAAGGTATTTTTCATAGCCACACCATACCGGCGGCGCGGCACCGATAAGAATACAAAATCGTCGACTTTCGTCGCTTGTCCATGTCCAATGTCCAAATGTCCATGTCCAAGATGCTGCGCTGGTTCTTCGTTTGCCCTGATGCAACTAAACTGGATGGGATGCTGACTCCAAATGGAGTTGACGTCAATCATTTAACGTATGTACATGTTGTTCAACTTTATCATCCTATCCGGTCTCATCATCAGCCATTCCCACTTCGGATGTAAGACACTTGTTATGGAGTCGTTTTCTCGATTAAACTAGCAACACGCAACTTTTTTTTGATTCTATACAATAACAGGACAAGCAGGAGCAACAGCAAAAAAAAAAAAACAAACCTACAAAATCCAACTGACATCTCAATGGGATGCTAGAGAAGCGAGCTTCTAGAGGTATCTATCTATAGAGGTACATATACGTTTCAGTTAGAGATTCTTGACTGGATGCCTCCTCTTTGTTGTGATGCGGAGCGGACTCTTGTTAAACAGAAGTAAAAATTGTGCCCAATGCGTGGTATTTCCTTCGGCGAATTGGACATGATAAACAAATAATTCAAGCAGCACAGCAATCATTGTAGAAACGATATCATTAAATGGTGTTTTCAGCTGTCTCATTCAATATTGTTTCAGTGATAATGGATGGGTTGTTTCTCGTTCGTCTGTTTTGGATACATCTTGGATATGGATAAAGAGGTTACCTACCTGATGAACCTGACGTGTGTGGGTTGTATTTGCGTCATTCTCATTAGTTTCTGTTTTTTTTTACTATGCAATGCACGACACTTTTTGTACAGGAATAAATTGTTTTGGAATACATTTTTAGCTATGTATCATATAAATATATTTTTGCAATAATAAAATAATCATTATTATACAGGTAGATTTGCACAGGATGTGCGACGAAAATCTAGTGCGTGTAGGTTGCGTTGAGAATAGGAAAATTCGTATGGGACGGAGGTGGTCTATATAGGCACAACCTGCATACATCGGTTCATGTAGCACTGATGCAGCACATCGTATGTAGGGAATATATTTGGAATTTTATATAGTATGTGTGTTTTATTGATACGGGAGTGGGTAAAGCTATACACTAAAGGAAAAGACAACGTAAGATCAAAGTAAGTATAGCATTGTGAATTTGTGATTCAAAAATGTTTCGGAACGATTTGCTGCCAACGCCGAACTTTTCGAATAAAAGTAATATGACTTCAATTCAAAGTGTGTCTCCCTACTCAAAGTGAAATTTTATCCAATTACATTTTTTTTGATTTGAAATGTAAACATCGTAAAATCAAATGCATCTAATTTTAAAACAGTTCTTATCAACTTCGATTGAACTATAAAAATCTTTAAAAACACTATTTCAGCTTTACATAATTTAACCCACACTCAGTTTGTTTTAGTTGGGTATAATCTTGTTTTTCTTTGTTATAAGTATACATAGAATTCCCAATTATTTATTGGATTAAATCATTTTTAAAAATCACAATAAAAGTAAATTATTAATATTTATACATAGAGGGTGTTTTTTTAGACGTGTGGTTTTCAATCTGGCAATACTTTTTTCGGAGTTGGTCTTTTTGACAGCTGTCACATTTACTCTAGTGGATAATGCGCATCCTCAGAGACGCCGTACAGTGCGCACCGAAGACGCTATTGCTGCTGTGGAGCAGAGTATCGAAGAAGACCCAAATAAGTCCATCCGCCATCGCGCAACAATTAGAGCTGTCGAAAATTGGGCCTCTCGGCTGAACTTTATTCGAGCCAGCTGCGGCGGCCACTTGCTCGAAATCATTTTTAAAACATAAAGGCAAACCTTTATCTTTATAATAAAGCTAAATTCTTGGCCATAACATTAAATTACATTCATTTTATTTCTTCTTGAAAACCACACGTCTAAAAAAACAGATTTTATTAAAATGGATCGTGGTTTGTTCGGGTGCTTAAAACTTAGAAACTACTGTATAAAATTGGATACTTATTCCTGTGGGTTTGTTCGTAATTGCTAAGCAAATATTAAGCAAAAAAGAAAATTCTGGAAATTCTCAACAGGTGGCGCTGAAGGCGCACATTTAGTTTTTCAGTTCAATTCAATTACCATTCAAAAGGTGGCGCTGTAGGTATTTTGGAAAAGGCTTTGAGGATATTATTCTTCAACTTTAGTTTTTTGTACAGTGAAGTGGGGTCAAAATAAAATATCTATATATGCCCGATTTTATTTGGTTTTTGGTTTTCTTAAGAAATAGTTTAAGGGATATTTTTTTCAAAATTTTGTTATTTGTAGGGTGAACTGGGAAAAAATAAAAAAATATTCAATCTAGAAAATTCTTTTGGTGTTTGAAAAGTTGTTTTTTAGTGGATGGCCTCAGGGATTTATTTCAGAAAATTGGAAATTATATGGTGGAATGGGTTGGAAACGAAAAGCAGCATCTGATTTCCAAAATTCTGTTTGTGTTTGAAAGGTTTTATACAAAAAATTGCTGTTTACAGAGTGAAATGGGATGAAAACCCATTACAAAAATTCTTTCTGTATTGGGAAAGTAATAAAGGTTGGACTTAGAGGATCTTGTTTTCACATATTTAGCCATTCATAACGTGATGTTATTGAAGTATTCGATTACAAAAATTAGCTCAAATATTTATTTATATTTTTATTGATGTGTAAACAACTATGCTGGCGGTAGAGTGAAAAAAAACGTGAACGTTTGTGTGCAACGTTACGTCGTGCAACGTTACGGTGTGCAACGTTACGATCTGCATACGAGGATGGGTGCGTTCAGTGAAAAAAATCTTAAGATCCCTTTTAAGCAAAAACAAGTCCGTTTTGGATCCGCGCACGTTACTGTTTGCACATATTAACCGTGAGTCCCGGCACTCACACAATTTTGTTTGTAATTTGTATGCTGAGCATAGTTTTGTCTACCCGTGCGAAGTCGCGACGGGCCAGCTAGTTTGTTATGAAATGAATTATACATACATTATAAAAACTAAGTTATAGGAGAAGACAAAAAAACACTTAAAATTCCTCTGCTAAAATAAAATATTGTTGTTTATTGAATCTTTAAGATTTTTCATCATCAAACAAAATTGAAAATAATTTTTTGAATATTACAAGATTTATCTTTAATCCCTTTACTAAAGAAATAAATATTTTGACGTACATAATGTCATTTTGTTTTCAGGCTATTGTATGCAGGGTGATTCGCATAAGATCTGACAAAAAGCTAGAGCGTGTCGGTTGGGGCGACAAGAAAAAATATAGTATGGTGGGAGGGGGGGGGGCTTACGTAACTTTGTGTGTGTTCAATTAAGCTCAAAGTATATGTACTCATGCTAAATATACCATTTTGTTTTAAGAAAATTAAGTTAAATACTATTTTTGATCCTATATCCCAAAAGTATTCCCTTATTTGTCATTTACTTATAAATACATCGATATTCATCGTAGTAGATTCGAAAATGAAATGAGTTTTGATCCACTTGTTTACTAGCATGCATTAAAGCGTACTCTCTACTAGCGCTAAAGCAAGCAGCGTAATCAATGATCAATTTATTTATAATCAGCATTATCATCGTATCCGATCGGAAAACAATTTTCTCCGATTTCTCCTAAATGTACGAATTTTTTATCATTGTAACCCTTCCGATAGGACAATCGGACAGATCTACGAACAAAAATTTAATTTGCGTTGAAAATATCAAATTCATGCGTTGCATGCCGATGAAATGTCAAAATGGCAGCAACGCATCATGAATTCATGCGATGTATGAAGTTTTTTGCTTTCCAATTTCCTCCGACAGAAAATTAGAAGTGAAAAATTTACCGAAACAAATTTAAAGAATACAAGACTAAAAAAAACGCTCAGCAATAACAAAATTAGATAATATGATGCGTTTATTAATTTGGTAATTATTGACTTAAACATGTAGATATATTTCTTTCTTTCAGACAAAAAATAACAAACCAGATGCAATACGACCGGCTGGTTAAATTTATGCATCTGAGAGTTGGAAAATATTTGATGTATTTTTTTTAAGAATCTTCTTTTTGCTTTATTTAATGTCTTTGTTCATATCTTTCCGCTTAAACAAAAAAAAACTCCTGTACTTATCCATGGTTCTTTGCTTCTTTCACTATTGCTTATTAGAAAATATTTTATTTTGACAAATTTAATGTCAAATACATGCGTCGGCAAGCGTCTATATTTCGTTTACGATTCGGTTACCATGAAGCAAATAAATCCTCCGATGGGAACTTTTCCCAGATCGGAGAATTCTCCGAACAGATACGATGATAGGGCTGAATTGAAAAACTAAATTAACCAGAGTCCTAGCGTGCACTAGTCGTAACTATGTATAACTTGTAGGTGCATATACAAAAACATATACACTTAAAAATGCTATTCATTTGATTTTTCCTGTTCCAATTTCATTAAAAATACTTTGACCATTAAAAGAACGAAATATCAATCTATATCTGTGAACACAATTTTACAATTTATATTCTCGTTTCATTATCTGATTTTCATAAAATAAGATACAAAAAACAACCTTCCCCAAGCTTCGTCCTGATGGGGACATTGGTTCCTCTTTCCAATCAATCCCGACCCTGACAAATATTTCATTGGAAAACCTTTCGAGGACCCACACTTGGGTCAGTTCATGAAAGAGGCTTCAATCCGCCAAACTTTGTAGAGGTTTGATGCTCGGAAAATTTGAATCCAATGAGCATCTCACTGCCACCAGATATATCCATTATTTGCCTATTCTCTAAGGGAAAAGGTTACCTAAGCCTAGTTAGTGTCATGTTATTTACTTGGGGTTAATAAGTTTCAAGTTTATTATAAAAAAAAAATATTGTTAGATACAAACATTTGAATTTAAAGAACTTATTTCAACCTAGACAAGCTGAGTTGCTCTTTTGGGGAGATCTATGATACTTTTTCCTCCAGTTAAAACCACCACAAATAACAAAAAAAAAATGAGATCACTTCTATTTTCAATTGCAATTAATAAAAAGTTTGTTTCGAATATCCATAACCTCATAACATTGTTGCTTTCTCATATGGAATATTAAGGCTTTCAAATGGAGTTAGTTATACATTTATGCAATTCGGCGAGAGAATGAGGTTTTCCCATTTTGCTTCGTCATTCTTCCACTTACTTAAATTTCTCTCCTGTCCATTTCTTTTCTTAACTCTCATCCATAACATACAAATAAACTAAAGCCCCAACTAACAAAATAGGTGAACAAAAATATCCACACCATCATTGATCGGTGGTAAATGGTAATGGTAAACTAGAGCTTACCGAATGACTGGTGGAAGCCGACATTGATAAATTGTTGAAAACACTTTTGTTTGGTATTTTAAAAGAGTTTTTTTTTTTTTTTTTTTTTGTATTTAGCTTTGAGAACTTGGAATTTATAAGATTCGTTATAGATATAGCTATGGCATACCTAAACTATACCCATGATGGTATGCATTCTTGGTTTTCTTTGAATTTATCAAAAATCAGCTTCGGTATAGGTATTGATTTTAATTTTCAGATAAGAATCCTTTTAGAGAAACCATTGTTGCATTTAATAATAATTAAATTTTAATGGTCATGCGATGACTTTGTATCTTATATCTTTTCTTTTTTCTTTCTTTTGTATACACTTTTAATTAAGGTAATTTAACTCTATTTAAAAGTCCCTCAAAGCATTTTCAAATGTATAAATTTGAATGTTCTGATTTCTACCACAATAAATCTAGAGATATATGATTATGTATGTCGATGCTTTTGGTTGATTTAAAGGTGTGTGATTTTTAATTGCTTTTCTATCTTATCAGAATCACAACATGATGTTTACCTCGTCGTATGGAAACAACTTATCAATTTTCACCAAAGGGGGTATCAAAAGATAGGTACTGAAAGATAGATTTTGAATAGATGAGTATTAACTGTTGCATGTGTATTTAGTGTGGAATGCTGATTTAACTTTATTTTTAATTGCTCTAAAGGACTAGCTATAACTCTTGCCCACGTTTCATATAAAGGTTGTTTTTTTTAGACGGCTGGTTTTCAATCTGGCAATACTTTTTTCGGAGTTGGTCTTTTTGACAGCTGTCACTTTATTTATGCTCAGTTTGGTACGCCATTTCTTACTGAATAGACTTACTCCTGAAAAACGTTTGCAACAAAATAATGGTTCGGTTCGCGTGACGCATCGCGCGCTGCGTCCAATATTCGATGAAGCTCATTTGTGGTTGAATGGGTACGTTAATAAGCAAAATTGTCGTATTAAGAGTAATCATAATCCACAAGCCATTGTTGAAACGCCGTTACATCCTCAAAAAGTTACTGTTTGGTGTGCTCTATGGACAGAGCGAATCATTGGTCCATATTTCTTCAAAAATAAAGCCGGCCGCATAATGTTACAGTCAATGGGGAACGCTATAGAGCCATGATTAATGACTTTTTCGTTACTGAATTCGAGTATATTTATGTGGATGACCTTTGGTTCCAACAAGACAGCGCTACATGCCATACAGCCAACAAAAAAAATCAATTTATTGAATTAAACTTTTGGCGAGCGCATTATCTCGCGTCGTGGGCCTTTGACGTGGACTCATCGGGCTGTCGCTCACGGTTTGCTTGGCTTAAGTGCTTGAATCGTTTCCGGATTGTGGGCATAACATCGGTTCTTTACGGTTAATCACAAAAAAAGTCTATAAGGGTCAAATCACTGCCAATTCACATCGGCAAGACAGCTGATAACCCGATTTGGGAATTTGGTGCGCAAAACATCGATTGTGGCATGGGCTGTATGGCATGGCGCACCATCCTGCATGAATCAGAGGTCTTCCAAATCCATTTCTTCAATTTCAGTAAAACAAAAAAGTCGGTTAACATGGCTCTGTACCGCCCATCATTCCATCATTAACCATAACGTTGTTCCCAACCTCATTTTCGAAGAAAAATGGTCCAAAAATGCCACCACTCCACAACCCCCACCGAACTGTCACTCTCTCTGTGGATGCATTCGCTTCTCGATAATAACGTACGGGTTTTCCAAGACCCAGATGCGGCAATTTTGTTTGTTAATGTATCCGCCGAGATGAAAGTGCGCCTCGTCAGAATAGAAGATTTTTCGCCTTTTGCAAAAACCCACTTTTTCGGCTATACACAGCACTCACTTTGGTTTTCAATATTTCCCAACGTTGCAATTTATTTCGTTCCGCGGAGGTATGATCTATGATACTGACTGACTCGAGTGGGAAACAGCTGTCAGTGTCAAAATAACCTATATGATTTAAAAAGAAACCACTAGATGACCCATAAATGAGCTAAAACAGAAAATTGGACTTTGTCCTCTAGGGATAAAAAATATCATAGAAATGCACTGCACAGTGCCAAATTTCAAACAAATGAGTCCATCCATTATGACTCTAGGTCGGTGTACAACTGGACGCACGGATGGAAAGGCAACGACGCAAGGGATGACATGGCAAAATATTTTTTTTGGACATCCCCATCATCGTTTTATTAGTTTTGATTGAAAACATTCATTTTTTTCACACGAAACAAACCAATATTTGCACTGAAAGCAACTAAAATAAAATAATCATGCAAACAAAATTAGAGAAAAGGGTAAAGAAGCATGACTTGCTGAATACAATAGACGCGAGTCATGGCGTCCGTTATTGCCTCTCAAAGTTAAAATACAATCGACTCCGCTTATTTGCAACAGAAAAAATGCAGAAAATTTGTTGCAATTAAGCGGAGTTCTTATATGAACGAACTTCGGATATATGCAACTTTGTTGCACTTAACCAAACTCCGTAAAACTGCAACTTTATTTCCCCTTTAAACGATGTGATGTCGAATATTTCCACAGATAGAAAAATAAAACATAAATAACTTCGAACAACATACAAAACAACTTTTAATAATTGTGACGGTTGAATGGATTGGAACGATGAGAATGGAATGAAACTAAAAGTGTCATTTTTTAGTTGTATTCAAACTTCAAAACTTTATGGATTCTGACAGTTGAAAGGATTGGAACGATGAGAATGGAATGAAACTTGAAATGTCATTTTTTAGTTGTATTCAAACTTCAAAACTTTATGGATGCGTTCAGTGTTTCACTGAATCGGAGTTGTTTCAGAATTTAGGGGAAAGAAACATGTTTCAATTAAAGGGTGTTTTCAAATAAGCGGAGTGCAATTATCCGTACTAATTTGTGTGATAAAGCCCTGAAAAAACCATGATAAATTTCTTCTTGCATATAACTATAACAGAAAGTTTATTTAAGCGGAGTGCATATAGGCGGAGTCGGCTGTAAAAAAGAAATAAAATAATATTGGCGATATGAAAAGTTTCAATTCATATATGGTATGAAAAAATTCAATATATCTTTTTATAAGTGAAAATGAAACATTTTAAGTGGAATCCATAACCGAATTAGAATTAGGAACTCACTATGACTGTATTTAGTAAGTACATATAAATCAGTTGCGAGCGAATCTTGAACTAAAATTGTGAGTTCCTTTAATTCTTTTTGAATGCCGCTTCTCTAAAATCTCAGAGATTTAATATTATGATCATGGCTTCAAAAATTTAATTAATGTTACAATAAAATGAATCAAACACTTAAAAACCGAAACAATAAAGTTTATAGAAAATAACATTTTGTTGCTGTCAAATTCGACTCCACCTTCATCTAATAGCAATTAAAAATCAAGTCGAATTACTAAAAAATTCGCTGTTATAGAATTTTCATTTCCATGGGCTGTCTGTGGTTCTTTTTTTTTTAACTGATGCCAACAACAACAATAGATAGCTATTCCGGAATGCCTTTCAGCACTCTATAGCGCACCAGAAGATTCGATTCGATCAACTCAAAACTAAAAGCGAGGGAAAACATTTGTTGCACTTTAATACCAACTCGTATTGTTTTGGTTTTTACCCCGAAAGATAAAACCATTAAAGCCAACTCTTCCAATTCCAACACATAATCTGAGCAGTGTAATCCAGGCATAGATGTATACCTTTTCCATATTACAAACAACTATATGGTCCATAGAGAAAAATATTACGTGGAAACTGGTTTATGGCTTTTCCCAATCACATAGTTCGACTTGAGGCCATAACATAACAACTCTACCATCATCAGGCAAATGCTTCGAATATGCATCGAATGTCCATTTCCAGCTTCAAAGGTATAGGTACCTACCTATATTTTTGTGTATAGTCTAGTCCTGGTCGTCCGGCTGGCCGCTGCCGATGCGATGACGAAGAAGTTGTTGTTCGCGAACAAAGGAATTGTTGTCAGTTTTCCCTTAGTAAACCGCCAATCAATGCCGCCCAACGTCCTCTCTCTTGATGTCGCAGCGCCCCCCTCCCCCTTGCCAGGGTGGTTGATGGCTTATAAACCCAACCAACATCCATGGCATGGCAAAGTGAGTGGGCATACCGAACCACCGATATCAAGCTAGTTTCATTGCATATAACCTCGTACTATACATACGTAGTACATACAACTAAACTGGATGCAAACAGAATCGGAATTGGATTAGAATTTGTGTGCTATCGGGAGGCGGCGGAGGCGGCGGCTGCAGCTTTTGTTGTCCGGACAACAGATGTAGCTATTTGTCTTGTGCAAATATTTTTGCATTGCCACGACCGGACAATGGTCATAGATTGTGAACTGGTTTTTCGAATGCAGCTGGTTGAGAATTAGACACCGCATCAACTACTGTTAGCCAAAATCAAATTTGGAATATTGGCCATGGATACCTTTGTTCAAAGCATTTTTATTCTCACCGTCAGGCGTGTGTCTTGTCCTTAAATTGCATATATGCAGATCATTATTGATTGTATTGCACCCATCTATTCTTATACTTTGGTGGTCATTTAAAAGGTTCACTTATGCATGGCTAAGGTACTAGTTTTGTATTCGAAAAAAAAAAATAAGAAATAAAGATCAAATATGACAGTACGACTATGTTTATAGATAACACGGCGAAAAATTAGGTCGAACCTCGAACTTCAAACTGAACCAATAAAACGATTTTCTCCAAACTTATACCAGGGGCTTAAGTTTTTCAGATGATTCCTCTTAGAATAACGTCACCAGTTTGTTGTAAAACTGGCAAAAACGGTTCTAAGGAGGTTTGATTTTTTTTTTGAAATAGATCTTTGCGCTCTTGTATGTATTTTTGTTCAAACAATTTTACCAAAAATCTTAATAGGTAGGTACCTAAATATATGTCAGCAGAGACAAAAAAGCTAAAAGCTTATGACTGGAGTTGGTAGGTAAGTCGTTCCATTTTTAAACACGCGTTTTGAAAAATATCTTGAAAACGATTTATAACAAACAAATTTTTGAGGCTTTTTCTGATAGCAAATTAAATTGTCTTCCTTATGTGTTTGCAACTTTTTTTTTAAAAGATTTATACTTTCAGAGTAAATCCACCGAAAAGTATGCAATTTATTCATATTAGTAAAACTTCAAAACGGCGCTTTAAATCTGAAAATTGAAGACTTTAATTTTTAAAAACTAAAATTAAACTTTACAAATAAATAATTTTTTATATTTAAAAAATGATTTGTTAGATTTTTCATGGCACTTTACAGATTCACAACACTTTCTTTGAAAAAAAAAAACATTGTTATTAGAACCGAAAATAAAGGCCGCTTAAGAGACGAGAAAATTCTCAGAAATCCTCAAAAGTATCCCAGGCGAGATCATTTTTTGGATTGAATTTCATTGAAAATCGCGGCGGCGTTGATGTTCTCGTTTTCGGCAGAAAAGATTAAACATAAAAAATACCATCATTTATAAATTATGATTGGAACTTTGCAATTTTAATATTTAGCAGCTTCTACTTCTAGTTTCAAATTTAAGGTCGATTTTTCTTTTACCAAAAAAAAAAAAAACAATAAAAAATGCAATAAGATAGAGATCAAATTGAGACGAGACTTAGTTATACGAGACTTAAAGTTATACGAGATAAAAGGACAATCATAAGTCATACCCCTCATATCCCTGGAGGCCAGCTGTTATATTTTACCCAAACTCACCTTATTTACCCAAATTATAAGTAAATTTTAATTACATGCATGAGCAATAGAACCTAAAGGTACACATTATAACGACACGCGCGCCAGGCCAGCCGACGACGGAACTCTGAATCTAATATTTTTCTCTGTTACAGTCGATTTGTATCGAACTGCATGAGTGTGAAGCTCTGCGGTCGATGTATTTTGAGATGGTATTTGTAAGCTATATAAACTTAACGAAAGATAATGTAAAATGCAAGAAAATGTATGACGAAAGAATGAGTCTTACTGCAGAGCTGGGCCGAGAAGGACATGCCAATAATAAAGATAGTGGTTTTTAATATTTTTTCCACTTTAAATTCTGGTTTTTATTTATCTTATAGTGATGGAAAACACTCCGGAAGGAGTGCGGGTTGTGTAACTTTTATATTTTTTTAACTGAGCTACGATACATTTGGTCAATCGAGCCAAATATGTTCTAGCGACGCGAGTGGTTATTGTCTATAACGGAAGGTGCGCGATCATTCCTTTTTAAAAAAAAAGAAGTGAATAAGTGCGCGGAAAGAATGTGCCATAAAATGCTATCGCTACGTAAGCATGTGCGCATAATAAAAAAGAGAGAGGGAGATCAAGCCGAAAGAACGTGATGTGTATCTAGCATGTGAATACGAATAAGGAAAAAAAACGGTGATGGTAAAAATTGTGAGGGTAAAATTGGTAAGGTAAATGCGCAGTGGCCAAATCAGGCACGCGTAAGATAAGCAGCGTATGGTAAGAGTTTGCTTTTTATTTGTAATTTCCTCTCGACAAAATAACGGACGGACGAAAGAATCGTGTTCAAACAAGCAGTAAATGCTCTGTAAATGACAATAAACGAAAAAACAAAATATATTGTCACATACAATGACAATAAACGAAAGAACAAAATATATTGTCACATACAATGACAATAAACGAAAGAACAAGATACACATACGATAAGCGAAAGACCAAAATACATTGTCGCATATAACGACAAGAAGCGAAAGAACAGAAACATATTGTCACATACAATGACAATAAACGAAAGAACAAGATACACATACGATAAGCGAAAGACCAAAATACATTGTCGCATATAACGACAAGAAGCGAAAGAACAGAAACATATTGTCACATACAATGACAATAAACGAAAGAACAAGATACACATACGATAAGCGAAAGACCAAAATACATTGTCGCATATAACGACAAGAAGCGAAAGAACAGAAACATATTGCCACATACAATGGCAATAACAAAAAAACACAAACAAGCATTCGATTTTGTCACTTACAATGGCAAAATAAATAAACAAGAACAAACCTATTTCTGCCATTGAGCAAAAACCGACAGACGAAAGAATAAAACTGAAAGTATATACAAAAATATACACATACGAAAGACACAAAAAAACTCTCGCCTTCACGGCAGCATTGAGAAAGAACATAATGAAGGTACCATATGAGAAATTGTCTTCCCCACGACAGAATACTGCCACGAAAGCACAGAGAAAGACACACACATACGATACATTAGCCAGACACGCAGCTGCACTGGCGACAGCATTCATTCGAAGTTTTACTTTATAACAGTAGAGTCGTGTGGAAGCAATTTTTTTTTTTTTTTTTTTTTTTTTTTTCGTGATTTAAGGAGTGCAAAGCGGGATAATTAAAAAAAAAAAAACAAAATTAAATACTTAAAGTGACGGATATTAATATACACAGAGAAGGTTCCTATTGGAAAGACAATAACCACTGGTAAGATACAGTCCACTGCTTTAAAACAAATTTATTGCATTATTATTGCAATTAAATTGGTGTTGTGAATTGTGCTGCTGTTGTCGCTATTATGCTATGTACCGTGAAGGAAAATTCAATAAAATAGTGATGGTCACAAAATATTTAAAAAAAAAAAACAATGGGAAAGAGGTACAGATGGAAATTTCGTTTTGGAGAAGGAATTTATAGAACATAAATATATATGTAAAAAAAAACAACAAATAGGAAAGAAGTGAAAGAGTGAAAGATTTTTTTTAGTTCAATTATCCTAAATGCGAGAACGAATTAAAATTTAATTAGCATGGAATACAAAGGTGTGAAGGTTTTATTGATTGTGTATATTTGTGATGTGAAAGGTTTTTTTTCTGAAAGGAAGAAAACTGGGAAAGATGAGATGGCTCATATTTTAAAAATGTGTGAAAGAGTGAGAATGCTACAATAGCAGTGGAATGCATTGCTACATATGTATGTATATCTGTGAAAGAGTGTTCGATTATTTTTGATGGTAAAATATATATGTTGGTGTGAAAGAGTTTATTGAGAAATGAGATTTGGTTGTTACTAAGAGAAGGATTTTGTGAATAGGGAAGGTAGAGAAGGGGTACTCAAAGCACGAATGTGCGAGTTGCCAATGGAAAGAATGCTTGCAAGCGGAGGGAGTTGATATGCTTAAAGATCTTTTTTTTCAGAGTGTAATTTACGACTACACTTCTCTGATTAAATTGTTTTCAAAGCAATCAATATTACGCGAAGGAGAAGGAATATATATTTCCTAATTTGAGAAGGAATAGCAGTAAGACGGCGACAGCGGCAGAAATTCAGCGAAAATATAATTTTACAAAGGTTCACTTTAAAATATATTATTTTCTTTATATTACAATTGAGGAACTTGTCTAGTTAAGACAATAGTACCAATTGGATTTTATTTACTTTAAGGGTTCAACAAATTATTATTTAATTTTCAGCGGTATATTATTAAATTTTCAGCGGTACATTTGTATTTAAATTTCAGCGGTATATTTTCTTTTGATACTCTTTAAGGGTTCAATAAAACATTATTTAATTTTCAGCGGTATACCTTTTGGTAAATAGTTAGGGATTTTATTAAATATTTCTTAATTTTCAGCCGAATGTTGTGCTAACGATAATCCTAATCACAATTTCGTTTCCACATTGTTTACCTTTCAGATTAAGGGAAAGACCACGAAAGAACACGGAAATTACGAAAGAACATTGAGCAGGAAAAATTGAGCAGGCCAAAATAGAGAAGGACAACCATGGAGAAGGAAAGTACTGCCATGTACCTACTGGAGTCGGCCATTAACTCGATTTCTCGGCTGTTGGTCTATACCAAGTCGGAGAGGTTCCAGGCAGCTACCAGGGAAGAGATACAAATAAGGCTCGTAGCGCTACGTGATGCGTGGGAGCAGATCAAGGAGGCTGAGAAGGCGATAGCTAGCGATGGAGATCTGCTGGTCAAGACGGAAATGGAGAGAAAGAAGGCCATAGCCGAAGAAGATTACTTCACGGCTCATGCCGCTTTCAGGAGCAGGGAATTGCTACTCGTGCCAGCCCGCGCAGAGAAGGATGGAAGGCCAATATCGGTGCAGGTCAACATGCCATTCCAGGAGCATGATGTGGCTAACACCTGGGGCGAGTTTGAAGGTAGCATTACGAAATGGCAGGGATTCCGGGACCGGTTCGTGGCCGCTGTCCATAACAACGATCGGATTTCACCTGCTTATAAGTTTGCCTATCTCAAAAAATCACTATCAGGGAAGGCAGCGCGGACTCTGGGCGAGTGGCAGCTCACGGAGGCGAACTACTGTGAGGCATGGAAGCGACTGAATGAGGTATACGATAGAACGTATGCCACATGCAGAGAGCTGCTACGTCAATTTTTTCGGCTTCCGATGCTGCAAGGAGTTCCGAAAGCAGCAGAGCTACAAAGAATGTCCAACACCACGCATGAAACGTTGCGACAACTTGCTGCCCAAGGAATTCCCACCGAGCACTGGGATATGGTAGTGGTCCATCTACTACATGAAAAGTTAGATCCTGAGACGGCATGCAGATGGGAGGAAACTCGCACCTCGGAAAGACCAACAGCGAAGGAAATCTGTGCCTTTTTGGACAAAAGGGCTGCAGCCTTAGAAAGCGTGATGGACAACCGCAGGAGGGAATTTCCTACAACATCTGCACAAGCGCGATGGAGTGCAGGATCGGGAAGGAGTGAAGGCGCTGGAGCGGCTGATCGCAACCAGAAAAGGAAAGAGGAGCAGGATGAAGGGAAGAAGAAGAGGCCATGCCACTGCTGCAAATCAGTGGAGCATCCAGTTTGGTGCTGCCCAAGATTCAGTGCATACAATCTGAAGGCCAAGCAGGACTTTGTCAAGGAGAAGGAACTATGTCCGAACTGCCTTAAGACGGGACATACACTGAGAGATTGTTACCAGGGCCCATGCATTCGATGCCCGGGCAAGCCCAAGCATAACAGTGTTCTATGCCCAATGAAGGAGTTTCGGAAGGTCGAAGCGACCGTATACTCGGTCCAAGAGAAGGGAAACAAAAGAAAGGGAAGGCAGAGCAATGACGACAACAAGGTAAAAGAAGATTGACTGGAAGCACCACCCCCAAAACGACCAAGACTGGAAGGAGGAAGGAGAGAAGGAACAGAGAAGGATAATGAGAAGGCGAAGGAGAGAAGGACGTCTTGGGGCGACTTTAAAAGAGGGAAGGGAAATTTAAACTTAAATAATAAAGAAAATGAAAGGTATTTATCATCTTTTATTTGTGACAGTAGGGAAAGACTAACTTTAATGCCAACGGCACAAGTTAAGATAGAGATGGAAGGAAAGAAATTTGGGCCTTTAAAGGCACTTTTCGACACAGGTGCGCAGCCGAACTTGGTTAGCTATAGATTGCAACAAAGGTTAGCTTTGCCAAGATGGCAGGCAACACGAAAGATGATTGGCGTGGAAGGCGAACCTTTCCACATTAAATACAAAACCACGCTCAAGGTGTGTCCATGGTTTGAGTCGAAGGATTCCATTGAACAAGAGTTCTGGATAATGCCAAAGGAGAGCAAATGGCAACCAATTGTGCCTGTACACACTTTGGATTTGAGAAGGATAGAAATTTCGTCAGGTCAGCCATTGGCTGATCCTGAATATTGGAAGGCAGGTCAGATTGACCTATTATTAGGTTGCAGGTTTATTGCAGAAACATTTACATCTGTATTGGGACGGAAACCATGTGGTCCATTATGTATGGACACACTTTTTGGAAAGATCATACTCGGCGAGTGTGCTAATGAGAAGGAAAATGTGAAGGATGAGAAGGTAAATGAGCAGGTATCCTATGTCGTTTGCATGACTAATGACCAGTTGCATGAGTCGCTTAAGCGCTTATGGCGATTAGACGAGGTCGAGTCAGCATTCCATAGATCGAAAGAAGAAGAGCAGGTAGAACAAAATTTCTTGAACACGTATTCACGTGATGAGAGTGGAAGGTTTACAGTGACGATTCCTTTGAAAGAATCAGAGAAAGACATAGGAAGCTCAGAGCTTTCTGCAAAACGTAGGTTTTTTGCTTTAGAGAGAAGGTTAGAAGGAGATGCGGAGTTGAAACATAAGTATATAGATTTCATGAGGGAATACGAAAGAGCAGGACACATGATGCCAGTGACTGGAACGAACCAAGGAAACATTATATACCACATTCCGCATCATTGTGTAACCAAGAAGTTCAGAGTCGTTTTCGATGCAAGCTGCAAAACGGTGAAGGGTGTATCACTCAATGAGATACAATTGCTAGGAGAGAAGCTTCAGAAAGATCTACATGAGATCTTGATGCGGTTTCGCAGACATCGAATTGCAATAAGTGCCGATATCAAGATGATGTTTAGAATGGTGAAGATTGCGAAAGATCAATGGGACTTACAGAGAATATTCTGGAGGGAAAGACACACGAAAGATTGAAAGAATATTGGTTGACAGTAGTTACCTACGGAATGACCTCGTCAGCTTATAATGCTGTACGTGCGTTAATACAGTGTGCAAAAGATATAGAGATGCAATTTCCAAATGCTGCAAAAGCAATAATGGAAGACTTCTATATGGATGACTGCACTACTGGTGCTGACTCCGAAGAGCAGGCAATACAATTATCAAGGGATATTGATCACGTATTGAAAGGGGGAGGGTTTGAGCTTAGAAAATGGAAATCGAATTCCAAGGCTCTAGTGAAGGATATGAATTATAAAGAGCAGGAATCAATATTATTTGAGGATGATGAGAAGGCATCAATATTAGGCCTTAAATGGTTACTTGAGAAAGATCAATTCACGTTTGCGGTGAAGACACCTGTGACAGAACAAACGATGACAAAGAGAAAGATTGTAAGTTGTGTCGCGCAGCTTTATGATCCTAATGGGTTCATAGCACCCGTTACGATTACTGGAAAAATTCTCATCCAGGATATATGGCGTCTGAACGTCGGCTGGGATGAGAAACTTCCCAAAGAAATAGATGAGAGATGGAAATATTTTTGGAAGGAAATAGCATTCTTAGAGAAGGTTACTATTGAGAGATGGATAGGTACATCGGAAGGTGTACGGAAGGAAATACATGGTTTTTCGGATGCTTCCGAAAGGGCATATGGAGCTGTGATTTATGTTAGAACGGTATGTTCTGATGGCAAGATTTCAGCAACCTTGTTAACAGCGAAGACACGAGTTGCGCCACTTAAGACGGTAACTATTCCAAGGCTGGAACTTGCCGCAGCTGAATTATTAGGGCGATTAATTGTAAACGTCATCAAGACAATGGATTGGGAAGGTATTGAGTACAATCTCTGGATGGATTCACTCGTCGCATTGCATTGGATAAACAGATTACCATGCAATCTGAAGACGTTTGTGGCAAATCGTGTTTCATCTATTCAGACGAACACAGAAGTTAGGAGATGGAGACATGTCGGGACGAAAGAAAACCCCGCTGATCTTTTGAGCAGGGGAATAAAACCATCATTATTGATCGACAACAGACTATGGCTGCATGGTCCAGAATGGCTAGAGCAACCCCGATCGAGCTGGTCATCTGAAAATTTCGTGCCAAATGTTTCAGATGGGGGGAGGGATGAGATGAGAGTGATGGTGATAACGACGTTCCCAGAACCGTTATCAATATATGCGAAAGACTTGGGAAGAAGTATTTCACTTGTGGAATACGCACATAACTTAGAGAAGGCAATAGCTATAGTAAGCTATATATTCCGTTATATCAATACAATACGGGCAAAAGTTAAGAGACGGAAAGAGGACGTAAGAAGATACGGAAAGAGACAAAGACGTTCTGCGCGTCAAGTTGAGAAAAAAGAAGGAGCAATTGTTCAACCGACTTCTTTAGAAAAAAGTCAAGCAGTTGATTATCTGCTACGGAAAGAACAGGAAAGATATTTCGGTAAGGAAATAACTTGTCTAGAGAAGGACAGGTGTATACCCGAGAAGAGCAGGATTGAGTCATTAAAACCAATCTTGGACAGTAAAAATGTTCTAAGAGTTGGAGGGCGTTTGGAAAGATCAGAGATGGGATACGAAAGAAGACATCCAGCAATCATACCAAGTGGTTCTCGATTGGCTTGGTTGATCATGGACAATGCTCACAGAGCAACGAAACACGGAGCTGTGCAGGTTATGATGCAATACATCCGTCAAAGATTTTGGATTCCGAAGATTCGGAGTGAGCTGAGAAATTATCTTCATAAATGTTTGGTTTGTGTTCGCTACAACCATCGTTTTGAGACACAGCTAATGGCAGATTTGCCAACAGAAAGAGTAACACCAGGGAAGGCATTTCTACATTCAGGTGTAGACTACGCAGGACCGTTTGAGATCAAGATGATCAACAGAGCAGGAGAGCAGATAATTAAACAGAAATGTTGGGTTTCTATTTTTGTCTGTCTCAAAACTAGAGCTGTACATATTGACATAGTGTCGAATCTTACATCTATAGCGTTCATCGCTTGTTACGAAAGATTTATTGCGAGAAGGGGAAGGTGCGAAAGACTATACAGTGACAACGGTACAACCTTTGTCGGAGCAGAGAAGGAACTGAAGAGGGCAAAAGAGCATTGGCTCGTGAAGGATACTCTCGAACACTTAAGTTTGAAGGGGACCGAATGGAAGTTCATGACTCCTGCAGCGCCACATCAAGGCGGTATATACGAGGCAGCAGTCAAGTCTATGAAGTATCATTTGACAAGAGTGGTAGGAGCAAGAGTATTAGCGTATGAGCAATTCTTAACGTTACTTACTGGGATAGAGGCAATCATGAATTCGAGACCGTTACATCCATTGAGCGATGACCCAAATGATTTGCAGGCGTTAACGCCGGGACACTTTTTGGTTGGTGAGCCACTTGTTTTACCGTTACCGTTCGTGACAAATGATTTGCCGAACACGAAGGGGATAAGACTATGGAAGGAGCGAAAGACAATGCTTACACATTTTTGGGCAAGATGGAAAGAAGAGTATTTATCGACTCTATTCGAGAGAAAGAAATGGCGAAGGGAGAGACATGGCTTAAAGATAGGGCAGCTCTGCATTATAAAGAGTGAGAACTATCCACCATCCACATGGGCAATGGGGCGTATACTGACACTGATAGAAGGAAGGGATGGTTTAGTGCGAAGCGTGGTTATACAGACAGCAACCAATCAACTGACAAGGCCGGTGCAGAAAATCTGTATTTTACCAATTAATGAGCTGGAGTAATCATATATGTAATGTATTATAACTATTCTATTATATATTTAATTAATGAGAAAGAGGAAGGTCTTTAATAAAATGCGAAAGGGTGGAAAACCGTAGGTTTTCGCCGGGACTGTATCGAACTGCATGAGTGTGAAGCTCTGCGGTCGATGTATTTTGAGATGGTATTTGTAAGCTATATAAACTTAACGAAAGATAATGTAAAATGCAAGAAAATGTATGACGAAAGAATGAGTCTTACTGCAGAGCTGGGCCGAGAAGGACATGCCAATAATAAAGATAGTGGTTTTTAATATTTTTTCCACTTTAAATTCTGGTTTTTATTTATCTTATAGTGATGGAAAACACTCCGGAAGGAGTGCGGGTTGTGTAACTTTTATATTTTTTTAACTGAGCTACGATACACGATTTGCCTTTCAGAACACATCTAATCAAAAACCACAGACATGGTCAGCTATCTAAATGAATTAGCGTTCAAGGGCAGTTCGTATGTGAATAGTCAAATAGGCCTCCGGATTGTCCACAAGCCTTGTCCATTGACCCAAATGCATGTGACATATCCCTTGTTATAGGCTCCTCTGGTTAAGGTATATATCAACACCGATAAAGGCGGCCTTCCACTCCAGCTTTAAGGGGTGTAAATATTATTTTATTTGATAGAGGTAAAAGCTATATACATATATCGGAATATACCTACAATCTACATTTTTTATGTTCTCACCAAAATCCAGTCAAGTCAGTGTGATTATGGCAGAGAGCCAAGAATTTATAATAAATTTAACGAATTTATCGGTGGCGTTGCGTTGGTGGTCGTAGCGTTGGTGATGGTGGTGGTTGTAGTATGGTGTTGTTAAATCCTGGGAGTCCATTCACATGTGCATAAGAGTATAAATGGACGGGCATTAACTATTTATCGTCAACTTCAACATTTTTTTTTTTGCATTAAAATAACATCGTCGTTCGATAGACATGTTGTCTGATAGGCTTTCAAAAAGAAAAACTTAACAAGATAGAACAGAAACACAAAAGTTGTTTTGGGTGTTGCCATTTTAGCATTTAGACTTGCAGTCCATTTACATAACTTTGTTTTGTTAATCGTGAAGTGTACATTTTCTAAAATCTTATAGGTTTTTCTACAGGTGGTAGGTATATATAGAGAGCTGAAGGTAGACAAAATTTCTGCCGAGAGTGGGGCTCGAAATCACAGCCCTAAGTTAGCAGTCGCAAGCACTCCATCCACTCTGTATCTTTGACATCCACATTTAAAGATTAATGCTGAATTTACACGACTGACAACATACCAGCGTTCACCTGCTTACTCCAATTGGAGTAAATCTGTTACGATTCTAAGAAAAGAAAAATCTACTCTAAAAAGTGCTTTTAAGATTTAATACTATCTTTAGAAACAGTCAAATTTAAACTTTAATCTAGAAAAATGCACACAAATTTCTTATATTTGGTTTTTGTACCTGTCGCACTCCCTATTTTTTGTCACAATGGAGCTTTGAAACAAATTCCCTGGAAATTAAATTACTGTCTGTCAAGGAATTGAGAGAATATAATATGTAAGATGAGAGGTTAAATTTACTCCAAAATTTAACTTCTGAGTCCCGAATCTTGGCACTTATACCATTATTATAACACTAATTCATTTTAACACTTTGGCAACTCTAGTCGCTGGATTAATGTACTACCAACTGCTTTTAAAAAGATTGCGACTTCTTACCATCCCGATTCTGTTAGCTAAGAGTAAGACGACAACAAACAAGATTCGATTTTGTAATCGACGCACACACTGCCGGCTGGCTCTATAGAGAATTTTAATAGCGAAAAGTGAGTGTGGTTGTGGATGTATGTATGTATTTATTGCTTAGGATTCATTACGCATTGCATAAAGTCAGTTTCTGACGGAAGCGAAATTGTCATCTGGCTGGATTATTGCCAAAAATTATTAAACACTAAAAGTTCAATGATATTATGTATTTATGAATAATCATTAATACTAATATCATCACGGAATATTATTAAATGAAGGCTGCAAGATATTATTATGAAGTTCCGTTAAATTAATCTTAATATACTTTTCTTGACTATATTATAGTTACACGTATTTATTCTTAATTTTAATATTATTTTCGCTGTTAATTTATGTGACAAGTTCTTAATCTTTTTCAAATAATGATATAGCTACGTTAGATTAAAATTAATTAAACGTGATATTCTATGTCATCATCATCATCATCGGCTCGACAACCGGGGTCCTTTCCTGGCCTCCTTCAACAAGTCTCTCCACCCATCCCGGTCTCGAGCCACCGCCATCCAGTTGCGCACCCCAAGCCTCCGGACGTCCTGGTCTACGCCATCTCTCCAGCGCAAGCATGGTCTACCACGCTGTCGTCTACCATAGAACGTACCACAAAGAACTTTCCGAGCAGGTTCCTCTTCGCTCATGCGAGCTAGGTGCCCTGCCCACCGGAGTCTACCGAGCTTAATTTTTGTCGCGATATCTGCTTCAAGGTAGATGATTGTACCGTCTCCGGAATCGTCCTTCCTCACATATGGGGCCAACAATTCTCCTTAAGACTTTTCTCTCGAACGCGGCTAAAAGGTCGGAGTGCCTTTTGCTAAGCACCCAAGTCTCGGATCCATATGTGAGTACTGGCAGGACCATGGTCCTGTACAGCAGCAGTTTTGAAGTTATGGTGAGATTTCTGGATTTGAAGAGCTTTGACAGACTATAGTATAGGCTCTGTTGGATTTGAAAAGCCGCCCGCGTATTTCTTCTTCTATATTGTTATCGGCTGCTACTATTGACCCAAGGTATTTAAAGGATTGCACCACTTTGACCTCTCGCTATGTATTTGGTTAAAATTAAGTTTATGTGATTTTTTTATCGCGTCAATTATCAGTAGCCCTCATTAGACTTTTACTTCTAAACAATTCCGAAAAAGTTGAATTTTGGAGGCGAGTTTTGTTTTGACTTCCTATAAGCATATATACATCCTAAAAAGTATAGGTAGGTACTCTAAATTACGAGGAAAGACTCATGATTTTGTGAGGTGAAAAGGGCAAAATTATATTTTCATAAAAGATGTCAAGGTATAACAAAATTGTGTCATAGAATTCTTCACAATAACAGAAGTTATGGAAAATATTATATAAATTTAATTTAAGGAAATTAACAAACATTTGCACGGTATATATTTTTGTTGGAAGGAAAAAAGTTCCTTATTGAAAATATATTCTTCCGTTCTTAAAATATGAAACAGAAAATGCATAACAAATGATTTGCTTGTATCCATAAAATATATTTCATGGAAAATTTTACTATGGAATAATGGGTATGGAATGTTTTACCAAAATTGCTTGGCAAATTGATGTTTCGCGGGGGTTGATTTCGCCGTATTTCGCTTCGCATTTTTTTTATATGGCATTTTGTTATTCCGCAATTTACATTTTGCAAATAACGTTTTGTTTTTTTAATTATTTGACAAATCATCATTTCTCATTTTTCATTTCGCAATTTTCATTTAATCTTTTGTTTGATTGGCTTTTTGAAGTTTAGCAATTATTTATTTGGCATTTTGTTGTTTTTCTTTTTTTTATTTGGAATTCAATTGTTTTGTCTTCCATTAAATTACATGCCTTAAAATTTCGTCCGAAATGTTAATTGCATTATGCTTGAAAAACATAATGAACAAAAAACAAAACGTAAATTGCCAATAAAGGATTGCGAATTAAACGAAATATTTAACGACTAAAGCGAAACAAAGAATTGCCAAACAATGGTGACCGCAATAATACTTAATAAGATTATTTTAAAGAACAAGTTTCATGTAGAAAGTTTCATTAAAATTGATAAAGCTGTTAGCGAGAAAGTCAGAATTAAAAAAAAACTGGTTCTTTGGGAGGTGCCTTTCTTTTTTTTTTTTTTTTTTTTTTTTTTGAAATCAGCCGTTTAGTCTGTAAGTCTTGATAAATACAAAAAAAAACATTATGGCCAGACAAAACTATGAGATTCATTATTTAAAGTGGTGTCTATCATCATAGTGTCAAATCGTATTGAAATCTTGTGTTCGATTATTTTAACGAATCCAAAACTTGCAATTCAGTACCAATACTTTGCAAAAACTGCAAAAATAAAAAAAATGGTTGCGTTTAAATTGGTATATCTGCATCATTTTTGAATAAAAAAAAATTTTAATTTGTCATTTTAATATGAAAATTTTGCCTCATTTTTATATTGGTTGAGAATGCCTAACGAATATCTTTGGTTTGACAAAATCTATAAGCAACAAATACCAAATTTTGATATTTAAATTTTTGGTCATTTTTTAAACCATCCCCATTTCTATAGAAAATTCAATTTTCTACAAAAAGTTTTAAATTAAATTTTCAAATTCGGCTTTGTTTTGGAGTTTCCTGTACCAAACGTATTGAAAAGTTCACAGTGTGACCAGAAACTCAGAAACTCAAGGGAGGATTTAGAAGCATTTTGGGTATTAAGCACGCTTAGGTCCCAAAAAAACCTATTGAATATTAAAAATCCTTGAACGGAATTGTTCCTTACTAAAAGGTTTATTCACTAGTCCAAGAAAAAAAGGCCCTTTAAGTAGTTTTGAGGCAAATGAATTTAAATTTTTAGCTTTTCCAGCCTTCAAATTATAAAGGGTCCGCCAAATAACTTTTTTTTTTTTGAAAATGGCGCAAAACATCGAGTGTAGCTTCGGCTGTGTGGCGCGCTACGTCCTGTTGAAACCAAATGTTGCCAATATCCTCCTCTTCAATTTTTGTGAACAAAAATTCGTTCAACATGGCCCAATGACTGTAACAGCCACTCCTTGCCCATTTTCGAAAAATGGCCCAATTATGCCTCTGGACCAAAATCCGCACCAAACAGTGACTCGTTTTGGGTGTATCGGCTTTTCAATGTATGCGTGCGGGTTTTCTGTGCCCCAAATGCGACAATTTTGCTTGTTTACTACCCGCCAAGATCAAAATGAGCTTCATCTGAAAAGATGATTTTTTGGCAAAATCGGCATCTAGTCTAAGTCGATCGCAGGCCAACTTAGCGAAGCGTATACACAACCATATTCGTTCAGCGGAAGGATAAAACTTATTATCTTTCAAATCAGACATGAGCTAAGTTTTACCATTCACGAAATAAGCACTAGTTGAAAAAAAAAACGTTAGATGGCGGACCCTTTATAATTTTAAAAATTTTGGAAACAAAATTATATTATTTCTTTATAGTACGCATACGTTTCAGAAATGTTGGTGACAGCTTAGAAAACTGGACTTTCCCACATTTTGTTTAGTATAAAATGTTCCCTATATTAAATGTTTCGGAAACATTTTTTTGAAAAAATCATGATTTCGACATTTGCGTGAGGGTGGTGGTCGTCACTTTTTTTGTAAAATCACTTTGGTTTTGGAATACTTTGAATATTTTGAGATTTAATCCCTGCAGAACTTTTGGTTTTTAGAAACGGATTTTAGATATGTTTATATAGGCATATTAACAGTTTGCTTAAAATTTGCATTTGTAGTTTTGAGCAATTTTCAGTTGGAAATATGATTTTTTAAGATTGATACAAAAATATCTAAGGCACTTTTTAACGGTTCAAAATATGCCACAAACTCAATAGCACTATAGGTACTAAAAGTATTAATTTGAAAACTGGAGAATTTATTTAACTTCTTGAGGCCAAGAAAAATGTTCAAAAATATTATGTTTTGTACAGCTTTAATGAAGTTCAAACTTATTTTTTACTACTATTCAAAATTGTTCACACATCATCATAATAGCAACTATTTAAATATAAATTGTATTTATAATTTCCCAGTACAAAATTTTCAGAGACAAAATTACAAACTATAGACCAAATCACTTTGTATTCTTTGTATGTTTCTCTTCCTTAATTAATTACAGAAACACCCCTTTAATTAATTTAATTGCGTAACCTTAATAAATTAACTTTGATTCATGGCTTTCATCACTTGTAAACATTTATTATAGTTCCATACTTCTTCTTCTTCAATGCCCACTATCAAAATTATCCTTGTTTCTTTTTATATTCCTTAAACAAAAAAGGAAATAAAAAACAAACGAGTTTCGAATTGAATAAAAATATAAATAAAATGAAAATAAAAGAAAACTTAAAATGAAATTATTCTTTTGACTTATTTTTGATGGTACTAAATAAAAAAAAAAAAAATACAATCCTTGGCCAACGCAACGCAACTTAAGAAGAACTCTCTGGACATAATAAGTTGACATCATTCCAAAGTGCAAGATAACAAGACTTACAAGTTCAATGTCATCGCATAAATAAGAAAAGACTGCTCTCTTTTATTTTGTTTTGTATTATTATTTATTTATTTTTCTCATTCCCTGTTGCATTACGAACTTGAAACTTCAGAACTTTGGAAGGATCTTCCTACACACTCAGAGAAAAAGTTTTTGCTGCAGTTAAGACGAACATCATTTCCGTATACTTCCCTTATTTGGTATTTTATAATCTTTTAACGGGGAAGACCATCCCTTAGGTATAGAAAAAAAATGATGAAATGAAAAGTTTGCTAAACATAACAAGTTTTCTTTTAAGTCCGAGTCTTTTAGATTGTTAACCACAGGAATAGGAACCCATAATTTCAGTGAGTGACAGAAACATTAACAAAAAAAAAATGTGTTTTCCTTTATGTTATCATTAATTCAAAAAAGGCATCTTGAGTAGTAACCTAGCCTTACTACTAAATTTATTAAAATTAAGGTGCTTAACAGCTAGAGAATAAATTTTCCTCAACAGTTTTCCAAAAACACTCATACCGATGCAATTGATAGTAAACAACGGATTTGTATTAGGTTCCTGGCCTTTAAAATTGGATTGCGATATTGTATCATCTTAAAAAAAACATCAAAATGTGACAAATTTTATCTCTAAAGTTTTTTATTATGAGAAAAATCTTCTGAGGGGACGAAACAAATGGGAGAAAGTAAAAGAAATTAAATTTAAACGCCATAACCTCGATTTGACGGCGCAAAATAAAATGTGCATACCGAAAAAAGATTATTTCATTAAAACAAAAATTTGGTCTTTAAATTTCCCATAGTTTCCAATAGTTTGAAATATTAATAGTTCTCGATTTTCAAAATGGTGGATTTTACCGGGTATATGGCAGGGTGCGCGGAGTGGTGTCCCGAAAATGTAAGCTTTTCTCATAGCCCTAATTCAGATAATGAACATATCAGCTTTCCTTCATTTCGTTCCACAAAACGACTATTTTTCAACTACCTTTCTTGTACTAAGATGAGTTTTTCCGAAAAGTTTTTGAGATATTTACAAAACATTTACCTCCCATTCACCACCACTGCTACAAATCATAGCCCTTGCCAAACTTAAAGGTACTTTTTAGGAAACACTAAGGAAATGAAGCTCTCCACCAAAATTCAGCTTTGTCAGAAGGTTTTTGTATATTCATGGGGAATCACCCACGATCTGGCATCACTGTTGGTACTGAATTTTGCCTTGATTTTTAAGACGATCCGATTACATGTTTCGGAAATCTTCAATATTTTAACAAAATTGTTCCCGTCCTCAAGCACAGGTACAATGTTCAAATGTTTCACTGGATAGAGACGAAAAAAACCTTGTTATGATGACGATAAAATTAAATAAAAAGTACATAATTATTTTCCCATTAGTAATAATAGCTGGAGAGAAATATTTTACTGAGAAAATTATTTTTAATTTTACTAATTTATTTTTAATTTATTATTTAGATGGTTAAACCAATTCTTGTAATTTCGATGTTGAGCGGTTTTCTATTTTTGATGAATATTCTTCAAATATTTGTATTTGTCACTTTAGGTTTCTGAAACCATAGATTTGACTTCTCGTTTCGTAAAAATAAATTCTATTTTGTAAGCTCATGTTCTGATTTAGATACTTTCATTTAGCAACTTTTAAAAAACATATAACCCAATTTTGTTTTGAGAGATTATTCCTCTTTTTTTCATCAAACTTCTAGATTTTTCAATGAGCAATTATTAATGAGATTGGAGGGATAAAAAGATCTTAGATCTGAGTTGGTTTAATTTTCTGCTGATAAAAACTTAGGACTAAAAAAGCAAAAAATGCATCAGTTGTTACAAATTCTAATATTGAATGTACCTTGATAAATAATGTCACAATAATTTTGTCGACTTTTCTCTCAGTATATCAAAAAAACGAATATAATATAATATCATTTCATATCAACCTGTAGTTGGTGTATAGTTGTTGGTGCAGACAGAGGAGAGTTTAGATATACATAACTCTTATACGGGTCCAATCCGAAGACGAATTGAGGTACAAGCATTTTATAAGTTGTACCTAGATGTAGGTGCAGAAAAAATGAACATAATGTTTTTTTTTTATTTTTTTCTTCTTAAATAAATTTTTACTTGTTTTTGTACACAACAACTTTTATTGACTGTAAATAATGAGATTTTATTTTTACATGACAGCTGCAACGTTCCCACATGAGAGATAACCACATTAGTGTAATTATGCATTCTGCCCAAATGACCCACAAGCTACCCACACTTAGCAGAATCTACATAAAGCTGTAGGTATAAAGGTATACCTACCTACGTACGTGATTTGCCAACTTGACTGACAGAATGGTCATTTTAGCAGCCAGAAGAATTAATGATTTCATTATCTCATGGAGCCGCACTACACAGATGATGTAAATACTACAAGTTCAACGCCGCGCCGCCGCCGCCTCTCCGCGCCGCATCAGAGCAGACAGTCTTTCCGCTCGTTTGGCATCAGATGAGATTCACTGTCAGATGTGTATTTACTTTTGTAACCTATTCATCACATATATAGTTAAATATAATCGATGCCACACATAACATCGTGAGTAACCATCAAATTGTTAACCACCCCCCCCCCCCCCCATTTAGGTTGTGTTAAAATCAACATTATCTCATCTGTCATTATTTAATGATTCGCGTCGGCATTAATGTTAAATAAATAATAATAATTAATGAATATTCTATCAATGCAAAGGGTGTTTTTTTTTTAGAAGTATAGAAATTTAATTTGGCAACACTATTTTAACTGGCGGCCATTCTGTCAGCTGTCAAGTGATTTATTTTTAGTTTGGTTTATGGCATTGCAAGAATTGAAGCCACAGGATCACCTAGCAAGGCGTGGATTCGGTGAATGGGCTCAAAACAAGATTGCCGTTGATCCCAATTTTCATAAGCGAATTTTGTTTTGCAATGAAGCTCACTTTTGGTTGAATGGAAACGTCAATAAACAAAACTGCCCTATTTGGAGTGATGATAATCCTCAAGTGTATGTTGAGACACCGTTATATCCACAAAAACTGACTGTTTGGTGTGCCTTATGGTTTGGTGGAATAATTGGTCCGTATACTTCTTTAAAAACGATGCTGGCCAGAACTTTACAGTCAATGGTGACCGCTATAGAGCCATGATTACTGACGTTCATCAATTGAACAAACATGATGTGCAGGAACTGTGGTTTTAACAAGACGGCGCAACATGTCACACAGCTCGTGCCACAATTGATTTATTGAAGGAAACGTTTGGTAACCGCATAGTTTCAAGTTACGGACCCGTGAAATGGCCTCAAAGATCGTGCGATTTAACGCCGCGCCGCTTGACTATTTTTTGTCGGGTAATGTGAGGTCGCTATTCTATACGTCGATAAGCCATCAGAAACGATTGGCCACTTGGAGGACAACATTCGCCGCGTTATTGCCGATATATGGCCACAAATGTTGGAAAAAGTCATCGAAAATTGGACCTCCAGTTTAGACTACGTCCGAGCCATCCGTGGCAGTCATATGCCAGAAATCATATTTAAATAATAATGCCAGAAGCTTGTTTTTCGAATAAAGTTAAAATCATCTTTGTTTTATTCCATTTCCAAGTTCTATACCTCTTAAAAAAACACCCTTTATATTTTACCGTAACAAGTTCTAAAGGGATTTAGGCTCAAAATCTAACTATCTGTCTCCGCCCTTTGAAGTTTATGTACTTAATGACCTTTTAATGGGCATCTCACATATTTATTAACCCATTTATCTTCATTTTGTGTGCAAAAGTTTATTTAGTTCATACATACCTACGTTAAGACTTAGATAGTATTTTGCAGAGCTTTGTATAAGTTTAAGGTTTGAAATTAATCACCTTTCAATGTTTGTGCTTCAGATATGGTAAATTTGTTAAAAAATAAAAGATGGATGCGAATGGTATTTCAAATATTTTCATTGGTGTAGGACAGCTTTCAGAAACAAGTATCAAGAGCCTCAGTTAAACACTGGCTTTTTGATCGGTTTTAATTAAGATTTGGTTTCTCTTTCAATTGGTGTAAAAAAACATTAATGTTAAGCATTTGCTATATATGAGAAAAAAAACGCTCCACTAGCTCTAGGAAAACCGCTATCGAATTGCTCATGCTACACAAAGTACAATCTTTTTTTTTGGAAAATTGAAATTTCAAAAATCTAATATGGCTATAAATAGAGATCTCAGTTCAATGATATAGACAAATTTATCCCTGTGCATCAGGGATGCATGGTTTGCATAATATTGGTACAGGTGAATGACGTATAGGTTTTATAAAACTCAAAGCTTTTACAACTAAGATGCGACTTTTAATGGATACAATAATCCATGCATCATCGGGTGCAAAAATGATTTTGTTCAAATCCTATCTCCCAAGCTATTTCTATTATGTATAGGTACATCAATGACGGAAGGCGGACACAACGTCAATCAAAAATCCACTTTGATACCTATGTATACCTACCTATACAGTTATTATTACAGCATGTGCGTGCACATTTTGTATTTGAGTTTTGCATCCATCCATTCCTACGCATATGTTCGTATTATTGAAACATTTTATCCTTCACAGAGAGAATAATAAACATTGCAACGTGACATGAATTTTGCTGACGTAATACACCTTACTCTATCTATAGCCAAGTTTCTAGTGAATTCAACGTGAGGGGAAAGCATATTGCTATGGCTATATTTTTTATTCCACCGCTTTTATAACTTGCAGAGTCACATCAATTAAATACTATTTTAAACAGAAAATATTTGTAATAAAATCGAAGTCTAAGGTATACAATAGAATGCAATTATACACATTTCAATTTCCTTTCGGTTTCCTTTTAAAATTATGAAATAAAATACCTACAGTTTTAACAAGAACCATAATGATTATGTCAGTTGATTGGATGATTGTTCCATAAATAAGTGGACAAAAATGTTATGTGCATTTGTATACTTCGAGTTCATTTTGTATTCCTGGGGTAAAGATCAGGGAAGGAAACCAATGGGATTTTACTGATTTTTGTTCCAAATTTGTCTGAATAAAATAAAAAACAAGGAAGTGCCCATAGACACTATGCGGTGCGAATACAAAAAAGTGCAAAGTTGACAGGGGTAGTTTTAAGGTATTTTTTTGTTTATTTCATCAATAGACTAATAGATAACAATATTTTACTATATCTCCATTAATAAATTACAAAAAAAATATAAATAGGTATAATAAAGGGTCGGCCATCTAACGTTTTTTTTTTCAACTAGTGCTTATTTCGTGAATGTTAACACTTAGCTCATGTCTGATTTGACAGGTAATTAGTTTTATCCTTCCGCTGAACGAATATGGTTGTGTTTACGCTTCGATAAGTGGGCCTGCAATCGACTTAGAGAAGATGCCGATTTTGCCAAAAAAAATCATCTTTTCAGATGAAGCTCATTTTGATCTTGGCGGGTAGTAGACAAGCAAAATTGTCGCATTTGGGGCACAGAAAACCTGCACGCATACATTGAAAAGCCGATACACCCAAAACGAGTCACTGTTTGGTGCGGATTTTGGTCCAGAGGCATAATTGGGCCATTTTTCTTCAAAAATGAGCAAGGAGTGGCCGTTACAGTCAATGGCGATTGTTATCGGGCCATGTTGAACGAAGTTTTGTTCTCAAAAATTGAAGACTAGGATATTGTCAACATTTGGTTCCAACAGGACGGTGCACAGTGGTTAAAATGCGGAAATAAATCAAAAAAATGAAAGTGTTAGTATGAAGTTATTTTTTTTATTTTATTATAGTTATAAAGTTGGTCTATGATTTTTGAAAATTTGAGCAGTTTTTGTTCATAAGTATTAAAGATACAGGGTCCAAAGTTACCCTTTTTTCAATTTTGAAATTCCTATATTTTCTTGCACTAACTTCTTGGCACGAAAAATAGCGTTTATAAAACTTTAAGCCAGAATTTTTATTTTTATTTCAAAAACATGTACTTTGAGCTTAAAAAAAACATATGCATATATATATATATATATATATATATATATATATATATATATATATATATATATATTTTAGATAAGTCAGAGCAGAGAGCTCTAAAATTAAAATTTTAATGTTTTTTCCTTAGAGCTACAATTTTAGCTACACTTGCCTACACGCTCTGACTACATTCACTTGAAAGCTACAATACTCACCTAACTAATCCAAAAAGAATGAAATCCGTCTGAATCCAACCCTGTGACTTATGTTCAATTTTGTTCACCTGAATCAGGTCTTAAAAAACACGGTTTTGACGACGATAGATCCCGAAAAATTACAATTTCTTCGAAAATACTCGTCACAGATAACTAGATAAGAGCTTAATTTTTAGAAAAAATATGTACTTTTCTTTAAAAAATAAAATAAAATTAATCCATTGACTAACCTGTGAGATATTCAATTTTTAGCGCAAACATTTTTTTTTGCCTGACTTATTTTCCAATTGTTTCCTAACTTTTATTTAAAAAAATACAATAAAAATTAAAAAAATTATGATGTATCAAACTATATTTAAGTACCTAAGTAAAATATGAACAGAAATCAGGTATAATCTTTAAATTTCGTATGACATTACGCAAAAAATAGGGACAGGTAAAATAAAAAAATGTGCTTTTTGTGGTTTTACCTGTATATGGGTTTTTCCTAATACTTGATGTTAGGTATATGAATTGATACCTGTTATATGAATGAAAAACAAACAATTTTTTTTTTACGACCATTTTCCGGAAAACCCTTTCAGGATAGGTAAGACCTAATAAGAATAGTTTGGTTGTCACTAATATATATAGATAACAAAAAATGGAATAATAAGTCATTATTAAGCTTTTGTTCATTGTGCAAGGTGTTAGGAATAAATAAAAAGAAATTAACATGTCACATGTCACATTAACAGCTAAATTGTCGGTTTCGTTATACCCTTGTGTTAACAGTCAAACGGTGCATCGATGAAATTAGGAATATGAGCAGGCAAAATCCCTTCTGTTCATGGTAGTGTTAGTGTTAGGGTAGGTCCTGCTTGTGCAGCCCGGTGAGTGTGGCAGATGGATTGAGTTAAGATCGCATTCCATATCTGACCATCAAAGGGCGCTCACCGAGTTAGCGCGATTAATAAGCGGAATTAACACTTAACTACTGAGAGTTTTACACTTGGTATCACATGCCTGCAACAGTTCATAAAATTTTATTACACGGAGCAGAAGTAATACAAAGTGCATCCTTGCCAGTGGGTTCACTTTCAGAGGAGGCCCAGGAAAGCAGAAATAAGGACTACAAATATTACAGAACCCACCACTCCAGGAAATGTTCTCGGCTATCTACAAATGAGGATGTTTTCCACATGATCCTGATATCATCTGATCCCTTTATAACCCAATTGAGACCGGAACCAAAAAAAAAAACCTTCCATTGAGTGAAGAAGCTCTTGAATTAATTAATTAATATTTTTTAATGAATATGTAATATATTTTTATGTATTTATACATTTATTTATTTTTTTGTGTTACAAAACATAAATTGTTATTTTTTTTATATGAACAATGAACCCCAAAATTTAGAAAAATCTCAATAACTCATCTTCTAATTGTTATTTTTAATCCAAATTTTGAGGAAATGTGTGTTTCACTAACCCACACATTTGTGCCAAATTTCATTTTCTCCGATTTATATTACAGGTTTTATCGATTTATTTCCGCGCTCCCATACAAACCGAACCACTGTGCGGCGCTACGTGCCACACAGCCGAAGCTACACTCGATGTTTTGCGCAATTTTAAAAAAAAAGAAGTTATTTGGCGGACCCTTTATGTTAATATATACAAACATCAAGTAGACCTAAGTACATTTAAAACATAAACTTTAAAGGTGTCTCTAGTGCAAATTCTAAAAAAGTCTAATCTAGTACAAACTGAATTAGCTTCCCTGATGCAACGAGAAATCGGTTCATTACGACCATAGTTAGATATTAGTGCAAGAAGTTGTTCACATTTAATATGATAAGTAAGTATATCTCTAATAAACATTATCACAAAATATACACGTGCGTCGATTTGCAAAACTCTGCATACCAAAAATAAGAGACATCTAGTTTCAAAAGATGGAATAATAGTACCTCAATGAATTTTATAATACATAAACCTTGAAATATTTTTTGGATTTTTTCGATTCTCACCGGAATTATTGTAGTAAACGTAACAAACCGTGTTGCAATACTCAAGCAAAGATCGAACGAGAGAGATAAAAAGACTTTTTATAGTATATACGGATCTGTAAATTCCTTACTATTTCTTTTGATGAATCCTAACATTTGGTTGGATTTGTTTATAATGTAGTCGATATGAGGAAGAAAAGAAAGTTTGCTATCAAAGAAAACACCTAGATCTATCTTTTGTGTTACTCACTCAATTCAAAGAAGAACTATCAATTTGATAATTGTAATAGATTGGAGAAATCTTACGAAAACAAGACATGACTTGGAACTTGGCATTTTGAAATATTAAGATATAGACATTTTAAATTAAACCATTCTGCCAGTTTTTTCAAGTCGTCATCATTTAATAAAAGACAATCGTCAGAGCATTTTATACTTCGATTTAGTTGAAGGTCGTCCGCAAAAAGAAGACACTGAGATTTTTGGAAGATTTTAGGAATATCGTTAACAAAAAGAAGGAACATTAATGGGCCTAAATGGCTACCCTGAGGGATACCGGATGGAATCATTACTTGATACGAATGATGATCGTCAATCTTAAATACTTGAACTCTCGATGTTAAATAAGCTTTCAACCAATCAAGAAACTTAGAATGACACCCCAGTTCCAAGAGTTAGTGTAAAAGAATATGATGGTTAAAGCGATCAAATGCTTTTTGGCAAAATCAGTAAAAATTATATCAGTTTGACGATAAGATTCAAAATTATTTACGATGTAATTTGTCATTAATGTTAGATTAGTGGATGTAGATCTCCCAGAAATGAAGCCATCTTGGATACAAAATCTTATATTTTAAAAGTAAGCTTGTCAGAAACTATTTTCTCAAATCAACTTAGGAAGAGCAGATATTTTGCAGATTGGCCTACAATTTGTTATTTCTTGTTTAGATCCAGATATAAAAATTAGTGTTATATAAGACAGTTTCCAACTATCTAAAAAATCACCTTTCGAGAGCGATAGGTTGAAAATAGCCGTTAATGGAATAGCTAAAGATGAGGCACATTTAAGCAATACAATTTGTGGGATCCGATCAGGTCCTGGAGTTTTATTGGTATCTAAACCAAATAAGGCTGATTCTTCTTCAGAAGACGACAAATCCAAAGACCCTATATTAGTGATGGTATATAGAAACTTTTTTAAAATTTAAATTCGTTGGAGTGTTTGTGGAGTGCACAGTCTGAAAATAATCAGTAAAGAAGTAACAAATTTCTTGAACATCACTTGTTGATTTGTTCAAGTACTTCAAACTGCTTAGATACCTATAACCATTGCTTTTACTATACTAGCGTTAATATATTTCTAAAAATTTTCACTATTGTATAAAAACTTATTTAGTGTATCGAATTCATTTTGAATAGTCAAATACTTAGACCGCAAATTAACATCATGGCGGTTAGTTTTGAAAAGCTTCAAAAATTTATTTTTTTCTATTTTTAAGATTCATAAGTCTCCTCGATTACTCCTAAATTTGGCTTTTTTATTTAGAACAAATCTACGTACAGCTTCATTGACAATAGATACTAGAATAGCTATTATTAGCGTCGTTTAATTCAGTTTTAGATATAAGCGATTCCCAAGGAATATGTAGCTACAAAATACTCATCCATTGCAGTATATATAGTAGCAGGTGTTAGCCCTTTCAAATATTACGCTAAAAATCTAAATTCAAATCGGACCTAAATATTTTTTTAAGGGTTATGTTGCGAGAAATTTCCTACATCCCTGCCATTTTCGTTCATATTCTCCTGATTACAAATATATTTATGAATTTTGTTTTGCATGTTTATTTTTATTGTATTTTATCAGAAAACAGATCAGAAAAAAAATCCAAGGACGTCAGAATAGATTGTTGCAAGGAACATAGGAAATATAATATTTAATGACGTAAAATTTTGAATAAATTAAATAAAAAATCTATTTGAATTTTTTAATTTAAAAATTGTATCTTAACACCCTGTAAGTATAGATATAAAAATAAAACAATGTTCTCAAAAATCGTTAAAAAGCTACATATTTCCGTTATGACTCAAAATAGCTTTTAACGGGTTTTAGTCCATAAAAACTGGGCGTTTCATCCCGGCGATCTTACTATTCAGTTAAGTAGTGTTATTAATGATTAAGAATTTGAATCTTGTTGGATTATGTAGTTCACATTGGATTTTTGTCAAAAATTTCATTTGAGTTGAACTGAACTTAATAAAAATTCCGTTCTGACATGTCCCTCACTATTGCTAACTGATGAGTCCATATGAGATCAGAACTACACGCCGCCGTTAAAAGCTATTTTGAATCAATAATTCAACAAGTCCAATTGATGCTAAGCCTTCTAGTTGGCTGGTGTATTTCAGTATAGAATGTGTACCTATTACAAAAAAAAATTATTTCCGTTATGTTAATTTGTCGCTATAAACCAGAAACGCAGATTTTTTTTAGAAAAAAACTTTTGACATTTCAAAAACATTCCCTGCTGCAGCCTTAAAGCTCACAAAGACCTGCTATATGCAGGTTAGTGTTCAAACATTTCAATGAATTTTCCACACCTTGAAGTTTGTTTGTTTGCTTTGATTTGAGTCGTATCGTAGACGATGATGATGATACTTATTCTCAGTCTCAGTGTGACAATATTATTTTCCTCGTCTTCATGATGGATGATGATTGAGTGTTGCAATGAGTCATTTCCGTTTATAACGTGGAAGGAATTTATATGTGTCATTCAATATAGCTATCTGTGTTTGCACTTTCAATTTTCTATTCTATTTTTTGTTCGTGGTTAATATTATTAAAGTATGTGAATCCACTTTTAGTGGTACATTGCATACAAATGCAAGTTGGTCATGTTTTAATAGATTAAAAAAATAAGAATTTGAGATAGTTCCAATATTTTTTAATTTCGTTGGACCAAAATATTAATTGAAGAGAAAAAAGTTATTTTTGTTTTTGGATATCAAAATATTCACTGAATTTACGTTTGATAATGATTTAATGTTCGATGATGCTTTTTGATCATAGCTTTACCTGGACCATACCATAGTAGGTATATTCTTATTTCTTCGGAATTTTTTGCTTCAATGAATTTTGAATAACGATTTGTAACAAATAAAAGAAACCAGTATTGAGCAAAGTTGCTATTCTATAACTGCGATATTAATCACATTGTATTAAAATGGACTTAAATCCAGATTTATTAAATCCCTTTAACCAGAATTTCGATGTAACATGGAAGTCTTTTAACTGGTCTCCTGTGATTTTTTTTATTAAAATTAACTTTAATGTGGATTTAGTTTTTAATCTGGATTAAGGGAGTGAATAATATGGGTGTTAGAGACTGCATTTTGTACATATAAGTTCCATTGAAAATAATTCTTTTAAGATAAATGCTTACACAACAACTGTTAGTTTTTTTTTCGGCACAAGGAAATAATAAAATATTCTTAAAGAGCGGAACAAAAAACAAGTAAAGGGTGTTTTTTTTAGAAGTGTGGTTTTCAATCTGGCAACACTTTTTTCAAAGTAGATTTTTTTGACAGTTGTCACTTGATTTATGCTCAGTTTGGTTTGCAATATGCCATTTCATACTAAATAGACTTACTCCTGAACAGCGTTTGCAATTGATGCAAATTTATTACTAAAATAATGGTTCGGTTCGCGCGACGCATCGCACGCTGCGTCCAATATTCGATGTAGCTCATTTTTGGTTAAATGGGTACCTTGTTAAGCAAAATTGTCGTATTTGGAGTAATCATAATCCACAAGCCATTGTTGAAACGCCGTTACATCCTCAAAAAGTCGCTGTTTGGTGTGCTCTATGGGCAGAGGGAATCATAGGTCCATATTTATTCAAAAATGAAGATGGCCATAATGTTACAGTCACCGGGGAGCGCTATAGCGCCATGACTTTTTCGTTCCTGAATTGAAGGATGTTGATGTGGACGACCTTTAGTTCCAACAAGCGAACGCTACCTGCAATACAGCCAACGAAACAATCAATTTGTTGAATAAGGAAACTTTTGGTGAGTGCTTTATCTCGCGTCGTGGGCCTGTGGCGTGGCCTCCAAGATCGTGCGATATAACACCGCTGGACTATTTTGTGTAGGGTTATGTAAAGTCACTTGTCTACTTAGAAAAGCCCAAGACGATTGACTCCTTGGCAGAGAATATTCGGCGCGTTATTGCTTACATACGGCCCCAATTGCTGCAAAAAGTGGTCGAAAATTGGGCCTCTTGGCTGGAATTTATTTGAGCCAGCCGCGGCTGCTACTTGCCCGAAATAAATTTTAAAACATAATGGCAAATCTTTATCTTTATAACAAAGCTAAATGCTTGGCCATAACATTAAATTACATTCAATTTATTTCTTCTTAAAAATTGGACGTCTTAAAAAAAACACCCTTTATTTTTGTACTATATTGAACGGGAAGCTATCTCATCCCGTTTAAGAGGGATGGAAAAATTCATCAAAAATGACATTAAATGGAAACAAAATTCATATAAAAACGACGGCAACACTTAAGCAGTAAAGTGTTATCCCTCTTTTTCGCGTGGCGTAATGGTATGTATAGGATTGTCATGGCTTCGACTCCCAGCCTATATATTCCACCTAAAAACAAAAAATGATTTTCAGGGGTATTGCCTCTTGAGAGGATGTTAGAAATACCCCAAGAGTGAATCTTGTCATGAAAAAGTGCCTATCACCTTAGCTGTTCGGATTTTACAATCAATACGCACGCAATGGAGTGGTTGAATGTTCTAAGTCACTAGGACCTGGGTCTCCACGGGCATTCGTGCCACAAAACTTATTTTTTATATTTTTCTTTATAAAAATCACAAGGAATTAAGTCTCAGTCCTAAACAGTTACAATATAGATACACATATAAACGCATGAACTTTTGAAGTTGTCCTGTACAATCTAAAAATAATCTTGTGAACAACGTTAAATATAATTATTTTTTAATAAATTCTAACAAACTCAATTGTTCCACATTTTAAAAATTCCCGTTATTTTATCGAAATGATGCTTCGAAAGGAAGTATTATATTAATACCAAAATAAATTTCTCCGAATAAAGAATTTCCAGTCAATAAACAAAAAAAAAAAAAAAACTGAAGGAAAACCACTTTTAAGTTCAGTTATTATTTCTTTTATTCAAAATGACTGAGTGCACACACCCGCTTACTCATTTTACTGTCACATTTTGTTTTTTTTTTTTTATTTTTTAATTTATTTCTTAAAGACAAAATAAAAATCGAAACTGGTTATTCCGAAAATCGAAATTCAAGGTCAAGAGTGCGCCTCCATCAAATCGCTGCCAACAAAGGCAACACATAAGTATGATGGAGCTCTTAATGGACTATAATGCACCTTATTTAGCCTCGGTTTAGTAACAGGTAACAAAAAATACACTTCGTGCAAATAAATTTAAATTAAAACTATTTGACGTGATGTATTGAATTTAAATAGGCAATCAAAGCAGAGACAATCTCTTAACACTATTTATGGCTTACAGTCTGAGAACTTATATCTTTTTTAAAATTATTTGTTTTAAATAGGAGTCGTATGATGACGATGAGTATTAGGGCTACAAAGTTTATCTACGAAACATTCTATCAATCCGAATTGAAAATAGGTAAGCTAAAAAATATTACATAAGAATTTAACAAGGCTCTAAAAAATAATCTAGTGAAAGGACTGTATAGCAACCTTGATATAATCGTGAAACTTCAATGTTATTTGGCGCTTCATTTCGGCAGTCACACTGCTTTTTGTAGACAATTTACCAGCATATAATTGCTACAGTGCTGTTCAAAAAAATGTTTGTCCATTTTTAATGCTTTATAAAGGGTTTTCCAATAAGAGGTGTTATTTTGAATAGCCCGCTATTTCGGTAGCTGTCACTTTTGAAGCTGTCATTTTTTGACATTTGACAAGTAGAAACTACGCCATTAATAAAAATGGAACGATACACGCTTCAACAACGCATTGAAATTATTAAAATTCACTATCAAAATGGTGAAAATTTGGCAGAGACGGTTCGTAAAACTAAAACATTTTCGGGTCGTCGTGAAGCACCTTGTCGGACCGCAATACAGAAATTGGTGGACAAATTCGAGCTGTTGGGACAAGTTAGTGATGTGAAAAATAAAACCCGTGCACGTCGCTCAAGAACAACTGAGAATATTGCTGTTGTAGCCCAAAGTGTTGCAGAAAACCCAGGTTTGTCCATTCCTCGTCGTTCTTTGGAATTAGGCATTCCACAAACGTCATTACACCGTATTTTGCATAAAGACTTGGGTCTTAAGGCTTATAAAGTTCAGTTAACACAAGAACTCAAGCCGGCTGATCATCAACAACGTCGTGTCTTTGCTGATTGGGTCCTTGAAATGCATGAAAATGATCCGGAATTTCATCGAAAAATCATCTTGACTGATGAGGCCCATTTCCACCTCGGAGGCTACGTCAACAAGCAAAACTGTCGCATCTGGGGCTCGGAAAACCCAAGAGTTATTGTTAAAAAGCCTCTCCATCCTCAACGCGTGACTGTTTGGTGCGGTTTATGGTCCGGCGGGGTCATTGGACCCTACTTTTTCGAAAATGAGGCTGGAGCAACAGTTACGGTCAATGGATTGCGCTATCGAGAGATGATTAATGATTTTTTATGGCCGGAATTGGATGGTATTGATCTGGACAACGTTTACTTTCAACAAGACGGCGCTACGTGCCACACAAGCAATGAAACCATCGATCTTTTACGGGAAAAGTTTCCGGACCGTGTTATCTCTCGAAGAGGTGATCACAATTGGCCACCGAGATCTTGTGATTTAACACCTTGCGACTTCTTCCTTTGGGGCCAGCCCAGCGTCGATTCAAGACCTCAAAGATGGAATTCGTGAGGCTATCGAGGACATAGGGCAGCCACTTTGCGATTTGGTTATGGAAAATTTCATGAAAAGGATATGGTCCTGTAAACGTGGTCGTGGCGGCCATTTGGCTGATGTTGTGTTCCATTATTAACGGCATACCTTCCTCTTTGAATATCAAAATATCACCTCTTATTGGAAAACCCTTTATTATGGCGTTTAGTTTTTATATTTGCCGTTTTTTTATAAGCATAGTTTTTTTTTCAATTAACAGTATAAGAATACCGCATGAAATGAGAACTAAATGAAATAAGGCTACGATTAGACGGTCAAAACAAATAGTGAACAGGTTGACTCTATGTTGTCACGAAATCCACCGTAAACGTTCACCAAATCAACGCATAAATTATTATTGACGGTCACATGAATGACGCTAATCAGTCAATGTTGTCCAAAAATACGTTGACTTGAAACATGTTGTATCAACGCGATTTCTACCATTCGCTGTCAACGCGTTTTCAAATTTGCCATTAACTATCACATGACTTTGACATTTTAAGTAAATTTACTTCATTTTATCGTATTTAACAGAGTGTCAAATTCTTTTTCAACTGTGTCGACGATGCCAAAGAATTACATACATACGAACATATTAGTTATGCACATCTGAAAATTAAATAAAATGAAAAACATTCGTTGAATTTAAAATTAACTGTAACTTTCCTTTTATTTGATAGTTAGCAAAATATTACTCTGAAAGGATTAAATTGGCAACACTATTTAGTTGCGCAAACTATTCATTTTTCTGATTTGTATTTCATTAATTTATTCAGCTCAAAAGTTGAATTAAACTATGTACATAAATGGTATTTCCTTTTTGGTACCTATATTGTGGGCCTAAGAGACAAGACAAATTGAACTTGTCGTTGAGTAATAGCGTGTTGCATATTTTTGGTCAGATGGAGAAAGCTGGTTTTTGAGTACCTATATACCTATACCAACGAACATGTTCAGTTCATACAACAGAAAACAGGTGGTGGTAGATTGATGCTTAGTGCGTTGCGTTGGAAGGCAAAAATGGAAGATTATGTCATAAAATTAAACATCTTGAATGGTTTTCTTCTTGCGAAACTTAAATGTCGGAATTATACGTAGATATCTATCGTAGATATATAAATGTTCCTTTTTATAATAAATTGAAAAATAAAAGTATAAAATCCATAACATTATGTAACTGATGGCAAAGTAGGTATAATCTTATACTTTTATTAAAACGATAAAACTACCGGGGGCATCACAAGCCTAATTGAATTTGAGTGTTATTGAACTCTGTGTAACAAGTGCGAGAATCAAGAGCAAAAAAACATGAGTAGGTATGTGGGAATATTGGAAAAATATTTATTAAATACAATTTATCACAAACACGAGCAGGTGATGATGATGATGATTGAAACCCACACGAATTTGCACTGCAAAAAAAAATTTACGTACAAAAATATTATCATACATAACGTAACATTTTTTTAAATTTTAAAGACTATACATACAACTTATCAAATTTTAATAGAAAATCCCAAACGTGCAACAAGCTGATGCTGTTATAAATAATAATAAACGAGTAGGTATGTAGAATGTAGGTATACATTAGTACATTTGTATTTGTTCACAGTCAGTGAAAAAATATTAAATTATTTTTAGGGTTACCGTATTTATTATTTTCATAGGCAAAATAAATAAAACAATGTTTTTTAGAATTACTAATCCGATGTATATTGCTTGAATTTTTGATTCAATATACATAGCTGTCATCATCATTAGGATCTGGTTCTCCACGATCTGTCTGGCCACCAAATAAATTTTTATTTTTGGTTGAAAATAAAATGAATTTAAAAAAGGCTAAGTCCTAATTTTTTCATTTGAAAATGAAATGTGTTTCATTAATTTTAATTGATATTGCAGTACTTAATTAGCACCTACTTAGGTTATAATTCTTGTATACTTAGATTTTTGAATTTATTCTGTGGCGGCTCTATCTAAACGTCTTGACAAGTTTCGCAAGATCCAACGAGGTTCTAAAAGCCTATTAAATAGTAAGGAGTGGGAACAGAAAGTTGGTTTGCACTTTTTTGAAGAGGCCCTTTCTTCTTTCCGCTGTGCATTATTTTTGGGCAATTTATGATTTTTGGCAAAATTGTTTAGGTACATTTCTAGGTCAAATCTTGAAGCACTTGAACTAAAACTGGAGCACTAAATTTGCACCTAATTAGGTCCTAATTAATGCATACTTAGATTTTTAAATTTCTTTTGTGGGAGCGTGCGCCACCTTGATGCACCTTACGACTTTGTTGAAGAAACTTTTTACCGAAAAAATTTTAAATAAAAAAGTTAAAATCGAAAATAGACTGACATTTTCAAGGAAACTATCATTTAAGAATGTATATCTTTTATTGATTGATTTAGCCCCATTTGCTTAAACGAAACTTAAGAATTTATTTATGTTCAACATTAAGAGCTCATGTGACAATTTCCGCTGAAGAAAAAGTAATACATAAGCGCTCAAGTAGAACATTAATATTTAGGTTTCGTATCAGCAAACGGATCTTAATGATATTTTCCATGAAAATACCTGTCTATTTTTTATTCTCGCTTTTAAATTCTCAATTTCTCGGTATAAACTTGTTCAACCAAAATTGTTGAGAATTCAATTTTCTATATAAGAAAGTTGTTAAGCTAAGTGTACACGATTGGTAGATCTTACAATATTGTCAGACCTGATAATGTCTGACAATTATCAACCAATGAGCTGACAATTAGTTGTGTGTCTACACGGTTGGTAGAAAATCTACCAATTTCTAACAATTTATTGTCAGAAGTTGGCTGACAATTTATTTTCAGATAATTGATTAGATTTTCTACCAACCGTGTAAACACACAACTAATTGGCAGTTCTGTCAAACTATGTTCAGCTATCAAATGTAAAACATAATTTTGCGAGAAAGTATTTTTGTAAAAAAGTGTCCAACGGTATGGGCATAGGATTGGGTGACCCGTCATCAGCAGGACGGATGGTACGCTAAATTGCTGGTGGAATTGCGTGCTCAGGAACCGGAATTATATTGCAATTTTGTGCGTATGGATCCAAAGCAATTCGATGACCTTTTCGCGTTGGTGACTCCCCATATTTAAAGAAAAGATACGAATATCGGTATAATATGGAATTAAATGTCGTGCGCAGATTCGTCCATTTGCCCTTTGCATTTCGTTATTGTCATTCCTATAGCATCTGCTATACTTCTTGCCATAAAATTGCTTTTGGCAATTTATAGTCGGGGCATTCAGCATCCCACAGACTGCGTCGCATCTCAATTTCTTGAATTGACTTTAAGGTTGTGTCGTGTGACCATTCACTTTCAACCTTCTTCCTATACATTGCATTTCTGTTTTATTTATTATTCTTTCTAATTCTGGTTTTTCCATGTTAAATTGTTAAATAAAAAAAACTGTCAAAATTAACTTCACTGCAGAACTAAATTCATTACATGTATGTATGATGTTAAAAAAAGTACATCTGACAATTTCTTCATTGTCAGAAACGTCAGACAACAATAAAAATTGGGACAATATTGTAAGATCTTCCAATCGTGTACACTTAGCTTTAGTATTTTTGTGTTAGACCTACCTCAAGATATCGCGAAAAAAAAACATTTTATACCACCTCTTTTCCAATATGGCAGTCAAATCGGGTCTTTCAACCTCGAAAACAATTTGGTTTACTCACACTGATTACCCCTACAGCCGTACACATTAAACAATAACCTTGTCCTGCACAAAATGTGAGGCTCCGCCAAAATTTTGTAAAATTAAAATATTATAAAATTGTCGGGAGACTTTTTGTTTACCAAAAAAATATTTCGAAACTAAAAGTTTTTAAACAAACAAACTTAAACTTATGCCATTTCAAAAATTGTCTTAAAAGATTATTAATAATACAAAACTCCCTTTTTAGCTTTGAAAATACGGCCACCGTATTTAAAGCATCTATACGCAAATTGACAAAAAATCAAGTACATATTTTCTTGCAATATAAAAAAAAAAACTATTGCAAGGTAGAAATCGATCGGGGACGTTAAAGCTCAAATGCTGTGAAATAGTCACGTACATAGAATGTAGAAAGATATTTTTAGGTATAGGCAAGTACAGTAGATAAATTTATATCCATTTTTCGCAAACTCATGTTTGATGCGTGCGTGTGTTTTCGGTGAATGTACCTACCTAAATTGAAGTTATTTACAACAAACATTATAGAAAACATAAAAAACAAACCTTTTTTTTCGTACCATCGCTGAAGTTCACAAGATGAAAGGAGAAAGAAAGCCACAAAGATAATCATTTCTCGTTCACGAAGTTAAATTGCAATTTTCCTACTTAATCTTTGGCCCTAAATTCCTTTAGATATTTTTGTTTTTTTTTTGTTGTTCTAAATGTTTTGGCAGATAAATTCCAGAATAAAATAACAAAAAAAAGAAATACAAATAATAAAATATAAAAATTCTCTTTGAAAATCTACATACATATGTAAAATCAGGTTTATTATCTTTGAGAACAATAAAAAAAGCTCCCAACATGCGATGAATAGCTAACGTTTAACAAAAAAAAAAAAAAAATGAATCATCAGATTTTGTATATTTGACTGATACACATCTGTTCTAGAGCTCTATACAGTTAGAATATTTGCATTTAAGATTTTATTTTCTTGTCAGATAGTCAGGATTTCAACATAAAAATTCCGTCAAATTAGAAAAATGTCATTGAAAAAATTTAAGATTTAAAATAAAATAGAATTAGGTGAGACTTTTTTCATAATAACAGTTACAGTAGTTCTGATTGTAAATATATGCATAATAATTTCTGCCAAAAAATATTAAATATTTATTTTTGTGTCCAAACTCAAGAAGAGCCTTCTAAACAAATAATACTAATATAAGACACAGAAGGGTCTTCCATTAGGTACTTCCGAACTTTGACAGTTAATAGCGGCCATATTAATGAATTTGCCAAATTGGCTGTCATTTATTCAGTCTGTTTTGCCAAATCACCATGGATGGATATAGCGCGCTTGACCTTTTTACGGTCGCTATAATCGTCCTAGCGACCAAACGCAAGATCTGCCGAAAACATCGTCGATGTCCGTGAGAGTGTGCAGGAGGTAGATTTCGCGTCGCTCACAAGAAATCGACTTTCTCAGACCACAATTGTGGCCTGCGCCCGTACAAAATTCAACGACGTGTGTTCGGACCAGTTGGAAACTAAGCCTAATTTTCATCAAAAAATAAATCAGATAAATCTTCAGCGATGACGACCATTTCTGGATGAATGGGTACGTCAACAAAAAAAAAACTGTCGAATTTGGGCCGAAACCAGTCCGCATGAGATTCAAGAGCGTCCAATGCATCCCAAAAAAGTCACTGTTTGATGAGGATTTTGGGCTGGCGGATGGTTTCATCGGTCCATATTTCTTTGAGACCGACGACGCCGACGTTGGTCAGGCCATCACCGTCAACGGCGGGTGCTATGGGTCGATGATTACCAATATCTTTTCTCGTGAATTTGATGATATGGACACAAACTAAATAAGGCTACAACAGGAGGGTGCTATGTGACACACAGCTCACTCAACATTGGAAATTCTGCACGAGCGATTCGAGGGCATGATCATCTCACGTGGAGGTGATGTGAACTGGCTACCGAGATCGTGCGATTTTACCTGGTAAGACTTTTTCTTGTGGATTTTTCTGAAGTCGCAGGTCTATGCGAATAATCCACAAACCACAGAGGCCCTCAAAGCAAACATAACCCACACCATCGGTCAAATTCAGCCCGATATATGAGCCAGAGTCATGGATTTTGCGCGAACTCAAGTGGTTGTGACTACCCTTTTAAAATGATAATACAAAGTGTGAGCGATACCAATGCACAATGGTTTTAAATGTCGATGGACATTGGTGTTAAATGTCGAAATGGCAAGGACAAATTAATCCGGGTAAAGCATTTCAAATTCGTGCTGTACGACTAAAGAAAGAATCTCTGTACTTAAAAGTTAACTGATGTTTAAAGTATTTGCATAAGAGAATTTCCTTTCAACACAAAAATGCTGTTGATACAATTTATAACAGTCGTGTTTTATAGTTGAGTAAACTTTTGATTTTCCTCTAGAGCTGGAAATATTCTACATTTTCAAACATTAAATTCATTTTATTGGACCAGCAGTATCATGATCATTAATTTTTGGTTCAGTCTGTCACTATACATTTGTCATGGTTTCCTTAAATAATTTCCTTAATGTTCAAGGATATACATTATAACTAGAAAACAATTAAACATTTAATTATGGTTATGCGAATAATGTTTAAGAATAATTTTTAATATTTAGCCTTTTAATTGATAAATTATTTCAATTATGAGTATTTCCTTTCCACCTCCGCGCCATATATAACATAAAATAAACAATATTTAGGTCACAACACTTATTATACGAGTATTACACCACATATATTGCCCATGCAACTACACTTCGCATGACCACGGGCTATTTTGTCGGAATAAACCATCATAGCTATTAAATTAATTGGGATTTAATGTTATGCAATGTGTGCTTCAATTATTAGTACGCAGATATGCCTACTAAAGTAATTATAAAATTAATTTTGGTTTTATAAGCATTAAATATTTATACAATATTTGTTTTATTTTATCTTAAAAATGTCCATAAACGAGGCTCAAATAATCATCATCATCACCTCTCCATATTGAATCATAACAAACGCATTGTTATGGAATGTGGTTAATTACCTATACAAAATGAGAGGTCGGTGTGTAATATTGTGAACTAGGATGACCAGTAAACATATAAAAATTCTTTTCAAAACTGGTTGGTAGTTTGAAAATAAAGTGCTGAAATATAACTGGTCAAAAACCATTAACTGAATAATTTATAAAATATCATTCTCAATAAAACTAAATTTGTTAAAATATTTCTTATTTACTCACTTTACTTTCTGTTTTTTTATAATATTTCAAGACATTAAATTCTTAAATAAATAATAAAACGATAAGACATAAATACATAACATATTAATATAGGTTTTGTTCAAACTTTAATGTATTAAGATTGTAAGTATCATTTTTATATTTAATAAATTTTTTAAAAAAACCTATAAAGTTTATATTTTAGAGACCTGAAGAAGAACGTAAGCGTCGTCTATTCGAAGAAAATATTAAAAAAAAAACAAAAACAAGACTTAAAGCCCACTTAAGAGAAGTTCAAAATTTCTGTTTGTTTGGTCTACAATTTTGTCATTGCAGAAACTTGAAATTTAATTTATCTTTCATAATCATCAAGATCTTATGTGCGTGAAGTTTACACCCCCATTTTAAATTTTCCTAAATAAAGGTTGTGCTTCAATGTGCACGACGTGTGCTGCCATGTGTCGTATTTACACGTAAAATTCGTAGGTGATAAGGATTTGATTTCCAGATGGTAGAAATTTTTTAACGTGAAGTTAGCACCGCCATAAGCAATTGGAAAAATTTCAAATACACACGTTATTTGGCCATGTGTGCCCGCGAAGAGACACAAAAATTCCGATATTTGCATTTTTAACTGCGAAAAATAGATGTACTGAACTTGTGGTGCCATATGCGGATAAAATTTAATTTTGGCTGTAAAAATTGTAAATACATAGCGAATTTTTATTTTATCTCTTCAACGAATGCGGGCAAAAAAGTTTGTTGTTTTGCACACATTTTCATGGATCTTAAAGTTTTGACACCAACGTGGTGTACAAAATCTAATTTGTTAAGAAACATTTATTTGAAAAAAGAAAATTAAAAACAAATATTTCTTCAATAGAAAAAATTCTAAGAACAATTCTAAAAAAAATTCAAGAAACAATTTTGTAACCTAATTTAGAAAAAAATTGAATTTTTTAAAAAATAATAATTCGAAATATGAGTTTTTGAAAATTTTGATATGCACTATTATTTTTTGGTCCAACTTCACATTGCACGCTTACTTAGATATGTGGTGCTAAAGCTTTCCATAGTGTAGAAGTAAGGGGTAATTAAGTATTCAAAATGGGAGGCTTAGAAGACACTTTATCAGACTTTGAAACTAGCTCTTAAATTTTTGAAAAGCATCCGAATATAAAATAACATTTTAATTGGCTAAGTCGATAACGAGAGATTCAAAAATCAAAAACAAGTACGATTTCAGTAGATTCAGAAACAAGTTTCTTATGAAAATCGTTTTCTTTTTTTTTGGGTTCTTAATAGTTGTATGGTTGGAAGCGTTATTTTTTGTTATGAGATAATTTTTTTAAAATGTTCTTAATTGTGGTAAAAACTTAATACACACCAAAAACAAAAAATCAAAAAGTCTTTAAGAAACATTGAGTTTAAAAAAAAAATTGAAACTTGTTTAAAAATCTAAACAAATATTTTCTTTTAAAATTTTGAAAAGCAATAATACCTTTTAAGACCTTCACTATAAAAATAGCATGTCAAAACCAATTGAACTGTTTTAGAGAAAAGCGAAAACAAAATCAGTTCAAGGTGCCTTTGGTAACCATTTTCCGGAATTTTTATTTTATTTAAAGAAAGATTTTGCCTATTTTATTACACTAATTTTCTCTTTAATCAGATTTTCTATTTTTTTTTTTTTCAATTTCCTTTTTTTTTATAAAGAATAAAATTAAATTCCACTAAACGAAATAATGAATTTCAAAACTAAGTCCCTTGCACCACAAAAGCTTACTGACAGTAGTAATGCTAATCATTGATTTATATATTGAAAATAAAGCTGTTGAAAATCATTCGTGCAAGTGGGCCTTAAGTGTTAATTCAAGCAAATAATTATGTAACTACTAACAAACATACTTTGTTTACATTGTACAACATCAAGTTTATTTTAACATAAAATTTGATAAATTTTAAAACTCTTATTCAATCCATTATTCATTTCACTTGAGAAATAACTCAGCCATAAATTGTATTTTTTATAATTTGTTTCGGTATGCCTACAACGACTTCCTAATTTGATACCACGTCAACGCAAATACATTCAATAATAATAACCCATAAGATACCATCTACCTGATGACGACCCGACCGACGCGACGATGTCTTGGCTGCGTTTTATGAATGCAATTCAGAAGAATTTATTTAAGGTGTGTACGTACAACGTATGCAAGCTCGTGTCCAAGAACCAAAGTAATTCAATGAAAATTGACGATTCACAACTTATCAGCAGTCTTGTCAGACTCATGTAATTTGTAGACGGGATACATAAATATTCTTCACCTTCTTGCATGTTATTCTTTGCTTAACTGTTTTTTTTTGTTCTTCAAGAAGAAGTTAAGTGATATTGATTATTATCACGAAATCAGAAAATGTAAAAGTTTGATTATGTTTTCAAAATAACTTAAATTGAAAAGAAGAGTTGAAACATTTGTATCCCATTGCTTATAGAATTCTGATTGAACTATATAAATTATTTTGTAAGCTTTCAGCCCGAGACGCAGCGTTGCAAATGAGATGGAAATTTATTCAAACAGAATATTCTTGCATTGATGGAATTCTATACAAGTCCAACCTGTAAGCTGCTTGGGCAGTGGGAGTGTGGCAGCCATCTTTGATAAGTTGAAATTTGTATTCAAACAATACATTAATATGTAATGAATATATAATTCTTTTTTTTTTTACTTTAGAATAAAGGTGGTACACACCATTGAAAGTTGTTTTATTTCAACGAAACAAAAGAGCTGATCCGCAAACTTGCACTAGTCATTCTATGTGTCGTAAAACTACTCAAATCGTAAATTAGTCATGTTATTTCTGATTATTTGAGGTGAATTTGTTATTTCCTTTGTTGATGTATTCAACAAACGTTAATGAAAAAAAAAACTACATCATTTAGTTAAGGCTTTTTTTAAGCATTTCTATGCTACTTGCTTTAAATAACGATTAAATTGATTAGAATCCAAATTAACATAATTTTTAAAACACATTTCGTGTTGAACTCAATAAATGTAATCTAAGAAAAAATCATCAAATCTCTATTCATCTTAAAGCAGAGCAGAGCAAACTTAAAAAGCAAAACATGTAATGGTTCTTTTTCTAAAATATATTTTACAGATGATATTGCTGACAGCTTTTATAAATGATATCAGGTTAGGGCAGGCAAAGTTAAATCAATTTGTCTTGTTGGTGGTGGTATAATTTATGCATTTTATCATTTTGTTTTGCTAAACCAGATATGAAAGTGGTACCGTGCAGTGGAAAAATTATTCAACAAGTGCGTTGACGGAGATGTTTTAGCTTCCACTGAGGTAGTTTCAATTTTTATTTGTTAATTAAAGATGTCGAAAGAGAAAGTGCATACTGAGGCGGCAAAATGTGAAACACTGGGGTCAAAAATAACCAAAAGTGTGTTTGGTTTTTAGTGAACATGTACCTGTTTTTTTTTTTTTGATTTTTATATTTGCAGAGAAAATATTGTTTTCGTGCAAGAAAATTTGAGAATTCAATATTACGATTATTGAGAAGTTTTCGTCTAACTTTCATTGGAATGTGCTTCGAACTAAAGATAGAGCCGAAACGAATGAATGGTTATTTGGGTAAAATTTTGTCGCAGAATATTTTTATGTGAGTAACTAGATACTATAGGAGACATTTTTATTTTTATTTCCACTCGCCTAAAAAAGTAGCTCCTATATTAAAATGATTTTTTTTTTTAATTTTCTCAAAAACGGCTTGACCGATCTTCATAAACTTTGCAGCTGTCTGTAATATGACCAAAGATCTCCAGAAAAATAATTTTTTTTTAAAGAAAACCCACTTAATTACGGGGAATTGGGTAATAGGTAAAGTAAAGGGTGTTTCTATTAGGCGTGTGGTTTTCAAGAAGAAATAAAACATATTTAATTTAATGTTATGGCCAAGAATTTAGATTTATTAGAAAGATAAGGGTTTTTTTCAGCAATTGGGGCCGTATGTCAGCAATAACGCGCCGAATATTCTCTTCCAAGCCTTCAATCGTCTCGGGCTTATCTACGTAGACAAGCAACTTCACATAACCCTACACAAAATAGTCCAGCGGTGTTATATCGCACGATCTTGGAGGCCACGCCACTGGCCCACGACGCGAGATAATGCGCTCACCAAAAGTTTCCTTCAATAAATTGATTGTTTCGTTCGTTGTATGGCATATAGCGCCGTCTTGTTGGAAACAAAGAGCGTTCACATCAACATTCTTTAATTCAGGTACGAAAAAGTAATTAATCATGGCTTTACGTGTAGCGTTCCCCATTGACTGTAACATTATGGCCGGCTTCATTTTTGAAGAAATATGGACAAATGATTCCATCTGCCGATAGAGCACACCAAACAGTGACTTTTTTAGGATGTAGTGGTGGCGTCTCAACAATGGTTAGTGGATTATGATCACTCCAAATACGACAATTTTGCTTATTAACGTTTCCATTCAACCAAAAATTAGCTTCATCGAATATTAAACGCAAAGCGCGATGGGTTGCGCGAGCCGAACCATTATTTTGGTAATAAATTTGCACAATTTGAAAACTTTGTTCAGGAGTAAGTCTATTTATTTTGAAATGGCATAAATCAAGTGAAATCTGTCAAAAAGACCAACTCCGAAAAAAGTATTGCCAGATTGAAAACCACACGTCTAAAAAAACACCCTCTATAATCATCAACTTTTGTTTTTTGCTTACACTTATATTTGCTTTCTTTTTTAACTTTTTTTAAAAAAAGGAAAACACTTTTTTTAATATTCCATTAAACTAAAAAAAACAGCAATTTTTATCATAAAACCTATGCTCGTGGTCGTGAACATCTTAAAAATTTGAAAAATATCTATGAAAATATATAATTTTGACCAAAGAAACACAAAAGCCAACAAAATAAAGAATTGGCGAACTACTCTAATGGTCCTACATGTTAATTAACACTGCAAGGTAAAAATTCAATCATTTACAGTTCAGGTAGACAACACATACTACTATTTCTTAGTCACAACCTAATTGATGTTTTAACGCTTCTCCATCTTTTATATATTATATTCTCTGGAAGGTCTGGGTAATAGATATAATAAAAACGGAACTAATGATTTCCACCAAGCATCTTACTTTTCATCATTGTATTCCAGAAAAGCAGCCACCAGCGACAAACAAAAAAAAAGAAAAAAATACCGATAGATGGAATTACGTAAATAGTTCCCAGATTAAGGTTGATGAACTTCATTAAGAGCTTTGCTTTGAGATGATGAATAAAATATTTTTGCTTTTCTTTTGTTTGTGAAAATTATTTATTAATTTTGCAAAAAAAAAAAACCACAAAGCTACATAGCAAAAATAAACACGCATATTTCTGCAACCAAGTTATAAGACGATGGGAAATTAACTGAGTTCTTTTGTGAATAATACAAGCAACGGTTGTAAACTGTTTATGGGATAAACTGAGGAACTTTAACCGCACAAAAGCAAGAAGTTCGAATCAATAAGCATTCGGTTTTAGGCGCTTTAGCGGTCATGTTAATTTTTAGTTTTTGACATACCAACCATACTGTCTTTACCTACTGTACGGCAATGATTTCATTAATTTTTGATTTCTATTGTTTGCAAAGTTAACATGAGATTGGTTGAAATTAAGTCAAAGGGCTGGAATTAAATTCAATTAATTTTGTATTATGTATCCAAATAATGTGGTTAGAATTAGCTTTCGTATGGATTTGCAAAATTAAAGGCTTGAGATTAAGAAATTCAATCTTAAGGATTAACAGATGTCAAAAGAGGGAATTCCTCTCAAATCTATTAATCGTCAGTGGGGAATTGCAAGGTCACAGGTATGTAGAAAAAATACTATTTTTAAATTTTAGGTATTTTACATAATTTAGTGTTAAAATAATTAATCATTTTGATAGGGTTTTTCATCGACTTAGAAATAAGCCAAGGCATACCCAAATTTTAAAAATTAATAATACTAGTGATTTTGAATTTTTTTACTATTTTTGTTTTCGTTGGTTTTCCAATGTTTAGTGCACAAAATTCCTATATCCCATGGAAATATGAAGTTTGGTTTGCATTGATTTCGCATTCGTATATGGAACAGGGGTCCTATATTCATTTCTGACTTTTTCAAACTTTTTTTTTTCATTTTAACCGTAACAGTTTTTACCCCAAGGTTTTCCAATTAGAAAAATGAAATGCCAATTAATTAAGTAAAAAGTAACGAAATTATTTCCAAACAATAAAATTCGTTTTCTGAGGAATAATTTCGATGGATATGAGACACTTAAGCACTCAGAGCCATTGCCATATAGCTAAACAAATAAAATATCATGAATTATTTGACTTTTATTTTAAGATAATGAACAACATAATTGTTGAAAACAGGGTGTAGTTTTGTGATACTTTGAAGTCAAGTGAAATTTTAGCTTTCGTATTTGTGCGTCGTTGCCTACTTAAATAAACGTGAGCTACACAAAAGCTACAAACAAACTTAGGACCTATCTACGGCTAGACTCTTCGTGTGTAGAAGACCTTAAGTATCCCATAATGAATCCGGCAATTGTGACCACCATAATGAATTTCATAAATTTTAGGTGTTAAGTCAACTATCCGAGTTTATGATTTCCTATTAGCAATTGATAGTTGATAAGTATTGAAATTCGTTACATTGAAACTCAATTTATTAAAAAAAACGGAACAACTATTCGGTGATAGTTAACAGTTTTTTTGTAATTTACAAATTTCTGCACTATCTTTAATTCTATGCCGTACTATTTGTTTCAAATAAATGGTTAAAAACTCTTTTCACTATGTAGATGAAGCTTCTTTTTAGGCACAAAAAACAAAATTTGATTTAAAAAATCAAAAAGTTAGCTAAAGAACTTACGACTTTTTTAACAAACCCATAAATCTTGACCGTCCACGTCTAACGTCCCAACTTTATATCTTTAAACAAAATCAATAAATTCTTGATGAACTCCTTACAAAATCTCATTTCTTTTTTTTTTAATTCTTTTAACGTTTAAAGTTTTATCAGAAATTGACATTGACTCTGTTTGACCTTTTGCAAGAAACTGTATCTTCAAAATGAGACTACACTCTTCAGATTTGTTTATTCAACTCGTAGGAGTTATAATTTTATTTCGAGTTTATGCGAACCGGTCGATACCCTTTTTTTTTAGTTTCCATATTAATCGTATCCGGTTCATAACCATAAATGTATCTAAAGTGTATACAGTTAATATAAGAAAAACATCCATCATTATTTTCTTATATATCCATCAAATGGAATTTTTTTTCGCAAACATCTAAGTTAAAACCCACGCCAAAAGGTCTGTACGTATTATTTTATGTTTTATATAAACATAATGTACAACCAACGCTTTAAGAGTATAAACTTAAGTAAATGTCTCAACACGAAGTGGCCATGAAGTCCAAAAAGTTTTTAAGGAGTGTAGTTTGCACAGTGAGGTGCAATAATATTTGAAAGTTAACATAATCCTAAAACAATTTAAAATAATTGAAGTGACCCCAACTCAACGACAAATCAGTGGAGGACAAAAGTAATTTTACTTTATAATTTCCTTCATCTTCGTTATGCATATCCTTAACCGTTTAGCCTTTAAGGTGACTGTTCTGAGACGGAATAATGATTTATTTTGGTGCCACACCCCTGAAGATGTTGGCAAAAACCATACAAATCAAAGATCAAAAAGCCCAAGATTAAAAACACATACATCTCTATCTATTAAAAAAATCAATGGAATTTTTAAGGCATTATCGACTGTTTTTGTTCTCTATTTTTCATATTTAGGTACTTAGGTATACAAAAATATCTATGTAGGTACTTTAAGAAAGTAAAAATATTAAACCTAACAATAACTTGATGTGTCATATAAATTTTGAAATTGTGATAATTTTCATTGTGTTGGAATTAAAACACATTATTAAAAAGAAGATCCATATGAAGATGGGTAAATATCTAACTAAATAATTATGTAGTTAATAGGACAACACCATAGGTAACAATTCTAAATAAAATCTAGGTATAGCATCTCAAGGGCGTTTACCAAAATACGTGAAAAATCGCTTCGGATTATATTGTAAACACATTAAATCTATGCCTGTAGATGTATGAAAACACTAACACTTTTTTATTTGCAAAATTGAGTTATTTTTTAATCAAAAATATTTTTTTGGTTTTATTTTTTTATTTTTAAGGTATGAGGAACTCTTAAGCCATGTTCCTTACGTCTGAAAAAAATATTTTCATTTTAGATTTCAACAATTTTTATGCTACGAGAAGTTAGCATCTCATTTTTTTTAAATCCATTTTTGCAGTGTAATCGAACAGAACTATTATTGAAAATTATCAGGAACTATGGTGCATGCGATTAGAACTCCAACAAAAAATTGATTTGCTCATACTTGATATGCTAACTTAACACACACTGTGCTTAGTCTATTACGTTTAATTTAAATTTTGAAAAATGTTTTGCCCAGCTGAGGTTCGAACTTAGACAAGTGTCTTCAGAGCTATGTGCACTACGCATTGTGCTACTGAAGTCACGTGATTTATTTTATTTTATTTTTTTTTTATTTTATATATGTTAATTTTTTATATATTTTATAATATTATATACTTTTTTTAATTAAATATTTTGATTTTTTCTATTTGGCGCTACAAAAATTTAATTAAATAAAAGTCAGTTTTTCCTGTTTGATTTTGAGTGTAAGTTTTATCGAATTTTTGATTCATTTTTATGGACTTAAGGCCGTTTAAATGTATTTAAAATCAATAGCTTAGAAAGTCCAATTAAATAGAGATAAGTATTCTATTTTCTATTTGGCTGATTTAATTCAGTGGTAGATAATGTAGAGTTTGTATCAAACAAAAACCTTGGTATAAAAACGAAAATTCGTTTTTTATGAAAAATGAGATAACATTCTCTGTTGCAAGCTTGGTAAAGGAATATTTTAAGATTGCTTTTTAACTGAGATCTATAATAAATAATTTGGAGAAATCGTACAAAGTATCTTTCTCACCGTGCGTCGGACTTTGCATCCAAGGATCCAAGAGCAAGACCCAAAATTCCGTATTTCATAGGGATAGTAAAGGGTTTTCCAATAAGAGGTGTTATTTTGAATAGCCCGCTATTTCGGTAGCTGTCACTTTTGAAGCTGTCATTATTTGACATTTGACAAGTAAAAACTACGCCATTAATAAAAATGGAACGAATGCTTCAACAACGCATTCAAATTATTAAAATTCACTATAAAAATGGTGAAAATTTGGCAGAGACGGTTCGTAAAACTAAAACATTTTTGGGTCGTCGTGAAGCACCTTGTCGGACCGCAATACAGAAATTGGTGGACAAATTCGAGCTGTTGGGACAAGTTAGTGATGTGAAGAATAAAACCCGTGCACGTCGCTCAAGAACAACTGAGAATATTGCTGTTGTAGCCCAAAGTGTTGAAGAAAACCCAGGTTTGTCCATTCCTCGTCGTTCTTTGGAATTAGGCATTCCACAAACGTCATTACACCGTATTTTGCATAAAGACTTGGGTCTTACGGCTTATAAAGTTCAGTTAACACAAAAACTCAAGCCGGCTGATCATCAACAACGTCGTGTCTTTGCTGATTGGGTCCTTGAAATGCATGAAAATGATCCGGAATTTCATCGAAAAATCATCTTGACTGATGAGGCCCATTTCCACCTCGGAGGCTACGTCAACAAGCAAAACTGTCGCATCTGGGGCTCGGAAAACCCAAGAGTTATTGTTGAAAAGCCTCTCCATCCTCAATGCGTTACTGTTTGGTGCGGTTTATGGTCCGGCGGGGTCATTGGACCCTACTTTTTCGAAAATGAGGCTGGAGCAACAGTTACGGTCAATAGATTGCGCTATCGAGAGATGATCAATGATTTTTTATGGCCGGAATTGGATGGTATTGATCTGGACAACGTTTACTTTCAACAAGACGGCGCTACATGCCACACAAGCAATGAAACCATCAATCTTTTACGGGAAAAGTTTCCGGACCGTGTTATCTCTCGAAGAGGTGATCACAATTGGCCACCGAAATCTTGTGATTTAACACCTTGCGACTTCTTCCTTTGGGGCCACGTGAAAGATAAGGTCTACACCAACAGCCCAGCGTCGATTTAAGACCTCAAAGATGGAATTCGTGAGGCTATCGAGGACATAGGGCAGCCACTTTGCGATTTGGTTATGGAAAATTTCATGAAAAGGATATGGTCCTGTAAGCGTGGTCGTGGCGGCCATTTGGCTGATGTTGTTTCATTATTAACGGCATACCTTCCTCTTTATAATGAAATAAACATCCTTCTTTGAATATCAAAATAACACCTCTTATTGGAAAACCCTTTATAATTTAAAAAAAAATTTCAAGTATATTAGCTCAAATTACAGTGGACGCACCGACGCACAGACACACAGACGCGCAGACGCAGACGCACAGACCGATGGACGGCATGACGAAACCCACTTTTTCGGACTTCTCGATTATCGTAGTGTTAGTTTTGAAATTAATACTTGCCCTATAGAGCAAGTAAAAGTTGTGCTGTAAGAGCAGATTGGTGTGACTCATATCTTCTATGCAAAACAATATCTTTCATTTAAATTTTGGTGACAGTTTATCAAAACAAAATCCGAACCCAACTAAAAAGCTATAATATGGAATAAATTATAAAATTTTGTATATCAAAATCACATTTTGAATCAAAGCTTGTTCAGAAACTTGTCTCTTCAATGTGAGTATGTATTTAGAATATTTTTATTACTAAAGCAAAACCCGATAAGGGTTAACATTAAGAAGAAAATCGCTTTAGAATAAAATATGTTTAAAGAAAAAGTTTGCAAAACTCTACAGCTTTCCCATTATGAGTGCAGTTAGCTGAGCGGGTTGTCAAAATTAAGTCTCAGCAGTGAATTCCAATAAGAATCCCAAAAATTGTATGACCTTAACCTCGTATGGCTAACAATTCAAAGAAATTTAGAATGTTAGGTATATAATATTTTTTGAATGACTTGATATACTTAAACTAAAACAATATTAATTGAAGACCTATTATAAACTTGAGTTCTGCAATCGACATCTTCTGTCTCAACCGGTATCTATTTATTGACTTCTGGTTTATTAAATAACAACTTAACAAATAAACAAAACTGTCTATGAAAACCAATTAAAACTAATAAGTCCGGTTCCTATAAAAAGCTAATTTAATTTTGTGTCCATATTGTCCATACTAATAAATGAAAAACAGAAACAGTAAAATATATTCATTTATATAGATATTATTTATCTTCACCTACACGAAAAAAGTTACTGAAATGAATTTGTCAAATTAAAAAGAAAAAAAATAACCGGAAAACATGTTTTTAGCACAGCAGTGTACAGTTATTAACATTTTAATAGTAAATACTAACATCTGATGACACATATGCCATTCTCAACCTTAAAACTAAGCCGTAGGTGTCAATTAATTATAAAAATTGATTGATAAAATGAAAATTATGTTTTTTTTTGTTTAAACTTACCATTTTATAAACTGCATTAAAGACAGAATGCAAAAATGTCGTTTTTATTTTTTTGTATTTACTTTCAGTAATCCAAGTAATTGTTTTTTTTTTATAGTCGACACCAACAAGTTACACACAGTCACAGATTATCTCGCACACAAAATATCACAAAACTTCCAGATTACCTTGAGATACACCTTTTGTTATTTTTAAACTAATACATCTATGGTTTGATGATGGGATGGGAAGTTAAAGTTTAAAAAGAAAAATGAAAAAAAAAAACCGTAGGATTAATGAAATTTGCAAAAAGCTGTAAGAAAAAATAATGTCTCTAAATTACAACAAGGCTTATAAATCAATTTAAATGGCATGAATTTAACAGGTTTTTCGCAATAATTGAACATGTAGTAGTAGATTTTGATCTAACGAAACCGAAATTGGCGAAAAGAAAGAAAAAAAAAATATTACAAATTTAGGTAACACGATTATAGGAATATAATATTATGCTTAATATTTTGCTGGGAACTCTTCCAATTGGATAAAATAAAAAAAAAATTTGCTTCAAGTTTAAAACGAGATTGTTTACAATATAATTATGATTTTCCAACAATACTTTTAAGCTGGTGGCTTATACAACGCTTATATCATTTGAAACGTGTACATAAAAGGGTTACTCCGACCCACACTACAAGACACGTTAGAAGTACATACAAAAAAGAGGCAAAACAATGGAGAAACAAAATAAAAAAAATAAAAAAAAAACCACAACACTCAAACAAAATTAGAATTACAAAAGTCGGTACCTATAAAACAAACGTTACCCGTACTCGTCGGTTACCTGTTTTCGACTGGCCATTGAGTGCATTTCCACAATGTATCTACCTGTTTGATGGCGAGGCGATCCGATCCGATCCGATCGTTATAAAGTAAATTCACCACTCCGTGACTTCATCACTATTTTCTGATTTCTGTGCGAAAAGTCTTCAAGAGCGATAGCCGGCCATTGTTCAAGTCAAGCCTCAATTCTACGAATCTACGCTTCTCATTTCCAGTTGAGTTTTGATAGTGTTATGCCTTTTTAGCTGGAAGGCAAGAGCAAGTGTTAGATGAGAGGTATGGTGAGTTAAAAAATAAGCTCTCTATTGTTAACGATAGTTCTGCAAAAATCTTAAATAAATAAAAAAAAACAAACATTTTGTGTATCTAACGTTGTGTTAGCTTTAGCCACATAATATGGCAAAACGGGAGGAAAGTCTTAACATTTTTAAAGCATGGCCTAGGGCTTTAAATGCGTTGAAGAATGTATTTTTGCTTCAACCTTTTATTTGAATTCGTCTATTTTGTTTTGTTTCCATTCTTTTTTGGATTTTTTTTGTGATCATTACAAAAGTATATAGATAGATAAATTCTATTGAAATGACTGACCGCAGACGGTGTTTTTTTTTTTTTGGTTGGGGGAGTTTGAACCTGTTCTATGTATATGAGTAGTTTATATCGGTCTTAGAATAAATCGATAAATTTGATGTTTTGACAGACAAATCAACATTTGTGGAGGTGATGGCGGATCATTTATTGTCTTCGACGTGGAGTGGTAGATACACAAACAAATTATTTGTATTTTAACCTCACAAATATATAAGACTTGTAATGATTATTCACATGTTACTGATGCAAGACCCCGAATAGCGGTAAATCTTAAGAATTAACTTTAAACCTTTACATTGAGGTGGTGTTCTCTCTGAAAAAAAGTCTACAATTGAGTTTGAAATAAAACCTTTTTTTCACTATGAAGAAAGGCTTAACATTGAACATGATTTCACGTTTGGAGAGAATGTTTTGACACTTAAATTCTGAACTTTATTTTATTTTTTATTTTTATTGAACAAGAAACTTTAGTAATGTTGTAGTCATCTTGTAGCTTGGCAGATAATATTCTCGTTCTGGATAATTTTGTTCGTTGATCTTTTAGGTGGAGTTAGTATGCTGTCAAGTTATCATTTTGATGTACCTACAGAGTGGCTCTTTCAAACCAATATGACTCCTTTCGCTGTTTTTTTTTCATTAATGAACTAGTGACAATCTTATTGTAGACCAATATTATCTGAAAGAGATCCCATAATCTTTGAAGCTTTAACTTTTTTAGATATCATTACTTTTCCGGGTGGATTTACACAGGTTTTTTGAATATACCTACTACCTTGTTAGAGAACTTGGATCAATTTTTAATATTAATATTTGTAAGTGGTTTTACTAATTTTTGAAAAGATTTTTTTTTCATGTGAAAGTTTGATGCCTTGAATTTAAGAAAACTCAAATTTTTAATTTTTCAATGCACTACAACGAAATTCTGAGAAAGTGGATGGATTCCACGCCTCCTGAATGAAAAACATAAAATTTTCGATTGATTCCTTTTTCCCCTACACTGCCATTGTACGAAATTCCAAAAATCTACGGTGTCGTTCAGGGGAAAAATTACCGCAATAGTGACTGATCGAGTGAGTGCCATCAGTAATCAAATGAACGAGTACTCACATAATTCAGTAACGTATTACTTGATAACTGATATTCAGTTATGCGGTAATTCGGCCCCGTGGTCCATAATTTTCATAATCAGTGGAATCAGTCAGTTATGCTTTAAGCCATTTTTGAAGTTCTATATTTCACAAACAACTAGTGCTAAAGAGTTGAAATTTGAAATATTGTGAATTTGAAAATTTCAATTTTAATGGTACCGAAGTAAGATGAGGATTGAAAATTGGGTGAGTTGGTTCCTGTAAAAATTGTTTAGCGCCAAGACCTTTACTAGCCCTTCGATGCAACTGATTATCATTGTGCAAAAGTGCACTAAAACAGCAAAATAGCTATACTGATTCCAATTTTGCAGTAGTGTTTAATTTTATCTATGTTCCAAACTTATTGTAAAGATAAAATCATATCAGAGATAGAACAAATTCTGTTAACTATTAGGATCAGCTGAATTTAATATTGCATAAAGATATAATTAGTTAAAGAGTTACCTGTTTGGTTCCCCATATTCTATAATGCTCAGTTAAGATAAGCATTTTCAAATTGAGATATTATTTTTTATACAGAAACAGGTTTTTACCTGAAATATCTAATATAAGAGTTCACGAGTTGAGTTCTATTTTTCTGATAAATGTTTTTACATCTCCTTTTGTATTTGTAAAAGTTACAGAATGAACTTTAGTTTAAATAAAATTTTGTGCGATGTCTCATCCCCAACATATTAACTGTCGTTTATCATTTCTGAAGTATTTCTATAGGGTTTTTACATATGGGCGGGTCGATGTTGAAATGGCACATTGTGTCACTTAGCGCCGTTTTGTCGGACCCATATGTCATTCACATTCATATTATCTATTTAGAGCCAGCAAACCTTGGTCATCATCGATCGGTAGCCATATCGTCGTTTTCGAAGAACTATGGATTCTCACACACAGCGACTTGTTTTCTGTTGATATTCCGTTTTGTGGGACGACTCAAATTTGGCCAACAAACTTTCTATAATTGACTTGGAAGGACAACCATGTAAACTGTAAAATTGGCGCAACGCACGTATCGTTGCTCCAAAAGATTTTGATATTAAACTTTTATTATTTAGATTGTGTAACTTGCAATGGTGATTTGGCATCAGCAACTGTATAAAAACAATTGATTTTACAGATGTCACCAAAACAACATGGCTGCCATAGGCCGCTAAAATCTACAAGCGCCAATTGCAAAACCCGATACAATATATACATGGCTATATGAATCTTTAGTTTACATTGAACTTAAATAATTCTGCATTAATATGTTTATTTGATGCGCACAAACAAGGATGTTCGTTTATTGCCGGGCATTTGCCCGGGGCGGCAATATTTGAGGGCGGCAAAATTTGAAAATTGAGGGCGGTTGGTGTCTACTAAAAATATAACTATGCGTAAATATTTCCAAGATATTTTTAATTGTTTCGTTCTAATAAAAAACATCAGGGCGAAAATATTGAAATTTATTAGGTACGAGGATAATCTCAAAAACTGAACGTCTAAAATACCTTCTGGAAATAAGATTCTAATCAATACACACGATACTTGTATGCACACTTGTGCCCGACATTCAAGTTCTTAAAGATGCCATAACCTTAGCATCGCGTTCGCTCTAAAAGGCTGCAGTTTGGTTACGAGTGTGATGATGAACCAATCATTGATCCCCGTCAGATATATAAAGTCGAAGTATTTTTCCACATAATAGATACAGCTATAAGCTCCTTGGAGCTTAGTTTTTCCCAGATTATTGAGCATAATAAAAACTTTTCTTTTTGTATAACATATATTATGCGCTAAGAGAATAATTGACGAAAGATGAATTGTAAGAACCTCGAGACTATTTTAACCAACGAGGACTTATCTGACATAAATGGACTAGAACTGTCTCGTCAAGACATTTTAAAATTTATTACAGAATTAAGATTTGGTCCAAAGATCAACATTATTCTTAGAATTCTTTTGACTTTACCAGTTACAGTTGAAAGTGGTGAAAGAAGCTTTAAATTGAATTAAAAACAATGACAAAATATTTTCGGTCTGCCATGACATAGCAAAATTATCAGGTTTGACTATGTTTTCTATTGAACACAATTTTTGCGACAATATGAATTTATTGGAAATTAGTGAAAAAATTGCAGAACAGAAATTTCCAAGAAAATTATTTAAGTACCTAGGCACATTTAAATATTTTCAAAAAAAAATTTTAATGGCATTAATTAATTAAATAATATATATGTTCCTAATTTATTTATTTTTTTTTGTTGCCTTACATAATTTTCATTACTTTGCATTTTTATTTGAATAAAATAAGATAAAAATATTATTTCTTGTGTTTTTTCAATGATTTAAACCGAAGACAAAAAATAGGTAAATGTAAGAAAATATTCATAAATATAAACTTACTAAGTAACACATTTTGGTGTATATCTCTTAAACTAATGAACCGATTTTGATTAATTTATTTAAGTTATTTAAATCCTATCAGTAATTTCTGAGAAATTTCTAAGCAAATATGTAAACAAACATGACACATACACTCATGTAATTTGATCTACTCGTTTAGAAGCCATTTCAGACTAACATATGGATGTGAATATAATCTGGTCGAAATGATAACCTCCATTCTTAAAAGCCGGTTAAGAATCGCACCATTTCTGCAAAAACATGTTTATAACTAAAATTTTGTCATTGCAAAGGGCGGCAAATTAAATTTTTGCACAGGGCGGCGAAAAAGCTGGATCGGGCCCTGAGTATAATTAATAGCTCTTGAATTTCCTTTTTTTTTTTTTTTAATTATTTTAAATGTATTTTTAGGTAAAAAATGTAAAGTATTTTTAAGAAAACATATTGGGCTTTCATAATAAAAACAAAAAAATTATACTTAATATCGTGTTTTTGTGAAAAAAAAATCATATCGAAGTCAAAAAAACAAACTAAAAATGCTTAAAAATGTGTTTGATAATAAATTGCGGAAAACCGTTATACACACAGAAAAAAGTTGTATGGTGGATAGAAATTTCTTACTGTCCTTGTTTAAATAAAAAAAAAATTAAATCGGTTGTAGTTTGGCAAAGTTAGAGCCAGTCAAAGGAAAATAGAATAAAAATCATAAAAACCGATATAAGTCGAAAACGAAGCGAAAACGAGAAAATTACCTCTTAAGTTTTTCGACTTGAAATGACCTCAGAAACTAATGGTTTTCTTCTGAGGCGATGATTTCGGGACAGCCTGTATAATACAATTCAATTTACAGACTAATAGCTGCTTCAATTCGCATTAACGTATTTAGTTCGTAAAAAAAAGTTTGATGTTCAGCTCTTTCGTTTACCTAAGTTCAAATATTATTTAAAAGAAGTAGGTTCCTAAGTTAAGAAAAAACTTTTCCACTATCGATTAAATTAAATATTCTTACAAATTTACGTGTGTGTATATCAGATGATTAAAGTTAAATTAGAGTTAACTCAACAAATTTGAAGTTTAAACTCAAGATTAACTCCAAAACCCGGATGATATTGCTCTGAAAAACTGAGCTATAGTGGCGAAAAGGTTTCAAAAATATATTTAGTAAAACCCAGCCTTCGATACAATTTCATTCTTTTATTTGAATTTTCTGCTTATTCAACGCCCTAAGAGAAAACATTTTATAATCAAGCTCTCTTAAATCTTAAGAATGTCATATAAGTTGTTTTTCTACCACTGTCGTGGCCACTTTTCATAGTTTTGAGGTTTGTTTCTTGCTTAAAATACATATATATATGGAAAGCACGTAGCCGTGGGCATAATGGTTGTGCGAAGGACTGTCATGTCGGAGATCTATGTTCTAAGGAATGCACACAGAAATAGTTGAGAGTTGTAAGTCACTAGGCCCAGGCCTTGATTTAAGTACATATGTAAAGTGTAATATTTTTATAAATACACCTTCAACTATGTCCACTTTTCTCATATCGGAATCTTCTCCATATTAACCAAACTTACGTAATTCCCTGATGAAAAATTAATATCTTTGTTTAACTTATCTAAAATAGGTATGTATATAGCTACCATAAACAGTTTTGTATATACCTGAAATATTATTGAAAAAATAAATATTTTAGTACTTTTGGAGTTCTTTTGCATTTTCTCGCTAACCACGATTATTTGTATTAGTTTTGTGCGATCCAGCTGAGCCTTTGTGCATTTAATTTAAAAAGCATATTATATATGTGTATTTCTGTTCAGCCAAGGTATCTTTTGATAATTTTTGCCTGATGTACAGCTTTTAACCAGTATAAGTTTTAACGATATATAAATTACGAACTTAGAACAAGAAATGAAACTAGTTGCATGCGTGTTATTAATTTGGTTCAATGAAGACTAAAATGTGCTTATTTTAGCGATGATATGGCCTTCATCGTACATCTTATATTACATTTGTTTTATTATACTCAACCAAGCGTTTTTTTTTAGTATAATTTATTTTGTTTGCATTTGCATCCATTTTTACCATATTTCTTACAATAGATTTGTGTTATTTTTTTTTTTTTTTGTTACCTTTTCTATCTTATGTGCCTACCATCCTCCTACTTAATCTTCAGATCTAGACACGCAACATTGATATAATATGTAGGTTCATATGACCAGTTGTTATTTATATGGATATTTCTAAGAAATATTTTGCGAAAGATGACGTCAGTGCAGTAATCTTTTATGGGAGTAAAGTTGTCTCTCACCACATTATTTTAGATTCAAGACAGTTAATCGGTGTAAATATTTGAATTTGTATCTTGATTGGAAATAATTTTATGGAAAAACTTGTTTGCAGAATTAAGCAGTGAACTGGCTTGTGTTATTATCATATAAAAGACTGAAATAAAGTATAAAACTGATATCAAGAGAAAATTGAAAATATCTAAATCTACTTTACTATACTTATATGTACTTAGTGGAAATGGGATCTGTAGATGTAGAGCAATTTAAACAACGAATTGATTTGAAATCAAGATATAAGCTTTTTAAGCATTAAAAATCACTAAAAAAGCTTTTATATTATCTTGAGTTCTATTAAACAAATCGTTAAGATTGAAATCTTGAGACTTAAAGAAAATGATAGAGAACCATTTAATAAAAAAAAAAAGAATTTAAGTGATATAATGTCCTTCAAAAAAATTATGTGAGTGCCAGCACTCATGGTTAACATCATCCATATTTTTATCCGTCGTCCATACTTTGTTGACTACGTACACGGATCCAAAACGGACTAGTTTGCTTGAAGGGGATCTTCAGATTTTTGTCACTGAACGTACCCAATATAATACTATGCAGATTTTCGTAACGTAACGTGCTTCATCATAAAGTGTGACCTCATAACGTTGCATTCCTCGTGAAATTCCTCGTTTTTATTTCACTCTACCACCGGCACCGGAATAGAATGTTTACACATCAATAATCCCTTTTTTCTGCTTCAACCAAAACGGTTCAGCTGATTTGATTGAAATTTGTTACAGAGCATTTTTATGTGATTCCCTAGATCACAAATTAGTATTTTTAGTTTCGCTCTGCTAGAACGGGCACCTTCCGTACGCAATGGTTATGTTTTTTTGAACGATTTTTATAAAACTTTGTACCTATAATAACTATAAAGTGATTCAAAGATAACTGGCATTTCAGGTTTTTAGCAAAACATTCCCATTTTGAGAAAATTGAAATATTTTTAATTCTTTCACGTACATAATATATCTTTTTAATGGCTTAACCTTCAGTACTTAACTAAGTAGTTTAAGCAATATTGCCTTTGTAAAAATTTTGAAATTAATCCTCCATGTCGTTTTTTTCACCAAATACAAATAATTCGTTCCTTCCGGGATAAATGAACAATTTACATGCATCTTCAATGTTTAGCTTGGCTGCATCAAAGTTGTGCAAGAGCAAGTGCATGCGATCCATTCTTGCATATTTTTTAAGTTCAATTTTAAATGATTTTATTTTTACAATTTTAGCTCAACTCCAAGAATAAAATGGATGCAAATTACGCATTTCTGAATGTTTATTTTATGTACCTTATACACTAGAAATCGTTTTTCTTTTCCTTACACTGTACAGAAGCTGTTGGATGTGGTCCAAGTCGTGGGGTTTAAAACCATTGCATAAACTTAGGCAAATTTTAAATTTTATTATTTTTCTATTGTAATACTGTTGGGTAAGTTTTGAATTTCAGATTTTCGTAACCTGTTCTTAAAATGGTCGAAAAAAGTAAAAATAAAGTTAGTCGCCCTATGTGTCTCTAGATTTGTTTACCGTCTGTCGTCGTACTTAATTATTATTTCGTCAGCTTATCAAATAGCTAGCTATCAGAATTTTATAATTTTGATTTTTCATTTTCAGTAGCATCTATAAAGACAAAAAATTGTGAGTGCCTTGAAGCATGTGATCTTTGTATTTTTTTAGAATTTTGTAATACATACCTCTTCAACGCCTGGAAGTATGAGATAATTGTGTTTTTGATAAAGTAGATTCTCTCTAAACTGGCAGTTAGATGTAGACAAAATAAACTGTAACTTCGAAGTTTTTATTATTAAAATTCTTATCATATTCAAAAGAGCTTATCTTTCCTCAATCTCAAACAGTTTATAAAACGCATTTTCGATTACTTCCCCCTCTTTACCTTATCAAAATTAGAAAAACGTTGCTTTAGTCGCTTACTGGCAGTGTTATCTCTGGAAATTTTCATAAAGTGTCAAAGAAGGTGTCCGAGAGGAAATAAGGTGTCGATTAGAAATTTCAATTAAAACACAAGATTAAATTCAAATTTTAATGAAAAAACATAAATTGAATAAATAATTTTAAAAAAGTCTTAAAATTCATCAAATTATTGATATTGGTTTCTTGGGTTTCCTATTTTTAACCTAAACTGTTTTATATTTTTAAATTTAAAACTACATTTTTTTTTTTCAAAATCAGCATCATTGGTAATTAACTCCCAAGCTTTGTACTCTCGAGATTAGAAATTAAATTTTCAAATTCAGAAACGAAATCAAAATATGTAGTTGAATCCATTTTCCAATTTTATAATTTCTGGGTCCAAGAAACGTTACACAGATAATTTCTTATCATTAACATTAATCATAGCTGTGATTAGATCACATATTTTTTGATAATGCTTCAAATTATTGATTTTGAGTAAAAGGTCTTCATGTTCTTTAATTTGGGATTGAGTATGAAAGATATATAAGATATGCAAGAAATAGATATGTGTATTTTTATTTTTTTGTTGATTGACAAGGGGTTCCATTCAGTTTTTCAAACAAATTATTTTTTTTTTCAAATTGTGTCAAGAAAAGTCTCCAAAATCGATGTATTTTTAAAAAGAGGTGTCCGAGTGACAAAAAGGTGTCAAAATGACACTTAAGTGTCCCTAAAGGTAATTCTGCCTACTGGGCACTGAAATACAAATAATTCGCTACCAACTATTAGACAGGATTCAAAAGTATCAAATAGAAGAACCTGACATTGACACAAGATTTTTCGCACAATCACGTCCAGAAGTTGGTTTATTTTCAGCAGTTTAAAAAAAAAAACACAATTTCATACTTTTTTTAACAAATCGAAAAATTTTATTATACTTTATTATTTTTTTTTTTGTTTTGATCAAAATCATACAACGTTGTTATTAAGTAGTATATATCTAAATTATGTGTGCATGTATATTATTTACAGTTTAATGAATTATCATTTACTAAGTATATAATATGTTATACAATCCTGAATGTTTTCCTCTATTTAATCATCTGTTTCTTTTATTCATGTTTTTTTTTTTTTTTCTTTTTTTAATTTACTTCAATGGAAATATTGATGCCAAAATTAAAGGTTTACCAAATTGTTGTTTAAATATGTATAGCTCTCTCGATTTATACTGATAAACAATAATACAAAACAATCGAAAAACTGGATTCTTATAGTTAAACTGTGTACATGTACAAATATACCAACAACGCAGGGATTCTCTGACAAGTTTTTGTTATATTTTTTCTTTGAAAAAAAAAATCAACTTTAAAAAACACTTCCATCTTTTTCTTTATTTTGAAAATCTCGACTTCGACTATTCCAATCAATTCAGATATGAATGAATTGGTCCCAATTTAATTTATCTACTAAAAACACGAAAACCTATGAAACTTATAATAACTTTGCTGGTAAAACTCGTATGATTTTTGTTTTCTTGTTTTGGTTACACTTTTTTTTGACTTCGAACAAAATTTAGAAGTGTCACATCAATTTTTCCATGTTATGTTTTTTCTAAGAGTAATTCGTTAAAACTTTGTATTTTTGTTGACCGCTTTTTTTTTTGTATAGGTTTAGTTTGTATATTTTTTTGCTTTGTCTTATTTGTTTTGTATTGAAATATGATTTAATAAAAGTTCACGTTTGATAATAACGCTTTGTCTGTTTTTTTTTTTTTTTTTTATTTTGTTTGTGTTCGCAGTGAATTTATATCGAAATTCTTCTATTTGAAGGCAATCGGCGAATTGTTTGTTCTCTTTTTTCGATGAATTTTATTTTTACATTTTAACTTTAATTTTTTTTTTTTTAGTGTATAAAACAATAAATCATATGTTTTTCTAATAACTATGTTTTCATGGCAAATAAAGAGTTAATTTTCAAATCATATTTTGTTAAGTATATTTTGTTTTTGTCTAAAGATTTTCTTATATAAATTTGATATTGTATTAGCTATATATATATATATTACAATAGGAATTTAAGACTAGTTTTGTATATAATTTCAAATATATATACATATATTGTATATATATATATATTTTTGTAAACAAAAACCGAACAGGAGAACAATTTAATTTAATTTAAATGTTTTTTTTTTTATTTTTTTTTATTATATTTGTTAGTTATTTATTATTTACAATGTGTGTTATTTTGTTTACCTTTTATCATTATTAATATTTTCTGAACAAAGATAATAAAATATTTAAAATTTTTGTCCATACATTACAGTGTATATATATGCAAGTTTATGTATTGTTTTTTTTTTTTCTATTTTATTATTTAAGGCAGTTTTATAAATTTCATATTCCTTTTTTTAAATATAAAGTCAATTTTTCATTTCCTTGGGACTAGGAGTAATTTTATATTATTTTTTTTTTAGCATTCCATAGAATGAAAGTTCTTTTTGTTGTAATATTATGTTGATAATTGTTTAGTTAAAGTGCTTGGATAAAAGTGCCATTGGAGGAAATTTCAGTGAAGAAAGGAAAAAGAGAAGTGCCTTTGGTTTGTAAAGAATGAATTGGAATGTTTAATGTTCTTTTACTAGGTATATAGGAAAATTGGAAGAACTAAATTTAGGCACAAAACTTAAGAACAACAAAAAATATCTATGTATATTAATTTTTTTTTTTTTTTAGAAAACAACATCAAATACAACACTATAGGTTTTTGTAGGTTAAGTCTGTGGAGAGAGTGTTTTACTTTTATTAATATTTATAAAGTGCATTAAGATCGGATAGGTTATTGATAAAGCCGCTTAAGCTTTTTAATGAAAACAATACAAAATGAATATAAATAAAATATAGGTTTAGAGAAATTTGTATTGCCCTAAGACTATGGAAGACTGCTATTATCTATTTTAAATTACTTTTTTTTAAATAATTTTTTAAACAATAAGAAATTAAAACAGTTACATAGAAAAAGTCATGTCAAAGCGCAGATTGTTTTTTTTTCATATTGAAAACAATGCTCGTTTTATCTTTTATAATTAAAAAAAAAAGACATTAATTTTGGTTAATCAAATCCAATTTTAATAAAATGAAGTGATTACGAATATATTTAGGGTGTTTTAGAGCTTTTGAGAGCTTTGATGTTACCAATTTCAATGAGATGTATTGTGCATAAGCCTACATTTAACCTCGGGCCTACATCAGTTAGTTGCATTTAACATTTAAATTATAAATAAATTATTAAGGAATAATATGTATATATTATAATTTTAATACACTTTAATAAAATTTGCATAGCTTATTTTATCAGTTACTTTATCCAGAAAAAAACTACCCACTGGAAAAAACAAAATAATCAAAACAAGGTAGATACAGTTTTTGGAATTTGCAATTCCTTTTGTCGTTTTGCTTTATTTAAGAGATTAAAAGAAATGAAAAGTTTGACTTCTGATTATTGATTGATAATTTGAAGGCAGCGTATGATGGCATATAGAGACAAAGGCTGAGTTCGTAATTGTAAAACTTCCGCAGTACTGCCAAAATTGCGTTCATTAAAGATAAACAAACAACATAAGCTCTGTGTGAGCATGGCAACATTAATGTTCATAAAAGTAAAACGACAGTCAATTTGCGGTCAAGTTGGCATTTGTTTTTATTATTGCTGAATTTGCACGAAAATGGCAGAGGAGCAAATGTGAGTATTTTTTAAATTAAATTTACTTATAATCGTAATATTATTTTGTTTTCTTAGCTTTTAATATGAAATTAATTATTTTTCTTTCACACGACTGAATCTGGGTCCAAACTGTGGTTCCTACCTTTTCCTTCTTCTTCAGGTTTTTAATTTTCTTATTTCTGCCAATTTTTGTCACATGTTTTCAAAAACGGTTTCTTCCGCAAAGCTTAGAACAATAAGTTTTAAAATATTTTTGTTGATAGCCATTTTTTAATTGTACATAATATGAACTACAAATCAAATCAAAAGCTTCTAACAAATAATTGTATTTCTCATTTTGTCAAGGTTTGCTATTATGAACTCATTTTAGACAAACTATGATGACTCCACACATGCAGTTGTAATTGTGTTCATAAACGTATTTGAGCATATTTTCGGCAGGGCATGGGCAACAAACCCTGCAGTTGCGAACTCAGCCAAACTATGTAGGAAAATGTCTAGTTTTGGCATCTCAGATGCCAATCTTGTCAGTTAAGCAGGATGACAATAATATAGGAAGAACGCTGCTCCATAAAGATTGATCAACCATTGCATTGATATCAAAAAAAAGTTTAAGACAAGCTGCCATATGCGACTTCCCTAGCGTCGATCTTGAAATAGTCCAAAACTCTCGAACAATTTTTCAAACGTCCGTGTCAATAAAAGGACATTACACACTGAAGTCCTTGGCAGAACTACATTATAGATAGCTATACCTGCCCTTGAAGTAATTCATCACTGTATGTCTAGTGATTCCATTGTGAGATCAAGCCAAGATTAACTCTGCTTTTTTGGGCTAAAAGACAATTATATCCCGGACCTGGTATATTTTGCAGAGACATAAGGACTTTGTTAAGACCGATTAATGTTGCTTTGGACGAAATTTGTTTTGAGTTGAGGAAGATGAAAATCGCTTTTTTCGTTTTTAGTTCAGAGCAGTGTATAAGAATCGTTAAAAAACTTTGGGGGATATTCGTAGTCATTTTTAAACTATTGCTTAGTCAAAAATGAGTTTAATTGAATTTTTCTATGACTAGATTTCATTGTCATGGTTTAGTTTTACAATATTTTAAGTCAAATAGTTCATTAACTCATATTTAAATCAACACAGAAGTTATAAATAGGTGCTACATTCGTTTAGCTATTTGATTTTAACCCCAATCGTTTAGTAAAACATGAGTTTAACTGTTTAGCAAACGACCATGAATATGCCGCTTTGTGTTTATTTTTTCGTTTAGAGTATGATCACAATATATTCAGAGCCCGATTCAGAGCGTAAACAATTAACAATCAGCCTGAGCCGAGTACGAAAAAAGCCACACTGACAGAAGGGGACGAGGTGAAAGAACTGTGCTCAAAAGTGTGTTCTTGAACAATTCAGAAGTCAGAACACTCTGAACACGTTTGTTATGGCTGATTTCCAATGGTGCGTTCGCGTTTAGTAATGCATTCGTACGTTTACAAGCATTACGGACGCATCGACATGACAAATGACTTTAAGAGAATCAGCTGATTTAAAACAATCAGTGTTCTTTTAACATAGATAGTCAGCACTTGAGATAGTGGGTGATTATTTTCCAACAAAAAATAAAAACAAATTAAGTCTAAATGACTTGTTTTTTTTTTTATTTCAGTAGATGACAAAGACGACTTTCTTTAATCTTTAAAAATTTTAATTTTGCAAAGAGAGAAAAGAAAGTTAAATCTTGCAAACTTTGGTTAACATAACATAAATTCAGACTACAACGAAATGTCAGAATTTGTTGAATCCATTAAGAGCAAAAAAAAAATAAAGGATTTTTTTTTTGTGAGAAATTATTAAATTATTCGTATTGAAGGTTTGAATGAAACAACAACCACTTGCTTGAGCTACCACCATTCTTTCAAACCTTTAATATTAATATGATGGTGTGTAAGCTTTGCAGCCTTAATGCGAGTGTGTTATCACACAAAAACTAACTTTCAATATTTAATTTTTTTGCTACAACTTTCTTCAGCTCTCATTTTATTTGGCACTTGCTATAGTTTTAAAAATATCGGTGTATTCGATAATTAAAAACTATCGATAGACTATCGATGTTTAAGTAACACTAAAAACAATTGAAGTATCATTCTACAAATCAAGTGAAAATATTTTATGAAATTTTTAAATTTAAAATTAACAACAATAATAATCTATTTACGACTGTAGAAATAGTTGCTAGAGCAGCCAAGGTACCTAGTGGCCTCCCTGAGCATATTATTTGACTTAAGTTTAGTATTATACAAATACTCATGCTCCATCACTAAAATAATCAATTTCCCTTCAGACATTCTGTAAAACAATTATTATTCAATACCTTCAAGTTTCTTTAAAAATATTTGTAGAGCAAATTATTTTCTTTACTCTTGAAAACAAATTGAAAGTTTTTTTGAACACACACAAGATACATATAATCATAATTGTGAGTGGAATTGACAAAACGCACGCAGAAGTTGATTGTTTTCAACTTTAGCGTTGAGGTCGCCTATACTTTGGTTTGAGTACATGCTAATAGATGCCAAATCGTAACATTTTGTATGCCCCTCGCGTCATTGTAAACACTATACACAAATTATGCTATGTCAGAACTTTCGCGTTGACAAAAAAATCTGTCAAAAATCGACGCCCAACACGGTATTGGAAATCAGCCATTAGGAAAAAGAACAATTATACAAAAAAAAACATAATGACAGATAAGAAAATTGATGGACGTTTACAGCATCCCACAAAAATAAATCATTCATTCTCGAGGTGCCGGAACCCAACTTCTTTGTGCATATCACTGCCTTGGAAGTAGAGCTCAGTATTACATACATACGTAGTTGCCATAATGAGGGTGTATCAAATGGTTCAATTAAACGTTGCGTTTGAAGTTTGTGCAATCTGATGGTATTTATAAATTATAACCCTCTTTACAGAAGAAATTCGCTGGCTGAAAATATAATTACTAAACCAAAGCGTTTAAGTCGTTTTGCAAACTTTGCTTGAATGTGTTGCTGGAATTTTGGATGGTTCTGCTCGCGGGCCTAGGTCTGTTCACCATGCAAGCGCTCTCAGAAAGTTCTATGGCAAAAAGATGGGAAAATGGGATGTGATTTCCTGATACAATTGTCACAACAAATTTGATATTTCAAATTTGCAAACTGCATATAGTTATGAAGGCCATGACAAAATTTTCAAAATCTGACAATGGTAAATTTGTCATAATCTGACAGTAAAAAAATTGTAATGACATATTTTTATCGTCGTATTTTACTGAAAATTATGTCACCTGCCAAAATTCTAAGAACTAAAGACGGTGTTTACATATTGGACTCACTCCGCGCGATTAATTTTACCTTCTCTTTCTTTTATCTCACTATATGAGAAAGTGAGGCAGGATTTTTGATTTTTTTTGAAAAAATCCTGCCTCATTGCACTCTCTTTCTCAATATGAGGTGGACTGAGACAAAACAAAGAAATGTCAATATGAGTGAGTCCAATGTTAACACCGTCAAATATTTGTAAGTGCGACAAATTTGTAGAACTGTCACCTGTCAATTAAAAAAAAAAAATATAGGGCAGATCAGAAAAGAGTAAGCAGCAAACAGATCATCCAAAAAGTTCCCCTACACAATTGTAATTGGTGTGGATAGGCTGATAGTAGAAAGAATACTAACTATGTGAAATACACATATAAAGGGTGTTTTTTTTATACGTGTGGTTTTCAATCTAGCAATACTTTTTTTGGACTCGATCTATGCTCAGTTTGGTTTGCCATTTGATAATACCTAAATAGGCTTACTCTTGAACAACGTTTGCAAATCGTGCAAATTTATTACCAAAATAATGGTTCGGTTCGCGCGATTTTCACAAGAAAATTTTGTTCAGCGATGAAGCTCATTTTTGGTTAAATGTGTACGTTAATAAGCAAAATTGTCGTATTTGGAGTGTTCATAATTCACAAGCCATTGTTAAGACGCCGCCGTTAAATCCTCATGCCATACAGCCAACGAAATAATCAATTTATTGAATTAAGCTTTTGGTGAGCGCATTATCTCGCGTCGTGGGAGTGTGGCCTTCAAGATCGTGCGATTTAACACCGCTGGATTATTTTTTTGTGGGGTTATGTGAATTCGCTTGTCTATGCAGATAAACCCAACACGATTGAGCCTTTAAAGAGAATATTCGGTGCGTTATTGCTGACATACGGCCCCAATTGCTGCAAAAAGTGGTCAAAAATTGGGCCTCTCGGCTGGAATTTATTTGAGCCAGCCGCTGTGGCTACTTGCCCGAAATCATTTTCAAAACATAATGGCACACCCTTATCTTTATAATCAAGCTGAATTCTTGGCCATTACAGTAAATTGTATGCCTTTTATTTGTTCTCGAAAACCACACGTCTATAAAAAACACTTTTTATAAAAACAAAAAATACAGTCAACTTAGAAAAAGAAAGTGGAAAGTGGATTTACAACGAGTAATAACCCGCAGCGGTTGCCTGGCTATAATTCCTGTCAGTTGTAAAATCGACTTGAGCCTACGTCAGATCAAATGGATTAAAATTTGGAAGCTGAAATCAGCAAAGTTAAGCTTATAATAAATAAATGCAGCTTAATTCAAAGATCTTGGGCTCTCTCGAAGATTTTTTTTTATCCAACTTTACATTTAATTTCAGAGAAAAAGCTGAAAGATTTCATTATCTGGGGAGCAAGAACAGTGCAGTGGTACCCAAATTAGTTTGCATAAACCGCCGAATCGAAAAGGTATGAGGCTGCTTTAGGAATGATGTTTAATACAATGTTTACAGCTCTAATTCCATATTTTCATTATAGACGAAACCCCAATTTTAATTGATTAAATGCCGTTAAAAGCTATTTTGAATTAATAATTCAAAAAGTCCACATAAATAATGCTGAATCTTCTACTGAATACTGATGTATTTCAGTAGTATATAGAATTTGTATTATAAAAACCTTTTGCCTTGGGCAAAAATTTCCAAATTAATGATTAAGAATTTTAATCTTGTTGGATATAGTATACACCTTGGACTTTTGTTAAAAAGTTCATGTTAAATACAAAAATTGGGTATTGACAAGGCTCTCACTAGTCAACTGATAAGTCCAAGTGAGATCGCCGGGATTAAATGCCAATTTGTTTGGGCCAAAAGCCGTTAAAAGCTTTTTTTCGTCTATACTCCATAGAAAAACAATAATCAACGCATAATTTGTTTCGTCCTAAGGAAACATAAAAAATCGAATTAAATAGAATAAATTTAATTCATGCTTTCAAAGAAAATTAAAGAGAGCAAGCAAATTATAAAAAAAAAAAAATATTTAGTTTAGACATTATGTATTTATAAATCAAAATAAGATATTTTATTTTAAGCACGTGTACCAATCCCTCCACATGATTTCAACTCCTAAACAATCCACTTGGCAGTTTTTTTTTTTTAATTTTTAAAAATTCTTGATTTATATTTAAAAACTGATTTTTGTTTAAAATTAATTAACACATTTAACTAAAAGAACACAAAAGAAATAAAAAATCAACTATAAGAGCATTTTCGGGAAAATTGTACTAAAACTTATTTGTATTGATTTAATTATTTTTTTAATTTTTGTTTTAAGTTAAATTGGCAGTATAAAATTGTATGATATTTTTTTTTTATAATTTTATTAATTATGCTCTTGTATCTACGAACAAAAATGTCTTGGAATAGATTTTATTTTGGGTTAGATATAATTTAGTAGATTATATACGTTGAAGAATTGACATGATGTTGTTGTTTTTTTTTTTAACTTCAAAACAAAACAAAAATTAATAAAAATAATTTTTAAATATACATATTTATTGAAGGGAACAAAATATTTACGAATGTATATAAAACTTTTATTTATTTTTAAAATAAATTGCTTTCTTTTTTTAAAAACACAGAGCATCATTTTATAAAGAGTTCAGTTCTTTCTTTATTTTTTTAGTAAAATTCAAAATCCTTATCAAATAAAGACAACTGAAAGAAAAGAAAATAAAAAATAAAAAATAAAAAAAAGAATTCTTACTTTATTGATATTTTTATTTTATTTCATTATAATTTATTTTTTACAATTTCATACAAAAAAATTCAATTCATACATCGCATTCGAATTCATACACGTCTTCTAAGACAATATTATTATGTTTGCTTCTGATTTATATTTCTTATTCTGTATTTTATTATTATTTACTTAAATTTTGTTTTCCTAATCTAGACTTCTAAATTTATTTCATTAATTAAACTGAATTATTGACTTATCATTTTCGTTGTCGAAAATATTGCTATTAGTATTTTTTTCTGTTTCTTAATTAAGGTTTTATTTATTTTTTGCTTTTGATTTACATTTTTTATATTTTATTTCAACTTTGAAAATAAAGTTTTTTTTTATATTTTTTGTTTGCCTATCATATCTATTTTTTTTTTTTATTATTCATTTAATTTTTCAATTTGTTTATTTTCTTAGAGTTATTAGATTTGTTGTTGTTAATTTCGCTACTTCAGTATTTTAAATTGACTAAAAGCTAATGGCAATTTTTATATTTTATTACTAATCTTTGTTTTTTTTTTTTGTATTATTTACTCTTATTATAGATTTAACTAGTTTATTTATAAAAAAAAATCAATTCGCTCTAATTATGATGGTATTTTGTTTTAAAATAATAAATTTTTTTTTTGTCAATATCTAGTTCGTCTTTAATATTTTTATATACGTTTGTGTTGAAATAAAAATGGGATTTATTTAAGAATGAGTAATGCGTAAAATTGTCAGGAACGAATCTAATTTTGTGTTTTTTTTTTTAATAATTAAAAGTTGAAAATAAGTTCTGTTTTTTTTTTTTAATTCTTTATTACTTTTTACAATGGAAATAAAATTTAAAAATATTATTTAATTTAAGATCAATTTTGAATTCTTGGATTTTTGATGGTAGCTTTTTGGGGGAATTCTTAGGGCTCAACTTGGAAATTGCATTTAATTCTCCATTGGGGTTTTTTTTTTTTTTTTTTTTTTTTGTTCTCGGGGTGGCGTTATTTTTGTTGATAAATCTACCTAAGTTTTCATAAAATTTATTTGTTGGCAGTGTTGACGAAATATGTTTTATTTATATAAATATTAATTTATTATTAATTTTTTTTTTATATTTATTTGGGAGATGGTGAGGTTGTTATAATATGCAATTTGTATTATTTCTTAGCAAAAATGGTGACTTGAAAATTAGAAGAGGAGAAAAATACATTCGTATGATATGGTTCTGTAAAATGGCAGTTTAATATTATTATTGTGTTTTATTTTTTTATTACAATTTTTAAACTTAAAAATTATAGTTTTTTTTTTTCTGTACAAACATAAATTAGAAATAATCATTATAAATAGTTAGAAGAAAATTGTCTGTCACCGATTTATGCCTCAACATCATCTCGTTGGACGGAGATTTGCTAACAAAGTATTCGAATTTAGTGTATTTGTTGCTCCCCAATAGTACCATCATAATAATTTTAATTTTAATACTATTCTGATATTATTACCTAGTTCATGTCTAGAGGTTCAGTAGGTAGCAATGCACCTTGAATTTTTAATAATTATTTATGAATACAAACTGAAAATTATACAGTTTTTTTTTTTTGTTTTGTATAAAATAACGCGCAGATTCTGGAATTCGTTCGAAATTTCGATTCAATTACTTTGATTTTTTTTTTGTATTTTCATAGTCGATGTTTTTATTGATTTTTTTTTATATTTTTTTTTATTTTTTATAAAATTTTTTTTTTTTCTCTCCCATGAACACAGTATCATCATTTCTGTATGCATTTTTTCACTTAAATAAATGCACAATTTATTATAAGAAATAAATTAACATGAAAATAAAAAAAAAATGTTCTTTTTTTCTCCTTAAACATAATAATTTACAATGAACTTAATATTTGTTACAACTATTTTTTTTAATTTATTTGTTTGTATTTTGCTAATACTCCCAATATCATGCATCCTGAATTTCACCTTTAAGGCCAGGCACCCTGTGGTGTTGGTTGTGTCCTAATCGATTCGCTAGATCCTGTACAACATCGCGGAATATGACGGTGTCTATATTTTCTCCTAATAAATATAATAAAAACCAATCGCCCATTTTCGATCGCCGCACAATTATTTCTATAGCGTCTCGACGCACTAACCTATAAAATAAAAAAAAAAAAAATTAAATTAGAATGTTTCATACAAATATTTATTTTACTTATTTATTTTTTTTTTTTAACTATTTAGGTCTATAACTATGTTTTTTTTTTTTTTTTTGTGTTTGTTTCTAGGTACTCACCTAAATCGCATACGAAATAAATAAACTCTCATTCGAGGCGAGAATATAATAACCACCCTGTATATAAGTGTAAGTGTTGTTAAAATCGTTAACAAGATAAACCAAAACCAAAGGAAAATATAAATTTTTTCATTAACAACATTCAATGGTAAAATACATATGGCGTCATGTTTTTCCACCTTGAAGAAAAATTTTTTGTTTGATTTTTATTAGGTATAGAAAAATTGAAAATTCAGCAAAACAAAAATTTTGACAAATATTTTTACCTCCCCACTTGAGCCATATTTAAAAAATGTACATTTGGTCATTCGGGGAAAGATGTAAATCATTGGATCTAGTCGATCCTCCTGATCGGCTTCCATGTATGCTATCACATCTAAGCCAAATGTCATAAATTCGCCATCGAAAAATTTATTCATAAGAAACATTTGACCTGGAAGAGGAGAGAAAATTTAAGATTTATATTTTTACAAGAATTGGACGCAAGCAAAAAAAAAATGACCAAAGAAATGAAATATAAATCTTAAACATCAATATGTTTTTTTTTTTTTTCCTTTTTGATACTAAGCGCAGGTTCTCATAATTTCTAAAAACAAATTTTCAGATCGAAGGATTAATGACATTTTATTGTTTCAATTCGAATTTGACCCAAAGTTATTTTTTAAATAATGCTTTTTATTTTGATTGTGTGATGGAGGATGAAGCTAAACTTAGATATAATAATAAATCTAAAGGTGATACCTATATTTAAATGTTAGTTTAAACGAGAAATTTTTTTTTTTCTAAAATCCAATTTATTATTAATATTAAGAATAAACACTTTGAAATATAAGAATAAAACACAATTTATAAGTTTATTTTGGTTAAAAATATTATAAATAAAAGTTAATTAAAACTAATGCCAGTCCGCTTAGCTGAATTGGTAACTTTAAAAAAATTTTATTTCACTTAAACTATATTTTATTTTAAGCCTATTGGTAAATGTATTAGAAATGTTCACTTAGACTTGTTTTAATTTATACTTAAAATATCTAACGAATTTAGCTTTTTTACTTTGATGTTTTTGTTTTGTTTTGTGTGTGGATTACCCTATGTTCGGCTAATACACAACACAAAGCCGTGTGTACTACGTTTTGATGCCTGGAACATAAATGAAGATAAATTTAAATGAACCAAATATTGATTCTAACGCCCACATTATTCACTTTGGATTCAAACGGAGTACAAATCCGGTTTAAATCTATGTCCTTTATTATACTTGTCCAAAATAACCTATACGTAAGTACTGAAACAGATCTCCTGAGAGCAGTTTAATTTCATTTAAATTTATCTACTTTGGATTTAAAAAAAACTCAATAAGTGTGGATTAAATTAATTTTAATCTGGATTAAATTTTTAATCTAGATAAATTTTTTAATCTGGATTATTTTTTTAATCTGGATTAAATTTTTAATCCGGATTAAGCGAGTGAAAATTTTAAGTGTGTGTTTATTTAATTATCTAATTGACATGTTTTTGTTTTTTTTTTAAAGAATTTATTTCCATATTTTTTTAGAGTCTCTTTAGTGCGTATGACATCAGTCATATTTTTTTTCAAACGAACTTTCATTAAGTTAAAGTTGAATTTGTTAATAAAATTGGTTTAAGCGTGGGTTTAAATGTGACTAAATTCGAAAGTGTTTATAATTATGAAAAGTTAGACTGAAAACACACTGGATCAGTCTACACGTGTTTTTCTGTCGTATGAAACAAGAATCCATTGATTCTTCTGAAACAAAGCAAACCAACCAGGCGAAACAAAATAAACCGTTTTTATTTTCATGTTTTATGACTGGATTTGTATACAGCCACCCACCGCACCCGAACAAAAAATTTTGTTTTAAGCCAGCGTCGTTGTAGATTATTACATGCGGCACGTCCTTATGGCGCAACCCATACCGTACACGACACAACAAAAAAAAAAACAAAGACGAAACATAAAAACATGTTTTGTTCTCGATGGCTGAAGCTTTTTTTTCGGAAACAAAATTCTAATGTTGTGGTTTATTTGGAATTTTATTTATTTGGAAGTTCTCGTTCAAATATTTATTATGTTTTATCTCAACACACAATAAAACGAAATGGAAATGATTAATGTGTATTGAAACAAAAACGTTTTGTCTTATCGGGTGTATATTCAGCATTAGCCAACTATACCTACTATTAAAGTTAAACTTTGACTAATATTATTAGTGTCACGCCTTTAAGCTGTTTACAAATTTTGCGCCAATGATTTTAAAACTTGAAGAATGTGGAATAAACACATACCTACAAGTTTTTTAATTTGAATTTGAAAAATGTGGTGATGCCAATAATTGCTGTAAGATTCATGTTGTAGATATTGTGATTATATCTTAAGGTGACCCATTCCATTAAAAAAATATAACAAAAACTATAAACTTTGGATGTCACGTATTTATACACACGATTTCCCGCACAATTTTTGCTCTCAGTGTGTAACATCAAATTTGAAATATAAACAACAATTGTACTGCATTGAATTCCGCTGACTGCTGTGATCTCCATTAATTCAGTTCTCTTTTATTTACACTGGTCGTCTGGATATATTCCAAACAAGAGTTTCATTTCAATTAAATATCAAACAATATAATCGTTACATCGACCTTTCTGAGTTCAAATGAGCTTCATCAAAAAAAAAAAAAAAAAAAAAAAAAAAAAAAAATAAATAAAACAATTTTTTGATGACCTACAAAAGTGTACGTGTACTCGGAACATTAAAATTACACACCGCAATCCTTAATGGATTACCATGTGTGGCTTTTTAAAGTAAACAATAAAACATCGTGATATATGGTATCTACTCTTTCTCTTTCTTTCTTTTTCTGTCTCTCTCTCTCTCTCTCTCTCCATCAAACCAACTTACCTATCACATTTATAAGTGCTAATAATTCGCACACGTAGTATCTGTAGGCCCACCAGTTGTGATATCTGAATTTTAAAATTCAATATTAAATTAGTCATTGGCATAAAGTGGCGTTTATTTTTTTTTTTTGTTGAGGTTTATTTTATACTCACCTAAGATTTTCCCATAAATAATCTAAAAGTAATTTCTTTTTTTGCTTTTTTTCGGCTTCGGAGCATATTCCTATATCTAGGTCCATAATGAGAGCGTGAATCTTTCCGCCTTCCCAAGATTTCCAAAGCCATCTTGGGGTGTAAAATAAAATAGCCTGAAAATAGAAAATTAATAGTAAAGTTAATCATTAATAATCATTTATTTTTCATATTGCATAACTATTTTGTGGATCTTTAATTTTTTTTTGTTCTTAGCATTTCCTGCAAAATTTAATTTGGTTTCAAGTTTTCTCATATTCGGTTATCCTCTTCCAATGATCAAATTGAATTTGGTAACAGTAAATTGTCAGATTGGTATTAGGATTTTTGAATAAAGTTCCAGACCAAATGTTTTGAGCGATTTGAGATGGCATCATAAATGGTGTATTGTTAGTTGCGAAAAATAAGAACCAGAACCACGAAAATTCAATTGTAAAAAGCAAGCTTAGAACTTCTATGAATTTTTAAGGATACGAGATTCAGGGAGTAACTCTAGAACTCTGAATGAACTTCATTATTTTATTTCATCTAAGCTAAGAAAGAGTCATAGTTGGATAGTGATTCATCAGGCGTTCTTTGCAGACTTTGTGAATTATTGGGTCACATGGAAAAGGATGAGTTCAAGCTGTTTTCTCACTTTTTTAAGAAATTTCCTTGTTTCGTATGCAAAAAAAATGTACTGACCGAGTTAGATCTCATCTGATGAGCTCGATCTCACAGTAATTGTATCGATCTCATTTTGAAAGCTTTTATGAGAGATATACAAAAAGATGAGAAAATGGTTGATTGTATGAGATCGATCTCACAAATTATCAAGCATTAACTTGAGTTAACTCAGAATTAACTGAAAAGATGCTTTTGATGTTTAATCCAACAGGTTTGCTCAGTCGTTCCGCATGCATTTTCCACCGAAGAACACATGCAATCATTTTGTCATAGCCTTCGCAGATTAATGAAAAAACGAACATTTTTTTTTAGCTTATACCTGCTAGAGGTTTCCCCGCAAGGATAATAAGTCCTTCGGGGTTTTCCGCAAACATTTTGAGGATTATTATTTTACTATTGTTTCATAAGTAAAAAATTAAAAATAATGTGGTATTACGCATTTTTTAGAGAAAGAAAGCCATAAAAATAAAACAGCTTTAAAAATTATATCTAAAGATTTAAGCAAGATAGCTATTATCCTTACTTAAACGCAGTTACAAGAGCTAGTATTTCTTCCCAAAATTCTTTACTCAAACGAAGTTTCTACAATTAATGTTAACGGAAGAACAAAATCTCTTTTGCTAAGCTAGAACTTGGAATTCACTTGGTGAATTAGGGGGCACCCTATTATATTGTCAATATCACTTACCAAAGGCAATTCAAAAAAAGCATGCATTTTGTTTTTTTTTTTAAACCTACACCCCCCCCCTGTACCATACAAAATATGTATTCAAATGTTTGATATTAAGCTGCAAACACCACTTTATCATAAACTGTGACAAAAAACTGCTTCATTAGATAACGCTAATAACTAGCCTGTACTTACTAATCGTCCTGCTTTTCTTTTTTCTTTGCTCCTTCAAGAATTTGTTTTATAGGCAGATATATAGGGTGATTTGCATATGATGCATCGAAACCATAAAGTATGTTGGGTGGTTCAAAAAAAAAAAAAAAAAGAAATCGTATGGTGGAGGGGGGCAATTTTATGAAAGAGTCTTAAAAAAAAAAACAATAATTCAGAAAAAAAAAAAAAAACAGCTACCCTTAGGTACAATATTTCGTTATAACTTTTCTTAAAGCTAAAATTCCATTTATCAACGTTCGTTTTAAATCAACTTTTTTGAGTAAATACTAAATTTTTTTCAAAATTTTACGTAATTAACTGCTATTTTTGTTTTACAAATTTAATGCGTTTATAAATTTTTAGTCAAAAACAGAAAACCGGATGCTTTAATGACTTGTACCAACTTTTTGAGAAAATTGGAAACAACTAAAATTAATCTACTTTACTACCGACGTAGTGAAAATAAGAAATTAATAAGAGCATTGAATATTAATAACGTAAGATTGTGGACAATATTTTAAATTTTTTTTCTTCAAAGTGTTGAGTTTGAAAATTATTTTTCAAAAACTGTTCACCAAAACAACATTATGTATTTAAAAAGAAAATAAAAGAATAAATTTCTAGCTTTACAAAAAGGTATAGCATGGCATTTTAAGTATGTATTACAGTTGTTTTGTAACAATTTTTTTATATTATTTCAGAAAATTGCCCCTCCCGGCTAAAGGGGGGGAGGTAGAATTGACACTCCTCCTTTACGATTTTTTTTCCTTGTATCGACTTAATCTACATACACTCTCTAGCCTGTACAATGATTTGTTTTATATTTGGGTCCATCTAAACAAATTATGTGACCCCCCCCCCCCCCCAGAGCAAAATCCTAGTTACGCCGCTGATTCTTTGCAGTACCAACACAAGAAATCAGAAGCAACTTGCCGTCTTGACGTGTTTAGTACTGATGGCGTTGTAGTCTCCTTACTTTTCAGACAGATGCAAAATATAAAAATTTTTTTGCATTTATTCAAAAATATTAGACGGATAAATAAATTAAAAAAAGAAACAAATCAATATGAAATATCTTATTCTTAAATGAGGTCAACACGCTATAGTGAGTTATAACTTGTAAGTCAAAATGAAATATTTATTTAATCCAGTTCATGTGGTCACAAAACATTGTTTATATTAGAACTTAAAAAATGTTTAGTATTCTTCCTTCTGACGAAAAAAAAAAAAAAAAAAAAAACAGAAAAAACAACAAAAGTGGAATTTCGAGTGAAATGTATTATTAATTTTGTATTTTTTATTTATATGTCAGTTATTAGACAATTTCTCAAAAATTACTCTTCGCGTGGTAGATATAATAATATCAAGATTTATCATTTCCGAACTTATGTCATGGCTGCCCTGCTTGTGCTCGTGACCTTACAAAAATACCTTATTAATATCTATGATGCGTATACAAAAAAAAATAGGAAAAAAAAATATATAGGTATCTTTGGTTTTGTCTTATTCTAACGGGTGATTTTTTGGCTGGTTTGGTTTTGGCAACACTGGTTTTGACAGCTGACGTGTGTTTAGTACCTTGTGTCACTGTCAAACAGCTTCAGTTTGGTTTGCAATTTAACCATGGATCGTCTTACAAATGAACAACGCTTGCAAATTATTGAATTTTACTATAAAAATTCGTGCTCGGTTCGAAATGATCATCGCGCGCTGCTTGTGTTCAGCGATGATGCTCATTTTTGGTTGAATGGGTACGTAAATAAGCAAAATTGCCGCATTTGGAGTGAAGATTAGCCAGAAGCATTGCAACAGCTACCAATGCATCCCGAAAAAGCCACTGTTTGGTGCGGTTTATGGGCCGGCGGCATTATTGGGCCATATTGGGCGAATCGCAGCGTTACTGTCAATGGTGAACGCTACCGAGCGATGATAACAAACTTTTTTTTGCCCGAAATGGAAGTTCTTGACTTGCATGATATGTGGTTTCAACAAGACGGTGCCACATGCCACACAGCACGCGAAACAATGGCGCAATTGCGAGGCGAGTTTGGTGAACAGTTAATTTCACGTTTCGGGCCGGTCAATTGGCCGCCTAGATCGTGCGATTTGACACCATTAGATTATTTTTTGTGGGGGTATGTCAAGGCTAATGTCTAAAGGGACAAGCCCGCTTCGATTGACGCACTGGAAGCCAACATCCATGCATTCATTCGTGAGATACCGGCCGATATGTGTGAAAGAGTATGCCAAAATTGGACTCAGCGGATGGGCTACCTGAGACGCAGCCGCGGTCAACATTTGCATGAAATTATCTTTAAACATTAAATTGCAAGGTTCAAACTATCGATTCAAATAAATATTTCATTCATTTTTTCGAATTTTTTGTGTTTTTTTTAAAAAAAAGTTCTAAACCTCTTAAAAAATCACCCATTACTTTCAGAACATTTATATAAATTAAGTTACAAACTCATGATGATGGGCTATAGTTAATTCATGACAAAATCTCTGAAAGATTTCAGGAGATTTGAGAGATTAAGTCAACATACATGCCAAATGTCTTGTCAACACATTTCATGATTCTCGCTATAAGTTATTTGAATTTCGTCAATAATTTAGGAAAAAAAAAAAACGAAAATAAGAAAACAAAAATCATATATGAGTTCAACAAAAATTGTGTGTTGTCTCTAAAATTGCTCAAAGAAGTTTATAAAAAAACTAGAAATGTATATAGTTCAATACTTTAGAACTGAAAAGTCTTAACTTTTGTTTGTTGTTGTAAACCTAAAATTTATAATTCAGCTATATATTTATCAATTTAATTTATTTTTCTTGGAATTGTAATTTAATTTGAAGAGGTTAAAATTTGTTGGTGTAAATTTTTTGGCAGTTGACTTATGTCACACTGAAGACTATTAATTAGACGAAGGCGTGAAGTATTAATTCAGTCACGCTTTACTTACCACAAAATTCTTTTCAAATTGAAATAACGTCAACAGAGTCATAAAATTGTTTCATCCCCAATCAAATTAATTACGCCTACTACACACAATAATCTTAATAACTTGGAGAAATTAAATTCGAAAATAGAAAATCAGCAAATTTAAATGATTTATTTTCTGTTTTATCAAATTAGTTTTTTTTTTTTTTTATAAATAAAATACCAAAATTTATATACAAATATTTTCAAAATATCCTGGGATTTGTTTTTAATAAATCTGTGGTACTTACTAAGGCAAAACCTGATATGTCAATCTTTTAGGAAAATGATTTTTATATTTACGGCACCACTGTAGTAGATATAGAATGTCACATCGGCAAGATTTATATTTATGAGACAAGCAGACTAGCTCATTTCAATGTTCGCAAATACGAGCTAAAGAGGGATTTCTTAAAATTCTGAATTTTAATGTAATCTATATCTAGACGTGAGGGATTTGGTTGACAAAAAAACGACATCGGGGACTAACAACACCATTACAGAAAAAAATGGAATTTCCATACAAATTATCGATAAGAAGTACCTATGTTATTCATGCCACCGGCACTGGTAAAACAGTTTTTCTCCGTGCTTAAGTTTAGCCTCGAGAATTCTATGCGCTTGGTTAAGCCCGAAGGGAATTAGTTGCTGTTGTATTTAAAAAGTAAATTGGTTTTTCGACCAATTTTCTCCGGCCTTGCAAAAACAGGCTTTATATAGGCTTAAAAAGAATAATTTTAGAATTAAGAGGATACAACAACAACATTACTGAGCATGTATAGTATAGTATTTGTTAATTTTAATATTTAAGAATTTACTTTCAATTTTTACTTGCTCTATAGGGCAAGTATTGGTTTCGTGTAAAAAAAAGTTATAATCAAAACTAACAATTCGATAGTCAAGAAGTCCGCAAAAGTGGGTTTCATCATGGCGTCCGTCAGTCTGTACGTCTGTGCGTCTGTGCGTCCACTGTAATTTGAGCTATAGCCAAAACGGGTGAACCAATTTGCATGAAATTTGGTACAGAGCATTTTTATGTGATTCCCTAGAGGGGAAATTCTAATTTTTGTTTTAGCTCATCTAGAACGGGTAGTTGCCATACAAATATTTTGGTTTCTTCAAATTTTCTCGAAAAGAGCTCTAACGATTTTGATTAAACTTCCTAACTGTAATAACCAAGTCAATTGTAAGAAAACTGCATTTCAGGTTTTTCTCAAAAAATTCACATTACGGAACTAGGAATTCCGCAGATTTTTTGAGAAAATGGTCTTATTTTTTTGGTTATTCGCGTATATCTTTGCCATGGTTGGACCGATTTTGTTATAATTTTGGAAAGATAAATGGCAATACCGAACGGTAATATGTGGTACGAAGCCATTTTATAACACTTTTTTCTGCAGAATCATTTTGCTGCACATAAAATTTTAAAGTCCTATAATGTTACGTAGGTATATTTGTATACCCGCAGCTACATCTTGGGCCTATGTACCATATAAATACCAACACATATTCTCACCGCAGCACCAAAGACTATAATATCTATAGACAGCAATTAATCACAATAAAGTATGTAAGTAAATAATAATTTTTTTATACCTACGGCAGCAGTTTTGCTTTTTAAAGTATACATAAGTATCTGTGTTTTAAAAGTGACAATGCGCAACTTAACATGTGTCCACTTTTTAGGAGAGGAAGCTATCAATAGAGCACTAAATCATTCTATGAGTGGGTGCTGACACATTATCGTTAGTTTATAATTGGTGTCTCCATTTCCTAAAACCAGTGGTTAGAGGGGACATTTTTTAAAGACAAACGAAAAAAAAAAATAGAAATCTTTTCTTATTAGATAGTGACTTTTTACGCTTGACACTTGACAATATTTTAAAATGTGTAACAAGGCTAAATAGTTTGTATTTTACTGCGGGTGTCAAAAAAATTGAAAAGACTACAAAATGTTACATTGGAATAATTTACTGTCATCACGACAAACATAAATGCATTCATTTAACATATACACTCCATGTCACTTAGTAAAGGGACTATTTGTGTATGGGAAAAAAAGGTTAAAGAATTTTTTTTTAATTTTTAAACTTCAAAATTAAATGAAATGAAAGAAAAAAGTATTAGGGCAAGGCCACGCGACAATTGAGCGACAAGCAACATTTCTGAGCGACTTTGCTCTGCTTTCAAATATGTTCTATTTTTTCTATTGAATCCTGAGGGACAAAGTTTAATATGTATCTACGGAGCGATTACAACGTTTGAAAACGTTACTTAACAACAGAATTTGTACAACCAGCTGTTGAAGAGAATTGTCTCTCAATAAACTGTTAGTTGTCCTTGTCGGTTGAATTTGTCGCTCAGTAACTCTGATGTCCATTGCGTGGCGTAGCCGCAACCTGGATTCAGCCACGCAATGAGCGTCGAGCGACTAAGCGATTGAGCGATGCAAAACAATTAAAACACGTGGATATCGTATGGGGGTGACCACATTAACTCTTAACGACTTGCGATTTTTTTAAGCGACAGATCTACGCGACGTCGCTCTGCAATAAAATCTGTTTAAATAAGTAAAAACATGGATAAAATAAACGCAGAAAGTTTGATTTCAACTGTCCAAAGCCGTTCAGTGCTATGGTAGGACTAAAGACTTTTTAATGTTTAATGATGAAGAGTTTATTAAGAATGAGAAAATAATTTTAGTTTTCAATAAACAATTATATGAATGAATACTAAACAATTATATACAAAGCGAAGTTAATTAATTTATACAGTGAGTTAAATTACATATTATAATACCGCCTCTTAATTTAAGTCAATATTAATAAATTAACCATATTTAGTTTAAATAATATACAAAAATAAGCTAAACTAAATTTTTAAATTTAAATTATTGCGATGTTTCTGGAATAAAACTCGAGTAATTCCTTTTGTCATCACATCTGCCAATTGATCGCCACTTGCTCTGTATTGCAATTTGATTTCATTATTTGCGATTGCTTCACGAATAAATTTGTATTTAACATCTATGTGTTTCATCCTTTTGTGTTCGCGTGGCTCTTCCGCCACCTTAATACAGGACTGGTTATCCTCATAAATGACGGTCGGTGTTTTCAAAACAAAACCCATCTCACGAAGCAAACTTCTCATCCACTTTGCCTCGCAGATGCCTTGTCCAAGCGCAATGTATTCTGCCTCTGTAGATGACAAACTCACAGTAGCTTGCTTTCTAGATGCCCAACTAACAGTATTGTTGAAGACTTTAAAAACATATCCGGAAATAGACTTTCTGTCGTTTTTGAATCCCTCAGGCAAATCCATGTAAATGTTTTCTGTGAGCTCGCTGTTTAAAAATGCACCCTTTACATCCATTTGGTGTACATGCATGTTGTTGTGTGTTGCAATAGATAACAGTGTTCGCATTGTTGTCAGTTTTGCGACTGGAGCATAAGTTTCATTGTAATCGAAACCAAATGTCTGCGAAAATCCTCTCGCAACTAGACGCGCCTTATATTTGTCGATTTCACCATCTGCTTTCCGCTTCAGTTTGAAAACCCATTTACATGACACTGATTTTCTTCCCTTTGGCAAATTACACTCAGTCCAAGTTTCATTTTTGATCAGTGATGAGTATTCTTCTTTAATTGCCTTCTCCCATTCACGCCAATCACTTCGTTGATTTGCTTCGGTGATTGTAAGCGGATCGTTATCAACAAATTGCTGAGCTGATAATGCGAAGTGTGCATCCATTTCTAACTCTCCGTATCGCTCAGGTGGTCGTCGATCTCTTGTGCTACGTCGTAAACCAATTTGGTCGATGTCTTCCGTACTGACACTGTAATCGTTGTTGCAACTATCACCCATGCCATCCATATTAGTACTGTGGTTATTAACGTAGCTGTCAACGATGCTATCTATATCTGCACCCTGATCAAACAATGATGTTATCATATCAGGTTCCATTTTGTTTGTTGACGATACATTCTCTACCGCCTCTGAAACTCGATTCAATACTGAACCTTCGTTGAATATCACGTTTCTGCCGACAACCAATGTATTATTTTCAACGTTCCACAATCTATAGCCATTTTTTGCATATCCCATCATGATACATTTGACAGATTTTTCATCAAGTTTAGATCTCTTTTCTGTCGGAATATGATTGTAACAATTTGCACCGAATATCCGAAGATTAGATAAATTCGGTTTAGTCCCAAACCAAATTTCTGCTGGAGTCTTGCTGAAGAACTGTTTTCCAAAAGCAGTAGTCGGACAGCGGTTTTTTACGTAATTCGCTGTTAAAATTGCTTCCGACCAAAACTTCTTGTCGAGAGCGCTTGCATTCAACATAGTTCTTGCTTTTTCAACCAGAGTTCTGTTAAGTCGCTCAGCCACTGAATTCATTTCAGGATTATAGGGTATCGTATTAATCAACTGAATGCCTCTTACTATGCAGAACTTTTTGAAATCGTTCGAAATATATTCGCCGCCATTATCTGCCTTAAGCTTTGCCACCTTATAGCCATGTAAAGCTTCTGCACTTGCAAGGAACTCTTTAAACCTTTCGAAAACTTCACTTTTTCGTTCAATGCAGTAAACAGTTGTCGCCCTTGAAAAATCATCGGTAAATGTGACGAAGTATCTGGATCCTTCATGTGAAGGAACAGGCATTGGTCCGCAAACGTCGCTATGAATCAACTGTAGAATGCGATTCGATCGTACTTCCTTCTTCTTTGGAAATGGCAATCTCGTCTGCTTTCCAAATACGCATGATTCGCAAAATTTGTCATCCATGTTGACGTTTAAGTTTTCCAGCCCACTTACCATTTTTCGACGGACCATCTTTTTCATGTCGCTTATATTCAAATGTCCCAATCTAAAGTGCCAAAAACTTTGGGGTGAAATCTTAAGATTTTGTTCACCAGTGAATCCAGCAAATGCGCTTTTATCAATTTGAAACTCTACCTCATAAAGCCTTCCAGAACTACGCGCTACAAAAATCGTTTGACCATTCAGAGACACATATGCGAAATCTCCATTAAAAATTACGTGACATCCACGTTTGGTCAAACTGCGAATTGATAACAAATTACATTTTAAACCTTTAACATGTAATACATCTCTGATTGCTTTTGTTTCACAATCGCCATTATGAAGTGTTTTCACCAAAATGTCTCCGCGTTGCTTTGCCACAAGATTAGCATTCTTCTTAGCAACTGAAATCTCTATTTCTTCTATGTCAACCAATTCATGAAAAAATGATTCGCTGTTTGCCATGTGCTCTGTAGCACCTGAATCCAGAATAAACTTTATGGATGCGCTTTTTCGATTGGTTTTTGGCTTTACTTCTGTATTTAAAGTTGTTTGTGCTTTTATCACACTATCTACTTTGGATACACATTTGCTAATCGCACTTAACGAAACAACAGCTTGGTTCGATGACGTTGCATTGGCATTTCCCTTATTTGATCCTTCCTTCTTGAAGAAATTCTTGTTGCCCTTCTTTTTCGTCCTCTTGCTGCATTGAGACTTAATATGACCCACCTGACCACAACCATAACAGATAATATTTGCGTTCATTGCAACTGATGTAGCTCTTCCACTTGAAGTACCCGATTTCCGTTTGTTATGCTCATCTAATAATCGACACTTGACGAAATCCAATGTGAGATTTGTCTGTTCTATCGTCTCGATAGCAACCACTAAAGTATCGTAGGATTTTGGTAACGTGAGCATCAATGAAATGGCGATATCGACGTCTTCCATCTCCTTTCCAGATCCCTTTAAGTCACGAATTAATTTGTCGAAGTTCAAAATATGTTCCTTCATGTCATCGCCTTCACGATAGACCATTGAGTGTAGCTGACGTTCCAATAAAATTCTACCTGCAATAGTTTTTCGTTCAAAAATGCTTACCAATCCATCAACCATCTGCTTTGCTGTAGATTTTCCTTTGATGTTTTCCAACTGGCTGTCGTGCACGCTTTGAACAATAATATTTTTGCATCTCTTTTCTTCTTGTTTAATTTTCAACTTTTCTGGAACAGTTTTCGCAGCTTCAACTAGAGTTTCGAGGTCCTCTTGAATGAATATTCCCAGGTCTTTTTCATCAAGTGCAACTTCGATTCGGAAACGCCAATTATTGAAATTGGTTCCATCGAAAAGCGGAATACCAGTTTTGGTATTTGGAGATGCTTCATACATTTTTGATTAATAAAAAAACAATTCACCAAAGCTTCCCTATACAAACGTTCCTGGGCCCATAACCTAAAGACTTTTTAATGTTTAATGATGAAGAGTTTATTAAGAATGAGAAAATAATTTTAGTTTTCAATAAACAATTATATGAATGAATACTAAACAATTATATACAAAGCGAAGTTAATTAATTTATACAGTGAGTTAAATTACATATTATAATAAGGACAACCACAAAAATTATAAAAATATAAATGTCACCGATAAAGAGTGGAAAGAAGTTGGACAAATTTGTAATTGTTCTGATAAGTTTTTATTTAATTTATCTTAAAAAAACAATAGTGTTTTTTTTCTATGTCCAAATTCTCAAAAATATTGTAATTATTAGGTTATTTCTTAAATTCTGCGAAGATTTTGATATAAGTGATGAAATTCACCATAAGGCGTTTTTCTTTTTAGTTCTGAGTTGGTTTAGGGCAGAGCACTGAGCGGAGTAAACTCTGAGCAGAATGTGTTCAGATCACTCCGATTTAATTATGAAACACACATGAGCACTGAATATTCATATCTGTCAAATTTCATGAAAACTGTATGAAGTTGGCTGCGCTCAGCTATTTACTCCGTTTGCTCGGTTATTTTATTCAAAGCTCATGGAGCATGCTCCGAGCTAGCTCTGAACGAAAAAAGAAACAGAATAAGGAACTTGGATTATATGTACATATGTTAACGATGAAAATACTGAACTAAAGAAGAAATAGCTATGACTACTTCTGTCAAAAAACATCAAACTTGAAAGTTTTATTATAACTATACTCCAGGACCAGGAAATTCTAGAATACACCTTACAGAAATAAGTGGACCTCCCATTGTGTTTATTAAATTCCACCAAATGGTTGACTTAAATCACCAAATAGCCTTATTTACCCTAGTAGAAACCCGATAACAGTATTAATTGTATAGTCAAACAGAAGTATGATAGATTTTCTGGTAGAAAAGTCGAATTAAACTTTTAAATATCAACTCTAAGACAATTGGTTTGACATTATTGGGATACAAAACAAAGGCCAGGTAAAGTAATACAATAGAAATACCAATATTTTAAACACCAACAAAATATCATTACTGATTACTGAAAATAATTAAAAGAATAGGACCTAGGTGGCTACCATAAGGGAACACCTGATGTTCATAGAAAAACCTTAGAATAATGTTTTATCATTTTTAACTCATTGAAATCTTCAAGATGAATATGACTGTAACGAATCTACGCAGGCTTTGGGAGTAAAATTCGCAAAGCTCAAGCTTTTTTAGTTGCGTTTGAATGTTTACCGAATACAAAAAAAACTTCAATCAAAAACAAATTCACTTTTTATACTCAAACTCAAACAAATAAATCCAATTTCTCAATAAAAATTTGTAAAAAAAAAACATTTAATCATAATCAATTGACTTTGAGTGTATAACAAGCACATTTAGATTTGACAGTTTTTATTGTCCCGAAGAATATCAGGGGCTTATAGAACATCAAGCATTTAACATTTAGGTGCCAGGCAAAATGTATTTATATTCGCACGTCAATTGCTGTAAACGCCATGTTCTTGTCTCTCAAATTGTGTCGTTTTTCGTTAGTAAAAACGTCCAAACACGCGTCACAATGCATTCATTATTCAAGCTAAATCACCTTTTAGTGAATATACGAATACTACGAGTAGGTATATTTATATAGACATGCAAAATAACAAATTAGTAAAAACTATTTTCCAAGGTTTAAATATCATAATGCGGTAAATTATATTGATCATAACTTGAATTTGACATATTTATTTTGGCCTGTGGCCATAATCGTCAAAGTAAACGGGAATTTCCTAAAATATTTTTTAATGGTCTTAATATTTTTTCAGCAGCAGCAGCAGTATCAGTAGATTGTGATGGTGATTTCATTATGATTTCGTGGGAATAATTTATTTAAGTAATTTATAACAGAATTCATAAGTTTTCAGTACTTCAGTCATATTGTCAGTAAATAACTCTCACTTGACGAGATAGATATTGAATTGAAAAGAAATGTCAACAAAAACTTTATAAGTAGTATTTTTAATTTTTTTTTTAATATTTCGGGACAAGAGATATTTTACTGTAAATATATTTAAATTATTTGGTTACAACGTGAAAGATGTAAAAGATTTAGTTTTGGTAATAAATTGCGTGTTTACAATGCTGAGGTTTTTTTTCAAAAATCAAAATTATTCCAAAAATAACAAACGCTACAAAAGAAGGTATGAAATGTACATAGATTAACCAAAATAACATAGGAAACTTTATTACACGAACCATTTTGAGATTATTGTGGGTAAGAAATCCTTATTATTGTAATGTTCTACCTTAGTTCGATAGTAAAACTTATTTCCTTTGAATAATAACGTCCACTTATTTACTTTACAAAATAAACACACTTTTTTCACATCAAATCTATTTTATTATTCGCCAATCACAATAGTATGCAATTTAAAATTCACTTATGGATGCACTTTTACTTCTTACTTTACGCTATCAAATTCAAAACTAAACTGTGGCCACTCGCTTGAAAACATCTCCTCATATAGGGAATTGCTTAGTTCTAGTCTTCACTAGTATCCTCTGGAATATTCGAGTATATCTCCTTCTAGTAGTTTCCATTCCAGTCGCTGATAGATGGAACATTGGAATTGATACTCAGCTGAATCACAAGATGGCACTGTAAACGGTTGAAGGTTTGGTGTTTAGCTTTTCAGAGAGAAGGCGCTGCAAACATTTAGAGGATTTTCTTTTGTTTCAAATTCAAAGTAGCTAGTTGTGTACTTATTAAATCGTTACAATATTGAAACTAAGCTCATTACTCCCAATTCAAAAAAAAAAAAACTACACGAAAACTTGAAGTTCGAGTGTCGCCTTTCTTTGTTTGTAAAACTATACATCGATTTATAATTATTTACATGAAAGAAAGTGAATAACGGTTTAATGGCTGATTTTCAAGTGATCAAAATTGAGTAAGCACCTTCAAAGCCTAAACTTTTTTAATCGTAAAATGATAAGATTCAAATTATACGAAAACCGAGACATGACCTTACCTTCCCAACTTTAGAACATTTTTACCAGTTATGAATAATGTACTTAACTAATGTGGAAACCTTGTTAAAATGAAAGAGTTTTATTGTATTGTAGTAGCAGCACTAACTGCGGAACTCTGGAACAAATTCGAGAAAATTGCACTTGCACTTGTTTTTAAAAACTCCATTGTTGCTACTGCCTATCTATTGAATCGTAAGTGCTTATGGAATTTTCGTTTTACGTCATATGGGTATTTGGCTTGGAGATGAAAAAAGTAGGGTCAATGTGGGTAAATGTAAACAGAGCCCAAATTCGCCTTCGGATGAATTCATTAACTGTCACATACATGTCACTCATTCGGAAGTTTACAGTTTTCAATTGGTATAGTGTTTTTTTTTAAGGAAATGTTGAATTTAATAGTGTTTTACAGGTCTGGGGGCATCGGGAAATATTAATATTTTTTTAAACAAAATTCGGAGTTTCATTTTTAGTCATAAAATTTTATTGGAAAAAATAATCTCGAAAGGATTTATCTTTTTTTTTTTGTTTAAGCTTACCCTGGAAAATATTATTAAGATGGGGGTGAATATAAACAAATTTTTGGGGTAATTATAGTTAATATTTTGGTAACATAATATTTTGGTTCAAAATTAAAATTGGTAAAAATTTAAGGAAGTATTTATTTAAAATTCAGTACACGCTCAATATATAGTGAATCTCGTAAGAGTGAACTATCGAATATAATGAACACACAACATTTTTTACAGACTACTTTTTTAAGAACATAACAAGAATTTTCCAGCTACAATGCGTTTACAGTTTTGTCGACTGACTTTTAAGCAGTTTTACCGTTCACGTGGATTGTGCATTCAGTCACTTGTCCCAGTTAACACAAGCTAAACGTTATGCTAACTTGTATGACATATTGTGGTTGACATAGGCGAATCGAACGAAAATGGAGTCTTGTACGAAATGGTTGCTGATTTTTTGCTGATTGGGATCCATTTTCAGTTTCATCTAAGGATGATGTTTATAAATTTTTTGATAGGGTTATTGAGTGGACAAGATATAACAATGCACATTTTTTTGATATCATAGTTATGAAACGTTTGCAGGAAAAAGCGGGACAAATCAATTTAAATGTGAGGAAGGCACAAACAAAAATGATTTTTCTAATTTTTTTCTAAGATTTAATTCAAATAAAAAAAAAAAAATCTGCCTGGTACCTACTTATGTTTTTTTTAAAGTGCTTTTTTATGAATTATAAAGATTATTTTGTTGTTGTGTATGAAATGTTTTTTATTACATAATTAAAACTTTACACGGGACAAAATTTACCTTTTGAATCAAATTCTACGTTGAAAAACCTTTTAAGGTTCTCTCTCGAAATAGTGAACTATCTCGATATATATAGTGAACATGCCTGGCAGGGTTAACTTGGGGACACTTTAGTGTCATTTTGACACCTTTTCAGCACCCAGACACCAGGACACCTCTTTTTAAAAATACATCGATTTTGGACACTTTTTAAAAATGTAGCAACCCTTTGGACACTATTTAAAAAAAAAAAAAATTGAACGGAAAACGTTGTCAATCAATCAAAAAATAAAAATACCTACACCACACATGTCTATATGTATTTCTGGTTCCATCTTTCATACTCTAAATCCCAAACTGAAGACAATGAAGTACTTTTAATAAAAACAAATGTTTTGAAATATTACCAAAAAATATGTATGTATGTATGTATTTCACAGCTAGGATTAATATTAATGATAAGAAATTATCTGTGTAACGTTTCTTGGACCCAGAAATTATAAATTGCGAAAAGAATCAAACTACTTTGATTTGGTTTCAGAATTTAAAAAATTAATTTATAATCTCGAGAAAGAGTACAAAGCTTGGAAGTTAAAAGCCAATGGTGTTGATTTTGAAAATTGTTTTAAAATTAAAAATATAGAACAGTTTTGGTTCAAAATAGGAAACTTGAAACTATAATAAAGAAATAATGTGATGAAATTTAAGAGTTTTTTAAAACTTTTTACGCAATTTCTGAAATACTTGTTTGTTCATTAAAATTTGAATAATTGAAATTTCTAATGGACACCTTTTTTCCTCTCGGACACCTTTTTTGACACTTTATGAAAATTCTCAGAGGTAACACTGATGCCTGGTTGTAATTACTTCTCTATATCGAGCGTCTATTGTAATAATTTTGTTGCGAAACACATTTCATGACCTTCAATTCTAATGCATATCCTTTATCTATCATAAGCCCTCTGTTCTAAAACTTCAAGATGATTAATATTGCTGTTTACATTTACCCCATAAATGAGAATCATTATATTAATACGTTAACAATTTTTTTGTACTCCCTTTATAATAAACTTAAACCGAACGCCCGACAGTAAAAAATATACCATTTGAAAGCTATTATTAATTAGAAGTGGCATCAGAAGAGATTATGTGAATCCGTCGATTACTTACATGTAAAAATTTTAAATAATGGTTTCCCATACAAAGTCTAACAAAAAAAACAAATTCACGATACACACGGCTTGTTGTCAACACCCGAGCGTAGTGTGCCATACCAAAAGTTCACTTCCAACGTGTTTCATGTAGCTTAGACTCAATATTTGTTGTTTCGTTCCGAATGATGTACTCTACATCTATTTACAATGAGTAGGGATCAGTAGTGAAATTTCGGAGCAGATTTGTACAAAAAAAATGGAGTAAATAGGAAATTTCTGGAGTAGATTCGAAAAAAAGAAAAAACCTTCAAAAATTGTATTTTTATCAAAAAATAAATAAATCACATACACAAATTCACTTTCAGAACTGAATAGAATTTTAAAATTAAACGTTCAGAGCCAGAGTTGGTTAGAAAACTGAACAACACAGCCCTTTCATACAGTTTGGCTAAAATTTTTTTGATATTTTTAGTGTCGGCAAAAAGGAGTAGATCTAAAAAAACGAAGTATTGGAGTAGATTTATTTTCTCAAAATTGGAGTAAATTTACTCCGATTGGAATAGGGTTCTAACGCTGAAAATAATAAATACAGATGGTCGAATTTCGACCACAGGCTATACTAGTACAAAATAAAACCAGAACTGGGTAAATATAAACATAACTATTTTTATGGACTAAAGGCCGTTAAAAGCTATTTAGCTTTCGGTTACGTTTTACAAAATTCTGATTTGGGATAATATAACGAAACTAGCGTGTTTAAGAAAAAACAATCTGAACGAGTCTAGAGAAATGCCAATCTATAACAATGTATCGGCAATAAAATCTGGCTTGTATTAACGCTTCGTGACTTGAAGAAAAAACTCTGGGTACCCGAAGTTTGCCTACTGGGCATAAGCGTCCGCAGGGGCGTGGGGCGGGCGGGGGGGTGGCAAGGGAGCACTTGCCCTCCCCTGGCTCTGAGTTACCACTTTTGACTACCAACGTTTTATCAGTTCTTTTTAGGGAATTATGAATTATTTGTCATTTTTAACTTTTTTTCGTCAAATTGCATACGCTGCCCCCTCTAAATCTGGACCTTGGTCGAATAAATAAATAAATTTTTTCGGTTTGCACCCCTTGTAGCCAATGAAAATCGTTAACTTTTCTTAAAAATGGATTTAATTTTTGATTATGTTGAAAAATTGTTCACATATGTAACTCTTTAACTCTAAACTTATAAGTCATAGGAAAAAATATTGGAAAATTGAGTTGGGTATGGAAAAGAATAAAAGATTTGAGAACAAACTAATTTTAGTGACAAATGATGTAAACGAAGTGTCCGAGTTCAGAAATGCTGTTGGCCAGTTCTTTGCGAAGAAAATATATTCCCATCAGCATCCACCTGTTCCGTGAAAATACATAGATGGATAGCAAAATACAAAAGTCTACGAGTACTCAGGGAAACCATAGTCATTGTAATGGAAGCACTGCAAGAAACTGGGGGACGATGGAAACCATGTTACAAAACAACGAGCCCTTCAACATTATTGCTCGTGTTCGAATTCGACTTTTTTAGTCTGTTTGTTCACAATGGCTCATTACTCGTCGATACTAGTCACAAATATTTTACAGAGTTGACTAGAATATATTAAGTTTAAAAGATTAGATAATTTACAAGTATTTTGAATTTCGAAGAAGATCGGGAGAATGCTGACAATTCCTTTGTTTGAGTGAATCAGATATTGAATCAAGTTAGCCGAAAATTGTAAAGAAACAAATTCACCGATCCAATTTTTTTTCGTCTTAACCCGAAAATTATTTTAGAACATCAATTTTCGTTTCTTGCTTGGATTCTCTAATGCCCCTTAAAGAGCGGTTGTCAGAAGAAAAAAAATCCGCATAAATGCAATAGCCGTGTTTTATTATCTACGGATCTGGATCTGGATCATCCCTTGACAATAAAACGATACGGATCTTAGTGACAACTGTGTTGTATACGTCTCTCTATTTTCCTTACGTTGGTGTTTTTTCTTTACACCACATTTCACACTACCTTACCATGAGAAGTGATCTACCCGCAGATCCAGATATAGAGAGCAAGATCCCAAATTGTTTTTGTATTATGTGTTAAAAAATGATCCTGATCCAGTTTCCTAGATAATAAAACACGGATAATATTTCAGTTATCTCATAAAAATATGCAAAGCATGGACTCATCAGTTTTTAATTTGATTTTCCAAAAGATATCTGATAAAGAGCGACCCATTCTGGATAATTTTTCTGCCGATAAACTGAATGTCCCAATAAACTAATGTCAACAAATTGGATTTCAACAAATATTTTATTTAATAAGCCCAATTGTCATTTCTTATTAGTTTTTGCTATTTTTTTTAATTGTTGTAAAAAACAGTTTTATTATTTTTATGAATAAACACTTCTTGTTCAAATAGCGTTCATTACTAAACAATTTATTTTGTCTGGATTTCACCACCCACCCTATAGAGCCTGAACCTGCAAATATCTATACTCATAAAATAAAATATTTTTCAACCAATATTTAATAGACCGACAAATATATGCCTTCTCGCGCAAGAGGCAAGAATATAAGAGTCTTAAGCTTGAATAAATCGATCAAACCAACCCAAAGGAATTTCATCGTCATTAAAAATTCCATGAGATGCTGTCCAAAAGTGATGCACTGCATTGAACGACAGCAGTTCTTAGATTTTTCTCCTACGTTTGTGTAACTAAACGAACGAACTGCAGTCAGTTAATTGGGCCCATGCGAAGCGTACAACAACATCATAAAACAAAAACAATGAAATAGAGCAGAATTTTAATGCATTAAGCATTTGACTCGCTTCCAAAAAAATAAATATAACATGCGTCAGCCTCCCCCAAAAACCATTGAGCACGACATCACTTTTGCCACAAAACCACATTCGCTTCATAGACATTGAGACAGAATACAAAATACCCTACAATAGACCGAGACATAACGTTGCAAATGATAAAATGCTATTTTAACAAGTTACTAGGTACTAGTGTAAACAAGTTTCACCAGAATTGTTCTATTTTTCTTGTCACCCTCTACCCCTCCTGCTCACCAAAGGATTTGGAATTTTTTTTTTTAAAAGAAGGAGGTGTATTAAATAAACTAAGCTTAAGATTAAGATTAATAAATGATTTGTTTTTCTTTAAGATTTACAAAATAATTCAGTAATGCACAACTATTTTGAGCATAGCCTAAGCCAACCTCAGTGGTTGGGTGTTAAAATCTTGACAGAAGGTGGTTCACGACACATAGTATACCTACCAACTTTTTCAATTAAATGAACGACAAGTGGTTCAATCTGCAGACATGCTAAAAAGCGAATAAGAGAATAAAAAGAGCAGGAAGTTCATTCTGAATTTTTTTAAAAGACAAAAATGATGAATTTGCTAGGTATTTTCCGCTATTTGAAGGCAATCTACTTCAATTATCATCACCTCGTTTGAGCAAAATATGTTCCCATTGGTTTCAAAATGTTAAAACTATGAATTTATTTAAAATGTATGCTTGCTTTGAATAATTTTCTTAAAAAAATTATCACAATCCTCATCCGTTTATCATACACTTATGCAACACTACCTGCAGAACTTTATGGAAAAAGCTAAAATTAAAAACCATAATTCTAAATGCTGCTCACATGCAGAAATATGCCAGATCAAATTCGAATCGGCAACTACAGCCACTGAGAGTTTAAACAATGTCAAAATTCTATTGTGAACAGATTGTTTTTTTCTGAAACGCGCTCGTTTCGTCTATATTGTCTGTTGAACGAACAGTCAGTGATTTTCTTTTTCACGTTGGCATCATCAGGATATGTTTGAACTTTATGCAGATACACGGATGGGCAGCTAGCAAAAGTTAAGAGTGATGATAGAATATGTCGACGTTGAAAACTGAACACTAATGGTAAACGCTAAAAAAAATCAATTTCAGAACACATGTTTGAAAAGTTCACCTTTGCTGACTTTAAATTTTTATGAGTGAAAAATTATTTATTTAATGACTTTGAAAAGTATCTTCTTTATGGTTTTTTTGTTTGCCAATAAAATACCATTGAACAGGATATTAAATTCAGAGAAAGTAGAAAGGCAAACATCTGTTTGTTGGAAGTCAATAGTCAATAATGCATTTCGTTTGAGTTTTTTTAGAAAGATATTCATTCAAAATTTGACGGATGGGATGGTTAAATAGAAATAACAAGAAGTGGAAGATTGTAGTGTTGTTAAATACCTAGATAAGTAGAGGGTGTTTTTTTTATAGAGGTATATAACTTAAAGTTGGAAACACTATTTTAACTGGCGGCCATTTTGTAAGCTGTCAAGTGATTTACTTTTAGTTTGTTTTGGCATTTCAACATGAATAGAAATGAACAACGCTTCCAAATTGTGCCCAAATGGGCCCAAAACAAGATTTCCGTTGATCAAAATTTTCATAAGTCAATTTTGTTCAGCGATGAAGCTCATTTTTGGTTGAATGGGTACGTTAATAAGCAAAATTGTCGTGTTTGGAGTGATCATAATCCACAAGCCATTGTTGAGACGCCACGCCGCGCCTTTACATCCTCAAAAAGTCACTGTTTGGTGTGCTCTATGGGCAGAGGGAATCATTGATCCATATTTCTTCAAAAATGAAGCCGGCCATAATGTTACAGTCAATGGGGAACGCTATAGAGCCATGATTAATGACTTTTTCGTGCCTGAATTGGAAGATGTTGATGTGGACGACCTTTGGTTCACAAGACGGCGCTACATGCCATACAGCCAACGAAACAATCAAATTATTGATGGAAACTTTTGGTGACCGCATTATCTCGTGGAGTGGCGTTTGATTTAACACCGCTGGACTATTTTTTATGATGTTTGTTATGTGAAGTCGCTTGTTTACGTAGACGATTGACGCCTTGAAATAGAATATTCGGCGCGTTATTTCTGACATACGGCCCTAATCGCTGCAAAAAGTGGTCGAAAATTGGGCCTCTTGGCTGGAATTTATTCGAACCAGCCGCAGTGGCCACTTGCCCAAAATCATTTTTAAACCATAATGGAAAACCCTTATCTTTATAATAAAGCTTAATTCTTAGCCATAACATTAAATAATATGCGTTTTATTTCTTCTTCAAAACCACACGCCTAAAAAAACATAATTTATAAGAAAGGAGACCGAACTAATCCAAGAAATTATAATGGCATCTCGTTTCTCAATGTTTCATTGAGGGATGATTTTTCATATTAATTTTTGGGGTACAAAATATTATGAAAAATGATCCCAAAAAAAAAAATCAAAATGACCTCAAAAAAGTAGTTAGATATATATGAAAAGCAACACCAAAAAAAGGATAGGTAGATTTTTCATTTTGGGATAAAATTTCTCTATGAAAAATCTCCGCATATACTTTTCATCTTGAACAAAAAATAAAAAGTGACCTAAAAAGTTGAAATTTTTTGAAAAAAGTGGCGAAATATTTTGAAAATTGGTATGAACAATATATACTACAGATTTTTCAAAAGTGTGAAATGCCGTGATTTCAACGAAGATGAAGCTCATTGGGTATAAACAGAATTCCATCCGATTCGCTTAATCTCTTTATGCTTGACTGCTTTTTTTTATTTTTATACAGATTGATTCGCATTAGGTGTGACAAAAAGCTAGATCGTGTAAATTAGGTTGAGACAAGAAAATATCGAATAGGAGTTGGGTCTATTCCTCCTCGTTTAACCGGGAAGGGTAAATTAAAAAAAAAAATTTACTTAAAACAACTTTTACACCCACACTGTCATGATATACCATTTCGTAAAGCTAGAAATTTGTTCTTTTATTTTATTGTTAACTTAAGGTGTCTTAGGGAATAGTTTTTTGAAAAATTAATTTTAAAACTCAAAATACCTCCTTAAAAAAATCAAAACAAACAAATCTATGGAGCTGTTTTTGAGGAAACATATTTGTTTCCTTAAGTCAATTATATCAACTCCACTTTTACATAACTTGTCTTGAAGCTATGATAAGATGAAGTGTTACATTTTGTATCCTTCACAAACTGCTAGAAGGAATATATCAATTTAAAAAGTAGGTATTGAAAGTGCAACACCCACTCTGTATGTATAGCTAATCATCACATCTCACAGGTAGATCCAATCTAATGGATTACTTGCCGACAGACGAGAACTCGTGTTTACAGTCAAAACTTGAAAATCACTCGCTTGTCTAGATTTATTTACAAAATGCTATTAGGTATAGACTGCAACTCGAGCGGCTATATAGCCGATTGGATTTCGTTTAAGTGCATTGTTTCAAAATTTCAATTTTATTTTGAAATCAATTCAAAGAAGAAAACATTTTAAAAAAGTCGAAAGGGGCGGAAAAACGAAACCAACTAACTATAGGTACCATACCAAAGTACTCAACAATATAGATCGGGGAACTTAAGATTCCAGAGCGTCGAGATACATTTTGGATAAACTCGATCTATTTTCGGAACTACAATCGCAATGGTGGCATATAGGTATTACGACTAGGTATATATACAAAATACAATACAATATGAGATCGAACGTGTTCTCTAAACTAAGAGTATTGATCTCCGACATAAAGGCCATCTGCAAGTTTTGCAAAGTTATACTCCTTGTTTTTACAATCAATTTTTCAACTAGGGAGCTCTTTTATGTTTTGATGGCACGATTTTCATATATACCTACTAGAATCCAGAAAATATATGTATACGTAGAGTGACTTCTGTGTAATAATAATAGGGTTATTTAAATAAAATAAATTTTTGTTTTCTTATGAAAAGTTCTTTTTGATGTGTATCTAAACATCTATGCTGGCGGTAGAGTGAAAAAAAACGTGAACATTCGTGTGCAACGTTACGTCATGCACTTTACATTGTAGCACGTTACGTTACGAAATCTGATTTGTCCCGACCAAAACAAATTGATTTTATCGCGACCGAAGATCAAAACAAAAATAATAACAGTCAGCTGTAGGGATTGACAATTGACTGTAGGTATGGTAGGTCAATGGCCGCGTTCGGGCAACTATCCAAAGCTATCCCGATAGGTTTGTGTTGTTGTAATCGCATAGAAAAATTCAGCTGATAAGCCAATCAGCTGTTGTCAGAAACAAATCCCAAGCTATCCTAAAATTTTCGCGATACTAAACTATCCGATGGAAATTTGGGGAACAGCTGATTGCAGCTGATTATACCTACAGCCGACTACTTATTTTGCTTTTTGGTGTCGCGTCTTAAGTACTGAAAACTTAATTGATGATTTAGAAGGGATTTGCAATAAAATGCAAATCAAATCATCACGTTAAAAACTCAATAGTTTTCCTTTTAATAAACTGCCTTCTCTTTTGACAGCAAATGTAACCTATCTGGTTTTGGTCGTTCGAAAACATATCGGATACTAAGGTATCTTGGATAGCCTATCGGATTGGCACCCGAACGCGGCCAATGGCTGTAGGTATGGTAGGATATCGGGTGCGTTCAGTGATACAAATCTGAACTTAAATTCTACGTTTACATTATATTGCTTTTAAACGATGCAATTTCTTCTTGGAGGGACGTAGGTGGCTAGGATATTCAAAATAGCTGAGGTTGAACAAATTGCAGAGTTATCGGCTACTTTTGTACTTGCACAAAGTTAACATTCATTAAAAATCACAGCGTCCACTTCCATTGGCGATTGATGGTGTCTATCGATTGAAACTGCGATTTTAGTGATTTCCACTGACACCAAATGCAACTAAATATTCTAAAAACTCAAGATATAATGGGTGATTTTTAAGCTGGTTTGGTTTTGGAAACACTGGTTTTGACAGCTGACGTGTGTTTAGTACCTTGTGTCACTGTCAAACGGCTTCAGTTTGGTTTGCAATTTAACCATGGATCGTCTTACAAATGAACAACGCTTGCAAATTATTGAATTTTACTATAAAAATTCGTGCTCGGTTCGAAATGTTCATCGCGCGCTGCTTGTGTTCAGCGATGAGGCTCATTTTTGGTTGAATGGGTACGTAAATAAGCAAAATTGCCGCATTTGGAGTGAAGATCAGCCAGAAGCATTGCAACAGCTACCAATGCATCCCGAAAAAGCCACTGTTTGGTGCGGTTTATGGGCCGGCGGCATTATTGGGCCTATTTCTTCAAAGATGATGCGAATCGCAGCGTTACTGTCAATGGTGAACGCTACCGAGCGATGATAACAAACTTTTTTTTGCCCGAAATGGAAGTTCTTGACTTGCATGATATGTGGTTTCAACAAGACGGTGCCACATGCCACACAGCACGCGAAACAATGGCGCAATTGCGAGGCGAGTTTGGTGAACAGTTAATTTCACGTTTCGGGCCGGTCAATTGGCCGCCTAGATCATGCGATTTGACACCATTAGATTATTTTTTGTGGGGGTATGTCAAGGCTAATGTCTATAGGGACAAGCCCGCTTCGATTGACGCACTGGAAGCCAACATCCATGCATTCATTCGTGAGATACCGGCCGATATGTGTGAAAGAGTATGCCAAAATTGGACTCAGCGGATGGGCTACCTGAGACGCAGCCGCGGTCAACATTTGCATGAAATTATCTTTAAACATTAAATTGCAAGGTTCAAACTATCGATTCAAATAAATATTTCATTCATTTTTTCGAATTTTTTGTGTTTTTTTTTTTAAAAAAGTTCTAAGCCTCTTAAAAAATCACCCGTTATAATTCGCCGGCTATCTCATAGTGACATTCATTTGAGGTTCGTTCAGTATAAAATTAAGATTGAACTTTTTGTTCAATTAAGTTCGTTGACAGTTCTAACTGGATATTTTAATTCGGCCTCTGTCAGTCAAACCATTAAGTTCCTTTGGAATTTGGGTACGGTGTCATTTAATTGAAACCACGATTTTAGTGTTCTCTGCTGACATTTGTTGTTTGTCGATGCTTAGAGAGTGATTACCATAAACAATAACCATGTGTAATGTGAAGTCATCTAAAAGTTGAGAGTGAACTACGAAGCAGGACCTTTCAGTACCGAACCTTCACCGTTCGTTGGACACTTCACCACCAGCCTTTTAGTGCTTGGAAATTTCGGTACAGCGGTTTCCCCACTGGGTATTTCGCTGCCGTTCTTTTAACACTAAGCTTTTTAAGCACTGCCTACAGATAGGTAATGTAGTGTTAATTATTCAATATATGTTTCTTTTGATGACGTTCAGTAACAAAAATCAGGCACTTGGATAATCGTTGATGTTTACACATATTCAACCGTGAGTCCCGGCACTCCCATATTTTTTCACAAACAAATTGTATGATGGGAATAATTAAATTGGAAATTACATAGGGTGCTGATACTGTTAAATTTAGAAGTAATTCTTTGGTATTTTTTTTTGTATAGGAAATTGTATGTTCTAAAAATAAGGTTTTGAATGTTTGTTAGTTTGATGAAAGTAACAATTTCAGAGATAATCGGTGCTAAAAATAAATGCATGAGTTCAATAAAATACGAAATTATTTCTCCACGGTTCAATGGACTTATAAAATTCCAAAGTTTAAATTATTTTTCAATACGGTTCGTATCTGCAGATCCAAACTCTCCATTACTTAAATTGGGTAATTGCACAGTTTTAATTTTAAAAAGGATTTGAGTTTGTTAAACATTTTCCCCACACATTGTTTTTACTTGCGAATATAGGTAGGTAAGGACTACCTAAATATATGGCAAGTTATGGATTCGTATAAAAAATCGAACTCGAGATTTTGGTCAAACTTGACATTACGATAATAAAGAAGACGAAAAAAGTGGGTCTCGCAAGAACGTCCGTCTGTCTGTATTTGACGGATGGGTCGATTTTCTTTAAAATTGGTACCTGGTTGGATACTCCTCCGACCCGTTATTTTTTTTTTTAGGATAAAAACTAACAGTAGCTGTCATAAAAAATTTATTGGCCAAAAAGGAAAATTTTATTTTTCTCAAAAATGCCTTCACAGAATTTGATTTTAAAAACTCATTAAATTTAAATAGATATAAGTTGCCGTTAAATAAAATAAATGGTTCAGAAAAATGGTTATTAATGGCACATTCCAAAGAACCATTTTTTAGATTTTCGCTTTTCTCGAAAACGGTTCATCAGATTTTGATGATTTTTTTATGAAGAAGAACTAATACATTATGAATAAAAGTGTGAATCGAAATTTTCAAAAAAAACATAATTTGAATTTTTAAAAAAAAGTTTGAAATTTTATTTTTGAAAACTCGATATTTCTAAAATTTTTATTAAACTTGGCAAAAAGCATTTTTTAATACTTTCTAAAATATTTTAGACAAAAATTATCCTTATAATTAAAAAAAACGGTACCTCTCTACAAATGTTTAAAAACAGTTAAGGAAAACTTTTTTTTTCTCAAAAACGTCTATTACGGTTTTGATAAAATTTTTTTGCGTAGCGTAATTAGTAAGGTCTAGCATTTAAAATTATCAAATTTCACATTGAACAATTAATAACAGCAACTCCCATAGAACGGTTTTATTGATTTTCGACTATTCCATTATCTGATTAACCGATTAAAACTATTTCTTTCAAACAGAAGCTTGTAATAAGTTGAAATAATATTGCATATCAAAATTTTCAACAAAGTAATTTTCGGATTTTTCAAAAAAAATTTCAAAATTATTTTTTTGAAAATTCGATACTTCGAAAACGGGTGGAAGATTTTTTTTGAAAATTAAATTTTCAACTTCAGATTAATAAACTCTTATAAAGGGTTTTCCAATAGGAGGTGTTATTTTGATATTCAAAGAAAAATGGCATTTTTTGAGATAAATGATCGGATGTTTATTTCATTATAAAGAGGAAGGTATGCCGTTAATAATGGAACACAACATCAGCCAAATGGCCGCCACGACCACGCTTACAGGACCATATCCTTTTCATGAAATTTTCCATAACCAAATCGCAAAGTGGCTGCCCTATGTCCTCGATAGCCTCACGAATTCCATCTTTGAGGTCTTGAATCTACGCTGGGCTGTTGGCGTAGACCTTATCTTCCACGTGACCCCAAAGGAAGAAGTCGCAAGGTGGTAAATCACAAGATCTCGGTGGCCAATTGTGATCACCTCTTCGAGAGATAACACGGTCCGGAAACTTTTCCCGTAAAAGATCGATGGTTTCATTGCTTGTGTGGTACGTAGCGCCGTCTTGTTGAAAGTAAACGTTGTCCAGATCAATACCATCCAATTCCGGCCATAAAAATCATTAATCATCTCTCGATAGCGCATTCCATTGACCGTAACTGTTGCTCCAGCCTCATTTTCGAAAAAGTAAGGTCCAATGACCCCGCCGGACCATAAACCGCACCAAACAGTCACGCGTTGAGGATGGAGAGGCTTTTCAATAATAACTCTTGGGTTTTCCGAGCCCCAGATTGCTTGTTGACGTAGCCTGCGAGGTGGAAATGGGCCTCATCAGTCAAGATGATTTTTCGATGAAATTCCGGATCATTTTCATGCATTTCAAGGACCCAATCAGCAAAGACACGACGTTGTTGATGATCAGCCGGCTTGAGTTCTTGTGTTAACTGAACTTTATAAGCCTTAAGACCCAAGTCTTTATGCAAAATACGGTGTAATGACGTTTGTGGAATGCCTAATTCCAAAGAACGACGAGGAATGGACAAACCTGGGTTTTCTTCAACACTTTGGGCTACAACAGCAATATTCTCAGTTGTTCTTGAGCGACGTGCACGGGTTTTATTCTTCACATCACTAACTTTTCCCAACAGCTCGAATTTGTCCACCAATTTCTGTATTGCGGTCCGACAAGGTGCTTCACGACGATCCAAAAATTTTTTAGTTTTACGAATCGTCTCTGCCAAATTTTCACCATTTTTATAGTGAATTTTAATAATTTCAATGCGTTGTTGAAGCGTGTATCGTTTCATTTTTATTAATGGCGTAGTTTCTACTTGTCAAATGTCAAAAAATGACAGCTTCAAAAGTGACAGCTACCGAAATAGCGGGCTATTCAAAATAACACCTCCTATTGGAAAACCCTTTATTTGACGTACCAATTTTATTTTATAGATATGTTAGCGAAATTTTATATACACAAAATTAATTATACGATTTTTAAAATTTTTTCTCATAAAGTAAGATTTATGTAAGAAATCAGATCTGGTACATCGCGTTCGATTGAAAACATTTTCAGAAGTATTTAAACAATTTTTTTTCTGCTTCAAAATAGCTTTTAACGGCCTTTAGTCCATAAAAATTGGCGTTTCGTCCCGGTGATTTCACTTGGACTCATCAGTTGACTAGTGAGGGCCTTGTCAATACGCAATTTTGTTGATTTAAAACAATTTTCCAGTTTAAATAATATAAATTTCCTAGCATTGGATATGTGCAACACTGGGCTATATTGTTAATTTTTGTATACTCACATAATACTACCTGCAAATAAACTAAGATTTGGGAAATAGATAAAATAAAGACTCCCATAGCTAATTTATTTTAGACTATAGAACGACAATGTGATCGCACATAAGAGCAAGTTCGTGCCACCCAGTCGTGCATATTTTTTCTGTGAAAAAATTCATTCAGTTAGCTTAGACTGAATATTATGTTCAGTACAAAATTATAAGAACCATTTTTTTTAAATATTAAAACTAAAGAAAACTTTGCATGAGAATTAAGTCCGCTTCAATAAAATCGTTTATTTTTTAATTATATTAGAATTAAAAAAAATTTAATTCCCAAGGACTTTTTTCATTGCATCATTTAAAAAAAAAAAAACCAAAAGATGATTGTATCTGAACCACCCCAATTCATACATTATATTATGTCATATATGAGGAGCGTAGAGCTTTTTATCTTCATTCAAATATGTACATGAAAATATTCAGGAGGAACATAATGGATTTTAGTCCACATACAAGTTGTAATTATGTTTTTTACTCACTTGTTGTATTATAAATATTATAAATCTGAAAATGTGTGTGTCTGTTTGTTACACTATACCGTCAAAAATACTAAACTAATTTTCACGAAACTTTGTGAAACAATTCCTTGGATCATGACAATGAACAAAGGCAAGTTACTCTTTTTTCAATAGTTCAGAAAAAAATTGTACTATTTTATTTAAAATATATCTCATAAGCAAGGTTATGGCTTCAAAAAAATGTAAGCGTTCTTTTTCTATGGAGATGTTATTAATAAAAATATTCCATTTTATGTACTTAATATGTTCTGAAACACATTATCAAAAAAACAGATTCCTTCAATTTTAATCACCATATGCGTTCACTTTGTAGACGGAGAGATAATAGGTCTATTAACATATTCGTACAAATTCGTACGACGACGCACAACTTTTCACAAATTCCTTCTGTTAACTCAATAAAGTTGCTACAAAAGAGCACGAGAGGATAAGAAAAAAAATTGGTACGTCCTGCAACACAAAACTCTGTCGAGAAAACAAATTGGTTCGTCGCGAATTGGAATCTGAACTATTCGCGTTCCACACACCATCCACACTTCAACGCATAAATTGTTCGCACGCGACTAACCTCGAAATCTCAATTTTGTTGTGTTTTCTTGGTGGTTGGATGACCAATAAAAAAAAGCCCTGTCATTTATGTGAACGAAATTTCAAAACGGAAGAATTTTCATTGATTTGTTGGTAGCTTTCATTTGAAAAGTCGTTAAGGAGTTTGATGCAAGTTTATCTGTTTACGATAAAATTTTCTCTCTCTTGGATTTTTTGACAGATTCATACATTTAGCCAAAAAAACTGAAACGTAGTTATCTTACAAGTACTTTGCACATTCCAGGTACGAAGTTTAATCGAAATCGTTAGATTTTTTTTGTTGTGTGGATTCGAATTTCCCTCTAGGGATAATCACATATAAATTCTCTGAACCGAATTTTATAAGCAAATCACCCGTGTAGCATCTAGCACAAACTACGCACAGACTGACTGATGGCATCACGAAACCCACTTTTCGATCATTGTTATGTTAGTTGTGATCACAACCTCGATTTTTTTTTGTACTTGAAACCCTATAGACAGAGCAAGTAATAGGGCATGTCACTAGGCGAAAGTTGTTTCCGATTATTTCTTATACTATCTTTTATCATGCCTGAAAATTTTGTCAAAGTCGTTGTGTTCATTCAGATTTTATAGACCTTAGACTGCAGGTAAATGCGAAAAGACACTAAAAAGAAAAGACAAACAAACTCTGTATGGTATGATTTTTAAAAAAAAGTTACTATGTATTAACATTTTATAAGATCATAACCCAAGCGTTCGTCAATTTCGGGAATGATATAGTTGATATAGATAAGTGGGCGTGTCAGTGGGCGGAAATTTATTATGGTGATTTATTATGCCATTTGTATCATACAATTGAAAGTTTCATTAAAATCCGTTGGGTATATAAAGGGTTTTTCAACAGGGACGCTACAAAAGTAGAGCAACAGGGACAGGAAACGACGCCATATTTCTTGCCGCTCTTTTAACATTTCTCTTCAGTAAGGTTTTCCATTTTATAATGGAAAGATAAACGAGCCAACAACGAGTCGAAATTATTAAAATTTACTACCGAAATTCGGAGCCAATGGCCTCAACGTTGAGAGCGCTACGTCCAATTTATGGTCGTCATAATCGTCCTAGCAGATCAACAATTGAGTGTCTGGTGGAAAAATTTGAATCCACACGCACAGTACAAAATGTTCCCGTGCCAGTGAGACAGAGAAGTGGCCGTAGTGTCGAGAATATTGCTCCCGCTGAGGCTTCAGTTGCAGAAAGCCCAAATGTGTCTCTCACACGTCGTTCTCAAGCGTTGTGCACCTCTGTGACGTCGTTGTGGCGAATTTTGCGAAAAGATCTTGGCCTACATCCTTACAAGATTAAATTGACGCAAGAACTGAAGCCGCTTGACCACCAGAAGCGTCGTATGTTCGTGAATTTGGAAAAATCATCTTCGGCGATTAGGCTCATTTCTGGCTGAATGGCTTCGTCAATAAACAAAATATGCGGTATTGATCAGGCAGCAATCCACACGTACTCCATGAGTCATCATTCCATCCCGAAAAAATTACGGTTTGGTGTGGTTTATGGGCCGGCGGCGTCATTGGGCCGTACTTCTTCCGTGATGATCAAGATTGGCACATTACTGTGAATGGGGATCGCTACCGTTCAATGATAACCGAATAGGTCCCAATTGGATGATATAGACTTGGAGGACATGTGGTTCCAACAGGATGGCGCCACAAGCCACACAGCGAATGTCACAATCAATTTATTGGAAACCAAGTTTGGAGAACGTGTTATCTCACGAAATGGTCCAGTCGCTTGGCCGCCTCGGTCGTGCGATTTGACGCCGTTAGACTATTTCCTGTAGGGCTACGTCAAGTCTATGGTCTATGCCAACAAGCCAGCGACGATTGATGAACTTCGTACGAATATCGAAAGTGAAATTGCAGCAGTATCGGCCGATTTATGCTTGAAAACCGTCGAAAATTGGGTTCAGCGTCTGGACTTCTGCAAGCGTGCCCGTGGTGGTCATGCAAAAGAAATCGAGTTCCATACAATATGGCATCAACCGCACTTTCACAGGAATAAAGAATTTCATTGATATCCAAAACCGTTTTTGTTTTATTTAAAAAAAAACTTTTGTAGCGCTCTTATTAAAAAACCCGATAGTTCAGGTTCTATTGATTTAAAACGGAGGCACTATGTGGCAGTGGTCGAAATATTAAGTACCTATTTTTGCGTACAGCCCTATAAATAAAAAAAACACTATCCGCTCTTTAAGCTCCTCGGATAGGAAACTTGTCCGCTTGGTAACTTTCCTGTTGATAAAAATATTTTGTCCTCATGATATATTTCCCATTTTTGTTACTGGAAGTACGGCAACACTTCATAAAAATGTAGAAACATTCCAATACGTGTCACATAGAATCCGTCGCTTAAGCGCCAAATTTGGTGAGTATCACAAGTCATGGGTCATTTAACTTTTATTTATATATGAATTACAAGTTGTCAGATGTGTTAGTTCTATCATGCCGTTGTTCACCGTTTATAAATATAGGGGGCAATGTTTTAAAGCCACAGAGCCACCGATCAAAATATTCTCCTGAATTTTCATTAGAAAATATTTTAAAACAACAATAAATTTAAGCATATAATTTTTTTTAAGGAAATGGTAAAAAAAGTTTTAGACAAATAAAATGAGAAAAAAATAATTATTAAAAATTTACAAACCTGAAAAAATAGGCAAAAACACACCCACTGATAATATTTATAGTGTTTTTTCTCATGGTCCTCCCCTTCAGAATTTCCAATTCCTGGATAAGGCACAGCGATACCCGTTTTTTTGTGGAAATGAGATTTGAGCGTGTACGTCGAATGTATCCAACAATATGTATTCAAAACATCCTCCGGTATGTCCTTGGTGTGAACGCAATCAATGGGATTGCCAACATACTGCCGTGTCGTTATTATCAATGAAAACGCCATAAGTACCATCACAGTGATTGAATAGTGTAAACGAAATACTGGTGAATCGGTTTTAACGTGACTGACCTTTACAAGGTTTTTTAAACCACGAAATATATCTAACATGTTTTTCATATACCGTTAAAGGTGTAACAACAATATTGTTCCCGTTGAGTCCGAATATTGTTGTTCCGTTTTTTTTTTTTTTTTTTTTTTTTGATTTTTTGTATTCTTAGGAAAATCCAAAAACCAAAAATGTGTTTTTGATTATTTTACTCATATCACTAACAATAACACGACTTGTGATGGAACTTTCTTTTTCTTGCCACCTGGTGTTGTCGTATTTCCATAGTTTGTCCTTGAAGGCATCTGTAATCCTGTCGCCTGTCCGGTGGTGGCCCTGGCCAGTGACTGAATGTAAATATTGAATTCGTGGCAATTTTTTCGAATAACGTACGCATTTTATTGAAATCATTTGAGAAAAAAAGGATTAACTATACGCATTGATATCCTTTGTCTCTTCTATAAAGCACTTCATTTTTAAGGCACATCCAAAAAAATTGTTTGTTATTTTTGTTTATGTATATTTATTTTTTTCTTTCTAAATAATAAATGATTGTTTTAAAGAGTGATATAGTATATTTTAACAGCTGATCATTTTTGAGATAGAAACAAAAAAAGATCTAAAAATAAATTCTTTGTCTAGCAAATCTATTATTTGATTTTTTTTTTTTTTAAATTCGTTCCAAGTTCACTGATTTATTAATTAATTCTTATGAGATGGCAGTTGTTGTGTATTACTTAAGCTGCATATTTTATTCTACAGAAGCAAAATTGATTAAGGCACATAAATAATTAAAAAATGTAGGCGATATAGGCAGTTTTTATTTTTATTTTTTGATAAAATTTGATTTGAAACAAAATATCATCTGTCATTGACATAAATCAAAGACAAAGAGCGGAATTACATTTAATTCTTATACTAAAAAATTCAACTTGAAAGGACCGTATTCATAAGCAAAATAACGCAGACAAATCTATCAATTACCACAAACTGCAGAGTACATGTAAAAGTACCTGATGCTTTCACTTTTTCAACAAAATTTCTAAAAAATTAAATTTTGTGATCTTAGGACCAACAATAAGGGTTCCTGCAATACAAAATTTTTCAGCCCTTCAGGAAGATCTTACTTTTCTCTTTAACTATTTGACAGATTTTTTTTAAAGCCAGTGAATAATTATTTAGTATAGGCAACCTGTTGAGAAAAATATTTACTAAAGGCATGACCTCCCATTGAATTATTATTTTTATTTTCGACTTTCTCATTATCAGCTAAACCAATTAAAAGTAATTATTTTGTGAAGAAGCTTTTAAAAAGTGTGTTAAATTGAATATATTTAATCGTAATTGGAATGGGAAGCTTAAATTCAAGTTTTCGACTAACAACAGGGTTCGCAGGGTTTCCGCTATATTTATTTATAGAGTAAAGTCGGTTTTCGCTATTTTCTTAACGGGATTATTGAGAGAAATAATAAGGACTATTCCTAGCTTTGACAGTTGATAGCGGCCATATTGATGAAATTACATCTGTCAAATTGGCTGTCATTTATTCAGTCTGTTTTTCCAAATCTTGTTCTTGTTCTTAAAAGAGTGGTGCGCAACACCAACACCAATACGAATAACATTATGGGAAGAACCAAACGAGCAGTGACGGGTGCCTTTTCTTGTATCGAGTCTGAGGCGAACAACATGGGTACTGACATTAACGAGGATAAAACGAAGTATTTACTGTCATCAAATAGAGTCGATTCACACCGTAGACTTGGTCAAAACGTGTCAATTGATAGGTATAACTTCGAGGTGGTAAACGAATTTATCTATCTGGGTACTGCTGTTAACTCTGCAAATGACATCAACGCTGAGATCAAACGTAGAATCACTCTTGCTAATCGCTGTTTCTTTGGCCTAAGCAAGCAGTTGAGGAGTAAGGCCCTATCGCGAAGTACCAAGGAGACACTGTATAAAACCTTAATCATCCCAGTCTTGCTGTATGGTGCAGAAGCATGGACTCTCTCCCAGGCGGATGAAGGATATCTTGGTATCTGCGAGAGGAAGGTTCTGTGTACGATCTATGGACCGGTTTGTGTCGACAGGCAAAGCAACATCTGGCGTAGGCGATACAATCACGAGCTATACGAGCTGTACAGCGAACTTGCCACTGGTCAAAAAACTGCGAATTCAACGGTTAAGATGGCTAGGGCATGTGGAGCCAATGAACGTTGAAGCTGCAGCCAGCAAGGTATTCAACGCCCGCCAAGCCTGAGGGAGCCAGAAGCAGAGGCAGACATCATCTCCGGTGGAGTGATCAAGTTGAGGCCGACGCACGTCGACTTGGTAATCGAAACTGGAAACAGCAAGCTAGAGATCGAGTAAGCTGGCGAAATCTATTACTTGAAGCCCAGGAGCACAATGCGCTGTAGCGCCAACTAAAGTAAAGTAAGTTTTCCAAATCATCATACGCGAATATATAGCGTTCAACAATACGAGCAATCGCTAAAATTATTTTATCAAAATGGGTGTTCTGTTCAGGCAACGTTCCATTTTTTGTTCATTTTCAGCGATTAGGCCCATTTCTGGATGAATGGGTATACATCAACAAACAAAATTGTCATAATTGCAATAACAATTTAATATAAGAAGTTTTTAGCCCTTTTTAATGGAGGTATGCTTCGCTAACTTCATATTAATTTACCTAAGCAGCAAGAAAACATAGAAAACACAGAACCACAAATTCGCAATTATAACAACTAATTAACGGGAAATTATCCACTTTTCGATCGGTAAATGTTGCTTCGCTTAGTTGACACTTATAAAGGGTGTTTTTTTAGACGTGTGTTTTTCAATCTGGCAATACTTTTTTCAAAGTTGGTATTTTTAACAGCTGTCACTTGATTTATGCTCAGGTTGGTTGGAAATTTCATAATAAATAGATTTATTCCTGAACAACATTTGCAAAACTTGCAAATTTATTACCAAAATAATGGTTCGGTTCGCACGCTGCGTCCAATATTCGATGAAGCTCATTTTCGGTTAAATGTGTGCGTTAATAAGCAAAATTGTCGTGTTTGGAGTGATCATAATCCACAAGCCATTGTTGAGACACGCGCCGCGCCTTTACATCCTCAAAAAGTCACTGTTTGGTGTGCTCTATGGGCAGAGGGAATCATTGATCCATATTTCTTCAAAAATGAAGCCGGCCATAATGTTACAGTCAATGGGGAATGCTATAGAGCCATGATTAATGACTTTTTTGTGCCTGAATTGGAGGATGTTGATATGGACGACCTTTGGTTCACAAGACGGCGCTACATGCCATACAGCCAACGAAACAATCAAATTATTGATGGAAACTTTTGGTGACCGCATTATCTCGTGGAGTGGGCCTGTGGCGTGGCCTCCAAGATCGTGTGATTAAAAACCGCTGGACTATTTTTTGTGGTGTTAATTGAAGTCGCTTGTGTACGCAGATAAGCCCAAGACGATTGACGCCTTGGCAGAGAATATTCGGTGCGTTATTGCTGACATACGGCCCTAATTGCTGCAAAAAGTGGTCGAAATTTGGGCCTCTTGGCTGGAATTTATTCGAGGTACCCGCGGCGGCCATTTGCCGAAATAATTTTCAAAACATAAAAACAAACCTTTATCTTTATAATAAAGCTAAATTTTTGGTCATAACACTTAATTATATGCGTTTTATTTCTTCTTGAAAACCCACTCGTCAGATAGTTGACATCGTTTTGAAGTCAATACGATATCAAAACAATTTTTCTTGGAAGCTAATAATACTTAGTAACTAATTGTTGGTATATTTTATATTATTTATTATATTGAATAATCAAATCTTTGATCTTCGATAGGTACACCTTCTAAGTGTTAAACTAATAAAAAACACAAATAAGATAATTTTAGAACGAGTTTATTTACAAATTATTTGTGGTAAATTTCATAAGGTTAAAAATAATTGTTCTCTTTTGAACTTTTAGAAAAATGGATTTCTCTATACAGGTACCTACATACATATGAAGATTGCTGAAGCTAATATATAACAAATATTATAGTGAAAAATTTCTTAGATTATAGGCAATATACTATCTTGAGAATATTTTCAAGGTGAAGTCTTCTGATCTTCTATGTTTTTTTTTTTTTTGTATAACAATATTCATAGATGTAGCTAGTCAATCACTTCCACTTGATATAAAAAAAATTCCAGCTTATTCTTTTATAAATTACTTGAAGTTTAATTTTTTTTTGTGTACTTAATAACTTGTTGAATCTGATCCAATAGAATTTTAAAATTTAAATTGTGCAAAGCATACGCAAAAAAACAAATTTACCCATAGATAAAAATTGACGGTAATAATACTTTTTGTTTGTAAAGAACAAAATAGAAAACACATAACTCTTGGCGACTTCAACATTAAAACGTTCAGTGTACCATACCGACCGAGGTATGTGTGTGTGTACTTATACAATATAATTATGTTTAAATTTTACAACCTGAATAGGAACACGTGCAAGGTGTGATCATTAAAATCAGACCTGTAAATATTTACGACCCTTTTTTTTGTTGAATTGATTATAATCTGTGAAGGGAATGACCAAAAACATTAAAAGTAAACGTTACAAATAGCTTAAGACATAAACATAGCCTTAAAACTACTTGATATAGATTACTAGAAACAAATTAACACATTTAATGGACTCGACAGGTCGATGATTTGGTCTGTATTTTATTCAACCTGTCGTCATTGAAAAAAAAGCTTTCCACGACTCATGCCAAGTTAGTAACAAGAAATTTCTTCATCATTACAAGTCAAGCCATATGATGCTAAAACACTATGTGCAGATCAAATTGGCCTCATTACGATATCAAGGCGAGCTCTGCTCATTAGGGTGGTCCACCAATTCTTTTTTTTTTAAGTTTTTTTTAGACTTCACTGTTCCTATAATTCATAAAATATGCATAAATATACTCAAGTAAAGCATGTGTCATTATAGTTCTAAGCAGCCAGCCCGAGACGAGGCAATGAGAGGATTTCAAAAGTCTTGTCTCAGTCTCGATAAATTTTTAAAAAAAATCAGTATCGTTTTGGTATGATTTTAAGAACTACCTTACCTAAGTAGGTGTCGTAGTAGTCTTTTCTGCAGAGACCAAAAGACAAATTAATATGCACGGCTGCATCGCCCGAACTTGCTTTTTATGTTAACAACTATGTTTAATGTAGCTACGTACATTGTAACATATTAAAGATGCGCATTTTAATGGATCAATAATGTAAGTACGTCTGTCATATTCAAAATGCAGTTTTGTAACAACTGGCAAGTTATCAATTTTAAAAAAAGCTACAAATTTGAAGTTCAAGAAAAAATTGTAACAAATTTTGAAGTCTTCATTTAAAAAAAAAGTGTGTGTGCCAGGACTCACAATTAAAATGTGTAAACAGGGAAGGGGACATAATCCTGAATCCCAAAATCCCGAATGCAAGGAAATGAAAATCTCGAGTCCCATTATACCGAATGCCAGAATCCCGAATGAACAAAATCCCGAATAAACAAAATCCCAAATGCCGAAAAATCACAAATACATTCGGGATTGAATACAGAATTTGAATACTTTTTTAGCACTATTTTAGTACTTAAAAAAAAAAAAAAGTTTTGTATGGCTTGACTTCTGTTCATTTTAGCTGCTTGAAATTAAAGTCAATATCTCTTTCAGAATCATTTTCGTTCTTAAAATAATAACGAATAAACTAAACAAAGCTCAAAAATTCAATATTACTTAGTACAGTCGACTCCGCGTATATGCACTCCGCTTTAATGAAACTTTCGGTTATATTTAGGCCCCAGTTATTGCTATTATTGAAAAGCATCATTGAAAACTTTAATGACTGAATTCGAGACGTTTAGAAAGTAAAATCAGTAATTATTTTGATGCAAAAATAAAGCTGATGGATCGAATTATTACTTTAGTGAAAAAAAAAATCATTTCGATCCCAAACTTCGCAATAAAATGATCTTTAATTTTTCAATGATCATTGGTAAGGTAGTTCAATAATTGAAATAATAAAAGTCATTTTATGTGGACGGTTGGGCCAAAACGAATTTTTATGTTGGCAAAAAATAATAATTAAGTCACCTCCTTCATATTGGCATCAAAATATGTACTGATTTTGCTTTTTAAGTCCCTCAAAAACAATCATTAAAGTTTTCAATTATGGTTTTCAACGATAGCTATAACTGGGGCCTTATGCAATAAGAAATTTATCACGGTTTTTTTTTCAGGGCTTTTTCACACAAATTGTTATGGATAACTACCCTCCGCTTATTTGAAAACTCCCTTTAATTGAAACATTTTTCTTTCCCCCAAATAATTATTTTGTTCTGAAACAACTCCGCTTAAGTGAAACACTGAACGCATCCATGTATTTTTGAAAACACCTAAAAAATGAGATTTTAAGTTTCATTCCATTTTCATCGTTCCAATCCTTTCAACTGTCACAATTATTAAAAGTTGTTGTTCGAGATTACTTATGTTTTATTTTTCTATAATTGGAAATATTTCACATCACATCTTTTAAATGGGAAATAAAGTTGCATTTGTTGCTTAATTGCAACAAATTTTCTGCATTTTTTGTGTTGCAAATAAACGGAGTCGACTGTAAAACCAACATAAACAAAAAAAAAAGTACTAAGCCATTTGGGGTTTTGGCATTCGGGATTTTGTCCATTCGGGACTTGGTATTCGGGATTTTTGGCATATTCGGGAATTTGGCATTCGTGATTTCGTACCCAACCCGTGTAAACATCAACGTTTTTCCAAGGGCCTAGTTTTTGTTACTGAACGTACTCAATATTAAAATCAATTCAAGCGTATAGTAATGTATAACACAGGACATATTCCACACCTTAAGCAAATCTATCTTTACATCCAGTAAAACTAAGACAAATTTCAGTCTTAGTTTCACACTGAACGAATCTCCAATGAATGTCATTTTGTATTTTGAGACCATGCCGGCGAATTATTATGACTTTTATAGAATATTTAGTTGCAATTGTCAGTGGAAATCACTAAAATCGCAGTTTCAATCCATTGACACCGCAGCCAACCTCCAATGGAATTTGGAACTTAATGCTTTGACAGATAGGTGATGGGCTTTCACTGATGAGTATGGCATGCTTTCTGTCTCACAATATGTGCACAAACGGATCCGTGGTGATTCTAATTTCCATACTAATTTGAGCCGCCAAAAGAAGTTTTGAGGGTCCATATTTGGATCCGTATATTCACGGATCCAAAACGGACTAGGTTGCTTGAAGGGGATCTTTAGATTTTTGTCATTGAACGTACTTAATATCCTAATATGCAGATTTTTGTAACGTAATGTGCTACATCGTAAAGTGTGACCTCGTAACGTATTACAGAGGAAAACCCACGTTTTTACTTCAGTAAATTGAATCGTGTGCCGATTTCAATGTGGAGTTGGCTTGACATAATTTTTTTTCCGCAACCAGAAAAGCAAGGAACTTGCAGTAAAATTCCAAATTTGAAGTTAGTTTTTTAGGCATTTCAAGAAGAAGGTCAACCCAAAATTTGAAGTCGTAGGTACTTACAAAAAAAATCACACTTCATCGCTTTCTTTATTACTACTTCAAAATTTGGAGTGAATATTTTCTTGAACTGAACTTGAAATCAGAAAAATTGGAGTCTTACTGCGAGTTCCTAGCTTGCTAGGTTGTAGAGAAAAAAAACTGTTATGCTAAATTCACATTGAATTTTGTTTTATTTTTTTTTATTAGGACTTCAAAATTTGGACCGAGTTTCTTCTTGGTCATGCTAACTTGGGATTACAAACACTATTTGATAAACTGAATCAAAGCTATAAGTATAAATGTAAAACAAAATGTAAAACAAACTGCAAATTCTTGTTGGTACAATTGGTGTAGTTGAAAATTTGTATGCTTAATTTAATAGGCGTCAATAATTTCATGATATCTTTAACCAGAAGATGTTAAGACAAAAGTAAAAATTAGATGCTAAACTAAAAGAATTTTTGTTTTTTTGGTTGAGTAATTTCTACATACAGTCGATTCTCCCTAAGTCGAATTTTCAAGGGATACCAAGATTTGTTCGAGTTAGAGAGAGTTTTGGAAAAAATCGACTTATAGAGAGAAAGATTTTTTTTTTATTTTTTTATTTAATAAAAAAAGGTTAATATACATACTTACAAAAAGTTTTTTATTTAAAAAAATAATAATAAAATAAGGACTCATGAATTCATCGAAACAGACCAAAAATATAAAATAAAAAATAAAAAAATCTTCTGAATAGGAAGAAACAGACGATGATGGCACACGCGATGCTACAAATTCATATTAAGGGTATTGAAGTGTGCAGGTACTTGATGGTTCGTAGTTACATATATACATATATCAAAATACGAATTCCGAAGGGGTAATGTTTTTACTTGCGATATACATAGGTACTATATGGGAAGTTATGGATTCGTACAAAAAATCGAACTCGAGATTTTGATCAAACTTAACATTACGATGATAGAGAAGTCAAAAAAAGTGGGTCTCGCAAAAACGTCCGTCTGTCTGTCTGTCTGTCGGTTCGACTACAGCCTAAACGGGTGGGTCGATTTTCTTTAAACTTGGTACCTAGCGTTTTTTGGACATTCCCCCCACCCATTTCTTTCTCTTTTTTTTTAGGACCAAAATTAACAGTAGCTGTCATACAAAATTTGTTGGCCAAAAAGGAAAAACTTATTTTTCTCAAATCCAGCGCTACCGAATTTGTTTTTAAGAACTCCATAAATTTAAATAGTTATAAGTTGCTGTTTAATAAAAAAAATGGTTCCGAAAAATGGTTATTAATGGTACCTCCCAAAGAACCATTTTTTTGATTTTCGCTTTTCTCGAAAACGGTTAAACTGATTTTGATCAATTTTTTTATGAAGAAGTATTGACACATTCTTAATAATATTGTGTATTGTCGATTTTCATTAAACTTGGTAAATAGCAGTTTTTTAACTTTATCTAGAAGATTTTTGACAAAAATTATTCTAATACTCAAAAATAACGGTGCCTCCCATACAAATGTTAAAAAACCGTTAAGAAAAATATTTTGTTTCTCAAAAACGACTCCTACGATTTTCATAAAAGTTTTTTTGTGTGTTAAAATTAGTACGATCTACCATTTAAAATTTTTAAAGGTTATATTTTACGTTTATTAACAGTACCTCTCATAGAACGGTTTCTTTGATTTTCGACTATCTCAACATCTGATCAACCGAATAAAGTTAGATTTTGTATACAGAAGCTTGTAACAAATATAAATAAAAGTGCGTATCAAAATTTTCTAAAAATTGATTTTTGAATTTTAAAAAAAAAATCAAAATTATTTTTTGAAAATTCGATATTTCGAAAACTGGTAGCAGATTTTTTTGTGAAGTTCTATTTTTAACGCAACATTAATAAATGCTTTAAATTGGTGTACCAATTATTTTTCTCAAAAATGTTAACGAAATTTTATATATACAAAATTAATTATTTTTAAAACCGCTCCTACGATTTTCAATTTTTTTTCTCATAAATAAAGATTTATATAAGAAATCAGATGGTGTAAATCGCGTTGGGGTAAGACGGATTCAAAGTATTTTAATCAATTTCTTTCTAATTTTGTTGATTTAAAACAATTTACCAGTTTAAATAGTATAATTTCCTTTTATGCATATTGCATATGTGCAACACTAGCCTATATTGTTAATTTTTGTATACTCACATAATACCACCTGCAACTTAACTCAGATTTGGAAAATGGATAACATATATACTCCTATAGCTAATTTATTTCAGACTATAGAACCACAATGTGATCGCGCATAAGAGCAAGTTCGTGCGACCCAGTCGTGCATATTTTTTTATTTTGTTTTGTGCTAAACAAAATTCGACTTAAGGGGTGAAAAAAATGCCAGTATTCAAGAGAATGTGTTCGAGTTAGAGAGAGGTTTGACTTAGGGAAAGTTCGACTCAGGGAATGGTGTTTTTATGGAAAATTGAAGCGAATGTTAAAATATGGCAAAAAAGTACGAGGTAGAGAGAAATTTGACTTAGGGTGAGTACGACTTAGGGAGAGTCGACTGTATCTCATATATCCAATTTTGATAGGTTTGAATGTACCCTGTCATTTCTCCTCGATCCTTAACCTTGAAGTTCCAAGCAATATATAGACTTTATGCCAACTGCTTTAAAAGGTTTCGTGTATAATAACGGGACTCTTTTATTGCAGGTGGTTGGTGGGAAAACGCGACAAAGCAGTATTTGTATTTCTATTGGACGAGACTAGAAACATTCCGATTTATAACAGTTTTATAACCGTTTTTCGCCATTAAAAGTGGGCGTGCGTTAACGCGTTTCGCGCGACTTGAAAAAAAAACTCTGGGTGCCTGAAGTATGCCCACCGGCGAAGGCTCTGGGCCTACGGGCCCGAATAAACAGTACTTCCACTACTATTTCTATCTCTATCGATATATGTTTCCCGGTCCTATCTGGTAAATCAGAGTTTTTAAAAATAAAGCAACAAAATCCTTCATTTATTCGACTTTTTTGTCCCCACGGCTAAAGAGAGTGAAGGAAGCTAATCCGTGCGCTCCGGTCGTGCATATTATTTTAGTAGGCAAAACTGTATTTTGAGTAATTTGATTTCTGTTGTCGTTTTAAATTAGACTCAACAGCTCGTGTTGTTTTTCAGAATATTTATTATATAATTTAATATAATATATACACACATATAGAACATAAAATATGTATTCCAATTAATTTTATTTTAATCACAAGTCATGACGATAATAACTTGCTGTGGTTAAGTTAAATAACAAAATTAAAAAAAAAAAAAATATAATCAAAAAATAACGCCTGACAATTTATTTTCTTAATAAACTGCAATATGTCATGTCATATTATTTTATTTGCAAAAATCGAAAGTGTTGAAAAGTTTTTGACAAAATTTGTCAAACCATTTTGTTATAATTGACAGAAATATTGCAAAAATTTTCTCAGCAAGTAAAAATAAACAAATGAGCTATTAACAAACGGGCGGGTGTGTTCCGTGTAGAGCCAGATAACTTAGTCGGCCAGCGCACGGGATTATTTGTTGCTGAGTTATTATGGCTAAAAAAGTGGTGCTGATTCAGAAAGCCAAAATATTCGATTTCAACGTTTTTTCTTCCTCTTCATTATCTGATAAAATTATTTATTAAAATTTAACCAGATGTGAATTTTTTTTGTAGTGTTTTTTTTTTTTTTTTTTAAATTTTGTTTTGTAGTTGTTTATCTAAATCATAAGGCGTGTTAGAAGATATGTATGTTCTTCACTGAATTATTATAGGAACTTAATTCAAAAATGCTAGAACACACACAGAACTGCCAGAAGATTGATTGTTTTGAGTAATTAGAAAACTAATTGTACTTTAAGTATCCCAAAGAGATTTTAATTATAGAAAGGTATATTTAAAAAGCTCGTGCTGTTTAAAGATCTATTTTTAATTAATCTTGCTATACTATTTCCACGCAAAACGATATTTCTTTAAACTATTAAACAAAACCATTAGAAATTTCCACTCAATATAATTTGTATTTCTATATGCATGTATCTATGTATATATCTCAAACAAACATTTATAGATAGTCTTAATAAAACACTGATATATAAAATAATGTACATATAGGTATATGGCCTTCTTGCTAATTAGTTCCCATTTAAATATAAATAGAAAAATGTATGCGCAGAAATTATAAAATAAATATTTTATAAACATTATGACTTTTGATTCGATTTTTTTGAAAATTGCATTTTTTGTTTGGAAAATAAAGGTACAATAGGGCAAAGTATTTGATTTGTAAAAATCGAACTTCAGATTTTATTTAAACTTAGCATTATATACCGATGATATAGAACACGACAAAGTTGGTTTGCCTATTTCTGTCTGTTTGTCTGCCTGAATCTCAACCTACAGCCAAAAGGCTCGGCCACGCAGTGGGCGTAAGGGACTCAGCAACAAGTTCAACTGACAACTGGCCATTTATTGAGCGACAATTCAACTGACTTTATTCGAAACTATAGTCTTATATAGGTTTGGAGTTTGAAGTTTGTATTAATTTGGACTTTTATCCAAAACTGTAGTAACCTGTAACGGTGCCAAAAAACACTGTATTTCCCCTCTAGGAAATTACCTCAAAAGCCCTTTGTTTGAAGAAAAAAGGTTCTGCGGGTTAGCCTGCACGTCAATGTTGAGGTAGAAAGCGTGATTCACCTTTTTCGTGTCCTGTTTAATATCATCGTAATGAAAGGGTTGATTAAATTTTTGTGTATAAGTCCAAAAATTGTTTTTAAGACTAAAGTACTTAATAACCCAGACATCCACTTAGGCAAATATGAATAAACGAATTACTGGCGTGACAGTTATTGCATAAATAGGACCCAGAGACTTTCAACTCTCAACAATTTATGTGGTTGTGTTCGGCAGGAATTAAGGGGACCTACAATTTTTTGTCGAACTCATACAACATACTCTTGGGTAAGAGGTTTCGTGTCATAACCAGTCCTAGTTGCAATTAAATTCAGAGAGTAATGCATATTACATTATTTCGAACGTTTTGTCTCCTTGGAAATTAAGGAAAAAAGAAAAATTTCATGTGTTTTATTTATTTCAAAGAATTAAAAAAAAAAAAAAAATTGCAAATATATTTGCCTATTAATTCCAAGTTAAGTGTAAGTCAGGAGATATACTTCACAACGCTTTACTTCCGAGCTAAAAAAAAAATTCCAAAATTTGCGATTTAACTGGCTTTCGTTTTCTTCAGATTAAACATTTTACTACCTTTTCCTGTTTAAATATTTTTAAGGACAAAGTTTACGCTAATTACCCTACCTTGATTCCGCATTTAAATGAAAACATTTGAGCCTTTATACAGGCTCTGAAACCAAGTAATTTATTAGAGGACCTATGGAAAATGTTCTTGAAGAAATTCACCTTTTTAAGGAATTTAATCTTTCAAAACTTCAGCTCAAAAAAACCTCCGTGAAATTTATTTTAGTAATAAAAAAATTAATTTAAAATATTTAAATCTTTATTATACATATTATTATCGCATGAAATATGCATATCGACTCAGGAGAAAAATAATTTGCATTCAAATTTAATTTTTGGAGAAAATGTGATTGAATGACATTTCTGCGTATTTATTGTCGTTGCCTATGCCGTGGGGTAATTGAAAAAAACTCACTAAGTACACTTTTGGTGGATTTTAATCTAAGTATATAAAGTTGTAGGTTTCGATCATATCTACCGATGTCTAAACTCATCAAGTGCATGGATACAACCCACATAAATTTAAACGTCAAAATTTATTTCTTTAAGAGCCAAAAATTCTGATTTTATAGAGGGAGTCATTGATTTACTTAGTGAATTTTTGTATTAAAAAAAAAATTTAAGAAAGTGGAAAAATTCAGTAAATGGCACTTAGTGACTTTTGCACTCGAATTGTTGACTAAGTGGTAAACACGCCAAACTAAAATATCGATAAGACTCCTTCTCTTTCGTTTCATATTTACGTAATATTTTGCTCTCGAAAGAAAGAATTGTAAAAACAGCGTTGTTAAAACCAACAACAAATTGCCGCGTGCCTGAGTTGTCGAAAACCCGTAACACACAAGTAGGAAGAAATTCATTTACTAGAAATAACGGTATTGGGAAATTCGACTAGGAATAGTCGGAAACACAAACATAGTTGTAAAAACCAACAAACTGTCTTAAGCTCACAACTGTAATCAAAAAAACGTCGTTCTAATTGTCTGCCTTATAAAACAAAAAGCGGGAACGTAAGAGTTAAAGGCACAAAACCTTTAAATGGTCGTAAATGTCGATTTAAATTCACTGGCATTTTTTCTAAAGATGAAAATTTTGTTGTCGGTATTGGAGTTTGGAATGTTATAAGCAACAACAAGATTCTGACATATACGTCAAACAAACTAAAGCTATTAGAAGGAAATGTGACGTGTCACACAACAATCAAAGAAATTGGAGCAGGTCTCAGTATTTTTAAAAGGACGGTTCAGATATCAGAGCTTGTCAAAGGATAGAGCAAAACAAAGCCCCACTATGAAACCAAAGAAGAAAATTTGGCATTTGTCAGAACCCTCATTGAAACTTTTTTTGCAGTAGAGTGCCACTACTGTAGAAAACAAAATAAAAGGTATCTAATACTTAGATGCCATAAGCTATATGTCAGTAGATACAAATGGTACATATAAAGAAAATGTTTTAACTATACCAAACTAAATGTGAAGAAGACAACATTCAGCCAGCCAAACTAGTTTCATTTGTCCTTTCGTTCCACGAAATGATCAATGCGCTGTGTGCAATAATTGGAATGACCTCAAAAAATGAAACCTTGACCACGGAAAGGATTAAAACGTTTGAAGATCACATCAAAAGGGAGACTGACGCCCGAATGCCAAGGAACTAGACAAAATATGGTTGAACAATGATCCTCAATTTCTATCTGCCATAGTCGACTCACAAAGTGTTTTCAAACTACCATCAGCAAGAGAGTCGCTTTAATAAAGGGTCCGCCAAATAATTTTTTTTTTTTGAAAATGGCGCAAAACATCAAGTGTAGCTTCGGCTGTGTGGCACGTAGCTCCGTCCTGTTGAAACCAAATGTTGCCAATATCCTCCTCTTCAATTTTTGTGAACAAAAATTCATTCAACATGGCCCGATAACGATCGCCATTGACTGTAATGGCCACTCCTTGCTCATTTTCGAAAAATGGCCCAATTATGCTTCTGGACCAAAATCCGCACCAAACAGTGACACTCAATGTAAGCGTGCGGGTTTTGTGTGCCCCCAATGCGACAATTTCGCTTGTTTACTACCCGCCAAGATCAAAATGAGCTTCATCTGAAAAGATGATTTTTTTGGCAAAATCGGCATCTTCTCTAAGTCGATCGCAGGCCCACTTAGCGAAGCGTATACACAACCATATTCATTCAGCGGAAGGATAAAACTAATTATCTGTCAAATCAGACATGATCTAAGTGTTGCCATCCACGAAATAAGCACTAGTTGAAAAGAAAAAACGTTAAATGGCGGACCCTTTATTACACTCGTAAGTTATGATTGTATAACTTGGCCATTTTTGAGCTACCAAATGAGGCCCATTGTCTTCTGTGGACGGAGTTGCAGGGCAAAAGGGGAAGTTGCAAAATAGGGTCTGCCATACAAATATGGATTTATGAGTTGCCTGAGACAGACAATGCCATTTGTAATTGTTTTCTGACACCTGATGCAGCTATCTGTTTCTGTATATTGTGCAAACCACACATCTGGATGTAATCAAACAAAAATACCTCGAATCTGGACATTCACAAATGGAGGCGGACAGTATGCACATGGCAATCGAAAACAAAAAAAAAACACAGCTCATAATATTAAAGGATAAATATCATGAAATCAGCTAGAAGCTCTAGGAAAAGGAATAAGGATGTTGTCAACCCTTATAATTTATGGAAATCAATCAAAGTACAGTTATTTTAATGATCTAAAAGGTCTATTAAGAAAATTAATAACAAACAGGCTCAAAGATGAAAACGGAGACACAGTAAACTGTCTTCGAATAAAAATGCTAAAATGCTAAAACAAGGGGTCGCCCTATTAAAATAATTATCTCGTCTTGCTACAAAGGGTTTCAGGTTCCAACCCTTGAGCAAAGAAAAAAAAAAGAACCTACTGAAACTTTTGCGAGAAAGGGATCATTCCTTCAGAACTTCATCTCTGGCATATAAATCTCTTACAGACGCTTCAAGCAAAAGAGATTTGCATGGCCAAACTTGAACTTGAAGACAACGACATAGAAAACACGGAAGGATAAAACTATCCTAAGATTAAACACTGAAATAAAATTAATAAAAACAATTTTATAACGAATATTTTTCATTTTACTTAACAAATGTTACGATTCGACGAAAAATAGCGTCCAAAAAGTCACTAAGTGCTGAGTAGTTTCAATTTTTTATTACTTTTTTAATGTTGAATACAAAATTAAATATTTACTTCAATTGTATTAGGCAGAAAACACAGTAATAATTTCAAAAAAAAAAAAAAACAAAAGTTTTAAATTAAAAACGCTACTTTAACATTTTTTAAGGGAGTCGCAAATTTAATAATTAAATATCTCAAAACCAGTAAAAATGATACTTAATGAGTATTTGCAATAAACCATCGATAGATTCTAACCAAAGGGTTTTCCAATAAGAGGTGTTATTTTGATATTCAAAGAAAAATGGCATTTTTTGAGATAAATGATCGGATGTTTATTTCATTATAAAGAGGAAGGTATGCCATTAATGATGGAACACAACATCAGCCAAATTGCCGCCACGACCACGCTTACAGGACCAATCCATAACCGCAAATCGCAAAGTGGCTGCCCTATGTCCTCGATAGCCTCACGAATTCCATCTTTGAGGTCTTGAATCGACGCTGGGCTGTTGGAGTAGACCTTATCTTTCACGTGGCCCCAAAGGAAGAAGTTGCAAGGTGTTAAATCACAAGATCTCGGTGGCAAATTGTGATCACCTCTTCGAGAGATAACACGGTCCGGAAACTTTTCCCCTAAAAGATCGATGGTTTCATTGCTTGTGTGGCACGTAGCGCCGTCTTGTTGAAAGTAAACGCTGTCCAGATCAATACCATCCAATTCCGGCCATAAAAAATCATTAATCATCTCTCGATAGCGCAATCTATTGACCGTAACTGTTGCTCCAGCCTCATTTTCGAAAAAGTAAGGTCCAATGACCCCGCCGGACCATAAACCGCACCAAACAGTCACGCGTTGAGGATGCAGAGGCTTTTCAACAATAACTCTTGGGTTCTCCGAGCCCCAGATGCAACAGTTTTGCTTGTTGACGTAGCCTCCGAGGTGGAAATGGGCCTCATCAGTCAAGATGATTTTTCGATGAAATTCCGGATCATTTTCATGCATTTCAAGGACCCAATCAGCAAAGACACGACGTTGTTGATGATCAGCCGGCTTGAGTTCTTGTGTTAACTGAACTTTATAAGCCTTAAGACCCAAGTCTTTATGCAAAATACGGTGTAATGACGTTTGTAGAATGCCTAATTCCAAAGAACGACGAGGAATGGACAAACCTGGGTTTTCTTCAACACTTTGGGCTACAACAGCAATATTCTCAGTTGTTCTTGAGCGACGTGCACGGGTTTTATTCTTCACATCACTAACTTGTCCCAACAGCTCGAATTTGTCCACCAATTTCTGTATTGCGGTCCGACAAGGTGCTTCACGACGACCCAAAAATGTTTTAGTTTTACGAACCGTCTCTGCCAAATTTTCACCATTTTTATAGTGAATTTTAATAATTTCAATGCGTTGTTGAAGCGTGTATCGTTCCATTTTTATTAATGGCGTAGTTTCTACTTGTGAAATGTCAACAAATGACAGCTTCAAAAGCGACAGCTACCGAAATAGCGGGCTATTCAAAATAACACCTCTTATTGGAAAACCCTTTATAACCAAATTCTATTCTGTTTTTATCAAAATATGAAGAAGTTAATTGAATTATTCGACTTCAGTGAAATAAAAACACGAAATTTATTGAAAGTCATAAAATTAAACTAAACCTACTTAATACGGCCCAGAGATATCTTTAGAGAGAAAGTATGGTTGAATTTATTTTAAATATCTTTCATTTATTTTAAATACCGCCTTCCATAAAAAACTGGAAATAAAAAAACCGTTTTCATAATACAAAAATATGCGAACACAAATAAGTAGTGAAATAATAATAGTGTGTGCTCGTTTTTAAAGTCCAAATACACCAGTAATAAGTATAGGTATATCAAAAATTCCTTTTTCCCGACGGAAAACAATTTGTATTTTATTTTTTAAGTTTAATATTTTTTTTTCTTTTTGGAAATTAGGCAACACCTAATTAAGAAAAAGGACAATAATTCAAAATGGAATGCGTGCCACTTTGGGCTAATCCATCTTTTTTATTGCTCTGAAATTCCTCAAATTCCTCAACTATAATGCTTATTAATTTATGACTTGAGTGGCTTGGTCATAATATTTTGTTTTACGAATATCAACAAAATAAAGATAGAATCAACAAAAAGGTATAAAAACAAAGAATAAAATCTAAAATTTGTTTCTTTTATGATCCCATAAAACAAAAATTAGACAAAAAACAATAATTCCAAAATTATTATTAAACTTTTCAACACAACGTGCCTTACTTATCAATTATTATTATTTTTTTTTTTTTTTGGATTTAATTAGGTCAATCAACTTGGAAACATAAAGATTTTCAGTTAAACTCTTTCGTAAATTACAACATTTTTTTTTTTGTGTTTCTAATTTCAAAAACAATTTTTGTGTTTATTTGTTTTTGGGTCTTTAATTTTTTTTTTCGGTTTTTTTTTTTCAAAAAGTTATTGTTTTCTTAGGCCGAAATGCTGAAATGTTCAAACGTGCATTTTGGCTTTCTTTCCGGGAAATTCCCTTTTTACACGTAATCAAATTTTGAGAAAACTCCGAACACGTCTATAAAACACTGCATAAAATGCTCGCTCTCTCTCTGTATACATATGTATGTATGTATATCTGTGAATGGGTTTTATCCGAAATGATTCAATTTCACGGTTCACAGAAATAACTTAGTGAAATAAACTTTTTCTATTTCACGTTAAATACGTTTTGTGTGTTTTTTTGTCAGCCGCCCGACGCCGACGCCATCATTGCCGCTGCTGATGACGCCTTCGTCATCGTTGCCACCGCAAAATAGAATCATGTGGCCTTTTCGAATGCCATTTCACAAGATCGTTGGTTAAATTTGAATTTGAATTATAAATATAAATATAAACATTAAAAACTAAAATCAACATTTCGAGGAACAACAAAAAATAAAAAACTAAATGTCCTCATGCAAATATTTTTTTTTTCGAAACAAGAAAACTACATGTCTCACATACACAACACGTTCGCAAGGTTGAAAATAAAATAAACAAATTAATTAATTAATTTAAACGAAGAAATGCAATTACATATTTTGTATTTAACAAAAAAAAAAAAAACAACACAAATTTCGGAATCAATTGAAAAAGTTCTCTCAATCAGAACCAAAACGGACAGCGGAGTCCCAATAACGTGGTGCGTGTGGATACTCCATCGGGAGTTGTATCTATCGAAGAACTGATGATGTTTTGCTTAGATTTTTTTGTTTTATTTTTAAACTCGAGCACGATCGTATAGTGAGACGGTTGATGGGTATAAACTTTTTGTTAGACCAAGATACGCACGCTCCAACGCCGAAATAAACACTGATTCCGGCCAAAGAATCGCGTCCGTATCCATAGAGCCGAGCGGTGCTATTTATTTTGCGGCAGACTTATTATTCTCTTCTGGCTCTATGGAGGCTGCTGATGCTAAAGATGCTGCTGAACAATCGATGATGTTGATGTTATCTGTCTGTTGTTGCCTGCAGTTTTAGTGTAAATCTCACTCAACGTGTTCCCGAGTGAAGATGGTGAATTTTGATTTTTGTTTTTGGAACAGCTGAGCGACATAATAATTTGTTTTTTTTTTTGCATTCTAAAGTATATAGAGTCCTAATACAAATAGCCGAGGATACAACTATGGCGTGAATGCTTCCGTTTCCACATCCCGGTCATATCTTCATTCATTATATCCGTGTTGTTTACATGTCCTTTTGAATACAAATATAAGAAACACGGCCGGTCTAGTACTGAAAAGGTTTAAGAGGAAGGGCTCAGTTGATATACATAAATATTATATCTTTAATTCAACTTCATGGTCGTCATACGAAAACCTATTTAATAGGACCAAATAATTAGTATTATTAAAAAAAAAAAATAGTGGGTCTCGCAACTCTGTACATTCGACTAGAATCTAATTTTTTTTAATTTTGTTTGGACCAAAAATAACGGTGCTTACTTTTCATAGATTTTGTTTGTAGCAATAATCAAAAATTTTAATTTTCCTTAAAAATGCCAGCATATTAAAAAAAAAAATAATTTAAATAGGTACGAACTACCTTAAGTAAAAAAATTCAAAGAAATGGCTATCAATAGAACCCTTACTACTACTGAGGGTCAAATACGACCCCTAGATCTTTTTTTTCAAAAACTCTCTCGAGAACATTGTTACCAACTTTATAATAAAAGTAAATTGGAGATGAATTTTGGCTGAAAGGAAAAGAATGACAATTGGAGACATTTAAAAATAATTCATCTATTCTACACCATTCTGTCAGTCTTTCAAGGTTATCTCGCAAAAGAAGACAATGGTTAACTGATTTAGTACCTACATCTAAGGAATTTTAGATCATCTGCAAACAGCAGTCGAAGTGAATTCAAGAAAATATCAGGCATTTCATTGATAAAAATTATGAAAAGTAGGGGTCCAAGATGACTACCTTGAGGTACACCTGATAATAAGGGAACTGGATATGAAAGAAGTAGTTCAATAGAGAGAAACTGATTACAAGATATGAAACTAGCCATTTTAAAAAATTAGAATTTGATCATTTTTGTGGAGGTGCTCCCATAACTAGGAGCAATTTTGGGCGACCCAGTTGTTTATAATGTCTGACTAACCTTAAAATGTTAGACCGTTAGAAAAATAAGGATTGATTTAAAAAGAGAAACCGATGCACATTGATTTTGAATAAAAAATGGGAGGTAAAAATCATTCCACATTCGTGTAGTCTAGCTAAAGAAAGAATCTCTATACTTGACTGTACGTCATAAGTGGGGCGAAAGGGTATACTAATTAGTAATTACCATTCTGATAAGTAGGTTTTAAAATTAAAAGAAAATCAAGCAATTTAAAATTGAAGTCAAAACAAAATTGGTTTGTCTTTCCTTATAAGTTCCATAGACAAAACACTTGTGTGCACACCTATCGAGACATCGACACCAAAAATCAAACATTTTTCATTTATTTGTGTCGGTGTCACCATTGGTGTGATGTGTATGGGGAAGTGTCATGACACCGGTGTGTATACAAGTCCTATTAATAAGTCTTAAAGTATATTTAGTTAAAAATTGATAAAATAATTGAATAATAAAAACAGAAATATAGCTTTAAACGGCCTTTAGTCCATAAAAATTGGCGTTTGGCCCCGGCGACCTCACTTGGACTCATCAGTTAACTAGTGAGGGCCTTGTCAATACGGAATTTTTATTAAGTTCAGTTGAACTTGCATGAATTTTTTGCAAAAAATAGTACTTAATAGTATACAATTTAAAAAAATCAGTTTGAAAAAGTTTAATTTTTTTCAAAATAAAGGGTTTGAAAATTCATTTTTCAAAAAATTGTCGATTATAACATCAAGTTTATTTAAAAATAAAATAAATGAAATGATATCTGGTTTTCAAAAAAGCTAAAGCATTATATTCTAAGTCTTGCCATTTTTCCCATTATTTTATTATGTCAGTGTTTTAGAAAATTGCCTCTCGCACCTAAATTGGAGGAAATTGCTAGATCCCCCACCTATACGATATTTTTTTTCTTATCCTATAGCAACCCACACGCTCTAGCTTTTTCTTGCATCTTATTCTAATCACCCCCTGTCACTATATAAAAGTGTGAAATAAATTATTAAACATGGAATCGAATTTAATGCATTTTTAAACGCAATTGGCAAACATTCTTAAAGACCGACATTCTGATGGACTGATAAAACATTACCTATATGCGTTTTCTTAAAAAATCGCTTTCTACCAGAAACATTAAATTTCATATCATAAATTAGAGGAAACTTAAACCTAAAGTTTCCCGGAAAATTTACATAGCATTTTCACAACGTTTTCCGAAAGGAGTATTTTCATGAAAAATTAAGAGAGTCCTTGGAAATCTGACTTTTTTTTACATTTTTAGAGTTTTTCCAACATTTGTGGCTGTATATCGGCAATAACGCGGCTAATGTTGTCCTCCAAGTGGTCAATCGTTTCGGGCCTGTCGGCGTAGACTAGCGACTTCACATATCCTCACAGAAAATAGTTAAGCAGCGTTAAATAGCACGATCTTGGAGGCTAATTAACGGGAACGTTACGTGAAACTATGCGGTTACCAAACGTTTCCTTCAATAAATCAATTGTGACACTAGCTGTGTGACATGTTGCGCCGTCTTGTTGAAAACACAGCTCCTACACATCATGGTTGTTCAATTGATGAATAAAAAGTCTGTAATCATGGCTCTATAGCGGTAACCATTGACTGTAACATTCTGGCCAGCATCGTTTTTAAAGAAGTACGGACCAACTATTCAACCAAACCATAAAGCACACCAAACAGTCAGTTTTTGTGGATGTAACGGTGTCTCAACATACACTTGAGGATTATCATCACTCCAAATACGGCAGTTTTGTTTATTGACGTATCCATTCAACCACAAATGAGTTTCATCGCTGAACAAAATTCGCTTATGAAAATTGAGATCAATGGCAATCTTGTTTTGGGCCCATATGGGTACAATTTGGAAGCGTTGTTCCGGCGGCGTCAGTCTATTCATGTTGAAATGCCAAACCAAACTAAAAATAAATCGCTTGGGAGCTGACAAAATGGCTGCCAGTTAAAATAGTGTTGCCATCTTAAAGTTCTATACCTACCTCTAAAAAAAACACCCTTTATTAACAGGAACTCCATAATGCCTAAAGAACCTTTTATAATTTGAAATCTTTATTTCTATATTGCTTATGTTAAATCAGTTCTTGAATACTGCTCTGAGTAGGTATAGACTTCATTTTATAGACCTCATTCAATTTCCCGTGTTTTAAATATTCACGTAACCTAAATATATATTGATATATTCTTCCAACGAAATTCAAATTTTGTATTTTTATATTTTTCTCGTTATTGCCAACGTAGATTTTATTTTTTCTGAATTTTTTTTAAATAACAAATAATAATAAATAATAAATAAGGGTTTTCCAATAAGAGGTGTTATTTTGAATAGCCCGCTATTTTGGTAGCTGTCACTTTTGAAGCTGTCATTTTTTGACATTTGACAAGTAGAAACTACGTCAGTAATAAAAATGGAACGATACACGCTTCAACAACGCATTGAAATTATTAAAATTCACTATAAAAATGGTGAAAATTTGGCAGAGACGGTTCGTAAAACTAAAACATTTTTGGGTCGTCGTGAAGCACCTTGTCGGACCGCAATACAGAAATTGGTGGACAAATTCCAGCTGTTGGGACAAGTTAGTGATGTGAAGAATAAAACCCGTGCACGTCGCTCAAGAACAACTGAGAATATTGCTGTTGTAGCCCAAAGTGTTGAAGAAAACCCAGGTTTGTCCATTCCTCTGCGTTCTTTGGAATTAGGCATTCCACAAACGTCATTACACCGTATTTTGCATAAAGACTTGGGTCTTAAGGCTTATAAAGTTCAGTTAACACAAAAACTCAAGCCGGCTGATCATCAACAACGTCGTGTCTTTGCTGATTGGGTCCTTGAAATGCATGAAAATGATCCGGAATTTCATCGAAAAATCATCTTGACTGATGAGGCCCATTTCCACCTCGGAGGCTACGTCAACAAGCAAAACTGTCGCATCTGGGGCTCGGAAAACCCAAGAGTTATTGTTGAAAAGCCTCTCCATCCTCAACGCGTGACTGTTTGGTGCGGTTTATGGTCCGGCGGGGTGATTGGACCTTACTTTTTCGAAAATGAGGCTGGAGCAACAGTTACGGTCAATGGATTGCGCTATCGAGAGATGATTAATGATTTTTTATGGCCGGAATTGGATGGTATTGATCTGGACAACGTTTACTTTCAACAATACGGCGCTACGTGCCACACAAGCAATGAAACCATCGATCTTTTACGGGAAAAGTTTCCGGACCGTGTTATCTCTCGAAGAGGTGATCACAATTGGCCACAGAGATCTTGTGATTTAACACCTTGCGACTTCTTCCTTTGGGGCCACGTGAAAGATAAGGTCTACGCCAACAGCCCAGCGTCGATTCAAGACCTCAAAGATGGAATTCGTGAGGCTATCGAGGACATAGGGCAGCCACTTTGCGATTTGGTTATGGAAAATTTCATGAAAAGGATATGGTCCTGTAAGCGTGGTCGTGGCGGCCATTTGGCTGATGTTGTGTTCCATTATTAACGGAATACCTTCCTCTTTATAATGAAATAAACACCCGATCATTTATCTCAAAAAATGCCATTTTTCTTTGAATATTAAAATAACACCTCTTATTGGAAAACCCTTTAACTTAAGTTACTCGCATAAAAACATTTGAGAAAACTGTTCTTATAATTGTAGTTTATTTAACTTTAAGAGTAATTTTATCCCTTTATGACATTTTTGGTCAAAAAAATCTCACGACAGAAAGATGATATGAACAACGCCCTAGCGAAAATGTGTATAATTTGATTCCTTACAATAATATTCATCTTTCTCTTAAAGAACTTACATTTTTTTCTTACTTAGCCAAGTTATAATAGCAACTTAACTTTTTTATTAAGTTAACTTCCCAATGTGCATCAAAAAATCAATCAAGGCCCTTAAATTGGTACCTATTGCGCCCCTGGCTAATTTCGAATAGAATGGCAGACAACAAACAAACACTCATGAGTAATAGCGTATAGGCTCTTTTGATAAAATGGTCGATGACGAGCCACATTATAGAACAAGGAGAAGAAGAAGAAGAAGAATATAAAATGCAAGTGTGGCAAAGAGGATAGTTTATTCATATACACCACACAAGCATCACAGAGAAAAACAAAAGGACATCCTATTATGTAGAGCTTTCTATGTTAATAATAAAATTTGGGCAAGTAAATATTTTATCGTTATGGTACCTAAGCATGTTTTGATTCTGATTTAAAAAAAAAAAAGAAAAACTAAAAAAAATTGAATATGCGTATTATTCTTTCTTTATTTTGCAGCCAACAGAATGTAAAGAGTTCAAGCAAGGATTTTGTGATGATAGTGGGCATCAACAAGTACGAGTATGTCACCGGTTACCGCATCGCCATATATTCATCTTCACACAAACAAGACATCAGGATCAAGAGAATATACTCTCTCTGCCATTTGGTAGGTAGGTGTCACTATACTCCACTATAACAATAGAAAATGTCGCTTTTGTGATAATAATTAAGATTTGCATGCAGTCCTCCGTTCAATGACCAAAAACTGCATTATGTCGTGGACAATTTGTGTCTGTGCTTGTGAGCATTCCAAACAATGGATCAAGTCAGGACTATTTTCGCATGCCGAAGCTAAATAAGAATGTGCGTACGCAAAACATCATCATCGTCCAGAACTGGGGAAGCCCCTTGAGGCAAAGTGAAAAGTGATGCTCATGCTTTTGCTCATATTTATGTTTAGTATGTCGTGTCAGTCTTAAAGCAGTCATCATTTTCATTCACATAGAGTAGAAACTTAAAAAGAATTTTATTTTAATGCATTCTAGGACTAAGAAGACCGAAAGTTTGGCCAAACATTAAACTGATACTGAAATATCTCTTAGGCCGTCTTTTTCAGTATAGAAAATTCGTGCGGATCTACCGAACTCACACTGAAAAACTGGGCCTTAGTGTACCCTAGGATGGGTATACATATAAAATGTTTATGATATTTGTTGTGGAGGAAAGTTTTTCAATAAAATTAAATTGAAAAAAAATGTAAAGGAATTAGAAAAATGTGTGAGTGCCGGGACTCACGCCTATTTTTTTTTACTGAACTTACTCAAAAGAAACATGAATATATTGGATAGTAAGACTATCTGTATAGGCAGTACTTAAAAGTCTAGTGTTGAAAGAACGGTAGCAAAACACCCAGTGGAAGAACCGAAATTTCCAAGCACTAAAAGGCCGGTGGGTGAAGTGTCCATGTGTCCAACGAATCGCGGTACCAATCAATTGACAGCGCAGCCAACCCACTACTGAATTTGACGCTGCGATTTTTTATGAATGGCCGAGTTCAACGCACATCTGAATATTCAGAATTCTGAATTTTTGAAGCTCTTGATTGGCCAGCTGTCAGAAAAAGTTCTGAAAATTCAGATGACTTCTGACAGCTGGCCAATCAAGAGCTTCAAAAATGCAGAATTCTGAATATTCAGATGTGCGTTGAACTCGGCCAATGTTAACTTTGTTCAAGTGCAAAAGTATCCGTTTTTTTCGCAAGCCCGGAGAGATTTGGTTGAAAAAAGACATCGGGGGTTAGCGACGCGCTGCGCCGTTACAGAAACAAAATGGATTTCTATACAAACTATCGATAAAAAAAAGTATGCAATTCATGTCGGTAAAACAGTTTTTCTCCGTGGTTAGGTTAAGCCCCAGGAATTCTCTGTCCCGAGGAGATTAGTTGTTGGTTCATTTAACATTTAAATTAATTAGACCTGACGTCGTTTTTTTGTCAACAAATTTCCTCGGGGCAGTATCATCTCTCTGCCTTCACACTTTACTCCACTTAAGCGAAGTTATTCTAACTGGAGGACGAATCCAAATAAAACCAAACTCAAACAATAAGGAAAAGAAGAAAGAAGAGCAACAACTCTACAATTTGTTCAACCTGAGTAATTTTGTGTACAATTTGTTTTCGGTCGCTGGAAAAAAAAAATAAATTAGCAGCCGAAGCAGGGCAAAGAATATTTTCGTAAAGAAACGTGCTACATCGTAACGTGCTAACTCGTAACGTCGCACAGAGTAAAGTCCACGTTTTTATTTCACTCTACCACCGGCATAGACATCAAAAATTCAAATTATACTAAATTATATTAAAATATGTACTAATTTATATAATTTTACCAAGAACTTTTATTAACGTTACTTGTCATGGAACGGTTTTTTTATTTTCGACTTTCACGTTAACAGCTTTACCGATTTCGATCAAAAGTTTAATGCAGAAAATTCTTTAAAATCTAAATAATTAAAATTATTTTTTTTAATATTTATATACATAAGTACAAGCACATATAGAAAACCATTCCAACAATTTTTTAAATTTGTTTTCGATAAACACAGCTATTTTCATGTAATTCATTTTGAGGTTAACACATTTTTAGGAGTTGTTTTAGCAATTTAAAGAAAGAATTCCAAGCTTTCGTTCCATTTTCTCATATAAATAAATACATTATTATTATTAATTAAACTATAGCTTTGTATATATAAATGCTTAATATTTGCAGTCTTTGAAATTCCAAGTAACTTGAACCCCAAGAGCAAGTTCGTGCGATCCGATCTTGCTTATTTCTTTATAAAGAGTTCATGGTAATCTTGATATTTATTTAGTTTGACTCCTGAATATTTGATTTCTTGAGTTAGGTATTTTTAAAAGATTACCATTGAGCATAGGAAAATTTAATTGGTAAAAAAAAGTCTGGAAAATCCGAAAGAATATGTTTTTTTTGCTTTTCACCAATTTTTTCAGTTTCTCTACACAAGTACTCTACAAGTAGGTATACAGACACAGAGGGCATTCATTATGTATGAAAGAAAATGTAAACGCATTTGAGAAGACTTTAATTTCCAGATCGTGTTTTCACGCGGCTGATAAATGTATAAGTTGGGTTTATTCTGTTTGGAATCCCATCTTCACCTGAGTGTGTTTCGCTATTCTATTTAAGGGTCGGTTTCGAAAGTAAAAGTTAGTAAAACACACAGCAATACATTTTTAATGAAAATTTATTTCATTGTAAAATTTGGACTTTGCCATTAAGTGTGAAAAATAATATCATTCACATCGCCGCCTCGGGAAGATTCGCAGCATGCGATTCTTTTGAGGTAATTTTCAACCACTTTTTCGTAAATTTCGGGCGGTATCTGCGCCATATCTTGAGTTTTTAATGCGTCTAGAGTTCGGGATTATTTCCGAAAACACGGTCTTTTGCGTAACTCCACAGACAAAAATTAAACGGTGTCAAATCGCAAGATCTTGGTAGCCAATTGAATCCGCCAAAACGTGAAATAACGCGACAAGGAAACTTTTCACGCAATAAACCCATATTTGATCGTGTTGTGTGGCTTGTTGCCACGTTTTCTTGAAACCTCATATCATCCAAGTTATGATCTTCAATCGCCAGCCAAAAAAAATCGGTGTACGTGTCGTAAATTGTTGAAAACGCCAGGAAATCGATGCATTCGGATCATCTGCAACACATGCACTAGCATCAGCAATATTTTCGACTGATCGTGCTTTACGATGATGCAGTATGAACAGACCTTACGACATCAGTAACGCTTCCACTCTCTTCAAATTTCTTCACAATTTTACCAATTGCTTGCGTAGTTGGTCGATTATGACGACCATAATCATCGCGTAATGCGCGAAAAGTGGCTACGTTTGAATCAGCACTTCTGTTAAATAAGTTTTATGTTCGGTTTCACAAATATTTAACAGGCTTCTACATTTTTATAATGACGTATTTTGTATGGAACAAACGTCATTTTAAGATTTCAAAGCCTGTTAAATAGTTAAAAGGGCTATATAAAATCGGCCATTAATAATTTTAACGCGTTGTTCGATTGTTAAGCGATCGTAAATGGCAAACATTCAACTAATATTATGACACATGAGTTTGACAGGTGTCAAATGCCAGCGCTACCAACTTGAAAGCAGGAATTGAACTTGAACCACATTTGACTTCTCAAATGTTTAGTTACTTTATATCTATCAGCTAAAGATTTGTATGTGTATATGTATGTAAAGGGTTTTTCAACAGGGACGCTACAAAAGGAGAGCAACAGGGACAGCAAACGATGCCATATTTCTTGCCGTTCTTTTAACATTTCTCTTTAGAAAGGTTTGCCATTTCATGATGGAAAGATATACGAGCCAACAACCAGTCGAAATTATTAAAATTTAATACCGAAATTAGGAGTCAGTGGCCTCAACGTTAAGAGCGCTAAAAACGAAAAATCATCTTCAGCGATGAGGCTCATTTCTGGCTGAATGGCTTCGTCAATAAACAAAATATGCGGTATTAGTCAGGCAGCAATCCACACGTACTCCATGAGTCATCATTGTATCACGAAAAAAATACGGTTTGGTGTGGTTTATGGGCCGGCGGGCCGTACTTCTTCCGTGATGATCAAGACCGGCACGTTACTGTTAATGAGGATCGCTACCGTTCAATGATAACCGAATATTTTTGGCCCCAATTGGATGATATGGACTTGGAGGACATGTGGTTCCAACAGGATAGGACGGCCACACAGCGAATGTCACAATCAATTTATTGGAAACCAAGTTTGGAGAACGTGTTATCTCACGAAATGGTCCAGTCGCTTGGCCGTAGCCCGTTACACTATTTCCTGTGGGGCTACGTCAAGTCTATGGTCTATGCCAGCAAGCCAGCGACGATTGATGAACTTCGTACGAATATCGAACGTGAAATTGCAGCAGTATCGGCCGATTTATGCTTGAAAACAGTCGAAAATTGGGTTCAGCGTCTGGACTTCTGCAAGCGTGCCCGTGGTGGCCATGCAAAAGAAATCGAGTTCCATACATAATGGCATCAACCGCACTTTCACAGGAATAAAGAATTTCATTGATATCCAAAACCGTTTTTGTTTTATTTAAAAAAAAACTTTTGTAGCGCTCTTATTGAAAAACCCGATATATGTACATTGTATAAAATAAACTATATTTTTCTCTTGATTTCTAAAGTTAATCAAATTTTCCTATATATTGGCATAAACGATTGTCTTTAAGAAAACATATATATAGGTACCTGCGTAAGGTTTACATATTTAAATCTCAAAACGACACTCGAACAACAACATTTATTACCATGTATCTATACCTACTTATCTTGAGTTGAAATATTTCCCTCTTAAAGCTTTCATCATTTTATTATTCCTTTCAAGTAGGTACCTTTTCACATTGTTCTCCCAAATTTTCACAAAATTCCAAGGACAGAATAATATTCTCAACATCTGTGACATGACATCTCGTGAAATAATTTGCAAGCTTACATCTGCTTTAACTTTTTCACTTTTCCCATTGCGATTTGACTCCTATGACTGCCTGAATTGTTTGCACTTGAAATTCCATCCGGTCTAGTCGGGCCTTGCCTTGAGATTTCAGATTTGTCAGGATGATTAGATTCAAGATCTTTGATTTAAATAATAATTATCCTTTTTAATTGTTTGTAGTGTCACACTGTCCATCTTTTTGAATGCATTTGGATGAGTGCCACATACCCGATGAAACCAAGTCCAATGAGTGGTATACAGTATAATAATGATGATGTGTTCGTGATGGTGTTCTTATGTGCTGCACTCTGTAACGTATGAAACTATTGTTTTTGTTTTTCTGTTTTTATCCTTTTTATTTTGATATTTCAATGGAATGCATATCCGGTACAGACGACCATTCAACATTTAGTGTATTCTTTTCACCAAAAAAAAAAAAAAAAACAACAAAATGTCAAAAAAAAACTGTCTGTTAACTTTTTTGTTTTTGGTTTGCTGATACTTAGAACCACTACTAGGTAGATATTATGATGCTCTGCATTTCATTGACTTAAATTCGTAGACATTATTTTAATTGATGAGGCTTTTAGAAAACTCTAAAATTGTGAGTGAAATGGAAATCAAATCACATACAGAATACAATACCGCGAAAACTTGGCAATGGAAAAATAACCTTGATTAATGACTGCACTATAAAGATTGTGATGAATTACATTTTTGATTTTTGGCTAGAATTATCACTACATTTTGGCATTTTATTTTTTTTTTTTGTTGGTCTAAATTTCTAAGAAAATTTTTTTCAATCAAGCACACAAAGAACCTGAGAGTTTTTTTTAAAAGTGATGAAAAGAGATTTTAGTCTTAAAATCTGTGTCAGTAAGAACTTAAGACAGTAAAATCATATTCATTTGAAGGACATTTTTAATTTTGGTTTCAGAATCAGAAAATAAAATTAAAAATTAAAAACATTGGAAAACTTAAGTTGTAATAAATTAGTAATAATTCGATTGTATACGAATACGAAAAATTCCAAAAAGTGTTGGAACCTATATAGCTTCTAGAGAAAAAAGGATTTTTCGGAAAAATATAATTTTATTTTTCAAAATAGTCTTTCATTTAGTTGATACACTATTTCCACCACAGCTCTTTGTGTCTTTAAGACTCAGAAGCGTTTGGCCAAGAATTGTATCTTATCAATGACGGAAAAAGTTTTTCAATTAAAATGAACACACTAGACTTTTCATCGCTACGAGGTTGTTCTCCATGAAACAAATAACTCCAGCGTGTTAATTTATTAATTTTATTTTCAAAATTTTATATTTTTATTTATTTATTTATTTATTAAAATATCAATATACAATGTAAAATTGTTACTAATAATAATTATAAGAGCAAGAGCAGCAAAGGCTTTCGGCTCTTTTAAAATATTGTATAGTTAGACAATAATTTTTAGCTTGTTAAAAATTTCTTTTAATTTGTTGATATTAGCTTGGCTTGGGTCTGTGAGGAGTTGCAGTAGGTTTTGGTTAGGGTTGAAGTTGAAGTTGTTTTGGTATGAGGAGATTGATGACAAGAAGCAATGACTTAGCAAATGAGCTACATTTACGTTGTTGAAGCAGTTGGGGCAGGTTCCCTTTTTAGCAGGTGCTGGTGGGTGTATGTTGTATGTCCAAGGCGGAGTCGGATAAACATTCTTATGTCGGTTTTGGGAATGTTTGTTGGATAAATTGGCTGGGCTTTACTCGGGTTCAGTATTGTATAATGGTGAATGTAATGTTCCCACTCAAGTAGCCGTTGGTTGTGGCATTCTTTGTTTATGTATCTTTTTAAGTCGAGACTAGAAAAGGTGTTGTGTGTAAAGGTTGGAGCCTTAAGCGCAGAGTGGGCAGCAACGTCTGCGAGCTCATTTCCCTTTATCCCAACATGACCAGGTGTCCAAATGAGTTTTATCTTAGAACTTGCTTTTATAATTAAATCTCTAATTTTTGCTATAATTATTGTTGTGTTATTACGTATAACGATTCCTTGCAGAACTGACAGACTGTCACTGCATATGGCCCATTTACCCGCTTTTTTTGAACTTATCTTTGTGGCTTCTAAAATGGCTTAGGCCTCTGTAGAATAAATGGAGGCAATATTTGGTAGGATTCCTTTTATAACTATGGAACCAGTTTGGGTCACAACTGCAAAAGCTGTGTTTGTTTCTGTTTTTGAGCCATCAGTATACAAGAAATTCCAGCCTTTTGATTGAAGGTCAGTTAAGATTTCCAGAAATCGTGCTTTGTAGATTGTACTACTTGTCACATCCTTTCGCAAATCTAGTAGACTGAGATGCACTGAGTCCTCATTGAGAGACTACGGTGGTTGTGCTGGTATAAATTTGGCTGTTCTATGGCAGGGTAGATTGAGCTTGTAACATGAATCTAGGATATTGTGTATTACGGAAGGAATCCTCCTGTTGAGTTTGTGGGTAATAGCTTTACTGGTATCCTTATCTATTACCGATCCTGTTTGAAAATAGAGCTTAACATTTAGTTTCGCAGTGATTTCAAGGTATCGCTCTTCTAGTGTTGGTAGTCCGGCCTTAGCAAGTATATTTTTAATTGATGTGGTTGGAAAAGCACCTAAGCTTCTCCTTGTCCTTGCCGCTTGGTGGTATGTTGGTGAAATTATATTTTTTGTTGATTTTGGACAAGAACCGTAGATAGCCAAAGCATAATCAAGTTTACTTAAAACTAACATTTTTGAAATATTGCAAAGTGAGTTAACATGAACATTACTTTTTTTAGATGATAGATATTTTATAATGTTGAGCCTTGCTGCTAATGATTTCTTAAGACTAATACAATGAGGTTTCCAATTATACTTATTGTTTATTAAAAGTCCTAAAATATTTAGATAAGAAACTGTTTCTATTTTAATGCTGTTAATAATTAATTCTATGTCTGTACATTTTTTCTTTCTGCAAATATGAATCAGCTTACATTTTTCCAAAGAAAGATTCGATCCAGAAATACAGGACCAATCATAAATTTCATTTAACAAGGTAGATAATATAGATTTAGTTTTATCTAAGTCATTGTATTTATTTATTTTATTATTTTGTTTAGTTCAATATAATCATTTAGTCTGGACTCATACAAGAATATGGTATTTAAAAACTACAAATTAAAAAAAAAAAAAAAAACAAAAGTCGTTTTTAAAATATTGAATTTTAAAGAATTATTCGAAATGTTTTTAAAACACCAACCAATTTTGGGGTGTCGGTTAAGATTTTTTTTGGGGAAAAAAATCAGTTTAATTGGAGGTACAGAAAGGAGCAGTTTTTGAAAAAAATTATTTCTCTCCTAATAGTAAACTTTTGTCCTAATTGTCACGAAGAAATTTTTTATCAAAACCATAAAAGTCGTTTTACATAACAATAAGATGTCCATGTAAATTGAAATTTATTGAATTAAATGGTAGGTGCTAGCTATATTGTTCGTCCTACGAAAATAGTGTTCAAAAATTGTCTCATGTTTTCAAAAATCGATTTACTAGTCTGTGTCTCTGTCTGTACTCTGACGTACAGCCGAAAATACTGAAACAATAAGGCTTTTAAGTGATTCCCTAGAGGGAAAATTAAATGTTTTTTTTAGCTTTTCTAATGGTTCCTGGCATACAAGCTTTATACAAAAATTGTTTAACTCAAAAACGTCTCCAAAGATTTCGATATACAATTTTGGTTGTGCATCCTTGTAGGTATAGTATAGGTAAACACAAAAAATTACTAAGAAACTTTCGACTTTCTCGTAAACGGCTTCAACGATTTCAGTCAACATTTTATATGGAAAGTTCTTTTAAATAAATATAATATTGCATACACAAATTTCAGAACAAATATTTTTTGGATTGAAAAAAATAATAATCCATATTTTGAAAACGGGTAATTGAATTTATTTGAAAAAAAGCTTTTTAGGTGTATATTATTGAATACTTAGAAATGACATCCCAAGTTTTTTAAATTGATGGAGAAATTTTATTAGAACCAGGGGCCCAATTCCGCAAGCATGAGTTTTTTCTGTGTGCACAAAAATCAGTGTACACATTAAATTATGCGATTCCGCAAGAGCGAGGTGCAATCTTTTTGACAGATAAAGCGTACACAGATAGGCAAATTTATTCACTCATATTTTGAGCGTGAATAGAAAGTGTACACGGAAAACTATTCACACTTGCGGAATTGAGCCCCAGAAGATCAATTTCGTTCGATCAAGTCGTGCATTTTTCTGAATTCCCTTTTTTTCTACGTTTAATCCTTTAAACACAATAAAAAGTGTATAGCCAGAAAATCATTACTGGATGAAATTATTTAAAAATATCGGGTTTTTCAATAAGAGCGCTACAAAAGTTTTTTTTTTAAATAAAACAAAAACGGTTTTGGATATCAATGAATTTCTTTATTTCTGTGAAAGTTCGTTTGCTGCCATTATGTATGGAACTCGATTTCTTTTGCATGGCCACCACAGGCAAGCTTGCAGAAGTCCAGACGCTGAACCCAATTTTCGACGGTTTTCAAGCATAAATCGGCCGATACTGCTGCAATTGCACGTTCGACATTCGTACGAAGTTCATCAATCGTCGCTGGCTTGTGGGCATAGACCATAGACTTGAAGTAGCTCCACAGGAAATAATCTAACGGCGTCAAATCGCACGACCGAGGCGGCCAAGCGACTGGACCATTTCGTGAGATAACATACGTTCTCCAAACTTGGTTTCCAATAAATTGATTGTGACATTCGCTGTGTGGCTTGTGGCGCCGTCCTGTTGGAACCACATGTCCTCCAAGTCCATATCATCCAATTGGGGCCAAAAATATTCGGTTATCATTGAACGGTAGCGATCCCCATTCACAGAAACGTGCCGGTCTTGATCATCACGGAAGAAGAACGGCCCAATGACTCCGCGCCGGCCCATAAACCAAACCAAGCCGTATTTTTTTCGGGATGCAATGATGACTCATGGAGTACGTGTTGATTGCTGCCTGACTAATACCGCATATTTTGTTTATTGACGAAGCCATTCAGCCAGAAATGAGCCTCATTGATGAAGATGATTTTTCGATTTTTAGCGCTCTTAACGTTGAGGCCACTGACTCCGAATTTCGGTAGTAAATTTTAATAATTTCGACTCGTTGTTGGCTCGTATATCTTTCCATCATGAAATGGCAAACCTTACTAAAGAAAAATGTCAAAAAAACCGCAAGAAATATGACGTCGTTTGCTGTCCCTGTTGCTCTACTTTTGTAGCGTCCCTGTTGAAAAACCTTTATAAATATCCTGCGGTTTTTTGCTGCAATTCATCCTATTAATATAGCTTTATTTTGAAATATCCAGCTTTAAAGACAAAAATAATTTTTAACATCGGACACCAAGTTTTGATTATAACCATGTCCTATGAACATGTCAATTTTTAAATATTTGTAGCCTTTAAACCAGCCCCTAAGTATTACCTTCCAAATAACAACAAAATTTTAAATCATATACCAGGGCTTTCTGAGATTACCCTGGATATACAAACAATAAATCAAACAAAGCAACTTAAGCGCTTTATTAATATAATTTGTTGAAACATAAAACGATTTAAAATAAATCGAACAAAATTGAAAAAAAAATTTCAGCGGAGAGTGAAAACTATATGATTTTTATTGCATTACGAAGCCTAAAACAAGATTTTAAACTATCAGATCTTTCCATTTCTGGTCTCAAAATTAAAGCTTAATGTCAAGATAAATTTATAGAGTGTACAAATTATTACCGTGAGTCAAAACAAAATTTACTAGAGAATAGTTTGATTGAAAAATCAATTCGATTTTCTGCATTTTTATTTTAAAAGTTGATACAATCAAACAAAACATAACAAAATGCTTTTAAATAGTATAGGTACCCACCACAAAAGTCTGCTTAGAAACAACCAATCCCTTCTTTACTGAACTAATTGTACACATTATAATTTATAATTTTAATTCAATTTGATTTTATTCTCAAAAATATCTGTCGCTTTTCTTGAGACGAGCAAAACTATGTTCATACAAATTGAACATCATTTCCCGAAAGATTTTTTTGTTTTAAATTAATTAACAAACAAATTCAAGTGACAAGATATTTCTATGGACATATTTCTTTTGAGTCAGTTTCCGGTTGAAAATTTTGTTTGTATACAATTTGGTAATCCCCGGAGATATAATTATACCTACTCATCACTTCGATGAATTAAAGTGACTAAGAATAAATTTGGATTGTTTGGATGCATTTGTATGTATTTCTTTTTGTTTAAAGAAAGTATTTTCGTTAAAAGAAAAAGAAATTCAGACTTTGACCGGCGTATTCTTGTTCGAATTAGTAAACGTAGGAATTTAATTTATTTTGTTGTTTTTTTTTATATTTTTTAAAAAAATTAATTTAATCTTTTAGTCGTTTAAAAAATAAATTATTTACGCAATAAGTTTGTACCCTAGATTTTTCGCACTAAATGTGGCTAAATGTCAAATTTTGAAAACTGGAGATGAAATGCTCTCTTATGTCGTTTTCGAGTGGACGTTTGAAGCTACTCCTTTTTCACTCCTTTTACTCCAAATTTCCCATTTAAGATAGGAATGGAACAGTTCTGAAATCCAAACGAAAACGACATTAGAGAGAAGGGAAACTGTCAAAATGTCGGGAACGGTTTGCGCACTACTTTGCAATAATTCGGACCAAACGTCAACAATTATCTCGACTAGAGTTGCCGTAGATCAATGATAAACCTTGATCAGCATTTTAAGAATCACAACTCAAGAAAATAAATGTTAACAAAAAATAACCGTCCTAATCACAAGTTTATTAGTAACAAAACAAAACAAAAATTCTTCAACTATACAGTAAATGAAGCTCAGTTTAAAGTTTTCTTCAAAAGACACTACATTATATAAGAAATATGCCATAGTCAATTATAAATTTTATTATTTTTCTTATACAATTTGTTAAAATTAGTTTATCAATTTTAAAGATTAATAAAATAATAAAAAAAAACATGCCCATCTACCAAACTACAATAAAATTAACACTTGCACTTTGGCAACCTTGTTATTTGAATTCAACCCACGAGTCCTATCACCTACCTGACGTAAGTCAACCTTGCATTTGACAATCAGCAAGAAATAGCCAGGAGAAATTTCTCGTTCTTAAACTGATAAGGAGGGGAAATACTTTACACTCACGTGAGCCTGAGTGCTCTGTTTAGCTAAAAATAGCACAATTTTTGATGTGTGGAACAGCTTTAGACTAAAAATGACTAAATCAAGCAGTCTGAAACTGTTTAAAACTTGGAGGGGAACACAACTAATGTGAATTTAATTATTGCAATTTGTTTCCAATTACAAAATGGCGCACAATTTTAAATCATTTAGCACGATTTCAAAGCATTTTTGGTATGGCGCTAGGTTAAAATGAGGATTTTCCAAATTTTAAACGAATTTGCATCGTAAAGGGTTTTTTTAATTGGCGCGGGTAGATTTTGGCGGCCTGTGGCCAACATATGTCAAATCTGTTGTTTATTATTCAGTTACTGATGTCAAATCACCTTGGAAAGTTACACGATTGAACACCACGTCCAAATGATAAAACTTTAATATCAAAACCCTTTGGGGCAACGATACGATCCGTTGCATCCATTTAACGGTTTACAGGGTTGTCTTTCCAAGTCGATTATCCAAAGTTTGGTGGCCAAATTTGAGTCAACCGAATTAGTGAACAATCAGCCAACGCTCTTGCGTTAACGAAACGTCGTTGTCGCTGTCTATGAGAGTATGTAGTTCTTCGAAAACGACAATGTCATTGCCATCAGCATCAAAGGATATCGCTACCGATCGATGATAACCCATTTTTGTCTAGCTCCAATTAAATAATATGGATGTGAACTTCATTTGGTTCCAACAGAACGGCGGTACGTGCCACACAGAAAACGTCATAATGCATGAACGATTTGAGGATAAGTGAATTGGCCGAAGAGATCATGCGATTTGACCCCTTTAGACTTTTTCTTGTGAGGTTTTCTCAAGTCGCAGGTCTATGCGAATAGAAGACAATCCCTTAAGGTGAACCTAACAGAGGCCATCGCTCATATTCAGCTGGATCTATGCGGAAGAGTCATTTAAAATTGGACCGCTCGGATCCGTGTCAACGTAAGAAGCCGTGACGGGCAATCGAACGATGTAATATTTCATACATAATGACATAAATGGGCCTTTCAAATAAAAAAAAAAAAAAAAAGAATTTTACTAATACCTCACACACGGCTTATCTCATTCCATTTCAACATCTACCCGCCCTTATTGAAAAACCCTTTACTATCTATTTTACTAAATGTTCAACCCAAAAAACGTCTATTTTATCCTTTAATCATCACATACTAACCATCACTTTGACAATATGTATTAGAAATGTGAAAAAGGTATGTTTGATTACTTTTTTCTTCGACCAAAACAAAAATCGTAAAACTAGCAACAAACACTTTTTTTTAACTTCTGACCTTGGTTGCTTCGGTCATACCTATTTCTATCGGTCACTAAGAACGACAAATCAAGTCGATAAAAAATCAAAACTATTGGTTGAGAAACATAAAGCGCCCCTGTTCACAGCCCATTGTATTGTATTCTGTACGTGAACACAAATTCAAATTAATTTATAGATAGGCCTGCCGAATTTCTCTGTAAGAGAAGGTATATGCATTTGTTCTACACATATACAGTTGGTGGATGGTGGTATGGTGTTCGCAGTAATTATATACAGCTGCATCTGGTATATTGTGCGATAACGCAACTTTTGACAGGTTGATTGTTTTTGCATTTGCAGATCGTTAATGGATTTATTATCTTCTGGATTAATTTTATTGCTTGCTCTTTCTGGAGAATCTTGAGCGGGTAATCCTTTGGTATTTATACAACTCATTTCCCTTCATCTGTAAATATGTGTGCGATTTTTTTTGGTTAATTTTGGATACTGATTGACGTTTATTGACGTCCTGCCTCATACTACATTAGGGCCTTCCTTGAATTCACCAGCCAAAACATGACACTGGTGCACATCCCGCCGCTGATGATGTTTATTTTTTTCTTACTTTTGATAGACATCATCTTTTTGGACAGGGGGCGGGGTTTGAAAACACCTTGCCAAAGACTATACGATCCGGGGATCCGAGAATAGATCAAGTAAGAGAAGCATTTATGTACACCGTACAGTTCATAAAAGGCGAGTACTATATTATAATCGTAAAACCGTACAACGTCAGCCGCGCAATAAAACGCCATCCATTCCGAACGACCGACCGACATGTGTGACGACGAAATTCGGAACGCCAAAACGGCCGCAACTCGATCACTAATAAGTTATTTGCAATTCCAGCAGCTGCTGCATCGCTGGCGTCTTTGAAGTACTTAAAATTATTTTCAGAAATATTAACCAACTATATTTCCCAGATAAATTCAAATATTAAAAATAACCCAAAAACAATAGACAAACCGAAAACAAAATTCAACACAAAAAAAAAATAAACTTAATAAAACAAGCTCTTTAATTGAGACATCAATCAGCGAACTCATTTAAAAAGCTCATAAATCTCGTCCGCATCGTTATAAATTTTATTTCCATATCTTTTTGACTTATTGGATAAAATATTTTAATGATACCAGAATCAAAATAATTATAAAGGGCTATTGGTCGGAATCTCGAAATGGGTGTCTCCAGCAGAGGGAGCCCCAATTCTATAGAAGAACATAAGATGGGCATACATACATACATAGTTTGGGACACGTTCCTTACAATGTAAAACTGATGGGGCGCGTGTTGCATTTAAAGGGCAGTGTCGTCATAAATTGTTGTTTTTTTTTTTTCATCTCCAAAAAACTTGGAAATTTGACGGCGCGCCGTATGATCAGCAATCAAATAATAGACCGTAAAAATGTTCCACGATTTAATCCCAAATAAATTATCTTATCAAGTAGGAGTTCAAAAATAGATTCCATAAACTCCAACACCGCACGCATCAGCTCCAGAGGTGGTTGATCGAGCGTGAGCATTTTTCAAATCGAGTGGAGACAAACACAGTACTGTGCAGATAAAATTTTCAAATCTTTTTAGGTAGGTACCTACTTAATTATAAATTTTAGTTATATTCATTTTTGATACCATAATAGAGCATATTACTGTTATTTTTGTGAAAAATGTTTATTATTTTAATGATGATGATCATTTAAGTGAAATATTGGAACATTTTTTTTGAGCCCAGTGAAACATTTTGAAATGAAATAATTTTTATATTTTCTCAATATGACCATTATTCACGAAGTTATAGAGTTTCAATAATCCTGATGGGCTTGAGACTTTCCGCACTGGTAATGACCCAAATATTTCAATCAAACTAGGCTTAGTCTAACTTTATAATCTTGGAGACTCTTTCGGAAAGATTGTTTATGTTGGTCGTTTTGAAATAAGTGAAACACGTGGATGGGGCCTAAAACACAATACATAAAGTGTTTGTTGAACAAGTGAAACTCAACAACTGTTTAAAATTTGTGTAACACGTAACAACAAGTCTCGGGGAAATATAACAATTGTTTTGGCACATTGCAACAAGTGGGAAATTTTACAAATCCGCCATTTCTGTAACTGGAAACAACAATAGTTAAAAAAAGAGAGAATAACCTTGTTGAATAGTTGATAAATTTCAACCGAGGATCGGAAACTTGTTCGAAGTCAACAAGTTAGAATTTATCAAGTAAAAGGGTTGGGTAGCTTGTTTAAAGTTAATTTATTTAATGTAAAGAAGAAAATTTCAATAGCTTTGCAATGGTATCTATCTTATCTACTTTGGCTTTCACAAATATTTTTTTTTACTTTTTGGAAAATTATATTCTTTCAGTTTATACTTACCATGGCATATGTCTAACAATTTTGCCAAAAAATATCCCTTAAAAAGGTCCAATCTTTTTCATTAGGAACTATGTTCAAACAACAAAATTATCTCCCGCCATTTATCACTTTACTTGGTTTTAGTCAATGACTCAGAGAAAGCACCGAATAGTTACTTTTACTTTTTTTTCTTGTGGAATTTTACGACTCATCATGTAAGACTTACTTATTCAACTGGTTCAACAAGTCGAGGGAAATTTTCGTTATTGACAATTGTTACAGTTTTTGTTGTGTTACAGAAATGATCTTTACTTGTTGGACAAACATATTTGAACAAGAAATTGTTGACTAGTTTACTTGTTGTTCTGTGTTATAGGCCCCAGATATCTACATAAAAATGTTAACCAGATTTTTCTAAAACTTAACTACTTCAGTACATTTTATACCACGAATTATACCTAAAAAATAAACTTTACTCACGGTGTTTTTTTTTTTAAACCAGTAGATATAGTGAGTTTGATTTCAATGGAGATAATACATTGGAGAGAAAACATTCTACATTTAATTTTTACAAGCAACCTTGGGCTTATTCTCATGCCTACTACACTACAGCTGGACCTGCTAAATTTCATCAGAAGTTTTTGACCACTTTCTCAAGATGTGTGGGTTCCTCAAAAGCACGAATAATGCATCGATTGTTGTTGGTTAATCAGTTTTGACTACCATCGTAACATATCCCCAAAGAAAACAATCAAAAGGCGTCAAATCACAGGAAGAAGTCAAATTACAGGTCAATTATGGGATATTATGCGTTCATCGAAAGTTTCTTTGTATCTTTCAATAAGTAAGTAGTACGTAGCGTCATCCTGCTGGAACCAAATCTCTTCCACATTCATTCCATTCGATCCGGGAAAGAAAAAATCATCAATCATTACTCTTTAGCGAATACCGTTGAAGGTAACAGCGTGTTTCGATAGTTTAATGTGGATTATCTTCGCTCTAAGTGCGTCTATTTGCTCACCGACATAACATACGCCATAAATCTGCTCAACTCTGAAAACACCAGTTCCATTGCCAGTTGATTTTGGGCTCATTCACTGAAATTTCGTCCCAAATCATCGGTCATTCGGCTAAAATTCTAAGTTTTTAAACCATGATATTTGCTTAAAATTTTCTATAAAGTGGCCGGGCAAATACCAAACTGTTTTGAACGTCTTCGGGTAAATAAAAATTTGGATCTTTTTCAATACTTTCATGAACGGATGCAATTTTTTCTTTAGTAGCCACTCTACTCTCGTTGCGAAAACGGTCAAAAATACAGCGAATAGGGGTCTCAGATGGTTGATTATGTCAGGTGTAACTTTGTGTAAGGGCTATACAATTTTGGTTGGCGCACAGTTCCAGAATTTTGGAACCCAATTTCTAAAAATTGATATCGTTGTTGAATGGTATCTGTCATCAGCATCACAATAAAATTGCAAAAACTACTGAATGAAAACGACACTGACAGTTTAAAATCTGTCTATTGGTTTGACATATAGTACTGGATTGAAAAATACACCCATTAGTTATCACTAAATTTGTAAAAAAATACTTAAAATATACAAAATAAATTATGACCCTACCCCGAAAAAATAGAGTCTGCCCCTTTTCGTGCATGTGTCGTGCGAATATTTTGTTTTAGCCCTTGTTCGAGGTTGCCAAATTTATAGTATACCTACATATAGGTAAAACTAAAAAAAATATATTTCCAAAAAAAATTCTAAAAACAATTCCAATTTAATTTTGAAAACTGTCTGTTGAGAGTTTTATTGAAATATCTCTTGATCGGTCTTATTTTGGGTATTAAATTCCCAATACGCATCGCAGACACTGGGAAATTGATCAAACATCGACTTTTTTGCCAATGTTGCTCCATTTCAAAAGTGGGAAGGGTAACCGCCGAAGTATCTTCTGACAATGAAGAATCTCCATTGCGCTTTGTAAGCCGAAGAATTGGCCTGAATTACACTATTTACCCATTTAGATTAAATTGATTCTTAATTAATTTTTTTCACAGCACTATTTTGTAAAATTAACCAGCAGGTTTTTTTTTGGGAATGTACCTAAACTGCAGGAAAATGGGAATAACTAGGACCGCAGAGGGAGCTATTTATGTTAAACCAAACTATGTGTAGAACGGAGAAATGTTTATGTCAAGTTGGCGTTCGGGATCTTTTTTTTTTGATTTTTTTTTTTCTTTTTCTTCGTGCAATATAAACATCGCTCAAGTGATGGTGGTGAATCCATAGGGAGCTTCTTATTGTGAATATTTACGGAAGACTTTCTCTTAAATTCGTTTTATTATTTTTAAAACAGATTGGTGTCGGAGTCCCAACATTTTGAGAGTTAATAAACAACTGTATACCTTCATACATATGTGCTGTGTGTGGGAGTGTGCGGAACAAGTGTCATAACCAACAAAAATGTTTATCGCACGTTGAGGAGTTTACGTAAATGTTTGTCCACTCAAATTAAACAAAGTAAAATTTACTGCTCGCTGCCTTAAGTGTTCTTGTGTTCTTAATAATATGTTTTTTTTTTTATTTATCTCAAAATAAATGTATGCAAACTGAGGAAAAAAATATAATTTTTATTTTTATTAAAAAATGTATTCGCTGTTTTATGTAGTTTGAAGTTACAAGATGGGCTAGAACAAATAATGAATTTGATATAGCCAGTAAAATAAAACTTCTTCACCTCAAACAAATTTCAACAAAAAAAATTTTGATCTGGTATTTTTTTTATTTACCGACTGTATTAATGGATCTAGGTAAAGTAAGATGGCTGAAAGTGATCAAAGATCACCAACATAAGCATTGACAACTACAGTGATCTTCTTTTTAATTTCTTGATCGATTTTTATTTATTTTTGATTTAAAAACTGAGAAATTTTGGTATTGGCCCACTATCAAATCTGTCAAAATTTGATAAGTTAGTATAAGATCATTTTCATTAACTTCAACATTCTATCTCAGATAGTATTTTTTTTTTTTTGGTAAATATCATTTTATATGAACATTTCTAGATGTTGCAAATAAGATTAATTTTCTGGTTTCTGTATTTGAATTTGACGGCAGAATAAGAAAGAATTTTAACAGCCAAGCTATTTTATCGGCGTCAATTATAAAATTTGTCAAGCGAATCATTTTCTTTAAATGTTTGATTTTCCTAAAAAACAAAAGTTATACCGTTTTGTTTCAAGAGATTTGAACATAATTCGTATATTCTCAAAATTAGTATTTTTTTGTTTTAATTCATACCAACAACAACATTAATTTTTGCTAATTTCGAAGAGCAATCAATCAAATCCATGGACATCTAATAGATTTGTCAAATGATATTAAAACTTTTCCACTGATATAACATAATCCTCTGAATGATCTGCGGTGGGAGTCCAACTCAATTTTGACATATAAATTTACTATTTAAAATTAATATTGAAATTTTGAGTTCTGGTAAATATAAGCTAAATGTCAAAATTAAATCTGTGGCAGGTCATATTCATCAGATTTTATGATCGGGATGGTTAATGAAGGTGAAACAATCGAACGATATACTGTTTTGGCAACAGCAGGTGTGGAGATAGAAAAAAGACAGAAGTTATATCGTCACCGAACAAAATAACATAGTTCAGATTTTTAATTCACGATTTTCCTTTGATTTTCAAAAATACCCTTAAATTTCGTGCGTCGAAATGGCTGGTATTAGTGAATAATGTACACGCGCCTGCTTCTAATCAGATGAGATGGACATTGCATGAGATAAACTTTGAAATCTATTTCTTAACTCAAAAATCTGACAGTTTTTAAACAATAACTTTTTATTAGTAGGAGCTGTCGAATATTTATTTAAGACACAAATTTTAGAAAACATTTTTTCTTATAAAAGTACATAAAAATATCTACTCTACGACTAATAACAGCTAAGAAAATTGAGTTAATGTTTCTTAAAGCTTTTTTCAAAATGGCGGATGACGCTGAGAGTTTTTGTTGGAGTTTATGTTTTTAGAATCCCCAAGAGGTAAAGGAAATAGCTAGTTTCTGTTTATTAAATAATTTTGTCTCTGTTCACTCTACTTTTTACACAACTAAAACCTGCATTTCGAATAACTTGGCATCACTCATAATAACAGATAGCTTTCACCAATTATTCAAATACTCTTATCAGCTTTTATCAGAAGTATTCGTGGTGAAAAAAAAATAAAATAGAAAAAGCTCCACTATCGAATACACTTACCGTTAAAACTCACATATTCACCAAACTTTCAAAAGCTTTTTCTATTTTTTTTTAATTTAGAAATGTTCATTAATTAAAATAAAACAAATAAAAACTCACCTGAAAAAATAGGGTAAACGCCACCCATTGATAATATTTTGTATGTTTTATTGTAAGAGGTCCACGTCCCTGTGAATTATGAACCCCAGGAAAAGGCACCTCGGAACCTTGCTTTTTCATGAAAGCATCCACCACTGTGTACGTTGAATGAATCCAACAATATGTATTGAGAACATCTTCCGGTATATCTCTGTTAGCATAGACAAGAACCATTTTTGTTTTTCTTTTCAAAAATTCACCTCACATGAAGCTTTAACAAATACTCACCTCGTATGAACGCAGTCTATTGGATTTCCTACGTATTGGCGTGTTGTAACAGCTATTGAAAATGTTATTAACAGTATAACAGTTGCATTTGTATGCAGTCGAAAAACAGGCGAGTCGATTTTAACATGAGACACCTGCAGTTAGGTTTGTTTTGAATATTGTTTACACATATTCGTGATATACGGTTTAGAAAAAAATAAATAAAAAAGAAATAAAATAGATTAGTTGACATTAAGGCTGAGAAAATTTCTTTTTGAACTAAATATGTTTTAAAAAAGAAATTATAAAAATAATCTTAATACTAATTTTGTGTTAATATATTATTGTAATGTACTTTACTATTATAATCAATGTATATTTCAAAAATAGGCTTTTACTTAAATATGTTATAATAAAAATAAAATATAGGTAATTAATAATTATTTAATTTACTGTACGTTAAGCTTTAAATAAAATGTAATCATCTTTTATGGTTTTAGATTTTCAAAGCAATTGAATTTTATTTTGTCAACGGTAAATAAATAAAAATCTAAAATCAATAAGTTTACTTTTAATTAATTTATTTTCTTTTTTATTTACAATTACATTGATGTGTGGCATAATGTAATATTTAAGTTTATATTGATTTAGTAAATTTGAAATATAGGTACATTTCGAATGAGAGTGTAATAATTGAGTGTGTTGTGTGTAAATACATAAAATAAATAACGTGAATTAAAATGACATTTTTAATTTGTTCATATTTATTGATTTAAATTTTGAAAGTGATAGGAATGCAAATTTCTGTTTATTTTATTTTATTGTTTTTTTTTTTTTTTAATTATTTAGTCGTCAATGCCGTATGGAATTGTTCGGGAGATTAATGGACAAAATAAGTTTCGTTTCGAATGATTTTTAATTAGTTGAAACGAAATAATGCTTACACAAATATTGATTGAGAAAATAAAAAAAAAATATAAACATTTATGAAAATGTTTTTATGTAAACAATTTTGATTTTTATTTTTTGTTTAATTATTTTTTATTTGTCAATGAACATGAATGAGACTGGACGATATGGCAGAGAGTCCTTAATCGATATTTTATAACAATGAATGAAATTTCGATAATATTGTAGATCCTTGGTGTCGGTGGTTAAGAAATAAGTTTACTGTACTGGTGAGTGAAATAACAACTAGCGTGTGTAATGTGAGTTAACTACAGCATTTTTTTTTTTTAATTATTATTCTTACGAACTAAATTACTATATATAGTTTTTTTTTTTTTTTTAGATTATTGTGATTGAGACTAAGAGTGTGGCAAACTTCACATAGGTAGAGAATTTGTGGTTATTTTTTTTAACTTTTACAAAAATTGACTTAAAACAAACACTTGACATAGAATTTTAGAGATTGTGTCAAACATTTAAAACTTAAGTAAAAACTAAAACAGAAAGCAAAAACAGGGACCTGTCAGACCTTACAGAACTGCTTTTATATGACCCTTTTAAAATAATATGGCAGGTGCCTACATACATAGGTTTTTTTTTTTTGTTTTTGTCGAATCTTACTGTTGGCCCGATAATCAGATTTGAATTTGAAGTTTGTTAGATCTATTATATTTTGAGTAGAGCAGAGAAGACGCATAGTAGGAGTAAGACAATTGAAATTTGCATTCAATTTTTCAGGGAAATAATAAATAAGTAGTCACAAAAAAATAAAAATCCATGCAAAATTAAAGAGTTAAGAAAATAGAACAGTTTAAAAAAAAAAACAAAAGAAATATCACCAAAAATGAATGGGAGTATTTAAAATTTTTACAAAATCCAAATGGTTTTTTATATGACCATTTGGATTTTTTTCCAAAATTCTAACTAATATTCAAAGACATGAGACATGATATTGGAAATTTTTCCATAATAAAACAAATTTTAGCAAAAATGTTAGAAAAACCTATTGTTTTATACAACTAAATTTTATAGATACTAATATCATTAATAAAGTGAAAGTATCAACCTTTTTACGATTTTGACGTTTTACAAAAAAGAAAGTTTGTACCTACATTGCAGTTAAAGACATTATAAATTAATTCGTAAACAATTATTGGAAGCACCTTTAAGTTGTTGTTCAAAAATTAAATGAAATTAACGGAATAAAAGAATGGTAAAATAAACTGACATTCTAGTATGAATAGTACAACAAATAATAATATAAACAATTAAATTTGTTTTTAAACCAGACAACATTTTACCATCGCCAGAAAACATTTAACCATTTGGTGTTTAATGTTTTACTAAAAATGTATAATAGCATTGAAGCAAAAATACAAGATACTTAATAACGTAATATTAAAAAAAAAAATATGCACGACTTGATCGTACGAACTTGATCTTGTGGTTAAATATTGTGTGTAACCCCACATTGAAGATGAATGATAGCTATAATATATTTAACGAGAAAATATTGAAAGATTTAAAGCACTTAAAAATTGATTTTTTGTTTGATTTTTTTTTTTGTTTATAAAAAATGTTTTTAAAAACTCTTAAATGCAATATTCTTTACACTATTGAGAAGCTACAGATTACAAAATTATAACAAAATCGGTCCAACCATGGCAAAGATATACGCGAATAACCCAAAAATAAGACTATTTTCTCAAAAAACGTTGAATTCCTAATTCCGTAATGTGGATATTATGAGAAAACCTGAAATGCAGTTTTCTTACAATTAACTTTTTTATTACAGATGCGAAGTTTAATCTAAATCGTTCGAGCCGTTTTCGAGAAAACCCGTTCTAGATGAGCTAAAACAAAAAAATGCTCTGTACCAAATTTCATGCAAATCGGTTCACCCGTTTAGGCTCTAGCTCAAATTACAGTGGACGCACCGACGCACAGACGCACAGACGTACAGACGCACAGACGCACAGACGTACAGACTCACAGACTGACGGACGGCATGACGAAACCCACTTTTTCGGACTCCTCGATTATCGTAGTGTTAGTTTTGATTATAACCTCGAAATCTTTTTTTACACGAAACCAATACTTGCCCTATAGAGAAAGTAAAAATTGAACAAATTAAAATTTTAAAAATTTATTTTTACAAATCTTTTCACAAAAAAATAATTAAATCATAATACCCTTAGTGTTACCGTTGTTTTTAAATGATATTTTTCTATATCAATTCTAATTTTAGTTTGTGAGATCTATGGCGGGCTTGATGTGGCTTATTTTCTTACCGATGCACTTTTCAAATGGGACAATAATTCAGAATGTATAAATGGGGGAAAACCATGCTTCACTTCTTGAAATTTTAGTAAAAAACTGAGCATGTGAAGTAGCAGCACTATACGCAGAAAAAAGTTAAAATTTAAAGTAGCTATAACCGTGCTGATCCTTTTCTGCGTAAAAAATGGCAATCGCCCCTGATCAGATTTCAGTTCTGAAAAAAGTGTTCTGAATTCCACTTTCACGTAAGGCGGTATTTAAATATTTAAGGTTAATATGTGTAAACTTCAAAGTCCAAGCGCAGTTTTGAGGACCCATATTTTGATCCGTATGTGAAGTCATCCATACGTTGTTGACTACGTGCACCGATGCAAAAACGGACTAGTTTTCTTGAAGGAGATCTTCAGTGTTTTGTCAATGAACATACCTTATATTATTTTATGTAGTGGAATTGGGTGACTTTTTTTTTCCTTTTAAAACAACTTTCGTATTTCCAAACAAGTATAGTTTTAAAACGAAAGTATTTTGTAATCGACCGGATCTCAGAACAGGGATTAATATGTCAAATTTTGAAGACCGAGGATGAAATTCTCTCAAAAATGTCCAAACTGCGAAAAAGTACGGAAACGCAAATTAGCAGTATATATTTATATTCTGTTTTACTAAAATGTGATTGATAAACGTAAGATACGATGTGTGGCTTTCGTTCTCATTACCCTCATACATTTTGTTCTGAGCTTTAAATGTCTGTGAAGAGAAATGTCTTCCACAGAAAATCACAAAATTTAATAAATACATAGGAAAAGACAGTAAAAAAAAGTTGTAAAATTTTCGAAAAATATCCAAAAATTAAACTACTAAGTTCTTGAATCATTAAAAAATAAATTAATTATTGCTAAAAACGAAATAAATTGTTTCGTAAAATTCTTCAAATTGTTCTTTAAATGTTTTGCAACCAAGTCAAAATCAAAACCATTATGTAACCCTGAAGCAACCTTTCTTTTTCTTCAAAAGTTAGGTAAACCATAAAAGTTGACTATAAAATTATATTCGATATTTAATCACCAAAATTAAAATGAACGTGATTTTGTGGTCGTTATAATTAAAGAACGGAAAATGTTTTTCTTATTGACCGCAAATAATCGATAAAATATAAAAACACTAGATGAAATTTTAGTTTTTAATATTTATTATAATTATCGTATGCATTTCGAACTTAAAATTGAAAGTTCATCTTCAGCGCGAGTTTAAAACAAAATGAAACGAACCTAGCTGAAAATGACATTTAAACAAAACAACTCGCTTACAAAATTTGCTTACAAAATAGCTCGCTTACAAAAAATATAAACAACAAAAATATACAATTACATTACAAAAATTAAAAAGAGTTAAAAAGGGATGACTCTATTGCCCCAGATTCTAAATTCATTAAATTTGTTGTTGTTTGTATAAAAAATGACTCGTAAGCGTCTAACTTAGAGGGGTTATTCACAATTTTTAACATTTTTATATTATCAACAATTGGAGTAACAGAGTGAGGCTCTGTGTTGTCAAAATTGAATATATGTGATGGTATAGCTTTTTGAATTTCCTTGTTTTCTATTGTTCTTTCGTGTTCACTTGCTCTTGTCTTCAAAGCCCTTCGCGTCTGTCCTATGTAAGAAGCAATTTCAAAACTTACACAACGAAATAATGTTTTCTACATGAAAGCCGACAAGGGAAACCAGGTTATTGTCATGATCAAAAATGAGTATGAAGAAAGGATGCTTACATCTATCACCACTGAATAAAATGATAAACGATGCCCGCTTTGAGATTGACAATTTAAATCAAGTTTTCAATGTAAGTAAGTTTCGGCTACGTATTTCAAACCCAAAAGTTCCTCTTATGTACGGTTTACCAAAGGTTCATAAGCCTGGTAATAAAATGCGTAAGATCGTGTCATGCATAAACTCTCCGTTTGCCAACATATCAAAATGGTTAGTGGCTGAACTTAAACAATATCTTCCATTTGACGGTTTCGCAGTGAAAAATAGTTTTGAATTCGCAGATAAAATTAAAGACATTAAATTAGAAGAAGATGAGACACTTATTTCGTTTGACGTCACAGCTCTCTTCCCAAGCTTTCCTGTATATATTGCCATAAAAGCCATCAAAAAACATCTGGTTCATAAAGCAGTCTTGAATGAACACATAAACGCATATATTAATGCAATTGAAAAATGTATGACATATAATTCGTTTCAATTTAGAAATCAGTTTTACAGCAATAATTTTGGATGCAGCATGGGAAACAGTTTATCACCTTTGGTCGCAGAAGCTTTTATGTCCAACTTTGAAACCGATCTGAAAAAAGAAGGCCTCCTACCACGCATATGGTGGCGTTATGTTGATGATATTTTTGCGGTTGTTAAAAAAGAAAATGTTGAATCAGTTTTGAACACCTTGAACAGCAGATATGAAAGCATTAAATTTACATATGAACTTGAGTCAGAAAATGATCTTTCTTTACCTTTTTTGGATTTAAAAATAACACGAACTGAGGGTATTGTTCAATTTGCAGTATATAGGAAGTCGACATCCACCGACCGCTTCATCACATTTGATTCGTACTGCAACTATCAAAACAAAATTGCAGCTTTCCATTCGATGGTTTATAGACTCTGCCGCTTTCCACTTTCCTTGCGTAGCTATAAAATTGAGTATGATCATATATGTACTTAATTTGGCAACAATAAACGGATACAACAAACATTTAATCGACAAATTAATAATAAAACATTCTAACAAAATAAGAAAAAGAAACGTTTCAACGCTTTTCGCTCAGAACACTACAACAAATAAATCTAACGAGAGACGAGTGGCTATTGCTTTCGTTCCGAAGGTCACAAACAAATTACATAAATACTATGAGAAAGCAAACATGAAAATCGTACATACAAACAATAACAAACTTTGTTTATCTCTTCAAACCACTAAAGACTCTATACCGATGCTTGAGCGGAGTGGTGTTTATAAAATCACCTGCAATGCATCTTACACAGGACAGACGAGAAGGGCTTTGAAGACAAGAGCAAGCGAACACGAAAGAACAATAGAAAACAAGGAAATTCAAAAAGCTATACCATCACATATATTCAATTTTGACAACACAGAGCCTCACTCTGTTACTCCAATTGTTGATAATATAAAAATGTTAAAAATTGTGAATAACCCCTCTAAGTTAGACGCTTACGAGTCATTTTTTATACAAACAACAACAAATTCAATGAATTTAGAATCTGGGGCAATAGAGTCATCCCTTTTTAACTCTTTTTAATTTTTGTAATGTAATTGTATATTTTTGTTGTTTATATTTTTTGTAAGCGAGCTATTTTGTAAGCAAATTTTGTAAGCGAGTTGTTTTGTTTAAATGTCATTTTCAGCTAGGTTCGTTTCATTTTGTTTTAAACTCGCGCTGAAGATGAACTTTCAATTTTAAGTTCGAAATGCATACGATAATTATAATAAATATTAAAAACTAAAATTTCATCTAGTGTTTTTATATTTTATCGATTATTTGCGGTCAATAAGAAAAACATTTTCTGTTCTTTAATCATAAAAGTTGCACTAGCTGCATGAGTCTTAAATTTAAAATATATTCAAAAAAATTTGTCGAGGCATTTCAAATATATTTATTTGATATCTCGGAGCTTGACAAGTCTTCATTGCATTTCTAATATTAAAATATTAACCTCATTATTCCTAACTGCTTATATGGTTCTTATTTATTTTTTAAGCATTTTACTAAAAATGTTTCTGCATTACAAAATGTTTCAAACGTTTCAAATGTTTTAAAAATACAAAATATTATCATATAATATCTATGTGATCTTAAAGATTTTGTAAGATACTTATTAACATTAACAAAATCAATTTCAAAAAAATTCACAAACCCATTTTTAATATTTTGAATTTTCAAAAAAATATTACTATTTTTTTTTTTAAGTATGATCTACGTTTTGGTATAAATAAATTTGCAAAAATTCTTATTGACTTTGACTGTACCTTCATAGAACCGTTTTTTTCTCAACTTTGAGCTAATTGATGGAACGAATACTATCAATTTTTTTGAACGCAAAATCTTCTATGGAGTTGTATTAAAATTGCATAAGAAAATTTTACAAAATATTTATAATAATTTTTTGAAAATTCAATTTTTTGAAATGTTTTGTTTAGTAATAAAAATACTTATAAATGGCATATTTGTACCAATATTTTTTGTTTTTTAAACTTTTAAAAATTTTAAAAATAAAAAAAACAAGAGTGACAACATTTTTTTTTTAAATTTATCTGGGCTCCTCGCAGATTCCGGGGTTATTTATAGCGTAGTGAAAAAAAAATTCTTATTAATTAAAATTAATCTTATCCACCGACCAACTAATTTATGTGAAGCCTCCACCTCTTAGTCCTTGATTAAGTTTCTTCGAATTAAGAAAAAAAAAAAAAAAAACATATAGAAATTGTGAGTGTGATTGAGGAGTGATGGCGTTATTCGTTTAGCAAAGAACACAACCATGATAAATATATTTGAATTTAAAACTTAACGGATTTCTAATTTTTTTTTCAAAGTATATATAGGAAGGTTAATAGGTAAATTGTTTAAAAATATTGAAAAAAGTAGGGGAAAATGTTGCTGTGCTCGACTTTTACTGTAGGTACTGAATTCACTGTCACTGACTGGATTTGTGGTGAAATTGTACAAAATGCAGTGGTAATTAGTTAAATTTAATGTTAGTGATGGGCGTGGTGTCAAAGAAGTGTGTCAATTAACTTTTCATTGATATTTTATTATTGTAATAAAAATATATATTTCCGTATTTTTGTATTTTGTTTGGTTTGGTTTGATTCCGGTGTAGTAGGTAGGATATAAAATATATTTCTGTGATTTATGATATTATATTGTGGTTGGATGTATTGCATAAAGTGCTTCAGTTATGTAGGTATAAATATATTGCCAGTTTAATTGTTTCAGTGTTTTATTTATTTTATTTTCGGTAGGTGGTAGGTACTTTTTGTTAAATTTTCTATAAATGTGGTCCTTTATAAGAGTTTTGTATTTGTTTTTTTTTTTTGTTTTTGTTTGATATAAGTAGATATAGATTCTGTGAGCATTCCACTTCTAAAAAATTGTTTTCGTGTATATAAATTTACATATATATATATATGGAAAAAGTGGTGATTTGTAATTTTATTATTTTCATTTTTTATGTGCAATACGTTGGTGATTATCATTTGTGATTGAAAATGGTGAATTGGTGATTTATTAGATTTTACTTCTTTTAAAATACATATATAACATGAAGCTGATTTCATTTATAGAAACAAAAATAATTATTGCTGACTGCTATGTGTAGTGCAGAAATTGTGTTGTATAGATAAAGACATAGTTATTATTAACTTTTCACTTGTTTGATAAATATAAATATTTATATTTATTTTCTCATATAACGAATTGCATATTACATATTATATTATATAGAATTTCTAAATCTTCATGTTGCGATTTAAATGCTTGAAAGTGATGAAATAACGTGATGAGAAAAAACGTGGTGATGAAAGAAAATGGCTGATAAGTTCTTCATTGCGAAAAATGGTGCTCTATTTATGTGTATACTTTTTTGTGATTTTTTTTTTTTGTATTAAATTGTATAGCTATTGCATATACAGTTGCGATCTCATTTTTAATTTCATTTATCGTGTGGTGTCTAGAAAAAATGGTGAATGAATATAAATTACGAGTACGATAAACAAAATTATATTAGTTAAATTATAATAGATAATCCTGCAGATGCATATTGAAATTGAAATGGTTAAAATGTGATTTTAAAAAAGTTAAACTAAAAGTACAGAGTGATTTATTTTTTTTTTAACTTCATTTTTTTTTACGTGATAAAGTGATTTTTATTTCATCCTTTTTGGGGAGGGTGGAAAATTAAACTAGAAAACGAAAAACACAGATTTGGTGAGGTGGTGGTTAAAATAAAAAAATAACCAAAATATCGAAATGGTAACATGCTTAAGAAATAAATAAAAAATATAATAATTAATAAAACGAAAAATAAGGCAAAGATTTTTTCATATATGGGAAATTGAGTCAATTTAAGTTCTTTGGCTAGATAGGTTATCGTCTGTTTGGCTAGAGAGACAACGTAAGTATCGAAACAATCGGCTTTCTAATCGATTTTTTCTCTTCATTAAATAAGTTCGTCTTCGTGGTATCCATTCCGCTGGTTTTGTTCTATTTTCATTTATGGTAATGCTTTTTTTGTATGCGCCACATGGCTTTTCGTTTAATATCATTCACTTTGCGGGTTTAGTTTAAGTTTTATCGTCATACAAAAATATGTTTTTAAATTTTTAATCTTTATACACTTTCAGTGTTTGTGTTTTTTTTTTGTACTTATTATATTTATTTAATTACTATTTTCTTAAATAATTAACTCATATTAAGTTTAATAAAAATAATCCCTTGCACTTTGATACTAAAGTAAAAATATTAAATTTTATTTTTTCCTTAAATATATTCATTTTTTTCTTAAATATCACACATAAAGTTATAAAGGACAGTTTGGTGATACGAAACGTAAATATTTATATTTAACTTAAACGCTTTTTTACTACTTCATCATCTTTACATCTTCATCATCAGCGTAAACTGTCACATTTATAAGGTCTGATGTTGAACTTAAATATTAAAATTTTGTTTCAGTCAGTTCAGAATGCAATTCCTCAGCAAAATTCCTAAACCTATAGCTTAAACTAAAATTTTGAAGGTGCGTGTTCATTTGAGAATAAAAACACTGTGCTTAGCACAGAACATAGTCTTGGGAGTACATCGGGGAGAGTTGCCTTTTTACTCTCGACATTTGATCTTTTAGAAAGTTACTCGCAAGTGGATACATATTTTGATCTCTATTGGATATTAGTTCGTAGAATTCCAACACAGTGCATGTCGATTTTAGAGTAAAAACACTGAGAGAAGCTCTCAGATCACTCTTGAGAACGAACTCGCAAGTGAACATTTTGCACCCTTTGATAGTTATAACACTCACTATTGGATACAATATGTGTTGATCACTTTCGGAAATTAGATAGGTTTGCAGAATTCCAACACAATTTGGCTCTGCTTTTCTGGTTAATTATTTGATATTTTTAAGTTCATCAAAACATACCAACTTCCAACGAAGCCAGCGGACTTTGTGCGAAAGGACGTTGTTAATTCAAGTAGGTACTCGTTAATTCAAACGCTCCACTTAATTGATGATCTAATTTTTAAATTATTTATTTTGTGTTTTCATTGAAAGGTTGAGGTAGAAAGAGAAGACAGTCGAGTAATTTCTTATTGAGGCTTCCTCCACACTTCACTAGTTTTAACACCTCAGTTCGAAGTCAATTGTCCTAATTATCACCAGGGGCTTAGGTACATATTTGCTGATCTGCTTGAGCGAAAGTCTACCGAGGCCTAGGACCTAATTATATAAAGTGCCACTAATGGCATATAGAACCTGACGATCTGCTTCCAGACTCTTAACTTCAGATGACTCAATAACAGAATACCATTAATAAAATATAGAAGAGCGAATTCTCAAAAACCAAATAATCCAATACCAGAAAACCAAGACTTGAATAAAGAACACAGATAATCACGATATTTGAAAACCAATAGGACCAAAGACCGTTCATTTTGTTATGAACTTCTTGAAACCTTTTCTTTTTTTCAGGACTGAGCTTTACAGATTGGGCTACTTAACGAAAATTCCACTATCCACTTAATGAAAACTGGGCTATTTTTTCCATAATTTCTGACAACAATTTCAGTATAACATAATTTAGTTACTTTTTCAGCTTCGATTTCGAGCTGTAAAACGTCACGACCCTCAGCGCCAAGTTTGGAATAGATTTGAAGCTGTTGTTTCTTATACTAAAAGTATTTTTATAAAGGGTCCACCAAATAACTTCTTTTTTTTTGGGAAATTGCCCCAAAACATCGAGTGTAGCTTCGGCTGTGTTGCACGTAGCACCGTCCTGTTGAGACCAAATGTTGCCAATATCCTCCTCTTCAATTTTTGTGAACAAAACTTCGTTCAACATGGACCGATAACGATCGCCATTGACTGTAACGGCCACACCTTGCTCATTTTCAAAAAATGGCCCAATTATGCCTCTGGACCAAAATCCGCACCAAACAGTGACTCGGTTTGGGTGTATCGGCTTTTCAATGTATGCGTGCGGGTTTTCTGTGCCCCAAATGCGACAATTTTGCTTGTTTACTACCCGCCAAGATCAAAATGAGCTCCATCTGAAAAGATGATTTTTTTGGCAAAATCGGCATCTTCTCTAAGTCGATCGCAGGCTCACTTAGCGAAGCGTATACACAACCATATACGTTCAGCGGAAGGATAAAACTAATTATCTGTCAAATCAGACATGAGCTAAGTTTTACCATTCAAGAAATAAGCACTAGTTGAAAAAAAAACGTTAGATGGCGGACCCTTTATTTTAGAACTCAACTAATACGAAATATCACATTGAAAAATATACCTACAATATTTACCAACGATTTCCTTATCTCCCTCTGGTTCGTATCTCAGCTCCGTTTCATTTACTTAAAATTATAAAAATCCAATATTTTGGCGAAACGAACTATAGGTAACTCCCAATTTCACCAAATTTGTTGCTTCGCCGAAAAAAATAAAAATGAATCAAAGCCCATTTTTTTCTCACTACGGATGATTTGATATTTCTGTTCGATTTGTTCGTCTCCTCCTTGTTGTCTTTTCTGTGTGAAATCAAGTCATTTGCCGTGAGTGAAATTGATTGTAAGAAAAAATTTTATGCATAATTGTAGCATTACATTTCACCTTCAATTTAATACCTTAACATTGATAATCGGACAATTATAATCAAAGTAATATGCTCTAAAGTGCACTCATATAGAGTGTCTCTTTTTTTTTGGATTTTGAACGATCCATTTTCCACCTAAGCTCGTCGCGTGTCGGTTGACAACACAAAAAAAGAAATAAAATTAAAGTTTTTTTTGAGTAACTTTTCTTACGAGGAGTAAAAATTCCCCAAAGGTACCTTTCTCTTATCATGATGAAGCACCTATAATCTAAGCCGTTCGGATTCTGATTCCATTACTGTCGTTGAGAGTGTAAGCCAATAGGCCTTGGGTCTTGAAGAATTACCGGGTCTCTTATTTATTATATTTATTTTAGCAAACTCCGACAATCAGTCAACGATACGACCATTTGGAAACCCTTTCAGTAAGAAGAAAAACCTAAACGAATTGACAACATCTAAATCAATTTCAAAACTTATGAATTTAGAATAGAGTTCCTCTTTTGAGAAAAACTATGTGCTTTAGTTTTTTAGTAAAAATATTGTTAAAGTGTATAAAAACTTCAAAAAAGTCTAGGTATACATTTACATAAACCATATTCTCAGTGTTGGATTTAGGCTAAGGCCCGTGAGGCCCAGGCCTAGGGCGGCAAAATCTTTGGGGGCGCAGAAAATTAATTGATTCTCAAAGTGAGCAATGATGCCTGAGGGCCGTAGTTGGAGAATATTTTGTAGTGAAAAAGTAGTTTAGGAGGACTACGGATAATTTGTTGAGAAAGTTGAATTTAATTGAAAAAATGGCAAAATAATATTTAATATTTTATCTGTTCTTTGGGGGCGCTGAAAAATAATTGATTTTCAAAGCGGGCAATAAATGAATTAAGTTTGAACTTTCAAAAAAAAAAAAAAAAAAAAAATGATTTGCACATTAAAAATTGCAATTTAATTTATCAAAATGTGAAACGTCGTTGTATTTGATTTTATAATAAAAACCATAATATATTCATAAGTTTTCATATTTAAATTTTAGAAAAAAGGACTCTTTTGCTTTTAACAAAAATCGCAATAGGTTTGTACTTCTATATATGTTTTCTAGTGTTCCATATATTTATTTTTCTTTCAACTACCATCTCTAAGCAATATGAACATGTAAGAAAAACCCATTGCAAATCGAAATCGAGATTTTGTTCAAACTTGACATTACGATTATATCAAAGTTGAAAAAAATGAGTCTCGCAATTCTGTCCGTATATCTGTCCTCTATATTGCAGCCCAAACGAGTGGGTCAATTTTCTTTCAACGTTTTGCGTTTTTTGGGCACTGTCCCACTCGTTTTTTTCAAATAATAATACAAATTTATTTTTTTTTTTGAAAAACATGCCCACAAATTAAAAAAAAATTAGTGAATTTTACAATTTTTTACCATTTTATGAAAAAATGTACCTACGAAAAATGCAAAATTTATCTCCCATCATAGATCATTTTTTTTTTTATTTCCGATTTTCTCAACAATATATCAACTGATTTTGATTTTTTTTATGGAGAATCTTACAAAAAATTGTAAATAAATTATATACCAAAATTTTAATTTTTTGTTTGATTTAAAGTGACATTTTTTTTTGTTGAGAATGAATTAATTAAAAAACTACTTGATGTATTTTTATTAAACCTTACATACAGAATTCTTTTTAGATTATTTAGCAGATTTTAAATTTTAGATTTTTGAAAAAATTCAAGATCAACCTATTCTATTCCTACATTATGTAGCTATGTATGTCTAAAAAATAGATATTCATAAATCACATGCGTATTATACGCATACACACCTACAAAGGTTGTTACTGACTTGTGTTTCCTCAATATACCTGCCCCTACCTGCTCTGCAAGAACGATTAATAATAAAGGCAATAAAAAGAATTAAGTTAAAAAAAAAAATAAGGGGGGGGGGTGGCGTACTCAACCGGGCCTAGGGCGACAGAAAACCGAAATCCGCCACTGCATATTCTTACTGCACCCCATACACCCTCTAACAGCAACATTATTATTTGAGTGAAAGTTATCTGCCTTACAGAGCTTGTCAGTAGAACATTTTCGAAGAGAGGAGATGTTTATTTTTGTTTTATTGTTTTCTGTTGTCGGGGATGTTTCGTTTCGTACTTGTATATTCTATATTCTATTTGTGCTCATAAAAGTTCTTATTACAATATTCGTACAAGTAGCTGTTGTATCCCAATCTACTTATACACGAAACTGGGGATGCTGCTCTCTTAAAATCTCTTTCAATGATGATTTCCAAGAAGTAAAAGAAAACAACAAATATTCATATCATCAAGTTCTGTGTTAAATGATGTAAGCACAAATGGTGGCAAAAAGATTTGTAAATGGATTAAGTTAGGATTGTTTGAGTTCTGAAGCGGAAGCAGTATAAATGTATGTTTTTGCTTTTCAAAAAAAAAAAATGAAGTGAAGTACTGCTCGTTTTTTGTCGTTGTTGTTGTTGTTGTCGGTTGAAACGCCAGAGAACAATAGTTTAAATTAATTGCTATTAACTAAGAGGACAATGTAAGGGTTAGAGTTGAATTTGTGAAACCTTAGTGAATTATTAAAATAGAGTTTAACAGAGCCATAGTAACCTTTAAACATACTTTCTAAGTTCTGAATTTTGAATTTAAGTTCTTTATGTGTAATGACTGTTGTAAACCAAGAGGTTTGTGTAAATTCCTGATAGAGATGTTAGTTAGTTAGTATTCGTTAGCTCCTTTATGAGTTAAACTTTTACCTTAAAAAAGAAGTGGACATGATAGAGAATCTCAGACCATCTGGTTTTTATTGTTCAATTTCAATTGAGACTGTAGGTGTAGCTTATGGGGGATCACAAAGCACAAATCAATAGCGGGATGGAATTTTCAGTATTATTTAAACTTCTTATTCATTTATTTGTAACTCTCTGTTAGAAGGAAGCTTAGAAATTCAACAAATAAAATTTAAAAACTGTTATCTTAAGGGAAAAATACATCTTTCTTACAAACCACATATTTCAATCCAGTAGCCCTAACAGATATCCCCTCAAGGGACCTGTGGCCGGCCAACCGGGTCATAAGCACTGATCATGTTTTGGTTTTTACAGATGGTTCCAAGATGGTTGAGGTGGTATAGGGTCAGTTAGGCATCTTCTCAGACAACCCACACCTGAATATATCAATAAAACTTCCAGATTTTTGCCATGTTTTCCATGTGCTTGCATTTTACGAGGCGGCACAAGTCTTGCAACTTTTGAACCTGTAAATAGAAACATCGACATCTGTATTGATAGTCAGGCGGCAATTAAATCCATTTCTTCAATTTTTCACGAAGTTTAAATTGGTAGACTGTTGCAGTAACGATTTAAAATTACTCAGTACATCAGATACCTACAGCTACCATTTTAAGGGTCCCAAGACATCGTGACATAATATGGAAACGAAATGGCGGATAAATTGGCCAAAAAAGGATCTTCTCTTGATCTAAGCAATACCGAATCCTCCGTTTGTATGCCACTAGAACAAGAAAAAGGCAGTTTTTACAAACGTTTCCTCGAAGCCGCAAACGAATAACGATCAGCACTTGGTACTTATCGGGTCTCGTGGATTATATTATGGCCTAACATCTCTAAGAAAAAATGGGCTTTCTTCTCGAACTAAGAAGACCTCAATTATCCTAGTGGGTCACAACTCAATGGGAACCCACATGCGTAGAATGGGCATCAGCTAATCTGACTTATGCAGAGGGTATCAGGATGAAGAGGTGGAGGAGGGCTCTTATTACTTTCTTTGATGTGAACACCCTAGCTAAGTAAGAGCCAGAAAAATGGCGCTCGGAAATCACCTCTCTGACGAGCTTTGAGACATCTCGTTTTTGACACTAACGAACATCCCGATATTTATTGAGAGTTAAGGGTGGTTCAGGGAGGCATATCATACCCACACCAAAGCTCCACTTAATCCTTTCCTCACCCATCCTCATTTTCACCCCACCTATGGATACCACAATGGATATATTGGGATCCGAGTGCGATGATGCGACGATGCGACTCGCCGTATAAGCACCTCTTCTAACCTAAGCTAACATACAATCCACATAAATGCACTATTGACCTCATATATAGTAGTTTTTTTTTTAAATATGAAAAGTTAGTACAGAAAAAGGCGTGTTTTCTTGCACGTCTGGAGGAAATAGGTCTTTGGGCTTAGCTTAGTCTTAAGCACTTAACTTTAGTAAGGGGAAAAACTGTGCTGCCGGTGTTCTCTTGCTATCTGTAGTTTGCATGGAAACTTAATTATTTTTTTCTGTGATGGTGTCGATTATCCCTCCCTAAAAAAAAAACATACCTAACGACTTGAACCATAAATGTCGGAAACATGAATTGTTTTCCACTTAAAAAAGGAATGTGTTTTACGATATTTGTCATATAAAACGCACCTTTTATTGCATAGGCGTGTTTGGTAGAACTTTTCAGTCCATTAAAAGTATCACGGAAAGAAAAGCCTTATACACGATAGAATTTTGTCGACATAATATGTGGTTTTACGCATTAACGGTGCAACACTTTTAAACTTACTTGAAAATAACTGGTATTGGCAACACACGCACAACTGGTATTAACCCCCTGTAACGATCTTCATCGGTTATCTCATTGAATAACTCACCAATTTGATACATATTGGTGAATTTACTACTATCTAGTGTCAAGCATTCCTTTGACTGTTATTGAGATGAACTTCAAAGTCTTTGTAGATAAAAACAAGATGGGCTAAATAAGACCCTCCTATGTAAATATGCGGTTTCATTCCAGGCAAATCAACAACTGATCAGATCTTTACCCTTAGGCAGGCGATGGAAAAATGTCTAGAATTTAACATCCCAACATACCACCTGTTTATAGACTTTAAGGCCGCCTACCATAGCATAGCCAGGGTAGAACTTTACAAAGCCATGAGAGAATTCGGCATCCCAAATAAATTGACACGACTATGTAGGTTGACCATGACCAACGTAACAAGCCAAGTAAAAATAGCCGGATTGCTATCCAAACCAATCAACATCTTTAATGGACTCCGACAAGGGGATGGTTTGGCCTGCCTCCTCTTCAACCTGGCGTTGGAGAAAGCAATCCGTGACTCTGGCACGGCAACAAGAGGGACCATCGTCAACAGGTCCAGCCAGATACTGGCTTACGCAGACGACATCGACATCATCGGAAGAACTGAGCAAGCTGTACATGATTCCTTCATCCAAATCGAGCAGGCGGCACAAAATCTGGGGCTGCACATTAGTGAAGGTAAAACAAAGTACATGGTGGCGTCGAATGCGAGAGGAACAGTTGGTCAAACAATCAAGGTAGCGGAGCACGAATTTGAAGTGGTGCAATCCTTTAAATACCTTGGGTCAATAGTAGCAGCCGATAACAATATAGAAGAAGAAATACGCGGGCGGCTTCTCAAATCCAACAGAGCCTACTATAGTCTGTCAAAGCTCTTCAAATCCAGAAATCTCACCATAACTTCAAAACTGCTGCTGTACAGGACCATGGTCCTGCCAGTACTCACATATGGATCCGAGACTTGGGTGCTTAGCAAAAGGCACTCCGACCTCTTAGCCGCGTTCGAGAGAAAAGTCTTAAGGAGAATTGTTGGCCCCATATGTGAGGAAGGACGATTCCGGAGACGGTACAATCATGAATTGTACGCAATCTACCTTGAAGCAGATATCGTGACAAAAATTAAGCTCGGTAGACTCCGGTGGGCAGGGCACCTAGCTCGCATGAGCGAAGAGGAACCTGCTCGGAAAGTTCTTTGTGGTACATTCTATGGTAGACGACAGCGTGGTAGACCATGCTTGCGCTGGAGAGATGGCGTAGACCAGGACGCCCGGAGCCTTGGGGTGCGCAACTGGATGGCGGCGGCTCGAGACCGGGATGGGTGGAGAGACTTGTTGAAGGAGGCCAGGACCGGACCCCGGTTGTCGAGCCGACGATGATGATGTAAATATAAGCTGCTCTGTAGTAGGTACTATAAACGTTATTCTGGGTCACTAAGACTGAGTTTTTGGACCAACTGGAATTTTTTTAGGGTACAAGTCAAGTGCAGATGTTTCTCGTGCCTCGCGGTATAACCAACTATGTTGAACGTCATCGTGTCGATCTTTCAGAACCAGCGACAAAACTTTCAGGAACGATCTGGATGTTTTCGGCCGATCGTCTATAACGAGGTATGCCGTGTACTTTTCACATCTCTGACGTGCCCTTATCGCTCAAACTTGGTCACCACGCGACAAAATGTCGTATAGGGCTGTGTCAATCAGGAACGATTAAATTTTTTTGATCCGATCATCGAAAAGTATTGATGATTGAAATCACAAATGTTCGTTTTAATCGATCCCAATCTCAATCATTTCGATGATTCTCGATTTTCCACCCCGTCTCAATCATTTCGATGATTTTCGATTTTACATCCCAATCTCAATCATTTCGATTATTCTCGATTTTCCTTCACAATCTCAATCATTTCAATGAATCTCGATTTTCGATATCAATCTCTATTGAATTATTAATATATCTTATCGGAGAAAAGAAATATGGGTCAGATTGAATTCGATCAAAATCGGTACAGTATTCGCCAAATTCGGAGATTGAATTTCATCGAAACCGAAATAAAAAAAAAAATTGTGTGAATGCCGGGACTCACGGTTAATATGTGTAAACATCAACGTGCGCTGATCCAAATCGGTCTTGTTTTTGCTTGAAGGGGATCTTAAGATTTTTTTTCACTGAACGCACCCATCCTCGTATGCAGATCGTAACGTTGCACACCGTAACGTTGCACGACGTAACGTTGCACACGAACGTTCACCTTTTTTTTCACTCTACCGCCAGTATAGATGTTTACACATCAAAAATTGTCTGAGTGCCGGGTCTCTTGGTTAATATGTGTAAACATCAACGTTTGTTTTTACATTGATACTGTCACGGCCAGCCTTCTAGCTCCAGTGGAAACCGGAAAATTAGCATTGTCCAGAATTTTAGTACGGCGGATCGAAAAATGGAGTACACCAATCGATTTAGGTGGTGGATATTACCTTAGTGTTTCGGCTGCCGTGCTGGGTCCACTAGAAAACTAACTTTGACGAGGTGGAAATTACCTCACGTCACCCAGCTCTCTAGGTCCATTATAGAATACTTTTAATTTGACAGGTGTCAAAATGTCAAATCATTTCCGAGAAGGCGCGCTACGTAAAGTAGCGTAACGTTTTTATACCTCCACTGGCATAGGATGTCGCAACAGTATGAACTAATGAATTGAGTGGAAAGAAAATGATCGATTGATTAAAATGATCGAATCATTTTGGTAATCGATTCTTGAACGATTCGATCATTTGAAATGAACAGTTTACACAGCTCTATTTGTCGCAGCTGTTGGAAAATTTTGAACACCATATAATGTGTACATTTGTGTAAATTATTGACCGAACATTTTCTAAAAATAATTGAACAATTTTCGTTAGCTGTGCGATCGTGTAGTAATCTATTATTAAATATCCTAAACTTTATGGTTAAAAACAATAAAAATAAATTCAAAAATATCTATACATACAACAGTTATTCGTGCTTAACAATGGTAGGTTTTATCTGGCCTATCTTGTATTAAATAAAATTTAAACCAATATCAAGCATTTCTTAAAGCAATTATATAAAACTATTTGTTCATGCCTTATTGATGTTTGGTTTTTTGCATCTGCAATTAGGCAGTTTGAATGGTTAAAAAGCAATCTACAAAAAATAGGTACATATTTATACATTCTTCCGTCCCAACTATTAACAGAATTTCTTAAAGAAGATTCAAGTTCTTTAATTCAATTTCAATACCACACTATTCAAGTTGTTTTTTTTTTTCTTGCATCTCACATCCTTTGGAAGCAATACATAATACCTTTGTAAGATTTTGAATCCTTTCAAACAACCAACTAAAGCATATTTTTAAGCTTGACATCATAAGATTCTTCCTTGTTGGATGGTAGTTATATAACCTATTCATCTTTCAAATAAAATTTTCTTTTAATATCAAATCGGAATTCGTGTTTCTTTTAATGACTTTCATCGAATTAATTCACTCGAGAGCAAAATAAAAGAGAAAAAAAAAAAAAACAAATACTAAATGGTCCTTCTGTATGACATCAAGACAAAGTACCATGCTAGGCGGGTTGCATGTAGCACCATTAGTCTAACTCGCTCGCTCTTGCTGTTGCACTTTTAATGTTCATTGAACTTAAAAATACATTTATAAAAAGAAGACAAAAAAAATCCTCATTCAAAAGCAATAGGCACTCAAATAAAAGTGCACAGGAAAGTTGTGATATTGCAAAAAAGAAATCCTAGTCAACTTTCGTTTCTCAATCGTAGGTAAGAGTTATAAGCACGGTATTCTATATCCTGTATCCATATCGCATATAACATTCATAGCTTTAGCCGACAACTTCAACAACGACTACTACTGCGACGAAGACGACGACGTTCCCATTTACCATCAAACATGTAATTTGAAAAAAAAAAGAATGAGCAGCAGCTCACACAACGCCAACGCCAACGACACAATCATTCAAAGGATCACTAGGAAATGTATTATGGAATGAAACGGAAAATCTTCTCTCATGAGTCGACCTGGAAATTTCATTTTTTTTTTCGTTTGCTTCCAGACACTGAAAAATGAGTATCAAGAAAAATATATGAAGAAAAATCAACTCCTTCTTAGGGGAGCCAGCTAAAACTCCTTCATACAATGGATCTGGATCCTCAAAACTACTTTTCTTATACTTCCTACCTACATACATTCAATTCAAACGAGGATAAAGCAGGATGTCTTTGATTTTGAAAAATGTATTGAATATACAACCATACACAGATAGACAGACACAGGCACACAGCGGCGCGGCGTATTGCTATATTGACTTTAATGTATGTATAGGTATGTTAGATAAATCAATGTTGTATGGTATTTGCTCACAATAATAAAAGTGTTACACATATGAACGAGAAATCAAATCGTCTTCTAATGAATAATACATTTCGCAAGAGCGATTGGTGAGCATTAAGAATGATTTCTGTCATTGATTATTATTTTTCGAATGTAGGTTGGCAAAAAGACATTCAAAAGGATTTGCATATACATATTCAACAAGAACATAATGCAGCGAAAGTTTGATTTGTAAAAACAATGACTGTCGTCGCGTCGGGTGGAATTATTATTTTTACTCAAACTGTGATGCCTGGGATGTGAAGTGAAAGAGGTCAAATCAAGATTTGCTTGGGCACAAGCCTATTTAATGTACATACATTAAGTCAAGTGCAAAAAGATATCGTTAGTACTTTTTTTTTTAAATTAGCATACAACTGTAAATTAGTCAAAAAAATATTTTCATAATTGAGAATGATTGAACTGCATAGAATAGTAGCACATGGTGAAATTGTTAGTGCGTAGCACTGTCTTTACACCGAAGGTCTATGGGAATCAAATGTCAGCCTTTACCACCTTTTTTTCACGGTTTCAACTTTTTGCGAGGAATTGACCAATCAACTTAGAATATCTATTCTCATCTCATCTTAGCCGTTCGAAGTCGGCAGAGCTCCATTCCTGCCAACAACACATACACACGAGTGGTTAAGAGTTGTAAATCACTATATTCCCTGATTCCCCACAAATTGTCACGTTTTTCAAAATCACGAAATTTCCCAGGGGTTTGGCGTCCCGAAAACTCTCTGCGCTTAGCTAAGTCCAAACGATATTAGTTGCTGTTGCATTTAAAATGAAAATTGTTGCTGTTCTCATAAATAAAATTTATTGTAACGAGTGTTCTTTTTAAACGTGTGGTTTTCAAGAAGAAATAAAACGCATATGCCATTATGTTTTAAAAAAGGGCAAGTGGCCGCCGCGGCTGGATCAAATAAATTCCAGCCGAGAGGCAAAATTTTCGACAGCTCCAATTGTTGCGCGCCATGGCGGATGGACTCATTCGGGTCTTCTTCGATACCCTGCTCCACAGCAGCAATAGCTTCTTCGGTGCGCACTGTACGGTGTCTCTGAGGAAGCGCATTATCCACTAGAGTAAACGTTGTGCGAAATTGGTCCATGGTTGCTTGAATTTGAGCGATTTTGCAATTATGTCGACCGAATATTGGACGCAGTGCGCGATGCGTCGCGCGAACTGAACCATTATTTTGGTAATAAATTTGCACAATTTGCAAATGTTGTTCAGGAGATAGTCTATTAATTACAAAATGGCAAACCAAACTGAGCATAAATTAAGACACAGTTGTGAAAAAACCAACTCCGAAAAAAGTATTGCTAGATTGAAAACCACACGTCAGACGTCACAAAAAAAACACCTTTTAGTTACAATTTGCAGAACCTGAGTGGTAGATACATTCGCCGAAGAAATTGAATAGCTTTTAATTCTCGGTTTGTGTGGGTACTATTGAGCATTTTCTTAAAATCAGTATCAAAAACGCTTCAAATTGGTAAAGATTTCCTTCAATGTCACAATGATTTTCCCCTTTAATATGTGTGTGGTCCCTTTTGACATACATTTGTTCGAAAAAGTATATAAGAGAACACATACATAAGTATACTTGTCAAAAAAAAAACACGGTCAAAAAAATATTCATCTCACAGGTATGAAGTTCTTTACATTAACTCACCTTTAGTTGAACCAGAAAACAATTCGTAAGCCCAATGAAAAACTGAACTATAAATATTCTTTATTTGATAAAGGTTTAAATTTTTAAATGAAAGTGCATTGGTATACTTTGATATACAGTCGAATCCCTCTAAGTCGAATTTCTGGAGAACTCCATTTTTTTCGCCATATTTTGGCCTTCCCTTCAATTTTCCATACAAAAACCATCCTCAAATCGAAGTCTCTCTATGTCAAAATTCTCCTATCTCGAATACATTCTTTCGATTTTTGGCCTCTTTTTAATACCTCTAAGTCGATTTATTTTTTTTTTTTTTTGCGGAAAACCAAATTAATAAAAATCACCCTCCCGCGAATTGCGTGCAGGCTTACATAAGTTGTTAATAATGTTGAGGGCCTGAATTGAAAGGGTTATGTTGTAGTCGATGACGGTGTATATCGTAGCGACATAAGTAGGTATATTAAGACACGACAGTTGAATTATTTACTTTCGTTGAATAAATATTTAATTGATTCCGAAAAAGTGTCATTTCATGTAGTACCTAAGGCTTGGTGATCCAAATTTATATAAAATCCGTACTTCATTAATTGCCTCAAAAATTTAAACTGACTTTACACCTACCTTTGAAAGAAAAGCTTAAATTACATTTGGCATCTAAATGGAACACTTTGGTAGAAAGCCTTACATTTTTCAAGGGACAACAGATCCAGAGTGAAAATATTGTAGTAACTACAATTTGAGAGTTTTTTTTGGATATGGTCTAAGTGAGTCATAAATTGCAAAAAAAAACGACTCTTGAATTGAAGCGGTCTAAAAACATAATAGAAATGTTCCAAAATAGCTCTTTGTATCCAAATAATGAGCAATAACAATATTGGTAATATAATGCGAGGCAGTTACTTCAAAATTATATGACAAATCAGCAACAACAACCGACCCAGTTAATGGAATTCGTTGCTCCATGCAGTCCGGCCACAATACCATGGTCGAAAAACAAATCATCAGAGGACAGCACATGGATATAAAAGCAACAGTAGACAGGGAACCTCAGATGCCTGTCGGGTGCAATTTTGAGCTGTCAGTGAACAATCTCAGAGGCGTTCTGTTCGGAAACGAGCAACTTTTCTTAAAATTAAGAGACATTCCATTCATTTGATCCTGTGTGATTTTTTCAAATGAGTTTAACTGAAATCCATTGTAAATCCAAGTAATCGTTCAAGAACCCTGGTCCTGGAAGTCCTAAAAAAATAATATCCGTATTGAAATCTTCCAAATTCGGGTCACAATGCTGAAAAGAGTGCATCTAAACTTCGAAAAAAGTATTCGGCTGTGTATGAACTATGGAAGGCGCCATTTAACCGACACACTATTTAAACCCATGTTAACTTAAATGTTGTAATGGGTGATTTTTTAAGAGGTTTAGAACTTTTTTTTAAAAAAAAACACAAAAAATTCGAAAAAATGAATGAAATATTTATTTGAATCGATAGTTTGAACCTTGCAATTTAATGTTTAAAGATAATTTCATGCATATGTTGACCGCGGCTGCGTCTCAGGTAGCCCATCCGCTGAGTCCAATTTTGGCATACTCTTTCACACATATCGGCCGGTATCTCACGAATGAATGCATGGATGTTGGCTTCCAGTGCGTCAGTCGAAGCGGGCTTGTCCCTATAGACATTAGAGCCTTGACATACCCCCACAAAAAATAATCTAATGGTGTCAAATCGCACGATCTAGGCGGCCAATTGACCGGCCCGAAACGTGAAATTAACTTTTCACCAAACTCGCCTCGCAATTGCGCCATTGTTTCGCGTGCTGTGTGGCATGTGGCACCGTCTTGTTGAAACCACATATCATGCAAGTCAAGAACTTTCATTTCGGGCAAAAAAAAGTTTGTTATCATCGCTCGGTAGCGATTCACATCATCTTTGAAGAAATATGGCCCAATAATGCCGCCGGCCCATAAACGTCACCAAACAGTGGCTTTTTCGGGATGCATTGGTAGCTGTTGCAATGCTTCTGGCTGATCTTCACTCCAAATGCGGCAATTTTGCTTATTTACGTACCCATTCAACCAAAAATGAGCCTCATCGCTGAACACAAGCAGCGCACGATGAACATTTCGAACCGAGCACGAATTTTGATAGTAAAATTCAATAATTTGCAAGCGTTGTTCATTTGTAAGACGATCCATGGTTAAATTGCAAACCAAACTGAAGCTGTTTGACAGTGACACAAGGTACTAAACACACGTCAGCTGTCAAAACCAGTGTTGCCAAAACCAAACCAGCTTAAAAATCACCCGTTACAATCCAAACAATTCAAAAAAAGAATACAAGACTTAGGCCCACAGTTTTTCAGTATGGTGGGTTAAACCAGAGTTAGCTTATTCTAGAACTAAATTAATCCTGAGTTAACTCATCAAATTTGATAAGTTAACTCAGGTTTAACTTTAATCTCGCACTGAAAAACTGGACCTAAATTGCACGATCTTGCTCTTGTGGTTACCAAGTATAATTTTATTATTTATGATACATATTATCATGCACATACAGCCGGACAATATGATGAAATCCCCTTGTTCGGACTTCTCTATCATCGAAGTGATCTCGAAATTTATTTTTTACACGAAACCAATACTCGGCCTATGGAGCGAGTACAAATTGTGATCATTCAATCGTACTGATTTTTGAAAGTGAAAATATAGAAAATTAAAAAAAAATATCTACCTAACTAGTGATTGCATATAATTCAATTAAAAGTTCAAGATAGTTTTTTATCCAATTCAGTTTCTGGTATTTTTCATTATGTGTGCAACACTGACGCAAATTTCGTTTCTTAATTTAAAAAAAAGACCAGAACTGCTTTCCAGTCTTATTATTTTTGTATTTTTCCTTTATAAAAGAAAATAGTTTTCTTTAAAAAAGTGACAATTTTCCCAAGCTGATTTTGACATAAGAAACTCCTCTAAGTAGGCAGCTTTCTTTAAGTAAACTCAACAAAAATAAGTTGTCTACCATTCATCGAATAATTGTTGAAAGTTGAAAGTCAACTCAACTGAGTTGAGTTGTAATCCATAATTGGCACATTTATCTTTGAGGTCAATTATACTCGTAATTATTTATTTTATTTTGTATGTAGAAGTAGGATAAGAGTACTTATACTTAATGATTATGTAGTTTTTATTGACTTAGAGAAAATGCAGCTTTAAGTAATGTTCAACTGATCAAACACCACCTTCTTTTGAAAAAAAAAAAAAAAAAAAAAAAAACCACACACAGAACATCCTTAAAAATACACACAAACACTGATACATAATTCAAGGTATATAGTATTACTCTTTAAAGTCACATAATTTTAAATTCAAATAACTAGTAATTGTCTTCTTTACTTTGACACACTTTTTGAATACACTCTATGAAAACATGACACTGATTAAAAAAAAATGTATAGCTAGATACGATATTTTAGCATTATATACGTAACTAAGAAATTTTTATAGCATATTTTAATTTACCCAAATTATACAAGAAAAACATATAATTTATCCAGATACTTTTTGTGTACAGTCAAACTAGCTTTTGTGATTACTTAGTCTTGATTGTATATTTTTTTTTATTGAAGTGCTCCACACAAAAATTTACTCTTAACAACACCTTAACAAGAAAACAAAAGATACTCTACAAAAATAAAACGAATATAATATTGAGTACCTATAAGATTAACTAAGCAAATTAGTATTGCAGCAGTGATAAAGCAGTAACTTGCATTCTCAACTCAGATTATAGTGCTTAAGCCAAAAAAACCTTTTCTATTTGAAAGTTAGATATTTTTTTCGCAAAATTTTCCATTGATTTTTTACGCCTGTGAAAAATAAAACGAATTAGGCAAATTGTTTTTTTTTTTTTATTTTTGTGTTACCATAAAAAATGCATGTATACATCTTAGTGAAAACAAACGTCGAATTCAACTGTGTGACAGAATTCAAATTAAGAAATAAACTTGCTCTGAATACAAAATACAAAAAAAAAAAAAATAAAAACTTTAGCAAGTCAAAACCTTAATAATATAAAACAAAAAATAAATCAAAAAAAAAAAAAGCTGGCACAAAACAAAGAAAACTTTACGCTTTCTGCCAAAACTTTGTATATAGGCTTCACAATTTTACAGCCGAGTTGTTGTGAAAAAAGGAGCAAGAAGCGAATCATTATATACGACAAGAACTTTCCTAGACTCAAATTACCTTGCATGTGAAAGGAAACGAAAAATAAGTTATCAAAAAAGAAAAACAAGAAAAATAAACTGATTTCGAGTTGGTACCTTTACTTAAGAGGCTTAAAAAAATAAAAAAAAATTGCACTGAAAGTTAATTTATTAAAGAAAAAAAAAATATTATTCCAAATATTAAAAGCGGCAAAGTTGAAACATCAAATTGAGAACAACATAACGAAAACAAAAAGGATGCATAAAAAGCAATTTTTTTTTGAAAATGTATTCTTTGACATAGTTATAGGTGGTGCCTATAGATAAAATAATAAAAAAAAAAAACATATTCCAGTAGTTGTTGTCTTGAGAGCGATATACCTGTGAGTGTATCTGATCGCTTCGATTTGGCCATTACATTTAAAATCGTGAATGCTTCCTTAAGAACTATTCTTGACTTTTATTACTTGGGCTAAAGTTCATTTACCATAAGTAAGCTATTTTGGTTGATTTTTTTTTTAATCTCTAGAGGTAATTTTCTGAGAAGAAATAAGAGATGTATATGGGAAGTTTTTAAAATGATTCATGGATGTTTACTTTTGCGAAACAGGGTTATACAAAAAATACAATCTTATGTGAATGCAGTCTCTAAAAATCATTCATTGAATTCAATCAAAAGATTGGATTGAGACTTCAATTTTAAATTAGGCAATTTTCATTCATTTGACATCAAAAAGATTGCAACCATTTTCCCCAATTCATTTTCATCAGCAAACATTTATTGTAATCTATTGGGAATTCATGCAGTTTTTGGAGTCTTTAGCATTACTTACATTCTTTTGCATTCTTTTGCATTATTTTGCATTCTTTGCGAATGTAAAGGGATGGAAAAGAATTCAAAAGAATGCAAAGGATACTCATGCATTCCCAAAAGATTGCATTCAATTGATTGCTGCAAAATAGATTCGGTAAAAATGATTGCACTCTTTTCGATGTCAAATACATTGTGGTTATATAAATTGAAATCGAAGCCTTAAAAGGAATTCAGTGAATGCATTCTTTTTATTGAAGTCATTAAAGGTCACCTTCTATTACACCCTTTTCACGCAATAAAGTCTTTGGTTGACTCTATAATTTTTTAATATATAAAGCAAAGTTGTTTTAGTGAAAACACTTCAAGAACGGCTTGACAGATTTTAATGACATTTGATTTGTTTGTTTCGTCTGCGCCCCGAAATGGGGTAAAATGAAAAAGATGTATCCGATTGAAAAAAAAAACTCTACCTGTGTTTAAATGTTATTCTTCGGAAATGGCTTCAAGGATACTTTTTTTAAATTTTGCTATTTTTAGGGTGAAATGGTGTAAAAATAAAAATTATCCGATTTAAGAAATTTTTTTTTACTTGAGCGGTTATTTTGAGTGGTAGCTATAGGAATATTTTTTTTTCAAAATTTGGTAAAATTTGGGTAAAAACGATATTTTTAGTAGCTGGCTTTAGAGTTAAGTGGGGTAAACACAAAAAAAGAGAAATCCGATTTAAAAAATTCTGTTTGTGTTAGAAAGTTAATTTAAAAAAAAAAATTGAAGAAAAAAGAAGTTTTAAATATTTATGTATGCAAATGTATGTGTTTTCATTTTTAATTTTTTGTGAAGCTTACGTTTGTCTACCCGTGCGAAGCCAGTTTTTAACTGAGAAGCGGATGGAGTTATAATCTACAATAAAAGTTGTATGGTAGATAAACTTATGAATAAAAAGAAGGGTGGAATGGGCACATTTAGTGATGGACTCCATACTTGGAGGTATGAGAGTTTGAAACCCACTCCAGAGATCTTCAACTCGATACCAAATTGGAACTAACTAACTTCCGGCGCAAGTTACAGTTAATTCTAAAACATGAAAATTCATAATCCAAGTTCTCTTTAAAATTCACGATACATTTTAGAAACGTTCAAAAATCCTTGAAATTAGATTTTTTGAAATTTAAAACATTCTAGGTACCTCAAAACTTTGGATTTTCAAAAGACTAAAAAATGAAATTGAAATTTTCGAACGAAATCCAAAAACAGTTCGAATCAATATTTGTTTCATTAAAATCTATATTCAGGTAAATACCATGCGTCCAAACGTAAGATATTGCGTTTCCCCAACGTAACACGGAATGAGTTGTACGATATAATAACTGTCGATACGAGTATAATATTCCATAAAAAATTCTTCAATAAATTTAAAATTTTACAAGTTCAACAGAAGGGACAATTTGCAGTCCAACTTGGGACTTAAAGAATACAAAATTATTTTTAGTACACTAGGGTTATTAATTGCAATTTCTTATTCAATTTAAGTTATCCGACACATATATTTTGGTGCATGGTAATAATTCCACAAGCCAGAAGTATTAGTTTATGATCTTGAAATCCATTTATTTGAGTCAAAAAACAGCTGTGAATTGTTGTTCTATGGACTCATAACCCTGCTCTAGTGTTTGTGTGTCAGATAACTAATCAGAAATTAACATTAATCAACTAACAGTAATGCCCATTTATTGTAATTAAACTTAAATATTTAAGGTCAACAAATGCTCGATTATGTTCTACTTTTTCCTTGCCGTAAACTGTCACATAAGTTGGGCCACTCGGGCGTATACTTAATATTTCCTATTTTTCATGTGATAAACCTTTTTTAAATTTGTTTAAAAATGTATTGTCTTTGGTTTCATTATTTTAGTAATTTTATGGATATTTTCTTTTGTATCATGGAGATTAGTTATTAAGCACATTAATACCGGTTCAATGTCATAAGTTTACAGGTCAAAAATTCACAATTGAATATGTTTGGCTTTTGGGATTATGATCCTGTATCAAAATGTATTTGTCGAATAACTCAATCATAAATTTGCTCAGGCATTTTGAAACAGGCCCTAAAAGTTAAACAATTAAGGTAACAAAAATTTTTCAGTTGATTTTGTTTTTTTTTTAAGAGCTGCATCTCTGTGAAAAATGATCGTATTGAGATAAACCAAAAAACAATAAGAGAATATCTGCATTAAATGTGTGCAGAAAAGGAGGATAGAATGCAGTTTTTTGAACATAGTTGGACTTTAAAAGCAAAATTAAATTATTTGGTAAGATTTTTTAGTTTTATTTAGGAAGTCAAAATTCAATTGGATGAGATGAGTATTTTACTAATACGTTTCTGCTTTAAAATATCTTGGAAAATATACACATTAGATTATTCTTTTGTGAAAAAAAGGTATTCCTTATTTTTATATTCAAATCAAAACCTCTTTTATCCAAAAAAGAAAAAAGAAAAATCTTTTAAAAACAATTTTTTGCAAAAGTATGCAAGTATTTCCAATCAAGTTGACAAAAAAATTCAATACTATTTAATATGTAGTTAATATATGTATTGATTATTGACACTAATATTAATGTTTAATTAAAAATAATTTCTATGACAAAAACTGTGTCTTGCAAATGCTATTATTTTTTTTTTTCAATTTACTCACTTTAATTTTGGAAAACCTCATGATACAGATACACTCCCAGGTATTTAAACTGCAAATCTAGTTTTTTTCCGGACTTTGAGAAATACATACAAATATAACTAGCTCATTTAGAATGTTGTTAAAAAATAACTAACAATAAGAACAAAAAACTGATCTTTTATTGTACTCTTACCTCAAGCAGTGTTCTAATAATAAAAAAAATAAAAATTATTTTTCAAACATGATTGCCTATATCGCAAAACTAAATATTAAATTAATAGCTTTTTTTCATAGTAAAAGGTGGTGTTAGTTGTGGTAGTAAATATAGCAGTAAAAGACGGAAGACGCTAAAAAAGTTTTAAACACATTTCTCAGTGAAAGGGTTGAAAAAAAATTGTGATTTGTTTGTTGTAGGTACGATAAATTTTTTCAAAAATAATAAATATTATTTATTTAAACAAATACAATTTTATTTAAACTATTTTGTGGATTACGTGGTTTGGTGTTGAATTTGTATCATCTTACTTGTGCCTGTTTATTAAGCTGTTTTATTATTTATATTTATATAAATATTTTTTAAAAGACTTCTCTTAAGGAAAATTTATTTAAAGGTGCAGATTTATGTTTTATTTAATCGTTTTGTAGACAAATAGCATTACAGGTGATTATAAAGATATTTAATTATTACTATAACAGATTATCGAAATTTCAGTGCAGAATAATATAGTTTACTATATTTTTTTTTTTTGAAATATTTATTTCTTGTAAACTATGGCATAATATGGGATCAAGATATGTTGCTTGATTGATATAATATTTGAGCAACAATTTTCTTTTATTTCTTTTTACTAAATAAATTTTCTAATTCCATTGAATGAATGAAATAATCTTGATTGCTCGATTGCCAACATATATGCTGTCCGTTATTTAAAAAAAAAAAGAGTTAAATGTTTACAAATAAATATAAATGCAGAATATATTTTTTACTCACAAAATAAACACACATTTAAGTATCGTAAGTATCAAATTAAACCAAACACAGTTTCCTGTTCAGATTAACTCTTTTACTTTCGATACAATATTAACATGAATACATCTACTGTACACTTAACTACACATCAGATACACATTATACTTTTTGCACATTACAAGCAATAAACATTTATAATAATATTAATTTTTATTTAAAAATAAAACGACAACAAAATACATAAAATATAAGTTCCCTTTAGAAAAAAAGAGTAGATATTGTATACATAATTTTCATAACACAATAATTTTTTCTTCAAAATGTTACCAAACACTTTTTTAATTTTATTTTGTATGTGCTAATTAAATTAATAAAAGAGCATATACACCTTATCTACTAAGATAAAAAAAATTCCCAACGTAGGGTGTTTCACCCACAAGATATCTCCTGAATAAACACATATATTACCACTCATCAGCTGTCCTGGGTGAATGCTTAAAACCTTTCGCCAACAACTTTACCCCCAAGACAAGAAAATCAATAATCGATCAAATTTTGACAATCCAACAGATTTTGAGAAAAACATGAATGCATATATTGAAATACAAAGGTATAAATCAACTTAAGGATCGTATTACTTCTACAAGCAATTTTAAGATCCTGCCTCATTTCAAAAATATTAAGAAAGGAGAATGCTCAAAAATGTATGGGCGAAAAACCCAGAACGGATTAAAATAAAACATACGTGGATTTATAGGGAATTAATTGTAGATAACACATATGAAAATACTTTCTTCAAAAGTTATCCCCGGAGCTGGTGCCGTTTGAATTAGTAAAAAAAAATGTGTGGACAAACGTTTTCAAAAATCGTTAGAGAGGTTGAAACAAATTTGGGATGCCATTTTTAAATATTTAATAATAAACATCAAAAAACATTATATCATAAAAATTCATCTTTTTTTAAATGTTGTTTTTTTAAACAAAAAAAAAATATTTTTTTTAATTCAAAAATTAAAAATCGGTGACTCAACGAGAAAATGAAAAATAAAAAAAAAAAAAACCGATTTTATAGCAGGTACTGAAATGCAAACCATAATTATGTATTACAATACTGCCCATGAGTAATGTTTTTTATCAAAATCTTTAGAGCCGCTTCGGAGATAAATTATTTTTTTCATAACGGTTGTATGGTAGGAAGAGTTATATTTGAAGCTAAACAAAAATATATTTGTCCTCTCGTGAAAACCATTAAAAAAAACTTAAGTTCATGATTTAAGGATAATCGCTTCAGTCGTTTTGGCTGTAGGTCGAGGTACAGACAGACTGACAAAATTGAGCGACTCAATTTTTTCTTGTTCTCTAGTATGGTAATTTCTTGTTTGATTGAAATCTCGAGTTCGATTTTTGTAGGAATCCTAAACTTATCCTAAAGTACCTATGAACATCCCAAGTAAATGTTGTTGTAGATATAATTATAAAATTTCTTTAACATTTAAGAAAAAAATAAATTTGGTATGCTTATTTTAGATGGACACTTCTTAAGTAGTAAGAAACCTTAGTAGTAAAAAACCCGTTTTTAAGACATTAAATTTTGAAAAAGAAAATTTGATTGAAATCCGTGAAACCGTTAACCAGAAAATCCAAATTGAAAAAAAATTAAAAGTTGAATTGACCTTCATGAATTGAATACTGTTCAATCGATCCACCTTAACAGAAGTAGGTAATGTTCCACTATTGAAATCTCGCATATTGAAATATAACAAATACGAGTATGTATAATTTGCCCTCAGACAATAACAAATATTTTTTTCCATCTCGTTCTTTTCTTTTTTCAGTCACATTTTTTGCGATTTTCCTCCCAACCATTATTTTTTTTTTTTTATTTTGGGATATCTCATTATCAGTTTATTGAACTTCAGAGAATGATCTTCTTATATACCATTCCAATATTTTCAAACAAAATTTCGTTTTTATTTAAAAAAAAAAATACAAATTACTGTTTGAAAATTCACACATTAATTAAAATTAAATTGTCATGCCAAAATGTTAACTTATTTTTAACAAATGTATTACACACAATTGTGTGTAAGGTAGTTGTTTGTTTCCAAAAACCTCTACAACAATTTAAAAATTTGTTTCTAGAAAATAAGATTTATTAAAAAAAAAGGCATACAGACAATAATTTCATAAATTGTTAAATCAATTATGTATTTCTGATTAATTTTATAGTAGACGGTATCGTAATATCTGAATCCGATTAAAATTTCTAGTTCAATTTTATTTTAAGAATGCAATACTCTTACACACAAGATTTTAAAAATGATGTTAATTCAATGAATAATGTACTTATAGTTAAGTTAAGATGGATAATTGATAAAATTATCAAATTTTTTTATTTGGTTTTGTCAAAGATAAACATTTCAATAACCTCTTCTGACCTCTCCTAAATTTTTTGTTGATCTTTGAAAATCATTAAAATCAAAAATAAAACCATTTTTGTAAACATCATCATATTCTTAAATGATACAACCTTTTCAAATTGCTGTAACTTCTCTTTGATATTTTTTTTAAATCTAATGCATACACTTCTTATATTTGTAGAGAAGTAACAACAATTAAAATATGCATACATTTTAGATATGTGTGTTTTTTTTTCAAAAATTATAATCATAAAAAAATGGTAAAAGAAGCGTTCGATTTAATTTTTTCGAAACATTTTACCTACATTTACATTTATATATGTACAAAGGTACAAACATAAATAATAAATGAAATTTAATTTGTCATAATAAAAAAAATTAAAAATCTGACACTGATTAAAGTAAAGTAAACAGCTATTTGGAAAAAGGAAGTTGATATAAACCATAAAATAAAATCCATGATTACAGGGGCCGAATTACCGCATCAGTTATCGAGTAATACGTGACTGAATTATGCGAGTTTGGAATTACCGCTCACGTTATGGAGCTATCATCCCCATAGGTTTTACTCGCGTTCATTCGACCACTGATGGGACTCGCTCGATCAGTAACTGATGCGGTAATTTGCCCCCAGGTTTTAATTATATTCTTGCTCCTTTAGCTCAAATTCAATGAAAGTCCAAAAAAATTAAAGAGAATCCACTTAATTGTGTTTAGTACTCCGAGTAATGGTGTTATTTTGGAAATTCTTAAAAATGTTTTTAAGGAGCAGTTATAATCAGCATCGTCGTGAGGGGGACGGGGGTAAAGGGGGCAATCCAACCGGGGCCAGAATTTTCTACCAGGCCGGATATTTTAAGCAAAAGTTGAATCGTTATTTTTTGTTTAATTTTTTTTTTTCTATTTGAGTGTTTTTAAATTTTTCATAAATAAATGGAAGTGACTCTAAACTAGCAAATTATAACTGTTTTATAGAAGTACTATTAATGCGGCCCCGCAGGGCCAGGGCCCTTCGAAGGTGGGCATACTTCAGGCACCCAGAGTTTGTTTTCAAGTCGCGCGAAGCACTTTAACTTATACCCACTTTTAATAGCGAAAAACTGTTATAACTGTTATAAATTGGCATGTCTCTAGTCTCATCCTATAGCAATAGGCATTTGGTCATATTATTAGGCATGTAGTTTAAAAAAAAAAAAGTCTATACCTATTGGGGTCCGGGATTTTCCGTCCCGGGCCCGGTATTCCTCTCGACGGCCCTGGTTATAATTGTGGATTAGAAGAAAGAAAGAATCTACTTTTGAAAGTTATGGTTTTCTTTGATTTCGATTTGACAGTCACTCAATTCCAATCGAAAAATAAACAACTGACTGATAAATAATAACAATAAACTGGTACAAGTTCTTTAGCCTGGTCCTTCATTACAGAGTTACATAATTTATTAATTTTTTGTTAATAATAAGTGCTCAGATATAATCAATTTACAACAAATAATTCCTTGAGTTCTCTCTGATATTTTAAATTTCTGTTTATAATATATTATATAATTTATATTTAAATTTAATATTTTAAAAATAGTTATTTACATTAAAAAAAAAAAAAAAATTCTATACCATTTTTAAAAACTATCAGAAAGTCAGAAAGAACCAAGGATCATGCAAATCTACTTGCTTACTAATCTTTTGAACAATGTGCATTTTACATCAATAAGAATATTGTGTTGTAAAAAAAAAAATTAAATAAACAAGAGTTCTTTTTGTTTTGTTCTATTCAAATAGCACACACAGACAGAATATACGTGGCAAAAGAGCACGTCAGATGTTCTAATAAGAAAACAAAAAAACAATTAACTTCGATTGATTTTGTTCATTTTCTCTAAATATCCTTGAATTTATTTTATTTTTTGTTTTTTTTTTTTTTTTTTTGTGAAAATGTCATTTTAATTCGATTAACACAAAAAGCTTTGTTTTTTTTTTTTTTAATTTTTGAGGATTGTAATGGTAGTGGTATAGGGAAAAAAGTGAGTATCTTAAAAATTAATAAGAACCTTAAAATACTTGATTTGTGTATTCGTCTTTCATACATCTTCTTACTCTAACAGCGTGAATTTCATCACACATTTTATTTTAATAGATAAACCTCATATATATAGATTAGAAAAAAATCATATTTAAATTTGTATCTATGCATAAAAAGGTGCAAAAAGTGTTCGAACGTTGGAGACAGCATTATGTTAAGCATCCGAGCAAAAAGATTATATTTTCATTTTTCATTTTTTTTTTTCGCATTATTTTGATCGAAGGATTCTTTGGCAGGAAAATCATATTTCGTGGTCATTTTTTTTTATTATTTGTTTGCTCCCACCCGTGGCGCAGTGGTGGGTACAGTGGGAATGTTTAAAATAAAATATCGATTGATTTCGTTCGGTTAGAATTTTTTTTTGTTTTATTTTTGGTATTTTTGATTTGGTTATTTTCATTTGCATCCCCACAGAAAGTTGAATTTATACATATTTTTCTTATTTAATTGGAAAACTTTAGTTTTTTTTTTTCTATGCTAAGGGATACTTTTAAGGAAGCTAATGTTTTTTAACAAGGCAGAATTATTTTATCAATTTGAGTTATTTATAGTTTAAAATTTTGATTTTATTTAATAAGGAAATAAATTAAAAAAAAAAAATATAAATACATTTTTTATTCTATTATTTAAAAAAGGGAACGTTTTTTTTTTTTGGGTTCTTTTTTTAAGAATTAAAAAAAAAATTAAATTAAGAAATAAGATTTTTGTGATTTTAAAAAAATTGTTAACTTTACCATTTTTTTCGCTTTTCGAAAATGTTTAAGTTTTTCTGCGAGCTTTTTCTCCTCGAAAAGAGAAAACTCAGCGCGAGATTTATGTTTTATTAAGTTATTCTTTTTTACTTTTTTTTGTTGTTGTTGTTAAGCTCTTATCTACGTATTGGTATAATTCTGTATCGGTATTTTTGTAGGTGAATACGATTTATGTTTGAATTTATTTTGCAATTTTCCATTGGAATTTGTGTTTATTTTTTTTGCGGGTTCCTTATTGTTCCGGAAATTTTGTATAAAAAACGCATTGTATTGCCATTTTGTGTAAGTACTATTTTTATTTTTTTTTTGTATTAAACTCTGTTTTGTTAGTCTCATAGATACACCCGGAGATATAGTAGTATACGATTTTGAATTCGTCGTCTATGCAGTTTTAGTCAACTGTCGTGTACATATATATTTATAGGCAGTAACGAATATCGTGTATTTTTTGTAATAATATAGATATTGTGATACGGAGGTAGATTTGAACTTTTTTTCCTATCTATATTTGGTATTTATATATTTACATATATGTGTCTATGTTTTGTATTCAATGTGAATGTTATAGACTTTTCAATGAATTCGGTATTGAAAAAGTTACTATTTTATGAATTGACAATGTAATTTTAATTTTTATTAGTTTTTAGTTATTTATATGATTTTTCTCGTTTGCTAGCTTGCTTGTTTTCCATTGTCCATTTTCCATTATTTGTTTTTTTCCCCACAAAATGTATATATATGTGTCTATTGTATCTATGTCTGATTTTTTTTTTTTTTTTTTTTTAATATTTCGGTAGGGTATGGTTTTTAGTATTTCTGCAACAACTGGCTATGACTTCATATCGCACGTGGATTGGATTTATGTTGCGTGTATGGTAGTTTTTAAATATTTTATTAAGTCTCTAGCTTTTTGTTTGTTTGATCATTTTCTGTGGTATGAAGTGTTTTAGATTTTACACACATAAATAGATATGTGTTTGTTTTAAACGAAGCGCGACAATTTATATAAACAGCATTTCGTATACGGGGTGGAAGGCAGTAGTAAGGATAAGACAGGCCCCCGAAATACAACACACACAGCCAAAGAAGTGGAAAGTAGAAGAAGAATAAAAAATATGAAATAATAAAATAATGACAATAACAATGATGAGAAACTGTTATTATTTTTTTTTTTTTTGTTTTTTGATTTTTGAAAAATGAATAATGTTGCATAAAATTATTATTAGTTTATGTCTTTTTTTTGCTTTCTGTTCTTCTGTTCGTTCGCGAGATGGTTTTTGATTTCACTAAAATCTTTTTGCAAATGAATCTTAATTTTAAAAAGATATTATGATGATATTTTGTATCAGTTTGTTATGTTTTAGCAAATTAGGTACAAAAATAGAGATTCGAGTACACTTAGTTAAATTGTAAAGCTTAACATCAAAACTCCTCTTCACAAAAAATACAACTTTATGATGTCTTTTACGCACCACCAAATTTGTTTTGTTTTTTTTTTTTTTTATATAGATAATATTTCACTGCTTAAAAAAATGTGCGTTTTTGATTAAGTTCCTATTAATTTTTTTTTTTGTTTCTATATAAATAACATAGATTTTGTTTATTTTTTTTTTGTTACTCTACTGGTATACGCAAAGATCTTTAAGTATCTTGTTAGTTTTTTTCTCGAGTGTTATATTTTTGTTTTGATTTTTTTTTCGAGAGCAAATTATATAAAATAGAAAAAAAGAAGTTTATGATTAGTAAGGAATTTATTTACGTAGCGACACTCACCGATGATCTACTCACTTGCATAAACGCATAGACACCTCGTAAAAACTCCATGTTAGGCTGCTGGTCTTGCGAAGAAGTTTTAGGGTTTTGGGCCCTGTTGATATATGATTTGACACCTTCAGCTACTAGATGGGGTTTGAGTTTACGTGATAGTGTTCTGGAAGTAAAGGAGATAGAAAATTTGTATTAAATTGTATTTTTGTTTTTTTTTTTTGTTTGGATATTTTAAATATAAATTAAGTTTATAAAATTTTAAATATAAAAAATATTTGTAAAAGAAGTAATTTTGTACTTTTTTTTAATCATTCAAGATCATTCATGTGTAAAAACACAACGTCGTCGTAAATAAGTTTTGAAGCGTGAAATTTCACAGATGATAAATTTCAATGAACCAAATAGGTATTGATTCTAGAAAGTTATTTCATTTTCTAATCAAACTATTTTTTATTTTTTTCCAAAAATTTACTTTCATACTTTATAAGTGACTGCAAACCAAAATTGAAAAAAAAAATTGAGGTAGGGTTTTTGAACATCGCAGAAATATCAAATTTAAGTTTTTAAGACAATTTAAAAAATATGCAGGCTGTACGAAGTTGCATCAAAATCGTTAAGGTCGTTTTTGTTAAAAAAAAAACCCCATTCTACATGAGTTGAATGAAATTCGAATTTCACCTCTATGGAACAGCATGAAAATGCTCTCTACCACATCTCATGCAAATTGCACCACTCGTTAAGTGGAAGCACAGACGCACAGACCGACGGACGGCATGACGAAACTCACTTTTTCGGACTTCTCGATCATCGTAGTGTTAGTTTTGATTAAAACCTCGAATTTTTTTTTTACACGATACCAATACTTGCCCTAAACAGCAAGTAAAAAATTGTTTTGAATTTCAAAAAAAAAATTAAAATATTTTTTTAAAATATTCAATTTTTCAAAAAAGGATTTGATGGTTTTTTTTTCTTAAATTCAATTCAAACTCTTAATTAATTAAAATTTACTCAAAATGTATGTGCGATTTTTCAAGTTTTTAATGCATACAGTGGCGTCTTTGGGCATGGGTCAGGGCCCAGGGCCCCGGAATTTTGGGGGCCCGAACCAATACAGTTCAATTTGCTATTTTATTTATTCATTTATTTCAAATTGTAATCTTTCTTACTACTTTTTGGTTTGTAAACCACTTCACGTTATGAATGGCTAAATTTGAAAAAAAAATATGATCCTCTAAGTCCAACACAAACATAAATAATTGTATTAGAAAACCACTGTTTTATTTTTATCCTATTTCACTCCATAAATAGCATTTTTTTAAAATAACCTTATAACACAAACAGCATTTTTTAAATAGGATATCTCTTTTTTGCGTTTTACCCACTTTACCCATTAAATATAATTTTTTTTTAATGTCCCAAAAACCAGCCACCAAAAATAAATAAAAGAGTTTTTGAAATCAGATGCCACATTTCGTTTTTACACCGCATTGCATCCTACAAAAACCAAAACAAAAAATAAAAAAGAAATACCCCTTAATCCATCCACTGAAAAAAACCTTTCAAATACGAAAATAATTTCTTAAATTTGTTTTTTTTAATTTTTACCCTATTTCAACCTACAAATAACAAAATTTAAAAAGGAATATCCCTAGAGCTATTTAATAGGAAAAACCTTTCAAACAAAAAGAATGTCTGAAATCGGACATTTTTTTTTTAGTTTTACCCCATTTCACCCTACAAATCTCAAAATTAAAAAAAAATATTCTTAAGCAATTTCATATGAATAACCTCTCAAACGCAAGAATAGAGTTTTTTTTGGATCAGATACGTCTTTTTAATTTTACCCCATTTCACCCTTACAAAGTGAATTTTGCCGATATTTGAATAATTATTCTGTTATTCGGCCGGAGAAGAAACCAACAAAACAAAGATCATTAAAATCGGTCCAGCCGTTCTTGTAGCTGAACTGACTTTGTTTTATAAGTAATTGTATCAAGATTTAGTTTTATATACATCTGTGTGTAATAATCTTCTGATTAAAAGTTCCTCTTGTTAAAAAGTAATAACATCTGTATTTTTACTTGCGATATATAGGTACTATTATGGCAAGTTATGCATTCGTACAAAAAATCGAACTCAAGATTTTGATCAAACTCGACATTACGATGATAGAGAAGGCGAAAAAAGTGGGTCTCGCAAAAACGTCCGTCTGTCTGTCTGTCCGTTCGACTACAGCCCAAACGGATGGGTCGATTTTCTTTAAACTTGGTACCTAGCGTTTTTGCACATTCCCCCACCCGTTTTTTTCTCTTTTTTTTTAGGACCAAAACTAACAGTAGCTGTCATACAAAATTTTTACGGATTTTTTTTTCAAGAACTCAATTAATTTAAAAAGTTATAAGCTGCCGTTTAATAAAAAAAATGGTTCCGAAAAATGGATATTAATGGTAACTCCCAAAAAACCATTTTTTTTATTTCCACTTTTCTCAAAAACGGTTCCACTGATTCTGATCATTTTTTTTATGAAGAATTGTTGACACATTCTTAATAATATTGTGTATCAAAGTTTGAATTTTTTTTTTGAAAGCTCAATATTTGAAAAACGACTCTGTCTATTTTTATTAAACTTGGTAAATAGCTGTTTTTTAACTTTATCTAGAAGATTCTTGACAAAAATTATTAAAATACCCAAAAATAACGGTGCTTCCCATACAAATGTTTAAAAACCGTTAAGAAAAATATTATTTATCTTAAAAACGACTACTAATTACTATTTTCAGAAAAGTTTTTTTGTGTGTTAAAATTAGTACGATCTACCATTTAAAATTTTTAAATATTATATTTTACGCTTATTAACAGTAGCTATCATAGAACGGTTTCTTTGATTTTCGACTATCTCAATATTTGATCAACCGAATAAAATTAGATTTCTTATACAGAAGCTTGTAACAAATATAAAAAAAGCGCGTGTCAAAATTTTCTAAAAACTCATTTTTGGATTAAAAACAAAAAATTCAAAATTATTTTTTGAAAATTCAATATTTCGAAAACAGGAAGCAGATGTTTTTGTGAAGTTCAATTTTTAATTTAACATTAAAAAATACTTAAATTTGGCCTACCAATTTTTTTTTCTCAAAAATGTTAATGAAATTTTATATATAAAAAATTTATTATTTTTAAAACCGCTCCTACTTTTTTATTTTTACTCGTACTTTTCCAATATTTTCAGCACTTTTACTCCAACAACTTAGCAAGTACTAAATTAAAAAAAAAATTAACCAAAATTTAACAAAACAAAATTATTATAAAAAATTTCCTTAAGGTGCCCCCATTCCTTCAAGGGCCGAGGGCACCCAAATGTCTAAGACGCCCCTGATTGCATACTTTTAGATTTGCTTATGAAATCCCATGATTGTCAAAACAAGTTCAGAATTTGTTTAATCAATTAATTTTATTTCATTTTTAACAATTTTCAGTTGAAACTGTAAGTTCCCTGTAAGTTGTATATGGTTAATTTTTGTGAATTCATATAATACTACCTTAAACTAAACTACATATTTTATGTCTTTGACAGGTGGCTTAAAATATAGGCTTAGGCTCCCTTAACTATAATTTGTTCCTTTTTTAAAATCAGACAAACATTGAACAGGTTTACCTTCAGACTAAAAAACCACATTTATTTCTTATACAATCCAATATCGAATATTATAATAAAATATTAATTTATTTTTTTAAGAGTCATTTCGGTACTGAAATTTAAACATCATAATCGATATAAATTAAGAATATAATTAAAGAACATTAACTTTAACAACACATACAACACATACCGCTTATAACTCCTCACCCGCATAAGATATTAAATATTAGTGGCACTCAACACTTAACCTTTTCAACAACCGCACTAGGATTGTTTTAATTTAAAAAAGAAAATATTTACTTATTTCCAGGTAAAAGCAAACACCAAAATTAAAGCGGATGTTTAAAAAATGCAAACAAACTTTAATTAGAACCGAATCCTATTGAGACAAAAACTTGAATAAAAAAATTAAAAGAAAAAAACCTAACACCCGTCAGTTCATCCATTTTAATATTCTTTAATCTGGCGGAATTTAAACCCGCTGTGGTATTTAAAAACCTTTTAAGCACTTGCCATTTGCCACCTTTGCTTTTTTTTACCATCTCCGCTTAAAAAAAAAACTACGTTATAATTCCAACGGAATATAAAGAGCAGATTTTCAAAAAAAAAAAAATGTATAAAACTATGCTTCACACGGTACGGCGCGCAACATTAACCACAGTCATCACCCACTCCTGTGCACCTCTATACAAAATGTAAATGAGCAGACAACATCATCTTAAGTAGGCTTAACATCTTGCCTCAAGCCTTTTCACAGCTCCATACCCGGTATCTTTTTCACCCAATTTCGAGCGCACTTTGATGTTCGTGCAACAAAAAAAAAAAAAAAACATCTAATATAAAAAGCATAATCATTTTCAGTAAAAGGTTAGATTTACATAGATCTGCTGGTTAAGATTAAACAAATTTTTCATCCCCACACAGAAGGGTGGTGTTGTGAGTATTATTTACATCTGCATTGTTGACACTCAACGAATCTATATAATTATGTTAGATGGGCGAGATTTCGGTAGGGGTTTAGAGAGAGGACGGATGTTGGTGTCTCATATTAACGGTATTTTAATCCTGCGTTAGCATAAAAGTAGTTGGCCTAACCAAACAAAAAAGTATATAGGGCAGGACTTGGAAGAAACTTATATTCGGACTTATCCTACTGATAAGTTGATAAGTTCAACTTTAAAATTTGTAAAAAATAATAAAAACAAAAAAAATAATAGACTTGGTTTGCCTTAATCAAAGAAACATTTGTATTAATCTTTGTTTCTTGGTAAAAAAAAAAAATTGTCAAATGTTGAAGGAAGATGTAAACAAATACAAAATTTTAGCACTGATATACTACTTAACTGAAAAGTCAAATTGTTACGGTACGTAAACTATTTTGTCTTTTTTAAATACATTTAAACATCTGACAAAAATTTTATCACAATGAAGAGAGTAAAGGCAACAAAAAATAATCATAGTTTAAAGCTTTTTTAAGAACACTACGATAGTCGAGAATTCTAAAAACAGTGGATTTCGTCATGCCGTCCGTCGGTCTGTGCATCTGTGCTTCGGTGCGTCTGTGCGTCCACTGTTATTGTTAGAGCTAGAGCCTAAACGGGTTAATAGAGTTGCTACAAATTTTGTACAGAGCATTTTTATGTAGGTAATTCCATAGTCGGGAAATTTGAATTTCTGTTTTAGCTCATCTAGAACGGGTAGCTGCCATACAAATATTTTGTTTTCTTCAAATTTTCTCGAAAACAGCTCTAACGATTTTGATTAAACTTCGTTCTTGTAACAACCAAGTCAATTGTAAAGAAACAAGGTTTCAAGTTTTTGTCAAAAAATACTCAAATTGGTACTCCACGGTTTTTGAGAAAATGGTCTCATTTTTGGGTTATTCAAGTAAAGGGCACCTAGCGCCGTTCTGTTGAAACCAAATGTTGCCAATATCCTCCTCTTCAATTTTTGTGAACAAAAATTTGTTCAACATGGCCCGATAACGATCGCCTTTGACTGTAACGGCCACTCCTTGCTCATTTTCGAAGAAAAATGGCCCAATTATGCCTCTGGACCAAAATACGCACCAAACAGTGACTCGTTTTGGGTGTATCGGCTTTTCAATGTATGCGTGCGGGTTTTCTGTGCCCCAAATGCGACAATTTTTCTTGTTTACTACCCGCCAAGATCAAAATGAGCTTCATCTGAAAAGATGATTTTTTTGGCAAAATCGGCATCTTCTCTAAGTCGATCGCAGGCCCACTTAGCAAAGCATATACACAACCATATTCGTTTAGCGGAAGGATAAAACTAATTATCTGTCAAATCAGACATGAGCTAAGTGTTACCTTTCACGAAATAAGCACTAGTTGAAAAAAAACTTTTGATGGCGGACCCTTTATATCTTTTTGATGGTTAGACCAATATATTTTTATAATTTTTCAATCGGGTGCTTTTCAATAGCATTAATAACATTGCATTTAAACATTTTGAAAAACATTGATTTTTAAACAATAAAATATAAAACAAAAAAATCAATTTCTTAGTGGGTACTTTTGACTCGTTTAGAACCCTTTGCTGATACGAAACATAAATATTTATGTTCTACTTAAGCGCTTATGTTCTACTCTTTCCTCAGTGTAAACTGTCACATAAGGTCTTATATTGAACATAAATTCTTAAGTTTCGTTTCAGTAAATGGGCCTTAATATTTTTTTCGTTAAGTATATACCTACACCATGCATCTTCAATGTGTGTGGTTACACACAGTTATTAACCACAAGGAAAAGATCGTGCGATCGAGTAGTACATATTTTGTACCCTATAGTCTATCTTTCTTGGTGCATAGGCATAATAAGATGCACTGATACACTTCATTTTATATGAAAAGGTATTAAAATAGGCTTTTTACTAAAGCTAAAAAACAAGCGCAAAAAAGTGACTTTTCTAGAAGTTAAAACTCAATATCTCAAAATGTGTTCAACATATCAAAATCCTATTTTAAAGACCAGACAAATACATTTAATTTGATATCAATATCATTTTTCTACATCAATTATTTCGACTGTTATGGATAATTCTGAAAATCTGAAATCCTTGTTTTGCAATCGTCAACTTCAAGCCCAAATATCTCGACTTTGAAATGAACGATTTTGAAAATATTTTACTCATGTATCGGGCTTCATGTCACCTTTCATTTGATACCAAACTCGTTCGTGTAAACTCTGGGCCAGAAATGGGCAATTCCCTTTAGTATTTTTGAAAATCGAAAATGGGGGCGCTAACTTCACAGCACATCGACCTGTTCCCATTTGTTTTAGTTTGTTTGTCAAAACATGACAAAATTATTTTCGGGAACTTTGACACCTCCCATTAATTTGATCACTAACTTCAGAGAATTAAACGGTAACAAGAAACGGTTATGTAACACTTTTCTCTTTCTGACAAAAATAGGAATGGACAAAATATAAATCGACTTTTGGGGAGAAAGTGCTTTGAGTCGAATAAGCTAATTTTGTTGTATGCTTTAAAATTTTAAGAACAATACAATCCAAAGTAAAATCCAACCTGTTTCAAAATTAAGTGAAATTTTAAAATAATTACCACAACTCTTTTATTTCTTATGAAGGAACTATGCTAGAATAGCAAATTACTCAAATTGTTTGTGTGTAAAATATTCCGATTAAAATAAAATTAATTTAAATGTAATTTTATTCAAATTCATAACGAACATATAATTAATATCCTACTTGTGTACATACACACATATTTATGCAAAAGTATTTATAATGTAAAATTGTTTCTGTTTTTTTTTTTTTTTGTTACATAAATTACCGTTGGAATGTGTATAGAGATTTTATTGTATGTATAGGGAGGTTCATCACAAAAGCAATTATTTAAATGTTCGTTGCGCTTGTTGCCTGCTAACGAGATAGGTCAAGTTAATGAAATCTGATTTTTATTTTATTTTAATTGGCCTTTGTAATTAAATGCATTTTTATAGCCCATTATGTAGATTTTATTGGCAAAGGAGAAACATACCTATAGCAAAAAAAAAATCCCTTTACTATAAATGATTTTTTGTTTGTGAATTTTTAATGTTTTTTGTGTTAAAGCTTAGAATAGGGTTAAATACATTCAACAAAAACAAAAAAAAAACACATAAAACACCATGTAAGATTAAAATAAAGCAAATTTAATCATTTAAAATTTAATGATGTTGATACTCTATTTAGATCTATAGAGAAAGGATTTCGAGGCATTTAAAATTCAATTAAGATCCTTAAAAAAAAGCATGTTATAAAAAATAATAAATTTAAACATATTAAGGATATGATTTGTTTGCGGAGAATCTGCGACCGAAGATAGCTTTTATTAATTATTGTGCCGTTATTGTTAACCGTGATCCAATTTTACTCGTAATGATTTTTTCAATTATATCGAATGTTCACTTGTTAGTTCACAACATTAGAAAATCTGAAAGAAAATTTACGGGATCCATTCAAAAGCTTTCAGAGGCAAAATGTGTGGATGGAAATAAAACTGTAAAAATTTTTGCGAATCATCACAAAGGATTACAACTACAATTAGCACTATAGACTTTCGTTTTATCTTCTTCTGTTAGAATTAATAATAATCTAATTCCACACTTTTTGGCTTTAAAGTACGCGTACATTCTGAATCTCCTCAATCTGATCTTCCTTTAACTTGATATTGTTCTTCACCTGAACAAAAGATTTGTTGAGTTCATATTCAAAACATCTGCATCGAGAATTGAAGTCTGGTGTCGGCACCAAAAACTGTTTCTACTATTGTTTTTACAGGTATTTGAATCTTAATTTTTTTCTCTTTTTTTTTGTGGCTATTTCAAAAAACTTGTAACTTGAAATGCCGCACCAAATTTCCTCTTAAATCACAAATCACCCGTGGATATTTAGGATGTTTAGAAAGAGAATTATTCCGCATATGAGTTTCATCTTCGCAACTTATTTTGAAGCAAATCTCCCTTTACTGAGTTTGCAGAATGTAATTCTGTTTGTCAGAATTTGGAGAAAATTTCGCAAATGTTGGTGTATTTTGCTTCACACTGACACTATAGCTAGTTCTGACCACCCATTTAGCGTTCTTGTAAGAATACACATTTTTCATTGCCTCTGTTTATTGGAATTATTTTCCGATGTTTGTAAAGGGTCCGCCATCTAACTTTTTTTTCAACTGGTGCTTATTTCGTGAATGGTAACACTTAGCTCATGTCTGATTTGACAGATAATTAGGTTTATCCTTCCGCTGAACGAATATGGTTGTGTATACGCTTCGCTAAGTGGGCCTGCGATCGACTCAGAGAAAATGCCGATTTTGCCAAAAAAATCATCTTTTCAGATGAAGCTCATTTTGATCTTGGTGGATAGCAAACTAGCAAAATTGTCGCATTTGGGGCACAGAAAACCCGCACGCATACATTGAAAAGCCCATACACCCAAAACGAGTCACTGTTTGGTGCGGATTTTGGTCCAGAGGCATAATTGGGCCATTTTTCGAAAATGAGCAAGGAGTGGCCGTTACAGTCAATGGCGATCGTTATCGGGCCATGTTGAACTAATTTTTGTTCACAAAAATTGAAGAGGAGGATATTGGCAACATTTGGTTTCAACAGGACGGCGCTATGTGCCACACAGCCGAAGCTACACTCGATGTTTTGCGCCATTTTCCAAAAAAAAAAGTTATTTGGCGGACCCTTTATGTTTGTTAAACTTAAATTTTTAATTTTCATTCAATATAATCAGTTCTCGTAGAACTTATATCGTTTTTATTTAAATAAATATTAAACGACCCATTAAAATTTAAAGAGTTAGGGACGACAAAATATAAACAAAATGTATGCAAATTATTCAAGCATTACCTGAAAGACGCTTTTTAATTCTTCGACTTTATATTAAGATGTGGCTCTCTCCCTAAGAATGTAACAACTCATATGTTAAAACATTATGAAAGTAGCCGAAATTTCTTGTGGACGTGCTAATTGTAAAATAGTTACTCAATTCAGACTTCTTATCCTTAAAAGATTTTATTTATAGAACAGTTGGCGAAAGGACCATAGAATAAAGGAAACGTTATCTCTGATTTTTATGCAGATACCTTTACGTAGAGGCAGAAAGTTTGTCTCATTGCCAGACTAAACAAAAACCCTTAAAATCTACTTTTTAGGTATCAAAAATTCTAGAGGAAATGGACTTTTAAACATTTAAATTATGGTACTCTGATGGGCTTCTCGTTATGTCTCTTCCTACAAAAATCAGAAGTGGGATAATTATTTTCCACAATTTGTTTTCTTAATTATTTTTTTATAATTTGTTTGCTCATTTGGTAGGTCAAGTTAATAAACCCTTTTTTTTAATATACCTCAACATACACACAAATAGTGTACAGTAGCGACATCATTTATGCTTAATTAGTAGTTTTATTAATTTAAAACTTCAGATGGTTTAGTTAGTTAATATTTTCTATACATACCTACTTAATATTGTATACTGGATCGATAAAAAATGCTTAAAAATAACAATAAGATACTTGTTATATTAGGTACAAAAGAATTTCCATCACCACAAAAAAGACTGGCTGATTTAAAAGAAAATATAAAAAACAGCTTATCTAGCATATACTTGCAGAAAAGCAACATGCTCAAGAAATCCTTTCATACTAATTTTATTCTGCAACCTTTTGCATTTTTTCTTGTCATCTTTGTGGGTGCAGTTTTTTTTGTCGGTTGTGTATGCTTCATCATCGTCGTTGTCCACCTATTCGTTTTGAAATTAAAAAATAAAAAGAGTTTTTTTTTGTGCATTTTGTCCATAAAAATGATTATGTATTTATATTCTCGCACATATTAAAGCATATGTGGGGCTAAAAATATAAACTTGTAATGTGCCACATATTTTATGGAAGGCAACATCTTTTTAATGCACACTAATATGAGACTAAAGAAAGCATTTTTAGAAAAAAAGAAGGATTTTACAGAGGCCTTTTTGTCTTTTTTAACCTTTTTTGTATACTTAGTATGTTAAAAGCAAATAACTTCTTTCTTCTGTCTGTAGTTCCGAAATTTGACAGTTGATAGCAGCCATATTGTTGAAGCTACATCGGCTGTCATTTATCAAGTCTGTTTTTCAAAATCACCATCACCGTCAATGGCGAGCGCTATAGGTCGATGATTACCAACTTCGTTTGGCCTTATTTGGAAGATATGGACCTCAACGACATGTGGTTTCAATAGGACAGCGCTACGTGCCAAATTAGCTCCCGGCACATTCGAAATTCTGCACGAGCGATTCGAGGGCATGGTTATCTCTCGTATCGAGATGATGTGAACTGGCCACCGAGATCGTGCGATTTGACCCCGTAAGAATTTTTCTTGTAGGGTTTTCTGAAGTCGCAGGTCTATGGGAATAAGCCACAACAGCGGCCCTCAAAGCCAACATAACCCATGCAATCGATCATATTCAGCCTGATTTATACGCCGGAGTCATGGAAAATTGGACATTTCGGACGCGCACCACCAAGAAAAGTCGCGGCGGGGTGGACATTTGAACGATGTTATATTCCATACATAATTATCATTGATAGGCCTTTCAAATGCATACAAAATTTCGATAATATCTCACAGACACTTTTGTTTTATTTAAATTTAAAGATAGGAAGCGCTTAATAAAAGACCCTGGTATGGTTGGTATAATATTTTATCAATTTTTTCTATAAGAAAATTGTTTGTGTCTTTGTTAAATAATTGTTCTAGTCGAACTGTAAGAAACAAGAAAAAAAATTATTAAAACATTAATTTTATTCGTCCTTGGTTCGATTTGATGTGAACAAGCGAGAATTTTGTACTCTTCTTCTTTCAATGGAAAGGATAATTTTTTCATCAGTTTTTTTTTTTTTTTTATTTTTTATTGTATTCTCTTCAATATTATCCTTGCCAATTTTATGAAGACAAAGCTTTTCAAGTGGCTGAGAGGAGAGAAAAATATAGCGTGTTTGAAAGCGTCAGCTTGAGGTTGAAAGTCAACATTCAGAAGCCATTGTCCTTCCATTATCGACGACTCAATCGAACATTATGAACTCCTTCGTTACGGATATAATGTGTTAAAAAAAAACCAAGAACCTCCTCTCCATCAACCCCCTTCCCCCCCTCCGTCATGAATTCATCAGCAGGCAAATCAAAAAAAAAAATTAAAGAAAAGAAACACAAAAAGCCTTTTGTTATAAAAGAAGTTATTATTGATTATTTTATAGTGATAACCTAGATTTGGATTGTTTGCAAGAAAAATATTGGTGGCTGAGATAAAGTATGTCTAGGACAGTGGTAAGTGTTTTTTTTTTAAATTGTTTTACTATTACATTATATACCTTTTATTATTACATTTTTCTTTTGTTTAAAAAGGATTATGGTCTGAACTTAAGGATCACAACCATTTTACCCTCTGCAGAAATTATCCACAACCATTATATGTATTTTTTTGTTTTTGTAGGTTTAGGTTCTTTTTTTTACGTTCATCATATGTACCTACAAGCAACGGATTTTGAAGAAAAAAATCTGTATATTTTGGGGGAATGTCACGAATTTCAGGGTTATCTTCCTATATTTTGTTGAGCATTTTCATTTGAAGAAAAAAAAATAAAAAATCTAGTCAATTTTTCTGGTTTTATTTTCAAATATGTAGTGGAAGATCTCACCACCGGACGGCCTAACCTCATCTAGAAACCATTTATGCGAAGTAAACAGTTCTGCATGCTGTCTAAAAAAAATGAAAACAAATTGTTTATTAAAATGTTGGTGCGATTATTTTTTTCCTACACTGTTTCACATAAAATTCATCACTGAAACAGTTTATAAGATATCTCCATGAGCCACAAACTGAAAAGTATAATGTTTTAATACCTGCTAAAAACATCGCAACAATTGGTTCAGTAACTTTAAGCATCCTCTGTTGTGAACAATAATTTTTTTTTTTTTGAAAACCTTGTGAACAATTAAATAGACAAAGACTTTGTTTTACAAAATCCGCAAAATTTCAACTGGTTTAAAGATTTGGTATAATTCCTTTCTCTGTATATTCCTTTTCTTAAAAAAATTTATTTCACCCTATGATTTAGAAACACCCTGTGAAGCACATTTCTTAATATAGCTTTGGAAATTTTCAGAAGAAAAAAAAAAATATAGCGACATCTTAATGCGCTCAAAAGTTATGATTTTTGCAACGAAAACAGTCAATTTGGACCACAGTATGCGTTATAGCGTAAAGTGATGCTGTAAAATGTTTTAAAATTGTGCTGCCATGTGCCGTTAAAATAATAAATAAAACAAAAAAAAACACTTTTTTAATTAACTTTTGAGATTTGAATAGAGCCACAAAAAGAAATATCGCTAGATACCGCAAACAAATTACCAGGATAATTCAGCCCAACTTTAAATAATATAATAAAGATCAGATCCAGTTATTTCATCTTTAAGGTTATGTGCCCTTCTACAAAATTGCATTTACTTTTATTTTCTTAGGGCTATCACTAAAAAAAAAAATATTTTTTAAAAACTAATTAAAAGTCAAAAATTACTTATACTTACTTATTTCTTAAAAAAATGAGGTTTTCGTAAGATATTTACAATTCGCTTTATACAAAGTAATTCATTTCGTGGTTTCAAGTTAGTAGCGCTGGCACTTATCACCTGTCAAACTCAGCTGTCATTTGAATTGTCCTAATATTAGTTGAATGTTTGTCATTTGCGTTAATGGATCGCTTAACAATCGAAGAACGCGTTAATACCTGTTATTAAAACTTACTACAAAAGTGGTGATTCAAATGTAGCCACATTTTGCGCATTAAGTGAAGATTATGGTCGTCATAATCGACCGACTATACGCAAGCAATCGGTAAAATTGTGGAGAAATTTGAAGAAAGTGGAAGCATTACTGATGTAACGTAATTTCTCACGCTCAGTCGAAAATATTGCTGCTGCAAGTGCAAGTGTTGCTAATGATCCGAATTTATCGATTAGATCCTGACTTGGACGATATGTGGTTCCAACAAGACGGGGCAATAAGCCACACAACACGACCAATTATGCCTTTATTGCATGAAAAGTTTCTTGGCCGCGTAATTTCGCGATGTGGCGACGTCAATTGGCCACCAAGATCATGCGATTTGACACGTTAGATTTTTTTCTGTTCGGCTACGCCAACTAATGTGTTCTCACGCGAATAATCCTCGAACACATAAACGCATTAAAAACCAACATTACTCAAGTTATGGCCGGAATACCGCCCGAAATTTGCGAAAAAGTGCTTAAAAATTACCTCAAAAGAATCGCATGCTGCGAATCTTACCGAGGCGGCTATTTCAATGATTTTGTTTTTCACACTTAATGGAAAAGTCCAAACTTTATAATGAAATAAAATGTTCATCAAAAATGTATCGCTGTGTGTGTTTTATTTAGCTTCACTTTCGAAACCGAACAAAGAATGACCCTTTAGTTTATGATGTTTGGTAGATAATATCTTAAGCTATACTTAAGCTATAGTTTAGAAGTAATTGCAAACAAAGAGGTTTTTTTTCCAATTATTCTTAAACGGCCAGTGCAATTGAAAAATGTGTTACTAAAATCTTGTAGATTATGTTCCACTCTTCAATAAAGCATTCTCTATCATTTGAAAAAAAAAAAATGATTATTTTTAAAAATTGTTCAAGTGTCAGAAAGTACGCGTTTCGTACTAAACTCTTAAAAATGTTGTTTTTGTAAAATATTTTCCATTCGCTTCAAATGTGGAGGACATACATTTTTCGCATATAACTATAAATGGAGAATGTTCCCATGAAAATAGTTGTTAATTTTGTGCTCCTCTGTACAAAATTCATTTTAAAAGCTATCAATAAAAAAAAGTCAATCTTCCAAATTAAAAATATATCGGTTTGGCGTTTTTTTTGGTTTGGATTGTGGCTTCGTCATTAAATTGAAACTCGCTTCTCTTCTCAACAACTCGCTTCTCTTACAACTCTGATTTGCGTGTACCCTCGTGGTTTTCCTGTAAGCCTTATTATTAGCATACGGCTATTAAACAAACAAATAAAGCTTAAGTCATTTTGTACAGCTGATCCACTGATAAGCCCAAAAATCGCATAAACATTGGGTACAGGAGTTGCGAAAAGTTTTGCCAGTCGATCAGCAGTTGCATTAACTTTGGAAGCAAGTTCATATATAACAGAATCAATAAAAAACAATAGAACTTGGAGAAAAGTATATCTACAGAAGAATCAATCAAACCAAGTCAGAAATAGCATCAATACCTCGAGCTTCAAAGGATAGGTTTCCTCCTGTTTAGCTTCTGTTTGAACCAAAAGCTAACTGGAGCTCATAAAGATATCAAAGGTGTTGGACAACTTAATAAATAACGCACAATTCCATTTAATTTGCATAATCGTAGATATGACTACTTCATGCTCTATATTTTCACTACAATCTTAACCTCGAAAAGTTTATTCAAATTATATACCTATGTCGCTAAGAAGGTAAAAATAATTCCTCTTTGACTTTATATAATTAATGAAGTCTATTTTAAATATCAAAAACAAAATAAACTTGAAAATCATATAATTTCTTTATCTCTTCAAGCTCTATAAATGAAATACTTAACCCAAATTCCTTCGAACGATATAATAATAATATACACATGTATATGTACAATGCAGTACACTAAGACCATTTGCGTGTATCACTACCGTAACGATAATTATAAACGATTTTATATGCCCCTCTCAAACTAATAAAAAACCTCGAGCTAGAAAAAACAATTAAATATCATTGCAAAAGCTAACAAAACGAAAAAAAAGAAAATAAAAAAAAAGTTTGATCGAAACATTTAAACCCTACAAAAAATTAACCCGTCTTTTCTGGTCGTCCACGACGATACAAATACAACCCCCTCTATTGTATAGCAACGGGAAATATGAATTTCATACAAAAATTCACACACAATCATACCTACCTTCCTCTTTATGGTATTTATATAGAAACTACAGCAGGGGCGCGCGAACCAGGCTCGTTTTGACAGGACAAATGTTCACTTGACTCTTATGGGTGCATTCAGATAGCCACAAAAAATAATAAGTAGTTCACGAAATACAACAACAACAACAAAAAAAACAAAAACGAGTTACCCACAAGCCAAACTAAATGCGAAATAACTTATCGATTTTACCACTTTCGCAACATCGTGCACTTAACAAATTCGTTTCGCACTCGCTTTAACTGGGTCGTCACAATTCTTTTCCCCGCTTCATTTTACCCTTCTAGCCCAGCAGCCAGACCCATATCATATGTGCAATACCCCATAACACACACGATATATGATGTATATGTAGATATGATGGGTTAGAGCCCTTATGCGGTCTCTAGTCTCAAACAGTTCACCAGCCTAACAATTGCGGAACTCTTCTTAACCACAATAGCATTAGACACTTTTTGCTCTGCACCAGCAGCAGAAGCAGCACCATTCAGCAACACACTATGACAGCTCACCGCGTTCGACTGTGTGTATGCATTAAAAATAATAAAACGAAAAAAAAAAAAAAAAATAGAAACTTCACTCAGAAAATTGGAGCACACGGTCGCGCTTTATATGTTTGTTATTTTATCCTGCAAACCGATGCTTAAGACTTTAACAGTTTCTAGCACTTGAAATTCATTTTAACTCGAAAATGCTTTTTTGCTGTTTCGCTCGCAATCCAGGACTTTTTCCTCCGACCATGAGTCTGAAGTGCATTCCGACTTCGAACTGATTCAGAAAGTTGCTTACTTTTTTGTGCCCAATTTTTGCATATTTTGATCATAAAACCCTCAGATGGAGGATGATGATGGGGATGGGGTTGGGGATGGGGTTGGGGATGGGAATGAGGGTGGAGATGGCCGTTAACTAGTACTAGAAAACAAAGTGCAGTGGTTACAAGCAAATGGGATTTATAGACAAGTTAAGGGGTGGTAGGGCAGTGTCTTTACTTACCCACTCAGACACAAGCACCAAACTCTCCAATCGTGTTGTAGTGGTAAAAGAAACCAAAAGGCGAATACCAGGAGAACAAACAGAAAAATGCAAAAAATTAAAAAAGAAAATGGGAAAAAAGAATGAGCGAAATCAAAGATGAATAGCAATCAACAAACCCATCGCCACCGCCACCGACATCGCTGACGACCTCAGGTCGAGGATAACAAAAGCTAGCAATCAAACCATCAAGAACAAACCAACAGAGCCAACCACTTTGCCATTTGATATTATTTGCTTCACACACACACAGACACCACAAGCATACGTATACACACATGAAATCACCTGATGACGGACAGTTGGTTTTGGTATCTTAACCTTCCAATACTCCAATCTCCCAACAAACATTCCTTCTATACTATAGTTTGGAGCGGTAAGGGATGACTTGGGTCACAGGATGGGGGTAAATGCAACCCCTATCTAACAAAGCAGCTATTACCATCTCTCGGGTGGGTGATCGAAACCAGTGGCGTACAGGAGCCCAAATGAGGTGGCCTTGAAAATTTATTTGTTGTTCTTATTAGGGGTTTTATTTTAAGGGGGCTGATGATGGTTGAAGAGGACAAGCGAAACAGAGAATTGATTACTTTTTTTCCTTCGTTGTTGTTGCTGTTTATGCGGAGGTAAAGACTAAAGAGGAGTGTTTTGTTTTTGTAACTTTCAGTTTTATTTCAAAAATAACTGAAATCAGTAGGCATCGTCACAGTCAGTCAGTCAGTCTTCATTAAAAGGGTGGAACTTGGGTTTGTTTGTTTTTTTTTTTTTTTTTTTTTTTTTTGTTATTTTGCTTATGTAGGCTTACATAATAATTTTGTTCTCCTTCCTTTTTTTTATTTTCATTATTTTTGATGAATCAGAGGAGTATGTCAATGACAAACAGTGACATTGACGTGGAGATGAATAGCAAAATTGCAATCATTATATAAATACATAAATATAAATTTATAATGTACATGTTGTGCATCAGTATATAGGTACTACATGTAGTACAAACATTATATCAATCTTAAATCAAAATCATAGCACTTAGCTACGAGGGGTTTATTTTTAAGGATTTAATTTTGTGTGTTTGTATGGACATTTATCAAAAGCGAGTTAGATTTTAATAATAACGTATGGGAACCCTGCTATATCCATCATAATAAATGGATTTGGATTAATAAATAAATGTTTTTGATATTGAAATGTAATCATATCTGTATTTGTGTACTCTGGAAACTAAAGCAGATTTTTGATTACTGTAATAGTCTGACTGCCGAACTAAACTGCGAACTATTTTTGCTGGAATGTTGTCAGCAGTACAGGAAAGTTAGTAAAAAAAAACACTTGCCATGTGGAACGAAATAAGAGAAGGCTCATTTTTTACTTGCTCTTTAGGGCATGTATTGGTTTCGTGTGAAAAAAAAATGTCGAGGTTATAATCAAAACTAACACTACGATAATCGAGAAGTTCGAAAAAGTGGGTTTCGTCATGCCGTCCATCGGTCTGTGCATCTGTACGTCTGTGCATCTGTACGTCTGTGCGTCTGTGCGTCTGTGCGTCTGTGCGTCTGTGCGTCTGTGCTTCGGTGCGTCCACTGTAATTTGAGATAGAGCCTAAACCGGTGGACCGATTGGCATGAAATTTTATACAGAGCATTTTTATGTGATTCCCCAGAGGTGAAGTCCGAATTTTTGTTTTAGCTCATCTAAAACGGATAGCTGCCATACAAATATTTTGGTTTCTTCAAATTTTCTCGAAAACGGCTAAAACGATTTTGATTAAACTTCGTACCTGTAATAACCAAGTCAATTGTAAGAAAACTAGCTGTATTTCAGGTTTTTCTCAAAAAATTCACATTACGGAATTATGTATTCAACGTTTTTTGAGAAAATCGTCTTATTTTTGGGTTATTCGCGTATATCATTGCCATGGTTAAATCGATTTTGTTATAATTTTGCAATCTGGTGTTTCTCAATAACTTAAACAATAATGCATTTAAAATTTTTTAAAAACATAACTTTATAAACAAAAAAATAAAAATCAAACTAAAAGTCAATTTTTTAGTGCTTTTGACTCTTTTAATATTAACTCGTAAAATATATAAAGGGTCCGCCATCTAACGTTTTTAACTTAGCTCATGTCTGATTTGATAGATAATTAGTTTTATCCTTCCGCTGAACGAATATGGTTGTGTATACGCCTCGCTAAGTGGGCCTGCGATGGTGCGGATTTTGGTCCAGAGGCATAATTGGGCCATTTTTCTTCGAAAATAAGCAAGGAGTGGCCGTTACAGTCAATGGCGATCGTTATCGGGCCATGTTGAACTAATTTTTGTTCACAAAAATTGAAGAGGAGGATATTTGCAACATTTGGTTTCAACAGGACGGCGCTACGTGCCACACAGCCGAAGCTACACTCGATGTTTTGCGCAATTTTCAAAAAAAAAGAAACGTTATTTGGCGGACACTTTAGTACTACAAATATACAACATTGACTCACAGCTCACTTCTTACCAATAGACAAAATATGACAATGTAATCAGGTACATATATCATTCATTTTCTTAACGACCGGCATAACTTAAAAATTGCAGATTTTGAACTAAGAGCAACTTATTCGATGAAAGTAGTCGTTTTTTCTTAGCTTTTTCACAAAAACCAAATTTTCAATCACATTATTTATCTTCAAACTACAAATTTTGAGTTATGGCTTCTAGAGCACAAACATCTCATAATCTTCATTATATGAAACGAATGCAACAATATTTGGCTATAGCAATACAAAATGAAAAAATAGTCAAATCCCACTCCCGTTCACAGGCGCACAGGCTTAATTCAGATCTAGGATATAGTAAAGTGCACACCGCTTTGTAGGTTATTATATCCTTGGCTTTGACATTTCTTTTACACTGTTGAGTTAGTACATTTGTTATAACTCATTTTAAGAGAGAAGTAAACCAAACTCATTATGGAAATGTGTAGCACCCTAGATAAAAACTTCCCTTAACCGGCAGGACCCATGTAACGTTTTTTTATGGACCTGAAATTGAAAGTAGGTACCTCCTAAATCCTTAATACAGATACAATTTCAAACCAAATGGTCAACATGATTTATTTTGTAGTTGTATGATCTAAATACATATTATTAAATAAAGGATGGGGTAAAAAATGAAACATTATGTAAAATAAAAAAAACTATAAAGTAAAGCAGAACACTGGTATAATAATAATTATTACTAAAAGAAAACTTATAAGGACCAACAACAAAAAAAAAAAAAAAAACCAACTCAACAGAGGAATCCATGTCAATGGCAGTCAAAGGAAGAAACGATGAAAGACGGTCATTTTATTTTGAATTTAAAACGGTAATGCTACATTATTCTTTTGTATAGATAAAGATAGAGAACTCCCCTTCTTAGTACACAAACCGTTGTGTTTTTTTTTTTTTTTTTTCGTCCATTTAACTATGGTCATTATTTTTGTTCATCCTTTTAAAAAGGACAAAGTTATTATTGTAGTTGTTATAATGTGGGTTTGAGGTTTTTTTAGAGATTGGGGTACATCAGGGTACAGCATGGAAGGCGGTCATTCATTTTTCGTTCTGCCCTGAATGAATTTGAATTCAACTATGTGGCGGTCAGTTTGACATAATTTCACACATAACCCTGAAAAATTGCAAGAAATTATGATTCATGGGACAAGAGTGATTGACGTAGAAATATTTTTGTTTAATGTTTTTTTTTTTTTTGTTGGTTTCCTTTTTTATTTTCTTTTTGTTCTGTTTATTTATTTTATGAATTTCAATGAGCTGCTGGAGAAACAAATAAATATTTTATGAGATTTTTGCTGCTGAAGGTGAAATCATTTATTAGATCTTTAAAAATATTTAAATGACTTTACAATGATTTTTCTTGTTTATGTAAATTAAGATTGCGTTGATTGCGTTGACACATTGAGAAAAGCTTGTTAAAGGTCAAGGAGCTGCTAGTCAACAGTTGTTATGAGTTAAATTCTCTTAAATCTAAATTTGACTCACAGGGCTCACAGATGAAAACTCAATAAGTTCACTTTCTGGAAAATTCTACATAGTGAAAATTTGCTTTCAATTGTTTCGTCTAAAAACCAACAAATTAATATAACCCCACAAAGGCGCGATGAAATGTATACTTTTCTGAATATAAAAACTTTTCTTTATTTTAAAAGTTGGTTCTTGTGGGATAATACACTCCCAGCAAAGGCTGCATCATCATGTTAGAAAATATTGAAGGTTTCTTATCAAACAATACAACCACTTGAGAGAACTGCTACCAAGTTATTATAGGCTGGATTTATGGCTATTTCACGACTGGCAGGCCGATCATCAGACTCCGTCTAGTGGTGGTTAGTCTAATATGTCCAAATCTAATTTGAAAAACTTTATTTCCTAGCTGGGACTCGAACATAGACCAACCGTCTTCAGAGCCATATGCACTACGCATTGCGCCGCTACTATTATAACTAGCTGATGCGTCCATGTCATAATTCTACACGTCCCCATATATTTGTTGTCCTTGTCTATTTCTTCACAGACTTAATTCAAAGAGTTGCTTAACATTTTATTTTCATTCAAAGACATAAACTTTCAAGATCAATCCATTAGAACTATTATCTAGTTTATATGCAGGATCGAGAGCTCGATTTAGATTAGGGTCGGATTTTCGACGCAGGTTTTTCGTTGCTAGAGTTGAGTTGAAATGGTGTTGAGCCTTAGTAAGGTTCAACAAAGAAATAAAAACTCAAGACCCCACTAGACTAGACGGGAGCCAAGAAAAATTACACACAGACACACGTAAAATGGTACATAATATCAGACCAACTCCTCAGCCCAAATTTTTTAGCACAAATTTCAACTCTACTCGACTCCCCTCCTGAAGTGGAGTCGAGTCGGTCCAAGCTCAATTCAACTCAATGCAGGTTTACAAAGTGTCGGAGTGAAATTCAAGCTCGCTTCAACACCTCATGTAAACGGGGTATACAAAGTTTTAAATATAGACGATTCACCCGTGACAGTCTTTTCACAGACTTAATATATACAGGATGTAACTTAATATTTTATTTAGGTACAGGATTTAACTATTAATTAGTACTTTTATTAAAAACCTAGTTAAAATACCTACATTTTAAGACATGAATCTTACAGATCGGTTAGTTAAAAATGAAGTTATTGGTTTTTAAGGGCAACTTTCGATTTGCATTCTTGTTTTCACTATCTTAACTATATACCTACACATACTCTTTACCAAAATACATACATTAATATCTTCCACCGCAAACACAACCTACTCGTCCCGTGTATTTTTTATATATATTACTGTTGGATTTTTTGTTGTTCCTGTTGTTCTGTGTTTTATGTGAAATAACGTCAATCGCCGTGAATGAAATTGATTGTCAAAACACTCAAACACATTTTGATTATGAATTTTTGCAGTAATTCTGAAAAAAAACCTATTTTCTAGCTTAAATTTGATACCTCAATATTGCTAATCCGACAATTATACCCAAAGTTATAGGCTTTTAAGTGCACTCATAACGACTGTTTTTAAGATTTTTCAATTCCCCACTGAAACTCTTTGGTGCTCGAACTGAGCTATATTTTTTATGATCTGTCAGTCATTGAGTCATTCCAGTTAAACGGTTTCAGTGATTTTGAAGACCGCTACTACTAAGAAGTTGAAATTTCGTGAAAAACCTGTGCCTAGGAAATATTTCGAATTTGAAGTTTCTGACATTTTTGTTTGCATAATTGTATATTATAAGCTTAATTATTATTGATAATGAAATATTCGACATTCACTAAAACCTAGTTTAGTGGATCGCTTCATTCCTAGTTGGTAGAGTAAATAAATCACAATAAACATCTTATTGAGGAACATTAATTAATTCATTTGTTTAAATTACAAAAGTACTTATTCTCAGTACTTATTATTCTCTTTTTCTTTAAGATCATACGTATTTTTTTGAAACAATGATAAGTGGGTTTGCTCAAATCCCAGATCATAGCAATTTCACTCAAAGTTTCTGTCTAAAGTCTATTTCTCAGCTTTGTTTTGTACGAACAAATCCTTTCAACCGTCGCCGAGGAATGCAGCAATGTTTTTTAGAATGTTTTAAATAATAAATAAATAAGAAGAAAAACACAACTAAATGACAAAAAAAATGTTGTTTATGTATATGAAATAAAAAAAGGCCTTTTTGTAAAAAAAAAGCCTCAGAGCCTCAGGCAGTCAAATAAGACCTAAGGCCTAAAAGGCATGAAAAAGCCTCAGTTGGCATCGCTGACTTCAGATGTCCCTCAGGGCAGTCATCTTGGTCCTTTGCTGTTTATAATGATTTACTGATGATATTGTCAACCATATCAATTTTAGCCATTGTCTAGTATTTTCTGATGACCTCAAACTATTTTTGAAACTAACAAGCGATTACGACTTCCTTACACTTCAAATGGAATAAAAAACGGAATAAAATGGATTTTATTATGGTGGTGTAAGTCAAACTGCCTGAACCTCAACGTTAAAAAATGCTTTGTTATTTCTATTTCTAAGAAACATTTTATGTACGAGTTTCCTTATTCTCTAGAACACAGTCATCTACAGAAAACTTTAATAATAAAAGCTTAAGGGTTTACATTCGACTCTAAACTTTCATTTTGTCATGCCATTGTCGCCAAAAGCTGACTTAATTTTGTATTTATAAACAGAAATTCTACAGATTTTTTAGACCCCTCCATCCTTTTTTCGCTCTATACTACCTTACTAACATCTTATCTTGAATATACTAATGTCATCTGTAACCCTCACCAACAAAAAAGGGTTCGGACGTCAGATTCAAAATTTCGAAGCAAATGTGGAAAAAATCGAAGTAAAACCAAAACTTCCGAAGTAGATTTAGAAATTTAAAAAAAAATCACAGTTTTTACGTATACGATTTCTAAACATGTTCTTTACTAAATTCATTTCCGAAAACTTCCTCTCTGCTGCTCAACGTAAATCTGACGAATTTTTAAACACAAATTCTTTCATATTATTTGTAGTTTCCACTATATAGTACCAAAACTTAGGCAAATTACTTTGGTCTTTTTTACTTGTATCGTCAATCCGCTTTAGAAAAAGATTTAAAATTGAAGTTGAATCCCCTTCTTGAATATTGGGTTTAAATACAATATTAAGTTAAGTTTATCGTCTTCAAATGCAAATCTTGATTTTGAAATTTTGAGTTTATTAGAAACAACAGTGCTGTCTCTTACTAAAACTGTAAGCTGTAGCTGTCACTTTTGAAGCTGTCATTTTTTGACATTTGACAAGTAGAAACTACGCCATTAATAAAAATGGAACGAAACACACTTCAGCAACGCATTTAAATTATTAAAATTCACTATAAAACATTTTTGGGTCGTCGTGAAGCACCTTGTCGGACCGCAATACAGAAATTGGTAGACAAATTCGAGCTGTTGGGACAAGTTAGTGATGTGAGGAATAAAACCCGTGCACGTCGCTCAAGAACAACTGAGAATAGAAGTTTTTCCATTCCTCGTCGTTCTTTGGAATCAGGCATTACACCGTATTTTGCATAAAGACTTGAGTCTTAAGGCTTATAAAGTTCAGTTAACACAAGAACTCAAGCCAGCTGATCATCAACAACGTCGTGTCTTTGCTGATTGGGTCCTTGAAATGCATGAAAATGATCCGGAATTTCATCGAAAAATCATCTTGACTGATGAGGCCCAATTCCACCTCTGAGGCTACGTCAACAAGCAAAACTGTCGCATCTGGGGCTGGGAAAACCCAAGAGTTATTGTTGAAAAGCCTCTCCATCCTCAACGCGTGACTGTTTGGTGCGGTTTATGGTCCGGCGGGGTCATTGGACCTTACTTTTTCGAAAATGAGGCTGGAGCAACAGTTACGGTCAATGGATTGCGCTATCGAGCGATGATTAATGATTTTTTATGGCCGGAATTGGATAGTATTGATCTGGACAACGTTTACTTTCAACAAGACGGCGCTACGTGCCACACAAGCAATGAAACCATCGATCTTTTGCGGGAAAAGTTTCCGGACCGTGTTATCCCTCGAAGAGGTGATCACAATTAGCCACCGAGATCTTGTGATTTAACACCTTGCGACTTCTTCCTTTGGGGCCATGTGAAAGATAAGGTCTACGCCAACAGCCCAGCGTCGATTCAAGACCTCAAAGATGGAATTCGTGAGGCTATCGAGGACATAGGGCAGCCACTTTGCGATTTGTTTATGGAAAATTTCATGAAAAGGATATGGTCCTGTAAGCGTGGTCTTGGCGGCCATTTGGCTGATGTTGTGTTCCAATATTAACGGCATACCTTCCTCTTTATAATGAAATAAACATCCGATCATTTATTTCAAGAAATGCCATTTTTCTTTGAATATCAAAATAACACCTCTTATTGGAAAACCCTTTATGTAGTGAGTGCTGCCTTTTCATTTATTGATTGTGGTTTTTTTCAATTGAAAAAATAGAAGTAGATTTTGAAAAAGCGAAGTAGGGAAGCAGATTAAATTTTTTTCTCAAAACCGAAGTTCTTCGATTGAAGTGGAGTTCGAACCCTGCCAACAACTACTTTCCGGTAGAATCGATTTACAAGGTAGGTTTTTTTTATAAAATGTATTGAAATTTCTGTCCAAATTCTCTAGGCAGGCAAAATATTATAGGTTTGCAGCTGCTCAAATCTCGAAGAACTATTCATGATATTGTTTTTGTGCGTGATATTTTGTTCTACCAAATTAAGTGCCCTAACTTACTATCTTCAATTTGTATTTATTCTCCAACTAGACCGTTGAAGGAAAGACATCTTCTTTTTCAGCTTAGCCACAGAACTAATTACGGTATGAATGAACCAATTTCAAGGTTAGTTAGGGAGTTCAATGAAATAAATAGTCATCTTGATCTCTCATTATTCCGAATTGGATTCAAAAATGATTATTCATCGTACTAATTTTTAAGAATTTATCTTAATTATTGTCTAGTGCTAAATTTATTTCTTGTATAATTTATTTTATAGTAATATGTGGAGAATAAATAAATAAATAAAATCGCCTGAGTATATTAGGTTCCTTTAAAATGGGTTAGTGCCGATAATTTGGCTGAGCACTACCGTGCTCTAAGCCTATGTTTGAAAGAAGGTATTACCTTTAAAGAAGCTTATAGAATAAAGATACAACCATCTAAATTGGTATCTGTATTGTCTTGATCCTTAAAAACCAGCCACACAAAAAAAAACAATATTGTACAGAACCACAAAGACGTTCTAATATTGCTTTTAATATCTCCTTGAAAATATAAATTATTTTATCATACTCCTGATGAGACATGCAACAATCTAAAGCCGGGAGTTTGGTATTTGGTTTACCATTTTCTGAGGTCAATCCGGGGAACCACAAAAGCCAGTTAACCAGTGAAATAGAAGGGTTTTGTATTCTAATGCCTCACATCAGATTGTTAAAAAAAAAATAAAGCCCAAGAAATTGCGGTTATGGAGACCTGAATAAAAGCAAAGGTCAATTTCACAATAATGTCCAAAACGGATACAAGCCCATGCATCACACAAGAAACCACCATCGCAAAAATTAGAACAACATTTACAACAATGCATCAGCAATAGTCTTTCATGAGCTAACCTCATTTTTAGGGTTTTTAAAGTTTCTTTTATATTTTCCTTAGGTTAATTGATGGTTTCTTCGCATATTGTTGTTGTTTTGTTTGTAAGTATTCTTTTATAATTTTTGTCATTAAAGGACCTTAGCACAATTTATGACCTACCTACTACACATTATACAGAACAATGTTTTTTTTTTTTTTTTTGTTTTTATTATTTTGTTCAGTGCTTTGTAAAACATATAACATATTTTTTTTTTCTATAAATGAAATGCGCTCATTCACGACATTATGTGCAGTGTAGTGCAGTGCAGTGCAGTTCAATGTTCACCTGTACGTCATTTGAACTATAAAAAAAAAGTTTGTCCTATTTGTTATTTGGAGCGAATTTGCATAATCTGGAGAAAAAGAACGAAAAATGTCACACACAAATAAACTTTCACATATATGTAGCTTGTCCTAGAGCTTAATTTAAGCCTCTCTTCTATTTATATGCGATATGAGACAAATTTGTCGAAGAAGATATATATAAACCCATCAGCAACAGGATGAAAAAAATCTACTTCATAAATACACAAAAATCAGATGCGAATTTTTTTTGACGAGTAAGAGAGTGAGAGATAGAGTAAGGCAAATATATAAATCTCACTCATACGAGTTTGCGAGTACTCGTATAAGTACTAAACCAATGAATAAATAAAACTAACAACAAGGAAGTAGCAGCAGGAAGAAGTAGAGCAAGAAAAAGAAAAAGGATTTCATTTAACACAGAACTCAGGATTCAGGAAACTATACAGAGTATAGGGATAGGAGCCTCGGTTCTATACTTCGTTGGTATATACATAGGTAGGTATAGGTATGTAGCTTCCCCAACCCCAACTTTCACTAGCTCACACGGGGGTTCTCCACGCTCACCGATTCCTTGTGTATTGTTTCCCTTATACCAGTGTTGCATTTCCTGAGAGTAACCTAAATAAAAATAAATTTGCATATGCATAGCCCAAACAAATCTTTTCCACAGAGCCTAAACAGTCCATCGTTTGTTGTACTAGTTCGGTTGTCGTTTGTTCCCACCACAACAACCACCACCAATGACGATGACGACCGACACAACAACCGACCGACGATGGATGGTTAAATTGTATCCCTTTAGAAAGTATCTGCACTAAACAAAAGTATCTACACGGCACAATACGGCAAAACAATGGCGGTCGATGGTGACAGAATAATAACGACGATGACGAAGAAGACAAAATAGCACAACAACTTTGACGTATATACGATAACAACAGGGACCATAATGAAAGATCACACAGTCCGTTTCCTGAGCCATGAGTGTTAGTCATTTTGCTAGCCCAAATAAAAGACTTCACAAGTTGCTACCCAACTATAAGTAGGTATAGGTAACAAGAGTAGCGCTTTCTCTAAAATAAGTCATGGACCATGGCATCACAAAAAAAAAAAAAAAACAATTCGAGAAAAATTTGTGGAGGAGTCTATAAAATTTAACTAAAGCCTGATTCAATTTTATGTATAGGTACATGAAGTATATAATGTTGTTTGATAATAAGGAGAAGATTATATTACTAACTTCATTTTTGGTTAAAAATTGGAATTTTTTTCAAATTGTAAAAATTGAAAATTCTTTGAGTTTGAAGACGAATTAAATGACATAATCTTTAATTGTTTGGGCCAAATTAAAGGAGTTTGAATTTGAAACTTTTTTTTTAAATTCAAAAATTAATTTATCTGAAAATTTTGATATGCAATATTATTTACATTTATTACAAGGTTCTGCATAACAAATTAAATTTTCATAGATGCCGTACAGTGCGCACCGAAGACGATATTGCTGCTGTGGAGCAGAGTATCAAAGAAGACCCGAATGAGTCCATCCGCCATCGCGCGCAACAATTGGTGCTGTGTCCATCCACTTTATGGAAGATATTGCGGAAGAATCTTAATTTGCGGGCTTACAAAATCCAACTCGTACAACAATTGAAGCCGAACGACCATCAAGCGCGTCGCACGTTCGGTGAATGGGCCTAAACGGATATGGCCACCGATCCCGATTTTCACAAGAAAATTCTGTTCAGCGATGAAGCTCATTTTTGGTTGAAGTTGGGTACGTTAATAAGCAAAATTGTCGTATTTGGAGTGATCATAATCCACAAGCTATTGTTGAAACGCCGTTACATCCTCAAAAAGTCACTGTTTGATGAGATGTTAGTCCATATTTCTTCAAAACTGAAGCCGGCCATAATGTTAAAGTCAATGGGGAAAGCTATAGAGCCATGATAAATGACTATTTCGTGCCTGAATTGGAGGATGTTTATGTGGACGACCTTTGGTGCCAACAAGATTGCGCGCGCTACATGCCATATAGGTAACGAAACAATTCATTTATTGAAGGAAACTTTTGGTGAGCGCATTTTCTTGCGTCGAGGGCCTGTGGCGTGGCCTATAAGATCGTGCAATTTAACCCTGCTGGATTATTTTTTGTGAGGTTATGTAAAGTTGCTTGTCTACGCAGATAAGTGCGAGACGATTGACGTCTTGGAAGATAATATTCGGCGCGTTATTGCTGACATACGGCCCCAATTGCTGTAAAAAGTGGTCGAAAATTGGGCCTCTCTTCTGGAATTTATTCGAGCCAGCCGCGGCGGCCACTTGCCCGAAATCATTTTTAAAACATAATGGCAAACCCTTATCTTTATAATAAAGTTAAATTCTTATCCATAACAATCTACACGTCTTAAAAAAACACAATCAAGAAAGTTTATAACGAAAATGTATGACTTTTTCACTGCAGATAATATCTTGCACATGATCTAGTCAAACGACACCTTAATAGTTTTTCAAGAAACGAGATTTAAAGTACAAGAATTCATTAAATATTCAGTTCTTCTGATGAGATAAGTTGAATGCTGACTGTAGAAAATTGTAAGAATATAACCAAAGTGGTCAAATTTATTTGATTTTAAATCTAACATGAAAAAAACCTTAAGTTTTTACTCAAAAGTATGCAATTTAATTTACTAAGGAGCAGTATTGAGTTAAACCAGAGTTAGCTAAGTCTAGAAGTAAATTAGCCACAGTTAACCAGAGGAAGCTGTTTTTCCTTGGAGAATGCATGCGGAACGACTAAACAATCTCAATGGATAAAACATTAAGACATCGGTTCAGATAATCCTGAGTCAACTCACCATATTTAATAAGTTAACTCGGGTTTAACTTTAAACTCGCTCTGAAAAACTGGACTTAAGAAAAAAAAAAAAATATTTTTTTATCGAATACTCGGTTACAGTTGTTGTAGTTGATTACAAATAGAATTTTTTTTTCATTTTTAGTTAAGGCCCAACAAACACCAACTCAGGCAATTCAAAAATAAAAAAAAATGCACAATGCATCAGCTGGTTGGTAAGAGGGATAATTTACGGAACAAGAAATCCGGGAGAGGTGAAGCGCGGCAAGACTATAATATAGTAGAAATATAATACCATAGTTAAAATTATTTTTGACTCCCTTCTTCTTGTTCGCTCGCAGTATTTTGTTTCACTTTGTTATGAGCCTATGATGATTTTGAGTATGGATTCAGGACACAGTAGAAAGGAATAGGGGATGTTGAGAAGTTCTACATTTTGTTCGCCATCGCCATCCCCATCGTCGTAGTCGTTGTCGTTTCGTTTCCTTTCTCTGAATGAATGACAATGGGGAAGTGGGAATATATGCTTCCCCCAGTGGATGTCATTTGAACTATACAAAGAGTAGGGGGTACCTCTACCTACCCGATTCTCGCATTCCTATTTATGCAATCCTTTTTTTCCCTACTTGCCTTTTCTAACGAAAGGACATTGTTCCCTATAGAAAATAGTTCATTCGGTAACGATGATCATTACGATGGCAGTGTACCGTATTTCATATGCCGGGGAGCTTAGGCGCATATAGTTGGCCTGAAATTTTTATTGAGTCGTGCTGGCTACATCTCCTCTTTGCGAGGCTGGAATTTAAGGATGCGATTAAATTGGAGCATAGATGAAAGTATGCTTATGACTTCATACTCGTATATAGACATACATAAACAGCACATACCCAAGGAAGACTACTTGCAAGGAATGTTAGAGATGGAAATGTGATTATTTCTTAAGAGTAAGCACAGAGGCAACGCCTTTTAGTTTCAAGGAATAGAGAATTTATATTAAAAAAAAAAAAAAAACAAAACAACGCAAAAAAAAGAGCAATCAGAAACAATTTTAAAGATTTAGGTTTGTTCTACGAAAACAAGTGAGATCAATATTGCTTTGCAAGTCAAATAAAAACAGAGAGCAGCTTTCTATTGTGTAAGGAAGGAAATCGAAAAAATTGAATAAGAAAATTAAAAATGACATTCTTCACATGAAGTATTCAATTTATTTACGAGTTACGTTCATGCTGACACTGCTTACATCTGTGAAATAAAGTGAAGCGAAATACAACAAAAGAATTTCTAATGTCACGGTGTTAGTCATGGACGGGATCTAGGCTAGTCGGGTTTACTATATTGAATTTCATAACTCGTAAAGGGAAAATAGTAGCTCAATGTTTCTGGAAATGTTCTTAATCAACAACATGGAGAGTTCACAAGTAAAATATTTATGAGCTGAGTTTGATCTTAACATAAGTACGTGCAGTTATTTTCGTTAGGATTCAATATATTTAAATTAAATTTATATTTTCAGCCCAGTAGGAAATTTCGTCCTCAATGAAAAATTTAGGTGAAAAGAACAATGAATTCATGGACTACTTTGAAAGGGGAACAGCATGTTATGATTTCATTAGAAAAAGGTATTGTCTTTTTACTCAATACGGTATTTTCATACCAACTACCTTTTCTTTTACTTCGTACAAAAATTCAACTGAATTCAATGCTTGCAGTTCACCATAAAAATTCTGTAAACAAAATCATGCAATGATTTAACTGATGAAAAGTAATGCATAGCTTCATGAGTTGGTGAACTAAGTTGTATCCTCTGTGTTGTTTAGACTTCTTCCCGCAAAAGAGAATTAATTTCTATAATCAGTAAAAAGAATATAGGTAATATTTGAAATACAACATTTCAAGTAATTTTTGAAAAATATAAATGTTTTGAACATATAAAAAAAAAAAAATTGTATTGGAATAATAATAAGCAGGAGGTAAGCAGGAGTCTCTTATTCACTAGACCCTTATGCTTAGCTGAAAAATGTCATGAATGTTCACCAATGAAATCACTTTTTAAATAGAACTCAGTTTATAGGAATTAACAAACTTTCCAAAAGAACCACATGATATCACTGATTTCATTGGTGCAAATTCATGACATTTTTCAGCTAAGCATAAATGTCTTGTGAATAGGAGACTCCTGCGTAACTAGTTATATCACTGATTAACATTCATAGTATTTTTCATCAAACATACCTAAGTCATTTATGAATAACCAAGTAACACCTACTTAGTGATTTCATTGTTGAATATTCACCAAGAAAGTCACTTGGTGAACGCCAATGACATCCCCATGTTAAATTCATCGATGGATTTACCTCAAATTTCTCGGGTGTAGCTGCCATTCCTTGATGAAAAAGGTGAGGATTCCTCTGTGAATTTTTGGAAATTTCCTACTGGGAGTTTAAAGTTCCTATACTGCTCAAAAATAATTACATAGATGCAAAATCCAAAATGAATTAATTTCAAATTTTTGGTTGATAAAAGTCAGGTTATTTCATGTATGTAAATACTGGTATTCTTTGCTAAACTCTTCAATTTCTTTATCTTAGACAACACCCACTAAACTATCAGGGGATCGCCCACACAGATTTGTCTTGTAATAGAAGGGAGAAAAATGTACCCGCGTTCCGGGTACCCATCACACATCACCAAATAATCCGATACAAAGAACATCTTTATAAATACGAAATACCAAAGGTGTTTTATAAAGCTACACTTCATGTTTTTTTTTCTGCTATATTAACATCATGCACTAAAAAATCATTTGGATCTAATTTTATTTTTGACAGGGAGCAGCTTAAGAGTTTTATAAGCATTTTGTCATTTGATGGGTTAACAGACAATTTGGATATAAATATTGGTGCAATTTGTCCACAGGACAAAAATTCCAAATTGTCTGTTAACCCACCTGAATGAGTCACAAATCTACAAATTAATAACTTTGGCTCATGGAATTATGACCCTATACTCCAAAATGTAAAGGGTTTTCCAATAAGAGGTGTTATTTTGAATAGCCCGCTATTTCGGTAGCTGTCACTTTTGAAGCTGTCATTTTTTAACATTTGACAAGTAAAAACTACGCCATTAATAAAAATGGTAAAATGATACACGCTTCAACAACGCATTGAAATTATTAAAATAAAATTGGTGAAAATTTGGCAGAGACGGTTCGTAAAACTAAAACATTTTTGGGTCGTCGTGAAGCACCTTGTCGGACCGCAATACAGAAATTGGTGGACAAATTCGAGCTGTTGGGACAAGTTAGTGATGTGAAGAATAAAACCCGTGCACGTGGCTCAAGAACAACTGAGAATATTGCTGTTGTAGCCCAAAGTGTTGAAGAAAACCCAGGTTTGTCCATTCCTCGTCGTTCTTTGGAATTAGGCATTCCACAAACGTCATTACACCGTATTTTGTATAAAGACTTGGGTCTTAAGGCTTATAAAGTTCAGTTAACACAAGAACTCAAGCCGGCTGATCATCAACAACGTCGTGTCTTTGCTGATTGGGTCCTTGAAATGCATGAAAATGATCCGGAATTTCATCGAAAAATCATCTTGACTGATGAGGCCCATTTCCACCTCGGAGGCTACGTCAACAAGCAAAACTGTCGCATCTGGGGCTCGGAAAACCCAAAAATTATTGTTCAAAAGCCTCTCCATCCTCAACGCGTGACTGTTTGGTGCGGTTTATGGTCCGGCGGGGTCATTGGACCTTACTTTTTCGAAAATGAGGCTGTAGCAACAGTTACGGTCAATGGATTGCGCTATCGAGAGATGATTAATGATTTTTTATGGCCGGAATTGGATGGTATTGATCTGGACAACGTTTACTTTCAACAAGACGGCGCTACGTGCCACACAAGCAATGAAACCATCGATCTTTTACGGGAAAAGTTTCCGGACCGTGTTATCTCTCGAAGAGGTGATCACAATTGGCCACCGAGATCTTGTGATTTAACACCTTGCGACTTCTTCCTTTGGGGACACGTGAAAGACAAGGTCTACGCCAACAGCCCAGCGTCGATTCAAGACCTCAAACATTTAATTCGTGAGGCTATCGAGGACATAGGGCAGCCACTTTCCGATTTGGTTATGGAAAATTTCATGAAAAGGATATGGTCCTGTAAGCGTGGTCGTGGCGGCCATTTGGCTGATGTTGTGTTCCATTATTAACGGCATACCTTCCTCTTTATAATGAAATAAACATCCGATCATTTATCTCAAAAAATGCCATTTTTCTTTGAATATCAAAGTAACACCTCTTATTGGAAAACACATATATGTATGTGTCGGATGACTGAACAAAACTTTACTCAGATCCTTAATCTTGTCATAGAGTTGTAGGATAGAGAAGGCAGACTCCGACTTTGGAGTGCCTCTGACAGTCATCGTCATTTGTCATCTATGCAACTTTTTAAAATTCTGTCAAAAAACTGCGATTCAGATCAGCAGTCAAACTTTGAGCCGTGCTAAAACATAACGCAAAAATATTTTTGCAATCACTTTATAACTTCTACTTGCGAAATACAGGGATTCGTTAAAAAAAATTAACTTTAGATTTTGATCAAATTTGACATAACGTAGGAAGGAAGACGAAAAATGCATAAGTCTCGTAAATCTGTCCGTCTATCTAGGAACCCGTAGCGTATTTTGGACACTCTCCCACAACTTTTTTTTCATTTTTGTTAGAACCAAAAATAATATTGTGTGCCATACAATTTTTAAGCTTTAGGGAAAATTTTTCTTTCAAAAACGTACCGACACACTTTTAAAGAAAATCTACATATAGTTAAGTATAAAAGGTATAAAATAAAATCGTTATTAAATACAGCTTCCATTTTAGAACCAGATTTTTAATATTCTTTATCTTGAAAGCGATTTAACCAACATTTTTAAAATTTTCGATTTCAAAAAAAAAGGGTTTAAAATAATTTTTTTTAAAACTCGATATTTCGAAACGAATTACCTAGTCATTTTTTTTTAAACTATGGAGCGTAGTCTTTTTCAACACAATCTAGAAGATTGCAAAAAAAATGTTCTTATAACCAAAAAAATATATGCACGACTTAATCGTAAGAACTTGCTCTTGTGGTTAAAGATTGAGTGTAACCCCACATTGAAGATGCATGATGTACCTATATTATATTAAACGAAAAAATATTGAAAGAGTCAAAAGCACTAAAAAATTGAGTTATTGTTTGATTTTTTTTTTGTTTCTAAAAAAATGTTTTTAAAAATTCTTAAATGCAATATTGTTTAAACTATAGAGAAGCATCAGATTACAAAATTATACGGTCCAACCATGGAAAATATATACGCAAATAACCTAAAAATAAGACCATTTTCGCAAAAAAACCTGGAATTCCTAATTCCGTAATGTGAATTTTTTGAGAAAAACCTGAAGTGCAGTTTTCTTAAAATTGACTTGGTTACTACAGGTACGATTTAATAAAAATCGTTAGAGCAGTTTTCGAGAAAATTTGAAGAAACCAAAATATTTGTACGGTAGCTACCCGTTATAGATGAGCTTAAACAAAAATTCGAATTTCTCCTCTAGGGAATCACATAAAAATGCTCTGTACCGAATTTCATGCCAATCGGTCCATCCGTTTAGGCTCTAGCTCAAATTACAGTGGACGCACCGACCGACGCACAGACGTGCGTGCCGACGGACGGCATGACGAAACCCACTTTTTCGGTTTAGTTTTGATTATAACCTCGAATTTTTTTTTTACATGTAGTTCATTGAGTGGATGCGTTCAGCTTTGAAAGGATTTTGAACTTCAAATGGATGTGTTCACAAAAATATTTAATGGAAATATTTTTACTGTTTTCAATTGAATATTTTTTCTGTTTGAATTTTTACTTAATAAGGGGGTTAGAGGTTTGTATAGGTGGGGCAAATAGTATTTTGGAATGAAAAAGGGCGTCTGGTAACCCTACTCTAGGCATTTATAATATGTTATGACTTTTACCATTTTCGTATGGCAGTACAATTTTCCATTGGAAAAAGGCCAGCGTCCACTATTTTTAAACACCATAACTTTTGATTTGTAAGTCATATTCTACTGTGACCAATATTTACACACTACACAACTTGTTCAGCATAAGATGCAGGGATTAAGGTAATCATTAAACAAGTCGTCATTGCTAATTGCATTCAAGATTAGTTTCGTCTTTCATGAACGATAAAAATAATAAAGTTTACAAGTCTTTTGAAAAACACCTTTTTGTTGGTCACATTCTTATCCCAAGTCAAAAATATAACAATCATTGATAAAGACAAGGACAAGACGATTACAAATTTGATTATCTATATTATCCAGATATAATAGAAGACTACCGATGCCAGCTGATATCATATTAATTAGATCAAAGATTGAGTGATTATCATAGCTGAAAATTCATTTTATTTTCCCTAGGAGATTTAAATCACCGAACAAAATTATTGAGAATCATCGAGGGAAGGCAAAACTGATGAAACACTGCTAATTTCTGCCTCGCAAATATCAACGGGTTGATACTGGTTGATGTATTTAGTATAGGAATAGTCAGCATAAATATTTGTAGGTAAGCATCTTCGACAGCAATTTTGGCCCAAACTTTGTTCCTTTAAATTTGCATCTGATGAAACAGTCGAGATAGTAACAGGAAAGCAGGAAAAAAGCATCGATTGTCAACTAAACACCCAATCTTTGCTTTAAAGAAGAGTTCTTTGAAGATATCGACCTACATCCACTTGCTATAACTCGTGGGAGATTTAAAATAAATTCAAAAGTTACCAAAGTATTTTCTCAAGGCATACTCAGGGCACATCCGAACCAGATTTTAATCATCTCTTTTACACTTTTGTACCACATTTAACAGTAATACTGTTTAAAAAAAAAAAACCCAAAACAAAGGGGAGGGTTGGTTTCTTCAAAGGCGTTTTTGTAAATAAATTTCTATTTTTGTACTAAACCATCTAATTATGCAATTGCAAAAAGGTGGCGATACAATTTTAATATACAATTTTAATTTATTAACTCACAAAGTACCCAGTACAATTTAAGGACTTAAATTTCGATATTTTTTCGTTGTTGCTTTCTGAACAGCTTTACAATCTACCTTTTCAAATGGCTCGAATCGCCTTGAAATATCAATTGTCCTACTTTGGCCGAAGTCATAACCCAAATAAATTCAACATTTCAATGTTCGAAATGAAGGACAATGCAGCAGAATAATAGTAAAAAAAAAGTGAATTCAAAGAAAAACACGAAAAAAAGGAAATTAAAAAACAAAAAAACAAAAAAACAAATTGCGCCAAACTGACCGCATGTGGGCTACTCTACACGTATCTATCTGTTAGTCCTTTGTTTTTATTCTTGCATGACATCAGTTCTTAAGAATATGTACCTATACCTGTATAGCTGCCTATACCAACACAAAACCACAAAAAACAACTATCTTCTCCATCACTATCCTTCGTTCGTTGTCCATGGACGGAGTATAGAACAATCGCAAAGCAAAACGGAAGCTACCATTTCTATTTCCAGTTGCCCTTTACTTTCTCTCCATTCATTCTTCTTCTTCGCTGACACGGAGAAAGGACAAAACTATTTCTTCCTACATACACAGCTGGTATACAAATACATGAATATATTTTATTTATATGTTCACTCAGTGTTCACAGTCATGTGCTGCTGTGTGCTGTGCCTGTGCAGAAAAAGATGGGCCATGTCGCAATCTGCCCCTCATCCGCAAAGTTACCTAAGTTGCCCCTTTCTATTGGAAATCAACAACAACAAAAAAAAGAAGAAAAATACCAATGCCACCGCTCTAGTGCCTTCTTACCAATCAATTTTTTGGTTTACAAAGCCCACCGCCCCACTCCTTCCTTTCCCATCCCTTTCCCTGGTGCAATTACTGTAAACCGGCACTCTGATGTTACTCAAAAAGTTTGTCTTAACGACTTTTGATAGTGCCACTGCTACTGCTGCCACAAGAGGGTGTACCTACTACCATCAGTACTATACCAGGCCAGGCTGCATAGTTTTCGAAACAATAATAATCCTTATATCCATAGATACAAAATAGTAGTTATTCTATATATCTTGAGTTGATAGTTTGGTTTTGGGTTTTTGCTATTGTTTTGGCTTATGGATTTGAAGAGCTTGCTTTGCGCTGATATGACCTAAAAGCAGGACTGCTTCAGCAGAGTAAGGGGTTTTGTAGTTTAACATGCACATATTATATAGGTGCTGGTTGCTGGGAATAAGAAGAAGAAAACCTATACACACTTCATTGATTGAACCAACAAAAAACAAGAAGACTCGAGTATTTGTATGGCAGATATACTTTGTTATACGTATCTTTGTGTGAAGCCTGATGTAGCAAACCGACATCCATAAAGATAAAAAAAAAAAAAAACAATTGATAGCTCTTAGCAATTTGCAAAGTTATTAGCCGTTAACTTTTAGACTTCATGTTGCAAGGGATGACGCATCCAATAAGCGAAATCCGGATGAAAGTTTGTAAGCTTAAAACATTCATGTTTCCGTTATAAGCAACAGACGAATTGAATTGATATTGCAGATTTTTGACAAAATTTATATTCGGGTTTTTAAGTAGGGCATAAGTGGGTAATATCGGTCAGTAAGTCAACCGAGTTAGATGATTTTTGATAGGTACTTATAGTTTGACTAAACTCTTATAAAATAGAACACACGCAGAAACTTTTCAAATTGTGAATCGTAATTTATGCAGCTAATCAAATGATAATTTGGAGCGTAAACCAAACATATGTTAGAGCTCAAATATAATGTATTTCCCATAATCAATGTTTCGGCTTAGTTAGCGGACCAAAATATGAAAATAATATTTGGTTTGCTTTTTGCAAAAAATTAATAAATAGATTTTGTACTTCCTTTTTAGAGCAAGAATTGGTTTCGTTAAAAAAAAATAAATGCACGCCTGGATCGTACAAACTTGCTCTTTTGTGGTATCACACTGTGGTTTTAAAGTCTGAAATAAATTAGTTATGGGAGCCTTTATTTTATCCACTTGCCAATTTTGAGAATTAATTAATGTAGAGTTAAAAATTTAATTAAAAAAAAATCATGCACCGTGTTTTTGAAATATGTATCGATTTTTCCAAAAATATTACCTACTAGTTTTGACACACAGAAAGCTTTTTATCAAAATCGTAGTATTTTTATTTGAGAAAAATATGGTTTTCCTTAAGGATTAAGGATTAAGGATAGTAAGAATTATTTCTGTTTAAAATCATTAAGGTAATAATTATTAAAAACCGCTTTTTGCCAAGTTTAATAAATCAACTGTGTCGTTTTTGAAATATTAAGTTTCCAAAAATTTTGTTTGTAAATTTTGTATGTAAAGGGTTTTTCAACAGGGACGCTACAAAAGTGGAGCAACAGGAACAGCAAACGACGCCATATTTCTTGCCGCTCTTTTGGAATTTCTCTTCAGTAAGGTTTGCTATTTCATGATGAAAAGATATACGAGCCAACAACGAGTCGAAATTATTAAAATTTACCACCGAAATTTGGAGTCAGCGGCCTCAACGTTAAGAGCGCTATACGTCCAATTTATGGTCTTCATAATCGTCCTAGCACATCAACAATTGAGCTTCTAGTGGAAAAATTTGAATCCACAGGCACAGTACAAAATAATATTCCCGTGCCAGGGAGACAAAGAAATGCCCGTAGTGTCGAGAATATTGCTGCCGCTGAGGCTTCAGTTGCAGAAAGCCCAAATGTGTCTCTCACACGTAGCGTCGTTCTCAAGCGTTGGGCATCTCGTGACGTCGTTGTGGCGAATTTGGCGAAAAGATCTTGGCCTACATCCTTACAAGATTAAATTGACGCAAGAACTGACACCGCTTGACCACCAGAAGCGTCGTATGTTTGTGAATTGCGCTGAGCAACAAATGAAAATGATTCGGATTTTCATCGAAAAATCATCTTCAGCGATGAGGCTCATTTCTGGCTTAATGGCTTCGTCAATAAACAAAATATGCGGTATTGGTCAGGCAGCAATCCACACGTACTCCATGAGTCATCATTGCATCCCGAAAAAATTACGGTTTGGTGTGGTTTATGGCCGGCGGCGTCATTGGGCCGTACTTCTTTCGTGATGATCAAGACCGGCACGTTACTGTGAATGGGGATCGCTACCCTTCTATGATAACCGAATACTTTTGGCCAAAATTGGATGATATGGACTTGGAGGCCATGTGGTTCCAACAGGACGGCGCCACAAGCCACACAGCGACTGACACAATCAATTTATCGGAAACCAAGTTTGGAGAACGTATGTTATCTCACGAAATGGTCCAGTCGCTTGGCCACCTGTGTCGTGAGATTTAACGCCGTTAGACTATTACTTGTGGGGCTACGTCAAGTCTATAATCTATGCCAACAAGCCAGTGACGATTGATGAACTTCGTACGAATATCGAACTTGAAATTGCAGCAGTATCGGCCGATTTATGCTTGAAAACCGTCGAAAATTGGGTTCAGTGTCTGGACTTCTGCAAGCGTGCCCGTGGTGGCCATGCAAAAGAAATCGAGTTCCATACATTATGGCATTAAACGTACTTTTACATGAATAAAGAATTTTATTGATATCCAAAACCGTTTTTTTTTATTTAAAAAAAACTTTTGTAGCACTCTTATTGAAAAACCCGATATAAACAAAAAATTATTTTACAACAACATCATTTACTGAGTCTTTAATTAACTTGTTGATTTTGATTTCTATCAAGGTTTATGTCATAAGCCTGTATAAAATATGGACATTTATCAAGGCTTATGTTCTTAACTTAAATAGATAGTCTACTATCTATAGTCTAACTAAATGTAAGGAAAATAAGACCTGATACACATCCAGGCTAACGATAAGCTGTATAGTTTAGTGGCTATGGTATTTTATTAATTGTTTTTCTATAAACTAAATAGAGAATTCATTCAATATTCGTAGTTCAGCTATTGTTGTTTTATATTATTGAACTTTTTTCTAAGGCTATACAGATTAAGAAAATTAAGAAAAAAAAAAACACGCCTATAATAGAATTTATAAAGTTTGGACTTCCTAATCTATGTACGTTCGGATATATATATTTGTGCTTCGTGTCCTGCAGACAAGACTCCTATATAAGGACTTCTATATTGAAACCAACATCATGACGAGGACCACAAATTGAGTAGATATTAAAGAAGCTAAGTACACAAAGTTATTCTTGCCATCGCAGATTATGCAAGAAAAAGGAGGAAAATCCCCGTCAACGCTCACACAGTCACTCACTTTACCACCAAAAGTGATCCATTTTCTAACCGTGCCGCGTGCGCCAGAGATTATGGCTGGGTGCCTTATGAATATTTAAATATTCTACCGCGGCAAACTTAATTCATAAACGTGGTGATAACTGCTTTTTGGAATATGCTAACGAATTCAGATTTAATTACAGTTTAGATACAAAGTTACCCGGTTGGTGTCTGGTTACACCATCAGCGCAGCGAGTATCCTCCCCCCGTGCATCGACTATTCGAGCACTGGCTGCTGGCTGGTCCAGTGATCTGATAACTCGTTGCTTGTTGACTATGACTATCCTCGCACAGGTTTTCTCTCTGATGGTATTTTTGGAAAACTGAATTCTATCACGACTAGAAATTGTGCCACAAATGGGCGATGGGATAGATGTACATGGGGTTTTCTGAATCAAGGTAGCACAATGATAAATTAATGACGTCCATGGCCAGGGAGGGGGCTATCCATTTCTAAACACACGTAAAATGAATCCTCTGTGGCCAAAAACTCTGTTCCACAGAATGTTTTGAATCGAATACTGCCTACTTTTGATATAACGAAGATACTCGTTGGTATAGGTACTTACGAAAAGTCAGTGAATAGTGAATGCAATGGATATGTACATATTTCAACTGGTTTTTAATTATCAAATTGTTAATTTGCACTGCCAACTGGGTACCTGGGAACTAATTACATCAAATTTATTTTCGGATGGTTACACTTTTGTAAAAGCTAGTTTTGGTCACTGATGGGAGGAGACTGGAAAGGAAGTTTTTGGACAGGAGTAATAAATTATAAAATTGCTTGCAAATATTCTGACAGCAAAAGACAAATTTACAATTTAAAATTAAAACAAACTTTTCTGAAAGGATAATTGAAGGACTCTATGTGTATGGTACTATATAGGGGCGATATTTATTTAAGTCCTTGATATATACATAACTCTGTTTTTAAAATAGAAATTTTCAAATCTTTTGTCAAATATTGAGGAAAAAAAAATTTGAATTCATCTTCTCCATTTTTGAGGGAGCAACATCTCTAAGTTTGCATTTTTTTACAGGGTGGTTCATAAATATGAAATTGATTTTATAAATGCATGTAAATGGTGTTTTTTTTTAGACGTGTGGTTTTCAAGAAGAAATAAAACGCATATAATTTAATGTTATGGCCAAGAATTAAGCTTTATTATAAAGATATATAAAGATAAAGGTTTGAAATTATGTTTGAAAAATGATTTCAGGCAAGTGGCAGCGGCGGCTGGATCGAATAAATTCCAGCCGAATGGCTCAATTTTCGACAGCTCCAATTGTTGCACGCGATGGCGGATGGACTCATTCGGGTGTTCTTTGATACTCTGCTCCACAGCAGCAATGGTTTCTTCGGTGCGCACTGTACGGCGCTTCCGAGGATGCGCATTATCCACTAGAGTAAACGTGGTGCGAAACCGATCCATGGTTGCTCGAATTTATGCGATTTTGCGATTATGTCGACCGAATATTGGACGCAGCACGCGATGCGTCACGCGAACCGAACCATTATTTTGGTAATAGATTTGCACAATTTGCAAACGTTGTTCAGGAGTAAGTCTATTGATTATGAAATGGCCAACCAAACTGAGCATAAATCAAGTAACAACTGTCAAAAAGACCAATTCCGAAAAAATTATTGTCAGATTGAAAACCATACGTATAAAAAAAAACACCCTTTATAACTTTTGCACTTATCAAATGATTTTTGATCTTTTCTAGACTAGAAAATGCGCTTAAAAATAAGGACATGTCACGAATGACAGTCAAAACCATTTATAAAACATTCAACGGGCTTCGTGTGACTTAAAAATAAAATCATTTGTGCCCAAACTTTGCCCTATTGAGTCAATTTAACAAAATTTAAGAGTGTGCCCTTGAAAAGCCAATAAATGGTTTTCTTTGTCGAATTTTAGGTATACATCTTATTTTTAGCCAGTGAAAAAAGGCATTATTTAAAAATTCTTAATTTTGCTAAATCACGAGAATTTATAAATGTGATGGTGAGAAAATATCTGCACTTAAAAGGACTCGTCAAATTTCCATGCAAGGTGTTTTGTAATTAATGAACAATACTTCGGGAAATGATCCTTCGACATGTTCTAAGAAAAAAAATCGTTTCGGGGGGGGGGGAGGTCTTTTTCATCTAGTTTATGTGGAAATGGTTATTTTATAAAACATTGACTGTACATCAATAGAAAATGTTTTCAAACTAAAAAATTTTAAGAAACAAATTAAAATTCGAATTCAGATTTTTTTTCAAAATTTTCATATTTAGGTACCTACCTACTAGTCTGTCTTATAATATTCCAAATTTCATTTATTTTTAGTCGAATGCTAAAAAGTTTTGAAGTAATAATTATTATGAAATTTTTTTTCATAGAACATTTTTTTTTTTGTGGCATAATTGGTGCATTAGAACCAACTTTTTGATCAACAAAATTTCTAATACACCGCGTTTTTGAGTTTTTTTTTATCCCTTAAGGTGACTAATTTACATATCCCTCTTCGAACTCATCCACCCATGTTCACTTTTTTTATAAAAATCAGTTTATTTTGATTCCTATTGTTTTTGGGAGAAAAATAGCGGGAGGAAAAAAAAACTGCGCTCGCAATTTTGAACACTTCTTGTCACAGGTTGAACTCTCTGCCTCAAGTGCCTAGCAAATAAGATATAGTATGTTGCCAAAGTATGTTAGCCTTATTGTGAGTTTCACCCGAACAACATTCCACCCGGAAAATTTGACATTTTATTTTTCGCCTATTGTGTGTTTCACCCGAAATTTCATGATAGAAAAATTCCCCTTATTGTGAACATTCATTTTGGGCGGAATGTAATACCATTTTCACTTTTTTTTTGTAGGCAAACAAAATTGCGTTCGGGCGAAGCTGACGATAGCTTTTAAAATTCCGGGCGAACAAAAAATTTTAAGGTGAACTAATTTTCAGGTGAAACTCACAATTAAGCTGAGTATGTATTTGCATATTTGAATGTTTGAATAACTTGTACATAGGTCTCAAAAAAAATAAATAGGTACCACATGGACTACCATCTAGTGAATATTTTTTTACCAACAGGAAACGAAATATACTACTAGATATTTATGGATGTTTTTTATAGGGTTTTGCAATTTGGGCGGGTAGACTTAGGCGGTCTGAGGCGGCCATGTTGTTTGGTGACATCTGTAAAATCTGTTGTTTATTATATAGTTACTGATGCCAAATCATTATGCGGCAAGTCACACAACTGAATAAAAATGATAAAACTCTTATATCAAAATATTTTGGGGCAACGTTAAGTGCGTTGCGCCCATTTTACGGTTTGCATATGGTTGTCCTTCCAAGTCGATTATCCAAAGTTTAGTCGCCAAATTTGAGTAGACCGCTTCAGTGAAGATTCACCCAATGCCCAAGCGAGACATCCTCGCTGTCAACGGACAGCACTACCGATCGATGATATCCAAAGTTTGCTGTCTCCAATTGCAACGACGTGTGGTTCCAACAGACAGAGAGGAATTTCCGTTAACATGGAACAGGATACACTGAGGTGTATGCCTTTCCTAAATCCCTGATATATGATGTCAACATTGGAGATAGACCCTTGCTGTAGAACAATTTCTTTTTAAGAATATGTTTACCTAAGAATCATTTTCAAAATTATATTGACGAAGTGGGGGACATTCTGTAGAATTTTTCTTATAAAAACCTTCTCTATACATGGATATATATTTATTTTATTCAAGCTAAGCTTAAGGTTAGGTAGGTAGGTAAAAATGGCGGCTCAGAGCAAACTAGCTCCGCGGGCCCAATTAGCGCCGGAGGGCGCCGTTTTGATACCATAAACTCGTATTGACCTGTGGGTTGAAAGTGGTTTTATGGGAGGGGTTTGCGGTTATATTCCCTTACGGGTCTGAAAGTAGGCACCCTTTTTCGGCTCACGTGCTGTCTAAGGTGTCTACCGGATACGGTAAAGAAGTTAAGTCAAAGTTAAACTTAGAACCACTTCGTTGCGTTGAGGAAAGCTATCAAATCTTTGATGTTTATCTCAGAAAGTTCGTTTAGGTTTTCAAGAAAGGCTTTTCCAAATGATCTTGCTCTCAATCTGGCCAGAGCAGGGCATTTACAGAGGAAGTGAACTACTGTTTCCTTCTCCTGATGGTCCCCACAACTACGACAAAAGGTATTGTATGAAATGCCCAGATTCGCCGCATGTTCTCCTACTGGCCAGTGACCAGAACATGTCGCAACAACCCTGGCTATGTCTCGCCTGGGCTTAGCTATCAGGTCAGTTGTTCGGGACTTACTATAGATGGGCCATATCTTCCTAGATATAGCTCAGTTTGTTAAACTTTCTCACCTGCTGTTGGATTCAGTAAGAAAAATTGAGAGTATTTTGCCCTTCACAACTCCAAGCGGAATGTTAACTCTTTCCGCAAGTGAGCTGTGAAGGGCCGTTCCTTGCCTGGCCAGTTCGTCAGCTCGCTCGTTTCCTTCAATGCCACGATAAGAGTGACCCTGAGGTTGAAATTAAGGCTTGAGAGCTCATCTCAACATTGCTGGACCAATTTAGAAGATGATATAGCTGAATCAATGGCTTTAACAGCTGCCTGACTGTCAGTCAGGATAGCGGTGTTTCGGTTTTGGTTAGGGTCTTGTTTGAGTAACCTGCATGCTTCCCTGATCACTAGTAATTCAGCTTGAAATACACTAGCAAAGTCAGGTAGCCGAAAGGACCTAGAGATGTTCAAGGATTCGGAGAAGATTCCTGAACCAACACCACATTCCATCTTTGAACCATCAGTAAAAATAGTTGTGTCGAAGTCTCTCGTCACGACGTCATCTTTCCAATCCTTTCTGGATGGAAATAAAACCTTGAAATCCCTACTGAGATCCAGAGCGGGAGTGCAGTAGTCGGTCTGCATTGAAAGCATATCAATAGGAATCAAACCTGTGATATTACTATGACCATATGGTTTAGCAAGCCAACAGTTTGGCTCCTTAAGTCTAATCGCGCTGCAGGCTACTAAATAAAAAAGTAAGAGATGCAAAAAGACGCTTAAGGCATCCGTCGGGCAGGAGCATAGGGCTCCTGTGGTGCCAACGCTAGCTGTTCTTTGAACCTTCTTAATTTTGTTTATGTTATATGCTTTGTTAATTGCGGGCCACCACACAATAGAGCCATACGTGAGGATCGGTCGTACCACTGAGCTTAAATTTATGTTGATATCCGTGCAAAACCGGGGCAGGTCAGCTAGTCCTCAAAAAAATCGTCTAGCTGTTCAAATCGGTTGGCTTGCTTACAAATGTGTAGTGTATGCAGCTTAAAATCTTTAAACATTTCAAAATCTGTAAGTAATTCTCTATCTCTATAGCTATTCTCTATATCTATAGCTATTTTAACTATTCCCCCTTTATATTATATTAAATGGCACACACAAAAAAACCACACTCCACCCCAAGGAGTCTGCCTGAGGAGACGATTTGTTTTGATTTTTTTGTTTGTCTTTTCTCTGTTGAATCGTAAAGTATTGCATGTATGAAATAAATATTATGATTTACCACCAAGCAGCCGCAATTGCTCTAGGAGCCTCATAAATTCTCTTAAAGTTATAATACATGTAATGTACATAACCGAATTGCTCTTTTAACATGTATCTATATATGTTGTATCCTACATATACAAATGTATGTCTATACAATATTCATAGATATATGAATATATGACGATACACCACCAAAGAAGTACGGATACGTATATTTTGTGTGCACAAGCCCGTATCCACGAAGAGTGGTCTTTTTTCGGGTATAGTGACTCCAAGGACCCGTATACAAAAAGTACAAAATAGCAATCTTTATATATATTTAGTCCAAAGTAAGGAAAACAATTTCTACAGTGTTAACTTAAAACTACTTATGTTATTTACATTTTCCTTTCTTAATTTAGGAATTATTTTTGTAAACGTGTTTGACAGCTTAAAAGGGGGTACGGCTTTTTGTCAAGGATAGTGGTGGCAAAACTGAATACAAAGTCTTTAATTCTGAAAAATGCAAAACTTACTTGGATGAACAACAAAATTTAAACATTTAATTCTAGAAAACAAAAAGCATTAATTTTTCCCTTTTACCCTAAGAAATTAAGTTTCTAGCAATTTTCAGTTTTTAGGAGAGAAGGGCACAAAGTTAGGGTACTGAACAAAATCTACCCGATAAACGATCGAGGAGATTTTGTTGACATTCATTTTACACTTAAAGTAGCGTAAGAAAACTAGAGGAAATCTCGAACGATTTTGTTAACTTGTCTGAAAGGTAAGTACAAGAGATTTTAGAAGAAAACTTCGAAAAATCTCCGGCAATTTCTTTTTTTCGTTCTTTGTCTTATAAGGCTTTTTCGTTTCTAATCATGTTCGGCTTTTATATAAAGACTCATATTGTTATATTTTCTTGAGTTAATATTTGTACTAAGCAACAATATCTAGAAAAAAAAAAACGACATGGAAGAAGTGCGAGTCCTACATTGAAGCATTAAATTTTGAAAATGATTTTCGTATAGGATTTGTGCATTTTCTCCAGGCGAAGGTGGGTGTCTTGGAAAAACAAATCGAACAAATTCAAATGCAGTTCACTGACAAAAAAAATTGATCATCCGACTAGAATCCAAAAAGCAGGTTGCTCAAAAGGACCAAGTGAAATAGAAAATAATTTCATAGACGAAAAAAAAAGTAAAATCATGGAATTTAAAATATGAACTTCATTGTTAAATGCAAATCAAGACAAAAATTGTATACCTACTATTTTTAAGAACAACGGAAATAGTCCGTAGTCCAGGAAGCATTAGAAGACGAAGAGGAAGAATTATCTGCACGTATGCAAAATAGTGAAACGCGAGCGAAGTAATGTTAAAGACGTTGTTAAAGAGGATATATTTTGGAATTATTTATTTCATTTGAAAAATTGTAGATTTAAGAAATTATTTGAGACTTAACATCTTCCTGACGGTGTTTCCGGTCAATAGTGCAGGAATTTATACCATAAATATTTAACGAGAGGTCCAAAAATTGCAGGGTCTTTAAAATACAGAAGATAGAATATATTATAACACTTGCTTGGCATTTGCCCGATGATGAAGGAGATAAGACGGGTTCATTTTGGAAAAAACGCTGAAGAGCTTACTAGCTATCTGAAAGATATAAATTGGATGCATTTTTATAAGATCTATAAGGAATAAATAAAATATATTTATATTGCAAAGTTTACTTAAGTTTACTTAAGTCTACTTAAAGTCTTGTTAACTTAACTAAAAATTTTTATAATAACGTTTTAACAAAACTAAAATTTACTATTTGTTTTATTGCATTGCTTAAAAAAAAAAATATTATTTGATTTAACTAATCTAATGCCCAATTTCATAAAAATACACAAAATTCCTTTTGCTTAAAGGCCTCTTAAATTTTATCAGACCTTTAAGTATCCCCAGTTTCACCAATTAAATAAAAACGTGACTGCAAAATATCATCAAATATCATCTACAACTTTCTTACTCGTTATGGCTGACATCTGACATAACACTTCGCAAATGAAACTTTTAAAATTTATAGAGAGGAAAATGAGCCTTAAGCTTATAAGGGCGTTTGAAATCATTTTAAAATTAAAAAAAAAAACCATTTTAACACTAAATGCGTATTTAAATATTTAAAAGTCATTTATGAAATCAGGCATAAGATTCTGCAAACATTTATTATAATTTAAATAATAGTCCTACAAAAATAAAAGTACAAACTTGTGCTAAGACTACACAAATCATGTTTCATTATATCTTTTTTGTTTAGGTGGATGAGTCTGGGAATCAAACCCAGAACTGCGGTATGTCGGTTCTATGCAGTTACCATTCCTTCAAGGGAAACTGTTTGTCTGGTTTAGAACCACATGCCCCCCCCCCCCCCCCCAAACTGAAATTCCCATTCCGTGCCTGTTTTTACAATACTTAACTTTCTACCTGCGCTAGCATTTATCTCATAAATGATTTGTCGATGGCGGCTGTGACCTTTTATGACCAATGAAGTAGTGCCTTAAAGTTTTATATATTGTTGGTACCCATGCAGGTTTTAAAATGTAACTTACATGCATTTTATGAATGCATTTAATGAAATGAATTCCCTTTTTTTTCATCATAAATTCATAACGTTAATGAATTGTATGACTTCTAGTATTTTAAACAGGTATACAAAATTCAAAATTCCTGAAATAGCAGTTCAAATCAATACTTATGCACTTATATACAAACATACAAGGTAGCCAAAAACGATAACTGGGTAACTATGGTCAAAATATACTGGCCCAAAATTAGTATGTACGATATGCTAAAATATTTTTAATATGATGCTAGGGTAAAAAGAGGATTTGCCAAATTTTAAACGAGTTAGCATCATACTTTCTATTACACATTTTATCAAATTTAAATTTTATTTTTTTATTATCATACTAACTCCATGTGTCACTTTGACAATAAAAAATGTGAAAAAGGTATCCTTGCCTACTTTTTTGCACAAATTCCCAAAAGATAGCCTTCAATTTATAAGGTACTGTAAAATAAATGGGTGATAAAATGATTGCAATCTTTTTGATGCCAAATGAATGCTGATTGTATAATTTCAAGTCAAAGTCTCAAAGAAATGTCAATGAATAAAATCTTTTCATTAAAGATTACATTCACAACAGATTACTTCCTTTTACAACCCTGAACACTTCCACTGGAAAAATGTGACAGAAATTTGAAATGTAAAAATGCTGCAGCGGCGTAAAAGATCAAGAGCTGCTAAATGGGCATTATCTACAGTTAGTGATAGGAAAAGTAGAGATTGCACCTTCAATCAATAAAAACCCAATTTCACCACCCAGTATAGAAGAGTATAGGGGAAACCCAAATTTAAAAAAATCGAAACATTGATAACCCACCTCATTCTCCAGACCAGCAGCTCCAGACATGATACTACAGGGTTCCTTATAATAAATAAAACAAAAATAATTTCCATTTGGTGACGTTAATAGGGACATATGTCCCCCATGTACCTAATCGTCTTGCATCTTGAAAAAGTTATGGCAAATTTCGTTAGAAGACCATACCGGAATCTACCGAAATGATAGTCACATACAAAAAAATCATAATCAATAAGTATTCTTCTCATTTCCTCCAACTATCATTAACCTGGGAAATTTTCAAAAATATTCTTTAATTATTTATTTTGAAAGGAGAACCTGATTTTTGTTTAGTATTTTTAGTTGAAACTATTTTTGTTTTCCACATCAAATAATGGGTGATTTTTTAAGAGGTTTAAAACTTTAAAAAAAAAAAAAACACAAAAAATTCGAAAAAATGAATGAAATATTTATTTGAATCGATAGTTTGAATCTTGCAATTTAATGTTTAAAGATAATTTCATGCAAATGTTGACCTCGGCTGCGTCTCAGGTAGCCCATCCGCTGAGTCCAATTTTGGCATACTCTTTCACACATATCGGCCGGTATCTCACGAATGAATGCATGGATGTTGGCTTCCAGTGCGTCAATCGAAGCGGGCTTGTCCCTATAGACATTAGCCTTGACATACCCCCACAAAAAATAATCTAATGGTGTCAAATCGCACGATCTAGGCGGCCAATTGACCGGCCCGAAACGTGAAATTAACTGTTCACCAAACTCGCCTCGCAATTGCGCCATTGTTTCGCGTGCTGTGTGGCATGTGGCACCGTCTTGTTGAAACCACATATCATGCAAGTCAAGAACTTCCATTTCGGGCAAAAAAAAGTTTGTTATCATCGCTCGGTAGCGTTCACCATTGACAGTAACGCTGCGATTCGCATCATCTTTGAAGAAATAGGCCCAATAATGCCGCCGGCCCATAAACCGCACCAAACAGTGGCTTTTTCGGGATGCATTGGTAGCTGTTGCAATGCTTCTGGCTGATCTTCACTCCAAATGCGGCAATTTTGCTTATTTACGTACCCATTCAACCAAAAATGAGCCTCATCGCTGAACACAAGCAGCGCGCGATGAACATTTCGAACCGAGCACGAATTTTGATAGTAAAATTCAATAATTTGCAAGCGTTGTTCATTTGTAAGACGATGCATGGTTAAATTGCAAACCAAACTGAAGCTGTTTGACAGTGACACAAGGTACTAAACACACGTCAGCTGTCAAAACCAGTGTTGCCAAAACCAAACCAGCCAAAAAATCACCCGTTATTAACCATTTCTTTCCATCAAAAATTTTGAGCCACTCACTTAACACAATTTAACTTTTCCCCAAACTCTATTTGGAAAATCAACTTGACATTCTTAAATGTTGAATGACACAGTTTTCTTGAGTAAAATTATCAAAAACTTTATCCTTAAAAATTTTAATTAAAAATCAGTCCTGCCTGAAACTAATGTCACACAAATGATATTTTTACAAATCCCCAATTTAATAAATTCCCCTATCCTACATTTATATATGTATGTATATGTATAGGTACACGTCAAAATGATATTTTCCTCTTTAATCCTTTCCTCCTCCTCAATCTCGTTTGCAGTTTTCAGTTTTCCTCTCGAAGAAGTGAAATTATGACAATAATAAGTTTCCTCGCAACCAAGTTACCCATCAGCCATGAAGAATGAAAATAAGGGGAAAATTAATAGTTTTAATTTAGCCTCATTATACGTGAAGACCGTTATTACCTTTAACACACGACAAAACGAACGAAAGCGAAGAACTAATACAAACAGTAACACGAACCCCAAAGACAGACACAAGTCCGTATAAATTGCCGCAAAGAAGGAAATGAGCCACATCCACATGCACTCCTTAACCGCACGCCTGCAAATGCAGGCTAAGGATAGAATCAAAAAGTGGTGGGGTAGGTTGGGTTAGGTTGGGTTGGGTTGGGGGCTGATGAAAAATCTATGAAATGAACTTTCAAGGCTGTTCAATTTGAAAACAAATAAATTACCACCCCCGAGGAACAGTTATAAGTGGGCCAACAATAAAGTTTACGAACTTTAGTAGTTTATCTCCACCATCGCAAAACCATCTATATGTACCTACCCACACATCATCATCATTCCTGTTTCCGATCAGCCTCAGCAATAGGCCATATCGAAAATGTTTATATAGAAGAAGTAGACGACTACAACAACTACGACGACGACTACGAGGACAACTCAATACAAACAGGACAATGAGGAGGAGGATTCGAAGCAATATGAACAGCGCACACTGCACATAGCAACAAACTCCTCTGTGTGTATATAGGTAGATAGGCGAACACACCATAAATTAGATAACATTCTTTAAAGAATTCCATCCGCCCCCGCCCCTGCCGGGAGTAGATATCTATTGCATAACTTCAAAGCCTCTTTGGACGAATTCATTCTGTATGCAGAATGAATAAAGTTAGACATTATTTTCAGAGAGAAAGAGAAGTTAAAACAGAGCCGACATGACAGTTGGGAATTTCAAAGTACCTATAGGCACTCTTCTATACGCTCTACGGCTCTATACTTACCTACATACCTCTATCTAGCTGATACACTCGGGATGAGAGACATTGAATTCAAGCTGGAGGTGACCCAGTTCTTAACCAAGAGTTAAACAAATGGAGTAAGTTTAAATAGGGCATTCTAGTTAGCGTTAGGAAAAAAACAGGAACCAATGTGATTCTTCTTCAATAAAAAAAAACCAATTAAGTTTAATTAAATTGAATATTAATTAAGCACAAATTATAATTTTTATTGCTTGATTTTGGTAGTATTGTAGAGTGCACAATGAGGCTTAAAGTGCAAAAGTAAGTAACGCCTTTTTTCTGTAAAAGTCGATAGTTTTTTTTCTCATTTTTACATTTAAACATTAAAAGACGCTAGGTTATTGTTCTAGATTCCTGAATATAATGCTGCTCATGCTCATGGTCCGTCAAGCTGGATACACCACAACAGAAAATCGAAAATTCTAATGATATAGGAATTAAGTTTCAATTAAGTGTTAATTTAGTACTAGAAACCCAATCCCTGGGAATAAGGACCACCTAAATTGAACTTAAATCCTTCATCATTAGTTTTTTTGAAATTTTGTGTTTGAAGGTGTCGTGTTTAGCTTGAGCTGGGTACACTGCAAGTTTGAAACTCAAGGGAATTCAGTTCCAAATCGGAATTGGAGAACTACATAAATTAGCACTTAATTGCAACTTAATTTCTACATCATTAGAATTTTAATTGTTTTGGTGTACGCGGCTTGATGGACCTCATGCTCATCCTGATTTTTCCCCAAAATGTACTTAATAAATATTTTTTTATAATCTGGAATTGGACTGTAGATAAATCCTTGTTGTGGTATGAAATTATAAAAACGTGACGCTCCCTTTGACTGAATTTTCACATTTTAATATGACGAGAAGCAGAAGCCGCGTCTATCTTCTATGGGCTTGTCATCTGGCTGAAATTACACCTCAAGGGGACATGAGTAACAATATAGCCACACATTGAAGATGCATGTGAATAGGTAATAATGCCATAAAATCTTAGAGAAGTAAAAACAAAACAATGAAACGGTGATACACTCGGGCGTATACGTACTTATTTTATTAATTTAAAATTTAAGTTTTTCATTAAATTTTTTATGTACAAATTATTATTGTTCACTCCAAAATTTCCTGCTACTTTCCGCAATTCCTCCATAGTTACGGCAAAGTAGCGGCATATTTAGCACCAGAGAATATGAATTATTTTGGAGCAAAATAAGTGTGGTCGTGTAAGGTTTCTATCTAAAGAGTGTTTTTTCTAGACGTGTGGTTTTAAATCTGGCAATACTTTTTCCGGAGTTGGTCTTTTTGACAACTGTCACTTGATTTATGCTAAGTTTGGTTTGCCATTTTTTAATTAATAGACTTACTTTTGAACATCGTTTGCAAATCGTGCAAATTTATTATTAAAATAATGGTTCGGTTCGCGCGACATAATCGCAAAATCGCATAAATTCAAGCAACCATGGATTAATTTCGCACCATGTTTACTCTAGTGCGCACCGAAGATGCTATTGCTGAGTCCATCCGCCATCGCGTGCAACAATTGGAGCTGTCGAAAATTATGCCTCTCGGCTGGAGTTTTTCGAGCCAGCTGTGGCGGCCACTTGCCCGAAATCATTTTTAAAACATAATGGCAAACCCTTATCTTTATAATAAAGCTAAATTCTTGGCCATGACATTAAATTACATGCGTTTCATTTCTTCTTGAAAAACACACGTCTAAAAAAGCACCCTTTATGAACTCGCGCAAATAACTCATGATTCGAACGAAATCGCAGAAACCACAAATCTAATTTAAAAATGGTATACCAAGGGGATGACATTCAAACGGAATAGTTTTTGTAACTAACGTACTTAAGAGTGAAAAGTGGTAAAAAAATAGTCTTGGAAACCACTATACTGATTTGTATGAATTTTTAAAATTAGTTTCTATAAGTGGGAGAAATGTTTAGAAAGTGGTTTAAATAAAATTCACCCACTACAAATTAGTTTGAAACCAGGACATTTTATTACTGTCTGCCAGCTAGTTTAGCAAATATAAAAAAAATTGAAGTTTTTGAATTTATTGGTACTAAAATAAGAGGGGCTCAAAAATCACCTGAGTTGAAAGGGTTAGTGCTGAAAACTTGTCTGGGCACTATACCGAGCCCTTTAATGAATTCAATTAAAATCTTTACCTAAACAGAAGTAATTTTCTTTCTTATTTTCTTTATATTTATTCTTGTCAATGAATCTGTATTTCATTAGTTGCTAATGGGTCCCAATTAGCGATATTTTTCATTGAATCAATGAACTTATTTTATTAATTAATGTTAAACGTTTTCATTGGTTAATAATTTATTCATGCAGTCAAAGAAGTTTATTCTCTTTTCATTGAAAATGACCTCTACTATTTTAATTAAAAAAAAGAACGATAAGTACGATTTACTATTTTGTAGGAAACAATTTTTTTAAAAGGCTTTTGAAGGATAGAATATTTTTTTTTTTTTTTTAAATACTTTTCAATTTGCTCTTTTCTTTTTTGTGGTCTCAAAAAGTGGAATTTTTGAAGTTTATTAATACCTGCGGAAAATTCATGTTTTGAGCCAATTGGTTCTATGGTAAAAAAAATGTTTAAAGTTTGAAAAAAAAAATAATTTTTGAAAATTCAAAAACAATAAAACGGTGTTTTCTAAAATTCAAATTTTTAATATGCATTAATAAAAATACATAGGTTAGGTTAAAAAGTTTAAAAAATTGATACATTCCTAAAATTTTATTTTTTTTTTTAAGGAAGAAAGATTCGAATAATCCGAATTTATAGATTTCCCGGCGTTGGCAGCAATTGGTCGAATTATTACCGTATTTTTTTGGCTGGCGGTTAAAGATCATGACTTGGACGATATGTGGTTCCAACAAGACGGGGCAACAAGCCACACAACATGACCAATTATTGCTATATTGCGTGAGAAGTTTCCTGTTCACATAATTTCACGTTTTGGTGACATCAATTCGCCACCAAGATCATGCGATTTGACACCGTTAGATTTTTTCCTGTGAGTCTACGCAAAATACCGTGCTTACGCGAATAAAACCTGAACTCTAGATGCATTCTAATATTCAAGTTATGGCCTAGAAACCCCCCTATATGTTCAAAAAACTGGTTAAAAATTACCTCAAAAGAATCGCTTAATGCGAATCTTCCCGAGGCGGCCATGTGAATGATATTGTTTTTCACACTTAATGGCAAAGTCCAAACTTTATAATGAAGTAAAATTTTCATCAAAAATGTATCGATGTGTGTGTTTTATTTAGCTTTGCTTTCGCAACCGAAAAATTAATGACCCTATTTCTTCTAAAATAAATTTGGTTTACAATCCGGCCTTTTAAAACCACAGATCGTATTTAAATGTAAGAACATGCAACCCAATCATACACTTTTTTTATTTGGCCTTTAGCAGCTGAATTTTGAATGACCACTTAGAACAATAAAGTTTTTGTGTCTAGGTTAAAAATGTTAACACTTTTTTCTGTGAAAAATTATTCTAAAACCAAAATTTTGAAGAAAACAAAAGTTAAGAAACTCATAACTTTCATAAATACTTACGGTTTCACCATTATTTAAGATCTTTATTAGTTTTTTTTAAGAATAAGATATTTTTTAGACTTCTCTTACTAAGACAAATGAAGATTCTAATCCGATGTTTTCAACTGATTTGACAATCCTACACCCCGAGAATATTTCGCATCCTCTCCTCTTATTTTGTCGAAAAATCTTAATTTTTGCCGACATTTTTTTTTTTTTTTTTTTGATAAAAACTCATCCACAAAAACTCATGAATGAGTTAAATTTTGATTAGAAATCGATTTTCACTTAGATACTTAAGATCAAACTAATTAACTTGTTTAACTCAACACTGTAGCACATACTAAGAAAGGTAAGGTAAGCAACTACCTACTTACAAACTTCTTCAGACAATTTGAAAGTGTAAGACTATAATTAGAGAAACCATTAGGTACTCGGCGTAGAATGTTGTTAAACTTATTGTCACCCCAAAAAACTATCTACCTATACGGAACTACCCTCTAGCTACAGAAGCTATTGCTATATTTAAATTATTTTTTTTTGTTCTGTTTTTGTATATTGAGTAAAACAAAACCCCAAGTGGTATCGTCATCTGCCCACATTTAATTCCTTCTTTAGCTGACGTGTTCTTCCTGGATTTAACGGATTGAATTAAGATGGTGGTGGGGTGGTTATACTGACTTACTTTGCCGGAACATAATTTACTTTAACGCAAAGGTAATTCAAAGAAGATCTCGTGTAATACCATGTGACACACAATACAACCCCAAGGTTATCTCGCTCTTATGTACTATATAAAATGGAAGTGAATGAATGTGAATTTGACGCACAGTTTATATCTTTGTCCTCGGAGTCGGCCATATTAAAGCTGTCTTTGCTTATTCCAAAAACAACCCTGAATTATGTACCTACCTACCTACAAACCTACCTTTCCTTAACACACGTGCAATTCAATTGTTTTGGCCTGCCAAATGCACAACTTTACCTTTTTCAGCACTCATCCTTATCCTATTGGTGTGCATTTAGTATGTAGTTCATTGAAACCTCCCTTTTCTTGCGAACAAATGGTGTTTCTATTGAATAAAGCACCTTATAAAACCAATATCTTAAATGTCATTGATTGCATTGAATTGTGCCACCGCCGTTCCACCGTCATCCATCGCAATACCTCTTGAATCGACTTACGGCTGAAAAGCGCCCTTCTTATGGTGCATCAAAACAAGAACATTATAAAAGCCCACAGCAACAGAGTGTCTTCTCCCCACGAAAGGATTAATCCGCCATTCGAATAGAATATGGAAAGTTGTAGTTAAATACGTGTCATGTGTAGTATCCGTTATACCCTCTTATATCGATGTGTCATAATAAAGGGGTTTACTGAAGTCATATGAAAGTCTTGAGTTAAGTTCCTTTAATGCAATGCATTGAGTGTTCTGCTGTTTCATTCAACTATCTACTTATACTCAACATTGAAACTGAATAAACAATCTTACCATCAGTTGAATCGTTATCCCAATCTCAAATATAATAAATGGTGTTAACATTTCAACCTGTAAGATACTTGCAATATTTTTCAGTAACAGTGAAACATAAAAACAAATAAAAAATGTCGAAAGCTGCTGCGCTTTCCATCACTTTTTCGATCATCTCGAGCGGTATAGAAATGATTTCGGAAGGAATGTTTGCCTTGAGCTCGTCAATGGTCTGAGGCTTGCTGGCGTACACTTTGCTTTTCAAATGGCCCCACAAAAAGAAGTCCGCAGGGGTTAAATCTGAACATCTAGGTGGCCAATGTCGCCTTTTTTTTACAGCACACGTCCAGTTTGGCACTTTTTGGTCATGAAATGGTGGTTCATTAAAACTCACACAATAAAATGTGTGTTGATAAGACTATCCACAGCAGTTAAAAGTAAAAGCTATTCATAAACGCCTTTGCTCATAATACTTCGCTATTAGCAAGTCGCTATCGAATTTCTATTGAACTGGCCCAAATCCTCGTCAAGCTTGGAGAAAATGATGAAATTCGTGATAATATTTCTTCTTTCAACGAAATTTCAGAAGTTTTTTTTTAAATTCTATAGTTAAATACCTTTATATACAGTGTTATACGGATATAAGAAACTTTTATACAGGGTGGTTCGAGTAAGGTTAGACAAAAAGCTAGAGCGTGTAGGTCGGATCGAGACAACAAAAAAAAACTTATAGGAGGGTGGTCTATCTCACTCCCATTTAGACGCGAATGGCTATTTTCTAAGGAATTGACTTAAAACAGAGAAAAAAAACAAAAACAACGGTATCACTTACAATGCTCTGCTTAACCTTTATGTAAAGCCAAAATCTCTTCTTTTAAAGTTGTTTTATTGAACAGTTTTTGAAAAATTAATTTTCAAACTCAAAAGTTGACAAAAATTTTTTTTCAAAATTTTACGCTACTTTTTTTTTTTTTTTTTAATTAAATTTTCTTATAAATTTTTAGTCAAAAACAATCGGTTGCTTAAATGTCTTGTCCTTTTTAAAAAAATTGAAAATAACTGAACAAAATAGGTACTAGGTACTAAATGACGTAAAATTTTAAACAAAATTTTGAAACAAAACACAATAACATTTACAAATTACAAGCACAAATTAACTAAAACTGAAATCACTTGTTGATGTTGATCTTGACCCTACAGATACTGAAAACTGAATGCCCATACTTCTCTCTAATCATCCTTACCCAGTCTGTGTGTATGGCCGTCTCTTTCTATCAACTCATTGTTCTCAGAATGAAGTACTGCCAAGTTATCTGTTGTTACAATTATTTAATTTTTTTTTTCAAAATTTTGATATTTTTTATTAACTTCTCGAAAATTTTGCACTTAAACAACTTTATTTAAAAATAAAATAAAAGACAAGATTTCTGGCTTTACAAAAAAGTATTTAAAGTTTATGTTTTAAGAAAATTGCCCCTCCTTATTAAACGAGAGGGAATAGATCCCCCCTGGACCGATTTTTTTTTCTGTCTCAATATTAACCGAATCTAATGGGTGATTTTTTAAGAGGTTTAGAACTTTAAAAAAAAAAAAAAACACAAAAAATTCGAAAAAATGAATGAAATATTTATTTGAATCGATAGTTTGAACCTTGCAATTAAATGTTTAAAGATAATTTCATGCAAATGTTGACCGCGGCTGCGTCTCAGGTAGCCCATCCGCTGAGTCCAATTTTGGCATACTCTTTCACAAATATCGGCCGGTATCTCACGAATGAATGCATGGATGTTGGCTTCCAGTGCGTCAATCGAAGCGGGCTTGTCCCTATAGACATTAGCCTTGACATACCCCCACAAAAAATAATCTAATGGTGTCAAATCGCACGATCTAGGCGGCCAATTGACCCGCCCGAAACGTGAAATTAACTGTTCACCAAACTCGCCTCGCAATTGCGCCATTGTTTCACGTGCTGTGTGGCATGTGGCACCGTCTTGTTGAAACCACATATCATGCAAGTCAAGAACTTCCATTTCGGGCAAAAAAAAGTTTGTTATCATCGCTCGGTAGCGTTCACCATTGACAGTAACGCTGCGATTCGCATCATCTTTGAAGAAATATGGCCCAATAATGCCGCCGGCCCATAAACCGCACCAAACAGTGGCTTTTTCGGGATGCATTGGTAGCTGTTGCAATGCTTCTGGCTGATCTTCACTCCAAATGCGGCAATTTTGCTTATTTACGTACCCATTCAACCAAAAATGAGCCTCATCGCTGAACACAATTTTTCGATAAAAAAGCGGATCCTCGGCCAGCTTTCCAAGAGCCCATTCACCAAAAATTCGGCGTTGTGGTAGGTCGGCTGGCTTTAGTTCTTGCACCAGCTGTATCTTAAAAGGCTTTACGCCCAAATCCTTCCGCAAAATTTTCCACGTAGTGCTGTAACAAAGGCCTAACTGCTGGGAACGGCGCCGAATCGACATTTCGCGGTCTTCTGTCACACTAGCTGATACGGCCGCAATATTTTCTTCACTACGCACAGTACGTGAACGTGTTGGTGGTTTAATGTCCAACAAAGTAAATTTGGTGCGAAATTTGGTCACAATCTTCCGAATAGACTGCTCAGAAGGTCGAGAATGCCGATCATAAAATGGAAGCAGCGCGCGATGAACATTTCGAACCGAGCACGAATTTTGATAGTAAAATTCAATAATTTGCAAGCGTTGTTCATTTGTAAAACGATCCATGGTTAAATTGCAAACCAAACTGAAGCTGTTTGACAGTGACACAAGGTACTAAACACACGTCAGCTGTCAAAACCAGTGTTGCCAAAACCAAACCAGCTAAAAAATCACCCGTTATAACTCTAGCTTTTTGTCACACATTATGCGAATCACCCTTTATAAGAAAAACCCGATTATAACAAACGCAATCAAAAACACCGTGTCTTTTCGTCAATATTTCGCATATAAGAAAAACACGGTTATGCATAAATATTAATTTCAAGGCTAAAATATATTTAGAAATTTACTTAGCCAACCTTTGTCAAAAATGGGTTGATTCCATAAATACGCTTCCACCTTAAATGACAGCTTCCAATATTCCAATGGAATAACTACAACTGTTTATAAAGTGCCCGAATAATCTGTCATTTTGTTTTTTTAATCAGCGAACACTAAAGGGATTTTGACTACCCTTAAAATGTTTTAACACAGTACGAGCGCTAGGAAAATAGGGAAGGATTTAATGGGAGATACTGATGCACTTTGGTTTAGAATTTCTGAATATCAAAATAGAGCCAGGCAAAGCATTCCACATTCTTGTAGTGCATCATCATCATCGTCGGCTCGACAACCGGGGTCCGGTCCTGGCCTCCTTCAACAAGTCTCTCCACCCATCCCGGTCTCGAGCCGCCGCCATCCAGTTGCGCACCCCAAGGCTCCGGGCGTCCTGGTCTACGCCATCTCTCCAGCGCAAGCATGGTCTACCACGCTGTCGTCTACCATAGAATGTACCACAAAGAACTTTCCGACTACGTTCCTCTTCGCTCATGCAAGCTAGGTGCCCTGCCCACCGGAGTCTACCGAGCTTAATTTTTGTCACAATATCTGCTTCAAGGTAGATTGCGCACAATTCATGATTGTACCGTCTCCGGAATCGTCCTTCCTCACATATGGGGCCAACAATTCTCCTTAAGACTTTTCTCTCGAACTCTTTTAGTGCGGCTAAAGAATAAATCTCTATACCTGACGGTTCGTCCGAAATTGGGCTCAAGGGTAAACAATGATATTAAAATTGTGATTGATGTGTTTTTGTTTGTATATGTAAGAACAACCCATATAAATTTTTGAAATTTCAGAGTTTCTTATATCCGTGTTGTACTGTTTTTATTATACATATCACCACCTGAACGGAAGATTCTTTAGGCAACTGGATGTTTTGCAATTTCTGAATAACTACTCTTTTATGTATCTGAGAACGATGAATATATTTAATCAAATTGATATTGAACTTGGATTCTATCCCTGGTTCTTAAGAATATGTACTGAACAAACTAGAAAACTGTATTTTAGTTACTCTGATTGGCCTACGGAAAAGTAGACTTCTGATATTATATGACACAAGGAAAAAATTTTACTTATATTCGATGCTTTCGATTTTTGTTATTAAGACTGAATGAGCATAGTTTGTCAGACCAATTTGTTTGTCTTCTTAATTAAAATAAGGAATAAAACATATACATACATAGTAGCTTGTGTGTGTATATGGTAAATACAACAAATCTACATAGTTTACCTATAAATTAGGGAGCATTTATTCAATACCTTTCTTTATGAGCAAGAAGAGAGGTGTAGGTAAAATCCCCTGAATAATGGATTCTCCAAACCAGACAACATTCTTTTTTTTTGGAAACCACAAAACGATTTGCTAAAAATAACAAGCGAACCACTCCAAACTGATTTTTATTCAATTGCATTCATCTTTGCTGAGTCTTCCGTCAATCAAATACGCAAAGCATCCCTCCTTAGCAATGCAGCTACCGAAAGAAAATTATTTGTGCGTTACTAAAAAGGTATCCGCAAGTCAAAGGAAATCAATATCTATATAGGACGTGGCAAAGCATTCAATAAACAGCACAGCACAGAGCACACCCAACCAGATCCACTGTAGTATACCTATCTACTCTAATTCAAATATTTGTCACCTTATCCTAAGACTTCAGTGACAATTTAGCGTGATTTGAATTACGCTTAGTGATTCGTTTGCAGTTTCACATCTAAATGCTGGAAAGTTGTTCTGCAATTGAAAAAGTAATTCACTGCAACAGTGTAAACGGAAATGTTTACACAAATTATTCTGGCCCTCTGAGTACCCTACCTTGCCTTTACCTATATACAAATCTCTAACGCGCGCGGTTTTCAGATCCTTTGAGAGCTTTGAATAAGGGAGAAACGAGAAGAAGGAGGTAAATTTGCTTTTTATTTCTAAGCTGCAACTTAGATGATGATGAAAAACAGGAAGGTGGTTCTCAAGTCAACAGCGGCGCACGGCTTGGTGCGAGGGGTTATTACTTTTCGAGAGGTCCTCTCTGCACAGCCAGAGTGAAATGAATGGTCATTCAAAAATGTTGAAGTTAGTGCGAGAAAAGTACTAAATTAGGTTGAAAGACCATTGAGAAAATGGGTAAACATCCTTTGCTAACGCTTTTGGCCAGACAACCGAATGACTGCGGTTGCAAAGTAGTTTCCATATAAAGTCGAATGTTAAAAAATAGAAATTGCATCTAATTATAATTTTTTACTTGCGATATAGGTACTATATGGGAAGTTATGGATTCGTACAAAAAATCGAACTCGAGATTTTGATCAAACTTTACATTACGATGATAGAGAAGTCAAAAAAAGTGGGTCTCGCAAAAACGTCCGTCTGTCTGTCTGTCTGTCTGTCGGTTCGACTACAGCCTAAACGGATGAGTCGATTTTCTTTAAACTTGGTACCTAGCGTTTTTTGGACATTTTCCCCACCCGTTTTTTTCTTTTTTTTTTAGGACCAAAACTAACAGTAGCTGTCATACAAAATTTCTTGGCCAAAAAGGAAAAACTTATTTTTCTCAAATCCAGCGCTACCGAATTTGTTTTTAAGAACTCAATAAATTTAAATAGTTATAAGTTGCCATTTAATAAAAAAATGGTTCCGAAAAATGGTTATTAATGGTACCTCCCAAAGAACCATTTTTTTAATTTTCGCTTTTCTCGAAAACGGTTAAACTGATTCTGATCAATTTTTTTATAAAGAAGTATTGACACATTCTAAATAATATTGTGTACCAAAATTTTCAAAAAAATATTTTTTAGATTTTTAAAAAAAGTTTTAATATTTTTTTTTGAAAACTCAATATTTCAAAAACGACTTGGTCGATTTTTATTAAACTTGGTAAATAGCAGTTTTTTAACTTTATCTAGAAGATTTTTGACAAAAATTATTCTAATACCCAAAAATAACGGTGCCTCCCATACAAATGTTAAAAAACCGTTAAGAAAAATATTTTGTTTCTCAAAAACGACTCCTACGATTTTCAATAAAGTTTTTTTATGTATTAAAATTTGTACGATCTACCATTTAAAATTTTTAAAGTTTATATTTTAGGTTTATTAACAGTACCTATCATAGAACGGTTTCTTTGATTTTCGACTATCTCAACATCTGATCAACCGAATAAAATTAGATTTTTTATACAGAAGCTTGTAACAAATATAAATAAAAGTGCGTATTAAATTTTTCTAAAAAATGATTTTTGGATTTTTTAAAAAAAAATCAAAATTATTTTTTGAAAATTCGATATTTCGAAAACTGGTAGCAGATTTTTTCGTGAAGTTCAATTTTTAACGCAACATTAATAAATGCTTTAAATTGGCGTACCAATTATTTTTCTCAAAAATGATAACGAAACTTTATATATAAAAAATTAATTATTTTTAAAACCGCGCCTACGATTTTCAAATTTTTTTTCTCATAAATAAAGATTTATATAAGAAATCAGATGGTGTACATCGCGTTGGGTTAAAACGGATTCAAAGTATTTTAATCAATTTCTTTCTAATTTTGTTGATTTAAGCAATTTACCAGTTTAAATAGTATAATTTCCTTATATCCATATTGCATATGTGCAACACTAGGCTATATTGTTAATTTTTGTATACTCACATAATACCACCTGAAACTAAACTAAGATTTGGCAAATGGATAAAATATATGCTCCTATAGCTAATTTATTTCAGACTATAGAACCACAATGTGATCGCGCATAAGAGCAAGTTCGTGCGACCCAGTCGTGCATATTTTTTTTTTTTGTTTTTATTTTTGAGGAAGAGAGTAACTAACCGAACACAATGGAATGTAAAGCTATAGTTGCAGTTGTAGTAGAAGTTGATATTATTTTAAAGAATGTTTTTAATTGAAAGAATAAAATTGAATACATTGTCGAGAGTAATATTAAACACTCTTGTAGATACTTTATTTTTTCCTTGATGCACTGGGAACAAATTTATTTTGTTTGATTAAAATTAAAGTCAAGCTAAAGAAAAGGGAAGATCAAAAATTTGCTAACATATTTATTTTTTTGGAAATAGCTATACTCTGTTCAACAAAAATTGTAAGTATCTGGTGATATTTTAGCTGGTTTGGTTTTGGCAACACTGGTTTTGAAAGCTGACGTGTGTTTAGTACCTTGTGTCACTGTCAAACAGCTTCAGTTTGGTTTGCAATTTAACCATGGATCGTTTTACAAATGAACAACGCTTGCAAATTATTGAATTTTACTATCAAAATTCGTGCTCGGTTCGAAATGTTCATCGCGCGCTGCTTCCATTTTATGATCGGCATTCTCGACCTTCTGAGCAGTCTATTCGGAAGATTGTGACCAAATTTCGCACCAAATTTACTTTGTTGGACATTAAACCACCAACACGTTCACGTACTGTGCGTAGTGAAGAAAATATTGCGGCCGTATCAGCTAGTGTGACAGAAGACCGCGAAATGTCGATTCGGCGCCGTTCCCAGCAGTTAGGCCTTTGTTACAGCACTACGTGGAAAATTTTGCGGAAGGATTTGGGCGTAAAGCCTTTTAAGATACAGCTGGTGCAAGAACTAAAGCCAGCCGACCTACCACAACGCCGAATTTTTGGTGAATGGGCTCTTGGAAAGCTGGCCGAGGATCCGCTTTTTTATCGAAAAATTGTGTTCAGCGATGAGGCTCATTTTTGGTTGAATGGGTACGTAAATAAGCAAAATTGCCGCATTTGGAGTGAAGATCAGCCAGAAGCATTGCAACAGCTACCAATGCATCCCGAAAAAGCCACTGTTTGGTGCGGTTTATGGGCCGGCGGCATTATTGGGCCTATTTCTTCAAAGATGATGCGAATCGCAGCGTTACTGTCAATTGTGAACGCTACCGAGCGATGATAACAAACTTTTTTTTGCCCGAAATGGAAGTTCTTGACTTGCATGATATGTGGTTTCAACAAGACGGTGCCACATGCCACACAGCACGCGAAACAATGGCGCAATTGCGAGGCGAGTTTGGTGAACAGTTAATTTCACGTTTCGGGCCGGTCAATTGGCCGCCTAGATCGTGCGATTTGACACCATTAGATTATTTTTTGTGGGGGTATGTCAAGGCTAATGTCTATAGGGACAAGCCCGCTTCGATTGACGCACTGGAAGCCAACAGCCATGCATTCATTCGTGAGATACCGGCCGATATGTGTGAAAGAGTACGCCAAAATTGGACTCAGCGGATGGGCTACCTGAGACGCAGCCGCGGTCAACATTTGCATGAAATTATCTTTAAACATTAAATTGCAAGGTTCAAACTATCGATTCAAATAAATATTTCATTCATTTTTTCGAATTTTTTGTGTTTTTTAAAAATTGTAGTGCACTATCATTCAAAAAGTTACCAAGCCTAATGCGGGTCTTACACCATGCAATATTATTGCACAGTACTCGGTATTGCGCAGTAATAAAGGGTGTTTTTTTTAGACGTGTGTTTTTCAAAAAGAAATAAAACGCATATAATTTAATGTCATGGCAAAGAATTTAGCTTTATTATAAAGATAAGGGTTAGCCATCATGTTTCAAAAATGATTTCGGGCCAGCCGAAAGGCATAATTTTCGACAGCTTCAATTGTTGCGCGCGATGGCGGATGGACTCAGCAATAGCGTCCTCGGTGCGCACTAGAGTAAACGTGGTACGAAAGCAATTCATGGTTGCTCGAATTTATGCGATTTTGCGATTATGTTGATCTCGAATATTGGATGCAGCGCGCGATGCGTCGCGCGAACCGAGCAATTATTTTGGTAATAAATTTGCTCGATTTGCAAACGTTGTTAAGGAGTAAGTCTATTAATTATAAAATGGCAAACAAAACTGAGCATGAATCAAGTGACAGCTGTCAAAAAGACTAACTCCAAAAAAAGTATTGCTAGATTGAAAATCACACGTTTAACAAAACACCCTATATTAACCGTGTAGGTTTATTGGGCAATAATTTCCGTTTGCCAATTATATTGTGGAATATTAAAAAAAAAATTTATATTTTTTGGAACTTCTTCAATATTCAGCAAGGAACAATATTTCAACAACGAACCGAGACAGAATAAATTACAGGAAGGCAATAATATTGGATCGTGTAAGGAATATCTTTGGCCAATATCTTGCGCAATAGTACTGAGTGGTGTAAGGGCCACATAAGTCATTGGCTACATACATTTTTTTTGTAATTCATACATTCCATCACGACGGGTAAGCAGCTGATAAGAGCTGACTAACTGATCGATCTACTCTCCCTCGCTCTGTGATTTGAAAATTAAATTAAACACATTTAAAATGAAAACAGTTTTATCATTTCAAGTGAAAGCAAATCATAGAGCTTTCCCTGTGGATTTTGTTACAGAGCTTTCGGGTTTTGTTGGCTTTTTTAAGCTTTTGAGAACAAATTTATGATTTTGAGTAAATATAGTGTTTTGGTTGTTTTTTTTTATTTGTATTTCTAGAGAAACCCAGTAAAGTAGTTTCTCACTTCTCGTTTTTTTTTTTTAAGAAAAAAAAGTGTATGTTTGCGAGGCTTTGAAACAATTAATTGGATTAACTGTGTATGGTAAAACTGCTTTTTTGTGTTTAATTAAACTTTAATGTTACGTTTTCTCAACAAATTGTTGGCCTGCCTTTATTATTCAGCATATTGGTAACCATATACACAGTGCTCGATGATTTGGGGTCAATTATTATGCAAACAACGGAAACCGTGTGAGAGCTTTAAAGAGGAACAGTTTTAAGGTAGCCCTAAGCGACGAACGTTCTCACCGAACTTGTTCGTGCTCTATATTTTCGTCGAGTAGTGGCTGGTCGGCGAACAGATCGCTGTTGGTGAAAAAATTCGATTTTGTCGTGTTCGTTGCCTTCGATGTTCGCCGTGTAGGGCAATGTTCGCGAGCAACATATCACGGATTAAACACAATGGCCACAATGAGTGGCAATGTTTAATCTTTGAACAATCAGAACGAAATAAATGTTCGCCAAATGTGTTCGCCATGTAGGGGATAACGCAAACTAACAAATTCGGTGAGCATATTCGTCGTTTAGGGCTTACTTTATGCAAGCAAATGCAACCAGACTAAGAGCTAAACGTCTTATCTTTTTCTTATAGGTACTAAAGGGCAAGTTCGGGATTCATACAAAAATCGACCTCGGGATTTAAATTGAGAATACAGAACATGAAAAAAGTGGGTCCCTCAATTTTGTTGCGAGGCGCTGGGGAGAGTACGATAACTAGGGCACCGCAAAATAATGAGAGATTTTTGTAGAAGGGTAAAATACAAGCATTTTTTACTTTGGGAGGGGGGTCTATCTCCCTCCGTTTAGGCAGGAGGGGCAATTTTCTAAAAAAAAATCCTTAAAGTTAAAAAAAAAAGATTTAAAAACAATTTCAACACTTACAATACAAAATTATATGTTTTCTTGTTCACTTATTATTTGTTTCAACCTAGTTATTTGTGTTAATAGTTTTAAAAAAAAAATGCTTTCAAACTCAAAATTTATCCAAAAAAAAAACATTACAAAATTTGTTTACAGTTTTTGTATTCAAAGTTGTGAAATTAAGTACTGAATTGGCTGTAATTATTTGATGTCCCTATATATTCTTAATCAAACACTGAAAACTAGATGATTTTATGTGTTCTAGTTTATGAGAAAATTGAAAACTACCAAAACTACTTTTTTATTCAATTTTAATTTTTGTTCGTATTTATGTATCGGGTTTTTCAATAAGAGCGCTACAAAATAATTTATTTTAAATGAAACAAAAGTGGTTTCGGATATCAATGAACTTCTTTATTCCTGTGAAAGTACATTTGATGCCATTATGTATGGAATTCGATTTCTTTTGCATGGCCACCACGGACACGCTTGCAGAAGTCCAGATGCTGAACCCAATTTTCGACTGTTTTCAAGCATAAATCGACCGATACTGCTGCAATTTCTCGTTCGATTTTCGTACGAAGTTCATCAATCGTCGCTGGCTTGCTGGCATAGACCATAGACTTGACGTAGCCCCGCAGGAAATAGTCTAACGGCGTCAAATCGCACAACCGAGGCGGCCAAGCGACTGGACCATCTCATGAGATAACACGTTCTTCAAACTTGGTTTCCAATAAATTGATTGTGACATTCGGTGTGTGGCTTGTGGCGCCGTCCTGTTGGAACGACATGTCCTCCAAGTCCATATCATCCAATTGGGGCCAAAAATATTCGGTTATCATTGAACAGTAGCGATCCCCATTCACAGTAACGTGCCGGTCTTGATCATCACGGAAGAAGTACGGCCCAATGACGCCGCCGGCCGGCCCATAAACCACACCAAACCGTAATTTTTGTCGGGATGCAATGATGACTCATGGAGTACGTGTGGATCGCTGCGACCAATACCGCATATTTTGTTTATTGACGAAGCCATTCAGCCAGAAATGAGCCTCATCGCTGAAGATGATTTATCGCTCTTAACTTTGAGGCCACTGACTCCGAATTTCGGTAGTAAATTTTAATAATTTCGACTCGTTGTTGGCTCGTATATCTTTCCATCATAAAATGGCAAACCTTATTGAAGAGAAATTTCAAAAAACGGCAAGAAATATGGCGTCGTTTGCTGTCCCTGTTGCTCTACTTTTGTAGCGTCCCTGTTGGAAAACCCTTTATAAGCTCTCTTACATAAATACAGAGCAAGCACTCTGCATAAAGGCATATAAACAGTGAGGTATGTATGGAACCCCATTTGGGCACACTATAGGATTTGGGTAGGTGCAAGATTGGGTGTATGAAAACTGTGTACTAGCCTTAACAACTGTAACGAAAACAACGGTACCTGCCATACTAAAAAAAATAATTTATCTCGGAAACAACTCTAAAAATGCTGATGCAAATTTTGTGTACACTGTCTTTTATAACCTGCACCATACTAAGTTCTTGTTCGTGGTTGTAAACATTTTTAGTGAAATTTGAACAACCACTGAAAATCAACAGAACTCTCCAAAATAAACAATACTGATTATTCCTCTCCATGAACGATTATAACAAATGCTCTTCAGGTGATCTGATCCAGAGGGAAAGCACAGATTTTATTCACAATCTTTAAAAGCGACTGACTTCAAGAGTAATTCTTCGTTTGATCTCAGCGCTGCTGGTATTGTTGTCAGTGTTAATAGCGGATTCTATGTAGACCCTAACTACCTGCAAGTTATGGCTGCTAAGCGAGCTAAGACAAGTAGTTTTGAATGTCTCCATAACTCCATATAAATGAGTTCTGTAGATTTTTTTGTTCATTAGAAACAAATTAAGCTTTTGATCTTAAAGCAACTTTGCAGCACCCCCATGTAAAATTCTGTAAATTCTGATCTTTACCCTTCGGACCCTTTTTGACGCAGTTGCTTTGTTTAGGAATACCAAGAAAGCACTAAGCAATATCACAAATATCATAATGGTGGCTGCACTTTTCTGCCAAGTGAATTTCGAATGAAATGTTCATACAAATACGACCATAAGCTAAATGACGATATACTCTTATAAATGAAATAATAAGTTTAATAGAAAATTTTGGCTGCGTACTATGAAGAGTAATAGAGTATAAACTGTTGTTAAATTTGTTAGTGCATCTCATCGTTTTCCAGTACCATTTGCTTCAATTTAAATTATCTGAGAAACTCCCCAATAGCACAACAGGGGTTATTGAAACGATAAACCTAAAATTTAATTTAATTCCAAACTCAAAATTTTTGCAAACACACTTTTCACATAAGCAAAAAAGATACATATACCCTCACCAAATCCAATATAAATGGATGTTGGATATGAAGCCAACATCTATCTGCAAACCACCCATTCATTTAATTGCATTTGGATAAAGCTACTCGTAGATATCGATTTATATCCCTTTTCTGATGCACAATATACAAAAGCAAATAAGTATTCAATTTTAAACTTAATGGAAATAAACACAATATACATTTCCTATGTATGTACATATGTTATTCAGATACACTTGGTTGGCTTGCGTGAACCCAAGAACATAATATAATGAACCAAATGTATGCACCATTATTTGCTTGCAAATTGCTATCAACCAAACGGCAGCTTTTAAATAATTCTGACATTTTCATTGACAATAGTAGCTGAATAACTTTCTTCTATATGATTATGGTATGTTTATTGCAGACAGACATTTTGAATCAATAAATTGTTGATTGTTCAGCGTACTTATAGCCAAAGTTCGATCTGCAGTTAAATGATTATTTGAGTAGTCAAACATTTTCCATCACAATTTTTATTTTTTCAGATCTTGGAAAAAAAAGCACATCAATGTTATCATCAATTGAATGAACACCCGCAATATGAACCACGACACTTGAAAACGATTTTCTATGTTTTTACAAATTTGCAGAGATACGTTCTGCACCTTTGTTTTGCAACCCAATTTCTATAATATACAAATTAAAAAATAAAATACAACAAGAAAAACCTTCTTTCAAGTTGGTAGCGCTGTCATTTGACACCTGTCAAACTCAGCTGTCAGCTGAAGTGTCATAATATTAGTTGAATGTTTGCCATTTACGATAATGGATCGCTTTAATATAAAACAACGCGTTAAAATTATTAAAACTTGCTACAAAAGTTGTTATTCAAACGTAGTCACTTTTCGCGCACTACGCAATTATGGTTGTCACAATCGACCGACTACACAAGCAATCGGTAAAATTGTGAAGAAATTTGAAGAAAGTGGAAGCGTTACTGAAGTCGTTAGGCCTGTGCATCATCGTAATGTATCACGCTCAGTCAAAAATATTGCTGCTGCAAGTGAATGTGTTGCTGATGATTCAAATTTATCGATTTCCCGGTGTTAGCAGCAATTGGTCGAATGATAACCGACTTTTCTTGGCCGGCGATTGAAGATCATGACTTAGTACCAACAAGACGGGGCAGGTAGGTAGGTAGGTAAAATGGCGGTTCTGAGAACACCTGTTCCCGTAGAACCCAATTAGCGCTGTTGTGCGCCGTTTTGATACCATAACTCGTTTGACCTGATTTGTTTCTTGATATAGGGGTTGTTTTTTTTTTTCTTTTATTAAACTAGACAAAATTACTTGGGGGACTAGGTTATTGTTTTATCACGCAGCCCTACAAGAGCACCAAGCTCACGACTGTGTGCTAGGTGGTTCCGGTGGGGTTGCGATCCAACCATATAGCCCTTCACCAGATCCACTCGTGGCTTTGCCTATACTAAGCAAGGTAATACCTACTAGGTATATATCAGTGCTTTAAGGTTTGCACCAGTTATAGAGGTGGTGATTGTCCGAAAAGTTAAAGCCGAGTTTGTTGATTGATATAGGGACTAGGTTTTGGTCTGTACTCTTGACCTCAGGGGAATGTTAAGCTCACACTGTGTGCTAGGTAGTTGGATTGAGAGCCGTCCGTATAACCTATCACTAGATTTACTTGTGGTTGGGCTTTTTCAAAGTCAAGGTAAACCTGGTTAGGTTTTGGCAGACTTTTAAGTCCTTCCCCAGTTATGTATTAAGAGGTAGTGCGGGGAGTTAGTGACGATATTTGTATATGATTTTTGTATTTATTTTGTTTACCTAACTTATTAGCCCAGCAATGGTCCATCGGGCCCGAACCGGAGTCGATAGCGATACAGTCCACGACTACCGATTCACCGAATCCCGTTAGACCATCGCCAGTCCTCCCACTTCCAATGCAAGTGCTGTGGTGAAGTTATTGTTTGATCTATTAGATCCATCTGGTGCTATTTAGAAAAGAGATAAAGTCATTTATCCTTTTGTTCGACAGCACGGTTAGGTTATCAAGAAAAGGGCTTCCAAATGCCAGGAAGCGAGATCTGGCCAGGGCTGGGCAGTCACAGAGAAAATGTTCGATGGTTTCTCTCTCTAGGGGATTCTTGCAGCTTCGGCAGAAACTATTAAAAGGTATCCGTAGCTTAGCCGCGTGTTCTCCTATTGGCCAATGGCCAGTGATGACTGCAACGATCCTGGCCGTATCTGTTCTATTTCGCTTTATTAATTCAATTGATCTGCTTTTGTCATAGGTAGGCCATATCTTCCTAGATATCTTACAGTTTGACAGACCTTGCCACCTTTTTATTGATTCAGATAGGAAATGGTCATATATTTTGCCCTTCACGAATCCCAGTGGAAGGTCGACTTCTTCTGCCTGAGAGATGGGAAGGGCTGATCCCTGCCTGGCAAGCTCATCTGCGTGCTCATTGCCTTGGATGTCACTATGGCCTGGGACCCATATGAGTGAGATTTTAGTGCTTTCGCCAAAGCCTGCGAGCTCACCTCTGCATTGATTTACCAACTTTGAGGTTACCAGGCAGCTATCAATTGCTTTGATTGCAGCCTGGCTGTCTATACAGATGGCCACATTGTGGATATTTTGGTTAGAAATTATTTTTTGTTTGAGTACCCTGCAGGCTTCTTTAATAGCTAGTACCTCGGCCTGAAATACGCTGGAGGTGTTAGGTAGGCGATAAGAGTTATTTATTTTCAATGCCTCCGAGAAAACACCCGCCCCAACTCCAACATTCATCTTTGAACCGTCGGTGAAGATTGTGGTGTCATACTCACTTATCACCGAATCATTATTCCACTCGTCTCTGGTAGGAATAAGCACATTGATGCTTTTTCCGAAGTTGAGAGAAGGGGTTTGATAGTCAGTATGGACTGAACGCAGGTCTCTTGGCAACAGTTCCAGAATTTTGTGTGACCATAGGGTTTTTCCGACCAGCAGTTTATTTCTTTAAGCCTGGTTGCACTGCAAGATACCATGTACTTGATGAAGAGATCTAAAGGAAGAAGATTAAGAATGACGCTTAGTGCATCGGTTGGGCAAGATCTAATTGCACCTGTGGAACCTATGCTAGCTGTTCTTTGAATCTTTTTCAATTTTTCTATGTTGTATTTTTTGCTTAGGGCTGGCCACCATACGATCGATCCGTATGTTAAGATTGGACGAACCACAGCAGTGTATGTCCATAATATCATCTTAGGCTGCAGACCCCATTTTTTTCCGAATGTTTTACTACAAGCATAGAAAGCTATACTTGCTTTCTTTACACGCTCTTCGATATTGATTTTCCAGTTTAGCTTAGGGTCCAGGATGACTCCTAGGTATTTAGCTTTTGTTGATAGAGAGAGAGTGTGACCGTTTAGTTTGGGCAGGGTAAAGGGAGGTATTTTAGTCCTAGTGGTGAAGAGCATCATTTCTGTCAAGACGGGGCAACAAGCAACACAACACGACCAATTATGGCTGTATTCCATGAGAAGTTTCCTTGTCGGGTAATCTCACCTTTTGGCGACGTCAATTGGCCACCAAGATCATGCGATTTGACACCGTTAGGTTTTTTTTCTGTGACGCTACGCAAAATACCGGGTCTACGCAAATAATCCCCGAGATCCAGACGCATTAAAAACCAACATTACTCAAGTTATGGCCGAGAGACCGCCCGAAATGTGCGAAAAAGTGCTTAAAAATTACCTCAAAAGAATCGCATGCTGCAAGTCTTCCCGAGGCTGTCATTTGAATGATTATTGTTTTTCACGCTTAATGGCAAAATCCAGACTTTGTAATGAAAAAAAATTTTAATCAAAAATGTATCGCTGTGTGTGTTATATTTAGCTTTACTTTCGAAACCAAAAAATTAATGATCCTATACTAAATCAATTATGAAAACAAACATGGTGTCAGAAGTGGGATTTCTCAACTTGCGTTGTGATTTTTAGAGAAATTTCATAGTCGTTTCTTCATGCGACATTGAAAATAAGCATTAATATTCGATTGCTTACCAGCCTTTGTCTATGATTTATAAACTTATGCAACAATCTAATTGTGTGTTTGCAAAACTAGCACCCATACTCCTGTACCAAATCATGTTTCTGTCTCAACCAAATTCCAAATCAAATACATACAATTTTCTAACCAAATCGAAGGAAAAGAAAAGGAATTAAAAGGCAAAATAAAACCGAATGGTGACATTGTACAGAACCTACAAGGCATATAGTACAGTGTATAGTAACCTATACACTGTGGGAAGTGGGTACTGGGGCAATTGGCCATTGTCATGATGATGCTCCCCAGGATAAAGTTCTATAGCTCGCTATCTTCTTCCGATGCACATTGACACACATTCTAAAAAGGATATGTGTGTATTACGGCACATAAGGCATCACCAAATGCATTTATTAGCGAACACAATGTGCCAACTGGAGTAAGTAGGTATAATGCCTTACCTACGATTGAAGATAAGTGCGGCACATAGCGTCCTAGATTATACGTTCTGGGATCTCTTTGAATGAGTATATTAGATGCAGAAATGAGCGGATCAATTAAATAAGTCGATGACTATGATGACACCATGACAAGTGAAACACATTTTGGTTGAACTTTTTTGTGTATATGGACATACATACATAGCTTACTTCATTGCCACAGGTGTGGGATAACTGTCGGATAATCGTTATACGCAAACTTTCTTTGGAGTTTTGTTTGGTTATTTATTAGGGAAATTGATGTAGAAAATTATTACTTAAGCAATAAATTGCTAACAAAACATAAAACTCATGAAAATATAACTTTTGATTTAATAAAATTGATTTTTTTTTATATAATGTGTCCTGACACCTGACTGCCCTTAAAGTGATTAAAAAAAAAAAAAAACATTTTGAGAATTAGGAAAGAGGTAGCATATGCATATTAAAATATTTCAATTAAGCGATACAGTATTAATACGTTTTTATCTTGAGTCCTAATAATCGGATTCTGGAGATTGAAGGTCTTAGTTATATGGAAGTTGGTCAAGAGACCAGAGTACCTTTGAAGAATTCGAGACGACACAGGGACAAGAGCGTATATTTTGGAGGTCAGCCGTAGAATTATGGAAAATGTATACATCCACTCCCAAAGTTTGCTGTAGCTATTGTCTTTATGTAACGAAGTTATATTAACCCTACTGCTACTACTTTACCCTAAACGCCAGTGCAGAAACCATTCAGAATCTATTAAAAATACACACCTCTCATACATCGAGGAGTCATCGATTAATATTATGACCATACCCAATACACGACCAGCAACACTGATGAAACGTTACATACGAAAATACGAGGATGGTGTTGTTCTGTTTTCTCAGTTAACATTTACTTTTCATTGCTAAAACCAAAATTTATATGACAGGACTCAGTGTGTGGTAGTTGGGGATGATTGGACAGGGCTCTATTTTGGGCCCAATTATCTTCTGCCTGCGTTCATTAATGACCTACCTTCTGTTGGTTATAATGTCTCCTTTTATCTTTATGCAGATGATTTATAGATCTATATTTCAAGGAAAATTGGCCTTATTTTTTTGCATCGACGAGGATCTTATATCCATCTGTAAATGGGCTGACGAAAATGGTCTAACATTTAAGCTTAAACAACCCAGGCTTTGTTGGTATAAAAGAAGGAGTACAATACGGAACAGCTGCCCGCTATACCTGCATTTATTTATAATTCCACTGTTTCCGATGTAAAATCTCTGACCAGTCTTGGTTTCAAAGTTACAAATGATTTATCTTGTAGGGATAAAATAAACTCTGTTGTGGGACGAATATACGGCACTCTAAGAAAACTCTGAATATCAAGTAGTTTTACACTTACTGATATATGACTTCGCTTAGTTAAAACGCTTCTCGTGCCGATTGTTTTATTTTCTGAATTAGTGTATCGTAAACTAGATTCTATGTCCGAGCACAAGCTTAATGTTGCATTTAATGACATGACAAGGTATGTTTACGGTCTACGTAGATACGACCACATATCTCCCTACAGTATCAAAATTCTAAATTGCACACTATCCAAATATATCTACAAATTATCGAAACTGTATATTTCTTCCACAGAGTGCTTCACATAAAAACGCCTCTGTATCTTAACGAAATAATTAGCGTGTGCCACTCCTCTAGTACAGGCAAAATATTATTGTTCTTTGTTAACAGCATTCGCCCATGGAATTCTCTGCCAATAAGGATTAAACAAATCAGAGAAATAGCAAACTTCAAAACTGAAGCATTTAAACACTTTGTAAATGTGCATTCATAGATTTAAATTTTTGTAGGAAAAATAGTGAAGAATTAAAGAAGAATGGGAAGAATTTTGTTTCATAGTAAATAGATAAATATATAAATATTAATTAAAAAAAAAAAAATTGTTATCCACTTTGAATAGCTTTATTTTATTTTATTTTATTTTATTTTATTTTATTTTATTTTATTTTATTTTATTTTATTTTATTTTCACTTTGAGTTTTAAGTTAAAATTTTAAGACTGAATCCTATGGATAAGGATTCAATCCCAATCTCTTTTTTTGTATCAGAGTCTGGTTAGGGAAATTATCCCACCATCTAACCATTTCATAAAGTAGACTGTAAGGCTAAGGGTAATCACAGTCAAGACTAGGGATACAATGCCACATTCTGCATCCGCCTTTACTTCGGTCAAGGCTACGGATTTAATCCCAAACTCTGTACCGTGCCTTAGTTTCAGAAAAGGCTAGGGAATTAATTATTAGTAATTATTTTTTTGAAATATCGTTTAATTATTTAAGTCATACAACATTTGAAGATTAAAATATAATCGACATACGAAAGCCTAATAAAGGAAATTCGGTTTGTGTTGGAGTTCCAAACTTTTTCAAATACATAGTTTTCTTTGATTTTTTCGGTTCAAACCCTGCAACCACTGACCTACTTCAATTATAAATAAAGAAGCATCACAAATCGATTGTGCTAAATACTATAAAATCCACTTTATTGTCAGTCTTACACGAAAAATATTTCACCTTTAAAGTTTTCGTTTACCGGAATTATTGTGAGTTTCGTGCGAAAAAAATTTCACCTCGAACTAGAAGTTACATTTCGAACATAAATTTGCGATATGAGTTCTGATGGTATATGAAAATAAGTAAAATTCCTGCGACATAAAAGAAAAATCCCAAATTTGTCCCTACACCAATGGAATTGAGATAATTATTTTATTTAAATTTATTTAGTACACTTTTTTATATTTTGATAAATGAAAATTTTTAAGATTGTTTTTAAGACCATCACAAATTCTATCTCATTTCATTGTTTGAGGTTATTGTGAAACAAATAAATTGTTATTTTTTTGGAAGCAAAATATGAACATCAGATACAATTTTACTAAGAAAAAGACAAATTTTATGAAAATGATTTTTTGATTATAAAAAAATAAGAAACGTCAATGAATTTTCCCTGCAGTGACAATAAAATAAAATTGCTCATTCAAGTATACAAAGTAAAAACTTCCATTAGAACCTCAATTTATATATTGTTGATTTCTGTGTTGCTGGTATAAGAAATACCCTTGTCCTAGATTGAAAACTTTTTCAACAGGATGTCGCTTGTTATTCTTTAGTTCACCCTCCAAAAATTAAGTGATTTTTTTGGCAATTAATTGTGTTAAATTTCGCATTAATGGGATTTTTTCGAACATTTTACATTTTTTCAGGTGAAACTTACAATAGGTAGGCGAAAAGTGAAAAGTCAATTTTCACGGCTAGAATGTTTTTCGGGGAAAACTCACAATATGGGTGAATATTGTAACTCCATATCTTCTATTGTTTAGGGTGATTTTCAAAATAAACAATTAATTTACTGTTATTCTGATATGTGCATCATAAAAAGCAAATTCTGAAGATATTCGCTCAACAACAAATCACTTATTGAGCAAAGGTTCAAAAATCTTGAAGAAAATTCTGTTCAATTAAAAATCTATTATCTTCTTAATAAATTTCTTTGATAAGAGATCATTTTATTTTTTAAGCGTAGAAGGTATTTAATGTACCCATTACTCAGCTGAGCTATATACTATACACCTAAAAGGATATGCATTTCCTTCCTAATGGCGTTTCGAAAGTTCTCCGTTTGGGATACCACAGTTCTTTCGTGCTGAAAATCCTTTAAAAGCTAAAGCTCTTATTTGCAACATTGCTCTTCTTTATTTTTCCATTTTACCTCGCTACCACGTCGACCAAACACCAAAATTGAAGAGCGAAGTTTTCTTCTAGGAATCTCTTCAGAAGATGGTTTTCCTCCACTCCACTCCACTCCACTCCACTCCACTCCACTCCACTCCACTCCACTCCACTCCACACACCCCAAACCGCACATTAATTTAGCTCATTGGAGGTATTTAATTACGCTTTGATTTGTTTTAGTTTGCTGGATTTTATAAAATGCATAGCACTGAAAACAATGTACTTTCATTAAATCTATCTGAGGAATTGAAAAACGAGTGTACAAATTTCTTATACGTGATGTTCTAATAGAGGAAGAAAGGAAGACATGCCCAACAGTGAGACATTTTGAATAACTCCGATGAATTATTATGTAAATAGAATCACGTCGTGCCATCTATCTTTCTAAACTTGCAACAGATGCTCTTCCGAACGACTCATATTTAGTTTACTTTAAGCTAAGCGTAAAAGCATTATTTTCAAGTGTCTTGAAAGAAATTTTAAGAAATAATGCACCTTCTGGATTGGAACAAAATAGTAACCGTGATTTGAAGGCGATTCAATGCAAAGAATTTTTTTTATAGTTTTTCAAACATTTTTGTTTGCCAGTTCACCAACTGCGAGATAAGGGCCTTATTGCACAAACAATCATAACTTTATCATTAAGCAAATTGTCATGAATCTTGATACGATTTTGCTGCGGTTCCATTGAAGAAATTCTATGTAATTGTTTAACAATATTGTCTAACGGTTTGTGAAATTTGTTTTAATGTTAGTTTAGTTTTATAATTTAAAACTTTTCATTATTAAACTTAGGCCAAGTTTTCAGTGGCGATTTAAACCAGAACAAGCTTATTCTGGACAGAAAGTAATCAACACTCAACTTAAGAAGCCGATATTCAGTAATAGCATGCATGGAAGAACCTAACAGACCCGGAGGATAAAACATCAAAGGCATTTGTTCATTTAATCCAAATTTGATGAATTAACTCATTTTAAATTTTAATCTTGAACTGAAAAATTGGGCCTTAAACTTGTTTTAAGCCTGCTTGTAATAATTTTGAATCACTTTCAGTACGATGGTTAAGAACTGTAACTGTAACGCTGTTAGCATATTATGTATTGGGTACTCTTCCCTATTGGTTTCCTACAAACAAAGAATTTTTCAGAAAATCATAACTTAAAGCCCAGTTTTTCACACTGTTGAATTAAACCAGAGTTAGCTTACTATAGAGCTAAAGGATGCCACACTAAGCCGAGGAAGCAGTTTTTCACTCAGTGAATAAAACAACAAAAGCATCTGTTCAGTTAATCCTGAGTTTTCTCATAAAATTTGATGAGTTCACTCGGGTTTAAATTTAATCTCGCACTAAAGAACTCGAACAAAGCAAACAATAGGCTAATTGAGAAAAATCTGATACCGCTCATGTCAGCAATTGTTTTAAATAAATGAACAGGATTTCTTAGCTTAAACTTTTCCGTCACACGTTTTGTGATCGGTTGCTTAGTTTTTGAAGACTACAAATTTTTTAAACATCATTTTTTCTAAACTGATTTATTAAAAAAAGGCTCACTCAAACATTTATTGTTTCACTGAAAACATGCTTCATACTGATTTTGGTCAATTTTTTCAAAAACTAATTTCAAAAGGATATTTTTCGGATGAACAAATTTAATTTTATTTATTTTGAAAACTCAATTTTAATTAAACTTTGCACCAAACGGTTTTTAGTATTATCTGGGTGACTATAATTAAATAAAAATAACGTCACCAACCCAAAACTACTTTAAAAACCCTTAAGTAAAACCTTATTCTCTTCCAAAACAATTTCTTAGATTTTGACGATTTTCTCTGCTACAGCTACTTTTAAAACCACATATGCATTCTCTAATCTTCTTTCTAAATCAAAAATTTTCTAAAAACACGACATTGTAAAATTTATTACTGTTTTTTAATAAGTGTTTTTCTATTTTAACTAATTTTCTTAGAAAATGGCTCTTCCCACCTAAACGAAGAAACTATACCATATGTAATATTTCCATTGTCCAGAGTCAAACTAAACGCTTTAGCCTTAAGTCGCATCTTTTCTAAAACACCCTGTATATGAAAATATTTTTTTCTCAATGTGTGTCAAAAACAATTTAAAAAGTTGTTTAGTTAATTGTTGCTTATGAAAATAAATTATAAGGTCCCATTGTTAATTTATTTCTTTTAAAATGAGATAAAAGTTTTACATTCAGAGCCAAAGCCAAAGCCAAAGTTTTGTATTTACCATTTACAAAATTTGTTCACAAAATTCAACAATTTATTAGCTCACAAAAAAAAATTGACAATTTTTACTTCGATTCAATCTTAAAATTTAAAAAGTTATAATACACTCGCGAGCAAAAACATGGAATCACCCACTTTCGCTCTCTTAAAGCAACAATCGTGATGGATACAATTTTTGGTCTTAAATGTTTATGGTCTCTTTATCGGTTGAACTTAAAACTTTGAATTGAAGGTAAAAACATAAAACTCCGTTCGATAGTTTTCGTATTATAAAGGGTTTTCCAATAAGAGGTGTTATTTTGAATAGCCCGCTATTTCGGTAGCTGTCACTTTTGAAGCTGTCATTTTTTGACATTTGAAAAGTAGAAACTACGCCATTAATACTTCAACAACGCATTGAAATTATTAAAATTCACTATAAAAATGGTGAAAATTTGGCAGAGACGGTTCGTAAAACTAAAACATTTTTGGGTCGTCGTGAAGCACCTTGTCGGACCGCAATACAGAAATTGGTGGACAAATTCGAGCTGTTGGGACAAGTTAGTGATGTGAAGAATAAAACCCGTGCACGTCGCTCAAGAACAACTGAGAATATTGCTGTTGTAGCCCAAAGTGTTGAAGAAAACCCAGGTTTGTCCATTCCTCGTCGTTCTTTGGAATTAGGCATTCCACAAACGTCATTACACCGTATTTTGCATAAAGACTTGGGTCTTAAGGCTTATAAAGTTCAGTTAACACAAGAACTCAAGCCGGCTGATCATCAACAACGTCGTGTCTTTGCTGATTGGGTTCTTGAAATGCATGAAAATGATCCGGAATTTCATCGAAAAATCATCTTGACTGATGAGGCCCATTTCCACCTCGGAGGCTACGTCAACAACCAAAACTGTCGCATCTGGGGCTCGGAAAACCAAAGAGTTATTGTTGAAAAGCCTCTCCATCCTCAACGCGTGACTGTTTGGTGCGGTTTATGGTCCGGCGGGGTCATTGGACTTTACTTTTTCGAAAATGAGGCTGGAGCAACAGTTACGGTCAATGGATTGCGCTATCGAGAGATGATTAATGATTTTTTATGGCCGGAATTGGATGGTATTGATCTGGACAACGTTTACTTTCAACAAGACGGCACTACGTGCCACACAAGCAATGAAACCATCGATCTTTTACGGGAAAAGTTTCCGGACCGTGTTATCTCTCGAAGAGGTGATCACAATTGGCCACCGAGATCTTGTGATTTAACACCTTGCGACTTCTTCCTTTGGGGCCACGTGAAAGATAAGGTCTACGCCAACAGCCCAGCGTCGATTCAACACCTCAAAGATGGAATTCGTGAGGCTATTGAGGACATAGGGCAGCCACTTTGCGATTTGGTTATGGAAAATTTTATGAAAAGGATATGGTCCTGTAAGCGTGGTCGTGGCGGCCATTTGGCTGATGTTGTGTTCCATTATTAACGGCATACCTTCCTCTTTATAATGAAATAAACATCCGATCATTTATCTCAAAAAATGCCATTTTTCTTTAAATACCAAAATAACACCTCTTATTGGAAAACCCTTTATGTCATAATAACGAATTTAACAGATTATACTAATTAAAGTAGGCATACGCTTAAGAAGCATTGATTCGTAATAAACTCTCTTTATCATTATTATTCATTAGGACTCTTATAATCTTGGAAACAAATAGATACCATGCCTGTAGAAGTTGCTCAAGATGTCACAATACTGCGACAAGGAATAAGCCAACTTTATATGACCCGTCAGCTCCATCTGAGCCAATACTGTATATCAACGACGGGAAAGTGGAAAATTTGTGCGAAGGCCGGGATCTGGAAGTCGCTGGTGTACCACTGAGAGAAATGTCAGATTCATATCCATGACTTCTCTCCGAAATCGTCATTTGACTGCCGGTGACGGCCAACAGGCAGCTCAGACAGATACGAGGAAGAACCGCTATTGAATGGAAAGTTAGGAGACAACTTTAAGAAGCAGACCTTACCCCGCAACGTCCTCCCACGGGACCTAAATTAACTTTCAATCACCGATAAGTTGGCGAGCAATTTTCACAATGCTGTTTTGCAAAAACCGGAAAAGGGGGGCCAGAGCAAGGATAATAGGATATTTTCATTTAAAGGAGTTGTCTTTGTTTTTTTTTAAATTTGATTTTAGGGTGATTTTATAAATTTAGGGACACAATATTTTCTTAACACATGTAGTTATGATCAAAAAATATGAATCAAAGGTGCTTTAAAAAAAAAATATTTCGAGAGCCTTTCGCGTTTTTGAAAAAAAAGGTTTTGAAGGCCTTATCTTTAAAAATAGGCCTTTGACAGCTTTAATTTTTTGGAACAATGTTCAGAACACTTTTTTAAAACTAAAAAAAAATTTAGAATTTTTTCGATTTTTGGCCATAACTCTTGAAGTTTTTACTATAGAGGTCCAAAAACTTGGAACAATGTTCTGAACAACTAGAACAATCTAGAACAATTTTCAAAAATTCGATTTTCGAAAAAGCGGGGGCTAGGTCAAAAACCGTTTTTTGGGTCTAAAACCCCCATTTTTGAATATTTTTCAAAAAAAATTTGGAACAATGCGGAAAAAATTGGGAACAACCTGGAACAACTTTCAAAAATAACGAATTCAAAAAAAGGGGGCTAACTTCACACACTCGTAAACCACTTCTTTTATAACTTCAGCCATTCTTATTGACTTTATAAAAGTTAAATAAATTCTTAAATGTATATTCACGATTAGATTGATTAGATTAAACTTTCCAAAAAAAAAAACAGCTAATTTTAGCTATTCTACGCAATATTGCTCTTCTAACGAACAATTTTCAATATTTCAAAAATACATACATACATTACATACCTTTTTTGTTGAAAACTACGCTTGTATTCCGGTCGAACTCGTAGAGATGGACGGCCAACAACTGGCCCTGTGACCGGTGGTCCTTGTATGGATCCAGAAATTGTTCGCAGTGTTGGGGTGCGGATGATGGGCCCAGTTTCAACATTGAATTCCACACCCGGCAATTCCAAAGCTGTTATCGGATGGATGCGCGTCAACGATAAGGTACTCTCTATAACAGTGCTAAGCAATGGGGCACTTCTGAGAGATCTCAAACTACCACGACCACTTGGTATTTCCTTAAACATTGATTTTGATTTATGATTTCCGGCTCAGAAGGACAAACCATTTATAAATATTCTTCTGGATGTTCTATTGATTTTTTTGTTTTTTTTTTTTCGAATTTTATTTTTCTGTTGTTTATGTGTGTCGGTTTGCGTGAATATTTTCAAAACATAAAATTTAACAAAATTTTAAAATCCTTCGAAACCTCACCATAAAAACTTCCATTTGTGTATTTTTGTATATAATTATGTACAAGTATGTATGTACGTTGAAAGTTCATAAATTATTTGGCCGACACTAAAAAGTGTAAAAACGACATTATGTTCCACATGGGGGTATGGCATTATGTGGATCGACTAAACGAATGTATACGCACTATGAATTATTTATGTTGCAAAAAGTAGCAAGAAACATAATGAAATATGCACTAAAAGATTATTTTTGTTGTTGTTTTTGTGTGGTAATAAACTACACACACATAAACAACCACTATGACAAGGAGTACAAAAGAAGTTATGACGTATTCATATACAAATAGGTGTATAGTGTGAAGAGTTGACTATAAGTAGAGAGTTTGAACCTACGTTCGTACAGTTATGACTCTGATTAATAAATTGAACATTAAAAATGGTTTTCAAACCATGCAATATGTAAACTATGCTTCAACTGACTGAGACAGTACAATGATCTGACACGAAAAGAAGACTTTTTGTTGAAGAATGTTTAGAAAAGACATGCATGGTTTTTTTTTAAGAGCTAAGTACGAAATGGATTATTTTCTACCTCCCTTATAACTATTACTTTCTTGACCTTGAACATTTCGTAGAGTTAAATTTTAATCGTATTTTAATGAAAATAAGAAAAGAAAATTCGATTGGTTTTTATTTTTAAAGTTTTAACGAGCAATTTTTGCATTTAAAGGGTCCGCCATCTAACGTTTTTTCTTTTCAACTAGTGCTTATTTCGTGGATGGCAACACTTAGCTCATGTCTGATTTGACAGACAATTAGTTTTATCCTTCCGCTGAACGAATATGGTTGTGTGTACGCTTCGCTAAGTGGGCCTGCGATTGACTTAGAGAAGATGCCGATTTTGCCAACAAAATCATCTTTTCAGCTTCATCTCATTTTGATCTTGGCGGGTAGTAAACAAGCAAAATTGTCGCATTTGGGGCACAGAAAACCCGCACGCATACATTGAAAAGCCGATACACCCAAAACGAGTCACTGTTTGGTGCGGATTTTGGTCCAGAGGCATAATTGGCCATTTTTCTTCGAAAATGAGCAAGGAGTGGCCCTTACAGTCAATAGCAATCGTTATCGGGCCATGTTGAACGAATTTTTGGTCACAAAAATTGAAGAGGAGGATATTGGCAACATTTGGTTTCTATAGGACGGCGCTACGTGCCACACAGCCGAAGCTATACTCGATGTTTTGCGCCATTTTCAAAAAAAAAGAAGTTATTTGGCGGACCCTTTACAAGGTAGCGCAAAAATTGTCACCCGATGTTCTCTGTCTGAAATTTTTTTTGAATTATTCGGAAAAAAATCGAACAATTATTCCGCTATGATTTGGAGTAGATATAGTGATTCATTTCTATCTGTTTACTTCTCAAATGTCAAAGTATAGAATTGACATTTGCCGCCATTTGCATAAGTGTTAGCATCATCCGATAGGTTGATGACTTTGCGCCACCTTGATACATATTATTTTTTACATACTTGAGATACACATAATTCGTGTTCTCTAGAACGGCTGTAACGATTTTGATGAAATTTTCAGAATTTGTTCTTATATGAGATTAAAACCTTTTATTCGGTGATGAAGCACATTTCCATATTGATGGATATGTTAACAAACAAAATATGCGATACTGGTGCCCCAACACCTCCCCAACAACCATCAAAAACGTTTACATTGCTTAACAACGACAGTTTGGTGTGCCATTTCAGCCATTTCAGCGAGCGGGGTAATTGGCCCTTCAAATATTGCTCCACCGCAAATGCGTGGTGCGCTCCCTACCAGTAACAGCGACTAAAAATTGAGAAAATCCTGCGCTTTGAATGGTACCCCTCCTGCTTACCTCAACCCGCTAGTATTTCGATAATCACAATTAAAAGTTGAAAAATTCCCGCCGGACACCCTATATCTTAAAATATTTTGAGCTTATAGTGAAATTGATTGATTGAAAGTGAGTAAACAGTAATTCAACAATAATAAAATTTATAAATATGATCTACATACATATGTTACGAAACAATCAATTATGCTAAATATATATATAGAATTTAATACAAATACAAATGGATATATGAAGACATATGCGTAAAATATGTACAATTAGATTTACTGATATGATTGACCAATAATAATGGTAGATCGAACTTTAGAATAATTTATTTTTAGTCCACAGTTCGCGCAATTTTTTCATCCATTTTCACCTGAATGCTTTATTCTCTTCTTTTTTTTTTTGTTGTTTTAACTGAAGTACGCATATGTTCATAGGATTATTATTATTAAAATTGAATTTAATTTTATTTATATTTACGATATTGATTGATGTTTGAATGTGTGTTATATCAGACGGTCCTGCTTCTCAAATTGGCAGCCACATTAAACTCCCTGTTGTAAATGTGCTCCAAACGAATGTGAACTGCCACCGAGTCCAATCCATGGCTATGGGTGTTGCAGCAGCACAGGTCCGTTTTTTTTGTTGTTGTATAACTCTGCAATTAAAGTAAACATAAAAATGTAAATAACATGAATACACATAAAATCGATTTATTGTTAAGCTATTAGGTTTAGATCGTTCATTAATTAAATTCAATTTAAACAAAGGATTTAATCGAAGTTAATTGTTCATGTAAAATTTAAAACATCATATCCCGTTTTTTAAAAAAAACTATTTGCATTTTATAAATTTGATTATAATGTATACTTCTTTAAATGTATACTTTCTTTAAAAAGTATACATTTTAGCCTTTCAGAAATCCTTAAAATATTATAAAGGGCGTTTTTTTATATAGAAGTTCTGTTTTTAAATTGGCAGAACTATGTTTCTTGTGACAGTAACCAAAATTATTCATGTTGATAATGTTGCCATTTGAATTGACTTGAGAAAGACACTTTCAAATAATAATTGTCTATATACAACTCCAACTGCTAAATAGTGTGGTCGAAAATTGGACTTTCAAATTGCCCTACATGAGCCAGCTACGGTGGCGCCTATATATGACCGAAAGACTTTTAAAACACAAATGGCAGAAATTTATCATTAAAGCTTATCCCATCTTCATTTTTAATTCATCGTCTTCGACAGGGATAGTGTAGAGTTGAATCAATTTGCGGAAACTTCTCAAACAAAAATTCATCTAGAAAATGCATTTTACTAATCGATTTTAAAATAATTCAATGATCATTAATAACTTATCACAATAACACGATGAGGCATTGAAGCTTCTGCATGACTACGTAAGGTACTTTATTCGAGCATTTATTCATAGGACCTTCAGCCTTCACGCATTAATAAATACGAAATAGGATGATAGAGTTGAAATTAAGTTCGTTAGTGCAATCAAAGCGCCTGTCAATGGCAGGATGGTATTAGAATTAGAGAAATAGGTATAATGGTAATACCATAATGGAGAGAGAGATAGAGAGTAACCTACATATAGCTATACTATTGGTACCCACCGAACCGATACATAAGTTGGAAATGAGGCTGTGATTTAATTGAATTAATTATTGTAAAGGTGGTATCGTAAATTTGATTTGATTTTATTTGATTTGATGAAATTTATTTTTACAGGAACAATATTAAATAGTGCGTTAGCTTTAGTGTGTCAATTTAGTAATTGATTTTGCATTAGCTTTCATTTTAAAAAAGGAAGTAATTCTAGACATGTTAATTTTAACAGTTTTGGTTTACAAAATAACTGTTTATGTGGCCAGGGCCCTCCGCTGGTGGGTATATACTTCAGTGACATGGGGTTTTTTTTTTCAAGTCGCACGAAGCGCATTAACTCACGCCCACTTTTACTCTTATAACTTTTTTTTTTTTTTTTTTTTTAATCAGCGCGCACTAAAGGGATTTTAACTACCCCTTAAAATGTTTTAACACAGTGCGAGCGTTAGGAAAATAGGGAAGGATTTAATAGGAGATACCGATGCACATTGGTTTTGAATTTCTGAATATTAAAATGGGAGGTAAAAATAGAGCCAGGCAAAGCATTCCACATTCTTGTAGTGCGGCTAAAGAATGAATCTCTATATTTGACGGTTCGTCCGAAGTTGGGCTCAAGGGTAAACTGATGAGCATTCGTAAAAGCGCGAGTATTACGGTTGTATTGTTTTAGGGGAGGAATGCAGTTGGCTATTTCACTAGAACACTGTTTGTAGAAGTAGCGATAAAATAGAGAGAGACATGAAACTTTACGGCGGTGTTCCAGGGTTGTAATTGTTTCTGTTATACTTATATCACCTATCATTTTTAAAGCTCTTTTTTAATTCTATCCAAAAGATTCAGATGAGTTAAAGGAGCACCTGCCCAAATGTGAGAGTTGTACTCCAGCTTTAAACAGATAAAGGCTTTATAGATTACAGCCAGATCAGAAGAGGAGACAAATTTCTTGCATCGCCGAAGAAAACCTAAACATTTAGCAGCATTTTTGGCGACGTTGAATATGTGGTCATTCTACAAAAGGTGGTCTGTGATGCACATACCGAGAACTGAAAGCTGTTCGGTTTCTTCAATACAAGTACCGCTCATGGATAGCGGCATGAGGGGCGGGTTCCGCTTCGATGACAAGAGACAGCATTGAGTTTTTGAAGCATTAAATTCTACGCGGTTTTTGATTCCCCATTGGACAATGCTGTCGAGATCAGAATTTAATGAGCTTATCATACGCTGCCGCTCTAAATCCACATCCAAAGGACATGGATGTGACTCTAGAAACGAATATGAAAAGCTGAGGGTACTGTCGTCAGCAAAACAATTTAATGGATTAGAAGTTTGAGACAGAAGATCATTGATGAATATCAGAAAGAGAGTCGGAGGCAAAACAGAGCCCTGGGGCACACCAGCGTTTATTTTGTGAATATCAGACTTAAAACCATCCAATACGACTTGTATTGAGTTTGAGACAGAAGATCATTGATGAATATCAGAAAGAGAGTCGGAGACAAAACGGAGCCCTGGGGCACACCAGCGTTTATTTTGTGAATATCAGACTTAAAACCATTCAATATGACTTGTATTGAGCGGTCCGAAAGGTAGTTTCTAGTCCAACGAAGAAGAGATTCATCAATACCAAAAGCACGCATTTTCGATAAGAGAGCTTTATGCCAAACTCTATCAAACGCTTTTGAAATATCAAGTGCAATAATCTTACTTTCACCAAAACGGTGTAAAGATTTGTTCCACTGTTCAGTGAGATATACCGTCAGATCACCAGTGGACCTATTGCTACGAAAGCCATATTGCCGGTCATTTAGAAGCTTTCGTTCTTCAAGATCCACGTTTCCATGACCTTGGAAAGAAGGGACGTAAGTGCAATTGGACGATAGTCCAATTCACGAGGGTGAAAAAGATTCGCCTTTTTTAGGAACGTGCTGGACAAATGCTGTTTTCCTCTCTCACTCGGAACGAGACCAGTAGAGTAGGACAGATGGAAAAGCTTACGCAGTGGTTTTGCCAGCGTAGAAGAACACCTCTTCAGAACAATAGGAGGGATACGATCCGGGCCAGCAGATTTGTGCACATCAAGGTCCTTAAGAACTCTTGCAACTGCACGAGTGCGAAAGAAGATTCGTCCCATGAAATCATTAGCGCTCTCAAGTACAGGAGGAGTCATAACACTTACTGGCAACGTCGAATTAACAGCAAACTGTGCTGCAAGCAAATTGGCTTTCTCTAACGAGCTAACAGCAGGGGTGTCATTGAAAACGAACGTTGGAACCGAAGACGAAGTAGTATTTCGTATTTGTTTTGCAAATGACCAAAATTTTTTACTACTTTTGGGACATTTTTTGCCTTAATTTTTGGTCATGCAAAAATTTGGTTCTTCGAATATGGACGTTACAGGTCTTTCTAGCTTGTTTGAACTTATTCCGGTTTTCCTCAGTGGGGTTGGCCTTGTAACTACGGAAACTTACTTCTCTAATCCGGATAGCTTCTTTACAGCTCGAATCAAACCATGAGTTTTCTTTTGGTTTGATAGATTTTTCCCTATTCGGGATAAAATTTCTCATTCCAAAAAGAATTAAATTTGCAATCATATCTGCGCTGGAGTCTACGTCACTACCGAGGAAGCATAGTGACCAGTTAAAGTTTTTGAAGAAATCATTGAGCCCGTCCCAGTTGGCTTTCTCAAATTGCCTAACGGTTCTCTTGGGGGATTTTTCTGTAACTGGATTTATTTGGCATGAGAAATTTGCAGATATGACACAAACTGTTATAAATTACGGCGTGTCTCTAGTATCGTCCTTAAAAGAAAGTTTAAAATTCCTTTTATTCAGAATCTTTATGAAGTCCTACCTCAATGTGAAAATATAGCTGCTATTTGGTAAGGTAAGGTAATAGCTAGTTGAATTCAAGCTTTGCTAATAGCCCTTTTTCAAGTGTGAAAAACTCATGCTCATATATCTTCCCATTTAAAAAAGTTTATCTTTCTGGTGAGGTTTTGATAATGCAAAATTTCGATGAGCGAGATTTTTCAAAAAAAAAAAAGGGGAATAAGGCCAATCGAGCTTAACCCAAATTATAGACTAGTCTCTTACTAGGCAGATGGTAATTTAACAAAACCCGGTACTCAAGATATTCACAATGTATGCAGGTATCTCCCATGGCACCTTTTTAACTTTTCAGTCTCTCGTTAACTACCTAAACGACTGTATTGTTTTGTTAGAATAATAATTAAGAACAATGTACAAAATGCTATAAAGAAGCTATTCATCTTTACCTAAAATCTAAACCAAGTCAAAAACCTGCAAAGAAACTATTTCAAAATACAAAAAAAAAAAAAACAACTGGTTTTAAATGCGGGAATGTTTTATTTGTATTATAAAACATCCTGGCTGCAGGACTTTGCTGCCTTCTTCTGTTAAATGAATGAAGCTCACTTTATTTATTCGCACGTTCAACCCTAATAGAATTTTATTGTTTTTATAAAAAGGGTGAGTGGTCATTGTGCATTGACAAGCCTCTGCTTTGTATTCTCCAAATCTATTGTGTTGCGTGAGTGCCTTTCTAATAGAGAACAGATTTTATTGTTCGCACTAATTAATTTTCCATTCAATTGAGTTTGCATAATTTACACTATGGACTTTCCTTAGGCCATATGCCCCACAGCCCCACACAGCATGTATATATGGTTTGGTTAGGTTATCCACACAATGCTGCTCTTCTAACAATGTTTAAATTGTAACAATTAAAATTATAAAGGAAACAAAAATGGAGCTTTTAATAATTGTATATTTAGTGTGCCTATCTAATTAAGGAAAAAATAAATGAAGCATCACACTATGGCACTTTCTAAACTAACTCACATCATAGAAGAGCCAGTTTTATGTTCAACCAAAACCCTACTACAACCCCTCCAACAAACTATCTATAAGCCCTCTATGTCGTTGACGTAGTAGGTATAGTAAGAGAGCATAATACCTTATATATATGTAGATACACTGGGTGTATAGGGTGTATAGACTTTCACATAGACTTTTGTATTAAAAATGTGGAGAATTGGGTTCGCTGACGCCTCTCTGCCTTCATTAAAGAAAAATTATTTTCCGATGTCAATGAAGCAAAAGAGAAAAGGGGCGACCGACAACAACAGAACGAAAACAAAAAAAAAATTAATATGTATATAAAAAGAAGTATCTATGTACCTATTTGTATCTTAAGAATAACCAAAGAGATGGGTGAAATATTGAGATTCGCAAGTTGGAACTGGTACAAGTGATCCGACGGTAATTGTGTCATGAACTTTTAGTGTGGCAGACGTGTCGTATCTTCAATCGGTTGTGCTCCGAAAACTGATTTCTTTCGTAATACACTTGGATTTATGATGCTGCGCTCTCGGCTCTCCATCCTATATACACACATCTTCTTCATAATTATTGTATGTTTATTGTATCCTATCTACATATGCCTACAGTTAATTTTATTTTGTTTAAAACTATCCTTATAGTCTGAGAGATTGCGTTGGAAATGAAAAAGGTATATTAAACCTGGCTGATGTTTGTAAGATTTTTGTGAGTGCCGGGACTCACGGTTAATAAGTTGTGTAAAGATCAACGTTTGTCCAAGCGCAGTTTTGAGGATCCATATTTGGATCCGAATGCGAAGTCGTTTATACGTTGTTGACTACGTGCACGGATCCAAAACGGACTAGTTTGCTTGAGGGGATCAACAGTTTTTTGTCACTGAAAACGTACCCAATATCCTACTGAAGGGTTTTCCAATAAGAGGTGTTATTTTGAATAGCCCGCTATTTCGGTAGCTGTCACTTTTGAAGCTGTCATTTTTTGACATTTGACAAGTAGAAACTACGCCATTAATAAAAATGGAACGATACACGCTTCAACAACGCATTGAAATTATTAAAATTCACTATAAAAATGGTGAAAATTTGGCAGAGACGGTTCGTAAAAGTAAAACATTTTTGGGTCGTCGTGTAGCACCTTGTCGGACCGCAATACAGAACAAATACAGGTGGACAAATTCGAGCTGTTGGGACAAGTTAGTGATGTGAAGAATAAAACCCGTGCACGTCGCTCAAGAACAACTGAGAATATTGCTGTTGTAGCCCAAAGTGTTGCAGAAAACCCAGGTTTGTCCATTCCTCGTCGTTCTTTGGAATTAGGCATTCCACAAACGTCATTACACCGTATTTTGCATAAAAACTTGGGTCTTAAGACTTATAAAGTTCAGTTAACACAAGAACTCAAGCCGGCTGATCATCAACAACGTCGTGTCTTTGCTGATTGGGTCCTTGAAATGCATGAAAATGATCCGGAATTTCATCGAAAAATCATCTTGACTGATGAGGCCCATTTCCACCTCGGAAGCTACGTCAACAAGCAAAACTGTCGCATCTGGGGCTCGGAAAACCCAAGAGTTATTGTTGAAAAGCCTCTCCATCCTCAACGCGTGACTGTTTGGTGCGGTTTATGGTCCGGCGGGGTCATTGGACCTTACTTTTTCGAAAATGAGGCTGGAGCAACAGTTACGGTCAATGGATTGCGCTATCGAGAGATGATTAATGATTTTTTATGGCCGGAATTGGATGGTATTGATCTGGACAACGTTTGCTTTCAACAAGACGGCGCTACGTGCCACACAAGCAATGAAACAATCGATATTTTACGGGAAAAGTTTCCGGACCGTGTTATCTCTCGAAGAGGTGATCACAATTGGCCACCGAGATCTTGTGATTTAACACCTTGCGACTTCTTCCTTTGGGGCCACGTGAAAGATAAGGTCTACGCCAACAGCCCAGCGTCGATTCAAGACCTCAAAGATGGAATTCGTGTGGCTATCGAGGACACAGGGCAGCCACTTCGCGAATTGGTTATGGAAAATTTCATGAAAAGGATATGGTCCTGTAAGCGTGGTCGTGGCGGCCATTTGATGCCGGCTGATGTTGTGTTCCATTATTAACGGCATACCTTCCTCTTTATAATGAAATAAACATCCGATCATTTATCTCAAAAAATGGCATTTTTCTTTGAATATCAAAATAACACCTCTTATTGGAAAAAAACTTTATATGCACATTTTCGTAAAGTAACGTGCTACATTGTAAAGTGTGGCCTCGTAACGTCGCACAGAGGAAAGGCCACGTTCTTATTTCACGGCATACCTAGATGTTTAAACGCCAAAAAGATTTTAAGTTAAGCAAAGTACGCAGATCGCGTTAATCTGTACCAAATTTGAAGCAAATTGGTCCACTCCTTTAGGCTCTAGCTCAAATAACAGTGGACCCACAGACGCACTGACGCACAGGCCGACGGACGGCTTGACGAAAAACACTTTTTCGGACTTCGTAGTGTTCATCGTAGTGTAAGTTTGCAACTACACATAGATTATAATTTCATTAATGTTCAAAATGTACGCCTAGTGCTGCAAAAATTCAACGATTGGTTCTGCGAACAGCAACACAGGAGGGGCTGTCTTTTTTTCGCGTCCCGGGAGACCTCGTGCAGTTCGAAATGATGCTCGAGTGCGAGTTAGTCTTAGTATTTATCTAAACACCCAAACTTCCACCAGACGATTTTGATAGCAGTTGGTGATATATTATGTCCTGCAAAGAATTGTATGCTAGTTATAGCTATTATGTGTATTGTATTGGAGCAGGGTTGCCAGTTTAGTGGTTTTCTTCCCAGGTTTGGGTTTTATTTTTCGTGGGGGGAGGATGTGACAGGAAGAAAATTTGTATACCTGTTTCATTTTCACTACAATTCTGTTACAACTCTCAATTTAATCTATATTACAAATTTTGACACTTTCAACAAATAAATACATTAGGTACAATAATTGCAAAAGCTTTGTATTTGTATTTATCGAGGCTTGGTATTCGATTTCTTTGATTGTATTCCATAAATCTTACAATTTTTAAGGGCGCACACACACTACCTCACAAAAAATAACGAAACAATCGAAAGCATTTATTTGTTTAGGATTCTGTTTTTGTCTCGTTAATTATTATTGAATGTTTGGTAAATTGGTTTTTTGTCATATGATTTTAGACAGCAAATTGTGAAAATTTATAAGAATTTTCAAGTTACCAAACAGAATAACTGTAAATCTCGAATCTCTATTCATTATTATATTGTTCTTATTTGTTATTCTTTTTGAATGTCAATGGTTATCTGAGTGCTGTGAAAATTTGTATAGAAAAAAAATCTTTTAAAAAATTCCAAGGGCCCTACTGGGAATTTTCAAAAATACAAACAAAATAAAAAGTCAAAAAAATTTAGGGGTATTTATAGTTAAAATGTAGGACATTAAGGGGTTTGAAAACTTTTATGAGGGGACATTTTTTGTTTCAAATAGCAACACTAGTGTGTTAACTTTTTTAAAAACAACGCAGAAGTTGCGGTTAATGTGTATGGCGTTTAAAACCAAACAATTATTGAAAGTTTTTTTAAGGTTTTCAAATTCAATCTGCAACCGCGTTGGCCCTATTTAACGGCGCCTGATTTTTTCTTTGGAGCTACAAAAATGTTCAGATAGATGCAAATTAACCAAGAACTATTCAACAAATTAAGACCACTGTATGAAGACGAACGATAATCCAAAGGAATCGAAATTATGTAGTAACGAGAAAAAAGAATGAAGTTAAAACGTTATAATAAATTGTTAATTAAGTGTTTCAGCCCAAATGGACGGAAAAACAAATAATTTCATATGATTAGCTTTAAGAAGAATGGTAAAAATAAGTATAAAACTTTAAAATAACATCTTAAGAGCGTTTTAATTAAAACCCCTGGGCCAAGGGCACTTCCTTTTCTCTAGAAGTGATATTATGGTAATCGGAAGATCCTAGTGGAGATATAAGTCTTGTTTTAAAGGATTTCAGTACTAAATTATTTGTTCATTGTAAAAGCATTCACTGACGTCATCAGCAATCCGCTGCATTTGAATTCATGAGCTTTCTCAAATCATACAAAAGAATAACGAAATGTCAAACTGATACATATACCTTTGTCAGGCTTTAAGTTTCTGAGTTCAAATCTCATCGAAAACACGCAATACCTTCTTTAACAAAAATAATAAACAACATGTCCTTCGAATATAAATCCCGTCTGGCATAATATAAATATATCTGCAGCTTTCCCAAACCAATCCAAATCAGGCATTTTAACATCTCAATCCCTTTTTTTTATCACATTGCGTCTGTATTATACTCCTCCCATGAATCGTTCATGAAAATTAATGTCTGACAGTATAGAAAAAGTTTCTGTCTCTCGGTTCAAAAATCGCACCCCATTATCGCAATTCGATGTGAAATTCGAGCACAGCAGCTCCAGCGTTGCCTTTTTTACTAAACAACACATAGATACCATAATATCAGGACCGCATTCAAGAATCAGAGCCCACCCCTGAAAATAAAATATGTCACTGATTTGTATCGTCAAAAAAGATTGACCGCAATTAATACGCCCAACACTGTTAGGCTTTTTTGTTGTGATGATGATTTTTTTTTACCCAGCTTATGGTGAAGTGATAAACGCCACACGCCACCACCGCTGCGCTCTGCCACTCTAGATATACTCATGGCCCCTATATCAGACTGGTTTTTCCGAAGTAAAATCGAAATATTTATCCCTGACACTCTGTCGCCTGCCTGCCAGCCTACATAAATGTGGGAAAATCATTTTGTTTCCATGGAAGTAGTTATACTGCTGCTATATGCCATCACCAAGATGGCTATCCGTGTCATAATGAAGATGTTCACTTAAAGGCTTCCACAAAGAATTGAATCAAGGCATTGGTGGTATGGAACTTTATCCAACATGAGAAAGAGAATGAGAAAAAAAATCACCAAATTCCAGAAAGAAGTCTTTCTGTTTGAAAATAGAAAATACCAAAGCAATTCTCTTTTTTTACAAGTTCCACAATAAAAATAAAAGAGGTCTAAGTAACATTTACCACCAAATCTTTGCAAAATCACATTTTGATAGGATCTGAAGGACTTTGAAAAAGGGTATTCAAAATCAAAAATTTGTATTAAAACCCCAGAATGGTCGTAGAACTCTGCTCATTGTATTACTAGGAAAGATGTTGTTAGTGATATGAATAAAACGGAGAACTTACTCAGAGTAGATGCTCCATAAGAATCAGAAAAGGTGCTAGAATAAGTAAATGCTCGCGTTTCGAATGAATAGAATTATACTCGAACCAGTGATCACTCCCTCTTTCACACGGAGTAGGTGCTCTCATACCCCTAGTCAAATTCTGTTGCTTATTTTTTTTTTGTATTTGCAACTCGAATTCTGTTGTGAAGGATGGCAAAACGTTGCTTGACTTATGCAAAACATCGTTAAATTATAACTCTTTCGCGAGTAAAGCACTTATAAATAGAAAAAAATTTTACAGGAGTATCTGGATTTTGATACTCCGATCGGGGAGTAAACCCGTATCCTAAATCACAAAGTAAAATGGCACTAGCTTCATTTCATTGCATGATTTTAAATACGCCAGAATTTTTCCAAATTCGTTAATCATGCACCGATCCTGGCCATGAAAGGTCAACACTCGTAAATTCATTTCTGGAATTGCATGTTGCCAGGAACTTTAATGCTGTAGAATCCTTTTCTGTGAATTCGTACTCATACTCGTTCCCATGAACAACTGGTTTGATGATAGAAACATGAGTGCAATAAATTGCACCTATCGCTGAAGGAAAGTTGTATTTTTCTTGCCATTAGCGTTTTGAATTCTGCAGTTCTTCAGTATAGTTGTAGGAAATTTTACTGCACTTACAAGGAAAACAGTTTTAGAGACCGTGGACTGGGGCCCAATTCCGCAAGCGTGAGTTTTTGCTGTGTGCACAAAAAATCAGTGTACACATTAAATTATGCGATTCCGCAAGAGTGAGGTGCAATTTTTTTGACAGATAAAGCGTACACAGATAGGCAAATTTATTCACGCATATTTTGAGCGTGAATAGAAAGTGTATACGGAAAACTATTCACACTTGCGGAATTGAGCCTCTGGTGTATTCCAATGTCTTCTCCAACTCCAGTTTGATAACCTGGATCACCTACATATGTAGCGAAGGAAAATTCGCAATTTTTACAATGCTTGTTAAGGCACCATCCCTTGTTTCTGAACTATTCCCAAGAATATGAATTGTTGAATCTGTATAGAACAAACACAAGAAGGAGTAGGCGCTACTCTCGATGGAGTACGTGCTTTGCTTTATTCATACATTTTATTGGAGCAGGTGCTTGTTTTGAGGAGATGCTCATCAAACACGTAGATGCTCAATTTTTGAACATCTTCTCAAGTGTTTATTCATACCGCAAATGGAGCACCTGCTCTTAAAAGTTGAGTTTTGAGCAGGTGCTCCTTTTTATTCATATCACCCTATGTGTCGATAAATCAAGCTTTGACAATGTGAATTTGGGTTTAAAAATTTAGCTTTCATCAGAAATCCGGCGTTGGCATTGCATCCGTTGACAAAATGACAGATGTACACGTACGTAAGACGTGAGAAGATCATTAGATATCCTTGCCCTCGAATCACTCATGCACAATTTTCAATGTAGCGTGAGCTGTGCGGCATGTAGCGCCATCCTGTTGAAACCACATCTCGTTTGTGTACATATCATCCAATTCAGGATCATCGACATATGCGCTCGCCATTGGGGTTGATGGCTCCGCCAACGTCGTTCTCAAAGGAATGTGGACCTATGAAACCGCCATCGCCACTGTGACTTTTTTGGGATGCATTGGACGCTCGTGGATCTCATGTAGATTGGTATCGTCTTAGATTGTTTGTTGATGTTTCCATAGATCCAGAAATGAGCCTCATCGCTGAAGATGATTTTTCGATGAAAACTAGGGTCAGTTTCTAACTGCTCCAGAGCACATTCAGCGAACACGCACGTCGTTGTCTATGGTCGTTTAACTTTACCTCCTGGGTCAGTTGAATTTTGTACGGGTGGAGGCCTAAGTCACGACGCAAAATTCGTAGAGTTTTGGCCGGCGGAAGACAGAGTTCTTGTGAGCGACGCGAAATCGACTGCATACTCTCACGGACAGTGGCGATGTTTTTGGCAGATCTTGCTTTTTGTCGGCGTGCGGGTATTTATTGGTTGATCGTTTACTAAACCAGTACATTCAAATTTACCCACCACACTGCGAATAGTCTTCTCCAGTAGGACGATTATGACGACCGTTAAATAGGCGAAGCGCGCGGAACGTTGCCCAAACAGGACACCCATTTTGATAAAACAATTTTATCATTTGCAGGTGTTGTTTTGAACGCTTTATCCGTCGATAGTGAATTGGAAAAAAAAGACTGAATAAATGGCAGCCAACTTCACAGATGTAGCTTCAACAATATGGCCGCTCTCAACTGTCAAAGTTTGGAAGTTCCTATTGGAAGACCCTTTATTAAACTCATACATAACTTCCTATTGAGTCGTATCTTGTTAGTCGTTGTTGGTCTATTCCATTGAATAAACAACAATGAACTTTAAGACCGCAATCGCTCTTGTTTACCTTCTTGCTTTAAGGCTCTCCCAAACCAACGCGAATATTTCAGAACGACGACGAAACTTTCGCCTGTCTTAATTTATTTACATGGAGATTAATGGGAGATTCCACACTGGCATGATGCGAATCTTCGAACATTATTCAGTCGTTGCATATCCGCCCGAATGTTTCGCGTTGGTTTGGGACAGTCGTTAAATTTTTTTTTTTTTTTTTTTCAATTCTAATTTTTGAGATTTTTTTGGAAATTTAAAAACAAAATTAAAAATCAAAACGTTTATCTAATCATCCTTCCAAAAGCCATTTGAGCTAAATGACATTTTTTGTTTAATTATCTTCAGAGTGCAGATCAAGATTTATTTAATTGGTCTTCTTCTTGCCTCCTCCTCAAGAGATAGAATTTTCAACATAATAAATTCTTAATTAGTTTGTGCAGTCTTAAAGTGACTTTATGCCGTTTCCACAACGTCAACCAACTCTTAACTTTCTTACATTTAAGTTGACTTTAAATCAGTCCAGTGGCTTGTCGTTATTATACCTCCTCCAGAAATACAACATTTCGCACATAAAAAGAAAACAAACATAACTTTTTGTTTTATAAACAAGACATCAATAATTTAGTCATACTTTATCCATTCCAGCTGCCTTCTGCTATATCCAGAACAACAACAACACAAACACACTATTATATACTTGCCTCTGTCAAATGTGTTGATTCCGATTTTATGATGCTTCCGGTTTTGTGCATGATTCGTCCTCTCTTCTCATAACAAAACTTCAAGATTGATTGAAATCTGAAGAAGATTGAAAATTTTCCCGATTGCAATACTTTACCGTTTACCCACAGGAGCAAGTAAAAAAGAGGAAACCCATTTCGACACCGCAGGCGGCGCATTTTGGGACACCCACACCCGTACATCTGTATACGTATTATAGCCAAAGAGCTTCTGGAGGACTATTTAATGACTTGCTGATGGTTTTGGGATCATCTTCTCTGGGGATTGTGTTGTGTGGCTTGCTGGCTTGCCTTTTTTGCGTTGCTTTATCCAACGAGCACTTGATGGTAAACTGCAAGCGTAAGCAGTAATTGAACATGTTGCCTAATTGATGGTGCGAAGGCAAATTAGTTTTCAGGGTTGCAGGCAGCAGGCAGGCGTTGGTTGAGAATCTGATCTTGAGATTTCGCAAATGCGATATGAAAGGCATGCTTTTGTTGTTTTCGTAAATGTACACATGTATGTATGTATGAAACAACACTTTACATACATATATACACTTCTGTACACAATGTATGTACTTGATTTCAGGTAGCAACAATTGAAAACAGCAGAAGCAGGCATATCGACTTAAACATTAGGCCGACAAAAGGCTGTAATGTATAGATACTTTAACTTTATGTATATATGTATGTATGTACACTACCGTGATTCTGTTTACTCAGTTGAGTACTTAAAAGCGGAAGTTGTTTCTCATTAAATTTTGCTAAATAAGCTTTGACAATCTGAGCCCCTCGAGGGAATTTGGCTTCTGTTTGTATTCACTCTGGTGCTTATACCCGGTTGTGTCTATACAGATCTTTGTGATGTCGATAAATGACATTTTCGCACCCTCCGTGCTCCAACACATTTGATAGATAGGTATGTAGATATATGTATATCCGTGATTATGTTGCTCGAAGGATTGTGGTTGCGATTATGTGGAAGTGGATGCCTCTAGTCAATGCCACCACTTCGACTTCAGGTTGCATTATTCTTGATCCTTGTATGTGGCTGTGGATGTATATGTATCTCTGTGTAATGTACGATTATTTTGAGGGTGGCTTTGAGGTCGTCACACCATCATGTTCTATAGATTTGATGCAGTAGTATTAAAAATGAAATGAAGTGTTTATTAGATGGCAGATGGTAATGATGAAATGAGAAGAAGGATTTGCGACACAAAATTGCAAAGTGTAAAAACTTATTTAAAGCAAATTACAGAAGACAAGTTAACTTTTTCGTGTGATGAGATATATTCTTTCAAATTGGCGAAGAAAAGGTAGGTAGATACGGTGGAAACCCATCACATTGAGGTTCATGTGTAACCTACGAATAAACATATTAAATGTAGTGAGATTTTTGAAAACTTATAATCACCTTATTCAAAATAACCTCTGAAAACTAATGTAACTGAAATGGTGTTTTTATCCATACAAACAATAGTAAACAAACAAATTTTGGATATTTTATTCGGTCGGGTATTTCGAAATTAAATTCAAGTTTTTGATCTTGAAAAGGTGCGTAATCATTTTTATTCTGATTCAATCTCTTGAACATAGGGTTTAAATGAATAAATAACATACATACCTAACGGTAAATTTAACAAATGAATGAAGAAAAAAATGTTTAAGACGGAAAGATTTCTATTGCAGCCTTATGCGCAGAACTAGGTTTTTCCATCTTTATTATACCTTTTTGGTGTTAAGGGACGAGAAATATTAAATACCAGGAAGTCAAAATAGCCTGGCACAGGGAACTGCCCCTATTCTATCACAAATTTCCGAATTTGTCCCAATATATTAGGACCTACTATAGTCTGTCAAAGCTCTTTAAATCCAGAAATCTCACCATAACTTAAAAACTGCTGCTGTACAGGACCATGGTCCTGCCAGTACTCACATATGGATCCGAGACTTAAATTCTTAGCCAAAGGGACTCCAACCTTTTAGCAGCGTTCGAGAGAAAAGTTTTAAGGAGAATTGTTGGCCCCATATGTGAGGAAGGACGATTCCGGAGACGGTACAATCATGAATTGTACGCAATCTACCTTGAAGCAGATATCGTGACAAAAATTAAGCTCGGTAGACTCCGGTGGGCAGGTCACCTAGCTCGCATGAGCGAAGAGGAACCTGCTCGGAAAGTTCTTTGTGGTATACATTCTGTGGTAGACGACAGCGTGGTAGACCATGCTTGCGCTGGAGAGATGGCGTAGACCAGGACGCCTTAAGGTACGCAACTGGATGGTGGCGGCTAGAGACCGGGTTTGGTGGAGAGACTTGTTGAAGGAGGCCTGGACCGGACCCCGGTTGTCGATCCGATGATGATGATATTAGGTAATTATAGTGGGTAAGAGCATATTAAAGCGAGGAGAATAGTGCGAAACATGTCAGTTCACTTAAGAACTCAGGTTGTTCGAGTCATTGTTGACGGAAAATTGTCTTCAAAATTTGTACATCAATTTATGTTGAAAAATTCAAAACTCTCTCAGATTGAGATTCCAATTTCCTGAAAATGTTAAATTCAGTAATTGTACAGCTTTCAAATTACGCTCCCCTCATTTTATCACAAATAGAGAGGAGTCCCTTTGGTCATTTAAGGAAATTTGTACGGACAACATTCTGCGATTTTTACCTGAAATTTTGAAAATGAAGCCCAATTTACAATAAATATCCCAATCTGGCATAATCGTGATGCTGTTACCTGCAAGTGGATGAGATTCAAGGGGGTAAAAAGGATTTCAACGGGAAGGGGGGGAGGCAGATGTTCTTAAATTGCTTTTATTTTAAAAATAAGTTACTGTTCTGTCCAAAAGCCCTAGGACATAATTAGTGCATACCTGCTATTTTAGTAAGAACAAACATTCAAACGAAATTAGGTGTTAAAATTTCAGTAAATTCTGACATTAAGTAAAAAATCATTCATTTTCGTTCCCTTAACTCTATAGTGTAATTTAAAAAAAAATCACCATCCAGTTTGTGAACCGACGAAATTTGAACTAGAACTAGAACTCGAACTAGAACTAGGCTGGTTCATATGTATTTTTTTTTTTGTTGCACAAAACAGCTCCACTTTTGTGTGTCCCAAAATAAGTTCTTTTATAGATTATAGACCATACAATATCCAAACTCAAGTGAAAATTTCATGCGCAGGTGTTTTGACAGTCACAAGAGTTTTGGAACAAAAACTGAACTGCATCTTCAAATAAGAAATATATCTTTCCCTGCTTCACTTTGAGACTTCGACTTCAAATTATGCAATCACCATTAATTTGACATCAAAAAGAATGCAGTCACTTGTTCCTCCATTTATTTTACAGCAAGCAGTTGAATGCACTCTTTCGGGAATTCATGCATTCTTTTGCATTGGCTTGCATTCGTTCAAATGAATAGTAATCGCATAATTTGCAGTCGAAGTCTCAAAGTGAAGACAATTAATGTAAAATTTTAATGGAATTCAATCAGTGGCGGATCCAAAATTCGGTGAAGTGGGGAGGGGGTCCAACTGCACTCAACTACTTTTTTCGATTTTTTGGAAAGATTTTCAATGCTATACATCACTGCATCAGAACCATCAGAATTTCGATTTCAATCACATAAAAAGACTGCCATACACCAGTTGAGAATGAATTATGTAAAACTCTTCTTTAAACCTTCATTAAGATTGAAAATATCTCTTAAAAAAAGTATTTTTCGGTTAACTTAAAAGCAAAAAAATAAGGCAATTTTCTCAAAACCATATGTTTATCCAAAATTCACCACACGGTTGCACAGACTTACATACGGACTGACGGACGAACGGTGATGTGACGAAACATTTTTCGCACCCGAGTAAAAATTACGGAATCTTCAATTCAGGTTTTATGACATTAAAGTTATCGGAAATTTATTTAATTTTAACTTGCAATTTAAATAAATAGGGTTAGGTGCAACTAACTGCTTAATAAAGATTGTTCGAGAAGTGAAAATCTTATCATATCGGACCCTCCCTCCATAGGATTTTTTGGTTCTATGGGGGGGGGGGGGGGCAGGGTCCGGCCCCAAAAACCAACCCCGTGGATCCTCCACTGAATTTAATGAATGATTTTTAAGGACTGTATTCACAAACGATTGCATTCTTTTACTGCCATGTTGGATGAATTATGAATGGAATCTAAATTTATGTGCAACTTTATCGTTATCCACACGGTAAAACCACCTATTAAATATAGTTGGAAGGTTGACACAAGACTTATCTGTGAAATTTGTATTATAATCAGTATCACTACATAATAATATTAGGCTTTTTTTTCATTTCAAATAGCAAACAATATAAAGTAAAGAGTTAAGATTAAGGCTCCAGGATCATAGCACTCCATTTTTGGGATGTTCGTAAAAAAGGCGTGACATCTCAAAAAAGGTTTTCTAGTGCTCAGCCACAGAAAATTTGGAATTAATGGTTTAAGTTTTTCAAGGCCATCAGCGATTTTTAGCATCTCTTTTGTGGGATATTCGCAAAAGTTTCAGGCATTGTATTTTTAAAGACTTTTAAATCCATTTTCTGAGCCTGACAAATTTTTGAAACTAGTTGAGATTTTTGGACCAATTACTGACCTTTTAGATGGAATACTTTTTTCCGAATATCCCACATTATGGGGTTCTTAGATCCTGGAGCACAAAATTTTATCAGAAATATGCTAAGAGAAAAACATCCCTTAAGAGAAACATTTTTGCGCACTTTGGCTTTTCTCAACTGTTTTTGAAATGCCTTTACTTGTATTTGTATTTTTTGGCTACTACCATACTTACTGATTCGTCTGATATTGCTTAAATTTAGCAAATATTCACTTCTAAGGACTACAAAATATTCTCAAAGCAAAATTGATCTGAGAGAATAATCCAGAAAAGAGTATCAAATTATGTGAATAACGAAACCTTGTAAATAATTATTTTTATTTATGATGACAGACTGAAGAAAATTGATACGTCAGCTGGCACTCAGCCAATTTATGGAAGTGCGTGCAGAGAAAAGTCAAGTGGACACTCGGAGTAAATCATCAACTTTAAGGGAGGTATGTGGATTTCACAATTTCTTGTCTTGAAATTTTATAATTAAGCACGAAATTCATTAACTTCTACTTAAAATATGGAAAGGCAAAATAATTTAAAAGCTAAATAATGATATGCAAAATATTTACCTAGATAAATTCGAAATACTATTCGCCATGCAAACCCATGTTTGTTACAAATCCATCATGTTCGTATTCTCTGATTCAGAAAAATATTAAAAAAGCAACCAACTCTCAGTTAAACCCCAGTTAACTCATCAAATTTAGTGTGTTAACTCAGGATTTACTGAAACGATGCTTTGATGTTTTATCCACCGAGTTTTTTTAGTCTTTCCGCTTGCATTATCGTCTGAAAAATGCTTTCTCAATTCATACTGTGGGTTTATTTACTTCTAGAGTTAGCTTACTCTGGTTCAACTTGCCACTGAAAACTGGGCCTTAAAGTTTCAGTATCTGCATTTATTTATGGAGCCCATATAATTTAAAAAAAAAAGAATGTGCTTCCTTTATAATTTCACTAATTTATTTAAATTTGTTTAACTGTAAAATTGAGTTTTGAATGTATATGAAACGATTCTGCACAGTAGTGTTCCCAAAAGCACCAAGGCCAATCCAATTTTTGTTTAAATATAACACAAACTCCTTTATTTATTTATATATATTTTATTATCAATAACAATACTTTTATAAATTTACTTTCAATAAATAAGTCACTAGCTGCATAGTATTACCAGCTTCATAGCTTGTCATTTAAAGTCCATAATAAATTTCCATATCGCAAAAAATAAAGTAAAACAAATCGGATTTTCATCAATAAACTTCAGAGCATTTTTGACCGCCAACTTGACTACTAACGAAGGTTTATCTTTTTGAAAAAATATATCAATAATAAATTGTCACATAAAAATCATAAATCAACTAAAATATGGCCCGTTAAATGGCATCTCAAAAAAGATTCATTAATTAAAGCCAATAACAACAACAGCAAATACTTAATCGGATTATCTTCCCTCCACATCTTCAACATAAAAACATAAGCCTATTTCCGCCTGCGTCAATATGCCAGCTAGAACTATGGTTACGATACGCGAGTTACATTCTTCAAATTGATTCCACTAACCAATATTGAATCTCAAAAAACACTGTCATTGATTTTCTCGAACTCCATTACGAACAACGTACATATGTATATAGGACTTGCCTGGTGGAGTCATGTAGAATGATGTATGTCGTTTATGCGAAAACAACAACACAATCAACAAATCGCTAGTCAAAGTCAGCTCAAATATTTTGTCAATAAAAATAATAAAAAAAAAAAAAAACCGAAATATAATCTCGACCCTTCCTAAATGGCTGCTGCGTTAGTAACTATCGTCAAAGGGCAAAAAGTCTCTCTATTTTGAAAACACTGTATTCACAAAATAAAGCTGTCCATGGCACAAATATGTTTTAACAAGATATTGAAATGTAAGCAAAACACGGATTTTTATATTTATTCGAATGTCTTTCTCCCGCAGTTATATAAACGTTGCCCTTGCCGTTGCCGTTGCCATTGCTGTTGTTGGAAGAAATGGCTGGCACTGTCAGAGAGGAACCATTGAAAGGAGATATTGGGTTTCTTTAAGGAGCTTGATGGACAAAAGGGAAATGCCGATAAGAATAAAATGAAATTAAATAGGAAACTAAAATGTCCCAAATGGAAAATGAAGCGGAAATCAATGCGTCTCTTTTTTTAGTGGAACTGGAAGCTGTCATCTTGTGTATTATATCTATCCTGAAAAATGTCTTAAAAAAAAAAAAATGAAAAACAAAAAAAATTATTTGATCTGTTTCAACAAAAAAAAAAACACAAAATTCTTCCGGAACATGGGTGTTTTGTTACAAGAGTATTTATTACAGAACCCTTGTTTCTTACGCACAAAGTCCTAAGGATCTGAAAATTCTAATTTATTTCGCTTTCATTGCCACAAATTTTAAAACCCATATAAGTATGGGGATATAATTTTCGAGCTTTATTTTTTTTTAGTTTAAAAATATTTCTTTGAACAAAAAAAATAAATTCCTTAAGATATTATAGAGTGGCTGCAATTTTTGCAAGAAATCATTCATTGAGTAAATTCAAATAGAAAATAGTATTTATTTTCAAATCAATATGTTTAAGACGTAAATAAACAAAAATATCCTAAATTCATGATGGAGTTTATTCCAATTGTTAATTAATTGAAAGGTTGTGTTCTGTTGCATAATAAATAGTATAGTGGTTATTGTTGAAAGTAAATAGGGATTTCTTGGTGGCCTTCGTGCTCTTAGCAACTTGAAGCAACAAAAAAAATGATCGACAACATACAAACATATGTAGGATTATTCAAAAATTTAAATTATTTCTTTTTATAAATAAACAAATAACAGAATATGAAGAAAATTTGAAAACTTTTGAATTTTAAACCTTTAACATGGTTTGCAATGCAATAATTTTGAATGACAAGACCAAAATTTGTTCGACTCAGATTTGCTTTTAACTGAGTATCCTCTTTACAACGTTGTCAAACTTATCTCAACCAAATTGTAGGTACATTTATTAATAATAATTATTCCTATTTCGTGACCTTTTATAATTTATATAATAATCCTAAGCGGGCTTTAGGTCTTTCTTGATTTATTTTTTGACTGTACGAAACGTCGTCTATTTGATAACAATCAAAAAATAAATCAAGAAAGACCTAAAGCCCGCTTAGGATTATTATATATTTATTAATAATAAATTATAATTCTATCAAATAATTTTTTTGCACAAGATACTTCGACGAGGACAACAATTTCAAAACTATCTTGCTGAATGTTGACAAACGAAGACGAGCATTGCAATACCCGAGGAATCCTTAACCAAATCCTTAAACAGCATTGCCATATGCATTTGGAATTAGTCCTCGAACACAATGGATGCGATCAGTGGCGGATTTAGGTTTTCTGCCGCCTTAGGCTCTTTTGAGTACGCCGACCCCTTATTTTTTTTTAACTAGATTCTTTTAATTGCCTTTATTCTTAATCGTTCTTGCAGACCAGTTAGGTGCAGGAATATTTTGGAAACACAAATCAATAACAACTTTTGTAGGTGTGTATACATAATGTAATTATGGATTCAAAATAGCTTTTAACGGCCTTTAGTCCATAAAAATTGGCGTTTCGTCCCGTGCTAAGTCTTCTACTTGGCTGATGTATAGGGTGTTTTCTTTAAGACGTGTGGTTTTAAATCTGGCAATACTTTTTCAGAGTTGGTTTTTTTGACAGCAGTTACTTCATTTATGCTCAATTTGGTTTGCCATTTCATAATGAATAGACTAATGCCTGAACAACGCAAGCAAATGGGCTCGATACGAAATTGCTGTTGATCCGGATTTTCACAAGAAAATTATTTTCAGCGATGAGGATCATTTTTGGATGAATGGCTACGTCAATAAGCAAAACTAACGCATTTGGAGGTACAGATAATCCTCAAGCCGTTGTTGAGATGCCGTTACATCCTCAAAAATTCACTGTTTGGTGTGTGCTGTATAGGCAGAGGGAATCATTGGTCCATAATTCTTCAAAACTGAAGCCGGCCATGATTAATGACTTTTTCGTGCCTGAATTGGAGGATGTTGATGTGGACGACCTTTGGTTCCAACAAAATGGCGCTACATGCCATGCAGCTAACAAAAAAAATCCATTTATTGAAGGAAACTTTTGCTGAGCGCATTATCTCGCGTTGTGGGCCTGTAGCGTGGCCTCCAAGATCGTGCGATTTAACACCGCTGGACTATTTTTTGTGGAGTTATGTGAAGTCGTTTGTCTACGCAGATAAGCTCGAGATGATTGACGCCTTGGAAGAGAATATTCGGCGTGTTATTGCTGACATACGGCCCCAATTGCTGCAAAAAGTGGTCGTAAATTGGGCCTCTCGGCTGTATTTTATTCGAGCCACTTTCCCGAAATCATTTTTTAAACATAATGGCAAACCCTTGTCTTTATAATAAAGCTTAATTCTTGGCCATAACATTAAATTGTATGCGTTTTATTTCTTCTTGAAAACACACGTCTAAAAAAAACACCCTTTATTTCAGTAGTATATAGAATTTGTATTATAAAAACCTTCATATAATGTAATTATGTTGTGATTTACGAATATCTATTTTATAGACATACATAGCTGCGTGGATATAATTCCTATGGTGGACATGTAGAAAGTTTTTCATAATAAAATTGGATTAAAGCTCAGCACCACTAATAAGGAGGAGACTGATCATAGGCGGCTTGGCATCCCCTGTAAAAAGCTGTATCTCTAGCCAAATTATGAAATTATATATTAATTCGTAAGCAATTGGTGGTAGCACCTGTTGTTGTTGATGTTCAAAAATGTATACATACTTACATTATTTAGGAATAGAATAGGGTCATATTGATTTTTTTTAAATCTTAAATTTTAAATCTGCTAAATAATCTTAAAAAAAATTGTGGGTGTCAAGTTTAATAGAAATACATCAAGTAATTCTTGAATTAATTAATTCTTAACAAAAAAAAATTCAATTTAAATAAAAAAAAATTAAAATTTTGGTATACAATTTATTTACAACTTTTTTAACAATGTCAATAAGAAAGGATCAAAATCAGTTAATATATATTTTTGAGAAAATTGGAAATAAAAAAAAAATGATCTATGGGAGATAAATTTGCATTTTTCGTATATTTTTTCATAAAATGTTAAAAAATTGTAAAAATTACTGAGTTTTTTTTAAGGTGTGGGCATGTTTAAAAAAAAAAAATGAGATCTTTATTATTAGCTAAAAAAAAATGTACGGTAGATACCTTTATTTTAGGTTAACAAAAAATGAAAAAATCGTGTGCGGGAATGCCCAAAAAACCACAAAATGCTTACAGAAAATCGATCCACTTGTTTAGGCTGTAATATAAAGGAAAGACAAACGGACAGAACTGCGAGACCCATTTTTTTCGACTTTGCTATAATCGTTATGTCAAGTTTGATCAAAATCTCGTGTTCGATTTTTTTTACGAACCTATAACTTGCCATAATGTACATATATATCACAAGTAAAAATATTCCTACATGCAATGGGTTTTTTCTTACATGTTCTTGTTCATATTGCTTAGAGATGGAAGTTGCAAAAAACACTAGAAAAACTAAATTCAACTACAAACCTATTGCGATTTTTGTTTAAAAACGCAAAAAAGACCTTTTCTCTAAGATTTAAATATGAAAACCTATGAACATATTATGGTTTTTATTATTATACCTAATATACAAAAAAAAACGCTCAAAAAATAATTTAAAAAATAAAAGTTGTGTAGGCTCGCACTACCTCACAACGAAATTTCACATGTTGATAAATTAAATTGCAATTTTGAATGTGCAAATCATTTTTTTTTTTTTTTAAGTTCAAACTTAATTGATTTACTGCCCATTTTGAGAATCATTTATTTTTCAGCTCCCCCAAAGAAAAAGATAAAGTACAAAATATTATTTTGCCATTTTTGCAATAAAATTGAACTTTCTCAACAAATTATCCATAGTCCTCCTAAACTACTTTTTCACTACAAAATATTCTCAGGTCTGTTGCCGCCTCCATGTGGCCCACTAGCACCCACAGGCATCATCGCTCACTTTGAGAATCAATTAATTTTCTGCGCCCCAAAGATTTTGCAGCCCTAGGCCCGGGCCTCACGGGCCTAAGCCTAAATGCAGCACTGGATGCGATAAGAAAACGAGACGTAAGTGTGACGAGATCTCGTCGTTGTTGTTAAATAAGTTTCAAACTATGACGAGGATATGGATAATTAAAGCATTTCACGTCGTCACGTTACGTAAAATTAATTGATTAAGAAATTGTAAATCATTAAGCTTTAATATTATTTTGTTACATCTCGTCAAAAGTCTCTTGCCATTGAGTTGGGAAATGGTTTTATAATTACAAAATGCTAACAGTGAATCGTGTCACGCTCTCGTCTCGTTTTCTTGCGTCGCGTTTCCTTTCTTAATTCTCGTCCCAATTTCGGAGCCTTTACTGAGGTGAATTGGTGAGTTGAAATTGCTAAACCACGGATCGACAAAATCGGTGAACTAAAATTGCTGTACCAAGGATAAAAGTTTTAACGATATCGACGTTTGTTCAGCTGGCCCTTAGGGTTAAGCCTGATTCACAATGCGAAGAGCAAACGAGACGTGAGAGTGACGAGAACTCGTTGTAGTTGTCAAACCAATTCCAAACAATGAGAGTATACCAGAGTAAACACAATGCATTTCTCGTCGTCACGTCACGCCACGCCGGCCGCGCTGTAAGTTCGAAAAATTGAAAAAAAGACGCGACGTGACAACGATTTTCATTTTTGGTAAGTAATTTACAGATTTTTCAAAAAAAAAATGATCAAAAGTATTTAACAAATAGATATTGATATACATATCTATTGTCTTATTGTATCTTATTTTATTTATATTTAATTGATTTAAGGCTTAACTACATAAGCCAAAAAGTAATTTTGTACAAAAGTAAAAATATTTTTTCCCGCTAGTGCACTTGTTTTGTGAAAAAGAATATATAAATTTTTTCTTAGACCAAAATTTAATCTTTCTGCATCATTTTTATAAGTTTTCCAGTCAGAAAAACTATTCCAAAATGAGTTTGAAAATTTTCAATTTTGTACTTTTTCACTTTTTGGGCTTATCTAGTTAAGCCTTTATTCTTACAAAAATGAGTTTTTGTCGTAAAAACGCGAAAGCGTCTCTCGTCACGATCATGTCGCGTTTTCTCGTCTCACTGTGAATCAGGCTTTACGTGCGGCGATTCATTTTGACCACTGATCTCTTTATATTTTGACGACTCTCGTTTTGATCTCCCTCACCTCTCTTGGAAAGAAAGACATGCCATGTGAGGCAGAAGTATTTAATTTTTATGAAAATTCCTGCCTCACCTCACATTCTCTTTTTACCAAGAAATAGGAGTGAGATACGTCAACATGACTCCAATCACTTGAAGATTGTCAGAGCATGGACGTTTACAATTCTAATGGCTAAGCGAAAATCGTCAGCTTTATTTTGAAGTTTTACTTCTAGCGCGCGTACGTCATTACACCTACGCACATAGTGGAGTGGCCCGTTTATGCAAAAGTATTTTTGAAATTCATTTTTCGGGTGGGTTTATAATGCAAACTTTTTAATAAATTTAATTAACAAAAACAATCTTCGATCAACGCTTTTGTCGCTCGAATCCTTCACTTAAAAAAATTAAATTTTTTGTTCATTTGTCCCCAACAACTTGTTACACTCACCGCACCGCCTCCAGAAAATCATTTCAAATAAAAATCGATCTTGAAAGCCATAAATATTTATAGCGAGAGCATCACATAGATTTCATCGCAAATGGAATCTGTCAGGTGGAAACAATATCAAAGATGGCTATTGCTGATATGGCATCATCATTTGTCCGAAAAATGTGCTAAATCATTCGGAAGTAAAAAGCACTATGTGTTATTTTTTTGTTCGTCTTTTCTCCTCTCATCTTTTGGTCCGGGTTGTATACTTGTACCATACCATGTACCTCTGGTGTGTTTGTTTGCACGATTTTGTGTTGTTGATGTTGACCCTAAGTTAAATGCGGCAAATTTAATTTTTTTTTTTTTTTTCTAAGCCATGATCTGGAAAATGTGTGTTTATAAACTGACAAAAGCTCCAACCATGGAAAACCCCGAAGAAATAGCACTTTTGGTGAAATATTTTGAAGGTGGTTTTTCCGGGATGTCATATAGAATATATTGCTAATATGGGTGATGTGGGGTTTTTTGGGAGGATGGTTGCATTTTTGTCATCCTGTTTTCTGGTTCATGTGTTCCATTCTCAAATAGCCATCCTAGATTGTATCTTGTGTGTATGGTAGAACAGAAAATCTTGTGAAGGAAAACACTTTTATTATTCTGATGTGATAGCATAGGAGATAAATGTACGTATGTATATACAATGCAAGGGGATTTGATATCTGTGTTGTGGTGTGGTTTTATGTTTAGATTTTGAGTGGGAAAGGAAAATTGTAGTTTTTTTTTTGCTGATCATAGACAACGAGCATTTTAAGTGTATAATGGGTTTTTCGTCTTAGTTCGATAGTGCAGATAGAGTGAAATATAACAAAATAAGTATTTTCGATAGATTATGGATAAAAATAGATATATAAAGATATAAACAGTCTAAATAGTAGATACCTACCTATTACAATTTTTTTGAAAATTCATCAAGTAGGCAGTTACATAAACATATTGGGGCGTATTCATATTCGTTTGTTTCACTCGTGTTTTATTAAAGATTAAATGGCTCAACAAAATACAGTTATCATTTATTATACATTTTTTTTCTGCAAAAAAAGTGATGCTAAATCTTCTACTTGGCTGATTTGTTTGGCGAATTTATTCAACTTTTAGTGGGAATCTGTTTGCCATTAAAAAAAAAGCAGTTAATTTCCACCCATAAAGAGAATTTATTACATCTTAAACTTTTGTGGGATAATTTTCCACCTGGAATTCAAGGGATTATCGATTGCTGAAAACAGAAAATCATAAACCGCGAGCAGCAGAAAACTGTTTTTGATTATGGTCAACAAAATCACAAAAAAGAAGAAATTAATTCTCACACTAAGGGCCACTTTCACAGTCAACACTTACCGGAATAAGTGGAACTTAAGTTTCCCATATTAGGAATTTAAGCTAAATTTCATAGCCAGCGTAAGTGGAACTTAAGTCACCAACATTGGAGACTTAAGTGCCACTTATTCAAGTAACAGTGCACTGTGATATTGGGAATTAATCTTTCACATTCCCCACTTAAGTGTCACTTTCCTGACTGTGAAACTGGCCCTAAGGTTCACTTTTTCAGTGCAAGATTAAAGTTAAACCCATGTTAACATATAAAATTTGGTGAGTTAACTCAATATTAACTGCAGTCTCCAACAAAAAACTGCTTCGTCAGTTAACTGTGGGAAAATTTAATTCTAGAGTTGGCTAACTCTGGTTTAAGTGAGCACTAAAAAACTGGGCCTAGGTGCAAAACAACTCCATTGTTAAAAGTGAAGTTCTTTCTCACTAAAAAGTGTAATAAATTCTCTCTCTGTGTGAGAGTAAACTCCACTTTTAAAAGTGAAATAAAGTGTAATAAATTTCGATTTATGGTGCAAATTGCCATGAAATAACTGAAACTGAGGTTCAACGATATTTAAAGCATGCAATTGGCTGTTATCCCACATTAAACCATCGCTCATCCCCCGATATCGGTGAGCCAGATTCGCTGAACCATGGATCAATTTTTCAACTACGATTGTACAGCAAAATATTATGAGTTTTAGAGAATTCTATAAAATGTATAACTTGACATTAGAATGCTTACTCGGAAAAAGGAAATTGGAAAATAAAAATTAGAACTAATTTTTGTACAGTCCTTATTGTATAGTTAAAGATATACAAACATCATATGTGCTAAGTTTAAAGATTTTCTATCGATTTTCAAAACTTTCACCAACATTTTTAAAGTGAAAGTTGATCTATCAATGATTATAGATAATTTTTAAAAATATTGTTCAAATCCTATTTCACTCCTAAACTATGGCAGCTTGTATCAATCAGCCATATCACAAGCCTAGTCTTAACAGATGCGTACTACAAATCCCCAAAAAAAAAGTGCCATAGCTGCCGTGTCGTAACAGACATTCTGTCAAACAAAATCCAAGTTTGTGAAAAGTGATATCGGTATCGAAAGGGTTGATTTAATGTTTCTATATCGAGATTAGAAATACGAATCTGTTATCACGGAGTCTGTAATAAAGCCGTATATTGTTGTAGAAATAAACATTTTTTTTTTTTCATTAACAGATTGTTAATTCATAAATAAATAAAAATGGAATTAATTATAGTAAATATATATATAAATTTTCTTATTCCTAAAATTGTTTTTTTTTTTTTTTTTTGTGTGAAAATTACTTAAATGCTTGATATGTGTACGTTGATCTTAAACATCTCCATTTTTTTTTTTGTCATTTGACCCCCAAATAAATTTTATTCTGACAAAATTAATCAAGCTTAAAAGACCGTTAGGAAAAATAAACACCCTCGACTCAAACTCAAAACCATTTTCCCATACCTAATATTTAGGTATAGCTTATTTAAATCCATCGAAAATGCACCAAACTTAAGCGTGAGAACTTGATTGATCAATTGATTGATTACATCTCTCTATATTAATCCGCTTTCATATTTTAATATGAATTGCTTTTGAAATTCCTGCTGTGCGCGCACATAATTGCTAAATGATTTCGAAATTGGATTACCATTCGGTGCGTATACTCGTACATGAAAACGTTTTTCCAATAACCGATAATATTCCCCATCATCACGCCCTTGTTTTCAAAACACCAGCGATGATATTTTCCACCTCAGTGGCTGACGAGAGTAGGCCATTGGCTTCCACTATGCAGTATGCAGGCAGGCCCTTGCAAAACTATGCACAGCACCCGACCATGAGACCCACAACCACACCCACACCCACACCCACACCCTCAAAAATCCGGTGGCGAATGGTTTGTTGTTTTCTATATGTTCAGTTGTAGTTTTAGTTTTTCTTCTTCTTTTTTTTTGTTCCAGTGGCATTGGGGGATTGCTGTATGATATTTACACATCGGTGGAATTCAATTGTGTTCCTCCAATCACATTCGCATTAAGACCTCCACGTATTCTATGCTCTAAATTTAAGTACTACTCGTAGAGTAACTGTGCCCGCTCCGCATGCATTGTACTCCGCTAACCTAAATTCCCACCACAAATCAGATAACTTGCACCAAACAGGGTCGCGGTATAGGTTGACTGACATAGGGGTGTGGGTGATAAATCGATAAGGTGCAAAGTTCGCTGTGTGTAATGAGTGCGGCTCATATTAGCACAAGTCCACTCGGGCGTATGCGTACTCTCATTCATTAAACCGAGTCTGCCGCAGAGAATGTGTGCTAGTAGTGCATTTGGGATCATATCGATTTGGTTATTCATTTAACAATTTTCTTTTGTATGAGTGGTAATGATCAAAGAATCGAATTGAATTATGAATTTTTTTTCCAGGCCCCACGAAGACAATACATAAATAAACATGACTGGGTCATTTGAACTTGTTTTCAGCGAATTGTTGTGTTATTGTTGATTGTTGATTTTTAAGAATTTTGAATTCACTAGGAAGATGACTTCTGGAGCTCGTTAGAAATTGCATTTTAATGTTAGAAGTTTCAGTTTACTGGCACATGCTTAAGATTTAAGATACGATACAAAATAAAATAGTATTGATTGAGGTTACCCTACGAATAACTTTTACAATTTTTCTGAAGCGAAGCAAACTAAAATCAAATACAATATAACATGAGAGGGTTAGAGAATTTAAGTCAACTTCATCTTTAATGGTGTGGCTAGTGAGAAGGAGGCCTTCATCATAGGGATGAGCTATGTTCATCGATGCTAACTAAACATCGATGTTATGGGAAAAAACATCGATGTTTCAACATCGTTGTTTAACCATGTGTAAAATCGCAGCATCGATGTTACATCCAAAACATCGACATAAAATAAACCAAAAGATTCTTCTAGTAAAATGTAAAGGGAGCAAATTATGCCGTACAACACACACAGGCACAGATTACATATATGCAGTTTTGTATGGCTTCATAAGATTTCAATTTACCCGTGAAATCTTTTGCTCATGACCTCATGTTTATAACATCAACAATATTAAAACCGATTTCAATTATTTTACTACATTGCTGCTATTAGATTTGTTCAATGTTCGTTTGAGCTAAATATTTTAACATCGATGTTCAAGCATTAAAATCGTCATATCGCGAAATCGATGTTCAATGAAGCAACGTTTGCTCGTGTATTTTTTTGCTCAAGACTTCAGTTCATTATAATAACGCATAATCGATGTTCCATAAAGCACAAATTTGAATTGAAACGTTTGTTGAAAAAACGAACAAAAAAATATTTTCAAAAACATCGATGTTTGAAAATATCGATTTTAAAAATATCAATATCTTAAATTTTCAAAAGAACAAACGTAGTTGAATTAAAAGTTATTTATTTTATTTTCGAGAAGCTTTTCGGTTGGAAAACATCGATATTCAAAATTTTCATAACGATAAAAGTATTTTGAATTAAAAAATATGTTTGCAATAGTGTATGCTATTAAAGCCTATGGATTTAAACGTATTCGGTTAGGAAAACGGAAAGACACATATTTTCAAATCGATTTTGAAAAAAATCGATCTTTAAAATTTTCAAAGCTATAATGATAGTTTATATTTAAAAAATGATGAATTTTTATTTTCGAAAAGTTGTACGTTACCATAGGATGAACTCATGTAGACATACATTATAAACAGGTCATTATTTTGATGACAGAAACACGCCAAAACAAACATATTTCATGATTAATTTAAACGTATTGGGCCGAACAAAAATTGATAAGAAAAATTCATTAAAAAAACATCGATGTTGCTGTTTCGATAATATATTGACATCGATGTTGGGTCTTCGATGTTGGCACCGATGTTAGCATCGATGTATTTTCAGTATCGCTCATCCCTACGTTTATCAACTAATTGTGAAATATTAAAGATGGTGAGCTAGGAATCAAGTCGGTTTGAATGGCGTACTATAATAATTTAGGACCCAGGAGAGAGGAGACTGTTTATAAACAAATAACAATGAATACGAATGAGTAGTATTCAGCTTAAACCTTTACTGCTGGATTTGCACAAATTGCAATTACTTATTTTTGACTTCGATTAAATAAAGGGTGTTTTTTTTAAGGTATAGAACTTTAAGTTGGCAACACTATTTTAACTGGCGGCCATTTTGTCAGCTGTCAAGTGATTTGTTTTTAGTTTGGTTTGGCATTTCAACATGAATAGATTGACGCCTGAACAACGCTTCCAAAGTGTGCCCAAATGGGCCCAAAACAAGATTGCCGTTGATCTCAATTTTCATAAGCGAATTTTGTTTAGCGATGAAGCTCACTTTTGGTTGAATGGATACGTCAATAAACAAAACTGCCGTATTTGGAGTGATGATAATTCTTAAGTGTTTGTTGAGACACCGTTACATCCACAAAAACTGACTGTTTGGTGTGCATTATGGTTTGGTGGAATAATTGGTCCGTACTTCTTTAAAAACGATGCTAGCCAGAACGTTACAGTCAATGGTGACCGCTATAGAGCCATGGTTACTGACTTTTTCGTTCATCAATTAAACAACCATGATGTGCAGGAGCTGTGGTTCTAACAAGACGCCGCATAATATCACACAGCTCGTGTCATAATTGACTTATTGAAGGAAACTTTTGGTAACCGCATACTTTCACGTTACGGACCCTTGAATTGGCCTCCAAGATCGTGCGATTTAACGCGGCTTGACTATTTTCTGTGGAGATATGTGAAGTCGCTAGTCTACGCCGATAAGCCCGAAATGATTGACCACTTCGAGGACAAAAATCGCTGCGTTATTGCCAATATACAGCCACAAATGTTGGAAAAAGTCTTCGAAAATTGGACTTCCATATTAGACTACGTCCGAGCCAGCCGTGGCGGTCATATGCCAGAAATCATATTTGTATTATAATGCCAGAAGATTATCCTAAATTTCATGTCAATTTAAAAAAATCATCTCTATTTTATTCCATTTCAAACTTCTATACCTCTTAAAAAAACAACCATTTATACCAACAATGAGTTTGTTCTATTATTTTGATAATTTGAATATATTCAATCAACACCAGAAGTGCGTGGTTAAAAAATTTGAAAAAAATCCTTTAAGTCATACCAAGAAAAATGATATGTCTCTTGACTTATGTAGTAATTAAAGTTTAGGCAGGACGTAGTCAAAGTTTAAACAAAAATCCCTTTAATTCTTGTTTCGAGTATTTTTTTTTCTGAAATATATGTTCACCGTTATAGGTAGGTGGAAGCAGTAAAAAATAAAAGAAAACAAAGTTCTGAGATTCATTAAAAGACCGATGAAGAGGGGCAATGCAAGAGCGACAGTGACAGTGGTAGATAATGCTTTTCTTCAAGCACCATTCCTGTGGCATTTTTTCTAGAATTTCCTTCCGGGAAGAAAAAACGATGAGTAGGTAGAAAGTAAGTAAAGAAAAGTGTAAGTAAAGTATAGTTTAAGTAAAAATACAAAATACAGTGAAAGGTAAAGCAAAAGATGTGGTTGCTTTAGTAGTTGAAGTTTACTTCAATAGTCCTTTGTTGTTTTTCTTTTTCCTTTTTTTGCTTTTCTTCTTTATTTCCTGTATTTTCTTATATTCTCATAGCATTCTTTAAATGTTATCCGCCCCCCGTTCGTATTACATCATCTTCATTTGTCCTCGTCGTTGTAATTATCATTTTCATCAGCTTCGTCGTCGACTCGTTGTTGTTGTTGTGCTTACATTTTTCATTGCCTACATTGCATACTATATGCGAGTTTTTTTTCATTTTTTTCAGCTTTTCTATGGAAGTTGTGGGATTTTTTGCAAAGGTTCATATTATTTTTTCTATGATTAATGACACCATAATCAAGAATTATGAAAAATATGATTGAAACGATGAATATGGAAATGCGACAGTTTATTATATTTATAAACAGCTCAAGCTAATCGAGCAAATCAGCGAGGAAATGGCAACAACTAATCGTGTAAATGAAGACGTTTGATTTAATAAGTACTATACGAGTAGATTTTTTGCGTTAAATGATGTGGACGATAGTCTAGTTGTTGTTGAAAAAATGTTTGAAATTTAAAAATATGTAATAGGATTAAAATAATTAATGCAAAGTCTCTGAGAAGTTTAAAATGAATGATATGTTTGTAGGTATGTAAATTTTCATTATTTTTTGTTGTATATGTCAGAATATTTTTTTGAATAACATTTCATCAACGAAGAAAAATATGAAGAAAAATTAATGAAATTGTATTTTTGTACATACATACATACATAGATATATGCTGTAAGAATGATCTTTTCAAGACTTCATATTAAGTAAACTTATGGATTCCGGATATCTTATGAAGTAACCTAGTAAAATGATGAATTAATGTTACCGCATGGATATTTTGGCTACTTAAGGAATTTTCCATAACTTTTAGTAACTGCCAATAGCCAAAGACTATATTGAAAAAAATTGTTGTTATTTTATCAGCTTGAAAGTCCAAAGAGTTTGATTTGAGCTAAAAATAATTTAAATAAAACCAAAGCAGCTGATCCTTGTCATGGTTTTGTATTCTAAATAAAACAAGTAATTTGTTTGAGTCAATAATTCAATACATGAAAAATGAATGATCAAGAAACATTTGATGAATACATAATTTTATTTCATGGCGCCATTCAATTCACAGTAAAATAAACATGTTTTTAAAACAAATGGGAAACATTTCATACAAAATATTTATTTTAGTACGTTGAAAAGGCAATCTCGCTCAAAGTGGAAAGAAAAGTATTTTTTTTTTTTTGAAAATTAAACTCGGTCTTTATTGAAAATGCTATAAAATGGTTAATAATTAAAGATCTACTGCTGTCTTAAGAAATAAAATGCAAAACTGGATCGTACGAACTAGCCCTTATGTGGGATCACACTGTCGTTCTAAAGTCTACAATAAATTAAATATAGGAGCATATATTTTATCCACCTGGTAGCATTATATGAATATACAAAAACGAACAGTAAAAACCGTATTGGACACATGCATAATGCATGCATGAAAATTGTATTATTTAAACTGGTAAATTTTTTTAAATCAACAAAATTGGACGTACGTTAATTAAAATACTTCTGAAACTGTTTTGAACTCAACGTGATGCACATTATCTGGTTTCCTTAATAAATCTTAATTTTTGACAACAAAATTTTAAAAAATCGTTGTAGTGGTTTTTAAAATAATTAATTTTGTATGAACATATAAGATTTTATAATTATTTTTAAGAAAGCATTTTAGTATAAGTACCAATTTTAAGTATCTATTAATGTTGAGTTAAAAATTGAATTTAAGAAAATCATTCATCAGTTTTTAGACTATTGAATTTTCAAAAAAAAAAGTTGATATTAATCCGTTAATCAAATAACGAGATAGTTAGTCGAAAATAAAAAAAAAACGTTCTATAAGAGGTACTGTTAATTATAGTTAAATGTAAAATTTAATAATGTTAAATGGTAAATCGTACTAATTATGACCCACAGAAAAAATATTCAAGAGAAAAAAATAGGGATAAGAATATTCTTAACGGGTTTTAAACATTTGTTCAGGAGGTACCGTTATTTTTGTTAATCAGAATAATTTTTAAATTTTGCTGAAAAATCGCATTTTTTCAAATTTAATAAAAAATCAACTGAGGTGTTTTTGAAATATTGAATTTACAAGAACTAAATTTCGAGCTTTTTTATCAGTCCAAAAAAATATTTTCTTCGAAATTTTTTTTAATCATTCTTCATAAAATTTGATGAACATCAGTTCACGAAAAGTGAAAATAAAATATGGTAACTTGGGAGGTGCACATTATTATTTATTTTTTTTTTTCATCTTTTTATCTTTAATAAACGTTCTTAAAACTAGATTTTCTTTCAAATAATAAAAAAATTGTCTTTACTTGGCAGTACTAAGTATGCATATTTCTATACCAATCTCCGTAAATTGTGCAATATATGAAGGTTTAAGTTTAAGAAATTCAATATTTTGGCTACAATAAAATATATTATATATGTAAAAGGATATTACAATTGATATTGGTTGACAATGGTACAGCAACGTAGACCCAAGAGTCATTCGTATTTAACTTTGCAGAAAACTACTTTTCTATAATTCGACTAATTTAAATTAAGTTTTATTTTTCAAGTAGAGAATGTTTAAATGTTTTTATTACTATCATTACTTATTTTGATCTCGAAATAAATACATCCTTTTAATATTTTACATATGTATATAAATTATTATAAGAACAGACACACACATAGACAGAACGGCAAACAGACGTTATCGTAAGAAAAAGTGGGTCTCACAATTCTGTCCGTCGTATATTATGTAGTTAAGCTGAAGCCTTAACACCACGAATTATTAAAAAAAATCAATTAAGCTGGAGAAAATCATTTTTTCTATTTAAAGCCGTTTTTTTTAGAAAATGTCTATTTTTTATGTAATTATATGTACATACCTTTTCTTAAAAAAAAATGTACACAAAATCGTTATTGATAGTACCTCTCATTATAGGCCAATTTTGTTTTATTTTCGCTTGTCTCTAAAACGGTTTAACTGATTTTGATCAATTTTTGTTTGGAAAATGTTTTCAAATGTTTTCAAATGTTTTAATAGCAGATATTGTACCTATACCAAAATTTTCAAAACAATATTTTTATCACAATTTTACAAAATTTACTCTTTATGTGTTAGAAATTAAATAAATAAACATATAATAATATTAATTTTTTTAAATATGTAAGTTTCATTTTTTTTTAATCTAAATATTTTAATTAAGATTTAGATTATTTTTCTTAAAGTTGTTTTCTAGCTGTTGTTTTAACATATTAAATAAAAATTACAAAAATGTAAAAAATAGTGGCAGAAAAAATTTTAATTAAATGTTTTACACATCTAAAAACTTTTATCAATATTGCATTTTTAATTTTTGATTTTTAAAACAAAAATTATTCATTGAAAATTCGATATTTCAAAAATAGGTTGATAGTTTTTTTTTTTTTTTTTAATTTAATTTTCAACTGCATATTAAATAATACTTAACATTGATGTAACAAATTTTTTTCTTAAAAATTGAAAATAAGTTTTTGATAAAAAAAAAAAACAGCTTCAATGATTTTCAATTAGTTTTCTCATTTGATTCAGTAGATACACTTCATTTTGTATGTTATTAAAGGTAATAAAATAAGCTTTTCACTAAAGCTAAAGAAAGTATGTGTCATCATTGATTTTTTTTTTTTTTAAATATCGGAGTGGCAAATAATGCACAAAAAAATTGACTTTTCTAGAAGTTTAAACTCAATATTTAAAAATGTATTTAACATATCAAATTATTTTTGTTTTTTTTTTTTAAATCAATATCATTTTTCTGCGTTAATTATTTCGCCTGTTTTGGACAGTTATTGCGAATAGATACTGAAATCATTAATCTTCAATCGGCAACTTCAAGGCCAAATATATTGTCTTTCCCATGAACGGTTTTGAAAATATTTTACGTAGGTATAGGGCTTTACGTCACCTCTCATTTGATACCAAATTGGTTTGTATACACTCTGGGCCAAAACTCCATAGTAAAATGGGCATTTCCTTAAATTATTTTTAAAAATTCAGAAATTTTTTGGAAAGGTGAAAGTAAATCTAATTTTGTCTCCAGTAGGTACATAAATATACAATTTGTTGATTCCTCTTAATAATTTGTATACTAAATTTAACTTTTCATTTCTTGACAATTCTACTATAAGAATTCAAATTCTAAGCTTTGCCAGCCAACTACATCGAATTTTGTTCGAAAAATTTGGATAAATTAACGGGACTCTGGACTGCCGTTGATAAGCGACTAATCATACATTTGTTTCGATTTGGATTAACTAATTTAAACTTTATTGTAACGTTATCGATCGAGTTTTCTGAATCAACTTCACATCCTAGCGTTGAGAACTTCACTTATCTACTGGCAGGGAAGCACTCATTTTATTTTACCAAATTTGTTTTTTGTTAATGAAACTCCTAGTATACAACACACTTTTCTATTGATGTTTTATTAAAGCTGATGCGCGGAGTAAATAAACTCCAAATCATCTACGATAACTTTTAGTCACGATGAAAGTTCACGTTGCTCGTCTCTTTTTATTTTATTTAATTTTCTTTCATTTACCTGAACATTTAATTGAATATTTCAATATACCCGTCATGAAATCATCGCATCATTTCGATAGCAAACCTGGTCAAATCAATTTAATTAAGCTAAAATGTAAGTATTGCTTTTTGTTCATTCAAATTCAATGGTTTCGCACTCCTACAGTACAACACCTACTCATGAATTATGCAAAAATATAAGATTTTCAGAACACTGGAACCAACATTCAACTAGATACATTTACATATACCTACTGTTTTATAAAAAGAAAACAAAAAAAAAACACCACCAACACTCAACCTCTTTCATTCCTCACAAATTGTAAATAATAAAAAAATCAATACTGAAGTGACATCAATTTGCTTTTTTTTGTCGTTTTGTTTTTGTGTTTTCTTCCAATAAGTCGCTGGCTCTTGAAAATGTGAACGACAATAAGACAATAGAAGATACATTACGAAACGTATTAAGGTCACTGTAACTGTGTCATTTCCCTGTCACAGACTAAGATATTAAAAACAAAAAAATACTTTACGCTATAGAAGTAGATTTTCATAAAACAAAAAAAATAACAACTTATGGATACTTTTAGAGAAAGAGAGCAGAATTTACAAATGAGTTTAAAAAAAAAAAGCTTACATTTTTTTCAAGTTTTGATTATTTAAATTGCAATATAACACAAGAGAATAATTTAATCTTTGAGTTTAAGAAAACAAAAATTTATAAACTCGTCTGTTGTAGTGGCTAATGTGACGCCATTACTATATTCTGTCGTGTTAACTAAAAGTAATATTACAATTTTTTATTGACAAAATAAGTATTTCGAATGTTTAACCCAGCACAACAACACAGCTTTTTTGCTATTAAAAAATATTCCTTATATATTTCAAACTTGGTTTTGACTCCAAAAAACCACAAATGTTGAATACGTCTTTTTCAGTTAACACGACAGTATTAGTCTGAGAGTAGGGCTAAGTAAACGTAAAATAAATTACGTAACGGATACAACTATTGGCACCCCCGTTTTTTGATCCAACTATTAGCACCCCCTCATTCATTAGCGATTTTTTCAAAAACTATTAATCTAAGCGAGCCAATTTCATTGTTTTCTTAAACTGCAACTTACTCCTCACAATTGTGCGTCTTTATTTTGATAAATTACCTCTTCAGTTTGTGTGTGGTAGTAAAAGTGTTAACACATTTTAAAAAATTGAAAAACTAGCAAAATTGTGTGTGTTCCTGTTAAGGACCTAAGATTTGGTAAGCCTTATTTAGTAATTAATTTATGTTTATTGTATTAATAAATTATGTTTATTGATATCAGAATATAATAAATTATTTGTTTTTTACAATTTTTTGTAAAATAAGTTGTTAAATTTTTAATAAGAAGGGTGCCAATAGTTTGTTCCATTGAACTTTAACTATTGGCACTGCCAATAAATATGCTCTAAAGTATGCCAATAATTGTATCATTGAACCGTTACTTTTTAAGGTTTGAAAAAATGCCGAACACAAGGAGGAGTTATCAAGAAAAAGATGTTCAGGAAGCTTTATCGGCCATAAAAATGGACACACATGTCTAAAAAAGCAGCTTCCAAAAACTATAAAATACCGCGTTGTACTCTGCAGTTCCGATTAAGCGCAAATTTTACAAAAGCACGTCAAGAGCTCTTGACAGTTTTAACTGACGAAGTTCTTTCTTCTGTTGTTGAATGGTTAAAAGATTCGCAAGAGCAAGGATTTCCGAAAAGAAGATGTCCTTTACGCTGTCCAGGAGTTTCTAAGGCAAAGCAACTGATTCTATATCCTCTTAAGAGTTTATGTATTTTTTTTTTTTTTTTTCGCTGTAGACTTTTGTTAATATATTTTAGTTTTGTCGCTTATAAACTAGAAGAAGCGGTAGTTATTTGTTCCTTTTTTATATTTTTTTTCTTGTTCAGATGAACCATTATATCAATAAAAATCTAAAACGAAAATACTGTTTTATTTACATTCAAGAGTGTCAATAATTGTACATTTATAGGATGTCGGTAATTGTGGTTGGGTGTCAATAATTGTATTTTTTGTTAATTTTTTTTTAATTTGCTGGTTTAACCACTTTTTTAATAATAAAATACAAAAGTAAAAATAATTCTAAATAAACAAATTTCTAAATTTTAATTTGGTATAGCTATTTATCATATTTTTAACTTTATAAATTTAGGCGCATTTGAACTCGAAATTTCCTTACGGGTGCCAACAATTGTATCCTTTACGCTTGGTAGTTTGGAGAAGTAAGAAGAATTGTATGATCTACCATCAGACGAAATTTAATTGAATTTTAAATGTATGCTGAGAGCAAACGTAATAGTTTCTTTTACAGTCTGTGACCCGTAACATATTGGTATTTCAAAACATAAGCCTTCTGTTTTTTTTTTTAAACTTATTTTGAGCTCTTTTTTGTTTCTAAATAATGAATTTACTATGGAGTGATATAAATCTAGAGTAATCCACTCTGCATGGGAATGTATGGTAGGAATCTCCTCAACTTCAACTTAAAAATGAAAACAAATCGCATTAATCTAAAAAATTTGATTATTTTTTTGGTGAGAAAAGAAGAAATGATTAGATTATTGTGACAACAATTTCCCACTATATATACCTTGCTATATTTGTTTATATGTGTAAAAAGTAGAGATGAAACGGATATCTGGTAACTATCCGGTATCCGGCCTATCCGGTGGCCTAAATACTATCCGACCGAATAACGGATAGCTATAGCGTTTATCCGGCCTAATACCGGATTAAGGAAGTTAATAAAATTAGATTAATTGGATTGTAATTAATCAGTAATCACAAGATAATTCTACAGCTTAGAAAATGGTTTAGTACTCATAAGCCCAATTTCTTCACAGAAGTAATAAACCAGCCTAGTACCCAGTCCAGCTAGACCAGGTACTAGCTCTGGTACTCGGTCCTAACGAAAAGTTAGTAATTATACATTTCTTCACATTACTATAGTACCGGATCTAAATTCACCAAGCGGTACTAGGACTTAATACGTTTAAAACTGGTCTAATTCTGATTTTGACAATATTTTGGCATTTCAAATATTATTTTGATGTTTATTTTGACTGAGCGATTTTTATTTTAAATTATTTTCGAATGAATTGTGTCAATTTTAGAGTAGTATAGAGAGTGGGAAAATGCAGAATTGCAATGAAATCCAGCCGACATTTACAGGAGTGATCAGTGGTGAATCAGCTTCCAGATGAAGCACTTGATATCGGTAGAAGATTGTGTGTTAGTTTTTGCTTGGAGTTTTTGATAATTTTCTGTGCACGTATGTGTGTGACAGGCTTGGAGTAATGTCCTTTATTGTGTCCATTTCATGTTCGGTTCACTTATTCTTCACTGTGCAGTTGAACGTAAAGTTGCAGTTGGTGTGGATTAAAAGTACTTAAGTAAAGGTGGGGTCAGTACGAAGTTAGATTGCAAAACAAAAATTTTAAATTGCGACCAACAAAAATTAGATTCAGTCCCTACACTTATAAGGTCATTACAAAATACATACATTATATATGTACCTAGGTACCATAAGAAAATGAAAAATCCACAAAACCAATAAAATCCGAATTTATTGCCTATTTAATAAGCCACAACCAAAAAACTATCGAAAATCAGCAACGAATTCATTGAAAAAATGAAAGAAATTACTCTGATTCAGGTATTAGCGCCACTAGACTGCCGATTTTAAAGTCCCAGCTAATACCGAGTCCTAAGGAGTACTCGGTACCAACTTGACAGAACTAGGGCTTAGTACTTATGTGAAGAAATCATTTGGTACCGATTTGAGTACTAACGACTGGTATAATAACCAGGTACTAGCTGATTTTGAGGAGTCAGCTAGTACAGGGACCTAACTAATACTCGGTACCAAATTGAAAGGACTAGGGACTAGAACTTGTGTGAAGAAATGAGTTGATACCGATTTGAGTACTAATTTTAGGACTAGTACTGGTACTAGCGTTAGGACTCTGTGAAGAAATTGGCCGATACTGTACTAAGGGCAAATTATGGTGAATGAATACTAATAAGAGGTAGCAAGTGGTTTCGCTTATTTTCTGTAATAATGCCAGCTTTAGAAAAAAGTCTTTTGCTGTACACACTGCTGCAAGGTGCTAAAAATTGATTTTAAATTTGGGTATTGCTAAGCATTAGCTGCCAACCAAGAATAAGGGTAAGAATTGCGATCAATTTGCAATGACTTTAGATAAAAATCAAACTCACATGCTATCGCGTTTCTTTCTTCACGTTAAACCTGGCTAGTATTGTTTTCACAATTTTTAACTTCGCTTATCAACGAAAAGACCCGAATTTGACCAAGTACACCCGATCGTTCGCACCCCGCCTGCGCAAGCGTGCTTCATGCAATGCACTAAACGGCAACGAATATCTGGCTATTCGGCTACAAGGTTGGCTGAATATCCGGTATCCGGCTTAACTGCTATCCGTTTCATCTCTAGTAATATTAAACTCGCTCACACCCGCAACAATTTCAAACTTAAATTTTCGATGATTTTCTTATAGTTTCGATTTTAGTTTCTGAACTGGAACTGTAGTTACTGTTGATCTACTATCAGGTAAATAATTGTAAAAGAATGAAACACGGTATTCTTGCAATATTATGCACATGAAATTAGATGTGATGCCATTTGCAAATCACTAGTTTTCTGAGGTCAAACTTGTTACCCGTAACGCAACTTAAATGCATCCTATAACTTAACCACTTATTTTTTTCAAATATATTTATTAATTTAAAGGACATCATGCGTATTAAGTTTGAATTTATTAACTTAGAAAATTATGAAATAATTTATAAAAAATCAAGAGTATCACTGTCACACCCGTTACAATTGGAACACTCTATTGGCAATTAATTTAACAAAAATCAATATAAGAACCTTCCATAGAACGTTTTTTTGATTTTCGACTTTCTCATTATAGGTATTTGCAATTGTGGATAGGTTAAGCTGCCTTAGTTATTTGCTTATATATGTACATACAGGGTGTCCGCCGGGAAGGTATACTTCTTTGTTTTGCCGCCATTTTGGTAAAAATTAGTATTGACAGTTCATATTTGGCAGTCGTGAAGTAGACACGTAGCAAATTTATTATGGAAAATTATTCCATAAACTAACGTGTTTTAATCGTTGAAACATTTTATCAAAATCAATCATCGATTACTGTGACGATGAGAAAGTTACGTAAAGTTTTTGGAAGAAACAACAAAACGCACTATTTATCGTGTATAGGGCATGATTTCGAAGGTGATAGGCCCAAGCATGGACCACAACGTACTGCAAGATCGGCTGAAAACATTACTGCTGCTCAAGGAAAACCCTCAAATTATTCATCAGTCACCTTTGCATCCATTAAAAGTTACAGTCTGGTGTGCAATTTGGTCAGGAGGAATCATTGGACCTTACTTCTTTGAAAATGTAAACGGCGTAATGGTAACTGTGAATGGGGAGCGATATCGTGATATAATTGAAAACTCTTAAACGCCACAACTGCATTCTTTGGGCTTGATTAACATGTGGTATCAACAAGACGGTGCCACATCGCATACAGCCAGGATTATAATGGAATTTCTGCGAGACCTCTTTCCACAACAAGTTAATTCAAGGAATGGTGATGTTGATTGGCCTCCACGGTCGCCAGATTTGACTGCTCCGGACTTCTTTTTGTGGGGATATCTGAAAAGCAAGGCTTATGCCAACAAACCAGAAAAGCTTGAGCAACTCAAACAAAATATTCGTGATGAAATTAATGAAATACCGTGTGAAATGTCTGAGAATGTAATGAAAATGTGCTCAAAAGGGATCGCATTGGTGTGACTAACAGAGGTGGACATTTATCTGATTTGTATTCCATACATAATTGCTGACATTAAAAAAAACATTTATCAATATAAAATCCATTCTCTTTCATTTAATCAAAAATTATAAACAAACAAAGTAGTATACCTTCCCGGCGGACACCCTGTATATGCTTCTAATGCTCTTCATTATATTAACAAGTTTTGTTATTTGAAATGAATATTTCGAAACCATATTTTAAAAACAAGATATTTAAAAAAACATGCATGATTTTAATTTCTTAAATTTTATTTTTATTTACGCACCTATACAAATTTTTCTTAAACATTTTTAATTAGCAAATAGATTTTTTTTAAACCACTTCAATGATATTAACCTAACCTAACCTAACAATTTTTCAGTTTAAACCGTAATCGCTATACGGTGTTGTATTTTTTATTTGTGAGTCCTCACGTGATTGTGGTAAATGGAAAAAGGCTCCCATTATTTTTTGAGTTGCAAAGGAAATTAAAAATGGTTGCCATATCATATTTTTGCATCCTTTGTGGCTAAAATAGATTGGCAGCATAAATGCCTAAGCATTAGAAGCAAAGTTATAATTTTTTAAAGCTAACTAAATTGACTTTTTTCAAGATTTAGTTTTTTCTTGATTAAAATCAAGTTAAAGGCGTAAAATTTAATTAAGTGTCCCTATGGTCTCTACAGTTGCATTTTTCCGAATTATGAAATATTCCATCAACTTTTGCATTTTAAAAATGTACCTATATAAAATTGACTCAATCAGTCTTTTAGTATGAATATTTTTGCTGTTACTCAATAATTTTTAAACACAAACCTAGACTAAATATTAGCCTGTGCCGAATGAATTTTCAATTTTTCCATATAAAATACACGTAGATTTATATATCATTTAACTTAAAAAATTGGTAAAATTGTAAAAGTTGATGGAAAAACTTCAAACTTGGCGAATATCTAAAAGACTATGGGAAGTATGAAACAAAATTACTTAAAGTTTTTACTAAACAATATACCTACAACGAGTTAAAAATAACAGTAAATACACAAAAACAATGATATTGGTTGCTGTTTTTTACTGGGTACATAGTTTTTTAAAAAATGGAGAGTAGTATTTTTTAATTCAGCTTCTAGACCTTAAGATATGTGCCAAGTTTGAAAATTTCCTATGAATTTTTACAATTTTACCGATTTTTTAAGTAAATTGCTATAAAAATTATATGAAAACTACGTGTATTTTGTGTGGAAAAATTGAAAATTCAGTCGGCACGGGTTAATATTAAGATTGAGACTTGAAACATGAAGAATATTTTTTAATTAATTTATCAACTTTCGAAATTGGGGACGGCCTAATATACATAGATATGTAAAAAATAAGTGAAATAAAAATAGTATAAAAGGTGAATTTCATGTGTTAAGCATGCTTAAGTCCCATATAAAAATATTGATTCGTAAAACCCTTAAAATCAAACGTATCATATTAAAAGATTTGAATACTCACAACCGTATGAAATAAATAATATTTAAAAAATTGCACAAAGGAAAAAACGGGACATCTTACCTTGCTCGAATTTTTATTTTTTACTCATCAAATTTATCTTTCTGTGGGATAAAATTGGCCCCACTGGCACAATATTATGCTGCTTGTGTTTGTGCATGTATAGCAAAGTCTCTAATATATGGCTGTATAATTAAAGTTACATAAGCTCCTAGCAGTTTCTATTGCATGCATCGTAAGATTCCGGAATGAAATATGGATTTTGCAAACTTTTGCATTAATTGCTTGCAAATTCTATAATAAAGGGTTTTCCAATAAGAGGTGTTATTTTGAATAGCCCGCTATTTTGGTAGCTGTCACTTTTGAAGCTGTCATTTTTTGACATTTGACAAGTAGAAACTACGTCAGTAATAAAAATGGAACGATACACGCTTCAACAACGCATTGAAATTATTAAAATTCATTATAAAAATGGTGAAACGTCGTGTCTTTGCTGATTGGGTCCTTGAAATGCATGAAAATGATCCGGAATTTCGTCGAAAAATCATCTTGACTGATGAGGCCCATTTCCACCTCGGAGGCTACGTCAACAAGCAAAACTGTCGCATCTGGGGCTCGGAAAACCCAAGAGTTATTGTTGAAAAGCCTCTCCATCCTCAACGCGTGACTGTTTGGTGCGGTTTATGGTCCGGCGGGGTCATTGGACCTTACTTTTTCGAAAATGAGGCTGGAGCAACAGTTACGGTCAATGGATTGCGCTATCGAGAGATGATTAATGATTTTTTATGGCCGGAATTGGATGGTATTGATCTGGACAACGTTTACTTTCAACAAGACGGCGCTACGTGCCACACAAGCAATGAAACCATCGATCTTTTACGGGAAAAGTTTCCGGACCGTGTTATCTCTCGAAGAGGTGATCACAATTGGCCACCGAGATCTTGTGATTTAACACCTTGCGACTTCTTCCTTTGGGGCCACGTGAAAGATAAGGTCTACGCCAACAGCCCAGCGTCGATTCAAGACCTCAAAGATGGAATTCGTGAGGCTATCGAGAACATAGGGCAGCCACTTTGCGATTTGGTTATGGAAAATTTTATGAAAAGGATATGGTCCTGTAAGCGTGGTCGTGGCGGCCATTTGGCTGATGTTGTGTTCCATTATTAACGGCATACCTTCCTCTTTATAATGAAATAAACATCCGATCATTTATCTCAAAAAATGCTATTTTTCTTTGAATATCAAAATAACACCTCTTATTGGACTTTTGGACTTTGGACCAGATCGATGGCTTGCAGCAATATTTCCCTAGCTTCTTTAGAATTTTTCATACTTTTTGCTAAAATTGTCACTGTGGATAAGGAAACCATCATACGTTCGGTCATCAATGAATAACAACTTTATTCAACCGAACCATAAGAACAAGTACCTACAACTCATTCGCACATTCTCTTTTGGCATTCTTCAATTGACTTTAAATTTACATTTTTAGCTTTTTTTCCCAACAGTAAAGCAAACAAATTAGGTTAATGCCATGTTTGATTTAAAAAAAAAAACCCTACTGTGCCACGCTGTCGTTATAGGTGGTCTGTCAGGTATCACGTTCGTTTTGAACAATCTGTGCAAAACTAATACCAAAATTATATGCAAAGAAATTGCTCTGCGCGATTTAATCCTATTTGCCTCGTAAAAGCCACACACACACTCACACACCAACATGATCAAAAGTTCACCTTTGTTCCTAGGATATGTTCTATGTATACATATATATGTGGGAAGTAGACTTTTTCAATTCTTTATTCTGTCCAACAAGGAGGACGCCAAATTGAATTCATAATGTATGTACCTAGACTCGGTGTACACTTTTACTCATTGTTTTTTTTTTTTTTTTGATAATTCAGGATTCCAGCTCCTCGTGCAATATTAATATTTGAGAAAGAACAAGGATTGGAGGGCAATAGCACCAGCAGAACTATCACAGAGTGCACATCACTATAAAGGAAAAGGCAGCCATTTGGAAATGTATTATTGCAATAAAAAGCATCAAACAAATTAATTTTCACAGTGACTTGAGGATCTTGAATCTAATTTCAGTATGGTTAACTTATTCCTCGTAGTTGTACCTATACCTATAGGTAGATAGTTCTTGGGCCGTCTCTTCCTACACTAGAGATTCTTTTCTTGTTGCCAGAAACTCTGATTGTGAAAGTTGGTAAGGTATAGATGCTGGCTGGTATCTAAATATGTGAAATTTTACTATGTAGATACTTTCCTTTATTTTGTTGTTGTTGTTGTTGGAAGTTGGAAGAAGTTGCTAGCTTTTATGGGATTGCGCAGTGTGGTTGAGCATAAGGCTAATGTATACTTAATTCGTTTATCCCATCACATAAATAATGCATCCTTATATCTGTGGGTTACACCGGATGCTGGAAATAATTCCTCTATAGGTTGTTTTACTTTTCGTTTGTGTTTTCTTCTTGCAAGTGGTTGCCTATACGTCTAACAATGTTTTCTTCTTAAATCTCAGATCGAGTGGTGTATGAGGAGGGCGTGGGAAGCAAAGGACCAAATTGTAAGCAGCTTTCATAAGCTCAGATAAACTTCGTTGAAATTTAAGTCTAATTTTCGCTCAACTGAACCGACTTACATTTTTCTTTATTCAACATTTGGAATTAATTTAAACAAAAAAAAAAAAACAAGAAAAGACCCACCGCACACAACGGCGAACAACTCTCCAACTTTTGTTCACCGTGGTGGGAATATGGGGACGGGGAATGCTTTCCTTTAAAGTGAATTCCTGAAATTAAGGATTTTTTTCATGGGTTTTTAGAAACTTTAAATTGGTGGGTGACTAAATGATTAAAAATAGTCAAGTTTAATCCCCTAATTTGGGCATTTAAGGTTATGTTTTTTTTTTTTCTTACTTAAATGGTTAACATAGATGAGTGGGGCTATTAATACCACAGAATTTAGTTAAAAAAAAAGCTTGAAACGAGGAACATTCTGACTAAGCAGGTTGCTAAGAAATTCAAGTGAAGAATTCAAAGCCAAATCCCGTGGTTAAGTAAAAGGAAAACAAAACACTCGTTAGAACTGGCAGCGACAAATAGAAATCAAACGAATTCGCGGACTACCCTTTGGAGGACGAGTTTAACAAGAAGTGTTATAACGGGTGATTTTTTAGCTGGTTTGGTTTTGGCAACACTGGTTTTGACAGCTGACGTGTGTTTAGTACCTTGTGTCACTGTCAAATAGCTTCAGTTTGGTTTGCAATTTAACCATGGATCGTCTTACAAATGAACAACGCTTGCAAATTATTGAATTTTACTATCAAAATTCGTGCTCGGTTCGAAATGTTCATCGCGCGCTGCTTCCATTTTATGACCGGCATTCTCGACCTTCTGAGCAGTCTATTCGGAAGATTGTGACCAAATTTCGCACCAAATTTACTTTGTTGGACATTAAACCACCAACACGTTTACGTACTGTGCGTAGTGAAGAAAATATTGCGGCCGTATCAGCTAGTGTGACAGAAGACCGCGAAATGTCGATTCGGCGCCGTTCCCAGCAGTTAGGCCTTTGTTACAGCACTACGTGGAAAATTTTGCGGAAGGATTTGGGCGTAAAGCCTTTTAAGATACAGCTGGTGCAAGAACTAAAGCCAGCCGACCTACCACAACGCCGAATTTTTGGTGAATGGGCTCTTGGAAAGCTGGCCGAGGATCCGCTTTTTTATCGAAAAATTGTGTTCAGCGATGAGGCTCATTTTTGGTTGAATGGGTACGTAAATAAGCAAAATTGCCGCATTTGGAGTGAAGATCAGCCAGAAGCATTGCAACAGCTACCAATGCATCCCGAAAAAGCCAATGTTTGGTGCGGTTTATGGGCCGGCGGCATTATTGGGCCATATTTCTTCAAAGATGATGCGAATCGCAGCGTTACTGTCAATGGTGAACGCTACCGAGCGATGATAACAAACTTTTTTTTGCCCAAAATGGAAGTTCTTGACTTGCATGATATGTGGTTTCAACAAGACGGTGCCACATGCCACACAGCACGCGAAACAATGGCGCAATTGCGAGGCGAGTTTGGTGAACAGTTAATTTCACGTTTCGGGCCGGTCAATTGGCCGCCTAGATCGTGCGATTTGACACCATTAGATTATTTTTTGTGGGGGTATGTCAAGGCTAATGTCTATAGGGACAAGCCCGCTTCGATTGACGCACTGGAAGCCAACATCCATGCATTCATTCGTGAGATACCGGCCGATATGTGTGAAAGAGTATGCCAAAATTGGACTCAGCGGATGGGCCAGCTGAGACGCAGCCGCGGTCAACATTTGCATGAAGTTATCTTTAAACATTAAATTGCAAGGTTCAAACTATCGATTCAAGTAAATATTTCATTCATTTTTTAGAATTTTTAGTGTTTTTTTTTTTTTAAGTTCTAAACCTCTTAAAAAATCACCCATTACTTGCAAAACTAGATAAATATTGAAGCTAAAGCCTTAGGGCGCAGCCACGCAGAGAGCGACAAGCGACAGGGGCAACGGGCAACAGAGCGACAGTTCATGTAGTCATTGAGGGACAAGTGACAAGCGAGAGAGCAACGAACGCGACGTCGCGTCGCTCTGCTGTTTCTGTTCTATTTTTTGTATTGAGTCCTGGACCAAAGATTACAATGTATTCGAATATTACTTAACAGCGGTATTTCCTCAACAAGCTGCTCAAATGGCCAGTTGGCGCTTTAACAAAAAATTATAAAATAGTCAAATAGGAATAATTAATCTCCCTTAAAATAATAAATATCACTTTGTTATGCGGTCTTCTAAGATATGTGGCAAACTTCTAATAGAATGTGGCATGAATGTTGCTTCAAATTCAATATAGGACAAGTTCTTAATGAAGGACTTTATACGATTCTAAGGAAAGAGTATTGAGGTTTCAAGTAAATAGTTGCTGTGGAGTGCCACAAGAAAGTGTTCTAGGTCCAATTTAGTCCTTGTTTATTATATTTTGTACATATTATGTAGGTACTATATTACAAACTATCGTGGATATCCTTACTGACGACACCACATTTCTTCCGACTCCTGTCCCAAGTCTTCTTGAAGGTCAGATAGGATGGCTTGGAGTTCATAATACGACAGGTTTTTTAGAACAGATTTGTTTTAGCATTTTCGAATTCTTCCCCGCCTGATCGTGAAAGGAAAGAGATATTGAAATTTTACGGAGGTTTGAAAATTTTACGAAAGGCTAAAAAGAACATCGCAATGTTACAAGTCTTTGAATCGAAGTCTGCAAGGATGATCAGGGGAATATCTTAGAAGAAACACAGTCGATACCGAAATCAGTTTTACAAACTTTAACGGTGATGACGAATTTAATTTCACTCTCTGGCAAAAAACTCCACTTAACCAAGACGACACAGATTAAAAACCTTTACGAACTGAACAAAACTATTAGGGTCGGGAGGGACCTAACATCTGATGTCCAAAAAGTTTTAGTTAAGGCGATTTCTTTACCATAGTTCTTGGAAGAATAATGGAAACTCTGGGGACAACGCTAGAGGCACAATTTTTAAAATATCTCTCCAAATAACATAATCAGACGAACATTGCGTGATGTGAGTGACACTTTGGTGAGTATATTGAGATGGAAGCAGCGAAGGCTTAAAAGGCAAATGGACTGACCAGACAAATGCCAAGCCCTCCTCTTCCTACTTATCAACATCGGTGTTTGGAGGAGATGATTCAACTGTGAAATGTATGGTTGATTGATACGTCATGGCCCTCTTCTGCTTTGCCTTCTCGGGTTGGATTTGTTAAAATATGTCTGAAGTTAGCGAATGAAAATAATAATTCTAGTAATAAGTCTAAAACTGCAGCTTTTTAAATTCTAATTCGTTGCCCAATTTTTTTTTAATTAAATAATAAAATTATCCATAAAAGCTAAGAAATTAACTCCTGCGCAACAAATAAGCATTTAAAAAGCTTTAATTTCTGGCAAAAGAAAATCGAAAATTCAAATTTTCTTGGAAATTTCGACCGTTACATATGGATATATCGTTTTATTTTAGAGAAAACCTGGATTAACAAAAAAATTATGCGAGCTATATTAATTTTAGGGTAACGGCAAATTTGTGAAAAAAAATTATTTTCGATAGTCTCATCTTTTTAAGATTTTGTGAGCTCACTTTTGAGCTTACTTCAAAACATGAATATCACAATCTTAAAAGCAACAAATATCAGGTTGGAGCTGTTGGATTTTGCTTTTGTTTGACATTTAAAAAAACAGTTTTTGGACTTTCATATTCAGCAGTTTTTGATTTTTTTCAAATTTGATTTTGGGGTAAACATTGTGTTTTGAATAAGAGGCTAGAGCGTGTATAGGTTGCGTCGAAACAAGAATAAATCATTGGAAATTTTCTCAGAAAATTGACTTAAATAGAAAAACAAACTATTAAAAAACAGCAACACTTCCAATGTCATGTTATCATTTTTTTTTTTTTTTTCAATCTTTAGGTATCTACCATTTTTTAAATACTCTAACATATTTTTTTCAAAATTTTACGTAAATAAGAATTATTTCAATAATCAATGCCCTTGTCAGTTTAAGTCAAACACCAAAGACCAGATAGTCTTTTTGATACTTCAATCCGTTGTTCACGTTTCTCCAAAGTATAATTATTAAAGTTGACAGCCTAAATGGATAAAAATAAATCCTTATCCCATTTTTGTTTGACGCATTTTATTTACAAACTCCAACGAATGGCTTAAGCAAAATATCGGCGTCATTCACTTCCTGGATATTGGGTTCAAAGTAATGTACCTAACATTATTAACAAAAATCTTAAATTAGCCGTAGTAAATTTTCCTTACATTCTTTTATATCTTGATCTCTTAAATTGGTCTCTTCCTGACTTTTGGCTCTGCTTACCTGGCAAATCTAATTCTATTAGTTTTCTCCCATCATTATATTAATTAATTCAACATCACCTATTTGTATACAATATTTTTGAAACAGATGGATACAGTCCCTAATTTTTTTCTATGAAACTTTCAGGTGACTCGGTGACATCCAATATAACAAGGTGAACTCATCTTTGTCTTCGGTCGGGCAGATGTAAGGAAATGAAAGATTAAATCCACTTATACCACTTATCCCGGATACTATTCATCAACTTTTTCCTCTGTAATTCTTTTCTTCTCAGAGAAAGTGTGTACACCTACACACCTTAACGAAATTTCGCTGCATAAGACCAAGGGTGCACTTGCATGAAAACAGCATTTGCATCGCATCCATCCATCCACCCACCCACCAACCTACCTACCTCCATACCCAACACATGCAGACAAAGAGACAATGAATTACGAGCCTAATGAAGTTCTGCTGAGCCGCACGTAAAACTACTTACGCTAGTGTAGAGAAAAAATACAGGAGTAATAAGAGCAAAGAGGATGTGGAATTTTCGTTTCATAGAAGACGAGTCCACCTCTTGCTGTTGTCGTCGCCTGGAGGCGGCGAAGAGGTTCATCAACCCCAGACATGCAGGAGACATGACGACGTCGTTATATGGTGCAGCAACTCTAGCACGTCAATCACATCCAAAAAAGAAAAAAAAAAAAAGAAACCCACTCTGTGCAGAGATACACTAATGCACTAGTTTCCTTTTCTTCTTTTTACCATTTTTTGAGTACCCACCGCTTTTCATGCCTTTTATAAAATAATTTATTATGTAGATTATGTACATTTAATGTGTATACGTGTACGAGTATGTACATATATTTGTAATTTTTACAGGAAATCAGGTAATAGAGTGAAAGTGAGTTCACATCAAAAATTTAACAGATCTTTCAGAAAAAAGGGGAAAAAATAAATAATTTGGCTTAATAACCAGCCTTATTTCAAGGCACATTATCCCACATTTTGTAAGGACGTCCGGAGATTTATTTTGATAAACAATGAGCCCATCTCATAATCATAACAAAATGTGTCTTCTTAATTGTTTATAGTGTGCGATCGGGAGATTTTGTATAGTTCCTAGGTTCGCCATAACTTGCATTCATATCGTTGCCCCACACTATACAGGGTCTGAAAAAAAACTTAGAGCGTGTTAGTTGGGTTGAGACAAGAAAAAATTGCATAGGAGGGAGGGGTCTATTCCACTCCGTTTAGCCAGGAGAGGCCATTTTCAAAAAAAAAAATTAATTAAAACAGAAAAAAAAATAATAAAAAACAACAATATTAGATCGAAAGATATACGAGCCAACAACGAGTCGAAATTATTAAAATTAACTACCGAAATTCGGAGTCAGTGGCCTCAACGTTAAGAGCGCTACTTCCAATTTATGGTCGTCATAATCGCCTTAGCAGATCAACAATTGAGCGTCTAATGGAAAAATTTGAATCCACAGGCACAGTACAAAATATTCCCGTGCCAGTGAGACAAAACAGTGCCCGTAGTGTCGAGAATATTGCTGCCACTGAAGCTTCAGTTGCAGAAACCCAAATGTGTCTCTCATACGTCGTTCTTAAGCGTTGGGCATCTCTGTGACGTCGTTGTGGCGAATTTTGCGAAAAAATCTTGGCCTACATCCTTACAAGATTAAATTGACGCAAGAACTGAAGCCGCTTGACCACCAGAAGCGTCGTATATTCGTGAATTGGGCTGAGCAACAACTTGAAAATGATTCGGATTTTCATCGAAAAATCATCTTCAGCGATGAGGCTCATTTCTGGCTGAATGGCTTCGTCAATAAGCAAAATATGCGGTATTGGTCAGGCAGCAATGCACCCGTACTCCATGAGTCATCATTGCATCCCGAAAAAATTACGGTTTGGTGTGGTTTATGGGCCGGCGGCGTCATTGGTCCGTACTTCTTTCGTGATGATCAAGACCGCCACGTTACTGTGAATGGGGATCGCTACCCTTCTATGATAACCGAATATTTTTGGCCAAAATTGGATGATATGGACTTGGAGGACATGTGGTTTCAACAGGCAGGCGTGGCGCCACAAACCACACAGCGAATGTCACAATCAATTTATTGGAAACCAAGTTTGGAGAACGTGTTATCTCACGAAATGGTCCAGTCGCTTGGCCGCCTCGGTCGTGCGATTTGACGGCGTTAGACTATTTCCTGTGGGGATACGTCAAGTCTATGGTCTATGCCAACAAGCCAGCGACGATTGATGAACTTAGTACGAATATCGAAAGTGAAATTGCAGCAGTATCGTCCGATTTAAGCTTGAAAACCGTCGAAAATTGGGTTCAGCGTCTGGACTTCTGCAAGCGTGTCCGTGGTGGCCATGCAAAAGAAATCGAGTTGCATACATAATGGCATCGAACGTTATTTCACAGGAATAAAGAATTTCATTGAAATCCAAAACCGTTTTTGTTTTATTTAAAAAAAAAAATAAAAGCCTAAAATTTCTTTTTTAAAAAAACTTAAATTTTTGCTTAGATTTAATTTTATAAGAAATACCTAAAAATTATAAGTAAAGGTCTAGTATTTTTTTATTCAAATAAGTAACTACATTTTTGGCAATTTTTAAATTTATTCATCAACAAAATTCACGGTCGTTGAAAAATAATACGGAAAAAACTATCGAATATTGTGCGGGGCTAAATTTGCAGAGCCGTGCAGAAGGTATATTTAAGGAGCCCGAATTTCTGTGGTCGTATTTCAAAAATAATGGGTGATTTTTTAAGAGGTTTAGAACTTTTTTAAAAAAAAAAACACAAAAAATTCGAAAAAATGAATGAAATATTTATTTGAATCGATAGTTTGAACCTTGCAATTTAATGTTTAAAGATAATTTCATGCAAATGTTGACCGCGGCTGCGTCTCAGGTAGCCCATCCGCTGAGTCCAATTTTGGCATACTCTTTCACACATATCGGCCGGTATCTCACGAATGAATGCATGGATGTTGGCTTCCAGTGCGTCAATCGAAGCGGGCTTGTCCCTATAGACATTAGCCTTGACATACCCCCACAAAAAATAATCTAATGGTGTCAAATCGCACGATCTAGGCGGCCAATTGACCGGCCCGAAACGTGAAATTAACTGTTCACCAAACTCGCCTCGCAATTGCGCCATTGTTTCGCGTGCTGTGTGGCATGTGGCACCGTCTTGTTGAAACCACATATCATGCAAGTCAAGAACTTCCATTTCGGGCAAAAAAAGTTTGTTATCATCGCTCGGTAGCGATTCGCATCATCTTTGAAGAAATATGGCCCAATAATGCCGCCGGCCCATAAACCGCACCAAACAGTGGCTTTTTCGGGATGCATTGGTAGCTGTTGCAATGCTTCTGGCTAATCTTCACTCCAAATGCGGTAATTTTGCTTATTTACGTACCCATTCAACCCAAAATGAGCCTCATCGCTGAACACAAGCAGCGCGCGATGAACATTTCGAACCGAGCACGAATTTTTATAGTAAAATTCAATAATTTGCAAGCGTTGTTCATTTGTAAGACGATCCATGGTTAAATTGCAAACCAAACTGAAGCTGTTTGACAGTGACACTAAACACACGTCAGCTGTCAAAACCAGTGTTGCCAAAACCAAACCAGCCAAAAAATCACCCGTTATAAAAATTTACGATGTGAAAAACATATGTTTCCAAATTTAAATTTTATTGTCTTAAAAATTTCTTACTCCAAATAGCATGCAGCCTTATCACCCAAAACATAACGCCCAAATTAAAAATTCACCATCCTAAAAAAACAAGGTATGAGCAATTAGTTGTTTTAAAATTCGCTTACTAAAATTCACATTTTTAATTTTACCATTTTCTATGATACAAAATATTTCGAGCGTCGTGACATCTATTTTAACATGCAATTTACTTTTGAAGGCAGAAAACTACTTTCTTGTTGAATCAAGTCCAATTATTGCATTTTTAAGAGTTCAACAAATTCAAAAAAATATTTGGAACTCTGAATAGTTTTACAAAATCTTTTGGATTTTATTGGATATATTGCAATTTTGACTTAAAAAAAAAAAACTAAACCATTATATTATGTATCCAAGGGAACGGTAGGGCCCAAAAAAGTTCTTGGCACTTATCATTTTTACAGTACCAAACTCTGGCGATTTTTGACCCCTCTTCAACTTAAGTACCAATTAAGTTCGAAAACTAAGCTAGCTATGCACAGTCGCCTTATCAAATTGCAATTCTCTTGCATTAGTAGTTCCTGAGATTTAATACTTCCAAAATCGCTAAAACCATAACTGATCGACTCACTTGACACATAATCAAAATTATGGAGCAATTCTAGACACTAGAATATTGTAATTTCGTATAATGGAAGGTAGAGTAATACCTACAAAGGAAAAAAATAAAAAAAATGGAGGTTTTCTGTTTAGGAGGCGTAGTATCCGTGATATTAATTGTAGTGCATTCAAAGATAAAAAGTAAAATCTTGGGATTCAGAGGGCGTCGTTTCCACCTATTTTCTCAGAGTTGTTATTATTTACATGAAGCATGAAGTTGCAGAGTGATGAAATTTGATAGAGCATTAGGACTGTAGTGTATTGAAAAAACTGCAAATTTGATATATTTATATTCAAAAAGCGCATCCATCATTCACTTAGATAACAAAACATAAAAACAAATCTTTGGAAAAAATTAAAGATAACCGAAAACCAAACTTTATAAAAAGTAAAACATTCTATGATTGCTATATAAAGGGTGATTTTTTAGCTGGTTTGGTTTTGGCAATACTGGTTTTGACAGCTGACGTGTGTTTAGTACCTTGTGTCACTGTCAAACAGCTTCAGTTTGGTTTGCAATTTAACCATGGATCGTCTTACAAATGAACAACGCTTGCAAATTATTGAATTTTACTATCAAAATTCGTGCTCGGTTCGAAATGTTCATCGCGCGCTGCTTCCATTTTATGATCGGCATTCTCGACCTTCTGAGCAGTCTATTCGGAAGATTGTGACCAAATTTCGCACCAAATTTACTTTGTTGGACATTAAACCGCCAACACGTTTACGTACTGTGCGTAGTGAAGAAAATATTGCGGCCGTATCAGCTAGTGTGACAGAAGACCGCGAAATGTCGATTCGGCGCCGTTCCCAGCAGTTAGGCCTTTGTTACAGCACTACGTGGAAAATTTTGCGGAAGGATTTGGGCGTAAAGCCTTTTAAGATACAGCTGGTGCAAGAACTAAAGCCAGCCAACCTACCACAACGCCGAATTTTTGGTGAATGGGCTCTTGGAAAGCTGGCCGAGGATCCGCTTTTTTTATCGAAAAATTGTGTTCAGCGATGAGGCTCATTTTTGGTTGAATGGGTACGTAAATAAGCAAAATTGCCGCATTTGGAGTGAAGATCAGCCAGAAGCATTGCAACAGCTACCAATGCATCCCGAAACAGCCACTGTTTGGTGCGGTTTATGGGCCGGCGGCATTATTGGGCCTATTTCTTCAAAGATGATGCGAATCGCAGCGTTACTGTCAATGGTGAACGCTACCGAGCGATGATAACAAACTTTTTTTTGCCCGAAATGGAAGTTCTTGACTTGCATGATATGTGGTTTCAACAAGACGGTGCCACATGCCACACAGCACGCGAAACAATGGCGCAATTGCGAGGCGAGTTTGGTGAACAGTTAATTTCACGTTTCGGGCCGGTCAATTGGCCGCCTAGATCGTGCGATTTGACACCATTAGATTATTTTTTGTGGGGGTATGTCAAGGCTTATGTCTATAGGGACAAGCCCGCTTCGATTGACGCACTGGAAGCCAACATCCATGCATTCATTCGTGAGATACCGGCCGATATGTGTGAAAGAGTATGCCAAAATTGGACTCAGCGGATGGGCTACCTGAGACGCAGCCGCGGTCAACATTTGCATGAAATTATCTTTAAACATTAAATTGCAAGGTTCAAACTATCGATTCAAATAAATATTTCATTCATTTTTTCGAATTTTTTGTGTTTTTTTTTTTTTAAAGTTCTAAACCTGTTAAAAAATCACCCATTATAAAAAAAACGGAGGTCCAACTTCAAAAAAAAAATTTATCTATCCGTTTTCTAGATATTAATTTTCAAAAAATCCAAAACATATGTTTTGAAAATTTTGATATGTAAATATTATGTATTATTTAAAATAGATCGAAATCAACTTACCCAGCAGTTAAAGAGAAGGTTTAAAGTATATCAAAAAAAAATTATTATGACAAATACCATTAATAGTTTTAGTGTATGTTTTTAATCAACAATAGTATAGGTACACGGCAAAACGTCAACAAAAAAGTAAGAGCCTTTGTCCAGATAAATAAGCTTTGAAGATTGAAATAACGTTTATATGGCAAGTACACCGTTATTTTTAGAGCAAAGGTTAACTTAAAAATTCTTAAATACAAAGTTTAAAGAAAATCGGTTAAGTGATAATGGCCGCAACTCGATTTTTCTTTTGCTGATTTTGCATTTTCGTTTTTCCTAACTTATATTAGGTACTTAGTTTCAAATTTCTTTAAAATCTCAACTTTTATATTTTAACAAATCCAAAAATTATCCTCACACCTTGACGAGAAGTAAAGAAGTAAAAATTAATTCAGATTTAAATTCATTAAACTCAAAACTTTGATTTTCTTTGGCATACAATCGGTGCTTACAAATCAAAAAAAATTATGGACGGATATTTGTGCGAAAGGAACTGTACAGTATGGCCAAACAACACTCACCCAATGTCAGTTGTTGTGCTATTGGTGGGTTCAAAATTGATTGCAAAATAGCCTGATGTTAAGGCTTAGCGTGATATTACTTAACAATTTTCTAACTTTAAACCTCTTAACTAAAATGGTCTTAGTTTAAAAAAAAATTTGACAAGTATCATACTAAGCCTATTTCCTTAAAAAACTCCAGCTGAAAACACCTAAAACACAACAGAGAGGCCCAATTTTTTTTGACAGCTCAAATTGTTGAGCGCGATGGCGGGTGGACTCATTCGGGTTTTCTTCGATACTCTGCTCCACAGCAGCAATAGCGTCTTAGGTGCACACTGTATGGCGTCTCTGAGGATGTGCATTATCCACTAGAGTAAACGTGGCGCGAAATCGATCCATGGTTGCTCGAATTAATGCGATTTTGTGATTATGTCGACCGAATATTGGACCTAGCGGGCGATGCGTCACACAAACCGAACCATTATTTTGGTAATAAATTTGCATAATTTGCAAACGTTGTTCAAGAGTGAGTTTGTTAATTATGAAATGGCAAACCAAACTGAGCATAAATCAAGAGACAGCTGTCAAAAAGACCAACTCCGAAAAAGTATTGCAAGATTTAAAACCACACGTCTACAAAAAACACCATTTACTTTAGTTGTTCAGAATACGTCCAAAATATGGTACGAAATCTTCAAGGTTTTATCCAGAGAACGTTCCATTGGAAGTAAGTTAAGTATTAATATTTTCAACAATATGTACCTATTGCGACATGTGTTAAGTTATAACTTACCTTTTCCATGATTTTTAATACAATATATCCACTGCTTTGATGTGAACAGATTATGAACCTTACCTAGAAGAAAAAATTAAAATAAAATTATTAGACACAATTGTACCTATTAGAAAATTCTATAGGTCACACAGACACAAAATAATTAAAACTTTAAATTGAAAAAAAGTCATTTTTTTAGCATCTATATGCATTCATTCCGTGTGATTGCATTGTTTAAAAGAAACCAACAAAAAAAAGATTCGTTCCTGGAATATAAAACCCAACACACCTACCTACCTATAACTGTTACATCTAAGCATAGATACTTGAAGAAAAACTTCTCTCTACAGTTGCCAAATCCATCTGTATATATATACTTTTTTATAACAATGGTCAAAAGTTAAATAACTGTAAGCGAACTACTGAACTTTTTCAACCTAATTTTTAACGCAAAAACAATCAGCTTACTGCATCCAAATCTGCAGCGCCCCCTTTCGCTAGAAAACGAAAAGAAAACACAACCACTCCTCCGCCCTACCATCAGACAAAAGAAAAACAGCACTACCTAATAATGTAACCTACAACGTTAAGCCAAAAAAAAAACTAAAAAGAAAAACCGAAACAGTCTCTCTGCATTAAAAATTACAACCACTGCAAACATAAAGCAACGAAAACATTTATTTAGGTAACAACAACAACAGCAACCAGCATATTCCATACAATGATGGTCTTACACTCCAAATTGGTTTGAAACTATCAAAATGTGTCCAATTCATAATCTGAGAAAAAAACGGGAACCTTCTGCTTTCTTCTCTGCCCAAAAGCCAGAGCCAGGAGTGTGTTACATGGTAGATACATCTGCAGAGTGGGTACCAAAGTGCAACAACCATTGTGACACACAAGACCAACTCCACGACCCCCTTGGTGCTATCATTCACCAGGACAGGGAATTTCTATAGTCCATAGAAGGGAAAAAAAAATCTCCAGCTCAGAACAAAACACAAAAAAAAGTTACTAAAAAATAAATAAAGTTTTTCTTCAACGCGTTTGTGGTCTACGATCTACAACCCCAACTACAGCCAGCCAACAAGCCTAACTCCATTGTTCCAGAAATTCTATTTTTTAACATTACCTCGGAGCGTTTTATGGCATACCTATACCAGGGAGAAACGCTGCAGAAGGCCTCCCTCGAAATTCAGGCTACTTCAGGGGGCGGAGTATATATTTTCCTACTCAGTATTCCTGCATGGTTTCGTGTAAGTTCTTTGGAAAAGTAGTTTTCATTACGGTGTGGACGAACAAAAATCAAAAAAAAAAAAAAACACACACACTCAAATGGAAAAAAAACTTGGCTCAACTAAGCGCAACTAACATTTTGCTCAAGTGTCACGTTATAATTATTACAATGAATATTCATAGTTCCCGGCCCAAGTAGGTTGGTTTGACTGGCTATAGGTACATTCCTGATCCAGGAAGAACAAGAAGTCCTATACTCGTCTGCTGGCCCTGAGAGACTTAGTTCTATCCTCAAATATGGCTAACACAACTATTTAACTCCGCTATGTCGTTGTCGTCATAGTCTTCGTCACCGTTGTCGTCGTCAACTTAGTCCTCCTAGTGCAATGTTAAGTTTTTGCCTTTATGCAGGCCATGTTAGTAATCTTGAGTAGAGAAACGCTATTAGGGTCTCCTCTCATCCCTCCGTGTCATCCTTTTATTTATCAACAACAAAATGACAATGGTTCCTGAGTCCTGTGAACTGGATATGGATAGGTTCACAACTATACAACCACTACAAGCAAAAAGAAAAAAAACCTAAATTCTAAGCTGAGATTAAAATAAAATATGAAAAAAGTAAAAACGAGGAAGGAAAAATATCTTCATTTTTTTATTTTTTTTTTTTTTTGACGTTTTGTTTGTGAACACACAGATTTACCGCATCGCAGGATGATTTCCTTTTCTTCTTGTGTCATCTTTTATTTTTTCTCAAAAGCAGTGCAATGCTGCTGCAGTCGCGGTAGTCATTTGAAGAGAAAAGACCGGCGTTTGTCGCAGAACTTCCAGACTCTTTATTTCCAAGTCATTGTACAACACGGTGCAGCGTACATACATACACACAAAAAGCATTGCCACAGCACAAAAAAAAATTAAATAAAAAAAAAGCAAAACAAAGATGGTGGAGAAAACAAAAGCACTCCAGGAACAGGGATAAATATTTGTGTCATCTCTGGAATGCACTGCTGTGTTGATGCTGATGCTGATTCTTATGCTTCTCTGCATAGGCACGGATTTGCGTTTGGATATATTACCTAGCATACCTACCTGCCTACCTACTTTTCTATTTTTTTTTTTTTTGTCTCTTGTTCTTCTTGTGTTTCTAGCTTTATCCTCAGGGTACCGTATGACACAAATTCTACACTTCATTTGCATTCGGATCAAAACAATGGCAAACTGTGGCCATTCTGCGAGTTATTATCGTTGGCAATGTTGTTGCATAGTAAGAAAACTAAAACTAGTAACACAAACCATAAAGAAATTTCTGAAGCAACGCAGGCAAATCAAAATCAAAACACCTAAGCTTATCATTTTAATTTGTACTTTTTCTTCTGCAGTATTAGATAGTCGCATTGGTAGGCAAACAAAGCTAACTTCAATGGAAGCCTGATCTGCTAGGCAGATTTTATTTGAAATGGGCTTAATCCTCCTTGTAATTAATAATAATTACTTTTTCACTTATTTAATGTTGCGCTACTATTCGCCGTAGCATTAGCGACTGGGTCTTAACCAAAAAACTTCTCCAACCAGCTTCTCTTTCTTAAAATACGCTTTCAGACGTAGACTTAAAATGTCGGTGGTAGATTTAAAAATTTGTGAAACATTCACTCTAAATAGCTCTGCCGTTGGACTTACTCTTTTGGCCAGGTTAGTGATCTTCTTGTCAATAACGTCACGGAATGCAAGTAATGATTTTTAAGGAAACTCTTGACCGAGCGGTCCCTTGTCTAAAACAGATTTTGACATGACTGGCTATTGGCGAAGAGTTTCAATAAGGGTTAACACAACACAACTGTTCAAGAGACTTAGAATTTTTAGAATTTGAATGTTTTATTATATTCCACTTTAGCTAGCCGGAACTGGGTTTGAACGAGTAGACAAGAAATCTCAGTTCCATACTAAATGTATAAAGGAAAAGTCAATAAATTTAACCTTTTTACTGTGCTAGTCACAAAATGTGAATAACTAGAAATTCGAATCTATATGTTATTTGGTTTTACCAATTTTCATTAAAAGGTATTTAGTGGATTTCCCATAAGAATTCACATGGTTTGTGTTGACGATATCTTAACTTAAAATTTCCAACATTCCAGTGACGTATAATCAGAATGTTGAATGACGAGAATGCTCAAATATAAGCAAAGTAAGCGCTCCAGTGCGTGAATTTAAATAAATTTTGAAAATTTCATACAAATCGTTAAAGTGGTTTCCAATACTTAAAACTCAACGAATGCCAATGCCTTTTCATATACATTGATGGGCGTGGCAGTAGGCGGGAAAAATGATACATATTATTATTTAGATTCTAGAGAGCTCAGTTACAAAATTTAATGGCTCTCTAGTGAGGTTTGTAATGAAAACTCTAATGTTAGAAATGTGGGTTGAGCAGAGAAATACAAATTTTTATTATGTTTTAGGTTCAAGAGGGCTCAATTTCAAAATTTGCAGATTTCTATTTTTTGTTAAATACATTACATTGTGAAAAATAGGAGTGGCTGGGGTAAGTTCATTTTATTAAAACTCCAAATCCATTGTCCGAATCGTTATAACACGACTGACAATAATTATATTATGTCCCATTATGCCATATAAAATATGACACAATATTTTTGTTGAATGGCAAAGTAGTATTAGTCTCCATGTATTTTTTGTCATATAAATTTGACGATCACACTTAAATGACAGTTTTGAGACATATTTATTTGACAAACTTGGCATTTTTATAAGATAATGTATAATAGTGCATTTAGAATCATACAAAATTCCAAGAAAAAAAACCACTTTAAGTTTTTCCCGAATTTTCCAAGGCAATTTTTGCAATTTTTTCCCCTAAAAACCTTATTTAAGCTACTATAACCATTTAAAAAAAAAATAATCAAATCGGTACAGCCGTCCTCTGCATACGTATAATGTGAATATGAGTCGTTTTGGTCTTTTAAAATAAATAAATAAATAATTTTATGTGCCAAATTTTAGCTTAGCATAAGTCATTTTTGACTTTAAAAAAGACAATTGCGTCATTGAAAAATGATGTAACTTAAATAATATTTATCAATTGACGTAAATTAACTTGACTTGTACCAACAAAAATGCAGGAAAATTTGTTTAAAATTCAAAAAAATAAAAAAATACGTATACGCCTGAGTGTACCACTATTTTATTGTTGTTTTTAGATCTGGTTCAACTTTAAATGAAGTTAGAAATGAGACTTTTTTTGAAAAAAAAAAGGATATTGCAAATATTCCCCCTAAGGTTAATCCGTTCATTATGACCTACTTTTTTGACACTAAAACAATTTTGTGAAAATGATCCATTTTGCTCTATAAAAATATAGAATTTTTAAATTACTCGACCATGTCTCCACCTATTAGTTTTTTTGGTTTAAAAATAAATAATTTATTAATTACTTGACTCCAGCGCCTCCTATCAGATGTGTAGGCATGCAAGAACCATCTCCATGTTAATATAGTTAATAGGGCATATTTATGGAATATTGCACAACTTTCATGGTGATTTTGGTTAAATATAATCCAACATCAATTTTTAGAGTATAAGTATATTGATTAATTATTTTTTTAGAGAAAATGTTGAAGCACCAAACTCGCTCTTAGTTGCTGAAATTTTTTTTTCAAAATCTTAAGAGCAATTCAAGAAAAAAAATCAAATCACTCAGTTAAAAACCTTAAATTCAAAATTTTAGGAAAACCACTTGAGTGACTTTGGTTGTATAGCTCGAGGTATCGAAATTTCAGGTTGGAGAGAAATCCCAAGGTTTTTTTTTTATTATTTTAAAGAATTCAAAACATGCTCCAACTGACAGGAAAAATAAAATAAATTTAAATAGAAAAGTTATCGAAAAGTAATAAACCAATTTAATTGGTGATGACATCTGTATAAAGCAATTTTGCAGTCAATTCAAATGAGCAGTTTAGAGATGCCATCGTAGGTTTTGCTTCGTGTTTTCAGCAAGACTATCCCGAGATCTCATAAATCGACAATGATTTGTTGTAATGATCCAGCTGAATACCACACAAACGACCTTCTTTCGAGATTACCATTAATTTCCATACTAGATTTGTCAGTTAAGCTTCGCTTAAGCTTCGCTTAAACATCTGTCACTTACATTTTAATTGTATAGTAAAATCAAGGCCATTCAATTGAGATACATTTCAAGTGGTTTAACAAAACTCTAAAAATGCATTTTTGTCGGCGTCTGTCAGGGGTTTTGTGGCTACCTTTAATATCTGTCATAACGTTATAATTAATAATCAGAGTGTCGAACTTTGGTATGTGATGAATTTTAAGTAGTTTGCTATGTATTTGCAGAAAAGTTGTATTTTTGATGAATTTCTTGTCGGTAATGCTTCTAAATGTGCTGGAAGACGAACGTATTCGTTAACACATTTAGTTGTAACATTACAATCTTTTGGTTTCCTTTCAAGCCAATAATCAGTTGCGAGCGCCGTTTTTTTTTTTCAGTGTGACCCCTCCTGGAGGCTTATAGGGGGTCTACTACCGCTACACGCCTTCTTGTTTTGTTTCTGGAAATGTGTTTGAGCTCTCCCCAACTTTTTTCCATTTTCTGAGATTCTTTTTCGACTGCTCTTCGCCAAGTTATCAAGTTATTCTCTGACCCCCAGGTCTTCTGCCGTTTTGAGTAAAAGGATCCCAATCCCATTCCATTGCGTGTCTCGCGGTAGAGTCTTTAACACGTAAGATGTGCCAAATGTACAAATAACTATGTCGATAGGTTTTCGACCAGTTCTCCGATGGAGTTTTTGGTCAAAAAATCCTAAAAATGTTTAGCAAACATCTATTCACAAAAGTATGCACCTTTTTTAGTGACAGAGGCGGTCACTTTCCATGCAACAGTCGTAGATTGGTCTCAAACTGTAGACGTTGCACCTTCAAACTTTTGACAGCATTCTGAAAGCACCTTTAGCTTTGCCAATACGGCAATTAACATCTTCATCTGTACCACCACCGTCTTTTCAGATAACGCTTCCTAGGTGTATACAATTGTCCACCGCTTCAACCTGCTGTCGCGCAACGTCAACTTGAGCAGAGTTACCAGATATGCTAAGGATCTTCGTTTTCCCGGCGTAGATTCTCAGCCCGACTTCATTCGCTTCATAGTCCAGCTTGTTCACCATCTGATGTTAATGTTGTGTGAAAGCAAACAAATATCGTCAGAGTAGTCGAGATGTTGCAGAAAGGAAACATCGTCCAACAAATTCCTCGTGCTTGTTCGGCTAGGGCTGCATGGAGAACATCTCCAATAATAATTAGAAATAATAATGGTGACAGTAAACACCCCTGTCGAACTCCACTATAGGTAACTTTCCGTTATGGAGGAATTGACAAGTTGCACCCTCGTAGGTAGCCTTGATAATAGCGATAAGCTTCTAGGTTAAATGATCTAAAACAATAACTCGTATTTTTCTTGAAAGAATCACATATAAAACGTATTTGTGTATAGAGGGTTACATAGATGATACATTAATTTCTTTTGAACTAGTTACAGGATTCTGAATATTTTAATCTTCTACATATATAAAAATGGATCGTGGTTGTTCGGATGATTAAAACTTGAAAACGACTGGACCAAATTGGATACTTCCTTCTGCGGGTTTGCTCGTAATTGCTACGCGTAGGTTCAAGGAAAAATAAAAGGTCGGAAAATTCTCAACAGGTGGTGCTGTAGACCGTTAGGAAATGGCTTTTGGGATATTCTTTTGCTACTTTTGTTATTTTAGGGTGAAATGGGTTAAACATAAACAAATTGTCTGAATTAAGAAATACTTTTTTTGTTAGAAAGGTTTTTCTTAGGAAATGACTTTAGGGATATTATTTTTCAAAATTATAATACTTTTAGGGTGAAATGGGGTAAAAATAAAAAATATCCGATTTAAGAAATTCTTTTAGTTATTGAAAAGTTGTTTTTTTTTATAGAATTCTTTCTTAGTGGATTAAATTGTCATTTATAGGGTGAAATGGGATAAAAAAAAAAAAAGTGCTTTCTGAGTACAAACATTCCTTCTTTGTTGGGAAAGTAATAAAGGTTGGAGTTAGAGGATCATGTTTTTACATATTTAGCCAATAATAACGTGAAGTAGGTTAAAACCCATAAAGTAGTATTCGATTACAAAAATTAGCTGAAATATGTATTTATATTTTCTTTATTAATTTTTATGCGAAGCTTAGGTTTGTCTACCTGTGCAAACCTGGGTGGGTCAGCTAGTTTATTATAAAAAAAGAATTTTTCCTTTTCACAAAAATATGGTCAAAAAGAATTTTAGAATAGGAAAAAGAACTTTTCCTCAAAATTATTTTTCGCACAAGCATAAAAACGAAATTAAAAATTAAGGTACAAGTATAAAGAAGAAAAGTAATTTTGCACAACTCGGCGCTGTCATATACTCTGAGTCTTATCTCATCCATGTTGAAGTAAAACTAAAAGAACCTGATAGATTACTGTGAATGAATGCATCCAGCAAGGGTTCGCCTAGGTTCTACACATCCAACATATTAGATATACTTGGTTGGTGGAGGAAAGTTACGTTTCAAAGAAAAAAAACAGCAAAAGGTGTCAGCAGAGCCTGTGTGAGCTTATGTACTCCTTGTGGATATAATATGTAGATGAAGATGAAAGTGCGGAAAAGCTTGGTATAAACATATGTAGCATTGCACGCCCAGGTGAAGTAGAGTATAGAGAAAACCTGGACCCGGACCCGGTGAGTTGACAAAGCCGTTCGTTGGCATCCTTTTTTATAGCTTTTTCTATTTATCTAGAGGCAAATGCAATTCATTTGATATTCTATGGCTATGTTCACACACACGAGCTTTTGTTTTTGTTGTATTATCTTTTGTTGTGTTTTTTGTTTTTTGGAAACGTTATCCTTTTTGTGTAGTTTGACACCCTGCCTGTGTGACACAGCATCACGTATCTTTATGTAGCGTCAATGCCTGCAGTTGCATCGCATAGATATTTTTTTTTTCGTTTTGGTACTTTCAAATGCACTTAGGGTAAAAATTAAAAAGGAATTATACACTTTGCTTTTACAATTTTGCGGTTTGTTTGCTTTTTATTTGCACTTTCATTTTGTTTGTATGTTAGTGGGTTTGTGTATCGGGCGTCGGGTTTTGGGATGACTATAGACTATGGACGAGTGTATAATATAAAAATTGAAAAGATAGATACCTACCTCATCATACCTCTCATCTTTGAAAGTGTGTTCACTTTTTGTTTGTTTTTTATTGTAAACAATTGAATTGTTGTTGAGGTGAGAGACATGACGTCACCGTCGGCTTCATACTTTTATTGTCTTTTGGATTGTTTCGTTCATCTTTTTGTCTTTGCGCAATTAGATTAAGCTGATGGATTTATTTTATAGGTGATAGGTGAATTGTCAGACACACTAGGTACTTGTCTGGCGTCATATGAAAGGGAGTGTTATTGTTTTTGGAAAATTATCAAGATAAACTGCAATAAAAAGGAGTTTATTGCCCCACTTAACTGAATGCAATATAATGGAAAAAGTCAATGACTCGGTTGCTTTATATGTTTTCGTGTCTGTTGTTTTCAACGAAGTATTTTTTGTTCTTACTTAAGAATAACTAACTGTGTGTTGTGTGGTACTCTCTATACATTCCTTACTAGAATTAATTGCATGTGCCCCACGTTTTCGGTTTTGAATATTTGGGACTCGAAGTCAAATATTTTACACTTTTAAGTGTTATTTAAAAATATTAAAGATTGCGAAGACAGTTGTGCTTTGAATGAAATGCAAGAATGGGTTAAAGGAACTTGGTCCTATCTGTGATGGCATTGTGTTTCTAAAGCCTGAATTTTATAAATCTATTCTATAGATTTTAAGAGAAACAAATTAGTTTTGGGAGCCTTTATTTTATGCCACCTGCCAAAAATATAGTTAAGGTAATATTATGTAATTTTACAAAAAATGACAATATAGCCCTTTGTTACACATATATATGCATGCGTTCTCATTTAAAATTGTTTTAAATTAACAGAATTAAAAATCAATTAATTAAACAACTTCTGGAACAGTTTTGACACCATAGCGCAACTTTCACCATGTGATTTCTTTAAATAATCTTAATTTATAACAAAACAAAAAAAATTTAAGAATCGTGGGAGCGGTTTAAAAAATTAAAATAAATTAAATTAAAATTTTGGTAGATAATCATGGAGCTCCAAAATTAAATATAAAAAAAAATATCCAACCGGTTTTTATAAATCGATTTTAAGAAACATTATTTTCTTAAAAATTTTGATACGAAATACATATTATTAAAACTTATTGGAAGCATCTGTATAAAATATTTATTTTAAATCGATTAAGAGGAAACCTAGAAAGTCAAAAATAAAAACACCGTTTTATGAAGGAACACAGTTAGTTATTGTAAATGGTAGATCGTACAACTTTTTACGCCGACAAAAATATTTATCAGAATTGTTAGTCATTTTTGAGCAAAATAAGATTTTAAAAATTTTAAAGTATGTATACATAGGTGGTATCTTCTATTATTTTCGGCAAATAGAATAATTGTTGTTACCAATTTTAATAAAAATCTACCGAGTCCTTCTTGAAATATTGGATGTAAAAAAAAAAACATTTTTTAAAAATCCAAACAAATATTTTTTTTGGAAAATTTTGGTACACAATATTTTTTTTTTAATGTATCATTCATTCTTAATAAAAACAAATAATCCAAATCAGTTGAACCATTTTTGAGAAAAGCAAAAATCAAAGAAATGGTTCCATTTATAACCATTTTTTTTACTAAAAGGCAGCCGTTTTTCTTTCACAGGTACATAGATACCGTTATTATTGGTCCTAAGAAAAATTGAAGAAAAACTTTCGGGGGGTTTTCCAAAAAAACGGTAGGTAGGTAACAAGTTTAAAGAAAATCGACCCATCCGTTTAGGCTGTAGTTGAACAGATAGACAGGCAGACGAACAGAAATGCGGTACCCACTTTTCTCGTCTTCCTGATCATTATGATTTCAAATTTAATTAAAATCTCAAGTTCAATTTTTTTTAAGAATTCATACCATTCCAAGAAAGTACATTTACCTTTGTATTGTACATGTGACACTTAACGTATTACATGAAACGCTCTACATGTAAATAAGGCCCACGGTTTTGGTTCACCCTACCGCAACCAGTATGAAAGTTTCATTAAATTTTCCACAAATTATTATTTTTTTGAATCTTCTACCTTTGCACTCAATATTTTTTACTTATACACAAAAACTCACACCCCAACTCACCCTTCAAATGACTTTCCTTTTTCAGACCCAGTTAGGAAGCGAGTAGAGAGCGAGTGAGAAAATACAAAACTAGATCGTGTTGTCACAATATTAGATTTAAAAATAGGCAGTTACTCAAGAAAATCTAGAATAATAATTGTATGTATTTTATTTGATTTTTGAATAATGCCTTCCCTCCGACACACAAGATATTATTTTGCACATATACAGAAACTTAATTAAAAATATCAATGTGGTTCGAAAAAAAATATTTAGGTGTGATATGACAAACTGAGCCCCCATTAGTAGAACTTTCACAGCTTAAAGTTAATGAAAACTTTATTTATTGTTCCAGGAAGATCATAAACAGCCGTGAAATTCAAAAAGAAAAATATTTTACATCAGTTGCGAAATGAGAACCAAATAATTGATAATTTTTGTTTGAATTTGAAAGCATTGCTTGGCTCCAAAATATATTATCTAAATGTAAATGTGGTATTTACTGAATATTTAAGATAAAAAAAATGTTCTATGAACATCGATAATTGACTTTTAAAAATGCATCCTAATGCATACGTCATGAAATGTTGCTTTAAAGCTGCTCCTGCGTTTTATTTCTCAGAAAATGTTTTCTTTCCTCTGTGCTAAGATTTACCCAAAATAAAATACAAATTCAGTCTATTTTTTAGTTTAATCGAATTGAATTCGGAAGAATTTATGGTAAAGACTTCGGCACTAAATAATACGCTATGAACATTTAAATCCAAAAAGTTACTATACGAAGTTTATATTTTTTAAACTTAATGGCTACATAAGAAAACAACGTACAACAGATAAATCAAAGAAAATAAGGTCCCGCATAAGTGTAATTCAACACCTTCTCCATTGAAGTTGAAAATATTCGAAAATTGCATTTAAAGTGTAATACTAGCCTTATTGTGTACAGTTTCGTTAATATTTCCACAAGGCTTAGATATTCCGGTACAGATAAAAATATTATTACAGGTGAGTTTTCTTTAAAAGTGTCTAGCTAGCTCAGTAAATGATTATCAATGACAATAAAAATACAGGGTGGGAAATTTCTCTGGCAAAAGCTGTGCAAAATGGGCGTTGGTAAACAGCAATCAAGTGTACCTGCCAGCATAGATTGTAATACACTTCTTCGCAATCAATACTAAATCAAGTTCACCAGCTGTCTACTGATCAGAATATCGAAGCTATTCACAATGCTATTAGTTTTGACTTTACTCGACTAACGGATGAAGACTTTGTTGAAGCTTTATTGTCGATTAAATCTGACGCTATAGATTTCGACGTAATACATCCTAAATTTCTACAGCTGCTCCTTCTTTTTCTTCTTAAATATTATAATACATATTTTTAATCAAATATTAACTACTTTTGTCTATCCCATTTCGTGGAAAATGACTAAAATAGTTCCACTTCCCAAGTCTCAAAACCAGAGCAATCCTGAATATAGACCATATGCAATACTGTCGTTTTTATCTAAAGTACTTGAAAAAAAAAAAACACTTTTAAAGCAGATTGAAGTGTACTTGAATAGTATAACAGTCTTTTAAGTCCTTGCTAAATCTGTCTTTTGTGTTGAGAGAAGTTGTAAGACTGCACTTCTACTTGTTGTCGACGATATTCATCAAGATCTAGATCATGCCAATTGTCCTATGTTTTTGACGTTATTAGACTTCTCAAAAGCGGTCGACACGGTTAACCATTCTATTCTCTTTGTATTCTTGCCTAAATTATTGTCAGAAATGTGTAGCTATTGGAAACAATAAGTCAAACTTACTTGGAGTACCTGTCGGAGTTCCTCAGGGTTCTGTTTTCGGGCCTTTACTTTTTTCAGTTTCCGTGAAGTAACTCCCTCAACTTACAAAACATTCTGCGGATAATATGTTTACTGACGACATTCAATTATTCTTGAGCTGTCAACTGGATAAGCATAATTTATCACTTAATCCAGGAAAGTCAAAGGCTTTTTGCATTTATAAGAAACAAATAGACACCCCTACTTTTCTACCTATAAAATTACTTCAATCACTCATCGAATACGTTGCTAAGGCTCGAAAATAAGGGTTAACTTTCAACGATACTCTCACCGCGTCAGATCACGCTGCTGTTACAATTGGAAAGATTTGCAATGGTCTTCGATTAGTATGGTATACACATAGTTCATTGCTTGCTAAAACAAAGACGACTCGTGTTAAATCCCTTTTATTACCCGTGTTGTTATATGGTTGCTAGGTTTTTTGCTATGTTGGTTAAAACAAGAGGCATAAATTAAATGTCATCTACAATATCCTAGCAATATAAGTTTTTAAAAAATGTCGTTTTGATTGCATATCAAGCTACTGGGCCTAAGCTTAGAAAAATTTATCAAGTTCAGAACATTAGAACATTAAATCTTTTGGAAGTTGTTATGTAGACCAAATTAATTAACTTTTGTTCTTCTTCGTACAATCAAATTGTAGTTTCTTCCAACTTTTATAGAAACACCTTCTTGTTCCTATTCACGCGAAAATAATGGAAAAAACATGTCATAATAAATTACTTATAATTTATGCAATATGCATCTAAAAGATAAAAGATAAAAGATAAAAGAATAGAATAAATCACATGCCTTCTGCTCCCGAATCATCTCCCAAGCCAAATTTATTAAGCTTTTCTCTTGAAATCCATCAGCCCGTAGCTTAACTAAACTTGAAGCCTTCACAAATGCTAAAATGTGCTAAAAAAAAAACTTATCAACAAAATCCTTAGCCGAATAAAATGTACCGCAATTTCAAAATCATATACACAACTATTTCAGAGCAAGCATTTTTTTTTAAACAAACTGGCTCTAGCCCAATTGACGTAAACAGTAAAATTGGCAGAATGCAGTTTCCAGCCAACACACACAGCATCGACATTTCTTAAGCCGTTAAAGCGAAATAGCTCCATTTGGGGAATTCTGTCGAGGGTTTGTGTTTTCTTATTTTTCCCTCTTGTTTTATCCAAACACAGCACAACCAAAGTGATTGCCCTTATCTTCTGGAACCTTAACAAAATTTATATATGTATGACCAGACCACTCCTCCCAAAGTTCACTTTTGAGTTCGTTAACAACTATAATACTTTTTACCATTGGAGGTATACAGAAGAGGACGAATCATTATACCATTTCATAAGTGACTCTGACTGAAACAACATTGTTAACTTGCCAACAAAAACTTTACAATATACACCACACAGTGTGCATCCAATTTTGGCGCATTGCACTATCAGTTTTTTTTTTTTCTTTTTTAAATAATATGTTTTTCGTCAGGTTAAAATTTTGGAAACGCTCAAGGAGTGAACCAATCTTTAGACTAAGGAAACATATAGAGAAGGAAGAAGAAACATTTGGAATGAACTAGAGCTTGATGTTAAGAATGCCAAATCAGAATATCTTATCTGCAATTTTTTTTGTTGCAAAATAGAAGAAATACTATGCACGGCTGGGTCGAAGTTTCCTATATGTACTTCCTTTCATAGTACTTATATACATTAAGTAGCTTAGTATTGTTAGTGTTTATGCAAATTATAACAGAATTTTTGAAGGAAAACATATTAAGAAAAAAGGGTATGGAATTTTATTTTAAGACTCTGAAATCAATAAGTAAAAGGTTTTAAGCTTTTTGAATCTTTCCAGCGAGTTTCAAGCATTTTTTCCAATATTTTTTGGAGCTTTTAAATTTCCAAAAATGGAAAAAGAGCCTTAAAATTTTGGGAAAAAAGCAGTCCAAAAAAAAAATCTCGTTGTTTTTTACTTTGATGTTTTGGAAAATGATCCAGACAACTGAATTTTACATTCATTTTTGTAAACAAATAGGACGAGACTAGAGAAATTCCACAACTAATTTACAACAAAAAAGCTACAATTAATGCCATCTTTAGATTTTCTAATTTCCTTTTCTAATGCCTGGACTGAGAGTGTCAACTTAGCACTAACTACATATTTTTTGTTTGAAAACTTCGTCAAAAAAATTTTTAGAATTTTTTCCTCTCCACAACTAATTTACAACAAAAAAGCTACAATTAATGCCATCTTTAGATTTTCTAATTTCCTTTTCTAATGCCTGGACTGAGAGTGTCAACTTAGCACTAACTAAATATTTTTTGTTTGAAAAATTCGTCAAAAAAATTTTTAGATTTTTTTTTTCTCCACAACTAATTTACAACAAAGTAGCTACAATTATTTGCGTACTTTGTTTTTTTTTAATTTCCCAAAGTGTAAGGCTAACTTGACACACGTTTTTTTTTCAATTTTAAGCAGAACAAAACATACTCTAGCGTATTTTCCAAAGAAAAATTCTAGCATAATTTCCTCTGGTGTAATTTTATAGGGAACCACCAGTTTCACCTGGTAACTTGTGGTTTGATTCTCATTTGAAGTTTCAATCCAGATGTTTTTAAGAGTTTAAATTGCAAAATAAAGAAATAAATAAGTTTGGAAACGCAAAAAGCTCAACGAAAACCGAGGTCTAGTGACTTCAAATTCACAAGAATTCTTGAGATTGCATTGTTAGCTTATTGCTTTTTGTATATATGTTTTTTTATGGAGGGGAAAGGTGGAAATTTATTAAACTGAAATATTTGGTTTGGTACAATCTATTCATATGCCACTTGATTTCCAACAGTGGAACGAATGGCACTAAAACAAAAACCATTTTTACTTGTTTTTAATGTACATCTATTGGATACATTCAATTAAAAAAATTTAAATCTATAAACATTAGGTATGGCTTAAGTGTATAATATTTTTGGTTAGTTTCAGCACATGTTTTCTTTGTAGAATTGGCGATTTGCATACAATGCGGAAAAGGTAACGGCGGATAGGTTGGATCAAGGCAAGAACAAAGCTTATTAGAAGAAGAGTATATTTTCTCCCATTAAGGCAGGAAGGGCAACGTTATAAAAAAAACTCAAAAATATGGAACAAAAAATATAAAAAAAAACAACGGCAACACTAACAATAAGCCCTTTTTAATTCCATCTTAATCGGAAACTTTTTACCAATCTTAGAAAAAAAAAACTATCACTTGTAAGATCTCATACAAATTGCCATTACGAACGGATTTAGTGATAGTTGTTTTTGGGATTCGGAAAGCTCCGATTACGATGGAATTCGTGATAGGGCTGAATATCATGAAATAGCTTTTTTTAAAAGCCATAAATCCATTATTTATTTTTCTTTTCAAATAAAATTGTTTTAAAAAAGTTTTTGAAAAATTAATTTTCAAACTCAAAGTTTGTGAAACTTTTTGTATTTGTTTTAAATTTAACCGTATAAAGAGATATTTGCTGAAGCGAAACATAAATATTTAAGTTCAATATAAGCGCTTATGTATTACTTTTTTTTTCTCAGCGTAAGCTGTCATATAATAATGGTTAATATATCGGGTTTTTCAATAAGAGCGCTACAAAAGTTTTTTTTTAAATAAAACAAAAACAATTTTGGATATCAATGAATTTTTTTATTTCTGTGAAAGTACGTTTGATGCCATTATGTATGAAATTCGATTTCTTTTGCATGGCCACCACGGGCACGCTTGCAGAAGTCCAGACGCTGAACCCAATTTTCGACGGTTTTCAAGCATAAATCGGCCGATACTGCTGCAATTTCACCTTCGATATTCGTACGAAGTTCATCAATCGTCGCTGGCTTGTTGGCATAGACCATAGACTTGACGTAGCTTCACAGGAAATAGTCTAACGGCGTCAAATCTCACGACCGAGGCGGCCAAGCGACTGGACCATTTCGTGAGATAACACGTTCTCCAAACTTGGTTTCCAATAAATTGATTGTGACATTCGCTGTGTGGCGCCATCCTGTGGAAACCAAATGCCGAACAACACCTCGAAGCAACACAATAAAGCTCGATGATGGATATATCCGAAACGCGTAGCTATAAGTGAAAATATAATTTATTTCGTAAAAATTTTATCAAAATTTCAAATACAAAATACAAAATTTACAAAGTTTAACTTTTTATTTTTATTTTTATATAAATAAACGATTAATATCCACACAACATGGAGACAACCACACAAACTGTCATATAAGTTCTTATGTTGAACATTTAAGTTTCATTTCAGTAAATGGGTGTAAGTATTATTTTTAAAATTCAATGCTCTTATCAATTTTTAGCCAAACACTAACTAAAAACACAGTTTTTGAAAATAATTGAATCACCCGGTTTGGTATTGTCTTGTACCACTCTTACTTAATCGAAAGCATTTTGCAATTTTTCTGCTCCCCTCACAACGTATTTATCAGGCAGTATCATCTGAAAAGATGGCTATGATAGCATTATTTGCCACTTGAATATCCTTAGTTTGTAACAAATACAGAGTTGGTCCTAGGACACTTCCTTGTGATACACCGGCTTCAAATTTCTCAAATTCCTAATAATTTTCCCATATTCTAAAGAGTCGGACAGGCTTTACAGTTTGAACTCAAGTTCTAAAGGCTCGAAAAAAAACATTTATAAATAGATTCACACATATACTTGCTTTTCTTCAAGTGCCTTCTCCACACAATGTACTTCTTCTATCGTGGAATATTTATTTCTAACGATTATACTTCTTTTGGTGGATTACCTTGGTTAGGTATAACAATAACTTCTTGAATGAATGGAAATATAACGGAGATTAAGACATAACGCCATTGGTGAGATTACTTTCAAAACCTGCTTAATCCGCTATTACGTCGTTCCCTGGTGATTTCTTTGACTGTAACGAACATTTTTTTTAGTAAAGAACACTTTCGTAAGTTTTGTTTGTGGCGAATCAACAATAGCTTTTTACTTGTTAGGGTCAAAGCCAAAAGAGATTGTGTTTTCTAATTATTTATATCTGCCTTCTAACTTAACTTCAGGATATTATAAACCATTTGTATAGAAAAAAATACTTTATTGTTATAGATGCATAATTCATCAATTTGTCAAACTGACTCTTAAAGTAAAACCAAAACCCTTACCTAACTGTTTGATTGGAGAAAAGACATCATTTTGACGTCACACACATCAGTCTGCTCGTACTATGTCTTTTCACATATAAATCATCATTAAATAAACGTATAGTTAAAGATAGTTGTTGCCATAATTTAAAGGGAAATCTTCAATAAATCACAATACAAACACATAATGGCTTTTTGTCATTAAAAAATTGCCAACTCATTAAAATCTGAATTTGAACAAATTGCCCAACAAAAGGCTTTCAAGTCAAAATATAGTGTCAACCCTTATTCGCATAAAACTACACCTATACTCGTACCAACCTATATAAACAATAACTATTATATAAACCTCATTAAAATTGACAATGTTTAAAGATCCCTATGTTCATGTCGAATGCCCTGCCCTGCCCTGCCCTGTCCATCCTCAGTCCAGTCTCTATTTTGAACAAAGTGCCCCAAATTATGAGACATGAGCGGCCATAAAACATGTCAAGAGCTAAGGCTACACGTAATGCCTCGTAAACATAACATCTTCCGAACTTATTAATATAATCGGCTTAATTTTCGATTTTTGACCATTAAGAGAAAGGCGATAAGCAATCGCAAATACATATATAGATACCCAATACCCATGCTGTATATCTTACGTATATAGTGCCATAGCCAGAAACAGTTTATAGCCCTGCAGGGCGCTGCCACAGATATACACACACATACACATGTATAGATATATCCAGTTAACGATACAGTTACAGTTTACAGTATAGGTACACAAACGCACATCCATACACTACACAGCAGCAATGTCGTCCTGATATATGGCCACCGATAAAATTAAGTATTTTTTCATGTGTCTCGCAGATAACGCCACTGGCGTATAATGTTAGTGTATATTGGTCTTGGCCCACTTTAACAATGACCGACCACAATTGAACTGATTTAGTATAACGAGCGCTTTAAGGACAGTTTGCCCGCTCTATACTCTATATTCTAGCAGCAGTGCATATATGCATGGCACTCGTATGTCAGTTTGTATGGTTTTGGCGCTCGTAGTCGTAATTATTGGCATATGGATGTGGATAATGGTCATTTCGATTTGTTGAATGAAATATTTTATGCGGACTTTTTGGCCCAGAAAAAGGCCAACACCAAACCAAACCAACCCAACCGACAAACAATTCGATATCTTTATTCTTAAGTTGGAAGTTTGTGGTCAAATGTTGTGAAGATTAAGTTTTCATTTCTTTCTTCCGTTTTTCCTCTCGCATCCCGAAAATACTTTTGCTCGAGAGTCCGAGATGCTTACATACTGACACCATGAAAAACTGGGTCAAATTTTTGGTCGAAAAAAGAGTTTCGTAACTCAATTAAGAGATCGTTGTTGACAGAATACTAATAAATCTGAGTGTGTATGTTGTGTACGTATCTATGTATGTATGTAATTGGAATCTAAGCTTCACACTTTCATTCTGTTATCCTTGTCATGGTTGTCCAGTTGTTCACACCGCACTTAAACTTAGCTTGGCAAATATACTCGTAGGATAATGATTCAATTAAGATGTATGCTTTCTCGGTTTCTATGAGTGTTCGCTTTGAAAAGTATTTTATCAACGATGATATAAAGACTGTTATAGGTATCATCTTTGGTTTTATGTTCCATCTCACGGAGAGAGGGAAAAAAAGAAATCCCATTTCTTTCGCATTTAGAATCTTATATTGCATGAAATGTCATGTGAGTAAGGTGTCTCTTGATGAATAGGTAATATCACTGCAGCACATTTTGATATTCCTCATGAGTATACGTATATCATCCAAATAGGTACCTTTAAATGTATATAATATTGTATAGTCCTTATGAGCAATACCATCCAAAAGGTTTCATGGAAAGTCGTTGATTATGAAGGTTTTTGTGACTTGGGTGCCTATGACTACCTGCTATAAGGATGCTGTACCTATACTAAAGTAATGCAGGGTGTCCGCCGGGAAGGTATACAACTTTGTTTTGCCGCCATTTTGGTAAAAATTAGTCTTGACAGTTCATATTTGGCAGTCGTGAAGTAGATACGTGGCAAATTTATCATGGAAAAATATTCGATAAACCAACGTGTTTTAATCGTTGAAACATTTTATCAAAATCAATCAAAAATTGATTACTGTGACGATGAGAAATTTACGTGAAATTTTTGGAAGAAACAACAAAATGCACTATTTATCGTGAATAGTGAATGATTTCGAAGAAAGAGGGTCTGTTGGTGATAGGCCCAAGCATGGACCACAACGTACTGCAAGATCGGCTGAAAACATTGCTGCTGCTCAAGGAAAACCTTCAAATTATTCATCAGTCACCTTTGCATCCATTAAAAGTTACAGTCTGGTGAGCAATTTGGTCAGGAGGAATCATTGGACCTTACTTCTTTGAAAATGAAAACTGCGTAACGGTAACTGTGAATGGGGAGCGATATCGTGATATGATTGAAAACTTTTTAACGCCACAACTGCATTCTTTGGGCTTGATTAACATGTGGTATCAACAAGACGGTGCCACATCGCATACAGCCAGGATTATAATGGAATTTCTGCGAGACCTCTTTCCACAACAAGTTATTTCAAGGAATGGTGATGCTGATTGGCTCCATGCGGTCGCCTGATTTGACTGCTCCGGACTTCTTTTTGTGGGGATATCTGAAAAGCCAACAAACCAGAAACGCTTGAGCAACTCAAACAAAATATTCGTGATGAAATTAATGAAACAACGCGTGAAATGTGTGAGAATGTAATGAAATTTTTTTGTTCATTTAAGAACTTTGTTACACTCTTTGCTTTATGGCATGGAGCAGAATCAAGCATAAATTGGTATGATTCGTTGTCTGGGAACCAATCTTCAAGTTGTGCTATGAGACGATTTTGCAAAACTTCTTTGTATTGGTCTTGTCTCATGGTACCCTGAAGCCTGAACGATATGCAAGCGTCCCACACCTCTTGTGCTGATATACTGACCACACCATAATCTTCACAGGATGTTTTACTCTTTCGTCGATGCATTCAGGGTGATATTTCTGGCCTGGCCACCGCCGAATAAGGCTGTTCTTGTCAGCCAAAAACAGTCATGTGACGATGATCTCGAGCCCGAGTCAAACTCTTTATTTTCGTGGCTTCTGTGAGACGGGGTTTCTTGGCTGGACGACGCGACGTCCAGTGATGTTTTCTTCTTCTAAACGTCGCTGCAATATTCTCTTTGAAACCATAATTCCGGAGTTTTGCACCAGTTTTATTAGAGACGATATGCTTTTTTTGCGGTTTTCAAGACAAATATCCCTGACTTTTCTGTCTGTCCGAAGTGTTTTTACGCGTTTTCGCCCGGATTCACCTTTTTTTTTTGGTGAAATTGGAATATTTTGATCCGAGTTTAACTTCAATATGCTGACAACGGACTCAAAACATCTGAAACGTCTGCAATTTTCCTTTGTGAAAGGCTGGAATGCGTCAACAACGTTTTTATCTCAGTTTTTTTTTTCTCTTGGAGTGATATCACATCCTTGGCCCACTCTGCAATCTTTGAAGTGTTCAAAATAATTGTAAAACTAATTATTTTTACTCACAAAATCAAAATAATGAGCAGAGACTGAACTGTACTTAACTTAGAACTGGAAATTTCCTGTTCCAAACAAACAAAATCTTACTTTAAATAAAAAGTATAATTTTTATTAATCGCTTTTTTTTTTAATTAATTTTAAAATTAATTTTACTGTCCAAAAAACATTTAAAATAACCATTTGACATTTTCAAACCACCGTTAAGTTAGCAGGCTCTGAAAAACGAATCAATTTATGTACACTTAGAACCAAACAAACTCTTGAACGAACGACACTCAATAAGTGAAAATTTGCACTGTCCCTATTAATTTGGCAACCCACTGTAGATTGAAAAATTAAATTCAAATTGAAATCAAAAAAGTTCATCAAACATTTTTATTTTTAAAGTATAAACATACATTATATGAAAACAAAAGAAAGATGACAACTGCATACTTGTATTTAGATATGTATGTTATAAAATTTTCTGACAAAATCAAACCATTAAAGCAAAAATGCACCACTTACTCTTGTGGTTCAAGTGGCTTACAATAAATCACATACTCCAGTGGCCTATTTCACCAAATTACAATTACAATCACAAATTTGTACTTGTAATCTGCAATTAAAAATTTGTAAGCTTAATTTCTGTTTTACAAACAACAAACATAATTCCAACATATTTGTAAAAAAGAGTAAGAAAAGTAGAGGAAATTGTAGTTGTGATTTACAAATTAAAAAAAATCGCTTTCACCACTCTTTTGCCAGACTTGTAAAATTAATTCTTTCTCACAAATTTGTGAGAGTCAGCTGAGTAGGTATCAAGCGTTAAGTTAGTGCACTTTATATAATATACCCTTCAATATTTTCAAAAAATACATCAACAACGACAACACAAACACGATAGACGCATATCCATTTTATGTTAATAAAAACATTTTTTCATGCTCATTACCAATCGTGGTTCAATTATTCTTAGTATTTAATCCACCCTTATACAGTTTATGTAAAACTTTTCCTTGAAATCAAATGAATCTGCAAATACGCGACCGATAGATTCTTGAGCTTTTCATCGCAAAATATTGACTTGTATTACTATCGGTACTACTATGCCTTCGCCGTAAATACATTTTTAGGTTCGGAAAGATATTTTAATTGAAAAATAACAAATTGTAAATAAAATTACACATGAACTTTCTTCTGTAAGAATTTTTCTAGAACTTAACAAATTTGTAAAATACTTTTATTTGGTGAAACAGAAACTTACAAAAACACATGAATTTTCACAAATTTGTACTTTTAAACTACAAACAAAAATTACTCTTGGTGAAACGAAAATAAAAATATTCCCACAAATTTCCCTTTGTAAATTACAACTAAAATTTTGTAATACAAACATTTTGTGAAACAGAATAAATCGATTTCTTAACAAAATTTTTAAGAAATCGCTTGTAAATTACAATGTGTAAGTTGGTGAAATAGGCCACAGAACTGTTACTGAAAAAACTAAAATCGATGTTTGACAAAAAATTAGCACATAATCAGGGAAATTTGAATGAGAGAATAACAATTTTACACAACAAAAAATTATACTAGTGTCAGGAATTTTTGGTTGAGGTGCTATTTTGGACGTGGGTAGAATTATTTTTTCACAAAAAATTATTTTTTTTATATTTTCAAGATTTGAGAAAGCAATTTTTAAAGGTGATAAGAATTGCAGATTCTATTTTTTTTTTAATTTTGTATTTTTAAGTTCTGTTGAGTGAAGATAATGACAGTAAAAGAGTGTACGCTCATGAAACACATGAATGAAAAACTTCTACAACTTTATATTTTTCTTATTTTTTTCGACGGACGCCTTAGCTTCACAGGCAACTAGTTTGTGGGATTTTATATGATAAAGTCGGGTTGACCAACTATATGAGACAAATATGTATGTATGTACATTCTGCTGCTGCTGCTGTTTCAAAAATCACAAAACCTTGCGTTGATAATAATTTTGAATTAAAATTCAGTTTACTTAACATTTGAAATATAATTGGTGTTAGTTTTGCAGTTTTCAAAATGACCAGACAAAAAACACATTTTCCTAACACCGAGATCAGGTTCCACCTGAATACATACGAATTATTGAAAACAAGGAAGCTCCTTGAATGTATACTACATTATTTAAGCGATTTAAAAATATAGTCATAATAAATCCGATTTTAAAGAGTATTTCTCGCTATGATTTGTTTGGTTTCCTCATCGTTCTTCTAGGTTAACGATGGTTATAGCTGCACCTTCTGCTGGCAGATGCAAATTGAAGAACCCAAGTTTTTCTGCTCTCTCAACTGCATTGCATCATCTTCATCATCAACAACTTCATCGTCGCGTTCGCCCTACTGTCTGATGAGTGGGGGTGCTGCTGCTGGTGTTGGTGCTGTGGTTCTTCGTCCTATCGTTTTTCAGTCAACGAGCAAACCTACCATCCATCCATCTATCCATTCAAGATGCGGAAAATAATTAGCGCAATTAATGAGCTCGTAATTAGTGCAATCTAAACAAAGCAAAAGAGTGCTGCGCTATTGTGTCGTGCAATACGACACTTTATTTCATTTAGCGATACAAAGTAGCCCAAATTGGTGTAAGGAAGGCAACAACAGTGTTCAGAAGCATGTCGCGGAGGCTTCGCTCGGCGAAGACCAAACAAAAATTAAAACAAAAAAAAAATCCTGCTGCTGTAAGGAGAAACCCAAAAAGGACACAACGATGCTGAGGCTGACGATGAGGATGACGATGAGGATGACGATGAGGATGACGATGAAGACGGCGATGACGTTGGAAACAGCGACAGTGAAAAGGAGAAACAATGCAGCTCCTTGAATGAGAATCACTAGTAGTACTCGTGAGCTGATGACTAACGAATTTATTGTCCCAATTTCTTAGATTACGTTATATCCTTTGTAATTACTTTTTTTCCCTTGAAATGTTTCATTCTTCTTCTATATAGGTATATAGCTACATACTGGATGCATTGGTTTCTCAGACATTCCATTTGATTAATGATAAAGAATTAAAATAAGGGTTCTCAGGTAGGACGAGCATAGTTAAGATTTGATTCTCGTGCGAAAAGTTTTAACGATGTAGCGAAAATTTCAGATGGTAAAATTTGTCTCTTTTAAGGGAAATTCTTCAATTGGAAAAGGATTGTTGTGAGATCTTAGAAAAGTTAAGGGAATTTTGAAGGAAATTAAATTCAGATATTTTAATGGAATAAGAGCTGTAACAATAGAGGAGGTTTTGTATTTTGTATCCTGTCTGATGTTGTGAGGAATTTATGGCAGCTTTACGATGATATATCTAATAATTAAGATCCCACAGCCAGTTAGCTATAGAACTCGCAAAATGAGGTACACGCCATTGTGTAAGTGGAGAAATATTAGATTGAGAATTGATTAGTGATAGATTTGGTAGAATTATATTAGAAGGGTATTCGTAATGAAAGAAACAGAGCATGGAAAGTATATTTTTAAAACTCTTTCACCGCTTGACCATAACTACTACATTGCCCTTTTTGAGAAATTTAAAACTTTTTCCAAAACTCTAAACACTTACTAGGTAGGTAAACGAAATGGGTAGGTCTTTAAAAGAGGACTCTAGAACTTTTTGGAAATTTGTTAGTTTTAAAAAAAAATCTGATGGTTACCCGGCAAAATTTTATTTATGAAAATTGTTCGTTAAATGAAACCACCGATATTTTAAACGCTTTTGCGAAAAATTTTCGAAATTCTTTTATCGACATATGCCTCTTCATGTTGACGAAAAATATTTTTTAAATTTACATAACTTATATACTCAAACTAATTGCATAATAAAAAATTATTTTTGTGACCTTTAGTAATTCTCAACAATTTGAAAATGATTAGTGGGCTGGAGGTCAAAAAGAACGATGTTAAAATGTATGCGACGTTTAATAAAGGCTTGATGATGAGCATAACCGTGCTCGAAACGTCGCATACATATTAACATCGTTCTTGTTGAGCAAACTAATTGCAGTAATATCCCTGTCTAACAGTGCAGTATTCTCTATGATTATATCTCTCATCATTAAATGATGATTATCTTCACATCTTGTCCAGTTTTCTATAAAAACAGGGGCAATTTTCGTGCTTATGGAAAAACTCTTTTCTGGCTCCTATTTTTAAGAAGGGTGACAAAACTGATATTAGGAACTATAGGCCCATATCAAAACTCTCCTGATGTCTTCCAAAGCTCATTGAACATGTCGTTTGCGAGACTTTAGCATTTCACACTATTAATATAATTTGTGAACAACAGCATGGGCTTATGAGGAAAAAATCAACAGTGACAAACCTCTTACCTTTCTTGCATAAATGTTCTAATGCATTAGAAAATGGAAGTGAAGTGGACTGCGTAAATACTGATTCTTTTGAGGCATTCGATCAACTTAGTCCCAATATCATTATATACAAACTAAAATCTTTCGGATTTCCACCCGAAATACTATTTCATATCCATTCAAAGCTAACTCCGGAGTTCCTCAAGGAAGTCATCTAGGCCCGTTCCTATTCATCGTCGATATAAATGATGTAATTTCATGTAAACGTTCTAGTGCTGACGATGAAGATTTTTAAGAAAATAAAAGCTGGTCATGACCACGTTCTTCTGCAGGGTGATATGGAAAGCTTCTGTTTTTGGTGTGACAAGACTGGACTTTCTCTTAACCCTTTCAAATAACAAACGTGCGCGTTGCAAATGCTTTTGAACATTCCATTTCGCAGCACAAACTTGGTCGTGTCTTTAGCTTCAAGGACTTGGGTGTTAACTTCAGCTCTAATTTGGAATTTACTGAACACATTAATTACATTGTTAACAAAGCAAGATCCATGCTTGGATTTATTAAACGGTGGGCAAATTTTCTTATAAAATTGTTATGTACGACAGCATATTGAGTATTTCTCACAAGTTTGGACTCCTTTACATGAAATTCATAAATGTCGTATTGAATTAATACAACATAAATTGATTCGCTTTGCTCTGAAAGGTTTTCTTTGGGCTGATCCGTTCAACCTGCCGCCATACGAACATCGGATCCAGCTTTTGCAGGTTCAAACTTTATACCAAAAGCGTGTTAATAATGATTCAATATTCAATATTTTTGGACAAGTTGATGGTCCCGATTTGTTAGCCTGTATTGGCTTAAATTACCAGGACTGCAGGATCTCACCACCTGCAAAGATTCGAACTTTTACATGTGGATTTACATAGAACTAACTACAACATACATGAGCCTCATAACCGTATGTGCAAGCTTTTTAATTTAAAGGCTTCCTCAATTGATTTTAACACTATTGAAATGGGATTAAAAAATTGTTTTTAACCAGTGCTCCACGATCGTGATTTATTTTTTAGTATTTCTTGCAAATAGTAAGTTTAAATTTTAAAAAACAAAAAATCATTAGCTCACATGTAGAATGTTTTAACACTCTTTCTCTCTTTCTTTAATCTATCAGGGGTAGACGCATAGATTACTAGGCTGATTTTCAACTGCTCAGCCAATGTTTTACAGCTTTTTGACATCTACACTTTATCGATATATGTATACATATACTGGCCAAAATATCCTTCTCTCAAAACGACCTAGCAAGTGTTCAGCCTATCTTGACAAAGTTCATACAGCAGGACATGAATGGTACATAAGGTCTCCTAGGTTTTTAAGAGAGAAATTAACTTTACTTATTTGACAACTCAGCCCAAAACAACAGAGATCGGCTATAGTATTCTTTTATTTGATTTCATTTTGTGACTAAAAAGCTCCTCCATTCTATTACTCCTAAGTCAAAAATGTATAATAGTATCGAAACAAAATTTTAAAGCTTTCACCAAACGATCGACAGCCCATAACAATATAACCAACACTCAGACTTTCAAGCGAATATACTGTGTATGTGAGAAATATGTATAAGGTTTTTCAAATGTAAGTTTTATGCCAATTATAACAGTTTTGGTTTATAAAAGTACTGTTTATGCGGCCCCGCAGGGTCAGGGCCCTCCGCCTGTGGGCATACTTCAGGCACCCAGAGTTTTTATTTCAAGTCGCGTGAAGTGCGTTAACGTACGCCCACTTTTAATGGTGAAAAACTGTTATAACTGTTATAAATTGGCATGTCTCTAGTCTCGACCTTTTCAAATAGTGTGGCTTCACTGAAGTCCATAAGTTTACATTGGCCGAATACCTATATTGCATTTTACCAAACCTGTCACCTGTCCATCATCAGTATCACTCATTCATCAGAATTTCAATTCGTTCCATCGATTTCGAAAATAATGACATTTATAAAAGTGCACACAGACAATTTGCCATCCATTGACAACCATATTATGCAGTCGCTCTTGCAAGTTTCAATTCAATTCGTTTCAATTGAAGTCCATCACTGGCAGTCCCAGCTCCCAGCCGAGAGATTATCCATTTCAATTTCGAATAAATGTGACAATACGACGACGATGCTCATTTTAAAATAATTATTAAGCGCCACGATGCGCAGAATTCACATCATGCTGCTGCTGCTATTGTGTTGGTTTTTTTCGATTATTTCCGGCCTGGTCTGGAGCCGACAGCCGACAGCCGACCGGGTGGGTCCTTGCCATCCCCTCAGCCATATACAACTGCCTTCAACTACTTGGGAAAAAAAAAAACCACCAACTGTGTCTGCATGAATGCGCACATATATCCATTGAGCGCCTCTGTGAGATGCTTAAGGCTCCAAAAAAATAAAAATCGAAACACTGATTTTTGATTTAAATCATTTTTTGTTGTTGTGGGTATTTTCTTTTTGTTTAACTGAAGACTGCATCCGACTTCAATCGATACCAACAAACCCACCACCACTACCACACACACACAAAATTATTGAAAGAACTGGCAGGGTAATTATGAATCTTATACAAACCATTCGTTCCATAACGGTGCGCCTTTGGTTAAGCGTCCTTTTTTTATTATTTTCATATTTTTTTTGGCCATTCATGCGGGAAATCGCATCCGGTGGGAGAAAAATTGTTAATTAAAAATTGGTTAGTATGTCATTGGCATTGACTTTACCTTAAACAAAAAAAAAAAAAGAGAAGAAAAGAAAAGAAAAGAAAAGGTAAAACATTGTTCCTTGCGAAACTGGAAAATGGCTTTTTAATATGGCTGAAGCAATTTGCACAGACAAAGGTTTTCAATAAAAAAAGTATAATGACATCTTGAAAATTGTCTTTATATAGAAAAAGAAATGCACTCAGCAACAGCAGCAGTAGTGCGCTTATTTGGACAAATTTTCTTTTTATAAATTATTATTATCTGCAGATAGGTAATTATCTTACCTTAGTTTTGTGAAGCTCTATAGTTATTTTTTTTTTCTTTTAAGCCAATAATGGTTTTTCTGTCACAGAATTTGGAAATCTTTATCTAAGCTCTGCCTGGCTGAAATTAATTTTTTTGGGGAAATTAGGTCAGGCAAGCTGCCCTTATATTTTCATGTTAAATTACGTTATCTTTTTAGTGTTGTATTATTTGATATAATATAATTTGAAAAGTAGAAAACAGTAGTTTTTATCATACCATCCAACGGACTGTGCGTCTTTACCAAGCTAAAGCCTAAACAGGTAGACTGATTTCCTTCAAATTTAGTTAAGACAATTTTCAATACCCAGGCAGATTTTACTTCGATAAAATTTCGACAAACCGGAATTTCAATTTTTTAAGCATTTTCTTTACCTACACTTTTTCAAAAAACAACTCAATTGATTTCGAAAAATGTATAGAAAAATCTAAATGTCAACCCCTTTCGCACCTCCTCTTCCTCCCCCTTAAAATATATTACTTTTAAGGATATGCTAAATATGTATATAACGGGTGATTTTTTAGCTGGTTTGGTTTTGGCAACACTGGTTTTGACAGCTGACGTGTGTTTAGTACCTTGTGTCACTGTCAAACAGCTTCAGTTTGGTTTGCAATTTAACCATGGATCGTCTTACAAATGAACAACGCTTGCAAATTATTGAATTTTACTATCAAAATTCGTGCTCGGTTCGAAATGTTCATCGCGCGCTGCTTGTGTTCAGCGATGAGGCTCATTTTTGGTTGAATGGGTACGTAAATAAGCAAAATTGTCGCATTTGGAGTGAAGATCAGCCAGAAACATTGCAACAGCTACCAATGCATCCCGAAAAAGCCACTGTTTGGTGCGGTTTATGGGCCGGCGGCATTATTGGGCCATATTTCTTCAAAGATGATGCGAATCGCAGCGTTACTGTCAATGGTGAACGCTACCGAGCGATGATAACAAACTTTTTTTTGCCCGAAATGGAAGTTCTTGACTTGCATGATATGTGGTTTCAACAAGACGGTGCCACATGCCACACAGCACGCGAAACAATGGCGCAATTGCGAGGCGAGTTTGGTGAACAGTTAATTTCACGTTTCGGGCCGGTCAATTGGCCGCCTAGATCGTGCGATTTGACACCATTAGATTATTTTTTGTGCTGGTACGTCAAGGCTAATGTCTATAAGGACAAGCCCGCTTCGAATGACGCACTGGAAGCCAACATCCATGCATTCATTCGTGAGATACCGGCCGATATGTGTGAAAGAGTATGCCAAAATTGGACTCAGCGGATGGGCTACCTGAGACGCAGCCGCGGTCAACATTTGCATGAAATTATCTTTAAACATTAAATTGCAAGGTTCAAACTATCGATTCAAATAAATATTTCATTCATTTTTCGAATTTTTTGTGTTTTTTTTTTTAAAGTTCTAAACCTCTTAAAAAATCACCCATTACAAAGTAAGGCTTTCACCAAAATTCAACTACATAATGGCGGAATAATATCGAAGCTTCCCAGGTTGTTTGTCCTTTTTACTTTCGGTACAACGTACATACATACGTACATAAATATTGTAGGTATATGGTTATGGACTCTAAAATAAATCGAGCTTGAGGTTTTGAGCAAACTTGACATCAAGATAAAAAGACGAAAAAAGTTTGTCTCACAAAAACGTCCGCTTCTGTTTGGTTACAGGCTTAACGGATGGGTCGATTTTTTTAAAAATTGGTATACCTTGCATTTTTACATGCTTTATAGGGCAAGTATTGGTTTCGTGTAAAAAAAAAATTCGAATTTAATCGAGAAGTCCGAAAAAGTGGGTTTCGTCGTGCCGTCTGTCGGTCCGTGCCTCTGTGCGTCAGGGCGTCCACTGTAATTTGAGCTAGAGCCTAAACGGGTGCACTGATTTGCATGAAATTTGGTACAGAGCATTTTTATGTGATTCCTTAGGAAAAAATCGAATTTTTGTTTTATTTCATCTAGAACGGGTAGCGGCCATACAAATATTTTGGTTTCTTCAAATTTTCTCAAAAACAGCTCTTAAGATTTTAATTAAACTTCGTACCAAGTCAATTGTAAGAAAACTGCATATCAGGTTTTTCTCAAAAAAAAATCACATTAAGATTTTTTCCGCAGTTTGAGGCACTCCATATCAAACCACTTATCTAACGGAATGAAACCCTGTTTGTTGTTTGTAGCAAAAGGTGCTGAAACTTTTATAACTTCTATTATACTTTCTGAGATTTGGTCAACAGGAGTTGTTGTTTGAGGTGGGAGGAAATTGTAGTTGTGATTTAATAGAGTTTGAAAAAGACTAGCTTTGTTCTCAATCCACTTGAGCTTAAGGAATCTATTCGGAATCTATTCGCTCTTAGAAACCCCATTCAGAATGAACACAATCTAGCTGGTACTGGGAATAAAATGAGTTTGGATTCTGATAATTACCAATTCTTGCGTTTAAGTCCCCAATCAGCATAATATTACCCAAATAGTTATTATTTAAGAAATTATAAAGACTCTCAAATTCATTCCGCCAGTTATTACAATTAAGGTATAATGGAATAATAGAATACTTGTTGGATATACTTATAATTTGTATAACAATCCTGTTTTCAATACGCTTCAATTCCACAAATTTTACTACTTAATTTGATACCGTATAAAATGCCATCGCTAGCTCTACCGTACATACTATTTCTTACAGCCGGGATGCACATTATTTTAAAATCTTTAAAAAAATTGATAAGATTTTGTTCATTTTGTTTTTCTACAAATGTTTCTAAGAGAATAATAATATCGAAATTCAAAATATAAATAGTTTAAAAAATTTGGTGAAGAAAGTTTAGTTTTAAGGCCTGTAACATTATAAGAGAATATTTTTACATTAGATAAATTAATACTATTTTTATGGCAGACGGCAGACGGCAGAGGCACCCTATAGTTTCACATTTTGAATATGGTTTGATGGTTGACTAATAGATGGCGATGCTGCTGGATAAGAGCCAAGTGATCTTGACATCTCACCAACCTCTAGTGGTCTAATGCGCTTTCTCCAAACAACTGTTTGACAAATGTCATTTCGTTCGATGATTTAAAGACTAATCCGCGTGCGAGTTTGTAAAGAAACATTTTCTGATTAATCTCGATTTTATCAACCTTTACAATTATTTTAGCTGACGGGTTTAACACGAGAAGTTTGGTTTTGAGAGATTGCTCACGGTTCACACTGATTCCAGAACCCTTTAATTGAGTTGTTACAGCCATAATTTGATCTGCAAACTTCGGCAGAATAAAGCTCCAGAATGACAGTCCCTCTTTGTGTATGAGTGTTTAAGATTTCTCGGGATTTCCCTTGCAAGTTTGTTTAGCAAAATCAACTGCATTGGTTACTCCGTCTAAAGGAAGGTGTACAACAATTGAGTTCTCGTTGGATTTTCGTGAAATAATTTCTAATTGAGTTTCTAATAGCTCACGTCTTTCGGTCATCAGCGTCAACTTTTCTTTTAACGCAGAATTTACTATTTTGAGCGAATTGATTTCTGACGATAGTGCTTTAAAGTCGGCTTTCGTAGCTAGGTTTTTCAGGTTTTCGTGAGGGATTCATTTATGATTTTTTTTTAATTGGTTTATCGATAGATTTCCCACCGTCATAGCTTGAAAAAATTTCTTGTTGCTAGTGTCTGAATCTGGTGAAGTCTCTGCTATCCCCCGTTTCTTATACATATGAAGTACTGGTATTCGTCAGACGGGAGTTTTTTTTCCAATTTGTTAATAGATAAAAAGTGCCTACCTTGCAGGGCTACCTTCGTGGCTCTAAAAAGCCAATTCGGCTCTTTTTTCCAGGTGTGGCTCTTTGGCTCCACTTTTCTAAAATCATCCAATATTGGCTCTTTCTGAGATATTCGTCGCTCTTTTTACTCTTTTTCAGAATAATATACATATCTACTTAGATTTCCTTTTTCATAATTTTCAATTTTCCTCTAAGTAATAACTCTTTGTGAAAAATTATTTGAAATTTTTGCTCTGAGTAAAAATTCTTTGAAATCTGAACGCGTTCATTTTCATTAAAAAAATCAATTTCTTACTTTTTAGCTTTTCGCCTAAATATTTCCCGAACGTAGCAAAGAAAAAGAACGAGATGCAAGTGCCATATTTCGGATTCAATTTTCAAATGGTTCAGTTGTTGTATTTATTTTGTTTACAACTGTTTTTTTTTGCAAGTTTTTGTTATTTTTTCATTTCAATTTTGAAAAAGATATTTTTTGGATCTTTAAAATTAATTTGAATATTTTTTTTGACAACTCGATATTTCAAAAACGAAAGAATTTTTCAACATTGTCTAAAAGATTTTAGACAAAAATTATTCTTATAATCAAAAACAACGGTGCCTCCCATACAAATGCTTAAAAAACCCTTAAAGAATATCTTTTTTAGCTAAATAACGACTCCTTCGATTTTGATAATTTTTTTTTTGTTTCAAAATTAGTAGGGTCTAGCATTTAAAATTATTAAATTTTACATTGAACTATTATTAAAAGTACCTATATATATGTATCATAGGACGGTTTTTTTGATTTCCCATTTTCCCATTATCTGACTTATCGATTAAAACTAAATTTTGTATACACAAATTTGAAATAAATTTAAACAATATTGCATATCAAAATTTTCCAAAAAATTATTTTTGGATTTTAAAATATATTTCAAAATTATTTTTTGAAAATTCGATTGGAAGATTTTTTTATAGAATAAAAATTTTAACTTTACCTTAATAAATACTTAAAATTCGCGTACCAATTTTTTTCTTAAAAATGTTAATTTATTTTATTTATTTTTAAAACCGTTGCTTCGATTTTAAAATTTTGTTCTCATAAATTAGGATTTATTTTATATAAGAAATCAGACGGTGTACATCGCGTTGGGTTAAAAAGTTTCAGAAGTATTTTAATCAATTTCTTTCTAATTTTGTTGATTTAAAACAACCTTCCAGTTTAAATAATACTATTTCCTTGCATGCATATTGCATATGTGTAACACGGGGCTATATTGCTAATTTTTATATACTCACATAATACTGCCTGCAACTCAACTAAGTTTTGGCAAATGTATAAAATATAGGCTCCTATAACTATTTTATTTCAGACTTTAGAACCACAGTGCGATCGCACATTGCACATAAGAGCAAGTTCGTGCGGCTCAGTCGCGCATATTTTTTATTTTGGGGACGTTTTCAGCGTTGGCTCTTATTTTCTTAAAATAATCTTTTTATTGGCTCTTTCTCAAAATCTGGAAAGGTAGCCCTGCTACCTTGTAGTTAAATATAGCAAATTTCTTTGGCTCGATATATAGTGCAAGTGTTTGGTGATGTTTTTATACAGAAAAAATAAGAAAAAAAAACAATAAACTTAACAAAAAAAACTTTGAAAATTGTAGGAGCTTATAAATTTATGCACTTCAACTTTGACAGTAGAAATGTCAGCCATCACATTTAAACAATAATGTATTAAACAATAATGCATTTAAAAATTTTTGAAAACATCATTTTAAAAACAAAAAAAAATCAAACGGAAAATCAATTTTTTAGTGCTTTTGACTCTTTTAACATTTACTCGTTAATTATATACATCATGCATCTTCAATTTTGTGTTACATACAGTATTTAACCAAAAGAGCAAGTTCGTATGATCAAGTCGTGCATATTTTTTTTTTTTTTAAAGAAATCATTTGGTACTGTATCCTATTGAGCAAATAGAAAATAATATCCACCGTTTTGTTTTAATTTTAGAGAAAGGACATTTTATATTTTAAGGAAACCATCAACAACAGAAATAAGTAAGAAATCTCAGCATGGCTGTCTAGAAAACTCATTTTCTTCCCTAACTATTTTGTTTTTTAGTTTTTAAAATAAAGTTTTTTCATCCAAATGAAAACATGTTCAAATTATCGGTTTTATATAAAATAAATTGTATTCAAAACTATTTGTTGTATTTCCTTCTATCACCCTGTATATTAAATTGCTATTATTACTCAAGCACTTTACTATCGATATTCACTTTGAAAAAATACTCAATTTTCGAGAGTTTATGAATATTGTATTGTAACAAATGTCAGACTAATTTTTATGAACAAAGCCTGAGCGGAATCACTTTTAGATCTGACAATTCAAAATCTCTGAAAGAAATATTTATATAAAACACCCTTTTCACATACCCACCTAAAGCTTTTACCCCAAAGAAGGACAAAACTTCCATCCTATAGCATGTAAAAATGCCTGCTATACCAGACAGGACATGTGTTCCTATAGTTTTGTTGTCTTTAGTCCTTAAGATGAAGTTCGATGATGGTGTCCGGCAGTATGTTCGGTGAGTAATGCGTGAGCATGATTTCCGCTTGAGCAGATGATTTTAGTATAGCTTCGAGTTATGTTTGTTTTTTTTTTTTGCTTTTTCCGTAATATAATGCTCTTTGCCATAAAGGAGGTGTGAATATTAAGACCAGCGTGTAGAAGGTGTTTATTTAGGGTTGAACTCTATTATGGCCACGTATAGCTTAGTAAATCTGCAGAATTGATTTGTAGCTCATTTCTTTCAAGACATTTATGATTGCACTAAAATTTGATGATTTTTGGTAATTAATTAAGAGTGTTGCTGCATTACTTGGCATCAGTTAAGCGCATGTTCTTAAATCTTACCAGGGATAAAATGATAGCATCTGTAGCTCTCTCCTTACAAAACAACAATATATGAGTTTGAAGATTTAACAAGTTCAAAATGAACACAAATAACCCCAACAGAATAATTTAAAAAAAAAAATGCAAATATGTAGAAGGTTTATAAATGTACTTTTATAATGCAGTCCTTCAAACATAATACGAATCCATTTGAAGGCTGCCACTGCCAGGCTTAAGCGAGCTTTTGATGAAGAGCAAACAAAAAAAATATCAAATAAATAATAGTCATAAAGGACAACAGCAAAAAAAAATCTAAAAGGGCCTAAGCTAAAGAACGACCACTAAAACAAACTGACTTTATACAGATACTCTTGTCTGTGGGCTATAAATTGCCCACAGGAAACTAATTTCACATCCTGAAGGATGTAATTATCCAGCATTTGAACCCACACGAACACACATTTTAGCTCACAAATGCCATCATGTATTCTATATTCGAACGTAGGTAAAGTATACCTATTCTCGAACAGACGGACATTCAATGGCTATCTGCTAACAATGACGTACAGCACACAATAAAACGGTATTTATCTTTAATTAATGAAAATGATAGGTGCACCGCACGTTCAGAGTCACCATGACCGATTAATTTATCGAACGAATCGAGGAAAATCTATAAGAACAATACAAAATACAGAAAACTACTACTACCATACCTCTACAACTATATACAAGAATCAGTAGAATCCAAAGGCGTAAGGCACGCAAGGCTCGTTATACTAGATATGTGGTTAACAGAGTTGCCGTTTGTTATTTAGTTGGTACAATGTAAAGGATGTTTGTTTTTTTTTTAGACGTGTGGTTTTCAAGAAGAAATAAAACGCATATTATTGATTGTTATGGCCAAGAATTTAGCTTTATTATAAAGATAAGGGTTTGCCATTATGTTTTAAGAAATAATTCAAACAAGAGGCCTCCAGCCTTGGCTGGCTCGAATAAATTCCAGCCGTTAGGCCCAATTTTCGACACCTCCAATTGTTGCGCATGATGGCTGATGGACTCATTCGGGTCTTCTTCGATACTCTACTCCACAGCAGCAATAGCGTCTTCGGTGCGCACTGTACAGCGTCTCTGAAGATGCGCATTGTCCACTAAGAGTAAACGTGGTGCGAAACCGATCTATGGTGGCTCGAATTCATGTGATTTTGCGATTATGTCGACCGAATAGTGGACGCAGCGGGTGATGCGTCGCGCGAACCGAACCATTATTTGGGTAATAAATTTGCACAATTTGCAAACGTTGCTCAGGAGTAAATCTATCAATTATAAAATTGCAAACTAAACTGAGCATAAATCAAGTAAAAATTGTCAAAAAGACCAGCTCCGAAAAGAGTATTGCCAGATTGAAAACCACGCGTCTAAAAAAAACACCCTTTATAAATTAAATCGTTTAAAATTGGCATGTCTAGTATCACTTACCCGCAATTATGTAAATAGCTATACATAGTGCTGGGTTAGAACAAATTATTATCATTGCACTTAACAATTCCATTAATTTATTTGTGTACATCGCAAGCAAACGGCAACTCTGAATGGGGACTTGTTTTTCATTCTCTCACCGGACTAGTTCAAAAGTTAATTAATCCTACCCATCAGTATAGTACACGGCAGTATTGTAGTATACAATTCCTAGGTAAACGGGGACGGATAGATGAACCTGGGTCTCCAATGCCAAGTGCCTATACACTATACACACCCACATATACGAATACGTATACGTGTAGACGCTTAATAGTGCTCTTAACCATCCCACCACCATCCCAAGCAGTTAAGGGCATTGAGGACAAATTATTGGGCTTATTCTGTTTTTGTCTTGTCCGTTCAGTCGTGTGATAACTAATTATTCAGCATGGCCGAGAGGAAATGACAAAGGGATAACAAGCGCCATATAGAGCCTGATAAGTCCACATATAGAATTGTTTATAGGTATTCCTTCGTACCTATGGGTGTAGGAACAACGTGATGTGTGGTGAAAAAACAAAATTCAATCAAACACAAGATTACAAAGAAAAATCTAATTGAATACATATGTTCCATCCAATCAATAAAAATGTTGTAACCTCGGATATAGGCAATGCAAACTCCCCCACACTCTACCGACATCGACATCGACACCATGTGAGGCGCACATCAAGGGTGCACATTGTACATCATAGGGGGTGGGCACCATGAACACTCTTGATGACAGAAGCATTGCCGCGATTAATTGATTGATTGATGATTACCATCTCGTTCACAAGCTTCGTCGGATCAAAAACAATCTCGCTGGTATAAAAAAAAAATTCGCTTTGATCGCACCAGTTTTATGTTTGATAATTCTGACGGAGTGCAAGGCGTTAAATCATCTTGAGTAAAATTGCAATCAGCGACGGATTTGGGCAACAAAATTCAGGGCCCCAGTTGGTTGGTGATGATGAATGCTAAATGGCAATACTCATGTAGACACTTATTGGTCGATGTATTGCCAGTTGAAAATGACTTTAAACTATAGACTAAGAACTGACAGCAAATTTTGGGTGTGGTGGAGGCAGCTATTTTCAACCTCTCGTCCCCGCACCACCTGCGCCAAACCTGCAAGACTTTTGTTTTCGATATATCGACATATACTCCTACAAGCCCTCGTACTCAATTTTTGGTTATATTTCCACACCCAAAATTTGCTATCACCTCCTAGACAACCTACTACTGAATCACGTAAAATTAACGATGCTTAACGACAAACTAGAACCCTGGTCAATTCATTCAAAACACAAGTTTTTAAGCAAAAACACGGAGCACGTGCTCAAAGAATGTTCTCCAAACCTATAAAAACCTGAGGAGATACTAGTAAAAATGCAAGTAGTCAAGAATTGTATTCATAGAGCTTCGAAGAAGGGAGATTTTACCAGATGCTGGCTTTCATTCATACCACCCACTGACCCAAGTCAAACTTAACATCAATATTATCAAACCCAAGTTCCCTTTATCTGTTTACATATTAAGCTACGCAATTTTGAATCTTACGTTTTAACTTTTACATTAAAACAAGTATTTGAACCAGACCCAAATGCGCCTTGAGACTAAATTAAGCATAAATCCGCTTCTGCTATCAGAAACAACTTCCTCGTCGTTTCTAAAAATGTATCTAAACAAACACACAATTTAAGGAAAAGATACGCCGCCAACGCGCCATGCATCGTTTTGTTTGCTTATACTCTTAATATTGGATGCAAAAATTTTTCGGCCCTCGAGCTGACAAAAAAACAAACATTTCTACAAACACAAACAGAAATCTGGCAAAATTTTGAGTTGACAGCATTTAATAATATGGTCAACATTTTGGGGTGTAACGAGAAATAAGTTTTGTGCAACTTTAAATCATGAGTGCTGTTTATTTCTTTTAAATGCTGTCGTTTTCTTCGTCTTAAGTTTGTTAGTTTTGTTTGTAATAAAATGGACACAAACTTTTTGAAGTGCCGAGACGAGAGTGTGTTTTATGAGTTCAAAACGATTTTCAGAAGACAACTTTAATTTAAACGAATTATGTATTTATATAAAACAACTTTTGAAGCATGTGAAAACATTAGGTCATGCTCGTGCCATAAATAAGGCAATAAAATGTTCAAAACAACTTTGAAAGTATCTATACGCAGTACGAACACGAAGGTAACCGGTGGAAATATTAATTTCTTTTAATTAAAAGCAAAAAAAGGGCTGTGGTTTGGCCATTTAGTATACATTAAGACTTTTAGTTTAAAGAAAACCATTATAATGAAGATAAGATGTTAGGTATGGGGTTAGGTAGAAGTGGCTGTTGGCGAAAAGTGGACAAAAATAAAGATAAGGTGTGCCGTGGAATAATTTGAAGCTTAAGAAGACCCGCTTGCTCAAACTAATCATAATAAAATTGAATGAAAAGAGCTAGGTTCTATTTAGCATCCCTTAAAAGTGCCTCTTAATGTTCTTAGATGAATCTAATTGGTTTTGACCTAAAAATTTAGTTTTTTTTTTCTGAACAAAAAAGAAATGGAATACCAGGCTGATATATTAAATAAAAATCTCTTTCACTCTCTGGTTCTGTGTGCTATTCTAAACTGTTCAAGCAAATTGGTGAAATTTCCCCAGAACCCCTTTAACCAACGACTGAAGCACAAAATATGAATGTAGTAAGGTTTTGTAATAATTTTGTGCTTAAGAATGCAATGAACTGTACAAAAAATGGCACACCATACAGTTGAAGAAGGGGAAGTGTAGGAAGGATAATTATAGGATACCGTTATACTTCCCAAACTTCGAAGTGCTGCCACTGAGGTTCATCAGAAGGAAGTCAACAAAATCTAAAAAACTCTACTTCAAATAGCTGCACGTTTTCAGCCATCAATCTTGACTTATAATTATGTGAAAGTGCTGCTTCTTTTCAGCTAAAGACATATTTTGATACACATACAAGGTGGAGCAAATGTATATTAATGTCATAAATAATGGGTGATTTTTAAGCTGGTTTGGTTTTGGCAACACTGGTTTTGACAGCTGACGTGTGTTTAGTACCTTGTGTCACTGTCAAACAGCTTCAGTTTGGTTTGCAATTTAACCATGGATCGTTTTACAAATGAACAACGCTTGCAAATTATTGAATTTTACTATCAAAATTCGTGCTCGGTTCGAAATGTTCATCGCGCGCTGCTTGTGTTCAGCGATGAGGCTCATTTTTGGTTGAATGGGTACGTAAATAAGCAAAATTGCCGCATTTGGAGTGAAGATCAGCCAGAAGCATTGCAACAGCTAGCAATGCATCCCGAAAAAGCCACTGTTTGGTGCGGTTTATGGGCCGGCGGCGTTATTGGGCCATATTTCTTCAAAGATGATGCGAATCGCAGCGTTACTGTCAATGGTGAACGCTACCGAGCGATGATAACAAACTTTTTTTTGCCCGAAATGGAAGTTCTTGACTTGCATGATATGTGGTTTCAACAAGACGGTGCCACATGCCACACAGCACGCGAAACAATGGCGCAATTGCGAGGCGAGTTTGGTGAACAGTTAATTTCACGTTTCGGGCCGGTCAATTGGCCGCCTAGATCGTGCGATTTGACACCATTAGATTATTATTTGTGGGGGTATGTCAAAGCTAATGTCTATAGGGACAAGCCCGCTTCGATTGACGCACTGGAAGCCAACATCCATGCTTTCATTCGTGAGATACCGGCCGATATGTGTGAAAGAGTATGCCAAAATTGGACTCAGCGGATGGGCTACCTGAGACGCAGCCGCGGTCAACATTTGCATGAAATTATCTTTAAACATTAAATTGCAAGGTTCAAACTATCGATTCAAATAAATATTTCATTCATTTTTTCGAATTTTTTGTGTTTTTTTTTTAAAAAAAGTTCTAAGCCTCTTAAAAAATCACCCGTTACATATGAGTGTCAACTTAGCGAAACAAAAATTCACCGATCGAAAAGTTGATAATTTGCCATTGACTAGTCGTTATAATTAGTTGTTCCATGTTTTCTATGTTTTTTTGCAGCTTTGCTAACTTGGTGTCAACTTAGCGAAGCACCCTCTCAAAAATGGGTAAAAACTTCTTGTATTGAATAGTTTACTGCTCAATAATTTGTCGTTAATAAGTCGTGAATTAGTTTACAATAACAATTTTGTCGTGCAATGTATTCTATGTTTTTTTCTGCTAATTTGCTAAATTCATATGGAGTTACCGAAACACCCCTCAAAAAGGGTTAAACACTTTTTATATTGAATGGTTTATTACTTAATCATTTGTCATTCATCAGTTGTGAATTACTCTTGTGACAATTTAAATTCTGTCATGTAATGTTTTCTATGTTTTTTGTTTTTTTTTTCATATAAAATTCATATATGAAGTTAGTTAAGCACCCCAGAAAGTTGTAAAAACTTCTTATTTTGAATGTTTGAGCAAGGAAATAATATTAAAAATATCATAATCTAAATCCGCCCACTGCCACGCCCACTTTTATGATTTGTTGGTTATTCTAAAAACGGCTCCAACGATTTGTTTGAAATTTTAAGACTATGTTTCCGTGGGCGAGAAATAATTATGAAATTGGTTTTATTTAGAATCCACCCACTAGAACGCCCATTCCTATCATTTATTGGTTTTTTTTCGGAAACGACTCAAACTATTTTAATGAAATTTTCCGAGTTTATTTTTATGAACGAAGAAAAAATGAAAAAGTTTGATTTAGGAAAATCCACACACTGCCACTTGTCCCATTTCTTGGCGGTATATCAGAAAATGCTTTGACGGTAATGAACTGCTTTAACTAATGAACGATAAAAAACAAGATTTAGTAAAAACCGGCCACTAGAACGCTCAATTGTTTTATTTCTTTGTTTCTCGTTAATTGATCTATTTTTTGGACACAAATCAAATGATTCCTGCATCCTGCCCCTGCTTTACCTAAAGATTTTGATGAATTTTTCAGAGTTTTTTCTCATGAGCGAGAAAAAATTTAGAAATAAGTGTTAGTAAAATCCACTCGCGTTTCGCTACTATTTTTCGTTAAAAGTACCTATATTTAACAAAGTTTCTTTTATGAGAAACCGAAAAAATCAACTGATAATAAACTTTGTTTCAAATTGTTATGATGAAATTTCAGGCTACATATAAAAATTGTTATGTATGTAAGGACTAAGGACATTAACCATGTGTTATTATTATTATTTTCTTTTTAAAATATGATAAGAAATTTCAGATTTTCGAAAAAATAAGATTGATGCTCATACACATATTTTTGCTATTTATCCACTCCCAAAGTATGATAATGTGCTGTCGGCTCTTGTACTTTAAGGGGATTATTTGGGGTGAATGTGGTTTTTGATGCGTACATTAAAAGCTGCAAAATTGATCCTTCAAAACAATCATGATTTCGCCTTTACTTAATACTTTTTATACCTATAGTTTGACACCTAGCCTGACACTTGAACTTTAAAGATTTTAACCTTCACGATTAGAAAAGAAGTTTTATAAAAAATAACGAAACTCTACTTAATCAATCAAAAAGGTAATTTTAATAATTTTAAACCATCATCCCCAAAAATTTCAATCCATCCCCTTAATTAGATTCAAATCAGAGATCCTATAAATATAAATGTCCACTGTAGCGACGGCAGTACCTACAACATTTAAATTTTTTTGTTAATAGTTTCGTGCGAGCGTATTTCCATATATTTTTGTAAAATTTTCTCACCAAAAATGGCTCAGGCCGTAACTAAGATGTGAAGTGTCCCATGCACTTTTCCAGTGCCAACGCAATGAAATATAAAAAGACAACATATTTTCATTACATAACTATTTGTTTATTTTTCATAAAATTGAATTTTCTTTCATTAAATTTTACATTTTCACGCGTAAATTTTCCTATGGTTAGTTACAACTTTCCTATGTCAAATTTCAAAGATCCCCAACAAAGGTCGGTCTCCCAGGTACTTCATATGAAGTAAGCAAAACACACCCTTGGAAATGGGTTTAAGGCCCTTGTATTAAATTGTTTATTGCATAATAATTTGCTATTCATCATTAAACACTATATAGTAGAAGCCAATAAGATAAGAAGAATTTCCAAAATACAAGCAACAAAATCAAAATGGTCACAACCAATTAACGTCAAATTATCCACCTTACCATTTTTCGAACGGTGAATGTGGTTTCGCTAAGTTGACACTGATGTCATAAATTGCTGTTACAAAAAAAAATTTGAGGCCATTTGCAAAAATTATGGTACAATCACATTATGACATTACCGGTAATATTTGAAGAAAAAAACTACATATGTATGTTCCATTTCTAGATGAGCTGAAACAAAAATTTGAATATCGCTTCTAGTGAATCACATAAAAATGTTCTCTAATAAATTTCAAGTAAATCAGTCGACCCGTTTAGACTATAGCTCAAATTAAATTGCTCAATAAAATACGGACGGTCGGTCGGTATGACAATACCCAGTCAATTAATTGTAAGTGGGAAGCTTAATCAAAATCTTTAAAACCATTTTTGAGGAAAATGTGAAAATTGTTGTATGGGAAAGGTATTCTTTCAAAATAAGTTTAAACAATCAAGCAAACTAATGAGAATGCTCTATTTAATGAAGCAGAAAAATACCAAAACTCATCATCATAAATCTTTTGCAAATAAAGTTTAAATATCTTTGATTTTAATTCACATTTATAAACTATAACGTTTCAGTTTTTAAAATTTAAATCTGGCGCTCAAATTATACCATTCGCCATAATTTTTAGAATTTTGAATTCGCTTTAAAACTTAAACTTAAAATGTAACGTAATCTCTCTTTCGAAATTGCTTGAAATACTTGTATAAATACCTGTCTACGAAATAAAATATTGGAAGTTGTATCACAACCCTCAGGGGAAAACCTTTGTCTTTTTATTTAGCAAAATTCGTCGTTGCTTTCGCTTGCTTTGATGTTCTTTTTTTCGTAAACCATTAAAAGTCCTTTCGTTGTACAAAAAGATACAAAGTTTTCGAATAAACTAGTAAGGTCTAAATAGAACAAATTTCGCTTTTTTGCTAACGCTGACAATTGGTCAACGCATTAACCAGGATCTACCTATCCCTTCGATAGAGGGAATCATTAGAGATCTTCGGGTTGACGTTCAAGCTATTTGAACGTTCACTATTTTTTTTTAATTTTGTAGTCTCTAGCTCGATGAAAGGATGGATGAATTGACACGGAGACACATTTTTACATTTTCAGACTTCGTCAATATGTTAAATTTAATTTTCGTACAGACACGAACACTTGCCCTATTAATGTAGTAAAAGAACCGAAAATAAATTCAAAAATCCATTTAACAGGTCCTTACATATAGGGGTACCATGTTAAAAATAAGCACCCGAATTCTAGGTCGGTGGTGGTGTGGGAAAGAATTATAACTTATTTTTTTTTGAAAATGGCGCAAAACATCGAGTGTAGCTTCGGCTGAGTGGCACGTAGCGCCGTCTTGTTGAAACCAAATGTTGTCAATATCCTCCTCTTCAATATTTGTGCACAAAAATTTGTTCAACATGGCCCGATAACGATCGCCATTGACTGTAACGGCCACTCCTTGCTCATTTTCGAAAAATGGCCCAATTATGCCTCTGGACCAAAATCCGCACCAAACAGTGCCTTGTTTTGGGTGTATCGGCTTTTTAATGTATGCGTGCGGGTTTTCTGGGCCCCAAATGCGACAATTTTGCTTGTTTACTACCCGCAAAGATCAAAATGAGCTTCATCTGAAAAGATGATTTTTTTGGCAAAATCGGCATCTTCTCTAAGTCGATTGCAGGCCCACTTAGCGAAGCGTATACACAACCATATTCGTTCAGTGGAAGGATAAAACTAATTATCTGTCAAATCAGACATGAGCTAAGTGTTACCATTCACGAAATAAGCACTAGTTGAAAAAAAAACGTTAGATGGCGGACCCTTTACATTATACAGTGTAGGTCCTTTCTTTTACTCATCTTTAAGAATTAGTTTCTTTTTCAAAATTCATGCGTAAACTATGAATGTCAATGTGTGAATAAACCATTAGTTGACAACTCCAACATTCTTAACTATAGTTTTAAGTCTTCAACAACCATCAGAAAAAGCTGGAAGATACATAGGTTCTTACTCCTTATTCAGTCTTGAATTTTATTTTATCTTTTGGGACTGTAGGTACTCAAAATGCGTTTTAATTATTTATTTCAAAGTAAATAACAATATAATCTAAAAATAAACAACAATCAAATCTCTATGACTTAATTTAAAATTTATTTACGAAGACTACAACGACAACAACAACAACAGATGCTTCTATTTCTATAAATATTTAATTTAACACCAAGTGATTAGATTTTTTTGATATAAAACGTGTCAATTTATTTATTATTATTTTAATTTCAAACCCACAAAACCGTGAAAACTGTGTTTGCTTTGAAAATAAAAAAATATACTCTAAAATTTTAGTGTGATGCTGAAGCTGATGGTGAACTAGAAATTAAAATAGGGTTTTATCACACCAGTGTCATGATTTTAAAATTATTTTCATCCAAGCATCAGATCTTCTTTGTCCCTTTCAAAGCTTCAGCTTTTATATTTAAATTGTATTATGCAAATGACTGCAGTCGTTTTTGGCTGACTGACTATGGTGCGGAGCGGTGGTGAGGCTACATTATAACTATGCCAAAACCAACTCATCATCACCACAATAAATTCAACGCAAAATTTTAATTATTAATCGCAATCATAATCCTGTCAACGCACAAAAATGCATAAAATTTTTGTATATTTTAGAGTCACTCACAACTAGATTTTATATACCTATGTAGCTACACAAAACCCATCAACGCCACCGACTGTAGTTAGTCAATATAAGGACGAAAATCTGCCATATCTAAATGACCTCATTAACAAAGCGAAGCTTAGTGAAGCAGTGAGTAAAATATACAAATAACACATTTATTATTCACACAGTAGTCGGTGTTTGCGCCCGGCCCCTGCCACTGCCCCTGCCCCTGATGTCTCTGCCACCACAACTCATACCCTCTTATAAAAAGCCACAGCTACGACGACACCGATGTCGATGGTGACATAAAAACATTTTAATTAGCAGTATGGTTTGAGCCTGAAAAGGACCTTGTTACTGCATGAATGAGCGTTGAGCGACGATGACGGAGTTAGTTCCGCATTATTCATTCGATTAGGATAACAACGCAACCTCGCAATCCCAAATTGCGAATAAAATCTGATTCAATGCGGGGAGCCCGAGTCATACACAGGTGTCGTATACCTACTCTGGGTCGGAATAAGTAGGCAATGCAAGTTTTCAGGCCTTTTTCGAATAAATGTCAAACAAAAAAAATTTGGAATCAATTTTTAACCCTGTAAGTCGTGGTTGTGCAGACACTATAGGTACAGTGTCGCTTTCCAAATGTCGTTCAACTCTTACACATTAACTTCCTGTAACTTTCAAAAGTCGTATCAAAACTTTACCAGGCGCCATTAGTGTATAGGGATGAGTCGGAAGAACAAGGCCATCAGAACAAGATGATCATCATTCTTGTGAACGAAACTTCAGTCAATAGCCATAGTAAAAATTAAATTTTCAAACCACGACGACGAAGACGAAAGACGCCCTTAAGAGATGCGGCCCCATAAGTAGGCAACAACTTTGCCTAACGGTGGTGGGTTCATCCGCCAGTATTTAGGTACACCGTTCAAGTGTATAGTATTATTTGGAAGAGCGAACGATTGAGGGTTAGCCGCATCTTTGTACAGAATAGACGTAAAGGAAAATTAACAGGCTCCACACAGCGACAGCCAAATGCGCCTGAGAAAGTATCAACATTATTTAATTTAGGCCAAGGGGTTAATTAAAACAACTGCGGCTCCAAAAACCATAACCATAAAGTATACACTGGCAAGTAGGTCAGACGCTCGTACACCACCGCGAATACCTACCTATACCGCCGGGTCTCTAGGAAGATCCTACTTAATTTTTATAGATATGCCTTCTTTCTGTTTGTGTTTTTGAGTTCCTAGAATAGGACAAGTTTGAAAATGCGTTTTTCTACTGGGAAAAAAGAAGGCTAACATGTAGGTATGTAGAGTAGATACAACCGCTACTACACCTAATTGGAATCTCCACGGGCCCGATTCGATTACCATTAAAAGCAGCGGGAGGAATTCAGGCAATAAATCCGCTGAAGAAGCTGATGTGCACTGGTGTGAAGTTCGCCGCTGGCTGGTATTCCGCCAGGCATTTTTTTGGTTGGTTTGTGAAAATCCCAGTTGGCCGCATTTTTAGTGATGATGCTGTAGAGCTGTGGAAATTTCGCCACGACCGATGCGACGGGGGGATGACGACGACGACTTTCAACAATAAACAAGGATCATCTTTAGCGTGAAAATTTACGTCTCCCTTCGTTGGCATAGTTTTTCATGATTATATGCTCTCTGGATGTTGGCGGATGGCGGTGGTTGGATGAAAACACTACCCCCCGCACATTGTTGATGACATGGGGGGTTCGTTCTGTGTGTTGTGATGAGGAAAACGTTGCCGAACGCTCGGGTGGTGGATCGATGAGGTTATAATTTTAATTACACTGGACAAAACAAATTAAGCGATGACTTTTTGTTTTTTTTTTTTTGTGAATACATAATTTTATCATCATTACCTTGATTATTTGGAAGCTAGTAGAACGAATTTTGATAAAAATAATGACAGCAAATTCAATAAAAAACTTAATTATTACACTATTCTTTTCGGATAAATATATACAAGCTAGTTCTTAATCTTATTTAATAACTAAAAAACTTTTATGGTGCTAAAGCTTTGCAGCCTTATGTTTATCACACAAAAACCCCCTTTCTAATATACCTAAGATTAGGATGAATTGGGAGGGTTATTGGGAAGACGAAGCTGCAAGCTGGTTGAACTGGAGTTAAAGTCAAAAGCGTTGAATTTCAAATAAGTTCTACAAATCAAATCCGAATCCTCAAAATTTCCGGATATCCGAAAATTCAGATACTTACGAATGAGACAATTGAGATGCAAAAATATCCGGATAGTTTCGGATAGTGCCGGATATACAGAAATCCGAATAGTTAAATGAGACAGTTGAGATCCAAAACTATCCAAATAGAGTTTGATACCCGGATCCAGATTCAGATCCGGATCCAGTTTCATAAATTAAGTTTTATTTATTTTTATGGTAAAAAAGAGTAAGATCAAAATTTTTCAAAAGCTTTTGCCAAGTTTCATGACAATAAGATTTTCGTTTTTGCCTTCTTTTACATGTTTCAATTAACTTACTTTATTAAACTTAATCCGGATCTTAATCTGTATCCCGATATCCGACACTATCCGAATAGTTCGGATATCTTTTCCTGTATTCGGATCCATTTCAGATATCGTGATCTGTAGAGACAAGGATTTCTTAGATTACAGGGATTAGATTGTTAAAAGATATGGAGTTGTTAAGAGTTGTGCATCAGTGAACAAAACCTGAAAGGATTCCAAGAATAAGAGAACGTAAGTTTATTTCTCTTTGTTCTTCCAGTTTGTTTAAGTTTGAAGGCGTGGTATTGATAGAGATAGAGAGATACGATCAAAGGATCAATTCAAGATAGACCAAGATAAGACCTTGGACGGCATATTGTAGGAAACGACGTTGAATGCTCTCAATTCTCGAGTTGTGAATAATGTTGATAAGGGCAACAGACTTTACAGGCATATTCAAGGAAAGGGCAAACCAAGGCCGTAGCCAACCATATACGCTATAAGGTGAGCTCAGCTCATCAAACAAAAACGCACGACTGGATCGCATGAACTTGCTCTTATGGTTAACAACTGTAATATAGCCAAACATTGAAGAGGCCATGTTATTGATACTAATGTCATGAAATATACAAAAAACTATCTTTGGTTTAATTTTTTTTTAATTGAGAAATTTTTATTTCAATGTTTTTCAATGCAATATTGTTTAAACTATTAAAAACCACCAGATTACAAAAATATATCAAGATCCGTCGAATAATTGTAGAAATATATGCTAATAAGCCACAAATGAGACCATTTTATCGAAACAAAAATTTGGAATTGTTACTTTCATTAGGTAGAATTTTTTGTCAAAAACCTGAAAAGCAATTTTTTTACAATAACTTTGGCTCTTACAGGTACAAAGAGTTATCAAAATCGTCTAAGCCATTTTCGAAAAAAATAAAAAAAAAAAACAAAATTGTTGTATAGCAGCTGTTCTATATGAGTTGAAACAAAAATTTGAATTTCCCCACTATAGGAAATCAATTAAAAATGCTCTGTACCAAATTTGAAGCTAACCGGTTTAAGCTCTTACTCAAATTACAGTGGACTCAAGAACGCAAACTCACATATGCAGAGACGCATAAACCGACACGACGCGCGGACGATATGACGAAACCCACTTTTCTATCCGTGCATTGATTTTAATTTTTTTTTTTTTTTGAGGAGTGTGTTTTATGAAATCGAATGGGACATTGCATTTATGTTACAGCACATCGATTATGTTAAACCGCATTGCACCAATCAAACCGTGCAGCATTGAGTGATCTTCCCATCCGCAGATAATTAGCATGCATGCCTTCGAAATATATGTAATCTCCTATCTACTTATCCTATTTTTATTTTTTTTTTCAATGCATTTGCTTTTGTTTTTTTTTTTGCGGAAAACCTCCCCTACATGACGGCAACGACGAGGACGAGAAGGTTTCTATGTTTTCCTATAAAATAACGATGAGTAGTTGCTACATTGTCTATGCATAATATAGTATTTCTATCAAAACACAATCAAGTTCATGTTGTTGTGAAAATGTAAATAAATTGAAAAACACATACTTCCAACTCCACAGGCATATACTTACACTTTGTACCTCTACAACATCAACATGAGAAAGGAAATCGGATTTTTGTTTACTGTTGTTGTTGTATTTTTGTCGTGGTAACGTTAACTGTAACCGTCATTTAAGCAAACGAGAAACGAGTTTAAGAAGCGAATTGTGAGCACACATCTCAAGCTATTTTGTCATAAAATTATGTTGAGTTGTAAATATGTAAGAGTATGAGTAGGTATAAGTTTGTGTGGATTTTTTGGTTGACTGGTGGTGGTGGCGCAGTCAACAGCAGCGGAAATGGGTTGTATAGTTGAATATTTGTTTTCTTTGTAGCCGATAGCATCCCCAGGTGTTTGCGGAATTTTCAAGGATCGTTAAGCGATTCCGATTTAAGTATTTAAAAAATAAAAAAAAATATATGTAGAGTTTTATGGGATTTGGGAACTCGCATATACACATGACATAAAGATATGTATGCACCGAGGTGGATGGGGCGAGATGCAGTTTTCAAGCTGTAGGTACCTACTACATACATAATATAAGCCCCATGACCCATTTTGATTTTCTGACAAGGGTTTAAAATGTTCGTTGACGTTCGTAAATACTTCATGCGTGTCTCAAAGAAGTTTTTGTCAGACGTACACAGGTTATTTTTTATTTGTATTCCAACAATTTATAAAACTGAGTGCCCATCAGGGTTGTGAAAGTTCTAATGGCGAAAATTTCGAAATAAATGTAGACTGGAAATCCTGTAATTTTCAATTAAACATGTAAAGGTCAGCTTTAAGTGAATTCAATGGAAAATACAAGTAATATCATAAAACCCTGTTTAGATTTAAAAAAAATCGAGTGACTTTGAAGCACCTCAAAATACATGTTACACAAACAATTTCAACTAATCGCACATTGAATCAGCAACAAATGGAAGTCATGACTCATGAGGCCAGTTTTAATGTTTTCTCACCACACACTTCTATTAAGACTGCCGTGCTACCGGACTCCATCTTCCCAATCTAAACACAGCCTAATGTCATAAATAAATGTTTCAAAATCTGCATTGTTGCCTGAGCTGTGTGAGTGCTCCCGCATCCTGATGCTGAAACCAACAATACTCATGATCTAATTCAGCAACTTCTGGGAAAATATATTTGTTCATCGTCATCATCGGCCAAAAGGAGAGCATGCGGCAAGGCTGGGAATTCCTCTAAACACCCACTGCCGTAATTTTGATGACTAGCAGAAAAGAAAACAGTATTTCATTTCCTCTGTTAATTTGCAGCTGAACCCAGATTGAGAGCACTATCACTTGAAAAAGTATATTTTGACAATCTAACTTTCCGAATTGAAGGTCTAAGACTTGATTTCTTTTCTCAACGCGACGAAATGGATGTAAGTCAAACTTCGTTTCTGCTACGTGTTCTGCTTCAAAATTCCAAAGAGCGCAAGTTTTAAGAGAGATCAAGGTCAGCGTTGCCATAATGTGCCCGATCGCGCCATTTGGCCAACTGTTCTTCATTTTGGCCCTTGGCCCCGGGCCAACAAGAAATAGCCCGCAATATCTTGTTTATTTTCTATTTATTAAAAAAATATTCCACAAAGTACACATTTTATCAGCAAAATGTTTCCCCTAAAGTTCACATACTATTTGACGGCTTCCAACAATAAACAAAACTGAATTAAAACAAATGTTATACCTACTATTACCTACATAAAGAGGTGATGAACTGATGCTATATAAACGGGGTCTCAACTAAAAACACAAAATATGAACTTAAATTTAAAAAAAAGCGATACAACTTCAATGTTTTATTTCAAAAGCGTATGTATATTGCTCCAGAGGTCAATTTTCTTTAACATGCGTTAAAAACCTTGCATTTCGAATTTTATTGTTTGTCGATTCTGACACTTTTAACTAAAGTATAAAATTATGTATATATTAATATTTTTATTAGTCCATTACCAAAAATTTTAATAAACAGTTGATGTTGGGAAGTACGAAGTGATCTATCGCTTGTCAAAGTCTCTGTTGTGTCACACTCGTAACAAGTTACGATTATATAAAATTAGTCTTTCTATTTTTCAACTCATTTTGAGTTATATTATTTCTAGACACAGAATTTAAGATGCAGGGATAAAATCCTAGAGAAATCTACTCTACATGGAAATGTTATCCAATTTATGTGGGAATCTTCCTCACTTTAATAAAAGAAACAAAAATTTGATCGGAGTGAGAAATGTATTATACCTTTTGTGGAAGAAAAGCTTCACTTTACAAGAAGAAGTTTATTTCACTTCATGTGAAAAATTAAACTATAGTTAATTATCTTTTTTTATGAGTAAAAATAAAAATCAAACTTGGTCACAGCCGTTACGTAGGTAACCTGTCACAATCGTAACAATTTAGAAATAAAATTTGATGACTCAAATTTTAGTTTATTAACTTAGAATTTTATGTAAATAACTCATGACTAACTGAATTAAAAGAAGTGTGGTACTGTATTTATTAAAAAAAAAAAAAAAAAAAAAACTTGTTGTAACAAACAGTATCAAAATATAATAATATAAAATACTGTTTTCATAATTAAGTTTATTTTTTGAAAAAAATTTCTCTGACGAGTTGTGGCCCGCACTTTTATTAAATGGCCCCCAAAATGGCCCTTAATATTTTTTTCTTTGTGGCAACGCTGATCATCGTGCACTCTGTGCCCCACACAATTAGATTAGATTGAGTTCACTTCAGTATCAATAGCAAAGCTGCCTAGTATATCACAGTTAAGATAGTTTCAGGTGCTGTATCAAAACTTATATTCATTAAATTTTTAATCCAAGATTAATGTTTAGTTTTATGGGCAGATTGTGGAATTTCACATCCAAATATGTAACTGGAGGATCCCACTAAGGGATCAGATTGTATACGCAACTCCATAGGCCAGAGAATAGAAAATCCCTTATTGGACTATGTTCCCGGGGATTAAATCAGTATGTATCGCTTAGTAAAATAATTTCTTATTTTTAAACCAAATTTACATCTAGACTAACTGTCGTAATTTATTAATATTTTGACATGTCGTTTCTTTTAAATAATTGTTGAGGCTGAAAATGAAATGCGCTAATTTTATTAAAGGCCCAATCCATCTGTATTACTTCAAGATTTCGGGACCAACGGATATCTATCCCTCCCTTCATCAAAGTCCTGCGTACGCCCTTGTCTATATTAGATTCTGATTCCAGAATTCAGAGTTCTTTAAAACAAGCAAATGGTCCTAATATTTGAAAAAAAAATGTAGTGATATTTAAAAATACAATATGCCAATAATATCCAATTGACTATGTATCTGAGTATATTGACTTCATCAGTAAGGCCTTTCACAAGGTTTCCCAGTATTAATTTGTTTAAGCTTTCGTCTCTCGTTTTCTTGTCAGATTTTGTTTAGTGGATTGAATAATAAATCTGAAGGGAAGAACATACCAAATTCTTTTTAAAGTTATAATTTCCTGTACCCCAAGGTAGCCACCTTGGTCCCCTACTTTTATTGTTGATAACAACAATTTAGTTTCTATAGTTAAATCAGGTATGTTGCATTCTTTCTATGGTGATGGTATTAAAAGCCGCATTTTACTAACCCTGAAGATCCATATGGGTCATCTAATGAAAATAAAACAATACCGATCATAGTGACAACTGTGTTGTATATCTATCTCTTTTTTCCTTACGTTTGTTTAATTTTCATTTATTCGTTGTCGTCTTTCTTCAGACTACCTTACCGTGAGAAGCCATCTATCTACCCGCAAGAGTGAAAACTAAATTTTTGGTTCATGAAACATGATCCCGATGAGAGCAGGATCTCGTGTTGTTGTTGTAATGCATTTATTTTGATGATCTATATGGATCATCTCTGTTAATAAAAAACGGCTAAAGATATGTACTAGATGACATATTCTTCTCTTATTGGTGGCCTCATAACAATCTGTTTTTAAATGTGTACATATGACAGTCGATCTCCTTCTTAAAAGAAAAAAATCCAATGCCTTACAATTACAGCACAGATAGATCTGTATTTGAAGTAGGGAGGGAACGAAATCTTGACTTTGCGTTATACTTTGAAAAAATTATTACTGAGTCCAACTCAAACGTTTGATAAAACGTTGGATTTAGGAATTTTCTTGAAGTCTTGCTGTGAATAATTCGATTTTATTATGTACAAATTCAATTTTTTTGAAAATCTTTTCTGACAAAAACATCTAGACCCACGAGCCTGTCGATTTATTTAAGTCTAAGAACTACGATCTCATCTTGGTCTTCTTTAAGTTACTTTAGAAGAAGTATTGGCTCGTAAGTGGTAAGCTAGGGCTTACAAACTAACTCCCAAAAGAGTTAACTCCCAATGAACTAACTCCCACGAAAAATCGTAACTTGGTTCATTTGAACTTACTCGCATTTGTTTAGGAACTAAGTACCAAATTGAAAATAAAATTGGTCCCAATAGTGAGACTTTAACCACCCTACCGATTGCCACGTTACGCCACGAGAACCGCACAGTGAAGCGTTCTTCAATTTTAACCAATTTGTAAACTTCGCCGAAAAAAGAAAAATTAACAAATTCTCACTTGTTTCTCATTGAGACTTGGTTCGTTGGGGTTTACTTCATAATGAACTCAGTCTCAATCTCAAGTGAACTAATCCCACTGTCAATATTTGGAGGGAGTAAGTCCATTTCGGCTAGTGGGAGTTAGCTTTGTTGGGAGTCACTTCGTAATCCGAACAGCTTAATACCCTCTTCTTCCCATATAATTTTTTCAGTTCTTCATTTGACCTTTCATATCTAGGAAATGGTCGGATTAAACTGATATCACCCTGTTCTTCAATGTAAGAAAACCATAAAGTCTGCATGCAAAGTAGATACCTAGTAATTCTAAAATCAGATAGACAGACAAACTATTTTTTTGTAGTAAATGTGCCTAAATATAACTAAGGTACGCCAGTCTGATCAGAATCTTATTTAAATTTTGCTCAACCAGTAATTTTTTGTATGTAGATAGCAACCTGTATGGCAATTAAAACAGTTTTTGGTTTTTTTCTTCACAATTAAATTTATATTATTTATAGTAGTTGTCACTTTTGTTCGTCAAAATTGTGATAGAAATGTGAAAATACTTAAATTAGTTTTTAGGCACCTATCAATTAGAACTAGACATATCTGATTGGTGTTGCATTCTACAAAGGCTTCATCTGGCAAAAACTGTATGACAATATTATTTGGCTCCTTTTTTCAGACTCATTTTTTGTTACGTTTACTTTTCACACAATTCGATTAACAACACAACCCAGCAATTAGATTCAAAATATCTGCATTGATAAAACAAAAACAAACATACATATACGGCTACTAGTTATAATTGTTACCATAGAAGCACACAACAAAATCAAGTTGAGTAATAATATTTAATGGGTTTAATGTTAGCCTCTGTTTGGTTACACAAATTGAAACAAAAAAAAAAACACAAAACAAAAAAAAAAAAAGAAATAACAAATAAATATTTAACCCCCAGTATCAGATGAATAAAACATCCCCCCATGTTCTAGAAACAGACAAAAAACACAAACTATACAACGAATTGCACACACACACACACACACACACAATATGAAATGTAACCAACTTGCATTTGTTATGCTTTCTTTTCGGTTGGAATTTATGTATTTAAATATAAATCGAGGAAAAATAATGAAATTGTTAGATCAAAAACAACAACAACAACAAAAAACACCACTGTTTTTTTTTTTAAATTAAATATATATATTTTTGTTCAGGGTTTAATTTTTATTTGGTTGAAAAATACACCGCAATCGCGTATAGGGCAAATTTTTTTTATTTTTTTTAGTACTGATGTGTCAATAATAAAAATTGTGTTGTCAAATTGATGACAATCGTTAAGCCAAACGACTTGATTATGTCAGTTGATGGCGACTTGTTTAAAATATTTCAGATCATGAAGCTATATTTTAAGCCTTTCGAAGGTAAAATTGGTATGTATACATAGGTACCTGCAGATAAACAACGTTGAGGATTGTTTGGAATGGAAGTGGTTTAAATTTAATTCCTGATGAAAATAATTGGTAGGTACATACATATTTAAAACATATATTTGAATGGTAACATTAAAATTTATGTTTTGTAAAATTTTTTATTCATCTACTGATATGAATCTTACAGATTACCAACAATTAATAATAAATATAAAAATATATATGTGTGTACAGTGTAAAGCTAATGAATAATTTAATGCTAATGAATAATTTAATTATAATGAATAATATAAATTTATCGAGAGATCAAGTAAATTAGGTACATATTGAATTGAAAAGTTGTATACATCTAAAAAATGATTAATTGCAACCATTTAAATATATATGTCTTAGATTATTAAAAAAAAAAAAAATGACGTAGACGCAATCATCTCTCCAGAATGTATATCTCGAAAAGTATGTCAGAATCTGTGGAGACTTTATACGATATGAAAAAATATCATGGTCAAACAACAGACAGTGAACAAAGTGCCTTTGCCTTTACCTGGATGTTGATGGATATGGAGACGTAATTTTCCATTTTAGTTGCCTGATCACAAATCTATAATGAAAGCATTGTGAACTCTTTCAAAACGAGTTATCCCAATAGAAGAATAAGGACACTATACAATTGAACAATATTCAAAAATTGGACGAACTAAAGACATGTACACCGATTTTAATGCATAAAGGTTTGGGAACTCACTGCAGTTTCATTTGACGAGTCCTAGCATAGAATTTGATCTAGCTATAACAAAGTCTACTTGCAACGAAAATGAAAACTTTGGATCAAAAATGACTCGAAGATTACCATTCTCAAATTTGCGATCAAGAATCTGTTTTCAAATTTGGCAGTTGCATAAGATGTGCTAGAATAAACATAACTTTTTTTTTGTAAAGGGTGTTTTTTTTTAAATGTATAGAACTTGAAGTTGGCAACACTGTTTTCATTGACAGCAAAATTGCCGCATTTAGGAGCAGATAATCCTCAAACGATTATTGAGACGTCTTTACGTACAGAAATACTGACAGTTTGGTGTGCTTTATGGGCTCGTGGAATCATTGGTCCTTACTTTTTTAAAAACGATGCCGGCCATAGGGTTGCAATCAATGACTTTTCGTTCCTGAATTAAATAGCCTTGATATGGGGGAGCTGTAATTCCAACAAGACGACGAAACATGTCACACAGCGCGTGCCACAATTGATATGTTGAAGAAACGTTTTTGTGAGCGCATGGTTTCGCGTTTTGGACCTGTGAGTTGGCCTCCACGTTGGTGCTGTTTAACACCGCTAGAGTATTTTCTGTGGGGGTATGTAAAGTTCGCTAGTCTACACCAATAAGCCAGAGACGATTGACGACTTGAAAAACACCATTTGCCACGTTATTTCCGATATACGACCCCAAATGCTGCAAAGGGTGAGCGAAAATTGGACCTCAAGATTGGACTATATCCGAGCCAGCCGTGCTGGGCCATATGTCAGAAATCATATTCAAATACAAATGGCAAAGAATTATCTATCAAATAAATTCAATTTTATGGCAATAAATGCAATTTGTCTGTATTATATTTCATTTTATAATTCTATACAACCTTTATTAAGCAGCTAAATTATATAAATCATTTCAAAGATTTTGATAATCATTTCTTTTATAAAGCATATGAACATTTTTATATCATCAGCATGTATCTAACAAAAGACATTCTCAAGAAGAAATGGAATATCATTCACAAAAATACTGAAAAGAAGTGGTCCAAAGTGACTACCTTGAGGAACTCTACACGAAACTATTATAGTATTAGAGATGAAGTCCCTTCCCTATAGTTTCACACATTGCGTTCATTCATTGAGGTTACAGATGGATATGCATTTCAGAAGCAATCCATGAATACCAAAAATTTGAGCTTAGTTATATGAATTTTGTGACAAATTCTATTACATGCTTTGACAAAACCTGGTAGCCAGATTCATATGAATCGGTGACATTCTTGCAATATCGTATGAGATTTGTTGAGGTGGATTTAACTCACAGAAATTCATTCTACTCAAAACAAATATGTTCCGTTATATTGAAACACATATGGTCTTTTACTATAAGTTTAAATAATTTAGGTTTTGCAGAGATTATAGAAATCCCACGATAGTTTAGCACCAAATTTTTTCGAGCTGATTCATAAATCGGATGGATGTAAATAAACATGAAAACTTCCAGTAATTCAGAAAGAATCCAATAGAAAGGGATGAATTAAAAATGATCAGAAGTATTAAGATTTCAATATTGGCTTTGTTGTGTTTAACTACCTCCACACAGTTGAGTTTTTTTTTTTTTTAATTTTACTTAAGACAACTTTGCAAACTTCATGACTTGTAGGTCAAAAATTATTGACTGAGACAGGAAAAAGATAATATCGACCATTTGTGATATAGTTTCTATAGGGCAAGACTTTTCTGTACAAACAACACGTGAACTATTTTATACAATACTCTATACCCCAATCTCTGTTAAGAAAGTTAAAGTCTCCACAAATTAAAAAATTCTCCAATTAGCTTTAAACATTTAATTTCCCCAGAAGTTCTCTTCTTAACTAGGTGTACAGTTTTATATTATTTTACATATACAAACATGTGATATATCTTTTATTTATTAAAATACATAAATACACTCGTTAAACAAAAGCCCTTTGCAAAGTCAACGTTTAAAATTCACTTAATCAACCAACTTCACAGAATAACATTAATCTTCTTCACACAATCTGCTATGTACCCTGCTTTAACTGAGTATAGTGATTTGAAATAATGATATTATAATATTTTATATTATTATATATTTATGGGACCAACCTTAATATATTAAAATTTTCCATTAAAACTTCGACATACCTACCTTCCTGGTTGAAAATGCACGCATTCTCTAAAACGTGTTGAACTAAAAGTTGAAGGAAGAACAAAACACAACAAAAAAACACAATCATCTCAAGAACGAATTCCAGAAACAGCAGGTACAACCATCAGGAATAACCCTCCTATAGATAGAGTCTATTTCCTATATCCCGCTAAGTCCTGCCATTCTTTTGTCCTGATGTTAAAAATTTATTACCATACTGGTGCTTACATACCAGAATCGCGCAGACGGAATAAAAAGAAAAAAAAAAAAAAACTTTCTCCAAGCTGCTTCCTTTTTTTGCGGCGTTCATTTCGAGCGCACACAAAAGGCGATAGTAGAAAACTTCCTGCACTAATGCGTGCGTACAAAGAGCATACCTCTATATATACAACATGACTGACTATGAAACAAAGCTGCCCTGAAGTTTCCTTTATCACGTTTATTTTATCTCGCATACACCTGATGGAGTAGTGAAAACTTCTGGCTTAGTTCTCTACCTGGTGCATACACATATATATATATATATTTTTGTTCTGACATTTTATGACTTCCAAAAAAAGAAACACAAAATACTCTACACACGTACATATCTATTGTGTTTTGAAAATTTCTCATCTTATACATTTTTCTTGTTCGAATTTCGTCGAAACTCAAAGAACAATCATTGTTTCAACTTTTTTGTTCGTCAACCTAAAATTTTAAGAACCGGTAGTTTTCACAAAAAAGCGTAGGTATGCGATAGTAAACTATAACAAAAATTGGATAAAAAACTGTAGATGGTTATTCAGCAAAAAGCGAATCCGCTAAGAATTTCTGAACATTATTGTTTTGGTTGCCAGATGTAACTACTATGCGATCTGACGTAATTAAATTACATGGAATGTAAAATATATTTTAATGACTGAAATAAAATTAAAGGTTTGGTTATTTAAATTGATGCATTTTAAACCCAAAGAAGTTAAGCACGAGTTCTAATTAAAAAAAATTAATTAATAATAACCCAAAAATTAGACCATATTATCTAAGAAAAAACTTGAAATGTCTGTTTCTGTTATGTGAAATATTTGCCACAAACCTGAAACGAAATTTTCTTACAATAAATTTGATTATTGCGGGTATGAAGTTTAATCAAAATCGTTAAAGCCGTTATCGAGAAAATAATACAAAATTAAAATTGTTGTATGGCAGCTACCCGTTCTAGTTGAGCTAAAACAAAAATTCGAATTTCGCCTCTAGGTAATCAAATAAAAATCGTCTGTAATGTACCAAATTTGAAACAAATTGAACCACCTGTTTAGGTTCTAGCTCAAATTACAGTGGACGTACAGACGCACGGACGCTCAGACCGACGTCTACGGACGGGATGACGAAACCCACTTTTTCAAACTTCTCGATCATCTTTACTTATTAAAACTGACTGAATTATTTTTTTTTCTTTTTGGAAAAAATTAGATTTTCCTTAACGGATAAGATATTTTGTACAGTGTACCAACAAAATTTTTAGTCCTAAAAAAAAATGAAGAAAAAAAACGTCTCGAGGAAATATTTTAACAACGCTAGCGCTAAGTTGAAAGAAAATCGATGCATTTAGGATGTAGATTGTAGATGTATCCGAACGGACGGACAGATAGACAAATGTACGGAATTGCGACACCCACTTTTTTTTCTCCATCAGATCATCGCAATGGCAGATTTGACCAAAATCCCGAGTTCGATTTTTTCTTACGAATCCGTAACTTGCCATATAGTAATACCTACCCTTTATTATCCCATGTAAAAGCAGTAATAATTAAAAAAAAAACATTCATTTTTAAAATCGTTCGACAAAAATATATTTTATTTTTGTTAATTGTTATATTTCAATTGAAGTTCTGTATTCAAAATCAATAATTGATACATTGATTTAATTTCATATTTTTTTATACACATTTTTTACTTCTAACTGTTAGTGTTAGGACCAAGTATGTAGATATGTTTCATAAGTGAGTTAAAAATGATCGTGTCTTGATAGTTCATACTTATTCTCGTGCAAGCATAACTATACCACAGGCTTAATTTGAAAAGTGGTCATGTAAACTACGCAGTTGGAAATTGTTAAAGTAACAATGTGACATGTTCAATATTATCCAATTCGTGCAATCGTAAGAATGCTGCAGGTTAAATTAAATGTAAAGTTATTTTAATTACAGAAGCAAGTGCTGCCAGTTTAAAATTAATTTAAACAGATTTTCAAGAAAAAAAATAAAGGATTACTTAACTAGGCCATGTGTGAATTGTTATAAGATTATAATTAAATTCCATTCGAAATTATTGGCGTTTCATTAGTGTGAAACATTAAACTTGGGATATAATTTAACACATCGCTTCATATGGTACGAGTAGTGAAAGATTAAAGATATTATCTACTTATATTTATCAAGTAACTTGCTGATTTAACACGACACCAAAATCTTGTATCTTGTTAAATATTTAACATTATCCAGCCTTGTTGATCTTGTTGAAAAATAACAAACTTATATTTGGTTATAATTATAGCTAACGAATTAACACGATACACAACTCTCACTTATCGAATGTTATGCACACTTGTACTAAAATTAGTATTATACTAACCTAACCTTGGCATCAAATAAAATATGTATCCCCACTTCCGTGTAGGCCTTCATAAGAGTTTTTTATTTTCATTTTCTGAAATAGTTGCCAAATCTTTAACCATCAAAATAGATAATTTCTGCTTAATTTAACATGATGATTTTTAAATTTTAACCGATCAGAAGTGTAATTATGATTAGAGAATTAAGAAAAACTGTAGAATTCACATCTAATGAATCTTAAAATTGTTATTAAAAAATATAATTATCAGGGTTTGAAACTGCATGAATTTACAGAACTCATGGTAAAAATTATGAATTTTTCGCATCAAAATGGTTCGTTAATAACAAATTATTTTATCTTCTGATTTTATTAAAATAATCAACTTTTTCTGAGAGCTTAGAGGTTAGGTACATTTATATTTCTCCTTCATTAACTACAAATTGTAATAACTAACCAGTTATGTACTTACATCTTTATTTTATGGACGAGACTAGAGACATGCCAATTTATAACAGTTGTAACAGTTTTTCGCCATTAAAAGTGGGCATCCGTTAACGTGCTTCGCGCGGCTTGAAAAAAAAAACTCTGGGTGTCTGAAGTTTGTCCACCGGCGGAGGACCCTGGCCCTGCGGGGCCGCATAAACAGTACTTTTATAAACTAAAACTATTATATGAAGGTTTTTATAATACAAATTCTATATACTACTGAAATACATCAGCCAAGTAGAAGACTTAGCACTATTTAATTGGACTTGTTGAATTATTGATTCAAAATAGCTTTTAACGGCCTTTAGTCCATAAAATAAAAACTGTTATAATTGGCATGTCTAGAGTCACTTCCATATTTTATAGCATTTACATCCATAAAGGTGTATTTATTGCGTTAAAAGTTTTATATATTGGCATTTGACTGTGTTGACAAAAACGAAAAAGGGCAGCAAAGATTCCAAGTTTTAGATTTTTTTTTGATCAGAAGATAAGAAAACTGATTTTTGAATTGAAAATAAATCAGCTTTTTCTTATAAAAAAGGGCAAATTTGGGGGAAAGATGTAAATATATGCAAAATGTTAAGACATTGAGAAAAAATAGAATACAGGGTGTTACTTAATATCATTGTGATCTTAAATCTTAGTTTTAACGTATCTAATATTTGGTATGCAAAAACATAATTTAATAGTTCGAAAGTTTGTCAAATATACAAGACACGCCGGCGCCGTTGCCGTTCTGAAAGATATGGATATAAGATTAATGGTGAAATTCAACAAAAGATTAGTATACGCTTCTGGAAACGGTGGAAAACTGTACCCATTGTTTTCGCTGTTTTACTTTCTAAGTGAATTCATCACTATATCTACTATTGGAAATGACCATGGATCTATAAGGGAATGTAATTCCATGATATTTTAATCAAAATCATACCACACCTTGACTCAGGTATGGTTCCCCTGTGTGAGGAAATATGTATAGGTAAGGTTGGCAGTATTTTGCCCTGATGGTTAAACTTATATTCAGATTGTAGAAACGAAGGTGGTGGTTCTGCATCATTTGAGTGCTGGTGCAGCGATATTGCAATATCGTCCAGCAACCATTCCAAACGAAACGACGAACGATATGACGACGACATTGCATTGCACAAGTGTGAGAAATGTGAAAAAGTTAAATTGCCGGAATTTTAAGCTCTTGAACATTTTAATCTCTGTCATGTATGTTTGCCTGGTTGGCCAGTCCCACAGTTCTACAGTCCTACCATCCTATACAATATTTGCTTGCAACGTGCTTCCTTTTTGGACTCGGTAATACGGATATTCGAAAAAGAGGCTTCCAACCTGCAGGAGCTCTTATAGTGCCTGAATTTAAGCCAGAATGTTGATAGTCGGACTTTATAATATATTTTTTGGCAGAACAATGTAGTCATTCGTTTTTGTATATGTATGTATGTATGAAGTATTTATGTGAAGCCCTTTATATCTCCTATGTTCACAGACGAGCTATTGCAATTGCAAGGATCATATATATATTTACATGTATGTATGTATTAAAATGTCTGATTTATGCACAATTTAACACTGCTACCTATGTATATGTATGTGTTGTTGTTGTTGTTAACTTTTTCTCAACTTCTGCTCTGTTTGTTAAATATATCAGCGTCATGTGTTCCCTTGGCATACAAATAAAGGAATTGGTCGGAGCTCATAATGGAAAACACTATGTTTTCTTAAACAAAGTAAGTACTTGAGTTTCGGTTAAATTTTAACAAGTGCAAATCCATAGAGTGCACGCAAGTTGTCGATGTTCCTCCATTCAAAACCTCTCAATGTTAATTAATGGAGCGAAAACTTTGCAGCGAAATGCTTCACGTAAAAAAGATCCATTTTGTTTTTTTTTTTTTTTTTGGAATAAAGTTTTTGTTCTCTTTTCGTATTATCTTCCATTCTTAAATTCAAAATCATCAAAAATTATTTAAGTCTTATTTGTATTTTCATCAATAAACATCATGATGGTAAAAATAAAGATCCTTAATGGAATAGAAGGACATCAATTAAACAACTTCCGAAGATAAATATTTCATTCAATTTTTTTAACCAATACTCGAAGAGAAATTAAATAAGCTATTGGTCTAAGATCTAAGGGACATTATGATAAAAACTATTCAACGAAATTCGGGTTGTTAGCTGAGTAATTGAATTGATTGATGATAAAACCGAAATATCAAGGACATTCCTTCAGAATGAAGAGTTCTAGCAACAACAATTCTTAAGACTCTAATAACACACCAAAAAGTGCACAATAAACACTTCTTCCATTATTCTAATTGCTTCTTTATAACTTGTATCTATTTATTTATGTTTTTTTCTTATCTATCTTCTGAATTTTGAATTTTCAACAGATCAATATTGTGTTCTGAAGTTTCGTGTTTATAATACAATAATTCCCCAAAAGTGTTTTGATATCCCCTTGTTTGTTGTTATTATTATTGTTTCCGAAATTTGCCTGTAAAACTTATTTAAGTGGGTCAATTTAGCAAATACAATTGATGCACAAAAGCATATTCGAAGCACTATTGACTCGAGTAGACCCACTTCTGAGGGGAGTTTCATCATCCACTACCAGCACACAATACCACAACCAAAACTCACAACACAAGGAGGGCTTCTTCAAGAAAATATTCGAATTCAAATTGTTTTTTTTTTCTTTTTTTTATTGTAGAACGATGCTAATTTTTAATTTGTTCCAGAAAATTGTGTTTCAATTTATATATGTAGAATCAATGGGAAAGCAAATAGATTTGAGAAATACGAGCACTGTAGGTCCTTATTCATTTGATAAGCCTTTTGCAAAAAATTACTCAAATAACTTTTTTCCTTTGCCTCGGCGGACGCGGGCGGCGCGGCGCTCGCACAGTGGCCTGTATTGGCTTTTTTGGTTGCAAAAATCATATCTCTTAAACGAATAAAGAAATAGCAATTTTTTTTTTTTATCTTGAAGGAAATTTTCAAGGCTATAAAGTTTGTGAATTTTAAGAAAAAATATTTACAGAGTGTTTCAGAATCTGCTCCTGAAATAAGAAGTTTTAGTTAAGGTGGTTAACATAATTGGCATTTAATTCTAAAAAGGTCGAAAGTCAATTTATGAAGCAATTTGAGTGTAATTTAAGTGAAACAGTGGGGAAAAAAGAAAACTAACCAATTTGAGTGAAACAATGGGGAAAAAAAACAGTTTTTGTTTTTTTTTTTTTTTTTAATAATTGATTTTTATTTTTTTTTGTATAAGAGAGTACATTTATAAAGTATTTTATTGATAGATTAAAATTCAAAAAGTAGAAAAACAAAATAGAAGGAACAAAAATGTACATACAAACATTAAATTTCTTGGAAACTATCATCTAAGTCCGGGGTAATGCGTAATAAACTTATCATTTCCGGTGAGTATTGTGCTTTTAGATCTTTTTGGTTTCTTACATGCCTGAAGGAAGAAATAAGTGGATCGGATAAGATTGCTAGGATGTTTAATATGTCTTCATTCTGCCGAATTCTTGAAACTTTGAACGTATTTTGATATCTGTACTTCTTGTAGTCTTTATTTTTGGACTCCTAGGCTTCCTCTGACAATTCTCCAAGTGGTAGAGATTAGTAATCGATGATATTTTGACTATGAACCAACATTTTATGAAGAGTAGGTGTGAGTTGTTTTTCAGGGTAGGTACTTTTGTTTCAATAACTCTGAGGATTTTTTGGTGTACTCTCCAAATTTAGCTGTATTCATTACTTCCCTGCTATTCAAAACATTAAGTATTATTTTGATCCTGCTTTTAACCTCGTCATTGATTCCAGTTATTCTAGCGGTTGGCTCAGATTGGTCAAAAATCTCCTTATTGAAGTGTTTCCATCATTGCTATTTCCAAATCCTTGCTTTGGTTTATCTACATAAAGTCCAAGCTCATTTGTCCGGTTTTGATATGGAGAGATGAAGAAAGCCATTTCTCATTTTTGTTTATGAAATATAATCTCGATATATCCGCTGCAACCCATTTTTTATTCAAATGTTGTAATAAAAGCTTTTTAATTTTGCTTCATTTTCCGGAAAATTTTTGCCGTATAAAAAGAACTCTTCAAGACTCTCAACTTTGACAAAAAGTTCAAACAAAATATTGTATGGTATCATTTTAAATAATTTTTCCTTATACAACTGTTCGATCGCTCGTTCAAGTTTTCAATGATAATTTCATCCCAATGTTTAATCTTTTTATACCAAAAAACTAAACACCTGCACTAGAAATATTCAATTTGATGACATCATAATTAATAAGGTTAACCGTTTACCTATAAGATTTAAATCTTTATAAAAAATGATTTTTTTTTTGCACATGACAAAAAAAAACTCAGAAAAAATTACTAACTTCATCAAATCAAATCGCTCTACCTCAGCTCTATGCAATTTTATGCAGCTGAGTTTTTGGTTTTATATGAAGAGATATAAAAGAATTTACTATCCGTCAAGCTTGGATTGATTATGTTTGAACCTTTTTTTTCCAATCAGTGTAAAGTCGAAAAAACGTGCAAAAATGGGTGTTTCAAAAAACATTAAATTAAGGAGTTTACAAAAATGTTCACTTTTTTTTTTCATTTCTGATTATAGCAATTAACACATTAACAAGTGAAAATAACAAAAAAAAAGTTTAATTTACACATTTTTCCTAGTTTTTACTCTCAAAATTAAAAAAAAAAAAATTTAAAATAATTGTTTTTTTCTCACCATAGAAATTTGTCGACTTTGACTCGCTCTAAAAGCGAAAACATTCATACAAATGAAATAATTTTTTCGATTACTACAGCTCCAAACAATTGTTAATTCAAAAACTATAAAAGTTTTGCAACCCACCGAAAAAATGAATTTCGCAAGCAATTTTGCCTAAACGGGCCACTGTGCGGCGTGCGTGGACGGCGTTCACTGGTTGATTCGTTGATAAAATTAGATAGATATGAATGAATTTTCTGAAGTTTACTGTCCGCCGTATTTGTCTTCAATTGGGAGTCATGAATTTTTAGATTATGTAAGCCCTTGCTTTAACAAAGGAACAATTTAATCCAAGATTTAAATAAAGGGAGTAAAATAAAATTCACAGCTGGGCCGTATGAACTTTTTCAATGATATAATAACATGTCCAGACATTGAAGATGAAAAGTACTATATTCGTATTATAAGTTTATTAATACAATTAAAATAATATACTGCTATTATAGGAAAAGTGTAAACAAGTAGGTACTAGTAGGTAGGCTTTCTTACTTGTTTAAAAAAAATTATTTTTTTATATTATTTTATTTATTTTTCTTGTCAAATATCAGACAACATTATAAACTAAAGCGGGATATAAACTGTTCAAATGCTTGTCATGCATAGAGTGTGTATGCTTGAATCAAAATCAAAAAGTTTTGATTTTTGTTCAATCAAATAGCCAGAATTAAAATAATGTATATTTGAGAATTTGAGCCTACTACAGTCTGTCAAAGCTCTTCACATCCAGAAATCACACCATAACTTCAAAACTGCTGCTGTACAGGACCATGGTCCTGCCAGTACTCACATAATATGGATTCGACACTTGGGTGCTTAGCAAAAGGGACTGCGACCTTTTAGCCAAGTTCGAGAGAAAAGTCTTAAGGAGAATTGTTGGCCCCATATGTGAGGAAGGACTATTCCGGAGACGGTACAATCATGAATTGTACGCAATCTACCTTGAAGCAGATATCGTGACAAAAATTAAGCTCAGTAGACTCCGGTGGGCAGGGCACCTAGCTCGCATGAGCGAAGAGGAACTTAGTCGGAAAGTTCTTTGTGGTACATTCTATGGTAGACGACAGCGTGGTAGACCATGCTTGCGCTGGAGAGATGCCGTAGACCAGGACACCCGGAGCCTTGGGGTGCGCAAGTGGATGGCGGCGACTAGAGACCGGGATGGGTGGAGAGACTTGTTGAAGGAGGCAAGGACCGGACCCCGATTGTCAAGCCGACGATGATGATGATGATATTTGAGAATGATTGCTTGATCAAGCATAGGCACATTTTCGCATAGAAATTTAATTAAAACTGTATGATTGAAGACTCATGCATGAAGTGTGTATATGTATATAATAAATAAATGAATTAAATTTTATTATGATTTTATAACAAATAATAATTAAATACATGCAAAATAGTACAATTAGGAAATTCAAATTATTCATAAAGAAACTTCAGCTATCATTCCCGACAATATTTTTTGTTTGAAAGTATCTCTGCTCATATGTATTAATATTGTATATATGAGCGTATTTATTAAATGTTATACTACAACAGTTGAACGGTTCATAATTTGCATAGCTTGTTTTGTGTATTACTTCTTTTAAAAATTTTGTGCGTCTCAGACAGCGAACATTTACATTTAAACATATTCTTGAGCATAAAGCAGTTGAAGTTATATTTCCATTCAATATATCAAAAACAAAAAGGACTTCAGAAAGTGTCCTACGGTTGGCCAGACTTAACAAATTAATTAGTTTCAAACGATTTTCTCACGGTGGTAATTGAAAATTCTCACGATTCCAATTTAAGTCTCTAAGTGCAAATAAGAGAAATTGTTTTGGTATACGGATTCAGGTTTCTTAACGTCAATATCGAATAAAGGTGACCAAACGATACTGCAAAACTGCAATACTTTAAAAGAGGACAAACTAACGAACAAAATATTGCTTTGGTAATGTAGGGGTCGTTGAGTTCTTTTGACCTGCGCTTCACAAACATGCTAACATACTTTGGCTTTTAGAGCAAACTTTGTCAATTTGAGGTTTGAAAGTAAGATGAGAGTCAATAAGTATGCCAAGGTCTTTTATGACATCACTTCTTAGCAACTTGTTTTCATCAATATTGTAGTCAATAAGACAACAAAATTTCTTTCTAGCTAAAGAAATAGCATTACATTTAGCGACATTTAGTGACATTCCATTTATATTCCACCATTTGATACCAATTAGACCATTGATATCTTTTTTGCATTTTGAGCCCGTCACTCACGTTGTTAACTACATATATTAAATAACTTTAGATCGTCTGCAATTAACAGAAAACGGCAATAATCAAACAGATTAGACAAGTCATTAATGAATATCAAAAAGAAAAGGGGACCGAGGTGACTGCCTTGGGGAACACCCGACGTAACATTTATTGCACGGAAAGATACACCACAAAATCTTACAAACTTTTTTCTATACCTAAAAGATACGAAAAAATCCACTACAATAATTTGCCTCGGACTCCGATTCTCTGTAACTTGAATGTTAACAGGTTGATGTCAACTCTGTCAAAGACTGAACTATCAATTCTCTGATAATCGGATATTATGTACCCTTCTTGTGGGCAGTGGACGAACCATTAACGAAATATGTACAATATGGTAAAAACTTAAAAAATAAAACAATTTTCTCAACAGCCGTCAGAAACCTTAAAAGCAGCAAAAAAGGAGATCCAGTTCTAGATGCTCTAAAACAAAAAATTAAATATTTGCCTTATAGCACAAGATAATTTGACAAGAAAATAACTAAACTCAAACTAGCTTTATTTTATGGTAAAAAGTACAATAAATTTCGACAGGGGCTAAAGTTTTTTAAAATAGTTAGATCAGTTGTTTGCTAATATCTAAAAACTATCAGTCTATGTCAAGAAAAAAATTGAAGCTTGTAAAATTCCACACAAAAAAAGAAATTCCAAAAACGTTGACCTCGCATTTTATGTTAGGTGCCAAATAAGGACTATACGGCACGGTGGTGACATGTCCAATTATTCCGAAAAAAAGGCGACAATTTGCTTCAAAAAGCACCTATCGAGCTGGTCAGCCAATGCCGTCCAAAATGAATTCGTATTTAGAGAAGAAAAGTTTAAATAAATTTAAGTTAACTAACTGCTTAACTGATGATGAAAATCTGCTCTTAAGTGAGCTTAATCAAATCAGAGCACTCGGAGACTAGAATTTGTGTTTCTTTTTTTGTTCAGAGCGTGATCAAAACATGTTCACAGCGTGCTCTACGATTTCAGAAAAAAATTAACCAGCAGTCTAATTATGAAAAAATTGCTATGAAAAAAAATAGAAATACGAAGTAACAGATAAACAGAAATTAAAATAACGGACGAGAACGGCACTCAAGTGTATTTTTTTAAACAACTCAGAAAGCTTTAAACACTTTTATTGAGAAAATGAACAATTATAGAGACAAAAATCAGTGTTTGACGCTTGAGCCTCTTGTATCTTTCAATAATAAATCAGAGCGATCAGAACACGCTCGGTTCAGAAGACGTTCAAAGTATGCTCGATATACTCGAACTCTGAGGGAAATCTCGAGCAACAAGAACAAAATCAAATGACGAAGATGTGCATAGTTTTGTATTTTATTTTATTTTTGCAAACAAACAAAATTAAGAAGAACAAGGGTCTTTAAATAAATATAAACAGGTAACCCACCTATATACAAAAATCTCACCACAAAAATTTCTAAAATGCTGGAATTGGATTTTATTGACATACTAATAATAATTTGACGTACCACCCTCTCCTAGTGGTACCTCTTCATTTTCGCTTTTATTTTTTCAAATTGTTTTATTTTAATTATTATCGATGGGAAAAAAAAAATTGTGTAGGTAAAAATGTTCTGCATGAAATTTTGAATATTTTTTTTAATTTTTGAGAATTTTGCAACCGGTACTGTGCACTAAGATATAAGACCCATGGAATTAAGGCCCGCTGGTCTTGATTCCCAAAATAAAAGCAAACTACAACCGTGGACTGTCTTTCCTTTTTGAATCTGCAATATGACCCGCCTTTCTGAATTAGCATTAAGACCCATACTTAGGATTTCCGGAAAATTAATTAAATCATAAAATTAGAAACTTTAACTTTCGGCCAAATAAATTCCATATTTAAACAAAAGTTTATGGCATATAAACAGTTAGGTGGGTATAGAGAGCATGCTGCCCCTCTGCAATCTCCCTGATTGGGCTCAATATAGAATTTGGAGTAGCTGCGAGGTGGGCTATATGCAAAGTTTTTTTTTTGATTTAAAGAAACCTCACTGCTTCAAGCAAAATTGATATTTTGAAGTACTAGTTGTTTTGAACTACTTTTGTGATATTTCCATGGAATTGTTTTAATTGAATTGTTTCTTGGTCAAATTTTTATTTTAGTCGAATTTTCTTTAGACAGTATAAAGGGTCCGCCATCTAACGTTTTTTTTTTTTCAACTAGTGCTTATTTCGTGAATGGTAACACTTAACTCATGTCTGATTTGACAGATAATTAGGTTTATCCTTCCGCTGAACGAATATGGTTGTGTATACGCTTCACTTAGTGGGCCTGCGATCGACTTAGAGAAGATGCCGATTTTGCCAAAAAAAATCATCTTTTCAGATGAAGCTCCAAGCAAAATTTGGGGAACAGAAAATCCGCACGCATACATTGAAAAGCCGATACACCCAAAACGAGTCACTGTTTGGTGCAGATTTTGGTCCAGAGGCATAATTGGGTCATATTTCGAAAATGAGCAAGGAGTGGCCGTTACAATCAATGGCGATCGTTATCGGGCCATGTTGAACGAATTTTTGTTCACAAAAATTGAAGAGGAGAATATTGGCAACATTTGGTTTCAACAGGACGGCGCTACGTTCCACACGGCCGAAGCTACACTCGATGTTTTGCACATTTTTTTTTTATTTGGCGGACCCTATATTTATATTATATCATTAACCTCAAAGTATGACTATTTTTTTTCCTAAAAGATTTTTTTTTTTCATAAAACACATTTTGAAAACATAAATCAAAATATTTGTAAATTTTTAAATGGTGGTAAACCGGATTTTTAATTTTTTTGAATGGATTTTGTTTTCATTTATAATTGAAATAAAACGCAGAAGTAAAAGAAATTCAAGCACTCAGCTTTTGTTTCAAAAAGGAAAGAAAGCCCGTGGGTGTAGTTTCTTTTTATTTTTAAAATTTAGACCCGTGGGTCTTATTCCACTGCACCTTTTCACCCGTCTACAATTTTATATACTAGCAAAACAATATTTTATATATATTTTTTGCCTCTAAAATTCTTTCTCTTACACCGATAGAAATTGAAATAAATCGATTTAAAAAAAGAAATGGAAAAACTGGGGGAAAATCAGTTTTTTTATGTTTTAGAATTTGAGGAACAATAAAATGCAAAGTCCAGCCTCTTACAATTTTTTGTGATATCAAAACATAATAATGAGCTTTTCTTATTTAAAATTTGGTTCGGTAAAATATACTTAAAAAAAAGAAATAAAATAAATTTAGCCATTTCAGGGTTCATTGGTTTCAGTTTTCGGAGTAGCCTGCTTATTAAGTTACACAACTACTCATAAAACTACATATTTCAGTGCATAGTTTTTTTTTTCGTTCATTTCTAAAAGGTCAAAATACCAGATTGTGTTATTTACAAGAGCTTAAATATCACATCATCAAAACGATGAAATACCCTCTCCAATTTCTACTCAACTACATTTTTTCAAATAGGCTTTCCGATGTTTTTTTAAGCCAATGACATTAAAGGGAACAATTCATCGTTTTTTGTATAGTCTATGGCTTTTACATTCGCCCATTTATTTTTTTTTTTTTTTGTCTTTGATAGACCTATCTGCTTTTATGGAAATGCATTCACGCTTTTAAAGGATTTTGTTTTATCCTACTTCGTTTTTATTTTTTTATTTTATTTTGTTTTGAAAAGAGGAAAATTGTAGTTGCAAAATCTTTACCTATATAGCCGAAGATTTTATTCATTAAAAAATTACATAATATGTATATCTGCACGCATAACGAACGTTAACATTTCCTGTTTTGGTTATATTCATGTGTAGGTATGTACGTATATACGTACATATTTTCTATAAAAAAAATATTATATTCGCATCTTCAGTTTTAATTTTTTTTTTTGCTAAAACATAGAACTATAGAAGTCAAAATTTCTTATTTGCGGAAATAAAACCAACTTAAAGGGATAACAGCAGGAGGATGAGTGTGAAAACGATCTTGAACATGGGAAAAGTGTGTTTTTGTTGTTGTTTATTTATTAAGTGTGTCTTAAAAATGCAAGTCTAAGTATTTGATTGGATATACATAGGACACAAAATAGGTATATACCTCCTTGACATTTTAAGAGCATAAGAACTTCGGTTGTTATACCAATTAAATTCAAATGCAACATCCATCAAACTTTTTTGTCTTTTGATGCATTTCTCTTCTGCATATGGAAGTTCCCTTGAAAATTGGAGTGTTCTTCTAAGGTAGATACATTTATAGTAGATACTTTTTTAAATACGACTTAACATATGTTTTTTATTTATATTATTGATTCATAAACGTTTAAAATTTTTAACTACACCCTTCACTCTGCACTCTCACGACCACTGTTTTTTTTTATTTGGTTTTGGACCAAAAATCTCGGTGCCCAGTTGCCATATAAAATTGTTTAGCTTAAGGAAAATCTTATTTCTCTTTAAAATGCACAAATAAGTCGCACAAACTTGCTCTTATGTATTATTACACTGTGGCCTTAAGGTCTCAATAGTGTTATAATCTTCATTTGATTTATTACAGCAGTAAATTAGTGCTGAGATCCTATATTTTTCGTCACCTGCCAAAAAATAATTTAAGGAAGTACAAAATGGGAGTACACTTTAAGCAATAGTTGACTTAAATTGACAATAATTAAATTTAAATTTTTACCAATAATTTCGTACAATAGAATGCAGATATTTTTCCAATTTTTAAATTTTTTTAGCCAAATTGTTTCGTGTTGCTGATTTTTACAAATCATTTCCTATTCGCTCTAAATACAATAAAAATTATAGCATTTTGAAATCTGCATTTAACACAAAATAGTAGTTTTTAAAATAGTTGGCCACTTTATTCACATTTTAATAAACATTTTAAAAAAATTATTTTCTTCATTGAAAAATAAGTTTATAAAACAGTCATTAAAATTTTCTACCACTTGTTTGTTGTCACAAATATTGTAGAATATTGCTAAAAAAAAACCACGAACTTGTAGTCGTGGCCTGTGTAGCCTGAATTTTTTTTTTAAATAAAAAAATATGTGTTTTAATTTTATATATTTTTTCTAAAAAAAATGATCAAAACCAGTTGAACCGTTTTCGAAAAAAAAAACCAAAATAAGAAAATTGCTTTATATGATGATATGATATTGTTACTAACCACTTTTCGGAAAATTTTGTTTACCAAACACTACACCCACTTAAATTCACAGATTTTTTTATATATACATCTGTGGAGCTGTTTTTTAAACAGATTTTTCGCGGGATTGGCGGCGGGATAAGCAATACCAATTAGTACTTTTTGACGGGATCGTTACGAAATCCCGCAGCACAGTCTGGATCTGGACGGAGGTGGGTCTTGACCTGGACAAAGGTCGGTCTGGATCTGGACGGAGGTGGGTCTGGACCTGGACAAAGGTGGGTCTTACCTTGACGGAGATGAATTTTTTTTTTAAATTAACTTTTTTTTGAAAAGTTAAAAAAAAAACTTTTCTTTATAAAAAATAATGGATTTAATAAAAATATATAACTTCCGGCCAAATAAATTCTATATTAAGAAAAAAAAAAAAGTTTACAGCAACCCACTGCTTGACTTTACTATAGAATTTGGAGTAGTTGATAGGTTGGTTATATGCAAATTGAAAGAAACCTCACTGTTTGAAGCAAATCCAAAACAAAATCTATTACATTCTTCAAAATAATAATTTGCTTTAAACCGTGAGGTTTCTTTAAATCCTACTTTCTTTTAAAACCTACTCCAAATCCTATAGTGAAGCCAAGCAGGTTGGTTGCAGGGGTTACATGGGGGGTTGCAGGGGGCAGCATGCCCCCTATACCTACCTTACTGTTTATATGCCGTAAACTTTTGGTATGTTCTTCGGAATTATTCAAAAACGAAATAATGCCCGACGGGCCTATTTCATATAGCAGTAATTGAAATAAGATCACATGACTTTTGCGGCCTTATTTCCACTTAAAAATGGAGATAAGGTCACATTAGACTTCTATACCAAAATATCTAGCAAAAAAGGAATTTTATTAATTTTGTACAAAAGTTTACAAAAAAGTTGTTTCCAGAAAAAAAAATTGTCCTTTATCTAAGTTCCAGACCCACCACCAGAACTTATTTTTTAATTTGCAAAAAGTTGTTTAAAAAAAAAAAAATTTTCCAAGTTCCAGAGATACCTCCAGAACTTTTGTCCCGGTTCCAGATCCACCTCCAGAACCTTTGCCCAAGATCCAGAACCTTACCAAAATATTTGGCAAAAAGGAGTTACGTGAGCGGGTGTGCCCCCGAAATAGGCAGTTCAAATGGCCACACAGGCCAACGCCATCCTACCTATCTTCCCTACAACCACCATATGAACTCCTCACCTAAAAATCCCCACGGCCACTATTAACCAACCCAACAACTAACCCCTTTACCTAACGACAACCTACCAAAGCCCAACAACCCTATATTATTTAACGTGGCCACACAGAACCAAATACTATGGGAATGAATTTTGTTCATGCACTGTCGCTTTGTATTGAAAAAAGTAGGAATCGGCGGGCAAACGTTACACGGGAAACTGTGATTCGGGATATCGTTCTGCGGGAAAACGTTTTGCGGGAAAAAATACGCGGGAAAATGTGACGCGGGAAAACGTAGCCAACCCCTTTGATAAAAATCTCCAATTCGATTTTTTAACGAATCCATAAATTGACATTACGCAGTAAATATTAACCATACCACGGTTAAGATACCTTTTACAAAATTCTAATTTTTATCGAAAACATACATATCTAACGATTTGAATAAAATATTTGACATTTATTCCAACAAATATTCAGATCTACAATTTAGAAGTTACAAATTAACCTGGGGGGTCATTCCGTAAAACGATTATCGTCAGACGATAGCGTTCCGGCGATAGTCGCGCTTCACGTAAGACGATAATCGTCAAAATGCTATCATCAAAAAAGTATCGTTTACACGATAGCTAAATAGGTATCGTTTGGCATTGAAATCTGTCTGTAGATAAATAGAAGTAAAAACGTTTCATCGCAATTTATTTGTCTTGCAAAGTGAAAATGAAAATTAAGAAAAACTGCAATTAATACGATTGCGAAGACAATTAAGAGATAAATCAGATCCTTTATTTCTTCCAACCCATATGTAAGCACAATGTCTTTATGTTTATATACAAAGCAATAAACAACACAAAAAAGTTGTAGGTGTGCTATTTTACTACAAAATTTTCTGTCAAACCAGATAGAAAAAAAAAACATTTTCACTACAGTTTGAGAATTTGTGTTTTGGTTGTATTTCGGAATTTTTTTTTTTTTTTTTTTTTTTTATTATAAGCGCGCACTCAAGGGGTTATGACTACCCTTATAATGATAAACATAGTGCGAGCGTTAGGAAAATAGGGAAGGGTTTAGTAGGAGATACCGATGCACATTGGTTTTGAATTTCTGGTTATTACAATGGGAGGGAAAGATAGAGCTAGGCAAAGCATTCCACATTCGAGTTGTGCGGCTAAAGAAAGAATCTCTGTACTTGACTGTACGTCCGAAATTGGGCTCAAGGGTAAGCTTATGTGCATTCCTAGAAGCGCGAGTATTACGGTGGAATTGTTTTAGGGGAGGAATGCAAATGGCTATTTCGCTAGAACACTGTTTGTAAAAATAGCGATAGAATAAAGATAGACATGAAACACTGCGGCGGTGTTCCAGAGTTGTAATTGTATCTGTTATATTTCTATCACCTATCATTTTAAAAGCTCTATTTTGAATTCTGTCCAAGAGATTCAAGTGAGTTATAGGAGCACCTGCCCAGATGTGTGAGTTAAAATTAAATAATGAGGAATTGTTCCATTTCTATTGAAAATGAAAAATTTGGATCAAAAGGAGTAAAAAATGAGTAGCTTCCAACTTCCACTCGAGAACTACATAGAAAATTGAAATAATGTGTTTTAATTTTGCATACCAATTTTTTTTTTTTTTTTTGAATTGACACTTCGAAAATGAGCTCATATTATTTTTTGACATTTTATTTTTAGCTGTACTTTAAAAAATACTTCAAAATTCGAGTACACACATTTTTCTTCATAATTTTTAGTGATTAAAATATTTTTTTTTTTTTGAAACATCAACGATTTAAAAATGTTTCCTCCTATAAATTTAGATTTATTTATTAAAGAAATTAGATGGTTTATATCGTGTTGGAGTCCCAAAACAATTAACAACAAGTTAAAAATTCAATTTTTTTTTAAATCAGTTGATTTGTCTTATTTATTTAAACCCTTGTATGTACATGTTTATTTAAAATTAAAAAAAAAAACTTTGTTGATCTTTAATTGGTTTGTTCTTATTTCCAGATGTCCCATGATACGATAATTTGATACTCACACCTTGTATCCTTTTAGATTTCATACATTTTTAGAAATTTTCTATAATCTCCAACTTTGTTATGAAATAAATTACTTCAATTTATTTCTTTTAAAAAAAATAAAGAAATACTACTTATGATGTGTCGTATGTTCAAACCTGTGACTTTTATTATCCCACATCATAGTGCTATAAAATTTTAATTAACTTCCGCTTTCTACGCACTTAACCAAAGCCCAAAATGACATTCCCTATGGTACTCATCGCCAACTATTATACCATAGAAACCGCATTTCAAATTACTGTGTTAGAATATTTATTAATATAATTTCCTTTTGATCGTTCGCTCACAAAAAAAAAAAAAAAAAAAGATAACATCCCATTATAATAACCCTAAAACAGCATTTTTTGAATTTTATCTGATCATAAAGAAGAACTTATGCCTATAAATAGCCCTGCCACAAATCAAATTATAATATCCACCAGCAATAACAACACAACAAATTTCAAATTTTGGATTCCCAAATTAAACTCATCTCTAGCACATATTTTGAAAATAGATGCACAGTTAAGAAAAAAAAAAATATTTAACGCCGAAGAATGAAATATCCCACGATAAAACATTTGGTTCACCTATATATTATTCATTCCAGAATATGTGAACAAACCAAATGTTTCAAGTTTTCAAGAGCATATAATGATAGAGGGACTGATGTTAGATGATAAATTAGACTTGTATCCTCTTAGTAAGGATTCTTGGTTTGTGAATGAAAGGAGCAATTAAGGATAGTTTAGCATTCGTGGGAAAATCGAACTAAATAAATTTTATCAAAAATGTTTTTTGTAACTTCCAAAAATACCTCTAATTGTCATCTTATTAATAAAAATTAGTCTATTTCAAAAGGACTACATTGTTTTTGCTAAACAAAATCGCTTAACTGCTTAGGCTATGGTTTTTTTGGCCAGAATTGTTTCAAAAATATGTGAGTGTATCAGTGGGTACACACGCAAGAAGTGAAACTTCTATGGCTTGTAAATCGATTCAAACAAGTTAAATATTTAATAATAAAATAAACACCCACAAAATGTAAACATAATAAAGGGTCTTCCAAAAGTTGCTTCTGAACTTTGACAGTTGATAGCGGCCATATTGTTGAAGCTACATCTGTCAAATTTACTGTCATTTATTTTTCCCTTTTATGCCAAATCACCATGGACGGATATAGCATCCAACAACAGGTGCAAATAATAAAATTATTTTATCAAAATGGGTGTTCCCTTCGGGGAATGATCCTTGCGCTTGGCCCATTTTACGTACGCCATAATCTTCCTACCGAGAGGACTATTCGCAGTGTGGTGGATAAAAAGTCCACTGGTTCTGAGGTAGTCGATTTCGCACCAGCGCCAGCGTCGCTCACAAGAACTAGGTCTTTCGCAGACTACAACTTTGTGAATTTTTCATCGTGACTTGGGCCTGCACCAGTACAAAATTCAACTGACCCAGGAGCTGAAGGGGTGCGACCAGAGAACGCCGCAACCTGTATTCACTAAATGGCCTCTGGAGCAGTTGGAAACTGACCCTAATTTTCATCGAAAAATCATCTTGAGCAATGAGGCCCATTTCATGAGATCCAAGAGCGTCCAATCCCGAAAAAGTCACCGTTTGGTGTGGATTTTGGGCTGGCGGCGTCATCGGTCTATATTTTTTTGATATGGACGTTGGACAAGCCATCACCGTCAACGACGAGTGCTATATGTCGATGGTTACCAACTTCTTTTGGCCTAAATTGGATGATATGGACATCAACGACATATGGTTTCAACAGGACAACACTACGTGCCACATACCTCACGCCACATTGGAAATTCTCCACGAGCGATTCCAGACCATGGACATCTCACATGGAGGTGATGTGAACTGGCCACCGAGATCGTGCGATTTGACCCTGTTAGACTTTTTCTTTTGGGTTTTTCCGAAGTTGCAGATCTATGCAAATAAGCCACAAGCCACATCGGCCCTAAAAGTCAATAAAACCCATGCCATCGGATATCAAGCTTACGACAGACAAATTGAGAGAGAGTGACAGTGACAACAACATAATCTCTTCTTCATGGAACTTTTCTTTTATTCACGAGAAGGGAACTCTTCATACGCACAATATAATTTCCCTTGTTTGTTATCAAATTTCTATAACAAGTTTCCAAATTATACCCCCGATAAAGAAGTTTCACTTCAATAAAACACATAACGTGCTACACGTAATTATCTACACGGAACTTGTCACACGTAAGGCTCACGTTTTTAATTTACTCTAACGCCGATATAAATGTTTACACATCAAAAAATATTTAATCACTTTAACCTTCCCGGGAAATTCTTTGACACAATATGTAGCCTTACAAATTTCAATTCAGGAACATTGTGACCCAAATATTTTACGTAAAAATTTGGGCAACAATGTTAAGACGAGACACCAGCGCCAGCGCCAGCGCCATCTTCAACACCTCTAATGTTAGAACTTATGTAAGTGCCCACCTGGGTAATAAAGCTTTCTGATGTAAATGTAACAATAAAAAACGAAAACTATCTTGTATCTTCTATAAATGTATTTAAAATCACCACCTGTCTTATTTTTATAAACAAAAAAGATGCATAGGATGTTGCGGAGTTTTAAAAACCATTTTTTTTTATTTTTCGAGTTGCTGAATGCTGAATCATGATTATTACTTGCCATCACAGAAAACAACAAAAATAAATTTGTGAGTGTTGAATTTGTTTGAAGTTAAATATCTTTCATTGTTATTTTTGTTGTTTTAATGCAACAAATAATATGACGGTGTTAATATTATTATGAAGTGAGAAATGAGAAAATTTAATGGCTTTGTCTAGCATTTTATTAATATGTATCTAGATTTTATGACAGCAGGTTTAATGGTATACAATAAAAAGCTTTTAGAAATACAACGAATTTGATTGATTTATTCAACATTCAACAATTATGTTGTTAATACAAAATTAATTATTGTTATTATTTTTCTTTTTTTTTTTAAATTAATTTGTTTTATACAAATATAAACAGTGTGACGTGTTATTAAGGCTTTTTTGTGGGATGTTTTTGAGGATTGTACCTAATTGATTGCTCATTTAAGCCAAATTAATTGTGACTAATGTTAAGTTAGCATAATGCACACGAAAGTTATTTTTTAGGTACATTTTGTTATTTCTGGCAACAATTTACGAAATCAAAAATGTTTGCAAAATGTCCAACAAAATTCGATGCTTTATTTCAATATAATCTTTTTTTTTCAATATCCACATAACAAATTGAGATCCTTTCATAGAATTTAGCTTTAGCTTTGAAATTCACGTTTCAAATTAAATAATTATTCATGAATAATTCAAATCGAACAAAAAAAAAATATTTAATAATAACAAAATAAAGTAAAAGGGGAAAAATTTATTACAAGATTAAACAATGATAGCTGTCTCATCAAAACTGAATTAAGTAATCAAAATACGATTGAAATTTTTATAAATTGTAAAAATGGATAAAAGTACCTGCCTACTAAGCTAGGTGTATCATTACGAAAAATATATTATTTGAGTTCATGCTATAAAAGGGCAATTTTACCAATTTAATCGAGAAGTCGGAAAAAGTTGGTTTCGTCTTGTGTGTCTGTGCATCGACTGTAATTTGAGCTAGAGCATAAACGGGTGGGCCAATTTACTTCAAATTTGGTACAGAGCATTTTTATATGATTCGCTAGGGGTTGAATTCGGATTTTTGTTTTAGTCCACCCAGACCACGTAGCTGTCATATAATAATTTTGCATTTTTTTAATTTATTTTGATTTGATTTCTTGAACAACATTGAATTTATAAAGGAAAACGTTCTTCATCATATATCTTTAAAAATAATTGAAGTATTTAATAACGATACATATTATTGAATAAAGTTAACGTCATCTATTTCAACTTAGGTCATTTCGACCAGTCGCTTTTAACGACCACTTTAACTTCGTTACGTTGTTTTTTGTATAATTTAATAACATGCATAAGTGATGTATTGTTAGTTAAAAAGTTACAAATAGATAGTTGGTCGAAATAACTTTGAGTTTCAGACACAAATACTTGGCAATTATTATCGCTTAAAATGATGAAATGAGGAAAAATCCAAACAAACCAAATATTACAGTGAATTTAAACTTGATCATATTCAAATAATGTAACAATTTTAAAACAGCTGATTTTTGTTATAATAAATTTGAAAAAAAAAACTGCTTCTTATTTCGGTAGTAATCTGTCAAAACCGCATATAGTGGGTTTAGACTGATAAACTCCTAAATTAATTTAACCACCATTAACAAAACAAAAAATAAGCTGCTTTTTTTGTTATTTAAATAAATACAAAAATACCTATAGTAATTTTGTATTTACTGGATTCAATATTTGTCTGTGTTCAAAATAAAAATAAAGATGAACCAAGTCGATTCTCAGTCAAATCCTAGTTGCTGTTTTCAGATTTAAGGGAGAATCTAGAATTTTATATCAAAAAAAAGTTTTAAGTGGTATTCCCAAATCCCAACATTTTAATTAGTTAATTTCTTAAATATAAATCTTGTAACAATTAGCCCAAAAATATTTAAACATCGTTTTTTTTTTTTTTTTTGTTAATAAATTGACATATTGGGTTCTACCATAGAACCATAGATCCAGCCACATTATAGCTAGGTTGTGCTTTCCACTTTCCAGTTTATTTGTTTCTAATTTATTTGTTTCATTTGATAAAATGAACCATTAAAAAAAGCACAATAAAAATAATTTAGTATTTAAATAATTACAATAACAAAAATAGTTTTCTACCAATTTTTGGGGTTTTAATTAAACTACAAACAGTATTACCCCCAAATTTAAAATATTTTTTAAACAATAATGCAAAACTATAGCTAGCTACTACTTTTGGCTACTTTTGAAGATATAGGAATTTGGTACAAAAAAAAAAATATGTTTATTTCCTTAAAATAAAATTAACTATTGGCTATTTTTTTTTTAACTTTTTTAATAACTGATTTGTATATTTGAGTTGAAACCCTTTTTAAAATACCAACAGAATTCTTAATAATGCACATTTAAGGAAAAAATTAAAAATAGAACTTTCCGAAAACATAAATCATTATTATTTTATGTGTGGCCTATTGCCTTGTTCATAAATTATTTGTCGTGAAAAGTTCTTCTGAAATAATTTATGAAAAAAAAGGGGAATACCACAAAAGGGGAATACCACACAATCGAAATGAAATGCACTACCGCATTCCACTAGTTTTTTCATGTTGTTCAAAATAACAAATTATGGTAATTGTTTACTTATGTTCTGATATTATTGACGATTAAATGTGAAGAAAGGTCAAAGTGCTACACAATTTTATTTTTTTCTTTGAATTTTGTCTGTTAAAAAAAAAAAACAAATTTTTTGTAAACTTTTTATATTCTACTAAAGAGATAGTCGGGAATACCCAAACAATTCAGTAATTTTTATCTTCAAAACCCTATTATTTGTATGCCAATTTTTTTGGCAAAAACCTATAACCCACTATTTTATTTTAAAAAGCAAAATGCATATATTCATGTACCCAAAATATTCAGAAAACTATTAACTAAACATTCATTTAAAGTGGATTTTTGAATTTATAAAACTAAAATAAATAACTAAAAAATAGTGACATCGAATGTTCATTTCGGCTGCCTTTTTTATACACTAGAATAATATTTGGATTGGTTAAATGGGGATTACCTTCGGTAACACTAAAAATTTTAGCATAAAATGTTTTTATCATTTATGACATTACTTTTGCACCACTTTGTGTATCTAGTTAAAAAGTTAGAAAGTGCGACTATACAGCCATTTATTTAAAACATTGTATGTCTGTTAAGTAAACACCTCTCAGCTCTTAAAAAATCCAAGTGCAAAACGGTCACGGAGATAATTCGTATTAAATTCGATTTTACTTAATACATTTATATTTTTTTTCAAAAGTCAATAATTTTATAAACAAAGAGAATGCTTTCATTAATATTTTACAAAGCATTTATGTTCTAAAAATTATTCGAACCAAAGTTTCATGTAAGATTATATTTTCGAATTTATTTTGAAACACAGATTTCAGTTTCAATGGGTATACCTTAACTACAGGTATTTGAATTTTCTCTCAATGAAAGAAGAAGACAATAACCATTGATAACTATAAAATTTTGTTGAAAAATAATAAAATCAAATTTTGGTAAAATTCCTAAAATTTCAATAAAAATTAATAGAATTTAAAATACAGTATAACTCGAGAGCAATTTATTTATTAACTACATACATATATCTGGTGTAACGTTATAATCGTAATTTTTGTATTATTTATTGGATGAAAATATGTTTTTGTATGATTCAAGTATACAAAGTAATTTTTAGTTCTATCTGTTGAATCTCAGTTTTCTTTTGAGCTCTGATTCAGCTGGACAGAGTATAATTTCCACAATATGACAGGCTATTTCATGCACCAAATTATTAGTATTTTTAAATTGTTTTCTTCAAAAGTTTTTGCTTAAATTTCTGCGTCTTTTAAAATTTAAGAGATTTGTAGACTTTTAATTGCACGAAGAATTATGAAAGACTTGTTATCCTAAGTGGGTTTAAGATCTTTCTTGATATGTGATTATTATATTAAAATAGACGAAGTTTCGTACGTGGTAACGTGTTTCTTCAGGTCTCTAAAAGAGTGTTTTTAATTAATTTTATATAAAAAATATATATGTAATTACAAATTAAAAATTACTAGTTTTTCAATTTTATTAAAGGTTACAAAAAAAGAAAAAGTGCTATGAATACTTAAGCCGTCAAAAATACTTAGCCGTTGAAAATGCTTTAAATACCTCTTATTGTTCATTTTTAAGTAATCCATAGTCAACAAATTAAAAAAAAAAAAAGAATTGTTAGAAAAAAAAATATATGAGTGCCGGGACTCACGGTTAAATATGTGTAAACATCAACGTTTGTCCAAGTGCCTAATTTTTTGTTACTGAACGTCATCAAAAGAAACATATTGAATACTAAACACTACATTACCTATCTGTAGGCAGTGCTTAAAAAGCTTAGTGTTGAAAGAACGGCACCGAAATACCCAGTGGGGGAACCGCTGTAACGAAATTTCCAAGCTCTAAAAGGCTGGTGCGGTGAAGTGTCCAACGAACGGTGAAGGTTCGGTACTGAAAGTCCTGCTTCGTAGTTCACTCTCAACTTTAAGATGACTTCACATTACACATGGTTATTATTTTCGGTAATTACTCTCTGGGCATCGACAAACAACAACTGTCAGCGGAGAGCACTAAAATCGTGGTTTCAATTAAATGACACTGTACCCAAAATTCCAAAGGAACTTAATGGTTTGACTGACAGGGGCCGAATTAAAATATCCAGTTAGAACTGTCAACGAACTTGCAACCCTTATGAAACTCCATCTTTCCATCGAGTAAAACTTACAAAAAGTTTAGTCTTAATTTTATACTGAACGAACCTCAAATGAATGTAACTATGAGATAGCCGGCGAATTATATATCTTGAGTTTTTAGAATATTTAGTTGCAGTTGTTGTCAGTGGAAATCACTAAAATCGCAGTTTCAATCGATTGACACCATCAATCGCCTATGGAATTGGACGCTGTGATTTTTAATGAATGTTAACTTTGTGCAAGTACAAAAGTAGCCGATAACTCTGCACTTTGTCCAACCTCAGCTATTTTGTATATCCCAGCCTACAAATTGCAAGAAGAAATTGGATCGTTTAAAAGCAATATAATGTAAACGTAGAATTTAAGTTCAGGTTTGTATCACTGAAGGCACCCGATATCCTAAAATACCTACAACCATTGATCTACCATACCTACAGTCAATTGTCAATCCCTGCAGCTGACTATTATTATTATTATTTTTGTTTTGATTTTGTTTTCTTTTTAATTACTAGTGTCGCGTCCATTATGTTCGGGGAATAATTAAAAATTAAAGAAAAAAATATAAAAATATAAGTGTTAAAATGATAAAATCGTCGGTCGCGCTAAAAAAAATTTGCTTCCGTCGTTGGCAAAAACAATATAAATCGGGGCAAATCAGATTTTGTAACGTAACGTGCTACAACGTAAGGTGCACGACGTAACGTTGCACACGAACGTTCACGTTTTTTTTTCACTCTACCGCCAGCCTAGGTGTTAACACATCAAAAAATAACAAACAAAGCCCAATTAGTGAGTAAAATGAAATGTCCCCATACATTCGTATATATATTCGAATTCGTTTACTTTAGAAATTTCGCAAATTTCATGCTGCCACTTCTCATTTTTAATAATTTGTACTTCCTTTTTGAATCGCCTTATCAGTAAAAGACCACCTTTAAATAAAATGTCATGAAATTTGAGACTTGTTTCTATTTTTTTTTTTCAAAAGAAACCTTGTTTTTTGTTTTATAATACTGGAAAATAATAACCATAGCAGCGAGTGATGATGTTATAGAGTTTGAAATTCTCGGTACTACTTTCCACGCCAAATATGGCGGCCGCCAATTTATCACCTTTAATTGAAATAACAATTTTTGAGGCAGATTGGTTATGTTTTTTTTTTTAACGAAAAGTATAATAGCCTAGTACGGAGATTGAGACAAAATTTATCTCCCATATAAAATTTTTCCCAGCGCAAATTGTCTCTCGGATTTTTTTCCAAGCAGTACCTACGCAGCTTCAGCGCAAAATTTGACAGTTATTATGGCTGTACACGAAAAGGAAAGCAAAACTCTCCACTTTTTTTGAAAGGAAAAACAATGCACGAAGCATTAGTTAGCTGGACAAATTTTGACAGTTTATGCTGAAATCTATTAAATAAAAAAACAAACATAAAACAAGTACCTATTAAATAAATAAAAATAAAATAAAACGGGATAATGGACTTCTTGGAATTTTTTTCTCCAACTTCAAAAATTTGCGCGGATTTTGGGAGGTGTTTGTAGTGATTAAAATTGTAAAGATAAAATTTAGTTTTTCCTGATGTGCTTACTAGGCTTAAGGCTTCATTTTCAAGGTCTTATAAATTCGCAAAAACTGGTTCACAGTTCGAGTGAAAATAAAACAATCCCAATTCTTTTAGCCTGATTGATATGAAATTCCAGATAATTCCAGTTAACAAAAAAATTGAAATTCGTATACAAAACGAGCAATGATTTTTTAAAAGAGAAATCCTAAATTTTGTCAATTTAAAAGATTATTTTTTTTGTAATTTTCCTCATTGTTCAATTTTCCATGTACCTAAACAAAAAATTAAAATTTGGAATCTGAACAATTTATTGCTAATGACAAAAATTAAAAAAAAGAGGATTTTTTTCTTAAAAAAATTAAAATGCTTGCGATGATTCGTAGTTGCCAATATTGTTCAGGTCAATGTATGGTTGCTGCAATTTTTATGAACCTTAGCTGTAGTTACTAATAACTTATATTTTTTTATAATTATAATCGATATCTATTATTGCAATCGACTTTGACTATAGCTTTGCATCTTTTAATATCAATAAATTACCTATCAAAGTCAATAAGGTATAGTTTTTCAGTGCGCGATCTAAGTTAAACGTTAGTTAACTCATCAAATTTGTTGAGTTTATTCAAGATTAACTGAACAGATGCTCTTTAAGTCTTATCCTTCGAGTTTGCTTACTCGTTTCACATGCATTTTTCATCGAAAAACTGCTTGCTTAGTTCAATGTGGGATAATTTACTTCTAGAGTTAGCTAACTGTGGCTTAACTCAGCACTGACAAAACTGAGCCTAAGAACAATTTTCATGTATTTAAATCCAAACACACAAACTTTTGAATTTCGATCATACGAGTATATGAGGTCATGACAAAAAGGATTGTCCGAACTGATTTTCGAATTTATATTTAAAAAGGCTAACTAATATTTATTCAAACATAAATATGCCTTGTGTTTTAGTATGTAACATTTTCAACAAAAAAAAGAAGACTTTCTCCTAACAAAAAAATTCTTTACTTTTTAAAAATAGGTGCCAACATCACTAAAGTTCTCACGGCCTTGTATATCGATGCAATAACTCCATAAAATTATCAAATTAATTAATAACACAAGCCCCATTAAATGTCATAATTTCATTAAGTGAACGTTGTGCACTTTACAGAGAGAAAAATTCAGCTATCTTAAATCAAAATCCGACGATTTATTTTAAAATTATTATTTTTTTTTGTCGAATTTTTGGCACCAAAATTCTTTTGTATTATTTGAGTGGCAATAAAGAAAGTATGACTATACCCTCAAAATTTTTAAACACAATGTACAATGTAAGAGTATCTACCAACTAAGAAACAATTAAAAAATAAATTAATGCTAAGATGATTTAGCACAATAATATTTCAAAATAGCTTTAACAGCCTTTAAATACATTAAAAGAACTTAGAATTGTAGCCTGATGGTTGTTCAAACTTATAGAACAAAATATCATCGTTTAAAATGATTGCTTCGTATAACAATTCTAAAATGTCCTCCCATCAAAGATTATTCTGATTTGTCTATTATGATTGATTTTTCTATTCTATTTATCAACTACCATGAAAATTAAGAATTCAAAAACAAAAATTACCACCCCACTTAATATATCACAATATCCCACTTATTTAAAGCTTATTAATAATAATCTGTTGTAATTATAAACGCCAAAAGCCTGATGTTTCCTTCTTGAAAAACCACAATGGCTATAAAAATTTATTTATGAGGATAAACACGACCGATCATCGCTCTTGTCGGCCATCACCAGCACACACTATTTAATCCCTCTCATTCCCTATTTTAAATTTTTCTTTCATCCAAGAATTATAAGATTTATCGAATAAAATGTATATAGGTAGTAGCTGTGAGATCTCAAAAGAAAGAAGAAAAAAAAAAATGTATATTTATAAACAGCACACAATTGATTCTGAATAAAGACAATAGATACATTGTAGATGAGATTTCGTTAAGAGATCTTTCGATTTTTTGACATTTCTCGAAATAAAATGGAAAGGCAAGGCAGAATGATTAATTTCATTTAAATCCTATCCATCTGTCTTTTGCAGCTTCGATTCGATTCGATTGTTTTTTTTTTTTTTTTTCAATGAAAAACAAACTTTAATAATACCACTCACCTTTTTTTCAATCTCTCATAGTATTAATGTAAATCCAAATGTTTTATTGAAAATTTGTTGGTATATTTTCAAGTCAATTTTCACAATTTTTATTTGCTCACTCTTTCACAATCTTCCATCATTGACAAACAACAAAAAAAAAAAACATTCTTTAATGCCGTTTATATCTCACTTGCAACATTTCTTCGTCATTTTTGTATTTTTTATATTTTTACTTGTTTTCAGAATACATTTTTTTTTTTTTGTTTTCACTAAATCATTTAAATTTTATTTAAAATCTTTGATTTTTATTTTTATATTTTAAGTTAAGTTTTTACAATAATATTGTATCTAAAAAAATAAATATAAGAAAATGAATGGATTTTTTTTTCGCGATCGATTCCACTGTAATTCCACATTCATATAATTACACTCTTTTTATAATTTAAAAAATCAAAATAAATTTAAATTTTCTTTCTGTGTTATCTTTTTTTTTTTGTGTAAATCACTTGTATTTAAGAAGAAATAAAAAAGAAATCCGATTTTAAGAACAACAATTGAACAGGACGAGAGGAAAAAACGAATTCCTATATCGATTGCGTCACCATTATTGAAGCACTAAAATCCTGTTTCCGTTTTCCGTTTTATTTTGTATGAAGTTGCAGAGTTTCGGTTGCAGCAGCATTAGCAGCAGCAGCAGCAGCTTCGGTAGCCGCATTTCCCTTGTATCCATTTTCTCTTTTCCCGATTTTTTTTTTTTTTTTTAATTCACACTCCCAAATAATATTATCTTTTTTCTTCATTTTCTCTCATTGCATTTGTTCTATATACAAATTTATGTAGGTATATAGCTTCTTTTTGAATTTTAAAATTTACTTTTTTGGGGAATATTCAAATAAAATTAAGAAAAAAAAAAAACATCTAACTAACAAATTTTTGAAATCCGAATCGATTAAGTTTTTTTTAGTTTCACCAATCGCACCAACTGATGCACAGGAAATTGCACCCTGTCAGGTTTATTTCATCCCCAAGCCTATGTGCATATATTTATTTATGTATACACAAATGTAGGTAAATATTACGTAACGGTCATTTATAATTTATATATAATGTTTGAATTAAAAAAAAAAATCTTGAAAAACTCATGCGGTTAATATATATTGTATTTTTTTTTTTTTTTTTGATCAGAGTGTTGTTGTTAACTGACTTTTGTATCCTTTTTCGTAATTATTCACACATGCAGTTGTTGTCAGTAGTTGCACAGTATTGTGTATGCATCATTATTCCCTTTGCACTCAAAGTAGGACAACAATACATTAACAATATCGTCATTATTCTCACCGTCGAAGTCATCCTTGGAATAACGTTACAGAGTATAGTATGCAGAGACAATACAAATTAAACCGTTTTGAATATTGGTCGATTTTGTGTTAACAAGACCACGACGACGACAGCGCCGTTCAGCCTACTTTGCTATAACCATTGCATTGGCGACACTTTTCGAAATGAGGTTTAACTTAATTTCGAATTGGATTTGCATTTTTTTTTATGTTTTGCTGTCACTCACTTTCGGCCACATTAACAACATTGTTAACAACTTTTTTATTTTTTTCAAGTTGATAATGTTTTCATCAATGTCACTACTTGTCACGTTGAATGATAATAATCACTGCAGCTTAGATGACACGTTAATCAGATGGAAGGATGGTTTATTTCAACCGTCACTGATTTAAAATTTTGTTTTTTTTTTCAAAAATATACACCGTTACAGAAAAATAAAGATTTGATTTTTATTTGAATGTTTTGAAATGGGGATAAGAATTTAATAAGTTCAGACGGAACTCTATTTCTAGATGCACGTTGATCGGCGAAAAACAAAACGCGACTATAACATCCCACAGGACAATTTTATGCACACCACAAACTAAACTGTTCGTTTACGGCCAGGAGCAAGAGCAGCAATGCAGGAAGCAGTAGCAGCAGTAGAAGGAATAGCACAGCAGTTTTCTTCTTCGTTTTTTTTTTTTGTTGTGTCAGTACAACTCATGCAATCCAGCAGAGTGCTCTAACAGCTCTCAGAGCTTAGAGCTCGGTCAACCCCTGAATAACACAAACCTTTACGTGTGCGAACACGCGGAAAAACAAACGAAAACTGTGCTACTGTACCTTAGTACGATGGCACAAGAGTTGGTAGTATTGTAGCATATAGTGGCTTACGGGAAAATGGGGGAAAATTATACAAAGAAAGACAAAAAAAAAAAAAAAAAATCAACGAAAAACTAAATTCCTTGCTCGAACCTATGAGAAAATGAGAGAGCGCGCGAAGACAACATCGACGACACAGTTCGAACAGAACGAGTAATACTTTGATGTTTCATAGACATCAGGCACAAGCAGAGTGCTTCGTTGTTGTCTTTTGAAGATTCCTACACTAACACAATGGCAAAACGTGTACGACGACGACGAGCACGAGAGATAATTTTTGGGGAGGAAATCCACACGAACACTCGAGCAAAGCACGCGACTTTTCATTTATCATTTTCCCACACGAAAGAAAAGCGCCTCTATAGTTGGAAACACTACACTCTGGTGCTTTCGTCATCGTTATACCTTTTTCGTTGTAGTTTCATGTGAGTCCCTCTTTTCTGGTTGCATTTCTCCTTCTTTCCCTTTTCCCCTCCCCCCCCCTGCATACACAGGCTAACCCTTTTGTTAAAATTTTAACATGAGTTTGATATTGCAGCGTGCAGATATTGCAGAGTGTGGACAAACACGGAAGTTGCATGCAACACGCCATCGCCATACAACAGAGAGCCACCCCATCAAGAGCAGCAAGCAAAAGCAATATGTTTACTATTAGTGTGCTTATGAGACTGTGGCTGGTCTGCAGAAGGCATTCACACCGTTTCGTGCAGACTTGGCTAACAGTGGCAGCAGACAGATAGGCAGACAACAACCATTAACCGTTGAAGAACTTACCACCACCACACATCAGAAGGCACAAGGCATAGGGCATATAGCAGAGTATTATGTTTGCAGAATGGCCCTCAACACTGGCTATATTGCATTTGTGAAGGAATTTCTGCAAAGGTCCTTGATGCCGAATTAAAATATGTGTCATGGAGAGAAAAGGAACTAGAGAGAACTTTGTTATTTAATTTTTTTTTTTTTATCTTTTGCTTGTTTTTGCTACTTGTCTTCTGTTTGTGTGCTCTTTGCAAAATTGATGACGTGCGGAATGAAAATTCTTGAACTAGGTTGTTGGTAAGAACACACAATCAGGGTTTTCTCTTTATTGTTTTCGAGCGAATTCAATTGAAGATAGGTTATACAAATGTTAACCATATTGAGTTGAATTCAAGTGAAATATTAAATATTTTTGTTTATTTTTGCAAAAGGAAAAAAAAGTACGTATACGCCCCCATGTACTCTAGCCAAAGTGGAATACAAAATAATTGCGATATAAATACATAAGTATAAACTATCTCTTCTTTGTGATAGCGTTGACCTTCTTTTTGTTAAGTATGCAATGGGGCAAGATTTATGCTTTTATGTACATACATATAACGATTTTGTTTTGTTTTAATTATTAAATCGATTTTTTTCCTTCAGGTACCTAACTTGTTACTTAAGATATTAAGTGTTTTACTATAGTTAAGATTTTTTTTTTTATTTTTGAACTTAAAAGCCAACCTTCAAGGAATAGAAGAAGAATATAGAAAATAAAAGGGAATGTACTGTTTTTATTTTAAAGAAATGCATATTTTCCAACGATTTCGACACCAACTATTTCTACATAGGTATGAAGCTATTATGATAGCCGTTATCTAAGGCCTTTCAAACCATATTTACCTTACTGATTTTGATATCTTTTTTTTTTTAAATCGAAAATTTATATTTATTCTAAAAAAAATCAGCTTTTTTGAAATAGTTATGTATATACTTCTTTATTGAATAGATAAACTACATCAAAAAGGGCAAGTAGGTAGAATAGCGGTTCAGACTTCAGAATAACTTAGCTCAGTGACCCAATTAGCGCTGGAGTGCGCCGTTTTGATAGCATAACACGTATTCACCGGTGGACGGTAAGTGATTTTATCAGAAGGATTTGTGGACATATTTATTTACGGATCTAGTCCGATTTCACGCGGTCTAAGGAGTCCAAAAAAGGGGATATTTTTGTTTCAATTAATTTGAGTTTTGGCCTTTTTAAAAATCATTTCATGTCATGTCACACTTCGAAAAATTGAAAAAAAGACGCGACGTGACAATGATTTTCAATTTTTGTTAAGTAATTTACTGATTTTTCAAGAAAGACATGATCAATTGAATTGAACAAATAAAGTTATTGATAAATCTATTGTTTTGAATGTTATTTTCTTAATATTTTATATATTTTTTTTTACAAAAATTATTTTTTTTTGGTAAAAAATTTCGCCGCATTGTGAATTGGAGAATGACTTTATAATGAGAAAAAGTTGACAATGTTTGTCGTCACGCTAGCGTCTCGTTTTCTCATCGCATTGTGAAACAGGCATGAAATTTCGTCAAAACCTCACGTCACCCTATTAGGACTACATATGTATTACAAAAAGGTTAGATCCATTTTTTTGGGACTAAAATATTTTGGAAATATTTACCATGCTATGACGATTTCATGTGTTTGCATTTTTCTCGTTTCCGAAGAACTTTCCGCTTAAACGAATAGTTTACAGATTTTTAAACTTTGGTTATAATAAATATTTTATCATTTTTGTATCAAAAACTTAATTTTAAAAATGCAATGTTTATGTGTTAAATTTGACTACCTATCTAAAAAAAAACAATAAAATTCACTCGTGGTTTCAGTGTTCAGATATTTGAGTTAAGTCGTAATTCTTAAAGATTTTTTTGAAAAAACGACATAACATAGAGGCCACAATGGCAATATTTTTTTCTGAAAGGTTTTAAGGCCAACTTTACACAGTTGCAAAGTTATCCATTATTTACGGGATACCCTGTATAGTTGCAAAAATTGAAATATTGTTTCTAATATCGGTTTTTTTTTTCTTTTGAAAGTTTGGCAGAGATTTTCATCAAAAGAAGGTTGATCAGAAAAGTTTTCACAACAACGGCAAGTCCTGCAATACCAACCCACTGAAATTTTAAACCCAAGGATCCATTCTGTTACAGTTTTTACAAGCTTAGGAATCGTAAACAAATTCGACCTATGGATTTTAATCAAAAATGATTCTGTCTGTCTGTATATATGTCATTATATCTGTCTGCACCTCGATTTACAGCCTAAACGACTGAATTGATTTTCTTGAAATTTTGAACTTAAGGTTTTTAGTGATTTCAGTTTTTTAAAATTTTTATTTCAGCTTTAAAAATAACGGTTTCGTTACGAACAAATAATTAATTTATGTCGGAAACGACTCTAACGATTTTGATTCAAAATTTTGTTTCCACTTTTGTAGATAAAATATGCGTTTTGGTTAAACAAAATTGTACCTGGAATTGTTATTAACGGTTATAACGGTATATACACAGGATCTTTTTTTCAACTTTCTCGTTTACGGCTCAACCAATTTCAATCAAAATGTTAATGCAGGAAATAGTTTTTGCAATTTTTAATTTTCTCTAAAATTAAAATTTAAGAGATCAAAGTTAAAACCTTTGTTGATTCGAACCTTTGGTACATGAAAACAGTTAGTTTTAACTATCAGTTTTAGAAAATAATTTTGAAAACGATAAATGAAAAAGTGAAATTTAAAGTTTTAGGCTGTTTCGGTGTTTACGCTCCAAATTGACGAATTTACTAGGTATAGATGAAGGGAACTTCATTCTTTCTAAAATAATATTCACAAACTAATAATTTCTTTCAATACAACACTATTAGCACTTTTTCGATAGCTGAAAAAGTCATAGAAACTATCAAACGAAAAAATTGAAATTGCCACTATAGTTCATATCTAAAGGAAAATTATCAAGCAATCAACTAGTCAATTAATCAAGTAATTACTACTTTTTTAGGGAGTGCTTCGCTATTTTCATATCAACTTAACAAAGCAGCAAAAAACATAGAAAACTTGAACGACTAATTTGAAATTACCGATTAATTATGGCAAACTATCCTTCTGACCACTTTTCGATGCACAAAAGCACAGACGAGTAAAACCTTTTTACCAATTTTATTTATATTTTCTCAAAACCCGAGAAAAACCGGGTGTTCCCAATTTTAAGATGCATATTTAAATAAAAATTTAAATAAGAGGAAATTGATTTCGTAAATTGCTTAAACAACTTCTTAAAAAGCTTTGCACCCAATAAAAAATACACTATTGGATTTCTACTATTTTTATTGCCTATTTTATTTTGATTGTATGAAAATTTAGTAAAAAAAAAAAAGAGTTTTCATGCCTTTTTTTTAAATAAAATACCTATTTAAATTTTGTATATTAAAAATTCTAAGTATCGCTTTATTTGAGGTAGGCCCAACTTCACGACCCGCAACGGCTTCGCGACACAAACATCTTTTTATTAAAACATTTAAAACTGAAAATGGAATTTTCTTTTAAGGTTTTACTAAATATGTTTTTATTATTTTAATAAAAAATTACAAAATTAAGACGCTTGGTTTTAACTACTTACACATGGTTATAGTAGTTATTTTTTTTTGTAAAGTTTAACATTTTGTTTCATTTAAATTCTAAAGCGTACCAAATTTATCCTTACTAACTACAAAAGAGACAAAAGTTTTCTCTTTCCTATTCTGTTAGTCTCTTAATAGTTTTGGCTTTTCTCAATTTTTTTTATAATTCAACTTTTTTATTTGCAACTTAAGCTTTCTCTGGAAAATTGGAAAATGTTCATTAAATTTTCTATAATCTAAATCATAATCATCATCCAACAGAAGCTTTTTTCCAGCCACAAAGCTTTACCATTTTCAAAGCAGAAGGAAAGAAAAAAAAAATAATGTTAAAAAGTACATAAGGTAGCTTATACCTATACCCGAACCATGCCGATGTCATAGTCATAGATTAACACAGCACAGCCGGTGAATAGGAAGCGCATGAGCATGCATTTGTTTTTAAGAATTTCCGCATCACAGGGAGTTCCGGGAGAGCATCTCAACCATGTGACACCGGTTGTCAGTGCTTTGACCGCAAGATATCATAGAGCTCTCCTGTGCAGAGCCCTTTAAAAATTATGTTCCTTTTTTTATATTATATCTTTGCAGCACCAGCCAGCAGCTCTAGCTCCAGCAGCAGCAGAAGCAGCAGCAACAAAATTGTGTTATTTCTTGCACACAATAATTTCTTGATTGAGTGTGTGTGTGTGTGTGTGTTTCTTGGTCTTGGATGTTTTTGGCTCACTTTGCGCCTATATTCAGGAAATTCAGAAAATAGCAAAATTTTCAATATTTAGTTAGGTACTATCTGCATAGGCCTTGTTGGGCTATACATTATTTACGTGCATTCTAGGGATGCCCTATATTTAACGATTTTGGGAAACGGCAGAAGCAGAATGAAATAAAGGTACGATGGCAAGGGAGATGGAGGCTTTACGAAATTATTGGCATCCTGGGTTAGGGTTGTTGTAGGTTTCAACGGTGTGTGAGAGACTTTATACCCGGAGCCTATCTGAAAAATGTTGTTTTTTTCTTTCTTTTTTGTTTGGGGATGCTCTGCTCAGTTAATAATTTAATTATGGATGTTATGCAATGAGTTGCATTTCTATAGAGATTTTTAAAATATTTACATAATTGAGTTTGCAAAAAAAAATTAGAAAGTTTTAAATAAAAATTCTATGACACACATTTAATTAAGTTTATTTTGTTTTATGTGTGATAGAAATTAATTGAACATTTTAAAGATTATACTTTTACAAAAAATATCCCTTTTGTTTTGAATAAATTTTATATATGTGGTTGATTCAATTTTAATTACTTTTATTTTTGTATATATGTATGTAATGGGTGATTTTTTAAGAGGTTTAGAACTTTTTTTAAAAAAAAAACACAAAAAATTCGAAAAAATGAATGAAATATTTATTTGAATCGATAGTTTGAACCTTGCAATTTAATGTTTAAAGATAATTTCATCCAAATGTTGACCGCGGCTGCGTCTCAGGTAGCCCATCCGCTGAGTCCAATTTTGGCATACTCTTTCACACATATCGGCCGGTATCTCACGAATGAATGCATGGATGTTGTTGCGTCAATCGAAGCGGGTTTGTCCCTATAGACATTAGCCTTGACATACCCCCACAAAAAATAATCTAATGGTGTCAAATCGCACGATCTAGGCGGCCAATTGACCGGCCCGAAACGTGAAATTAACTGTTCACCAAACTCGCCTCGCAATTGCGCCATTGTTTTGCGTGCTGTGTGGCATGTGGCACCGTCTTGTTGAAACCACATATCATGCAAGTCAAGAACTTCCATTTCGGGCAAAAAAAAGTTTGTTATCATCGCTCGGTAGCGTTCACCATTGACAGTAACGCTGCGATTCGCATCATCTTTGAAGAAATATGGCCCAATAATGCCGCCGGCCCATAAACCGCACCAAACAGTGGCTTTTTCGGGATGCATTGGTAGCTGTTGCAATGCTTCTGGCTGATCTTCACTCCAAATGCGGCAATTTTGCTTATTTACGTACCCATTCAACCAAAAATGAGCCTCATCGCTGAACACAAGCAGCGCGCGATGAACATTTCGAACCGAGCACGAGTTTTGATAGTAAAATTCAATAATTTGCAAGCGTTGTTCATTTGTAAGACGATCCATGGTTAAATTGCAAACCAAACTGAAGCTGTTTGACAGTGACACAAGGTACTAAACACACGTCAGCTGTCAAAACCAGTGTTGCCAAAACCAAACTAGCTTAAAAATCAGCCGTTAATTTAGCTAAATATGTGAGACTTGACAACTCATACTGTGAACTTTATTGAAATTAAATATTCGAAAAGATTGACATACAAAGCATAGTTAACACCACAATGCTGTGTGAAATGTTATTGTATTTCGTGAGAAAAACTCTAAATGCAAGAGCCGATTGCTGATATGAAAATTAAGTATTTATTTATGTTCAACCTAAGCGCTTAGCATATGGTGCGTAGACTGTCACAAACGCTTCTATGTTGAACTTAAATATTTAAGTTTCGTTTCAGCAAAAAAGGACTAAAAGTCTTATGCATAAAATTTACTCAGAACACTCTCGGACAATTTTTTCAGCTATTAATTGTATAATTGGTTTGTTTTAGCCATCTCTGCATTTATAAATGCATTCTATCAGTGCTGTATAAATAAATCCTCATAAATTCTGTGAACTTTAAGGTACTTCTTGTGAACATTTCTATCATTTCAGGGTACCTAGAAGCCTTGCCTTTTTCATCAAACGTTCCTACTATATAAAAAGGTTCGGACAACTAACTTCGGTAAATACGTTAGACAATTAATAAAAAATGTTCATATAAAAAGTTAAGCAGTTGTACAGCAATCTAAAGTTATACATACTTTAAAATTGGTTTATATATATGAATGTAATAGTCTAAGGGCGAGCATCCTATTTGATGTGCGTACTTGATAGAAGGCTTAAACTCTATGAATATGTAATCATTATTTGTAATTAATAAAGTACAAAACCACAATCTGTGTATGGTTGTCGCAAGCTTGCCATACAGATATTTCAAATAATGTTAAAAGTAACTACTTTCTTCTCAAATTATAGTAATTACTAAATTCATAAAATTAAGATATAAGATTAAATGAATTACCACTTTTTTCTGAAAAAAAAAAAAAACAGTTAAAAGAATTACATTTTATTTTTTTTTAAATTAGTATAAATCTATAAATATATACAATTTATTTAAAATAAAAAATTATTTGTTTTACCTAATTTATTAAATTTTTCATAAATTGGGTTGGCTTAGCTAAAAATTTAATATTTTTGTTTTATAAATAAGTAATTATGTAGGTAGTTGAAATACTTATACAAATTTAAATTGAGTAAATAATGAAAATAATAATAAAAAAAATTAAAGACATTTTGTTCTAAAATGCAATGAAAAGATAGGCAATTTTGTTTTCATTAAATAAACCAGCTAGAGAATTTGATTGGCATAATATTGACACACTTATCAGAAAAATTCGAATAGAATTTTTGAAAAAAAAAAAAAATATTTCTAGATCCTAATGCACTTTTAATAATATTTTTGCAATTTAAAAAAATTGGAAGTAAATTAAGAGTAATTTTCAATTTTCTTAAAAATCAGCAGATATTAGCATTTGGATTTAAAAGTTTGACTAAAAATTGATAAGAACCTTTAATATTAAAACCAAAATTAGTAGGTACTTAAAAAACAAAAATGTAAAAAATAAGTTTAAACATTAAATTTTCAAAAACTATAGAATAAAACAACTTTATTTAAAAGAAAATGAGAGAAAAAAAAGACTACAGTGTTGGCGATATTTTTATTCTTTTAGAAAGTTAAAGGTAAAAGACCCCCTCCGATATAATTTTTTCTTGTCTAAATCCAATCTACACGCTCTAGCTTTGTGTCGCATCTTATGCAAATATTTTAAATATTCATTAATATGCAGATGAAAATAAAATATCATAGATCCGTATTGAAATATCTAATTTAAAAAAAAAAAATGTGTCAATCAGTAATAAAGGGTCCGCCATCTAACGTTTTTTTTTCAACTAGTGCTTATTTCGTGAAAGGTAACACTTAGCTAATGTCTGATTTGACAGATAATTAGTTTTATCCTTCCACTGAACGAATATGGTTGTGTATACGCTTCGCTAAGTGGGCCTGCAATCGACTTAGAGAAGATGCCGATTTTGCAAAAAAAAATCATCTTTTCAGATGAAGCTCATATTGATCTTGGCGGCTAGTAAACAAGCAAAATTGTCGTATTTGGGGCACAGAAAACCCGCACGCATACATTGAAAAGCCGATACACCCAAAACGAGTCACTGTTTGGTGCGCATTTTGGTCCAGAGGCATAATTGGGCCATTTTTCGAAAATGAGCAAGGAGTGGCCGTTACAGTCAATGGCGATCGTTATCGGGCCATGTTGAACAAATTTTTGTCCACAAAAATTGAAGAGCAGGATATGGCAACATTTGGTTTCAACAGGACGGCGCTACGTACCACACAGCCGAAGCTACACTCGATGTTTTGCGCCATTTTCAAAAAAAAAAAAAGTTATTTGGCGAACCCTTTACATACTTTTCACAAGTTAATATAAAATTTTTATTTAAATCGGCTAAGCCGATATATACATATAGTCAGAAAGTCCAAATTATAAAAACCTTGTATGGAAGGCACGATTATTAATGGCATAAAGTAAGATTGAGTATTAGGTAGGTACTTAAAGATAGTTCGTTCTAATTAAAGCCGGAATAAAAATATTGATCAAAATCTTAGAAGTCGTTTTTGAGAAAAAAAAAGATTTTTTGTAAGATTTCTTTTGAACAGCTATGTGGAAGGCATCACTGTTGTTTTGGGGTCCTGAAAACCGATAGTTTCCAAGTTTCAAGAAAATTTAAAAAGTTGTTATCGAAAATAAGGATTTTTTTTTTAACTTCGAATGAAGAACAACAACGAACTGGACAACCAATATGATTTTGCTGTTGTAAATTGTAGTTTTATCTAAAAGTCAATTCAAGGCCACAGCACGTTCGCTTGACAAAATATGTCTTTACATCCAACATGTTTGTAAGTGTTAAGGGTTATTATTTTTAATGTGTTTTTATTCATAAAATGAAAATGTTGTTGGTATGCTTGCGTGCTATTTATTATTATGACTAAGATGGTTGGATTTTGTTTTTTTTTTTTTTTTTTTTTTGAATCATGCAGAATATATGCTATGGATATAAAAGTTGAGGAAAAGCGTGTGTTCTAAATATTTCAATTAAATATGATATTAGTATTGAGCTATCGCAGCTTAGAACTGTTTTTATTTTTTTATAGATGCTGTATTTTTATTTTAATTATTATTTTTTCTAAAATAAGTATTTTTTTCTTAAAATAATTTTTTTTTAATTTAAATTTTCTTAAAATTAGCATGTTGCATGAAAAAAAAAATCTGTAATAATCAATTTTGGTAATATATGTAAAAAGAAAAATCTTTTTTTCCAAAAATTATTTTTATCTAAAAATTAGCAATGTTTCCTTTCTAAACATTCGTTTTTACCTCAGCTCAGGGGAACAAATGAAAGGCATAACGAAAACGAATTGCATTTTAAGTGAAACAGATTTTTTTTTTTCATTTCTGTATAATATCCGTTGTCGTTGCATTTTCAATTTCCCCATACCGAGAGCTAAGATGTTTACACATCAAAAATCGATTTATTTTTCTACTTTAAATACAAATTTTAATTTCCCCGCTAGGAAAACGCGTAAAATTCTTAATAGGCTTCAACAAACATTTTTCTTTAAAAGCTGGTTTTTGTGTGATAACACACTCGCAACAAGGCTGCAAAGCTTGAGCACCATCATATTAATATTGAAGGTTTGAATGAAACAACAACCACTTGAGTTAGCTACCACCAAGTCATTATAGGCTGGAGTTATAGTAATTACACTGCTGCCAGGCCGATCATCAGACTCTTTTTTAGTGGTGCTTAGTCTATTACGTTAAATTTTAATTTGAAAAAACTTTTTTCCCAGCTGAGAGTTGAAGCTAGAACAGACTGCCCTATCGAAGTCATGTGATCAAGTCCAACCCAATGTAGGTTTTATTGTTTGACCATGGCATTTGAATCAACTAGAATTTTTCGCTTAGCTTAACTTAAAACCATACAAAAAGGTCCAAAAGCTTACATCTTTTTATCAATTTGGTATGGTTTTTGTGCAATCAGCTGACTTTCAAATATTAATATCTTCTGCAGTTTTTGTCTGCAGGTATACAATGACGTGAATTTATAAAGAAAAAGGATCAAGTCAAGGATGAAAAGTCTTATCTGGAGGAGTATTACATAAGTATGGCAGAGGGTTAGTATTTTAACAACTCTTAAAAATTCAAACTAGTTTATTCCAAAGTTTCTTGTAAATTAATTGAAATATACGAAATATGATGATATCATTTAGGTTGAGTACCAATATACATATATCTATTAATAATCAATAAAACTTAAAAATTCATTAAGATAATTTGTTTTTTTTTTTTTTTCTGTTTGCCTTTTAAACCAATTGAAGTGCCAAAGATGTAAACACGTAATATTTATGAATTTCTTTGAGATAAAAACAGCACTTTACTTCACTTTAAAATGATTTATATCTATAGTAATATTCAATATTGACACATCTACCACATATGGGTTGTTTCAAAATATTGCTCTATTAGATGAGAATTATTTAGTGCGATCCGCACTTAATTAAATTGATATTTGATTTATATCTCTGATGGGTAAGCTTTAAATAAACAAAACAGATGAAAAATTACAATATAATAATAATATTATTTTAAATTAAATTTTATACTTGAGAATCCTATTGAAAAAAATTGATGAATTTAATTTGAGGTAAAACAATAAATAACGTGGACTACTGAATAGTACAAAATTTGGTCTTGTGGTTCAAAATCAAAAGTATTAAGGATTTATAGGATTGAATCATTAATACGAGTACGTACTATGACAATATTAAATAGAAATTGTGTAGATAACGTTGGAATGCGATGTTTTTTTATAGACTTATAAGAATACATTTTTGAAAATTGGAACAAAATTGGTTAAGTCAACAGCGAGATAAAACTAAAGAAGACAGTTTTATCATAAATCCTCAAAACCTTATTTATTCGTTATGTTAATTTTATACCAAAAAACATGAAATGAAAATTTTTATAAAAATATGAGAAATTTAATCAAAATCAATAAAGCTGTTCACGATAAATTTAAACAAATGAAACAAGAATCATTGAATGGGAGCTAGCCGTCACACCCACTTAATATTTAGCTTGATTAGCGGCAGGGCCGTAGCCAAAATTTTGTTTCGGAGGGGGCTGGCTTCCAAGTCTTACGAACAATTCTTTGAACTAACAATAAAAACTATATATTCCAATTCATAGATTTTTATTATAATTTATTATGTAGTTTTTAAATAAATGTATGTTAAATGTTCTGTTACAGCAGAAAAAGTCTTGAATTTTTTTTATGTGGGACCAATCACTTCATCTGGATCAAACATCAATATCCGAATGAACAGATATCAAAGCAAGTGCGTTTAGTCTTGCATTGCTCATATCGCTTTGGGACACTGTTTTAATCGTTTTTATCGTTGAAAAGATTCTTTCAACACGCTGTTGGTACTGGAAGTGTGCCCAAAACCGTGAACAAGAAATTAATACCTCTTAAGTAAGTTTTGTCACATATATTAAGCAATTTCAAAACTTCGGTAGAAGGGTCACTCGACGATATTTTGGAAAGTTATTTTGGCAGCGATGGCTTGCACAGTGTACATACCAAGCGTTTGGATACTCTGTTTTCTAATCCTGCTTTGCACTCCACTTAAGTGTTCCGCCATATTTGCGGCTCCGTCATAGCCTTGGCCAATACAATAATTGCTCATATATCAAGATATAGTTCTTTACATCGATGCAGTATGGTTTTAGTAACTTGGTCAGGTTTCTAGAAGTTTGGGTCATCAACAAGAACAAAACCTACAAAACTTCCCGAAGCATACAACTTTTTAGGTCTGTTAAACAAAACACAGTCGACATATCGAAGGCATATGGAAAGTTATTCAGCGCCAGAAACATCCATTGTTTCGTCAGCGAGGACGTTGAAACAACTTGAATGTATAAACGGGCTTATTGTATATTTCGGTTGTAACAGTATCAGAACATGCCTCCAGGATTTCATTTTGTATATTTGAGCTCAAATACCCTGTGTTTTTTAGAGCTGATAACGATGTGATTTTTTAAATTGTTGTCCCCAGATTCAATTCTGAACTGCAGGAGAGCCCTTAGTTTTCCATATTTGTTTGTGGGGCGAGTAAGATATATAGCTCCACTATCATCGTCACCTTCTATTCTGCACAAAATAAAATAGTCTAAATAATAGGTCTTATTACAGCTCTTTTTTCTAAGCCTCTCGAATTGCACTATCTTCAAAAAAGCCGCTTCTTCATTAAAGTGAATTGATTTTTAAATCGTGCCTCGCCCTCATCATCAACTGTCGTCATGATATTAACAGAAATTCTAAATGAGCAAAACAAATCTAAATGCAGGTTTAATTTTTAGGACTTTGGTCACAGAGTTCTCGAAATCTCTTAGCTTACTGATTTCACGAAACGTTCATATTAACAAAATGGAAACTGGACAAACTGCCGATTATATGAATTTTCCCAAAAATAAGGTCAATTTTTCGTTATACAACACCATAGCTCCCGTACATCGCATGTGTTCCGCGGTTTTGATTTCATAACCTAACACCCAAAACAACCAACTACAAAACAACACAAGCAAACGTGGTGTTAAGAACCGGAAAGAAGCCGAATGCGAGTGTTATGATTGTCGATGGCCTCTATACACCAGAACCGTTTGAATTTTTTTTTTTGCTGAATAATAGAAGTAGGTGGCGGTGGCGGTGGCATTGGTGTGGCAAACTGAAATTTACACACATGTGGCCTGCAAAATCTATAGGTATAGTCAGCTAACCTGCGAGTGTTCTCAGATATTTTACCTATCCCGGCGTATCCCCTTTCAATTTCATAGCCATATAAAACGATATTTCCTACCAGGATATGGATATGTGGAGTAGGAGGTCACTCGTTTATAAACGTGACGTGAATATGCGGTTAGAGCAATCATTCCCAATGAAAAGTGTCTCAGCCGTTTTAAAGTTGGTCCAGGCGTTATGGCCTAACTTTTTTCATAAAGTTGCAAATTTGTTTTAGCTGTAGGTCTGATATACATACGTATCGTTATGGAAACATTGCATATGTTCTCTGAAGGTGACTATAGTGTCTATACCTATAGATACGTAGGTGCATATGTGTACGCGCGGCACCAACTCATTTTCACATGTGGAACAAAACTTTGTTTTTTTCGCCACACTATGGACTGATGAGAGGATTAAGGCGTTGATTGCCACATGCGGTGTTATAATGCAAGTTGGTTTAATTGTGGTTGAACTCTGGTTTGAACTTTTGATTTTGTGATCTATAGAACATTTGAGGTATCCATTTAAAGAAGGTATATAAAGCTTTAAGAGAAAACAAATTAACGTTTAAGAAAAGGCAAGTTTAGTTTGATATGATGATAGATTCTGAAGATTAAAGAAGAACTTTTATTTATTTATTTTTTTCAAAAATCACTAGAAATATTTATCTGGCCACAGCCTTTATCCCGTGCATTGAATTTGAGCAATTTAAGATTCCTGAAATGTGTTCTAACAAGCTTGTTCTCATAAAATTAGCTTAAGTTGCAATTTTTTTTAGTTTTGGGACAAACCTAAATTTTACTAGGCTAATTTTAAAAGTTTTCGAATATCCTCATATGGGGGATGTTCGCGAATAAAGTATAACATCTGAAAGGTCCAAGATACCTCCTACAAAGTCAATTTGTTTCAGTAATTAGCAAGTAAATAACCATAGTTATTTTGTTTGATTGTTTAAAGTTTTTTTTCAAGGTCAAAGTATAGATTTTTAGCACCTCATTTGTGGGATATTCGCAACAACAAAAAAAAGTATGCCATCTAAACAGTAGTAATTGGCCAAAAAAGGTCAAGGTGTTGCACAATTTGGTCAGCCATAGAAAATATTGTAATCCATGGTTAAAATTTTTCAAAATCTATATATACTTATTTCGAATATCCCACAAATGAGGTGTTAAAAATCTACACCTCCTTAAAAAAAACTAAAAAAATATCATACAAAAATTTGTTGCTGCCCTATAACTGAAAAACTAGCCAATCTTTAATAAGACTACTAAGACTTTTCATGCGGCACACTTTCTAGCGAATATCCCACAAAAAGTGACGTTCTTAGAATCGCTGATGACTTTGAAAAACTCAAACCATTGGTTAAAAATTTTCTCGGCTGACCAAGTTTCGAAACTAGTGGACTTTTTTTGACCTTTTAGATTTTATAATTTTTTGCGAATATCCCATATAAAGGGTCCGCCAAATAATTTTTTTTTTTTGAAAATGGCGCAAAACATCAAGTGTAGCTTCGGCTGTGTAGCACGTAGCGAAGTCCTGTTGAAAATAAAAGTTGCCAATATGCTCCTCTTCAATTTTTGTGAACAAAAATTCGTTCAACATGGCCCGATAACGATCGCCATTGACTGTAACGGCCACTCCTTGCTCATTTTCGAAAAATGGCCCAATTATGCCTCTGGACCAAAATCCGCACCAAACAGTGACTCGGTTTGGGTGTATCGGCTTTTCAATGTATGCGTGCGGGTTTTCTGTGCCCCAATTGCGACAATTTTGCTTGTTTACTACCCGCCAAGATCAAAATAAGCTTCATCTGAAAAGATGATATTTTTGGCAAAATCGGCATCTTCTCTAAGTCGATCGCAGGCCCACTTAGTGAAGCGTATGCACAGTAATATTCGTTCAGCGGAAATATAATACTAATTATCTGTCAAATCAGACATGAGCTAAGTGTTACCATTCACGAAATAAGCACTAGTTGAAAAAAAAAACGTTAGATGGCAGGCCCTTTATAAGGTGTTAAGATCCCGGAGTCGTAGTTTTGATATTAATACGTTTAAACTTTTGGTTATAGTTTTGGTTGTGTTCCAAATTAATCTTCATTTTGTGAGCTGGTCTTTAAATTAAATCTGTTTAGCAACAAAAAAAAGAATTCAAAAATTTCCAAAGCCCAACTTATTCACTTTCTATTAAATTTAAAGTCGCCATTAATTTCAAATCTATGAGGAAAAATCTATGATTTTCAGCTATGAGGGTATAAAATGTCAAGAAACTACTTTTATAAATCTTCAGGAAATAAAAGTAAAATTGTATGTACCTTTACTGAAATAAGATAACAAAATGTAAATATTTACACATATAATTATAATTGAATAAACAAGCAATTTTTGTTCCAATCACAAACAAACCTAATGTTCGTGATGGTGGTTTAGAAATTATTTAGCAATTTTAAAATACTAAGTAATTAAAAAATCAAATATCATTTCGACACAACATCATTAAAAGTCGATTCCCGTCATTTTGTTGCCTTTTCATTCCCCAGCTGATGATATACCATAGCTTGCATCATTAAAACTCTACGACGAAGACTATACCTACGATTACTAAGGCGACGATGATGATAGAAGGAACACAGCATCGAGGAGCAAGTTTGGCGAAAAAAAAAATGAAACTGGGTGAAAACTAAATTTTCGCAAAATCATCGCATCACTGGATGCCTCCACTTCCACTTCCACTCAACTCAAACGCCATGTGCATCTGATAGTTTATGTTAAACTTCCGCTTGAAATAAACTTTTTAAGTAAGTACGGCATGGTTAGGTATATAGGATGGGTACCTACTTACATATACATATATATGTACATATTTATTTACATGTATTTTTTTTATTTATTTTTCTACTAAATTTTTCGTCGCTTGACACATTTTTTTGCCAGTTATGACAGTTGCCATGTCACTCTGTTGCCATGTTTGCCATGCAACGGCGCGCGCGGGGTCATATATCCCACTTCTCCACCTAATGTAACCCATATTGACAGAATGTTCCGCTTTTATAAATTTTAAAATTCTCTCAAGGTTTTTTTTTTTTTGGTTTGTGATTATTTTTTGATAACATCAGGATGTGTTCATAAATGTACTTAATCTGCTGAGAATTGCGAGCCAGGTCAAATTCCAGTACCAGAGGTTAGAGAGTGACCATTATGACAGAGTGCGCGCCCTTTATATCATTTTTCTATGGCTGCTGCTGCGCCGCGCTGTCAAGTATTTCGATATTCGATTACATGTATGGTTCTTTGTCTCATGGTCGAGGACAGACGGTGGTTTATGAAAAACTGCGCGAACAATTTAATTATATCTCAACAGTGATGAATGGTACGACGACGCAGCGTACGAGCAACGAGCATCCTTTTGTAATCGGATGATATGTAATGCATAAATTCTTTTTGGATATAGTCATCTGTCGATGACCTCGCAGAATGCAGTTAATAATCGAGGTTGGTTGAACATGAGTAATTAATGTATTTAAGTGACAGTGCACTGCACTGTATAGATATATAGCTGCGACTAGTAAGTATGTATGTGCAATGTGTGCTACCTGAATGCCCCGTCCACGTTACTTCCGCTGATCAATAAATAAATTGGAAATTTGTTTTCGACCAAATTTGTTGAGTTTAATGCCATAAAATGTAAGATTCATGCTTTTGTATTGAAAACAATGGCTATATTCGCGCTTTATATGAAAATGAAAGATTTTTATCTTAATGACTTCATAAGATAATTTTTATCGAATTAACTATGTAAATTGGTGGAGAGGTAAATTCAAAAAGATTGACTCTGTAATAAACGAAATATCCTTAAACGTAAATATTACAACAAAATGTTTGTATTTTAATTGATGTTTCGGTATTCATACAGATGAAGTTTCCAAGCTGTGGATTGTTTTGATGAACGCGACTTAAACGTCAATGTTTAAATTTTAAGATTTTATTGTTTGTGACTCAAGCATTCGGCTCATATTGAGTGAGAGACCCTTCAAGATGCAAAAAGTAAATAATTTAACACCGGCCAGCTTTAATTCGGAAGTTGCGTAGTTTTCATACAAAAAACAGCAATATATGGATTTATTTCGATTGACATAAGTCTGACAGATATCCTATGGAAATTACACAAATAGACCAAACTTAAAATTAATTGAGAACATTTTTAATTAGGATTCCGTTTTTGTGTAAATACATACCTCGAAATTCACCAGAGAAAAATGTTTAAAAAAAAAATATTATCTTTTTCACCTACTTTTTAGAAAACTCTTAACGGCCAAATAAGATGCTCCACCAAATTGTTTCTTCGTCGGAATATTTTCAAAGTGAATTTCTAATGTACAACTTGAATTCTGAAAAAAAATTGGAAAATTTACTTGTGGTTAAAAAAATAAATATTTTTGAGATCTAAAACTTAAGTTAAATGCTTTTATTAATTTTTTGTAATCACCATTAAAAAAAAAACGATTTTTGGGAACTTTCGTAAAAGTTGTGATATGGGTGAGGGTGTACTCGAAGGGGAAATCCGCAATTTTTTTTCTGTGATATTTTAAAGACTGTGTTTTGTGATCTATCTGTCATCTTTTAAATCTTATGCTGCACTACATGAAAATGTGGAAAATCGGAATTCAAAAAGTGCTGGAAGTCAATAACATCTTTTGGAATGGATTACACGCTTTTTTTAATTCAGGTGGGGGTAGACCATAGACATAACCGCAAATTTGAAAATTGGAGCCCTTTGAAATCGTGAATTTGCCTCTTCAAGCCAAACAAAAGAAAGGATAAAATTCGAAATCCACCACAAACCTGACAGCTTAAACAGTACCCAGGCGTAGGTATAATCCATTTTCCATAATCCATTAGTTCTTGTATATAAACGACTTTAATAAATCAATCGACTTTCTATTTCACCTTGACTGGAACGGAATCACAGTAGTTTTAGTTTTTTTTTTATTCTTAACTAAAAATTGATCTTTTTCATTCCAACGGGTGTTTTTTTTTAGATAATTGGTTTTCAATCTGGCAATACTTTTTTCGTAGTTGGTCTTTTTGACAGCTGTCACTTGATTTATGCTCAATTTGGTTTGCCATTTCATTATAAATTGACTGACAACTGAACAACGCTTACAAATTGTGCCCAAATGGGCCCAAAACAAGATTGCCGTTGATTGCGATGAAGCTCACTTTTGGTTGAATGGATACGTCAATAAACAAAACTGCTCTTTTTGGAGTGATGATTATCTTCAAGTGTATGTTGAGACACCGTTACATCCTCAAAAAGTCACTGTTTGGTGTGCTCTATGGGCAGAGGGAATCATTGGTCCATATTTCTTCAAAAACGAAGCCGGCCATAATGTTACAGTGAATGGGGAACGCTATAGAGCCATTATTAATGACTTTTTCGTGCCTAAATTGGAGGATGTTGATGTGCACGACCTTTGGTTTCAACAAGACGGTGCTACATACCATACAGCCAACGAAACAATCAATTTATTAAAGAAAAACTTTTGGTGAACGCATTATCTTGCATCGTGGGCTTGTGGCGTGGCCTCCAAAATCGTGCGATTTAACACCGCTGGACTATTTTTTGTGGGGTTATGTGAAGTCCATTGTCCGCGCAGATAAGCTCGAGACGATTGACGCCTTGGAAGAAAATATTCGTCGCGTTATTGCTGACATAAGGCCCCAATTGCTGGAAAAAGTGGTCGAAAATTGGGCCTCTCGGCTGTAATTTATTCGAGCTAGCCGCGGCGGCCACTTGCCCGAAATCATTTTTGAAACATAATTTCAAATTCTTATGTTTCTAATAAAGATGAATTCTTGGCCATCACATTATATTATATAAGTTTTATTTCTTCTTGAAAATTACACGTCTAAAAAACCACCCTTTAGTACATATTGCATTTCAAATTTTTAAAAATAGTTTAAATAAACAAAAATATCAAAGGAGAAAGTAATTTTAGTAAATAAATAAAAAGTAAAGTCCATTTCGGTCCGGATGTCATCTTTTAGGATTCCAGAGCCCTGAGTCTAAACAGTAAAGCATGCGCTAGTTAAGGATGCCTCTTAGCGAGATAAGACGACCGGGAAATCTTTGGGCCAAAAAGTCCAAGCATACTTATCTTGAAGCTCCACACCATACATTCCAATACATAATTGTTCGGAAAAGTAAAAACATTTATCTATTCTATATCTATGCCTTACTCTGCATTCTAAGCTTTGGAAAACATTATCAACAATTAAAAGAGAGGAAATTAAGTTCTTTCAATATGTTGCACTAACAGGAACCAAGATAATAATCAATATACAAAATTAGCTCTATGATCATTAAAAAATCAAAAATAAAATAAAATACCTTTCCTTATTTCCTTGCCTTGCCCTGTGCAAATTTATGTTTGCCGTTTTTTCGTTTAAATTTTAACTTATTAATATACTTAAATACTTTATAGCGAATTGTTGTTAAATTGCAATTTATTAACCAATAATTTCCAATATATTTTTGTTTACTAATTTTTGTTGTATGTATATGTAATTCGATTGCTTCAAACTTAATTACTGTTAAATAAGCAAATTTCACTTCACAGCTATTCCACCGTTTTACTGTATCGAAATTGTACTACATCGAAAATTGAAATTAATTTCGAAATTGTTTCACTAATCTGCGGGTAAATCGAATGAATTTTAATCGATTTTAATTGAACTCATCAAAATTGTTTGCATGTGTGTGCGCTTTTTATACATCGATATACCTACCCATTTGAATTTTCCTTTTAATTGGATCGAAGTCACACTCTGAAACTGACCATTATTATTGCACACTATAGGTAGGTACTCTGTCTGTAGGCAAACATAAATACATATGTACATATATTCATAGCTATAGATAGGTTGTCCTTGTGTTTTTGGTGTTTCTCATCTTTGAGAAAGGATACGGAAACGGCTCGAGGATGAGTGTCAATGAATTTGTAATGGCATCTGCGTGAGGAAAATGGTTACTTCGTTTAATATTCGAATGGAACATGTCGTACGTGGTGAATGTGCTGTTGCTCTGTATATTTGTACAGTATGTATGAAATGGAACTCAGTTCCGTATAATTTTGTCCTGCAGAAGATTGCGGAGCATCTGTTACACACATCATCTAAGTTTGTGAATTAAATTGAGGAGCAATGTAGATAGGTATATTATACATAGAATGGATGTTTCTGAAACACGTAATTACCCAGAAGCAGATATGATGCTTAATTTATAGCATAAATCAATTTAAATCGAAAGGAAATATGTATGTATATTCGTATACAAGTTTTCATAACTTTATTAACTTACTAATATGTAGAACATAATAATAGGTTCCCAATGTATATGCACAAAATTTTTGCATCAGTCTACCCTCATTCATATTCAAGGTAATTTTCAATTAATTTTTGTAACCATTAGGATCTATGATGGTAATCCTATAGTAGTTTCAATATCCTATTGTATGATTAAAAAGCTCTCTCATAACTAATTGGATTGTTTTGCAACACTGTTAATGCTCAAAGTCTGATACGCAATTCCTTAGCAAAAATTCCTCACTTTTGATGTCAAAAAGGTGAGACTTAAATTATTTGTTGTTTCCTTAATTTTTAACAATTCATAACATGGAAAGATGTTTTGAGATTCTATAGAAGAAATCTTGTTAAGCATCCTGCTCGTTCAAATTTACAGAGAAAAATATACATATAGGTACACTATATACAAATTTGAACTGGCTAATTAATTTAAATAAAAAATAATGCTTGATTATCATTGTGAAATAGTCTTCACTCATTTTTATATGAATTTCTGTACCGTCCATCTGTCAAAGACATTAACATATACCCATGCCATATACAGAATACAATGCATCAAGTCTTCAAAGTTTGAAATTATAATTTAGTGAAAAACGTGATATAAATTGTAATTAACACACACACACAAAAAAAAAAAAAAATCTTATTCAAAAACTGGCGCAAACTGTATAGATTTAAACCACACGTCTATCCTCATTTAAATTAGGTGGCAAACAAAAAGTCTGTAAATCCCTCTTCCCTGACATGCTTCCAATAAAAAAAAAAAGGAACAAAATTAACACAATGGCATTGCAGTATAGACTCTTAAACTTGCTAATAATGCATAACAAAAAAAAAAATGGGTTTACGAAGTTGCCACAATAATAGGTATAACTTAAAATAACTGCCCTATGGTTATGTTTACCTATAATTACGGTCACAGACACTTACAAATCCACAAAATGTCCAAAATGCAGCTTAAAAGTGGAAAGAGAATCAACGTACTTTTTTAAGGATACGCCGCCAGTCCATCACGTATCTCCAATTGTGCAACGACAATTATAGTTTCTCCTCGCCAAACTTTTGAGAACACATGTACAACAACAAAAAAAAAGGACAAGTTACCAGAACACATTTTGTTCTTGTTTGCATCTTTTATTGACAGTGCTGGATTTCGACTAACGTAGGGTCCATGGAACTAAACTATAAAAAAAGCGTGTTTTTTTGCAAGTTTGGAGGAAATTGGTCGAAAACAATGACGTCGGGGCTAAGAAATTTAAACATTAAATGCAACAATTAATAATCCCCTTTGGACTAAGCTAAACGCAGAGAATTTTCGGGGCTTAACTTAAGCAAGGAGAAAACTGTGTTATCGGCGTGAATTACAAGTTATCGATATTACTTGTTGTCGATATAGTTTGTATGGAAAACTCAATTTTTCTGTGATGGTGTCGATAATCCCCGAAGTCGTTTTTTTAACAAATCAATCCCTCCGGTTAAGAATAAAACACACCTAATTCTAATGAAGATGTGGAGCTAGCAAATAATTAACAACCACTATAACGGGTGATTTTTTGGCTGGTTTGGTTTTGGCAACACTGGTTTTGACAGCTGACGTGTGTTTAGTACCTTGTGTCACTGTCAAACAGCTTCAGTTTGGTTTGCAATTTAACCATGGATCGTCTTACAAATGAACAACGCTTGCAAATTATTGAATTTTACTATCAAAATTCGTGCTCGGTTCGAAATGTTCATCGCGCGCTGCTTGTGTTCAGCGATGAGGCTCATTTTTGGTTGAATGGGTACGTAAATAAGCAAAATTGCCGCATTTGGAGTGAACATCAGCCAGAAGCATTGCAACAGCTACCAATGCATCCCGAAAAAGCCACTGTTTGGTGCGGTTTATGGGCCGGCGGCATTATTGGGCCTATTTCTTCAAAGATGATGCGAATCGCAGCGTTACTGTCAATGGTGAACGCTACCGAGCGATGATAACAAACTTTTTTTTGCCCGAAATGGAAGTTCTTGACTTGCATGATATGTGGTTTCAACAAGACCGTGCCACATGCCACACAGCACGCGAAACAATGGCGCAATTGCGAGGCGAGTTTGGTGAACAGTTAATTTCACGTTTCGGGCCGGTCAATTGGCCGCCTAGATCGTGCGATTTGACACCATTAGATTATTTTTTGTGGGGGTATGTCAAGGCTAATGTCTATAGGGACGCACTGGAAGCCAACATCCATGCATTCATTCGTGAGATACCGGCCGATATGTGTGAAAGAGTATGCCAAAATTGGACTCAGCGGATGGGCTACCTGAGACGCAGCCGCGGTCAACATTTGCATGAAATTATCTTTAAACATTAAATTGCAAGGTTCAAACTATCGATTCAAATAAATATTTCATTCATTTTTTCGAATTTTTTGTGTTTTTTTTTTTAAAAAGTTCTAAACCTCTTAAAAAATCACCCATTATAAGCCAAATGTTTACTATGTCGGTCTTTGTGTCTCCAGAATTTAAGTTTAGGACAGAATTTAAGTGTAACCATTCAAAACTTTACGTTAACTATTCGAAAACAGGAAGATGTTTTGAATTTTTATACAAATTATCGATTACAAACTATCGATATTTCATGTCTAGTTGCACCTTTTGTATATCGAAGCAAATATACTATACCCAAAAATTGTCTTGACTTAGCTTTACTCCTGTTTACAAAATGTTTTAAAGTTTCATTTTAAATTATCGATTACAAAGTATCGATAACCCATGTGTAGTAACAACTTTTTTATCGGGCAAATAGATTATCCCCAAAAATTATCTTGGCTCACATAGATTTACTCCTGTATAGAAATACAATATACAAATTATCGATAACAAAGTATCGATAATCCATGTCTATCTGGACCCATCCACATTCCTGTTACATTTCCATGTAAATTCCTTAGCCTTGAGGTCAATCTTAAGAATTTGCATGCCAATACGATGCTTTTTAATGTAAAAATTTGAATGTTTTAATCGATATGTCTAGGCATACGTATATGTCTAGGCATATGTATACAAATAGAAAACAACTCTGTATAAACTAACAGGCCCTCAAAACATAAATTTTGTGTACTGTCTGTTATATACAATCTTAATCCGCCACTGATTGAAGGCCTTTTGGGGCCGAATCCTTTCCATCCTTAATGAGATATAAACGTTTTTTGTGTGTGATGTTGCTTCCTGTTTTCCCCAGTGGTTCATCTGATGATACAACGTCGAAATCGAAGGTAGGTATACTTTAGCATTGTTCAGCAAATAACCAATTTAGATCAAGGCTTATGAATGAAGTATAAAACACTGCAGATGATGATGTTGAATTTAATTTAATGCTCGTCACGTCTATTAAATCCATAAAGATTATGACCAATGGGTATTTGGGACAACTAAAAGTTGCATGTATAACAAGCGGAACATAAAATACCTACATCTGTGTGTCAGAGAGAAAAGCAAACACATGCGTCACCCTTTCTATCATCCATGAAGGACAAAGTGATCTGATGCTGCAATCAAAACCGAGTTCATTCTAATATTTCATTTCGAAACATCAGTTTGTGTATATCTCTGAAGTATCCTTTCAACAAACACTTCAATAATCTCCTTCGTCTTCTTCGTCCTTTCTTACAAGATTTTACTATAACAAAAATTCTTATGCAAATCTTCATTTCATGCAAAATAGCTATGCATAAAGCATTATGATGAAAATCATAGTTTTTGAAAAGTCCCCCAAGTAAATGTTAATATATTATTACAAAAACAAGGAATACAAATCCTGCAGCTTTATATATGTAGTCAATAGGCTTCTTCTGCTGTTGCATCTGCTTCAGCTGACCAAGTGAGGATGAAATTACTATTCAAAAGTCTGGAGAAATTCGTATTTAATAGAAAGTTTGTTTTCAATTACTTTAGGTAATGTATAAGGACTTTCTGCTTGAGTTGTGCTAATATCAGTTGGTCGAATATTATTAAACACGGATGGTTGATTCTGTGTCACAACATAAGGAAATAAATAATAATACTCGAAGTTGAGGCTTTTTCCACAGGTGTTTTTGATTATTGACTCTGGAATGATGTTTCCCCATTTTCTTTGTTGACAAAATAATAATTTTTGTATAAATAGATCGATGTGATAGTCTTGAATGAATATTTATTTTGTGTTGCCACAAAATTATTTTGAAAATATAATTGAAAGAAAATCCACTGAAACGAAGAAACTTGGTCTTTTGGACCAATGCAAAGCAAGCAGTGCAATTAAGCATTGAGGATGTTATGAATTGGGTACCTACATACATATAAGCCATGTTTTTGGGCACATTTATATAAGCTTTTAACTAACACTATCACTATTTGATTTGAAAAATCTTTCGCCGCGAATGCATTCGTTTGAATGGGATCGTGGAAAATACAGATACAGTTCATAAGATTGCATTTTGCACTAATATGCTTGACACGAAACAAAACACCTGTACCAATGCAATCGTATAATTTTCACCATGGTTGGTGAATAAATAGTTCGTTGGGCTTGGTATTTAAAGTCTATGTCATATCTACATACAAATTATATTCACATTTCATGAAGTAAAAAATTAATTTGATTCTTAGGATAATAAATTCAAAAGTTGAGCGCGTGAATTTTGATAACTTATTCATTTAGTATTAGGTTTAGTTTTGGTTTAAGTAAAGCTAGGGTTTTACAAATTTTTTAAATATTTGCATTGATTTTTATACAAATTTTCATAAGAAAAAATAATAAATTATAATTATGTATATTAAATATATATAAATGAAAAAAATATATAAAAGTAAAAATAGGAGGATAGAGTGACAAAAAAATCCAGGCTTTTTTTAAAACTTGGAATACTGAAATCTTAAATCATCGCACACACTGTTTTTGAAATTTTGTCAACAAAAATATCTCCCCACTACCAATTTTTGACGAAAATGAATAAAATTTGATAAACTTAATGATTATTTTTATTTCATTTTATTTATATATTTCAATTGAACCTCTTATATTGGAGTTTTAAGCCTATAATAATTATTAAAAGTTAAGGGTGAATTTAAATAAGCTTAAATTACATTTTAAAACAAGTAAATTTAAAGTAGAAAATATTTAACAAGATACAAAATGTTTTATTTGATTTCTAATTAATTTACTTTTTGTAAGCTTTTAAGTTAAAACTTTGATCAAATTTTGAATTAAGGTGCTGCCAAGTTCTTGAATAGGGCCACATCAAATTGCGTAGTGCCATGAAGTTTTTTTTAATGATACTGATTGACAACAGTGACAAAAAACATATATATATTTGACAAAATTCTTAATTTTCAAAATGCTCTTTTTTAATTTTGAAATTTTTTATCATATTCTGACATAATGTTGAATACAAAAAATAGACAGCACCACTGAATACAGCATCTCCAAATGAATCAAAAATTGGCACATGGGAAATTTTTTTTGTCACCAAAATTCAACAAAACGGAACACTGTGCTCCATCATCATATTGCTAAAGTTAAGGTCAATCAAGTTCTTGTTTTGTAGGTCGTCCATTGAGATCGAAAAGTTTGTCAAAATATTTTCGTTGAGTGTAGTTGAGCGATTAGTTTGAGTGAAGAGTGAACTTCTTTTTTTTGCATTCTCAAAGCATAAGAAAACATATAAGGTGGGAGTGAGACAATTCACATAAAACGAAGAAAAAAACAACAAAGGCATATATTTTCAATAAATATATTAATTTATTATAAACGGTGTTTGTTTTAGACGTGTGTTTTCCATCTGTCAATACTTTTTTCGGAGCTGGTCTTTTTAACAGTTGTCACTTGATTAATGCTCAGTTTGGTTTGCCATTTCACAATTGATAGACTTATTTCTCAACAACGTTTGAAAATAGTGCAAATTTATTACCAAAACAATGCTTAGGTTCGCGTGACGCATCGCGCGCTGCGTCCAATATTCGGTCGACATAATCGCAAAATCGCATAAATTCGAGCAACCATGGATCGGTTTCGCACCACACTTACTCTAGTGGATAATGCGCATCCTCAGAGACGCCGTACAGTGCGCATCGAAGACGCTATTGCTAGTGTGGAGCAGAGTGTCGAAGAAGACCCGAATGAGTTAATCCGCCATCGCGCGCAACAATTGGAGCTGTCGAAAATTGGGCTTCCCGGCTGGAATTTATTCGAGCCAGCCACGGTGGCCACTTGCCCAAAATCACAAAATGGCAAACCCTTATCTTTATAATAAAGCTAAATTCTTGGCCATAACATTAAATTATATGCGTTTTATTTCTTCTCGAAAACTACACGTCTAAAAAAACACCCTTTACATAATGATTCTTTTGGTACAGTGGCATCCTTGTCACGGAAAATTAAAATGGCAACACTCATCCATCAATTTCCAATATCATCGTCTGGGTTTCAAATAAAAAGCCAACACCATACGATTAGAAGACGTGAATTAATTACAAGCCAGCTACAATATGGCCCATGTTGTTTAGGTTTAGATTTAGAATTCTTTTTATTTAATGGAACTTCAATCATTACAGATTCTATAAACTTATAAATAATGCGGTTTTCTTAAAGCGAAGTGAATGTTTTTTTTTACTACCTTAGTCCAAATGCGGCCGATAAAAATTTCAATTGAATTTTATTCTTTACATTACATGATAAATGGCAACTCTGTATTGTAAATTAATTTACCATGTCAAATGTTTGTGTGTACTTCCTGTCAGACTCCAAAATCTACAACATCAGCTTTTCATCATTCAACATTAACAACAAAAAATGTCTCTTTATTTTCGTTGAGCTGAGATAGTATTTTTATCTTCGAAGGCCTTTCAAACTTAAAAATATCTCAAATGTTTTCCGTGGTAAGCAAACTATCGAAAGGTCATCGGTGTCCTTATTACGTTCGACTGAATACCTCAAAATCCATGGCTATCCATGGCGTTGGTGATGTCGTTCCCACGCTGGTTGACAACAAGAAACTAACAAAAACTAAAATTAAAAATAAACTGCCACCTTATTAGATTAAAAGTTTCCTGCATTCATTTAAGATTGAAGCTGTCACCTATTGAATTTCTAAAGAGTTTCTTTCCCGATCGTCACGATGACGATAGAGATTCTATATACACAAGGAATACCGATAGCATAGTGCAGTTTAAGGATATCGTTACATCCTTGGATTCCAACCACGCGCAAAAAAAATTAAATCATGCAACGTCTGCCACGGAAGTTTTTAAGACTGTTGAAGTAGAAAATAGAAAAGTGGATAAAAAAAAACAGCCAACTAAGAAAAACCTGATTTTTATAGGACTAAGGAAAAGTACCTATCTATGGATTGATTAAAGAAATTCCTTTCTTTTTAACGTTAATGCAATTTAAAAAAAAAATTAAAAAGGCATCTTTTTGATTTTGGATTTTAATTGAATTAGACATTTCTGACAGGATAATTTAAATGTTTTGATTTCCAACTCTGAAAAATTTTATAAAAAAGTATGTACATATGACTGGATTGCATGAACATGCTATTATGTGGTTAGCAACTGTGCTACAGCCACACATTGAAGATGCATGTCAATGGTAAATAATTTCATGAAATCTTTAACGAGAAAAATTTTAAAAAGTCAATAGTTTTACAAAAATTTGAAATTGATTAAATACAAAATCGTTTATACTATTGAGAAACACCAGATTACAAAATTTTAACAAAATCTATTTTACAATCAAAGAGATATAATGTACGTGAATAACCCAATAAAAAACCATTTTCTCAAAAACGTGGAATGCCTATTTCCGTTCTATGATTTGTTTGCCTAAAATATGCAACGCAGTTGCACTTTGGTCATGAATGGTTAGAAATTTAATCAAAATCTTTAGAGCCACTTTCAAGAAAATTTGAAAACCCAAAACTGTTGTATGGAAGCTACTCGTTCTAGATGAGCTAATTCGAATTTTCCCTCTAGAGAATCACATCAAAATGGTTTGAGTCGGACATAATCCCGAAATTCAAAATAAAGAAACCCTTAAGCTTAGAAAAGCCAATATCCAGAAATAAAGAAATTGCAAAAACCCAAAATCCCGAAACCCATAGTACCGAATGGCCAAAATCTAGTAGTTAAAGCAGAAAAATCTATTAGCCTCGTATTTCAGGAGCTCATTCCCTGCATACATACACCCATTTTGTGTATTGATGGGGATTTTTTAAATGATGACAGATCCTTCCTTATAGATTGTTGTGCTCAAACGTGTTTTTCACATTCTCTCATTTCTTTTCCCGCACTCCCAGTGTAATACATATCCTTGTGGTTTTTGTTCAGATTGTATGTGAAGCCGTTGTAACAAAGTTCCTCATGCCCTTTATTCGTTTAGACGATGGAATAATTCATTTTAACTAAAAAACCATTTATAAAATACCAGTTTGGGTTTTTTGGATTTTGGGATTTTGAGTTTTTCGGGTTTTGGGTTTTCAGGATTTTGACTTTTCGGGATTGTGGGTTTTCGGGATCTTGAGGTTTCGGGATTTTGGGTTTTCGGGATTTTTGTTTTTCGGGATTTTGGGTTTTCGAGATTTTGAATTTCTGGAATTTTGGGTTTTCGGGTTTGTGGGATTTTGGTTTTTGGGATTCTGACTCCAACCCAAAAATGATCTGTAAATTTGAATTGTTCCACCCATTTAGGCTTTAGCTCAAATAGCAGTGCACGCACGGATGCATAGACAGACGGACGGCATGACGAAACGCCCTTTTTTGGAATTCTCGACCATCGAAATGTTAGCTTTGATACCAACCTCGACGTTTTTTTCCACACGAAACCAATACTGGCCTTATAAAGCATTTAAAAACTATTTAAGACTTTAAAACTTAAACTGCTTCTCAAAACTATTTTCTCCTGTTGTCCCAAAAATAAAATAACTATTATGGTTTTAGTTGAAAAACAATTATCTCTTATTTGATTTTTTAAATAAATCGAAATGCTATCTAAACGTATCAATCATTTGATTGATTTTCACATTATTTCACCTAGATAATGGATACATTCCCATTGAAGTTCAAAAACCCTTGTTAGTTGTTAAAAGCCACAAACTTTGAATGTTTTGTATACCTCCTATAGCAAACCCCGGAAACACATCAACACGGTTTTCCAATCAAACCATCATCCATCCTCTCAGTGTCCAACAGAGGTCAACAATTAGATCTGGCCTCAAAATCCAAAGCTGATTGGTAATCCATTATTTGAGGACTGCAATGGAAATCTGCATTTTACCAGATATGTACCTTTATACACATGGATTGCTCGGATGATGTGATAATGATACCGGGACAGAGCACAATCGAATCACATATTACACACAAACTCAGCCATCAGTTTCTATTCACTCTTCTTTTAGTTCCTCTGGTTTCTGGTTGCTGATGGTTGCTGCCCTGCCCACCCCCGATTGTGCGGTTGTGGTGGTGGATGTTGGTGATGTTGGTGATGTTAGAGATGTGCTGGTTCTTTTTGTTCATCTCCTTTTAATCCGTTTTCCCGAATGACGACGATGACGGCAGGAAAAGAAATGTTTAGTGAAATTTGGAACACATCGCTGTTTTGGCACACAAAACAGAAATTGCCGGAACCCATCCTACAGCATTTGGGAGCAATGTAAATGAGACTCCATTCATTTAAGCTAGCTACCAGGCAACCAAATCATCTATCCATCTGTATGAGTCCTTGCAACTAATGTGAAGTTATAAAATAATGCAGTCACAATTCCACCCATCAGTTACACGTTATACATGATAATGGTTTAGCTCGCAAGTCGCAACTAAGGTGGAGGAAGTACTGCAAACTGCAGTGATGTGTGCTGGCGAAGACAGTTTGGAATCAAGCCTCAGTTCCCGGGAAATCTACTTATTCCATTCGAACGGGATCATTTGGTTCCTGGAGTGCTTAATCCTATTGTTGTTGAAAAATATATATTTTTTTTCCTTCTCTCCAAAAGTTTTGTTCGTGGTTGTGAAGAATACTTTTTAAAACATTTATAGTTAAATAGGTTAAAGAAAAAATATTGGGAACTTACTCCATGTGGGGCATGTTCGAAATAGGTTAACATAAAATTTCGTTTCCTGCAGAAAATAGGAATTTAATCAACTGTTTGTTGGTTTAATTTACTCACAATTTTTGAATTCCAAATCATTCCAACACAATTTTCGGAAGGTTAAGTTTTGAAAAGTTAATTAAAATGAAAATTGCGGCTGAACATTTGCATACAGGGGCCAAATTTTGCAAGCATGAGTTCCTCTGTGTATACACAAATGGGAAATTTCAAATTTTGCGATTCCGCAAGAGTGGATTACAAATTTTTTGATAGATTACGTGTACACATGGGAAAATTTATTCACGCACATTTTAAGTGTGAATTGGAAGTGTACAGGGAAAATTATTCTTACCTGCGGAATCAGGCATAGAATAGGTCTGTTCATTTACTTCCCAAAACTGCCATTTTTATAATTTTTATATATTTTTTTTTACTTTTACAGAACTAACATTTTTGAAAGTAAACGAACACACCTAGAGGTGGCGTTTCAGGTTTGAATATAAATGATTAAAAATTTGACGTAAATTTGTCCTTTTACTAACTTTTTCCTTTCAATCAAACAAAAGTTTGCAAAGTTAGAGACGAGTGACAAGTTGAAAAACTTGATGATTTCATAATGAAGTAGTTGGACGGCTAAGAACAATTCAGTATATGAAGAATTACACATAGACATACTTTAACTTAGACGGAATTTGAAATATGTTTACCTATTTATAATATAAGTATAGGATTGTAGTGAAAATTTAGAAATTCAGGTCAAAACGAGAACAAAATACCCAAAAAAAAAAAATTTCAAAAGGCCAACCAGAGAACCAAACAAATATAACAAACAAACAAACCCTAGACCTGACACATCTCCTAATTTGGCGCATATACAATGTGTTTTTTTTTCCTTCCTTGGTATTTACTTTCTATTTGTGCTATTTTTTTTTTTTTAGTTTCATATCCTTTCTTATTTTATTTTTCCTTTTAAATCAGTCCACCACACCGCTAGGAAGGGAAACCATGTGAGCATATAGCATCATCGTAGTCCCTATTTAAAACCAAACCGTTCGTCGTCTGTCCGTGCTTCTTCCAAAAGACATCAGTCTGTGCACTTGTTTAGGCCATTTCCATTTGGATGTTGTTCATTTTGGTGTTTGACTTTTTTTCCGCGACCACTGCCGCCGCCGCCGCCATCTCGCAACCTCTTCCTGCGCAACACCGCAGGCAAATAGGAGCAGCACCTTCGCCTTCTATATATGTAGGTATATGTATGTAACCTACTAAAGCTCTTCACTTTTCTTCTTCATCTTCATTCAGACACTTCAGTGTCGGTCGGTGTGGTTATGGTCGTCCTCGTAAACCGACCCAATTTAGGGGTCGTGTTTAATTTAAAAAGTACATTTTCTGTTTATTTTGGTTAAAACGTGCAAGGACTCCAGAGTCATCAGAAGCTCAACGTAACATCGCCGTTGCTGTAGTCGTAACGCCATCATGGTTGTTTTAGGAAAATGTGTGTACACATATCTGAAGATATATAGGGTCTGATATACCTAGATATTATGACAAGTATAATGAGGGCGTTATAGTATCATCCTAACATCGCCTTGTTAAATGCTCATTTTGGGTCATTTATGTAGATAAAGTCTTGTTTAGGTGCAGAAATCTTACACCATTAACACGGTTACCGCTGTTCGACTTTTGTTGAAAGTTGAGAAGACCTTTTTGAGAAACTTTTCTCTATTTTAATTTCATTTTTTTTTTTTTACAAATTTAAGTCATGTAAACGGGTTTCTCAGTCCGATTTGTAGATTCAAGTTAAAGGTTTGTTTTTTATCTTGACATTTCGGTGTATCAAGATTTAACTGATTAAAAATTTTGATAAAGAAGGTTTTGTAGTATTTTTAAAGAAGGGATTAATTTGTTTTAATTTTATAAAGGGTGTTTTTTTGAGGGATATAGAACTTTGAAATGAAATAAAGTAAAGATGATTTTTTTAAAATTGACATGAAATTTACTTTATTCAAAAGATAATCTTCTGGCATTATAATTAAAATATGATTTCTGGCATATGACCGCGACGGCTGGCTCAGACGTAGTTTAATCTGGAGGTCCAATTTTCGAAGACTTTTTCCAAAATTTGTGGCCTTATATCGGCAAATCGGCAATATCGCGGCGAATGTTGTCCTTCATGTGGTTAATCGTTTTTTGATTATCGGCGTAGACTAGCGACTTCACATATCCCCACAGCACGGTCTGGGAGGACAATTCACGGGTCCGTAACGTGAAACTATGCGGTGACCCAACGTTTCCTTCAATAAATCAATTGTCACACGATTTGTGTGACATGTTGCGCCGTTTTGTTGAAACCACTGCTCCTACACATCATCAGTCAGTAATCATGGCTCTACAACGGTCACCATTGACTGTAACGTTCTGGCCAGCATCGTTTATAAAAAAGTACGGACCACCAAACCATAAAGCACACCTAACAGTCAGTTTTGGTGGATGTAACGGTGTCTCAGCATACACTTGAGGATTATCATCACTCCAAATACTGCAGTTTTGTTTATTGACGTATCCATTCAACCAACAAACAAAACAAACAAAATTCATTAATGAAAATTGGGATCAACGGCAATCTTGTTTTGGGCCCATTTCAGCACAATTTGGAAGCGTTGTTGAGGCGTCAGTCTATTCATGTTGAAATGCCGAACCAAACTAAAAATAAATCACTTGACAGCTGACAAAATGGACGCCATTTAAAATAGTGTTGTCAACTTAAAGTTCTATACCTCTAAGAACACACCCGTTATTTAGCTGCCGTTCTAATGGGTGATTTTTTAAGAGGTTTAAAACTTTTTTAAAAAAAAAAAACAAAAAAAATTCGAAAAAATGAATGAAATATTTATTTGAATCGATAGTTTGAACCTTGCAATTTAATGTTTAAAGATAATTTCATGCAAATGTTGACCGCGGCTGCGTCTCAGGTAGCCCATCCGCTGAGTCCAATTTTGGCATACTCTTTCACACATATCGGCCGGTATCTCACGAATGAATGCATGGATGTTGGCTTCCAGTGCGTCAATCGAAGCGGGCTTGTCCCTATAGACATTAGCCTTGACATACCCCCACAAAAAATAATCTAATGGTGTCAAATCGCACGATCTAGGCGGCCAATTGAAAGGCCCGAAACGTGAAATTAACTGTTCACCAAACTCGCCTCGCAATTGCGCCATTGTTTCGCGTGCTGTGTGGCATGTGGCACCGTCTTGTTGAAACCACATATCATGCAAGTCAAGAACTTCCATTTCGGGCAAAAAAAAGTTTGTTATCATCGCTCGGTAGCGTTCACCATTGACAGTAACGCTGCGATTCGCATCATCTTTGAAGAAATATGGCCCAATAATGCCGCCGGCCCATAAACCGCACCAAACAGTGGCTTTTTCGGGATGCATTGGTAGCTGTTGCAATGCTTCTGGCTGATCTTCACTCCAAATGCGGCAATGTTGCTTATTTACGTACCCATTCAACCAAAAATGAGCCTCATCGCTGAACACAATTTTTCGATAAAAAAGCGGATCCTCGGCCAGCTTTCCAAGAGCCCATTCACCAAAAATTCGGCGTTGTGGTAGGTCGGCTGGCTTTAGTTCTTGCACCAGCTGTATCTTAAAAGGCTTTACGCCCAAATCCTTCCGCAAAATTTTCCACGTAGTGCTGTAACAAAGGCCTAACTGCTGGGAACGGCGCCGAATCGACATTTCGCGGTCTTCTGTCACACTAGCTGATACGGCCGCAATATTTTCTTCACTACGCACAGTACGTAAACGTGTTGGTGGTTTAATGTCCAACAAAGTAAATTTGGTGCGAAATTTGGTCACAATCTTCCGAATAGACTGCTCAGAAGGTCGAGAATGCCGATCATAAAATGGAAGCAGCGCGCGATGAACATTTCGAACCGAGCACGAATTTTGATAGTAAAATTCAATAATTTGCAAGCGTTGTTCATTTGTAAGACGATCCATGGTTAAATTGCAAACCAAACTGAAGCTGTTTGACAGTGACACAAGGTACTAAACACACGTCAGCTGTCAAAACCAGTGTTGCCAAAACCAAACCAGCTAAAAAATCACCCGTTATAAAAGGTTAATTTTCTGGGGAATGACTCCTTTGATAATTGATTTTCCTATGTGGTTTATTTTTTTTTTGTCTTTTGATCAAATTATAGAAAATGTCCCCTGGATGGTTTCCTGGAAGGATTCAACTCCTACAGAAGGTTGTAAAAATGACCAATTTTCTCGCATTACTTTTCATAATGAAATCAATGAGATTTTTCTACTTCCCAAACTTGTGCAGTTTAACATAAATAAGCAAGCTACTACTTGAACTATGTTTGACTCTGGTGGTTCATAAAGGACACTACTGAAGGGCTCCCGAAAATTAAGCTAAAAAATATTTTTGGAAAATGGCTAGTAATTTTATTTGGCTAAAAATTGAAAAAAAAAAGCCAGAGATATTGGAAATTCTGGCAAAGAGACATAGAAAAAAGGCAGAAACTTAAATAGAATTTGTTTTTAAAAAAGGCCAGAATATATTCTAGCGTAGTTTCCAAAACGCGTCGACGTACATGGAATTTTGGTTGTATTTTTTTGTCAATATTACGGAAAACAAATTATTTAATTTATGTATTTCTTGAGGCTTTAGCAGAGCACTTCAAACCTCCCTCTGGTTACATTTCTGTTTTGGAAGGCAATTTACTGGTCAATTTCGCTATATTATGCGTTCATCGAACTTTTTCTTAAATAAGTTGGTTGATCATTTGCTGTTGGCAAGTAGCGCCACCCTGCTGGGACTTTACTCTGTAGCGAATACCGTTTACTGTTACACGCTGATTAACCTCACTTTAAAAAAGAAATGGTCCGATGGTTCCACCAGCCTAGGGATCGAACAAAACTTTGCCTATTTTCTGGGAAGTAAGGGCGCGGAAGCCCACAGTGGTCCGTTTGTTGAATTTTCCACGCATTTTCTTGACAAAAATTAATAAAATTTGCTATACTTAGGCCCAGTTTTTCAGTTGTGAGTTAATCCAGAGCTAACCATAGCTGACTCTAGAAGTCAATTAACCCACTGTTAACTAAGCAAGCAGTTTTTCGGGGGAGAATGCAAGCGGAACGATTAAACAAACTCGTTGGATAACATCAAAAGCATCTGTTCTGTTAATCCTGAGTTAAGTCACCAACTTTGATGGGTTAACTCGGGTTTCACTTTAATCTCGCACTGAAAAACTGGACCTTAATAATTTGAAGACGTTGAATACATTGGTATTGCTTACTTTTGACTTTCTCTAGAGGGCAAGTATTAGGTTAGGTTAGGTTGATGGGCTGACAGTGGATCTTGTTCCCGTCACACTTAGATCAATATTGATCCATTGTGGTACCCTGATGGATTGGACCATCCCTTTAAATAAATAACCTATGAAATCCTATGGAGTATCAAGCCATTTGGAGGCGTTGATGAAGTTCATTAAATTTAAGATGTTATCACCTGTTGTCTTCGAGATTTCTGCTAGATCGTTGAAGAAATAGCTACCCAAAAATGTTTTCCTTATATTGCAGAGTGCCGGACAATGACCTAGGTAGTGAAGGGTATCCTCCTCCACTTCTTCGTCTCCGCAGCCTCTGCAAATGTCTGCAGTACTTAGTCTTATCTTCTTTCTATGATAACCTAAGTGATTATGCCCTGTGATAATTCCTATCAAAAGATTCAGGGATCTTTTTGTCAGGTTCATAAATTTGTCCGTTTTTTTCTTATTGTAGCTAGACCACAGTTTCTTTGTAGTGGTACAAGTTACGAGTGAGTTCCATCTGTCATTGGAAAGTTCTATTATCTTCTTACCAATTTCCTGTTTAATTGCACAGGGTGGAATTTTAACACCGGAGTCTGTTAGGCTTGGTTCTAATGATGAACCAGTCTTTGCCAGTTCATCTGCTTTTTCATTTCCTATAATTCCACTGTGTCCAGGGACCCAGCAGAGTCTGATATTGTGCTGCGTGGCAAGAACTTTTAGCTCCTCGCGACAGCATGAAACCAGTTTGGATCTTATTTCTGTGGCAGAGATAGCTTTGATCGCTGCTTGGCTGTCAATGTAAAAGGTGATATCAGCCTATGGTATCGCCAGCATTGAGACCTGTTCAGCAGCCTTAATCACTGCCAGAACCTATAAGAGTTGGCTAAAAAGAGGGACTCTGAGAAGAAGCCCGAACCTACTCCTATATCCATCTTCGATCCGTCGGTGTAAATTTCTACCATCGGTTTATTTGATTGTTGTAAACCAGCATCCCATTCCTCCCTTGTGGGGATGGAGACAGAAAATGGTTTTTCAAAATCTGTACGGGGGGTTGTGTAGTCTGTGCATGCATACCCCTCCGTAAATTTGTTGATAATCTGTGCATGACCCACGGAGCTCTTTTTCCAGCTTTTGGTCTGGCTTAGTCTTTGAGCACTGTAGGCTGCAGCCTCTTGCACGAATAGATCTAGTGGTCTTAAGTTGAGTATGGTTTCCATTCCCGCAGTGGGTGTGGACCTCATTGCCCCTGTGATTCCCGTGCACGCTAGTCTTTGAACTTTGTTAAGAGTTTTATAATTAGTTGATTTTTCCATCGCGCTCCACCAAACCAGGCTACGATATGTAAGAGGGCAAGTATTGCTTTCGTGTAAAAAAAAACGTCGAAGTTGTAATCAAAATTGAGATGATTGAGAAATCCAAAAAAAATGGGTTTCGTCATGCCATCCGTCGTCGTGCGCCATACACGTTCGTCCGTATGTCCACTGTATTTTGTGCTAGAACCTAAGCGGTTGAACCGATTTGCTTAAGATTTGGTACAGAGCATTTGTATGTGATTCCCTAGAGGAGAAATTTGAATTTTTGAATGAGCTCATAATATTTTTCTGGATGGTGTTGGTGTAGGATGTACATAGGTACCTATTTGAATCTGGGGTAAGAACAAAAATTCTGACAGATGAAAATTGTAAAATAAACGTCATCGAAATTTCATAGAAAATTTCTGAATTTTTTAAAATTGTTGAAGCGTATGAGTCATCAAGGCAAAAATTCCAAAAATTACTGAATAAAAATGACACTGAAAAAACTTACACTTGTAATCCTGACTCACTCTTAAGCGCCTCGGTCAAACACTCTATTGCTAAAGTGTTACTACTTTTCCGTGTAGATAATTCTATTTATAAAATTTATATATGTAAAGCTTTTACCTTGATATGAGCTATTCTTTCGCTTGGAGTTGATGTCCTATTTTCTTCAATATCTCCATAACAATTCAATCAAAAAGTTTCCTTAATACCTTTAAATTTCAAATGTCGATTATACAATTAAGTTCGCAATACAAACAGTTTTAAATTATTTCGATTTTATCATCCATTTGCATTCTCTTCTTTTTTTTTAATATTTTCAATGATGATGATGATGACTATTTTCCTCAATCATATAGTTCGTGGCATAGTTAAGTTCTGCAAGTTTTCAAGCTTGTTGAATTTCATCGAATTTCGAGGCCATTATAAATAAGGCAGTTTAATTGAGGCCAACCAGGGGTTTTATACAAATTCAATATGAGGACTTTCGAATTTACTTTTTTTTTGTTGTTGTTTTATATATCGATAACAACCATAGTCACTTGGTGGTAACCAACTATAGTAACTACCACAAATAAGTTAGGTCCGATAATAATAATGTTACTATCGCCCTAGTGGCAGTGAATGTCAGACAATAATTTTGTTATGGTTGTGTTATTTTTATTGCAAGCCACCACCCAATCCGTGGTATTATTTTCTGGTAGAATATGGGTGAAAAGCAGGTCAAGTTGCACTTATAGATTATTATTATGTATTTACTCGAATGCGGCAAAGTGCATTACTGAGTTTTTATTTTTTATTTCTTTTCGGCTAGTTACATGTGGAGCTACCTATAGACTGCGGGAATAGAACGAAAGGCGGTTTCTAAGGAAAAAAAATTCTGAAATTGATATAGTTAACTTCTTATACATTTATTATGTATTTATTTTTAAAAATATATGCGTACCTACTTTTACTTTTAATGTACAGGCTGTAGGGTATACCCAAGGAAGGTTTACTACTATATCTAAGCTATATGAAATTTTAATCCAAACCAAAAAAAAATCTTACTCCAAAATATATCTGATGAAAGGCAACAACTGGAAAAAAATAAAACATGGGTGGGGGTAAGCAAGTAAGTAAAATTGAACCAAGCTTTGTATTTATAACTTACAAATTAGTCAAAATGAAATATACTACCCAACATAAAAAGTGGAAACACTGAAACGAAAATTATACCTAGTCCTCACCCGAACTTATACGAGAATTGAGTTGCTCTCTTTGATTTTTTGATTTTTACGGCCGTCACTTTAAACAAATTCTCTTACCACATTTTTTTAAATCTTTTTGAATTTCATTCACAACGATTTATATAGCTTGGGAAATATGTACCTGTGTACTATGGAAAAGGTTTTCGATTCGTAAAAAATCGAACTCTAGAGAAATTGCTCCCGGAATTCTATCTGTCTTTCTTAAAACTATGATTATGAACCCTTTTTTTTGAGTTTTTTAGTGATTACCTGCAGGGGAATTTAATTTTTTTAATAATATTGCATAAACAAATTTTCTTTTTGGAAAAATCAATATTTTTAAAACGAGTTAATGATTTTTTTTTGAAATTAAGTTTTTAGATGTATGCATATCATATATACTTAAAAATGGTATCCCAATTTTTTTTTAAAAACGAACTGTTACAGCTGTTGGAACATTTTGAATACCATAAAATGTGTAAATTTGTGTAAATTATTAACCGGCGCGGTGATTTTCTAAAAATTAATGGATATTTTCTTGTTCGTGTAGTATTCCATTATTGAGTCTCTCAATCTTTATATCAAAGACATAATACAATATAAATCGAAAATATCTATAAATTAAAAATTTATTCGTGTTCAATAACTTTGGTAGGTCTTATTTGACCCACCCTGTATAAAAATAATTTTTTTAAGAACATATTGCTCCAATAATTTGATTTTTTCCATAAATTATTTTTTGTTCCATTATTCAGACAGCGCTCTTCGTTTTGAGATTAAAACATTTGTAGGAGCTGTTTTAGCTATTTAAAGAACAAATTTCATGCTTCTTGACCATTTTCTCTAATTTATTGTATGTATATATGTGTTCATATGTTTTATAATATAAAATCTTTAAAATTCTAAGCAACTGGCACCACAAGAGCAAGTACGTGCGACCCAGTCATTAATTTTATTTGTAATGGTTAGGCTTAATTCACACGAGGGTTGTCAGTTTAGGGGTTTCTCCCTATAGATTGATGGTTTTCTTATTTTCGTTGCGAAGATTGGGGGAATTATTTTTTAAGTTAGGAAATTCTTGTTCTCGAATTAAATCTAGTACAAAAATTCTACACTATCAATAAATAATGAACAAAATTTCCTTTTGAATGACCATTGTGCCCATCGATTGTTAATGCCCTTTGTTTGAATTCCCAAACTCTTGCCATTCTTAGAGACACACACAACTACCTCATAAAACATACCTGCTCTACTTTTCTCCTTATTTTTGCTGTGGTTGGATATCTACATATTGTAGATTTTGCTATATATTATAGTCTAAACTTTTACGAAATCCCAAAAGAGTCTACTAAAGTAAATTATTCTCAAAACTTCAAAAAACATAAAACTTTGGCAACAAAATAAGGGTTTTTTTTTGTTCAAATCTGGTGGGATATTTAATTTGTCATCTGCCAACACTGATTCACAATAAATTGCCAATACCAATATATATTCTCGAGATGCTCTCACTATGATCAAATATTCTTACGCAAGAAACAATGACAATAAGTAAATTCACACCATGCATAGATATCACTTAGATGGGCCAGAATGCTAAGTCTGACTAACAGTGAACAGAACTCATAAAATGTCCTTGCTACATCAGTTTGAACAATTTTTAAAAATATATCACCTTCCTTAATGTTTTCGGGGCTAAATAGGCTAACTTTAATGCAAACACATTTTTATAAATTTGAGTTCAAGAAATGAGTTGGAAAATTACAGTTCTTTACTATTTCTTATTTTTAAATATTATTTTAAATTCTTTAAATTAAAGCCATAAACTATCAAAAACTTTGTCTTGAATTTTTGTATACCTAGTTAAGTTTGTAACTAAATGTACATTATTATGTTTTTAACACGAAACTGCATTTATTATGTTTTCCTCTTTATAGGTATAGGTTAACATTAGCATAAATACAAAACTGCACACATATACATATATAGTTATACAACCCAATGTAAAGTTGTATTTAGGTTAGTGTGCAACGAGCCATATAGGGAGTAACGACATTGTGATGAGGAAGTCAAAGGATAAAATGTAAACAAAAAATAAAACATACTGATGCAAAAACAAACAAAATAACTAACAAATAATTCATATTTCTTTACCTAGGTAAAGTCACTTCGGAAACGCAAAGGCATTCCTGCAATTTAAAACTTTCTGTGCCATTCACCGCCGAAATTGTTGTTGGCACCTGTTTTATATAATTTTATCTCAATCTGTGTTCTTTTTCAACTTGAAGTTGGGCAGAGGGAAAATAATTACAATCGTGCTTTCTGGATTTCTTCTAACGGCATAGTATTGCTTTTATGAAAAAAAAAACACCTATCCCTATTGCAGGTTTCAGTGAACACGCCCAACCCATTCCAACACGAGACGCTATTACCTACAAAGTCCCCTTTCACACGAGGAAACTGAGGTTCCAGCAGGTAGGAAAGAAGGGTGAACAAAATCTCCCCGGTCAACAATTGAGGAGATTTTTTTGACATTCCTTTTTACACTTAAGGTAGTGTGCGTTCAACCAACAGACTTTATATGAAAACTACAGAGATTCTCCTGCGATTTCATTTCTTCGTGTGAAAGGTACAAGAGATTTTAGAAGAATTTAAAAGAAAACGTCAAAAAATCTCCAGCAACTTGTTTCTTCGTGTGAAAGAGGACAAAGCATCCGAGGCGAGAATACTATTCAGAAACTGATGTTTAAAGATAAAGGAAGCCGTGTTTTTTTGCAAGCCCGGGGAGATTTGGTTGAAAAAAATGACATCGGGGATTAGCGACGCCATTACAGAAACAAAATGGATTTTCCATACAAACTATCGATAACAAGTATGCAATTCACGCCAGTAACACAGTTTTTCTCCATGCTTAAGTTAAGCCCCGAGAATTCTCCGCGCTTAGCTAAGACCGAAAGGGATTAGTTGTTGTTGCATTTAACATGGAAATTGCAGGACAGGACGTCGTTTTTTTCGATCGATTTCCTCAGGGCTTGCAAAAAAACACGGCTGGAATCACACTGAGCACCAACAGTTTTTTTTTTCAAATTCAATTTAGGAATCTCGTCCCATGTACTAACACACATCATGTCAAGTTGTGGAAGATGACCTTTTAAAAGGCATCAATTAAGCTATATAGTTGTATTAGCAAGTTCATGCGTCGTTATCCTCATCTTGTGACTTCTGCAAACATCAGTGCCCTTTGAAAATTACTAAGAACGATGCAAAAAAGTGTCTATACAACAGATTCATCGTCATAGAATTCAAAAGTAAACAGGCAGAGGTGTTTCTCCACACTGCATGTCAACTTTATAACCTAATTATATTAATTATTTTATGAAACCTTTGTCTTCATCATGTTTCCTAATTATATGCTTTCGAAAAGCACAACGAAATAAAATGCACGACTGTGTCGCACGTACTTGCTCTTATAGTTCAAGATGTTTAAAATAATTGTTTATATACAGGGTCTTTCATTAAGCGCTTCCTATCTTTAAATTTAAATAAAACAAAGTGTATGTACATACATTTATGTGAGATATCATCGAAATTTTGTATTCGTTTGAAAGGCCTATTGATGCCATTATGTATGGAATACAACATTGTTCAAACGTCCACCGCAGCTTCTCTGGGTGGCACGCATGCGTAATTTTCCATGACTCTGGCGCATAAATCAGGCTGAATTTGTCCGATGGTATAGGTTATGTTGGCTTTGAGGGCCATTGTGGTTTGTGGCCTATTCGCATAGACCTGCGACTTCAGAAAACTCCACAAGTAAAAGTCTAACGGGGTTAAATCGCACGATTCCGATCCCCTCCACGTGAGATAACCTTGCCCTCGAATTGCTCGTGCAGAATTTCCAATGTGGCGTGAGCTGTGTGGCACGTAGCGCCGGCCGTCCTGTTGAAACCACATATTGTTGGTGTCCATATCATCCAATGCAGGCCAAAAGAAGTTGGTAATCATCGACCTATAGTGCACGACGTTGAGGGTGATAGCCTGGCGAACGTTGTTCTCATACAAATATGGACCGATGAAGCCACCAGCCGAAAATCCACACCAAACAGTGACTTTTTCGGGGTGAATTGGAATCCTTTGGATCTCATGTGGATTGGTATCGTCCCAAATTTGACAATTTTATTTGTTGACATACTTATTCATCCAGAAATGGGCCTAAAGCTGAAGATGATTTTTCGATGAAAATTAGGGTCAGTTTCCAACTGCTCTGGAGTTCATCCATCGAACACACGTCGTTGCCTAGGTCAGTTGAATTTTGTATATCTGCGAAAGGCCGAGTTCTTGTGAGCGACGCGAAATCGACTGCCTCGGATTCTCCTGCACACTCCCACGGACAGCGGCGATGTTTTCGGCAAATCTTGCGTTTCGTCGACGTACGGGTGCATCTACGGTTGATCGTTTAGGTACTGAACCAGTGCGAGTGCCTACGTTCTGTAACTCTCGCATGGTTAAAAGTGGTCGAGAAACTATGAAAAATGGAAAAAAACTCATACGATTTGTTTCAATTTTCATCGTTTCTCGACTGATTTTCTCGATGCGAGAGTTACAGAACGTAGGCACAGTTGTCTCAAAATTTATTCACGCACGGGACGTTGCCCGAACAGAACACCCATTTTGATAAAACAATTTTATCATTTGCATGTGTTGTTGAACGCTACATCCGTCCATGGTGAATTAGCAAAACAGACTGAATAAATGACAGCCAATTTGACAGATGTAGCTTCCACAATATGGCCGCGTTTGGAAGTAACTATTGAAAGACCCTTTATATAAATTTTGTTTATGGTAAAAATTCTATGTATTACTGAAGAGCCAGGTAAAAAACTTAAAATTGCACTTGTTAGGATATTTATTCAAAAAAGCTTTTAACAGCATTAAGTGCACAAAAGTTAGATCTATGCTTTTTTTTTTTTTTCTAAGCCATATAACAGATTATGGCCAGATGGGCCAGCGGTACCTGAAATTCTAACAATAGTTAGGGAAAATGTCCTAGAAGAAGTAAGTGAGGTCAAAGCTATAACAATTGGCATCACTTGGGAGATGTAACATACATTCAAAGCATAATGGAAACATAATATTTTCAAACTACATAATAAGCTAAAGATTAATAAATGCAAAATTTTAATAAAATAAAAAAAAAAACGCCATCCTGTTCATCCAACAAAATTAAAACTCTTAATTATTAAATCTGTAAAATTAAGCGCAGACCAAATTCTAAATCGTTTTGTCATAGTGTAGAAACTCTGCACTCAAACGTTATCCCTTAAACTTTCACAAAATCAAAGCTGTAAAAGAGTGCAAACGAATACATAACGAATATGGGACTGTGTCATTCCTTATATGATTCAGGTTCATTTATGTAAATACATATATAAATTATTCGTTTTGCAAAACCTGAAATTGTAATACTTTTATACTAATTGGCTCATTGACACTTTCCTATTGTCTAATATATTAGCATTCACGCCCAATAAAGACATATACTAAAACTAGGATAACACATATGAACATAAAACCCAAAATATCCAAAATCACATCCCTATACAAAAAAAAAAAAAAAATAAAAGGACTGGCATCTTGGGATAACGTCTTTCATATCCTACAAAGGTACAGACATCGACACAAGACAATATCCAAACAGTATCAGCCAAGAACTAATATTTATGACTGTATCGCATTAAAAATCACCTAAATTGTCCCCTAAGTCAATACTAACAACGACATCGATTTCTGGCACATTCGCACGTATTAATACAAATATATTTGTTATAGGGCATGAACGCACCTATATAAATGAAGATGAGGATATCTCAGCTCCTCATATATGTATAAATGAAGACATAAAACGTATATATATGTATCAATTTTAACTCAGAAAATGGGTGTGAAATTGTGGTAAACACGAAAGAAAAGGATACTTTTTATGAAGGCTTGCGGCATCATAATTCATAGCCAGACGACAGATTGTGAATGTGCACAAATTGTTCATTGGCATTCGTCTCCATCTCTGTCTCTGTCTATGTCTCTATCCCCGATACGAAAATTTTATGAAAAATGATAGCTATTGATTCTATCCACTGTGATAATGAATTATCTGCGACGAAGGAAATACATATCAATGAATTTGTAAATACGTAATAAATCTATTGGGCATCAATGGGATTTGTGTTTTAATTATCAGAATAGTTTTGATATTGAGGTAAGGAAGCTTAGCTGATGAATAATGAAAGCTGAAAGCACTAATCAACAAAGACGTTGATATGCAAGGTACATATATTAAAGGTACTATCATTAGCGTTTAAATTTTTGTTCAGTTCTGCGCATCTGTGATAATGGCGGATCCAGTGTCTCTTTACTTGTCAAAATGCTTATATTTGTTGTTGTTTCTAGTAATGCCACGTGCAGTTTTCGTGGACACTCGAGCCGCCATGTTTAATTTCTGGCTGACAACCTGCGCAATATATTACCTTAGATTTGTGTACTGTGGTTGATATGCACCAATCACGAATTCTGTTGGAACAGATTAAAAAAAAAATAGGTTGGCCTTTCGATGTTTTCAGAACTTTATCCATGAAACTTTAAAGTCCATAAAATAACGGGTGATTTTTTAGAGGTATAGAACTTTAAGTTGGCAACACTATTTTAACTGGCAGCCATTTTTTCAGCTGTCAAGTAATTTATTTTTAGTTTGGTTTGGCATTTCAACATGAATAGCACAGATTAGCCATATGAAGATGAGAATATTTCGTACGTTTCACCCTCCAAAACCCATTTGATTACATTTTTGTATTTGTAATTTCATCCCGCGTCGATGAATAGATGTGAATTCTAACAACAATTTAACCAGGTGTGTGAAGACCCCTACTGTCTATGTGTGAGGTTTTTATACACAAATTCTCATTTTTTATATTCAATCTGACAGTTCAAGCTTGTAGGCAAATTAAAATGGCTGCCAGGGATTCTCATCTTCATGTGGCTAATCTGTGATGAATAGACTGACGCCTGAACAACTCTGTGCAAATTTATATATTTCGAAAATCATGGTTCTGTTCGAAATACTTATCGCGCGAATTTTGTATAGCGATGAAGTTCAATAAACAAAACTGCAGTATTTGCAGCTTATGCTGGATTTACACGACTGACAAATTGGCATTTTTTTGTCATTATACTGCCAAAAGAATGAATTTTTCCATTGTTCTGTCATTTTTTTGACAGTTAAATGCCAGAATACTGCCAATTTGTCAGTCGTGTAAATATGGAGTGTTTGTTTTTATTCCAATGCATACCTTTCATAGGGGTCGCTGTTTGCAGTTTCGGTCTGAGTCTTCTGCACATTGGAGGAAAAAACTAATAAAGAGGATATTGAAATCTTTAAAATAATAAACAAACACTTATTAATTTCAAGAATTACTTTAAATTAGAACGATTTAGAGAGAAAATAAGCAAATTATGACTTTGATAGCAGTTGTACGATATTCTAAGACTTTATCTAAACCGAAATAGCGCCCCCTATCAAGGGCCAAGGCGTTACAATGCATTAGGGATCGAAACGAGCACTCCATATTATATATCCTCTAAGATTTGGAGTGATAATAATCCTCAAAATCCTCAAGTGTATGTTGAGACACCGTTACATCCACAAAAACTGACAGTTTTGTGTGCTTTATGGTTATTAGTCCATACTTCTTTAAAAACGATGTTTGCCAGAACGTTACACTCAATGGTGACCGTTATAGAGCCATGAATACTGACCTTTTCGTTCATCAATTGAACAACCATAATGTGCAGGAGGTGTCGTTTCAACAAGACGGCGCAACATGTCACACAGCTCGTGCAACAATTGATTTATTGAAGGAAACGTTTGGTAACCGCATAGTTTCACGTTACGGACCCGTGAATTGGCCTCCAAGTTCGTGCGATTTAAAGCCGCTTGACTATTTTCTGTGGAGATATGTGAAGATCGCTAGTCTACGCCCACAAGCCCGAAATGATCGACGAGGACAACATTCGCCACGTTATTGCCGATATAAGGCGACAAATGTTAGAAAAAGTCATCGAAAATTAGGCTTCCATATTAGACTACGTCCAAGCCAGCCGTGGCGGTCATATACCAGAAATCATATTTAAATTATAATGCCAGAATATTATCTTTCGATTAAAGTAAATTTCATGTCAATTTAAAAAAATCATCTTTGTTTTATTCCATTTCAAATAAAACAACCTTTCGAAGAGTTATTTAATTGTAAATGTTATCTATTTGCGAAATGATAATCCCCTAAGAAGACTTTGAAAACTTTTGAAGCACTTATTTTAATCCTTTTCAGTAATATGTATAATTGTTTCCCATTTTCAGATTCTTATTTTAAATAAAGTTTGTTAGAATTCTAAGTAACTATTTGCCATGAGATAAAAGTAGTATACCTAGTTCAACAGAAGTTTTTTTTTCATGCAGCTTAACAAGTCAAATTCGAAAGTTCTTCTAAGGACTCTCAAAGTTTTTGTATTCTACGAAAATTGTGTAAAGTCATGCATGATAAACATAGACATCTAACGGTTCTTTTATTTCATACCACACCAAATGGCGTTTATCATCAAATGTTTTTTTTTTCTACATTACTTAAAATATAGTTTAGAATATCTCTTTGCAAAACTTTGAAGCTTTTGTGTTAGATATTTTATATGTGATGCAAAAATGAGCACAGTGCATATCACCATAATTCAAACCCCAAAGGACACTTATCCATTTACGAGCTGACAATAGTGGAAAATACAAAAAAAAAATAAAGATATATAAATATATTCTGATACAAATGAAAAAGTTAAAAAAAAAAAGAAATGCCAAAAGAAATTCACAAAGCAATTTTTCTCTCTCCAAAATGTAGTAGGTTTTTTTTTTTGTTGCTTTTTTATGTTGAACATTCAAGTTTTCATGCAGCTTCAGTGAACACTATCCAAGTAACCAATAAACTGTGGTGCATATTCATATATAGGGATACAAAAAAGACTCTTTAAGTCTTAAATAGATAAAGTGCTTTTATCGGTTGAACGTACTTGTTCTCATATTATATGGAAATTACTGTGGATCTTATAGATAAAATAGTAAGAGATATAAGTTGTTACTTTTTGAATTTTCCGCTTAACAACTTGAAATGCAAAAACTGATCTCGCTTCCTTCCTTAACAATCTGGCAATATAACTCTGTCAAGTTTGAAGCAAAGCTGCATCATATAATTTGTGTTTGACAGCCAATTTAAGCAGACAACGAATTGTTTTTTTGAGAAATTGGACAAAAATTGAAATACATTTGTGACTCAACAAGTATTAGTTCTTGCATTTAAAAAAAAAAAACGAAGAAAGAGTTTAAAAAAACAGGTAACTATGGGGTTTCCTTATTTTCAATTTTAATGGTAAGGAAATTGTGTTCGTGAAAAGTGAAGAACATTAAAGGAAAATTTTCAGCGAAAAGTTGACAAAAACACTAAACTATCAGCAAGGAATGTGAAATAAAGTATCGGCTCTTGGGCAATACCACCGTAGCTACTCATTCGGTTTCCTTAAAGTATTATTACAAAAGAACAAACATTAATTGAATAGAATGACGTTTACTTCATTGCTTATAAATACAAGGTGGCGCAAAAGTATTCACCCGGCGCAAAAGTGGAAAACTACCGACGAATTATTCCGAAGGGAAGTGAGTGCAAATTGGACGATAGTAAGATCGGGAAGAAGATTCTTCTTTTTTGAGGACAGGCTGGAAAAATGCTGTTTTCCATCTACTTGTAAAAAGACTAGTAGAGTAGGACAGATAAGATTTTGGCATCGTAGAAGAACACCTCTGCAGAACAATTAATAGGAGGGATACTATCCGGGCCAGCGGATTTGTGTATATCGAGATCTTTCAGCACTCTTGAAACTGAACGAATACAAAAGAAGATTGGTCCCATGAAATCGTTTAAGTTCTCAAGTACAGGAGGAGTCATATCAATTTCTGACATCGTCGAATTCATAGAAAACTCTGCCTCAAGCAAATTGGCTTTATACAGTGAGCTGACAGTTTAAGCCAAAGACGAAGTAGTATTTCGTATGTTTTTTTTACAAATGGCCAACAATTTTTACTACCTTTGAGACATTGCAGTTAGTACCTTAAATTTTGATAATTCCAAAATTTGATTCGTCGAATATGACCGTTACAGTTATATCTTGTTGAAGTTTATTTTGTATTTGTTTACTTCACAAATGTCAAAGTAAAAATGACATTTTCCGCCACTAATAAAAATTTTGACATCTTCCTATGTTTTAGGCGTCTTCAGTTTAAGTTTTGTAAGAAAATAGGTTTAGTATGATAGATACTAGTTAAAAATTAAAATAAAGAACATTTTAGTAAAGAGTTTTAAAGTTAGTTAATTATTAAGTAATTATACTAATACCTTAATATTAGGCTTTTTAAAATTTTGCACCAATGTATTTCGTAGAATAATTGTTTTTGTTCTAGTATTTTAATAACGTTGGTTAGTAGTAAGTATGTCTGTAACTATATGTTATCTTTGTTAAATTATTTTTCGGAAAAAGGTAAATTCTATATTTCGAAGCCAATTTTACTGATTTTTTTTTTTAAGTGTTCCTATAATTAACACTGAAGACAGGCATACCAAATTTCTTTTTTGAAAATATTTTAAAATTTGTTCACATAATTATTCCCGAAAATTTTTTTTTTAAAACCGCTAAAACGATTTTAAAAATTGTTTTGCACAAATTAAATAATAACATTTTTTTATAAGTAATTATACTTCCCCAAAAAATGTTGGTATTTAAATTTTTTCACTTGGACGTACTGTTCAATCGTGTAACTTGCCATGGGGATTTGGCATCAGTAACTGAATAATAAACAAAAAATTTAACAGACGTCACCAAAACAACATGGCCGCCACAGGCCGTCAAAATCTTCCTGCGCCAATTACAAAATCCTTTAATATGCATATGTAAATATTGTATCTGGACTGTTCCATTTCCCAAGAGGTATTTTCGATGACTCTCATTTTCATTAAGAATATGGAACTGAGTACTAGAGAGGAACTTCATTTTCAAATCATTAAAACAAATCTTTGTTCATAATTATTATATAGGGATGATCCCTGATGATTATGCATTGCATTGAGGTTGGAAAGCGTATCAGCATTTTTAAAGCAGTGTTTCGTGGTGGTCATTCAAATTCTGACTAATAATTCACTAATTGCAACTGTTTATGGAGCCTCATGAAGTTCTAGTTTTTTTTTTTAATACTTCCACAGATGTACCACAAGGTTGCATCTCGAGCCCTCTATTGTTTGCACTATATTTATTGATGACATCACAAAAATTCTACCACCCAGCGGGAGTGGTTGAGGAACACTGTAGCTAATTAGATATGCAGATTAAAAAAGTAAAGTCAATTGCTGTCGAGTGTTTAAAATGGATGGTGAGAATGTACCCCAATTTTTAGGCTAAATGCTTCAGAAGCCTTATTTAATTTTTTAAAAACACGCAATAACTCTTACGTCAAGTTTTTCAGTTAACTCATCAAATTCGTTAAGCTAACTCAGGATTAACTGAATATGTAGATGCTTTTGATGTTTTTTCGTCGTTCTGCATGCATTTTCAACCGAAATACTTCTTCCTCAGTTAAATGTGGTTTAATTAACTTTTATACAGTTAGCTAACTCTGGTTTAACTCACTACTGCAAAACTAGGCCTAAGTGAAGATTATGTAACGGTGTGAAAGAATACATTTATTCGTTAATAGCATTTATCAAAAAGTGTCACTCGATGGGAATTTCGAGACCTGTTTGTTAATAAATTACATTAAATAAAGAAGCTAGAGGATAAAATATTATTAATATAAGACAGGATTTTTAAAATTTTGTCATTTCCAATTGGGATTATGAAACTTAAATGAATTAAATGATTCCAATCAAAAATCAAAGTGAACCCGTTCCATAAGTATTGCCACAAAGAGTATTTCAAATCACCAAGAGTTTGATATCGAAAGGATATTATAATCGATCGGAATTCATAACAGGGGTGATTGTGTAAGTTTCAACTCAATCGGGTGGTTATATTGGGCTTAAGCTTATTTTGATATTTTATTGTGTTCAGCGCCATCTTTCAGAAAAAAAATTGAAATCATTTTTTTTACGTTTACTTCACACTTAACAAAAAATTATTATTGTATAAGTTTCAGCTTACAATTAAAATATAATAAAATGTCTAACTCTAATTTTGATTTTCTTGCAATTCCATAACTTGCATTTATATTTAGCTTTCTCATAACACAATTGATTTTTTTAGGTTAAATAAGGAAAGCATTAGATACGTTCAACATTTATACATATTTTTGCTTCGTGTGATCTCATGTGATAGACGAAAAAGCTATTAGTTTTGTTTGGTGCATTCACTGAAGACTTCTCAAACCCTTTGCGTTGGTTTAGTCTTTTAGAGTTAAAAAAAAACTTGACATTTGTATGTTGTTTTCAGTTCTTTGTTATGCTATACATTTACAATCGCATACTGTAAGGATTTCTAAAAGAAATATACATATATATAAGAACACCTGGGGCATTAAAAATCGACCTTTAGAAGCATCTACCTTATAATACTATAGTTTCAATGACTTCTAACCTTCATACTGGAAATTAAATAATATATTTGATAATTAACAGTTATGGTACTTTAAGGCCCAATTTTTCAGTGCGAGATTATCCTAGTTTCGGCGTTAAGCCCGAGTTTACTCCTGAAATATTGAAACATGTTTTTCAGTCAATTTAGATCCCGAGTTTCTGGATAAGCTAAATAGGTATTTCTGAAAGATGTGTGTCAAAAGCTTTTAAAATCGAGGTGCGACAGTCACACTAAAGGGTGATTTTCATATAGTGGCACCATCTCGAATTCGATAGCGAAACATTGATCTCTATACTGTCACACTTCGATATCGATAGATTTTTGTCAACTAGGAGTTAAATTTAATTCTCCACTGAAAAACTACTTTTAATTTAACTTGGTAAAAATTAACTAACTCTGATGTAACTCGGACCTAAAAACAACGAGGTAAGACAATTCATCATTTTTCAAAACTTGGCAATTTGGTTTCAGGTGATTTGTCACAATAATGCCTGATAAAGTGAACGAAAATCAAAATAGCCCAAACCAATTTTTGTTTGCATTTTGACAAATCGCTCAATTTCGTTCTGGGTGATCTGACATTTTTGTTATTCTTTATATTTTTCGTGATTTGAAACGGTTCCAAACTAAAGGCTGTTTTTTTAGACGTGTGGTTTTTAATCTGGCAATACTTTTTTCGGAGTTGGTCACATCTGTCACTTGATTTATGCTCATTTTGGCTTGGCCATTTCGCAATAAATAGACTTACTCCTGAACAACGTTTACAAATCGTGCAATTTTTTTACCAATATAATCGTTTGTTTCGCGCGACCCATCGCGCTCTACGTACAATGGTTGACATTGACATAATCGCATAAATTCGAACAACCATGGATCGGTTTCGCACCACGTTTACTCTAGTGGATAATGCACATCCTTAGAGACGCTGCGCCGTACAGTGCGCACCGAAGATGCTATTGCTACTGTGGAGCAGAGTATCGAAGAAGACCCAAGTGAGTCCATCCGCCATCGCGCGCAACAATCGGAGCTGTCAAAAATTGAGCCTCTCGGCTGGAATTTATTCGAGCCAGCCGCGGCGGCCACTTGCCCGAAGTCATTTTTAATACATAATGGCAAACTATTATATTTATAATAAAGCTAAATTCTTGGCCATAACATTAAATAATATGCGTTTTATATCTTCTTAAAAACCACACGTCTAAAAAAAAACACCCTTTATAATAATATAATTAAATTTCAAACTATTATTTTATCTACTTTCGTACACCGTTTCAACATTAAAGTTAAAAGTTGAAATTATTTTCGTTGTTTTGTAATAGAATAGTTTAAATTTTCGCTACCGCAATGATATGAATTATAAAAGCTGGCCATATTTTGTTTTCCTAAAGAAATAAGGCCAATTCGGTCTTACTCTTAAGTGAAGCGCTTCATTACACTTTTACAAAGTGAAATTGGACCACTATTTTCAATTGACGTAAACAATGACAAAAAAGAAATAAATAGAAATTTAATACAAAAGATCTTTTATAAAAGTATACGAAAGAGAGTTGGAGATAAAACGGAGCCCTGAGGAATCTCGCAGCTATTTTTTGTTTTATTGAATTTAAGACTTGAAACCATCCAATACGACTTGTGTTGAGAAGTCCTACAGAGAATTTTTAATCCAGCGAACAATAGATTTATGAATACTTAATGTTCATGCATGTTTAACAGAGAAACTTGATGTTTGGCTTTAATTCGCGGCACTAAAACAAGCGTTCATAGTTAAAATGAGAACTGAGAACATTGCGTACGAAAAATTGAATTACTAAGGCCAACCGTATCTATAGGTATCATCCCGATGGCAATGCAACATTTTCAAGTTTTAAAAGCATTTTCCTATGCAGATATCTCTCAGCCGCCTAAAGTCAGATATTAAGCATCAAAATCCCTAGCACGTCCGTTTGACTTACTCGTATTCGTATATCACTGCCAACTTTAAATTTTCTTGCAAGAAAAGTTTCGGATGAACAGTCATTATAGTTGGAGAAGTCTCAATTTATTTACCTAGCTATTGCAAACTGCAAACCGTGGCAGCGGATTTAATGGTGAATAATTGGAGCACACTTTCAGGACACTTCACCACTGCACCGCTGCAAAAGGTGCGAGTGTATGGCTCCTTTTCCGGTTAGCACCATTTACCATAGGTTGTAGTTTTGTTAATATTATGCTGCCAACTATAGCAGCTCAGCTCAGTCTCCATATTCACTAACATCAAAATCATCATCGTTATAAAAGCATCAACCATCATCATACTTATAACTTATACCTACCGACATATTGAAAATGGAACGCATTTGCATCTATATGAGCATATACATAGAAGGTACGTTGAAGTCCCTCGTTAAAGTCATATACTAATGTGGTCATTTCAGAAAGGGGACGAGGAGCGATGGGTCACGTAAAAAAAAAAAAAGAAAAAAAAAAGTTGGATCAAAGCCAAGCTCGGGCTAGGACCTTAATTCAGCTAATTTAATTTTTATATTCGTCCTTTTTGTGTTTCCTTGCATACAATTTATTCCGAACCTCTTGAGGATTTGTGCCTCATTGTTATAAGAAAAAGGACGACACACACAATGGATATAACAAAATAGAGCACGAGGCTTACTTGAAAATGTTGAATGGCGATAGCGGTCGATGTAGGACGAAGAACGAAGGACGAAGGACAATCGATGTTTTGTCATTGAGTCTCTCACTTTTGCCATGATCTATGGGAAAATGTCGAAATTTACTTAACAGACACTCAAGCATTCACCCGACAAAAAAAAACTAAAAAAAAAAAGATTAAAACTCTACATAGGGACGATGACTACGACCGAAAGAAACGGGTTGTGTTGAGTGGAAAAATTATGATTTCCTGAGAAGGTTTTGGACTACGTCCAGAAGCAACACTGCGCAAACTGTGATGGGAATCGTAAATTATTTTACCACATTAAATTTGTTATATACTCGTATACCCATACCTTTTGGGGGGAAATGTGAGCTCGCGATTGTTGTCTGGTTTCAGTTCAAGGGCGGTGCACTTCTTGTGTCTATAAAATTGAAAAATGGTGATGGGTAATGCGGATTGAAGTTCGCTCGATGATTGACATTTATATCAAAATGATTCGATGTTAAGCGTGTTGTTTCCTTTTCTGCTGTTGTTGTTCTATTTCAATCGGTATTTCTGCCTTAAAAATCCAAGATGAAAAATTAATTGTGCCTTTTTTTTGGTTAGTTTTAAGAAACACGTTTCATATCCTCCTGATTCCACATATGCATATGTTTTATATTTTGCCTTTTTCAAAATATTTATCAATTTGTTTTTATTTTTTTTTTAAATTGTTCTTAATTTTTCAAAATAAATGTAGATATTCAAGACCTTGTGTCAATTGGGTTAAAAAGTCCGTCGGATTTTATGCCTAGTTGGATTTTTGACACTATTGAAATATAAATTTAATCCCAGGATGTCAATACAATATATTCGTGTTGGCGTTCATCATAAAATCAATATCATTATTTGTATATCTTGTATTTTGCTGTTATATCGATTTAAACAAAAATTTGAAAAGTAACGATTATGTTCATCATTAATATTTAAAAATTTGAATTTGGCACGCATTGTCCATAATTTTGTAAAGTTGAATTGCGCTCAAAAATAAAGTTGAGACTTATGTTTGTATAAATACTCGGTCAAACAATAAATTCTTCGTTTGTATTAAAACCCTTAGGGGAAAATTATGGTTTTCTATTGTCGCTTCGTTTGCTCTATCTCGGTTTTTATAATACAAAGAATCTACGAGTTTTTTTTCCAAATCTAAAGTCGTCTAAATTTTAAGCTATTTGCTCCAACCGTTTTTAAATCGAAAAGCGCATGAATCTGGAACTGTCTAACTTTTATTTCGAAAAGAAGAGTTCCAAATTTGGCGGTATTTAACCGTACAATTGGTACAGCCGACCCCTAGCCCCAGACGCTGTTAGCTGGCAAAAATTACGAATTTAATATTAAAACTTACTCTTAAAATCATTTAACATATATTTAATTGTTAATAATAAAAATTATTGTACAATTTTTCATAGAAAAACTGCAAAAGAAGCATGAAATTCGTTGTTTATATTCCTAAAATTACTCTTTAAAATGGTTGGAATGGTTTGCTTTAAAAATTATTTTTTACTTGCTCTATAGGGCAAGTATTGGTTTCGTGTGGAAAAAAATTTCGAGGTTATAATCAAAACTAACACTACGATAATCGAGAAGTCCGAAAAAGTGGGTTTCGTCATGCTGTCCGTCGGTCTGTGCGTCTGTGCGGCTGTACGTCTGTACGTCTGTACGTCTGTGCGTTTGTGCGTCGGTGCGTCCACTGTAATTTGAGCTAGAACCTAAACGGGTGTACCGATCTGCATGAAATTTGGTACAGAGTACTTTTATGTGATTCCCTAGAAGGGGAATTCGAATTTTTGTTTTAGTTCATCTAGAACGGGTAGCTGCCATGCAAATATTTTGGTTTCTTCAAATTTTCTCGAAAACGGCTCTAACGATTTTGATTAAACTTCGTATCTGTAATAACTAAGTCAATTTTAAGAAAACTGCATTTCAGGTTTTTCTCAAAAAATTCACATAACGGAATTAGGTATTCCACGTTTTTTTGAGAAAATGGTCTTATTTTCGGGTTATTCACGTATATCTTTGCCATGGTTAGACCAATTTTGTTATAATTTTGCAGTCTGATGCTTCTCAATAGTATAAATACTAATGCATTTAAAAATTAAAAAAAAAACATTATTTTATAAAAAAAAAAAATATCAAACAAAAAATCAATCATTTTTAATATGATACTAGGTAAAAAAGAGGATTTCGCTAATTTTAAACGAGTTTAACATGATACTGTCTCTTAACATTTTACTAAAGTTAAAATCGCCAGATTGCTTTTTTATCTTTTTAACATATTACTAAATCCAGATGTCACTTTGACATAGAAACATTTTAAAAAGCTATGTTTGCTTCATTTTTTGCGTGAAATGTCACTGTCTTAGGCGCGTTCAGCTTGAGTTTCGTAAGAAAATGATACTAGTTAAAAAGTGTCTAAAAATAAGAACATTTTAGTAAAGGGCTTTAAAGTTAGTAAAGTGTTAACTAGTATCATGCTAAAACCTTAACTTAATTTTGCGCCAACGTTTTTAGTACTTTTGACTCTTTTAATATTTTCTCATTAAATATATACATACATCATGCATCTTCAATGTGGGGTTACACACAGTATTTAACCACAAGAGCAAGTTCGTGATCAAATCGTGCATATTTTTATATGCGCACCCATAAAATGCCATTTTTAAGTATTTAGTAATAAACACCGAAAAATTAAAAAAAAATTAATAATCCGTTTTTGAAAATATGTGAGTATTGATTTTTCGAAAAAAAAAATTTAATATTTTTTGAAAATAAAAAGGGTTCTAGGCAGGTTTCGCTAGTACAAGTTCTTGGTTATTTTGATTTTAGGTAAACCATGCCTACAATAGTGGACACAATTTTTTTTTACAAAAATCGGTGTAGGCATATTCTATATAAATTATTTCTTCCATAACGCTTGTATGGTAGGTACCGTTATTTTTTGAGCTTAAAAAAAATGTTTTTGAAAATTTGAAGAAAATTGACTCAGTCGTTAAGATACTGTAGGTCGAGGAAGTAATTACAAACAATCCTATCGGCAGAGAGACCGAATTTCTTGAATCACTTTTTTCGTGTTCTCTATCATTGTTATGTCATGTTTATTAAAATCTTGAGTTCGAATTTTTAACGAATCCAAATTGCCCTATGGGCGGATGGGTGGTGGTACCTTGGTGTACTATTTGTTTTTCTTTCCATAGGGTGATACCAATGATAGATAGATAGACAGCTAAGCTGTCAAAATATTCAATTAGGTGTGCCATTTCATCATATGAGCATTTGGAAGTTATTAAAAAATATGATAGAAATTCCGGCTCAGTTGTTAATTCGAAAACATGAATTTCGTCGTGGGGTCGGTCGTCTTCATGGCTTCAGTACGCAGGCAATAAATTCGCCGCACCGTCGAAAATTTTTGGAGTCAGTATACACTCTTTTGGACCTTAAGCTACCAACCAGACCGAGATTGGTGCGTAATGATGAGAATATAGCCGCGCGCTGCCGTAGCGGCCAGTATCGAAGAAGACCCAGAAATGTCTATTCTGGCCTACATCGGTATAAGACTGTGCTGATGTAAGAATTAAGGCCACAAGACCATAGACAAATTGGGCCGGAGATACGGATTTTGTCCAAAAAATGATCTTCTCGGGCCAGGCTCATTTTCGACTTACCGAATATGTCAACAAACAAAATTTCCAACAATGCACAAGTGTTCGAGCATAAGTATCAATGCATTTTCAAAGATTGACTATTTGGTGCGGTTTATGGCACATATATACTGGACCAAGTTGTCAAAAATTGGACCGATCCCTTTAGCACTGCCACTGAACCATGTGCTATTCCATACAATATATTGACATAAAGTAAGAATCAATTTAATATCTCACACTGTTGTTGTTTTATTTAAATTTCTTTTCTTATAGTTATTACCTGGTCATCCTACACAACTTTCATTTGAAATTAATTGCTTTTATTAATTTTGTGAAATAAAAACATGAACAAAACTTTTTTCTTTTAAGCCTAACCACCCTTAACATTGTTGGCACTTACTGCATATATAATTTGACTCATATCACGTCTTAGTTTTAAAAGAGCTTAATTAAAAAATGTCACTAGTTCTTATAAAAGCCAAGTTCCGTTTACAATTCCTTAAGCGACTGAAAATGTTTGTAAGTCACGATACCGCCTTTTTTTTTCTTCACTTTATATTCTTTGTGTAAGACTTGAATAAAATCTCGATTTATAGATTTTATTTAAGCCTGCAAAGTTACATATTATTTTTGTTACAAATATACATACTTATAACAAGTATAAACATATTATTATCACACACATTAATAAAAGGTGTTTTCATCTTCAACCAGTAGCAGTAGACAGAAAAGAATCTTCGTTATACCTATGAAGGAATATTACCGAGTCTATTCACCTCAAATATATAGCAAAATGTAAACATAAACTTTCCTTTTGTTAAGTTGAAAAACCTCGTTATAAGAAAAGTATTATCAAACCACAATTTGGTCACAGTACTATAAGCGCCAATTATGCGGTCAGGTAAATCAAATTGCAATTTCCCATATCGGGCTGTAGTAAATGCAATTAATATCCAGTAATAAATATTTCTTCCTCTCTTTGCCCCCGTTTTGCTCAAACCCTGACGTTTCAAAAATAAACCCGTATTCGTTTTCAAACAGACCAGTTGCAACTGGCCAAAAACCGAATTGGCCCAGCATCTATATTGCTGCCCAATATACCTATGAACTCTGGTCTTAGGCTCATTTATTTACAATGTTCGACCAGTGACCGCACTAAAACCTATCGGTACCCGCCCACAATTATGCATATTTCGTGCCAAAGTGCATCATTTGTTGGTGAGACCGCCCTCCCCCCTCAGCTTCAGGTCGCCCGCAAAACAATAACAACAGCCAAAAAATTGAAGCAGCACAGCCCGCGGCATAGAAAACAACAACACCTGCTGTGCTTCGGCTGCTGCTGATGCTGATGCTGCAGCCCGTCTCTAACAATTGAATTCTTTGGGAACGCGTAAATTTTCCAATTGTATATCTCACAACTGGCATAGGCAATTGAACTCGAAGTCATTTAACTTCCTGGCTGTTCCATGAAAATGGCAAAATATTGCTCCCTGCCAGCCCTTATACATAGCCCATAGCTAGAGCAATGCGGTTCTACTACCTCTATTCAGCATTCACATCGAAGTTTTCTTTTCACCCGCTTCCAGCTTTCATTGCTGTAAATATCCTTCTGGGACAACAACGACTATACTATATAGTGCTACCGTACTCGTACCGGGACATCTTCATTGGGTTATCTTTTATCTTTGGCAAACGTTCTTGGTTAGATATCGAATTAGGTATAATGATGTGGTACTTGTAATTCTTATACGTTGTGCTCTTTTTTTCCTTTTCGATACAGTGGTGTCTTTACATTCTAAATTACGACCAGTAAATTATATCTTAAAGGGGTTGTCTCACGTGATTAGCTAAAGAATCGATTTTTTCGATAAATCGATTCTATAAATTTTTATAGAAGATATCTGTATGTAGGAGGATATTTTGATATTCACATTTGCTTGGGTCTTAATCAGCGCCTCGGCCTTAATCTTTCAGATGCGATTTAATCAAATTCGTATAGAAAACTGAGTACATCGATAACTCTGAGATAAAAAGATATAATTTGATATCTTTACTGTGTTGTTTTTTTTTATAAATTTAAAATGTCGAATAAAATGACGAAAATCATTCCAAAAGCCATATTTTAAATATTTTGACTCGATACATGTTCAGATCTTAGCAACACTTCTATCGATAGAAACGATGTAAATTCGATAATTTAATTTTGTTGTTGTAGATTCGATTTTAGAGTTTATTTTGGCTTGTACAAAATTCAAAATATTGTCGGCACGCATGTTAATGTTAATGTTAAGAGGTAGGTATTGACAAATTTAAGACGGTACAATTCCTCATAAAAATTTCCCAAAAAACAACACACATCATCGGAAGTTAATCAAAAAAATATTTTTGGGTTAAAATAAAAATACTTTATTTTCGTTGGTGGGGCAATATAGTCTTGAGAAAAATGTGCGGCATATGGCAAACCCATTTCGCATCTCTGCTAATTTGCTTAAAACTGATAACTTATTTCTAAGAATGTCGAATTATCGATGATGAATTTACTATTTAAATATAATTTCATTGACCTCCACTGTAAGTGTGTGCTGCTGTATGAGTATACAAATTCGAAGAGTAGGTATAATTTTGTCTGGTCTGGGGTTGGGGGAGTGTTTCGTTTCGGTGCTTTTTTGGCAAAAGTCGATATGAATGGAGTCCAAAAATATTTGATAGGGCATTATCCTCAAGTACCCAGAATATATATAGCTACTTCGATGAATAGAGGGACGGTGCATATATTTTGGCGGAGCAGAGATGCGGCGGCGGCTCGGCGCACGGTTGAGCATATTGCAGCTCCAACTTTTTAGCATCACCAAATATAAATGTGTATATGCTAAAAAGGGTTTTATAGATATCCAAATATCAAATATATTATCGTCAACCACAGCCTATTTGCTCAAAGTAAAGTTGAACACACTGAAGAGGCAGTTCCCAACCTTTACGAAGTGCCTTCATTATATACCTAGGTGAATTGAAAAAAAGCCGTTCCCTTCAAGTAATATTAATTTCAAAAGTGAACTTTATGTAAATCATTAAAATGGACTACAATTCAAGTCGAGCGTGGGGGGGGGGGATTGGTGGAGAATGGACTCTATACAGGATGTCAAATTCATTTCAGCTTTAGCTTTCAGGAGACGGTATCGCTCACAAAGGCTCTTTTTTGGTACAGACTGGTGATTTATTGTATAAGACCCTGTACATACATATTTCGATTTGGTAATCTTTAAAAAGGATATGCTTGTGAGTGAGGTTTTATGTCGTAAGTATGTATAATATTTTTGCCATCAAGGCTTCACACAAAGGTACGAGAGACAGATATACGCTAGACTGGATTAAATGAGATTAAAACTTGCAATATGTAAGCTAAGCATGTATGTAACAAAAGTAGTCTCTCTTTACATTATATCGCAATGAGAAATTATATTAAGAATTTAATAGCTGTTTGTTAAAAATATTTAAATTGAAGCAGTATTTAAAGTGTTTTAAACAAAATCATACAGGGTGGTTTAAAATTAGAAAAAAAAATTGTAGTTTGCTATATTTAATGTAGTATGTCATAAAGCTATACAAAATGAATTACATATATTTCAAATATATTTCAATTTCAAAAATTTTCTAAAATTAAATACAATACAATACAATACAATACAATACAATACAATACAATACAATACAATACAATACAATACAATACAATAAAATACAATACAATACAATACAATACAATACAATTCAATACAATACAATACAATACAATACAATACAATACAATACAATACAATACAATACAATACAATACAATACAATACAATACAATACAATACAATACAATACAATACAATACAATACAATACAAAACAATACAATACAATACAATACAATACAATACAATACAATACAATACAATACAATACAATACATAATCAGAAATCGGCTTAGAAATTAGTTTTTTAACTATTGTTTTTATATTTCTCCTTGTAATAAGAATATTTGTTTAGGATATGTTTTATTCTCAAGAATTCGGGTAAGCTACTTGCTTGAGCTAAAAGAGCACCTATGTATTTATATTTACGTTCGAAATATGAGTGACATAAACCTGCAGCATGTATAGCTTTGTATTTTCCTGCACATTCCATAAAAGTATCTTTTCATTCGAAGAATGTCACCAACATCGTCGTCGCTCGTCGTAGCTTTAATTACCTTAAAATAATTTATGCTGTGACAAACAACAACAAAAACAAAAAACAATACTAGTTGAGAGACATAACAAAACCAGAACAGCAGATCGCATATTCACATTTGTTCATACATCCGTAAATCTAGACACTAAAGGTAATAAATTTGTGTATACTGCTGCAGCTTTCAGCATGAAATTTAAATTACAAATACGTTTCTGCATTACAGACAGCGCCGCCGTCCTTTATTTTTTGGTATATAGTAAGCTGTCGACTGCTGGAGATAGAGATGGTGATGATGATGGTCCTCTAGAGCTAGCTTCACTGAAAATATAATATAGAGCTGTATGATGGTTGTTATACCATCATGCGGGCTGGGCTCTCTCTGTAATATAATAATTCAATTTAATATTCCCAGAGTTTTCAGAATTTAGCTCAGCAGCGGTTAGGTTACTTGCATCGGTGGCTCAATATCACGATGACGCCAGCGACGGCAACATGCCTCGACGACCGACAACGCGACGCACGGAGCGACGCGACGTGCCGAGGGACCAAAACTCTATTGCATTCGGTTTTTGGTGATACCTGTAATTTATGGGAATTTTAGCAGTGCTGCCATTTTCCTCTCTTTCTCTCCCTCTCTCTGAACTAAAGTCTGAACAATAATTAAATTTACTGATGCACAATCGGTTGGATTGGGTGTAGCGAGAGGTGTGTGCTGTCAGGTGGCAGGTGGAGCTAACAAGAGGAATTACAGGTCAACGCCAATTGAATCGTCTCTCGCATAAGGTAGGTATACCTAGTTAACACCATAGTTATGCTATGCATCCTGAAGAGGTCCAGTTAAAGGTAAATTTCCATATTTCGATATATAGTATATCATTATGTGAACAAGTTTCTTGGAATCAATATATTCGGTGCCACACTTGAAACATTATTTTCTGGTTTGATTCACGCCGTCGAGTCTAGCTGAACATTTCTGGTTCTGAATTATTGTGTGCGATGGAAAGGTAGCAACTCCAGGATCACGAATATCTAATTTTTAGATTTCTAAGGCTGTTATTTCAGCAACAAATCCGATACACAGATTTCACGTTTGCTGCAAACCTACAACTTCTTTACAGAAACAAACAAAATATTTGGAATTTTCCTATTGTGCGTTACCTCGATGAAAAGGTAGCTACTTTCAGATCACGAATATAAAGATTTTGGATTGCTAGGGCTTTTAGTTCAGCCACAAATCAAAACCACAGATTTCAAGTTTGCTGCAAACGTACAACTTCTTTACAAACATAAAATAAATATTTGGAATTTTCCAATAGTGCGATACCTCGATGGAAAGGTAGCAACTCCCAGATCACGAATATGCTATTTTTAGATTGCTAGGGCTGTTAGTTCAAACAAAAATCGAACACACAGATTTCACGTTTGCTGCAAACCATAAACTTCTTTACAAACACAAAATAAATATTTGGAATTTTCAAATCGTGCGATAGAAAGGTAGCATCTCCCAGATCACGAATATGATATTTTTAGATTCCTAGGGCTGTTAGTTCAGACACAAATCGAACACACAAATTTCACTTTTGCTGCAAACGTACAACTTCTTTACAAACACAAAATAAATATTTGGAATTTTCCAATCGTGCGATACCTCGATGGAAAGGTAGCAACTCCCAAATCACGAATATGATATTTTTAGATTGCTAGGGCTGTTAGTTCAAACAAAAATCGAACACACAGATTTCACGTTTGCTGCAAACCATAAACTTCCTTACAAACACAAAATAAATATTTGGAATTTTCCAATCGTGCGATACCTCGATGGAAATGTAGCAACTCTTAGATCATGAATATACCACTGACTTCTGGAACGGTTAATTTATTCACTAATCGAATAAAAAGATTTCATTTAATCATTTTGGTAACACCATAGTTTTCCCAAAACGACGCTATAAACATGTTCAATGTTTAAAATCGAGCTTTGCCAAAGCAAATTTGAAAAGTACACAAACTCGAATAAAAACAGTATATATGTATATTTATTATATGTTTCAAAACAGTGTGCATTACAGGGCTTCTCTATAATTTGACACGTCCCGTTTCAATAGAGGACGTGAACTTACATAACACGATGACAGTTACACAATACTGCAACTCAAAAAGGCAAGGCAAGGCAAAGGGATTAAATTCAATTTTAAGAAATTATTCATATTTCCCATATGTGCTGCCTTCAAAGGCCAAATGTGCGGACGAGGAGATCGATAAAATTTCGTATTAGGAACACGACTGATTTCAAATGCCAGCAAAACAACAGCACACGAAATAAACATTAAGCACCTAACGCTAACGCTGAAGAATATAGGTTATTGCCAGATGTTCTATGCTTGAGCTTATTGTAGATTTGTTTTTAACAAATAACAGTGAAAATTGTTCTTCGTCCTTACTGGGTAGAAAAAATCCCTTTTCAAATTGCTGCTGCTGACAAAAAGACAAAAAAAAAATGAAAAATAAATATGAAATATGAAATAGCAAATATTTTAGCTGATGTTCAAATAATGAATTCGTGTTAAGCTTTTCGCTTCTTCTCACACACTCGAATGGGATCACGTTTATATACCTAAATCAGTACTCTTTGCCTGTGCGGTGCAGTATGCTGTCTCTGTGCACAAGGACTACGCGACATTTTACAATGATGAATGCCAATATGGCAGTGATGATATTGTTTTATTTTTCATTTTTTTTTTTTTTATTTTTATTTTTTACTGTTGACTTGCAGCTTCAAGGTCTCGCGCTAATATATAGACAGTCAGATGATATTTATGTCGTTTTAAAATATTTGCTACTGTTATGATCAAAATCGTACCATCGCACCCGAGGCATGGGTTGTTGTTCGGCACATTACTTCTGTACCCCCCAAATAAAAAGCTGATGTAAAATACTGCTGAACTGAAGGTCCCTAGAGTGTGCATCAATTTTGGGTTACCTATTTGTACAAGCTCACACGAATGATGAACAGCATATGTATGACATTTTCACGGCCACATTCTATGGCATTGCAGTTGCAAAATAATATTTTTTAAAACAAACATATCTACGAAGTAATTTGAAAAACATCCATCAAATTTGGCAGCGTTGGCTTGTCAATAGTGGAAAATAACGAATGAGGTCGAATCGGCAACGGCAAGGAAACCTCGTGGCCTTTGGAATAGGCAGTGCAAATTGGTATTGGTATAGTAGCTCTGAATTTTGTTATCCTTGGAAGTTATCTTCGATGAAAAATATATACATACATATGTAAGTAATTACGTGAAGAGAGAGAGAGGGTAATTAAGTTTCCGACCGGTTATTATAAGTAAAGCAATATGTATACTTATGTACATACATATTTTAAAGCTAAACAATTTAACTCCCATTTGATATGGTATATGAGTTGTACAAATATTGTTGCATATTTTGAGCAAGCAAACAGCTTCAAGAACCCTTTTTTCTTACCTTTTCAACTTGACCCCCATGGTGTAATGGTAAGTGCGTTATTAGACTTTCCCAATCGGAAGGGAGGGAAAGGATTGCCAGGTATGGAAAAATACCTGGTTTTCAATTTTTTCCTTGACAAAATAAGAACTCAATATATCAAAATAAATAATTTTCTTTTATTAATAAACAATAAACAAGTGACAAGGTGTTCTTTAAACATTGGTAGATACATAAATGTTTCATATAATTATGTAGGTACGTTTGTAATAATATTAGGTCTGTTCCCAAAACCCACCAATTTAAATTCAATTTTATTTTTTTATATAAACTTTGACCGATTTTTCGACTATAAAATTGGAAAAAATTGGCAAAGTTTGGAAATTAACGAACAAATATATTCTGACTATTCGGTATGACAGGTGTCACGTTTCAAAAATAACGGTCCACCAAGCAAGGTGTGTGTGATTAAAATTTTGGCTGAAACCTGGGAAAAAAGTTGGTAACCGGGACGTCCGGCAAACCTATGGAATCCCGGCCTCTTCCTACTAAATAATTATAATTCAGTGTAAAGTTCAAGTAGTGTCATTAACTCCTAAATTCATTTTGGACATGTTAATATATGGCGGTGTATTCATCAGTTAGATATGCTGGCGTACTCCTCTAATAGCCTTTTCACACCAAACCTTAATCGAACAAACTGCTATAAATTATCTTTTCTCTAGTCCCGTCTTAATCCGATCCAGAGAATGCAACAACAAACACATTATTGGAACCAAAAGAAGTCAACGAGTGAAAACACCAATTGATTCGTAGATGTACCTGGAAAGCAAATCGTTCACAAGCATGACCATAACGAACGATACACAAGAGCCACTCAGCCCATCGGGCAAATCGCGGTCCCGAAACCTTTAGACCGAGAAATAGAATTCCAATCAACACAGAGCAACAACAAAAAGGTAAGGAGCGACGAAATTTGATCAACGATCATCAACATCACTTATCATAGCTTAGAGCTTCATTATATTTCGGTCCCAAATAGCAGCAACTGTAAATGGCAGCGGTGCGAGAAACAGAAATCTTTTTTTCATTAACCACCAGGGGGGCGATTCTGGTTCTGTGAAAAAAGTGAACCGAATAAAGTTTTCAAATTCGCTCTCACACGTTGCTCTCACTTTTTCGATTTATTTGGCCCAAATAAGCGATTTTCGATCCCTGAACAAGCTTACCATTTCCCCCAAAGCACATGTTCATACCACAACTAGGTTTTGGTTTATTAGTAGGTTTTTCGCCAAAGCCGCTTTTTTTTTGATGAATTGACAAATCCTCCAAAATTAATTTCTTGTCATACAAGGCTGTTCTAATTTCCATTCGAATTCTATTCACGTTTTCCAATTTTCGCTGTTCCGAATTCCGTATTCGAAAACGTTTAGCGGAATCGGCTAAACGAATGGATCTAAAATCCGCCAAATTGACGTTTTAAATTCGGTTATCCTTTTGTTGGCGGATTACAATTTCGTTTTTGACAGATGTTGCATACATAATAGCTGATTTCGGAAATGTTTTGTTGATCAAGTTGGTAAAACTTAAAAGTAAATCCGACTGGAAAACAGAACAATCGTTTTCAATCCGCACGGATTCAATTTTCGTTTCCGTTTTCGAATTCGACCGAATATCAGAACAGCCGTAAAACATTACAAAGTGGCTCTCATCTTAGCCGTTCGGCTCCGGAGGAAACTTTTAGGTCCCCGTCCCGTCATTCCTGTCGGCTAACAACACGCACACATAGAAATTGTAATTGTAGGCCTTGAATCTCAACGAACTTTCGCGCCAGTAATTTATTTATTTATTTTTACTCACGAGAATTGTAATTTTCTCATTCAAATCAATTTTCGATAAAATATAGAAGAGAACACAGCAATTTTCCAAGAATCCGTTCCTTGCTAATAATCATCCTTAGACACATCTTTCAAACTCTTTTATTCCTCCAACACGATGAGCTTCTAAATCCACTTTCAAAATGTAAATCCTATACAGTAGCACTCTAAAATTGTACAAAATAACATCTCTTTGCATTTAAAATTAATGCGATTTTATATACATTTTCATACGATGAACCCTGAAAGCACCCAAATGTTTTTTAGACACACAGGACCTTTCTAGCTGATCAAATAAAATTAGCGAAGTCAAACATTTTTCACAAAAAAAAAAATAATAAGGCCAACAGCAATGTCAAACCTATTGAACCAAATATTGCTAAAAAGGAAAATCGAAACTAGATAGAAAAAAAAATGTATTTCTCTTTGAGATACTTATCCCTTAGCCTGCGATGATGGTGCCCTCGATAACATTTTTTACGTAATTAAATTTTTCAAGCCTCAAAATCTGTTTGTCGACGATGGGATGGCTTGGTTGGAAGGTTTACTTATTTGAACTAACATAGGAGTCCTTTTATGCGGCATGGGGAGCAAATATTGCACTCTTCAGTCCTTACGATAATCATAAGCGTATAATATAAAACACCACAAGCGAAACATGATAATTGAAGAGTATAAAGGACGAACCCGAAGAGTTCGTGTTTTGTATAGGTAATCAGACTGCCACTGCATATGTGCGACTATTTTGTCTCTGTTTCTTTTATTTTGGGGCAGATCTTTTTGTCATCATAAGCATGACAAGAAAGAAAAATTGGACCATCACCTATAATTACGTGGCCCGTGTATGAACTGCCCTCTCCACGATGCATATATATGGGTATATCCTTTGTGATATAGCTTTTATGGTACATTTTTAACTCTCATGTGATATATGACTACAATAGTGATAGAGTGAGAGACAAATTCGGAGTGCAGGGACAACATCAGATCCTTGACTCTGTCAGGGCATATACATACAAAAAAAAGAGAAAACGTGTGTCCCTTTTGGCCCTATTCTCTTTTGGTCCTGCTCCTGGTGTTCGTGCATCCCATATGCACACAATCTTCTTCTATCAAATGCACTGTCAGCGTAATTGAACAAGAGGGAAGCAGCAGCAGTAGATGATTGAAGAAGAAATAAAGCAACTATAATAGGTATGGACCGCATTTCTCATAAAATATATTATTAAGGCCCGTGATGTAATTAATATTAAATTGGTAATAAACAATTAAGGCTTTAAAAGGATGACATTTTAAAAATATTGTTTTTGTCATGTCAATAATTTATAAAAAAATAATTCTGAAATTATTTGGGTATACACATATGCTTTAGCAGGACCTGTTGTTCTAAATCTTAAAATAAAACTGCCTGTTTTTCTTTGCGTCTAAAAAATATTTTTTTTTGAAATTTTTTTAAATGCAATCTTGTTTCAACTAATAAGAATCACCCGACTGCAAATTATAACGAGATCGGACAAACCATTGAAAAGAAATCTGAAACGCAGTTTTCTTACAATTGCCTTGGTCCTTCCAGTTACGAAGTTTAATCAAAACCGTTAGAGACGTTTTCGAGGAAATTTTAAAAAATAACAAAATTTTTGTATGGCAGCTACCCGTTCTAGGTGAGCTAACACAACAATTCGAATTTTTGTTTTCTAGTACATTATGTTAAGTCAATTTTTTCTAGAAAATTGGTACTTCCGGATAAACTGGAAAAAAAATGCCCCCCTCTCACACGACTTTCTTCTGGTTTCAAACCCACCTTCATGCTCTAGGTTTTTGTCGCTACTTATGCATTTCATGCGAAAAGACTCCACTGCTATTATTTAACAGGCTTCTCGCAACAAACTTAAAACGGGTTTTCCGGCAAAAAGTTTACGAAAACTCATAAAGCGTTCACACCAAACAATTACACGTTTTCGTTTGACATTTCAATTGATTTTAAATCAGCTGCTATATGATTTCTTGAACACAATGGACGCGACAAGGGCCGCGATAGCGAAAGCATCGAAAGTTAAAATAAAATAAACTAAACAAACTCATTTAAGTGTGGTTGGAGTGAATAAACTTCAGCTAAACCTGCGTAGAGCCATAACGCTAAATCCATAATATAGAAAAGAAATTAAATTCTTTATAACATCAGAAAAAATTTACCTTGTTGATGCAATTTTTATAATATCAAAGATATAACATAATTTTATTTAATGTAATACAAAAATGCGAAAAACAAGACATCTTGCATTTTCATCAATCAAACAAAAGCGTAAGTAAGATTAAGAGAATCGGAAGAAAATTTATCGCACGTTCCAGAAATGCGTATTTCCCACAAGATTCACCACCTTTGACCACATTTTTTCGTGTCGTAAGCAAATAACTGAACGTGGAAACCCTGGCTTTTTAATTCAATTCAATTAGGATGTGCGTCCCATCGCGTCTACTGTGCTCAAGGACAGTCAAAATTTAATTCCTCCTGAACTCATCCCGTTGGCTTTCGTTATGACGTTTGATTCAACTCTGAATTCCAATTGCTTTTCGACAGGTTTTATCTTAAACTTGTAGTTTACGAAAACTTGTGGTTTACAAAATGGATGGGAAAACTTGTATTTTCGATGTTGGTTTTACGCCAAAGCCGATATTTTCACGCAAACCTCGTTTTGTGTCTGGTGTGAAAAAGGTGTAAGTTTTAGAAAACTGAGTTACAAAATGTCAGCTTTCTAGGGACGCTGAATGAAGAGACAACGTTTACAAAATATGAGAAAAGTGCAAAATCCCAACAGTGATTTTCGATAGTTTTTTTTTTGTGTCGGAACTTATTGCCACTTCCATAAGGAAATAAAAGCCATGAGTCTTTATTTCTGCGGGACTTATTGCATTGGACGTAAAACGAAGCGTTACATAATTGTTTTTTCAATCACCGCCTTTCCCCTATTTCCATAAGTCCACAGTGAATAGCTTATAAACCGACCTTCATATTTGACCACAAACAAAGTATTTAGTACCTCATTACTAACTTATGGAAGCCAAATACCGTAAGGGGTAAAATTTATTATTTATTGTTGAATTTGAACTCTGGCATGGATAAAATTGGTCGAGAAACAATGAAAAATGGAACAAAACTCATACGATTTGTTTCAATTTTCATCGTTTCTCGACTGATTTTATCGATGGGAGATTGGGAGAGTTACAGAACGCATTCCACAAACTTTCGAATAGAAAATTCGCTCGAGTTTAACCTCAAACACTCATTTTACTTCTTTATGTTTTATGACAATTCGCAGTTGTCATCATGTGAATGAAATATCAAAATTCGCGACCATTTGCATTTCGTAGTTCGTGTCTCATGTGCAAAGCACTTTACTGTATAAAGTTAAATTACATTATTTTTTGAAAATTCACAAATACATTGTAGAAGAAAAAAACCTTAATTTCCTTTCATTGTGGAAAGCCTTTTGAACTTTAATAAATATGTAGGCACAGATAGGGATAAATAGAAGTCGTATTAATATAGGAAAAAATGCTCAAGAAATTTTGAAGAAAATATTTCTCTTACCATAAAAATAAAGAAGCAAAAAAGTCCATGGAAATATCTAAGGTGGGATGGTATTGTTTTGACTGAATTATTTCGACACAATATAGGTATTTTTCATAGCTTTATAGATCATATGAAAAACAAACCAAGACGACACCTTATAAACAAGTTAAAATTGCAGTGAAACTTTATACTAATAATATTTTTAGATTTTTAAGAATTTTTTCAATCCCGTAGCCATTCTTTAGTAAAATCAACTTTTTTTGGTTTGAACCATATTGGAGAAAAAATTATATTTTCGTAAATATGTGGACATACAATATTTATTTCGAACTTTCATGGTGTAATAATGCATTACACCCTTTCTTCATCGCCGCCGTTTATTGAATTGCACTCAATGCAATCCCGACTCAACGTTACCAATGAGAATGACTTTAGAAAAGAGCCAAACGTTGTTACAAGTAAACATTCATATTATTTTTGTTTGTGAAATTATAGTTCACACTCGGTTAAAATCGGAATATATATAAGAGACCGTGGATGAACAGCAGTAAATCGATCTCTTCCATAATAGAAATTGGTAGAGATGAGCTAAACTGTGATTTTTCAATCACAGGTATAACTGTGATTGTGATTTCTGAATCACTGTAAGTTTAACCTGTGATTGTGATTTTCAAGTTTGGAATATCTTTGAGGCCAAAAAAAAAAAATTCTCAGTAAAATATAAAGTATGTAATTAAATGAGGACAACAAATAAGTAATTAAAATTAGCTCGTAGGACATAACCATGAATACAAAAATGCTAAAAATCTCAAGTCCCGAATTAAAAATTATCGAATAGCAAAATCTCGAATGCCCAAAATTTCCAATATGGCGGATCGAAAAACGGAATACGCCAATCGATTTAGGAGGTGGAAATTACCTTGCCTCGCCCAACTCTCTAGCTCCAGTGGAAATCCGAAAATTTGCAATGTCAAAATTTTAGATTCACTTTTCCTTGTGGAAATTCCAAAATTTGCCCTGTCAAAATTTTATCACGGCGGATCGAAAAACGGAGTACGCGAATCGATTTAGGAGGTGGAAATTACCCTAGTGTCTCGCCCAGCTCTCTAGCTCCAGTGGAATCCCGAAAATTTGCAATGTCAAAATTTTAGTTTCACTTTTCCTTGTCCTTGTGTACAAAATCACAACCAGGCTAGGAGCTCAGTTCACAATTCAGTTCTACCTTTTAGATCCTAAACTAAAAATAAAAGAATTAATCTGTTCTTCATATTTTCATCATGAGTCCTTAGATTTTGTTTTTCTGTATTGTGATTTCGTTCAGTTACTAAAATAATAACTAAATCACGACTACAGTTCTCGTTCTGATTCATTTTACTCATTGTTGACTTTTCTCTCGTCGTGATTTTGTGAATCGTTTCTTTTTGTTGTGATTTTAATACAGTTGTGATTTTCAATCACATTTAGGGCACTCACAGGTTTATTAAAGAGTCGCTCACAGGTAGTGATTGTGATTTTTGACTCACAGGTCGAAAATCACAGGTCGTGATTTTTTGCTCATCTCTAGAAATTGGTACACGGGCACTTGGTGAGTCTCCGTTTTGAAAGACTTCCAAAAAGGACAGTGGAAGCCCAGGTTTTAATTAGTTGGTAAGTGACGTCTGCTATCTCAGACTGTGCTTTAGTGACGTGTTCTATCTCAGACTGTAATTTAGTTATTTTTGTTATCTCAGACTGTAATTGAGTGACGTCTGTTATCTCAGACTGTAATTTAGTGTAGTGCCTTCTGCTTACTCAAACTGTGCTTTAGTGAAGTCTACTATATCAAGCCTGATTCCCAATGCGGCGAGGAAACGAGACGTGAGCGTGACGATAACTCGTTGTAGTTGTCAAACCAATTTCAAACAATGATTAATGATAGCATACCTGGATATACACAATGCGGCGTTTCTCATCGTCACGCCACGCCAAGAATTCGTTAAATTAAAAAAAGACGAAGATTTTCATTTTTGCTAAGTAATTTACAGATTTTCAAAAAGTAGTGATCAAATGTATTTAACAAATAAAGTTATTGATAAATCTATTGTTTTGTATGTAATTTTGATTATATTTTATTGATTTTTTTTTACAAAAATGAGTTTTTGTCTTAATAATGCTCGCTGCATTGTGAATTGGGCGACGGTTTTGTAACTAGAAAAAGACAACAGCGGTCTCGCCACGCCCACGTCCCGTTTGCTCGTTGCATTGTGAATCAGGCATCAGACTGTGCTTAAGTGACGTCTGCTATCTCAGACTGTAATTTAATGACGTCTGCTATCTTAGACTGTAATTTAGTGATGTCTTCTATCTCAGACTGTGATTTAGTGATATTTGCTACCTGAGACGGTAGGTTAGGACGAGACACTGCTAAACATTTGAAATATGTAAACCTAAGTTATTAGATTATATGGATTGTATAAATGTACATAAAAGTACGTATGGCTACAAGAAAATAGAAGAATTGTAGATAAATTTCAAAGAATCAGCGATTGGTAAATTAAAACAACCTCGAATACACTAAAGTTTGTTGCTTTTTTGCTAAAACCCTGGACTCGACGAGCATATACCTCAGTCTATGACAAAAAGCATCTCACAATGGGAGAGTACTGAAATCCAAATTTATAGTGTGGGCAAAGTCAATGCATGTCTCTGCCAGTGCAAAATAATCGGTTCCTTCGAGTATAACGAATATTTTTGCAACAGCTGAACTCAATGCTATTTTTATCATCAAATTTTCAAGACTCTATGTTCAATTTGATTACTAAAATATTTATTGTATCCTCACTATATACAATATTCAATACACTTCCCAGTTAAACATGGCGAGTATGGTAACTGCAGGCTAAGATACTTTCATATTTCCAAAATAATAAAATAAATCACAATTCTTCCCCGTTAAATCCATACAATTGTTTTTAAAGACGCAGGGGTTAAATTAACTCCCTTCGTACAGGATTTTTGTATTGCCTCTTCTATTACACGTTTATTTCTATGTTCCCTTTTGGTTCACCTTTCATAGGTATACCTATGACGATATTCGCTTTTTTATGTAGATTCTTTCGGTTCCATTGACCTTTTTACTTCAAGCCTATATGAAAAACTTCAATATAAGACTTTGAACCTGAATAGCATCATGCACATGATGGCCCATATTAATTTGAAGGAATTCAGCCCTGCGAAGTTAGTGTCCCTGTGTTGCGAGAGCTGTTGTAGGTACACTGACTTTGTCAGCCATCATTGTTGTGTGTTGTATGTCTTATTATGTATTTGTCTTATATTCGTAAAGGTATAATGGATAACTAGCTCATCTTGTGAGGTTAGAAATACATAGGTATACGTAGGTACATTTGGGATGAAAAATTGTCTTGGCTAAGACTTTCCCGCCAGAGGGCCGTATTTGATGGTTATATACATACATACATATGTGTATATACATGTGTATGACATTAACCACAATATACGTTGGCAAAACAGATGGCAAAGGAAAAGAAAGCACGTGTGTGCCTCCTTCCTGGGAGGCTTTTGTCTGTCGACAATAATTTAAACGAAATGAGCCTTCGTCGAGAATCACATTTTTGTTCTCTCCTCTCTCCTCTGTCGTGTGTGTGCGGCGGCAATTCATTTTCCCGCCTTCTCTCTATATTTTGACGTTGATTTACAAAAACATGCTCCATGATGCATATAGATTGTCGTTGTCGTCGTGTCCACAAGGATGTTAATGGAACACTAGGTGACATTTTCAGTGTGGACAAGATCTTCATTGCCCGACCAACCAAACGCAACAGAGAACCGCCCGGATCCTACCAAACGGTCTACCGACCAACGGGTAATGTGTAATATGTAAACATCGCATGTTAGAGAGGAGAAGTCTGTTTTTGAAATTGGAGTCTGGAACACCTATGGTGGGCATTTTGAAGGGGGATCATGATGATGCAGGGGTCATTGGTCTCCTTGTTTCGAAGTTATAATACAAAGGCCATGAGACCTACTATGATGAAAATGTATAGACCATAAGAGCTTGTAGGTATCCGTCCAAAACAGATTCCAGAATAATGTATACGTATATTGGCATCAGGGGCAGAAAAGGCATCCCCTTATCATATATCCTCTTACCTACCTAGCTTTAGAGTTTGGACATATAGGCTCCTTTATTGGTTTGATTTTCCTTTGAGGTCTTACATCTTACTCCCTTCGGATTAGAGGCAGAATTGTATTATTGTATTTCGAACTTTTCTATCAAACTTCCGGCTTTTGTATTGCTGCTTTCTTTTTTTTTGTATTTGGCAAGGAGAGGAGACCATTTGCAAATTCATCAATCACTTTGTTGAAATTGCAATCACTGCACAGAACTTTTGAGTCCTAAGGATGTTTCTTTGATGGAATTTTGTTGTGTGACGTCATCACCATTCGAAGACACAAGCAATGAGAATGTCAATTATGATAATTATTATGGCAGAACTTGATGAAAACTATACACACAACTATTAGTTATACATAGTTACATATACATATGTATATACCTAATGTGCATATTTATATAAATATTGTCAAAGACATTCTATATTGGAGTCTACAATGAGCATAATACACTTGCTTTACAAACAGTTTCCTTAATGTCGAAGAAGAAAGGGACTTTTTTTACATCATATTTTTAAAACTGAAAGACACAAACATTTCAAAAAGAATGTTCTTTTTGAGTACGTTGAACCGTTAAGTTAGATATTAGTAAGATACAAGAAAAGGGTACAAAATCTTTGTTAATGGATGATTGAAATTTGACATAGAACATTTTTCAATTTTTCCTTTACGTATCTAAAGTCTTTCTAAACTATCTCACAGAGAATAAACAAATGTCAAAAAAGACAGTGTATTTTTAAAAGAAGAAGAAATTCAGATGTCACCAAAAATATCGTACGTGAAACGTTGACAATCCCACGACTGACGATAGTCCATCAATGCTGTGAATAAATTCTTTGACGTTTTAACTGTGACCGTTTTCGAAAACGTTACTTGCGTCAAAAATCCAATTGCAAGATGTTCTTTAACGCAAACTGCGAAAGTCAGGCGTTCGAAACCCCCAAACTTATATGCAAAAGCATTATTTTCAGAATGTGTGTGTATGATGGTAGAAAGTTTCATCCGCAGCATATTTTTAGCAAAAATCAGCGTATTCGTAAACCTCAAATGTGTTTGACTGGACGTTGATAAAACATAATTATTTTCAAGCAGGATATGATTGCATATTTGACGATAGAAATATCTGTGTCAAAAAATTACCATAATTTAACGATAAAATTGAAATTGATTTGAGGTTTTCAAAAACGACCTGTGTGAACTCGTTTTTTACTCTTTGGTGTAAACGTAAAACTATGACGATGACAGGCACTTGACCGCATTCGAACACTTTGAACAAAAATCAATCATATTTCGCGTTGACGATCACATTACGGCAACGTTAATATGATAAGTATAAATGCGACTTTTTCACGGCTAATATAAGCCGTTTTTTTACTATGAAATGATCCATAGATCATTAAAAAAAATATGCATAACAATAAAAACACAAATTTCAGCTTTCTATCGGGATAACGTTTCATGAACCAAAAGTATAATTTTACTCTTGCTTCTCAGCTTTGCAAATGGTTAGGAAATTTAATCTGTTGTGGAAAGAAAATAGACAACGAATCTATGGGAAATAATCAAACTTAAGGAAAAAAGAGGAAGGCATATAACATAGTTGTCAATAAGATCCGTATCGTTTTAATTTTATGAGATTATCTATATGGATCATCAGCGATAGTAAAATGCGGCTATAGACTATCAAGATATAAAGTGTGTTTTTTTTTAGACGTGTGGTTTTAAATCTGGCAATACTTTTTTCGGAGTTGGTCTTTTTGACAGCTGATGTCACTTGATTTATGCTCAGTTTGGTTTGTCATTTCATGATCAACAGACTTACTCCTGAACAACGTTTGCAAATCTTGCAAATTTATTATCAAAATAATGGTTCAGTCCAAGCGACGCATAGCGCGCTGCGTCCAATATTCGGTCGACATACTCGCAAAGTCGCGAAAATTTGAGCAACCATGGATCGGTTTCGCACCACGTTAACTCTAGTGGATAATGCGCATCCTCAGAGACGACGGCCGTACAGTGCGCACCGAAGACGCTATTGCTGCTGTGGAGCAGAGTATCGAAGAAGACCCGAATGAGTCCATCCACCATCGCACGCAACAATTGGAGCTTTCAAAAATTGGGCCTCTCGGCTGGAATTTATTCGAGCCAGCCGCGTAGGCCACTTGTCCGAAATCATTTTTAAAACATAATGCCAAATCCTTATCTTTATAAGCTAAATTCTAATTCTTGGCCATAACATTAAATTAGGTATATGCGTTTTATTTCTTCTTGAAAACCACACATCTAAAAAAAACACCCTTTATTTTTTTTAGGGAATTACATACAAAATAACTAATTTTGAAACAAATCTTTCTAGCTGTTTAGTCTCTTGCTCTTGCTTGTATAGATGGATGTATAGACGCACAATCGCACATGTTTACCGACAGAGGAAAGTCACGTTTTTGGACTTCTTCATCATCAAAGAACGCTACGTTTGATGTATCTACCTAGATCTCAAACAAAATTTGTTTTTGTCAAATAACTCTCTAAAATCTCGCCTGTGGTTAGGTAAAAACTGAAAAATCTTTGATAGGTATACTTTAAAGGTACTTTAGGTGTAAAAAAAGATATTTATAGTTTGAGTTTACGTTGAGACAAACTCTGGAGATTAAAGTTGACTTTTCAAAATGGAGACTGAAGCTTAACACAAGCAAGGAGTTTGCTTAGCCTTTCCGCATGCATTTACTTCTAGAAAATTCCGTATTTAGGTATTTCAGAATTGACCTGAACAAAAAAAAGTTACTTTGACAACGTAAAAACAACATTTAGATAGATTTAGGTAGATATAAATAATTAACATTTACTAAAAAAAAATTACTAAAAAAAAAATTAATAAATAATGTATTTTGTGAAGCCTTTACAAGAACACAAATATACATATTCAAAAGGTTATTCAATGTTCCAAGTGATTTGAAAATATTTTATTCAGAAAACATTTTGATAACCTTCATAAATTGTATTCAAAAGAGCTTAACATTTTTGTATAAGCAACGCCGCCGACCAGTTCCCATTTGTTTTTCATTTGATTTTTTTTTTTAAGTTTTTTAGTTTTATTCATCAATCCAGCTTTTAAAATACTCCAAACTACCAATCACTTTAGTTAAATCACTTTTCCCTTAGTTTTTTTTTTTTTTTTTTTTGTTTTCCTTCATACTCAATCATATGTATGAGTATCCTTTTTCTTTGCAACAAAAACAACAACAATAACAAAAACCAACACATGTCTGAGTTTATCCTTTTTTTTTAGCCCTGCGAATTCAAGTGCAAAAGAGAATTTTTTAGATCCCCATCAAGCTACAGTGAATTTCGAATTCATACCGTTTTTACTGCCATTGTGATGAGCACAAAAATAATCTGCTAGAAAAAAAACTCAGCACAGTCCGATACTGAAACGACCAACGATTCGAGTAAAAAAAATTCTTCCAAATAAATAAATAAACCATACAAAGCACTTCATCGTTTCAGGAGCGGTATTATAGAGCGATCCGAAAAATCCTATAAACGCCAACAACAAAATAAAAAGGACCCAAACAATTCTTCACCGAAACTAAACTGCATTGTACTCGTATATAGTGTCTTGTAAAATCATAAAAACGAACCTAAATATTTGTCGCAATGGCTACTGGGGTAGCGCAAGGTGGGAAAAAAATCCGATCCAATATCCCTTCACATGGACCAAAACCTAAAAGTGCTTTGGTTGGGGTGAATGGTATGGCTAGCAACTAGCTACCTGACAGGACTCTAAAACCCAAACGTTAAAAAATTGAGATGCAAGCAGTTAAAAATAAAATGCACTGGAAGAGGTCGCACGTTTTCGCTCTTACAGAACAGGAGGATTTATTGTAGTCTGCGAGGTAGAGTTGTTTTTCAGAAGTGATGAAAAAACTTCTGATAAGATGAACATTGTAAAAATAAGATTTTTCGGTTTTAAAGTCGTCCAATATTTTATTATATCACTTGCGTTACAATAATATAATATAAATCCCGTTCCTAAGAACTTAGAGCTTAGTTTTATTTGTAATTGGTAATTTTATTACAAGATTAATACAAGCTTAACTTAAAACTAAACATCATCATCATCGTCGGCTCGACAACCGGGGTCCGGTCCTGGCCTCCTTCAACAAGTCTCTCCACCCATCCCGGTCTCGAGCCGCCGCCATCCAGTTGCGCACCCCAAGGCTCCGGGCGTCCTGGTCTACGCCATCTCTCCAGCGCAAGCATGGTCTACCACGCTGTCGTCTACCATAGAATGTACCACAAAGAACTTTCCGAGCAGGTTCCTTTTCGCTCATGCGAGCTAGGTACCCTGCCCACCGGAGTCTACCGAGCTTAATTTTTGTCACGATATCTGCTTCAAGGTAGATTGCGTACAATTCATGATTGTACCGTCTGCGGAATCGTCCTTCCTCACATATGGGGCCAACAATTCTCCTTAAGACTTTTCTCTCGAACGCGGCTAGGAGGTCGGAGTGCCTTTTGCTAAGCACCCAAGTCTCGGATCCATATGTGAGTACTGGCAGGACCATGGTCCTGTACAGCAGCAGTTTTGAAGTTATGGTGAGATTTCTGGATTTGAAGAGCTTTGACAGACTATAGTAGGCTCTGTTGGATTTGAGAAGCCGCCCGCGTATTTCTTCTTCTATATTGTTATCGGCTGCTACTATTGACCCAAGGTATTTAAAGGATTGCACCACTTCAAATTCGTGCTCCGCTACCTTGATTGTTTGACCAACTTTTCCTCTAAACATAATATTTCTTAAATCTATACTATATTTACATATAAAGGTAGAATGGGAGAGTGAGAATACGTAAAAAAAAAAAAGGATGAGTTAAGAACCGCTTGTTTTAAATCAGGCTTACTTATGTTGGGGTTGAAAGTATTTATGTTGTTGGCTTTGCGTAGCATTCGAGTCAATGGTTATTTAAGCCCATAATCGGTACGGTGGTAGGCAGTGAGGAAGCAATGAACAGATCTTAACTTATTATGGACCAACATCAAAGTCCGTCAAGGTGTCATCGTTTTGGACATTTTTCCTTAATCAGCGGAGGCCGAAATTTCTTCAACAAGTGAAAGAAGAACCACGGGCCGTTGCAATGCATAAACAAAAAAAGTAGGTGCAGCGGCCAGCTCGTGTAGAACCAGTACTTAATGGCTTACAAAGGTCAACCATTCATGTGTGGTTGTTTTTGGGATAGGCTGAGATTCGATCACGAGACAGTTCTAAGCATATACCATCATGCAAGAGGAAATGCAAGCACAAAGAAAACTCGAAAACTAACGTATGGTTCTGCAAACTTCCAGAAAGAAGTACATCCAGCTAGCTACAAGGATTGCCTAAAAAAATTACCGAAAGTGACAATGTGCTGGCAGAAAAAGTTTTTGCTTTTTGACAACAGCAACACTAAGGAATCGCTTTGAGATTTCTGAGATTGCTGAGACCTCTTAAGTCTTAGCAACCTGAACTGGCTTATTGACAATTAATGAGGATTGAAATTTAAAATTAGAGACAATGAGCTAGCGATTGATATCTGTTGTAAAGTTTATTGCATGATGCCCCAGAGCTCTAGACTATAAATTTCTCCATAACAAAGCTCATATTTAATGTTACACCAAAATCTCTAGTTTCATTTCGTTAAAGAATCCATAACTAACCTTTATTGGAATCCTTTTCCTGAGTAAAAATGATAGCAAAAAAAAAAGAGTTCACAACCAAAAACAACTAAACCTGTAAGTCGAAACCGTGGTGGTGCGGCGGCGGCGGCTGGCAAAGCACAACGTGATGGTGGTGTTTGGCAGAGTTAAAGAACCCTTTATGGGAGGACGGAATTTTGTGTCGCAAGTTTTTATTGGTCTCTGGATATTTTTACAGTGATGATAACGATTTGAATGTGCGATAAAGAATGCATACAGTCTTTGAATAGCGGCTGGCGTTGTGGGGGGCCTCTTCTGCAATACATTGCGATAATAAAGAATAATCATCTAGGTATATACATTTATGTGAACATAACTGAGGCCAATACAAGAATCGCAACCTGCCCCAACCCAGCCGCCACGCCAAGATCTATACTTTTCCGCTTTCAATTTGTAAAATGATTCTTCCCGTGGATATCTGCAGAAACGTACCACAACTCAGCCGCACAACAGGAAGAGCAATGGTGAATTATTTACAAGGAACAAAAAAAAAAGAACTCAAATGTCACCATAAAATGAGCATTCCCAGTGGTTTTTTACGAGAGCCCAATGCCAAATGCCAAAAAAAAAAACAACAACAACATATTATCTTAATGCAGGTAGATTGTTTTTTTTTTTTCTTTCTTTTTGTCTGTTGTATCCTTTTACTTTAAATATTATTGTAGCACGAAGTTCCCAGTTTTGGCAATAATGTCACCAATCGACATATGGGCTTGAATGCGGCTGTTGAAGCATAATCCTTTTTTATGCCAGGAATAAGATGGGTTCGATTTGAATATACGACAGTTTGCAAAAATGATTTGGAGGCGTTGAACTTATGTATAGGTTTGCTCGTAGTGCCACTTTACTGCTGTCATGCAACGGGGCTCAGATTGTGGAAAGTTTCAGATGGAATGGTTTTCTGGAAGTATTTTTTTTTTATATTTTGAGGTTTGATTGTTCATTCGAATAGTTTATTGATGCCATAAAGGAGAAACTTTTAAAATAAAAATTCGAACTTGTCTACTGAAATGTGTGTGACTATCTGTAAAATGTCCTTTTTATTTATTTCCGCATAAACATTAAAATCCCCTTAAGTTTTAAGGGATATACAGCGGTACTAGAGCGTTAAAATGGAATGAACTTCCTGGAACTTGAATTAATTATTAATTTGACTGTTATAAATTATGTATGTAGCTATTTTTCAGATTAGATTCAAAAACCTAAGGGTCAATTTGGCAACTTCAATAACAAATATATCTTAAGGTCTTCGAAAACAATTTTCAAAATATCAACTCAACGTTAGTTTTCGTTTCAAACACATTTTAATGCAGGCTCTGTGCTTAAGTTTCATATACAAAAATGGAAAATTCCCATCAGGACTTAATTTAATTTGATTCAAGCTGAATAAAATCCTGGAACTATGTATCTATTTGTTTTTAATTCTGATAAAAAATCTTAAAAAATGTGTTTCTTGTTTAATTTGTGTCACATTATAAAATTATGTCCGCTGCTTACGTAGGTATTTACATACATATTTATAACACCATAAAGATATTCGAAATTGACAGATTGGTTGTCAAAATTTTCAGTTTCAAGCTATATTTAGGCTCCCAAAAAAAGTGAACAAAAAAGCTACATATATTACAAGGAAAAAACTTATAAGAATTAAAAAAAAAAAAACTGCTTAATCTGTAATTTTATGAATTTATTTCATCTAAAATTCGACATCTCCGTAAGTCATTGGGATTAAGTTATCATGTCATAAATAAAAAATTCTTAAGCGGTGCATAGCCTAGAAAAATAAATTGTGCACTGGCAAATGCATAAAAGAGAGTTTGAAGATACATATCTCCTGAGCCTTTTAGAGCTGAAAAACGATACTAAACAAGCCAAACAAATATGAATACCTTGAGTATTCCTCACCCAATCAGCCTTTTGACGGAAAATGTAAGCCATCTAGCTAAAAAAAAAGATGATATTTCTGCTTAGGGACATCAAATATCTATGTACTAAAAGCCAACCGAGATGAATGCGCGGCTAAAATAACGTACTGAGGGTGTTTTTCTTTTTAAGTTCAGGGTAGAGCTCTGAACAGAGTCTGATGAACAGTCCGAAAATACTCTGAGCGATCTCCGAACTGAGCGTGCTCTGCTCTGAGAGTTTGTTCCCTTTCACACGAGGAAACAAGTTGCTGGAGATTTTGTTGACGTTTTCTTTTAATTTCCTTAAAAATCTCCTGTACCTTTCACACGAAGAAATAAAATCGTGGAAACTTTCTTTAGTTTCATTTTAAAATAGCTTGGTTGAACCAACTCTTCTGTGTGTGTGAAGAGGAACGTCAATAAAATCTCCTCTAAGCGTTGACCAGGGGATTTTATTTTCCCCTCTTACTTCTTGCCCTTCCCACCATCAAACTGAAAGTTGCTGGCAACTCAGTTTCCTCGTGTGAAAGGGGGCTTTAGATTTATTTAAAGAAACATGTTTCACCAGCTGTTCCGTTTCACGCAGAACTTGGCGGGGCTGTCAAAGACGCTTACCCAATCAAGTGCTGTAGCAATTAACACGTTAAATGCAAACAACAACTAATCCCTTTCGGGCTAAGCTAAGCGCAGAAAATTCTCGGGACTTAACTTAAACACGGGGAGAAACTATTTATGTGTTACTGGCATGTACATATACTTCTTATTTATTTATTTCATCAAACAGAGCATAAACTCTTATAGACTAATTACAATTGGTTTAGATAGTTACAAATATAAAATATAAAATAAAATTAATTAATTTTCCAAATAATATAAATAATGATACCATCGATTGTGATGCTCTTAAAAAAAAAAATTCACCTCCACGCCACAATTCTTAAATGTTGTTACACCCATTGCTTCCCCTATATTGAAGATGAATTAATCGGTATCAACAGCTCCCTCAACCTTACAAGAATACGAGAAAAATACATATATAGTTGCGGCAATAATATCAAATAAATCGAATGCTACTGGCCTTGACTTAATGGAACCTAAGCTCGTAAAATTATTGCTCCCCTATATACTGTGCTTTATTACTCACATATTCAAAAGTATAATAACTACATCCGAGTTTGTTACAGAATGGAAGACGGCTTAAATAACTCCCGTTCCAAAAAAGCATACTATCAATCATTCGGAGTTCCGGCCAATCGCCATTCTCCCGTTTCTTTCAAAACTTTCGGAAAAAAAATTATCCTGAAGCAGATACAAAAATATCTATCCATCAACAACATGTTAACTTCCTGTCCGTCTGGTTTTAGACCAAAGTCCAGCTGCAAATCCACCTTACTTTATATTACTAAAGAAATAAGAACTGTATAACATTACATAACATCACACATTACATTTCTAATGCTCTTATACTATATTTATACAACTGACAAATTGGCAGTATTCTGCCAGTTAAATGTCAAAAAACTTGCAGAACAATGGAAAAATTCATTCTTTTAGCAGTATAGTGACAGAAAACTGCCAAATTGTCAGTCGTGTAAATCCAGCAATAGACTTCTCAAAACCTTTTGACATTGTTAACCATTTAATTCTATGTAAAAACTGCGTCATGTGCTTTTTTAAAGAAAAAATGATTTTCATGAATTATGCTCCCTTAATATTTTATGGCACTAACTACAGAGTGTCAGACATATGACATGAAATTTTTAATCAATGGGGTTAAAGTTTTTATAGATTTTAAGCACATTTTTGAGACATTTGCAAAAAAAAAAGTATAATTTTTGAAAGGTCATCAAATCGTCCTTGAGGGGAAACACCAAATTGCTTGTTTTATTATATCATGGAATCTCCAGGGTGACTGCTAGTTGAACCTGGCATATGTGTAGATGTACCTTAAAATAAGGCCCAAACCCACACCTGAAAGTAAGCATCTTAAGACTTAACTAAGCATTTCATCTGCTGCAATTCTATTAGGCATTCATTAAGTCCGAAATACATTTCCGTACTAATTTTTCAACCCCATAGGTACTGTGGGGCCATAAAATAGCTTGATCTATGAACTTGCAGCTAGCAGTATAAACTATCACAAAAATGCAAAAGAATCTTTTCCTCTTTGGCAAGATAATTAAAAACAAACTATGTACTTACAAAATTTTTCTACCTCTGGAAAAATTCTCAACTCTATACATTTACAAAAAATCCAAGCACTCCAAAGCGCCACATTCAATGTAAAAAATAAAAACAACACAACCCCCTTTACCCCTCAAATATCATCGATTTCTTGCTTTTTGGCACAACACACAGATTTCCGCATTTGTTAAACTTACTAAATCCACAAAACTTATTGATGGATTAACAATGGTTTCGTCCGGAATTACAATCCAATTGCCAATCGCCAGAATGCGGACCCAAAGACGATCAAGGGAGATGCTTACACAAATTTTCATTCATAATCTCTAGTGGATCCGTATCCATCCTCACCACATACACACATACATACATACATGTATACATTTATACATAATACCATATCATCTCATCCTCCCGACCATTAACGGTATTGACCCGAAAAACCCAAACAATGCCATCACTGGGCAAAAACTGAGAAGGATGAACTTTTCGCAAATTGCATCCTGACAAAAGTTTGCAAAAGGACCTCAATACTCTTACGGCTTCTTCTATGCCACTATTATTGCCACCACCCTTCAACACCCGAACGAACATACCTTCTTGTATGCCCTAAAATCCTCCGTATTACGGCCGAACGACGCTCTCCCCTCTTATTATATCTGAAGCAGTTATAATAAAATATTAGAACGCTATCTGCATTCTCCAGAAGTTAGCGCAGTGATTAATGCGATATTCGACTGCATTCCGAGAAAGCTCCATGTGCGCCTATCTTAGTACATACTTATGTACATATTTAATGCAATGAAGTGCATATGCAACGATGACACATACTTTTGTCATATACAAATATCACTGTGTAGTGTAACTGGGAATCAGGCAATTAGGGAAAACCGGGCAAACACCACGGTCGTCTTTGTACGTCGTTTTCGTTGTCGTCGTCATCTACCTCTCTTTCCGCCGTGTCATCATCTACTCAGCTCAATCGTCCCATATTCCATATAGATATCTCTGCCAGAGAACAAAGTCTGCAAACTGCTGCAATGTGATATACTCGTTTTGGGTTTTGAGAAAAACAAAACATTTTTAACATTTTTGGCAGTTGCAAAAGCATCTTTTTTACTAGAAGTCCCATATCTCAAGACCTTACCTAACCCATTAAAACTCTTTGGTTTTACCAATTTACCTTGAAGATGCATTTTGAAGTCCTATAGAATTTCCAGAACTAAATCCGAATTTTACGTAAGACCTAAAAAGAGGCTTAAATATTTGATGTGAAAATGAAAGAGACTAAAACTAAATGCTCCTATACAGGAACAGGATTTGAACTGAAGCAGCCGGGCTGTGTACATATGTACAGGATCATGGTGTATACATTGCACATGGATTTACCTATGTGCATATAGCAAAAAATAAATAATATTCGTGTTTTGTCAGGTCAAATTTTGTTAAATAAATAAAATAAAAAAAAAAAAATACCATTTTGCAGACGAGAGAGTCACATAATTTATTTAACATTCATGCTGGGGTTATTGAGTGAATCGGATGGACAGTGCAGACGCATGTTCAAAATGATGACGTCGAATTGGTGTCATTATCCTGGTTCGTAATGCTTGTTCATTCATAGAATCAAGAAAGTATACACAGCTCTGCTTATGTTATAACTATTGGAAATACACAATTGCATCATTCCAATAATCCTGTGTGCAAAGTTGTAGAGTTGCCATTTCTCGATAATAAAAAAAAATCAATTTTTTGAGATGTTTGCTTAGAATAACGGACCTTCTCCACTGAAGCTTGCCGTTATCAAACGACCAAGCAGACATTTTTTTCAATTTTGTTTAATTTTCGTAACTCCTCTTTTGCTCTTTTTGTCTTTTGGTTTACTTTTCTGTTCTAACTCTCTCCAGCTAAGAGCCTGGTGGGGAAAAGCTACATTTCCAAAATTAAAAACACCTTAGCTTAGCTATACAGCTTAGTATACAGTTCTTTTGAACGAAAAAAAAATTGATGGTGAGAAAAAAATTTTGTTTACGGAAGAAAAACATTCGATGTACGCAAACTAGATTTTTTTGCACAAAACAATGACACTGACATTGTTTTGCGCGAAAAAAATCGTGGTGAGTATATAATTTTTTTTCCAGGGTTAAGTTCACAGTTCGAAAAAAATATTTTTCAGTAGAAATTTTTTTTCGGCAAAAAACACTCCTATAAGAATTGCATGTAGTTTTTTTTTCGTTGAAGAACTGTAGGTATACTTAGCTTTAGAAATTAAAAGAAAAACGTTCCACATACGCCACCCTACATCAGCAGTAAAGGTCACATTGTTAACGAAAAATATAAACATTTTTGATAATTTTGATAATTGTTGGGTCAATCAAGAAGAATTTATTCAAAAGTTTTCGCTTTAAATGGAGATTTTTCATATTTTTTTCAGGAGTTTTATGACTTAAATTGATTTTTTTTTTAAATATTTGTTCATTTTCCCTAAGTCCAAAGTTATTAATCTTTATGATTTATGTAACGTAAGATAATAAACTGCTTTTTAAGCAAACTTATCGTTTTTTTCTTGAACATTTAACTTGGTCAACGCCAGAAAATCAACAAAAAATTCTCGAAAAGCACCAGTTTTTCAAATATTTGAACCGTGGTTCAGCATTTTCAACGCGCTGATTTGGCGGATTAACTAAGGTTCAATGGGCTGGCGGTGGCAGTTCAGTGTTCAAGTTTGTGATAATATCCAACTACCACGCTTGAACCTCAGTTAATCCGCCGTTGTCGATGAATTAAAAACTTGAACCAAGGCTGAACCACGTTGATGCAACTGAATAGTTTAAGATCACATCTGCTTATTTAACCCATATAAATATTTATAATTTTCACTGCTCATAATTCATTTTGAATTCACTCACTGAAAGCTAGTTCTAAATCATCATGCTATTATTCTCTTAAAATTACATACATTGGCAACACTTTTTTCAAACAGTCTTTGTTCACTCCAATTTACTAAGAGAATTTTACTCTTAATCTTGTTTTTACCTCTCATGGGTCTAACAACCACGTGGGTGTTTGAATTCGCCCTTAAATTCAATGACGTAACAATAAGAAATAAGAAAGCGAAGGTATTTCAAAAGTGCCATCACTCCTACATAAACGAGAAATAAAAAACTTTGTTTGTTCATCCACTCTTGTGGCTCTTATAAAACAAGTTAAATACTAAATCACCTCCACTATTTGATTTGCTTTACTTTACTCTCTGCCCACATCCGTCACCTACAAAAGGGTGATGCTTGTCTATATTCATTCCCAGGATCAAGAGTTGGAGATGCGTAATGTGAGATGCCGGAAGATATCCGTTTTGGACGGTAATTTGAAGGAAAGAGTGGATTATGGTGGAAGGTAGATAAAAGAGAAAACGATAGAGGGAACTGCCGATGCCGAGTTTCCAGCATCATTCCTCAACCCTCAACGGAAGGTGATAATCGCCTTAAGGGTAAATCAATTAAATGCTTAGGGTTCCAATGATTTGTTGACATGGGGACTATCCTTGATAAAATCGTGTTTCCTGATTTCTATAATATCCCCAACTGAACCACAGGAGGAGCGAGGGTTAAGTCTGATGGACATTCGGTGTATGGAAACCGTTTAGTTTATTAGTTGCTTTGGGTTTTGAGGAATCATACCGTACAAATTGAGTCCTGATTACCATAAAAGCTGACATGGCACCTTAAAATCCACAACCCCCATATACCATATACACAACCAGCACCCCATTCCGCACCAAAGTAAATGTTTCTTCATGGAGGGTTGTTGTACAACATTAATACTACAAACAAAGAAGCCAGATTGTGTAAGTTAAGGTGGTTGTGAACAACCCAAAAAATATGATGAATCTTTTTGGGGGATTTTTTGGGACTCTTCAATAGACTGAAGCACATATTTGTATACGCATGAAGTTTGTGTCGTTTTTGTTATGTGGTCAGACTGTATAGGAATTATGAAATGATTGAGTCTGTTTATTTTTTTGGAAATATGGTCGGTTGCTTTAACTGTCTATAGTTCGGGTGACAGGGTTGCTAATAAAAATTCGCACGTCGTAAAATCTAACTTGTCCAATTTATTTTTAAAATTTTACTGTCAATTACTGTGCTTATAAAAGCGTGCGGTTGGTAATTTGGACAAGTTTTTATTGGAACTCTAATAATGCATAAGAAAAATATTTATTAATGACATGAAAACACCCCCGTCAAAAGTTTGCAACCACATTTAAATAACTGATTTTTCGTTATTTTCTGGTGCCAAAGATAGTTTTTGGGTTTTGTGCATGTGTCGGGTGAATAATGGATTTGAACACTTGTTTTACGGCTTTTTAAGAAATAACATGAAAGTTTTTTGAAACATTTTTAAAGTTGTATGCTTACTGATTTTTTTTTGAAAACGAAGCTTAGAAGATTTTTTTTTTCAATTAGTATTCTTTTCTCTCATCAATTTTTATTGAAAGTCTCAAGCCAAAATGTTTAATGATGTCTTCCTTTTTTTTTGAGAAAACTCTACTTGCTTTTCAGAAAGTACCAAAATGTACAAGTAAACCATCATTTACAAAAAAAAATTGGTTTTGTTTTATTGTTCCTTAAAGTCTAAAACTTAAAATTGCGGCGACACGAATGAGATATTTTGTTTGTTGTACTACATAATCGTAAATTTCAAACTCTTTGGTATACACACAAATATATCCGACTTATGGTAAGTACTATACGCATTTACTCTTTTTGAAATACCCACCGGGGTTGTTAATAAACGAGGCACATCGAGTGGCGACTTTTTAAATGTAGATATTCTAAATTTTTGTTCACAATTTCAACTGCATATCCACTTTATAGAACTCTTACAGGCCCTTATAAATATGCAAATATGCAGTTAAATGAAAACAAATATGGGCACATTTTCAAATTAAATTAACACAGTCATAAAATTGCAATCTCATTAATTGCGTTTGCATATTTTCGTAATTTCTTTCAAGCAACTTCCAACCCTAAACCTGAAGAGCATGCATTCAAAATCTCTTCGTTTACTTAGAAAATCATCATCATAATCGTTATGGCCATCATCCTTATATGTGGCTGATTTGCAGTTCTTCTCCTATAATACGTTGATGTTTTTGTCAGTTGCTGGATATTCTGCCTTTGTTGTGAGCTTCAGTGCAATTTTTTAACATGTAGGTAGGTACTAAACGGCAATTTCTCTATATGTTGATACATATACATATGTACAGTACATACTTTCCTAAATTTTCCATCGGACATCGTCTAGGTGCAGAGTAGATGAACATTTTGTGTTAACTCCTCTCGGGTCAGCTTATGGAATTTACCTCATGAAGACCTTTTATATATTTGAAACCAAACCTAAAAACAATTCAGGGTTTAATGAAACTGACTATTTGAAAAGCCACATCAGGACAAATCAGGAGTAAACAGGCGAAGCGTATGTTCTAGTTTCTAAAAACCTTACCAATCATATTTCAAAGACATATCGTTTTTTGAGTTTAACTTTATTGATAAATGTTTCACACTTAAGCAAATTTAAGGTATTTTATAAAACGTCCACTCCGATAAAAGCCTTGCTTAAACTATAATGTACTTAATATTCCTATAACCTTAACTCTTAGGCAGACGCAGAATGCATATAGTCATTGTCAAGGGAAAGAGACTTCAAAAACTTTACCTTGCTCAATAAGAGACAAAAGAATAAGATGACATTCACATTTTACCCCATCACAATTATATTGTAGTAAATGTCTGTCTTTCCCTTTAGACAGACAAATTTATTCATGGCTTGTTCTTCAACATTCTTTGTTTTATAATTAATTAAAGCTCTTAAGGTTACTATATTTGCAATATGAAAATGGTAAACATATTTGCAAGTCACTTAGTTGTAAAGGAAAGAAAGTCTTCAACTGTTCCAGTTTGTTAAGTCAATTTTAGTTATACATACTCGTTATTATGAAACAGAGAATAATTGATCAATGAACTTTCATGTGATGTGATATCCGTACATTATAGAAGAAGGTATATGTAAGAAAAAAAAGCATGCTTGGAGTATTTTCTGAGTTTAATTACAAAATAAAATAATTTTGAAAATTTTTATAGATTAAATTTTCATAAGTGGGCATTATATATCTTGCAAATTACCTAACTCAAGATACATTATAAGAGTTTTGGTATTGAAAAAAAAGAGGGCTCAAAGATTGCAGGAGTATTAGATTCCTGAAAATTTGGATGACGGGTGCTTCTAACGAATAATTCCAATGCAAATCACATAAAAGCCCCTAGTTACAATCCTCAATACAGCAAATAAACCCAAAACAGAAGGCCTGTCTACATGCTAAAAATTTTGGAAATGTTTTTAAGCCAAAATGCTAGCAATAGCTTTTAAAAAAGGACGAGACTAGAGACATTCCAATTTATAACCGTTATAACAGTTTTTCGTCATTAAAAGTGGGTGTGCGTTAACAGTATAAACAGTACTTTTATAAACCAAAACTGTTATAATTGGCATGCCTAGTCACTTCCTATAAAAAAAAAAATCCGTTAGCAACTGCATTCGTATGGTGATTCACAGTTCTGTGTTATCTTCCTTTTCGTGACAAATGAGTAAAGATTGTCAATTACATAATTGGCATTAATATTTCATTAAAATACCTTTTTTGGCTGTATGTCAATCTGTCAAATTTTTAAATGGTTTTGGCCCCTATTTCACGAATAGCTTGAACTCTTTAGTTAGTTAGTAAGTGTGGATGTAGATTGTTCGCTTAGCATTGATACTTAATTTCACCCTCCGTGACGGCCAAACAACATCCCTTAAACTGATCATACGATTATTGAACTTTGTGTGCAATTAATTCATTGTTGGACGACTCGTAAAGCACGAAGATCGACCTTGCTGGAACTTTTAGCTCGCCCAACTCCGAATCCTCAATTTCTGGTCATATAAAGCGATTATCATGGCTCAGTAGAGCCTTCCATTCACTGTTACGTCTAAGCAGATTTTGCCGTCGTGGGTCGTATTGAAAGAAATATACGTCAATAATTTCGTCACTCTAAAAACCACACCAAACAGTCATGGATGGATTGCGGCTTGTCCATCACTTGACTACGTGTTGATTTTTCGAATACGTCAATTTTGCTTGTTTACGTAGCCACCAAAATGGAAATGATGATTTCTGTCACCAAAATCCCAAACGGAGAGGAGATAATGAAAGGATATGGTAATTTTGCTTCAATTGCTGAGTCAATCGGACTTTGGTGAAAAATAAATCGAAGATCTTTATGCAAAATTCTATTGAAGCTATAGTGTTACTAATTTACATACTAACTTTCTTTTTTTTAAATGTTACTACTTACTTTTTACTAAAATGTTACTAGTTTTAAACGATTTTTAACTAGTATCATACTAAACCCATTTTCTTAATAAACTCAAGCTAAACACGCCTAATACAGTGATATTTCGTGCAAAAAAGTAAGCAAACATACCTTTTTCACATTTGACATTATCAAAGTGACTTATGGAGTAATGCTGGATTTAGACGGTGTTCACATTGGACTCACTTTGCGCGACTCATATTGACATTTCTTTGTTTTATCTCACTCCACCTCATGATGAGAAAGAAATAGTCTAGTGAGGCAGGATTTTTTCAAAAAAATCAAAAAATCCTGCCTCACTTTCTCATATAGTCAGGTAGAGTGAGATAAAAGAAAGAGATGTCAAAATGAGTCGCGCGGAGTGATACCAATGTGGACACCGTCTTACATGACTGACAAATTGGAAGTATTCTGGCAGTTAACTGTCAAAAAATTGGCAGAACAATGGAAAAATTCATTCTTTTGGCAGTATAGGGACAGAAAAATGGCAATTTGTCAGTCGTGTAAATGGGGCATTAGTATTATAATAAAAAGATAAAATAGTCATTATTTGGTGATTTTAACTTTAGTAAATTGTTAATAAACAATGCTCCTTTAAAATTTAGAAAATCCTCTTTTAAACTTAGCATCATACTCAAAATGCTTTAACATCATACTAGATGGTTTAAAATTTTGCGCCAATGTGTTTTAAAATTTTAACCTTTCTATAATCCAGCATATGTAAAACTCAAAAACTTATTTTAAACCAATTGGCAAATGACAACTAAACGTATGTGTATATTACACCCATCCTATATGGCCACGGCCTTGGCAATGTAATTCAAATTTAAATGAAAAACAAATCTCGTCCAACAGAATAAATGCAAAGCAAATTTACACATCTGATGTGCTTATAAATCACACCAATGGATGTTTGGAAAAACATGGCAAATCGTCGTCATTATCGATAAAATGTTGAATCGTTCTCCGTTGGCATTTGTCTTACATGATTCGCAATGGTACCTCAAACACTTCACCTGTTTTTCAATTCCATAATGCGGATATTTTTATGAATCAGAGCGTTAAGTCAGGTGCGCTCTTCCAACGCTCTTGTGTTCGGCGATCCATCAATCATCTTTAGCGAATATCATTCCCTCGTTTTGTGGTAACAGTTGGAAAATATTACATTCGTCCGGGCCAGCCCAGCACATGAACGGATAAAATAAAAATCTCAAAATAAACATGAAGAACTAAATTTAGCTGGCAAATATTGCAAACCACCCTATTTGTATTGTGGCTAAACATGATTCTGACTTTTGAGGTGTACTAGAAGGGCCATTTGACTCACTTTATGCCTGATGCATACCTATACGACTTTTCTGCTACTTTCCTCTAAATTGGTTCCTTCCATTTTTTTTCCAAGTGGTATCTCTTTGAGCTTCCTCCAAACTTTTTTAAAACTTGCTTTATTCTCTCCTTTTTCTTTTAGTAAGAAGTTGCCAATAAAATTGTATGTTTTTGAAGGTTGAGTCATATGTGTCCTTTTTGATTTTTTTCCAACAACATTACACCGAAAATTTGTTTGCCATACCAATACTTCAAGAAAAATGTACAAATCCTTAAATCCAAGTCCAATAAAAATCCCTTAGCATTCATTATTTAAAGTTAATTATATTCCCACAAAACTTCTTTCTATGTGCTTCTAAAGATGAAGCAAATTCAACCCACCTTAGCAAGAGGAGGTTAACTTAACTTAAAAAACACAAGGAAACCCTCCCAATCCTGTCCCACACACATTGGGTTAATATGTAAACAAAAAAAAAGATATTCCAAATGAAACATAGCACCGAATTGCGAATTGCTATCTATGTTTGTGTAGGTGAAGTTGCTGACTGACTGACAAACGTAGACGCAGGTGCAAGTCATCCGATTTTGATGATTCAATGTTGTCATGGAGTATAGTCAGTGGCAAGGCAAAGCAAGGTTAGCACACAATTTGACAGTCTAAACTGCAGTCAATTCTAATTTTAGACTTTTCAAAAACTCTTTGAAATTGTCCATGAGGCGGATGCAACGCTTGTTTTCCGTTATCTACATTTTGACATTAACAGGATAAATCACTTTGGTTGGAGATACATATAGCTTTGACGTTAGACATCCCAGAAATAGCTGCTGCTGGGAACTATACCAAGTAGCAGATGGTGGCCGATTAGAATGAGAATCCGTTCCTAGGCAATGATGGACAGTTTGAGTGTTTGCTTGGTCAGTTTTTCTCTATTTCTCTCTGAAAATTCAGAATATATGCATGATGCAACGTGTTCCTTTGACATTCAACTACCTTATATGTATGGACAATGTATATAGTCCAGTTTATATAGAGCCACTTTATTTTCGATTGTGCACTTGAGGATGACTTTGAAAAAAAGTTCAGTACTTTAATTGCACAATTTTGAACAAAAATTCAAGGCAAAGTTATATTTTGTATTAGAAAAATATAAGATATGTTTTTATTTAAGGGACAAAAAAAACAAGTTTTAATAAAAACTAACAACTCAAACTGTAACTTGATCCGCCTGTTAACCTCATTATTTGTTGCTGAAGATAATTAAAGTAATTTATTTAAAATTACTGATGCATATTTACAAATACGTTACTTAGCTGCAGAAGTTTAGAATCAATTTATGCATTAAATAATCGCGGTACATCGTTTTTACCGAGTTACTTTGTTAAATTTTACCGAATTCTTGGTTAGGATTTTCAACCAAATGGTATTCAGTTGGCACAATTGATAGATATTGAGCAGCGATTCTCGAAATTCATATTCCAATTTTCACACTGCCTCTTAATATCAATTCATTATATAAAAAAATCCTTTAATAATTGAATATTTCAAAAAAAAATATTCAAACAGGAAACAGGCCTGGCGAAATTCTATGTTACCACATTGAAACTGCAAGCCGACTTTTTTTTAAAGTTCAATTCCTAGTGATCTAATCGTTCTAAAAGAACACCTATGAAGATCCGCAAAGGGCCCTGTTGGTAGCTGGAGTTCAGCAATCGGAGAGTAGAGTATTGTATTCGCAACGTAAATTTAACCAGGTGGATGATTGTTTTAACTACATGGAAATTTCATGGACTTTTAAAACCAGGTGTGAAGTTCTTGGTCTTAATGGATCAATTTTGTTCTCTTTGCAATCTCAAAGCAAAAGAAGATTGCTTCCACTTCATCGTAGTCTGTCCAATTTACGAGGAGCAAAGAGAATCATGTTTTGGGAAGAAAACATTGACAATGCAGGATACCATCAAAAAAAAAACTTTATTTTTTTGTTAAAAGTGCTTATAATTATCATATTTTATTAGTCAATGCCAATCGACCTGACGGCAATGCCACAGCTTATAACTTCGTTTATAATATTGGGAAATGTACTGCTATTTTAAGATCAATAAATGAACACTACTTACTTACTTATTCAAATTTTAATTTACTCAATGGCTTCCTAAGAACTTCTGCAATCTGGTCTTGCGTTCAGTCGCGGATCTAGGATTTCAGTTTGGAGGGGGTCACTTTTCCTGAGGACAAATCACCGACAAAGTGATATAAAATGCATGCAATTCCTGAAGATGAGAAAAGTATAGGACTTACATTTAGATATCGATATTATCGTTGACCACGGTGATGTTGGCAGAAAAGATACAAAATTAAAACATTGCAATTTTTAAATATAAAATTGATTTTTTTCAAACTCTGGTTCGATATTTCATCTACAAAAATACAAAAAATGCCCCAAGTCCAAGACGATACCGAGACGAGAATGAGTTAACGAGACCGAGACGACTATGAAATCTTAAAGTCGCCTGAATTTAATAACTACCTACTTGTTTGGTAAAATTCAGTTCATTTTTAGTTTCATAAAAATTTCTTAGGTTAGTAAAAATATTTTTTAATCAGGGTAGTTTAACATATCTTACAGAAGAAAGAAGATATCAGACCAGTGGGACTCATACAAAAAAAGGTTCCTATTATACCCGAAAAGCCGTTGTGACTCAAAAAAACTATCCCGCTAGAGATAAGGGGCCTCTTATTAAACTGTCATACGACTTTTATTTACTAGATTCGTGCGTGATTCTATCAGTTACAGCAGTTACAGCTTACTCAAACCGCCGCCGTTTACTTACCGAGAGTATATATCCGATGTACGGATTCATACTGTAATAACGAGAATTGGGAGAACGCAAAAGACCCGTGTTCCTGATCCAGAGATACCAGATAATATCAAAATCTACTTCAAATAATAAAGTTGTAAATTAAACAAGATTTTGATTAAAATAAACTTCGTTTCAAACCCTAGGTAGACCAGTGAGCCAAGTTTCAGACTTTGATAAAAATTACATCAAGCTCCCATAGATGTACAATTTAAGACACTTTGAGTTTACATCCATCTGCTAATCATACAGCTAATAAACCTAGATTTAAGTGTGTCTAACTTTAGGCAGCTGCCCAACTCCAAAACCTTATTTATAAATATTTTCCATCCATTGTCTAACTAATACACTGCAGTTGGATGTCCAAACCAGTTCTTAAGGGAGTATACGTGAAACGCCAAATGTAAATCTAGGAACGAATTGAAAAATTATTCTTGAAATTAATGAAATGTTCATTGAAAGTATCCACGAAAGTCCACGAAATAACAGGATATATTAAGACAACTGTTACAATGCGTTTATAAATAAGGAGAGTTCCAACTATTGACTAGTTGTTCGAAAGTTTTCTAAGGAAATCTAATAAATACGACTGTTTATCTTTTGCTCTGGGCTTCTGGGGGGGGGGGGATCATGACCCCTATGACCCCCCTCTGGATCCGCCACTGCTTGCGTTGTCACATAAATCAAGTTGAACAGGCCTTCTTTAAACTTCTCTCTGATGAAGTGGAGCCGGATGTCCTCATGATTGGTCATTTTGTGAAATAGAGAATTATTCACCATCTTAATGGGGCTTTGGTTGTTTAGAACAGAACCGCTTTAAGTTCCTTTCCAGGAAGGAGATCCTAAAATAGTGACTTAACCCAAACTAGTTTCTTTACGGCCTCAGACTCAGTGACATATTCGGCCTCCGTTGTCGACAGATTGACACTTTTCTGTCTCTGGGAAGCCTAGCTAATAGATGCTTCATTTATCAAAAAAAACGAAATAACTTCTTGCAGATCGAGAGTTTAAATATCTCCGGCATAAGCTATAAGAATCAATAATAAATTTAAAGTTGTTTTCAAAGAGTATACGTACCATAAGTTGTAGTCCCATTTATGTATTGTATTTAAAAATACGTTTTGAAGCATTAATATGGTCTGCAGACAGTTTGTCCAAATGACTTGATAAAAATCCTATAGGGCATATTAATTGTCCGGCCTTGTTGCAACTGCCAAGTACATAAGGCTCTGCACAGCCTCGCGGAAAGGAATCTTGATGTTGATGTTTGTGCTATTGTGTTGGTGTACATCAAAAATAAGTCCAACAAGTCCATCGATTTGATCATCGCGTGAACAAAATCTGTGGCTTCTTAAATTTTCCTTGAGCAGCTTTCAAGAACATCGTCAGTTTGCATACAAAATACGTTTACATACATGATCATTGTTCATCGCAAGGATTAAGCATTAGTGAAAAATCATTGTATAATTATGAGGGCTCAACCGATGTTGAAAGAACAAATTATTTTGCTAAGCCATTTAGTGCAAGACTCAAGATTTGATCACTTATCGTTCTGTCTGTCGGTTCAACTACACCCTTAAGGGATAGTTCGTTTTTTTTTCTAAACTTGATACCTAGCGTTTTTTGGCTATTCCCCCTATAATTTTATTTCAATTTTTCTAAGCACTAGGAATATCGGACGGTACCTATGGCGCAATTTTTTTTCGCCAAAAAGGTTAATCTAAATGGGATCTCCCATAGAACCACTTTTTGTATGATCCGTTTCCTCGAAAACGGTTCAACTGATTTTGATGAATTATTCTATGAAAATTGATTGATACTTTTTAAATAATATTTTATAATTTTTTTTTTTTAAAATATTGTTTTTTGATTAATAAAAACGGGTTCAAATTTTTTTGTCGACTTATCAATATTTCAAAAACTACTCAGTCGATTTTTATTACACATTGCAAAAAGCACTTCTTTTTAGTTGAGGCAAAAGATAATAAATTCGTAATAAATTACGTATGAAACGTAATGACTTCTAATATAATTAGCAGTTGAAAAAGAAAACTTCTTATTCTCATAAAAAATGTCTTTATTTGCTTAACAAAAGATAATAAAATAACGGTACCTCCCATACAAATGTTTAAAACTTTGTTTTGCTCAAAAACGATTTTGTGAATTGTGCTTTTTTTAACATTACCACTCATAGAACAATTTGTTCGACTATCAAATATTTCATTATCCGCTCAACCGAAAATTATGTTTTCAAAATTTCGATAATTCGAAAACGGGTAGATGATTTATGGTGCTTTATTATGAAAAATGGTGTACCACAATATTTTTTTAAGAAATATTTACAAAATTGTATGCTTGAAAAATATTTTTTCTTTAACCGGTCCTAGGATTTTTATTTTTTTTTTTAAATAAAGGAAATTAAGTTTTATGCAAGTGCACGTGGGTACATAATAAGGTTAAAGTAATCAAAAGGGAATCCAGAAAATCACAAATGAATCCACTTAATCACCGACGAATTTCCAAATCACGGAAGAATCTGGCAAATCCAGAATGAATCCGGCAAATCACAGATGAATCTTGTTAAACTTGAAATTAAAATCATAATTTAGTTTACTGAAAGCCTTAAACTAAAACTACAAAGCTACAACTGTTGCCTTAAATTAAATTGTGCACCTTTTTTTCTCCCGACAAACATATTATAAAGCTCATATAAACATAAGCCATTAATTTCCCTTTTTTTTTAAATCATGTAATCATTTCATGCTTTCCTCTAAAAATTATAAATTGTTCCTAAATGAAATTTTTCAATATGTACTTACATAACAACAAGTAAAACAAACCCCTCCATACCACGACGCACAGTGGTTCGGTTTGTATGGGAGAGCGGAAAAAAGTCTGTTTTATCTGAACGGTTCAACGGATTTAAATGAAATTTGGCAAACATGTTTATATTAGTGTTATATATATTTTGTCAAAATTTGGTTGAAAAAAAATAATTAGAAACAAAGTTATTGACATTTTTCTAAAATTTGAGGGATTTGAAGTTTGTATGGAAGAGCGGAAAAAAAATCTGTAACATCTGAACTGTTTAACGGATTAAGATGAAATTTGATTCGCATTTTTAAATTAGTCTTATACACATTTTGTCAAAATTTGACTTAGAAAAAATCATTAGTAAAAAAGTTATTGACTTTTTTTCTAAAATTTGAGTGTTTTGATGTTTGTATGGGAGAGCGGAAAAAAGTCTGTAAAATCTGAACTATTAAACGAATTTTAATGAAATTTGACAAACATGTTAAGATTAGTTTTATACATGCTTGGTCGAAATTTGGTCAAGAAAAAATTGTTAGAAAAAAAGTTATTGACATTTTTATAAAATTTGAGGGTTTTGATGTTATATTTAAATAAAAGTTTTTTTAGTAACATCTTAACTTTTTATTTTGAATAAAATATTATTATTAACTATGTATATTATAAAATTAAATAAATAAATAGATAAATACATAAAAAAAAATAAATAAAAAACAATTATGAAGTAGTAATTTTATAATGCTAGAATGAGGTTTTTTGCGTCTGCGCTGATTGGAAGTATTTTCTTTTTTGCCTGTGGCCTTAAACCTTTTATTATTGGATCTGAGGATATGAGTATATGATGCATCACATCTTCATTCGTCGCAATTCGGCTGCATTTTCTCGAATGAAACCTGCGGTAGGCTTTATAATCCTTATTTCGGCATTCTTGGGATTCCTCGGAGAGCGATCCAACAGGAAATGCACAGCTTTTAATTATTTCTTCTCCATGGATGAAAACCTTATGTAAGGTTGCTGGCATATTGTACCATTTATATTTCTCAACAAACAGTTCAGCAGTTTCCCACGTGTAAGGTGCATATTTTTTGAAATCTAATTTTTCATTCGACGTTATTACTTCAAGGATAACAGCAAACCGCCAAATTAGGGATTCCCTAACTCCAGTGATTTCTGAAGTCATGGTTGGATTTATATATATTTTATATATATAGATTAAAGTAAGAGATTTTATTCTAATAAGCCATTACTAATACTTAGAGGTAATAAAAAATTCAATACAGAACAAAAACAAAGCAATAAAACTTTAAAAAGAACACCTTTTTTATTTTTACCTGCCCTACTTTTAGCGAAAAATTAAAAAAAAATAAAAGATTATCCCTAATCCTTTTCTTTATTTTGTATTAAGCTCTATCATATAATTCAAAATTTCATAAAACTATATTATTTTTCTTGTGTTGATTTCAAGAAAATTGAGTTGAAAGTTGAAAAATTTTCCAGGCAGAAATAAATGGTTTCGCAAAAATCGAAATTCTCAGCCCTGGGTCAATGTATTAATTTTGTTTTATTTTTAAAATAAAGTTTGACATTTTTTCTTAAAATAATAGGCTTAACTAGTTCATTCTGACAATTAATACCGAAGTAATCAAACTTTTTGGTAAACACCACCGTCAAGACGGAGTTTTTTGAAATCCGATTAAGTGAAACATTTTTGAGCATAACTTCCACATCTGCACGTATCTGCAGCTGATTTTTTCTGTGCTTTAACATGAATGTATGGAGCATATGGTGGCATACTTACTTTCTTGGTATCTTTTGGAGCTGTTTTTTTAAATCAAAAAGTTTTAAAAAAAAGCATTTTTTCTTAGTACTAAAGCTTCAGGCTACTTATAGAAGGTATCTTTTATAAATAATCAATATTTTTTTTTATTTTTAGATAATCGAAAATAGACCAATTAAATTATTTAAGAAGCTAGAGAATTTATCTACAGGAACTTCGGAAAAAAACATCTCAAAATTTGTTGAAAATACGGTTCGCGATTTTAGTAAAATTATTTTTCAACTTTGAGGGCTTGTAAATCAGAACATACAATATATATGTTAAAAAATACTTTTAAATCATACGCTCGGGTTATCTAAGAGTACTTAAACATAAACTTTAAAAGGATAGATATGACTTTTTCAAAAGACTTTTTTCCGCTCTCGCACCACTGTGCGACGTAATAAAATTGCTATGATCTAACATTCTGATAAACGACAAAAACTGTCACTTTCACTCACTAGTTGAAGCAACATCCGCATATCATATCGCAGTAAATTTACCACATTTAACTGGAAAACAAATCATCTGCCATTACGTGACATGATTTCCTCCCCCTAATTTTATTATCAACAAATCCACTGAAATCACTCCCTTTGCAGATGTGCTGCTTGCTTTTGGTTGCTTGCTTGCACCCTTGTCTTTATGTGTGGTATAGATCATACTCAAAGAATGACTCTTTACTATACTACTAGGTTTAGTGAGAGAGTCTGGTCTGGAGTGTGCAGACATCGTTGTTACAAAATTTACGTCAGTCAAAAAGGACGGTATGTGAACTTATAAATAAATTATATTTGAATATTGAAGACAAGAAGATGAGTGGTGGTGCATCAAATGACTCAACTCTCACATTACCTATTCATGGTGATGTTCTCAAAATAATGTGGATGTGAGTGGGTGCATTTTATACAACCCGCCTCTCCTCTCCCCTACTTTCCCTGTCCGCGCTTCATCATCATCAAGTTGATTTTGAATTGGGTCTTTGGGACATATTACAAACGATGTCTGAGTGTTATTCCCTTCGTGTGTAAAAAGAGTATTTTATTGGACACACTTTATTCATCCATAGAGTAGGTACTGCCAACTGTCTCAATTTTATAATTTTTTAATGACAGCTGTTTTGTTTCTTAGCTTGAAGGTGTTGAAAAACTCAGTTATGTAGATTATGGAGGTGAGGTTGACTCCTTTACTAGAAAAGTATTTTAATGTGTTCCTTGAAAACATGCCACCTTGATGGTATGGACTTATATTGAAGTACGGGTTTTAAGAAAATATTAGATGTAAAATTCATACATTTTAGGCTTTGTCTCAACATTATATTCTTTCAATGTGCCAAATATCGTTAAATTTCCATATCGTTAAATTTTAGATTTAATTTCTTATTGTGTTTCTTATTTCACACACTCTCGCCTGTTGGCCTTAATTGAGGTTCGTTAAATTATTAATCAACTTTTAAATCTAGTTGAATTCCGTTGAATGAGTTTCGTATAGTTGGGCTTCTCTATTTTATTTCTTTTTTCATACAGTCTTGTTATGTTCTTCATTGCATTATTAAGTGAGTCAAGCTCCTCATTTCACTGAGTTTCGTTAAGATCTTTACTTACTTTCAACCTAATATTGTTTTTAATATATTTACTTCTTTTTCCCTTCAGTGAGATTTGTAAAATTTTTAGCCTCAGTTTAATGTTTTGTTTCATTTTTAATAGTTATAATAGTCAGAAGTTTCATAAAAGTAGCTTCCCGAATCGTCAAAAGGAGAAGTCACCCATTATGTATACTTAAGTATCTCTTCTTTTTATTGCTATTTCACTAAATTTCAGTTCCAATTAAGTGAAGTAGTAACACGCTCCTCACTTACGAAAGTTAACGAAACGTGACGAAAAGTAACAATCCGCTACTATGAACATATAATTTATAATTTCTTTGTATTCTTTAGATATTGTACGACCACTTATCTGTAAATGTACTTTAATTTAGCTCGTCCTTTTTTTCTGGTAGACAATTAGTTTCGTTAAGTTATGTTTCTTATATTTACATTTAATTTAATTTCCCCATACAATCTTTATAGGTTTTCTGAGTTTCGGTAAGTCTTATTCTGTTCATAGTTAATTACTTTAATTTATTTTATCAAACAGTTTGCTGTGGTCTCCAATAAGTTTCGTTAAGTTGTTTCTCTCACTTTTGCATTTAATATTTCCTCATAGAGTCTGTTGTTTGTTGGTCATCAATGAGTTTCGTTGAACTATTATTCTAACTTGTTCTATCCATTTTCGTATGTGCTTTCTCACAAACATAATAAATTAAAAACCGAACAATGTCGATAACAGTTGGTAATACCGCCATCGTCTACTCTGCAATATTTGAAAAATATTTATTAAAGAAATGCTGCATCAATAAATAAAATTTTGATCAACTCAATTCTGGGTGTGTGCCAATTTTGTGTGGTTTTGCGAAGGCAAAGTTTTGTGTTCAGTTCGATTTCCTTTTTGTTTTCCGAATCACGTATTTTTTTTTTTGCTTTTGTCATTATTTTTCGTTGTTCTTCTCGCGCTGAGTAGCCTTTGTGTGCGCTGGCTTATACAAAAAAAAGGATACCAACCAACAGCATGAAAGCATATACATATGTACAAGTACATGTACATAAACTCCATAGATATTTTTATACTTCCACAGCCGAAGTCCGGTCTTAAACAATTTGGGACGGAACAGGACAGAACAGACACAGACATCACATTGTTTTTTTTTTTTTTATTGAAGCAGAGATGAAACTTTTGAAACTATTGATTGATCCAATTATCCTTTCACCCTGGAAAATAAATTGTTCGCGGATGTGTTTTGGGTGCATATATCTACATTCTGTTCCTGATTTAGTGTTGTGTTCCGCTTTCATCCACTGTGTCTGGGTTTGTTGTTTTTGAGATTGTTAGCTCAACTTGCCGTCGCGTCGTCCTGTTTTTGGTTATTTTACTATGAAACTGCATTCATATTTTGATGATTAGTCTGTTGCAGATGCGGCCACACCACCACCACTGGCCAGGATAATCAGTAGCACAGAATACTGGTCAATGCGGCTTCTGATGGGTGCATGAATCATATTAGTTGGCTAAAGCCATCACGGTTAGCTGTGTGTGGTGTTATTTTCCCACCATTGCGTTTGGTTGAACATTTTGATTTATGATAATTTAATGGTTTTTGTTAAACTTTAATAAATAAAGTTTGAAGAAAACTTTAAAATTAACTTTGAAGATGCATCAACTAACGGGTGATTTTTTAGCTGGTTTGGTTTTGGCAACACTGGTTTTGACAGCTGACGTGTGTTTAGTACCTTGTGTCACTGTCAAACAGCTTCAGTTTGGTTTGCAATTTAACCATGGATCGTCTTACAAATGAACAACGCTTGCAAATTATTGAATTTTACTATCAAAATTCGTGCTCGGTTCGAAATGTTCATCGCGCGCTGCTTGTGTTCAGCGATGAGGCTCATTTTTGGTTGAATGGGTACGTAAATAAGCAAAATTGCCGCATTTGGAGTGAAGATCAGCCAGAAGCATTGCAACAGCTACCAATGCATCCCGAAACAGCCACTGTTTGGTGCGGTTTATGGGCCGGCGGCATTATTGGGCCTATTTCTTCAAAGATGATGCGAATCGCAGCGTTACTGTCAATGGTGAACGCTACCGAGCGATGATAACAAACTTTTTTTTGCTCGAAATGGAAGTTCTTGACTTGCATGATATGTGGTTTCAACAAGACGGTGCCACATGCCACACAGCACGCGAAACAATGGCGCAATTGCGAGGCGAGTTTGGTGAACAGTTAATTTCACGTTTCGGGCCGGTCAATTGGCCGCCTAGATCGTGCGATTTGACACCATTAGATTATTTTTTGTGGGGGTATGTTAAGGCTAATGTCTATAGGGACAAGCCCGCTTCGATTGACGCACTGGAAGCCAACATCCATGCATTCATTCGTGAGATACCGGCCGATATGTGTGAAAGAGTATGCCAAAATTGGACTCAGCGGATGGGCTACCTGAGACGCAGCCGAGGTCAACATTTGCATGAAATTATCTTTAAACATTAAATTGCAAGATTCAAACTATCGATTCAAATAAATATTTCATTCATTTTTTCGAATTTTTTGTGTTTTTTTTTTAAAAAAGTTCTAAACCTCTTAAAAAATCACCCATAATATAAAGAAGGGAGTTAACAGTCATAAAGTTTCTTGATTAAGGATATGTATCTGAAAAAAAATTAAGATTTGAGTAATTTTTTTGTTTGAAACTATTACCAAATCATAAACATAGTTCAGTTAAATAAGCTACACAAATTATTAAATCTAGGAAACATGTTTTACTTCCCATTACACTTTTATTTACATGTACCATTTTTAACCACCAACAAAATTTAGAATAGTAAAACATACTTTGAACAAATATCAGCAGCCAGGCCGGTGGCTTTAACCATCATCGACACTGCAAGAGAGTTCGGCTCTACATCCTTCAATAAGTCTTTTCTTTTCCTCACAGTGTAACCACCATAGTTTTTTTAAGACGGCTCATCATTGTTTTTATATGAAAGTAGACAGCCAGCATAGTGGAGTCTACCGAACTTTGAGGTATATAGCAAATACAGTTGGTGGTTTTAACGTCGCCCTTCGTCAAATACAACTTCTTTCCTGGAACTTTACCTTAAAGTAGAGGTTTTTATAAGGTCTGGGTGATAGTTAAATTATTTTAAGTAGTGCTTGACCGTCAACTTAGAGGTTTGAATTCAAGTTCTAGTTCAGCACTCAAAATTTCACTTTTGAAGTTTTCTTTTTTAAAATATTACGCATACGCCACAGTGCACACTCGATTAAGTTATTCTTTTGTTTTTGGATAAAATATTTATCAGATCAGTTCAGATACACGCAGTCCCTTAAATCAGAAAAAAAGTGTCCAAATAATCCCTCACTTTATCCGAAATCGATATAAAGACTCTTTTGACTCCTAGCTCTAAAATCATGTTATGAAGTTTCCTTCTCTTCTGCATGAAAATCTTTTCGTATTTAGATCTAATTGAGTGTTGCCTTCAATTTTTTTTAATTTTTATTCGAACCATATCATACCAAAAACAAACAGAGGACCCATTTTGCTTCTTATAAATTTACTGCCATTTTGTTTGAATATTTTATTAATTCACTTCTTATTTTAAGAATCAAGAGACTTGGTTTTATATTCGAAAAGTCATCTTTTATTGTTATCCATGCAAAGTCTAGACAATAACCATCCCCATACAAATAAACATATAGCAGCCTAAGCTCTAAAAGGCCAAAATAAAAGTTAAACTGTTTTATCATTTCTCTATAATTCCGGGATGTGCTACCATAATCTACATAAACCAAGTTTCCGGGTTTCATCTTTGTTCTAGACTCTGAAATCATTTTTATTCTTTCACAGTCGACAACGTCATTACGATATGGTGTGGTGTGGTGTGGCGCGCGGTTCAGTGGCGTAGCGGGTGGATTAATGCGGCTCATATAAGGATTTGAATTAGAATATCCTTTTCTTTTGCTGGATGAAAATATTTTAACATATAATCGTTTCCGGTTGTATGTGTGTGTATTTTGAATGAAATACCAAAAGCCCTCTGGGGTGTATACTGTATATAGTATAGCATGCGAGTGAACTAATATCTCGGATGATTCCCCCGTTTTAGTATCCTTTGCCAAAATCCTCTTAGAGTTTGCTGCATTTACAATGTTGTTATAAAGTTGCATACAAAGAGAAAGCATATCATAAATGTCGCATTAATTACGTTGCCATATGATAAGGACAATTTAACCAGATCGCCTCTATGCAAATGAAAGATTTTCGTTTTTTTTTTTTTTTGTATCTGAATGGCTTTGCATACATGTTGTCTTGTACCTTAAACAGAATTAAGAGAAAGAATTTAAACCCAAAGAGTATTTTTGTTGTCTGTAACTGAAAATTCAATAAGCTGCAAACAATAAAAAGAACGAATACAGTTTTAAAGTCATTGGCCCAAAATTTTAGACGATATAGTAAAGTGTTCAATCATTTTTAATATGATACTAGGTTAAAAAGAAGGTTTTGCTAATTTTAAACGAGTTTTACATGATACTTTCTCTTAACACTTTACTAAAGTTAAAATCGCCAGATTGCTGTTTTATCTTTTTAACATATTACTAAATCCATATGTCACTTTGACATAGAAAAACTTAAAAAGTTATGTTTGCTTACTTTTTCGCACGAAATGTCACTGTTTTAGGCGCGTTTAGCTTGAGTTTCGTAAGAAAATAGAACTCGTTTTTCTGAAGTTAAGTTGAAGAATATATTTCTTACTTCCAGAATTATTTGATTTGAAAAAAATATTATCTACAACTAAATCACACGAATTTGCCGTTGAGATGCACAAATTTAATGCAACACACATTGAAGGCTCAATAAAATTTCTTGTTTGATTTGTTTTTAACTAAACGCTTGTTTCATTATTTTAAATACAACAAAGTTTTGCTCTTTAAACTGTTGAGAAGCACTAGATTGGAAAAATATAACGCCTATAACCCAAAAAAAAAAATCATTTTCTCAAAAAACATGGTATGCCTATTTCCTTTATAATTATGAATATTTTAACAAATACCTGAAACGCTGTTTTCTTAAAATTAGTTTTATCATTACAGGTACAAAATTTAATCGAAATCCTTAAAGGTGTTTTTGAGAAAATTTGAAGGAAAAAATAAACGAAATTATTGTATGGCAGCTACCTGTTCTAGATGAGATACAAAAAATTCGAATTTCCCCTCTAGGGAATCACATAAAAATGCCTTATACCAAGTCGGAAGCAAATCAGCCCACCTCTTTAAGCTATGGCCCAAATAACAGTGGACGCACAGACACAATTGGACGCAATGACGAAACTCACTTTTTCGGAATCGATCATCGTAGGGTTAGTTTTGATTAAAACCTCGATTTTTTTACACGAAATCAATAAAGATATACTTCGCCTATAGAGTAAGTAAAAATATCAGTTATCTTGAAAGAAATTCGGCCAAGGATCATCGGTGGAGTTTTGGGTACAATATCGAAGAGCAATCCAGTTCTTTCGAAATAAGCGGAGAAATATTTGATACCCTTTCCAATCAAACAGCCACAAGATTCCAAAATCAAGGAAGACATTAATTTTAAAAGACTTTTTAGCAAGTAACTATTAATTTAAAGGCCAGTTTCACAGTCAGAAAAGTGGCACTTAAGTGGGCAATGTGAAAGACTAAGACGAAATATCAGAGTGCACATACTTACCTAAATAAGTGGCATATACTGAGTCTCCGATGTTGGTGACTTAAGTTCCACCTACGCTGGCTATGAAACTTAGCCTTAAGTTCAAATATGTGAATCTTAAGTGCCACTTATTCCGGTAAGTGTCGACTATGAAGCTGGCCCTAAGTAATTATTTCACAACTGAACTCTTAAAATTATTCACCGTTTTAGAGCGGGCTTTGATTTGATCCCACAAAAAGTTTGACGAGATCTCTGAAATTACCAGCAGGAGACGAAAACTTTTATTACTTGTTATTATAATTAAATAAAAATAATCTTTACCAAATAGCAATATATCGCTCTCTCGTTTATTCACAAACCTTTACTTTGACAACTGACAATGGTTATATACACTTTTGAATCCAAATACTGGCATTGTGTCACTTTTAATATTGACAGATATGAATATGTCTTTAGTGGACGATAGTAGGAGGAAACGGACAAATGCTGTTTTCCATCCACTTGGAAAGTAAGGCTATTAGAACGCCGCGCCGCCGTGGTATAGATGAGAAAGCTTACGCAAATTAGTTTTTGTACCTAGGAAGCACACGTCTATTAACAATGGGTGAAAAGCTATTTGCACGAGTTGATTTGTGTGTTTCGAGATCTTTAAAAAGAAAGAAACTTTGTCCCTTTACTTTACGGAATCGACACACTTTCTCGAAACTTCAAATTAGCGCAGAAAACAGTTTTCAGTAATCAGCCCTATCACGAACTCCATCGTAATCGGAAATGTATTACGAATCCCGAAAAAAACCATCACAGAATCCATCGTAGTGGAAAATCCCATAGAAATTGCCATTACGAACGGATTCGATGATAGTTTTTTTTCGGGATCCGGAAAGATTCCGATTACAATGGAATTCGTGATAGGGCTGAATATTAATACTTCCTTTTGAGCTTATTGGAAACGAGTAAAGTTTCGTAGTTTTTTGTACGAATTACCAAACTTTTTTACCACCTCTTGTACTTACTTAATTCTGTTCATGCTAAAATGGTTCGTCGAATATGATCATTAAGGTCTTTTTTCTCACTATGTATATCGAAGAGAAACAATAGTGGCCTTTGGGTCTTTATATGCAGCATAGAAATTATTTTAAGCCTACAAATATGACTGTTATCGATCCAAAATTAAGCACTCATTAGGATATTACTAATTAATACTAAAATTATATACCATATTGTAAACAGTTATTTATATATCTAATTAATATTATATTTTTTGAGTTCCATTAATACTTAACACTAACAAATTCTAATTAGTGTCATGCCTGAATGGTAAAATTCAAATGCATCAGTAATGTGCCCTTGAATAACAAAAAATGTACTTTGTATCAAACTTATTGTTTATACCTCTATAACAAATTATGTGTGAAACGCTAGAGTTTTCTTCGTTTATATAATATTTACCTACCCTAAATTACAAACCGCATATACATACATACATACATACTTGATGTCAACTAATGCTCAATTTTAATTCTTTTTCCTGACTTGACAAGGTCATCTTTAGTCCCGGTTCTAAAAAAATTCACAATGCTTCAATTTTGTTCCTTTAAGTGATTGTAAAATTGATCCTATCACATATATAAATATCTGCATTTTTCCATATGAATGTCAAATATCACTATATGCATCATAAAACTCTTACAAAATAATTCCTCTCGTTCTGTTCATTGTGTAGCTTAAGTCCTTTATAGAGATTCTAATACTCTGTTTATCATCTCAAAAACCTAACTGCATATGAGCCGTCATCATCGTCAACATCAACATCAACATCAACATCAACATCGAAAGTGATACACACCTTTCCATAAAAAGTCAATGAAACAATTGAACTACAAACGGCACTTAAAATACTCTTCAAATTCAACACAAAGCAATAATCTCCTAAGTACAACCCATTTAACTTCTATATCATCACAACAGTCGGTGTCTTCCTGATGATGGCTTATCCAGATAAAGGACGACGCAACAAAACACTGGCCTAGGACGCGACACTTCACGTACTGGGTTACACATTTCTTAGTTACGAAAGATAAGTTCGGTCTGGGTCGGGTCGGGTTGGGTTGGGTCTCGGGATCGAGATGGACCGTTTAGCAAAGCCTTCTGAAAGGAATTTGCTTTGTTTTCCTTGCACAAAGGACTTGTGAGAAATTGTTTCGCTTTTGCTGGATAATTGCGAAAGTTTTCTCCTCTTGTTGTTCAAGTACTCCGTTTTGATTTTTTTTATTTTCATGACTCTTTGTTATGTGTTCGATTGGTTGGAACTTTTTTTTTATTATTGCTCATGGCATGAGAGATTGAAGCAAAAGCAATTTAAAGTGCAATTTTTTAGAAGTTGTGCGGTTGTACCACAGTACCTATGAAGTTGCAAAAGAATGATTACTTCATTTGATAAAAATTTGATTGAAAAAATTGTACGATTATTTCAAAATTTCTTGACCCTATAGATATAGTAAAGATGTCTAGGGCGTATTTGCTGAAAACAAACCTAAATATTTAAGTTCAACATAAGTGGTTATGTGACAGTTTATGCAGAGAAAAAAGTAGCACGTAAGCGTTTAAGTGGAGCTTAATCTTCTGAATTCAAATAAAGATACATGCTTGCATGATCCTATTTTATCTTGGCATGCACAAATTTACTATAGGGCAAGTTTTGGATTCATCTTGCGATGATTGATATCTTATTTGACGATGATTATGCCTGTCATTACCTCGGCCTAGACTTCAAACCTGGCACTTAAAAAAAGTTCAGATAGACAAACAGAATTGAGTGTTTTTGGGTAGTGTCAAGTTCTACTAAATTCTGCAGTTCAATCTGTTCAATACACTAAAGGGATTTTGACTACCCTTAAAATGTTTTAACACAGTGCGAGCGTTAGGAAAATAAGGAAGGATTTAATAGGAGATACCGATGCACATTGGTTTTGAATTTCTGAATATTAAAATGGGAGGTAAAAATAGACCCAGGCAAAGCATTCCACATTCTTGTAGTGCGGCTAAAGAATGAATCTCTATACTTGACGGTACGTCCGAAGTTGGACTCAAGGGTAAACTGATGAGCATTCGTAAAAGCGCGAGTATTACGGTTGTATTGTTTTAGGGGAGGATTGCAGTTGGCTATTTCACTAGAACACTAATTGTAGAAGTAGCGATAAAATAGAGAGAGACATGAAACATTACGGCGGTGTTCCAGAGTTGTAATTGTTTCTGTTATACTTATATCACCTATCATTTTTAAAGTTCTTTTTTGAATTCTATCCAAAAGATTCAGATGAGTTAAAGGAGCACCTGCCCAAATGTGAGAGTTGTACTCCAGCTTTGGACGGATAAAGGCTTTATAGATTACAGCCAGATCAGAAGGGGAGAAAACTTTCTTGCATCGCCGAAGAAAACCTAAACATTTAGCAGCATTTTTGGCGACGTTGAATATGTGGTCATTCCACAAAAGGTGGTCTGTGATGCACATACCGAGAACTGAAAGCTGTTCGGTTTCTTCAATACAAGTACCGCTCATGGATAGCGGCATGAGGGGCGGGTTCCGCTTCAACGACAAGAGACAGCATTGAGTTTTTGAAGCATTAAATTCTACGCGGTTTTTGATTCCCCATTGGACAATGCTGTCGAGATCAGAATTTAATGAGCTTATCATACGCTGCCGCTCTAAATCCACATCCGAAGGACATGGATGTGACTCTAGAAACGAATATGAAAAGCTGAGGGTACTGTCGTCAGCAAAACAATTTAATGGATTAGAAGTTTGAGACAGAAGATCATTGATGAATATCAGAAAGAGAGTCGGAGACAAAACGGAGCCCTGGGGCACACCAGCGTTTATTTTGTGAATATCAGACTTAAAACCATCCAATACGACTTGTATTGAGCGGTCCGAAAGGTAGTTTCTAATCCAACGAAGAAGAGATTCATCAATACCAAAAGCACGCATTTTCGATAAGAGAGCTTTATGCCAAACTCTATCAAATACTAAATACATACATACATACAAACAAGTATCGTCATTAAAAAAGCTTTATGTGTAGGTACCAACATACTAAAATTGCTGGTGTGGCACTTTATGTTATAATGATTTACATATTACGGAAAGTTTATTATTCTAAATTTTTTATAAAGTAGACTCTGATTTCTTAATTTACTTTGTAAGTTTGTAAGCCTAATTCCACAAATTTATTTTGTGTTGGTGTAGTTCTTCTCATAAATAATTTTTTTTTTTTTCAAAAGGAAATCCATAGTTAGTAACTTAGATATGAACAATAATAATTAAACATGCGTAGTTATTATTATAGGGAATGGATTACGTAGGTATTTTAATCATTTACAATATCACTCCTCTCAATTAATTAACATCGATAATATTTGTTCGTTGATTAATATCCTTCAACTAACAGTAGGTATGTATGTAATCGGTAGGATTACTTTTCATTAATTTCGGGGGATGAGATGTTAAATGGTTATTAGTAACTACAATAATATAGGTGTCATTATCAGAATCTCATCTATTCCCATGATTTCATTATTGTTATTATAGTTAACATTAATTTTATGGCTTACATATCAAAAACACATTTTTCGCTCATCTATGGTTTGATTCATTTCGGCAGTAGATTAATATTAATAATATATTGCTATAACAAAGGACAGTGATAATTATTAATCACTCATAGTACCACAAAGTTGAATCATCGTTTTTAAAGTGTGAGTGAAAACAAAGTATGGACCTCTATGTCATATCTACCCTACCGTACAACACAAGTAAAATAGAAGAAATGTTATATTTAAGTTTTTCAATCAAATACATACATACAATATTTTGTTTACCTTCATACAAAAATTGGGGCTATCGTTAATAAAATTTCCCTGGGAATGTTTCCCTCCTTCGAAAATTTGGAACGTGAATAATGGTTGAATGTATCTATCGGAATCTAATGGAATCGGGAATTATTTTTCCAGGTGAATTTGGCTATCATTTCAATAAGCCAAATTTGAGCTTACAAAGCCAAGTTGAAAAGTATTGGTGTTTCAAATTTTCGAAGATGGGAAACATTCCCAGGGAAATTTTATCCACGATGGCCCCCAATATGATTACAGAATATACAAAAATTTAACACAACTTAATATAGTCACTTACATAAAATGCGTGCATGGAAACAATTTAGACAGCAAATTTCGTAGGTACTTCTAGACACCATAAAATTTTGTTTTCATTTTTTTTTTTTTTAAAGGAAGAAAATACCTAACGGTGTTCAAAATTAACCCAATGCATCCTTTTATACCTCATGCATACATATACAATTTTAAACGACTACAGCTTTGCCTAATTTTATATTTTATCTTTAACTAGCTGGCCCGGCTTCGCATGGGTAGACAATAAAACCTAAGCTGTGCATAAAAAATAGGAAAGAAAGTATAAATAAATATTTAAGCTAATTTTTGTAATCGAATACTACTTTATGGGCTTTCACATACTTCACTTTATGAATGGCTTAATATGTAAAAACATGATCCTCTAAGTACAAACTTTATTACTTTCGCAACACAGAAATAAATTCTTTCAAAAAGAATATCCCTACGCTATTTCTTAAGAAAAACCTTTCAAAAAAAATTTCTTAAATTGGGCAGTTTTTTTTAATTTTTCCCCAATTCACCTTACAATTAACAAAATTTAAACGTTGTTTTTTTTGTGTGATCATATCATCATATTAAATATTGAAGGTTTGAATGAAACAACAACCACTTGAGTGAGCTACCACCAAGTCATTATAGGCTAGAGTTATGGTTATTTCACGGCTGCGAGGCCGATCATCAGACTCCTTTTAATGATGCTTAGTCTCTATTACGTTCAATTTTAATTTCAACTCTCAGCTGGGAAAAAAAGTTTTTCAAATTAAAATTGAACTTAATAAACTAAACAACATACTAAAAGGAGTCTGATGATCAGCCTGGCACCCGTGAAATAGCTATAAATTTGAACAATATTTTTTATTTTTGCCCTATTTTGACCTACAAATAACAACATTTGAGGAAGAATATCTCTAAAGCCATTTCCTAAGAAAAACCTTCAAATAAAAAAAAGAATTTCTTAAGTCAGACAATTATTTTATTTTGACCCCATTACAACCTACAAATAACAAAAACTGAAAAATAATATCCCAAAATTCATTTCCTAACCGCATACAGCTGAAAAACGAAATGTACGCTTACAGCGTCACCTATTGAGAATTTTTCGAATTTTCTTTTTCTTAAACCTTCGCGTAGCAATTACGAACAAATCCGCAGAAGAAAGTATCCAATTTGGTCCAGTCGTTTTCAAGTTTTAAGCATCCGAACACACCACGATCCATTTTTATATAGAGTAGAAGAAGATTATTTCAAGGTTTGATTTTAAAATATTGGCGTTTTCACTTATAAAATTCCTTTTGTCTCGGATACCGGATTAACGTTAATATTAAAAGCTTAAAATTTCCAGGAATTTTGTTGATAGAATTTAAGGAGCACAGGCGGATCGAAAAATCATTACCTTTATAAGGGCACTCCTAATGAATATCTACATATTATTCCTATTTTTTACAATATGTATAATGTGTTCATTAGTATAGTCAAGGTTTGAATATCACAAAAGTTTTGTATCATGCTTGGCTTTACATTTTTTTGTTGAGGAAAATTTAAAGTATAAAGAAGAAATTTGGTGTATTTGCCCCAATTTGCTCATGTTATTTTTAAAATCGATTTATTTCAATGATGGCAAAAGAAATTCAACTTGAAATTTTGAATATTTTGTGCCATGGTTCCGACTATCTATATTTAGTGCCCAAAAAGATAGTGAGCGGCAAAGTTCCCAAAAGTTATATCAGTTATTTTCATATTTTGACATCAAAAAAATTTAGAAAAACAATTAACATCAAAAATGTAAAGTTGAAAATCCCAAACAAATGATGTTTTTATACAACACCCTCCTGAACGAACCCAAAGGACCCTCCAACATCTCTAAGTACAATCAAAGTCTAATTTTCGATTTAATAAAAAAAAAAGAGTTTTTTGTGGTTTATTCTTCCCTCTCTCTTTGAGAAGTTATGTTTCGTAAATATAACTCGATTCCAAAACAAATTTTCCTTTTCCATAAGTGATCAGATCAGTATGGTACCTAATACTACTCCAGCCTAACTTTTTTGGCTTTACGAATAAAAGGCGTCTAACGGCTAAATCGATCATGAAATCTACTTTAAGTACTTAGTAAAATGCGACTTCAATAGTTGTTATAAAACTGAAATCTTATCATTTTGTATTCCAGAAACAAGGTATTTTTTTCAAATTAAATTTCCATTCAAAATCTGTTAGATTATGTGTTATCCTTATCCTTATTTTTATCCTACAAGGATATTGCTGGGAATCATGCGCTCTTAACATGGAAACGTTCCTGTCAAAATAAACTTTAATTCAATTCGTAGTTGTTTTCCTTTAGATAAAAATACTTTGTTCCCATTCAGCCTTTGAAAATTTAATCAAGTGTTTAAACAAAATGAAACTGCTTCCTAATCTTCAGATTTTACGTCGTATGAGTCTTTTAGTTAGACAAAATTTCAATGCAGCATGTGAAAAAGAAATTAATCGCCAAATAAATATGGAACTCAACGCGAGCTACGAGTACATGGCTTTGGTGAGGGATATAAAATATTTTATTAAAAATTATAAAATTAAATACATATAGTTATAATTATTTATGACAATATAGGGATTTCACTTTGACCGGACAGATATGGCGCTTCCAGGATTAAGCAAATGGTGCAAAAAATGCTGCGATGAAGAAAAGGTCCATGCTGAAAAACTGATGACCTACCTTAACAAACGTGGCGGAACCATTGTCCTGAGCGACATTGAAAAGCCTAAATTTGTATATGAATCAGTTATGAAATCAATGCAATACGTTTTAGACTTGGAGAAAAGGGTCAATGAGGTTCATAAAAAAAAAGAGTTATACATTTTTTTGTTTATGAAATAAATCAATAATGTTATCTCACAGAGTCTCTTACAAGTACATGCGGTAGCTACGGAAAATAATGATCCGAATTTGTGTGATTTCCTTGAATCGGAATACCTACAAGAGCAAGTAGACGCCATCAAGGAGATATCAGATTATATTCGACAAATCGAACGCTGTGAAAGGGAACTGGGTGTTTATGTCTTCGATATTAATTTTGATGAGAAAAAGTAAATGTGCTGCTCCTGCTGTCGGAATGATGTCAATTAGTTGATATGGAATGGTTATCTCCGTTGGAAAACGCACTGTTGAATGTACCTTTATATAAAAGATTGCATATATATTTTTCATTTTTATTTGTTTGCTTTTGATTATATGAACGGAAGTAAATTGAACTTTTTGTAGCACAAAATTATTGAGTTATGTTCTTTGCGGGTTCTGTCCTTTAAAAGCATTTTAAAAAGAAAGCAATCATTACAACTTTATCAAAATCGTTTAACTTGAGTTAAGAAGTTTACTAAATGATCATCGTTAAGTGGCTCATACGTTTTTAAAAAGTTTCAACATAACACACTTGTTGATATCAAATAATATATATTATTAGGTTTTGCAACAACAAATTTTTGTATCGTTTTTTTTTGCTTTGAAACTAGAAAAATTCAAAGGCCATCAAACATCATACATTTTGGAAGTTTCTCAGATCATAATTATATAACATCGTTATAAAATAAAGTACACTACTGGATCGCACGAACTGGCTCTTCTAATAGTTAAAGAAAAGGAGAGAAAAACTGGAATGTATGTAGGTATGTATTGTAAAATTATTTTCTTTTTTTTTATTTAAAAAAATAATGATGCCATTTTTTTAATAAAACGTCATCATCATATTTTCTATTATCAGCCCTATTTTCTAATTGATTTGATTATTTATGTATATTATTGGCCTTTCCAGTGCAAATCTTTATACTTACTTAACGTTTCGCTACATTCCGCAATGGAACGGGGCCTCAACCAACAAGCTTGGTCCCCAGTTTTCCACACCAAATTTTGTTCCAACGGCGTGCACCATCGAGTCCTCTACTGTGCCTTCCCTCTGGGATTTTCCGTGCCGCAGCATTGATGGCGATTCGCTTTAAATGACCCAGGCTCCTTAGTTATTGGCGAATCTTTAGCGTTACGTAATTGTTCTTGGAATTCCCAAGAGTGTGTTTAGATTTCATTTTAAACACAAATTATACGCGCTGTATTTAGTTGATTTCGGAAAAATCGTTTCCAACCTACGGATATCAGAATACAAACGTTCGCATTTCTGTTGTTATTGAGCCAATTTAAGAAAAAAATGTTTAAAACTGCATATGTTCTATTTTATTTGATTTTTTTTGTTTCCAAAAAAAAAAACATTTTTGTAAAATTTGGGAAGGAAAAATTCATAAAACTAGTTAAAAGTAGCTAAAGGCTCAAAAAACATCATATCCCTATTTTCATTATGAGATTTTATCAACATTGTTCTGAAACTCGAGTAAATAAATTAATGAATAATGAAACGATTATTTTCGTTTAAATGATCTAAAACACTTTGATCAGTGTTTCTTTATTAAAAATATAAATGTATTTTACTACATAATATTTAAGGCTCATAATATATATTCCTCAAAGGACTATTTTGTTTTCCATTTAATAAATGAAATATTACATCCAATTTAAATTTCTCCGTTTTAGATTTTCATTTGCTCATTACTTTTTTCTTGCGTTTAATTGCTTTGTTTTCGTAACATTAATAATTGACTTAAAATTAGTTTTTTTTTAAGGACTTTCAAGATATCCTGCTTGATTGTTATTTTGTTTTTCATTTGCAGTTATGTATATGTGTTGTGTAGGCTTTTCTTTTAGTTAATGTTAACTTGAATTAATAAATTAATGTTTAATAGTTAAAGTGCATCAACAACAAATTGTTTTAAATATACTGGGCTGATTTTAAACGTAAACGCAGCATATTGCTGCATGCAAAAAACATGATTTTTTAACAAAGAAAACACCCATTGGTAATGGATTATTCTGGAAGATCTAAGATTTTCCCAACAAAGCCCGATATGTCGGTATTTCTACTTATGTGATCAGATATGAAAGCGCTCCTCAGCAGTTGATCGTAGTTAGGACGCACTTCGAATTTTTTCTGTAGACAACTCGTGATAAATTCTTCGAATTCAGGGGAAAATGTGTTGGGTTCCAGTCGAGGTGGATTATCGGTCACAACCTGAATGAAATTTGTTATCCAATTTTAGAAAAAACATACAAAAATGCATCACCGTTACCTGTTTAAGTTGTTCGAAAGGTGTAGTCCACGTGTTATAAGGGAACTTGCCTGTGGCCATTTCAATCATGCTTATTCCTAATGACCATACATCAGACCTGATATCATATTGCTGTGGATTACCAGAAGGATCGATTCGTTCGGGTGCCATGTAGGGTTTGCATCCAGCATCTACAGTTTTTGCAACCGAGTCTACAAGGTAACCTGAAACAAATTTAAATAGCAAAAAAGTCTTCTTAGCCAGAGTATATCGAAGGACAAGACGTTTTGTTCAGAAAAATGAAATCTGGGAGACCTTTAAAATCTAAGTTACTTGAACAGGTCTCCCGAAAACGTCCGTGTATTTCTTTCTGCCTCACTGTTAGGCTACAGCCTAACGGATGTGTCGATTTTCTTTAAACTTGGTACCTACCGTTTTTTGGACATTCTCCCGACACTTTTTTTCATTTTTGTACCTGCTCTATAGCGCAAGTTCAAAAAATATCGAGGTTGTAATCAAAACTAATACTACGATAATCGAGAATTCCGAAAAAGTGGGTTTCGTCGTGCAGTCCGTCGACCTGTGCGTCTGAACTTCCACTGTTATTTTAGCTAGAGTATAAAGGGTGATCCGATTTGCATGAAATTTGGTACAGAGCATTTTTATGTGATTTTGTTTTCAAATTTTCCCGAAAACGGCTCTAAAAATTCGGATTAAACTTCGCGACTGTTATAACCAAAGCAATTGTAAGAAAACTGCGTTACAGGTTTTGTCAAAAAATTCAGACTAGAACACATTGTGATCGCACATAAGAGCAAATTTTTGCGACCCAGGTGTGTATATTCTGTTTGTTTTGATTTTGAATGTGCCAGAAAAATGGATTCGGCTCAGAAATTGGATATCTGAAGACTCAAACGAGATATAAATTTAAATTAAACGAAATTGCAAAGGCTAGTATTTTAATATAATATTAAGCCCGGGTTAGGGACCAGGGTATACCAAAGTCAGCTTTGTTTTAAATCTTCGGTTAATAATGCCCACATTTGAGATATACGGTTACTGTAGAACGATTTTTATTTTTGCCCATTAATCATTTCCCAAAGTATTCTTCACTAGTTAGGAAACACCCTTTATATGTACATGTGTAAGTAACAATAAATTTTAGTTATGCACTCCTTCATAGTTCTAAAGTTTTCTGCAGGCTCTTAATACATCTAACTAATACATTCTCTTAGACAAAACAAACAAATATTTTACATACCAGATATTCCAAAATCGCACATTTTGACTTCTCCTTGTCGATTGACCAAAATATTTGATGGTTTTATGTCTCGATGGATAACTTTTAACTGAGCATGCAAATAATGAAGAGCATTCACAACTGACATGGCAATCTGTAGAGAAAAAAATCAAAAATTACTCCAAAATTTAACAAATAACACTCGTGTAATTCACTTTTCCCAAAACGTCTTCCTCCATTTTAAGGTCGTTTTTGAATACTTTAGGATAGAACTTATCTAAACTGGCATCCATGACTTCCATGCATATCCAGACATCGCCTTCTCGAAAGAGAGCACCGTAGAAATGTACGGTGTAAATACAATCACTTGATCGCATAGATATGTCCAAATCCATGAGGAGTCGTTTCTTAAAAAAAATTATTACTTCTGTCAGCATAAATCGCAGACTGTTTTAGTTGGAACTTACCTGCTCCTGCATGTTTACTGTGGCAGTTATACGTTTCACAGCCATTACAGTGCCCGTTTGTGTGTGTCTCATCTTCTCTACAATTCCATAAGCCCCTCGGCCAAGATCACAGATTTTCTCCAAACCATCAGCGTCAACCTCGAAGGTATTCTCGCCAATTGTGATTGTTGTCCGCTGGTCGAGATTTCTCGGTGGTGTTCTATAATCAATGAAAAAGTCAATTGCTTGGTACTTGAGAGTGTACTTTGGGTTTGCATTGATTGCAAAAACCTACACTGGGACCTCCGTGGGATCTACTCTCACTGAGAGGGTAAATTTACGACGTTGCATTTTGGTAACAATTTGGCTTTTCAAGTCCCAAAAAAATTGATAGGTGGACAGAATACTTGATTGAAATGTTACAAATTATAACCCTTTTCTTTCTTACGATAGCTATCTCTTATTTACATGTAATTCGAATAAAAAAAATAATCAAAATCTGAAATCTAAATCTATCTATAGCAGTAGGTATATTTTATTTTATTTAACCAAAAAAATTGATTTTCAATCGATTGTTTTAAAGCACTGTTCTTTTGGCAATTTGTTGGTAGGAGAATTTTTTTGAAAATTGTAATTATTTAATCGTTTAGTATATTTTTCGTTATTATTAAAATTACTAAATGATTTCTTTTTGTTCTATTAATAATATTAAATAAAAAATAATAATCGCTTGACCGCAAAAGATTTTTTCACGTTTTGTTTCGTTCGATAGTTTCGAATTTTCGATTAAAAATTAAATTTCGATGATTCGATTTTTTGTGGAATTTGCGTGGGAGATGGGAGAACGCGAAAGTCGGTAAAATGTAGAGTGACAGAAGATCGGAACAAGAAAGGTCTGTTTGTTTACTTTCTGCAATGAATTCTTAATGCCTCAAATTTTAAGGACTAGCTAGAATGACTGCTTTTACATTACAGCGATTTTTAATCTTCGTTTCTCTTGGTTTCCTTCTAATTGCAAATACCTTTTACACGACAGCGATTTTTAATGAAAAGTTTAGTTTGTGCAAGTGAAGAAGTATCATCTCACTGCACTCTTTACTCCACTTGATTAAGCGAAGTTATCTGAGTGGACGACACACCACACGAGAGTAGTGTGGTTCGGGATTAAAGAAGGACGTTGTGGTGGCCGGGTATGACGAAATTGCTGAGGTTGAACAAATTGCAGAGTTATCGCTCATTCTTCTTTTCTCTTTCTTTTTATTTTCATTCGTCGTCCACTCAGATAACTTCGCTTAATCGTGTGGAGTAAAGAGTGCAGCGAGATGATACTTCTTCACTTGCACAAAGTTAACTTTTCATTAAAAATCACTGTCGTGTGAAAAAGGTATTTGCAATTAGGAGAAAACCAAAGAAGAAACGAAGGTTAAAAATCGCTCTCGTGTAAAAGCAGTCTTAGTGGCTGATTACATGGGTCGTTTTACTGAAGAGCGCATCGCGTGAGAGAGGTAGATTTTATGTGCGTAAAAAAGAGAAGGTGGAATCTACCTTCTCTTTTTTACGCACATAAAATCTACCCGTCTCATGCGATGCGCTCTTCAGTAAAATGACCCATGTAATCAGGCGCTTACGCACTGCTTTGACTGCAGTTACATTCACCGATTTTTCCAGGAAGATTTTTCCAAAAATTGGGTTAAATGTTTACATTGAACGATTTTTCAAATGCAATTTTTTCGTTGTCCTCTTCACTTTTAATTGCTGTCCCCTTCATTTTACATTAAAATGAACGGCACATTAACACTAAATACACACAAGAAACTGGAAAGAAGGTGAAAGAGAACGAAAACAGACTGGAAAAATCGTTTGAGTTTTGAGGAACAAACGACTTTGTCCTTTCCCCTCACTTTTTACTCCCTTATACTATGTTTCCACCGAAGGTTTATCTCAATTTAGATTAAATTAAACTGTGTAGTGTTTCCACCACACAAAAAGATTAATAAACCAGATTAACAGTGACAGTACCTTTCAAAATGCAAATGTAGTTCATTTTTTCGTATGAAGTTGAAGTGAGATAGAAAGTTTCATGTTTGTCAATAGAAGCAAAACAGATTGGATTTTCCAATGAATGTGTTCAGTGCGACATAAAAAGGTTTGTTCGATTTACAAACCTACCGGCCCTATGAAGATTTAAAAAGATTTATTTGAAATCTATCAGATTTACGAAATAAATTTGTATGATAAACCTTCGAGATTCGAAAAAGATTATGGCAAATCTTATCAAATCTTGGTTTAGTGGTAGATGGAAACGTAATACTAACCTATGAATAAAAGATTGGCATTGGAAAAATCGTTCAATGTAAATGGAGACTATTAGGCCAGGCGCGCACATGCAACTAAACAGTTTGGTTGCGATTTTGAGCACTATGGGATTATATGAGAGTCCGCGCACTCTCATATAATCCCGAGTGCTCAAAATCGAAACCAAACTGTTTAGGTGCATGTGCGCGCCTGGCCTTAAAGATCCTGTGAAGGACAGATTAGCCATATGAAGATGAGAATGTTTCGTACGTTTCACCCTCCAAAACCCATTTGTTTACATTGTTGTATTTGTAATTTCTTCCCGCGTCGATGAATAGATGTGAATTGCAACAACAATTTAACCGGTGTCTGAAGATCCCTACTGTCTATGTGTGAGGTTTCTATACACACATTCTCATTTTTTATCTGATATCTAACAGCTCAAGCTTGTAGGCAAATTAAAATTTCAAGTGTGTAGAGAGATGATACTTACCAAAAGAGAAACGAAGATTAAAAATCGCTCTCGTCTAAAAGCAGTTTTTTTTTTTAAATTGTTCAAAACTAAAAGGACGGTTTTTGAAGAAAAATGTAAAAAAAGCGACAGCAAAGAATTTCCTTATAAAATTATAGAAAACTTTAATTAAGAAGACTCATTAATGTTCACTTAATAAACTTCAAGCTAGTTTTTGACAGAACTCTCATTTGTTCCCCAAGAAAAGACGGAGAAAGTTTTTTTCTTTTCGCACTCCTTAATATAAGCTGCAAGAAGTCAAGAGATTTTAGAATAAATAAATAAACTACAACATGTACTGACTAAAATTGTACTTGTTGTTTGCACTTGATCTTCTCGTTCAGCCCAACTCCATTGCAACAGGGTAAGGGCCAGTTTTACAGTCAGAAAAGTGACACTTAAGTGGGGAATATGAAAGATTAATTCCCAATATCACAGTGCACTGTTACCTGAATAAGAGTGGCACTTAAGTCTCTGATGTTGGTGACTTAAGTTCCACTTACGCTGGCTATGAAATTTAGCTTAAATTCTTATATGGGAAACTTAAGTGCCACTTATTCCGGTAAGTGCCGAATGTGAAAACTGGCCGTAATTCTCGGAGATTCAAGATGGAAATAGATTAGGTACATTATTCAAGAACTTCATGTCACTTCACTACATGTCTGTTTTGTATGCTATAAAATAAAACAATTTAGGTACAAAATCAATCATAACCAAAACTGTATGAGATAAAATTTATAAAAAAAGAAGAATGAGGAGGAAGGTGGATACAATCATTTCCTTCCCGCGGATAGCAGAATGCAAATGTTCAACGCGAACGAAATTTCTGTGTGAAAGAAGTGTAAGGACTGTCAAAACACCCATTTATTAGCTTTTATTGCTTTTAATTTGAAATTGTTGTACATACATATGTGATATGTGAAAATTAACTATTTCTAAGTAAAAGATAGCTTGGGAAATGTTGTCTATACCACACAAAAACCCCATTGAAAAAGCGGTAAAGACAAAGAATATTTTGATAGAAAAAAATAACGGTTTCTTAGTAATTGGAATTTTTTTTATATTTTTGTAACGGTTGATATAATGTGCTTTTCTTCAATTCAATTCTTAATACACAATTTTTCAAAATCTATTTGTTCGTTGTTACTTTCGATATCAAAATTAAATTTGAAGCTACCTCCAGATGAGAAGTCAAAGCTGTTTGCTGTCGTTGCAGTCGTGCGAGAGGACTCTTCTTTAATCTTACTTTCTGTCGCTGGTGTATCGATCGACGATGTTTCAGCATTAAAATTAAACTTGAAGTCTTTTCCAGATGTAAGGATTGCTGCTTTTTTTACAAAGCTCGATTTGTTTGGTGCATCAGTGCTTGGAGTGAATTTAATTTGACGGCTTGCTGTGGGTAACAAAATTAAATTTACTTATTTCTTATTCATCCTTTTCATTAAGTTTATCAAAATCGGAATTCTGTATCAAATCCGAAAAAAAACTATCGCATGGCCTTCTAAGAAAAACCAATGAGACTGTTTAGGATTCTGAGATCTCAGAAATCTTCGCATACTCGGAAATCTGAAAATAATTAGGTACTCCGAATAATTTTCCATCGCTTGACGTAAAATTGAGTAAACATTAATTTATGGAAGTGAAACTGTTGGATTCTTCTGCTCGGCTGGCGACCAGAAGGCAATTTCTCGCCAAAAGTCCACTTTAAGAAGATGCTGACAGCTTGCGCTAGTAAAAAGTTAATAGCAAAAAACTGGCACCATAAAATAGACACAAATGTCTTCTGCTCCATCAAAGTGACGGAAGAAAATTTTTGAGATTTCAGAAACCTATATTGGCTAAATACTTCAAAATTTACCCAGTGCTAACTTCTTTTCTTCATCTTTCATCTTGGACCTGTAATCACCAAAAGATGCCTTCATTATTTGGCGCTTCTTAACAACTGGGGCGGTACTGCTTTTCAGAGTCTTAAGATTTTTCATCAAGTCTTCGCCTAAGGTATTTATTTGCTTGATTATTTTATATTTTAATACAAAAAAAAAGAAACTTACGTTGTTTGACCACTTTGGAATTTGCAATTGCCACTTCAAGCTGTTGGACACACCAGTATAATTCTAGTTGGTACTGAGATTCTGCGTCTAGATCTCGTGCAGGCGGTGCTGTTATAATCGGTGGTGTTTTTTTAAGTGTTTTTGCTGTTTTCATTTTAAGCATTTTGCGGGGGATTATAAAAAATCAGACTAAAATTCTATTTTCTTATTAAAATTAACTCGTTTTCGGAAGTTGTTTTGCTCTTGTTTCTGACGTTTCTGTTACATTTTCATAATGTTGACGTTTTCTTTTGCAAAACCATGTTTTTTTTTTTTTTGTTAATTCTTAAAGTGGTCAACAAAATAAAGTCCCCTTTCACACGAGGAAACATGCCTGATTCACAATGCGACGAGGAAACGGGACGTGAACGTGACGAGAACCGCTGGCATTTTTTTCTAGTTACAAAGTCGTAGCCCAATTCACAATGCAGCGAGCGTTTTACGACAAAAAATCATTTATGTAAAAAAAAAAATCAATAAATATAAACAAAATAACTTACAAAACAATAGATTTATCAATAACTTTTTTAATTGATTACATCTTTTATGAAAAATCTGTAATTTACTTAGCAAAAATGAAAATCATCGTCACGTCGAATTCTTGGCTTGACGTGACGACGAGAAACGCCGCATTGTGTATATCCTGTATGCTTTCATTGTTTGAAATTGGTTTGACAACTACAACGAGTTCTCGCCACGCTCACGTCTCGTTTCCTCGCCGCCAAGAATTCCAAAAATTGAAAAAAAAGACGCGACGTGACGACGATTTTCGTTTTTGCTAAGTAATTTACAGATTTATCAAAGAAGAAATGTTCAAATGTATGTAGACAAATAAAGTCATTGATACATTTTTTTTTTGTATGTTATTTTGTTTCTTTTTAATTGATTTGTTTTTACAAAAATGAGTTTTTTGTCGTAAAAACGCTCGTTGCATTGTGAATTGGGAGACGATTTTGTAACTAGAAAAAGACGACAGCGTTTCTCGTCACGCTCACGTCTCGTTTCCTCGTCGCATTGTGAAACAGGCTTCAGGGTAATGAAAGTGTGAGCATACCTTAACTTTCGAACTTGAATTCTTCAACTGCAACCATTTGCAAGTGATGTCATTTTTCTCCGAATTCGAAGTAGCCGAACCGCCTCTGCCATGGCAGCCATGATTCTTTTTCTTTCTTTTTCAAGTATCCGTCGCTGGAGGTGGGTGTTAGCCTAATTTTCATTATATTATCAACGTTATTCAATATTTTATTAATTCTTGTTCTTTAAATTACTCTTCTAGATTTGTTTAATAGTTTTTAAAAAAGCTAATTTCAAAATGGTTGCAATCAAGAAACAAGTAAGATTTACAAAATAATTGCATCCACGTGTGAATATCCTAACCTCATTATCATTGCTTCACAGAAAAAGGCTTTGGATTCCACCAACTCGCGTTTGGCGCTGGTGATGAAATCGGGCAAATACTGCTTGGGTTACAAACAAACTTTGAAGACACTTCGTCAAGGCAAAGCCAAATTGGTTCTTATTGCCAGCAACACTCCTGCTCTGAGGTGAGAATTGGCTATTGAGAAGTAGTTTTCCATTTTCTTGAATAGTTGGAACCATATGGAGTCTCTTGACTAAGAAGTATGATTTCATAAATATTAATAATTATGGAAAACTATGGAGTAGTCTGAGAAGACCACCGATTCATGGTTCCAGCTATTTCATTGGTAAGACTTTGATGATTTTAAAGTTTGGTAATGTTAATCACTGTGATGATCTATTTCCTCTGAAGCAAATGAAGATATTCTAGAGACTCTTTCTGAAGATATTTTTTTCATAAAACTAAATCAATGCTATATTTTTCGGGTTATCTTACCAATTTGTTAAATCTATTTTTTAGGAAATCTGAGATTGAGTACTACGCCATGTTGGCAAAGACAGAAGTCCAGCACTACAGCGGCACCAATATTGAATTGGGCACAGCCTGCGGTAAATACTTCCGCGTGTGCACACTGTCCATCACAGATCCAGGTGATTCGGATATCATCCGCTCAGACTAAATTTAAATTAGTTATTGTTTGTGATTAATTTTATAAAAAAGAACTAAATAAAAAAAAAGAAAAACAAAACTATTACTGAGGACATTTTAATCGAGATTTTCGGAGTTTCAGGTTTTTCTTCCAATGTGGTGGGGAGTTAAAAATTTTAATTCCGTTATTCAACAAATTCCATCTGCAATTTTGATTCTTTTGCTTTTGCGATGGGGTCTCATTTACTCGTCGATAACTTCTTGCTTGTTGATCTCAGGTTACTGGGATTAGAGGCTTTATGTTTGCATAGTGCTGAAATCTAGACAAAATGGTTCTTTTTTAAACAAGGAGCTACGAAAGAAAACTTTAAAAAAAATCGAAGCGTGGTGAAGAAGTTTGTTTCTTATGTAAACTTGAGAAATTTTCAATTAATGAGACAAATTTAAGGCTCTCCCAAACCAACGCGAATACTTCCGAACGACGACGAAACTTTCGCCTGTCTTAATTTATTGGAGGCTATCGTGAATAAAATTTCCCTGGGAATGTTTCCCTCCTTCGAAAATTTGGAACGTGAATAATGGGAATACATTTTCCAGATGAATTTGGCTATCATTTCAATGAGCCAAATTTGAGCTTACTAAGCCGAGTTGAAAAGTATTGGCGTTTCCAATTTTCGCAGATGGGAAACATTCCCAGACAAATTTTATCCAAGATAGCCCCCATTTACAATTTTACATGGAGATTAATGGGAACACCCATACTGGCGCGATGCGAATCTTCGAACATTACTCAGTCACCGCGAATGGGAGAGCCTTAAATGTTAGTCGTTCATTTCATCTTTCCTAGTGCCACAAAATGTGATCGTAATGTTTTGCTTTTATAGTTAATAAGGTATTCATGCAACAAGATAAGTTTACGCAAAAGTTTACGTGAACGTCCTTTTTATTCTTTGGATAAATGTGCGTAATTGAATCAGCTGTTCGTCAAACGTCAAATATTTATTTGTGCAAAAAAATTATTTCCTGAAAAAAATTTAAAAAGTTAAACAAAACATGCCAAAAATAAACAGAAATTAGTGCAATTATATGAACAAATTGCCTTAAATGATTTACCCATTTTTGAACTATTCGGAAAAAATGATGCGTTTGTGCATTTTCTGTTACAAATTGGCAGCGTTCAGATTTGTATCTAAAGCAATCTGGATAGATTTGTGTTGTTGTAATCCCGTGTAAAAGCACATCTGATAATAAAACAGGTGTTGCCAAAAAAGAAATCTCAAGCTATCCTAAAATTATCCTATCCTTTCACACGAAGAAACAAGTTGCTGGAGATTTTTTTGACGTTTTCTTTTATTTCCTTCAAAATCTCCTGTAGTTTCCTTTTAAAATAGCTTGGTTGAACACACTCTACTATGTGTGTGAAGAGGAATGTGAAAAAAAATCGTTGACCGAGGAGATTTTGTTCACCCCACTTACGTCGTGCCCTTCTTTCCTACAAAGTGGTTGTTGCTGGAAACTCAGTTTCCTCGTGTGAAAGGGGACTATCCAATGAGAATTTTCATGAAGAGAGCTGACTACAAGACTGATTTCAGCAGGCTGGGGTAGACGAAATGGCTGAGGTTGAACAAATTGCAGAGTTATGGCTCATTCTTCTTTGTGCTTTTCCTTATTATTCGAATGTGTTTTATTTTCATTCGTCCTCCACTCATATAACTTCACTTAATCAAGTGGATGCACAAAGTTAAATTTTCATTAGAAATCGCTGTCGTGTTAGAGCAGTCCTAGCAACGGAAACGGACTTATCCGCGCACATTTTTGCGTAGTTTTTGGCACGAGTGGATACAAAAAAATATGCCTGTTTGGTAACTAAAACTTTCACCAAGTTTCCCAAAATTGTTTTTTTTTCCTATGGATTTTGACAGCAAACTGAAAATTTTGAAAAATTGCGAAAATTTGTGAAAAATTTCACGTTACCAAACAAACTTAATGAAATTGTGTGGGTATACCTATCTTGTGTATTGTTATGTGCTTTTAAAAAATTTAACTTTTTACATTAAATATTTAATTAAAGAAATTTAGTTTTTAAATGAACTTATCGGTACTTTTTTATTTTTTGCTTTCGGTTTCTTTTTTCCCGCAATACTGAATTAGAGGAAATAATAGGCGTGTTTTTTTGCAAGCCTCGAGGAGCTTGGTTGAAAAAAACGACGTCCTGTCCTGCAATTTACGTGTTAAATGCAACAACAACTAATCCCCTTCGGGCTAGGATAAGGGCGGAGAATTCTCGGGGCTTAACTTAAGCAGAGAAAAACTGTGTCACCGGCGTGAATTACATACTTGTTATCGATAGTTTGTAGGGAAACTCCATTTTGTTTCTGTAATGGCGTCGCTTATCCCAGATGTCGTTTTTTTCAACCAAATTTTTCCGGGCTTGCAAAAAAACACGGATAATAGGCGTGTTTTTTTGCAAGTCCATATGGATTTGTCGAAAAAAACGACATCGGGACTTAGTACCTTCTTACTTACAATACGTAAATCCCGATAATTATCTGGACTTAACTAAGTCCAAATGGATTTAAGTTGTTGTTGTATTTACGTGCAAAACTATTAGTCCCGATGTCGTTTTTTTCGACAAATCCATATGGACTTGCAAAAAAAACACGGCTAATATGTTCCTGATAATTTTGGACCGTACTCTTCATAATTTGACAGATTGTATTAGTCCACAAAGTACCCGAACAAACCTAACACGAGAAATAAAACAAACAGAACTTAAAAATATGTCAAAATTAAAATGTCATTTTTCTTTTGTTGATTTGTTGTTAACGAATAAATTTTAAGAGACTCAAATCCAATTTTACTTTTGCAAATACGGTTTTTAAATCCAATTCACATCCGAGAACATGTTTTCAACTGCAAAAGACGATGATATGGTAGAATGTCCCTACAACAAATATCACCAGATGACTCGGAAACGCCTTATACCGCATCTCATCAAGTGCCGTCTAAGTTATCCGGATGCTGAGCTCATCAAGTGCCCTTTCAACGCCAGTCATTTGATTCCCGAACCAGAATTTACGGTAATTTCATTTAATATACCATAAAATTCCTTTTAAAATACTATTGAATCAAACATAAATATTGTTAGCACCACGTAAGCAACTGTAAAGACAAAGCCATCATTCATCAATACAAGTACAACACGCTCCCAGTGAAAATCGACGAAGCAGACCGCCAGCAGGTGGAAATCGATTGTGACGAGAACTGGGACGACACCGAAGCTGTTGATTATGATCCAAAAAAATACGTCAGCCAAGCGAATGTCATTCGTACGCACATCGGAGACTTGCCGTCAGTTCGAAAGGAGTTCCGAAAAAGTGAACGCAAACGTTTGGGTGACGATGACTCCTCCGATGATGAAGCACAAAAAACCTTCGGCAAACGAATTTACAAGGACATGGATTGTAAAAAGAAGGAAGAAGTTAGAGAAAATAATTGGTTTGAAGATCGTGGCCCATCTTCGAGCTCTAGAAGCGGTTCAAAACGTAGAGATAGCTATAAAGACTCTTTAAAAGAATTTTCTAAGAAAAGAGGTCACGATGAAGATGATCACAAAACAATCATTAAAAAAGAACACGACTTTAGAGAAAAAAGTTCAAACAGGAGATCAAAAGATGATTATCCGGAAAGAAGGCGAGGAGAAGATAAATCAACGAAAAACCTCAGTAAGGATTGCCCCTTGGATGATGGTCCTCATACCGGTAGGCACGGATTCTTGGGAATGTCGAATAGAGCACGTAGAGGACGTTACTAGTAGTAAGTAGGGTCCTAGGAAGTAGGTTTTTAGATGTATTTTTGAACAATGATTCTTAAGTGACGCTAAAAGCTACGAATAAAATCAATAATTAATTAGTCTTCATTTATCAATATTTCTTAATTCTAGTCGAGTATATTTTTTTGTTGTTTTTTAATAGTTCACTAAGTAAGATTTTACAGTTAAAGTTCTACAGGGCTAATAAAACTAATAATTCTTGAGTGTTATATGAATTTATTTAGTCCTTCCAATTATTTTGGTATTAACATTATATAAACGTTATTGTACGTTCTATATTAGCCACAAAGCAGGTACAGGCTATGTGAATTGTTTATGATTTATGATTATTAGAATATCGAGTACCCCGTTGAAAGTATAACCATTAAAAAAGTTTTAATTTTTAAACCCATATAAGATAAAAATAAAAAAACTACCGTTAAAAGTTTAAACTTTTAATCCCACTTAAGATAAAAATTAAAAATCACCATTGACATCGAAAAATAAAAACCCATGGATCATAAATCTCTCAAACATTGTTTGAGGCGCGCGCTTTTACAGGTTGATTTTTGGTTTAACTTTGGCAGTTCTCTATTTTATTTCGTTATTGAACTTTTTAATAATGCTAGGTATCTTGCAGCAATACGGGTTGCTACTTAATTGTTTTTCAAAATATTCTCCATGAAGATCAATATATTCTTGCATGCGTTTGAACCAATTTTCGAAGCACTTTTTCCACTGATTGCTGTGCTTCTTCAGGCGTCAAAAAAAGTTGACTTCACTTTTTATGTTTGATCTGTGGCAATAAGAAAAAAGCAGTGGGAGCAGAAGGAATGTACGATGGATGACCCATCAATTTGATGTTTTTAATGCTCAAAAATACACTTTTTCCAGATGATATGTGTGGGAGCTTCCATTATCGAGGTAGAGAATGATTCGTCTTCTGCCAATGGTTTCTCTTATTTTTCTGAAAACTTCTGGGACACAAATGGTAGTGTACCATTCCAGAATTGGCCATTCTTCATTGCTCTAATGGCACGGTGGTGAGGGTGACATGTCCAATTATTTCCAAAAAAAAACCTACGACCATTTGCTTCAAACTGCTTCGTACGCAAACAACTTTTGCTGGATTTGGCTCGTCGTGAAAGACCCGTACGATTGTTGTTTATTTTTGGAAATATAGATACATATGCATAAATCCATGATTCATCGCCTGTTATGATTTTATAGACGTCTTTTGAAGCATCGCGGTTAAATTTTCCCAACATTTCTTGACACCAGCCTTTTTTTTGAACAAATCTTTTTGACGGCCAACTGTTCATGCGATATTGAATGTCAATGCTAGTGGAACTAATGCCCAAGCACGCCTTAATCAGCTTAATCTCAAGGTATGTCACTGTTGTTTTCGTAAAACGCCTTAAGGAATAATGGTGATTTTATTGAAATAATAAAAATAATTGAACGTTCTGGCGGTTTGGGTAGAACTAGTTGACCGACACGCTCTGTGATGTCAAACAGAACTGGCATCCTTCGGCGTTATAATTTTTCCCATCTTTTTTTTCGGGAAAACAAGGATTATACTCAATTACATCCAAAACTATGAGCTAGACTAAAATAAAAATTATTTTGATATCGGCAATAGATTTGTTCACTGTTTCAAGTTTGAGCGTCCAGATCATATAAGCAGATTAACTTATAATATTATTTATTTTAGTTCGTTAAAATTTTAATATATGTATAAGAAAATACTTGAAAAAAAAGAATATAGAATAAAAGTATTCTTTGTTGAAATTTCATGATCCCCATCAGTTGTCTGCTTGTCAACGCTAATGTGGTCACGGCCTTAAGTTGCAGCTCCGTGTTATCATCCCTGTTTTCATTTATACCTTTCATTTTCATAAGTTTATTGGCATCACTTTTCTTGCATTATCAACTTCTAATCTACTTGCTGTTTTTTATTTCCTTTCCTTCTGCAAATCTGCAATTCAGAATTCAGATGCAAACAAGAATCGTCTCGTAAATAAAAGAACAGTTGCGCAGTCCTTTGTTTGTGTTCGCTTGTGATTAAATTTACACATTTCAACCAAAATAAAAACGAGACTAAAATAATTTTTACTTGATAAACCAAAGAAAAAATGATAAAAGCACTAGGAACGGAATATGAAAAGCTACAATGTCCATATATGCCGAGTCATATAATAGATCGTTGTCGTTTCCAAGTGCATTTAAACCGGTGCAGGAGGGCCTACAAGGACGTACCGTTGGTTGTATGTCCGTTTAATGTAACGCATCGTCTAAATGAACCCGAGTTGAATGTAAGTATTTAGTCGTTGAATAATGAGTCAGTGGACCTCCAGAAACTTATTTCCTTATTTCAAATTTGTTACAGTGGCATGTTCAAATTTGCCCAGACAGGAAATCCTTCGAGAACTTCAAGTACACTGTGGAAACATCTACACGTTCAGTGCCATCTCCAGTTAATGTGATGCCAGAAGTCGAAGCGAGTGAAAACTGGGACGATGACCCAGATGTACCAGCGTACGATCCAAAGACGTACGCTTCGACTGCACCTGTTCTGCGTTTATGCCAGAATGCCCCACCGTTGGAACGGAAGGTATTTCGTAAGGCTGAGCATTTGCGCCTCAGAAGACTGGAAGACTAAGACCCAACTCTAGCCCAGTTTGTTTACTTTTCTTTTTCTTGAATTACTTTTTTACTTTTCAGAGAATAACTATTTACTGAGTGTTTATTTTTGATAACTGTCTAATAAAGGTGTGATGTACTTTCATAAAAAGAAGGATTTTGAAGATTACATTGTTCGCATTAAAGAATTAGAATACTAATCCCGTTTCAAGCTCTTTTGTGTCAGGTACATTCATACATACAAAGGTGGGGGCGAAAACCAATATGCATTCATCTACCCTCAATATAGTTTTGCATCCAGTACGATGTCCTCAGATGCTGCACAGACAGGAAGTTATGTAGGCATGAATTTCATAATAACATTCATAATTGTCAATGCAATATACACAAAAATCGTTCTGCGAAGGAAGGTTTTTCGGCAATTTGACCCTGGAAAACTGCACATACCTTTCAGATATGTAAACCATTATTTTTTTATGTTAGGTTTGGGAAAGGACCAAGTTGCAAGAATGCAAGGAACCAAGGACAAAACAGAAATGCAGAAAACATATTTTTTTATTTGATTTTTTGACGTGGATTGTGATTACGAAGTGGCAAGCGTATGAATAGGACTGTTCAGAACTACTTATCATCATGAATCAGAATAGGAATATACATTAGCGCGTTCAGGAAAATTTGATTTCAGAGTATTTGGCTGTTGAATAAAAGCCCGTATTATGACTTGCGACTTGGCGAATGTGACTATTCGGCTTTACCGTTTGGGACTCGCCTACATAACATTCACCTGAAATGTCATGTTCGATTCGCGAGTCATAATTGGGGCATAATTTTTTCTCAGAACAGCTGATTTCTGTGAAATATTAGCTGTGTTTTTTTTAAAGCCACGAGGAAATTATTCGAGGAAAACGACTTCGGGACTAAGCAACTTACATTTTAAATGCAAGAACAAATAATCCCCTTCGGGCTTAGCTAAGCGCGGAGAATTCTGGGGACTTAAGGCTCTCCCAAACCAACGCGAAACATTCGGCGCGACAACGAAACTTCCGCCTGTCTTAATTTATTTACATGGAGATTAATGGGAGCACCCACACTGGCACGATGCGAATCTTCGAACATTAAGGCTCTCCCAAACCAACGCGAATATTTCAGAACGACGACGAAACTTTCGCTTGTCTTAATTTATTTACATGGAGATTTATGGGAACACCCACACTGGCGCGATGCGAATCTGCGAACATAAAGGCTCTCCCAAACCAACGCGAAACATTCGGCGCGACAACGAAACTTCCGCCTGTCTTAATTTATTTACATGGAGATTAATGGGAGCACCCACACTGGTGCGATGCGAATCTTCGAACATTATTCAGTCGTCGCATATTCGCGCGAATGTTTCGCGTTGGTTTGGGACAGCCTTTAATTTAAGCACGAAGAAAAACTGCTATGAATTGCATAGTTATTATCGATAGTTTGTATAGAAAATCCATTTTGTTTTTGTAATGGCATAGCTAATCCCTGATGACGTTTTTTTCAACCAAATCCTTTCAGGCTTGTAAAAAACACGCCTAATAGCTGCATTCGCAACATACATGTTAGTTCATAGTTACATACATATACTACGTTTACATGAGCGGATTCACGGATCGGATTCAATCTAAATCGAAATTTCGATCCAGGTATCATATACCAAATGCTAAATCCAATGATAGAATTCAAATAAAATCGAAGTGTTTGTCTTGTTTTTATTGTGTCCAATAAAATAATTATACAATAGCACACACACACCAACAATCAGCTTAAAACTCCATTCTAATTCTTCGATCTAGGTATACATTTATATTTTCGATTCGATCCAGCTCGCCGAGCTGGATCGGATCGAGTAATCCCGATTCGATTCGATCCAGGTTTACAAATACCTAAATCGAATTGAATTCTCCATGTAAACGTAGTAATAGTTCAGACGTTTCGTGCAGAAAATACGGGAACGGATCTATTATGTGAATCGTATGACGGTGTTCACATTGGACTGACTCCTCCGATTTTTTTTGACGTCTCTGTGCTTTTGCTCACTTCCACTTCATGGTGAGAAAGAGATGGCCAGGAAAGGCAGGATTTTTTAAATTATTTAAAAATCAGTGGATTTTTTTTGACGTCTTCTTTTGTGGCATCTGTTTTCTCTGTCTGTGATTTATCTTTGGCACTTAAATCTTACAGAATTCAATTTTGTTCAATAGGAAACATATTTAATAAAGAAGATTTACATTTTGCAAGTGAAAAAATTGTAATTAATGTTTCAAACTGCACATATTTCTGCTTTGTTTTAACGACTGGTAAACGTCAAAGTAAGTCCGATGTGTTCACATTAGTTTGTGTCTGAACAAACGAAGTTGGATTCACGTCAAAAAAAATCGGATGAGTCAGTCCAATGTGAACACCGTCTATAATAAATTTGTGGTAGCACTAGGTCTGTTTGGTAAAGTGAAATTTCTTGTGAATTTGACAAATTTGCATAAATTGTCAAAAATTCCTTTTTTTTGTTAGCTCAAAAAAGTTGCAACGATACTGCACATCGAGAGAGAAAAGAATTTGTCCTTCATTGGATAACTTATGACTTTGTGCCACATAAATTTCTGTGTACAAGTAGGGTAAAAACTGTCAAAAACTAACAACTAATCTTCTGCGAACTGTCAAACTTAAGTTCACAATACACAACATTAGGACGCATTCCAGAGACTGGAGAATAAAAAATTGTCAGGAATTTAACCTAAATACCTCATTTTACTCGTCCCTGTTGTGTGATTATTTGCAGTTGTCAGCGACCGCTCATATGAATGAAATGCTAAAATTTGCGACCATTTCCAATTCGTAGTTCGCTGGTCGTGTCTCAAGCCTGATTCACAATGCGACGAGGAAACGAGCCGTGAGCGTGACGAGAACTCGTTGTAGTTGTCAAACCAATTTCAAACAATAGGCGTGTTTTTTTGCAAGTCCATATGGATTTGTCGAAAAAAACGACATCAGGACTTAGGACCTTCTTACTTACAATACGTAAGTCCCGATAATTATGTGGACTTAGCTAATTCCATATGGACTTAAGTTGTTGTTGTATTTACGTGTAAAACTATTAGTTCCGATGTTGTTTTTTTCGACAAATCCATATGGACTTGCAAAAAAAACACGCCTAATGAAAGCATACCTGGATATACACAATACGGCGTTTCTCGTCGTCACGCCAGGAATTCGAAAAATTGAAAAAAAGACGCGACGTGACGACGGTTTTCATTTTTGCTAAGTAATTTACAGATTTTTCAAAGAAGAAATGATCAAATGTGTTTTAACAAATAAAGTTATTGATAAATCTATTGTTTCGTATGTAATTTTGTTTCTTTTTAATTGATTTTTTTTTACAAAAATGAGTTTTTGTCGTAAAAACGCTCGTTGCATTGTGAATTGGTCGACGATTTTGTAACTAGAAAAAGATGATAGCGTTTCTCGTCACGGTCACGACTCGTTTCCTCGTCGCATTGTGAAACAGGCTTCATCTGCAAAGCACTTATATTTTAATGAAAAAAGATACCAAACAAACCTATTTTTTACTTCTCCAGTCCTGCAAATGGCTGCAACTAATTCCCCTCTAAAACATTCCGATTTGCGACAAACGTCAAACAAACTCAACAAACGCACGCTTTTTGTTTTTATTCCTATTCCTTAAAAACTGAAAACCTTTTATAATAAATTTTATAAATTAATACAAAAAATGCCAGTTTTTGCCCAAGAAAATAATCTTCTTGTTTTTAAAGGAAGTAATTTCCTAAAACAACGTCTCATACTTTCCATATTAAGTGGAAAACCTGTGAAAATCATCGATATTCGGAGCAATGAAAATATTCCCGGATTGAAAGAATTCGAGGTGGGTCTTATTCGTCTACTGGACAAAATCACAAATGGCACAAAGATCGAGTTAAATCCGTCGGGAACTTCGGTTGTCTTTAGTCCGGGATTGTTGCATGGGGGAACCATTCACCATGATTGTTGCCTTCAACGTGGAATCGGCTATTATTTAGATGTGCTCATTGCTCTTGGACCCTTTTGCAAAAATTCCATCCATGCTACACTACGCGGAGTGACAAACAGCAAAGAATCACCATCAGTAGATAATGTGAAGACCTCAGCCTTATCATTGTTAAAACGTTTCCTGATTGTCGACGAAGGCTTGGAATTGAAAGTCACAAAACGAGGTGTCATGCCTGAGGGAGGTGGTGAAGTGATTTTCCGATGTCCAGTGCGAAAGAACTTCCGTGCCATACAATGTTTGAAGCAGGGAATGGTGAAGCGTATCCGAGGAACTGTGTATGCCTGTAAAGTGTCCCCAGCTATGGCGAATCGGACTGTCGAATCCGCAAAAGGAGTCATGTTGAATTTTCTTACGGATGTTTATATCTACACCGATCAGAATAAAGGCAAACTTTCAGGAAACAGTCCTGGATATGGCATCAACTTGGTGGCTGAGACAACTGAGGGAGTAATATTCTCAGCTGAGTGTGTGTCGAATGTTAAAGAAGCGGTAACTTATCTCAGTTGCATATAGCATTTCTTTCACTCATCATTGTTTCCAACTTTTAGGGTAACGAACCATCTGTTCCAGAAGACTTAGGAAAAGAAGCCGCACACAAACTACTCGATGAGATCTATAGAGGAGGCTGTGTCGACTCTTCTTTCCAATGGATGGCTGCACTTTTTATGGCTCTGGGACAGAAGAACGTCTCTAAATTTTTGACTGGTATGTTGTTACAGTTTATATATGAATAAAAATTCCGATTGCACCGACGCTTTTTTTATTTTCAGGACCACTTTCACAATACACAGTACACTTCTTACAACACCTACGGGATTTCTTTGCCATCACATTCAAGCTAGAGAATCCAGAGGAGGAGGACGAAGATGAGAAGCCGGCGGGAGCTCAACAAGTTTTATTGACATGTGTAGGCATTGGCTACACGAATATAAGCAAACGAGCTAATTAGATAAATAAATTATTCTTTTTAAGAACTCGCCTTTTTTATTTGTTTGATATTTCAGTTAGTAAATCTTTGTTTGGGCAAGCTTTTCACAAAACTTAAAATGAAATTAAAAACAATTCTCTATGATCAACGTTAGGGTGCAGACTATTTCCTAAAATATATTTTTTAATCCGACACCCCTAATCAGAGCCGTATAATCGTATATCAAAGACATTCGAAAGAAATGATCGAGATATAATGGTGCAGAAGCTGAAAATATTAATACGGTTCAAAATTTATATGTCGAAAAGAACTCGGCGAACCAAACTAAAGAATTTTCGGAAGTTGTAGCTGAAACAATGGGTATAGGTACTTGGAGGGCTCTGTGTTGCGAACGCTTATTTTTGTAATTAACATAAAAAAGGTAGAGAATGTAGACATTCAAAGGCTAGACTGTTCGCGGATGATTCTTTGCAATATTATGCTTCTGTAAATACTATTGAATTCTTGACTATTCCAAAAATAAAAAAAAATGAAAAAGTTGAAGAAACACACATACACTTTATAATGTGATATTGTGTAAATTCATAAACGCATCACTGCAATAATGATGCTCGGATCCTAAAAGTCAAACGTTCACAAACGTAAACATTTAGCATTACTTAAGACGCCAACTGTTCATTATTGCAAAGATTCATAAACTACTAATGCCCAAACTTTAAGCAAAAGAAACATCGAGAAATATCTTGATAAGTTGTTGATGACGGTGATCGACTGATAAGAATATGGCTAAGTTAAATGAAAAGTAAAAAATTATCACTTTTGCTGTCATTATTATCATTTAAAGTTTTAAATAATATTATTACCATCATTGATAAAATGATAATAATTAAACGCTGCTTAAGCATCAGCAATTCAGCATAGCAAAAAAGCAGTAATGCCGAATCGCTACACAGAAATTTGTCGTTTGTCGATTTACTCATTTTTTTGGGTTTCTTAATAAGTTTCCGATTGAGATGAAATTCGTGGTAGTGCTGATTATTCAACATTTGGGGATCTAGTCAAATGTCAGAATATGGTTACGAAAGTTTGCTAAACAGGGGAATATGTGTAGTGTATTTTGATATGCGACAGGTTAACACGTATAAAATTATTCAGCCCTATCACGAACTCTTTCGTAAATGGAATCTTTCCGATTCTATCACCGAATGCGTTCGTAACGGCAATTGGTATGAGATTATAGACTTCGATGGATTCTGTGATAGTTGAGTTTTTTTTTCGCGATTCGTATTAAGTTTCCGATTCGATACGGCTGAATGACAGACTGTTTAAAATGACTTAGCTTTTGTAAGGATTTTAAGCAATTAAATTCATTAAACAAATGAATATATCAGCATTTTTAGCGTCGCTTCGTTTTTTTTTGTTCACAAAAGCTAAGCTATAAGAACTTCTTTATTAAAAAAAATATTAAATATCCAAATAAATTAAATACGGTTCTTTTGTATTTGCCGTTTGGCATTTAAAAAAGGGGTCTGTTCCGGGGAATAACTGAACGGATGGTCGATTCTTGGGCACAAAGCTAATATATTCAAAAATATTAGTAACATACATAAGTATTTGATATTTTATATGATTAATCAAAATTAGTGTAATAGAGCTTATCCCAAAGATAGTGTCTAATCCTTTCTAATGATTGACGAATATAGGCCTCCCTCATAAACTTTATGTTTTGACAATTTCTCCATAGTTCGTTTTTTCTTGTCATAAGTTCGGTATAAAACTAACTTTTTAATATTTTAGCAAATAAGCAAACACTTCCAAAGCAAGCATACATAAATAAATATCTCATTTTGTTTAGAAAGATAGAATTAATAAACCTTGAACCTACTTCTAGGAAGTGATTTTAAAGTTCGCCGACAAAGTTAAACAGCTATTATTCCAAAGCAAGACCAACTTATCTAGATGATTCAAAAATGGCCAGTTTAAAAAACATAATTTGTTTTTATTTTATTCTCCTATTTTGCTTTCTATTTCTACAGCAGAATTGAGATAACATTTAGCAAAGTGTGAGGTTTAAAAAAAGATACAAAAAAGAATTACAAATATATGTTAACTTTGCATTTCCGCTTTCCATCCACTATCGACAACTCGGAGTCATCATTTTCCCATCAATATAAAATACTCTATCAGCACCAACAAATGAACTTGAAATATAATCCTATGGGGACGAATGCATTGCTTTGATTTGTTGAATGAATTAATTTTAGCTGAAGAAGCTTAATTGCATTTTGTTTTCAGTTTTTTTTTTAATGCAGGTAAAGGCATTGTTAAACAAAATTGGATTCAGTATCATTTCTGAGTATATAAATTGATTACTGAAAATTCAAGTTTATTAGTTCACTTTCTTACGTTCTTGGGGTACCTACCTACTGATACCTAGTATACATTTAACGATGATTGTTATTAAGGTTGCTTTGTCAATCTTTGTTTTGGCCAATATTGGAAAACTTAGTTCCGGTCAGGAGACAAAGAATAACAATATTGCAATGGATTCCCAACCAATCCCCGAGATGGATCACCAATTCCTTAACTCCGAAACCGAACAACATCAAGTCACTTGGAATCAGGAATCTGGCCAAAGTTCTCCAAGTGTGGAAAATGTCTCATTTCAAGGTTTGGAAAGTATGCCCGTAGATCAAGCATCATTTTTATTGAAAACTGTTGGTAAGTAAAAACAATCAAAATTTCTTAAAAAAAAAAAAAACAAAAATATTAACATAACTCTCTTTCAGCTCAACAAAGCTACCTCCGTCCAAACACTGATACTCTGTTCACTCCAAATGTGGACCAAGTTAAACTGTACCTAATCACCCCCAATGGCAACGTCTCTATTCCAATAAACAACACTGTAGCTGTTTTAAATAACTATCCTCAATTAAGCACTGGAGAGGTTACAATTTTCATAACTGGGGTTCCATCAAACTCTGAAGATCCAAGTGATGCCATATTCGAAGTAATCGAAGCCTACAGAGCCCGCTATCAAGTGAATGACAATCAGCTTCAGTATACTAATTCTTGGGATGCTCCAACCACTGGCAGTCTCATTGTAAGTAATATGACAAAACTCTTTTTCTCAATTATCATGATTAATTTTTTTATTTTCTATACTTAGATTATCGATTTGGGAAATTCTTTGGCCAACTTCCAAAACTGGGCCAAATTGGACATTGATGAAGCCGGAAAGATAATTGGTCAGGCTATTGTCAGCATGACTGAATTCGTGCCATACTACAACATCCATCTGATTGGTCACAGTGTTGGAGCTCACGTTGCTGGTGCTGCAGCAAGATATTTCGCCCAGGAGCGGAACATTCAACTTCGTCGTGTAACTGGTTTGGACCCATCGAAGATCTTCACTGGAGAACAACACATGGAATCGAAACTCAATCGTGGCGTTGCTGATTTCGTTGATGTTATTCACACTACTTCATATGGTGCCGGATCGGATAGCAATGGTGATGTTGATTTCTATCCCAGTGGACCAGGATCAATTCCTCCAGGCTCATCAGACATTATCGATGCTATGTTGAAAGCTGTCAGATACTATGCTGAGACTGTGATGCCAGGCGGCGAAAGAAGCTTCATGGCTGTGGGATGTAATTCATTGAAAAACTATAACAAACATCGGTGCCATGGTATTCGAATTCCAATGGGTTATGCCACACCCTACAATGTTAAAGGTGATTTCGTCATGAAAGTGAAGTCTAAATCGCCATACGGCAAGAATGCCAAGGCTTCGATGAAAAACTATAGGATGCGTGGCTCTGCTTATTGAGGAAACAGTTGGTTCTCTAGGCAGTAGTGGGCGAATTAAAAAACAAAAAAATAATATTTTATAGTTTTAAAATCATTTTAATAAATCAACTTTATGTTTTTTGCAAATATTTGTTCTCTTTTTTTTTGGTTGACTGAACAAGGTTAACGGTTTGATTTTTCGGTTGATTTTTGATTCTCTCTTTTCTTTAAAGTAAATCAAATTAAGATATGAACTTGAGTTACATAGAAATACTTATAAAATTGTTGATGGTGAATCAATGTTGGAAGTTGGTGCTGCCATGATCTACAAAGTATAAATTTAATTTAAACAAATTTGACTAAAAAGTCGAAAATCTCTTTTAAAAACTTAAACGACTTTTTATTACTTTTTTGTTAAGTAAAAAATACCTCAATAATATTATTGTATTTTCTTTTATAATTTATTCAAATTTCATTTTAATACAAAAATGATGCACATAAACAATTTGCATAATGTAAATTAAATTCCAACATTATTTTCATATGGTCGCATTTACTTATATTATTATTTAAAAAGAAACTACAATACATTTAACTTATATATTAAACATAATTAAATAATAACGGCAACGAGAAAAATGTAGGTATGTTATTTCTTTTTTTTTAATAACATTCGATTTTTTTTTACAAATCGGAAAGAAAGTATTTCCAAGCTTAAATCGCATACAAATATTTAAATCAGTCAACTAATTACAAACAATAATTTCGAGTGGTCCATTCGGGAGACGATGATGTCTCCATATCTTATCTCAACTCCAATAGTTAAAATCTCAAATTCTAAATTCATCAATTTCAATTAAAATTTTAATCTATTCGTTGCAACCGAGGCCTGCAGACCAATTACACATTCCACCGACCGGGTCATAGCTTAAACCTTTAGGACAGGTATACTCCCAGCCGACAACGCCTCCGGTCTCGAATTTTGCACAGGAAATGAATTTTCTACATGATAACGGATGAGGGAAGTTACCCTGGTCCAAGCATTCGATAATTCCTTTGCCATGGAGGACAACTTTAATCTGCAAGCAGAACGGAATACCAATAACAAACTCTTAAATAACTTCCCCTAAATGCAATATTAGGCCAAAGCTGCTTACCTGTGAGGCCGTGGGCTTATCTATAACTCTTTCATCACCATCATCGTAATAGTCATAATCACTGGAAGGGTTTTGGGTTTGTCCTGACGGAGTTTCAATGATTTTGTTGAAGGGTGCAGGAGTCTTCTGTGGCCGTCTACGGCTGATGAAAATTTCCACATTTTCCGGAATGGGAGTGGTCTTTTGTGGCCTACGTAATGACGGTCGTCCTGATATCGAAAATGATTTTAAACATCAGTAATACTACAAAAATCAACATAATTAAAATTGTCAATTGAAGCTTACTCGTTGACGCTGCATAACCTAATCGCCTTGTAATTGGTTCATCGTAGGTTGTGTAAATTGGAGTTGTACTCCGGAAAATACTTGTCGAAATCGATACCTTGCCGGAGTGTTCATGCTCATCGAGATTATCGCCGATTTGGTTGTGGAAAAACTTGGACTCTTGAATACTTGATTTGGCGATTTGGTCGAGATCTTCTGGAATCGATGTGTCCAAGAAAAGTGGAGATGTATTGAATTCTATTGGTGCTGGCGGAATCGTTGTTACAGAGGCTGAAGTGGTTGATGGAGGGAATCGTCTTTTAAAAAGCGGATTTTGAGTTTTTGAAACATCTGTAACTGTTGAAGAAAGATTGAGGTTATCTAAGGCAAGTTAAAGTATACAGAATTGAAGGTAGAAGGTACGATTTTTCAAAGGAAATTATGACCCATTTGCTGATGCCAAAATTAAACGACAAAGAGTACCTAATCATGAATTCAAGAAAAAAGAATGTTTCCAATGATTGTGTTCCTGTTTTTCAAAATCATTTACATATAATACTGTATAAAAATCTACGATTGGATCACAGGAACGTGCTTTTGTGATTCAAAGCTATTAGAGGATATGGGGAAGAAAGGAGAAATTGCGTTCAAGGGTTTTTATTGTTTAATAATTATATATGTTTGTGTGTAGGTAACCTAACAAATACGCTTAAGCCACAAAAAGTTACTAAAATCAGCCATGCGTTAGAATGGTAATTTTTCAATATTTTTGATATAAGTCGAAAACTGAGCCGAATTTAGAAATTTTACTCAAAAAAATTGTAGAAAATTATTTTTTCTATAGAAAATGGTGGTTTGCAAAAATTATAAAATATTAATATTTGTCGATTTACATATAACTTGAAGACTGGAGGGGTTTTGAAAATTTTTGTGTTATGACCAAAAGTAACGGTATACCTGCTATAGAACCATTTTTTTCTGACTTCTGACTTCTCTATCGATTTTAATAAAATAAATATTTTATGTGAAAGCTCTTAAATATATACATAATCATAGAAATATTACATATTTTTTTGGATTTAAAAGTCTTACGGTCGCCACCTTGATGACTTCAAGTCGTTTCTCGGGGTAAAATAATTTATTAATGAATATGTGGGAAATGTTTAAATGCAAAAGTATTGTTTTGTAGAATGAATACATTAATTTATGTATTTTCAGAATATGTTGTGCTGAGATCCTGCAGCCTGCGGTTACTTGAAATTTCAATGTGCACGTTATCACGTTCTGTGAAATCACTTAATGAGAATCACATTCAATGTGAAATAATTACATAAAAGTAAAAGGTTTAAATTGTAATAATTATTTCGTGGTTTTGTTTGTTTGTTTTGTTTTGTTTATTCACGTTTTTCGTGTGTAGTTTCCTTTCAGCGATGTATATTCAAAAATAATAATATTAGTTTTTTTTTTGTTTAGACTTGCAAAACACCCATTAACACAACTTCATGCATTCAAATTTATTGAATAAACAATTTCTCTAAGTGTTTATATTTTCCTCTTATTACCAATGCATTCAAGCTTCAAGGTGATCAAGTCTGTGTACCATCTGCCTCGAGATCACCAGCGTAATTATAACTTCTTGTTTGCATCTATGAATCTAGTAGTTTTTTTTATTTTTTTTTACATACCAAGCATTACGAGTATAACAACTATGTACTAGCTACTTGAAGTCTATTATGAAATCTTGAAATACCCGCTTGAGCCATCCGTCGATGATAAACTAAAAGCCTAATTACAGCAAGTGCTTTTAGGATTGAACACAACATGTTAATGAAATGAAAAACAAAAAAAAATAATATGTTTATACCTTGTTGTAAGCTTTTATCGATAGTTTTTGCAGATTCACCAAGGAGTCTTTATAATAATAATTGTCGGTATATTGCTACTTTTGAAATAATTAATTGGGAAACCTCTGGCACATCAGAGTATGCGGACATGGGCATGTACGCTAACATTTAAATAATGGAATAAATAACTGCGTATTGATTGTGGTATTTGGCTTATTTGTAAATTGTGGTTTCAACATTGTAAGCATATTCTATTCATATATTAATCATATAGTTACTTACGAAAATCCATGAACCGTTGGTTAGTGATTTAAAATAAATTTAGATTTTACCTAAGCAATATAAAATGCACCAATGCGTTACCTTAATAAATAGCTAGTTCCTACACCTGCATACAAAATAAAGCTTCTGGTTCTTCGAAATATTTGGAAAAAAAAAAACAAAACAGCACACAAATCGCAGTTTAAATATAAAACAACAAAGTACATTAATCTATTGAAACGGTGTGGAGGTTTGGGAGAATTATATAAACAAACGCCTGTTTAGTATTATAAAATGCTATTTAGTATTATAAAACGCAGAAATCAACTAAAAATTTAACCAAGATTATCTCTTATCATGTTAAAAAGTGCCTCTCATCTTAGCCGATTGGATTTGACAGAAAATTGTAGGCCACCTTCATTCTTCTGAAAAAAAAAATCACAAAACGCACACAGGAATGTTTGAGAGTTGTAAATCACTATAGGCCTTTGGCTCTCTCAACTACTCAACGTGCTTTTGCGCTAGAAAATTTATTTATTTTTAAGTAAAAGATTAAATAACCACAGATTTAACAGAAAAGCTGCAAATTAATAGTTTATTTATGTTATCCGTTTAAAACTAGCATTTTTAACCTTTCGCAGCCGGATTCATAAAACCATTGAAATGTTTGCAATTTGCATCTTTTCATCATGTTCATGAACTGGTCTAGCAATCATTAGTCAACATTATTTAAGTAGATATACGAAGTTATGAATTCTTGACAAACGCAGTTTCTTACAAAAGGAAAAAAAAATATATTTTTGGTTTGGTTTTCTCAAAAAAACTTTATGCGAATGTTTTGCCAAAAACCTGGAATGCAGTTTTCTTGCAATCATTTTGATCATTATAGGTACAAAGTTTAATAAAAATCATTTGAACCATTTTCTAGAAAATTTGAAAAAAAAACAAAATTTTTGTATGGTATTGCTACCCGTTCTAGAAGAGCTTGAGCAAAAATTCAAATTTATCCTCCAGGGAATTAAATAAAAATGCTTTGTAGAAAATTTGAAGCAAATCAAATTACAGTGAACACGCACGGATTCACAGACACAAACACGCACAGGTGCATAGACGCACAGATGCACGGATACACAGACTGACGTACAATATGACGAAACCCACCTGTTGCGACTTCAAGATCATCGTAGTGTTAGTTTTGATTACAACGTCGAACATTTTTTTTTTCCACGAAACCGCGATACATTCTTTCCCTAAAGAACAAGAACAATTATGTAAATAAATTAATATCCTCACTCATATTTACATAAAATATGTCTGTAAAAGTAGACGCTTTAGCTACTTAATAAGATTTAAAGTTCGAATATCAGCTCTTTTGTTTTGATGATGTGACTATATGATTATTATCATATATCGCAAATGGATTTTTTTAAAGATCACATAATATTGTTTTATAAGTTTCATCCACACTTTTGTTTGGTTTCTAAAGGCTTGTTGGTAAAATATTCAAATCAACAATCGACAATCTCTTATGTTTGGGCTTATCGCCCATGCTTATAAAAATCAATGTTTATTTTGTCTTCTTCTGAATATCAATATCACAAAAAGCCAATCCCACAAGCCATGTAGAAAAGAAATATATAAATAATTTATCTCCCAAACACACCTTGTAATAATTCAGTCAACAAAAAAACAAGACTTCAACTCAAAAGTGTCACTCATATCAATTTCAAAGAAGACATAAATAGAGATTACTAAAAAAGGACGCTTCGCATTAAATTCCTCGTCATTACGTATTCAAATAGTGAACCACTCATACATGTTATTAATCTTTCAACATTATCTTAGTTTTTTTGTTGGGATACCCGGAAACCGTTGCTTTTGTATACACATTTTGAAATAAAAAAAAACATTCACCAAAGCTTAATTTAGTCTTGGTTAAATGAATTCACCACCGATTCATCTCATTAACTTACCAAAAGTCTTCACAAAAAATGATGATGAAATACACAAGTTCAACATAAAAGGGAAAGTGTTTACACACGCATCCGACAGCCAACTTCCAGTTGCCAATTTAAACTTGAAACAAAACTACTCTTAACCCACATGCAATCTCTTTATTGCAGTGCCTCTACCTATATTATAAGCCCTGACTAACTGTCTTTCTGACTCATAAGGTAATGCAAATATAGTAAGAAGGCAAAGATAACATGGAATGCAGTTTATAGCCTTCTCCGCCGACAATATCAACAAAACAACAGCGGCCATACATGGTCAAGCTGCTAATAACTTTAAATAGGGTGTTTTGATTTGAGGCGTGATAGGAAGTATTGTGTTTACTTGTTTTAGTTTGTCTGCAGTTAGCTTTGAAAATTCACTATAAGACCTTTAACAACATTATGTAGGTATTCGCTCAAAAGTTATTACAGCTGATTAAATATCTGAAGTATGTGAAAGTGAGATAATGAGTCCTCAGACACCGGCGCGGCGCGGCGGCCATCAACGAGATGAGGTCAGAGAAATCGAACTTACCAGCAAAATATTGAACTAAAAGTAGTTACATCTATACAAGAGCTAAAAAATGTTAAGACTTGAATATCATCTGTCATAAAAATAATACAGAAGTTCTATTACTTTGAACAACAACAAAAAAAGAACACCCTATATCACAACTTCTATACTTACCAACTTCTTCAGATCTCTCCTCTGCCGTTGGCGTACTCCCACTACCACTTGACGTGGTTGTTGCTGTTGAATTCGTTAATCTATTGCCATTCAATGGTCTGGTGAATTTACGTCGTATCACACCTGATGGAGACTTTTGATTTGACAGTTTATTAACAGTTACGAACGTGATATCATTTGAAGACGCTGCCGCCGAAGCGGTGGTGCTGATGGTCGATGCGTTGATCTCAACCGGATTCGATGAAGATGACAGGGCCTTTGCTGTTGGCTTGAGCTTCGCCGATATCGTGGTTAAATAATTCGGCCTAGTACGTCGGCTATTCTTGAAGAGACTGGTTGTTGGAGCAGTTGCAGCTGTAGAAGCATCATAGATTGTGGTGATACTGCTGATCGTGGAAGTGCCATCAGTGTTTAGTTCATCTGTAGAATTGCTGGAAGCAGGTTGTGTTGTGGTGAAAAGACGTCTTCGTACATTTGGACGACGGACAGGAACCTTTGTGCGGACCTTTAATTAAATTAAAAAAAAAAGAATATTTTATGTTTGTATTATAGATTTTGAATTTTCAAATTAAATACATATCTAATTTTTTTTTGCTTTGGGCTTGTGGTTTTATTATTTTTTATTTCAATTTAGTGTGCTGCTATTTACTATCTACGGAGTGCAAGCAAATCTACTTAAATGCGTCAAGCGAATACTGGTGTTGAATAAATTTAATAAAATTATGTGAAAAGTTATAGAGAAAAAAAAGTTATCTACGAATTCAACTAATTAAATTTTTTGTTTGCATTTTCAAATGTCATTGAAGTACGAGCTTTTGCATACATTTCAGAAACATTTGGTTATCTCTAAATTAAATTTGTAGAATTTTTCATGTGGGATGAAGCATTTAATGGATTTGTTTTTGCTGTAAATTCTGATTTGTGAATGTGTGTTTGTTTTTTGTTTATACAAATTTGTATAACGTCTATATGTTAATTGAAATTTGATTGCGTAATTCATAGCGGATGTTTTTTTTTTGATTTGAATTTTCGATTCGATAGATACTCGTCGCATTAATATATTATAATTTAATTTAATGTGGCTGTTGAAAATATTATGCTAATTATGCAATTTAAATTTATTATTCAAGAGAGTTTGGTTTTTGTTAATAAATTCAGTTGGGTTGACAATATTCTTGAATTGAATAATTTTTCAATTTAATGTGATATAACCTTGAGTTTTTGTGTCTGAATTTTGTTAAATATGTTTTGTATTTATGTGATTTGATTATAACAACAAAATTTTTTGTGTTTTAGATTGTAGATGGCCGGTGGGCATTTCTTAACAACTTAATTTTATCAAAACTCTACAGTTTCATTTGCTTATTTTATTTCTTGTTCTTTTCAGTCTATTTTGTTTATTAAACAACGCACTCTCCAAGAGATATGACTGCCCTTTAGAATATTAATTAATATTCAAAAAACGTTATACAATCGTCAAACAAATATAAAGATATAGATTATATTTCAATGAATTTGACTGAAAAAGCCTTAACCTTATAAGTCAATTTATTCCAAAAAAGTGCATTTTGTTTTATATAATTTCATCATTTTCATTTTTATTCTTTCTGATATTGAAAACTGATAAATTTAGGTTTTTCAAGAATTCAGTTATTGGTGTTTAAAATTTATTTTTAAAAATGATGTAGGTATATTTAATAAACGATAGCAAAATTATTATTTATTTTCTTTGTACATGACCCACTATAGTGGGCCGTATATTAATAGCCACAGCTCTGAAACAAAAGACAATTAATCACCTTCAGCCCACTAAATGGTATTTATCAAGGGTCAAGGGCTTAAAGAGTTTTTCCAAGAGCTGAAACTTTCAACTTTTAATCAGATAATTCCACGTACAGCTTCCAAAACAATTGAAAATGACTCTTCTTGATTGTTATAGACATGTTTCTTTGGTGGCAAAGTACTCATGAAAGGAACGCAAAAAATTGGTTTTCCTACAAACCTATCATCTACTTGCCATGAGAGCACGGGAAGTTGGTAGTACTAGATTATTGTTTGCATCTACTCATGAGTAGTTCGTCACTTTCTAAGGAACACGGCTTATGACAGTTGTTAAAACGTTTTGGGTATATTAGGCCAAAAAATAAGGAACAATCGTTTTACTCAGTTTAAAGAAAAATAAATTATTTTACCTGAGTCAGTAATTTAAAAAATATTTGCTTGTCAATAACTTTGGCCCTCATCACGCAAAACGAAAACCATCGAATGATATCGTTTTGAAGATACCTATCTTTATTTTTCTTTAAAGATACGATAGAGATAGCAATGTTGGAAACGATATCGTCCGATTGTTGTTGTTTCACGTGATTAGGGTTCTTATTTATGATGATTGATCAAATTAAAGATCACGGAAACTACCTCTCATATTAAAATTGAATTACCTATGTATATTAAGGATTGTTGCATAGCTCTGGATAAGGGCCATATTTCACCAACATCTTTTCACTTTGCACTTTCCAAAATATTTAGTTTATCTTCATAATTTTTGTTTCACCAAAAAAGTTCTGCAAAGTTTTTTCTCTTTTTTTTTTTCATCAAACAGAAACAAGTGAAAAGCTGGAAAAATTCTTTCATTTCTCACCAATAAAATAAGCCTTGCTCTTTGCGCCTACAATTATTTTATCAAAAAAACCGACGCCGCAGACGGAAGAATCTCTTCCAACACATAAAATTAATTACAAATCGGTCAATAAAATGATCTTGTATACAATTATTGTTTCAGGATTGTCAATTATTTTTAGCTCTAACCTTCATTAGAAAAAGCATAATTTTACAGACATTTTTTGTTTGCCTATTTTAACTAGTGTTCTCTGTAGGTATTAATTTCGTCTCTAACGATAGAATTGCGGGTTTGATTTGATTTATCACTTCATCATTTTGTCATATAAAAACTAATTATTAGGTAGTCGGTCTCAATAGGACGCTCTCAAGGTTCGTAGAAATTTCCAATTGGAAATTAACAGGTTCCGTCGTGAATGGGCCTTGCGTAACCAGAGAACCGTTGTTAATCTCTACAAGCTTTACGACCGTCTTAACGTATAGAATAATTATATTACAAATGATTTTATTTTTATAGTACAATTTAATGAAAATAGACCTTAACACTATGGAGTTAAGCTATGAAACAATTATTGTACATTTGAAAGCTGATTTTGAAAATTACATCAAATCACAGCAAAGAGCATCATTTCTTTTCGGAGATCATAAGTACTTATTTGTAATTACACGATTACATATATTGAACGTAGGGAAAAATCACTAAAAATGTAGGTAAAGGGAAATTCAATATACAAATATTTTAATAAATAGAAATGGATGAACAATAAAAATGAAAGGAATATAAAAACGTTGGGGTCGAAATTCTGCCTTTATCAATTTTTTTTTTTTCAAAATTCTTCTAGCTTATGCCAAAGTAAAATATGTCCTCTATTGTGAATTTTAATCCAAGAAATTTTGTTGGTCAGAAACATGATTTCTCTCAAATGTCAGATTGAAGTATAACAAAAAAAAAACGAAATACAAAAACGGTTTAGTGCTCCCAAATCACTACTTTACTTTTATTTTTAATTCAGATTATCTGATGTGTTTTTTAAATTTTCTTATATTATTTATATTTTATTTAAAATAAGATCATTTATTTTATTTACAATTCTTTTATATTGTATTGTTTTTTGATAATTAAAATATACTTAAATTTGTTTCATGATAAACTTTGTAGTTTGAATTTATCCATCATCTGGAATTGCATCCTATAACTTTGCACTAAATTGTGTTAAGATTGATTTGAACCACAATGTTAAATCAAAATCTTTGGAGTTTTTTTTATTTTTAAAATAATTAAAAAGAAAAACTATAAATATCCTATTCGTTTAAGTTTAAATCAAAATCATAATACTATTGAAATTGTTAAGAGTGTTTTTATAGCTGCGATAAACGATTCGAACAGCGAATTCAGCTGAAACCTTTTTACATTGGTTTTTCTATTGTTGTTTATATTAGAACAGCACTCAGTACTTTGAACAGCAACAATCGAAATGTAAAGTTTTCTCAGCTTTGCACGCATTGCAGCTTGAATTTATTAATCGCAGCATAAACCCACCTTAAGAACTCATTTAAGTTGCTTAGATAAATTTCGCAAAACTACTGTTCGGATAACGATACTTTTAATTAATAAAGGGTATTCATGCAACGGCGGAAAACCCGGATAAACCTCAGAAACCAGATAATTTTTTCTCCGCAAAAAAGAACTGTCAAAATTTGTATGAAGATATGTTTCTGCAGATCTGATTAATTTATCTCATCAATTATATGCGGAAAGCGTTAAGATAAACCTGATAAATTTAGAAAACAGTTTTTTGATTAGTTTGATGTGACATTTCACAAGTATTTCTAAGGGGTCTTCATGCAAACGACTGTCGGAAAGTTATATTTTTCTGCAAAGCGGACATTTATCTCGTTGCATGAATACTCTTATTGTTTTTGAAGTAGATAGTATTCCATTTTTATTTTTATTTTCATTTCAATTTTATTGTGAAACTAGTTGGACCGCCGAATCCTTTAATGGCCGATTTCATAAAGCCCTTTTAACTATTTAACAGGCTTTTAAATCTTAAAATGATTTTTGTTCGATACAAAATACGTCATTTAAAAATTTAAAAGCCTGTCAAATATTTTTGAAACCGAACATTAGTCCAATCTTTTTTTCTTTCCCAACATAGACAAAATTTTTGGATTCAAAAACCAATGTTTTATTTTTACCCCATTTGACCCTACAAACATTAAAATTTTGTAACGAATATTCCTAAAGCCATTTCCTGAGAAAAAAAATTCAAACAAAAGAATACCCCTAAAGCAATTTCCGTAGGAGTGCCCTTTCAAACTCCAAAAGAATTTTTTATATCGGATACATTTTTTTCCATTTTACTCCATTTCACCGTACAAATAACAAAATTTGAATAATAGTATCCCTTTCAAACAAAAAATGATTTTTTTAAATCGGATAATTTTTTTATTTTTTACCCCATTTCACCCTACAAATAGCTAAATTAAAAAAAATATCCCTAAAGACATTTTCTTAGAATAACCCTTTAGGTAGAGTTTTTTCAATCGGATACGTCTTTTTCATTTTACCCCATTTCACCCTACAAAGTGAATTTTTCTGATATTTTAATAATTATGGACACGAATCCAACAAATCAGAAATTTTTAAAATGTGTCCAGCGGTTCTTGAGTTATAAACTAAACCGACTTTGTTTTATATATTTAGAAGATGTATAGTTAACGCACTAAAAAACCAATAGAGTGTTGATGAATAAGGCAGCAATAAAATAGATATGTAGTTTTTCAGTCGTGTTAACTAAAAGAATAAAAGATTGATATAGTCAACCGTAGGATCACACACTCTGCGGTGTTGCGGTCTATTTTTGTTACAAAAAGAAAAACCATAATGACAAGTGCTAGAAATCTTAGCTACAAATCTGAATCAACGAGCGGAGTCTATCAATCTGCTAAGAAATTCTGAATTACCGGAATATCCGTTGCAGTAGATACAAACCAAAATGCAGTAAAAATTGGCATTAAAATGGCCATTTGATAAGACTCGCAAAAACTTTAAACTATAGATGCCTTCGCTTGTTTATTTATGAAACATTTAAAGAAATGAAATAATATGAAATGCACAATGACCTTAAGATATAATTTTGTTTTATGGTAAAGAACCTCAAAATTGGAAATTTAAATCAACCTTCAAATACACAATATCATTTATCATTTTTTATCGCTATCGTGCATAAGCAGTTTGTCTGCTTATTCACGGTAATTTCGAACAGCACCTCGCTATTCAGCTTAATTAATCTTTCAATCAGCATTTTTTCACACCATAATCAAGATAACCAAAAAAATATCATTTTTTTCGATCTGCAATTCTAAGCCAAGCGAAATTGCTATATTTTCGGTGAGTAAATATTTTAAATTAAATTTAAAAGTCATAATAATTGTTTGCTAGGGCCTAGAGCACGATCACTTTTCAAACGTATGAGGTTTTTCAAGTTAAAATTCTCGCGGCATTACAAAAAAAAAAAAAAAAAAAAAAAAAAACAACTGCACATTTATATCTACGATTCTCCTTTTACATCTGTGACTTCCCGCTTGAATATGAGATGCCTATAATTTTTATTACATTTTATTTTGCAGCGAGCGGCGAATTTTCAATTGAATTCGCAATACAATAAGGTTGATTTAAATTTGATTTTATTCTCTGCACGTTTATCACTTGATCATAAATGAAGCGCAAAAATGCAACTTCATGGCAAAAATCCTGTTGAGGTTTTATTTTTGTATGACATGACGTACATGCGCAAGATATATAGATACAGATACAGATACATAAATGTGATTCAATGATAGTTTAATATGAATGTAACTTCATTCATGAAAAATATATCCTCGATGCAGATATTTTCACAATTTTGATGTTTTATTTATCAAGCAAATCAATATATCAATACATAAAAGGCAAAGTTCCAGAAAACATATTCATCCAATACTTTCACTCTCTCGCTATAAAGAGTCAGAAAGTTTTCTTTCCTTTTTCGATGATCTTCTTCCTCAATCACTTAAAACAATATAATTATTTATTACGTAAGTTTTACATTTTTGATTATCGAATAAAATCGGAAATGATATAACCACACACTACACGAGCAAACATGAATACTTGTGTAATTTGTCAACTTAAATTTGTGTGACTAAAATCGTAAAAAAAATTGATAATAATTATAATTTAATGTTTTTAAGTTTATTAAAAAAAAAAATACAAAGAAGCGAGGAATGTTTAAGATTATTTATGAAATATCTCATCATGCTGCTAATTAATATGAAAAATGATATTTACAAAAATTTAATTGCTGAGACATCAGAGCTGGAATATTTTTAGTACCTATCCAAACTTGTTTTTTTTTTTGTTTGTTTAAAAATGTGTCTGTAATTGACCCTGAGCCCATATAAAACTGCAAGACAAACCTTCTTTGAGACAAGAAGCAATGATAATTAAGAATTTGTGTTGTAAAGATAAAAATCAAAATAAATTTTCGAGAGATAATAAGGAAATGTGGTGGCTGTATTATGAGTCTTGACATTTTGTTTGTGTTTAATGTTTAGCTGATAAAAATTTACACACATAAATACAAAATCATTGTATCTAATCCTGAAAACAAAACTTTTTTATGTCTTTATGCAAGTTTTCATATACAATACGCGTGTTTTTTTATCGGAGCCAACTGTGTGCAAAAAGGACGCGACTAGAGACATGACGTTAGCTTTCGCGCTTAGCTAACGGTGCCTGAAGTATGCCCACCGGCGGAGGGCAATTATAACAAAAACTGTTATAATTGGTAACACATTTTTTGTTTGCGGTTAGGTAAGTTAAGCCCCGAAAATGATCTGGGCTTAACGAAGCCCGTATGGGATTAGTCGTTGTTGCATTTGACATGTAAATTGTATCGCACTGACCTCATTTGTTCGTTCATTTTCTATGGGGATTGAAGAAAAACAGCTAATTTAATTTAAATATTTTCTTCTTCATTTTAAATTGTTTAAATATTGTTGAATGTGTTGTTTTAGACTGACCGATCTTGCTTTTCAACTATACTTTGACAAACACAATCAGTTAATAAGTCATAATAGCCGGAGGGATTTGGTCGACAAAAAAAACGACTGCAAAAACAAAATGGAGTTTCCATACAACCTATCGATAAGAAGTAGGTATGTAATTCACGCTGGTAACACAGCTTTTCTCCGTGCTTAAGTTAATCCCCGAGAATTTTCCGCGCTTGGTAAGACCAAAGTGAATTAGTTGTTGATGCATTTTCATGTAAATTGCTTAGCCCGACGTGGTTTTTTTCGACCAATTTCCTTGGGGCTTGCAAAAAAAAAAAACGACTATTGAATAGACATCAGGAAGAACTTACAATTTAAAAAACGTATCTATTCATAGAAAATTGTTTTGCAGGTTCAGTTAATTTTGATTCTAATAATAAAATGCACCACTGGATCGAATGAACTTCCTCTTGTGGTTCAAGTGACTTAGGGCATGTCTCATAATTTCTGAGTAAAGTTTCTCGACACATAAATATTGATACAGGGCATAAGTCTACAGGAGACAAAATAACAATTATATTTTGACCCACCTGAATAGGTTCAAAAATAAATTGGTTGGGACAGTGGACTTATAAGCCTGATGAGCTTATATTTACCAAGACCAAGTAACTAATCAGAACTTTACTCAGACATTGTGAAACCGACCTTCAGAATCTTAAAGATTTTATTGTATGCATTTAAAAATATAATTAATGAACGAGACTATCGAAATGCCAATTTATAATAATTACAATAGTTTATTCCCATTAAAAGTGGGCATTTTTTTTTCAGATTTCAGATTTTTAAGTACACTTTTTTGAATTTTTATATGCAATATTATTTTGAATTCAACGTTCCTTTATACAAATTTTGATCAACATCGATCGGTTAAGTCGTTAACGATGAAGTCGAAAGTAAAAAAAAGGTTCAAATATGTTAAGGTTAGGATGATTTGACTCTTTAACACACTTTTAAACACTTACAGTTTTTGATGATTTTTGTTTTACCGAAATGCAGACCACATACACATTTTTATCATAATTGTTCGAGCCGTTTCCAAGATAAATAACGTTGTTTTTGGAGCTAAAATAAAATCAATTTCGCCTCTAAATAAATCTTTTAGAACTTTTAAGATTATATTCCACAAGGGTCCGAATTACGACTTTTTCAATGACTTACTACTTTTAACGAAAATTGATTGATTTATCTACCTGTTGATGTTGTAACAATATCATTTTTCCAAAATAAATATTGTTTTATAAAAAGCAGCAATGCAACAAATAATAACTATAAATTACGAAAAAAAAATGTAATATTTAAAACACGCTTGAATAAATTCACTCAATTTAAAAATTTCTTCATCAATTCTTTATAATTGCTCATCATTTTATTTAAGTACTTTGTGGCGACCATCTTAATGGCTGACCATTACCAAACACAGTGTGAGTATAAATCGCGCAACAAATTTAACAAGTTAGTGTGATGCGGTGAATATAAATTTAATTCATTCAAATATATCTTAAGATTGATCGAAAGCACTTACAAGAAATTGTTCCAGTAGAAGAAGTCTTGTCCAGTGAGTTTCAATAACAGCCTTACCTAAAGCACTGCATCGACATAGAGGCAAAAAAAAAAATTAATTGCACATAATCAACGGAAAATAAATATTTTCTACAACAGACACATAAAATAAAGAAGAAACTTTGTATTTAAATTGCATATGTGCATTCGACTCCAAGAACCAGTAAACGTGACTCTTGATATATGCTTTTCCATTTCAACAAGGTATCCAAGATTATTTTGCTCGTGGGTATGTACCTAATAGGTTTTTTAGCAAAGTCAATTCTGTCATAAGAAATCAGTTTTTTTTAAATTCATATACGAAAATTTTAAATTTGCTATTTAGGTACTAGAACGAATAATTAGGTTTGTTCGTTGAGCCCTGAAGTCACCCTGGGGTCGCCACAAAGCGTTTTTTGAAAAACCTGAAGTCACCCTGGTGAAAAAATTCGGTGTTTTTTGAGACCTGGGGTCGCCCTGAACTCGCCCTGAAGTAGAACTATGTAGGTATTTTGCTGTGGCGAGTTGAGGTAAAGCAAAAACTGCCAAAGTGACATGAGTTGTTATGCATATGTTTTGTTGTGGATTCAAGTGCAACAGGTTATGGTTTATTTTTGGAAAACAAATTGACATAATATACAATTTTAATTTAATGCTAATAAATAGCAATAAAAATGGAAACATTATAAGTTGTTTTTATTTTTTTTTAAGACATATTTGAAACAAATTTTAAGCTTTAATTATCTAAGCACAGAACTTTTTTGTCTTGCTTTAAATGTCAACAGCCCTTAAGCGTTTTTTAAAAAGCGAAAAACCCAGGTTTTTTTGACAATTCTTGGGGTTGTCAAGAAAACCTATGTCAACCCTGGGTAAAGTTCAGCGAACGAAGCTATTAATTTTAAATTTAGAATACAACGTTTAATGTTGCTATAAGAAGGATTAAATAGCATTTATTTTAAACTTAAAAACGTTTTCTTAAATAAGTCTAATCAAAAAATTGTTCAGAAAGTGATTTAGTCAATCATTCACAATTTTGTTTTTTTTTCGATTTTTTTAAAGACTTGTGTCATTGTGATATTTTAATAAATTCAAACCTTTGAAAAGTCTTTTTCATCTGTTCAAAAAGATAATTTTGTTGAGGCGAGCGATTGAAAAACTAAAAAATAGAAGAAAAAACTGAATTTTGAGATTTTAACAAACAAAAAATCCCAAATCATTCGGTGTAGTAGGGACACACTGATTAGAAACACGATTTTTTTTTAAATTTCAACTTTATTCCTGTAAGATCTAAAGTCTTTTAAATGCAACCTGATTTAAACGGCATTAGAAATAAGGCGTTTATTATCTCTTGAAATTCTGCGGGTGGCTTCCAGCTGAAACTAGAGTTATATAGAATGGGACTTGAACCCACACCTCTTAGCTATTAGTCAAGCAGTGCGCCATTGCCACTCACAAGATTTTTACTTGCTCTATAGGGTAAGTATTGGTTTCTTGTAAAAAAAAAAATGTTCTTGTAATCAATACCAACACTACGATAATCGAGAAGTCCAAAAAAGTGGGTTTTCGTCAAGCCCCCCGTCAGACTGTGCATCGGTGCGTCTGTACGTCCACTGTAATTTGCGCTAGAGCCTAAACGGGTGGACCGATTTGCTTCAAATTTAGTAGAGAGCATTTTTATGTAATTCCCTCGAAGGGAATTTCAAATTTTTGTTTTAGCTCATCTAGAACGGATAGCTGCCACACAAATATTTTGTTTTTTTTTCAAATTTTCTCGAAAACGGCTCCAACGATTTTGATTTTATTTCGTACCAGAATAACCAAGTCAATTTAAAAAAAAAACTGCGTTTTAGGTTTTTCTCAAAAAAATCACATTACGGAATTAGGTAGGTATTTTTAGGTAGGTTTTTTGAAAAAAGGGTCTGGTTTTTTGGGTTTTTCGAGTATATCTTAGCCATGGTTAAACCGATTTTGTTATCATTTTGCAAATCTTATGCTTCTCAATAGTTTAAACAATAATGCATTTAATAGTTTTTCATAAACAAACAGAAATCAAACTAAAAATCAATTTTTGACGGACCGCATGACAAACCCCACTTTTTTGGACTTCTGTTTTACAACCTCAAAATTTGTTTTTACACGAAACCAATACTTGCCTTATAGAGCAAGTACAAATTGCCAAAAACTGTTATAGACGTTACCTGCCATAGAAACTTTTTTATTTTCCATTTTATCGTTAACGGCTAAACCGATTTGGATCAAAATTTGTATGTAGAATGTATTAATAATGTTACATAGAAACAATTTTTGGATTAAAAAATAAATCTAATCTTACTAGATAATATTTATGTAAAATCTTTGAAATTCAAAGTTATTTGAACTACAAGAGCAAGGTCGTGCGATCCAGTTGTGCATTTTATTTTGTTATTTTCATGACAACTTAAGTTGTGTTTATTTTTCTTTTTGATTTAATCAATTCTTCTTATTTAATTGTATTTTCTCCACTTAAGTATAATAAGTACATAGAAAATATATTATAATTTTCACTTGTTTTGTCTTTGGGTTTGCTCCTTAAAATATGTTCACCGTAACTATACTGTCAGTTGTTTTATGGAGACGAAAAATAATTTAAATAAATGTGGGCCAAACTATTATAGAGATAATCGTCTACTGAAGAGATTTTCTTTCAATATTGAAGCTAACATTTCCCTAGAGTTCTTTGTATAAATCTTAAAAAAAACGGTACCTGCCACACAATAACAAATGAAAAGTTTTATTTTTTTCATAAAATCACTAATGATTTTGATGAAAAAAAATATTGTGGTTTCTATTTTCCCTTTTTACTAAAATTTGTAAAATTATAAAACCTTTCTTTTCTTTTCGATGACTTTTCGTTGACGACTCCTTCCTTAAATATTATTAAAACTTTAAGAAAAAATATTTTTTTTGAAAATTCATATACATATTTTGAAATGAAGTATATATGTGTGTACTTTATTTAGGGCTTGTTTCACAATGTCTGATTAAAGTTTCAATTAGGCTACATGTAACTTACTCTTAAATTAACAGCCTCATTTGTGTTTCACAATATCTGAATATTCAACCTTATAAGTAAAGTTCTAAAGGCCGTAATATTCACGCCGTTTAAAATCTGTTTAAATTCAGTAGTCGGTTTAAAATTTTTAATAATATTCACTCACTTAAACTGACGCTATCCAAAATTTTAAACCGAATGATCGATTTAACTACGATAAACCGACTCCAACTTAAACGAGACATTTTCGTGGCGTTAAGGTACGGTTTAAATAGTTTTAGCTAATATTCAACATTTTATTGTTTGTTCAGTCAGTTCAAATATTCAGTCTAGCATGTGTATCCATTTTCTGTTGCCATTTTAGAATTTTATTTTACATTCAAAAATATTCTATTTTCCAAGATGGAAAATGCCATTGTTGGCTTAGATGCGGTTTTATTGTAATCATCATCCTCGTCGTCAAGATGTAGAGGTAGGCCTGAGAGAAGTGCGAATTTGGCGTCCATATCGAACAATGCAACGTGCGAAGATCGAGTGCTTTCCAAGTGCAACGAGTAGCAGTCATACAAAAAATTATCGCAGTGTTTGCCGTCTTGCATAATATTATGTATAGGTATGGGAGACTAAGGCGTCAACGATATACCATTGCCGAAGTTACTACCGGGCGCTGCAACCAAATCATGAAGAATTCAATTCGCAACAAATCCTGCAAGAAATGTCTGGAAGACCCTATGCGGTGGACGTTTGATATTTTTGCCCGATAAAGACAAATAAAAGACATTTCTAATGTGTATTTTTGTGTGTGACACGAATGAATTAATTTTATTTAAATATAAAATAACAATTCGAAAATAAATGCATTTTTTTTTGTCGTTAGTTATATTAGCGTTCACCTCATGAACAAATCCTCTATTCAAGATCCGTTTAGAAAAGAGAAAAGACAAATAATGGGTGATTTTTTAAGAGGTTTAGAACTTTTTAAAAAAAAAAAACACAAAAAATTCGAAAAAATGAATGAAATATTTATTTGAATCGATAGTTTGAACCTTGCAATTTAATGTTTAAAGATAATTTCATGCAAATGTTGACCGCGGCTGCGTCTCAGGTAGCCCATCCGCTGAGTCCAATTTTGGCATACTCTTTCACACATATCGGCCGGTATCTCACGAATGAATGCATGGATGTTGGCTTTCAGTGCGTCAATCGAAGCGGGCTTGTCCCTATAGACATTAGCCTTGACATACCTCCACAAAAAATAATCTAATGGTGTCAAATCGCACGATCTAGGCGGCCAATTGACCGGCCCGAAACGTGAAATTAACTGTTCACCAAACTCGCCTCGCAATTGCGCCATTGTTTCGCGTGCTGTGTGGCATGTGGCACCGTCTTGTTGAAACCACATATCATGCAAGTCAAGAACTTCCATTTCGGGCAAAAAAAAGTTTGTTATCATCGCTCGGTAGCGTTCACCATTGACAGTAACGCTGCGATTCGCATCATCTTTGAAGAAATAGGCCCAATAATGCCGCCGGCCCATAAACCGCACCAAACAGTGGCTTTTTCGGGATGCATTGGTAGCTGTTGCAATGCTTCTGGCTGATCTTCACTCCAAATGCGGCAATTTTGCTTATTTACGTACCCATTCAACCAAAAATGAGCCGATCATAAAATGGAAGCAGCGCGCGATGAACATTTCGAACCGAGCACGAATTTTGATAGTAAAACTCAATAATTTGCAAGCGTTGTTCATTTGTAAGACGATCCATGGTTAAATTGCAAACCAAACTGAAGCTGTTTGACAGTGACACAAGGTACTAAACACACGTCAGCTGTCAAAACCAGTGTTGCCAAAACCAAACCAGCTAAAAAATCACCCGTTACAAGAATGTACAACTTACTGGTCACTGCCAAGGCATTGAAAATTCGGGCGATTTCCTCCCACCAGTTTTTGTGACCGTACGGTGTTATAATATTGACGTCGCTGGCCAACATAAGGTCACACAACAAATTAGTTTTAAATTGAGTAAAGCGCTTGCCTTGAGTTGAATTCTCTTTTTATTTTTATTCTTTTGGTGGCACTTTCTGTATTTGCATTTTGATTCAACACTGAAACTTGAAATGATTGATAAATAAATCAGCAAACAGTTACTCCAAAAGCCAAAAAAAACCCTTTTTTAGTTTTTTTCATATTTGCGATGCTATCCGACGTTCGGTTTAAATCACAAATATAAACCGACGTAAACCGATTGTCATTTTTTGCTTAAACGGTGTGAATATTACCAATTTGAACGAGATTTTGTCGTTAAAATTCTATCGGTTTACTTCGGTTAAATGTAGTCGGTTTAAGGACTTTTAAATCGAGTTTTAAACGGCCGGCGTGAATATTACGGCGGTAAGTATTTTAATGGCCAGATGAAGTGCCGTTTATCAAATTTACATGACAACGAAAATATTTATTATTTTTTTGAAATTTTCGACAGTAAAAACAGTTTTGTCTGGAAAACTATTTGACACATATATTTAATTTTAAGATAAATTGTAAAACGCAAAGTTTTTTACTGGAAGGATTTAATTTTTGGGTAATTTAAATGTCGCGAGTAAGTAATGGGAACTTTACTGAGACATTGTGAAACAAACCCTTAATGTACTTTAAATTAACTAATCAAATTTATGTACACACAAATTATATATACATTAAATACAAAATATTAAATTAAAAAAAAAAATCACTTTATAGATTTTTCCAATTGTTTCCATAAATTTATTTTTATTACTCTAGATGACATGTGAACTTTGATTTGAGCTGAAAATCAAAACAAATGTGGTACCAAATTCTATAAGGCTACTCATAATTATTGAAATGTTGCAAAGAACTTGACTTAGTCATTTCGGAGACAAGATTTAGAAAAACTTGAGTAAATGCTTCGAACAAAAAATTCATGGTTACTTATAATACCCGATCAACTTGAAAAATCAATTATTGATTAAATAGAATCTAAATTATATGTGATTATGATTTATAAATATTTACATACTCAACACATTCAGAAATTACTCCAATGCTGGATAATTATCTATAACGTATAACTTCGGCGTCAGCCCCTCGTATTAAAAATTTTGTTTTCACTGTTTTGGGAGTATTTTGTGGAGATTCCCAAACCAACCCCTATTGAATTATCATACAACGTGCTTGAATTTCACAAACTAGTGTTTTTAAAAAATGAATTAAAGCAAAACAAAAAAAAAAAACTAAAAACCAGGGTCTGTAAGTGTAAGATAATTTTGTTAAGAAAAAAATAAAAAAAGGTGTGTAATTTAAATTTATAAAATATATTCAAATAAAAATATTTTATTTATAAAACTAAATTTTGTAACTACAATAATTTGTGCTTAAAATTAAAAAAAAAACGATTTGAATTCAATACAAATTGTATTAACAATTTCTCTATTTTTTGTTTTATGAAAATAGAAATAAAAATTGTTTTTCAGTTGAGCATTATTGAAAAAAAATATTTTAAATAATAAAATAACTAAAATAAAAAATTCATATTCAAACTGAACCAATAAATATTTTTTTAAATAATGATGTGATTTTATTTTTTGATGAATTCGATAATATTTCGCTGTTATATATTAACTATATTGCTTGCTAGTATCTTATGCTATGGCAGCTTTGATAGACTGATCAAGTATTAACAAGACAAATGGTTTTATATGCAATTTATGTTTAAAAAAAAATGTAAAAATATCGGAGAGGTAAAATTTTTGCAAGAATAGAAAATAAGAAGCTAGATATTGTATAGTGTGTGCGACTGACGACGATGAAAGAAAAGTGAATTTATGATTCAAAAAAGCTTAATTAGAAAGTATAGGTTTTAAAATTTGTTAAATGCTTTTATTGAATTGATTTTTATAAAGCGCAATTTCAGAAAAAAAAATCCATTTTTGTGAGTAATATAAAAATATTAATTTTGAATAGAAATTTGCACATAAAAAGCAAAGTCAAATAATAGCATTTAGTCGCACATTTATAGATGTATAAAAGCAAAGATTATAATATTGTGTTTTGCAAAGCTTTTTAAAGAAAAATTACACAAGAAAAGTTTAATGGAAAAAAAGGGATAAGCTCCGGAAAGATAATATTTAAATTCCTTAAACATTTTACAACTGATTTGGAATATACGACTAGAATATAAATTATTATAGTAAACCTATATTTAATATTTGCTCCATTGGGATTAACATACGATATTTTAATCTATCTATCTATCTATGGTTTAAAAAACTAAGTACACCTATACTTGTTTATATTTTTGGAGATATTGTGAGAACCACTCTATGTGAAACAAGGAATAAATGGCAGATTTGTTGTTTTTGTTTCTAACGCAATACTCTTTAAATCTTAAGTAAGAGAAAAAGAGAGCTTTTTGTATTAAAAGCTTTAAAGCTTTAAGACAGTATAATTGGCGTGTTTTGGTATGAATTATATAAAGTACAATAAAATCTTTTCACAAAAACGATCCGAAAAATGTAATTATAAAAGCTTTAGAAAGCTTAAAGCTTTGTAAATGAAAGATTTTGAATAATTTCAAATTTAATGACTACAGATTTTAAAATACCTATTAATAACTTTATTCAATCCAAAAGAATATACAAAACTCAAATTCATAGGAAAATGCTATGATAATTTTTTTTTTTTTTTAAAAAGCTTTTTTAACTTTCATGTTTCCATATTTACTCTCTCATTACCTCCAAAAATATTCTAAAACTATTTTATATATTTCTTACAAAATTAAAAAAAAAAGACAGTATTCTAAAACTTGTTTGTTAACCTACAAAAAAAAACTATGTACTTAGGAGCTTAATGTTGTTGCAACATCATCTTCACCTAAACTTCTAACTGTCGTCGTCGCTGACTGTTTTCTATGATGCTTTGACTTATGTTTTCGTCTTGAAGACTTTTTTCTCTTAACCACACGTGACTCTGAACTAAAACTTGTTTCGGTTTGGATTCTAGTTTCTAGTGAATAAGCAGAACTATTATTATCGTTATTTAAACTTCTACCAATACCACCACTTGCACTTGTCTGTAGTACCTCAGAGGAGCCATATTTTGGTGCTTCTACAACTAATTCCTGTCTATGAGATGGCGCTGAATTTGAATCAGGCTTTATAACTTTACTCAAAATAACTTTATCTAAATTTGCAATCGATATTACCAGTGGTGATTCGTTGGATTCCGGTCGTAAGAGAGGCACAATCGGTCGAGAATATTCCCGATTGTTACCAGTTGTTGTTTCTACTGTTGTTGTTTCTACAATTTCTACTGCTTCTGCTGGTTGTTGGGTAGTAGTTGGAGATGTTGTTGTCGTAGTTGTTGTTGTTGTTGTTGTTGTTGGAATTCTAGTTGTGGTCGTTGTGTATGTTGGAGTCGGAGTTGGAGTTGGCGTGGTCGTGGTTAGAGGCATAGTAGTTAAAGGAGTTGTTGAAACATATATTGGCTTCTCATTTCGCGGAGTAGTTGGTATTTCTCCGAGAGAGTAAGCATAAACAAGACCATTAACTCCACTTTGTGTTTCGCTTATTTTCTTTGCCTGTCGAGTACTATCGAAAAGGCCCTCTAGAGATATTGTAGAAGCTTCAACAACATCAGAAATAACCTCAGGAATAGTAATAGCCTTGGATTTTCTAATATCAACCGAAACGGACGAAGCAGTTTCTACTAATACGTTAGAGTAATCTGTATCAGGAATGGTATTCCTAACTGGTGCTGACGTTGACCCCGGCTCATAGTCAATTCGGGTATTCTCTAGACTGTCAGGCTCAACTTCGGGAATAGTGTTTCTGACAAAAACAGATGACTCTGTAGCTGTATATTCGGCAACGGTACTTCGACCATCAACCACAACTTGACTTCCATCGACCAAATGAACATGTTTGACACGACTGATCTCACCAAGTGATTCGAATTTCGGTACGCCCTCCGATCTTATCTGGGTTGATTCGATAGTCTTCAGTTCTTCATCCTTTGACTTTCGTCGTTTTTTATCTTCTTTTGAATTAATCTCAACAACACGACTTATTATGACAACTTTCTTCTTCGGACTGTACGAAACAAGGTGACCCTCATTAGCTGGTTGCTTCTCAGTACTGATGGCTGTTACCTGTGAATCATCCTGTGAATTTATTAAATTATTATCTTCATCTTCTTCAAAAATAGTAGTTGTGTCTGGGAAAGGTGTATCTGTTGTATCAAAATTATATTGTGATTGGTTTTGGGCAATTTTTGGTTTTATTAATGTGTGTTTCTTGCTGTTAACCTCAAATATTTTTTTATTACGTGCATTCAGAGCATCGATGTTAAGATCATCTAGAAGAGGATTACTCTGATTTTGTGGTGTTGTTTCTGTGGAACTGGCCAAGTACTTACGCTCGTAGCTGCGTGTGTTTGTAGAAACAAATACTGATGGAGGTGTTATTGCTTGCGGTGGTGTAGGTTCATCGGAATCGATTAGGTTTGGTGGAAGGGTTATTAGTGTTGGACGGTTTATTACGCGAGTCTTATTCGCTGGCTTAGCGAAACGATTTGAGGGACCTGGTGCTGCTGGTCTATTAGGAATGTTAGGACTGTTTACGGGGCGGTTATATGCTGGCCGATTTGATGGACGGTTCGATGGACGATTTGACGGTCGGTTTGATGGTCGGTTTGATGGACGATTAACTAGAACTGGTGGAATTGGATTCCCATCTTCATCTTGCTCATGATCGGTTTGGGTATTTTCAGGTATATCTTCAGCGTCAATTTCATTGTTATCAACTTCATCATACTCATCAGTTTCTTCAGCAGCAGTTTCATCAGTTGCTATAGGATTTTTATCGAATAAATCATTCTGTTGAACCACTGGAATTTGTTCTTCTTCTACATCGTTTTCTTCATTATAATCAAATTCTTCTTCGTTATATTCTTCGTCAAATTCTTCGATTGGATTGGTTGTGGTAGTTCGTGTGGGGAAATTTAATCGATTACGATTTTGGAAGCTTGTTCTTGGACGTGTTGAAGTTTGTTGAATGAAACCTAATCCATTATTAGAGTCGGATGGTGGACGAATAGCCTTGAAATTTCTATTAAATTTCCTCACATATGATTTTGATGTAGACACAACATTTGATTCAGTTGAAGTAATGGAATTTACTGATGGTTTGGTTGGTCTGTAAGGCTTGCGGCTTATCAGAGGTCTCCGTGGGCTTGGTGTTGTTGTTGTTGTGGTGGTTGAGGTTGTGGTTGTGGTTGGAATGGTGGTTTCTGGTATCCTCTCAGTCTCTGAAAAATCTGAAATGGTAGTGTCTTCAAATGTTGTTGTATTTGTGTCATCAATTGTTGTTTCAGTATCTGAATCTTCTACCATCGGAGCTGTCGTCGTTGAAGTGGTTGTAGTTGTGGGATTTTCTTTGTTAAGTCTTTCTATAAGTTCAGCGATATTAAGAGGTTTTTCAGTTTTCACGATTGAAGTTTCGTCGTCAGTTCTGTTAGCAACAGGCCTCAACTTTCTGATGACTTTTCTGAAACGTTTTGTTGCTGGTGTTGTTGTTAAAATTATTGTTGTTGGTGTACTAATTGTGTTGACTAAATCAACGCCTAAACTAAGGTTATCTACAGACTCTGTATTACTACTTGTGGTGGTATTAGTAGAGTTATCAAAACTAAGATTATTGTTAACATTTAATGGACGTTTATATTTTAATACTCTAAGACGACGTCTTTGAACGGCTTCAGTAGATGATACAATAGCTGTATCTGCGTCTACTATCAATCCAGATTCATCTGTTGTCAAACCCAAATTTGATGTTGATGTTGAAATAATATCATCATCATTAGATGACAAACTTGTTGTTGATGATGTTGTTGATGTGGGTCGTCTTCTACGTCCATCTGTACGGTTGTATTGTACTTTCTGAAAACGTCGATTAAAATTAGGTGTGTTTGAGCTAAGGTTAGAATTAGTTTCTAAAATGGAGTCATCACTGTCTGAGTCTTGTTCCTGACCTAGCTCTGTAACTTCATCATCACTATCAACATTAACTGGGGTTAGTGACAGATTTGTATTAGTATGAGTGCGTTCTAAAATGGAATCTACAGTGGGGTTAGTTATTGTTTGTTTAGTTACATTATTTGTAGAAAGTTTAGTGGTAGGGTTAAATGGTTTTCGATTAGCAAGCGTTTGCTTGAGACGAGTATTTATAACACCGCTGTCAGTATCAGGCCTGGACTGTACAGTTTTGAGTTTTTTACGCAGTTCAAGGAGGGAAAGTTTTGGCTTTGGGGCTTGAGTGGGTCTAAATTTGGTACGAGAGAGAAGACCAACGACGGTTTTAGGTGTTTGGTTTTCTTCATTTTCTTCTATTTTTTCTGTTTGTTCATTTAGCTGGGTTTCCAATTTTGATGTATTTGAAGAATTTGATAAAAGTGTCACTAACGAAGAATTGGTAGTTTCTCTATTTGTTTCGATGATTTCTTCTATCTTTGAAACATAAGAGTGTGTGTCATTTATTTGCTGGTCTTTTAAAGAAGTATCAACTGAAATCAAATTTCTTGTTGTTAGTTCTTCGTCAGATTTATTTTCATCAGCACTTGTTTCTTCAGACAAATGAGAAGTTTTTCCATTGACTGCTTCTGCTTTTAGAGTACGATTTTCTTCTTGCGAAGATACACTGGTTGCATTAGAAAGAAATTCATCTGTGAATGATTCTTCAGTGATGTAACTTTCACCAAATAATTTCTGAATTGATGAATTGATTATTTCTTCGTTCAAATTTTCCGTAGATTGGTTATCTTCTGCCTGATTAAGTGAATATGCAAATGTTCTTTCACTAGAAAGCCATCCATTTTGTGGTTGAGCGGAAGTGCTAGGCAAAATGGTAGAATCTTCATCTATATACTCATCACTTTCAATATCTTCATCGATTGAAGAAAAAGTATCTGTTGATGGAGTATTGATTCTTTCAGTTGTTGTTTCAATCTGTAGGTGCTTAAGACGAGTGCTTACAATTCCATCGGTAACTGGCTTAAACTGAGCAACTTTAACTTTTTTACGTATTTCATCGAGTGAAAGTTTTGGTTTTGCAGCTTGATCTATATTCTCATCACTTTCAGTATCTTCATCAAATGAAGAAAAAGTATCTGTTGATGGAGTATTTATTATTTCAGTTTTTGTTGTTGGAATCTGTAAGTGCTTAAATCGAGTGCTTACAATTCCATCGGTAACGGGCTTAAACTGAGCAACTTTTACTTTCTTACGTATTTCATCGAGGGAAAGTTTTGATTTTGCGGCTTGAGTTGGTCTCAGTCTTGTACGACTTAGGATACCAACGACTTGTTTTGGTTTTTGGTTTTCTTGTTCATCAATTTTTTCCTCTAAAGATTGTTCTTGATTTAAAATAGGTTCCAGGTTTTCTTCTTCTCCATCGGTTGGGCCAGAAGAATTTTCTGCATGTGGCCCTTCGTTAAGATTGATTTCATTAGAAGTTTCTTGACTTGAAGAACGAAGATCTTCATTCGAAGTTTCTGTAGATAGCTTTTTTCCAACCCGTGGCCGCTTAAATCGATTGCTTATAACTCCGTCGGCATCGGGCTTAAACTGTGCAACTCTCACTTTTTTACGTATTTCATCAAGAGAAAGTTTTGATTTTGCAGCTTGATCTATATTCTCCTCATTTTCAGTATCTTCATCAGTCTCAGTTATTGTATCAATCTGCAAGTGCTTAAGTCGAGTGCTTATAATTCCGTCGGTAACGGGCTTAAACTGATCAACTTTGACTTTATTACGTAGTTCATTGAGGGAAAGTTTTGGTTTTGCGACTTGATCTTTATCTCCATCACTCTCAGTATCTTCATCATTTCCTTCATCAATCTGTAAGTGCTTAAATCGAGTGCTTATAATTCCGTCGGTAACGGGCTTAAACTGATCAACTTTGACTTTCTTACGTATTTCATCGAGGGAAAGTTTTGATTTCGTGGCTTGATCTATGTTCTCCTCACTTTTAGTATCGTTATCAGTTTCGGTTGCTGTATCAATCTGTAAGTGCTTAAATCGAGTGCTTACAATTCCGTCCGTAACGGGCTTAAACTGATCAACTTTGACTTTCTTACGTATTTCATCGAGGGAAAGTTTTGGTTTTGCGGGTTTAGTTGGTCTGGGTATTGTACGATTTAGGACTTCTACTTCTGATTTTGTGATGTTTGATGTGTAATAATTCACTGACTGAGTTGAATTGGTTTCTAGGTTGTCTTCTACTTCCTCTGAAGATATGTTGGCTGAAGGATCGGATGAATTTTCTTTGAGTGTTTTTTCGATGAGATTGATTTCATTAAACGGCGCTTGACTTGAGGAATTAAGTTCTTCATTCAAAATGTCTGAAGATATATTCTCACTGCTTTTAGTATCTTCCTCGATTGAGAAAGAAGTGTCTGATAAATGGGCTGCCGTTTCGATCTGCTTAAAACGGGTGCTTATAATTCCGTCGGTAACGGGCTTAAACTGGTCAACTTTAACTTTCCTACGTAGCTCATTGAGGGAAAGTTTTGGTTTTGGAGCTTGAGTAGGTGCAGATTGGTCTTGACTGTCAGTTGACTCTTCAGATAAATCAAGAGATTTATCATTTCTTGTTCCTGTTGTTAAAGAAACTTTTGCTGACATTTCCGAAAAATTAGTTGAATTTAGATTATCTTCTTCCATATCTGAAGATGTACTAGACGTTTTAGGAATAGAATTTAATTTTTCGGTGAATGGTTCTTCAGTGAGATTGGTTTCAGTTAAGTCTTCATCTGAAATGTTTGTAGATTGGTCTTCTTCTTCATTATCCAGAACAAGTACTGTAGTAGTTGTGGTATTAAAAAGCACATCCTTTTGTTGTTGGGCATTTGTAAAACTGTGACTTGTACTTGGTAAAATTGTTGCCTCTTCATCAGTGTCTTCATCGTTTTTAGTATGTTCAACTACTGTAGAAAGAATAGTTGTTGATTGAGAGCCTGTTTCTTCGGTCATTGTTTGGTGAACTTCTTTGACTAAACTAGATATATTGTCTTTTGCATCTTCACTCTTAGTGGATTGATCGTCATCTTCGGCATTAAATTTCACTTGTCCAGGTTCGCTTTGCAAAGCTCGTGCTTGCTTTTGTTGTTGCGCATTAGTGAAACGAATAGTTGGCAAAGTTACTTCATCTTTAAAATTATCTCCAATTGAATCCTCTTCTTTTTCTGTATCAGTAACGGTTGTTGTTCTCGAACGATTGAAACTTGTATAACTTCGACGTGTTGTTGAAGGCAATACTTTTTCATTTTCACTAACCTCATCTTCAGTTGATAAATCAATTTCTCCACCTTCAAAAGTACGTTTTGTTGTAGATATACTTTCAACTTGACTTGTCTCTTCATCAATCTGGGCAGATTCAGTTGTTGATAACCTATTAATAGTTGTATAAGAACGACGTGTAGTAGTAGTTTCTTCATTTTTGAATTTATTTTCTAATGAGTCGTCCACAATTAAGCTTTCTGAATCTACATCATCAGAATAAAAATTGTTCTCCGAATTTTTTCTCGTTCCATGCCGATTGATGTTTAAGTATAGTCGACGAGTTGAAGAACTTGGAAAACTCGAATTTTCATTCTCTTCTGATTCAGTGTCAATTGTGCTAGTTTTTTTGCTGTCTTCCAATTCTTTGCTGGTAGATTCAGTTGTTTCGGGCGCTGAAGAACTTAATCGATTTATAGTAGAATATGGCCGACGTGTGGTAGAAATAGTTTTCTTTTCAGTTGCTTTTAGTAGACTGGATTCTGCTTCATCTTCAGATTCAGGTTCAATGTCCGATTGTTCTGTTGTGGTCTTAGAACGATTTAAAGAAAAATATGCTCGCTTCGTTGTAGCAATTTTGCTTATATCTGTATCATCATCATCTTCGGTAGATTCGATGGGTTCTACTGTTGAAGTTCCAGTTCGTTTTATACTTTGGTATGGTCTACGAGAAGTCGAATCATTATTTTTGATTTTATCGAAATTATTATTAATTTCTTTATTTTCTAAGTTAGAATCAAATTCAGACTCTTCGTCAATAGACGAAGTTTTTGTTGGATTTCCACGGTTGAGAAGCGTATATGTGCGAAATGTTGTAGTAGCCTTGTCTATTTCAAGGTTATCTTCAAATTCTTCAGCTGGTTTTACTCTTGAAGCGCTAAGTCTATTGATATTTGAATACGATCCAGGTGTTGTTAAAGTCTTGTCTGTTGTGCTGTTTATAATGTCGAAATCTGAATCTTCATTTAATTGTAAGATACTCTCTGCTTTGTCGAATAAATCTTCACTTGCTTCAGTTGTAGATGAAAATTTTAAGTCAGCACTTTCAGTTGAATCTTGACTATTTGACTCAATATTGATTCCTTTAGCAGAAGCTGTGCTTTCTTCAATAGATTGTGTATTTTCATCACTTTGTTTTTCGTTTGCAAAAGAAACACTGTCTTCTTCATTTTCTCTTTCTAGTATTGAATTAGAAGGTGTTGTTGTTGTCAGGCGACTTAAGCTATTAAAATTTCTTCGAGTAGTAGGTGGTTTATCTGAAGTTTGAAGATATTCTTCCGATTCATTGTTTGTCTCTGTAGATGTTGATATTGTTGTGGTTCTGGGTTTATAAAGATTAAATCTTTTATTAAAACCATTTGTTGTTGTTTCAATGTTGCTCTTTATTTGTAAGCCCTTTTTCGCCTGAAGAACAGCATCCCCAAAAGTTCTAGGTGGAGTGAATCTGTTGAAACTACGACGAGTTGTACTTATGACTTTCTTTTCTTCAGCATCACTTACGTCTTCTTTATCTCTATCATTGTTTTTAGGTTTATTTGTATTGAAACGATTTGGCCTAAGACGATTTGTAAAACTCCTTCGAGTTGTAGATACAATGTTATCCTTATTGGTTTCAGTTGTTGAAGAAGTTCTTAGTCGTGGTCGAAATGAAAATGAACGTTGAGCAGAGATATCATAGCGAAGTGAATTGACAACTTTTTCAGATTCTAATTTTGAAGTTTCTTCAGATTTTTCTTCATAACTGTCAGGCATATTTGAAGTTGCATCATCTTCTTCATAAGCCTCTGTAGAAGTTTGTGGTTCTATTTCTTCGTTGAAAAATGCAGGAATAATTGTGCTCAATGGTTCTTCTTGTTCATCGTTTTCAGTTTGCTTCAATGAAATCTCTGCATTTAAATCTGATGGGTAGTCTTTAAAGGTCTTAGCAGTTCGATTAGATTTTGTTGATTCAATTTCCGAGTCTTGGTTAAATAAAGTAGAAGATGGAATTGTACTTAATATTTCTTCAATATCGTCGATTAATTCTTCTTCCAAGATTTCATCTGCCTTCATTTGATCGATACTAGATTCGTTTGTCTCTAATTGACTAAGAGGCGCTGATGTATTCGTATTCGAATCATATGTATCCAAATCAGAAGATTTTTGTAGTATTTTGTCTTCTTTTGATGATTCTTTCGTTCTTAAATCTGAAGTTGAATCATCTTCTTTGTTGAAATCCAAATTTAGATCACTGATATTATCTTCATCAGGAATTGATCGTTTTGTGGTGGTTTTTCTTTCTTTGAAATCTTCAGAGATTTCGAATTCTTCGTTTATCTTAACATTTTTAGCTGAGTCTGAAGTTGTTTTTGTAGAATAACGCCCTGATAATATTCTTTTATTTGAGTCTTTATATGAACTTGTTGAAGTAGAGATCACAGTTGAGATATCTTCCAAATGTGAATCTTGTAATAAAATTCCTTCGCGAGAAGTTCCGGTCCTCATTGAATTAACTTCCATGGCCAATTTCAAATTCTCATCTTTTATTTCATCTTGTGTAGTTTGTGAAATATCTCCAATAGATGAAGATCTGATAGCCCCCAGATCCTCCTTTGTCCTGGGGGCAAACTCAAAAAACTGATTGAACTCGTTGTTGATTTCTTGTGCTAGTTTATTTTCATCTTCAACTTGCTTTGAAGATAAAGCACTAGAAGCATTAGGATCTTTTGTGGCAGCATTGATTTTTCCCAAATATATTATCGGAGAATCTGACAAGTATTGTAAGTGTTTCATGCGATCAAAAATTGGCATCGGTGAATTTTCAGAGCTTGAACTGTCTTCAGCACTTATAACTTCTTCCACTATTTTCAAAACAGATGCTTTGGATTGTGAATTACTAGATTCTACTCCTGTTGTGGTGGAATATTCAGTTTGTGTAGTTTCATCATTATTTTCCGTGCTGTCAGTGCTTGCAGTGTTTGAAGATGTTGCTTCAGATAGTTCTGTAGTGAGATCTAATAAAGAGTTAGTGGACGCTTCAATTTTTTCTGGAGTTTTTTCTGTCAATCCTGCAAATGGCCTCACTTTTTCATTATTGATAGTTTTTCGTAAATCAAATGTTCTTCCACCTTCAGTTGTTACTTGCAATGTTGGTGTAGTAATTAATGTATCAACTTCTTCACTTGTCGTTTCTTCATGTTTATTTTGATTTATGGGTCTTTTCTGTTTTCTAACTAAAACAGTCGAATTAAATTTCTTTTGCAATTCTAAGCGAGGCCCTTGTGGGAGAGTATTAGACGTGACTGGTTCTGCAGTTTCAGTTGTGCTTGCTTCAGTTGTTGTTCTTATTCTACTTCGTCCTTCGAAAGATTTTAAAGAGTTGCGGTTTCGAAACGATTGGTTCAGAGGAGTAGCATTTGTCTTCGTAGATGTTTCTCCAATAGAACTGCTTGTAAAACTGTTTTGCAACCTTAAGTTTGATTGATATCTGCCAGAGTTCTGGGTGATGTCAGATTTAATCTCATGGATATTGATGGCTTCGGTAGAGATAGGAGCAACAGACTCCTCTTCAGAATCTGCAATCTTCTTCCTTACAATCCTTTTTTTCAATACAAATTTTCCCTTTATATTTGGATTACTGAAAGTATTATTTTTGACTACATCTTTAGTTAAACCATCGCCGTTATGCTTTATAACTATCATTCCTTTAGGTCTATTTTCTGTCGTTTTTCTAATACTCGATTGCCAAGTTGGTCGTGTTGATTTTTCAATAATTTCTTCACTTTCTACATATCTCTCAGTGGTTGATCGTTGAACTGGTCGACGACGTCTTACAACAACACGACGACCCTCAGTTGGAATTTTTGGTTGCGGTTGTCTTCTGTTGAAGTCTATAGCCAAAAGGGACGAAAGATCGCTTAACATTGCCTTTACGCTACCGCGGTTGACAATTTGAGGACGACGAGTTGTTGTTGAAGGAGCTTCGTAGATAACTTCATCGTAGTATTCTGTGTCTTCTTCAGCCTTTGTTTGAGTATTAATCTTTTTAGTTTTTGAATCGAAGGTTTGCGATGTAGAAAGCCGTTGCCTTGGTTTGTATAAAACTTGTGAAACTGGTTTGTCATAGATTCTTCTAGCTGATCCAGATTGTCTTCCCCGGACTGTAAATGAATTTTTAGCCTGAGACTCAGTGTCTAAGAATTCTTTGTTTGCATCAAAAGTCTTATCGGTATTGGTAGTTGATGCATCACTTTCAGTATTTATTCGTTGAATTTCACTTTGAGCTCCATTTACAATGGAAGCAGAATCAATCCTAACCCTTTTTTGGTATTTTTTAGTTAAAGTTTCCGGTGTTTCAGATGTCGATGAAACATTCTGTGTTTTGACGTTCCCATATCGTGTTCTTGTTCGGTTTCTGTTAGTTGCTTGATTTTGACCGACAGAAGATTTTATACGATTATTGGACCCCGTTTTTTGAGTTTCTGTGTTTGAATCTATAACTGCGGAATTTGATTTGTTACCTCCAAATCGTATTCTTGAACGACTTCCTGAACTTGTCTCAGCTGTTTCTTTCGCAGATTCAAGAACAAGAGTTGATTCTACATCAGCAACATCCTTATTTGAAGTTTCTAGTTGAGATTCAAGAATCCTGTTTTCAGTAGCCGTTACGCCTTCCTCTAAAGTAGAATTGTTGTTAAGACGAGTCTGAAGTCTTTGCTTATCTGTCAAAGTCTGATCGGAATTTTTGGTTGATTCATCACTTTGAGAATGTATTCGTTGAATAATACTTTCAGCTTCATTTGCTACAGAACCAGAACCAAGTTTAACCCTGTTTTGGTATCTTTTAGTTAAATCGTCTTGTGTTTCAGATGTTGATGAAGAATTTGTTGTTTTATTAATGCTTTGATTTTGCTGTGCAGAGCTTTCTTTTAAGGACCCACGATTCAAATAAGAATTTGTTTGATTGTTGTATGCCGTACGAGTTCTCGTTGTTGGAGTTTCTTTGGTTGAATCTGCAACTTCGGAATTCAATTTGTTACTTCCAAATTGTGTTTTTGAGCGATTTCCTGAGATTGTTTCAGCTGTTTCTTTTGCAGATTCGAGAACATAACTTGATTCTGCATCATCAACAGCTTTATTTGACGATTCTAGTTGAGATGAAGAATTGTTGTTAAGACGAGTCTGAAGGCTTTGCTTATCTGCCAAAGTCTGATCGGAATTGACGGTTGATTCATCACTCGGAGAATTTATTCGTTGAATATTGCTTTGAGCTCCATTAATGACAGAACCAGAACCAAGCTTAACTCTATTTTGGTATCTTTTAGTTGAAGCGTCTTGTGTTTCAGATGTTGATGAAGCATTCTGTGTTTTTAAATTTTCATGTTGTGTTCTTGTTAGGTTTCTGTTAATTGTTTGATTTTGCTGTGCAGAGCTTTCTTTTGAAGATCCTCTAGTTAAATGAGATCTTATTTGATTGTTGTATGCAGTACGAGTTCTCGTTGTTGGAGTTTCTAGGGTTGAATCTGTAACTTCGGAATTCAATGTGGTACTTCCAAATCGTGTTTTTGAGTGATTTCCTGAGATTGTTTCAGCTGTTTCTTTTGCAGACTCAATATCATAAATTGAATCTACATCATCCACAGCTTTATTGGAGGTTTCTTGTTGAGATTCGAGAATTGTGGTTCCAGTAGCATTTATGGATTCCTCCTCAATTAAAGAATTGTTACTAAGATGAGTCTGGAGGCTTTGTTTATCTTTGGAGCTTTTTATAAACAAAGTCCCAACATCATTAAAACCATTTAATTCAGATGTTTGGGTAAGTTCAGATGCAGCTTGAGATGTTTTTGTTTCAGATATAAGTTGTTTTATTTTATTTGTTTCTTCAATGGCTGCTTGAAGATTTTGCTGAACAATTGTTATATTTTCTGGTTTCCAGTGAAGATTTTCACTAGCTGTAATATTTTTGGTCTTACTGATTTCCTCAGAACTGACTTCCGATTTAAGAGAATCTGAAGTACCGACTACTTCAGAGCTTCCAGATTCAATAGAGTGAGATTTTAATGAATTTGAAGCCTTTGTTCCATCGGTTTCCACTTTAATATCAGCTTGAACTCTTTGGTTATCAATTTTTATATCTTTGGTTTTCAAATTAAGATTTTGACTTGTTGAGCTACTATTTGTTGTACTGTTATTGGCCTGATTTATTTTATCAAAACTGATATTCGTCTTAGAAAATGCTGAATTATCAACTGTTTCCGAGTTTCCAGATTGAACTTTCTGAGAATTCAATGAACTTTTGTTAGTAGTTGTTTCCATGGAAACTTTTTCTTCTTCTTCCGTTTCTTTGTCAATATTTGCCACAAGGCTTTGATGAGCAATGCTAGCATCTCCAGATTGTAAGTTGCTGTTTTCTGTTTCTAACTTATTAATTGCTAAATCATATTTGATATTACTGTCAGACTGTGTTCTAGAAACTTTTCTACGGAATTCCGAACTATCTACAACCTTGTGACTATCTTCTAAAGTTGATTGAGATGCAAAAGCTATTGGAGCTTCTGAGGCGATAGAAATCACTTTGTCAGTTATACTATCTGAATCGATGGCTGGTTCAAGAGTTTGAGATGATAGAATTAGAACATCTGCGTGCTTTAAATTTGCACTTTGGGAACTGACTTTATCTTCAGCTAGGGATTTAAGTTTTAATTTTGCTTCATCACTTTGCGAAACAATGTTTTTCATTTCAATTTCTTCTTCTTTAGACTGAGTTGCAGTTTTGTTGCGGCCTTGTTCAAAAGAGTAGTTTTGTGGATTATGAGCAATATCGCTCTGATGTACAGAACTAATTTCAATTTTTCCTTGAAACATGACTGAGTTTTTTCCATTGTTAAGATCGATAGCATCTGATGGTGAGTTGGAGTTATCAAGCTTTGAAGCTAGAAAACCTGTTGTCAAAGTTTCTTCAACAAACTCTTTTCCTGAACTTGATTTACTGGATTTAAGGCTATCGGTTGCTTCCTTGGCAGATCCTCTTATATAGTATTTGGTATCAAAGGAACTCTTTGCGTAATTGTTATTGTTTTCACTCTCAGTTTCAAGAGTTTTTGTTTCACTAGATTGTCCAAGTCTTTGTTTGCTGCGATCATTTATTTGACTCTGTTGCAATGACTTATCAACAACAACCTTGACGTCAAACTCAGTTTCGGGAACAAGTTTTTTCACTTCAACCACATCGAAAGAGTGGTTTTGTTTATTTTGAACTGTTTCAGTCTGATTTCCTCGGATCGTAAGACCATTTACTGGACTTATGTTAGTTATAACTGAATTTCTTCCATCGATAGCATCCGATGATGTCAAGGCATTATCATGCTTCGAAGCTGTTGTCAAGGTTTCTCTCGAAAACTCATTTCCTGAACTTGATTTATTGGATTTCAAGTTATCGGTCTTCAAAATGTCAGTGCTATTAAATTGTTTTGCATGCTTCACAGCTCCTCTTGTGTAATATTTTGTATCAAAAGGACTGACTGTGTGATTGTTATTATCCCTATTTTGAGTATCAAGAGTTTCTGTTTCACTAAATTGTCCAAGTCTTTGTGTGCCACGATCATTTATTTGACTCTGTTGCAACGGATTATCAACAATAACCTTCACGTAATATGTCATTCGAGAATTGGATTCAGGAGAAGTGCCCAAAACTTCATAGCTTAAATTTGAATTGGAAATTCTTGCAAGGTCTTCAGAAGAACTTTTTCCCTGAGACTTTATTAGTCTGCTTCGAGGAATTTTCATTATATGTGTTAAGACTTCATCAAAAGCTTCATTTGTTGAGGTTGATTGTTTAAATCCACGATAATCAGAATGTGGTTTCAATCCGTGCTCACTTGATTCAAATTTGGATTCTTGTGACGTTGAAAGTGATTTCTCTTGAGTATGGGATGTTAAACCTTTTGTTATTCCTTCATTACTTATTTCTGTAGAACTGCTTTTCTTGTTATTTTCACTATCAAAATGATTTGAATCTTTAATGCGATTTTCTTCTGCAACCGCTTGAATAGTATTGTAAAGATTGTATCCTTGACTTGAACTTCCAAAACCTCTTCTATTTGAAGATGAACTTCCTGAATTAGTGACTCGTTGAATTTGGTCTTCTGTCGCTGTTCTATTTGAAGATGAACTTTCGTTAATGGTGTTTCCAGCAGCCTCTGAATTAATGACCCGTTGAACTTGGTTTTCTGTAGCTGAAATTTCTTTAGTCTTATACAGGCTACCGCCTCGGTTAGAGTTTATATCAGTATTGGCGGCGGCGGAAGATTTTTCAACAGGTTGTTCAGATTTATGATTAACACTCCCACGCGAAGAATTCAATTTGTAACCACTCTCAGCATTATCATGAATTGTGTCAAGTTTTCCTTTTTCTTCTGAGGATTTATTATTTTTGTGTTCAAACTGATATACAGTTTGTTGGTTTAAGTTTCCAGAAATTTCATTTTTAACTTTTGTTTCTAAATAATCTTGTTTTCCTTTAAGAGTCTCTTCAATAGCTTGAGAGCCTTGCATGTTTCGATTTCCTGTTTGACGATTCTCTTCAGACTCACTACTGTCAGTTAAAGTTCTAGAAATTTGATGACCTGTTCTAACCTCATTTAATTCTTGAGATTGTTGATTTTTGTGCTCTGATTGACTTGTTCGGCTAGAAAGTGTTGAACTTGGCTTGAAATTATGTCTGTTTTGAGAACTAGTGTTCTTTATACTAAGCGAATCTTCTGATGAAGTTACTTTTGTATTTGAATTTAGATTTGCTTGTGCAAGAGATTCACCGGTATGCAATGTTGAGGTGAAGTTCAAACCTGTGTTCTTCGTGTTTCCTTCAATTGCTGATGCAGATAAAATTTTAACAGAGTTTCCTTTGTTTAAAGTTTGCCTTTCACCAGCTTCCGCTGTATAATTGACATCTTGGGTTTGATTCTTTATGTTCCAACCTCTGAACTTACCATCTTGTAACTGTGATTCGCCTTGTTGGTTACTTCTGTACTTTCCATCATCAAACTGTGATTGCCCAAATTGCTGTTTGTTACCACGGTAAGAAGATACCCCTGAGCCTATTTTCAGCTCATCTAAGTCGTGAGTTTGTGGTTTTGTTTGTTCTGATTGACTAATGGTTCTGCTAGAAAGTGTTGAACTTGGCTTGAACTTTGAGCCTTTTCTCACCTCATCTCGTTCTTTAGTTTGTTGTTTTGCTTGCTCTGATTGAATTGTTCTGTTAGAAAGTGTTGAACTTGGTTTGAACTTATTTATATTTCGAGAACTACTGTTGTTTATCTGAACCAAATCTTCTGTAGAAGTTACTTTTGTATTTGAATTCAGATTTGTTTGATTTTGTGTGGCGTGTGATTCACCGACATGCAATGTTGAGTTGAAGTTGAAATGTGTGTTTTTTATGTTTCCAGCAACTGATGATGCAGATAAAATTTGAGCAGAGTTTTCTTTGTTTAAAGTTTGCCTTTCACCAGCTTCCGCTATATAATTGACATCTTGAGTGTGATGCGTTAGGTTCCAACCTCTGAACTTACCATCTTGTAACTGTGATTCGCCTTGTTGGGTACCACTGTACTTTCCATCTTCAAACTGTGATTGCTCAATGTGCTGTTTGTTACCACGGTAAGCAGATACCCCAGAGCCTATTCTCACCTCATCTAATTCTTGAGTTTGTTGCGTTGTGGGCTCTGATTGACTGGTTCTGCTAAAAGCTGTTGTACTTGGCTGAAACTTTGAGCCTATTCTGACCTCATCTAAATCTTGAATTTCTTGTTTTGTGTGTTCTAATTGACTTGTGCTGCTAGAAAGAGTTGAACTTGGCTTGAACTTATTTCTGTTTCGAGAACTATTCTCTAATTCAAGTGAATGTTCGGCTGATGTTACTTTTGTATTTGAATTCAGAATTGTTTGATTTTGTGCGGCTTGAGATTCATCAGCATGCAATCTTGAGGTGAAGTTCAGACGGGTGTTCTTGATATTTCCCCCCTCAAGTGTTGATGAAGATAAAGTTTGACCAGAGTTTCCTTTGATTAAAGTTTGACTTTCACCAGATTCCGCTGAATAATTGACATCTTGGGTGTTATTCTTTAGATTCCATCCTCTGAACTTACCATCTTGAAATTGTGATTCTGATGTTACTTTTGTATTAGAATTGAGATTTGTTTGATTTTGTGCGGCTTGAGATTCACCGGTACGCAATGATGAGCTGAAGTTCAAACGTGCATTCATAGTATTTCCCTCAATTGTTGATGTTGATGAAATTTGACCAGAGTTTTCTTTGTTTAAGGTTTGTCTATCAGCAGCTTCCGCTGAATAGTTGACATCTTGAATGTAACTCTTTTCGTTCCAACCTCTGTACTTTCCATCTTGCAACTGTAATTCACCTTGTTCGTTACCTCTGTACTTACCATCATCAAACTGTGATTGGCCAGTGTGCTGATTTTTACCACGGTAAGAAGATACCCCTGAACCTTCTCCCTGAGAATATTCTACATGAGTTCCTTGATCAATGTTGACTTTTGCTGAAAAGTCGCCAACATCCGAAAAACCTTCATATGGATAATAATTTAAAGCATCTTCCCCACCCATGCCATAGCCTCTACGAAAGGCCATGCCATTATTTCCCTCATTTTCTTGATTTAAACTTTTTGCCCTCCACTTACCTCTTGTATCCCCTAAATACTTTTCGTTCTTCCATTTACCTGTAACTGAATTAAAGCCATTTAACCCATCACCACCCATACCTCCACCATATCGTGAATCATGCTGATATTTTAATGCCGAAATATGATTTTGCCCCCAAAGCTGATGCCAAGTCCCGTCCGGCTTGTAGCTACCATCGTCGCCACTCGCACCTTGGCTACCTACTTGCCAATCATAGTAACGTGCATTGGTTTCTAATTCGGCTTTGGGCATAACTTTACGAGGTCGGAATTTCGGATCCCGAGCATCTTTCCACGAATAAGTTCGTGTTTGAGTTGAACCTTCGTCATAAGAAGCTTGATTCACATCATTAACACCCTTCACCATTAAACTACCAACTACATTCGCTACATGATCTACAACAATTTTAGTGCCATCATTTAGGGTTTGAGCTCGATCTAAATTCTGCGATAAACGGCTACGACTACGAAGGTAGGACTCTTGAGTTGAACTCACCTTTTTTATGATTGCTGGCGTTGATGTTTCAGATGGAGAAGCGGTTGACGATGACAATGAGGATGCATTATCATCAAGTCCACCATTAGATTTGGTTGCAAGAGTTGGACGTGTACGACGACGAGGGAAGCCAAAAGGTCTTGGACTAGATACAGTTCCCAGGAATTCGTTAGTAGAAGTACTGGTTTCTTGGATTGTGTCAGTTGATAGGGTTGTTGATTTTGTTCTTTGTTGTTGTCTTCGACTACCACCACCATTAAACTTATTGTTAAAAGTGCCCCTTATGCTATTACTACTATTGAGACTAGATTGTGACTTAATACTAGAGGGCGTTGTTGAGGTTGTGGTTGAGGTAGTGGTTGGGTTTGTTACCTCATTTCGGTCGGTATCGTCTATAGTTGCAGTCGTTGTGGCTGTTGCCTCGGATTGGTTTTGATTTTGTGTCGAGTCAAGTTCCTGTGTATCTAGACCAGATTCTGTCGCTTGGGAATTGGGAATTTTGGGGGCGATTGTAGCATCTTCTTCGTCTTGCAACGTAGAAGATCTCTGAGTTGTTGATAGTGTTAAAGCAGGAAGAATGGGAGTTGTGGTAGTGGATGATTGTGTGGAAGTTTCAATGGATGTGGGATTAGTAGTGGTTTGTGTGGTCGAAGTAGTTGTGGTTGTGGAAATGATTATTGGTTCAGGTGTTGTGGTATCACTAAGAAAACTTTCTGGCAGTGTTGTTGTAATTGGAGCTTGGTCTACTACTGTAGTTGAGGTTGTTGTTGTGCGACGACCTATACTTGAATATGTACGCGTTGTTGTTATTGCTTGTTGTTGTTGTGTTGGTGATTGTGTTGAAATTTCATTTGGTTCCAAATATTGTACCGTTACACTAAGAGGATCTTCACTTTCTGCAGCTGATTCTTCATCAACCTCTTCATTTGATGTTGATATTGTAGCCAGTGCACGTCTGGTTGGTCGGGTGCGTTCCAAAAACTTGTACCTTTAAAGAAAAACAAAAAAATGTTAAATAAACCCTACGATTCCAGTAGAAGAAAATTAATCATTACCTGCTCCCTGAAATCGTTGTGCTCTCAGTTTCTAATGGGGTACCCTCTGTTGTGCTCCTTACACGATTACGATTCAAAGGAACATAAGCTTTCTTATCGGGAAGAGCTTCTTCAACGATATCTTCCACTTCTTCGTCGTTTTGAATAACTTCTGGGATTACGGTTGTTCCTTTTGTGCGCCTTATACTTGTGTAGGCTGGAGTAGATGCAGAAGTTGGCCTCTTGCTACTACTCACTGACAGTGCTTCTACTTTATCATCATCTTCATCATCATCGTCTTCAGAATCTTGTTGTATGTTCTTTAATTTATCATTATCTTCTTCATTTAGCTCAGAACTTGAAGCTAAAGCTGGTTTTGGTCTTCTAATAGTTACGTACTTTTTCTTTTCTTTAAGAAATCCTTCGAATTCTGGTAGTTTTTCGATTCCTGCATTCTGAGGACCTGGTCGACTATTACGAACAACCGAAGAATATTTTGAATTTTTGTTGCTATCTTCTTCGTCTTCTTGGATTTCTCCTTCTTGGTCTTCATCAACAGTCTTTGATTTGCTGGTACTTCTAAAGAGACTTGATGAAGTGAACTTATTTCTAAATGCACTCAAATTTGTAGGTCTACTCAGAACTTTTTCATAAAGTTTCTTGCTAATGGAAGATGGTGTAGTAGTTACACCATTCGAAGATGTGTCGTGTTTTTTAAGCATTACAGTGCCGTCATCTTGTTGTAAAATGTGTTTTTCAAGTTCTTCAATACCACCAACTTTCTTGATGAGATCAATCAATTCTTTAATAACACGAGGATCTTCTTCAGATTCAACTGCGATATCTTCAGGTTCGTCTTCATATTCGTCTTCATCTTCGGGAGCTTCTGTAGTTGTCGATGTGAAACGAGCAAACGAGTTTCTCGAAGTAGCTGCAGTGATTCTGTAGGAAGATGTTGTTGTTCGTGGTGTGGTTGAAGTTGTTGTTGAAGATATTGGTCTAAAACAAAACAAGAATAGAGCTATTAGAAGAGAACCGTATTTAAGAGGATTTTACGAGATTATTTACTTGGAAGTTGTTGTGGAAGTTTCTTTGTTTTTCTTGTCGCAGGGAACATTTCTGGCGAAATCACATGAATCTGCTGAGGGATTGAAATAAAGTCCAGAAGGACAAGTAAACTGATGCGCAACAATCCCCAAATTCGAAGGGCCACTGTCTAAGCACCAGAAATACTTCTTACAATCCCTTGGATGTTGGAAGAAACCTTCGTCTTCACATTTGAAATCTAAAAAGTAAATGGTTTTGCATAAAATTGTGTGTCAGAATAGCTCTTTGAAAACCTACCAGATCCTGGATCAGGAGTTGTTGGTGGAGCAGGAGTTGTATGTCGTCCACCCACATACAAAGACGAACCGGTAGTTGTGGGAGTTTTTGTGGGTCTTTCAGTTTGAGGGCGAGTACGAGTTGCTGGCTTCTTGCGCGAGATAGAAACAACTTTTTCGACAACGTCTTCAACCTTATTTCGATTTGCAGAGGCAACACGATTTCTGTTGCGTAATGGCTTCTTTTTGGATGGTGATGGTTTAGCAACTTCATTAGCTCCCACACTATAGTTGGGCATTAAAGTTTTATATTAATAAAAAGGAAATAAATTAAAACAAAGAATCTTACCCTAAACGATCCAAATAAGCTTCTTTAGCAGCTTCTATTAATGGGTATGGTTTTCCAGTACATAACCCACGGAAATCATCGTTATCGATTGCCCAAAACATAATACCTCCCAAGCCATTCTCGACAACATACTCAGCCTTCTTACGTACAATAGCTTCGTCGTCATACCCAACCCATTGGTTACCATTGAAAGCATATGGACCCATAGCTTTTGGATTCGGTTGAACCACTGTCCAATCAGGATCATCTTTAATGTTTTGACAAATCTAATGCAAAATCAATGAATATTTTAGATCCACAACAATAGAATAATAATGCTTGAAGAAAATTTTCTCACCTCATAGTAAGCCAAGTAACCTTTTTCCCTTGTGGCATCACCTTGTTCACCGGGTCCATCAGCAGGGGCTCCAAGTTCAGTACTTTCTTCGTTGATTAGGGTATATGACCGACCATAAGTTGGGATACCAAGAACCAGTTTATCACGATCTGCACCAGCGTCCAAGTAGAATTTGACGGAGTAGTCCTTAAAGAGGAATAGGAGTTTATGTTTAAATATCTAAAACACTATATATTGGTGTTTCTAACTTACAATGTTCAATTCACTGTCATAGTTATATTCATCTTCCTCTTCCAAGGAATACAAAGGTGCGTGGTGATTAGCTGATGGTTCAGTGGAGCTATGGAAATCATATGTCAACATATTAAACCAATCGAGGTATTTATTCAGTTTCGGGATGTCATAACCCTTTTCGATGTATTGTATACCAGCAGGGACAGCCATTGTTAAAAGAAGCCTGTTAAAAAAAAGTAGTGTTCAGATGATAAAGCTCCTTTTTGAATGACAAATAAAGATTCAAATATTACCTTGGCCTTCCAGTCTTTGATGATTCCCTATCAAACTCAGACCTGAGCTCTTGAACAAACTGGGCATAGTTATCTCTATCACGTGATTTACCTCCTTCTCTATGTGCTGGATATTCCCAATCCAAGTCCAAACCATCAAAGTGATTTTGTCTCAAAAACTTCAGAATGTTCTTTATGAATTTTTGTCTGCGGTCGGAACTTGCAACCAATGGAGAAAAACGTGACGAAGCTTCGTTCCAACCACCGATAGCAATCATAGTTTTGAGCTGTTTGTTGTATGTTTTGAGACCAGTGAACTTAGCATATCCACCTGAATGAAGAATGAATTAAAGAACTCTTCATATTAGCTGTATATAAAGCTATTTTTACCTTGTTCAATGTCTTGATATTTATCAAATGGTTTCATGGTATTGTCTTTCGTAAATCCTCCAAAAGCATAAATCAAATGAGTACATAGATATGGATTGATATTTTGTGGGTTGAATTTTGCTGTTCCTGGTCGGTAGACACTCCAATTTGTGTAGTAGCATACTACTCTTTCCTCTGCGCGGACCTCTGTAATGATTCAAAATTTAAGTTTTTAGATTGCCTTATTGCTTTATGTTTTATTTGATTTTAATTTTTTTTTTAAAGTTGCAATGCAATATTTTTTAATCATTTTGTTCAGATTGTAAACAAAATATATAAAAAAATAATTTCAAATTTTCTTAAAATTCAATAACCAATTGAAAGAAATTACAAATTATGTATTATAAATAATATTTAATTTAGATAACTAACTTATTCTCCAAAAAGAAATAGCCTATAAAACTATAGACACGTAATTCACGATTCATTATATATTTATGGAGGGGACAAAACAGCCCTCCCACTTTTGCCCAAAATTAAAATTGTTAAAAACATTTATTTTTCTAATTATTAAGTTCTGGAAAACCAAAAAACTTTATTTTCCTTAACTTATAATTTTTCTAAAAATCTGAAGTTTAGTCCTTTTATTTTTTGATTTTTGAATAACTCACAGTCGTTCCTTCCTAAATTTTAATAAATAAAAGTGTCAGCTATACAGAAAGCTTCAAAAATCATTCGAATGCCAAAACAATCTAATTCCTCAGCCAAAGAATATAGGCCGATTTCCATTTTACCTTTTACTTCCAAGGTCTTTGAAAAAGTCGTGAGCTTATAGATTTCTTATTATTTGCTATCTTCGGCTCACGTCGCGGCTTCAGATCACTACATAGCTGCACTACAGCTCTCTTGAAGCTTGTTGATGACCTTCATCAGGCAATCGAGGCGTGATCCTGCCTCTACTCTTATATTGCCCGATTTTTCAAAGGTTTTTGACTCAGTCCCATTCCCATCCCGCATCGCATTTTATTGTATAAGTTAAGAAATATTTTCCACTTTGATAGAACGGCGTGTGGTAACATTAATTCAGAAGATAACTATTCCCAGATTTCAAATTTCCTTTCAACGAACGCTGGTGTTCCTCAAGGGTCCATCCTCGGCCCACTACTGTTTTCATTATTTATTATAACGATCTTCCTGCGATTCTAACATATATTGTTTGATATTGATGTATGCGGACGACGTACAATTATATAAATCAGTTGTCCACTAGGCATGGTCTATAGCTAAAAAAATCTTTTGCAACTTAACCCGTAAAAATGTCAGGCAATTGTCATAGGCAAAGCCGCAATTATTACTTCCTGTTTTCCGAGCATTAAGCTTGATCGCTTATCGCTTCCGTTTGTAGATGTGGTTAAAAATGTAGGTGCAATGTTCAATAAAACTTTAAGCCGGGGAGATCACGTGAGTTTTTAAGTTGGCAAAACATACCGTGCAGTGCGGGTTTTATAGCATTTTGATGGCTTTTATGATTTGAACCCTCGTAAAAACTCTAGTTCTTCCAATTTTATCGAATGGAAGTTTAATATTCTGTAATCTTGATAGCACAAGCCAAAAAACACTCCGCGAGTTTAATTCAAAAACGTCATTCGTTTCGTATATTGCCTTCGCCGATATGATCACGTCTCGCACTGTTTCTATGGCATGTCTTTTCAGATCTATTTGCATAATAAGGTGTTAATATTTGTATATTCAATCTTATGCAAACAGAGGCCCCCGACTATGTATTTGAACAAATCGTCTTTCCTCAATCTCGAAGAAGCATAAGTACAACGTGTCTAAGCGACAATTTTACTTGCACACCGCCGTTGGTCTGTGAAACTCATTACCAGCCGATTTGATGAGAATCAAAAAGTTGAAGCCCTAATTTCATTTCATTCATTTCACCCTTAAAATGTTTTAATCTAAACTAAATTAATTAAAATTTATTAGTTTTATTAAATTTTGTTTTCTCGTTTCTCTAATTGTTTTACCTGAATTTCTTCTGTACTTAAAATATAATAAAATAAATAAATTTTTGCCCGTATTCACACTAAGTTTTTATTTATAAAAACGTAATTTTTGCAATACATATGTTAATAAAAATAAATAAATTACAAATAAAATTTTGCTTATGAAAACAAATAGAAAGGACTTAAGATGTTGTTTATATTGAGCTCTGTTTGTCCAAAAACTGGTAGAAAAATGCGTTTTTCTTTAATTCCGTTATTTTGTTTCCAACCAAAAAAACTTAATTTGAAGAAAATATGAAACTGCGATTATTTAAAGGAAGTGACTCTAGAAATGCAAATTTATAAAGAAGGTACTATTTGTGTGGCTCCGCAGCGCCAGGGCCCTCCGCCAGTGGGCATACTTAGGCAACCCAGAGTTTTTTTTCAAGTTGCGCAAAGCTTGTTAATGTACAGGTACACTCACTTTTAAAGGCGAAAAACTGATATACCTAATTGTTATAAATTGGCATTTCTCTAGCATCGTCGTTATTTTAAATATTAAGAATTGTTTTAAACAAACGAACTAATGCTTTTTTTTAAATCAAGCAAAAAACAATCAAATACAATCATTGGTTTTTTGACATTTGTCATGGCTTTGGTTGTTGCAGAAAGCGAAGCGAAAGACCTTCCGTTGATTGAATAAAGATTTAGATATTTAAATCTGAGTTTGTTTTAAGTGGCGGAATCTTGGAAAATTCAATTGAACTTATACTTTTAACTTAGCAACAGCAACAGTTTTAAAATAAATATATGTCAAATTAAAAGTAACTCCCAGAAAATAAGTTGCATATTTTTACACTTAAAATGTTAGTCTTAAAATAAAATATTTTGTATGAAAATAGATAGTTTTGATTAGATAAATATAAATAAAATCTCACCATTAAATAGAAGTAACGCACATGACAGAAAGAATAACTGCCAAACCGCTCCGCGCGGAAGCTGAAATAAAAAAAAAAAAACAAATTAGAATACTATAATTCAGATACAAAACTATTCATTTATTCATAACAATTTAGTTAAAGAAAAAAAATAAAATTTACTGCTGCAAAATTTGAATCGAACATGTCAACGATGAAATGATCAAGGTATACCACCGACCGTATCACCTCTTTTGTTATTTGAATTTTGTCAGGTTTTTCCGGCTGAGCGACATAAATTCAACTCAATCAGTTTGCTCAAACTTTACTTTTGTTCTCTTAGTTTGAGATTATATTTAAAAAGTTTTTGGCTTATAGCAAAGTAATCAATCAACCAATAAATACAATTGTATATTTCATGTATCACATTAATTCGATCTGAAATCTCAATCCAATTAAATGAAATTCCTATAGTCATAGATGAATTGTGTCGGCACATCCGAGATCCGACTTACGTCCATAACAAGTTCTTGCAACACTTTTTAATATGAAAATATAAGATATAATCATATCGAAAAAAAGTTAACCGCAAAATAATTAAGGTGAGTTTCGATTCAAGCATTTGAATTCTATGAAATCAACGTGAACAGGGTGTTGTGGTTATGGGTTGATATTTCTTTGATCACAACTTCTTTTTCGATGTTATTTCTAAGTTCATATATTATTGACATAAACACAAACATGTGCTAAATACACAAATAAGAAAAATCCCAATTAATAATTTGGTGAAATCGCGAAATTGGGCAATTTTAGATTCCCAAAATTCTGTATTCTTAAATTCGAATTTAAAGAATGTTTTAAAACATTATATAAATATTTGTTGGTTAGTTTCTAGCCTTCAAACCAACCAACAAATATTGAACAAAAGTTCATATATTATATAAAGGGTGATTTTTTTAGACGTGTGGTTTTCAATCTGGCAATCCTTTTTTCGGAGTTGGTCTTTTTGACAGCTGTCACTTGCGCATCCTCAGAGACGCCGTACAGTGCGCACCGATGACGTTATTGCTGCTGTGGAGCAGAGTATCGAAGAAGACCCGAATGAGTCCATCCGCCATCGGGCGCAACAATTGGAGCTGTCGAGAATTGGGCCTCTCGGCTGGAATTTATTCGAGCCAGCCGCGGCGGCAGCTTGCCCATAATCACTTTTAAAACATTATGGCGAACCCTTATCCTTATAATAAAGATAAATTCTTGGCCGACACGTTAAACTATAGGGTGATTTTTAAGCTGGTTTGGTTTTGGCAACACTGGTTTTGACAGCTGACGTGTGTTTAGTACCTTGTGTCACTGTCAAACAGCTTCAGTTTGGTTTGCAATTTAACCATGGATCGTCTTACAAATGAACAACGCTTGTAAATTATTGAATTTTACTATCAAAATTCGTGCTCGGTTCGAAATGTTCATCGCGCGCTGCTTGTGTTCAGCGATGAGGCTCATTTTCGGTTGAATGGGTACGTAAATAAGCAAAATTGCCGCATTTGGAGTGAAGATCAGCCAGAAGCATTGCAACAGCTACCAATTCATCCCGAAAAAGCCACTGCTTGGTGCGGTTTATGAGCCGGCGGCATTATTGGGCCTATTTCTTCAAAGATGATGCGAATCGCAGCGTTACTGTCAATGGTGAACGCTACCGAGCGATGATAACAAACTTTTTTTTGCCCGAAATGGAAGTTCTTGACTTGCATGATATGTGGTTTCAACAAGACGGTGCCACATGCCACACAGCACGCGAAACAATGGCGCAATTGCGAGGCGAGTTTGGTGAACAGTTAATTTCACGTTTCGGGCCGGTCAATTGGCCGCCTAGATCGTGCGATTTGACACCATTAGATTATTTTTTGTGGGGGTATGTCAAGGCTAATGTCTATAGGGACAAGCCCGCTTCGATTGACGCACTGGAAGCCAACATCCATGCATTCATTCGTGAGATACCGGCCGATATGTGTGAAAGAGTATGCCAAAATTGGACTCAGCGGATGGGCTACCTGAGACGCAGCCGCGGTCAACATTTGCATGAAATTATCTTTAAAAATTAAATTGCAAGGTTCAAACTATCGATTCAAATAAATATTTTATTCATTTTTTCGAATTTTTTGTGTTTTTTTTTAAAAAAAGTTCTAAACCTCTTAAAAAATCACCCATTATATGCGTTTTATTTCTTCTTGAAAACCACACGTCTAAAAAAAACACCCTCTATTTTTAACAAAAGGTCACAAATTTCATATAACATTACATAGACCAACGTTTTTGTAATTTGTAGATCTGTTTTCCAAATAAAACAAAGAAAATAATTATGTTTCATTTAAAAATCTTTGTAAATCACAATACCTGCGGTACAAACACCCTGTACAGCTATTGATTTTGTAATAAAAATAACCGATAAATACCTCTGAAAGCGCGCACATAAAATCAAATATCAATAAGACATCATCGCAGAGAGCTTACATAACTTTAACATTTATTTTGTTGGTGGGCTTGGCTATAGTATTAGTAGGTATAGTTTTCACTTTCAGTGACCCGTATGAAGTAACGAAATGATTCATAAATTATAAGTCGAACAACCTTGTAGATGTTGGCAATACCAGGAAGACATTGAGCCGGCATCAAGAATAGAACTGGTTTTTTAGTTTCTTTGTGATGGAAAAAGAGGTCAAAGGCTGGTGGCTTGCTGGTTGATATCTTGTAATCAGTTCATAATGGCTTTATGAGAAAAGGCCGTTACATTTTTTGAACGGTGTTCGGGTTGCAAAGGGCTTTTAATAATGGGATTATTAGCAGAAATTAATGTTTTCAGCAATCATTTCTAAAGGTTGTTTTTTTTTTTTAAACGTGTGGGTTTCAAGAAGAAATAAAACGCATACAAATTAATCTTATTACCAAGAATTTAGCTTTTTTATAAAGATAAGGGTTTGCCATTATGTTTTAAAAATAATTTCGGGCAAGTGGCCGCTGCGGCTGGCTCGAATAAATTCCAGCCAAGAGGCCCAATTTTCGACCACTTTTATCAGCAATTGGGGCCGTATGTCAGCAATAACGCGCCGAATATTCTTTTCCAAGGCGTCAATCGTCTCGGGCTTATCTGCGTAGACAAGCGACTTCACATAACCCCACAAAAAAAAGTCCAGCGGTGTTAAATCGCACGATCTTGGAGGCCACATCACAGGCCCACGACGCGAGATAATGCGCTCACCAAAAGATTCCTTCAATAAATTGATTGTTTCGTTGGCTCTGTTGCATGTAGCGCCGTCTTGTTGGAACCAAAGGTCGTCCACATCAACATCCTCCAATTCAGGCACGAAAAAGTCATTAATCATGGCTCTATAGCTTTCCCCATTGCCTGTAACATTAAGGCCGGCTTCATTTTTGGAGAAATATGGACCAATGATTCCCACATAGAGCACATTAAACAGTGACTTTTTGAGAATGTAACGGTGTCTCAACATACACTTGAGAATTATCATCACTCCAAGTACGGCAGTTTTGTTTATTGACATATCCATTCAACCAAAAGTGAGCATCATCGCTAAACAAAATTCGCTTATGAAAATTGGGATCAACGGAAATCTTGTTTTGGGCCCATTTGGGCACAATTTGCAAACGTTGTTCAGGAGTAAGTCTGAGTCTAACTGAGCATAAATAAAGTGACAACTGTCAAAAAGTCCAAGTCCGAAAAAAGTATTGCCAGATTGAATACCACACGTCTAAAAACAACACCCGTTATGTTTAAATATCAAAAATAAGTTATGCTGCCACTATAATTGATTTTAATAACAACTAACAAGTGTTTTTATAAAGATCAATTTCTTAAATTTCTTGAGAAAATTCCTTTAAATGAAATGTAGATCATATTCTGTAACCAAAGCCTATTTCTCCTAGAAAATTTAAGATAAAACACTGTTATAGACCATAAAACTGTCCTGATTAGCAAAGATTTCAATTAAATTGTAATTGCACTTCCCTATTAAGGAAACTATTTGGCCATAGCAACATCATCGATTTATACCAATCAATCGTTAACCATTGGGCTATTGCAACAAAATATAAATAAACTGACATTTACGTACGGATTATATCCATTGCGTCAACGGAACAGCAGCATCACAGACCAATGCAACACACAAAACACATGTAATATTGGTATGGAATCAAGTCGCGCGGTTGGAATGTCGCCTAACCAGTAGCTTTAAAAAAAATGAATATAAAATACAAAACCACATGCGTGAACTGCTCATAAAACCGACCTACCGACACGACAACGACAACGTAACCAGCCAATGGAACCAAAGTCATTTCCCCGTATTCGGATTATACCTTCGTGTCGTCTACGTCATTGAATTATGTATATTCACTCTCATTGATACAAATAATTTGCCAAAGGAAATATCATATTTTTCCTAACCTACTCTGTGTAGCACAGAAATAGGCCGATCTATCTCAAGTTGGTAGTTGATATCAATTACAGTTTTTGTGGTCCCACAACTATTATGAAGTTAAGTATAAAATAGGTACAGGAAAAGTAGGAGAAGAATCGGTCGTTGATCGTTTGCCATCAGCAGCATAACCCAGAGCCCGACCAACTAGGCTACACCACGCACATACCTTTACTCTCTTGGTGCATCAGACTTATGCAATGTGGACACGCTGCATGCGGATGGTTTAAAATATGCGGATAAGATGCATCGTCACACACTTAGCCAGAGAGTATAACATGCATTTCGCAGATGATCGTAATGGTATGGTGCAAGAAAATTTTAATTAAATAACAAAACCCCAATGAGGCTAAGTATTTATTTAAGGCTTGGATATATTAAAAAAAAAAACAGAAAAGTCTACAATCTTTAAAGGCTGCTGGTTAGCAAAGCTAAGCTCTTACCTATATGAATCTCAACAGATATGTTGACACATTGTAAACATGGTCAAAGTTTCAACTGAAATGATTTACTTATATTAGCCATAGATCTGGCCAAATACCTACTCGAGCTAAAATTGGCCATTTAGATTCACAAATAATTGGAACATACTTAGTTATAGAGCCTCTGCATGCTCGAGTTGGCCAAGTAAATTTATCAAAACAAAAAGTTCCAACAGCATTCTATTTGGCATTCATGGCAATTGCATCTGAGTTTATCATGTGATGCAATATTAAATGCGCTGCCGTGCAATCTCACGGCCGCATCTTAAGATGCAATAAATTTAAAACTTATAGTTTGAATTGATCATGGTTCGTTGCGTTGATTTAGATTCAACATCCAAAGTCCGAAGAAGCAAATAATATTTCAATCGCGAGCAAGAAATTGTATTTTTCTTCTTTTTTTTTTCTTAAGTTATAAATATTTGTTCTAGACGTGCGCTAATGCCCAGTTGCATCGAAATCTGATTGGCCGTTTTCGAAAACGTCATTTGCGTCAAAAATTCAATTAAATGATGCTCTTGCACGTAAACTGCAAAATTCAGCTGTTCAAAAAATAATAATAAAATAATAAAAATACAAACCGAAATTTGTATGCAAAAGCGATATTTTCGATAAGGCAGTTTGCTAAATTCATTATGTTCGATAAGAATTTTGCAGTAAAAAATTGAATTGACGGCAAAAATATTAAAAATTCAGAAATTAGAATTTAGATTGTCTTTTTTGTTTGTGTGTGGGTGAAAATTGCCCGCCTACGTTTTCATAAAAATTTACTGACAGATTTTGTGCAAGCTGAACGATTGCATATTTGACGAAAGCATTGTGTGCGTCAAAAAATGGCGATCAAATTGAAGTTTATTTGACGTTTTCGAAAACGGCCTTTGTCATTGATTTTAAAATTGGCAAACAGTGTCTAGTTTAAACCGTTATATCAACATCCCATATTTCTATGAGCAAAATTTTATTAGTTTAATTAGTTGTACTAGTGACAAAATGGTTAGTGTGTTGAACTGTCAAGGCAGAGGTTTGGGAGTCAACTCTTAGCTAATTGTTTACATAAAAAAGAATAATGATTTTTTTGTATGGGTACTGCTGTGACAAATCCTGCCCAAGTATCTATTAATGTCGTGAAAAAGTGCTTCTAATTTGAATCGTGTGGGTTTGGCGAAAACTTGTAGGTCCTTTATATCGGATTTTTCAATAAGAGCGCTACAAAAGTTTTTTTTTTAAATAAAACAAAAACAGTTTTGGATATCAATGAAATTCTTTATTCCTGTAAAAGTACGTTTGATGCCATTATGTATGAAACTCGATTTTTTTGTCCAGACGCTGAACCCAATTTTAGACGGTTTTCAAGCATAAATCGGCCGATACTGCTGCAATTTCACGTTAGATATTCGTACGAAGTTCATCAATCGTCGCAGGCTTGTTGGCTGCTTGACGTAGCCCCACAGGAAATAGTCTAACGGCGTCAAATCGCACGACCGAGGTGGCCAAGCGACTGGACCATTTCGTGAGATAACACGTTCTCAAAACTTGGTTTCCAATAAATTGATTGTGACCTTCGCTGTGTGGCTTTTGGTGCCGTCCTGTTGGAACCACATGTCCTCCAAGTCCATATCATCCAATTGGGGCCAAAAATATTCGGTTATCATTGAACGGTAGCGATCCCCATTCACAGTAACGTGCCGGTCTTGATCATCTCGGAAGAAGTACTGCCCAATGACGCCGCCGGCCCATAAAACACACCAAACCGTAATTTTTTCGGGATGCAATGATGACTCATGGAGTACGTGTGGATTGCTGCCTGACCAAAACCGCATATTCTGTTTATTGACGAAGCCATTCAGCCAGAAATGTGCCTCATCGCTGAAGATGATTTTTCGATGAAAATCCGAATCATTTTCAAGTTGTTGCTCAGCCCAATTCACGAACATACTACGATTCTGGTGGCCAAGCGGCTTCAGTTCTTGCGTCAATTTAATCTTGTAAGGATTTAGGCCAATATCTTTTCGCAAAATTCGCCACAACGTCGTCACAAAGATGCCCAACGCTTGAGAACGACGTGTGAGAGACACATTTGGGCTTTCTGCAACTGAAGCCTCAGCGGCAGCAATATTCTCGACACTACGGGCACTTCTTTGTCTCACTTGCACGGGAACATTTTGTACTGTGCCTGTGGATTCAAATTTGTCCACTAGACGCTCAATTTTTGATCTGCTAGGACGATTATTACGACCATAAATTGGACGTAGCGCTCTTAACGTTGAGGCCACTGACTCCGAATTTCGGTAGTAAATTTTAATAATTTCGACTCGTTGTTGGCTCTTATATCTTTCCATCATAAAATAGCAAACCTACTGAAGAGAATTGTCAAAAGAGCGGCAAGAAATATGGCGTCGTTTGCTGTCCCTGTAGCGTCTCTGTTGAAAACCCTTTATTAGTGCACACAGAAACTGTTGGTTGGATTCGTTCCAATAACAGTCCAAAAGCTACATAACAAAGCAAAGTGTAGATGGTTTTAGATCTATGTATATAGATACCGATTCAATAAATTGAGTTCTTATACTATAAAATACATATGCTATACTGTAAACACCCGGATTAGTCTAAATTATTAATGTTAACTTGCATTCATGGAAAAAGTTGAAAAAATTCATTTTTATTTCATATTCAATTCCATGACTCTCAGGTAACATTTACGTTCTACAGGTCAATCCTAAGTTTTCGACCAATCCGGGGGCTTACAGTATCACAAAAATCTGCCTCCATAATTATAATAAATCCTGATTTACTCAACCAAAACAAACATAACATCTTTTCCTCATATTTCGTGGAGATTTGTAATTTTCCAAATGAATTCATTTAGACTTGGCTTAAAGTTTCTAAGCCACAGGTAAAAAAATAGAATACTGAATAGAACAACGGGATGATAAAACTTATACATCTTTCAATCTTGTAATCCATATTAATAAATGTGGAATTGCTTGTGACATTTGATAGCTAGCGGATAACTTCCACCCTCCCAATACGGAGTTTATAGTACGGATTACTTCTCAACACAAACATATGCATACATCTGATAGAACCTTTTACTACTACAATCATAGTTGTTATAAATCAGTGCATGTACAATGTACATATGTGACACGTAATGGAATGTTGCTACGTTTTGATGAAGTCGTGCTTATAGTTACAGAGACTGGAAAGATATCATAAAGCAAAAAATATGTTTATTGATACAAGTTCTCTATCCGTGTGCCAGGTAACAAGTGTGGTAAGGAGATATTGTTTTTTTTTATCAATAGGGCTGTTAGAAACTATCTTTTCAATCGAACTTTTGCAACCAAAACATTTGTTTAACGTTTAGTCAGTTAACAAAATCTCATTAATTTATAGAAACCATAAACTATTAAAAAATAATTTTAATTTAAAATTCAACGTATGTATATACAAATGTATGTATGTTGTATGGAAAAAGTGAAATAATTAAAATAGGCATGTAAAATTATGAAATTTTATTAATCATTTAGTTTAAACAATTTTAATTAGGTAAGGTAGGTAAATTGCAACTACCAGGCATATAACAATAGTCTAAATGCTTAGTTTAGTCTTCGAAAATAATTAACAAGGTTGCCATTGTTGTTAGTCCAGTTGTTTGCAGTTTTGCAGAATTATTTATGTTAATGTAAAACATTGCACAAGATATAGCTACTTACAATGGAAACATATATAAATGATCTAATCATCATCATGATGATGTTTTGTTTTGTTTGGGCATAGCTGATGGATTGTGGTATTGTGTTATTTGACAATGGAAAACATTATGCAGAAAGAATAAGAATACCCACAGAATCCCACAGTATAATTAAAGTTTGAAATTTATTCATTTAAAATAAAAAGTTCTTGTGGTTTGTTGTAAATTACCTACTGAGAAAAAGAAGACAAATTTATTATTATTGTTTAGTCACAAAGCACCATTAGCCTGATAGCCATGCAAAATATTTTGAATAGCCATTGAGTGCAAGTTTTCTAAGTTTTTGTAGGTAGTTGGAAACCTCAAATGATACTTGGTGGAAAGTATTGTGGGAATCTGACCACCAACAACAACTGCATTTGGAAACATCAGCAAATGAATTTTTTTACTGAGAATTACAGAAAATATACCTATGCTACTTTCATGCAGAGTTTGACAATACATTATTACTCGTAGATCATTCATGGGGCCTAGGTCTTTTCCTATATGGCCTCGTACATTTTAAAAGAATTGAGCCGCTTGTGATGTGAAATTTAAACTGAAGCAAGATGCAACTGGAAGAACAAGACGTGTTTGGAAATAAAGAGTAGACAAATTTGAAAAGAAAATAATGCCCAAAGTAGGAAATATATGAAATATCACCCAAAACAATTAGGTAAGGCAAAATAAAAAAACGCCCAAATAAAACCAATATTTTTGAGTAGGTATTTCATTCGTTTTCCAATGAAATAACTACCCAAAAAAATATCCCCTAAACTGAAAATGACGTCACTTCCTGCCGCACCGGATTCGAGTGTCAGGCAGTGGAAGGGCAGCGTTCCCCCTCGCTATTGCTTTGAGTATAATTTTTATAATTTTTTGTTTGCACGAATTTGAAGTTAACCTAAACTTCATTACACGCGTAAGCTCCGATTTTGTAGTTCTTAGTTAAATTAAAGTTTCCTCTAAAATAAGTCTGAAGTTAATGGACGAACATATTATGAAAGTAATAATTCTTTTGGTTTCCAAAATTGTAGCTAATTGAATGTTAATTTGTTGCTCAAAAAATATTTTTATAGTACATGTTTGTGTTGGATCATTTTTTATTTGCACTTGATGATTTTTGGTAATTTTTTGCAAAATAGCATTTAATTAGCTACAAATTTTGATAGTAAGCATTTTTTATTTCGCCAAAAATTATCCGCCAAAGTAAGAGATGTACTAGATTGTACTCCGAAAGAACTACAAGATTTCACTATTAGTTTAATTTTGTAAAAAAAATGGACCTGAGCCGTTTTTCCCCTAGATCTACATAAGATCACTAAAGATTTAAATTTTCTAAAACCATGTTTCAAGAGATAATTCGATTCGATTGGGAAAGAAATGAGGGATACAAAAAAACTGACTCTACAGTCTATATACCAATAGTATATTATGTTTGCCTTGAACAGCCTAGCCGCGTCCAGATCAATAAAAATTTGCGTTGTGCGCCGTGTTCGGCGCAAATAATTGTGTAGATGCAAAAAAAAACGGCAATGTGGACGTCCGGGCGCACACAAATTTGTGTGTCAAATTCAACGCACGCTATCCGATTCCGATGGATTTTCGGCGCACACGAAAATATTTGCGGCGCAAAGGTGTTTTGCTGTGGACAAATTGATTCATCAGTTTATTAAAATTATTTTCCGCTCATACTGAGCGCTGAAGCATTGCACTTTTAAGCAAAAATTAATTCCGAAATAAGTTTAAATTTTCGGCAGAAATATTTGCGGCGAATAGAAAATTCAAGGGGCACGACGCACAACGTAAATTTTTATTGATATGGACGCGGCTTAAGACGCATCACATCCGTCTCCCTCTACTTGCTGACACACAATTTTCTTTTGTATTACATGAAACTCTATTGAACAGGTAAAAATACAAATGTTGGGAAAAAACGTATGCGGATGCCACCTCTTCCCTCTTTATTTCTACCTAAGAAGATATCAATAGATATATTTGGCGAAAACCAATTAAAATTAGCATAGCATACATATGCACATAATGCCTGGCATCTTTATATGGCCTTAAACTTTATTTGAAGACGACACGTCGCATTTAAATTCTCAAATTTGTGGGCGTGAAAGTTGTGTATTAGGTAATTTTTTATTCAGTAATCAGCTTGTAAATGAATCATTTTCTGTTTGGCAAGCATGTATAAAAAAAATGTCGCTAATAATATCTTTTTTTACTGACATTGGGCTTGACAAATAATAAGCTTATTTAGGATCCTTTTAAAATATATATTAAGGAATATTAAACTGAAAAAAAAATGTTCCAATTTAAATAACAACATCAATTATTTACGTTTTAAAAAATTTTTATAATTTTTGAATTACATAAACTCATATCAAGTAAACATTTATGGAGTTTTATCTTTTTTGTTCTTAAAACACTAGTAGATATGCAAGTAAACTAGCAAATATCATTTTTTTAAAGATTTTTTCTTGATTTCAACGCAGTTTAAAAACTAAAGCATTGAACGCATAAACGCTCCCATGTAAAATTGTCTACAAACATTTAAGCTGAGTGGTACGCAACTCCAATTGAAAAATAAAATATTTGTTTCCTACTGTACATCACTTATCTGTCAAAATTAAACGTGCGAAATGAAAGATTGAATAAAATACTGTCTCAGAGAACAGCTGTTATATGTTACAAATTAACCATCTTTACATATTTAAATACACTTGTATTATAGTTAAAACTAGCGCGTATTACATCTGCCAAATTTGTTTGGCCCCAACTTTCATTAGTTTAAGAGTGTTTAACTGGAATTTGTTTATGAAGTGGTGAAATGGCGAGAAACCTAATGTACAATTACCTACAAAGTGTTTATAATTCCGAAAAAAAACTTAAACACCAAAATAAATTTAAAAAATAGTAGTTAACAATACTGACGCAAAATTTTGGTATAATGTAAAATTAAAATTACCAAAAGGCAATTTTATCTTTTTAGTATCATACTAACTACATTATGTCATTTTGATAATACAAAATATGAAAAAGGTATGTTTGCTAACTGTTTTGAATGAACTGTCACAGTTTTAGGTGTGTTCAGCTGAAGTTTATTAAGAAAACAGGATTATACTACGTTTTCACCAAGAGGTAATCCGGGATTTAAGGTAGGAGATTTAAAATTAATCTTGAAGTGTTTTCACCACAAAAAAGGAGATTAATTTGACGTTTTCAGTCTGAATTGCCATTCAATTGTCAACTCAATTTGACAAGAGACGGAAAAAACAATTTTTGAGCAGTAAAACAATTAATTTTGAATAAACTATTTATTAAAAATGAGTCTAGTAACCTAAGTCTATTGTTATCACACCATTTTATTCTTCAAAATAACATTAGAGTGAGTAAATTTAAGGAGAATCCATAATTACAGAAAAAAACACAATTTTTCGGCCCACTCTTCAATGAAAAGCTCCCCATCCTCTAGTGTCTAGGTTGTCCGTTGTTTTTTGTTTGTTTTTGTTGTTGCATTATCTGGAATTTGTATTGCTTACCAAAAATATTATTATAAATATATGAAATACATTGTAAATACTTGCATTTTTATTCCTAAGGCCAACGCGCAAAAATATTTTATAATTTTTTTTGATTTCAATGGAAAAACTGACGTTTAAAAGGGTGCGTTCTACAAAATTAGGATTGTTTGATTTGACAATCTCCTTCTTGCAAGAAGATTTCAATGAGATTTATTTTAAATATTCATTTGAGGAGATTTAAATTTGTATGGTAAATCTTCGAGATTTGAAGAGGATTTATGCTAAATCCTCTTAAATCGCGATTAAGTGCTCAGTGAAAACGTATTATTATTATGATTCTAGTCAAATATTGTTTAAAACTAAGAAAATTTTAGTACAGTGCTTTTAAGGAAGTAAATTGTTTACTAGTATCATGCTTACACCTTAACATCAGGCTGTTTAAAAATTAAGCCATTGTGTTCTTATAGAAACTAAAATATCGGTACATAGCTATTAAAAAGTCCGTCAAGGACAATCATATTCTTATCAAAAACGGCTATTGCGATTTCGATAAAATTTTCTGTGTTTTAAAATAAATAATGTCTACACCATAATAAATTATATATTTACGCTCATTACCGACTCACTAAGCGCCTTTTTTTCATTAATTTTCCATTTTTCTTTTGTTCAAAAGAATAATTTGAATAAACCAATCTGTTGTTTACTTTTTCATTTTAAAGGGTGTTTTTTTCTAGAGGGGGAAAACTTAAAATGCTGCTATGATATTCCAAACAAAATTGAACCTCCAGATTACCCAATGTACGCACCAGCCGCTGCCGCCACATGCCCAAAATCATATTTAGATAGTAATGCCATAAAGTTATCAACCAATTTAATTGATATTATAAGCATTTGTCTGTATTTTATTTCAATTTAAAGTTTTCCACCACTAAAAAAACACCAATTACAAGGTTGACAGTGTTTTAAATGAAACAGGAAAAATATTACCACAGACATGTAAAATATTGGAACAGACGTTTCATTTTTCAAGAGAAAAAAAAAAAAACTCAAAAGAGGTGAAAGTAAAGAAATATCACATTTTTTTTCTAAAAAAATTTGAAATTTCTAATTAGCATCAACGCAACTTTTTAACATTTTTATTATAGGGTTTTACAAAGTTACATTAAGCCTACAACCGTCAAAAATTCCGTTATGCAAACTGGTGCTTAAACAGATATTAACCTTATTTAATTAAATATTACGAGATCGAGAAAGGTATTAAAATTAAAGCTAGCTGGTTTCCAATATAGACCATTATTATTTGCTAAGAAGCCAAAAATGTACAGACTCCAACTGAGAAAAAAAAATATATATTGCATACATTTCTTTGGCAATAATTTTCACATTTGTATGACTAAGGGCCAGCTAATTATCTTTAATCAAGGAGTAGTGTAACTGGTAAATCATCGAATATTGATGTTAACCAATAAATTTGTATATCAAGGAATCCATAATTTGAAAACGGTAAAAAATGCCAAGAATATGTTTGCTTCTTATTTATTTTTATAAAATCTATGGCGCAAAATTTTAAACAACCTTACGTTAAGGTTTTAGCATGATGCTAGTTAACACTTTACTAACTTTAAATCTCTTTACTAAAATGTTCTTATTTTTAGACACTTTTTAACTAGTATCATACTAAACTCATTTTATTACGAAACTCAAGCTGAATGCGCCTAAAACAGGACATTTCGCTCAAAAAATGAAGCAAATATAGCTTTTTAAAATGTTTCTATATGTCAAAGTGACATATGGATTTAGTAATATGTTAAAAAGATAAAACCGCAATCTGGCGATTTTAACTTTAGTAAAATGTTAAGAGATAGTATCATGTTAAACTCGTTTAAAACTAGCAAAATCCTCTTTTTAACCTAGTATCGTACTAAAAATGATTTAACACTTTACTAAATCGTCTTAAATTTTGCGCCTATATTTCTAACAATTTTGTATTCTTTATAAATGTGTCATATGCTTTATTACATTCAAATTTCAAATTTATATATGTAGATCAAAAGTTATTTTTTTATTAATGAGAAACTCGTTCTGTTTCTTTCTTCTCGCCATTTCGAATTCATAATTGAAAATATTCTTTCTGAGGACGCCCAACTAGCGGGATTAGAGAGCAGGAATGAAATTATCTTATATATACCTACATGTAGTGAGCTGTTTTCGGTATTTTTTAAAATATACTCCCATTTTCGGTCTGTCGTTATGTCGCTAAATTCAGTAGGTACGATCTTTTACTTTAGAAAAGATTTCATTAAGTATTACAATTTCGGATTAAAGTTCGTCCACTGCAACGTTGCAACAGGAAAAATTTGAATGATGTGATCAATTTTGACATTTGACAGCAAGAGTTATGGCCTTTTCGTTTGGTAATCCGGGAGAATGATTTGATAAGTGTGAACCCTTCTGGAACGATTCTGAAAACAAAATCAAAAGCAAATTTCTCTTCTTTTCAGAAGAAGAACTGTCATTCTGACCCTTTCGATCGAAAAGGCCACTAGGCGCGTTCGGATGCATGCATAAAATGGAACCTTAAGGTGTAATCAAAGTGTGTTTGATATTACACAAATGGAATGAAGTACTTTTGCGTACTATATATATATATTTCTTTAAGAGTATTAATTATGCAGACCCGAAATATATAGTACAATACTATATATTATAGTACGGTTGGGAAACGTAGTGATGATCGGCCTCACAGCCGTGAAATACCTATAACTCCAGCCTACAATGACTTGGTGGTAACTCACTGACCTTAATGATTAGTCTAAAATTTAGTCACTTGGCAATCAGACATATTGTAATTACAGTCGACTCTCCCTAAGTTGAATTTTCACGGGATACCAAGATTTGTTCGAGTTAGAGAGAGTTTTGGAAAAATTCGAGTTACAGAGAGAAAGATTTTTTTTTATTTTTTTTTTATTCAATAAAAAAAGGTTCATATACGTTCTTACAAAAAGTTAACAAAAAAATGTAGTTTCTTGCTTATTTAAAAAAAATAATAATAAAATAAGGACTCATGAATTCATCGGAACAAAACAAAAATATAAAATAAAAAATAAAAAACATATTCTGAATAGGAAGAAACAGACGAGGATGGCACACTCGATGTTACAAATGGTGTTACAAATACGATGGTTCGTAGTTACATATACATTATATCCAAATACGAATTCCGAAGGGGTAATGTTTTTTTATTTTGTTTTGTGGTAAACAAAATTCTTCTTAAGAGGTGAACAAAATGACAGTAATCAAGAGAATGTGTTCGAGTTAGAGAGAGGTTCTACTTAGGGAGACTTCGACTTAGAGAATGGTTTTTGTATGGAAAATTGAAGGGAATGTTAAAATATGGCAAAAAAGTACGAGTTAGAGAGAAATTCGACTTGGGGAGAGTACGACTTAGGGAGAGTCCACTGTATTACATTATTTAGCGATTGCATTTTTTTGAATATAAATTAAGCAACCAATTAAACCATATATACCGATTAAATCTTGAAAGTATGCTCTACTATATATTAACGGCAAATGAAAATACACCAAAACCACCTGCATGTTACCACCATAACCACTTCCCTCACTTAAAAAAAGTAAGCTTATCCTAATTAACATAGCAATATTCAACGGCAAGTTAACGGCTCGGTAAGAATTTACTTATGAATCAATTTGGGCCTTACTGTGCGATAACAACAATCATAATACCTTTTCTATTTATGGCATAGGTAAAACCGAATTGTACGTGAAGACGTGATTTGTAACTGGCTTCTGATAAAATTTCATTTTATTATTTAACCACTGAATCTTTGTTAGGAAGATTCGCTTCAACAAAAACAACAACAACTAGAAAACTTAACTATAATTAATTATTCAACTTTATAAATTCGAGAGACCAGCTTACGACTGCCCTCAACAATTTGATAATGGTCTAGTTTTGCCATTTTCGGAAGAACCCAGTTATTGGATTAGTGATTTTGTTTATAGTCCCATAAAGTACGCGCAGAATTTTATTTAGACGGTAATTTTATTAGTGACTAAAAATGATGACCTTTATGTTTATACGAATTTATAGTGAATTTCCATTTTTTCAGGGTCTTCCAGAACTAGACTTTACGCCTGAAGATAAAATACGCAGCTATAATTTCGATCTGCCGATTAATTTAACGTGAAAATTTTATCGCATAAATTTGGAATATTTTGCAACACTTTACTGGATTATGTACATACAGTTTAGGTATTCACGGTGAAAATATTAATTGAAAATATTTTACCCCACTAAATCGGACATTCCAATGTACTCGCGTACCTCTCTCGGCTGATGTTGCATAACACATTTCAATTTTATTTTTATTTTCACTGACCATCGCATCGATGCAATACTTATGGGCTGGAAATAAGTGGCGATTATAAGGTCAGTTGAATTTCCTCTTTTGCGTTTGTGTGGGGGCTTTTGGATTTTCTTAATGACTGTCTGGAAACAAGTTTTGTTATCTAAAAAAAAAGTTGCATGTAGTAAATGGATGTTTAAGTTGGTGGTTGTCAATGATGAGCAGGTACAGGATGGTACACAAGCTTTTAATTTCCGGTTGTGCAGCCATTATATTTAAGGTTTGACCTTGGAGAAGGATGCAGAAGATTCGCAACATTAAAAAAAACTGGATAGCTATTGCGTTTGTTTTTATCTTGGCAAATAGCTTTTGCCAGTAGTTCATTTAAAATAATTTTCATATAAAGTATTTAACTGAAACAAAAATGATGTTAAAATTTTAGTTCGAAAGAAAATATTTAATTAAACCCTTTAGAAAAAAACAGGACTTCTGTTTAGTAAACAAAATTTAAAACATTCCCTTTGCAAGCGATTTGTTTTTAAACTGCAATTAAATTGTTTTTAAACTTGAGTTATTTTAAAAGAATTAAAAAACCCCATAGCCCCGATTAACTTGAGTTCTTGTTAGAATTAATTCTTCGTATAGGTTAGGTATCTTCTATTTAGCTGAGAGTGGTGAATGTTAGGTGATTATTAAAAGGAGAAATGCTGAGGAAAACCATCTTAGGAACTACATAATATAAAGGGTGTTTTTTTAGACGAGTGGTTTTCAAGAAGAAATAAAAAGCATATAATTTAATGTTATGGCCAAGAATGTGGATTTATTATAACGGGTTTGCCATTATGTTTTAAAAATGATTTCGGGCATGTGGCCGCCGCGGCTGGCTCGAATAAATTCCAGCCGAGAGTCCTAATTTTCATTCGGGTCTTCTTCGATACTCTGCTCCACAGCAGCAATAGCGTCTTAGTTGCTCACTGTACGGCCGGCGTCTCTGAAGATGCGCATTATCCACTAGTGTAAACGTGGTGCGAAATCGATCCATGGTTGCTCGAATTTATGCGATTTTGCGATTATGTCGACCGAATATTCGACGCAGCGCGCGATGCGTCTCGCGAACCGAACCATTATTGTGGTAATAAATTTTCACAATTTGCAAACGTTGTTCAATTATGAAATGGCAAACCAAACTGAGCATTAATCAAGTGAAAGCTGTCAAAAAGACCAACTCTGAAAAAAAGTATTGCCAGGTTGAAAACCGCAAGCCTAAAAAAAGCACCCTTTATGTTCTGATAATTTGTATAAATGCTCACTGTAAGCAATTAATTTGTATCAGAAAACGAAATTGGTAATTGCCAATTCTCTTACATGAAAGGTTAACATATTTGGCACGATACACATTAAACTCAAACTAAAAATTATGTTCAAAACCAACTGAAGTGATTGGACGATAAACTTCTTATAAATAAAGGTTGCGCAGTAAATATTTTATGTTTTTTAAAAAAGGTATATCTTTGGAAGGAAACTGTATTTCTGCAGTGAATCTTCTTTTGGTAGGTTGATAGTAAAATTTCAAGGTCGTGTATCCAGGAAAAAAAAAACAAAGCTGAACGTTGATAATCATTGTGTGGTTATAAGTGGGTGTGTGATTCGAAGAAGAAAGGAACTATTGGAAAGATTCAAACATAATTTTATGGGAGACGATTATTACATTGAGATGCCTTAAAGTGTTTTGTGGAGAAAAACTAATTCGTGGTGTAGTATAACTTCAAAAATACTAAAAAAGGATGTCTCAGAAATCTGAGTCAATTTAACAATTCTAACTCTAACTCGAGGCATTTGAGAAAACTTTATAGCCACGTTTCTGCCTCAAGGAATGTGTTGGCCTGTGATTCAATATGCTACGGGGGATATATATATCAATATGCCCCATAATGTTCATCAAATGGTGGGCCAACAAAATCAGGGGTTACATGTTTTTTTATAATGATTAACCTTTAAGAATCCTGTTAAAATCGATTTACGTCAGCTGTTTTGTTACTCGCTGATTTTTTTCCAACACGACCCATACATTAAAACGTTAAAGTATGTATGTGTGTTCGTGTTTTACTACTTTTATCAACCCTATTACATTCGCGTTCGTCCATTTTGTTTATTTTTGGGCAAAATAAATCACTCACGCAAGAGTCAATCATTTCTCCCTAATTTTAAAAAGTCATACCCGCCTACCCGATAAATTTATTCGGGCAATAACTTGTGAGTTCTGTTTTCTGTCAATTTTAAGTCAAAGAGCTACACCAAAATATGTCTGTTGTTTATTTTCACTTTTAGCTTTATTTATTTTTATTAGAAATGATTATTTTTTTTCTTTTTTGTTCATCTTTTTTGTTATGAAATCACTAAAAAAAATACCTCAAAATTTGACAGATTGCAGTTTAGTCCAGAAAGTACCCGAACAAACCTTATATATTGAGCAAGTTGTCAAAGTTGAAAGTGTCAGAAATTAAAAATGGCTGCTGGAGTGCCCCAAAAGCTCCACATCGCATTAGCAGAAACAACAATAAATATTATTACTGTTTGGTAACTAGAAATGTCGTACGACGAAGCACAGCTTGCTGTCAAATGCAATACAAATTTTTGACAAGTAGCCAAAAGTAGCCAAACAGAACGTGGTCGGGCGGTGCGGTCAACAATTCACAAGCAAGAAAAGAACGCGACTATCCATTTTTTTCTTGTAATTTTTTACAGAGAACGCTTGACCGCGCTCTGTTTGGCCAGCCCTAACATTTTGACAAGTGAAGGGGCACTGGAAATGGATCCGCCATTTTTACAGATGTGCAGAACTGAACAAAAATGAAAGATTGAAAACTCTTATGATATAACCTTTGATATGTGTACTGTGGCACATGAGTAAATGACAGCGAACCATGAACTGCAAATGGTAACGAATTTTGACATTTAATTCACATGAACATGAGTGGTCACTGACGACTGCGAATTGTCGTTTAACTTAAACAAGTAAATTAAGTGTTTGAGGTTAATTTCGAAAGAATTTTTTATTCGCCGGTTTGTGGAATGCCTCCCGATGTTGTGAATTTAGGTTTGACAATTCACAGAAAATAAGTTGTTTTCAAACTAAGATTAATGAAATCAACTTCAAATTGTTCTTTAAAAACAAAAATAAAAATGAAATTAGGCTTTAAAATGATATTGGCGGCCCCAGTAAAAACAAAATTAAAAAAGACCCTACACTTTAAAGATTTTCTTTATTGCTGTATGCAAATTTGTAGGGCCTTATTTTCCAGACCCTAATTTCTCGGAGCCAAACTTTCTATGGTGGGAGTTTTAATTTTCTGACATCCTTCTTTACAATAATGTCCAAACACGATAGCTGAAACTTACGATTTTGTTAAATATTGAACATAACAATTATTGCAAAATTACTTACTTGCAGTCTTTTTTTTTAATTTATTTATAATAAAGTTTATTTAATGATTAAGATTTATTGCATTTTTATAAATACCAACAATTATTTTTGTATCAAATTATTTATATACATACCTACATTGATTGATTCATTAATTTTTTCAATGATTGCAGCTTTTGCACTACTATTAAAGCAATTAAAATTACCATATTATTTACTTTGGTTAACATGAAACCTCTTAATTCTTTGAAGTATTTTATGAAACAGATTTGCTAAAACTTTAAGTTTATGTGGATACAAACACATTTGTATATCCATACAAAATGTTTAGAGAACCATAAAACCATTAGCAACACCATGATTGTATGGTACGTAACGTGTGCCAACTTTAACCTTAAGCTTTTGACCAAAGATCTGAAAGTGGTTTGTTTAACGCCTCGGTGATGGCCATGTAATCCGTTAAAAGATCTGAAGATGGTAAGTAAGCCTCTTTAATAAGCGGGTGTAATTATAATGTTTCTTTATTTGAGGCTACGATCATAAGATATAAAGTGAATAGAAAAGACTTAAAAGTGTAATCGTTTGTAATTGGTTTTCACTGTCTACCTGTAATATGACCTTCAAACAATTATTATTATTGTGTGATCTTCATCACTTTGGAAGCTGTCGAGGTTTTATTTGTTTGTTTTTTATAATTTGTTTATGTGTTTGTCTTTTGTGTATGACATCAGTTTAAGTTAATGTGGGAATTACTTTCTTAATCCTAAAAGTTACCTCATACCTAAAGGGTTTTCCAATAAGAGGTGTTATTTTGATATTCAAAGAAAAATGGCATTTTTTGAGATAAATGATCGGATGTTTATTTCATTATAAAGAGGAAGGTATGCCGTTAATAATGGAATACAACATCAGCCAAATGGCCGCCACGACCACGCTTACAGGACCATATCCTTTTCATGAAATTTATCATAACCAAATCGCAAAGTGGCTGCCCTATGTCCTCGATAGCCTCACGAATTCCATCTTTGAGGTCTTGAATCGACGCTGGGCTGTTGGCGTAGACCTTATCTTTCACGTGGCCCGCAAGGAAGAAGTCGCAAGGTGTTCAATCACAAGATCTCGGTGGCCAATTGTGATCACCTCTTCGAGAGATAACACGGTCCGGAAACTTTTCCCGTAAAAGATCGATGGTTTCATTGCTTGTGTGGCACGTAGCGCCGTCTTGTTGAAAGTAAACGTTGTCCAGATCAATACCATCCAATTCCGGCCATAAAAATCATTAATCATCTCTCGATAGCGCAATCCATTGACCGTAACTGTTGCTCCAGCCTCATTTTCGAAAAAGTAAGGTCCAATGACCCCGCCGGACCATAAACCGCACCAAACAGTCACGCGTTGAGGATGGAGAGGCTTTTCAACAATAACTCTTGGGTTTTCCGAGCCCCAGATGCGACAGTTTTGCTTGTTGACGTAGCCTCCGAGGTGGAAATGGGCCTCATCAGTCAAGATGATTTTTCGATGAAATTCCGGATCATTTTCATGCATTTCAAGGACCCAATCAGCAAAGACACGACGTTGTTGATGATCAGCCGGCTTGAGTTCTTGTATTAACTGAACTGTATAAGCTTTAAGACCCAAGTCTTTATGCAAAATACGGTGTAATGACGTTTGTGGAATGCCTAATTCCAAAGAACGACGAGGAATGGACAAACCTGGATTTTCTTCAACACTTTGGTCTACAACAGCAATATTCTCAGTTGTTCTTGAGCGACGTGCACGGGTTTTATTCTTCACATCACTAACTTGTCCCAACAGCTCGAATTTGTCCACCAATTTCTGTATTGCGGTCCGACAAGGTGCTTCACGACGACCCAAAAATGTTTTAGTTTTACGAACCGTCTCTGCCAAATTTTCACCATTTTTATAGTGAATTTTAATAATTTCAATGCATCGTTGAAGCGTGTATCGTTCCATTTTTATTAATGGCGTAGTTTCTACTTGTCAAATGTCAAAAAATGACAGCTTTAAAAGTGACAGCTACCGAAATAGCGGGCTATTCAAAATAACACCTCATATTGGAAAACCCTTTACATGAATAAGACTGTTTTAAAACGATTTGCAAAGAGAGAAAAAACTGTGATTATTTACCTTGGCTCTTTATTACACAAATTTTTGTCCTTTAAGTCGCAGAGTCAAATTTTTACCGTTTCACCAGGGTCTAAAATTTGACATTTTCACAACTTTTAAAGAAAATTTCATCCCCACTTTTTGACAGTTTGTGAGTGAGTTTCAATATAAAACAGAAAAGGAACGGATCTAAGGTCTCTTTAAGCCAACACAAAAAATTGAAATTTTAAAAGGGTTTTGAAATATACTCTTGAAAAATTAGGAGGCTATATGTTGAGGTAATGTGTATAGTGCAGTATGTATTTAATATTATAAGATCCCATTTAAATCCACCACTTTTATAGTACCTCTTGGCGTTATTACGTTAGTACGTTGAACTATAACACCTTAGGTCTGTGTTCGAATTCAGCTTATTCTACCAAAAATGTGTTTTTCTTCAGGGTCACCTACTGCCTCTTACAATGAAGTGGCAAAGAGTCTCTTAAGTTAACTGTTCGGACTCGGCATCAGAAAACTATCATCATGCACACAGGAATTGACCTGCTTTTCCACAGGTTGTCGCACCATTAATTTAATATTCATTACATTTTCATCGAAACAAAATCAAAATCAAAAGTAGATTAATTTAAATTAATTATATTCATTAGTGTCCCAGGCCAATATGTACTAAGTATCAAAAATATTGTTGACTAAAACCATTAAAATAAGTCAAATGAGAATAATTACTAAGCTATTGACATCTCTATTAAACGTCATGTCCGTTAATTTTGTATTTCTAACAAAACCTATCGTAAAATACCACACATACATTTTCCATGTTACTGACCTAGATCTCTATAATCTCCTCTACTAGGTACCAAACACAGTTTCCAGCAAATAGTACAATACAAAATGTTTTCCCATTTCGCACCGAAAATTTATGTGCGATTTTTTTTTTAACAAAAAAAAAAAATACTACTCTATTCTCAAAATAGGGTTCCCATCAGCTTGTCGAGTAGAACAGTACTTGTAGTTTTAGTTGTTTAATGACATTATTCTGTTCTTGATGTTCATACAAAAATTATTTGTCAGTTTTGTTGGTAATATTTATTTGTCCCAAGTTTACCCTTTTAATTTCACACAGTAAGACAAAACGCATTAAATTGTTTGCCATGCAAATGTGGGCCAATACGTGCAGTTTAACTTTGACGCTCAAAAAGCTATTCGGCATTTAATTATTCTGGCCAAAATGATGTCGATTTAATCATTCTATATGTACATTCATATGTAGGTATTTGTTCTAAGGGGCAAGTATTGGCTTCTGTTTGACCAAATGTCAAATAAATTGAGTCATATTGTAGGTAAGGTAGTTAATTTAGAATTTTTTGCTGAATCTTATACCTTTTAAAGACGGTAGTTGTCAACAAAGTTCAATAAGAAATAAATAACAGTCGTGGTTAGAAAATGGATAGAAGAGGAAGGTGAACACCATTAGTCGGGGAGATGTCAAAAGTCTTCTATCAGAAGGTCGAACGCCACCCCTTTTTAACGAAATGGTTTCTTCAATCCTTTATGACTGACAAATTATTCGTCAAAAAAGTTGAGAAAAAAAAAACTAGTGTTACGACTGACCAAAATAAAACGATATTATTACACCAATTTTAAAGCACTTCAAAGTCTTGAGTTCATAAGTGAGCAAGTACGAGCGACCTTAGTCGTACATTCAGTATTATTTTTTCTGTGTGAATTGCAAAATTCAACTCATCGTGTAGATTCACAAAATTTATCTCAGATGCTTGATCGTTAGTCGGCTTCCCAAAGTCCGTCCACAATGCTGACAGATAACATTGCTGAATTGTGGGTGCACTTTAGTGGCCAGTATGCCTGTGTGGAGGTTCCCACAGTCAGAATCTGTACCTCCTCTGGGCTGGCCTGGCTGCAGCAGCTTACTCTCTTTGAAACCAGATCTCTAACCGAATGATGCAGTATTAAGTGGTTTTGGTTTTCGTAGAGGATTGTGTTTAGAGAGAATTCAAATAATTCGTGGTGTGGGTCAAATGGCTAGAAAAACTCGAGATTTTGTCCCATTGTTGTCCTACCTCTGTAGAGGTTCAGGTGACTTTGTTTGCACTTTTATTCGAGAGAGAGAGGTATACAATGTACGTGTACATACAACATACCTTTTGTCCTTTAAACTGTTTTTACGAAATTGAAAAGTTCGAATTGTGTTGTTGTAGGTTTTATGACTTGCTGAAATCTGAATTAAGTTGGGCATCAATATGGTGCAGTTACAATGGAGTAGACAGAGGTGTGGTGTTTTGTTATATGGAAGAACATTGCATGAATGGTGACTGAGTGGTACCTACTTTAAATGAGTTCACATCGAAGTGGAGATTCTAGCCACATATATAGTCAGCAGCCCCAGCAGTGATTGTGGTTTGAACTTTGATTTCGATTTGAATCATTTGGGTATCTTTATATATGTTATACGTGTTTATGGTTTTCACAGAGGTGTGGTTATTCGTGAAAATTATGGCGATTTACGTTGTGTATAACTATGTTTGTATCTTGATACAGATACAATGTGTGAGAACCTAAGAGGCTAAAAGAAGGAAGGTTAACATTGAGGTTCAAAAATTTACCCTGCAGATATTAGCGAGTATTATGGGAAATATATTAGTTTTCTTTTAAGTGTTGAGTCTCGGCAAGACGTAAAAGAGAGCCCTATCAAAATTTCATCAAGAATTTCTGTAAAATTGATTTTTTTTACGAAAAAGTGCTTAACGCCTACGCAGAAATGTTTGTATCGAAATCGGTAAAGCTGTTTTTGAGAAAAATAAGCTTTTTCTAAACAGTTATATGAAAGATACTGGTAACCCTATTTCAGTGAAAAAAAAAACATTTAACCCCAAGTTTGAAGGAAATCGTTTCATAGATTAGGTATAAATGGACTCAACAGACTTATGCGGGTTTGGTAACAAAAACTTTCACTAACTTTTGCCAAACTGGGTTTTTTTCCAATGTGAGAATTTGTGACAATTTATAAAAATTTCAGGTTACCCAACAGACCTTTTATTGAGGTTTAGTTAAGGGTTACCAGATTTTTCTCGTAGCTCAGAGGAAGAATTGTCAAAAAATGGAAAAATACCGGGATTTAAATTTATTTTCGAAGACAAAAAAAAATTCAATAGGTACATATGTATATCAAAATAAATAAATTCATTTATTAAAAAAACTCCATAATTTAAAGCGAGAGAGATATATAAAGAGACGTCAAAATAAGTCACTGTGAAAACCTTTCAATTATATTAGGTCCCAAACTGCCAATTTTGACCAATTTAATTTAATCTATGAATTTTGGACTAAAATTGAACATTTTGGGAAGTAATCGAACATGCGTATTTTGCAAGTTTGAAATGACAGCTGTCAGGTTGCAAAAATGACATTCTACTAAGCTGTTATATTTGATTGAAATTTTAACAAAAATTTGTTAAGGTTTAATTTCAATGCAGTAATTAATCATTTTAAAAATATTAAATGATGTTAAGGTACATTGGATATTTTTCCGTGAATGTTGATCAAAACCGAGAAAGAAGTTGTCCCGGCGGAATAGTTGAATGTATGTCTAAAATTCATCAGATTTTTTCTCAAAAACCTGAGAATAATTTGTCGCAGTTGATCGATTTATAAAAAAAGTTGGAGAGTGATATTGCCTTCTTGAGGAGAAATTGTTCAGGTTTATTCTCCTTCGGCTTAGTCAAAATGAGAGTCAAAATCTCAGAAACTAAATATCAATAGCAATCGAATATCTCAATTTTGATAATCTTGTTTTTCGGCATGTAACGTTTCGATAAATCGTGTAGATTATCTGTGCGACAAATGCGAACCATTTAGCCAAAAGTAGGCCTAATTTCCGAACAATTTTTTTTCGATAAAATAGCGGATCCAATGCCAGATTTTGCGTAATAGGTATGCACAATATCTCAGTTACATAAACAGGATTCTTCAGCCAAATTTCTTAGTAATGCAATATTAGTAGGTACCAATTAGAAACTTTTTTGTAACTAAAAATATAGTAGAAAATATAGATGCGAAAAATTTTCAACTAAGATGAATGTCAATAGGCAACAAGTCTTGAATAATGTATGTGATGCAGAACTTTTGCTATTCAATGGAATTCACTTGTTTTTTTTTTGAGACAAGATTTACTTTCACACTGAACAAAAAAAAAAAGTAATTTGACAAAGCCTATTAGCCTCACTGAACTTTTCATTCACCTTGACAGCTAGGCTTGCATACTCAAACATCTTCCTGATGTCCAATGAACTTTTGATTTCCTTGAACAAAAAAAAAATAACAAATTTAAAATTTATAGTTCACTCTCGCCTTTTGCTTATCTTTACATTAAAATTCTACCAATAATCCGGACCCGAATTTCTTCATTTCTTCACTTCCAACTGAAAGAAAGTAAAACTGAAGCCTATAACCACCATTCATGATAATCATCGAACATCCGGTAAATGCTCATGTACGGTGTGTGGCAGCATTAAAATACATTCAACTATTTTTTTTCACTCAAGTTTATTATTTTTCTTTGTTAAATCAACTTTACAACTTAAACATGCAACACACAGCGGCTTAAATAAATTTTAAAAATTCACATCAAGTGTTATGCGAATGCGAATAAACTAGCCACGAGCCATGTATGCCTATTGTGAATTCAACATTTTTTCTTCTATTATACGTTTGTGTATCAAAACTTTCCCGTTTTCTTTTGCCGTTATTTCATTGGGTTTCAATCAACTTGGTCAGCAGAGTGGTGCGATCTTCATGAAACTAAAAATAAATGAAAATCTTTTTCATCTGACACATGTCGGATTTTGACTTAAACGGCAACACTATGCTGTATGCTGTGAGCTACTGGTATGATGACCCATAATTTTTGTATCTGTAACTTTCGCTTGGGGCTTAAAAGGAACATGCCAAAGTGAGATTTATTTAATTAAAGCTGCATGCTTGTGGTTATTAATTAACCGATCAATTTAGAGACTCGTTGGCAGACAAATGACAGTTCTCGTTTTACAAGATCGAAGTGTGCGAATATTTTCAACGAATATAAATAATAACAATGTATGGATTGAATCATGTACAGTGTATCTATAATATATAGGTACACTGTACAGTCGGTCAAAAAAATTTCATTAAAAACATTTAAAAATGGGTGTCACTGACATCATTTTGAAACGCGAAATGCCAATTTCAATAACGTCTAAAATTCCTCCTTTATTTTTCCCGCTTTGTTTTTGGCTTCTAATTTTCAATTTGGTTTGCATGTTTTATTGATAAACTGTTTGCTTTCGAGTTTAGTTTCGATACAGTGTAAATATATGCTCTAAAAAGAATACATCAACAACTATCCTGTGGTGTTTAAAGATACATTTAAGATAATTTGATACAGTTTATTGCGTTAATGGCATTTTGGGTGGATTAACAAGTTCGCGGTTGATTTTGTAGTTTTAGCTTTCTTTGCTGAGATCAATTTGTTTGTATTGATGCACTTCTATCAAAACGCGTTAGCACATAATTTGTTGCATCCATTCAATCAATACAAAGTAGTTAAGATGAATACCAAAAAAGTAACTTTTACTTACGGAGATTTTATGAGCATTATAACTTGATTGGATGTAAGCACTTACCTAAAAAGAAAGAAAAATGAAATAATTAATGCATAATTTTAAAGTTTTTTTTTGTAAATAATGTATAGAAAAAATATCTATAGTTAGTATTCTTTTTTATATATAATGGGTGATTTTTTAAGAGGTTTAGAACTTTTTTAAAAAAAAAAAACACAAAAAATTCGAAAAAATGAATGAAATATTTATTTGAATCGATAGTTTGAACCTTGCAATTTAATGTTTAAAGATAATTTCATGCAAATGTTGACCGCGGCTGCGTCTTAGGTAGCCCATCCGCTGAGTCCAATTTTGGCATACTCTTTCACACATATCGGCCGGTATCTCACGAATGAATGCATGGATGTTGGCTTCCAGTGCGTCAATCGAAGCGGGCTTGTCCCTATAGACATTAGCCTTGACATACCCCCACAAAAAATAATCTAATGGTTTCAAATCGCACGATCTAGGCGGCCAATTGACCGGCCCGAAACGTGAAATTAACTGTTCACCAAACTCGCCTCGCAATTGCGCCATTGTTTCGCGTGCTGTGTGGCATGTGGCACCGTCTTGTTGAAACCACATATCATGCAAGTCAAGAACTTCCATTTCGGGCAAAAAAAAGTTTGTTATCATCGCTCGGTAGCGTTCACCATTGACAGTAACGCTGCGATTCGCATCATCTTTGAAGAAATAGGCCCAATAATGCCGCCGGCCCATAAACCGCACCAAACAGTGGCTTTTTCGGGATGCATTGGTAGCTGTTGCAATGCTTCTGGCTGATCTTCACTCCAAATGCGGCAATTTTGCTTATTTACGTACCCATTCAACCAAAAATGAGCCGATCATAAAATGGAAGCAGCGCGCGATGAACATTTCGAACCGAGCACGAATTTTGATAGTAAAATTCAATAATTTGCAAGCGTTGTTCATTTGTAAGACGATCCATGGTTAAATTGCAAACCAAACTGAAGCTGTTTGACAGTGACACAAGGTACTAAACACACGTCAGCTGTCAAAACCAGTGTTGCCAAAACCAAACCAGCTAAAAAATCACCCGTTATATACTTATTGATCTTTCAAATAGCGGTAGAGACCTTTCAAACATTTTTGATATTTACGCCTCGAATTGCCACGTGTAGCCAATCACGTCCTCGACATGCAACATGTTCACCGTACAGTTTCAGTCGTATAAACATATCATTTAACTAGGGGACTAAAATCGCATACGATTAAATTGAAAAAAACTTCAATTATTCAAACAACAAAATAAATATACGAGGACGAATTCACATCGAAGCACGGCAAAAATCGGTTGTAAAAATTTTGATTTTAGTCACCTCCTTGTGACTTGTCAAATCTCCATTTTCACGAGTCGATTCACGCCTGGGTTGTGAAAAGCCGGCATAAATTATATATGGCATATTGATTTTTTGTGTCGTTAGGGAGCTTTTAGGTGATCTGTTTTTGTTTTTTTTTTTTTAACGAAATATCGTGTTCACATTTGATTCAATGTATTTGTGAACTAGAAACATTTCTGTTTGTCGAGTGAGTGGGCCATGAAAATCAACAACTGGTAGCATCTAGTCTTAATTTTTTCAAAAAATAAAGCTTTGCTCTCTGTACAGATAACCTGAGTATTCGCGAATGTTTGTAGTTACGTAGTAGCTATTTGTAGTTACAACAACAACTCAATGGGGCATATTCATAGTCACTTTTAAACTCCAGTTTATCTTAGACTGGGGTCTATTCAATGTGATTTAGATAGGATAAACCCAGGTCTAAGATAAACTGGAGTTTAAAAGTGACTATGAATATGCCCCAATGTATCTGAAAATGTTTGGATAGGTTGACATCCTCTCGGATAGATTTTCGAACGCAAGGAATCTCAAGATTTCCTAAAGTTTTCGGTATACTAAACGATCCGATTGAAATTTGACAAACAGCTGATCACAACTAAGTAGGTACACTTATACAGCTGATTATTGGCCGCGTTCGGGCAACTATCCAAAGCTATCCGGATAGGTTTGTGTTTTTGTAAAACATCTGATGTCAGCTAATGCAACAACAACTCAAGCTATCTGAAAATTTTTGGGATAGGTGGATAGCCTATCGGATAGTTGCCTGAACGTGGCCATTTACTTTGTTTTGTGGTGTCACGTCTTTTCGTTCGTTTAAAGAATAAACAGAAAAATGAGGGTTAAAATGCATCCCTAAATTAATTTCTGATATAGAAGAGATTTGCAAAAAAGAGAAAAGGGTATCTCACGGCGTATTTTTTTCTGCAAACCCGGAGGGATTTGATTGAAAAAAAAAAAAAACTACATGGAAGAAAATGGAGTTTCCATATACAACTATCGGTAACAAGTAAGTATGCGGCCTAGTTAAGCCCGGATAGTTCTCTGCATTAAGCTAAGCCCGAAGGGAATTACTTGTTGTTCCATTTAACATATAAATTGCTTAGCCCCGACCTTTAGATAGTATATCTGACTACCGAGCGCGAACATTTAATGACATTTGAGCTGTCAGCTGTTAAACAAAAAATAATTTGTGTGAATTTAACTTTCAACTTCAAATTTAATTTTAAAAAACTGTATAATTTTTAAAAATGGAAAATCACAGGTTAAGCCATAGTGTAGTTTTATTACGTTTTTTTTTCTATTCCTTTTAAAGAAAGATACATGAATGTATGAATGTAGGTGTACGATTAAGTTCGCAAAGTTGAGTAGGTGAACATATCGAAAAACACTTTTTTCTTGCTAATAAATAAATATAAAACTTGTTAAAATTTATCTAAGCTACTAGCTGACCCAACCGAGATTGTTCTGTATCATTTTCAATTATTTTTTTAAGCGAATTGAAACGTTTTATACGTAACATGCTGCACGGAACATATTACACGCCTTGCGTTTTCAATTGGAGTGAGACCGATACAGTTCTTCATTCGAAAAGAAGAGAAAGTTGCTTCTTGAATTATTTTCAGAATCGTTCACACATTCTTCCGGATTACCAATCGAAAAGACAATAATTTTTTATCAATAAAAACTGCTGAGTTAAATTAAAGCTGTAGAATGTACTTTCGAGTTCAAAATCGTGCGTTGACAGATCAAAAAAGAAAGACCCTGCAAGTGGACCATAAGAAAAGAATTACGAAAACACATCGTCTTCGCGATAGTTCATACTAAATCTCTTGAAAATGCACCTGTAAGAAAAGTGGGATCGGCAGTAAGTGGATCAACAAATATTCCCACGTCAAGCCTTAGATTAAAGGAAACTTAATTACATTGAACCTCAGATTCCTAGGGATGTTGAGATTTAGTCATTTTGCTCCATAAATAGAGTAAATTGACCAGATCGCCACCCATCGGGTCCAGATTTTGTTAACTATTGATTCAAGTTTTACCTTGTGCTTCCAGGGACCTATTTTTTATTCATTTAAGTGTAGGTGGTATTTTCTTTATTCTTTTAAATATTCAATACATATGACTCACTGCCTTACTTGAACTCTCAAGCATCCGGCTCAACCTTGTTGCCAATCTCTTACTCGTGAGTCGTGACCTTTCATTCAATCAAAAGCAATGCATATACATATAAAAAAACTAAATTAGAATTAAATTGACATTTTGATCATGCATCATGTAGTTTTCCACAACATCCTTTATGTTATAGCTTGTGCACTGTTTGTATTTTTGTTTTTATCAACTTTCATTTTTTAATCAAACAATAATTGTGACAAAACACATACATACATACATAATTAATCGTGTTTATCTTTCAATCATCGATTGGCACATCGAAATCATTGAACGATTGAGATTTGTATCAATCGACCGACGAACTGTTGCAAGGATGCAACATAAACTTGATTTGCAATTTTTTTTTTCTTTGTTTATATTGCTAGTAGATATATCTTTTTCAATTTCAATGCAGATTCAATTCAGAAATCGAAAGGAATATTGTGCATATCTACGCAATGTTGCCCGACGAGTTTCGTTTTCTATGCCAGTTTTTAGTTACCATCATTGGCAATTGGTGTTGCAGCACCAACATCAGTAGCTGCAGCTGAATCCGACAGAGAAGAAATCATGAACTACATTGCCATTTGCAACATCATCATTCTGTGTCCGATGCGGATCGAAACTGCATATTATTATGTGTGTGGTGCTCCAAAATCGGACGAAATCTTGTTCGGAATTGATTTGCCAATCAGAAAAAAAAAACATACAAAATACATTAAACCATCACTATAACCAACATGGTCATTAGAACAGACAGAGAGTAATGCCAGCACAATTAAAATATTTATCCATATTTGAATTGGTCACATAATTATAACTGTGCCCCTTAATTAATTTAAACCAATTTCAATAATAAATATCACGATTTTTCGTCGAAAATTTACTGTACTTTATTGGTCGGTTGGTTAGTTGGTCGGTCAGTAATGAAATGATTCTTTTAAATTGTGAAAAATCACACTCTGTCAATTTTATCGTTCTCGATAAATGAATCATCTCTGGCTATCATTTTTTTTCCGTCAACCACAGCAAAACCAAATTTTAAGCCGCCATTGTTAAATTCATTTAGCCGGTTAATTTGATTCGAACATCATCATCTTTATCATCTTCATCATCGCCATCAGCAACACAACTCATCCTATTCCATTCCATGACCATGAAGCCAGCCCCCTTGGCGCCATCAGCTTGATGGTCTTGCAAATTTAAACGCTTCGCTGAAAATGGCCGTAGTATATGCTTGGAGCAAACGTGCAACCATAGTCATAGTGACGATAGTGAGATACAATTTCCGAATACAAATAATAAAAAAGAATTTATAGGAAACGTGAACCATCAGCGGGATAGACGATAACCGCGAAATTTTCATAATTATTATCTCTTGTTGGGACTATTGAACCGAAAATGGCTAAAAAAAAAACATACCCATATACATAAAGATACGCTCTTAAAACAAAGTAATTTTTACTTTAAAAAGATTAATCGAGGTTGAATCTTTTTAGGGATATCGAATATGAGGAAGTGATTTATTGAAGAAATTCACTACGCCACTACACGCCACTGAATTTCAATTTAATGGAAGAGCAGCAAGGAGTAGATAGAGATACCTATGAAATTATATTTTTATTCTTTTGGTAAAAAACATACCTTTTTTTGTAAAAAAAAACATTGAAAACTCTAAACTACTTGATCGATAAGTATATAAGTAAGTTGTTATTACATATGCAATTATTCGTATAGGTATTTATCATGCAATATTTTTTATTAATGTTTGTTCCAATTGGTCTAAAAAAAAATCTTTTCCATTAATCATAAATAAAATATGGTGAATGATATTCTGCTGCTTGACTGATTTATTCAACTTTGTGATTTATTCAATTCCACTCCAGCAACTCTATGAAACAAAAAATGTTTCATCCTCTAAAACTGTTTGGAATATTTAATATTTAGGTCTATAATCCTACTCTTAAAATGGAGCTGAAAGTTCAAAGAATTGATGTATAGATAGATATGTATATATGTATCTGTTTAGCATTTGTTGAGCAATAAATAATTTTGAAAATATTTATTAAATCAACAAATAATGTGACTTTTATTAATGTCATTTTTACGACATGCAAAAGGCTTTTAATAAAAATACCGTTTTATAAAAAAATTCCAAATATAAAAACCGGCATTATAAAGTTTAATTAAATTCAAAATATATTTAAGTCTCGATTAGAACAAAAATACAAATACTTATGACCAATTTAAAATGAAATATAATTCAATTATATTTTGTTCAACAAAGGGATTTAAATGAAATCAAAATGTATATAAATTGTATATCAGAAAATAATTGAATTAAGGTGCATTCCCTAAAGAGGGCGGCACAATAAAATTCAATCATAATAAAGCACTAAAGAATGATTCACAAAATGTATGCACATACATATTCGATTCACTTGAGAATTTATATCGATAAGTCATTTTGAAAGATTGATGTGATGTGAAAGTATGTAATTGAATTGGATTTTTATTTGATCATCAGAGTATAAGAGCTTTGTATAATACCTATACTAGGTAGTATTCAAAATATTTTTGTATTTTATTTTATTTTTGTTATCAGAGTCATAAAGAACAAGTTTTGAAAAGTTTTTGCCTATAATGAATTGAAAACTTAAACTTCTATCATAAAAAAAAGTGAAAAGTAATAATAACTTGTCCAATAAAATAAGATTTGCTGTTGCTATTTGTTTTAAAATGGTAAAATTGAAGGTTAATAAATTGAGGACTATCCCAGGGATAAAGGTATGTATGTAGGTGTCCATTTGGGAGTAAGAAAATTGCAAAAAAAAAAAACTCTAAACCAACTCCAAGGGCAATCTCGCAATTGTCATGAGAGTATAACTATATATATAACTATAGAGAGTCAAAATATAAATTAAATGCGACTGGGTCGCACGAACTTGCTCTTTTGTGCGATCACTCTGTGGTTGTAAAGGCTGAAAAAAAATTAGTTATGGGAGCCAATATTATATTTACCTGCCAAAAACATAGTTTAGTCGAGGATACTATTATGTAAGTATACAAAAATGAACAATATAGCACCGTGTTGCACTTATTTCTATACAACAATAATCATCTACCAGTTTTTTTCAAATACAGAATTTTCAAAAAATAATTTTGATTTTTTTGTTTTAAATCCAAAAATTGTTTTTGTTTTTTAATATGGTAGAAAAACAAAAAACTGTTCTATGAGAGGCACTGTTAATAATAGCATATTGTTAAATTTAATAATTATAAATGGTAGATTGTACTAGTTTTGAGAAATGCAATTTTTTAAATTAAAATCGTAGGTGTCGTTTTTGAGCAAAATAAGATCTTCCTTAACGGTTTTTAAACATTTGTATGGATGGTACCGTTATTTTTGATCATAAAAATTATTTGTATTTAAAATCTTCTAGATAAGGTTAAAAAACCGCCTTTTTCCATTTTAACAAAATCAACAGAGTCGATTTAAAAAAAAATCTAACTTTTTTAAAAACCCAAAAAATTTTTTTTTTTTTTAAATTGTGGCAAAAAATTCATCAAAACCAGTTGAACCGAGTTCGAGAAAAGCGAAAATTAAAAATAGTACTTTGGGAGGTGCCATTAATAACCATTTTTGGGAATTTTTTTTTTACTAAAAGGCAACCAATATCTACTTATTAAATTTTATTGAATTTTTTTTAATCTGTCGAGCCGATTTTTAGAAAAATAAGATTTTCCGTTTTGGACAATAAATTTTGTATAACAGGTTCCGTTAATTTTGGTCCTTAAAACAAAATATGTCAGGGAAATATCCAAAAGACGATAGGTTCCAAGTTAAAAGAAAATTAACTAATCCGTTTAGGTTGTAGTCGAACAGACAGAATTAAGTTTTTGCGAGACTCACATTTTTCGTCTTCCCGTTATAACTTCCTTTCGGACTCATAACGATATTTAGGATTTTTTTTATTTACACAAAAGCAGTTGTCACTGTGATCCGTATCGTTTTATTTTCATGAGATGATCTATATAGATCATTGCTGATAATAAAAAAAAAACAGTTAGTTCAAAAGTCCTTTTGATCTTAAGTAGCTCTTATTGGTTAGGTTTTTTTTTCTTTAAATTTTTGTCGAAACCAGCTGTAACAATTGAAAGCGTAGTTTTTTTTTGTAATATCTAAGGCGGTGGCAATAAATGAGAAAAGCTAAGGGCGTGGGTTCATAAGTACACAGGCCCAAAGTCTATAATGAACTTTTTACTCATTTAGGTGGGTTACAAGTCAACAAATCAATTGTGGGCTTATCCAACCTGATGGACGAAAAATGCACAATAACGGAGTTGCATGAGTGTGGGACAGAGAATACAAGAAGGTAGTTAAAATCTTTTGAATCCTCGAAGCGTGCCACTGAAGATACTATTGTCAAAAAAAAAAAACTTTGTGGACATCAACATAAAGCGGTTGAATGGGATTTGTGCTCAATAAAATGATTCCCTAATAAACGCTTAGAGCGCATTAAAAAAATATTAAATTACATAAATTGTTTTTGTTCAAAAATAATGAACTGAGTGTTCTGATACAAGTAATTGGGAACGACACAATTGACGGGCCAGAAGCTCATAAGAATTTCATGTTTCATTTGCATCCAACTTTTGATAAACGGGCTTAAGATCAATTGACATATTGGATCCGCTGTTTTATAGAAAAATTATGTTAATAAGCTAAATTTTCGCATTTGAAGATATTGCACTTGAAATTATCGAAACGCGCGCCGAATTGAAACGCGAATGAAACGCCAATTTCTGTCGTTTAGACTTAAGGCCGTGGCTGTTTTGAATAAGTAAAATTTAACGCCAACTTTTAGATTTTGTTGGAGTAAAAAATAATCTAAAATTTCAAATCAATCTTTAACCGATGCGTATTAAACTTAATTAATGTTAAAAAAAATAATCTTATATGGGTAAAATTAAATTGAAAGATATTCCATGCAGCACTTATGCTTAGACACAAATGAATCACAAATATCCCATGAATTTCTGGGATGGTATTATTTATTATAATTTTACTTATTTGAACCAAGAATTTATTCAACGTGCTTCACATATGCGACAAGCGCACTAAAAAATAAATAAAACTTGTTAACCTTGAAAAATGAAACATTCTTTCTGATTTTAATGGCACGAATAACTAAGTTTAGTCATCTATGAACAAAAACAAAATAGCCTTTTGCTTTAGTCCAAGTATACAACTTTTATTTTAAAATCAATCCACAAGAAACAAGATTATTAGCATATAAGAATATACATATGTATATGACAAAGATTTAACATTAACATTTAAACTGGAATCGATTTTTTTTTAATATAAATTGTTTAAAATTTTATATTCTGGAGGGTTTGAAATGTCAAAGTACCAGAAGGAAATGTTAATTCAATACTCAGCAAGAATAAAGACGATTTTGCAAATTGGTTTTTGCGAATAGTTGGAAATAATAATAATTTATGTTACAAAAGTCAATGAGTCAGCTATAACTACATTCTTAGCATTTTCCAATAATTTACAGGTTTGTCAAGTTCTACATTTATAAATTTTCCAGCGCTGTAAGTACACTTTAAATAAAAGTTATTTATAATATCGAGAATCTTATATTTGCGCTTTAAATTACCCAAAAAGGTTCGAGAATTGCAACATATTGCAATTATGAGTCATAAAGACACTTCTTAAAATTAACTTCGAAGAGTTATTATGTTATGTGACCATACTATGCGTGCCATGAATGTTTAAATTTCCAACCATCAAGATTGAAACAAATCTTTATTCATCAAGCAGATGTTTTGAGTTAATTTGAATAACAAATCCTCTCCTCCTTTCTTAAGGTGAAACGTGCCAAACCAGGAAGATAAACGAAACAATTTTTTTTTTTAATTTTAACCAGCAACCAGACAGCCTCATGTCGAAGACCTTAGTTCATCAAGCTTTGTTCAATATATACATTTTGAATCTTCTGCCAGCATAGCAGACTACTCTTCAATTGTGAAACATTGTAGGCATTGCACATTGTCTATGTAGCTAGGTACCTACTTTTACGTGGAAACGATGACGAAGAAGATGGTATTTATGCGATTGTAAGCTTACAGACCCCAATTATGTTTGAGACCTGGTGAGACCTTTGAAAATTTTTTTTTTTTTTGAAAAATTGGTCACGATTAACCTTCTTAACTCTCTGTCATTTGAAAGAAGTCACTTTTTTCATTGGTAATGAAAATTTTTCCACAGAAAAACCATATTGTACAATGGCAATGTTCAAGCTATGTCAATGATGAAGTTCATGGGGTAACGGTGAAGATGACTCTTTTCCTGGTCACGATTTTAAATTAGATTCACTAAGATTTGTATCTATATAGGCGACCTGTTGTGGTGCTATTTTAAAACCATAAACGGTAATTGCGTCTAGTATGGGAGTGAGTGGGTTTAGTTTGAAGTTTAGTATGTGGAATAAATACAAAAAAAAGGGAGTTACTTGTTGATTTAGTTGATTTTGCTTACATTTGAATAACTAAGCATAATTATTCAAATATAAGGAATAGCTTAAGTGTATTAAAGGTTAATTTAAGCCAAGCAGATAGTGATGAAATTGTTCTATCATATGGTGACACCATAACCTTTATTTAACCTTTTAGAGCAATGAAAATGTTGTGCTTCATATTTAAAATGTTAAATGATGGAAAGACTGGGTATGGCTAAAATAAATTTCACCTGTTAGATAAACTATTTTTAAAGTAGAATTTAAAATAAGAAAATGGGTGGCCATGACATTAGTGGATTTATTTCTTCACTTCTAACTTATTGCGTTTGAGATTTATGCGGCATTCATTTCTAGGTAACTCCAGCTATAGTCGAACTTTTCTAAATATCCCCAGCATAATATCGACGCCACCAGATGTCATTTTTTTTTGTTCTTGAATTTTGAAGAAAAAAAATCATTTCCCAAGCCAATTCTTGATGCAAATCAATCCAATTTCGTACACTAAATAATTAAGGAATGATGAATTCAGTGAAAACATCAATACCGGCGGTAGGGTGAACTATAGTATACTAAAAACGTGGGCCTTACGTTTAAAATATAACGTGTAATACGTTACGTATTACACGTTCACGTTACGATACGGTTTCTTAGGTGCTTGGATATTTACATTGTGTAAAAAAAACGACAAATTATACTGGGGACTCGCACTTTTCTTGTTTGTATTCCAAATGGGGGCTACACAAAAACGTTCGTCTGTCTGTCTGTCGGCCTGTCTCTTAGTTCGGCTACAGTCTAAACGGATGGGTCAATTTTCCTTAAACTTGGAACTTCGTACTTTCTGAATACTCCCCCGACTGTTTTTTTTTGCATTTTTTTAGGACAAAAAATAACGGAACCTGTAATTCAAAATTTTTAGCTTAAAACGAAATTGTTATTTTTCTCAAAATCAGCTCCACAGATAAAAAAAAAAATTCAATTACTTTTAACAGTTATAAGCTGCTTTTTAATAAAAAAAATGGTTCCGAAAAAAGCTTATTTATGCCACCTCCCTAAAAACCATTTTTTGATTTTCGCATTTCTCGAAAACGTCTCAACTGATTTTGATCAATTTTCTTATAAAAAATGAGTGATAACATTATGAATGATATTATGTACCAAAGTTTAAAAAAAAAAATATATTTTGGATTCTTGAAAAAAGTTGAAAATATTTCTCAAATGACTGCGTGTCGATTTTTATTAAACTTGGTGAAAAGAGGTTTTAAATATTATCTAGAAGATTTTAAACAAAAATTATTCTTTTAACTAAAAATTACGGTATACCTCACATATAAATGTTTAAAAACTGTTAAGGAATATCTTTTGTTGCTCAAAAACGACTCCTAAGATTTTGATAAAAAAATGTGTGTGTGTCAAAATTTAATATTTAAAATTATTAAATTTTACATTTTAAGTAAAGTTTTTTTATATTCATTATCTAATTAAGCGATTAAACCAACATTTTTTATACAGAAGCTTTTAATAAGTTTAATTAATATTGCGTATCAAAATTAAATAAAAAAATTTTTTTTTTTGAGTTTAAAAAAAAAATTCAAAATAATTTTTTTGAAAATTCGATATTTTGAAAAAGGTTCGGAAGGCTTTTTTGTGCTGTTCAATTATGAACTCCACATTAATAAATATGTACTTAAAAATTGTTTTCTTAAAAAAACGATTAAGTGTCCTATTTTGTTCCGTTTAGGAGGGTGGGCAATTTTCTAAGAAATTGAATTTAAATAGAAAACAACGGCAACACTAACGATGTAAGGTTATAGTATTTTTTAAGTTAGAGAACTATTCTTTAATTTTTTTATTAAATTTTTGGAGTTTCGAACTTATTGTTCAAAAACTATTCATTAAAACAATTTGATTTTCCAAAAAAAATTTAACAATGATTTTCTAGGTTTAGAAAAAGCTAAAGGTACATTGGTAAAAATGTATTTACTTTAAGTTATTTTCTTAGAAAATTGCCTCCTCAACCTAGAGACGCGGGAAACAAACCACCACTTCCATACGATTTTTTTTTTATTTTGACCATACAAAACACGCTGTGTACAGAAATAAGTATAATGTGCTTGTGAAATCACCTAATCTTGCACCAACTCCTTTTTATTTTATGCAATTTCAGTGATAGGCATGTTTACAAAGCGAAGACGTTCACTTATGCATTTAAATGATCGTTGAGCTTTAGACCATTATTATGTACATTTAAAACATTTGCTCTTATTATTAAAGATAATTATAATTATTTTCGTTTTAATTTATTTCATTTACTCACCCTCAGCAACAACGTTTTTAATGCAACCAAAAATGTCTCATGTTTGTTTACGTTCCACCAGCTTTCGAATGCAAAATGCTGGCTACCATAGCGACTAGAAAAATCTTACTTTCAACACCAATGGTTCTGGTTCCGTGGTATCTTTCACTTAAATTTCATTTTCATTCCTATCTAACTACCACCAATAGCACCAGCCTTATAATTAACGCAGCTGAAATACCGCATCCGTGGCAAAAGATGCTTGCGTGCCATCAGCAAATTACGCTTTAACCAATTGAATCCGTGAACACCGGAGGAATATTGGTTACTAAATAACTAGTGACGAGCCTCATTTTTTTGTTGTATCAATATTTACATCAAACTTTCTTTGTGTTTGGTCATATATTGCATCCACAATGGAAAGCCATTAAATCACGTACCAAAAAAGACGAAATTATTTGTTATCGTTGTCTTCGCAATGTGTGACAATTCAATTTGCAAAAATTACACTTTTTGAATTTCAAAGTTAATATTGTATCTGAGAGATTTTAAAATAAAGTCAACTTAAACAAAAGAAAGACTCACGAACGCACAATTCGACTTTCAGGGCTCCTGAAGTAGTCCATTCACCTCAAGGTGTCATCCGGTAGAATGGAAGATGAAGAACGTACAAACAGCGATTCCGAATGAAAACGTGGAAAAATTTCTAAATAAAAGAAATACTGCATCAAAAATACTGTGGAATATTGGAATCTCGTATTCAGGTACCACAACGATGAATTATTATTGGAGTTTGAACATGACGAAGTATTAAGATATTGTACAGATAGGGATGCTGTATGGAATTTTTCGATTTGTAAATGGGAATGCAGAGTATAGAGAAGGAGGAATTTTGGTTGTTGAAACCCAAAGGAGGTGTTTTTTGTTTGTGAAAAATTTGATAAAAACAAGGAAATTTCATAAGATGTCAATTTCCGGATGGTTAACAGGGTTTGGAATTTTAAATGAACATCAGTGGCCATCGCCTGCTGGTGACGAAACGGAAATTAAAACTTTATGGATTCGATTAATTTATGATTACTTTTTTGTGTGTAATTTAACCATCTGAAAAAGAAAAGAAATGTGAAATAATATCTAGTTGGAAGTGTGATGACCTTTTTAAGAAATTTTGCAAATTCTATGAAATAAAATAAAAAAAAAAAATAGTTTCCTTTATCTAAAATACAAGACTAAACCGTAAATGATATTTTTCATAGTTTACCTATTATGGGGAAATCCGTTTGGGGTCTATGTCTATTTAAAAAAAAAACACAAAAAATTCGAAAAAATGAATGAAATATTTATTTGAATTGATAGTTTGAACCTTGCAATTTAATGTTTAAAGATAATTTCATGCAAATGTTGACCGCGGCTGCGTCTCAGGTAGCCCATCCGCTGAGTCCAATTTTGGCATACTCTTTCACGCATATCGGCCGGTATCTCACGAATGAATGCATGGATGTTGGCTTCCAGTGCGTCAATCGAAGCGGGCTTGTCCCTATAGACATTAGCCTTGACATACCCCCACAAAAAATAATCTAATGGTGTCAAATCGCACGATCTAGGCGGCCAATTGACCGGCCCGAAACGTGAAATTAACTGTTCACCAATTGCGCCATTGTTTCGCGTGCTGTGTGGCATGTGGCACCGTCTTGTTGAAACCACATATCATGCAAGTCAAGAACTTCCATTTCGGGCAAAAAAAAGTTTGTTATCATCGCTCGGTAGCGTTCACCATTGACAGTAACGCTGCGATTCGCATCATCTTTGAAGAAATATGGCCCAATAATGCCGCCGGCCCATAAACCGCACCAAACAGTGGTTTTTTCGGGATGCATTGGTAGCTGTTGCAATGCTTCTGGCTGATCTTCACTCCAAATGCGGCAATTTTGCTTATTTACGTACCCATTCAACCAAAAATGAGCCTCATCGCTGAACACAAGCAGCGCGCGATGAACATTTCGAACCGAGCACGAATTTTGATAGTAAAATTCAATAATTTGCAAGCGTTGTTCATTTGTAAGACCATCCATGGTTAAATTGCAAACCAAACTGAAGCTGTTTGACAGTGACACAAGGTACTAAACACACGTCAGCTGTCAAAACCAGTGTTGCCAAAACCAAACCAGCAATAAAAATATTATGTTGAACAAGAGTTTAACCGCATTTGCTGCAAATTTAGCACAAGGCATTTTTATGTGGTTCTCTAAAGAAGACATTTTATTTTGGGTTGCTCAATTTAAACGGTTTTTATTTCTTCAATTTTCCTCAGAACTACGTCTCAATTTATTTTGCGAAAAAATCACAATGATTTTGCGGAAATGACCTGATTTTGAGAAAATTCTGTAAACAGAGGTACTTCCGCGAAATAAAAATGATTTCTTTATAACCCTTTGTCACTTTATGCCGATTTGTTAAGTGTCATTCGTGTGAATTAATTTAAGAAATAAATTTAAAAATATTTTTCTGGAAGTGTTAATTTTTGTTCAATAAAACTCTGGTGTGCTATTTCCGGGTGCAATCGCAACAGCAGTGGAAAAATTAAACAAACGCTTTTTTTATTTCACCAATACGAATTTATTTAAATTTATTTTAATAAAATGCACAAATCACTAATACTCATAATTGAACAACAGTTGATAACTACATATATTTGAATGTTAACAAAAAACACTCATACGCCACAGTGAATTCTGAAAAACAAATACGTTTGGGAAAATGGTCCTTTCTAATGATTTTAAATAGTAACCTATACAGAAAGTCCTGAATCTCCCAAAGTTGAGCTTTTGATATGTTAAGAGATTTAAAATAAAAGAAGTTTTCAATTGCCAATAGTAATTATTTGAAATTGAGATTTGTTAAGCAATAAAAATTATAATAGCTCTCTCTGTTGCTAAAACTCCAGTAAAAATAAAACAGAATAATTCAAATTAAATAAAACTAAATTAAAGTCAACAATTAATTACTTTCGTCTGCATTCTCATTTGCACTTGTTTAAAATTTCAAACATAATTTAAATCAAATAATTAACACATAATCAAGTATCAAATACTAAACCAGTATCTATTAATGTATAAAGATGTTTAAAACGTCATCGTATTTGCGTTTAATTTATAATAGGTACATATTCACAAAGATTTTAAAAGATACAAACTGACAGCCGAACATATTTACTACCTTGTCTATGAAAAATGAAAGCTGCTGTTGATTCTGCCTCACTGCCGTAAAAGAAAAATCAAACGAAAGTAAAAAAAAAACATAGGAGATGCAATGTGGATTTATTTTTGTTTGTGTTCGTCATGCGAAAATCAAATCAATACAAAAATTAAATGTTTAATTTATTTTGCAACTTTGACAATTGCCATATAAGTGAATAAATTATTTACAAATATTCAAACAAGAATCAAATTTCTCTTTTGATAATCCTACACTCTATGATTTATATGTATGTGTATACACACACATGTTTATGGATAATTTTCTAGAGTTGCATATAAAAAACACAGGTGTTGTATTGGAATAAGCATTGAACGTTCAATTTTATAACGGCATTTAAATGATTGCATGTTTTGAATTTATCTATTTATTCCTAAAAATTATAAAAGTTTTAAATATGCCAAAAAATTAAGAGATACAAAAACAAGCATACGCCCCAGTGAACTAGGCACACAGGCACGTTTAGTGAACAAAAAAAAATTCAATCGATGGTATTTATTTATTGAACAAGATATGTGATGCATACATAATGATCTTCTACTGAAAAACTAAACCTTATAAAATGATAAATATGCGTATTGCTATATAATCCGTTTGATGCTGAGGCTAATATGCAGTACCATAAACTTTGTTGTTAATACGGTTCTTTCAAACACAGATTATAATTTCCTTTCTTAACAGAGAATATTTTTGATTGTAGTTTTATATTCAAAATTATATATGTAAGTTCAATGACAACAGAGGAGCATTCTATAAATACCTAAGTATGACTTGAATTTAAATATTTTGTATTACATTTAAAATATCCTATTTATGCAAGAATAGACCTTGTACTAAAACTAAAGCTCAGAATTTATATGCATTGAATTATAATATTTAAATAGAATAAAAATAACCTGAAATTCATATTGAAAAAAATTCACCTGCAGCATTTTTAATTTGATTCGATAATAATAAAAAGAATCAATCAAGTTCAAGGTTGTCTGCAAAATACATAACCTTGAAAAATAAAACATTGCTAAACAACAACCGGCTTTTGACTTAATATCCAAATAAATGATGGCTTTTCTTCTCTTTTCTTCTTTCGCTTTTTTTTTGTGTGCAAAGAAATTTTAAGGCTTACAACAAAATTTGTTTGTCACGAACATTTTATGAACATTTTATTTAAAGGATTTGTCTTTTTATTTAACTTATTGTTTGTTGCATAATATGTGGAATTTTATTTTATTTCAAAATTTTGCAGCTTGAGTGAAAATGTATACAGAGACACGTGATAGGTACTTTTGCAGAGGTGTACAAACCAGGTTTGGATAAAAGAACTGCGATAACGGAGCACTTAAAGTATTAGTAGTTATGTTCAGAAATAACTAGCTTTTTATTGTGTTCTTAAAAGTCGCACGAACTTGCTCAGATATACCATAATCCACAAGCATAGTTTATTTGAAGGTAATATTATTATATGAATATACAAAAATGAATAATATAGCACGGTGTTGCACATATGCATAAATGAAAATTACCACTTTTCTCCAAGTTTAATACAAATCGGCTGAGTTGTTTGTGAAATATTGAGTTTTAAACATTTTGATAAACAATTTTTTTATAAATAAAAATTGATCAAAATCAGTTTAACCGTTTTAGAGAAAAGAGAGTGCTTTTGGACTTGTTGAGTTAAGGGTTTATTTCAATTTGGAAGAGGTAGCCACTTATGAACTCTTTTATTAACAGACATTTCTTGACATTTTAAAGTATTTTCGAATAGGGGGCTGGTAGATTTTAACAGTTCATGCCTTCCATATTTTCATTTTTTAGACACTAAAGCCAAATCACTATTGCATGGTCAGGGTCATCGAAAATAAGACGGCGGTGGTCATTTGCACGATGTCATGTCATGATATATATGGCCATTTCTAATAATAAAACCCGTCCACTATAGTCCTTATTGTCAAAATCAAAATAAAGTGCATGACTGGGTCCCACATATTTGTTCTAATATACGAAAATTGTTAAAAATCAACACACATAATTGTAAATATATTGTGCCAGCAAATTACTTCCAACCACTTTCACCATTCAAAATACTGACACATTCCTCAAATGTCAGATAACTCTATCTTATTGTTAAATAAAGTCTGTGTATTTCTTGCATCTTGCATAAGGGAGTGAAAGACGTCTCGATTTTAGTTTATTCTTTTTCCAAAAACACTAAGGGGATTTATGCAACGTCGTAAAACACTAGATAAGTTTATCTTTTGGTAAATGACCTGTAAAATTTTGTATGGGAAATGGTTTACGCAAATTGGATAAAATTATCTAAGGATTTTTCTGCGGAAACTTATACAAATTTATTTGGATAAACTTATACAAACGTCATTGTGACATTTAGAATTAGACGTGTATCTAGAATTATCAGCCATAACTATGGTTAGTGTTAGATCTTCTAAAATTGCATCCTCTTTTTTTTCTGTTTATCTATTGTTAAAAGTTAATTAGAAGGATTTTACTTTTTTAACAGAAAATGCACAAACCATCATTTTTTTCCGAATAGTTCTAAAATGAGTGAATAATTAAAGACAATTTGTTCATATAATTTTATTAATTTCTGTTTCTGTTTCTGTTATTTTTGGCGTGTTTTATTTAACTTTATATTTTTTCAGGATATAATTTTTGGCACAAATAAATTTTTGACGTTTGAATAAAAGGGACGTTCACGTAAACTTTTGCGTAAACTTATCACAATTAGTAAACTTATCTCGTTGCATGAATACCCTTACTATCTATATCTATAAGTAGAGTAGTAGTAGGAGGGATTTGGTTGAAAAAAATTACATCAGGGATTAGCGATGCCTTCACAGAAAAGAAATGGAATTCCCATGCAAAATATCGTTAAAAAGTATGTAATTCACACCTGTAACACAGTTTTTCTCCGTGCTTAAGTTAAGCCCCGAGAATTATCTGCGCTTAGCTAATGCCGAAGGGGATAAGTAAATATTGCAGTAACCATGTAGATTGCTTAGCACCGACGCCATTTATTTCGAAAAATTTCCTCCAATTGTAAGAAACACACCTGTCATAAGATAATATTTAAATAATTTTGTATTTTAGCTGCTCCATATATACCTATACTTAAATTTAAACAAAAAATCAATATTTTTTGAAAAAATTCATGTATCTACAGTAAAGGTGTTATTTTCCTTGTTACTTAAGAATTAGAAGAACAAAATTAGGTGAACTAATATCTCAAAATTCAAATAAGATATCGTTGTTTATAGTGTTCGATTGATGGTAAAAAATGTTGCAATTGATTTAAAACTAACTTCTAGATGAACTAGATATTTAAAACGTAAAACAAAAGTGTTGTCATTCAGATCTGATCTTCAAGTTTCTGGCTTATCGGGCATTTAGTTAAACATCGACTAAATAATTTGTACCGAACATAAAAAAAAAAAATAACAAAACAGACAAGAAAGCGAGTTATTAAAATCGTGTTTACAAAACGTTTTATTGTTCTTAATTTCAATTCAATAATCAAATCAAATGTGTTATTATAGGAAGGCTTTTTATTTGGGTAGTCCTGTGAGGACAACATGTTGCACAAAAAAAAAAACACAAGTATCTGCAATTAAATATATGTATGTGTACATAATATCGACCACCTTAAGACATTTTAATTTAATTTAAATGGAACTTAATTGAAATTTCTGTTCGCAAGTGACAGCTAAAAGTTAAATTACAGTAGATATCTTTTTTTTTTAGGTTCATTTGTGGATAATTGCAACAAGTCACGTGCTACGTATGATTTTTAATTCGTTGCAACGGATGTAAACCATTTCAATGCAATACAGTTTTTTCTTGTAATATGTAAAACATTTTCTTTAACATGATAATATTTTTAATTTTTTTGTTGGGTTTATCTACATTAATATGGCATTGCATGTATCATTTTTTTTATAATTTAAGAGCATTCAAATGCTTATGACTATCAGCTTTACAATTTTGAAGACAGTGCGATTTTTTTTAAAGATACTAAGGTCCAGTTTGTCAGTGTCAAATTAAAGATAAGCCTGAGTTAACTCATCAAATTTGGTGATTCAATTCAGTATTAACTGAACAGATTCCCTCTATATTTTATGCTCCGAGTTTGTTTTGTCGTTCCGCAAGCATTCTTCACCGAAAAATTGCTTCCTCAGTTAACTGCGGGTGAATTTATTTTGAGTTAGTTTACTCTGGTTTAACTAACCACTGAAAAACTGGGCCTAAGAGTGCGTTTGCTGATACGAAACACAAGTATTTATGTTCAACTTAAACGCTTATGTTCTTTTTTTTCTCAGCGTGAACTGTCACATAACCTCTTATGTTTAGCTTAAATACTAAGGTTTCGCTTTAGAAAATGGGCCTAAGATGCTTATTGCTTATATGCAGATTATAACACAAAACTATAAAAAGTTACAATTCAAGTGGATTTTAACAAGTGTATATTTGTTTGTACTAACGCAATAAAAATGTAGTAGAATGGGACTTACAAGTGTAATAGACAAATAGATCGATTTATCCCTTTCTGTCACTAATAGAAGTGCTGGCTACGAGTAGAGAAAAGTCTCGATCCCGCTTTAGGAAGCTTAGACCAAGTAGGCATCAACACTACCTCGAAATAATCCACGATGAGACAGTATTTGTAAGACTTAAATTAACCGCAGAGTTTCAGCGTTCTGGTGGAAAAGATTAAAAATTACTGGATTCCATTTATCGATCCTACTTATTAACTCCCAAAAGAGTTAACTCCCAATGAACTAATTCCCACGAATAATTGTGATTTGATTCAAGTGAACTAACTCCTATTTTTTTAAGGAACTAAAGCACAACGTAGAATGAATTAAGTCTTAATAGTGGGACAAAAATATAAAAAAACCCAATATTTTTTGGCCAAACGAACTAACTCACAATTTTACCCAATTTGTTGCTTCGCCAAAAAAAAAAAAATTCAAATTAACTAACTCCTAATTTTTTCTCATTGGGACTTATTAGAAATAAGTTCATAATGAACAAAGCCCTACCTCCCAAATTTATGGACTAAGTCCCACTTTTTGTGGAAGTAAGTTCATTTCTAGTGGGAATTAGCTCTTTTGGAAGTAAGTTTGTAGGGCCAAATTTATCTATGTTAATATTTATAAGCTTCTCCTAGATTCAAAGTCTAGGTCGATATTACTTCCACAAAAAAGACAGGGACTATACCCAGATGTGAAATTTTTCAATTTGAACACCTCGAACTGAAAGCTACTGCTGCTGTTATGGTTTAAGGCTACACAGTGGCCATTGACTTAGCATTTGAGATAGAAAATCTTATTTCATTATGACAATCATATTCTTAACAGAAAACTGTGAAAAAAGGCAAAAGTATTAAAAATAATTTTTTTTTATTTATTTTTTTTTGGTTATAAGAAAATTGGTTGGGAAAAATTTTGGAATGCAAGACGATTTGTTTTTGCTTAGAAGTAGCTGTGTGCGAAACTTGAGCAAAATTGCTTGAGCTTGAGATTTACAGGAATAACACAAAAATAAGACAATTTTCATTAACACAAAAATAAAATAATTTTCGTCAAAGCTTTATTTCCGTTATGCGATTTTTTTTTGGTAAAATACCTGAAATGCAGTTTTATTACAATCTGTTTTTTTTTATTTTATTACAAATGTTTCTTCGAAACTGTTTCAAAAGTTTTGCCTAGGTAAAAAATTAATTTTTAATGTTCGAGTTATTAATATTAGATTTTCCTCATTGTAGTTTCCGAATTTAGAAAATAAAATTCAAACATATTTAGAATTTCATGACTCAAAAACAACAGGTCTTACAAGTAATCGTAATAAGACAATTATGTAGGATATTTTAGGCTGTACAAAAAAGCTTTAAAATAATTTGTTTGAGATAATTGGTTAGTAATGTCCTTAAGAACAAATTATTTTTTAACACATTATTTTTTTATTTTTTAAGGCTTTGAAAATCGTTGCATTAGTAGAAAATATCAATATTGCTTAAGAATTTTTCGAATACTAAATTTCAAGCACAATCATATGAACTCAATTTATCAGTTAATTTGTAAGAAGTGAATAATATCAATTGAACTTTTTCTTTGAGGCTTAAACTGACTGAACACAATGGTGTAGCTGCAGCACGTAGCAGTGTCAAAGTTCATAGGTACGCAAGAACGAAGTAATGTGAAGCTGTCAATGCAGCAAGAAAAGTAGCTGCAGCAAAAGTTGACTCAACTTTAACTTTTGTTGCTCGCTACAAGCTGCATTTGAGATAACATTTAGGATCGTCCTATACTTTTCTCTTTCTAATGAAAGCTAGTCATGGGGAACTGCGCTACACCATTGTAGACATCGTTTGCTATTTGTATGTGCGATTTGAATGACAGCTTCTGCTATAGCGATTTATTTAGCTACAGCTGCATCCCATTGTGTTCACCCCAGTTATGGATATAACTCCCAAAAAAATAATAAGGTAATCTCCAATTTTTTGTTTTCTTGAAAAAGTGCATACACATACCTAAATACATTTAACCGGTATGTTATAAATTAACTCATGTCAAACAATTTTTTAAAAAAATTTTGTAACTATGAATTTTTATTTTCCTTTATTTAAAAATCAAAGCTGAATCATTAAATTAAAAATAAAACTGATTTGTTTCAATTGTTATATAAAAGTTCAATAACAAAAAAATATTCATAAAGCTACAACCTTGCTTAAATCTCTTCTTCTTTGTATTCAATGCTAAATCGTTACAATGTCAAAGCTTGTCTTGAATGAACTGTAAGCAATCCTTCGTTTTGACTTAAGATACTAGGTCAAACCTCAATCATTCTGTCGCCTATGCGATATATTATGTATTTATATCAAATATAATTCAAAAGATTGAAAATGTTTTTTTTTTTTTTTTGCAACTACAAAATATGTATGTATATTTTACGCACAAAACTGGTTTTAAAAAAACCCCAACAAAACCTAGGCATTACAAAAATAAAAAAATAATAAATAAAAATCTAGGTACCTATACACATTTGTAATACAAATCAACTTGTATATCGCTCAATGCAAACACAAAACATAAATGGAAAATGAAAGTAGTTTTGCACTCTCGAATATACAGCAATATACAACAACCCAGTATGGTATTATAAATATTTTATACTTTTGCAGCATCAAGCAGCGCTTCAATTTGAAAGATGTTGAGAGTGAGGTATCATCGCGTATAGAGAAAACGCGCAAAAAGTCCCACTCCCCCTTCAATAATATATATGCTATACTCCAACCTCAAAACAGATGAAACAATAACAGCATCAATCCTAAAGTAGTGCCTTAATGCCTCCTCGTTCAACTATAAAAGCTTCGATGGAAAGAGGAGGCAAACGAACTCTACCTACAACAGCGCGACTACGACGAGATGATTGCATTGTATAACCTACCTTCTGGGTTAGTAGCACTTAAAGATACAAAAACGGATTTGTATCTGGATTTATTATTGCTTTTCGCATTTCTCGGAAGCAATCATACAGCAGCAAAATAGGTTCACATAATAAATAAATAAGAGGAGGCTAAAGCTATGCACTTCATAATATGTCCAACTTACCGGAAGCATTATTGCAGCAATTTCGTTAGTCCTTTTCAAAAAGATGATGAATCTTCAGAATCGAAAAAGAAAACTTGCAGTTTCGTTTGATTGTTGAAAATCTCTGATAATTTTTGTTTAGTTCCAAAAAATTGATGAATTGTTGATATTCTTCTAAAGTAAGATATTAAAACTCGTTTTTTTTCTCGAAATAATTCCAAACACGCGAAGTTTTTTTTTTAAATATTTAATTTTTCACTTTTACTTTTTTATATAAAATAAAAAAAAAATAAATCAAAAATGTTTAACACATTATCACGTGAAAAACCATGAAATTCCGTTCGATTTTTAGTTATTTATGTCGTGCTGGCAAGTTATAGTAATGTCTTCAGATACTTTTTTTTTTGCTTATTTTAATTTAATCCACGTATCTTTTGTGAGACAAACTACTTCTATGCCTTTGGATAATATCTTTTCTTATTTTTTTTTTTATGTTCACCCGAGTGAACCAACAATTCAATTCAAGAGACACCGATGCACTGATTTTGTGTGCCACCTTCAACCATCTACCACAGGTGCTAAGAGCCACAGATACGGATGGCTGTTGCCATCTGAATTGAGTGGAAAAAGATACAAAACCACATGTAAGAATCCATAGTTACCAAACCACCTTCGTTGAGAGCTTGAAAACACAAGAGATCAATTTCCAATTCCACTCAAACAGAGATAAAAAAAATTAACAGAATGTTAACAGAGCATTAACAGAATGAGTGAAAAAGAGTGATTTTGAGAGAACTTCAATGGATTGTAGTGGGTGGTTGCTGTTTTTTTTTTTTTTTTTTTTTTTTTTTACCGGTAAACTGTTGAATGCGTTATGCGTCGTCTGATTTTGAAGGCACATTATGTTGTTTTCCAACAACACATTTTTTTGTGTGTCTCTCTCGGTTAGTGGAAGAAAATGAGAATCACTTTTAGGTCCATTGGAGCAAAATACTTTAATGAGATGAAACTACACTCATGGCTTTTTGATGAATAGTTTGTTCAATTCGGGAGTAAAACGTGACAGATAAAAATTGTTAACTTTAGAGAGATGCATGAAGAAGACGATGTTTTAGGTTAAAAGGAATCTCTTGAACTACTTTGAAGTTGTATGAAAGTGCGATTTGTAACGAAAAGTTCCTTTTTCCCGCCAAATTAAAAAAAAAATTATTTTAAAGTGTTGCGCGTCTTGTAGACAGACACTTTTAGGGAACAATTTTATTTGAAATGTTAATAGAACGTTGGCCCGTTAGAAGTTTATCACCACATCGATGAATCCTTTTTTTTTTTGAATAAGTAGGTATATAAGAGGAAGTCCTGTAAATGTATTAGAGGTATTAACAGTTATGATGTTCCAACGGCAATTAAGTCAACAGAACCTTATTCAAATAAAAAAACAAAATTATTCATTGGTCAACTAGAGGTTTTGATACTCACTTTGAATGGAGTTCTTTTGAGCTGTATCAAAGTTTCATCAAATTCGTACAAACTTTTAGGATCTAGCTGACGCATACACAGATGTATAGATAAACAGACCGACGATTCTAAAAAGTACTCTTGATTTGGACCAGAGCTTTTGATTTTATGGGTGAAAGGGGTAATTTTTTTGTAAATTGCTCGAAAACTATCAGTTTTTTTTTGAAGAAATGTCAAGTGTAAAATTGTAACTTATAAACTTCTAAAAGGTGTCTTATAAAACTAAACAGTTTTTTTACCCTTTTGTTGGTGTTGAACTTGGGTTACACTGAATCAAAAAAAAAATTGTATTATAACATTTGTGCACGTTTTCCTCCAAATCTATTGTTTCTATGAATAAAGCGATGCAATCTTTTTTGTGTAGAAGTATATATAAGCTACAATTTTTATCTTAATTTTTGTATTTGAATTTGAAATTGATAGTGGTTAAGGTATTTACAAAAAAAAACTGAATTTTAACAATTTAGCCCCCAAATTCCCTGAAAATGCTATAGACCAAATTTAGCTCCCCACCAAAACTCAGCTTTTCGGAATTTTTTTTTTTTGAAGTTTGGACATTTTTATTGTTTCATTTTACTGGGTTAATGGAATTTAACGATTATAAAAAGAATCATACTTAACAACTTAAAATATGTAAAAAAAAGAGAGAAAGAGTTTTACTATTTTAAGTGTAAAAGAAGATCGAGGAATTTCATTCCTTTTTGACGACGAAGAGATTAAACCGGACATTCCTTTGAAAAGGCTTGGAATTCTAAGCTTTTTGCATTGGGTAGCCTCCAAGGTTTTGTCTTGATCCACATAAGAGCTACTTTTGTTGTCGATAGCAATTATTGGTATTGATAGAAGATTTCATCCTCATTTTTTTCAGCCATCTCATATCACATTTTTAGTATATTGTATATTTAGTATGTTTTGCAGCAGTCTAGGGCCTCCGATAAATTGTTCGGCTGAAAGTCGTTGGTTCTCTAATTATAGGACCTTAGACTTAACGTACTGATACGGAAATAGTTATCCTTATTTCTTTTGCAGGGTTCGACATCAGTAACCCCAGTGCAATTATTTAAACAAAACTGTGGCATATATGTGTGTAGGTACAGGAAGGTATGAAAATCTTTTTAAGGAAGCTTGTTCTTCCCTCTTATAACCTTCTCTAGTTAAAGCTTCTTCCATTGTTGGTAAACCTATAGTTCTCAGATACTTTAAGTTTATTTAGAGCTTTTGTTAAGTTAATTAATTGTTAAATAAATATACAGTTTATTGCTTTTATCTTTAACTATATAAGACTTGAAGATAGTTTAAATTGAAGTCGACATTTTATGTTAGGTAACAGGTATTCATAATTCTAAATGAAGCTTATTAAGTGCGGTTATCGTGCAATAAATTTATCCAATTAACAATACTTCATCATATTATATGTACATATTTACAATCGAAGGCAGGTGCCTTTTTCACAAAATATATAACTCAAGAAAGGGCAGACGGGATCATTGTCTCTGCACAATTTTGGTTGGTCTTTGTATCCGCTAACGTGCATTATGCCCACCACGCCGCCGCCGCTTATCACCACAATTTTAACTGCACTGAATATTAAAAGTACTTTGTGTGTCCAAATTTGGCTGATGGCAGTGGCGTAACAATATGTATATATGATGATATAACTACCCCGTCGAGTTGAAGTGTTTTCGAATTTTGCCAAGCATTTTGAATAATGAAATATATTTAAAATATCGTTTTTTTTTGTAGGTAATAGATGATCTACCGTTTTGTTAAAAGAAATCTTTCCAAAAAAGCATGTAAACTTCAAATAACAACGAATTTGTACTTCCCATATACAGTTGGTGTGCGGGTTCAAAACAGTTTCAGAGGTATTTTAATCAATTTCTTTCTAATTTTGTTGCTTTAAAATAATTTTCCATTTTGTATACTAACATAATACTGCCTGCAACTTAACTAACTTTTGGCAAATGGATAAAATATAGGCTCCAATATCTAATTTATTTCAGACTTAAGAAATACAGTGTGATCGCACATAAGAGCAAGTTCGTGCGACCTAATTGTGTATATTTTTTCTGTCTAATTAATCAACTAATTTTTTTATAAGGACTTGAAAAAATATCAATTTCATTTCTAAATAATATCATAGCCAAGATCATAGAAAATTGGACCGCTTCTATTTTTGATAGCTCAGGGGCATTTTTGAGAACTCCTATCTATGGGCCTCATTCCTCATATAGTTTTGTTTCACCACTGCGATTCCTAAAATGAATTTAATTATAGCATGCAGCACACTTTGCAACGTGTAAATATTTCAAAACACCAGTTGAACCAGAGGTGTGTTAAGTCCGAAGGGAATTTGCAGAACCAAACAGGGTTGGGGCTTGATTCTAAAAACTTTTAACGTCAAATGCCCTTGTCAGTTTTTTTTTTTAAGCGAACTTTGTTTAAGAAAATAATAATGTAGGGCTGGAATGTCAACTGTCATTCGAAAATTCACATTTTGAAATATTTAGGAAAAACGCACACTATGGATCTTTGCATCTTTTTAAATTCACCTTTGGTAGCTTTAATAAGAGCCATATTATGTCATTTCCATGTTTATATGAAAACTGGAGGGCTCATTTCAAATAAGTTGTCTGATAGAAATAACAACCTTCCTTTTCAGAGTAATTCGTACATAAATAATTACATTTACTTCATGCACATAGGAATTAAAGTGAAAAATAAATTCAACCGGTCTTTTTGACAAAAATGTATATGGACAAATTGTTACAATTTTTAGTTCCTATATTTAAATTGTGATTGATTGATAAGAGCCGTGCTTCGCTAGTCGGAAATAATGTAGAACCATTTCATCCGTATCAACAAACAACCTCAACCTGTTGTCGCAAAAGTGAAACCGGAGAGTGTCTAGGTCTACGTCTTTCTTCAGCCAAAAATAAATATCAAAACAACAGCGATATTAATTAGCATGGCTTCCGAAAAGCCCGGATCAGCTAAAAAAAAATAAAATATGTACATAGTTCGAATTGTCATACCAAAATCTTATCATAATTAAACCAGTTTTTAGTGACTCGATGTTATTTCATCGGTGATCAGCCCAACTGATATGTAGATGGATATTACTTAACACGAAAAACTGGTCAACAGGTCTTTAGGTCTGAATCCACACTTCGGTAAAAGAAAAAAAAAAAAAAACTATTGGTCCCAGTGTCCGCGAAAAGATATCAATTCAATATTATTAATATCATTGGAGCGTGTTTATTTTTATTTCATCGATTTATGACTTTGTTTTCTTTTTCTTTTTGACGGAAAGATATGCCAGAGTCTTTGGAATGGATTGAGAGTGAAAGTATAGTCGGCATGTGATGTGCGTATTGAATAATAGTGGCGCAACTTGCTGTGCAGAAGACGCAAAACGCATAAACATACCTATAATACATTGTTATCTAGGAACTGGTGTGTCAGTAGGGAAGTGCATCCATCACTCTGAAAATGGATGACTTTTCAAGAAATTTAATCTTGACTTGAAGATATAGAGAGTGATCTATAGTTACGTTATGAGTGAAGAAGTTTGTAGGTAAATTATGGGTTGTGTTGTAATAGTATACCGATACTTTATTTGAATTCGAAATTAGGAGAGGAAAAATTTTAAAATTTTACCTTGCAATAAGACAATATCGGTGGTGGCTGTTAGGTATATGAAAATAATTATAGTAAATTAAGCTATAGATAGTTCAAGATCCAGCGACCTATAAGCTATTTTATAAGATCAAATTTTTGTGTTCACATCTTTCTTTTTCTAGCTTTCGTATAGAGATAGTTTAACAAACTTAATCGGGATTCTTTGTATACATTGCAATTAAATTGAAAGAATTTTAAACGAACTACAATTCGTGGTTAAAACTGTATATGGCCAATGTGATTAAAAATAATCGCGCAAAATTTTACATAGCTTGATGTTAAGATGTTACTAGTTAACAATTTACTAACTTTAAATCCATTGTTGTACTAGTAGGTACCATACTAAGCATGCTTTCTTAGTAAATTCCAACTGAACAGTGAACACACCTAAAACAGTGACAGTTCGTGGAAAAAAATAAGCAAACATACCTTTTTCACATTTGTTATTGTAAGTGACATATATATATTTATGGAGAAAAAATGATACTAAAAAGATAAAGTTGCCATTCTGTGATTCTTACTTTAGTAAAATGTTAAAAAGATAGTATAGATTTAAAATTTTTAAAATCGTCTTTTTAACATTGCATCATACTAAAAATGCTTTAACACGATACTAAATCGTCCAAAATGTTGCGCCAATAACTACCAACATACGAGTCTATGGTGGTATGAATAACACGGATAACCTGCTCGGAATGGCGAAATTTCTTGACTATTATGTCGTTTTCGAGTGGACGTTCGGAGCTACTCCTTTTTCACTCCTTTTACTCCAAATTTCCCATTTTCCATAGGAATAGAACAGTTCCGAAATCCAAACGAAAACGACATTAGTATTTTCATACCACGTGGCACACGTGCTCTGATGTTAATAGTTCAAAATGACATACCTATGTATTTAACAAGAAAATGTTACAAAAAATGTACTTTCATTTTAATTTTGTTTTGTTTAAAATAATTTTTTTTTTCAAAATCTTTAGATGCTAGGCGTTTTCCTTTGGAGGTGGCGAAGTACTTGTGAGTAGATGAAAACTAAAATATAGTACCTTCATCTACTCATATACTTTCATCGCTAGTAGATGAGGTTTATAGGAAAACTATTTCTTTGCGTGTCATTCAAAATGGCTAGCAAAGTACTTCGCAATTTTTGTCTTTTTTAAGGATAAATGCTTTTTTTCTCCATACAAAAACATCTCCTCCCATATAATCTCCTCAGTACTTAAATGTTCTATATTGAATATAGGAAGTAGTTCGAAGTATAGTTCAGTAATGAAGTAACTAAAGGTATTAAGACAAGATAAAAGCACCATCAGTAAAAAGAAATTAAGTAGTAATTTATTCCTGCTGATGTTTTTTTTTAGAATAAAATATAAAAACAAACAACCAAAATTACATTAATATTGAGGTTAAATTTTAGATTTGGCAGAATGAAATCGTTTCATTCATCATCTACTGGGAAGTACTAAAAAGTACATTGCAAATCCCAATGGAACACGGCTAATAAATTACTGATATCTAGCGGCCATATTATTCACTCGATTCATCCAGATTAAAAATTTAAATCCAGATGTAAAGCATACAAATTCAATGTAAGTTTTAATCTGGATGTATCTAGTGAATAATATGGCGGTAACTGTTAAATGCAAAAAACCAGCAATCTGAAACTTTGAAGACGATTATCTCGGAATTTTTTTTTTGTACATACCTACATACATTCGGCCAGTGAATAATTATTTTGTATGACACTTTTCATAGTCTGAATCGGACTGAATGGAGTTTCAGATTATTATTCCAATTTTTATTATTGAATTTAGATGTTGGTTTTCGTCTCCATTTGTGATGACTTTATAAAAATGAAATAAATAAAATATAAATTTATTATTATAATTGTTATTTTATTCAATAACAGTCCTTTATTATTATACAACTTTATTTTTAAATTATTGGCAACGCGTTTCGGAATAATTTCATTTTCGGGCTTGTCAAACTGAATTCAGACAAATTTATATTTTATATTTTATTTATTTAATTTCTTGCAAATCTACTCAAATTTTGATTTTACTCCTCTGTTTTTGTACATGCTACGAAATCAAGGTATGTTTATTAGAATACATGGTGTAATATTTCGCATGTTGTTATCCATTCCCTCTCCTTCATATTGTCACCGAGTGAAGTAATTCACTTTTGTTTTGTTTCTCTTTCTTTCTGTGTGGAGTTTTGTCACCCAGTGAATTTGTGAAGTAGACGAAAAGAACGAAAGAAAAATTCAACGTTGATTATCATACCAATACCATTCTTCGAAATTTTAATTCTGAGTTCCGAACCCTGTACATGAGATGTAGCAGCTCCCGACCCACATCCAACTCTTTGTCGGTAATGTAGATTTTAAATAACGGTTCAAGTTGTGTTCGCCTCGCCGTATGCCAACTCGTAAATTAATCCGTATTTATAATCGTAAAAATAACAAATTGAATTAAATTCATTTATCAAAAGGTATATTATTATTATTATAAGAACAATTTTTATTGTCGTGTGTATCATATTGTTTACCACGAGCACAACACACATTTTAAAGAGAAATCTACTTGTTACCCAAACAACAACTCAACCAACAAATTTAATTTTTACTTTGTTTATTGATGTAGAATGCCAAGCCGATTTCTGTTTCAGTTTTCCATAGAAACTCGCCCAAAAAAAGAGCTTTGTTTGTTTTTTAATAAAATTAAAAAAATACGCAGCAAGGAAGTTTCCTAGCTCGTTAATTCCATTTTTAATACTTATTTTTGTGTTATCCAATTCAAATCGCAATTTATATTTTATTTAAAGCAAAATGAGTAACAATTCAAAGGAAGTTATTCGCAAACCATTGGGTGCTTGCAACAAAAAACCTTTAGTCATCAAAGCGAGCAAATATCGAAAAATGATATCCGTAATAACTGGCCAGGACTTGGACAAAAAAGCTGCTGAAGAACAACAACGTTACAAGAATAATCTCAAAAAAGGATCTGATGAGCTGGTTGCCAAGTGGGGAAGAAGTTTCAAACAAACTCAAGAAGAAAAACACATTGACAGGGAAAACAAATTCGCTGAAAAAGCCCAGAAAGGTATTTGTTTGTTTTTTTTTTTTAATTTTTTTAATCATCCTCTATCTAATAGAAAAAGAAGACTACCAAAAAATAAAAGAAAAAGATGAAAGTATTCGGCGTGAAAAGATAGCAAGAGCTGAAGAACTTGTACAGAAGCTCAAACCAGGTCCCAAAGAGCTTAAAAGTGCAGCAATGCTAAGCGAAACACTGAAGGGTCGGGCTTTTCAACGAAATATAAACAAGGAATTCGAAGAAACTCTTAAAAAACAGACGGCCGAAAAAACCCTTCAAATGGAACGCCAGGCAATGCCATGGATCGAGGAAGAACAAAAACGGATATCGAATAATATTAAACGAAACAATCAAAACAAGGCTGAATTATTGAATACAATTAATGAGAAAGCTCGTCAGAAAGCTGAAAATACGGCACAGGCAGTGGCTGCTGAAAAGGCGGCCAATAGTCTATGTGATAATGATATAAAAGCACAAATCAACAGGGAACAAGAACTGTTGAAGAGAAAGCGAGAAGCTCTACGGAAGAATGCTCTTGAAGCGATGATTATGGTTGAACAGAGGAGAGCTCGTAAGTTATTATTATTATTTTTTTTTTTTTAATATGTATAATCCTCACTACTGAATCCGGAGAGTATAGGACTTATCATTTTTGGTACCAAAAGCCAAATTAAGAACAGTGGAATCTCAGATTTAAATTTGGATTCGCCTCCTTTTGACGGAACAAAGTAGTTTAATTATAGCTTGAGTTTTATAACTTGGGTCATCAAGATTAAAATCTTTTGTATTGAGGGAAAATGGCGAGCATTATTTCATATTTAATAAAAATGAAAAGTGATAATACTCAGCAGCCGGGCTTTTTAGAGCGGCTCAAAACACGCGAGCGTCTATCACGCCTCATGTTCCATTTGGAATCCACCGTATTCCACCTACAATGTTTTTTTTAGGGTACTGACTCTAGCGAGGAAGTGAAATCCTCCAAAAAGATATCTTGTCCTAGTATGGTGCCGCTCATCTCAGTCATGTTGATGGGATTTTGTCTACACAGATGTAAAGAATATTTCAACACTATTGGAGGGATGTAAAACTTTTAGGACAAATTGTTTACCAGCTTTCGTTAATCTGTAAAAACCTCTTACATATTCCCAGATTTGAAAAGTTATTCAAATATATTCCTATCCCGTAGTTCTTATGTTATTCTACACAAAATAACAAGTTTATTATGATTTATTTAATAGGTGAACAATTTCAAGATAAACTTCAAGGACAGCTTATCTCCATCTACAACGAGGGTAAAAAGAAAATGGAAGATTTAAAAAAAGATCATGAAGCGCAGGCTCGCCAAGATCAAGTTCAACGTAAGACATTGAACGCACAAAAACTTATCGCTCTTCAACCAGCTACCAGCAAGGAAGAGGAAAACCGCCTACGCAAGGATATCAGCACAATTCAACTGCAATTCAGTGCGCAAGAACAAGAAAAAATCGAAAGAAGTCGTCAGCAAAAATACGCTCGCATTCAAGAATATTTCAAAGAATTTAATGCCCAAAAAGAACACGATCAACGCAAAATTGAAGAAAATCGTTTCGCTTTGGCCAATCGTTTTAAGAACGAAGAAGTAAATGCTGCTTTTGTGGAAAAACAAATGCAAGGTAAACTCAAAAATGCTCAAGTATTGCGTAAAGCTCTTGCCGAACAAATAGAAGAACGTAAACTAACTGAAGCTCAAGAAAAGGAATATGACAAGAAATTGGCAACTGTTAGTTTTGCGAAGGACGACACTTTCTTCTTTGATTATGCCACGAAATTAGTCTCGGATGCTGTAAGAAAAGATAGGCCTTTGTTTCCGTTCGTCAAAGCCATCAATCAGTATAAGAAGGACAATGAGATAGATGTCGAACGGAAGTTGCCGCGTCACTTGGAATCACATTTGCGTATTGGGGTGAAAACGCCTGAGAACGAAATGCCGAGTTCGTCATATAAAGTTGCTCCAACAACTGTACGAAAATATGGATTGGATGAGCTTAAGGCGCTTAATGGATTTTCTGGTGGCAACAAGTAAACTAGAATTGTTTAATTTATTTATTTGAACTTTATATTTTTGGAATTGCAATGAATTTTCCAATAAAATCTCAATGAATTTGAAATGGAATTAGAAATTTAATTTGTTTTCTTGCCTAGTTGACTATGACATTAGTTAATCAAATAAAAGTGAACAATAAAAATGCAGATGACCGATTAAGGCTAGGTTTTCGAGATATTCCCATTTAAAATGGAAAAAATAAAATAGTTTTTTTTTCGCTATTTTTGAGGTTGATTAACAATGCGACGCAGTTTTGTTCAAGAGAATATTTGAAATGACACTTGAAAGTATTTATCTTCTACTTCAAATTATAGTTTAAATCTTCCCCAATATCGCTTTTTCTCTCATTTAGGACAATCGAGAAGAACTAGCAGCATTCACGAGACATCCGACTAGTTACCTGTTAAGATGTATTATTTTATTTTTACTTGATAACCCGAAACATATTTAACCTTAAAGTTTCTTGTTCGCCCGGAATTTTAACAGATAATTGCGAGTTTCGTCCGAACGATAATGATTTCAACCAGCCCTATTCTGCTAACGATTCGATAGAAACTTTCTATTCACGTGAATGCCTAAAATTATTTATTTCAGCCAGGTTCTACATTTCACTTTCGCTCGAAATGAAATTGAAGTCAATCTAATTTCAGGTGATATCAATTCGTGTGAAATGTAGAACCTGGCTGTATATCTTTCGAATGCAAACCTTAACCACTTGTTTTTGAAATTGTAAATAGAATATTACTATCTTAATTTTATTTTTATCGCAATTTATTCTCATTATGGAATAATCATTTCCTTCCCTCGGATATCAGAATGCAAATGTTCACGCGAAAGATTAGCAGAATTGGTGTGAACATGATACAGCTTCCGTTCGCCTCAGAAAAATAAGTGAACATTTTATCCCTTAGTAGCGTCCTAAATGTCATTTCTCACAAAAAGTGAAATTTGTCGAATAGTTAATATTTTTCGGATGAAACTCACAATAAGGCTGAATATGTATGTAGGTTCTATAGGGCAAGATTTGGATTTGTAAAAAAAGTCTACCTCACGGACATATTGATATATTCCTCGGTTCAGGAACGGAAAATTTGCTTACCCGCTAGCTCTTTGAGGGAATAGTGCGCTTCATGATAAAAATACATGGTTCTTAATTGCCCAATCCGCGAACGACGCAATCCAATATTCTCGCGATGATTTTTTCAAATATTCAACCCTATGAAAGATTAAATCGTAATTGGAAACTTAATATGAATCCCGAAAAAAACTATTAAAGAAATTCATGGTAGTGGAAAACCTCATACAAATTGTCATTACGAACGAATTCGGTGATACTTTTTTTCGGTATTTGGAAAGTTTCCGATTACTATGGAATTCGTGATAGGGCTGATTGAACACAAAAATATCAAAGAGCTGCCAAAAATGATTTGCAAATCTAATGATATTTTCTTTTAACGTCCAAAAGTTTAAAGACCTGTTGCAGGTAGTAGAAGTTTCATCTCAAATTAAAAACAAATATCAACACAATCTCAAAAAATATATTATTGTATTACTTTTAAGTCATGAATTTTGTTCGTAAATAATAAAAAAAGGCAAATACTGGTATTGTTATCTTCTTTCTTTCCGCATTTAATACGTATGTTGTATAATCACCTAACAATTCGTTGAGATCTAGACATACATATAAAAATCAAAAATCGATTAAGAATTCAATAAAATTACAAAACCAAACCTTTTAATGTTCAATAACTTAGCTTCGATAAACTTTCGATCTCTACCAATTATTTCCATTCTTTCTTTAATTGTTGTCTCCAGGAAAACGGAATGCAATGTTCTACTTGCTGAATGTAACTAAAATATGTAACAAGTAAATTATTAAAAAAAAAAGTCATACAAAAAACAACAATTTCGATACCAACCTGTTTGAGCAATCTAGCTTTCAACTTTAAACTACTCTCCGAACCATCCCCACTTGTTTCAAGATGTAAATTAATAACAAAAACTAATGTATCCTTGATGGTCTGCACAATCCTTTGCACATAGTCTGTCTTAAATAGACGACGTGTCAGGAAACCTCTTGCATGTGCATTGATTAAAGTTGCAGCAATATGAAATCGTCTCTTTTTGTTCTCTCTCTCAAGCTATATTTGTTTAGGAATTCAATTTAGATTGTTTTGTGGTTAGATTTAAAAAACTACAAGATTTATAAGTTAGTAAGTAAGTCTTTTATTTGTTTTGTTAGTTAAACCATTATAAATAGGTTAGTTTTCTTTCGTTTGTTTTTTTTTTTTTAGATTTAAGTATATATAAATTATTAAGTATTCGATAAATAGAGATAGAGAGAAAAACATTTATAGCGCTAGCGAGAATATTTTTTTTTTAAGAGAGAAATGATAAAATTCTCATATTTTGTCAAGGCTACCAATACAAATTATTAGGATTAGATCATATAACAAGGCACATGCTTTGATAAGTATTTTTTGTTTTCCGATATAAGAGAATATAATAATATTAAATTTTTAAAGTCAGACTAGATTTTTGTTCTATTAAATACAATTTTTCGTTTTACAGAGTGAAACAAGAACTATAGAAGACTTATGGAATATCACTAGGAGGTCAATTTGTTTTTTTTTTTGTTATGCAACATTAGCTTCTTATTGCATGAAAATTGCGGCAGAGGGTTCAAAGTAGGCCACCTTCGTGCAAAACCAAACTATTCAAAGATATTTCAAAGAATAAAATAGTTCATGCTTCACCCGGTAAGTGTTTTTTTTTTTAGATTCTGGACAGAAGTTTATCACTCAAAACTCACACGACGGCCTGTGCTCTGCGGTGATGGAGAAGTATCTCTAGCTTCTGCCGCAGGCGGATCTTTAATATTTTCCAAGAATAAACGTCGTCGAGGAGTCACACGTGCCGAAGAAGAAGATTCTTGTTCGTGCGATGCTGATGGCGAACTCTGAGCAGAGTCAGCTAATGTTGACGACGACGGCGGAGATCCGGGCGTCTGTATCTGGACTTTGGCAACTCTGGCAGAGAGTTGTTCCAGCAGAAGTTTCTGTTGGGTTTCGAATTCTTTTTGAAGGCGTTTTTGTTCGATTTGCTGCTGACGTACGAGTTCAATGAACCGCGCTCGGTGCTGCTCTTCGATGTCTTTCAATAGATCCAGATTAGATGTAGATTGGGGCGGAGTCATAGAAATTACTGTCAAATCAGGTGCACTGGGTTTCTTTGGTGTTGCAACTGGTTTGGCGATTTTGTGTTTTCTTGCCAGTTTCGCCTTGGATGATGGCTTCATCTCGTAGGGGCTGCGTTTGGCTCTGAAGATGATCGTGTTGTTGGTAAAGTGGCTGAGGCTGGGCGAAGAGGGTGACTTTGCTTTGGGTTTGGCTTCGACTTTCTGAACACGTTTGGCTTTCGATTCAACGGTGTCCTGGGTGGCAGTAGATTTCTTCAGTTTTTGGTTTTTAATATGTTCAAGGAGGGCGTTGCTGGGCCCGTCGAGAGTAAATGAATTCGAACGAATTAGATTTGATTCGATGTCCGGCTTGAGAGTCGGACTGCCGCAGAGGCGCTTCGATGGTGTGGTCGAACAAATAGGGTTGTTCTGAACGGAGGGTGTGGGTGGATTGACGCAAATCGAGGGAATCGGTATGAATGCGGCATATGGTTGGGGTTTGAAAGCGTTCTGAGGGGATGATTCGTCTTTGGTTGGTGACTTAGGCACGTCAGGAGAGATCTTGTTGTCGTTTTGGTCGAATTTTGTGGGTCTTTCTAGCACCATTGACTGGAAGTCGGTTTCTTCTTCGAATCCTTCAAGCGTCAATATAATAGAATTGGCTCGATTGTCATATACAAGGGTGTCAGTTTTGCGAAGTTTGCCTATTCGTTCACGTTTGGATGGTGCAGCTGCAGTAGACGTACTTGCTTCGGAAAATTGCTTTCTTGGTGTCTGGCTTGGCTGGGGTATGTGACTATGACCGTGACGAAGAAGGTTACATGACTGCTCTGAGCCAATTGACGGTTTGCCAAGATTTTGTTGCTTCTTTCTGGCATTTTCCAATTGAATTGCCAACTCTTTGAAGACCATCATTTGCCGGCGCTTCTCTGAAGTCATCTAGTTTTCAAAGAGTTACGGGCAATAAGGATGATTCTTTTTTGAACTCACTAACTAAAATTTTACTTACCAAAGGCGGCAAAATTGGAACTCCATCAATTTTATAAACTGATATATATTTCGGACGATTTGTAGCCATTTCTCTTGATTTTGTGGTGGTCTTTATGGTACTACTGTTATGTAGATTGTTGGAAAGCAATTCACACTAATTGAATTAAAAATTAAATAAATTCTTGTAACGATTTTGTTTTCACTTTTGGCCATCGCTATGGTTACTTCAAAAAAAAAAAAACAAAAATATAGTGTCAAAAAAAAAATTATTAGAGTCTCGTTTAAGGCGAATATGGAAAACTATTAGGAAGTTCGAACAGACGTCAGTTGAAACACGCAAAAAAAAAACAGCAAAGCTGGCCAGAGGTTAAAAAAAACTCTTTGGTAGGCGTTTTTTTTTTGCAAGTCCATATGGATTTGTCGAAAAAAACGACATCGGGACTTAGGACCTTCTTACTTACAATACGTTAGTCCCGATAATTATCTGGACTTTGCTAAGTCCATATGGATTTAAGTTGTTGTTGTATTTACGTGTAAAGGCTCTCCCAAACCAACGCGAAACATTCGGCGCGACAACGAAACTTCCGCCTGTCTTAATTTATTTACATGGAGATTAATGGGAACACCCACACTGGTGCGATGCGAATCTTCGAACATTATTCAGTCGTCACATATTCGCGCGAAAGTTTCGCGTTGGTTTGGGACAGCCTTAAAGCTATTAGTTCCGATGTTGTTTTTTCGACAAATCCATATGGACTTGCAAAAAAAACACGCCTTGTATTAGCGGAATGTGAACATCGTAATTCTTGTTTTTTTTCTCACAAAAACGTTTCAAACTATTGAATAAAATGTTATTACACTAAAATTTAAAGAACAATAATATTAAAAACTTATATTTTTATTGAAAAAACAGCGAATAATAAAAATCACTGAAAAGACCAGTCGCTGATATATGTTTGTATTTGATTTTTTAAACTCTGACTAGGATTCTATATAAATGTAAAAACAAGAAGAAGAAAAGTCAAAGATAGTTTCCCGAAAAGCCCAATGGAGCGTATATGAATGTATTCAGCAGCGATATCTATTTCATATAAGTCATTAGTCGTTTTTCTTTCTTAGTTCAGAGCAGAACCTGAACAAAAATTTTTTTAGCTCAGAGCATTCAGAGCTCCAATTTCGTGTTTCATTTTTGGCTCTGAGCATGTTCAGAGCGCCCTCTATGAGCTCAGAATAAAATAACTGAATAGACGGAGTTAAATGCTGAACACAAGCATTTGACAGGTTTGACAGTTCAGGTGTGTTTCATAAATAGTTCAGAGTGCTCAGAGTCAGAACACGCTTCGTTCAGAGGGCGTTTACAACATGCTCGACATACATACTCGGACTCTGTTCAGAGCCCTATTCTGACCTAAAAAAGAAAAACGACTATTTTCCCTTTAGCTGCGCAAATCGAATAGACTGCTTCAACGAAGCGACTGTTACCGCCATATTATTCACAAGATACATACAGATTAAAGCCTCAACTACATGAAACGTTAAGCCTTTACATCTACATTTTAATTTTTAATCTGGATGAATCGAGTGAATAATAGCCGTGTTTTTTTTGCAAGTCCATATGGATTTGTCGAAAAAAACGACATCGGGACTAATAGTTTTACACGAAAATACAACAACAACTTAAATCCATATAGACTTAGCTAAGTCCAGATAATTATCGGGACTTACGTACTGTAAGTAAGAAGATCCTAAGTCCCGATGTCATTTTTTTCGACAAATCCATATGGACTTGCAAAAAAACACGCCTAGTATAGTGTAAAGTGGCCTTAAACGCTGATTCGATATCATGAATTCGCTTGTATCTCTGGATTTGGCCATTGATTCGACTCTCGAAATCTTATGTCAACGCAATTCGAATCAAAAATCTGTACTACAAATTTGAAAATACCTACTATTCCCGCTTAAATAAATTACGAGATTTCTTTTCTGCAGTCCCAGTGTCGAGTGTCCACCTTTCCAAGTAATGGCAAATTCCGAAAATAAAAGATTATTAACCTGCGTCGAAAACTCTCCCACCAAATTATATCAATTCTCGAAAAAACAACGTACAAAAGCTGATGTCTCAATGGACAACTGCTCCGCCGAACCAGAAAACTACGATTTTTTACTCGACGACGACGCTGACTTTGAAATCCCCGACGAATGTAAACAACCCAAACTTGATCTACACAACTGGTGTCGATGCATTGTTTTGAGTGTTGAAAGAGAGATAAAAACATATCAATTAATTCTGCGAATCTGTGATGAAGATGAACCCACGAAAGAAGCTGAACTTCGCCTCCAAGGGCCATGGTGTCGAACGAAAATCACACCCAAGGAGCTTGTCTCGATTCAGGCAGTCTGGGATGATTGCTTTCAGTGTTTCAAGGTTGACAAAGACAATGGATTTATCATAACGAAACCGGATACTCTGATTTCTGGAACTTCAGTTGTTGGAGCACTTTTCTGCCAGCGCAAAGGTGTTCTCCAAGAACGGTTCCGTGGTCTAGAGGGAAACAATAAAATTGTAAGTAGCTGGACAGTAATCAAGTAACCAGTTTTCTATTGTAATTGATATCTTTGTATAGATGTTCATTGGATCTTTGGTCCATGAAATTCTCCAAACCGTCCTCGCGAAATCCGTCAAATCTCGACAAGACATTGAAAAAGTTTCCAGAGAAATTCTCGAATCCAAACAAACCATATACACATTGTACGACTGCAAAATGAACCGACAAGAGGCTTCCCTCGAAGTCCAGAAATTCACAGAAAATATTTTCAACTTCATCCAACAATATGTCGAAGGAAAAAAACTCGAAATGGTGAGTAGGTGCACGATTAATTAAAAAGCATTTAATTTAAGATCCATCAGCTCCCAGCAGGTATTTTTAAGGAGAAAATCGATCAAATAAAAGATATAGAAGAGAATCTCTGGATTCCCCAGCTGGGACTCAAAGGCAAAGTTGACGTTTCTGTCAAGATTCACAGGAATTCTTCCAGAAATGTGCTTCCTCTTGAGTTGAAAACCGGTCGGGCATCATTCTCCCTCGAACACAAGGGTCAGTTGATCCTTTATCAAATGATGCTAACCGCAGCTGGCCAAGAAACCGACTCGGGTTTGCTTCTTTATTTGCGGGAAGGGATCATGAAAGAAATCCATGGAACTCGCAACGAAAAGCGAGATCTGATAGTTTTACGTAATGAACTCAGTTATTATCTCACTCGATACTTCAATGCATCGAAGGATAAAATCCAAGAGTACCTAGCATTACCAGAAAAGAAGTTCGAACCCTTTGAACTGCCAGAGCCAATATCTCATCCAAGTGCGTGCGCAAATTGTCCTTATGCTACGATCTGCTCTGCATTAGGGAAAGCTGATCCGAGTTTTGAGCTCTCCGAGACACATCCTCTTAGAAACGTATCTGAAGCGACCACATTTCATCTCACAGACGATGATTTGGGTTACTTTACCAAGTGGTGTGGTTTTCTTTCGTTGGAAGAACAAGAAGCAAAGAAGTCCAACTACCTTAGAAGCATCTGGAGGGATTCACCAAAGACTAGAGAAAAGAATGGAAGAGCTGTTACCGAATTGTTCTTAAAGAGTGTGGAAGCACTACATGAAGGAAGGTACCAACATTGTTTCCACTTGAAAGAGAATCATCTCATAGACATCACAACTTTTGAGGTAAGTTCATGCATACTTTACCTTGTCCTCCCTACAATCAAAGCATGCGTTTTTGTTTCTAGATATCCCTAGGTGAATATGTGATTGTTAGCTCGATGAAGCGTGTATCCATAGCGTCTGGCTTCGTCTATGATATTTCCCAGCGCACAATAACCATTAATCTTGAAAGGAATCTGGAACACAACTACAAAGGGCAGGCATTCATCGTGGATAAGCATGAATCACAGTCAGAGCAAATCTTCAACTACACAAATTTGGGAGTTCTTCTGGAGAATTGCGAGAACAGTAATCAACTGCGTTCCATAATAATCCAACGTGCCCAGCCCACCTTCACGAAACAAGTCTCGAAAAATGTGTTGTCCGAAATCGGATTGGGGCTTCTGGAATCCTTGAATAGCAATCAACGAAAAGCTGCACTGGCTGCTCTAACCACAGATAGTTTTATGCTAATCAAAGGTCTCCCAGGAACGGGTAAGACTCAAACTCTCGTCGGTATTGTTCGTCTTCTAAATCTCATCGGGAAAACTATGATCATCACAAGTCATACTCATTCAGCTGTGGATAATCTGCTTCTGCGTTTGAAGCAGTTCAAGGATTTGAAGATAATCCGTCTTGGATCAGATTCACGAGTGCATCCGGATTTGAAGGAATACTCGGAAAGAGTTCATACGGCTGAATGTCGCAATGAAGATGACCTGGCCAAGGTATACTCTTCATTTAACATAGCGGCTGTGACGTGTCTCGGAGCTGGGCACACGGTCTTTACCCATCGAAAATTTGACTACTGCATTGTGGATGAAGCTACACAAGTTCTTCAGGCTACTGCTCTGCGCCCACTTTTCTTCGCTTCGAAATTCATTTTGGTGGGTGATCCTGATCAGCTGCCGCCTCTGATTCGGTCGAAGGAGGCGCGTGCCCTTGGAGCAGATGAAAGTTTGTTCAAACGGCTGGATTCCACTGAAGCTACTTTCGTTCTTTCGCTGCAGTATCGCATGAATAAAACAATTACCAAACTGGCTAATGAGCTCACCTATAACGGCGAGTTGAAGTGTAACGATGCGAGAGTGTCCAGCGGAGTGATGAAGTTGGAGAAACCTATAACTGGAGCAAAATGGAAGCAAAAAGCTCTCCAAAGTCACATTGACCAAGCAGCTGTGTTCCTTGATACCTTGGATTGTCTCGAGAGAACTAATCGATTTGCCAATCGGCGGAGAAACTCCGAGGAAGAGAAAATGAAGCAAGAAGATAGCACATCAAATTCTCACATATTCAAATACACGAACTACTGCGATGCAGGTGTGATTTTCGAATTAGTCAAAGAAATTCTCCAAGCCGGTTTCGATGGAAGTCGCATTGGAATTATCGCTCCATATAGAGCACAGGTGGATCTTTTGAAAAGAATAGGCACTGGGTATAACGAGTCCTTGAGTGAGCTTGGTTTCGCCAATGTGGAAGTGAACACTGTTGATCAGTATCAAGGGCGAGATAAAGATGTTATATTCTATTCGTGTACACGAACTGGATCTTCGTCATGTAAGACGCTGGAGAAAAGTAAGGGAGTGGAAATTCTTGAGGATAAACGTCGTCTTACTGTGGCCATAACTAGGTCCAAGCATAAACTCATAATTGTTGGCGATTCTGCCTGTCTTAAGCAGTATACCCCGTTCAATGAGTTGCTGACAAAAATTCCCAGTTCATGTAAGATGATAGTTGAAGAAGGAAGAAACGGATTCAGTTGGGAGACGGTTTTAGCAGGCGTCAAGGCAGTTCTAAAATAATTAATATCGAATAAGATTTGTAAGTTTATTTATATGTTTTGAATTTTTATATTATGTTTTGTTTTAAGAACATTTATATAATATTATATGCCTTCAATTTTGAAAAGGAATAACTTTTATAGTCTTACGTTTTTTTTAGTATTTTATGACATTCATACTTGAATGAACTCTCAAAATAAAGTCCTCGTTTGTTCAATATTTTTGTTTAACTTGTAATTGCACTATAAAAGTGGGCGTGGGAAGCACTGTATGTTTCTACTGTTCTTAACATGTTATTAAGGCAATTCGTCTTGTTTTCTTAGAAATCGGTAGTAAAAAAAACATATTTGAAAAAAAAACGCCCCCAATAGTGGGCATAGTAAAAAGTTTTGTAAGGAAGAATTATTAGAAATCACATTTATCTTGAACTTTTCGAAAAGGGAAACACTCCTTTGTCGATAAGATGACCTTTTCTATAAAGCGGGCGTGTCTGAGAGCGGAAATACACTCTGATACTGATGATACCTTATGCTATCCTTTGGTTTATCATATAAGAAAATTTCATCAAAATCGGTTGACTTGGTTGACAGATAAAAAACCACCCGTTTAACAGTCACGACCCACTCTATCGGATTTGTAACATAGGATACTTCGGAATTCCTTTTAATTGTATTCCTTTTATCGTTGTATTTAACTGTAATAAATAAAATTCCGAGTTTTTGTACATACAAAAAAAACACCTGGCAGTAGGTTCCCAAAAACAACTCTCTAGTGTAAACACATGGAATCACACTCATATCATACATCGACTCGTTGTTGTTTATAAACAATCCAATTCGCCTACGTCAACAAACATTTGAGTGCACAATGCACAGTTTTATTGAGTGGGCACATACGTAATCTAATTTTGTGAAGTCTATTTCTTTTTACTAATCTGTTTGCAAATAATTAAAGCAAAAATATATCTCGATGTGTAGCCTGACCAATACTAAGTCGGCAAATATATAGTTTAAGTGTAAATATCCCATTGTTAAAAACACAAATGTATAGCGAAATGAAATCTCAATAAATATATACTACTACTACTACTACACAATGCACAGTTATTTCTCGCCGCAATTTGCAAACAAATTTGGCGCCACCGTTTGACAGCTCCTTTCGATCAGCTGTTATTTTTCTTTTTTTCCGACATGCGCGAATTTTGAAATATGTAGAAAAGTTTTCCATTTCTGTGTCGCAACAAAAAATCAAATTCATTTCAAATCAGCCAGACATCAAAGCGCCGCGAATAAACCTGCTGCTGCTGTACGGAACGCGTGGTCATCCAAGGAAAACTCTTGTTATATAACAATTTTATTGCATATAAACAAAAAAAAAGAAAATAATTAAATTTTCCCTACAATTTCTGTATTGAGAATGAAAATCGCGTGTGAAAAAGTGAAAACTAATCGTATCAAGTGAAAACTTAATTATTTGTTGGTAAATTTCCTAACAAATTTGCCTTTTCACAGTAAAAAGAAAAACAGTCCCAAAAAAAAAAGACCCGACACACCCCTGATCAATGATAATAAATTAATTAAATTTAAGAAAAACCGCAGAAGTCAATGTGCTACTAATAAATACCAACGCATTTTATAATTTTCTACCCTTTCCCAAGCATTTTGTTTGCAAATCCTTGATCCAAATTTGAATCGAAATCAAATCAGAATAAAAAATAGACGAATGACCAGGAAAAAATTCATGAAATTGCAACATGTCCTACACTGAACTCGAAAGTGGCTATCAGGATTTACGGCAGGCAAATCGTCCTGGATTCTTTGTCGGACATGATGGAAATGTAAATTTTATAAATTTTACTTTTATTTAAATTCTCTGTTTTAATACAAATTATTTAATAGATATATTTCTTTCTACTAGGATTCCATTGCATAGCCTTGCCTCGTCATCTGAGCGAAATTTTCAAGAGAATTCTATATTTAGGGATATACTTAGGTACCTACAAGAAAATATCGATTTATTTCTAAATTCGTCCTTTGTGTGTGCAGCACTTTTCTTCTTCACTTCTTCAGTCTCTGCTGTCTGCTCCTCGGCATCGATGTTAAAACTGTTGGTTGTGCTGCGTGCACATACAATTCTTATTAATCGATTGAGGGGGTTCCTTTTAGTTTATAGTCCAGAACCCAAAAAAACTCCCTCACATTCAGCTTAGAACAAGTTTGTCTCTTTTCGGTACATCTGGCTGCATTAGGTTAATTCTCATTGTGTTAAAAGTTTAACCGGGCAAGGCTTAAACGATGTTTATTAAATTAATTTTGCTTGATTAAACTTTCTTGTAGTGATTTAACCTTCTTTAATTGATTGATGGGCCAATAATTAACAAGTTGTGTAATTTTTTTTTGTATAAATGGTTCGTCCGTTTTTATTTTTATTATTTAAAAAGAGCGTGACTTGAGTATCATTAAATCTGATGATTAAGGCAAAATTCAAAGCCTAGTAATAATATTTTGGATAGTATGAATAAAACGGAGACGGAGCATGTGATCAGAGCAGGTGCACTGCATAAGAAGCTGTCCAGTTGCTCTTGAAAATATGTTTTGTACATACTACTATTTCCGTTTGTCGCTTGCAACTACTGAAAAAGTGGTATTTTGACAGCAAATGGTTGGCAAAGAAAAAAGAATATTGAACAAAATGCCACGTTCAGGATTCACTAGGATAGCCTATTTTAGATATTCAAGTATCCATGTATGTTTCTGAACGTTTGCTGCTCAAATCAGTTTTGTAGTCGAATAGATGAGTATACAAGAATTTTTACGATAGCTTGAGATTTCTTTTTTGGCAACAGCTGTTTTATTATCAGATGGGTTTTTACAAGGGATTACAACAATACAAACCTATCTAGATCGCTTTGGATATAAATCTTGTGTTGGTATCAGCCACTCTGTCTTGTCAATATAAGTTTTTCTGCTCTAGTCAATTAAGGGTGTTTTCCATTGGTCGTCCGTAAGCCTTGTGTTTCCGATTCTGAAATGAAATTCAGAAGCATTTCTCCTCTTTTCAGCTTTTCCGAAGAATAACTGATATTTTGAGAGGTTCAGAAAGCTTCTGAGCAATCAATGGAAATAACCATAAATAAAATAAAATTAGAACGGATTTGTCATTTCGAAAATAAATTTTTATTTTGTTAACTATTTGTAGGTATACAATTTATATAAAATATACAGTTATCTAGGTAGGTATACAAAATGTAAAAAAGCAAAAAATTTATCCTCATAATTTATTTAACTATGTATGTATGTACTTCTAATTTCTTTGAAAAATTTGAGAGGTAATTTTCTCATTTTCGCAGTTATAACGGTTTTTATGATTCTGGGTCCAGGTATTGGGTTTCGGGATACCTATTTATCAAACCTGACGTTAAGATGATAGAAAACACATACAAATGGGTCGTAAAATTATTTCTGCCTGCCCCAACCTACAGCCTTAACTACTGAAGTGATTTCCTTAAAACTATTAACTTAAGGTTTTTTTTAGTGATTCCAAAAATGAACTTACGGGAAGTTACTATACAGCTTGAACGAGAGGTTTGATTTATCTCGGAAACGGCTCTAACGATTTTGGTGAAATTTGTGTGTTTACTATAATTGTAGGTATGGTGGTTGTGTTTTGTTGATAGTAGGTATGGTGTGCACTTTGGAAATTACTAACAAAAGTACTTGCCATAGAAGCTTTTTTTTTTATTATTTTCGAATTTTCTAGTCAACGGCAAGAGATCCTTTTTTGTCGAATATTAGATATAAAAGTTCAAAAAAATGTTTTTCGGGTTATTGTCTTTCATTTTTTTATTTTCCTACTGACATTTTGTTAAACATTGAATTTAATGCCCACAGAAGTTTTAGGGCTCTCTTTTGTAAAAAAAACTACAAATTTTGTAATATTTAACAGAAAGTCACGTTACGGAAACCTTAGGATCGATCTGTGTAAATCAAGGTTGCCACGCATATGGGAATTGTTAAGAATAATTAGCTTTTATGTTTTGAATAGAGTAGCGTAAAAGGCAAAGGATTAGTTCTTATTCTAGCGAAAAACGAATTAAATCAAAAGGGAGTTTATCGTTACCAAAGTTGCCAGGCGTTTTTAAGAGTTCTAAATATATTTATAATTTTTATAATAAGTTATCAGCTTCGATTGCTATTATTATTTGAGCTTAAATTGAATGGCAGAGATTTTAGTTGATTTTATTATTGTTTGAATAAGCAATGTGTGTGAAAACTACAGAGGTAGCTTAAACACAATTTCCTAACACTTTTTATTTAAGTACGTAATCATTTGATAACAAGTGACAACCAAACATTTTTATATTCGTGTTCAGGAAAATGATATCTCAGAGAAGCTAATCCAGCAAAAGTGAGTAATTTTGCGGAGGAATCCTGTCTCTGAGGTCTCTCATTTTCCTGAACTTGCCTAATAACGTAAGATGTTTGATTTCATACTCGTTTTGACCTCTTACTGATGGGTGGGATATGTGTGCTAAGTTATCTGATAGTTCACGGTCGGTTTGAGGTCTTAAAATTTTACAGGCAATATTTAATAATTAGTATACTCAATGCTCAGTTTAAATTATTTAACAAAGCATTTTTAGCTTAGCTAATATTAAGTTCCGTACCTACATTACATTCCTTTCTTTCAACGGATCACAATGAACTGACTTTTTTTGTTTGTTTTAAAAGAATTCATGTAGTGTGTACATAATTACGTCGAATAGTCTGTCTGTTTTCTGGCAACAGAAAAGATGGAAAAGAAATACAGCTAGTTCGTGTTGGATGTTCAGTCTTCAGTTAATTAATTTCTACAAGACAGTTGCTAGACAGATTTACAACTGATTTTCTGTTTATTAGAGACATAATACATACATAGAGTAACTCATCGAAGAAATGTTTACTCAAAACAAAATATCCAGTGATGATTATAGAATTTTTTCTTGTTCAATGAATTTAGATAAATATAGAATAAGTAATTCTCATATTAAGCACACAAGATACAATGCTAAAAACATTTAAAATTTATATCTTTTGATATGCGTTGCACTCTTGACAAAAACAAAGAAAAAAATAAACAAAATATATGCAGATTTAGGTAGACTTGTTGTCAGGACAATTAATATTTTTAATAGCGCCAGCGGCACAATAATTATTGTTGTTTGCAATTTTAAGTGGCAAGCAATTACAACTTATCTGCCAATTATTCAAAAAACTTTCGGGCTTTGGTTCTTAAGGTTCTTTTTGAATGAAATATAATTTTGACAGAGACAAGGCCGTCAAAACACAACAAAAATACACTTGTTCTTTACATTTATTAAGTAATTAAGGCCCATTTGCTGAAACGAAACTTAAATATTAAAGTTAAACATAAGAAAAAGTGAAAGTTGAACATAAATATTTAAGCTTCTTATCAGCAAATGAGTTTTAATGTTATGTATGTTCTTTATTGTTTATTTTATAAAATTGGGAGCAAAATAACCATTTAAAGTCTAAAATTCAAACTTAAATTCTAAATTAATTTTACTAATCCAATGATTCTTGTAAGGTAACCATTTTCAATTAATAGGCATAGCTATATGTACCTATGTAGATTCAAAAAAAAAACACCCTAATATCCCTCAAAACAAATTGTTGAAAAATATAAATAAAATATCAAAAGTTTTGGATCGCCTGACAGTGGTTTTGATTAAAACAAAAATTTAGTCAAAATTCGCAGAAATGGGCAATAGCTTCGATAGATTTACATCATCAGCTGCAAACACAGTACAACCCTCTAGTCGGCAGCATAATGAACGTCTTGGGTTTAAGCCGTTATCTCATGTGTATTCAACACCTAATCTATCCGGTTGGTATACCTATATATATATAAAAATAAAAATTCAGTTAAAATGCTTAAAAATCGACCCATCCATTCATAATTATTTACAAACAAAAATAAAATGCAGAAAACACAAATTGGCTTAACTAATAACAAAAATAATATTGCGCAATAGAAAAAGTTTTTTTTTGTTGTTTAATCATGTACCTATTGCTATCGGCATGGTTTTTTGTTTTGTTATAATCTTTTTCTCTTTCTCTTCTAGAACCGAATCCTCCTCTGCAAATGGATATGAGATCTTCATCTTTCTCCTACGGGGTGAACTATTTTATGCCAAAAACCTATATAATATTTGTTTTTTGTTTTTTGTGTTTTTTTTTTCTTTAATGCCGTTACTTGCGTTTTGTGTTTATATCTAATGTTTGTTTTTTAATACAGTAGTTTTGGGTTATTTGCGTACTTGACTTGGCTTTTGAAAGCAAACAAAATTATTAAAAAGCGTGTCGTGCATGTGTTTCGAAAATCTTAATTTTCTTGAAATTCTGTATGAGCTTACAAATAATAACTATTTTCCAAAATTCTCTAAGTCAAACGCAATTCTGTAAAACCATATGATTATAAATAACTGTTGCTTTGAAATTTCAACTATGTAGTAGAGAATCCAATATTCGAATGTCTTTTGATAATGTCAAGACATCTGTACCCAAAGAACCGTATTTTTGCATTTTGAAAACCTGACGTAATGGAACAATTCCGATGGATACGAATTAAGGCCATTTAAAACTTCAGCAAACTAGTATAGTCTGGTTCCATATATGTATACAAAAATCGTGTTGGGTTGTGTAATGAAATACAAAAACATGATTCGAAAATGAAAAATATATTCGCTTAGTCATGAGTTAATAATCTCATTGATGCGTTGGATATTGCATCTTGTTAAATAATAACTTTATTTCAAAATTCATTTATTGTTAATTCTTCCATTTTTTTTTTCAATTATTAAGGCGTTTAATCTCTAAATGTAAAATGTTTTAAATATTTTTTTTTTTTTCAAAACTTGCATTTTATTTTTTTTCTCATAACAAGAAACTTGAAGCTTCAGAATGCTTTTTGTTGTCGTGCTCTTCAAAAAAGACTTAAAAATGTTTGGTTCCTTTAAGTTTTTTGACAAGTATGTATCTTCCAAACAGTAAATCGTGCATTAAAGTGGGCATATCACTTTATGTTTTTATGTGAGTTGTGTCATAGCGCCACCTGATTTGTTCGTTTGGTCCGAAATAATAAAGGGTCAGCCAAATAACTTTTTTTTTTTTTGAAAATGGCGCAAAACATCGAGTGTAGCTTCGGCTGTGTGGCACGTAGCGCCGTCCTGTTGAAAAAAAAAACGTTAGATGGCGGACCCTTTATAATTGCTATTTCTTACATATGTTTGCAAAACTCGAATCAGAAGTTATTGTCATTATTTCTCAAACAAGAGGAAAATGGCTCCACTTCAGAATTTTAAGTTTACAAATGTGGGAAAGATTCACTTCAAAGTGTAATTATTTTCAAGCACAGAAAGATCAAGTTTCGGAATACGGAATAACGGGTGTGAAAAACAAAACACATGCATATGTGCATTATGTAGTATGATTTTTGGAAACGCTTCATATTGCCTGCTGATTTACAAAATCTCGCTTTTTCCAATGTGTAAAATTAAACAAAATTACAACAACAGAATCTCGAAATAAAAAAATTCCCAATTCATTCGAGATTTACCACTTTTTTGAATACCAACAATGAAATAACCCCAAAATAGTGAGTAGTTAACCTATTTTTAGTTGCTATATTTTGTAAAATAAGATCCGTTTGGTAGGTAAGGTTAATTAAAAGGTTTGTTCGTTGAGCCCCGAAGTCACCCTGGGGTCGCCACAAAGCGTTTTTTGAAAAAACTGAAGTCACCCTGGTGAAAAAATTCTGTGGTTTTTGAGACCTGGTGTCGCCCTGAACACGCCCTGAAGTAGAACTATGTAGGTATTTTGCTGTGGCGAGTTGAGGTAAAGCAAAAACTGGCAAAGTGACATGAGTTGTTATGCATATGTTTTGGTGTGGATTCACGTGCTGCAGGTTATTGTTTATTTTTGGAAAACAAATTGCAAGAATATACAAATTTAATATAATGCTAATAAATAGCAGTAAAAAATGGCAACGGTAGAAGTTGTTTTTATTCATTTTTAAGACATATTTGAAACAAATTTTAAGTTTTAATTATCGGACAGCAGAACTTTTTTTTCTTGCTTTAAATGTTAACAGCCCTTGAGCGTTTTTTAAGAACCGAAAAACCCAGGTTTTTTTGACAATACTTGGGGTTGTCAAGAAAACCTGGGTCAGGTTAGGTAAGGTTAGGTTAAGGTGGCTGTCGAGCAAGGCTAGACACACTTAGACCATAGTTGGTCCATTGTGATATTACAGGAATCTTGAAACTTTCTTCCTATTCGTTGAACCACTTAGAGCTCCTTACGAAGCGTGCGAGATCAATTATGTCAACATTTACCAGATCATTAGGATCGTTGAAGTAGTATTCTCCGAGATGGAGTTTACGTCGTTGGGATAGAGCAGGGCAAGTGCAGAGGAGATGAGGAATCGATTCTTCCTCATCCATACAGCTTCTGCAGAAATCATTTGAGAATACTCCAAGCCTCGTTGCGTGCTTGCCTATCAAGCAGTGACCGGTGATGACACCTATGACGGAGCTGATATGGAGTCTGCTTAGAGATATTAAACTCTTCGAGCGCTTCAGGTCCAACCTTGGCCACATCTGTTTTGTCGCTATACAGGTGGAGATGTTGTTCCACCTAAGGTTTGTTTTCTCTATTGCATCCTGCTTCAGCATAAGTTTACATGTAGCAATGGGTATACCTATATCTGACCTATTTGGTGAATTAGGTAGTATTGTTCCACTTCTGGCGAGTTCGTCAGCCCTGCAATTTCCTGGAATGTCCCTATGGCCCGGCACCCAGCAGAGGTGAAAATTAAACTGCTGTGCCATCTCAACGAGAGATGATCGACAGTTAAGGGCTGTTATTGAGTTGGTAGAGACAGATTCCAGGGATTTTATGGCGGCTTGGCTATCCGAGAAGATGCGGATATCTGTGTTAGATATCACGTTTCTTTTAAGCCAAGATAGTACTTCTTTTATCGCCAAAAGTTCCGCCTGGAACACGCTACAGTGACTGGGAAGGCGAAAGGAGAGATTTAAATTCATCCTGTCTGAGTACACACCTCCACCAACGCCGTCATCAGTTTTTGATCCATCCGTATAGAAGTGGATTGATTCATCTTCCAGAAATGCCCGATCCTCCCAGATAGATCTGGAGGGTATGGTGACCTGGAAGTTTTTATCGAACTGTAACTGGGGGATGGTGTAATCAATGTTACTTGGAATTGTTCCGAAAGAATTCAGAATAATGGAGTGACCAATATCATTATTTGTCCACTGTGAGGAGGCTTTAAGACGAATGGCTGTGCTTGCAGCTGTTTGTTTAGCATATATATACCTGGGTCAACCCTGGGTTAAGTTCAACGAACGAAGCTAAAGGCTCGCTTCTGTGCCAGCGATGGAAAATTACAAAAAAAAAATGTATGTATAACATGTGCAATAGAGACAACTGATATTTTTTGTTTAATGGGGCAACTTAGTTCTTTACTAACATTGTTTTAAAAATTTGGGAAGAACTAAATAGTGTGCTATCTTTCAAGCTGAAAGCATTATTTTCGTTTTCTTCCATCGAACTTGTCATTTCCGTGGTAAATATTTTGTATTCATCGCTACCAAGAAAACAAAACCATGTAGAAGTGTAGATCGCATGTGGACCGCAAATAAAGTTTGACAGTTCGTAACAATCAGATTGCCATTCGAGACGCTCAATTTGTTTTCTTAAATTTATCTTATTTTAGCAATAAAAAGCAAATTTTAGTATCTTAACATTGAAATTAATTATATTTCTACGATTTTGTTTACAATTTGTGAAGAATTTGGGTTTATAAATTGTTTTAAATCACATTTATTCGTTCATTCTTTGGTCGTTATCATGCGAATAGTCTTTAAGACTTTTAGATACAACTTAACTCAAAATCCTTTATATTTTTTGATAAAAAAAATCATCAAACTATAAACGTTAGGTGCATGCAATAGACAATAGTAAGGTTAGGAGTATAAAGAGTAGTTGTCTTGAGAAAACTCACACAACAGTTTGTGACTAAGGTCAACTAGTCATGTGCATCAAATATTATCTATTGCATGCGCCCCTCCCCCCAAGTTTTTCGTTTTTAATGTAGGTCCATATGAGGCTGGGTGTACTCGTACTAAAAGTTGTATTTTTGTTTTAATAATTATTTTCTGGTTTCAAGACTTGTGTGTGTAATATTTTACAACCGATTTTTAACACCTTGATGTGGTGGGAAACTTATACAAAGATGTAATAAATACGGTGTCCCTGAAAAGTGTTTATTGCTGCAATATAAACTGATATAATACAATCAAATAAGTTTTTTTGATATGTACAATTTAAGGTTCAAAATTGTAATGTTTTAAAATATTAAACCATTTATAGTTTTAAATAGTTTTTAACTTATTGAATATTGCTTACTAATGTACTAACTTATACGTAAGGTGACGCTACTTATTTCATTTCTGGCTAGGTTGGAGTAGTGTACTTCGGTATTGTTTCTTTTCCTTTGAGATTTCTTATCTTGATTTTAAAATTTCGCAAAATTAATAAGAGTATTAAATATTAATATTAAAAACAAAAATATTACTTATAGCCTTGTGCTGATACGAAACTTTAACACATACATATTTATGTTCAACTTTAACGCTTATGTTCTACTTTTTCCTCAGCGTAAACTGTCATATTAGCTCTTATGTTGAACTCAAATATGTATTTAGGTTTCGTTTCAGCAAATGGGCATTAATAACTACACATTTTGAATGACATTTTTTATTGTTTTCAAAATTTTGAGTTTGAAAATAAATTTTTGAAAAACTATTTACTACAACAATTTAATTTAAAAACAGAATTAAAGAATGGATTTCATAAATGGAAAGATATAGCGTGAGATTGTAAGTGTTGCCGTTGTTTTTAATACTTTTTTTTTCTATTTCAAGTCGATTATTTTGTCTCTTCAGCCTAAACAAGGAAAAATAGACCCCCTCTCCTGTACGAATTTTTTCTTGTCTCGACCCTACCTACACTCTAGCCCTAGCCTTTTGTAGCATCTTATACAAAACACCCTGTACCTTTAGTTGAAAATGATTAAAAGACAGTTGTTGAATGTAAAAGGACTCAGGTCGAGCGTGTCATTTAATGTGAACCCTCTTATACTCTGTTCAACAAAAATTGTCAGTACAGGGAAGATAGAACGTTCGCCTCTCAGTCTGGTTACATTGGCTTGTATTTATAAACCTCTCCCACTTCACAATTCAAATATCAAATATCTCAAAAGCTTCAAATCCCAAAAGTTCCTTAATAAAATCCACAGAAAAAGCTCTTGAATTTGCTTACAATTGAGAAAGGTAACTCTGTTTGGATGAGCACAATTTCAACACACACATCGCAGTAGATATAACGACGACCAGCGCACGATCGTTCACCATCTCTTCAGAAGTAGGTTACAACGGTCATGGTGGAGTGTACGACTTTTTGTGCAGAATTACATCAACAAATCGTATACGTCAGTCAGTGGCTTGTTAATTTTTTTAGTGGCATTTTTCCCAATTCAGAGTTGTGATCGTGCATCAGGCGCCACTGCTTTTCAAAAAGCTCTCCCATAAGCCCTGTATTGACATCTTTTTTTTAAGTAAAAGATGTAAAACCTGTCAAAACACCTAAGTGAGAACGAATTTCTCAAAAATCGAGAAACCCACAAAAAAAGCTAACAAACGCATTGAACCACTTTTGTGTACAAAACGTAAAAATCTCAGTCCTCAAATCAATAATAACATGCCCAAAGTGAGGTTTTGTTAACAACTTGAGTTTAATAAAAAAAAAATACTTAAATTATACATTTCCCAAGTTATCTATTGTTAAGATAGTTGAATTTCACATACCTGACACCGATATGAGCTCTCTCATTGCATTTTTTTTTTTGAGTAAACAAACAAGAATTTTTGACAATTTGTGCAAATTAGTGAAAATGTGTGCAAATTCGCAAGAAATTTCACGTTACCAAACAGACCTATTGATTTACAAGAAGGTTATGGTAAAGTTAAGTCTTTTTATTAAATAGCAACAACAGCATTAGACGTAATCAGACAAACATGTCTTTTGTCCAAATTGTCATCGAACCATTTTAAGTCTAAAATGCCTGGGCTAATGTCCATTATTAGAGTTCATGCATGTAACCGGCAATTACTGTGCCTAATATTTAATTATATTGTTTTACCTAACCAAATTGCTTGCTTTTACTCTAATAATAATTATTGTCTTGAATAAACTAAATGTTTGTTGGAGTCTTGCACATCGAAAGAAAAAAAAAAAAAAAAAAAAAAAAACTGATAAAAGTACCCTTTTGCAATTTGTTTAAAGAAAACTAATTAAAAATGATAACAAACGGACGATATTTGTTAAGATGTGGTTTTATCTGGCTTCTATTTGAGCTATTTATTATAAAGTCAAGTATATGTATGTACATAGGTATGCGAATTTACGATCTATAATGATTCGAAAAGTACGGGTATTTTTTAATTGTGAATAGAAGTTGAATGGAATAAGATCATTATCGGTACTTTAAATTTTTTTTTTTCGAGAATGTTTTCGTTTGTGAGAACGATGTCTTTTTGGTCTTGGTCCGAATCGTTAATTTTCGAAGATGTGAGTTAAACATATTTAAGGTATAGCTGTGTTTAATGAATGAACAACGAAATTTATTGAAAAGTTAAACAGCCTTATTGTGGGTTTCACCCGAACAACATTGCACCCGGAAAATTTGACATTTTACTTTTCGCCTATTGTATGTCTCAGTCCAAAATTTCATGATCTAAAAATTCCCCTTATTGTGAACATTCATTTTGGGCGGAATGTAATGCCATTTTAACTTTTTTTTTTCGTAGGCAGACAAAATTTCGTTCGGCCGAAACTCACAATAGCTTTTAAAATTCCGGGGGCACAAAAAATTTTAAGGTGACATATTTTTCGGGTGAAGCTCACAATAAGACTGAATATATAACCAAATTCCGTACTATTTTGTATTATTTTTTTGTTCGGTGCATATCATGTTCGTTAATCAATTAATTTAGCAATTTTATTTAAGAGTGAACATTTTGTGTTGAAGTATTCTGTTAATAAAGGGTGTATTTTTTAAACGTGTGGTTTTCTATCTGGCAGTAGTTTTTTCGGAATTGGTCTTTTTGACAGCTGTCACTTGATTTATGCTCAATTTGGTTTGCCATTTCATAATAAATAGACTTACTCCTGAACAATGTTTGCAAATCGTGCGGTTCGCGCGACGCATTGCGCGCTGCGTCCAATATTCGGTCGACATAATCGCAAAATCGCATAAATTCGAGCAACCATGGATCGGTTTCGCACCACGTTTACTCTAGTGGATAAGGCGCATCCTCAGAGACGCCGTACAATGCGCACCGAAGACGCTATTGCTGCTGTGGAGCAGAGTATCGAAGAAGATCCGAATGAGTCCATCCACCATCGCGCGCAACAATTGGAGCTGTCGAAAGTTGGGCCTCTCGGCTGGAATTTATTCGAGCCAGCCGCGGCGGCCACTAGCCCGAAATCATTTTTAAAACATAATGACAAACCCTTATCTTTATAATAAAGCTAAATTTTTGGCCATAACATTAAATTATCGGGTTTTTCAATAAGAGCGCTACAAAAGTTTTTTTAAAATAAAACAAAAATGGTTTTGGATATCAATGAAAGTTTTTATTGTTGTGAAAGAACGTTTGATGCCATTATGTATGGAACTCGATTTCTTTTGCATGGCCACCACGAGCACGCTTGCAGAAGTCCAGACGCTGAACCCAATTTTCGACAGTTTTCAAGCATAAATCGGCCGATACTGCTGCAATTTCACGTTCGATATGCGTACGAAGTTCATCAATCGTCGCTGGCTCGTTGGCATAGACCATAGACTTGACGTAGCCCCACAGGAAATAGTCTAACGGCGTCAAATCGCACGACCGAGGCGGCCAAGCGACTGGACCATTTCGTGAGATAACACGTTCTCCAAACTTGGTTTCCAATAAATTGATTGACACTCGCTGTGTGGCTTGTGGCGCCGTCCTGTTGGAACCACATGTCCTCCACGTCCATATAATCTAATTGGGGCCAAAAATATTCGGTTATCATTGAACGGTAGCGATTCTCATTCACAGTAACGTGCCGGTCTTGATCATCACGGAAGAAGTACGGCCCAATGACGCCGCCAGTCCATAAACCACACCAAACCGTAATTTTGTCGGGATGCAATGATGACTCATGGAGTACGTGTGGATTGCTGCCTGACCAATACCGGATATTTTGTGTATTGACGAAGCCATTCAGCCAGAAAAGAGCCTCATCGCTGAAGATGATTTTTCGATTTTTAGCACTCTTAACTGACTCCGAATTTCGGTAGTAAATTTCAATAATTTCGACTCGTTGTTGACTCGTATATCTTTCCATCATAAAATGGCAAACCCTACTGAAGAGAAATGTCAAAAGAACGGCAAGAAATATGGCGTCGTTTACTGTCCCTGTTGCTCTACTTTTGTAGCGTCCCTGTTGAAAAACCCTTTATATGCGTTTTATTTCTTTTTGAAAACCACACGTTAAAAAATTTATATACAATTTAATACAATTTGAATCAAACGAAAGTGGGTCCGCAATTTCTGTATCTACCTTACACAGACAGCCTATCATAGGGCCGTTGGCCGTTATTTATACATTCAACTTTCTTGTGAATCGCTAGTCGAACTCTTCTTCATTTTTTTAATTGAAATTGGACACTTAATTGCGTTTAACTGATCTCAAGCGCTCTACCGACAATCGGAAGCTATTATGTAATGATATTTTTTTGGCATGGATCCCAAAAGTTGGTGAATAAGAGTTCATGGGAATAGTTATGTAATATAAAGCTTATTTTAGAAATAATATTGGTTCGCTTTAATGTTTCGATGATAATTGACACGAAAAATTGAAGATCATAATCAATTTCAATTTCAATGTTAAATAAATCAAAAATAAATCAACAAACATTGCTGATTTGTAGGGAACTAAAACTAAGGTCACTTACAAAACAATATGTTTATCAAAAACTTTGTTAGGTAGGTACATAAATAAAATTTGAAGCGAAGCAACAAACTGCACGCAATTAGTCCTCTTACTTCAATATTGTGTTGTATTGTACATTGTTTTCTACATATACTTATTGTTATTAATAAAGCCGAAACCTTGTTTTGTTTGTTTGTTCCGGCTAATCTCAGAAACCAATTGTCCGATTTCTAACATTGTTTTTGTGTTTGAAAGATTAGTTTTAGGGGATGTCTTTAGGAATATGGGTATATCAAAAAAGTTGCTAAAACAGTGTGATATCCGATTGAAAAAATTCTTTGTAAAGGTTTATAAATAGGTAATGAAGGCTGCTTGAAGTAAAAAAGACTTCAATGTAGTCAAAAAAGGCCAATATTTTCAATGCATTCAAAAGACTCCAAGAATGCAAAGAATGTAAAAGACTTTCAAAGAACTCAAACAGTCTTTAGTATTGCATCCTTTTAACTGCTTAAAATTATTGCATTATTAAAAACACCCAAATTGATTAGGAATTAAATCTTTGGAGTAGTATTTTATTGTATTCGTAAGGACCACTATATTGAATGGGATTTTTTTAGGACTCTTACTTTGCGGACTTTTGTTACGTCTCGGCCTACTTTTGGCCCCAATTTTGAGTGATATTTCTGAAATTTCAAAGAAAATAAATTCCCTAATCGGCCATTTTTGTGATTTTACAAGTAGTAGCTTAGTAAGAATATAGACGACAAAATGCCAAAGAAAGGAAAATAAGTTAAAAGTTAAAATTGGAAATGGATATTGGTAATGGGCCTCTTTATAATCTGAGAGAGTGCCTCACCGATCCGGTGATTGCTAGTAGGGTAGTTATACAAGGTTATAAAAACGGAGTTTTGCCAAATAAATCAAAAATATGTTTTAGAGAAAAAAATTGTGCTACAACCTTGTAACTGAGGTAATTTGTTGAAAAATATTGTTCTTAGCATTTACCGTTAAAAAGCTATAGCCAAATTCAAAAAGTAAGCAAGCGAATCCGAAATTTGTTTTGCTCAGTTTTTTTGACAGCAAAACTGAGAAATTTAGCTGAGGAATTGTTCAGTTAACTGCGATTGCTGAGATCCCTAGAGATTTGATTTTCTTGACTTTGTATAATAGATTCAAGTATCTAAGTACATAAATTTAATACCTTTGATAAAGACAGATGAAAATAGTTGCGTTTTATTGGTAATTTAAAGCTAGCGCAGCAACACAAGTTCCAATAAAACGCTATATCCACTTTTATGTACACTCTTTATTTCTGTGGCTGTGTTTGCAAAGTATTCTTGTTTCTTTGTGTCCGGAGAAGTAATGGGTGATTTTTAAGCTGGTTTGGTTTTCGCAACACTGGTTTTGACAGCTGACGTGTGTTTAGTACCTTGTGTCACTGTCAAACAGCTTCAGTTTGGTTTGCAATTTAACCATGGATCGTCTTACAAATGAACAACGCTTGCAAATTATTGAATTTTACTATCAAAATTCGTGCTCGGTTCGAAATGTTCATCGCGCGCTGCTTGTGTTCAGCGATGAGGCTCATTTTTGGTTGAATGGGTACGTAAATAAGCAAAATTGCCGCATTTGGAGTGAAGATCAGCCAGAAGCATTGCAACAGCTACCAATGCATCCCGAAAAAGCCACTGTTTGGTGCGGTTTATGGGCCGGCGGCATTTTTGGGCCTATTTCTTCAAAGATGATGCGAATCGCAGCGTTACTGTCAATGGTGAACGCTACCGAGCGATGATAACAAACTTTTTTTTGCCCGAAATGGAAGTTCTTGACTTTCATGATATGTGGTTTCAACAAGACGGTGCCACATGCCACACAGCACGCGAAACAATGGCGCAATTGCGAGGCGAGTTTGGTGAACAGTTAATTTCACGTTTCGGGACGGTCAATTGGCCGCCTAGATCGTGCGATTTGACACCATTAGATTATTTTTTGTGGGGGTATGTCAAGGCTAATGCCTATAGGGACAAGCCCGCTTCGATTGACGCACTGGAAGCCAACATCCATGCATTCATTCGTGAGATACCGGCCCATATGTGTGAAAGACTATGCCAAAATTGGACTCAGCGGATGGGCTACCTGAGACGCAGCCGCGGTCAACATTTGCATGAAATTATCTTTAAATATTAAATTGCAAGGTTCAAACTATCGATTCAAATAAATATTTCATTCATTTTTTCGAATTTTTTGTGTTTTTTTTTTAAAAAAGTTCTAAACCTCTTAAAAAATTACCCGTTATATAACTTTATTTCACGATTATTATCAACAAGTCGTGATTTATTTGGTGGCTAAGTAATTTCAGAAATTCTAGGGTGGAGTATATTGCTTGTTAGAGATATGGACGTATTTTGACGTTTTATAGACGCAACGGTATTTTTAAGTTACAAACAAATAAATGTTACCGACATTTAAGATTCAAGTCTTTAATATTTTTCAACAGCGCAACACTCTGTCCACTTTTATATTCACTAATTTGCTGGTTAATTTGTATAGGCACTTTTGGTTTTTGTTATTGTTACCGAGGGAAATTTGTGTCCATTTGCTCCTCTTGAATATTTCTATGCAACTGATAGAAGTTAAATATGGTCTTAAAGAACTACTTCTCATATTATAATTAATTTTAAGTAAACAAATTTAGAGTCAAAATTCCTAATAACAAAAATTTTGAAACGTTTTAAAACACCAATGAAAATTGTACAATAGATCTAGTGAAATACTAACTAAGCTTACTAAGATGTTGGGGTTCTACTGTAGGTCTTGCAGGCAAATAAACAAACATAATGAAGAATATTGTTTTTACATTATAAACAAATAAAATCTGCTAAAAATTAAAATTTAGATTTTAGGTGAACTTTGAATGACTCAATGAAATGAAATTTCGGGGAATTCTAATATGTTAACTTGATGAACTGGCTTTCCAAAGACAAATATTCTTTGAAGTGGTTATAGGTATCTGTGCTTTTTTCGTTGAATTTCTATTGATCTCTAAAAAATACCGGCTCAAGCCTCTATCTGCTTGAAATTGATAGAATTAACTGAATACGAAAAAAAATCCGGTTTCTATTTGATTCACTTTGTTAATATAAGTACCATCAGTGTTTTTTTTTTATCAACCTTGCTTTAAACAGCAGTTGTTAAACATTCTTATAAATGATGACTTATTTCAATAGTTAAAATCACTTAACTAACTACTACTACCACTTAATAAAAAAAAAAAAAAACTACTATCACTTAATAGTTAGGTACTCCAATTTTTTTATTTGTCAAACAATCGAAACAGATTAGAAATTATTTTGCTTATCGAAAAACGATAATAATAATTAAAATACAAATCTCAGATAACCATTGTTCCTCTTTCACTATTAATAATAATAATTTAACTCAAGACCGTAGCCAGATAGAGTATTCAAAGGTGAACATAAATACATATATACCTACTCTCAGCCTTATTTATTATTGTTTTGACTAGTAAGATAGTCTAGTTTTTCAGTTGTGAGTTAAACCAGAGTTAGTTAACTCTAGAAGTAAATTAACCAACAGTTAACTGAAGAAGCCGTTTTTTTTGAGGAGGATGCATGCGGAACGACTAAACAAATTCCTTGAAACATCAAAAACATCTGTTCAGTTAATCCTGAGTTAACTCATAAAATTTTATGAGTTAACTCGGATTAAACTTTGATCTCGCACTTAAAAACTGGAACTTAATAGTTCGAAATGGTTGGATATTAATTTTTCTTAATTAAATAAAATATAACATTAGGCTAGGCATTGTAAGACAATCAATTTCGTCGTCTTTAAGGCCAAGTTTCGAGCGAAATCATCCTAGTTTCGGGATTAAACCCGAGTGAACTCCTGCATCATGTTTTTTGTTCAGTCAATTTTGATTCCGAGTTAACTTACAAATTTGATGCGTTAACTCTGGATTAAGTGAAAAGGTATTTCTCATAGATGCGTGTCAAAAATCTATCCAAATCAGGGTACGGAAGGGGTAGTGTACATAGTGGCGCCATCTCGAATTCGATAGCGAAGATTTGATTTTTACAGTGTCACACTTAGGTCCAGTTTTTCAGTGCGAGATTAAAATTAAACCCCAGTAAATTCATCAAATTTGGTGAGTTAACTCAGAATTAACTGAAAAAGTGCTTTTGATGTTTTATCCACCGAGTTTGTTTAGTCGTTCCGCATACATTCTCCACCGAAAAACTGCTTCTTCAGTTAACTGTGAGTTGATCTACTTCTAGAGTTAACTAATTCTGGTTTAATTCACCACTGAAAAAACTGGGCCTTAGATTTACATAGATTTTTGACAACTAGGAATTAAATTTAATAATCCACAAAAAAACTGTTAACTCGGGTTTAATTTATTTGCTGGATTTACTAACTCTGTTTTAACTCGAAGTTAACTCATGCACTGAAAAACTGGCTCTTAGTAAGATAGGCTTGAAGTAACAATTAAAAATGTTTATTTATAACTTGGAAGGCTGTCTAAAGTTAGACAACGTTTATGAACAAGTAGGACTGTTTTATAAATACTAGTAGTGTTAATAGTAGAGATAAAAATATCTCCTTTACATTTTTTCTTTCGTAGTTGCTTAGCCTTCATTCCTATAAGTTTTTAGGTAAACTCGGGTCAAAAAGTGAACAGATGATGTTCTGACAGATGCTGGAATCAAAATTGAAGAAGTTATTTTTATATTATTTTGTGTTGAGACTTTATTAAATTATTAAAGAAAATTACCACATTTTCGCTAAACCTATTAATTTTCAATTTCAATAGATGTTACAAACTGATACTAGTATGCGCACTTTATACAATGGACGAGACTAGAGAAATGCCAATTTATAGCAATTATATCAATTATATCGTGGGTTATCGAGCTTCGCGTGACTTGAGAAAATACTCTGGTTGCCCGAATTATGGCCACTGGTGGAGGGCCCTGGCTCTACGGGGCCGTATAAACAGTACTTTTATAAACCAAAACTGTTATTACTGGCATGACTAGAGTTACTTCCAAAAAAAAAAAAATGCTAAACAATACAATGCCCAGTGAATTTTGTACGTGGATAGGTTGTCCAAACCCCTTTGATTCCCCTTTAGCTACAGCTTTGATGAGGACTATTGTTCTTCGAAAACAAAGATTCTTTTTTTTTATTTCATTAAGTATTTCAACTAAGTGTATACCATCACAATGTAATTATTATGCAATAGGCAATTTACTTTTTAGCACTTCGATTGATTTCATCCCCCAACCACCCAGATTAAAATATGTAGGTACTCTGCTAACAGCTGTCACCCATTTTGCTTGACGCTTCGCTGTCTGATGGTACTGAGAGAGAGATAGAGAGCAATGAATTGGCTCTGTCATAGTACGGTTTCTGAAGCACTAGCGCGAGCGATCAACAAAGCGGCCTTCATATCACATTCACGCTTATTACGATCAATTTAACGTATGGCAAATCAGTATCAACGGTATTTCCGAGACGGAAACATCACCTCGCTTATAAATACATATTTTGAAAATTCTCTATTATTCAGAATTTTTTCGTGGCGGGAATAATTTATTTGAAATAGTAGTATTTTACTATCTGTCATTTTGTTGTTGATTCACACGATTTATTGCTTTTAGTTTCACCTCATTAACAAACGGAGTGTTTGAACGTAATCAAAATAAACAAGACGTTGATAGATTCCACTTGTCGTTGCAATAATGGAATGGTCTTGGCTTAAGGATTGGTGGCGCCTCAAGAACTTGAATCGTAGACGACATCGTCGAGTTCATGAGAGTCTTGATCCTAGCGATGTTGATTCTGTCAAATCAGACACCCCTCATGAACATGACGAAGAACTCGACGAAAATGATGACATCTGCTACTGTGATGATTGCTTAAATGTACGGAAAGTTTTGTTTGTTGTCTCTTCTTTATGTTATATTATTGATAGTTTTTTAGTCTACTGTGTGTTGTTTCACTCGGAATTATTTGAACAGCTGTTTTTTTTTGTTTTGTTTTGTTTGAATATTCAGGGCATTGGTCTCTGAATTTTCAATGTCACCAAACCACACGAATTATGTCGATCTAATGTTGATGACAGGCTATCTATACAATTTCCAGATAAGAATTTTAAGATTTTGTATTATAATTGCTTTTTTAAGGTGAGGCTGAATTGTTTTTTCTAGAGAATGTATGTTACCACTTTATCAGTTTAAGTTCAAGTACCCTTTCGACGTTGGGAAAAATTAATGATAGGTAGGTATTTAATTTAAAAGATATAATTAAGATAAATTATTATCTTTTTCTTTATGTAAACTTGATAATGGGCGTTTGTGTTTTTTTTTGTTTAAGAAAAAGCTTTTTTTTTTTGTTGTTCGTGCATTAAACGGCATGTGCTGTTTATGATTATGGAGATATTTTCGCAAATTAATGGTTAATGAATTTTTCTATATTTATTTCATGGAAAATTTTTAAATATAGATTTAAATTTATTATTAAAATAGCTACCTGCTTACTCAGAGCTTTGTACTATTTAAAAAAATGTACGACGCGAAGGGGTTTCAAGTTTTTGCTCAAAACTCTTCAAATGGTTATAGGATTGAAAGTTGCAAGAGATTTATGTTTTAGAATAATTACATCACAGTTAATGGGAAAAGTTTTAAACAAAATTAAATATCAGCATAATATTTTAATATTTCGCCAAAAATGTGAAGATCGGCTTAGTTACCAATGGTTTTTTTTTTTAAATTATCAAAATAAGTTTGAGGCGTTTTTGAGAAAAAATATGCACGACTGGATCACACGAACTTGCTCTTGCGGTTAACAACTGTAATGTATAGTCACAAATTGAAGATGAATGACAACAGTTCAATAATGTTGTGATATCTTTAAGGAAAAAATGTTAAATAACTCAAAAGTACTAAAAAATCGATTTTTTGTTTGATTTTTTTTCGGTATAAATGCATGAACTACACTATTCAATTAGGGAACCGAAAATGTTTACAGTTTTTTTAGTTGAGCTGTATATCAGTGAAAAATAGTCGTATTGAGATGAAATAAAAAACATTATAAAGCGAAATGTTTTTCATGTTGAAATCTTTTAAAACAGATCATTTATCTAACTGCGCAACCACGAGAAAAACCACAAAAGAAAATTCTCCATGTAAATTTTTTTTTTTTCAAGACCATTATTTTATTTGATTTTTTTCTTTGGAATCAATGAAATGTATTGGTTAGATAACTTGTGTGTTCAGCTTTAATTTTATTTTATTTTTCGTTGATATATAAGTTGTTTTTTCCTTGACATATCTGACTTGACTGAAAAAAGAGACTTTCGTCACCCATATCTTAGCAACAAATGAAAATTTCAGAGCTGTTTTGAAAACTAGAATAAATTTCCTACACGACCTTTCTTAAACCTTATAACGATTAGTTTTTTTTTAACTATTAAGCCTTAATTTAAAAAAAATGACAAAAATATAGACTTTTGGTAGATCATTTGCTGGTTTTCAAATATTGATTACAAGACTAATTTGAATATGAGACTTAACAAACTGAAAATGAAAAAAAAAAAATCAATTTACAACCCAAGCAACACATAAAATCTTGAAGTGTTCTCCAAACAAATTGATCAGCTCTTAACAAACTGTTAGTTCAATCTTCTTTATACCACTACACTTTATGATCTGTTACTTTGCTCTAGAAAAGTGTTGTTTGTTTTAACTAAAGGGTTTTCCAATAAGAGGTGTTATTTTGAATAGCCCGCTATTTCGGTAGCTGTTACTTTTGAAGCTGTCATTTTTTGACATTTGACAAGTAGAAAATACGCCATTAATAAAAATGGAACGATACACGCTTCAAGAACGCATTGAAATTATTAAAATTCACTATAAAAATGGTGAAAATTTGGCAGAGACGGTTCGTAAAACTAAAACATTTTTGGGTCGTCGTGAAGCACCTTGTCGGACCGCAATACAGAAATTGGTGGACAAATTCGAGCTGTTGGGACAAGTTAGTGATGTGAAGAATAAAACCCGTGCACGTCGCTCAAGAACAACTGAGAATATTGCTGTTGTAGCCCAAAGTGTTGAAGAAAACCCAGGTTTGTCCATTCCTCGTCGTTCTTTGGAATTAGGCATTCCACAAACGTCATTACACCGTATTTTGCATAAAGACTTGGGTCTTAAGGCTTATAAAGTTCAGTTAACACAAGAACTCAAGCCGGCTGATCATCAACAACGTCGTGTCTTTGCTGATTGGGTCCTTGAAATGCATGAAAATGATCCGGAATTTCATCGAAAAATCATCTTGACTGATGAGGCCGCTTTCCACCTCGGAGGCTACGTCAACAAGCAAAACTGTCGCATCTGGGGCTCGGAAAACCCAAGAGTTATTGTGACTGTTTGGTGCGGTTTATGGTCCGGCGGGGTCATTGGACCTTACTTTTTCGAAAATGAGGCTGGAGCAACAGTTACGGTCAATGGATTGCGCTATCGAGAGATGATTAATGATTTTTTATGGCCGGAATTGGATGGTATTGATGTGGACAACGTTTACTTTCAACAAGACGGCGCTACGTGCCACACAAGCAATGAAACCATCGATCTTTTACGGCAAAAGTTTCCGGACCGTGTTATCTCTCGAAGAGGTGATCACAATTGGCCACCGAGATCTTGTGATTTAACACCTTGCGACTTCTTCCTTTGGGGCCACTTGAAAGATAAGGTCTACGCCAACAGCCCAGCGTCGATTCAAGACCTCAAAGATGGAATTCGTGAGGCTATCGAGGACATAAGGCAGCCACTTTGCGATTTGGTTATGGAAAATTTCATGAAAAGGATATGGTCCTGTAAGCGTGGTCGTGGCGGCCATTTGGCTGATGTTGTGTTAACGGCATACCTTCCTCTTTATAATGAAATAAACATCCGATCATTTATCTCAAAAAATGCCATTTTTCTTTGAATATCAAAATAACACCTCTTATTGGAAAACCCTTTATTACAAAAACGTCTTTTAAACATCTTGAATATCTTCATGGCAAATGTGTTTATATTGACTCTCTGTAGATCCTCTTTACAACCTTTTTAAAAGGAGTATGTTTAAATTGCGCAAGAGTATATTTCTTATTACTCTTTCGAAGATATTTTGCGGATGTTATTCCTAAAATGTCTCTATGAAGGCTTAAAATTGTGTCTTTAAGTAGAATTAATATTCTCTTTTGTTTGAAAAAAAAGTTTTTGTGTCATCTGACATTTGTGAATTGCGCTTTTCTTATTTTCGTATTTATTGTACATATGTAGGTACTATTAATTTGAAAATCGAAAAAGAGTTTAGGGAGTTGCAAGAGACTTAAGACCAAAAATTGCTCATCAATTATTTTAGTACGCGAATCAACATAATAATAGATAATTGCTTACAGTTTTTTTTTTCTTTAACTCTTTGTTGACACTCAGTTGACACTTTCATTGTCTCTCTCTTCTTTCAATTTGATTCGTTTGATATCTTATCATGAACTCGTTAAGAGGTCTCTGACTCTAGAAAAATGTGATTATAACACAGATGTTTTGCCGACATCTTAAGAAACTCTTTAAACGGTAGTCAGTTTATACAAAGTTACACATATTTTTTGTAAAGGGTGACATAGTTAAACGTATATTTTTAATACAGTTTTTGTATGTTTTATTATTTTAATCAAATTTATTATTTATTTCAATAAAAATTTTCAATGTGCAATTTTCCTATGTACAATAGGTAGATATATTATGTAGGTAGTGAAATTTTCTTAAAAACTGCGGTGTTTGGACAGATTTGGATCAAAATAATATTGTTTAAACCATTGGATAACCCCCGTCTGTCTGTCCAAACCAGGGAAACTTAGCTAATTTTTTCAACCATCTGTTACTGTCATAAAACTGACGATGAAAATATGGCAAAGCGAAAATGTAAGGCAATATTTTTTCTTAAAAAAAATAACTGCTACATTTTCATTTTTAATGTGAAATTTTAATCATGCAACGTCAAAACTTTTTAAGGCTTCAATGTTAACAGAACGCTTCTTTTATTAATATGAGAATAATTTATCCAAAACCCATTAAAAGAAAAACAAGACATTTAGTACCTACATTTCATGAGGCACCCTGTAGGAAGGAATATTTTGATACATGCCCAACAAAATACGTTCGCCATATTTATTTCGTTCAATTGCGAAAAAAATATTTATTAAATACATAATATTCAATGAACTACAGTTACATGTATTATGCCTACACTTTTATTTTATTTTTATTTGTTTGTGGGAGATAATAATTCATAAAAATATGTTTTTTCTTTTGTTGTCAGTGAATTTTGTATTATTTTTCTTGATTTTAACTTGTAAATACTTTTTTATTTCAAGGCGCGTTTATTCTATGTGGGGTAGAGTATGCGATTTTTGAGTAAATCTTTCCTTGCATTACAAAATACACATCGTTAAAGACTTTATAAAATTAATTGTAAATCTAACCCTACATGAACATAAAGAATTTGTCATGGCTTTACTTTTTACTTTAAAATCATTCTATTTCATTTAAATTGTTATAAAATTGTATTTGTGTAAAAGAGAAAGAAACCTCCAAGTTTACACTTTTGACTACAAAAAAAATCTTCAAAACCTCTTGAGAGCATCTTTAAAGATGCATCAAAAAAATGATCTCTATAAACTCTTACAAATACTTTATTTAGAACTCTTCGCTCCATACAATAGACTCCTCCTCTTAAGGACTTTTTGGGTCTTAACGACCTCTTCAAGATTGTGTAAAGAGTTGAAAGATCTTCGAAAACAGCTTTAAGAAATATCTGGAAGACTCAATTGTGTTGCTTGGGAAATTCCGCAGAACGCACGGACGCACAGGCCGACGGAAGTTATAACGAAACCCACTACTTTTCGTACTTTTGATCATCGTAGTTTTAAGCTGAACCCAGCGTTGTCTTCTGTGGTGTTGTGTGAAGTGGTGCCTTGTTCCGATTGCGCCATACCACGCTGTGTCATAGAAGCGCCTTTCTGTGTGCGTAGAAAAGAGAAGACAGTGCTCTTTTGTAAAGGGAACAATTAAATATCTAAAGAAAATTGACAGTTTGCAACTCAGCACGCTTGATTAGTGTACATAGTCGGTGACACAACACGCCACTCCGCAACACAGCAAACGAGACTTTTTGTGTGGTTTCGGCTTTTTGTGGTTTTGATTCCTCTGTGCGACGTTACGAGGTCACACTTTATGATGTAACACGTTACGTTACGAAAATCTGCATAGCAGGATATTGGGTATGTTCATTGACAAAAATCTGAAGATGCCCTTCAAGCAAACTATGTAGTCCGTTTTGGATCTGTGCAAATAGTCAACAAAGTATGAACGACTTCGCATCTTTTTTTTGGCATGGTACCAATTTTAAGGTGCACATACGTTATTTATAATCACCAGTGGATATGTCGCATGAGTTTAATTCAATAAAACAAACTGAACTTCGATGCTTCATTGTTTATGAGTACAGATTCTGGAGGGTCTTTGGCTTCGTTAGATACAACTCATGTATTCCCACTAGGTATGTGTTGTAGAACTTTTGAATGGACTTTCAATAGCAACTAATAGTTAGAGATACACCTGTAGTTTAAGGTACACTTGTTAATTTATTTTCCCTTTACTTGGAACTTAAAACAAAAAATAAGTATACGCCACAGTGTACGAATTATGTATTTATTTAAAAAATTCAAATATGAAACGATTCTATGCTTTAAGAGCAATAAGGCTAGGCGCACAAATGCAATGTTCAGTTTCGCTACAGTTTGGTTGCTAAAGTGACTTCCTGCATGGGCTTATATGAGAGTGCGCGCACATGCAGAAACGATTCAATTCAGTCGTCGATACGAGCAACTAACAAAATTGTATTTTGACACAAATTGAGCGATCACCTCAAATCAGTTTTTTTGGTTTGTGTCATGTCACATAGAATTGTATGCAACTGCGCGAACATAAAACCAAATCATTGAACTATTTTCTTAAAGTGCAAGATAGATAATCGTTGCAGTCAATATTTTCCTTTCTCAAAAAAAAAAAAAAGGTGGTGTGTATTAGTGCACCTCATTCGAATGCTTTTCATTCATACCAAATTCATTTCTTTTCAAAGGATGTTAACTCCCATTTTGGGTCCACTGTACCGCACACGCCACCCAGTTGCTCCGCTTAGGGTATATTTATGTAGGTATGCAGGCGCCGATGTAAACATAGTTTTCTTAATAACCAGTACCTATGGGTGGCCCACTTAATTCTTAAAATAAGGGAACATTGACCTAATTTACTTTGGACTTGGTTATAAGTCTTAACCCACCCAAGAGGGTCAAAAATCGATTATAGACTTTTTGCCAATAGACTTCTGAAAAATAGGTTCGAAAAAAATATTATTCAATTATATGACAGGGCTCATATCGTAAGTCTTAATGATAATAAAAAAAAAATATCACTTGAAAGGAAATTTTATTAAAAAAAATTTACTGATGCAGGATTTTTTTAAATTCACCAAACTTTCATTAGGGTAAATAAGGATAAACAAAAAACAAAGACCAAACCAAAAATTATAGAGTTGATTGCTTGGTAATCTATTTATTTAAATACTTACAGGAATGTCGTGGGCAAAGACAAAAACATTGTAAAGTATAGATCTCGTGATATAAACGTTTGGAAGTCGAAAAATGAAAAATAGATGTTAAAAAAAAATATCATGTTAGATAAGGGTTATGTTTTCTGGATATAAAATTAAATTATTAAATTATTATAATAAAGGGTGTTTTTTTTTAGAGGCATAGAACTTTGAAATGGAATAAAACAAAAATGATTTTTTAAATTGACGTGAAATTTACTTCATTCGAAAGATAATCTTCTGGCATTATAATTTAAATATAATTTCGCCACGGCTGGCTCGGCCGTAGTCTAATCTGGAGTTCCAATTTTCGATGACTTTTTCCAACATTTGTGGCCGTATATCGGCGTTAACGCGCCGAATGTTGTCCTCCAAGTGGTCAATCGTTTCGAGCTTATCGGCGTAGACTAGCGACTTCACATATCTCCACAGAAAATAGTCAAGCGGCGTTGAATCGCACGATCTTAGAGGCTAATTCACGGGTCCTTAACGTGAAACTATGCGGTTACCAAACGTTTCCTTCAATAAATCAATTGTGGCACGAGCTGTGTAACATGCTGCGCCGTCTTGTTGAAACCACTGCTCTTGCACATCATGGTTGTTCAATTGATGAACAAATCATGGCTCTATAGCGGTCACCATTGACTGTAACGTTGTGGCCAGCATAGTTCTTAAAGAAGTACGGACCAATTATTCCACCAAACAGTCAGTTTTTGTGGATGTAATGGTGTCTCAACATACACTTGAGGATTATCGTCACTTCAAATACTGTAGTTTTGTTTATTGACGTATCCATTCAACCAAAAGTGAGCTTCATAGCTAAACAAAATTCGCTTATGAAAATTGGGATCAACGGCAATCTTGTTTTGGGTCCATTTCGGCACAATTTGGAAGCGTTGTTCACGCGTCAGCCTATTCATGTTGAAATGCCAAACCAAACTAAAAATAAATCACTTGACAGCTGACAAAATGGCCGCCAGTTGAAATAGTTTTGCCAACTTAAAGTTCTATACCTCTAAAAAAAAAACTTTATATATGCAAAGGACTTAGTTGACCAGGGCCCTATTGCACCAACAACTAATCACTTAGCAAATATCATGAATCTTGATACAATTTTCTTGCGGTGGGATGACATAATTTCTCCGGACATAATGTGCATTTATCGTTTGTCCGACTTAAGGCCCGTGGACATTATATCCGCAGAAATTATGTCATCGCACCGCCAGAAAATCGTGTCATAATTCATGATATTTGCTAAGTGATTAGTGATAAGTTGTTTGCGCAATAGGGCTCAGTAGTTACAAAATTTTCCATTTACGCTTTTTAGGTTAAAAAGAGGATTTTCCAAATTTTAAAGGAGTTAGCATTGTACCAATGGCTATTTAATCTTTTTAATATCAAATGAACTTCAAATGTCATTTTGACAATGATAAAATTGAAAAAGGTATGCTTTCTTACTTTTTTTGTACGAAATGTTACTGTTTGACGCGTGTTCAGCTTGAGTTCATTAAAAAAAAACAGGTTTAGCTTGATACTAGTTAAAAGTTTTTTTTAAACTAAGAACATTTAAGAGTTTGAAAGTTAAAAAAATGTTAAGTAGTATACTAATACCTTAACATCAGACTGTTTAAAATTTTTGCGCCTATATCATTAACTTGAGTTTTCGAAAAAGTGTAAAAATGGACTTATTCTACTTTCAAATACAACGGCTTAATTCGTTGTTGACTACTTTCATCTTGTACTAACACACCTAACATATCCATATGTGCCCAGAATATCTATAGTCTTTTTTGTAATTAAAAAAAATAGCTTATAGTTTTGTTTTCTTGTTCAAATCTTGTTAAACATACATCGATCATGGCTGGCAAACTTGTTGACTTATATGATAGTGTTTTAATCTGTCTAATGGCTTATCGACCACAGATTTCTTACAATTTTAATTGATAACTAACTTTAATCAATAAAGTTTTCTCTGCTAACAGTGATTCTAACTAAAATTCAGACCTCACATTAAAATGATCTAAGTGTATGAAATGTCTATCTCTTTTAAATTTTCAATCATTCATCATTATTCATCATCATCAGAAAACAAATTTTGTCACTTGAAATTAATTTAATGCTCATTTGTTAGTCGAGTACATTACGAAAAATGATAAATTATCTATATATATTTAATACAAATATTATCAACCTCATGAAGATACTTAAATCGACCGATCGTTTCAGTCTTACGCGATATGCATTTTTCTCTTCTGTACATAAAACAAGAGTATCGGAGTGGTGGAGGTTCATGCCGATGTGATTCTGCATATCCAGTATTTCCAAAAAGTGTGTCACTAAAAATGTCATCCAAAGCGTCCTGAGATTTTAAATATGTAATTCACTAAATAAAACGTTTGATACATGTTTCATGTTTTTAAAACAGCTTTTGCCCCATAGAGATTCATACCCCATACAGATTCTAAACCTCATTCATATCGTATGCCATGAAATAGTTGAAATGTTTAAAACAAAACACATTTGAGGGATATACAATAAATAACAGCAAGCAGTTCAGAGAGTATCATGCATGCGCCCCAGTTTAAGATCTAACAAGTATTTTCATAGCATTTGCGTCAACACTTTTGGCACGATCTTTCAAAGATCGGTCCAATTACGGTCGAATTAACTGTAATTAACTGTACTCCACTTAACTGAAAATAAAAACTGTTATCTGAAACAAGAAATTTACTACGCTGGATTTTTTGGGCCTTTACCACAAAAACTATTTCGCATAACTCAACTCCACTTAGCTAAATACCAGTGGTGCGTTCTTTTGATGTGTAAACATCTATGCTGGAGGTAGAGTGAAAAAAAAAACGTGAACGTTCGTGTGCAACTTTACGTCGTGCAACGTTACGGTGTGCAACGTTACGATCTGCATACTAGGATGGGTGCGTTCAGTTAAAAATTTGAGATCCCCTTCAAGCAAAAACAAGTCCGTTTTGGATCCGCCAACGTTGATGTTTACACATATGTAACGGGTGATTTTTTAGCTGGTTTGGTTTTGGCAACACTGGTTTTGACAGCTGACGTGTGTTTTGTACCTTGTGTCACTGTCAAACAGCTTCAGTTTGGTTTGCAATTTAACGATAGATCGTCTTACAAATGAACAACGCTTGGAAATTATTGAATTTTACTATCAAAATTCGTGCTCGGTTCGAAATGTTCATCGCGCGCTGCTTGTGTTCAGCGATGAGGCTCATTTTTGGTTGAATGGGTACGTAAATAAGCAAAATTGCCGCATTTGGAGTGAAGATCAGCCAGAAGCATTGCAACAGCTACCAATGCATCCCGAAAAAGCCACTGTTTGGTGCGGTTTATGGGCCGGCGGCATTATTGGGCCTATTTCTTCAAAGATGATGCGAATCGCAGCGTTACTGTCAATGGTGAACGCTACCGAGCGATGATAACAAACTTTTTTTTGCCCGAAATGGAAGTTCTTGACTTGCATGATATGTGGTTTCAACAAGACGGTGCCACATACCACACAGCACGCGAAACAATGGCGCAATTGCGAGGCGAGTTTGGTGAACAGTTAATTTGACGTTTCGGGCCGGTCAATTGGCCGCCTAGATCACCATTAGATTATTTTTTGTGGGGGTATGTCAAGGCTAATGTCTATAGGGACAAGCCCGCTTCGATTGACGCACTGGAAGCCAACATCTATGCATTCATTCGTGAGATACCGGCCGATATGTGTGAAAGAGTATGCCAAAATTGGACTCAGCGGATGGGCTACCTGAGACGCAGCCGCAGTCAACATTTGCATGAAATTATCTTTAAACATTAAATTGCAAGGTTCAAACTATCGATTCAAATAAATATTTCATTCATTTTTTCGAATTTTTTGTGTTTTTTTTTTAAAAAAAAGTTCTAAACCTCTTAAAAAATCACCCATTATTAACCGTGAGTCCCGGCACTCACACAATTTTTTCTATACAATAACTATTGTTAATGTGTCAAATAAAGATGTTGAAGTGCCATCGTTAAAAATGTTACACAGTGTAACATTTCATTTAGGAACGATCAATGTTAAAAATATTGTTGATCTGTCAAACGCAATGGGTTGAAAAAAATGAAAATACATTTAGAATGAATAAATCAAAGAAATCATTTAATTGCATCAGATTTATTTCAAAAAATACTTAAAAAATGTTTACAGTTTGTTAATTATATTAAATAAACTTTATTTTTGGAAAAAAAAGCGAATCTTCCAGCGAAATATAAGATTTTTTTTTGATTCAAAATGGACACAAATTCACTTGTTTAATTTCTACCGAAATATAAACGAAAGAATACATCAAACAAAGAATATTCATCATAAAATAACAGAACTCGTTTCCAAAAATCAAAATCGACAGTAAAAATCTATTAAATTGAAAAAGGAAATCCAAAAATTAATATAGTTTCAACTCAAAAGAACGTAAAGTAAACAAAAGATAACCACAAAATGAAAACATTTCCAAATTCAGGTGCTTTTGACAGATTAACATTTCAATTCATATCGTCGAGATGAGTTGGAAATTGTTACAAAGTGTAACATTCTGACAGCTCAACACTGAATTTAGGAACGATTTGAAGACGTCAGAATGTTACACAATGTAACAATTTGAGAATTTAGGAACGACCAAAGTTAACAATAGTTAACTTTTTAGAGAAAAAGAACGGACCACAGCATTTATGATTATTTCAGTTTTAAGATGATGATAAAGAAATACAAATAAAAAAAGAGAAAGTTTGGATGAAAGAGTAGCTGAAAAATAAAAAAAAAAAAACAGGGAAATAAATTTCGAAGTAAGGTTAAATTGCAGATCGACCTTCTTGTAAATCTGGCGTCGAGTTGAAATGGGTTCGGTTTGACAGTTAATCAAAAGACCTGGTTACACACAGTTCAATTGAGTTGAAATCAACTTGAAGTTGAAAAAAATCAAAATACTGTTCAGGAAAATGAGATCTCAGAGATTGCGCTCCGTCAAAAAGTGAGCATGCAAATCCAAAACTGAGATTGCTCTGCTCTCCGAGATCTTCGATTACGATATAAAGTGGGTTATTTGGAAAAAAACAAACATTTTGGAGTAGGTTAGGTACCTAAGAGTAAAACTGTTCTAACTGTGTGCAATAGATAATAGAGCCAAATGAGAACAGTTTTTCTATCTAAAGCTAGGTACTCCAGAATTTTTCCTTAGTACCATAAACTTAAACTTTCACGAGTTTATGATTTGTGTATACTTACTTTCAGTTGCTGTTTTTGTCGTTTGGTGATTTGATTGAAATCTTCTGTATAACACTTGAATGAAAAGCATGCCTTTTTGGGTTTTCCAAGATCAACATGATAATTGAATCTAAGATTTAAAATCAAAGCAAATTATACCTGCTGCTTATAATGCGTGCTTTAATCTTATTAATATTGTTGTTCTAAATTTCATTGTTACACAAATATTTTTAAATAAATTTATTATTGAAGTTTTTATTTTCCAATTTTCAGGGAGACATTGATATGTGCGGCGAGAGCAACGATGGAATGGACTCTGATTGCAGTATATCATCATGTTCTGGCAAGCAAGTTGTTGTTGGAGTATGCGCCATGTCAAAGAAGACCCAATCAAAGCCCATGAAAGAAATTCTAACGCGACTCCAAGAATTCGAGTATATAAAAATGGTTGTGTTCGAAGAAGATGTGATACTAAAGGAGCCAGTCGATCAATGGCAAATTGTCGATTGTTTGATATCATTCCACTCAAAAGGATTCCCACTTGAAAAAGCCATCCAATATGCCCAGCTGCGGAGGCCTTTCGTTATAAATAACTTGCACATGCAGTACGATATACAGGTGGTAGCCTAAAATATATTCGAAACACTTCTAGACACTGTAGGATTTCTCTTTTTAATTCAAATTAGGACCGCCGAAGGGTTTATGCGATTTTGGAGGGCGAAGGAATTGAAATACCAAGATATGCTGTTCTAGATAGAGATTCTCCAGATCCTAAGCGTAAGTTATGCTTTTTTTTTTTTAAATTTTATTTCAAATTCTACTTTTTATTTCTCTTTAGAACACGAATTGATTGAGTCTGAAGATCATGTCGAAGTGAACGGAGTTACGTTTAATAAGCCGTTTGTGGAAAAACCTGTGTCTGCAGAAGATCACAATATTTACATATACTATCCAACATCAGCTGGAGGTGGTAGCCAACGACTGTTTCGCAAAGTAAGTCATTATACAGAGAACAGAGTTGAGGACCTAAAGTAAAAACGAATTTTCAAATTCTAGATTGGAAGCCGAAGTAGTGTCTATTCTCCAGAATCCCGAGTAAGGAAAACTGGTTCGTTTATTTACGAGGACTTTATGCCAACCGATGGTAAGTTGTGTGTTTTAAACCTTTAAACTTCTCTTTTTCACATTTTTGTTTGCAAGTATAAATACTTTTTCGCTCATAATGTTTTGTCAAGTTTTGTTTTTAAGCAAACATTTATAGATTATGTTTTAGATAACAATAAAGATTAAGTAGATTACTTCAGACATACTCGTATCGTACATAATGTTTAAGTTTGAGATGCTTTCATAAATTTATTTATCGTTTGCTGCTTTCACTTATCATGGATTTGTCGTTATGTTTGGTAAACTGGAATGTTTGTCATTTGTTTGTGTTCTGAGATGTTTGTTAAAAAAATATATTTTGTTTTCATAAAATGCATGAGTGCTTTTTTTAAATATCTTGTTTTGATTTTAATGTACCTACCTATTAAATTTTAGAAATTTATAAAAGAAAAGTTGGTTTAAGGAACAAATGAAGGCTAGTGGGTGTTTCATCGTTTAGTGTATAAGTAAATCATCTCAATCCAAAATATACTGACAAATACTTCTCTCCATAGATTTTTGTGAGACTAAGGGCCAGTTTCACAGTCAGAAAAGTGGCGCTTAAGTGGGCAATGTAAAAGATTAATGCGCAATATCGCAGTGCACAGTTACCTAAATAAGTGGCACTTGCCTCCGATGTTGGTGACTTAAGTTCAACTTACGCTGGGAATGAAACATAGCGTAAGGCCTTAATATGAAACACTTAAGTGCCACGTATTCCGGTAAGAAAGTGGCCCTAATACTGCGAATAATTTTCGTTGAATGAAAACGTTAGCTGAATAGTGAATGGTAATGGTATAACGGATTTATCAGCTCTGCCATCGTCGATGAAGTTGGGTCATACACATCTAATATTAAAATGCGTTTAAAGCGTTGTTAAGCGTGTATAGTAGTCAATGTTTCGCTACTAAATTGAAGATTTTGAATAGAACAACAACAACTTGAATAGGCCTTTCTAACTCTCTCCATTCATTGCAACTTTTCTTCCACTGTCGCCTTCGAAGAAAGAATGAGCCAATAATCTTGCCACTCCACTTAAACGAACACCAGTGTTGCCAGATGAAAAAAAATTTCCCCCCAGAAAAATTTAGAAACCCCCCCAGATTACCACATTGTATCAACAAAAACCCCTAAATTTTTTTTCAACTTTATATTTTTATTCACAGCTCTTAAATTTGTTTTTAATTTAATTAATTCACACAGCTACAAAAAAAAAAAAACATTTGTAAAAAAGGTACTAAGTAATAAAAGAAAAGTTGTTTAGGGTTTTCTTTACAATTTCTGAGTAAAGTTCTGATTATTTACTCGACATTCAAATTATCCGCAAATTAAATCCTTCCAGTAAAAAAAACTTAACGTTTCACATTTTTTTCGAAATAATAATGCCGGTCGTACACTAGGCGCTCAACGCACAAATTTCGTATTCAACGCATTCAACTCTAATGTACGGTGTCTTCAATTCTATTCAATCAACGAGTTGGATTCAGTTGTTGACCGTTGCTCAACGAATTGCTCAACAAGTGTACGGGTAGTGTACGAGCTGGTGTTGCTCGTTGAAAATGTTTGATCAACGTGTTGAGCAACATTTTTAGGATAATGTGTTGCACATTATTTGTTCAACTCGTTGATCAACTTTTTAATTTTCTCTGGGGTTCGTTGCGGTAGACGTATGATATTTCTGTTGCGTTGCGTTGGTTGCGATGAACTTTGTATTCGTTGTCGTCAACTTGCAGTTGTTGCTCTGTTCTCGGTTTTTTGTTTTTCGTAGGTAATGATGGAAGGTGGAACAAATATATGGACAACGGAGTTAACTCGACCCAGAATCTTTTTTTCTGTTTGTTCTTCCTTTGTCGCTTTTCTAATATAATCAATAAGGCAGCCACTTTTTTTTTTCTTTGAGAGGAAATCATGCTCATACCGAACAAATTTAATAATTCAAAGCGAATGGGTGCGTCGACAATAAAAGTTATACCGAACGGAAGTCAAAATTATGTCAGCACTTGAGTTTTTGTTCATCGTGGTGCGTTGAACGCGTTCCTCAACGAGTGATCCTTGGTTAAGTGTACGATGGCATCAACCCGTCCATCAACTTGTTGAGCAACCATATCGAAAACGCAGTTGATCAACTCGAAAAACTTTTTTTCTGTCAAAATCGAACAAGTTTATCAACTAGTGTACGAGGTTATTCAACATTTGAGTAAGTTGGTGAACTAGGTGTACGAGGTTTCTCAACACTGGAATAAGTTTAAAGAGTTGATCAACTAGGTGTACGAGGTTATCCAACATTTGGGAAAGTTGGTCAACTCTGTGTACGGGGCTACCAACGCATTTTGTTCAACTTTCGTTTCTCAACGTGAACAACGTAAGTTGCTGCACTAGTGTAAGAGGTTGTAATTTGTTTGTATCCAACGAAAGAGTTGAATAAAAAGTTGAACGAGTTGGTTGAACTTGTCGCGCACGTAGTGTACGACCGGCATAAATGTATGTAAGTTTTGACTGATGAAAACTGGAAAAAAAAATAATGAATAATATTTAAAATGCCAAGTACATAAATTTGCTAATCCTAATCGACACTTAATCGGGCCATTAAAATACTTTGAACGTTAATTATAAGCTATACTGTTTAGATATTGTGAAACATAAGGGAGGTTCCTTCATAAGTTCATAAGTCCAGGTCCAGTTTTTCAGTGTGCGATTAAAGTTTAACCCGAGTTTAATCATCATATTTGGTGGGTTAAATCAGGATTAACTGAACAGGTGCTTTTTATGTTTTATGCAAAGAGTTTGTTTAGTTATTTCGCGTACACTCGAACTGAAAAATGGCTTCCTCAGTTCACTGTGGGTTAATTTAGTTCTAGAGTTAGCTCACTCTGGTTTAACTCACCAGAAATTAATATGAAGATACAAATATAAAGGAATTGAAATTTTTTTTTGCACTTCTTTCAAAAAGTTCTAATACTTTTTCGCCATCTTCGTTTTGGCTGTCGCGTTGGTTTGATACATTTTCTCACATGTGAAAGTTTTCAGCTTTTTCTGTTGGTTTAAAATTCTGACACTCAGAATGTAAGGAATATCTAACTCGTGGAATACTGTCAGCTGTTTAAATACCTATACGATTTCTCAACCTTTTAGCTCTGAATAAATCCCCCAGATTTCCCCCCCAAACATCCTGTCCCCCCATATAACCCCCCAACGACAAAAAAAGCCCCTAAATCTAGGGGGAAAACCCCTAAACTGGCAACCCTGACGAACACCCATACATTCGGCAACAGCTGCAATATTCTCCATTGATCGCACTGGACGAACACATGGTGAATATGTTCGGTTATCAATCAGCAAATCATTCTCACGAACTGTCTTCATAAGCTTGCGTACAGCAGTTTGCAGTTGCGCATTATTTCGACCGTAATCTCTGTTAAGTAATCGCACTGTTTCGGCAAAACAGCACTTCTACTATTATAACATATATAGCAATTCACTTTAAAAACAAATTTAAATAATCTTAGTTCTCACGCCACATACATACATACAAATACAAATTAAACGAAAATTAATCTTTTTTGTCTCGATTAGCGTCAAGACGCGGCACGTAGTCAAAATAACAACATCAAAGTGAACAAAATAGAAGTGGCGTAATCTTGTATTCTTTCATTCATGCTATACGACCTAATGGCTTCTCGCTCAAAATAGAACCGAAACTGCCACTTTGAAGCATTTATTGGAGTCAGGTCACCACATTCGCAATAAATATTTATTTTAATTTTTGCAACTATTCACTGAATTAAATTTGTTTTTAATCACATCAAAAGGAAAAAGGACGTGATATGAAATATTTCTTTTAAATTTGTAGGCGCAATAATTTTGCGTTGAAATTGCTGTCAAATAACACACACATCGTCACATACAAAAATATTTTTTTCTCACAAATTCCTTGCAGCCAAAAAAAAAAAACAAATAATCGATTGACCGAAATGGTTTGAAGGAATTCGACATGAGTTGCTGTCAATTTTTTTAGTGTATGATAGCTGTCAGTGTCAAAATAACATCTGACTCTTCGAAAGGCTGGCCTGGCCGTATCTATAAAGGACTTTTAAAGCCTTGTTAACTATAAAATACCTGTTATAAGTGCGAAATCGGTGTCTATAATCAATTTTAACATTTAAGCAACGTTCCTTAAAGGTCTCTTAACTTATATGCCATAACGCCACCCACCGCGTTTAACGGTTACTCAAAACCATCTTACATATGAAAAGAATTGTTTGCTTTTGTATTTATTAGCGAAGGGTCTGTAGGTAAAGTTTTCAGTTTTTCGTTTTAATTAAAATAAATTTATGAGTTGTAAAAACAATTGTTTCGATGGCTTATTAACATATTTACATATGTATATGTTTATATAAAGGCAAGACGTGAAGCTAACCAATAAACCAAATAAGTTTACGAACACTGAGAATTTTCTTGCGTTAAGTTACATTACGATCGTTTAATTAAGTACCAATAGAAAATCGATTTTAGATAAGAATGTAATAAGGTTTTCCATTGGTAAATTCAGATTTCAATTTAAAAAATTGATTTTTTTTCGTGGCGAATGAAACACCTTTTCAAATTGATTTATTTTTGTCATTGTTTATATTTCAAAAAAAACTTCATCCCTTGATTAAGTTACCAATTAATTTAACATTGGTGCCATTTATTATGAGCGAATATTTCTCACATATTTTGAATACAATATTCACACCTGAAAAAAGTTAATCAATTCAAAAAACACATTTGCAAACTGACCGCTGTAAATTATGTTGGTGTTAGTGCAGGGAGGAGTAAACCTGCCGAAAAATTTAGATTTGCAAAATTGATTTTAAATCAAAAATAAATCAATTTATTTTTCCCATTGGAACGGAAAGATAATCAAAATCGGTTGTTTGACAGATCCAAATCAAAAATAAATTGATTTATTTTAACAATGGAAAACATGATTTATAAACAAACTTAAATAATTAACCCTGAAGAGGCGTTTTAAAACAAATCTAATAGATATGGCTTGTAGTGTTTTCGTTTGGTCACCCGGAAGCTTTCCAAATGAATCTAAAAGCTTTCGTTTGGCACTAGATGACAGTTGTCCTTCTGAAAAGAAGAGAAAATCGATTCTGGATTCTTTTTTGTTATTTAATTTTGGAATTGCAGTTGTGCATTTGTGTTTAACTAAAATTTGAAATTAAAAGGAAATTTCATCTTCTTCAATTGTGTTATCCACATACATTTTATGTTATCATGAAATATCTCACCATAAATAATTGCAAATAGCAGTAGGATCAAAATTTTCAAATAAGTGTTCGCCATAATATGTATGTTTACTAATAATGAAAAAAGAAAACATTTAAAATTTGACGTTTCAAAATACAACGAAACACAAACTTCAGAATCAAAAAAAAATGTTGCAACTTGTTCGTGTGGCAATATGGATCGGAAGATTTTTTTTTTAAAGCACATTTGACGTTATAGAACTAGGTAAAGTGTCATCATTATTTTTTACTGCACCGCAGTATTCGATTATGTGACGTAAGCAAACTTTTTTGTCAACACAATGGTAATACAGTGCTGCTTTTGCAGTTTACTTATTCGAAAACTACTCAGTTTTAGATGTTTAAAAAAAATGTATATAGGTACTATACATAAGTACATTCATGGAAGATAAAAAAATATAAAAACATAAATAGTTTTTGAAAAACCGCTCCAACGGATTGTGAGGTGTTTATTTCCTTGAAAAAATAGGTGAATATTATCTATTTGAATGTTTTGTATGTAAATTTAATTTATATTTTATTTATTTAGCAAGAAAGCGAAACAAATATTTTCATTTTTTGCACTTTTGCTTTCAGATAACACATTGGCCATGAAAAAAAAAAATTCATTCAAAGCCAGTTCACATTTGTGAGATCTCACAAATTTTTCTCTGCCAAAAATTGAGCAAGCGACTTCAAAATTCTGTAATTGACAGTAAAATGAGAGAGATCTCAGAAATCTGAACCGGCTAAATCATAAAAAAAATACTTACTCTTGTCTTGTACCATTGACAGAAAAAAAAAAATAATACAAAAATAGAAACAAGTTCTCGTTTTTGATCATTATAACTCACTCATTGCAAAATAAGAAAAAAAAAAATATATCAAACTGCCTTCAAATCCTTTTAAAGAGAAGTGTTTTTGGTAAATCTACCCCAATCTGACCAATTAATTTATTTTAGATCAAGATTCAAACATTACTTTTAAAACTCAGTGTATTTTTCAGGTACGGACGTTAAAGTCTATACCGTTGGTCCAGATTATGCTCATGCCGAGGCAAGAAAAAGTCCAGCGTTAGATGGTAAAGTCGAACGTGATAGTGAGGGCAAGGAAATTCGATATCCTGTCATTTTAAACAACGCAGAGAAATTGATTTCCCGTAAAGTGTGTTTAGCTTTTAAACAAACTGTTTGTGGATTTGATTTGTTAAGGTAAGTGATTAAATTATTAATTTTGGTGCACTAAATTATTTTTTTTAATTTTGAAATCTCACCAGTCCAGCGCCGTAAAAGTGGTTTGATTTGGAAAAAAAAGTACAGTCATCATTTGTCCTGACATTATTTTTATTTTTTAAATTTTTGTCTTATTCATTTAAATTAAACATTACACTCAATTTATTTTTAAAGGGCCAACGGAAAGTCGTACGTGTGTGATGTAAACGGTTTTAGTTTCGTCAAGAACTCCAATAAATATTACGATGATTGTGCCAAAATACTTGGTAATATGATCCTACGCGAACTAACGCCAACTTTACACATACCATGGTCGGTGCCATTTCAATTAGACGACCCACCAATTGTGCCGACAACTTTTGGTAAAATGATGGAACTTAGGTGTGTTGTTGCTGTGATAAGACATGGAGATCGAACTCCGAAACAAAAAATGAAAGTAGAAGTTAGACATCCTAAGTAAGTTCAAAATTATGATATTTTTGATGTTTCAAAATACAAATTCTATTTCTTTAAAGGTTCTTTGAAATTTTTGAAAAGTATGACGGCTATAAACATGGTCATGTGAAGCTGAAAAGACCAAAACAATTACAGGAAATTCTCGATATAGCCAGATCACTTTTGGCTGAGATACAAACAAAAGCTGGAGAATCAGAAATTGAAGAGAAACAGGGTAAATTGGAACAACTTAAGAGTGTTTTGGAAATGTAAGCAGAAAATGAATAGTTAAATACACAATATTACAACGTGTTCCAAAAATATTAAGTTGATTTGAAACTTGAATATCTATTTTAACTTTTCAATATCAATTTTATATTTATTGTGTACCTACCTATGTTTGATTTTTGTATGATTTCTCTCAAGGTATGGCCATTTTTCTGGCATAAATCGAAAAGTCCAAATGAAATATCAACCAAAAGGACGGCCTAGAGGTTCAAGCTCTGATGAGGGCAATTCCTTAAAATCTAGTATGTAGTCGTGATCAATTTACCAAATATTTCTGATGTATGTATCTTGTATCTGAGTAGATGCTCCTAAAGAACCATCTCTGGTTCTGATCCTTAAATGGGGAGGTGAACTAACGCCTGCTGGACGAATTCAAGCAGAAGAACTTGGTCGAATTTTTCGTTGCATGTATCCGGGTGGGCAAGGCAGGCAAGACTATTCTGGAACTCAAGGATTGGGACTACTGAGGTAAGTATTGTTTAAAAATAATTTTTACCTTGGATGGACTCTATTTCTGAACTTCTATATATTCCCTTAGGTTGCACTCGACGTTTCGCCATGATTTGAAAATCTATGCTTCCGACGAAGGACGAGTTCAAATGACTGCAGCTGCTTTTGCCAAAGGTCTTTTAGCACTTGAAGGGGAATTAACACCGATCTTGGTGCAGATGGTTAAGAGTGCTAATACAAATGGACTTCTAGACAACGACTGTGACTCTAGCAAATATCAAAATATGTAAACTTGAGTAAATCTACTATTTTAGGGGCTATTTTCATATTATCATCTTTTTTTCTAGGGCGAAAAACCGCCTACACGAGCTTATGCAAATTGATCGTGACTTTACGAAAGAAGACCGTGAAGCAATCAATCCTGGCGATAGCATCAGCATTAATCAGGCAATGGATTTTGTGAAGAACCCAGTCAAATGCTGTGCACATGTGCATTCCTTGATCCAAGAACTAATGTCAATAATCAGTGTGAAAAAAGATGATCCCAAGACGAAGGATGCGATCTTGTATCATGGGGAGACGTGGGATCTGATGGGTCGTCGGTGGGAGAAAATCGAAAAAGACTTCTCAACGAAGAGCAAACAATTTGATATCTCGAAGATTCCTGACATCTATGATTGCATTAAGTATGATCTTCAGCATAATCAGCACACCCTGCAGTACGACCAGGCTGAGGAATTGTACATTTATGCCAAGTATTTGGCTGACATTGTCATCCCCCAGGAGTATGGTTTGACAATTCAGGAGAAATTGACTATTGGTCAGGGAATTTGCACACCCTTACTGAAAAAAGTCAAGGCTGATCTTCAACGGAACATCGAAGAAGTTGGTGAGGAGAGTGTAAATCGCTTAAATCCTCGCTACAGTCATGGCGTTTCCAGTCCAGGAAGGCATGTAAGAACCCGGCTGTATTTTACCAGTGAGAGTCATGTGCATTCACTGCTTACCGTGTTGCGATATGGTGGACTTCTAAATGTTCTTACCGACGAACAGTGGCGTCGTGCCATGGATTACATCTCCATGGTTTCCGAGCTGAATTACATGTCTCAAATTGTAATTATGCTATATGAAGATCCCACGAAGGATCCTTGCTCCGAAGAAAGATTCCATGTGGAGTTGCATTTCAGTCCAGGTGTAAACTGTTGTGTGCAGAAGAATCTTCCACCCGGTCCAGGTTTTCGGCCGCACAGCCGGAACGATTCGGCCCATTCGAAAAATATAGTAAGTCAAATCTAACCGGTTTCCCAATAAGCATGCTTGTATTATTCATATCCTCAAAAGACTCCGACTGTTGGTATTCGTATTTCCCAGAGTCCCGATGATGCCAATCCTACAAGGATCGATGAAGAGAATGACTTGAATTTGGAAGAAACCTCACCAGTACACTCAAAGCCTCATTCAGAAGTGAGTGTTTGTTTTTTAAACTACATTATTTCGAATTCTCACTGATTTCATTTGTTCGATTTGTAGGAAAATTCTCCAGAGGAACAAAGTGAGCTAGCAGCATTGCCAAAAACAGAAGTTCGCTCCAAACACCTTAAATCCAAACCAATTCCTATTGGCTCACATCACACTGTTAGTGGACATGAAGCCCAGGACTTGGCAAAGCGATTGAATGAAGAACTAGCTTCCCAACAAGCCAAACAATCAGGTTCGCTAGAAGTTAATAGAGCCATTAGTCCTGATGGTGAACCACGTTCGAGGTCATTCGAACAACGTCACCAAAAGACATCAAAAGGTAATTCAATTGTTTATATTTTGGTTTTACTTTTGGTTGTATTTGCCTGCAATAATATGAAATTTGTTTTGGGACCCACGCGGCGCCGCCGGTCGGCGGCGGCAGTATAATTTTTAACCAAAAATAACGCTTGCTTTTCAAGAAAATTTATTGATCGCGGTTTTGTAAAAAAAAAAATAATTCTGTGTGTGTGTTGGGGATTAAGTCGTTGATGACGGGTGTTTTTTTGTTCTTTAATTTTATTGCTAAATTTGGGCAAAATGTAGGGCAAAACTTTTATCTTACTTATGTATGTGGTTTCTTTTTTCAAAATTTATTATTTTTTTTATTTCAATATTTGAAATGTTGCATGGAAAAGTATTTGTTGTTTTGTTTTCGATTTATTCTTTTTTTGTGATGTCGTTTTGTTTGTTTTGAAAATTAAAAATAAATTTAAATGCATAAATCCTACTTATGTAGTTTAAACCTAAAAGAAAAAAAAAATAAGAGTTCAGAACACGGATGAGTTTTAATTTTGTTTCACTGACTAAAATTAATGATGCACAAGCTCCAGTTTTATTATGCCCTTGAATGAGCTTCGAACAATTTTTTTTTACTTGTAACAAAGGTGAGAAAAAAGAAAATTGAGATTTCAATTGAAAACAAATATAGGCTATTGACTATTTGCTATTGTCTTTTTGCTATTAACAATCTTGTTCTTCCTCTAAGAGGATCTTGTCTTACCTTTGCGATTAAAAACATCCCATTTCCACAAGTTGAATAAATAAGTCTGCTGCGCCTTTGAAAATAGCATCTGAGCTATACAATAAAAGTGCTTCTTCCATATCGTTTTAGAACAGCTTGAGGAAGAAATTGCAGAGAGCAGCTTATGTTAGTGCCGTCGGTTGGGTAGTCAGAGACTTTAAAGAATTTTGGATAGTTGTTTTTTTTTTGAGTACTATTGAAAACTGCTTAAGACCACTTAAGTTACCAAATATCCATCCAGTGTTGCTATGAAATTTTCTTTTATCAACAAAAGCTAATAAATAAACTTAATTATTTCTATTAACTTTAGGATACTCTGTTATCCAGAGCTTAGCTCAACCCTCAATCATCAAGTCTCCAGTTTGTTACGTTCGCCTTGCACTTTAGTGCGTCATCTGAGCTTAAGCCTTTCTCTACTACAGTGTCTCTGGGGCATCGAAACTACCCAATCGCCTTCTTAGACAAAGAAATACCCATTTTTGTGAATACTGACAAAAGACTAGCAGAGGTGATGATCGAAATTGGCTAGGCCCTATTGCTAGTGAGGTACCCTTTTGCCGTGAGACAAAAAAAAGGTTAATTTGGGTAACGATCCTAAAACTTTCTTCTAAGCAGTCTGATACGCTAACCCTTGCGCAAATTAAAAATACGGTCTAACAATGTTGTAAATTCTGCAACAGTAGCACGACAGAAGGGGAAAGTCTGATGTTTATTATGCATCCGGTGATCTCTGGTGATCTCAGCTTTTTCATCAACTTTACATTTAAAAGTAATAAGCAAAATAAATTAAGGCCTCAAATTATTTTTCAAAAAATAAAAATAAATTAGAGTTTTATTTTCACAACGATAGGCAATTGGTCACTTTTGTTGACAGTGTATTGATCAAGATATTTCCAGGTTCCCTTATGAATATTGAGAAGTGGGAACTATTAGTACGTGGTACGAACATTTTTTGCTTTACAGGGTGTCGATTAGCCTGAATTTGTTATTAAAGGTGGTATCGTAAAGGCTGTATTGCTAATATTTGTTAAGCTCCTCAATTTTATTCAAAACACGAATGTTCATCTAAAAACAACAGCGTGTTAGCAATCGTTTTGAAAGCTATACATCAAACTTTTTCATCAACAATATACCTGTCTACTACTAGGTAAGTCTTCTGCTCTCGTTTCCATTTATTGTGAAGTGACAAAGGTGTTGATGTGTTTGACATCGATTATATTGTATTTAATACAAAAATCTTTAAACTTTTAACTTCGTCGTTATGAACTCTTTTTTTTTTCTCTTTTAAACATAAACCACAATAATGTAAATGTCCGCTGTTTATTATCTTAAAATTTAACGATTTATACCACAAAAGACCAAATATAAGCGAAAATTTCTTGGTGCAGGTAAATAATAACCCAAGACTACCTAGATAATTGTAAAATTCTCTCTTATTCAATTATGACATAATGAAGATTCGGTTTCCTCTCATCTTTTAAAATTCTCCAAGCAAAAAAAAAATCTATTTTTAGGAATATGGGTTTTATTACAATTATCACGTTATTTTAATTTTAACATAAAATTTATAAAAAAAAAAAAACTAAAAATATCTATTTAAACAAATATCATCTAAACAAATTCTATCGTATACATGTGCGCATCTGGCCGGGAATTCCGTGTATTTGGCTGAAAGTATAACTACTATGTATATAGATTTTATCTCTGTCGTCGTCACATTTTTCTTGCAAGTCTCTGTACCTTATTATTTTTTTTTCACAAAAAAAAAAAAAAAAAAAAACTAACTGCTGGCAATATTGTAGTAGGTTTTCATTTACTAATTTGGTTTTTGAAAATCTTCTGAAAACAGCAAAAATATTTCTTATTGCTATCTTCACAATATTGAAAGCAGATAGTTTATTAAAAAATCAATCGTTTTTTTTTTCATTTCTCTAAAAATTCTTGCGAATGAAAAGTAATGAATTTACAAAATTCCATTTTAGTTTTCACATACAACATATATATCTGTTTCATGTCGGGTTATTTCTTCATTTTCTTAAATTATATATATTTATAATTTCTTTACCTGCATTTGGTTTGCTAAACTGTCATTAAAAACTATTATTTTTTTTCTGCACGTAAGGATCTTTTTTCTCAATCGTTTCCATTCTCAACTCAATTTGTTCATATTCCGTTTTTTTTTTTTGTTGTAAACTACAATCTCTATGGGGTATATTACTGTACATAATAAATTATTAGTGTTCTGATTTTCTTCTTCTAGCATTTGCTGATAAGAAACAGTTAGTAAATAGTTTTTTTTGTTTTAATTTATTTAAAAGGTGAAGGTCACAATAGTTCAAGAAATTAGTTTAACATTTTTGTCCAGAATTTACAAAAGAAATATGAACAAGGTGATTAAATAATCATACCATTACAACTCTCACAATATCTACTTGTTTCATAACCCACCTTAATACCTATGTAATAGATGCAGAGCATTTTCTGCTCATTCTATGACTGTCATTTAAAGTAAAATTAACTTTTTAAATTGGAAGAATTCTTGTATAAAACAAAATTATATATTTATCAGGTCCATATGAAAGAACGGATTATTCCTTAGTAACTTATACATATGTTGGTCCTCGGAGTTGTAATGTCCTTGGGGTTCACTTCGCTTCATTGCTTATGGTTTCTGATTATGTAGTTAAGTTCTCTCCAGCACTACCATTTTCATTCTGTTTTTTTTTTCAACCAAATCCCTCCGGGCTTACAAAAAAACACGCCTTGTGATGGCTTCGCAAGCTCTCGATGTGTTTTTTTCGTCCAATTTATTTGGGCTTACAAAAAGACACGGCATATTTCACAGGTCGGTGCAAAGAAATTTACATTATAAATGCAACAACAGTTAATCCTCTACGGGCTTAGCTAGGCCCAGATAATTTTTAATGCTCAACTTAATCGCGAAGAAAAACTGTGTTACCGGCGTTAATAACTTACTTTTCATTGATAATTTTGTATGGAAATGTCGAATATTTCCTATTATCCTCATGATCTGAGTATCTAACCTGATTCAGATCATGATAATGGCAGCTATCGCGAACAAAATTTAATGGTCGAAAGATTTCGTCGGAATTTAATGGTATCGGGAATTGATTTTCCAGTGGAGTTTGGCTATCAATTCGATGAGCCAAATTCGAAAATACGAGCAGGATTACATGTTCTTTTGTATTAACGTGTTAAAAATTAATCCGGATCAGATCATGTGGATAATTAAGTCACAAGTTACGGTCATCTTATGTGATACATATGTAGACTCAAGCTCAATTCTCCTTGCTGCTAGAGTATAGTACTGTCAACATTTTACAGCAGATATTATGAAATGAATCGATTACATTTTTTTTAAAAAGAGTCAACAAATATGGGGAAGCCCTGGGAGGGAAATAGCCCATTTTGAATCGCAGGAACAACAACATGCCTGTTTTATTGGTAATTTTAATTGCCCTCAGTTTACAATAGCAAAAACCAAAAGTGTCGATAAATTAGCCAACAAATTAGTAAAATAAAATGGACAGAGTTTTGAAGTTTTTAAGATGAAAATGGCGCTGTTGAAAAGCATTAAGGACTTGAACCTTAAATGTCGGTAACATATACATATGTAGATTAATTTTCACTTACCTAAAAAAGGATCTGTTGGCTATTTAACGAAAAACAAAAACTTATTAAAAAACGCACCTAATATACAAAATCAAGTATGTTGAAATTTTCTTTCAATTTAATGGGTGTTTTTTTTTTTTTTTTTAACCCAGTACTAACTAATGGCCTTTTCGATTCGGGTCAGAATGACAGTTCTTCTTTGGAAAAGAAAAGAAATTTGCTTCTGGTATTGTTTTCAGAATTGTTCCAGAAGGGTTCACACTTATCAAATCGTTCTCCCGAATTACCAATCGAAAATTGTCATTTTAATTCAGTTGTCTTTTATCAATTTTATCTTGATGACAAACACACTTCAACTGTCAACAGTATTCGCTATAGAACTTTGATTAATGACTTTTTCGTTTGCCGTTTGAATGTGGAGGAGATGTGGTTCCAGCATGATGGACAGCAAACAACAACATCTTGTGATTTGATATCTCTTAATTATTTTCTTTGGGAATTCCTAAATAAAGTGGACTACGCTGACAAACTAACGACAATTGTCGACTTGAGGACATACGGCCACAAATGGTTGAAAAAGTTGTCCAAAACTTTGCCTAAGCCCATAGTTGTATCTAGAAACTAATTGCATAATGTATTCGCTCGATTTAACACGAATAAATGGCTATTTAATGAAATTTCATGTGTTTAGTTCAAATTTAGTATTGACTTAAAAAACACCTTTTATAAGGAATGTCAATTGTCTGATAAAGACAGCTGGCTAATCAGAGATCAGACACTAACCTCACCTTGTAGGCCCTTATGTTTATTGAACATTCTGACGGAGAAATGTATGTAGGTTGTCAATAGGAAATTTTAGGAATATGTCAACGTCAAAAGTGACAGACACTTTGATAAATTTGACAAATCAAATTTGAAAAGGAAAATAAAAGGTGGTTTTTAAATCTTTTAGTAAACAGCTCATATTTTGGTTTATACACATTTGCACCTCATTTGTGTGCCAGTTTTTGCTAAAAAAAAAATAAACAAATGTCAGTTTCATCAAAGTGAAGATTTTGACGTTTGTGAATAAACCATACAGGGATATTTATTGCTATTTGATAAAAAGTCCTATTAAATGGCTGTCAGTTATTGATTGTTTCCACTGGTTTACAATTATACGTACCTTCTCAGTTTTAAAATAACAAATGAATGAATCTTTGAAATTTTGTCTTTTCAGTAGAAAAATTATATAAAAACATAAATTGAAAGAATGCGACCCTTATTGCAAGTGTTGCTCAACGTTCGATGCGATAAAATTCGATCACATCAACAAATTGGGGGCTATAAAATTTGTATTCGAAGCTATCTGGATAGCAGTTGATGACATCTTGGGCAAAAACCACTTCAGATATCTTTAATTTTCGGTGACCGACAAAAGTCGTTTATCGATAAACAAATTCCACTCGAAATAAAGGCCTTTAGTCTTGATTGAATTGAAATAATTTATTATAAACCACTTAAATATTGAAACTGAAGTGAATATTTTAGCAGTAATTTTTTAAACGGAGATGAAAAAAAAGAATTATTTTCATATTATTAATCAATTTAATTTAAAGAATTTTTTTTTAGGATTGCAATAAAAAAAAATTCTTGGCTTGGGGTTAGGAACGCATGAAATATTATGTCACTTAACATCACGAATCGTTTTCGTTTTATCACTCACCTTGGATTTATTTGTGTTTATCCCATTAACCAAAAATTTTACCTAATTTCGTGCATAACCAAACAAACAAACAAAAAAAAAAAAAAAAAAAACAAAAGAAATAACAAATTTTAATTAAAACAAAACTATTTTCTTTTATTTCAAAAATTCTTTACTTAAAAAAAAAAAAAACAACATTAATTTCATACACACGCTTAACTGTTCTTTTTCTCCTTATAAAACAAATTCAATATCCTTTCTATGTGTTATTTTTTTTTTTCTCTCTTTTCGTTTCTAACCAATCGTGTCATTTTATTCTTTTTCCATTTCTTCCGCTTTCTGTGTTATTGTTTTCTTTTCTGTTGTATTAATAACCAGAAGAAAATTCTACAGAAAAAGTGGAAATTTCAAAATTCAATGAAATACCTAATGCTCGGCATATTAACAAGACCTCAATACAAATCCGCGTTACCGATTCCGTTGCGTTCTTTAAAATTGATTCATCCACAAATGAATTACCTTTATCCGAAATAGATTTCTCTCAGAATCCATGCACTCCAGAAACACTCATATTACCGCAGAAGCATCCGTTGGCCGTTGACGATATTGATGAAACGTCTGGTCTTCATTACCACCGCAAACGACACTCACCTAAAATGTCTCCTCTGGCCACTAACGAACGTCCCTTATCCTACACTTGCCTTACCTCACTTTCTTGCGCAGATAACATTAACTTTCTGCCTGACGGCGGAAGCCTCCGTTCTGGGAGTAATGTTGCTTCTATGCAATCTTTAGGAATGGATCACTGTGCTTTGGCATCGCCCTCCTCTGATCCCTCAGAGGTTGTGCAGCTTTCCTGTTCTGCACCTGCAGCTATCCTTACCCATGACATTGCGTGCGAAATCCCTGCTATAACTGCTCATACCCCATTAATTGTGCATGCAAAAGATTTCGATTCAATCTCACCTCAGAAAGAGTTTGAATCTGAAGCAGCTTCTAATCCCTCAACAAAGCCGCCGAAACCGCTAGCCAGTGGTGGTAGTAAACGGTTAACTCGCCATTTGTCTCATGACGACTACGCCATGTTGAATGGCAAATCTTTATTGGTACCCCTGTTGCTGGAACCCAACCCTAATTCATCTGACTTATCCCCAGATACTGTTAGCTTGAATGATTTCAATCTCACCACTACTCCAGAAATGTCATGCGATTGCTTAAATGCAGCTAACAATACTAATGTTTGTTGTTGTAATCCGCCATTGTCGTCATCCGTGTCCATGTGTAATATGTCATATAATTTGTTTGCTTCAAAATTTATAACCAACGATAATAATTCTCATCATCAATCCACTAATGCCACCTCCATTCCCAAAAATGACATTGCGAAATTGACAAAAACTACAACTGCCAAATTACTTAACATGACAAATTATGACAAACTCACCACAATTCAACATCAACAATTATTATTGGCAAATAATAAAACTAAACCACATCATACAAACATGAAACTCACTACTACTATCACAGACAATGCGACATCGACTTCAAGCTCATCGTCGGCATCGTCTCGACGCCAAAGGCACAGTATTGCCGGCCAGATGACATACATGAAAATGCTGGGATTCGGAGGCTTTGGCAAAAAGATGGCCACCAGCACAAACAGTTTATTTAGCACAGCGGTAATAAGCGGAAGTTCATCGGCGCCAAATTTGCGTGATATGATACCGAGTACAGCGACACCATCAGGTAAATATTTGAACTAATGTTTTTTTTTTTTGTAGGAAACATATTTTAGTTTTTAAGAACTCAAGGCATAGTTTTATCGTGCGAGATTATCTCAGATTCGGAGTTAAATCCGAGTTAATTCATAAATTTTTTTTCAGCTAATTTAGATTCCTTTCAAACTCAATGGGTTTGGTGAGTAAACTCTGGATAAAACACTATCGAAATAGAGAGGGCGACACTATGCGTTTTCTAGGTGACGAACCTTGATTTCGATAGATTTTTGGCAACTAAAAATAAAGTTGATCATACATGGGAAAAATGCATGTGATTAAACTTGAGTTCAATTTATTTGCAGGATTAACTAGCTGTGATTTATCTCAGAGTTAACTCAGCACTGAAACCGATATTTTCGAAATCAAAGTGGCACCTCTATGGACATCACCCTTGTCCACAGACACGAAGGTATATCGATTTCGATTTATTTTTGACACGCATCTGACAAAAATAACCAAATTTATTGAGTTAACTCGGGATTAAAATCGACTGACAAAACATGTTTCAGGAATTAACTCGGGTTTAACGACGAAACTAGAATGATCTCGCACTGAGAAACTGGACGTTAATGAAGATTTATACTTAAAACATTAAAACAGTTTATAAGACGGGAGTATGCACAATAAGTTATTGAGCTTTTTATGCAGAGAATTATGTCCCTTTTCACAATTAACACCAAATAAATTGTGAAAGTTTCAGCTCAAACGAATTGTTACTTTTTGAGTTTATTTTAATACTTTAGTATTCATTTCTACCAGAAACATGTTAAACCTTTCGATTTATGTGAACTTAGTAAGGGCAATTCAGCGCAATTGGATGTTAAGAGTTCTAATTTTAAGTATATTTTAAGATTTTTGTGTACAGCGCCATCTATCTGAAAAAAATATAAATCTTTTGATTTCACTCCGCACTTCTTAAGTATATAATGCTTTTATTGTGCCAGTTTCATATGAGTGAGTTAGATATTTTTTGGAATGTTGGTGTTGAGCGCCATCTATCGGGAAACTTGAAAACAATTTTTTTTATGAAAATGGTTTTGAATACCAAAATCTCGAAATTTGGTAAAAACAAAATCAAAAACTGACTCTTGCAAAATGATATTTTTTAAGTAGAAACACATAAATTAAAAGTTTTATAAGATAGATGTCGCTGAACACATAAAAATCAAAAATAAGCTTAAAACTCAACAATTCGATTCAGCTAAAACCTACGTATTCAAAAGTTACTAACTAAAATTTTTCATTAGATAGTGAGTGACTTTTTGGGACACCCTGTATAGAAAAAAAAACAACCTGATTGCATACTCTCCCACAACAGAAATCTATTCATTAGTTTTAAGATAAAAATCGAACATATAATTTAAATAATCTAATCAGCAGTTCTTGAAGGCTTTGGCGGTGTTCCACCTATTCGTCCACTGGAAACTCTGCACAATGCTCTTTCCTTAAAGCAATTGGATGTGTTTTTGGAAAAGATGACAGTTGCGCCATTATTCAAGACACCTGCATCGTCGCCACCAAAAAATCCATCCACACCAATTCCGACTCCATCTCAAACGTCCGTTCATCTGCCCATAGAAGCATCAGAAAAGCCTGCAACTACTCCAACAAATCTAGCAAACAGCGGACCATTGGAAGGAAATAGTGAAAAAACAACCGGAAATTCTATAACCGGCTGTCCTTTGAATGATCCTTCACCTTGCGATAGCAGTAGTAAGTTCAATGAGGATAAAATAGTTTTGTAGTTGTTTTTTTTTTTTTTTTGCAATAGCTTTTGAATTCAATATTTTAAAGTTTTTTTAAGAATGTTTATTTAATTGTTAATCTTTAATATTTTTTTTCTCTGTTTTGAAATTTTCGCTGCAACATACAAAAAAAAAAAAATAGAATTTAATTTGCCTTATACATATATATTTTTCTTAAGAAATTATTAATTTCTTTTTTATGTAAGATTTGTTAAATAAATAAAATCAACACTATTGTTGCTTCAATTTTATTCAGAAAAAAAAAGAAACGGCATGTTTTTGTTTGCTATTCAGAAAAAAATAGTTCTTCATTTCTGTAGTTTCTTCTCTCTTGTCAATAAAATACACTCCCCATCATTTGACTTAAGGGTTAAATTTTTGTATGTACTTATATTTATATTTATATTTATATTTATATTTATATTTATATTTATATTTATATTTATATTTATATTTATATTTATATTTATATTTATATTTATATTTATATTTATATTTATATTTATATTTATATTTATATTTATATTTATATTTATATTTATATTTATATTTATATTTATATTTATATTTATATTTATATTTATATTTATATTTATATTTATATTTATATTTATATTTATATTTATATTTATATTTATATTTATATTTATATTTATATTTATATTTATATTTATATTTATATTTATATTTATATTTATATTTATATTTATATTTATATTTATATTTATATTTATATTTATATTTATATTTATATTTATATTTATATTTATATTTATATTTATATTTATATTTATATTTATATTTATATTTATATTTATATTTATATTTATATTTATATTTATATTTATATTTATATTTATATTTATATTTATATTTATATTTATATTTATATTTATATTTATATTTATATTTATATTTATATTTATATTTATATTTATATTTATATTTATATTTATATTTATATTTATATTTATATTTATATTTATATTTATATTTATATTTATATTTATATTTATATTTATATTTATATTTATATTTATATTTATATTTATATTTATATTTATATTTATATTTATATTTATATTTATATTTATATTTATATTTATATTTATATTTATATTTATATTTATATTTATATTTATATTTATATTTATATTTATATTTATATTTATATTTATATTTATATTTATATTTATATTTATATTTATATTTATATTTATATTTATATTTATATTTATATTTATATTTATATTTATATTTATATTTATATTTATATTTATATTTATATTTATATTTATATTTATCTTACTGGAATTTTTCAAAGGTGAATTATTCTTTCCAAATCATATGAATCGGGGTGTATTTCTACTTTACTCTTTCTCCCTCTATTTTTAAGTCTAACTTTTCTAACTCTCTTTCCCTCTCTATCTCTTAGAAAGTTTAAATAAGGTTTTTGCATTATTTTATCTTGTTTATTTTCGACTTCTATAGTTAAGTAATCCCCTTGAGCGGCACTATTTCCTTATGATGCACCAAAACAACGTTGAGATCATGAGTCCTTTTTGAGCACATTTAAAATGCTTTTCCAATTTTATTTGTTTGTGGATAGTAGGTTCATACTACATTATGTCCATCTTGTATTTCACTCACTCTCTTTCGTTTTTCGTTGTTTTTCCTATTTTATGTTCTATTGTCGTCGTGTGAATGCACATTTTCAAAACAAAACATAAAGGAAATTCAGAATCAGAAATGACTGACAGGAAAAGTAAACAGGATATACACGATGAGAACTCAAATGATGATGAGTATTATAGAATGAAAGTTCACAAATGGAACACCTGATGGTTCCTGTTTCTATAGTCTAATGGTGATTTACGCTTCCATACACAACGTCTGTGGACGTGGTGGCAGGGTGGTGACGTCAACGGTTGGAGCAGGGATAAAGATTTGTACTTACTTTGCCTTTGTTGTGCTGCCCGTGCTGTGGGAGAAAAACAAATAACAATTATTATTATCCTGAAAGAGTTTTTTGAAATATGAATAGAAAGCTTTGAGTTGAAGCTTGAAGGAGTGGTCGCATCGGTGTATTTGCAGAATACTTATGTATGTATAGGATTTTGTGTGACAGTGGTAATTAATAAAGGTGGCCTCATGGCGTGGCGGCTTCTCGCATATCATCGGAGTTAATACTGTTTGTTGAAACTGAACAAGATTTACTGTTGGACAATATTTGTTTAGGAATTCAACTTACCTACCTAGATACACACATTACTGAAGTAGGCATAGATATGAAACATGGAACGTCGGAAAATATTCCATTGAATACAAAATGAATTCATAATTTAATTATGTGATAATCAGCCTTATTTTGAAATTCACTTTCATGCGAAAGTAAGTCGAATTCGAATAGTTTGTATTTTGAGTTTCGAACGAATCGAAAGTTCACTTCATCAAACGAAAGTTCATTTTTGTTGAAAACTAAGCAAATTTTGACTTTCGAATCATTCGAAACAAATGTCATTTATTTGACGTTAAAAAATTTCTGGCGAATAGATTAAAAAATCATGTGAGCTCAAATATTTTTGTTGAAAAATAAAGAAAATAAAATACTTTTATGAATTATTTGTTGACATTTTAATTAAAGGTCGCATTCCAATTGGACTAAACGGGAGCAGAAAGAAGTTCTCATCAATTTGATGGAAGAAAATCCGGAGATAGCCAAGGGATTTTCAATCTTGAATGGATTTGATGCATCCATCATCCTTCTCCTCCATATCTGCTCTTCGCCGCCGTCTTCACTTCGTATAAATAAAATAATTGCCATCTGTTTTTCTTGAAAATTAAACAATAAACTCTTGCTCATGAACTAGCAAATAACAATGAGGTTCAAGCATTTACAAATAACAAAAAAATACCGGCGAGGGATTTTACTTTTTTTGTTTTGTTGAAAATTGAAAAGTGTGACCAGGTGTGTATAAAGTAAAGAGAGACTTTGAAGTTACATGTTTTTTTTTGTTAGTCAATTTTAAACACAATTAAATTGACATGAAAGCTAAAAACAAATCTAGTATTTAACTATTCAAAAGTTTTAAATTTATTTTGTTACTTTTTCATGTCAATAAACTTACCATACTATTTTCTAAATGCTCCCAAATTTTAAAATTTCAGTTTTTATTGATGTTTTTTAAATAGTAAACTTAACCGGGCATTTAACATCACTTATCTTTACTTAATTTTTCTTAAATGGGAACGCATTATTTTGACCATCATTTTTATAAAAACAAAAATTCTTCGAAAAAAACAGCTTGGTCACACTAAATTAAATTGAAATGTCAGTAAATGTCAAAGAGCTGATGTTCATTTTATGCATTCATTCGATAATGAATATTATTCGTTCGATTCTCAAAATATGCAAAGTTCATTCGAATGAATAGATCTATTCTATCGAAATAGCTATTCATTCGAATCTCAAAATAAGGCTGAATAAAAATGACAATAATTCGTTCAGGGAAATTTATTGAATTCCTTTTCAAATAAACTTTGCCGTACGATATAAAAATGCTGGTTAGTTGATTAAATAAGCCGTTAGAAAAAATAACTTTAAATGTAAATGGGTTGCCCCGAAACTTTTCATCAACATTTCCAGTTAAAATAACAAACTTAGGTACATACATATATGTATATGTATTTTTCTTATGTAGCCGCCCTCTTCTCCCAAATGTTTCCTTTTAGCTGTGTTGGTTAACTTATAACGAAATTTTGGCCAACGCGTTTACTCTCTGAAGTCAAATCCTGTCCCAAAGTTGTTAAACCGTGTAATCGTCAACGCAAAACATTGGCAATGCGTTGACGCCTGCATTGACATTATTTAACTGTCAACCCGTTGATAATTTTGTGTGGCCGTGTAATCAGCCTGTCATCGCAGTTAAGACACATGCACAAAATGCTCGTCAGCGGGATAAATGTATAAGGCGTTAGAAGTGCATGAATATTTTACGGTTTAGTAGGTACATACGTACATTTATGTATTCAAAGTGATAAAATAGGAAAACTTAAACTGAAGATACATTTGCACATACATGTATTAGGTTCATTATATAGAATAGAATTGAAACGAATTTAATATTTTCAAAAAATGTCACTTTCGGTGGTTTTATAATTTTTTATTTAAAGTAATTTGATGTTTTATTAGTTCTTTTAATTTTTTTTCCAGATGTTTAGCGCAGCGCTTAGTCCTTGACTTTGAATACCCACCTGTTAATCTGTTAATAAATGACATTATAGGTTGAATCTCCAGTGTATTTATTTATACTAACCCAACAAAACGACAACAACAAATCCACACATCCTTTTTTGTCATTGCATTTTATTTTCATTTCAGGATCTTGCAATTTTATGCCTGGAGCTCCTCTGTAGACTGAGCGATTTTGAGCCAAATAAAAAAAAATTGTAGTAAACGTAGTAATATTTCTTTTGTTTGACAAACAAATTTTTGCCTCCTCAGTTCTCGGCTTTACATTTGTTATAAGCTCCATTGTTCGTTTGTATTCCTTAATCGTCTTCCGAATTCAGCCAGCACCATTCACTTATTCGTCTTTTGCCTTTGTTTATACATTTTATATTTTCTCTTATGACAAACAAAAATAAATTGTTAGAATGGAGTAAACAATCAAGTATAGCTAGCAGCACGGAACCATCATCACCCGCCATCTCTGATAGTTATTCACATGGAACTCCTAGTGGAGAGATGTCAATGAGTTTAACCAGTACTGATGGGTTCGTCAAAAAAAAAACACAACTGTCGGATCCTTAAGTATTCATTTTAATCCTTTTTTTTCTGCAGTTTTAATGTCTTGCCGACGGCTGAAGAATTGGCGAAATTCTTTCCACATCTCGATGATGATCTTAATTCAGTTTACGTGCAGTTAAATAGCGACAGCCTGGACACCGATGTATTCAACCCGCCCACAGAGGGAGACAAAAGTTGCTGCCTCACACCTGTGAGTATGTGCATGGACTTAAGCACTGCAGCTACCAAAGGTTCAATTACACTTTCCATCGAAGTAAGTTTTCAAAAAAAAATTAGTTTATATTTAATTTGTTTTTCTTCCCGTTGCTTTAAAGAATGAAGACGAAGATGAAGCTACGCTCTCAGCAGCAACAACTCCATCCCTTCCACCAGACGAATTCAGCCCGCATACAATAGAGACTGAAGTATATCGTGAGACCGAGCGTTTCGAATTGAGACCTCCCGCTAGAAAGCCAACCGATCCAATTTCACCCAAGATCCAAAAGCAAATAAGTCTCTTCGAAAAGGAACCGCCACCTTCTTCGCCTCGATCTCCGCCACAGGTTATCCGTCGAAAGAAGTTCGAAAATGTGGCAGCTCAATTTTTGACTCAATCATCTTCGAATTCGAATTTCAAAAACTTCGAAAGTAACACTTTGCAGAAATCAAAATCAAAACCCGACAAAGAAGACGATGAAGAATCAAAGACAAGATCTTGTACGAATTTGAAAACCGAGTCCACATCGAGTCTTTCGCAATCAGCACAAAATCATCCAGGAGCAGTTATTGTGAAGGAAATTTTCATAGAACCACCACGACGGATCACCAGAAGTTTTCACGGAAAAACCCAAAGCATGGATGCTGGTTTTTTATTTTCAGATTTTCTAAGCGTTCCAACAACCACGCTCACAAGACAAGGAAGTACTGGTACAACTTCTGGCAATGACGGGAATTATAGTTTAAGCGCGAATACTTCACCCTCGGCTAAGCCAAGATTTACAACAAAAAAAGTCGACGATAGTAATTACCGAAATGCTAAATATTGATTATCTACATACATTGTTAGGTTTCTTTCTTTTGTTGTTTCTAAAACCAAAACTGTTGCCGTCTGTGTGTTCAGTTACTAAAACTAGAATTATAATAAATTATTGCACTATGTGTTCTTATAAATTTAAAACAAAAAAAAAGAAATTGTTTGAGAAGTATTCTTTTCTGTGATTAGTTTATTTACAAAATTTTTAGATTTACCTAGAAAAAAAAGAGTTTATTTTCGAATGATAAATAAAGGAAGTCTTAATGGCTGTGCTTTCAATTTCTGATTAGAAGTTTTGTTTGGTTATGAAAGAGGCTCTTATTTAAATGACAGTGACTAAATGACAATCTATATATCCCCTCTAGAGATGGCCAAAAGAATCCCATCACGATTGTGGGAATCAAAGACTTTTTGAAAGAAAAGCATGGACGATTTGAAGGAAAGTACCAAGTACTACAGTGTAATATTGAACCAATTTAAGATGAAATTGAAAAAGACACGTATCTTTTTTTGGCACTTTAACGAAATTAGCTAACTCATCCAACATCTTCCAACATAAAAATGTTGATCGCAGGAAATGCGTTTTCAACAAACTACGGTTCAATCGGCTTAAGTAATAGTTGGTAGTTGATTATCAAAATTATTGCTTTTGCTCTACCTTCTTAAGGTGATTATCAAATTGACGATCGATTTTTTGCCACCACTTGCTTATGACAGCTGTTTAGGTGTGGTTTTCATAAATTTTTATGTCATTTTCGTGAGCAATGTAGGTTGGCTCGGCTTCAATTCAGTTTTGTGAAAAAAGTATTTAAAGGTTACATAAATATAAAAAAACAAATAAATTTAAGGTTAAGGGAGTAAAGAGTGAGGGGAAATGGCAAAATCGTTTGTTCCTCAGATCTCAAACGATTTTTCTGTATTTTCTGTAGTCTGTATTCGTTCTCTTTCACTACCTTCTTTCCAGTTTCTTTAATGTAAGTCAAACGAAATGGTGTTTTTTTAAGAGGTGTATTTTTCAATCAAGCAATTCTATTTTCGGAGTAGGTCTTTTTGACAGCTGTCACTTGATTTATACTCAGTTTGGTTTGACATTTCATAATAAATAGGCTTACTCCTGAACAACGTCTGCAAATCGTGCAAATTCATTCCCAAAGTAATGGTTCAGATCGCGCGACGCATTGCGCGCTGCGTCCAATATTCGGTCGAGATAATCGCAAAATCGCATAAATTCGAGCAACCATGGATCGGTTTCGCACCACCTTTACTCTAGTGTATAATGCGCATCTTCAGAGACGCCGTACAATGCGCACCGAAGACGCTATTGCTGCTGTAGAGCAGAGTATCGAAGAAGACCCGAATGAGTCCATCCAACAACAATTTGAGCTGTGGAAAATTGGGCCTCTCGGCTGGAATTTATTCGAGCCAGCCTCGGCGGCCACTTGCCCGAAATCATTTTTTAAAAATATAATGGGAAACCCTTATCTTTATAATAATAAAGGGTCCGCCAAATAACTTTTTTTTTTTTGAAAATGGCGCAAAACATCGAGTGTAGCTTCGGCTGTGTGGCACGTAGCACCGTCCTGTTGAAACCAAATGGTGCCAATATCCTCCTCTTCAAGTTTTGTGAACAAAAATTCGTTCAACATGGCCTGATAACGATCGCCATTGACTGTAACGGCCACTCCTTGCTCATTTTCGAAAAATGGCCCAATTATGCCTCTGGAGCAAAATCCGCACCAAACAGTGACTCGTTTTGGGTGTATCGGCTTTGCAATGTATGCGTGCGGGTTTTCTGTGCCCCAAATGCGACAATTTTGCTTGTTTACTACCCGCCAAGATCAAAATGAGCTTCATCTGAAAAGATGATTTTTTTGCCAAAATCGGCATCTTCTCTAAGTCGATCGCAGGCCCACTTAGCGAAGCGTATACACAACCATATTCGTTCAGCGGAAAGATTAAACTAATTATCTGTCAAATCAGACATAAGCTAAGTGTTACCATTCACGAAATAAGCACTAGTTGAAAAAAAAACGTTAGATGGCGGACCCTTTAAATGCGTTTTATTTCTTCTTGAAAACCACACGTCTAAAAAAAAACACCCTTTATAATGGAGACATGGTGTGCTCTGGAAAAAAATGGGTAAATATCAATCCAGAGAGCCGGTTTATGTGCTTGGGGCTTAGGGGTGAATGGATATCCAATCTCTCAAAGCAGATGAATCGCATCTTTTCTATTGAGCTCTCACCTTGAATTTTATGAAACATGAACAAATGGAGAAAAAAGGTCAAATCTTCTCTTTAATGAAAAACTACATTGGTAACACTTCTCTTCAATGAAAAACGAAACTGATAACTCTTACTTGACGGAGGCTTCTGACGGGTTAAAATTTTTTAAGAACTCGATGTAATAACATTCAAGAATTTTCATTCATTTCATAAAATGTTGTATAAATGTGTACCTAACCCACCTACATTTTCAAATAACAACAAAAATTCGATATTGTTTATATCAATAAATCGCAACCGATATTTAACGAGATTGCGGAAATCATAAACAACGGATTGTTAAACCTGGAAGGACAAACAATGGGCTCCAGAACCGTTAGACTTTGGTGTGGTAGCCCTATATTGTCATCCATTTTATGTACATTTATCCGACTTCGATCAGCATACATCTACCTCATGAACCTACATATGTACATACCAAACAAACAAAAGCGAAAACCCTCAAATTCGCTGGAAAATAATTGCAGGGCTTTTGGTGGCCAATAAGAGGTGCATTCCATTTCATGTACAATTTGATACCATTGCAACTTGCAGTAAGACAAACCTATTGAGGTTAAAACTTTATTCAAGCGAGGAAATGAAATTCGCAAACAGCAGGTATTTATCTTGATTATAGAAGCTGCAATATGGAGCACCAGTCGGTTGCCATTAGATAGCAATACAACACACAAAATCCCGGCCATGTGTGTAAGTATTAATCTTTGCCATAATTCTACAGCCATTTTGAAGGAACAATGAATGAATTTTGCTTGGATTAAAATAGAAGGATTTGTTTGTTGTTGGGATAAGCAAATATGGTTGCATAGTTTTGGTAGAATGTTTGCCGACTTGATGATGACGGTGGTAAACATTTTGCCAAAGGACATTTCTTCTGTTCCTAACGTCATCAGGATGATGGAGTAGTGGAGGTTGACGATGCCGATGCACGATGTGCTAAAACTGGTTACATTATGTGATGAAAGGCCAAGCATCAAGGGTCTTTTTGAAGTGTTCGTCTCTTCTTCCACGTCAAAGGCAAATACAGGGCTGCTCTTCCCCTCATGCTATAGAAAATTTTTGACTTCCATGACTAAATTTTCATATTCAGCCTTATTGTGAATTTCACCCCAAAAATAATTCACCTTAAAATTTTTTGTTCGCCTGGAATTTTAAAAGCTAGGTATTGTGAGTTTCGCCCGAGCGAAATTTTGCTCGCCCACAAAAAAGAAGTGAAAATGACATTACATTCCGCCCGAAATTAATGTTCACAATAAGGGGAATTTTCCGATCATGAAATTTCGTTGGAAACTCACAATAGGCGAAAAGTAAAATGTCAAATTTTTCGGTTAGAATGTTGTTCTGGTGAAATTTACAACTAGGCTGTGGTCCTCGTCGTGAAATCAGTCCAATTTCATTAAGTTTGTTATTTCCAGTGTTTGCTATACGATGAGGCTTTGGTCTTCCACGAACAGCAATGACACGTTAATTTACCTCCCCCCTTTTATTTCCATTGCCATATTATCTTCAAAATCCATCCTAAATGTTTCCCGTCCACCCCTTTATAAACCCCCTTCTCTGACTTAAAAGAGCTATTTCCAAATTCAAACTAAAACACTCATTCAACATCTTACTGAAAAGGCTAAAACATTTGTCTTGGCAATCGTCATTCGTGTTTGTTTTTGTTTACCAATAAATGGTTGACTTGAATTCTTTTCAAATCGCATCAGCATGCATCCTCGCCTTGCCTGCGATTTAAACGGAATAAATACGCTAAGAAGCTTATAGTCATGATGGCGATGATGGTAGTGCTGGTAGTCTTTCTCTATTCATTTCCTCGTCGTTTTTTTTTTTTGTTTAATGCGCTTAGTAACACGGTTACATTATTCCCGACATCCAAACAGCACTTACAAAACCCTAACAATCCTAATTCTGCTCTTCCTGCAGCAGGAGAATAGAGAATACACAAGCTAAAAGAAATTAACGAAAAGAAAACTTCCATCGAATAGGGGAGTTGTCTAAATTCCATGTAAGCCGTCCCAATGAATATTAGGAAAATCTCTAAACCTGATGGCATAGAGCAACGGTGGCGGCAGTTTTCACAAAATCACCTTCTTATTTAACGTTCTACACTGGCCTCTGCCCCCTCCCCTCAGCACACACCAACCGAACCAAAATACAGTGTGAATGTCCTCTTTATCACTTAGAAGCAAAACAGTATAGCACCACATAGAGATGTCGAGATGTCCTGAGAAGGACTCTTCAGCTCTAGCACTGAGAATGCTGCTACATTCATCCTTTTATGCTGCACTAAGCAAACCCTATTGGCATCCCTCTAACATGTAACCAAGTGTGCATGCATAATTAACGTGCAACATGCCCCAGAGTCTGCTGCCAGCTAACCAGCCATCCAGCAGTTTTCGTGAGGTAAGACTATGAGGTGGTGGAATGAACGGGGGGGGGGGGGGGGTAGGTTGAGGCTTTTTGATGGGAAAAACTCTATCCTGTCGCCTCAGGTACTTACTATCTATCTCTATGTTCAAGTGCGGCATGTGTAAGGATGCTGCTTATTTTCGTTCCATTGAGCTTGAGGCCTATACTCCGGTATAGCCAGCTAACGTTTTCATTCATTTATATCCTGCTGTGCGCTTAGCTCTGTGATTCATGATGATGCTCTTCTGCCTCTTTATGTACATACATACATTATAAGGATGGTGGCAAAGGAAGATATATTTTAGTTTTCAGACAAAATGGAATCTATGTGTGTGCCATCGCATGTTGTGTTCAACAAATTCACCTTAGTCGAAACGAAAAATGTTAAACCAGCAGCATAGTGTTGTTATAAACTTTTTTAAAATGCAATCGTTGATTTAAATTCTTATGAGCAAATCAAATGCAAGTGATTAGCTTCTATATCTTTAAGGATTTAAATTGATATTTGGGAAAATAAAATTGCCTCTATATTAGGAATTCAATTAATGTGTAAAACCCCTTTGTTTAAGGGTGATCTTCAAATTTCTACAGCATTAAATGAGAGATGTAAAAAGTCTCTGTTCCTTTTTACAATATATTTTAAATATTATTTTTAGGAATATTCAATTCCTACCTAGAGATACCCTAGTGAAAAAACATTGGCAATAAAAAATTTAATAATTTATAAAAAAAAAAACAAAAAAAAAATCATATAACATCGCTGCTCAGGCCAAGAAATATTAGAAGAAGGGTTCTATCGTGGGCAAGTGGGAGAGATTTTTAAGATAGAAAGGACATACGATGATGTAAAAGGCTATTAGCCTCAGTGTACGATGTTGACCTCATTCTCTTTTCGAGATTTAATGGATCTTCTATGTATGGAATTTTTGAAGTTAATTGTATAGACTTGTGAATTCTGTGGTGTTTTTTAAAGAAGAAGTATGAAAAGGATTTGATTTTGCTGTTAAGTGTGAGCTTTGATTTGTAGTATTGCTGATTTAAACAACAGGAAGTAATCCAGTTTTATTTTTGTTGAAAGATGATTTAGGGTATCCAAATAGACTGTCCTATGAAATAGACTCAAGCAAAGATGAGTGAAATGGGTATATGTTTGGTTCTTGTATGTTTGTTTGTGGGACTACAAAACTGTAGAAAATAAGAGATATATATGGATAAAGGCACGTTATTACAATATAAGGAATCGTAAAAAATTTAATTTGTATCCCACTGTTTTATTAAGCTGGTCTTCTTTTGCGCAATTTACTTTTCTAGAGATTTTATAGATCTTTTGCTTTTAAGGTTGTTGAAAAGTTGTAAATGTTTTGCATATACACAACTTGCCGCTCTTAATTTAATTTTGTTTATTTAATATTTACATAAAGAAAAAATTGCTGAAGTATTAGCCCGTTTTCTGAAGCTCTTTAATTACTTTTCCAAAAAAAAAAAAAAATCTTAGCCAACGTTTTTCTCAAAATAGTTTTGGCGCTTTTAGCAGCGTTTTCAACATAAAACTGATGCCTGTTTAGTTTGAAAGTGTTTTCAGGCCTTTAAGCCTAAAGTTTACAGTTCCCGTGTGAAAAAATATGGCGATACCAAAAAGCAAAGATCGTGGAAGACAATTTGCCACTGGAAAAGGAAGAGAGGCTTTCCTGCCATATTTTTACCAACCACAAAAGTGGTTAGCTACCTGCAGTCACCAAAAGACCAATTCCCCCTCCAAACATATGGAGTATATGCGGTTCTAGCTAACGAGCCACATTACATCCCTCGCCTGGTTCGCGAAACGATTGAAATTAAATGACATCATAATTTCAATCGGTATGACAGTTTCAAGCTGCCACTGTCGATCCAATTACCGCTGCAAACCACAGGGATACAGCTCCCAACTTGCTAATCAACAACAACAACAGCAAGAGACAGATCCTTCGAAACACCGCTACAATCTGCGCAGCGAAAACGGGTTACAACATCTCGCTGGCAATAACCAACCATAATCCAAAAAAACTAGAAAATGTTATGTGTTAACAACCGCGAAAACTTTAAAAGTAATTTTTCAATTTGTGTTCAAAATTGCTCATAATTTTGTTCGAAATGAAGAACTTCAAGCCTTCATTATGGCACGTTCAAAAACCTATTTTTGTTCAAAATTTAGAGAGATATACCCAACCCATATTCAAACCCATTTTATTTTTTGCAGTTTTGGGTCTATTAAGGGGATGGGGCAATTTTCTTTCAAGATGGTACACAGCGGCAAGTTGGGCAATAACGCCCAAATTGATTTGGAAATATCGCCCACTTTTATAAGTTTCGAGTAAATCGAGAAATAAAGGTTATAAAGGTTTTTGAATTAAAAGTTTAAAATTAAAAATGTTTGTGATTTTGAGGTCTCATTTCTATGGTATGAAATGCGATTTGGGATTCAAACTTGGGCCCAACGTATGTGTTTGAACGATACGAAAAAAACCTCATACTTAAACCATTTTTTTGTTTTTTTGTTTTGTTTCTGAACCACACAATTGTTGTTGTTTTTTTTCTCTTCAATTAGGGAGTTATTTCCATTTTTTTTATTTTTTTTTCAAAGCAAAAAATGCCTAAAATAAAAATTATAAAAGTTAAATGATAAATAACGCGCAAAATTGGAAATATCGCCAACAAAATTCCAGAAAAAGGAAATAACGGTGATTTTTTAGCTGGTTTGGTTTTGGCAACACTGGTTTTGACAGCTGACGTGTGTTTAGTACCTTGTGTCACTGTCAAACAGCTTCAGTTTGGTTTGCAATTTAACCATGGATCGTCTTACAAATGAACAACGCTTGCAAATTATTGAATTTTACTATCAAAATTCGTGCTCGGTTCGAAATGTTCATCGCGCGCTGCTTCCATTTTATGATCGGCATTCTCGACCTTCTGAGCAGTCTATTCGGAAGATTGTGACCAAATTTCGCACCAAATTTACTTTGTTGGACATTAAACCACCAACACGTTTACGTACTGTGCGTAGTGAAGAAAATATTGCGCCCGTATCAGCTAGTGTGACAGAAGACCGCGAAATGTCGATTCGGCGCCGTTCCCAGCAGTTAGGCCTTTGTTACAATACTACGTGGAAAATTTTGCGGAAGGATTTGGGCGTAAAGCCTTTTAAGATACAGCTGGTGCAAGAACTAAAGCCAGCCGACCTACCACAACGCCGAATTTTTGGTGAATGGGCTCTTGGAAAGCTGGCCGAGGATCCGCTTTTTTATCGAAAAATTGTGTTCAGCGATGAGGCTCATTTTTGGTTGAATGGGTACGTAAATAAGCAAAATTGCCGCATTTGGAGTGAAGATCAGCCAGAAGCATTGCAACAGCTACCAGTGCATCCCGAAAAAGCCACTGTTTGGTGCGGTTTATGGGCCGGCGGCATTATTGGGCCTATTTCTTCAAAGATGATGCGAATCGCAGCGTTACTGTCAATGGCGAACGCTACCGAGCGATGATAACAAACTTTTTTTTGCCCGAAATGGAAGTTCTTGACTTACATGATATGTGGTTTCAACAAGACGGTGCCACATGCCACACAGCACGCGAAACAATGGCGCAATTGCGAGGCGAGTTTGGTGAACAGTTAATTTCAGGTTTCGGGCCGGTCAATTGGCCGCCTAGATCGTGCGATTTGACACCATTAGATTATTTTTTGTGGGGGTATGTCAAGGCTTATGTCTATAGGGACAAGCCCGCTTCGATTGACGCACTGGAAGCCAACATCCATGCATTCAATCGTGAGATACCGGCCGATATGTGTGAGAGAGTATGCCAAAATTGGACTCAGCGGATGGGCTACCTGAGACGCAGCCGCGGTCAACATTTGCATGAAATTATCTTTAAACATTAAATTGCAATGTTCAAACTATCGATTCAAATAAATATTTCATTCATTTTTTCGATTTTTTTGTGTTTTTTTTTTAAAAAAAGTTCTAAACCTCTTAAAAAATCACCCATTACTAGGGAAAAACACCCAAATCAAAATCTTGCCAAAAATTGTACTGCAACAACTTCGTTTTAAATCAATTCAACTTAATTTAACTTTAAAAAAAAATAAACAGTGAGGTATGTATGGGGGGACATGTTGCCCACCTGCAATCCCCCTGCTTGGGCACACTATAGGATTTAGGGTAGGTGCGAAGCTGGATGTATGCAAAGTTTTTTCTAAATGCAGATTCCTTAAATGCAAAAGAGATTTTGCCTTGCACCTTCCCCAAATTCTATTGTGTGCCTAAGCAGCTTATGCGCCTCAAGTTTCATTGAAAGTTCGCTTTGGCAATATCGCCCAAAATTTAGGAAGGAACACTCAAATTAAAAAAAAATGTTTGGAAATATCGCCCAAAATTAAGGAAATAACGCCCAAATTTTACAACAACAATTAACATTGAAATTATTTAGGCAATATTTCCAAATCGATTTGGGCGTTATTTCTTTGGATTTTATTGCCTAACGCCCCAATTTTGTTCCAATTTCCCTTTAATGATGCAATTATTGTGTTAATAAATGATGCTTCTTCAGCCCTTAGCCACTTGTATCATCGAACCACAAGAGCATAGGTTCATGCGATCCAGTGGTGTAGTTTATTTTACTTATAACTTAATTGGCTTTCTTCCTTTCCGCATTGTTGTATTGTAACTGTATAGATACAACTTCAAAAACATCCATTAAGCCACCAAGAAATTAAAAACAAAACACGAAACTTCGACTAACTCTATGAATTAAACAAACAAAATTAAACCCCCTTTTGTTATATTTACTCAAGAAATACATATTTTTCAACTTTATTTTCTTTTGTTTGCCAAATAAATAAACCACACACACCCATAAAGGTTCGTCGTCTAACAGAACACATTCTTCTTTACCTCAGAAAACCCCTTTTTGTCCTTTTTTATTTATTTTTTTTTTTTTTTACAAATTTTCAATTCGATTTGCTTTAAATCAACCAAAACAACTCAGCATTCTCTTCTTCCTCACAAGAATAAACGAACTGTGAAAAGAATCCACTGATGATATTTATTCTAAGGCACAAGGAAAAAACATCAACAAAGAGGTTCCAATAAATTACACTTTTTATTCGCTCTTGAATGCAAAGGATATGGAGAGGAATCCTTTCCTCTACAATTGCCAAGGCAATGAATGTCCTTCCGCCCTCTATTTGCAAACGTATAGGAAGAAAAAAAAAATACAGCATGAAGATGTCTGCTGAAATTTCTTTCAGTTGAAATGATTTCAACATTTTTGTTGTTGCCTCTGACTTGGTTATGGTGTGTATAGTAGGTATATTCATTTAGACCTTCCATCGTCGTCGTGCCGCTGCCGTTAGTTCTGTGCGAGCATGGTTGGAATTTGCTTTATGGTGTGCACGCCATTTCCGAAACCGCTCGCGACAATAACTTCCCGCATAATGTGCAAAGTTCCACTGCAATCGCGCCTTTCCTTACCTCTACGTCTACATAGTTGCTTCAGTAATTTTTTTTTCGCCTTTGCCTTCGTCTTTGACAAACCCATACCCCCACGGTAGATTTCTCGTCATTTGATCCTGACGACTTAATTTCTTAAATGTGCTATGAAAATTAAATTATCAGAGTGAAGCATTTTCGCAGTATTAAGCTAATGTAAATTGCTAATTTTGGCCATCAGGGACATTTGCTAAATGATGATCAAGGATAGAGCCGAGTCCTGGATTTGGTCTTCGCAAGAGAGCTTGAAACTCTATTTAATTTTTAATAAATTTCCAATGGCTATAGGGACACCAGATGCGTTTGGGGTTGGATTTCAGAGTTTCGTTGTTTTTTTTTGTTTTTTTTTTTCTTTGTGTCGTTTGTTGGTTTTGGGCGTAATATAATATTATTTCCGATTCAGTTAACCGGAAAAGGATCCTGATGTGGCCAACAAAAGGATATGAGGTTTTTTGCGATTTTTGTTTGTTTTATTTTCAGTGACCGTTATCTTTGTCTCTAAAAATATGTTGGCGATGAGTTTAAATTTTAACCGAAAAACACACATTCTGCCCTGCATTGAGAGTATACATACATAAATATGGTGAAGAATAGATATATAGGGTAAAAAAGGTTACGTATACGACACAGTGATCAATATTATTTGCTTAATTTGAAAGGAATTTTATTATATTTTTGTAAATGAAGCTGGTACTTATGTAGATCAAAATTAAATTGAAATAAATCCTTTTCTAAACAACATTCAAGGTGAATAGGTTCAGTTTTTTGGGCGTGGTTAGCTCCAATAGGAACTATGCAAAGAACCTTAATACATTTTATTCAGAAGAAAACAATTCAGTTTTTGCATTAGCCGTGTTCCTTTGAAGGTGGCAAACTACTCATGAGTAGATGCCAACAATAATCTAGCACTACCAACATTCTATTCAAAATGGCTAGCAAAGTACTCATGGGTACTTCGCCACCTCCAAAGGAACGCGATCAATCATATCATTTTCCTGATCTTAAATGAAAACGTTGCCTTCTACTCGACTTACTTTTTTGGAACTTGGAACTTTTCTATCACATCGTGCTCATAAACTCCCCACACTTGCGATGCTTAGCAGAGTCTAGATTTTACAACAGCACACTAAATATTTTATACTTAGCAGAGAGTATGATGCGTTCATTTGTGAAGACGGACTTCCAAGATAAATTGATCAAGCTTTGGGATTATTTGGCTTTCTCATCGAGGTGTTTGGAGAAATCAATGGCCTTATTTAGTATAACTCCCAGGTACTTGTACTCGTCGGCTATCTCCAATCGGTTTCCATTGAAATTCCAACAATACGTGTGTTTTGGTTCCCGATCTAGATCTAGAAAACAACATCACTCTTGATTTGTCGGTGTTAATAATTAGCCCCCTTTTACTGCAATACTCGGCTAAGCGCATAATCATCAATTGAAGATTTTCGGGTGATTCTGACAGTAGCACTACGTCATCCGCATATATAAAAATATACATTAACACGCTTTTCAACAATTCGAATTCCTCCTGGTAGGTGCGTTACTACATCGTTGATATAAATAATGAGAACAGAAGAGCGCTAAGAAAACATCCTGGCTTCACTCCAGTATCTGTTTTGAACCATTCTGAGTAGTGCGCAAAGAAAACGGAATAACGATTTACGAATTTTCTTATGGAACGTACGATCGCTCTATAGAGCTCGAGCTGCTCAGCAGCTAGCCGATGCCCTGTCAAAATATAAAGCTGACATAACAGCACTTCAAGAAATAAGATGGACAGGGAATGGTGTTCTACAGATGAAAGATTATGACTTATACTACAGCTGTCATACAAAACACCATGTGCTCGGGGTAGGCTTCCTAGTCGGCGAAAAAATGAAGTCTGCCATCATCGGCTTTAACGCTATAAGCGAAAGGCTATGCACCCTTCGCGTGCGAGGCAAATTTAAGAACATCAGCCTCATTAACGTTCACGGACCTACGGAGGAGTCCTCAGACGAAGAAAAAGAGACTTACTACGAACAAGTCGAGAGGGCCCTCAATGCCTGTCCAAGGTATGACGTAAAAATCATCCTTGGGGATTTGAATGCAAAAATAGGTCGGGAGCCGGTATTCAGGCATTACGCAGGCACCCATAGTTTGCATGAGAACACTAATGACAATGGACTTCGAGTCTTAGAATTGGCAGCATCGAAAAACATGGTCGTTGCGAGTACCAGGTTCCCGCGGAAAGATATCTACAAAGCCACCTGGGTATCACCTGATGGAGTGACTCGTAACCAAATTGACCACGTGTTGATAGACCGTCGCCACTACTCGAACTTGATGACGGTACGAACGTACCGAGGTGCCAATATCGACTCGGATCACTATCTTGTTGGTATGGTTTTCCGAGGGCGGATTGCCTTGCGAAGACGTATTGCATCCGCCGATCAGGTTCGAATCAACACGGCTGCTCTGCGCAATGAAAACACCAGTAACACCTTTGGTAATGCGTTAGGACTCGCCCTAGAACTGGGTAGAGTAAGTCCTGGAGCCAGTATGCTGGGCGTAGATGAGAAGTGGACACGCCTTAAGAATACTGTCATTAGTACTGCCAACTCCATCTTAGGCAGCAGTCGTAGAAATCGGAACGACTGGTTTGATGATGAATGCAAGCTAGCGACTGAACGTAAGAATGTTGCGTACCGAGCAATGCAACAATCTCATAGAACGCGGGCACGCGAAGACGAATATAAAGAGCTCAGAAGAATTGAAAAACGGCTTCACAGACAGAAAAAATCAGCCTGGGAGAAGAACATAATCTGTGAAATAGAGAAAAGCCGAGAGCGAGGTCCGCACCAGGCGCGGAAGTTCTACCAATCCGTCCGAAACATGACGCAGTACACACCACGCTGCACATACTGCAAGGACGGAGAGGGAAATCTGATCACCGATCCTCAAAGCATACTGGAGCGATGGGAAGTGTACTTCAATGAATTGCTAAATGGTCAGCTCACTGCAGAAGTGGAGGCTCCACTACTTCAAGAAGAGTACCCTATGTTGCCGCCACCAAGCATAGAAGAGGTTGAGAAGGCTATAGGCCGGCTAAAGAAAAACAAAGCCCCGAGAGCCGATGGTATACCAGCCGAACTATTTCAACACGGTGGGCCAGCTTTACGTCAAGCAATTCATGAGATTATAGTGCACGTGTGGGAGCATGAAGAAATTCCAGAAGACTGGCGAAAAGGTATCATTTGCCCCATACATAAGAAGGGAGATGTCACAACGTGCAGCAATTATAGAGGTATCGCGTTGTTGAGTACCGCCTATAAGATACTCTCCTCTATCCTACAAGACCGGATAACCCCATACGCTAAAACCATCATCGGACAATATCAGTGTGGTTTCATTCCAGGCAAATCAACAACTGATCAGATCTTTACCCTTAGGCAGGCGATGGAAAAATGTCTAGAATTTAACATCCCAACTTACCACCTGTTTATAGACTTTAAGGCCGCCTACGATAGCATAGCCAGGGTAGAACTTTACAAAGCCATGAGAGAATTCGGCATCCCAAATAAATTGACACGACTATGTAGGTTGACCATGACCAACGTAACAAGCCAAGTAAAAATAGCCGGATTGCTATCCAAACCAATCAACATCTTTAATGGACTCCGACAAGGGGATGGTTTGGCCTGCCTCCTCTTCAACCTGGCGTTGGAGAAAGCAATCCGTGACTCTGGCACGGCAACAAGAGGGACCATCGTCAACAGGTCCAGCCAGATACTGGCTTACGCAGACGACATCGACATCATCGGAAGAACTGAGCAAGCTGTACATGATTCCTTCATCCAGATCGAGCAGGCGGCACAAAATCTGGGGCTGCACATTAGTGAAGGTAAAACAAAGTACATGGTGGCGTCGAATGCGAGAGGAACAGTTGGTCAAACAATCAAGGTAGCGGAGCACGAATTTGAAGTGGTGCAATCCTTTAAATACCTTGGGTCAATAGTAGCAGCCGATAACAATATAGAAGAAGAAATACGCGGGCGGCTTCTCAAATCCAACAGAGCCTACTATAGTCTGTCAAAGCTCTTCAAATCCAGAAATCTCACCATAACTTCAAAACTGCTGCGGTACAGGACCATGGTCCTGCCAGTACTCACATATGGATCCGAGACTTGGATGATTAGCAAAAGGCACTCCGACCTCTAAAGGAGAATTGTTGGCCCTATTTGTGAGGAAGGACGATTCCGGAGACGGTACAATCATGAATTGTACGCAATCTACCTTGAAGCAGATATCGTGACAAAAATTAAGCTCGGTAGACTCCGGTGGGCAGGGCACCTAGCTCGCATGAGCGAAGAGGAACCTGCTCGGAAAGTTGTTTGTGGTACATTCTATGGTAGACGACAGCGTGGTAGACCATGCTTGCGCTGGAGAGATGGTGTAGACCAGGACGCCCGGAGCCTTGGGGTGCGCAACTGGATGGCGCGGATCGAGACCGGGATGGGTGGAGAGACTTGTTGAAGGAGGCCAGGACCGGACCCCGGTTGTCGAGCCGACGATGATGATGATGACTAGGAGCGCAACACGAACAGAGTTTTCGTATGCTTGAATGATGCGGTAAAACTGTTCCTTTAGATTAGTTAAGTTGTAAGGATCTAACGTCACTACTTCTCCACAATCTTGTTTTAAGTTCTTCCACTTCAGCACCCACCAGTCTTTGTTCCTCATTCTCGTAAAGAAGCATTGTTTTTGGTAAACGGTCGTTCGGAAGGGACAGTACCTTAACAATGTAGTCTGCCTGCGACTTTAGGGTACTTTTGTAAGGTTTAGGAAGACCCGTTTCCAGATATAATGCATAGTTTGGTGTATTTAGCGGAAGGTTAAACATATTTTTAAAAAAAAAAAATCGTTGGAACTTTTCTATCACATCGTGCTCATAAACTCCCCACACTTGCGATGCTTAGCAGAGTCTAGATTTTACAACAGCACACTAAATATTTTATAATTAGCAGAGAGTATGATGCGTTCATTTGTGAAGACGGACTTCCAAGATAAATTGATCAAGCTTTGGGATTATTTGGCTTTCTCATCGAGGTGTTTGGAGAAATCAATGGCCTTATTTAGTATAACTCCCAGGTACTTGTACTCGTCGGCTATCTCCAATCGGTTTCCATTGAAATTCCAACTATAAGTGTCTTTTGGTTCCGGATAGATCTAGAAAACAACATCACTTTTGATTTGTCGGTGTTAATAATTAGCCCCCTTTTACTGCAATACTCGGCTTAGCGGTTAATCATCAATTGAAGATTTTCGGGTGATTCTGACAGTAGCACTACGTCATCCGCATATATAAAAATATACATTAACACGCTTTTCAACTATTTGAATTCCTCCTGGTAGGTGCGTTACTACATCGTTGATATAAATAATGAGAACAGAAGAGCGCTAAGAAAACATCCTTGCTTCACTCCAGTATCTGTTTTGAACCATTCTGAGTAGTGCGAACCATCCCATACAGCTGCTTTAGAATCTGCATACATATCTTTCAAAACATGAATGAACTTTGTGGATATACCCAGTTGAGAGAGAATTTGTAGAAAAGATTGTTTCGATTCACAAGATCAAACGCTAACTTGAAGTCAACGAAAAATCACAGTGGATAAATCAGTGTAAAAATATGGTCCACTGTTGAGTAACCTTTCCTGAACCCAGCTTGAAATTCCGAAAGAATGTTGTTGGTTTCTACCCATCTTTCCAGTCTATTAGCTATAGTATACCACAAAACAGTTAAGCCTTTACGTTCATGAATGAGATTCCGCGATAATTTTCTACATTATTCAAGTTCATAGTATGCAGCATGGATATCTTTGAAAGAGTTAGTGGCTTGACTGAGCATGAAATATATGTTCAATTGAATCCGCCTTCCCGTCAGCCCAAAAGCAATACGAATTAAAAATCACATTGAAGTATTTTATTTAACAGTTTTCGACAAAAAAAATATTCCTCATAGTTTTTATAAAGTTTGCAAAGTTTTAAAAAATTTGCAGCAGGTATTCCACTTCTCCAAAATCTTAAGTAAAAGACCATGAATCATGTGTAGGTATTTCGAATGGAAAATTTCAACTGCTCGGTAGGTTGTGTTAAATCCACAGAATTTTTGTTTTGAACGATGTACCTTTACTATTTTTAGAGAACTGGGAACAACAGAAATTCAAACATTGCTTAAATAAGTGCCACAGCCACCATAAAGCACGCAATCATTTTAACTTATTCTATAAATTTAAAGGCAGTCTTTTGGGGAAATTTACCGTTTTATCAAACTTTGCCCTTTGAAGACCCTACAATTTGAAAATTTTGATAAGAGCAGGCTGAACGTGGAGAAAAACAAACTCAAACCTTATGCAAACCAAATATTTAAAAGTTAAATAACCCTCATGAAACAATTCAAAAAGAAATTACATCAACCCGCAGGACTCTTTGAAGTTGAAATAACTCATAGATCAATTAAACTAAAAAGGAAAACAATCAATTTAGAGTTTACTTTTGATGGATTATATATGTTACCCTATATATATATATGTATGTTCTATCTTGAGTAAAAGTTAACACATTTAAAAAATGTTTATTTACAGAAATAGGAAAGCAAAACAAAACAAAAATGTATTTCGTGACTCAATTTAATATAAATTCCTTTTAAGAACTTGTTTACTTTTGAAGTTTATTTCTGGAAAAAACATTCCCTAAAGCTATAAAGACAATAGAAACCCCATAAAACTTTGTTCTTACAATCAAAACAGTCAAACCAAAGAAAAACATATTTCGATAAAGTGATGCTTGGTGTTCTTTTATTATTTTACGGAAACAAAACAAACATAAAAAGAAACAAAACTCAAATAAAAATCAAAACAAAAATTCTACCTACAGTATCTACCTGCATATATAGGATATCCGTTTTGTAGATTTTTGATTTAGGGCAGTATAGCAAAGCTAGCCAAGGTTAAGAAGTTATGTTTGTCATGGACCAATAAATTAATCTTCCCTCTATTGTCAGCAACTTATCAAAGAAACTTCTTCCGCAGCATTTGGCATTTTCAACAAAAAAAAAAATGGTGAAAAATGGAATGGGAAGAACGAAGAAAAAATTGCAAAAAATCACCTCTATTCATCAAAAGCAAAATGAATTTTAGATTCGCTTCCTCTATCTTTTGGCAGACAAGACAAGTTGGCTGAGATGTGGTCAATAATAATAAAAAAAAAAAAAAAAAAAAAAACAAAACGTGCCCCGAGCATGCTTCCTTCGAATCACAACGCCGCGCCGTAGTATGATGTTGTTCACCTCAGACATGGCAATCTATTAATCTTTCTTCACGCTCCGCAACAAATTTTCATTTGAAATGTGTGTTGCAGGTTCTTTCGAAGATTGAGTGGAAAATAGCTTCAATAGATGGTAGACAGTATGTGCAGAAAGAAAAATCTGGTTCATTACAATTCTGTTGCAACTGGAGGGTACCTATACAAATTAAATGATTGATAATGGCCGTCCAAGCGTCCCAATGTGACTTGGATTCTTTAAGGTGCCCATTCATGTGAAGATGGTCGTAAGGTTCATAGAGGTTTTGAACGGATCTCTGGTGGCAGAAGGCGTATTCAAGATAGAATCTATCAATTTTCCATTGAAGATCTCTAAGAATATTCCGATTGACTTTACGACTGTCAACGTGGATGGCAGCAGGCAACTCACTTCGAGACAGTCGCTAGGACAATCGCAAGAAAGTACCTTTTTTTCCAGTTCCTAAACACCAACTATGTATCTACTACTGAATTATCCCACTTTATCTGAGAAGGATTCTTTTCTGGCTTTGTAGTCTTTTGAGTGCATCGTTTCACCTTTTGGTAGAACTTTTGAACATTACCTCTTTCGTAGACCAAGTTTATTAAAATTCAAAAAATGACGATTGGTCGGCCATTGATACTCTTGTCGGGTTCTGAGGAATCGGAGTCCAAATCTTTCTAAGAAATATGCAAAAATTTATAGGTGAAAACCTAACGGATCACAACTTAATGGGAATGCAATGAAGATCTAACTTATAGCAGGTATATAGTGTGTAAGGAGGGTGTCTGGATAAAGAGGTGGAAGAGGTCTCACGTCACTTGTTTTTGAGTGCCCTCGAAGGAGAGTTTTTCGGCGAAGTGGGGAATATTTCGATCATGCCACTAGGTAGGTAGGTAGGTAGGTAGAAATGGAGGCCCAGAGAAATCTAGCTCCTTGACCCAATTAGAGCTGGTGTGCGCCGTTTTCATACCTAAACTCGTATTGACCTGTGGTTTGAAAGTGGTTTTATTAGAATGGTTTTGAAGATACACCCCCTTACGTATCTGAAAGGTTTATTCCCTTAGACAACCTTAGTTTGCTTTTGCACTGTCTAAGGAGTCCAACGAATGTGGGAAAGAAATTAAAGTCGAAGTTAAACCTAGATCTACTTCGTCGCGTTGAGGAAAGAGATCAAACCTTTGATCCTTATCTCAGAAAGTTCGTACAGATCTTCAAGAAAAGCCTTTCCAAATGATTCTGCTATCATTCTGGACAGAGCAGGGCATTTACAGAGGAAGTGAAGAACTGTTTCCTTCTCCGGTCCCTTCTCTGTTCCCCAGATCTACGACTAAGGTCTAGTTTTTCAGAGCGAGAATAAAGTTAAGCCCGACATAACTCATCAAATTTGGTGAGTTAACTTAGGATTAACTGTACAGATGCTTTATTCACCGAGTTAATTTAGTCGTTCCGCATGCATTCGCCACCAAAAAACTGCTTCCTCAGTTAATTGTGTGTACATTTTTTTCTAGGGTTAACTAACTCTGGTTTAACTTACCACTGAAAAATTGGACATAAGAGTATGATTGTAGGGAATGCGAAGCTTTGCTGCATGCTCTTCTTTTGGCCAGTGAACAGTTGTGACAGGTCGCAACGACCCGGCTATGTCTTGCCTGGGTCTTATCATGCCACTAAGAACACCCTAAAATTCGTTCAAAGTTAACAATGGTTCAGAGATGCACCACATGCCTAAACTTCCTTGCCTAAACATACTTGGTGAGCACATCGGATTATTTGAGATCGCCGGCTTGACGTTAATCATCAGTCCGAATAACCTCACTTAGCCTACCCCTCCCCCCGCCCCTTTATCCTTTTATTCTTGTGAAGTTGGTGTTCCTATATTTTTTTGCTTCCTATGATGCTGCTCCCTCTGCTGCGAACTTCTGATGGAACGTTGGCAGTATTTAGACTTAATATCGGTGGAGTGCTTGCTCGAAGATTAAAGCAGTCAGAAATGGCAAAAGTTCTAGCGGTATTTTGCGAACATCCAAATTTTTTCACAACTTCGGATCGGGTTTGTGGCGTCATGTTTATCCACATTCACATAGATACTTGAACTTTTATCAAGAGTAGCGACCTGAGTCTCTGCATTAGCTCCTAAGAACGTTAGAACATTCAAAATACTGAAAGCTCTTGTATGACCTCAATTGCAACGTAATCAATACGATAAGGCATATGTCTCTGCTCCTTGTAGCACTTGCCGAAGTAAATATCTCAAAATCTAATCTTCCGTATAGCCTTTTCATTCCATCGCATTTCATCGATGGGTGTTACATCAACTTTAAGCCTACAATATCCAGGTTCTGGCACGTGGACTTTTTGAGGTCCGAAAATTCCGCTTGCTTCCATTTTCAAGGTTTGTTGGTGTTTCGAAATCGAAGTTTTTTCCGTGTAGGCAAAGCAAAGGGAGACCAAGCTGGATTTTTCCGATGCCATTATATAACCCACTTCTACAGGAATGTGAAAGCTGCAATAAGGAGGTTCAACCAAAACCATTTTTTTTTGTCAGGACCCTGAGTTGTAGTGGAAATCCTTCAGTGATCGCAGTGCTAATTATGTCAGATTAGGCTCACGTAAGGTCTCTGTGTTGCAAATTATTATTGGCACCGATTAATTCACTCTTTTGAATTTATCCTCCGATTTCTGATCTGCTCACTTAAGACCCCTGCCAACTCATCCATCAGTTAGTCATTTCCAACAGAGCGTTATAGTGTTGCTATTTTTCTTTCAACACTCCAGTTTAAGAAGTCAAGTCCGGATAAACAAGACTGCACTAGGAGGCACTAGTTGTGTTGTTACTGTTGCCGCACTGAATATCGAAATATCGAATATCGAACACCCAACCAGCAGGGAATGTCGTCTGAAGCTGGACACACTAGCTTGAAAAGCCTTCGAATCTACCACTGATGGACTGCAAAGCAGAGAAAGTAGTGTACAAAAGTGGAGAATGATCTCAATCAACTTGGAGTGGTGCGTAACTACTTTTTGAGAGCTTACATCAGGTCACTAGTCTATGCTAAGAAAACATGTACATAGGTCACGACTTGGAAACCAACAACTGGACCGTTATTGGAATGATAAATCTGAAAGAATGTTCTTTAAATGACTTGTTTTCAAAAACTAAATATAGGGGGGTCTCCCAGCATTCTACACTGCGTATACCACTTTCATTCAAAATATAGCAATTGTCTCCTTCCTTGTGAAAGCTACTTTTTTTCACCTAAGACGACTATGAAAAAAATTATTATTGAGCGCCTTTGGACATAAATTGCCTCATCGCCCATCGCTTCGGGCAGGTATAACAACAACATGAAAAACAAAAAAATCCATTCCATTTCACCTTTGGCTTCTCAGATTCGTTTATATGTACCTTCCCTTGCGTCCGTCTAAAAGCTAAACCATATTATGGTGAGGAAGACATCCGTAAGGACGACCGACGCCGACGACGGCACGGATGAGTCATGGGATCGTAGAGGATTTAAAATTATGATGGTTATGCTCTCTTTTATGATATTTTTTGGATGCTTTTTGCTGGCCAAATGAATATCATGAACAAAAGAAAAATAAAATAAAAAAAATATGACACGAAAAGAAACGAAAAACCAGCTTTGCACGTTTTGGTAATAAAGGTAATGAAAAAATCATAAAGGATCCTTCCTGCCACTTAAAGTCTCTTCGGTTTTTGTTGGCCTTCCTCCACAGCATTAGCGCAACTGGAACTGAATTGGGTTTAATGGACTTACCAGAGTAACCAAAATTGATAATAATTTTCCTTTTAGTTGTTTCTGTCTGTGTTTTAGTTGTTTTTATCTTATGTTTTTTGTTCTGTTTTTATTAAGTTGCTTAACTTCAATTCTGATTTGCTACTATTTTCTCATTTGTTTTTTTTTTTTTTTTTTCATTAAACCTACCTGAATGCAGAGGTGAAGCGGCTTATAGCTAAGTAGAAAATACCTTTGGGTCTGGGTCGGGATGTTGTGAGATCTGTTTGCAAATCGGAATTAAATGGAAGAAGATTTCCGCTTAAGCTCTCGGGGTTAAGGAGATTTATTTAATGGCTACGAGGATATTCTTTTATTATACGATTTACGTAAAGAATAGCTTATATGAAGGTTACTTATGTTTATGAGGCTTTTATAATATGATATTGAAACTTTTGTACATGAAGAGAAGTAACCTAACCATGGCATCGGAATACCTAAGGACTTAAAGTGAAATATTTTCAATTTTGCACTTTGATCTTAACACCTGTTCTTATTTTGTTTGAATGAAATAACAACATCAGCTCAGCAAATTTAGTGTGCTACCACCAGGTTTATAGTCTGTGCTTATAACTATATTTCCTAGGAACCAACCCGATCTGCAGACTCTTTTTTAATAGTGCTTAGGGCCTGTTTCACAATGTCTAATAAATTGCAAAAGGGTCATAAGGCTACAATCAAGCAAAATTAATTTGTGGTTTAAGGATTTATAACCCATTCAGTTGTTTCAAAAGACCTTTTGAAAAAATATTTATGTGTCAGATAACTATTGGCAGAACTTTATTTCGACATTGTGAAACCGGCCCTTAAGGGTTCGAAACTAGAACCCATCACATCGGAAGCCGATGGATGGATGTCCTAACCATTGCTTTACCAAAGCCACATGTCAGCTACATCCGAATGTAGGTTTTGTTGTTTTTCAATTGCTTTGAAGCTATAGAAAGACAGAAATCAAACAATTTCCCAATCGTTTTTGATGCCACCTGTAGAAGTGCCAGTTACCTACCCAGATGGTATGTTTTACAAAAATAAATTCACTCGTATTACAAGTATGCACCTTCTACTTTGAATAGTATTGTGTTACAGGCCCCAGGAGGACATTCCAAATTTAATCCAATCCATAAAAATTCCGATTTCGGTACCTTATTTAAACCAACAACTTAGATCCACAAATTTGTACAGAAAAACAAATACAAACCATCATGCCAATCATTTGTAAAAGAACAAACAACCCCCTGAAGACAGCAACTTTGATATCTCATAAATTCAAATTGTGTACGCAGAGAAGAGATGCTAGCATAGAGTAGAGATCATGCTAGGAAAAGTGACACATAAAGACACACTTTGTTGGTGTTCCATTTGAAGAGCTGGGGCGGTTGGTATAGCTTCAACTCGATAGAGCAGTAAGTTTCCTTCTCTAAAATGCACATCCATTTATATGTTGGATCTACTTTTGTTATTGGATTTGGACACAAATATTTATGTACATGCATATATTTCTCTGCTTTATTGGATGCATTGCACTGCATATTGCACAGTAAATGAGGAATCCACAGTCTTCTTTGCCAAACCATGCATAATGCAATTTTGCAATGCAAGAAGTTTACATCATCAAACGTGTCTTTAGTCCTTATTATACCCGCACCATCCCACTCCGACCAACCCTCACTCCCTCGATAGTACTCACTCTTTTGAATGATCGAAGAAGGTGAACAAATCCATATGTATGATAGTACGCGAAGTACTGTTGTAAATTAATTAGCTGGCGAATCAACTTTGAGAACCCCAAAACGAAAAGCAAACAAAACAAAAATGCGTTGGTCTGGACAAATCCGCTTTTATTCGCCTGCTGCTCGACTCTTTTAATATTTCATCTGAGCTTGTTTATATATTTAACCCAAAATCATGTACCTATCAGTGTTGCCATCCATCTAAAATTTAACGTGACACAATTTCTTGTACTATTGTCCAAAAAATAGGGTTTCTGCAAATGTTAACACTATCTGGAGCAATTATCAGAAAATGTTGTCGAAATTACCTTTAGTTTGAGTAATATAATGGAAATAAAAAAAGTATGTCATCTTAAATTTTTTCAGCCCACCGTGTTCCCAAGTCAATTGCCATGTCAAAAAACCAAAAAAAACACGGTCAAGGCATGTTATGTTTTTGTTTTATTGAATATTTCTATTTACAAGTGGCTTAAAAGCAGTTTATAGCTATAGATACATTGAAAATACTAAAAATGTATGCCCCATCGGAGGCCTTACTCATTCGTCAGTCGAAAGTTTTTTTCAGAATCTATTTATTTTGTAATTTTCAATTTTAATAAGTAGAAATTATTGTGTGTGTACTTATTTTGGATGTGGTAGGTCGAAAATATCAAATTTGTTTCATAGGTTTATCCTTAAGAGCCTGACATTTACGTATGTATGCGATTTTCATTTTCCACATTCTCAGGCCTTAAAAATAATTGCACAGGTACAAATAAATTAATTTTTCAGGAAACCTTGTCAATTTTATACGAAAATGACACCAACACTTCTGTCACAGTAAAAAGTCGCAAATATAAACTTGTCACATGGTGACAATCACATTACGCAGACCGAATTTGTTTATTGTAACTGTCGATTATCACAAATCACCTTAGCTGATTCCACCCCTGGATAAGTTGAGTTCAAATTTTGTTAAAAATGGCTGCGGTTTTTTAAAATACAAAATGGTCGAGCTGCCAAAAGCAAATGGTTGTTCCAATTCATATGTATGCATCGATACGAAACGAAATTATTAAAATAATCGTGTAAACAAATGGGTTTTGGAGGGTGAAACAGTTTTGGGCGCTTGTCGAGCTGATTGAAAAAAAAAAAAAACATGCAGATTGTATGAGGTTTTTCGACATCGGTTATAGACGTCAATAATCATTGTTTTGGACACATCCAACTTGAAAAGTGAATTTTCTAACCAAAGTAATTTGAAAAAGCATGTCGGACCAGCGTTTTTGCCAATGTTTAGAAGCCTCCCAGACTACATAGTAACTTTGATTTATTTCCTGTATATTTAATTTAAAAAAAAAATAGGGAAACATATTTCACGGTGATTTTTTCCTTAATTTGAATTGATTTTTAAATTGTAAAGATTACCTTCACTCAGCAGCAGAAGGAACGAAATAAGCCTGATAAAGCACGAGACCTGACCTTCACCTGACAGTGGCATACAAAGCATGACGCATCAGGCTAAATCCTCACATTTGGTAGCTTGTTCTGGAAATGAATTACTTATAGTTAAATTTATATTGGAAAGTAAACGTTAACATCCCTATTAATAGAACTACAAAATCCGCTTCTTAATGAACGTGTGCACTGGCTCACGGATAGGGAACTTGTCCGATTGATAAATTTTCATATCAATACACAATTTTTATAACTGGAAGCACGGCAAGACTTAAACAAAATGTAGCAATATTCCAATTCGATTGTCACATATAAAAACTCACTGATTTATGAAAACTATGATTGTAGTAGTAAAGGTCTCTATAAGAGATGTATGCATGACTATGTTAAGAAGTTAACCGCCTCTCAAATGCCAAATTTGATGAGTTAAAGTTATTCGCGCTCGCTATCACGTTTCAGATTTGTATCCAAAGTGATCTGGATAGCTTTGTGTTATTGTAATCACTTGTAAGAACACATCTGATTATAAAACAGCTGTTGCCATAAAAGAAATCTCAAGCTACCCTAAAAATTCTGGGATACTCACCTATCCTACGAGAACAGCTAACTACAAAACTGATTTCAGCAGCAAATTTAACCCATCCAGTCTTGTTCGTTCAGAATTATACATGGATACTCGAGTATCTAAGATAGGCTATCCTAGTGAACGTGGTCAATAATTCTGTGGCCACAAGCAATACTCGCTTAAGTCTAAAAATGTAATTGTTGGCAAAAGCACTTTTAAGTTTTATTTTGAGATTTGAAAAAATCCTAACTATATAAGTTAAAAATGGATGTATATTTTGAAAACTTACTCCTATCGTTAATGAATTACATTTTTTTTTGTTTATAAATATGCTGATTTCCATTAGTTATTTCAAAAATAGTTTTTTAAGCTGTTTTTGCTTATCTAAATATTTCACATCTCAATGACTTACATATATCACTTAAGAGGTTATTCCAAATTGAAAACTGGAGTTCATTTCTTCTTATACGACTTAAGCTGTTTTTGCAAACTCAATTTTTTATTTATTAGTTATAAGCTACTTTTTCTTTGAAGACAATAAAATAATAATAAATAGTACAAAATCAATTTTTTTTTTTGAAAAAGAACCTCCATGTACATTTGGTTTCATACCTATTTCAAATTTTTGTTTGGAATATCAGCTTTCTTCTTCGTGCTGATAAGATTTTTCTTTGGTTAAGCACCAGAGAATAAATGTTTAAATCAATTTAAACGTATAATCACCACGTGTACACATTTAGGCCCAGTTTTTCAGTGCGAGATTAAACTCAAACTTGAGTTATAACTCATATAATTTGGTGAGTTAACTCAGGATTAACTGAATAGATGCTTTCGATGTTATATAAACTGCTTCCTCAATTATCTGTGGGTTAATTTGCTTTTAGAGTTAGCTGGCTCTGGTTATACTCATCACTAAAAAACTGGGCCTTAGTGTACAAAATAGGCTATTTAATTGGCATGACTCTGCCAAAATTTTGTTTGCTGTCTTTTTTTGCTGTTTGCGATCTCTTTTTTGCTACACAAATTTGTTGAGATTTTCATCTGTTTCTCCACAATGGCTTTGATTTTGAAAAAGTAACGAAGTCGAAAAAGCTTTGGGAATTCATTTCTATAAGATTTTATGTGCCTGGTCTTAACACCAACAGCTCAAACAAAATGTTTTATTTCGGCTCTTAGAACGTTTGTTCTTTTACTTCAATGGTATATATAGCTGGTTTAAGTAAGCTCTCGATTATCTTTGGTGAATTTTTGATTGCTGGAATTCATTTTCGCAACTGAAAACATTCAGTTTCATTAAAACAAACGTACAGTGGGTGAGGTATATCTGATGATAAGAAGCACGTGTCTATATTTTAATAAACTTTTGACTTATATCAAATTGATTTGAACAAGGGATCAATTCCGAAGATTTCGTGCAGCTTCTGAAACGCGTGCACTGTTACCGCTTTTATAAACTTAGAGTTTTGTTAGCACTGATGGGAAAACAATTTTTGCTTATAATGGGTGATTTTTTAAGAGGTTTAGAACTTTTTTTAAAAAAAAAACACAAACAATTCGAAAAAATGAATGAAATATTTATTTGAATCGATAGTTTGAACCTTGCAATTTAATGTTTAAAGATAATTTCATGCAAATGTTGACCGCGGCTGCGTCTCAGGTAGCCCATCCGCTGAGTCCAATTTTGGCATACTCTTTCACACATATCGGCCGGTATCTCACGAATGAATGCATGGATGTTGGCTTCCAGTACGTCAATCGAAGCGGGCTTGTCCCTATAGACATTAGCCTTGACATACCCCCACAAAAAATAATCTAATGGTGTCAAATCGCACGATCTAGGCGGCCAATTGACCGGCCCGAAACGTGAAATTAACTGTTCACCAAACTCGCCTCGCAATTGCGCCATTGTTTCGCGTGCTGTGTGGCATGTGGAACCGTCTTGTTGAAACCACATATCATGCAAGTCAAGAACTTCCATTTCGGGCAAAAAAAAGTTTGTTATCATCGCTCGGTAGCGTTCACCATTGACAGTAACGCTGCGATTCGCATCATCTTTGAAGAAATATGGCCCAATAATGCCGCCGGCCCATAAACGGCACCAAACAGTGGCTTTTTCGGGATGCATTGGTAGCTGTTGCAATGCTTCTGGCTGATCTTCACTCCAAATGCGGCAATTTTGCTTATTTACGTACCCATTCAACCAAAAATGAGCCTCATCGCTGAACACAAGTAGCGCGCGATGAACATTTCGAACCGAGCACGAATTTTGATAGTAAAATTCAATAATTTGCAAGCGTTGTTCATTTGTAAGACGATCCATGGTTAAATTGCAAACCAAACTGAAGCTGTTTGACAGTGACACAAGGTACTAAACACACGTCAGCTGTCAAAACCAGTGTTGCCAAAACCAAACCAGCTAAAAAATCACCCGTTATAATACACATCCATTGTAATCATATCCTAAAGCCCGAACCACACTACTGTGTGTGTGGTGTGTTGTGGAGAAGTTTTGTCGCTGTCATTTCAATGTATTTCATAGATTTCGACACAACACATTACACGATACAAACATGGCTCTACGCATATGAAATACATTAGAGCGATAGCGAAACACTACTCCCCAACACACCACACCAGAGTAGTGTGGTTCGGGCTTAAAGCAGCAATTTTGATTTCTGTTTAAGTTGCTATCACGTCTGAATTCGTTCATCTTCACTATCTTCAGGTGAATCTAAACTGATATTCGTCAACCGTCTCTGCAACCTCGAAATTAGAATCCATCGGATGGATAAAATTTAAATCAAGGAGAGTTAAAGTTAAACAAGTCTAGTATGTACCTAGAACCTTTACTTGAAATTTCTTCTTTTGTGGTGTAACAATTAGTAGTTTTCACCCACTTTCAAGATTTCTTATTGTTATGTATATTTATAACAAAAATGACTCACCGTTTTGAGAACTGCCCAAGAAAGGTAAAACAATACCTTGGCCCTGGAACTCAAAAAAATGTATAAATTACTTTTAAGAAATCGCTTTAAACACCCAAATATAATAACAACTCAGGTTACTATTTCACTTCAAAACCCACTTAAGTCCACACAAAAGTCCTCCATGCATTTATCATAATAACTTAACTCGAGTTAATTCTCAGGTTTTAAGATTTTTGATTTGCAAAAGTAGCCTAGCTGACATAAGATTCCTAAAAACACCCAACAAAAATTTGGAAGAGTGGCTTAACTCATTTTGGCATCGATCGATGAATCTCTTTTCGGTTTTGCAAAAAGCGCTTAACTCGAGATAAGTTGTTTTACTCTCTCATATACTTTCTTGTGTTTTTGGCCAATTAAGATTTATAAAAATAGCTTAAGTCGATATAAGTAATTATTTAAAACTGCGTTATATGAGTTTAGAATTCTTATTTGAGTTAAGCGTTTATTCCATATGTTGTTAAGTATGAAAAAGACTTAAGCGGTTTTCTCTATTCGTCATATTTGACGAAAAAAGCGTTTAAATTACAGGGGATTTTTTTTACAAGCTCTAAAAAGCATGGAGAACACTATGGGACAAAAAACCGAGTTTTCGCTTAAGTCGACTTAAGCGGGTATTGCTTATGGCCACAGAATTATTATAGTTGACAGATGTTTTATTTCTATCATGCCGCCTTTGTTCGTAGTTTATTAATAGAGGGGGTTAGACTTTGAATACAGCCATTCATTTAACCAATGAAAAATCGCTTTAGAGAGAAAGAATATCATTTTTGATTTTAATTAACTTCCATTGTTTGTTTTAAAACATAAAGTTTATATTTAAGAAATAAACAAACAATATTTTTTTTTATTTTTATTTTTCCGTGTTACCTCAAACATGTTGTAGTTGTTTACAACTGATGTTTCATTAATTGGTATTTATTTTAAATATGCAAACTTCCAAAATACAACTCTACCTACCAGATTATTGGTTATGAATTTATGATTTATGTATCTGTCGAACGAATGGTTTTGCCTTAGGGCAGCTGTTCTATTCAGATACGTTTTGGTGTATAGACATTTGATATCAAACAAGGGGAATGTTTCATACGGATGACATAAGCAGAACGATGCGCTTTCATTTGGATTCGATGCCGATGCATGCATTCATGGCATTCGTTGCACAAAATGCACTGAAACGTACATGAAGCGAGCTTAATTGAAGATTCCACTTAAATACCGCTCTGACATTGATTGGAGTTGAAGTAAAACCGTGACAGAGAGAACTATTGGTGTTTGATGTTTTGATTGCGCGCTCAAAAAGGACGATGTCCTTTTCTTCTTATATGAATCTATGTTGATGATGATGATGCTTGTGAATTCCTTTGATTTTTTTTCTTGAATTAAGGTAAGAGTATTGTGAAAAATTTCAGAGGTAATTGCGTGGTTGGAAATGCTTGAAAAATCAAAGGAAATATTTTTCTATTATTAAAAACTGATGAATCGTTTTTGAATTTAAATGGCAGAGTAGCAGTAAGGAATATCACAATAGTTATTATTGGCTTGAAATCAGAAGGGATTTTTATTGCATAGCAGAGTTTTTTTGAGAATATATGCCAATCAAACATTGAATTTTGGCAGAAAGTTTTATTTTCAATTGGATTTTATTCGTACCTACCTTAATGTTGACTCATATATTTTTTGATTGAGTCAAATGAAGGAGAACTTTCAAATCTTATTTAAAAAGGAAATTTACACTTGAGGATTATCATCGCTCCAAGTACGGCAGTTTTGTTTATTGACGTATCCATTCAACCAAAAGTGATCTTCATCGCTAAACAAAATTCGCTTATGAAAATTGCGATCAACGGCAATCTTGTTTTGGGCCCATTTGGGCACAATTTGGAAGCGTTGTTCAGGTGTCAGTCTATTCATGTTGAAATGCCAAACCAAACTTAAAATAATTCACTTGACAGTTGACAAAATGGCCGCTAGTTAAAATAGTGTTGCCAACTTAAAGTTCTTTACCTCTAAAAAAAACACCCTTTATATATATAAATATGTATGTTCATAAATCTATGTCATTCTGGTTAGAAAACTAATAAAACGAAAAAACTCAAAAAATCTATATAACAGCAGTTTAGGCAGTTCAATGGGTGCATACTCACCGCAATTCAATTTTAATACAGAAAAGATCGTTTTTCCCCTTCTATACAAACAACTATAATAGTTATGGTGGAAACTAATTTTAATTTTTAAGTCATAAGTGCCTTGAACATGAGAAGCGATCAGCGAACTGAGAATTGTGAACGTTCGCGAATTTTAAATTTTCATTCACATGATTCGCTGATAAGTGCAAATTGTCACAATTAAAATGAGTGCTATGAGGTAAAATTCGAACAAATTTTCTATTCGTCGTTTTCTAGAATGCAGCCTGAAGTTGTGGATTGCGAATAATTGATGTTTGACAGTTCGTAGAAGCTAAGGTGTTGGTCACGTAGGAAATATTAAAATACAAAATTTCCCAATTTAAACTAATTTTACGCACTTGTTTTGTATTTAAATTGGTTGATTGGAGCTTGGAGGATTGAAAGTTCAAACCAAAAATAAATTCGATATTTGATCTAGAAATAAAATATGTTAATGATATGCCTGTTTGGTAACTAAAATATTCACCAAGTTTCGCAAAACTGGGTTTTTATCCTATGGGTTATGACAGCAATTCTTGAAAAATTGTGAACATTTGTGAAAAATTTCACGTTACCAAACAGACCTATATTCGCATTCGCAGCTCGTAGGACAGTACACATATTAAAGGTTATATCATTAGCCAATTCATTTCTGTTCAGTTCTGTTCATTTGTGAAAATGGCGGACCCACTTTTTTAAAAATTATAATTATTTTGTGCACTCAGCCATTCGTACACGATTAACATCCGCCGCCGGAGCCGCACGTATTAGCTTTTGACCAGACAACTCGTCTGTCAATTAATACGGCGTTGGAAGACCAGCTGTCATCGCAGATAAATCAAACCACCCGCCCGTCCAGCTGCCAATAATAAATTATAATAGGTCTGCCAAGATTCTTCGCACTAAATCCGGCTAAATGTCAAATTTTAAGGAGTGGGGATGAAATGCTTTCAGAGAGAAGGAAAACTGTCAAAATACTTTGTACTAATTCAGGCCAAACGTCAAAATTATACTCGACAAGGGTTGCCGTAGATCAATGATAAATCTTGATCAACATTTTCCAAAAACAGAACATAAGAAAGTAAATGTTTAAAAAAATTAAACGTATACTAATCCCAAGTTTATTAATATAAAAACAAAACAAAAATTCTTTAATTATACATTAAATTATGAAGCTCAGTGTGTTTTTTTCTTCAAAAAACAGTAAAAAAATACAAGAAATATGTAATATTTAATTAAATATTTTATTCCTAAGAAACAGTTTTGCTAAATGATTTATATTTTATAAAAAATTAGTTTTTCAGTCAAAATATTAATATAATTAAAAAAACATGTCCAATGAAACAAAAAAGAAAAGTGAAATGATTTTGTTTGCTGCATTTTTTTTCGGTTGGTGTGTTTTGAAATAAAACAAGTTTTCTTGCGTTATGAAACAAATCCAGTGTACTTTTAGTCTTAAGGCACGGCGAAATTAAATAAGGTAGAGGCCCAAACCTTTGATGTGACATACTTAAAACGTTATTTTTATATAAAATTAGGTACACATAAAACTTTTGGATACTTTCACTTTCACAACTTATGTAATTAATATACGAAAGGTGTGAGTATTCAATCTTTGCAACAGAAAGTTAGTTTCCATATATCTTTAATATCATTCAAAAAATCACATTAATGTGAAACAAAGTTTTCACGATACACCATTTAAAAAAAGGGTCCGTCATCTAACGTTTTTTTTTCAACTAGTGCTTATTTCGTAAATGGTAACACTTAGCTCATGTCTGGTTTGACAGATAATTAGTTTTATCCTTCCGCTGAACGAATATGGTTGTGTATACGCTTCGCTAAGTGGGTCTGCGATCGACTTAGAGAAGATGCCGATTTTGCCAAAAAAATCATCTTTCCAGATGAAGCTCATTTTGATCTTGGCGGGTAGTAAACAAGCAAAATTGTCACATTTGGGGCACAGAAAATCCGCACGCATACATTGAAAAGCCGATACACCCAAAACGAGTCACTCTTTGGTGCGAATTTTGGTCCAGAGGCATAATTGGGCCATTTTTCGAAAATGAGCAAGGAGTGGCCATTACAGTCAATGGCGATCGTTATCGGGCCATGTTGAACGAATTTTTGCTCACAAAAATTGAAGAGGAAAATATTGGCAACATTTGGTTTCAAGAGGACGGCGCTACGTGCCACACAGCCGAAGCTACATGCTACACTCGATGTTTTGTGCCATTTTCAAATAAAAAAAGAAGTTATTTGGCGGACCCTTTATTATATCTACTGAGTTAGCTCGACTTACCTAATTCTTCACTAGCAACACAGATATTGGCTCTTTTAACGTCCTGATAAAAAAATAACATAGCGAAAACAAGACAGAAAGTTTTTTTTTTTCAAAGTTAAAGATAACTCCATAAATGACTTACTTTCTTAGCGCCTGTCACACCCACATCCCTTGCATGACCATATTACATCCCCGTCCATGTATAGCTGAAGTCTGCCCTTTTAGACCGTCTTCTTTGTTTGGTAAAAAAAACCTTCAACAAATATTTGCTCAGTATATTAACCAAATTAATTTTCATCAAATATTGCCACAATGTCCTTTGTGCCCTCCTTGTCATATGTACGTTGTACGACACGGTCGTATGTTTGTGTGTCATTATCGGATGATGATGATTCAATCGAGTGTTTGTGTTGCTATTCCTTAAGGCTCTATTTATACCTACTTCAAGTTCAATATGTATATGTATTCCTATTCCATCATCAGCCTTCACTTATACCCAAGGATCCTTATCCGTCTTCTAACCCCTTGCTTTACTACGTATATATTCTTATCCCCTTTTCTGACAGTTCATCTCAAAATAGAAACAATGCATGTTAGTGTTATGGTTGGGCGGCTCCAATGGCGGCACCCTTATAGTATATGACGCGCTTGGGGCGCGCCTTCTTTGGCCTGAAGATGCGGGTGGTAAAATGACATTTTCAATTTACTTTAAGAGCTCCAAAGAGCACTTTCGAATGTGGCGATGCGTAAAGGCAAGATATATACAAATTTTTAGGGCTTTGATGGTGTGCTCGAGTCATCCAGTTCTGACAGCAACAACAACAGCATCAGCCCCCAAATAAATATTTTACTCGTATCTATGTATGTATGTAGCTTCTCATTTCGCCGGAAACGAAATAAAAGTAACATCCTTTTGGGTATGGAGGGAGTGTTAGTGTTGTTTGCCTTGGTAAAATGTATAAATTGTGTAAATATTTGCAATTTTAAGGATGGACAAGACATACTCTTATACACCACCCCTCTACCCGCCATACATACATATACCTACTAAATAACAGAAAACGAGCAGCAAACAATCGGCTTATTTATTGGAAGGCGGAAGGCAGGTGGGCTGGATACACAAAGGTCTATGTGTGTTCTTGTATAGAAGGCCACTTTTGTGAAAAACAAAGTTCGAAGGATAAGGTGCGATTGTTGATATAAATTAATGGATGTATTTTATTTTTGTAATTGAGTCACTAGAGGGGAACTTTGGCGCTGGGCTTTTTTTATTTGTATGTTCAGGAATAGACTTCATCAATGGTGGATGAGAATGAGTGTATGTTCAACATAATTCGTTACTAAATGATAAGACCTTGTGTGTAGGCATGAAATGTTTACAAAGTAACCAATTATAACAAATAACATTGATATCAATCAAGATTTGAGCATGTTTGTGTTATAAATATCTATTGTTTCTGCGAAGAAGAATTAAAAACTATACCTTTAGTTGAAGATGTACGTATGTTAGTGCTTCAATAATTTAATGATATCTTTAGCGAGAAAATTTGTAAAGAATGTCTAAACGACTAAAAATATAATTTGTTATTTAATTTTTTTTGTTTATAAATATTTTTGAATACATTATTGTTAACGCTATTTTAATGCGGTGCATTTTACCAAAATCGGTCAAGATATTAAAAAGATATATATGCGTGAATAACTCAAAAATAGTAGGATTTTTTCAAAAAAACGTCAAAACCTGAAACGCAGCAGAATTATAATTTGTTCATACATAACATGTACGAAGTTTAATAGGTACAAATCTTTAGAGCCGTTTTCGAGAAATGTTTAAATATTCAACATCAACATCGTTCTAAACGGGCCAACCCATACAAGCCGTCACATGCGGTGCATCGACATTTTATATACAACTGACAGCTCGATACACACGTTCTTATGAGGATTGAGAAGAGTAACCTGTAGGCAACGCATACGCCGGACGCAACGCAGATCCGTTGAAATCAGTTGTCAAGACAATGTGGGGAAATAGAGGGTTACTCTTCATCGATGAACTTCAATGGAGAATGGTTCGTTTTATGTAAAATTCTAAAAACATTATAGGCAGTGGCGTAGCCTTGAGACAGAGGACAAATAAGAGCCCCCTCAACATTACACGCATACGTTTTAGTTTGTTTTATTTCTTGTGGGTTTTTATAGCTAATTTTGAAAAAAATTATAAAGAAATTTCAAGCTACCTACAATAATTCGAAAAAGAGTCACGACGAAAAAGTCGACTTGTAATAGCAGACTCAGCACAATTAAATCTGTATTTTTCGAACACATCCCAATAACCCATCTAAGAAACGCCATTTTCGTGTTGAAAAGCCGGTGAGTTGAACTTTTTTTTTAAGATGGTTGCTTATTTATAACATACAAAGTCGTGGGGATGTCAAAACAAACGATATTCACCCTATTAAAATGTTGTTTTAATTCACATCTATTCATCGACACGAAATGAAATTACAAATACAACAAAGTAAACAATAATGACTATGATGTTCACAGTGGACTGTCTCTTTCAATTTTTTTTTGACATCTCTGTGTTTTATCTCACTTGATGGTGAGAAAGAGATGGGGAAGAAAAGCAAATCTTTTAATTTTTTAAAAAAATAATAGATTTTGTTGACGTTTTCCTTTGTTACGTGTGTTTTCTCTGCCTGTACTTTATCTTTCGCACTTAAATCCTACAGAATCTATTTTTTTCAATCGAAAACATATTTATTTATAATAAGATTTATGTACATTATATACACAGATTTTTCGTTCGCTTATCGCTTTATAGACTGCTGAACGTCAAAGTGAGACGTATGTATTAACATCAGGTTGTGTCTGAACAACACAAGTTTGATTCACGTCAAATAAAAGTCAGAAAAGTGAGTCTAATGGCGAATTCCTTTCAAAAAAGAAATCGATTTTTTTTTTAAACAGAATCGAATTTTTTCTTTCAATTGAAAGGGATTCGTGTTTCGTAAAAGAATTGTGATTGTGTTTGTGACTTTATAGCTGCAATTGACGCAAAACGTCAAGAAATTATTCACAAAACAATTAGTAAGGTTGTTTGTTTTTGTTGTGAGAAAAATGTTATACCAATAGAATTAAATTAATAAATAAAAGATATTAGCCAGCTTATACGGTGCCAATTTCTTGGTGCATTTTATTTGTTTGAACTTCTAATTATTTGCACATATATTTTTAAAGAAAATTGTTGTTGAAAAGTTTTCATCACTTGCACTGAAAGTTTTTAACACGTCTTTCACTCGCGAAAGCTATTTTTTTTTTTTCAAATTTGTGTTTGATAATGAACAACGCACAATAAATTATTTTTATAGCTGTATGGACTAAATATATTGTTGAATATTTTGTTAAATTATGTAGAATGCGTTGCAACCAAAAAATAAACAACTTTTCTTCCAAAAATTCCGCGACTTTCAATTTGACGTATTAGAAATGTCAAGTCTTCATAGTGTGTGTGGAAATCAGTGTGAAATCTTGCTAAAAATGCAAGATTTGTTTTGACAGAAAAGAATCGATTTTGTTTAGAAAAAATTCGATTCTGTTTAGAAAAAATTCGATTTCTTTGTTTTAAGGAATTCGCCATAATTTAAACGCTGTCAGTGGGTTTTGGAGCATGAAACGTATGAAGGATTGTCATTTTTATATGGAGTGTCTTTGGTGCCTAATTTTTTAGATCAAAAATGAGATAATTTATTTATCAAATTACAGAAAAATTGTGTTCATCTGAAATTTTAATTAATTAATTTGACTTTGACATTTCACTTGTTTTTTGTTGTTATCTCTTTCTCTGTTTAAAAGCATCGAGTTTTGACATTTTCAATGGATTCCACTTGATTCACATTTGAAAATGTAAATTTGTACGTTAAATAAAATAAACTCACAATTGATTTCTAGTGCTAGTTCTTTTTTTAGCAAAATCTATGACGAACGAATTTGAGTAATAATTTATGTTTTATTTCACAACTATTCCAAATTTGACTTCAGTTGTGAAGCATCTATATGAATTATTGTCTACGTAAATTTAGTTTGAAATATTTATTTCGTGAAAGCATTTATCAATTTAAGTAAATGATCTGAACGCAGCATTATTATCTGTACCAGTGAACACAATTCTTGTTTCTATTCATAAAAGTTTAACAAGTGTCAAAATTGCAATCTGATTTTTTAAATTCATTTTGCTCGAAAGGTATTATAAGGTATTAAATTTTAAGAATCGCTTATATTTTTCAAAATATGGCTATTTATAGTGTGAAATAGGATGAAAACGACAAAATACTTGTCGTATATTTAGCAAAGTCAGATATTAGAATAAAAGGGCATTTGTAAGAAGAAATTTTATAACTGTCAAAACACCAAGCTGTCAATTTCTTTCCTTTTTATCTAAAATTGTTTTTGGTACCATAAACCTACCTACATAATTAAATAGCAAATTTGTGTATGTATTCAAGAATTAAACATTTTGATATCTATTTATTGACTGCGGGGTATAAGTTGATGGGTTGTTTAAGCTCAAAGGAGCTACGTACATTCTAAGTGAATTCTAAAGCACATTGCAAAATAGGCGTATTTTGCGTTTTGTATTTGTGAAACGAAATGACCCCCACTTTAAATTTATATTTAATAAGCATATTTTATGTTAAACGATTCTGATAATTAAAAGCAATTCTTTATTAAACTGGAATTCCAGGAGGCTTTCAAATGATAGAAACTCATTCAAATCAGATTTTTATAGGATCTCTTTCAAAAAGGAAAAATGTGTAAATTATAAAAAAAACCAGCTTGCATTCATAAGTTTAGAAATTTTCCTTGATTAGGTAACATCGTACTCGTCCTGGTCCTCATTTTTGAAACAATAAAAAATCCATTCACTTTTTATGGCAATATAATTTTGGCACCCCACAATACTTTCCTCCTCTTGCATTTTAGTAAATTTTGTGATAAAATATCCTCGTACCATTAAAAAGTGCAATTTATCTTCTAACTGAAAGTTCTCACTGGAATAAACTTTTTTTCCGTTTTTAATATCCTCTCCGCTTCTTCACTTCATAATTTACATAGTGGTGCAAGTGGTGGCGGTGTTGGAAAAAAACCCCAGGCATTAGAGGAATAATTAAAATTATGCCAAACTTCTTCTTGGTCTTGGTAATGTTTTGTTATTTTCAACCACAAACACTTCACCCTTCGTGGTTCATTCTCCATACACACGCACACATACACACACACACACATACACACACACACACACACATACACACATACACAAACACACACACACATCTAGCAATTGAAATTTAAACTACTTTGCGTAATGTCTTCCGTTAAGGACCTTTCTGGGCATTAAGTAAAGTGTACGCATAGCATAGCAGTTAATTAACGCTATCATAACATTCAAATATTTATGATGCTGCAAACAGACTATTCTATATACAAAGAGATAAAGAGGAGAGACACCGAGGACATCTCCCGAATTAATTAAAAACCAATTACACTAGTCCTTTGGCATCATTTGCATATTATAATTTCAGGATGACGCACTAGCAGCAGCAGCCAGCAGCAGCTGGGGTAGATATTATCAGTCATCACAGTCCTTAACAAAACAATACTGCGAAGCTTTGTTATGCAAACACACAGGCAGACAGACAGACCGAGCGCAATAGCCGCCTCGTTCACCACATTATGGCAACGGAAAGACGCAATCACAATCTAATGACAGTGTCATCAGGGAAACATTACCAAGTCAAGTCAACTGTTGTTGGAGTTGGATAGGAATAGGACGACCGCGACCGACACAACCGACACGACTGACAACCGGCATAACGATGAAATATCCACAATATACATATAGTAGTTTCCTCCCCCACCAGAGGAAAGGCGATATTGACTGATAATACCAAGAAAACGGAACTAAGGATGTATACACCCAGCATACACAATAAGATTATAGAAAGGAAGTTCTACTGGAAAACAGACATGGTCTTGGTCGTTGTTGTCATCAGGAATGGAATGCCATGTAACCATTGTGTAACAACTATCAGCAGCAGCAAGTCCTATAAAGTTTCCTCTATATTTTCTTACATCAACCGCATTCTTGATTTCTCCTACATTTCCTTTTCTTTCAATCTATGCTGAATGCAATCTTCAGACGTTAAAAGGATTTCAAAAGCAATTGTAGTCATTCTAGAGTCCTTTCTTCATATCCTTGTTTCGAAGTCTTCTATATATGAACTTTCGATATTGTTTTCTACCATAGCCCTGGCTTTGTGTGCTTAATGAAACCTTTTGAAGTAATAATAAACTGTTATACTATTTTTGTTGGGAATTTCCGTTTTAACTATAGGGATTCAACTCAGGGCTGAATTTGAGTTTGGTAGGCCTAAGTGCAATTCGAAAAGGCGTGTGAAAATATTCTAAGCTGTTCAAGGTTTAGACACCAAAATTCCAAGGGTGGCGTTAAAATTGCAGCTCCGTGGGGTGAAAGCATTATAGACGTTTTGTATGCAATAAATCGATTGTTGGAGATTTTCTGTAGCACGGAACTCAATCTTAATGGAACTATTATAGCTCGCTCATATCCAAAACCTAATTATCTCTCTCCATTGACTAAAAGGTTTCTTAAATCGTTTCGTCTTGAAAGAAAAATTGCAACTCTAAAAACTACACAGTTTCGACAAGAGCTGCTAATGGGGGCATATTCCGGCTCTCCGCATCTTAATGACGGAGCCAGCGCCACGCGGACTCGATCCAGTGCGCGGACAGTCACAATGTGCTTGAGAATCAAACACTTTTATATTATGTTTTCTCTACATATTAACGCGTCCCAATATCCCAGTATTTAATAATTCTAGTTATTGAGTGCTTTCATCTGTGGAGGAGGTTTTAAAATCATTCTAAGTCAATATTTCAAACAAAAGACCAAAATTAAACGAAACTAAATCTCTAGCACACGGATGGTTTTTTTTTTGGAAAGAGAAGTGCTCGATGACGACTGTGCCCAATACAGCCAAAAAAAACCCCTCCCGTTTTGGAATTCTGCAGAGAGAGTCGTAGCACGAACAGCTGCAATGTTCTCCTTTGAGCACAGAAGACAAACACAAGAATATGTTAGCTTATCAATCAGAAAACCAGTTTAATGAACTTTCTTCACAAACTTGAGTACACTGATGCAGCGGCAGTGCATATTATTTCGACCAAAATTTGTACTCAAAATTCGCACTATTTTCGCAACACAGCATCAATTTTCTAAGTAGCCTAGCAATTTTGCCCAACCGTGTTCAAGCTCAAATCGTTTCATTTTGTACCAACAAGTTTCTGTCAATTTTTTTAAACGCATAAGAGCATATCATTAAAAAAAAAAAAAATAGACGGGCAACCCGATATAAAGTTTTTTTTTCGTCCAAATCTTGTGTACAACTAATAAATCTAGTACAACTCTTGGATATAGTTCAAAATGGAGCCTGATTACATGGGTCGTTTTACTGAAGAGCGCATTGGTGATACAGGTAGATTTTATGTGCGTAAGAAAGAAGCACTTAGATTGTAACGAGGCATTATAATTTGAATCTCCCATTAGCAGAATTTAATATAATTATCACAGCGTCTGAACTGCCACCAGCATCCTACATTATCATCACCTTTACTGTTCACATTATTATGCGCGAAACAGATTGAACCAGCATCAACAACGTCACCAGCAACATCGGCCGCCATTATTCTAGAACCAATGTATTTCAATAGTTCAACATAGATTAGACCAGCACCAGCAACGTCAACTGCGCCGTTTGGCCAAAGTTCTAAATTTGCTGTTGCTGGACCATTGCTGAAAACTTTAATACTGCAATATTCAGAGGCACCACACTACAAAAAATTATAAATCCCATGCATTTCTGGTGGCTGGTGCTGGTGGCAATGTGTTTCAAAAATATTTGCTGGCCATGGCCAGCGTGCTGTTTGCTGTTGACGGCGCGCGCTGGTGCTTTTGCTGGTTTAATCTGTTTCACACTTTACGCAGCAGAAAATGTGACAAGACGACGTAAGAATGGCAAACAAATTCGACGCTTATGGCTGAAAACAAAACGGCTGATAAAAGACAAAACGTTTTTGTTTCATAAAGCAAGAAAACGTGTTTAACTTCAACATTTTCACTTTTCTGTTTCGTTTGGTGTTTCGTTGCGATAAAAACAAAATATTCAAAAATATTGTTTATCATTTCGCCTTGGTTGAAACACGTTATTTCTCAACCGGAGTGTTTTGAGCCCATCAACTTATGACATTATTGTTTTAAAATTCAAAGAACATAGGTAGAATAAGTTTCCAGGTGATTTCGGTTTGTAGTAACTGTACTGCTCCTTTTCTGGGTCCATTAGTGTAAAAGCCAATTTTGTTGCTTCCTCCTTGCTTTTGTGAGTTAAGTGGACTAGAATTCCCTTTACCATTTCTGTCTTCTTGCGTTTTAAGTAAGCAGCTTGTTTTTCTCTTAGGTTAGCTAGGGACTGGAATCAGATTCGTAAAGTTTGTCCCCGATTCACTTCTTCTTAATGAATCTCTAGAGCTGAATTTTCTACTGTAACTGTGAAACCCATTATTTGTAAAAATAAAAATTTGTAAATAAATCCATGGTGTTTGACTTGCTTTCTTCGGAGATCAGGACCCATGTTCTGTAACTCTCGCATGGTTAAAAGCAGTCCAGAAACGGTGCAAATTGAAACAAATCATATGAATTTTGTTCCATTTTCCATCGTTACTCGACTGATTTTATCGATGCGAGAGTTACAGAACATAGGTCCAGGTTTAATCATTTTAAGGGATATCAAAACCCCTTAAGTGAGCTTCGAATAAAAAATGCTCTTAGCAATATTTAAATGTATCTCCTCTCCAAATGAATGTATGTCGAAAATATGTAAGCATCCCCTCAAGGACTTAATGTTTAGGCCTGATGCTTCCTCGCCATTATAAAGCCAACTACGACCCTGAACTCATATATTTAATGTTCATGGATGGGCGGTTGGCGTGTTTTTCAACGCGTATCTGTAATCTGTATCGGTTAATGGTCCAGCAGAAAATACAATATCTGCCCTAATAGTATTGCAGTGCGGGGCTGGGAAAGCACGACGAGATTAGTTTGCGATCGTCATGTGCGGCAAAATGCTTGGCATGAGTGTGTTTCATGGTTTTATTGCTGTCATTATGAAAAAAAAAAGATTCTTTTCATGAAAGCGATGACATCTCCCCAAAGGATAAGGTTCCTTTTATATTCCTTTGTTACAACACTGCGAGACTATCCGACTCCTTATGCTTGTGCGAATGTGAAACCCTCGCAATTGATGCGATGGCGATGGCGATGGCCATTTCTACACAGAAAACCAAAACGGAATCCTTTCCACACAGAGAAATAAATGCTTGTTCAGCATTTTGGTGTATGTTTCTCGATTTAATCTTGATGGTATGCTTTCAGTGCTAGGGGCAGGATTTTCGTTTTATGATAATAATAATACTTATAAGAGACCACAAGGGATACATATATTTGATGTGATGGAGGCGAAGAAAAATGGTTGTCGTTATATATGGGGGCGGAAATGTGAGTGAGAGCGGGAGGAAAGCTATAGTGACCCTTGATTTGGAGATATTAATAAAAGTTGCGGCGGGACAATGTGTGATGATCATTGATTTTGAAATTGATAGTTTTTAATAACCGTTAAGTGACCTCTAATAAAAATAATAGCCCGATACGATATACGAATGAGTATCGATTTATTGTGAATTATTTACTTGGAGATAAGAGATTCAAGAACTTTATGGATTCTCTTTCGCTTCTTTATCGACGGGGAAGTGTTAAAATAAATTCTTTTGAAGATTTAAGGACCACAATATTCTATTTAATTTGAGTTATAATATTTTCACACTTAATGGAGACTTAAAAGACTTTTTATTATTTATAAATTCAAAAGGTAACTAACTAATTATAACACCTAACACACAATTTCAACAAGAATAATAATTGAGTAAAACACACGATTATAGTTGAAATTGTTCTTGTCGTTAAAGTGTACCTATTTAAATTTAATGATTTTATTCAACCGAACATGGATCAGCTTATAAATTAGGGAAAATGGTAAAAAAGTATGAAACTCTTTCTGTGAATTGCTGAAAAAGTCCCCTTACAAAAATTGGAACTAAAAACAAAGAACTTCGCTGGCTGAATCCTCGAAAAAATATGAATTTATACAAAAATTGGCACGCCAATTTTAATTATTTGTTAATGTGGAGTTGGAATTGAATTTGACAAAAAAATCTTCCATCCGTTTTCGAAATATCGAATTTTAGAAAAATAATTTTAATTTTTTTTTAAAAAAATGCAAAAATAATTTTCTAGAAAAATTTGATATGCAATATTATTTATATTTGTTTGTTATAAGCTTCTGTATGAAAAATTTAGTTTTAATCAGATAATGATATAGTCCAAAATGAAAAAAAGAAGTAATGTTAGTAAAAGTAAAATGTAAAATTTAATAATTTTAAATTATAAATCGTACTAATTCGCTACACAAACAAAAATTATCAAAATCGTAGGACTCGTTTTTGAGCCAAAAACAAGATTTTCCCTAACGGCCTTTAAAACATTTGTAATTTGTATTTGGATATAAGAAAAATTTTTGTTTAAAATCTTCTAGATAAAAAACTGCTTTTGCCAAGTTTGATAAGAATCGACTTAGTTGATTTTGAAATACCTATTGAGTTTTCAAAAATATGATTTTAAACTTTTTTTTTAAAAATCCAAAAAGTATTTTTTTGAAAATTTTGGTACTTAATTATGATTAAAAATGTAACAATTACTTTCATAAAAAAAATTGATCAAAATCCATTGAACCGATTTCAAGAAAAGCGAAAATCAAAAAAATGATTCTTTAAGGGCCAGTTTCACAGTCGACACTTACCGAAATAAGTGGCACTTAAGTTTCCGATATTAGGAATTTAAGCTAAATTTCATAGCTAGCGTAAGTGGAACTTAAGTCACCAACATCGGAGACTTAAGTGCCACTTATTCAGGTAACAGTGAACGGTGATATTGGGAAATAATCTTTCACATTCCTCACTTAAATGTCACTTTTCTGACTGTGAAACTGGCCCTAAGAGGTGCCTTTAATAACCATTTTTTGGAACCATTCTTTTTACTTGCTCTATAGGGCAAGTATTGGTTTCGTGTGAAAAAAAAATTCGAGGTTATAATCAAAACTAACACTGCGATAATCGAGAAGTCCGAAAAAGGGTTTCGCCATGCCGTCCGCCGGTCTGTGTGTGTGTTCGTCTGTGGATCTGTGAGTCTGTACATCTTTGCGTCGGTTCGTCCACTGTAATTTGAGCTAGAGCCTAAACGGGTAGACCGATTTACATGAAATTTGGTACAGAGCATTTTTATGTGATTCCCTAGAGGAGAAATTCGAATTTTTGTTTTAGCTTATCTAGAACGGGTAGCTGCCATACAAATATTTTGGTTTCTTCAAATTTTCTCGAAAACGACTCTTACGATTTTGATTAAATTTAGTACCTGTAACAACCAAGCCAATTGTAAGAAAACTGCATTTCAGGTTGTTCTCAAAAAAATCACATTACGGAATTAGGAACTGCACGTTTTTTGAGAAAATGGTTTAACCGATTTTTTTATAATTTTGCAATCTTATGCTTCTCAATATTATAAACAATAATGCATTTAAAAAATTTTAAAAATATTTTTTTTATAAACAAAAAAAAATCAAACAATAAATAATTTTTTATAGTACTTTTGACTCTTTTAATATTTTTTCGGTAAATATATACATTATGCGTCTTCAATGGGTGTTAACACACAATTATTAACCACAAGAGCAAGTTCGTGATATCAAGTCGTGCATATTTTTTACTTAACGGCAGCTTTTAATAAATGAAACTTTTTTAAAAAATATGTGGAGCCGATTTTGAGAAAAGTAAGATTTTCCTTTTTAGTTATAAAAATGTTTGGTCCTAAAAAAAAATAAAAAAATGTGTGGGGAGAATGTCCAAAAAACGCTTGCTGTACCAAGTTAAAAAACACTTTTTTCTCGAGTAAAATAATTTTCGGATTTCCATTCGGACATGTCAATGAAATGTGAAGACACGATTCTCTATTTTTATATAAAAAATATTTTAGAACACATCCCTTTTTAAGTGAAAAGAATATATCTTACCGACACTTAAATTACAAGTCTTAATATATTTGAGCTACATAACACTCTATTTCCACATTTATATTCCTTGCTGGCATATTTATCGACACTTTTGGTTTTTGTTATTGTTTGCAGAGGGAAATTTTACTGCGCTAGCTATAAAATTACCAATAAAACACAATATGTAAAGTACCTATATATCGCAAGTAAAAAGGTATACTTTGTCACTTTATTGAATGCCAATAAAAAAAGACACTGATATTTAAAAATTATACAAGAAAGGTTACTCCTTTTTTTCAGGAAGTTCTTACTTGAAAGTGCAATGACGTGAAAATAGAAAAAAGGCTTTTCTTAAAAAAATGAGTAAACTAAAAGGTAAAGGGTGTTTTTTTTTAGAGGTATAGTACTTTATTTGACATCTATTTTGTCACCTGCCATGTGATTTATTTTTAGTTTGGTTTGTCATTTCATCATGAATCGACTGACGCCTGAGCAACGGATGCAAATGGGCTCGAAACGAGATTGCTGTTGATCCCGATTTTCACAGGAAAATTTTGTTCAGCGATGAAGCTCATTTTTAGTTGAATAGCTACGTCAATAAGCAAAACTGCCGCATTTGGAGTGTAGATAATCCTCAAGCCATTGTTAAGAGACCATTACATCCAGAAAAACTGATGGTGTGCTTTATGGGCTGTTGGAATCATTTGTCATTCCTTCCTTAAAATCGATGCAGGCCAGAGGGTTACAGTTACAGTCAATGGAGACTATTATAGAGCTATGATCAATGACTTTTTCGTTCCTGAATTGAATCACCTTGATGTGGGGGAGCTGTGGTTTCAACAAGACGGCGCAATATGTCACACAGCGCGTGCCACAATTGATTTGTTGAAGGAAACGTTTATGGTGAACGCATAATTTGGCGTCTTGGACCTGTGAGTGGGTCGCCAAGATCTTGCGATTTAACACCGCTAGACTGTTTTCTGTGGAGGTATGTGAAGTCGCTAGTCTACACCGATAAGCCAAAGACGATTGACGACTTGGAAAACAACATTCACCGCGTTATTGCCTATATACGACCCCAAATGCTAAGTGCTAAAGTGTCATTCACAACTTGCACTCAATTTGGCGGCTGAATTTTTGGTTTTTGAAACGGTATAACAAAACTGACCTACTTATTAATTCTCGCAAAATTCACTAAATAGGTCAGAGAAAAGCATGTTATTTCTATTGGGTATATGCAAGACAGTTGTTGACCGCAAGTTCGTGCGATCGATTCGTGGATTTTTTTTGTTTATTTTGATCTAAACTAGACACTCTTGAGACAAACTACACATTTTTGTCACTTTTATGAACAACTATAACCTTCAAGGCTTAAAGTATTGGCTTTATTCACGGGACCGAATTTAAAGACTGGATTTTTGCATTTAAAGGGCCTTAAAAGAAGTTTAAATTTCATTGCTAGATCTACGTCGATTTAAAACTCGAAAAGTTTTGAAATAGCCCTCGCGAAACACTATCCCAAATTTTTTCCATCGTGTTTTTTTGTAGATTTACCTACCTACTCTCACTGAATTCTAATTTTATGAATGTTAAAAACAAGGCTCGCATTGGAATATTCAAACTCTCCGGAAACCTATTACGTACCTATACTTAATGTCCTTATTTTCTTATATTGATGAGTATTCAATTTATTTTTGTTTTATTTATTTTTGCTTATAGCTTTTTGTTTATGTGGTTCGTATTATATTAGAAAAACTCACGTAAAGATTTTAGCATTCTACAAACCCCTTATTCTGATTCCAACGATACACCCACAAATACAAATTTCAAACCTTTTATTTATCCTAATGTCGATAAAATAAGACGAGTGCAATTCCATCTAGGTATAGGTAGCGTATAGACACCCCATTTCAAAACCACATGGACATATTTCGGTACTTTTGATCTGATGGAACTTGATCGCTCTGACAGCTGCTCAACTTTCAAATAAATATAAGACAAAAAAAAACTTATATTAAACGGAGCAAACGATAATCCATAAAAAAAAGAGGAAATATTTTTTTCCACAAGCTACAACAACCCATGATGGCATCAAAAATTCCATTAACTCCTTACAAATCTCCTCTTTCGGAGGCAAAGCAAAATAAACCATGGAAATTGAGCACATCCTTCGAATGTTCGTCCTCAAATTGGTCCAAGAAAAATAAAAAAAAAAAATAAATAAATACATAATACCATCTAGCAGGACAGTCGTCCTTCCGTTCCGACAAGTCCAATTGAATTTTACTTATTCAGAAGTGAATAAAACTTGAGCTACATCTGCCGGATTACAACTTTCCATTCTGCAAAATTTGCACTTTACACTGCTTTTATGCTCGAGAGTGTGTGTATGGCTGAGTGAAGGTACGTGCAGCGCAATTTACCATAGCGAGTCCATCATAGTGCAAGACTTAACACAAATACAACGGTAACATGGGGTCCTTAAATAATAGGAAGTTCATACATTTCTAATGTAGATAAAAGTTATCGAATAATTTGCTTCGTCTCTTTTGCTGGCTCTTATAAAAAAAAAAACAAAACTTTTTCACTCTCGTATCCAAAATCACGTAACCATCATGTGATGTGGTGTTCTTCTTCGTCCTTGCTAAGAGAGGATAGTGTTCGACACCGACATCGACATTTAATTAAATTTTCTTGAACTCTGTAACAAAAAACTCAATCAGCCCAAGTGATGCAGCCGCTGGCTGGGGCGGTGGTGAAGTGACGGTGGTGGTGGTGGGGAGTGTTGAATTACGTGTAAAATTGAATTCTCTCATATTTCACAGAAATAGTATACCTATGGATACAATACATCAGGACCTCTACCTACTCCAACACCTAAACTGTAAATGCTCATTGTGAAAGTTCGTTTTTGCCTTGCTTCGTTATCCTTGATGGTTTTTAGTACACGTAGTCATAGTCAAGTCATCTTTCAATACAATAATGAACTCATCATCTATTCGTTCGGTGTCATTAAGTTCTAGTTGATGAGGCTGAGAAGCTTCCCAGGTGGTATGTTTTGGGATGTAACTTCACACTCAACTTGCATGGTAAATTCTTCATCAGTATGATGTTGCAAATATTTGAACACGCTCTTCAATTGCATATATAGGTTATATAGAGAATGCTTTATCATTGTAGTTCAAGGAACTACTATAGAATATGAAACAAAACAGCTTTTGTCTGCCGAAATGATATAGTATGTCCGACACTCTGTAAGTAAGTGCGCAAGAAAATAGTGGGGTAACAAAAAAGTTTATTCGACAAATAATGTTTGATTTGTCGTTTGTCAACAAATATATATTTTTTTGACAAAATTTAGAAGCGAGAGAACAAATTATCTTTAAGAATCATGAATTTTCCTTTAAATTTACATACAAAACAAACATAAATTAGAATTATCGACATTTGAAATATAACAACATTTTTACCGAACCTTGAATTTTGTACAGGACAATTTAGTTTTTTTTTTTTTTAAATGAGTAGGGTGGATCAAAGTGAGTATACCAAATTCTTTCCGGCTGCCATTTTGGATAAGGTGGTTTAAAAAGTTTTTTTTTTCGCTATATATTGAAAACCACAAGTTTCATAAACCAGATTTTAGAAGGTTTTTTTTAGAGAATTAAATTCTCTACAATTTTTCCTACCCCCACACAATTAAAAAAAAAAAGATATATTTTACTTTCTCATTCCTTAACCGATTGTAATGGTCGCAAAATAAAATGTGGTACATGCAACTTGTATGCCATAAATTCTCTAAATTATTGAATATGATGACTTTTGCGTTGAAATCACAAGTTAATGAGTTATTGCGCTGTAAATTGGAAAGAAACTGATAATTTTACAAAATACCATATTTTATTCTTTTTTGCGAGTTTCATAGCTTCGTTGGGATTGGTTGTACAAAAATACTTTTAAGATCATCATTAATAGAGCTTAATTCAATTTTGATTATCTAAGCGTAAATCATGCAACATCTTTTGCAGAGAAATATTTAATTCTATTTCTCTTCATGTACCCTTTTCACTACATAAAACATTGTCTTTTTCCCCATCCTGGTATAATCGCAGACTTCGCTCTTTGCGAAACAGGAGAAACAAGTTTTGGGCAATTTTCCTTCGCTTTCAATCTCCTACTGACTTTTTTTTTTAATAACCGTGGTACTTATCTTCAATTTACCGAACTTAACATCTCCCTTTACCAACACTATTTAACAGAAACTCAAATTAACCTAATTAAGGACCCTAAATCCTTTTTTCAGTTTCTAAGCTTCAAAAGAAAATCCTCTGGTTATCCTACTTCTCACCTTAAATAACGATGTTAAACCCTCTCAAAAATCTCCAGTTAATCCCTGTTTAAAGGAGAGTTTCCCACAAATATGGAAAACTTCTTTCATAACCCCAATACACAAAAAGGGTCCTAAATGCGATGTTAAAAACTAACGCCCAATAGCCAAACTTTCACATATTCCTAAAATCTTCGAAAGTAATTTGTATTCAATCTTAAGTTTTCGATTTAAATCTCTCATATCCCATAGACAGCAAAGCTTTCTCAAAAGTTGGTCCACAACTGATAACCTTGTTGAATTTGTATCCTATCACCTCTCAGCTCTAGAGAATGGGATAGAAGTCGATGTTGTCTCAACTGACTTTAGTAAGGCCATTGATGAAATTTCCCACAGACTAATACTTTTTAAACTGTCCACCCTCGGCTTTGAACCTAAACTGTTGAAATGGATTTCCTCTTACCTGAATAACCGTTATTACAATGTTCGTTTCAGATCAGTCTTCTCCAGCCCCTTCTTAGCTACCTGTGGAGTCCCCCAAGGCAGCCACTTAGGTCCTCTTCTTTTTATTCCTACCATTAATAATATTGAAATGGTTATTAAACATTCCCATATCTCACTCTACGCCGACGATGCTAAGTTTTTCAGGATTATTTCTTCGACACTTGATTCTAATTTTTTTTCAACAAGACTTCGACAGTTTCTCAGTGTGGTGCCTCAAAAATTGCTCGGAGCTAAATATTGCGAAATGCCAATCTATCAATTTTTCTCGTAAACGCACCAAATCTCCTCCTCGTCCCTATCTTTTACATAATAAACCCATTTCCAGCGTGGAGTCGATTCGCGATCTTGGTATCTTATGTGATCGAGAGTTTAACTTTCTAACACATATCGACTACATAATTCTTAAAGCCAACTCAGCACTTGACTTTGTGAAACGTTGGTCCAAAGAATTTTCCGTCCCCTTCGTGACGCGATCCCTCTACATAGCGCCCACTCCTCAAATTTCAAGTGTGGTCCACTCATCAACATACACACATCTCAAGAACTGAGGGCATTCAACGTCGTTTCTTACGATCCTTTGATCCTACCTCCCTGACAAGACCGTCTTCAACTAATTAACTTAAATTCGGTAGAAAAACGAAGAGAAATAACTGAAATCCTTTTGATTCATTTACTTCTTTCTCTCTTTTAACACAAACCCAAGTAATATAAGAAATCATCACCTTTTCCATCTACCTACACACAACGTACATCTTATGGCCCCAATGGAACCAATTACTCGTATGCTGAGGAGGATTAATGACAACTTCATCAACTGTACCCTGCTAAAACTCCGTTTTCTCAATCACCCCCTTAACTCATTGTAATTGTTACTTTTAGGTCCAGTTTTTCAGTGCGAGATTAAAGTTAAACCCGAGTTAACTCATCAAATTTGGTGAGTTAACTCAAGATTAACTGAACACATGCTTTTGATGTGTTTTCCATGGTTATGACGTTCCGCGTGCATTCTCCACCGAAATACTGCTTTCTTGGTTAACTGTGGGTTAATTTACTTCTAGAGTTAGCTAACTCTAGTTTAACTTATCACTGAAAAACTGGGACTTAGTTAGTTTAAGTTTGTTAGTTTTTAAGTTATATTAAATTAGCTTCTATTAAGCTGAATTAATGGGGATATTTTTCCACACAAAAATAAAAATTAAAAATTAGGAAATTCTATTTTTTACAAGTCGCCGTATAACTTATTTGGCGTAAAAGTACACCAGAAAAGAAGTTATAGACAATGGGTTAACAAAAATTACAGCCAATTTGACAGATGTAGCTTCAACAATATGACAGCTATCAACTGTCAAAGTTCAGAATTCCGTATTGGAAGACTCTTTATTTAAAACAAAATAGCAATTGGTTTTGTTAATTAATATTTCTTGCTCCTTACCAAAAAAAAAAAACAATACGAGTAAAGGAAACATAACATATTAATGTTATAGATAACTTAAGCGCAGTTTTCAGTGGTGAGTTAAACCCGACTTAACTAACTCTAGAAGAAAATTAAGGCACAGTGAACCGATGAAGCAGTTTTTCGGTGGATAAATATCAAAAGCATTTGTTCAGTTAACACTGAGTTAGCTCGCCAATTTTGAAGAGCTAACTCAGGCTTAACTTTAATCTCACACTGAAAATCTTGCATTTTATTTAAATTCATTGAAATAATGATTCTTCTGAAAAAGAAAACGTTCTCCTAGTTTAGGATTTTTTTTTTCAATCTGTGTTTCTTTTTGTTATTTCTTGCAGGTTATCGAATAACAAAGTAGATATCGGTAACTATCAACTAGTTAAAAAAAACTTTTCTCGTTATTTAAAAAAATAATATTTCATTTTTTGACTTTTAAGCCACTTCATTTCAAAACTATGATTCAACATTAATAATAATTGTGAATATGTACGTTATACCTACACAGATTCTTTATCAAAAGTTAAACATTCAAACTGTGTACGAGTACAAGTCCTAGTCCTGTTCCCGTGTCGGAAACGGAGAATGCAGGACGAAGTTTTAACATCGTCTCTTCCTTCGTTGTTTTCTCTTGTTTTTAAATTATATTTTCCCTCCTCCTACAACAGCGCACACGTTTGAAAATGAAATCCAAACTCATTATTAATGTACACGCATAGGTACAAAAAAGTATACACCTCGCTATGTGATATGAAAACTTTTTTGAAAATTATATTTTATGCTCTTTCATTGCGGGAACACATTCATAAATAAATTTCATCTCATCTGTAGACCACCAGAACTGGAGGCACACAAATTGGGATCGAGTCTGGCGAAGTTATAAAAAGAGTATGTGTACATACATATATGTATGTTATGTACTCAATTGAGTTGCACGAACTTGCTTGGTTCATAAACCTCCTTGATTTCAAAATGGTTCGTTTATAAAAAAAAGTGCAATTTTAATCATATATCATATAAAATAATAAATGGTACCTACCTACTGTAATGAAATGATGTTTATTACAATGCAAACGGCAAATATAAGTATGGTTTCATGTATTTTTCGGATGTTAATCAACCGAATATTACGACAATGCCTTTAAATTTATTATTAAAAAAATTTTATTTTCAAATATCAAGTATTGATATAAAGAACTCTAAATTGGCAACACTATTTTAACTGGCGGCCATTTTGTCAGCTGTCAAGTGATTTATTTTTAGTTTGGTTTGGCAGTTCAACATGAATAGATTGACGCCTGAACAACGCTTCCAAATTGTGCCCAAATAGGCCGAAAACAAGATTGCCGTTGATCGCAATTTTAAGAAGCGAATTTTGTCTAGCGTATTTCTTTAAAAACGATGCTGGCCAGAACTTTACAGTCAATGGTGAGTAGCTCTTAATATTAGGGAATCATATAAACTCCCAGCTGAGTGTATTGTCTTTCAAGCTGAGATTTACGCTACTGAAAAAGCGGCGGAAATAGTTCACAAGAAAAAACTTAACTCCTCGGAGATCACATTTTGTGTAGACAGCCAAGCTGCCATCAAAGCATTATCCAGTGAGACTATAAGATCCAAGGCAGTAGCCAAATGCCGAGGCATACTAAACAATATTTGCAACACCAACCAAGTGAAACTCTACTGGGTTCCTGGACATAGCAATTCAGAAGGGAATGATATAGCAGATGAACTGACAAGGAAGGGGTCAGTATCAAACAGAGAAAACAGTAGCCAAGAAGATATAGGACCAGACATCCCGATTGGCATGATTTAAAGGAAGATAGACATTATAACGAAAGAGCAAATCAATAACTCCTGGATGTCCAGGAACGATTGCGTTATCTCTAGAAGCTTATGGTCTAGAATTAATGAAAAGAAAACTCTGTATATTCTATCACTGAGTTAAAAGAACATTAGAACCTTGATAGGTGTACTAACGGGACATAAGAACACAAGATTGGGTGTATTAGCCCCCGATTTCTGTAGGAGCTGTCAGGATGTTGAAGAAATTGAATCCATTAAACACCTGCTCTCCGATTGTCCAAACCTTCAAACAAATTGCCTCCGATATTTTGGAAACAGATTAATTGGAGATCTGGACGACCTAGGGCAGGTCTCAATGGCAAACATGAGAAAATATATAGAGAGCACAGGCTGGTTCGTAAATGAACCAGTCTATGCCAGTCATTAGTTTAGGAGCATCTCTGCTTTTTAGATTATAAGGGGATAAAAATGGACCAACAGGCCCCCGTGAACCCAGCAGCCTCCGGGCTGTGCACGCCCCTCCCAACCTAACCTGAGCAAGTAAATAATATATATATACGTATATATCGAATTGAAATAACGACAAAAATATATAATTTATTGAATTAAGTCTAGCCTCATTTTATGAAGTCATATGTTTATATTTGAGACTGTCAGTTGAACAAAATTTTTTCAGAATAAATTGAATTTACGTGTAGAGAGAGAGAGATATAATTTACTTCGTAACAACCTTCAGACAAATCAACTCCTCATCTACCTACTTATAGACGAATCGAATTCTCTTTTCACATCATAAGCAACTTTGCATTCCACAAAACCAGATCATTATTATTTAAGGGAAATCCTTTCAACCTCTTTTAGCTCCTGAATGTATAAAAAATGCAACGTTGCTTCGAAAACCATATCATTATCTCTATATCATAAATATATTATTTCTGCTTATAATGGGTGATTTTTTAAGAGGATTAGAACTTTAAAAAAAAAAAAAACACAAAAACTTCGAAAAAATGAATGAAATATTTATTTGAATCGATAGTTTGAACCTTGCAATTTAATGTTTAAAGATAATTTCATGCAAATGTTGACCGCGACTGCGTCTCAGGTAGCCCATCCGCTGAGTCCAATTTTGGCATACTCTTTCACACATATCGGCCGGTATCTCACGAATGAATGCATGGATGTTGGCTTCCAGTGCGTCAATCGAAGCGGGCTTGTCCCTATAGACATTAGCCTTGACATACCCCCACAAAAATAATCTAATGGTGTCAAATCGCACGATCTAGGCGGCCAATTGACCGGCCCGAAACGTGAAATTAACTGTTCACCAAACTCGCCTCGCAATTGCGCCATTGTTTCGCGTGCTGTGTGGCATGTGGCACCGTCTTGTTGAAACCACATATCATGCAAGTCAAGAACTTACATTTCGGGCAAAAAAAAGTTTGTTATCATCGCTCGGTAGCGTTCACCATTGACAGTAACGCTGCGATTCGCATCATCTTTGAAGAAATAGGCCCAATAATGCCGCCGGCCCATAAACCGCACCAAACAGTGGCTTTTTCGGGATGCATTGGTAGCTGTTGCAATGCTTCTGGCTGATCTTCACTCCAAATGCGGCAATTTTGCTTATTTACGTACCCATTCAACCAAAAATGAGCCTCATCGCTGAACACAAGCAGCGCGCGATGAACATTTCGAACCGAGCACGAATTTTGATAGTAAAATTCAATAATTTGCAAGCGTTGTTCATTTGTAAGACGATCCATGGTTAAATTGCAAACCAAACTGAAGCTGTTTGACAGTGACACAAGGTACTAAACACACGTCAGCTGTCAAAACCAGTGTTGCCAAAACCAAACCAGCTAAAAAATCACCCGTTATAAGACCAAATCATACAAGCAACGCAAGCATTTTAACCTTGCCTATCAAATTCTATTCAATTATTGCTATATGGTTGCGTAGTCAGTCTTTCTCCCAAATGTCCCATTCCCCATTACCACATAATCGAGTAGATCGATTCTTTATATCGCATCACATGAATCCCATTAACAAAGGTAACAACAACTGGATGTGTCCTCATTATTCATTATTAAAAAGTACTTACAGTATATCATCGTTACTGATGAACTCCTGCCTTCAACTAATTAAACCAAAAAAAAAAAAAAAAAAAACAGTATGATGTATATCCAAACTAAATATCCTTGACATCACATGGTTGCTATCCTTAATTAAGCCAAATTGCACTAAAACCTATATTCACACATACACACGCTAAGAATATAACTATATACATTTACAAAACCAATTTATTCTCTCATAATGCATGGCAGGATGTAAAACTCATTAAATGTTCATCATGTCCTTCGGTCTTTGGATGAAATTAAATTGCCTGACATGGACAAAATTTTCAATTTATAAAATGGCACACGCATCAATATCCTCGACTTAAATTTAAGTCTTGAAACTTGAACTATGTTATGCGGTACTCACTTTTCTCTCTCTCTCTCTCTCTCTCAATCCAATCAACACCTTCTGTCAATTTTGTTCTATTATTTAAATATAAAAATAAATAAAGTCAAATAAGGAAAATGAAATAAAAAAAAAACTATGTAGCTACACAGAATCCTCTTTGCTATTATTCTGTTTATTTCCTGATTTTCCCCAACAAATCACAAGTCCTTGGGAGTCCAACATCCAACATAAACAACAACTGTACACAAATTCATTTCCTTATATTCACATCGGACTGTGTGTGCTGTCGCTATTGTAGCCCCACAGTACGGATAGAGACTACTTACTGATGTACCTAGTTTCCTATTTCCACCACTAGGAGTGTGATTTGAAGAGAACAGGAAGTCTTTGTGTCAGCAACCCAACCAGCTCAATGCTCTTGCATAATATAAGCTTGCATCAGACTGGTACATATATCGTTTCGTATCCTTTTTCCTTTCAATTTTTTTTTTTTACAAGTACCTACGTTCCGAAAGTGCAAACAAACTCATTCTTCTTCAAGTGAAGCAAATGCAAACAAATTTGCTATTTTGGGTGTGAGTTCGATAGTGTGTGTGAGATATGGGTTGCATTTACCCACTTTTTTAGATGATATACTTGACTCGGATGGATGCCACTAAAATCTGTATACAGGGACGTAGTTTTGTTTTTTTTTTTTTTTTGACAGAAAAAAGGCGTCTAGAAAAATATCACAACAAAATAATGTGTGAATGCCAGGACTGTTAGGTGAAGGTTAAAAATATGCGTTGATAAATAATTAAAATTATTATTTCACATGGAACCCGAAGAAAATTGTAGAAAAAAAAACACTTACATCGTACTTTATATGTTGGATGAACCACCATCAGCATCGATAACCCACCCAAAATTGTTGGTTCCTTTATCGAATACAAGAACCCCCAATACGACTGATGAAGAATAATAATATCCGTTGCAAAAAATATTCTTGATATTCGCCATAGCGACTGCTAAGATGTTCTTGTACCGAACGCTAAGAATTTAAGTTATAGGGCAGAGAGTGGAAAAATGTAAAGAAAATTCAGTAATTTTCTCATTTTTGCAAAAATAAGAACACATTAAAGAATATTGTTTTTAATATTTGACTAAAAATTGATAATTTTTGAGTTTGAAAATTATTTTTTCAAAATCTGTTGAAAAAAATAAAACAAGGATTTCTTGCTTTTAAAAAAATTTAAGGCAATATAATATTGGTAATGTTGCTGTTATTTTTCAATGATGTTTTAAATTTAAAGACATAGGGGTGCCAGCACGTAACTCGATAAAATCCAGCATAGGTCGTTTTTTATTTTGTTTAATCGATTGAAAAACAATCATTTTTTTTTTTAAATTTAGAATTTAGTCAAATCCGTTCACTGCCACACCCACTTTCTTACTTCATATTTTCTCGGAAATTTCTCTTTTTCTTGGAGACGACTCAAATGATTTGAATGAAATTTTCAGGGTTTATTCTTATGCGATAGAGAAAAATTTAAAAAATATTTTTATTAAAATCCCCATACTGCCACGCCCACTTTTATGATTTGTTGGTTTCTCGGAAACGGCTCTAACAATTTGAATAACAATTTCAGAGTTTGCTTTGATGAGCAAGAAAAAAATTTAAAAAAATGTTTTAAGTTAAATCCGCCCACCACCTCTCCCAGTTTTCATATTTCTAAGTTTCTCGGAAACGACTCAAACTATTTTAATGAAATCTTCAGAATTTACTTTTATGAAAGAAGAAAAAATGAAAAAGTTTGATTTAGTAAAATCCGCCCACTTTTCTCATTTCTTGGTGGTTTAGCAGAAACTGCTTTAACGGTAATGAATTGTTTTAACTCATGACCGATTAAAAGTTTAAAAACTATAGATTGCAACTCCGAATTGTCTTATTTCTTATTGGTTTCTCGTTAACGGAAAAGTTTTCGGGAAACAGCTTTACCTTTACGATTTGGATGAATTTTTCAGAGTTTGTTCTCATGAGCAAGAAAAAATTTAGAAACTAGTTTTAGTAAAATCCGCCCACATGTTACTAATGTTTTTCTTTTAAAATAATACCTATCTAACAAAGTTTTTTATTTATGAAAAACTGGAGAAATCAACTGATAATAAAGTTTTTTGTTTCTAACTGTCTGATCTTCAAGGTTAAGATGAAATATCAGGCTACATATAAAAATTGTTATACTCAGGACATTAACCTTGTGTCAGTGTATATAACTGCAACGAAGCGTTACAATTCCAACATCTCACAAGAAGCATATTGCGCAATTCACTGTACACCCTAGTGTCATTAACCTTGAACAAAATTAGAGTTTGTACAATTTCATACAATTTTGATATTTATCATTTTAAGTTCACACTGTGTTATAGCCTCAGTTTTTATCAGAGGAAGTGAAAAAAAGACATAATTGTCTTTCTTTCTTGTCCAAGTATGAGTACCAATCAAGAGTGTGAGAATCAAAGATCGGGCAGTAACAAAAGCCTTTCATAAGGTGTTTCGGTGACAGATAGGAATTGATTAGCTTATCGGAGCTTAAACTCTCCTTGAGAAGAAAATTTAATAATGTTTGATATTAAATTGTTAGGGACATTAGCTAGAGTAGGGACAAACATTATTATTATTGTTTATTTGTATTATTATTCAGTATTTATTTTTAAGAGCCCACGACCGTTTGTTTCCGCTGAGATCCTTATTTTCAAAAAGCTCATTGGGCAAGGTATAAGGTTCTCCTCCATAAGAGTTCCGACTTCCCACCGCTTTGTTCCTTAGGCTATACAAGGGTTTTCTATAAGAATCCTGATAAATAAGATGGGTTGAAGAAATTTAAAAATTGAATGCATGACGGGTCGCACGTACTTGCTCTTGGTGCACAATGCGATGATAGAATGTTTGAACTGCTAACTATATTGTCAGACCGTAATACCTAACGGCTCTGGCGGTACCATTAACAACTTATAGATTATAGGACAAAAATAACAACGTTCACTGCCCATCTTTCTATCTACGTATGGCTTTCAAACAAACACACACAACCCCAATATGCTTATGCGATGCAGCCTGTATCAATTTATCAGCAATGAAATTACAATGCTATGAATGTGTCGATAGTCGAAGAAGTCACTCGTTTAAATTAGAAGAAAAATCCAAAAAATTCACATTGTTATGTCCAATTCGTTTGGATTTCGGAACTGTTCCATTCCTATTGAAAATGGAAAATTAGGAGTACATGGAGTGAAAAGAGAGTAGCTTCGTCCACTCGAAAATGACATTAATCATGTTTAATATTCAATTAAGACCAAATCTATGATTGTAACTGAATGCATTTTAAATGACACAATTTTGGAATATTTTATCCTCTCCCCCTTACTCTCCTTCCACAGAGAGTTTCCCTTTCCTAAAATGGTTCAATTTTGGACTAGACGCTCATAGTTTTCAATATTTCAATTTTAGAAACTTCAAAGCGAAGGCTAAAAATCAAATTCTTACAAAAACTTTCCATAGACCCAACAAAATACAGCCATGCATTCACAGTCCCAGACCCATCATCCACCCAATGCCTTCACTAACTAGTTCACTTGGATTGAAGTTTGTGTACATTAGCGTGAAAGTTTAAAACGAAATGCTGCTCTTCATTTCCCGCACCCACTCATACATGTACTATTAGGTATATAAAGTATTATATCCGACCACTGATGGAGCTCAATGTCCTTTTTGGCATAAGGAAAATCCATTTCGGGGAAGATTTCACATCATATGTATGTAGAAAAAAACCACTTCAGCAAGAGAAGATCCTCCATCTTCGCCTTCTTGCACGCGTCCCATGTTAAGACCATCGCACTGTATGACTGTGAAATGCAGCAGGAGTTCTATGTTGGTAAATGTTCCTCGTATGTTAATCTGTGCACATATCGGGATGATGTGTTGGAACACACCTATCTTCAGCTCTTCTTTGCCTGATACTTTCTCCGTCCTAGTATACCTACAAGTGTATATTTGATGTAGGTATAGTTGATGGTAGCAACTTGGTTGGGGAGTATCTTTTTTTAAAGTTCAGGAGGTTGCCGGTGATCCAACATTTTCTTTTTCAACTTATCTGTCTTTTTCTTTTTCTTCGTAAAGGTACTATCATCATCGTATCTTCAAGGATACAGAGGCAACTTCTGGAAGTGGTAATGGTTGTGTACAAGTGCATATCCCTAACCCTTCTGGAACAAATCAAAAGCAAAAAAAAAGGATAACTTCCTTTTAAGAGGGAATTTCTATCTTGCGTTAATAGAAGTTTGGAAATTTTGTCTGAAGGACGAGCAACGATATGACCGACGACGCGATGACTACCGTCGGAAGGGAGTCTTTGTGTGCTGTGCCAACTAAGGTTAGAAGGTCTATCTTATTGGATTGGTGGCATCCTTGAGTTGGAGATGAGGTGTGTTGTTTAGTTTAGAGTTTATATTTGAAAATTCTTTCTTTAAACTTACCCTGTGTACAAGTGTACAAACACGTTTTTAAATTAAAAAAAAAAAAAAAAAAAAAAAAAACAAATTATTTCTGAAGAAAAAGTATTTCCTGGTCAATTTAAGCTTTTTATGTTCAATTTAACACTAAATCGATTTAAAAGAAAAAAGTGAGGCATGGTGAAGAGAAAAAAAACAACTTATTTTTATTAAAAAAAAAAAGAATTACAAAAAAAATTAAAATATTTTAAAGGTTCAACAAAATTTGATTCTTTTACTTTCAATTTCCTTCTGATTTGGATTCATAACTTTGGTGAATTTAAACTCTCGTATTCAAGGCTATAGGGTGTCAAAATTTGATCTTGATTTAAATAATATACGTGATCCTTTAATTTTCAAGTTGAAAATATTTAGAATTTCATTTTATGGTCAAGAACTTGCAAATTAAGTGAGCTTTAAAATTTCTCATTATCCAACTCAATTTAAATTAAATTTGTGTGCACATTCCTGTACAAAGTCTTGATAATATCGCATATCAAAATTTAAAAACAGGTAATTGATTTTTTTTTTAAATTCAATTTGACTTACAAGGTTTTTTTTTATCAAAAGTTATTTACTATACTCTGTCCAACAAAAATTGGCAGTGTAGGCAAAATAGGACGTTTGCCTCTTATTCTGGCTACAATTGATTGCATAAATCTGTTATTCATTAAAGCTTTCACATGGTTGTAGTAGTGTACACGATAACACTCATCATTAAAAGCTTTTTCTTAAAGCTCAGACGGATAGAGAACTTGTCCACTTGATAATTTTTTTTATCAATAAACATATTTTTGCCTTGTAATATATTTCCAGTCTTTAACACTGGCAACACTTAATCAAAATGTAGCAACATTCTTAAACATGTGTCACATAACATGCGCTGATTTATGAAAACTACAATTGTAGCTGCGAACGGTGCTATGAGATGTATATGCATGTGTGTGTTAAGAAGTTATCCGTCTATTAACAGCTAAATTTGTGCGGGTTAAAGTTATCCGCTATCACATGCCACATGCCATTTCCCATTTATTAATCTTCATAACAAGATGACAGATGTGTGAGTCTTATCACGCCGCGCTGGCCGTTGTTCGGCGTTTATTAATAGAAGGGCAAATTTATACATAATTATGTAGATTTTAAACAATTTTTCAATTAAAACTAACATAAATATAGGCTTCCATGACTAATAATATATTTATTTTTTATATTATATTATATTATATATGTATATAAAAACGGATCGTAGTGTGTCGGGATGTTTAAAATTTAAAAACGACTGGACCAAATTGGATACTTCCTTCTGCGGGTTTGATTGTAATTGCTACGCAAAGGCTTAAGAAAAAAGAAAAGTTCGAAAATTCTCAACAGGTGACGGTGTAGGCGCACATTTCGTTTTTCAGTTCAATTCAATTACCACTCGACAGTTGGCTCTGTAGGCAGTTAGGAAATGTATGGTGGGATATTCTTTTTCAAAAATTGTTATATGTAGGGTGAAATGGGGTAAAAATAAAAAAAAATTATTTAAGAACTTTTTTGTAGGTATTTCAAAGGTTGTTTATTAGTGTATAGCCTTAGGGGTTTTTCAGAAAATTTGGAAAATTTGTTTCAAAAATTCTTTTTGTGGTAAAATGAAATGGGATAAAACAAAAAAATGATTTTGTCTACCTGTGCGAAGCCGAGCGGGCCAGCTAGTTTCTTATAAACTCAGATCAACGGTTTTATACTTAGAAATTAAAACCATAATGTGATCGTACATATGGAAAAAGAGTAATTTTGTAAGCCCCGGCCTGCAAGTGAGAGTATTGTTTTAAATAGAGAAAATAATTTAAAAAAAAAAAATTGAAAAACGTTAAAAAGCACGTGTTTTGACAACATTTTAAAAAATTATTAACAGAATGATTATCTTAAAAAAGTAAGTAGGTTTAGCCAAGTGAGCAGTCTTAAAACCAAAAAAAATAAAATTAAAAAAAATATTTCCTAACAACTGAGAATTTTTAAAACAGAATTTTGAAAGCAGAATTTTGTAAAAAAAATTTTGACCCCGACCCATACTATTGTTTATTATTTAATAACATTTTTATGGGAATTCTGGGGTAACATGCATCTAGAAAAAGATGTAGATTTGGACTTTTTTTTTTTGTAAAATTGAAGTAGCTTGAAACTGAGATTCTAAAAATGAAGTAGATTCCAATATTTTGGTGGTGGTGCGAAGTAGGAAGTAGATTCTAAAAATTAAAAAAAAAAAACAAGTAGAGCTTCTTTAATTGAAGTAAAGTGGTACCACTGGTAGGTACATAGGTACTCTTAAAAAAAGTATTTTTTTCTTTTAGGTTGAATAGGTTTGCAGTCGATAGTCTGACTTCCGGGGCGTAATAGTCCAATGCACCAACTGCTATGCCAATGCATGTACTGCAAGAATATATTTCTTATTAATTTATTTTTCTAGCTGAAATATTGTCCTTGTCATATATTTTTTATTTAGCTTGTTTCAAATTTTATTCCGAAAATACAAACCAATAAACTTCTGTCTTCATCCACAATTCCATTTAAAACAATATCCCCACATCACAAGCTAATAAACATTCACATACACCCATTTCGATCAAACCTCGTTAGTCATCCTTTTGTGAATCATCCCAGCACTCTAAATTAAACATACGATCCTTTAATAGAATTATCCACTTTACCTATACTTTGCCCCTGCTCCTCTACCTCCCACTCAACAAACATTGCATCTAATACACCCAACCCCATTCAACACTATACCTACCTTGCATATCGTTGCATTTATCCCACTGTGATGGGCTGTACTATATGGTCGGGCGCCTCCTGAATAGCTTTATCCTTTATGTGAAACTTTAAATATTTTAATGAAATTTCATCAAAAACTCTGCCTGGACCAGGAACAGGACCAGGTCCTGGACCTATGCCAGCATCATGAAGAATGAACAGAATCATATTGCAGTACAGGACGAAAACATATATAGTTCACTATGCTGTTCATCCGTTCTATCCCAGACAAACGGGCGACCTAGATACTACTTGTATCTTTTTCTCTATGGCAAATCAAAAAGTGCACAAGGACACTTGTTTAAAAAAAAAAAAATAATAAAAAAAAAAACAAGTCCATTGGTCCAAATTGCAAGGAGTGAAGGCTGCATAATTTATTGCTCTATCGATTTGCTGTGCAAAATATCTCACCCAGCACCCACACACTCACACAGGGATGTCAAATTAACAATCGATTTGAGTTGACTTCAATTCGAATGTCCTGGCAGTTTGCAATCGCATATCCTCGTTCTCGAATTCGTGTGATACCTGACCAAAATGAAATTCGACCATCACCCCCTTTCCCCCCACTGTGCCTCTTAGGTTCTATTGGAATCCAACTGATTGGTCTGGTGCCATACAGATACACCCTCCGTACTCGTTCCCGGTGCATGAATTCGATGACTTCCTCATATCCACTGGGAACTGGCTGACAGTGACATTTGTTATTGATGCCGAATTTTAGTCTTTCATCGGGGAATTTTGTTGCATTGCGACAGAAATGATGTTGCCAAGTGATTGCTTTGATAAGCTGCCATAAGGGAAGGCTTTGGTTCTGTCGGTTGCAGATAAAAAAATGTGACTTTGTGCGGTGCAACTATTAAATTTGTTTGAATGATTGATGAGAGATGTTTTTTTTTTTCTGATATTTCTTTCCTTTTCAGGGAATTGACTTGGGGAAACTAATTTCGTGGTTTTTATTGTGGATTTTTAAATAAATAAATTTTGTTTACCCATCACAGCCATAACTCATTACAATTTTAAAAATTGTGAAACGTTTAAGGTGATGTTGATGAATGCGAAAAAAAAACAGGGCCTAGTGATTTACAATTCTCCACTATTCCTGTATGCAAGAATGGAGGGGACCTACAATCTTATGCCAAATTCGAATGGCTGAGGCAAATGGCATTTTATCATAATTTTTGGACGATTTGTCAATTCCTCAAAGAAGCAGTACCTAGCGTGAACAAAAATTAGTTTTTAGGTGACACAGCCTTGAATCCTATTCCCAGACCTTCGGCTTGACAGTCTTACGCACTAAGTCACTAAGTCAGAGGCAACCATCGGTTTAGTGGCACGAAATATTTAAGTTTTTTATGCCAACAGAGTTTATCAAAGGGTTTGGACCACAGATTAGCCCCATGAAGATTAGGATCCCGGCAGCCATTTTAATTTCCCTACAAGCTTGAACTGTCAGAAATCAGATACGAAATGAGAATGTGCGTATAAAAACCTCACACATAGACAGTTCACACACCTGGTTAAATTGTTGTTGTATCCATCCATCCATCTATTCATGGATGCGGGATGTAACAAGTGGGTTTTGAAGGGTGAAACGTACGAAAGATTCTCATCTTCATGTGGCTAATCTGTGGTTTTGACCTTCAGGCTGGGGATTGGGCGTCAGGGTTAAATTTCTACCACGCCAAATGTTGTGTTACGAAACAACAATGACCCTCAATCCAAGCCCAGTAATGCAAAAGAGGATAATTAACCTTTTATCTGCCCGTTGAATGTCCAGACTTAAAACAGTCCGCATGAAGGCGAACTATATGGATAGAACGAGCCTAGACAGTGTAGTGTTACCGAATTGAAACGAATTATTTGATGGCCTAGTCAGTCTACTGGCCTCCTCAATCGAGACTTGGAATTATGGTGCGCGATTTTGCAGTTCATATCGTGGGAACATTTAACTTTGTTTTTGAGCTTAGTTTTTGAGTGTGTTTACTCAGCATATTGACATTTGTGTCACGTTCCCACGATATGTTCTGCTGGCGTGTGTATAGAAACTCAAGGTTGTTTGAATACTAAAATACTCTTTAATTTGGACGAGACTAGAGACATTCCAATTTATAACAGTTATAACAATTTTTCGCCATTAAAAGTGGGTGTGTGTTAACGAGCTTGAGTTGAAAAAAAAACTCTGGGTGCCTAAAGTATGCTCAACGGCGGAGGGCCCTGGCCATGCGGAGCCGCATTAACAGTACTTTTATAAACCAAAACTGCTATAATTGGCATGTCTAGAGTCACTTCCCTTTAATTTGATTATAAACTTAAGGTTGTTTGAGTTTCTATACACTTGACGCAAGAATAGGTACAAGTACAAGACTCTGGAAAAACCATTGGCATGCTTGTTGCATCAAATGAGGTTTTTCTTGAAGAGTGACAAATTGAATATTTTGACGAATACAAATGTACGTTTTTTTCAACGCAATTTTGAGTTCTTTTTTGACACAGTGTAGTATACATTCAGAGAGAAGTAAAACTCGATTAGTAGAGATATACTTAAAACCCAAGAATACAAGTTTTTGAGGATAAGAAAGTTCTTACGTAACATCAATCTCCTCTTGATTGTTTCTGTCGCTTATGGCAAAGTTCTCGCATTCGGGTGGTGGTGTGATGGTTGGTTTTCTTTTCCTTTTTACATGAAATCTCATTAACATTCGCCTCGTTAACTCTTGTCGAACAAAACTTTTTTAATTGAATTTTGTCATCGCAAAACCCCAACCGCTCATACACACACGCCACTGATGAACCACAGAAAAAAGAATTCTTAAGTCAACAAACTCTCTCGCGCACACCACCACATGATTCCCTCCAATCTTCCAATTCTAAGCCAAAAAAAAATAATAATACAAAAAAAACTTAGCAAAAGAAGCAGAGTACCCATACCACTTTGGTAATGGAAGCTTCTTAAACTTATCTCATCTAAGTTAAGTTTCAGATTTAACCATGGAAATTAATAAGTTACTTTTAGGTTACTTAACTCAGTTTCGTGCATTCATTTGATATTTTGATATCGAACAGAACCGAACAAAAAAAAAAAAAGATAAATATAAACCCAAAGTCAATTCCAAAGTCTTAAGGATATATTATTTCTTCTCTTGCCTAACTTCAAGGACGACTTGATCTTTTTCTAATGGGGACCAACAAAATATATATGCGAGTAAGCTGGATTGCGTGGGTTTGTTGGTTACGCACATGAAATTATTATGAATTCTATATAAACATATTGGTACACATATGGTGATCCTTAAAGGAACACTGACAGCGAATAATAAAGAAACTTCGACTCCCTCTCATTCCTACCTAGGCGACGCGACGCACGAGGCCTTAGCATACGAGAATAAAAATTGGAAGGATTCTAAATTGGATACCTACGCTATTCTCAAAGAAAAACTCGAAGGGATGGGTATGGGATGATGTGTAGATTGAAGAGAAAGTATACCAATAAAAACAACATTTTTACTTCGCCAAAAATGAGCACTTTTGCAAAAATAAATAAAAATGTATCTGATGTGTACATAGGTGCCCACAGTCAATGTCAAGAGAAATTTAACAGTAACTACATGTTGGTATATTTTTGACAAATTTAAAGAGTAGAAAATTTCTTCGAAAAGCTGAGAACTTTTTCGAAGAAAATTCATTCTTAAAGAGCATTTACTCATTTCGGATTAACACGAATACAAATTTTTATCAATTTCGCGGTGACAGCAATGTTATGCGACAAACCACACACCACATTCTTTATTCGCAGTTTTCTAGCATCTTATGTATATATAGGCTAGAGAGCGAAATTGTTTTGCTTTGTGTAAAAGAATGTCATTTGTTAACTCATTTTGTGTAAATAGTGTTTTTTTTTAGAGGTATAGAACTTTGAAATGGAGTAAAACATAGATAATTTTTTTTAAATTGACATGGGATTTACTTTATTCGAAAGATAATCTTCTGACATTTTAATTTAAATATGATTTCTGGCATATGACCGCGACCGCTACGGCTGGCTCGGACGTAGTCTTATCTGGAGGCCAATTCACGGGTCCGTACCGTGAAACTATGCAGTTTCCAAACGTTTCCTTCAATAAATCAATTGTGTCAAGAGCTGTGGGACATGTTGCGCCGGCGCCGTCTTGTTGAAACCACAGCTCCTGCACATCATGGTTGTTCAATTGATGAACGATAAAGTCATTAATCATATCTTTATAGCTGTCAGCATTGACTGTAACGTTCTGGCCAGCATCGTTTTTAAAGAAGTATGCTAAACAAAATTTGCTTATGAAAATTGAGATCAACGGCAATCTTGTTTTGGGCCCATTTGGGCACAATTTCGGAAGCGTTGTTCAGGCGTCAGTCTATTTATGTTGAAATGCCAAACTAATTTAAAAATAAATCACTTGACAGCTGACGAAATGGCTGTCAGTTAAAATAGCGTTGCCAGCTTAAAGTTCTATACCTCTAAAAAAACACCATTTGTTATAACGGGTGATTTTTTAGCTGGTTTGGTTTTGGCAACACTGGTTTTGACAGCTGACGTGTGTTTAGTACCTTGTGTCACTGTCAAACAGCTTCAGTTTGGTTTGCAATTTAACCATGGATCGTCTTACAAATGAACAACGCTTGCAAATTATTGAATTTTACAATCAAAATTCGTGCTCGGTTCGAAATGTTCATCGCGCGCTGCTTGTGTTCAGCGATGAGGCTCATTTTTGGTTGAATGGGTACGTAAATAAGCAAAATTGCCGCATTTGGAGTGAAGATCAGCCAGAAGCATTGCAACAGCTACCAATGCATCCCGAAAAAGCCACTGTTTGGTGCGGTTTATGGGCCGGCGGCATTATTGGGCCTATTTCTTCAAAGATGATGCGAATCGCAGCGTTACTGTCAATGGTGAACGCTACCGAGCGATGATAACAAACTTTTTTTTGCCCGAAATGGAAGTTCTTGACTTGCATGATATGTGGTTTCAACAAGACGGTGCCACATGCCACACAGCACGCGAAACAATTGCGCAATTGCGAGGCGAGTTTGGTGAACAGTTAATTTCACGTTTCGGGCCGGTCAATTGGCCGCCTAGATCGTGCGATTTGACACCATTAGATTATTTTTTGTGGGGGTATGTCAAGGCTAATGTCTATAGGGACAAGCCCGCTTCGATTGACGCACTGGAAGCCAACATCCATGCATTCATTCGTGAGATACCGGCCGATATGTGTGAAAGAGTATGCCAAAATTGGACTCAGCGGATGGGCTACCTGAGACGCAGCCGCGGTCAACATTTGCATGAAATTATCTTTAAACATTAAATTGCAAGGTTCAAACTATCGATTCAAATAAATATTTCATTCATTTTTTCGAATTTTTTGTGTTTTTTTTTTAAAAAAAGTTCTAAACCTCTTAAAAAATCACCCATTATCTTGGCTGTTTTTTTTTTAGAGAAAGTTATAAATATATCATAATTATGTATCTACTTTAGGTGCTAAAAGGTGTATTTTCTTTATACAACTTCAAAATGAAATAAAACACATAAAAATAATGTTTAAAGCTATTAGTAGGTATTACAAATTGTGTATATAGCAGTGGCGTGGCGTGAATAATTTGAATTGGGAAGTTGGAAAAAAACCTACAATCTTTAGAACCTGAAGTCTCTGTACTGGGACCAAGAGTATGAGAAGGATTGTAAAGTTAGAAAAGCTTTTTCTTTATAAGCATAGTAAAAGTACTTTCGAAATATAGCCCTTTTTAAAAGCCAAATTATGCAATAATTTAAGGAAAATTAAGAGGCATTTAATAATTGAAAACTCACGAAGTTGACACGTGTGTCAAGTTAGCACTACAGTTTTAGAAATTAAATAAACTAAGTACACAGTAGCTTTTGAGTAGTAAATAAGTTGCCAAAAAAAAATTTGTAGCTCTACTATTTTTTAAAAAATATGCACGACTTGATCGCATAAACTTGCTAATAGTTGTGTGTAACCACGCATTTAACAAAATCAGTCGAACCATTAAAATGATATACTCGAATAACCAAAAAAATAAGACTATTTTCTCAAAAAACGTGGAATAGGTAGATAATTACGATATGTGATCTTATCTGAAAAACCTGAAACGCAGTTTTCTTAAAATTAACTTCGTTATTACAGGTACGAAGTTTAATCAAAATCGTAAGAGTCATTTTCGAGAAAATTTGAAAAATACAAAATATTTCTATGGCAGCTACCAGTTCTAGATGAGCTAAAACCGAAATGCGAATTCGCCCTCTAGAAAATCAGATACAAAATTGATGCAAATCAGTCCACCCGTTTAGGCTCTAGCTCAAATTATAGTGGACATGGACACCTGATGGACGGCATGACGAAACCGAAAACTTTGATAGACTTCTTGATCATCGTATGATTACAACTTCAAATTCTTTTGAGACAAGAAAAAAATCCATTCCCCCCGTTTAGCCAAGAGGTGCAATTTTCTAAAAAAAAAGGCTTAAAACAGAAAAAAAAATATTAAAAACCAACAGTTACATATACAATGCCATAATACATGTAGATACCTTTTTGTAAAGCCAAAAATCTCTTCTTTTATTATGTTTTTAAATAAAGTTATTTTAAAGAACAGTTTTTAAAAATTTAATTTTCAAACTTAAAATTAAAAAAAAAATAAAAAAAAAATTAAAACTAATTTTTTTTTAAATTTTTCTTAAATAAGTAGTTATTTTGTTTTCAAAATTCAATGCGTTCAATACAGAAAAACAGATGCTTAAATGTCTTGAAAACTGAAAAAAAACTAAATCTAGAAATAGTATCTTTAGAACAACTTAAGCAACAGATTGGAGTCAAATTAATGGAATTTTATCTTGTTATTTTTAATTTTCTAAAGAACTAGAAGAGATTTTAGCATCCGGTTATCGGTGTTTGACTTAAAATTAATAACGGCATTGAATATTGAAAACAAAAATATTTTTAATAACGTAAAATTCTGAACAAAATTAGTATAAACAAATTTTTTTAGATTTTTTTTTTTTCAAAATTTTGAGTTTGAAAATTAATTTTTCAAAAACTATTCTCTAAAACAACTTTATTTAAAAACACAATACAAGAAGAGGATTCTGGTTTTACCAAAAGGTGTGTCATATTATTGTATAAGTGTTTTATTGAAAATTGCCCCTCCTAGCTAAACGGGGGGGAATAGACCCTCCTATACTATTTTTCGCTTTTTCAAACCCAACCTACACGCTCTAGTTTTTTGTCACATCGTATGCGAATCACCCTGTATAAGAAATTCAAATGTACAAAAAAATCGGCAAACAAAAAAACTTTTGTTTATGCACAAATATTAATTTAAAGACTAAAATTTTACGTATATAAGAGATTTTTAACAATTGGTAATTGATCTTTGTCAAAACTTTTTTGTATCCATAATTATGTTTCCACCATAAATGAGAGCTTCCAATTTTCCAATGGAATAATTTCAATCGTTTGGAAAGTACCCCAATACTCTGTCAATATTATGACATTCTGATTTGATGTGTTATCTGTACAATTAATTTTCTTTCTTATATCCGTTGTATGTATACATATAAGAAAAACTCGGACAAGAAATAATTTTTTGGATTCTTAAGAAATTCTTATATCCGTTCTGTACTGTAAAATTCAATTTCTAATGCTGGCTAAACTGACTAAAAGTCTTCAATAATAAAAGCAGGTACGTGCAATCAGTTGGACATTTTAGTTTGTTTGTCATTCATTACATTATAAGTTGGAAAAAACAGTTTTCACCAATTTATGGTTTCTTTGGAAGATTTATTTGTTGGTATTTTTCTTTGAGGGTGCTCAAATGAGGCAAACGAAATGGTAAAAAGAAAAAAAAAAGAATATTTCCTCATTCTCCAGACCGTCCTCCCCTCCATAAATAATGCTAAACCTGTAGAAGATGTACGTATATGCGGAAATTTACTTTGTTGAATGTTAAAACTTTTTCGAAAAGGTCGAAAAAATACAGTGTCAGGGGGGGGGGGGGTGTGTGTTTTATGTATAGTACAGTGTTGAATGGATAAGAAATCATTTAAATTTTCTAAGGCGTCCGGGTTTGATTGGTAGTAGATTTTGTTAATGCTGTTTCTCTAGCCACTAAATAGGATTGTCAGAATCATACCGAGCAAAGAAGGATTTTAAAAAAATAATATTTCTATGCAAAAGTTTTAAGAATATGCGGGTTGCAGGATAATGAGGCTGAAAAGTTTAACAATAGTCCACAATGACGGTGTTATCTTATGCAAAATACATTCCAGATAGCTATACTACAGCAAACTTATTAAATTGATTGGAGTTATAAAGTTTGTGCGTGGTCCGTGTAGTGGAACTTTAAATTATTCCTATTTACTTGTTGAACATTTTTGAAGTTAGAAAATATAATTTCATTTATTTATTTACTGTTGAATTTTAGTTATGTAAGGTTCCAGCTTAATTGAATTTTTAAACATTAATCAAATAAAAAATGCAATATTACGATACGATACTAGAAAAAGGTTCATATTTGAGCTGTATTTATGTAGATAACATTGATCCTAGAGCAAAGAAGAATCTCTTAGTATGCGAATATAATGTTTTAATGGACAATAATTATATGATGAAGGACTAGGATCCATAACGTACTTGGTAGCGAAGCGTTCCATGCTTAACTATCTTTTTCTAAACAACCATCGTTGCGAAGATTTTAGTACAGCACCATACGTCTCAAATTTCCAGCTTAATGATTAAGAATTTTAATCTTGTTGGATATAGTTCATATTGGATTTTTGAACTTAATAAAAATTGAGTATCTATTGACAAGGCCCTCACTAGTCAACTGATGAGTCCAAGTGAGATCGCCGGGACGAAACGCCAATTTTTATGGACTAAAGGCCGTTAAAAGCTATTTTGGATTATGATTTTTGTTCATCGTTATATAGTAAACATTCACTCTGTTCTGAAAAGGTAACAAGTCGACCTACTCGGATGGAAGAAAATCACCCTTTCGGTCATATACGCAAAGTCAGGGGACAAAAGTAAATTTGGTTTTATTGATCAATTTAGCTCCGGTCGTATACAAGTCGAGCTGATCTGGTCATTAAGCTTCTTTTGTTTTCCTCGGAGTTTCCTCCCACCAGTGGCAAGGGGTTTCGTTGAAAGACAAAGTTAGGTAGGAGATATTGTCCAGCTATTTCTTACTATAAGGCTTCCCCCCACCAGTGTTAAGGAGTCTTAGTTTGAAGTCAAACGTCCTAATCGCCACCAGGGGCTTCGATGCCTGCAGATCTACCAGAGCGAAAGCCTGCTTTGTCGAGTGCCACCAGGGGCGTAGTACCTGCTTAAATAGTGCCACCAGGGGCGCAGTACCTGCTGATCTACCAGAGCGAAAGCCTGCTATGTTGAGTGACGCCAGGGGCGTAGTTCCTGCTGAAAAGTGCCAGCAGGGGCGTATTAACTGCAGACTCTTTTTCAGATTTCAAAGTGAAAGGAAACCATTTTACCCCAGACCAGTGAACCAGCACCGAAATCCAGAAAACCGGACCGGGACCTAGGAACCATATACCCATTAAACAGGATACCCGTATTCCTGAACAAGTGCATCACTCAACTATCTGACCCGATTTGAAGCTGCTATAGTGTTAAGGCCATCCGTGAAATAAAATATAATTTGTTATAAGTTCAAGAGTTGTTTAAAAGAAATAAAGATTTTGCGATAAGATTTTAAAGACCGTTTTCCTCTGAAGTTTCGTGTTTTCTTCAGGACAAGCCTGGCGAGACCGGCGAGCAAAACTTCGGCTGAAAAACAAAAAGCACATCAAAGTGTCTTAAAATTTAAAGTTATTAGTGGTTAAGCATTCAATATATAAGGTACTCAGTTAAAAAGTGGAACGATACAATGTTGGATTATTTATATTCTATCTGATGAATTTTGAAGCTCAACCATCTCTTACATTTTATTATTAATAAAAACGAATTTAAGTTTCAATTTGGCTGATTCGTTTCAGTAAAAGGTACTTGTTTAGATTTTGTGAAGTAAAATCTTCTTGTCAAAACAATTATGGCTGATCCAGAAAAATGCGTATGAAATGCTTAATTTCTGTTGTCTAGACTAGGAGCTGTTAAAAGGTATTATGAAAAAAAATCTAAATAAAATTTATTTTACCACTCCCTTACAGTATAATAGAACATTATACGGCAGCCAAAGTTATATGGCTTTGAAAATATTATATTCTAATTTTCTTTTTTTTTTCAACTAAGCCTTAACTTTCTCAGAGTCAGGGAATAATTGGATTTAATTCAATGAGAAACAAAAAAAAAATACCATCAGCTGGTGCAAGATACTTTTGAATAATTTGTCTCCCCCTTGGCACATCTGCGTGGAAAGGGATCGTTTGAGTTCTTTTTTTTATATTTATGGTTTCAACATTAGATCATTTTTAGGACTTAAGTTCAGAGGGTAACGTCTAAAATAAATTTCAAATCATAAAAGATTGAATTTTTTTTTTTGGGCTTTAAGTTGATTTTGTGGCGCGAATTATGGATGCGTAATAATTTGACTTGGTAGTCATGTGAAAAGTTTAAGGTTCAAGTTCAGAATTTTAGGTTATGTCGTACGTTTCCAACCAACGTATAGAATTTAACAATTTGTTTGTTTTTTTGAGCTTTTTGGTTTTGTCAACATAATATATCCACATGATTATTTTTTCAGCTTTGGATGGAGTCTTTATTTTGATGTGTTTTTTTTATTAATACAAAATTTTCAACTGATTTCAATCAAATGAGTGTTGTAAATAAGTAAAGGATTGTCAATTTTTTCAAGTATTTACCTTAAAGTTATCCTAATTTCGGATAAACGTTAACGTTAAATTACCTCATAGTTTCTATTTTAGCTTTATAATTTATCTTTTTCTTAAAAATAAAAACTCACTGTGGATATAAACCCTTAAGAGCCATATTATCTATTGACTTATTTTAAAAATTGGGTAATAGCAAAACTAGTTTTATAGAGATTTGATGATGAGTTTTGCACATGTCGCTATTATTCAAAAATATTTTGACACCTAAAACTCGAAATGATAAATCTAGTTTCGGATAAAACTGTTCTATCAAACTTGAAATTCCAATTCTCTATGAAACAAGTTTTGCTATGAAACTAGTTTTGAAACAAGTAAATAATATGGCTGTTAGTTTTTCTTAGACTTAAATTTTGAACAGATAATTTTAAAATAAGTTGCAAAATTGTGAATTTTCAATAATTAAATGGCCCTAGATATTCAGTAATATGTGTTTCTATGTGCTGTTGTAATGTTGTACGGTTGCACTGTTTGATTCACTTATAAAGGGTGGTTTTTTAAGAGGTTTAGAACTTTTTAAAAAAAAAAAACACAAAAAATTCGAAAAAATGAATGAAATATTTAATTGAATCGATAGTTTGAACCTTGCAATTTAATGTTTAAAGATAATTTCATGCAAATGTTGACCGCGGCTGCGTCTCAGGTAGCCCATCCGCTGAGTCCAATTTTGGCATACTCTTTCACACATATCGGCCCGTATCTCACGAATGAATGCATGGATGTTGGCTTCAAGTGCGTCAATCGAAGCGGGCTTGTCCCTATAGACATTAGCCTTGACATACCCCCACAACAAATAATCTAATGGTGTCAAATCGCACGATCTAGGCGGCCAATTGACCGGCCCGAAACGTGAAATTAACTGTTCACCAAACTCGCCTCGCAATTGCGCCATTGTTTCGCGTGCTGTGTGGCATGTGGCACCGTCTTGTTGAAACCACATATCATGCAAGTCAAGAACTTCCATTTCGGGCAAAAAAAAGTTTGTTATCATCGCTCGGTAGCGATTCGCATCATCTTTGAAGAAATATGGCCCAATAATGCCGCCGGCCCATAAACCGCACCAAACAGTGGCTTTTTCGGGATGCATTGGTAGCTGTTGCAATGCTTCTGGCTGATCTTCACTCGAAATGCGGCAATTTTGCTTATTTACGTACCCATTCAACCAAAAATGAGCCTCATCGCTGAACACAAGCAGCGCGCGATGAACATTTCGAACCGAGCACGAATTTTGATAGTAAAATTCAATAATTTGCAAGCGTTGTTCATTTGTAAGACGATCCATGGTTAAATTGCAAACCAAACTGAAGCTGTTTGACAGCGACACAAGGTACTAAACACACGTCAGCTGTCAAAACCAGTGTTGCCAAAACCAAACCAGCTTAAAAATCACCCGTTATTTCTTTAAGAGAACTTGAAAAATCTCTGCTGGGTATGAATAACAAAAAAAGCCCGGGTTAGTAATGGCACACCAGTTGAATTTCTTAAACGCGCAACTGAGCAACTCAAAAATTACACTGTGGATTTTTACAACCGCGTTTATACCAAATGCTTGTGTACCTGTTAGCTTTACCATAAAGCTCTTATATTTGCTATATTTAAAAAAGGAGATGCGATTCGAGCAGAAAATTATAGGTACATTTGTATTCTTAATTCAATTAGAAAAATGTTGCATATTTTTACAAATTTAGCCTTTCATAACGTGAAGTGGGTTAGAACCCAAAAAGGAGTATTCGATTACAAAAGTCAAAAAATAATATTTTCTTTTGTAATATTTATGCGAAGCTTAGGTTTGTCTACCCGTACGAAGCCGGGCGGGTCAACTAGTCGTCATCGGCAATTGTACTTACGTGGTTCAAGATGGTTTAATATGTATGTATAAACTTGATCCATCGTTCGCTGAAATCGGTGAGTTAAAATTGCTGAACCATGGATCAAAATTTGAACCACGTTTGTACAAGTAACCTTAACGGCCAGTCGTACAAAGGTGGTTCAAATGAACTTCAGTTAATGCACCACGGATCAAATCTCAGTTCAAACTTTAATCCGTGGTTCAGTAATTTTAGTTCACCGATTTCAGCAAGTTAACTGAGGTTCAACATTGGTTCAAATTTTGATCTGTGGTTTAGCAATTTCAACTCACCGATTTACCTCAGCAAAATCTCCAAAAGATTTAAGAAAAGAAAGAATCACAATGCGCATACAAGAGCGTAATATGATTCACTGTTAGCATTTTGTAATTATAAAACCATTCCCCAATTCAATGGTACAAAACTTTTCACGACGGGATTTAACAAAATAATATTTCTAGCTAACTGATATACATAATATGCAATTACTTACTCTATTAATTTAACGTAACGAAACGACGTGTTGTGTATCCTCGTCATAGGTTGAAACTACATTATTTAACAAGAACGAAAAGATCTATCGTGCAGTCATGTCGCGTCTTCTTATCGCATCCATTGTGTTTGAGGACTTAGGATTCTTCCAAATGCTTGGCAATGTTGTTTGAGATATGTCAGCGGACTTAGGATTCCTCGTACATGGCAATGCTGGTCTTTGCCAGATAAAGTGTCCTTCTTTGACAGATAAAGTGTCGAAAATGTTTACCCCCAACGCCAGAAAAGATGTTTCACTTCAAAAAGGAACAAATGTATGTGTATGTTGTATACTACTGCCTGAAGCCTAAACTAGTGAAGCAATTCTCTTCAATAGGGAGCAATTGAATTTTTTTTATCTCCAAAAATATCGGTATTGTTATCGCTAAGAAAATGCTTATTTTCTCGAAAATGGCTCTAACGATTTTGATAAAATTTGTGTGTGTGTAGGTCCCATAATTTGGGTAAAACAACGTTAAAGCAGCAAATGTTAATATGGGCACCACTGCCATAGAACCGCTCTCTCTCTATCTGCGTTCAAGTACAGTGATTTTTAAATTTTTCTCTGCACAAATATTGAATCTTCGAAAAGCTAATAGAGGTCAAATGTTAATTAATTTAAGCAACGTACATCAACATGTTTTTGTTTATTTACTTAAATATTAAATAATATAATATGTTGAAACACATTTACAATAGTGATTGTGTCAAAACATCAATTTTATTATTTTGCATGGTTAGTTTAAAAAATTTGTTCATTGTATTCATTTTTTTTTTTTTTTGCTATTTTGCATTTCGCAGTGATAATTTTGCAATTATCATTTCGCAATTTATTTGCTTGCAATTTAATCATTCCGCATTTAATTGTCTGGCAAATTTTTATTTTGCTATGTTATCGTTTCGCAAATTTATCATTTCGCAGTTTTCAACATTATTATTATTTTTCATTATAATATTTCGTTAGTAAATATTTCACTTTTTATTAGTTCGCAATTTTTTATTTTGCATTGTATTATTCAAGTTTTGAATATTGACCCTTAGAGGGGTCTGACAGATCAGAAGACGACTCCAAAGGAGATACTGGTCTATGGCCAGGGAAGGAGGGTATTAACTAAAGAAAGGGATGAAAATGAGTTTCGGTTCATAGAACTATCCCGTTATTATTGCTATGGATTCGTAAAAAAAATCTAACTCGAGATTATGATCATACTTGACATTAGGATAAAAGGGAAGATGAAAAAAGTAGGTCTCACAATCCCGTCCGTCTGTTTGGCAATAGCCTAGGGTTTTTTGGACACTCCCCCGACACGTTCTTTAATTTTTTGTATGATAAAAAATAACAGTGGCTGCCTGGTCATTAAGGAAAATCTTATTTTTCTCAAAATCGGCTTCATGTCTGAAGTAGCCGTTTAAGGTTAGTGCGTAGGACCGTCATGCAGGAGGTCTGGGTCCGTTTCCTAGTCTTGTTCACCAACATAAATACAAAAAAAAACGCAACCACTGCCTGATGCGGGGAAGTGACACATCCTTCAAGAGTATCTTTTGAGGTGTATAAAGTTAGCAGGACAATATAGCTGCTATTTAGTTACGCAAAAAAAAATTATTCGTTCTGTTGCCATCTGCTTTCTTATAAAGGGTGTTTTTTTTAGACGTGTGGTTTTCACAAAGAAATAAAAAGCATATAATTTAATGTTATGGCCAAGAATTTAACTTTATTATAAAGATAAGAGTTCGCCATAATGTTTTAAAAGTGATTTGGGGCAAGTTGCCGCCGCAACTGGTTCGAATAAATTCCAGTCGAGAGGCCCAATTTTCGACAGCTCCAATTGTTGCGCTCGATGGTGGACGGACTCATTCGGGTCTTCTTCGATACTCTGCTCCACAGCAGCAATAGCGTCTTCGGTGCGCACTGTATGGCGTCTCTGAGGATGCGCATTATCCACTAGAGTAAACGTGGTGCGAAACCAATCCATGGTTGCTCAAATTTATCCGATTTTGCGATTATGTCTACCGAATTGGAAATTGGACGCAGCGCGCGATGCGTCGCGCGAACCGAACCATTATTTTGGTAATAAATTTGCACGATTTGAAAACGACGTTCAGGAGTAAGTCTATTTATTGTGAAATGGAAAACCAAATTGAGCATAAATCAAGTGACAGCTGTCAAATAGACCAACTCCGAAAAAAGTATTGCCACATTGAAAACCACACGTCTTAAAAAAACACCCTTTATAAATATTAATTTATGAGATAAAAATTTTTAAAATTGTAAAGGGTTTTCCAATAAGAGGTGTTATTTTGAATAGCCCACTATTTTGGTAGCTGTCACTTTTAAAGCTGTCATTTTTTGACATTTGACAAGTAGAAACTACGCCATTAATAAAAATGGAACGATACACGCTTCAACAACGCATTCAAATTATTAAAATTCACTATAAAAATGGTGAAAATTTGGCAGAGACGGTTCGTAAAACTAAAACATTTTTGGGTCGTCGTGAAGCACCTTGTCGGACCGCAATACAGAAATTGGTGGACAAGTTCGAGCTGTAGGGACAAGTTAGTGATGTGAAGAATAAAACCCGTGCACGTCGCTCAAGAACAACTGAGAATATTGCTGTTGTAGCCCAAAGTGTTGAAGAAAACCCAGGTTTGTCCATTCCTCGTCGTTCTTTGGAATTAGGCATTCCACAAACGTCATTACACCGTATTTTGCATAAAGACTTGGGTCTTAAGGCTTATAAAGTTCAGTTAACACAAGAACTCAAGCCGGCTGATCATCAACAACGTCGTGTCTTTGCTGATTGGCATGAAAATGATCCGGAATTTCATCGAAAAATCATCTTGACTGATGAGGCCCATTTCCACCTCGGAGGCTATGTCAACAAGCAAAACTGTCGCATCTGGGGCTCGGAAAACCCAAGAGTTATTGTTGAAAAGCCTCTCCATCCTCAACGCGTGACTGTTTGGTGCGGTTTATGGTCAGGCGGGGTCATTGGACATTACTTTTTCGAAAATGAGGCTGGAGCAACAGTTACGGTCAATGGATTGCGCTATCGAGAGATGATTAATGATTTTTTATGGCCGGAATTGGATGGTATTGATCTGGGCAACGTTTACTTTCAACAAGACGGCGCTACGTGCCACACAAGCAATGAAACCATCGATCTTTTACGGGAAAAGTTTCCGGACCGTGTTATCTCTCGAAGAGGTGATCACAATTGGCCACCAAGATCTTGTGATTTAACACCTTGCGACTTCTTCCTTTGGGGCCACGTGAAAGATAAGGTCTACGCCAACAGCCCAGCGTCGATTCAAGACCTCAAAGATGGAGTTCGTGAGGCTATCGAGGACATAGGGCAGCCACTTTGCGATTTGGTTATGGAAAATTTCATGAAAAGAATATGGTTCTGTAAGCGTGGTCGTGGCGGCCATTTGGCTGATGTTGTGTTCCATTATTAACGGCATACCTTCCTCTTTATAATGAAATAAACATCCGATCATTTATCTCAAAAAATGCCATTTTTCTTTGAATATCAAAATAACACCTCTTATTGGAAAACCCTTTATGAGTCGTTTTTGAGCAAAAAAAAGATTTTCCTTAACGGCTTTTAACCATTTGTATGACAGGTATTTTTATTTTTGGTCCCAAAATCTCGATCTATAATTTTGTACTAGTGCATAACTTGCCAAATATTTAGTACCTACCTTCATACGTAGTTTGTCACAAGTAAAAAATTGCATTCTTAGAAAAATAGATAATATTAATTTAATGAAAGATTTTCCTCTACCCATAGGATATAATGGGTGATTTTTTAAGAGGTTTAGAACTTTTTTTAAAAAAAAAACACAAAAAATTCGAAAAAATGAATGAAATATTTATTTGAATCGATTGTTTGAACCTTGCAATTTAATGTTTAAAGATAATTTCATGCAAATGTTGACCGCGGCTGCGTCTCAGGTAGCCCATCCGCTGAGTCCAATTTTGGCATACTCTTTCACACATATCGGCCGGTATCTCACGAATGAATGCATGGATGTTGGCTTCCAGTGCGTCAATCGAAGCGGGCTTGTCCCTATAGACATTAGCCTTGACATACCCCCACAAAAAATAATCTAATGGTGTCAAATCGCACGATCTAGGCGGCCAATTGACCGGCCCGAAACGTGAAATAACTGTTCACCAAACTCGCCTCGCAATTGCGCCATTGTTTCGCGTGCTGTGTGGCATGTGGCACCGTCTTGTTGAAACCACATATCATGCAAGTCAAGAACTTCCATTTCGGGCAAAAAAAAGTTTGTTATCATCGCTCGGTAGCGTTCACCATTGACAGTAACGCTGCGATTCGCATCATCTTTGAAGAAATATGGCCCAATAATGCCGCCGGCCCATAAACCGCACCAAACAGTGGCTTTTTCGGGATGCATTGGTAGCTGTTGCAATGCTTCTGGCTGATCTTCGCTCCAAATGCGGCAATTTTGCTTATTTACGTACCCATTCAACCAAAAATGAGCCTCATCGCTGAACACAAGCAGCGCGCGATGAACATTTCGAACCGAGCACGAATTTTGATAGTAAAATTCAATAATTTGCAAGCGTTGTTCATTTGTAAGACGATCCATGGTTAAATTGCAAACCAAACTGAAGCTGTTTGACAGTGACACAAGGTACTAAACACACGTCAACTGTCAAAACCAGTGTTGCCAAAACCAAACCAGCTAAAAAATCACCCTTTATATACTTTATGGGGATTGTAGTGATGGTCAGCCAGCCAGAGAATGTTGTCGTGTACTCGACATCCTACGAGTTCAAGCAAAGAATTAAAGACACACAAATTTTTAACCAACTATGTAAAAAGTTCACTGCAAATTTAGAAACATCACTTTTACAGAATATTATCATTCTTATTATATGTATGTATTGTATAAACGTACATGTGTGAGTATATAGGTACCTTAACTATTACACATAAATTGTATACATAGTTTTATGTGAAAAAGAAAAAAAAAAACTTTTTCTTCTCCTCTAGTTTTGATGAAATTCCCAAGGCAGCGACTTGTGAGTAATTGAAGTTGGTAGAGTAGCTATGTATGTGTACTTCTCCTTCAACTTTCTATAGAGAGTTTGAAAGGGTTTTCTTAAGTTTGTATCGTTTTCTATTTTGTTGCTATTTTGGGTTCGTCGCGTCGAATGGGACAAGGATTAAACATGTTTCACGTACGTGATCCTTGTTCTCATGGCAAAATGTTATCCTAGCAATATGCACTTTGATTCTTTGACATTTTTACAAGTGAATTGATGAGAATGCTATGTTATTTTAAAATCACAAAGTTGAAAAGTTATATGAAAAATGCTTAGGAAAATTATAACGGTTTAGATAGGACTCTCTTTAAGCTTCAAAAAAAGAAATGTTTATTTAAGCTTTCAAGAAAGTTTGTTTACCAAGCAAATTTTAAAATCGACAGCACGACAATACATTTGGGTTAAATAATTTAAACTGAGAAACTTCGAATTATGTTCTTGAAATTGAAAGGTTTAAGTTTAAAATGGGTGAAAGATTCATGTTGTGACTTTGAAAGTCCACCGGAAAACATTTCAGACTTATCAATCTACAATATATGTACATATACAGTTATTCTTATGAGCAAATGACAACACATGCTTAGTCGGTCATGTAGTATTTGTTTTTTCCCGGGAGCTATTTTAAACTTGAAGGTTCTTGCTGCCTCTGATTCAATCAAGCCTTGTTGCAGTCGTACATTCATAAGAAAAAAATAAATGCTGCTATTTTGATAATGATTTCACTTCCTCGAGAAGTCCGAAAAAGTGGGTTACGTCATGCCGTCCGTCGGTCTGTGCGTCTGTGCATCTCTGCGTCTCTGCGTCTCTGCGTTGGTGCGTCCACTGTAATTTGAGCTAGAGCCTAAACGGGTGGACCGATTTGCATGAAATTTGGTACAGAGCATTTTTATGTGATTCCCTAGAGAGGAAATTCGAATTTTTGTTTTAAATCATCTAGAACGGGTAGCTGCCATACAAATATTTTGGTTTTTTCAAATTTTCTCGAAAACGGCTCTAACGATTTTGATTAAACCTTGTACCTGTAATAACCAAGTCAATTGTAAGAAAACTGCATTTCAAGTTTTTTCTCAAAAAATTCAAATAACGGAATTAGGTATTCAACATTTTTTGAGAAAATGGTCTTATTTTTGGGTTATTCGCGTATATCTTTGCCATGGTTTAATCGAGTTTGTTATCATTTTGCAATCTGATGCTTCTCAATATTATAAACAATAATGCATTTAAAAAATTTAAAAAATATTTTTTTATAAACAAAAAAAATCAAACAATAAAAAGTTTTTATAGTACTTTTGACTCTTTAAAAAATTTTTCGGTAAATATTTATGTACATCATGCATCTTCAATGTTGGGTTACATACAGTATTTAACCACAAGAGCAAGTTCGTGCGATCAAGTCGTGCATATTTTTTAATATTCGGGTGTGTCACTCAAGATTCAACGCAATTGTCAAAAACTGTAGGAAAAAGCAAATAAACCAAGACACTTGAGTGGCCAAGTAGCTTTCCAATATGTTTCGTATTCTCTTAATTGCATCTGTGGTTGATTTAGCCACGACAAACCAGTATTAGTCGTGGTCAACGCTCAACGACGGTGTGACATCAGCTTGATTGAACGGCATGATTTAGTGATTCGTAAGAATTACTGTAACGAAATTGCGGAACTTGCCAGGGTCATCGCTTCCCTTAAATCTGAAGTTAAACTTTTCTAATAGCCCTCATTTAAAGCATATGTTTTCTATTTTGAGACCTGCCTATAAGTTAGGATAGGTTAGGTTAGAGGGGGTGCTAATACGGGAAGCCAAATTATCGCACTCGGATATCCTGGATATAGGTGAGGTGAAAATGAGGGTGGGTGAGTAAAGGAGTTTAGTGGAGCTTAGGTTTGAGTATGAAAAGCCTCCCTGAACCACCCTGAACTCTGAATAAATTTGAGGATGTTCCTTAGTGGCAAAAACGAGATTTTGCTCAGTTCGTCAAAGAAGTAATCTTCAAGAGCTATTTTTCTGGTTCATACTTATAGAAAAGAGCCCTCCTCCACCTCTTCATCTTGACACCTTGACCTTAACAGATGAACTGATGCCCATCCTGCGCATGTGGGTTCTCATTGAGTTGTCACCCATTAGGATTCCATCCAAAAGGGATAGTTTACGTCTATTTAGTTTGAAAAGGAAGTCTTTTTTTTTTCTCAGAGATAGATTCCTCGAGATCTGATAAGTATCAATTGCTGACCATCTATCGTTTGCGGCTTCGAAGAAACATTTGTAAATTCTACCTTTTTCTTGTTCTAGTGGCATAAGAACGGATGATTCAGATCAAGAGAAGATGCTTTCTTGGCCAATTTATCTGCAATTTCGTTTCCATATATTCCACGATGTCCTGAGACCCATCGAAGGCACTGAGTAATTTTAACTCGTTACTGCAACACTCTACCAGTTAAGAATTTGTGGTAATTGAGGCAATATGGATTTAATTGCTACCTGGCTATCAATGAAGATATCGATGTTTCTATTTTGAAAAGTGGCAACACTTTTTGCTGCACCTCCGCTTGGAAAGCACTGCAAGCATCTGGAAGTTTTATTGATCTATTAAGGGGTAGGGGTAGGTCTTAACAAAATTCCTAACCCTACCCCCTCAACCGTCTTGGAACCATATGTTAAAATCGAAACATGATCAGTGTTTATGACCCAGTTGGCCGTCCAGAGCTCCCTTGAGGGTATATCTGCAAGGGCCACTTGATTGAGACCTGCCTGTGCTTTAATATATTTAAATCTTTGATTGAACAACGTATTAAAGTTAAGTAATAAAAATCAGGCAAATAATTTATTAAATTAAAAAATAAATTTCACACAAAACACTAAATAAATAGAACTTCAATTTATATCGTTTTCATTTCCATCTTTTCATATCTACTTCTTTGAAGACATCCTTTAAATGGAAAACGATGCAGGCATAAATAACATCTTCCTCATTTCAATCCCATTGAACTTTTTTTTAAGTGTTCCCCTAGATATACACTCAAGGGGCGAACCTTGGCGACGATGAAGATTTTGAAAATGAATACACATCCATATATATATTCTAGAAGGTCTATAACTAAACTCTTGGAAAAAGTCTGCTGTGTATGCTAGCTATTGCACTGCAGGTACTCCATCTTTTACGTTCGCTTGTTATAAGCTTGAGAAGGGAACTTAAATTTATAAGAAAAACATCACCAAGAAAGGATGTCAGGAGGAGGTTTTATATGAGTGGGTAATTTTTGTTTCTTATTTCACCCGCCAAATAGTTGGATAAATTCATACAACACTCATTCACAGTGTCGCAGCAGGCATAACAAACGCGCATGGTATAACACAAGTTTATTAGAAAGAAAGTTAAACTCGAGATGTGAATTGCTTGGGTGAAAACGCTCAAAAAGTTGCACAATTTTCACTAATTATTGTTGTAAGCTTATAACACACTTTTGCTGATTGCTAATGAAGAAAAAGTTTTTTTAAGGATGGATGGAAAGTATTTTGTGAATTGGAGTTGTTTACACACATCATACAGGTGGCATGTTTATCCAAGCTGAACTTTATTTTAAAAGAAAGTTTTCTTCTCGCTGAAGAAGAAGATAAGCTGGGGAGTTTAATATTTGTTTTTCTTTCTTTTTTTTTTCTGAAATAAAAAGAAGGATGTGTAATTGAAATTGAGAAAAAAGTATTTTTTTTTTGTAAGTGTTGCACCTACAATGGTGGCTCATATTATTAGACCCACTTGCTAAAATAGTGAATTTCGAAATTAAGTTATCTCATTTAATTCCAAAATTAATTTCTAGAAAGTTTATTTTTCATTATTATGAAATAGGAATATTCGTCGATTCTAAATTTATGTTTGGCAATACTGTTGGTGCATCATATGTTGCATGGACACCATGTTATCATCGATATTACAGTCTATGAGTCCAATCAACGTTTGCTAGTAACGTTGTTGCTGTTATTAATTTGTATTAGTTAAAAATTAAAAATAAAGGGTGTTTTTTTTAGACGTGTGGTCTTCAATCTGGCAATACTTTTTTCGGAGTTGGTCTTTTTGACAGCTGTCACTTGATTTATGCTCAATTTGGTTTGCCATTTCACAATAAATAGCGGAAAGACCATCGAGCGCGTCGCACGTTCGGTGAATGGGTCCAAAACGAGATGGCCACCGATGCCGATTTTCACAAGAAAATTTTGTTCAGCGATGAAGCTCATTTTTGGTTGAATGGGTACGTTAAAAAGCAAAATTTTGAGTGATTATAATCCACAAGTCATTGTTGAGAAGCCGTTACATCCTCAAAGAGTCACTGTTTGGTGTGCTCTATGGGCAGAGGGAAACATTGGTCCATATTTCTTCAAAAATGAATCCGGCCATAATGTTACAATGGGGAACACTATAGAGCTATGATTAATGATTTTTTCGTGCCGGATTTGGAGGATGTTGATGTGGACGACCTTTGGTTCCAACAAGACGGCGCTACATGCCATACAACCAACGAAACAATCAATTTATTGAAGGAAACTTTTGGTGAGCGCATTATATCGCATCGTGGGTCTGTGGGCCTCCAAGATCGTGCGATTTAACACCGCTGGAATATTTTTTGTTGGGTTATGTGAAGTCGTTTGTCTACGCAGATAAGCCCGAGACGATTGACGCCTTAAAAGAGAACGCAACGTTATTGCTGACATACGGCCCCAATTGCTGTAAAAAGTGGTCGAAAATTGGGGCTCTCGGCTGGAATTTATTCGAGCCAGCCGCGACGGCCACTTGTCCGAAATCATTTTTAAAACATAATGGCAAACCCTAATATTTATAATAAAGCTAAATTATTGGCAATGATATTAAGTTATATGCGTTTATTTCTTCTTGAAAACCACACGTCTTAAAAAACACCCTTTACCTTAAATTGTTTTGCTCCAAAAAAATCTGTTTTTTATTTTTATTTTTTAAAGGGTTTTCCAATAAGAGGTGTTATTTTGAATAGCCCGCTATTTCGGTAGCTGTCACTACGCCATTAATAAAAATGGAACGATACACGCATCAACAACGCATTGAAATTATTAAAATCCACTATAAAAATGGTGAAAATTTGGCAGAGACGGTTCGTAAAACTAAAACATTTTTGGGTCGTCGTGAAGCTACTTGTCGGACCGCAATACATAAATTGGTGGACAAATTCGAGCTGTTGGGACAAGTTAGTGATGTGAAGAATAAAACCCGTGCACGTCGCTCAAGAACAACTGAGAATATTGCTGTTGTAGCCCAAAGTGTTGAAGAAAACCCAGGTTTGTCCATTCCTCGTCGTTCTTTGGAATTAGGCATTCCACAAACGTCATAACACCGTATTTTGCATAAAGACTTGAGTGTTAAAGCTTATAAAGTTCAGTTAACACAAGAACTCAAGCCAGCTGATCATCAACAACGTCGTTGGGTCCTTGAAACGCATGAAAATGATCCGGAATTTCATCGAAAAATCATCTTGACTGATGAGGCCCATTTCCACCTCGGAGGCTACGTCAACAAGCAAAACTGTCGCATCTGGGGCTCGGAAAACCCAAGAGTTATTGTTGAAAAGCCTCTCCATATTCAACGCGTGACTGTTTGGTGCGGTTTATGGTCCGGCGGGGTCATTGGACCTTACTTTTTCGAAAATGAGGCTGGAGCAACAGTTACGGTCAATGGATGCGCTATCGAGAGATGATTAATGATTTTTTATGGCCGGAATTGGATGGTATTAATCTGGACAACGTTTCCTTTCAACAAGACGGCGCTACGTGCCACACAAGCAATGAAACCATCGCTCTTTTACAGGAAAAGTTTCCGGTCCGTGTTATCTCTCGAAGAGGTGATCAAAATTGGCCACCGAGATCTTGTGATTTAACACCTTGCGACTTCTTCCTTTGGGGCCACGTGAAAGATAAGGTCTACGCCAACAGCCCAGCGTCGATTCAAGACCTCAAAGATGGAATTCGTGAGGCTATCGAGGACATAGGGCAGCCACTTTGCGATTTGGTTATGGAAAATTTCATGAAAAGGATATGGTCCTGTAAGCGTGGTCGTGGTGGCCACATCTTCATGCATATCTTCCTCTTTATAATGAAATAAACATCCGATCATTTATCTCAAAAAATGCCATTTTTCTTTGAATATCAAAATAACACCTCTTATTGGAAAACCCTTTACTTTGTTGTAGAACACCAAACCTTCTCAAAGCCAAATTGTAATATTTAGCAAGGTAATGCGAGCGTTAGTCGATCAAATAAATACAAAACTCGATGTGGCTTTAATAATTTGAGCCACGCACCTTATGCGCAGAAACTTTCAAGGAAATTTTATAGAAAAATGACATAAGTAGGTTTTTTGATTATGATAGCCTTATAAAGTCAGACTATTTAATTCTAAGGTCCATTTTTTCAATGTTACATCTTGGATAATCCTAGTTTTAGAGTTCTTAATACTCATGTTAACTCCTTACTTATATCTGCTTTAAGCCCACATCAAATTATTGGGTATGAAACTTACCCAACAACTATGTTCGACTGGATCGCGCAAACTGACCGATGGACGAAAACCCCAACCTTCTGAGCAGGTTCTCCCTATGGTATTTATAAAATAATTCTTGCATAGGTACCTACTATAGGACTTTTAAAGCCTCTACTCAACCTTTAATACTGAGCATCTGCTCTGAGCATATTCCTATCGCCTAATATGTTCATATATATCATATTTACAAATTTTATTGCAAATCTTGTCGTCTGGTGGGCTCCGTTCTTTTCCTTGACACAGACATTTTAAATCTTTTCAAATAGACTACATTCCATTCAATTGCAGACTAAAGCAATCAATCAAGGCGGAAATTACCTATCATTAACTTCAATATCGCAAAGTTATAATAAATTGTCATAATTCATAAGAGAAAACGTCCTTCTATCCGGAACATACTCGAATGTATACTAATTGCTTATATCTTTGCCATGACCATCGCTTCCAATTGGAGTTGTCTGATGCATGCAACCGGCAACCAACATCACATCAGGCAGCGACATAAATTGAAATCATATTTCATCCGCATTTAAATAAATATTTAATTTACTAATTTAAACAATAAATCATCAGCCCACGTAATCCTTTTTCTGATGTCAGGAAAGTAATGAGATATACCAAGCGGACGAGGGAGAAAAAAATAAAGGCGATAACAAAGAGAAAATAATAAATTATGAATTACAAATATTTACACTCATATAGGTTCACACACACCAACACCATTATAAATATATCTATCTATACAATACAGAAGGAAAGATAGTTAAATGATTGTAATTCAACGAATAGCAATTACGCTTAATATTTCATTTCCCGTTTTGACAGAGTCCTTCGTTTTACCAGGGATATCCTTCGTGTACCGAATGTCCTTTAGTTGTTTGTGCCAAAGTTCTTCTTTCGAAAGGGATTTCGAAAAATACAAATACAAAAAGAAAATCATTAATAATTTCGAGTTGGTAAGTACATAAAGCATATTTCATTTCTCTCCTTTCGTAAAGGACACTCGAGGATATTTAAACAATACAAGGATATGGCTTTGTTCCATCCGCATCCGCTTTTGTGTGGTAGGGGATTTTAATTGCAAGCGGTTTTATTTATTTATTTATTCTTCAGTTCTGTAATTTAATTTACTTATCTTTTTGTACTATACCTATGTATATGTGTGTATGTATGTACGAGTATAATGTAAGTATTTTGTATCGTTAAAGTCTCAAAGTCAAACAACATTTTTAATTAAAATACACGATCTGAAATGACAAATCTTTTTGAGTGTACCTACATATAAGTACAATCTAAAGATTTTAAACGACTTTATACATTAACTTGTGATCTAGGCTCATCCATGGGGAAAGTTTACTATAGAGATTTTCAGCAAATCTCTGGCCTAAGATGAGATGAACAAAAATGTAAATGGTGACTTCTGAAACTCTACACAGCATTGTAGAAGTCTAACTCGACTATATTTTATGCCTCCAAGTTGCTTTAGTTATTTTCTTTAAACTTAAGAATAAATTAAGAAATGACCTAAAGGCGATAGGATTCGAACAGGGAATAGGATTCGATTCTTGAATTTTAGGTTTCTCCTTGACAACATGTAACGCAAGAATATCCTCAATTCCTTCAAATTGAAAGGTAGTTCCTGCGAAAGTACCTCGAAATATTTATTCAAAATAGCTTTTAACAGCCTTTAGTCCATAAAAATTGATACTAATTCTATATACTACTGAAATAGAACATCCAAGTAGAAGTCTTAGCGCTTTTTAATTGGACTTGTTGAATTTTTTTTATGAACTAAAAGCTGATATAAGCTATTTTGAATAAATAATTCAACAAGTCCAATTTAATAGTGCTAAGTCTTCTACTTCAGTACGATTTTGAAGATATATTTACTTCTTAATTTAAATAAATTTTGTTTTTCAATTTTAGTTACGAGATTTTGACGTTTCGCGATTTGAGTTCTTGTAGAATTTGGGTAGTCTGGATTTTGAACTTTCTGGATTTTATACTTTTTGGATTTCGGGCTAACGGGATTTTTTGTATTTTTAGGACTTTACGGAATTTAGGTTTTCGAGATAACGGGTCTTTGGGATTTTGGGTTTTCTGGACTTTGAGTTTTATGAATTTTTTTCAGATTTTTGGGTTTCAGGATTTTGGGCTTTCAGGATAACAGAATTTTTGGGTTTCTGGATTTTCTGGACTTTGGGCTTTCTGTATTTTGAGTTGTATTGATTTTGGGATTTATGAATGTGGAACTTTCTGCATCTTGGACGTCCGGAATAATGGTTTTTCGGAATGTTGGGTTTTCTTGACTTAAGGTTTCTATATTTTAGACTTTCTGAATTTAGAGTTTTCGAAATAATGAGCTCTTAAGATTTTCGGTTTTTAGGATTTTGCATTTTTGTGAAAAAAATATTGTTTTTTTTGGACTTTGGGATATCTGGATTTTGAGCATGCGCGATAATACTTTTTCACCATTTTGGGTTTCCTGGGCTCTGGGTTTTCCGAATTTTGGTTTTTCTATATTTTGCATTTTGCACTTTCTGGATTTTTTGTTTCCAGTTACTATATAGAGTTTTTGGGATTAAGTGCTTTCGTGATAAAAGTTTTTTTCGGGATTTTGGGTTAACTGGATTTTGGGTTCTCTGAATTTTAAGTTTTTTTTGGGATTTTGGGTTTCGAAACTTGGGGTTTAAGTAGACAAAACTAACTTTCGTAGTAAATTAATAACAGAAAAAAAGTCAGTTAGTGTATATGTAGGTATACTTGTAAATACATACATATTATGTCTCTAATAAAGAAAATTTATTTAATATTTTATAGCTGCCTCGGTAGATGTTGGTTTGCCATTTCTGGTACTGGTAATGGATAACACATCAATCCGCTTTTACTCCGAGTCCGACTTGACTCCGCATAATCATTCCGCATCATCTCTGGCTGTATCCGTGTTTACTCCATTATTGTATCGGGTTTTTCAATAAGAGCGCTACAAAAGTTTTTTTTTAAATAAAACAAAAACGATTTTGGATATCAATGAAATTCTTTATTCCTGTGAAAGTTCGATGCCATTATGTATGGAAATCGATTTCTTTTGCATGTCCACCACGGGCATGCTTGCAGAAGTCCAGACGCTGAACCCAATTTTCGACGGTTTTCAAGCATAAATCGGCCGATACTGCTGCAATTTCATGTTCGATATACATACGAAGTTCATCAATCGTCGCTGGCTTGTTGGCATAGACCATAGCCCCACAGGAAATAGTCTAACGGCGTCAAATCGCACGACCGAGGCGGCCAAGCGACTGGACCATTTCGTGAGATAACACGTTCTCCAAACTTGGCTTCCAATAAATGGATTGTGACATTCGCTGTGTGGCTTTTGGCTCCGTCCTGTTGGAACCAAATGTCCTCCAAGTCCATATCATCCAATTGGGGCCAAAAATATTCGCTTATCATTGAACGGTAGCGATCCCGATACAAGAACGGCCCAATGACGCCGCCGGCCCATAAAACACACCAAACCGTAATTTTTTCGGGATGCAATAATGACTCATGGAGTACGTGTGGATTGCTGCCTGACCAATAGCGCATATTTTGTTTATTGACGAAGCCATTCAGCCAGAAATGAGCCTCATCGCTGAAGATGATTTTTCGATGAAAATCCGAAACATTTTCAAGTTGTTGCTCAGCCCAATTCACGAACATACGATGCTTCTGTTGGTCAAGCGGCTTCAGTTCTTGCGTCAATTTAATCTTTTAAGGATGTAGGCCAAGATCTTTTCGCAAAATTCGCCACATTGACGTCACAGAGATGCCCAACGCTTGAGAACGACGTGTGAGAGACACATTTTGGCTTTCTGCAACTGAAGCCTCAGCGGCAGCAATATTCTCGACACTACCGGCACTTATTTGTCTTACTGGCACGGGAACATTTTGTACTGTGCATGTCGATTCAAATTTTTCCACTAGGCGCTCAATTGTTAATCTGCTAAGACGATTATGACGACCAGAAATTGGACGTAGCGCTCTTAACGTTGGGGCCGCTGACTCCGAATTTCGGTAGTAAATTTTAATAATTTAGACTCGTTGTTGGCTCGTATCTCTTTCCATCATGAAATGGAAACCTTACTGAAGAGAAATGTCAAAAGAGCGGCAAGAAATATGGCGTCGTTTGCTGTCCCTGTTGCTCTACTTTTGTAGCGTCCTTGTTGAAAAACCCTTTGTATGCATACATATACAATTTATAAGTAACTTGACCACAGCACCACCTACTTATTTAGTCAACACCAAATATGCCAACATTTTTGAAAAACTATATGGCGTGACAAAAGTGACACCTGAAACGCGAGAGATTTAACTTTAAATAATAATATTTTAATGGACATAAACGAACGTAAAGTGCAAAAACAAAAATGGAGAAGATTTATTTTTAAATTCAATAAAATAAAAGTGCGTATACGCCCAAGTGTACCACACTGTTTTTTAGTTTTATTTTAGAGAAAATAAAATTACGAGATATTTACGGCATTTTTTCAGGCTGGTCATAACTAAAATCTCAAAAATATCTGTTTCAATTTTACATGAAGTTAAAATGACCACCATTTTTTGAAAAAGTAAAAAAGTAAAAGTAAGTAAAGTAACAATAACCTTTGACCCGATTTTCCGATGTTGCGCCATCTATGTGGTTGTTAAGATCTTTTCAACTCTCTTGCCACCTATGGATATCATCAAAATCCCCAGTGTATGTTTGTTTTATCAATGCTGTAAACTTTTGCCCTGTAGACAATGACCTCATAAGTCCCTTAAAAGTACCTAAGTATCCACAAAATAAAGACATCAAAGTAAAAGTTCTTAAAAAAAATCTCATAATACTTTTAGAATCATAAGTTTGAAAGAAGATAGCCTCATCATTTTTTTACCTTTTATTTTTTTTTATTCCAATATCATCTGCCCCATATGAATTGACATCTTACAATAATTTATTCATGTAAACGTCAAATAAATCATTTTTACTACCACTTAGTCTCGGTTAGTATACCATATACATAAATACAAAGTAAACATAGCATGAAATATTCCACGAGGGCCAATTTATTTTCATTCCCTCTTATGTATATATTTACAACAAGCAGCTGGTTAAGTGTCAGAATGAAAAGAACTCTTTTTTAACAGATCAATATATATTCACAACTGTCAGAGTAGATATAAACACATACATACATATGTAGCTATAGAGGTAAATGTATAGAACTCTCGACTAAAAAATCCATATCGAATGTCATTCTTTTATTGTAAGCCATATCTTTTCTGGGGATCCTTAAGCTTTTTGAGAAAAAAAGGCTTATTTGCGTTTTCGTTTTTTCATTCATAAGCATAAAAGGCAGGATAAGCATGATGATACTTTCCACGAGGTGTTTTTTTTTTTCTTATTTTTCATTTTTTGATGGTTTCGTTCGTCATTCAGTGATAAAAGACCGAAAGAACAGTCAATCACAAGTGTCGGGAATTTAAGACTGTTCTTCACCAACTGTTCCATTTTTTATACCAAAAGACATCCATTTGATGCGTCCCATATTATGTTAAAGGATGACAGCTACTCTCGTTCTAATTTTCGTTCCTCCTAAAAACTCCCACATTCAATGCGGGTGGAATCATCCAAAGTGGTGGTATCATAGGCTGCTACTTTTGGTGGTGGATTTTATGGGGCGCTCTTATTTCAAAATGAAAATTTTACCAGATAGGAAATGGACACACATAGTTTGTTGGTTATTTTTTAATGTATCTAATATTTATAAGGTGATCTATATTTAGTTGCTAAAAATATTTTAAGAAACAAGAAAACAGTAATTTGGATATTTTCAGATATATTAAAAAAATAATACCAACTATAGCTAGATTCACACTATTGCAACAATTGTACGATACACGCTTCTATTACGAAAAGTATAGTCTTACACAAGAAACAAAGACAAAAATGAAGGGGACGAGTCATATAATCCGTTGTGTTGACGTATACAACTGACCAGTGTTGCCATAAAATATTTATTGAAATTGGCAGATTATTACATCAGAAATCGGTGTTAATCCGATTAAAAAAAGGTGAAATCTGAAATAAATAGTTTGCTGTTTTTTAAGACAAAAAAAAGGAAAAATAGACTTTCACTAAGAATGTAAGTTACAATTGTCATTCATTAACATATAAAAAGGGACATTGCAGGTTTGCACAAGTTGTGTCTAGAATCGCTTAAGCTACAATTTTTATGTTCACACTTTTTTCAAAAAAAAAAAAAAAAAAAATACGAATACTAACATAAAGGGTTTTCCAATAAGAGGTGTTATTTTGATATTCAAAGAAAATGGCATTTTTTGAGAAAAATGATCGGATGTTAATTTCATTATAAAGAGGAAGGTATGCCGTTAATAATGGAACACAACATCAGCCAAATGGCCGACACGACCACGCTTACAGGACCATATCCTTTTCATGAAATTTTCCATAACCAAATCGCAAAGTGGCTGCCCTATGTCCTCGATAGCCTCACGAATTCCATCTTTGAGGTCTTGAATCGACGCTGGGCTGTTGGCGTAGACCTTATCTTTCACGTGGCCCCAAAGGAAGAAGTCGCAAGGTGTTAAATCACAAGATCTCGGTGGCCAATTGTGATCACCTCTTCGAGAGATAACACGGTCCGGAAACTTTTCCCGTAAAAGATCGATGGTTTCATCGCTTGTGTGGCACGTAGCGCCGTCTTGTTGAAAGTAAACGTTGTCCAGATCAATACCATCCAATTCCGGCCATAAAAAATCATTAATCATCTCTCGATAGCGCAATCCATTGACCGTAACTATTACTCCAGCCTCATTTTCGAAAAAGTAAGGTCCAATGACCCCGCCGGACCATAAACCGCACCAAACAGTCACGCGTTGTGGATGGAGAGGCTTTTCAACAATAACTCTGCGACAGTTTTGCTTGTTGACGTAGCCTCCGAAGTGGAAATGGGCCTCATCAGTCAAGATGATTTTTCGATGAAAGTCCGGATCATTTTCATGCATTTCAAGGACCCAATCAGCAAAGACACGACGTTGTTGATGATCAACCGGCTTGAGTTCTTGTGTTAACTAAACTTTATAAGCCTTAAGACCCAAGTCTTTATGCAAAATACGGTGTAATGACGTTTGTGGAATGCCTAATTCCAAAGAACGACGAGGAATGGACAAACCTGGGTTTTCTTCAACACTTTGGGCGACAACAGCAATATTCTCAGTTGTTCTTGAGCGACGTGCACGGGTTTTATTCTTCACATCACTAACTTGTCCCAACAGCTCGAATTTGTCCACCAATTTCTGTATTGCGGTCCGACAAGGTGCTTCACGACGACCCAAAAATGTTTTAGTTTTACGAACCGTCTCTGCCAAATTTTCACCTTTTTTATAGTGAATTTTAATAATTTCGGTGCGTTGTTGAAGCGTGTATCGTTCCATTTTTATCAATGGCGTAGTTTCTATTTGTCAAATGTCAAAAAATGACAGCTTCAAAAGTGACAGCTACCGAAATAGCTGGCTATTCAAAATAACACCTCTTATTGGAAAACCCTTTACATACATATGTGTATAGTTGTAAAGATACTTAGGTATACAGAAGACGGAATTTCACCCATTTCACTTCCTCCTAAAAATCACATCCCTGGTCAAAATTGAAGGTAATATTTAGATTTTTAGGAAATGCTTCAAACAAAAAAATAAATCTATCAAAATCCGTAAAAAGTGTTAACTTCAAGTTCATTTATAATTTTCATCTGAAATAGCTCTAAAATCGGGAGAAATACGATAAATCGGTGTTTCTGGCAACGCTGCAACTGTCATCTCGATGAAATACACATAATCTTAAACGTAACGACTCATAGGCAACAAATTCAACAGACGCAATGCTAAAAGTAGATGACCTTTTAAATTTTCTCTCTGGCAGATGACATCAATAAAATTATTGTAAGTGGTTATTTGCCCTTTTGTGATTTTGTTATTTTTTTATTCTGCTGTTTTGTGTTGCTGTTTGCAAATTATCCGTTCATGAAAAATATAAAATAAAATATAAATGAAGGAGTGAAAGTATTTTCAATCCGTCCAAACATAACGTATTCATTGGAATTGGATCACGCTTATCCTTCCCATCCGTCCAGATCAACGGATCCGTTGTCGGAATGCATTCTACAGATTCTATTGGTCGGGGTCTGGAGAACGTATGCGTTTCCGATGGTGGATAATATACCATACTATCACGAAAATCATCTAATAACAAAAGAATTTTATACAAAAGAATATTATCCAACAAAGCTGAATTTCTACTAGTTACTAGTGTCAGGAGTCCGAAGGGAAGAAATAAAAAGGCGATCAGTTTATTTAACAAAGTAAAACAAATTAATTTATTTAGTTTCTATAAATAAGTAAAACTAAAGAGATTTTTTAAATAGCTCAACGATTTGTATTTGCGGACGGCTTCGATTAGTTTCGGACACAGACTGCCTCTCTCTCATCTCGGTTGCGGCGAGTATCACAGCTTATGTAGATATGATAACCGGTGCAGATGTTCAGCGTTATTGCTGTGTTACCCATTCGTAGGCAGATATTAGATGTGGGACTGACACTAGTTGGTTGTAAGGTGCCTTATGCGCCAGTTCTAATGTCATAAGTATGTTTAAATCTAATAAATAAATAAAGGGTGTTTTTTTTTTAAGACGTGTGGTTTTCAAGAAGAAATAAAACGCATATAATTTAATGTTATGGCCAAGAATTTAGCTTTATTATAAATAAATATAAGAGTTTGCCATTATGTTTTAAAAATGATTTCGGGCAAGTGGCCCACGCGGCTTGCTCGAATAAAGCCTGGAGGTCCAATTTTCTACCACTTTTTGCAGCAATTGGGGCCGTATGTCATCAATAACGTGCCGAATAATCTCTTCCAAGGCGTCAATTGTCTCGTGCTTATCTGCGTACACAAGCAACTTCACATAACCTTGAAAATTGGGATCAACGGCAATCTTGTGTTGGGCCCATTTGGGCACAATTTGGAGGCGTTGTTCAGATGTAAAGGCTTAACTACATAAGCAAAAAAGTACTTTTGTACAAAAGTAAAAATATTTTTTTCCCCACTAGCGCAGTTTTTTTGTGAAAAAGACTATACAAATTTTTTTTTAGACCAAAATTTAAGCTTTCTGCATCATTTTTATAAGTTTTCCAGTCAGAAAAACTATTCCAAAATGAGTTTGAAAATGATCACTTTTGTACTTTTTCACTTTTTGGGCTTATGTAGTTAAGGCTTAAGTCTATTAATTATAAAATGGCAAACCAAACTGAGCAAAATACAGTGACAACTGTCAAAAAGACCTACTCCTAAAAAAAGTATTGCCAGATTGAAAACCAAACGTCTAAGAAAAACAACCTGCATAAAAGTTGTTATCCCTTCTCCAAAATGTTTAAACATTTATTTCTGTTTTTTTCTTCTCTTTTGTTTAAAATTCGTCATTTGCAATTTATGAAATTGATTCACAAGAAACACAATTACGTTTATTCAGTATGAATTAGTCTGCATTTCTGCAATATTTTATATCCAAAATTATATCCTGGAATTTCATCTTTATTTAAATACTATAATATTGATAATCCAACAGAAGTTAAAGGCTCATATCGACTATTTTAAGGATTTTGTACAAATCAAACCATTCTCCACTGAAAATTATCGGCTGACGATGGACAACTACCCTCTTTTTAACTTGGTCTAGAGGGCAAGTATTGATATCGTGTAAGAAAAAATTGCGTGGTTGTAATCAAAACTAACACTTCGATGATATAGAAGTTCGAAAAGTGGGTTTTGGCATGCCGTCCGTCGGTCTGTGCGATTGTGTGTCTGTGCATCAGTGCGTCTACTATAATTTGAGATAGAGCCTATAAACGGATGGTCCGATTTGGACGAAATTCGGTACAGAGCATTTGTATGCAATTCGCTAGAAATGAAACTCGAATTTTTGCTTAAGCTCAACTAGAACAGGTAGCTGTCATACCTACAAGCATTTTTTTTTTATTTTAGATGGAAATTATTTCTTAAGCGGGTATACATTACTATTGAACCATTGACATTTATCTTCACGATTATATCTGCATTACAGTTGTTAACCAAAAGCGAAAGTTCGTTCGTGATTTGTCTGTGAATTTTTAACTAATTAGACTTAGCTTACTTAACGGCGCAGTAGAGGAAGGCCGCTTCTCAGGTGGCGCACAAGTAGAGAACCTCAACCAACTTGGCGTGCAAAACTGGGAACGAGCTGGCTGGAGAGGCATGTTGGTTGAAGCCCTGGTCCATGCCACACTGTAGAGCCACCTTAAGTGAGTAAGTAAGACTTAACTATTGTGAAGCTTGTGTTGCATGCAAAGTTACGAATGGCACATTTATTTAATTATTATCATTTATTGCACTTGATAGTAAAAATCTCAAATTGTACAGATGCACCCACTAAAGAGTTATTAGGTAATTTGTCAAACAACAACAATATTTAATTATCTCTGCTGAACGCTATTTATAACAAGTTATTCTGCTTTCCATAAATTATTAAAGAAAATATTTATTCATTCGTGAAATGGTTGGTTTTAAATTTGTGCATACCGATTTACTAGTCAATCAAATAAGTGCAAAAAAAAAATTGCTCATACGCCCCATAGTCCCCTCAGTTGTATACAATTCCTTATCTATGGACTTTTTTGTCTCAGCATACTGTATTGCCCCTTTTGTTTAAAAGATGGGAAATAAAACCTCACTCCTGTACGATTTTTTTGTTTGGTGTAGGCCTAACCTCAACCGCTTTATTGGCTCGAATACATAAGTTTATATTTTCAAACTCAAAATATAATTCATTAAATTTCAAGTAAAGCGCCTTTCTTATGTGAAATTAACAAATAAAATAAAATACAGATATAATCGCAATCAATTGTTGCTAGGCCTGTGAGTTTTCAATTCCAGCTCCTGATCACAATGATGCATAACGACAGAAAAATACATATTTTTTGCACATTTTACGATTTCTAAGACATGTTGTTTTTTTAGCTTTTTTGCTTAGTCATATATCCATTAAATTCACTTTTGCACTGATACAGGGTGTGGAGCGGGGCGTGGTGGTGCGTCATGGAAATAATAAAAAGAAATTAGAGTGACATATGATGCTCTGGTACGTGAGTGCCTCTTTAATTTTTTTTTTTTGTTCAAACAACAGCCAAATCACTAACGACAATAACGCACGACGCACAAAGACAATAGCACGAGGACAGTGATGATAACGACGGCGTGGCGATGAGGATGAGGACGAGGACACGTTAAGGCGCGGGATCTTAAAACGACTGAGCAAAAGTGAAAGTTTGTCAAAACGGTATTAGGGACATTTTATTGTGCTGCCACATACCAGGCAGAAGCAGGACAGAAGTGCACATAGCGAAAAGTGTGAGCAATGAGAAATGATGACAGCATAAGAGCTGTTAGCTTGAAGTGATGGTTGTTAAGCTAAAATTGCAAGTATAAATAACAATTTCACTTTGAATGATGATTGCCATCTGATGTTTCCATTTCATCATATAAAAAGGATAAACGAATGTATGTGTCGGCATAAAGGGGTACCTATACACAAAATACAACTGGCATAAAAAGGATGATGAATTTTGAATGAGTATTGTATTTTTTTTTAATTTATGTTGTTTTATTTTAATTTAAAGCCGCGTCCAGATCAATAAAAATTTGCGTTGTGCGCCGTGTTCGGCGCAAATAATTGTGTAGATGCAAAAAAATACGTCAATGTGGACGTCCGGGTGCACACAAATTTGTGTGTCAAATTCAACGCACGCTATCCGATTCCGATGGATTTTCGGCGCACACGAAAATATTTGCGACGCAAAGTTGTTTTGATGTGGACAAATTGATTCATCAGCTTATTAAAATTATTTTCCGCTCAAACTGAGCGCTGTTGCGTGGCACTCTTAAGCTAAAATTATTTCCGAAATAAGTTGAAATTTTCCGCGGAAATATTTGCGGCGAATAGAAAATTCAAGGCGCACGGCGCACAACGTAAATTTGTATTGATCTGGACGCGGCTTACTGCTTAAATGATACATTTTTAGAAAAACATAATTGATTGATTGATGGGTTCAAGTCAAAGTAAAAGAAATAAAAAATAAATTTGATAGCGTGACAGCTCATGTAGAAACAAGGCCTAGTGACTTATTACGGGTTACTACAATACTGAAAATCTTAATTTTTCTTGAAAGCTGAAGTTTCTGATATAATTTCGCTGGATTAAATCTACAATTAATTGTCCGTGTCCGTTTCTCTATTATTAAGGGTATTCATGCAACGGCGAAAAACTCGGATAAACCTCAGAAACCAGGGGCCGAATTACCGCATCAGTTATCGAGTAATACGTGACTAAATTATGTGATTTTGGCATTACCGCTCACGTTATGGAGTCATCATTCCCATAGGTTTTACTCGTTCATTCGATCACTGATGGCACTCACTCGATCAGTCACTGATGCCGTAATTTGGCCCCAAATAATTTTATCTCCGCAAAAACGAGCTGTCAAAATTTGTATGGGAATATTTTTCTGCAGATCTGATAAATTTATCTCATCAATTTGTTGCGAAAGGGGTTAAGATAAACGTGATGAATTTAGAACTGACATTTGTGGTGTATTTGGTGTGACATTTCACAAGTATTTCTATGGGGTGTTCATGCAACCGTCCTGCGGAAAGTTATATTTTTCTGCAAAGCGGAAATTCAACTCGTTGCATGAATACCGTTTTTATCTTTAAGTATACAAAACAAAAATTGTTGTTGTTAGAAAGTGGATGCACGACACAATAGCAATGGTTTTAAAGCTTTTATTGAGCTACAAACATTTTTTAGAGGTATAGAACTTTGAAATGGAATAAAACAAAGATGATTTTTTTTAAATTGACATGAAATTTACTTTATTCGAAAGACATTAGCATTATAATTTAAATATACTTTTTGGCATATGACCGCCACGACTGGCTCGGACGTAGTCTAATTTTAAGGTCCAATTTTCCATGACTTTTTACAACATTTGTGGCCGTATATTGGCAATAACGCGGCGAAAGTTGTCCTCCAAATGGCCAATCGCTTCGGGCTAATCGGTGATGACTAGCGACTTCACATATCCCCACAGAAAGTAGTCAAGCGGCGTTAAATCGCACGAACTTGGAGGCCAATTCAGGGGTCCGTAACGTAAAACTATGCGGTTGCCAAACGTTTCCTTCAATAAATCAATTGTGGCAGGAGCTGTGTGTGACATGTTGCGCCGTCTTGTTGAAACCACAGCTCTTGCACATCATGGTTGTTTAATTGATGAACGAAAAAGTCAGTAATAATGGCTCTATAGCGGTCACGATTGACTGTAACGTTCTGGCCAGCATCGGTTTTAAAGAAGTACAGACCAATTATTCCACCAAACCATAAAGCACACCAAACGCTCAGTAATTGTGGATGTAACGGTGTCTCAACATACACTTGGGAATTATCACTACTTCAAATATGTCAGTTTTGTTTATTGACGTATCCTTTCAACCAAAAGTGAGCTTCATCGCTAAACAAAATTCGATTGTTTTGGGCCCATTTGGGCACAATTTAGAAGCGTTGTTCAGGCGTCAGTATATTTATGTTAAAATGCCAAACCAAACGTAAAATAAATAACTTGACAGCTGACAAAATGGCTGCCAGTTTAAATAGTGTTGCCATTTTAAAGTTCTATACCTCTTAAAAAACACCTCTTTTATATAGAATTTTGCTCAAGATGCGACAAAAGGCTAGGCCGTGTAGATCGGGTCAAGATAGGAGACAAATCGAGGGATCTTTTTTCTACTACCTAGGCGGGAGGAGCCCCGGGGATAAATTTTTAAAAAAGTAATTTCATATTTGTTATCTACAACTAATGCATTTTTAATCCACATATATGTTTTATTTTAATCCACTATGGGTTCTTTTTAGGCATTCTCCTTTGTTTTAGTCAATAGTTTTTGAAAAATAGATTTTCACTCAAAATTTTGAAAAAAGGAGGAAAATACTGCTCAAAATTTAACAATATTAAGTTCCATTTTCTTTGTAGTGAGTTAAACCAGAGTTAGCTAACTATGTAAATAAATGAATCTACAGTTAAATGCATGCAAAAGGGACTATAAAGCTCGGAGGATAAAACAACATAAGAATTTGTTCAATTAATTCAGAGTTAACTCATCAAATTTGGTGGGTTAACTGGGGTTTACAATTATTCTCGCACTGAAAAACTATGCTTAAATATTATTTTTGTTTTTAATAATCAATGCTCATAAATACGTAATATCAAATGCCTAGAACTCTTGTGGTTTTTGGGAAAATTGAGAATATCACAAATGAGTTTCGATTAATTAGACTTTAATCCGTTGCTTAAGTTGCTTTAAAGATCCTATTTCCACTACGTAAAGGTATTAAAGTAGATTCAGTTGTCTAGTTAGCAGTTAGTTAACCTACCCAAACAGTATATGGATTACATGTTTGTGTCCTAATTCGATATTATTAATTGTTTTTGTTCACATATTATTGCATTTAAACAATTAAGAAAAAAATGAAGGCTAATAAACATGAATACAAAAATTTATTGTTTTACTACTTTTGACGTTTTCAACATTTCCTCGTTCAAAACATCATAACTATATATAATGGGTGATTTTTTAAGAGGTTTAGAACTTTTAAAAAAAAAAAAAACACAAAATATTCGAAAAAATGAATGAAATATTTATTTGAATCGATAGTTTGAACCTTGCAATTTAATGTTTAAAGATAATTTCATGCAAATGTTGACCGCGGCTGCGTCTCAGGTAGCCCATCCGCTGAGGCCAATTTTGGCATACTCTTTTACACATATCGGCCGGTATCTCACGAATGAATGCATGGATGTTGGCTTCCAGTGCGTCAATCGAAGCGGGCTTGTCCCTATAGACATAAGCCTTGACATACCCCCACAAAAAATAATCTAATGGGTTTCAAATCGCACGATCTAGGCGGCCAATTGACCGGCCCGAAACGTGAAATTAACTGTTCACCAAACTCGCCTCGCAATTGCGCCATTGTTTCGCGTGCTGTGTGGCATGTGGCACCGTCTTGTTGAAACCACATATCATGCAAGTCAAGAACTTCCATTTCGGGCAAAAAAAAGTTTGTTATCATCGCTCGGTAGCGTTCACCATTGACAGTAACGCTGCGATTCGCATCATCTTTGAAGAAATAGGCCCAATAATGCCGCCGGCCCATAAACCGCCCCAAACAGTGGCTTTTTCGGGATGCATTGGTAGCTGTTGCAATGCTTCTGGCTGATCTTCACTCCAAATGCGGCAATTTTGCTTATTTACGTACCCATTCAACCAAAAATGAGCCTCATCGCTGAACACAAGCAGCGCGCGATGAACATTTCGAACCGAGCACGAATTTTGATAGTAAAATTCAATAATTTGCAAGCGTTGTTCATTTGTAAGACGATCCATGGTTAAATTGCAAACCAAACTGAAGCTGTTTGACAGTGACACAAGGTACTAAACACACGTCAGCTGTCAAAACCAGTGTTGCCAAAACCAAACCAGCTAAAAAATCACCCGTTATTAAACTATTAGTGTGCCTAACCTTCAATATGTGGCTACATTTTACAATTTTTAACCACAAGATCCAGTTCATGGCTCTTGTGGTTAAAAATTCGTTTCACAAATAAAAACAAAAATAAGATTGTCTATATCTACTAAGTTTTAGCCTCTTGTTCATTCAATATATTGCTATCACCATTTTGGGAGGGATCAAATTTGTGTGAAAGAAACGTGCAGTTTTTTTTTTGTTTTTGATGAAATGTGATAAATTCATGACCCTTAATACTTAAAACGCCTTCTCTCCTCATAGTCTATCGAAGTATAAACACTTAAGAAATAAGTTATTCGTGTCAGGTTCTCTAATGGCTTTGCAATTATCACTTATATACGCCAGAAGTTAACACCTCTGTTTCCGTTAAAACATTCATTTCGATGAAGCATCATATTTCTTCCTGATTTCTTCGGGGGTTGCTTACTGCTTGCTAAATTTCGTGCGCCTCCATCGATACTCGAACCTTTTTTGTGCCCATGCCAATGCCGGTATGTCTATCATGTTTCAGTTGTTGGCTTGTCGTACATAAATTTATTCGCAGGAGTATTTTATTGACGGCAACGTCAGTTGCGAATGAAATATTTTGCCATTTCGTCGATGTGCGACGTGCGACTTTGGGAGGATTGGTTCCGCTTCTTCTCCCGTAGTTTGATACTCGGTTTAGTTTTTAGATAATCCAGCCGACTCGGTTACGGTATTCGTTATCATGGAAATGGAATGGAAATAGGAATAGGAATAGGAACACACCCTGGGGCTCTTAGGACAAACAAACGTAATTGGCGTGAACTATACCCATGCGGACGGGGTTGTGTTTAACACAGACGATATAGAACTAAGAACTCGTAAGGGCAGCTAGTTGTGCTAAGCTTATGTAGGTGTGGTAGCATTTATATGAACATTTAACAAGGTTATGTTGAAGCTGAAAGTGTAATAACTGTAAATTTGTTTTAGCATTAAACTTAAGGCTCTTGCGGGTATAATTTATTAAATAGCAATGTTGGCTGCTAGTAATTTCGTTTCATACTGACTTGGGATTATGTTGATGTTGATGATGATGATAGCAATTTGAAATAGCTAGTGGCTTTGAAAAAAAAAAGGATTTCCGCAACCCTAATTTTCAAACTAAGGGATCTGATGCCTACCTTCGAGGAAAGAAATAATAAGTTTGAAGTTTATTTTCCATTTTTCATCTTTAATTTTTTGTTTTCGTCCTGATTTTAAGGAATTTTTTATTTCGATTATATTCCTACAGCTGTTTCATTCTGTTTTTTTTTTTTTCATCGCATGATGCGATACAAGGGGCTTTTCTCCTTCCTTGTTCTCTGTTAAATTAATGTTTGTATCTTAAGGAGATGACTTTGCATAAGTGATTGAAAGAAAAGGGTTAGCTCATTTAGATTTTAATATTATCATTAATGTTAATTTAATTCCCAGCACAAAAAGATAAACAACAAACAAACAAAAAAGGAACAAAAACATAATACGATGAGGAAGACTTAAGGTTACTTAAGATTGGTTTTTTATGGGATCAGGGTTTTACATACCTACCTATAAGCTTAAGGGAAAAATTAATTACATAATTAGTAATTTGATTTTTGGAGCAAAAACACACATATATATGAAGGTAATTTGAGAATAATGTTTAAACGATAATGCCCAAGGCGGAGGGAGGGTACACCTAAGTTTCTTAAGGGATTTTTTCAAACGATTTTCAATTAAAAAACCTAACATAAATTAGGTGGCAAGTGTACCTTTATACATATTAGGGTTTTGCAATTGGGGTGGGTAGATATTGGCGGCCTGCGGTGGCCATGTTGTTTTGGTGACATCTGGCAACTCGGTTGTTCATTAATCAATTACTTATGTCAAATGACCATGGCAAGTTATACGATTGAACAGCACGTCCAAATGATAAAACTTTAACATCAAAATATTTTGTGTCAACGATACGTGCGTTTGCTTGAAGGGGATCTTCAGGGGCCGAATTACCGCATAAGTTATCGAGTAATACGTGACTGAATTATGTGAGTTTGGCATTACCACTCACGTTATGGAGCCGTCATTCCCAAAGGTTTTACTCGTTCATTCGATCACTGGTGGCACTCACTCGATCAGTCACTAATGCGGTGATTCGGCCCCAGATTTTGGTCACTGAACGTACCCGATATCCTGCTATGCGGATTTTCGTAACGTAACGTGATGCAGCGTAAAGTGTCACTTGGTAACGTCGCACAGAGGAAAGTCCACGTTTTTATTTCACTCTACGCCGCATAGATGTTTACACATCAAAAATTTAAGTTGGCGCAGTGGACTGAGAAATAAGGTATTTATTACTTTCTAAAGAAACCAAACTAGTGGCGTCCTGTTGAAACTGAGACTATACAGAAAACAATGCAGCTTAGAGTGGAACACAAACCCACTTTTCTAAGATTTAAAACAAACTGGATCAGTCAAAACGTGTTTTCTGTCTTATGAAACAAGAAAACATTGATTCTTATGAACAAAAACACACCAACCAGGCAAATCCAAAAACAAAACAACATGTTTTTATTAATCGTTTCCGAAAATACATGGCCTTGTAGTCAGACAACGCACACCGAATGAAAATATTTTGTTTTAAACCAGCGTAATTGCGATTAATACAAGCGTCCTTATGGCTTAGCCCACAGCACATGCGACGAAATAAAAAAAAAGGAATGGCGAAACGGAAATACACATTTCGTGTGCGATGGCAGGAACTTTGTTTTTTAGAAACAAAATTTCGTTCTTGTTGCTTGTTTGTCACGAGTTTTAAGTATTTGGAAGTTCTCGTTGAAATTTTTTTGTTTTGTTTCATTTTATCTCAACGCACACCAAACGAAACACAAATGAGAAAAGGTTTTGTTTGCTTCATTGTGTTTCGTTCGGTTGGTGTGTTGAAACAAAACACGTTTTCTAGCCTTGTGAAAAAAAAAAACGTTTTGTCTCATCCGATGTGTTTCCAGCCTAAGTATAGGCATAATCAAGCACAACATCAACTGCACCATTACCACCCATTATCTGTGGCCATAGGCATCGATATATTTTCATACAATTTTTTTACTTCTCAACACTAATTTTGTACAGATAGGCAAGGCATATTAGCCACATGAAGATGAGAATCCCCGGCAGCCATTTTAAATTGCCTACAAGCTTGAACTGTCAGATAACAGATACAAAATGAGAATGTGTGTATAAAAACCTCACACAAAGACAGTAGGGATCTTCAGACACCTGGTTAAATTGTTGTTGCAATTCACATCTATTCATCGACGCGGGATAAAATTACAAATACAACAATGTAAACAAATGGGATTTGGATGGTGAAACGTACGAAACATTCTCATCTTCATATGGCTAATCTGTGGGCAAGGCATCCAGACCTTCACTTTAGTTTTTCGGCAACATTTTATATTATTTCCACCAGAATAGGTTCTTCCCAAAAATGAAATTAAATAACCACAAAATAAGCCAAATCTATGGAGTGGCAATAATAGTAGTATCTGTATACATTTCACATGAATGTTTTAGAAAACCCTAATCAATATACATAAATACGGCAAATTATTTAAAACATAGAGTCATGGATTTTAATGGTCTGTTGTCAAAAATACACAATATTTGTATTCTATTACCCTATCATGGTCTGATTATTTAAAGCTTATAAGCTTCATTTTTAGCTAATCAATTTATATGTACACATATTACTTGCTTTGTTTAGTAGATACTAAATTCAGAAAGAGAGTAGATACTAAATGGAGAAAGAGAGTAAAAGTCAAAGTGAACAGTTGAAATTACAAGAACGTGTCAAAAGAAAATTCATAATTCTGTTTCAAGTTAAAAATAAATACTTAAACTGTGTGGTAAATTTACCTTAGTAATATTACTTACGATTAGCATTAAAGTTTTGGTGAGTTCACTTAATTTCACTTATAAATTGGAAAAACAAAAAGTTCGTCGTAAGTAAGATTCATAGCGGTAAGCAAAATGAATCGGACACCACCACCGTCATCGCTACAGAGTTGTAATTCCGCACATCAATCTCAGAAAAGACCACATAAGGAGGTTGTACCCGAGTCACCTTTGAGTGGTCGAGCTGGAACCAGTAAAGGACCCGCAGTGGGGACAATGGAAGTTGCGGATCTAAAGAAGTTGATCGAGGAATCCATGTCTAAAATGCTAGACGTCAAACTCCAAGATTTGCCAACCAAATCTGATTTTGAGGGGATCCGTGCGGAATTGCAAACTCTCCAAAGAAACAATGATGACTTGCAGGCTCAGGTAAAACATTTTGGTACTCGCTGCAGTACACTGGAGCGCCAAGTTGAGTTGTTGCAGTCGAAGGCCAATGAAAAAAACGTCTTTGTTCACCTTCCGATACAGGGGGGTGAGGATGCCGGTTTAAAAGCAAAGGAATGTTGCTTAAACCTGTTGCAAACCAACGAAGACATCATTGCAACAACGAGGGTCTTGAGGTCGAACAACAACAACACAGCAAATGTCATCGTCAAGTTGCACAAAAATGAGGATGTTGGCCGACTTTTAAAAGCCTCATCAACATTGCGAAACACGGGAATTCATCTGCATCGTGATCTACCGGCTACTGTACGAGCACGAAGGAAGAAGTTAGTTACTTTGAAAGCTGAAATTCGAATTAAAAGTAAATTTATAAAAACACAACTCAGAGGACAAACATTGCTCGTGGAAAATAAAGCATTCTATTATGACAGCGAAAACAATTTAATGTGTGACGGCGAGTGCGGAATGTCATTGTTACGTCAAATGGTGGATGACAGCTGTAATAGGTGCGTTCCAGGGCAAGACAACCTAATTGATGTAAATGACAGTGCTTCTCAAATAGGTCCTCAAACTGTTAGGAGGCCTCGACCTTTATTTTAATATTAATGCCGTCTGCCAATCAAATAATGTAAAAAGTAGAAAAGAAAAGAATGTAAATGTTAAGAATTTTAGTTCAAAATGTAAAATTTTATCATATAACATATCTGGGCTAGGTAATAAGAATTTATATATTGATTTTTTTAATTTTATTAACAAATTTGAATTTATTTTTTTATACGAAACATATTTAACCGATACCAACCTTACCTGTTATGAAAATAAGTTTCAAAACTACGAGCTAAGAATTGTTCCGGCTATAAGAAATCATACAAGAGGGAGAGCAAGTGGGGGATGCATATTCGGTGTGAAAAAGGATTTGAAGAGTAGCGGCTATGAATTTAAGTTCCATAATGATATTATTTACGTAGATCTAAAAATAGATGGCGAAATATTTCGTATTCTGCCATTTTATGTTAACTGCAATCATTGGGAAACGGATTTTGATAAAATTAAGGAATTTAGTATGTGTGGTACAATTTCAAATCTGTTAGTGGTTGGTGACCTAAATGCAAGAGTGGGTACAACAGGAGGAGTAGAAAACCATCAGAGAGGTCATTCCAGACAGTCTAAGGGTACAATAAAGAATGGCAAAGGAAATCAAATCCTGGAATTGTGCAACTCTATTGGACTTCGAATCCTTAATGGTACCAGTGAAGGGGATAAACTGGGTGAATATACGTTTGTTGGCAAACAGGGAAGCTCTGTCATTGATTATGGGCTTATAGGAGAGAATTGGAATTCCGTGATCACTGATTTCGAGGTGGAGCAAGTTCCGTATTCGGATCACATGCCAATCGTTATTTCATTCAGCATCGGAGCAATTCAAAATGAGGAAAGGGTAAACCTTAAGCTCATGCCTAAACTACGCTGGAAAGATTCTAAGGCTGCTACATACAGGACTCAATTAGATTTATTCCTGAGGGCACAAGAATCTAATGATCTGAGAAGCATCGAAAATTGTATAAAAGATGCGGCCCCAGTAAACAACCAAGGCAGACAAAATTGTTTGTTTAAAGAGCCCTGGTTTGATTCAGCATGTATGAAGGCAAGAAACCAATCCTACACTTGGCTAAATCGATATAGGCGATGCAACGAAGAGTCCGCGAAACGGAACTATTTGCAACATAACCGAAAATTTAAGACACATAGCCCACAGCAGTAAATACAAAATATTTGAATCGGTAGCTGAGTCCACATTGCTGTATGCAGCACAAGTTTGGGGTAGTAAGAAATATGAAACGGCTGAGCAACTCCTCCGATTTTATATCAGAAGGATATTTTGACTACCATCAAATGCGCCAAATTACATGCTTATGCTAGAAACCGGTATCTCTCCTTTATTTATTAAAACCCTTAAATTGCAAGTGGACTACATATGTAATGTCCTGGATATGTCCGATGAGCGTCTCCCAAAAAAAGCAGCACTTCATACTATTAATAGCAGATCAGGTTGGTTTGGAGAATGGATAGAGCTAGCTGAAGAAGCGAATATAGAACTTGCGCCGGCTGAGTGCGGAATGTGGAAGCCTTCTTTGTATCAACTGATTTCTATCATTGACGATCGTTTTCGATTGAAGTTCGCAGCTGAAGCAGAAGAATCTATCTACAGAATGTTGTACAGTAAGCTGAACCACAACCTTAACCAAATGAACTATTTCCGAGATGACTACACCATTAACCAAATTTCAATGATGTTTAGACTACGAGGTGAACTTCTTAATCTCAACTTCATTCCGCATCGTGAAGATTTGCCCTTGCTGTGTGAAATATGTAATATGGGAGAAAGAGAGGACATTTTTCATTTTATCGGTAGATGTCCGGTACTAAGAGAAACAAGAAGACACTTTTTTGGAAGTGATTATCTATCAAAAGAGCTTACTATAAAATATTTAAATGAAATTGAAGTACATGTAATGTTCCAATATTGTAAAATAGCCTTAGCTTATAGAAACAGAATTATAAATGAAAATTTTTAAACAAAATCATAGTTTAAAACGTGATTTCTAATTGTATATGAAATTGTCAATCAACAGGCAGACGGCAAAAAGCCATGCTTTAAAGATATTTAATTTATTATGTATATGTAAATACTATTTATAGAAATAATAAAATCTAATCTAATCTAAAATCTACTAAATTCATATTTCCAAAACATACCACAATAATATCCCGACTTATATATGTAGTAGGATTATATAAATTGGAAACCGCAATTACATATTTAGACAGGACTTTGGGTTTTATTTATAAAACCACAGATTTTGACAGGAGCATATTTATACGAGCGGTGATATAAAAAGGACTCATGGTGTACATTTACACTCCGTATCCGTATACCACTTGGTTTTGAAGGTTATTTTTAATAAGACATATTAAATTTGGAAGTGACTCAAGACAAGGCAAGGCCAGGCCCAGGGCTCTCTACTTCGGGCACGCAGAATGGCGAAAAATTGTTAACAAATTGCAAAAAAAAAACTTTGAAAACAACTTTCTTAGCGGAGAGCGTTACACGGAATCTGGTGGCGAAGAAAGTAAAACCGGTGAGGTGATACAGATAGTTTTGGTGGTTATTGATTTTGACTCGCCGTAAAGAGAGGATTCGTAAAAAAATCGACCCCATGATTTTAATTAAAGGGACATTCATTTCGTGGTTTCAAGTTGGTAGTGCTGGCATTTGACACCTGTCAAACTCAGCTGTCATTTGAAATGTCATAATATTAGTAGAATAAGTTTGCCATTTACGATACTGGATCGCTTAGCAATCGAGCAAAGCGTTAAAATTATTAGAACTTACTACAAAAGTGGTGATTCAAACGTAGCCGCACTTTTCGCGCATTACGCGATGATTATGGTCGGCATAATCGACCGAATACGCAAGCAATTGGTAAAATTGTGAAATAATTTGAAAAGAGTGGAAGCTTAACTGATGTCGTAAGGCCTGTGGATGATCGTAATGCACGCTCAGTCGAAAATATTGCTACTTGAAGTGCAAGTGTTGCTGATGATCCAAATCTATCGATTTCCCAGCGTTCGCAGCAATTGAAAGTGTCGTACATCTCACTACGGCTTATTTTGCATTTGGATTTGCATCTCCATCGTTATAAAATTCAAATTACGCACCAATTAATCCTGCTAACCATTCACAATGCCGAAGATACGCTTCTTGGTTGGGAATGTAGGCTATCTCCCATACATTATATGGCAGCATCTTTATTTTAAGATTTAAAAATAAATTATGGTTTTAAAAAACTAAAGCTGTAATAGAAAACTGAACTAAAAAGCAGTGATGCCAAATGAAACCAAAAGAAGTACCTACATCATTGACAAAAAATCCCTACATTTTCCTTACACCCGCACAAAATGCGTAAAATAAATAAAAATAATAAAATGATATATTTTTTTTTTATTTTTCTCCTTTTTTATTTAATTTATAGTTTCTTATATGTGCAAATAAATCATAATAAAGTTAACAAATACTTAATACTATTACAACAAAATTTATTCGAAAATTCTTTTTGCATTAAAAAAATGCAACAACATTTTTTGCATTTAAAAAAAGGAAATTTAATTCGAAATTTGTTTGCATTAAAAAAAAAACGCAATTTTGATTCGAAAATTGTTTGCATTAAAAAAACAAAAATTTTTGCATTGCAAAAAATGCAAATTATATTCGAAATTTTTAGGTATGCATTAAAAAAAAATATAAATTTAACTCTTAATTTGTATTCATTAAAAAAATGCAAATTTAATTCAATAATTTTTTGGATTACAAAAATGCATATTTTATTCAAACATATCTTCCATTAAAAAAAATTATATTTTATTTGAAATTTTTTAAGGTGCATTTAATTTTTTTTTTTTTGAAAGTTCAAACTTGATTCATTTATTGCCCACTTTGAGAATCAATTATTTTTCAGGGCCCCAAAAAAAAGAGATAAAATAAAAATATTATTTTGCCATTTTTTCAATAATATTGAACTTTCTCAACAAATTATCCATAGTCCTCCCAAACTACTTTTTCACTACAAAATACTCTCAGGTCCGTTGCCGCCTCCCTGTGGCCCACTAGCTCCCACAGGCATCATCTCTCACTTTGAGAATCAATTTTTCTTTCTGCGCACTCAAAGATTTTGCCGCCCTTAGGCCTAAGCCTAAGCCTAAATCCACCACAGAGTATATGTATCATTCTTACATTCTGTGATTTGATTGATTTTCTGTGACATTCACATATGATTTGTGAATGGTTTTAAATTACCATCAAAATAAATCATACCTTCCTTAAACAAGTGATTCGGAGTGTATGTTTTTGGTTAACCCCAAATCAGGTCACAAAGGCCAGAGAGGTACATACATACGTGTAGAGTATGTACACAATTCTCTCGCCCGGATACGGATTCACACAAGCTGACATGAGTCAACGAAAAATTCAATTGAAATTCACTTAAAATTTCAACTTTGACAACGGATTGTTAATTAAACCAGAATATTCTGTCTGTCTCTGTGTGTCTCTGTACAATTTCCCCTCCTTGGCTTAAAAATTATTTTTCTGGACATAGCCACCAGGAGCCATAGGAGGAATATGAGAATATTCAAATGCTCATGCTCAGACACAAAACATTTTCCAAATTGAACTTTTCCTTTTGCAACTTCTTCTTCCGCTTACAAATCCAAATCCCAATTTGGATTTGAATCTTTTGATGTACAGACACCATACCATACCATACCATACCATACAAGGATGGTCCTTACATCTACTCGGCAGCAAGGAAAAGTTTTGGAGAAAAAACACACGTTGTTGCACTTGCAAATCGGTCGGGACACAGGACAGGATTATGAAGGAGGATTTGACTGAGAATCCTTCATTTTGTATTCAGGGAAAACTTTTCTCTTTGGTGTTCGTTTCGTATGCCAAAACTTATTTACGCTCGCAGCTGTCAGAAGTTGCACATTTGCTTAGTTAGCATAATTTGTCCCTGTCACAGTCATCCTCATCATCATCGTCGTCGTCCTCAAAATACAAAACGAACGATATTTGAAATGTTTGAGGTATGTATTTTCGTCCTGACAGCCGTAAGCCCTGGTAAAGATTTTTATGGTACCCCGCATGCTGCACAAACAAGTACACAAATCGAAGTACAACTGAAGTAATTAAAAATTCAAGCAACATGCACCAGCAACACCACCAGCAGTACCACACCAATAATAACATATTCAAGTCACATACACAGCCTGTATATTGTTTTATTTAAATTTATAGAACTGAAGTGGTATATTGTAGATATGTATGTATAATGTATATGTGGTTTTTGAAGCTTAAGGAGAATTCCCATCACCTCTGTAAATCCCAATAGACCCAAAGACAGGATTATGATTGCCTTGACAGTTTGCGCACGGTGACAATAATAATAATTCATCTATGTATATCAACGGAAATGGGGTGAACTATGAAAGGACCACACCAGCATTTCCCTTGACACCTAGCTCAGTCCTCGGGCTATATGACATTATAATATGACAGTGGTTTTGACTCCAAGTCGACCATGGTTTCTGGGGCAATTTATTAAGTGCTGCAACGAATGGGTTTCGCTTTTTGCCGATCTCATATATGTAGCTTGGTATGTGAAGCCTTGAGCAGAGCTCTTGTAACAATTTACCTCAGCCTATACACACTTCCATACAACACAAATGTGTGTACTAGCTTTTTGCCAGCCCTAAGCTATCATACAATACGCCACAAACAACCCTCATTGATTAAGAACAGTGTTGCCATAATTTAATTTTAAGATAAAGGATTCAAATTGGAAATAATAATTGTACATTAACACCTACATATCTTGCTCATTCGTTCGCAAAACTTGAATCTTTTGACGATTTGTGGCTTGCCATTTGGGTGAACTTATTTCACCAAATCAAACGTCCCTTTTGAAGGCAAGTATACAGAGGCTTACTTAAATTTTCATTTATTTAGCAATAATTGTATTTGCAGTTAAATTCACTGAACCTGGCAGTGCTGAAGTTAGAAAGGACGAAGGTCCCTGCGGTAGTTTGACATCGTAAGACTCGAAGCGAAAATAATCCTTTTTCGGTTCAGTGAAGCATAGGTTTTGCGACATTTAATATATGAAAACCTGTTGTCGGGAGAAACGCAGCCCTAGAGCTACCTTATTTAAAGGTAGAGACCTGAACGAAAAATGATGCCGATGTGGTCGTGGTTGCCGTTGCAAGTGCAAGACTGCAAACTATAGAGGGATGGCTATATGGGGTAGTGTTTTCCACCTTCCTCAAACATTTTGATGGGAGATAGAATTAGAGTGTGTCGGTTTATGGCACAGGAATATGAATTTGTGAATTCCCTAAGAAATATTATATTTCTAGCTGCTTCCTTGCTTGCTTTCCCGTTCGAAGTTGTGCATTCGTCGTCGCTTGCCTTGCTTCGTACGGTGAATATAATATTTCTAGGTTAACTTTTTAGAATAATATCTTTAGATTTCTTGTGAAGGTAGGTATATATGTACATAGCTTGGTATAATTCTTCCCAAGGATACGAAGAAGGAAGATTTTTTGTAAGAAAAATAAAAAATAAAATTAATAAAAAAATATGTGTACTTGCAAAGATGAAAAAAATTATTGCCAGCAGAGTTAGTGGTGGATAAATTTAATCTAGCTTGAAGGTATTAAGCGTTGTGAGGTGATAAATATTGCACTCACAGTTTCTTTAACAAATTCTTCATTAAATAAAAATCATATCCAACTCGCAAAATGGATTTTTCTCTGAAAAGAAGATTATATCTTTTCAAAGTGAAAAATTCTGTCCAAGGTTGAGATGGAAGGATAAATATCTATTCATATATAGTTACACTGCCGCTCATCTGAATAGGTTCAACATTTTTCATATCGTACTGCTGTAAGATCTCCTTATTCTCCATATTGATTACAAGATTTCAATTGCTTCTATTAATTAATTTCTGTCCTCGAACTATCTCCCTGACTTATAAATCTTGCGTGAAAGAAGTTCTCATATATTTATATGCGGAGACTATACCAACAATGTCACATTTTGGTCTTCAATCCACTGTTTTAGTGTCCTATGTCCTTGCAGTATGAATGAACTTATCGACCAGGCACGATTATACCTTGGTGCAGGTTAACATCTATAGTAGAAAAAAAAATTATGGTGGTGTGAGATAGCTGTTTAAAAATGTTAAACCTCGACTTATATATCTGTTACAAGCATTCAAAACTATCTTAAATTAATTAAAATTGTTTCATGTTTTAAAACAAAACAATGCATGGGATACAGTTTATGGCAGCATTTTGGGATAAAAATCTCATATACAGGGTCTTTCATTGAGCACTTCCTAAAATTAAAATAAAACAAAAATATCATCGACATCTTTTATTCGTTTGAAAGTCCCATATCGATGCCATTATGTAGAATATAATGTCGTGGCTTCTATGGTTGGCGCGCATCTGAAATGTCCAATTTTCCATAACGCATAAATCAGGCTCAATTTGACCGATGGTATATTTTATGTTGGCTTTGAGGGCCGCTGTGGTTTGTGGCTTATTGGTCAAATTGCACGACCTCGGTGGCCACTTCACATCATCTCCACGTTAGATGACCATGCCCTCAAATCGCTCGTGCAGAATTTCCAATGTGGCTGAGCTGTGTGGCACGTAGCGCGGTCCTGTTGAAAACTCCATGTCGTTGGTGTCTATATCATCCAATTAAGGCAAACAAAAGTTGGTACTCATCGCCCTATAGCGCTAGCCGTTGATGCTGAAAGCCTGGTCAACGTCGTTCTCAACGAAATATGGACCGATGACAAGGCCGCGCCAGCCCAAAATCCACATCAAACAGTGACTTTTTTGGGGTGCATTGGACGCTCTTGGATCTCATGTGGATTGGTGTCGTTCTAAATTCAACAATTTTGTTTATTAACGTAGCCATTCATCCATAAATAGGCATCATCGCTGAAGATGAAAGTAAATGGGTGACGCGCGCAGAATGTTCAACGTTGCTCGAACAGAACACTCATTTTAATAAAACAATTTTATTATTGGCACGTGTTGTTGAACGCTATATCCATCCATGGTGATTGAACAAAAAAGGCCGAATAAATGACAGCCTATTTGACAGATGTAGCTTCAACAATATGGCCGCTATCAACTGTCAAAGTTCGGAAGTCCCTGTTGGAAGACCCTTTACTATGTACTGAACCTTGCGATGGGTTTTTCATTTTCAGGAACAAATGAGGAGATTCAACAAGGTTTTTTACTCATACATTGGTATATAAAGGGTGATTTTTTAGCTGGTTTGGTTTTGGCAACACTGGTTTTGACAGCTGACGTGTGTTTAGTACCTTGTGTCACTGTCAAACAGCTTCAGTTTGGTTTGCAATTTAACCATGGATCGTCTTACAAATGAACAACGCTTGCAAATTATTGAATTTTACTATCAAAATTCGTGCTCGGTTCGAAATGTTCATCGCGCGCTGCTTCCATTTTATGATCGGAATTCTCGACCTTCTGAGCAGTCTATTCGGAAGATTGTGACCAAATTTCGCACCAAATTTACTTTGTTGGACATTAAACCCCCAACACGTTTACGTACTGTGCGTAGTGAAGAAAATATTGCGGCCGTATCAGCTAGTGTGACAGAAGACCGCGAAATGTCGATTCGGCGCCGTTCCCAGCAGTAAGGCCTTTGTTACAGCACTACGTGGAAAATTTTACGGAAGGATTTGGGCGTAAAGCCTTTTAAGATACAGCTGGTGCAAGAACTAAAGCCAGCCGACCTACCACAACGCCGAATTTTTGGTGAATGGGCTCTTGGAAAGCTGGCCGAGGATCCGCTTTTTTATCGAAAAATTGTGTTCAGCGGTGAGGCTCATTTTTGGTTGAATGGGTACGTAAATAAGCAAAATTGCCGCATTTGGAGTGAAGATCAGCCAGAAGCATTGCAACAGCTACCAATGCATCCCGAAAAAGCCACTGTTTGGTGCGGTTTATGGGCCGGCGGCATTATTGGGCCATATTTCTTCAAAGATGATGCGAATCGCAGCGTTACTGTCAATGGTGAACGCTACCGAGCGATGATAACAAACTTTTTTTTGCCCGAAATGGAAGTTCTTGACTTGCATGATATGTGGTTTCAACAAGACGGTGCCACATGCCACACAGCACGCGAAACAATGGCGCAATTGCGAGGCGAGTTTGGTGAACAGTTAATTTCACGTTTCGGGCCGGTCAATTGGCCGCTTAGATCGTGCGATTTGACACCATTAGATTATTTTTTGTGGGGGTATGTCAAGGCTAATGTCTATAGGGACAAGCCCGCTTCGATTGACGCACTGGAAGCCAACATCCATGCATTCATTCGTGAGATACCGGCCGATATGTGTGAAAGAGTATGCCAAAATTGGACTCAGCGGATGGGCTACCTGAGACGCAGCCGCGGTCAACATTTGCATGAAATTATCTTTAAACATTAAATTGCAAGGTTCAAACTATCGATTCAAATAAATATTTCATTCATTTTTTCGAATTTTTTGTGTTTTTTTTTTAAAAAAGTTCTAAACCTCTTAAAAAATCACCCATTACATACATAGTACATACCTTTATATAATATGTAGATATATTTGGATGTATAACAAAGATGTGTTTCCCTCGAAGTTGCAATAAAATTTAAAACAATAAAAACAAAAAATTGTTATAAACAACGAGAGATATTGCTGACAGGAATGACAGGTAATATACGTCAGACGAATGCATCCGATAACTGTTAATTGCAATTTCAAAAAAAACATGGAAAATATACACCTACCAATCTACATACTATACGTTATGTATAGCTACCCATTATTCGATTCGTTTCACTATTGCCTACCGTGTTTGCCATTGATTTTGGCCTTTGCCACTTTACTATTGTCAAACAAAAAAAATATATTTTTTAATTTATTATTTCCTCGTTTGGCTATTTGACTGCATCAGTTGTAGTATTATGTACATTTTGCATCGAGTCACTTGTTTCAAATAAAAATAAACACACAAATGTAAAAAAAATAAAAAAATGGTATAACGGATTTTTGAAATAATTCCTTTTAAATGGAAATTTAGTAGATATTGAATTTTATATTTGAAGTTTTAGTGGATTTAATAGCATTATAATATAATGTTTCACTCAACAGTTGAAGTTTTTACGAAAGAGATTTAAATTTAATTAAAATTCAGATTTATTAAATCTGGACTTTCTTAAGCTATGTCCATATTATCCTTGTCCAAAATAATCTTAATGTAGGTATGGTAAGTTCTTACACTGGTTTCCTAAGAGCAATTTAAATTCAAAACATTAGTTTAAAATGTGAATTTAACGAGTGAATAATATGGGCGTAAGAAATTATAAAAAGAAGCCTTGGTTATATTTGTTTTCTCGAAAATGACTTATAATTTCTATGAAACCAAATTTTGTGCGCCTTTCTAACACCAACATGTTTGGCTGCATTCTTTTTATGTGGTACAAATATACAGAACCCGTTTAACCGGAGTAATAGAAGCTATTTAGCTTATAATCGAAAGATAATCGTGTTTTATTCGGTAAAAAAAAAATGAAATGCAATGTAAACATTTAAATGAAAAAAAAAATCGGTATGCCAATTTTAATAATTTTTTAATAAGGAGTTAAAAATTGAATTGAAAAAAATCATCAACTTGTTTTTGAAATATCGGATTCTCAACACAAATATTTCGATTTTTTTTTTAAATCCTGAATTTAGGATTTAAGGAAATTTTTGTATGCAATATTATTTAAATTTATTAAAAGTTAAAGCTAAAAAAAAAACTGAAAGGTACCTACTGTTATTGTTCATACAATTTAACTAACTTTGGCACATAATGTACACAAATTTTAATTAAAATCGTGGCGATCGTTTTTGAGAAAAATAAGATTTTTTAACATTTGTGTGGGAGCTGAGGCTTGTAAAAGAATGCAATCTTTTGTGAATACAATTATTAATAATAAAAGATTGCATTCATTAACTTCACTTTGAGAATATTCGATTTCAAATTATGCAATCAGCAATCATTTGACATCAAAAAGATTGCTATCATTTCTTCAACCATTCATTTTACAGAGCAATCAATTGAATGCAATCTTTTGGGAATTCACACATTCTTTTCGTTTTGTTTGCATTCGTTTGCATACTGTTTCATATATTTAAATTCCCTTGCATTCCAACGAATGATTTTTAAAGACTGCATTTTTTTACAAGCCTGTCGGAGGTACGGTTATATTTGGTTATAAGAATACTTTGTATATGAAAACTTCCAGATATTGTTAAAAAAAAAAAAACAATTTTTGCGAAGTTTAATAAAAATAAACTCAGTAGTTTCTGAAGTGTTGAGTTTTCAAACAAAAATTTTAAACTTTCCAGAAAATATTTTGTTTAGATTTTGTTGTACAATATTATTTAAAATGTTTCAAAAACAGTTTTTCATAAAAAATTGACTACATTCAGTTGAGACGTTTGACAAAGAAGTGAACATTTGAAGTGCCATTTATAACCATTTTTCTGCTCCATTTGTTGTACTTATTTTTGTAATAAAGTATTTAAAAATTGTGTAAGGGGCATATCCAAAAAATCGCTGGGTGTCAAGTTTAAAAAAAACTACCCATCCATTTAGGCTGTAGAAGAATAGGGAAGCAAAATTACGAGGCACATATTTTTCATCTTTCCTATCATCGTTATATCTAGTTTGATCTAAATCTCGAGTTCAAGTTTTTTTTTACGAATCCATAACACGTACATATATATCGCAAGTAAAACTGCTTGCTCATATTCCGGCCTCAATAATTTAAACCCATAGACAATTTGACTATGTCTGATGTTTTCAACGCAGATATAGACTACACTCTGACTTAGTGTCCCCCTCATTTTCCACAAGGGGTGGCTGTTTTATTGCATTTTATGCATTTTTAGATCTTAGATACTTTCTGCACCAACCAAGTTTAGATATAGGTTAAATTTTATTTTAAACGCTCATGCCCATTGTCAGTACAAATTTACGAAGTGAGGTCCTTTGGAATCTGCCTTTTCAATAGTAAAAAAAAAATTAAATGTTAAACTAAAACCGAAAATAAACACCGATTTTATGAAACTTTAATGCAATCCTCTTGGCACAGCTCCATGAGGACATTTGAAAAATAAAAATCATCCACCAATAATAACAAATCAGCCAATCCGACGTTAGTTTTTAATGGCAAATTTTGCTTGCAAAAAAAAAATAAAAACAAAGAAAACAGAATTAAAAAAAAAAAAACAGGAAACACCAAAAAATGAAGGTAGAATCGTTATTTCAAATAAAGGACTAAATAAAATTTTACTTCCGTTTTATTGCACCTTGCTGGAGACTCCTACACCTGTATAAGTGTAAATGTATAATGGTTGATGCAAGATTTATGTATATCAGCCGAAGGCTGAAGTCGACTCCATATATACATATTAATACATCATATATGTATTCGTGCCTAACCCTGATGTGTTGGTGCATGCAACTGGAATAATGCATTGCACGTTCTACTCCAAAATGAAATGGGTTTTTATGGTTTACGATCGAGAATGGAGATAGGTACATATATAAGCCAAATAAATTTGTATTAATAAAAAAAAGATATAAAAACATTTAATAAAAAAATATAAAATATTTCCGACCGATGATATTTGTTTGCGATTCTATGAAAATTCTATGTGAAAATAATATCCCATCAGCATCAGCGGAGATATAAATTTTAGAGATTCTAAACCGATATGGGATTTTTTTTATTTTAACACATCCGCACCGTCACGTAGATTTCCGATTAAATTGTTTTTTTTTTTTTAATTTTTTGTATACTTTAATCAATCCTATTTGAGTGGTTTTCAATTTTAAGGAGGAAATAAAACTCGACTACCTACTGGAAAGTAACTTATTTTCATAAAAGTCCTTGAAGAAAGAAAAACTATAGAAGAAATAATTGACATTTTCACATAAATACCAGAGTGGTTTGCTTAAGATGCGGACATGACAACATAAAAGTACTAGAGGGATTTATTTATTTTCAAATAAAAATTACAATCAGTTTAATGCATTTTATGTTAAACGTTAAAACCTTCATTAAAACAAGAGAACTAAAAAAAAAAACAACCGAATATTTAAAGTGGAAACAGTCGTGGCTTCGTAAAGAGGACATTCTTAGCTTTCATTGATGCCATAATTAGAGAAGTCACTTATGGTATAAAGGGTAAGTATAATATACTCACTTAAAAAATGTAAACTGAAGTTGACAAACTTTATACAAAAATATCGCATTCTGTTTTAGTCCTATCCGTTATCGAAACGAAATTTTTCGGTGGTATCCAACCTGAAAAAAAAGCTAGAACATGTAGAGAAGAAAAAAAGTCGTATGGGCGTCCCCGTTCAACCGCTGAAATATTACATTGACCATGCATAGGGTGCGTTAGTTAGGGGTTAAAAGCCCCACATTTGGCCGCCATCTTGCAAAAGGTGGTGTAAAATATTTTATTTAGTTTGAGTTATGTCTTGAGAACCTAGGTCTCACAGAAATAATATTTGTACCTTTTTTATAGAAAATTATCAATTTTATTTTTCCTATCACTAACATTACCGCAATCAGAATGATATTTTGCTTTCACAGCAACAAGATCCGGAATGTCAGCTATACGATTTAAAATTTGTGTACCAAAATCCTCTGAAAATTTCACTCAATTTTTTGAAAAAATTAAAGATTTCAATATATTCTTTTTTTAGTTTTTTTCTCCAGAAAACTCAGACCGAAACTTCAAACAGCGACCCCTATGAAAGGTACGCATTCGAATAAAAACAAGCACTCCATATTATATATCCTCTAAGGTTATCCAATGAACGGGAAGTTTTTTTTCTCTCTCGATGTGCTCTCTCGTTGCAACTATTTCGAGTTAACAAACAGGAATTTGTGACAAATTGTGCAATTTTGTGAAAATTTGTGCAAATTCGCAAGAAATTTCACGTTGCCAAACAGACCTAATAGAACTCTTCCAAGATTTGTCTTTGTCTTTTCTCTTTCTAATTTGACATCTAAAAACAAAAACAAAAAAAGTCCCTGCTCTTGGCAGTGTTAAAAATCCGGTCATTTGATTATTTTTTGTATTTGAAAGTGAAAACTCAAATTTGCGATTGAATTACCTATTAATTAGAGTCTAAACACTTTAGTGAACATTTTGTCAAGTATTTGACAAAAAAAAAACTTATTTTAGTACATACTATATTAGTCACTATTATTAAAAAGACGACTTCTTTGGTTCGCCTTCGTACCTTTGATATTTTGTTTTGATTTCTAACCAGGCAGTGCTGTCAGATTGTTATTTTTATTTTTACACTGACACTTCTGGCATTTGGTGGCAGAGCTCCATTGAGTGCGAAAATAGAGCGGAGACCTCTCCAAATAATCTGGTGCAATTATTAATTTCGCTCATCGAACAGCGTACTGCAAAACGAAAAGGAGGAGGAAATTGTTCGTTTATGATTTCGTTGTCTCATTTTTGTATGTCCCCTTTCACACGAGGAAACAAGTTGCTGGAGATTTTCTTGGCGTTTTCTTTTAATTTCCTTAAAAATCTTCTGTACCTTTCACACGAGGAAACAAAATCGTTTAAAATTTCTGTAGTTTCCTTTTAAAATAGCTTGGTTTAACACACTCTACTTTGTGTGTGAAGAGGAATGTCAAAAAAAAACTCCTCGAATCGTTGACCGGGGAGATTTCATTTTCCCCTCTTACTTCTTGGCCTTTTTCCTTCTTCTTCACCAACAAACTAAATGTTGCTGGCAACTCAGTTTCCTCGTGTGAAAGGGGACTATCAGTACGCATCAGCAGCGTACTAGTCTACGCAGATTGTAGGCAATAATGAAGATTTACTTTGTTGGCTTGCGAGAAAAATATCATGCGAGGCTAATGTTGCTGAAAAAATCAAAGTTTTACCGTTAAAAATCTTGAACTTCCCAATTTCAGTAAAATATATCAATAGAAATTGAATTTGTTTTTTCCTATAAAACGGTTTCTAAATTTTTTTTGACTTATTTATACTGCGCTTCGTGCTTAGTATTGCTTCTAGCGAAAATGTGTACAAAAAATTCCCATTTGCGGTTTTCAAAATAAATATATGAGAAAAACCACAAAATGCGACCATTCCATCTACCGTTTCCCGTTTCCCGTTGCATTAGAGAAGCAAATTTAATATACACTAGAGGAGATTTTCTAAAGAACTGTACAAGAGATTCATTTAAATCAATTGTTTTCTCAATTATGTTTCATATTGTTGTTTTTTAAATGTATTTTATTTATGTATTAAGTATTGCGTATTTATATTATTTATTAAACCCATACCTGCAATTATTATTGTATTCGTATTATTCTGTATGAGCTTAAGTCTCTGATTGAGGAAATAAATAAATAAATTTTATTTCAAACCGACTTTTATTCTTATATATGAAATATATTTTAAATTTGAATTTATTTAAGAGTAAAGAAAACTCGAACTACTTACCTATAGTTCTGCGACTTGTTTAGGAGACAAATTAGTTTATTGCATTTTTAATAAATTATAATCCCGAGCCAAAGATACTCAATAGAAAGATGAGAATGTTTTCCATCAATATGGCCCATCAGAACGAGAAAGCCTTCCAAAAACAGTTTGGTATCAACCTAAACCGTAAAAACAAGCCTGGCTTGGCCAAAAAGAAGTCTCTTCGATGCTGTCGAGAAATTGGTTTGGGCTTCAAAACCCCACGTGATGCTATCGATGGAACCTACATTGACAAGAAATGCCCATTCACCGGCAACGTGAGGATTCGTGGACGCGTCCTAACTGGAGTTGTCCGCAAATGCAAAGGACCATCGTTATTCGTAGGGACTACCTGCACTTCGTAAGCAAATACAGTCGTTTCGAGAAGCGTCACAGAAACATGAGTGTTCACTGTTCACTGGGATGTTGAAGCCGGAGATATTGTTACCATTGGTGAATGCCGGCCTTTGTCGAAGACTGTGCGTTTCAACGTGCTTAAATGCTCGAAGGGACAAGGAGCCAAGAAGAGCTTTAAGAAATTTTAAAATCTATTAACTTTCTGAACTAGAAAACACGTTTCACCCTCTAAAGCCCGTTTGCTTACATTATTATTTGTTATCGTTTCGATGAATAGATGTGAATTGCAACAACAATTTAACGAGGTGTGTGAAAATCCCTACTGTTTATGTGTGAGGTTTTTTTTACACAAATTCTCATTTTTTAATCTGCAAACTGTCATTTCAAGCTTTTAGGCAAATTGAAATGGCTGCTGAGGATGCTTTTCTTCATGTGGATAGTCTCTGCCCCCGACCCTCTTATTGTCATTTTGTGTTAAAAGTCGGTTTCTTTGTTACCATAGTATTCAATTCTTTTTATCATTTTATTTTTATCAATTAAAAAAACATTTTTTTTCAGAAAGTCTTACAGATACATTATCAAATTGATAAAAATGTACTTTTGTTTTTTTTACTTGCGATATAGGTACTATATGGGAAGTTATGGATTCGTACAAAAAATCGAACTCGAGATTTTGATCAAACTTTACATTACGATGATAGAGAAGTCAAAAAAAGTGGGTCTCGCAAAAACGTCCGTCTGTCTGTCTGTCTGTCTGTCTGTCTGTCGGTTCGACTACAGCCTAAACGGATGGGTCGATTTTCTTTAAACTTGGTACCTAGCGTTTTTTGGACATTCCCCTCACCCGTTTTTTTCTCTTTTTTTTTAGGACCAAAATTAACAGTAGCAGTCATACAAAATTTCTTGGCCAAAAAGGAAAAACTTATTTTTCTCAAATCCAGCGCTACCGAATTTGTTTTTAAGCACTGAATAAATTTAAATAGTTATAAGTTGCCGTTTAATAAAAAAAATGGTTCCGAAAAATGGTTATTAATGGTACCTCCCAAAGAACCTTTTTTTTGATTTTCGCTTTTCTCGAAAACGGTTCAACTGATTCTGATCAATTTTTTTTATGAAGAAGTATTGACACATTCTAAATAATATTGTGTACCGAAATTTTCAAAAAAAATATTTTTTAGATTTTTAAAAAAAGTTTTAATATTTTTTTTTGAAAACTCAATATTTCAAAAACGACTTGGTCGATTTTTATTAAACTTGGTAAATAGCAGTTCTTTAACTTTATCTAGAAGACTTTTGACAAAAATTATTCTAATACCCAAAAATAACGGTGCCTCCCATACAAATGTTAAAAAACTGTTAAGAAAAATATTTTGTTTCTCACAAACGACTCCTACGATTTTCATAAAAGTTTTTTTGTGTGTTAAAATTAGAACGATCCACCATTTAAAATTTTTAAAGTTTATATTTTACCTTTATTAACAGTACCTCTCATAGAACGGTTTCTTTGATTTTCGACTATCTCAACATTTGATCATCCGAATAAAATTAGATTTTTAATACAGAAGCTTGTAACAAATATAAATAAAAGTGCGTATCAAAATTTTCTAAAAAATTATTTTTGGATTTTTTAAAAAAAAATCAAAATTATTTTTTGAAAATTCGATATTTCGAAAACTGGTAGGAGATTTTTTTGTGAAGTTCAATTTTTAACGCAACATTAATAAATGCTTTAAATTGGCGTACCAATTATTTTTCTCAAAAATGTTAACGAAATTTTATATATAAAAAATTAATTATTTTTAAAACCGCTCCTACGATTTTCAAATTTTTTTTCTCATAAATAAAGATTTATATAAGAAATCAGATGGTGTACATCGCGTTGGGTTAAAACGTATTCAAAGTATTTTAATCAATTTCTTTCTAATTTTGTTGATTTAAAACAATTTACCAGTTTAAATAGTATAATTTCCTTTTATGCATATTGCATATGTGCAACACTAGCCTATATTGTTAATTTTTGTATACTCACATAATACCACCTGAAACTAAACTAAGATTTGGCAAATGGATAAAATATATACTCCTATAGCTAATTTATTTCAGACTATAGAACCACAATGTGATCGCGCATAAGAGCAAGTTCGTGCGACCAAGTCGTGCATATTTTTTTTTTTTTGTCTGGACGATTCAATTCTCCCAGCTTTCTATGCTCTTTGACCATTTAATTCGTTATCCTTAACAGTTCAGGTCAGTAAATTCTAAACAGCCCTCTTTTGGTTTTTCTTCTATTGGTACCTATACTAACAAAATGTTAACCCTTTTGTTTTTTGTTTTCTCGAGAAACAAAGATAAATTTTTTTTCTTATTTTGTTTTAAATTCCCAAGAGATAAGGCATCCAAATACACTTTGATGTGCAAAAAAAAAATAGAACCCTACCAACTAAATTTATTTAAAAACACTCTCCCCTCAAAAAGTCATCTGGCTCATCCGCAGAATGTTTCCAGCTCTGTGAATATTCCTAACGAGCGTTTGATGTTTAGATTTTTTTTTGTTTCTACAATATCTCTCTGGAAAAAATAAAAATATTTAAACCCTTCTCGCAGCCAAAATGATGAAATAAAAGTATTATAATTTTTTTCGCGTTCAAAACCATGAAATGGGTCTCGTTCTCGTCCTTTGAAATAATATATTGCCGTGCTGAGATTTGATAACAAACAAAAAAAAAAGGATTTAAACTAAATCTAGTAGGTATGTACATACATATATGCATAAAAATATATATACTGAAATGGCGAGTAGAAAAATGAATATACATACTTATACATGCACAAGGACTCGCACATATTCTTACATACCTTTGCATACCTCTAACCTCTATAGGAATTTTAATCCCGTAGCAAAATGTTAAGATAGAAAAGAAGCTATGGAAACAGGTGTAGAGGTAAATATTCATTGCACAGTTGTATGTATGAGATGTATACCATGGTTAAAATACATTTTATATTTATATTTTTTTTTGTTCACATCGTTTTAGGGTATGACTTGAAAAAAAGATAATGGTAGCACCAGGATTAAAGCAAAAGCGGCACATTTTTTAAGCAAAACGGAAGTGAACAGGAAGACAAAAGCAAAGCTACAAAATTTCGCAGGATATAGCAAGCGATGCATACAAATTTGCAAAATTAAATATGAAAACACAAAAATGAAAAAAAAATAAGAAAAATAAACAAAATGTTGGTGAGCATAAAAAAGAAATATAAAAGAGTTAAGTTAAAGGGGGCAAAGTTTGGGATACGTTAGAGATGAAAGATTTAATTAGGCGCATATTTAGCCTCATCTTAGGAAATTTTTTTTTCTATGAATATGTATACCTGTCAGCGCGTAGCTGAGGGTGGGTTTTTCAGTCATATACGCTGAAAGCAAATGAATTTTGTTCACACATAAGTCCTATATACGGAATGTATGTAGGTATGAAGAAATGTTGTATGATATTCGCGTCCAAAAAAATACAACGTAGATTTGGTCTTGTGATGGGAGGAGTGGTTAACCTTTAAATTTAATAAATAAATCTTTGATTGGAAAAAATCATAACTATTTAAGTTCGAATAACACACGAATATTTTTAAATTTTAACTTAAACTTATAAAATAATCATAAGCCGTTTTTTTATTATCAGAGATGATCCATATATAGATCATCAAAATACATGCATTACAACAACAGCACGAGATCCTGCCCTATATCGGGATCACGTTTCATGAACCAAAAATTTATTTTTCACTCTTTCGGGTAGATGGCTTCTCACGGTAAGGCTTAGAGGATTATATAATATGCATTGCTTGTTTTTATGCAAAAAGCAGAAAAGATAAAAAAATTGGATAATGCCTACGTTAAAAACTTTGTTTATCATTAAGAGTACCTTCCGAAAACTGTATCCATTACTTACGAAAAAAAAATTGTGTGAGTGCCGGGACTCACGGATAATATGTGTAAACATCAAAATGCGAGGATCCAAAACGGGCTTGTTTTTGCTTGAAGGGGATCTTAAGATTTTTTTCACTGAACGCACCCATCCTAGTAGGCAGATCGTAACGTTGCACGACGTAACGTTGCACACGAACGTTCAAGTTTTTTTTTCACTCTATCGCCAGCATAGATGTTTACACATCAATAAGGATTTACGGCACCAGGCAGCATATTACAGAACAATTTTTTTTTTGAAAATCCAAAATGGCGATGCTAACTTCACGCTATCGCCCATAATAGTTGCAAATATGCGAATTTTTTTTATCGTTTCGATTCTTACAAAGACAAATTGTGTACAATACAGCACAGCTTTGAAATTTAAAAAATTCATCCGTAAAATTTGCAAAGTTGCGAATTTTGGAAAAATATTTAAGGCACAAGACAGCACAAGTTGAGAACATTACAGAAGAATTTTTTTTTTTGAAAATGGCGGTGTTAACTTTACGCTTCGCCAAATCAATTTTTTCCCGTAAAAGTTGCAAATATGCGAATTTTTTTTATCTTGGCGATTCTTAGAACGAAAAATTGTACACAATACAATTTAAAAAAAATCTTGACTTTGCAAAAAATTTCATTCGTAAAATTTGCAAAGTTGCGAACTTTGAAAACGATTTACGGCAGAACGCAGCACAATTTTTTTTTTTGAAAATTCAAAATGATGATGCTAACTTCGCGCTAAAAAAAAACGACTAGCATCTAAAATCTAAACGCTTAGTAAGATTTTTTTTTTAAATTACGGCACATGACAGCATAAGTTGAGCAACCTACAGCACAACTTTTTTTTTTTTGAAAATTCAAACTGGCGATGCTAATTTCACGCACATCAGAAATGTTAGTCTTTCTTTTCAATTCTATTTACAATCTATGTACGTACATGTTCATGAGTAACAACCTATTATAATTTTTTACAATCAGGTTTAGTATATGGAACAGAATTTCCTTAAATATTCACCATGGCTCTGGCGGCAAGGTCCATCCGCTGGTCTACATTTTAAATAACAGCAAGGCGTATTTGTGGCGCATAATTGTGCCTCAAATACCTTCTTTTTTATTTTTTCCCAAATAAGGAAATATCTATATGAAGTCAGTGCGGTGTTCTTAAGAAACTGGAGAAACAAAATTCTGCTATATTCATGACAAATTATTGTGGGAGCCTTGGACGCTATAAAATATGTGAACATGGCTCATACCCATATGAAATTCTTACAGTTTCTTGAGAACATCAAAACAATAATGATGTATACACCAAAGTTTAGCTTTACTTAAATTTTAATCAGGAAATCAATTTAAAAAAAATAACCGTTGATTTTTGGCTTGTGGAATTATGACCCTGTGTTAAAATATTAGTGTATGTGATCTTATTAGACGTGCTCTGTGGAATTAGCCTTTGCCTTGCATCAAACCAACATAAAATTAAAATTGCGCTATAGCGCAAATGCGCTGATACAGTAAAGTGATATCAGCGTACTAGCTTAAGCTGAGTTACTCAAGTCTTTTACATACAAGTTAACTAAAACCTCTGCATCTTATTCATAACATCCTAAAATTGACATTTCTGAAGTTTGCATAACAATTTTTACATGGACTAACGGAACCCCAGCAGGGTTAAAACCTCGAGTTCGAGAGCCGTAGGTGTAGTTTATTTTTGGGAAGCGAGTTTTTGAATCAAAAAACATTAAGTCATAAGCTAGTAGGTAACTTATGAATTACAAAAAATTTTATTAATAAGCTACGACTTTTTTATTTCGGTCATGTAGCAACAACAGCTTCACAACCTAACTTATTCCTCAAGAAATAAGTGAGGAAACCGAAGTTAGAATTAGAATGTTGTTTAAATTAATTTTCATTTGAGTAAATGTTAAGAAGCTCTTTCAGTAGGTTAAAAGCTAGTTTTATTGGTTAATATTACGAACATAAACATGTGTTTTACAATTTTAGAAAGTAAATTAAATAGACAACTTTTTAAATAGTTGCTCACTTAAGCTCTCATACATTTTTTATTTTTTTTAGAGATGATCTTACTTTGGTGAAACGAAATATTTTATCATTTTTGTATTAAAAAAATTAATTTTAAAAATTGAAATCAAAAAAACTGCACCAACTAGTGTTTAATTTGACTATCTATCTATTAGAACAGATATTCAAGAATATTATAGAAATAATAAAAAAATAAGAATAATTCACTCGTGGTCGCAGTGCTCAGATATTTGAGGAAAGTCGTAATTTTTTTAAATTTTTTAGAAAAACGTCATAACATCGAGGCCACATGGGCAATATTTTTTGTTTATATTTTTGTACTGAAAGGTCTTAAGGCCAGCTTTATCCAGTTGCAAGGTAATCCATTATTTACGGTACACCCTGTATATCGCAAGTAAAAATCTAGAAGAAAAAAATTCATTCGTGATTTTTGTTTTTGTATATAAATGTATTTTTATTTATATTTACGTGTTGTGCGTAAAAATTTTATGTCTTACATCTCCACATTTAATTACACCTCATTTGCCGTTAGCACCTTTTTAAAATCCTATACTAAGTCCCAATTTTACATTTAAATTTATATTTCTTATTCAAACACAAAATCCACAACTTTATAGCCGCCCCCGTGTCGTAATCTCTACTTAATCCAACACAAATAAAAGAAAAACAGCATCCCAAATTAGTCGCAATAAATTCCCTACACCCTACACATCGACAAACGCATTAATCCTTTTAGCAATTCTTAAATTACCTTACTTCTTTCGTGTGATATATAGAAATTAAACCCACACCAATCCTTTCAAACCCCCAAAGCCAAAACGCAATATTCTTAATTTAATTGAGTTCCTTGGTGGAGCTCAAGAGTTATTTAGTGCTAACCACACACACGTATGCATGCACGCACCCATCACGCACAACGCAAACGCACGCCCAGACAACAATTATTCCCTTTATGAGCTTGCATGTGTTTTATTTAATTTAACTTTGAGTAGATTGTAGCATCCATATATTCGTATACCATATCGGCATATCCTCTTACCTATACCAAATGGAGAGCAACAATTGTTAATGGGGTATCCATTAAAGATGGCGTTTGATGCGAAATAATATAACCTTCCCGACATGCTCAACTCTCTATATCAATATAAGGAAACTCTCAAACCCTCTCGTAACGATTTCACCTTAGATTAAAATGTACCCCTAATGCAAACGAGATCCTGATGAGCTTAAAAGAAGTGCCTGCCATTAGAGTTGAGGTTGGTGGAATTCGGTGCGGCGGCGGCGGGGCGGTAATCGGCAAGAGAGTGTAACACTCTACAAATTATTGTCACCAAGATGTCTTCTTGAAAAACCACACCAAACACCGAACACCGCATCGAAGCACACATAAAACAGTCGGCATTGCTTGCTTGATGCCTTGAACATTCCCCAGAGCCCAGGGGGCTTACACTAAAAAAAAAAAAAAAACCGAACAAGCTTAAAAAGGATGTTCATTCAATTCATCCCTGCCAAAAATACACTATATACTCTAATAGTACTATAGATATGCTAGAGCTCTACTCAGAGCCCTTAGCAATGTGCTATGCCTCTCGTTGAATATATCACATCGACTTTTATGGTAGGTAGTAACAACTTTTACCCGAGGCAGATCCTAGAAATTTAGTAAAGAAGAGTGAGGAGATCACTTCATTATAGAAGGCCCGTCACTTGCTAAATGGGCGCCCGTGATATCTACAATACCAAAATTATATTCACGAATCATTGTACTTTTGGCTATAAAACTGAACTAATATTGAGTAAGTTAATATTAAACGCCATCTTTATTTTATGAGGGAATTTGTTTTTGAAGTAAAACTTCTTTTCCGGCGTTGGGGGTAAAAATTTTCATATGGAGCTGTCAGTGACATGTCAAACCGACACTTTTTATCTGTCAAAAACCGACAGAATTTTTCGCGACAGATTTTGCCATAGCTCTATATAAAAACTTTTATCCACCAATAATTATTTAAGAAAAAACATCTTTTTATACCGAAAAAGAATGTTTTTTTTTGGCAAAAGAGCCACAAAAACTAACCGGCAAAACATTTAAACACATAATTTCATTAAAAAACCACATGAAAATTGTTTTTTTTTTTTAATTAAACACAGCGAAGAACAGCCACCAGAACAGAAAACGATTTTCATTATTAAAAAAAAAAAAAACACAAACAAATATATTTTTCGACCATATTTCAATTTAAATTATTAAACACTTAATGCTAGATAACACAAATCAATTTTTGCCAACTTAGCTTAATAACTAACTACTTAAAATGAACAAATAAATTTACCTAAAATAAGAAAAACTCAAAGTAAACAAAACTATCTTGTTGAATGTTGACAAACGTAGACGAGCATTGCATATACGAGGAATCCTTAACCCTCTGACAAATCTAAAACAGCATTGCCATATGCATTTGGATTAGTCCTCGAACACAATGGATGCGATAAGAAAACGAGACGTGAGTTTGACGACATCTCGTCGTTTTTGTTAAATTAGTTTCAAACTATGACGAGGATATGCATAATAAAGCATTTCACGTCGTCACGTTACGTAAAATTAATTGATTAAGAAATTGTAAATCAGTAAGATTTAATAGCCGTAGGTAATTTAATTTCCCCCAGATCTGATCCGGATTGGATTTGCACATGAAAATACATTTATTACAAAAACAATTCAAGGTCCAGCTTTGCTTTTGGATTTGCAAATCCATTTTTGAACACACACCTTTAGTACTTCCTTGCAAAAATTAGTTTTAACGCTGACGGGTAGATGGCTTTTTGAGTAAAAACGAAGACAACGAACACTAACAAATAAATACACAAAAGGACAAAAAGAGATGGGAATATAACATTTTTTCACCGTGATCCTGTTTGTTTTATTATCATGATCTTATCCGGATCAGATTTGAAGGATAATAAAATGCAGCTAATATTATTATTTTGTTAAATTTCGTCAAAAGTCTCTTGCCATTGAATTGGGAAATGATTTTATAATTCCAAAATGCTTACAGTGAATAATGTCACGCTCTCGTCTCGTTTTCTTGGGTCTCGTTTCCTTAATTAAATCTCGTCCCAATTTCGGAGATTTTACAGAGGTGAAATTGCTAACCAACGGATAAAAATTTGAATCAAATGAGAACCTCAGTTAACTCGCCGGATTCGGTGGACTAAAATTGCTGAACCACGGATAAAAGTTTGACCGACATCGACGTTTGTACAGCTGGCCCTTACATGCCACCTCCACTGGGCATGAACGATGCTCGGATTATGATCATGTCTAGAGAAAATCCAATGGAGGCACAAAAATCCATGTCCGTGCAGCAACATATCGACGAAAACTACTTTTTCAACACGACATGACCGCTGTTCAAAGCTTGGGCATGAGATTTGACGTTTCATGTGTGTGAGTTTTTTTCTGGTTCTCGCTGAATGTGATGGTAAATGTTGAAGGAAAAAGGTAGAAATGGTGGGGAAAGGAATTTCTGTATGTTTCCTTTGTATGTGAAACGACATGACATAATTTGCCCAGCGGTAAAAATTCGATGATTGGATTGTGGTTGTGATGTTGGGCATCTGAATGCCCTGTGGAGTCGGGGTGTAATGGCTAAGCGAAAATCGTCAACTTTAGTTTGATTATCTAACCAATTTGTAAAGAATTCATTATAATCTTAAATCAAGAATTAATTGTTATGTTGGTTTATACAAAATGTGCGTACGTCAGTACACACATATGTTTTTGTTAATCAACTCAACAAATTTGACCAAAAACTAATACATTTTTCTACAACTCCAGGGCCGTATAAGGGTCAATTCCCGATTTGTGAAGCACTGAAGTGATATATTTTGTCACAGTTTCAATCATAATTGGATTCTCGATGTGTGAAAAATTAAAGTAAAATGTCAAAACTTTTTATCACAGTCAAATCGTCCTGTGAATTAGAGAAGAATAGATTGAAAAAAAATTAGCGTGGAGCTAAATCTTCAGAAAGACTTACTTATTAGAATTTTTGGAGGAGAGTCCAGACTTAGAAAACGACATGTAAGTAAGACATAATTATAGCTGTGTTTTTTGCAAGCCCGGAAGGATTGGGTTGAAAAAAAAAAAACGATACATGCTATCCATACAAACTATCGATAGCAAGTATCTAATTCACACCGGTTACACAGTTTTTCTCCGTGTTTAATTTAAGTAACGAGTATTCTCTGGCTAAGATAAGCCCGAAGGGGATTATTTGTTGTTGTATTTTACATGTAAATTGCTTAGGTTAAAGTTAAGATTCAATAAAACTTAAAATACAAAATACAAATACGGTGTCTATTATTAATAATTTATAGAATTATTACTTTAGGACATTATTCGCAAAGAAAAAAAAAACAAATGAAATACTTTTACTTTTTAGAAACAAAAAACAAAAATGACAGCCAACTGACCGAATTTATCATTTAGTACATTTTAGTACAAGCTTTTTATCAAAATGTATTCGAGCAACGCTTAAGGCGATTTCATGAAGTGATAAAATGAAACAACTCTGTGAAAACTGAACTTGAAATGCAAAAATTCTGTTGATTGACATAACTATTTAACCAAAAGTGTGCTTCATCAGTGAACAAAACTTTCAAATAAAATGACCGATAAGTTTTTCGAATGTTTTCCAAAATGAATTTTTTCAAAAATATTTGCAAACGATGCCCCATCGCAGCGTCAGTCTATTTATGATGAATTGCCAAAACATAAAACAAACTATCCTCGAAACTAACCGAGAACTGTCAAATGGGCTGTCACAGGAAATAATGCTGCCAATTTAAAGTTCTTCGACTCAAAAAAAAAACCTTTTTATTTATTTAAAATTTAGATTTGTGTTGAGTGCAGGAGTTCGTCAGCCTAAACATGTTGGCTGGGTTGAAAAAACAAAACCTTATTTCCGCCCTATCGCATTAGGGCAAGGTTCTTTTTCCCCCGTTTATACGGGAGGGTTTTTTTTTTTAAATAAGCTTGAGATTTGTACAAAATTGTTAAAACAATACACACAATATCGAATATCAAATTGCATGATCTCGGTGGCCAGTAAACATCACCTCCACGTGAGATGACCTTGCCCTCGAATAGGTCGTGAGAATTTCCAATGTGGCTTGAGCTGTGTGGCACGTAGCGTAGGCCGTCCTGTTGAAACCACATGTCATTGGTGTCGATATCATCAAATTCAGGCCAAAAGAAGTTGGTAATCATCGACCAATAGCGCTCGCCGTTGACAGTGATGGCGCATGGCCAACGTCGTTCACAAAAAAATATGGACCGATGACGCCGTGCGCCGGCAGCCCAAAATCCATACCAAACAGTGACGTTTTCGGGATACATTGGACGGTCTTGTATCCCATGTGGATTTGTTTCGTCCTAAATTCGACATTTTTATTTGTTGAAATACCCATCCATCCAGAAATGGCCCTCATCGCTGAAGATGACCGTAAATGGGCGAAGCGGGTGGAACCTTAACCGAACAGAACACCCATTTTGATAAAACAATTTTATCATTTGCACGTGTCGTCCATGCTCCATGGTGATTTGGCAAAACAGACTGAATAAATTACAGCCAATTTGACAGATGTAGCTTAAACAATATGGTTGCTATCAATTGTCAAAGTTTATAAAGTCCCTGTTAGAAGACCCTTTAGATGAGTTCAAACAAAAATTCGAAATTCCCCTTTAAGGAATCACATTAATCACGAAATTTGAAGCTTACCAGCCCATTTCTCTTTGCTCTAGCTCAAATTACAGTCGAAGCACGGACGCATAGACGAAACCCACTTTTTGAACTTCGCGATCATCAAAGTGTTTATGAATTTTTTTTACACCTAACCAATACTTGTGGTATAAAGCAAGTACGAATTTCGGGAAGGTACCAGGTACATCCAGGTAGTTTCTTGGTACGTAGGTAGGTAAATTGGCGGTTCTAAGAAAAACTATTCCCGAAGAACTCAATTAGCGCTGTTATGCGCCGTTTTCATACCATAACTCGTTTGACCTAATTTCTTTCCCAGGAAGATACCTAGGTCCTACATCCTACACTTTGTGGTAGATATTTTATAGGCATGGTCAATCTTTCAAAGCTTATTAAAAATACATAATATAAGGTTAAGGTTACATAATATAAGGAGCTATACTATTCAAATTTTGTTCCTGTTTAATAAGCTGGCATAATAAATAAAATAAATATTTGTTGTTCTGGCTAAAGGGCCCCAATTATCGTGGAGTCTCACAAGTCCATGCAGCACACGAAAATGACATCGTTTCATACGGAGATGGCGCGGATATCGTGTCACACACATGTCCCAAATTCACTTTAGAGATACATGATTGCTATCTGTAGTTTGCCCTTGGGATAGAGTAAACCAATTTTCATCTTTCGCAGGGATGCCATTGCCAGCCAAAGAACAACCAACCATCAGCTAAACCGTTCCCGAACTGATGGAGGCTGGAGCTGGAGCCGGAGCTAGGACGTGGTTGGGGAATTTACCGCGCTTATTCTAACAGCCCCAAGGATATCTCTTTTACATTTTTTATGATTCCTGGTTGTGATGTAGTTTTGGTATTTCGATGGCGACTGACGGAACGAGAATGGGAAGAGCTTGTGTGGTTAGATATATTACCTACTCGGCACATGCAATAGCTCGTATAAAGCGACAATAAAACCTTATCCACTCTCTATAGTCCTGTACCTATATCTGTTATACAAGCACTCTATATGTAGACACATTGATGTGCATGTGCGTTACGCTTCTTGCTCCCTATAGGTACATATATATACTCACATGGATATAATATATATTTATTTCAGTTGGTATTTTATGAGATCAGGGTTTAAGGCGTTTTTGTCTATGAGTTTTGTACAATATGGTTTTATGACTGTCACAGTATGTTTTTGAGGCTTCGATCCTTCATAAATATTTTAGCTGTTCATTTTGTTCTTTTTCGTTTTCGTTTTTGTTTTTTGTTTTGGAAAATGTGAAGATATAAATTCATGGTTTTATTCGTACGAATATGTGCGTCCCCTGGCATCAGGATATAAACCACTTGAGGCGAACTTAAGTAGCTGAAACAAACAAGCATTATTTTCTTATATAGGACAGGGATATTGGGAAGATTAGAAGGTAATTTAAAAGGTTTAACATGCACCTACCAAGAAAGGTTGAAGGTTATATCTGACCATTTTATAGTTTATTCAAGAAGTGTGCCAAAATTTTAGGTATAACTATCGTTATGAATTTATGATGCTATTTCTAAAGGCCTTGAAAGTTTGGTAATTTTAACTAGGGACGTATAAAAGTTCCTCTTAAAATGCTGATAATGTAATAAAAGACATATTGTTGGTGGTACTTATACAGAAGAAGTCAGCAAAAAGGTGCCTATTAATTTAAGTGTGAATTTGGAATACAAGTTCTGAGGTAATCAATTTACAAAATGAATGAGGATTACCAATCCAGTACTACGTTCCTACATAATAAATGTAAGATGAACACATATCAGGTAGCAAGTCGAAAGCACACTTTTCGTACAATATTATAAGCAGGAGTGAAAGGTACTCTTAATGCCTGTAAAACAACTTGTGGTACAATAAGTTGCTGCTAACTCTGTTCAACAAAAATTCTCAGTACAGTTGACTGTAACACAACACAACAAGTGCTTGTTTAACAAGCGACATTTAATCAATTGTTCAAAATGTGTGTAGCGTCAGGGCATTATTGCACCAATAACAACTTATCATTAATCACTTAGCAAATATCATGAATCTTGATACAATTTTCTTGCGGTGGGATTACGTAATTCCTCCGGACATAATGTGCATGGATCATATGTCCGACTTAAGGCCCACTTATGTCATCGGTCCGCAAGAAAATCGTATCAAAATTCATTATAAAGGGTTTTCCAAAAAGGTGTTATTTTGATATTCAAAGAAAAATAGCATTTTTTGAGATAAATGATCGGATGTTTATTTCATTATAAAGAGGAAGGTATGCCGTTAATAATGGAACACAACATCAGCCAAATGGCCACGCTTACAGGACCATATCCTTTTCATGAAATTTTCCATAACCAAATCGCAAAGTGGCTGCCTTATGTCCTCGATAGCCTCACGAATTCCATCTTTGAGGTCTTGAATCGACGCTGGGCTGTTGGCGTAGACCTTATCTTTCACGTGGTCCCAAAGGAAGAAGTCGAAAGGTGTTAAATCACAAGATCTCGGTGGCCAATTGTGATCACCTCTTCGAGAGATAAGACGGTCCGGAAACTTTTCCCGTAAAAGATCGATGGTTTCATTGCTTGTGTGGCACGTAGCGCCGTCTTGTTGAAAGTAAACGTTGTCCAGATCAATACCATCCAATTCCGGCCATAAAAAATCATTAATCATCTCTCGATAGCGCAATGCATTGACCGTAACTGTTGCTCCAGCCTCATTTTCGAAAAAATAACTCTTGGGTTTTCCGAGCCCCAGATGCGACAGTTTTGCTTGTTGACGTAGTCTCCGAGGTGGAAATGGGCCTCATCAGTCAAGATGATTTTTCGATGAAATTCCGGATCATTTTCATGCATTTCAAGGACCCAATCAGCAAAGACACGACGTTGTTGATGATCAGCCGGCTTGAGTTCTTGTGTTAACTGAACTTTATAGACCCAAGTCTTTATGCAAAATACGGTGTAATGACGTTTGTGGAATGCCTAATTCTAAAGAACGACAAGGAATGGACAAACCTGGGTTTTCTTCAACACTTTGGGCTACAACAGCAATATTCTCAGTTGTTCTTGAGCGACGTGCACGGGTTTTATTCTTCACATCACTAACTTGTCCCAGCAGCTCGATTTTGTCCACCAATTTCTGTATTGCGGTCCGACAAGGTGCTTCACGACGACCCAAAAATGTTTTAGTTTTACGAACCGTCTCTGTCAAATTTTCACCATTTTTATAGTGAATTTTAATAATTTGAATGCGTTGTTGAAGCGTGTATCGTTCCATTTTTATTAATGGCGTAGTTTCTACTTGTCAAATGTCAAAAAATGACAGCTTCAAAAGTGACAGCTACCGAAATAGCGGGCTATTCAAAATAACACCTCTTATTGGAAAACCCTTTATTTGCTAAGTGATTAGTGATAAGTTGTTGGTCCAGTAGTCGAATGCGAGAGGAACAGTTGGTCAAACAATCAAGGTAGCGGAGCACGAATTTGAAGTGGTGCAATCCTTTAAATACCTTGGGTCAATAGTAGCAGCCGATAACAATATAGAAGAAGAAATACGCGGGCGGCTTCTCAAATCCAACAGAGCCTACTATAGTCTGTCAAAGCTCTTCAAATCCAGAAATCTCACCATAACTTCAAAACTGCTGATGTACAGGACCATGGTCCTGCCAGTACTCACATATGGATCCGAGACTTGGGTGCTTAGCAAAAGGCACTCCGACTTTTTAGCTGGGGTCGAGAGAAAAGTCTTAAGGAGAATTGTTGGCCACATATGTGAGGAAGGACGATTCCGGAGACGGTACAATCATGAATTGTACGCAATCTACCTTGAAGCAGATATCGTGACAAAAATTAAGCTCGGTAGACTCCGGTGGGCAGGGCACCTAGCTCGCATGAGCGAAGAGGAACCTGCTCGGAAAGTTCTTTGTGGTACATTCTATGGTAGACGACAGCGTGGTAGACCATGCTTGCGCTGGAGAGATGGCGTAGACCAGGACGCCCGGAGCCTTGGGGTGCGCAACTGGATGGCGGCGGCTCGAGACCGGGATGGGTGGAGAGACTTGTTGAAGGAGGCCAGGACCGGACCCCGGTTGTCGAGCCGACGATGATGATGATGATGTTGGTGCAATAGGGCCAAGGTAACAACAAGTGTTCGGAAAATTTAAAATTTTTTTTTGAAATCTTTCAACAAGTGGTAAATTTGATAAATTAATGTTTTCTGTAACTGGATAAATGAAGTGTTTAAATATGTAATTGTTGGAAAGTTAATAAATTAAAACTAACAATTTCAAACTTGTTAGAAGTGAACAAATTGGGATAATCTGCTTTAGTAATAGTGTACCTACTTATTGATATTATACGGAAAGTTAACCAAAATGTATAAATAACAACTTATTTTATTTTCGTAATTTTCAGTAATATTTTATGTTTGCGCCAACTTTTAGTTTCGTTGGTTAAATTAAAATTTTTAAAACAACAAATGTGTTGTATGAATGCGTTCACATTTGCGTAAACTTCGTTTCCAGGAACATTTTTTTTCTTTGAATATTTTACAGTCTACCCATTCCTTTCAATTAAAGGAAGCTCAGCGAGATTTTTTAATTTATTTGAAATAACTTTCATAACTTTATCAACTCGTTTGCGCAGCAAAATCATCGCGCAAACGGATCAGCCCTGCGTATATAACTTTCCACACAAATTTTGATATTTGATTAACGATGTAGTAAGATTTAGCAGTTTCCGAGGCATATAAACGACTTCCCATGAATACCCCTGGTTTTTTTTTATAGTTTCATAAATCTGTGGTGCCGTATTTTCCCAACTGCGAATACGAATAGATTTTTTGAAGCAATTTATAGAGAAAAAATTAGCTTTTTTTTGTTTTAACCTTTCGAAGAAGCGAATAAATAATCTAATCAACAAATTTAAATAGAAAACACTGCGTAAAATTTGTTTGAATTGGAAAATTTTGTATTTTAGTATTTTCTCCGTGACTAACAACTAATCTTCTACGAACAGTCGATTCTATGTTCGCAATCCACAACATGAGGATGCATTCCACAGACCGGCAAAAAGTTATTTACTACCCAATGGGCCAGCGCACACGAGATGAACGAAACGAAATGTGCGGAACGAAACGGAATAAAAGTTCTACCATTTTTTGAGTGGAAGAACGAGGTAGAACACTTATCCACACACAACTTTGTTCATTTGGAACTTATGATGAAAGACAGAAATACTGACACAATGAAAAAGAGCTTCATGCATACCTACATTATTTCTGGTGGAATAGTTCATCCCGTGTGCTCTTGAAGTAAAGTTTGGAACTTGTTTTCTACCGTGTCTACGTTCTGTAACTCTCGCATCGATAAAATCAGTCAAGAAACGATGGAAATTGAAACAAATCATATGATCCATGCGAGAGTTACAGAACGTAGGCACAGAAGAATTCATCTCGTGTGCGCTGGCCCAATGAACAATAGATGCAGTGATACCAAACATACGCGTTTTTGACGAAAGAACTTGATGCCAAACGATTGTTAAATATCAAGTATCTACATGCAAGTATCTTACTTTCTCGAAAACGATTTATGTGCCTGATTACATGGGTCGTTTTATTGAAGAGCGCATCGCATGAGACAGGTGGATGTTATGTGCGTAAAAAAGAGAAGGTGGAATCTACCTGCGCTCTTCAACTTCAACTTTTCGGTGAGACCTATAAGGGTGTAGCAGCAATTTGAGCAAAGTTGAGAAATATTTACATAGTTTTTCCTACAAGTAGTTAGATTGGAGCAGTGTTTTTTCACATAGCTTCCCGAATAGATTATCGCTCCAACATAATACCATAACTACAAACCCTAATTCTACGGCGGCGCGGCATTAGGCAATAACGCCACAATTGATTTGGATATATCGCCCAAAAAAAAAAACAACAAAATTGGAAATATCGCCCAAATGATTTAAATGTAAATTGTTGTTGTCAAATTTGGGTGTTATTTCCAAAGTGAAATTTCAATGAAACTTTCGGCACATAAACAATTAGATATGTATGGGGGCATGCTGCCTCCCTGCAACCACCCTGCATAGGCAAACTATAGGATTTGGGATAGGTGCAAGGCGGGGTGTTTGCAAAGTCTCTTTTGAATTTAAAGAATCTGTATTTGAAGAAACTTTGCATACACCCAGCCTCGCCCCTACCCCAAATCCTATACTGTGCCCAAGCAGGGGGGCCGCATATATATATATCACCGTTTATTTTATTAAAGTGAACTTTAGTTGATTTGATTTAAAACGGAGTTGTTTCATAACAATTATTGGCAACAGATTTGGGCGTTTTTTCCTAGCATTTGGGTGTTATTTCCTTTTTTCGGGCGATATTACAAATTTTGGGCGTTGTTTACCATTTTACATTTAAAAAATAAAAAAATGGAAATAACCCCCAAATCGAGAAAAAAAATCACCAATAATTATCGATTCGGGCGTTAGTGCCTAACGATTAAACTTTTAAGAGCAGGTGCTCCATTTGGTATGAATGGAAATCTTGAGAAGGTGCTTAAGGATTGAGCATCTATGTGTTTGATGAGCACCTCCTCAAAATTAGCACCTGCACCATTATAAGGTATGAATAAAGTAAATCACGTACTCCATCGAGAGGAGCACCTGCTCCTATTTGTGAGTTAGCTCAACGTTGCAGTAAATAGCTCATCATAACGGGTGATTTTTTAGCTGGTTTGGTTTTGGCAACACTGGTTTTGACAGCTGACGTGTGTTTAGTACCTTGTGTCACTGTCAAACAGCTTCAGTTTGGTTTGCAATTTAACCATGGATCGTCTTACAAATGAACAACGCTTGCAAATTATTGAATTTTACTATCAAAATTCGTGCTCGGTTCGAAATGTTCATCGCGCGCTGCTTGTGTTCAGCGATGAGGCTCATTTTTGGTTGAATGGGTACGTAAATAAGCAAAATTGCCGCATTTGGAGTGAAGATCAGCCAGAAGCATTGCAACAGCTACCAATGCATCCCGAAAAAGCCACTGTTTGGTGCGGTTTATGGGCCGGCGGCATTATTGGGCCTATTTCTTCAAAGATGATGCGAATCGCAGCGTTACTGTCAATGGTGAACGCTACCGAGCGATGATAACAAACTTTTTTTGCCCGAAATGGAAGTTCTTGACTTGCATGATATGTGGTTCCAACAAGACGATGCCACATGCCACACAGCACGTGAAACAATGGCGCAATTGCGAGGCGAGTTTGGTGAACCGTTAATTTCACGTTTCGGGCCGGTCAATTGGCCGCCTAGATCGTGCGATTTGACACCATTAGATTATTTTTTGTGGGGGTATGTCAAGGCTAATGTCTATAGGGACAAGCCCGCTTCGATTGACGCACTGGAAGCCAACATCCATGCATTCATTCGTGAGATACCGGCCGATATGTATGCAAGAGTATGCCAAAATTGGACTCAGCGGATGGGCTACCTGAGACGCAGCCGCGGTCAACATTTGCATGAAATTATCTTTAAACATTAAATTGCAAGGTTCAAACTATCGATTCAAATAAATATTTCATTCATTTTTTCGAATTTTTTGTGTTTTATTTTTTAAAGAAAGTTCTAAACCTCTTAAAAAATCACCCGTTATTTTGTTTTCCATAAATGGGAAGTTCATGACAATTTTAAACCGCAAGGTCGAATTTTCTAAAAATATTTTCAATTGATTTTCGCGTTCTTTACAGATTCAACAAAGAAAATGTGCATATCTTGGCAAATCATTTTCTGGGGAATAGTTTAGATTCATTAATTGACTGTTAATTCTTTAACAAGCATTACAAAAAATACGAATTTTCTTTGGCTACTTAAGTGATCCAGGTTTACAAACTGGAGTTGGAGTATAGACCGGTCCACGCTCTGTAAGACTGCTTCCATTGTAAGTGCGGCAATAATCCAGAAGCCAAATCATTGAATCAAATTATCTAAAATTACTGAAGAACTGCAGAATGCAGAATGGCAAGAAAAATACAAATACATATTCCTCTCATCACCACCAGTTGTCCATGGGGACGAGTACGTTAACAGAAAAGGATTCCACAGCACTAATGACCAGACAACATCTAATTCCAAAAATGAGTTTTCGAGTATTAACCTTTCATGGCCAGGATCAGTGCATGATTCACGAATTTGGAAAAGTTCTCGCGTATTTAAAATCATGCAATGGAATGAAGCTAGTGCCATTTTGGTGATTCAGAACAGGACTTTCTCCCTGATAGCTTTTCACTCCGTATCAAAATCCAAATACTCCTGAGAAACATTCTTTCAATAGGAGCGCCTAACTCGCGAACGAGTTATAATTGAACGATGTTTTGCACAAGTCCAGCAACGTTTTCCCATTCTTCACAATAAAATGCGAGTCAAAACAGAAAAAGTTCCATCTTTTACATTCCCAATTTTTAAAGAAAAACTGATTTTCAATCAAAAACAATACCGAATGAAATAAAAGCTTAAGTTGGCTTTTTTATATAAATCATAGAAATGAGTTGCAAATATAAAAATACAATTGAATTTGACTCGTTGTATGAGAGCACCTACTCCGTGTGAAGGAGGAGGTGCTTTCTGGTTGGAGTATAATTGTATTCATACGAAACGGGAGCAAGTACTCCTTTTTTTTAAGCACCTTCTCCGTTTTATTCATATCTCTGTCATCATCAGCCATAATAAACATTAAAACTCAAATATAAATTGAATTGAGAAAGCATCTTCTTTGAGACACAGAATCACTCTTTCAATATTATCATCTTCTGAAAACTCATCTGATATTCATATACTCAGAATTCACACAGGTCCAGAAAGTGTATTGCCGTATAAACTCGCAAAGGATAATTTAATTTTTCTTCATTTCGTATTCGAGAATGACATTAAAAAACATCTCGCTTCAGAGTCCTTCACTTTGATCATCAAGAGCATTTGCTTTAAAATTGAATTTTTATATTTTCTTACATGTGTGTATATGTGCAACTGCGGATGGATTTGCAAGGATATACATTTTTAAGGATAAGAGAGAATTATGATCCATTCCATGGAGCAGCGATAAAATACAAATATATGAGTATAACTGTGTCTATATACAAACTATGTTCGTACACTCATATTGAAAGTGTAACGTTGACGATGATAACGATGATGATTATGGCTTCCGGTTGTAAATTTGCGGAAGGAGATCTCGTGGTTAAGGCATAACGACATTTTGCAAATTAATTTAACATACAAGTATGCGTTCTGGCAAAGTCTGCAGATGGGGTTTGAGTTTGATTCTGGGGGTTTTACGAATAGGGTGGGTGGTGTGTGTAATATGCGGTAAGACTTTGGGACAAAAGTCTCAACTCAACGCAACGCTCGAGAAGGACAACTTAAATTTAATGCGAATTGCGAAGAATTTCTGTGAAGAGTTTAATAGCAACGACGTGCTGGGTGGCTGGGCTGGCAGGATGTTTTTGGCAAAGCTTAACCATAAAAGAAATTTAATGACTTCAGCTGCAGCTACTATGTATTATATGATGTTCGTATAATGAATTTCAATGGGCATTTGAGAATGTTGTTAAAATTATGAGCATATTTATTTTCACATGAAATGTATAGCGATTAATAAAACAGGAATTTATATTATAAGTACCTACCTACATATACATACTTACTTGCATATGGGGAAATTTTAACAAATTTTGCCTTGGTTCCGTAGACAACGCAGACATGAAATTTACAATTTTTTTTGAAAATATTAAATAATTATGTTTTTTCATAATTGAAAATTGTTTCCATTGAACTGCACTTAAAATATTTAATTTGTATAAATAACTTGTACTTTTGGTGTTCTTTTATATTTCACAATTTCTTGAAATTTGAAAAATTACAGCTTTGATAAAATAATTCAAGTTAAGATATTTTCACTAATGACTAGGTACTTATAATATGACTTCAAAAGTTAAATTCATAACTTTAATAGAAGGCTTATAGAATAATATTAAAAAACGCTTCTTTAAATCTTGTGTAGAAAAATATTTTCTTTAGAGTGTAAGATGTAGCAGGTATGTTATTAAATTCTAAGCAAAAAACAAAATTAGTTTAATATCTTTATCTTTGAAGCTTAACTAATATCTAAAGAATAATATTTTTGGGTGATTCAGAATTAGGAAGGTATTGAAAATCAGTGTCAACATTTCCAAGAAGCCAACAAATATTATATGTTGCCTTGCTCCGATGTACTGGATCATAAACGGCCAGCACAACGGACTCGCTGGTTTGACGATGAGTGTCGCGGGAAGCAAATTGCAGATCACACAGAATTCAAACATAGCAGCGCTGAATTTATAAGGACCAGAGTGCCCCGCGAGCTCTATGAATAAATGTGCCTTCTCAGAACAAGATAACGACAGAGAATTAGAAGGGTGTGATCGAAATAATATAGAGAGAATTTGGAAGTTTTAACAAAAGTTAAAAGGAACCTTTGCTTCGGTACATAAGAAGTGGCTGTGGTACGCTTGGTACATTCGGTACAAAAGACGTAGCTGTGGCACGCTTGTGTTGCACGGCTAAGCTCGTCGCCTGGGGTAGTCCTTGCCACCTCTCGATGTACCTCCTGCTTGAGTAAACATTGATTTTTACTCGTGTCTAAGGTTAATGATGTTAATATGACACACATCTAGGGACCCTGACGATATCCGAGAGAAAAGTTAAGTTTGGTGCTTCGAATCATGTTAAAAAAAAAATTAATAAAAAAATAATACAAAAAAATAACCTAATTAAACTACAGCTTCAAAAACCCATCACCAAAAATTAAATAAAAAAGGAAGTATACAAAAAATAATAAAACCTAACCTAAAATCCCTACACATTATATAAAGGGTATTCCAATAAGAGGTGTTATTTTGATAGTCAAAGAAAAATGGCATTTTTTGAGATAAATGATCGGATGTTTATTTCATTATAAAGAGAAAGGTATGCCGTTAATAATGGAACACAACATCAGCCAAATGGCCACGCTTACAGGACCATATCCTTTTCATGAAATTTTCCATAACCAAATCGCAAAGTGGCTGCCCTATGTCCTCGATAGCCTCACGAATTCCATCTTTGAGGTCTTGAATTGACGCTGGGCTGTTGGCGTAGACCTTATCTTTCACGTGGCCCCAAAGGAAGAAGTCGCAAGGTGTTAAATCACAAGATCTCGGTGGCCAATTGTGATCACCTCTTCGAGAGATAACACGGTCCGGAAACTTTTCCCGTAAAAGATCGATGGTTTCATTGCTTGTGTGGCACGTAGCGCCGTCTTGTTGAAAGTAAACGTTGTCCAGATCAATACCATCCAATTCCGGCCATAAAAAATCATTAATCATCTCTCGATAGCGCAATCCATTGACCGTAACTGTTGCTCCAGCCTCATTTTCGAAAAAGTAAGGTCCAATGACCCCGCCGGACCATAAACCGCACCAAACAGTCACGCGTTGAGGATGGAGAGGCTTTTCAACAATAACTCTTGGGTTTTCCGAGCCCCAGATGCGACAGTTTTGCTTGTTGACGTAGCCTCCGAGGTGGAAATGGGCCTCATCAGTCAAGATGATTTTTCGATGAAATTCCGGATCATTTTCATGCATTTCAAGGACCCAATCGCCCCATTTTCAACCACTTTTTGCAGCAATTAGGGCCGTGTTTCAGCAATAACGCACCTAATATTCTCTTCCAAAACATCAATCGTCTCGGGTTTATGTATACGTAGACAAGCGACTTCCCCACAAAAAATAGTCCAGCGGTGTTAACTTATTAACGTACCCATTCAACCAAAAATGAGCTTCATCGAATATTGGACGCAGCGCGCGATGCGTTGCGCGAACCGCAATTCGAAAACGTTTTTCAGGAGAAAGTCTATTTACTGTGAAATGGCAAACCAAACAGAGCTAAAATCAAGTGACAGCTGTCAAAAAGACCAACTCCGGAAAGAAGTATTGCCAGATTGAAAACCACACGTCTAAAAAAACACCCTGTATTAGTAGACTGTAAAGAATTAAATTCAATTCAATTGGACTAAAGATCGCAAAAAAACACTTTCATTTGAATTTAATTCATTACAGACTCAACTGATTTTGAAAAAATGCTGAAACATTATAAAATTTAGGACCCATATAAATGTTCAATCAAAATTGTCGCCCATTTGAAAAAAAAAATCATTGTTGACAACAACTAGAGAAGAGTATTATTGGATAAAAATATCGATTTTTTTGTAAAAGAAATAACCAATTTCGGTAAAATTGTAAACAGATACTTCTAAAGCAGTCCTAGTAATATTGATTAGACAAATGTTCCTCAAAACCTGATGTCCCTGCCAAGCCGATCAGCAGACTCTTTAGTGATTGCGAGCGAACCTAGAACCAAAGCACATCACAGGCATCGCGCACAAGCACAAAACTTTTAGTCCTTTTCACACTTTCCTTAAATCTTCCAATACTTAGCCAATTTCTAAAGGCCTAGTTGTGAATTTTATTTAAACAGAATTTGAACCTTAAATGTCTTGAAAAATTCCCTTAAACAAAAACCTTTTCTTTAAGTTTAATAAAAACCAAGATTTACTCAAAAGAAACTCAATACAAGATGTAGCCAACTTGCACCATCGTTGCAAGTGCAAAAACACAGATGAGTTGCTTATAATTTAATGAACAAGTCCTATGGTCTATTCATTTAAGTCTAAACCTTCAGAAGTAAAACCACTAGTCGAAATTCAGCGATGCAAAATCTCACTTACAGCACTTCTGATTTAATCAAAAAATAATAATTAAAATGACACATTCACAGATCCAGCTATATATTTTGCATTACAAAAAAAAAAAGAAGCTAAAATCTTCCCAGGTGCCATCAGCAAACTTCCTGTTTAACTTCACTTTATCACTTTCACTGCTCCGATAAATTATTTCAACAAAACTAGCATCTTGAGACTAAATTATTCTTCCATTCCACCTGTGAAAAGGAAACCAGGATGCTACAGACACAGAACCCCTACAGCTATAACAGGGATAACACTTTTCTCATATCCCTCTGTTAGATCCTGGGGATAGAGCAATGGTAGGTAGGTATAGCTAGCAGATCCTGCAGGTGGATTTAACGTTTGGAGCCAATTTTTCAATTGAGTAAACTAAACACGTCTTCGTTAAAACGGATTCAATTATTCCAGCTGCAAGGACTTTCTGCGGATATTCCACGTCTCTAGTCCTCTTTTTTCCAAGCTATGTTTTTATGGATAGGTACCAGGTCTTAACTCCTTTTCGCAACTATACGAAGTGCGGTTTGCTTTCTTTCTCTTTTTTGATAAAGGATATTTGAAATAATTAATTTCCTGCATGCGGCTACACTTTAGATATATATATTCATGCACCAGCAAGGACTTTTTCTGATGCTCTGGCATCTTTGCAGCTAAAGCTCGCAGCTAAATTTGTATCTAGTATCATGGAAATTTATTTTTCACCCCAAACAACAAAACTCAGGACTCAGGAGTAACATTGAAAAACTTTTGCCAAGCGATAAGCCATCGAGGGGACCGGACGGTAGGGAGAGATAGGACCAACAGCAGCTTCCAGGACTTATGTATACTCGCATACACAAGATTGCAATACCACCTCATCTGTCTAATTGGAAATTATAATTCGGTTTAATTATGACTTACGAGGACATGAATTTATTGCATTAGCAAGCACTTTTCCTTCGTTCGGTTTCGGTGGGAGATTTTTATATTTGTGGAAAGAGTTGGGATTACACGAACATCAGGAGTAGGTGGTATAGTTGCAGATGTGGATGCAAGTTGTTTAGGTAGCAGGTCATGGCAGGTCTTATGCATGGGCAAGCTTCATATGAAAGTCAGTCTTGTGTAAAATTGTGTAAAGACAGAGTATATACCTATACCTAGTTGTTTTTTGCCAATGCCAGAATGTGCATCTGGAATTTCAGCATCAGAAGTAACAGCGTTAAATTAAGGAATTTCCAAGTGACGTTACAGAAAAAATTGGTTAGAGAAAAATCTTTCAATGACATATGGTGTTTGCAGTGATGTTAATTTATTTACAAGCTCTCAATGCAAGCAATGGATATATTTTGCAAATTTAAATACACAGCTCAGTTGCCTTGGTTTGTGTATATGGTAGATATATAAATCATAAACTAAACCTTTTTTTAACTAAAAAATTAAGAGCAGTTGAATTTACAATAGTTAAGAAGGTTGCGTATGAAACAACATCAGCTAATTGAGAGAAATCATCAGACTGCTCTAGTGATGTTAAGTCGAGTATGTTCATTTTAATAATTGCAAAAATTTTCCTCATATTACTGCGAGAATTGAAACTAAGCGTAGGCGATTCCAAAGCTGATGTACACTGTCTGATAATTTAAACAAAAAATTTGTAGTAAAGGACAAATTTTGGATTTGTAAAAAACATCGAACTCGAGATTTCAATCAAAAGTGCTTTATTACCATGATAGAGGATACAAAAAAAGTCCGTCTGCCTGTTTGTATTTCTGTTCATCGACCAATTAAGCGATTTTCTTCAAACCTTGAAGTTTAGTTTTTTAGGTGAATATTTTTGTATGAAAGAACAGTATTTTGGAAGCCAGTTCATAATTTTTTTTAAAATTAGTTTTTAGCTGTGTATTATTAAATATTTAAAAATGTTGCAGTCCGCACTTTGCACTCCACTCTTCAATCTCCGCACTTTGCACTAATAACTTCGCAGTTTCCACATTTCGCAGTCAACACTTTCCACTCTGCACTTAGCAATCAGCACTTCACACTCCACGCTTCGCAGTCAACACTTTGTACTCTACACTTTAGACTCCACACCTTACACTCCACACTTCACCTTTCAAAATTTCTACTGCACACTTCGCCCTCCGCACTTTGCACTCTGCCCTTCGCATTCCACACTACACACTATGCACTTCGCAATCTACATTTAAGACTCCACATTTCGGACTCAACACTTACCACTCCACATTTTACAGTTAAAAATTCGTACTTCGCAATACACACTTCACCCTCCGAAATTCTCACTGCACACATCGTACTCAACACTTCGCACTAAACACTTCGCATTCCACACTACACACTATGCACTTCGCAATCTACATTTAAGACTCCACATTTCGGACTCAACACTTACCTCTCCACATTTTACATTTAAAAATTCGTACTTCGCAATACACACTTCACCCTCCGAAATTCTCACTCCACACATCGCACTCAACACTTCGCACTCAACACTTAGAACGCAACACTTCGCACTCAACACTTCGCACTAAACACTTCACACTTCGCACTCAAAACTTTGCACTCAAAACCTCCCACTCAAAGCTTCGCACTCAACACTTCGAACTCAACACTTTCCACTCAACACTTCACGGTCAACACTTAGTACTCAACACTAAGCACTTAACACTTCGCACTTGACACTTCGCAGTCAACATTTAGCATTAAAAACTGCACACTTAAGGCCAAACCATAAAAGACTTAGCTCAACGTAACCGAATGTCAAACATTTGCTTAAGTTCAGAGCCATTTCAATGGCTCTTGTTTAAGTTCGCGAAAGCTGTATCGAAATTGAGCAGAACGGCTATTATGGTTAACAATATATAAGAGTGTGTATTTGCTTAGTTGCTTAAGTTGAGTTAAGTTTAGTTAAGTCTATTATAGTTTGGCTTTTAACAATCCTTACTTTGCACGCCGTACTTCGAACTGCACCCTTAATACCTAAAATAAAATATCACTTTCTGTTCTTGAAGCAAAACATACCACTTTTCTAAATTGAGCAACTCGGTGAAATTATGTAAAAATTAAACATTTTATCTGACGTTTAAGAGAGTATTTATGTTGGAACAAACGTACATAAAGATACACGCTTGAAGAGTCATGATTTGGATATAAAGAAAAGTAAAATCGAATCAACTTTAATGAATTACTCATAAGCTAAAATTTTTATTTGTGCATTTTTTTCAAAAAAAAACTTTAGTTTTTTCGAGATATTTACGAACAAAACCTGATTTCAACGCCTTCTAAAAACTCAGGCCCTGCTCTAAATTTAGGATACTTTTAAGGAAATGCTCAAAACGTAGATACATACAAATTAAGCTCTCAACCCAAATTCAGTTTTGTCCAGGGACGGCCCTAGCCAAACATGTGCCATGTGCATGATTTGAAGAAAGCGCCCCTTTTTATATTTACCCTTTACGCAGGAGAAAGACTTTCAATGCATAGATCTAGTGGGATCTTTAATTTTACGATATTTTGAGTAAAATAAAATTAAATAAAGTAAAGTTAGTTAATTTTGGAACAAGTTGGTAAAATTGCAAAAGGCAGTACATATTTCTTTGTGCAAGATCAGATTACATATTCTTACTCCTGGTAATGCGCCCCCAGAATTTCGCGCCCTGTGCATTTGAACATCTTGCATATATGGTCGGTCCGGCCCTGGTTTTGTCGACATTTTTTCGAAGTGCAGCGATTTACATATATCTAATTTTCCAGGTTATATAAAACGTATTTGTTATAAAATCATTCATAATCCAAATCATGACTAGAGCTTTTTGTCTAGCTTATAGGTAATAACTAAAATCTATGCCAATTAAAGATAATTGTATGCTGCATATTGGATTTGCATTTTGCACTCCACGCCTTAATTGCTCTTTTCAATTAAGTTCGAAAAATGCTAAGTTAATGCAAATCCATAAATACATTATGTGTTTGGCATATAATTTCTCCATGGTAATGTTTTTATAATAAGTTAACAATGAGTGGCTCTTTTCAGCAATTTTCATAATGCACAGCTTTTATCACAAAAAATAAATTGAATTGAATGGAAAAAAAAAACTAAAACCCCATCTGAAAGGCTTTACCACAATTCATTGACGTACTGCCCGCCAGCCATAATTAATTAGTGCAATTAGCGTTAATGTATACCTATACTCTTAATTGAGAGAGCTAAATTATTTTAATTCATTAATTTAAATGACAAAAAAAAAAAACGTAATATCACAGCACTTTCGCTCTACTTGACAACGCATACAATAATTATAGACTTGATTATACCGAAAATGTATATATAAATGTTAAGCCAGCATACTATACCTACTTTCAGCTCAAACCAATATTTTATTAAATTAACTTAAAAGGTCTTTTAAAGACAACCAAGTAGGCACCAACGACACAGAAATACATAAACTTCAACATTTAAAATCATACAAACCGTGTATCGTTGATGTTGACCACCACATGAGACTATTGGCCTTTGGCAGAATACAGAAAATCCATTAAGGAACGGAAATTATAAGCCAACAGGCTTATCACCCTGCTTCATCGAATTTAATTTTCGATTTTGACTTCCACGTGAATTGTGCACTACTACGCGCCGCCCGAGGATTGAAATTGGGTCCTTTGGTCCCTCTCGATCCTTCGGTCCGGTCCGGCCCGGTCCGGTCCGGTTCGATGCGATGCGATGCTATGGTCAAGGTAGAGGTAGGTATAGCTATCCGAATCGAAGTGGAACCGTATCACAAGTAATTATCTTAATTTAATTACGCAACCAGAGAGCTTTGGCATGTGGCGGATTTCGGGCGAGTTCCTTTCTTTCGTCGCTATAATTTCGGTATATTGGGTCGTTGAGTTTGTGTGTTGATGGGTTTTATTGTAGATTTTGTTCGAATTGAGATAAACGATGATGACGCACACAAATAGAAGTAGTGGATAGCTTGAAAGTTGTTTGTATCGAGTTCGAGATATTATCCAGGATCAGGAATGAGAGTAGGGTAATAAATTGAATTCATTCATTAGCCTCCATTTCGGTGATTGCTTTCTTTATTTCTATTTTTACTTTTATTTTATTTTCTTATTTTTTTTTTTTTGTTTTTATTGAAGTGATGGACTTTCATTGTTAATTGGAAAATCAAGATTAGGTACAGAAATTAAGCTCAAACAAATAAAAGAAGACGCAATTCTCAATGTTATAAATAATTAGTGTTGGCGTGTAATTAAAACGTGCTTAAATGCATTTGTATATATCAATATGGATACTATGTATGATAGAATGTACCCAAAAACCGATAGGAAACTTATCATCCGACGGACAAAGTAGCTTAAATTAATCAAGGGGTTAAGGTTTGACTGTTTTAGGTGCAATAGAAATTGACTCAGTTATAGGGTGGGCTTAAGTTTCAGGGTACGGATTCGTGTCAACAACCATTGAAAGTCTGGCCGACTATACTGGATTAGTAAAGAGGGCAGCTTTCATTTGATACCCCCTTTACAGAAATCCCTTATGGAATGGGCATACTTATAGGCAGTAGCGGATTGCGGTTTGGGGTTGGGGGGTGGCTAGCTTGTGTATTAAAGATAAGTTTAAGCTAAGAAGTGACTTAAGCTCTTGAAATCCTACTTCCGATACGTAGAAAGTTTTTCTACATCACCAGTGGCATTTTCTAGATCACCAGTGTTCCATTTTAATGGGGCTATGACATGTGTTTCAGCTGCATATAGCTTTTAAAGAGGTTAAAAAGTCCATTTTCTACTTGATTTTTCGAACTGTACGATACATCGAAGACGTCTTGTCTTACTTGCTCTTTAGGGCAAGTATTGGTTTCGCGTATAAAAAAAATCGATGTTGTAATCAAAACTAGCACTACGATGATCGAGAAATCGGAAAAAAGTTGGTTTCGTCATTCCGTCCTTCACGCTGGCACCAGCCGTCTGTACGACCCCTGTAATATGAGCTTGAGGCTAGACTTGTTTCATCCATCCGTTTTACTCAGTTCTTTATGAAGGGCTTACCATTTCAGTTATTAATTGTGCCTCAGAGAGTTCGTTCAGAATTGTACGTAAGGTCAAAACTTGGATTCGATTAACGATGGTTGGAACTTGTCCAAGGCCAAACTGCTAACAAAAATTCCGAAAAAGTTCAATTCTGTTGGAGAGTAAAGGTATATTTTAGGAAATGGTTAAAAATAAATAAAAATGAAGCTGAAGATCGCTGCATCGGAAGTTTTTTTTTTTCGTTTAAGATAAAATACCGAGTAGCAATGATATTGGAACATTTTAAACGCTGAAATCTATTGCTCAAATTTTTCTATATTTTTTCAATATTTCCTTACATTTTTTTTATGAATTTAGAAACTTATAAATTTAGTATTTTTTTAGGAGACGATATAAAGGGTGTTTTTTTAAGACGTGTGGTTTTCAATCTGGCAATACTTTTTTCGGAGTTAGTCTTTTTGACAGCTGTCACTTGATTTGTGCTCAATTTGGTTTGCCATTTCATAATTAATAGACTTACTCCTGAACCACGTTTGCAAATATATTACCAAAATAATGGTTCGGTTCTGCGTCCAATATTCGGTCGACATAATAGCAAAATCGCATAAATTCGAACAACCATGGATCGGTTTCGCACTACGTTTATTCTAGTGGATAATGCACATCCTCAGAGACACCGTACAGTGCTCAACGAAGACGCTATTGCTGCTGTAGGGCAGAGTATCGAAGAAGACCCCAATGAGTCCATCCGCCATCGCGCACAACAATTGGAGCTGTCGAAAATTGGGCCTCTCGGTTGGAATTTATTCGAGCCAGCCGCGGCGGCCACTTGCCCGAAATAATTTTTAAAACATAATGACAAACCCTTATCTTTATAATAAAGCTAAATTCTTGGCCATAACATTAAATTATTTGCGTTTTATTTCTTCTTGAAAACCACACGTCTAAAAAACACCCTTTACATATGTAAAAAGTTTTTCAATAAGAGCGCTACAAAAGTTTTTTTTAAATAAAACAAAAACGGTTTTGGATATCAATGAAATTCTTTATTCCTGTGAAAGTACGTTCAATGTTATTATGTATGGAACTCGATTTCTTTTGCATGGCCACCACGGGCACGCTTGCAGAAGTCCAGACGCTGAACCCAATTTTCGACGGTTTTCAAGCTTAAATCGGCCGATACTGCTGCAATTTCACTTTCGATTTTCATACGAAGTTCATCAATCGTCACTGGCTTGTTGGCATAGACCATAGACTTGACGTAGCCCCAAAGGAAATAGTCTAACGGCGTCAAATCGCACGACCGAGGCGGCCAAGCGACTGGACCATTTCGTGAGATAACACGTTCTCCAAACTTGGTTTCCAATAAATTGATTGTGACATTCGCTGTGTGGCTTGTGGCGCCGCCGTTCTGTTGGAACCACATGTCCTCCAAGTCCATATCATCCAATTGGGGCCAAAAATATTCGGTTATCATTGAACATTGATCATCACGGAAGAGGTACGGCCCAATGACGCCGCCGGCCCATAAACCACACCAAACCGTATTTTTTTCGGGATGCAATGATGACTCATGGAGTACGTGTGGATTGCTGCCTGACCAATAGCGCATATTTTGTTTATTGACGAAGCCATTCAGCCAGAAATGAGCCTCATCGCTGAAGATGATTTTTCGATAAAAATCCGAATCATTTTCAAGTTGTTGCTCAGCCCAATTCACGAATATATGACGCTTCTGGTGGTCAAGCGGCTTCAGTTCTTGCGTCAATTTAATCTTGTAAGGATGTAGGCCAAGATCTTTTCGCAAAATTCGCCACAACGACGTCACAGAGATGCCCAACGCTTGAGAACGACGTGTGAGAGACACATTTGGGCTTTCTGCAACTGAAGCCTCAGCGGCAGCAATATTCTCGACACTTCAGGCACTTCTTTGTCTCACTGGCACGGGAACATTTTGTATTGTGCCTGTGGATTCAAATTTTTCCACTAGGCGCTCAATTGTTGATCTGCTAGGACGATTATGACGACCATAAGTTGGACGTAGCGCTCTTAACGTTGAGGCCACTGACTCCGAATTTCGGTAGTTAATTTTAATAATTTCGACTCGTTGTTGGCTCGTATATCTTCCATCATGAAATGGCGAATTGTACTGAAGAGAAATATCGAAAGAGCGGCAAGAAATAGGGCGTCGTTTGCTGTCCCTGTTCATCTACTTTTGTAGCGTCCCTGTTGAAAAACCCTTTTTATGTTTCAACTTTAATTAAAATTCCTTAATTTATTTATTTAAAATGACGACGCATTTCAAATATTGCTCTCTGAAATCTTAATTCTAATTATGTACTATGTATCTTTTGGAATAAAGATGTATATTTCCAAAACCCCTTACGGTATAATATGTAGATTCCAAAGACATGATTTGTGAAACCTTTGAAAAGAGTTTTCATTCAAGTGAAATCATTTTTAATCATGCTTAATTCCCCCGAAGGTAGCTGTAATAGTTTTTCTTTAAAGCAACATAGGACATCATCATGATTAAAATATTTGAATATAGTCCTATCCTTTATAACCAGGATTTACATAATAAATTAGGTAATGGGTGATTTTTTAAGAGGCTTAGAACTTTTTTTAAAAAAAAAACACAAAAAATTCGAAAAAATGAATGAAATATTTATTTGAATCGATACTTTGAACCTTGCAATTTAATGTTTAAAGATAATTTCATGCAAATGTTGACCCCGGCTGCGTCTCAGGTAGCCCATTCGCTGAGTCCAATTTTGGCATACTCTTTCACACATATCGGCCGGTATCTCACGAATGAATGCATGGATGTTGGCTTCCAGTGCGTCAATCGAAGCGGGCTTGTCCCTATAGACATTAGCCTTGACATACCCCCACCAAAAATAATCTAATGGTGTCAAATCGCACGATCTAGGCGGCCAATTGACCGGCCCGAAACGTGAAATTAACTGTTCATCAAACTCGCCTCGCAATTGCGCCATTGTTTCGCGTGCTGTGTGGCATGTGGCACCGTCTTGTTGGAACCACATATCATGCAAGTCAAGAACTTCCATTTCGGGCAAAAAAAAGTTTGTTATCATCGCTCGTTAGCGTTCACCATTGACAGTAACGCTGCGATTCGCATCATCTTTGAAGAAATAGGCCCAATAATGCCGCCGGCCCATAAACCGCACCAAACAGTGGCTTTTTCGGGATGCATTGGTAGCTGTTGCAATGCTTCTGGCTGATCTTCACTCCAAATGCGGCAATTTTGCTTATTTACGTACCCATTCAACCAAAAATGAGCCTCATCGCTGAACACAAGCAGCGCGCGATGAACATTTCGAACCGAGCACGAATTTTGATAGTAAAATTCAATAATTTGCAAGCGTTGTTCATTTGTAAGACGATCCATGGTTAAATTGCAAACCAAACTGAAGCTGTTTGACAGTGACACAAGGTACTAAACACACGTCAGGTGTCAAAACCAGTGTTGCCAAAACCATAAACCAGCTTAAAAATCACCCTTTAGTTGTATAGTTACACTCTTTAAGAAGTTATCTTAAATGACTTATTTCTAGATCTCTCTAACCCATTCAATCAGTTTCTATTATATTCTATTATATTTTCTCTCATCCGCAGTAATTCCACAGAAGCGTCCGGAAAGTCCTTTGAAAATTTAACAAAATTTCAATTTGGTTTTCATCTCAAAATTTAATGCCAAGTCAACCCAAACATAAAGACGACCATCCATATCCAATTGACCATTTCGAAGGTCAAAAAACAAGACTGATAAAAACATCATCTGCATCGATGAGGACACTCTTCAGCTTTCAGCTTCAGCGTCAAAAGGATAACGCTTCGTTTGCTTGCAAATCAAATATTTACTCTTTTTCCTTAGATTTAATCCAAAAACCCAACACAGAATTGGATGGAAGGTAAATTTCTGAAATGACGACGTTGAGTTTTATAGCTTTTGCTACCTCTCTGGCTGATGCTGGTGCTATGTCTCTGGCGCTGGCTCTGGCCCTCCATCGAGACTACATTACTTCTGCCTGGTTGCAGAGCATTTAAGCAGTTGGTTTATCCTTAAGGAAATCATAAAATATACGAGCTTAGTTTGCTGATATATGTATATGGTAAGTTAAAAAAAAAAGAACATACATATACAATCACGTGTATGTAAATGTATACTTTTATGGTCGTTGCTTGTGCTAAATTTAACCTTTTAACCCTCGAAAACATACATAAATATATAAATAAATCAGTGAAATATCTAGGCATCCTGTGAACGCAGTCAATGCTAGAAAAAAGTTCGCCCACATAAATTTGGTTGGTCGTTGGTGGCTGTTTCCAGAAAAAAAAATTGAATAAAATAAAATAACCTACGACATGTTTTTGCAAAGAGTGAAACAAAAGGGATTTCCTTTATTCTGTGACTTGCCCGGGCCCGGACCATCAAAGCCATGTCAGAGTGAAGGAACGTCGTAGAACTTTATGACTCAGTCTTGCATATTAACGGGCTTTCAGTAAAAATGGCAGTAAATTCTTTCCAGTGCGCCAACGAGTCTAACTGTCGTTTTGAATTCAAGTCAGGCGTATACTCGCATACGAATGCAAATTTAAACTGGAAATAGTTAATACTGAGCTACATACTTCTCTCCAAGTTTTGAAGAAAAAAACATTTCATCGGAATTCAAATCAAAAAGACTTAAAGCGAAAAATACAAAATAATTGTTACTTGTACACATAGTAAACCCTTTATTTTGTCTGTTGGCATCAGTTAATATTGGCCAACATTCATACTCTTCATAAGAAAAATGTTTGGGTCCAGGGAGAGGCAGAAGCTTTAACTAGAAAACAAATCCAAGAGAAGAATTTTCAACGCTACTATTTTATTACTTCTCATCAAAAACACTGTTTAAAAAGTCCATTTGCAAATCGTGTGTGCGATGCGCATTTAAAGTCATTCAAGGTAAATTTTAATGTAGAATATATATTGTTTTTTTTAGGATACTTTTTTTAACACTTTAAATAGTGCTATATTGAAAAAAAGTTCATATACAAAACTTGTGTTTCATTACGATCTAAAGGGTCCGCTTAGTGCTTATTTCGTGAATGGTAACACATAGCTCATGTCTGATTCGACAGATAATTAGTTTTATCCTTCCGCTGAACGAATATGGTTGTGTATACGCTTCGCTAAGTGGGCCTGCGATCGACTTCGAGAAGATGCCGATTTTGCCAAAAAAATCATCTTTTCAGATGAAGCTCATTTTGATCTTGGCGGGTAGTAAACAAGCAAAATTGTTGCATTTGGGGCACAGAAAACCCGCACGCATACATTGAAAAGCCGATACACCCCAAATGAGTCACTGTTTGGTGCGGATTTTGGTCCAGAGGCATAATTGGGCCATTTTTCGAAAATGAGCAAGGAGTGGCCGTTACAATCAATGGCGATCGTTATCGGGCCATGTTGAATGAATTTTCGTTCACAAAAGTTGAAGAGGAGGATATTGGCAACATTTGGTTTCAACAGGACGGCGCTACGTGTCACACAGCCGAAGCTACACTCGATGTTTTGCGCCATTTTCAAAAAAAAAGAAAAGTTATTTGGCGGACCCTTTATAACACAAGAAAGTTGAAAAACTTTTAACTGGCGAGGTAGGTAGGTCCTAAATGATTTTCCAATAAGTACAATTAAAAGTAAAAATTGAATTAAACAAGCTTTTTGTGAGTTATCCACGAAATTACAAAACAAGATAAAGTTCAGAGGCGTCACAAGGTCTTTGCTGATACTCGCAATTCAGCCACATTGCTTACCTTACAATCGAAAAATTGTCTGTTCACACGGTTGGCAGATTGTTTCCCAATTGTCAGATGGTAAGCTGAAAATTATCTGACAATGACGTTTCTTCCAATATTGTCAGGGTGAAAATTGTCACTGCAAATGTTTGTAAGATATTTTGTTTACGAAAAATTGGTCGGTCCCTTGACACACATTGTCAGGTAAATAAACGATTATTTCGTAGTGGTTAGTCAGTGTGAAAATAATTTAAAAAAATTAATAAAAATTGAAAATATTTCAATTGCAACTATTTTAACTTTTTAACCACCTAGATGTTGGAAGACAGCGAGGAGGAAGAATTACCACAAAAAAAAAACGAGGTGTTCGGAAGATGGATTGGGTGAGCCACCCGACAGGAGGATATTAAAAACCAAGACACGAACATGCGCGTATGCATTTCAGCGGCTTGCGTTGATGACTACGCTACCTAGCCACTGGCGATGCTTTTTGGTCTCTTCAGTTCTTAGTACCTGTTCCGTATTTTCTACGATATCGTGTTCATCATTCATTTGGTGACATTTGATTAGTGCTTTACTTTTCCATTATAATAAGTGGGTACATACATAGGTACAGTCCACTCCGCTTATTTGCAACACAACAAATGCAGACAATTTGTTGCAACTAAGCGGAGTTTTTATATAAACGAACTTCGGATATCTGTAAATGATTTGATGTGAAATATTTCCAAAGATAGACCAATAAAACATAAATATCCTCGAAGAACAAACAAAACAACTTTTAATAATTGTGACAGTTGAAAAAATTGGAACGATGAGAGTGAAATGAAACTTAAAATGTAATTTTTTAGGTGTGTTCAAACTTCAAAAATGTATGAATGCGTTCAGTGTTTCACTTAAGCGGAGTTGTTTTAAAACAAAATATTTATTTGGGGGAGAGAAAAATGTTTCAATTAAAGGAAGTTTTCAAATAAGCACAGAGTGCAATTATCAATACTAATTTGTGTGAAAAAGCCCTGAAAAAAAACGCAGTGATAAATTTCTTGTTGCATATAACCGAAAATTTCAGGGTGAAAGCTTGGAGGGTGAAACGTGCGAAGGTTTGGCATCTTAATTAAAAAGTACTTACATGTGACACTTAGTTCACTTAAGGTAGCCCTATAAACGACTAACATGCTCGCCGAACTTGTTCGTGCTCGCTATATTTTCGTCGTGCAGGGGCTGGTTGGCGAACGGTTCGCGGTTGGCGAAAAATTTCGATTTTGTGATGTTCGTTGGCTTCGATGTTCGCCGTGTAGGGCCATTTTCGCGAGCAAACCTCATTTTTGCTGTGCACGTCGTTGAGTGCATATCACGTCAGCCATAGTCAGCCGCGATCTTATCGATGTTTATTCTTTGAAGAATCAGAACGAAATGAATGTTCGCCAAATGTGCTCGCCGTGTAGGGGATAACGCAAACAAACAAGTTCGGCGAACATGTTCGTCGTTTAGGGCTACCTTTAGCCGAGAAGCGGTTGAAGAGCGCTCTTCAGTTCCAAAAGCAAAAGTTAACGAAGACTTGGGAACCACAAGTATGGGTGCGTCTTATGAATTCTTTGTATTCGCTACGTTAAGAGAATCTGCATAAAAGGATATCGGGTACGTTCAGTGACAAAAGTTTGAAGATCCCCTTCAAGCAAACTAGTCCGTGTAGAATCCGTGCACGTAGTCAACAACGTATGGACAACTTCGCATACAGGTCCAAATTTGGATCCTCAAAACTGCACTTGGATAAACGTTGATGATTTCACATATTAACCGTGAGTCCCGGCACTAACACAATTTTTAATTTTTTGATCTTTTAAATTTGAATATCTCAAAATCCGGAGCCAATTGAGGAATTCCGAGGTCAGATTCTTTGATCCAATAAACTCGGGATTACTTAAAAAAAAATATTCACGACTGGATCGCACTAAATTGCTCTTGAGGTAGACAACTGTATGTAGCCACGCATTGACGATGCATGATGTTGTGATATAAAGGGTCCGCCAAATAACTTCTTTTTTTTTTTTTGAAAATGGCGCAAAACATCGAGTGTAGCTTCGGCTGTGTGGTACGTAGCGCCGTCGTGTTGAAACCAAATGTTGCCAATATCCTCCTCTCCAACTTTTGTGAGCAAAAATTCGTTGAACATGGCCCGATAACGATCGCCATTGATTGTAACGGCCACTCCTTGCTCATTTTCGAAAAATGGCCCAATTATGCCTCTGGACCAAAATCCGCACCAAACAGTGACTCGTTTTGGGTGTATCGGCTTTTCAATGTATGCGTGCGGGTTTTCTGTGCCCCAAATGCGACAATTTTGCTTGTTTACTACCCGCCAAGATCAAAATCATCTGAAAAGATGATTTTTTTGGCAAAATCGGCATCTTCTCTAAGTCGATCGCAGGCCCACTTAGCGAAGCGTATACACAACCATATTCGTTCAGCGGAAGGATAAAACTAATTATCTGTCAAATCAGACATGAGCTAAGTGTTACCATTCCTGAAATAAGCACGTTAGATGGCGGATCATTTATTTAACAAGAAAATATAATAAAAGAGTCAAAAGAAATAAGAAAATTATTTTTATTTTATTATTTTATTTTTTTTTTAGGGAAATTTAAATAAAAACGGTGTAACTATCAAAAATATACACGTGAATTGCCCAAAAATAAAATCATTTAAAAAAAAAAAACGTGGAATGCCCATTTCCGTTAGTTATGTGCATTTTTGTAAAAAACCTGAAACCCAGTTTCTTTCAATCATTTTGGAGAAACATTGAAAAAAAAAACAGCAGCTAATCGTTGCAGATGAGCTAAAACAAAAAAAATCAAATTGTTCTTCTAGTGAATCACATAAAAATGCTCTGTACCCACCCGTTTAGGCTCTAGCTCAAATTACTAAGGACTCACAGATGCAACGATGTTGCAATACGTCATTTATGGATACAAACTTTCTTTGAGAAAAGTAAATTATCAGATGCTTTCTTAAACAAATACATATGTAGGTACCTACGTTAATTTTTAGTCTTGACATTAATAACTGCGCATAGTCAAAAGTTTCTTATATCCGTGTTTTTCCTACAGATAATATACGATTATCTTATATACCTATGTTTTATTTTGAAGAAAAAATTAGCGAAAAAAATACGGTGTTTTAGATTGCGTTTCTTATAAATGAGTTTTTCTTGAATGAGTGTTTCTTATATCCGTAAAATACTGTATTGATTCCATAAAAATGCCAAAAATTAGTAAAACTGTTCTTGATTCTGTGTCATATTTTGAATTACATATAAGAAGCTCTATCCATAATGGCTGGCCACGAGACGAGAAAAGTTTAGGTCTCCGAATACCGAGACGAAAGTATTTCGATAGCATTTTTGTTATTAGACCTATCCGCAAAAAAGATTAAAAATAAAAAATTGCCATTTTAAGGTAAAAGTTGAATTTTTAAATGGAAATATTTGGTATTTTTTTAGATTAAAGACAAAACGAAAATTTATACCAAGACGATACTGCAATTATTCGATTTTATCGAAGACGAGGCGTGACTTCCAAAAAAGACTTAAAACCTAAAAAAAAAGGTTTTGGATTTGTTTTAGAACCAAAAAAAAACTGGCTCCAATCCTCCAATAACTAATTGCTAATAATCTCTCTTTTTAGTTACCTTTTGCTCAATCTTCAAGTTTGTTGAAAAAGTATAATCCAGAAGCTACTTTTCCAGTCTGATTTTGAGCTAGGCTGTATCTCTTTATTCTGTTACTCTCTACAAAAGCTCAATATTTTGATGCGGATTCTAGTCATGTGATGGGAGTTGTGATGCCTTTTTTTTGTTCTCGTATTCTTGGGGTCCATTTAAGGGTGACATCAGAGTTTGTTCCGCTAGGAATTTTTACCAGATTTTACTTCGTGACTTACCTATTTTAATGGTGTTATTTCCATCTTCCTTTCTATGAAGATATTTCAATGGACTAATTCGCAACGTCTAATTAATTAAAGTTGAAAAAAATCACTATCGTGGTTTTGCAACTTCTAGAGCAACCCCACTGCCTAACTAGCCAACACGGTTTAAGACAGATCAAAACAGCATTGGTATGATTTTTAATAACTCCTGTACGATTTAGAAACGCCCCGCTACACTACTCCCATGGCTGACCTAGAAGTCACCAATACACACTACCCGCTAAGGACTTTAGATAAAATCTATTGGGTATGTAAGAATTTGGAAAAACATTCCTCAATGATGTTTTTCAACAAGAAGTTCAAAAGTTGATTTCCTTCACAAGATTACCTTCGTAAAGTCCTTTGTTGAAAATTAAATTAAAATTTAAAAGACGGTCAACTAAATTTACGTACTTTGTGCAATTTGTATCTTTATTTTTATTTGTTTTTCGTAAATATTTCATTATCATTATCATTTCAATTAAATTTAAATTGATTTTCTGCTGATTCACAATTAAATAAATTAATTTTATTCATAATAACTGTATTTTCTGAAAATGTATGTAAGTGTGTTGTCGTTAAATCTGTTAAACTACCAATACATCCTTAAAATTATCTTCTTCTTTTTTTTAATTATTTATCTGCTCTATTCTTCCTACTTTTACAATATTTAAAATTTCTTAAAAATATTTTCTGTTAATTAAACATTTCTTTTGTAATTGTTGATAATTTTTTTTGTCTTAGATTTTTTATTTTGATTTTTTTTTATATAAAAGCTTTTTATTTTTCGAAATTTTTAATTCTTTTTTTATATTTTTGTTTGTAATGAATTTACATTTTTATTATTTTTTTTTTTCAGAAAAATGTTTGATCATTATTTTCACAAAAACAACAAATATGCAGGCATTTTTTTTTTGTTGAGATGAAGTATATAAAACTTTAACAAACTATGCACCGCTAGAAGTTGTGTCTGCTGTTTTTTTTTTTTGGTTGTCATACCTTTTTCTGTTTTTGGCAACGGGACTTGTTCTTCCTCTCTAACATCGTCCGTACTTCCTTCCCTTTCAAATATACAAAAAAAAAAAATGATAAACTAAAAAAACTTTTTCGAAACGTAAGCACACACAAAGAAGAAAACTTTTGTAACTGTACCCTGCGGGCTGTAACACCCCTGTGTCTCATTTGTGGCTCGACATCTTCTTCATCATAGAGAGGAGAATTTTATGTTGGTTTTTTTTTTTTTTTTTTTTTTTTTTGAAGCGCAGGAAGATGGGCTAAGAACTTTGAAAGGATGCAGAAGGAATGCAGGTAATAAAAAGCAGGTTGACAAAATGTTCACATAAAGTACCCCCATCACCGTCGACCCTCCCCTCCCCCCCTCCCCTTCCCACCCCCACCACGCCCACACACACACCCCCAATGAAACAACTAACCATAACAAAAGAAGAAAGAATCAACATAGTTTGTCTGTTTGTGCTCGCCTCGAGGGACGAAAGTGGAAACTTTTTACATCCCAGATGATTATCCTAGAATCTTCTTGAAATAGCTCGGTGTATCTGGCTTGGTGAGGGAGCGCCTACGGTTTGGCTTAAATGGGGGGTATGTTTCTTCGTTGAGGAAATTTCTCGTTGGATGGGGCTCCTCATGTTGGGCCTGGGTTGTGGTTGCAGTAGTCAAAGAAATGATTCCGGAATCCTCGGTAGAAGCGGCCACGGTCAGAGCGGATAATGGGGGAGACATGCTGTCACCAGTGTTACTGCTACTGCCACTGGTGCTCAAGGCCACAAATGGCGTTGACTGTTGTGGTAGTTGGTCTGTTTTTTCTGTGTTCATCAGTGTCTCTGTTTGTGTATCGATGGTGTGGACAAGAGGAGCCTGCGACGAAGTCACTTCGGCGTCAGTCTGACGCAGCACAGAGGCAGTTGATGATGGCAGAGTCTGAGACGAGGAAGAGCTGGCTCTGCTGATGCTGGTGACGTCTCCACTGCCGGTTGTCGGAATAACGAGTTCCGTATTTTTTTCGGCTGCAAAAGTTGTTGTTGCCATAGGTTCTGGTTCAGGTTCTGAGTGTGGGGTTGTGGCAGGCTTCATTGTGCTCTGAATCGTCTGGGTGGCTATCGAAGCATCTTGTGTGGTCATTTCAGCTCGAGCGGTTGTAGTGACCTGTAATTGAATTTCCGATGAGTTTGCAGCTGGCGATTCCTTGTCTAGCACTTTAATGGTCACCACCTCTTCCACTGTTTGCGGTGCAATGGTGTCGCCCACCTGAAGCGAGGCGAACGTGGTCTGTTGCTGCACGCTGGACTCTTCCAGCTGGTGCACATTTTCAATTGTAGTTCCTGCGGTCTCGTCATCGCTGTTGCTGTCGCCCTCGTGCGTCTGGTCTTGAGTAGATGCAGCATGCGGATGATCAGAATAGCTCTTGGAGGGCGGGACGTAGTGGGACTTCACCAGCAGCATTGGCGGGATGAAATGATTATCGTTTGTTTCTTTGACGTGAGGATGATTTGCTTCCTCGGTGATGACATTGGTCCGCTGCTGTTGGGGATGCATGGGGTGACCAATCGTAGCTGGTTGTGTGGCAGGAACTATACCGCTGATGGTTGTGGTCATTAATGAACCCGACGAGGTGGAAGGCCCGCCGGATGTATACACGAGCTCAGTTGTGGTTCCGTCGAGTAATGCTGATGACTCAGATGAAGTGTGGACCTGATGGATGGGAATTGGGGTTGAAGGCTCATCAACTTCCGCAGCCACCGTCGATGTGGTTGTGGTTGCAGGCTCGACGATTGTTGTGCTCTTAATGGTTGGCATTTTTTTCAGATCCTGCGGCAGGACTTTTTTGATGTGTGGCAGTGGTTCGAGGACTTCATTTGATGCATCGTCCGGCATGGGTTGGTCGCCCATCATCATCATCTCATCAATTGGGAATTCTTTCTGGTTGCCTCCATGCGCTGGTTTCTTCGGTGCGGGTGTTGGTTTCTTGTGTTGCATTGCTACAACAATCTTCTTGGCTGACTTCTTCACGGGCATTGGTATTTCCCCGGGTATACCACCAGACGACGGTTGATCTGCTTGCATCAGTTCGTCCACGTTGAATTGTTCAATGAGCTTCTGCACAGTGTTCTTTTCGGTCTGGACCTGTTCGGTGGAGTCGGTGGGACTCTTCACGGGGATCATTACAATGTCATTGTCCTCATTGTTGTCGGTCGAGATGCCACGAATAATTTGCAGCGATTTGAAGTGAGAGTTTGTAATGTCAGTTAGCTTCTTCGACTCCAGACGTTCCCGAGGGCAAATTAGCTCACGCATAATTTTTTCACGGTCCTGTCAACCAAAGAAAAGATTTTGAATTTATGAATATGAATGACTCTCATCAAAGAAACGAGAACATAATCAAGAGGTCTTTTTGTAAATGAAAAACGAACGAGATGGAAATAAATTATGAAAAGTGCACTTACCTGCTTTCCGCGGCATATCTGCCTTATAAGTCCCTCTTCGCCACAGTTGCGAATTAATTCAATGCTAGCTGTATCTGCCATGTATTGCATAGTTAAAGAGGGTAAGTCCTTTAGGATGCATGACTCGGCCCACGCAGGAACTAGACGAGAGAGAGATAGAGAAGGAAAGAGCAGGTAGGTATTATGTATATGATGGTTGATGAATACGTAATGTAATATTAAGGGCTTTTTGCAAAATGAAATTCATTGAGACGTGATGCAAACATAAAAGAGGTTTATTTTTCGTTTGCAGCAACATCATTATAGGAGCTACATATATATATATAAGTACGAGTACATATATGTGAATGGAAATAGCTCCTCTGTCTTTACTCGTATAGAGGTTGACAAACCCTCTATGCTTACCTGGCATTTCACAGAGGAATGATGCTGTCTCTGGCCCACCACATCTGAGAGCATGCCAGCGATAGTCACGAATTGGATCAATGACAGCGCATAGTGGAGACTCCATTAGTGGCAGTGATTCAGCCCAGTATCCGGTGTTGGCAGCTAAAACTTTGGAGTTCCTATTGACAAAAAAAAAAAAAAAAAAAGGAAAGGATATACAAAGTTATAGTGAAACAGCATTTGACAGGGGAATTTAAACCAAGTTAGTTAAATGCTTCCAAAGGAAGTTGGTATGAAATATATCCTAGCAGTTTGATTTCTCACTTTCCACATTAAAGATCTAGCTAGGTATATTTAAAATAGGAATGTATCACCAACCAAGGTTAACATAAATTTCTTATGAAGCTTATATGTATGGTTTAATTATCCTATCATACTAACTTCTGAGATCGCACAGGGAAGTCACCCTAACCTACTGCATTGAAGGTGAAATATCTATAGGTACGTTGTGCATGCGGACGCTTATCTAGTCCAAAATGACCTTAACCGACTGGTAAACCTGGTGTCTACAAGCAACTCTCTTGAATCTAATGTTAACAAGATGTGTCAAGTTATCACTTAACCTCGTAAACGCTTCCAATTTTGCTCTAGTACTTATCTTATTTGTCTTCCGAGACCTTTCCTTATGATGCCTTTCCTTATGAAAGATAGCCTGAAACTCATTAACATGCAATCTCTTGAACAACACTACCGTGTGGCTTTAAGGCGGTTATATCGATTGTATTGGGCTTTTCCGAACCAACCTAACCTCTATCTCAAATCGAATTTCACCACACTAATTATGCATCAACGAATCTAAGACTAGAATGCTTCGCACTACAAATATCATTCACAGCCAATTCGACTTCCTCTTAAACAAAAATAGCCTTAAAAACTCGCTTAACCAGTGCCGCGTACCTACCCTTCGTAAACTTTCCCAAAATCTGTAGGTATGTTTAAATATAGTCTGAAGATAATGAGTGTAAGTCTTAAGTCAGTTTTCAATAGCCTTATTAATAAACACGAATTAGCTGTGAGTTATTTTTAAGTCGTACCAAATCTAATTAATAAAACGAAATTTCTGCTAACTAACGTTTGCTAAGTGCAAATAAGCTAACTAACCTGGGTAAAATATAGTCAAATCATTTTTTAGTTCTTATTAATAGGAAATTTTAACTCATGAATTAACTCCTTTTCCATGGTTAGTAAACTCATAGAATAGATATAGGTTAAGGGTTTTTTTCTTATAAATAGGGCTGTAAGTGTTTTTTTTTTTGCATATTGAACTATTAAAGTTTAACAAACCCTAAATGGTGTTGGGGGGGCCTTTCACCTCTCTCTATGGGTGTTTGTTTTCTTTTAAATAAATAAATATTGCTTTAATCTCAATTAGTCAGTTTTCTTTAAACATTGATTTCGTCCTCTATGCTTGACAATAATTTCATTTCAGTATTTTCACAATATGGCGTAGCAATTTTAGTATTAAAAATAACATTGGAAAACTAATTGAATCCATTGTGTGGTAATTGCCTTTGGAAGTCAATAACTAAGTTTTTCATAGTCTGTTCTATAACGTTGCCGTCTTTTAAATGAAGTTAAAATGTCAATTTTATTTGTTTTTTTATAGAAAATGATTAATTAAATGACCACCACCCATTCAGTTTTTGTGACTGTAACTACAGTTTTATTGCAAAAATCGATTTTAAAGCAAAAGCACTGTCCCCTAAAATAAAGTTTATCCTGTTAATGACCACATTTTTTTGATCAGTAAAGAGCAGGGATAAATAGACAGATAGAGAAATTCTTTATTTTTTCGATTTAATTTGGTAAAAAAAATTACAATTAAGAATAAAGAGCAGGATTTAGAGCATAAAGGTGCATTAAAGTTGATCTAAGTTGTGATATTTCAATCACATGTATAACTGTGACCGTGATTTAAGATTCACTGTGATTTTAACATGTGATTGTGATTCATGAGTTCAAAAAAAAAAATTTCAAGGTTTCTAATGAAACGAAATCAGAAGAGATTCCAAATATACGAAAAATAAATACAAAAGTAGAATTTGGTAGTCGGCGGACATAAAAAACTTCACACTTGATTATTAATGATGTCTTTGTTGTGATTTTACAATGGTTTTTTTATGCATATTTGGTACACAAAACGACGAGCAGAGTTCTAAATACTACGTTCTTTATACTTTTACTTTCGTCGTGATGTGTGAGTTTTTTGATTCTCTTGTTATTTCAACCTAGTCGTAAGTTTATTCACATTTTGTATTTATAAAAAATCACGGACCTATCACGACCACAGTTGTTCTTGTCATGATTTTTGTGATTCGTTTCTCTTCGTTTTTATTTTAAAACTGCGGTTGTAAAGTTGAGATTTTTTTTAAGCAATGTAAAATGAACACAGCCAAATAATCAAATCATATTTAAGGCACTCACAGTTTATAAGTGAATCGTTCACAAGTTGTGATTGTGATTTTGTATTTACAAGTTGGAAATCACTGGTCGTGATTTTTAGCTCATCTAGAACGTGTAGCTGCTATACAAACTTTAAGATATTTTTAAATGATCGACCACGTCAGCAATCACCGAATCACACACGAAAACACGGTTTTGACTTGCGTTGATGCGGGGTTAACGGACAATGCCTCGAAAAATTTTGTTAAAAAGTCGCATTGAAGCCCCTTTACCCCTTATACACATATCCTTTATTGATATGGAGGATTTCGTTCAATTCTTTCTGAACTTATAATGAAATGAAATTTTAGTGCTCTCTTTCATCTTCTGCTCTTAAGTATTCATATTGAGTATATGGCGTGATCGAATATTGGATATCGTCGTTGCGTTGATCGGAATCACCCATATCGGTTGTTGCTTTCGTATTGGTGGGTTTTAGGCATTCTTGTAGCTTACGCTGGTGCTGGTTTTCCCTATGATTATTATTATTAATGAAGAATTAGTTCCTTCTCTTACTTGTTAATTTCATTTACCTACAAATCTCATTTCATAATCAACCTTTTAAAAATAAATTTCCATTTTATCTTTACCTCATTTCTAAGAAGAAAAAAAAAAAACAATTTATAGTTCTTCACTTTAATCTACAAAGGAATAAACTCCATCAATAGCTTTTCCTGTTAAGTTGAAAATCAATTTCTATCTATATGTACTTTGTACTTTTATACTTAGAAAAATATAACTTCCGGGAATTCAATAATTTTGCTAGACTGTCAATCCTTATAACAACTTGCAATACTGAGCCAGGGGCGGATTCAGGATTTGAGTCTGGAGGGGGTCACGTTGCCCGAGGACAGCTTACTGACAAAAAATTATAAAATATATGGAATTCCTCGAGGCGAGAAAAGTTTCGGTCTCTTTTAGCTTCCCCAAAACTTCATACCTCTAATGCATCCAAGACGAAATCGTAGTTTTTATACTAACGTTACCAATATTCTCGTCGGTGAAGGTGATAGTGTCAGCAAGACGAAATTAACAGATTAAAGGGATGTAGGCGAATATGTATATGAGGAATTATTTATAAAACTGTTAGAATGCGTTTATAAATAAGGAGATATCCAACTATTTAGATAATTGCTTGTTTGCCCAAGAGTGTTTTAAGGAAGTCTAATAAATACGACGGTTTGAGTTTATCCTTTTCTCTAGGCTTCTGAAGGGTCATGACCCCTCCTCCAAATCCGCCACTGTACAAAACTATGAATATAATCCTCTTTACATACAAAAAAAAAGGACGAACAAAAAAAAAAAAGAGTAGAATGGCAAACAAAAATAAAACAAAATGTTTACTTACGACCACATGAAACGATCCGAACTCTGCGGTCTCATAAGTCCAATCCAGACAATGTCGTTCACATCCAATTCCCTTAAAAGGTCTCGTGTTGCATCAAATTGAAAACTGTTGTCAACTGAAAACAGTAAAAAGCAAAAGCTTATAAATGTAGTTGATATAGTCGAGTAGAGAGGTTGGTTAGTACAAAATATATAATATACATAGTTGTGGCAAATATAAGAAACTTCTGTAGACCCAGTTATGTAAAAGGTGTAACTGGATTGTAAGTGCGAGAAGAAAAGTAAACTCAATTTAAATTAATGAAATTTTATGTATGTGTGGTGTAGGTATACTCGTAGCAAGGTTTTGGATATTGTTTACAGCTTATGAAAGTAGAGCATCATTTTTAAAGCCACAGAAAATGGGTATCATAACGTAAAGGGGAGACCCAGAATAAAATTAAACTTAATCAGTTATGAATAAAATAAATAAAAGGACAAAAAGTACACCCAATTTAAGGAGAAGTTAGAAGAAGTTGTAGAGGACTTGTTCGGGGACTTGTGAAATGTATACCCTTCCTACAAAGTCCAAACTAAACTGTTGGATTATTGGTAGAAATTAGGCTGTCAAATTCAAGAACTGCTTTAGAATTAATATTTATATTTAAAAAAAATACAAATTCATTGTTTTAGGGCTTGTTTCTCAATGTCTAATTGTGCGATAGACAAAATTGTCTTTTGACTCATAAATCCAAAAATAATTTTTTGGATTGTGATGGACTTCTGAAATTGGCCAGTGTTTATGTGTCAAATAACCTTACTCAAACATTGTAAAACAGGTCCTTAAAGATTTTTATAAAGTTCACAGAAACTTAGCGAAAAAAAAACTTACAGAAAAGGCTAATAAAGTATTGGTTAGTGCTTAAAAATAAATAAATCATTGACGTCATTTCAGCGAAACAATAATCATTCAAAATATAGATGAACAATCGACAACTTTAAAGATACTTGTAATCAATTATGTTTTTGTTAGTTGCGAAGATATTTTTTAAAATCTGCTATTTTTAAATAATAATAAAATTTTGTATTAATTTTTTAGTAAAGTTAATACCAAATGTAATTTTGACTTGAACTGAGCGAATAAGTTTTCAGAAAAAAGGAATATAAACATAAAATATCTACATATATTGAGATAAATGCTAAAAATAGTTTGGGGACAGAATTTCGGAAACCTTAAAAATGCTTTCTGAAAAGTCCAGATATCTAAAATCACGAAAACCTAAAGTCCAGAAAACACAAAATCCCGAAAGCCAGGAATACTGAAAAATTATATAAAATGAAAAAAAAAAATGATTTTTCTGGATTTTGGGCTTTCGGGATTTTACGTTTTCTGGATTTTTGAATTAAGGATTCTCTCCAAATCTTTTTAAAAATTTGTTTCTAATTAATTGCTAATTGTTTACGCATACGAATAATTATTTTCTATTTTTTTTTTTTCGAAAAAGAGCATTTCGCTTAGTTAAAGTCATTAAAGCTTAGGAAATGATTCGAGAATGTATATCTGCAATTAAATGATGTGTATCTGAGAATAGATAAAGATGATTCTCATCGGCTTTCTTGGTCGTTTTGATGACGAAAATAAAAAATTAATTCATTTACTTTTTCCCAACGTTTCGACGGTGGTTGCCGTCTCCTTCAGGGGATCTTTATTTGTAAAAAAAAGAGAAGTAATTACATAAAAGTGTCAATGTAAAGGGTTTTCCAATAAGAGGTGTTATTTTGATATTCAAAGAAAAATGGCATTTTTTGAGATAAATGATCGGATGTTTATTTCATTATAAAGAGGAAGGTATGCCGTTAATAATGGAATACAACATCAGCCAAATGGCCGCCACGACCACGCTTACAGGACCATATCCTTTTCATGAAATTTTCCATAACCAAATCGCAAAGTGGCTGCCCTATGTCCTCGATAGCCTCACGAATTCCATCTTTGAGGTCTTGAATCGACGCTGGGCTGTTGGCGTAGACCTTATCTTTCACGTGGCCCCAAAGGAAGAAGTCGCAAGGTGTTAAATCACAAGATCTCGGTGGCCAATTGTGATCACCTCTTCGAGAGATAACACGGTCCGGAAACTTTTCCCGTAAAAGATCGATGGTTTCATTGCTTGTGTGGCACGTAGCGCCGTCTTGTTGAAAGTAAACGTTGTCCAGATCAATACCATCCAATTCCGGCCATAAAAAATCATTAATCATCTCTCGATAGCGCAATCCATTGACCGTAACTGTTGCTCCAGCCTCATTTTCGAAAAAGTAATGTCCAATGACCCCGCCTGACCATAAACCGCACCAAACAGTCACGCGTTGAGGATGGAGAGGCTTTTCAACAATAACTCTTGGGTTTTCCGAGCCCCAGATGCAACAGTTTTGCTTGTTGACGTAGCCTCCGAGGTGGAAATGGGCCTCATCAGTCAAGATGATTTTTCGATGAAATTCCGGATCATTTTCATGGATTTCAAGGACCCAATCAGCAAAGACACGACGTTGTTGATGATCAGCCGGCTTGAGTTCTTGTGTTAACTGAACTTTATAGGCCTTAAGACCCAAGTCTTTATGCAAAATACTGTGTAATGACGTTTGTGGAATGACTAATTCCAAAGAACGACGAGGAATGGACAAACCTGGGTTTTCTTCAACACTTTGGGCTACAACAGCAATATTCTCAGTTGTTCTTGAGCGACGTGCACGGGTTTTATTCTTCACATCACTAACTTGTCCCAACAGCTCGAATTTGTCCACCAATTTATGTATTGCGGTCCGACAAGGTGCTTCACGACGACCCAAAAATGTTTTAGTTTTACGAACCGTCTCTGCCAAATTTTCACCATTTTTATAGTGAATTTTAATAATTTCAATGCGTTGTTGAAGCGTGTATCGTTCCATTTTTATTAATGGCGTAGTTTCTACTTGTCAAATGTCAAAAAATGACAGCTTCAAAAGTGACAGCTACCGAAATAGCGGGCTATTCAAAATAACACCTCTTATTGGAAAACCCTTGATGTAGGGCGGACGTGGTATACACTTACATTAAAGTTTTAAACAATTATATATATAAAAAAAAAACAGTATTTGGAAATATTTAATAACTTAAACTTGAATAATTTAAAAGCAAATTAGTAATTACACACTTTAGATGAAGTTTAGTCCAGGGAGTACAATCAAGTTTTGGGTCTACTGTTGGAAACTAGGGAGCAGTAAACTGCTGAGATGTTTTGTGTGTCTTGTTTACGGTTCATGTTGTTCTTGTTATTGATTATGTGTCGTGTTTCTAACGTGTATCGTTTTGAAGTGTGTTTTTCTGTTGCCAAGATCTCCACACCATCAAAGTCCAGTTGGTGGCCAGTTTCAACGCTGTGGCAAGCCAGTGCCGTCTTTCCAGAGTTTTTTGAACGAATGTCCGACTTGTGACCCGCCATTCTCTGTCGAAGGAGTTGTTTGGTCGTGCCGACGTAGCATAGATTACATGGGTCATTGGTTTTACCTTGATGGCAGTTTACTTTGTACACCACGTCTGTACAACGGTCCTTTTCTGTCTTCTTTTTTAGACCTTTGAAGAGGGAAGCCATGGTTTGGTTCGACTTGTACGCCAAGTTGACATCAATTTTGTTTTTGCCGATTATTTCTTTAAAATTTTCGGAAAGCTTTGGGACATAAACGACACTTTTGTAAACACCTTATTTTTGACGTTGTTTCAAGCTTCTTATGATTTCGATTGGAAAACTATTTTCCAAGAGGATTTTCGTAACGTTTTCTTCGTTAGCGGAGTGGAATTCCCGATCACTCAACGCAAAGACTTTGTTTATAAGGTTCGATGCGGTGTTTACACGAATGTGTTTAGCTTGGTTTGACCGGAAATTAATCAGTCTTCCCGATGCCATATCTTTTTGGTACCAGTCGAATGAAAGCCGGTAGTTTTTTCGATGAATCTTGACATCCAAAAATGGTATTGATCTACTTGTTTCTTTCTCGACAGTGAATCGGATATTCTCGTTAAATTGGTTGAGGCATCGTAACACATTTTCAATCTCTTCTTTGTCCACAATCGCAAAAATGTCATCAACATATTTAGCGATGAATTTTGGTTTACACTCCTCCTTGAAACACTCATCGAGAAGAAAATCCAACACCAAATCTGCGATTTTCGGCGAGAGCGGATTATCCATTGGCAATTAATTAACTTCTAATTAGTTAATCTAACTTTTATTTAATTTCGCTATGTTTTTAGCTAAAAATTATTAAACTGATGTCAATAACTTACAGAAAAACACACATAAGCGCACATAATTTGTTAATTGTTAAAAAAGCATAAGAATAGTAAATTTAAGTTTTTGTTTAATTTCAGTCAATTTTATTTTTTTTTTCGCTAAGTTACTTGTGAATTTACACCTGAAAATTAATATCGTTAAGATAAACATGATTTGGCTTTTGCAACTATCTTTTGGTGAAAATTGATACAACTTTTATTTTAAGTTTTTTGATTCAAGATCTATAATATATGTGGATGATAAATGTGGCTTAGGCCCATTTCCTAAAACATAATTTAAATATTTAAGTTCAACATAAGAGATTATGTGACAGCTTACGGTGGGTAAGAAAAGTAGAACATAAACGTTGAACATAAATATTTTAGTTTCGTTTCTGTTTCTGAAAATGGGCCTTAAGGTCACAGCGTCACTAAATATATATTTATTTATGTACATTAAAGAAGTATGTATCAAGAACATTTAATTGAAAAAAAATTAAAAAAGTGAGGCTATGTTATATCAAAATATATATTTTAATAATTTTTCTAATGTTTTTGGTAATTTTTTTTTAACTATATTTTCTCGGAAAGTATAGGAAAAATCAAAAATAATAATAAAAATGTTGTTTTCTCTTATAAAAATCAAAGAGCTTACCTGTCACTAAATAAGCATGATGGAATTGACAAACAGCATCAGCCTCAAACCAAGATATTCGGTCTCTGAAAAACCGATAAAACACATTGAGTCCTTCTTGGGGCATTGTCCATGAATTGCTGACGTTCACCTGAAATAAAAAAAATATTTTTATATTGCTAACATTTAAGTTTAATCTAATATTAAAAACCTGAAACGCAGATTTATTTTTATTTTTTTTGTTTTTTTAATCAGCGCGCACTAAAGGGATTTTGACTACCATTAAAATGTTTTAACACAGTGCGAGCGTTAGGAAAATGGGGAAGGATTTAATAGGAGATACCGATGCACATTGGTTTTGAATTTCTGAATATTAAAATGGGAGGTAAAAATAGAGCCAGGCAAAGCATTCCACATTCTTGTAGTGCGGCTAAAGAATGAATCTCTATACTCGACGGTACGTCTGAAGTTGGGCTCAAGGGTAAACTGATGAGCATTCGTAAAAGCGCGAGTATTACGGTTGAATTGTTTTAGGGGAGGAAATGCAGTTGGCTATTTCACTAGAACACTGTTTGTAGAAGTAGCGATAAAATAGAGAGAGACATGAAACATTACGGCGGTGTTCCAGGGTTGTAATTGTTTCTGTTATACTTATATCACCTATCATTTTTAAAGCTCTTTTTTGAATTCTATCCAAAAGATTCAAATGAGTTAAAGGAGCACCTGCCCAAATGTGAGAGTTGTACTCCAGCTTTGGATGGATAAGGGCTTTATAGATTACAGCCAGATCAGAAGGGGAGACAAATTTCTTGCATCGCCGAAGAAAACCTAAACTTTTAGCAGCATTTTTGGCGACGTTGAATATGTGGTCATTCCACAAAAGGTGGTCTGTGATGCACATACCGAGAACTGAAAGCTGTTCGGTTTCTTCAATACAAGTACCGCTCATGGATAGCGGCATGAGGGGCGGGTTCCGCTTCAACGACAAGAGACAGCATTGAGTTTTTGAAGCATAAAATTCTACGCGGTTTTTGATTCCCCATTGGACAATGCTGTCGAGATCAGAATTTAATGAGCTTATCATACGCTGCCGCTCTAAATAACGTTGGCTATTATGAATGATACAGGAAGGAAGTTTAATAATTAAAATTTTAATATGAGATATAAGTGGTAATTAAAAAAAAAAGAACAATATGAGAAATTCATGCAGACCATTCTGCTTCTAACAAGTAGGTACCTACATTTTGCCTGCACCCTATCTTATGTTCAAAATTAATAATTAAGGTCAATTTGTCCAAGAATATCGTATCTCATTGACTTTTAAAAAATTCATTTATTTTGAGAGGATAATATACAAACTTAAAAGTGTACAATCAAAGCAATTCTCTTGGGTCGTTCCATTAAAAATGCAAGAACTCACTGCCAATTAGTAGTGTATAACCCTCTGCTTCTACCCATATATGTATGTATAAGTACTCTACTCTCATCATATCCCTCTAGAACGAACTTTCAGGTCTTCAACCTACATACTACAAACTACAATAAAACACCATACCCACTTTAATATACTTTTTTTTTTCCACAGCACAAGTGTCTTCATTATTCTGGGAACTACATTTTTACAAAAGCATACAACTTTTTCATTCATCCTAATTATCCTTAAAATCCAAAGCAGGCATCAGTGGACCATTACACTCTCTTACCTTCAATTGTGCTTAGCTCTAGCGAAGGAATATTTTCATTACAAATAAAATATTAAGGAATCGATTTGGTTGGAGGTAGTTGCTCCTAAAAATTCACAAGGTCTATGAAGTTGTTATTTAAAAAAAAAAATAGCTACAAAATTCGAATTTACCATCTGATTCAATAAATTGTATTTACAGAAAAAAATGTTTTCATTAATTCACAAACCGAACCAAAATTGTGCATGCTGATTATGGAATTGGTAACATTTTACTCCCGTTCCTCATTCTGACTCCCACCAGGGGATTGGGTTGCTTTGGTAATAAATTTGCATGATTTGCAAACCTTGTTCAGGAATAAGTCTATTTATTATAAAATGGCACACCCAATTGAGCATAAATCAAGTGACAGCTGTCAAAAAGACCAACTCCGAAAAAAGTATTGCCAGATTGAAAACCACACGTCTATGAAAAACACCCTTTACATACTTTATTCTCAATTGAAAATAGCAAGCGAGTAAAAAAAAAACAACTTCAAAAGTTCTATTTTTGTACGATAGCTTGAATTGCCTGTTTAAAGTGCGTCTTCCAATAAGAGGTGTTATTTTGAATAGCCCGCTATTTCGGTAGCTGTCACTTTTGAAGCTGTCATTTTCTGACATTTGACAAATAAATTTGATTAATAAAAATGGAACGATACACGCTTCAACAACGCATTGAAATTATTAAAATTCACTATAAAAATGGTGAAAATTTGGCAGAGACGGTTCGTAAAACTAAAACATTTTTGGGTCGTCGTGAAGCACCTTGTCGGACCGCAATACAGAAATTGGTGGACAAATTCGAGCTGTTGGGACAAGTTAGTGATGTGAAGAATAAAACCCGTGCACGTCGCTCAAGAACAACTGAGAATATTGCTGTTGTAGCCCAAAGTGTTGAAGAAAACCCAGGTTTGTCCATTCCTCGTCGTTCTTTGGAATTAGGCTCCACAAACGTCATTACACCGTATTTGGCATAAAGACTTGGGTCTTAAGGCTTATAAAGTTCAGTTAACACAAGAACTCAAGCCGGCTGATCATCAACAACGTCGTGTCTTTGCTGATTGGGTCCTTGAAATGCATGAAAATGATCCGGAATTTCATCGAAAAATCATCTTGACTGATGAGGCCCATTTCCACCTCGGAGAGGCTACGTCAACAAGCAAAACTGTCGCATCTGGGGCTCGGAAAACCCAAGAGTTATTGTTGAAAAGCCTCTCCATCCTCAACGCGTGACTGTTTGGTGCGGTTTATGGTCCGGCGGGGTCATTGGACCTTACTTTTTCGAAAATGAGGCTGGAGCAACAGTTACGGTCAATGGATTGCGCTATCGAGAGATGATTAATGATTTTTTATGGCCGGGAAAAGTTTCCGGACCGTGTTATCTCTCGATGAGGTGATCACAATTGGCCACCGAGATCTTGTGATTTAACACCTTGCGACTTCTTCCTTTGGGGCCACGTGAAAGATAAGGTCCACGCCAACAGCCCAGCGTCGATTCAAGACCTCAAAGATGGAATTCGTGAGGCTATCGAGGACATAAGGCAGCCACTTTGCGATTTGGTTATGGAAAATTTCATGAAAAGGATATGGTCCTGTAAGCGTGGCCATTTTACTGATGTTGTGTTCCATTATTAACGGCATACCTTCCTCTTTATAATGAAATAAATATCCGATCATTTATCTCAAAAAATGCCATTTTTCTTTGAATATCAAAATAACACCTCTTATTGGAAAACCCTTTATTAGAAATTCGCAAAAATTTATAATACAGACAGATTCAGTTGGCAGACAGATTCAGTTGCCAGGTTTCATTGAGACATTAAACTCAATTTTTCAGGAATCCAATGCTCATCCCTTACCTATATTTCAAATTAAAAAAGCAAATAGCTTCAATGAAATGTTAACCCCCTTTTGTGTTTTATCCTCAAGCATTTTCATCATCAGAGCCACACAGAATTCTTGAGAGTTCTACCTACATCCGTTCTGGCTTGAATGAACCTTGAATAAGCTTCGTGCTGTAGAGTGGAGAGCTACACTGATGGTACATTGTATGCATGTATGAGCAATCAGGATTTTTTTTTTAACTTCCAAGTGAATTAAACAAAAAAAGTGTTGAACAAAACACAAAGTTTTTTTTCTTTTTTTTCCAAAAAAAAAAAAAAGTTGGAGTCGCACAAAGGAACTGCTGGAGAACAATACAAAAAAGTGGCGATATGGTTTGAGCTTTGAAACTGCAGACCGCTTTCTATACGTGATTGAAGTGTAGAGGTTGGTTTTGCTTGAATAGCAGAGCCAATTAGCTTGAGGGATGTTCTTTTTTATTGTGCCTTTTGCTTTTCACTTCATTTGAGGTTTTTTTTTTTTAATATACATATATTTTACTTTAGGGTGGTCCACCGGATTGACGTGGATGAATGGGTTTTTCATATTAAATACATATTTCATTTTCCTTTGGCAGAAAATTGACAATTATTTAGTTTTGATATACTTTTGGGTTCAAAATTGCCAATGATTTTGGGAAGCAAGCTTATTATGGATACAATAGGGCCATCTGGACCTTTTGGAAAATTGCTTTTTAATTTCAATAGGTTGATAACATATACGTGTGGTATGGGTACATTATTTCCATTTGTAAGGGTAATACACGAAAAATTTGAAAAGTTTTTTAATTTCAACAAAACATTGAAATCGTGACAATGACAATCTACAGCCTGCAGGAAAAATGGGGAAAGGAACTATAAATGCTCGTTCAAATTTTGGGTTGCATGAAAGCAAGAATTTTGTTAAAAAAATATTTAATAGGTACAATTTTCTTAGCCACTGAAAAGTAAAATTAATTGAAAATACATAAAATACATTTCGAAAAATTATTCACACCAAAAACATGAATGCTAAAAAGAGAGCCAAAAAACCTGTCTGATGTATAGGTAAGGCAATGGTTCTAAATTTATGAACGTAAGCGAAAATTATGATAGAAATTTCTAGGTTCACTGGTCAAGTTTTTAAAATCTTTTAAATTGTGAGTATAATTATGAGTAACAGGTAGAAAACTTGCCAAGTAAAAATACAAAATTTTCATTAACTTGGATCTTTTTTAAGATTTATATTTTTGGTGTGATTTAACTTCTTTGGCAAAGATTTTTTAATTGCGATATATGTAGGCACATATACGTATGTAAACATGTGTATGTAGGTTATCTACTAAATAGCAAGTTATCTATGCTTTCGGAAAAAAAACCGAGCTCAAGATTTTGATCAAACTTGACTTTACGGTGATAGTGAAGACGAAAAAAGTAAATCTCGCAATTCCATCCATCTGTCTGTCGTTTCGGCCACAGCCCAAACGGATGGGTCGATTTTCTTAAAACTTGGTACTTATACTTATTATAAAAAACTAAAACTAAAACCCACCTGTCATTCAACATTTTTTGGCCGAGGAAGGGTAATCTTATTTTTAACAAAATCGAATCCATAGATTTAAAAAATTTAATAAATTTCAATAGTTATAAGCTTTCATTTATAAAAAAAAAAATGGTTTCGAAAATTGGGTATTGATATATGTTGCATCCTCCAAGGAACCATTTTGTTGATTTTCGCTTTCTTATAAAAATTATTGATACATTTTAAAATCTATTGTGTCCCGAAATTTTCCAAAACTTTTTTTTTGGATTTAAAAAAAAAAGTTTATTTTTTTTTGTTGATATTGTCAATACTTCAAAAACGCCTCAGTCGATTTTTATTAAACTTGACAAAAAGCAGTTTTTTTTAAAATTATCTAGAAGATTTTTAACAAAAGTTATTCTTATAACCAAAAATAACGGTACCTTCCATACAAATGTTTAAAAAAATCTTTTTTTTGCTCAAAAACGACTTCAATGATTTTATACATTCTTTGTGTCTCGAAATTAGTACGATCTATCACTTAAAATTATTAAATTTTACATTCTACTAAGAATACTTCTCATAGAATTTTTTTTATTGATTTTCAATTATCTCATTATGTGATTAACCGATTAAAACTAAATTTTTAAACTGAAGCTTGTTTAAGTTACCTATAAATAAATAATATTGCATATCAAAAACTTCAAAATGTTTTTGAATTTAAAAATAATTTTTTGAAAATTCGATATCTTGAAAACCAGTGTTAGATGTTTTTGAGAAATTTAAATTTTTAACTCCACAATAATAAATATTTAAAATTGGCGTACCAAATCCTATTTGAAAATAATTACATTTTTTTTTAAAAACCCTCTCGTACGATTTAAATTTTTTTTTCTCCTAAATTAATTTGTATATTTATAAGAAATCAGATGATTTACAACGCGTTGGGTTCAAAACAGTTTTATCAATTTATTACTAATTTTGTTAACTTCAAAAAATTTTTTAGTTTGAATACATATATTATATTTTCGGGGGCTATGTTGTTATTTTTTGTATACTTACATAACACTACCTGCAACTAAAATTAGTTTTGGCAAATGGATATAATATAAGCTTCCATTATTTATTTAGACTTTAGAACCACAATGCGGTATCGCACATACATTTTATATGCCCGTGCGAAGCCAATGTAGGCTAGCTAGTAGGTATAGAATAAAAGATTTATAAATCTCAATACCTACTATAGTCTTCAATTTAGGTGCATCAAGATTGCGCGGCCACAAACGAAATTCAAAAACCTAAAGATGCAGGAATTAGGACACAATTAGGTGACTATTTAGTGCTGCAAATTTGGGCTGATTACCTTCCTCCCCAAACTTGTGACGGTGCTTACTTTACGTCAAAAAAGCGTCACCCAGAGGTCTTGGCTAGCCCTTTAATTTGGTCGTTTGTTTTTTACTGTGCATTCCTGTTTGGGAGCTTACGAATTTTTTAATGAAATGTTGAGGTGAATTTCTAGGTCAGATCGTAGAGCACGTGAATTAAGTCATAATTATTTTCTTTGAATTTCTTTTGTGGCGGCATTCACTTAACGCACCTAAATTGAAGGTTATGATTTATGTAGGTATTGAGATTTATAAATCTTTTATTCCATACTAGCTGGCCTGCTCTGGCTTCGCACGGGCAGACGAATCTATGTATTTATACGTGTAAATAAAGGGTCCGCTATCTAAGGTTTTTTTTTTTTAACTAGTGCTTATTTCGTGAATGGTAACACTTAGCTCATGTCTGATTTGACAGATAGTTAGTTTTATTCTTCCGCTGAACGAATATGGTTGGGTATACGCTTCGCTAAGTGGGCCTGCGATTGACTTAGAGAAGATGCCAATTTTGCCAAAAAAATCATCTTTTCAGATGAAGCTCATTTTGATCTTGGCGGGTAGCAAACAAGCAAAATTGTCGCATTTGGGGCACAGAAACCCAGCAGTCATACATTGAAAAGCCGATACACCCAAAACGAGTCACTATGTTTGGTGCGGATTTTGGTCCAGAGGCATAATTGGGCCATTTTTCGAAAATGAGCAAGGAATGGGCGTTACAGTCAATGGCGATCGTTATCGGGCCATGTTGAAGGAATTTTTGTTCACAAAAATTGAAGAGGAGGATATTGGCAACATTTGGTTTCAACAGGACGGCGCAGCTACACTCGATGTTTTGCGCAATTTAAAAAAAAAAAAGAAACTTATTTGGCGGACCCTTTACATTTAAATGTAAAAAGTAGGTACGACTTCGTCCCTTGATAAATATTTTTTAGAGGTATATATGTATGTACATTTATGGAAATAGTATTGTATTAAATTAAGGCCCATTCTTCAGCAAAAAAAAAAGTTAATTTAACATTTTCTTAATTTGTATGTCATAATATTTTATTAAATGCACATATTTTGTTAGGAAAAAAAAAAATGCTTAAGTTATATTCAAAACCATAAAAACAGAAGATTTATTGAAATAATTTCCAATAAACCATGCTAAGATTCAATTAGTGTTTCCATGTTCGTTAATCGTCAGAGCCCAAGAAACAAGAAAAAAAAAAGATAACAGCATTACAAATGGGTTTCATTATTTCTACATGAAATCCCGACTCATATATTGAAATACTTTTTTATTATCACCAAGAGAATTGTGTTTTCCCTCCGAATCCCCCACCGAACAAATTCATAAGACAAATAGAACATGACACATTAAGCCCTGGCAATGATTCAACTCGAACTTAGTCCTCAATTATATGTATCCTAATCGTATAAAAGCCTCGAACATGACTCCACTCGAAACGAAAACAACTACGTTAATATAAACATCGATCAGTGGGACTCGATGTTTATAGTTGTATTAGTAGGTATCTGTCGCTCATCCCAAGCAAATATTACATATATTTATATGCCTTGCCCATAACCAACCTCTTTATACAGATTTTCTCCTTCATGGTGTTGGTAAATGAATAATCCCTGATTATTTCTTTCGAAATAAATCAGCATTCTTGTCAAGGCTGGAGTTGGTAGTTCATTTTGTCCTTTCATTTATCTCTTCTTATTTTTTTTTTTCAACTTCTCACACACCTCCTTTCAACTGGATTTTCCTGATAGAAACACCTAAAACTCCAACCCTCCACAATCAAATGATTAATGAAGATACTTTCACACTCACTCACCCCCGCCCATTTCCCCGCACATTCTCACGAGCATATGTGATGTTTTTGGATGAAATTATGTGCCAAAACAGGGTAGTGGGCTGGGGTAAGTTCCAAAGCTTGTGAAGGTATTTAGTTTTGTAATCCTTTAGTTACCGTCGTTGTCGTCGATAGGGTTTAATAAAAATATACCAATCCTATACTCCAGAGCAAGGGTATAGTTTGGGGATGTGATATAGTTGTTTACTTCAGGAAAATCCTTTGGAATTTTAGTTGATGAAGAGTAAATAATGTTACGTTGTGATGGAGATATTTTTTTGTTGTCTTCATGAATGTGATACAATATGACCGAGTTTCATATCATTTCAAAATATAGGATTCAATAAGGGAGCATTATCCTTACTTTACTTTCTTTCCATCACCAGGGCCGGCCCCAGACAAATTTGCGCCCTGTGCAAGATTTATAGAAAGCGCCCCTTTTCTTTCAATGCGTAGGTCTAGTGGGATCTTTAATTTACGATGTTTTGAGTTAAATGCTCCTTGAATGCAACAATCAAAGTGAAGTTAGTTAGTGTGTAAGAAATAACTTAGCACAGTTGTGGTGGATGTAAATTTGGGATGATTTGAAGAAGTTTTGTGGTTAAAATGCAAATGACAGTGCATATTTGTTTGCGCAAAATCAGATTACATTTTCTTGCTCTTTCTGGTAATGCGCCCCCAGAATTTTGAACCCTGTGCATTTGAAAATCTTGCACATATGGTAAGTCCGGCCCTGTCCATCACATACCTTAGCCATAGGTATAACTTTGTAATTCAAGACCTATTATAGAAGTATTCGTGACAGGGTTTATCATGACGATATTGACAAAGTTTTGTAAATAAAACTAACTAAAAAACTAATTGTGAATACAGTTGCTAAGGTTAATTTGCCCCTGTTTAGGCAAAAGGGGCAATTTTCAAAAATAATATCTTTAAAAAATTAACGGCAACACATACAATGTCATGCTATAACTTTTTTACAGCCATAAATCTATTCTTTAATCAAATTTAATCAAAGTGGTTCGATTTGCATGAAATTTAGTACAGATCAGTAACTGCAATACAAGCAGTTATGTGTTTTTTTTTAAATCTTCTCGAAAACGGCTTTAATGATATCGATTAAACTATGTTCAAGTAATAAACAAAGTGATTTAGAAAAAATTCATTTCAGGTTTTTGCCCAAAAAATCGTAAACCTAACGCAAATATGGTTTTGGCGTTTTTTGTAGGTTAGGTACGTCTATCTTTTTAATTGCTTGACTGATTTTGTTAAAAATTTTGCAATCCGGTGGTTAAGAATATTTTAAGCATTAAAAAAATTAGTTTTTTTTAGCAAAAAGAAAATCAAAGAAAACATCTATTTTTTAGTACTTTTGATTTTGATTACACTTTAACTCTAACAATACATATGTAAAGGGTGTTTTTTAAGAGGTATAGAACTTTGAAATGGAATAAAACATAGATGATTTTTTTAAATTGACATAAAATTTACTTTATTTGAAAGATAATTTTCTGGAATTATAACTTAAATATGATTTCTGGTACATGACCGCCAGGGCTGGCTCTGAGGTAGTCTAATCTGGAGGTCAATTTTTCGATGACTTTTTTCAAAATTTGTGGCCGTATATCGACAATAACGCGGCGAATGTTGTCCTCTAAGTGGTCAATCGTTTCGGGCTCATCGGCGTAGACCAGCGACTTTACATATCCTCACAGAAAATAGTCAAGCGGCGTTAAATCCCACGATCTTCGAGCCAATTCACGTGAAACTATGCGGTTATACCAAACGTTTCCTTCAATAAATCAATTGTGGCATGAGCTGTGTGACATGTTGCGCCGGCACCGTCTTGCTGAAACCAAAGCTCCTATATACACATCATGGTTGTTCAATATGAAAGAAAAAGTCAGTAATCATCTCTCTATATAGCGCGGTCACCATTGAATGTTACGTTCTGGCCAGCATCGTTTTTAAAGAAGTACGGACCAATTATTCCACCAAACCAAAAAGCACACCAAACAGTATTTGTATTATCTTACACCATTTTAGTCTTGAACCATAAGAGAAAGTGTGTGCTATCAAGTCGTGCATATTTTGTTAATAATCATCCCAGGACCCTGCGGAAGCTCTGAAAAACCGTTTAAGAATCTTTGGATTGAAATCATCCACATTCTCGTCACAATGCTCAAAAATGTGTATGAAAACTTCGAAAAAAGGCTTAGGCATGCTATGCATTCTGAACCGACATATTTTTAAAACTATGTTCACTTAAATTCCCAATGTTGTTCAATACCGAGAAAAATTACATCTTATTCAACTGTAGATACCGAGTTTAAAATCTCACTGCATTATCGTGAATGTCCAGTAATTTAGCTGACTGTCATTGTAGTGTTAGGTGTGTTTGAAATGTCGAGTTCGGCTTTGGGCTTTCGGTCTCCATTACCGAATCTTTACGAGGTATATCCTCTGCAATAAAAAGCAAAGTTTTTTTTTGTCAAAATGTCTGCCGTCTTGAACCGCAAGTTTGGTCAAGATCATATTAAATTTTCTTGCTCCTGGTAATGCGCCCCCAAAATTGTGCGCCCAGTGCATTTGCACATCTTGCACATATGGGTGGTCGGGCCCTGAGGGTTATACTCATTATGTACGTCAGCAAACTATTTCGACCATAGTTATCGGTACACAAATCAATCAATACCTCTTGGCTATTGGAATTATTAACAATCAGAATAGAGCTCTCCGTTAAGATCAGGGCGAGACTAGAGACATGCCAATTTATAACAGTTTTTCGCCATTCAAAATGGGCGTGCGTTAACGCGCTTCGCGCGACTTAAAAAAAAAAAAAAAACTCTGTGTGCCTGAAGTACACCCACCGGCGGAGGGCCCTGGCGGGGCCGCATAAACAGTAATTTTATAAACCAGAACTGTTATAATTGGCATGTCTAGAGTCACTTCCTAAGATCAGCCAACACCATCACATGGACCAAACAGAAATTTGGAATCAAGCTTATGGAAAAAAATAACCCTGTGGAACAACAAGACGCAAATAAAATAATTTAAAATTGAATTTAATTGGAGTAAATGATAAAAAAAATGCTAAACCCCCATAAAACTACAAAATTAACACTCACATTCAAAACTCATTGCTCTGCCATCAGGCTTCATAAATTTGAACATTACTTATTTTGTTCTATTCTATCCCTTAACTTTTTAATGAAGTAACTGCGTTTTGCTTGCAGGTAGTTAGTTAGTGGGTAAGGTTGTTTCACTTCGACAGACTGCATCAGTAATATAATTAAGAACTTTTCAAATATAAACTATGACTCGTGAGATTTCACTTCCACATTTTATGCTTTCAATACGAAGTATATGTATGTATGTGTATATGTACATAGGTAAATTAGTTCTTATACACTATTGTATGGAAGTTAAACTATGTTTTATTCTGGTTTAGAACCCAAAGGATGAAATATTTACATATCAGGTTGAAAAAGGGAAATTGTTGTTTGTGTATAGAAAATAACATGAAAAACAAAAGTTGAGTTGTCCTCACTTCAATATTCAACTTTACTGGGTGCCGCACTTTGGCCCTGATATGGGACGAAATGGGACGAAATGGGATATTAGCGCTACAAAAGACTTTTTGAAAATGGTCGCCGACCCCGATACGCATGAAATTTTCAGAAATGCCTCTCAATTCTTGACTCTGGATAACTTCAATAACGGTTTTTGTAAAACTTAATGCTTATTTTTGTTATTCGTCATTATTTAGAAGAATATGAATAAATTGTTATCCACTAGTATTGTTTTTATTAAAATTGATTAAAATAAATAATACACATCGCTCATTAGAAAGAAAACCGTCATAACTCAAAATATGCTATTTCGAGATAAATGCGATTGAAAACTTCATTTTTGTGAAAAAGGTAAAACGACATTATAGTGCAATAAATAAGACGCTCGTGAGTCAAATTTAGAAGAGATACCTATTTATGATGTTTTAGAAAAATAAAGTGATACAAATTTTACACATGGTGTTATAACAAACTCAAACCCGTCATATTTTGAGTTATGACAGTGTTCTTTCTATAATGAGCGATATATATGGGGTTTTCCAATAAGAGGTGTTATTTTGAATAGCCCGATATTTTGAAGCTGTCACTTTTTGACATTTGACAAGTAGAAACCACGCCATTAATAAAAATGGAACAATACACGCTTCAACAACGCATTGAAATTATTAAAATTCACTATAAAAATGGTGAAAATTTGGCAGAGACGGTTCGTAAAACTAAAACATTTTTGGGTCGTCGTGAAGCACCTTGTCGGACCGCAATACAGAAATTGGTGGACAAATTCGAGCTGTTGGGACAAGTTAGTGATGTGAAGAATAAAACCCGTGCACGTCGCTCAAGAACAACTGAGAATATTGCTGTTGTAGCCCAAAGTGTTGAAGAAAACCCAGGTTTGTCCTTTCCTCGTCGTTCTTTGGAATTAGGCATTCCACAAACGTCATTACACCGTATTTTGCATAAAGACTTGGGTCTTAAGGCTTATAAAGTTCAGTTAACACAAGAACTCAAGCCGGCTGATCATCAACAACGTCGTGTCTTTGCTGATTGGGTCCTTGAAATGCATGAAAATGATCCGGAATTTCATCGAAAAATCATCTTGACTGATGAGGCCCATTTCCACCTCGGAGGCTACGTCAACAAGCAAAACTGTCGCATCTGGGGATCGGAAAACCCAAGAGTTATTGTTGAAAAGCCTCTCCATCCTCAATGCGTGACTGTTTGGTGCGGTTTATGGTCCGGCGGGGTCATTGGACCTTACTTTTTCGAAAATGAGGCTGGAGCAATAGTTACGGTCAATGGATTGCGCTATCGAGAGATGATTAATGATTTTTTATGGCCGGAATTGGATGGTATTGATCTGGACAACGTTTACTTTCAACAAGACGGCGGGCGCTACGTGCCACACAAGCAATGAAACCATCGATCTTTTACGGGAAAAGTTTCCGGACCGTGATCACAATTGGCTACCAAGATCTTGTGACTTAACACCTTGCGACTTCTTCCTTTGGGGCCACGTGAAAGATAAGGTCTACGCCAACAGCCCAGCGTCGATTCAAGACCTCAAAGATGGAGTTCGTGAGGCTATCGAGGACATAGGGCAGCCACTTTGCGATTTGGTTATGGAAAATTTCATGAAAAGAATATGGTCCTGTAAGCGTGGTCGTGGCGGCCATTTGGCTGATCTTGTGTTCCATTATTAACGGCATACCTTTCTCTTTATAATGAAATAAACATCCGATCATTTATCTCAAAAAATGCCATTTTTCTTTGAATATCAAAATAACACCTCTTTTTGGAAAATCCTTTATTAATTATGCCGGGGCATAGGGGCATTCCAGGAAACTGTATGTATATATACCTATTTCAGCAGATATCACAGATAATATGGGATACTCATCGCTACATGTAAACTTGTGCTAAAACAAGATGCTATAATGAAAACAAATCTTATAGGTTAGACAACATCACCACTTGTTTGGCGATAAAATAGATCCGGCCAACGCTTGACATGAAGCGTTCTAAGTGTTTGATATGTCTTCAAGCAGATTTCAAATTAGCTCCGTAATAGGTGTCATAACCGGAAACTGTCTATTTATTTATTTATTTATTTAATAATGTTTAGTGCAATATTACAATATCACAAGAAATATATGAGCCTGGAAACTGTCTAATAGGTAGGCACCCCACGCGACTTGGCGTCTTTTAAAACGATTTCTGCAGAAGGTGTATGGATGAAGAGGAAAGGTGAAACGAAGAGAACTGATGCAAAAGGCGCTTCCTCACATACTCTTATGTATAATGGGCTCCATTTGGTCAGAGAATTATTCAATTAGCACATTTGCAAATTTTACAGACGGCATTTTCGTTTGTTTTCAATTTTGCTAAAAGCGTTGTTTATACCGTTTAGTGCTCAACTTGTGCTGCCATAAGTGCCGTAAATATTAAAAAAAAAAAACACACACAATTTTGAGCTCAACTTATGCTGCGATAAATGTCGAAAAAATCAATTTTAATATTTACGAACATGGACAGCTGCATCGTGACTTTTTTAAAATGAAATGGAGGTAACCTTAGGCCCTGATTTCTTTGACTTAGGCTTGTGATGCAATTAAGATTTCGAATGTGAAAATATTCAGCAAAAAATAAAATATAATATTATTCAATATAAATAACCGCCATATAATATAGGCACCTACCAACAAATCGTGATGCTGAAATATATTTCAATTTTCTACCAAATTAAAATGAATCAGATTCATATTCCAAAAAAGCCAATATTCAGCGAATAACTTATTTAGGTCGTTTTCTTTTGAATTTTTGAACTATTCCATTCCAATTGAAAATGGGAAATTTGAATTGAAAGGCTCCGAAAACCCACTCTGAAACGACATTAATTTTGAGATGGTTCAGGCGCCTCTAACACCTATTTTATTTCATCTACCCCGCCAAAATCCGGTGACGATTTTGTAGAAGAGGATTGGATCAATGACTATGTTGAATATTGTTTTTCACATTGTGAAATTTTTCATCAACTTGGTGTTTTGACTGCAGATGTCACGTGTAAACGTTGACTTCCAACTGACTATGACCCTGTTTAGATTTTGACTGCCCACTACGTAGTGAAAAGTCAATGCGTGTATACACTTGTAATTTTCACTCATGTGCATCTATGAACTATCTGTGAATTGGAACATTTGATTGTGAGCATCAAGAACCCTGACTTTCAAGATTAAATAGTTGCAAAATAAAGAATATGTAGCAATTAAATCTGCTTCAGCATCTTTGCAGTTATCAAACCATTTATTCAGAAAGCATTTTCGGCTTCTACCCTCGACCAAATACGTATTTTTAATTTTTATTGTATTCTACCTCACCGTTCAACGCACAAGCCAAAAATGAAAAAATACAATAAAATGGAGCATTTCGGATATGAAACATGACTGCTCGCTACAGTTTATATATTTTCTTCCTGACTATCGCCTCCCTTGCCACCTCACCGATTTCGTCACTAAACGGTCGTCATTAGGTAGTGAGCAGTCACAATCTAAACAGGATCTATATGTCACTCGTCACTCGTGTAAGCACGGCCTTATATCAACTCTCTTTTTTGTTTAGTATTTCTATGTTGGTACAGTGGTCTTGAAAAACTCAACGTTGAATATCATGCCATATGTTTTTCATACCATGATGGCTAGATGGCCCGCCCGCCTTCGTATGGGTAGACAAACAAACAAAAGAAAATATTATTTTTTGACTTTTTGTAATCGAATACTACTTCCTTGATACTCAACAGAAAAAGTAGCAAAGCTTTTCTCTTCGGTGGATCCTTGGACAGTAATTATTGTTTTTTTTAGCCACTTTACGTTATGAAACGCTTAATTTATAAAAATATGATCCTCCAAGTCCAACCTTTACTGCTTTCCCAACTCAGAAGGAATTTTTGTATTTTTATCCCATTTCACTCCATAAACAGCATTTTTTTTTTCAAAATAACATAATTCAAATACCAAAATAATTTTTTCAATCGAATACATTTTTCCATTTTACCCCATTTCACCGTACATATAACAAAATTTGAAAATGCATATAACTAAAGACATTTCCTGAGAAAAACATTTCAAACAAAATATTTCTTAAAACGGACATTTTTTTATTTTTACTCCATTTTATCCTACAAATAAAAAAATTGGGAAAAGAATATCCTTTAAGACATTTCCTAAGAATAACCTTTTAAATGCAGTTAGAGTTTTTTCAATCGAATACGTTTTTTTCATTTTACCCCATTTCACCCTTCAAAGTGAATTTGTCCGATATTTTAATAGTTATTCTGCTATTTCGGGAGGAGACTAATCCAAGAAATAAGAGTTCACTAAAATCGGTCCAGCCCTTCTTGGGTTATAAATGGTGTAACTATTCACACGATGTAATTTGGATCGGCCAAGCCATTAGGCTCGATCGTATATGTCCAACTTTACCGTATGTGTAGCATGAGTGCGTACCATTATTTTCTAAAACAATACTTTGAATTAATAAATTTGTGTTTTGTTAGCCAGTCACTAACAATTTGAATTTGCTTCTTTTTGGCTATTGAGGCGAAGTGATTCTTTTGCAAGCTTTTTTGTTCACTTCGCCAACGGTAAATGGCAAAAACAAAGAGATGAGTCTATGTATTTCCTCCAAATGGATATGAATCATCCAAATTCTCTAAATTCAGCTGTGTGACTGTTTAAGGTTCAGTTTTTCAGAGCGAGATTAAAGTTAAGCCCGAGTTAACTCATCAAATTTGGTGAGTTAACTCAGGATTAACTGATCATATGCTTTTAATGTTTTATCCACCGAGTTTGTTTAGTCATTCCGTATATAACGGGTGATTTTTTAAGAGGTTTAGAACTTTTTTTAAAAAAAAAACACAAAAAATTCGAAAAAATGAATGAAATATTTATTTGAATCGATAGTTTGAACCTTGCAATTTAATGTTTAAAGATAATTTCATGCAAATGTTGACCGCGGCTGCGTCTCAGGTAGCCCATCCGCTGAGTCCAATTTTGGCATACTCTTTCACACATATCGGCCGGTATCTCACGAATGAATGCATGAATGTTGGCTTCCAGTGCGTCAATCGAAGCGGGCCTTGACATACCCCTACAAAAAATAATCTAATGGTGTCAAATCGCACGATCTAGGCGGCCAATTGACCGGCCCGAAACGTGAAATTAACTGTTCACCAAACTCGCCTCGCAATTGCGCCATTGTTTCGCGTGCTGTGTGGCATGTGGCACCGTCTTGTTGAAACCACATATCATGCAAGTCAAGAACTTCCATTTCGGGCAAAAAAAAGTTTGTTATCATCGCTCGGTAGCGTTCACCATTGACAGTAACGCTGCGATTCGCATCATCTTTGAGGAAATGTGGCCCAATAATGCCGCCGGCCCATAAACCGCACCAAACAGTGGCTTTTTCGGGATGCATTGGTAGCTGTTGCAATGCTTCTGGCTGATCTTCACTCCAAATGCGGCAATTTTGCTTATTTACGTACCCATTCAACCAAAAATGAGCCTCATCGCTGAACACAATTTTTCGATAAAAAAGCGGATCCTTGGCCAGCTTTCCAAGAGCCCATTCACCAAAAATTCGGCGTTGTGGTAGGTCGGCTGGCTTTAGTTCTTGCACCAGCTGTATCTTAAAAGGCTTTACGCCCAAATCCTTCCGCAAAATTTTCCACGTAGTGCTGTAACAAAGGCCTAACTGCTGGGAACGGCGCCGAATCGACATTTCGCGGTCTTCTGTCACACTAGCTGATACGGCCGCAATATTTTCTTCACTACGCACAGTACGTAAACGTGTTGGTGGTTTAATGTCCAACAAAGTAAATTTGGTGCGAAATTTGGTCACAATCTTCCGAATAGACTGCTCAGAAGGTCGAGAATGACGATCATAAAATGGAAGCAGCGCGCGATGAACATTTCGAACCGAGCACGTATTTTGATAGTAAAATTCAATAATTTGCAAGCGTTGTTCATTTGTAAGACGATCCATGGTTAAATTGCAAACCAAACTGAGGCTGTTTGACAGTGACACAAGGTACTAAACACACGTCAGCTGTCAAAATCAGTGTTGCCAAAACCAAACCGAACAACTGCTTTCTCAGTCAACCATAGGTTAATTTAATTCTCGAGTTAGCTAACTCTGTTTTAACTCACCACTGAAAAACTGGGCCTAAGAAGCCAGTTTTTAAAAATTAGTCTCACATGAGGCCAAAAAACAACGGCTAAATCGAACAACGGCAACCATGATTGGCGGAACTCAGCGCTTTATATATACGCAGACCTCGCTCACAGCTCTTTTCTATTTCGAAAAGTAGAAATAAGATTTGTTTCCTGGGTTGTTTTTTTGCTTTCTGAGAACTCTGTTTTAAGCTCCTCTCAGCTTTGTATTTTCTTCTTCGCATGCACTGCACATGTTCAATAAGATTTCATGGAATGCAACATACTTACACAGAGTATAAAGTTTGCTTTCCCAAGCCTGAAAAGACGATTAACAATTCTGCCATCAAGTCCTTTTCGAAGGCAAGCCAAAGGAGTTACCTAGCTAGCGTGTGTTTGAACATGATCAGTGAATGACATACATTTGTGACAGTAAATCCGTTCTTTTTAAGAATAGGGGTCATCTGGCGGATCATTGTGCAATCATCATTTGGAATTTTTTTGTCTTGCAATTTATTCATTTTGCAGTTTGGGAAATTTTTACTTGGCAAGTTTTATTTGGTTATCATTTCATTTTGCGAAATTATCATTTCACATACATACTTCGCAATTATTGCCTTGCATTTCCCCATTTTTTTTTATTTTTTGCAATTTAGTATTTTCCATAGGTATTATATTATTTATTATGCTTTTAAATTGTTTTGCCTTTCGATATAATAAGTACCAACACATACATACATGGTAATGATTTGCAGACTAAGGTTTGCGAAACACAAACAAATATATTGGTAGACGTTTGCTCATATGACTTTAACAACACATTGAACATTCAATTTAATTAAATTGCAATTCAAACAGTCAATATTTGTTAAATCAGCTTAAAAATAACTCACATTGAAACAAAAAAAAAAAAAAATATGTCTCCATTGCAACAAAGGGTTATTTTGAGATCCCTATACATACATGTCAAGGACTGTTGTTCCTAGAATGTCCATTCAATAGAATCTCAAAACCTTTTTGATAAATCCACCTATACCTCACCTATACGGAATATAGATTATAATCTTCATCCATAGGTACAGTCAACAACAATATTCTTTGGAAATGTTTATTCATTTCAGACAATAGCTTCAATCAACTGAGATTGGATTGTGAAAAATGTGAAGGCAAAATGGGCTTTATTAAGCAAAAAAAGCACGCATTTGTGTATTTTTTTTTCCACGTGAAAGCGAATCCTCTTTTTTGTTGTCCTCTGTGATTATTGGAAATCATTATTTATTTTTCCAGCAAACACAAGCACAAAAATATGTATGTATGTACACATGTATTGCGTAATTCAATTTTCCTTTCGAACACAACAGGATGATAGGTATTTTATTTTTTTTTTCGGTGAAAAGCGAATTTATTTGTATCTACCTACTCTCCCATATATTCCATCAATATTCGATGATGCTCCGCATGGTCCAAGGCAAGGGCCGATCAATGGGGACCCGAACCCCCACCTCAGTGCAGCCAGGCAGCTGAGAAAAAAGGATACAAAAATCCGTTTATGCGGCTAAATATGTGTGTGGTGGTCTAAATATTTCGTTGCGTGTGTTATGTTTGTGGTTCAAGGGGATCTGAACCTATTTTCTATTAACAATAAAGGCTCATCATCAATTTATTCATTCGACCGCTTTTGTGTGCGTGATTTTGGTTAACATTTTCGCTATAGTACAGAATACACTGATGTTATAATGTATGTATAATACACTCCAGATCAGTCGATTTAAATTACATTTTTTTGTAAACCTTTTGCAGTACGACAACAACAACTTAAAGATGCTACCACCAATTGTTTACGTATTAATTTATAATTCGTTTATTTTGGCTAGAGATACAGCTGTGTCAAGGGTAAGATTTACCTAATATACCTATCTAAAATGAATAATATGGCAGCAGTAAGTGTTTGGAAAGTTTGTACGAAAACGGTCAAGCTATTGACGAGATATTATACTGGAATATGTGTACCTTAGATTCTATAGGCTTATCAAATTTTAAGAGAACCCCTCTATCCGACATTTCTCGAATTTCAGAAATGAACTCAATCAAATAACGTGGGGTGTAAATGGTTATATGGTATATGGATTGGATATAATATCTTAGCAGCATCCATATTATAAAAGTATAGATAAATCAATAAATCGTGAATAGAGAGCTTGAAATCAATTTGGACAAAAATTGCGAGAAGGGAAAAAATAAATTTGCTGCCACAAAAACCACATAAATTTTGCGTATGGCTGGCAGAGCCAGAGAGCATTGGGGACCAAATGGATAGGTTGAGGTCGGCAAACAAAGTTCTGGCAGATTCAAATGTAATGAATGAAAATTAGATTTTATTTATTTACACGGAAGTACACACATACATATACAATCGAACACAGTAGCACCATATAGGGTAGGAAAATATTGGTTCAATTGTTGGATTAATAAACGATGGTTTATTAATTTAGAGAGGTTTGATCAATAGGTTTTGAGCTATATAATAGGCACCTATATGTAGCTGTACATATTTAAATATGTAAGAGTATAGAACCTAATTTATGTAGGTTATTAGAAATTGATGACCTGTTATAAGTAAAACCAATAATTTATATTTAATTTGATAACTATACACTCTGCGTTTGCATTGTCTGTATAGTGAAATTAATCTTTTGAGGACTTTGATTTTTTAAGCACGGGTGTACAACCCAATAAATATTTAAGCTACTTTTCGTAATTGGCAATTCAGAACACAGAAAGCTTCCTTTCACTAGCCCCACTCGACCTATTTACGAAAGAGCTGGCGGCCAAGAGTTCTTTAAGACTTATACAGTGTACAAATTGGAAAAGAGGCCACTACGGTCACAAGAATATAATGAACTTCACTGACATTAACATTCATACGGACTACACCTCACCACACATGGATTTCAGCCCAGTGACCCTAACAGATATCAAAATAAGGGAATTCTGGAAGGAAAACCGGGTGATAAATGAAAACCATGTTTCGGTCTTGACAGACGGTTCTAAGACAAATGGGGGGGGTAGGGTCAGGCATCTACTCAGATAACCCACCCATTAATAGGGCAATAAAGCTAAAAAAATTTTGCAGTGTCTTAAAAGCAGAAGTTCTGGCTGTTAGCGAAGCCGCAAAACATCTTGCTACTTGTGAAGTAGTTAATAGAAATATTGATATCTTCATAGACAGCCAGGAGGCGATTAAAGCTATTTCCTCATTCACCACAAAGTCAAAACTGGTGGATTGTTGTCGTAATAACTTAAAATAACTCAGCGCCACAAACAGAGTAACCCTATAATGGGTCCCAGGACATTTTGATATACAGGGGAACGAAATGGCAGATGAATTGGCCAAAAACGGGTCATCTCTTGATCCAAGCCAAATCGTACCATCGGTACTCATGCCAATGGAGCAAGAAAAGAATAGAATTCACCAAAACTTCCTCAAAGCCGCAAACGGCAGGTGGTCATCACTGGACACTTGCCGGGTTTCAAGGAATGTTTGGCCGAATATCTCTAAGCAAAAAACAGATTATCTACTCAAGTTAAACAGACCGCAACTATCCCTTCTTGTTGGAATCCTAACGGGTCACAACGCAATGGGAACCCATATGAGCAGAATGGTCATTAGCAAATCTGACTTATGCAGAGGGTGTAATGATAAAGAGTCTGAACAGGGCTCAAATCACTTTCTCTGTGAATGCCCTAGCCTAGCCAGAAACAGGAAAATTAACCTCGGAGAATACTTTTTCGATGAACTGTCTGACATCTCAACCTTGCCACTGGATAGCATCCTGAAATTCATCCAGAAGTCAGGATGGTTCAGGGAGGCTCCCCATACTCATACCTAAAAGTTCCACTCACTCCCCTCCCTACCCACCTTCACAACATACCTTTACCCCGGGGAACGCAATGGGTCCACGTAGTTCCGAGAGAGATGATGCGGCTTGCCGTAGCATCACCCCACCTTACCTAACTAACACAGAAAGAATTTTATTATTCAAAAACCACTTTTTTGTGTTTACCCCATTTCACCCTTTAAATACCAATTAAGCCATAGCCTAAAAAAACTTTGATATTCAAAAAGAATGTTTTTGAAATAGTGTACATATTTTCATTTTTACCCCATTTCACCCTATAAGTTCCAAATTAGCTTACAAAAGAAGCTGTGTAGGTGATTTTTCAAGGGTACGGTAGCTAAATAAGATTACGATTTTCGCTTTTCTTCAAAACAGTTCAACTGATTGATACATTGAAAATAATGTTATGTAGGTACCGAAAATTTTCAAAAAAATATATCTTGGATTTAAAATATTTGTAATTCCTTTTTCGCAAACTCAATATATTTCAAAATCATCTCGGTCAATTGTTATTAAATTTGGCAAAAAGTGGTTTTTTAAAATTAGAAGATTTTAAACAAAAATTATTCTTTTATTTCATTTAATTTCATTTAATTTCATTTATTTCAATATTCAAATGTAAAAGTATACAATTGGAAGTTAATTAAACAATGAATCTAGAAAATTCTTTCAAAGATAATAAAATAAAATCTATCCTATGCAACTTCTTTACATTAAAGAAAAAAAAAAGAGAAATATTAATAATTAGAAAAAAAAAATTGAGAAATTATATACATGTGGAAATCAATTACTGACTACTTAAATGCGAAAGCAAAACATCATCGAAACCGCGTGCGCAATACTGTCTTCTTATAATAAGGTACAGAGAATTCCATAGTCGTATGGTACCCACAAAAAACTGACGTTCAGAAGAAAAAGACTTGAAGGTTGCCTGCAAAAGGACTAATGAACGTGAAAACATTGTAAAACTTATTTTTTCGTAAAGATATGTTGGTTCTTTAATTATTATAATTGTATGAAGTAGCTTTAAACAACAAAATTTCATATATGTATCTAAAAGTTACAACCAAGTATGTTTTGTGTGTAAGCTGAAACATGATCGTACTGCTTAAGATTATAAACGCAACGGCATACATTGTTAAATGCAACTTTAAGTTTTCTTTTAGTTTCTGCAGAACAGCAGAAAGTGATTTGGCAACCATAGGTAATAATAGGAACTATAAGTGTTCTTACTAGCCTTAATTTAGTGTCCGTACACTTTCCCTATTACAATCATAACATGATCATCCCATCTAAGCGTACTGTTGAACCAGATCCCTAAGTTTTTGGTTTTATCAACATATTCTGTTGAAGTATTCCCCAGAGAAACAGCTGGAAAGTAGCTTAAATCAAGTTCGTTTTTATAAACAACTAAACATTTAGATAGTCAGCCCATTCTACTATGCTTTGCAGGTCAGAGTTAAGCCCAAAGACACCATCCTCAATTAAACCTAGCTTGCAGGAAAGATAAATCTGCACATCGTCAGCATACATATATGCATATTTGCTTCTCTAATATATTGAGGTAAATCATTTATAAATATAGTAAAAAGCAGTGGGCCCAATATGTATCCCTGAGGAACTCCACTGAATATATTTTTAAACTGTGATCTAGAATGTTCATTCAAAAACACTGATTGCTTCCTTCCTCACAAATAAGATTGTATGAAATTAGCTGAGTTGTAAGTATAATTGAAAAGCCTTTTAAGTTTTGATACTAAAAGCATGTGGTCTACGGTATAAAAGGTCTTTGAGAAGTCCAACAGGGTTAAAAAACGTTACTAAGTCATTACTGACTGAAATTCAGTAAACAGCTATGTTTGGACCTAAAACCAGACTGTTTGTTGCAAATAAGATTATTTGTTCTCAAAAAAAAACGGAGAGTTGAAAATGTAGAAGTTTTTCCATGACTTTTGAAAAATATGGCAAGATAGAAATGGGTCTGTATTCTGGGGTGCAGAGGGCCGAGTACCTGGTGTCTTAAGCACATGAATAACTTTTGCAGACTTCCATACAGAAGGAAAACATGATGTCAGGATAATAGAGTTGAAAACGTATGTTAAAAAGGGTAGAATATGTGGGAGAATCATTTTGACAAAAAGTGGATGGATTTCATCCAGGCCAAGTAGATTTAGATTTTATACTTAATATAGCCTGAACCACATCGGTTTGCTCTACAGTTGAAAATTGAAAACAATTATCATTACTTATGGAAACGTTAACAGGTTCAATTGCATTAGTGAAAGTCTTTTGGGACATTAAAAATTTGCTGTTGAGTTCATCCGGATCGATAGCATCCAAGTCTTGCTTTTTATTACGCCCGACCCCTAAGTCACGCAGATTTTTCCATAAAACTGACGATGGAAGATTGTTGTCAAGTCTCTTGGAATAATATAGTTTTTTAGCTTGTTGTATTTTAGATTTAACTTTATTACGTAGCAAACGATAATCATTGTAGAAGTCGGATAACTTGAACCTTTTCCATCTATTGTATGCTGAATCCCGTTGATTTTTTAATTCATAAATTTCAGGAGTAAACCAACAGTTATTCGGATACCTCACCACTCTTGTCTTGAGTGGTACATGAATATTGAAGAGGTCACGTATGTTATTCTGCAAAAATTCTATTTGCTCATCTGGATGTAACATAAGATAAACTAATTGCCAGTTAATTTGGAAGATGTTATGCTCTAAGAGCTCAGTATTTACATTTTTAAAGTCCCTGTAGGTGTAGGCAAGAGGTATATTTTGCAGCTCACTTTTTAGTGTAACGGAAACGAGATCATATTTTTTCTTTTAGCCAAAAACAACGGTACCACTCATTCAAATAATTATAATAACCGTTAAGGAAAATCTTGATTTGCTCAAAAACGACTCCTGCGATTTTAATAATACATTTCTGTGTGTCAAAATAAGAACGATCTACTATTTAAAATTATTAAATTTTACATTTTACCATTATTAACAGTACCTCTTATCTTAAAGAATGTTTTTTTTTTTTGATTTTCCACTATCTCACTATTGCGAGTTTTTGAATTAAAAAAAAACATTAAGTCATAGGCTAGTTAGTGACTTAGGAATTAAATAAAAATTAATTCATAAGCTAATGGGTGCTCTACAAACAAATTTTATTAATTGAAGTGACTCTAGATATGTCAATTATAACAGTTTTGGTTTATAAAAGTAACTGTTTATGCGACCCTGCAGAGCCAAGGCCGTCCGCCGCGCCGGTGGGCATACTTTAGGGTTCAGGCACCCAACGCACGTCAACTTTTAATGGCGAAAAACTGTTATAAATTGGCATGTCTCTAGCGGTCTAGCCTCGTCCACAAAATTTACTTCTATGGACAGTTTCAAAGTCGTTATACGTAGACCAACAAATTAAAATAGATTTTTGCAATTAAAATGCCTCTTCTATTATTCATAGAGAGAACAACTTTAATGCCTTGCATCAGCAAACCTTCGAGCACATTTCTCCTTTATAATAATGATGGCATGCTAACGATGTGTAATAGAATATTTATGAACTTTTTATAAGTTCATTCTCCCTGTCATCGTGCGTCGTCGTCTTGTCCGACATCTTTTTATATATTCTATATAAATTTGCTTTCCTTTTTTTTTTTTTTGTTATTTTGTATCTTACCACCCCAAGATATATCTCATCCTTTTTACCTTTCAAGTATTTTCTAATATTTTCTGTCTTCTCCTATTTTCGAATCAACGACATCTCAGACATTACAGATATAGCAACATAATAATATATATAAATTGTCTGAGGGTATAAACTCTGTTTAAGTAGCACAAGGACCAAACACGATTTTGTTTATATATTCAAGGATTCAAGAAAATAAAAAAAAAAAAAGAAAAACCTTTATTTTTTGTTCTGTTTTTCTTTTGATATCTCCGTAAATTTGTAATGTAAACAAGGAAGCTATCAGGGCTAAATGATTTGCTGTTCTATACTTACACTACGCTACGTATAATGGTTTCGAAAGTTAACGAGTTCTGATAAGGACAAAATAAAAAGGTCTTAACGAAAATTGGAATTCAGTTTTTTCGAATCCTTGTTTATCTTTAGAAAAAATTAAAACATTGTTTTCATAGACAAAACGTAAACATGACATTATCATTGATTTACTTTAGAAAATTGTAGTCTAACAGTTTACCGGAGATAAAGGCGAGTGGGCTAATTCTTAATGGCTTGGTGAAGATACATAATTGAAAATGATTTTATGTACCTATCAGGGAGCTAGATAGATTTATTGGGAATCATTTTCTGATGTGTAAACATCTATGCGGGCGGTAGAGTGAAATAAAAACGTGGATTTTCCCAGAGTTATCACTGGGACACTATAGTGTACCCGAGGAGGGGACTGTTTTTCTTCACGGTACTCGGGGACACATAAGAAAAATTTAATTTATTTAATAACAAAGAACGAAGATGAAATAAGTAATAAAATAAGGTTATTTATTAACTTGTTTTTTTTTTATGAAATGTAAGACTGAATATTACCTACATTGAGTAATATTATGCATTAAAATGTTTTAATTTTTTTTTTCTTAATTATCCACTTTTCTCTGTACAACGTTACGGAGTAGCACGGTCCGTTGTAGCACGTTACGCAATACAAAACTACTGCCCCCGTTCGGCTACTAAGTTGTTTTTTGATGTGTAAACATCTATGCTGGCGGTAGAGTGAAAAAAAAAACGTGAACGTTCATGTGCAACGTTACGGTGTGCAACGTTGCGATCTGCATACTAGGATGGGTGCGTTCAGTGAAAAAAATCTTAAGATCCCCTTCAAGCAAAAACAAGTCCTTTTTGGATCCGCGCACGTTGATGTTTACACATATTAACCGTGAGTCCCGGCACTCACACAATTTTTTTTTTGCCAGCGACCAAAAGCAAATTGTTTTTAAGAGCGAGGGACGATTAGAATTAGATTAATATTTTATCGCAATAAATATGTATTAACCGATTAATTTTAACACTTATTTTTATATTTTATTATTTTATTTTCAATATTTGCCTAAACAAAATGGACGCGACACTAGAAACTAGAAAGAAAACAAAATCAAAACAAAAATAATAATAGTCAGCTGTAGAGATTGACAATTGACTTAAGTAAGGATATCGGGTGCGTTCAGTGATAAAAAAATCTTAACTTTAATTCTACGTTTACATATACTGCTTTTGAACGATGCAGTTTCTTCTTGCAATTTTTAAGCAAGTTGCCGAGGGTCGTAGGTTGCTGGGGCACACAAGATTGCTGAGGTTGAACAAATTGCAGAGTTATCGCTATTCTTTTCTTTATTGTTTGAGTGTGTTTACTTTTCTTTCGTAATCCACTTAGAAAACTTCGCTTAATCAAGTGGATTAAAGAGTGCAGAGAGATGATACTAGCCTTGTTTTTTTGCAAAGCCCCAATGAAATTGGTCGGAAAATGTGACGTTGGGGCTAGGCAATTTAGATGTTAAATGCAACAGCTAAACAATAAGCAAAGCGTGGAGAAAAACTGTGTTACTGGCGTGAATTGCATGCTTGTTATCGATAGTTTGTATGGAAACTCGACTTTGTTTCTGTAATGGCATCCCTAATCCCCGATGTCTTTTTGATGTGTAAACATCTATGCTGGCGGTAGAGTGAAATCAAAACGTGAACGTTCGTGTGCAACATTACGTCGTGCAACGTTACGTCGTGCAACGTTACGATGTGCAACGTTACGATCTGCTTACTCGGATGGGTGCGTTCAGTGAAAAAAATCTTAAGATCCCCTTCAATCAAAAACAAGTCCGTTTTGGATCCGCGCACGTTGATGTTTACACATATTAACGGTGAGTCCCGGCACTCACACAATTTTTTTTTCAACAAAATCCCTCTGGGCTTCCAAAAACAAACGGCTACTTTTGCACTTCCACAAGGTTAACATTCATTTAAAATCACAGCGTCCAATTTCATCGGCGCGTGGTTGGTTGCGGTGTCAATCGATTGAAACTGCGATTTTAGTGATTTCCACTGACAACTGCAACTAAATATTCTAAAAACGTCAAAATAATAATTGGCCAGCTATCTTTCAAAATACAAAGTGACATTCACTGGGTGTTTGTTCAGTACAAAATCAAGACTGAACTTTGTGTAAGTCTTACTCGATGGAAATATGGAGGTGCATAAACGTCTTAGTGGATATTTTAATTCATCAACTACCTGTCAAACCATTTAAGTGTCAAATTCCTTTGAAGGGGTTCCGCCACTAGGTATTTGGCTACCGTTCTTTCAATACTAGACTTTTAAGCACTGGCCATAGATAGGTAATGCAGTGTTAATCCATGTTTCTTATTTGTACGTTCAGTAACAAAATTAAGTGCCAAACTATGAACTCCGTAAAAAAGCTGTGAAGAAAATATCCGTATTTGGCATGGTCCAGAGCCAGGGCTGGACAAATCATGGAAAGAAGACAAGTATTTGTTAAAATTCATAGTAAAAAATGAAAAATTTGTTAGTTGTGTGGTATTGTCCTGAGCCAGGGGGGGGCAAGTGCCCCCTTGTCCATACCTCCAGGCGCCTATGGGTATAGCACATTCAGACCGGGATACGATGACTTAACTACACATACAAACTACATACGCCAGCACAATTTCGGTTGGCTAAAACCAGATTTTATAGTTTTCAGAAAAATGTTGGTGCCGAAACATCGAATCTGGATCCATTAATTCACGTTTTTGAGATATTTGTATATAATACTCACACAAAAACAATAAAGTTTCAATAAATTCGAAATAATTTGTCTGATGAAAAACACTCGTTAGGGGATGCATCTTAAGAGTTCGATCAAAATAAATTGTAGATAAATCTTTCCAATCCTTTTCTGTCCTTTTAACAATTCTCAGACGAAAAATGATGGGACTGTTAGATCTTTCATATATACATATAAAAGAATGTTTACTCTTCAAATCAAATGAAGAAATAAAATCATTTTACCCTTAACCAAAATCCGTTAAATTCATTTGAACAAAAAATAAAATAAGAAAAAAAATATTTCGAGTCCTTTGTCCTTAGTTGTTTTTTTTTTTTTTTTTTTTGCCTCGTGCTCATGTTTGTTTGCTCTGTCTTTTCATTTATTTCCATGTTGTGGTTGTTTCCATTTTTTTGTTATTTTATTTATTTTGAAACCTTTACCCTTTGCCCAAATTGTCAACAGCAAAAGGGTCAATTTCTTTCACAAGGCATTTAAGAATATTAACTCAATCCATATACCTACCGAATTTTGTTGTTTGTTGTTGCTTCCTTATTCCAAAGGTAAATGGGATTAATTCTTATAAAGGATAAACTCATGAATGACCCAATCTTATATTTTTTTTTTTTTTTTTTTTTTGTTCCTATAGGTATCCTTTTTCTCAATTTTCTTCGAGGCATAAAAAAACGTAGACAAACATTTTCATAGGTTTTCAAAAAGTTCGTGAGCTGTGAGCTGTATTTTTTACTTAACTATCTACACATAATGTACTTGATAAGGGAAAAGGACAATTTAAAAGGGCGGAAATTTTTTTTCTCTTCTATATAGGAACTAATGGAAATTAAGTGGAAAAGTACATGATATAACGAAATAATTTCTTTTTGATTCATTTTGAAATTTATATTCTCGTTTGCGTGTTAGTTTAGATAGAAAAGATTGGATCGGTTTATTTAGGTAATATTTATGTATAAAAGAGAGCCTTGTAAGGTTTTATTACATTTTAATTATAATGTTGTTTTAAACGAACGAGCAGAAAACACGTGCCTTGGTAATACCTAAAGCATACCCTTTGTCAAAAACTACGGCAAACTTCTTTAATTTCTTACAAAAGATGTTCCATATCAACCTTTTCAAAACAGAAATTTTTCAAAATAATTTTTTTTGAAAATTTGACTTTTCTTTAAAAATGGGTTGATTTTATTTTGTAAATTTTTAACTGCACATTAATATATTTTAAATAAAGGGTTTTCCAATAAGAGGTGTTATTTTGATATTCAAAGAAAAATGGCATTTTTTGAGATAAATGATCGGATGTTTATTTCATTATAAAGAGGAAGGTATGCCGTTAATAATGAAACACAACATCAGCCAAATGGCCGCCACGACCACGCTTACAGGACCATATCCTTTTCATGAAATTTTCCATAACCAAATCGCAAAGTGGCTGCCCTATGTCCTCGATAGCCTCACGAATTCCATCTTTGAGGTCTTGAATCGACGCTGGGCTGTTGGCGTAGACCTTATCTTTCACGTGGCCCCAAAGGAAGAAGTCGCAAGGTGTTAAATCACAAGATCTCGGTGGCCAATTGTGATCACCTCTTCGAGAAATAACACGGTCCGGAAACTTTTCCCGTAAAAGATCGATGGTTTCATTGCTTGTGTGGCACGTAGCGCCGTCTTGTTGAAAATAAACGTTGTCCAGATCAATACCATCCAATTCCGGCCATAAAAAATCATTAATCATCTCTCGATAGCGCAATCCATTGACCGTAACTGTTGCTCCAGCCTCATTTTCGAAAAAGTAAGGTCCAATGACCCCGCCGGACCATAAACCGCACCAAACAGTCACGCGTTGAGGATGGAGAGGCTTTTCAACAATAACTCTTGGGTTTTCCGAGCCCCAGATGAGACAGTTTTGCTTGTTGACGTAGCCTCCGAGGTGGAAATGGGCCTCATCAGTCAAGATGATTTTTCGATGAAATTCCGGATCATTTTCATGCATTTCAAGGAGCCAATCAGCAAAGACACGACGTTGTTGATGATCAGCCGGCTTGAGTTCTTGTGTTAACTGAACTTTATAAGCCTTAAGACCCAAGTCTTTATGCAAAATACGGTGTAATGACGTTTGTGGAATGCCTAATTCCAAAGAACGACGAGGAATGGACAAACCTGGGTTTTCTTCAACACTTTGGGCTACAACAGCAATATTCTCAGTTGTTCTTGAGCGACGTGCACGGGTTTTATTCATCACATCACTAACTTGTCCCAACAGCTCAAATTTGTCCACCAATTTCTGTATTGCGGTCCGACAAGGTGCTTCACGACGACCCAAAAATGTTTTAGTTTTACGAACCGTGTCCGCCAAATTTTCACCATTTTTATAGTGAATTTTAATAATTTCAATGCGTTGTTGAAGCGTGTATCGTTCCATTTTTATTAATGGTGTAGTTTCTACTTGTCAAATGTCAAAAAATGACAGCTTCAAAAGTGACAGCTACCAAAATAGCGGGCTATTCCAAATATTGACGGGAGCTGCTGTTTCGCTGTTTTCGATGAAAAAAAATTGTTCTAGTTTATTGGCTACGGAAATAAGTAAAACTGCTGTATTTGGGCTGAAGAGTAACCCGAAGAGGTTCAAGACTTGCTGTTACATCCAGGCAAAATAATGGTTTGGCTGGTGGAATAATTGGTGCGCAAATTTCTTCAAAAATGAGGATGGCCAGATCGTAACTGTAAATGGTGCCTAATATTTACTGCCTGATATTTAAGCTCGTGATTTCAACAACATTTTGTGCCTACAAGATATGTTGCAATACTTCCCGCGCCGTTAGGCTGACATTGAAATAAGGCTTATTGCGAAAACAATGCGGTGCGTGAATAATTTAACACTAATTATGGTTCACAATTGAAAGAAAAAAAATCTTTAAAACATAAATATAAAGAATAAATAAAAAGTTTTGTATTTAAAATAATAAAAATGGATTGGAGTAAGAATCCAGATAAACGAAATTCGGTTAAACCCGGATACCCATCAATGAACCCCAAAAACAAACTTTTCATTTTAAATAATTTTTCGGGATTTCGCACTTCTAAGCAGTGACTTATTTCAATTTAAGCTTTAAAGTCATATTTCTAAATGAAAATCACGAATGCAAATTCCATTGCAAATTCCAAGCAATTTGTTAATATAAACATTAATATTTTATTTTTTGTTAAATAAAAATTTGTTATAACAGTTTAAAGTGGTTTTGTTCAAAGTGGTTTTGTTCAATGTTAATTACTGGTTTTTTGGTTTTCGAGACTTTGGGATTTCTGGATTTTCGGTTTTTTGGATTCTGAAGTACCTACTCAAAATGTTATTCTGAATCACCAGGATTGAACTTTTGGACCAACTGGAATTTTTTTAAAGTACCTATTGGTGCAGATTTTTCTTCAAAATCGTGCCAGGCGGTATATGCCAAACTGTGTTCAACGTCGTCGTGTCGATGTTTGAGGACCACCAGCTGCAAAACATTCACGAAGGACCTGGATGTTTTCAGCCGATCGTTTGTAACGAGGTCTGCTTATCTCCCTCCTTCTACAAATGTCCAACGAATTGTTGGCTTATAAATCGAGAACGGAGAAAAAATAAAGAAACCGAATATACAACAACCGGCCTGTGTGTAGCTAGTAAAAATGCTGGTTGATTCAAATACAATCGTCAAACAATAAACCCTACTTTGGGTTGGACCTGATCACGTGACTTCGGTAGCGCAATGGGCAGTGCAATGGCTCTGAAGACGCTTGGTCTATGTTCAACTCCCAGCTGGGCAAAAAGTTTTTCAAATTAAAATTGAACCTAATAGACTGAGCACCATTAAAAGGAGTCTGATGACCGTTCTGGTAGCCCAGCCTATAATGTAGGTAGAGTTGTTAAGACTGAAGTCTTTTCAGTTCAGCAGTATGTCCTTCCGTTTAGGATCTAGCTCAAATTACAGTGGATGCACAGACCAACGGACGACATGACAAAACCTAATTCATAACTTCCACAATTTTTGACCGATTTTGATTATAAATATTATAGCTCATTCGATTCAGTATAAAAGGTGCAAGAAATTAAAGATCCAAATTTATTTTAAATTCAAAATCTAGCATTAAAAGTCTAACAAATGTGAACAAAGTTTGTAATTTTTTAGATTCAATCAAAAAATCTACACACAGTTTTGTAGTATGAACATAAAAGTTATTATTTTTAAAAAGGACAGACACTCCTTGAAAATGTAAACAAATCTAAAATTGGTTAAATTGGAAAAATGACTGAGTAACAAATCATTGAAGCCTGAAAACATTAAAAAAAACGTTTTTTTGGCAATAAATTGAAATTTTGAGGGTCTATGAAAGTTTTCAAGTGCCATAAAATGATGTATTCAACCATATACCTACAACCTCTTCAAAAGTAAATTTTCATTGTAACACAGTGTAATTACTTAGATTTTAAAACCACAGCGTCCGATTAACGTCATCAGTTTAAAAAATAAATAAACACTAAAAAATTTAAAGGAGCGTGTACGGGGTAAATGTCTTGAAATAAGCTCTTCTGCTACAATGGGGCTGGGATTACCTTTTTAACCTTTTGAATAAACACAAATCTCAGAGTGAGAGAGAAGACGTTTTAGCAAATTATAATAAATCAGAGAAATCTTATTTAAATGCGCGGCAAATTAGAATGATTAGTAGTGTGAACAAGGGCAAATATATGCAAGGGCAAATAATGGGTGATTTTTTAAGAGGTTTAGAACTTTTAAAAAAAAAAAAACACAAAATATTCGAAAAAATGAATGAAATATTTATTTGAATCGATAGCTTGAACCTTGCAATTTAATGTTTAAAGATAATTTCATGTTGACCGCGGCTGCGTCTCAGGTAGCCCATCCGCTGAGTCCAATTTTGGCATACTCTTTCACACATATCGGCCGGTATCTCACGAATGAATGCATGGATGTTGGCTTCCAGTGCGTCAATCGAAGCGGGCTTGTCCCTATAGACATTAGCCTTGACATACCCCCACAAAAAATAATCTAATGGTGTCAAATCGCACGATCTAGGCGGCCAATTGACCGGCCCGAAACGTGAAATTAACTGTTCACCAAACTGGCCTCGCAATTGCGCCATTGTTTCGCGTGCTGTGTGGCATGTGGCACCGTCTTGTTGAAACCACATATCATGCAAGTCAAGAACTTCCATTTCGGGCAAAAAAAAGTTTGTTATCATCGCTCGGTAGCGTTCACCATTGACAGTAACGCTGCGATTCGCATCATCTTTGAAGAAATAGGCCCAATAATGCCGCCGGCCCATAAACCGCACCAAACAGTGGCTTTTTCGGGAAGCATTGGTAGCTGTTGCAATGCTTCTGGCTGATCTTCACTCCAAATGCGGCAATTTTGCTTATTTACGTACCCATTCAACCAAAAATGAGCCTCATCGCTGAACACAATTTTTCGATAAAAAAGCGGATCCTCGGCCAGCTTTCCAAGAGCCCATTCACCAAAAATTCGGCGTTGTGGTAGGTCGGCTGGCTTTAGTTCTTGCACCAGCTGTATCTTAAAAGGCTTTACGCCCAAATCCTTCCGCAAAATTTTCCACGTAGTGCTGTAGCAAAGGCCTAACTGCTGGGAACGGCGCCGAATCGACATTTCGCGGTCTTCTGTCACACTAGCTGATACGGCCGCAATATTTTCTTCAATACGCACAGTACGTAAACGTGTTGGTGGTTTAATGTCCAACAAAGTAAATTTGGTGCGAAATTTGGTCACAATCTTCCGAATAGACTGCTCAGAAGGTCGAGAATGCCGATCATAAAATGGAAGCAGCGCGCGATGAACATTTCGAACCGAGCACGAATTTTGATAGTGAAATTCAATAATTTGCAAGCGTTGTTCACTTGTAAGAAGATCCATGGTTAAATTGCAAACCAAACTGAAGCTGTTTGACAGTGACACAAGGTACTAAACACACGTCAGCTGTCTAAACCAGTGTTGCCAAAACCAAACCAGCTAAAAAATCACCCTTATATGCAAGGGCAAAACTTATTTTTTAATGAAAATTTTATAATTATAATTTCGAAATAAGTTCCTGCATTTATTAAGTTTTCCATATTCCGTAAGGAGAAAGAAAGGCTATTATTTTTGTTGGCTAGATACGTACAATAGTACGTGGTGTGTATGTAAACTTAATTGAAATTTAATCTAGAAAACAATTGAAATCAAAGACAATAACTGCAGTGGATAGAATTAAAATCTTCTATAAAAACTCGATTTGGTTTCCCATTAAGGATCATATGTACCTTACCAATTAAAAATCGTTAAACAAGTGTTTAGGTAAACCACACGTTAAACTTAAAAGACGAGTTAATTTATGCGCTAAGCTTTATTAAATTGATTATTGGGTTGGTTTAGCATTCAAAGGGTCCGCCAAATAACTTTTTTTTTTTAAATGGCGCAAAACATCGAGTGTAGCTTCGGCTGTGTGGCACGTAGCGCCGTCCTGTTGAAACCAAATGTTGCCAATAACCTCCTCTTCAATTTTTGTGAAAAAAAATTCGTTCATCATGGCCCGATAACGATCGCCATTGACTGTAACGGCTACTCCTTGCTCATTTTTGAAAAATGGCCCAATTATGCCTCTGGACCAAAACCCGCACCAAACAGTGACTCGTTTTGGGTGTATCGGCATTTCAATGTATGCGTGCGGGTTTTATGTACCCCAAATGCGACAATTTTGCTTGTTTACTACCCGCCAAGATCAAAATGAGCTTCATCTGAAAAGATGATTTTTTTGGCAAAATCGGCATCTTCTCTAAGTCGATCGCAGGCCCACTTAGCGAAGCGTATACGCAACCATATTTGTTCAGCGGAAGGATAAAACTAATTATCTGTCAAATCAGACATGAGCTAAGTGTTACCATTCACGAAATAAGCACTAGTTGAAAAAAAAAACGTTAGATGGCGGACCCTTTAGAAACCACTTAAATATTTAACTCTTCTCCTATCCACCTATCGTACCATGTAGGTTGAATTTTAATTAAAGAAAAGTCGCAGGCTGAATTATTGGCCGTCATATAACATGCATGATTGGGTCGAACATATCTGCTCTTATCTTCCAATGGCTAAAAATTTCAAAAAACCTTTTACATAATATTATAAAAACTCGTGTACCTATACAGAAAAAGAAAAAGATGCTAAAAAGCTTAAAATTTTTTCTTTGATTGGTTCCTTAAAAATATAGTTTGAAGTGATAAAAAGAATGCCATCTGATGTTTTGGACAATTATAGGAAATGCATATAACCCAAATTTTAAAAGTCGTTGCATTGGATTTTTAGAATAATAATTCTGTATGTTTAAAACATTTACATAAAAAAATAAGTTTTCCAATTTTAAGTATTTATTAATTGAAGGCAAACATTTATTTTATGAAAAAAAAACAACTAACCCGCTTCTAAAATATCGATTTTACATATAACAGTTAAGCTTGCAAGTTAGGTACCGTCATATTTGGTTCTTAGAACACTTTTTGCAATTGTTTTCTTAGATAGTATTCAAAGCTCGCTAGACGCCAAGCTTTAACTAAATTGACCTTTTCGCTTCCAAAAGTTTGTATTTTGAAAATTGTACCCAAACGGCAAGTGCAAAATGCAGTTATGGGTGCGAATGCTATGGCGCATGAGATGGTTATTTTTACTGATTATACTTTTACTTGTTTCATATTTTTCTTTTTGGTGGAGAAGAAACTGCTATATCAATCAATCCCCGTTGCCGCTTAAGTTTCTGCAGAAATTGAAATTTCATAAGCATTGTGGTTTACTTAAGAAAGGAACATATAAATTTAACCGTTTTAAATAAATTAAAATTTAAAATCCTAATAGCACCCTTCATACACGGCGGCGTGCCAAATTGCTGCAATAACACTTACTTAACCCCTTTTGACTTCAATCAAATAAAATAGATGTCGTTGATATCTGAACGTGCACCATCTCCAAAGGACCATAGGTACACCGATTCGATCCGGTTCGTTAGGACCATGTCGAAAGTCCAGATGGTAGAGACATGGACTGTATTTGTATGAGCAACTTACCCTTTCTTTCTTCAGAGAAGCCATACTAAATTTGCAAAATAGTCCAATTCTTCAAATTGAATATTTATATTTATTTTTATTTCTTTTGAAAAGAAAATCTAAACCTTTTTCCTGAGATTGTTGATTATTAATAATAATTTATAAAATTGAACATTGAAACAGTAACAACTCAAAAAGAAAAATATGAAACAAGTAAAAGTATAATCAGTAAAAATAACCATCTCATGCGCCATAGCATTCGCACCCATAACTGCATTTTGCACTTGCCGTTTGGGCACAAAAATGTTTGCAAATAATACTATTTAAATTTTGTATAAGCTTCTCCATACAAAATTGTCAAAAAAAATTGCTTAGCTCTAAAAAGATGGGGCAATGAGAGGTAAATTAAGTACCGGTTTTTTGGAAATAATTTTTGCAAAAAAGTACCTAGTTAACTAAATGATTTTTTTATTATAAAAATCAATAGGCTCACGTAAAAATTAATATATATTTTAGTGGCGAAAAAAATGTTGACAAAGTACAGTTATATTTTTATTTTGAAAATATCCACGAAATTCTATAGGTGTCAAGTTTAAATAAAATTTATCCATCCATTTAGCCAGAATAGCGAGAATCAAACTTTTCGTCTTCCCCATAATCGTATGTCAAACTTTGATCAAAATATTTATTACGAATGCATATTTTTAAATATTTTATTATATATTTTTGGCTTAGAGTAAAAAACAACACACTTCATTTTTGCACTTTTTACAAAAAATTCATCAAAAAAATATAGAAAGTTATTCTTAACATCCCTTTTAAATTGCTGTACAAAAATTGCTAAAATTTGATAGCTATTTGTGTTTCAAGCAAAGTTATTAAATGTTTAGTTTATATGTATTTATAATGATTATTAAAATAGAAGTGGAGTAAACTGGTTTTCACTCTATAAAAACCGAAGATATTGTAAATAATGTAGTTTCGAGTAGTAACCGCAAGTTAAAAAAAATTTGTGTGAGTGCCGGAACTCACGTTTAAAATGTGTAAACATCAACGTGCGCGGATCCAAAACGGACTTGTTTTTGCTTAAAGGGGATCTTAAGTTTTTTTTTTTTTTCACTGAACGCACCCATCCTAGTATGGAGATCGTAACGTTGCACACCGTAACGTTGAACGACGCAACGACGAACTTTCACGTTTTTTTTTTCACTCTACCGCCAGCATAGATGTTTACACATCAAAAACCTAAGGAGGAGGAAATGAAGAAATCAATTGAGTTTTTTACATTAGTCATGTCAAGTCTCATATATGTAATGGTGAAGGCATCGCCGCTTTTTTTTTAAATTCTTTTAAATCAAACATCGCTCTGATTATATTTCTATTGATTATTTTGACTAACATCTATTTTTCATAATTCGAATTTCAAACATTTATATCTTCTTCGTTCAATGAAAACTCCTTAAGCACAACAAAACTCGTTACGGCCGGAATCTGTAGTTTATTATCTTCCACTTTAAAAATAATTGTTAGTCTGCACCAGCCAATCCCCAAATAGCCGAATGATATGCAAAACTAAAAAATTTCAAGAAGGGATTTCTCCTAGAATATTGAAAAAATAGGAAGAAATTCAAATGAATTTCAAACCGAGAAACTAGTTTTATAGGTATGTAATGTATGTATGTATATTAATTTTTGTTGTAATATAAAAACCTAAAATTTATGTTTTTATTTTCCTTTTTAATTTTACTTTAGCAGTTCTCAGATCAGATGTAAGTTCGGAAAATCGAAAAACTTTGGAAATGTTTATAGTTACCTACATAATATGGTTTGGGCAACCCAAAGAAGGTTAAATTTAGCTGACCAATGAATAATTACCTATACCTTGGTAAATATTTATTTTTTTAAAATCTCTCTTAGTTCGTGACTTCATGCATAAATTATTCAAAAACATCCTAATAGCTATATAGGTAACATTATAATGTTTTCCTTGTTAACTCTTTTCGGCACAAATAATAATACATAATGGGAATATTCCAGTACCTAACCTTAATTAAGAAATGCCACTCAACATACTTTTTCTAAGGTCATTTAAGAGCAATAAAGTAGACATTTTATCAAGAATCGTTTTTGGGGGCTTTTTTTTTTGTTTGGTCGTTGGCTTTTCTTGTCAGTTAGATTGAACTAATAAAACCCATGTTATCTTCAAAGCTTGCTTTCTCAATTTAAAGGAAAGCAAACCGAGCTGTCCGTCAGAGGGTTCCCTTGAAAATAATAGTCACGCGATATTTTTTATAGGTACCTTTCAGCACGAACAACAACCACTTCACTTCACTCCACTCCACCCCACTAAACCTCCACTTCACCACCATTAGAGGCTGAAATTTTTCCTGACAGCAGTATAATCCCAAGTAGAAAATATCATAAACTTTTTTCTATGTCTAGTAACTTTCTTTTTTTTTTTTTTATTAATTCCCACCACACGCTTGGGAGTAGAGCTCACAGGTACGCAGATCTAAATACAACATGTCGTCAGCATGGCTCCCGGCTCCCAAGGAGAAAAAAAGGACCTTTATAAAAAATCCATCTAAATAATATGAAGACGAACAAAAAATAAGGACTCACCGCACGAGCATCGCATTTGGTTGCAATATAAAATAATCCCAAGAGAAGAACTGTCCAGTATTCCCAGGACTTTTTCATGGTTGTCGTCGATGTTCTCATCCTCACTCTAGACATCGTCAGTTGAATTTTGTGTTGCTCCTTTTATTTTGGCACTGTGAGACACACGCACATATACACTTGGGAGTTTAAAAATGACAAATGAACACACAAGGAGCAGTTTTTTCTGCAGTACAATATTTTTTTTTTACTTTTTTTTTAAGGCCGGGCTCGCTGTTTGTTTAAACGTATATATTCTTATTATAAAGGCCACACAAACTTGTATGTAGTATTTTATATTTGTTGGTCACCCAAAAATAAGAAAAACTTCCACTATGACTAATTATTGGCCAATTCCCAAAGTGGTCACACTTTAAATGAGTTAACAAGGATAACACAATATCCAGATACACACATTTATGCTAACACGATATACATAGAACACCGTTATTCGCTAAACTGATGCTTAGATATTCTAATCTTTGCCAAAACTCGAATCCGAAAAGTGTAGAAAATGCTTCAAAAGTTCAAAACCGGTAGCGTTTGCAGCCAAAAAGCATCTGAAGGCAATCGCGTTGATTTGTTGTCCTTTTAACCTCGCAAAGGTTTGAGCTTTTGATTTGAAGGCACATTATGTATAGGATATAAAGTTTTGAGCAAAAAGCTTTCTTCCATACTACCAATTTTTTTTTTTTCGCTGACTTGTTGTTGGATTCTTTACTCTACTTTCCTGAATTCGCCGCAAGGACATGCGTATCGAAGTTGTTTGTGTTTTGAATTTGAAGTTTGTGTCATAATCAGCTGTTTTTAGTCGATGCCAATGGAAGAACTTAACGTAAACATCTGTATTTTGTTTGTTGTTGTTTTTGAAAAAAAAAAAAAAACAACCGGTAAGTGCGAGGTATTAAAGTGACCAACCTATGAGACCCCCACACCGCCGCCGCGCCGGTAAGAAATGTGGAAAGTTTCTTGACGAGGATAAAGCTTTTATATTGTTATCAGACAAGTGTAACAGAAGTTTTTAAGTTCCTTAACTGATATGTCAGATTAGGATTTATTCTATTTGATGGGATTTTTGTTTTAAGGGAATGATACTGTAAGCTTGATAGGCTTTGCCTAAATAAGAAAATTGTAGGTGGTAAATGGATTTCGTGGACTTCTGTAAAATGGTTAGTTTGATATCGTAATGTCTGAAAATTACTCGAATAAATTAGACAAATTTAATTGAAGGATATTTTTGCTCTAGAATGACCAAGTGGGTTTTCTTAATTTATCAGAAGGTTTTTTTTTCTCGCATTAGCGCCATAACATACATTTTTATCTCTATGCCACCTCCTGCCTGCCACCCTGGATGACATTTTGTAAGATTAATTTGGAAAGTAAAAAATAAATGGTGTTTTTTTTTAGACGTGTGGTTTTCAATCTGGCAATACTTTTTTCGGAGTTAGTCTTTTTGACAGGTGTCACTTGATTTATGCTCAGTTTGGTTTGCCATTTCATAATTAATAGACTTACTCCTGAACAACGTTTTCAAATAGTGCAAATTTATTACAAAAATAATGGTTCCGTTGGCGCGACGCAACACGCACTGCGTCCAATATTCGATGAAGCTCATTTTTGGTTGAACGGGTACGTTAATAAGCAAAATTATCGTGTTTGGAGTGATCATAATCCACAAGAGATTTTTGAGACGCCGCGCGGTTACATCCCCAAAAAGCCACTGTTTGGTGTGCTCTATGGGCAGATGTAATCATTGGTCCATATTTCTTTAAAAATGAAGCCGGTCATAATTTTAACAGTCAATGGGGAACGCTATAGAGCCTAGATTATTGACTTTTTCATGCCTGAATTGTAGGATGTTGATGTGGACGACCTTTGGTTCCAACAAGACGGCGCTACATGCCATACAGCCAACGAAACAATCAATTTATTGAAGGAAACTTTTGGTGAGCCTGTGGCGTGGCTTCCAAGATCGTGCGATTTAACACCGCTGGACTATTTTTTGTGGGGTTATGTAAAGTCACTTGTCTGCGCAGATAAGCCCGAGACGATTGACGCCTTGGCAGAGAATATTCGGCGAGTTATTGCTGACATACGGCCCCAATTGCTGCCAAAATCTCGGCTGGAATTTATTCGAGCCAGCCGCGGCGGTCACTTGCCCGAAATCATTTTTAAAACATAATGGCAAACCCTTATTTTTATAATAAAGATAAATTCTTGGCCATTACATTAAATTTATGGGCATTTTATTTCTTCTTGAAAACCAAACGTCTAAAAAAAACACCCTTTACAAGATGTCAGCCTTCATTGAATTTAAAAACTTTTTTTTAGTTTGTTAGCAAAAAAATACTCTACAACCTTTCTGATGAAACAAGAACATATTTCTGAGCATAATCATTCAAAATTGGGTTCATCATTATTCATTATATTCTACACTTTTTCACTGACCAGGTCAAAGGAAACTGTGAATATTTCTTAATTTACAAGTTTTCTTTTCAACTATCCCATTCCAATTAAGAATTTAAAACAAAGAGAAAAAAACTCCTGTTTCCCTTAATGCTGCTAATTAAATATCAAAAAGAGAGTTTTTTTCTTTATTTTTAAGGCACTTTGGCTATACAAGGCTACCAACATCAGCTATAATGATCTCCCTAATTAGGGTACAAAATTGTGTTATTTCGAACTGAATAACAATTATTGTTATATTTCGCTTCTAATTATTGTCACTTATACGAAGAAGAGAGAACCACCCTCCTTTCTTTCTCGCATCTATAAAATATCTAAAAAAAAAAAAAAACAACATCAGTCGGTCTGTAAAGCTCTTTCTTCTGATTTTACCCCTCACTTTGTTTTGTAGAACGATCAATCAAAGGAATTCTGCTACTACAGGTTTGTGTCTTGAAAAGATTCTCGTTTTCATTAATTTCTATAGGACAGCAATAGCCTTGCCGCGTAGCTATTTAATTCAGTTCGGAGAGGATTTTAATTTCTTTTGTTAAAAAGCAATTGACGAAGCCAATGTAAAATAGGGATTTGTCAACATGGCCAGCTCCTTAATTGTGTTCAATTAATTTATTTCCAAAACATCTCTCTGTATACTCGTACAATATAGATTTGGGTCTTAACGAAATTTATAACAAAGGGACGACTTTGGTTATAAATATTTTATACCTATATTATATCTATATGTTTACAACAATGGAAATTCTTTGTATAGAAAACTTAACTTCATTTCAATTTACATTCCTTAATTTTTTTTTTTTTATCAATTAGAATAATTAAAACGAGATTAGTTTAGTTAAGTATGAATGCGAGGGTATAATCAAGTTGTTTTGATACATGTCAAACTGTTTAGAAAACAAATGAATCTGTAATGCATTTACCTAAGTTATCAAGTATTTTATATTGATAAAGTTATATATTTTCAAAAAAATATGTTCCATTCATGAGAGAAGTATACATAGTAATTTTTACCACAACAGGAGGGGCAATTTTCTAAAAAATTTAAAACAGAAAAAAAAAATATTAGCAACAATATTTACACATATGTACATACCCATTTGTAAATTCAGAAATATCTTCTATTATTGTGTTTTTAAATAAAGTTGTTTTAGACAATAATTGATGAAAAATTAATTTTAAAACTCAAAATTTCGAAAAAAAAATTGAAAAAAGTTTGTTCAAACTAATTCTGTTCAAAGTGTTACGATATTTACTAATATTTTTGATATTAATATTCAATGCTTTTATTAATTTTCAGTCAAACACCAAAAATTGGAAGTTAAAATATCTTCTGTTTCTTTAGAAAATTGAATTAGTCAGGAGGGGGGCCATATTCTAAAAAAAATCACTTAAGACAGAAAAAAAACATATGTGTGTACTGACGTACGCGCGCTAGAAGTAAAACTTCTTTTCTCTCAAACAAAGCCTCTCGCCTCTGTCATATTCTTACTTATAAACGAACAAACATTTTGTATAAACTAACATAACAATTAATTGTTGATTTAAGATTATAATGAATTCTTTACAAATTGGTTTAATAATCGCTTAGCCATTACACCCCGACTCCACAGGGCATTCAGATGCCTAACATCACAACCACAATCCAATCATCGAATTTTTACCGCTGGGCAAATTATGTCATGTCGTTTCAAATACAAGGGAAACATACAGAAATTCCTTTCCCCACTACTTCTACCTTTTTTCTTCAACATTTACCACCACATTCAGCGAGAACCAGAAAAAAAACTCACACACATGAAACGTCAAATGTCATGCCCAAGCTTTGAACAGCGGTCATGTCGTGTTGAAAAAGTAGTTTTCGTCGATATGTTGCTGCACGGACATGGATTTTTGTGCCTCCATTGGATTTTTTCTAGACATGTTCATAATCCGAGCATCGTTCATGCCCAGTGGAGGTGGCACCGATTCCGGCGAGTTAACTGAGGTTCTCATTTGATTCAAATTTTTATCCGTGGTTTAGCAATTTCAACTCACCGATTCACCTCAGTAAAATCTTCGAAATTAGGACAAGATTTAAGAAAGGAAACGAGACGCAAGAAAACGAGACGAGAGCGTGACATTTTCACTGTAAGCATTTTGGAATTATAAAATCATTTCCCAATTCAATGGCAAGACTTTTGACGAGATTTAACAAAATAATAATATTAGCTGCATTTTATTATCCTTCAAATCTGATCCGGATAAGATCATGATAATAAAACAAACAGGATCACGGTGAAAAAATGTTATATTCCCATCTCTTTTTGTTCTTTTGTGTATTTTTTGTTAGTGTTCGTTGTCTTCGTTTTTACTCAAAAAGCCATCTACCCGTCAGCGTTAAAACTAATTTTTGCAAGGAAGTACTAAAGGTGTGTGTTCAAAAATGGATTTGCAAATCCAAAAGCAAAGCTGGACCTTGAATTGTTTTTGTAATAAATGTATTTTCGTGTGCAAATCCAATCCGGATCAGATCTGGGGGAAACTAAAATACCTACGGCTATTAAAGCTTACTGATTTACAATTTCTTAATCAATTAATTTTACGTAACGTGACGACGTGAAATGCTTTATTATGCATATCCTCGTCATAGTTTGAAACTAATTTAACAAGAACGACGAGATGTCGTCAAACTCACGTCTCGTTTTCTTATCGCATCCATTGTGTTCGAGGACTAATCCAAATGCATATGGCAATGCTGTTTTAGATTTGTCAGAGGGTTAAGGATTCCTCGTATATGCAATGCTCGTCTACGTTTGTCAACATTCAACAAGATAGTTTTGTTTACTTTGTGTTTTTCTTATTTTAGGTAAATTTATTTGTTCATTTTAAGTAGTTAGTTAATAAGCTAAGTTGGCAAAAATTGATTTGTGTTATCTAGCATTAAGTGTTTAATAATTTAAATTGAAATATGGTCGAAAAATATATTTGTTTGTGTTTTTTTTCTTTAATAATGAAAATCGTTTTCTGTTCTGGTGGCTGTTCTTCGCTGTGTTTAATTAAAAAAACAAAAAAAACAATTTTCATGTGGTTTTTTAATGAAATTATGTGCTTAAATGTTGTGCCAATTAGTTTTTGTGGCTCTTTTGCCAAAAAAAAACATTCTTTTTCGGTATAAAAAGATGTTTTTTCTTAATTAATTATTGGTGGGTAAAAGTTTTTATATAGAGCTATGGCAAAATCTGTCGCGAAAAATTCTGTCGGTTTTTGACAGATAAAAAGTGTCGGTTTGATATGTCACTGACAGCTCCATATGAAAATTTTTACCCCCAACGCCGGTAAAGAAGTTTTACTTCAAAAAAATTTCAAACTAATTTTTTTAAAAATTTTACGTAATTAAGTACTAATTTTGTTTTCAAAATTCAATGCGTTTATTAGTTTTTAGTCAAAAACAAAAAACTACATGTTTCAATGTCTTGTACTTTTGAAGAAAATTGAAAATAACTAAATCTAATTTACTATAACTACGTAATGGAAATACGATCTTTAGAGCAACTTAAGCAACAGATTGGAATCAAATTAAGGGAATTTTATTTCTGTTATTCAATTTTCTAAAGAACTAGAAGAGATTAAAGCATCCTGTTTTTGATGTTTGACTTAAAATTAATAAAAGCATTGAATATTAAAAACAAAAATACTACTTAATAACGTAAAATTTTGAACAGAATTAGTTTGAACAAAATTTTTTAATTTTTTTTTTCAGAATTTGGAGTTTGAAAATTAATTTATCAAAAAATATTGTCTAAAACAACTTTATTTAAAAACATAATAAAAGAATAGATGTCTAGCTTAACAAAAAGGTGTATCGTGGCATTGTATGTGTAACTGTTGTTTTTTAATATTTTATTTTCTGTTTTAAGTCAATTTTTTTTAGAAAATTACCCCTCCTGGCTAAACGTCCAGTACGATTTTTTTCTTGTTTCAACCCAACCTACAGCCTTTATCTTTTTGTCACACCGTATGGGAATCACCTTGTATAAAGATCTATCGGAAATGAATCGATCATCTTGAAAGAATTTAGTAGTAATATGGTTTATTCGCTCTTCGAATCACTCGCGAGTCACAGGTACTTTATAGTAACACTTATAGGAAAAGCTTTAACACACTCTTAATTCTTTGTAAATTGTCTCGAGAAATTTAATTTGACGGGAATATGAACTCAGCCATTTAGATTCGGCAAGTTTTGGAAAGGCATAGCCCACCAACTTGTTGAATCCATATGTTCGTGTGAGTTCCGTTGTGATTCAACAACGAAGGTCTTTTAGATGAGTACGTATAGCTTTCCAGGAAGTTGTGATCTGTGACCAATGATCACGAAAACAAACCGCTGAATGTATAAATGTATGAGTCAGTCGTAAGGTCGAGGTAAAAAATTGGTTTAAGTGGGTATAAGGTTTAAGTGCGAGAGCTTTCATCGCGGTAGGTTGGAAAAAAGTGACACAAGGAAATATTTTCAAGAGAAATAAAATCGAAAAATATACATCTGTCAAGTTAGAACAACACTTTCGGAAAATAAAAAAACTGAGTACCTACACTAATAACTTAATTTTTTGTTGTTGTAAAAATTCTAAAAATTCTAAAAATTATGTTTTAAAAAAATCATCTGGACCAAAATAAATTTTTAGAATATTTTTCATTCCACAACTAATTTAATATATAAAGCTACAATTAACTGAATACTTGTTTTTGTTTAGATTTCTTAAAGTGTAGTGCTAATTTTACAGACGTCAAAAAATAGTGTAGAAATTGTTAGAAGAAACGTGATTGGATGAGCTAGTACACAGATATATATAGCAAAATACTGAGAAAAATTTTGCCCATTAAGTGACTGTGATAAAAGTATTTTTTTTATTTATTAGTATTTGTCACGGTTTTCATGTCCGGGTTTATAATTTTAAAATTATTTAATAATAGTCCAGTCAATAGAGGCCAAAGAGAGGGAGTTACCCTCCAAAAGTCAGAGTAGTACCTACAAAATGTTTGATATGTAACATGAAAAAACAAATTTGCACAACCAAGCCCCCTTCACCCCTTTTGCAATCCTTAAAAACCATCGTAATTGTTACTTTTTACACTATTTTGCCTATAACTTCCTTGTGGTGTATTTTTACGTAAAAACAAGTCATAAGCCAACTTGTACATATTAAATCAAATTGAATACAAAAAGGAAAATATTTTTGTAGAACCATGATACAAACGATGCTATGATACTTGCAAGAAAAAGCTAAAATTTCATATATATTGTAAAATTCTCAGTTTCGCCCACTTTACAGGACTTGTGATTTTGTTATAACCTACAAATTACATGCACCACTTTTTCAATACAATCGGGTCGGGATTGAGAAAGTGTTTTTTTTAGTCGTTTTTTTTTCTTTCGAAATAAATTTTGCATTCGATTTTAGAAAAACTTCCCAAAAGGCTAAAGCCATGTAGCGAATATGCTTGCCACTATCTAAACACTCCTTTTATTATCTATTGCATGCGCCCCAAATAAAGGGTCCGCCATCTAAAGTTTTTTTTTCAACTAGTGCTTATTTCGTGAATGGTAACACTTATCTCATGTCCGATTTGACAGAAAATTAGTTTTATCCTTCCGCTGAACGAATATGGTTGTGTATACGCTTCGCTAAGTGGGCCTGCGATCGACTTAGAGAAGATGCCGATTTTGTCAAAAAAATCATCTTTTCAGATGAAGCTCATTTTGATCTTGGCGGGTAGTAAACAAGCAAAATTGTCGCATTTGGGGCACAGAAAACCCGCACGCGTACATTGAAAGGCCGATACACCCAAAACGAGTCACTGTTTGGTACGGATTTTGGTCCAGAGGCATAATTGGGCCATTTTTCGAAAATGAGCAAGGAGTGGCCGTTACAGTCAATGGCGATCCTTATCGGGCCATGTTGAAGGAATTTTTGTTCACAAAAATTGAAGAGGAGGATATTGGCAACATTTGGTTTCAACAGGACGGCGCTACGTGCCAAACAGCCGAAGCTACACTTGATGTTATGCGCCATTTAGAAAAAAAAGAAGTTATTTGGCGGACCCTTTAGATCTCTTTTCTCCTTCGCAGAATTTTCTTGTAATCTGTGGAATTGTTTGTGCATATCACTATTTTTGGTCACATATGAAAATACACCAAATATTGCCAAAAATATGATGTGTACTGAATTAAAAAAAAAGAAGAACTTTCCATTTAGACTGTAGCTGTAGCCGATCAGACAACAGACAGAATTGCTAGACCTTCACTTTTTTCTTCTTCGCTCTCATGGTCTCAATGTTTCGATAAGTGGAGCTTAAAAACATTATAAATGATGGAACACGAAAGAAAAAATTAAATAAGGGCCCACAAATATATGAATACAAATACAAAACAACAACAGCGAAAATTTTGAGATTTTTGGAGTCTTATTCTTTTTTATTGGAGCCTTATTTTATAATGAAATAAAGCAGCAATGGAATAAGACCCTAAAATATCACTTTTGGAGCTTATTTTTTGTTTTTGAAAACAAAATTTGGTGCTTAAATATCTTTATCGTTCACAAATTTTTTTATAAAAATCCGCTAATCGAAGACAAAAGTACATGGTAAGTATCGCTGGCTGATGTGGGCCCCTGGATTTATATTATTCAATGAGCAACCGAGGTGGTGAAAAGCTGGAAGCGTAAAATCAAAATATATCATTCTCCGAGATAAGGAAAGAGGCCTGCAGTACTTCGGGAATAAAACATTTATTACTTCACCGACACATTTTTTGCAAATTATTGTAGCCTTCCAATTGGAAGCGTTTTTTGGGCTAATTTCGGAATTTCAAAAGACGAATTACTATATCTATGATATTTTTCACATCGTGTTTCATATATGAATAACAATAAATTATCCTAATAATTGTTTTCATGACAAAAAGCAATAAAACTAATTGAAAAGACCATATTCCAGGGAAACCATGCGATTTTTGTCAGCTATATTTTATTACTGATTTATGTTTTTCAATACGATCCTTACATTTAATGATTTAAAGAAGATGAAAGCCACAATGTTGTTAGCTCTTTTTTGCTTTATAATTTAAAGTCACTTCTGTCACGCCACTCTACTTCCCCCAAGGTCAGTTTTTTCTATGTCAACATCCCATCTCTTCACTTCAAAAACTGGCTTTTCCAGAAGTCAAGCCAACTGCAATCGGCTTTGAACCCACCCCCAAAAGCTTAAAATCTGTCCATAACATAACGTACCTATACAAAAGTCTGGACAGTGACTATTTATTTCCTATTTTTATTTTGCAGTTTAATTTATTTATTCGCACGACGCGACGCGACGCCTCATATGTATGGGTAGACCTTTGCAAAAAAAAAAAAAAAAACAACAACAATTTTTCAAAATTCGTTAAATTAAGTATTTATTCGACTTTTTAAAAAGTCATTGCCTCTTAACTTTCTCCACATCTTTAATAACAACAACAAAAAACAGAACCTAATTTATCAAACGAAAACAAAATTTTCAACTCCATTGATTCCGGTGTGTCACGTTCTTCTAACGCTGTGTATATATATCATGTGATATCATTAATCTTTGGCTCCGCACAACATGGCCAACATGGCTGTGATGGCGGGCTATGGTGATGGTGATGGTAATGGTAATGGCAAGCCTTAAGGAAATAAAAAAGAAGTTGGCAGAGCAAAAGCAATTTTCAAAAGTGACCTAAATTACATCTCCATCACTGACAAAGACGTCGATTTATTTTTAACGAAAAAAAGTAAAAAAAAAAACTTGACTTCTCCTTCATAAACGTTTCAATTTTATATCTGAAAAGTTAGGATACCTGCCAGAAACAATTTTCGGTGTCTGTGGGAAGATTTGAAATAAAAATTCCATCACTTTAAAGTTTTCAGAAAGGTACACCTATACTGCTATATACATTTTGAATCTTTACATTATCCCTTTGGCTAGTTAAATGATTTTTCAGATTTAAAAAATAAATTCAAGGATAATCCTTGGTAACCGCATAGAAAAAGTTCAGGCTCTCTAATTGAACAAAAACTGAATTCCTACAAAATAGATTGCCTTAAAGGGCTTAGACCTTGTTCAGAGCACAAAAAAAGAGGATATTGTTTTTTTTCCTTGTTTGCCTATTATAGCCATTATAGTTAACAACATTTAATCCCTATTATAAGTGGGGTCACCGTATCCGGGTAATTGACTTCGAGGGGTCAACTTGGACAAAGAATAATTAATGGGTTGTGTTTTTGCTAAGCGAATTCCTTCTTTCGTACCAGTTCCATTGACTAAAATGAGGAGGAATAAGCTTTAACCTAAAAAAAAGGCTAGTATAGGTACACACTTGACTTATGAGACATTCAATTATAAAGGGTTTTCCAATAAGAGGTGTTATTTTGATATTCAAAGAAAAATGGCATTTTTTGAGATAAATGATCGGATTTTTATTTCATTATAAAGAGGAAGGTATGCCGTTAATAATGGAACACAACATCAGCCAAATGGCCGCCACGACCACGCTTACAGGACCATATCCTTTTCATGAAATTTTCCATAACCAAATCGCAAAGTGGCTGCCCTATGTCCTCGATAGCCTCACGAATTCCATCTTTGAGGTCTTGAATCGACGCTGGGCTGTTGGTGTAGACCTTATCTTTCACGTGGCCCCAAAGGAAGAAGTCGCAAGGTGTTAAATCACAAGATCTCGGTGGCCAATTGTGATCACCTCTTCGAGAGATAACACGTTCCGGAAACTAACTAACTAAAAGATCGATGGTTTCATTGCTTGTGTGGATCGTAGCGCCGTCTTGTTGAAAGTAAACGTTGTCCAGATCCATACCATCCAATTACGGCTATAAAAGATCATTAATCATCTCTCGATAGCGCAATCCATTGACCGTAACTGTTGCTCCAGCCTCATTTTCGAAAAAGTAAGGTCCAATGACCCCGCCGGACCATAAACCGCACCAAACAGTCACGCGTTGAGGATGGAGAGGCTTTTCAACAATAACTCTTGGGTTTTCCGAGCCCCAGATGCGACAGTTTTGCTTGTTGACGTAGCCTCCGAGGTGGAAATGGGCCTCATCAGTCAAGATGATTTTTCGATGAAATTCCGGATCATTTTCATGCGTTTCAAGGACCCAATCAGCAAAGACACGACGTTGTTGATGATCAGCCGGCTTGAGTTCTTGTGTTAACTGAACTTTATAAGCCTAAAGACCCAAGTCTTTATGCAAAATACGGTGTTATGACGTTTGTGGAATGCCTAATTCCAAAGAACGACGAGGAATGGACAAACCTGGGTTTTCTTCAACACTTTGGGCTACAACAGCAATATTCTCAGTTGTTCTTGAGCGACGTGCACGGGTTTTATTCTTCACATCACTAACTTGTCCCAGCAGCTCGATTTTGTCCACCAATTTCTGTATTGCGGTCCGACAAGGTGCTTCACGACGACCCAAAAATGTTTTAGTTTTACGAACCGTCTCTGCCAAATTTTCACCATTTTTATAGTGAATTTTAATAATTTCAATGCGTTGTTGAAGCGTGTATCGTTCCATTTTTATTAATCGCGTAGTTTCTACTTTTCAAATGTCAAAAAATGACAGCTTCAAAAGTGACAGCTACCGCAATAGCGGGCTATTTAAAATAACACCTCTTATTGGAAAACCCTTTAGTAGGTATATAGAAAACACTTTATTCTGAATGATAAACGATGATTATTCTTGTTTAAAAAAAAAAAAACGAATTCAAGCTTCAAGTATGGAACGCCCTTATAGCAAATTATTGATAGATTTGTATTTGGATGATGAATTAGTGCCAGCCCTATTTTCAAATGAAGCTCTGCACCTTTTTTTTTGCCAATTTATTGTTCTGCTAAGAATGGTCGTGGGCATAGTTTTTTTCCTATCAAACTTATGCCCGATTTCATAAAAATACACTAAAATCCTTTTTATCTAAAGTCCTCTTAAATTTTATCAGACCTTTAAATATTAACAGTTTCACCATCTTAAAAAAGGAAATTTTGGGGAAATTTTAGTTAAAATTGGGTTTTCCTCACATCCCTGGATATGGAAATAGGTTTTTCCCTCTCACATTCAAAATGCAAGTGAAAAAGCATTATATGTAGAAAAAAATGCTACGAAAAAAAGTAAATTTGAAGAACGGATTCCAATTCCAATATGAACTCGGAATATTCTTGGACGTCTTACTATATGTTGCTCATCATCCTCAGATGAACAATCAATTTTTCTAAAAACAAACAATTTATGAAGGCTTTCCGAAACCAACGCGAAACATTCGGAACGAATATGCGATGAGTGAACAATGTTTGAAGATTCACATCGCGCCAATGTGGGTGCTCTCATTTATCTTCTTGTAAATAAATTGAGAAGGGCGAAAGTCTTGTCGTCGTTCGGAAGTATTCGCGTTGGCTTGGGAGAGCCTTAAAAGATTATTATTTACACACAAACTATATTTTTGTTTCGACCTATTCACAATTTATATTTGCAAGAAATTAAATAAAAAAGTGACTGCAAAATATCATCTATAATTTTCTTACTCGTCGGCTGACATCTGACATATTAGACTTCACAAATCACACTTTTAAAATTTATTGAGACGAAAATGGGCTTTTAGTTTATGAGGGCATTTAAAAGGATTTTAAATTTAAAAGCACTTGGTGAAACCAAAAAATCCCATTTTAACTCTAAATGGGCTTTTAAATATTTAAAAGTCCTTTATGAAATCGGGCATTAATCTTAAATACTCTCTTCAGAATTTTAAAAATAATTACATAAGTAAGGAGAATATTATTTCTCATAAAAAACATCAACAAATTCATAACTCTCATTTTCTTAAAAGTGCGGAGGTTTCGAGAAACTTGTATAATCATAATATAAATGGTGGGAAAACCGCTCTTACGATTTTTGTCTAAAAATTATTTTTTTTTCTATTTTCAGACGGGCGGTGCGGCGTGTGAAAAATGGTATGGAGAGTTCCACTCGAACAAAAGATAAGTTTGTCAGTAATCTGATTGGAAGAATAAAAGCTAAACGGGAGAATAGTAAAAGAAACTACCCAAGATTTCTACAACAACAACAAGATTGGTTAGAACAGCCTATTGTTTTGAAAACTGAGTGCATATAGCCCCAGCTGTACCAGGCACTAGTTCGGATTCAGTAGCTGCAAGACCCAGAATGCCAACAAAACCCTTTGAAGAGTGCAACTTGAAAGTTAAAAAAAGGAAAATTAGGGACTTTGCTTGACACAAAATCCCCAGAAGAATTAAACGGATTTTTAAAGCGCAATCAGAAGTTATAGAACAAGGAGATTCTGAACTATTATGCCTGACCTTCAAGTGGGGATGTGACGTAAGTTCTGCCCAAAGTCGATATAAACAAACCTTAACGGAAGGTTATAATGATGAAAATTTGTTTTCAGTTAATTTAGTGCCTATTACGCTTGTGTGTGTGAACTCTAATGGTGTTGTGTGGGAGAATCCCCGACCAAATTCAACTAGATTCTGTAGGCCCATTCGGTTTTCCATGACAAAGGAAACAAAAGATGTTATAAGATCAGAAACTAACAAAATGTAAAATAACATCGAAGACCTTGTTTTTAAAAACATTTAAATCAAGGACTTTAATATCAAAGTCTCCCATGATTTAATAATGACCATGGTAGACGGAAAAGTTTGCAGTGCCTTGTCGCAATACGATTCAACACAAAAATCCTACATGATGTGGAGCTACTCCAAAAGAATTGAATCGAGAACCCGATATAAATAGATGAAGATATATGTATTCGTTTGGAATATCTCCCTTGCATTCGTAGATCCGAGCATATGAATGCATTTTGCATATTATATCTCACACAAACTGGAAGTACAAAAATGGCATGCAAGTGCACCTGGGGAAAAAACTTCAGTCGAAACTAAGAAATTAAACATCCAAGAGCGGTTTCGAAGAAAAATAGGTCTATTATTTGATATGCCAAAACAAACAGCGGGGAACAGAAATGTCGGCAATTCCGCCAGAAGATTTTTCATAAACCCAGCATTAACTGCTGAAATAACTGCGGCATTTTCGGAGCGAGAGATTAAAAATCATGCGAGAGATTAAAAATCTATACCAGTTTCTTTATCCCTGGTTTCATATGTTCATGGATAACCAATTATAAAAACTTGTCTTCTGCCATTTGGTCAGCTTGCTGAAGAAGCTCAAGAGGCAAATAATAAGGAATATCGGAAAAATCGAGAATATTTCAGTCGGAAAACCATGCAGAAAGGATACACACTGAGACATTTTTGAACAGATTCCTTGTTGTATCTGATCCACTAGTTTCGATCAAATCCGGTTTTTTCACGAATGAAACTTCACAATCTTCCACTAGAAGGCATTTCTTTATTAAAAACACCTACTCCTGTTTTTTCAACTTCTGAAGAAAGGCAAGAAAACTCAGATAGTCAATAAAGTTATTTCTTCATATATGTATAGGTGTATATGTATATACAATTTAAATATAAGCGTGTATTAAAAACATATACATACATATATACAAAACATTGAATGTGTGCTATAAAAGAAATCCAATAAAAGAAAACCTAACGTTCAAATTTTCGTGATATTTTTTAAAGCAGGTTAGCCTCTTATTTCATTATTTCCTCCCTTTATTATCAAACTAGCTGACAGGCCCGGCTTTGCACGGGTAGACTTTTATTTTTAACTTTTCACTAACCTTCTTCATTTTATGAACATGATCCTCTAAGTCCAACCTAAGACCAACGTATTTATCCAATTTCACTCTATAAATAGCAATTTTTTTTTAAATAACTTTTCAAACACAAAAAGAATTTTCGAAATCGGATGCCACTTTTCGTTTTTACCCTTCTCCACCCTACAAATGTTATAAATTTGAAAAAGAATATGCATTAAACCAATTCCTTAGAAAAACCTGTAAAACAAAAAGGAATATCTTAAATCTGACAATTATTTTATTTTGACCCCATTTCACCCTATACAACAAATATGTAACAAAAGTTGAAAAAGAATATCCCAAAAGCTATTTCCTAACCACCTACAGAGTCACCTGTTGAACGGTAATCGAATTGAACTGAAAAACAAAATGTGCGCCTACAGCGCCACCTGTTGAGAATTTTCCAAATTTTCGTAACCCACTTTTTCCAACTAATCAATCATCGTAGTGTTAGTTTTGATCACAACCTCGAAAGTGAAAATAGGATGGTTTGATTGGAATCCCATGACGCAAATGACATAAATCAGAATAGGAAGTAGAAAATAATTAAAAAAAAAAATCGAAAAAAATAAAAAGTTATTTCAACATTTAGCAAAACAGCTTAAATCACTTCGCTAAAATTGAAAATCTTAGCTATTTCTCAAAACATTCTACCTAATTAATTTAAAATTTTTCTCAAGTAAATTTTTATTGATATTTTGTGATTCCTTTCGGAATTCGAACCACGTGTCAAACCTGCTTTTCCGATACAATAGCTACTCGTAGCTAATTGTGTGTTTTTTTTTTTTCATGTCGAGTCAGAGTTAAAATTACAAATGATTCCATTAAACAGGACAAATGGCCAAAATTCAGATTCATTCGTTAAACTTAATTTCCTGTTCGCTTTTTTAACTGTAGGTGAAAAGGTAAATCTTCTTTGCATTTTGTCGAAGGATTTTCTTTCTTTCTGCAAATAAATAAAAAAAAAAAAAAACCATCTAACACCATCATGGCGAAGTAAAAACAAAACAAATTGAAATAAAAAAAAAAGATCCAACCGAGCCGAAGAAGTAAAAGTGTCTATGGCAATGGCAGTGGTGGCACAAATGGTCCAAAGGACAACAGAGAGGGAGGGGGTTGTGAGTCGTCCTTCTTCTGGATTCGTTTGAAGAATTTTAATTTCTTCGCAACAATCAACGTGACTTGAGAACTAAGTTAAGAAGAAGACTATTCGAATCGAAGAATGGAATAATAAAAGGCGTTAATAAGGAAAAAAGTTAAAATGAATGTGTCCTTGTTAGATGTTAGATGTTTGTGTTTTCGTTCTCGTCCTTGTTTGTGTCGATGAAAGAGTCTCATTCGTATTTTGGTGAAGTTGTTTTTTGTTGTGTGTAGTCACGGTGATGGTGTGTGGCACTGTCGTTTTTTTTTTACTGTTTTTACTGTTTTTGATGGAATTTCTTATTTTATTTTTGATTTGATACCACCTACCCACGAAAATAGAGAAACAAAATATTTAATGAGGGTTCTATTATTTATTTGATGATTGACGTTCAAAACACCATTAAAATTTTATGAAGGTGCGTTTTGAAAGAAAAACCATTTTAATAGGTTTCTATAACTACACAAATTTGGATATTAAAAGTTAATGTTCTTCTCAATGAAAAAAAAGAAAAATAAACAGAAATACGTGCTTTTTATTTATCTTGTATTGGAAAAAGGGGCGCCAAGAGTGATGATGATGAAATGTAACAAAGTGTCACAACTAAAACCCTCACCAATAAAACTTTGATTAATAACCACCGATCAACTAGGCCTTCCGCCTACATTAGCAAAACGTCAATTAGACGCTAGCAATTGTGTTGCTTCAATTTGCCGTTAGAATGTGTGTACTCTCAAGTTTTCTCTAAATTATGAACCTCAATGTTGAAAAATGAAAAAATGTAATTTATTATAAAAAAATACAACAAAATTCAAGTCTGCTTTGTGTGATCCGAGGAACAACTCATCTAAATTCATAAATTAAAATGTTTATCAGTCTTCTATGATCATTGAACGCGTCCAAAGTAGTCTAAACAGAAGTGTAAACATACGCACGGAATTCTGTATGCACTGCACATACGACATTTCGAACTTTCGATGTTACTGTCAAAATTTTCATTTTTTTGCGAAGTTGCCTTTCCATTTCCGACATTGGTTCTTTTCCTATCCAACTCTCGCCGCACATGGTAGTCGCTCAGAGAAAGCAAAAGTTAATCCATCGTGCACGAAGAAAGTCGATATAAGGTACTTTGACAAAAGTATTAAGATTATTCATAACCCCCAAGACTATCAAGGCTTTATAAAAAGTCGAATCAAGAACTAATTTATCCAAGTGATACTATAATTATTACCAGGTAACTCAAATTTATTGTACACAAAAAAAAAAAACACTAAATTTATTGTGTGCCCTGTGCTCATAGGAATTTCCGAAAGGGAATCCAAATCCACAGCTTGACGTGATCGTGCTACGCAGCTGATCACGTCCCCCGATAATAATTACATCACCATTGCCCAAACCAAAGCTGAGGCCAGAAGCAAAACCCGATCTTGGCAATCAACATCAAAGATACCGTCTTAAGATTTTTATCAAGTGACCCAACGGTATCACAAAAGAATCTATACGTAAACCTTGCGATCTCCTTGATCTCTATACGGCCCAAAAAGTCCCATGCGATGGATTTTATTCTGGGATGGTACTTAGACTCCATATCATCGTCGCAATACGTAATCAGTGGTAGCTTGTATAAAAAAATAATAGACTCTTTTGACAAGTGATCGCGGTGCAGATTCTCAAGATCAACCTGTTCTGTACAGCTGATTGTCTTGACACCCTTTGTGCAAAAAAAAATAACAATAATTGACAAGAACAATAATTTATTCCGAGCTTTCTTGAAAAGCTTCATCTACGGTGAAAGCTATCCACGTCAGCACTTCACCAGATACCACGATTAAAATCAAGGCAGTGCGCAAGCATTGGTCTTATCATCATCGTAGTCTGGTCTGAATTCTACCTGCGAACCATTCAAACTCAGCTTTACCTACGTCATCAATCCACCACATGATCTCACTTCGCCACCAATTCACCATTAATCAGCATCATCACCTATAAATTCATCAATAACTACTTAAATGCTACTCTATTAACGTAAAGCAAAGAAAGAAAAAAAAAATATTACATGCAGTCACCCATCATATTACTGATTGTACATCATTCATCGTTCATTTTTTAAGGTTTTGTTTGTCCAAATAGCAACATACACAAATTGGTGTCCAACTACCATCAAAGCTGCTGTGCACATCATCTTTGCGGAAGTTCGGTAAGTTTCCTTTTTTTTTATCAGAATTATATATACAAAACATAATCCTTTTAATTGAACGAAGAGTGATATAAGAAAGATAGGAAGAGATACAATCTGTGAAATCTATCTCACTTCCTAATTTTAAAATTTTTCTTATTGGAAGATCTCTTAAATTTTTTTGGAGTGAGTTTTAGTCACCTATCGAGTAGAAGAGTATGAGTGAAAAGAAATGTTAATTGTTTTTTTTTTTTATGCGAAATTTACTTTAAATTTGTGAGAAAGAGACAGCTGTCTAAGCTTTAAGCCATTGATCTGACAAAACAGAGCAATTATTTTCTCTTCACTCAAACTCGAGCTCTATTAAAAGTTTGAATTTTTATTGACTTTTTTTTTATGATTGTTTTCTCGATGTCGGTTCGATCTTCGATTTAGTTTTATTTTGAATGATGAGATGACTTTGCCTTTTGATTTGATATCTATTTGATTATTATTTTTCTAGTGTTAAATTTCTTTTTTTTTTACATTTTGAATAAATTCGACATACATATATATGTATGTATACTAATGAAACATTATCTAAACAAATCCTCTGTTTCTGTTTGATTTGGTAAATATTAATTGAAGGATGGAGTGATTTCTGTTTTGAGTGCAGAGGGGGAGGTAACGAGGTAATGGTGCGACGCGATGCAAATCTAGGAGATAATTCTTAGGAATTTTCTCACCTTTAGATTAGGGGTCATTGTATGTATTATCGAGTGGCTCAATGACCATGGAGTTTTCCTAGTTATTTAAGAAAACGGCGGGAGGGTTACACTCAGGGACCCTTTAACATCTCGGGTTTCCCTCTTAACGATTTTTAAGGATGGACACCTTATTTTCACGGTGTAGGTAGTTCTTGCGGTAATTTTTCTTTATTATTTATTTGAACGGCATGAATAATGTTCGGTGGTTCAGCAACATGTACAAGTACCCACCCCACCGACGAGCTGGTCATATGGTGGTGCAAGCATGCCGATTCGTATAATGTTAGTTGAACGACCCATCCGACGTCCCAAGGTTCTGCTCGGGGGATCCTGTGGTCCTGAGGGGGCAATGGGAAAGCAAACCATCGCTTTTATTCGGATGGGAACATCAGATACCGTTACACAGGTGGCGCCCAACGTGGGGCTTTGGATACGTTAAAATTTACTGTTTCAGTACACCTTGAAACCATTTATTTTTCTATAGTCACTTGAATAGTTATCGGTTACTTATTTTGCCTTAACCAAAAAAGGAAGCAAAAAAAAAAAAAAAGATTTTTTTGTTCTTATTTTTTTTTTGTTCTTATTTTTTTTTTTGATTACATCAAAACTCGTCCCAAAGTTGTGGTCTTTGAATCACCCTTTGTGAAGCGATGAAGTATTTTGTTCATCAATAAAACATAAAGTATTGAATGATTTAGTCACTGACCGAGAGATATTATGTACCGGCTACAAAATCTCTGACCGATGCATTGATTTCATCAAATAATACTTAAAGTTCAGGCTTTCAATTGATTAGTGCCATGGATGACCGGGACTAATCAGTTCTAAGCAACTTTTTCTGTCTGTTGCATCCAGGTGTCTGATTAACTTTAAGTCCATACCTACTTTTGCAAGTTGAATATTTTAAGCCTCATATAGTTATTTAACACAAGTCCTATTTTTTTTTTTATAAAACAAAAACACCAAACAAAAATTTATAATTCAATTGTATTATCCAAAAGATTACGACCTACGAATATTTTGATCATATAGATCCACTTTCTAGTTGCGAGAAATCATTTGTTTTAATGCGATTTGAATATACATATATTTGTTAGTGAAAATTCCCTACAAATTGTTAAGAAACGCGTCGTCATCATATGTACTACATTACCAATTACTTCCCTAAGCACATATGAAGCTATACTTATATTTTTTTCAGAATTTTAATTGTTTTCGTACTTTTCCAAACTGTACATTCTCCCATATTAAAACCACAAAAAAAAAAAATAAGATTTACTCTCGGAAGTTACATATGTTTCAATTTGACTGTGATTTCGAGATTTTAAGAGAGTAGTATATCGTTTTATCTACACACGTATTTGTTATACATATCTTCCTTTTGCCAAATGGCACCCAAACGAGACAAGTCTAGAGAGGCAGCAGGTTCTCGAATGACAACTCGAAACACAGGAGCTGGATCCTCAAATGAAGTTCCTCCTGACAGAAATTTGCCTGAGGAGGAAAATCAAGTCCAGCAAGATCAAGAACTTCCTGATGATAATCAGAATAATGATTCTCCAGGACAAGTTGAAACTTTGAACGAAAGCTTAAAAAGATACATCACAAACATCGTCAATGCCACAATTGGTTTAAGTAGGGCAGAAGACCTTAGATTTAGGAGAGCGGAATACGAGGAAGAGAGATTGAGAATAAGAGAAGAGGTTGTGAACACTATCCGTGATACCCTAAAAGCACCCACTCCACCAGTTGGAGCTCAATCCTTTCGTGACTTACCTCGTCCTGAGGAGCACAGTACTGCTCATCAACCTATCAGACCGACTGAAAATCTTGAACGCCATCAACTGAGCGAAAATGCTCGAAACTTTTTGAGTCAAATGAATGGTCTCAATCTGACTGACCAAACGCCAAATGTGAGCCATAATACTTCTCGCAGCAGCAATAATCGAGCTCTAGAATTCCACAAATGGGGTTTAAAATTCGATAACGTTCGAATGACTGTGGACGATTTTATTTTTCGTCTCAAAAGGCTCAAAACCAGCTACAATGCTTCGTGGGATGATTTATTCCTTCACTTCCACTTATTTGTTACTGGAACCGTCGAGAGCTGGTTTTGGACCTTTTTAAAAACAAATCCAAACGCGAATTGGACTAACTTAGAGTTTGCTTTGATTGAGCAATATAGAAGCATTGAGACTGACTCGGAACTTTCACGAAAAATGTTCGACCGGCGCCAGGGTCCAAATGAAAGTTTCGACGATTTCTATAATGCCATTCTGGTAATGAACGCCCGTCTTCATTGTCCAAAATCGCGTAGAGAGTTGATTGACCTCATAAAGCAAAACGTAAAGAAAAGAACTGGTGAACTTCTTATTACATTTAATACCCAGAGTTTAGCCGAAATGGTCTATGTATGTCGTTCTATTGAAAAACATGCTCAAAATCAAAATGAAAGCTTTCGATCAAAACCCTTTTTACAAAACAATGCGAGAAACAAAGTAAGTGAATTGGAAACCGTTTTATCTGATGAGGATTCCTTTGATATTGATGCTATAAATGTATCACAAGTTCAGCAAAACTTTTCTGGCTACACTTGCTGGAATTGCAAGAGCAAAGGTCACTCTTTTGTACGATGCCCTGACCCACAGCGAAATTTGTTCTGCTACAAATGCGGTGCAGAGAATACAACAACTCCTAAATGTACAAAATGTTCGGGAAACCGGAAACGGGGCAATCCAAATACCGGAGAGGGTTGCCATCCAAAAGCAGATCCGGCACAAATGTAAACGCAACAAATTTAAACTCATCACAACCTGACTTGACCCATTTACCTGAATATGTAGAAATCCCAGATTTGACCAATTTACCTACTCTCTCAAAATCTTTAACGAGCGATACGAATGAAACTCAGATTCGAATTTTGAGACGAAGCAATATCGAAGGTGATAAACCTCAATTGTCAATGGCTGATCCTATTCCGCTTCATGAAAGAATACGAAGTTATTATGAAGCCCGCGATAGGATCATCACCACAGTGTCCCCTCGTATTCAAAAGCTCAGAAACCGATTCAAAATCAAAAGAGAAACCCATAGACAAATCTGCGCAACAACTTTTAGCAATAATGAAGATCCCAGGCCCTATGCCAGCGTGTCCATCTTCGGAAAGATAATGCTCGGTCTTCTGGACAGTGGGGCGAGCATCAGTTGTTTAGGAATGGGATGCTTGCAATTCTTAAAAGACCAAGGTGTCTCGTACAAAAACTTCAATTCTAACGTCAGAACTGCAAGTGGCCAGCCACAACAAATTGTAGGTGAATTAACTGCCGAGATAACTTATAAGAAGGTTACGAAGCAAATGAAGATGTATCTAGTCCCATCTCTAGAACAAGCATTGTATTTAGGAGTCAACTTTTGGAAACTCTTTGAGATTGCTCCTCAAATTGTTTCTGAAATTTGTCCTCCCCCACTTCGGAAATGCGATTCAAACGCACATGAACTTTCAGCTGATCAGACTAAAGATATTGAAGATGTTATACGAATGTTTCCGTCCTATGCCAAAGAAGGGCTTGGACGGACAACATTAGAAGAACATACAATAAACACAGGTGATACTGAGCCTATTAAACAACGGCACTATCCCGTGTCGCCAGCGATTCAAAAGTTGATGTATGAGGAGTTGGATAGGATGTTGGCATTAGATGTCATTGAAGAAAGTGAGAGTGCTTGGAGTTCTCCGGTTGTGCTCGTGCGTAAACCGGGGAAAAACCGGCTATGTCTCGATTCTAGGAAGCTCAACAAGGCAACAAAAAATGACGCCTATCCATTTCCTCATATAGAGAATCTGTTAAGTCGTCAATCGGATACGCACTACATCAGCAGTGTAGATCTGAAAGACGCATTTTGGCAGATTCCTCTAGCGGAATCGGCACGGGAAAAGACAGCGTTTAGTGTGCCCGGTAGACCCTTATATCACTTCAAAGTAATGCCCTTTGGCCTCTGCAATGCAGCTCAACGCTTATGCAGATTAATGGACAAAGTGGTTCCAAATGAATTGAAACAAAATATTTTTGTCTACTTGGATGATCTGCTGATTGTTTCAGGTGGGTTTGAAGAGCATGTAAAAATTCTACGTACTCTAGCTTCACTTTTGCAAAAAGCTGGATTAACGATCAATCTGGAAAAATCCCGATTTTGTTTTAAAGAACTCCGCTACCTAGGATTTATAGTTGGAGGAGGAAGTGTCAAAACCGACCCAGACAAGGTATCTGCCATACAAGACTTCCCTATACCAAAGACTCCGCGTCAGGTTCGAAGGTTTTTGGGTTTGGCTGGTTGGTATAGACGATTTGTGCCTAATTATTCCTCCCTTGCCGCTCCAATAACGGACACCTTAAAGAAACAAAAACATTTTGAATTTTCATCTGAAGCCCTCAAGGCTTTCGAAGAGCTAAAGGTGGCTCTAACAACAGCCCCAGTTTTGATCAATCCCAACTTTGAAAAACCATTCATCATTTTGTGTGATGCCTCATCGACAGGCGTTGGTTGCGTGCTAAGTCAACTCGATGAAAATGGTTCGGAAAAACCAATATACTATTACTCGTACAAACTAAACCAAGCCCAACGTAATTATAGCGTTACGGAGCTCGAATGTCTAGCTGCTGTGTTGGGCGTTGAGAAGTTCCGGCCATATGTTGAGGGACATAACTTTACGATAGTTACCGACCATTCGAGCCTCAGATGGCTTATGAGCCAGAAAGATTTAAGCGGAAGATTAGCGCGTTGGAGCTTAAGACTCCAAAGATTCACTTTTATCATAGAGCATCGAAAGGGTACACAAAATGTGGCACCAGATGCACTCTCACGAGTGTATGCTGCGGATGAAATTACATCAATCCCAAGTGTTGTGAGCCCCTCCGATGTTCTACAGGTCAACCTTGCTGATCCGTCATTCAAGTCGGATGAGTATATGAGGTTGATCGAGACAGTTGAGCAAAATAAAACCCAGCTACCTGACCTGCAAGTTTCAGAAGGTTTTGTTTACAAGAAGGTCAGACATTGCACAGGGGATCCTAGAGAAGACGACTGTGTGTGGAAACTCTGGATTCCCAGCGCCCTGACCAACTGCTTAATACGACTGGCTCATGATCCTCCTAGAGCGTCGCATGGCGGGGTCACGAAAACTTTGTATAGACTACGAGAGCGATTTTACTGGCCTAATATGGCGGCTCAAGTAAAATCGTTTGTCGGAGAATGCATCGTTTGTAAAATGTCCAAGGCTCCCAATTCGATCCTACGACCACCCATGGGACAAGCTTTTGTTGTAGAGAGGCCATTTCAACATATTTACGTTGACTTTCTCGGTCCCTATCCGAGGTCTAAACAAGGAAATTGCTATATTGTAGTTTGTCTCGACCAATTCACTAAATTTGTCCTTGCGAAAACTTTAAGAAAAGCTACTTCATTCGAAGCAATACAATTTTTAGAGACTCAAGTTTTTGCACTATTTGGAGTTCCCGAGTCACTCTTGTCCGATAATGGAAAACAATTCATCGGCAAAGAATTTACCAAATTTTTAGAATCATATGGCACCAAACATATCAGGACAGCCTCCTACGCACCACAAGCGAACGCTAGTGAGCGCGTCAATCGCTCCATTCTGGCATCGATCAGATCGTACATTGGCTCAGAGCAATCAAACTGGGACAAACACCTGGTACATATATTGAGTGCCTTAAGATCAACAGTTCATTCAGCGATTGGTAGGTCACCTCATGAAGCATTGTTCGGACAGGGTAAAATACAGCATGGCTCAGACTATGCACTTCTGAAAAGGTTGAACGGACTAAATAATTCGGAGTTTGAGCTTCTGCCAAAACCCGTCAAAATGCAGATGATACATAGTCGAATTAAAGATTCCTTGGCACAGGCACATAAAGTTTATGAGAAAACTTACAACACTCGAAGCCGAGATTGTAAGTTTAGTGTCGGACAAAATGTGTTAAAACGAAACTTTATTCTTAGCGATAAATCTAAGAAGCGTAATGCCAAGTTATGCCCGAAATTCGTGCAAGCAAAAATAAAAAAGGTTGTAAGTAACAACTTATTGGAATTAGAAGACATGAAAGGGAATTCCTTAGGTATCATACATGCGAAGGACCTTCGATTATAGAATCCTAACAATATAAGTATTACAAATTGAAAGCAAGAAAAAACCTCGTGGGTCGACTTTAATGAATCAAATTTTTCTGTTATTTTTTTTTTTTCCCATTTCAATTTCATGTCCTGATGGACAAGAAATTTAAATGTTGTGTGTGATCCGAGGAACAACTCATCTAAATTCATAAATTAAAATGTTTATCAGTCTTCTATGATCATTGAACGCGTCCAAAGTAGTCTAAACAGAAGTGTAAACATACGCACGGAATTCTGTATGCACTGCACATACGACATTTCGAACTTTCGATGTTACTGTCAAAATTTTCATTTTTTTGCGAAGTTGCCTTTCCATTTCCGACATTGGTTCTTTTCCTATCCAACTCTCGCCGCACATGGTAGTCGCTCAGAGAAAGCAAAAGTTAATCCATCGTGCACGAAGAAAGTCGATATAAGGTACTTTGACAAAAGTATTAAGATTATTCATAACCCCCAAGACTATCAAGGCTTTATAAAAAGTCGAATCAAGAACTAATTTATCCAAGTGATACTATAATTATTACCAGGTAACTCAAATTTATTGTACACAAAAAAAAAAAACACTAAATTTATTGTGTGCCCTGTGCTCATAGGAATTTCCGAAAGGGAATCCAAATCCACAGCTTGACGTGATCGTGCTACGCAGCTGATCACGTCCCCCGATAATAATTACATCACCATTGCCCAAACCAAAGCTGAGGCCAGAAGCAAAACCCGATCTTGGCAATCAACATCAAAGATACCGTCTTAAGATTTTTATCAAGTGACCCAACGGTATCACAAAAGAATCTATACGTAAACCTTGCGATCTCCTTGATCTCTATACGGCCCAAAAAGTCCCATGCGATGGATTTTATTCTGGGATGGTACTTAGACTCCATATCATCGTCGCAATACGTAATCAGTGGTAGCTTGTATAAAAAAATAATAGACTCTTTTGACAAGTGATCGCGGTGCAGATTCTCAAGATCAACCTGTTCTGTACAGCTGATTGTCTTGACACCCTTTGTGCAAAAAAAAATAACAATAATTGACAAGAACAATAATTTATTCCGAGCTTTCTTGAAAAGCTTCATCTACGGTGAAAGCTATCCACGTCAGCACTTCACCAGATACCACGATTAAAATCAAGGCAGTGCGCAAGCATTGGTCTTATCATCATCGTAGTCTGGTCTGAATTCTACCTGCGAACCATTCAAACTCAGCTTTACCTACGTCATCAATCCACCACATGATCTCACTTCGCCACCAATTCACCATTAATCAGCATCATCACCTATAAATTCATCAATAACTACTTAAATGCTACTCTATTAACGTAAAGCAAAGAAAGAAAAAAAAAATATTACATGCAGTCACCCATCATATTACTGATTGTACATCATTCATCGTTCATTTTTTAAGGTTTTGTTTGTCCAAATAGCAACATACACAAATTGGTGTCCAACTACCATCAAAGCTGCTGTGCCCATCATCTTTGCGGAAGTTCGGTAAGTTTCCTTTTTTTTTATCAGAATTATATATACAAAACATAATCCTTTTAATTGAACGAAGAGTGATATAAGAAAGATAGGAAGAGATACAATCTGTGAAATCTATCTCACTTCCTAATTTTAAAATTTTTCTTATTGGAAGATCTCTTAAATTTTTTTGGAGTGAGTTTTAGTCACCTATCGAGTAGAAGAGTATGAGTGAAAAGAAATGTTAATTGTTTTTTTTTTTTATGCGAAATTTACTTTAAATTTGTGAGAAAGAGACAGCTGTCTAAGCTTTAAGCCATTGATCTGACAAAACAGAGCAATTATTTTCTCTTCACTCAAACTCGAGCTCTATTAAAAGTTTGAATTTTTATTGACTTTTTTTTTATGATTGTTTTCTCGATGTCGGTTCGATCTTCGATTTAGTTTTATTTTGAATGATGAGATGACTTTGCCTTTTGATTTGATATCTATTTGATTATTATTTTTCTAGTGTTAAATTTCTTTTTTTTTTACATTTTGAATAAATTCGACATACATATATATGTATGTATACTAATGAAACATTATCTAAACAAATCCTCTGTTTCTGTTTGATTTGGTAAATATTAATTGAAGGATGGAGTGATTTCTGTTTTGAGTGCAGAGGGGGAGGTAACGAGGTAATGGTGCGACGCGATGCAAATCTAGGAGATAATTCTTAGGAATTTTCTCACCTTTAGATTAGGGGTCATTGTATGTATTATCGAGTGGCTCAATGACCATGGAGTTTTCCTAGTTATTTAAGAAAACGGCGGGAGGGTTACACTCAGGGACCCTTTAACATCTCGGGTTTCCCTCTTAACGATTTTTAAGGATGGACACCTTATTTTCACGGTGTAGGTAGTTCTTGCGGTAATTTTTCTTTATTATTTATTTGAACGGCATGAATAATGTTCGGTGGTTCAGCAACATGTACAAGTACCCACCCCACCGACGAGCTGGTCATATGGTGGTGCAAGCATGCCGATTCGTATAATGTTAGTTGAACGACCCATCCGACGTCCCAAGGTTCTGCTCGGGGGATCCTGTGGTCCTGAGGGGGCAATGGGAAAGCAAACCATCGCTTTTATTCGGATGGGAACATCAGATACCGTTACAGCTTCTTTTTATCACATGTCCTTATTTGATTACCTATTACGACTAAGCCAGACAAATGTCTGGAAACACAGTCAAGTAGGCCACGCTCAGATTCTTAAAAAAATTCAATTCTAAAATTCCTAGTAGACAAGAATGGGATGTCATTCATCCTAACATAATCAGTGACCGAACGGTAACATTCTTCACCTATGGGTCAAAACTGGAATCTGGAGTTGGAGCGGGATTTTTTTTTCGGAATCCCAGCTCATATAGACTCCCTGACAACAGCAGTGTCTTCCAACCTAAGGTTTTGGCAGTAACCAAAGCGGCTGTACGGCTGTCAATGTTAGCGATACCACCAGCTGATATTACCTTCTTCATTGACAGCCAAGCAGCCATAAAAGCACTATCTATGCCATTGAAATAAAGTCAAATCGTATTTTCTGCTGCAACGAAGAGCTCAAAATTCTTGGCTCGCAGCACAACGTTATACTCTGCTGATGGGTTTTTGGCCATATAGGAATTCCAAGTAACGAGAAAGCAGACAAACTGGAACAAATTGGATCATCAACTGATCCTAGCCAGGCAGAACTAGACATGTGTAACGCAGCGCTGAGTTGGCGCAGTGAGTTGAATCATCAGCTGAGTTATCTGCGATGATACAGCAATGTGTAACTCAGCAACTCAATAACTCAAAAGCGCCAACGCGCAATATGTCAACTCTCCAACTCAATAGTTGAACAGCGCATTTTGTCTGTGGGAGCGCAGCGCTAGCCATGCCACACAAACAGATGAACGATGCGATGATGCAAATGAAAAAAAGGCTGTGCGCAGCTCATTTTAATCATTTCACAACTACCTTTCCCAAGGAAAATCTTTCTTCCATTACGGTTGCAAAAAGATTGACCTTAAACAAACGATTCGCACTGTGAATAAAACAATATGTTCTTCAATTGGTCAAACAGTAGGTATAAACACACCATATATTTTCAGACACCATTCCATACAAGAATTCATGTCTATTTGTTGGAACACAATAACACAGTAAAGCACATTTCTCTATCTGTAACTCCATTACTCAATCCTATACGCAACAACCTTTTCCCAAATGTTTCAATTCTAAAAGCGAAATTATCTATTTATCTGAGATCTGAAGCCACACAAAACTCTCTCTATAACTCACAAAAAATGTACAGATGACCTGCGCACTGCGCAGTGCGCAATTGAGTTAGTGAGTTGTTGTGTATCAAACGAATCAATAAAAAAAATTGCGCTATTGAGTTAGTTAGGCAGTGAGTTACGCTGATACAGTAAAGTGCACTTGAGTTAGTGTATCAGCGCAGCAAATTTTGCTGAGTTACCCATGTCTAGCGCAGAACTAAACGTATACGCACCTATCTGCTCCTTCAAAAGAATGTTGCGAAGAAAATTCTTGAGAAAATAAATGAAAGATGGACCCTTTTTGACTTTGTGCGAATACCAAGAAACTTTGGCCATATTTTGACAAGAGAAAGACAGATAAGATCTTAACAATAAATAAGAAATCTGCTGAAGTACCACAAGAAAAAATGGAGGCTCAGCACGGATGATTTATTCACAGGTTGTGGCGATGAATAAGCAAATGAAGACTCTTCTCACTTCTTATGTCACTGCCTAGCACTCTTGCTACTAAAATATAAACACCTAGGAAACTACTCCTTTATAATAATAATAACCAAGAAGAGCTCTCCAACTTTTCCGATGTAAAATTGTCGAAATTCATTAATGCCTCCAGATGGCTTCATAATCCATGAAAACTTTTAAAAGTTAACTTATTAGGAGTTTTCAATCCTCCAGGATATTACAAGGGATCTATATTGATCTATGTGTGATAGAAATAAGATCGTCTATCAGCACAAAAACCTACCCTATCCCTAACCTAACCTATCTATTAAGCGAGATTGAAAATTAAGAAAGAACATAAAGGGTTTTCCAATAAGAGGTGTTATTTTGATATTCAAAGAAAAATGCCATTTTTTGAGATAAATGATTGGATGTTTATTTCATTATAAAGAAACAGGTATGCCGTTAATAATGGAATGCAACATCAGCCAAATGGCCGCCACGACCACGCTTACAGGACCATATCCTTTTCATAAAATTTTCCATAACCAAATCGCAAAGTGGCTGCCCTATGTCCTCGATAGCCTCACGAATTCCATCTTTGAGGTCTTGAATCGACGCTCGGCTGTTGCCGTAGACCTTATCTTTCACGTGGCCCCAAAGGAAGAAGTCGCAAGGTGTTAAATCGCAAGATCTCGGTGGCCAATTGTGATCACCTCTTCGAGAGATAACACGGTCCGGAAACTAACTAACTAAAAGATCGATGGTTTCATTGCGTGTGTGGCACGTAGCGCCGTCTTGTTGAAAGTAAACGTTGTCCAGATCAATACCATCCAATTCCGGCCATAAAAAATCATTAATCATCTCTCGATAGCGCAATCCATTGACCGTAACTGTTGCTCCAGCCTCATTTTCGAAAAAGTAAGGTCCAATGACCCCGCCGGACCATAAACCGCACCAAACAGTCACGCGTTGAGAATGGAGAAGCTTTTCAACAATAACTCTTGGGTTTTCCGAGCCCAGTTTTGCTTGTTGACGTAGCCTCCGAGGTGGAAATGGGCCTCATCAGTCAAAATGATTTTTCGATGAAATTCCGGACCATTTTCATGCATTTCAAGGACCCAATCAGCAAAGACACGACGTTGTTGATGATCAGCCGGCTTGAGTTCTTGTGTTAACTGAACTTTATAAGCCTTAAGACCCAAGTCTTTATGCAAAATACAGTGTAATGACGTTTGTGGAATGCCTAATTCCAAAGAACGACGAGGAATGGACAAACCTGGGTTTTCTTCAACACTTTGGGCTACAACAGCAATATTCTCAGTTGTTCTTGAGCGACGTGCACGGGTTTTATTCTTCACATCACTAACTTCTCCCAACAGCTCGAATTTGTCCACCAATTTCTGTATTGCGGTCCGACAAAGTGCTTCACGACGACCCAAAAATGTTTTAGTTTTACGAACCGTCTGCCAAATTTTCACCATTTTTATAGTGAATTTTAATAATTTCAATGCGTTGTTGAAGCGTGTATCGTTCCATTTTTATTAATGGCGTAGTTTCTACTTGTCAAATGTTAAAAAATAACAGCTTCAAAAGTGAAAGCTACCGAAATAGCGGGCTATTCAAAATAACACCCTTTATTTAAAAAAAAAAAACATAAATTATTGGAAAATAGTTAGCATAGATAAGAAAGTGTATTTTTTTGAATTTATTTCATCAAACTTATTTTTCTCTTTGACTACCTTTTTTCTATTCTTTAAATAAAAATTTACTTTCTATAGAATGCAACTTTACCTTCTGGTAAACTTTTGCCATAAATCTGAAGTTAATTAGTTTTAATAATGTCCAATCAACTATATATGTAGGTGTATTGATTTCTCCTCCTCCAAAGTCCGTAGCTAAGTACTGAATGTTCATCTAACTAATTCACTTAGCATTCTTTCGGCTATAGCCTTAATGGAATTTACAATTTTCCCAAACTAACAAAACCTCATTAAATTCAACTTGCATTCATTTCAAGTTTTACTGAAAGTTGGTTAGTTGGGTGTTCAAAGTTTTAGCCTCAGGGCAACCACTGAATTAAGATCTATATGTACATTACCTATATATACCTATACCTTCATTTATAGGTTTTTCTATACATACTTACATCTATTAAGGCACCGTTATTGATTCCTACGTTACGTAGCTATAGTTTACCCTTCTGAACTTACGATACTAATGAAATTAGCTTTCCCTCATAATTGGGCTTCTCCATCAATGCAAAAGGAGAATGGTTTTTACAGGACCATTGTAGGATCACCAGCAGCAACAGAAGGTTAATTTAACTTAAGCAGTCGCGCATATTCCAAAAGGTTTTTCTATTCCAGTCCAATGCGAACTTTCAGTATCATACAGTGGAGTATTTACATTAAAAAAAGGTCAAACTTATTAATCTATGTTATATGTAGGTATATAAAATGTCTTAAAAATTTAAAAACAAAAATCGGTATGCTTTTTTAACATTGAAAAATATACACTTAAAAACGTTATTTAAACAAAAATTTAACACTTTTTCAAAATATTGAATACAAAATTTCTTTTTGAAATTAAAAAAAAAAACGTTTTTTTTAGAAATGTGTATACATATGCGGAATATTATAAAAAATTCAAAGGACCTTCTGCTTACAAATTTTTTATCAATTTCGGTTAAGTTGTTAAAGAGAAAATCGAAAATAAAAAATGTTTTATGGCAGGCAACGTTAGTAACGGTTTTATTTACTTAAATGTTAGCTAGCACAAAAATGTTTATCAAAATCCTAAGAGATAAATAACATTTTTCATATTGGTTGTATTGCACCTTCCGCTATTTTTGAACATAGAGAATGCAGAAGATTGCATGAATTCCCAAAAGATTGCATTCATTTGATTGCTGCTCAATGAATGGCAAAAATGGTCTTTTCGATTTCAAATCATTGCATATTTAGGTGATTGTATATTTAGAGATAGAAAACTCAAAGTGAAGTCAATGAATGCAATCTTTTAATTGAATTCAATGAATTAATTTTAAAGACTAGATTCACAAAAGATTGCATTTTTGACAGCCCTATCAGTTACAAAGAATAGAAGGATAGAAAGAATGTTTCTAATTAAAAATTGTCATTTAAATTAAACGACACAGCAGAAACAGCTCTAAGAAAATTTCCCGAATTTTTAATGCAAACAGTTTACTGTGCCATTTTTTCGCATTGATACTGGAGCCACAAACGCTCTTCGAGCGCTATTTTCTTCTATGGTATATAATGTTTGTTAAACCCTTGTTGATATGCAATCTTGCTTTTGATTATTGCATTATTAAATTCATCATTAGATGGGAACATCATACCTATACTCGAAGGTTGCACTTGATAGAGATGGTGGTCAGAGGCAAGTTCTACCTTGAAATAAAAGTCTTCAACGGGAGATACTATTTTTCCACTTAGATTGGCAATAATGCAAGCAGCTTAATAAACCTGATGTGGTTTCTAACAAGCAACGTTGCGAATAAGGCAATGGTATGAGTATGAGTATATAGATACAAATGAAACATCCAGATGCTGTGATATTGTAAATTCTCTCAGCGGCAGCAGCAGTTTTCTCTATGTAGTTGGGATATCAAGAAAAGTGCAAGGGCAACGGATGGATAGATTATAATATTCCACAATGTGCTGTGAGCAAAAGAGTTTTTTTTTCGGAGTTTCAGGAAAGTGGTGAAAGTTGCCTTTTATATCTGGCAATCCTTTTTTTCGGAGTTGGTCTTTTTGACAGCTGTCACTTGATTTGTGCTCAATTTGGTTTGCCATTTCATAATTAATAGACTTATGTCCGATTTCATAAAGGACTTTTAAATATTTAAAAGCCCATTTAGAGTTAAAATGGGATTTTTTGGTTTCACCAAGTGCTTTTAAATTTAAAATCCTTTTAAATACCCTCATAAACTAAAAGCCCATTTTCGTCTCAATAAATTTTAAAAGTGTGATTTGTGAAGTCTAATATGTCAGATGTCAGCCGACGAGTAAGAAAATTATAGATGATATTTTGCAGTCACTTTTTTATTTAATTTCTTGCAAATATAAATTGTGAATAGGTCGAAACAAAAATATAGTTGGTGTGTAGATAATAATCTTTTAAGGCTCTCCCAAGCCAACGCGAATACTTCCGAACGACGACAAGACTTTCGCCTTTCTCAATTTATTTACATGGGGATAAATGAGAGCACACACATTGGCGCGATGTGAATCTTCAAACATTGTTCAGTCATCGCATATTCGCTCTGAATGTTTCACGTTGGTTTCGGAAAGCCTTCATAATTTGTTTGTGTTTAGAATAATTGATTGTTCATCTGAGGATGAAGAGCAACATAAAGTAAAACGTCCAAGAATATTCCCAGTTCATGTCGGAATCCGTTAACCAAATATTTTTTTTTCGTAGCATTTTTTTCTACATATAATGCTTTCTCACGTGCATTTTGAATGTGAGAGGGAAACAACCTATTTCCATATCCAGGGATGTGAGGCAAACCCAATTTTAACTAAAATTTCCCTAAAATTTCCTTTTTTTAGATGGTGAAACTGTAAATATTTAAAGGTCTGATAAAATTTAAGAGGACTTCAGATAAAAGGGAATTTAGTGTATTTTTATGAAATCGGGCATTACTTCTGAACAACGTTTGCAAATCGTGCAAACCAAAATAATTGTTCGGTTCGCGCGACGCATCACACGCTGGATCCAATATTCGGTCGACATATTCACAAAATCGCATAAATTCGAGCAACCATGGATCGGTTTCGCACCACGTTTACTCTAGTGGATGATGCGCATCCTCACAGACGCCGTACAGTTCGCATTGAAGACGCTATTGCTGCTGTAGAACAGAGTATAGAAGAAGACCCGAATGAGTCCATCCGCCATCGCGGACAACAATTTGAGCTGTCAAAAATTGAGCCTCTCGGCTGGAATTTATTCGAGCCAGCCGCAGCGCCCATTTGCCCGAAATCGTGTTTAAAACATAATGGCAAACCCTATTCTTTATAATAAAGCTAAATTCTTGGCCATTACATTGAATTTTATGCGTTTTATTTCTTCTTGCAAACCACAAACCACACGTCTAAAAAAAACACCCTTTATAAGCTGGATGTGAAATTAATACATTATTTTGAAAGCAAAATGAACAATTTATGCTTATTTATGTTCTAAGAAATTAGCCAAAACAATTTTCTGGATTTATTTTCAAAATGAAGAGTGAAAGAGAATCCAGTCAAAATGGACATTCAGCCTCGGAGATATTCAAAATCAGCTGACAATTGTTACAAACCTTTCTTTCATAGGATCAAATCAACAGCTTGACATCAATTCAAGTCAATTATCGGGTGTTTTCCCTAACAAGACACTTTTTTAAGTGAAACGTAGGCTTTTGTTTTTTGAGCTAATGCGAAAAACCTACGACACAGATTATTCTCTGATGTAAGTTCACATCATGTTATGAAATAGAAGAAATACAAAAAAATCTCTATCAAAAGGTTTCTATGCTTTGAGGAGGAAAATAACAACACATCCCTGGATTATGCTCTAGAAGCAGAAGCTTTGAAACCCATCCCTACTCAAAATACTGATCCGCCACTGAAATCCGTTTAACCCCAACAAGCTTAACGAAAAACTTGTCCTCGATTGAACACAATGAAAATGTGGTTGATGATGGCAATACCTAAAACAAAAATATCTTGACCTTTTTTAATTCACGTTTCACGACTATCTTATCCCCGAATGAATTGAAACCAACAAAAAATATCAAACTTTGTGATTGTGTCGTCTTTTTCCTTATTTTGCATATCATAAACAGAATTCAATGAATACAGGACAAAGGACATCACTGCAATAAAATTGTATATTTGAAACTGTGGGGATATTTGTCTTTAGCCATCCAAGTCTGTTAGTTTGAATTTGAAAGGTTTTAAGAAAGAAATAAAATAAGGAAAATATAATAAAAAACGAATGTCAGAATATGCAATCTCTTAAGGTTTGTGACGAGTGAGTTTTGCGGTGGTTCATCATGCGGTTAGATTTCTTTAAGCGAAAACTGATGCAGGATTATTTATGAAAAGCTTCTAGATTTAAACTCACGAAATGGGTTTTAATGTATACGTTTATTTGTTTTTATTATTAAGTGTTAAGAGGAGTAATGCATTTTAAACCAAATGCATAAATCAATCGCATGAATGTGCTTTTGTGGTTCAAATTGCTTAAAAATTTAAAGATTTTTAGTGAAAATGGTAAAGAAACATAAGAAACTCTTCCATTTATTTCCTTAAAAATGCTTTAAAATGTTTTGAGCTCATTTCCATTCAGCCAAAAATGGTTGAAAAAATCAGCTTTCGTGTGGGCCTATAATGCAAAACTTATTGATTCACATAATTAACACATGTTTGGAGCTATTACCTAGTTAAAAAACAAAAATATTTAGTTTGGATATATGGTTTTGCTTGAAGAGCTCGTCCAGGGATCTACATTTTTAAGGATTATTTTTTTTGTTCATTTTTGAGACAAAAAAATGCTCAAACTTTGAAAAAAATTAGACAAAGTTGAATGTTGGTGGAAAGCTTTATTTAAATGTTTTTAGCATTTCCCAAAAAGTACCCTTAATTAGGTTTTTAGGAGGGGATGGTAGTAAAAGCGGTGAATTATATGTATGTATTAATGTATGTTCAAATAATTATGTATATAAAATGTTTTTAACATTTAAAAAAATAGTGTTTTAATTTTGAGTATTTAATATAATATACTTGAGAAGGCTATAGGCCGGCTAAAGAAAAACAAAGCCCCAGGAGCCGATGGTATACCAGCCGAACTATTTCAACACGGTGGGCCAGCTTTACGTCAAGCAATTCATGAGATTATAGTGCACGTGTGGGAGCATGAAGAAATTCCAGAAGACTGGCGAAAAGGTATAATTTGCCCCATACATAAGAAGGGAGATGTCACAACGTGCAGCAATTATAGAGGTATCACGTTGTTGAGTACCGCCTATAAGATACTCTCCTCTATCCTACAAGACGCTAAAACCATCATCGGACAATATCAGTGTGGTTTCATTCCAGGCAAATCAACAACTGATCAGATCTTTACCCTTAGGCAGGCGATGGAAAAATGTCTAGAATTTAACATCCCAACATACCACCTGTTTATAGACTTTAAGGCCGCCTACCATAGCATAGCCAGGGTAGAACTTTACAAAGCCATGAGAGAATTCGGCATCCCAAATAAATTGACACGACTATGTAGGTTGACCATGACCAACGTAACAAGCCAAGTAAAAATAGCCGGATTGCTATCCAAACCAATCAACATCTTTAATGGACTCCGACAAGGGGATGGTTTGGCCTGCCTCCTCTTCAACCTGGCGTTGGAGAAAGCAATCCGTGACTCTGGCACGGCAACAAGAGGGACCATCGTCAACAGGTCCAGCCAGATACTGGCTTACGCAGACGACATCGACATCATCGGAAGAACTGAGCAAGCTGTACATGATTCCTTCATCCAGATCGAGCAGGCGGCACAAAATCTGGGGCTGCACATTAGTGAAGGTAAAACAAAGTACATGGTGGCGTCGAATGCGAGAGGAACAGTTGGTCAAACAATCAAGGTAGCGGAGCACGAATTTGAAGTGGTGCAATCCTTTAAATACCTTGGGTCAATAGTAGCAGCCGATAACAATATAGAAGAAGAAATACGCGGGCGGCTTCTCAAATCCAACAGAGCCTACTATAGTCTGTCAAAGCTCTTCAAATCCAGAAATCTCACCATAACTTCAAAACTGCAGGTCCTGTACAGGACCATAGTCCTGCCAGTACTCACATATGGATCCGAGACTTGGGTGCTTAGCAAAAGGCACTCCGACATTTTAGCTGGGTTCGAGAGAAAAGTCTTAAGGAGAATTGTTGGCCCCATATGTGAGGAAGGACGATTCCGGAGACGGTACAATCATGAATTGTACGCAATCTACCTTGAAGTAGATATCGTGACAAAAATGAAGCTCGGTAGACTCCGGTGGGCAGGGCACCTAGCTCGCATGAGCAAAGAGGAACCTGCTCGGAAAGTTCTTTGTGGTACATTCTATGGTAGACGACAGCGTGGTAGACCATGCTTGCGCTGGAGAGATGGCGTAGACCAGGACGCCCGGAGCCTTGGGGTGCGCAACTGGATGGCGGCGGCTCGAGACCGGGATGGGTGGAGAGACTTGTTGAAGGAGGCCAGGTTCGGACCCCGGTTGTCGAGCCGACGATGATGATGATGATACTCCAAGAACCCTCAATTAAAAAAACTTCATTCACTCGTTTTCAGATATTGATTTTAAAAAAAAAAACGATTTTTGAAACATCTCTTGTAAATTTGTGGCAGGTACTGTTAAAATGCAGACCGTACCTACAATATAGTATACACTTGGATAACAGTTGTATACAGCAGTGGCAGGTACGGTACCTTTATTTTTGGAGCTAAGAAAATGCCAAGTTCCTCTTATCTATAATACTTTGTTTTAATTAGAGCAAATGAGGATATTTCGTTGCAAATTTCCAAATTTGACTTTTAATCATCTCAATTACACATTTGAATTTCCATTTCGAAATGAGGTAGTTTTAACAAAAAATAAAACGAATTTCAGTAGGAAATTACCTAAAAAGATTACGAACAAGTGGAAGCCATTTAAAATGTCAAAATTCGATGCATAAAAACAGAAACAGAAAGCGGATAAAAACAAAAAGCGATTAACGGGCAAATCGATTTCAAAATTAAATGAGCTGTCAAACTAAATTAGATGACAATATTTTTTCTGTAATTTGCATAATCACCTCATTTTGGTTTTAATGTAAACGTAGTATTTAGTGCCAAGTTAGAAGAAAATCATTTCAGTTGTTAAGGCTGTAGGCTGAGGTATAGGCAGACAGACAAACAGAATGGGGGGACCAACTTTTGTGTGATGTTCTCTATTCTATCATCGTTTTAATTATTATCACATAATCACATTCATATGAAATCTCGATGTTCAGTTTTTCTTACGAATCCATTGCCCATAACGTGCAATATGTCTACTGCCTAAACATCACAATTGAAAAAAAGGTTTGTTGGGGCTGCATTTATTTAACTTTTGACAGTAAGCCCTTCAGAGTTAAAATATGTTTGATAAATACAAAAAAAAAACGGCTGCATCATAAGGTTATAGAGATGACGTTAATCGACTCTATTAAAGAAAAAGATGAACTATTTTAAATAATATCGTCACTTAATTCTAAATTAAGTGGTGTATATATGTAGGTGCGGCACATCGTTGTCGATAATTACCTACTTCTCGTGTATTTTTCTGCTCGTGTCAGGTTTTTATGTCAAATCCACCTGACGTTTAATATAGGAAAGTGACGTTGGACAATGATGGAAGTGTTACCACTTCAATTAGGCTTTTCCAGAAACTATCTTTGTCTTTTCTGTTTCTAATTTTGACATAAAAATATGTAGGGAAAACAAACAATCGACCAATCACAATCACATGTTTTTGTTTTCCCTACATATTTTTCTGTCAAACTATTGATTTTTTTTTACTTGTCTGGGACTGAAGTCTGGTGGATGTTCCAAATACTGTATGACAGGGATGTCACAAGACCTATAAAGGTAGATATATTTTATTAAATTAAATTATCCTTAGTCTTGAGGATGAGGAATTGAGACGTTGATGTCCACAAGCCAACATTCCATTAAATTATTATTATTGTTTTAATGAACTCTATGGTTATTATATTGATTTTATCATTGTAGATAGTCTAATAAAGGACTTCGTGCACAACGCTCATCACGATAGACTTCAATAAGCACTTTACATAAATCGTGTGCGAATGAACAAATAATAATAAAATCATATGACATAAATGACATTAATGATTGCATATCCGATAAATTTCAAGCATTGCTGGCGTAGTGAAATGTAAAGATTTGCATGTGTGTTAATAAAAGATGGTACAAACATATTATGTATAAGTAAAACAGGGCGTTCCAGATATCAGTGGCGATTCCTCTCAGTTGGCTAGTATGGCAGCGCCAAACCTAAAATTTCAACTTAAATGTACATACATACTACAAACAAATTATTTGTATTAAAACTCAGATACAGAACATTCTTTTATATACAAAAACATAACATCCCTATGCGTTTAAATCATTATAAACCAGCAAAACCTATTCAAATCACTACAACCCCTACGTGCTATATTAATCCCATAGTCCAATATGGACACCGTCATGTCATACAAAGTATTCATATTTTGCTTTCAACTTCGGTGTTGAGTTGGCTACAAAATTTGAGCCATCAAATCTCATACAAACTATACTATTATTCCCGATGTGCTTTCTCATTCTTTCTTTAAGAACAGACAGAAAAAATATTAACAAAGGTTGGCTCCAATAAAAGAGCCAAACTGGGAAGAGAAATGCGAGACAAAATGTAGTATTTGATTTTTATCTTTTTAAGGAGTGGTACTATAAGGCTGAAATTTTGGCAGATGGTAGAAATTACTGATCTAAATATGAATACAAAAAATTATAATCCTAGAATACCCTTGAACGATGATATTGGCAATTTTTTAGCACTTTCACATATGAACTCTTATCCCTTGAGTGCATAAATGGATATCTTTGGTTTGTATTGACTTTGCATATAAATAATATTAAGGTTATTTCGATACCTCACTTATTATCCTACGTGGAATATAGTCATCATAATCTTGATTTTAAATTGATCGAAAAATCAAAAAAATTGCATTGAAATTACCTGGTTGGACGATTGCCGACTAGAACCCACCAAGGCATCTGAGTAAAGCCAACATTATGAAAAAAAAAATATTGAAGAGGGGCAGGTATTTTTATACTAAAAGGGTGGAAAAGTCACCCCTCAATTCGATTTGCAGTATTCTAAATTCAAAAGTTGATGAAAAAATTCACAATTTAAAAAATCCAAAAATGCTTATTTATTGCTTAACCTCTCTTCTTCAATTATTTTTTACAATGTTTTACAATCAAGCCCACACGAGAGGTGCTAGAATTATTTAAATGTTTTTGTTTGCAAATAAAAACAATTTTAATTAAAAAACAGATAGACATAGCTTCATTAATAAATTTATTACTCAAAAAGTTCTGCATTAATCTTTATGATTAAGGTCTTACAATACTATCATTAAGGCATTTGTTCGATTTGTGAAAAAAATGATCAGTTTTTACATTGAAACTTTAAAAAAAAAACTAAAAACAATTTGAGTTAAAGTTGCGGGTATGCAAATTGCAGTGAAAAAATCGCTACTTTCGAGCCTAGAACATCAATAAAAAAAAACTTGAATATTAAGAAATAAAAGGTATCTAAATATAATACAGAGTTATGAATCCTAATTTATGCTTCAAATATCCAATAAATAGCATTTTAACTGAAAAATAACTTTACTCGATACAAAGTGATGAAGAGATTATTTATCATTTGGACTCGGATGCTTTTTTCGTGGGTCGGTTTGGAGTATACTAATAAAATGGAGCGGCTTTAAGTGCTGTGCATCAGATAATATCTAATGTATTTTGTAGCCAAGCCAGAACTCAAGACCAGAAATCGCCCCTGCTAGATATCTACAACAAATTTCGCAGTTGGTATGTGATATTCTTATGACATCCCTGAAATTTGGTAAAATTCAATATGAAGTTGTAGGCTATAAGCATTTATTTTTGTAAAATTATGAAAAATAATTTAGTAAAACTTAAGGTTTCGTTTAAAATTGAATTGAATCTTCTAAGGCTTATGACAGACGAGCGTCTTTTTCCGCGCATCCATTTTACCGCACGTCATGAGAACAAATAAAACCAAAAGGAATGCGCATTGGTTTATTCCGGCACGTCCTAATTTTCGATTGTCTTACCTTCCTGACGCGCAGAGTTTAGAACATCATAAGGGGTACTGTCCTTAATTAGTCTATTGAAACTAACTAAGGAAGGGCCAGTTGTACAAACGTGGTTATAATATTGATAGGTGCGGTTCAGCAAATTCGGTGGATTAACTGAAGTTCAACGATAGTTAATCATCTTATTGCAACCACCGAAATCGGTGAGTTAAATTCGGTGAACCCCGGATCAATGTTTGAACCACATTTGTACAACTGGCACTAAGCATGCAAATAGACTTACTTCCATTTATAAGCTCGTGTGTCATTAGCCTTACTCGTTTGGACGCTTTGTTGAAAAAAAACGAAAAGAATAATTATTGAATTATTAATTAATTTTATAATAAGTGAGGTTCTTTTCTAGGACCATAAACATTCTGAAATTTGTCATCAAGTTAGAATTGCTACCAATCAACTCTTTAAGCAGTATTTGCCCATCTAGATACATAAACGGACTTCCTGGAGAGTACAGGGTGTTTTTTTTTTAGATGTGTGGTTTTAAATCTGGCAATACTTTTTTCGGAGTTGGTCTTTTTGACAGCTGTTAATTGATTTATGTTCAATTTGGTTTTCCATTTTATAATAAATAGATTTACTCCTGAAAAATTTTTGCAAATCGTGCAAATTTATTACCAAAATAATGGTTCGGTTCACGCGACGCATCACGCGCTCCGTCCAATAATTTTGTTAAGCGATGAAGCTCATTTTTTGTTGAATTGGTAAGTTAATAAGCAAAATTGTCGTATTTGGAGTGATCATAATCCACAAGCTATTGTTGGAACGCCGTTACATCCTCAAAAAGTCACTGTTTGGTGTGCTCTATGGGCAGAGGGAATCATTGGTCCGTATTTCTTCAAAAATTAAGCCGGCCATAATGTTACAGTCAATGGGGAACGCTATAGAGCCATGATTTATGACTTTTTCGTACCTAAATTCGAGGATGTTGATGTGGACAACCTTTGGTTCGAACCTTTGGTTCGAACGGCGCTTCATGCCATAAAGCCGACGAAACAATCAATTTATTGAAGGAAACTTTTGGTGAGCCTGTGGCGTGGCCTCCAAGATCGTGCGATTTAACACCGCTGGATTATTTTTTGTGGGGTTATTTGAAATCGCTTGTCTACGCAGATAAGCCCGAGACGATTGACTCCTTGGCAGAGAATATTCGGTGCGTTATTGCTGACATACGGCCCCAATTGCTGCAAAAAGTGGTCGAAAATTGGGCCTCTCGGCTGGAATTTATCCAGCAGCGGCGGCCACTTGCCCGAAACATTTTTAAAACATAATGACAAACTCATATCTTTATAACAAAGCTAAATTCTTGTCCATAAACTCAAATAATATGCCTTTTATTTCTTTTTAAAAACCACACGTACACAAAAAACATCCTTTACAATTTACAAAAAAAAAAAAACCCTTAAACATAAAACAGTAAATTTTATAATTTTCAAAGTTCAGCCACCATTTTGAAAGTCAAAATCATCCTTCAATTTGTGTGTGATAAATTTTACATATGCCTTAAAATAATTGCAAATTTTATATTTTTATGAAAGTCTTCAAAAATGTAGGAATTACTTTTTGAAAAAGTCAAAAGTTGGTGCAATAAGTCTGTTTTTCTTTAGTCCACGGAACAGATTTCTTAAACACCCTGTATAATTTATTTTATTTTATTTTTTTTTGTAGAAATTATTGATCCAAAAAAACCAAAAAAAAAAAAACATTTTTGTTTCATATTAACTGGAATAAAACAACTAACAGGTGCCTTTGCAAATTGTTGTGTAATGAAATGTGATAAATATCGTTTTGCATAATAAAATGCAATATTATTCACTTTCGATTTCAAAAAATGCAAAGAATATTAACGAAACGGATGCGTTTGAGTATAGGTGTGGCTTGCTTTTAAAATGGTTGGATATTTTTATGTTTTCAATCCTGATCCATACAATTGTAACTAATGGGACAGACGGGTTTAAAAATAATTAAAATTTTTTTATATTGAACATTCGGAAGTACCTGAAAATAGTATTGCTCCTATTTTACTCTTTTTCCGCCACAAGATGAAGGTACTGCGCTGTTTGGTTTGCGCAGCTCTACCCTTATCGTTGAGCGTGGTTCGCAGAACAGCAACGTTGCCCCTATAGGTTAACCACACAACCATTTTTTTGAAACCTTATTTCTAAGACTTTCCAAAACGGGATAAATGCAAAGTACTTGTGTAAATATTGCAAATAAACCACGAAGGCTGATACGAAGCTTTAGTATTAAACTCCAACTTAAACCTTGTTTCTTACTTTTTCCCCGCGTTAACTGTCTTTTCTTATTTTAAACTTAAATATTTACGTTTGCTTTCAGTAATTCCAAAAAAAAAAAAATAAGAAAATCATAAGTTTTTCTTAATTAATTTCAACTCAACGACAAAGAGCTATAACCCATCAGAATGAAAAATTCAAATAATACCAATCAACCTCTTTTTTCAAATTATCAACAATTTATTTTAATGAAGTTGCAATCACTATGCAATCTAATTCTTCACCATGACTATTAAAATCAAGAAGAAAACTTAAAGAAAAAAAAAAAAGAAGGAAAATTAAACTTCAACATTGAGCGCAGCAACGCTCATCAAGTGTTGATGAATTTTTTTTTCTTTGGAATACTAAAAAAAAAGAACACATTTTAAATTAACTTGCCATCGGCAAATTTTGCAGTTGAAAAATACTCTTCTAACCCATTTTTTATAATAAACTTTCACTTCGTCCTTGTGTTGCTCATGGGATGTCCAGAATCTCTAATTTATTTTTCCATTTAAATCAACTACAAAAAAAAAATATATTCCACGCTGAGCTAAAAGGCAAAATAATAAATGCTCATTCCCAAAAGGACGCGGGTTGTTACTTTCTTTAAAGGAACCATAAAAGCAAATTATGGATGCGCAAAAAAATTATCAAACTTAAATTTTAAATAAAATAAGAAAGCCCGTGCTGCTTAAACTTTTGAATGTGTCAAATTGACATACAAGTATAGTTTTGGCAGTCTTTAACTTTAGAACTCCCTTTAACTTTAGAAATTGTTTCAAAAACTGATATGAACTGACTTAAATAAGAAACTTTAAATTCGTTCATAGACTTTTTTGCGTTACTGAAAGATTGTCCTCTTAAAAATGTTCACCGTTTCTAGTAAATACTATTTTTTAAAGACTTGTGGTTTTTAAGAAGAAATAAAACGCATATTATTTGATGTTATGGCCAAGAATTTAGCTTTATTATAAAGATAAGGGTTTGTAATTATTTTTTAAAAATAATTTCGGGCAAGTGGCCGCCGTGGCTGGCTCGAATAAATTCCAGCCGAGAGGCCCAATTTTCGACCTTTTTTTGCAGCCGTATGTCAGCAATAACGCGCCAAATATTCTCTTCCAAGGCGTCAATTGTCTCGGGCTTATCTGCGTAGACAGGCGACTTCACATAACCCCACAAAAAATAGTCCATCGGTGTAAAATCGCACGATCTTGGACGCCACGCCACAGGCCCATGACGCGAGATAATGCGCTCACCAAAAGTTTTCTTCAATAATTTGATTGTTTCGTTGGCTGTATGGCATGTAGCGCCGCGCGCGCCGCCGTCTTGTTGGAACCAAAGGTCGCCCACATCAACATCCTCCACTTCAGGCACGAAAAAGTCATTAATCATGGGTCTATAGCGTTCCCCATTGACTGTAACATTATGGCCGGCTTCATTTTTGAAGAAATATGGACCAATGATTCCCTCTGCCCATAGAGCACACCAAACAGTGGCTTTTTTAGGATGTAACGGTGGCGGCGTCTCAACAATGACTTGTGGATTATGATCACTCCAAATACGACAATTTTGCTTATTAACGTACCCATTCAACCAAAAGTGAGCTTCATCGCTAACAAAATTCGCTTATGAAATTTGGGATCAATGTTGTTTTGGGCCCATTTGGGCACAATTTTGAAGCGTTGTTCAGGCGTCATACTATTCATGTTGAAATGCCAAACCAAACTAAAAATAAATCACTTGACAGCTGTAAAAGTGGCCGCCAGTTAAAATAGTGTTGCCAACTTAAAGTTCTGTGCCTCTAAAAAACACCGTTTTGAATAACTTGTATGGCTGCATTCAGCAATGCACAATTGCACATGAATGGCGTTCAAGAAAAAACACTTCACCTTTAACAAATCCCAATAATCAAAATGAAAAAAAAACGAAATTAAAAATGTCAAATGTAGGTACTTGTAATTATTTTAAGCGATTCAACAATTTGTTTAATTTTTGGGGGTTTTGAAGTACCTAATGTTTTGTTGATGATTTGAATTTTTTTTCGATTTTGACACAGAGGCGAATTAAACACATTCAATTCTGGGTGGGTTTGTTTAGAAAAAAAAAAAAACATTTATATTCCCCTTACATTTTCTAAGCTCATTTTTTAACAAACCCACCCAGAACTTGAGTTTTTATCAAAACCCATCGTTTAACCAACTTGAATGTGTTAAATTCGGCAAATTTTTAAAAATTATGAAAAAATAAAAATTGCTACATTATTACACATATCACGAATTTTGACCATCCCTTGTAGAATTATACCACAAACAAATTTTTAGTTTTCAAAAACTCATTAACTTGTCGAAAATACATTTGCTTTTAATACAACTTGTAGAAAAACATATTTTTATCAGCAACACCGTGCAACTCCATTTTAAACTTTATTTTGATATTCAGCAGGAACAGGAAGCCAATATGGTTTTTGTGAGTTTATTTTTTTGACGAAGCAATATTATTCGTTTTTTGTTATTATTTCCATATGAAAAGTTGACAAAATAATTCCGCGAGAAAGTTGGTGAAAAGTAAAAACACACAAAAAAAAAAAAAACAAAAAAACATTTATACGTTATTTACTTCTAAAATAAAAAGTTTTTCGTTTTTAATTTAGTAACAACCCCTTTAGGCATAATTTTGTTTTATATGTGAAATTTAAAAAAAAAAAAAGAGAAAAACATATTTTTAACTTTGTGAAATAATATTTGAAGCTTGAGGGGTACATGTGCGCGAATAATGAGTACATGTGATTCAATATGTTGATTTACTGAGTGTGGAGTGAATCCTTGGGAACAATCAAATATGGTTGGATGCACTGTTTGTATGGATGGAGTTATACATTTTGTTGTGAATACTTTCAGAAAGAAAGCTATAAGAGTAAGATAGTGAAAATAAAACATCACCGTATGACGATCTTCTAAATTTGTGTTTAACGTATTAGAAGGGCAGTTTGGGGCAGATTGGACACAATTTCTGTAGATTCCCTATAACTTTTATAAAAATGAAAATAAGATCTAGTTTTTTTTTTTATTTAAAGCTTTTATACTTGTACTAAAGCAATTCACAAACTTGAAGACTGTACTCAACCCCAATAGTAAAAAAATATTTAAAAAAAACTACTTCAAAATGTCGTCTTTCGTCGTACTCGTGGGGCACTTTCGACACGAATTCAGATGACACAAAAAGTTAGAAGAAATAAAATATATTTGTTTTCTCTGTTGTGTGGCGAATGGCTTATTACATTTAAAGGAATCAATTTTATAAATATTTAAAATAATATAAAAACTAAATAAGGAACTTCAGAAATTCACATTCAGTTTTCATACGACTGTGAGTATATAAAATAAAATCACAAAGTAGAAATAACTGATCGATAAAGGCATAGAGACGCCTTCCACGGCGTTTAAAAGTTACTTAAAGCCATTTTAAAATTTATTTTGACATATCAATTGTGATCTGTTGAATGACGTTTGAAATTGTGAATTTAATTAATAACTTTGATTTTCTAAAAATACAAAATTAAAATGGACTTTAATTTCATTTCATTTATAAAAGACTTAAATGTAGTAAATATATTAGGTTCTAATAGAACAATAAGAACTCCCAAAATATACAAACGTCGGTACAACCCCATGGATTTGGAAGAAATTTCTTTTCGACGGAAGTACAGATTTTCAAAGAAAAATATGATCAAAGTTATAAACCTTGTGCGTTCTAATCTTGAGGGTTCACCTAGAGGAGGACGCATCTCTGCTGATCTCCAAGTAATGGCTGCCATAAGGTATTGGGGTCGAAATGAGGTATATATGTATATATTTATTATTCCAAATCTCACTACAATACATATAATATTGAAATTATTTCCATTTCTGTAGATTCAAGATGATCGGGCGGATATACATGGATTTAGTCAATCCACACTATGTGCGATATGCCAACGAGTCGCAAAGGCATTTGCTTCAAAGAGACCGCAAATTGTAAAAATGCCAACATTAGTATCGGAACAAATACAAGAAATAGATATGTTTAAGGCGATACGTGGTTTCCCACATGTCATTGGCGCGATCGACAGCACACATATAAAAATACCTAAAGTAGGAGGTCCGGCGGGTCAGTATTATATTAACCGAAAAGGAAACTACTCGCTGAATACACAGGTGGTATGTGACTCCACACTAAAAATCCGAGACATCGTTTGCCATTGGAGAGGAAGTACACACGATTCCAGAATTTTTAGAGAGAGCTCAATTAAGGAAAGATTCGATAATGACGAATTCAAAGGTATTTTACTTGGGGATGGTGGATATGCTTGCTCCAACATTTTATTTACACCTCTACTAAATCCTGGAACCCTTGCTGAAGAGCAATATAACATCGCACATATAGCTACACGCAATACTGTAGAGAGGTGTTTTGGAGTTTTAAAGATTCGCTTTAGAATCCTTCTTACAGGCTTTCGATGCTCTCTCGAAAATACAAAAACAACAGTCATCGCTCTGGCTATTCTGCACAATTTAGCAATTAATTTTCGGGATAGGACCTCAGGTAATAGCGAAATAATTAATCACTTAAGTGCATTTTTTAAGCATATTTGTCTATTTTCATTTTAGATAAGCTTGCAAACGATGGTGACAATCGCGAAGACGACATGGAAAATGAAGAAATAATTCAACCAAGCAATAGCCCTAATTTAACGCGTAGAGTATTTATTGAGCAAAACTTTAACTAGCGAATATTATATCAAGTTTTTTAATTAAAATTATTTAATATTACTCTTACAATTTTTGTTATTATTCTAATTCCGTTCCATTAAACTTAGCATTTTTTTATTTTTATATCGGCTTGTATTTCCAAAGATTCATATCTAAGCTCTCAACGGAAAAATCCGAAAAACGGGTTTATATACCGCCCCTCCTGATTTAACTAAAAGTGCTAAGAGGATGGTTTCTATGTCCCTAGGATCTAATTGCATTCCTCTCGAACTTGGCATTAAACATTTTTCATTTCGGTTTGTATTTCAAAAGTTGACTTTTTAGATTCATATCTAGCTCTCAACAGAAAAATCCAAAAAGAGGTTTTCTGTTGAGAGCTAGATATGAATCTAAAAAGTCAACTTTTGAAATACAAACCGAAATGAAAAATGTTTAATGCCCCTCTTTCTCTTCTATAATTAGAAGCACTTTTTTTAATTTTCATTTTGGTGTTCCGCCATTGACACTGAATTTGGGGAATATCTCTCACTGTTTTGCAACACTTGTTAAATCTGAAATTTGCAAAGAATAAAGATATATACGATTTTAACCAATCAAGAGTTAAAACATACGAAGAGAGAATATCCTTCCAAGCTTCCCGCTTAGCCTTGGAGGTATTGGTGTCGACACTTTTATCTTCGATTACTGCGATTTTCTCTTCAATTAGTTGTTGAAGCAGTATCTGTGAAAAGAAATAATTCCATTAATATATGGTATATTTTAAAATATGTACATTCCGTTACCTTGTCGGAAGAATCCCAGTTTTCCGACCGTTTTCTTTTGTTGGAAGGTTCCAGGCTTTGCTTTTATCACAACTTGTTTATTTATTCTGAAATATTGTTTATTTACAAAGTTCAAGCTGTCAGAAAACAGCTGGCATGCATAAAATGTAGTAGTATTTTGTTTTATTTGTACTAGATTTGTAGATTCTCTTCCGTTACGTGACACAATCATCGTTTAATTAAGTCAATGATGGGAAAATGATTATAGATAAGAATTTAAGTTACGTCATTAAAAGGCAATTTAAATACTTAAGCACACTTTACTAATTCACCTCTAAGAGACGTTTTGAGAAAATCTAATAGATACGACTGTAAGTGTATAAGAATTCATTGCACGTTGTAAGGCCTCATTTAAACGTCTTTAAAGAAAATAATATCAGAATACCTCTTGTTGTTAGTGCCCCACGTGCTATTATATTATAATATGATATTATTTAAAAAAAAAAACTTGTAAAGATACTTAAATGCAAAGTTAAAAAATATTATAATAATAGTATACGCTATCTTTTGAATTGCAACACCCATCAAATTCCGTTGTCAAAAAATTAAATATCGCTTACCTCGTGCATGAGTAAATTTACACAAAATCTCTCAAATATAAAAAAATACTCTAGACACCACAGTTGTTGAAAGAGAACTGTGGAAATTCGTATGCGATAGGAGAGAATACTGTCACCAATATTGCCCTCAAAAGTTTTATTTAAAAATCAATTGTCTTTTTACAATAATTGTATGAAAGTCGAATGTACCCCAACGTTGAAAGTGCACCACCCCACCCTACCCGATTAATGAACATCTCCTAATTGGAATCCATTTATAGCTCCCACCGCCAGCGATCTGATTAGTCATTTAACTTATTCTCTGCCAAAACCATGTAAGTGCGTCAAAATAGGTCCAAAAGTTCATGTTAAGAGAATTCTTTTTCAGCGTGACTTCATAACAACACACTTAGCAAAAAGTTGTAAGTCAATGTCGAAAATCAAATAACATTGTAAATATGTATCTTGGATCTATAAAAAGAGACAAAAAAATACCGGATTCAAGCTTGTGATAAATATTGTAGCGCTTCAATTTCAACTCTACTTCTTGTCAAGAGAAATATACAAGTTAAGCCAGAAAGATGAACAAAAACATATGATTTTCCAGCAATCAAAAAGGTGGAAGATAATGCCCTCTGAGTCAATAACTTCATAGATTCTGTTAGTACTCACAAAACATGACACATTTTGTGGTTACACAACTTGCAGCTAATTTTTTTTCCAAAATATTCGAGTTTGGTGTTTGATCCACTGTTATATATCTCGCTGCTTCTTATAGACCTAAATTAAAATTCCTTAGTAATCTTTTTTAGTTAAACAAGCCAAATAAAACCACTCAAATAATTTGAAATTCTATTCGTGCAGGACACCATCAACATAAATATCCTTTTTTGTTTGTTTTAATTTGTCCATGCATACCCCCTAGCGTGATAACATGAAATTCAGTTGACTATAAGCCAACAATTTTGTTATGACTTCAAATAGACTCCTGTAAATGATACAATCAACAATAAAACAAGCAGCGAAAAAATTCCCAAAGTAGTTGTTTTTAGTTAAAATTTCTTGCAATCTAATTTTAACTTTCAAATTGTTAGCAAAAGTTATTTACAAACAAGAAGAAGCAGAAGAAGTTTCAAAAATACAATAACATCGGTTATAAAAAAAAAAAATAAAACCCTACAAAGGAAAACATTGGATATAATAAATCTATCCTTAAATATTTAATGTCAAATTCAAGGACAATTCAATTCAATTTAAGAGCTGTTTTGTGTACAACGCAAAAAAAAAAAACAAGAAAAGAAAAAAAAAAACTTGAACGGAAAATAATACCAATCAAGCCTTGAAAATTAATAAAGCCTATATTTTATAGGAGATTATTCATGACAAAAGACAGATAGATTACCGTCCATTGTCTATTTATTTACCCATAAAATAAATCTGTTAAGGCATTTTCATCATACAAAAAAAAAGTCCATCCATCACGACGTCAATCAACAGGATATTCTGAGCGATGGATGGTTTAAGAAATGTGATGGAAATTTCACTTAGAAGCCAATGATTTTCTCCGCTGTTGTTGTTGTGTTTGATGTTGATGGAAGGCTCAAAATCCTACTACGCACATTAATGTAATAAGCTATTTAATATATAAGGTCAATCGATAAATTTATTATCAGTGATTTATAGAAAAATCATTTATCAAGGACATGATTTTCAGATTGAGTGCGTATCCCATACCATGCCGAAGGTACCTACACTGCAAATCGATTGATTGATTTTGTTAGGGCTACAGTTATATCCGATCTGATCCGAGCAAAGTAAATTAGGTCAACAAAATTTACAACGCTTACGGTAGGAAGTTATGAATTCTTATTAAGCAACCTAACCTTATTAAGCAATATTAAGTCCCAAAAAATAGAGTGATATCATCAAGAAAAAAGGAGAGAATCAAGGGATGAGGAAATGATTTTAAGAAAGTTGATGTTATCAAATCAAAATTGATACTTTTTTCTCATTAATAATAAAGGGTTCGCCATCTAACGTTTTTTTTTTTCAACTAGTGCTTATTTCGTGAATGGTAACACTAAGCTCGCATGTCTGATTTGACAGATAATTAGTTTTATCCTTCCGCTGAACGAATATGGTTGTGTATACGCTTCGCTAAGTGGGCCTGCGAACTACTTAGAGAAGATGCCGATTTTGCCAAAAAGATCATCTTTTCAGATGAACCTCATTTTGATCTTGGCGGGTAGTAAACAAGCAAAATTGTCGCATTTGGGGCACAGAAAACCCGCACGCATACATTGAAAAGCCGATACACCCAAAACGAGTCACTGTTTGGTGCGGTTTTTAGTCCAGAGGCATAATTGGGCCATTTTTCGAAAATGAGCAAGGAGTGGCCGTTACAGTCAATGGCGATCGTTATCAGACCATGTTAAACGAATTTTTGTTCACAAAAATTGAAGAGGAGGATATTGGCAACATTTGGTTTCAACAGGACGGCGCTACGTGCGACACAGGCGAAGCTACACTCTATGTTTTGCGCCATTTTCAAAAAAAAAAAAGTTATTTGGTGGACCCTTTAGAATATAAATTTCCAGTGAAATGAGTGGTTTTAGAATTGTTTTCAAAGTTCTTGACCGTCAGTCAACTAAATTGAATTTTTTTTTTGAAATTGCTTTGGAAAAAGATAATACATAAATCTAATGAAAAAGCATTATAAAATGAAAAATTCTGCCGAAATTGTACAAATTTGAGGCTTGACTTTGAGGCAAAACTGTAACAAATACTGGTTTTCGTACTTCTATCAGTAAACGAAGACGTTATATCTTTTAGAGACTCAATTTATTGGTACTTCATCATTTTACTTAGACTTAAATTTGCTTTTGAGGAGTTTTAACTATTTTTTTGTTATGTATTTTGTATTATTTATTTATTTAGGTACCTACTCATATCAGAGATTTAGCTCATTCTCTCCAAGGACAAGTTTAGAAGTTGGAATCGTTGAAAGATTTTCCTGAGGTTAAAAATACTCTAAAGTGGGACAGGTATACTAGGGTTCACCCTTAGAACTGCTACATTGCAAGTAAAACTTTTCCCCCTTCACTCCGGAAAGGGTTTTGCTGTCGGCCGTTTTTGAGCAGGCACAAAAAACAGGACTATTTAATTGTATAAAATATATTTTTTTTTCAAAAATATTTTTTGGATTTTCTTTGCATGTTTTCGGCCAGTGTACTCATCAGAGTACATCAACTTAGTGCACGCGAGTTACCATGAATGAGATTGTCTTATAGATATTAAACTATTCTTGTAACTGGTTTTCTAAACATCGTATCTAACAACATCATATTATTTTATAATCATTTATTTAAACTTTATATTTAAAAAATTAATATTTAGTAAGGCAAGGCCGCAAAAAAGCACAAATTTCCTAAAACCATTTTTAGCTTCTGTTTTATTTTTTTGTAAATGTTTGCACACAAGTCTATTCTTCCATTTTAACTATAAGTTTAAGCAAATATTTCTTACTTTCTGAAAAACCCGTATTCGAATTTTCAGAAAAAAATTGCAGTCAATTGAGAACAGTGGCAGGTAATGGGTTAAACACATATTTTTTTTGTCCACTGATAAAACACAAAGTAAAAACAGATTTTGCAAAAAAAAAAAAACCTATTAGCATATGCTTAATCAAGTGAAGGAGAGTGTATAACAGGCACAAACACAAAATACTGACAGTCACAAAAAATAATTCAGTCCTTTGGATGAGCCAATATCCCTTAAAATCAATTTGAAAATCCATTTCGCTGGCCCTTAATAAAGTTATTTCTTCCCTTTTCCGCAGTTCATACATGAATATCGATATATTTTTTGTTTGTGATGGCAGTGGAGATACTAATTGGCTATGCTCGTATAGCAAAGTCGCTGTTTGTGTCGCTTGAACAGGTACTCCTGCAGCATCAAATTCAATTTTAATTTAAGTCGATATGACTAAAGGCTTTGGTTCTTCTGTGTTTTTTTTTTTATTTTGCTATTTTGCAAGCTCTAACCGTGCACCGCAGGACTAGGACCGCAAACAGACCACACATACATACACACATTCTATCCCCTTATGACATCTGCTCCGTGGTTGGTGTTGATCCTCTATGTTCCCTCGGTGAAGTTGGACTCAAAATCAATTTAAATCAGGAGGAGATGGTTTTGGTCTGGCACTTTTTTTTTTTTTTTCCTGCGGTGGATACATTTCCGGTTTTAAGCCTTGCGAAATCCCAGCATCCGTTTGTGGAGGATTATACTAGAGGGAGATACATTTTTGCATGTCTGTGGTTAACAGACCGCAGGCAATGGTTTTGTACAAAAGTTATTTCTTAGACAAGTAAATTAAACCACAGAGAGAGGGAGAGAAGATAGAAAGAGTTGGCTATTTTCTTTATTCCTTTCCTTTGTGTTTGCAGAAAATGTTCAATGTGCATTTATGTTCTGAATCAGTCCCAGGGAAAAATGTATACTTACATAACATAGTTCTGGATTCTGGAAGCAAACAGAATTGAATTGAGAACACGTTCGATTGTATTTTGCTGACAAACTGCTAACATAGGTACAGGCGCAGGCCACAGGGCAAGAATTGGTTTTTAAATTAACATTTCGAGGTTAGTAGCTGCCACTTCGAACTTGACGCATATGGAATGTTGCTTTAATGCTGACCCACAACTCGATCCACTTGATTTTATAAACGTAACCATGAGAAAAATAAATTTGCGTTTTAAGGAATTAAAATTGCAGCTGATAAAGTTTATATAGCTTTTGATGTAGCTAAATCTGAGATTAATAGCAGTAAATATGCCTTTCAAACCTTTTCTTAATCCAGGATGATTTCCATAGAAAATAAAAAATAATCTTGATGCTCATATCCAATAGAAATCTCCTCATTTTATTGGACAGAAAAAACACATCTAATAGTCTAGATATTACATCAACTCAGTGTTGCCAGATAAAAAAAAATCTCTCCCAAAAAATTTTTGAAACCCTGAAGATTACCACATTTTAACAAAAAAAACAAATTTTTGTTCAACTTTTTATCTTTATTCATAGCTCTTTAATTTATATTTTAAATTTTAAATTTAATAAATTAGCAGTAGTTGAGTAGCTACAATAAAAAAAATCTTTGTAAAGAAGGAATTAAAAAAATTGTTTAGGGTTTGTTTCACAATGTCTGAGTAAAGTTCTGATTACTTACTCGACATTTAAATTATCAGCAAATTAAATCCTCCCAGTAAAATCACTTGGGCCCAGTTTTTCAGTTCGAGATTATCCTAGCTTCGGAGTTAAACGCGAGTTAATTCCTTTAAAAATTTTTTTTTTCAGTCAATTTAGATCTGGAATTAACTCAACAAATTTGGTGAGTTAACTCTGGATAAGCTGAATAGGTATTTCTTAAAGATACGTGTCAAAAATCAATTCAAATCGAAGTACGACACTGTGGAAAGGGTGATTTTCATAGTGGCGCCATCTCGATTTCGATAGATTTCTGACAAGAAAAAGTTAAATTTAATTCTCAATTGAAAAACCTCCTTTTGAGTTAACTCGGGATTAAGGTATTTGCAGGATTAACTAATTCTGATTTAACTCGGAGTTAACTCTGAAAAACTGAACCTTAGAGTTTCACATTTTTTTTTCGAAATAACAAATGTAGTATAATGTCCATTAGATATTCTAGTTTTTCAGACAAAATAGTTCTGACTGATGACAAAATTAAAAAAAAAATTGATGTCTTTATTGCAAAGTAATTTTGCTAATCGTCACTTCATCTGGCGATTAGAATACTCTGAACTTTAATTATGAGTTAGACTATTCCGATATTATTGTGAAACGTAGGTGAGGTTGATAATTGACTTGTAATAAGTTTCAAGTTGCTTATTTAGAACTTTAATCAGACATTATTAAACAGATCCAGTGCGAGATTAAAGATAGACCCGAATTAATTCATCGAATTTGGTGAGTTAACTCAGGATTAACTGATGCTTTATCAACCGAGTTTGTTTAGTCGCTCCGAATGCATTCTCCACCAAAAAACCGCTTCCCCATTTAACTGTGGGTTAATTTACTTCTTGAGTTAGCTAACTCTGGCTTAAATTACCACTGAAAAACTGAGCCTTAGTGTTATAAATATGCGAGTAATAAATAATATATTTGTTTATGATAAATCGGGCTTTTTTGGTCACTTCCTTTTATATGCAAATAAAACTTTATTTCATACTTTTCCCTGCGTTTCGTCGTAATTTCTCGACTTCATCAGGGGTAGTTTATTAAATCTGTATTAACTTACGATTAACAATTTAAACTTTTAAAATTTTTTTTAAATTAAACTACAATTGAAACAATATATTTGTTTGAAAACTATTTAAAAAAAATCGAATACCTATACTATCATCATCTTCGTTTTGGCTGTCGGTTTGTTGCATCTTTTCACTTTCGAAAGTCTTCAGCTTTTCTTCTGTTGGTGTTAAACTGTGTGGAATATCTAACAGCTGTTTCAATACCCATATACGATTGCTCAACCTTTCAACTCTAAACTAATCCCCCCAGATTTCCCCCCAAACATCTCGTCACCCCAATCACCACTCAACGACAAAAAAAAAGCCCCTAAATCTGGGGGGAAAAACCGCTAAACTGGCAACACTGGCATCAACTTGACCTGTCAGTGTCTGTCGAGTTGATATCCATTGGAGTAAATCTCCTTAAACTGCAATGCGACATTCTCAATTTCTCAACATTTTCTCTTTATGCACTCACCTCTTCATTTAAAGTGTTCTTCTAACCAATTGAAAGTTTTTCATAAATTTTTCACTTCATAGTTTGCTTTTTCACTGAGGTGGATTTTTCGTCTTTCATTTTTTTTTTTAATTAAATAAAAAACAAAACTGGATAAACTAGCGTCTCGTCGCCTAGAGTGCTAATGAGAATATTTTTCAAAAGCAAATGCAAAAACTTAAATAGTTTTATCTTTTTTCAAACTATAAGAGGTTTTCGAAAATGCAGAAAAAAAACTCAAACTCATCTCTGTGGGCGCTGTGAATGAAAATGAAGCAGCAGAGAATTCAGTCTTGGAAATATGTGTGCATTTAAAGGAAATCTCTTAAGCTAATTGGCTCATTCACCTATAGGACTTTCGTGAATGCGGAAGGATTCATAGCAAGGATTAATATAATCATCAGAACAATCATCGAATTCGCAGATTTCCTTATGCACAACTTCTGTTATCCTCTTTCCACAAGTATGATATTTAGGTACATAGAAAGACTTAAAATTCATCACTTGGACAGAAAAAGTGAATTTTATTCTTTAAATAATTTATTGCTTGTGGAAAAAATATTTTACCTACTTTAAAGTAATTTATTAAATTTTGCTTCTTTTTTTTGAAAACCAGTCAAGTTTGTTAAAAATTGGGACGTTCTTTTGGAAACTTCGAAAGCTTAGCTTTTTTTTTTAAATTATTTTTGATTGAATATTCTCTTGTGAATAGCAATTATTTTTCCAGCGTTTATTATTCAAAAAGACCATAAAATAAAATTAAAAAAATAATTTAGCGTCAGCCAAACAATGGATAGTGCATTTCCTGGTCCTTTTGTTGTTTATGTTTTCACAGAAAAGCAAGAGTGCTCTTGCCTCTTGCAATTTGCCCACTTAAAAGAACAAACAAATTCTTCAGTCATTGTGTCAGAGCTCTTGCGTCTGCCGTGCCCTGGCGTAAATGTTTTATTTTAATAATTTTGTATTCTTTGTTTTTGTTTTGAATTTTTTTTCAAACAATTTTTTGATGAAGAGGTAGATGCATTCTTTTGAGTTACTTAAACTTAAAGGAGTAGTTACGTCTATCGCAGGAAGAAGTTTTGCCACAGAGAATGGTTTGCTAGTGGCACATTAGTGAAAGAGAGTCCTTGATACTTTATAATTGTGCATAATATTAACGGATACGAAAATCACAGTTATAATGGGTGATTTTTTAAGAGGTCTAGAACTTTTTTAAAAAAAAAAACACAAAAAATTGGAAAAAATGAATGAAATATTTATTTGAATTGATAGTTTGAACCTTGCAATTTAATGTTTAAAGATAATTTCATGCAAATGTTGACCGCGGCTGCGTCTCAGGTAGCCCATCCGCTGAGTCCAATTTTGGCATACTCTTTCACACATATCGGCCGGTATCTCACGAATGAATGCATGGATGTTGGCTTCCAGTGCGTCAATCGAAGCGGGCTTGTCCCTATAGACATTAGCCTTGACATACCCCCACAAAAAATAATCTAATGGTGTCAAATCGCACGATCTAGGCGGCCAATTGACCGGCCCGAAACGTGAAATTAACTGTTCACCAAACTCGCCTCGCAATTGCGCCATTGTTTCGCGTGCTGTGTGGCATGTGGCACCGTCTTGTTAAAACCACATATCATGCAAGTCAAGAACTTCCATTTCGGGCAAAAAAAAGTTTGTTATCATCGCTCGGTAGCGTTCACCATTGACAGTAACGCTGCGATTCGCATCATCTTTGAAGAAATAGGCCCAATAATGCCGCCGGCCCATAAACCGCACCAAACAGTGACTTTTTCGGGATGCATTGGTAGCTGTTGCAATGCTTCTGGCTGATCTTCACTCCAAATGCGGCAATTTTGCTTATTTACGTACCCATTCAACCAAAAATGAGCCTCATCGCTGAACACAATTTTTCGATAAAAAAGCGGATCCTCGGCCAGCTTTCCAAGAGCCCATTCACCAAAAATTCGGCGTTGTGGTAGGTCGGCTGGCTTTAGTTCTTGCACCAGCTGTATCTTAAAAGGCTTTACGCCCAAATCCTTCCGCAAAATTTTCCACGTAGTGCTGTAACAAAGGCCTAACTGCTGGGAACGGCGCCGAATCGACATTTCGCGGTCTTCTGTCACACTAGCTGATATTTTCCGCAATATTTTCTTCACTACGCACAGTACGTAAACGTGTTGGTGGTTTAATGTCCAACAAAGTAAATTTGGTCACAATCTTCCGAATAGACTGCTCAGAAGGTCGAGAATGCCGATCATAAAATGGAAGCAGCGCGCGATGAACATTTCGAACCGAGCACGAATTTTGATAGTGAAATTCAATAATTTGCAAGCGTTGTTCATTTGTAAGACGATCCATGGTTAAATTGCAAACCAAACTGAAGCTGTTTGACAGTGACACAAGGTACTAAACACACGTCAGCTGTCAAAACCAGTGTTGCCAAAACCAAACCAGCCAAAAAATCACCCGTTATATGACATTAGAGACAAGAATACTCTATTAGTGATGCGAACAAAATAATCAAAAACAATATAAGATAATTCTGATTAAGAAAAACTATTTTTACATCCGATTTAGGAGGTATGTGTTAAAGGTACTATAGGGCAAGTTTAGGTTTCGTAAAAAAATACACCTCGATAGTTTAATCAAACCTGACATAACGAGGACAGAGACACGAAAAAAAAACGGTTCCGGCAATTCCATCTGTCTGTCTGTCTGATGTATCTCGACCTATAGCTTAAACGACTCAAGCGATTTTCTTGAAATTTTGAACTTAAGGTTTTTCAGTGATTCCCTAGAGGATTTTTTTAGCTCCTTTCTTAGTAGGTACCTGCTTAGAAAATGGCTTTGCGAATATCTATTTTAAAATTTTGTAATTTGTAGGGTAAAATGGGGTAAAAATAAAAAAATTGTGTGATTTAAGAAATTCTTTTTTTGTTTAAGGGGTTTTTCATTATAAATAGCTTATTTGTATATCAAAGGTATTTTCTAAAGAGGATGGCTTTAGGAATTTTTCTTTTTTTTAATTGATATTTTTAGGGTGAAGTGGAGTAAAAACAAAAAAGGGATATCCGATTCTAAGAATTGTGTTGGTTTGAAAGGTTATTTTAAAAAAAAATATATTTATAGAGTGAGATTGGATAAAAATGGTTTTGGATTACAAAAATTCTTCTGTGTTGGGACTTGGGAAAGTAGTAAAAGTTGGACTTTAATTATATTTTTAAGAATTAAGCCAACTCATAAGTGAAGTGGGCTAAAACCCAGAAAGAAGTACCTATTCGATTACAAAAAGTAGTTTAAAAATGTATTTATATTTTCATAATAGCTTTTAACGGCCTTTAGTCCATAAAAATTGGCGTTTCGTCCGTTAAAAGCTATTTTGAATCAATAATTCAACAAGTTCAATTAAATAGTGCTAAGTCTTCTACTTGGCTGATGTATTTCAGTAGTATTTATATAGAATTTGTATTATAAAAACCTTCCTTTATATTTCATTTTATAATTTGTATGCGAAGCTTAGGTTTTTGTCTACCCGTGCGAAGCCGGGCGGGCCAGCTAGTAATGCATAGATATGTATTACAGAATCTTGGAAAACCCAAGAAACTTGAACTTGATGGTGTGCGATCCAATCATGCATTTTATTATTTTTAATCTTCGCACATGTTGTGTATTTTTCTTTTGAAAATTGTAACTTTAAGAAAGTAATTCTAATTTTACTTAGTTTGATCATTTTCTGCGACATTTAATCACACCGTTCACACCAGCTGTAGCGACTTTATCGACATTATTTCTTTAAATGTTTGCTGAATTTCATCCGACATACATTTCGTCCACCCTCTTTTTTATTAGCACTTTAATGGGTAGAATTTAAGGGGAGAATATTTTTTAAGTCGGATAGCATTTTTGTGTGTGTAACCCCATTTCACCTTAAAAACCGAAATTATTAAAAATTCTTAGCCCTAAATCTCTTAAAAACAAAATTATTATTTTAAATCGGATACTTTTTTGTTTTACCCCATACACCCTACAGTTAGCCATAAATTAAAAAAAAAGTTGTAAGCCTCAAAGTGATCCTTGAAGTTCAATAATTGAATATTATCTTTAAAATACAAAACAAAATTTTAAAATCGGACCCCATGGTTTCGTTTTTACCCCAATTCACCCTACACATAGGAAAATTTCGAAAAATATATAACCCTTGAATGATTTTTAAAGTTCAACCTTTATTTATACCTACCACTTTTATGTTTTACCCAATGAAAAGCTATACTTTTAAAAATATAATCCCTTTAGTGATCCTCCAACCTTATTCATTACACTTTAAATAGGAGTAATGTTTTCAATGGGATATAACTTTTTCTGTTTAACCCCATTTCACCCTTTAAATAAGAAAATTTTTGAAAAAAAATATACTGTGAATTTTTGTGATAAAAATTATAAAAAATAAAATGATTTTGGGGTCCTCCTTAAGACAATTACCCACTTTGCGAAACTTTTTTTTCCATACATTCAACTCGTTTTGTTATACGAAACGCTGCATATTGCTCTGTGGTCGTCCTTCACTTCCACAATTTCGCCCTAGAGCCAAGAGGACACTTACAATTATTGTGTTTCATCATCATCATCATCGTCGGCTCGACAACCGGGGTCCGGTCCTGGCCTCCTTCAACAAGTCTCTCCACCCATCCCGGTCTCGAGCCGCCGCCATCCAGTTGCGCACCCCAAGGCTCCGGGCGTCCTGGTCTACGCCATCTCTCCAGCGCAAGCATGGTCTACCACGCTGTCGTCTACCATAGAATGTACCACAAAGAACTTTCCGAGCAGGTTCCTCTTCGCTCATGCGAGCTAGGTGCCCTGCCCACCGGAGTCTACCGAGCTTCATTTTTGTCACGATATCTGCTTCAAGGTAGATTGCGTACAATTCATGATTGTACCGTCTCCGGAATCGTCCTTCCTCACATATGGGGCCAACAATTCTCCTTAAGACTTTTCTCTCGAACCCAGCTAAAATGTCGGAGTGCCTTTTGCTAAGCACCCAAGTCTCGGATCCATATGTGAGTACTGGCAGGACTATGGTCCTGTACAGGACCTGCAGTTTTGAAGATTTCTGGATTTGAAGAGCTTTGACAGACTATAGTAGGCTCTGTTGGATTTGAGAAGCCGCCCGCGTATTTCTTCTTCTATATTGTTATCGGCTGCTACTATTGACCCAAGGTATTTAAAGGATTGCACCACTTCAAATTCGTGCTCCGCTACCTTGATTGTTTGACCAACTGTTCCTCTCGCATTCGACGCCACCATGTACTTTGTTTTACCTTCACTAATGTGCAGCCCCAGATTTTGTGCCGCCTGCTCGATCTGGATGAAGGAATCATGTACAGCTTGCTCAGTTCTTCCGATGATGTCGATGTCGTCTGCGTAAGCCAGTATCTGGCTGGACCTGTTGACGATGGTCCCTCTTGTTGCCGTGCCAGAGTCACGGATTGCTTTCTCCAACGCCAGGTTGAAGAGGAGGCAGGCCAAACCATCCCCTTGTCGGAGTCCATTAAAGATGTTGATTGGTTTGGATAGCAATCCGGCTATTTTTACTTGGCTTGTTACGTTGGTCATGGTCAACCTACATAGTCGTGTCAATTTATTTGGGATGCCGAATTCTCTCATGGCTTTGTAAAGTTCTACCCTGGCTATGCTATGGTAGGCGGCCTTAAAGTCTATAAACAGGTGGTATGTTGGGATGTTAAATTCTAGACATTTTTCCATCGCCTGCCTAAGGGTAAAGATCTGATCAGTTGTTGATTTGCCTGGAATGAAACCACACTGATATTGTCCGATGATGGTTTTAGCGTATGGGGTTATCCGGTCTTGTAGGATAGAGGAGAGTATCTTATAGGCGGTACTCAACAACGTGATACCTCTATAATTGCTGCACGTTGTGACATCTCCCTTCTTATATATGGGGCAAATGATACCTTTTCGCCAGTCTTCTGGAATTTCTTCATGCTCCCACACGTGCACTATAATCTCATGAATTGCTTGACGTAAAGCTGGCCCACCGTGTTGAAATAGTTCGGCTGGTATACCATCGGCTCCCGGGGCTTTGTTTTTCTTTAGCCGGCCTATAGCCTTCTCAACCTCTTCTATGCTTGGTGGCGGCAACATAGGGTACTCTTCTTGAAGTAGTGGAGCCTCCACTTCTGCAGTGAGCTGACCATTTAGCAATTCATTGAAGTACACTTCCCATCGCTCCAGTATGCTTTGAGGATCGGTGATCAGATTTCCCTCTCCGTCCTTGCAGTATGTGCAGCGTGGTGTGTACTGCGTCATGTTTCGGACGAATTGGTAGAACTTCCGCGCCTGGTGCGGACCTCGCTCTCGGCTTTTCTCTATTTCACAGATTATGTTCTTCTCCCAGGCTGATTTTTTCTGTCTGTGAAGCCGTTTTTCAATTCTTCTGAGCTCTTTATATTCGTCTTCGCGTGCCCGCGTTCTATGAGATTGTTGCATTGCTCGGTACGCAACATTCTTACGTTCAGTCGCTAGCTTGCATTCATCATCAAACCAGTCGTTCCGATTTCTACGACTGCTGCCTAAGATGGAGTTGGCAGTACTAATGACAGTATTCTTAAGGCGTGTCCACTTCTCATCTACGCCCAGCATACTGGCTCCAGGACTTACTCTACCCAGTTCTAGGGCGAGTCCTAACGCATTACCAAAGGTGTTACTGGTGTTTTCATTGCGCAGAGCAGCCGTGTTGATTCGAACCTGATCGGCGGATGCAATACGTCTTCGCAAGGCAATCCGCCCTCGGAAAACCATACCAACAAGATAGTGATCCGAGTCGATATTGGCACCTCGGTACGTTCGTACCGTCATCAAGTTCGAGTAGTGGCGACGGTCTATCAACACGTGGTCAATTTGGTTACGAGTCACTCCATCAGGTGATACCCAGGTGGCTTTGTAGATATCTTTCCGCGGGAACCTGGTACTCGCAACGACCATGTTTTTCGATGCTGCCAATTCTAAGACTCGAAGTCCATTGTCATTAGTGTTCTCATGCAAACTATGGGTGCCTGCATAATGCCTGAATACCGGCTCCCGACCTATTTTTGCATTCAAATCCCCAAGGATGATTTTTACGTCATACCTTGGACAGGCATTGAGGGCCCTCTCGACTTGTTCGTAGTAAGTCTCTTTTTCTTCGTCTGAGGACTCCTCCGTAGGTCCGTGAACGTTAATGAGGCTGATGTTCTTAAATTTGCCTCGCACGCGAAGGGTGCATAGCCTTTCGCTTATAGCGTTAAAGCCGATGATGGCAGACTTCATTTTTTCGCCGACTAGGAAGCCTACCCCGAGCACATGGTGTTTTGTATGACAGCTGTAGTATAAGTCATAATCTTTCTTCTGTAGAACACCATTCCCTGTCCATCTTATTTCTTGAAGTGCTGTTATGTCAGCTTTATATTTTGACAGGGCATCGGCTAGCTGCTGAGCAGCTCGAGCTCTATAGAGCGATCGTACGTTCCATAAGAAAATTCGTAAATCGTTATTCCGTTTTCTTTGCGTGGGTTGTCGTCGTGAGATCAGTCCGTTTCCGAGGCTTGTTGCTGGTCTCGTAATTCTTCTTGTTTTACGGAACAGGGAATTAACCTGCAACCTGTGGAACCAGCCTGATCATATTAGCCAAACCTTTTTAAAGGCTTGTTTCCAGCGGCCGCCGCGAAGAGGCTATGATCACACTTCCACCAGTCCGAATAGTTACGGCACGTGCATGTTTTCGTATGCTACATGTTATTCCCCCTATTCGGCTGATGGCTGACAACAACAATTATTGTGTTTATGTGTGTTAAATCAAACCCTGCGTAAATTCTGTGTAGAACTATAGCAAAACTTTTACACCTTTTACCCATGATACACATGTATTTGTTTATAAATATTCCTATTCTATGTATATTTAGACTTTGGAATTCTATGGTCTTCCTTGCTCATAAATTTAAATGTCCGAGTAAAGCAACGCATTGATTTATTCAAAACAAATTTCAGTCTCCCAACAACCCCCAGTTTATTTGAACATTTGAATCGTTTTAACTCTCATTTATCGTTTGGGCTTTATGGGCTTCATCCAAAATATGTATATATTTTATCATTTATATTATTATTCTCTTGGGGAAAATCTAGTTCTGAATTTCGATAAGAGAATAATAACACCAAGGTTATACAAACATATACAAGATATACAAACATTGTAATAAAATAAAAACGATTAAGCATTCTGGGCCAGTTGACATTATTTGGCAAAAAAACTTATCTTAATGCGAAATTATCGTTTCAATATTATTTGAATTTTATTACAACACTCAAACTGTGGCATGATTTAAAGAGTTGCACCACTACTTTGCATAGGAAGAGTTTGCTTAAATTAGTTTTTAAATATACGCTTAAACTTTTAATATGTAAAATGTAGATACAAGAAGAGTTTTACTGTTGCATGCGTGCTATAAGGGGTATAGTAGACAATAATGCTAATTATTATGGGGTATGTTAACTACTATTTGATGAGGAGGGTAGTGGTTGTTGTTGTAACTAATTTAAATAAAATAAACGAATTGGTTGTCCTTGTTCTAATAAATTGTCCAACCCTTTGAAGTGGTGTAACATTGGAGATTAATTTTATTGCTTTATTACTACATATACAATGATTTTATTTTGCACGACTTGATCGCACGAACTTGCTCTTGTGGTTTAATACTGTCTGTAACCCAACATAGAAGATGCATGATGTATATATTTAACGAGTAAATAAAGGGTTTTCCAATAAGAGGTGTTATTTTGATACTCAAAGAAAAATGGCATTTTTTGAGATAAATGATCGGATATTTATTTCATTATAAAGAGGAAGGTATGCCGTTAATAATTGGACACAACATCAGCCAAATGGCCGCCACGACCACGCTTACAGGACCATATCCTTTTCATGAAATTTTCCATAACCGAATCGCAAAGTGGCTGCCCTATGTCCTCGATAGCCTCACGAATTCCATCTTTGAGGTCTTGAATCGACGCTGGGCTGTTGGCGTAGACCTTATCTTTCACGTGGCCCCAAAGGAAGAAGTCGCAAGGTGTTAAATCACAAGATCTCGGTGCCCAATTGTTTATATTAAAATTGTCAAAAGCACTAAAAAATTGATTTTTCGTTTGTTTTTTTTTTTTGTTTATAAAATAATGTTTTTAAAAATGTTTAAATGCATTATTGTTAAAATTATTGAGAAGCATCAGATTGCAAAATTATAACAAAATCTATTTAAGCATGGCAAAGATATACGCGAATAACCCAAAAATAAGACCATTTCCTCAAAAAACGTTGAATAACTAATTCCGTAATGTGAATTTTTTGAGAAAATCCTGAAATGCAGTTTTCTTACGATTGATTTGGTTATTACAGGTACGAAGTCTAATTAAAATCGTTAGAGCCGTTTCCGAAAAATTTTGAAGAAACCAAAATATTTGCATGGCAGTATCGACCGATACTGCTGCAATTTCACGTTCGATATTCGTACGAAGTTCATCAATCGTCACTGGCTTGTTGGCATAGACCATAGACTTGACGTAGCCCCACAGGAAATAGTCTTACGGCGTCAAATCGCACGACCGAGGCGGCCAAGCGACTGGACCATTTCGTGAGATAACACGTTCTCCAAACTTGGTTTCCACTAAATTGATTGTGACATTCGCTGTGTGGCTTGTGGCGCCGTCCTGTTGAAACCACATGTCCTCCAAGTCCATATCATCCAATTGGGGCCAAAAATATTCGGTTATCATTGAACGGTAGCGATCCCCATTCACAGTAACGTGCCGGTCTTGATCATCACGGAAGAAGTACGGCCCAATGACGCGCGCCGCCGGCCGATAAACCACACCAAACCGTATTTTTTTCGGGATGCAATGATGACTCATGGAGTACGTGTGGATTGCTGCCTGACCAATACCGAATATTTTGTTTATTGACGAAGCCATTCAGCCAGAAATGAGCCTCATCGCTGAAGATGATTTTTCGATGAAAATCCGAATCATTTTCAAGTTGTTTCTCAGCCTAATTCACGAACATACGACGCTTCTGGCGGTCAAGCGGCTTTAGTTCAATCAATCAATTTAATCTTGTAAAGATTTAGGCCAAGATCTTTTCGCAAAATTCGCCACAGCGACGTCACAGAGATGCCCAACGCTTAAGAACGACGTGTGAGAGACACATTTGGGCTTTCTGCAACTGAAGCCTCAGCGGCAGCAATATTCTCGACCCTACGGGCACTTCTTTCTCTTACTGGCACGGGAACATTAAATCATGAAATGGCAAACCTTACTGAAGAGAAATATCAAAAGAGTGGCAAGAAATATGTCGTCGTTTGCTGTCCCTGTTGCTCTAATTTTGTAGCGTATGCATACATTTTTATTAAGGATATAAAGGAAGGTGATTGTTCGTAAGTAGGGTAGGGGGTCGTTCGGTAAGCTCAGGTTTTTCTTAATTAAATATCCTTAGAATTAGTACATACTTAAATAGCTGTAGGTATGTCTGTTTACTACTTCATACTTGAGCATCAAAACTCATTATGTATCTGAAATTGGCTGAAATGTTATCTTTATACTGAGAAAACTCCTCCATCAATAACATAAATAATTGTTTTTTGCTTCTTTTAGTTTATCTTCAAGATAAATCTTAAAGGACAATGTTTTTTGGACCACCAGGCAAAGATTGATATCCTGGGATTTTTCCCATATCATCGTATTCCACCTTACATCACGGATATACGCACGCACCATTCCCATTTATAAAAATAATAATGTTTTTTGACTTGGTAATTTTTACTTTATACTGACTTATGGGACCTGTAATCATTATTTTCATCTTGGCAAGACTTTCCGCCAACAAGTCCATGTCATAATTTCATTGATCGTTCTTCTTATGAAATACTAAATGAATTATTAGAAAGATTGAACATAAAAGAGCACACGAAAAAAACCCTTTTCTCTGCCAAGTGCGTTTTCAACCAATCAGGTCTTCATCCTTAATAATTTCTTCATATAAAAACTTTGCGTTATTTCTATAATTTTCAACTTGAAACCAAGGTTATTCTGTTTACAAACAAAATGTGTGACTGCCGGGACTCATGGTAAAGATGTGTAAACATTAACGTTCGTCCGAAATTCGCATTTTGAATATAGAGCATACCACAAATAAACATACATAATGTAAACGTATCGTAACGTATTACTCGTAACGTGCTTCACGTAAAATGCTCATCCTGACTGCAGGCATAAATGTTTAAACATCAAAAAAGCAACATACGAGTATCCTGTCTGTAGAATCAAGACTTTAAAAAAAAAACCTACGAAGGATACAAAAAGCTCTTAAGCCTCTTTGATAAAATGTATTTGTGCGATGGTGAAGCCTTTGTGCATTTGTTGGAGTTCACTTAGTAATTAGTTTTCACTCATTCATTCCGGCCATCACGTGTTCGAAGAGTACCCCCTTATATCTGGATCAGAAATGAAATTCTTCTATATACACAAATTCGCAGACCTCTGATTTCTATTATTGGACAGTGATTATATTGTTTTCTTTCTTCTGCAATTTTGTAGATTTCAGTTACACAATAACTTAATCTCAAAAATTAAAACAAAAATTGTGAGAAAAAACAATAAACTTAATTAATTTAATTAGTTTGTTGATACGCGGCTAGATATCCATCAGCACAATGAATGCGGTCTTATGAACATTGTTATCCTGTCTATCTCAGTCCGCCCGCACTCGGCTAGAACCTGATGTTCAAAGCAAGAGCTCTATTGTTTCAGAATTTTGTTGGTGACAGATTCGCTGGAATGGAGTGAATGGAACTGAGAACATTCCATTGTAAATTATAATTAATTATTTCGATATAAGTTGGGCGTCATGCACGAGGCAGTGGTTTTCAATGGAAAAACCATCGTCAAAATTCTATTTATGTAGCTAAAAGTAGTAGATGCTATGCTTTTGATTTTTATGTTTTTTTTTTTGTGTTTGGATGGGTCACTATAAATTTTCTATGCCAAATTCACTTGATTATATTTATATGAAGAATATTTTTCGAGTGTATAGAATTTTCCATTTCAAATGAAATTTAATTTAATTTCCATTAGGTATAGTCTCAATTTTCCTGTTAGTCGAGTCAATATTAAGCGAAAAGTGGGATGAAGCCAGTTTTTATTCTCAGAAACAAACATTTCCGGTTGTGATATGTAATTTAATTATTGGGAATTTTCGTTGTTAATATAAATTATTTGAAATTAATTATGTTCGTCCTGAAATGATTAGCAAAGTTTCACTAGAATTAACAAGGATAAACGTGATGGAAGGTCAAAGGTCTAAAACATAAGAAAGATATTGAGTTTCTTACGTTTGGAATAAATAGGCTTTTGAAATATGCAGCTACTAGAAAAATGTATGTTTAAATCATTATCATTACTTTAATACTTTATTACTATTAAATAAATACGAAACAAAGATTTATTTTGTCACGCGTAATCTCAAAAAGTATTTTACTAATTTTCTTGAATTTTGTTTCATTTTTTCACCTTTGTTATTTTTAGAAGAATGTTTAAGATTATTTTTTTGGTTAATTTAATTTGTTCGTTAAATTAGATTATTATTTTTTTTTTTAAATTTAGTGTCCACTTTTTTGTTGAGGTTGACCCACATATTCAATTATACTTTTTAACTTGTAAAATATTTTAGAAAAGTGAGAATTGTGTTATAAAGTCAATAGTTGTACACTAATTTTAATTCGATTTAATCGCAATCACCGAATCGTTGTTTTCTTCCATTTCATTATCATTCCAGCGTTTTTGCATTTCCTCTTCCTCCTCTATGTCTATCTCTATTTGTTTTCAATTTCTATCCCACTCAATCGTTCTCTGCTTCATTTAATTGTTGACTGTTTAATGTTTATTTTGAATTCATGCATAATTTAAGAGCAAGCGAAATACCCGAACTTAAAAAAATGGGCAAGAGTGAATGAATGGGCATGAGTAAAAGTGAGCGTTGCAAAAAAATAACATCATCTACTCTGAGCTGCTTTTTGTCATAGTCTGAGGTATGCTCTTCGAGTCCAGGATTTTACCAAAGAAGCAACAAACTTAAATTTATTTGCTGGTTCTTTACAATTTCTAAGGTGTTTTTTTTTAAAGGTATAGAACTTTAAGTTGGCAACACTATTTTAACTGAGGGCTATTTTGGCAGCTGTCAAGTGATTTATTTTTAGTTTGGTTTGGCATTTCAATATGAATAGACTGACGCCTGAACAACGCTTCCAAATGGGCCCATAACAAGATTGCCGTTGATCCCAATTTTCATAAGCGAATTTTGTTTAGCGATGAAGCTCACTTTTGGTTGAGTATATATATAAATATGCTTATAGTTATGTATAGGTACATTTATACAATTCATATAATCTTATAACCTTAGATTTATACAGGGTGGGGTGACACCCCTTTGGACTTTTTTCTGTGGGGGGCCGTGAAGAGCCGATGTTATGCCAAAAATACGTAAACGATTCAAGCACTAAGGGCCAATATCTTCCAAGCAATCCGTGAGCTACAGCCCGAAACCATCAAATAGTTCTTGGAAAATTTGAGTGACAGAATGCGCTACTGCGAAGCCAGCCGAGGCAGCCACTTGAACGACGTTGTGTTCCATAATTAAATGGAATGTTTGCTCTTATACTAATAAAGCCATAATACATGGACAAAAAATAATTTTTTTAATTTTTTCCATTTTTAAAAAGAATCTTGCATCTGGCCCACCCTGTATAATTCAAATGTTTAGCAGTTTCTCCTAACTTACCGCCTAAGATAGCAGACGTCGCTAAAAAACAGTCTGAGATAGAAGACGTCACTGTAGCTAACTACTTAAAACCGGGGTATCTATTGTTCTGTTTGGAACCTAATGGAGACTCACCATCAAGTACTCGTGATTGGTATTTAATTTTACTATGGCGGTTTCTCATATATATTCCGATATAAACCAAGTGTGAACTATAATTTCACAGAAAAAATAATATTAATATTCTCTTATACCAACGATTGACTCTTTTCTAGAGTTATTTGTAGCGGTTTCGGGATTGCTTGGCATGCAATTTAATAAAAGGCGGCGGTGAAGAGTACCACTCCTCATTGTTATCTACTATGCAGAATATATTACTTTTTTTTAGTGGGCGTGTCAGAGAAAGTGGACATTTACTGTGATGAAACCCTATGCTATCCTTTAACATGTCTACGTTGACTGGTTCAGATTTAATAGATTTAAGACCGCCTCTCCTTACAACTTGGACCACCGTTCGCCATGAAACTGAAGCAATTTTGCAGAACCGGTACTGATCTATAACTTTAAAACTATTTGTTTTAGCAGAAAAGGCGAAAGACCACAATTCTTTTATCTTCTTGTAAATATTTTTCCTGTGAGGCTTCCTAAACATGTTACGAACCCAAGTGTCGTGCCTGGGCGAAACGCATTTGGACTTAAGGTCGCAATAAATTTTAATTTCAATTTAATTCGTTACAGTCCAATAAAATAAAAATAAAATGCATTTCTATTGTTTTCGTTTTCCTGTTCTTGTCTGGCCTGCAGTTGCATTTAAAACCTTGTTATATGTCTAGACAATAGACGGTTAATTAGTCCTTCATATCGCACGCAAAACTAAAAAAAGAGAAAAAAGAGAAATATAAAACCTTTAACAAAAGAAATTCATATTTTAGAGTTCGACAACTTCCGAAGTTCACATTATAGAGATGACAATGTAAAGTTTTGGCGGTTCACATTTTAGAGAAATTCACATTAGGTATAGGTAATTCACATTATCGAGGGGCTACTGTACGATTTTTTTTTCTAACGAAAACAAAAATATATTTAATTAATATTGGATAGAACAACCAGCAAGCAGAAGTTCAAAACAAAATTTAACACAAAAAAACTTTGTTATTGGCATTTGGCTGTACTGTTTGTTGTTGTCAACTCAGATGTCTTATGTCAGAAAGATTCAAAAATGGATGTGTTCGTTGATTTCTCTGCATAATTACTCCTTTACACTTGGTTAACACTGACCTGGAAGTGTATTTAAACATTTTTTTTTTCAAGTTCAGGTGCAAATTGAATTATTAAATCCAGTCTTAAAAGCAGTCAAAAAACAGTTGACTGGATTTGTTTTTCATTTGCAGCTAGCGGCGATAAAATCCAGTCAAATCTGGTTGGAAACCAGTCAAAATGGCAACACTGAAGATAATTTAATCTTCCCTCTTCTAGAGCTAGATGAGATTAATCCTATTGTGAAACGGATTAATTAATTAATACAAATTAAAAACTGACTCAAAAACAACACTCTTCGACCATAGATATTTTCGTTACTTCGACCATAGACATTTTCGTTAGATGCAGCTAAAAATACTTGCATTGTACTAAAATTAATATACTTATATATTACTTAATGCATTTGTATATGCTTCTCTTTATTTCCTTATAAAGGGTTTTCCAATAAGAGGTGTTATTTTGAATAGCCCGCTATTTCGGTAGCTGTCATTTTTATAGCTGTCATTTTTTGACATTTGACAAGTAGAAACTACGCCATTAATAAAAATGGAACGATACACGCTTCAACAACGCATTGAAATTATTAAAATTCATATATAAAAATGGTGAAAATTTGGCAGAGACGGTTCGTAAAACTAAAACATTTTTGGATCGTCGTGAAGCACCTTGTCGGACCGCAATACAGAAATTGGTGGACAAATTCGAGCTGTTGGGACAAGTTAGTGACGTGAAGAATAAAACCCGTGCACGTCGCTCAAGAACAACTGAGAATATTGCTGTTGTAGCCCAAAGTGTTGAAGAAAACCCAGGTTTGTCCATTCCTCGTCGTTCTTTGGAATTAGGCATTCCACAAACGTCATTACACCGTATTTTGCATAAAGACTTGGGTCTTAAGGCTTATAAAGTTCAGTTAACACAAGAACTCAAGCCGGCTGATCATCAACAACGTCGTGTCTTTGCTGATTGGGTCCTTGAAATTCATGAAAATGATCCGGAATTTCATCGAAAAATCATCTTGACTGATGAGGCCCATTTCCACCTCGGAGGCTAGGTCAACAAGCAAAACTGTCGCATCTGGGGCTCGGAAAACCCAACAGTTATTGTTGAAAAGCCTCTCCATATTCAACGCGTGACTGTTTGGTGCGGTTTATGGTCCGGCGGGGTCATTGGACCTTACTTTTTCGAAAATGAGGCTGGAGCAACAGTTACGGTCAATGGATTGCGCTATCGAGAGATGATTAATGATTTTTTATGGCCGGAATTGGATGGTATTGATCTGGACAACGTTTACTTTCAACAAGACGGCGCTACGTGCCACACAAGCAATGAAACCATCGATCTTTTACGGGAAAAGTTTCCGGACCGTGTTATCTTTCGAAGAGGTGATCACAATTGGCCACCGAGATCTTGTGATTTAACACCTTGCGACTTCTTCCTTTGGAGCCACGTGAAAGATAAGGTCTACGCCAACAGCCCAGCGTCGATTCAAGACCTCAAAGATGGAATTCGTGAGGCTATCGAGGACATAGGGCAGCCACTTTGCGATTTGGTTATGGAAAATTTCATGAAAAGGATATGGTCCTGTAAGCGTGGTCGTGGCGGCCATTTGGCTGATGTTGTGTTCCATTATTAACGGCATACCTTTCTCTTTATAATGAAATAAACATCCGATCATTTATCTCAAAAAATGCCATTTATCTTTGAATATCAAAATAACATCTCTTATTGGAAAACCCTTTACCTTTGTTAATTCTCATGTTCTTGTGGTCTCTTTTCTTTTTGTTGCGTCTTATACGAAACACTCTGTATTAAAGAGTGAACAATTATGGAATAAATATTTTCATTCAATTGGAAGACGAAATGTAAACAATAGATTTTTCCATTGATTTTTATTCTTTCGATATTTCAACTTTTAATTTTTTTTTTTACAGTCTAATGTTATTAATTTTATGGAAGAAAAACGTGAAAATATTTTTAAGTAGTATCGTAAGGATTCATCATTTTTATTTTTAATACAAAGCCCAACACAAAACCAAATATCTTCTCATCTCATTTCAAATTATTTTCAACTTTATACACTTAACACAATGTCTGTCTCACCATAAAATCCAAAATTATACATTTCTGTGGTGTATCTGTGGGTATGGACTGAAATTATAACCTAAAAATGAAAACCTCAAAAAGCATTCGTTAATAAATTATTCCCATCACAGCCAACAACAACTGGCATTAGCATATCCCTCAAAATTTCTGACAGCTATGATGATGATGGTATTCTAGTATATTGCATTGTGTCTGGTATGCAAATAGAAATATCAGAATATAGATGGAGACGGGGATACCCTACGCCGCCCTAACCTCTCCTTCGTGTATTTCATTTCGTTTCGAAAGGATAATTTATCTTACCACCCACCAATATAGTCTATACAAGTTGAAAGCCCTCTACTATACATATTAAAGCCAAGGAAAGGAGTTGTGCTCTCCAATTAGAGCATAAAAAGCAGACAAAAGCTGGCAACTAAGCATCATCTCAGACTTTTTCAAGAACCGGAGATGCACTTGTTAGATAGGAAACAAAAAAAAAAGAGACTTCATTATTAAAATGCATATGCCACCCTCCCCTCACACTTTGACTGGGTGCATTGTTCTTATTTTTTTTTTTTTGTGTAAACTCAGAAATCGCAAGTAACAGAGAAATTATAGAGCGCAGCGTAATAGTTTTTCCTTGCTTTATAAGGCAAAGTCATAATTTTATTCAAAATTAACACTACGGTGCTGGAGAATTTCGAAAAAATTGGGTTTCGTCATTGGTCGGTCGGTGTATGTCTGTTTTTCCAGTGCAATTTGAGCTAGAGCCTTAACGGGTAGACTGATTTATTTCAAATTTGGTACCAAACCTTTTTATGGGATTCTCTACAAGATAATGTTGAATTTTTGTTTTAGCTCATCTAGAACTGGTATATGTAGATGCCATACAAACCATTTTGGTTCTTTTCGAATTTTCTCCAAAATGGCAATAAAGATTTTTATTAAACTTCGTAAATGTTATGTCTTAAGCAATGGAAGTGATACTGCATTTAAGGTTTTTACCATAAACTCCGGGTAAGGGAAATAGAGTTTTGACGTTTTTTTTTGAAAAAAAAAAAAAAAAATTGTAAAGGGTGTTTTTTTTTTGAGGTGTGTTTTTTCAATCTGGCAATACTTTTTTCGGAGTAATTTTAAAAACATAATGGCAAACCCTTATCTTAATAATGAAGCTTAATTCTTGGCCATAACCTTAAATTATATGCGTTTTATTTCTTCTTAAAAACCACACGTCTAAAAAAAACAACCTTTATTTTTTGAGATATTCACGTATAATATCATTTTAATAGCTTATAACATTTTATTATTGTTTAGCAATTCGATGAATTTAAATAGTTAAAATAATGTTTAACTTTTAAAAATATTTTACAAATATATCTAGCGTTTTTTTTATAAACAAAAGTAATAAAACAAAAAAGCATTTTTTAGTAATTTTTAATTTTTTCACTCTTTCGCTGTCTCTCTCTTTTTCTCTTTCTCTCTCTCTCTTAAAGTACATTTTCAAGTCCAGCCATATTACAGTTTTGAACTCCAAGAACAAGTAAATGCGATCCAGTCGTGCATTTTATTTTTTAAAGTGATTTTTTTGTTTTAGTGATTTTACTTAGAAAAATGCTGTGCAGCTATTCGAATGAATTTAACTATGAATCGCATTGAATTTGATTATTAATTCGTAGTTGTATTTACTTAAATGATTTCAAGTAGGACGAGTTTCCAAATAAAAAATATGTATCAAGTTCGAGAGGGATATCTCAGAATAAGAGTTAACTGAGGTGTATGAGTAAAATTTTGCTTTAAACAAACATTACAATATTCCTATACTTTCTTATTTATTTAAATTCAAAATAAAATACAAATACATATATGAATAACCATAAAATTTTAGATTTTGCATTCTCAGTGCACATTATTTTTTATTGGAAAAATGACATTTTAAAAGGCGAAGAAAGAAATAAAAAATATTATAAATAAAATAAAATAAAATAAAATAAAATCAAAAAAAAAATAAATAAAATAAAATAAAATAAAATAAAATAAAATAAAATAAAATAAAATAAAATAAAATAAATTAAAATTAAATTAAATAAGAATAAACCAAGAACACGTTTGGGATGCGAACGCACGCCACTGCGAAAAATAAATTTCGATTAATTTTTAATATTTATGTTTAGTTTAATTTTAATTGAAAGCCATGACTTTTATGTTTTTGGTTATTACTACCTCACTTGTGAAAGTTGTTAAGTAAATTTTCTTTCTCAGGTCTGAAGATAATCATGGTCACTTGGAGGTAATAGCACCCCATAAAGTGCCTTTTTTAAACTGAATTGAACAGAAGGTTATTAATTTTAAATGTGAGGACCTCAAAAAAGAATGAAAAACTTCGGGAAGATGCTAATTAGGTCCAAGGCCGGAGGAGTAAATCATAAAGACTTGTAGTACCTACTTGTCAAAGGCAGATTTTCCCCCATTACGGCAAAATACGTCATACACTTCATACTTGAGGTAGACGCCCGCCTTAGTAATGGTTAGCCCGTCAAGTCGGAGGTCTGGGTAAGATTTCACCTAAAAAAAACTGTACAAAACAGTAGAAAATTCAATAAAAAAAAAACATATGGCTGGCCAACTTACTGAAACTCTTTGGACTTTTATGAGGTCACTAAGACCTTTCAGATGAGATATTTGTTTGCGAATATCCTATAAATGAGTTGCCAAAAATCACCGAAGATTTTTGGCACCGATGATTTTTGGCACCTCATTGATTACAAATTTTATATATTGACCTTTTTTGACCAAATACTGATCTTTTAGATAGCATAATAATAAACATCCCACATATGGGGTGGTAAGATCCTAGAGCCATTTTTTTTTTTGTCTACCAACTCTAAGCCAATCGTGCAAACGAAATTTTAACTCACCTCGATAAGTTTAGCATTTTGTTGTTTTTTTTTTTCACTAGGAACTCTAAACTAGTGATTTAATTAGGCTGTGCTCCTCTGTTAACTTTTTATTTAAAGATGAAAAAATACCCTGAGTGTGTCAATTTAAAATTGAGAAATCCTGTGTTGACACAATTTTAAATCAACTTGAGCCTCTTCAGTAGATACGTATTCTTCTTTATTTCAGTACGTTTATTGTATAAAATCGAAAAAAAAAGCTAAAGGTAGTTGCGTATATCAGCGCCCACATCCCTTCCGCTGAATTTTAAGTGAATCTTTCCACATCCACATTCTAAATAATTCATGAGAACATATTTCACCAGATATGTACCTTCGTTATTATTATTTTTTAACACACAAACATTATCCATGCAATGACATCAAAAGATACATTTTTAATTTATGGTAATGTTAAAAAAGGTACATTCGAACGAATACCGAATTCAAGATGGAGTACGACCGAACCCAGGCAGGTGCGATTTACATATCAACGATATTCAAAGTACCAAATCATCCTATTTCAACACAGCTAAAAAAAAAAGAAAACATTTTTTTTTTCCTTTTGTTTGTGGATAAAACCAGATTATTTTCTTTTTAAAAATCAATAAAATATGCAAAATAACGGTATGACAGAAAGTAATTGGATTCCAGATGAAATGTTTAAGGGAACAAAAAAAAAATTGCTCAAAAATACAGTATTTGTACTCTTCCCATTTCTCTCTCTCTCTCTCGATTTCCCACATCGATTTTCATCAATTTCTCATTTCATCAAAATTATTATTCAAGAAAAGGAGGTGATTCGAATATCATAAAAGGTATGCTAAATGTACCTAGGTATATGGTGTATGGAAGATGGATGATATTCGCAGATACATATATACCTTGAAATGTTTATTAAACCTCGAATAAAAATAAAATCATGTCCCTTGCTCTGAATACAGGATATTCTTCTTCTATTTGTGTTTAAAAATAACTGAGATTGAGATCCTTTTGTAAACTTTTCCATTTTTTTGGTGTATGATTTTAGTATCTATCTTTATAGGTGTATTGTTGCGTTTGTAGGTATATGAAGAACCTTGGGCTCGGGGGCAATGTTTTTATTGAAAATTTATTCAATGTTAGGTATTTTGCTTTACCTCTTGAAACAGGTACAAAAATGAAAATGTTTATTCCTTTATTTTCCTTGAAGAACACAGATTCCTTAATAAATTCTTTAAATAATCAAAAAAAAAAAAAAAAAAAAAATTGTTATAAGCTTTGGGAAGAACGACAAGAAAATTGTAATAAAACATGAAGAGATGTAAATCTGGAGAACAAAACAGGAAACAGGAAGCAGAGGTAGGTACCTACCTACCGCATGAATAATGACAAGCAAATTGAAAAGGATATTTATGGATGGAATCAAAGTTAAATATGCGTGGGATTTTTTTTTTCTCTTCAAGGATAGATGAATGCATTTATATAATTATTAAAAAAAAGCATCATCAGTGTTATGACTAGGCGTACTGCCTATGATTCTACAAAAACAAGGATGAATTTTGAGATGATATTTGATGAGTTTTTAATAAATTTCACGATTTATCTATAGGTTGTATCTTAAGGTAGATGGTTTTTATATACGTTTCAGCATTTTAAAGGTGTGAATAGTCTATTAACAAAGTAAATCACATGTGACGGTCTTGGTGAAGTTGATTAGTTTCAAAGCCACGCGACGTAGATGTGGACGCAAAATTTTAAATAAATAAAATATAAAAGTTTTGCAGTCGCATGAAATTCCACTCTATTCTTTCATTTTGGCATGTGTGTTATTTTTGTGAGATGGTATGGATGTACTTTTGGGAACATTTTATGATTCAAAACATCCATAACCATCCATAACGTCATCAGTAACTTTAATTTTGTGTCAGAAATAATGGACTGTCACAGCACAACTATTCTACTCATCATATAGCATAGACTAGCGATATCACATATCCCCACAGAAAATAGTCAAGCGGCGTTAAATCGCAGGATCTTTGAGGCCAATTCACGGGTCCGTAACGTGAAACTATGCGGTTACCAAACGTTTCCTTCAATAAATCAATTGTGGCACGAGTTGTGTGACATGTTGCGCCGTCTTGTTGAAAACACAGCTCCTGCACATCATGGTTGTTCAATTTATGAACGAAAAAGTCAGTAACCATGGCTCTATAGGGTTCACTATTGACTGTAACGTTCTAGCCAGCATCGTTTTTAAAGAAGTACGGACCATAATTGTTCCACCAAACCAAAAAGCACACCAAAAAGTCGGTTTTTGTTGATGTAACTGTGTCTCAATATACACTTGAGGATTATCATCATTCCAAATATGGCAGTTTTGATTATTGACTTATCCATTCAACCAAAAGTGAGCTTCATCGCTAACAAAATTCGCTTATGAAATTTGGGATCAATCTTGTTTTGGGCCCATTTGGGCAAAATTTTGAAGCTTTGTTCAGACTATTCATGTTGAAATGACAAACCAAACTTAAAATAGGTAAATCACTTAACAGCAAAACAGACAAAATGGCCGCCAGTTAAAATAGTGTTGCCAACTTAAAGTTCTATAATTTAAAAAAAAACAGCCTTTATAAATTGCTCTCTTAAGCTGAAAATTGATGCTCACCACCTCTTAATTTATATAGTCAAGCTCTTCTAAAATTCCGTTCATCTTATATATGTATGTGGTTTAAATTCTGAGATTCTCTAAATATTCTCAATTGAAAAATAATCTTCCCTTCTCTTACGCAACTTATCAAACAACATAATATAATTATCATCTCACATGTCACATTATTTGAATATTTTAGTTTACCTCCTAATGTGGTTTTTTTTTTTTGTTTTATTATCAACCAACAATTCCGATAATTTATGTTATTTTTCTTTGTGTAATTTGCTTCTCTCAAAGGAATAAATATTTAGCTTTAAATTCTAAAATTAACAAAAAAGAAACATCTTCGATTTATTTTCACATAAAGCTTATTTGAATTTACAACAAAATAAAACCCATCACACACGATTTTGGAAAAAAATATTATTGTTGTCGTTGACAAAAGCAGTAAAATGAACAATATACATAAGAATGCCTTCGAGCTGTATTTATGTATATTGTGGTTTTACTTAAACGGATATTTAAACAAAAAAAATATGAAAGCACTCAAAAGTTCACTTGTAATATCAAAACCCTAATAAATACGGCTTCATGTGTGTTGACGGGATTAGGATAAAATTGATAAAGAAATTCTAGAAAATTCGAAGCCAAAATAATCCAATCGACAACGTGTGGGTGCAAATTTTAAAGACAAGAACTGACTTTCTCTAATCAATAAATATTTTGTTTTTGTATTTTGTCAAAAATATGCAATCAAACGACTCTAAACGTTTGCTCGGTAGGTAATATTCTGAAATAAAAACAAAAATTCTCCAACATGAATTTCAGAAAAGCAGTAATTATTAAGAAACAAGAAGAGAATAATCGGTCTTTATTGCACCATCAGTACAGCAAAACAAATATCAAATAGAAAAACCATGATAAAATCCTTAATTAAGCCTTTGAGAATTCAGACCAGTCCACTGTTTTCAAAAAAAAAAAAAATAAAACAAAACACATTTCCCAGATTATCCTTGGTAAATCACTGCAATCTCCCGAGATATATTTTTGTCCTTATGCTTTTGCACAACATCCAAATAAAAATATTACATTGAAGTCTTCTCTTCACATTCTAAGGTAAAAATCAAAATAATGAATAGTAAAATACGAAATCCTGCTTTTCCACAAAAATAATTCTTCACAGTAGCTGGTGGATAACGAATGTATATCCTAACGATAGGAAAAACAAAAAAAGAATCTGTCTTTGTCGAAAGTCCATATCAAAAGGGGAATCAAGCTTAAGTGCAACGATTTTATTCGCTTTTTTTGCAAAGATTAAATTGTAAAACATCGCTCAAACGATTTTATATTTCGAATATAAAAACTTTGAATATTATGATGGTTTTATAAGCAACTTCGAACGGGACGTCAACTATATAGATAAGCTTCGCAAGAAATTAAGAAATAATATATAAATAAATATAAAAGCACACTAACAAAATATTATCAAATAAAAATTATTTTATCAACATTCAAATTTGCTAAAAATATAAACACACACAAACATATCGAGATGAAAAAGTTTTCTTTTAAATTTACTATTCGAATATAAAAATAATTTTCAAAATGAATACCATGTTTTGTATGCTTACCCCATTTCACCCTATAAACAGCTAAATTCTGAAAAACGTAAGGCTCCCACCCCGAGGCCACACCAGCCGGTACTAGCTTGGCTGGCCATCTGGGAACACACACTGCCCTTCAAGTTCGTATCTGTGAACTGGCTTTGACAGAACGTAGGGGGCATTCCACTTGCCAACGAGTTGCTTACAAGTGGGTCGTTCTTTTTCTCTACTATAGTTACCTATGGTTGATCTTTCAAACAAAATGGGTTCACAAAAAAATGGCAATACATTTGTAATGCATACTCAAGAAAATAGGTTGTTATTACATTGAATTTATTGCAAAAATTACTGTCAGTATCGACACTTTTAAAATGCATATAAAAATTGTAAACTTAATTTCTTTGCACCTCAGAAATTTGAATAAAAGGAATGATAAAAGTCGACTATAGTTAAAAAATGAACACACTTCTGGCTTCTCTACTGGCTGCTCAAGTGGCTTCGAAAAAGGCAAGCCAGTTGACGAGCAAGTTGCTTAAGTTTGGTGTGTATTAGTAAAAAGAGTTTAGCGCGTTGCGACTGGCTAGCCAGTACTGACTGGTGTGGCCTCCGGGTTAGACAATCCTTCATCTTGAATCTTTCATGTTTAAAATCGGATATGTGGTTGCTGAGATTACCCAGGACATACAAACAATCAAACGAACAAACAAATTTTTCCGCTTTTTTAAAACATACAAAGGGTGTTTTTTTTTAGATTTAGGTATAGAACTTTAAGTTGGCAACACTATTTTAACTGACGGCCATTTTGTCAACTGTCAAGTGATTTATTTTAAGTTTGGTTTGGCATTGCAAGAATTGAAGCCACAGGATCACCTAGGAAGGCGTAGATTCGGCGAATGAGCCCAAAACAAGCCGTTGCCGTTGATCCCAATTTTCATAAGCAAATTTTGTTTAGCGATGAAGCTCACTTTTTGTTGAATTGATACGTCAATAAAAAAAAAACTGCCATATTTGGAGTGATAATAATCCTCAAGTGTATGTTGAGACACCGTTACATCCACAAAACTGACTGTTTGGTGTGCTTTATGGTTTGGTGAAATAATTGGTCCGTACTTCCTTAAAAACGATCCTGGCCAGAACGTTACAGTCAATGGTGAACCCTATAGAGCCATGGTTACTGACTTTTTCGTTCATAAATTGAACAACCATGATGTGCAGAAGCTGTAGGTTCAACAAGACGGCGCAACATGTTATACAGCTCGTGCCACTATTGATTTATTGAAGGAAACCTTTGGTAAATGCATAGTTTCACGTTACGGAACCGTAAATTGGCCTCCAGGATCGTGCGATTTTACGCCACCTGACTATTTTATGTGGGCATATCGGATATGTAAAGTCACTAGTCTACGCCGATAAGCCCGAAAAAAATGACCACTTGGAGGACAACATTCGCCGGGTTATTGGCGATATACGGCCACAAATGTTGGAAAAAGTCATCGAAAATTGGATCTCCAGATTAGACTACGTCTGAGGCAGCCGTGACGGTCAAATGTTTTATTCCATTTCAAAGTTTTAAACCTCTAAAAAAGATACCCTTTCCTTTCTTTGTTTAAATCAAAAATATTAGTTATTTATATAAAGGGTCCGCCAAATAAGCTGTGTTGCACGTTGCGTCGTCCTGTTGAAACCAAATGTTGCCAATATCCTCCTCTTCAATTTTTGGAAACAAAAATTCGTTCAAAGTGGCCCGATAACGATCGCCATTGACTGTAACGGCCACTCCTTGCTCATTTTCGAAAAATGGCCCAATTATGCCTCTGGACCAAAATCCGCACCAAACAGTGACTCCTTTTGGGTGTATCGGCTTTTTAATGTATGCGTGCGGGTTTTCTGTGTCCCAAATGCGACAATTTTGCTTGTTTACTACCCGCCAAGATCAAAATGAGCTTCATCTGAAAAGATGATTTTTTTGGCAAAATCGGCATCTTCTCTAAGTCGATCGCAGGCCCACTTAGCGAAGCGTATACACAACCATATTCGTTCAGCGGAAGGATAAAACTAATTATAATTATCTGTCAAATCAGACATGAGCTAAGTTTTATCATTCACGAAACTAGTTGAAAAAAAAAACTTTAGATGGCGGACCCTTTACATAAATTGCAAAGTCTGAATAAATAAATCCATTCATTTGTGTAAAAAGTTTTTGATCTGACATAAAATCCCCCTCCCCTCCCTAATACTTCTCATAGCTGCCAGTCTTGCGCGTCTCGTCGTTGCACCAGTTTCGTCTTTGTTTTAGCAAATAATCAGTCCATCTTTTCTTTGGTCGTCCAAATGGTCTTCTGCTCTGCGGTGGTATCCATTTTACGAAATATATTTTTTTTTAATATAATTGTTAAATAAGAAATGTATAGTAAAATTTCTTAAAATTAAAATGTTTGTTTGAAAAAAAAAAAAAACATTTCAAAAGTTATCCCAATCTTAGGTTTATAGGTACATGATTCAATCAAAAAGTTTATTGATGTAGGTATAAACATTAATCAGGCATATCATTGCCTTCTATGGAACAATCACTCAACTTGCCAATTGACGTCAATCTAGAAATTTTAAATTGAAAGCAATTTTTATAAGACTCCTCACTCAATATTATTGCTTCGGCAAAACTTTTTCGAAAACTTTTCAAATTGGAAAAGGATACAATTTGTCACAGAACCAAGCCAATTTTGAGGAATTGCTAACCAAATACCTACGAATATAGACATAGAGAAACAAAATATAAAGATAGGTTGATTGATACGAGAAGATGAGAGATGAGTAAACTGATGTGGAAATTGCAAAGTCATAACTTTTTGGAAAGTTTTTTTTTTTATTTTTTTTTATTTACGAGTGAAGGTATACATCACGTTTATCAGAACTGAAGCGTAATTGAGTAAATTGTAGAGGTTTTTTGATTATAGCGAAATTCTTCAAGAAAGTGGAAAAGTAAAGAAGTATGGTGATTGAATATTAATTTTCACAAGCTGGTTAAATTAAAAATACACATAGCTGGTAAGAATACCTTTTGAATTCATAGATTTCGTATGAAGCTTTTCCCAACTAACAATTTAACTTGTATAAGTTTCTAAAGAAGCTATTTTCAGACTGCTATAGCAACAGTGAAAGGCCTTATGCAAGTAATTTTGGCGCACATTACGCAAGCTATTTAACTTCTGTAAGACTTTTGTTGACAGGTGTTATAACAGCAAATAGGTTGTCATTAAATGCAATTAGCTTGGCTCAGCAGGGTATTTTATGACAGCTAATGCTAATAGCTTGCTTTGGATGTTATAAAAAGGCCCTACAAAAGCCATTTGATGACAGTTATTGCTAAAAGCTTGCTTAAGATGTTATAAAAGGGCTCTAACCAAACCCTTTAATGACAGCTATTTGCTAGTAGCTTGCCGCAAGTGTTTATATAAAGGTTAAAGTAAAACAAATTTGGAAATAAAAAAAAAATATATTATTTTTGTATTGTTTAAGTATTTGTGTTTTCATTGCATTATTTTTATTTGTATTGTATTTTTAAATATATTCCTCTTCGCAGTCAGCTCCCGAAACCTTTTCCATTGCATTCTGTAATGATTGAAGTCATATTTTAATTATAAAATTTTTTATTTACCTGTGTTTGAACTCGAGACCTTCCGCGTACCACACTCCAGCACTCTACCACTACGCCACTTCGTTGTTGAGAAAAATGTCATCAAATGGGAACTACTTGATAGCATATTAATTTAGTTTGCATAAGGCCTTTAGTGGCAAGCCTTACACAAGTTGTTTGCTTTGACTTGTCGTGGAGAGCTTTATAGCAGCTATCATAGCTTTAATTTTCAGTAAGCAACTTCGGAAGGCCTTATACAGGCAATTTTTAAACTTTATCTACAAGCCTTGTATAGAACTTGCCAAACTCACTTTAAAAGGCCTTAAAGCAGCTATTTCCTAATTTTCAAAGTGTGAAATATGTAGCTTGTGAAAATATGCTTTATGCAAGCTCTATACAAGCTATTACTTGCCAAATTCGAAAAATTGGACCTTATACAGGCTAAATTGTTAGTTGGGTTCTGAACCCATTTGTAATGGGAGGTATATGGGTGAGTGCAAGAAAGAGATATAAGCAAGAGAGAGAGATAAATAGAAGTCAGAAACAGAACTAAAGTTTTTCTTTTGAATATAAGAGGAATTTGTTTTCAGAACCGTTCCATAACCGTTCACACGTATCGAATTGTTCTTCTGGATTTACAATCGCGAGTGAATTCGTTTGAATGGGACGTCGCCATTTGTGGGAAAAACACCTGATTTGCTTAGGTATAAGATTACACTAATATGAGTTACACAAACAAAAAAAAATTCTAATGCATGGGAATTTCACCACGGCTGGTGAATAAATTTCCCGTCGATCGCAGTAAAAAATAATAGAATACATTTCTATGTAAATATATGTTTCACAAATAACAGACTTCCACGACGGTGACTCTCATATTTTAAAATCTATTCCAATCAAGGTTTTTGAAGGCATATAGACACCAAATTTCTATTTTCAACAGGTAATCGTAAATACTTTCTTAACATACCACAAGGAGATACATAATCAGTGATGGTAGATGAAATTAACAAAAAATCCTTCGGCATAATCAAAAAATCCCTATTTTTCCCTCCACCGACAAAGTGCAAAAAATAACATTCTTAGAAAATTGAGTTACTGGTTGACAAAAAATAATTAATCAATTTTTTTTTTTGAGATATAATAAATGGAAAGTGAATGTTAAAATTTAAAAAACCGAAATATTTAGTAGTAAAGTTCTGAAATTAGGTAACTACACATTCATCAAAAATCCGTCCATTTTACCCTACGGTGTCATTTTCAAATCGGAAATCCCTAAGTTTAGGGATATTCTCCTACGTTTACTATCACTGGAGGTAATTAGAACTATTCTCATTTAAGACTGTTAATTTATAGGATAATTCTTCAAAAAAAACCGAAACGAAAAAAACTATAAGAAGAAATATCCAATGCACTTTGAAGATGAAAGTACAAATTTAGAAAAAAAAACACATTTTGAGATAAGACTTTTCATTTTCAGTAAAATGTCCTTTCTATCCTTGTGGGAAAATCAGAATAAAAATAATTGTACAGGATACACAAACACTATACGTATACATACATGTATGTATGTATCTACAAAATATACGATATGAACATTTACATACGAAGAAACTGAACCAAAGCCACACATATTAAAGATTGGTATTTACCGTTACCGTTACCAGAATATATGCATATATGCAAATAAATTGATGCCATAGAAGATTCGGTTCTGTTTCACCATATTATTCACTTAGGTAGACACATCCTGCACCACTTGGTTGTGCAACATTGAGGTTTTATTTGATGTGGATAGATTTTGTGCAAGAAATGGGATACGTCTGTATCGCCTTTGTATATGCAATATGCATGTTTGTATATTTAGTACATTTTGTGCTGATATAAAGAAAATCTAATTTAAATCGCAAACATCCAGGCATGAAAGGTTGCATAACCCATGGAGTCATGCTGAAGAGGAATATAATACTAAAGTGGTAGAATTGCGGGATTTGCACAACTTAGCATTTTGTTTTCTTTTACAAAGATACACGAAATCCTTGCATTTATTTAACAAATGAATTACACTCAATAAAATTTCACATCTGTACTTCTATTAGAAAACTTCTTAGAAGGCTTATAGAAATTGGAAGATGTTGCAAAGTTCTATACTATTTATAACTAAACATTTCAAGTGGGGAATAATCAGAGAGAGATTCATTGTTTTTTTTTCCATAAAAACAGTTTATTTTTTTTTGCAAAGATTACAAAAGAACTTATACAAATGGATTGTCCATATAAGCTTTCAATAAAGCTTCTAAAGTGACATACACTTAAGGTATGTAAATTGTTACTAATATAGCATTTTTTAAATCACAGCAGTATGCAGTAGCATATAATAAAAAGCGTAAATTCAATAAAAAGTTTTTACTAAGATAACAACAAATTTTTAAACAGAAATATATTTTTTATACAAACATTTATAATTTTCGCTGGACCAAAGTAAATTTACGAAAAATATTTTTTTCAGTGCAGGAATCAGCATAAATAATACATTATGTACATATTTGCATTTGACTAAGACTCATGAAAATGAATGAAAACATTTAACTAAATGAATATTTATAGTAACTGATTCAAGTTCAACGTATTTGGCCAATTTTTATCTCTATTATTCTGCATTTGTATTTCGAATCATTTCAAATGGTTTTTGGCAATTTATGCTATCCCAATAAAAAATACTATAAGATTGCTTATTTTTAAATTGATTGATTAAAATTTTTATGACCGAATGTCACAACTTGGCGTTATTTCACTTTTGTTGAATTGAATTGAAAAAAGTCCGAATTTTAAATGTCAGCGTTATTTCACGGCACTGAGATAGATAGAGTTGATAGAAAGGTATAGGTTGGTAGAAATGGTGGCCCTGAAATACGCTGTTTAAGAATAGAAAGTGCTAAGAAAACAGAAGGACATTTTTTTGATGCAATACAAGTATGTACATAAGTATGTGTTTTTTTTAATGGTATAGAACTTTAAGTTGGCAACAATATTTTAACTGGCGGCCATTTTGTGAGCTTTCAAGTGATTTATTTTTAGTTTGGTTTGGCATTGCAAGAATTGAAGCCACGAGATCACCTAGCAAGGCGTAGATTCGGTGAATTGGCCCAAAACAAGCCGTTGCCTTTGATCCCAATTTTCATAAGCGAATTTTGTTTAGCGATGAAGCTCACTTTTGGTTGAATGGATACGTCAATAAACAAAACTGCCGTAATTGGAGTGATGATAATCCTCAAGTTTATGTTGTGACATCCACAAAAACTGACTGTTTGGTGTGCTTTATGGCTTGGTGGAATAATTGGTCCGTACTTTTTTTTAAAACGATGCTGGCAAGAACAGTCAATGGTGACCGCTATGGAGATATGATTACTGGCTTTTTCGTTCATCAATTGAACAACCATGATGTGCAGGAGCTGTGGTTTCAAAAAGACGGCGCAACATGTCTTACAGCTCGTGCCACAATTGATTTATTGCAGGAAACGTTTGGTAACCACAAGTTTCACGTGAATTGGCCTCCAAGATCGTGCGATTTAACTCCGGCTGACTATTTTCTATGAGGTTATGTGAAGTCGCTAGTTTACGCCGATAAGCCCGAAACGATTGACCACTAGGAGGACAACATTCGGTGGGTTATTGCCGATATAGGGCCACAAATGTTATAAAAAGTCGTCGAAAATTGGACCTCCAGAATAGACTACGTCCGAGCCAGCCGTGGCGGCCATAATTGTTTTATTTCATTCCGAAGTTCTATACCTCTAAAAAAAACACCCTTAATAACCTTTTAATTTCTTTCAACAGTGGCAGCCGTTCGAACGAATTTTGGACGAAAATCTTCCTTTTTTTGTTGATTTATTGATACATTTTGCTGTTAGCAAACTAATTGACATATTATATTCATTCACAACCGAAAACATTTATTTGTTTTATTGTTTATTATTGTCTGTTTGGATTCTTGAGTTTTTTGTCATATGAACTTCGAAAAAATTTTTATGAATTTTAAAGTTACCAAATACAACAATATAATCTAGTCAATCTCAAATCCCCTTTCAAAACTATTGTTCTTATTAGTTATTCTTATTTGATGTCGTTATTTGAGCGTTGTGCAAATTTTTACAAAAACTTTTACAAAATGCAAAGGGTCTTGTGTGAATTTTAAAAAATACGGTACAGGCAAAATAAAAATTTAACAAAATGTAGGGGTATTTTAGTAAAAATTTGGGAATCTTGGGTTTTTTTTTTAAATTTTTCTTGGGATAAATTTTGCTTTTCATCTGCTAACACTGATTCAGACCACATAATCTTTATACTTTCGAATACTAAAATAACAATTTTATTTTAAAATTAATTGGTCATGGAGAAATTCGTATTGTTTCATAAACTTAATTTTTTTAAAGAAAGAATTGTTAAATAATTGCTCTTAGTAATTTTTGGTCTAAAAAAACCGATGAAATATCGAAACTTTCTTAAAATGGAAGTGAACAACATAACCTTAAAAAAATAACTCAAAGAAATTATGGCGGGAGGTGGCGCGTCTTCCTTTTGGACTTGCTTCTAGTTTATTTGTTTTTATCATATTTTTTAACAATTAATAATCACCCTTTGTATTTTTCAAGATTGTCTTCGGCGTAGAATTCTAAATCAAAGGAAATCATAAAATGTGCCAGCACCACTAACGCGCTTAGGAGAACGTTGATTGTAAAGCATTTTGAAGCGGCGCGCGGATGTCGAATTGTCGAGATATACAGTCAACTATTTATACATTTTAACATTCTGTTGTATTACTTCCAACCCAAAACCACGGAAGGCTGGACATTACTGGAGCTCCAGTCGCACCCACCAAAGAAAAGAAAATGCACAACTGGATCGCACAAACGTCATGCTCATGTGTTTCAAGCCATAACGTGGCTAAACATTAAAGATTATATGAGTTAAAAAGTAAAATGATATAAAATATGTTTTTTTAAGACGTGTGATTTTCAAGAAGATTCACTAGAGTAAACGTGGTGCGAAACCGATCCATGGTTGCTCGAATTTATGCGATTATGTCGACCGAATATTGGACGCAGCGTGCGATGCGTCGCGCAAACCGAACCATTATTTTCGTAATAAATTTGCACGATTTGCAAACGTTGTTCAGGAGTTAGTCTATTAATTATGAAATGGCAAACCAAACTGAGCATAAATCAAGTGACAGCTGTCGAAAAGACCAACTCCGAAAAAAGTATTGCAAGATTGAAAACCACACGTCAAAAAAAAAACACCCTTTTGCATGATCTGGTGTAACATAATGCCTATCCCTGTTCTTATAGGCAAGCTTTTCCAAAAGCAGGGGTGTGCGCTCACGACATTAAATTGGAAAAATTCCACTAAATTAATTAGCAGGTCAATGAATTATGTACACGAATTGTTGTTGTAATTTTCTGTTAAAAGTCGTAAACTCCAACATGACCGTTGTATCCCACTACTAATGGGGTAGGTACTCAGCTGACGAACGATCGTGCGCTCGTCGTCGCTAGATCTCGCTGAAAAATGACCATAATATTTTAGCCTAACTATTTGTTAAACCATAACGATGGTTATATGACAGGACCTCGTAAGAACTTTTGGGGTATTTTTCAGAATCGATAACAAAACTGTTTTTAAAAAGGACCTCGTTTGTCTTAAAAATGTATTTAAAAATAACACGGGCAGGACCTCGTAAGTATTTGTCTTCATTTAAATTATTTGTAACTTGTTTATTATAAAAGATTCTTATAAAACTTATTTGTTGTCCTGAGAATAAATACTCACCAAAAAATATTAAATATTTTAGTGAACTATTATTCGATTAAATCTTAACTAATATAATACTAAGCAACTCGCGCACAACACAGACTTATACTCAATTTTGAGAGACTAACGAGGTAGGTGCTGTCAATATTTTCGCAAAGATTTTTCATTCGAGGTTTTGTTTTTTTTTAAACCAAAAATGCGAAAAGGTGGCTCTGATTTTTGTGCATTTCTTGAGCCTAATTTCAAAAAACTGATTTTTTCTTTTTACAAGGTCCTGTCGTAGAACCATCGATATGCAAAATTGCAGCTGACATTTTTTGCAATTTTTTCACATTGCTCTATTAGTATCTGATGACGTTGGATTAAATTTGTTGGTTCAATTAATTTTGCAGAATATACCTAATCCTAGATTTATTTTGATTTGAATTTTGCTAGTATCTCAATGGATGCAATCTCAAAATAAATTCATCTAAATAAGATTCACTACATCCGAGTGGTTTTTTAGTTCACCATATTAATGATGAGTTTATTTTGAAATAAACTATTGCTCTTCATTTACAATGAGCATTTATTTTGACATAATACAATCTTCCGTCGAGTATAGTATACGTTGCCACATGCCACCTGTGCAGTATATAGATTGCATTACTATATTTACAAACATGAACTGCACTCCCTTTCGAAACAATTTTCATAGCTGAGTCTGATTGATTTACTTACTTCTGGATGGAATGGACGATTTAGATCGAATGATTGCATTTCGAGCACTTGATTATCTTGAGAGTTATTCCCATTACCATCACCCTCACATACAAACTTCATATTATATACTCTCAAATTCCATTAACATTATTTGAATGAGTTGATTGTCCAGCTGAATGAAGGAGGTCCTTTGAGATTTCTAATAACCATGTGTGATTTTGATACTTACACTCACATACTCGTACATATTAGAAGTGTCTGGAGGATTGTACAAATAGGATATTATTTGATTGGATATTCATATTCGACAAAAGGGGGTCAAGTGTGATAAATTTGTTTTTATAATTGTATTTTCATTTTAAAAGACCATGGGGAATAATTTGGTAATTTAATAGAAGTTCGTAGATATGCATATGCACATGAATAAATACAACTTTGAATTGTAATAAATGAGGTTAATACCTATAATAAAGCGCATCATAGTCTTGTTTGAATTTGTGTTTAAATTTGTTTATGGCGCGCTTTACATTATGGCTACGGGATATTAGAACCTCATTTGCGGTACGTATTTAAAAAATATGCACGACTTGATCGCACGAACTTGCTCTTGAGGTTAACCACTGTGTGTATATATTTAACAGGAAAATATTAAAAGAGTCAATAGAACCCACTAAAAAATTGATTTTTTTCTTGTTTATAAAACAAGGTTTTTCAAAATTTTTAAATGCAATATTGTTTAAACTATTTAGAAGCACCAGATTGCAGAATTATAACGAAATTGGTAGAACCGTCAAAAATATATGTTTGAATAACCCAAAAATATGAACATTTTCTTAAAAAAACGTGGGATACTTAATTCACCAGTTATGTGAATTTTTTGAGAAAAACCTGAAACGCAGTTTTCTTTTAATTGACTTGGTTATTACAGGTGCAAAGATTAATCAAAATCGTTAGAGCCATTTTCGAGAAAATTTGAATTTCCCCTCTAGGGAATCACATAAAAATAATGCTCTGTACCAAATTTCAAGCAAATCGGTCCACCCATTTAGGCTCTAGCTCAAATTACAGTGGAAGCACTATAAACTTGAAATAAGTGTACAAATTTGCAGTTTTTTTTTAGTTCCAGAAAAAAATTATTCAAAATTTGAAGTCGTCAATTGAAAAAAAAAGTCATACAAGACTCCTTAAATCATTGTGAAGTTAGCAGGACATGGTTGCAGCAGTAAAAAATTCATGCAATAAAAGTTGCAGCAGTAAAAGTTGCGGCAATAAAAGTTGAAGCAATAAAAGTTGCAGCAGTAAAAGTTGCAACAGTAAAAGTTGCAGCAATAAAAATTGCATGCATTAAAAGTTGCAGCAATAAAGCAATAAAAGTTGCAGCAATAAAAGTTGCAGCAATAAAAGTTGCAGCACTAAAAGTTGCAGAAGTAAAAGTTGCAGCAGTAAAAGTTGCATGCAATAAAAGTTGCAGCAATAAAGCAATAAAAGTTGCAGCAATAAAAGTCGCAGTAATAAAAGTTGCAGCAATAAAAGTTGCAGCAATAAAAGTTGCGGCAGTAAAAAATTCAGCAAAAAAAAATAGCGGTAATAGTCACGTGATCAGGTCCATCCTGGGCCTTGAGTCCTTCGTGAGCCGCTGGACTGGGCATACCTCGGGGACACAAGGCTTTTTTCAAGTCAAGACTACAGAAATGGCAATTTTTTAATAGTTTTAACAGTTTAATGCCATTCAAAGTGGGCGTGCGTTAACGTGCTCTGGGCGACTTGCCAAAAAACACTGGGTGCCCGCAGTATGCCCACATTTATAAACAAAACGAAAACTGTAATAAATTGGAATAATAATCTTGTCACTTCGAAATAGATATAGGATATGTGTCAAGAAATTATTTAGCATTTTAAATATCAACAAAAACGTATGTTTGTGACAGCTGTCAACAAGTTATGTCAAATTATGGAAAAAAAGAGAGTTACCACTTGTGAACTCTCTCACACGTTCGTATTGTGACCTGCTCTACACTTTCTCTATTTTGCAGATGAAGATACATGTAAATCCACCATGCTCTATACATCAATGGTTCCTATACATACACCCACATATGATTTAAATTGAAGGTAAAAGTTAGTACTAGACAAGATTTAAGCCAAATTTTGCTAAATTTTTAGATTTTAACACGAATATCTTACGCATTCCCCTTATTTTATGTATACATATGTACATAGCATAGCTGTATACACCAACACCTGGGCCCTACTGCACCAACAACTTCACTAATCACTAAGCAAATATCATGAATCTTGATACGATTTTTTCGCGTTGGGATGACATAATGTCTGAGGATATAATGTCCATGGGCCTTAAGTCGGGCATACGATCCATGCACATTATGGCCTGAGAAATTATGGCATCCTAACGCAAGAAAATCGTATGAAGTGAAGATTCATGATATTTGCTAAGTGATTAGTGATAAGTTGTTGGTGCAATAGGGCCCTGGTATCACCTTTAATAATGCAAACATTTTAGCCAAAAATGCGGATATAAATACAAACCCATCAGATAAAAAAACCTAATAAATCACAGTGTTCTCAATCTCCCGGATTTATCTATGGAAATTAAATCAGCATCAACTCAAAGGACAGCAAAATCTACGAAAATCCAAAGGAATATTGTGAAATTTTTCTCAATTTTTTTTATTTTTTTATCTCACTCTCACATGCTCTACTTTTTCTTCAAGTGTACTCGTTTTTAGCATAAAGTGGAAAGTGCCTCTCGTATAGTTTTCTTATTTCCCTAAGTAGGTATTTTTCTGCTTTTTTATTTTCTGTTTTTTTTTTTTTTTGTAAACTTTGGTGCAATCTGCTAAACGTACAGCTTTTTCGTCACTAAAAAATATTGCACAAGACTTGGTTTGGTGTATGTTGGTATATTCATAGAACTGAATTGCTCCCAAGTGGTGGATGAAAGTACAGAAAACACAAAACACAGGACGTATCCTCTTACTGCGGCAGGACACATATAAGATGGCTGTCAGTGAAATACGTTGTAGCTAGCTAGCTAGCTGTAGGGTAATGAAAATGGCATTTTTATGAATGAAAACGAAAAAAATTTAGGTCACTTGGCTGAAGTCACAGCTTTTAAATAATTTATTTCAATTCAAGATTATAAAAAGCCACTTCGCAGCACAAAAATGAAGCTATACTAGATATACATAATAATGTATAAACGACCAACATTAAGTGAATGAAAGTCTCACTCTCACGGTACCCATTGCTACCTACATACCTACCTTATGCATATGCATGGCTGCACGACTATATGTTGACCAACTTCCGAAGAAAACCTATAGCTTTAGAATCCTTTTTTTTGAAACATACCTAGTAACACAGAGATTCCTCCTGCAGCTAATTGGCTGTGTGCCATTCATATGCTCCTTGAAAACAGAGCTAACTTTAAAAAATACTTCCAACTTTCTTTTGTCCTGCATTTGCCTTTGTTAGATGTGGCAATAGGTATACTTTTTGTTTTGTTTCGAAAGAGCATTCAACATTTTTGTTTGCTTCTCTGGTCCTATTCACGACGAAGGAGATAGAAAAAAAAAGTCTGTAGACGCAGGTACATAACTTAAAAGTCAGACAAACTTTGCAGCATTGTGATCCTTAGAAATTGCAAAGAACAATGGCGACGCACGACGCACCCATACACAAGATGTAACTTTCCCGTGAATTCGTATGCCTGTTTGTTGATTTCTGCTTCTATGTATTTTTGTTATTGAATTTTTATTTTGCCAATGCCAACACAAAAAGTTTAAATCTACAAATAATGGCAATAAAAATGGAGAAGAAATTTCAAAGTAAACCTACATATTAGAGAAATCACTCTCAATCATTTTGTTCGAAGGCATATCTATCCCCCGACCGACCCCAAGTGATGAAACACCGTTAGAATTAGCTATATAAATATGGGATTTGGGACTTGTGACCCCGAAACCATTTTCTACTTTGGTCTTCAACAACAAACAAAAAATGGAAAATGTTACCACTCCCAAAAAGGATTCAAGAATGGGCGCGTTCGGGCAACTATCCAAAGCTATCCGGATAGGTTTGTGTTGTTGTAATCGCATAGAAAAATGCAGCTGATAAACCAATCAGCTGTTGTCAGAAACAAATCCCAAGCTATCCTTAAATTTTCGCGATACTAAACTATCCGATGGAAATTTGGGGAACAGCTGATCACAGCTGATTATACCTACAGCCGACTACTTATTTTGCTTTTTGGTGTCGCGTCTGATTTTGTTTGTTTAAAGAATAAAATAACAAATAAGAATTAAAATGTATACCAGTGTGATATTAAATGGTACTGATTACTGAATACTTAATTGATGATTCAGAAGGTATTTGCAATAAAATTAAAAACAAATCGTCGCGTTAAAAACTCAATAGTTTTCCCTTTAATTAGCTGCCTTGTCTTTTGACAGCAAATATAACCTATCTGGTTTTGGTCGTTCGAAAACATATCGGATACTAAGGTATCTTGGATAGCCTATCGGATTGGCACCCGAACGCGGCCAATAATATTTTCACTAAAATGCGTCTTGGTACATTCGCAATTATATGTCAATGACCATTTCGTAAGTCAACTCAATATCCCTATAAATAAAGGGTGTTTTTTTTAGACGTGTGGTTTTCAATCTGGCAATACTTTTTTCTGAGTTGGTCTTTTTGACAGCTGTCACTTGATTTATTCTCAGTTTGGTTTGCCATTTCATAATTAATAGACTTACTCCTGAACAATGTTTACAAATCGTGCAAATTTACTACCAAAATAATGGTTCGGTTCGCGCGACCCATCGCGCGCGACATAGTCGCAAAATCGCATAAATTCAAAGAACCATGGATCGGTTTCGCACCACGTTTACTCTAATGGATAATGCGCATCCTCACCGAAGACGCTATTGCTGCTGTGGAGCAGAGTATCGAAGAAGACCCGAATGAGTCCATCCGCCATCGCGCGCCATGATTAATGACTTTTTCGTGCCTGAATTGGAGGATGTTGATGTGGACGACCTTTGGTTCCAACAAGACGGCGATACATGCCATACAGCCAAAGAAACAATCAATTTATTGAAAGAAACTTTGGGTGAGCGCATATCTCGCGTCGTGGGCCTGTGGCGTGGCCTCTAAGACCATTCGATTTAACACCGCTGGACTATTTTTTGAGGGGTTATGTGAAGCCGCAGATAAGCCCGAGAAGATAAACGCCTTGGAAGAGAATATTCGGCGCGTTATTGCTGACATACGGCCCCAATTGATGCAAAAAGTGGTCGAAAATTGGGCCTCACGGCTGGAATTTATTCGAGCCAGCCGCTGCGGCCACTTGCCCGAAATCATTTTTAAAACATAATGGCAAACCCTTATATTTATAATAAAGCTAAATTCTTGGCGATAACATTAAATTATATGCCTTTTAATTCTTCTTGAAAACCACACGCCTAAAAAAAACACCCTTTATTTCCAGAAATTAATATTTTTGGTTAATAATATTGAATTATGGTACCTTTGTTTGAGAAGAAATAGAAGAACTTGTGTTTTTATCATATGGCACGAAAATACACTATGTTTTCTTCCTTAAGAAAATTAATCCTCCTTGTTTTTTTTGTTCCAGATATTTCGGGGGACTGGGAGCTTGAATCCCCAAAACCCTACCTGCATTCGCGCTTGAACTAACCAAACATCTCTCCTTCTCTAGAAACAGTTTTTAAAATTTTATAAAAGTCCTGAATTCAGTAAGTCCGCAGTAAATTCATCTTTTTTTAAATTCATCATTTCGTGTTGTTTCGTTTCTGTGTTATTATTTCAAAAAAAAAATTCATCTCTTGATGCACTTTTAGAAAATAAAGATGAGCTTGATGAAGTTACCAATTAATTTTAAACTGGTCCCATTTTTCATGTGCGAATATTTCTCACAAATTTTCAGTTTTCACACCTGAAATAAATTAGTCAATTCAAAAACTCATTTGCAAACTGACAGCTGTAAATTATGTTCGTTATGATCTGCAAAATTGATTTTAAATCAAAAATAAATCAATTTTTTTTTTGCCCAACCCAATGGAATGCAAAGATGGTAAAAATCGTCTGTTTGACAGATCCAAATAAAAAATTTATTGAACCCCATAACAATCTGTGATAAATACAGGTGTCCTTTTTTTAATCACAGCTTCAAATAGTATACATTTTTACTATATAACTTCTTGTTAAGGCTTAACTATTTTTAAGACTTTTTTGTAAAAAGTGTAACAGTGAAAAACTAAAACATTTCAGATTGATTCGAGAGATCAAACACAATCTGTTCGCACATTCTAGAGCATGTTTTTGTTTTTCACTTTTCCACTTCTTTGCAAAAAGCGTTGAATTTGTACATAGTTAGGCCTTAATAATAATAATTGTTGAAAGACGTCTCTTTCAAAAATTTTATTCATTGAATTAGGTCTTGAGTTCTATTAATTAGTCAAGATTAAAACGCACAAGATAATTACAATATTGCATTGCCAATATCAACTTACGACTGATTTATCTAACTGTAAGACATTGGTAAATGGTGAAAATGGTGAAAACGGTTGCTATAAGTATATACTTGGGGTCGATTTATTTCATAATGCAGAAAGGGCATGAGCGGGTTAAGCCATTTCAGTCCCATGAAAAATTCCATGCAGAAACAATGTTTCAAACAAATTTGTATTGAATTTAGAAGAAATGTGGGTTGCAGCACTTCTGGGTTAATAGAAAATATATTTTTCATCATGATGATGATGAACTCAATATTAAAAAAAATAGGGTTACGCGATTACTGCTCTCAATGTCTCAATTGTTCCAAAATCTGATTATAATTGTGGAATCAAATTTAATAACAAAGGCAATTTTATACCTAATGATAAAACAACAATTATTCAACTCCACCATACGACCAACTGCTTGACAGTCTAAGTAACAATAATAACTTCGTTTTCGCTCATTAAATTTGTCTCCAGTTAAGGACTTTATGAGTCTACTACAAAAACTTTCATAACTATGTATTTAATTTGTTCACTTTGTATAGTGTGTGCGCAAATTTGAATACAGGGAGTACAGTAACACCCGGATAAGTGCCTTACCATAAATGCCTCGTTTTGAGAGGTACTTATGCGGGTTAGGCTGTTATAAAAAACCTACTTAAGTGCACACTTATCTTATCAATATATTTACAAAAAAAAATTGACAACAAATAAAAAAAAAGGAAAATAAATATATTACATCTACCGAATAGTATCGGTGGCCTTTTAAAAACCGAACTTTGTATTTACTCATTTTTACTTGCTCTATAGGGCAAGTATTGGTTTCTTCTAAAAAAAAATCGAGATTATAATCAAAACTAACACTACGATAATCGACAAGTCCGAAAAAGTGGGTTTCGTCATGCCGTCCTTCGGTCTGTGCGTCGCGTCGGTGCGTCCACTGTAATTTGAGCTACAGCCTAAACGGGTTAACCGATTTTCATGAAATTTGGTACATAGTATTTTTATGTAATTCCATAGAAGATAAATTCGAATTTTTGTTTTAGCTCATCTAGAACGGGTAGCTGCCATACAAATATTTTGGTTTCTTCAAATTTTCTCGTAAACTACTCTAACGATTTTGATTTAACTTCGTGCCTGTAATAAATAAGTCAATAATAAGTAAACTGCATTTCAGGTTTTTCTCAAAAATTTAATATAACGGAATTAGGTATTCAACGTTTTTTGAGAAAATGATCTTATTTCTGGGTTATTCGTGTGTATCTTTGCCATGGTTAAATCAATTTTGTTATAGTTTTGCAAACTGATGCTTCTCAATAATGTAAACAATAATGCATTTAAAAATTTTTAAAAACATTATTTTATAAACAAAAAAAAAATCAAACGAAAAATCAATTTTTTAGTGCTTTTGACTCTTTTAATATATTTACTCGTTAAATATATACATCATGCATCTTCAATGTTGGGTTACAGATAGTATTTAACCACAAGAGCAAGTTCGTATCTATGGTGTTGTATGCTGATTTGAATTGTGTACTTAGAAGATTTTTTTTTCAGGTAAATTTCAATAAAATTATACAAAATGAAATGCAATTAAGCGGGAAAGGTAGTTAAGCGAAGTAACTTATTAGATGAGATTTGTATGAAAAAATCCTGAAAATGTTGATTCTAAAAAGAAAGGTATATGCGGGTTAGGCACTTATGCGAGAAGCACTTATCAGGGTTTTACTGTAGTTTAATGAAGTTCTAGAGAAACAGTAATGAAAGTATATGAAAGAGAGAAGTTTTATGAAGTTATAGGTACGTACTTGTACTTATTACTTTGATTGGAGGTTCAGTTTCTTGAATTTGTCATTTTTTTTAATGAAAAAGTTTTATTGTCACAACAAATTTACTTCAAATTTTTCAAACAAAAGATTGAAAGAATATAAAAGAAAGGAAATAATAATACAAGTATGTAGTTAAGAAAGTCACCCTTAGCTACATGGACAAAAAAAATCATAGAAATCTCTAAAAAAAAAACAACACTCAACAGATAAACCCAGTTTCAAAAAGTTGTATTTCTATATAGAAGACCAAAAGGAGTGTTTTTTTTTTGTGTCTTCCCCAAAAGGAAAAACTTCAAATAAAAAGAGTCACAAGGATATAATTTAGCTTGGCTGCGACTTCTTCAATTTATTTTCTTAGCTCTCCATTGTCTTCTTTTATTTAATTTTGTATTTGCTTTTGTAGTATAGGAAAGGTAGCATATAAGGACATGTTATGGTGTACAAAAAAGTTTAACTTCAGATTCTTTACCTACTGGTATTTCTTCGGAACTCAGAAGGTCTGAGGACCGAAAATCAGCCTATCCCACCGATAAAACACATAAAATGTGAGAAATTATCAAAATAACAGGAAAATCACACAGTGCCCACTTTCTATTTCCATACAAAAAAGATAAAATAAAATAAAATAAAATAAAATAAAATAAAATAAAATAAAATAAAATAAAATAAAATAAAATAAAATAAAATAAAATAAAATTAAATTAAATTAAAGACAAGAAACATGAGTATGAGAGTGTGAATTTGTTATTTTTGAAAGTTGTTCCCGGTTGTTCCTGATTTGTTCCGCATTGTTCAACATTTTTCAAAGATGTTTATGAAAGTTTTCATGAAAGTAAAAATCAATACTAAGCAACGAAATTCTGGAACAATTTAGAAGAGCCCTATAACCTGGAAGAATTTTTTTAATTTTTTATTTCTGAAAAGGGAGGCCAGAGTAAGGATAATAGGATATTTTTATTCAAAGTGTTTTTTCGGCTTCAAATCTTTAATTTTCAATATTTTTGGTTGTATCTCCAAATTGGGTTTGAGCGATTTTGAACTTGGCACAACTTTTGGATTTTTGATTTTTGAAAAAAGGGCTAAGGGAGTTGTCTTTTTTTTTTTTAAAATTCGATCTTAGGGTGATTTTATAAATTTTGGGGCACAATATTTTCTTAACACATGTTCTTATGATCAAAAAATATGAATCAAAGGTTTTGTTTTTAAAATAAAATTTTGCAGAACCAATTTTCGAGTTTTTGAAAAAAAGGATTTGAAGGCCTTATCATTAAAACTAGCCCTTTGAAAGCTTTAATTTTTCGGAACAAATATCAAAACACTTTTTCAAACCAAAAAAAAGTTAAAAAGTTCGATTTTCGAAAAAAGTGGGGCTAGATTTTTTTCGAACGTTGGCCATAATTTTTGAAATTTTTTTTTAGAGGTCCAAAAAATTGGAGCAATGTAAATCAATCTAGAACAATTTTCAAAAATTTGATTTTTGAAAAAAGGGGGGCTAGGTCAAAAACCGTTCTTTGGGTCTAAGACCCCCACTTTTGAATACTTTCCAAAAAACATTTGGAACAAATCGTTAACAAACCGGAACAACTTTCAAAAATAACAAATTCATAAAAAGAGGGGCTAACTTCACTCACTCAAGAAACATCTTAAAATAAAATCTGTGTATCTTTTAAGTTATCAAACTGTGAGAGCACCTTCATGCAACCCAGTAGTAGATTTTATTTATTAAAGTTTCATTATAATTTTTTTTAAGTTTGTTCCTTTGTAACAATAAACTTTGTGCAACGAGTGCAAATGGCATTATTCGTTGAAAAATAGTGTCTTTTGTATATTGAATCTCTACACGGCCGGCGGGCGGCGCGGTGCTATGGCGACGGGCGAGGCGATGGTGCAAATGCGATTTCATTTCTAGAAGTCAGCTGCAGCTGGACATGGTCACACACACACAAATAAAGGACAAAACCTGTCCAGAATTTTTAATTAATTTTCCAATTTTAACAAGATTTGCAAAACACCATCTGAAAGAAATGAAATTGAAAATAATAAAGTTAGTTGCAACAAGGGTGGCTTTTAGTGCATTGTATGGTGGTTTTGTGTATATTTTTTATTATTCAACCGGACTCGGTTTATCTGAAAATGTTATTTTGTCGGGTTATAGATAGAAACCAGAAGGAGATTTGGCAGAAGCAGTAGCTGCAACAGGAACAAACTAAATCGTTGCAACATTGCGAGGGAGTTATCTACATTTATGCATGTACCTAATTGAAACGTGTTGCCAATTGCCATGCCGTTCGGGCCCTGTTATGCTAAAATTTATTGAATGTAATTTTCTTTTCAAATCCGATTTAGCACAACTGTTGTAATTATTTTCAAAAACGTCGCGTCACATTGAATATTGATACCGTTAGTTAAGGTTTAAGGGACTATAACATTACCTAATTTGAGCGATTTTATTTTGTATTAATTATTATGATAATGATTGAAACACGTTTTAGCCATTTTAAATAGGTAGATATTGGATTTTTGAGGATATTGACATTTTTTTCGTTGCTCCAAAAAAAAAAAAACAGTATAGGTATTTCGGAAACGACTCTAAGGATTTTGATAAAAAAAATGTATTCAATCTAATGTTTTTTTGTGATTTTTATGGTAGGTATGCATTTTTGGATTTTCCGTTTTTATGATTTTAAATTTTCTCCTTAACGACTTACCCTATTTCAATCAAAATTTTTATTCACAAGCCCCTTTTAAGTTTAAATAAGTAACTTTATCAGTAAGTTGTTTGAAAATAACATCGAAATAATGGACCTGCAATGGGGTTTTCGAAAGGGTTCCTCATGTGAAACCGCCATCAATGTAGTTGAAATATTTTGAAAATAAGAACTAGCCAAAAGAAAAGTATTTGTTGTGTATTTTTGGGCTTTTGAGACTGTGACTGTGATTAGAGATATTTGAAATATGAAAATGAAAAAAATATTGAGTCAAAAATAATGAATTGTTCTATACTTTGAATTTGAACTTGAAGTCAACGGAGAAATTTCTGAAGGATTGAAGTCGATGACGGTGTCCCACAAGGATCGGTTTAAGGGACTCTCTTGTTTACAATTAATGACCTTTAGGGCGTTGAAAAACATAGCAAATTGGATGATGCGGATGATGCAGTTGTCTACATATCCATCAGCGATGATAATGATGTTGATAGTAAAAATAAATTACAAGAAGACTAAGACAATACAAATCATTTTAGTTCATTTTGCAAAAGCCACGCAAAATGAACTAAAATTGAACAAAACAAGTCTAATAGTGCTGAACGAGATAAGTAATGACAGTGATATTAAGATTGGGGGTGTTTCAATTGAAAAAAAAAATAAGGTAATTTAGGTATTTAGGCGTAGTTTTAGACGAAAAGTCATTTTTTGAAAATTGTATTGAATATATTTGTAAAAAATCGCTACGAAATAGGACAATCAAACTAAGTTTCTACTATAAGTGCAATAAATATGTATTATTCCATTGTAACACACCATTACTCATATTGTTCAAATATTTTGATTGTTTCTATGTAATGAAAGTATATTATCATAATTTTTAAGACTGCAAAAATTACAAAATAAAGCAATGCGATATGCATTTTTAAGTGCAATAGTATAAGTATAAAGGATTCCAGTTATTCAATGGTTTAATACTGAAGTTTAAAATGAAACCACTGTTTTATTTGTATCCTATTTCACTCCATAAATTTCATTTTTTTAAAATAACCTTTCAAACACGATAAGAATTTAATCTGATACCAGATTTCGTTACTACCCCATTTCACCCTATGAAAACCTATTTCTTGAAAAAAAAAAAAATATTCCTTAAGTCATCCACTCAAAAATAAATTTTCAAACACCAAAAGAATTTTTAAAATCGGATACTTTTCTTATTGCTACCCCATTTCACCCTTCAAATAACAAAATTTGGAAAAGAATATCCTTAAAGCCATTTCCCTAGAAAAACATTTCAAACAAAAAAGAATTTCTTAAATCTGACAAATTTTACTCAATTTCAACCTACAAATTACAAATCGGTCCAGCCCTTCTTTAGTTATAAATGGTGTAACTAAAACGACTTTGTTTTATACATATGTACATACCTACATAATAATTAGATTATGAAGCTGTGAATTCCGTTAATTCAAAAAATTGAGTTTGACATGTGATTTTTGTGAGGATGCATTGACAAAAAAAAATGCAAAACAATTTAGATCAAAACGGAACGATTAATAAATGTCTAGAAAACATACTTAAGTCATATCCTAATCCTAAAGATTTACAAGCTTGAATTGAATGATGAAGCTGACACGAAGACTCTTCCCTTTTCCACTGGGCGAAAACTTTTTAAAAGCTATAGAAATATTTAAATATGCGCAGGACTTGGTGAGAAGCTTAAAAAAAAACTATTTCTAAATTTTGTTTTCATTGTTTACTTTCAATTTCATTTGACATAAGAAACTTTGAATGCACTTTTTAATTATTATTTTTATTTTACCTTATTTTTAATTGACTAAGGAAAAATTTATTTGCATCAAGATATGCGAAATACTTTCAGTGCCAAAACGGTACTAAGGGAAACAAAATTGAAAACAAAAGAAAATTGATTTAAGGACAAAAATATTTCTTAACACAAGCCAACTTAGCTTGTGATATCTACTAAGGACATTGTTTATTAAAACAAAAATATGAAACAATTATTTTCACTTATTTGGTTCAATATATTACTATAACTGAATCAAATATTTATTTCTATAGATCTATCATCTTCAACTAAAAAACCATTTCCATCCGATGACGGCCAAGCGGAATCCATTGAAAGGGTAGTGGCGATTCCTCTCAGTTGGCTAGTATGGCGGCGCCAAACCTAAAATTTCAACTTAAGTGTACATACATACTACAAACAAATTATTTGTATTAAAACTCAGATACAGAACATTCTTTTATATACAAAAAACATAACATCATTATTCGTTTAAATCATTATAAACCAGCAAAACCTATTCAAATCACTACAACCCCTACGTGCTATATGAATCCTACAGTCCAATATGGACACAGTCACGTTATACAAAGTATCTCGCTTCATATTTTGCTTTCAACTTCGGTGTTGAGTTGGCTACAAAATTTGCGCCATCAAATCTCATACAAACTATACTAAAGGGTCCACCAAATAACTTCTTTTTTTTTGAAAATGGCGCAAAACATCGAGTGTAGCTTCGGCTGTGTGGCACGTAGCGCCGTCCTGTTGAAACCGCATGTTGCCGATATCCTCCTCTTCAATTTTTGGAAACAAAAATTCGTTCAAAGTGGCCCGATAACGATCGCCATTGACTGTAACGGCCACTCCTTGCTCATTTTCGAAAAATGGCCCAATTATGCCTCTGGACCAAAATCCGCACCAAACATAGTGACTCCTTTTGGGTGTATCGGCTTTTCAATGTATGACTGCGGGTTTTCTGTGCCCCAAATGCGACAATTTTGCGTGTTTACTACCCGCCAAGATCAAAATGAGCTTCATCTGAAAAGATGATTTTTTTGGCAAAATCGGCATCTTCTCTTAGTCGATCGCAGGCCCACTTAGCGAAGTGTATACACAACCATATTCGTTCAGCGGAAGGATAAAACTAATTATCTGTCAAATCAGACATGAGCTTAGTGTTACCATTCAGGAAATAAGCACTAGTTGAAAAAAAACGTAAGATGGCAGACCCTTTATTATTCCCGATGTGCTTTCTCATTCTTTCTTTAAGAACAGACCGAAAAAATATTAACAAAGGTTGGCTCTAATAAGTGAGCCAAACTGGGAAGAGAAATGCGAGACAAAATGTAGTATTTGATTTTTATCTTTTTAAGGAGTGGTGCTATAAGGCTGAAATTTTGGCAGATGGTAGAAATTACTGATCTAAATATTAATACAAAAAATTATAATCCTAGAATACCCTTGAACGGTGATATTGGCAATTTTTGAGCGCTTTCACATATAAACTCTTATCCCTTGAGTGCATAAATGGATATCTTTGGTTTTTATAAACTTTGAATATAAATAAAATTACGGTTATTTCGATACCTCACTTATTATTCTACGTGGAATACAATCATCACAATTTCGACTTTAAATTGATCGAAAAATCAAAAAAATTGCATTGAAATTACCTGGTTGGACGATTGCCGACTAGAACCCACCAGTGGAGAACCCCGTTATCTGAATCGAATGTTATAATTCGAATTTGATATGGCTGGCTTTAAAAAAATCATAACTCTCGTTCTACTAATTTGATCTTCAATGTTAAGGCATCTGAGTAAAGCCAACATTATGTAAAAAAAAATTATTGAAGAGGGGCAGGCATTTTTATACTAAAAGGGTGAAAAAGTCACCCCTCAATTCGATTTGCAGTATTCTAAATTCAAAAGTTGATGAAAAAATTCACAATTTAAAAAATCCAAAAATGCTTATTTATTGCTTAACCTCTCTTCTAAAATTATTTTTTACAATGTTTTACAATCAAGCCCACACGAAAGGTGCTAGAATTATTTAAATATTTTTTTTTGCAAATAAAAACAATTTTAACTAAAAACATTAATAGACATAGCTTCATTAATAAATTTATTACTCAAAAAACTAAAAACAATTTGAGTTAAAGTTGCGGGTATGTAAATTGGAGTGAAAAAATCGATACTTTCGAGCCTAGAACATCAATAAAAAACTTGAATATTAAGAAATAAAAGGTATCTATAATACAGAGTTATGAATCCTTATTTATGCTTAAAATATCCCATAAATACTATTTTAACTGAAAAATAAGTTTAATCGATACAAAGAGATGTTACTTATCATTTGGAAATACACCTGTACCTACTCCTGGACTCGGACGCTTTTTTCGTGGGTCGTTTTGGAGTATATTAATAAAATGTAGCGGCTTTAAGTGCTGTGCATCAGATAATATTTCATGTATTTTGTAGTCAACCCAGAACTCAAGACCAGAAATCGCCCCTGTGAAAGGGTGACCATTATCAGGGTCCAATCCAAAAATTGAGGATCACAACTGTTATAATACGTTGTATTGATAATAATAAAAAAAAATGTCAAACATTTTTCATTTCAATTTGAACAGCCGTTGACTGTCTAGGAACAAAAACGTAAGTATTTACAAAATATTTTATATTTATATTAATTTCTAATAATATTCCACAAAACAAATTCCAGATAATGGAACAACCAAAAAAAAAAAAAAAAAAACGGAATACGTGGGCATTAGAGGATGAGGATAAGAAGCTTCTCATTGAAGTGTGGGCCGATAAAGTGCCCGAATTAAGAGGCCAACGAAAGAATAACCATATAAAAATACAAAGAGATATCCTTATTAATGGGAGAAATTTATACCCCAGATGAAATAAAAATTAAAATACAAAATTTAACCAATTGCTACAGGTAAAGTTCTTCTTTTTTTTATGAAGATACTTATTGCAAACAATGTGTATACAAGGGCGTATGAAGGGGGGTGGGGGGGAAGGTTTATCTGAAATTTTGAATAATATTAATATTATAATAAATAAGTAATAATAATAATAACAAAAAAAAATATATTAAAAGTCACCTAAATAGTTTCTTGAATGAGTTTGCCCCCCCCCCCCTTTCTATAAATCCTGCGTGCGCTCTTGTGTGTACATAAGCATATTAAACATCTTTTCTTTTGTAGAAAAGAAAAGAACAAAATAAGTCCTCCTGGAGGGTCACCCTCTGAATGGGGACTTTAGGAAGACTGAGGATAAGTTAGTAACCTAGACGAAGATAGCATAGTGGGCATAATTATCACTTTTATGTTATTTTGAAGAATCAAATGGTGTAATAACAATAGATTTAGGTTAGATACTTTTAATCATTTTTAATAAATATGTAGTTTATTGAAAATTATTTATTTTATTGCTCATAAATTATTTATACCGTTTTCTTGCTGAAAACGTTAAATTACCTTTTAAGGATATTAGGGGCCGTTTTGTATTTACATTCTTTTTTTCTGTGAAAAACTGTGCGAACTAAAATTTACGAAATAAACCTCTCCGTCAGCAGTATGGAGCTGTGGCGATCAGTGATTTATCATGATTCTCTGATTTCTGTGAATTATAAGTTTTCAGTGATATTTGTATGCTAAACGAAAAACAAGCATTCTCATGATTTTTTTTTGTAATCTCATGAAAAAAAATAGATTTTTGTTTTTTTTTTTTAATCGGCAACACTGCTGGCGATCGATAGCGTGACTAAAAACCTGTGGAAAAGGATAAAATAAAATCCAGTCTGGGAGTACAGAAATGCTAGTAGAAAAATTGTTTATAAATAATGTAACTTATTGCTTTACGTTATTAATAGTGTAATGTTCTACCTAGGTTCGATAATAAAACTTATTTCCTTTAAATAATAACGTCCGCTTATTTACTTTACAAAACACACACTTTATTTCACTTCAAATCTATTTTATTATTCTCCAATCACAATAGTATGCAATTTAAAATTCACTTCCATATAGGTACACTTTTACTTCTTACTTAACGTTATCAAATTCAAAATTAAACTGTCTACTCGCTCGAAAACATCTCCTTATATAGGGAAGTAAATAGTTGTAGTCTTCACTAGTATCCACTAGAATATTCGAGTATATCTCCTTCTGGAAGTTCCCTTTCCAGTCGCTGACAGATGGAACATTGGACTTGATACTCAGCTGAATCACAAGATGGCGCTGTGAACGGTTAAAGGTTTGATATTTAGTTTTTTCCGAGAGATGGCGCTGCAAACAGTTAGAGGATTTTCTCTTGTTTCAAATTCAAAGTAGTTTGGTAATTATTGAATCGTTACAATAGAAAGACGAAACAAATATACATGTATCTTGTTTGCCAGGCGTAGCTCAGAAGGTATTTAACTGATTTAATTAAATTTTTGTTTTATATTCTTTATATTTAAAATTATGTTTAGTGGTATTTTCTTTAGCTAATGTGTTTATTGAGTCTGAATATTTAATTTCTAAAATTTTGTGTTCAATTTTATGTATACCTAGATCTTAACAACAATACAAAAAATATATATACATGACTGGATGGACAATATTACTTTTGTGGTTCATTGGGTTTGGGGTTTTCTTAAAAACTATACATTTTTTTTTTATTTTCTAAACAAAAATTAATGTACCACCTTTAAGAGTTAATACTCATATATACACTTTCTTATTTCAGAAAAAAATAATATTTTTTCCTTTTCGAGAATTTAAATTAATCTTTTTGAGTCCGAAAAATATTTTTTTATATCCAAAACTACTACTAGACTCTATAGGTACCTTAACTTATTTTTTACTCTTGGTGTGGATACAAGAAAAGAAAAATTTGCTCAAATTCCCATAATGTCCTAAAAGGACCTAAAAATAAAGCTTTTTTCACTTCATTTCCGGTTCTAGAAAAACAACGCTACATTATAAATATTTTCAAACAGATGGCGTAGCGATAGGTACTATATTATGCTTTAAAAGAACATTCGAAGCTTTATTAAGCTTTCCTATATTTAATCTAACAATGCGCATGCCTTGCATTACTACATCTCTTCAATCAAAATTCAAAAAAACCTTCACAACATTAAACAAGGTTCCAAAAAGAATCAAAATAAAACAAACATTCTTCAGTATTCATCAGGTGTCTTGCGACAACATCCTGCGACACGAGGAAAGTGCTTTCACTTCCACGTGACGTGATGTGATGGTTTCACATTGCTTGTTTAGTGTTAACTTTGGTTTCCCCCATATAAGGGGTTTGAATTGAAAGAGTGCTACTCGTTCAGTTAACGGACGGTTTTTTTTGTTCCTACGTTTTTTTTTTTCTTTCTCCGGCAGTAATTAATTGTAAGTGAAACTCGTAAAACGTTTGGTTTAAATGTGTGACGCAATGTAAATTAAAACACCACGCTCTAAACCTATACAACATACAGGTATAAGGAAAACAAAAGAGCAAAAATAAATTTGCTGCATCAGCACCGGCACCACTCAAGGATTCGGAACAAAATACAAAGACTGAAACGTGAAACAACAATCGATTGTTGAATGACCGTGACCCGCACAAACAAACAGGTAAGTGGAGCCTTAGTTAAGGATGAAAAACACAATTCCTGGTAGGGTGAAGATGGCATCGACATGTATGTGACATATCCTCGTGATCCAATTCCCACTTTGAAGTAAATAATGAAGATATCTAAACAATAAAGGCAGGATCACATCTTCTGTAGAAAGATAATTTATTATAAATCTCACTTGACTTTCAGTCTTCAAAAGATGTATCGAACCGTACAGTAGGGGATTTAGCGTATATTAGGTACCTACATTAATCAAAAACATATTTTCTTGATTTCAAAAATGGGTGTTAGTTGTATACAATGAGTTTTATCTCAATCTCATGTGTGTATGATTGTGTGATGACTAATATGGGCAGGTTGTGTATTAAAAACAATTTACTTACATTCGTGAATCTCGCTTAGCGGGATCTAAACAAAGTAGTGACACATGGCACTCTGGCACGTGTTACTTTAAAAAAAATTGTGTGAGTGCTGGGACTCACGGCTAATATGTGTAAACATCAACGTGCGCGGATCTAAGACGGACTTGTTTTTGCTTGAATGGGATCTTAAGATTTTTTGTACTGACGGCACCCATCCTAGTATGAAGATCGTATAACGTTGCACACCGTAACGTTGCACGACGTAACGTTGCACACGAACGTTCACATTTTTTTTTCACTCTACCGCCAGCATAGATGTTTACACATCAAAAAAATTATTGTTGTTTAATATGTTTTGATTTGATATTTTTTTTCAATATAAACATCACAATGAAAGTGTCGAATAAGGGAACACAAAAGTTAATGGTTGGTTTTTGTTATGCAAATATAAATGTTTGCTCAAAACACAAAATTTGAGCATATGTATGCAGTATTTTGGAAAAAATTAATTTTACACTTTTGCATAATGTACAAATACTATATGGACATACTTAGATACCTATACAGAATTTTGACCCGCTTCCTTTAATGAATACGAAATGTTGAAAATAATAGGGCATAGCTACCTACCAAGATTTAAAAAATAAAAAGTTTTTTTGAATTTAAAAACAAATGACGAGACCGAAAAATTCGGTAGGTACCATTTTGGATCATCAATTTTGGTTGTTGTACCAATTTTAATTTGGAAGTGACTCTAGACATGCCAATTATAACAGTTTTGGTTTATAAAAGTACTGTTTATGCGGCCCCACAGGGCCAGGGCCCTCCGCCGGTGGGCATACTTCAGGCACCCAGAGTTTCTTTTTTTTTTCAAGTTGAGCGAAGCGCGTTAAAGCACACCCACTTTTGATGGCGAAAAACTATTATGACTGTGGTAAATTGGCTTGTCTCTATAGTCTCGTCCTTTTAATTTCTGGTACATACCTATATGTATCTATTGAAATACACTAAAAAACAATCAATCTGTTTTGGAAAAAAACCACACCTAATAGATAAAGGGTTTTCCAATAAGAGGTGTTATTTTGAATAGCCCGCTATTTCGGTAGCTGTCACTTTTGAAGCTGTCATTTTTTGACATTTGACAAGTTAAAACTACGCCATTAATAAAAATGGAACGATACACGCTTCAACAATGCATTGAAATTGTTAAAATTCACTATAAAAATGGTGAAAATTTGGCAGAGACGGTTCGTAAAACTAAAACATTTTTGGGTCGTCGTGAAGCACCTTGTCGGACCGCAATACATAAATTGGTGGACAAATTCGAGCTGTTGGGACAAGTTAGTGATGTGAAGAATAAAACCCGTGCACGTCGCTCAAGAACAACTGAGAATATTGCTGTTGTCGCCCAAAGTGTTGAAGAAAACCCAGGTTTGTCCATTCCTCGTCGTTCTTTGGAATAAGGCATTGCACAAACGTCATTACACCGTATTTTGCATAAAGACTTGGGTCTTAAGGCTTATAAAGTTCAGTTAACACAAGAACTCAAGCCGGCTGATCATCAACAACGTCGTGTCTTTGCTGATTGGGTCCTTGAAATGCATGAAAATGATCCGGAATTTCATCGAAAAATCATCTTGACTGATGAGGCCCATTTCCACCTCGGAGGCTACGTCAACAAGCAAAACTGTCGCGCCCGGGGCTCGGAAAACCCAAGAGTTATTGTTGAAAAGCCTCTCCATCCTCAACGCGTGACTGTTTGGTGCGGTTTATGGTCCGGCGGGGTCATTGGACCTTACTTTTTCGAAAATGAGGCTGGAGCAACAGTTACGGTCAATGGATTGCGCTATCGAGAGATGATTAATGATTTTTAAGGCCGGAATTGGATGGTATTGATCTGGACAACGTTTACTTTCAACAAGACGGCGCTACGTGCCACACAAGCAATGAAACCATCGATCTTTTACGGGAAAAGTTTCCGGACCGTGTTATCTCTCGAAGAGGTGATCACAATTGGCCACCGAGATCTTGTGATTTAACACCTTGCGACTTCTTCCTTTGGAGCCACGTGAAAGATAAGGTCTACGCCAACAGCCCAGCGTCGATTCAAGACCTCAAAGATGGAATTCGTGAGGCTATCGAGGACATAGGGCAGCCACTTTGCGATTTGGTTATGAAAAATTTCATGAAAAGGATATGGTCCTGTAAGCGTGGTCGTGGCGGCCATTTGGCTGATGTTGTGTTCCATTACGGCATACCTTCCTCTTTATAATGAAATAAACATCCGATCATTTATCTCAAAAAATGCCATTTTTCTTTGAATATCAAAATAACACCTCTTATTGGAAAACCCTTTATTATGAAACCTATCTTTAAAGAGGAAGATTGCAATAAAAGAGGATTTTTTTTGTTTGATTTTATTTGTAAAAAAACAGAGATGATTTTTTTTTTAAATTGACATGAAATTCACTTTATTCGAAAGATAGTCTTCTGGCATTATGATTAAAATATGATTTCTGGCATATGACCACCACGGCTGGCTCGGACGTAGACTAATCTGGAGGTCCAATTTTCGATGACTTTTTCCAACATTTGTGGCCGTATATCGGCAATAACGCGGCGAATGTTGTCCTAAAAGTGGTCAATCGTGTCGGTCTAATCGGTGTAGACTAGCGATATCACATATCCCCACAGAAAATAGTCAAGCGGTGATAAATCGCACGATCTTGGAGGCCAATTCACGGGTCCGTAACGTAAAACTATGCGGTTACCAAACGTTTCCTTCAATAAATTCATTGTGGCAGGAGCTGTGTGACATGTTGCGCCGTCTTGTTGAAACCACAGCTATTGCACATCATGGTTGTTTAATTGATGAACGAAAAAGTCAGTAATCATGGCTCTATAGCGGTCACCATTGACTGTAACGTTCTGGCCAGCGTCGTTTAAGTACTGACCAATTATTCCACCAAACCATAAAGCACACCAAACAGTCAGGTTTTGTGGATGTAACGTGTCTCAACATACACTTGAGGATTATTATATCACTCCAAATATGGCAGTTTTGTTTATTGACGTATCCATTCAACCAAAAGAGCTTCATCGCTAAACAAAATTTACTTATGAAAATTGGGATCAACGGGAATCTTGTTTTGGGCACAATTTCGAAGCTTTCTTTAGGCGTCAATCTATTCATGTTGAAATGCCAAACCAAAATATAAATAAATAAAAATAAATCACTTGACAGCTGACAAAATGGCCGCCAGTTAAAATAGTGTTGCCAACTTAAAGTTCTATACCTACCTCTAAAAAACCACCCTTTAGATATACGGCTCTTCAAAATACCCTAAACAAAACTGAACAAGAGCCTAAACGGATAAAACGATTTGCATAAAATTTGGTACAGAGCATTTTTATGTGATTCCCTAGAGGGAAAATTCGAATTTTTGTTTTAGCTCATCTAGAAAGGTTAGCTGCCATCCAAATATTCTGGTTTCTTCAAATTTTCTCGAAAACGGCTCTAACGATTTTAATTAAACTTCGTGTATGTAATAAAAAAGTCAATTTTAACAAAACTGCATTTCAGGTTTTTCTCAAAATATTCACATTACGGAATTAGGTATTCAAGGTTTTTTTGAAAAAATGGTCTTATTTTTGGGTTATTCGCGTATATCTTTGCCATGGTTAAATTTTTTTTAGATTTTTTTTAGATTTTTTTATAATTTTGCAAATCTGATGGTTCTCAATAATTTAAACAATGATGCATTTAAAAATGTTTGAAAAAATTATTTTATAAACAAAACAAAAATCAAACGAGAAATCAATTTTTGAGTGCTTTTCACTCTTTTAATATTTATATACTCGTTAAATTATTTTTCGAAAATGGGTGGCTAACAATTTAGAAAAATGTTCATATTTTACGGGTTTTCCAAAAATGTAAAAATTCATCCTGTGGTGACCAAACATGAGTGATATGGGAAAGTTAAAGTTGTGAGAAGTACGGACAGAGCTCGTTATAGACGATCGGCCGAAAACATCCAAGGTCGTTCGTGAAAGCTCTGCAGCTGGTCCTAAAACATAGACATTACGACGTTCAAGACATGTGGCCCGATTTTAAAGAAAGATCTGCACCTGTATACCCTAACAAAATTTCAGTTGGTCCAAAAGCTCAATCCTTGTGATCTAGAACTATGTATAGAGTACTTCAGTCTTCAGAGAGCTGTTTACATTTACTGTGTATTATTGGGCCCTCCCTACATAAAACTAATAATCATTGGGCCCACCCTGTGTATGGAAGTTAAAGTTATGGTTTCGTAAACAAATTCGATCTCGAGATTGTGATTGTGATCAAATTTGACATTACGATAATAGGAAGACGAAAAAAGTGGGTCTCGCAAGAATGTCCGTTTGTCTGTCTGTCTGTTCAGCAACAGCCTTAATGAGTGGGGAGATTTTCTTTAAACTTGATTCCTAGCGTTACCTGTTATACAAAATTTTTTGGCCAATAATCTTATTTTTCTCAAAATCGGCTCCACAGCTGTCGTTTAGTGAAAAAAAACTGGTTCGAAAAGTCGTTATTAATGGCACCTCCCAAAGAATCATTTTTTTATCTATTTTATGTTACGAATATATACATTACTTTCCAAAACCTCATTCCTCTGGTAATAAATCGCAAGTTAAATTACCGAAAAGTCAGAAGGGCGCTTCTGTTAAACATGCAACTAAAGCAAATTACTTCTCCCCTTCTTTCTAGAACTAATAATTGATTTCATACAAAATTATTTTTATTTTAAAGTAAACCAGTAAATAACAACAAAAGATACAAATATAAAAATTATCTTTAAAAAAACATCAGCCAGCGAAAACCTGCAATATAAATTATAATCAAATAATATGAAAGGACAAAAATATTTCTAATTATAATTATTTTAACCATTTGTAAAGCCTCCTAGCTTTTGATAGATCTGAGTCCTTTTCTTTAAATATAAATCGGCGACAGCTCTTGGCAACAATTTTCCCATATTCCATAGCATCAAGTGTAAATGTTTCCCTTGCCTCAAATCCAGGACTACAAAAAAATCAAATATCACCAGATAGTATGGTGAACAATAAAAAAAAAAAATCGCTTACAATTTCTTAGACTCAATAGTCAGCATTTTCATATTTGAATAACCCGAAGCAATTGGACTTGACAAGAAAAATTGAAATCCTCTCATAGCATTTATAATAATTCTTTGGTATTTAATTAAGACTGGCTGTTTTCCCACAAGTCGTAAGCCAGCATCTACAATTACAGCTGGGATAAGTTGAGTTAACATGAACTGAAAACAAAGCCATAAGTACATTTATTTTCCATTTGATTTAAAAGATTAAAAAAATGAGTTAAACCTTAGAATCAAGAATACAAAATATTAATTAACTTACTCTAATAAAGAAAATTTCTGAACAATTTGTGGGATAGACAGAAGGTTTCCAGAATATTTTATCATACGGTATTTCCTTCCAAACCGTTTCTAAAATCTCAAGCTGCCTCCTGATTGTGAAGTCAGGAAATATCTCTCCAGAAATATTGCAAATAAATGGCATTCTTTGAGATAAGAAATTAAACAAAACATTTCATCAGCATGAAGTTCGAAAAAAGTCACCTTTTTTTCCCCTCGCTGGCAGCTTTCCAAATTGAAAGAATTGTTATTCTTATAGCCACATCCAATGAGATTTGGTTTGGAGTCATTTCAGGGTCACACAGGAATGCCCTTAGAAGTCCTTTAATGGGGAAGTGACAGTGATTTGATCCAGAGCAGAACAAATGGTTTGGAACATAATTGATTTTTTTTTAAATAAAACTTACCTGTTCCTCCAGCAACGGCAACCGATGTTGATCCAGATACATTATCGGTATATCCTGGAACTGGATCAAAAAGGGCACACAGAACTAAAAGGATTTAGTTAAAATGTTTTATTATTATATTTTTTTTAGCTATTATTCGAATAAGCTTACCTATTGAGGGTCGAATAATAACAGTGGGGATGGTTTCATGGAAATCATTGACGACATGCTCGGATAAGGACTTTGTGAATGTATATGAATTGGGATATCCTTGGATGAATCTTAAATTAAAAAAAAAAAAAACAAATTAATTTAATACCTTAGATAATTCAGTCCAATGCAAATGTCATAGATTCTTAGTGTCTTGTAAAAGTTCAAGAACTTTGTAAAATCTTTCAACAAATTCCAGAGGATCTTGAACTTTAAAGTGAACTTTCCAAATTAACATTTAGAGAAATTTTGAAACTTAAAAAATGTATGGCAATGTTGTTGAAAAACGCAATGGCGCACAATTGTAAACATTTAAATTTGGCTCTAAATCGCTTTTAAATTGGCTTTAAAAAATAGTTTTGAAGCAAATCTTTCTTTTTGAAATATATAAAGTACTAGCTGGCCCGACCGGCATCACACGGGTAGATAAACCTAAGCTTCGCATAAAAATTACAAAAGTAAATATATATACTATTATTTCAGCTAATTTTCGTAATCGAATACTAATTTATTGGTTATAACCTACTTCACGTTATGAATGGCTAAATCTGTAAAAACATGATCCTTTAAGTCCAAGCTTTATTACTTTCCCAACACAGAAAGAATTTTTGTAATCAAATTTCAACACACAAAAAGAATTTTTGAAATCAGATGCTCCTTTTTGTTTTTACCACATTTCACCCTATAAATGCCATTTTTTTTGAGAAAATTCTCTGAGAAAATCCACTGAAAACAACCTTTCAAACACCAAAATAATTTCTTAAATTGGATATTTTTTTTTATTTTTACCCCATTTCACCCTACAAAAAACAAAATTTGCAAACGAGTATCCCTAAAGCCATTCTCTAACCACCTAAATTGCCACCTGTTGAACGGTTATTGAATTGAACTGACAAACTAAATGTGTGGCTTCAGCGAGAATGATTTTTCCGACTTTTCTTTTTTCCTAAACCTTCGCGTAGCAATTACGAACAAACCCGCAGAAGGAAGAATACAATTTGGTAAAAAACTTTTCAAATTTTAAGCATCCGAACACACCACGATCCATTTTTATATATACAGAATATAGATAGTTTAACCCAAAACCATTCAATATGATATAAAAGAATCTTATGGGAGTTTTTTTTTCAGATTTGAAGAGCTTAACTCCGGGAGTTTGTTAGTTGGGGCTTTAAGCTGTTTTCTGAGTTTATATCAATTTTATTTAAGTCTTGTTGGTAGAACTTCTTTATTTAATAATCTTTTTAAGTTGTAGGCGAACAGGCCGACAAACAGAAATGTTTTTCAGCAGACTTGCACTGGCGAAAATCTATTTTAGGAAGGTTTTTATAATACAAATTCTATACTACTGAAAGAAGACGACTTAGCACTATTTAATTGGACTTGTTGAGCTTTTGACGACCTTAACGGCATACAAATTGGCGTGAAACTTGATAAAATTTTGTATTGGCTTTCACTATTCAACTGATCAGAGTCGAAGTGAAATCGCCGTTACGAAACTCCAATTTTGTGGACAAGGCCGTAAAAAGCTATTTTGAAAATCCCTTTAAAAATGTCTATTTTTAGACTAGCACATACTTATTTGAAAGGACAGCCATATCATCATCATTTACTTGCTCTGCAATTCGAATGCAATTCTTCCAGTCCACAGGAACCGCATATATCTATTAAAACACAAAACAGAAATTAATTAACATCAAACCATATTTAAACTATTCTATGAATAAAAAAACCTTTTCGTCAATAAATTTCAAATTGCAATTGCTGAATAGCGTGGAAATGTGGAGGAAAATTTGCAATTTAGGTAGCTTTTCAGCAATTCGAAGGACTTCCCGTGTCCCACGCACATTGGTGAGAATTGCGGTTTTAAGAGGTTCATCAAATCGTATTGTAGCGGCGGAATGTAAAACTATTGACACATTTTGCAGAAGTTCAATTGAATCAACTGATAAAGCTAAGTTTAACTGTGACACATCTCCAGGTATGTGATAAACTTTGTTAAATTCGTTGGGTTTTTCCTTACGCAGCACATCAAAAATCTGGAAGAATCATAAATAAGAAAAAAAAATGTTAAAATCTATTTTTGTAGAATTTCTTATACAATTTTTGGCTTGACATAAGTTAAAAAAAAAAAATATATATAAAATGCATGACTGTCGCTGTATCGCACGAACTTGCGATTTTCGTTAATTATACAATATCCATATTGTAGCCTTTCACATTGAAGATGTAAGACATTAACGTTAATATTTAAATATTTGTATTTTTATGACGCGACTAGAGAAATGCCAATTTTTAACAATTGTAACAGTTTAAAAAAGGGAGTGCATTAATGGGCTCCACGCAATTTGAAAAAAAACTCTAGGTGCCCGAAGTATGCCCAGCGGTACCTTTGTAAGCAAAACTGCTATATCTTGGCGTTTCTTTAGTCATTTTTGTATCTATTTTATATTTTTAACAATTTCTCACTAGATTGAGGTTCAGTTATTAAAAATATATACCTACGTGAACTGATTAACCAAAACTTAGGCAATTTTCTCAAAAAAACGATAAAATTCCATTGGTGATATGCGATTTTTTGTCAAAACCTAAAATGGGCTCCGAGATCTTAGCGCCCCATAGGTGAGATATTCGCAAAACAAGTATGCTATATAAAAGGTCAATGAAATTGGTCAGCTATAGAAAATTTTAAATCAATGGTTAAAGTTTTTCAAGGTCATTTGTGGGATATTCGCAAAAAAAGGATACCTTTTGATAGGTCTTAGTCTAAGTGACCTCATAAAAGGCCAACTAGTTTCAGTAATTGGTCAGCCATGCCCTGGAAACGTTTCTTTCACTAGCCCCACTCGATTTATTTACGAAGGAAGTGGCGGCCAACAGTGCTCTAAGACTCAACCAATGCAAAAACTGGGTAGGAGGCCATTTTGGACACAAAACCATAATGACTTTCATGGACAAAGACACTCAATCGGACTATACTGCACCGCACATTGATTTCAACCCAGTAGCCCTAACAGATGTCGCCTCAAGGGACCTCTGGGCGGCCAACCGGGTCATTAAAATTGATAACGTTTCGGTTTTTACAGATGGTTCCAAGACGGGTGATGGGGTGGGGTCAGGCATCTTCTCAGATAACCCACCCCTGAATAGATCAATAAAACTTCCAGATTTCTGCAGTGTTTTCCAAGCCGAAGTGCTTGCAATTTACGAGGCAGCAAAAAGTCTTGCCACTTTTGAATTCGTAAATAGAAACATTGACATCTTCATTGATAGCCAGGCGGCAATTAAATCCATTGCTTCGGTTGTCACAAAGTCTAAACTGGTAAACTGTTGCCGTAAAGAGTTGAAACTACTCAGTGCATCAAATACAGTTATCCTTCGATGGGTCCCAGGACATCGTGACATATATGGAAATGAAATGGCGGATAAACTGGCCAACATCGGATCTTCCCTTGATCCAAGCCAAACCGTATCCTCCGTTTATATGCCACTTGCACAGGAAAAGAACAGAATTCGCAAATGCTTCCTCGATGCCGCAAACGATAGATGGTCAGCACTTGATAGTTGTCGGGTCTCGAGGAATCTATGGCCGAACATCTCAAGGAAAAAAACAGACTTCCTTCTTGAACTAAGCAGACCTCAACTGTCCCTTTTGGTTGGAATCCTAACGGGTCACAACTCAATGGGAACCCACATTACTCAAAAGTCGGGTTGGTTCAGGGAGGCTTCTCATACCCACAACTAAACTCCTTTAACTCCTTTCCTCACCCATCCTTATTTTCACCTTCACCATACCCTGGGGACCACAATGGATCCAATGAGATCCGTATAATCACCACTTCTAACCTAACCTAACCAGCCATAAGTTCTTTTTTTAAATACCTACATATTTTCAAATAGATAGAACCTTGAAAAAACGTTGGCTGATCAATTACCGAAACTAATTGTCATTTTATGAGGCCACTAAAACCTTTCAGACATTTTAATTTTTTTTTTGGCAATATCTGAAATAGGGGGCCCCTTAAGACATTTTTGCTAGAAAATATCACATAAAATCTGGAACTTTCATGATTTTTTATTTATTTTTAAAACAAAATGTTCTTTATAGTTTTCTTTATTGATCTGCATTCATTAAAATTTATATTATTAATTTGAAATAAGAGTTTTTTTAGTTTTAATGAAAAAGGCAATCTCTACCAGTGGCCGGCTCCTACTATCCTAAGACCGGCCAACTATCCTCCTGAGCTCGGCCATCCCAATCGCAGCAAAAATTATTTTTGTATATGTCGTGGCCGTATTTAGGACACATACATATCTCCAGTATTCGGCCCCCTAGTTTTTTGCTTACAAAGAGGGGGCCGAATATTTTATTTCATTGATTTTTGACGTCAATTTTTGCTGGAATATTGTTTTAATAGCACAGTTAATCATATTTTGCATTTTTCTCAAAAAAAAAATAGTTTTTCCTATCTTTGGCCGGGTGGGCGATTATAGGAAACACCTATAATTTGTGTTTCCTATCTCCGGCCCCCTTTAAAACAACCACAATTTCAACACATTTTCATATTTTAAAGTAGTTTTAGTTGAAATATAATGTTTTTTACTATAAAAACCGCATATAAAACCACTGACCCTAAAATTGTCCTTAAAATTCACTAATTCTGAAACAAATTACACTGTTCTTTTCAACAGTTAAAATGCTTATAAACGTTTTCTGACAAGTTCGCGCATTTTTTTACCCATAACTTGTAAAGTATACTTTTGGGAAACCTACGAAATATTTTGACAGATCATAAGGCAGATATGACATATCCTTTGAATACTTTAAACAGGGAAGTGCGTGGCTATATAGGTTTGTTATTTATAACATATTTCTTTGATGGTGGCCAGCCACTGGAGGCGGCTGGCAATAGGCGACTCTACCTACCCGTTACAGAGAAGTTTCATCGCAAAAATTCGAAGTTTATTCTACGGAATCACATTTATAAGTGCTTTGTACCAAATTTAAAGCCAATTCATTAATCCTTTTAGGCTCTAGCTCGATTTACACCTGAATCCACAGACGAAGAGACGCACAAACACAACTACTAGGTATAGGTTAAGTTCTCAGAAAATCCCTATTTATTTCCACTATAAATTAATAAATTATAAAATATAATTAATTCAATATAAAATATAATGTTTACGAAAAGTGATTATGCAGAAAACATAATTTTTGGTTAATTTAGCTTCAGTTACTAAAAGAATATTTGCTCTTTATTTTCGTTTTCTATTTTGTATATGTATTTACCTGATCCTCCTCAAGTTTCTCTAAACGTTTGTTTGGTGCAACACCTTTTTTCTCTCGCAATAGCACAAATATCTTTCTCACATTAAACGAACGCAGAATTTTCTCTATCAATCCTTTTCCAAGAAAACCTTAAAGATTTTATTTGTTTTTTTTTTTTTTTTATTTATTAAGTGAATGTTTTCAAATATTTCAAGTATTTTAATATTTAACCTGATCCTCCAGTCACAAAAATTTCACGATCATTAAAAAAATCTCTCAATGAATCGTCCATATTGCTGCTATTTACCTACTACTGCACTTTATTGCCACGACTTCTGCTAAGAACTAAAAAAAAAAAAAAAACCACTAACGAAAGTTTGTATCTTCGCGCGACTCACGTGTTGACAAAGCGATGAGGAGTGCATTTTTTTTTTACTATTCAAAATTCCCTTATGCTTTTCATGTCGTATAAAATAAATTTATGTGCTTGTGCTGTATTATGATTTGGAAGATTTATGAAAATGTGCTTTGCAGGGTGACCCAAGTTGGTGAATATTTTTTTTTAAATTTGTGTGATTTCTATGTACATATATACTTATGTAGACAAGGTATGTACAAAGATGTTATTTAACATAATTACGTTGTATATGTAGCCTTAACATTTCAATGGACTTCGCTTTAACGCAAATCTTGCCCCCTTGCCGATTTTTTTTAAATATTATAAAATAAAGAAACGGTCTCTCACTCACTGAATCATTCATCTGATGACTCATCATTCTACAGCTTTATTCAACTGTCTAATAATTTTTTTTAATTATTTTTAATAATTTTTTTTAATTAAAAACCATGGATCGGTTTCGCACCACGTTTACTCTAATGGATAATGCGCATGGGAATCCGTAGAGTGTACACCGAAGACGCTATTGCTGCTGTGGAGCAGAGTATCGAAGAAGACCCGAATGAGTCCATCCGCCATCGCGCGCAACAATTGGAGCTGTCGAAAATTGGGCCTGTCGGTTGGAATTTATTCGAGCCAGCCGTGGCGGCCACTTGCCCGAAATCATTTTTAAAACATATTGACAAACCCTTATCTCTACATGTATTAAAATGAATCGTGGTGGGTTCGGATGCTTAAAACTTGAGGACGACTGCACCAAATTGGGTACTTCCTTCTACGGGTTTGTTCGTAATTGTACCGTGAAGGTTTAGGAAAAAAGAAAAGTCGAAAAAGTTTCAACAGGTGGCGCTGTAGGCGAAAATTTGGTTTTTCAGTTCAATTCAATTACCGTTCAACAAATGGCACTGTAGGCGGTTAGGAAATTGCTTTTGGGATATTCTTCTTCAACTTTTCTACAAATATGTAGGGTAAAATGGGATAAAAATAAAATAATTGTCCGATTTAAGAAATTATTTTTTGTGTTTGAAAGGTTTTCTTAGGAAATGGCTTAGGGGATATTTTTTAACTTTTTTTTTTATTTATAGGGTGAAATGGGGTAAGTATAAAAAGTGTCCGATTGAATAAATTCGTTTTTGTTTGAAAACTTTTTCTTAGGAAATGGTTTGAGGGATATATTTTTCAAATCTTATTATTTGTAAGATGAAATAGGGTAAAAATAAAAAATTGTATGTTTATCTGAGAATAATTAAAGATGATCCTCATTGGCTTTGTTGGTCAGGTCAAAAGTCGGACATTCGTTCGAAAAATTCTGGAAAGATGGCACTGGTTTACCACAGCGTTGAAAGTGGCCACTATCTGGACTTTGATGGTGTGGAGATCTTGGCAATGGAGAAACATACTTGCAAACACTACACGTTAGAATCACTACACATAATCAATAACAAGAACAACATGAACCGTAAACAAGACATACAAAACTTCTCAGCGTTGTACTGCTCCTTAGTTTCCAACAGTAGATCCAAAACTTGAATGTACTCATTGGACTATTGTTCAAGTTTATGTAAGTGTATATAATGTCCGCCCTGCATACATTTACACTTCTATGTGATGGCTTCTTTTTTTATAAATGAAAATCCCTGAAGAAGACGGCAACCACCGTCGAAACGTTGGGAAAAAGTGAGTGAATTAATCATCATAACGACCAACAACAAAACCGATGAGAATTATCTTTAGCTATTCTCTGATATATATCGAACATTCAATTTTTTCAAAAATTTCACTAAAAATATTAAAAAAATAAATTCTTTTTTGTTTGAAAGTTTTTTCTTAGGAAAAGGCTTTCGGGATATTCTTTTTCAAAAGGTTAATAATTGACAATTGTAGGGTGAAATGGGGTAAAATTAAAAAAATTGTCCGATTTAGGAAATTCTCTTTTGTAAAAGGTTTTTCTAAGGAAATAACTATAAGGATATTCTTTTTTAAATTTTGTTAAGGGAGTAAAAATAAAATAAAATCGGGTTCAAGAAATTCTATTTGTAATTGAAAGGTCGATTATTAGTGGATGGCCTCAGGGTTTTTTTTCAGAATTTATAGGGTGAAATGGGGTAAAAATGAAAAGTGGATTCTGATTTCAAAAATTCTCTTTGTGTTGGAAAAGTTATTTTTAAAAAAATTATATTTATAGAGTAAAATGGAATAAACACAAAAAAAAAACGTTTTTGATTACCTACAAAAATTCTGTCTGCTTTGGGAAAGTAATATAAGTTGGACGTAGATGATCATATTTTAACGAATTTCACCATTCATAATGTGAAGTGAATCAAAACTCAGTAAGTAGTATTCAATTACAAAATTTGCTTAGGTTTGTCTATCCGTGCGAAGCCGGGCTGGTCAGCAAGTCTTTATAATAAAGCTAAATTCTTGGCCGTACAATTAAATTATATGCGTTTTATTTATTCTTGAAAACCACACGTCTGAAAAAAACACCATTTACAAGTACATAATGCTTATATTGAACTTAGGTTTAGATAGACAACTTTAAAAATAGATTGTCAGCGGATAGTCTTTGTATTGTATACTTTATTTCCCTTAAAACTGTACGTAGTTACTGAACAAACAACACAGACAATAAACAGAATAACAATAAAGCCATTTTTAAATTGACGGTAAACATCAACAACTAATCTTTGATAATGACAATGAGTTAAAATAATAAGTTGAAATGTGCTTGCAGAATTGCGATACTCCGCACACAGAAGGCATAGCATACCTACTTCAATTTAGATATTATTATAATACGAAAACCAAGTGGCAAGATTTTAACATTAAGTCAATATTTTTATTCCCATTAGCTTAATAATTGTGTACATAAACTAATAAGCCTGATACAAGCCTATACGTTGTTACAAAACAAAGAAAATTCAAAACTAAACAAATCCCAAGTCAAATACATTATATTCTTTCACCTTCTTATCATTTTATCAGTTGTTCATGAAAATAAAAACAAAACACAATGCTTTGTACTCAATGTCATAAAAATATGCAACTCAAAAATTAAAATCACTCAATGGGATGTCAGAAGTGAGTTCTTTTTTTGTTTGTTTTAATTAAAAAGCCGGCTAAATTATGTGAAGATCGCTTAAAAAAACATGTGTAGATACAAATTGGAGATACTGAAGTGATGCAAAATGTTTATAAACAAATGTTTTCGTATCGAAAGCGGTTTTTTTTTATTGTTGCAAATGATTATGAAATGAGTTGTTGACAGGGCTGTCAGCTATATTGTAGAAAGAAATTAAAGGGAATTTTCTTTAAGCTTTCGGAAAGTAAGTACTTAGTAAGTAGTTGGTGTTAAGCCGATAGATGCGATCAATTTAATGAAACATGAAAGTTTCTTTCAGTGCTGAAGTTGTAAAAACTTCAAATAAATGAAGAACTTTTTATATTCATACAAAATTCAGTTAAGTATTTCATTTATAAGTGAATGTTTTGGAAATTTATATTCTGATGGGCCCCAAACATTAACCTTAAATGCTATTACAATAAAAAGAAAAAATGGAGTACGTTTTGTGAATGGGGGTAATTTTTTGAAATGAAATTTTCCCCCAAATAAAACATGCGAAAAGGCCCTTAAATATGAAAATTCTTCGAAAATAAATCTATTATTGTTGCTGTTGCTTTATATTATAAGTGTTTTTTTTTTTACGTGTGGTTTTCAAAAAGAAATAAAACGCATATAATTTAATGTTATGGCTAAGAATTTAGCTTTATGATAAAGATAAAAGTTTGCATTATGTTTTAAAATTATTTCGGGCAAGTGGCCGCCGCGGCTAGCTCGAATAAATTCCTGCCGAGATGCCCAATTTTTGACCACTTTTTGCAGCAATTGGGGCCGTATGTCAGCAATAACGCGCCGAATATTCTCTTCCAAGGGCTTATGTCCGTAGATAAGCGAGTTCACATAACCCCACAAAAAATAGTCCAGCGGCGTTAAATCGCACGATCTTGGAGGCCACGCCACAGGCCCACGACGCGAGATAATGAACTCACCAAAAGTTTCGTTCAGTAAATTGATTGTTTAGTTGCTCTGTATGGCATGAAGCGCCGCGCCGTCTTGTTGGAACCAAAGGTCGTCCACATTTTCCAATTCAGGCACAAAAAAGTCATTTATCATGGCTCTATAGCGTTCTCTTTTGACTGTTACATTATGGCCTGCTTCATTTTTGAAGAAATATGGACCAATGATTCCCTCTGCCCCATAGAGCACACCTAGCAGTGACTTTTTGAGGATGTAACTGTGTCTCAGCATGCACTTGAGGATTATCATCACTCCAAATAGGGCAGTTTTGTTAATTGACGTATCCATTCAACCAAAAGTGAGCTTCATCGCTTAACAACATTCACTTATGAAAATGGGAATCAACGGCAATCTTGTTTTGGACCCATTTGGGCACGATTTGGAAGCGTTGTTCCGGCGTCAATCTATTTTGTATAAAATGGCAAACTAAACTGAGCATAAATCAAGTAACAGCTGTCAAAAAGACCAACTCCGAAAAAAGTATTGCCAGATTGAAAACCACATGTCTAAAAAAAACTATAATTATATACCATGTAAGACCTAAGGTCTTTTAAATGCAACCTGAATTGCATGGCAATAGTAAGAAGGAACAGAAGGATAGAGAAAGATGTTTTTGAATGGTTGACTTACAATTTGGTTGACAACTTTTAATTGACAAAATTGTCAAACTTCTATCAGAATCATTTAATTTCATTAACTTTCGTCAAGAATTGGTTTTGGGAAAAGTTGTTTTTTGTACTGTGTACCACCACGTGCCGCGCCATCACGCACGGTCGGTCTGTGCATTTGTTTTTGTACATTTGCTGTACATCGACCTAGAGTCCAAGGGTGTGAACCAATTTGCTTCAAATTTGGTACAGAGCATTTATATATTTTTTTCCCTATACAGACATAATTCTAAATTTTGTTGTAGCTCATGAAAAACGGAAAGCTCCCATAGTCCATAAAACAATTTCGGTTTTATTTTAAATGTTCTCAAAAACGGCTATATAATGCGAAGAAGGTTTTTAATTTTTTTTTTGAGAAAATTACTTTATTTTTGAGTTAATCACGAATACCTCGTTTCAAAAATTTTTGGTTTCGTGCTGTTTCTCGCGGTTTCGCTTTCGAAACAAAGCTTTAGAATGATTTTGTCACATCTCAATCTGACAATTATCCTCTAAAATAGCTTGTTTTGCTTAGTGAATTTTATTATAATTCTGTGGTATTTCATTTCAAGTCATGCTAAATCATTTTTGTATAAAAAGAATTCGCAAGTGATTTAATTTTTCTGAGGCATACACAGACACATTACACACTTAACATTTGCATTCCTACTCCGACAGCGCTGACTTATTGACAAGAGTATTGTATTTGACTATACAACAAAATCTCAGACACATTGCATCGCAGATAACAATGACAAGTGGATTTCTGATAAGCGTTTCACTCGAAAGTTTATTCACTGCTTATCTCTCTCAGTGCACTAGATTAACGTCCCTATAACAGCGCTGACAAGTGTCAGATAATTTCGTCGAACTCAATATAGATGAACTTCAATCTCATGATTTGTTGATATTTTTTTTTTTATTTATTTTTATTTTTGGCATAACACAGTTTTGATATTCATTGGATTAAATTTTGTTGCCAGTTCCTTTCTTGCAAGCGATCTTCTCAGACGTTGTCAGACATTGTTTTCAAAACATTCGTTAGTTTGAAAAAACAAAAAAAAACGTGCCAAGCTATAACGTCTATTACAATTACAACAATCATTTTAACTGACATTTTCGTATAGCGTTTAGAGTTGATCTTTTAAGTTAATAAGGAAAACAGTAATTAAAAGCTTTTATATACCTATACAATAATTAATTATAAAATACTTTGTTGGTTAATAGGCTGTGTAAGAGATTTAATTTTGCGGCGGTGGCGGCGTGTGACAGAGTTGTACTTAAGTGTAAACAAAGTGACGCGAAAAAGTAATAATTATTACAGTTTATTGTTGCTCCTCTGTCTAAAAATACAATTCTGTAATTTTTGATTTTTGTTTTGTTTCATGAAAACCTCTCTTGAACGTGAACACAAAGTAAGAAAAGTTTGAGGAAAATTCCTTCGACAAATTAAATGTAAAGTGTATTTTTAAGTTGTTGGCGCTTTTACGTTGCATTGGTCTTTATTCAGACACTGAACTGAAGGTTTGTAAAAAAAAAAGAAATAAACAAAAGCCAATAATTTAGTGATCCACATACTGTACATTTGTAATATCTATTTCTGGTTTATTTTGGTGGTTCCCTTAGGATAAGAAAATGCTATTTGGAGGGAAACACAAAATTGGAACACCAAATCTATTTTTATATTTTTGTGATAGTTTTGTCTGCCTAAGTTTTATTTGAAGATTTCTTGTTTTTGTTTTCATATGTAGATACAAATTCGCACGTTTTTAATTTGATCGAGTTTTTGAGGTTTCTTTTTAATTTAATTTTAAAAATTTGAGTTTGGAATATATTTCTTGTTTCAAACAATATTTATATTTATTGCTCTATTTCCATGGAATTAAAATATTTTTGTTTTTTGTTTTTTGTTCACGTTGCGGGATGATGATTTGATAGTAAAATTAACCGAATTTTTGTTATAAAATATAAAATTTGTCTTGATGTGGATTAAAAGTAGGTAGGTATAGGACGCTATATCTCAGCTATAGAACTACTATACCTACATATTTGCTTCTGAGGCTTGAATAGTTTGGGGATTATGAAAAATGACGTGATTTCTAGGTTCTTCCTAATTTTCATATTTTTTTAAAAAATGGCATTTCTGGAAGATGAATCAATCCACATCTATACGGACGGTTCAAAAACTGATGACGGGGTTGGTGTGTACTCAGGCACGATGAATTTAAATCTCTCCTTTCGCCTTCCCAATCACTGTAGCGTGTTCCAGGCGGAACTTCTGGCGACAAAAGAAGTACTGTCTTGGCTTAAAGAAAACGTGATATCTAACACAGATATCCGCATCTTCTCGGATAGCCAAGCCACCATAAAATCCCTGGAATCTGTCACTACCAACTCAATAACAGCCATTAACTGTCGATCATCTGTCATTGATATGGCACAGCAGTTTAATATTCATACCTCTGCTGGGTGTCGGGCCATAGGGACATTCCAGGAAATTGCAGGGCTGACAAACTCGCCAGAAGTGGAACAATACTACCTATTTTACCAAATAGGTCAAATATAGGTACACCCATTGCTACGTGTATGCTTATGCTGAAGCAAGATGCAAGTGAGAAAACAAACCTAAGGTGGAACAACATCACCACCTGTGTAGCGACAAAACAGATATGACCAAGGCTGGACCTGAAGCGCTCTAAGAGTTTAATATCTCTGAGCAGACTGCATTTCGGCTCCGTTATAAGGTGTCATTACCGGGCACTGCTTGAAAGGCAAGCACGCAACGAGGCTTGGAGTATTCTCAAACGATTTCTGCAGAAGCTGTATGGAGGAAGAAGAGGAAAAATCGATTCCTCATCTCCTCTGCACTTATTGTCCTGCTCTATTCCAACTACGTAAGCTCCATCTCGGAGAGTACTACGATCCTAGTGATCTGGTAAATGTTGACATAATTAATCTCGCACGCTTCGTTAGGAGCTCTAAGTGGTTCAACGAATAGGAAGGAAAGTTCCTAGTTTTTTGTGGTATCACAATGGACTAACTATGATCTATAAGTGTGTCAAGCTTTCTGCTTGGCAGCGACCTTAACCTAACCTAAACCTAGCCTCGTCATCGTTTTTTTAAGGGGGCACCTGTCAGAAACGTAGCTACCGCAGTATCAGCCGTTTCAATAATAGGGTGCTGCCGTGTGAGATGAATACGAAAAGCAATGTACTGAGTGTACCTATACACAGACTTTTTACATTTGCCTTTTCGATAGATTTCCCTTTTATGTGTACATCTACATCTGCAAGCCTGCAACCACTATGATTCTTATTAAATTTTCATAATAATCCTCGTACAACTGCCACTAACATCACATAACAACACCGAGCAGGGACCAGCTCTATGTAAAAATAATACTAACACGAATCAAGAACAATACCTTAACCCCTGTTCTGATTCTCATTTCGATACAAATCCGTGAAAGAAACGTTTAAAGTATTTTTTTTACGAAATCGGTAAAAACTAGATTCGAAAGGTCAAATTTGTTGAAAAAAAATTACAGACATAAATTATAGAAAAAAAACACAGAATATTATAAATTGTAGGTAGGTACTCCGTATATTTGGTTGAAAGAACATTTTAAAAATTCCAACGTCAAGTACTTTCAATTCGATCGATTTCAAAGCGCAATCATTCCACAAGCATTGAAAACGTAAAGTATTTCAAAACACTTAGGTCCAGTTTTTCAGTGCACGAGTTAACTCCGAGTTAAATCAAAGTTAGTTAATCCTGCGAATACTTTAATCCCGAGTTAATTCAAAAGTAGTTTTTCAGTGGAGAATCAAATTTAACTCCTAGTTCTCAAAAATCTATCGACTTTATTCAAATCAATTTTTCGCTATCGAATTTGAGATGGCCCAACTTTTGAAAATCAAACTTTCCAGTGTCGTACTTCGATTTGAATAGATTTTTGACACCCATCTTTCAGAAATACCTTTCCAAATTGGATATTAATTGACTGAAAAACATTTTTCAGGAGATTACTCGGGTTTATCCCCGAAACTAGGACAATCTAGTAGGTACTGAAAAACTGGGCCTTAGATTCATTTGCTGAAACGGAACTCATTCATTTAAGTTCAACATAACATTTTTTAAACCAACTCAGCATATTGTATTTTCTTGATGTTTGCAAAAGCAAATTGTAATTCTGCTACGAAAATTTTGATTTACCATAAAATTGTGATATTTTCAATCAGCTTAGAAATGCGATTTCTCCATTCCGAACCCTATCTGTAAGTTGTCGATATCGTCAAACATCATTTTGAAGTATCTGCGACCAAGGAAAGTCCCGTTAATTGCTCGAAATATTTTATAACGGACGAAACATCAGTAATGCCAATTTATAACAGTTATAACATTTTTTTTTTTCCGATTAAAAGTAGGTGTGCAATATTACGCTTCAGGCGACTTGAAAAAAAAACTGTGTGTCTTAAGTATGTCCACCGTCGTCGGTGGACCCTAGCCCTGTGGGGCCGCATAATCAGTACTTTATAAACCAAAACTGTTATAATTGGCATATCTAGAGTCACTTCCATTCAAATTACCTTAACTAAGCTCATTCCAAAATAGAACCCTGTACCTATAGGTACATGTTATTCTTCCAAACTTTTTATTTCTTATTTTCCTGGACTAGTAACAGCAGTTCAGATAGAGATGTACTTAGTGGTTCTTCTTCAACAGAGCCTGACTTTTTGAGATTATTTTCAGCTGTTATCAGTTTCACAAGGAGGGCACACGATATAACACGTCAAATAGATACGGTACACCCTCAATAAACATTAGAATGTATATTATGAACTTTATGCACATGTTATTCCCAGGGCCGGACCAACCATCTGTGCAAGATGTGTAAATGCACAGGGGCGCATTACCAGGAACAAGAAAATTTAATCTGACAATGAACTGCCATTTGCATTCTTACCACAAAACTTGTTAAAATAATCCCAAAATAACATCCATCACAACTGTGTTAAATTATTTCTTGCACACTAACTAACTCACTTTCATTGTTAGAGAATTTAACTCAAAATATCGAAAAATCCCACTAGACCTTCGCATTATAAGTCTACCTCCTGGATTATGTGAAATAGTCTTATGCATGTGTATCAGTGTTTCTATATATGTATGTATGCAAATATAGCAAAGGGGCGCTTTCACCAAATCTTGCATAGGGCGCAAGTTTGGCCGAGGCCGGCCCTGGTTATTCCTCCTATTATTCAACTGATAGCTGACGACCACACCTCATTTATTATGTCTTCGAACCAAATTATAGGTTTTTATCCGATAACGTTTTAATCATTTCTTATTTTAAAAGCAAAATCAACAAATAATTTAATTTCTATTTAATTGTGATTCGATGCAATGAAAATGAATATTTAATCGTTAAAAACTAAACAGAAATATATTATCAAAAAGACATGAAGATTGCGAATAAGTTTAAAGTATGATAAACTTTATGTTAATTAAATTATTACATTGTAACATTTAATATAATTAATTCCGACACCTGCTGAAAGTTAAACGAAGTACATTTTTATAATTCTTGGAATGTTTTGCTTATGAAATCATAGTTATTTAATGACATTTAATTATAACTTTTAATTTCAAGAAAATGGAAAACAACATTTTCTCAAGAGATATCGTTAACATTTTTTTTATCTTCAAAGCATCATAAAAAGTAAAACGAATGTTCTATTAAGTCAGGGTCAAGAAGATGCACTACTTAATACGTATTTACATACGTATGTATACTGTCCATATTCTTTAGATGTAGGTAGGTAGGTATACTCTTGTGAGACAATTTTTCAGAAGCTTCTCATACTTCTTCAAATTGGTTTGAGTGCACTTTAAAAAAAAACACTTAGAATAAAAGTGAAGTTATCCGTAATTATTTCTGAATGAAAACATAAGTGTTTTTTTTTTCACAGCAATGAATGGCCGAGAACCCAAACTTTATACATCAACATCTATAGCTTTCTTCCGCTGCAAAAAATTGAAAAGATTTAAGGCAAGCTTTCTTATTTTGATATTCAATAAAAATGTTTCAAAACCACGTGGAATATATGGAGAGCATAGCGACTTAGTGCTTGCTATTGAATACAAGAGTCATGCCTAACGGTAAAGAAATATCTATGAAGAATTTATAATTGGATATCACTTGGATATTTCTTACCCTAGCTATATATAAAGGGTTTTCCAATAAGAGGTGTTATTTTGAATAGCCCGTTATTTCGGTAGCTCTCACTTTTGAAGCTGTCATTTTTTGACATTTGACAAGTAGAAACTACGCCATTAATAAAAATGGAACGATACACGCTTCAACAACGCATTGAAATTATTACAATTCACTATAAGAATGGTGAAAATTTGGCAGAGACGGTTCGTAAAACTAAAACATTTTTGGGTCGTCGTGAAGCACCTTGTCGGACCGCAATACAGAAATTGGTGGACAAATTCGAGCTGTAGAGACAAGTTAGTGATATAAAACCCGAGCACGTCGCTCAAGAACAACTGAGAATATTGCTGTTGTAGCCCAAAGTGTTGAAGAAAACCCAGGTTTGTCCATTCCTCGTCGTTCTTTGGAATTAGGCATTCCACAAACGTCATAACACCGTATTTTGCATAAAGACTTGAGTGTTAAAGCTTATAAAGTTCAGTTAACACAAGAACTCAAGCCAGCTGATCATCAACAACGTCGTTGGGTCCTTGAAACGCATGAAAATGATCCGGAATTTCATCGAAAAATCATCTTGACTGATGAGGCCCATTTCCACCTCGGAGGCTACGTCAACAAGCAAAACTGTCGCATCTGGGGCTCGGAAAACCCAAGAGTTATTGTTGAAAAGCCTCTCCATATTCAACGCGTGACTGTTTGGTGCGGTTTATGGTCCGGCGGGGTCATTGGACCTTACTTTTTCGAAAATGAGGCTGGAGCAACAGTTACGGTCAATGGATTGCGCTATCGAGAGATGATTAATGATCTTTTATAGCCGTAATTGGATGGTATGGATCTGGACAACGTTTACTTTCAACAAGACGGCGCTACGTGCCACACAAGCAATGAAACCATCGATCTTTTACGGGAAAAGTTTCCGGACCGTGTTATCTCTCGAAGAGGTGATCACAATTGGCCACCGAGATCTTGTGATTTAACACCTTGCGACTTCTTCCTTTAGGGCCACGTGAAAGATAAGGTCTACGCCAATAGCCCAGCGTCGATTCAAGACCTCAAAGATGGAATTCGTGAGGCTATCGAGGACATATGGCAGCCACTTTGCGATTTGGTTATGGAAAATTTCATGAAAAGGATATGGTCCTGTAAGCGTGGTCGTGGTGGCCATTTGGCTGATGTTGTGTTCCATTATTAACGGCATACCTTTCTCTTTATAATGAAATAAACATCCGATCATTTATCTCAAGAAATGCTATTTTTCTTTGAAAATATAATCAAAATAACAGCTCTTATTGGAAAACCCTTTATTATCAGTTTGTAATTCCTGACCATTCCCATGTTTGCATATTTTCTGTTGCCGACGTTCATGTCCATGACAACAACAATTGACTAAAAAATCATAAAAATTAAGCCTTGAACAAGATTAATGATATCTTATCATAAGAGTCTAAAAATCTTATCAATAAACTTGGCTTTATTACATTTAAACAAAAATATATAAAAACAACTAGAAATTTAGACAAAACCTTCAGATATCATAATAAATTTAAAACATTAAAACTATATGCCAAGAATAGATTAAATCATCACTTAAATGTCAATCACATATGATTTAGAGTTATTTAATATTCTTGGATATTTATTTAATCTAATCTTGATTTTTTTGTTTGTTTTTTTTTTTTTTTGTTATGTGTGACAGGCTATCTTAACGCGTGATAGAGGTATCCACAGAATAATAAATATTTAAAATTGAAGTATGTACATACATACCTTAAAAACACCACAAACGATTTAGCAATCTTTGATCCTGATTAAATTTGAGAGAATGTTCCAATCAAATATATATTGATTTTTGATTTTTTGTTGTTCCATAATGAGTGTAATACAAAGTAGTTGTTACCTTGAAATACACACATACATACATATATTTAAAATTTAATTTATGGACACCGCTACAGACACGATAGAGATTGAGTAATAAAAAATATGCACGACTGGGTCGCACGAACTTGCTCTTATGCGCGATCACATTGTGGTTCTATAGTCTTAAATAAATTAGCTATAGGAGTATATATGTTATCCATTTGCCAAATCTTAGTTTAGTTTCAGGTGGTATTATGTGAGTATACAAAAATTAACAATATAGGCTAGTGTTGCCGTATGCAATATGCATGAAAGGAAATTATATTGTTTAAACTGGTAAATTGTTTTAAATCAACAAAATTAGAAAGAAATTGATTAAAATACTTTGAATCCGTTTTAACCCAATGCGATGTACACCATCTGATTTCTTATATAAATCTTTATTTATGAGAACAAAATTTTGAAAATCGTAGGAGCGGTTTTAAAAATAATTAATTTTTTATATATAAAGTTTCGTTAACATTTTTGAGAAAAATAATTGGTACGCCAATTTAAAGCATTTATTAATGTTGCGTTAAAAATTGAACTTCACAAAAAAATCTGCTACCAGTTTTCGCAATATCGAATTTTCAAAAAATAATTTTGATTTTTTTTTAAAAAATCCAAAAATCATTTTTTAGAAAATTTTGATACGCACTTTTATTTATATTTGTTACAAGCTTCTGTATACAAAATCTAATTTTATTCGGTTGATCAGATGTTGAGATAGTCGAAAATCAAAGAAACCGTTCTATGAGAGATACTGTTAATAAACGTAAAATATTAACTTTAAAAATTTTAAATGGTAGATCGTACTAATTTTAACACACAAAAAAACTTTTATGAAAATCGTGGGAGTCATTTTTGAGAAACAAAATATTTCTCATAACGGTTTTTTAACATTTGTATGGGAGGCACCGTTATTTTTGAGTATTAGAATAATTTTTGTCAAAAATCTTCTAGATAAAGTTAAAAAACTGTTATTTACCAAGTTTAATGAAAATCGACCAAGTCGTTTTCGAAATATTGAGTTTTCAAAAAAAAATATTAAAACTTTTTTTAAAAATCTAAAAAATATTTTTTTGGAAAATTTTGGTACACAATATTATTTAGAATGTGTCAATACTTCTTCATAAAAAACTTGATCAGAATCAGTTTGACCGTTTTCGAGAAAAGCGAAAATCAAAAAAATGGTTCTTTGGGAGGTACCATTAATAACCATTTTTTTTATTAAACGGCAACTTATAACTATTTAAATTTATTGAGTTCTTAAAAACAAATTCGGTAGCGCTGGATTTGAGAAAAATAAGTTTTTCCTTTTTGGCCAAGAAATTTTGTATGACAGCTTCTGTTAATTTTGGTCCTAAAAAAAAGAGAAAAAAACGGGTGGGGCGAATGTCCAAAAACCTCTAGGTACCAAGTTTAAAGAAAATCGACCCATCCGTTTAGGCTGTAGTCGAACCGACAGACAGACAGACAGACAGACAGACGGACGTTTTTGCGAGACCAACTTTTTTTGACTTCTCTATCATCGTAAAGTAAAGTTTGATCAAAATCTCGAGTTCGATTTTTTGTACGAATTCATAACTTCCCATATAATAAGTACCTATATCGCAAGTAAAAATACGTAAATATTTTGTTTTCATTCTTGTTTGATGTAATATAAGCGTTATTTTGTATTGAATTGAATCGAATTGAATTGAATTGGATTTAATTGAATTGAATTGAATTGAATTGAATTGAATTGAATTGAATTAAATTGAATTGAATTGAATTGAATTTAAAATTTGTGTTTTAATCCAAAGTTCCACTTTTGTTTTTTTTTTATAATTATATTGTTATTGGTTTTGTTTAAATTACTTATTGTTTTACTACTCCACTCATACGATTTATAACAAAGTATATGTCATCTTGTATAAATATCCTATTGTAACGGTTTAATGCAAGAGTACTTTACTGCCTCCAGAGTCCAGTCGTCAATTGTAGAAGTAGTTTTTTATTCAAATAGTATATACTTGCATTGAAGTTGAAGTGTGTAATGTTTTATAACCACCTTGAATTTAAGGAGCAAGTACTTGTGCAACTCAGTCGTGGATTTAATTGGTTAAGGAAACTGCATAATTAATCTTCATAAATTGAATTGAACTCTGTGTCTAATTCGAATCTTAACGTGTATACTCGGTTTTCTCTAGAAATTGAAAGGAATTAATTAATGTAATTTTTTCCAGTTAAAATATTTTTTTTTTTTTTGCATACTTCATAGTTTGTAACACCCTATAATATGAGTGATAGAATTGTTTTGAAAGAGGATGAGTATCTATTCAGCTCTGTATCTGCGTTATTGTAGCCATAATGATGCATTTTTGATACCTTAGAATTGTGTGAAAATCTTTGTAATTAAACTCTACAGCCGATTTCAGTAAAAACTTTTTTTGACATTTCGAAAGATCAAGCTTTAGTATTTTTTTTTTAAATAAAAAATTGTCCGATTTAAGAAATTCTATTTGTGTTTGAAAGTTTATTTTGGCCATCCTAAGGAATAATTTTTTTCCAAAAATTTGGTATTTATAGGGTGCAAGGGAGTAAAAACCAATGGTTATAATTTTAAAAAAATGCTAAAGGGTCCGCCATCTAACGTTTTTTTTTTCAACTAGTGCTTATTTCGTGAATGGTAACACTAAGCTCGCATGTCTGATTTGACAGATAATTAGTTTTATCCTTCCGCTGAACGAATATGGTTGTGTATACGCTTCGCTAAGTGGGCCTGCGATCGACTTAGAGAAGATGCCGATTTTGCCAAAAAAAATCATCTTTTCAGATGAAGCTCATTTTGATCTTGGCGGATATGTAAACAAGCAAAATTGTCGCATTTGGGGCACAGAAAACCCGCACGCATACATTGAAAAGCCGATACACCCAAACCGAGTCACTGTTTGGTGCGGATTTTGGCCCAGAGGCATAATTGGGCCATTTTTCGAAAATGAGCAAGGAGCCGTTACAGTCAATGGCGATCGTTATCGGGCCATGTTGAACGAATTTTTGTTCACAAAAATTGAAGAGGAGGATATTGGCAACATTTGGTTTCAACAGGACGGCGCTACGTGCCACACAGCCGAAGCTACGCTCGATGTTTTACGCCATTTTCAAAAAAAAAAAGTTATTTGGCGGACCCTTTATTTATAGGGTGAAGTGGGATGAAAATAAAACAGTGCATGGTTTTTGAATACAAAAATTCTTTCTGGTGATGGAAAAGCAATAAAGGTATAGCATCATATTTTTACAAATTTAGCCTTTCATAACTTGAAGTGGGTTAAATCCCAGAAAGTAGTAGGTATTCGCATACAAAAGTCAAAAAATAATATTTTATTTTGTAGTTTGTATGGGAGGCCTAGGTTTGTCTACCCGTGCAAAGCTGGGCGGACTAATTAGTGAGGTATGAAAATAAAGCAAAATAATACGAGCCCTTCCACAACTAGTAACGTAAGTAATTCGTCAGCATCATTCAAGTAGGGGAGAGTGGGTACGAACGTAACAGTGGGTCGGTTGTAACATTCAATTTTTACGAAAAACTAGAACTTTGTGCGTTCATTTTTTAATGCACATTTCTTTGCAATTAGGCCCTGAATGCACCCACAAAAATCCAAAAGTCAGTACAGTCGAATGTACCAACAAAAGCCAAAAATGTGAAATTTTAGTGAAAACGTAATTTTTTTGGTCTTGAGTTTTTTCATAATTTTTCTTGAAAAAAATAAACAATTCATTGAATTGATGCGACGTTACCGTGATCCAATATTTCTAAAATCGAATAGATTCAATATTTTTACGATAGGCATACCGGTTTCTTCTTACTTTGATTTTAAATATAAAAAAGCGTGGGGTGGACTGTTGTAACAATTTTCGTGTGGACGTTTGTAACATAATACAAGCACAAATAACTGTATAATTATTTGTGTTACAACCGTCCACACACAGTTTTTGGTGACTTTGTTTATTCAACAGCTGGAGATAGAGATCAAAATAGTTTTTTTTTTTTTAAATGAATTCCAAATAATGTTATACTACATAAATCCATTTATTATCATCACTGAATAAGATTACCTTTTTATTGGCATTCATTTATTTTATAATAATACATAATTAATTTATAGTATTGGCTTAGAATTTAATTCTAAGTCTAACCACCATTTTAGATTTTTTCTTCATATATTTATATGGTGTTACGACCGTCCTTTCAGCGTGTTACAATCGACACACCGAAAAGGACGATTGTAACATTTGACCTTGTCTTCATTTTCAAGTCATACATTTAAATCAAATTACGGCACAAAATGTCAAAAATGTTACTTTCGTACCCACTCTCCCCTACTTCATCATTCGATTGATCCCTCAGATTAATTTTTATAAATAAACTAATTTAATAGTATAGAACAATAATAGAAAAAAATAACATTCAATGGTAATGTGGCCCTTTACCTTCCCTTTCCCATATATGATATCTACATATACTATAAGTTTTTGTTTACATCTGTAGTGATACATTTATATGCAAGCCTTTGCTGCCACAATCGCCCATTGTGGTGTAGTAGTATTTATTATGATGGATGGTATATCTGCAATTGCTTTTAAATATAAGTTTTGTTTTAATTCCGGGAAATGTCACTTTTGTATATAAATTAAAATATTGCATGATCAATGTGCAATGCCTGATCCAGTTTTTCTTATCACAATGTTATTGACAAAAGACTCTATATAGTGGTGTGTTGTTGATAATGCTGTTTCCTCCCTCAAATCATAGCTTGAATGCGTAATGATTTTGTTTTGTTTTTTATTTTCAGTAAACAATGTTCTTCAGTCGTCAATATGTGAAATTAAATCTGAAGCTATGCGTGAAAAACTCTAGATCACAATCACTGTGAAAACTTGGTGGTTATTGTTATTGACTTTCTTAGTACGCTAGGTTTGAATTCGACACTGAGATTTATTCATCACGGGTTAATCGTTCAGAGTAATATCGAGTGGTGTGGGTTAGTTAGGTTAGGTTGGGCTTGTTACCGTCACACTTAGATCTATGTATAGATCTGTTGTGATACCCTAGGAAGTTATATCCCACTTTTTTGTAAAAACCTATGTGTTCTGTTAGCAGTCAAGCCATTTAGAGGCTCAGAGTTGTAAAGACTGCAGTCTTTTCAGTACTGCAGTTAATACAGTCCCAGTTAATTAACTTAGCTTTTGAATGCAAGTTAATACTGTGAGTAAGTACTTTAACTGCAAAGCAAACAGTCAGCAGTCAGTACTAACATTCGGACTGTGCAGTTAAAAAAAAAGTTAATTAACTTTAAGTTAATTAACTGCAGTACTTTTGACTTGATTTTAGTCTTTTAGTCAGTTGAAAGTCATTTGTACTGCGATGGTTCATCTTTTAGTCAGTAAGTCTTTTAACTGCAGTTAATTAACTGTAAGTCTTTCAACTAAAATACTATAGATTTATACTTATAACACAACAGGATACAATGAAAATAAATTAAAATGTTTGCATTATTTATTTGGCATTATACGCGTACGGCGTGATGTACAAGTGTGAAATATTTTTGATAAAAAACAAAAAACAAAGTTTAAAGACTTACAGTTAATTAACTGCAGTTAAAAGACTTACTGACTAAAAGATGAACCATCGCAGTACAAATGACTTTCAACTCACTAAAAGACTAAAATCAAGTCAAAAGTACTGCAGTTAATTAACTTAAAGTTAATATACTTTTTTTTTTAACTGCACAGTCGGAATGTTAGTACTGACTGCTGACTATTTTATTACAGTTAAATTCTTTTGGCAAGTTAAAAGACTTAAGGAAAAAAGTTTTTTTATTCAATTAACTGCAGTACTGAAAAGACTGCAGTCTTTACAACTCTGAGAGGCGTTGACCAAGTTCAGAAAGCTGTTCGCCGAAGTTCTAGAAAGATCCTCTAAGTCATCAAGGAATTGATTTCTTTCTTAAGTGACAGACTGTTGGGCAGTGGCAAAGGAAGTGTAAGGTATCATCATGTGCTTCTTCATCGCTGCACCCTCTGAAAAGGTCGTCAGTACTGAGCCTCATTCTCTTTTTGTGGTATCCCAGTATAGCTTGTGTCCAGTCATTAAGCTGACAAGGGAACGAAGATGTTTTTTTTTTCATTTTTATAATTTTTTCTGGCCTCTTTTCATTGAAATTTGGCCATAATTTTTTAGTTGTGGCGCATGTTTCATGCAAGTTCCATCTTGGTTTTTTTCTGATATTTTGTTACCAATATCCTGTTTGATGATACAGTTTAGTACTCTAATATGTCGTTCGGTTTGTCTTGAATCAAGCGACGATATCGTTCTCGCCAGCTCATCAGTTCTTTCGTTTCGCTGTACATTACTGTGACCAGGAACCCAGCAGAGTGTTATGTTATGCTGCATGCCAAAGAACCCCTTAGCTCTTCGCGACAGCAAGTTACAAGCTTCGAATGTATCTCGGTGGTAGGGATTGCTTTAATTGTTGTTTGGCTATCAATAAAGAGGGAGATTTCAGCTCGTGGTATTTGCGTAGCTGCTTTGGTCACTGCCAAGACCTCAGCTTGGAAGATGCTGCAAAAGTCCGGAAGTCTGAAGAACCTAGCTATTCCCAGAATTTCCGAGAAATGTCAGTGAAGACAGTTATCGTAGATTCGTTACTGAGAGGTTGGTTGTTTTTCCACTGCTCTCTATAAGGAAAAGAGGTATAGTGAATGGTCTGTTGAAGTTTACATGGGGTATTGTGTAGTCTGTGCAAACATTAATTCCCAAATACCTCTGAAGAATCTGAGTATGGGCCGTTGTGCTTTGTTTCCAGCAGTTAGTCTGGCTAAGTCGCAAGGCATTGTATGCCGCTGATCCTTGTACGAATAGATCTAGGGGTTTCAAGTTGAGTATCCCTTCCAGTCCCGCTGTGGGGGTGGTTTTTAACTGTAATACCTACGAATTGTAATTTTCGAACTTTTGTTAAGGTTTTCAGGTTTGTTGTTTTCGCAGTCGCATTCCACCAAACTAGATTATCGTAGGTTTGTATCGGTCTAACTATTGACGTGTACATCAACGTGATAATTTTTGGGTTAGGTCCCCACAGGGTTTTCCAAAAATCGTGTTGCAGTAATAGAATGCGACCATAGCTTTCTTTGATATTTCTTAAGTGTTGAGGCACCAGTTCAGTTACTTATCTATAGGGTTTTCAAATAAGAGGTGTTATTTTGATATTCAAAGAAAAATGGCACTTTTTTAAATAAATGATCGGATAATAATTTCATTAAAAAGAGGAAGGTATGCCGTTAATAATGGAACACAACATCAGCCAAATGGCCGCCACGACCACGCTTACAGGACCATATCCTTTTCATGAAATTTTCCATAACCAAATCGCAAAGTGGCTGCCCTATGTCCTCGATAGCCTCACGAATTCCATCTTTGAGGTCTTGAATCGACGCTGGGCTGTTGGCGTAGACCTTATCTTTCATGTGGCCCCAAAGGAAGAAGTCGCAAGGTGTTAAATCACAAGATCTCGGTGGCCAATTGTGATCACCTCTTCGAGAGATAACACGGTCCGGAAACTTTTCCCGTAAAAGATCGATGGTTTCATTGCTTGTGTGGCACGTAGCGCCGTCTTGTTGAAAGTAAACGTTGTCCAGATCAATACCATCCAATTCCGGCCATAAAAAATCATTAATCATCTCTCGATAGCGCAATCCATTGACCGTAACTGTTGCTCCAGCCTCATTTTCGAAAAAGTAAGGTCCAATGACCCCGCCGGACCATAAACCGCACCAAACAGTCACGCGTTGAGGATGGAGAGGCTTTTCAACAATAACTCTTGGGTTTTCCGAGCCCCAGATGAGACAGTTTTGCTTGTTGACGTAGCCTCCGAGGTGGAAATGGGCCTCATCAGTCAAGATGATTTTTCGATGAAATTCCAGATCATTTTCATGCATTTCAAGGACCCAATCAGCAAAGACACGACGTTGTTGATGATCAGCCGGCTTGAGTTCTTGTGTTAACTGAACTTTATAAGCCTTAAGACCCAAGTCTTTATGCAAAATACGGTGTAATGACGTTTGTGGAATGCCTGATTCCAAAGAACGACGAGGAATGGACAAACCTGGGTTTTCTTCAACACTTTGGGCTACAACAGCAATATTCTCAGTTGTTCTTGAGCGACGTGCACGGGTTTTATTCTTCACTAACTTGTCCCAGCAGCTCGAATTTGTCCACCAATTTCTGTATTGCGGTCCGACAAGGTGCTTCACGACGACCCAAAAATGTTTTAGTTTTACGAACCGTCTCTGCCAAATTTTCACCATATTTATAGTGAATTTTAATAATTTCAATGCGTTGTTGAAGCGTGTATCGTTCCATTTTTATTAATGGCGTAGTTTCTACTTCTCAAATGTCAAAAAATGACAGCTTCAAAAGTGACAGCTACCGAAATAGCGGGCTATTCAAAATAACACCTCTTATTGGAAAACCCTTTAGAATCACACCAGGTGTGGGTTCGAGACAGCATTCTTTTCTATGTAATTACCTTCACTGAACGCCAACGTATAGGTCTGGGTTCAATTCCCAACCTCGTCCATCTAAATAAAAAAAAAACAGCTACTGCCTTTGCAATCCTTCAAGAGTATCTCTTATGTAATGAATAAGTGCCTCTCCATATTAGCTATTCGGCAGAAAAATGAAGGTCTGTTCAGCTTCTGTCAGCTTCTGTCAGCTTCTGTCAGATTGTTATGTTACCTGAACCTTCAAAAATTAACTTTTAAAATCGGCGTTTATATGTAGATCTATGAATTTGGGCTTGATAGGTATGTAGGTGGAACTCAAAATTTAAAAATTGTTATAACAAAAAAAAAATTGTAAAAAAAAACGCTGACATTTACGAGGAAATTATGACAAAAAATTATTATCGTTTTCAATTTTTGTCAAAATTCAACCATTTTTTTGCGTGAAAAAAAAAATAAATTCAATATCCGATCCCTTGGAGTGATTTGAAACCAAAAAAAAAAAAAAAAATCTGCAATAAATGCCATGCCGGCGAAATGTAAAATCTACATGTTCAGAGCTCAATTTTGCTGTTGTCCTGGATTTTCATTTATCGGCGGTTTCGGATGGAAACGATGGATTGGAAATAGACCTAGACGAGCTGCGATCAAATTTGTCGTTGTTCATGAAAAAAACAAGAAATTACGAAAAAAAGAATTTTTAAGTGTTTATAGCGTTTTTCTATAGATAATCATAAAAACTAACTTGACTTCAAAAGAAACTATCATTTATGCGCCGCAATAAATGCATTTTGGGTTAAGTAGAGGAAATAAGCAAATATAAAAATTTATTCCAAAAAAAATAGCTTAAATTTCATATTCATTAAAAAAAAAAAGTTTGAGTACCGGGACTCACGGTAAATATATGTGCGTAAATATCATGTGCGTGAAGTTAGCATCGCCATTTTTGATTTTCAAAAAAAAAAAGTTGAGCTGTAATGTGCTCAACTTGTGCTGCCTTGTGCCGTTAATATTTTTGCAAAATTCGCAAATTCGCAATTTTGCAAAAAAATTCATCCGTAAAATTTGCAATTTTGCGAATTTTGCAAAAATATCTACGGTACAAGCTAGAACAAGTTGAGCACATTACAGACATTTTTTTTTGAAAATGGCGGTGTTAACTTTACGCTTCGCCAAATCAATTTTTTGCCGTAAAAGTTGCAAAAAATTTTTGTTTATCCTTTTGGTTTTGTACAGTACAAACTTAGCGCAAATAGCACAACTTTGATTTTTTAGAAAATCGTAATTTTGCAAAAAATTTCCTTCGTAAAAATTGCAAAGTTGCGAATTATTTAAAAACTATTTGCAGCACAAGTTGAGCACATTACACCCCATTTTTTTTTTTTTGAAAATCAAAATATCGATGCTTACTTCACGCTATATGGCTTCGCAAAATTTCGTATTGCCCATAAAAGCTGCAAATATGCAAATTTTTTTTTTTATTTTCGATTCTTAGAACGAAAAATTGTCCACAATACAGCACAACTATGAAATTTAAAAAAAATCTTGATTTTGCCAAAAATTTCATGCGTAAAATTTTCAAAGTTTCGAACTTTGCAAAAAAGATTTACGGCTCAACGCAGCACAAGTTGGGCATATTACAGCACATTTTTTTTTTTGAAAATCGAAAGTGGTGATGCTAACTTCAAGCATATGTGAACATCAACGTTTGTCCAAGCGCATTTTTGAGGATCCATATTTGGATACGTATATGTGAAGTCGTCCATATCTATAATACGTTGTTGACTACGTGCTGGGATCCAAAACGGACTAATTTGCTTGAAAGGGATCTTCAGATTTTTGTCACTGAACGTACCCACTATCCTACTTTGCAGATTTTCGTAACGTAACGTTCTACATCGTAAAGTGTGACTTCGTAATGTCGCACAGAGGAAAGTCCACGTTATAACCAGTGTCAGTCACTATACGACACTATACGAGTATAGTTTGAAGTATTTACATTATTTTGATGCAATATTGGATAGTTATACGTATATAGCAAAAATTTGTAAAGAAGGCTAGCTGAAGAGGCATCGTCAATGCATGATGAATCTTCTTGCGCAGAAGACCTTAGTGGAATGTCGTGCATAACTACTATCATATCAATCTGAAATTAATGTAATGTGTGTTGAACGTGCCCAGTGACATTTGATTGACAATTTTTCTTATCAGTTCATTTCAGATTGACAAAATATTAAGCCAATGGCCAGCTGGACAACTGTCTAAGCGTGTTCTAAAAAAATCTAATAAATGGGACTGTATATTTATATTTTTATAATTTTTTTTTTACAAAATAAAAAGGTATCTATACACAGTGTTACCAGATGAAAAAAAAAATCCCCCCAGAAAAATTTAGAAACCCCCCAGATTACCACATTTTATCAACAAAAACCCCAAAATTTTTTTTCAACTTTATATTTCTATTCACAGCTCTTAAATTTGTTTTTAATTTTAAATTTTGTTAATGCACACAGCTACAATAAAAACACATTTGTAAAAAAGGTACTAGGTAAAACAAAAAATTTGTTTAGGGTTTTCTTCACAGTTTCTGAGTAAAGTTCTGATTATTTACTCGACATTCAAATTATCCACCAATTAAAACCTTCCAGTAAAAAAACTTAACGTTTCACATTTTTTCGAAATAATAAATGTATGTAAGTTTTGACTGATGAAAACTGGAAAAAAATAATGAATAATATTTAAAATGCCAAGTATATAAATTTGCTAATTCTAATCGACACTTAATCGGGCCATTAAAATACTTTGAACGTTAATTATAAGCTATACTGTTTAGATATTGTGAAACATAAGGGAGGTTGATAATTGATTAAAAAGTACCAAATTGCTTATTTAGAACTTTAATTCAGTCCAGCTTCAGTTTTTCAGTGCGCGATTAAAGTTTAACCCGAGTTAAATCGTCATATTTGGTGGGTTAAATCAGGATTAACTGAACAGGTGCTTTTGATGTTTTATGCAAAGAGTTTGGTTAGTCATTTCGGGTACTGAAAATGGCTTCCTCAGTTCACTGTGGGTTAATTTAGTTCTAGAGTTAGCTCACTATGGTTTAACTCACCAGAAATGAATATGAAAATAAAAATATAAAGGAATTAAAATTTTTGTTTGCACTTCTTTAAAAAAGTTCTAATACTTTATCGTCATCTTCGTTTTGGCATTCGCGTTGGTTTGATACATTTTCTCTCTTGTGAAAGTTTTCAGCATGTAAGGAACTCGTGGAATACTGTCAGCTGTTTAAATACCTATTAGATTTCTCAACCTTTAAGCTCTGAATTAATCTCCCCAGATTTCCCCCCAAACATCTCGTCCCCCCAGATAACCCCCCAACGACAAAAAAAGCCCCTAAATCTAGGGGGAACACCCCTAAACTGGCAACCCTGTCTATACATAATTTAACAGCTTTTAAGTAGGTACCTATACTCTTAACGTTATTTTGGAGCACCAGGATTGAGCTTTTGGACCAACTGGAAGTTTGTTATAGGGTACAGGTGCAAATCTCTCTTCAAAATCGTGGCACGCGGTACAACTAACTGTGTTGAACGTCATCGTTTCGATGTTTCAGGATCAGCTGCAAAACATTCAACAACAACCTGAATGTTATCGGCCGATCGTCTATAAAGAGGTATTCCCGCACTTCTCACGGCTCTATAATGTTCCCACATTGAGACCCACTTTTTTCGTCTTCCCTATAATCGTAACGTCAAGTTTGATCAAAATCTCGGTATATTTTGTGAAGAAACTGCTTTGTTTCTAATGCTACTGAAAATCAAACAATATATGGCGTTTTTCTTTTTTTTCGCCCTGAGCAAAGCTTTGAGCATAGGCTGAGAGATAAGAGTAGAGCTATAAGCAGATTATGATCAGAGTCTTCACACTTGAGCACTGAACTGACATTTCATAGGGAATCCATTTTTAATTTTTAATTATGTGTGAAATTGGCTTCGGTTAGCGTTTTGCTCGATTTGCTCAGTCATTTTATTCTGAGCTAATTGAGCAAGCTCCGATGGAAAAAAGAAACACACTTTTTTTACTCTGATATGTCTGAGCTAAAAAAAAAAACCAAAAAGTTTTTTTTTGACAGTTCCGTGATGTGCTCTGAGTTAAAAAAGAAAATCGCCAATAGTAGAAATTTGTGTTAAATAGAAAGGGAGAAATGAAAAGATTTGTGGGATAAAAAAGGAATTTTCTGATTAGCTGAAAGGATTTCTCGTAAAAAAGGTCTCCTACAACTGTTCTATGTATATATAACAGTTCCTCTCAAAATGTGAACTATGGCACACATACTTTATCATTATTTGAACTTGAGCGTTTTGATTTCATTTTATCTCTATAGTTTCTGAAAAAAATAACATACATGCATACATAGGTAATTTTAACTTAATTACTCGTTAATCCTCGTTCTTCGTTGAACTAACCAATTAACATGACGTAATTTCAATTTCGCACTTACATAGTAACTTAATTCATAGTTATTATATTGATTCATTAATTCATTTTTTATTTAAGTTTATGAATGGGATGCACAATGTACATAATGGGTGATTTTTTAAGAGGCTTAGAACTTTTTTTTAAAAAAAAATACAAAAAATTCGAAAAAATGAATGAAATATTTATTTGAATCGATAGTTTGAATCTTGCAATTTAATGTTTAAAGATAATTTCATGCAAATGTTGACCGCGGCTGCGTCTCAGGTAGCCCATCCGCTGAGCCCAATTTTGGCATACTCTTTCACACATATCGGCCGGTATCTCACGAATGAATGCATGGATGTTGGCTTCCAGTGCGTCAATCGAAGCGGGCTTGTCCCTATAGACATTAGCCTTGACATACCCCCACAAAAAATAATCTAATGGTGTCAAATCGCACGATCTAGGCGGCCAATTGACCGGCCCGAAACGTGAAATTAACTGTTCACCAAACTCGCCTCGCAATTGCGCCATTGTTTCGCGTGCTGTGTGGCATCTGGCACCGTCTTGTTGAAACCACATATCATGCAAGTCAAGAACTTCTATTTCGGGCAAAAAAAAGTTTGTTATCATCGCTCGGTAGCGTTCACCATTGACAGTAACGCTGCGATTCGCATCATCTTTGAAGAAATAGGCCCAATAATGCCGCCGGCCCATAAACCGCACCAAACAGTGGCTTTTTCGGGATGCATTGGTAGCTGTTGCAATGCTTCTGGCTGATCTTCACTCCAAATGCAGCAATTTTGCTTATTTACGTACCCATTCAACCAAAAATGAGCCTCATCGCTGAACACAAGCAGCGCGCGATGAACATTTCGAACCGAGCACGAATTTTGATAGTAAAATTCAATAATTTGCAAGGGTTGTTCATTTGTAAGACGATCCATGGTTAAATTGCAAACCAAACTGAAGCTGTTTGACAGTGACACAAGGTACTAAACACACGTCAGCTGTCAAAACCAGTGTTGCCAAAACCAAACCAGCTTAAAAATCACCCGTTATATGTATGTGTAAGCCTACTAACTCGGCGTTTAAAAATAAATTTCATGAACTATGATAATATTTTTTGAATAAGCTTAGTGCACAAGAAGAATGAAATTGAATGTTCATTGAATCATGAATCATCCATGTTCCATAATGTATTTTTCAGCTTTATTATTTTTTTAACAAAATGAATTGATCAGTCTTTTTCAAACAACGTTACTGATAAAGTGATAACATATTATTCAGAAATTCATTCAAGAGATTCTGCAGGTCATTTTACGAGATCATAAGTGCATACATATATGTAAAGGGTCATTCATTTTTCGACTTAAAACACACACAGCGATACATTTTTGATAAAAATTTTATTTCATTATAAAGTTTGGACTTTGCCATTAAGTGTGAAAAACAATATCATTCAAATGGTCGCCTCGGGAAGATGCCTTTTGAGGTAATTTTTAACCACCTTTTCGCACATTTCGGGCGGTATCTCGGCCATTACTTGAGTAATGTTGGTTTTTGATGAGTCTAGAGTTCGGGTATTATTATTGGCGTAAGCACGGTCTTTTTCGTAGCTTAACAGATACAAATCTAACGGTGTCAAATCGCATGATCTTGGTGGCCAATTAATGTCGCCAAAGCGAAATTACGCGACCAAGAAACTTCTCACGCAATAAAGCCATAATTTGTCGTGTTGTTGGAACCACATGTCGTCTAAGTCATGGTCTTCAATCGCCGGAAAAAAAAAATCTTTTATCGTTCGATAAATTCGGATCATCAGCAACACTTGCATTTGCAGCAGCAATATTTTTGACTGAGTGTGCATTACGATGATGCACTTACGACATCAGTAAAACTTCCACTCTCTTCAAATTTTTTCACAATTTTACTGATCGATATTATGACACTTCAAATGACAGCTGAGTTTGACAGTTGTCAAATGCCAGCGCTACCAACTTGAAACCACGAAATGAATGACCCTGTTAAGTAAGTGTTTATATAAAATACTCGTATAAAATTATAGGTATTCGCTATGAAATATTTCAGTTCTATATTAAGGCCATTCACACTTTTTATTGATCCCTTTAAGGTTGTTAATAATCACCATAAACTACTAAAGTTGTTTTTCACAAGTATAACACGAGTCAAGAGTTCATATCTTTATAAATTAAACACAAAATCGTTTAAATTGTTGCCATTAAAATAATCAACAGACCTAGTAACTGGCTACGAATTTTTATTACTTTATTATTTTTATTAATGATAAATAGTATCTATACAATAATGAAATACAACAAAGCCTTTTTTTCATTGATAATGGTTTTGTCATGCTGAGCCTGACGGTTCTTGGGACTGATATCAGTTTAAAAAAGATTAAAACAAAAATACGTTTGAGTGGTTAATATAAAAATAAATCCAACGGCCGTAGAATTGTGTATTGATTGATTAAAAATGCTGATATACATTTGTCTGGACAAACAAGAATAAACGAAATATTAAAACCTATGTCAATTGTCGCAAACCGTTGAACTTAGATATAGAAATAATTTATCGACACACATTTTCATAGGATATTGAATATTTTTCAAAAAAATTTCAATTTATAGACTAAATTGTAACTTCTCTATTAATAAATTGCCAACAACAGCGAGATAAAACTTACACACCTGTCAACTTGTAATTCATGTTAATAAATTTGGAATGGTTTGTGACATGTGATAGCGAAGGGATAACTTTAACTGGCAAAATTTTGGCATTCAAGAGACGGATAACTTCTTAACTACTACAGTCATAGTTTTCATAAATTAGTACATTTATGTGATACACGTATTGATGCTAAATTTTGATAAAGTGTTGCCGTGCTTAATAAAGACTGGATTGATATGTGAAAGCAAAAATCTGTTTATTAATAAGAAAAAAATTATCGAGCGGACAAGTTGTCTAGACGTGTGCTAGCTAACACTCGTGTGTGTTAAGGAGCAGATAATTTTTTTTTATTAATAGCGCTGTAACTGTTTATAAGATAATAATCGGTGGTAAAATTAAATTTATAGTTTCAATAAAAACATATAGGTATCAATACATTTTTATATTTTAAATTTTGTATTTTTCAAAAACCAACTCATGGTTACAACAATATCATAAATTGTTCGCCCATTTTGAGCTTCAGTAAAGATTTTAAAGTTCTTTTTCTATACCCGGAAAGTATTGAGAGGATGACATCGTGACAAGAGACTTCTATAAAACTAAAGGGTCCGCCATCTAACGTTTTTTTTTCTCAACTAGTGCTTATTTCGTCAATGGTAACACTTAGCTCATGTCTGATATGACAGATAATTAGTTTTATGCTTCCGCTGAACGACTATGGTTATGTATACGCTTCGATAAATGGGCCTGCGATCGACTTAGAGAAGATGCCGATTTTGCCAAAAAAATCATCTTTTCAGATAAAGCTCATTTTGATCTTGGCGGGTAGTAAACAAGCAAAATTGTCGCATTTGGGGCACAGGAAACCCGCACGCATATATTGAAAAGCCGATACACCCAAAACGAGTTACTGTTTGGAGCGGATTTTGGTCCAGAGGCATAATTGGGCCATTTTTCGAAAATGAGGAAGGAGTGGCCGTTACAGTCAATGGCGATCGTTATCGGGCCATGTTGAACGAATTTTGGTTCACAAAAATTGAAGAGGAGGATATTGGCAACATTTGGTTTCAACCGGACGGCGCTACGTGCCACAGAGCGGAAGCTAAACTCGATGTTTTGCGCCATTTTCAAAAAAAAAAGTAAGTTATTTGGCGGACCCTTTATTTTTTACTGACGGCTCCTCAAATATGGGGTGTGATGTTGGTTCAGGAATTTCGTCTTTAAGTCTTTAAATGTCGCTAGGGGTTTTAACTTATTTAGCTAAACGTTGCTGCTGTTTACGGTATGTATGTAAAATACCCCAAATCATGACCAAAATATGTACTGCTATCCTCAAAGACACGCAGAAAGAGAAAGAAAGCTAAACCCAACTAGTCATAGCTTTTACTAGCAGCTAAGGCTAGACAGTTCTAGCTAAAGCTTTGTTCTATGTGAATACAAAAATGATAACGCTGAATAGCTTGAGCTGGAAAATTCTAGATTTAGCTTCTTTATTTAAGATCTTGATAGCTTTAGCTAAAGGAAGTTTTTTTTTGTCATAACTTTTTATCTTGTCTATAGGGCAACAATTGGTTGCGGTTAAAAATCATATTGTCCGTCAGTCTCTGCGTCTATGTATTCACTGTGGACCAATTTGTTTCAAATTCGTACGTAATGCCCTAGGAGAGAAATTTGATTTTATAATTTATCTAGGCCGGCTAACTCCAATAAAACGATTCTGATTTTTAAAAAAGTTTCGCAAAAAATTGTTTTATTTTTGAGTTATTCTCTTATATTAAATTAACACCTCGCACAAGTTTTTATTACCTGCTTCATACTTTTCCATTAACTTTGTAATTGTACCTATTCTTAAATTCCAAGCCTATAGCCATCTTATAGCATTTTACGTGCAAATTCTAGTTCATGGATGCATAAATTAATGATCATTTCAAGATCCGTGAGTCGTGAACTGACCCTGGATACTGGGCGTCCACACTTGTGAATTCTTCGGCTTCATTGCATGTCGTTTGTACATTAAGGCTATGGAAGCCTTTCCGATTAATGTATTCATCAGAAAATCTTGGGGGTGCAGTTTGTTGCCCCAAAAGCTCCGAGAAACGTATATAAAGGGTGATTTTTTAGCTGGTTTGGTTTTGGCAACACTGGTTTTGACAGCTGACGTGTGTTTAGTACCTTGTGTCACTGTCAAACAGCTTCAGTTTGGTTTGCAATTTAACCATGGATCGTCTTACAAATGAACAACGCTTGCAAATTATTGAATTTTACTATCAAAATTCGTGCTCGGTTCGAAATGTTCATCGCGCGCTGCTTCGATTTTATGATCGGCATTCTCGACCTTCTGAGCAGTCTATTCGGAAGATTGTGACCAAATTTCGCACCAAATTTACTTTGTTGGACATTAAACCACCAACACGTTTACGTACTGTGCGTAGTGAAGAAAATATTGCGGCCGTATCAGCTAGTGTCACAGAAGACCGCGAAATGTCGATTCGGCGCCGCGCCGTTCCCAGCAGTTAGGCCTTTGTTACAGCACTACGTGGAAAATTTTGCGGAAGGATTTGGGCGTAAAGCCTTTTAAGATACAGCTAGTGCAAGAACTAAAGCCAGCCGACCTACCACAACGCCGAATTTTTGGTGAATGGGCTCTTGGAAAGCTGGCCGAGGATCCGCTTTTTTATCGAAAAATTGTGTTCAGCGATGAGGCTCATTTTTGGTTGAATGGGTACGTAAATAAGCAAAATTGCCGCATTTGGAGTGAAGATCAGCCAGAAGCATTGCAACAGCTACCAATGCATCCCGAAAAAGCCACTGTTTGGTGCGGTTTATGGGCCGGCGGCATTATTGGGCCATATTTCTTCAAAGATGATGCGAATCGCAGCGTTACTGTCAATGGTGAACGCTACCGAGCGATGATAACAAACTTTTTTTTGCCCGAAATGGAAGTTCTTGACTTTGATATGTGGTTTCAACAAGACGGTGCCACATGCCACACAGCACGCGAAACAATGGCGCAATTGCGAGGCGAGTTTGGTGAACAGTTAATTTCACGTTTCGGGCCGGTCAATTGGCCGCCTAGATCGTGCGATTTGACACCATTAGATTATTTTTTGTGGGGGTATGTCAAGGCTTATGTCTATAGGGACAAGCCCGCTTCGATTGACGCACTGGAAGCCAACATCCATGCATTCATTCGTGAGATACCGGCCGATATGTGTGAAAGAGTATGCCAAAATTGGACTCAGCGGATGGGCTACCTGAGACGCAGCCGCGGTCAACATTTGCATGAAATTATCTTTAAACATTAAATTGCAAGGTTCAAACTATCGATTCAAATAAATATTTCATTCATTTTTTCGAATTTTTTGTGTTTTTTTTTTAAAAAAAGTTCTAAACCTCTTAAAAAATCACCCATTATTTTCAGCCCATTTTGCCTTTTCCGTTTCGATTTCTCTGCGACTCGACGGAAATCTAATATGAATGTGAGCCTTTTCCATAATCTTGTTGGCCACGTGCTTAACCAGTCTTGCATACAGAAAAGTGTTCAACTCCAAGATCTTGTCCTACACCGCACTGAAATCCTCTACGATCTGTTGAATCTCCTAAAAAGTAATCAGAAAGCCACTGTACATTTTCTTTTGAAATCCGAAATAAACTATGAAAATCCTCATCACTAATTTCCAACCATTTCGTATAAACTCGGCCATATTCGCATTAGAACTAAAGACAATGCTTAAAATAAGAACTAGTCAAAGCTTTCTAGACAGGTAAACAAAATCTTGATTTTTTTGTAGCTTTAACTATAATATTTTTGCTTAAGCTATTTTTATTCACATGAATTGAAGCTTAGGCTGGAAAAAACAAGTTAAAACTGAATGAAATTAGCTTTGGCTACTTTAAAATAGCTATTACTAAAAAACATCTTTAACTAGCTATAGTTTAAGCTTATTTTTATTCACCAAAAACCCAGCTTTTACTTAAAAATCCAAGCTTTAGCTTTAGATTTTTTTTTATTCACAAGACTCATAGTCAAGCAGCTTTTAAAGCAATTTATTGATTCGGCTACAGGCTACATCATCATCTAAATTGATTCAGCAGTGCCAAAACGAATTTGCAAGCCTGAAAATGAACCCCAATACTTATTATAACTGAATTCCGGGTCACAGTGGCATTAAGAGAAGAAGAACCGCCAAGGGAAAGACCAGCCCTTCATGGCTCTCTCTGTATCGAATACAAAAAAAAAAAAAACCCAAAGAGATATCTACAACTCTTCCTTAAACACAAAATGGTAAGAACCCATTGTGGTCAAAAATTTGACTGAGATAAAAAAAGGACATCCCCCTGCCAACCTCCCCAATCCTCCCACACAATTAGCTAATAGAAATTATGGGAAATAATTCTGTTCATTTCAAATGCACGTCATAAACCAAACCAACTGGGGTTTAACAAACTTAAAACTCAATTTGACTTTCAATTCCTTGGCAATAAAGGTTAATGCCCTACCTATATCATCGGCGGCGCGGCGCCTAAAATCATTGTTTGTCTTTTTTTTCAGAGACTAAAATTATTTTGCACTCAACATTAAGATAAGATTTAATACACAATTGAATGTAGAAATTAATCGTATAGCTGATAGCAGGTTAAATAGGTATTAACAGAAAATTCTATCTCCTCTGGTTTACTGATTGCAGTATTGTTTGCATTCTGTAAACTTCAAACCCACACACACAAGTCACACTCATAATGTATAGTTAAATAAATATACAATATAATTACTACACATTCTGATAAGAACAATGACTTAATTGCATTTTTATTATTATTTGCAGATACATATCCAGCAAGGTCCAGAAGTTATCCCTGAGTCTGAGTTTATTTTATTTCAACAACAAACATAATGAGAGAAATACAAGAATCATAGATATACGCACTAAACCTATTATTACAAAAAATAGAAAGAAAAAAAATCTTTCAAATTGGATAAGAGCCTTTCAGAACTTTCACCGCAATACACAACTAACCATAGCACAGAAGAGGAAGTTCATAATTCTTTAGAGATCGCAATTTAAAAAGAAAGACATCAATGTAACCGACAGTATAGTGATTGTTCATTTTTTTTTTTTTTTTGGTTTAACCTTAGTTTTAAATTACTTAATTTTGTGTCGGTGTTATATGTTTTTTTTTTTTTGTTTAATAATTAAATTAAAATTTAAATTTACCACACTTAAGTTTTATACAAATATAGTTTAATAACGGTGATATTAAAATAATGGCACACGCTCCTGCTGCTCGTAGAAAAGATTCAAATTGTAATGGATATGCAAAGAAATGTGATAATGATGCTGACTCAGAGTCGCTGCCAGTTCCGCCTGATGGCGGATGGGGATGGATGGTCGTTTTTGGATCGTTTATGATTCATATTATCAGTGAGTATTAATCAAATATTATTATGAAGTAATACTTTTTTATTATTTTTTATATTGAATACAAAAATTTGATTAGAGTTGATTTAATAGGCGGGTTCAGGAAAAAAAGAGATTTCGCTCCGTCAAAAAGTATGAGCTAGCGAATTCAAATTTTGTAACCTCAGGATTTTGACAGCAAAACTGAGAAATTTAGCTTAAGAATCCTATTCATGTTACTGAGAATGTTGTGGTCTCCAAGATCTCAGATCTCAGATCTCATTTAATTCAACCTCAACATGCCTGTTGCCGAAGCCTCGTATAGAGTTGTTTTGGGCTTAAGGCTAAAATTCCAAAAAATTAGAGCAACTGTACAAAAGTTTTATATTTTGGAAACTGCCAAACAATTTTTTTTTTATTTTTCATAATTTTTATCAAAAAAAATAAATCAAGTATATTTAAGCTATCTTAAACCGTAAACTATCACTATTCAAAGTTTTCGGTACTTTCCGGAGGCCTGTGCATATATTGTAATTTGAGCTAGAGCCCAAACAGCTACACCGACTTATTACTTTGTAGGTAGGTACCTACCCGTAATGTAAAAGCCATTTCACTATTTTTACTTGCGATATAGGTACTATATGGGAAGTTATGGATTCGTACAAAAAATCGAACTCGAGATTTTGATCAAACTTTACATTACGATGATAGAGAAGTCAAAAAAAGTGGGTCTGGCAAAAACGTCCGTCTGTCTGTCTGTCTGTCTGTCTGTCTGTCGGTTCGACTACAGCCTAAACGGATGGGTCGATTTTCTTCAAACTTGGTACCTAGCGTTTTTTGGACATTCCCCCCACCCGTTTTTTTCTCTTTTTTATTAGGACCAAAATTAACAGTAGCTGTCATACAAAATTTCTTGGCCAAAAAGGAAAAACTTATTTTTCTCTAATCCAGCGCTACCGAATTTGTTTTTAAGAACTCAATAAATTTAAATAGTTATAAGTTGCCGTTTAATAAAAAAAATGGTTCCGAAAAATGGTTATTAATGGTACCTCCCAAAGAACCATTTTTTTGATTTTCGCTTTTCTCGAAAACGGTTAAACTGATTCTGATCAATTTTTTTATGAAGAATTATTGACACATTTTAAATAATATTGTGTACCAAAATTTTCAAAAAAAATATTTTTTAGATTTTTAAAAAAAGTTTTAATATTTTTTTTTGAAAACTCAATATTTCAAAAACGACTTGGTTGATTTTTATTAAACTTGGTAAATAGCAGTTTTTTAACTTTATCTACAAGATTTTTGACAAAAAATATTCTAATACCCAAAACTAACGGTACCTCCCATACAAATGTTAAAAAACCGTTAAGAAAAATATTTTGTTTCTCAAAAACGACTCCTACGATTTTCATAAAAGTTTATTTGTGTGTTAAAATTAGTACGATCTACCATTTAAAATTTTTAAAGTTTATATTTTAGGTTTATTAACAGTACCTCTCATAGAACGTTTTCTTTGATTTTCGACTATCTCAACATATGATCAACCGAATAAAATTAGATTTTTTATACAGAAGCTTGTAACAAATATTAATAAAAGTGCGTATCAAAATTTTCTAAAAAATGATTTTTGGATTTTTTAAAAAAAAATAAAAATTATTTTTTGAAAATTCGATATTTCGAAAACTGGTAGCAGATTTTTTTGTGAAGTTCAATTTTTAACGCAACATTAATAAATGCTTTAAATTGGCGTATCAATTATTTTTCTCAAAAATGTTAACGAAATTTTATATATAAAAAATTAATTATTTTTAAAACCGCTCCTACGATTTTCAAAATTTTTTTCTCATAAATAAAGATTTATATAAGAAATCAGATGGTGTACATCGCGTTGGGTTAACACGGATTCAAAGTATTTTAATCAATTTCTTTCTAATTTTGTTGATTTAAAACAATTTACTAGTTTAAATAGTATAATTTCCTTTTATGCATATTGCATATGTGCAACACTAGGCTATATTGTTAATTTTTGTATACTCACATAATATTTACCACCTGAAACTAAACTAAGATTTGGCAAATGGATAAAATATATACTCCTATAGCTAATTTATTTCAGACTATAGAACCACAATGTGTTCGCGCATAAGAGCAAGTTCGTGCGACCCAGTCGTGCATATTTTTTGATATAATGATGGTCTCATTTTTGGGATATTCGCTTGTGTTTTTTTTTTTAGACGTGTTTTTTTTTAGACGTGTGGTTTTCAATCTGGCAATACTTTTTTCGGCGTTAGTCTTTTTGACAGCTGTGACTTGATTTATGATCAAATTGGTTTGCCATTTTATAATAAATAGGGACCAACCTTTGCAAATCGTGCAAAATGGGCTCGAAAAGAGATCGTTGTTGATCCCGATTTTCGAAATAAAATTTTGTTCAGCGATGAAGCTTATTTTTGGTTGAATGGGGGTACGTTAGTAAGCGAAATTGTCGTATTTGGAGTGATCATAATCCACAAGCCATTGTTGAGACGCCGCCGCCGTTACATCCTCAAAAAGTCAGTGTTTGGTGTGCTGTATGGGCAGAGGGTATCATTGGTCCATATTTCTTCAAAAATGAAGCCGGCCATAATGTTACAGTCAATGAGGAAGGCTATAGAGCCATGATTAATGACTTTTTCGTGCCTGAATTGGAAAATGTTGATGTGGACGACCTTTGGTTCTAACAAGACGGCGCTTCATGCCATACAGCCAACGAAATAATCAATTTATTGAAGGAAACTTTTGGTGAGCGCATTATATCGCGTTGTGGGCCTGTGGCGTGGTTTCCAAGATCGTGCGATTTAACACCGCTGGACTATTTTTTGTGGGGTCATGTGAAGCCGCTTGTCTACGGAGATAAACCCTTGGAAGAGAATATTCGGCGCGTTATTGCTGACATACGGCCCGAATTGCTGCAAAAAGTGGTCAAAAATTGGGCCTCTCGGCTGGAATTTATTCGAGCCAGCAAACCCCTATACTTATAATAAAGCTAAATTCTTGGCCATAACATTAAATTATAAGCGTTTTATTTCAGCTTGAAAACCACACGTTTAAAAAAAACACCCTTTAACTTTTGAATTATTGGACCGATATTGCTATAATTTTTTTATCTTGTACTCATAAATAGTTCAAAAAATATTACCTTTAAACATTTTGAAAACAAATTTAAAAAAAATAAATTTTTGTAGGTATTACTTTTGACTTTTTTGACATTTACTCTTTAAAGATTTCATGACACCATACTAACCATTAATCTATACATTATTGATTTAACTTACATTTGGCATTTTATAAATCCAAGCAAGTTATATTAAAATGAAGTGAGCTACATTTAAAAATCGTTAAATCTCTTATATTTTTTTTTTTGCAGAGGTACTATCTCTAGCAAGGAAGTGAAAAATGCACTTAGAGTATCTCTTGTCTTAGCAAAGTGCCTATGAGCACATCTGTCAAGTTAGCACTACACTTTAAGAAATTGAAAAATTAAAAAAAATAATTTCTCCAACAAAAAACTGCAATTAATTTTTAGATCTTTAGTTTTTTTTAATTCTAAAAATGTAGTGCTTATTGAAAGACGTTATGTCATCTTAAAAGTTCCTTTTCGTCTCAAAATTGTAGGCCATGGTTCTACGCGAACTGTCGATGTCGGTCGCCCAATAATTTATTTATTCACTCTTTCACCTTATCTTAAACGCTGCTTTGTGAACAGTCTTAACTCCACTCAGAAATATAAAGATAAAGTAGTTAAGGGCCATCGTTATTAATGAACCAATAGGTACCTTATATCCTTCAGTGCTTTACCATACTTTATGTCCTTGAACTTTTACAGCAAATACTTCCTACCCAGTAGTGAATTTTAAACTAGGTAATGTGAACAATAGACTGTTTTAATCTACTCATATTTCTCGATAAGTATTATGTTTATAGTCGCCGAGACTGAAGTGATTATACCTAATAGTTTTTTTTTTTTTTTTTTTTTAATTTGTATTTTTTCAACCCTGTTGTCAGGTTAGTTATTTAAACTATGTGATTCAACCTCTCTGATTAGTTGTTATCAATGTAAGATGAACAATAATCCCGTTAATTCCAATTTATTGTGTTAACATGACGTTCACCTTAAAAGCTATCGATTTTTAATTTTGTTGACTTGTTTGTCGGGTAGGCTGATGGGAGTGGGCATTTAATGTGCCAATGTTAATGAAAAGAAATAATCCTACATTTAAAGGAGGACTTTATACATTGAATTATTTGTACTTGGAATAAAGATGGAGTATAGGAATTTAAAATCGGTCAAAAACTTTCTGAACTAAAAATAGTTGAGTTCTTTCAGGGCCAGTTTCACAGTCGACACTTACTCGAATAAGTGGCACTAAAGTTTCCCATATTAGGACTTTAGGATAAGTTTCATAGCCAGCGTAAGTGGAACTTAGGTCACCAACATCGGAAACTTGCACTGTGATACTTCGCCTTAATCTTTAACATTGCCCACTTAAGTGCCACTTTTCTGACTGTGAAACTGGCCCGAAGTCAGTCACAAACGGCTTTTAACTATGTTTGGGTATATATATACACACAAAAATTAAATTAAGTTTAGTTAACACATTCAGCTATATATCACTTGAAACTTATTACATTTTTTGCTATTTTCTAGCCCAGCATGGATATCTGCAATCTTTATCATCATTCATTCATTGGTTTCAAGTTGGTAGTGCTGGCATTTGACACCTGTCAAACTCAGCTGTCATTTGAAGTGTCATAATATTAGTTGAATGATGCTTTCCATTTACGATAGTGGATGGTTTACCAATCGTACAACTGCAAAATGCTTTCCATATTTAAAAAATTGGATTTTTGCTTAAAACGGAATAAATAGTAGAAATTGCAGTTAGCCCTATTGAACACTATTTTGTAATGTTGATATTTACAGCTAAAAAATTCTTATTAAAATTTTGCGAAGCAATGTGAGCACGGGTCTGCTAGTACCTCTACCTATATGTATTTTTTTTTTCAATTCAATTCTTTATTGAGACTTTTTGAAACACAATTTCCTTATGTATATAGATAAATATCTTATAGGTAATTAGTAGCCGGCTTAAAAATATGCCAGGCAAAACAATTGTAGTAAATAATTTTAATATACATAATTATTAAAGCAGTTGATAAAGTCATACTTATAAAGTGGAAATCTAATGTTGGGTGTTCGCTTGCTCTCGGCGTACGTTCATCTACCTATATGTATATATAAATCAAATATGCAGAGATATAGTTACTCTTTTGTTAATAAAATACGATGACGAACACGAGATAGCTTTAACGACAAAAGAAGTTAAAGATTATTTTGGAATTGAATACACAACAGAATGACTCATAATAATTTATTATTGTTTTCTCGGTTTTGTCAGATCACTAATTGTTCATTTCCCATAGCAAAAACAAAACAATGATTAATCGAATAAAGGAATTCTTTTTGAACAGTGGCAGTGTGTTTTCAAACTAGTTTTCTTAGATTTTTTTTACTGCAAGCTTTTTTCTTCAACTTGGTAAGTCACAGTACTCATTGTGACTATTTTCAATATATTAATTGTATACCTCCTACATTATGTAAGGGGTGGCCCAAAGTTTACACAAGAAGCAAAACAGATTGAAAACTTGGGTTTTTAATTAAAATTTGAACATTTTTATTGAATTATAAAGTTAACATCAGTATAGAATTATGCATGGAATATAATACTGGCTAAGTGAAGTTGGCTTTGCTGGCACTACATCACTAAATTTCGTAGTTTAAAGCGTTGTGGACGCAATTGTTTCTAAGTAATCACACGTAAATTATTCTGCCAAAATTGTTTTCTTTTTTTGTTTTACCATTTTTTTTAATATTGCTCAATCTTTTGAAACAGCACCTTTAATAGATATTGTAGTACTCAGTAAAATTTTTCATTGCGATAAACATACTAAAGGAAGAGTTTAGGATTCGTACAAAAATTGAAATTTAGTTTTCGATGAAAATTTAAATTACGATAATAGTTGATCCTGAAATTCTCTCTGTCTGTCTGTATCTTCTACTCCAGCCTAAAGGACTGAAGCGATTTTCCTATAATTTTGAACTTAAGGTTTTTTAGTGATTTTCTATAGGGAAAATGGAAATTTAGTTTGAAACTCCGAAAATGACGGTAACTGCCATACAACTGTTATGAAAAAAAATTATTTATCTCGAAAACAATATGTACATGCATATTGTGTGTTAGAATGGTAAAGAAAATTACCAAAAACATAGAACCGTTCTTTATTTTCGACTTTCTCCTTAACAGATTAACCGATTTCGAACAAAATTCTTATACAGGAATTCCTTTTAAAATGAAATATACTTTAATAAAAAAAATTTCAAAATACAAAATATATTTTGGTTTTTAAAAGATTTATTTTTTTTTTTTTCAAAAATCAATTTTTTGAAACCTGTTAATAATTTTGTTTGAAATTACTGTTTTATGTTATAAATACATAAAAACGGTATCCCACATTTTTCTTGCAGAAATTTTATATTGTATAAAAAATCACTTTTGAAGAAAACCGCTCCCTGGATTTTTGAAAAACAAATTTTCCATACAATTTTTTTTTTTATTCCGATGTTGTTCTATGCTATTTAAAGAGGGAGTTTCATACTTTTATTTTATTTTCTTATATGATAAACATATAGGTAATACTAATTATTATAGGTACCTACTAATTACATAATTATATGTTTTATAATATATACGTATGTATATAGATGTGTAATATACGGGATGATTCGCATAAGGTGTGACAAAAACCAAGAGCCTGAAGGTTAAGTTTAAACAAAAAAACATCGTATGGAAGGGGGATCTATTCACCCCGTTTAGCCGGGAGGGGCAATTTTCTAATTAAATGGACTTTAAAGAGAAAACAAATATTAAAAAAAACAACGATAACACTTTTAATGCAATGCTATACCTTTTTGTAAAGCCAAAAGTAACTTTTTTCTTTATTTTTGAATAAAATTGTCAAAATTTTGAAAAAAAAAAAATTAAAAAAATTTGTTTAAAATTTTAAGTTAGGTACTTAGTAATATTTTTGTTTTTAATATTCAATGCTCTTATTTTATTTTAAGTTAAACAGAAGCTTAAATCTCTTCTAGTTCTTTAGAAAATTGGAAATAACAGAAATAAAATTCCTTGTATTTCACTCCAGTCGGTTGCTAAAGATCCTTTTTTAACTACTTAGTTATTTTTAATTTTCTCAAAAAGTACATGATATTTAAGCATCCGTTTATTTGTTTTTTTTTTGATAATAAATTCGTAACAAACTATACCGAAAATTTTTAAGAGCTTTGAATTTTGAAAACGAAAATAGTACTGAATTACGTAAAATATTATACATATTATACGATTTTTTTTTTCACCTTATGTGAATCACTTTGACAATCCTTAGAGGATATATAATATGGAGTGCTCGTTTCTATCCCTAATGCATTGTAGTGCCTGAAGCCTTGATAGGGGCACTGTTTCACTTTCAGTAAAGGAAGTCCTACAGCTGCTATCAATTGTAAGTTATAATTTGCTAATTTAATCTCTAAATTGTTTTACTTTGAAGTTAATTAGTGTTTGTTTATTATTTTAAAGATATTTTGAAATGCCTCCAATGCGAAGTTTTTTCTCTTGTCGCTGTTTCGTCAATTCGTCATACAAAAATTCTACACCGAAAACTTCTGTTGATTCTCGGAAAACTGAGTGCCTTTGAACTTACTGAAACTTGAATAACGACCCCTATGAAAGCTTCGCATTCGAATAAAAACAAGCACTCCAAAATCCAAATTTCAAGCAACTTGAACCACAAGAGCAAGTCCGTGCGATCCAGTCGTGCATTTTATGTGTATTGAGTACCTCTGTTGTCTAATACCTTTATCTGCTTATTTATTGTTATTTTGTGTATGCAAATAAAAGAAGCTACCTCATTCTTTAGATATTTTGCAAAACACCTGTAGAGCAAACAAAATTGTTTCACAACATTTATTCGGGTAAATATCAATTAAATCAAAGTTCATTGTTTATTTTGTATACCTACGTAATAACAATGTTGTTGATGATATCAGTAGATACTTGAACAGTAGGTATAGGAAAGGTACTACAGGTTCATAATATTAATCTGGCGGCAACAAGGACTCAATTCCAAGGACAATATCCAAACATAATAAGGTTTTTGTATATAATATGTAGATAGGTGAGCCACTTACGTTATATGCTGGTTATCATTATTTAGTATCTTAAGTTCATCAGTATTTAGTGATGGTTAAAATCTATACTACGTACTACGTGCAAGCACAAACTTTATCGTCATTCGTTATCATAATCATTGATTGATTAATTAAATTCGACAGTTTTATGAAGATGATTGATAGCTCAATATAGATGGATTGAAATAGAAAAATTTATTATACTGCATTACCAGGTCAATGCATTATGTGATAAGCAGAAAATATCTGTATCAATTCAAAATTCATTATTCAGAACACAAAGTGGACTTCTGAAACGTGATGCTTTATTTATCAAGGTTGCGACTTATATTCATGCATAAAATATATTGGCGAACAAAATGAATCATCATAAATTGGCCAGATAAGAAGCTTGGTGCAGATTTATTTTTCTTCAAGAATTTAATTATTTCTTGTGTTTGGAACTTAACATAGACTTAAACTTGACCTTCTTCTACATACATACATAGTTCTAATCTTAACTACATGCTCAAAATTGATTAGGCTTCTTCAATCTCAAATAATCTTCTTTTCGGTGACGATATAGAACATAAATAAGGAATACGCGTGTCGAAGGAAATGCTCTGTAATTAAGCTATGTATATTAATTACCAAAAATTTATTTAATAAGCAAAAACTGGCAAGATAACCACAAGCGGTTGTAACACTCATGCAGCTTTTTGACATACTTGTTTGTTTTTCAATTATTATAATAGCTGCTTGAGTCTTAAATAATTATTATTTAATGGTCCGATGAATATGAGTCAGTGTCGGTTTTTTTTTTAAATGTGACGTATTGTTTCAATAAATTTAATTGGAGATTGAAGAGTTTGCTGTCAGTTAATAAACATTTTAAAGTATACATTTGTTTGTCGGAGGATTTTGTAAATTAACAAAACGTATCTTTTTTTATAATTATTTTACGCTCACTCAAGGGGGTGTGACTTCTGTTGTAATGATCATACACAGTTGCGAGCGTTTAGGACAGTTGGAGAGGGTTTGAAAGGAGATACCGATGCACAAGCACATTCTGCTTTTAAATGTTTGAACATCGCAATTATTATGAAAAATTGAGCCGGGTAAAGCATTCCACATTCGTGTAGTATGGCTAAAGAAATAATCTCTGTACTTAACATTACGTCCGCAGTGGGGATTCAAGGGTTAACTGATGCGCATTTCTTGAAGTACGTTTATTAACGCCTGAGTGTTAGTTTTGAGATGTAAAATCACTACCTAATTATTTGGATGTACCTGAATATAAAGCTGAAGCATGGTTTGATTAATTAATTAATTAATTTTCGGCCCAAATCTCGTCTTGAAATGACGTTTAATTTTTCAATGATCATGAGTTCCATCATCTTCTATATAAAGATTGTTTTTTGTGGTTTTCAATCTGGCAATACTTTTTTCGGTGTTGGTCTTTTCGACAGCTGTCACTTGATTTATGCTCAATTTGGTTTGCCATTTCATTCAATTAATAGACTTACTCCTGAACAACGTTTGCAAATCGTTCTTCAAATTTATTACGAAAATAATGGTTCGGTTCGCGTGATGCATCGCGCGCTGCGTCTAATATTCGATCGAGATAATCGCAAAATAGGTTTCGCACCACGTTTACTCTAGTGGATAATACGTGTCCTCAGAGACGCCGGCCGCCGGCCGTACAGTGTGCACCGAAGACGCTATTGCTTCTGTGGAGCAGAGTATCGAAGAAGACCCGAATAAGTCCATCCGCATAAGTCCATCGCGCGCAACAATTAGAGCTGTCAAAAATTGGGCCTCTTGGGTGGAATTTATTCGAGCAAGCCCCGCGGAGGCCATTTTCCCGAAATCATTTTAAAAACATAATGGCAAACGCTTATCTTTATAATAAACCTGAATTCTTGGCCATAACATTAAGTTATATGCGTTTTATTTCTTCTTGAAAACCACACGTCTAAGAAAAACACCTTTTAGATATTTAAAAATGTATGTTCGGATGCTTAAAACTTGAAAACGACTTGACCAAATTGGATACTTCCTCCTGCGGGTTAGTTCGCAATTGCTAGGCGAAGGCTTAAGAAAAAAGAAAAGTCGGCTCTGTTGGTGTACATTTTGTTTTGCAATTCCATTCAATTACCGTTCAACAGGTAGCGCTGTAGGCGGTTTGGAACTGGCTTTTGGGATATTCTTTTTCAACTTTTGTTATTTGTAGGGTGAAATGGGGTCAACATAAAATAGTTATTGTCCGATTTAAGAAATTTCTTTTTTATTTTAACGGTTTTTACTAGGAAATGGCTTGAGGGATATTAATTTCCAAATTTTGTTATTTGTTGGGCGAAATGGGGTAAAAATAAAAAAGTGGTTTTTGATTACCTACAAAAATTCTTTCTGTGTTGGAAAAGTAATAAAGGTTGGACTTAAAGGATCATGTTTTTACATATTTTGCCATTCATAACTTGTAGTAGGTTAAAATCCATTAAGTAGTATTTAATTAAAACATTTGATTAAATATTTATTTATATTTTTTTTTTGTAATTTTAAATCGTGGGAAGCTGGGAGGGCCAGCTAGTTGAAGAAATAAAAGTCATTTTATGAGGACGGTTGTACTAAAATGAAAAATTTTGTTTGCAAGAATTAATAATTAAGTTACCGTTGATTACTGATTATATCATATTCTTCATAAACCAGTACACATTTGTCGGCATTTATACATTGCCCGATCGTGTGAGATTTGTCCATTCTGTCTCACACGACTTCAACCACAAAGAAAAATCGGCATTGCAAAAATCGGGCAATTTAAATGCCGACTATGTGATACACATGTTGAAATGTTGCTGAAAATTGTTTCCAGCTATAAAGATTGGAAATATTATCATTAAAATCCACTAAATATTTATTTATGGAATTATTCGAATAACTATATGCACTCAATATAAAAACATAAATTTTATTTTTTTATTTGCAGCTGATGGCATGACATATTCCTTTGGTATGTTCTATGTTGAATTCTTGGATTACTTCAACGAGGGAAAAGGCTACACAGCATGGATTGTTTCAATTCTAGTAGGAGTTACATTATCATCGGGTAAGTGCAAGAAACACAAACTTATATCATAAGATACCAAGAGGGCACAAGCACTTGTCTTAAAATGTACTTTATGTACAAGTTAATGTTATGACAGTGACATTGTGTATGTTCTCTTAATATACATAGTTATAAAGGATGCTTTGAAAATATTGTTGAATTTTCCAAGAATAAACTTAGAACTGTGACTTAAATAAAGTTTAAAAAAAAAAAAACAACAATAGAATCTTGACCTGAATTCTAAAACAAATCCTAGGAAAATGGATAACATCACATACACAGATGTGTGAATTTATGTCCATGTCAAAGAGTTAGGTACAATGTGCTTTGAAGGATCTACCTTTCTCTACACAAGGAAAAACAAACAGAAAAATGTTATTTGATGTAGAACAATGTACGTAGATATGTACCTACAAAATGTAGTGCACGTACCTATGTACATGTGTATGATTTGTGAAGTTGTTTCTTTCTTTACGATACACACATTGAATGTACTGTAGAAGTACCTAACGGTATTCAAGGCTTTCTCTGCTTAAATTGGACACCTTTAATCTTTTAAACAAATATTGAAGGAGTTAAGACTTTTGTTTTCGTTATGTCTTTTGAAATACTGATTAACTATCTTAGCTTCTCAGGTTATCTATGAAAGATTTGAAGTTAAATACAATGACGTTTAAGATAAAAATTAAAACTGGGCACGTTAACTTGTTTTATTTTGAATAAGTTGATTAAAAATGAAAGCAATATAGTTGAATGCCGTTAAACATTTTAGTAAATATCGTTAAAGGTCCACCTCTGCTTAGACCTACAACATATAAAGGGTGTTTTTTTTTAGAGGTACAGAACTTTAAGTTGGCAACACTATTTTAACTGGTGGCCGTTTTGTCAGCTGTCAAGTGATTTATTTTAAGTTTGGTTTGGCATTTCAACATAGATATAGACTGTCACCTGAACAACGATTCAAAATTGTGTCCAAATGGGCCTTAAACAAGATTTCCGTTGATCCCAATTTCCATAAGCGAATTTTGTTTAGCGATGAAGCTCACTTTTTGTTGAATTGATACGTCAATAAACAAAACTGCCGTATTTGGAGTGATGATAATCCTCAAGTGTATGTTGAGACACCGTTACATCCACAAAAACTGACTTTTTGGTGTGCTTTATAGTTTGGTGGAATAATTGGTCTGCATTTCTTTAAAAACGATGCTGGCCAGAACGTTACAGTCAATGATGACCGCTATAGAGCCATGATTACTGACTTTTTCGATCATCAATCAAACAACCATGAAGTGCAGGAGCTGTGGTTTCAATAAGACGGCGCAACATGTCACACAGCTCGTGCCACAATTGATTTATTGAAGGAAACGCTTGGTAACCGCATAGTTTCACGTTACGGACCCGTGAATTGGCCTCCAAGATCATGCGATTGACTTTTTTCTGTGGGGATATGTGAAGTCGCTAGTCTATGCCGATAAGACCGAAACGATTGGCCACTTGAAGGACAACATTCTCCGCGTTATTGCCGATATACGGCCACAAATGTTGGAAAAAGTCATCGAAAATTGGACCTCCAGATTAGACCACGTCCGAGTCAGCCGTGGCGGTCATATATCATATTTAAATTATAATGCTAGAAGATTATCACCACCAGAGCATTTCATTGTCCACATTAAAGATTGCTCAATCGTCATATCTGACAATGTACCACTCCTAAATTTGTCCTAATTTTTGGTATATTCCTAAAATAAATGTAACATCTGAATGGTCTTAGTGACTTCATAAAAGGTAAATTAATTTCAATAACTGGTCACCCATAAAGGTTTTTTTTTACAAATTTACGATCTTGAAAAAAAACTTAAAAAAATCGTAAGAAAAAAATATATGCCTGACTAATTTCCCAAAACCCATTGCCCTTTTTTGTACAATTAGTGACCTTTTAGATGACATACTTTGTTTTGCGAACATCGCACAAATAAGGTGCTGAAAATCGCTGATAACGTTGAACAATTTTAACCATTTATTGCAAATTTCTGAAACTATAGTTTACCATTTTCTGACCAATTACTGAACTTTAAGGTAGCATTATATTATTTATTAAAATAACATAGGAAATCTTTTACACTTTATTTTAAAAAAAATACTAGGGTTTGGTCAAATATGCACCAGTAAATGGGCTTTGAAAAAAAATGAGTATGGCTGAATTATTTAAACTGAAGTTAAATAAAATCGTTTCATAAAACACAACCCTGTTCTTTATCAATTTTGGTGACTTTATTCGATTTGTTTTGTCTAAGTGGGCGTGTCAGTGGGCGGAAATTTCTTGTAAAGAAGCCTTATACTATTTCTATATGGAAATTTTATTAAAATTCAGTGGGGTACAGTTCAGTTTTGATCAATGTATGATCACCCGCCTCTCTTATTCTCTACACAACGCTGCTCTGGGCTCCATTTATTAAAATATTTATCTGACAAAAAAAAAATGACAAATAAAATATAATGTAGTAGATTTTCTCTGCGGAAAGGAAATATTGGCCAAATACGGTTTTTGGCCGAGTTTGTAAAGTGAAAATTCGAAAAGAGCACATTTTTTTACGTATCTATTAAATCCCCAATTTTCAAAACTTTCCAGGCAACCCCTTTGTTCGGCTCAAATGACTGGCACTGTGACTGAACTAAATGGATATTTAAAATTTTGTGGTTTTTGATTTTTGTCTTTCTATAAGCGATGGGTAAAGATGTTTAAAATTTCGAAAAAAGATAGCTATTCTAGTCTTTGATTTTTGAAAAATTTGATCTTCTCGGGTTTTTCAATAAGAGCGCTACAATGAAATTCTTTATTCCTGTGAAAGTACGTTCGATGCCATTATGTATGGAACTCGATTTTTTTTGCATGGCCACCACGGGCACCCTTGTAGAAGTCAAGACGCTGAACTCAATTTTCGACGGTTTTCAAGCATAAATCGGCCGATACTGCTGCAATTTCACGTTCGATATTCGTACGAAGTTCATCAATCGTCGCTGGCTTGTTGGCATAGACCATAGACTTGACGTAGCCTCACAGGAAATATTCTAACGGCGTCAAATCGCACGACCGAGGCGGCCAAGCGACTGGACCATTTCGTGAGATAACGCACGTTCTCCAAACTTGGTTTCCAATAAATTGATTGTGACATTCGCTGTGTGGCTTGTGGCGCCTCGCAGTCCTGTTGGAACCACATGTCCTCCAAGTCCATATCATCCAATTGGGGCCAAAAATATTCGGTTATCATTGAACGGTAGCGATCCCCATTCACAGTAACGTGCCGGTCTTGATCATCACGGAAGAAGTACGGCCCAATGACGCGCGCCGCCGGCCGATAAACCACACCAAACCGTATTTTTTTCGGGATGCAATGATGACTCATGGAGTACGTGTGGATTGCTGCCTGACCAATACCGAATATTTTGTTTATTGACGAAGCCATTCAGCCAGAAATGAGCCTCATCGCTGAAGATGATTTTTCGATGAAAATCCGAATCATTTTCAAGTTGTTGCTCAGCCCAATTCACGAACAAACGACGCTTCTGGTGGTCAAGCGGCTTCAGTTCTTGAGTCAATTTAATCTTTTAAGGATGTAGGCCAAGATCTTTTCGCAAAATTCGCCACAACGACGTCACAGAGATGCCCAACGCTTGAGAACGACGTGTGAGAGACACATTTGGGCTTTCTGCAACTGAAGCCTCAGCGGCAGCAATATTCTCGACACTACGGGCACTTCTTTGTTTCACTGGCACGGGAACATTTTGTACTGTGCCTGTGGATTTAAAATTTTCCACTAGACGCTCAATTGTTGATCTGCTTAGGACGATTATGACGACCATAAATTGGACGTAGCACTCTTAACGTTGAGGCCACTGAGTCCGAATTTCGGTAATAAATTTTAATAATTTGTACTCGTTGTTGGCTCGTATATCTTGCCATCATAAAATGGCAAACCTTACTGAAGAGAAATGTCAAAAGGGCGGCAAGAAATATGGCGTCGTTTGCTGTCCCTGTTGCTCTACTTTTGTAGCGTCCCTGTTGAAAAACCCTTTATATCTACAGCTAAGCGGATAAAATATCTAATGCACAAGTAAAGACTATTTTGATATAATATTGCTCATTAAAAAGAAGACCGTCATAACTTAAAATATGACGGTTTTCAGTTTATTATAACATCGTGGGTAAAATCCCTTTCTCTTTACTTTTGTAAAACATCACATCACACATCATTATAGATATCTCTTTTCAATTTCACACACGAGTGTCTTATTTGTTGCACTACTCTCCTTTTTCCATATCTTTTCACGAAAAAGAATTTCTCTCTAGCATTTATCTCCAAACTGCATTTTTCGAGTTATGGCGGTTTTTGATGAGCGGCGAAAGGGTACCAACAAAGTTCATACTACTAAGACAATATATAAATATATACAATGTACTATTTAGAAGACAAATTTGGAGGAATCAAATATCAAAACATTTTCCAATTAATAAAACGAATTGATTTTTCATGAAAATGTATTTTAAATATGCACATTTAATAATAATGTAAAGCTTATATTAATGCATTTATTTTTTTTTTTTTTTTAAATTCCCTATATGTAGGTCCCATATCATCATCATTCGTCAACCGTTATGGATGTCGGCCGGTGACAATAGCCGGATCGATATTAGCTGCATTCTGCATCTTCATCAGTATGTTCGCGCAGAATGTACTCACTCTAATATTCACAATCGGCATTGGTACCGGCTTGGGTTTCGGCCTCATCTACCTGCCAGCCATTGTCAGTGTTACGATGTATTTTGAGAAATATCGATCCCTGGCTACTGGCATTGCTGTGTGTGGCTCTGGATTTGGTACCTTTGTCTTCTCACCACTCACCGAATACCTCATTGGGAACTTTGGCTGGCGAGGCGCTATGTTCATTATATCGGGCATAGTTCTGAATTGTATAATTTTCGGTTCAATGTTCCGACCACTCGAAGCACCAAAGAAGCCCATAGCACATGAATGCGCTGAAATGGCTGAGCTTGCACCGCTTAAGCCTAAGACAGAACAGTTCCTACAAGCACCTCGAAGCGATACGAATCTTTCGCGTTCGTATAGCGTTGGCCATGATTTTGGTTATGAATTCCATGTAAGTGTGATGGGTTATTTTTTTTTCATTTTCTTTTTCAATCCTTTTGTTCCTTTTATATTAATCCCCGAATATCCTTATCGCTAGACAACTAATCAAAATGGTAAATTATCCATTCCGACGATCAGTAGCAATAATAACATCCGTGGTGCAACTAGCCAACCGCACATTCCTGGTGAGGCCCAGCAACAACAGCTTAAAGAGTCCCAGGAGAAAATGGGCAGTGGGCTGATGTATCGGCAAGATATCCTGTATCAGGTCAGAATTGATTTTAAAATTGCCCTTTGAAAGCATGGCGTAAATAACTAAGATTTCTTTGATGCTCCTTTACAGGGTTCCCTACTAAATATCCCAGATTACCGCTCAAGAAATGATCTTAACGTGAATCGATATGGCTCGCTGAAGCACAATAAACAAGCAGCCTCCAATCAGGTAAGCTATAGATAGCTTTGTTAAATTCAATCTCTAGAAATTTAAGATTTTTTTTTGTTTTGGTTTTTATATTTAATAAGCTTATTTGATTAGTAGGTATCATTTGTTTATGAGGCACAGTTGGATCTGGCTTTAGGTGTTGGCATTGTTGAAACACTTGCGCATGTATTAATAATTGTTCAATATTGACAGAAAAATCTCCTGGTGAGCATATATGCAAGGCCGTTGATAATAATCTCTTCAGATAAATCGGTTTATAATCTAAATGCATGTCATCAGAAAATGTTTAAAATTTCGGTAATCTAATAGCTGATTATCTCTTATCTTAACTGAACTTTATTAGCATGCATATAATCTAATCCCGGCCACGAGTGTTTTTTTAAGAATTCAGTAGGTATTCAGATTTATTTAATAAGACCTCAGGGATTAAGTTCAAATAAGAAATGTTTATTCATTATGAAGAAGTGCTCATACCTGCATTTATATGTTTTTTTAGACGATTCGCGGCATTTGCCCTCCTTGACACATCATCTCAATTCAATTCACAAATAAAATAACAAAATTTGACATTGAACCATATCAACCTTTTTCAAACTACTACTGAAGCAAGAACGATCGTCGTTGCTTAATAATCTTCTTCTTCCTAATCGCTAATCTCTGAAAGTTCTTAACCGATTACTTTGAAATTTTGGCACACCATTCCATTCGAATACGCGCGTGTTTACATATACAGAGGGATATATATTGGGCATAAAAACAACACCCGCTATACTGATATAATGGGTGATTTTTTAAGAGGTTTAGAACTTTTTTTAAAAAAAAAACACAAAAAATTCGAAAAAATGAATGAAATATTTATTTGAATCGATAGTTTGAACCTTGCAATTTAATGTTTAAAGATAATTTCATGCAAATGTTGACCGCGGCTGCGTCTCAGGTAGCCCATCCGCTGAGCCCAATTTTGGCATACTCTTTCACACATATCGGCCGGTATCTCACGAATGAATGCATGGATGTTGGCTTCCAGTGCGTCAATCGAAGCGGGCTTGTCCCTATAGACATTAGCCTTGACATACCCCCACAAAAAATAATCTAATGGTGTCAAATCGCACGATCTAGGCGGCCAATTGACCGGCCCGAAACGTGAAATTAACTGTTCACCAAACTCGCCTCGCAATTGCGCCATTGTTTCGCGTGCTGTGTGGCATGTGGCACCGTCTTGTTAAAACCACATATCATGCAAGTCAAGAACTTCCATTTCGGGCAAAAAAAAGTTTGTTATCATCGCTCCGTAGCGTTCACCATTGACAGTAACGCTGCGATTCGCATCATCTTTGAAGAAATATGGCCCAATAATGCCGCCGGCCCATAAACCGCACCAAACAGTGGCTTTTTCGGGATGCATTGGTAGCTGTTGCAATGCTTCTGGCTGATCTTCACTCCAAATGCGGCAATTTTGCTTATTTACGTACCCATTCAACCAAAAATGAGCCTCATCGCTGAACACAAGCAGCGCGCGATGAACATTTCGAACCGAGCACGAATTTTGATAGTAAAATTCAATAATTTGCAAGCGTTGTTCATTTGTAAGACGATCCATGGTTAAATTGCAAACCAAACTGAAGCTGTTTGACAGTGACACAAGGTACTAAACACACGTCAGCTGTCAAAACCAGTGTTGCCAAAACCAAACCAGCTAAAAAATCACCCTTTAAAAGCAATACAGGAACTTTATTTATCAGAAAATTATTTCAGTTTTACTGTCGAAAAATTGAGGAAATAAAATGATATAAGAGAGCTTTTTTTTCTTCTTTTTATAATTTTGTTATCTCAATTTTAACATCACTAATTATAAGAGTCATTTTCTTAATGTGTATGTCAACAAGTAAATAAATAAATAAAAATAAATAAAAAATAAAAAAAATATAAGAGAGCTGACAGCAAATTTTGGGTGGAAGTATATCGAAGAATTGAATACGAAGGTTTTTAGGTGTATTCGTAGTGATATCAAGAAGTCTGTTAGGTTTTTTTTGGTGCCGACCGGTGGTGGGGGTGGGTTGTTGAAAAAAGCAATGTTTACAAAATAAATTAACATAAAAATAATTTAACATAAAAAAAGACTTACATATGTATTACTTTACGGAACAAACAAAAAATTTTATCACAGTAGTTTATGCAGGTACTTATTGAATTGCCAAAGCATAGCTCACGATCGTATTGTCTCTATCCTCTTGTGTATTCATTGTTTTGGTTATTTTTTGTTGAATTCGCAGACTCTCGAGCATAGAGTACCTATATTACCTAGAGAACCGACCGGTACCCCTCTTGCCTTAAACACCCGCAAATTTTATTTGAGGTGAGTAAGTGAAAACTCTCTTAGTTTACTCTTTTTTCCTTATCCGTGAATCCGTGTGAATGGTGGATATAAAAACAAATTGGCGCATTAGTTCAAAAAGGTACGTGTCTACGGTTTGATTGTGAACAAAGTGGTGGCATTAGCTCAAAAAGGTACGTGTCTACGATTTGCACACCTAAATCGTAGACACGTACCTTTTTGAGCTAAGAAACTAGAGTGCGCTTCCAATTTTCGGTAGGTGTTTTTGTTTTTTTTTTAAACATAAATATTCAAAAATATTATTTAATTTATTACCCGGGAGCAACAATGACCGATATTCTTCATAGTTTAGGTTGACAACAGGTTAAAAAAAGAAATTTGACTACGAAATTAATAAATTTCTCAATTTTTGAATTTAACGGATTTTTTTTTTGAATCCCTGGGCGGTCTTATCCACCTTATTGAGCACTTTGAGCAATTTGAGCGAAGTCCTTTCAATTGAAGCCATGTTGGTTCGGTCCCATTTAAAATGCATTGGACAACAACCCCATACAAAACTTAATGGGCATTTTCCTCTCAGTACAGCTTGTAGGGTGGAAGAGAACGACCGCCTAAGTCGGTTCTCTAGGTAATATAGGTACTCTATGCTCTCGAGAGTAAATCTCATTCATTCTCTTTTCCTTGTCCAGTACTCTTACATCGTCAAAGTTGGCTCTGTGTCCGCAACGACGCGTTGCCGTCGTTTTTGTTTTTGTTTGTTTTGTTATTTGTTAAGTTAGGTTTTTGAGTTTTATTTTTAAGTAAATTATTAATTAGGAAATTTGGAAAATTGTTCATGTCGAGTATGGTTTTAATTGTTTTTATGTTGTTTATTTTAAATTGTTCATCGCTGATATCTAGGACTTTGTTAATGAAATTAGTAGCTGTGTTGATTTTCTGTTGAAAAGGTTGTGTTGAAAGGTAATTTATCATTCTTGCGGAAGCTGTGGGTTTCGAATACCAATTGAAAGCAATTTTTCCGTCTGTTCGATGAAGTCTTACATCTAAATATGGTATGCTGTTTTTTTGTTCCATTTCTATTGTGAATTGTATTTTAGTGTGATAAGTGACTTCAATATTGTTTCTTTATCTCGATCTTTGATTATTGCAAAAATATCATCGACATATATTGATATATGTTTGATATTTATGTTTTTATCGTTTAAGATATTAGTTGTGTTGTCAAGGAGGTCATCAAGAATGATATCTGCTATTGTAGGAGATAGAGGATTCCCCATGGGAATTCCAAATGTTTGATTATAGATTTTGTCATCATTTTTGAAGTAATTGTTGTCTTCAAGACAAAATTCTAACATTCGCAAAAATTGTTTTTTTGCGATAAAATTTTTTGTTTCTTCCGTAAAGTAATAAGTCTTTTTTATGTTAAATGATTTTTATGTTAATTTATTTTTATTATTTTATTTATCTTCAAAAGTTCAAATAATGTAAATTCAACAGAGTAAAATCCAAAATCTGTAAGTTTTTCATTCCGAAATAAAATTATTAAGAATGTAAAATTAATAAATAAAAATCTAGATACACCCCTGAAGAAGTCGTGAATAACAACGAAACGTTGGGAAAGATGAAATAAACTTGTTTTATTTGCATTTAAATACAAATTGACCAAAAAAGCCTACTTGAACTAGTTAAAAATATAATTGAAAATAATTCGTCACATAATATAATCGTTAGCAATGTTTACAATTTTTTCAGACCTGAAATGATGATCTGTCATTTTCCCTAAGTTTTATGACATTTGTCTCGACGGTCCGATTAAAAGAACTCAAGATATATGTAAGTTTTTTAAGCGAACCTTTTCGGATTTTTTGGGGAATTGTATTGTTGATCTTTTGCTATGAATATAAGAGGAATTTTGACTCAACGTAATGTTGCATTCGCATACGCGCGTGATTTTCTACAGGTTTTAAAAACTGCATCAACTTACTGAGATCACAGAAATCTCAATTAAAAGCGGAACAAGATTCCTCAATAAAATTCTCAGTTTTGCCGCAAGACACTGAAGAAAAAAATGTATTTACTTAATCTCTTTCTGACAGAGCAAAATATCTGAAATCTCATTTTTGAATTTTGATTTACATACATAGTTACTGCGCAACATTTGAGAGCTGAAGCATTGCTCTGAAATTCAATATAGAGACAAAAAAGGTATGTTTTGTGCCACCGGAAAAATTAAACTGCCTCAACTTGGAGTTTGTAAAACTTCAATTAATTATTTGCCCGTCAGTTTATTGTTTGAATTGTTTTCTTTAAAAATTAATTTATGTACATACATAATTCAAAAAATAAAAATGATGAAAAGAAAATCACAGATAGAGGAAATTTTTAAGTCTCTCGAGAGGGCTCTTTTCTGTGTAAAAGAATGAATTTTTGAGTACGGCTAAACAAAATTGTATGGCAGGTATTGTGTTTACGGGAAATGTACAAAGCTAGGAACCAACTTAAAAACCAACCCATGCGTTCAGGCTGAAATGAATAAGACTACAAAATTTTAAAACTTTAATTTTAAATCATAAAAAACAAAGTAATGCTTAAGTCAAATTTACGCCAAGTAAGAGGGTGGGTAACAGCTAGTATTTTATAATTTTTATTAAATAAAGCTAACTAAGTTTTTAGAGAAATTTAAGTACCTAAGGGATGTTTTTTCTAAGACGTGTGGTTTTCAGGAAGAAATAAAACGCATATAATTTAATGTTATGGCCAAGAATTTAGCTTTATTATAAAGATAAGGGTTTGCCATTATGTTTTAAAAATTATTTCGGACAAGTGGTCGCCGGCCGCACAGTGGTGCGAGAGCGGAAAAAAGTCTTTTGAAAAAGTCATATCTATCCTTTTAAAGTTTATGTTTAAGTACTCTTAGATAACCCGAGCGTATGATTTAAAAGTATTTTTTAACATATATATTGTATGTTCTGATTTACAAGCCCTCAAAGTTGAAAAATAATTTTACTAAAATCGCGAACCGTATTTTCAACAAATTTTGAGATGTTTTTTTCCGAAGTTCCTGTAGATAAATTCTCTAGCTTCTTAAATAATTTAATTGGTCTATTTTCGATTATCTAAAAATAAAAAAAAATATTGATTATTTATAAAAGATACCTTCTATAAGTAGCCTGAAGCTTTAGTACTAAGAAAAAATGCTTTTTTTTAAAACTTTTTGATTTAAAAAAACAGCTCCAAAAGATACCAAGAAAGTAAGTATGCCACCATATGCTCCATACATTCATGTTAAAGCACAGAAAAAATCAGCTGCAGATACGTGCAGATGTGGAAGTTATGCTCAAAAATGTTTCACTTAATCGGATTTCAAAAAACTCCGTCTTGACGGTGGTGTTTACCAAAAAGTTTGATTACTTCGGTATTAATTGTCAGAATGAACTAGTTAAGCCTATTATTTTAAGAAAAAATGTCAAACTTTATTTTAAAAATAAAACAAAATTAATACATTGACCCAGGGCTGAGAATTTCGATTTTTGCGAAACCATTTATTTCTGCCTGGAAAATTTTTCAACTTTCAACTCAATTTTCTTGAAATCAACACAAGAAAAATAATATAGTTTTATGAAATTTTGAATTATATGATAGAGCTTAATACAAAATAAAGAAAAGGATTAGGGATAATCTTTTATTTTTTTTTAATTTTTCGCTAAAAGTAGGGCAGGTAAAAATAAAAAAGGTGTTCTTTTTAAAGTTTTATTGCTTTGTTTTTGTTCTGTATTGCGTAATTTTTTATTACCTCTAAGTATTAGTAATGGCTTATTAGAATAAAATCTCTTACTTAAATCTATATATATAAAATATATATAAATCCAACCATGACTTCAGAAATCACTGGAGTTAGGGAATCCCTAATTTGGCGGTTTGCTGTTATCCTTGAAGTAATAACGTCGAATGAAAAATTAGATTTCAAAAAATATGCACCTTACACGTGGGAAACTGCTGAACTGTTTGTTGAGAAATATAAATGGTACAATATGCCAGCAACCTTACATAAGGTTTTGATCCATGGAGAAGAAATAATTAAAAGCTGTGCATTTCCTGTTCGATCGCTCTCCGAGGAATCCCAAGAATGCCGAAATAAGGATTATAAAGCCTACCGCAGGTTTCATTCGAGAAAATGCAGCCGAATTGCGACGAATGAAGATGTGATGCATCATATACTCATATCCTCAGATCCAATAATAACAGGTTTAAGGCCACAGGCAAAAAAGAAAATACTTCCAATCAGCGCAGACGCAAAAAACCTCATTCTAGCATTATAAAATTACTACTTCATAATTGTTTTTTATTTATTTTTTTTTATGTATTTATCTATTTATTTATTTAATTTTATAATATACATAGTTAATAATAATATTTTATTCAAAATAAAAAGTTAAGATGTTACTAAAAAAAACTTTTATTTAAATATAACATCAAAACCCTCAAATTTTATAAAAATGTCAATAACTTTTTTTCTAACAATTTTTTCTTGACCAAATTTCGACCAAGCATGTATAAAACTAATCTTAACATGTTTGTCAAATTTCATTAAAATTCGTTTAATAGTTCACATTTTACAGACTTTTTTCCGCTCTCCCATACAAACATCAAAACACTCAAATTTTATAAAAAAAGTCAATAACTTTTTTACTAATGATTTTTTCTAAGCCAAATTTTGACAAAATGTGTATAAGACTAATTTAAAAATGCGAATCAAATTTCATCTTAATCCGTTAAACAGTTCAGATGTTACAGATTTTTTTTCCGCTCTTCCATACAAACTTCAAATCCCTCAAATTTTAGAAAAATGTCAATAACTTTGTTTCTAATTATTTTTTTTCAACCAAATTTTGACCAAATATATATAACACTAATATAAACATGTTTGCCAAATTTCATTTAAATCCGTTGAACCGTTCAGATAAAACAGACTTTTTTCCGCTCTCCCATACAAACCGAACCACTGTGCGCCGCCGTCTTGTTAGAACCAAAGGTCGTCCACATCAACATCCTCCAATTCAGGCACGTAAAAGTCATCAATCATGGCTCTATAGCGTTCCCCATTGACTGTAACATTATGCCCGGCTTCATTTTTGAAGAAATATGGACCAATGATTCCTTCTGCCCATAGAGCATACCAAATAGTGGCTTTTTGAGGATGTAACGGCGTCTCGACAATGGCTTGTGGATTATTTTCACTCCAAATACTACAATTTTGCTTATTAACGTACCCATGATTCAACCAAAAATTAGCATCATCGAATATTGGACGCAGCGCGCGATGCGTCGCACGAACCGAACCATTATTTTGGTAATAAATTTGCTCGATTTGCAAACGTTGTTCAGGAGTTAGTCTATTAATTATGAAGTGGCAAACCAAATTGAGCATAAATCAAATGACAACTGTCAAAAAGACCAACTCCGAAAAAAGTTTTGCCAGATTGAAAACCACACGTCTAAAAAAAACACCCTGTATCACGTGATAAAAAAACAAGAAATTAATTAACAAAAAAACCACTTTATTTAAAAATTATAGGTAGACTGTTTTCTATATAGTAAAAAAATTAGTTCCGAGAAATGGTTATTCACATGGCACCTCCCATAGAACCGTTTACTATTTTCACTTTTCTCAACAAAAAAAAAAAACATTGTTAGGCATAACAAATTGTTAGGTATAACTTATATTTCTGTTGTTTTTGCAGCAATATATAGGTATAGATACTTATGTAATTTGTAAAGAACTTATTATTCTATGAAATTTCCTGTCTAAAGTAGTTCATTGTCCATTGAATTACTGCTCTACCAATGAAAAATCCAATAAGTCCTCTTAAAATGTTGTAAGCAATTATTTTTCTGAAAAAGAAAATAATTCGGCATTAATAAAATACTTAACTATTAAAAATAACATTAAACTTACACTTTAAATATTTTCCTACATTTTTGAATACTCGAATCAGGTTCGTTTAGCAAGAATTTTCTGCATCCTTTCAGGTTATCCTCAACAAATAATTCCACCCTTTCTTTCGACTTGGCATAGTCAAAAAATACACCAATATCAAATTCCGTTCTATTGAAAACAAAATTCAAAAAAAACAACATCAGCGTTGAAAAATTATTGAAAGTGACTAAGGGCATGCCAATTTATAACAGTTCTGTACATAAAAGAAATATTTATGCCGTCCGTCCATCGTGCAGGATATTTCGGGTACCTAAAGTATTTTTGGTTAAGTCACATGCAGATCGTTTATGCTCACCCATACTTTTATTGGCGATAAACTGGTATAACTGTTATAAATTGGCATATATCTCGAGTCTCTAAAATCAATTCCATACCCTTTGGCCATTTGTAGCATTTTTTCAGCATCAGTAATACCATCACTTTTGCTTTCATTTACGATGAAAAACAATAGAGCTTGCCTTGTTAAATATATTTTTCTTTGGATCGCCATCATAAACGGCTCCATACAAATTATTTTTAAAACAATGTCTACCAGAATTGCGGGTATCAATTGTAAACAAAGGACCTATGGAAACAACAAGATACATTTTAAAACATTTAATAAATTTATATTATGATGCTATAGGTTTTTTCAAAACTTTTTTTTGAAATTTATGTTCAAGTTATTTTTTTTTAAATTTAAGTCTTAATGTGGGTTTTTATTTTTATTACCATAGAAAAAAAAATTGGATTGATCAAAAACTGTTCATAAAAATACCTAGATTGAAATATAAAATAAAATAATTAAATAAAAACAGAATAGAGAAGGGGTTGTGGTGAAATGTTTTTTTGAAATTTTGAAAACGTATTTAAAAAAAAAAAAGTGACAATCATGTCAAATCTTTTCAAAAATGGACTTGGATGACTGGATTTCTATGACTGAAATAATAAAGGGGGGTTTGTAAGAACACCTGAGATAAATAGTGGAAGGATAGAGTAAACGCACCGTTTTTTGAGAATTTTAACTCGAATACCGAGAAAGTGGGCAGCTAGAGGATTTTAAAAATACAAATTAAATTTAACAATAAATCATAAAATTTCAACTAAAAGTTGTAAATTCCTTCTAAATTATATCTGACCATTAAAATATTTCAGTTTCACCCATTGACATAATAAAAAGTCCGCCAAATAACTTTCTTTTTTTTTGAAAATGGCGCAAAACATCGAGCGTAGGTTCGGCTGTGTGGCACGTAGCGCCGTCCTGTTGAAACCAAATGTTGCCAATATCCTCCTCTTCAACTTTTGTGAACAAAAATTCGTTCAACATGGCCCGATAACGATCGCCATTGATTGTAACGGCCACTCCTTGCTCATTTTCTAAAAATGGCCGAGTTATGCCTCTGGACCAAAATTCGCACCCACCAGTGACTCGTTTTGGGTGTATCGGGTTTTCAATGTATGCGTGCGGGTTTTCTGTGCCCCAAATGCGACAATTTTGCTTGTTTACTAGCCGCCAAGATCAAAATGAGCTTCATCTGAAAAGATGATTTTTTTGGCAAAATTGGCATCTTCTCTAAGTCGATCGCAGGCCCACTTAGCGAAGCGTATACACAACCATCTTCGTTCAGCGGAAAGATAAAACTAATTATCTGTCAAATCATACATGAGCTAAGTGTTACCATTCACGGAATAAGCACTAGTTAAAAAAAAAAACGTTAGATGGCGGACCCTTTATTATAATGGAATACTGTAGTTACTTGTCCCTTATCTTGCGCAGAAAAATATTCCAAGGAATCGCAGCGCTCTTGAGACTGAGCGGCCACATTTGTTACTAAATAGATGGCAAACCTAACCTAACCTAAAAAGGTTAAAATTTAAAAACAAAAGTTTGTTTTTATTTTAATAGAAGAAAAGACATTTTATCAATGAAATTATTTTTAAAATATTGCTGAGAAAGATTCTCCAAATAAATAAATTAAGTAGATAAAGGGTTTTTCCGCAGGGACCCTACAAAAGTAGAGCAACAGGGACAGCAAACGACGCCATATTTCTGGCCGCTCTTTTGACATTTCTCTTCAGTAAGGGGCTTCAGTTGCAGAAAGCCCAAATGTGTCTCTCACACGTCGCGTTGGGCATCTCTGTGACGTCGTTGTGGCGAATTTTGCGAAAAAATCTTGGCCTACATCCTTACAAGATTAAATTGACGCATGAACTGAAGCCGCTTGACCACCAGAAGCGTCGTATGTTCGTGAATTGGGCTGAGCAACAACTTGAAAATGATTCGGATTTGTATCGAAAAATCATCTTCAGCGATGAATGGCTTCGTCAATAAACAAAATATGCGGTATTATTCAGGCAGCAATCCACACGTACTCCATGAGTCATCATTGCATCCCGAAATAATTATGGTTTGGTGTGGTTTATGGGCCGGCGGCGTCATTGGGCCGTACTTCTTCCGTGATGATCAAGACCGGCACGTTACTGTGAATGGGGATCGCTACCGTTCAATGATAACCGAATATTTTTGGCCCCAATTGGATGATATGGACTTGGAGGACATGTGGTTCCAACAGGACCGCGCCACAAGCCACACAGCGAGTGTCACAATCAATTTATTTTAAACCAAGTTTGGAGAACGTGTTATCTCACGAAATGGTCCAGTCGCTTGGCCGCCTCGGCGGTGCGATTTGACGCCGTTAGACTATTTCCTGTGGGGCTACGTCAAGTCTATGGTCTATGCCAACAAGCCAGCGACGATTGATGAACTTCGTACGAATATCGAACGTGAAATTGCAGCAGTATCGGCCGATTTATGCTTGAAAACCGTCGAAAATTGGGTTCAGCGTCTGGACTTCTGGAAGCGTGCCCGTGGTAGCCATGTAAAAGAAATCGAGTTCCATACATAATGACATCAAGCGCAAACAAATTGGTTTCGGAGGATAAAACGTAAGAAGGTTTGACATTATTATCTTAAGGGCGAGTTTCATGCAACCACCACCAGGTCCACAGAGCGCTGCTGTATTTCTATACCTACATCAAACGAGCCATCACAAAATTATTTTGTTTTCTGTTCTTGTATAGCTATTTTGTCTTTTCATATTCCTATTAGTAAATGGTGTTTTTTTTAGACGTGTGGTTTTCAATCTGGCAATACTTTTTTTGGAGTTGGTCTTTTTGACAGATGTCACTTGATTTTTTCTCAGTTTGGTTTGCCATTTCATAATCAATAGATTTACTCCTGAACAACGTTTGCAAATCGTGCAAATTTATTAACAAAATAATTGTTCGATTCGCGCTACTCATCGCATGCTGCGTCCAATATTCGGTCGACATAATAGCATAAATTCGAGCAACCATGGATCGGTTTCGCACCACGTTTACTCTAGTGGATAATGATCCTCAGAGACGCCCGTACAGTGCGCACCGAAGACGCTATTGCTGCTGTGGAGCAGAGTATCGAAGAAGACCCGAATGAGTCCATCCGCCATCGCGCCTAAAAAACAACACCCTTTATATGTATGTAGGTAATCAAAAATAAAACAATCAAAAATATACTTAGATTTTTGGCTCGTTAAATCCACATTAAGCTAAGCGAGTTACCAACTTTGCATAAGTATTAATATAAAATTTTTGAAATTTTAATTAAGATAGCCCAATTAAAAATGTGTTTTTTTTTTCCTTTTTGTTTTTAATTCTTACCGAGAGCCAGTAAACGAATGGGCTAGATGTCACCGTGACATTTGGTATCCAAAATGACTTCTCCAAAGGATATTTTTGAACAGCATGTTGTAAATTTTTTATATATTCACTAAGTGGTGTATGAACCATTGCAAGTGAAGAAAACTTTCCAACTGGGGTTGCTTCGATGAATCTTCAATGAAAAATATCAAAAATATTTTACATATTTATCTTAACATAATTGAGTATACGTACAAAATTACAAGATGGAATTACCCCATATACGAGTTTTATAAATTACGATTAAATTTAGAAAAAAAAACTTTTTATTCTCGTGTAAAATTTTGCATTTTTTTTTTAAATTAATTTTTAACTTAAGAAATATTTTTTTTACGGGTAACTTTTAAATAAATATGTACTTACTTTTCCCTGGGCAGTTGTGCTTTAAGTGCAGTAAACAAGAGCAGAGTTTTTGTTCCCAGATCCAAAGGCGTAAAATCCAATGCGGTTTCGTAATTTTTAACATAAAATGCTTGTAACAGACCTGTGCCCCAAATTGTCATTAAACCCATTATACCAGTCGTGGATTCTGAGAAACCTGTTTCAGGTTCTTCACAAGCAGCTATAACTGTATGGATAAAAAAAACAACGTTTATTACTCTACGTTCAATTTTGGTAATCTTGGCGCAAATTTTTAAGGTGTTCGATACTATATACTTAAGAGTTTTTTTTTTTAACTTTAAAGCGCTTAGTTAAAACTTTGTTTCTTTTAAACAATTTTGAACAAATATTATACCAAAAATATTGTCGAATGTCTAAATAAACCAAAAACTACATTTATAAACTCCACCTGAACACACTTAAAACAGTGATAGTTCGTGCATAAAAAGTAAGCAAACATACCTTTTTGGAAATTTGTTAATGTCAAAGTAGCATATAACGTTCGTTAGTATGGTATTAAATAGATAAAATAGGCATTTGGTGATTTTAACTTTAATAAAATATTAAAAAGATAGTATTATGGTATACAGTACCATTGGCCACCGCAAATTGATAGACGGACATTTCACCACCGCCGATTGAGTGTTGGATCTTTGAGTACTGCCATTTAGTGCTCAATATTTGAGTGCCACCCATTTAAGTGTCAGATTTTTCATGTCTGGATATTTTGTTTTAGTGTTGGCAATGTAGTGTGGATTTTATTAGAAATGGTTAATTCACAATAAGAGTTCATTTATATTGCTTTCAATAACAAATCGTATTCTTTTTCAGCTTATTTAATCATTGCATTTTATTGAGGAAATTTTTTGAAAATTATTTTATAAATTGAAATTTGCGTCAAAAATTGAAACATACAGAATTCGCTTCTATAACAAGATTTCACTTTAATTTGCAATGAATATGTTCTAAAATGTTGCAGAATGCAAAAGTTGTCAAAAAACACGGGTATTTCTGGCAAATCTGAGACCGCATCAGTTATCGAATAATACGTGACTGAATTATGTGAATTTGGCATTACCGCTCACGTTATAGAGTCATCATCCCCATAGGTTTTACTCGTTCATTCGATCACTGATGGCACTCACCCGATCAGTCACTGATGCGGTAATTTGGCCCCTGTATTCTAATGTGACTAACCACATTTTTCTTTCAAAAGAAACAATGGCCATAACGAATAATAAGCACTACATTACCTGTCTGTAGGTAGTGTAGAAAAGTCTAGTGTTGAGAGAACGACAGCGAACTACCCAGTGGTGGAACCGCTGTAACGAAAATTCCAAGCACTAAAAGGCTGGGTGATGAAAATTTCGGAAAGTTCGGCACTGAATAGTCCTGCTTCGACAGTATTGGGCGCTATCGTGAATAAAATTTCCCTGGGAATGTTTCCCATCTTCGAAAATTTGAAACGCCAATACTTTTCAACTTCACTTCGTAAGCTCAAATTTGGCTTATTGAAATGATAGCCAGATTCACCTGGAAAATTTATTCCCGATACCATTAGATTCCGATGGATACTTTCAACCATTATTGACGTTTCAAATTTTCGAAGGAGGGAAACATTCCCAGGGGAATTTTATTCACGATAGCCCCCATTATGTTAGATCGTCTAAATTTTTTTTAAAAAAAGCCTCTTTTAACCATTTTTTAACCTTTATAATGCTTTAACATCACACTTAAACTCCTAAAATTCTACGCCATTGTTCTTTACTATAATTTACCAATTGATGGCTTGTAGATGGCAACCGGGACTCTCGTACGATGGTCGTCAACAAGTTTTTCTCCTAGATGCTTTGTAAATATATACGTATTTGGAAATCCTGTTATAACTCTGAAAAGAAAATATTTATAAATTTTTTAAGAAACTTTTTCGAAGTTACTATTAAAAAAAAGACCTAAAGCCCCATTAGAAGAAGTTCAAAACTTGAATTAAAGGTCACGAAAAAGGAAATATTAAGCCTTTTGCAATAATTATGAAAATGACCTAAAATTTACACAAAAAAAACTTTGTTCTTAAAAACTTTTTCGCTGAAAAACAATAAAACAATCTTTGTCAGAGAGGGTTCCGAACCAGCCTATATTTCTCCTGATTGATTATAGAGCTATAAAAATTAAAGCATCTTTCAAAATTTATTCGGATAAGGTTATTTTGGAGCTTATGCAAGGCAACTATTGGAAAGGGGATTCCGAAATAATTTTGTGGTAAAATCGATACCTATATGTAGCTGCAACAAGTTTCATCACAGGAAGTAAGTATTTTGGCAGGGTTTCCGAGAAAACTCTTCGAGCTAGGTATATGTTTCGTCATTCCAATTTCGGGACGATATATTTGTGGTCAAGTCTTCATGAGAAATTCTTAAAAGCAGGCGTCTGATACATTTTTCGATGGATAGATACAAAACAAATTTTCCAATTAATATTTCTTACAACTGCGTAATAGACTAATAGTTATCAGATCTCGACTTCTAACCAATATTTCTGCTAAGAGTATTTTTGGACTAATATTTGGTGACTAATTCTTACTACTTCAACAACAATTTGGTGCCAAAAAAAAAGCGGTGTAGTGACATAAAAGTGGCTCAACCGTGATCTTGAATTCACCTTTCCATCAATGTATTGCAAGATACAACCTTGCAAAAATCCGAGATTCCGCATGCACATCAGCATTCAGTATGTTGCCAAGTTGGAACAATTTAATTTTCATTAACCTATATTTTTGTAACCTGTAGAATGTGAATTTCAAAAACTTTTTTTCATGCATTGCGCTGTGTAACTAATACCCCCATCCATAACATTTTGTATATAGTAATTCAATGACATACTTATTTGTTATTATATCCAATGTTGGATCACGATCGTCTAGATCCAATATTTTTAGTGCAGTTCTCCAGTCAAATACGGCTGGATAAACCTTCATAAAAGAAATTATTTTTATTAAATTTGTATCTGTAGGTATAACTTGTAGAATTTATTATCTATTTTTTAACTTACCTTATCCTCTATAAACTTTAGATAAGGATTACTAAAATACGTTGAAACATGGAGAAAAATTTTCAAACTTTTCATTGTTTCAGCAATCTTTAGAGCTTCATAGGTTGATTTTAGATTTAATTGAATGGCGGTTTTAAGTGGGTCATTAAAACGTGTAGAAGCAGCTGAATGAAAAAATATTGACACATTTTTCATCTCATCTAGATACGCAGGTGATATTCCAAGACCATCTTGTACGATATCTCCGGGTATTCCAATAAGCTTGTCTAGTTCGTTGGGTTTGAGTTCTTTAAGAACTTTGAACATCTGCAGGTAGAAAATTAAAAACAAACAACAAATATTTTGATAGTTGGGTTTTTATGTGATAACACCCTCGCAGTAAGGGATGCAAAGCTTTCGCACTATCATATTTATAAAGAAAGTTTGAAAGAAACAACTACGACTAGAGTGAGCTACCACCAAATGTCATGTACCTTGGATTCCAAAGCTGATAAGGTATACTCATCAGATCCAGGGTTTAACTAAAGGATATATACACTAACAGCCTTATTAATAAAAAACTTTTATTACACCTTTGTTCCACGAGTTTACTAAACCATAGAATAAGCGTTAAGCTACGGGTTACAATTTTACATTAATAAAAACAAAATGTTCGTGGAATAGTAAATTGACGTTTACGAAAAATTCTCTAAGAAAATCTACTACAATAAGTAAGATGCCTGTTTGTTTGTATGGGTTTTGAAAGCCAATTATGATGATTTGTAAAAAAAGGCTCACGTTATACCAAACACACATAACAATTCAGAATTCTATTATTTATATATCATATTCCTGTCAAAATTATTATCATTTTTCTATTGTCTGTGTTGTGTCTGTTGTGTGTTATGAGTTTATGACCATCTCTTGTATCCCCAATTATGTTATCTTCATCAATTGCTATGAATTTTCTCATATTTTTCTTGGAAAATACTCACTAAACACTTGCATTGGATCATGTCTGGTTTTGTATGTTTTTCTTTTTCTTGTCGTTGGTGGCTGATTGTCCAATAATTGCAAATAGTTTAAGTACTCAATATTACCTACTAGTAGAAATCATTGGCGCAAATTTTTAAACAGTCCTCGTTTAAGGAATAAAACCGACTCTAGTAAAAGCAGTCGTTTAGTTGCAAGCCCTTGTCTAACGTTTTCTTAATTTTAAACACTTTAAACAACTCTTCCTAACTAATGAAGTGTTTTAAGCGCATTTGTAGGGTTTTAAGCGCATTTGTAGGGTTTTTAGCACATTTGTAAGGTTTTTTTTTGTGATTTGTAGTAGAGCATTCGACTGCAGATCGAGAGGTCCCCGGTTCAAATCCGGGTGTCCCCTTCGAAAATTATTTTTTTTTTTTTTTGTAATTTTTTTCTTTTTTTTTAACTCCCCTATAGCTATTTCACCTTTTCAGCTAAGATAACGGGCGATTTTGTGAACAGAAAATGATTTGCCGCGATATGGTAGTCCAACACTATGTACCACTTTTTTTTTTGTTTATGTTGGGGCGATCGACCAAATACAAGTTTGTATTGTTTATTGTTTGGGTTTCGTGATTGTTGATTTACATGTTTAAAATCTTCATCAGAAATTTTTCTTTAAATTTTTGTTATGAAATTACTAACGTTGAATGGATAAAGTATACTTTAAAAAAGATAGAGAAGCATTTTGCTGCTTTTAAAGTTAGACGAGTGCTTTAGCGTTAAAGTATACTTTATATCGTTTAAAATTATCAAAGAGTCTACTCTCATTCTAAAACTCATTTTTAGAGTCGGCGCGCGTCCAATTTAAAAATAACTTAGAGTAGGTTTTAAATGTTTAAAATTTTGCGCCAATGAGGTTAATGACGTATAGCTAATGTTTAATGTAAAACTCTTTTACTCTTTACTTGCGAATATAGGTACTATATGTCAAGTTATGAATTCGTATACAAAAAATCGAACTCGAGATTTTGATCAAACTTGACATTAGGATGATAGCGAAGACGAAAAAAGTGGGTCTCGCAAAAACGTCCGTCTGCCTGTCTGTCTGTCTGTCTGTCGGTTCGAATACAGCCTAAACGGATGGGTCGATTTTCTTTAAACTTGGTACCTAGCGTTTTTTGCACATTCCCCCGACCCATTTTTTTCTCTTTTTTTAGGACTAAAACTAACAGTAGCTGTCATACAAAATTTCTTGGCCAAAAAGGAAAAACTTATTTTTCTCAAAATCGGAGCTACAGATTTTTTTTTTTAATAATTCAATAAATTTTAATAGTTATAAGTTGCCGTTTAATAAATAAAATGGTGCCGAAAAATGGATAATTAATGGTACCTCCCAAAGAACCATTTTTTTTGATTTTCGCTTTTCTCAAAAACGGTTCAACTGATTCTGATCAATTTTCTATGAAGAATTATTGACACATTCTAAATAATATTGTGGACCAAAATTTTCAAAAAAAATATTTAATTGGATTTTTAAAAAAAGTTTGAAATTTTTTTTTTGAAAACTCAATATTTCGAAAACGACTTGGTCGATTTTTATTAAACTTCTTAAAAAGCAGTTTTTTTAACTTTTTCTAAAAGATTTTTGACAAAAAATATTCTATTACCTAAAAATAACGGTGCCTCCCATACAAATGTTTAAAAACCATTAAGAAGAAGGGAAAAAGAAAAATTTTCGTGTGTGTTGAAATTATTACGATATACGATTTAAAATTTTAAAATTTTATATTTTACGTTTATTAACAGTATAGCTCTCATGGAACGGTTTCTTTGATTTTCGAGTATTTCAGTATCTGATGAAGCGAATAAAACTAGACTTTTTTTAAGGGAGCTTGTAACAAATATAAATAAAAGTGTATATCAAAATTTTCTAAAAAATGATTTTCGGATTTTTGAAAAAAAATTCGAAATAATTTTTTGAAAATTCGATATTTCGAAAAGGGTTAGCAGATTTTTTTGTGAAGTTCAGTTTTTAACTCAACACTAATAAATACTTAAAATTGGCGTACCAATTTTTTTTCTCAAAAATGTAAAAAATTATTTATTTTTAAAACCGCTCCTACGAATTTCAAAATTTTTTTCTCATAAATTAAGATTTATATAAGAAATCAGATGGTGTACATCGCATTGGGTTAAAACAGATTCAAAGTATTTTAATCAATTTCTTTCTAATTTTGCTGATTTAAAACAATTTACCAATTTAAACAATATAATTTCCTTTCATGCATATTGCATACGGCAACACTAGGCTATATTGTTAATTTTTGTATACTCACACAATACCACCTGCAACTAAACTAAGTTTTGGCAAATGGATAAAATAAAGACTCCCATGCCTAATTTATTTCGGCTATAGAACCACATTGTGATCGCACATAATAGCAAGTTCGTGCGACCCAGTCGTGCATATTTTTTTTTTTTTTTGACTAACGACAAACGCCAATAGTTTTTGTGAAATAAGGTTTCATTAATTTTATCTAAGCAAAATACAAAAATTATGTATTAGGGCGCGTCGGTCGGTCGTGGCGCTCCAAGGTTGTTTAACTTGCTCTATAGGTCAAGTTCAAGTAATGGTTTTGTTATATTGTTTTGTCTAGGTATATAGGAATATTTGTGAGTGCAAAATATCGAAATTTAAATGTAGGCCCGTTTGTTTGAATAATTAAGTGAATCAAAAAGTCTACGGTAACAAAACAAGATCTTTGTCGGTCATTTATTCAAACCAAATTTTTGATGTGTAAACATCTATGCTGGCGGTAGAGTGAAAAAAAACGTGAACGTTCGTGTCGTGCAACGTTACGGTGTGCAACGTTACGATCTGCATACTGGGATGGGTGCGTTCAGTGAAAAAAATGTTAAGATCCCCTTCAACAAAAACAAGTCCGTTTTGGATCCGCGCACGTTGATGTTTACACATATTAACCGTGAGTCCTGGCACTCACACAGTGTTTTTTTTCGAGGGAATGAAAAGATTTTTTTAGACAGTTTGAATTTGTGTAGGTAGGTTGTAAGTGACTCTTGTAACGGTTGGGCTTTTTAGAAACAAAGGCCATATTTTTTTAAGTCAAACAAATTAATAATATGTTTTCTTATTGTGTTGGACTTACACGAATGAACAAAAGGCATTGGTGCAAAATTTTAGACGATTTAGTACGATTTTAAAGTATTTTTAGTACGATACTAGGGTAAAAAGAGGATTTTCCAAATTTTAAACGAATATAAGCATCGAACTATCTTTTTAAGATTTTAATAAAGTTTAAATAACCAAATGGCTATTTTATCTTTTTATCATCATACTAACTCCATATGTCACTTTTACAATAACAAATGTGAAAAAGGTATGTTTGCCGACTTTTCTGCACGAAATGTCACTGTTTTAAGCGCATTCAGCTTGAGTTTCGTAAGAAAATAGGTTTAGTATGATACTTGTTAAATAGTGTTTAAAACTAAGAACATTTTAGTTAAGAGCTTTAAAGTTAGTAAATTGTTAACTAGTATCATGCTAACACCTTAACATCAGGCTGTTTAAAATTATTTCTACCATATTCTAGTCATTTATTGCTATTAACTTTTTTTTTGACACCAATTTATTGCATAGTGGTTGTAGGAGAAAAAATTGACGATTTGTCAATCTAAATCAGTATTATCTCGCAAAGTGTTTAAGAGCCAGTTTGTTAGCAGCTGATCATCTTTGATCAATGATTAGTGCAACTGGTACACCAACGAATGTGTATATAATATTCGGCAAAATTGTAAGCAGGGAATCCTTAATTTGATATAAAGGGTTTTCCAATAAGAGGTGTTATTTTGATATTCAAAGAAAAATGGCATTTTTTGAGATAAATGATCGAATGTTTATTTCATTATAAAGAGGAAGGTATGCCGTTAATAATGGAACACAATATCAGCCAAATGGCCGCCACAACCACGCTTTCAGGACCATATCCTTTTCATGAAATTTTCCATAACCAAATCGCAAAGTGGCTGCCCTTTGTCCTCGATAGCCTCACGAATTCCATCTTTGAGGTCTTGAATCGACGCTGGGCTGTTGGCGTAGACCTTATCTTTCACGTGGCCCAAAAGGAAGAAGTCGCAAGGTGTTAAATCACAAGATCTCGGTGGCCAATTGTGATCACCTCTTCGAGAGATAACACGGTCCGGAAACTTTTCCCGTAAAAGATCGATGGTTTCATTGCTTGTGTGGCACGTAGCGCCGTCTTGTTGAAATTAAACGTTGTCCAGATCAATACCATCCAATTCCGGCCATAAAAAATCATTAATCATCTCTCGATAGCGCAATCCATTGACCGTAACTGTTGATCCAGCCTCATTTTCGAAAAAGTAAGGTCCAATGACCCCGCCGGACCATAAACCGCACCAAACAGTCACGCGTTGAGGATGGAGAGGCTTTTCAACAATAACTCTTGGGTTTTCTGAGCCCCAGATGCGACAGTTTTGCTTGTTGACGTAGCCTCCGAAGTGGAAATGGGCCTCATCAGTCAAGATGATTTTTCGATGAAATTCCGGATATGGGGGATATGGTCCTGTAAGTGTGGTCGTGGCGGCCATTTGGCTGATTTTGTATTCCATTATTAACGGCATACCTTCCTCTTTATAATGAAATAAACATCCGATCATTTATCTCAAAAAATGCCATTTTTCTTTGAATATCAAAATAACACCTCTTATTGGAAAACCCTTTATTTAACAGGGAAATCGCCAATTCTTTGATTGATTATTATCAGAACCTCTGAAAATCATGGTAAAAATTTAACCCATCACTGTGAACAAACTCGCCCTAAACATAATTTCACGCATATATGAAAGCTGGCATAACCAGGATTGTAAAGGGTCCGCCAAATAACTTCTTTTTTTTTTGAAAATGGCGCAAAACATCGAGTGTAGCTTCGGCTGTGTGGCATGTAGCGCCGTCCTGTTGAAACTAAATGTTGCCAATATCCTCCTCTTCAATTTTTGTGAACAAAAATTCGTTCAACATGGCCCGATAACGATCGCCATTGACTGTAACGGCCACTCCTTGCTCATTTTCGAAAAATGGCCCAATTATGCCTCTGGACCAAAATCCACACCAAGCAGTGACTCATTTTGGGTGTATCGGCTTTTCAATGTATGCGTGCGGGTTTTCTGTGCCCCAAATGCGACAATTTTGCTTGTTTACTACCCGCCAAGATCAAAATGAGCTTCATCTGAAAAGATTATTTTTTTTGGCAAAATCGGCATCTTCTCTAAGTTGATCGCAGGCCCACTTAGCGAAGCGTATACACAACCATATTCGTTCAGCGGAAGGATAAAACTAATTATCTGTCAAATCAGACATGAGCTAAGTGTTACCATTCACGAAATAAGCACTAGTTGAAAAAAAAACGTTAGATGCCGGACCCTTTATTTGCAATAATGGTTAAAATTTGCAATATCAATCTTAGTTGAGTTAAGACTTGATGTAGCACGTTGGTTTCCTACAAATCCAAAACACATGACCCAGAGTCAGCCAACTGACATGACCATTTATCGATATGATTTGCCCATCAAATATCAGTAGGGAACCAAGTGAGGATTTTTTAAATTCAAATTTTATTATTATTGGTTTGTTAATGACTTAAGCCTTTATACTCAGTCTCACTTCCGCTGAAATGAAAAATACAAAAATTTCAAAATACACGTGACAAATATTTTCTCCACATGACAGTCTTTAAAGTCATCAGAACCTTGAAAAAGCTTTTAAAGGAATTTGTTTTGGTTTTTTTTCCTCCTTGGTATGCATAAATTAGCGAGAAAGGACAAATATTTAATTGAAAATATTTTTTTTTTAATTTAAGATTTTATATTTGGAGCAAAACAATTTTATTGACCTCAACAACACCTTAGATTTTTTCCTAGTGGTCGTACACGTTGGAAAGTGAAAATTGTGTTGTGATATTGAATAAGAACCGATTCATATTTCAGTATTCACTTCTTGCTGTAAACTTATTAGTTCATCCTTTCACTCGAACTGAAATACTAGGCTTTAACCTTTAACTATTAAGACATATAAAATAGTCTAAACTGGTGCTGGTTTGACTGTCAAAACGAAATGTTAATTTGGCCTACATAACTGCTACTTTTTGAAATGAATTTTTAAGATAATGTAATAATTAAATGTTGTTTGGGTGCATGGTAATATGCCAAAGAGAATAAATTAATATCAAAGACCAACAACCCAGTCTCATTGAATGTAGTAAAAAATCGTTGCAAGCTTACTCTAGAATTTTTAATTTCTGTCAGACGAATTTCATGGGATACACCTCTCTTCGACCTCAGCAAGATGTAGATTTTTTTAACATTGCACGATCTCAGCAGCTTTTCGATTATTGCTTTTCCGACCACACCTAACATAAAAGTAAACAAAGATTCGTTTTAAAAAAAAAAAAACTTGAACACAATAATTTTTCGCATTACCCGATCCTCCGGTAATAAATATTTCACAATTCTCATAAAAACCAGCAATCATGTTAAATGTTACTTTTTTTTACAATCTGTTTAAGTCATATATAAAATTCAACCACGCACGACAATGCTCGAATAAGAACTGAATGTTTTTAATACATGAATTTGAATTTTAACAGTTTAACATTGATTTATTCATTAGAATAAGAATTAGATACTTGCGTTCATTCTTTCACCCATTTATTTATCATAACTATTGAACTATGAATGTGAAGCTATATTTTTGCCAATAAACTTGGGCTCCTCCGCCACGCCTGCCGTTGCTTCATCAGGTGTCAGTCGGGTCATTATTCAAATACGCTATAGTAATGCAGAAGTCGTAATACATTAACCACAATCTATCTGTTACTTACAAATTACTCAATATTGTGTTTCATGAGCTAGTTGCGGAATGAAATAAAAGAAGACAATTTTGTTTATCAAACAGGGTGTTATTGGTCAAATAATAATAATAAATAATAAATTTGCTGAAATTACTTCAATTTAGAGCAGGTACAGGTAAATTTTATGGCTGTAACTTCATCATTGAACAATGAACATGTAAGCTATTGGCTTGGTCCATTAATTTAGAAAAAGTAAGGAAAAAGCTGTGAATACACCAATTCCTTTGGCAATCACGCACCATGCTTCCAGTGTAGGTAAGGTAGGGGCTACCGCCTACCATAAAATACCTATATTTACTTTGCAAAGAGTTTACCGAGATCGTACGAGTCACTTCTCCTGTAGTCTTCACATGCACTTCTTTATTTAAATTTGAAATTTATATCCTCAGCCAACCATAGATACTAAAATGGTCTCTTAATTTTTGTAGGTTTGCCGAAATTGACATTGACTCCGAAAAAACTAAGGAAATAATTTCTCCGTTCCAACATGGATTTGTTTCTGGAAGGTCGACTACCACAAGTCTTTCAATTTTGTGTAACGAGGCAAAACTTTACCTTGAGGATGGTTATCAATGTGATGTCATCTAAACCGATTTTTCCAAAGCATTTGATAAAGTGAATCATGCAATCTTAATTAAGAAAATTTCTGTGCTCGGTTTTCATTCAAATTTATTGAAATGGTTTGAACCTTACCTAACCGGTCGTAGTCAGTATGTGCAAATTGATAATTTACTTTCTGATCCCATAGCTGTGACTTCTGGCGTACCTCAAGGTAGCCATTTGGGTCCACTACTTTTTCTGCTTCTTATAAACGAAGCAAACGGGTGTTTTTTTAGACGTGTGGTTTTCAAGAAGAAATAAAACACATATAATTTAATGTTATGGCCAAGAATTTAGCTTTATTATAAAGAAAAAACTTTGCCATTATGTTTAAAAAATGATTTCGGACAAGTGGCAGCCGCGTCTGGCTCGAATAAATTCCAGCCGATAGGCCCAATTTTCGACCACTTTTTGCAGCAATTGGGGCCGTATGTCAATAATAACGCGCCGAATATTCTCTACCAAGGTGTCAATCGTCTCGGGCTTATCTTCGTAGACAAGCGACTTCACATAACCCCACAAAAATTAGTCCAGCGGTGTTAAATCGCACGATGTTGGAGGCCACGCCATAGGCCCATGACGCGAGATAATGCGCTTACCAAAAGTTTCCTTCAATAAATTGATTGTATCGTTGGCTGTATGGCATGTAGCGCCGTCTTGTTAGAACCAAAGGTTGTCCACATCAACATCCTCGAATTTAGTTACGAAAAAGTCATTAATCATGGTTCTATAGCGTTCCCTTCGGCTTCATTTTTGAAGAAATATGGACCAATGATTCCCTCTGCCCATAGGGCACACCAAACAGTGACTTTTCGAGGATGTAACGGCGTCTCAACAATGGCCTGTGGATTATGATCACTCTAAATACGACAATTTTGCTTATTAACGTAGGTACCCATTCAACCAAAAATGAAATTCATCGCTGATCAAAATTTTATTTTGATGCGTAGCGCGAACCGAACCATTATTTTGGTATTGAATTTGCACGATTTGCAAACGTTGTTCAGGAGTAAGTCTATTCATTATAAAACCAAATTGAGCATAAATCAAGTGACAGCTGTCAAAATGACCAACTTCGAAAAAAGTATTGCCAGATTGAAAACCACACGTCTAAAAAACACACCCTGTATAATTTATATTTTTTTTAAAAGTGAGTATACCTACAAAAACAATATGATGCTCTTTGGTACAGTTTTTGGGTGGTGAGCTTAACAAGAGTTAGGTATAGCTTTAAACATATTGGGGCATATTCATAGTCACTTTTAAACTCCAGTTTATCTTAGACTGGGGTTTATTCAATGTTATTTAGATAGGATACACCCAGGTCCAAGATAAACTGGAGTTTAAAAGTGACTATGAATATTCCCCATTATTGTTATCTACAATTAATCAAGCAGCTTGTCGGTGGAAGATACGTCTGTGAAGTTGGCATAACAATTTTCACCTAGGCTAACGGGACCATAACAGGAATTTGCAGTTTTTTTGCATTTTTTTTGCGTTTCCATTCCGGATTTTGCAGTTCACCAAATAGTGGGTGTAATCCCATGTACTGCTAACTTCACTGTGAAGTTGGCAGTAAATGGGGTTTTTTCAACAACCACGCATGCTAGAACCTTGCAGTTAGGCTCCAAATTTGCAGTTTAATTTGCAGTTCCAGAAAAAAATGACCCAACATTTTGAAGTCCTCATATAAAAAAATTAATCAAAAAAATCAAATTATATATAAAGTGATAGCTTGTCTGGTTGATTAAAACACCCCATCATGTACTTACATCATGCTTAGTTCACAAAGAATTTAGGAGTTTTGTATGAATTTTTTTTTTTTATTGACGACCTCAAAATTTTGGGTAATTTTTTTCTAAAACTGTAAAAAAAAGTGCAAATTTGGACACATATTTCAAGTTTATAGCTTGTGTGGTTGCTGAGAAAAGGACTTTCATATGATAACTTTACATTGAAGTCGGACGTGCAATATGAATTTCTTGATTTTTTTTTTAAATGAGGACTTCAAAATTTTGAGTAATTTTTTTCTGGAATTGCAAGAAAAACTGCAAATTTGGGTACATATTTCAAAGCGATAGCTTGTGTAGTTGCTTTAAAAAACCCCATGTACTGCTAACTTCACAGTGAAGTTAGGTGTTTAGTATGATTTTTTTTTTTATTTGACGACTTCAAAATTTTGGGTAATTTTTTTCTGGAACTGCAAATTAAACTGCAAATTTGGAGCCTAACTGCAAGGTTCTAGCATGCGTGGTTGTTGAAAAAACCCCATTTACTGCCAACTTCACAGTGAAGTTAGCAGTACATGGGATTTCACCCACTATTTGGTGAACTGCAAAATCCGGAATGGAAATGCAAAAAAAATGCAAAAAAACTGCAAATTCCTGTTATGGTCCCGTTAGCCTAGGTGAAAATTGTTATGCCAACTTCACAGACGTGTGGAAGATCCATACGGAAGGACTTATCAAACTAGAAGGATAAGGAACTCATCGAAAGCACACCTGTTGAGTTGGATCAGTTAACTAAAGTTAAACTTAAATTTTGTACTGAAAAACTGGACCTTGGAAGTATAAACTTAAAATGCACAACTTAACGATTGATATTATTTTCCAACACAATTAAAATTATTTCTCTTTAGCATTATTTTATTTGTAGCTGTAAAAACTCTTATTCCAATTTTTTTTTTCTGTTCGTAGCAAGAGATTTTGTTATAAGAATTTCTCTACCTATATAAGGAAACAAATATTCTTCTTGGTTCCAAGAATTAATTCTATTTAAAGAGAAGAATTATAAAGAGATCGAAAAGTGGTTAGGTGGATAATTTGCCGGTAATAAGTTTTATAATTTCGAATTTGTCGTTCCATGTTTTCAATTTTTTTTTCGGGTAAAAACTTATTAAATTGAATGATGTTCTACTTAATAATTTGCCGTTCGGTAGTTTTTAAATATTTGTGACAATTTAAATTTTGTCGTACTATGTTTTTTTTGCTAATATGGTGTCAATTTAGCGAAGTACCCTCTTAAAAACGGGTAAAAACTTCCTGTATTGAATAGTTTACTGCTCAATAATTTGTTGTTAATTAGTTGTGCATTAATTGTGACAATTTTAATTTTGCTGTGCGATGTTTCCATGACACAAGTAGCACAGAATTACTTAAAGAAGCATTTAATAATTCTAAAGCGGTGCCTGCATTCTTCTTTTAAACAGATTTAAGTTCGAATCAAGTAGAGAAAAGGTGCAAGTGGGCGGTCTGATAGAAGGAATTAAGAAGCTAAATTAATTCTCAAAATCTTCTTAATTCGGAATTTCATTTCTCTTAAATACTTCGTTACTCCATCTTAAATAGGTATTACATGTTTTTCCCTTCAAAAAGCTCTCTTTAATACTCCTTTACTCCTTCTTTAAGAGGTATAGCATTTCTTACGAAAAAAAATAAAATGTATTTATTGTTTTGTTATATTTTATTATTTATATTGTATTATTGCTTTTATTTTCTATTTTCAAATATATTTGCCTTTTTCTGTAATGATTTTATTATTTTATGCTGGAATACATTTTTTTTCAACCGGGATTCGAACTCGATTGCCCGCGCTTGCCAAAAAGTGTGCGCTACTTACTCAGCCAATCTAATTGCTTTTCAATGCTTGTCTAAATTCAGATCTAGGTGAAAGAACGTTTTCGATTTTCCATTGCGCAAAAGAATTGACGAAGGCAACTCATAGCATAAAAGAAGCAATTATAATACCGAAATCGTATTAAATAAACAAATATGCACAACGAAAAATCTGTATTACAAGTTCGAAATAGTTGGAAATATGATTTTTTGATTGAATAAAATGTCACATTTGTCAAGGTTTTGACAATCTATTCTGTTGTTTAAGTTAGTCAACAATTAAACGTGTTTATTTAAAACTAGGAAAGCTGTGTAAAGTTAGACAACGATTATAAATTCGAATGTTATTTTTTTTATCAAAAATAAAAAGCTTTTAACGACGGCAGAGTCCATACGATGATTTGTCTCGGTCGATCACACTTGCAACCATCAGGAAAATTGTGAGGTACAAACATCCAGTTTGAAAGGTGGCGATCGTAAGACTCCAGAACCCAAGTTCTGAGTCTCGCATCGATAAAATAGGTCGAGAAACGTTGAAAAATGGAACAAAACTCAAATAATTTGCTTTAATTTTAATTTTAATCGTTTCTCGACTGATTTTATGGATTCGGAGTTACAGAACAATGGTTCTGGACTATGGAGGCCCATTTCTGAAAGGAATATTTAAGTGAAGTTTTAAATATTAAATATTTAAGTTTTGTGTCAGTAATCGGGTCTAAATGATTTAACTCTAGCTTAAAAATAGCCTCAGGGTCCCTTTTGTACGGTTAATATCTCTTAAAAAAAAAAAAAAAACTTTAAAAATAATATTTACTATTTAAAAAATCAAATCATATTAAATTTTTAATTTCAGGAAGTTGAGAAACTATGTGGTTGCGTATCATGTTCGAAGGAGACACGCGACACCTTTTCAGAGATGATGAATTTCTCGCTCTTCAAAGATTTGGTCTTCATCATTTTCACAGTCTCAAATTTTTGCACAAGCATTGGTTTCAATATGCCTTATGTGTACATAGCTGCCCAAGCTGAAACACTTGGCTTGGACAAGCAGCAATCAAGTTATCTCTTGGCCACAATTGGAATTGCCAATACAGTCGGAAGGATTGTATTGGGTTATATTTCGGACAAACCCTGGGTAAATCGTTTGTTAGTCTACAATCTTTGCCTTACTTTATGTGGAATAGGTATAGAATAATTTAAATTTTGACTTTTTTGACATACGTTATTAATATTTTTTTTTTTTTTTTTTGTTGAACAGCCACCGCCTTATGCATCTTCTGCACTGATTTCTTTACACTAGTTATATATGCATCTGTTTTTGGTTTTACAATTGGTGCCTATGTTGGTCTGACGTCTGTTATTTTAGTTGATCTTCTTGGCTTGGATAAGCTTACAAATGCTTTTGGATTATTATTGCTCTTCCAAGGGCTTGCTTCATTAGTGGGACCACCAATTGGAGGTAAGCTATTTTTTTTTTAGAAGATTCTATTTAAACTACTCTCATCTTATGCTTCATTCAATTTGTAAAATCCGAAGGTTTCTTCTATGATGTCACAGGATCATATGGGCCAGCATTTGTTTTAGCTGGAGTTATGATCTGCATAAGTGGACTGATACTTTTCACCATTCCACCAATTCAAAGGTATTATGCTCGCAAGGCTAAAAATCACCAAAATCATCAAACAGGCAATGGAACGACCGCCTTGTAGGCAAAGTCATAAAATTTTTTTTTTAAGTTTAAAATTTAATAGAAAAATTAAAATTTTTGTTATAAATTTGTTAAATACCAATTTCTTCAACAATTTATTTTATCATAAATCTAAAAATGTTTTAAAAATTCTTCGGGTTAACAAAACTCAAATTTTCTAATAGCTTAATTCAAGATAGAAATTCAAGAACTAATTTTTAACTTGGTTAACTATTGATTTCATTTCTTTTCTAAATTTTTTTTCGCACAGAAATTCAATGTGAATAAGGAAGAAACTGAAATAATGTGTTCCTGCAAAAATTAAATTTTTCCACTCACTATAAAATGCCAGTTAAATATAAAAATTTTAACAAAAAAAAAATTTAAAACTTGTTGAAGAAATCGGCCCTAAAAGTATTGTTCCAAAAAGATCTGTTTGTTATTTAATTTTCTTTATCCTATTTGATTCTAATTATTTGATATTGTTTAAGCTTAACAACAAAATAGATTTAAATTAATTAGGGTTTGTTTTACAGTGTCTAAGAAAAGTTTTGACTTACATCTATCTATTAGCGCAGGGTCTTAAGTCCACAGGACAGAAACTTAAACACACAATAAAGGATCTTTAAGTGATAGGTTATAAGTCCAGAAATTGATACTTTTTGCTTGCACATTTAATTTATGAACCTGTGCCAAAATGTATATGTCAGAAAATAAATCACAACTTTTCTCAGACATTGTGAAACAGGAACTAATACTAACAAAAAGACAAGTGAACTGATAATAATTGTAAAATTGTTAAAAATGTTAGAGATTTTATATTTTCTGTTACAAATGAAATTTCATTATTTGAAAATTATCATACAGCACCTGACTAATTAAAGATTGATCAAGATCTGTATATCAAAAATATTTTCCTATAAAATAAAATACCTTAATTTTATAATTAACTGAGATATTTGCTGAATAGAAATAAAGTTAGTATGTACCTTGTTAAATTATAAGAACTCAATTTAATAATTATATATTATTATCATACATAAATATGTATATATTTTTTTGTAATTATATAAATGTATATAATTTATTAATAGTTATTTTTTTGTTTGTATTGTTTTTATATACATTTTTGTTAATTATAAGAAGATATTTAAGTCAAAAATTTGTAATTTTTTGTTTAAAATTTGAGAAACTCTTAGTTAAAAGAGCACTGGAAATATTAACAGAAAACTATTGTGAGTTAAATAATGTTCTTAACAATGTAATTTTATTTTTTATATAAATGCTTAGGCAATAGAGAATATATATATATTTTTTGAATAATTTGATTTTGAATTTGATTGTTCCTCAATGGGTAAATCATAATCATAAACACAGTTTGGCATACAGTGACAGTTCTTTCAAAAAAGTAAGCAAACATACCCTGTTCACATTTGTATTTTCCAAAATGACATATGGAGTTAGTATGATACTAAAAAAGATAAAAACGTTTTTGGTGATTTTAACTTAGGAGAATGTTAAAAAGATAGTATTTAACCTAGCATCGTACTAAAATGCTTTAACATCGTACTTAATCGTCTTAAATACGTCTGTGCCAAAGTCTTCTAGTTAAAAGCAAATCTCTAAATTGCTATATATTTTGTATAAAGTGTATTGGGGAGTGTCAACAAATTTCACTCTAGATTTAGAATTGAAGACTGTAAATTAGACAACTAATGGGTATGTATGAATGGAATTCATAAAATTATTGTACAAATGTGTAGGAAAGCAGTTGTTCTGAATTTTCGTTTGTGATTTTTCTTAATACAGTAGAACCTTGATAATTTGAACTATTAGAGACCTAACCTAATTCGAACCACGCAAGTTTTCGATTAAGTGATAGATGATTATCTCGCAAACCAATATTTTCAATGAAAAGCATTTCTGCTTAAGAATCAAAAAACTTGTGTAAAAAATGCTTTCAAATTAACTTTAAACGTAGCTAATTTGTTAAAATAACAAACCACATCACATAGGCAGCTAACACAAAAATGACAATTTCACGCAAATGCAAAGCTTAGGTAAATGTTTTAGTATATCAACAACTAGCTAACTGAACTGGAGTCGATGCGTCTTTTTCTTATAAATATTTTACCCTAATATTCCTAGAAAAATACTTTTAACTCTACAACTGGTAGAAACACTCAGCATAGCAACAACCGAAAAAAATTCGAATTACAAGTTACCAATTTTGGCAAGTATTTTAATTACAAGATTCATAATGTAAAAATATAAGTGTTCGAATCAGAGAAGCGTTCGAATTACCGAGTATTCCAATTGTCGAGGTCCTACTGTATCTGCTTGGATATGGACAACACCGATTTTGAAATTAGGGAAACTGACAAAAGGATATGCAAATTTTTCTATTTGCATAATTTCCATACTTTCCAAAGTTTGTGAACAAACTTTTTCACCCTACGAACAACATGGTTTTGTAGCTGGTTCGATCCAGTATCATTTATCACTAACCTAAATTGCTTAAATGGACTTTATTACAGAAAAAGTTTTAATTTTACGTGTAAAGTATTTTCTTAAAAGTATCTACCCTAAATTTGGGTCATGGACTGTGATGATTTTGTGAGTTAAATGGGTTGGAAATTTAAATTAAGTATATATCATATTCTTGGCAATCACCAAATCATATAAAAGTATATTAATTAGTGCTCACCTATGATTAACTATTCTTACAAGGACAACAGCACGCAACGCTTATCGGCTACGCTAAATGCGATAGAATGGAGTTGTAGGCGTAACAGGACGCTAAACTTTTACCACACCATAAATTATTCCTTGCTGAAACATACATCACATTTGTCTGCCTTCCGATGATCTTTTACTTATTTATTTTATAACTAGCCGGATATATTACCGTAATTAAAAGATCTTAACCTTCAAAATCTGAAAATTATAATTGAAGTTATAAAATCTTGCGGATTTGCCCTCGTCAATTGCTTTGAAAGTCGAAAACTTAGTTCTACACATTGCTAGATATTTTACCTTCATTTTAAAACGTCAGCCTTACAGATCGGACTACTTAAACAGAAATTATTGGTTATTGGGCTTAAGGTCCGGCACGCCGTATTAATATCAAATTTCAATAAGCTTTAATGGATATGTTACGAATAATTACGGTATCGAAGCTTGCAATAATTACAAAAAAAACAATAGCAGAGTTTGGGTATTTAAGTTTTAAATATATTTTTAGGGATAATTCAAATGTAAGTCAAATTTATATAAAAAAAAATTAAATATTAATTAAAAGTTTTTTAAAAGGCCTGAAGAAGTACGTAAGGTAGTACGAAACATCGTCTATAAGAAATTCACATTAAGAAAGACCTTAATCCCGCTTAGGATCGACAAATACAATTTAAACAAAAAACAATGTAGTTAAAATTTATAACAAATAAAAATATTATTTACTATAAATACAAATAGTACACAAAGAACGGTATAAGGTTGCTTAAACCTGGGGCCAAATTACCGCATTAGTGACTTATCGAGTGAGTGCCATTAGTGATGGAATGAACGAGTAAAACCTATGGGGATGTTGGCTCCATAACGTGAGCGGTAATGACAAACTCACGAAATTCAGTAACGTATTACTCTACAACTGATGTGGTAATTCGGCCCCTGCATAACTTGGGTTTTTAATTTAAAAAATTATACAGTATACTCGCGATAATAATTAAAAACCAAGTCAATTTACTTGTACAAGAAAGACAACGTTTGCGATTGTGAAGTTTTAAGATTAAATTAAAAAAAACAAGCTTTGTTCAACAACAAATTTTTTATTCCTTACTAAAATTGCCAACCATTATGTACATTTTTATCAGTAAGATTAGACCACATTTTAAAGACTGCGCACCCTCACCATAAAACACTGTAGGTACCTTACTGTATATGCATCTTAAAACAATAATTTTGTTTTAAATAAGGTTTATTCCATTTAAACAAAATATTTATTAATATTAACTTGTTTTCTATTGCCTCGAGAACAGACACGCTTCACTCATAGTAAAGCGTAGTTTTAATGCCGCCGTAGTTTTAAAACCGTCTTCCAATCAAAAACTGCAGGATACACCTAATATATTGTTAATGGTGTTAATTTATTATACTCCGCTTTATTTACCAATTAGCTAATCTATACATATACCTACATATACAAATTTACAATAATAAAAATTAGTATTACTTATTATTTCAAAAGATGTTTTAAATTTTCATCCGGCATAAGCCTCCCCCATTGCTGCACATAAGTCCCTGCTTTTTGCGTCTTTGTGTTTGTACCAGTTTTAATTGAACTGCCGTAAGTCGTCTGCCCATTTCTTTTTTGGTCGTCCTTTTGGTCATTCAAGACAAGATATTAAACGACAAATTAACCATCAGCAAGAACAACACATTATATAACAGTGCAATTAAACACCAAATCAACAACAATAGTTAGAAAGAGACGCATACTATACTACAAAAACCAAAAAAACTAAATCACCAAGAAGACACCAACACCAACAAATAATACCACAGTCCGATAGCATAAGCCCGAATAAGGATTATTAAATCCGAAACGCTTCGCTCAATTCAAAAAATATAGCTATGTTGTGATACAATTAAATAAAAAAATGTAATTAAATAAAACAAACATTTTCAGTTTTAATTTTTTTTCTTGTATTCATATAATCTTGGAGAAAGTTAAGTTGCACGTGAAACACTTAATTTAAAAAGTAAATATATCAAGCATCTCTTTTAGTAAAAAAAAATGGTTAGTAATGTAAAAAACGGTTTAACTGATTCTGATTAAATTTTGTTTGGAGAATTGAAGATACAAAAATAAATATTTTTTAGATTTTTAAAAATATATATCAAATGCAGTCGACTGTTACTAAAAAATTAGAAGAAAAATTTAGACTTACAAAAATGAAATTAAGGTTTGCGTTGTTATACAGGACGATTCCGGAGACGGTACAATCATGAATTGTACGCAATCTACCTTGAAGCAGATATCCTGACAAAAATTAAAATCGGTAGACTTCGGTGTGCATGGCACCTAGCTCGCATGAGCGAAGAGGAACCTGCTCGGAAAGTTCTTTGTGGTACATTCTATGTAGACCAGGACGCCCGGAGCCTTGGGGTGCGCAAATGGATGGCGGCGGGTCGAGACCGGGATGGGTGGAGAGACTTGTTGAAGGAGGCCAGGACCGAACGCCGGTTGTCGAGCCGACGATGATGATGATGATGATGTTTTTATACAGGGTGTTTTTTTTTAGACGTGTGGTTTTCAATGGCAATGGCAGTACTTTTTTTAGAGTTTGCCTTTTTGACAGCTGTCACTTGATTAATGCTCAATTCGGTTTGCCATTTTATAATAAACAGAGAACAACCTTTGCAAATCGTGCAAAATGGGCTCCAAAAGAGATCGTTGTTGATCCCGATTTTCGCAAGAATATTTTGTTCAGCGATGAAGAAGGAAACTTTTTTTTTTTATTTTTTCTTGAAAACCACACGTCTAAAAAAAAAACACCCTTTTAAACTTTAAAAAAAAATTAATTTTCAGTATGAACAAATAAATTAAAATAAAAAAATAAGTTGGAGAAATTCCATTTGTGGCTGTTAGATTTTTAAAATAGTAAATTCTCTTTTACTTTATATTATAAAAATATACCAAATATAAGCACAAAGGAAATTGCCCATTTCTGGCTAAGTTCAAATGAAAGGTGACGTTGAGATTCTCATATGAATGAAATATTTTTAAAATATTTCATGGTTAAGTCAAGATATTTCAGCTTGAAGTTGCCGATTGCAAAAAAAATATTTTGATAAAAATGATATTCATATCAAATGACTTGACAATGAACTAACAAGCTCAACTTCACCTTTCATTTCATATACCAATTTTCTTTAAACTAGGAAAACACTGAATATAGAGAACCATGAGTCACTGGCCTTATTACGCATACTTTTCTAAAAATATGAATCTGGCTTATTTAACACCTTGTAGTGGTCTCTAGAGCTGTGTAAATCGTTCATTTCAAATGATCGAATCGTTCAAGAATCGATTACTAAAATGATTCGATGATTTTGATCAATCGGCGATCATTCGATCATTTTCATTCCACTCAATTCATTATTTCACACTGCTCCGATTCGATTTTTGATGTGTAAACATTTATGTCGGCGGTAGAGTGAAATAAAAACGTGGACTTTCCTCTGTGCGAAGTTACGATGTACAACGTTACGTAGCGCGTATTCTCGGAAATGATTTGACATTTTGACATTTGTCAAATTAAAAGTGTTCTAATGGACCTAGAGAACCTAGTGAACTGGCGTGACTTTAGGTAATTTCCACCTCCTAAATTGGCGTAGGTACTCCGTTTTTCGATCTGCTGTAATAAAAATGTTGACATATTTTGACGCCTGTCAAACTAAGTGTTCTAGTGGACCCAGAAAGTCCGCCTTGAGACAAGAGTAATATCCACCTCCTTAATCGATTGGCAGTCTCCGTTTTTCGATCCGCCGTACCAAAAATGTTGGCATATTTTGACACCTGTCAAACTGTTGTTGTTAAGACAATTTCTTTATTTCGGTTTCGATGAAATTCAATCTCCGAAGTTAAGGAATACTGTACCAATTTTGATCGAACCCAATCTGACACATATTTCTTTTCTCCGATTAAATATATTTATAATTCAACAGAGATTGATATCGAAAATCGAGATTCATTAAAATTATTGAGATTGGGATGGAAAATCGAGAATCATCGAAATGATTGAGATTTGGATCGATTGAAACGAAAATGTGTGATTTCAATCATCAATACTTTTCGATGATCGGATCAAAAAAATCGAATCGTTCCTGATTTACACAGCCCTAGTGGTCTCTATAACTTGTTTACCTATATTTACCTTTATAACAGATTACTCATATAAAACTAATATGTCGATGTTCTAATTCGATGGATCGAATCCATCGATGTTTTTAATCGATGCACCGTTATACATCGATAGAACGTTTTCCTGTATCAACATACACATCAACATCGAACATTACTAATTGCATTTGCGTCTACGTCTACAGGAGCATAATTTTACTATCTGTCTCAGATATCTAAGGTGACAATAATGGGGCGTATTCAATAGTCACTTTTAAACTCCAGTTTATCTTAGACTTGGGTTTATTCTATCTAAATAACATTGAATAAACCCCAGTCTAAGATAAACTGGAGTTTAAAAGTGACTAATGAATATGCCACAATATGTTTTTAATTTAGCAAATAATGGCTCCATGATAATATTGTCAATTTTCTCAAGAGAAGTAGATTTTTGTATGTTGTTCTCTTTGGATATTGTAGTATTATTTGCCGGAATTTATAATGATGTAAACATTTTGTTAATTTAATGTGATATGTGACGATATGCAGGTGTTCCTAGATTTGTGCACTCATACCTCCTCCAGTGGTGGTTGACTTCGTAACATCGGGAACTTACTTATAGAGATAATTCTCATCATAACGTCCCCAGATTGCGAGCTTGGAACAAATAATCTACAAATAATATTGTCACTTTTGTAATAATTGTCAAAACAATTTGTTTTTATTTTTAATTAGCCAAGCACTTCCCAAGATTTAGTTTCAAGTAACCAACCGGACTCATGATCAGTTTTAGTTCATTATTCTTCGAAGGATGTAACTGCCCACAACATAAAGTACATAGATTCGTATAGCGTTATACACAGCCATTTTTCTATAAAAGAAAATAAATTTTTTTTAAATTCAATACAAATTTGGATTAAATACTAACTTACATCTTTAAAATATTTCGACATCTTGGCAAAGAAGAATCGTCCTCGTTTAGCAAAAACTTTCGACAAGCTTTCAAGTTCTTTTCCAGCTTAGCTTGCAAACCTTCATCACTATCACAACAATGTTCAATATAACTCATATCAAATTCTGTTCTGTTTAAGTAAATAAAAAATCAAACAATAATAATTTTTTTTTTTTTTTTATTAAATTTAAAAACAATTTGTTTTCATTTACCCATTAGTAGAATCCAATATCTCTTTATAATTAGTTGGACCGTTGCTGGTGAATTGAGTGGAAATAAAAAATCGCAATGCACTTGTGGTATAATAGATTTTTCTTTGAAGTTTCATCATAAAAGGTTTTTTACCAAATAGTCTAAGGAAAACATCGACTATCATAGCTGGCAACAATTGTAGGAAAACAGTCTAAAAAAAAGAATTTATAGTTTTACAATGAATTTTGTCATGTTTTAAATTTCATATTTTAACTCACATATATCCAATGGATGAATGTACATTGGGTCAATCTTACATGCGGTATCCAAATTGACTTCTCTAGGGGATTCTTCAAAACTAAAGCTGATAAATATTTGCCCATCTTGCCAAAATTATGTTTAAGTAAACCCCAAGACGAAAGTACTCCCACTGGAGTTTCTTCTACAAATCTTAAAAACAACATTAATCAGACCTATAGGTATATATGTAGTTTAAATGTATAGATATTATTGTCTTCATAAAATATTAAAAATGTAAATCTTGAATCTGTGAAAGTTCTTCACGGATTGCTTTGGAATTTTGCAACGACTTTGCATTTGCACGTGTTTTTGTATAGATTTTGGAAACAGCGCCATCTGTTGGAATTAATTTTTAAACTCTTTGCTTTTGAAAGGTAAAAGAATGTACTGCGAGGATCATTTAACGGCTTGTTATTTTTTTTGTATTTTTTTGTTTTTAGTGTGAGTTGAGGTGAAAACAGGTATTGGGATGAATTTTTAAATACCTTAATTTTTTAAGGATGGCTTTAAAGCTAAAATTTTTTCCTTCAAAATTTTAAATGATAAACAAATATTCGCAATGCATATAAATCTGTATCTACAGCCCGGATTGGTAAAATCTTAGGAATGACCGGGGAAACATGAAGGTTACCTAACTCATTGAAATGGCAAAAGTTCGAAAATTCATTTTATTTCATAATCCGTTCTGCATTTTTACGATGCATGCACTGGTTACATTACACACGCACACATACCAGAGTTCAAATTCTTCTCTCGCCTATGCCAGTGCTCTCAATGACACATTGTATATTGTTGGTACTTTTCTGAAGAAGGCTAGGTAAATTCAAAATTTGAAAAAGAAAAATACAAATTTGGAATAAAAAATTTAACATTCGCGTAAAGCGTAGTGGAAAGAAAATTTCCAAAAGGGAAGTTGTGACAGTTGAAATTCACACTAGCTTTCTTGAGAAAAGTACCAAAAACATTATAATGCATCATCGACAGCACTGGCCTTATGGGACAGGAGCATTTTTAATCTGGTTATTGTGTGTATCATCTATAGTATTTACCGGTGGAATAAAATAGATTTCTCAGCTTTTCCAATGTCTCTGAAGTAACATTTATGTTTAACCGTTCAATCATAGAATTTAGCTCAATCCAGGAGTTAACAGTAACATAAACCTGAGATATACCAAAATGATAATAATTATAGCAGATTCTATCTAAAGGAACACTATTTTTGTTCAGTATTAATATTGGTACAATTTACTTACTGCTCCCGTGGAAGCTGAGCTGAGCGTGCTATTAATATAAGCATATATTTTGTAGATGCATCCAAAGGCATTAGATCCATAATTGCGTTGGGATTACAAAGAAGGACTTGAATTAAACCTTTATAAAATAAAAAAAGTAATGTTTTATTATTTTGTTATTTTTTTTTTTTTTTCAGGAAATGTACCTACCTGTTCCCCAAATTGTTAATAATCCCATTACGCCTGTCGTTGTTTCGGTAAATCCAGGTTCTGGTTCAAATGAGGCTGCTAAAACTGATATGAAAATTATGTAGACATAAAAATGAAAACAATTTAAAAAAAAAAATATCGAATTATTTATATTCCCTGCAAGATTAGAAGTTTAAACAATATATACTTACCAATAGATGGACGATATATTGCTACTGGTAATTTGTGTCGGTAATCGTTGACAAGTTGCTCCCCAAGGTGCTTCGTAAAAACATAGGTATTAGGAAAGTCTTGTATAACTCTGTTAAGGAAAATATGAATTAATTAAAGATCACATCATAGATATAATATCAAAAATGCATGTATAGAAGTATATTTAATTTAATCTAAATCTCAAATTGGTCGAAATCATTGCATTTACCGATAAAACCAAGATATTGCCTCCGATTCATCACGGTAAATAATTAAAAACGTTATATTGCATATAAAGGGTTTTCCAATAAGAGGTGTTATTTTGATATTCAAAGAAAAATGGCATTTTTTGAGATAAATGATCGGATGTTTACTTCATTATAAAGAAGAAGGCATGCCGTTAATAATGGAACACAACATCAGCCAAATGGCCGCCACGACCACGCTTACAGGACCATATCCTTTTCATGAAATTTTCCATAACCAAATCGCAAAGTGGCTGCCCTATGTCCTCGATAGCCTCACGAATTCCATCTTTGAGGTCTTAAATCGACGCTGGGCTATTGGCGTAGACCTTATCTTTCACGTGGCCCTAAAGGAAGAAGTCGCAAGGTGTTAAATCACAAGATCTCGGTGGCCAATTGTGATCACCTCTTCGAGAGATAACACGGTCCGGAAACTTTCCCCGTAAAAGATCGATGGTTTCATTGCTTGTGTGGCACGTAGCGCCGTCTTGTTGAAAGAAAACGTTGTCCAGATCAATACCATCCAATTCCGGCCATAAAAAATCATTAATCATCTCTCCATAGCGCAATCCATTGACCGTAACTGTTGCTCCAGCCTCATTTTCGAAAAAGTAAGGTCCAATGACCCCGCCGGACCATAAACCGCACCAAACAGTCGCGCGTTGAGGATGGAGAGGCTTTTCAACAATAACTCTTGGGTTTTCCGAGCCCCAGATGCGACAGTTTTGCTTGTTGACGTAGCCTGCGAGGTGGAAATGGGCCTCATCAGTCAAGATGATTTTTCGATGAAATTCCGGATCATTTTCATGAATTTCAAGGACCCAATCAGCAAAGACACGACGTTGTTGATGATCAGCCGGCTTGAGTTCTTGTGTTAACTGAACTTTATAAGCCTTAAGACCCAAGTCTTTAAGCAAAATACGGTGTAATGACGTTTGTGGAATGCCTAATTCCAAAGAACGACGAGGAATGGACAAACCTGGGTTTTCTTCAACACTTTGGGCTACAACAGCAATATTCTCAGTTGTTCTTGAGCGACGTGCACTGGTTTTATTCTTCACATTACTAACTTGTCCCAACAGCTCGAATTTGTCCACCAATTTCTGTATTGCGGTCCGACAAGGTGCTTCAAGACGACCCAAAAATGTTTTAGTTTTACGAACCGTCTCTGCCAAATTTTCACCATTTTTATAGTGAATTTTAATAATTTCAATGCGTTGTTGAAGCGTGTATCGTTCCATTTTTATTAATGGCGTAGTTTCTACTTGTCAAATGTTAAAAAATGACAGCTTCAAAAGTGACAGCTACTGAATAACACCTCTTATTGGAAACCCCTTTATGTACAAGTACAGCGTTTTTTTTAGATGTATATAACTTTAAGTTGGCAACACTATTTTAACTGGCAGCCATTTTGTCAGCTGTCAGGTGATTTATTTTTAGTTTGATTTGGCATTTCAAGAATTGAAGCCACGGGGTCAGCTAGCAAGGCGTAGATTCGGTGAATGGGCCCAAACCAATTTTGCCGTTGATCACAATTCTCATAAACGAATTTTGTTTAGCGATGAAGCTCACTTTCGGTTTTGGAGTGATAATAATCCTCAAGTATATGTTAAGACACCGTTACATCCACAAAAACTGACTGTTTGGTGTGCTTTATGGTTTGGTGGAATAAGTGGTCCTTACTTCTTTAAAAACGACGGTTAAAGTTGACGTAAAACCCCCTCTCAACGCCGGCCGTGTGCAAAAAGCTTCGACTAAAATTTTCGAAAAATCACACTAAATAGGACTATAGGAAAGAGTCAAATTAAGATGAAACGAAATTTAATTTAAATGGCCCGGATGGCTATAACTTCTATTTTCACGATTTAGGCAAAGAACAACGGTTTCTAGCGCGTCGTCATAGCCGACAGGGTGCGATCTAAGCAAATGTTCAGAGCACTAAATGACTTGAACGAGTTGTTTTGACGTTTACCTTGGATTTTGTAACAAGATGACACACCAATTCATACTGCGCCGGTAGTAAAGTCAATTGTTGCAAGCTAAAAAAGGGAGTTCTTCAATTGGCCGCCATATTCACCTGAATATAAAAAATATTTGTACATGTCTAACTCGCAAAATATACGAAGAAGGGGAGGAGTACGATAGCAAAGAATTACTTCTCAATTTAGTCAGCTTGGGCCGAAATATCGCTTAATTACATAAAATATTTGAACGATTCACTTCCAGACCGCATATTTGAATTTATTTAAAAAAAAAAACGGTGGTTATTACACATTACTAACTTCCTTGTTGAATTATTACTTATGATAATAACAAAAAAAAATCATAAGTAAAAACAAAATGTAAATATTTCCCTTAATTATTGCCTTTGCCTTTATTAATGTGAACCGAGTTATTGCTTGGTTTTCCGATTTTCTTTACAAGCTTTCGGAAAATACTGTTTCTTTGTTTTTTTTTTCGTAGATGTATTCATTAGAGAGATTCTGAAACTGTTTAGTGAAATTTAAGAGTTACCTTTATTCAAGTGAACTACAGTGCATAACCAAGACTGATGGCATACCCCAAGGTAGTCACGTAGGTCCACTTATTTTAATTGTTGCTTTAAATGATGTAGTCTCTTTAGTTAAATTCTGTAGGATCCTTATTTACGGTGATGATATCAAATTATTATTATTTACGACGGACGTCGTAAACTTGTTAACATTCCTCAACACGTTTCATGAACGCATCTTGGGTAGAAATAATGTCGTAAAAAAATCAGCTGATTCAGCTAATGTCTTATATACGTTTACTTTCTTCGTTTACAAAACAAATTCTTGTCGGAAAGTTTACGATTTGTTGGAATTGTTTGAAAATTCGTTTACGACGTTGCCGTCTTAAACTTTCCCCCACGTTCACGCGATGTTTACAGTGGTTTTTCGACTTTGCATTTATACCCTTAATATCTTGTAACTACACCATAAATCTATCCGTACTTATTTAGATAGAAACAACATGTGCCCTGCGTGTACAGTTCTCACAAAATCTTGTCTTCACATTCCACATTGAGAAAGTTATTAATAGGGCCAATTCAATGCTTGGTTTTCTTAAACGTTATAGAAGATTAAAAAATGTTCTTATAGTCTTCTAACACCTTCGTTGTACAACACTTTTGTTCGTCCCCACTTAGAGTATATGCGAGTACAGTATGGTCACCTTATCCACCCTTATTATTTACTTATTTCTAAACTACTTTTATAGAGATTTGGAGTTTCAAGTTTACGACGGTTTTATAAATTTGTAGTTTTATCCAAAACTAGTTTAAAGATTCCGAGTTTAAGGTGTCAAAACACTTTTGAACAATACCGATTTCTGCAAAACTTGACACTCGAAGCCGCTATAGAACAAGTTTTGCCCTAATACTAGTTCTGAAATGAGTCAAATGGATTTAAGTCTATGGAAACTACAAATAAAAATGGATGCAAATTCTTACGGCCAAATTATTCACTTCATATTTAAATGGACTTAATTTAAAATTTATTTAATCCCGATTTATTTAATCTTTGTCCATATTATCCATGTTTAAAATAATCTAGATGTTAGTATCTTACAATAAACCATTGTAACTAAATAATCTTAATCTTAAAACATTAATTTTATTTTAAATAAGGTAAATTCCGTTTAAACAAAATATTAAATAATAGTTACTTGTTTTCTATTGCATCGAGAACATGCTCACTTTGCTCATACTCAGAATCTAGTAGTTTTAAAGCCGTCTTCCAATCAAAAACTGCAGGATAGATCTAGTAAATTGTTAATGGTAGTTAACATAAAAGGACAGATTTAAGTATCCAACAATAACAATAACAACAACAACAAACACTTACCTTAGCTTCAATATGTCTAACAAAGGTGTTGCAAAAGAAAGTCGATACATGAAGAAATAATTTAAGATTTTGAAAAGTTTCAGCCAATCTCAAAGCCTCTAGTGTTGATTTCAAATTACATTCGATTGCTGTTCGAAGTGGTAAATTAAAACGTGTTGAAGCAGCTAAATGGATGACAATTGATGTATTTTTCATCATCAATTTATGTTCGTCGGATATTCCAAGGGAATTGAGTCTTATGTCACCAGGTATGGCAATTAATTTATCCAATTCATTTGGCTTAAGTCCTTTCAGAATATTGAAGATCTAAGAAAATAAAATTTAAAATTAACAACTTTGAAAAAAAAAAAAATACTAATTCTAATTCTAAGGAAGAATCGCATTATAGCTAAAAAAAACACTTTGATAACCAAAAAGGCCATATATTAGGTACAATTTAACAATAAAAAGAGCAGCCTTTGAGTGTCAAAAATTGGACCTAGATGGTCATATTTTTACGAATTTCATCACTAATAACGTGAGTAGAAAGTAGTATTCAATTACAAAAAGGAGCTTAAATATTTATCTATATTTTCTTTTAAGGCCAAGAACACTCACAAAGTCGCATTCACTATTTTTACTCTTTATAGGATACCTACACAATATGTACTTCGTTTTCAAGAAGAATTTTGTTATTAATTTATAGTTTCGATTTTGGTTTTCATTAAAAAAAAATATGCACGACTGGGTCGCACGAACTTGCTCTTATGCGCGATCACATTGTGGTTCTATAGTCTGAAATAAATTAGCTATAGGAGTATATATGTTATCCATTTGCCAAATCTTAGTTTAGTTTCAGGTGTTATTATGTGAGTATACAATAACTAACAATATAGCCTAGTGTTGCACATATGCAATATGCATAAAAGGAAATTATACTATTTAAACTGGTAAATTGTTTTAAATCAACAAAATTAGAAAGAAATTGATTAAAATACTTTGAATTCGTTTTAACCCAACGCGATGTACACCATCTGATTTCTTATATAAATCTTTATTTATGAGAAAAAAAATTTGAAAATCGTAGGAGCGATTTTAAAAATAATTAATTTTGTATATATAAAATTTCGTTAACATTTTTGAGAAAAATAATTGGTACGCCAATTTAAAGCATTTATTAATGTTGCGTTAAAAATTGAACTTCACAAAAAAATCTGCTACCAGTTTTCGAAATATCGAATTTTCAAAAAATAATTTTGATTTTTTTTTTTTAAATCCAAAAATCATTTTTTAGAAAATTTTGATACGCACTTTTATTTATATTTGTTACAAGCTTCTGTATAAAAAATCTAATTTTATTTGGTTGATCAGATGTTGAGATAGTCGAAAATCAAAGAAACCGTTCTATGAGAGGTACTGTTAATAAACGTAAGATATAAACTTTAAAAATTTTAAATGGTAGATCGTACTAATTTTAAGACACAAAAAAGCTTTTATGAAAATCGTAGGAGTCGTTTTTGAGAAACAAAATATTTTTCATAACGGTTTTTTTAACATTTGTATGGGAGGCACCGTTATTTTTGAGTATTAGAATAATTTTTGTCAAAAATCTTCTAGATAAAGTTAAAAAGCTGTTATTTACCAAGTTTAATGAAAATCGACCAAGTCGTTTTTGAAATATTGAGTTTTCAAAAAAAAAAGGTTAAAACTTTTTTTAAAAATCTAAAAAATATTTTTTTGAAAATTTTGGTACACAATATTATTTAGAATGTGTCAATACTTCTTCATACAAAAATTGATCAGAATCTGTTTAACCGTTTTCGAGAAAAGCGAAAATCAAAAAATGGTTCTTTGGGATTACCATTAATAACCATTTTTCGGAACCATTTTTTTTATTAAACAGCAACTTATAACTATTTAAATTTATGGAGTTCTTAAAAACAAATTCGGTAGCGCTGGATTTGAGAAAAATAAGTTTTTCCTTTGTGGCCAAGAAATTTTGTATGACAGCTACTGTTAATTTTGGTCCTAAAAAAAAAGAGAAAAAAACGGGTGGGGGGAACGTCCAAAAAACGCTAGGTACCAAGTTTAAAGAAAATCGACCCATCCGTTTAGGCTGTAGTCGAACCGACAGACAGACAGACAGACGGACGTTTTTGCGAGACCCACTTTTTTTGACTTCTCTATCATCGTAATGTAAAGTTTGATCAAAATCTCGAGTTCGATTTTTTGTACGAATCCATAACTTCCCATATAGTACCTATATCGCAAGTAAAAATAGTATTTACGTCCAGTTTTTCAGTGCGAGATTAAAGTTAAACCTGATTAACGCATCAGATTTGGTGAGCTAATTCAAGATTAACTGAACAGATGCTTTTAGTATGTTATCAACCGAGTTTTTTAAGTCGTTCCGCATTCGTTTGTCACCCCAAAACTACTCCCTCAGTTCACTGTGGATTAATTTACTTCTAGAATAAGCTGACTCTGGTTCAACTCACGACTTAAAAACTGGGCCTAAGTGTATTAAATAAATAATTTGCAAAAAATACTTCTCCACTCAAATATGATTTATAACAAGTTATCTCAATGTATGTGCCTAGCATATCCTTCTGCTACGGTTTCCCGCTAGAATACACTGCCTCTATTCACCAATATAAACCGAAATCTAGATAGCGCTACTATTCCATTTCCATTGTGTCGTTACTCGATTTTTATAGATATTTTTTGATAAGTTAACTCTCGAATTTATTGAAAAACATATTTCGGGAGTGAACTTGGGTTTATCCCGGAAACTAGGATGATCCCGCACTGACAAAAAAAACAGCCTTATTCTGCTACTCTTCGAGAGAATTTTTCTTGAATTTTCACTAAACATTATTCTGCTATTCATTCGAAGTGAATCTGGGTTTAAAAAGGCAAAGTCGGTAATACTTTACGGTGTTCTCTAATTCACGTGAACGCATTCATTCTATACAATTCAGACTCGCATATGAAATGTAGCGGAATTTTTCATTTTTATTGGATTTTCTGGGAAGTGATTAGTAAAATATAAGTTAAATCAAGTTTATTGCTTAGTTAAGATTATTTCTCTGTGAATAAAAGCTTATTAACATTTTTCCATTCATCCCATTTTCGTCTGCAATGTAATTAAATCCAGTTTTGCAAAAAACAAGTGCTCTGTTTGCTTATTCTCTTATTCCTCTGTTTGGAAGTGAAAAAAAGTACAATAACTGTTTCTGTTTTTGTTTCTAATTTAAAATGATTAAATAAAACAATGTTTTTTTTAGAGGTATATAACCTTGAGTTGGCAACACTATTTTTACTGACGGCCATTTTGTTAGCTGTTGAGTGATTTATTTTTAGTTTGGTTTGGCATTTTAACATGAATAGATTGACGCCTTGACAACGCTTCCAAATTATGCCCAAAACGAGATTGCCGTTGATCCCAATTTTCATAAGCGAATTTTGTTTAGCGATGAAGCTCAATTTTGGTTGATGGATACGTCAATAAATAAAATTGGAGTGATGATAATCCTCAAGTGTATGTTGAGACACCGTTACATCCACAAAAACTGACTGTTTGGTGTGGTTTATGGTTTGGTGGAATAATTGGTCTGTACTTCTTTAAAAACGATGCTGGCCAGAACTTTACAGTCAATGGTGACCGCTATAGAGCCATTATTACTGACTTTTTCATTCATCAATTTAACAACCATGATATGCAGGAGCTGTGGTTTCAACAAGACGGCGCAACATGTCACACAGCTAGTGCCACAATTGATTTATTGAAGGAAACGTTTGGTAACTGCATAGTTTTACGTTAAGGACCCGTGAATCGGCCTCCAAGATCGTGCGATTGACTTTTTTCTGTGGGGATATGTGAAGTCACTAGTCTATGCCGATAAGACCAAAACGATTGACCACTTGGAGGGCAACATTCACCATGTTATTGCCGATATACGGCCACAAATGTTGGAAAAAGTCATCGAAAATTGGACCTCCAGATTAGACTACGTCCGAGAAAGCCGTGGCGGTCATATGCCAGAAATCATATTTAAATAAAAATGTCAGAAGATGATCTTTCGAATAAAGTAAATTTCATGTCAATTTAAAAAAATCATCTTTGTTTTATTCCATTTCAAAGTTCTCTATCTCTAAAAAAAACACCCTTTACTTCATCTGAATGGGTGAATAGAATTTACGATTCACGTGAATAACAGAATAGGCCTGATAATCTCATGAGTTTTCAGGTTTCATGGGCTGTATGGCAAGGCAAGTGGTGCCGTCTTTCGTAAAACCAAATACAAATAGTCCGTTCATATGGAACAATAACATACGTCGTACGTTAGCGTACGTTCTGGCTGGCCTAATGGACCGATAAACCACACCCAACCGAGGTTGTGTCTGCTTGTAATGGCAGCTCTTGAAACCAAATCCAGGCCTTTTTGCTTATTGTTGTTGCCATTGAGCCATAAATGGGCTTCATAGCTGAAGGAAATTTTGGTGAATATTCTTCAAGAAAATTGGAACATCAATAATTGAAAGAAACAATTTCTTATTAAATAAATGAATAAAATGGTTATTTCATTTTTGAAAAAGCTAATAATTCTAAATCACCCTATATAAAAGAATAACTGAATGTTTGTACCTACAGAAAAGCGTCAGTCCTGTGTTCACTTCTTGTTGTCGCCAACAAATGCAAATTTATGTAAAGATACTAAAAGAACTACATAACTGTATAAATTTAATATTTTGTGTTAAAAAAGGTCACGAAGCAGGAAATATTGTATGAATTTAATATTTTTTTTACGAACACACAGGGAAATGAGGTAGGAATTGAGAAAAACAAACTTTTCCACTGTTATGTTTGCAAAAATATGCATCTACTTGCACAATTTGGTTATTGGTTAAAGTACAGCACACACGATTACACTTAGTTGTCAACTCTGTTGGTTGTTGATCAAATCAAACCAGTGTGTGGGATTGATCAAATTGACGAGTTGGAGAAAATCAAAAGATTTTGATTTTGTTTCAATTGATTTATAAGTTTTGAACTCAATTGATCTGTGTGGGGGCAAGTCAATTGACTAACTGTCAAACCAAACCCATTTTAAGCAGACGCGAGATTTACAAGGAGTTCGATTTCAAGTTCAACCTTACTTCAAACATGATTCACCTGATTTTTGATGTGTAAACATCAATAATAATAAGGTGGACTTGCATCTGTGTGACGTTACGAGGTCACACTTAACGATGTAGCTCATTACTTTACAAAAATCTGCATAGTAGGATATTGGGTACGTTTAGCGACAAAAATTCGAAGATCCCCTTCAAGCAAAATAGTCCGTTTTGGATCCGTGCACGTAGTCAACAACGTGTGGATATGGATGACTGCACATATACGGATCCAAATATGGATCCTCAAAACTGCGCGTGGACAAACGTTGATGTATCTTTCTTAGACAAGTAATTTTTTTGACAGTAGTCTTTCAAATGAGTTTATGTATTGTGTTGTCATAAGCATCAATTTAGTTGACACCTGAGCTTACAACCAAATTGAAGTGTGTATGTGTATGGGGTGTATGTATCGTAATGTACTTCGCATGTTTTGTGAGGCCGCAGCTGCAGAATAATTATATACTTTCAGATTCGGCTTTACGGTAGCATGACATGGTACGCCAAGCGAACGAGCAGCGCCGACTTTCTTAAATTAGAGAAGAGAACATTTTAATGAATGTGTTATTTTAATGCTTAAAATTTTACTATTTTGACACTACTTAATAATTTGTTCAACACTATAAATAACACTTTGAAAATAAAATATAAACAAACTCAAGAATACTTATAATAAGAAGAACACGTGAGTGGAAGGGCACTGATCTGAAAATATTTTGTCAGAGGCACCCGGATGGCTAAGACCAAACCTGTGTAATTTGAATAAATTCATATTCATATAGAAGCTAAAAATTAATTTTTGCAATTAATTCAAAGACCACAACAAAATTCGAGCTTAATTTGATTAGAAGTCAAAGATCTTATTAACATTTCATATAAAATGCCCAAAAAACGTAACATCCCTTGACAAAAAGAAGACATTTATTAACAAAACTCCGAAAAAATAACTGAAAGGAGTCAAACTCGTATTCGTACACCCAAAGTTTTCTTGGATTTAAACTGTAAACTGAGTGACTGTATATTTTGCTTCATTTTGTTTGAAAATGTACAAACAAACTGCAATAATAGGTAAAACATTTTTGTTGATTTAGTACGATGCTTAAGTATTTTAAGTACGAATTTTTGGACGAGTACTATCGAGAAATTTAAAAATGTCAAAAAAAGTAGATATGTTTGTTTACTTTCTTTCCCGAACTGTCAATAACAGGCCCGGATACAGGTGGCAGGGAGCAATGGGGCATTCTGCCAATCTGCATTTCACGTTTATAAAATTAATTTTTTTATTTGATAAATTTTAGGTACCTACTTCAATCCCTGTCTAAACCTATAGTAAAAATTCAGCTTTTTCGATTTATTTTTCGAAGTGAAAGTCTTATTTTCGGGAGTGAGTCGAAATTCTGGTTTCGAAATTCTGCCCTTCAAAATTTATTAGAATCGATTTTTCTGCCAAAAAAAAAACCGAGTAACACCACTTTTTCATTTATAGCCTCAATTACTGTCTTTGACAAAAGAGCAATCTTAAAACCAAATAGAAGAAATTTTCCCTTTATAATTCAAGTACCTATATTATAAGTGTGAGAAAATTGCTTTAAAAAATTCTGTTTGTAAAACAGACTTTTTTAAACAGAATTGCTAAATGCAAATTTTGACAGGCAGAATTTTGAAAAGCAGAATTTCGCAAAACTAATGTTGACCCTGCCAGAATTTCGACCCCAACCCCTTATTTTCCTAGGGTATTATTAACAGACAACTTAAATGTAGGCTAAAATAAAATAAAATAAAAAAAACATACGGAGAATCATTAAAAAAGGCTTAAGTATTAGATGGACGATTTTTTTTTTTAAAGGTAGGCGAAATAACAAGAAAATTGGTCAATAAGGTCTACAGGCACACCTATAGTTATAAAATGTTTTCCAATAAGAGGTGTTATTTTGAATAGCCCGCTATTTTGGTAGCTGTCACTTTTGAAGCTGTCATTTTGACATTTGACAAGTAGAAACTACGCCATTAATAAAAATGGAACGATACACGCTTCAACAACGCATTGAAATTATTAAAATTCACTATAAAAATGGTGAAAATTTGGCAGAGACGGTTCGTAAAACTAAAACATTTTTGGGTCGTCGTGAAGCACCTTGTCGGACCGCAATACAGAAATTGGTGGACAAATTCGAGCTGTTGGGACAAGTTAGTAATGTGAAGAATAAAACCCGTGCACGTCGCTCAAGAACAACTGAGAATATTGCTGTTGTAGCCCAAAGTGTTGAAGAAAACCCAGGTTTGTCCATTCCTCGTCGTTCTTTGGAATTAGGCATTCCACAAACGTCATTACACCGTATTTTGCATAAAGACTTGGGTCTTAAGGCTTATAAAGTTCAGTTAACACAAGAACTCAAGCCGGCTGATCATCAACAACGTCGTGTCTTTGCTGATTGGGTCCTTGAAATTCATGAAAATGATCCGGAATTTCATCGAAAAATCATCTTGACTGATGACGCCCATTTCCACCTCGGAGGCTACGTCAACAAGCAAAACTGTCGCATCTGGGGCTCGGAAAGCCCAAGAGTTATTGTTGAAAAGCCTCTCCATCCTCAACGCGTGACTGTTTGGTGCGGTTTATGGTCCGGCGGGGTCATTGGACCTTACTTTTTCGAAAATGAGGCTGGAGCAAGAGTTACGGTCAATGGATTGCGCTATCGAGAGATGATTAATGATTTTTTATGGCCGGAATTGGATGGTATTGATCTGGACAACGTTTACTTTCAACAAGACGGCGCTACGTGCCACACAAGCAATGAAACCATCGATCTTTTACGGGAAAAGTTTCCGGACCGTGTTATCTCTCGAAGAGGTGATCACAATTGGCCACCGAGATCTTGTGATTTAACACCTTGCGACTTCTTCCTTTGGGGCCACGTGAAAGATAAGGTCTACGCCAACAGCCCAGCGTCGATTCAAAACCTCAAAGATGGAATTCGTGAGGCTATCGAGGACATAGGGCAGCCACTTTGCGATTTGGTTATGGAAAATTTCATGAAAAGGATATGGTCCTGTAAGCGTGGTCGTGGCGGCCATTTGGCTGATGTTGTGTTCCATTATTAACGGCATACCTTCTTCTTTATAATGAAATAAACATCCGACCATTTATCTCAAAAAATGCCATTTTTTTTTTTGAATATCAAAATAACACCTCTTATTGGAAAACCCTTTAGTTGTTATTGTTTGTTATTGTTCAATGTTCTGGACGTGTTCAGCTGTAGTTTATTAAGAAAATATGTTTAATATTATATGAGTTAAAAATTATTTAAAACTATAAACTAAGAAACAACATTAGAAAAAAATCAGGTTTTTTAAAATTCTACGCCATTATTTTTACGTTTTTTTGTTTTCAGACATTTTATATTAGCTACTTAAGTACTATAAGGAAATGGTTTTATTGTTTTATTTTTCTGTTTCCTGTACGTGCTACATTGCGTGAGTCACATTACGTTTCAGGTTTCACCCATGATAAAGGTATTTGCATTTTGTTTTGTTTTTTTTTTGTCTAATTCAAATTAACTTACTTTTGAATTTTTAATTTCACTCAAACGATCCTCGGGTGAAGCATTCTTCTTTGCTCGAACCAACACATATATCCTCCTTACATCACATGACCGAAATAATTTTTCTATTGCAGCTTTTCCAAGGACACCTTTTTAAAATAAATTAAGCATCAAGGAAAGTCAAAACAATGATTTTAAACTTGATTCATACCAGATCCACCAGTGATAAATATTTCGCTGTCCTTATAAAATTCTGAAATCATTTTAGGCTTGTTATCGTCCTTACTACTACTGCACTGCGAATATCTTGAAAACTACTAAAACCAGCCCGTCAAATTTAAACTTAAAATGAGGAATGTTAGACTGTATGTTAGAATATTATTCAACTTTATGTAATCATACAATTTTGTTCTATAAATATTCATATAAAGAAAATAATAAGCTTAGTTTATTAATCATATTTGCCGTCAAGGGCGTATGGAAGTGAGGGTTGCGGTGGAGAAGGACTTACGTCAGCCAGAACAGATCCATACAATGACAAAATGAGTTGACCGTGTATTACAAATTTGTTTGTTTCCTGGACTTTCGAAGCATTCCAATGTAACCAATAACCATATTCTTTTGACAAACAGTTCTAAAGAATAATACATCAGAACATTTGTTCGTTTTGTCAAAACGTTTGATTTGAAGATTTGTTGTCTGATAATAATTGATAATGGTATCCATTTAATACTAAATGTGTCATCTGAATTAGACTTATTGATCGACTCGTTCTCAAGTAAAAACAGAATATAATTAATTTTTTTTTCAATGCATTTCACTCTACCACTCTTTCCTCCCCCTCCTTAACCAAATTCCCTCGTACGACCTTCCGTGCTGAACTAACCGGATGTGCTCATTGTTAATATTTGTTTTTATGAATTAGAGCCTATTGGGCGATTAGCATAAAATGCAATAAATATATGCAATTTTGCTATATAATAAAGGGTGTTTTTTTTAAGACGTGTGGTTTTCAATCTGGCAATACTATTTTCGGAGTTGGTCTTTTTGACAGCTGTCACTTGATTTATGCTCAGATTTCAGATTGGTTTGCCATTTCATAAATTTAATTTGCAAATTTATTACCAAAATAATGGTTCGGTTCGCGCGACGCATAGCGCGCTGCTTCCAATATTCGATGAAGCTCATTTTTGGTTGAATGGGTACGTTAATGAGCAAAACTGTCGTTTTTGGAGTGCTCATAATCCACAAGATATTGTTGAGACGCACGCCGCCGCCGTTACATTCTCAAAAAGTCACTGTTTGGTGTGCTCTATGGGCAGAGGGAATCATTGGTCGATATTTCTTCAAAAATGATGCCGGCCATAATGTTACAGTCAATGGGGAACGCTATAGAGCCAAGATTATTGACTTTTTCGTAGCTAAATTGGAGGGTGTTGATGTGGACAACCTTTGGTTCTAACAAGACGGCGCTACATGCCATACAGCCAACGATACAATCAATTTATTGAAGGAAACTTTTGTCGTGGGGCTGTGGCGTGGCCTCCAAGATCGTGCGATTTAACACCGCTGGACTATTTTTTGTCGGGTCGTTTGTCTACGGAGATAAGCCCGAGACGATTGACGCCTTAGAAGAGAATATTCGGGACGCTATTGCTGACATACGGCCCCAATTGCTGCTGAAAGTGGTCGAAAATTCGGCCTCGGCTGGAATTTATTCGAGCCAGCCGTGGCGGCCACTTGCCCGAAATCATTTTTAAAACATAATGGCAAACCTTATAATAAAACTTTATAATAAAGATAATTTCTTGGCCATAACATTAAGTTATATGCGTTTAATTTCTTCTTTAAAACCACACGTTTAATAAAAACACCCTTTATTATCCTCCGGGTGTTTTAGTTCCTTATCCGCATGCATTCTCCCACAGAAAAATGCTTTTTGTATAAAATACATTTATTTACAGAGTTAGCTAACTTTGGTTTAACCTAACCTAACCTACTGCTGCAGCAGAGGAAATTGTAAGATTTTCAACTCCTCTTTTCTTAAATAAAACTTTATAACTAAAATTAGTTAATGGTTATAGAGTTCTTATACTTTCTTAACCTGAGTTTTACTTACTTTCTTCGGGATTACCTGGACTACGACGCATCACATTTCCAAAAATATTCATTTTATACAAAAAAAAAAAAAAATCCCAAAAGATCAAGCATTCCAGTATTTAGAAAACATGACTCAATCGGGTTGGATGATAAACGACACAACACATCAAACAAATGAAATGTTTGAATTTTGTGCACACAGAAAAATATCGCCCCTTGTTGATGGAAAAATACAAGATGCATGCTCAATATTTTGAATTTACAGAACTTTGTGTGGTTAAGATGTTTTAATAGAAAATAGATTAATAAAAATTCCAAGATTTATTTAATTTTCGTTTGCTTCAATTGGAAAATGTGATTTTTTGAGTTGTGTGGTTTTTCTTCCAAATCGACCATGTGTCATAATCATAAGCTATCTGTTGCTTAAGCGCAGTATTTTATTTTTGTTTAAAAAGAGAAATATCTTCCTCGTTAAATAGTTAAAAATTTACTTTTTTTTTAAATTTATTTATTATTATTTTTGTTGATAATTCATACTATATTTAAACAAATCATAATTCCATATAATTTATCACTCTACTATAAATGTTTCTTCCTACAGCAAAGAGTACCCACATTCGCAAGATGTTATAGGCAAACATTTTACTAAAAAAAAAAATTTAATTTTCATTAAATATCTGAATTTTAATTTATAGCTCTAAGCAGAACTTACGCCTTTAGAAGAGTTCGGCATCGTGGCAAAGTTGATTCGTCTTCATTAAGCAAAAACTTTCGAGATCCTGTAACGTTTACTCTTAGTACAGATTCCATATTTTCATCAGTTTCACAACATTTTTCAACCGAAGCTAAATCGAATACAGTTCTGTGAAAATTTAAACAAATTAAATATATTTTGTATGAGTTGCATGTTTAAGACAATTATTCCATACCCTTTACTTATATTTAGGTACTCTTTAAGATCTGTTGTGCCATCAGTATAAAATTGAGTAAATAGAAAATATCGTAACGCATTGCCGTTTGCAAATATTTTTCTTTGAATTTTCATAAAAATAGGTTTCTGACGAAATATCATCATTAAAATATCGAAAATAAATGATGGCAGTAATTGAAGAAACAAGTTCTGAAAGTTATTTATATTATGTACAAAACATAATCCCCATCATAGACTTAATAATATTTTTTGACATTATTTTACTCACATAAACCCAAAAGATAAATGAACATCCGGTCAGTGTTATGTGTGGTATCCAAAATGAATTTCCATATGGATTTTCCTTGACTAAGCGAGAAATCATTTCACCAATCTCACCTAAATTATGTCTTAGTATGCCCTTTGATGAACCCAAACAAACTGGAATTTTCTCTTCAAAACTGAAAAGATAGGAATCAATGAAAAACTATCTACATATTTCAAAAACTTAAAGGATGGATTTGCAAAAAAAAAAAAACAATCCAGATATTTATGAAAAGTCCTTTCCTTTGCTGAAAGGAAACTTACAAATTTAAGTTGAACATAACAGCTTTATTATGACTTTATTATGATTTATTATTTATTATGAAAGGGAGAAATGGCAAACGAATCTAATAAAATATAGTTAAAAAAAAGTTTCTGAAACCTCTTGGCCTACATAGGGTCAACATTTCTCCAAAAAAAAATTTAATAAAATAATTGAATGCTTACTTTTCTTTTTTCAGCTGTGCCGCTTTTGCTGCAAACAGAAGCATTAATTTGTTGTTCATATCCAGTGGAGTGTAGTCTAGTACAGTCTTCTTCCGACACAAAAGCACTTGAATTAAACCTGTTTGTTTGAAATAAATATCAGATTTTAAATTTAATTGTAAAAATGGGTATAACCTGTTCCCCAAATAACGAACAAGCCCATGACTCCAGTCATTGTTTCTGTGAATCCAGGCTCGGGCTCTTCAAGGGCTGCAGTGACTGAAAGGGAGATAAGCGCCGTATAGATAAGACTTGTTTCTGAATTTAAAACAGAACTCACTGATGGAAGGTCTAAAAATTGCGACTGGCAACTTTGATCGGTAATCGTTGACTAATTGCTCTGAAAGATGCTTAGTGAAGACATAAGTATTCGGAAAGCCTGTAATAACTCTGCAAATCAAAGATTTAAAATTAAAACTTGAAAATGAACATTTATTTAAAATTCTATTCCTAAAATGAGAGGGTTAATGACCGTTATAAAGTAGGTTTAGCGCATAAAAATTACATTCAAATAAAGGGTGTTTTTTTTTTTTTAAACGTGTGGTTTTCAAGAAGAAATAAAACGCATAAAATTTAATATTATGGCCAAAAATTAAGCTTTTATATAAAGATAAGGGTTTGCCATTATGTTTTAAAAATGATTTCGGGCACGTGTCCGCCGCGGCTGGCTCGAATAAATTCCAGCCGAGTGGCCCAATTTTTGACAGCTCCAATTGTTGCGCGCGATGGCGGATGGACTCATTCGGGTCTTCTTCGATACTCTGCTCCACAGCAGCAACAGTGTCTTCGGTGCGCACTGTACGGCGCCGCCGGCGTCTCTGAGGATGCGCATTATCCACTAGAGTAAACGTGGTGCGAAACCTATCCATGGTTGCTTGAATTTATGCGATTTTGCGATTATGTCGACCGAATATTCGCGCGAACCGAACCATTATTTTGGTAATAAATTTGAACGATCTGCAAGCGTTGTTCAAGAGTAAGTCTATTGATTATAAAATGGCAAACTAAACTGAGCATAAATCAAGTGACAGCTGTCAAAAAGACCAACTCCAAAAAGTATTGCCAGATTGAAAAACACACGTATAAAAAAACACCCTTTACAAAGGGAAACAGAAAACATGTTTTTATTCAGAACCAGATTTCGTTGTTGTAGTTAGAAGATATGCTACTGGCGGGCGGGTGTTTTAATTATTTGGAAATTCTCGTTGAAAATTTTGTAATATCTCAACCAAACGAAACAAAAATGTGACAGAAATTTGTTTGATTAATTGTGTTTCGCTTGGTGTGTGTTGTTTCCCTTATGAAACAAAATCGTTTTGTCTCATCCGGTGTGTTTTCAGCTTTATGGTTTACACCAATACAGGCAATATTTAGAAATGTTACTTTGATGGAACAGAAACAAACATTATATACTTACTTATCTGTTATTGATGACAATGTTGAATCCATTTCGTCATTAGATGAGTCGAGGAGTTTCATAGCAATCTTCCAATCGAAAACGCTTGGATAAATCTTAATTTAAATTGAAACTTTATTTAGTTTTTACTTTGTTTTTAATTCTGTTTTTGTATTTTTTTTTTTTAGAAAACTATACTTACTTCATCTTTAAGAAAATCCACATGAGGATTGCAAAATAACGTCGAGACGTGAAGAAATATTTTAAGATTTGTAAATGTTTCAGATAGTTTTAATGACTCAAGAGTTGACTTAAGATTAAATGCAATGGCTGTTAGCAATGGTTCATCAAATCGAGTTGTTGCAGCTGAATGAAAAAATACTGAAACGTTTTTCAATAAAATCCGGTGTTCTGGAGAAATTCCAAGTCCATCTTGGGTTGTGTCGCCGGGAATAACTACAAGTTTGTCTAATTCATTTGGCCTGAGTTCTTTCAAAACTCTAAAAATCTATTTTTAAATAAATACATTTAATATAATATTAAAATTAAAGTTATAAGTTATAACAAAAAAAAGAAAAAAAAAAAACAGCCAAAATGTTTTATTTTTGGATCGAAATTGGAAAAAATCACAAAAATTAATTTTTAAAATAAGCCAAAAACTTTGGAAATTATGCCAGACAGGCCATCTAATTATTATAGCTATTCTGGCTTAATTTCGGCCGCACCAAAAATTAAGAATAAAATATAAGAAAATCAAAATCTTTTTGGTATTAATCCAACCCACTCCCACGATTCGCGCCGCAAAATTCTGGCGTAATTTCGTGAAGCTATTTACTAAAACAGCAATGAATATAAAATTGAGAATAGCGTCTTATTTATATTTGCATTGTTGGCGCAGTCTTAACTAGCTATACCAACCAAATTTGCATTTGATATAAAACATCTATAACACTGAGTAAACTAGATGACATCATAGGCAAGATACTAAAATGGAAATAGTATTTCCGATAGGGTTATCCAGAGTCACAGAAAGATAACCAAGAGCCTTTTGTATTTATCTGATTAGCTAAAACACTCAGGATAGGGCCTCATTTCCGTTCGCGAAGGGCCAGTGTTATGGTTATAAAATAATAGAAATTTAGTAGCGCCTACAACTCGTGGATAGAACCGGGGCCTATTCAGGGTCAGCCCCAGCCAAACTTGCGCCCTGTGCAAGATTTGTAGAAAGGGCTCTTTTTTTATATTTGTATACATACACACACACACTGATACACATGCATACGACCTTTTCACATTATCCAGGAGGTAGACTTTTAATGCGAAGGTCTAGTGGGATCTTTAATTTTACGATATTTTGAATTAAATTCTCCAACAATGAAAGTGATGTTAGTTAGTGTGTAAAAAATAACTTAGCACTGTTGTGATGGATGTTATTTTGTGATTATTTGAACAAGATTTGTGGTTAAAATGCAAATGGCAGTACATTTTCAGATTATATTTTCTTGTTCCTGGTAATGCGCCCCCAGAATTTTTCGCCCTGTGCATCTTCACAAATGGTTGGTCCGGCCCTGAGCCTAGTGACTTCCAATTCCCAACTATTCCTGTTTGTGTTATCGGCAGGAATGGTGTAGACCTACATGTTTCTGCTGCATCCGAACGGTTAAGGTGAGAGATGCACTTTTTTTTCAATTTCAATATTATTTCAATTCCTCACAAGAGTCAGTACCAGTGAGAAAACATTTTTGTTTTTAAATGACAAAAGCCGGATTTCGATCCCTATAAGTTTTACTTGATAGTCCTATGCACTACGCCACATTCTACTATTGAATAAATTTGTTATGCTAATCTTTAATTCTATTTGTCAATTCCTGTAAATCAGTAATTTCATGTTCATAAATTAAAACAAAAATAAAGAACTGTTGTTGAGTTATAAATTATTCGAGTAGAAATTCAATGATTGAATGGGAATGAGTTCTCGAATTTAATTTCCATAAATTACCAGTCTGTTCATCAAAACGAGTACAACATATATGTATATAGTTTCAAATTGGGTCAGTTTAATTCAAAAGTATTTATTTAAATATTAATCGAAGCCTTAAAAATATTAATTTGAGCCTTAAATATATATTAAGGCTGATACTTTAACACAAAAATCGTACGTTAGCTTTTTAGAAAAAGATTGTAGTGTAGTGGCGTGACAATCAATGGCTTGAATTGAATTGAAGCTTTGTAAGTTTTTTTTCGACTGGTGAACTTTCAAATTTATTTTTCTTGAGGCCGATGATATTCTCTGTTTTTTGTACTTAATTTACTGCAAACAATAATCTAACTAATGACAATGACGATGATTATAATAGATTTCCAATAAAACACAAGACTATAAATATGACACTGAAACTTTAACTTTTAGAATAGTTTAAACAAGGGTTTATACATCTTAGGGCCAATTTTTCAATAGCCAGTTAACAATCAGATATAGTACTTATTCTTCAGATAAATCAAACATTTGTTCCTATTTATTCATCTGATAGTTAACTAACTGCTTAACTGAAGATTGACAAATTGGCTCTTAGGAAATTAAAAAATTCATATCTAAGTACACCTCATACTCACTTTGGAATTTTTCAATTCTTCAAAACGAGCCTCTGCACTTTTGCCCCTCTTGGACCTTAGCAAAACATAAATAAATTTCACATCACACGATCGAAGTAGCTTCTCAATAGCAGCTTTTCCAACAACACCTATCAATATTATTATTTTAGTTAAATATTTCTAAAAAATAATTGTGCACATTTAATTTTTTATCTGGCTTACCAGAACCACCAGTTATGAAAATCTCGGATTGCTGATAAAAATTGATTATCATCTTGAAAAACTTTTTAATTATTTTTCGAACAGCTTAAGACCTATGTACTTCGCTGTGGCAGGACACAACAACTACTAAATTCCGTAGAAACTAAATAAATGGAATTCTTCTTTCTATTACGTTGCAATAAATGTTAAACCAAAATACAAATGCATATAACCGAATGAATTAAAAAGCGTTTCTTGCTACATTCATTGGCAGCTTACATAATGTAGGTACCTGCGTTTTTGTGAAATTACATTTTATACAAACACATGGGGTGGAAGTTTTTTTTTTTTTTATTAAGTTTATGCGTGATTTTTGTTTGTTATTTGGTTTTGTAATGGGTGATTTTTTAAGAGGTTTAGAACTTTTTTTTAAAAAAAAAACACAAAAAATTCGAAAAAATTAATGAAATATTTATTTGAATCGATAGTTTGAACCTTGCAATTTAATGTTTAAAGATAATTTCATGCAAATGTTGACCGCGGCTGCGTCTCAGGTAGCCCATCCGCTGAGCCCAATTTTGGCATACTCTTTCACACATATCGGCCGGTATCTCACGAATGAATGCATGGATGTTGGCTTCCAGTGCGTCAATCGAAGCGGGCTTGTCCCTATAGACATTAACCTTGACATACCCCCACAAAAAATAATCTAATGGTGTCAAATCGCACGATCTAGGCGGCCAATTGACCGGCCCGAAACGTGAAATTAACTGTTCACCAAACTCGCCTCGCAATTGCGCCATTGTTTCGCGTGCTGTGTGGCATGTGGCACCGTCTTGTTGAAACCACATATCATCCAAGTCACGAACTTCCATTTCGGGCAAAAAAAAGTTTGTTATCATCGCTCGGTAGCGTTCACCATTGACAGTAACGCTGCGATTCGCATCATCTTTGAAGAAATATGGCCCAATAATGCCGCCGGCCCATAAACCGCACCAAACAGTGGCTTTTTGGGGTGCATTGGTAGCTGTTGCAATGCTTCTGGCTGATCTTCACTCCAAATGCGGCAATTTTGCTTATTGACGTACCCATTCAACCAAAAATGAGCCTCATCGCTGAACACAATTTTTCGATAAAAAAGCAAATCCTCGGCCAGCTTTCCAAGAGCCCATTCACCAAAAATTCGGCGTTGTGGTAGGTCGGCTGGCTTTAGTTCTTGCACCACCTGTATCTTAAAAGGCTTTACGCCCAAATCCTTCCGCAAAATTTTCCACGTAGTGCTGTAACAAAGGCCTAACTGCTGGGAACGGCGCCGAATCGACATTTCGCGGTCTTCTGTCACACTAGCTGATACGGCCGCAATATTTTCTTCACTACGCACAGTACGTAAACGTGTTGGTGGTTTAATGTCCAACAAAGTAAATTTGGTGCGAAATTTCGTCACAATCTTCCCAATAGACTGCTCAGAAGGTCGAGAATGCCGATCATAAAATGGAAGCAGCGCGCGATGAACATTTCGAACCGAGCACGAATTTTGATAGTAAAATTCAATAATTTGCAAGCGTTGTTCATTTGTAAGACGATCCATGGTTGAATTGCAAACCAAACTGAAGCTGTTTGACAGTGACACAAGGTACTAAACACACGTCAGCTGTCAAAACCAGTGTTGCCAAAACCAAACCAGCTAAAAAATCACCCTAATAAGCCTAATATTTTTCCAAAATGACATTTAAAAATTCCAAAAAAAACTATCAATTTAATGTTTGATCATTTTATTTTTTAAAGAAAATTATTTCAAATATTCAAAAAGGCCATATATTATCTAATTCAAATTTACATCCACTTTCCACTTTGTTGGTTATATAAAATATTTAGAAATAACATTGAACTACATTAAACACAGTACGCATACGCCCTAGTGTACTACAGGTCTTTCACTAAGCTCTTTCTATCTTTAAATTTAAGTAAAACGAAGTATGTATTAAGTATTAAGAATTCAAAAGTAATAAAAAAAATGTATATGTAGCTGTAAATTCAACAGCAGAACCAGAGTAAGGGCACTTTTATGGAATCTCAAAAACGCCTTTGGAAAATATCCAAAAAACTAAAGATAAGTGCCTCCAAATGAAACATTCCCTCAAATATAGTGTGTCATTTGGTCATGAACTCATGACATCTTCAGTCAGAATGGCTGAAGACATCTAATTGTGTTTTGCCTTCAATATCAAAGTAGGTAGGTATATCTTAAAAGCACCAAGGTAAAACTTTGAAGAACATAATTGTTGAAATGTTGAAATCTTTTTTTTTTTTTTTTAATGAAATATACCAACCCAATTAAATAAAAATTAGAACAATATAATGGATTTGCAACATAATTAACAATGTTTATTTTCTTCCTCCCATAATGCCATTAGCATGATTTATAAACATTTAAAAGCACTAAAAATACAATTTTACAATTTTTTAAAAGACTTATTGTCTATCACCGTACAGAGATATTTCAAATTAATTAAATTAACTCTTAACAGTATACACCAATTAGAGGCAAGTGTGGCACAGCGAAATCTTGTCCAATTATTATTATTATTCCTGACCAAATGTCAGAACTCAAACTTAAGCATTCGAATTTAAATACTACTGAAGATTTGAATGCGTGAACAAAAGATTCCTCATCCTTATTGCCGAATGCATTTTGATGTTTATTTATTTTTTTCTTAAAATATAAATGTCAAATTAAATCAGAATGTTGACATTGTAATTTAAACATGAAGTGTATTTTGTGTTATTTTAATTAAAGTGTAAATTGCAGCCTTGCCCATGAAGGGATATATGCGGTGTCATAGGACGTTATGTAACTTACATTAATGACGTGTTTTGTTGATTTTTAATGAGAAGCCTTGTTAATTATATTGAACTTTGTTGTCGACATACAACCTTGAACTTAATTTGGATGAAAATATTGTTTTCAACATAATATTTTTATTCGTTGAATTTTTAAGTTGCGGGAATGAAAAGACTGTGAAACCTTCTTTTTGAATAAATTATTTTAACACCAGATTATTCAAAAATGTATTAATAAATATTCAAGCCCTTTTATTTTTTTTGTTACATACTAACAGGTAAACCTATTTTGAATTCGTTGAATAAAATCTAACCCTAGATTTTATTCAAATATAATAACGAATGTTAAGAACACAAACAAAATAGAATTCCATAATTAAAACTGTGTGTTCTGTATATAATTAAGCAACAAATACACGCAGAGGTAGTGGGAAATAGTTTGTTTCTATAGCTTTATTGTAGCAGAATACATCATGCTCAAACTTATAAATAACTTACAACTTTAGGTTTAGAAGGATAAACTTAAGTTTAAAATAAAGTTTAAGGTTAGGGTTGGTGCGAGGATCTGTTATCGAGGAAATCGAATGAAGTTTGCATGCTATTAGACTAACAGAACAAAGGGGTCAGTGGTTTGCTGCTTATAAAGGGTCCGCCATCTAACGTTTTTTTTATCAACTTGTGCTTATTTCCTGAATGGCAACACTAAGCTCATGTCTGATTTGACAGATAATTAGTTTTATCCTTCCGCTGAACGAATATGGTTGTGAATACGCTTTGTTAAGTGGGCCTGCGATCGACTTAGAGAAGATGCCGATTTTTCGAAAAAAATCTTTTCTGATGAAGCTCATTTTGATCTTGGTGGGTAGTAAACAAGCAAAATTGTCGCATTTGGGGCACAGAAAACCCGCACGCATACATTGAAAAGCCGATACACCCAAAACGAGTCACTATGTTTGGTGCGGATTTTGGTCCAGAGGCATAATTGGGCCATTTTTCGAAAATAAGCAAGGAGTGGCCGTTACAGTCAATGGCGATCGTTATCGGGCCATGTTGAACGAATTTTTGTTCACAAAAATTGAAGAGGAGGATATTGGCAACATTTGGTTTCAACAGGACGGCGCGGCGCGCGCTACATGCCACACAGCCAAAGCTACACTCGATGTTTTGCGCCATTTTCAAAAAAAAAAAAAAGTTATTTGGTGGACCCTTTAGAACGTTATTATTACTTAAAAAAAAGAGTTTAATGCTTCTGCAAAATCCATTATCTCCATGGAGCGCGTTTAAAAAATATTCACGACTAAATCGCACGAACTTGCTCTTGGAGTTAACAACTGTCATGTCGTAATTCATCACAGTCCACTAAAACAAAAACAATAACAATTTGTTTCTATTGTTTTCGTTCTTCTTCTTTTTGTTACACATTAAAGATGCATATAGAATTTTGATGATTAAACATAAGAAAATGTTAAAAGTCAAAAGTTTTCCAAAATTGATTTTTTTTTTGTTTTAAAAATTTTGTATTACAATTTTTAAATGCAATATTGTTTGAACTATTTATAAGTACCAGAGTGCAAAATTATAACAAGATCGGTTCAATCATTTAAAAGACATACGCGAATAAGCTAAAAAATGATACGATTTTATCAAAAAAAATATGCACGACTGGGTCGCACGAACTTGCTCATATATGCGATCACATTGTGGTTCTATAGTCTGAAATAAATTAGCTATGGGATCTTTATTTTATCCATTTGCCAAAACTTAGTTTAGTTTCAGGTGGTATTATGTGAGTATACAAAAATTAACAATATAGCCCAGTGTTGCAAATATGCAATATGCCTGAAAGAAAATTATATTGTTTAAACTGGTAAATTATTTTAAATCAGCAAAATTAGAAAGAAATTGATTAAAATACTTTGAATCTGTTTTAACCCAACGCGATGTACACCATCTGATTTCTTATATAAATATTTATTTATGAGAAAAAAATTTTGAAAATCGTAGGAGCGATTTTAAAAATAATTAATTTTTTATATATAACATTTCGTTATAATTTTTGAGAAAAATAATTGGTACGCCAATTTAAAGCATTTATTAATGTTGCATTAAAAATTGAACTTCACAAAAAAATCTGCTACCAGTTTTCGAAATATCGAATTTTCAAAAAATAATTTTGATTTTTTTTTTAAAAATCCAAAAATCATTTTTTAGAAAATTTTGATACGCACTTTTATTTATATTTGTTACAAGCTTCTATATACAAAATCTTATTTTATTCGATTGATCAGATGTTGAGATAGTCGAAAATCAAAGAAACCGTTCTATGAGAGGTACTGTTAATAAACGTAAAATATAAACTTTAAAAATTTTAAATGATAGATCGTACCTACTAATTTTAACACACAAGAAAACTTTTATGAAAATCGTAGGAGTCGTTTCTGAGAAACAAAATATTTTTCATAACGGTTTTTTAACATTTGTATGGGAGGCACCGTTATTTTTGAGTATTAGAATAATTTTTGTCAAAAATCTTCTAGATAAAGTTAAAAAACTGTTATTTACCAAGTTTAATGAAAATCGACCAAGTCGTTTTTGAAATATTGAGTTTTCAAAAAAAAATATAAAACTTTTTTTAAAAATCTAAAGAATATTTTTTTTGAAAATTTTGGTACACAATATTATTTAGAATGCGTCAATACTTCTTCATAAAAAAATTGATCAGAATCAGTTTAACTGTTTTCGCGAAAAGCGAAAATCAAAAAAATGGTTCTTTGGGAAATACCATTAATAACCATTTTGCGCAACCATTTTCTTATTAAACGGCAACTTATAACTATTTAAATTTATTGAGTTCTTAAAAACAAATTCGGTAGCGCTGGATTTGAGAAAAATAAGTTGTTCCTTTTTGGCCAATAAATTTTGTATGACAGCTACAGTTAATTTTGGTCCTAAAAAAAAGAGAAAAAAAACGGGTGGGGGGAATGTCCAAAAAACGCTAGGTACCAAGTTTAAAGAAAATCGACCCATCCGTTTAGGCTGTAGTCGAACCGACAGACAGACAGACAGACGGACGTTTTTGCGAGACCCACTTTTTTTGACTTCTCTATCATCGTAATGTAAAGTTTGATCAAAATCTCGAGTTCGATTTTTTGTACGAATCCATAACTTCCCATATAGTACCTATATCGCAAGTAAAAAGTGTAATTTATTGCAGTTTGCATAAATTAAGGTACTTTGATTATTACAGGTACAAAGTTTAATCAAAATAGTTAAAGCCGTTTTCGAGAAAATTAAAAAAAAAAATAAAATAAAATTATGCCCTTAAACTAAAATTTACCTCTAGAATCACATAAAAATGGTAGGTACCTAATTTCAAGCATATCAACCTAACCGTTTGGGCTATAGCTCAAATAAAAGTAGATGCACTGACGCGCTATTATTTATTCGAAGAAGAAGAAAAATGAAAACAATTGAAATGCGTTGTTTTTGTTTTTGTTTCAGTGGACTGTAATGAATTAAATTCAATTGAATGTTTTTTTGGCGACCTTTACTCCAAATGTGAATCAGCCAGTTTCGACAGTTGGGCTAATCAGTTAGATGTTGTTGTACCCTTCTAAGAAGAAAGACTTAAGTCGATGATGGTTATCGTTACAAATATATTTAGCAGCAGTGATATGCAATGGAATATGCAATTTATATTTTTAGTTAAATAATACAAATCTAATCGGTTCAATTGCAGCCTTAACGGAGGGGTTGATTTTCTTTAAACTTGGTACCTAGCGTTTTTTGAACATTCGCCAAACAAGTTTTTTTGATGTGTAAACATCTATGCTGGCGGTAGGTGAAAAAAAAACGTGAACGTTCGTGTGCAACGTTACGTCGTGCAACGTTACGGTGTGCAACGTTACGATCTGCATACTAGGAGGGTTGCGTTCAGTGAAAAAAATCTTAAGATCCCCTTCAAGCAAAAACAAGTCCGTTTTGGATCCGCGCACGTTGATGTTTACACATATTAACCATGAGTCCCGAAACTCACACAATTTTTTTATGACCGAAAATAAAGGTACTTGTCATACAATTTTTTATAAAAATAGATAAAATATTATTTTCCTCAAAATTGGCCCAAATATTGAAAAAACAAATTCTTTTGATTTTAATAGGTACAGTACAGGCTACCTTTTAGTAAAAAAAAGGATTCTATAAAAATTGTTATTAATGAAATTTCCCATAACACCCCTTTTTGATTTGATTTGAAAAAAACGAATTAACAGATTTTGATCAATTTTTGTGTAAATAATAAAATCTTCAAAAAATATACAACATTTTTAAAAACCGTTAAGGAAAATCTTATGTTGGTCAAAAACCACTCCTACGTTTATGATTTAAAATGTTGTTTGTGGCAAAACTAGTATACGATCCACCATTTAGTATTCATGCCGATTATGAAATTCGCAATATTTGACTCCCGGGAAGTTGACTGAATTCGCTGTGAATTCGAGTTCGCGTTAATTCCAATAATTGAATTCTGGCCGATTTCATAAAGTCCTTTAAACTGTTTAACAGGCTTTTAAATATTTAAATGATTTAAAAATTTAAAAGCCTGTTAAATATTTGTGAAACCGAACATAAGACACAATTTAAATATGAGCTAGAATGGATAGCACGGCATTTTATTTTGGAAGTGACATGCCAATTATAACAGTTTTGGTTTATAAAAGTACTGTTTAAGTGGCCCCGCAGGGCCAGGGCTCTTCACCGATGGGCATACTTCAGGCACCCAGAGTGTTTTTTCAAGTCGCGCGAAGCGCGTAAACGCACACCCACTTTTAATGGCATAAAATTGTTAAAACTGTTATAAGTTTGCATTTCTCTAGTCTCGTCCTTTTATTTTATCTTGATAGAACGATCTTCGAAAAAAAAAACCGGATGGTGATAAGGTACAAAGCGAAACGTATTTTTTTATATAATATCTGATGCGCTATAAGCTCCTTCGGGTCAAGTTACCGACATTTGTTGACTTTTCTATCAGCGAATTCACTAATAGCAAATTTTTCGAAAATCGAGTCAAACTGCCTATCTAGCTCATTCGTCGAATTCTGTAATAGGTATGTATGTATCTACTTACCACCAGTTATTAAATAACATATTTTCGCCATGAATAAAAACAAATAAGTTTTCAAAAATGTGCAGCTTCATTTATTTCAATGCCAAAAATTGTTTGAGTTTGGAAATTTAGTATGTATTTCTTATATCCTTGCGTAAGTGCGTCGACGCTGCGTCGCGTCGGTTGCATTAAAGCAACTCAATTTCGATAGTTTATTTTGTATTTCATTAGTATTAACGAAGATACATGAAAAATAGATTTAAATAATTAAAAATTAGATAAAAATTTTAAGTGAGAATTATTTTAATATTTATAATTTCCGATGTTCTGCTGGCAAATTATGTTGGTTATATCAATAACATTACTTTGATGGATGCTTAAAGCTGAGAAAAGAGAAAATTAAATGAAAAAAAAAATTAATATCTGAATATAATTATTATAACAGAAAACAAAGTGCCATAAGAAACAATTACGTGATGGGTGCATTTTTCTTTGAAAGAAGTGCTCTAAAATACAAAACAAAAATTCACTTAGACAAATGTTCCTAAAGTAATATTAATTACTCGTAGTATTGATGTTCCTTAAGGTACTTTATTTTATTCATGCTATTGACAACATTCAAAATCTGAATCATGAAAATGACGGCATATCTATTGAAACATGCCATCTTAATGTCCGCCAATTGTACGTGTTGTAAAGATTGACCTTAGTATACCTATACTTATCCATATAGTTTTTAGTCGGTATGTCGAATCTCCGGCTCATAAAAACATAATTTTATTTATTAATAACAAAAAATCATAAAATAAGTGACTCTAGAAATGGCAATTTATATCAGTTTTGTTTATAAAAGTTCTTTTTATGCAGCCCGCAGGATTTTTTTTTAAAGTCCACTTTTAATGGCAATAAACTGTTATAACTGTTATAAATTGTTATTTATCTAGTCTGGTACTTTAAAAGAAGGTACTTAATCTTGAAGTATTTTGTTCCTTACAAATTCAATGTTATTAAAATCGATTAGTTAAAAATGTCTTCTAAATTCAGAGAATTTTTATTGGCTTAAAAAAATAATGTTGAAATAAATGCATTCCAACTAATTTTAGAATACGTTCAACTTAATCTACTAATAGACCAGCTGACAGAGATAAGACAGATTTTTCATAATCGGTCATCCTTAAAAGTTTTATGTTTGTTTTCTTTAACTCTTTGACGGCTATAAAATGAAAAAAGATTTTCTGAATCTGAATACCTACACACTTCGCGTCACTTGATTTAGGTCTCATATTTCTAAATTCTTGTTGTTAGTTGATACCTTTTTATATGGGAGGCAGGACACTATTTCGATTTTATAAACTTGTTAAAATTTTTGTAAACTATTTTGAAACCTAAAACAACCTCATATGCAATCGACTTACAATCACGTAGTTGTTGCTTGCGAAATACAAGTTAGAATAAGCATCAGTTACAGTCGTATTTTTATTGGGAGCACTAGACGATATCTGGCAAATCAAAATCTTGATTAACGAAATTTCTCATTTTTACTTGCAATATTATAGGTAGATACTTTATGGTGAATCAAACTCGACAAGACAAAGAATATGGGTCTCGCAATTCCGTCCGTCGCGTCAGTCTGTCTGTCTGTCTGTATGTCTGTCAATGAATCGATTTTCTTTGAACTAAGCTAGATATCGTTTTTTCGACATTCCCCCGTGGCATGTTTATCTATTTTTATTTTTTAAGGACCAAAAATCACGTTACTTGTGTAGTTCGGAAAATTGGTAAAAGTACTTTTTTTGATTTTCGCTTTTAACGAAAACAGCTCAATATGGATACATTTGTAATTAAATTGTGTACCAAAATTTTGCAAAAAATATTTTTTGGATTTTTAAAAAAAGTTTGAAGATTTTTTTTTTTGAAAACTCAATGGGGCGTATTCATAGTCATTTTTAAATTGTTGCTAAGTTAAACCTGAGTTTAATTGAATTTTCTATGAGAAATTTTGATTGCTATAGGTTACTAATCTTTCAATATTTTAAGTTGAATAATTCAATAAACTTATAGTTAAATTAACTCAGGATGTATAATTCCATTTAAAATAGGCGGTGCATTTGTTAATGCATTAAACTTTAACCTATAGTTAAGTAAAACATGAGTTTAGCAAACGACTATGAATACGCCCCAATACGATTGAGTCGAGTTTTATGTTTTTTTTTTACAAAAAACCTGTTTCTAAACAAAACAGAAGGTCTTAAGCGAAAATCATTCTTTTGACCAAAAATAACGGTACCTGCCTTACAAATTTTAAATACTAATAAGAAAAATTAATTTTGCTCAAAAACGACTTCAACGATTTTGATAAAAAATTGTCTGTATGTCAAAATAAATAGTTATGATTTACAAATGTAAAATTATTAAATTTAACATTTTGCCAATATTTACGGTATACTACGTACCTTTCATAGAACATTTTTTTTTTTATTTTCGAATATCTCACTATCCTATTGACCTATCAAAATAAAATTTTAAAGAACCTTGAAATAAGTTTACAAAATATTGCAGTTCGAAAAAGTAGGTTTCGTCATGCCGTCCGTCGGAAAATCATCAGGATCCAACTAGGCGAACTAACTAACAGCTAAAAAATATTATAAGGCAATTAGTAGGTACCTACTATTATACTATCTGCTATTATCACCAAAATCTCAACAAAAAATGGTTGTTTGATATTATGTCCTCAATCAAGTGACGCGGAGTGTAAAAAACTAAACTAAGAATTAAAATATTATTAACAATTATTTTGTTAGCTCCAAGAATATTAGTAGGTAAGGCAGTTAAGAAAAAATAATGTGGCAATCTAATGAATGTAGGTATAACAAAACGTATTTTTCAATTTCCAATACCTACATTAACTTATTTTCAGGATTTTTGTATTTTACTTTGTCTACCCCTGACTCAATTAAAAAACAATGGCGCAAAATTTTAGACGATTTAGTAAAGTGTTAAGTCATTTTTAATATGATACTAGGTGAAAAAGAGGATTTTGCAAATTTTAAACGAGTTTAACATGATATTATCTCTTAAAATTTTACTAATGTTAAAATGCTGTTTTATCTTTTTAACATAGTACTAAATCCATATGTCACTTTGACATAGAAAAACACGAAATGTCACTGTTTTAGACGCGTTCAGCTTGAGTTTCGTAAGAAAATAGGTTTAGTGTGATCCTGGTTAAAAAGTGTTTAAAAATAAAAACATTTTAGTAAAGAGCTTTGAAGTTAGTAAAGTGTTAACTAGTATCATGCTAAAACCTTAACATGAGACTGTTTAAAATTTGGCGCCAATAATTCTAAAATAAACGTTAGTCTTTTTGATGTTGTATAAATTCTACCCTTCCATACATCTTCATTTGTAGGTATTAATGGTGAAGCATTTTGTTAATTATAATATAGAATTCGTTGATATCGTCGCTTTAATGACGTAGTTGACATAGTCTGTGCAAAATTTAAACAAATAACAGAAAACACAAAAAAACTTAGTGCATCTATATTAGGTACAATTTAAATTATTATATATATTTTTGTTGTTTGCTTTTTAAATGAAACTTAAATAAAACATAAATAAACAAAACCATACATTGGACCCATATTAAGCTCACTTGATTTCGTTTTTTATCAACTTTCGTAGAGTACAATCTCCGGCTTCTAATTTGTCAAGGATTTCAATGACATCCTTGCAATATTGATCTCTCACCAGGTACTCATCGTCAGTGTAGTCATCGTTAATGCGTTGCATGCGCCAGATGACATTTAATTTCGCCTCAACAAGGACATAGTTCGATGGAGGGCAGAACCTTGGACAAATATTATTGATGAAATTTATCATATCACGGACGGAACAACTGTTTATTTTATTGTGAATTGCACTGAGGGTAAAGTCCTGGTATTTTCCCATTTTGGCATGGCTCGATACGACGCCACATTTTCCGCATTTCCAATCTGGCTGCATGGCTGTTGTGTGTACGGGAATTGTCCATCCTTTGCAATTTGGTTCGCGGCAATAGAGGGCGGCAAGATAAGTTCCATTTTCCTGCGAATAAGATTATTTATAAAAAATGGATTAATTTTGTATGTAAAGGGTTTTCCAATAAGAGGTGTTATTTTGAATAGCCCGCTATTTTGGTAGCTGCCACTTTTGAAGCTGTCATTTTTTGACATTTGACAAGTAGAAACTACGCCATTAATAAAAATGGAACGATACACGCTTCAACAACGCATTCAAATTATTAAAATTCACTATAAAAATGGTGAAAATTTGGCAGAGACGGTTCGTAAAACTAAAACATTTTTGGGTCGTCGTGAAGCACCTTGTCGGACCGCAATACAGAAATTGGTGGACAAATTCGAGCTGTTAGAACAAGTTAGTGATGTGAAGAATAAAACCCGTGCACGTCGCTCAAGAACAACTGAGAATATTGCTGTTGTAGCCCAAAGTGTTGAAGAAAACCCAGGTTTGTCCATTCCTCGTCGTTCTTTGGAATTAGGCATTCCACAAACGTCATTACACCGTATTTTGCATAAAGACTTGGGTCTTAAGGCTTATAAAGTTCAGTTAATACAAGAACTCAAGCCGGCTGATCATCAACAACGTCGTGTCTTTGCTGATTGGGTCCTTGAAATGCATGAAAATAATCCGGAATTTCATCGAAAAATCATCTTGACTGATGAGGCCCATTTCCACCTCGGAGGCTACGTCAACAAGCAAAACTGTCGCATCAGGGGCTCGGAAAACCCAAGAGTTATTGTTGAAAAGCCTCTCCATCCTCAACGCGTGACTGTTTGGTGCGGTTTATGGTCCGGCGGGGTCATTGGACCTTACTTTTTCGAAAATGAGGCTGGAGCAACAGTTACGGTCAATGGATTGCGCTATCGAGAGATGATTAATGATTTTTTATGGCCGGAATTGGATGGTATTGATCTGGACAACGTTTACTTTCAACAAGACGGCACTACGTGCCACACAAGCAATGAAACCATCGATCTTTTACGGGAAAAGTTTCCGGACCGTGTTATCTCTCGAAGAGGTGATCACAATTGGCCACCGAGATCTTGTGATTTAACACCTTGCGACTTCTTCCTTTGGGCCCACGTGAAAGATTAGGTCTACGCCAACAGCCCAGCGTCGATTCAAGACCTCAAAGATGGAATTCGTGAGGCTATAGAGGACATAGGGCAGCCACTTTGCGATTTGGTTATGGAAAATTTCATGAAAAGGATATGGTCTTGTAAGCGTGGTCGTGGCGGCCATTTGGCTGATGTTGTGTTCCATTATTAACGGCATACCTTCCTCTTTATAAAGAAATAAACATCCGACCATTTATCTCAAAAAATGCCATTTTTCTTTGAATATCAAAATAACACCTCTTATTGGAAAACCCTTTATATGATTTATATTATTAATTTTAATATGGCAATAATAAATTATAAACATAGATAGTAAGTGCTTTAACACACCGACATTGAATACAAAAATAAATGATTGCACTTAAATTTTGTATGATGTTTTTCATTCAAAATATTTGCGTTTACAACTTGTTATGTTTTTACTAAGTAGGTATACTGAACTAATTATTGTAATAAACACAGAGTATTTTGAGAAATAATTTTTATTTAATTCGACTTCAATGCGTTATTTATGTTGCTCTAAGGATATTATTTCTGCTTGGTAAGTAGGGTATGTATGTTTAGGTTACGAGTATTTTCAATTTTCTCAAAAACTAGAAAAGATTTAACCATTTGTATGACGTGTTGTGGGAGCGCCCATGTAACAGCAGTGTTGCAAAATGACTTACAATTGTACTTAAAAAATACGGAAGTACAACACTCCTCATTTCAGTACATTCCTTAGCAAAATACATAATTACAATTGTTTTGAATCTTGTAAAATCACTATCATTCTCGACTCAGCCATCTATTGGTGTATATTTTGGCTATACAACATTAACGAACGCATCCCAATTCTAAGAATGCTGCACAGGCCTTAATGAAGTGAGAAAAGTCTATTACCATAGCCCTATTTACGAATCTGTAAAAACAAGCAAAGCGGAATTTGAAGGATACCAAAATCCATAGAAAAAATATATTTACCCGCTTAAGAAGTAATCAGGTGTGAGAGTCGATTATACCAAATTGTGAGAACATAGCCGCCAGTTAAAAAGACCTATTACTGACGAATACAGTTCAGTGTGTTATGTGTAAATAATTAACAAAAAAATTTACTTTTAAATTATTTACAACACAAAAAAGTACAATTCATCCCATTTTAGTACAATTTCTTTGAGTTTTCAGTACAATCAAAAAAAGTAATTTTTCAACCATGTGTAACACCATGATTTACAGAAACTAGATGACCTATTTTAGAGCATTGTTCATTGACCCATCAACGTGTGGCGGTAAAGACTGTATCGATAAGTAACATTTGTGTTGTCAAAAAATAGTTTAGACATCGTGATGTCAGTTGAATTTTTGTGCTTTGCGGCCAAATTAAGGCCAAAGAAATGGTCTAAATCAAACAAAGTGAGCCTTTTTTTTTATTATTTTAATTTTACTATTACAGAAATTTTGGAATACAAAAGTTGGTGTTTCAGAATTTAGATTTTTTTAGAAATTGGAAACACCTACTGAATTTTGGAAACTGAATTTTGACATACCTACAGAACTATGACCACAACACACATTTTCCGTGAGACATTTCGTCGTACCTGCATTAGTTAGGATTAGAGGAGGAAACACAACAACAAATTGTACACCGAAGTTTTTCAACGGCTGAGAAGTGGCAGGGTCATTAAGTCTATAGTTATGCAATGATCCGCATAAGAAAATCTATAAAACCATCGATAGATGGCCGAAGACCGAAGTATTGATAGCGCACTCACTTAGCATGCAAAACTGTTACAAATTCTACACGCACCATAATCATATATATACATATGCAGGTAATTATAATATTTAGAATTATTTATAAAATCTAATGCATTCTCATACAATTCATATTGTTCCACTGTAGGCATTTAACTTGAATTAAATTTGAATTTATAAAATTCCATATAATTTCGTACTCTATCTTCTCAGATCACACTGACTTATGTGAAATGACACGCCAATTATGTGGTACTTTCTAGATCATTATACTTGAAGATCTGACAAGCAAATTGCTGGGTGCGTAAAGGTAGTGCACCACAGTGTGAAGTTTCTAAATATTTCTAGGCTTTTTTCGGTTAGTGCCCCTCCGCCCTCTCTCTTTTCATCGGCGACTAATTAGAAGACAGAGCGGACTCAGCAAAAATACGAAGCTCCTCACTATTTACTATGTATAAAAAGAAAATCGACCCAGCAAGATATGTATATCTGAACCCAAGAGTGATCATAGATGACAGATTTCAGGATGTATTCCACAACGAAGGAACACCTTTCTGTACCAACGAGCCAACAGCGGAAAATGGAGGGGATATAATGCTCTAATATCATTAGACATATAACCATTTGAAAAGACATTTTATTTTTATTTTATTCAATTATAGATGCACTAGATTAATAAGACAAACGTTATATATAGGTACCTACCATTTTGAGTAGAGAAAATAAGCTATAAGTTGGGCTATAAGACTTTCTGAGCCAATCTTAATAATCTATATAAAACAAAGTCGGTGTAGTTACACCATTTAAAACTTAAGAACGGCTGCGCCGATTTTAATGATCTCTGATTTGTTTTATTTATCTCCACACTGAATACCAGAATAACTATTAAAATATTGGAAAAATTCACTTTGTAGGGTAAAACGGGGTAAAATGAAAAGAGACGTATCCGATTGAAAAAAACTCTAACTGCGTTTAAAAAGTTATTCTTAGAAAATGGCTTCAAGGATATTTTTATTAATTATGATATTTGCAGGGTGAAATGGGGTAACAAAAAAATTGTCCGATTTTTTTTCTTTTTTGAAAGGTTATTTTAAAAAAAATTTATTTATGTAGTGAAATGGGTTAAAAATAAATGGTTTTCGAATAAGAAATTCTGTCTGTGTTTAAAAAATCAATAAAGGTTAGACTTAGAAAATAATATTTTAACAAATTTATCCTTTCATAACGTGAAGTGGGTTAAGACCCAGAAAGTAATATTCGATTACAAAAAGTCAAAAAATAGTATTTTCTTTTGTAATTTTTGTGTGAAGCTTAGGTTTTGTTTACCCGTGCGAAGCCGGGCGGCCCAACTTTTTTAAATATTTTTTTTAATTATAAACTTTTTTAATTATAACTTTAAAGTCAATGGGGCGTATTCATAGTCGATTGCTAATCTCATGTTTTACTAAACTACGAATTAACGAATACAGCTCCTATTTTTATCCGAATTACCTCCTATGTGTATTCAAATATAATTTTATTGAATTACTCAACTTCCAGTATTAAAAATCTAACCCATAGCAATCAAAATTTATGATAGAAAATACAATTGAACTCAGGTTTAGCTTAGCGACAGTTTAAAAATGACTATGTATGGTTTTGACAAAGGTCAGATGGGATTAATAGTGTTCTTAGATTTTTCCAAAGGCATTTGACAGTGTCAGTCATAACATTCTTACTGACAAACTAAAGAGAAAATTTTGCTTCGATAGATCAGTTTTTAGTTTGATTGATTCGTATTTTTAAAAAAGATCAAAATATGTATTTTATGAAAACAAAAAATCACCCTGTCGAAGTCTTTATTCAGGTGTTCCTCAAGGATCCGTCCTTGGGCCTCTCCTTTTTTCCTGCTTCATCAACGATATTATAGAATGCTTCTCGAGTTGTGAGTACTTTATATACGCTGACGACATTCAAATTTATATAATATTTCAAAAATCCCAAAAACAATAGCCGTTGACAAAATTAATCAGGAACTAAGCAATATTATATCCTGGTCAGTCCACAACAAGCTCAATCTGAATCCTACTAACACAAAAGCCTTGGTTATTGATAAAAGTAGATTATGTGAGGAACTACCACCACTATGGCTTAACCAAACCACAGTGGAATATATTGATATTGACAACATAAAGAACCTCGGAGTGTACTTTACCAAAAATTTAAATTGGAATGCACACATTAGAAAAACAGTGCCCTCCGTGGCCTCAGTCCAACTTCCCATTATCTCCCTACTGATGTAAAACTTAAACTCGTACAATCTTTCATACTACCCATAATTCTCTATAGCTGTGAAATTTTTGCCAACATGGACCATGAATCCAAAAGGAAACCGATATATTTTTGGTCTGAAAAGAAATGAACACATCTCGGCTTACACCAAGATAATAATGGGCTATTCTCTTACTGCGTTGTTAAAATATGAAACCTTGCTATTTTTACATAAAATTATACATAAAATGGAACCAAAATATCTTTTCGATTTAATTTATTTCGCAAGTAGAAACCGAACATTGCAACTAATTTTGCCAAGGTACAAGTTTCTAGTAACATCTCTTCATCATCTTTTTTATACATGCTATTCAATTGTGGAACGCACTTCCCTTAAATATTAAGCACTTAAGCAATAACTCGAATGCCTTCGAAAAGAAATCCTTTCGGTTTTATTCTCAGAATTTCTAAAATATGTATGTCTTTGTCTTTTCTCTTTCTTTCTTCCTTTTACATATATATATGAAGTGTTTTTCAACAACGACGCTACAAAAGTAGAGCAACAGGGACAACAAACGACGCCATATTTCTTGCCGCTTTTTTGACATTTCTCTTCAGTAAGGTTTGCCATTTCATGATGAAGAGAAATACGAGCCAAGAACGAATCGAAATTATTAAAATTTACTACCGAAATTCGAAGTCAGTGGCCTCAACGTTAAGAGCGCTAAAAATCGAAAAATCATCTTCAGGGATGAGGCTCATTTCTGGCTGAATGGCTTCGTCAATAAACAAAATATGCGCTTTTGGTCAGACAGCAATCCACACGTACTCCATGAGTCATCATTGCATCCCGAAAAAAATTACGGTTTGGTGTGGTTTATGGGCCGGCGGCGTCATTGGGCCGTACTTCTTCCGTGATGATCAAGACCGGCACGTTACTGTGAATGGGGATCGCTACCGTTCAATGATAACCGAATATTTTTGGACCCAATTGGATGATATGGACTTGGAGGACATGTGGTTCCAACAGGACGGCACCACAAGCCACACAGCAAATGTCACAATCAATTTATTGGAAACCAAGTTTGGAGAACGTGTTATCTCACGAAATGGTCCAGTCGCTTGGCCGCCTCGGTCGTGCGATTTGACGCCGTTAGACTATTTCCTGTGAGGCTACGTCAAGTCTATGGTCTATGCCAACAAGCCAGCGACGATTGATGAACTTCGTACGAATATCGAACGTGAAATTGCAGCAGTATCGGCCGATTTATGCTTGAAAACCGTCGAAAATTGAGTTCAGCGTCTTGACTTCTACAAGGGTGCCCGCTGCCCGTGGTGGCCGTGCAAAACAAATCGAGTTCCATACATAATGGCATCAAACTTACTTTCACAAGAATAAAGAATTTCATTGATATCCAAAACCATTTTGGTTTTATTTAAAAAAAAACTTTTGTAGCGCTCTTATTGAAAAAACCGATACTTAAATATTTTACTGTTTGATTAATTATTATTATTGCATTAATGTTATCTTATCTTCTTACGTAACTTTATTTTACTTTATTTTTTTTATTATTTTATCATATTGCAATTTATTGTTAACTCTAACTTAAAACTATTGAACATTCATTAAGCATGTACCATACCAAAAAGATAATATTATGTCTTATATTTACTATGAATCTCTTAAATAAACAAATACAAAATACAAATGTTGTAACATTTTATTGAATTAAACAAAAGCTTAATCTAAAAACTTTTTGTTTAATATGGAATTTTGATTCAATTGAACAATTATACATATATTTTTAACATAAAACAAAAGCTTTGCATAAACACGTGCATGTACACTTAATAATGTTGACTGATTTTTGGCCGTTGGACTTAAACTAGTTATTCATATTGATATCAGGTAATAATACCCACTGTACTTAACTGAACAAAAAATAGAGGCATTTTTGTTTTTAATTCCGCTTTTACAACTTTCTAGCGAGTAAATCAAAATAGAGGCATAACTATCAATTAGAATCAATACTTCCCCTGAAAAGATAATTGGATTTAAGAAAAGTTTTTCTTCATGGATTTTATTTTGCCCTGGGTGCATTGTGTGCTTTTATGTATTGAAATCGAAAAAAAAAACTAAATTAAAATAAATACCCTACCACTTGATTATAGCTAGTTTCGAGCAAGGGGAGGGATTTCACTTTTAAGCTCTAGAAAGGAAAGGGTGCAAACATTGACATAGTTAAAGAAATATATTATAGGGCAAAATGGCTCAAGTCATTAACGTCCAAGGCAAAAAGCCTAAATTTATTTGGGAATAACGCCCAAGAAATCACTGAACAAATTTGTGTTGTAGAGTTATTTCTCAGATTGTGTAATTTTACGAATTTGGCATCGTTTTTAGTTGAATCGGTGATTGTTAAAACAACATAAGTAACACATTTTTCGAAATCACTTTTATTTTGGTTTTGCACTGCTTAGGGGTACAGCTATAGGTTGAGAGCAAAACTAACATACATTTATACCTGAAACACATAGAAATTCGAGCGCGAAATCGGCATTTAGTGTTAAAACAACATATCTGTTCTGCCATTTTGAGAAATGAGTGCTAAAACACATTTAGTGCATGCAATTAAGTACTTTTTACACCCAAAGCTGGCAAAGCGTAGCAGGCCAACTACTGTTGTTTTTTTGAAGTTTCTTTTATAGCAATAATTGTCAGTCAGTTTTTCGCGGTCTTTCGACCGTTTTTATTTTTTGTACTTGTTTTCTTGTAATAAAATACTGAAATCTTAATAATGTGTTATTTTATCCATTTTCAATTGATTTCGCTAAGACTTACGTGACAAATTGAGTGCAAAACAACATAACTTAACGTATTTGAGTTGTTTTGGCTCTCAACAAAACGTTGGGTGTTAAAATAACACAAAAAATAAAGTAAGTTTTTTGAAAATCTCCTTTACTAAAAAGAATTTTTTAAAACTTTTAACTTTTTACAACTCGCAGAACTACCCCTAATCGGATTTTAAAGTTAAAAGTGTCAATGCGGCCGCGTCGTCAAAAATATCTTAAAGGATTTTTGTCTCTCCTGTAAAAAAAAAAAATGTCACTTATGTTGTTTTAACAATCAGCGATTCAGTTGCTCTATAAGGCATAAAGTATTGGTTTCGTGTAAAAACAAAATCGAGGTTGTCTTGTAATCAAAACTAACACTACGAAGATCGAGAAGAACGAAAAAGTGGGTTTTGGCACGTCGCGTCGCGTCGCCCGTCGGCCGGAGCGTCGACTGTAATTTGAGCTAAGGCCTAAAAGGGTTGCCGATTTGCTTCAAATTTGGTACAGAGTTTTTTTATCTTATTGCCTAGAAGGGAAATTCGAATTTTTGGTTTTTACTCATCTAGTAAGAGTATAGTTGCCATACAATGATTTCTTCTTTTTTTTTTAATCTCTCGAAAACAGCTCTAACGATTTTTATTAAATTTCTTTCCTGTAATGACCAAAGTGATTGTAAAAAAACAAATATTTTTTGCAGCACAGCTCGTTTGCGTTGACCGCTCTTTATATTTATAGAAAGTTGGTTAAAATAGTTCACCTAATTTACACTTTTGTTTAAAAACGTATAGATAGAGATACCACACTAAAACTATAGGCAATTTAATTCTTCATAAATTTTGTTTAATTTCTTGCCGATGTTCTGTATTTGCAATGAACAATTAACAATTAAACAACAATTGTTTTACATGGTAATAAAGAGTGAAAACAAAAAATGTGTGTTCACGGTCGGTTTACAATACCAAACCAAACAAAAAAAATTATATCTACGACCGGGTCGCACGAACTTGTTCTAATGTGCGATCATAATATGGTTCTAAATAAAATTGGTTATGGGCCTATATTGTATCCAATGCCAAAAACACAGTTTCGTAGAAAATTGTTTTAATTGAAAAAAAAATTGAAATAAGTTGATGAAAATACTTCTGAAACTGTTTTAAACCCAACGCGATGAACACCATCAGATTTCTAATATAAATCTTAATTAATAATTAATTTTTATATACAAAATTTTGTTTACATTTTTGAAAAAAATTGGTACGCCAATTTTATGTATTTATTAATGTGGAGTTAAAAATTGAATTTTACAAAAAAATCGAAATATCGAATTTTCTAAAAATAATTAGAAATTTTTTTTTAAATCCATAAATAATATTTTGGAAAATTTGGATATGCAATATTATTCAAATGTATAACAAGCTGGTGTTTAAAAAATATAGTTGTAATCGGCTTACCATATATTGAGATAGTAGAAAATCAAAAAAAAAAAAACCTTATATGAGAGGTACTGTTAATAAAGGCTCCGCCAAATAACTTCTTTTTTTTTGAAAATGGCGCAAAACATCGAGTCTAGCTTCGGCTGTGTGGCACGTAGCGCCGTCCTGTTGAAACCAAATGTTGCCAATATCCTCCTCTTCAATTTTTGTGAACAAAAATTCGTTCAACATGGCCCGATAGCGATCGCCATTGACTGTAACGGCCACTCCTTGCTCCTTTTCGAAAAATGGCCCAATTCTGCCTCTGGACCAAAATCCGCACCAAACAGTGACTCGTTTTGGGTGTATCACCTTTTCAATGTATGCGTGCGGGTTTTCTGTGCCCCAAATGCGACAATTTTGCTTGTTTACTACCCACCAAGATCAAAATGAGCTTCATCTGAAAAGATGATTTTTTTGGCAAAATCGGCATCTTCTCTAAGTCGATCGCAGGCCCACTTAACGAAGCGTATTCACAACCATATTCGTGCAGCGGAAGGATAAAACTAATTATCTGCCAAATCAGACATGAGCTGAGTGTTACCATTCACGAAATAAGCACTTGTTGAAAAAATAAACGTTAGATGGCGGACCCTTTACAAAGGTAAAAATTAATAATTTCAAATGTTGGATGGTACTTATTTCGTACGCAAGAAATTTTGTTTCAAAATCGTATTTGTCGTTTTTGAGCAAAAAAAAAGTTTTTTTTTAACGGTTTTTATACATTTGTATAAGAAGTACCGTTATTTTTGGTTATTAGAATAATTTTTGCTAAGAATCTGCTGCTTTTACCAAGTTTAATAAAAATCGACTCAGAAGTTTTTAAAATATTGGGCTTTCAAAAATAAATTCAAACTTTTTTTTTAAATCGAAAAAATGTTTTTTTTTGAAAATTTTGGTAAGTAAATGAAAATCATTCATTTTAAAAATTGATCAGAATCAGTTTATCTGCTTATCGAAACCATTTGTTTTACTAAACGGCAGCTTGAAACTACCTATTAAAATTTATTAAATTTTTTTTAAATCTGTGGAGCTGATTTTGAGAAAAATAAAATTTTCCTATTTGACTAAAAAATTTTTTTGACGGATAAATTATTATCTTTGGTCTTAAAAAAAAGTAAAAAGACGTGTCGGGGGAACGTCCAAAAAAACGCTGAGTTCCAATTTTGAAGAAAATCAACCCATCCTTTTAGGCTATAGCCGAACAGAGAAACGGACGGTTTAGTGAGACCCGCTTTTTTCGTCTTCCCTATCATCGTAATGACGTTTGATCAAAATCTCGAGTTCGATTTTTTTTACGAATCCATAACTTGCCATTTATTATGTGTATCGCAAGTAAAAATTAAATCTAAAAGTTGTTTGCATATGAAAAAAAAACATTATTTCCACATGTAGTCCTTCACTTTATTTAATTATTTATTTATTTATCGAAACAATTGAAAAATATTAAAAACTTTTTATAGTGAAGACTTCAGGCTTCAGGGTTACAAGTTACAAGGCCATTTAAAGTCGCTTTATTTCATCAGATTAAGTATCAAACGTTTTTGGCATTGGATAATAAAATACCAAAGGTAAAACATTTATTTAGCAGACAAAATAGGAGTTAGATTTTTAGTACCGTTTTAGTATCAAACAAAATTATTTTTTTATGAAAAATTTGTCCATTCATGGAATTCTGACAAAACCATTTCTTCTATCAATATATAGGGTGTTTTTCTTTGATGTGTGGTTTTCAATCTGGCAATACTTTTTTCGACGATGGTCCTTTTGACAGCTGTCACTTGATTTATGCTCAGTTTGGTTTGCCATTTCATAATTAATAGACTTACTCCTGAACAACGTTTGCAAATCGTGCAAATTTATTACCAAAATAATGTTTCGGTTCGCGCGACGCATCGCTCACATAAATTCACAAAAATTAAACAGTGAGCACCGAAGACGCTATTGCTGCTGTGGAGCAGAGTATCGAGGAAGACCCGAATGAGTCCATCCGCCATCGCGTGCAATAATTGGAGCTGTTGAAAATTGGGCCACTCGGCAAACGGCAAGCCCTTATATTTATAATAAAGCTAAATTCTTGGCCAAACATTAAATTATATCCGTTTTATTTCTTCTTGAAAACCACACGTCTAAAAAAAACACCCTTTAGAACGAAAACGAATCATACATCATACATTTTTCGTCTGTGACGAGCTGCTTCGTGTGCAGAAAGGGTAACAGTGTGTTTTTTTTATGGGAGGGGAAAGAGATAATGGGGCATATTCATAGTCACTTTTAAACTCCAGTTTATCTTAGACTGGGGTTTATTCAATGTTATTTAGATAGGATAAACCCAGGTCTAAGATAAACTGGAGTTTAAAAGTTACTATGAATATGCCCCAATGTGTGTATGTTTGTTTTAAATTAAAACATTTTTTTTGTACAACCTTTGGAACGATATTTGAGTTATTTGTCATGTAAAACATAGAGAAACCTAAGTCATTTATGTCGATTTAATAATCCTGGAAAATGTTTACCTGATTTTACTTCAATCCTTTTAATTTTGCTATAAATACTTACATTTTATTTCAGATTCTTCTATGAATCAGAATCATTATCAATATAAAGGGAGAATAAGACGTTTTAGTAAGAACGATTTATGTAAATACATAAAAAGATGTTTTAGGTAGCAACTACTGTTTTATCCGTACGCTATCATACATGAAATTTATTCTACAACAATTAAAAGTAAGATCTTTTCATTGTGTACAGAGGCAGAGGGGACTCTAGCTACGGCTCTGTATGTACTTAATTAACACTTAAAATCTTTAAAATTGTTTATGAAATCTTTCAAAATGTCAATCTCTTTCATTTTCTATTTATAGACCATTCAGAAGTAGTATTTGCAATGCATAGACTATTTATAGTGCATTATTAAACAAAGTATGTTGAGTTGATATTTTACTACTCGGTTTGGTGTGATGAAAACGTTATACATGATTTGTACTTGTAATTAGGTTGTGAATTTTTTTTCAAAAATCCAAAAATTATGTTTTAGAAAATTTTGCTTCGCACTTTTATTTATATTTGTTACAAGCTTCTTTATAAAAAATCTAATTTTATTCGGTTGATCAGATGTTGAGATAGGCGAAAATCAAAGAAACCGTTCTATGAGAGGCACTGTTAATAAACGTAAAATATAAAATTTAAAAATTTTAAATGGTAGATCGTACTAATTTTAACATACAAAAAACTTTTATCGAAATTGTAAGAGTCGTTTTTGAGAAAAAAATATTTTTCTTAACGGATTTTACACAATTGTATGGGAGGCCCGTTATTTTTGGGTATTAGAATAATTTTTGTCAAAACTCTTCTAGATAAAGTTAAAAAGCTGCTATCTACCAAGTTTAGTAAAAATCGAATAAGTCGTTTTTGAAATATTGAGTTTTCGAAAAAAAAAAATTAAAACTTTTTTTAAAAATCTAAACAATATTTTTTTGAAAATTTTGGTACACAATATTATTTAGAATGTGTCAATAATTCTTCATAAAAAAAATTGATCAGAATCAGTTTAACCGTTTTCGAGAAAAGCGAAAATGAATAAAAAAATGGTTCTTTGGGAGGTACCATTAATAACCATTTTGCGGAACCATTATTTTTATTAAACGGCAACTTATAACTATTTAAATTTACTGAATTCTTAAAAACAAATTCGGTAGCGCTGGATTTGAGAAAAATAGGTTTTTCCTTTTTGGCCAAGAAATTTTGTATGACAGCTACTGTTAGTTTTGGTCCTATAAAAAAAAGAAAAAAAAAACGGGTGGGGGGAATGTCCAAAAAACGAAAGGTACCAAGTTTAAAGAAAATCGACCCATCCGTTTAGGCTGTAGTCGAACCGACAGACAGACAGACGGACCTTTTTGCGAGACCCACTTTTATTCGCAAGTAAAAAGCAACATAAATGAAACACTTGAATTAGGGCAAGTTTTGGGCCCAAACAAAAGTCGAATTCGTAATTTCAATCAAACCTGTAGCCTAACTCTGTAATTCGATTTTAAAGTTAAATCTTTCGAATTCGGAATACTCTGTTATTCGAAAAACGGAAATTGAAATCCGAATTTCATTTATCTAGAAACATTTTTACTTTCGAATCGAATTACAGAGTTAGGCCCCTGATAGGTTCAATGTGGTTAAATGTAAATAGAGGGAAATGTAAACAGAGCTCAATTTCCATACAAATACAGCAGCCTTGAACGCACCCACTGAATAAAACTTCAGACGAATTCATTATCACTTTTAAGGTTTCCGCGGTTGTTCACTCTAAAATAAATTACGCAGCTAATCCGAAAACTGTTATTAATAATTATGAATTCATTATCTGTCACATACATGTCAATCATTCGTGTGTTTACAGTTGTCTTTTTTAAGAAATGTTCAATTTAAAAGTGTTTTACAAGTCGGGAGGCTTCGGGAAATATTAATATTTTCTGAACAAAATTCAGCCGTAAGTTTTTTTTTAATATGTATGTATGTAGGTACTTTTTAGTTATAAGATTTGTTTGACATTAAATTAAAAGAAAAAAAATTTCAACATATCCAGGGGATTTATCTTCTTTTTTCTTGTTTAAATTTACCCTAGAAAATATTATGATGAGGTTAAATGTAAACACATTTTTGGGAATTGGTAAAAATTGTCATTTAAAATGATTTGTTGCGAAAGAACATTTCATTCGGCAATATCCTTCGAAATTACTATTCATACTAATTAAAAGACGTTGTCAAAACAAGCTATGTTGAGAATAACAAAATCATGACCTTTAAATCTAATGCGTTTCCTTTAACTATCATCGAATGGTTGCCCCTTAAATAATGAAGATTTACAAGTTTTGTTTATAACAACTTAAAGCCTCTGTTGCAAAACTCCAAGATGATGATTTACATTGCTGTTTACATTTACCCCATAAATAAGAACAAAAATAAAAACAGAACTGGGTAAATGTAAACATGATAATATTAACCGTTATTATAAAATTTATAAACCTAATTTATAAAATCTTCAATACTGTTATTTCATGTCATAATTCATAATTTCTTGTTTAATTTTCAATTACAAAAATTAAAACAGTTTGTAGCTTAAAATTTTCAAAAAATATATGAAATTATTTACAATTACCCATATTGACCCTATACGAAGTTATTCATTAGGCAAGGCTAGAAAGAAGATTAGAGTTTGGAAGCAAATGCTTCCAGGGTTCTTGAGCAGTCCTCACATGTGGGGACGAACTTAAGATGCTTTCTTTGTTGTTTTTTGGTATCAGCTTTCACCTTGTCTTATCTAACTGCACCCACCAAAATATGTAATAGGACTTTTAGACGCAATGCAATGAAACCCGCAGAAATAAAACTCGTTTGTCTTTTTTCCCAAAATATAAGGAAGTAATCATAAAATTGATGATAATTTAGAGAAAAATAATTCAACAAACTATACTGAATATTCATACAAAATTCTCTTAAATACGATCCCACGGTGACAGAGCTCTCCCCGCGCCCCACGCCGGGCGATAGGTAAACACTCATAAATTGTAATATAGTTTTAAGGTTAATTATGTTACAAAAATTTGGCTGCCTCCTGATGTTTCAGGTGGACACTGGACAGTGCAAATGGAAAAAATAGGGACACATTTTACAATTCTGCCTTGTGGAGTCACGGTTTTGTATTGATGTTTTTGAATTTAAACAGCTTCTATATCTATATGTTCTACATATGAAATGCAATTTCTCCGAAGAAAACTAAAAGATACACAGTTTTTGACAGTTAAAAAACAATAAAAAATTCTTTGCGAACCTTTTTACTGAAACTCTACAAACTGTGCGCTTGTATAATTCTTTATTCATCATAACAACTTAATTAAACATCCAGGAGGTTACATCCTTGACATCAATTCACAAGGGGCATAATTAAAACTATTGCATTTTTTATATCATTCACCTCATCCTTATTGTGAAACATAAAATCTGCATAAAGTCGCAGACATCTAGTATCACACACACACACACACATACATTTTTTTTAAATTTTATTTTTAACAAAAAGTATAGGTACTCACAGTTGGATCCTTACATCGACGACACTCGCAAATAAAGTGTTTCGTCATCTTCAAAAATACCCTCCGCATCAAATTGCCCCACAAGATTTTCGTGTACGTCGTCGTTATTTCGCCACCTTTGGGAATAAATTTAGCCGCTCTAACAATAGCCAAACTGCCATCTTCAAAATAATGACACGCATTCGGGGTGCATTCATGATTCATAACAGCCGTCAGGGGGAAGAGGCCACGTAAAAGTATTTCATAGCCATCGACTTTTTTTGGTGCTTCGAAGGCATTCGTATTGAGAACACCAACTACTTTAAGCAGAAAGTCAAGGACTTTCTTATCCGTGGGGAAGTTCCTGAAGCCCTCTGCAGCTCGACTGATTTCCCTGCGATATCCTTGGTCGATGTTTGCTTGCATTGCAAATATCAAATCTTTTTGATCCTTGCTTACGAATAAACTGCGAGCGGCGGTGAGTATCCTCAGAGTCATCGGGCTAACGCCACCCACATCGTGGGGTTGCCAATCCCGGAAGAGTTCACATTCGGGCTTGTGAATTTCTGAGTCCACACACTTTTCACACACCGGAAGCGTGCAGCCTTTGGGACAGAGAAAGTCTGAGACATCGAGTAGCTTGAAGCATGCAACGCAAGTATTCAGAGCAGAGCCTTTTCGGGCAGTTGGACCCATGACCACAGCGCGTTCCCTGAATAACAGTTCGCCCTTTTCAATATCTCGCAAGGCAAAAACACCACGACCGGCTACCGGGGACCAATCAACCTTCCAGTTGGGTTCGTCCGTTTGGAGGTCCCCCAGATGTATATTCACCAAACGGGCCAGTTTCGTTGCCGACATTTTTATGATTATGTATTAAGCGATGGTTTTCCTCAAAAACAGCAGCAGCAACAACAACAACAACACCAAATTCGACTGTCAATTGTCCCAAACCGCGACCAATCGAATCGAATTTACACCGTCGACTGGCCTAAGGGATATTCGCTGGTCATTATTTTCATTTTCTACAGCAGCGGGGAAGGTGATGAGAGGAGTGTGGGAACGAAGCGATGACGGTGGGGTTAGCTAAGGAGGTTGTGTATGGGAAAAGCTTGAATAACATTAATTTGTGCCACGCTTGACGATGTTGGAGATGCTTAAGGAAAAAGGGGGTTTCAGTTCGATTTTTCATTTTGCTGCACTTCAGAGTGTGGCCATATTATGCACCACGATGCGATGATGGTGTGCGGTTTCTTGTTTTTCTTTTTGCATATCATTTCATTGGTGCATGTTATTTTAGACTTTGACGTGCAACAGGTTGCATATTTATGCACAAAACCCAAACTGCAAAGACATCAGCAAACACGCAAACAGACAAATGGATTATATTCGTCTCTTTATGTATACTGCAATATAGTGCATTATATGAGGAGGGGGTGGGGGGGGGGTAGTTAAATAAACAAGAGAAATATACCTAACACAAAGTGCAAAGCGAAGAGTCGTATGTCAGGAAACGTGAAAGCCATCATGTACATATATTATTTGAGATAGAAATTTAAAAGTGCAGGTTTTATGATGGAATTGAATTTTTAAAGATTTTTGTTGTTTTTATTTCATAAGATAGTTGTACCTACCTTTATGGTAGACTTTGAAGGATCCTATGTATCCTGTATGACAACGTGCAATCTATCGGATGTCCTCAAATTCACTGAGGATTGTATGTATGTATATTCATCTGGGTTCTGTATCGCACTGTACAACGAGTTGAATTAAAACACCTTCATCTACTCAACTTTTTTTTCATGTTCAAAAAGTCTTGTTCGAATGGGTCATGGTTATATACTGGTGATGCAGTGGGATATACAATTCAAAGGAAGTTCATGGCCTTTTTAACTGAAGTCTTAAAAACACTATGCGACTATAGGTATGTCATAAATAGGAAGGCAAAATTTCAGTTAGAGGTAGAGATATACATCGCCGGTACTTAAATACTCAGGTATTAGAAAAAGAAAAAGAAAATTGGAAGTTTGAGGCCAAATGCATATAGAATTGGTTTTGGTAGGTGGTGTGGGGTAGCTATTGATGACACCCGGACATCTGCTACCTACACATAGTTTCCCATTTGTCAATGCAACGGAGCTAGAGTGACTTTAGCCCCTTGATTCCGGTATTTATGATGGCGTTGGTGGTGGGAATTCAGTGGCTCTGGCGGTGGCTTACAATAGTGCAAAAGTTGAAAAATCCATAAAAATTAAGGTTGTGATTTGATAAACTGTTTTTACTTTTATTATAGTACCTAATAATAATGGCACTCAACCATTTCTGTGTGCGTGTTATCGGTGGGAATGGAGGGGACCTACAATTTCTTGTCATATAAAAGCGGCTAAGATGAGAAGCATTTATTCATGACAAGAGAAATACCTGAGGACTCTTAAAGAATTGGTCACTTCCCTGCAGGATGCATTATCCATTTATTAGGTGGACGGGGCTGGGAATCGAACCTAGAACTCCGGCATATGACAGTCCCATACGCACCTACCATGGGTCTACCGGCTAGTTGTCAGGACTACATAATCCTTAAGTTAACTTTAATTCCATAGATTTTTGTTTGAGAATGTTTCAAGTTTTAAGATTGCAGAGTTTAGGAAAATTGATTGAAAAAGAAAAAGAAAGTTGAACTAGTGAGGGTTTTTTTTTTTGAATATCTCACATATGAGGCGGTAAAAATTGATGATGACCTTGAAAAACCATAACTATTGATTAAAAAATTTGTATGCGAGTACACTCCATACAAAAGTTGTGTTTATTTTTAACTGATTCACTGTCTTGAAATGAAATTCCCTTATCTCTATTCAATTATCAAAATGATTGAGTTGAAAATGCATTTCAAATTGATGGCTAGGAATTTACATACCTACCATAACCAACTTTGTAAGTCTCAATTAATTCACTTGGCAACTGGGGAGTTGAGTATAGTTCACGAAAATTGAGTACTCACCCTAAAAAAAACGAGATCAAACAAACAAAGTCAACGCAAAGTAAATATTCACAAGTGTTCTTGTTCACGAGTATGATGACTCTTGATTCACCACACATTTCAAACGAATACGAAAGAGTAAACCATGCAAATGAGTTGAATGTGTTTGAATAAAAACAAGTCAAGCGCTCATCAATATGCTCGAATGTACTCGCCTCGTAAGATAGTTGAAAGGGTTGGTTCGGTGGTTGATTTTCCTGATGTTCAATTGCCTTTTTAGAGCTTTCTGTATTATGAACCTTTGAGATATATATAAAACTTTAAGTTGGCAACACTATTTTAACTGGCGGCCATTTTGTCAGCTTTCAAGTGATTTATTTTTAGTTTGGTTTGGCATTGCAAGTCGGAATTTATTCATGACGCAAAAATTTTACACAGACGTAGAACTTTACTTATAAAAAAAAAACACTCTTTTGATCTTACCATTATCGGAGTTAAAGGTTTAATTAAAACCTCCCGAATAAACTTCCACTATTGTCCTAATAGAGCAGGTGCAAATTAGAAATGGTATGTTAAGTTGAGCCTCCCGGCTGCTGTCTCTTGTGAGGTAGAGACAAATCTTCCAAGAGTATGTTTCGTCATGAAATAGTGCCTCTCACCTTAGCCGTTTGGATTCGACAGAAAATTGTGGGTCCTCTCCATAAATAACACGCACACAGGAATAGTTGAGAGGTCTAAGTCACTACCCCCTGGCTTTCCACAAGCTGTCACCTCCCCACCAAATATATTTATAAGTAGGAAAACTATTATTAATTCGTTATTCTAAGCAACATTTAAAAGTTTGTATTTAAAAAAAAAATCAAACAATTGCTATTTAGAACAAAAAAAATCAGACGCAATGATTGTGATCAACACACAAATAACAAGAATTTTAAAAATGTCGCTCTAGTTTGTGTTACTTGTATCTTTTATTTTATTTTCGTCTTTGTTTAAGGCAATCAACTTCTTTGTAACCTTCAAGTATTGGTTTTGAGAATAAATTTAAATTTGAAAAAAAACTAATTGTCATAATTTTTGATTTTTTATCTTAAACAAGAATATTTGAAACTGAAACCATCTGGATCAAGCGCTCGACTTGAAATTATTAAAGGCATGGAATAAAAAAAGGCATAAAGACATACAATTTTAAAAATAAATCTGTGAACAATTTTTTTTTCAAAACCTTGAATAATTAATTAGATTTATAAAACCGTTTTTGGATTTTTTTTTTTCAATTCATAAGAACTGAACTTCATACGAAGGGCACCAAATAGTATAACAATACTAAAGATCAAAAAAACGCGAAAAACAGGAATTTAAAAGTGTATGGATCACAGAACTCTTTTGAACTGTGCAAGATAAATCAAACAAACCAATTCCAATTCGATATTCTCTTAAAATCTTCTTGTAAATAATAAAATGCAATCCTGCTCAGTTTTAAAACAACATAAGATTTTCAAATCATCCGCGTACATAAGGCACTTAGAATTTAAGAATACGTTGGAAATGTCATTGATAAATAATAAAAAAAAAAATGAGGGCTGAGATGGCTTCCCTGAGGCTTACCCGAAGAAGCATTGATAGGTGAAGAGAGAATGTTATCAATACAAACATACTGCGGATTATACGATCCTTTGAGTATGGATTTATCCTGTTTAAGAAGTTGGAGTGGAAACCTATTTTGTGTAACTTTATAAAAAATAATAAATCATGATTAACCCGATAAAATGCTTTATAGAAATCTGTATACACAATATCAAATTGATACCCTTTCTCAAGACCATTTAAAACATAATTAGAAAAAATTGTAAAGGGTGTTCTTGTTGATCTACCAGCGCAACAAAACATGGAGAAATAATATTTTTAAGAGTTGAAGTTAATCTTTTATAAATCAGTATTTCAATTGGAATTGTAGTTATCTTACAAATAATAGGGGAATAGATACAAACTTCCTGCCTACTTCCTGACTTATAAATTGGTGTAATTATAGAACGCTTCCACATATTTAAAAACTCACCACTTTCAAGGGAACGATTAAAAATTATTTCTAAAGGTACTGCAAATACTTTTGCACACCTCTGTAAAATAATAGGAGCGATTCCATCCAAGTCAAGTCGTGTGTCAACCTTAATTTCAGATAAAGCTTGTTAAATTTCTGAAATTGAAACTTCCAATATTTAAATAAATATATGGGAAGTAATGGATTCGTACGAAAAATCGAACTCGACATTTTGATCAAACTTTACATTACGATGATAGAGAAGTCAAAAAAAGTGGGTCTCGTAGAAACGTCCGTCTGTCTATCTGTCTGCCGGTTCGACTACAGCCTAAACGGATGGGTCGATTTTCTTTAAACTTGGTACCTAGCGTTTTTTGGACATTCCCCCCACCCGTTTTTTTCTCTTTTTTTATAGAACCAAAACTAACAGTAGCTGTCATACAAAATTTCTTGGCCAAAAAGGAAAAACTTATTTTTCTCAAATCCAGCGCTACCGAATTTGTTTTTAAGAACTCAATAAATTTAAATAGTTATAAGTTGCCGTTTAATAAAAAAAATGGTTCCGAAAAATGGTTATTAATGGTACCTTCCAAAGAACCATTTTCTTGATTTTCGCTTTTCTCGAAAACGGTTAAACTGATTCTGATCAATTTTTTTATGAAGAAGTATTGACACATTCTAAATAATATTGTGTACCAAAATTTTCAAAAAAATATTTTTTAGATTTTTAAAAAAAGTTTTAACCTTTTTTTTTTGAAAACTCAATATTTCAAAAACGACTTGGTCGATTTTTATTAAACTTGGTAAATAGCAGTTTTTTAACTTTATCTAGAAGATTTTTGACAAAATTTATTCTAATACCCAAAAATAACGGTGCCTCCCATACAAATGTTAAAAAAACCGTTAAGAAAAATATTTTGTTTCTCAAAAACGACTCCTACGATTTTCATAAAAGTTTTTTTGTGTGTTAAAATTAGTACGATCTACCATTTAAAATTTTTAAAGTTTATATTTTAGGCTTATTAACAGTACCTCTCATAGAACGGTTTAGATTTTTTATAAAGAAGCTTGTAACAAATATAAATAAAAGTGCGCATCAAAATTTTCTAAAAAATGATTTTTGGATTTTTAAAAAAAAAATCAAAATTATTTTTTGAAAATTCGATATTTCGAAAACTGGTAGCAGATTTTTTTGTGAAGTTCAATTTTTAACGCAACAGTAATAAATGCTTTTAATTGGCGTACCAATTATTTTTCTCAAAAATGTTAACGAAATTTTATATATAAAAAATTAATTATTTTTAAAACCGCTCCTACGATTTTCAAATTTTTTTTTCGTATATATAATATATATATAAAGATTTATATAAAAAATCAGATGGTGTATATCGCGTTGGGTTAAAACGGATTTAAAGTAATTTAATCAATTTCTTTCTAATTTTGTTGATTTAAAACAATTTACCAGTTTAAATAATATAATTTCCTTTCATCCATATTGCAATATGTGCAACACTAGGCTATATTGTTAATTTTTGTATACTCACATAATACCACCTGAAACTAAACTAAGATTTGGCAAATGGATAAAATATATACTCCTATAGCTAATTTATTTCAGACTATAGAACCACATTGTGATCGCGCATAAGAGCAAGTTCGTGCGACCCAGTCGTGCATATTTTTTTTAAATAAATCGTAGCACTTATTAAAATTTTTATTATCTTTTGAGATAATTATTAATTGGATTGAAATTTGTATTATCAATATTATATTCGAAATTAGAATTAGGAGTTGGAGGTAAAAATACATATAAAATTCTAAATACAAACTGAATGTGATTTGATGAACTGTATCAGGAAAAAGTGAAATTATAGAGTTGTCAATACCCAGACAAATGTGTTAGAATGCGTAACTCTATATCAAGAAGCAACATTTTCGTGAATACAGTTGATATCAACTCCAAAGTTGTTAAAATCATAAAAAAAAAATATTATTGAGATGTTGAAACAGAGTGCCCAAAATTTGTCAGTATCAAAACAATTTTTCTTTAATAATTTACAGAATTTTGAAATGCTCACTGAATTTTTGTTCAAGAAACCCTTTCAAAAATTCGAGTTTTTTTTGTATCCATTTTATTATTAACATGTTTATATTTTATTATTAACAAAATCCATAACTAACTTACAAGATGGATGGAATTTTGGAGGTACATATATGTTCATTTTCAAAAACACATACCTACATATATTATTTGTTTGATATAAAATAAAATCCATATTAACTTGGTTAGGTTAAGTTTTTGGACTGATAGAGGATCTTATTCCTATCACACTTAGATCAATGTAGATCCCTTGCGATATACCTTGGAGAGTTGGAGGCTCCTAATGAGTCAAGCTATACGTTTTCATGGATTATATAGCCATCTTGAGGCATTAATCAATTTCGACAATTAAACACCAGAAAGGTTGGAGAGAGCTCTTCTAAGTTATTAAAGAAGTAGCTTCCTATAGGTCTTTATTTCTTATTTGGGAGAGTGCTGGGCAGTGACAGATAAGAAGTGAGAAGAGTCTTCATTATTATTTCATCGCCACAACCTCTGCACAAATCATCCGGGCTGAGCCTCCGTTTTTTTTTTTGTGGTACTTCAGCAGTCCAGTAACGGTACCAACAAGAGAGTATACAGTGATTTCTTATTTAGTGTTAAGATCGTAACTGCCTTTACCTTGTCAAAAAAAAACGGCCAAAGTTTTTTGGTATTCGCACAAGAGTCAAGTAGGGTCCATTTTATATTTGTTTAAATTCTCGTCCTAGACAAAACTTTTATAAAATATGTGAGAAATAACTAACGAATTGTCCCCCACCAGAGGTACGAATATGTCGCATGTGGAGTGACATATTTCCTTGTAATGAATTTTACTAAAGTAAGTATACAACAATACACCTTTTACAAAAAAAACTACATACCTTAAACGGTTTTTAAAATTTTTTGTAAACATAATGTAAATTTATATTTATTTAAAAAATAAGAATTGGTTTTAGTGACTTGAACTATAAAACCAAGTAGGTACGTCAGACCCAGCCGTTAGTTTTTTTTTTTTTTTTAATTTAGATGGTAGCAATCATATATCACTTTTTGGGTAATTAAACCAAATTTTATTTATCAAAAAACCAATCAAACGTTTATACCTTCACCACACATATTTAATTGTATATACACAAAACATAAACCATGTCTCGGGAGCTTTATTTCTTATGGAAATAAAACAAATAAGAAGAGATGAGCGAAATGTGTACTTTCCAAAAATAAATTATGGAAAAATGTTCTATTTTCAAATTTTCATTCTCATTCAACTTTTGGCTGTCACTTTAACTTAATAATCTAACACAGTTTATTTTTTTTTTGTTGAAGAAAATCTATTTTAAAACAATTGTTCGCATTATCATGAGAGTTTCTATGTCACATTCATAATTTAAAAAAAAAAACTCACCGTTGGATCCTTGCATCGGGAACAGTCACAGTAAAAGTGCTTTGTTATCTTGAGAAATACTCGGCGTGATAGATTACTCCACATGATCTTTGTATAAGTCGTCGTTATTTCAGTGTCTTTGGGAATAAATTTGGCTGCCTTAACGTAGATCAAATTTCCGTTCTCGAAGTAATGGCACGCATTCGGAGTACACTCGTGATTCATAATACCGGCGAGAGCGAACAAACCTCGCTGCAGGATTTCATTCCCTTGAACCATGCTCCTGGTTTCAAAAGCATTTGTATTTAACACGCATACCGTCCGATAAATGTAATCGATAACCTTTTGGTCTTTGGGGAAGTTCTTGAAGCCCTCAGCGGCTCGTTCGATTTCTACACGGTAATATCGATCGGCATTGGCTTGCATCGAAAAGAGCAGCTCCCTTTGGTCCTTGCTGAGAAAGAAACTTCTAACGGCGGTTAGGATACGTAGGGTTTGAGGATTTACGCGACTCACATCAATCGGCTCCCACCGCTGGAATAGGTTACACTCTATCTTGTGTTCTTCTGCTTCAGAGCACTTCGGACAAATCGGCAGTGCACATCCCTTCGGACACAAGGGGATGTTTTCGCTATCAAGGAGCTTGTAGCATATAACACAAGTATTGAGTGCGGTTCCTTTCCGGGCAGTGGGGCCGATTATTAGAGCCCGTTCCCGGAAGATCAATTCTCCGGACTCGATGTCCCGATTGGCGATAATACCACGACCTCGTCCGGGCGTCGGCGAAATATCAACTCTCCAATTTTGATCAACATCCTTCAGATCACCTAAATTTTCATCTATCTGGCGAGCAAGTTGCTCTGCCGACGACACCATTACGATTTATTTCGATGAAGATGAAAATCTCTCGACAAAAAAGGTAGCGACTACTTAAAGCGAATTTTCAGCGGCAACTGATCGAATAGATTTTTCTGATCGTATTCGAGTAGCTTCTTTTTATATATTTTCCAACAACAAGTTTATAGTTTGTCTCTTTATTTTCTTTTCGATCATTTTCTCTCAGCTATACACGCTACAGGGCTACAGCTACTATCAACTCAACTCGCGATACATAAAAAAAAAAAAAAAAAACATTTATTGGTGCCGGTCCGGTCGGTGGGTCACAGCTCACAGGGCCACGATGCTATGATGATCGAAAGGAATTATGCCAACAGCTGTTTTCAAACGTAAATAGATTAGAACTTTATAGCACGTGCCAGAAGGTGTCTATTAGTAGAGTCGGACAAACGATTCCAATCGTAAGCATTCATCCAATTAATTATAAATATAATCAGGTGTGGGAATCACATTTTGGGGTGCATTTAACTTTTTCGTAGTAGGGTGGCGTTTATAGTGAAAGTGACAGTGAAGGAGAGAAATTTTCAAACGGTTATTTTGAAAAGCAATGAAAGAGGGTTCATAACTATAACATAAAATACAAAGCAATCCCAAATTAATAAGAAAATATTAATATTAGTTTTTCTGTGAAATTATAGTTCACACTCGGTTTATACCGACATATAAATACATCTATGAGACACCGTGGTTGAGCATAAGAAAATAGAGATACCTGTACCATAATAGAAATAAGTACTAATCACAAGTACTTGGTGAGTCTCCGCTTTGAAAGACTTAGGTTTCAAAAAGGACAGTTTAAGCCCAGGTTTTAAGTAGTAGGTTAGTGACGTCTGCTATCTCAGACTGTAATTTAGTGACCTCTAATATCTCAGAATATTCTTTAGTAATGTCCGCTTTCTCAGACGGTAAGTTAAGGGAATTCTTCTATACATTTGAATTATATGAACGTAGTTATAAGATTATTATGGATTGTAAAAAGATATGTATATATTTGAAATTGTATAAGCGTACGTAATATAAAAATTTAGTATGTAGGTACCTATGTGTCACAGATATCGTTCTGTCACGAATTTAGTTTCTGTGCGGCGCGATCCATCCGGATTATAGTTCCAGAATTTTTGGACCAACCGATATCTTGTTAAAAAAATTAAATCTGAATTTGCACCCCTTTCCTGATTGAAATTCTGTGTACGGCCTTGCCCTATATCTATATTATAATAGCTTTGTTCAGGTTTTGTTCAAAGTTAGATTAGAGCTGCACAGGTTCGTGAAAAAAAGTCAGAATAAGTTTCACCAAAAAATATGGCTACCTTAGCTTGTCATAAAAAAAAAAAATTGTGTGAGTGCCGGGACTCACGGTTAATATGTGTAAACATCAACGTGCACGGATCCAAAACGGACTTGTTTTTGCTTGAAGGGGATCTTAAGATTTTTTTCACTGAACGCCCCCAACCTAGTATGCAGATCGTAACGTTGCACGACGTAACGTTGCACACGAACTTCACGTTTTTTTTCACTCTACCGCCAGCATAGATGTTTACACATCAAAATAAACACAAATTTTCCGAGCATGTGTGCAAGGTTTACAATCGTAGACTACGCGACCACTTACGTAACTTTTTTATACCACAATAAAAAAAGGTTATAAAGGGTGTTTTTTATTTAGACGTGTGGTTTTCAAGAAGAAGTAAAACGCATATAATTTAATGTTATGGCCAAGAATTTAGAATTATTATAAGGATAAGGGTTTGCCATTATGTTTTAAATATGATTTCGAATAAGTGGCCGCCTAAATTTCGATAGCTCCAATTTGTGCTCGCGATCTCGGATGGACTCATTCGGGTATTCTTTGATAATCTGCTCCACACGGCGTCGCTGAGGATGCGCATTATCCACTAGAGTGGTGCGAAACCGATCCATGGTTGCTCGAATTTATGCGATTTTGCGATTATGTAGTAGGTACATAAGACCCATCGCGCGATGCTTCGCGTGAACTGAACTATTATTTTGGTAATAATTTTGCACGATTTGCAAACGTTGTTCAGGAGTAAGTCTATTAATTATGAAATGGCAAACCAAACTGAGCATAAATCAAGTGACAGCTGTAAAAAAAAACAACTTCGAAAAAGTATTGCCAGATTGAAAACTACACGTCTAAAAAAAACACCTTTTATATCTGATCTGCGATAAGAAAGTTAGAGAAAAATAAACAATTTTTTTGCAGGAAATAGGTACTTAAGTGTTTTTAATGTCTTCTGTTCAGTTTTTTTTATTAACAATCCTTGTTAAATCTAATGTTTAATCGAAGCAGTTGTTTAAGAACTAAAATGAAAAAAAGCAAAAACAGCTTAAAAATGAGTCATGTTTGTTTTGTTTTTGTATTCTAGAAACTCTGAAATAGGTAGGTAAAGTGTATTTAAATTAATGCATACGATAGGAAGTTAGTAGTTTTATAAGTAAAAAATACTTCTAAAACTCAAAACTGAAAAACAAATGTCTGATGAGCGAACAAAAATGGTCTACGATCATACATAGATCATGCGCCTTCTCGTGTTACAAAATACCACGCATCCACTCAAGGGTTAAATAATGCAATTTGAGAAGAGTGACACAGAGATTCCAGACAAAATCTATCCTAAAAACAAACTAAGGAAAAACTCGAATTCCACCCCAATCATTTCCAATTTGTCCTTTTCAGTCGACATCATGTTAGTGGTTTGGTGGTCACTCCATTCCATGTTTAAGTTTAAATAAGTGTTGTTAATGACATCCACATCGTACAATCTTAGCTCTAAAAATATTCCTATAACAAAAAGTACTTTCCACTTGCATATTTTGTTGCAATGACAGCCCTAGTTTTCCCACGGCTTTAAGCATTTCGATTTCAGTATTCAAAGTGAATTATTTATAAAGCATGATTGTATTCAAATTGCTGCTAGAGAAGTTTGACGTGTGTCAAGTTAGCACTACACTTTTAGAAATTAAATAAACTAAGTACACAGTTAATTGTAGCTATTTAGTAGTAAATTAGTTGTGGAAAAAAAAATGTGTAGCTCTACTATTTAAAAAAAATGGTATGTAGTGCTAACTTGATATCAAGCTAGCTTTACACTTTCAGAAAATAAAAGAACTAATAACACAGTTAATTGTAGTTTTTGTATTGTAAATTAGTTGCGGAAAGAAAAAAATTATAAAAATGTTTTTGACGAAGTTTTCAACAAAAACTGGGACCCCAGTTCTTGTTGAAAACTTCATCAAAAAAACTTTTAGAATTTTTTGCTCTCCACAACTAATTTACAACAAAAACTATAAACTGGGACCCCAGTTCTTGTTGAAAACTTCATCAAAAAAAATTTTAGAATTTTTTTCTCTTCACAACTAATTTACAAAAAAAAGCTACAATTAATGCCATCTTTATATTTTCTAATTTCCTTTTCTAATGCCTGGACTGAGAGTGTCAACTTAGCACTACCTACCTAGTTTTTGTTTGAAAACTTCGTCAAAAAAGTTTTTAGAATTTTTTTCTCTCCACAACTAATTTACAACAAAAAAGCTACAATTAATTGCATACTTTGTTTTTTTTATTTCTTAATACCATTTTTTTTTTTAAATAGTAGAGCTACAAATTTTTTTTCCACAACTAATTTACTACTAAATAGCTACAATTAACTGTGTACTTAGTTTATTTAATTTCTAAAAGTGTAGTGCTAACTTGACACACGTAGAAATTTGCCCATTTCCTGTATTCTCTTTATTGTTGCATGAAATAATGATAAAATCAGTTAATAAACAATTTTCAGCCTAAAATACCTACCTTTTTTTTAAGATATCAAGTGAAAGTATGCAAAAGTATATTTACTTACATATATATTTCAAAAATTATTTCACCTGAAAATATGTAAATTAAAATAAATAAAGTATGCAATGAATACAAATAATGAAAGCCAGACAATCTTTTGTTTAGACTTACTCTAATAGGACAAGTATTGGTTTCGTGTAAAAAAATTGTTTAAATCAAACTACACATTACGATGATGGAGAGGTCCAAAAATGCCATACCGTAGCGTATGTGAGTCTATGTCTGTACGTCTGCTGTATATCGAGCCAAAGCCTAAACGGGCACACCAATTTGCTTCAAATTAGGTATTCTTATGTAACTCCCTCATATAGCATATGCAGGGTGATTCGCATAAGGTGTGACAAAAAGCTAGAGTGTGTAAGTTGGGTCGAGATAAGAAAAAAATATTACGGGAGGGAGGGTCCATTCCCCTCTGTTTATCCGGGAGGGCAATTTTCTAAAAATTGACTTAAAACACAAAACAAATTATAGAAAAATTACAGTTACACTCAAAATCAGCGATGACAACTTAGGCTTTTTCATGCCTTTTAGGCCTTATTTCACTGCCTGAGGCTTTGAAGCTTTTTTTCCCCAAAAAGGCTTTTTTTTTCATTTCATAAAACTACATTTTTTTTAATTTATTTGTGGTTTTCTTTGAGAAATTTAAATCTTGCTACCGAATTTACGAGAACTTATTTCCCAGTTTTGGAGGAAGGCATTTCAGTTGGAAGAAGGAGATGATTCTAATATGTTTCCTTTTCTTGAAAAATAAGTAGATATGCTTGCCGCATTCCTAGACGACGACGGTTAAAAGGCATTAATTTAAATAAAACAAAACTGAGAAATAGACTTAAGCCAGAAACTTTAAGTGGAATTCTTCACTCAAAGACGATTTTCCAAAATAAAAATTGATATGATCTGAAATTTAAGTAAGAAAATGTGTTTGATTTTAAGGAACAGAACGATCTCGATTAAAAATGAGCATATATTTTGTAATTTAAATGACTGATTTAATTAATGTTCCTTAATAAAATGTTTATTGTGATTTATCCAAGTTTTTTTAATGAAAGATTGTTTCGTTATTTAAATCATATTTGTGTTTAATTTAAAAAAAAAAATTAGGTGAGGTATTTTTTTTGATTAAAAAAGGCATCTTTTATTCGCAAGTGAGGCATTATTTTACCCAAAGTGGTTGGCAACGCTGCTCACAATGCCCTATTATATACCTTCTTGTAAAGCCAGAAATCTGTTCTTAATTCAATGCTCTTAAAACTGTTTAGTCAAAAACAGAAAACCGGAAATAGAACTATTAAGGGCATTACCAACTAACTATTTAAAAAAGAAAAACTTCCAAAAAAGATTAATATAAAGGCTATCCCAAATCAACGCGCATACTTCGGAACGCCACCGAAACTTTCGCCTGTGAAAATTTATTTACATGGAGTTTCATAAGATTTATTTAAATTTTTAATTTATTCTTATGAAAACTCGAAGTATGTACCTGAAAGACGGAAAATAAAAATAATGGTTTTTTCAAAAATGTTTCCGAAATTCATCGAGTGTTACATCAAAATAAAGGTCTTTTTAGACTCTGTCCGTATCTAGAAACCAAAAGCTTCTGCAATGAATAGTTCTCCAAATATTTTCTTGCAAAGCCAAAGTCAAGCTAGCAGCGCCACTAGTTCGAGGGGGAGGGGAATTAAGTACTCAGTCAAAATTGCACCACTCAATTGACACCTTAGTAGGTCCTATTTGCACACTCAGCTGTTCTTGAACACTATCCAGATGATGAAAAAAAAACACAATACTGTACAATTATTGAAAAACGGTTAAAGAAAATCTTATTTAAGTCAAAAACGACTCCAACTATGTTAATAAAATTTTATCTGTGAGTTACTATAAAATTGCTCTACTTTTTTTGGTAGGAACAAATCTAGACCACCAAAAACCGTTACTAACAGAACTTTCGCAATGGAACTTTTTATTTCAATGTTCGACTTTCTCCATACAAATTTAACCGATTTGGATAATTTTTTTTACTGGAACATTTTCAAAAAAATGATTTTGAGATTAGAAGTTTCTGTTGTTAAAAATTCAAAAATTAATTTAATACTTAAAATTGGCATATTGGCACCAAGTTCCATTTTTGGTAAAATTTCACCTATAAATTGAAAATATTTTCTTTAAACCGCTCTTACGATTTTTTAAAATTTAGTTTTTCATAATAAAATTTATTGAGATCAAAAGAATTTCACAGGTATTTTGATTAATTAAAGGAACGATCGACATGTTTTTTTGCATATTTTGTTGTTTTATTATGTTCTTATATATTACTAAATTTTCTTTATTAAATCTAAACAATTCGGAGCGACTTGAACTATAAGAGCAATAAGCAGGGGAAGTGGATTTAAATTTTATATACTGAGATTTAATTTTTGCACATTAATTTAATTGTTAAAATTAATAAGTGTTATATTTTTATAAATTGTAAATATACAGATTGATTGAAGCTAAGGATTATTTAAAAAAAATTGTAGGGCAGGAATTTCCTCAAATCCATTTTTGGCAACTAACAAAACGCACAAATAATAGTTGCCCCCAAAAGAGTGAACTCCTGCGAAAAATTTTGACCAGCTCTGATTTTTAAAGATCTAAGGGCCAACTAAATATGAACTTAGTACCAAATGAAAGTGAACTAACTCCCAATAGTGGGATTATAGATTTAAACTTTATTGCACTGTTGAGAAACCGGAAATCCCAAAGGTTTTTTAATAAGTATCTGATTCGTATCTTTACTCCGTTACATTTACTGAAAATTAAGAAAATCCAATATTTTTGGATAAAAGAAACTAACTCCCAATTTAAACCAATTTTTGCTTCTCCGAGAAAATACATACAAACATACCTCACTGTTAATAATGTTATGAAAGCGAAATTTGATTTAAAACGCAGTTGTTTCAGTACAATTATTGGCAAGATTTTGATTTGGGCGTTTTTTCGTAGCATTTGGGCGCTATTTCCTTTCTCTGTTTTTTTTTGGGCGATAGCTATTTCCCATTTAACTTTTAAAATTTTAATTTTGGGCGTTTTTTCCATTAAAAAATGGAAATCGAGAACAAAACAACAACAATTGTTCAGAATTTTTTTGGGCGATATTTCCAAATCGATTTGGGTGTTATTGCCTGACGCCGTGAAAAAGGAGTGCAAAAGGAGTACTCCGAACATCCAAATGAAAACGAGATAATTAATTTATTTTTATTTTAAAACCCCAGAAATTTATATGTACATGCATATACAAACATACATTCATTTTGTAGATTGTTGTTTTTCTCAAATTTCAGAACTAAACTTTAAAAATTTGACTATTAGACTCAAGTCATAGAAAAAATCAAAATCTTCAGACTGATTTCATAGCTTTTTACATACATAGCTATCTGCTTGACGGATTTTTGAGCTCAATAAGAGAACACGCTGCTTTTCCGATACCTAATAGATAATTATGTATATCTCTATTTTTATCAAAAGTATTCCAAGAAAAATGTTCCAACTAATATCTATCTTTAATGTTTTTTTCTTGGTAAAAGTCTCGGAAAATAACCCATAACTTGGGCTATTATAACTTGTTCTTCATTTATGAGATATCATAAATAATGAAAGATTATGTGTTATTAAAAAAAAAAAATTAATAAAGAGACAAATAACAACTTTTCAATAATTATATGTACGTATTTTCAAGATCATTCTAAGACATTGACTTTATTGTCCTTCACAGAGTTTTTTGAGAAGGTCGACACTGTCGTGAATTTGTTAAAAACGAATTAGTTATCCAATTAAAAAAAATAAATAACGAAATCTATTTATAAGAGAATGGCGCCGGAATGTCACTAAATCACTTCCCCACCAACTCTTTCCATTGCGTAGAGGAATTCTGTCTCTTATTTTTAAAAATATTCATAGTCTAGCTAAAAAATTAAAACAATTTTTGTCTTAAGGTAATCTCTCGAAATTTGTCACTTTTCACAAATATTGTCAAATAGTTTGATAAAATACAGCCTTCTTTTGCAGCGCGGCGGCGCCAATCTAGCTACTTACCGTTGATATCGAACTGACAACATGTCATGTTTGTAGTCAAATATTTGAAAAAGTGTCCAAAGTCATTTGTTTTCAAAAAAAAAAAAAAATTAAACAAATTAAAATATATTTTCGAAAAGTTGTTGATCTGCAAATTGCCTCACTTTCTCACTTGTCCATACGGAAACAGCTGTCTGCCATGATTAACGAGATCGGGTCGGTATAACGATCTCCCGAGTCGTTTGGTGGTATTCAAAAATACTTTGTTAAAATATATGTGTTTTTATAGCTTAGTTTTATTGTTTCAGAAATACTCATTAATCTTACTCAAATTTTGTGTTAGTAAACAAATAGGATGTCTTTGGAGTTTTTTTTTTTTTTTTTGTTTAACCTCTAAGAATATATATTTTACATATCTGAATTTTATTTTTTGTTTTAATAATAAATACTATCGCGCGAAAATACATTTTGGACTTCTGTTCATTTTTGATTTTGTTCTTCTATTTTTTTATTTTTTTTTTTGTATAATTATAATTTATGGTACATATTTTATAAGAAATTATAATTTAATTTATGTGTATAGTAAAAAATTACTAATTAACTTTTTCAGTTTCTAAATATGTTCTCATGGGACAGTCACCCGCACCCAATTTATCTAGAATTTCTAAAATATCGGTACAGTAGCGCGCTTTGTTTTTGTATTCATCTTCTGTATAGGTGTCCCTTGATTGGCTGAGTTTGTCTATGATCTGGAGTTTTGCGTCAATTACAATATGATTCGAACTGGGTATGAAGTTAGAACTTTTCTCGTTGATGTACTCAATAATGACGCTTAGAGAATCTGCATTGAATTTAGCATTTAATGCTCCAGCTGCAAAGTCTTGACTTTTATTCATTTGGCTGTTGTTGGACTTTTGCTTGCATTTTAAGCAATTCCAATCCGGGCGGGGCATATTTTTGGTTTCCGGCACGACGAGGCCTTCACATTGTGTGTTGCGGCAATAGAGAGCAGATATGAAAGAGCCTTTTTCCTGTGGAAGAAAGAAAAACCTAATTGTTAATAATAATTCATTTGGTTTTGGAAATATGTACATAAATTATTAGATAGACAGAGAGATCGCAGTAAATTATTTGCGTGAAAAGAAACCCATTCATTTGGACGTATCCCAACCGTCTACACTTTCTTATTTTAAATTTGCATATTATATAACAGACATTTTGATTGACATAAAACTTCTGAAATTTCCTTAAATTTGGTATCCGGCAGACCTTTTAAGTAACCTCGAATCTCTGACAACAATTCCGCTTGGTTATTGGGTATAAACCTCTCCGCTTATGAATTTAGAGCGTAAATAAAAACAGAATAATACGTGTTATAACTGTGTCGCGTTTTCATGCACTTTTATTTTAAGTGAACATAAGTAAGTACGAAAGAATATACACGACTTGATCGCACGAACTTGACCTTGGCAATAGGCAATAACGCCCAAATCGATTTGGAAATATGGCCCAATTTTTTTTATCGCCCAAAAAAAATTGAAATATCGCCCAAATGATTTCAATTTAAATTGTTGTTGTAAAATCTGGGCGTTATTTCATTTTCTTTTAATTTGGGCGTTCTTTCCTAAATTTTGGACGAATTTTTTTGGGCGATATTTCCAAATGGATTTGGGCGTTATTGCCTTACGCCCTTGATCTTGTGGTTAACTACTGTTTGTAACCACACATTAAAGATGCATAGTGTATATATTTAACGAGATATTAAAGTCAAAAGTACTAAAAAAATGATTTTTTTTTTGTTTTTTTTGTTCATACATAATGATTTTAAAAAAATTTTAAATGTTTTATTGTTAAAACTATTGAGAAGCATTGGATTGCAAAATTATAATAAAATCGGTTTAACCGTGACAAAGGTAAACGCGAATAACCCAAAAATAAGTCTGATTTCTCAAAATTGTGGAATACCTAATTCCGTTATGTGAATTTTTTGAGAAAAACCTGAAACGCAGTTTTCTTATAATTGACTTAACTAAATATAGTAAAACAAAGTTTACCTACAAAAAAAGACGAGAAAATTGTATGACGTATTTTACAGAAAAAATTCTGGCGTAATTTCCACTTATTTATTTATTTATTGAATTATTTAGGTACTTTTTATTTATTTATTTATTCATTTCTTTATTTTAATTATGTGTATTGTTTTGAAAACTTGGTGTTACTCTGTTAATTTGTTATTTAGGGCCTGTGCCTGTTTTACAATGGTTGAGTAAAGTTCACAATTCAGGCAAATAAGAGGTATTTTTTTTAGACGTGTGGTTTTCAATCTGGCAATACTTTTTTCGGAGTTGGTCTTTTTGACAACTGTCACTTGATTTATGCTCAGTTTGGTTTGCCATTAATAGACTTATTCCTGAACAACGTTTGCAAACGTTTGGTTCGCGCTACGCATAGCGCGCTGCGTCCAATATTCGGTCGACGTAATCGCAATAACCCAAAAATTCGAGCAACCATGCTCATGCTCCACGCCGAAGACGCTATTGCTGCTGTGGAGCAGAGTATCGAAGAAGACCCGAATGGGTCCATCCGCTATCGCGCGTAACAATTGGAGCTGTCGAAAATTGGGCCTCTTGGCTGGAATTTATTCGAGCCAGCCGCGGCGGCCAATTGCCCGAAATCATTTTTAAAACATAATGGCAAGCCCTTATATTCATAATAAAGCTAAATTCTTCGCCATAACATTAAATCATATGCATTTTATTTCTTTTTGAAAACCACACGTCTAAAAAAATCACCATTTACATGTACTTTACATATTAGATACATTTTTGGATTCATAAAATAAATTGACCTCGGGATTTTTATCAAACCTGGCATTACGTTAGAGAATACGAAAAGAGTGGGTCCAACAATGTCTGTCTGTATGTCTGGCCGTATTTCAACCTACAGCCTAAACCACTGAAATGATTTCCTAGAAGCGATATTGATTTTTGTTAGCTCCACAAATAACGGTTATTTGCCATACAACCGTTATTAATAAAATTATTTATCTCATAAACGACTCTAACGATTTAAATTTAAAAAAAAATTTAATGAAATAATTTAAGTAATGGGTGATTTTTAAACTGGTTTGGTTTTGGCAACACTGGTTTTGACAGCTGACGTGTGTTTAGTACCTTGTGTCACTGTCAAACAGCTTCAGTTTGGTTTGCAATTTAACCATGAATCGTCTTACAAATGAACAACGCTTGCAAATTATTGAATTTTACTATCAAAATTCGTGCTCGGTTCGAAATGTTCATCGCGCGCTGCTTGTGTTCAGCGATGAGGCTCATTTTTGGTTGAATGGGTACGTAAATAAGCAAAATTGCCGCATTTGGAGTGAAGATCAGCCAGAAGCATTGCAACAGCTACCAATGCATCCCGAAAAAGCCACTGTTTGGTGCGGTTTATGGGCCGGCGGCATTATTGGGCCTATTTCTTCAAAGATGATGCGAATCGCAGCGTTACTGTCAATGGTGAACGCTACCGAGCGATGATAACAAACTTTTTTTTGCCCGAAATGGAAGTTCTTGACTTGCATGATATGTGGTTTCAACAAGACGGTGCCACATGCCACACAGCACGCGAAACAATGGCGCAATTGCGAGGCGAGTTTGGTGAACAGTTAATTTCACGTTTCGGGCCGGTCAATTGGCCGCCTAGATCGTGCGATTTGACACCATTAGATTATTTTTTGTGAAGGTATGTCAAGGCTAAGGTCTATAGGGACAAGCCCGCTTCGATTGACGCACTGGAAGCCAACATCCATGCATTCATTCGTGAGATACCGGCCGATATGTGTGAAAGAGTATGCCAAAATTGGACTCAGCGGATGGGCTACCTGAGACGCAGCCGCGGTCAACATTTGCATGAAATTATCTTTAAACATTAAATTGCAAGGTTCAAACTATCGATTCAAATAAATATTTCATTCATTTTTTCGAATTTTTTGTTTTTTTTTTTAAAAAAAGTTCTAAGCCTCTTAAAAAATCACCCGTTATGATATGCGTTTTGCCAAAACGAAATTGGTCAATAACTGTTATTAACAGTACCTGTCATAGAAGAGTTTTTTTCGTTAACGGTTTTTCTTAACGATTTATTGATTTCAATCGATATTTTTAAAACGGGTTAGTGAATTTATTTAGTAGTTATAACTACTTAAAATGGAATCCAATTTTCATTTTTACCTCATTTCACCCTATAAATACCAAACTTTTAAAATATAATATGCATTTAACCTCCGCGCAAGTGCAACCAATAAGTTGGCAACATTTTATCACAATCGGATGAACACGGCAGCGCACAAAATAAGAACAAACACAAAAGATAATAATAACATTTTATATTAATTTTTTTGGCACAAATTCATTTTTTTTTTTCAATAAGTTAGGAGTTGTTTTTGCAATTTCTTCATGCTTCATCCTTTTTTCCATTTTCTCATATAGATAATACATAATTATTATTATTATAAATTACATATTTCTACAAATCATCGACTTGTTTTTTTAGAAATTTAAATTGAATTTGCCAAAAAAAATATTTTAGAAAAAAAAAATCTTCAACAAAATAATAAAAATCTGCGATGAGACTGAAACCAAGATTATACCTTTTTTAACGAGACCGAGACAAGCAAGTCAAAATAATTACACTTTTTTTTAATTTAAAAGAACTATGTTATTGAAAATTTAGTACATATTTTGAAATTTTGTTAAAGGTTTTGTTCATAAATTTTGGCGCCAAAATACCACTATAATATCTGTGAAACTGAAACTTTAAAATGGGTTTCCAACGAAATAAACTGTATGGTTCTCCCGTTGAAGTACCAGCTAGGATGTGAAATGTGTTACTGAGGTCCTACAAAACTGTAAATCAGAGTGTTAAAATTAAATAAAAGAAGAGTTAAAATTTGTATATTGACGGCTTTTTTTATCATTATGTGCACACTAAAGGGGGTTTGACTATATACCTTTATAATGTTTAAACACAGTGCGAGCATGAGGAAGGAAGAATTTAAAAGGAGATGCAAATTAGTTTTGAAGTTTTAAATATCAAAATGGAAGGTAAACGTAGAGCCCGGTAAGATATTCCACATTTGTGTAGTTCGGGTGAAGAAAGAATCTCTATACTTCACAGTATAATTCGTCCGAAGTGAGGTTCAAGGGTAAACTGGTGAGCAAAGATAGAGAACTTTTTTTAATGAAATATCTGATAAGAGAAATAGATTTTTTCTTTGTTTTTTTTCGAACACAAATTGTACAAAATTACCGTATATAGAATTTGAATTTTGAATTTTGAATGTTGTATTTACAAAATTCATTTTGATTAATAATTTGAAATAGTGCACAAAAATATGGAAAAATGCCCAACATTTATGGAAATATCACCTAAAATTAAAAAAAAAATAAAAACAATTTCCATTAAATTTTTTGGGCGATATCTGCCCTTTTTAATTTGGGTGTCATGGAGCTTAGGGCGTTAACAAATTTTTTTGGGGCTTTATTTCCATTTCGTTTTTTACTTTTGAGCAATAGAAATTATTTTGGGCGTTATAGCCAAATACCATTTGGCCGTATTTTCCCTGGGCGTTATTGCCTAACGCCCTGATTGAACCCAATGCGATATAGATATACCCCAACTGATTTCTAATATAAATCTTAATTTATGAGAAAAAAAACGTTAGACTCGTAGGAGTGGTTTCAAAAATTATTAGTTTTATACCTGAATGTATAAAATTTTGTAAACATTTTTGAAAAAAAAATTATTACGCCAATTTTTAATGTTCATATTGTTAATAAATTTAAATTAAAAAAATCATCCACTCATTATTGAAATATCAAATTTAAAAAAAAATTATTTTAAAATTTTTTTTTTAAATCCAAAAAGATTTTTTTTTTGAACATTTTGATAAAGAGTTTTATTTAAACTTATTACAAGCTTCTGCTTAAAAAAAATAATTTTAATCGGTCGATTAGACTGATAATGAGACAAAACCGGTCAAACAAAACCGTTCTACGAGAGGTATGTAGGTACTGTTAAAAATGATAAAATGTAAAATTATATTAATGTCGTACTATTTTTGATACATTAATTTTGGTTATAAGATTAATTTGCTTCTAGATGAAGTAAAAAAAAATATTTTCACCAAGTTTAATAAAAATCAACAGCGTCGTTTCAATTTTTTTTTTTAATTTTTAAAAACTCTGGCGAAAATCAAAAATGAAAATTTGGGTGGTGCCATTAATTACAATTTTTCGGAAACAATTTTCTACTAAAAGGCATCCCTTTTTAATTTTACAAATTTGTTTTTTAAATATGTTGAGCCGATTTTGAAGAAAATAAGATTTTCATTTTTGGACCAAAAATTTTGTTTGACAGAAACCGTTATTTTTGGTCCAAAAAAAACTGAAGAAACGCGTGGGGTGAATTTTCAAAAATCGCTAAGTAACAAGTAACAAGAAAATGGACCCATCCGCTTAGGTTGTAGCCGAACAAACACACAGACAGGCCGACAGACAGACGGACGTTTTTGCAAGACCCACTCTTCCGTCATCCCTATATCATCGATTTTTTATTAATCCTTTCCATACAGTACCTACAAAATTTTGTATGTACATATAGGTATCGCAAGTAAAAATTATTTTAAATTTATATTAATTTTGTTTTCTAAAATTTCAGTTTTATTCAAGAAATTATATTGCATAGACTGCTTTTAAACCATGCAATTTCTTCTTGCGATTTTTAAGCACGTGGGCGAGGGACGTATGTGGTGGCCGGGGTAGACGAAATTGCTGAGGTTGAACAAATTGCAGAGTTATCGCTCATTCTTCTTTGTGCTTTTCCTTACTGTTCGAATGTGTTTTATTTTCATTCGTCGTCCACTCAGATAACTTCGCTTAATCAAGTGGAGTAAAGAGTGCAGTGAGATGATACTTCTTCACTTGCACAAACTAAACTTTTCATTAAAAATTGCTGTCGTGTAAAAGGTATTTGCAATTAGAAGGAAACCAAAGGAGAAACGAAGATTAAAAATCGCTGTAATGTAAAAGCAGTCATAGCATTTTACTGAAATCGGACATGTTTCCTATTTAATCATGAAAGAAATTAATAACAAGTTAATTTTTGATATTTAAGAGAAAGTGCGTGTTTTACATTATTTATACCTAACCAACATTTATAAAAAGCGATGCATTGCAATAAGGACAATTTTGTCTTGTTTCACAAATAACATACAAAAAAAAATAGCTAAAACTATTTTTATTTGTTTTATAAAGTGACAAAAATTCGAGTCTTTAAACTCACTCACCGTCGGATCAATACATCTGGGACACTTGCAGACAATTTGTTTTTTGTTTTTGAGAAATAGATATCTCGCAATGTTATTCGAGAACAATTTGGTATAAGTTGTGGTCAGCTCAGTGCCCTTTGGAATGTCCAATGCCGCCTTCACTGTCATCATATATGTCCTTGGGTCTAAAGTGTACGTAGTATTTGACACACAATCATTATTTAAAACTCCAAATAATGGATATAATGATCTGTGTGGACATTCATCGTTATTTGTCGTCTTTTCTAGATTGGCTCCATTAAAGCCATATGTCTTCACGGCTGCCACCGAACGATTGATAACATCAATGATCTTCTTGTCGGTAGGGAAGTTTCTGAAACACTTGGCCGCATGTCGCACCTCTTCCCGATGATTGTTGTCCAAACTTGCTTGCAGGGAGTATATCAAATCCTGTTGCTCTTGGGTCAACAACAGTGCCCGGGCCACAGTTAGCAGTCGAAGAACTTGTGAATTGGCAACGCCCGGCTCGTTGGGCTTCCACGACTTGAACAACATGAACATAAATTTTGTTTCATTCAAAATTTTAAAACATATTGAACACATATTCAAAGAGTCCTCATTTTGGGCTGAGGGCCCAATCAGGAGAGGATTTTCATGAAATATCACTTCACCACGTTTAATATCTCGCAATGCAAATACTCCACGACCCGCGACCTCCGAAGGCGCGATCTCCCAACAACGGTCTTGTTCTAGCAACGGGCCCAGTTGAAGCTCAACTAATTCAGCAAGGCGATTGGGAGAGCTCATTTTTGTAAAATATGTCTTAAAAAAAAGTTCGTCTTTCAAAAATGCCGATGGATTATATAAATTTTTTATAATTTTTCAAAACTTTTCAAAACGATCGGTTTAAAGTCTTCTCGAGAACTGTCGTCCGTTGTCCAGTGTAGCTCATATTTAAAAGAATTTCGGATAGCACGCAACGATCGGATTGCTAGCGCGGTAGGTGGCAAAAGTGCTTCGCAGTGGTGGCAATTATTCGAAAACCAGTTGGCCATGTGCCAAACCATCACATACCTATCAAAAATTCACCCACCACCTTGTGCCTTACAAACTTTTCCGATTTTTTTTTTTAAACTTTTTTGCGTTTGCTTAACAATCGCTTGTTCGCCGCTGCTGTGGCGATGGCGTTACAATTTGTGAGATTTTGTTTTTGAAAATAAGCATTTTCAAGTGGTTTCGATCGTTTCAAGTGGGATTGAAAATTAGCGCTCGGTTGGAATTGCTCGCTGCAAATTGCACCCATCCGGGGGACAGTTCCGGTCAATGGTGGATTTTTGAATTCTGCGTGGCATTGCGTGCAGTTTTTTCAACCTCTCTTAGGCAAATAAACTCAAGAAATGATGGGGCAATAATTAACAAAATACAGACACGATGTCGGCGGCGCGCGGTCGGTAGCTGCTATATGGCTGTGGCACGATGGTAATAATTTTATTTTATTTTTCTTGGATGGGATATGACATGTAGAAGAGATAAGTTTTGAAGCGAAATGGGCGAATTTCGGAACAAAATCTGAGTGGACATAAGATTTGTTCTTAATTGGATTTTGCATGGCGATGCAAGGTGACATGTATGATGACAAACAAGCAGTTCGTACGGATTTTACGAGAGAGGGCACAACAGGATTTTGTTTTTACTGAAATTATTTATTAATTAATATTGCGTCGTGGGTGGTTTTTATGATTTATTCGCAACGGCATTACAATACCGCAAAATTTGGCATATTTATAAAAATACAAAAAATATTGTGTTTTATGTTATACAACGAGAACAATCTTATGGATGGAGTCAAGGTTGTGGCATTGGGGCTTTCATGTTTACGGCAATGTCTTGTTTAGTGTAAAAATGTAAAACAAACAGATAATGCAGAGTGCGCGGATGGTGGGAAAAGATCAAAAGATGTCGTTTTGAAGTGATCGTTGTCAGAAATGCATAATTAAGAAAGTGACGAATTAATTGGACTTGATTTAGAACATGGGATACATTTTGTTTTTACAGCTGCGGGAAGTTTAATATGTTTTGTTTAAATATTTTCAACAATACATGCCGAGAGTACCACAGAAATAAGCTGATACAAGCGAATGACCTTCGGGGGAATGTCAGCCAAAACAAACATTCATCCAAAAGATATTTACGAAAACCTATTTTCTGATGTATGCAGTTATTAGAAAACTTATAAATTCTCAAAACTAAGATTGGTTTTTGGCATGTGGTCCATCGTTGGTATGTATGCTCTGTGCATCTTTTCGACCGTGCATTCAGGTGGACATCAAGCTAGAGCCTAAATGAATGGACGGATTTGCTTGAAATTTGGTACAAAGAACTTTAATGTGATTTCCTAGAGGATAAATTCGAATTTTTGTTTTAGTTCTTCTAGAACAAGAAAATGTTATACAACAATTTCGGGATTTTAAAATTTTCTTGAAGACACCTCTCAAATATATTGCATTTCAAAGTTCTAAAATTATTTTTTTAAATAAACAAAAAAAAAGTGTTTAAATCATTTTTTTTAGTACTTTTGATTTTTAACATTAGCATTGAAAATTTTTCAAGAAAAAGATAAAATTAAAACAGGGTTAAAAACATCAATATATATCGCTAGAAAAATTACAACAAAATACAACCAACAGTTTTTTGTTAAATAAATCAGGCCCCTGGTTTTTGGTTAATTTTCCGCTTAAAATTTTGCAACTCGTACCCAAATACAAACGAGAGAAGTGACAATTTTTTACCAAGAAAATACGACTGTCAGCGAATTTCGTCAGGGATATGCGATGTTATGCGTTCACTGAATTTAAAAATTATAACTTTATTAACTACCACTATAAATGTAAGGGAGATTAGTCAAAGTGACTTTAACGAAGAGGATATTTGAGAAAAGTCGTATATTTTTGCTAAATATGAATTTCATAACTGGGGTGAATAGAGGGAATTTTTTTTAGACGTGTGGTTTTCAAGAAGAAATAAAACCCATATAATTTAATGTTATGGCCAAGAATTTTGCGTTATTATAAAGATAAGAGTTTGCTATTATGTTTTAAAAATGATTTCGGGCAAGTGGCCGCCGCGGCTGGCTCGAATAAATTCCAGCCGAGAGTCCCAATTTTCGACAGCTCCAATTGTTGCACGCGATGGCGGATGGACTCATTCGGGTCTTCTTCGTTACTCTGCTGCACAGCAGCAATATCGTCTTCGGTGCGCACTGTACGCAGAGTAAACGTGGTGCGAAACCGATCCATTTTTGCTCGAATTTATGTGATTTTTCGGTTATGTCGACCGAATATTGGACGCAGCGCGCGATGCGCCGCCCGAAGAACCGAACCATTATTTTTGTTATAAATTTGCACAATTTGCAAACGTTGTTCAGGAGTAAGTCTGTTCATTATGAAATGGCAAATTAAATTGTCTATAAATCAACTAACAGATGTCAAAAAGACCAACTCCAAAAAAAGTATTGCCAGATTGAAAACCACACGTCTAAAAAAACACCCTTTATAAATATATTGGTTGCGACGCAGCAACAGCTATTACAGAAGCAGATGGAAATTCACACGACTCGTAAAAATAAAAAATATTCTACAGGGTGGGCCAAATTTGATCTTCCTATGCAAATGTAAACACTTAAACAGTGCTCTGAAGTATATTCTAAACGTTATTGTGGATCACCAGAATTGTGCTTTTGGACCAACAAGAATTTTGTAAGGTGTCGATGTTTCAGGACCGACCAGCTGCAAAACGTTCATGAACTACCAGGATATATTCGGCTAATGGTCTATAACGATGTCTGCCCGCACTTCTCACATCACTAACATTCCCATACCGCTCAAATTTGGTCACCATAGGAAGAATAATTGTCGCAGCTGTTGGAAAATTTTGAACACCATAAAATGTGTAAAGTGTAAATTATCGACCGGCCATTTTCCAAAAAATAATTGGAATTTTGTTCGCTGTGCGATCGTGTAGTACCTATTCCATTACTTAATTGCCCAATCTTTATGACTAAATCATTATAAAAAATAATTCCAAACTATCTATGAATAAAAAAATAGACTTTTGGCCCACCTTGTATTAATTCCATAAGCTTTGTAATTATATTTGTCTGTATATTTTTCAGTTTAAAAGTAAAAGAAATAGCAGATAACTGCAAAGAAAATACACAAATAATTTTTATATTTTCGGCTTTTCAAAAATGTAGGTATGTTTAATTTATAGCTGAACAACCGTGACGACATTATTAATTAATTAATTTTGTCAGTTCTTTATTGGACGTTATCCGTTTATTTCATTCTACATTTGTATTCAAACATTTAAAAAGTATAACTTATATGTGTCTTATGAATGCTTTATAGGGTATATTCTTAAATTGTAGGCCAAAAGATCTTTCCTAGGAAACTTAATTTAAATTTAAATATTTTTCTAGCAGGTTTTTGCTAATCTGTTATGAAAAATACAGCAAGAACTTAGCCATTAGAAAATTCGTTAATCTTGCTATCTTTCAAGGCTTATAGCTTATAGAGGTATCCTTAAAACTTGACATATCGTTGGTTCGGAAAAAAAACGACGCAACTCAACAAATCTCATTTTTCACTACATGCACAATACATAATGAAGGTAGAAGCAAAATGGTATTTAAAATTAGATAATCTTCCGTTTATCTTTCAAAATTTGTAATGCAAAAAAAAAAGAATATTTATTTCAACTTTCGATTACGCATTTAATGCTCTTCAATGAACACAAACATTCAATATCCAACGTGTGATAAAGTATACAAAATTTTCTAAGACAAAAGTAGTTTAGTTTTTAGCTTAGCTTAAATTGATAAGAGCATTGCACAAAAAATGCTTAACTAACTGTTCAATTTAAAAAAAAAAAAAAAAACAACAAAAGTTATGTTTTTTCTTAAAATTTTGAGTTTTAAATTTTTTTTTCAAAAATCGATAATTTAAATATTGTGATGAAAAATCAGAATAAAAGATGATATTTTTGGCTTTGTAAAAAGCAATCGCAGGTATAGTATTGTAAATATTTACACACTATGTCCGTTTTTTTAATTATTTGTTTTTCATTTGACGTACAAATGAAAAACAACAATTTCTTTCTCGTTTTGTCGTAACTTATACCCCTATTTAACAATTCACACTTTTAAACGTAACGTGACCAACAGAGATAAAGATTTAAAAATTTAATAAAATAAAAAAAAAAAATACGCATACGGCTGAGTGTATCATTTTTTCAAACTGTGGCCTACACGGCATATTTATGGCTGAAGAACACATGGGTTAGCCCAAATCAAAAAAAAAAGTCATATTGGAGGGGGGTCCCCTGGCTTAAGTGATATATTTGCTCTCTTGTAATTAACAAACAAAAATAGTTTATACTACATTTGCTGGTTAAACCACATGTTTAGACTGTTATGCCTATGTAACATGGGCTATGTGTTGACCCAGTGTTTTACGAATATGAACAGTCTTGTTAACTGAATTTTGACAAATAATAAAAAAAAATATAGTTTTTTTCTTCATCTTTCCAGTTATGTTCAGTTTTTCAGTGCGAAATTGAAGTTCAACCCGAGTTAACTCAACAAATTTTATGAGTTAACTCAGGATTAACTCAACATCATGATTATGATGTTTTGTTCAACGAGTTTTTTCAGTCGTTTTGCATGTATCCTCCACCGAAAAACTGCTTTTTCAGTTAACTGCGGGTTAATTTACTTCTAGAGTTAGCTAATACTGTTTTAACTCACCATTTAAAAACTGGGCCTTAATGGACTTTCTTCCTGGCCAGCCACTCACTTTTGGCTTTTTTACAAACGAATTTAAATTTGATGGTATTTTGAAAGAAATAACTTAAGCGCCATCTGTGGGACTTTTAAGACGGGCCGAAACGAATCAGTGTGAAACGAGCTTAAAATAAATGCTGACTTGGTTATTTTATAAAGGTTCTTCCAATATAGGGATTTCCGAAATTTGACAGTTGATAGTGGCCATATTGTTGAAAGAAATTCGCTGTCATTTATTCAGTCTGTTTTGCCAAATAACCATGGACGGATTATAGCCTTTAACCAGACGTGCAAATTATTGTTTTATCAAAATAGATCTTCTGTTCGGGCAACGGTCAGCGCGCTTCGCCCATTTACGGTCATCTTCAGAGATGAGGCCCATTTCTGGATGAATTGATATGTACGTCAACAAACAAAATTGTCAAATTTGAGACAATACCAATCCACATGAGATGCAAGAGCGTCCAATGCATCCCGAAAAAGTCACTGTTTGGTGTGGATTTTTTGCTGGTGGCGTCATCGGTCAATATTTCTTTGAGAATTACATTGGACAGGCCATCAACGGCAAAGGCGACCGCTATAGGTCGATGATAACCAACTTCTCTTGGCTTAAATTAGATGATATGGATACCGACGACACGTGGTGTGGTGGTGTCGGCAGGACAGGCTACGTGCCACACAGCTCATGCCACATAAGAAACTCAGCACGAGCGATTCGAGGGCATGATCATTTCACGTGGAGGTGATGTGAACTGGCCACCGAGATCAAGGGATTTGACCCCGTTAGAGTTTTTCTTGTGAGGTTTTCTGTAGTCGCAGGTCTATGCAAATAACCCACAAACCACAGCGGTCCTCAAAGCCAACATAACCCATGCCATCGGTCTAATTTAGCTTGATTAATCCGCCAGTGTCATGGAAAATTGGACATTTTGGATGCGTGGCCATCCAGAGAAGTCGCGGCGGACATTTGAATGATGTTATATTCCATACATAATGTAATGCTTAATGTAAGACTTGTAGTTTTAAGAATTTAAGTGTCGGGTAAGGTTCTGAGATCGATCCCCTTATAACAGTTGATCTATTTTTTAATAAAACTTCCAAGGGGCCGAAGTTCGGACACCATATTTCCAATATTTGACCAACTAATTTTTTTTTCCAAAAAGATGATCGAATACTAAATTTTTTGTTTCCTTGTTTGCTGCGCAGTCAAACATAGCATTAACACTCTTTTCGACAAGGTAAACAAACTTATGACCTTTTAACTAAGCAGCTACTTACTTGGCAGAAACAAAACGAATTATTAAACAGGATCATACAACAGAATTGTTTGAAAGCTGTAAACAGTGAAGTAGAGCTATAACAGAGGACCCTGTTTAATGGTGACAGGGCCTCCAGATAACCGGCCGGCATAAGGATACTCTACCCTAAGAAATATAAAGATGTGTGTTTTATTAAAATTATTTATTAGTGTGTCAACATGTTGACATAATCTGCTTGCGTTTTTTTATTTCTAATCACTTAATTCTGTACATATATATATGTTTTAATAATTCTAAAAATTTAAAAAAAAAAATTTTAAAAAATTAGATTGGTATAAAAATTTATTTTTAACAAAGAATTGTGTGGGAAAATCTGAATCATGTTGTGTTGCAAAAATTCTTATTCGCCTAATTAATATTAATGTGTTTTTTGAAGCGTGTGATTGTTTTTTTTTTTTTTTTTGTTGAAAATGAGATAATCTACAAGATCAGCATTTATGATGGATTTGATAGATTTGACATTTTTTCACAAACTCAAAAGTCAATGGGATTTAATTGCCCTTTTGTTGCGGATGCGGGAATAAATCAATCAGTTTGATAATTTTCCTATTTTTTTCTTATATAACTTTTATGAGTTTTTTTTGTTTGTTTTTATTTAGTTAACACGTGGAATATTTTTATTACCATATGAGCATTCACAACATCACGAATTGTTTACTTAATGATTATTTTGTTAAATCATGATCCACCATGATTTTAAGGTGAAAAGTGTTTTTTTTTTTTTTTTTGTGCACATAAAAGAAAAAAGGGAATTTCATATTGCTTTCATTGTTAATTTACCTATCTGCTGAAATAAAAAACCTTGTTTAGTGTTTTAATTATTTCAATTTCCAGGGTATGTATTTATTTATCACTATGGGAAGATATGGGTATTTTATGGCTTTGGAGGAATTTTCCTCTTTTTTAATGTACAGTGTACACCTTGTATTATTTAATACTAATTGCTTCCTTTGATTCAGCTATTCAGTAAACACTTTTTTTATGTTTTAAACGTAATCAAATAAAGTAACACAGAAGTTATAATGCAAACAAACCATATTAAAAAAAAAAGTGTATGCTACAGTATACGGATATAATATTATGTATTGATCGCCTCATATAGACCAAAAGCCCAGGAATTTTTGAGTGTGATAAACGCTTACAAAAAGGAGTTGATGTTATTATTATCAATTTACTTATATAAGTATTTGTTTTTAAAAATGTTGTCGTCTTGAAGTCTGTTGCCCAGACAGTTTGTGGTTAGTAATAGTTTTTTTCGAAAAAAATCCTATCTAATGGTTAATTTTAAAATTAACGTATTTACTTTGCGTATTTACTAATGCTCCCACACGACATCTCTTCCGTACCAATCATAATTTATTTTATACTCCTTGGCTATTGCAGCAAAAATTTCGTGTGGACACATGGACGCGAATTACCTACGTTTATTCTTAGATGAGAGCCGAAAGCCTTTGCTGCTATTTGCTCTTTTCTTTCATATTAATAACAACTTCTAATTGTATATTGATATCTTAGTAAACAAATAAATAATTATTCTTAGATTACTCCCAATGATAGTAAATGGATAATTTCTTTAAATTGTAGATAATTAAATAAAAATATTTAAAATTAAAACAAAAATTAACAGTAAGATAAGTTTTTTTGTAAAATAATATTTTTTCCATTTTAGATATCGTAATGATAATAACTGTATCCAAGATTATTCGCAGAAGACCTTAAAAATGTGATTGCGTGAGTGCACCGATACACAAGCGTTCATTCATGCATTGTTCGCCTTTTTTTGATGGTAAAAAGTTTTTGTAAATTGTAAAAAATTGACAGGACTAATAAATTATAAATAGAAATTATATTTAAAAATAAAAATAAAAAAATTAACTCTTAGATACGTTTATTTTGAATAAGTACGAAAAAGGGTTTTACGAACACATAAATCTAACTTATACCAACTGTAACTTTTGATTTATTTAATTAAATAAAAGGAAAAGAAACTACAAAATGCTGAAAATCACCTACGAATATATATGTATGGTAAAAAAGTTTTGGTAGTGCAAATTAGGGCTTAAGAGCAGATAAGCCCTTACTGACCCATGACCAAAAAAACAGACCTGTGCGCAAGGTCGGGCCCTATGTTAGGATTTATATAGTAGGTTTGACTAGACCGTTTGAAAAAAATTGTTTATTTTTCATAATTCAAAATAAAAATTATAACCACGATAAAATAAAACTTTAAATGGTTAAATATTTAAGAAGTAAAGAATCATAAATATTGATTTATTACAATTTTTTAAGGGAAATGTTATTGTTTTTTTTTTCACTGGAAAATATATTTCCAATGCCTACTATTTTCCTTGGATTTTTTTTCCTTTTTTTTCGAAAATCATTTATGATTACGGAGGAAAATATCCGTAGGAGATGAGACATGGCAGCATTCCATTAACTATACGATCCCGTGCACGCTGCATTTAGTTAATCACAGATATTAATTTCTATTTTTTACTTTCGTCTGAGATACGTTACGGAGTAAATTTGCATGACTTATACGCTGTAGTCAAAATGAAGATTTGCCAAATTTTAAACGAGTTATCATCATACTGTCTCTTAAACATTTTACTTGAGTTAAAATCACCAAATGCCTATTTTACTTTTTTAGTGTCATACTAGGTCTGTTTGGTATCTTTTTTCAGCAAAAAGTGTAAAACCTGTCAAAACACCAAAGAGAGAACGAATTTCTCAAAAATGGAGAAACTGACAAGGAAGTTAACAAACGCATTGAACCACTTTTGTGTACAAAACATCAACAATCACATGCCAAAAGTTTTCCCAAGTTATTTATTATTTATAAAGCTAATTTATATTTCAATTTAAAAGTAAAAGATGCTTACAGCTGGGTGTTTTGACAGTCTTTACTCATCTTGCACACAGAAATTTATTTAGGAAAATTTTTTTCTCTCTCGATGCGCTCTCTCGTTGCAACTTTTTGAAAAATTGTGCAAATTTTGTGAAAATTTGTGCAAATTCACAAGAAATTTCACGTTACCAAACAGACCTACTAACTCAATGCATATGCCACTTTGACAATTAAAAATTTTTTTTCCACGAACTGTCATTGTTTTAGACGTGTTCAGCTGGAGTTTTTTAAGAAAATAGGTGTAGTAGTTTTACTTTTTTTTTTAATAGATAGGTTTATTAGTTAAAACATGTTTAAAATCAAAAACATTTTATAGTACTTTAAAGTTAGAAATAGATAGAAATAGAAATAGAAATAGAAATAGAAATAGAAATAGAAATAGAAATAGAAATAGAGCTGTTTAAAATTTTGCGCCAATAAGAGTATTGACTATTCGAAAAAAAAATAAGTTAAATAACGTACAGTTAAAAAAAAATCCTAATGTGGAATCTGACCAAATTTCAAAACAAGGGGTTGCTACTGGGTAAGCTCTCACATAATAAAATTAGTTTTGTCTTTGATTGTGTCTTGATATAAAAAGTAATTATTTTAAATATTGATCAATAATACGTTTGTTTCATTGGGCCTTGCAAAGTACTTTTTGGTACTTCCCAGTGGATAATGAATGGAAAGCTTTCATTTTTCCAAAATTAAAATCTAACCTTAATTTCGGTTGATTGTTTTTGTATTTTATTTAAAGTAAGAATAACATCAACAACATTAATCTACTATGTAATTTCTTTTTACTGTTGCTGGCTTTTCTTGCGTGGAAACACTTCGAACATTAGTGGATTAATGGATTACTTTCAAATATACTTCGATCACAGAGTACCAAGTAATGTACTTAGGAAAGTAGATACTAGAAGTAGCCCAAAGAAACACAGCTAATGCATAAATATGTTCATATACATAGGTAATACTCTTCCGTACAAAATAATTAAAAACATTTTTCAAAAAAATATTTTTCTTCAAGTACCCACTTTATTGTAAATTATTTTCATTTTTTGTTGTCAATTTCTTACTTATAGGCTTATTATAGGTAACCTTACTTAAAAATTTTTATTTACTGTCACTACGTTCAATGATATTTCAGAATTTTCCATCGACAAGTTGACAGTTTAATTTTATGTTTATAATTAGATATTTATCTTATACCGTTTTATTTGTTTTTCTTGGTACGTATGTACATACATATGTATATACCTTCTTATTCAGCTCTATATCATATATTTATGTATTTATATGATATAATTACAGACAATTGCTTATTTACTAAAAATAATAATTTACGGTTAATTAAAGTTGGAATACTACGTAGTTTGTAGGTGTTTAACATAAAGTCATAAAATATCTTCAAATATAAATTATTTCATATATCTGCTATGAGCATCAGGATATTATATGTATCTCTTAGTGTTGATTAATTAAAAGCCACACATAAAACCTACGCACTTAAAATGATCTCATAAATAGTCTTAAAATGCTCATAATATTAAAAAATAACTTTAATACAATGTATTGTATTTTATATAAAAATATACATAACAGTAAAATTTAAAAATGGAGACATAAATATCTTTAACATTCCATTCCAATTTTTTTTTTTTCAATTTATTAAAAAGAAAAAACGTACATAAATAGATCAGTGCGGAATTCAAATTTAAGCATTTCCATAAATATGTACCATACTGTTCGTGTATTAATTTATTTTTAAAATGTCAAGCTACTAATGACCACAATAATCTTTAAGGGATTTGCATTGATAAATTCCGATGGTTTTCAATGAGAGGTGAATGTTCTCGTTTGGTCGGGGCTCGTGGATTTTCGAGAGGTTAAGGGCCAGTTTCACAAACGACATTTACCGGAATAAGTGTCACTTAAGATTCCTATATTAGGAATTTAAGCTTAATTTCATAGCCAGCTTAAGTGGAACTTAAGTCACCAACGTCTTAAGTGCAAGACTTAAGTGCCACTTGTTCAGGTAACGGTGCACTGTGATTTTGGGAATTAATCTTTTACATTCCCCACTTAAGTGTCACTTTTCTGACTGTGAAACTGGCCCTAAGCCTTTGAGATTTAATTTAAATAATGTGTGTTGTCCAAATTTTCGATTTCGATGGTTTTTCTGATTATTTTAAGATTGAAAAGTTCTTGAACTTGAGCTTCAGTCAATATTTTGTATTCATCCAAAAAGAAGAGATGGAAAGTTCTTCTGGAATATACCAATCGAAAACAACATTATTATCTACTAATCTTTGTGTTTATTGTTTCCTTCTTAGTGAGAACTAGCTAGCCCACCCGGATTCGCACGGGTAGACAAACCTGAGCTTCGGATACAAATTACAAAAGAAAATATAAGTATATAGAAAAAATATTTAAGCTACTTTTTTTGATTGAATACTACTTTCTGAGTTTTAACCCGCTTTACGTTATGAATGGTGAAATTTGTAAAAATATGATCATCTAAGTCCAACCTTTATTACTTTCCGAGCACAGAATTTTTGAAAAAAAAAACACTTTTTTGTCTTTCCCACTTCACTCTATAAATATAAAATTTTAAAAATAACCTTTCAAATACAAACAGAACTTTTAAAAACGGATATCCCTCTTTTATTTTCTATCTCATTACACACTATAGACATCAATTTTTTGAAAAAAAATGACCCCTAAGCCATCCTCTAAAAATAACTTTAAAACACCAAAATAATGTCTAAAATCAAACGATTTTTTATTGTTACCCCATTTCTCCCTTCAAATAATAAAATTCAAACAAAAAGAGAATTTCTTAAATCGGACATTTTTTCTATTTTTACTCCATTTTATCCTGCAAATATTATAATTTTGAAAAAGACTACTTACAAATAACAAAATTTTGAGAGAGAAAACTCCTTGAGCAATTTCCGTACGTAGTGATGCCCTTTTAAACACTAAAAGAATTTTTTTAAAACGGATACCTACATTTATTTTCCTTTTATAGCATTTCACCTTACAAATAAAAAATATTGAAAAGGATATCCCTAAAGCCATTTCCTAAAAAAACCTTTCAAATAACCAAGAAATTCTTAAATCTGGCAACTCTTTTTATTTTTACCCTACAAAGATTAAAATTTTAAAAAATAATATTATACCTAAAGCCCTTTTCTAAGAAAAACCTTTCAAACAAAAGAAGAATTTCTTAAATTGGATAATTTTTTTTATTTTACCCCATTTTACCCTACAAATTGCAAATTAAAAAAAATAACCTTGAAGCCATTTCCTAAGAATAACCTTTAAAACCCAGGCAGATTTTTTTTAATGGGATACGTCTTTTTCATTTTACCTAAACACGTCAATTATAGTATAGTGCTTTCATAAATGCATACTTGCGAAAGTCTGACAAATGCATAACTTTCATAAATGCAAATGATAAATGTCAGATTTTCATAAAAGCAAACCGCAAATATTTGCAGCTCAAATGTGCAAATATAAAAACTCACATGCAATCTGAATTTCTTTATTAAAGAAAGAGATAGGTATATAGTATAAACGATTTCCTTTTCTTTATTGTTCCATCTGTCAAATTCTTTGCCTATGACCTATGACATATGACGCAAATCAGAAAAAGTGTTCATAAATGCAGCGTAAAACACATGCGCAAATATTTTGTATGAAGTTAATAGGACTGCAATTGATCGCATGTAAACAAAGCAACCTTGCATTTAAGGCTCTCCCAAACCAACGCGAATATTTCAAAGCGACTACGAAACTTTCGCCTGTCTTAATTTATTTACATGGAGATTAATGGGAGCACCCACACTGGGCGATGCGAATCTTCGAACATCATTCAGTCGTAGCATATTCGCGCGAATGTTTCGCGTTGGTTTGGGACAGCCTTTATGAAAGCACCCACAGTTTCACTCAATGTGAACCAAATAGAAAGTAGATACCTACATCTGGTACGCAAAATTTTACCCCAGAAATAGAAATAATCACTTTTGAGTCACATGACCGGATTCCCCAGTACTAGCTATAGATATATACATACTAGATAGTTTACAGATTTGTTGATTATTATTTTTCCACAACCAGCTTCGTTTTAAAAATAACCGCATTTTTACATTCAAAAATTCAAACGAGTGTCTGTGCCTATATGTACCTGCCTTTCTCGTAGATTTCTTTCGAATTTTGCCAAAAATCAAGTTATACCTACCTACTTGCACCTTTTAATTGGTGACAATTCTCAAATGGCAGAGACATTCATTAAAAAAGGTATGTACAGTACATACATCGAAATATACTTATGATGCCAATTACCGGCTGCATTCCGTTAATTCTACCATCGGCATCGGATCCGACCCGATCCACCTCCGCCGCAAATACATTTTTATTTCAATTTTTGATTTTTCTAATGAACATCTAAAGACTCAATTTTCTTACAAGAAAAATCACGAAATAGAAAGAAAATCAAAAAAAAAAATAAAACAAAATATGTTATGCGTTGAGAGAAAAATCTTTTCGAATTGTATTTTTGACATGATGTGCATTTGATTAAATCAGCCAATTTTGATTGCACAACTTTTTGCTACGTTTTTGTAGCTGATGTGATTAGTTCAAGCGAAACAGTTTTTGGCGCTGAAAAGGAGGACAACAAAATTATGCAGCGATTTTACATGTTGGTTATTTTGATAAATTATTAATTTTCCATTCACTGATCTGCCAGATCAGCCAGCGGCTGGCACTGCCATCAACGTCTGCCCACTCCCGTGCCCACCGCTACCGCACCGGTTCAACTGGGGTTCTTGTGCTGTCATCCAAATTTACCGCCACTCTACTTTATACTGATTAGAAATATGAATAACGGTTTATATATACATAGGTAATTTCCTTCATTTTCATTCAGGTATTGAAATATTCTATAATTTTTGAAAAGCGAAAATGTTTAGGTTTTGAGGTGCGAAATGTATTTTTGATGTTTCTGCAGTGACAGTCGGATTTATAGTCGCCATTTAGCTGTCATTTTGACGACCCGACAAAATGTCGCTAATGTTTATAAATATTTTCGGTTTGTTTTTTTTTGTTTTGCTTTTTTTAAATAGGTACATTAGCGTAACTTATTATTATTTCCATTTTGATTTTTAAAGTTTATCTAACTTGGCAATCCTAATTACTCGCTGTCAGCATCATGGGACACTTTATCGAAGAGCAACATTTCGTTTCGTTGTTGATGTCAATATTTGTTTTGGCCATGCCCCATGCCACTAACAGCATCCGTTTGTTGCAAAGGGGTCGTCAGTTTTCATTAATATTTAATATTTGATAGAAGATTTAGAGCAAAAACATGTGAATGCAATCATCATCGTTTAGTGTAGTTGGAAACCCAAAGAATAATAATAAATAAATGCATAACAGATATATATTTGTTTTTATTCGTATTTTTTTGCTTTTTTGAACATTTTAATTAGAAATTAAAATTCAAGCTGCATTTTTGATTATGTGTTTCTCGAAATTCTTAATTTTGTTACTTTGTTAATATTTATTACAAAAAAGTATTTAGTATAGGTATATGTAGTACCTACCTTTGGATTTTGAAATTTAACAATATTTTCTGTTTTATATAATTATTGTAGCTACATACAGTACAGGATAAGCCCGAAGACACATACATATACCTACCTTCAATCGAATACATTCCACAGCTGTTGATGGTTTGAAAACAAGAAAACTCAAAATCGAAAAAAGAAACATAACAAAGTGTAGGTACGTAGGTATATATAGCTACCTATTCTTTTCAAATTAATCATCTTTAAAATATGCGCAGCCATTTTATTGAGCAAAATAAAATCACTTAAATAGGGGTGTTGACAGAAGCACTAGATTAATGATAATTTTTGGAAAAATTTCATGCTTTCAGTCATAATAAATTAAGAAGATTTTTTAAATTTTTTCTCACACGGTGGTATGCATATTAGAAGTGTTTTATTATCAGAATTGATCTGTATAGGTCATCAAAAAACATGCATTACAACAACAACAGGATGATATCCTGCTCTCTATCGGGATCACTTTTCATGAACCAAAAAATTAGATTTTTCTGCGGCGGGTGGCTTTTCATGATAAGGTAGTGTAAACTGTTGTTCAAAGAAAAAAAACAACGAGTATATGAAAAATAAACAAACTTAACGAAAAAAGAGAAAGGTAGTTATACAACACATTTGTCACTAAGATCCGTAGGTATCGTTTAATTTTCATAAGATGATTTAGGTGTACCTATGGATCATCAGCGATAATAAGATGCGGCTATTAATATTGATATTTTGGTTTTTTTTCCAATCAAAAATTGATCCACATATAGACCATCAAAATGATTGGATTACAACAAAAACACGATCATGTTTCATCCGATCCTCACAGGGGGGGATTTCATAGAAGAATTCACAAAGAAGTCACGAGCACGAGCACGACGAAAAAGTCGTCGTGTAATAGCAGACTTACAGCTGGATTCTCCCCTCGTGAAGCCTAGTACTCACCTCTTTGTGAACTGAAAAATAAAACCGCTTCAAAATACACGTGAATGATGATTATGAAAACATAATAAATTCTCCACTACTTGTATTTTCGAAACTCAGTTTGTAATTTTTAAAACTCACTTTCAATGAAAAAGAAAATGATTAATTAGTAAATAATTACTTTGACAGAACCTTGTAAAAATCCAAATTGAGATTGTTTGGATCCCGTGGTTTGTAGTTTTTAGCATGTTGGTAGCAATAGCCGTGTTTTATTATCTTCTATCGGGATCCGGATCTGGATTTGGATTTACTTTTAACACGTAATACACGAACAAAATACCGGGAAATTTTCTGAATTGTTTTTGTAACACGTGTTAAAAGTTAATCTAGATCCAGATCCGGATCCCGATAGAAGATAATAAAACACGGCTAATAAATTTGCAAAACGGGAAGATAGTTTCATCCCAGCATAATTTTTAAGGTACATATATCTTTTTTTTATTTTTCAGAACTTTTTTTTAAATTAATTGACAAACGTCTCACTTTTCCACATCTCTTTACATTTTCCTAGTTGCTGTACGTTACGTAATGAAAATTATGGTGTGAAATTGATTATGAACCGGTTCATATTCCGCTTTCACAATTGGATACTCTCGTTGGGAATTTCATTGTTGTGAACTAACCGTCAGTTTTATATGGACATTTTATTTCCACTCGACCTGAGTACTAGGCTGGAGGAGTATCAGGCTCTTGTGACTATTTCTTGTGACGATTGTTGTGACTCAATCAATTTTTTTGAATTCTCCGACAATCACCACATCAAAGGTGAATTTTGTAGTGTCAATTGCAACAGCTGATTAGACTGCTTTAGTGCTTTTAGACGAGAGCGATTTTTAATCTTAAGTTTCTCTTTTGGTTTCCTACTAATTTCCAAGTATCTTTTAAACGCTGGAATTTTTAATGAATATGTTAACTTTGTGCAAGCGAAAAAGTATCATCTCTCTGTACTCTTTACTCCACTAGCTAGCTGGGCTAGTGGACGACGAATTGGAAATTAAACACACTCGAACAATATGGAAAAGCACAATGGAGTATGAGCGATTACGCTGCAATTTGTTCAACCTCAGCAATTTTGTCTACACACACGTCCCATACCAACGTGTTTTTAAATAGTAAGAGGAAATTGCATCGTTTAAGAGCAGTCTTATTATTAAAAACATAAAAAAGATTTTCAATTGGGTCATACAAATTTATTTATTTAAAAATTAAAAGCAAGTTTCCATATTATATAAATAAATAACTCCGTTCATACATTATGTTATTAAAATGAAATTAAAAAACAGCTTGAAGTGTATGGATACCACGCAAAAGAAAAAAAAAACAAACAAAATGTAAGAAAAAGTAAACAACAAATCTTATAAAATCAAAGCAATGGAATAGTTTGTATTAAAACTAAAAAACAGACAATTGATTTTTGTTTACTTAAAAAAAACTGCCAACTTTAGTGTATTACAACTCACTATAGTGAATACTCGCTCGTGTGGCCTCAAGGCGTAACCACATTCAATATTTTTTGCAAAAAGTGAAAACATGCGCTAGAGATGCCTCTTTGCAAAAAAGAGTACGAAGTTGTGTTCGATATGTCATTTCAGATTGATTTGACAGATGAAATACTCTTTTTTCCCACACAGGCATCTCTAGAGCATGTTTCTGTTTTTCACTTTTTGCAAAAAGTGTTGAATGTAGTATGTAAATCTAAACATAGTTCCTTACAAACAAATAAATTAAACCAACACAAATAAAAAAAAAACATATTTGAATTAGAAAATTTAACAACACTCTTTGAGTTTCCCTTTTTCGTGTATGCAACAAATCTGGAATACAGTTTTTAAAATGTTTCCATTGGATTGTGGAAAATATTTCCAATTCAATGCAATCGGACCCTAATATAAAAATCTAATTGTGATTTAAACCGCTTAGCGCTACAATCGTTATGAAGATGAAAACCAAAAACATAAAAATATTAAAAATCAAAGTGACAGCTCGGCGTTTTATTTTTCTGTGGTAGATCAGAATTCAGAAATTTTCCAAAACATTTCCGGAAAAAAACTAAGGAATTAACAAATCTAAGAATCAATAAAAAATTATTAATTAATTCATTGAAATTTTAAAATGGATAAAAAATCCAAGGAAGCTCTACGTCGTTACAAAAAAGCCCGTGCTGCTCAATCCAGCTCAGATAGTTCCAGTAGCTCCGATTCGGATTCTGGCTCCAGCAGTGGGTCGTATTCATCGTCGAGCACTGAAAAGAAACCCGGCCACCGCAAGAAGAAAGGTCGTGATAGCAGCTCATCGGGCGATGAACGTCGAAAGCGTGAAAAAGGCCATTCGTGTCATCAGAAAAAACTCGAAGCTAAACGAAACCACTTGAAGAGGAAACTACGCGAAGCTAAGGCCGCTAAAAAGAGAGCTCTGGGCACAAATGCAGTGCGTCGTCGGGCAGGCAGTGCAAGTCCAAATAAAATCAAAGTTCCAGGCGAAAAGAAGCATATGCGTACGGATAGTAAGGAACGACTGCGCCACGCTGCTGAGCGAGAGAAAATGCGTGTAAGAGAACGTGAACGCATTCGTAGTCGGTCTCCAAGAACTCTTGCAAAATTAGAGGCCAAGATGCGGGCTAGAAAGTCACCCGTTGCAGCTGTATCACGGCATCAGCTGTCGCCTCGCGAGAAGATTATCATTCAGACAAGAACTCGTGAACGAACTCCTGAAAGGAAGCGTGATTTAAAGATCCGGCTTGATGATTCCAGGGAACGCGAACGCAGGGACAGAGAGCGGGCAGAAAGGGAAGCCGAACGACAGAAGGAGCGTGAGGAAGCCCTAGCCAGATGCCAGGAAAGGCAACGAGAAAGAGAAAGACTAGCCAGGGAGAAATTACGCCGAGAAAAGGAAAAAGAGTATGCCGAACGTGGCGCAGACCGACTGCTTCCACGACCAGCTGAACGGGAAATGGCTTTGGCACAAGCCAGAGGCTATGGCAGCCGTGAAAGGTCCTTAGAGGATGAGGGCAGGATTCGTCATGGCCACGCAAGCCGGATAAGGGATCCAGCTTATGAGAGGGAGCGCGAGTATTTGGCTGCCGAGCATCATCGGGTCCCAGTACTAGAACGTGATGAAAGAAGGGAACGGGATTACTTGGTTATTAGACGTAGAGAGGTGCTTAGTCCAGGACCCTATCGAGATGAGAGGGATTTATATTCCGAAGAAGAAAGGTAAGTAATGGTTGATAAACCAATAATATTCAACATTTGTTTGGTCTAGCGAAATGAGAAGGAGGCCATCGATGTAATAAATTCTTTTGCAGGCATTTAAACCTGAAGTCAATGGATACCATCATTCTTGAGATTCAATCAATTTAAAGAATACATTCCGATATAAATGTATTCACATATTACGTCTTACATTATTAATTGTTGTTTTCATTCCAGGGCTGCTTATGCACGGGCATTTGCAGAAGAAGAGCGCCGTCGTGATCCTAGGTGGGATCCCAGAGAGTTAGAACTCCTAAATGACCGTGAGCTTGAAAAGCTTTATCCACCTGTCCGTCGAGGCGAGGACTGGCCTGAGGAGGACCGATGGGATGACAAGAACTGGGGACGCGGCAAATCAAATCGCCCTTCATCCGAGCCTGACTGGGATGCTGAAGAATTTGCGGGTGGTTCTCGTCAGCTTTGGGAAGAGGCACGAGAAAAGCGAGAACGTGAACGCGCCTTAGACCATGTGCAGTCTCCTAGTTCGGGCCGTTCCGGACGCTGGCCACAACAAGATTGGCGTGGTGGACATGCACAACCAGGTGAATCGGGCAACAGTCATCGTAAGGGAGCCAACTACCGGCATGGTGGTCCGCAGCTCGACTATTTGCACGATCGTCAGAAGTTCCGACCACATCCTCCACCTTTGATGGCCATTCACAGTGGCTACCATCCTCCGTCTAGGCAGTTTCCGTCAAAACGTCAAATGACCTACACAAACCCTAATTTGAAGAAGAAGCTGGGCGGACCAACTACACCCGGAGGAACTGCAATTCCATCGTTGTTGGCCTTGCCGCCAATTCCGCCACCAACAATCAGCGAATTAGTTGCAGCTGAAAAGGAGCAACAGCCTCTTATGATGGAAGTGAATGAGCCAAGTCCAGCTATGATCCTTCCTCACCATGACGAGCCACCCAAGAATATCGAAGAAATCGTAAAGCCTGAGCCTGAAGAGAAAGCTCCATCGGAAGTAGTAAATGAAGAAGTAAAAGTACCAGAAGTCGAGGAAGAAGGTGCTTTGCCTGAAACCACTTCCGACACTGAGCCGGTGGCAGTCAAAGAAAATGAACCCTCAGAAGCAACGCCCAATTCTGAAACAGTTGTGGATCAAACTCCAACAGCTGCTGCAGTAACAGAAGAACATCCAGCTGAAAGTGAACCAGTTCCAGATGATCTTAGTGAAATATCCGACAGCGATGATGAAATTCTAGATAAATTGGAAGAAAGTAAGCCTGCAATAGATCAACCAGCTGCCGAAGCAACAGGAGAAGTTGCCTCGGAAAAACAATTGAATGGCAGTCCAATGAAGGATGCCGTCAATGACGACTCCAAACCGGAAGCAATGGATGATGATCTGTTGGACTTTGAGGAAATTTCTGATGGTGAGCTGGAGGAGGATTCCCGTACTAAGGGTGTTGGCGATGCTCTTGGAGTCGATTGGGCATCGCTGGTCAAAGAAGCCAAGGTCCCCATATTGCATCCATCAGAGCGGACAACTGCCAAAGAGAAGTGGCAGGCACATAGAATCATCTTGGATGTGGGTATATCACTCAAAATGGCTGGCGAAGAGTTTGGCAAACGGCTTTTGAGTGAGGCCAAAGCGAAATTGGACACGAAACTAGGCGAGACAAAACCGATCAAAATGGAAATCAAAGAAGAATCGACAGAGCAGGTGGCCACTGAAGAAGGTGATGACGTCAAGAGTAAGATAAAGTTAGAAAGTGCTGTAGAAGTCAACGAGCGGCAGGACTTTGATGTAAATCGATTACGCCCCTTGGCATTCGCACAAGTTGGCGAGAGGGCCAAGCAAGCAGAGAAAAGAGCTTTGATAATTGGTGCATGCGGGCCAAACAGTCGGGCTCTAAGTGCAAGGTACGACTTAAAGCTGCGACGGCAACTATGTGGTTTGCCGGCATTGGAGTGTGACTTCCGTCGTCCCGCAAGTGAGAAGATAAAATCAATTGCATTGGCCCTCTTCCAAAGAACAATGGAAGTGAAATAGGGCGATAAGGATCGTCAAATATAATATTTCAATTGAACACACTAGCTGTTTTTTAAAGTATTTAAAGGATTTTTAGTTGATAAATAAATTTAAGATTGATGTGTAATGCAAGTGGCTGTTATCTACTCGTTTTATTTTTTTTTTTCAGTAAACTACGATAAAAAAAGCGCATAACTGGGTCGCACGTACTTGCTCTTATGTAGGATCACACTGAATTTAGAGACTCATTATAAACTTTTTCATCTGATTTTAAAAGAAATTAATTCGTTATGGGAAGGATAGTATCATGTGGGCACAGAAAATTAACAGCGTCGTATACATTTATACATGCATGGATCTTGTAGTTTAAACTGGGAAAATTGTTTAAAATAAATATATTTCGAAAAACATTTTTAAAACCTTTAGTGCATACAAATTGGCATTTTGCCCGGCGATCTCACTACTCACTTGGACTCATCAGTTGACTAGTGAGAGCCTTGTAAAGTTCTGTTCAACTTACACGTTTTTTTTTGACAACAGTGGACAAAGCTGGAAATTTTATTGCCGATGGCCAGGGATTTTTATATATCAGGGTGCAGGTGAATTTATTGTGTTGGATAGAGTTGAAACTTTCGAAGGAGTGAAATTCAAGGTATTTTGGCTTGAGCGTGATAACTGTGTGGCTAAGTTATTACGCCAGGATTAAAAAAAAAAAAAACACTAAGTACAGTATCAATAAGACCTGCCTATGTTAATGTAAACGGCTCTGAAGTGCTCTAAACGTTATTTTAAGTCACCAGGATTGAGCTTTTAGACCAACTGGAATTTTGTTACCTGTTGAACATCGTCGTGTCGATGTTTACATAAAACGAATATCGTTTGTAACGCGGCGTATTCGTTAAATTGCGATTACAAGTAAAGAGTATCGTAAAAAAAACGATACACGTATTTTAACTATAAACGAGTGCCTTCAGCTTTCGTTTTCGAGTTTGTTGTCGGTCTCAACGATTTCTTCAAGAACTTTAACTGGTCACTATGCTTCCTCGGTAGTGACGTAGACTCCAGTGCAGATATGATTACAAACTTAATTCTTTTTGGAATGAGAAATTTTTTCCGCAATAGGGAAAAATCTATCAAACCAAAAGAAAACTCATATTTTGATTCGAGCTGTAAAGAGGTTATCCGGGTTAGAGAAGTAAGTTTCCGAAGTTAAAAGGCCAACCCCACTGAGGAAAACCACAATAAGTTCAAACAAGCTAGACAGACCTGTAACGTCCATATTCGACGAACCAAATTTTTGCATGACCAAAAATTAAAGAGAAAAATACTACAATGTCCCAAAAGTAGTCAAAATTTTTGGTCATTTGCAAAAAAAAAATACGAAATACTACCTCGTCTTCGGTTCCAACGCTCGTTTTCAATGACACCCCTGCTGTTAGCTAGTTAGAGAAAGCCAATTTGCTTGCAGCACAGTTAGCTGTTAATTCGGCGTTGCCAGTAAGTGTTATGACTCCCCCTGTTGCAAGAGTTCTTAAAGACCTTGATGTACATAAATCCCCTGGCCCGGATCGTATCCCTCCTATTGTTCTGAAAAGGTGTTCTTCAAGAGGGCAAAACCACTGCGTAAGCTTTTCCATCTGTCCTACTCTACTGGTCTCGTTCCGAGTGGATGGAAAACGGCATTTGTCCAGCCTGTCCCTAAAAAAGGCGAATCTTCTTCACCCTCTAACTATCGTCTAACTGCACTTACGTCCCTTCTTTCCAAGGTCATGGAAACGCTGATTAATCATCAGCTTAAGAAATATCTTGAAGAACGAAAGCTTCTAAATGACCGGCAGTATGGCTTTCGTAGCAATAGGTACACTGGTGATCTGATGGTATATCTCACCGAACAGTGGCACAAATCTTTACATCGTTTTGGCTAAAGTAAGATTATTGCACTTGATATTTCAAAAGCGTTTGATAGAGTTTGGCATCAAGCTCTCTTATCGAGAATGCGTGCATTTGGTATTGATGAATCTCTTCTTCGTTGGATTAGAAATTACCTTTCTAACCGCTCAATACAAGTCGTATTGGATGGTTTTAAGTCTGATATTCATAACATAAATACTGGTGTGCCCCAGGGCTCCGTTTTGTCTCCGACTCTCTTTCTCATTTTCATCAATGATCTTTTGTCTGAAACTTCTAATCCATTAAATTGTTTTGCTGACGACAGTACCCTCAGCTTTTCATATGCGTTTCTAGATTTATATCCTTGTCCTTCGGATGTGGAACTAGAGCGGCAGCGTATGATAAGCTCATTAAATTCTGATCTTGATAGCATTGTGCAATGGGGAATCAAAAACCGCGTAGAATTTAATGCTTCAAAAACTCAATGCTGTCTCCTGTCGTTGAAGCGAAACCCACCATCCATGCCGCTATCCATGAGCGGTAACTGTATTGAAGAAACTAAACAGCTTTCAGTTCTGGGAATGTACATCACAGACCACCTTTTGTGGAATGACCACATATTTAACGTTGCCAAAAACGCTGCTAAGTTTTTAGGTTTTCTTCGGCGATGCAAAAAAATTTTCTCTCCTTCTGATCTGGCTATAATCTACAAAGCCTTTATCCGTCCTAGGCTTGAGTATAACTCCCACATCTGGGCAGGTGCTCCTATAACTCACTTGAATCTTTTGGATAGAATTCAAAATAGAGCTTTTAACACGATAGGCGATAGAAATATAACAGATACAATTACTACTCTGGAACACCGCCGCAGTGATTCATGTCTTTCTTTATTCTATCGCTATTTTTACAAACAGTGTTCTAGCGAAATAGCCAGTTGCATTCCTCCCCTAAAACAATTCCACCGTAATACTCGCGCTTCTAGGAATGCACATCAGCTTACCCTTGAGCCCAATTTCGGACGTACAGTCAAGTACAGAGATTCTTTCTTTAGCCGCACAACTCGAATGTGGAATGCTTTGCCTAGCTCTATTTTTCCCTCCCATTGTAATATACAGAAATTCAAAACCAATGTGCATCGGTTTCTCCTTTTAAACCCTTCCCTATTTTCCTAACGCTCGCACTATGTTTATCGTTATAAGGGTAGTCATAACCCCTTGAGTGCGAGCATACAAAAAAAAATTGTATTTTTGTTTAGTTTTGTGTTGTTTTGAGTGAGGTAAGGAAAAATGTAAGAAAAATAATAAATTTAGTATGATTGCATTTTCGTTTTTTATAATCGCACTACGCGCTGACTTTCGTTTCTCTGGGCTTCGTTTTTTCTGCCGTGCGTTTCGTAATACCTACATAAAAAGGCCCCAGCTGCAAAATTTTCACCAACGACCTGGATGTTGGACGAGTTGTCGTCACTGTTGGAACATTTTGAACAACATAGAATGTGTAAATAATTGACCGGCGAAAGTTTTTTTTATTAAATCTCCCAATCGTACAACTGATTTGTATTCCCCATTGAAAGTAATATTCCCAGAGTCTAAGGATATGTTTTTACTCTACGGAGGGCTATGGCAGTGCTGACGGATAGGATGGAGTTATAGGCATATACAGTGGCGAAGCGTCCTATTGTTCATCAGACAATATTATTACCATTTATCCATCAACTTAACCACCCACAAAATGATTTGTACCTTTCCCCTTAGGATTAAGTTCCACAGTACCTATATATCCCAGTTTCCAACATCCAACTCGTGCAACCCTTTCGTGCACTCAATTTAAATCAAAACAATATAATAGCTGCTGAAATCCTTCCCATTCCACTCATACAACATCTTCAACTCGTTCAAATACTTGAGCAACGAAATGTATATGGTATGCGTATTCACATCCATATTACCGATACACACAAAATATCCCACACATTAGGCGTGTTTTTTTTGCAAGTCCATATGGATTTGTCGAAAAAAACGACATCGGGACTTAGGAACTTCTTACTTACAGTACGTAATTATCTGGACTTAGCTAAGTCTATATGGATTTAAGTTGTTGTTGTATTTACGTGTAAAACTATTAGTCCCGATGTCGTTTTTTTCGACAAATCCATATGGACTTGCAAAAAAAACACGGCTATTGTCATTTGACCATCAAACATCAACTCGTTCAAATGGGTTGGGAACAAAATGTGTGCACCAAGGCTATACAAAAAAAAAAAAAAAAATGCAAAACGTATGAACCATTTCGTTCAAGCTATTTTTGAACGAAATCAAGCAATTGTGCGTTTTAAGGCTTAACTCCATAAGTCAAAAAGTACTTTTGTACAAAAGTAAAAATGTTTTTTTTCCCGCTAGCGCAGTTGTTTTGAGAAAAAGAATATACAATTTTTTTTTTAAACCAAAATTTAATCTTTCTGCATCATTTTTAAAAGTTTTCCAGCCAGAAAAACTATTCCAAAATGAGTTTGAAAATTTTCACTTTTGTACTTTTTAGGCTTATGTAATTAAGCCTTTAAGATTTTACATTCAAACTGTGTGTGATTGTTGTTTGGTTGGAAAAGGAAATTGTTGTATGTGGATAATCTCTGGTTGCAAGGTTGTATATTGTTTTATATGCCGATTTGGTTCTATTCGTGCTGAAAGAATATGAACGAAATTTGAAATTTTATTTTGTGCCATGGATTGATTTATTTGATAAGATACGGCTTTTTCAATGAAAAACATTTTTGATACGCTGCGTGTAAAATTTGACATACGGTATAAAAATGACAACGTGTAGTGAATTGAAACAGATTTTGAAGGAATAATGTTTTTGAAAAGATAAAACTTCGGAATGATAATATGGTTTAAGTTTGTCCTGAAATATAAGTTCTAAGTAGGTATGTGAATAATTCCTAATTAGATATAATAATAAAACATTCCACTTAACAAGATAATCTGTTGGAATATCGTTTTCCACAAACATCGAGCAAACAGTTAGATAAAAGTTGTAAAAAAATTTTGTATGGAAGTGTAATAAAAATTTTGTTGAACAAATCAAGAAGGTTTGAATTAGAATACCTATCGATATGTAGCTATTTCAATGTCAATTTGTAATTTAATAAAATAGAAAAACATGAACTGAACGACTAGAATTTTTACTCACACGTCGCCACTGGGCATATAGAAGGGTTTTCTTAGCTGGTCGAAGGTATAGAGATTAAATATGATGGGCCCAAGATTAAATAGTAAGACCCCTAAAATAACTTATTTGATTTAAAAAGTTGCAGTTTTTTTTTGTTGATAAAATTCACGTCTGCCTATTGTGAGTTTTACCCGAATGAAGTTTTGTTCGCCTTCAAAAAAGAAGTGAAAATAACATTACATTCTGCACGAAATGAATGTTCACAACAAATGGATTCTTTCGATCATGAAATTAAGGGGGAAACTAACAATAGGCGAAAAGTGAAATGTCAAATTTTCCGGTTGGAATGTTGTTGGGGTGAAACTCACAATAAGGCTGAATAACATTTTTTTTACGATTTCAAAAATAAGTACTGTTTAAAGTTTGCATTCCAAAGACAAAAGTTTTAAATAAATAATTTGAGGCTAATTGAATGAAATATTCACGTAAATCGAAAGTTTCCCTTCGTATAGCAGAACGGAAAGGAACAGCCAATCGAAGGCTTTAAGAGTAGTTGGAGTGGAAAAGAAGTACACCGAACATCCAAGCTAAAACGACATTACAGGATTTCTCAAACTGCATTATCATTAATCTTAACGTATGGGGAACGAGTCACGAAAATGTATTTCTTAGACATCTTGGAATTTCTATAATTACCACAGATTTGACCAAAATAAATTACTAAAATTTTAATTTAATGAATCTTTATTATTTTCCAACTTATTAATTTTACGTTTTATGTATTTTTTGTTCCGTTCTTTTATCAAAAAAGATAAAATATATAATAATACATCCTTGTTCTTTCTATTTTGTTTTGAATAAGAAAAAAAGAAGCTTAAATTTAATTCATTTTTTTTTTTAATATTTAAACTACTATTCAACTATAACTATGTTTGTTTAAAATATATAAATTTACAAAAAGAAAAATAAAAAGTATCAAGCATAGTTAAACATAACTTTCTTAAAGATAGTATTTGGTGCATTCACATTTTCGTCTCAAACAAACAATAGTTTTGTTCAATTTAATTTAATTAAGTTTACATTTTAATCAATCGAAAAAAGCTTTATTTATCTTCTAAATATAACGATCTATTTTGTTCTTCTTTGTTTTTTTTTTTTTAAATTTGTGTTGCATTTTGTCTACTTTTTTATTTTATAAATAAGATTTTGTTTGATGGGAAATAAATTATTATAGTTTAAGGTATTAATTTTTAAGTCTTAATATTGAATATAATTTTGTGTGTGTATGTGTGAAGTGAATGATTTTTTTTTTTAATGCAACAGTGAATTCAAAAATGTGACTCAATAATATTGTGAATTTTTTTTAAGGAACAACAAATCTTCATAAACTACGTGTGTACTCGTGAGAAAAACTTGCCAATTTCCAAATAGAGTTCTCCAAAACAACAACAATAAATAGTAATGCAGATAACAATTGCTTTTGTTTAAAAGGTTTTTATAACAAATGTTACATACAAAAAAAAAATAATGTACAATGACTAAGGAAAAAAGAAACTTATAAATGTACATAAACTATATATAATGTAATTATAAAAAAAATACTTTACAAGCTAAGTGAATACCGCAGGCATTACGAAGTAAAGGAGATGAGATGAGGTTGTGGATGGTCTTGTGCTAATCCGAGGGTGCACTGCCGGTTTAACACTCCAATACTCGGATGTCTTTTTGTACAACATAGAATTTATGCTTTTTACCGAACAGACCCCAGATTACTGCAACATTCTCGATGACAATATTCACTGGGATGGTACAAATTGCACCCATAACACACAGCAGGAATCGCAGTAATCCAAAGCGATATAGTGAAAATGATTTGATGACGCCAAAAACGTACATGTAAATATTAACGGCTGCAATGAATGCGCATACAAAGTCCATTAGATTCGGACATGGAATCGGATAGAGTCCTGCAAAGATGATATTTGATGTGGACAGGGGCATTGTGACCCATGAGTAAACGCTAATGCCTAGCAGGAGTTTGTGCTTTAGGGGGATGATTTTTGAGTGAACTACAAGCAGAATTCCCTGGAGCCAACGCTTACGTTGTTGCAGAAAGTCCAAAAGTGTGAATGGCGATTTCTCGTACATTTCACCTTCGATAAAGTTGAATGAGTATCCTTGGGCAAAGGCGCGCATAGCGAAGAAGCAATCCTCGGCCACGGATCCGTCGATGCCATTGTCGAATGAGACCTTACGTTCGGCGCCGACCTGTAACAAGAAATACAAAAAAATATTATTTATTTATTTTATCTTTGAATGCGAGGGTAAGTGAGATATTTATACAGTTCTTAACATAATATGGGTTACGAAGAAAAGGAATCCAACCCACTCAATCAGAAAATCTTGTATTTCAACCTTTATTTGACCTCTATTTAGTGAAAAAAAAACAAACAAACATTTTAGTTTTCAACATTTTAATATTGCGGAATTTCTTTAATCTTTATGCGAGATTTATAAAACGAGATTTTGAATTGCACTACCCAGCATGCTTTATTGGTACGAAATTGTGTTTTACCAACTTCAAGCAAAAAAGATACTTGTACATCGTGTGGTTAAAACTCACGGTTAAGAAGCACATCGTTCTTCATGCAGCTTCAAGTGCTTCAAAAACGCATTACTATTTACTAGATTCATAGAGTTTTCAAGTCCAATACCCAGTAGCATTCCTAAACTAAAAATATTTCTTTCATAATACTTAAGCTTCTAGAAATTATTATCAGTTAGCTAGCACTTGAGTCTCATTTCCGAGAAACTGTAAAGTAAAATTTTGATTTATTCAGCCACACGACAAGAATGTAAAAATAAAAAAAAACATTAGGCATCGCTATTTCCTTTTACATTTCAGCCTAACGCTCGCATTGTGTTAAAAATGTTAAGTGTAGTCATATCGCGTTTAGTGCACGTAAGTTATAAACACAAACAGATACATAGCAATAGCTTCAGGATGTGTTGCCAGATGAGGTTGGTTAAAAAAACATCTCCTACAAACACCAGACATTGGAACAATAAAACACCTAGGTGTCGAAAAAGTTGAAGTCATGAGATCTCAGCAACTATATCCACCAGTCTAGGCTATGATATATCACAAAGATTCTCCTTTTCACAACTTTCCAATCTAATGATTTGTTAAAGAGAATTTTTATTCTAAAAATACCTATAAATAAATACAACAGAACGTTCAATGCAGTGACGATTTTTTTTATAAATATTCGTTATAGAAATTTTTAAATAGATAAGAAGTTTTTGATTTTATCAAACTAATTCTTCTTTTTTCAAGTTATTTCCTTTATCAAAACCACCCATAGAAACTATGCCTTATATAAACAGCACCGAGATAGTAAAAAAAAAAGGAATAGAAATATAAATTAAATAAATAATGATTAAAAGCAATAATCACCAACACCCGATGATGACTTGATAATAATAATTTTCTGCCGTAATTTAACTACGCGATTAATGGCGGACGGAGGGAATTTTCATTATTGAATAGCTCACTAGGTCAAAGCTCAATTTATTTACGCTACGCTAAGTAAGTGGTCATTTTTGTGGAAATGGAATTTATTTAATTGTTTTCTTAAATTAACGAAACATCACTCTCTCCAAGTTGGACACATGCCAAATTTCTTGTCTGGCCAAATTAATTGTTGTTCTTTTAATTTGTTGTAATTTCAAGTTTCTAACTATGTATGTATGTAGGGATCATTAATATGAAGCTTTGATGTTATAATTTCTATTTATTTTTGTATCTTGGAAAAATGTAACAAAATAATGATCACGAGAATGAGTTAATTAGATGGATTTTTCAATTACTTGAAAATGTGATTGATCGGTTTAAAAAAAAACTTTAATAAACAAAATGTTTTCTATACAGTGGGAACTCTTATTTCTGACTTGTTTATGGGTTAAGGGTTCCATATTTGTTGGTATGGTAGTAGCGCTATCTGATGGCAATAACATCGTCGTTTTCGAAAAAACTACGGTCTCTCACAGACAACGACGATGTTTTCGGTTGATCTTGTGTTTCGATGACTCAAGGGCGTTGGGTGATTGTTCACTGAATCGGTCGACTCAAATTTAGCCACCAAACTTTGGATAAAATCGATTTGGCAGAGCAAACATTTAAACCGTAAAATGAACGCAACGCATGTATCGTTACCCCAAAAGATTTTGATAGATATTAAAGTTTTATCATTTGGACGTTCTGTTCAATCGTGTAACTTGTTATGGTGATTTGGCATCAGTAACTGACAACAGATTTGAACAGATGTCACCAAAACAACTTGGCCGCCACAGGTCGCCAAAATCTATTCGCTCCAATTACAAAACTCTATTTTGGCGTCGTTGAATGCACTTTGAAGTCCGATATTATTTCTTTTCGAGGAGTAATTCGATCTTAGAGAGAATTGGCTGTTATTTTGTATTTACTTAAACTTCCTTGACAAAAATTGAAGATATCACAACACTATAATAATAAACGTGCGGCAGTTCTATGCATCTAACAATTTCCAGGTATTTTTAAAACCCTATTTCACACTCACCTGGCTAGAATAATAATAAGCATAAAGAAGAAGAATTGAAATAAAAAGAAGAATCTATGTTCTTAAATCTTGAGAAGTACCTATAGATCTGGTAGAAGATTGTGATGTGTATAAAAAAAAACATGAAGTTTTCATTATGGCTATATAATGCATAATTGAAAATGACTACAGTCTCGCTTTGCATGCTAAATTAGCTTGAAGCGTGTAAGTACTTAGGCATTTATAGAAAAAAGAAATAACAATAACGAATTAATTTGCATTTAAATTTGTGTATAATTGAATGATCAAAAGGTTGCGATTTATAGATGTAGATTACACTGCTACAAGGTCTTTTAAAAGAAAATAATATGAACAAACCAAATTCCACGATTGCAATGAGCAACTTATAGCTGAACAAAATTAGAAATTAGTGTTGAAATGTCAACAACACCAGCTTAACAAAACAAAAAAGACTCCACACCATCTAGAGTATTCCAGATAATGCACAAGGATTTTATCGATTATATCAAGCCAAATAGAACCCTATACAGGGTGTCCCGTAATGAGTGGATAATACTGCAGCTGGTGATAGCTGGCCTTATGACTGCTCAGAAAAAAAATATAAAAAAAATATTTTTCTTGTGGTCTCCATGGTATAATTTATTTTCGAAAAATGTTAAAAAATTCAGGGTCTCCTAAAATACCTAATTACAACGGCCACCCATAAAGGATTCTTGTTATTTTTGTATTTTAATAATATTCTTGAATAACCGTTATAAATGATGGGTAGTAAATTTTAACACCAGCTGATGCATTTTTTGTGTTATAATTTTTTAAAATAATTTTTTTATTCAAAAATAATTCAATATTTTTTTTCACCAAAGTTTGAAAATTAATAAAGAGAAAAAAATGTATGAGGACATAAGTGGCAAATTTGATAAAAATTGGCCTGTTTAATGTACTTTCCAAAATGGTATAACACATGTTTGTGTCTACAACCATGCCCAATAAAATTGGCATTTAATCTACTAAAGTAGTTTTTTAACATTTTATCAGATGAAATTATGTTACAAAGTTAAGTAAACACTACGACGACGAATGAAATAAATTTTAATTTTTATTGCATTTAAAAATAACCGTTATTGAATAAAGGCACTAACACATAACACATTAAATTGGCTATTAATCTACTAGAGAAGATTTGTAACACTTTCTCAAATAAAACTTGTAATAAAATAGGCATTAAAATGCATATAAAAGTATTATTTGCAAATATTGTCAATTCTCTGTCATTACGTAACGTATAACGTTGTTATACTGGTTTCGTCACTTAAACGAATTTTTGAATTTGATTAAATTAATACTGATTAAGAATGTCACAGTATACGCCGCTGGAGTATGCGAATATGCATTTAATATACGGGGAATGTAGAGGAAGCGCTAACGCAGCTGCAGCTCTCTATAGAGAGCGATATCCAAATGCGCGACATCCGGACTATCGAGTGTTCATCAGAGTCCACCAATGTTTTTCAGAAGGACGAATGCCTGGTAATGGACTGGGCGGTACTAGCGGAGGACGTTTACCGCGAGAAGAAATTGATCGTATTGTGCTGAATGAAATTGAAGCAGATTCAACTACATCACACGGGTGATTGCAAGACGAACAGGGATAGGCCGTCTGGGCCCAATTTTGTGGCCACCACGTTTGCCAGACCTAAATCCTTTGGACTTTTTCTACTGGGGATGTCTGAAAGAAATGGTTTATACTAAACCAATTACATCCATTACGGAATTGCGTCGTCGTGTTCAAGACGCTGTGATGAAAATAAATGAGCGCCAATATGCTTGTTTTATTGAGAGGTCCTTCATTAGAAGATGCAGAGCCTGTATCACAGTGAATGGGGGACAGTTTGAACATTTAATATAAATTTATTTAAATTACAAATATATCATAATTTTTAATACTGTTGTTTTTATTTATCGCATTTCCCATACCTAAATCAAAACCTTTTTGAAAGTGCATACTATTATTTTAGTTAGTGAATTTAGCAGACATAATAGTGACACTGGTATATCTATTGACTTTTCCTTCCAACTCAATTTTTGTTGTCATCAAACATCAAAATAAATATTTAATCATTTTTTTATTAAAAAATTAATTAAAAAAATTATTAAAAAAAAATCCAGCAACTAGTGTTAAATGTTAGTGCCTTTATTTAATAACGGTTATTTTTAAATGCAATAAAAATTAAAATTTATTTTATTCGTCGTCGTAGTGTTTACTTAACTTTGTAACTTAATTTCATCTGATAAAATGTTAAAAAACTACTTTAGTAGATTAAATGCCAATTTTATTGGTCATGGTTGTAGACACAAACATGTGTTATACCATTTTGGAAAGTACATTAAACAGGCCAATTTTTATCAAATTTGCCACTTATGTTCTCATACATTTTTTTCTCTTTATTAATTTTCAAACTTTGGTGAAAAAAAATATTGAATTATTTTTGAATAAAAAAATTATTTTAAAAAATTATAACACAAAAAATGCATCAGCTGGTGTTAAAATTTACTACCCATCATTTAGAACGGTTATTCAAGAATATTATTAAAATACAAAAATAACAAGAATCCTTTATGGGTGGCCGTTTTAATTAGGTATTTTAGGAGACCCTGAATTTTTTAACATTTTTCGAAAATAAATTATACCATGGAGACCACAAGAAAAATATTTTTTTTATATTTTTTTTCTGAGCAGTCATAAGGCCAGCTATCACCAACTGCAGTATTATCCACTCATTACGGGACACCCTGTATACTGAGAGTTACACCTCATACTCAGTCACTGAACTGGTGCCCTCAGGATGTACGAATATTCTTTACCAAGGTCTGCTCCCAGCCCCAGCAGGAAATTACATTGCTGAGCTTGCTGGGCTTAAAAGAGCAATTCAAATATCCTGTAACTGGTCCGAAAAAACTCTTATTTGCATGGACGATTTGGGAGTTTTGAACGAGCTCAAAAAATAAATTCTTTAGGGGAGAATTTGGCTGGAAAACTACAGAAAAGGAAAAAGGGTTAAAAGCTAAAATTTTTTACGAATCCACCTTTCCCAAAGAGTTCATATTCCATACCACGTAGAGAGCTAACAAGAAAAGAATGCATCACTCTGTTTCATTTCAGAGTTCGTAAAACCTTTTTTAATACCCAACACTTATGTATATAACCGAAGTGAAGCAGAACAATGTGTAAACAGGAGAGTAGCTCTGACTTTTCAACACATTTTTATAGAATTCCCTAAATCCAGACTACCTTCAAACCAATTAGACTTATCAAAACAACTGGCTGACCTCCTTGATCCTACAAACTTAAATAGAACGAAGAATATCAATACTAGATATACACCCCTGCATGGAAAATATAATGACATATAAAATTATATAAAAACAAAGGAATATAAACTCAAACGGCGTTACAGGGTCTTTTCACCCTAATGCCTTAACTCTTAAAGAGTTTGTAAATTTATTTTATAAGTTTCTTTTAAATAAAAAAAATTCGGTGGCGCGAAGGCCACCAAAAGAACTATGACCTATTGACTTCAAACTCTCAATCATTCTTGTGTGCATGTTGTTAGTCAGCAGGAATGGAAGGGACCCACAATTTTCTGACGAATGCGAACGGCTAAGATGAGAAGCAATTTTTCATGACAAGAGATATGTGGGTACCCTTGGGTGATATGTCACTTCCTCGCAGGAGGCAGATAACACTGGTTAACAAAATTAACATTTTTCTGTAAACTAGAAAACAGACTATACTTTTCCAAAAGTTTTTCTTGTACTAAACTCGAATTGCTCCCACCAAGCTTCCAAAGAAACCATATATGTACTTAAGAAGCTTTAAAAAGGTCTGAATTTTGTAGGTTTCCTTCATTGGTTAGCTACACATTGAGGGTTCTGAGAGTTTGAAAAACTGTTAGAAGTTAAGAGAAGGGATGGGGAAAAATTTTTGACTACACTGGTCAACTTAGTTTTTTGAACAGAAATCATACTAAACTTTTATAACTTTTTTCGTATGCTAAACTCGAATCCAAGCTTATAAATATAAATAATTAAAAAAATAAACAGAATAGACAACATTATATGTATGTATGTATGTTCTATGCAGCAGAACACACGTATATAGTATGTGTCTTCGTGTCTAGAGTATTTGAATAAAAATTTACCATTTTCAATGGGGAAACATCTATCTTTGTAGCAAAATAGGTAAGTCTATTTGAGTGACTTGAAACATTTTCAAATAAATCGGATACATAATTAGATCTGACTTTGTAGCACTGCTCAAGTACTTTACAAATATAACAAGCTTTCTTTATAAAGTGCCCCCTTAAATAAAACTAATTATTATATTTACAACGTTCAGTCACCATCAACACACTTTAAAAACGGAAAACTATGTTTGAGTCACATTGTTTGATTTCACAAAAGTGAACAAAAATAATTACTAGGACCGGAAATGTAAACTTTAGTTTAATAACTTTTAACCAATACAAAAAAAAAAATTACTAAAGGCACACAGAGGTATCTTTTAAGTTGTCTATTATCTATACTAACTATTTTTGTTGATTCTATGATTCATGTAATTAGGAATTGAATTTACCTCCAGAGAAATCAATGGATTCATTTTTTTGAACTTGAACAATAAGGCTTTGAATCAGAAAAGATTAGAATTTGAATTATATGAGAAACTGGATCGCAAATGGTGGATAAAAAAAGACTTAAGATTAATAATATTTAGCTAGTCCTGAAAATTAAGTTATTTCCGTGAAACAATTTCTGAAGAATCAATTTTTGATGTAGGTACAATTTTATCTAGAAATATTTAAAATTTAGTAATTGTTTTAATTTTTATTTTAAAATTCATATTTACTTACTTGAGTGACGACATAACTTCCTTTCCAGCTGAACAATGGCTTATGGAATAGCTTGAATTGCAGACGCAGTTTCCCCATATCATCACTGACACGAAAACTATCCGCTAATGTGGTCAACCAATTAACAACATTCTCATTGGCATATGTAATTAAGCCTTGCCCGAATGGATGCTTGCCATCGAGTACAAAATTGATAATACCTCTCACGCAATTCTCTGTTAATAAAGTCTCCTCATCGAGATGCACGATCCAATCGTTATCGTTCAGCACATTAACATTGTCCTCGAGACAATATTGTAATGCGCGTGACTTAAACAAAGCACCGGTTTTTGTCTTGTACGTGTTCGGCACTACTATCTCCCGGATTCGTCGGTGCTTGGCCAGATTAACAGCTTTATCGGTAACCACCTCAATGAGGAAGTTTTCCAGTCCCGTGTCCAGACAGATATTCATGTTTCGCAAAACATTTGTCTTGACCAGTTCGGGAAAATCACCACGCGTCACCACCCTTATGCAGATAAAGGGTGCGAGCAGAGGGCTCCCTTTCAGCACTACTTTCTCGGGAAAGGCATTGTAGAAGACCAAGCCGCAAAAGTTGAATAGCACCTGCGGCAGAGTGAGGAACGTGAGGAAACGCAGTAAGTACAAAAGTATCGTTGGTATCTGGCCATATTCAGTCCAGGGATCGACCAGGGTAAATGAGTCCTCGTTGATCTTGATCCCGCCAGAGAATATCTCAAAGAAGATTATCACAATGATGAGCAGGGTGCAGTGCAGTAGATGTCGTGCGTTAGACTTAGAATTCATATTTTATTTTTTTTTGTTTTCTTATTTATGAACTTGTTTTTTTTTTATTATTATTCTTCGTTTTAAGTTTGTGCTTGTTCGTTTTTGTTTTTTTTTTTTTTTTTGTTTTTTACTAAATTTGTTGCAGTGCTTTTGTGGTTAATTTCTTCTAGTGGCTTTAAAGTCTATGATTTATTAATATTGTGGACGAATTTATTAGTATTCTGAACTTAAATTTGTCCGTTTTCAGCTATAATCTCTTCTTTTTTTTTTTAATTAATTTAAATTAATTAATTATTATTATTTTGTTCAAAACTGCAAGTGAGTTGACCTTGCAACAGCGGTAGGAGCAGCAGTCTGTATCCTAAGTATTAATGCGGGCACTTCTTGTGACATCAACAGCACACGAAACGGCGTCGATTCGGTGCTGGGTGGAGGCCAATTCTGGGACATGAGACGATGAATTGAGGCGCCAACTTGAAAATACTATTCAAATGGCGAGCGATGATGGTTTGTGTTTATATTATTCGCGGTATAAGAACGTCAAGCAATTCAGGATGAATTACATGAGTGTTCTTCAGTGCAACAATTGTGCAGCATTTCTGTAAATAAAGAAAAGAAAACAAAAATTAGCTAAGTGAATACAAAGAATACAAAAAAATATTTGTAATAAAATATGTACCTTCTTAAAAAATTTAAGTTTAAAAATAAAATAAATACATAAATGGCACCGATCCGCTTTTTACTCTATCTGGTTCTGGTTGGTATGCAGACAAATTACCATAATTTCTTGCATTTTCTTGCCATTAATAACAGCTTATAGTGTAAATAGTTCAAAATTTGCCAATTTTTTTTGCCGTAAAAATAGTGAAAAGTGCAAGTGACGTTTAATTTTACCATCGGGTAAATATTTTGACATTTTGCAAATAATGACATTTTCAAATCTATCAAATGTAAAAAGTGACAACCATCAAACAATTCCCAAAACTGACTATTTCTACCATTTTTACATTGACAGAGCTGGTAAAAATTAGCAGTTTTAGCAAGTAAACAAACAGAGGTAATAGTTTTTATTGATTGAGCCCTAAAGTCACCGCAAAGAATTTCATCCTTGCTCTTCAAAATATGATTGTGAATTTCTGATTTGATCGACGGCTGATATATGATTGTAATTAGAAGATTGTTTGTCTCTGAATATTGAATAAAATGGCGCGGATGTTAGTGTGTACCGGCATTAAAAAAAAACCCTTTTAACCAATTTCTCGAGACCTACATATTTTACAAAAAAAAGTCTAATGGCCAGTTGCACCAAACGCTTTTAAATATTTATTGCTTCGTTAAATTTTAAAATGGCATTTATCGGTTGCACCAACCAATTTTAGTTTTAAAAGACCGATAAACAAGCCAATACACTAAAATGCCGTTTTCCTCCAGATAAATTTTAAGCGAGTTTTAACGAAAATATTTACACAAAAAAAAAGACATTTCACTTTTGACAGGACATTTGAAAGTTACAAATTAAAACTTTAAAAAAATATTCGCATTACAAACGTTCGCACTATGGTGCCCATTGGATTCAAAGGTGTTGCTAGAACAGTTTCGCTGCTTGGTATTAATATTAATAGCATTTTCTTAGCATACGTATTTCGCACTAGAAAAACACCAGAAAGTGAGAATAAAAGCGATGTGTCTTTATGGATGGCAGTGCTTTGGTTTTGACTAGATTCCAAGCATCTTGGCTCTCACTGCATTCTTCCATTCGAAAAGAGGTCATTCTCATTCCCCAATTTGCAAGTCTGTTTGTCGCGTTTGAGTATTTGTTTTTTGTTCTTTAATGTGGCATCTGGACTTCCATCTTCATCGACGTACATAAAACTATACTATGTTTGCTTTCACCCATGGACTCATCGCGACTGCTTGCACTTCTGTTCGAGTTTGACATCGTTCAGTTTAAAAATCAGCTAACAAAATACAGGGATGGTTCCCAAACAGCATTTTACCTAAAAAATCAGTGAAAGGCATTGGTGCAACCCAATAAATTTATGAGGCCCATACATTTTACAAGCATTTTAGCAAAAACTGGTTTTAGTGGATTTTGGTGCAACTGGCCATAAGGATTTTAATTTTCAATTTTAACTATCGTGCCTGGACGAGTCGAATTTGGACTAAAGGTCGAAAGAAAACATTCGTCTGAATATAATTCATTACAGTCCACTAAAAAAAAACAATGCATTTCTCTTGTTTTCGTTTTCCTCTTCTTCGTATTCTCAATTTTATGTAAATAGGTCTAGACTGTTTGACCAAAACAGTCAAAAATGTGATAAGTAATTTCAACACTTGCCGATTCCACGCAAGCATTTTCGATAAATCTGATGCAAGCTTCGTTGAGCGATTAACCGTTCCAGTATTTCGTTAAAATACAAAAAAAAAATGTTTTTGATTGATACGATATCATCATTGTTTGTATTGTATTTTCTTAATGATGCAAGGACGTTTACTCAAGGTTAATAAATGGTTAATCAATGCCGATGGGTTTTTTAATCAATTGATAAGTTTAATGTTTACTTAAACTCTCCAAACAGTTATAAAAGCAATGTATTATGATTTATGAAATTAATTCACAACTATTCAGTACACTCGCACCCGTTATTAGTAAGCTGTTAGATATCAACTCATAACGGTTTTTTTTTTTTTTAATTTATAGATAAGAAAAATTACACTTACGAACCAGTTTATTATTTTTTTTTATTTTAGTAAGAAAACGACATGCGCGGGTACAAATCAATCATAAATTAAATACTGATTAAATTTCAAATTTAGTATTCATAAGCTAGCTGCGTCGAACTTAATTTGTTTCTCAAGCTTCCAGAGCAGATGTTTAGTTTTTTTTTCTGTGAAGATGCAAACAAAAAATTACCAGAAAGTTCTGCAAACTGGAGTAATGAAGATGGCATAACTCTAAGGACTAGGCCACGCAGTGAGCGACAGCCAACAGAGCGACAAATTCCTGAGCAACCACGTTGGTATTGAGCAACAAGCGACATTCTTAACCGACGTCGATCTGCTTTCAAATCTGTTTTTTTTTTTGTAATTGAATCGTAAGCGACAATCTACAAAGTACTATCGATTACCGATTACAATGTTTGCGAACGTTACTTACCAACAGAATTTTCACAACTAAAGCTGCTCAAAAAAAGTGATTTGCCGAGCCCTAAGATTTTAAGGTAAATTCGGTTGAGTTCTTCGTTTTTCCATCTGCACCCTATCACGAACAAATACAGAAAGAAATACCACAAAATGAAAAGATTAAAAATAAATGGGATTGAAGAACCCAATTTTATCGGCTTCTTCGATTGAAATATCACAAGTTCGATTGTGTTTTTTTTTTTTTTGCAGATAAATATCTTCAACTAAGGTACCTTTAAAGTTTTCCAAGAATACACTTTTTTTCTGATAAGGTGGATTTGGGTTGTCATTTTCGATTAAAATCACAAGTTGTTTATTGTAATTTATAAAAGTACTATAAATCAATAAAATTAATATTCATACTTTCAATTCATTGAGCACGTAGCGCAATTAAGTATAGGGATAGGGAATAAGGGCTTCTATATCTATTTATCAGTTATAGATTTGTTTAATAACATACATAAGGTGTAATTAAGGATTTATTAATCATTATCATGGATAGGAAATAAAAGTCTTTTAAAGCTTACATCAACTCAATACTCAACCTTTAAATGTTAGGGGAAAAATGGTTTTTAATATAATTTTAAAGTGTCAAAAAAGGTTTTTGTTATAAAGATTGGTAACTTAAATAAACAGATAAACAAGCTAAACATTTGTGGTATGGGCCTTATGGGAGAGCTTTATTAAAAGGAGAGAGCTTTATTATTAAAGTGACCATAGACTTGTCAATTATAACAGTTTTGGTTTATAAAAGTACTGTTTATGCAGCCCCGCAGGGCCAGGGCGCTCCGCCGGTGGGCAGACTTCAGGCACCCAGAGTTTTTTTTTTCAAGTCGCGCGAAGCGCGTTAACGCACGCCCACTTTTAATGGCGAAAAACTGTTATAAATTGGAATGTCTCTAGTCTCAAAAATCAAAATTGCCACTGAAACAAAAACAGAACCACTGAGTTATCTACAAATTGTAGGGGCTTTAAGAATGTATAAGCTTTTTAAGAGCTTTAAGGAACAAATACATCAACTTTAGCAGGAAAAGTGTGGTCCCTTGCTGGTTTTTTGTTTTCGTATTATTTGTTTGTTTTAATGTGTTGAAAAACTGCCCAATTTTCGACCACTTTTTGCAGCAATTGGGGCCGTATGTCAGCAATAACGCGCCGAATATTCTCTTCCAAGGCGTCAATTGTCTCGGGCTTATATTGCGCTCAACAAAAGCTTCCTTCAATAAATTGATTGTTTCGTTGGCTGTATGGCATGTAGCGCCGTCTTGTTGGAACCAAAGGTAGTCCTCATCAACATCCTCTTATTCAGGCACGAAAAAGTCATTAATCATGTCTCTATAGCGTTCCCCATTGACTGTAACATTATGGCCGGCTTCATTTTTAAAGAAATATGGACCAATGATTCCCTCTGCCCATAGAGCACACCTTATTAACGTACCCATTCAACCAAAAATGAGCTTCATCGCTGAACAAAATTTTCTTGTGAAAATCGGGGTCAACATCGATCTCGTTTCGATCCCATGTTGCACAATTTGCAAACGTTGTTCAGGAGTAAGTCTAAGTTTGGCAAACCAAAGTGAGCATAAATCAAGTGACAGCTGTCAAAAAGACCAACTCCGAAAAAAGTATTGCCAGATTGAAAACCACACGTCTAAAAAAAAAACACCCTGTATTAAAAGCGTCACAAGTACTAAGAAATTGATTTTTTTTGTTTATAAAAAATTGTGTTTAAAATTTTTTAAATGCATTATTGTTTAAATCATTGAGAATCATCAGATTGCAAAATTTTATCAAAATTGGTCTAACCATGGCAAAGATATACGCGAATAACCCAAAAATAAGACCATATTTTTTCATAAAACGTGGAATACCTAATTCCGTTATGTCAAATTTTTGAGAAAAACCTGAAACGCAGTTTTTTTTATAATTAACTTGGTTATTGCAGGTACGATGGCAGGTATTTGCCGTGAGAGCCGGCATGACGAAACCCACTTTTTTTACACGAAACCAATGCATGTCCTATAGAGCAAGTACAAATTTTATCTCACTAAATACTTTAGCCCTGGTCCAAATTAAAGGAACTTTTTAGAACATGCTTAACGCATACAAACAGAGTTCCCCACAAAAATTCAGCTTTGCCGGATTTAGTTTGAATTTAAGTGAAATTCTAATTTTAAAGGGCTCTCTACACAATGAAATTTAGATTTTCAAGTATCACATGATTCACTTCTTTCGAATCCAGGTACATATTAGTATCAAAACACATTTTGTTCACCCTGACCTATGTTATTCTGGGCAAACGTAGTTCGTTTAAAGACTAAAACAGAATGTCTTATTTCTGACGAATGTTATTGGCTCCCACCCCAGGCTGAACCAAAAATATTTGGCGATTATCGGTGCAATTGAACTCAGCATTTGATATCATATAGGTGCGCAATACAAACAAGTAATGACGTTTATCTTGAATATATCGAAGAAATACGATAAACATTATTATATTAAAAACAAAAGTAAATTTACCTTCGAACTCGATCAGTTGTGAAACAAGATTAAGCTTTCCTTCGAAATGATAATATTGCTAATCGAATAAGCTTATCAAAATTAAATTAGATTATTTTATTTTTTTTTTTTTTATACATATATTCTTATAATTGCTTAATTATAAGCACCCTGACAAAAGTCACATTTCCTGGCCTTTTGTGCGTCATTTGTTTTGTTTGAATTTGGTGTTTTTTTTTGTTAGGTACATTCAGTGAATCATCATTGTGCATGTAATGTGTTTTTAATAACAATCAAGCTAGACTTCCTCTAGCCTCAGAATGCCTTTATCTTGCTTTTGGGGCGTATAAATAGAAATGCAGTAAGACTAATTCTTGAAGAAACAAAAGAAAAAAATAATCGCTTAAATACCAGCCAACCCACTGGAATTCTTTTCGAAGACAAAATCGTATATGGGGGAAAAGAGCTTATCAGCAAAGATAAAAATTAATACTTTCTTGTTGTTTAAAATCTTTTTGATAATAATGTTTGATTTGCAAATGTGTGTATTTATATGATGATTTATACAGAAAAAGTCTATTCTTACTTTCTAGAGAATTTTAATCTTTAGAGATTATTTCGGAGTTATTTATTATTTTTGGTTTTGATTCGAGATTATAACTATACTCTGTCCAACAAAAATTGGCAGTGTAGGCAAGATAGGACGTTTGCCTCTCATTTTGGCTACAGTGGATTGCATAAATCTCTCCTAAATTAAAGCTTTCACAGGGTTGTCGTAGTGTACACAATAACACTCATCATTAAAAGCTTTTTCTTAAAGCTCGAAAATCAAAAGCACCTTAACAGAAACTCAAGGAAAAAAAGCTGAACGAATTACCAAATGGACACGGGTTACTCTGAATGTACATCAAGCAGCAGCCAATCGCTATTGGCCACAGCAATTCAGTGCACACTCAGATGTACCTTGAATAGGACGTTGTTGGGTCTGTGTCAGATGCTATTGGAAATTCCCGGGAGGGCAAATACTTTTTGTGGAGGAGTTATTTCAATTTAATATGGTGCAAAAATATGGCACGCTACTGATTTTGAAAAAAGCTTTGCCATAAGACGTGTACTGGCTATTTTTGTTGGACAGAGTATAGCTAAGATTTAAGTCAATTCTCGGGAGAAATTAGATTATTCACCCCTTGTATTACCAATTTATTATAAATGACGATTTCAATTTTGCATTAAGTTTGTCGTTGACATTTTGCATGTGTCATTTCGTGGGTTGATATAAAATTTTGTTTTTTTTTTTTTGTATCATTAAATATTGTCATTGGACGTTTTGCAAAACGAAAGAAACTGATATGTGGATGAAAAAAACGATGAAATATTTTATGTACTTATTTTTTTATGTTGTTTTTTAATATTCAGGAAAAATTTATAAAAAAAAAATCGAAAACCCCGCAATTATCATAATATTTGCATCAGAAATATAGACTAAAAAGTCTATTGCCAAATCGTCTGCGAGTCAAAAGTTATTCAAGATTAAATATATTTTGAATATATCGGTTCTAAGGTGCCTTTAACAATATTCTTATATTTGTATACAAGATGGCGCCAAATTAATCACCGTATCGGAAGATGTTATAATTTTTGCAAATGTCAATCATATAAACAGAAAAGCAATAGAGCGCTATACTCCGCAAGAGCGTGGAATAATTGTGTCGATAACCAATAAATCGGTCGGTCGGTGGTGTTAGCGCAGCGCGGTAATTTCGAAGTCAATTTTCTAATTGTGTCGCGCCAACTGGGCAAACTTAGCGCTTAGCTCCTCGACTCGAACAGACTGGAACTACAGGAGCAACCGGACTGGTCGTTCTGCCGAGAATATCGCGGCTGTGGCTACCGCTGAGAACAAAGAAACATCAACCAGACGACAGGCCAGGACAGCAAATTTTAGTGAAAGACTTACACACGTTCCCGTACAAAGTGCAAACAGTGCATCAGTTAATGGCCGCTGACCTTAAGTCGCGTGAGAATTAATGTCAACCCATCCTGAATCTCAACAACGAAGAGGACGATTTTGTGTCGAAAATCATCATGGGCGACAAGGCGCATTTCCACTTAAGCGGTTACGTCAATAAGCAAAATCTTCGTTTCTGGGGAACTGATAATTTGCACGAAGAGCCATTATATCCACTCAAAGCCATTGTGTAGTGCGGCGTTCGGGATGAGCGGGGCTTGGTTTCAACAAGAGCCGTCGTAATCTCCCGTTTTGGCATAGACTTTTTTCTTTTTGAGTACTTGAGTTCGCGGGTTTATGACAACAAACCTCAGACAATCACAGCCCTTAAGGAGAATATTTGACAGGAATGCGAACAGTTATCACCGGAAATCTTGCGAAAAGTCGTGGAATATGCGATAAAACGGGCACAAATGTGTATCAACACTGGCGGCAGCCACTTGACGGATATCATCTTTTTTACTTAACAGAAAAAAGGTCCAAATAAAGATTTCCATCACTCAAAATAATTTTTTTTTATTTAGTAATCAAAATTGGATGATTAATATTGCGCCACCTTGTACAATACATATGTGTTTATTATAATAATTAAAAAAATAAATTTGGTGGCGCGACAGCTCGTGGAGAGCCAGGGCCTAATGACGTACAACTCTCAACTATTCCTGTCAGCGCGTGTTAAGGTGAAAGGCACTTATTCATGAAAAGAGATACTCTAGGAGGATTTTTCACTTTTTCGCAAGAGTCATTAGCTCATTTTTTTAAATTTTATTTAGGTGGATGAGGCTGGGAATCGAACCCAGACCTCCGGCATGATAGTTCTACGTACATATATAAAAAGTGATTGCTGGACAGAGAGTTGTTGTTTCCTTATGAATGTTAGCTAATAACCCTAATGGATTTATTAAATTTCTATTAAAATAGACTTCCGACCACTATTTTGATAAATAAAATGAATGACTGTAGGTAATTGCTTTAGATACAACCTTCCCAAACATAATTGCAATATAATTGGAAACAAATTAAGAACATTCAAAGCACATCAATAAAATCAATAAAAATCGAAAAAAAAAATACTCAGTAAAAGAAAAGAGTCTTATCTTCCTAAGTTATCAATTGTGGACGTCAAACAAGTTTTTTGTGTTTGGGGGTGTTGCTATAACAAAAAAAACATTAATATCTTTTAACTTGAGGGTGGACAAACAAACCCGATAAGCTCCCCCCAAAATTTAGAGTTCGGGGTTCTGGCTTCAGGTCATAATGAAAATTAACTTGAGGGGTTGTGAGTTTTCTTTAGTTAAAATCTAGACGAGGCAAACATGTCAAATATACTGATGAGGCCCTTGCTAATAAATAACCACCATACAATGGCATGGCGGTCAGCCATCAGCCGAATAGGGGGAATAACATGTAGCATACGAAAACATGCACGTGCCGTAACTATTCGGACTGGTGGAAGTGTGATCATAGCCTCTTCGCGGCGGCCGCTAGAAACAAGCCTTTAAAAAGGTTTGGCTAATATGATCAGGCTGGTTCCACAGGTTGGCAACAGGTTAATTCCCTGTTCCGTAAAACTAGAAGAATTATGAGACCAGCAACAAGCCTCGGAAACGGACTGATCTCACGACGACAACCCACGCAAAGAAAACGGAATAACGATTTACGAATTTTCTTATGGAACGTACGATCGCTCTATAGAGCTCGAGCTGCTCAGCAGCTAGCCGATGCCCTGTCAAAATATAAAGCTGACATAACAGCACTTCAAGAAATAAGATGGACAGGGAATGGTGTTCTACAAAAGAAAGATTATGACTTATACTACAGCTGTCATACAAAACACCATGTGCTCGGGGTAGGCTTCCTAGTCGGCGAAAAAATGAAGTCTGCCATCATCGGCTTTAACGCTATAAGCGAAAGGCTATGCACCCTTCGCGTGCGAGGCAAATTTAAGAACATCAGCCTCATTAACGTTCACGGACCTACGGAGGAGTCCTCAGACGAAGAAAAAGAGACTTACTACGAACAAGTCGAGAGGGCTCTCAATGCCTGTCCAAGGTATGACGTAAAAATCATCCTTGGGGATTTGAATGCAAAAATAGGTCGGGAGCCGGTATTCAGGCATTACGCAGGCACCCATAGTTTGCATGAGTACACTAATGACAATGGACTTCGAGTCTTAGAATTGGCAGCATCGAAAAACATGGTCGTTGCGAGTACCAGGTTCCCGCGTAAAGATATCTACAAAGCCACCTGGGTATCACCTGATGGAGTCACTCGTAACCAAATTGACCACGTGTTGATAGACCGTCGCCACTACTCGAACTTGATGACGGTACGAACGTACCGATGGTGCCAATATCGACTCGGATCACTATCTTGTTGGTATGGTTTTCCGAGGGCGGATTGCCTTGCGAAGGACGTATTGCATCCGCCGATCAGGTTCGAAATCAACACGGCTGCTCTGCGCAATGAAAACACCAGTAACACCTTTGGTAATGCGTTAGGACTCGCCCTAGAACTGGGTAGAGTAAGTCCTGGAGCCAGTATGCTGGGCGTAGATGAGAAGTGGACACGCCTTAAGAATACTGTCATTAGTACTGCCAACTCCATCTTAGGCAGCAGTCGTAGAAATCGGAACGACTGGTTTGATGATGAATGCAAGCTAGCGACTGAACGTAAGAATGTTGCGTACCGAGCAATGCAACAATCTCATAGAACGCGGGCACGCGAAGACGAATATAAAGAGCTCAGAAGAATTTGAAAAACGGCTTCACAGACAGAAAAAATCAGCCTGGGAGAAGAACATAATCTGTGAAATAGAGAAAAGCCGAGAGCGAGGTCCGCACCAGGCGCGGAAGTTCTACCAATCCGTCCGAAACATGACGCAGTACACACCACGCTGCACATACTGCAAGAACGGAGAGGGAAATCTGATCACCGATCCTCAAAGCATACTGGAGCGATGGGAAGTGTACTTCAATGAATTGCTTAATGGTCAGCTCACTGCAGAAGTGGAGGCTCCACTACATCAAGAAGAGTACCCTATGTTGCCGCCACCAAGCATAGAAGAGGTTGAGCAGGCTATAGGCCGGCTAAAGAAAAACAAAGCCCCGGGAGCCGATGGTATATCAGCCGAACTATTTCAAGCAATTCATGAGATTATAGTGCACGTGTGGGAGCATGAAGATATTCCAGAAGACTGGCGAAAAGGTATAATTTGCCCCATACATAAGAAGGGAGATGTCACAACGTGCAGCAATTATAGAGGTATCACGTTGTTGAGTACCGCCTATAAGATATTCTCCTCTATCCTACAAGACCGGATAACCCCATACGCTAAAACCATCATCGGACAATATCAGTGTGGTTTCATTCCAGGCAAATCAACAACTGATCAGATCTTTACCCTTAGGCAGGCGATGGAAAAATGTCTAGAATTTAACATCCCAACATACCATCTGTTTATAGACTTTAAGGCCGCCTACGATAGCATAGCCGGGGTAGAACTTTACAAAACCATGAGAGAATTCGGCATCCCAAATAAATTGATACGACTATGTAGGTTGACCATGACCAACGTAACAAGCCAAGTAAAAATAGCCGGATTGCTATCCAAACCAATCAACATCTTTAATGGACTCCGACAAGGGGATGGTTTGGCCTACCTCCTCTTCAACCTGGCGTTGGAGAAATCAATCCGTGACTCTGGCACGGCAACAAGAGGGACCATCGTCAACAGGTCCAGCCAGATACTGGCTTACGCAGACGACATCGACATCATCGGAAGAACCGAGCAAGCTGTACATGATTCCTTCATCCAGATCGAGCAGGCGACACAAAATCTGGGGCAATTTTTTTAAATACCTTTTGTCAATAGTAGCAGCCGATAACAATATAGAAGAAGAAATACGCGGGCGGCTTTTCAAATCCAACAGAGCCTTCTATAGTCTGTCAAAGCTCTTCAAATCCAGAAATCTCACCATAACTTCAAAACTGCAGGTCCTGTACAGGACCATGGTCCTGCCAGTACTCACATATGGATCCGAGACTTGGGTGCTTAGCAAAAGGCACTCCGACCTTTTAGCCGCGTTCGAGAGAAAAGTCTTAAGCAGAATTGTTGGCCCTATTTGTGAGGAAGGACGATTCCGGAGACGGTACAATCATGAATTGTACGCAATCTACCTTGAAACAGATATCGTGACAAAAATTAAGCTCGTTGGACTCCGGTGGGCAGGGCACCTAGCTCGCATGAGCGAAGAGGAACCTGCTCGGAGAGTTCTGTGTGGTACATTCTATGGTAGACGACAGCGTGGTAGACCATGCTTGCGCTGGAGAGATGGCGTAGACCAGGACGCCCGGAGCCTTGGGGTGCGCAACTGGATGGTAGCGGCTCGAGACCGGGATGGGTGGAGAGACTTGTTGAAGGAGGCCAGGACCGGACCGAGCCGATGATGATGATGATGAATATTATCTTAAGCAAAAGGTCGCAGGATTCCTAAATGAACCAATTTTTTTTGTCGCCCGAGGCAAAAGGGTACATAACTATGGCGAGGGCCTATCCAATCTCAAAAAGTCACCTTCACTAGCCCCTGGTCAGTAAAACTTTCTAGGGCTTCGTTAAAAACTAAATGTTTTCCAGGCGGGGTTACAAGGCTAAAATCGTTACTCTTAAAATAAACTCAAAGAAAAAATTGTTGAAAATATTTATATATTTCATCGGAATTGGCTGGTTTTATTGTTTTTTTTTTATGTCACCCATTATTTGTGTTTATTATATTTTTTTTTTCTTGGCTCCAAGGTCGAAACATAAAAAAATGCCTTTCCTGCTATTTGTGATAATTATTTAACTTGGTTAACCCCATTAAGCCCCATTATTCTATTAAATTATTTTATGTATTTCTAAATATAAAATTCCAAAAACATTAATTTTCCCAAACTTTATTTACTTGTTTGAAGATGTTAGAATTCATCTTTAATAACGGAATACGAAATTATTTTAAATTGATGTTTTTGATTTTATTTTCTGAATGGTACCTACATCTGTTCTTGTTGCGTAATATATTTATTATACAATTTTTGAAGAAGCTTTTCCATCATCACTATAGGTAGGTACATACATAGGTACGAACTTGGAAATTTATTGAACAAAAACAAAAGTGAAACTCAAATGTGCAATATTTGGTTTGGCTTTGTTTTCAATGGATCGTGTGTGCGGCGAATTGAAAGTTCATTCAACTTGGTCATGCTTTTCTAGCTGAATGATTCAGGTGAACAAACGACGCAGCAAATAAAACGATGGCGCTGGTTTTGTTCAGAGGTCAATTAGATACGGTGCATTGTTTTATTTATTTTTGTGTAGGTGGATATAGACTTGGGTTTCTTAAAATGTGACTCTTGATGGTTAGGAGAACTTAGTTAAAGATAATCAATTACATGCCTTGTTCGTATTGATAACTTTGGCAAGGGTCTAAGATTTAAAAAATAGGAATGTTTAACAATAACAGGGGATTTAAAGAGAAGCTATATGTATCCTCTTTTGAGAAAGATAAAATAGAATGTAAAGGGTTTTCCAATAAGAGGTGTTATTTTGAATAGCCCGCTGTTTCTGTAGCTGTCACTTTTGAAGCTGTCATTTTTTGACATTTGACAAGTAGACGCCACGCCATTAATAAAAATGGAACGATACACGCTTCAACAACGCATTGAAATTATTAAAATTCACTATAAAAATGGTGAAAATTTGGCAGAGACGGTTCGTAAAACTAAAACATTTTTGGGTCGTCGTGAAGCACCTTTTCGGACCGCAATACAGAAACTGGTGGACAAATTCGAGCTGTTGGGACAAGTTAGTAATGTGAAGAATAAAACCCGTGCACGTCGCTCAAGAACAACTGAGAATATTGCTGTTATAGCCCAAAGTGTTGAAGAAAACCCAGGTTTGTCCATTCCTCGTCGTTCTTTGGAATTAGGCATTCCACAAACGTCATTACACCGTATTTTGCATAAAGACTTGGGTCTTAAGGATTATAAAGTTCAGTTAACACAAGAACTCAAGCCGGCTGATCATCAACAACGTCGTGTCTTTGCTGATTGGGTCCTTGAAATGCATGAAAATGATCCGGAATTTCATCGAAAAATCATCTTGACTGATGAGGCCCATTTCCACCTCGGAGGCTACGTCAACAAGCAAAACTGTCGCATCAGGGGCTCGGAAAACCCAAGAGTTATTGTTGAAAAGCCTCTCCATCCTCAACGCGTGACTGTTTGGTGCGGTTTATGGTCCGGCGGGGTCATTGGACCTTACTTTTTCGAAAATGAGGCTGGGGCAACAGTTACGGTCAATGGATTGCGCTATCGAGAGATGATTAATGATTTTTTATGGCCGGAATTGGATGGTATTGATCTGGACAACGTTTACTTTCAACAAGACGGCGGCGCTACGTGCCACACAAGCAATGAAACCATCGATCTTTTACGGGAAAAGTTTCCGGACCGTGTTATCTCTCGAAGAGGTGATCACAATTGGCCACCGAGATCTTGTGATTTAACACCTTGCGACTTCTTCCTTTGGGGCCACGTGAAAGATAAGGTCTACGCCAACAGCCCAGCGTCGATTCAAGACCTCAAAGATGGAATTCGTGAGGCTATCGAGGACATAGGGCAGCCACTTTGCGATTTGGTTATGGAAAATTTCATGAAAAGGATATGGTCCTGTAAGCGTGGTCGTGGCGGCCATTTGGGTGATGTTGTGTTCCATTATTAACGGCATACCTTCCTCTTTATAGTGAAATAAACATCCGATCATTTATCTCAAAAAATGCCATTTTTCTTTGAATATCAAAATAACACCTCTTATTGGAAAACCCTTTACAACAGAATAACACTTACCTACTTGTTCTGGTGTTTGAAGGCGTTCTAACATATCGAGCGGTTACAGTCATATTATAGCAGTGCAACTTGCAACTAAACAACAAACGCCTGTATGTTTACTTTTTTAAAGGCGGAGATAAATATGCTTGCTTGAGAGCTTAACTGATATAAAAACAGTGGTTCAATTTTGCGTTTAATTTGCTATTTTAAGTGGAGATTTATATAACTGTTAATAATAGAGAATTGAGTATTAAGATAAATAAGGGAAAATGCTCAGAACGAGCATTTGAAAGAAATTTTATATCAAGCTCTTTTATCGAAAATGCGTACTTTAAGTATTGATGAATCAAATAATTACTTCTTTAGATAGATTAGAATTTACTTTTATAATTGTTCAATGCAATTTTTTTTGATTAGTTTGGGTTTGAAAAAGTTCACAAAATACATGCTGGTATGCCACAATGCACCGTTTGTCTCCGATTCTGTTTATCATCTCCATAAATGATTTTTTGTCTGCAACTTCAAATGTACTTAACTGTTCCGCTGACAAAAGTAATCTCAGCTTTTCATATTTGTTTTCAGATTCACAAAATTATTTTTGGATGTGGAACTGCAACGGCATCGTAAATGGATCAGTTTATTGAATTCTAATCCAAGCGAATTCGTTAAATGGGGTATCAATAATCGCATGGAATTTAATGCTTCCAAAACCCAAAGCTGTTTTAAGCCGTTATAGCGGAATGTACCACTTTCACAATCATGTATAAACATGGATGGGACTTGCATCGAAGAAACCTAAAAGCTTTAGATTCTTGGTATGTGCATCATTACTGAGAACATTCTGTAGAACTATCACATACAAGATAATGCTAAAAATGCAGCAAAATGTTAAGGAATAGATAACGCCAAAAGCATTCTTCCTCTTACAAAATTTCGCCGTAATACCCGATCCGCAAGAATATCCTAGAGCCTTGTTTCGGAAGTAACGTTAAGTACAGAGGGTCTTTCTTCAGTCGTACTACCCGAATGTGGAATCACTTACGTTACACTTAACGTTCGTTAAAAACCCTATTTCCGTTATGTGCATTTTTCGGCAAAAAAATGTAACAACTACTTTAAGATTTATAGAAAAAAGAAGTTTGATCAAAATCGATAGAAACGATTTCGAGAAAATTTCAATCATTGTATTACAGATGAACAAAAACCAAAATTCCAATTTCTCTTTCAGTAATAACATAAAAATGCTATTGACAAAATTTGAAGCAAATTGGTCTAATCGTTTGAGCCCTAGATCGATTAACAGTGGACGTGCACGGAGACCGGCGCACTACAATAGCAAAAGGTATGGCAAAAACCAATTTTCTCCATCAACGTAATGTTAAATTTGATTAAAACGTATGCTATAGAGCAAGTCAAAATAAGTGGTGTGACATTAGAAAATAAATTATTTCCAAATAGTAAAGAAACTAGCAGAAATCATACATAATGGAAAATAGTGAACGGCTGTCAAAGAGACAAACAATAGTAGAAAATACAGGGTTTCCAACTTAGCATATCAAAAAAATTATTTTTACAGTTATAAACTGGTAAATGATCCAGACTTGTCTTTCAATAATTTATAGGGAATTTTTTTTTAATTTAATTTAATATTTATTGTTTCTTAGTTGATGGCCAGGGGAGTCATTCCGTAATTCGGTTATAGCCACACGATATCGTTTTGACGATAGCTTTGCTTCACGTAAAAGCGATTATCACTATCGACTGGACGATATCGTCTTGACGATCGAAAATTTGCTCTCCGTAACTCAAAAATCGTCAAAACGTTATCGTTAAATCGTTACCGTTTGAACGCTACCTATTTAGCTATCGTCTTGCGTCGTCTTGTTTGTTTTTCGAAACAATTTATGCATTTTATCATATGTAGGGTTTTTCAATAAGGGCGGGTAGATGTATTCGGTTGATCCTGGGTTTCTTTGACGAAAAGGCGTTGGCTGATTGTCCACTGAATTGGTCGACTCAAATTTGGGCACCAAACTTTGGATAATAGACATGGAAATACAACCATGTAAACCTTAAAATGGGAGCAACGCACGTATCGTTGCCTTTTTATATTAAAGTTCTTTCAATTGGACGTGTCGTTCAATCGTGTAACTTGCCATGATGATTTGGCATCAGTAAATAATATACAAAAGATTTAATAGATGTCACCGTCAAAATCTGCCCGCTGCAATTGAAAACCCTATAATTAATTATATGTAGTTTGAAGGATAGGTGGATAACCGATTTGTTTAGGCGACTTCACGTTTTGCCCGCACTTTTCTTCACTTCTTCTAAATAAAAATTGATATTTTTTGGGCGTTACTGACAAAAATAAATAACAAAATTGTCATTTATGACAATGATTGAATTGTCAATCCTTCTCAAACTGTGATTTATAATAAACGATTGACGAGACGATAGTGATTGTGTTACGTGAAGCAAATTGATGACGATATCGTGCACGATTATCGTTTAGACGATTATCGTTTTAAAAATTACGGAATGACCCCCCCAGTATTAGCCGGTGAAGTAATGGTTAGAACGTAGGATTGTCATACCGGAGTTCGCTTTCCAGCCTCGTCCACCTAAAATAAAAAAAAAAGGATGCTCCTTAAGTCCACAACTTTTTTCACTGTTCATAGAAGACCTCTCAGACTGTTTACCAGGAGGTGTAATGTATGCGGAAACTTGTATAAAAAGTTTGATGTTTGCGGATGATGTAGTGCTGCTGGCCTACACACCAGAATCCTTACAGCTCATGATGAATAGGTTACATGATTACTGTTGCTTGTGGAATCTAGAAGTAAACCTTCAAAAATCTAAAATCATGATTTTCAAAAAAGGTGGTGGACGACGTTGCAAAAGTGAAAAATGGTAATTCAATGGCGTTGGTGTTGATGAGGTGAAAAGCTATAAGTATCTTGGTATTCATCTTACAAAAAGCCTAAGTATGGAAATGCACCTTCAAGAAAAGCTCTCCCAAGCAAAGACGGCAATCAACACAACGTGGAAAGGATGTTTCGGAAATACATATGTATCTCATAGCAACAATTTCAAAGTTTTTCAAGCAGCTGCAGAGTCAGTTTTACTATATGGTGCGCAAATATGGGGATATAAGCAGCACGATGCAGTAGAAAAATTATTGAGATACTACCTGAAAAGAGTTTTTCACTTACCTTCGAATACACCAAATTATTTACTGATGATAGAAACTGGTCTGTCGCCGCTCTTTACGAAAACTTTAAAACTCCAAATAGACTTCATTCTAATGGGTGATTTTTTAAGAGGTTTAGAACTTTTTTTAAAAAAAAAACACAAAAAATTCGAAAAAATGAATGAAATATTTATTTGAATCGATAGTTTGAACCTTGCAATTTAATGTTTAAAGATAATTTCATGCAAATGTTGACCGCGGCTGCGTCTCAGGTAGCCCATCCGCTGAGTCCAATTTTGGCATACTCTTTCACACATATCGGCCGGTATCTCACGAATGAATGCATGGATGTTGGCTTCCAGTGCGTTAATCGAAGCGGGCTTGTCCCTATAGACATTAGCCTTGACATACCCCCACAAAAAATAATCTAATGGTGTCAAATCGCACGATCTAGGCGGCCAATTGACCGGCCCGAAACGTGAAATTAACTGTTCACCAAACTCGCCTCGCAATTGCGCCATTGTTTCGCGTGCTGTGTGGCATGTGGCACCGTCTTGTTGAAACCACATATCATGGAAGTCAAGAACTTCCATTTCGGGCAAAAAAAAGTTTGTTATCATCGCTCGGTAGCGATTCGCATCATCTTTGAAGAAATATGGCCCAAACCGAGCACGAATTTTGATAGTAAAATTCAATAATTTGCAAGCGTTGTTCATTTGTAAGACGATCCATGGTTAAATTGCAAACCAAACTGAAGCTGTTTGACAGTGACACAAGGTACTAAACACACGTCAGCTGTCAAAACCAGTGTTGCCAAAACCAAACCAGCCAAAAAATCACCCGTTATAAGAGCATTAAATATGGCAGATTCGCGACTCCCCAAAAAAGCTGTTTTAAAAACAATTAGAAGCAAATCGAGCTGGTACGCAGAATGGTTGAAACTTGCTCAACTTTGCAATTTGGAGGAGGACCTGAGTATCGAAAATATAGCTAATTGGAGACCGGTATTGGACAAACTTATTACAAAACTGAACGAATATTATGTAACAAAGTACATATAGAAGATGCTGCAGGGTCAATTCACAGAGAAATTTACAGACGTTTGAATCACAATCTATTGCAGAAGAACTACTTTAGAGATGAAAACAGTGTGCAATCAATTTCAATGATGGTTAAACTTCGTGGAGAAATGCTTTGCTTAAATTATATGCCTCACAGGGATGACTTACCGTGCTTGTGCCAGCTTTGCAATCTGGAAGAAAGGGAGGATATTCTGCATTTCATGGGAAAATGCCCTTTTCTTCGTGAAACAAGAAAAAGTGTTTTTAGAAAAAGCTTTCTCAGTGATGCAGAATGTATGGACCTTTTAAATGACCTCAATGTTCCAAAACTATACAACTATGCCAAAATTGCAATAGGTTACAGAGATCGAGTATTGAGGGAAAGCTTTTGAAAATATTTATTTACTTTTATTATAACTTCAATTAAACAAGAATTTTCATGGTACATTTAATATAAAATACCTATAAATATAAATTAATTAATAACAAAATTGTCAATCGGGCAGACGGCAATGCCACGCTAAATTGTTTTTGTAATTTAATGTATAAATATATTTTAATGAGTTTAAATAAAGACAACCTACCTACCTAACTACCTAAAAAAAAAAACGACTTCTGCCTCTTGCGAGAAAAGTGATACAAATCCTTCAAGAGTATCTGTTGTCATGAAAAAGTGCTTCTCAGCTTAGCCATTCGAATTCGACAGAAAATTGTAGGCCCCCTCCATTCATGCAAACAAACAACACGCACCCAGGAAAAGCTAACAGTTGTAAGTCACTAGACCCTGGCTCCGCCAACCAAATTTATTTTTATTTTTAGTTGAGGGCCGGTTTACATGGAACCACATACCTGCAGTTTTTAATATTTTTCTTATAAAATAAATTGGATAAGAAATGTTTTCTTTTTGGTATATAAAAGAACATGAAACCTAAGTTAGCTTACTTAACAAAGACTCTTTAGTATGATCATTTCAATATGAATTTTCCACTTTGTTTGATATCGATACATATCACATAAAAACAAAAAAAATAGTGTACCTACTTTTGAAACTCAGTAGCAAATATTACAAACTAAAATTTATGTAACTATACCTAACTTCTATACAATTTAAGTAAGTGCTAACCACCCGAGGTTATGTACATACATAATATTATGTTTTTAAGTGGAAACACTTGTTTAACTGTGTCTTCACTGTAAATGTCATCTCATATAACTGTCAACTGACATTTTAAGTCATACAGAAAACCGTATTTGTTCTGTACAAATATTTGTGGCCCATATTCATTTTATTAGTGTATAACCCCGATGCCAGTGGTGAATAACTTATCTTGTAGCCACGAAGCTACATGATGATGAGTACAAACATATAGTTGATGAGTCAAATGCTAAATTGAAACGAGAAGTTGAAAGTTGCTGGAGCATGACTGTAAAAATGATATTTACAAAAAAAATCGAGCACTTTTACAAAATGATACAAATCTTTGGAATGTATTTGGTCTAAATTACGGATATCAAAGTGCCTACAATTAGAAAAATAAAATTATATAATTTATTTTAAAGTGGAAATTCCAACCACGATATCAGCAAAATAATTAATTTCAATCGCATGCTGTACGTTGATATTGGAAAAAAAAGCAAACACTAAGTTTGGTGGGCGTGTAAAACTTATTATGAAATAAATGAATTTAATTTTGTTTTGCCACTAAAATAAAATAAATGCTTTTTTCATGTTGTTTGAAGCTTAGAATGTTTCATAATTATTGCAGATAGCCAACTAAGGTGGGGCAAATAAAGTTGATACACATAATTATGTGCTATTCAGGTGTGAATAGTAGGTAATAAAGATTTTTGTTCGTAAAATATATCTAGAACTTATTAGTTTACAATTGTGTCTACTTAATAGTCTCTAGGTTTAGTCTTTCTGCATACGGAGCGTCTCACCATAGACATTGATAGCAGATTTTTTTTTGTATTTTATTGGAATAAGTTGGACTTACAAGAGTCGAATGATTAAGAGAGTAATAACGGCGTTTATCAATGCCTACGAGCTCTGCGGTATGATTTTTTATTGTCTTATTTAGATTGATAAGCTTCTACATCAAAGTCTAAAGTAAAGGCGAATAAGATAAAAAGGCAATTAAATTCACAGACGAAACTACTTTTCAGTCAGCGAAATAGCTTATTGTATTTTTTAAACAAATCAGAAAACACTGAAAATTGTTTGCAAAACAAAATTCCAAAAAAATTAAATTATTAGAATTTTTTGTTTAACTAAAACACAAAGTATCCAAGGTGCCTTCTTACTTACCTATGTCACAAGGTTTAATTGACATATACATAGATTAGGTATATGTAAACTTACATTTTTTTCTTCCAAATTTCAGCATTCTTATATAAATAATCTTTATAATCGTTGTTTTCTCAAACTGATACAAAGTTTTACATCGGTTTGCTTTATTTTGTTAGGTATATGGTTTTAAGAAAATTTTATGGAATACACTAAGCGTGCTTTGATTGTAGCCGTTTCTTTAATAATCAGCCTTATTTTGAGATTCGAATGAATAGCTATTTCGATAGAATAGAACTTTGCATATTTTGAGAATCGACCGAATAATATTCATTATCGAATGAATGCATAAAATGAACATCAGCTCTTTGACATTTCTATTTAATTTAGTGTGACCAAGCTGTTTTTTTCGAAGAATTTTTGTTTTTATAAAAATGATGGTCAAAATAATGCGTTCTCATTTAAGAAAAATAAAGTAAAGATAAGTAATGTTAAAGGCCCGATAAAGTATACTATTTAAAAAACATCAAACAAAACTGAAATTTTAAAATTTGGGAGCATTTAGAAAATAGTATGGTAAGTTTATTGACATTAAAAAGTAACAAAATAAATTTAAAACTTTTGAATAGTTAGTTAGAATAGATTTTTTTTTAAGCTTTCATGTCAATTTAATTGTGTTTAAAATTGACTAACAAGACAACTTGTAACTTCAAAGTATCTCTTTACTTTATACACACCATGGTCACACTTTTCAATTTTCAAGAAAACAAAAAAAGTAAAATCCCTCGCCGGTATTTTTTTGTTATTTGTAAATACTTGTACCTCATTGTTAGTTGCTAGTTCATGAGCAAGAGTTTAATGTTTAATTTTCAAGAAAAACAGATGGGAATTATTTTATTTATAAGAAGTGAAGACGGCGGCGAAGAGCAGATATGGAGGAAAAGGATAATGGATGCATCAAATACATTCAAGATTGAAAATCCCTTGACTATCTCCGGAGTTTCTTCCATCAATTTGATGAGAACTTCTTTCTGCTCCCGTTTAGTCCAATTGGAATGCGACCTTTAATTAAAATGTCAACAAATAATTCATAAAAGTATTTTATTTTCTTTATTTTTCAACAAAAATATTTGAGCTCACATGTTTTTTTAATCTATTCGCCAGAAAATTTTTAACGTCAAATAAATGACATTTGTTTCGAATGATTCCAAAGTCAAAATTTGCTTAGTTTTCAACAAAAAATGAATTTTCGTTTGATAAAGTGAACTTTCGATTCGTTCGAAACTCAAAATACAAACTATTCGAATTCGACTTACTTTCGCATGAAAGTGAATTTCAAAATAATATTCGCTTAACCGATAAGCGTCTATTTTCCTATTCGGGCATCAGGTACATATTATGAATCATTTTCCAAAGAAATAAAGGGTGTCCAGGGGAATATTTTTAACTTTAAAACTCAATATAAAAAAAAACTATATCGTTTTTATTTATTTTTATTTCAATTAAATCACAGAGTAACAATGCGGATTTCAAAAACGATTAAATCCAAATGATGGGCGTTTTTTTAAATGCACTCTTGCAGTAGGACCCTTACATTTGCGATTACACGACGGCAAAGCGTTGGAGTAATGCTTTGAATTTCATGGCGAATATTTTCCTGCAGGGCCTGAATTGTCCGGGGATTGTTATTGTAAGCCTTTGATTTGACGTATCACTATAAAAAGAAATCGCAAGGTGTGAGGTCTGGCGACCGAGGCGGCCATGGAATGTCTCCGTACTGATCAGTTTATTCGGAAAAACTGCCCTTAGCCTTTCCATTGACAGCTTAGCTGTGCGCGGAGTGGCACCGTCTTGTTGAAATGGTTAAATTGTACCCTCATCAATCATACGGCAATACACCGGAGCAGTGATTGTCTCACCATAGTTAAAAAAATAAGGGCCAATTAACCCGCACGCTGAAATGGCACACCAAACTGTCGTTTTTAAACAATGTAAACGTTTTTGATGGCGATCTATAGGGTTGTTGGGGCATCAAAATCATCGCATATTTTGTTTGTTAACATATCCATCAATATGGAAATGTGCTAAATACGTCAATGAAAAAAATGTTTCCGTGCTGTCCGAAAACGTTCCAGCATTGTTCTTGCGAAGGATTCTCGCAAAGGATAGTCACTTTCGTTGAGTTACTGAACAATTTACATTTTGTACGGGTGGAGCTTTAATTTCTTTTTCAAAATAACATGCACTGTTGATTTTTTCATTCCTGTGGAGGCCGCAATTTTCCTTATCGATTTACGTGGATTTCGAATAATTTCATTTCGAACTTGAGGCACATGTTCTGGCGTTGTTGCTGATGTTGATGGTCCAGGAATAGGTCTATTGACCATTGTGCCTTCTTGCCTGAATCTTTGTACCCATATCACGACCAGATAAGTTGCGTGCTCGGCCCATCACTTAGTCGTCGAATATTAAAATGAGTACAAAAAGCGCGACGCGCACGTACCAATAATTTACCGCACTTCAAATATTGCTCCACCGCAAACGCGCGGTGCGCTCCCGACCAGTGACTGATGGCGACTAAAAATTCCGCAAATCCTGCACTTTGAATGATACACCTCCTGCTTACCTCAACCAGCTAGTATTTCGATAATCGCAATTTAAAGGTGAAAAATTCCCGCTGGACACCCTTGCAATACTTCTTCGGTTGTTCGATTTTGTTACTTTTGAAGTGATCGAAGTGTTTTGAGTTTAGAAAAATAATTATTTTGTCGATGAAAAAAAAAACTATCCTTTAAGAAAACGACGAGGATCTTATTCAATATTTTGCTGCCCAGGCTGCAAGTACCCTTTTGATATATTTTAACAGATTAACAGAAGTTGAAAGCTTTTTAAAAATCTTTTTTAACCCGTGGTTTGTTGAGTATAATGCTGGTTTTGTTTGAGGCTGATGACTTGTTTGGCAAAAACAAAAGGTGCAAAATTTTAAAGTCTGATGTTAAGGTGTTATAGCATAATACTAGTTACAAATTTACTAAATTTAAAGATCTTTACTAAAAAGTTCTAAGTTTTAAACAATTTTTAACTAATTTCATAAAGCTCTTTTAACTATTTATCAGGCTTTTAAATTTTTAAATGACGTTTCTTCCATACAAAATACGTCATTTAAAAATTTAAAAGCCTGTTAAATATTTGTGAAACTGAACATAAGCCTGTTTTCTTAATAAAGTCCAGCTCAACACACCTAAAACAGTGACAATTCGTGCAAAAAAGTAAGCAAACACACCTTTTTCACATTTTGTATTGTCAATAAGACATATGATGTTAGTGTGATACGAAAAAGATAAAATTTCCATTAGTTGCGTTTAACTTCTGTAAAATGTTAAAAAGATAGAACGATGCTACCTCATTTAAAATTTTGAAAATCGTCTTTTTAACTTGGCATCATATTAAAAATGATTTAATACGATACTAAATCGTCTCAAATTTCGCGCCAACGTTCTTACATAGCTAAGGTTATTCAATTTTAAATATTCTAAAAAATCGCGAATACAATTTGAACATTATGGATGAACACGGAGTGTATGTAAGTATGACTATATGACATCAATATAGTGATATCAGAAAGATTGTGCAGACATGGATTTTTTTTTTTTTTTTACGGAATTTTCAAACAATAGTAAAGCCACTTTAACATAATATCTGTACATAATCAATAGATAGTATACGATTACTTGACATTCAATGTATAAAGGTACATACATATAAATATATATATAAGTTCATTGTATTGGCCGAGCTTATGTCATCTAATCAGCAAACAAATGCCCACAATGACGCCTTTTGGTTTTATCTAATTAAGGTACGTTAAGATTTGAATCTATGTAGATATACCCGAAATAAAATTGTTAAGTAACTTACTTACTTAATAGTCAACAAATATGCACAGCTGGAGACAGCGTGAAGATAAATGGCCGAGTTCAACGCACATCTGAATATTCAGAATTCTGAATTTTTGAAGCTCTTGATTGGCCAGCTGTCAGAAGTCATCTGAATTTTCAGAACTTTTTCTGACAGCTGGCCAATCAAGAGCTTCAAAAATTCAGAATTCTGAATATAAAGATGTGCGTTGAACTCGGCCAATGTGAATGGTTCAATAATAGGTGTGTTTTTTATTGCATGTATATCCGCAGTTTTCTTACAATTACTTTGGCCACTCTAAGTACGAAGTTTAATCAAAATCGTTAGAGCCGTTTTTGAGAATCATGTACCAAATTTGCTGTACCAAATTTCAAGCAAATCAGACACTCAAAAAAAGGTGAACGCTTGGCAATACAACACAATAAAGTTAACAAATTGAAGCCCGAAGATGGTTTTATAGAAACCGAAACGCGTCGCTTTTATAAGTTTTAAAAATTAGTGTTGTGAAAAATAATTTTAAATTATTAAATAAATTAAAATAATTTTCTTGAAATCGAATTATTTAAGAATATATTTTTTTTTCTATTTTTACATACTCGTTTAGGGACCCAGCTCGATGAACATTAGACGTACAGACCAGGACGGTATGACGGTTTTAGCTCATCTAGAACGGGTTGCTGTGATGCAATAATTTTGTAATATTGTTATATTCTAATTTTTTGGATAAAAAACTCTAACGACCTTGATTAATCTCTGTATATATGTAATAATTAAAATAGTTGTAAGAAAACTGCGTTTAAAGCTTTTGGCAAAAAAATCACATAACGGAAATAGACATAGACAATCCACGTTTTTTGACAAAATAGTCTTCTGTTTGTTTTATTCGCTCAAAAGTTAACACAATATTGCATTTAAACATTTTCAAAAACATTTTTTTTTAACAAAAAAAAAAAAAATAATCAAACTAAAAATCTATATTTTAGTTCTTATGACTATTTTAATATTTCCACGTTAAAGATATTATAACATCATGCATCTTCAAAGTGTGGAAGCAAACAGTTGTTTACCACAAGAGCAAGTATATTTTTTAATTTCAATAAAAATTTCTAGAAAATAAAATTAAAAAGAATTTTAATTGAAGATTCGTGTCAAGTGCACATTTGTAAGTTGCGTAATTAGCAGGTTAGTTTTTTTTTACTCTTGCAATCACAGAATACCTACCTAACCTACCTACTTTATACGGCTATACCATTAATTGAATGCAAAAAAAAAAAAAAAAAAGAAGATTCAAATAAATTGATAGAGAGTAAAAAATCCCCCATATGTGAATCACATTTGTGTTTTTTTTTTTTGTTTAAGTCAGAGATGAAAAACTACTCAATACGAAGTAGTTTATTGTATTAGAAGTACCTATTGAGTAAACTTTTTCTATACAGCTACAGCTACATTGAATTCTGTTAAGTTTAGCCTGTAGGCGTTGGGTTTATCATGATTACAGTGAACTCTCTCATAACCGACTGACGGTACCCAGAAAATTGTCCGATTTGTGAGAAGTGTCAGCTCATGGAAAAAAAGATTGACATATATCAATTCTTGCGTTGTTACCCTTGCTAGGCCGTTGTTAGTAAAATGTACAACTTTCTATGGCCTCGTTAAAAACTAAATTGTTTTTCCAGGGTGGTTGTCTTACTTTTTGATTATTTCCATATATTTCGTAAATGGTTCCACTATTTTTGTTCTAATTTTCATACAAGTACTAGCTGACCCGCCCGGTTTCGTACGGGTAGACAAACCCAAGCTTCGCATAAAATTACAAATTTTGTAATTGAATACTACTTACTGAGTTTTGACCCACATCACGTTATGAATGGCGAAGTTCGTTAAAATATGATCATCTACGTCTAACCTTTATTACTTTCCCAATGTATTCAAAAACCTTTTTTTTGTGTTTTTCCATTTCACTCTTTAAATAGGTACCTATAAAATTTTTAAGAACAACCTTTCCCACACAAACAGAATTATTGAAATCAGATTCCACTTTCTATTTCTACCCCATTTCACCCTATAAATTGTGGAAAAATCCCTGAGGCCATCCACTAATAAATAACCTTTCAATTACAAATTAAACCCGATTTTATTTTATTTTTACTCTCTAAGCAAAATTTAAAAAAAGAATATTACTAAAGCTATTTACTTAGAAAAACCCTTTACAAAAAAAGAATTTCCTAAATCGGACAATTTTTTTATTTTTACCCCATTTCATCCTAAAAATAATAACATTTGAAAAAAATATAACTTAAACCATTTCCTAAGAAAAAATCTTCAATCAAAAACGAATTTGTTCAATCGGACACTTTTTATGTTTACCCCATTTCACCCTATAAATAAAAAATTAAAAAAAATATCCCTTAAGCCATTTCATAAGAAAAAACCTTTCAAACACAAAAAAGAATTTCTTAAATCGGACAATTATTTTATTGTAACCCCATTTCCCCCTACAAATAAGAAAAGTTGAAGAAGAATATCCCAAAAGCCATTTCCTAAACGCCTTCAGCCCCATTTGTTAAACGGTAATTGAATTGAACTGAAAAACGAAATTTTCGCCTCCAGCGTCGCCTGTTGAGACTTTTTCGACTTTTCTTTTTTCCTAAACCTTCGCACAATTACGAACAAACCCATGGAAATAAGTACCAAATTTGGTGCAGTCGTTCTCAAGTTTTAAGCATCCGAACCCACCACGATTTATTTTTATATATATAAATATATCTAAAAAGTACAAATATGTAGGTACATAATATTGAATTCCAAAAATTTACATAGAAAAAAGGAATATTGCAAGTACTTTTTTACACTTTTCCGTAAACATTGTATTTATTTTTATAAATTAATACCTGCCTACCTTACCTACACCAAGACCAAGGTCTTGTGATCCAGTCGTGCATATTTCTGTTTTCTTCTGTTTAAAAATTGATTATTTTTAACACTGATCGTTAAAATCCAAAAATAAGAGAAATTCGAAATGAACATGAAAATCGTCATGTTAGTGATTTTTTTTTTTAATAAACAAAAATGTCTTTTTAAAAGAGATTTGACATTTTCAATCCTGATTCAAAGATACTGCAATTTTCCAGTGAACGAGAACTTACCTTATACAGTACTATGTTTATATATTTTTAACCGCATACCTACAATGTGTGAATACTATACGCTCTTCGAAAATGCTCGCAATCAAAGCAACAACCTTCGCTTGAAATTACCCGTTGCGCTATTAGATTTGTTTAAATGTTCTACTGATAGTTTTAATTTTTTTTAATGCATAGCTGTAGCTTTATAATCTCTATTAGATGCATCACTCACTTGAAACATTTTTTTTTTATGTCGAATAGAAAAGGTGTCTCGACTGATGACAATGGAGCTTCGTTTTATTTGCAAAAGATTGTTTGCATTTTGTTGTTTATAATATTCCGCAGTGATAACATTTTTTTTTTTTATTTTTTTAGAGACTTTCGCTGATTGAGTAGATGATTATTTTGTTCACTTATCAATAAATCAGGCTGTGGCTATTATTTTTATCTCCCAGTGATGACTCTTTTTTGAAAATTGTAAGTTATACTTGAGTAGATGATTCACTTTTTCACATATCAATAAATTAGACTGGCTATTATTTGTCAGATGAATCAGTGAAGTCTTAGGGGTGAAAGCAACTAATATCAACTTAAATAGAAATTTAAAACATTTCTCGAATACAACTGGGATTTTTAACAGTTATGACAAAAATTGGAATAGGATCTCAATGTTGCTTGGACTGCTTAGATGTTTCTGTTTCTGTTTCTGTTTAAACACTCAATGTTGCTTGGGCTGCTTAGATGTTTCTGTTTAAACACTGTGACTAAATTCGGTTAACGAGTAATTTTGGGGAAAATTAGAAAATCATGGACATTTTTTGAAAAATAAACCTCAGCACCATATTTCCTGTTACTTACATTTTAGGAGATAAGAGGTTTCTACGAAGTCACTTAGGAAATTTGATTTAAATGAAAACAGAATAAAGAAATAGATTTATGGTTTAAAAAAAATGTATTGCATGAAACATTGTAAGTGTTGCCGTTTATTTTTAATATTTTCTATTTCAAAAGTCGATTTTTTTTCTCCCGCCTGAAGAAGGTGATATAGACCCCCTTGTATACTTACGCCTAGGTTTTTGTCGCATTTTATGCAAGGCACCGTACCGAATTTTCAAAAAAATTATTTTTTTTTTCTGTTAAAAAACCACCTCGTTACTAGATTTAATAAAATCAACCTAGTAGTTTTCGAAATACAATACAACATGCAATACTGAAATGTTTTCAAATAAGGACGGGAAAGGCAAACCACCGTGGTAAATTAGAGCTTGGTACAAATGATACAAATTTACATTAAAGCAAAAACCCGCACGTCAACGAAAAGCAAGATCTGACGAAAACATCGTCGCTGTCCGTGACAAAACGATGATGGCAGTGCCATCGCCATCAATAACCGGGATCGCTTCCCGATCGATGATTGCCAATAATTTCTTTTGTCCCAAAATGGATTATAGATGGATGTGAACGAAATCGATGCGTCATCCAGGTAAGCCGCAACTTTCATTTGCAAACGATGTTATTATTATTAAAACTTTAAAGAACCTTTTGTAAATTTGATTGAAATCGGTTAAGTTGTTAACGAGAACATCGATATTAAAAAAAGTCATCAATGGAGTTGAGAGTGCTGTTAAAAAGAAAAATGTGGCCATAAAATATGGTTTACCTAAATCTACACTTTCCACCATACTGAAGAAAAGAGAAAGCATACAAAAATTTCACGAAACGAAAAATCCTCAATGAGAAAAAAAACCTCTTAAATATGATAGTGTTGATAAGGCTGTGTCCAAATGGTTTACGGAAGCCAGTAATGAAAACCTCCCAGTTTCAGGGACAATTATAAAGGAGAAGGATAAAAGTTTTGCAATTGAAATGGGAGAAACTGACTTTGCTGCAAGTACAGGTTGGCTTGATAAATTCAAAAAGAGGTAAGTTCAACGTGACCACGAATTGTACATAAAAAGTAAAAAAAGTAATACATTTTTTTTCAATTAAAAACGGCATTGTTCAAAAAACACTTTCTGGAGAAAGTGCCTCAATCAATCAAGAAGACTGCGAGCATTGGAAAAAAAATGTTCTACCAAAACTAATCGAAGGCTACAGTGAAGATGACGTCCTTAATGCAGACGAAACTGACCTTTTTTATAAATGTCTTCCAAACAAAACCTTAGTTTTTAAAGGCGAGAAATGCGACGGTGGCAAACGTTTCAATGTCATGGAACTGCGATGTAAAGAGCTCCACAAAAAAGAAATTCTTTTATTAAAGCTGGATTTGGCAAACATTCTCTTTGGGAAAAAGAAGATGATTTAAGTTTGGTGTGCCCAGCCCATAATTGAATTTAAGAGAAATGCAAAAGGATTTTTCGCGTACACAAAATATACAAGAAATAAGATGCAGCCCTTCAAGCTAAGGTCTATGAAGCCTTTGAAACAATTCGTTATGCTCTTCTTACTGAAAACAACACGCCAGATCGTTTTTTCATTTTCATTCACGAGATTGAATTTTTTTATAAATCAAAATGCAACCGAAAAAAAATCATTGTATGATTACTGATTTTTTTTTTAAACTTCTGTTAATTATAAATCATTCTATTTTTAATATTCCATTTAATAAAATTAAACAGTTAGAGTAAAAAAAATTCTCATTTCTTTAAATCGAAGTTTCTATAACTCGAATTTTTTTCTTTCATATTAAGAGTTCGACTTATGGAAGTTTATTAAAAAAAAATACCTTAAATTCAAGAAAATCGCTTCAATCGTATACACTGTAGGTTGAAGTAAAGACAGGCATACATACAGACGGAATTGCCGGGCCCACTTTTTTCGTGTTCTCTATAATCGTAGTGGCTGGTTTGATTACAATCCCGAGGTCGATTTTTTAACGAATCCTAAACTTGCCCTTTGGTACCTACATACATACATCGACAGTAGAAATTGTTGTTTTGTTTCCAACAAAAGTTCAAAAACAAACGACCTAAGACCCAAAAAAAAAAACATTTTCTCTGAATCTTGCTGTCATACCAAAATCCTCTTTATAAGCTTTTTATTATACTTAAACATAATAATCCACAAGGACAAAAGGACAATGAAATTCGATATACTGATGTTTTTACACGTAACCGACAGTACAACCACGCTTATCCATCCACTTAAAATTAAATTTGAAATTTTTGGGTCTATTAAATAATCAAATTCATTTCAAATTTTCGTGCGCGGTAACCTAAGATATATTAAACTGTTTTAAACAGAATTACTGTTATAGTAGTTAGTTAGTATTTGATTTCAAAAGCTTTATAAGCAAAAAGTTAAACATCCTATTTCCACTCCACGAAGTCATTTTGAATATACAGCAACTAGTGTGCTTTTTATCATTGCAATTGGTGCACGCACATTTATTTAACCGCTTTATACCTAGGTTATACTAAAATCTAAACGTCGAATTTCATCGAAATCAGTCCATGGGTTCTTCACATATATTCAATATATACAGGGTGTCCCGTAATGAGTGGATAATACTGCAGCTGGTGATAGCTGGCCTTATGACTGCTCAGAAAAAAAATATAAAAAAAATATTTTTCTTGTGGTCTCCATGGTATAATTTATTTTCGAAAAATGTTAAAAAATTCAGGGTCTCCTAAAATACCTAATTACAACGGCCACCCATAAAGGATTCTTGTTATTTTTGTATTTTAATAATATTCTTGAATAACCGTTCTAAATGATGGGTAGTAAATTTTAACACCAGCTGATGCATTTTTTGTGTTATAATTTTTAAAAATAATTTTTTTATTCAAAAATAATTCAATATTTTTTTTCACCAAAGTTTGAAAATTAATAAAGAGAAAAAAATGTATGAGAACATAAGTGGCAAATTTGATAAAAATTGGCCTGTTTAATGTACTTTCCAAAATGGTATAACACATGTTTGTGTCTACAACCATGCCCAATAAAATTGGCATTTAATCTACTAAAGTAGTTTTTTAACATTTTATCAGATGAAATTAAGTAACAAAGTTAAGTAAACACTACGACGACGAATGAAATAAATTTTAATTTTTATTGCATTTAAAAATAACCGTTATTGAATAAAGGCACTAACACATAACACATTAAATTGGCTATTAATCTACTAGAGAAGATTTTTAACACTTTCTCAAATAAAAATTGACTTGTAATAAAATAGGCATTAAAATGCATATAAAAGTATTATTTGCAAATATTGTCAATTCTCTGTCATTACGTAACGTATAACGTTGTTATACTGGTTTCGTCACTTAAACGAATTTTTGAATTTGATTAAATTAATACTGATTAAGAATGTCACAGTATACGCCGCTGGAGTATGCGAATATGCATTTAATATACGGGGAATGTAGAGGAAGCGCTAACGCAGCTGCAGCTCTCTATAGAGAGCGATATCCAAATGCGCGACATCCGGACTATCGAGTGTTCATCAGAGTCCACCAATGTTTTTCAGAAGGACGAATGCCTGGTAATGGACTGGGCGGTACTAGCGGAGGACGTTTACCGCGAGAAGAAATTGATCGTATTGTGCTGAATGAAATTGAAGCAGATTCAACTACATCACACGGGTGATTGCAAGACGAACAGGGATAGGCCGTCTGGGCCCAATTTTGTGGCCACCACGTTTGCCAGACCTAAATCCTTTGGACTTTTTCTACTGGGGATGTCTGAAAGAAATGGTTTATACTAAACCAATTACATCCATTACGGAATTGCGTCGTCGTGTTCAAGACGCTGTGATGAAAATAAATGAGCGCCAATATGCTTGTTTTATTGAGAGGTCCTTCATTAGAAGATGCAGAGCCTGTATCACAGTGAATGGGGGACAGTTTGAACATTTAATATAAATTTATTTAAATTACAAATATATCATAATTTTTAATACTGTTGTTTTTATTTATCGCATTTCCCATACCTAAATCAAAACCTTTTTGAAAGTGCATACTATTATTTTAGTTAGTGAATTTAGCAGACATAATAGTGACACTGGTATATCTATTGACTATTCCTTCCAACTCAATTTTTGTTGTCATCAAACATCAAAATAAATATTTAATCATTTTTTTATTAAAAAATTAATTAAAAAAATTATTAAAAAAAAATTCAGCAACTAGTGTTAAATGTTAGTGCCTTTATTTAATAACGGTTATTTTTAAATGCAATAAAAATTAAAATTTATTTTATTCGTCGTCGTAGTGTTTACTTAACTTTGTAACTTAATTTCATCTGATAAAATGTTAAAAAACTGCTTTAGTAGATTAAATGCCAAATTTGCCACTTATGTTCTCATACATTTTTTTCTCTTTATTAATTTTCAAACTTTGGTGAAAAAAAATATTGAATTATTTTTGAATAAAAAAATTATTTTAAAAAATTATAACACAAAAAATGCATCAGCTGGTGTTAAAATTTACTACCCATCATTTAGAACGGTTATTCAAGAATATTATTTTTTTTTTTTTTTTTTTTTTTTTTTTTATTGAGACATTATTAAACAATTACATATTCTTCTTATAACTAAACTAATAATTCATTTTTGGTCGACTTAAAGATATGCCTGACTGAAACTTTACTTTAAGCAAAAGTTCTTATAACTTTTGTATCATCGAATTCATTTAATTAAATTTATGAACTTATAAATTTTTTTTAAATTAAATTTTATAAGTATATACTTGCTCCCGGCATACATACACAGCATTGCTCTGTGAGGCATTTTTAACTTACGACTAGAACTTAAAACTAAAATAAAACTGAAACTATAACTAAGAGGATGACCCCATTTCAGAAAAAGAAATATCTTTATAAGAGGTATAAATAAATCTATACATACATATAGGGCACAAGTCATAAAGATTCTTAAAGATAAATATATTTTTTATATCATCTAAAGAATGTTCACAACCATATGCATATTAAACAAAGGTTTATAGTTATTTTTTTAAATTTTTGTTTAGATTTCAAATCAATATCATCCCCGATAGTTCATTGAGGATGCTTTTTCGTAAAAGGCTGCGGACGATGTCCCACTTGGATCTGGTCTAAATAAAGACATAGAATTTTCATTAATAAGATTTAAAGGAGATAAATAAAAAATGTCATTTATACTTTGGCTAATATTAGAATCTATTAAAGATCTAACGAGTGGGTTAGGATGAGAACTAATTCGTTCCATCTTTTTTAGCAGAAGTTCAATTTGGTATGTCATTAAGGGTGTTACTTTTGTCAAATCGTATATAAATTTATTTGAATACCATTTTTTGTCTGGTTTTCTAAATTTTCCGCAGCAGAATCTAAGCACTTTCCGTTCAAAAATTTCCATTTCCTTGGCTACGATGGGAGATATTGTAAACCAAGTTGAAAAACCGTAAGTGAGAATGGGCCTAATCAGAGTCTTGTACATTACAATTTTAGTTCTCCGTGACAATTGTTTTGAGTTAAGTAGTGGTTTTAGTGTCACCGATACCATTTTTGCTCTATTTAAGATTTTTCTTGCGTGCTTATTAAACAGAAATCGATTATGAAAATTTACACCTAGATACTTAGTTTCACAACGCACTGGTATCAGTTTATCATTTAGTCGTAAAGAAAGAGATTTACTTTCTTTAACCGCTAAGTAATGCCCTTTTCCACTGGCATTTCTAAAACACGTAAGACCACATTTCTCAGTATTAATTTTGAGCCTCCATTTTTTAAAATAATTTTCAACGTGTGGAATTCTTTGCTTAATTTTATTAAGAGCAATACTTGGCCGTACATCACTAGCTAATATGGTGGTATCATCAGCATAATGAATAGATCCTGGCTCTTCTGCCATAGGGTCTGTGAGAGGAAAGTCTTGGAGGTAGATGTTAAATAGGGATGGGCCCATTATTGATCCTTGCGGAACACCTGAAGACACAAGGAAAAAGTCAGATTTGTCGGATCCAATGAAAATTGAATTGCTTCGATCACTCAAAAAGCTATTTATCAACTTAATGAGCCAATCCGGATATCTGAGGTTAATAAGCTTGAAAATAAGACCATCATGCCATATCGAGTCAAAGGCCTTTTCAAGGTCGATATCCAAGCTCACTGTACATTTCTTATTCCTTAGATTTTGGATCACTTTATTCTGCATTATAAGTAAAGCATGTTCTGTCGAATGTTCTTTTTTAAAACCAAATTGGTTGTTGGGAATAATGCCAGCTTCTTCGGAAAAAGAGTTAAGGTGCTCTGCCAAAATTCTTTCAAAAAGTTTTCCAATATTGGATATAAGTGAAATTGGGCGAAAATTTTTGATGTCCTTTGCACCTTTTGTTTTTGCTATCGGTAAAATTTTTGCCAGTTTCCAAAAAACAGGAAAGTAACCGTTGTTTATACAGTGATTAAATAGTAAAGATAAAACTGTATCAAGAGCGTGAGGGCATTTTCGCAATATAAAATTGGAGATGTTATCGATACCAGTAGATTTTTTATTGTTTAATGCAACTCTGAGTGTATTTACTTTTTCAGGTGATGTAAATATTGATAAAGTCGGGCTTGATGCCACGTTAGATGGAGAAAAGCTTGTAAGGGTGTTGTTAAGAAGCGCTGATTTGAATTCATTAATGGCTAAGAAAACTTCACTTTCAAAGTCAAGATCGACGTTTGGAGGTGTTCCTGAGAAAATTGAAGAATAAAACTCTTTGAAAGCATTTAGCTTAGTTTCAATGTCGTTTAGCTGCTGTCCGTTATAAGTTAGTATATCTTTCGAAATGTCTGTTCCGAAATATTTCCTTCCAGTTATCCTATCTATTTCCCTGAAAGCAAAAGGTGATGGTTTGATTTTCTCTAATCTGGAGTTAAATGCATTATTAAGGTCGATATTGATATTTTCTCTAATTATTTTACTTAGACACTGAATTCTTTAGTTAAGCTGAAGATATTCGGGATTGATTCTGTTTGCGTGGCGATGATAAAGCCTTTTGAGTTGCTTGAGCCAAATACCTCGTAAATCAATCAGTTTCTTAGTTTTAATGGAGATAGGTTGGAATTTTTTGTTTTTAGAGCAATGAATGACTGAATTAGAATGAATTACAGATAATATGAGCTCATTTAGTTTTACTATTATATTATCTATTTCGTTATTTGTTATATTCCTATCATCGGGTATGCTTAATGAGGATAGACTGATATGAAGGCTTAGTCTAAAGGCCTCCCAATTTGTGTCTTTGAAACTTCTATAAGTTACTGGGGGCACCAAAATTGGAAAAAAGTTTGAAAGCTTAATTTCTAAAAGGATTCCATGATGATCAGATACAACTGGGAAAGTCTTACACATTGGACCTTCAGAAGAATTGAATGTATTGTTTGCCGTGCTTAGTGTTGAGGACATAAGAAAGAAATCTATATATGAGGATGATCTTGGGAACGTTGGGTTATCAGAAGGAACTATATCGAGATTCAAATAAGGGCCATTATAAAACCAGTTATTTAAGTGAATTCCATTATAATTGCAGACGCTGTCACCCCACGCGGTATAACGAGCATTAAAATCACCCCCAATTAGAGCGGCGTCAAAACCATTGATGAGGGTGTACACTCTATCAAGTTCTAAAGCTAAACTTTGTCCAGCATACGAAGGTATATAGATACTCCCAACTAAAAGGCGGAAGCTTGAGCCATTTGTATTTCGTGAGGAAATAAACGCAGCACAAAGAGAAAATATATCGCTTTGGAAAGGGACTGCGTTGAATTTATACATTTTATCCAACAAAATTGCTGTTCCTCTTCCCGAATCATTTCTTATAATATTAAAACCCTCAAATGAGGGTTTGTGTCTTACATTTAATCGCGTCTCCGATAAGAAACATATTTGCGGTTTTTTATTTTTTAGAACATCTAACAGCGCGAGTCTTTTTGAATTGGAAATTATTGAATTACAATTAATCGACAATATTTTAAGATTGATGGATTCCATCATTATATAACAATGGAAGCTACAAAGTTAAGGTAGGAAAACATTTTTTCCTCCTTACTTTGCAACTGCTGGTATGAAGGCCAAAACCGCCTTATTTTTATTAACAAATCTTTAAACGACATATTAAAGAGATTTTTAGCTTCATTCAAAAAATCATTTAAATCAGTTTGAGGCGTATTACCACCACGAGTGATAACAGATGGACGAATATTACTGGGCACTACTGTAATCTGTTTATGTGCTTTCTCATGAGGGATTTTGTTTTTCGCCTTATCGGCGAAAGAAACATTCTCATTTATAAAGTTATTTATTGAATTTTCAACAAAATATTTTGTATTTGATACAGACTGCCTAGCTCTCTCTGTTGAAAATTGTTTTTTTTCCTTGTATTTTAAATACGCTCGACATCCCTGATAACTTGCTGCATGCCCTATTTCACTGCAGTTCACGCATTTAGGTTGAGGAACTTCTTCATTTTTTTCTCTTAGAGCTTTAGTAGAATTTATACACACACTAGAATCATGGGATTCCCCACATACCGCACACCTACTGCCGTAAGCACAACACTCCCCCGAGTGTCCGAATCTCTGACACCGATAACAACGTATAACTTCCTTATTGTATTTTTTTTCCCAATAAACTCTTTGGAAAAGTAAAAACCTAACACTCGTCAGTTCTTTGATTGATTCTCCAGCCTCAAGCTGCACAATAAACATATTAAGTTTTACATTAAGCTCTTTAGTACGAGTGGTGGAAAAAGGTGAAATTTTACTGATTTTTACATTTGGAACAATTTCTCCAAGAGCTTTTTTAATATTTTCTAATGGAGTGTCTCCATCAAGACCCTTCAGCAAAATGGAGACTTTCTTCGTTTCTTTTGGAGAGAACGAAAATGCTCCGATTCCCGTATCGCGTAATCTCTCAATAACTAACTTATGAACGGCTGAGTTATTAATATAAACCTTTGTTTTTCTATACCCAATGTTTACAAATTTGTGAACTAAATCTGTTACTTTACATGCAGTCGCTGCAAGTCTTAAAAGATCAGTTATTAATGTGCAATTTGCACCAAAAATAAATATTGGGGGGCAAAATGATGCCTTGTTTACATTATTAGGTACAGAATTATGTATTTCATTTGATTGATTGATGGAATCGGTTCCCGCTTCTCTATGAGGTGTAGTTGGTTTACTCTTGTTGCTGATGTTTTGTACAGTTTTATTTCGTGTTGTTTGTGGAAGAGAATGACAATCAGCAGATTCAGCTAATGAACCATATTTATTGTTCGATAAATTAGGATAGTTTTGATAAGAGTCTGTAGATGACTCATTTTCGTATTGCTTTATTTTTTTTTCGGAGTTCGATTGAAAGCTACTCGCAGAGCGCTTAAGTTTATTTATGACCGTAGTCCATTCAGATTTACCATCCTCTTCACCCACGCCAACGTCCATCAGTTCGTTATTTGAACCATAGCTCGGTGATGTAGATTCACCTCTCTTTGATTGAGAAGCGTTCATATTGAAGAGAGACTTACTAGTTTCTAATGTTTTAAGAGATGTTGTATTAGCACGTGCACCACTGCTCATGGGTAATGCGTTCTGCTTATTTAGAATGTCAAATGGTTCACATGGGCTGTTTTGGGCAACACACAAATCACTATTTTTGTGCCCCAGCAAATATGCTGGGGAAGTTTTATTTGTTTCTTCACTAATTTTCAATTAATAGAGTCACTGTCTCAAAGAAAATTAATTATACTCGGCCTTAGCCGAAAAGATTGGTTTTATATATTATTAATTTGTAGGAGCACTTTAAACACGTCTATTCACTACGACTGTTCAACTCCGAATCCTCAAGAATATTATTAAAATACAAAAATAACAAGAATCCTTTATGGGTGGCCGTTGTAATTAGGTATTTTAGGAGACCCTGAATTTTTTAACATTTTTCGAAAATAAATTATACCATGGAGACCACAAGAAAAATATTTTTTTTATATTTTTTTTCTGAGCAGTCATAAGGCCAGCTATCACCAGCTGCAGTATTATCCACTCATTACGGGACACCCTGTTTAAATTAAAACTAAAAAGCTAGAATATTATTTTATAGAAAGCATTATTAACAGGGCTTCTATAGCCATTAAATAAACTTTGAAAGAAATGAGTCTGGGCTTAAATAAAGAACTAATCTTCTTCTTTAAAACTCAGGTTAAATGTTTTATCTCTTTTCTTTCATACAGAATTCCATAATTTTCGGCATGTTTTTTTCATGAAAATTCTAATTTATAAACCCATTCCAAAGTATGTAAAGGGTTTTCCGGTTTTTCGGTAGCTGTCACTTTTGAAGCTGTCGTTTTTTGACATTTGACAAGTAAAAACTACGCCATTAATAAAAATGGAACGATACACGCTCCAATAACGCATTGAAATTATTAAAATTCACTATAAAAATGGTGAAAATTTGGCAGAGACGGTTCGTAAAACTAAAACATTTTTGGGTCGTCGTGAAGCACCTTTCCGGACCGCAATACAGAAATTGGTGGACAAATTCGAGCTGTTGGGACAAGTTAGTGATGTGAAGAATAAAACCCGTGCACGTCGCTCAAGAACAACTGAGAATATTGCTGTTGTAGCCCAAAGTGTTGAAGAAAACCCAGGTTTGTCCATTCCTCGTCGTTCTTTGGAATTAGGCATTCCACAAACGTCATTACACCGTATTTTGCATAAAGACTTGGGTCTTAAGGCTTATAAAGTTCAGTTAACACAAGAACTCAAGCCGGCTGATCATCAACAACGTCGTGTCTTTGCTGATTGGGTCCTTGAAATGCATGAAAATGATCCAGAATTTCATCGAAAAATCATCTTGACTGATGAGGCCTATTTCCACCTCGGAGGCTACGTCAACAAGCAAAACTGTCGCATCAGGGGCTCGGAAAACCCAAGAGTTATTGTTGAAAAGCCTCTCCATCCTCAACGCGTGACTGTTTGGTGCGGTTTATGGTCCGGCGGGGTCATTGGACCATACTTTTTCGAAAATGAGGCTGGAGCAACAGTTACGGTCAATGAATTGCGCTATCGAGAGATGATTAATGATTTTTTATGGCCGGAATTGGATGGCATTGATCTGGACAACGTTTACTTTCAACAAGACGGCGGGCGCTACGTGCCACACAAGTAATGAAACCATCGATCTTTTACGGGAAAAGTTTCCGGACCGTGTTATCTCTCGAAGAGGTGAACACAATTGGCCACCGAGATCTTGTGATTTAACACCTTGTGACTTCTTCCTTTGGGGCCACGTGAAAGATAAGGTCTACGCCAACAGCCCAGCGTCGATTCAAGACCTCAAAGATGGAATTCGTGAGGCTATCGAGGACATTGGGCAGCCACTTTGCGATTTGGTTATGGAAAATTTCATGAAAAGGATATGGTCCTGTAAGCGTGGTCGTGGCGGCCATTTGGCTGATGTTGTGTTCCATTATTAACGGCATACCTTCCTCTTTATACTGAAATAAACATTCGATCATTTATCTCAAAAAATGCCATTTTTCTTTGAATATCAAAATAACACCTCTTATTGGAAAACCCTTTATAACTTAAGAAAGCTGGTCAACTCCAAAACTTTACATATAAACACACTGCGCAATTGGTTGTTCAAATCTATTCTAAAGTGGGAACGTTGGACAAAGTAAAGTTAGTTTCTAGTTAGGAATTGAAAAGTAAATTTGATATGAATGAAATGTTCATTGAACGTATCCAAAAGTTCACGAAATTGACAGATTACAAGGATATATGTATGTATAAAGACATTTAAGCAATTGTTAAAATGTGTTTATAAATAAGCAGATGTCTAACTATTTAGACAATGGATATCTGGAGTGTTTAATCTAAACAAAAATACGTCTGGAAATTATTAAAATGTAAGATTTATTCATTTCTGATTGTTAAACAAATATGTTTGTAATTTGAAAATAATGAATAAATTATTTGCATTTTGTTTGTTCCATAAATTTGTGCCTACAGATAAAATTAAGTATGTCTGAAATAATGAGGTTGTACTGTAAATATATTCAATGGAGAAAAGGAAAGCACAAGTTAAGAAAAACAATGCCCGTGGTTTAATGTCAATGTTTTTATGTGATTCATGCCATTCAATCGATTTCCCTTATGTCACTGGCACGAAAAAGGAGTGCTACTAGTTACCCATTTACTTAGTTATACCAAACGGTGTTGGTTTAAGGAAGGATAGTCTCATTTCCGTCAAAGTAGTCCTCGATGAAATGGAGTTGGGTGCATGAAATTACCTACCTATAGAGTTGATTGCATGATATAACAATCTAAGCGGGGTATGTAATTATACTTTTTTTTATATATATTTTTGACGTGTATTTAGATAGACACATTAATAAACTGGCTGTAACCAATATGTATACTGAGCCTTAGTAAAAATGCACTATTATTTATTATTTCAAATTTATGCATAATATGGATAGAAATAATGAAAACCGCTTTTGAAATTATAACTGGGTTTTTTCAGAAATAATATCTAATTGAACAGATTTCTTTATTCAAAACAACTGTGATTCATTTGGATTATGAAGAAGAAAAATTTAATTGATTCAAATGAGCGAGTTGTGTTTACGTCTTTGTATTTTAATGTTTGTCATGTCATTAGTATTGTACATATATGAAAGGTCCCCTGAAAAACGGCTTAATTCCACTCAGGTTGATTCCGAGAAAAACGAGAATACAAGTTTACTTACTGAAAAAAAAAACGCTCAATTCAATGGAAAATTAATTAAAGAAGCAGAGGAAGAATTTGTTTAATAAAATGTGCTTAGTTTTATAAGTATTCCAACACAAATTCATTTCAACTTCATAAATTAATTATTTTAATAAAATGATAGGTAGGTACATAAGAGTAGTTACGTTAAGAAGTTTTCCGTTTACGGTCTACGTTTAAACTTGATTAATCGAGTGTATTTTTTGAAAATTTCTTGCAAGGAACTAGACATAAGAATTAGAAACAGTTTTTTGGATTTTATTCATAAAACTTACGGGTTTCAAAATATTGTAACGATTTAATAATTACTCAAACACTTTTGAAACAAAAGGAAGTTCTCTAATTCTGTTTATAGCGCTATCTTTGTGATATAGCTTAACACTAATCCTTTAACTGTTCACAGCGCCATCTTGTGATTTCGATAAACACCAATTCCACTCCGCCATCTGTCATTAACTGGAATGGAAGTAACTAGAAGGAGATACTAGAATTTTCTAGTGGAGACTAGAACCATTCACTTTGTAATAAAAGGTAAGTTTTTCGAGCGAATAGACATGGTTTAATTTGGAAAGTGATAGCATAAAGTACGAGGTAAAAGTGTATCCGGAAGTGAGTTTTTTTTTTTGCATATTATTGAGATTGATGAATAATAAAAACGATTTAAAGTGAAATAAAGTATGTTTATTTTGTAAGGGAAGTAAGTAGAAGTTATAAATTATAAGAAATAAGTTTTATTAATGAACCTTGGTAGAACATTACAATACATGTACCTACGTTTGAAAAAAAAGTTAATTCTCACAAGATCGCCCCTGAACTGTTTTATTTTTTGAAGCCAAACAAAAAGTTTTGAAAAAAAGAAGTTTGGTAATAAAGTCTGCAGTTTCGAGAGATTTTCTTTGTAAAATTGGCTTTATGTAGCTTTGCAAAAACGACATACGGCCAAGGGGTGCAGCTTGGCCTTATGTCACTTCCTTAAAGTGTCATAAAGCCAAACACCCGTTCTTGGCCTTATATCACGACACTATTTTAATTTAATTTCTCCGTTTATTTAACATCGAAAAGATTGTAATAATTTTGTTTCCCCATTGAATGCAATCTTTATATGGTCATATGTCTTGGAACACTAGGCGAAGCTGAGATGCTGTCATGTAACTGGGGACAAAGTTTAATGGGTACAGAGCATTTAAGGTCTATGGAGGTCAAAAACAATTCGAAGAATGCCAAAAAATTCACGAATTCATAAAAGATTGCATTCAATTGATAAGGTAGTTTAAAATGAATGGGAGAAAAAAATGATTCCAATCTTTTTGACGTCAAATGGTTGCATATTTTGAAATCAAAGTCTCAAAGTGAATTCAATAAATGCAATCTTTTAATTGAAATCATAAACGATTGCATTCTTTTACAACTCTGCCTTAAAGTACTTTTTTCATTTTAAATATTCAAGCATGGTTTTGAATATTTCATTTATTAATCTCCTTTTAAAATAATATAGCATGGTATTTTTTTTTTATTGAGTTCTTGCTGAAAGAATCATAAAACCATTCAAACAACAAATATATTAAGGAGAGAGAGACATTTGTTGTACAAAATTTGATACATTTCGGTTTCTACAGAATGCAGAGAAAGTGTAGGAAATTTAATTTGATGTCAAATCATCATCAATAAGTCAAATTATTTGGTTCCCCACTATCTTTAAATGTTTAAACAGAATCAAAGTTATAGCTCTGATAAAACATCCATATTATAAATAATTTCACTTGGTTGTCTCGTTGTATTTCCGGCCGCCTGCCAGCATCAACAGGTGCCAAGTTCTCTCAAGTTCTCTAACACCGCTCTCTATACATGTATATAAATTATTTACATTTCAGTCTCTAAACTATATTTTATATAACGCTATATTTGTTTTATGTTCGTCATTGAAATTTATAAAATTTTAAAAATAAAACACACACCCTAATCAAAATCAAAACATTTTATTATGTTCCCTCGTCAAGTCAAGTTCATTTCTAATTTTTAAATAAATTTTATATATTTTTAGATTATTTCGGTGCCCATGACTGTGATGTTCGCTGCACGCTTTGACCATCATGAAAAGGAGAGCACCCTTCATGCAGCACAATATTGTGTATTTTTGTTGATATAGAGTAAATATTTTTCTCTCGGAATTATTGTTGAGAAATCAAATATTTAATAAAATTAAATTTCTCTCATCAAATTTGTGTAAGCAGTAGACAAGGCAGCCCACATGCATGCCTATAGAAATCAATCAGCAGCTAATTAAAGGCAACAGCTGCCACAAGTGGTACACACTCCTAAAGTTGTCGCATAGTTTTCACCCTCTATTAAAATTGAAATAGTTATGCCTGTCTTTTAGGTTTACGTAACGATTTTTTTTTCTGCAAATGATGGTGGTGGTGAACTGAATGGAAATTTAAATTTAAAAAAAATCATGCCATTTTCCCATGATTTAAAAAAAAAACATTGATAAAAGCAATTACTATGATAGAATAAGAAAAAAATCCTATACTTTAACTTTAAAAACTTGATGTGGTATGTCAAACAGTCAAAATTTATTATCTGCTCTTTGAATTGTTTAACTAGATCTCTTGAATATATTTAATAAAACACACATGTCACAAAATGTTAATATTCAAGGTTTGCTGCATGCAGCGACGCAGGCATTTTCCCTACACTTCAGACTTCAGGTTTTCAGTATACGTAGGTATATGGATGCCTAAAGTTGAGACCACAGCCTTCCTGGTGAAAAGTTTTCCATTTTTTGATTATGAGATATTTAATGTAATGCTACTAAATACTCATTTTTCCCTTCATTTGGACTTTTTTATTCCTCTCGGAGATATAATTAGCTGTTTCTCTCTATTCAATTTCATACCAAATTCTTGTCAGATACAGGGTTTTGACTGTTCGTTAGCAATGTGTGTATGTATATTTTTTTTATCATTTTTAAGGTTATCTTTAAATTTTACCTTGCTTCTCAATTTGAAGAGATTACGTACAAGCAATTTGGAACAAGTAACGATAACTTTATCTTCAAAGCCAAAAAGAATGAATTCTTATGGGTATAAATATTAAGCTCAAATTATAACTTATGGGCACGTTATGTTGAACTTCACTATTTTGGGGGATTGGATAAAACACGAGGCATTATACTTAGAAAATTAGACATGTCATTTTGACTCTCTATGGGTCGGAGTGCCCAACAATAATAATCACTCTTACGAAATTTGTGAATGAAAATACATACGAGTATTTACATAGTTCAACAATTTTCATCATCGCTAGCTTTGCTAGTTTCATATATTTGATAAAAAAATGTTGCGTATTAGTAACAAGGTGTGATATGTTTCGATATTAATTAATTTAAAGAAAATTTAAAGCAAATTAATTAAAAAAGTAAAAATACTTTGAAGAAAAGTAATACGGTTTTCTAAAGAAAAACTAAATGGTTTTGTACTTTAAAGTTAAGTTTACCATCCTTCAATTACTTGTACTTAATAAGATTTTATCTGGTGACCGCCTAGAAGACATTTAAGTACCTCTGGTTGTTAGTGTTTGGCTTAAAATTAATAAGAGCATTGAATTTTTTTTTCTCTTTTGAAGTCGTTTTTTTCCCCCTCCCGGGGGAATTAGTCCCCCTCCCACACGATTTTTTTTTAAATGAAAGAGGTGATATTCAAATTAAGCGCACCAAAAATCTTTGAAAACTTAAAGTCTGGTGTCGGCACAAAAAATAATGCAAATTTAGTTATACCTGTGTTGTTATTAAACCTTCTGTTTTAGGTACGTAGGTTTGTTTCATTTTTTTTTATCACTTTCTATAGTAAATATTTCTGTTTGAAGATTTACCAATCCAAAGAAATGAATTTCATAATTGAGTGGAAATAGTTTGCACTGTTCCATTTGATTTGAGAATACGAGAAATTATTAAAATTGACAAAAAGTTATGTGGCGCAAGAAGTGTGTTAGTTACCTTAAGAAGACATTTTTCACATGTGACTTGAGTAGAGGGAAATAGTTGTACTCTTTTATAAGGGAAACAATACAATCCTCTTTTATGCCGAGGCAGCCGAAAGTGTCGATTTCTTTAAGAAATATTGCCAATTGGATCGGTCGTGTATGCAGTGGCAGACTAAGCTTAATGAGGACCCTGGTGAGACCACATCTTGACGGTTTTGTAGACTTAATATTTTTTTAAAGTAAATGATATAATGTCAGCCATTACGACAAAAAAAAATATCAATCATTCGTAGGTATTGTTTTTCGGCAATCTAGTTAGAATATAGTTCAGCATATAACACGCAGCCACCAACTGGAAGGCAGACTGCATTTTATTTAGTATGTCTAAGAACCAAGGTTATAGAATCAAAAAACCTATTTTATTAAATACTTTCGTGGTTTCATTTTGCTGAATTGCTCAATAACATCGTTGAAATCTTTTTCTCTTGCAACTTTTCTTTCTATTGATACAATAGACGGATTGACTAGACGTTCTTGGCTCATTGTCGATCGAAGATATTTTTTTATAAATTTTAATGTGGAAAAACTCCTCTCGTATGATGCTACTGAAACGCAAATGGTCATGAAGAGTACCTATTGAATTGTAACTGATGTGCGGGGTAGTGATTCACTGAAGTCCCATTTTATTGATAAATTGTAGATTTTATTGAGCTGTCCATTTAGCAGCAACGTCCATACTTATGTCGGTTGCATCACGTATGTACAAAGATGCCTGAGACACCTCTTTATTTCTTCCATCATCTTTTCCTTATTAAATTCTTCATATATTTCTACCAAATTGACAATAGCCAAACGTTTTTTCAACAATTTGGATTTTTTTTTTAATTTCTGGTCCGATTAGACAGTTCTTCTTTAAATCTGTCAATACATTCAAACATTGTTAGATGAACTTCTTCTTGAATCGTTAATCCAGCGTCATATGGTAGGAGTCGACTTCCTTGAAAGTGAAAACATAAAGTCTATAGGTACCATCATTGGGTTGAAGGTTCAACGCTATAAGCTAAAATCTATTTTCTCTCGTGTTCGCTAGTGAGCCAAATTTACAAATATCAGCGTCATAAACTTATATTTACGGATTCAAGGATGAGGATTTCAAGAGAAAGAGAATTACTAAAAACAAGTTAGTGAAAAGCGTCCGCAACGATACGATACGATTGTTCCGGGGTGCCAAAATCGTCATAGACTAGACCCTCTATCTTGTTGTGATGGTTATCCGAGCCGATAAGTTTCAAATGAATACGTCTGCCCTCCGCAATAAGAACACCAGTATTATATTCGGTTATAGCTCCAGATTATAGGGCCAGAATACCAGACGTAGCAGAATACACCTTAAGAATATGAACTAAAATGTTTCATACAACTCAAAAAAAGAGGTATATAAAGAGCTCCAAAGAACTGAAAAAAAAGTCTTTTCAGAGACTATAAAAGACAGCTTGATAAAAAAATATATCCATGAAATAGAACAAAATCAGAGGCCAATGAGTACGAAACATTTCATTCCATATAAATAAGAATGAGGATCTCACAAAATCTAGCAAGTGATAGAAGTTGTTTATATAATATTCACTTAACTTAGATTCTGAGAATCTTTTGAACAAGGTAAAATTAAGTCAGGTTGCGATAAGGAAGATTGATAAGACATCGGAAAAAAAAACCCCCAACCTTGTCTTCAGATATGGAAAAATCTCGAATCCCGAGGCCTATCGATGTGTTCTGAGGTAAATGTGACACGAAACTTTGTAAGACATAGGCAATTTTACTTTGACTCCCGTTGCATAAGGAAATCATCAAAAATAAAAAAAATTACAAACATTCTTGTTAACCCATTATACAACTTGCATTTTAATATTAATTTACATAAGACCAAGGTCAACTCTCTTTTTCTTCTAAAAGATGCAGTTATGGCAACTCTAACTCTTTATAGGTATATTCATATCTCGATGGTCATAGTTGAGATAAGGCCATATGAAACTTAGCTGAAACTGAGAACAACGGCCGATGCTTGCCGGCTTCGTTTTGGTCAAGGTTTTTTTTTTTCTTTTGTGGTATATTCTTATAATATAGTTAATTTAGCCAGGGAGACATGATCTATTTACAGCGCAAGCTATTCTCAGAGAAAAGAAAAAGAAGCAGAACCTAATGACTCGTTATGTGTTTGTTTGTAAGAATGAAATAAAAAAATTAAAAAAAAAAAACAAAACAGCAAACGGGAAATGTGTGGGTGTCCGATACGTTGTCAGTTTGGCACAAGTGCCTGATTGCCGGCTGGTGTGATGCTGTTTGTCATGTTTTATGTTAGTTTGCAATGTGTTAGGGGTGTTTGTTAACATCATTTCTCGAGTTTATGATAATTTTTTTCAATTACACTGAAAGCATGCATGAGAATAATTCTTTAATATAAAAGAAAAGAAAAAAATAGAAATATAGAGAAAAACAATACACCAACGCCAAATCAAATTGGAATCTTCAATGAATAGAGCGATACTCAGTGAGAATCTTTTATTCATTCACGTCTTCTTCAGCCTTCTATAGAATAAATATCTATACGAATACATATTATGTATGTAGACAGATGTGGAAAACGTCACTTATTGCTGCCATTAGTAAATTAAATGAGACGTTTGATAGCTGCATGAAACACTGGGGTTATATTTTTGTTTTCGATTTGTGATTCAAATTAAGAAATACCCCAAGAAGATATGTGACTTTCTTTTCTCTTATTTAGCTAATACTCGTAGAAACAAGTAAAGCGGCATTTTTTTTTTTCAAGTATAATAACGTGTAAATCACAGGATTTGCAAAGAGGCATTATTGAAACCATTATCTGAATGCTTAACACGGCATGAGCCTTTTGTTTGGAGAAATTTGTTGTCATTAGAGAATACGATGAGGTTTGTGTACGTAATTGCGCAAATAAATTTATTCGGCTTTGTGAACTTGCAACGGGATTATCTTAAATATGCGTAATATCATCCTCTATGTACCAAAATTAAGTTCTGCTGCTAACGAAGATGTATATAAAGAAGTTTTATTTATCAGAATGACTAAATCGCTCGTACGTTCAAGTAGTTTATAATTTGAAAGATTTTATATTACAAAATATTAGAATTGTTTTTAAATCTCAAATTATTTTTTTTTTTAATTTGAACATAGATTCAATATTATTTTAACATAAAAGAACATTTTGGATAAAGTTTTTATTGAAATCGATTGTCATTAACGAGAAAGATAAAAAAACGATTTTATGGTAGGTAGGTCGACATACTATACCTTCAATAGTATACAATACACAATTTATCGGAACCAGGTCGACAGAAACAGTCTCAGGCAGCTATCAAAGCCTAACTCATTGGTCTAAGAACTCCAAAATATAACTTATAACCGCATTGTCAGTCCTATAATTACTTCTGGAGTATAGTTCTATTAAAGAAAATGAACAGACAGAAGAACGGGAGAGGCAAACTAAACAGATAGAAACACCGTACGATTGGAATGAAAGGAAAATATATCAGTAGCAGCCGCGCAGAACCAGGTAAATCATGATACCTCAACTATGTATATATTCTAACTATAATTAACAATATTTCACGAAATTCTGCATTTCGGCTATACTTTACAAGTAATTCAGACTGACATTATAATGATGACATTTAAAATCAAAACTGACCTTATTAACTTTTTAAGCATTTGACTAACCTGGTTCCACTACCGCTACAGGCTCAAAAGTTTGAACAATTGCATCATGACTAGAAAGATCTGACCCACTTATGCTAAATCCCCAACGAATTAACTACCACCGAACTCCCATGGATGCAATTCTAGGCATTACTCACAATACTCATTTACAGCTTTGGGGACAATTAGGAGACGGAAATAGATGATAATTTTCATTGCAGTTGACAGTCCAAAGGTTTTATCAAAATTCGTTTGTAGTACGTGCAGTGCATACCTAATTGGATTTGGATTTGAATGCTAGGGGCAGTGGCAGTATTATCAACTGTACTTATTGGTTGATATGATTGAGGGGAGATTTCCGGCCTCATGGGAGAAAGTCGCACAAAAAATCATATGGGAGTTAGCGTAGGCAATCTACATTGTTTTATCTATGGATTATGGATTAAAAGTTATTATTTTTTTGTTGGTTTAGTTAAAAATAAAGTTAGTGAATAAGAAAAATATTTTTTTATGGATAATTATATTAATAAAACGCACTTCTGTGTAGTAAATTTTTGCTCTTATAGTTTAATGTGTACACAAATAGCTTAGAATTTTGTAAGGATTTGTATGTTACATTGGTTCGGTTGTCTACCGCTTGCTTATGATTGTCTACCGTACGATACAAAAATATTCAACATTTCTCTTTTAAGCATACTTACATTGGTCCCACACTAATATTATTGAACAATGAAAATTCCTACACGAAATTGTTCGTTTCTTGTCCAAATTTTATCAAATCAAGTTCATTCAATTTTAATCTAATTTGATTTTCACTTTCCTTATACTCGTGATTACATGCCGGGGAATTTTGTTTGCTAGTGACAACTTTAAAAGTTCACTTAAATTAGTCGGGTAACAATGCATTGTTCTTTTTTTTGTATTAATAAATGCTTAGCCGAAAATCTTGTTTGAAAAGGTTACAATAAATGAATGAGGTTTATGATTTGTAAAGTGATTATGATATTATTTTGAGATTTGTAGGGAAACATAAAATACACAATAACTATGTACACACTTGATATTATAGCTTATGTAGCTGGGAACTGTTAGAATTTTCTCACAAAGAGAAGAATGTTATGGAACAGAAGGAAAAGCTAACCAAATATTTGTTTCCAGCGTATATCAACTTTTTCGATCAATACATGGGATATATTCCAGGTCAGCGGATTTGTGTGGTGTAATCAGATATTTCAGTAATCTTGTGATTGTCTGTAATACCTAAAATATTTTAATAGCAACCTGCACAGAAAAAGTAAGCATAGGAAAGATAGTTGAATTCAAGCCTGATTCACAAGAGGAAACGAGACGTGAGCGTGACGAGAACTCGTTGTAGTTGTCAAACCAATTTCAAACAATGAAAGCATACCTATATAATTATATACACAATGCGGCGTTTCTCGTCGTCACGTCACGCCCAGAATTTGAAAAATTGAAAAAAGACGCGACGTGACGACGATTTTCATTTTTGCTAATTAATTTACAGATTTTTCACAAAAGATGTAATCAATTAAATAATGTAATTGATAAATCTATTGCTTTGTAAGTTATTTTGTTTATATCTTATCGATTTTTTTTTTACAAAAATGATTTTTTGTCGTAAAAAGGTCGCTGCATTGTGAATTGGGCGACGATTTTGTAACTAGAAACAAATGCCAGCGGTTCTCGTCACGTTCACGTCCCGTTTCCTCGTCGCATTGTGAATCAGGCATCAGTCGAACGCGCACCGACACCTGAAAGCTGTCACTGCACCCTAAACAGGTGACAACAGTGCTGTGGTTCAAGATGAGGCTTGAAACTCACTTTTGGCTAAATAGGGTTTGTAAACGAGAAAAATTGCAGTTCCTCAAGAGACTCAATTATTATTATTATTAACGGGTTGTTGTGGTCTTCACGCTGGTGGTTACTTTTTATTTATTTTTGAGGTAGGCAGGAGCTTTTGTTACAGACAATTGTCAAAGATCAATGAATATTTTTTCCATCAGGATGGCTCTACAAGCCATATCGAGCATGTCACCAATGATGTCCTGAGGACTCGAGCCAACAACATTACCTACCTACATTATGTACAATTACAATCATATCACAACATGAACCTGTGAATTAGCCACCGAAATAATTGATTTAAGGTCACTCCACTGGTTTGGGGAGTTTATGTATGTACATAATTATGTACATATTACATAAAACAATGTATCCAGTCCTTGGATGCCGATATTTAGCACTTTATTAAACACAGTATAGGTATGTCTATTGATCCGAATATCTTAAATTCAATTTTTTTTGCAAAAGCATCAGAGAATGCCTGAAATCATTTTCTAAGCTAAATGTGATAAATAACTTCTCAAAATAAATATGTGGGCATTAATTTCAATTCCTGTGGATGTAGTAATAGGTAGTAGTTATACGATTTTGAAAACGCCGTTTACGAAAATAACTTTGAAAATAGTATAACAGGTAAAAGATACCCAGCTAAAATATTCACACAAAATTCTGGCTAGTCTAGTGACTCATATTTAGCTGAACAGTCTGTTTGTTAATTCAAGAACCTTCCCAATCAAGGAAAAGTACCTAAAAATTAATGGAAAAAAAACCTACACACAAGCCAGGGAATTGAAAATATCCCTTAATGAACCTACACATACTAAGCACGTATACAATAAACCACACGTACATTCATACTCATACAAATGTTTTGGTCATAATCTAGTTATGAAGGTTATGACAATAAGTCCAACGTAATTGACCCACGAACCTACAATATAATTAATATATCCATTTGCCCAGTTAATCAAACAAAAAATTAATAAACATTCTCTGTCTCGTCATAATCGTCGTTACTGAAAACCAAAACATGAAAATTAGTCATTTATGGGATCAGCGGCGCGCATAGCCAACCATATTCCCTACTCCTTATTTCCCTATCTTTTGGTGTAGACACATTGCGCAAAAATTGGGTCAGGCCACGCCACAGGACTTCTCTTCCTTTTAAAGACGACTGTGAGTGCCTACTTATTTCGTCACAGACATGAACCATCGTTTTTATTGTTCATATATACTAAAATTGCAACGATACAGAGAATTAAATTTTATAGCCACCGCCTAAGGATGCCAAATAAGGAAGCATTCTAGGTATCTAGTTCTACTGTTCTGCATATTCTTCTTCCAAGTTTGAAGAATAAAGCAGAAAAAGAACACGGGACAAAAATGGTTGCTGACAATTGTAATTAACGGTTAGAATTATTAGAAACCATAACCAAACGAACAACGACAAATTTGGCCGAAATATGTACATTTTGTATAAATAAACATCTCAAAAATAAAAACACGAACCAGAATGAAACCCCGCCAATCAAGTCAGCTAAACCCAGTACCCATACCCAGTCACACCCAAGATTTGCAAATTGCAACATTTCGTAAATTAAAAAAAGCAGAATATTCTCCAATCAGATTCCTCGCATCCCAATTTTGGAGAAAAAAAATTGATGAAAATAAAGAAACAAAGCAAAAAAGTCATCAAACAAGTTTTTTATTTGAACAGAACTTTACCTTTTTTGACAGAGACGCTCGTGATGTTTTTTATCTTTATTTATTTGCTGTGCAAATTTTGATTTTCACCTCTTCGACTTCGACAGTGTTGTTGTTGTTGGATGCGGCGATAAACTTTGTATTTTGTTCTGTTTAGGAATGATGTGATTTCTTTTCCTCTTAACTTCACTTTTAAAGAAATTTATTAAAAAAGAATCTTCTCTAACTCAAACAATTTTTTTTAACCATAACAATAATTAACATTCTTGTTACTAGGAGACGCGCGCCCGTTTTATTTTTTTTCCTTCCTTAGTTTTTCTTTTCAATTTTTTTGTCTTTATTCACCTTTCACTACCCGGAGTAACTGTGACTGAAGAACGACGAATGAAATCGATTTTTTTGCACTCCGTTCAATTTATGCACTTTGGATTTGGATTGATTTTGATTTTCCACACAAACACACCTCTTTTCTTTGATCGAACTACACAAAATGGATTTATTTAATTGGATGCTAAATTATGTTGATGAAAACTTTTTTAATTGGGTGGATATTTATTTTATTTTTTTCAGTTTCGTTCGGAGGACGCGAAATAAAGATAAAACAAGAACTTCGTTTGTGAGAGGTTAACCCGATGCGGCGCTCTGTCACTCTGTCAGTAAAATTGACATTTGATAAAAAAAAATGGAGAAGAGAAATTTTGGTGAAATTTACTATGGTGAATATGAACTGCAAAAAGCAGGGATGTCAATCTGTATTAATACGTTTAAGAAATTCACAGCTAGATGGCGAGTCATACCGCTCAGTAATCGATGTATTCTTCGGAGGAAAATTTGTTGCATTTTATTATTGCTAGTGATCCAAAGATTATCCCATAAAAATTAATCAAAAGGGATATGAGTGACAACAGTGTTCTTAACCGATCTCTTTTCTTCTTGTGTTTGCATAGTAATGTTATGTATTTTCGGAAGTACGTTTCTTTGAACTACTAAAAACAATTATTACAAAACTCAATAGCCACCTACCCACAAGAGTAAAAACTATTTATTATTTTCAAAAAATCTATAGGAGGTGCACGTTAGGTGTGTTCCTTTGGGCTCAAGTATCTACTGCCAAGTACTTCTGGCTGCAGTCAACTACTTCTACTCTGTGCTCGAAGTAGTTCAAAGTAGTTTATTAATCTAGTCACAGAATGTTTCCAAACAAGAAAAAGACATCACCAATCAAAAGAAATTACGTAGTAGATTGTTGCTGGTGACATTTTTCTAGTTAAAAGTAAATACAAAAACGAACAACCGAAATTAAATTGATATTGAGGTTAGATTTTACTTTTGTCAAAATGAAAGCATTCCATTCATCATCTACTGGGAAGTACTAAAAAGTACTTTGGAAGGCCCAATGGAACACGGCTGTTGTTAATGAGCATACAATAATAAATTGTCAAAAAAATAGTTACAATTTTTTGTTTTTCAATATTTTTGAATTTGAAAGTAATTTTTTTCAAAAACTATTAATAGAAAGTTGATTTGAAAATAAAATAAAAGAACTAGCTACTTCTAGCGTTTTAGCAGATAAGTTACGGCCATTACACATTATTCAAATTTAAATCAGATGTAAAGCATACAAATTCAATGTAAATATATCTGGATTTAAGTTTTAATCTGGATGTATCTAGTTAATAATAGGCGTGTTTTTTTGCAAGTCCATATGGATTTGTCGAAAAAAACGACATCGGGACTTAGGAACTTCTTACTTACAGTGAGTAAGTCCCGATAATTATCTGGACTTAGCTAAGTCCATATGGATTTAGGTTGTTGTTGTATTTACGTGTAAAACTATAAGTCCCGATGTCGTTTTTTTTCGACAAATCCATATGGACTTGCAAAAAAAAACACGGCTAATATGGCGGTTAGTGTTGTCATTTTTTTAATAAATTTTTTTCCAATTTAGGGAAGTAAATACTTTTTTATAAAATGCGCCAAAACACCGTTTTCGCTCACGATTTCAATTTAGCTGCCATATAATGAAATAAAGTACTCTCCACAAGCTTTCATATGACCTAAGTTTCATAACAGTTAAGCACAATATTGAAATTGGGCCCAGAGTCCATAAAAGCTTGACCATGGTCATTTGAAATAAAACTATATAAAGGGTGTTTTTTTTTAGACGTGTATGGTTTTCAAGAAGAAATAAAACGCATATAATTTAATGTTATGGCCAAGAAATTAGCCTTATTATAAAGATAAGGGTTTGCCATTATGTTTTAAAAATGATTTCGGATAAGTGGCTGCTGGGGCTGGCTCGAATAAATTCCAGCCGATCCATGGTTGCTTGAATTAATGAGATTTTGCGATTATGTCGACCGGAAAAAAACACCCTTCACATAACAATTGAATAAATAAATGGACGTGACACCCAAAGCGACAACCCGCCTCCTCGGCGGCATTTAGGAGTAACGAAATAAAAGATGTCGAATTTGTGTGTACACAAACTAATTGAATAGGGGATATTTGATTATTAAATTATTCCTTTTTGTATCGGTATCCATGAAGACAATGGTCAATATTTTTTTTGTTTTGAAATTTGTTTAGAATTTTCACTATAAGCCGTGGGAAAAATGTATCTGTGTAGTTTCCTTTACCCGGAGGCCACACGAGCCAGTACTGGCAAGCAAGTTGCAATACATACACATTTTTTCACTAACACATATAAAAACAAGCAACTTGCTCGTCAACTGGCTTGCCTTTTTCGAAGCCAGTTGAGCAGCCAGTAGAGAAGCAAGTAGGGCGTTCATTTTTTACACTATAGTCAACAATCATCGTTCCTTTTATTTAAATTTCTGAATTAATTAGATTTTGTGCAAAAAATAAGTTAAAATAAATTTAGTGTGGAATTTGATTGCATTTTAAAAATGTTAAAATTCACTTTCGTTCGAAACTTGACATTTCTTGACAGAATATTTGACATTTGCGAATATTTCGTTACAAATTACCAAAAAGCTCTAAAATTGCCCTTTTCAAAAATTAAATTTCAAATTATTCGGATATTTAGAGGTTTTTTAATCCATTGACATCGTAGACATCCTTTAATGGAATTTGAAAGTTTATGGCTTGACAGATAGGGGACAAATTATATTTGATCCTATCGAGAATATTTCGTTCCAAATGTCAACCGATTGCCCTGAAAATGCATTTTTCCGGATCAGAACAAAAATGGAAAAAAAATTCGGATTTTCAGAGGTTTTTTAATCCATTGACATCGTAGACATCCTTCAATGGAATTTGAAAGTTTGTGCCTTGACAGATAGGGGACAAATTATATTTGATCCTATCGACAATATTTCGTTCCAAATGTCAACCGATTGCCCTAAAAATCCATTTTTCCGGAGCGGAAAATAAAATGGAAAACAATTCGGATTTTTAGAGGTTTTTTTATCCATTGACATCGTATACAACCTTCAATGGAATTTGAAAGTTTTGTGCTTAACAGACGGATAGCTAACAAAATGTATTTTGACGTCTGTAGTTTTTTTTTTGGAACATGAATTTTAGTTAGAGTATATGTTATTCCCTCTTATGTTTCGTTGTCCATAATTTCAATTATTAAAGTTTGTTAACCATTTTTGCATTTTTCTTTAATATTCTTTAAAAATGTATTTTGATTTTTTCAATCCATTTTGTTTGAAAGATCAACCAAAATTTGTCACTATAGTAGAGAAAAAGAACGATCTACTTGCAAGCAACTTGCTTGGCAAGTGGAGTGCCACCTACGTCACAGCCAGTACACAGATACGAATTTGGCAGGCAATGTATGAACCCAACTTGCTTGCCAGTACTTGCCCGTGTGGCCTCAGGGTTAGCAGTATATTGGTTGTTTTTTGTTTACATGACGATGTTTTTTTTTAAACTACGCTGAAGATTGTATTTTGCACATCGACATAAAGAACAAACTAGCTGATGATAGTTTAATTATTTTATTTGAAAAATTAGAAAAAGAATAAAATGTCAGCAGTTAAAGACTTGAAATTTATTGATTTTGATTGTTTTATTTTTTTTTATCATTTCTGATAAAGATATTGGGGCATATTCATAGTCACTTTTAAACTCCAGTTTATCTTAGACCTGGGTTTATCCTTTCTAAATAACAGTAAATAAACCTCAGTCTAAGATAAACTGGGGTTTAAAAGTGACTATGAATATGCACCATTATGTTGTCAGGTTTGAAAATTGATTTAGCACTTTACTAGCGAAATGTTATGTCAATAAAAGTAATGTTTTAACAAAAACGTAAATTTAATTGGTTTTTAAATAAAATTGACTGCAAAAATGCATATGTATACAAGAAAAATATGAAATATAATTATGTAAGTAAGTTACAATAATTTAAAGATGATATATCCCATATGAAAATTGACGGCCGCGTCACGGGTACTTGTAATTATTTATGTTATTTATTACTATTTTTCGGTAATTTTTTTTTTTAAATGTCTTAAAAATATGATTGATTTAGTATAATGAAAAATGTTTGCGTACTTGCATCATAACTAAAATTTTGAAAACAATGGCGCAGCATTTTAGACGAATTAATATGATGTTAAAGTATTTTTAGTATATATGTATATGTAATTATATTTAAACGAGTTAACATCTTACTATCTTTTAACATTTTTTTAATGTTAAAATCACCAGATGCCGATTTATCTTTATAGTATATTATCAAAACTGCAAATGTCACACTTTAATAACAAATTTGAAAATCGTACGGATATGAAAAGTCACTTATTCGGCTTATTCGCGCAAATGTTTTTGAAATTTAAACAAAAAGTAATATTTTTTAAACTCAATATTTCCAAAACAACTAGAATAGTTTTTTGGGACTTGATCCCATCGAAGGGCTTTTAACACAATGCATAATATAGACTTTCATATTAAAAATATGGTGTAATCGCCCTACAACATTTTAAAACCATTGATTTTTGACTTTCTCATTATCATTGAACTGATTTGAATAAAAAACTGTATATTATCGTATTACCGAGGCTTCGAGAATATTTTGAAAAAATTGACAGAAATAGATTTTTTTTGTATTGTTCTCTCTACAACTTCAAATTTTTATTTAAATACGACTTTAACAACAGGTTTCTTGGACTAAAAACTTTTGTGAAAAATTAATTTTTGCCAATCGGAAAAAAATCACACTATTCCATTATGGTATTCTCCCTGTCTTACGTCGGTAAACACACTTCATATTTTTGAAGAATCTCTTGCGATTCATTTTGCATTAAGTAAATTATATATATATTTAGTTTTAATTCACTTTTAGTCCATATTATATTTAAGGAACTGACTATCCTAGACATACCAACAGTGTGAAAGTATTGCAATATCACAGTACCTTCGACTTTAAATGTTAAAATAAGACATTTTTAGGTAAAAAACTAAATATATTCCCTAAGCGGCTACAGAGGACTAGAGGGGTTAAAATCCTTTAAACCCGTAAAGCGGGTCATCTTAGCTCACGTTGCGCGTTGCCCCACGTCCAACTCCACATGTGAAGGTATCTCCTCATTTATCCCTGCATTTACATAATATGTATGTGGGTGGAGGTATCTTCATATTTTTTTAGATATCTCCAAAATAAATTTTTCTAAAGTCAGGATTTTTAAGGGTTTGGTTACGAGGCCTATTTCTGTAAAAATGAGATTTCGTCCCTTTATTTTTCAAAATGCATTACGGTACCACATGCAAACTGAAAACATGTCATTGCATTTAGTATTTTTGACTATAGCCTTATTAATAATTGCACTCAACGATAGTTCTATTACATTGTTTTTAGCTTTTCTAAGTACATACCTAGTTGTTTTTCTTATCTTTTACAAATTCGTTAATATTTTCTCTATATTGAATTATTTGACCATTGTAGTGTTTTGCGACCTAGAAGTTGAAGATCTGTAAAGTACCTTCACATTTATCAATGATATGGAAAAGTTTTTTGGCAGTAATTGCAGGTTTCATCCTTTCCTCTATATACGCGCAGAGGATTGATCTATACGTAGCTGCAAGTCACTATGCCTTGGTTCCCATCGATCTGTCGGGCCACCAAATCTATGAACTTATGGGTAGGTAGGTAAAAATGGCGGCCCAGAGCAAACTAGCTCCGCGCGGGCCCAATTAGCGCTGGAGGGCGCCGTTTTGATACCATAAACTCGTATTGACCTGTGGGTTGAAAGTGGTTTTATTGGAGGGGTTTGCGGTTATATTCCCTTACGGGTCTCAAAGTAGGCACCCTTTTTCAGCTCAAGTGCTGTCTAAGGAGTCTACCGGATACGGTAAAGAAGTTAAGTCAAAAAATTAAACTCAGAACCACTTCGTTGCGTTGAGGAAAGCTTTCAAATCTTTGATCTTTATCTCAGAAAGTTTTCGTTTAGGTTTTCAAGAAAGGCTTTTCCAAATAGTCTTGCTCTCAATTTGGCCAGAGCAGGGCATTTACAGAGGAAGTGAACTACTGTTTCCTTCTCCTGATGGTCCCCACAACTACGACATGTATTGTATGTTCTCCTACTGGCCAGTGACCAGAACATGTCGCAACAACCCTGGCTATGTCTCGTCTGGGCCTAGCCATCAGGTCAGTTGTCCGGGACTTACTATAGATGGGCCATATCTTCCTAGATATAGCGCAGTTTGTTAAACTTTCCCACCTGCTGTTGGATTCAGTAAGAAAAATTGAGAGTATTTTGCCCTTCACAACTCCAAGTGGAATGTTAACTCTTTCCGCAAGTGAGCTGTAAAGGGCCGTTCCTTGCCTGGCTAGTTCGTCAGCTCGCTCGTTTCCCTCAATGCCACAGTGACCTGGAACCCAGATAAGAGTGACCCTGAGGTTGACATTAAGGCTTGAGAGCTCATCTCGACATTGCTGGACCAATTTAGAAGATGATATAGCTGAATCAATGGCTTTAACAGCTGCCTGACTGTCTGTCAGGATAGCGGTGTTTCGGTTTTGGTTAGGGTCTTGTTTGAGTAACCTGCATGCTTCCCTGATCGCTAGTAATTCAGCTTGAAATACACTGGCAAAGTCAGGTAGCCGAAAGGACCTAGAGATGTTCAAGGATTCAGAGAAGATTCCTGAACCAACACCACATTCCATCTTTGAACCATCAGTAAAAATAGTTGTGTCGAAGTCTCTCGTCACGACGTCATTTTTCCAATCCTTTCTGGATGGCAATAAAACCTTGAAATCCCTACTGAGATCCAGAGCGGGAGTGCAGTAGTCGGTCTCTATGAACTTATACTTATCAAAAGGTTTTCTAAAAATTAAAATATGTATGAAGGTAGTTTTCATCAGCCCTCGGCGTTTGCAAACTATGGTTACTCAACCGCTTCCCTTCCCTCATATACTGGCCCACAATATATTGTCTTACCTACCAAAATGTATCTTGTTATATTTCCTGCATTTTAGGTCCTTTACCTTTAAGATCAGATCAAGAGAACTCAAGTTATACGAGTATACCTAAGCAATGCAGACTTAAATGAAAATCAATAAAAATGAACATATGTACATAGGTAGTTAGCTGTTTTGATTTTGGAAAAGAATTGAAATCGTAACGAAAATTATTTTTATCCCCATAAATAAATAAATACATACATAAATAATCTCAACACAATCACATCCGTTTCCATAGAAATGTACAAAAATACGAATACAAAATAAAACAAAACATTCGTATCCATAGTAATAAGCGGAAAATTCCCATTCAATTACATACATGACCCTTTTATACTTCAGAAAATTTATTTTATTTAATACACAAATCTGGCATATTTTTTTATGCGAAAACCCGAAACCTTAGTGGAGTTTTCTCCGGGTGTCACCTTCTATTTATATTCATTCAATGACATATAACACTAAAAAGTTATAAGTTGCTTGAATTTTAAGAAAACTAAATTCCTTAAACTTTAAACAAACACACCTTTCATAATTAAGGAGAAATTGAATTAATACAAATGTAGCCAATACGCTTACAGCTTTCTTTATATTTCCGCTTTAAACTTTGTCATAATGTAGAGGTATGTTAAGTTTTTCATAAAAATATTTTATGGTTAAGTTAACAATTAAAAATTCAATCACCAAGCATAATATCTGCAACTGCAGAAACTATTTTATTTGTTATAAAATATCTCTGGGGCGCATTCTAAAAACTTCAACTGTTATTTAATTTTAAAAGTTCTTCAACACCAAACCTACCTTACCCATCTTGTTCATCACACACGTCTTCTAAAAAACTGACTAAAAAAGGCTTTGTTTCATGGCCTTCCAACGTATATAATGGGTGATTTTTCAAGAGGCTTAGAACTTTTTTTAAAAAAAAAACACAAAAAATTCGAAAAAATGAATGAAATATTTATTTGAATCGATAGTTTGAACCTTGCAATTTAATGTTTAAAGATAATTTCATGCAAATGTTGACCGCGGCTGCGTCTCAGGTAGCCCATCCGCTGAGTCCAATTTTGGCATACTCTTTCACACATATCGGCCGGTATCTCACGAATGAATGCATGGATGTTGGCTTCCAGTGCGTCAATCGAAGCGGGCTTGTCCCTATAGACATTAGCCTTGACATACCCCCACAAAAAATAATCTAATGGTGTCAAATCGCACGATCTAGGCGGCCAATTGACCGGCCCGAAACGTGAAATTAACTGTTCACCAAACTCGCCTCGCAATTGCGCCATTGTTTGGCGTGCTGTGTGGCATGTGGCACCGTCTTGTTGAAACCACATATCATGCAAGTCAAGAACTTCCATTTCGGGCAAAAAAAAGTTTGTTATCATCGCTCGGTAGCGTTCACCATTGACAGTAACGCTGCGATTCGCATCATCTTTGAAGAAATAGGCCCAATAATGCCGCCGGCCCATAAACCGCACCAAACAGTGGCTTTTTCGGGATACATTGGTAGCTGTTGCAATGCTTCTGGCTGATCTTCACTCCAAATGCGGCAATTTTGCTTATTTACGTACCCATTCAACCAAAAATGAGCCTCATCGCTGAACACAAGCAGCGCGCGATGAACATTTCGAACCGAGCACGAATTTTGATAGTAAAATTCAATAATTTGCAAGCGTTGTTCATTTGTAAGACGATCCATGGTTAAATTGCAAACCAAACTGAAGCTGTTTGACAGTGACACAAGGTACTAAACACACGTCAGCTGTCAAAACCAGTGTTGCCAAAACCAAACCAGCTAAAAAATCACCCGTTAGTATAGATATGCAGGTACATAACTACAAACAACAACTTTTTAACTTCGGATAATGTTTTATATGGATAGAAATTCATAGAGTAGGTTGGATGAATTTAAGCACGGCTTTTCCTAAATCATGGGAAGTTTCAATATTTGCATCGAAAGAGGATTACATGGATGTAATTTGAATTTACTAGAGGACTTACATTCCGGACATAGGTACCTACATATCTGTGACGTCCAAAACCCATCCAAAGAAAAAGTTCAATTCAAAATCGCTGAGTTACAACTTACAGGTTCTAGAAGCAGTAGCAAGTCCTGTTTTTGCTGCTACCCCACATTTTCATTTCACATCGAACGCTGGATGTACATTGTATTTACAAGTCAAGTACATACAGATATAAATGTAGGTATAATTGAAAGTTTTTAGCCCCGAACCGGAACACACACCCAACCACCCAAACATAAAAACAAAAACACATGAAGGTGAAGTTGCCACAGAGTTGCTATAAGTCCTTAACTGTAATCAAGAATTTTGCTGTTTCGTTAGATATTCATTGGTTTTGTGCTTAAGGCGATCGAATTCGCCAACAAATCTGAATATGTAATTGGTATTGTTCGGGAGGCGGAGCAGGGTTAAGTTTCTATTTTTCGAGGCATCATCATAGAGTGGCAAATCCTAGGATGTTTGTTTGGGATGGAAAGATATCGAGTGTTGTGCCGGACATGAATGTTTCTGGTTACAATAGTGATAAACTTGCCTCTTGTAGTGCCAGGATAAGCTATATCAGTTTGAAGAAGTGTGTACCTATAGAGTTACATATATGTATGTGTAAGTATGTTCTGTGATAAGGAATTTTCACTTCCACCATCCTCAATACCCCATTTGATAGGTTCAATTAGAGCTCAAACACGCCACCCTGATATATCGGTCTGATGTGTAAACAAAGAATCCTTATTCGGCCAGAAGGTTCATAGTGTTGGCTTAATCGGTTTTCAGGTCAAAATCAAGAGGGTAGCCGTACTGTTGTAGCTTTACCAATGTGTCTATCTTGTGTCCTTCTGGGCATGCATTGCATATAGGTATTGCCGGAACTTGATTTTCGACTATCTGTGGGATATTTGTGGAAAACTTAAGAAAAGTGTAGATAACGGGAATAGGCAGGCAATGAAAAATCAATGAAATGAGAGGAACATTTTGGTAAGAGACTTGTTTTAGTGTAGTATTAGTATTGAAGTGAATAAATTATGTGAAAACTAAAAATGAACACCTAGGGCCCTAATGATGTTGTTTTCTTCTTAGGGTTTGAAACGAATGGATTATGTATTGGTGTTTTTGTAGATATTTCAACAGCAAGCAGTTTATACCTACTTTCTAAGTTTGCAAGAACTCATTTATTTGAAAGTTACCTTCTCGAAGAAGATCTCATTTATTTATTAAATTACTTAAAGTTCATAATTATGTATATGATAATGAATTATAAAGCGAAACAATTCAACGTTTAGCAATAAATACTTACATACATTTAAAAAAAAAACGACTTATCGACTTTTTAAATCGGGAAAAGAGAAACGATGCAAACAAATCAACGTCTTCTCTGTATCCTGTATCGAACACTGAAAAAGGTGAGACCACAGATTAGCCACATGAAGATGAGAATCCCCGGCAGCCATTTTAATTTGCCTACAAGCTTGAACTGGCAGTTATCAGATAAAAAATGAGAATGTGTGTATAAAAATCTCACACATAGACAGTAGGGATCTTCACACACCGGTTTAATATGTTAGGTTTGTTCAGCGAGGCTGTTCGGAACAGTTTAAAACAGTTTCGAACAGAAAAGTACAACTTTTTGCTGTTCAGTGAGGAAATTTCTGTTCTAAACTGTTCTGGTTTGCTGTTCAGTGAGGCTGCCTAGAACACTTTGGAACAGTTTCGAACAGGATTTTCTGTACTACCTTTTTAGGTAGAACAACTTAGAACAGATTTCCTGTTCTAACTTGTTCTGACGTTTACCACGAATCTGTGCTGTTCTGTTCTATTCTGTTCTGTTCTAATCTAACTATTTTGTCACTGAACAAACCTGTTGTTGCAATTCACATCTATTCATCGACGCGGGAAAAAATTACAAATACAACAATGTAAACAAATGGGTTTTGGAGGGTGAAACGTACGAAACATTCTCATCTTCATATGGCTAATCTGTGGTTGAGACATTGGCCGCGTTCGGGCAAATATCCAAAGCTATCCGGATAGGTTTGTGTTGTTGTAATCGCATAGAAAAATTCAGCTGATAAACCAATCAGCTGTTGTCAGAAACAAATCCCAAGCTATCCTAAAATTTTCGCGATACTAAACTATCCGATGGAAATTTGGGGAACAGCTGATTATACCTACAGCCGACTACTTATTTTGCTTTTTGGTGTCTCGTCTGATTTTGTTCGTTTAAAGAATAAAATAACAAATAAGGGTTAAAATGTATACCAGTGTGATATTAAATGGTACTGAAAACTTAATTGATGATTCAGAAGGGATTTGCAATAAAATGGAAATCAAATTGTCGCGTTAAAAACTCAATAGTTTTCCTTTTAATAAGCTGCCTTGTCTTTTGACAGCAAATGTAACCTATCTGGTTTTGGTCGTTCGAAAACATATCGGATACTAAGGTATCTTGGATAGCCTATCGGATAGTTGCCCGAATGCGGCCATTGTACTGTCTCCTCGGATTTTTTTGACGTCTCTTTGCTTTTGCTCACTCTCACTTCATGGTGAGAAAGAGATGGTCAGGAAAGGGAAAATTTTGTTTTTTTTTTTTAACTAGTGGATTTTTTTTAGGTTTTCTTTTGTGACATCGGTTTTCTCTGTCTGTGATTTATCTTCGGCACTTAAATCCTACAGAATCCAATATTTTTCAATTGGAAACAGAACACAGATTTTTGGTTTTTTTTTTTTTTTTAACGACTGCTGAACGTCAAAGCACGGTGAATGCCAGAGACGTACGAATACTCCCTTAGCTCTCACTTTGGCAGCCCTGACAAGCACCATCAGTATCCATGTAAGCGCAAGTTTCGTTTGCAGTTATTTTTTCGTTGAAGCCATGCTGATCCATGTAAACCCCCGTAATACCTTGAACTTATTTAACTAATATTCTCTCTCTCGCTCTTATTACCTACTTAATATAGTTTTACTGTTTTATAGTATTTGTGGTTAGATTATTAAAATTAGGTACCTAAATATTCTTCAGTTCTGTGAAACAAAACCTTTTTAACTATTATTATAATTAAGTTTGTTCCAGACCTTTTTGGGCAGAAATGGGCTGTCTAAAAAATTTTGATAAGTGAGGATGAAATTCTCTCAGAGCGAAAACAGTTTGGAATGCCACTTTTTAAACGTCAAAACAAGAATCGACTAGCGAGTTACCATGGATTATAACAGAAGCAAAAAAAAGTAGCAAATTTACAGGTATGAATTTGATTGTGATAGGAAGACAATTTAATTTAATTAATTTTATATAAAATTATAAAACTTAAATATATTCTGTTGTCAAAAAGCATAACCCTATAATACAAGAAATTCATAAATTGTAAATACATTTTCTTTTTCAGAAAAAATATTTTATAAACGAAAGATAAATGCTATCAAAATAAATGTATTAACTAAAAGGTTGATAAAATAATACCAAATTTCATATCTATCAAAACTTAAATAAAAATAAAAGTATCACTTAGGCAGCCCTTAGTCAACAGCTTTATTTAATTTTTTTGTTTTTTTTTAATGTAATTTTTTGACAGAACAGATAGCATTCAAACGATAGTGATTTTAAATCTTCGTTTCTCTTTTGGTTTCCTTCTAACTGGAAGTACCTTTTGAACGCTGCGATTTTTAATGAATGTAAACTTGGTGTAAGTGAAAAAGTGTCATCTCTCTGCACTATTTACTCCACTTGATTAAGCGAAGTTATCTGAGTGGACTACGAAGGAAAATAAAACACACTCGAACAATAAGGAAAAGCACAAAGAAGAATGAGCGACAACTCTGCCACTTCATAAGTCCGTCGCCTGCGTGATTAAAAGTTGCAAGAAGAAATTACATCATTTAAAAGCAGTCACACTAACCTGTCGATTTCTGTCCAAAGACTTTTCTTTGGGCCGTACCTCAGTGTTGCCAGATGACAAAAAATATCTCCCCCCAGAATAATTTAGAAACCCTCCAGATTACCACATTTTATCAACAAAAACCCCTAAATTTTTTTCAAACGTTTTATTTTTATTCACAGCTCCTAAATTTGTTTTTAAATTTAAATTTAATTAATTCACACAGCTACAATAAAAAAAAAAAACATTTGTAAAAAAAGTACTAAGTAATAAAAGAAAATTTGTTTAGGGTTTTCGTCACAATTTCTGAGTAAAGTTCTGATTATTTACTCGGCATTTGAATTATCTTCAAATTAAATCCTCCCAGTAAAAACTTAGCGTTTCAATTTTTTTCGAAATAATAAATGTATGTGTCAATTAGATAGTCCAGTTTTCCAGACAAAATAGTTTTGACTGACGAAAACTGGAAAAAAATAATTAATAATATTTAAATTGCCAAGTAAATTTATAACCAATATATTCCGTGCTGGTTATCCTTTGCAGCCCACCAATGACGCGGAATTAAAAGAATCTTCTTTTGCAAAAAAGAACTAAACAATTTTATTTAAACTTATTATTTTACTTTAGATTTACAATTTTAATTTTGGAGCTCTTTAGCATCAGCACAAAATGACAAGTAAAGAATGATTGAAGAAATTGAAAGACAGAAGAAACTAATTTTGAATGTAGCCGAAGTTAGTAGCGATTCTATATTTTTAAGATTTGTTCCGAAAGTTACTCAATACAAGGGTTCGGACCGCGTTCACACAAACAATCTAACGACAGATATTTATCTGCGACTCGCGAACGCGATTTAATTTCAAAGTGTTTTTCATTGCGTGTTTTTATAAATGCATATCACGCTACATCACCCTCCTTCAGTCGAGTCCCCCTCTTCGAGTTAAAGAAATTTTGTCAATGGTTTAAAACTCTGGTTAATTCAAATTGAAACACTAGATACAATGTGCTGGTTTGAGACGATCGATCGAAATCGATATACTTTTGTTTTTTATTTGGATCACGAAGTGTTTTCTCAGTCGTCGAACAACTTTGTATGGGCCCTCGTATGAAGGCATAAGACCTGTTTTTACTTTGTCTATCCTAACGAAAACCTGTTTGCATTCATTTAGATGTTTTGGTATGAAAATATCTTGGTTAGCTTGTCTAGTTTCTGTTGGTATCATGTTTCTCATTACGTTGCGGAGCTTTTCTATCAAGGCGTCTGGAGAGTTTTCTTTATTTTCGTTGCCAATGAAAATTTCTCCAGGTAATCTCAAATTTTGCCCATATACCATTTCTGCTGCAGAAGAATTTAAGTCTTCTTTTACTGCACAACGGATCCCTAAAAGGATAATTGGAAGTTCTGAGCTCCAATTGATGGTATTGCATCTAGCTTTTAATGAGCATTTGAGTTGCCTGTGAAAACGCTCAACCATGCCATTGGCTTGTGGGTGATATGGCGTAGTATGAATTTTATGTATACCCAACAGTCTAGAAAGTTCGCTAAAAAGCTTTGACTCGAATTGACTTCCTTGGTCCGTAGTGATTTTTAAAGGAGTACCAAAACGTGAAATGAAGTTTTCGACAAATGCTTTTGCTACAGAGCTGGCTGTTATATCAACTAGAGGATAGGCTTCTGGCCAGCGGGTGAATCGGTCTACGGCCGTGAGGATGTAAGAAAAGCCATTAGACGAAGGGAGTGGACCTACTAAGTCTATGTGAATATGGTCAAATCGACCTGTTGGTATTTCGAATCTTCCATGTTCTGACCTAGTGTGTCTTTGGACTTTGGCTTTTTGATATCCTGTGCACGCACGCGTCCAATTGTTAATGTCTTTGTTCATGCTCGGCCAGAAGTATCGTTCTGAGATGAGTTTTCGAGTTGAACGTATGCTTGGATGGGAAATTCCATGAAGAATGGTGAAAACTTTTAAACGTAGAGCGGAAGGAATGAAAGGACGATTTCTATTGGTTGAAGTTTCACAGTAAATGCTCACATTGGGAAATTTAAACTCTCTCAATAAGAAATTTGAAAATTTTTTTGAGTTTTTATTTTGAAGAAGTTCCTGTAGCTCTTTATCGTTGGATTGAAGTTGGGCGATCGTTTCTAAGTCCAATTCGTGATTTTTAATAGCGGCGATTTCGTGGATACGAGAGAGGGCGTCAGCGACGACATTGTCTTTGCCATTAATGTGCTGAATATCAGAAGTAAATTGAGAAATGAAGTCTAGATGACGTGTTTGACGTGGACTTCTCTCTGTTTTACTCGTTAATGCGAACGAAAGTGGTTTGTGATCTGTGAAGACTGTGAATTCTCGCCCTTCGATGAAAAATCGGAAATGCTTGATTGCCAAATATATAGCTAGTAGTTCGCGATCGAAAGCTGAGTATTTTACTTCTGAGTCTTTGAGTTTCTTAGAAAAGAATGCTAAGGGTTGCCAAGAATGTGAAATCTTCTGTTGAAGAACTGCACCCACGGCTACATCAGAAGCGTCCGTTGCGATGCTGAAAGTGCCGTTGTGTATGGGGTGAACCAGAAGAGTTACTTTCGAAAGAGCTTCTTTTGCATTATGGAAAACGTTGTTGAGATTTTCTGGCCAAGAAAAAACTTTTTTGGATTTCTTTTGATTTGTCAGCAAGGCTAAGTGTGTGTGAAGTGGAGCGACTTTTTGAGCTAGTTTAGGAATAAAGCGATGATAATAGTTTATCATTCCTATGAAACGTTGAATTTGCTTGATTGAAGTTGGTGTTGGAAAGTTTAAAATTGCATTAACGCGATCTTTTGAAGGAGAAATTCCTTCAGCGTTAATCGTGTGACTTAAAAATTCCAAAGTGGAAACACCGAAAACGCATTTTGAAAGATTGATGTTTACACCGTATTCTTCTAATCTTTTGAAAAGTAGCTGTAGATGTTCTTTGTGTTGCTCTTCGTTTTTACTGGCAATAAGAAGATCATCAATGTACGTGAAAACGAAATCAAGCCCGAAACAAACCTCGTTCATGAAACGCTGGAACGTTTGTGCTGCGTTTCGTAGTCCGAATGGCATTCGGAGCCATTCAAAAAGACCGAAAGGTGTTGTTAGTGCGGTTTTATGGACGTCTTCTGATGCAACTGGGATTAAGTGGTATGCTCTCACAATGTCTAACTTCGAAAAAACTTTGCAACCGTGAACATTCATAGAGAAATCTTGTATGTGGTGGATCGGATGACAATCCGGTACCGTGGCAGCGTTCAATCTGCGGTAATCACCACAAGGCCTCCAATCTTGGTTGTTTTTCTTTTTAACCATGTGAAGAGGTGAACATGTGCTCGAAGATGAAGGTTGACAAATTCCCAGTTGCATCATGTGCTCGAACTCGGTTTTTGCTGCTTTATGCCTAGATGCGTCAAGCCGTCTAGGCCTTGAAACTGGAAGTTGACCTTTTGTAACAATATGATGAACTATTGTGTGTTTGATTGGTGCAAAATAATTGGGCTCTTGAGTTAAACTTGGAAACTTTCTTAAAACTTCATTGTATTCGCTTGTGATTTGGAAATGTTTAGGGGTCGGATCGTCAGTTCTAATAGCTGTTGCATAAGTGTGCAACTTAGTGAGAGGGTCAATTAATCTCTTGTTTTTGGTATCTACTAATAGACTGAACTTTGCTAAGAAATCGGCTCCTAATATTGGTCTATTTACTGAGGCTAATATGAAGGAATGAACAAAATTACGCCTTAGGCCAATATCAATGTTCAATAATTTTGAACCGAAAGTTGAAATTGAAGTACCGTTAGCAGCTGAGAGTAAAAACAAAGGATCTTGGGATTTTGATCCCTTTTTATTGCTATGAGGAAGAACTGACAGATCCGCTCCTGTATCGACCAGAAAAGTGAAGTTAGAATTTCTATCCTTAATGAATAAGCGGCGACTCAAGGGACACTGCATGTTTGCCGCTGCAACAGCAGGTTTAACTAGTTTGGGTTATTCGTGCGATTTTGGTTTTTGCTTTTATCAAAATTGCAAGGCTTGTCACATTTCTTTGCATTTTTTCTAAAACGCCTGTGATACCAGCAAATACCTGCCCCTGATCTCGAATTTGCACGGCTGTGTGAACTTCTATTTCTGAAATGCTGAAAAGATCTGTTTTTGCTTCGAGAGCGTGAATTGTTAAAGGAAAAAGCCTCAATCACTGATTCGATTCTAGCAAGTCTTTGCTCAAGCTCATTACTACCATTAACAGAATTGTTGTTTTGTTGTGAAGTTGAAACGCTATGAATGTTTGCACCTTGTGATGCCTCATAGATCCTATCTGCAAGAGTGGCCAATTCTTCGAGTGTTTTTGAGCCAACCGATAACAACGCGATGTTAATGGGTTGTGGTAATCGACGCATCCACAAATTTTTGATAATATCATCACTAAAGGAAGTTCCAGATAGCATCTTCATTGACCGCAAGACTTCCGACGGTTTTCGATCACCGATGTCTGCTTTGTCGATGAGAGTTTCCAGACGTTTGATTTCGGAAACAGAATGGCGTTCGATTAAAGCTGACTTTAAAGTGAGATATTTGTCGGTAGAAGGTGGATTTGAAAGAATGTCGATTACCGAATCGCAAGTTTCTGGTTGTAGTGAACCAACTGTGAGGCAGTACTTCGTTTCAGAACTGGTTATTCTGTACACCGAAAATTGCGCTTCTGCTTGAATAAACCAGGTGACCGGATTGGAATTCCAAAATGTTGGAAGGCGAACGCGAATCGAATCCAAATTCCCTTGAGGGAGACTCGACTGTAAATGTGTAGTCGGATCTGTATTCAATCCATTTGATCCATTTTGATCAAGTCCCGACTGAGTATTTTCGTTATTCATCTCAGTCTTAGTCTCAGTCATTAAGTGATTGAAAACAACTTGAAATGAATGTAGAATTTAAAAGCAAATTTTGAAACTGAATCGCGAATAATATGAAAAATCCTTTTCGGATGCAAACGGTAGAGAAAGTATCGCGTAATAAATTTGCTGGTGTGAACGTTTTACTTTGATTCCCTATTATCAAAAATTTTGTTATTTGACAGACGAAATTTTGATTATAAAAATTTTATTGTAGTTAAAAAAAAAAAAAAAATATTATCCAAACGCAAGAAAATGCCGAATTTCAATTATATGTTAAATGTTATATGAAATAATCTAAATTTATTGAAATTTGAATATATATTGAAATTTGTGCTGATACTATTACATAAAGATACTCTCACCTGTATAATTTTTATACAATTTAAAATATTTCATTCAGCTTTAAAAATCAGGATACCGGCATGCGTTGAAAAAGATTTTGACTGGTTTTCACGATGTTGCTGCTTGTTGAAAATTTTAACTGGTCTTCTGGTTGGGCGCTGATGAATTTCAGGAATTTGCGCTGATGGCGATGATGCAGCTTGTAGTTGTTGTAAGCAGGAGCAAATTCTTATTGTACTTTGCACAAAATGTTGAAAAAGTATAGTTCGCACGTGCCAATGCGAGTTACAGAAGTTGGCCACTGTCTCGCTGCCAAAAACTTTACCATGAAATCGTATATACAACTTGAGTCACTCTTTTCTTGTGGTGATGTGAATTAAAGTCAACGAAAATTGTTTGGATTGAGCGTCCTTTTTGTTTAGATGTGAAAGGAGCGATCGGCGATTATTGAATTAGGTCGATGTGGTGGTGAAATCGAGCAATGGTGGTGGCGAAACTGGCGGAGCAATGGCGGAGGCGAAACTGGCGGAGCAATGGCGGTGGCGAAAGCGAATTGTGGTAATCGTGGCTTTCTTGTACTTCGTCTAGATAGTGATCGTGATGGCGGTGGATCTATCTGAACGGCAACGAAGGTGGCACTAGTTGTAAAAGCCTTGGAGGCAGCAACAACGAGCAATAGCGACAAACTGCAGTAACAACAGCAAGCAGTAGCAACAACGGGTAGCAGAAACGACGGGAAAAGCAACAACGATAATGGGCGTTGGCGAACAATTGAGCAGTGTGTTATGCCGTGTCGGTCACAGCGAAAAATTTTTTTCTTCCGCCGTTGCTTCCAATATAGTAAACGACTATATGTTTCTATATAAGAAATCTTAATCGCAAGTGGTGTGTTGGTGAAAATCCTGTTAAATTGCACGCCGTTGGTGCCGTTAGTTGGTTGTAGCGTGTTAAATCCGTTGCAGCAAGAAAAAAAAATCAACTGCGCTTTATGTGGCGTTATACCGCCAACAAAATTTAACGGCACTCCAACTGTGTGGTAATGACGGCGTCACGTCGTGGTGAGGGAAGAAAAAAAATGTTGTCTCGGGGTCACCAATATAACCAATATATTCCGTGCTGGTTATCCTTTGCAGCCCACCAATGACGCGGAATTAAAAGAATCTTCTTTTGCAAAAAAGAACTAAACAATTTTATTTAAACTTATTATTTTACTTTAGATTTACAATTTTAATTTTGGAGCTCTTTAGCATCAGCACAAAATGACAAGTAAAGAATGATTGAAGAAATTGAAAGACAGAAGAAACTAATTTTGAATGTAGCCGAAGTTAGTAGCGATTCTATATTTTTAAGATTTGTTCCGAAAGTTACTCAATACAAGGGTTCGGACCGCGTTCACACAAACAATCTAACGACAGATATTTATCTGCGACTCGCGAACGCGATTTAATTTCAAAGTGTTTTTCATTGCGTGTTTTTATAAATGCATATCACGCTACAAATTTGCTAATCGACATTTCATCGGGCCATTAAAATAGTTTGAACTTTTATTATAAGTTATACTATTCAGATATTGTGAAACATATGGGAGGTTGATAATTGACTTGAAATTGCTTTAATCAGACAATTTCAATATCTATTTAACAATATCGTCATCTTTGTTTTGGTTGTTGCGTCGGTTTGATACATCTTCTCAATTGTGAAAGTTTTCAGAATTTCTTCTGTTGGTGTTAAATTCTGACACCCATAATGTAAGGAATATCTAACTCGTAGAATACTGTCAGCTGTTTCAATACCTATACGTTTTCTCAACCATTTAGCTCTGAATTAATCCCCCCAGATTTCCCCCCAAAACATCTCGTCCCCCTATAAAACCCCCCAACTACAAAAAAAAAACCCTTAAATCTAGGGGGAAAACCCCTAAACTGGCAACCCTGCCGTAACTTAGGAAGCTGTACGTTTGTGGTATCTGTAAACAATACATACACACATATTATATACTAGAGATTTCTGAGATCTAAGATAGGCAAATAAATTAACCGTTAAAAGACAAGATATTTGTAAGTTGTATCTATCTTTTAAGGCATAATAAGTACTTATTTTGAGAGTTTCCCAGCGTTTCTTAATGACGATGTCCAAAAATTTTTGTTATAAACATTTTTCGAAACAATCAAAGTTTTTAAGCCTTCAAAGATTGTTGAATCTTTTCTTTATCTCAAGTATTTTTTGTCCATTTGAGCTTGAAAAATTTATTATGTTTTGAATGATATAATTGTTCTAATAATTTCTTAGCTTCAAAACAACGTCTTATTGTATTGCTGCCTAAGAAAAGCTTCTGTTTACTTCAAACTTTTTAACTTCCTACTTTGTGCTGTATCCCTCAGAGCGGATCTAATCACTCACCACATTATGATGTTCTTCTACGCTTTACTTCCACACCCCAACCAGCAGATTAAAGAGCATATCCCTTAACGACGAACGTTAAAACAGCAGAGTTGGTATAATTGGTTTTATTTTTCAACATTTTGTCAACTTTTGATTCTAAAGAAGACCAACAAAAAAAAAACATAAACAAAAACTTTTATAGAATTTGACGACCTCAAAACATCTCATTTTAAAACTTTCTTCAACCTCAACGAATCACTGGAGACGGAGGCGCTGCTCTGGCTCTGTATATAGCCATTTATTTTGTGTTTTTGTGCTCTTAGAAAACGTAACACTTCTCCAACGATGTGTAATTTGAAAGTTCCTTCCTCGAAAACGCCGCATAGTGGCATTTAGTAAAAGTACGAGCGCACCATAGAAGAGAAAAGTTATATGTGTATCTGACCTAGTTTAGCCGGAATTTGCTTTAACTTAATTAACTTTGACTCACTTTACAAAAGTTCTTAGACATTCAACCGGGCTGCTCAAGCTCTGTATAGGTACTTACCGAGAGTTTTTGGTTCAAAGACTATATAGACCTACATAATATAATAAAAAAACTTACTTTGGGGAAATGGCTGAAGTGTTGCAGAATAATTGAAATATTTTAGAGAGTTAAGTAGATGACTATGAAATAACAATTGTTGCTGTCCTCTTTCATCTAACTTGCTTTTGTAGTTTAGTTATAGGTTGCAGGTATAATAGAAACATATTTTTTTTTGTTTGGGGTGGGACAAAAGTTTGGAAAAATATAGCAACTTTTCTAAGAAAGGTTAAAAAGGGAAACCTTTACTTAACCTATGCCTATACTCGTGCACAGGTGAAAAGTTCTAGAAACTCTTCGACGTTTTGGTGTTTAGGAATAGTTACTGTGCACTTTAACTTAATAAGTTTTTGCATCTTCTAATGACTCTTAATTGGACAACAGATTCAGAGTTCCTAAGAACCTTTAGCCAGGGTCTTTTGTGAGAGTTAAATTAGGAAAGGTTTTTAATTATTGCACTTACGTAATGAAGTTACTAAAACATCAGATTATGATTTTCTGTTCATAATAAATTTGGGTAACGTATTCAAGAGAAAAATGTATGTAGGATGTGACAACAGAATACAATTATCATCACATTACATTAAAGCTATGATAATTATAATTATAAGATAATACATCGTTTGCTGGTCGAAACTTAGCAAGTTTAAATCATTATGAATGTTATAATTTCGGGACAACTATAGATCAAAGTTTCGAAAATCTTAAGAGACAACAGACAACAATGAATCAAGGTTCAAGAATATGTTTAATGTATTAAGTTATTTTACTTTAAAGACCTAGAGCTAGCAATGGGCTTACTGATCTCATCGGTACATGAATAAAACTTTGCTCGCATTAAAATTTATGAGCATATTTTTTCTTTGGAATCGAAAATGCTTAACTGGTGGAAGTATACTTCCTACACAAAATTGATGACTCGACAGCTTGCTGGTGGAGAACCAGTGAATTAAAACTCTCAACCATTCTTGTGTGGGTGCTGTTAGTTTAGTTAGAGAATGGAAGATCCCTACAATTTTTTGCCGAATCCGAACGGTTTAGATGAGAAGAACTTTATCATGACGAGAAATATTTTTGGAAGATTTGTAATTCGAAAGAGGCAGTATACACAAAAAACATTTAAGGTGGAATATGCTGGATTCGAATCCAAACCAAACGGGGTTGCAAAAACTCGGCGTATATTGAAGAAAAGGGGGCGGGGGAGAGAGTGTTTTCTATATTAATACATTTTTTAATACATATTCCTACTTATAAATTGATACAAAATAAATTTATCATTAACAACAAATTTTCCTGTTTTATTACTAAACAGATGAGCTAAAATGAGTTTGGTCTAGTCAACTTATCACAAAAACGGTAAGCGTATGCTTATGCTCTTTCAGAACACATATAACATAAATATATTCTTGTAATCAATATGGAGATACTATTATTATTTAAATTGATTGTACATAATTATTTTTTTAGGTATAATGAATATGGTATGGTTAATGTACCTTTTCGAAATACAGTCTTCTAATCTCTTGTAGAACTGGACAAACACCCAGGAAATGAAATACATCCTCATGTTCATTAAGATTTCACAGACCACAATTTCCTGAAAGATCTTCCCTTTAAGGAATACAATTTAGTCTAAGGATTTCTGTTCTAGCCTGTAGGATTAAACTTATATTTTTTGTGCTTAAATCATCTGTAAAATAATAACCGCTACTTAATCTGTATTTAAGCTCTTTGTAAGTAGAGCGGGATTCTGACGAAGATGCCCTGTGAACATTTTCCAAATAGATCCAACAACTGCAATTAATCCGTAGAATATTCTTCCAAATTATGAGTTAGGTTTATCGAGTAGTTATGGTCTTCTGCTAGTTTAAACCAATCTTCAAAGATCCCTTTTCTTGATCTTAGTAGTGATAGTATTATGTGTTTTTCCAGATTATCATTATTCTTCTGTACTGTCCGTACTAAATATGTAGTCGGAATTGGCTTTTAAATTACGAAGAAAGATGTTTCCCATCCTGGATTCTACATATATTGCGTACGTTGGAGTGGTGTTAGGAAGTCGGAACAAACGTTTAAAGAAAAATCTTTGCAGCTTCTCAAATTCTTCTACTGGGTTGCAACCATAAACTTCACTACCGTAGCATAAGCAAGATTTTATAGTGGCATCAAAAATTTTATATTTTGCTGATGTGCAAATTTTGGTGTTGCCGTAAAATTTTTTAAACATCGTATTTAAGGCAATTTTCACAGCTGAACACTTGGACTTAATATGGCTATTCCATTTCAAGTTTGACGTGAAAGTTACTCCTTGATATTTGAATTCTCGAACGATTTCGAGTCTCACATTATTAAGAAACCAAGCTTTATTTGCCACTTGTCTTCGGAGATTTTTTTCAAATACCATGACCTTAGATTTCGTGGTGTTAATTTGAACATCCCATAGTTTGCAGTACTCAGCCGGTTTATTGATCATTAGCTGGAGTGTTTTCGGTTCCTCTGCTAAAATTACTAGGTCATCAGCGTACAATTAGACCTTTAAACATTGTCCTGCAAAACTAGCTCCTCCAGGTAAGTCCTTGACGATGTCGTCGATGAAAAGTGCAAACATAATGGGGCTCAAAATACATCCTTGCGGAACGCCTATTGTCGTGGGGAAAAACATTGAAGATTGTGGTTCCCCGTAGACAGCTGCCGATGTTTCCGACAGGAGCACTTCATACATCCTTATAAGCTTTGTAGATAGCCCAATGGTAGTACTCAGCTTATAGAGGAGACTGTTTCTATTAATATTGTCAAAGGCGGCCTTGAAGTCTACAAAAAAGCAGAACAATCAATATGGAGATACTACAACAGTAAAAAAGGTGTAAAAAGTTTTGAACCTATATTCAGATAAGCGGCAGTGTACTTGTCGATAGTGGCTCTCTTTGGGCTCGGATTGGCTCTTGTCTGATTCACAATTGCGACGAGGAAACGGGACGTTAGCGTGGCGAGAACCACTATCATCTCTATCTAAATACAAAATCGTCACCCGATTCACAATGCAGTGAGCATTTTTGCGACAAAAAATCATTTTTGTAAAAAAAAATCAATAAAATAACTTACAAAACAATAGATTTATCAATAACTTTATTTTTTAGAAACAACCTAACCTTACCAAACCAACATAAAAATCGTCGTCACGTTGCGTCTTTTTTCAATTTTTCGAATTTATGGCGTGACGTGACGACGAGAAACGCCAGCGTTATGAGGTCATTCCCCCGACATATTTTTAAATTTTTTTTTAAACCGAAAATAACGGTATGCCTTATCTTATTTTTCTCAAAAACAACACCAACAATTGCGATAAAATTTCTATGTGTCGAAATTAGTACGATCTAACAGTAATAAATTTTACATTTTGCCATTATTAACAGTACCTCTCATGGAACGTTTTTATTTTATTTTCCACAGTATCATTCATTGAAAAAATTATTTTTTGAAAATTCGATATTTCAAAAACAAGTTGATGATTTTTTTTTGAAATTCAATTTTTAACTCCACATTAATGAATATCTAATATGTACTTAAAATTGAAGTACCAATTTTTTTCTCAAAAATATTTAGAAAAATTTTATATAATAATTTTTAAAACCGGTCCTACTATTTTAATTTTTAAATTTCTTCAGATGGTGTACATTGCGTTGGGTTTGAAACAGTCTCATAAGTATTTTAATCAATTTATTTACGGTGCTAATATATTGTTCATTTTTGTATACTCACCTAATACTACCTTCAACTTAACTATGTTTTTGACAGGTTGCATAATATATAATATAGCCTCCCATAGCTAATTAACCAACTATGAAGAAGGTTACTCTGTAAAACAATGGTACACTTTGGCGTATGCGCACTTTTTTTTTTTTTTTTTTTCTGTAAGAAAATTTCTTTGATTTTACAAAGCACTTTTAACTGATTTCGTGTAGAAGGTACCATTTGCTTTTAATTATATTAAGACTTTTCTTAACCATCTCATTTTGAACCAAATGGGTTGATTCCTAAAAAACTATGTTCTTCTATTTAAGAGTAGGATAGTGCAGTAGAAAATCAATGAAACCATATGGCTTTTGTTTTCAGAAGGACTATGAGAGTAATAAAGAATATTGTGGATTTCTAATCCACCTTAGTGGAGAATGGGTCATAAGACCGCAATCTATAGGCCAGAAGTTCACTAAAAGTCCATGTGGGCATTTAGCCTACTATTAATTGGTTATAAGTTCACAGTTGTTTTATGAACTTATAAACCACCCAAATGATGGATTGCAATTTCATATTGTTTTTTTGGCCTATGAACATATGAGGCAATGAGAAGCAGAGTGATTTTCGCAATTGTTTTTAAAAAGACGAAAACTTTTGTTTATTGTACCTACAAAAATCAGTTATGCCACTACATGGTTCTCACTGCCTCATATGAGCCTGTGCTTTCAAACATGTTTAAACGCACTCCATGAACTGAGAGTCAATCAGAACCAATAACGTCAAGAAAAATTAAAAACCAAACAATAAGGTAAGTGTTAACTTGTTTGTCATTTAACCTATAACTATAATGCTCTGTAGCTCAGACTCCAATAACGGTCATCAATATATCCTTTAACTTATATCCGATAGAATACAAACAAAAGTGAATAAAAAAAACAATTTTTTGTTCACAAAATATAAAACTAAAAAACCGAAACTTGCCTCGACTCCATAGTTAGGCAATCAATAAAGTAAACCAATACAGAGACAGCATCCTTCCAAAGGTTCATTATTCAAATATCCCACTGCCTGCAACCAGTCGAGTCAATATTAAAAAAAAAGATAATTTGCATATATCTTTAGCAATATCCTTTCCGACATTATCCTCATGAATATCAATTTGAAAAGCGCAACAACGCCACTACATTCATCATCATCGGTACATTATACATAATAAGCTATATGAAAAAAGAAAAAAAAAAAAACAATAAGAAAAAAAGCTTGTAAGCTGCAAACAATTATTCCATCCTGTTTCCAGGGAATCCACAAGTTTATCCTTGCCAAACATCTTGTCATCGAAAGAATAACAATGTACTCCTTGCAAGAGAACCAATCGGAAGGAAATCTCCCTAGACAAAACAGTTTTACTATAGAATCCGATGAAAAATTGAAAATACGATGGACAAACAACAAAATCCCCTCATCCATATATTCATCTAGCAGGGTTCGCGTGTTTTCTCATAAGGATCAAGAATATAGTGTGGTGTCCCAGAGAGGACATTGACTAAAGCAAGAAAAAAAAACCAACACACATGTACCTACAAGAAAACAACATTCGACTATCCCTTGACAGATGGAAGAATAATAGATCGAAAAAAAAAACAATTACAACAACAAAAACTATTCAGAGTCCCGCATATAAATCGCCCTATGTCCTTCAGGGAGATTTCCACAAATAAGGCGATCTTAGCCTGCGGGTGGCCAACAAAAGGAAGTGGTTATAAAAAGCACCTGATTTCAATTCTGTTTGTTGATTGGTGATGGCATAAAGATGCGGCAGAAACTCCTTCAGGCTGCTTCTATACTTTATAGTTTGGTGTCCTCTACTCCTTAGCTATGTTAAATAGGATAGGGACAGGGACAGTGTTGTTTACCCTTTTGGAGGCAGTAAACGTGAGTTGGTGGAGCTGGGGCCCCTGAGGGAATAATAGTGTACCTATGCCAACATTATACGAAAGCTTTGAAAATAGAAGCCTATAATAAATGCAAAATTACTATTTTGAATGGCACATAACTAGGAGTGGGTTCTTATGTATACCGGACACGGATTTATTTGGAAATATAGCTTGGGGTGCTTTATGATAGGGATTTCATAAGTAGTTGCCAATGGGTTGGGTTTGGTTATGGTTATTTGGTAGTGTTGACTCGTTATGGCCTATGATTGTGTCGAAAGTTTTGATTGTTTTGTTTTGCAAAGTGTGGTGGTGGTGTTTTTTTGTCAATATGGTTATTTGTGTATTGATTTTAAATTCAAGCACTGAAGTGGCTTTTTCTCAAAAAAAAACAAATTCAAAGTTTTGGAGAGTTGGGTATAAAAGAGCGTACAGTTGATGACTGTCAGGACTTGAATTAAAAAAAAATGCTAATTAGTGTGAATTACTACATAATATCTATATAATTATATTTTTTTTAGAAAACCCCTACAAATTCAAATATTTAAAATTTATATTTTTGTTTGTTTGCATTTTATGCGCTGCATGCAGGCCGTACCGTTCATCCGATTGCAATAAAACTTTGCCAAGTTATTAGATTATAGACAATTTTTTTTATTCAAAAATTATATAGGGTGAAATGGGTGGTAAAAACGGGAAGTGGTATCTGGTTTCAAAAATTTTATGTTTGAAAGGTTATTTAAAAAAAAAATGCAATTTATAGAGTGAAATGGGGAAAATTATATTATTATATTCAGCGCGCACTAAAGGGGTTTGTGACTACCCTTAAAATGATATACACAGCACGAGCTATTAGGTATATTGGAGGGGATTGAAAAAGAGATACCGATGCACATTGGTTTTAAATGTCTGAAGATCACAATGGGAGGGGAAAACTGGTCTGGGAAGAGCATTCCACATTCGTGAGTAGTGCGACTAAGGAAAGAATTTCTGTACTTAACAGTGTACTTCCAAAGTTGGTCTCAAGGGTAAAATGATGAGCATTCTTAGAAGCGGGAGTATTACGGTTGAATTGTTTAATACTGTTTATAGAAATAGCGGTAGAATAATGATAGACATATCTTCTTCTGGCAGTGTCGAATTTAGAATTAGAATTAGAAAAACATTTTATTCATTCTTAAGATACTAAAAGCTATTAACAATTTTGGTATAACCTATAAATAAATAGAATAAATAATAGTTATCATTCTTTAACTTACAGTTAGTGATGAATGATACATACATACATAAATATTTATTACAATAACTAACGGAAACTGATGTGGGGTGACAACAGGTTCAAAAAAGTTGTATTATTACATTTTATTTTATATTTTTATTTTCCCTAATTACTTTTGTTTTTAAATTTTTGATTTTATTTTGTTTATGTTAATTTTTTTTGTTTTTTTTTTTTATTTTTTATTTATTTTTATTTATTTATTTATTTTTATTTATTTTTTTTCTTATTTAATTAACAGCAAACTGTGCTGAAAGCAAATTGGTTTTATCGAGTGAGCTGAACAAAAGGAGTGTCGTTGTATGGTCTTGTGTTGGTAAATAATAAAGGTTCAAAGGATCATATTTTTAAAAATTTAGCCATTCATAACGTGCAGTAGGTCAAAACCTAGAAAATAAGTAGTAAAGTATTAAATTACAAAAAGTAGCTTAAATATTTATTCATGCTTTTTTTCGTAATTTTTATGAGAAGCTCTTAGGTTTCTACTAGCGTACAAAGCTGGGCGGGTCGGCTAGTATTTAAATAAAACGGAAATAAAAACTTTTCTCTCCAACAACCTTAAAAGTTTTTAGCAAAAATGTGATTTCATATGTAGGTATACTTCATTATTTAAATATATACCTAGACAAGGGTGAAACAACGCGTGCACCTGGTTAGGCTAGTTTTATTATATTTCTGTTAACCTTTGTATATAACGGGTGATTTTTTGGCTGGTTTGGTTTTGGCAACACTGGTTTTGAGAGCTGACGTGTGTTTAGTACCTTGTGTCACTGTCAAACAGCTTCAGTTTGATTTGCAATTTAACCATGGATCGTCTTACAAATGAACAACGCTTGCAAATTATTGAATTTTACTATCAAAATTCATGCTCGGTTCGAAATGATCATCGCGCGCTGCTTGTGTTCAGCGATGAGGCTCATTTTTGGTTGAATGGGTACGTAAATAAGCAAAATTGCCGCATTTGGAGTGAAGATCAGCCAGAAGCATTGCAACAGCTACCAATGCATCCCGAAAAAGCCACTGTTTGGTGCGGTTTATGGGCCGGCGGCATTATTGGGCCATATTTCTTCAAAGATGATGCGAATCGCTACCGAGCGATGATAACAAACTTTTTTTTGCCCGAAATGGAAGTTCTTGACTTGCATGATATGTGGTTTCAACAAGACGGTGCCACATGCCACACAGCACGCGAAACAATGGCGCAATTGCGAGGCGAGTTTGGTGAACAGTTAATTTCACGTTTCGGGCCGGTCAATTGGCCGCCTAGATCGTGCGATTTGACACCATTAGATTATTTTTTGTAGGGGTATGTCAAGGCTAATGTCTATAGGGACAAGCCCGCTTGGATTGACGCACTGGAAGCCAACATCCATGCATTTATTCGTGAGATACCGGCCGATATGTGTGAAAGAGTATGCCAAAATTGGACTCAGCGGATGGGCTACCTGAGACGCAGCCGCGGTCAACATTTGCATGAAATTATCTTTAAACATTAAATTGCAAGGTTCAAACTATCGATTCAAATAAATATTTCATTCATTTTTTCGAATTTTTTGTGTTTTTTTTTTTTTTAAAGTTCTAAACCTCTTAAAAAATCACCCATTACATATTCAAATTTTAAATAATTATACCGAAATTCAATATTCATTAAAATTTTAATGGAGTCGCGTGATTAAACATCCATTCCTTGGCGATTTTAATTTACTAATTAAGAATATCAGAATCGCCATATGCAGATAGTTTAAGTTCATAAAGAGGGTGTAAAGGTACTGTAAACCCTCTTGGCTAGACAATCTCTAGTACACCCTCGAATAAAAGTCCACCCTCGAAACAAAACTTAAATTCCATAATTAATTACTGTAAGCGAATCCAAAAACCTTCTTCAAATTCTCCTCAATTCAGCTGCTCCGCAAACTGAGCTATGCAAACTCATAATATTATTATGGCACCTGATTCCAAAAGAGGATAATTAATTACAATCTATGCTAAGAGCTCATGATGAACATGATTGCATATCAAATAAATCTGAATATCATGCCAACAAATCGACGGTTCATAATTCTCTGAAAATTTACAAACTCAAATAATGTACCTTACCTTACCTACATTCCCGCCTCACATTCCTATACCTGCCAGAGCTGTATCCGCAATAAGTTACTTCGTTCTTTGCGGAAAAACTCGTGGTCGTGGTTGACAGAGAAGACCCTATGAGCAAAAACACATAGTGAACTGTGTTATAAACGTGGCGTGTAGATTTATGAATAATTCTTGTTGGATTTTATAGGTAGAAGCTGGAGGAGTTTATAGAATCTTTGCAAATAATTTATCTTCTAATCGTGTCGGTCGTTGGCAAAGAAGAAATACGTATTTCCTGTAAACTGTGTAAGTTTTAGTATTAATTTAATTTTAACCTCAATCTGTTGGAGTACCAAAAAAAACCTTCTTCTTTTGCAATTCAATAGAATTTGTTATCCTAAAAGCCTTTAATTTGTATTTAGATCACTTTAATAATCTAGAGATACAAAAAAAAACGAAACTTAAATGTTTAGGTCTTTAGTTAAAATTAAAACTGTAGTTTTTCATCAAATTTAACATATGAATGTAATATAAACATGTTATAAAACGCACAATTTCATTAGTTAAAGGTTATCTGTTGAGAAAAGCCATTCTGAAAAAAAGATCCATTCCCGTAGTGTAAATTTCTGTCGTTCTATGCATTTTATCAGAATTTAAGTCCAAAACTGTTGCCATGTAGAAGACGCAGCTCTCCCGAAAATACAAAGGAAATTCCTGTGAACAGAAAAATGTCAGTATGAGAATAGAAGAGTCAAAGCTAAATATCGAATATTGTGAATTTTCTCTAGCATACTTTTTCCCAGTTTCGAAACTTTCAACATTTTAAAGTAATGTGTTTGGTTACATAATTAATTGGTAGCCCTGTTTCTCGTTTCCAATTTAACTAGCATTTAATCTGAGAAATTGATTCCAGATTTAACTTTATTTTAAGCAAGACTTATTTTAATCGGATGATTTGCGAATGCTTCTTCATGTCATTTTGACATTAATAGGACTGGAACAGTTTCGAAATCCAACCTAAAACGACATAATAGAAACTTATGCAAAAGAATATAACATTTTTGTTTAGAGTTATTACAGGTGTAACAGGTTAATGTTACGAATGTTGCCAAGTATGAGTTTTTTATAGTTAGAAATTATTTTATACCTGATTATTTAACATACAAAGTTGAAAATACCTTTCCTGATTAAGTGAAGTGAGAACACTAAAAAGTAAAATAATTTCCCAAAGATGATATCCATCTGCCGCCAACTTCCTAGTTACACACGTTTCCACAAATTTTTGGTGAAGGAAAAGACTAAATACAAAAACGTCAAAAACTGTATTTCCATTTACATATAATTAGTACAAATTATTGATGTGTAAACATCTATGCTGGCGGTAGAGTGAAAAAAAACATGAGCGTTCGTGTGCAACGTTACGTCGTGCAACGTTACGGTGTGCAACGTTGCGATCTGCATACTAGGATGGGTGCGTTCAGTGAAAAAATCTTAAGATCCCCTTCAAGCAAAAAAAAGTCCGTTTTGGATCCGCGCACGTTGATATTTACACATATTAACCGTGAGTCCCGGCACTCAAACAATTTTGTATTTATAACTTTTCTTTTTACTTACTCATGGTCTTCGTGTGTCCTCGTAGTTTTTAAAATAATTCACTTTTCAAATAATTGTTTCTTAGAAGGTAAACAAAAAAAAAAAAAAATCTGACGAAACTTATATTCCTCTGAAATGAATCCAATCAGAGACAAATTGAATGAGTGAGTTTCACGAAGACCAAGAGAGAGTTTACACTTAGTTGTATAAAAAATGGATTTATATAACTTAGTATACAGCTACTATACCAGAGAAGAATGAGCGGGGACATTCTTTTTTGTGTTATGTCATTATTTAAAATTTGTGAGAGCAGTAGGTATATTAACACGACACAAGTAAAATGGCAGCTTTAAAAATCAGTTGTTTTTGTCAGTTTTTAATGACAAATATATTGGAAAATTTCAGAAAATCTTAATAATGAAAAAGCGTCATATTTTGTACACCTCTAGATCCAATTTTTGTCATAAAAGCACGATAATGATAATAATTGGAAAAAATATGGTATGAATGATCGCATTTTGTGAATTGTATAAAAACATACTTTGGTGATTTTTGCACCTAAGAAAATATTAATGGTAACCCTATAATAAGATTATAATTAATAACAAAATATTTTAAATATGCATAATTTTGGAAGCGCGTTGTTATTTTTCGAAGCAAAATGTTTAAATTAGTAGATGCAATTTTAATTGCACCAAGAATTTAGCCTACATATGCCATAATTTTTACAAATATAATACGTCAATTAACTTGTGAGATAAATACTCGCACCAAAAAACACATTATTTTTTGACATGAGAGAATCACGAACACACATAAAAACTATTCGCCTACCTTCTTCAAAAAAAGAAATTAAAAATGCGAAAGATATATGTTTTTTTTAAGTTTACACACACTCGTTCTCTTTTTAACAACTTCTGTAGGAAGAAACGCACTCCCATAGGAAGAGTCCAGGGAGCTTTACTAGATTTACAAAGCGGCGTCTATAATCGCATAAGAAGAATAAAACTCTTCCTATAGGATCAAGAGGCTCCCATAACTAGGCCATTTAAGGCTTTTAACAATCTTATAAGAATCTAGAAGAACTCCTCAAGAGTGCATTTAGCTCCCTAAAATAAGTCTCGTAGCGCTCTCGGAGCGTCTTATGAGAGGAAAAATGTTACTTGGGATGTTTTTACACGGGCATTCAATTCAATTCAATTTCCTCTGTATTATCTCTGCACTTTAAACTCCGTTTCTAGAAACAACAAAACTCAAAATGAGTTGAGAAATATAAGTTGTTTTGAAATGTTAACCTGTAACGGGTGTGCCATCGACTTTTAATACAGGATTCTATTAATATAGGTTCGGCTTACATTTCAAGTTTTTCTCACGAAAAATTACAATATATTCTTAATTCCCCAAATTATCGGTTTCACAAAATACGTTGTGTTGCAAGTAATAACAATTTGTGTTACATTTGTGACACTTTACACGTTTTGAATCAATTCTGAACATAATATACTCAGCTTATAGGTATTATATAATGAATACCAAATTGCATCTAAACGTGCTTCGAGAAAATATAATGGAATATAGTTCATGGATACCCGATCGAAAAAAAATTGTAAATACAGGGATATTCCAACTTATTCTAGCAAAAATTACTTCTGATGGATCCATATGCTTCTTAGTCTTTCATGTCTTTTAACAGAATAAAAGTCAATTGCAATCGGGTGATAGTTTGCGTGTGACAAAGAAACGCTCAAACAAATTAGTTTTCCATCCGATCAAAAATAGCAAATTTTTTAAATCAATAATTTGTTATCATGCATAGCAATGAGGATATTGGTTGATATGCATAAAACATAGTAAAATGCTTTTATTAGAGAATTTCTAAGTAAAAACTATTTACGGTATGCATACAAATGCAGTAAATGCTAAAAATTATGTTTTTACTTCTTATCATAGTTACTACTTTCCTCGGATGAATTTGTGTAGTAAAAAATTAGTACTTACTAATGTGCACTAAATATTAACTGTTTTGAGTGATAATTCGAAGCAATCAGGCTAATTTATTTATTTAAATTGGGTTGCTATTAATACTGACCGGAATGTACAAGTATTACTTTAAATTAAAAATGCGTTTAAATTACTACATTTTAGTAATTTTTTCAACAATGCAGCAAGGCATGGAGAACATGGTGAAAAAAAAGGATTTTTAATCAGTTTGACTTAAACAATTTTTCCTTGTACCCACATCAGTGTTCTCTAAAAGTTTATAACGATCGAAAGTCGGGTTCTAAGTTCAAACAATAATTGTAAAGAAGATAGGTTAAGTAACCGTGGCAATTAGCCCATTTTAAGAGTTAAAAAAGAACTTTAATTTTATTTTAAACTTAACACATTTATGTTTTGTCTATTTTTAGTTCATATAAAAGTTCCCAGAACAAAACTTCGAAAATATTGTAAAAATAAAGGCACTTTTCTTCACAAAACAAAAACCTCATTGAAGTTGTTCCATAGTGCATTTTAAAGCTTTGGTGTATTTAACATACATAAGTTTAAGTTATTACGGCCAAAATTCAAAACTCTTCAAGGCCTTGTCGAGTTTATAGGTATAGTTCATATAGGGGGATATTCACAGTAGTTTGTTAAGCACATATTTTACTAAATTTAAGATTAGTTTAATTGGATTAAAATAAGGGTTTTGTGAATTATTATTTTAATTTAAATGTTGACATGGAAACAAATCAAATAAAGTTATTTAATTTAGACCGAAACAAGAGAAGTATGAACTATAATCATCAAGACAAGATGATGATTTTGTTACAGTACGTTGGAGATCCTGGATTTCTATTTAGAGTTGGTGAAGTTATATAGGCGTACATCAGAGTATACTGCTTCTAGAATTGTAAATTTGATACCAAGAATCATAATTAAAGGCAGCGTGGTAAAACACTATTGGCTTATCCAATACAGCATCCCAAACTGTACTCATGTTTAAATATTTAAACTGCAATTATTTATTCAGAAAAATACATCAATCGAAAAAGATTTGCCTTTATGAATATCCAAACAACCATGCTTGTAATTTTACGAGAATTTATTAAAAAAGAAGAAGAAGACTTGGATGAATTTAGTATCTACTGAAAGTATTTGCCAGCAAGTATGAACTTTATTTTATGCATACAAAACTAAGTAAATACTAAAGGGTCCGCCAAATAACTTTTTTTTTTTGAAAATGGCGATAAACATCGAGTGTAGCTTCGTAATGTTGAAACCAAATGTTGCCAATATCCTCCTCTTAAATTTTTGTGAACAAAAATTCGTTCAACATGGCCCGATAACGATCGACATTGACTGTAACGGCCACTCCTTGCTCATTTTCGAAAAATAGCCCAATTATACCTATGGAACAAAATCCGCATCAAACAGTGACTCGTTTTGGGTGTATCGGCTTTTCAATGTATGCGTGCGGGATTTCTGTGCCCCAAATGCGACAATTTTGCTTGTTTACTACCCGCCAAGATCAAAATGAGCTTCATCTGAAAAGATGATTTTTTTGCAAAATCGGCATCTTCTCTAAGTCGATCGCAGGCCCACTTAGCGAAGCGTATACACAACCATATTCGTTCAGCGGAAGGATAAAACTAATTATCTGTCAAATCAGACATGAGCTAAGTGTTACCATTCACGAAATAAGCACTAGTTGAAAAAAAAGATGGCGGACCCTTTATAAATCTAAACTTTTACTAAAAGTTATAGTTTTTACTATACTCTTTTCCTTGCAGTAATTTCTTCTGTTTTATGCATATCACCTATTAACTAACTATAGCGAAAAAGTACCCTTGTAGTAATATCTTTGACACTTTGTCCCTTTTTGGAAAAAAATGTCTGTGGTCAAAGTCAGAAATCTTCAACAATCATTTGAAAGGTATTTTTTACTTTATAGGTAGCTCGTTAAAAGACAAAAAAAAAAAAAACTTTAAAAACATACCCTATTGCACCTGAAAATGCATTTCGAGCATTATTCCAACAAAACATGTTATAAAAAAAGAAAACTATGGCTGCATATAGCCAAAAAGTTCTTTAATATCATGGAAAATGATTGACTGTGTCCATATTTCACGCAGTGATACACCTCAGCACCAGTTGATGCATTTGCCAAATGTATGTGTATATCTATGTAATGGGTGATTTTTTAAGAGGTTTAGAACTTTAAAAAAAAAAAAAACACAAAAAATTCGAAAAAATGAATGAAATATTTATTTGAATCGATAGTTTGAACCTTGCAATTTAATGTTTAAAGATAATTTCATGCAAATGTTGACCGCGGCTGCGTCTCAGGTAGCCCATCCGCTGAGTCCAATTTTGGCATACTCTTTCACACATATCGGCCGGTATCTCACGAATGAATGCATGGATGTTGGCTTCCAGTGCGTCAATCGAAGCGGGCTTGTCCCTATAGACATTAGCCTTGACATACCCCCACAAAAAATAATCTAATGGTGTCAAATCGCACGATCTAGGCGGCCAATTGACCGGCCCGAAACGTGAAATTAACTGTTCACCAAACTCGCCTCGCAATTGCGTCATTGTTTTGCGTGCTGTGTGGCATGTGGCACCGTCTTGTTGAAACCACATATCATGCAAGTCAAGAACTTCCATTTCGGGCAAAAAAAAGTTTGTTATCATCGCTCGGTAGCGTTCACCATTGACAGTAACGCTGCGATTCGCATCATCTTTGAAGAAATAGGCCCAATAATGCCGCCGGCCCATAAACCGCACCAAACAGTGGCTTTTTCGGGATGCATTGGTAGCTGTTGCAATGCTTCTGGCTGATCTTCACTCCAAATGCGGCAATTTTGCTTATTTACGTACCCATTCAACCAAAAATGAGCCTCATCGCTGAACACAAGCAGCGCGCGATGAACATTTCGAACCGAGCACGAATTTTGATAGTAAAATTCAATAATTTGCAAGCGTTGTTCATTTGTAAGACGATCCATGGTTAAATTGCAAACCAAACTGAAGCTGTTTGACAGTGACACAAGGTACTAAACACACGTCAGCTGTCAAAACCAGTGTTGCCAAAACCAAACCAGCTAAAAAATCACCCGTTATGTATGTGCATACATATATACGTATGTATTTTGGCAATGACAAATGAAGCCACTTTAAGTAGAAAAGAAAAATCGAGCAATTTGTGAAAATGCGAAAACTTTTCATTCACTTCTCTTCACTTCACTTCAAGAAGAAACCAGAGGAAAGCACAACCAAAAACTTACTGCAAAAGTGGATTTATTTGTATGAAATTTCATATGACGGTAAAGTTTTTTTTTTTTTTGTTCAAGACAGGAGAGGATATGAAGAAGTTGTTACTAAAAATTGGCTGATGATTTGAACACTTGAGGGAATTTTGTTCTTCTTTCGAGATGGAGAGTAGTTTTAAGAGTTAAAAAAAAAATCAAAAAAAAAATCAGAGTTGAAATTCTTTGTATAGGAATAGCAATTGCATTTAAAGTGTCATTTAAAGTTTATTGATAGTGAATGTTTTGTTTTTGTTTCTAAACTGATAGCCCTTTTAATTGTATTTAAATCTAAACAACTTTTAAATCGCACTGTAATTTGACAGCTACTTGACATTTATCTTTGTCAACCAGAGTAACACAAACCGGATTACACTGATAAAGTATAGGAAGGAGTACAGGGAAAGAATTTGTATTGAGAAAGTGTATTGAGAATAAGGTGTTAACTATCCCAAATTTGTATTGAGAAAGTGTATTGAGAATAAGGTGTTAACTATCCCAAATACAGGTGACTTCCCATTGAAGCTGACGGAACTAAAAAAGAATAATGCCCTAGAGGTGAATTCGAATCTACAGATTTACATACGCAAGAAAATATCAAGAGTAGAAATCTTAGAAGAATTACAAAGTAATTAATGTTGGTACTTATTGCGTTAAACGCTTTTAGTCCACGCCATCAATTCAATTTATATTGCAAATAAAGCTGGGGAAAGAAAGGAAGAAAGTTTCTAGGTTTAACCTCCCTGATGGCATAACGTTCCTTGTCGAATTAATGTTACTTACATCATCTACATAATTACAACGTTTATGATGCAACAAATTGAGGACGTCTTAAGACGCTTGCTATGCTATAGATATTAATATGAAAATATGAGAAGATGAAACATTTTAAAGTTTTTTGTTCTCAAGACAATTTATAGACTGGAATAAGTCTGTATGCTTTTATGAGAAAAAGATTATTTCATGCTGACTTGGGTGAGTTGTAGGGTCTTATATGCATTTACGTAAGTATGAGTCCTGCAGTACCTATAAATAGGAACCAGTTCGTCATTATAAACCAAGTTTGTTTATTTATCTAGTAAGTCATGGTTTTTATAAGTTTCAAGTCTTCAAAAAAAAAACAAATATTGTAAATCTGGAAATTCGGATAAAGGACTTAAGATGAAAATACATCTCTCCTTAATTTCTGAGGCATATGAAGCCTATTAAGAGCAAAATAATATTTTACTCTGAAAGAACTCAAACCGAAAAATTAATAAATTAATAAAATACCATCACTATGAAAATTATATTCATGAATAATTCTCAAAATCAAATTTATTTACATAAGTACTATGAAACATTTTTCTTACTCAAACTACAAGTATGCATATTTTCGCATGGTGAGAAAAGCTTTCCTCAATTTAATTTCATTACACTGATTGTGTGTTGAAGAGTTGTTAAAAATAATTGCAAGCTATTTGTTATGAAAGAGAAACAAGAGTACTTACGTATATTGTTTTAGCAGAATGCATTATTCATTTGAACGATGGCATTTAGTATAATGTCCTTAATGAGCATACGTTTATCATGCTAAACAAAAGCGTATAAAAAGGGGTAAAATGAATTATCGCAATTTATGAAATAAAGGATATTATTTAATCAGAGCATAAAACAATGAGAATGGTAGAGATAACTATCGCGTTAAAGATTTGATTTAAAGAACATCTGTTGGATTTCGAATAGAAAGAATAACATTTTGCATCTTTAACTAACAGTTATCGCTAAAAGCTTATAAAATAGATGGATAGATGCGCAAAAAGGACAGTTTTTTTTTTTTAATTTATTTAATTTTAATAGATTCTTATGGAAGATTTATATATCATTTTGAAGGTATTTTTATTTTGCTATCGGTTGAGTACCTCAAAGGAATCTTAAATAAAGGGTGTTTTTTTTTTAGAGGTATAGAACTTTGAAATGGAATAAAACAAAGATGAGTTTTTTAAATTGACATGAAATTTACTTTGTTACTTAAATATGATTTCAGGCATATGACCGCCACGGCTGGCTCAGACGTAGTCTATTCTGGAGGTCCAATTTTCGATGACTTTTTCCAACATTTGTGGCCCTATATCGGCAATAACGCGGCGAATGTTGTCCTCCAAGTGGTCAATCGGCGTTTTGAGCTTATCGGCGTAGACTAGCGACTTCACATATCCCCACAGAAAATAGTCAAGCGGCGTTAAATCGCACGATCTTGGAGGCCAATTCATGGTTCCGTAACGTGAAATTATGTGGTTACCAAACGTTTCCGTCAATAAATCAAGTGTGGAACGAGCTGTGTGACATGTTGAGCCATCTTGTTGAAACCACAACTCCAGCACATCAATTGATGAACGAAAAAGTCAGAAATCATGGGTCTTAAGCGCTCACCAATGACTGTTACTTTCTGGCCAGCATCGTTTTAAAAGAAATACGGACCAATTATTCCACCAAACCATAGAGCACACCAAACAGTCAGTTTTTGTGGATGTAAAGGTGTCTCAACATACACTTGAGGATTATCATCACTCCAAATACGGCAGTTTTGTTTATTGACGTATCCATGTAACCAAAAGTGAGCTTCATCGCTAAACAAAATTCTGTAATGAAAATTGGGATCAACGGCAATCTTGTTTTGGGCCCATTTCGGCACAATTTGGAAGCGTTGTACAGGCGTCAGTCTATTTGTGTTAAAATGCCAAACCAAACTAAAAATAAATCAACCGATATCTGACAAAATGGCTGCCGCAGTTAAAATAGCGTGCCAACTTAAAGTTCTATACCTCTTAAAAAAACGGCCTTTACTAGTTTTTGGAAATTATCTTCATGCAGGGATTCCACCATTTTGATTCAAAAATGAACTAGGGTTTTTTCTTTAATCTAAACACAAAAATTTAAACAGCCTGATGTTAAGGAATTAGTCTGATGCTAACTTAACAATTTTCTAACTTAAAAGGTCTTTACTAAAATGTTCTTAGTTTAAAAAAAATATATATAGATCTAAAATTTAAATAATTACTTAGCCAAGACAAGGCTACTGGTATTGAAGTAAAATGGAAAAAAAATCATCAATTAATTTTGAATTGTTTAATTTAAGATATATAAATGGATATAACAGGTCCAGAAGTCGTTTAAAGCAAACAAAATTTAATATGCGGATGGCTGATGGAATTTTTTTTGATGTTTTTCATTACGCAATTTCTTTTCTTGCTATTTAATTATTTCGCATTCAATTGGTGAGTTTTTATTTGTTTCGTGATACCGTTTGCCAAAATCATCAATCAATCAAAATTTTCAATCTGACAATACTGTTATCGGAGTTTGTCTTTTTGACAGCTGTCACTTGATTTATACTCAGTTTGGTTTAATCCTGAACAATGTTTGCAACACTAGTGCAAATTTATTACCAACATAATGGTTCGACGCAACGTGCGCTGAGTCCAATATTCGGTGGACATAATCGCCCAGCATCAGAGTCGGTAATTCGAGCAACCATGGATCGGTTTCGCACCACGTTTACTCTAGTGGATAGTGAGCATCCTCTGAGACGTCGTACAGTGTGCACCGAAGACGCTATTGCTGCTGTTGAGCAGAGTATCGAAGAAGACTCGAATGAGTCCATCCGCCATCGCGCGAAACAATTGCAGCTGTCGAAAATTGGGCTTTTCGGCCAGCCACTTGCCCGAAATCATTTTTAAAACATAATGGCAAACTTTTATATTTATAATAAATCTAAATTCTTGGCAATAACATTAAATTATATGTGTTTTATTTCTTCTTGAAAACCACACGTCTAAAAAAAACACCCTTTATTTAGCTTTTAAATAGTTTTGCCTTTAAATATTTTAAGCACCTGTTAGTGAATTTCATTTGAAATTTTTGCGAAATGGTCGATTTGCGGGTTGATTCAAAAACTAAAAGAAAATTAGAAAACAACTATTATATGCAGATTCAAACTTATTTTGATAATTGAGAAGTAAGGCAATGACAAATGTAAAGAAGGACCTAGCCAAAAAAAAAAGGCAACAAATAAAGAAATACAAAATTTAATTGCAACTTTACCTACCCTTTACACATACATTATAACTTAGAAATCCAATTACAATGCAATCATAAAACTCCATTGGAATTAAGAGAGAAAACTTATCCCTTGTTGGCAAATTTTAGAGTATGTCATATTCTACTTTTCTGTTCTCATGTTCTCCAGAGACAAATAAAAATAAAATTGCACATTTATATTGCCATCAAAATGCCATTGTGATCCCATCAGCTTTATCCAATAGCTATTGCATATCCATTTTACTCATAGTGAAGTGAATAGGAATTTCTAACGTAAAACACACCTTATATCCTTCACATAGAGATACATTATAGACGTAGAGACAAAACCATAAACTCTTAACCTTTTCGTATATAATACTTTCTTTTTCATCATAGAAAACCCTATCGTCATCGGCTTAGAATATCGTGAACGACATCACTGAAGACACTTGGAATTTGAAATGTCTTAGAAAACTTATCCAGGAAATAGAGCTCCTTCTTAACGTTGAGTTCTCATGTATCCTGCTCACTCTATGACAGTTAAATTGATAAATGCAACTTACATGACTCTTAAGTGAAACAAGACATATCGTATAGCCGTTGTCACAGTCATTCAACGCTCTTATTTGTCTTTCTAAATAACAGGTATATAGGATCCTTGATGTTTGTCGGTATTTTTTTATTCAGGTTTTGATACTCCTACATTGACACAAGGCCTTATATGCGTTAAGAATGGGATTTCCATTCTTCTAACATAACCTACAGGGTGATTTAGACTTAATCATTTAGTACAGGTATGAATCTTTGTTTGTTTTTCTTTTGAAATGGAAAATATTATTTAATATTTATTTATATTAACTTATATTCTATACATAAATACTAGCTGCCCCGCCCAGGCTTCGCACGGGTTTAGACAAATCTAAAATGAGTAATTATTGATAAAATAAAACTTCAATAAAAATAAAACAAATAAAAATAAAACAAATAAAAATTCAGATAAGCAAATTATTTTTCAATCCGCAAAAAAGTGTCTAGTGATGTTGGTGGATTTCTAAAAAAGATTCAAGTGTAATGGTTTATGTTCAAGATTAATAATTAAAAACTTTCAACTATTTATGTTGAGTAAGAATAATGAGAAAAGTGGGTCAGGAAGAAGTTGGATTTAAAAAAAAAAAATACATACTTTAGGTTCTAAGCTTAATTAAACATTTTAATATTTCTAGATTCAATGAATAGGGAAATAGTTCAAAGAAAACAAAAGTGGGCGTGGAAGTTAGCGAATTTTATCAAAACCACTTGCTTACTTTCCATTTTTAATAAACACAAACTGTAAAATTTAAAGGAATTTTTTTTTCCATAAGATAAATTTGCATAGTATGAAGCTGGTGATTTTTCAAAAAATCTATCTTGAGCTAAAATACATATTTTTAGCTTCCTTTATTTAGAATATCAATGCAGTCAGAAATTCAAATAAAAAAAATATGCAAGACTGGAACACCTGAACTTGCTCTTGTGGTTAACAACTGTATGAAGCCACACATTGAAGATGTAGGATGTTTTGTGATATCCTTGAAATATTTAAAGAGCCATAAGTATTAAAAAATTGATTTTTATTTTGTTTAAAAAAAAAGAGCATTTTTCAATTTTGTTTAACTATTAAGGCACCAGATTGGAAAATTGTTTCAAAATCGGTCAAACCATCAAAAAGATATACGGGAATGACCCAAAAATAATAAAGGGTCCGCCAAATAACTTATTTTTTTTTTTGAAAATGGCGCAAAACATCGAGTGTAGCTTCGGCTGTGTGGCACGTAGCGCCGTCTTGTTGAAACCAAATGTTGCCAATATTCTCCTCTTCAATTTTTGTGGACAAAAATTAGTTCAACATGGCCCGATAACGATCGCCATTGACTGTAACGGCCACTCCTTGCTTATTTTCGAAAAATGGCCCAATTATGCCGTTTTGGGTGTATCGGCTTTTCAATGTATGCGTGCGGGTTTTCTGCGCCCCAAATGCGACAATTTTGCTTGTTTACTACCCGCCAAGATCAAAATGAGCTTCATCTGAAAGGATGATTTTTTTTTGGCAAAATTGCCATCTTCTCTAAGTCGATCGCAGGCCCACTTAGAGAAGCCTATAGACAACCATATTCGTGCAGTGGAAGGATAAAACTAATTATCTGTCAAATCAGACATGAGCTAAGTGTTACCATTCACGAAATAAGCACTAGTTGAAAAAAAAAAGTTAAATGGCGGACCCTTTACCATTTTTTAAAAAAAACCTCGAATGCCCTTTGCCGTGATGTGATTTTTTTTTTTTTAAACCTGAAACGCAATTTCCTTCTAATCTCTTAATTCATTATTAAGAACGAAGTTTAGTCCAAATCGTTTACGAGAAAATTTGAGAAAAAAAAATTTGTTGTATGGCAGCTATTCCCTTTCTAGGTGATCTGAAACAAAAATTTGAATATCTCCTCTGGAGAATCACATACAAATGCTCTGTACACAATTTGACTCTAGATCAAATAACAGTTAATGCACAGATCAACGGACGGCATGGCGGACTTCTCGATCATCGTAGTTTTGATTATAACCTCGAATTTTTGTCTACACGAAACCAGTACTTCCCCTATAGAGCATGTAGAAATGGGCGTGGTAGAGAGTGGGCAAAATTACACCTATAACTCTTAAGTTAAGGATATTTTATAACTCTCCCACTTAAAAATACTAAATTCTGAGATATCCAAATTTCATATACAAATCGGTCGAATCGTTTTCAAGACTATTGGTTCAATTAAAGGCATATTTCCTTTTTATGTCCACAGATGGGCGTGGTACTGGGCGAGAATGTCTTTAATTTTACAATATTTTAGTTTGTAAAGATATTGAACAAAAACTGATTCAAATTTATAACAAAAGTGGGGATGGCAAAAGGCTCATTTTACTAAAGTCACTTATAATAAAATAATAAAAGGCATTGTCCTTATGTTTAGGCGCTTGGTGAGCAAAAGCTCTGGCTTTCCACGATTTTTGTATTTGTCTGAAAAATAAATAAATAAAAAATATTAATCAATTGTTTTTTAATTTTTGGAAGAAATAAAATTTAAAGTCTAAGTTTTGCGTAAAGTTTTAAAAAACACGAATTCTCAAAAAGAATCACCTACCCTTTATCAATAGCTGCTCTGCTTTGGAATGACCTTTGATAAAATTCTTTTGGCTCAGATAAGGGCTAGGCAGTATGCATGTATGTGTTGAAAAAAGGCACTCACAAAATCACCCTGTTAATTAAGGGTTATCACTATTTCCTTAAACGACATTAAATGCCTGTAATGGTAACATCACACTAGGTTAAATTTCTCAAATATCTTCCAGTGGGTGATGAGGAATTTGAAATATAATATTCAATGTTTGACACTACTTTACGATATCACTTTCAATAAGAATCATAAATGCCACAAATGAAATTTTCAAGGTGTAGGTGGATTTAAGGTTTAGGAAGTGTTAATGGAGATATAAAAATTAAGTTTTTTTTTGTATAGATTTTGGTATCAATTTAATTATGTTTCTTAAAAATGCACAAATGTTAATCTTTTAAGGGAATGTCTTAAAATTGTTTGTTTTTTATTAAAAGCTCAATACAAGCAAAACTTAACAACTTAACTATAAGATGGTGGAAAACTTGAGAGGGCGATAGTATGAATTTAATGTTCATTGTCACTAAGTTATCATACGAGGGGGGAGAGTTAAAGGATAGATTCATTTAAAGCGGGTGAATTTGTAGGAAAAATAATCTGAGTGACGCTTAAACTAAGAGAGTCAGGGGCGATAATTTTGAAATTTGGTTTGTATGTCGTATACCTATGATTTGAATAAGTGAATCTGGATACTTATGAATGAGATAATTGAGATCCGAGGATTTCCGGATAGTGCCGGATATCCGGATACCTAAATGACAGAGTTGAGATCCGAAAATTTCCGGATAGTGTCGGATACCCGTAATCGAAATTCATATCTGGATTCAGTTTGATAAATTTATTTTATAGTAACAGGTACAAGAGGCCAAAAACGAAATTTTTCAAACGCTTTTGCCAAGTTTCATGAAAATAAGATTTTCGTTCTTGCCCTCTCTTATCTGTTAATATAAACTTTATTTATCAAACTGGATATGGATTTAAATCTGGATCCAAGTATCGAACACTATCTGGATTGTTTCGGACCTCGGATCCTAGATCCGGACCGTGATATCCGACACCGTCCGGGTAGTTCGGATATCTTATCCTTGATCCAGATCCATTTCAGATATTTAGATCTGTTTCGTATATCCAGATATTAGAAATATTCGAAAACTTTGAAGCTCTTATTTGAATTACCTAGATGTTTTCGAGTAAAGAATTTGTTAAATGAAATAAAAACAAGCTACAGGGAGTACCGTCTCTGAGTAAATTGTGTCCAATTCTCTTATGTCGGCTATTTCTCCTCGCTCCTTTGCCATTTCAGTTTAATTAATTGTAAACGCTCTCGACAGGCAGGTAAAATCAAGGGATCGTTCCAGGTAAGGCCCCGAAGTGAATACAAATAAAACGGCGTTGAATGCTCTCAATTCTAGATATGTGAGTATCTAGGGGTTGGAAATTTCTTGGAACATTTTTTGACAAAGCTGAAAGCCGAGTTGACATTTAGAATAATGTCTCCTATAAGTATTAGGAAATTGAGTGCCCGGCCAAGATTGTGAATCGACTTCACCATGAAAATAGGTTGGTTATGGTTCAAGTACATACGAAGAGGAGATTTTTTTGCGTTTACGGCAACAAATATTTGATTGGAATTTGGTTATGTTGAGCTTCAAGCATTTTTTGAGTGTCCAGACTGAAAAATTGTCGAGATCTATTTGTATGAGAGAAGAACATGACGACGAAATGGCCGGCGTAGATTGAAATAATGGGAAAAATTGTGTGAGTGCCGGGACTCACGGTTAATATGTGTAAACATCAACGTGCGCGGATCCCAAACGGACTTGTTTTTGCTTGAAGGGGATCTTAGGATTTTTTTTCACAGAACGCACCCATCCTAGTATGCAGATCGTAACGTTGCACGACGTAACGTTGCACACGAACGCTAACGTTTTTTTTCACTCTACCGCCAGCATAGATGTTTACACACCAATAATGTTTTATCAACATTTCAATACTTTGGGAGGATAAAAAGAATGGGACCTAAGCGACTGCCTTGGGGAATGCCGAAGGTATCCATTCTTGTACATATAGTAATGGTTTTCCAAACTAAGAATAGATATTCTTCTCAAGTGCATAGGATCAATACTGAGGGAGGTAGGCTTGAATACCTTAGGCCTTACTTAAATCGGTAGAAGTAACTAAATTACATTTTAGTAGTTTCGAGATTAATACTATTAAATGTTTTTTGCTTTTCGCACCTTAAACAAATTATTAATTTTGCTGATTACTTAGAAAAATTAAAATTGATTGTGTGGATTGTTAACATCATTTATTATCATGCCGGAAAAATTAGATAAGAAGATCAGGTTTTATTGAGTATCAAATAAATCTTCAAAAAACAATAAATAAAAACCAAAATATTTGGAATGTGCTTAGTTTGAAAGTTTTACATTTACGTATTGTTATTTTTTTCTCAGTAAAATGGTTCTTTTGATGAACTTTTTCTCGGTAACGCGGCCAATCTCTACGTGCTGGCAGATGAACCTTCTCTAGATAATATAAATGTAATTGCTTTGGAATTGATTGCGATTAAGTTGAACGACTGGTGGTAATTGAAAAATATGAACTCCTTTTTTTTTTTTTTTAATTTTCCTCAATGATTCTTGGGAGTGAAATATACAAACAACATTGACAACAATACCTTACAAGTTTTTTTCTTTGCCTCACTATATTCCTGACAAAAATAAATATACCTTCATCATCCCAATAAAAGAAGCTTACGAGTACTCATTACGACTGAATTGTTATTTTTTCAACATAATTTAAAAGGGAAAAGCTATGATTTTACCAATTTTAAAACTATCTATGTAGGTACGTATAATAGTAAACACCTATACAAAGCTACAACCACATATCCGCTTTTGGTTTGTCCTTTATTAGAATGTATCACTATAAGCCAAACTTAAATCCTTGAAACTAACGACAAGTGGTCTGTGGTCCAAATCATACTATTCCCTTACACAAGAATAAACACAACAAAAACAAATATCACTCCATAAGCACTGCTGAAAATTTACCTTCATTGTATTCTCGATAGAGAATATTATACCAATCCCTATCGCATAGACAATATAGCTATTCGATATCCTATAGCAAAGCTTATCCTGGAATATTATTGTCTCAACATACTGTTCCTCATGCTTTGCAAGGACTTTTCTTTTATTTACACTCAACAACGATACTTCTTTTTTTTTCTATAGAAACAAAAAGTAGAACAAAAACAGGACAACATACATAGGTACAAAAAAAACACATGCACAATTCAGTATGCTAAATATTTCCTCTGCTAACATAGCTGAAGTTATGGAAATATTTAGAACAAAGAGAAATACAAAGAAGAAATTGAAAAAGTCCTTGTAAAGATAAAATGTGGCTATAGGTACAGTCGTACTCGATGTGAGATATATTTCATCAGCAGAAAGGAAGTTGATGGTTTGGTTTTGTAAATATACAATTTTACCTTTTCTTGATTTTAAAAATTAACAACACTTACATTCAAGGTTCAGATTTTATCCTCCATGGATAACTTTTGAGATATTGATTACAAAATGTATTATTATAACAGGAAAGGCAAAGATTTTAAGATCTTCTTAGACGTGTTTTTTTTTTGAAGTAAAACTTCTTTTCCGGCGTTGGGGGTAAAAATTTTCATATGGAGCTGTCAGTGACATGTCAAACCGACACTTTTTATCTGTCAAAAACCGACAGAATTTTTCGCGACAGATTTTGCCATAGCTCTATATAAAAACTCTTACCAACCAATAACTATTTAAAAAAAACATCTTTATACCGAAAAAGAATGATTAAGAGCCACAAAAACTAACCGGCACAACATTTAAACACATAATTTCATTAAAAAAACACATGAAAATTGTATTTTTTTTAATTAAACACAGCGAAGAACAGCCACCAGAACAAAAAACGATATTCATTATTAAAAAAAAACACAAAGAAATATATTTGTCGACCATATTTTTAATTTAAATTATTAAACACTTAATGCTAGATAACACAAATCAGTTTTTTCCAACTTAACTTATAAACTAACTACTTAAAATGAACAAATAAATTTACCTAAAATAAGAAAAACACAAAGTAAGCAAAACTATCTTGTTGAATGTTGACAAACGTAGAAGAGCATTGCCATATACGAGGATTCCTTAACCCGCTGACAAATCTAAAACAGCATTCCCATATGCATTTGGAATTAGTCCTCGAACACAATGGATGCTATAAGAAAACGAGACGTGAGTGTGACGAGATCTCGTCGTTCTTGTTAAATTAGTTTCAAACTATGACGAGGATATGCATAATAAAGCATTTCACGTCGTCACGTTACGTAAAATTAATTGATTAAGAAATTGTAAATCAGTAAGCTTTAATAGCCGTAGGTATTTTAATTTCCCCCAGATCTGATCCGGATTGGATTTGCACACGAAAATACATTTATTACAAAAACAATTCAAGGTCCAGCTTTGCTTTTGGATTTGCAAATCCATTTTTGAAAACACACCTTTGGTACTTCCTTGCAAAAAATAGTTTTAACGCTGACGGGTAGATGGCTTTTTGAGTAAAAACGAAGACAACGAACACCTACAAATAAATACACAAAAGGACAAAAAGAGATGGGTATATAACATTTTTTTCACCGTGATCCTGTTTGTTTTATTATCATGCTCTTATCCGGATCAGATTTGAAGGATAATAAAATGCAGTTTATATTATTATTTTGTTAAATCTCGTCAAAAGTCTTTTGCCATTGAATTGAAAAATGGTTTTATAATTCCAAAATGCTAACAGTGAATAATGTCACGCTCTCGTCTCGTTTTCTTGCGTCTCGTTTCCTTTCTTAAATCTCGTCCCAATTTCGGAGATTTTACTGAGGTGAATCGGTGAGTTGAAATTGCTAAACCACGGATAAAAGTTTGACCGACATCGACGTTTGTACAGCTGGCCCTTACATGCCACCTCCACTGGGCATGAACGATGCTCGGATTATGAACATGTCTAGAAAAAATCCAATGGAGGCACAAAAATCCATGTCCGTGCAGCAACATATCGACGAAAACTACTTTTTCAACACGATATCTATGACCGCTTTTCAAAGCTTGGGCATGAGATTTGACGTTTCATGTGTGTGGGTTTTTTTTCTGGTTCTCGCTGAATGTGGTGGTAAATGTTGAAGGAAAAAGGTAGAAGTAGTGGGAAAAGGAATTTCTGTATGTTTCCCTTGTATGTGAAACGACATGACATAATTTGCCCAGCGGTAAAAATTCGCTGATTGGATTGTGGTTGTGATGTTGGGCATCTGAATGCCCTGTGGAGTCGGGGTGTAATGGCTTAGCGAAAATCGTCAACTTTAGTTTGATTATCTAACCAATTTGTAAAGAATTCATTATAATCTTAAATCAACAATTAATTGTTATGTTGGCTTATACAAAATGTTTGTACGTTTATAAGTAAGAATATGACAGAGGCGAGAGGCTTTGTTTGAGAGAAAATAAGTTTTACTTCTAGCGAGCATACGTCAGTATACATATATGTTTTTTTTTCTATATTAGAAAACAGTTCAATAATGGGGCCTATCGTGAATGAAATTTCCCTGGTAATGTTTCCCTACTTTGAAAATTTGAAACGCTAACACTTTTCCACTTCACTTCGTAGTTTCGAATTTATGGCTCATCGAAATGATAACAAAACTCCCCTGGAAAATTAATTCCCGATAACATTAAATTCCGATGGAATCTTTTGACCATTATTCACATTCTAAATTTTCAAAGGAGGGAAATATTTCCAGGGAAATTTTGTTCGCGATAGCTCCCAATATAAAATATAGCGCGCCATTTGCAAAACCCTTTATGAGACAAAAAAGCTGGACTACAAGCATTGGTATGTATATTCTGTATTGAATTTTGAAATAACTAATAGCAACTAAAACATACAGTTTATCGTTAGCCTGGATGTTTATCAGGTCTTATTTTCATGTAGGTATGTCTGTATTGACCGATTTGTTTTTTAAACTTTGGACATTCCACTGATAGGTTTCGTTCATTTTTTTAGGATCATAAATTACTGTAACTGTCTTCGAAAATATTTGGACACCAATAAATTTTTATTTTTCTCAATATCATGTCAAAAGATTAAAAAAAAAAATCAGTAAAATTAAATAGGCATAGGCTGCTTTTAGTAAAAGAAATGGTTCAGAAAAATGGTTATTAATGGCAGCTCCCAAAGAACCATTTTTTTATTTTCGCTTTTATCGAAAACGGTTCATTTGATTCTGATCAATTTTTTATGAAAAATTATTGACCCATTCTTAATAATATTGTGTACCAAAATTTTCAAAAAAATATTTTTTGGATTTTTAAAAAAAAATTTGAAATTCGATTTTTTATTAAACTTGGTTAAAAGCAGTTCTTAAACTTTATCTAGAAGATTTTTGAAAAAAATAACGGTGCCTCTCAAACAAATAATTATTAAAAAACCGTTAAGAAAAATATTTTTTTTTTCTCAAAAACGACTCCTACGTTTTTGATAAAATGTTTGTGTTTGTTGAAATCAGTACGATCTACAATTTTAAATTTTTAAATTTTATATTTTAGGCTTATTAACAGTTCCTCTCATAGAACAGTTTCTTTGATTTTTGAACTAGAATTTTTAAACAGAAGCTTGTGACAAATATAAATAAAAGAAAGTATCAACATTTTCTAAAAAATAATTTTTGGTTTTAAAAAAGAAAATTCAAAATTATTATTTGAAAATTCGATATTTCGAAAACGGGTAGCTGATTTTTTTGTGAAGTTCAATTTTTAACTCAACATTAATAAATACTTAAAATTAGTTTACCAATTTTTTTTCTCAAAAATGTTAACGAAATTTTATATATAAAAAAAATAATTATTTTTTAAAACCGCTCATATGATTCTCATTTTTTTTCTGTTAAGTTAAGATATATATAAGAAATCAGATGGTGTACGTTTACCGTTACGCTTTGGGTTAAAACAGATTCAAAGTATTTTAATCAATTTTTTTCTAATTTTGTTGATTTAAAACAATTTAACTTTAAATACACGTAATATAATTTCCATGCTATGTGCAACACGGGGCTATTATTGTTATTTTTTGTATACTCACATAACTATGTTCAACTAAACTATGTTTTGGCAAACGGAGAAAATAAAGAAAGAAATTTCAGACTTTAGAACTACAGTGGGATCGCCTATAGGAGCAGGTTCGTACGACCCAGCCGTGCATTTTATTTTTCTCTCTAACTAAAGCAGCTATTCTAATTTTATTGATCATAATACATAATTTGTCACCAGTTCTAAGGCTTTCTGAAGTAAAGGGTTTTCCATTAAGAGGTGTTATTAAGAGGTGTTATAAAGAGGAAGGTATGCCGTTAATAATGGAACACAACATCAGCCAAATGGCCGCCACGACCACGCTTACAGGACCATATCCTTTTCATGAAATTTTCCATAACCAAATCGCAAAGTGGCTGCCCTATGTCCTCGATAGCCTCACGAATTCCATCTTTGAGGTCTTGAATCGACGCTAGGCTGTTGGCGTAGACCTTATCTTTCACGTGGCCCCAAAGGAAGAAGTCGCAAGGTGTTAAATCACAAGATCTCGGTGGCCAATTGTGATCACCTCTTCGAGAGATAACACGGTCCGGAAACTTTTCCCGTAAAAGATCGATGATTTCAAGACGTAGCGCCGTCTTGTTGAAAGTAAACGTTGTCCAGATCAATACCATCCAATTGCGGCCATAAAAAATCATTAATCATTTCTCGATAGCGCAATCCATTGACCGTAACTGTTGCTCCAGCCTCATTTTCGAAAAAGTAAGGTCCAATGACCCCGCCGGACCATAAACCGCACCAAACAGTCACGCGTTGAGGATGGAGAGGCTTTTCAACAATAACTCTTGGGTTTTCCGAGCCCCAGCTGAGACAGTTTTGCTTGTTGACGTAGCCTCCGAGGTGGAAATGGGCCTCATCAGTCAAGATGATTTTTCGATGAAATTGCGGATCATTTTCATGCATTTCAAGGACCCAATCAGCAAAGACACGACGTTGTTGATGATCAGCCGGCTTGAGTTCTTGTGTTAACTGAACTTTATAAGCCTTAAGACCCAAGTCTTTATGCAAAATACGGTGTAATGACGTTTGTGGAATGCCTAATTCCAAAGAACGACGAGGAATGGACAAACCTGGGTTTTCTTCAACACTTTGGGCTACAACAGCAATATTCTCAGTTGTTCTTGAGCGACGTGCACGGGTTTTATTCTTCACATTACTAACTTGTCCCAACAGTTTGAATTTGTCCACCAGTTTCTGTATTGCGGTCCGACAAGGTGCTTCACGACGACCCAAAAATGTTTTAGTTTTACGAACCGTCTCTGCCAAATTTTCACCATTTTTATAGTGAATTTTAATAATTTCAATGCGTTGTTGAAGCGTGTATCGTTCCATTTTTATTAATGGCGTACTTTCTACTTGTCAAATGTCAAAAAGTGACAGCTTCAAAAGTGACAACTACTGAAATAGCGGGCTATTCAAAATAACACCTTTTATTGGAAAACCCTTTATTTTAGACAAGAAATAAATTCACTCTTTATTACATTTAACATCAACTGAATAGGTGAAATTCCGCGTTTCATAGTATTAGTTGTTGTCATAAAAAATCACATCGTTAAAAGGGTTACAGAGGTTTGCAAGTGATATGCGTCAACAACCGCAGGGTATTTGGGGACTATCACGTACTTCAAAACTTATTTAAGCGTTTTTGCTCTTAAACTCTTTGCAAAGAGGGCGTGTATGCCCTGGAGTTCTTATAAGAACTGTTCATCAATATGTAATTTTGCAACCAAAATCACATTGATTTCCTTTACATACTCTGATGTTCTATGCTCTGTTTGTTGTATACCTATACCCTGTTAGCGCACGCAGAGCTAGTTTAAGGTAATTTCCATGTGAAAAGAAAAGCTTTTAGATTTTCAATTATAAGACCGAGAACCCTGAAGGGGTTTACATAAGTTTATCGATGGAATAACTACCTATATATGTCGTATACAGCTACTTTTAAACCACAATCTCAAACCAATCATTTTTTTTTTTTTAATTTTCTACATCTGTGGAGATTCATCACCTGCAGCGCAGGATATTCTTAAGGATACCCACAACCACCTGAATGTCGTCGGCATGAATAAGGCTTACGAAAGGAAATAGCAATTCGGATATTCTGCATTTGTATGCGATTGCTATAGGTATATAAAAAGGTTAAAGAGATCATCAGCCTGAAGGTAGAAGGGGGTAAGAAAGTTCAATTGGCGGTGATGGCGTCTAGATAAAGAATGAATGTGGTATAAAATTGTAGTAGTTACTCGGATGAGTGGAGGAGTAATTTCTGGAATAGTCGATGTGTATGGAACATTTGCATAATAATCCAACTCAACGTTTTGGAATAAATTGTGTTTTTCTAAAGATGACACAACAATAAAAGTGTATGTACATAAAATGTATTCCCAAATCGTATGACTTCTTTTTTTGATAACTTTATATAATATATATATTATATATTTTGATAATTAAGGGGTGATTTTTTAAGAGGTTTAGAACTTTTTTTAAAAAACAAAACACAAAAAATTCGAAAAAATTAATGAAATATTTATTTGAATCGATAGTTTGAACCTTGCAATTTAATGTTTAAACATAATTTCATGCAAATGTTGACCGCGGCTGCGTCTCAGGTAGCCCATCCGCTGAGTCCAATTTTGGCATACTCTTTCACACATATCGGCCGGTATCTCACGAATGAATGCATGGATGTTGGCTTCCAGTGCGTCAATCGAAGCGGGCTTGTCCCTATAGACATTAGCCTTGACATACCCCCACAAAAAATAATCTAATGGTGTCAAATCGCACGATCTAGGCGGCCAATTGACCGGCCCGAAACGTGAAATTAACTGTTCACCAAACTCGCCTCGCAATTGCGCCATTGTTTCGCGTGCTGTGTGGCATGTGGCACCGTCTTGTTGAAACCACATATCATGCAAGTCAAGAACTTCCATTTCGGGCAAAAAAAAGTTTGTTATCATCGCTCGGTAGCGTTCACCATTGACAGTAACGCTGCGATTCGCATCATCTTTGAAGAAATAGGCCCAATAATGCCGCCGGCCCATAAACCGCACCAAACAGTAGCTTTTTCGGGATGCATTGGTAGCTGTTGCAATGCTTCTGGCTGATCTTCACTCCAAATGCGGCAATTTTGCTTATTTACGTACCCATTCAACCAAAAATGAGCCTCATCGCTGAACACAAGCAGCGCGCGATGAATATTTCGAACCGAGCACGAATTTTGATAGTAAAATTCAATAATTTGAAAGCGTTGTTCATTTGTAAGACGATCCATGGTTAAATTGCAAACCAAACTGAAGCTGTTTGACAGTGACACAAGGTACTAAACACACGTCAGCTGTCAAAACCAGTGTTGCCAAAACCAAACCAGCCAAAAAATCACCCGTTAAATAGCTAAATATGTAAAAACATGCTGCTCTAAGTCCCACCTTTATTACTTTCCCAACACAGACAAAAATTGTGTAGTAAAAAAACCACTTTTTAGTTTTATCCTATTTCATTCTATAAATAACAATTTTTTAAAAAATTTCCTTTCAAAACACAAAAAGAATTTTTTTAAATCAGATATGTCACATTTCGGTTTTACCTCATTGTCTACCTTTAAATATTAAAATTATTAAAAAATAATAATCTTAAAGCGATTTCCTAAGAAAAAAACGAATTTCTTAAATCAGACTTTTTTTTTATTTTTACCCGATTTCTCCCTAGAAAGATAAAAGTTTTGAAAAAAATGTCCCTAAAGGCATTTCCTGGTGAGAATTTTCCGACTTTTCTCTTTCCTTAATTCTTCGCGAAGCAATTACGAAAAAACCCGCAGAAGGAAGTATACAATTTGGTCCAGTCGTTTTCAAGTCTAAAGCATCCGAACACACCAACATCCATTTTTATATATGTATTTGATGTCAGCTAGGCGACTGACACTGTCATTTTAGCTACTTTTATATAAAAGTATGACTGAAAAAGTTGAAATATAATTTCCATGTTCCTTTAGATTTGGAGGTGCTAAAATACTCATGAGCAGCAAATAAAAACTCTAATCTAGTACTAACATATCCACGCGAGTAGATGAGCAGAGTATAGTTACGCACCTGAAAAACCGCCAGAGGGCATCTGATTTAGTTAAGAGATTTTTAATGCAAATAATATTTGTTTTCAATTTGTTTATAAATGAAAACGCATATTTGAAAAAAAAACTAATCTAGTACATTTAGTCATTAAAGTTTAGTTGTTATTTTACCATTTTTAGCTTAACTTCTCTAATAAAAGATGCAACAGTCAGCAGCAAAATAGATACAAAAAATATATAACAACAAAATTTAATAAAAAAAATCTAACAAACCATAAATAAGGTAAGAATGCCTACACTATTCCTTTTGATGTGTAAGTAATTTGCTAGCCATTTTCAATGGAACGCAAACAATTGATTTCTTCAGATTACACACTAGTACATTAGAGCATAAATAGTTGTTAGTACTAGATTATTGTTTGCATCTACTCCTGAGTAGTTTGTCACATAAGGAACACGGCTGTTACTGTCAAATTTACTTTCTCATTTTATTGGAGTTTTTGTACAAATAATACCTGAATTGGATAAATAAAATCTCTCGATTCGTTGTTGGTATCTACACATTCCTCAGAATATGAAGAATTGACAATCTCATAAAACTGTAGTAGATTGCAAAAGTCATTTCACTGACAATTATTGAAAATTTCTAACAAAGTACTCATGAGTACTTCATCACCTCCAAGCGAACATAGCATTATAAAGGGTTTTCCAATAAGAGGTGTTATTTTGATATTCAAAGAAATATGGCATTTTTTAAGATAAATGATCGGATGTTTATTTCATTATAAAGAGGAAGGTATGCCGTTGATAATGAAAGACAACATCATCCAAATGGCCGCCACGACCACGCTTACAGGACCATATCCTTTTCATGAAATTTTCCATAACCAAATCGCAAAGTGGCTGCCCTATGTCCTCGATAGCCTCACGAATGCCATCTTTGAGGTCTTGAATCGACGCTGGGCTGTTGGCGTAGACCTTATCTTTCACGTGGCCCCAAAGGAAGAAGTCGCAAGGTGTTAAATCACAAGATCTCGGTGACCAATTGTGATCACCTCTTCGAGAGATAACACGGTCCGGAAACTTTTCCCGTAAAAGATCGATGGTTTCATTGCTTGTGTGGCACGTAGCGCCGTCTTGTTGAAAGTAAACGTTGTCCAGATCAAAACCATCCAATTCCGGCCATAAAAAATCATTAATCATCTCTCGATAGCGCAATCCATTGACCGTAACTGTTGCTCCAGCCTCATTTTCGAAAAAGTAAGGTCCAATGACCCCGCCGGACCATAAACCGCACCAAACAGTCACGCGTTGAGGATGGAGAGGCTTTTCAACAATAACTCTTGGGTTTTCCGAGCCCCAGATGCGACAGTTTTGCTTGTTGACGTAGCCTCCGAGGTGGAAATGGGCCTCATCAGTCAAGATGATTTTTCGATGAAATTCCGGATCATTTTCATGCATTTCAAGGACCCAATCAGCAAAGACACGACGTTGTTGATGATCAGCCGGCTTGAGTTCTTGTGTTAACTGAACTTTATAAGCCTTAAGACCCAAGTCTTTATGCAAAATACGGTGTAATGACGTTTGTGGAATGCCTAATTCCAAAGAACGACGAGGAATGGACAAACCTGGGTTTTCTTCAACACTTTGGGCTACAACAGCAATATTCTCAGTTGTTCTTGAGCGACGTGCACGGGTTTTATTCTTCACATCACAAACTTGTCCCAACAGCTCGAATTTGTCCACCAATTTCTGTATTGCGGTCCGACAAGGTGCTTCACGACGACCCAAAAATGTTTTAGTTTTACGAACCGTCTCTGCCAAATTTTCACCATTTTTGTAGTGAATTTTAATAATTTCAATGCGTTGTTGAAGCGTGTATCGTTCCATTTTTATTAGCTTCGTTCGTTGAACTTTACCCAGGGTTAACCCAGGTTTTCTTGACAACCCCAAGAATTATCAAAAAAAACTGGGTTTTTCGGTTCTCAAAAAACGCTCAAGGGCTGTTGACATTTAAAGCAAAAAAAAAAAAAGTTGTAAGCTCAGAGAATTAAAACTTAAAATTTGTTTCAAATATGTCTTAAAAATGAATAAAAACAACCTCTACCGCTTCAATTTTGTATTAGTATTTATTAGCATTAAATTAAATTCAAATGTCAAAAAATGACAGCTTCAAAAGTGACAGCTACCGAAATAGCGGGCTATTCAAAATAACACCTCTCATTGGAAAACCCTTTATTAAAAATAATGATTTAAGTGAAGCCTTGGATTTAATTTTAATTTAATATTGAACATTGATTAAAATTCGTTGCAAATAGTCTGAAAGCACTTGTAACGCATCAAATATTTAACTTTGAAAATTTTAAAAAGTAATATCTTAAATTCGGCTTACATAATTCGTGTTGAGGCAGAAAATAAAACGACTACAAAAACGACCTACACGCCCCACACAAAAGAAAAAAAATAAAATTAATGCTGAATTAATAATATCAACATGAGCGAGCCCACCCTATCAAATTTTATGTACTTGCGCCTTGTCGTTACTTGAAATTTCAATTTGCATTAATGTCTATTATCTTATCTTCAATGGCGATGTAAAAATATATTTATTAAAAATTTAAATTATATATTTAATTTTATTTTACGCATTACAGCGAGTGATTCAATTTCGCTAGCTGCTATATGCACATTGAGTATAGGTAGTCGTAGTAATGCGACTACACAGAGTGGGATCGGATCTACAGATTGAATTTTCCCACAACGAGGAGTAGAAAAAGTTTTCTTTAATTTAATTTTCTTTAAATCCTTGCGCGCTGAAAAAAAGTTTTTCTATTACATAAAATGTGTGAAAATTAAAAAGAAAAAACAAACGAAGGAAAAGTTGGTTCTAAACCTGTTTTCGACGATGTCTATATGTATGTAAGTGTTGAGGGGCATGGTTTTCTACGGAGCTAAATTCTATACAGCATCATTGTAGGATCCGCGATACATAATTTTAGGAAATATGTAAACCAACTCAGTTACCCACACAATACAGAATTTCTTGGAAGTGTGATTATGCAAATAAAACGCAAGACTCGATTGCAATATATACTTATTTTAATGGCTCAAGAATTTCTAAGGACTAAGAGTTATTGTGAATGTTTTCACAAAATGTGTCTTATATCTTTGTTGGTAAGAAGTAACCAACTAAGTCTTCCTTCTGCCTGCGCAATTCTTTTATGTATATTTAAGCACGAACCACACTACTCTCGTGTGGTGTGTTGTGGAGTAGTGTGTCGTGTCATTCCAATGTATTTCATAGATTTCGACAAAACACATCATCATCATCATTATCGGCTCGACAACCGGGGTCCGGTCCTGGCCTCTTTCAACAAGTCTCTCCACCCATCCCGGTCTCGAGCCGCCGCCATCCAGTTGCGCACCCTAAGGCTCGGGGCGTCCTGGTCTACGCCATCTCCCCAGCGCAAGCATGGTCTTCCACGCTGTCGTATACCATAGAAGAACCACAAAGAACTTTCCGAGCAGGTTCCTCTTCGCTCATGCGAGCTTGGTGCCCTGCCCACCGGAGTCTACCGAGCTTAATTTTTGTCACGATATCTGCTTCAAGGTAGATTGCGTACAATTCATGATTGTACCGTCTCCGGAATCGTCCACACGCACAACTCTCCAACACGCCACACGAGAGTAGTGTGGTTCGGGCTTTACTGTTCTGTAACAAATTTGAAGCATATGAGTCTATAACTGTTTAGACTCTAGCTCAAACTACTCACTACTGAAGAAGCCCATTTCCATCCATCATCGAAATGTTAAGCTAAATCACAACCCCAAAATTAATTGTTACCACACGAAACCAATAATTGTCCTTTATGAGGAAAAAAAAATGTTTTATAAATTTTATTCCTCTGTACAATTAAACAACATCATTAAAAAGCTGTAAATAGTTTTTGTCAATGACAGTCCGGTCGTAACAGACAGAGGCATTACACCACCCACTGTCAACAGTGTTGGATTCTGAGCCCTCATCATCATAATTATCAACATTTTACGCTCCTTCACTGACAATCTATACCAAAGACAGGTATTGTAGACACAATGACAAACTTCATCATTCTGCAATATGAACATTTTGGGATAGAATTTTTAATCATTTATAAAATAAATAAGATTTCGATAACTCACCGATATTTCTGTCACCGTTCCCATGCCACAGTATGTGTAGAGCATTACGAATGAGTAAATCAGATACGCATAGCCAGCTGGCCAAACTCCCATGAATGTTATGAAGATTGTCATACCAATGCTGAATGACGTCGTAAAGATCTGAATGAACAACACGACAAAGTACACGTCACTCAGGGTCTTGCTGAATCTTAAAGGACAGGTCAGGAAATATTGTTAGTTTTATAAATGTTGCCAAACGGTTCTGACTTACGCTGAGTACTTCTGATGCCACTTAATGATGTCTTTCAGCAGGGGAAGACTCCTTTCACTATTGCCATCTCCTGCTTCAGTTAACACTTGGTTCAGGTCTTCAAATTTGATTTTCAAAATATTCTTAAACAATGGCACATGCAGCAAGAACAAAAAGAAAAACATATCTCCGGCAAAGTTTCCAAAAGACCCCATCAGGATACATGTTGAATGAGATATGATCAGCAACAAATGTCCAATGTCGGTAGTGGGGTCGATTCCAGGAATTAAAAATTGCATAACAAACATTTTTTCACCAAAAATTGTTAAATAGAACATCGGGACAGATATAATGACTATAGTGCCGACAATATAAAGGCTTGCATTGAATTTCAGAAACTTGGAAATGATATTGGTGGCATTATTCAGAGAATTCTTGTAGTCAATATGCTTTTGTTCATATACATTGTAGACTTCATCGACTTCGTTAAATATTTGACGGTAGATTGTGCGGCTTTTTGTGAACGAGTGCAGTTTGCCCATGCCTTGTACTGCACTACCTACCATGCACAAGGCTTGGCATATGGCGGTCCAATCATTGTCAATATAAACTCCCACATAGATAGTGTAGCCTGACAAAATGAAAAAGCTGTTAATAGCTATGATTACGAACCAAGTTATCCAAGTGAAACGAAAATTTGGATTGAAAACATCTGCGCCAACAAGTTTAGCGCATTTTCGAGCAAACATAAAAATGTTGTTAAATTTTTCTCGGCAAGTTGACATAATCTTTTTTGATTTTCCTTCTACTTTATAAAGTTACTATTATTGTTCAAAAAACTTGTGTTTGAACTGAGAAACAGTGTGAAACAGGTTAACTTGGAATGATTATTCGATTGCCACATGGAGGCAGAGAATTTATTTTTGGAATTTTCTTCATCGATCTATGAATGACATATTGACAGTATAATTGTTGTTGTTAAAGAAAAACTTGTTGTGAAATTCAAATTAAGTCTTTCGAAGGATACAAAGTTATTGACTGAAAATATGTTAAACCTTGTATGAATTTGCGTAAATCTTAAGTCCAAGCATGTTTGTTTAAACAAAAGAATTATCAGTTTTGTCGTATGCAAAAAGTCATATCCCAATTTCACAATATGTAGTTTTCTTGAGATCTTGCTTACTGAGGCTTCTAAAGCGGCAGAGTAACAGCGATGTTATAAACGAGAAAAGTAAATTTTTAGCTTCCTAACGCAGAAAAAATCTTTCCAGTGAAACATACATCAATTTTTTATCTTTTACCAATATTTTGGACAAAACGAAAAAAGCTACTTGTAAATCGCCATTTTTACTTTTTATAAAGAGATTTTTAGCCAAACGAAGTGTCCAAGCGACTTTAAAATAGCTGAGTGCTAATCCTTAAACTTACACTTTTCCGTCTAGGCATCACAAGACCCAAAAAATAACTTTCAAAAATTCGGATTTGTTTATGTTTGTCGTACGTTTGCAGCAAACTTAAAACCTGTTTATTCGATTTGTGGCTGAATTAAGTATTCTAGAAACCTTAAAACAGCATATTCTTGATCTGAGAGTTGCTACCTTTCCCTCAAGTTATCACACGAAAAAAAATATTTTTTGTTGTGGATGAGTAACCTGTTTTATTTAGGTTTTAAGTTTGAAGAATGTATGATTAAGGTATTCTGAAAGTTGGATACCCAAACTGCTATCGAAAACACACTATCGAACACTTACATGTGGTATACCTTTTTAAAGGAATAAGTTTTGTACTTCCGCACCACTTTTTCTGTGGAAAAAAACTACGATTTTTTTGTATTGAAAATTGAACACGTTTGCAGTAGGTAAATTACTTTGTAACCTTTACGGAAATTAATAATTTCAGTAACAACAATAATTATCCTGTCAATCAAAGATCGTTATTCGTCGATTAAAACAAATTTCGCAATTGGAAACCGAATAAATCATTTAAAGGTAAACCGTTAGACAGTTTAAGCACAGTTTATCGAAAAAAAAAATAATAATAAAAGTTTTCTAAAGTTAAGAACAACAATTTTTAAATTATGTCAACTTGTCGACAAAAATTTAACAACATTTTTATGTTTGCTCGAAAATACGCTGTACTTGTTGGCGCAGATGTTTTCAATCCAAATTTTCGTTTCACTTGGATAACTTGGTTCGTAATCATAGCTATTAACAGCTTTTTCATTTTGTCAGGCTACACTATCTATGTGGGAGTTTATATTGACAATGATTGGACCGCCATATGCCAAGCCTTGTGCATGGTAGGTAGTGCAGTACAGGGCATGGGCAAACTGCACTCGTTCACAAAAAGCCGCACAATCTACCGTCAAATATTTAACGAAGTCGATGAAGTCTACAATGTATATGAACAAAAGCATATTGACTACAAGAATTCTCTGAATAATGCCACCAATATCATTTCCAAGTTTCTGAAATTCAATGCAAGCCTTTACATTGTCGGCACTATAGTCATTATATCTGTCCCGATGTTCTATTTAATAATTTTTGGTGAAAAAATGTTTGTTATGCAATTTTTAATTCCTGGAATCGACCCCACTACCGACATTGGACATTTGTTGCTGATCATATCTCATTCAACATGTATCCTGATGGGGTCTTTTGGAAACTTTGCCGGAGATATGTTTTTCTTTTTGTTCTTGCTGCATGTGCCATTGTTTAAGAATATTTTGAAAATCAAATTTGAAGACCTGAACCAAGTGTTAACTGAAGCAGGAGATGGCAATAGTGAAAGGAGTCTTCCCCTGCTGAAAGACATCATTAAGTGGCATCAGAAGTACTCAGCGTAAGTCAGAACCGTTTGGCAACATTTCTAAAAGTAACAATATTTCCTGACCTGTCCTTTAAGATTCAGCAAGACCCTGAGTGACGTGTACTTTGTCGTGTTGTTCATTCAGATCTTTACGACGTCATTCAGCATTGGTATGACAATCTTCATAACATTCCTGGGAGTTTGGCCAGCTTGTTATGCGTATCTGATTTACTCATTCGTAATGCTCTACACATACTGTGGCATGGGAACGGGGACGGAAATATCGGTGAGTTAACATATAATATTGTTGTTTTTTCTATGTCAAAATGTTGATATTGCAGAGTGATGAAGTTTGTCATTGTGTCTACAATACCTGTCTTTGGTATAGATTGTCAGTGAAGGAGCGTAAAATGTTGATAATTATGATGATGAGGGTTCAGAATCCGACACTGTTAACAGTGGGTGCGGTGTAATGCCTCCATCTGTTTCTACCGGACTGTCATTAAGTTTGATTTAACTGAAGAATAAATTATCATAAAATTTATATTTCTTAGGACTCAATTCCTCAGAGGAAAATTTGTTGATTTCTCTGAGTTTTCGAAAAAAATTTACTCACCAAATTTATTTAGCATCACATTAAGCTGAAACTTATATAAAATATTTGTTGGTAAGTGAAAAGTACGCGTAAATATACAAAATGACCAAGAAGTGTTATGATAGATGTTTAAGGGCCGGGACTCAGGGTTAATATGTGTAAACATCAACGTTTGTCCAAGCACAGTTAAGTATCCATATTTGGATCCGTATCCGAAGTCGTCCATACGTTGTTGACTACGTGCACGGATCCAAAGGGATCTTCAGATTTTTGTCAATGAACGTACCCAATATCTTACTATGCTGACTTCCGTAACGTAATGTGCTACACCCTAAGGTGTGACCTCGTGAAACCTTACACAGAGGAACTCCACGTTTTTATTTCACTCTACCGATGCCATAGATGTTTCCACACGTTCATCCAAGGCTGCTTAGTTTTTTGATAGGTGGCGCTGAATACCAAAACACACAAATAAGGTAAAATTTTGATTCTCCTAGACTTTTCGAAAGCTTTCGAAATGGTGAATAATTCAATACTTTGCGAAAAGCTCTCCCGGTTTTATAACTTTTCTTTTAATACAATTAAATTAATTTTCTCTTATTTCACTGGAAGAACACAAGTAGTTGTACTCAAAAAAGTCCCCTCCAACTTTTTATCTAACATAAGCGGTGTGCCTCAGTGATCCATACTTGGGCCTTTGTTGTTTTCGTTCTATGTTAATAAACTTCTATCAATTATTAAGCATTGCTCGATTCGACTTTATGCTGATGATGCTCAGTTATATCTTAGCTGTCCGTTGGTATTAATTGAATACTCTGCTACCTCCATAAATGAAGATAGAAATTGAACGTTGGTCACACCAAAATAACTTAATGCTTAATCCTAAAAAATCTAAATTCTTAGTATTGTCGAAGCATAAAAAAGACGTATCTTATTTCCCTTTAATATTATTAAATGGCTCCCCTATCGAGTACGTGGAATCAGCGAGAAATTTAGGAGTTGTCTTTAACCAAACGATGACCTGGAAAAACAACGATTCATATATTGTTGGTAAAACATACGGTGTCCTCCGCACACTTTGGTCTACACAATATTATACACCTTTAAAAACTCGAACATTCCTTGAATACTTGGCCCGGCAGAACAGCTTCAGTCCGAGTGGGTAGTTGGTGTAAGATGTAAAAGCTTAAATTCACTAATAAAAAAAGTCATAACATTTTTCATGTTAAGTTTTTTATTTATTCTTTTGATGAAACATTAGTTTTTTGAAATAAATTTATTTAATAATTCATCCAAATTTAGATTTTCCGTGTGGTCGGAATAAACATGCAATATAGCAATATTGTTGAGCCGATCCTTCAGCATTGTAGACCTAAGGTAAGATTTTTAACGACGAAGAAGGGAGAAACTTCGTTCATTTGAGGAAGATGATCATGGGATTGTGATGAGCAACCGGACGAACCGTAAAAACTCGGGAATAATCTCTCGACTCCAGGCGTATTTTTGCAAAAAATCAAATACTTCTCTGAAATTGTTTGCTTGCTCATTCTGTCTTTTCAAAAGCTGTAGGAATACGTCCCCATCGCTAATAAGTCAGTGCGTTTATCAAAGTCATCTTTGTAGAACTTAACTACATAATCGACATCTACTTTTTGGCCTACAGTGAATCGTTCCAGTAATTTGAATAAACGAGGAGTATCATTTATGAATCTTGGATTTAGTGATGATATGATAATAATTGGTTAAATATGTCAAAAAATGATTTTCTGTAATCATTTGTCGGTGTTTTGAATTTGTAATTTTCTGATGTACCTTCATCGATACGTTTTGGTGCTTTTCGTCGACGGGGAATACAGCCCGGATGGACGGACGGACGGACACCGGAGTCTTAGTAATAGGGTCCCGTTTTACCCTTTGGGTACGAAAACCTAAAAAGCAACTAAAAATTTTATTTGAATAGATAAAAGCAAAATATAAAGTGAAATTCTTAGTAGAGTAAACTGCGGGCATTTTAAAATTAAAATTTCTTACTTGTTATATATTTATAATTTCTCTACATCTACGACCACTGCACTTGTACTAATACAAAGAAAGACGAAATAAGAAGATGCACACTATAACTAGCCAGAACGAGATAGAGTACAGGGAATGAATTCATCAGGGGAAAAACCGTCCTGTGTTGCCGTCGGTCGTTTCTTTTCTTTAATTTTTTTTTTCATTGATGAGATTGAAAATTTTTAAGCTTTTCTGTACAGTACTGAAATTTGGAGTGGATAATTTACCCACTCGAAAAATCTTGAGTGTGTTTTACTACCTACACTTTTCATATTACCTGCCGGGCCTGCAAGGTACCTACATCTATTAAGGTGGTGCATATTTGGGCTATGCTTGCATTTATTCAGAAAAATGCGTGCAGTAGAGTTGGGTAGTTCCGGACCTGTTTAGTTCCAGGAACTATATCTTCTGTCGGAATGATTCCAGTTTATTCCGGAATCTAAACTCTAACGTGTCCATAGTTCCGACATCACACACCCAGAATTAAAAGAACTAAACAAACGCATACACATTAAAGTTTTCATGCATAGTTGATAGTTCCAGTTCCCACTTCCGTGCAGGAAATTCGTACTGATCGGTGGCACGTGTTAACCTTGATTACTTTTGGAGGGGGGCCATATTTCGTTTCGTATATTTTTTTATTTAGAATTTTGTTAATTCGTATTCTACTTTTTTGTAAATTATGTGTGTTTTTTCTTAAACGATTTTTTACTAAATTTTTTGGTTGATTCTGTTTAAAAATTTTTTTAAATCAATCCACTGTTGAAAATCTGTGGGTTTTATTAACTGCACTTTATGAGGAAACATCTTTAATTTGGCGAAAATCCTCTACAGCTCGAAACTTACGTTGAACGTCTCCTTATTGAAGTTGTTGGATTCTGCACACTCTCCTTCGCTCACTGAATTACATGTTTTCTTCAGTGCGAACGGTTTGTGGTCTCCCAGTTGTGGAAAAGGAACAATTTTTCATGAATAACGAATTCTATCCACTGAAACACGTCATTGGCAAAATGTCTTCTCTTTTTTTAACTCCTGTGTCGAAATATTATAACGTTGAAATTTACTCCGTCTATCGTTTTTTTTAAATGTAAACTCCCCAACCGTAGTAGCCGATACTGTAATGGTTAATGTGTAGGACTGTCATACCGGAGGTCTGCGTTCAATTCCCAGCCTCATTCACCGAAAAAAAAAATTAAAATCATCCACTATGCCTCTTACGAGTAAGTGACATATCCTCTAAGAGTATCTCTTATCATGAATAAGTGCTTCTCACCTAAGCCGTTTGGATTCGGCAGAAAATTGTAGGTCCCCTCCATTCCTGCCGATGACACTCACACATGAATGATTAAGAGTTGTAAGTCACTTGGCCCTGGCTCTCCACGAGCTGTGGCACCACCAAATTTGTTTTTATTTATAAATTCCCCAAGCCCAAACAAAAAAGCATGCGCTGAGAACCTTCAATTGAAAAATAAAAATCAAAATTTTGCAAAACCCAGTTCAAGATTTGTACTAAAAAAGGATGAAAAGCCACTTGCTAGAAATCATTCATTGATGTATTTATGCGGAAAAAATGCTAATCATGTCGTTACTACAAGTAAATAACTGCAATTCATTCTTTTAGTTTTTCCGAATATGGTCTTTCATTTCATATACAAAATGCATTTTAAAGTGTTGTGTGTTTTCATGGCCATTGTAGCTAATAACTGCGTAACCAAAGCAAAACATTCCCATATTGCATACGTGTACTTTCTATCTGTCAATCAAATTAATTAATTGCACAATCAATAAAAGCCAACAGGGATACGTGGCCTTATAGAATTCTGCATACAAGTCATCTGGCATTAGTGGCTCTACATTTGCAGTTTGATTTTTAATGTTCCAAAGTCTGACACTCAGATAACAACGAATTTGAATTTATAGTATGAAAAGTTGCCGAGAGCAGTTTGACGATCTCCTTATGATCGCCCGAAAATGTGGCGCACTTTGTGGTGCAGATGTTTTCAACCCAGACTTCCACTACACCTGGATTACATGGTTGGTAATCTACAGTACCATGACTTTCTTGAGCGTATCAGGATACACGATCTACGTTGGCGTTTACATTGACAACGATTGGACGGCCATAATGCAAGCCCTTTGTATGGTGGGCAGTGCACTGCAAGGACTAATAAAACTCTATTCGCTCACAATTAATCAGATTGCCATCAGAAAAATTCACAAAGGTCTTGACGAATTTTATTGCATATACGAACAGAAGCACATCGATTATCAAAACGCTTTGCACAATTCAACCAGTTTAATTACCCGGGTCATGAAATGTGCGGCGCTGCTCTATTTACTTTTATCCGTAGTAATGCTTTCGGTTCCGGTTTGGTATTATTTTATTTTTGGTAAAAAAATATTAATTATGCAATTTTTGCTTCCCGGAATTCAGCCGTTTTCGAAAACGGGATATTTGATAACAAGTGCAGCTCATGCTTTTTGCATATTAGTTGGGGCTTTTGGCAATTTTGCGGGTGATATGTTTTTTTTCATTTTTATATTGCACGTGCCGCTGTTCAAAAATATTTTGAAAATCAAATTCGAAGATTTGAACAAGGTGTCGCTGGCAACAGAAAATAGCACTGGTACAATGCCGATGTTGGTGGATGTGTTAATTTGGCATCAGGAGTATACAGCGTAAGTTAATTGTATGTGTTTTGGGTTTTAAATTTTACTTGAACATAAGATTTTACTTGATATAAGAAAATTATAAAAATAAAGAAATACATTTACATTATTCTTTGAAGAGTGATTCAGAAAACTTGTAAAAGTTTTTGAGTGTGGGTTAATCAGTATTTATAAATAAACATTATTTATAGGGTGTTTTCAGAAAAATTCAAAACTGGTTTCACTTAATGACGTCTGTACAAATTTGAACGCTTTTATGAAAAATCCTTTTTATGTAGGAATCTACATACATATATATAACTTCATGAAATACAATTTTTGTAGTGAAATTTCATTCAAAAAATGAAATTTTTTCGAGAAAGGAGAATGCCCAAAAATGTATGGGCGAAAGAAAGTAATTTCATATTTCTTTTCTACAATTAATGCCCTGTCAATCCACATATTTTTTATTTTGATCCACTTTGGGTTTTTCACCAATACATAAAACATAAAACACTTTGTTGAAAAAAATATAAAATTTGTTATAGCCAGCTCCGGGGATAACTTTTAAAGAAAGTAATTTCATATTTGATATCTACAATGAATGCCTTTTCAATCGATATAGATTTTATTTTAATCCGCTCTGGGTTTGTTTTTGGGAATTCTCCTTCACGAAAAAAACTAAATGTTGCATCTTGAAATACCTTACACGTAAAAATATAATTTTCAAATAAAATATTCAGCTTTATCGCATTTTTTTGAAGTGAAATATCAATTTTTTTAATTCTATTTAAAACAAATGAACGTCGACGATCCAGTTCATAAAGCCTTTAACGTGATTGAAAATCGATAGAGATACCAAAGCAAGACGGACCTTATCTTTCATGAACACAAGGCTACTATCTACTTCGGTTATAAATTTCGGTTTTGAAATTTAAAAATATTTGCTTTTGAAATGTTAGTACATATTTTATATAATGAAAAACATCTCCACCATCATCCACTTTTTTGCATTTGAAATAAATTCGAATTTTAAGAAGGCCGTAGGTGTATTTGACTCGCCTTACTCGCTGACTCATCTCACTTCATCCGCAAAAGTGATTTAGCTATTTAGGTGGAAAGAGTAACTTCGAATTTAGTTTCGAACACTCAAATGTCATAAGTCATAATCAAAGACTATCATATTTTAAGTGTTATGTGTTTGTTTTTATTTATTTGACACAGACATAAATAAACTTTCATTATTGGAAATAAATACATCCATTTATAAAAAACTTGAAGTTTATGTTAAAAATTGATACAAAATGGAAAACCTTGAACAGAATGAATACAAAGACTAAATCGATGTGTGGCTTAGTGTTTATTGATCATCCAAACTGAGTTGAAATTGGACTTCATGAGCTTAATTAATCCCTGCTTCTGGTGCTGAGTTATTTTGTGACTAAAATTAAAATTAATAAAAGGAACAAGGAAGATGTATTTACTTATACATACATAATATACATATGTATACAAATTAATTTACTATGTGCATGTTTTTATTGTTATTTTATTTTTAAATATGATTTAATTAAATAATTATAAAGTGTGTTTTTTTTTTAGACATGTGGTTTTCAATCTGGCAATACTTTTTTCCTAATTGGTCTTTTTGAAAGTTGTCACTTGATTTATGCTAATTTTGGTTTGCCATTTTATATTGAATAGACTAAGTTATGAACAACGTTTGAAAATTGTGCAAATTTATACCAAAATAATGGTTCGGTTCGGTTCTAGCGACGCATCGCTCGCTGCGTCCAATATTCGATGAAGCTTATTTTTGGTTGAATGCATATTTCTTCAAAAATGAAGGCGGCCATAATGTTGCAGTCAATTGGGAAAGCTTAAGAGCCATGATTAATGACTTTTACTTGCCTGAATTGGAGGATGGTGATGTGGACGACCTTTGGTTCCAACAAGCGCTACATTTCATACAGCTAACAAAACAATCAATGTATTGAAGGAAACTTTTGGTGGCGATTTAACAACGCTGGAATATTTTTTGTGGGGTTATGTGAAGTCGTTCGTCTACGCAGATAACCTGGAGATGATTGAAGCCTTGGAAAGAGAATATTCGGCACGTTATTGCCTACACAAGGCCCCAATTGCTGCAAAAAGTGGTCGAAAATTGGTCCTCTCGGCTGGAATTTATTCGAGCCAGCCGCGGCGTCCACTTGCCCGAAATCATTTTTAAAACATAATGTCAAACCCTTGTCTTTATAATAAATCTAAATTCTTGGACATATCGTTAAATTATATGCATTTTATTTCTTCATGAAAACCACACGTCTGAAAAAAGCACCCTTTATTTCGTTGTCTTTACAAAAAAAAAAACAAATTTTCTTTATTTTACTTTCTTTGTCCTCGTTTTCATTTGAGTGCATTTATTTTGTAGTTTTTTTTTCCACTATTTAGGAGTTTTGCAGCTGCTTTCTTTTATTCTGAAATGTATAAAATTATATTTTATTTGAAAACAACATATATTTTACTTTCTTGGTTTTTCTGTTTTTTTTCTGAATCACCCTGTATTTCCGGCCTTTAATCATTCCCTATAGGTATTAAGATTTTCAGTTCAAAAACATTAAATATATTGTCTGTCTGTTCTGCATAAAGTTTATTTTTAATTTTAATTGATTTTATATTACTATACTATATACTGTACTATAATTCCAGGTACACAAAAACCCTGAGTGAAGTTTATTTTGTTGTACTCTTTGTTCAAATCTCTACAACAGCCTTCAGCATTGGCATGACAACTTTTATAGCTTTTATCCGAGATTGGCCAGGTGGATATGCTTATCTCCTTTATTCGTTTGTTATATTATACGCCTATTGTGGACTTGGAACTGTAACAGAATTATCAGTGAGTTTTTTTACACAAAAGTTTAAATATTTACCTATAATAAAAACGGAAATGTATTTTTTAGAATGACGATGTTTGCGATTACGTGTACAATGTTTGTCTTTGGTATCGATTGCCTATTGGAGAACGTAAAATGTTGATGACAATGTTGATGAAGGCACAAAATCCAACTTTTTTGACCGTGGGTAGTATAATGCCACTTTCAGTTACGACGGGTCTTTCACTGACGAAGACAATTTATAGTTTTTTGATGATGTTGTTTAATTTTACGGAAGAGTAGAAATTTATTTGAAAAGGTGCAATTTTTCAAAAGGCTGTTAAAAAGTCAGTTATAGTATATTTTATTCATGGGATAAAGTAAAAATGAGTGTGACGTTACAAAAGTCTGTGAACCAGTCGCTATAAGAGCTGCAAACAAATTTTTGTCGTGAAAGGATAAATTTTACACAGTTGAAAGTGATAACAAATGTTTGATTGTATTATTTATTGTTTGCAATACCGAAGAAAAATTTCATCAAAAGTTCGATTTCTATAAAAAAAAGAAGAATTTAGCAAGGAAAACTTTAAAATGCATCATACCCATTAACATTGACTATCTCTCAGACGTTTGAGAGGCTGCCAAACACTTGACAGACCGTCACTGATTTTTTTCGTTTGCACTTGGCTCAAACATTGTGAAACAAGTCCTTAATATAAAAAAAACTGTGTATTTATTTAAAGTAGGTACTCATAATATTATAAATTTTATTGAATACAATTTTCTGAGCACGCGTAATAAAAAAAAAAAGTCATACAAATGGAAATACGTGTTTAAATTTTCTTACACAATTTGTTTACAGGTTTCGGCAGATATAGGTGTATCAAGTAAGCAGGACACTTTTCATAATTCGGAATAAAAAGTTTGTAGTAATTAGCTGATTTTTAGTCACGGAAAAAAAAAATTCATCGCATTTTCGGACTACGAGAAATTGGGTGTCCTGCTAACTTGACTCACCACAAAACCTCGGGCGGCCGTCATGCGTCTACGCGATTCATCTATCCATAAAATCTATGATGAAAAATATGCTTAATAGAGTTTTCCTGGTTGGTTTCACTTGGATCAAACATACATGCAATAGGTAACCATAACCAGATCACCGAAAGTCCCCCGAGCTTGATTGATTCTCGAACTTTATTTTTCTTAAAAAAATGAGACTTTTCATACAAAATCACATCAAACGTGATACTAAATAAATATTGCGCTATCACAAGTTTGAAGTTGATTTATGAAAGGCCAGACAGACAATACGAATAATATTCATGAACTAAAATAATAAGCAGCCAATTTATAAATGTACTAGACACAGTGCTGTGCAACCGTTTTGTTAGATACAAAATATTTATTTTGATTTTCTTGCAAATCGGGTTCAGTTAATTTTGTATTTAAGTTTAATGTGATTTTTGTTGTAAGAAATTTTAAAATAAAATTCACGACTGGATGGCATGAAATTCCTCTTGTGGCTTGCAACTATATATACCTAATGTGGCTGGTGGATATTGCAAATTTATAAGAATGATTCAATTACGTTATGATTAATCGTTGGGTGAGAAAGTGAGAAAAAGGCAAAAATACAAACAAATGGATCTCTTCTTTTCAAAGTTAAAAATCAAAATCATTAAAGCAGTTTTGGAAATAAATTGAAAAAAAAAAGAAACCAAAATCCTCGTTTGACAACATGTTGTAGATGAGTTAAAAGAAGGATAAGAATAACATGGTCTGTTTACCATCAGGGTCACATTGTGCATCTACATCTACAATGCTAAATTTCGATGAATTATGTCCTATGTGTGAAAAAACACTACGTCTGGTCATTGAATAAATACAAATAGATGTTACACCAAGTTATTCAAAGCACTAAACTTGGTTCGATGGCGTTTGGGAATAACGAAATAAAAGATGTCGAATGTTTGTGTACATAAAACAATTGAGTAGAACTACTTTTTTTTTTTATTTTCCACTTACTTTCTTTAGGTTAATACCCCATGAAATTTTTGTTTTTAATTAGATGCCTTCAAAAGGTTTTTTTTTATAATTTTACACATATTTATAAACAAACTAGCTGAAACGCCCGGCTTCGCACGGGCAGACAAACCTAAGCTTCGCTTAAAAATTACAAAAGGAAATATAGATAAACATTTGACCTAATATTTGTTATTGAATACTACTTACTGAGTTTTGAGCCACTTCAGGTTATGAATGGGAAAATTCGTAAATATATGATCATCTACGTCCAACCTTTATTACTTTCTCAATGCAGAAAGAATTTGTGTAATCAAAAACCACTTTTTATGTTTTTCCCATTTCACTCTATCAATATAATTTTTTTTTAAAAACAACCTATCCAACATAAACAGAATTTTTTTTAAATCAGATGGCATTTTTCATTTTTACCCCATTTCACCTTATAAAAACCATTTTTCTGAAAAAAGTTCCTGAAGCCATTTACTAATAAACAACCTTTCAATTACCTACATAAAGAATATCTTAAGCCCGATTTCTTTTTATTTTTATTCCCTAAAAAACAATTTAAACAAAAAGGATTTCCTAAATCGGAGAATTTTTTATTTTTACCCCATTTCACCCTACAGTTTTTAACATTTCAAAATAGAATATCCCCAAAGCCATTTCCGAAGAAAAACCTTTCAAAGAAAAACCAATTTCTTCAATCGGATACTTTTGTATGTTTACTCCATTTCACCCATTTCCCAAAATTAAAAAAAAAAATAAAATCTCTACAGCCATTTCTTAAAAAAAACCTTTCAAACTAAAAAAAGAATTTCTTAAATCGGACAATTATTTTATTTTGACACCATTTCAGCCCACAAATAACAAAAGTTGAAGAATATGTATATCCCAAAAGCCATTTCTTAACCGCTTACAGCGCCATTTGATGAAATGTAATTGAATTGAACTGAAAAACGAAATTTTCACCTACAGCGCCACCTGTTGACACTTTTCCTTTTTTCCTTAACCTTCACAGTACAATTACGAACAAACCCGTAGAAGGAGGTACCCAATTTTGTCCAGCCGTTCTCAAGTTTTAAGCATCCGAACCCACCACAATCCATTTTTATATACATATTATATAGATTTAAAAATAATTTGGATTTCTTTAAAAATTATTCAAAATTATTTCGAAAACGGGTTGATGATTTATTTTTTTATTTTATTTTTAAATAAATATTAATAAGAACATAGAATTGGTATATTAAAATGTCTCCTTAATTCTTAGCACAGCACTGTATATCTATCAACCGAAGCAAACAGATTAACGGATATACTCTGATGTGTATACTATAACATACCAGCAAACATAAACTGGCTGACGTTCACTTGTGCGTCAATTGTAATGAATATTTATGAGAAATTCATTCAACATGTCCTAAACTCGTCCTAACATCCTACTGATATTATGTATTTTTCCTAACACACAACATTTTGCCACTTCAGCTCCATCATCACCTACTCAGTATTGTCATTAGGGACACCCTGCGCTCAGGGACTTGGTAGATATTATTCCCTGGTGGATGATGGCTATGGCACTATGACAATTTTCCTTGTTGTGATGTGAAAATTGTATGCAAGGTTGATAGCCTGCCGGTTTGTAGAGTGATTGATGAAAGTATACTGAAATTAGCACTCAAGTTTGTATGTAATATACATATACTAGGGGAAATTTTAAAATAATTTGCGCTGAGGGTTTATTCGCGCATTATTGTATCTTTTTATCAAGGTGATTATTCAGGAGTCCGAAAAACTGTGGTACTTTTTGGTGCAATGTTTTGTATGAAATATTAAATTTCTTAAAAAAAAAAACATATTCAGAATGTCCTTATTCGCAGAAAAAGTGCATGTGATTATCTACAAATCGATACCTTCCCGTAAGAATGTAAAGGGTTTTCCAATAAGAGGTGTTATTTTGATATTCAAAGAAAAATGGCATTTTTTGAGATAAATGATCGGATGTTTATTTCATTATAAAGAGGAAGGTATGCCGTTAATAATGAAACACAACATCAGCCAAATGGCCGCCACGACCACGCTTACAGGATCATATCCTTTTCATGAAATTTTCCATAACCAAATCGCAAAGTGGCTACCCTATGTCCTCGATAGCCTCACGAATTCCATCTTTGAGGTCTTGAATCAACGCTGGGCTGTTGGCGTAGACCTTATCTTTCACGTGGCCCCAAAGGAAGAAGTCGCAAGGTGTTAAATCACAAGATCTCGGTGGCCAATTGTGATCACCTCTTCGAGAGATAACACGGTCCGGAAACTTTTCCCGTAAAAGATCGATGGTTTCATTGCTTGTGTGGCACGTAGCGCCGTCTTGTTAAAAGTAAACGTTGTCCAGATCAATACCATCCAATTCCGGCCATAAAAAATCATTAATCATCTCTCGATAGCGCAACCCATTGACCGTAACTGTTGCTCCAGCCTCATTTTCGAAAAAGTAAGGTCCAATGACCCCGCCGGACCATAAACCGCACCAAACAGTCACGCGTTGAGGATGGAGAGGCTTTTCAACAATAACTCTTGGGTTTTCCGAGCCCCAGATGCGACAGTTTTGCTTGTTGACGTAGCCTCCGAGGTGGAAATGGGCCTCATCAGTCAAGATGATTTTTCGATGAAATTCCGGATTATTTTCATGCATTTCAAGGATCCAATCAGCAAAGACACGACGTTGTTGATGATCAGCCGGCTTGAGTTCTTGTGTTAACTGAACTTTATAAGCCTTAAGACCCAAGTCTTTATGCAAAATACGGTGTAATGACGTTTGTGGAATGCCTAATTCCAAAGAACGACGAGGAATGGACAAACCTGGGTTTTCTTCAACACTTTGGGCTACAACAACAATATTCTCAGTTGTTCTTGAGCGACGTGCACGGGTTTTATTCTTCACATTACTAACTTGTCCCAACAGCTCGAATTTGTCCACCAGTTTCTGTATTGCGGTCCGACAAGGTGCTTCACGACGACCCAAAAATGTTTTAGTTTTACGAACCGTCTCTGCCAAATTTTCACCATTTTTATAATGAATTTTAATAATTTCAATGCGTTGTTGAAGCATGTATCGTTCCATTTTTATTAATGGCGTAGTTTCTACTTGTCAAATGTCAAAAAGTGACAGCTTCAAAAGTGACAGCTACCAAAATAGCGGGCTATTCAAAATAACACCTCTTATGGGAAAACCCTTTATTAAGCGACATTCCTATAGTTGTTCAGGAAACGAAAAAAACGTTTAATTCATTTATTTATTTGTGTATTTTATTGGAAGAAACAGATTTTGAAACTGATTTTCAGCCTACAAGACTTGATATCATTGTAACACAAAAAATTTAATTAGATAAGAATACAACAGTAAATGGCGCTTAATGGTGGATTTATATGTATGTATCTGCATCTGAAGAAAAGTAAAGGGGGATGGAATTATGCCAAAAAACGAATGAGTGAAAGAGTATACCATGAAGATGAACATGCACGTCTTCATATCTGCATTATGGCACTTCCTACAATCTTCATCTATGAAGATCTCTGCATTTTGATCTTATCTCTCTGTTCAACAAATGTAACTTTTATATCTTACATCCCTGTTCTTTGCAGAGTTCGCTTGAAGATCAATGTGAATCCACCATGAACCATTGACATGGTCACACAAAACAGAAGATTGAAACAAATAGTGTCGTTTAATTCTGTATTTAGTTTTTGGACAAACAATTAAGCTAAGAAAATTTAATAAACTGCAATAAATACGCTGAAAACTGACGAGACAAAAAACAAAACAAATCAGAACATAACAGTGGCCTACTTCATATACAAATATTTAAAATCAAAGACAATCATGTCTGGAAGGGAATATCTTAAGCGACAAAAATGGGCCAAATTCTAGTTCAACCAATGTTCTAAGCAACAATTTCGGTTAAACTAAGCGCCATTTAACAACATTTTTGTACGGGGATTTTGTTGCATACGACAATGAGCTTTACTCAACTGTCGCTTAGTATAATTATTTCGGCGCATAGTACAAATTTCATAAAGCAACATTATTCCAGTGAGCACACTTGTCGGTTACAACAATTTTATTTTCTCTCTGGTTTCCTTTGTATACATGATAGGATAGCCGAACCCAGACCAAAACGTGGCGCTAAGCACAAAGTATAATTCTACGTCAAAAAGTCATTTTCGAAAAAAAGTGTCGCTTAATATATTCTTATGGAATGGTATCGAAATTTATAATTTGTTTGATATTTTTGAAACTGCTAATTTCTATTCAATGACTTTATTCTCTCAATGCAGGGTTCTAAATTTTTGAGAATGAGGTTGGATCAAGACAAGAAAAAAAAATCGTAAAGGAAGGGGGGTCTATTCTCCCATTTAGCCGGGAGGGACAAATATCTAAAAAAAATACAACAATAAAATTAAAAAAAAACAACGGTTTCACTTTTAATGCCATGCTATACTTGTTTGTAAAGCCAGAAATCTTTTTAAATAAAGTTAATTAGTGAACTTTTTTTGAAAAATTAATTCTCAAACTCAACATTTTCAAAACAAAAATTAGAACAAAACACAAATTTCAAATTAATTTTTTTTTTCAAAATTTAACCTTATTAAGTACAATTTTTGATTACAATTCATTGCTCTTATAAATTTTTAGTAAAAAAAAAAGAAAACTAGATGCTTAAATGTACTTTTTGAGAAAAAGAAAAATAACTATATCTAATTTTCTATCTACGTAGTGGAAATTGGTTCTTTAGAGCAACTTAAGCTATACGGATCGGAGTCAAATTAAGGGGATTTTATTTTCAATTTTCTAAAGAACTAGAAGAGATTTTAGCATTTGGTTTTTAGTGTTTGCCTTAAAATTTGCATTAAATATTAAAAACGAAAATACAAGTTTGAATCAAAATTTTGAGTTTGAAAATTAATTTTTCAAAAACTGTTTACTAAAACAACTTAATTTAAAAAGAAAATAAATGAAAAAAAACTTTAGCTTAAGAAGCAAGTGTAGTATGTCATTGTAGGCGTAACCATTGTTTTTTTTTTTACAAAAAGGTGCAGCATGGCATTTTAGATGGTTCCGTTGTTTATAAATTATTTTCGTTCTTTTTAAAGTCATTTTTTTTAGAAAATTTCACTTCCTGGCCGAACGGGAGCATATATACAAAGGTAAAAACCCTCTCCTGGACGATTTTCTTTATGTCTTAACCGAACCTACATGCTCCAGCATTTTGTCACCCTGTATAATGTAGACATACCTAATGAGGTTAAAAGTAATTATATGTCCAAGGAGGATAATGAAGTTTGTACCTATTTGTCAATTATTTCCCAAAGAACAGACATATCTTCATTCCATCATGAAGGAAGAAATTGAAAGCGGGTTTAAATAATTTTATAATTTCTTATTTTTTGCCAAATATTGTTGAAAAAGGCGTCATCGTCAGGCCGAGTGCTAAATCACATATACTTTATCTACTCCCTTCGAATAGAAATTTTTGGCACAACAGCCTTCAGATTACTTGCTGTAGTTTTTTCCTCTTTTTTTTTATTTTTGGAAGTATTTTCAAGCCCTGAGATTACAAGGTGTAGGTTATAAATAAAAACACTTACATATTTAGTAAATGGTTTTCTACTCAGAGATAAATTGCCCTAACGCAATATAAATCTTTTTTTTTTCCAGAAAAAAAGTACAAAAAAAAAAGAAAAATTAATTTTTTGCTTTCATCTCATCCATGACTGTGACCTATTTTGTGGCCACAGATAGACATTTCCAGTATCCTCGTTATCCCTGTGCTGATGCTGTTGTTGTTGGCCACATTAAGCAATACTGTAAAATGTACACACAATCTCTTCCATATTTTTATCCGACGTTACGGATGTAAGCGTGATTTATTTGAAAATAGAAAAACGTTCTAAATAGGACCGCATTACACCAGAAGAGCCATTATAGCCATAGCAAAAGCCAAAGTCAAGGTATTTGATGAGAGGGCGAGTCCTTTCGACATTCGAACATCATTTGGCCATTTAATGTTAATTCAATTGTTGATGCCGCCTGACCAATTCGCTCTGACCATTAGGATGTGTAATTTTCTAGATGAAATAATTTTGTTTGCCATTTATGTACATCATACATGAGTACATTTGTATACTCCCATTAGGAGCTATGACGACAAGATAAAATATTTATACAATATTGTTGCAAGGCAATAATATACACACGAATAATATTTAATTCGAAATATTTATTAAATAGTTAATTTTAAATTCTATCCAAAATATTATTTTCTTTTTTTTAATTTATGTATTGTGTTCAATTCAACGGGAAACTAAGAAAGGATTTGTTTTTTGAATTTAAAAGCAATTAGTTTGGATTTCGGGTGAAGTGCATAATTTTAATGAAGTTTGCTATTTTTCTAATTCAGGAGATTTATTTGAAAAGAAGCTTACATTTAAATGAATTGCGTGTGATTGAATTCTCGCTTGTCATTGTCATTGTCATTGTGATTTTATTTTATTTTCACGCAGTGATCTTACCAAGCCCAAGTTTTATACTCGGAAGCACCTGATGCGGATTTATTTCGCAATAATATTGCATCAATTGTTTTAGAGATAAATGAGGATTTTTATGATTGTTGTCAGCTTGTGTATACAATTTATTTGTAAGTATACATATTTGCAAAATGTGTGATATAAATTATTGTTGTTATGATTTTTGTAAATTATAATACTTAAATACCAAAAGCCATGATAAAATAAATAACATAAACAACTGAGTCACAACCGAGGAAAAAGCAATTTTGTACATTTTTAAAATTAAATACAAATTTTATCACATTTACCGTTATGATTAAAAATGAATCAATTTTCGATTGGCAACTCCGTCAAATTTATTTTTATATAAACAGTAGTTGTAAATATTTTTACGTCAAAGGATGCCATAATGTTATCTCTCTTTTGATACCTTTTATGATACAATTACACTAAACTAGCTGGTCCGCCCGGCTTCACACGGGTAAAACAAACCTAAGCTTCGCAAACAATTACAAAAAAAAATAAAGAGTGTTTTTTTAGAGGTATAGAACTTTAAGTTGGCAACACTTTTTTTACTGGCAGCCATTTTGTCAGTTGTCATATGATTTATTTTTAGTTTGGTTCGATAAAATATTTTTCTTAACGGTTTTTAAACATTTGTATGGGAGGCACCGTTATTTTTGGGTATTAGAATAATTTTTGTCAAAAATCTTCTAGATAAAGTTAAAAAACAGCTATTTACCAAGTTTAATAAAAAAAAGAGTCGTTTTTGAAATATTGAGTTTTCAACAAAAAAAAATTTAAAACTTTTTTTAAAAATCCAAAAAATATTTTTTTGAAAATTTTGGTGCACAATAAAATTTAAAATGTGTCAATAATTCTTCATAAAAAAATTGATCAGAATCAGTTGAACCGTTTCTGAGAAAAGCGAAAATCAAAAAAATAGTTCTTTGGGAGGTACCATTAATATCCATTTTTCGGAACCAGTTTTTTTTATTAAACGGCAACTAATAACTATTTCAATTTATTGAGCTCTTAAAATAAAATTCGGTAGCGTTGGTCTTGAGAAAAATAAAAAAGTTTCTTAATTTTTGGCCAAGAAATTTTGTATGACAGCTACTGTTAGTTTTTGTCTTAAAAAAAAGAGAAAAAAACGGGTAGGGGGAATGTCCAAAAAACGCTAAGTACCAAGTTTAAAGAAAATCGACCCATCCGTTTAGGCTGTAGTCGAACCGACAGACAGACAGACAGACGGACGTTTTTGCGAGACCCACTTTTTCGTCTTCGCTATCATCGTAATGTCAAGTTTGATCAAAATCTCGAGTTCGATTTTTTGTACGATTGCATAACTTGCCATAAACTACCTATATTGGCAAGTAAAAATGGGCTACAAATACTTCGACTGGACTGATGTTCAAATGACAAATGGTCCCCTTTCATTAAAATTTTTTTTTAATAGAAATCTACCCAGCCGGATTCAAGATATAAGGTCACACACAAAAGTTAAACTCGTTCTTATATACATATATGGACTATTAACTATTGCGCAAAATATAGAATATCTATTCTTCATCAAAATCACTTCTATTATTAAAAAAATTAAATACAAAAATCTATTTTATTAAAAAATGTATACAAAATTTGATTTTATTTTATTTTAAGTCCTGTAAGAATTGTAACTATTGAAAAATGTACAATAATACCGACAATTTACTAGTCTGTAAAATTTCAAACCAACATTTGTCTTGGAATCAGTACCTACTTATTTGTAAACCAGGGAAAGATTTACCAAGAGTCTTCAAAAAGTAGTTTTTATAATTTATTTAAACTATCGGTGAGTGGCGATCTGGTTTCCGCAACAAACACAGTTGTGAATCAGCTATTGTAAAGGTTACATCTGATTTACGTAGTGCTTTGGATAGCGATCAGCTTTGGACTTCTCGAAGGCATTTAACTGTATTAACCACTCCATTTTGATTTCAAAACTGAAAATAAAATTTAATTTTTTGGGAACAGCAATTAAGCTTTTGTGAAATTTCCTTATTAATCGGAGTTCTGATTTAGGTCCTTCTACCCTATATATCGTAGACTTTGGGGTACTCTACGGTTCTATTCTTGGACCCCTCCTATCTCATTATTTATTATAATAATAACACAGCATTGAATATATCAATTAAGTTAAATGTATAGGTTTTTAAATATATTAAAAATTAAGTTGCTGTGATGCTGTTTCTGAATCTCTGAGGTCACATTTTTTAAATCCAATTATGAAAATGGATCTCATTAAGACTCTAGTGTTACATTTTTTTCATTTTCAACACTGCTCCGTGTATCGTGTGTTAGATTACAAATACAAGCGTAAGCTTAATGTAGCATTCAGTGACTGCTTACGATTTGTTTACAATGTGCCAAGATAATGTCAGTATATTTAAAATGTTGAAACAGGGACTAAGCTTGGATAACTTTCTAGGGTAAAGAAATTTAATAATTCTCCGCAATCTTAATAAAGGGTTTTTCAACAGGGACGCTACAAAAGTAAAGCAACAGGGAGAGCAAACGACGCCATATTTCTTGCCGCTCTTTTGACATTTCTCTTCAGTAAGGTTTGCCATTTTATGATGGAAAGATATAAGAACCAACAACTAGTCGAAATTATTAAAATTTACTACCGAAATTCGGAGTCAGTGGCCTCAACGTTAAGAGCACTACGTCCAACTTATGGTCGTTATAATCGTCCTAGCAGATCAACAATTGAGCGTCTAGTGGAAAAATTTGAATCCACAGGCACAGTACAAAATGTTCCCGTGCCAGTGAGACAAAGAAATGCCCGTAGTGTCGAGAATATTGCTGCCGCTGAGACTTCAGTTGCAGAAAGCCCAAATGTGTCTGTCACACATCGTTCTCAAGCGTTGGGCATCTCTGTGACGTCGTTGTGGCGAATTTTGCTAAAAGATCTTGGCCTACATCCTTACAAGATTAAATTGACACAAGAACTGAAGCCGCTTGACCACCAGAAGCGTCGTTTGTTCGTGAATTGGGCTGAGCAACAACTTGAAAATGATTCGGATTTTCATCGAAAAATCATCTTCAGCGATGAGGCTCATTTCTGGCTGAAAGGCTTCGCCAATAAACAAAATATGCGGTATTGGTCAGGCAGCAATCCACACGTACTCCATGAGTCATCATTGCATCCCGAAAAAAATAACGGTTTGGTGTGATTTATGGGCCGGCGGCGTCATTGGGCCGTACTTCTTCCGTGATGATCAAGACCGGCACGTTACTCTGTGAATGGGGATCGCTACCGTTCAATGATAACCGAATATTTTTGGCCACAATTGGATATGATATGGACTTGGAGGACATGTGGTTCCAGCAGGATGGCGCCACAAGCCACTAAGCGAATGTCACAATCAATTTATTGGAAACCAAGTTTGGAGAACGTGTTATCTCACGAAATGGTCCAGTCACTTGGCCGCCTCGGTCGTGCGATTTGACGCAGTTAGACTATTTCCTGTGTGGCTACGTCAAGTCTATGGTCTATGCCAACAAGCCAGCGACTATTGATGAACTTGGTACGAATGTCGAACGTGAAATTGCAGCAGTATCGGCCGATTTATGCTTGAAAACCGTCAAAAATTGGGTTCAGCGTCTGGACTTCTGCAAGCATGCCCGTGGTGGCCATGCAATAGAAATCGAGTTCCATACATAATGGAACCGAACGTAATTTCACAGGAATAAAGAGTTTTATTGATTTCCAAAACCGCTTTTGTTTTATTTAAGAAAACTTTTCTAGCGCTCTTATTGAAAAACTCGATATATAAAAAAAGTCGGTTTAGTTCCATCATTTATAACTCAAGAGCCGCTAGACCGATTTTAATGATCTGTAATTTTTTGGATTCGTCTCCGCCCCGAATAGCAAGTAACTATAATGAAACCATTGGAAACAATCACTTTGTAGGGTGAAATGGCGCTTAAAAGGTTATCTTTAGAAAATGGCTTCAAGACTTCAATGGCTTCATTTGTTAGGCGAAATGGAGTAGAAATAAAAAAAACTGTCCCATTTAAAAAATTCTTGTTTTTTTAGTCTTTCGCGGTTGTTTAACATCTTTAAAAATATATTTTTGGATTATTCTGCGTTATAAAATTATTTCAGATTGAAATTTTGTATACTCACCTCTAGTTTAACCACTTCAACTTTTTCCAATCTTTGATCGAAGTGAATTCGGTTCAGATTCGGAAATTGGAGTCTCTGCGCTTTGAGGTTATATGTATACTTCACTGGCGAAAACATGGTTTAAAACCGCTCCTTCCACCTTCCGAGCTTTAGTCAAAACCCCACAAAACTACTACAAAACACAACCTTCTATGGTGTCCCACAACTCTATAGTCTACAGTCAACACACGTATTAAATTTGATTTTATTCCATCGAGAATAACTTGTTGATTTCTGAACACTTGAATCTCTTTTAGTTCACTTGTTTAATTTCTAACTTACTATGGAATCCTTACTTAGGAACATAATAATATAATGTCTAGCTACATATGTAGATGTAAACTGCATACATTTTACAAAATGCCATAAGTTTTGCTATGCAAACCAGGTACATACAGATATCTATAGGTAACGATTACGTACGTCTTCGAACTCTAAAATCCCTTAAGAGTATATAATATGGAAAAATATATTGAACAGCTGCATACAAGCTTAACCTTATTGCTTCTTCCATTCCTGAGATACATTCATGCCATCTAGGATTTATTAATGTTTTCGATTGAAACAGGATAAAATTCTGTCTGCAATCATATCGATATATTATATTCTTTCTCAATGGTCACTTTCTGGTTGTTGTTTTTATTGGATTTTGTATCTTTCTTTTTACTTGTGTTCTCTTGTGATTGACATTTCAATTTCATTCTTGATCGTTCAGCGGAGATTATTTTTACCATCAGATTGGTTTAGGGACAGGGAGACAAATAAATGAGAACCAGACTTGAGTTATTCTCTATGGAACTGTCTCTCATGGAAATGAATTCTTTAGTCAATTGAAGCACAACAGAAGTACACTTCCAAAAAATTATATCAATAGATCTTCTAGTTAGGTATGTACCTACCTATGTATGTATATTTCTTTTCAAATTAATTAATGAAAAGTACTAAAGAATCAAAATAGAGCATTTTACCGTGGAATATTTGTTTGGTCTTTGAAGACGATATGCGTTTTGTGGTAGGTACTATATATTTATTTATTTCAACTACAGACAATCATGCAAAGTTGTTTAAAATGTTTTACAGTTTAGTTTAACAATTTGTTTACATAACAATTCAAATAATTAACATAACAAAGATACAATCATATTTAATTTGACTGTCTAGAATACAAAATAAGTTTCAAACAAGGTGCAGATTTATTGAAATCAATTAAACAATAAAATTTATTAAAGTCTCGACTCATAACATTAAGAGGTTCGTTTAAACCATAATTGAATATAAGATGAGTCAATAGATCCCGACAGAAGTTGAGATAAGAACATGACATTATTAATCTCTCTCCTTTTTTCCAGTGTCGACATGTTTAGAAGATTTAATCGACTTTCATATGGCGGTAACTGTTGCGTTGGGTTCCATGGAAGATGTCGAAGGGCATACAGCAGGAAACGTTTTTGAACACTCTCAAGTTTGTTAATAGCGTTGTCATAACTAGGACACCAAACACAACTACAGTGTTCCAACACAGGGCAAACAAGTGCAAAGTAAAGTGTTTTAAAGATGTAAGGATCATTAAACTCCTTTGAGAACCTCATTATTAATCCAAGACGGCCCCTTGCTTTGCTAATTATTGTATCGATATGAAGATTGAACGAAAGTTTAATGTCAAATAGTACTCCCAGATCATTAAACATATCAACTCGGCTAACAAGAATATTGTCAACAAAGTAGAAGGAGTCAGCCAGATATCGTTTCCGAGAGTAGGTCATTATCTTACACTTATTAGTGTTAAGATCCATTCCGTTTTGTGACCACCATTCAGACACCTTATCAATGTCATGTTGAAGAAACAGATAACCGTTATTACTTTTAAAACCATATATTAGTTTGAAATCATCAGCAAACATCAAAATCTTACTGTACAAGATAGCAGTGTGTATTTCATTGAAGAAAAGAAAGAAAAGAATAGGTCCAATATGACTTCCTTGGGGAACTCCAGATACGACGTTTATGGTTTTAGAGATGACATTTTTCAGTTTGACATATTGGGTCCTGTTTTTCAAGTAGGATGCTATCCAAGTCAACATCCAGTTTGGAAATCCATAACAGTTTAATTTAAATAGAAGTATTTTATGGCAAACTCTATCAAATGCTTTACTTAAGGCACCATAGAATACATCAGTTTGAAGGCCTTCGGTCAAGTTTTTATTTACTTGATTGGTGAATTCAAGAAGATTTGTTGAAGTTAACCCGTTACTGCAAAAACCATGTTGTTCATGTGCAATTAATCCTCTGCAGTGAAACTGAATGTGTTTACACACAACATTTTCAAATAATTTTTGATTGCATGAAAGTTTTGCTATGCCACGAAAATTTTCAACTAAATTTTTTCTGCCACTTTTATGAAGAGGTATTAAGTAAGAAGACTTCCACAGTTCAGGAAAAACACCAGTTGACAGAGAACAATTAAATATAAATGTCATAGCGGACGAAATGTGAGACTTACATGATTTTACGAATATAGACGGAATATTGTCAGGGCCAGCGACATAATTACCTTTTAGATCGTCAATGTATTGCACTATTTCATCTTCATTCAGTCTTAAGAAAGGTATATCACAGTTCGATTGAGGTTCAGTCTTATAACAGCATCTTACTTTTTAGTACTATAGGTCTGTTGAAAAAAGTCGGCAAACATATCACATATTTCATTATCATAGCTTGAGGTCTTATCTTTATATTGCACGGTTGAGGGAAAGGTTGAGCATTTTCGTTTAGAATTGATGAAATTCCAAAAAGCTTGAGGATTTTGTGAAATATTGCACTTAATTTTAGCAATGTAGGCTTTATATGATGTTCTCAAATTATTATGAAATAGTCTTCTATATTAAACAAAAGATCGGTAGTTATAAATACTATATGTTATTTTCCATTTTTTGTGGTATTTATTTTTTAAGTTCCTTAAACGTCTTAGATCTTTGTTTAGCCAATGAAACGATGTATGGTCATGACTCAATATTTTGGTAGGAACACAATGCTCAATACAGCTATTCAATATACCATTAAAATTTTCAACAGACTTGTTTACATTATCCGCAATCAATATTCTAGTCCAGTCAAGATAATTAAAAAATTCATCAATTTTAGCAATATGTATTTTTTTTAAATTAAATGCAGGTTTCCGTGTGCTAAGAGATAATCTGTTCAGTTCATCACTTAGTGTAATATCACACTGTAAAGCACAATGATGAGGCACCTTAGGTAGCATGTAGTCTTGAACATTAGAAACTTCACATAATAATGGACTGTCAGAAAAATCGAGATCAAGAAAACGCACATATTCATTTGGAATTCCATTGATTTGGTTCATTCCGGTAAGAAATATTGATTCGATAAAATTTCTTTCAAATAAAGGACCACGTTCGAATACATTATATGATGACTTATCATCCTCATCAAGCTGCCAGTCGAGATTTGTTAAGTTAAAGTCTCCAAAGACCATGATTTTAGAGTTTTTTTCGTAGATTGAGCTATTTCAGTAATAGCAGAGGAATATTTCTCATATAAAAATGTTAGAGACCCTGAAGGGATATATAATGCAACCAGGACATAGGAAGAATGTGAAGACGATAACTCAACAGTAATAAGTTCCAAGTCTGTGTACAAATGTGCATTTATAATCTTAGAATTGTAACAACATTTAACAGCAATTAGTACTCCACCTCCTTGTTTATGTAGGCTGTTCGAAGAATTCCTGTCCACACGATAAGGATTATATTCAGATGGAACTATTTCAGCGTCAAGTACAAAAGAGTTAAGCCAAGTTTCTGTTAAGATTACAACGTCATTCCTCCCACATTTTGATAATAGATTATTAGTTTTTTGATGGTTGAACAGGTGGATTTTCTGGAATGCTTGCAAAATTATTCCTCCTTGGATTGTTCTTAAACTCATGAGCAATAGAGTATTTTGGCCAAAATCCTGGAGAAAGAAGCAAATCACAAACGTGATCAGGTGCAAAAATTTTGAAAGATGCTATGCGACGTTCGTACGAAAATTGCATTTTTAAACATTTAAACGACACATTTAATGAAGGCAATTTCTTTTTAACATAATTTTCAACTATATCACAAGACGTATCAGGATGTAAACGTGACAAAAACACACATTTCTGTGGAGCAACAACAACTAAGTCAGCCGAAACACGCTCATCCATTACAGAAGATATTGGGTCGACGGGTTGTGACCCAGAAGTCGTTACCCTACCAGAAAATTTGTTTGTTGCACTATTAGATGTTGAAGCATTAGGTATTTCTTCAATTGTTGCAGGTGGAAAAGCAAAAGGCATAATAATTGAACGGCGTTAACCTGGTGGAACGCATATGATATTATTTTCCAATTTTTTGCGCTTAGGAGAATATGGAGAGGAGATTATGGGCTAATTCAATATTTTGATAAAACTTGATATTACGATGATAGGGAACGCAAAAAACTTGGTCCTGAAATTTTATCCGTTACGTACATATGTATGAAAATATGATAACAAAAACAGCAATATATTGAAAGGATAACTCACAGCAATACAATTTGAATAGAATTGTCTAGAACAAAAACAACCACATGAAGGGTGTTTTTTTTACAGGTATAGAACTTTGAAATGGAATAAAACAAATATGATATTTTTCAATTGACATGAAATTTACTTTATTCAAAAGATAATCTTCTGGCATTATAATTTAAATAGGATTTCTGTCATATGACCGCCACGGCTGGCTCAGACGTAGTCTATTCTGGAGGTCCAATTTTCGATGACTTTTTCCAACATTCGTGGCCCTATATCGGCAATAACGCGGCGAATGTTGTCCTCCAAGTGGTCAATCGTTGTGGACTTATCGGCGTAGACTAGCGACTTTACATATCCTCACCGAAAATAGTCAAGCGGCGTTAAATCGCACGATCTTGGTGGCCAATTCACGGATCCGTAACGTGAAACTATGCGGTTACCAAACGTTTCCTTCAATAAATCAATGGCATGTGGCATGAGCTGTGTGCAATGTTGCGCCATCTTGTTGAAACCACAGCTCATGCACATCATAGTAGTTGTTCAATTGATGAACGAAAAAGTCAGTAACCATGGCTCTATAGCGGTCACCATTGGCCAGCATCGTTTTTAAAGAAGTACACACCAATTATTCCACCAAACCATAAACAGTCAGTTTTTGTGGATGTAAGGGTATATCAACATTCCCTTGAGGATTATCATCACTCCAAAGACGGCAATTTTGTTTATTGACGTATCCATTCAATCAAAAGTGAGCTTCATCGCTACACAAAATTAGCTTATGAAAATTGGGATCAACGGCAATCTTGTTTTAGGCCCATTTGGGCACAATTTGGAAGCATTGTTCAGGCGTCAGTTTATTTCTGTTGAAATGCCAAACCAAACTTCAAATAAATCACTTGACAGCTGACAAAATGGCCGCCAGTTAAAATAGTGTTTCCAACTTAAATTTTTATACCTGTAAAAAAAACACTCTTTATAAAGGAATTGACTTTACCTTAGTGCCATAACTTACATTGGTCCTCGAACATCTTTATGTTGTTGCTGATTTTATGCGGAAATTTATTTTTTTCTATTTTAGTTTTTCATTTTAGCTCCAAGTTATAAGAGTTACAGAGTTTTTTTTTATTTTTTTTTTGGTTCAATATGAAACATGTTGTGGTTTAAAAAAGACCAATTGAGTTATGTTTTCAATGCGCCATCATTGTGGGAGTTTAGGTTATATTTTTGATTTAGGTAAAAGTAAATCATAAAGCATGTTTTTGTTTGCGTTATTTAGAATAAAAAGGGAAACTGCTGCTATGCGGTGTTTTTGAAAATATTGAAAATATTGAAAACATTTATCTTTATTTAGGTACGTTTTTTTACTTGGGCCATATTTTATTAGAAAGAATTTAATGTAAAATCATGAAGTCGATAGTAAATTTATTCATAAAGAATTTTTAAATTTCTCACGAAGTGAAAGTCTTGAAAAGTTCTGATACATCGTAAGTAAATAAATTCATACACGTAGTGAACTTGTGATAAAATGGAAATGTCTGTAAAATCAGCCTTTAGTCTTAATTGACATAAATGTATACGAGTATATTACTGTAAACCCCCGTATTAATCGAAATCTTTAAAAGATATACATATATACCAAAAGAAGTTGGTAATCATCGAACTATAGCGCTCACCATTGACTATGCAGTGATGGGCTGGCCAAAGTCATTCTTAAAGAAAAATGGAGCGATGACGCACCACATCATCCACACCAAAGAGTGACTTTTTCAAGATTTATTGGACACTTTTGGATCTCATGTGGATTGGTATCGTCCTAAATTCAACAGTTTTATTTGTTAACGTACCCATTCATCCAGAAATGGCCCTCATCGCTGAAGATGATCGTTAATGGGCGAAGCAAGCGGAACGTTGCCCCAACAGAACACTCATTTTGATAAAACAATTTTATCACTTGCAAGTGTTGCTGAACGCTATATCCGTCCGTGCATTTGATTTGACAAAACAAACTGAATAAATGACAGCCAATTTGACAGAGGTTGCTTCAACAATATATATGGCAACTATCAACTGTCAAAGTTTGGAGGTCCCTATTGGACGACCCTTACCATAAGAGCAAGTTCTTAGTGCGGCTCAATCGTGCATTCTGCTTGAATTGAGTCGCATATTTACAAAATATGTTCTAACTAGACAACCGTCTATAAAGAAATCTAATAAATACCGCTGCTTGTTTTTAATTATAATTCCATGTGAACACACAGTGAAGTCGACTTTTTGCTTCAATTTTATTAAATCAAAATGAGCTTCCAAGAAATCCAATTTCATTTTAAACGTTTTCATATCTACATGGGAACCATTTTCGACTTAATTAAACGTTGCTTTGTTGAATGAAAAGAAAAAAAAACAAAATAAAATTATTCTTCAAAGTAGAGATGAGCTAAGCTGTGATTTTCCAATCACAGGTATAACTGTGACTGTGATTTCTGAATCACTGTAAGTTTAACCTGTGATTGTGATTTTCAAGTCTGGAATATCTTTGAGGCCAAAGAAAAAAAAATTCTGAGTAAAATATAAAGTATGTAATTAAATGAGGACAACAAATAAGTAATTAAAATTAGCTCGTAGGACATAACCATGAATACAAAAATGGTAAAAATCTCAAGTCCCGAATTCAAAATTATCGAATAGCAAAATCTCGAATGTCTAAAATATCGAATGCCTAAAATTTCCAATACATGCATACGGCGGATCGAAAAACGGAGTATGCCAATCGATTGAGGAGGTGGAAATTACCTTAGTGTCTCGCCCAGCTCTCTAGCTCCAGTGGAAACCCCTTAAAATTTGCAATGTCAAAATGTTAGTTTCACTTTTCCTTGTGGAAATTCGAAAATTTGCACTGTCAAAATTTTATCACGGCAGACCGAAAAACGGAGTACGCCAATCGATTTAGGAGGTGGAAATTATCTTAGTGTCTCGCCCAGCTCTCTAGCTCCATTGGAAACCCCTACAATTTGCAATGTCAAAATTTTAGTTTCACTTTTCCTTGTCATTGTGTACAAAATCACAACCAGGCTAGGACCTCAGTTTACAATTCAGTTCTACCTTCTAGATCCTAAACTAAAAATAAAATAATTAATCTGTTCTTCATATTTTCATCATGAGTCCTGAGATTTTGTTTTTCTGTATTGTGATTTCGTTCAGTTGCTAAAATAACAACTAAATCACGACAACAGTTCTCGTTCTGATTCATTTTACTCATTGTTGACTTTTCTCTCATCGTGATTTTGTTCACAGTTCATAAAGTTCATTGTGCGATTGTCGTGATTTGTGAATCGTTTCTTTTTGTAGTGATTTTACTACAGTTGTGATTTTCAATCACATTTAGGGCACTCACAGGTTTATTAAAGAGTCGCTCACAGGTAGTGATTGTGATTTTTCACTCACAGGTCGAAAATCACAGATCATGATTTTTGCTCATCTCTACTTCAAAGGCCTCGCAAGTCGCAAGGATGCAAATATTGTACATATAAAAGAGCCCTTATTCACTTGTTTAACAAAAGAAAAAAAAATATAAAATAGATTTTTTGTTTGTGTAGGTATGTAAATAAAAAAAAGGATATACAAAAGTTTATTTTATTCTCTCCATTTGTGTTTCTGATGCTCGAGATAAATTCGTATTGTGATTTGTTGAGACTCCTCCGTACGGCGAACTCAACTCAACTCAAATCAGATTCACTTCTAACTTGTATAGGATTTTTCAGGTTATGTAGTTATTGTTGCAAGGAATGCGGCAACATTTTTAACGATCCATAAGGATAATTTATTATATTCTTGTTTCTGCCAAAGATGATGTTGCAATAACGATGCAATATTTATGCCCAAAAGGACAATAAAACTCACACGCACGTAAAAGTTTATCTCAAGAATAAACTTATGTGCTGGTGTTGTTATTGTCATTGAGTCTGTTGTAGTTGTTTTGATTGTCTCAACAAAAAGTTATGGTTCGGTTGTATGTTGCTATACTTCTTGTGGTTGGTTGAATTTTATAAGCGCATCTACGGGCACCAGGACACGTATATTTAAATGTTCATATACTCTTTGTCCTTCTGCCAGGATATGATACAAATTTCAATTCTCTGATTTTTGTTGTAATCCTTAATCGGTTTTTGTTTTATTTTTTGTTTCTTTTTTATTGTAGTTTCAGTTTTTGCTCTTGCTTTGATTCTGGGGGCCGATGGCGGTCGGCGCGGCGCGGCGTGGCGATGGGTTTTTTTTTTGCACCGGAAATGTAGGGAATGGGTGTTAAAATAATTTATGTTGCGTTAAAGCATCCGACTTTTGTGGCCAAAATTTATGGCGGATTTTTTTTATTCACTTTGACACTGTGCCGGATGTAAAATTGCAAAAGAAAGTAAAACATTTCGAGAATAATATTACATAAATGAAATATGTCCGTGTGTGATATGCTGTTCTTATATGGAACTTGAAGGATGTAGGAAGAGCATAGTTGGTATGTTGGTATGACAGATATAAGGCATTACACAGTAGAAGTACCGACTTTCTGTTATAGTTTTTTTTTTTTTGAAATAAAATTGTTTTTCTTTTACAGTGAATATGAGAGGGTACAGGTACATTTTGGGGGATTTTGTTTTGAGAAAGTAATATAAATTCAGATGTATTCCTACTTAGAAGAATCTTAAAGTGCTTATAGAAAGAAAATGAGAAAATCAAGAAATCGCCTTAAAGCGTTTATGATTATTATTCTATTTAAATTTCATAAGCTTGAAAATTAGTTTTTATGATACAGAGATGAAGATTTCAGTGAGTAAGAGTGAGTGTGAATGAGATTAAAACGAGAAAATTGAAATTAAGGTAAACAGACTTGTTGAATGGAGACTTAAGCTAAGACATTTCGGCTGAGTTGAAGATTATTTGGGTATGATGCCAATTGCTAGTCGTAATTTGCTTTGGAAAGATTTCATCTAAAGGGAGTCTCTAGTTCGTTGAGATAAATTTGGGAAATTATTCTCGGGTGTATTATAAAAACAAATCAATTCACAATAAGGGCCTATTTTCAATGGTATCGAGGATTTAAGAAAAGGCTTTCTTTGGTGTTAATGGAAATTGCTCTAGATATACCAACTGTAGGCGATTTGAAAAAATACTAGCCTTTGTAACTGCCTTTAAATAAAGTATATATCTTGTCTGAGTATTCAGACTTCCTGTTTCAGTTTTATTTGCCATGCTAATAATGCCAAGAATTATTTCATTATTTCCCACGCTATCCTTGACCAATTAAGGAACACCTTGTATATACAAAATAGCACTTTAGTTTTCGTATAAAATATATCTAGGTATTTTTATTCCACTACTGCGGTAAATGAGAGCTATGAATATTCATGCAATTACAATTACAATTTTTCATTTTAAACACTCGGAGAGAGAACAACACCTGCAAATTTATAAAAAAAAAACTCCAAAAGTGTTACTGTTACCACGTTTTATGCAAATGACCAAATAGCTAATTGGATTAAGTGCACTGCCAAAAAAAAATGATTGATAAAATAAAAAAAAGAAAAACAACAACAACAATATAAACGAAATTCGGTATCATAGTTGGGACAGCTCAAACAGTACGATTGTTGCAAATTCAAAATACTCAATTTACTTTTTATTGTATTCCATTTGATTCGGCACCTTTATTGATGAAACAAATTCGATTTTGGAGAAGGGAAAAGAATTAAATTTTACATGTATTATTTTTTTTTTCCAGAATCATTTTTTTACTTGTGGTTTTATTGAATTTGATGTGCAGTATTATTTTATAGTATTTATTTTATTTAGTTGATTTTTTTTGTGTTCAACTACTGATTTGATATTCTTTCTATTGAATTTAAATGGTATATTTTATTTTGTGTATTTGTATTTGATAATAACATTTCACCATAATTAAAAGAAAAGTGCGTATACGCCATAGTGAGCCTATTATTTAAAAATTAAAACTATTTCTGATGGTTTGAATGAAACAACAACCACCTGAGTGAGCTACTAGCAAGTCATTATAGGCTGGAGTTATAGCTATTTCAAGGCTGCCAGACCGATCATCAGACACCTTTTAGTGGTGCTTAGTCTGTTTACGTTCAATTTTAATTTGAAAAACTTTTTGCCCAGCTGAGAGTTGAACAAAGACCAAGAGTCTTTAAGGCCAATTACACTATGGATTGCGCTATGCTGAAGTCATGTGATCAGGTCCAACCCAATGTAGGTTTGTTTGTTTGACCATTGAATTGGAATCAACTAGCATTTTTATTAGTTACACACAGGCTGGTTGTTGTACATTCGGTTTCATTCTCTTTTCCCCGTACTCGATTTATGTGCCAACAGTTCGTTGGAAATATAAGGATTACAAGTAGTAAAAAATAGTATAATTTCGGTATTCCTTTTTTTAATTCATACTTTATTCAATCTTAAATTGGTATACCAATTTATGGCTTCTTTATTCATTCTTTATTTCTTCTTAATGAGGTATTTTCTTTAAGAACTTAAATTGGTATGTTATCTTCTACTTAAAACATTCTTAAATGCTTCTTAAATTGGCATTTCTTAAATTGATGTTTTTTTATTTCTTTAATACTTCTTTAATCCTTCGAAAAATTATTTTTTGTTTGAGGAATTAAATCGGCATTTTTGTAATTCTTTAATACTTCTTAAAGAGTCTTCTAAAAAAAGTATTATTAATTTCACCACTTTTTACGAGTAGTAGTCGGTGGCGTGATGGTTAGTGCGTGTGTCCGTCATGCCGGAGGACTGGGTTCGATTCCCAGCCTCATTTAAAAAAAAAAAACATCAATTTTTTTTTTTAACAAATTAATATTTTGAAAACGTGTTACTTCATTTTTTGAAATTACGTTTTAAGATGTATTAAATACTTAAATATGATATCCCATTTTTTCAGTCTTTGAAGTTTTCATTGTGCTATTTGTTTATTTAATAAGATGTCGGTATTATAATTGCATCTTTTTTACTACGATTAACATACCTCAATTCTTTCACAATTGAAAATCGAAAACGGTTTCAACTAGCTATTAATTTAGACAAGCATTGAAATGCATCACATTGGCTGAGTAGGTAGAAATAAGAAATGCTATACCTCTTAAAGAAGGAGTAAAGAAGTATTTAAGAAGGCTTTTTGAAGGGAAATGTTATTCCGAATTATGAAAATTTTAAGAATCAATTAAGATTATTAATTCCTTCTATCGGACTTCTTGCGACTTTTATCTACTTAATACAAATTTAAATCCGTTTTAAAGAAGAATGCAGCCACCCTTTAAGAATTCTTAAATCCTTCTATAAGTAATTTGTTGCTACTTGTGGAGGGACATTGTGTGAAAGATTTGTGAAATATCTATAACTCCAGGCTATAATGACTTGGTGGTAGCTCACTCAGGTGGTTCTTGTTTCATTCAAACCTTCAATATTAATATGATGGTGGCGTAAGCTTTGCAGCCTTAATGCGAGTGTGTTATCACCTAAAAACAAATTGTCGATAAAATTTTTTGTCCCAGCCTTCAAAACGCAAAATGTGGAGGGCATGCCATAGATAAAAGTAAGCAAAACGAGAGAAGCATGCATTCGCTCCTCGTTTTTTGATTTAAACGTATATGAGGTTAAGAGAAACTATCGTATACCTTTAAGTCAGTTTTGAAAAAGTTATTTTTTATACTTAAATGTATTTTCTGCCATCAGAAGAATACTTTACACATATAAATAGTAAAAACGACTCGGGGAACCATTTGCAGCAGCTGCAAGACAGCAGGATATGTAAAGAAGGTGAAGAATCATTTCTGCCTTTTCCTAATCTTTTAAGCTTCTGCGAAAATTGTTTGACAATACTCCAAAGTGGCGTTGTGCGTGTTCACATATTAATACATGTCCGGTTATGACACGGAACCGATATGGAGTCTGCTAAGTTAAATTAATCCTTTCAAATCCACCATTGACCAGATTGTTTTGTCACCAAATGTATGTTGTTCCATACATTTTTTTCTCTATAAAACATGTTGCTATAGAATTATTTTTACCCTGTTTGGTATGAAATAGACTATATGATGTTGTTTTAATTTTGGCAATTTCGTCATTTTTACAATTTTTCTAGAACACCTCTATGGCCCGGTACCTAACAAAGATAAATGTTGAGCTATCTGCACCATCTCCACAAGAGATGATCGGCAGTTAAGGCGTGTTATAGAGTTTTTAGAGATAGAGTTGACAAAAGCTCAATTTGAACCTGTTTGAGTAAACACTTCTACAAACCCCGTTATCAGTTTTTGATCCATCGTCATTAGTCATCGCCGGCTGGTGTGAAAATGGGCCAATTCATCTTCCAGGAATTCCGAGTCCTCCCAAATACATAGATCTGAAATCCTTTTCAATTTGATTATTTTTATCAAACTTTAATAGCTGTGAGATGGTGAAACTAATGATGGATGAAATGCACCCTCTTTCCCATTATTGATGTATTATGAAAAAGCTTTAAGATGTTTGTTTGAAAAATTTATCGAGGGTTGTCAGATATGGAACAGAATGTCCAGTGCAGCGGGAAGAGCCTTAAAAAGTCCATGAAGAGGCTAGAAGTCATTATACCTTGCTTATATTATAACAATTTGCTATTTTATCTAGAGCTGTCTAATCTACTGTCACACCGTATATTAGATTCGGGGTATTTATAAAAGTAGGTATATATAGCCAATGAGTTATGAGGAGTTGGAGATTTTCATTCATTGCCTTTTTTGATCTTTCGTATATAATAGGTTTGCATCAATTTAACTTTTTAACGCAAATAGGGTCCAAACATTTGGCTTTTGTCTGGGAATGTTAGTGGTATTCCTTTTATAGAAATACCACTTGTCATTTCCTAGAAATATAGACAAGATGTATTTTTTGATTTTGAAAGTGAAAGGGGAAACTGCTATGTGTATCACAATCAAAAAACCCAAAAAAGACTTTTTATTTGATCGAGTTAATAAGAACTTAAATATAAAGGAATTTTAATTTTAAGGAAATTTTAAGCAGAGTTTTTAAATTTAAAAGAAGATTATGAATTTCTATGTCATTTAAACTTCAGTGAGTTTAATAGCTTAGGCACAAGGTTTTGTCGTTATAAAATTTAAATTTTGTATAAAATGCACGAAGCATAAATTGTTCATTTGAATAATCTTCAAAGGATTTCTTCCCTTCATAGCTTCATCCATTCATACATAATATCAAACAGAAAACAACAAATATCATAAATTAGAAATTCTATGATGACTCTCATCCAGCACAGCTTACAAGATACATGTACATTATTTTTTTGTGATTTCATTGAATTGGCAATAATTAACATTAAAACAAGCAAACGTTCAAAGCAAAGTAAGCAAATACTTCAACATAAAGCTCAAAATCTAATTTGTTCTATTAAGATTAAATTACATTCGAGAGCCTTAACCCCTTTTAAATGTCCTTTTTTGCTGCGAACATATCTTCAAAAAGATAAATAAAATTTTTGTGGTTGTGTTTCATCGAAAATCTTGTTTTTGAAAAATAAAATAAGCTTATGCACAGTTTATTGTGTACGTTCCCAGAGACATACATATATGTATTCTATCAAGAAAGCATAAATATAAGGTGGCCAAAAAAAATTGATTTAATATTTTAGGAAGCCGATCGAAGAATCGCTTTAGTCTTACGTACGTGCCATAATGCTGTCACATGATGCTGGTGCTGGACATGGTGCTGTCAAATAATAATCGTTATAGAAGGCAGGTTTATTTTTTAATCAAATTTTCAGCTCTTATCCACCCAAAAAAAAAAACAAAAACTCAGTAATAAAGGGTAATTTTTTAGACTAATAGAACTTTAAGTTGGGAACACTATTTTAACTGGCGGCCAGCTGACAAAGCTGTAACGAAAAATTTATTTTTGGTTTGGTTTGGCATTTCTTCATGAATATAGACTGACGCCTGAACAACGCTTCCAAATTGTGCCCAAAAGAAGATTACCGTTGATCACAATTTTCATAAGCGAATTTTGTTTAGCGATGAAGCTCACTTTTGGTTGAATGGATATGGATACGTCATGATAATGATTAAGTGTATGTTGAGACACCGTTACATCCACAAAAACTGACTGTTCGGTGTGCTTTATGGTTTGGTGGGAAAATTGGTTCGTACTTCTTTAAAAACGATGCTGGCCAAACCGTAACAGTCAATGGCCATTGCTGTAGAGCCATGATTACTGACTTTTTAGTTCATCAATTGAACAACCATGATGTGCAGGAGCTGTGATTTCAACAAGACGACGCACTATGTCACACAGCTCGTGCCACAATTGATTTATTGAAAGAAAGGTTTTGGTAACCGCATAGTTTCACGTTACGGACCCGTGAATTGGCCTCCAAGATCGTGCGATTTAACGCCGCTTGACTATCTTGTGTATTGATATGTAAAGTCGCTAGTCTACGCCGATAAGCCGAAAACGATTGACCACTTGATGGACAACATTCGCCACGTTATTGCCGATATAGCCGATACGGCCATAAATGTTGGAAAAAGTCATCGAAAATTGGACCTCCAGAATAGACTACGTACGAGCCAGCCGTGGCAGTCATATGCCTGAAATCATATTTAAGTTATAATGCCATAAGATTATCTTTCGAATAAAGTAAATTTCATGTCAATTTAAAAAAAATCAGCTTTGTTTTATTCGATTATAAAGTTCTATTTCAGTAAGAAAAACAACCTTAATAAAAATAGTAATAAAGGGTCCGCCAAATAACTTTATTTTTTGAAAATGGCGCAAAACATCGAGTGTAGCTTCGGCTATGTGGCACGTAGCGCCATCCTGTTGAAACCAAATGTTATGCTAATATCCTCCTTTTCAATTTTTGTTAACAAAAATTCGTTCAACATGGCCCGATAACGATCGCCATTGACTGTAACGGCCACTCCTTGCTCATTTTCGAAAAATGGCCCAATTATGCCTCTGAACCAAAATCCGCACCAAACAGTGACTCGTTTTGGGTGTATCGGCTTTTCAATGTATGCGTGCGGGTTTTTTGTGCCCCAAATGCGACAATTTTGCTTGTTTACTACCCGTGCCAAGATCAAAATGAGCTTCATCTGAAAAGATGATTTTTTTTGGCAAAATCGGCATCTTCTCTAAGTCGATCGCAGGCCCACTTAGCGAAGCGTATACACAACCATATTCGTTCAGCGGAAGGATAAAACTAATTATCTGTCAAATCAGACATGAGCTAAGTGTTACCATTCACGAAATAAGCACTAGTTGAAAAAAACGTTAGATGGCGGACCCTTTATTATATAATTTTTTTAGAATTGGAACGATTTAGACGTGAACAACGTTGGGAATTAAGTGACTGAAAGATTTCCAATTTACAACAATTTTGTTTATAAGGGTACTGTTTATGATTGATGGGCACACAGGGTCAATCAATTTTTTTCAAGTCAAGTCACAAAGAAGCTCGTTGGTGGGCACCTACTTTACCATCGTATCGTACTACATCGAGTCAGGTCTATGTTTTTAAACTTTTAATTTTTAGTATATTCTGAATCAAAAATTCATAAAGGGTTTTCCAATAAGAGGTGTTGTTTGGATATTCAAAGAAAAATGGCATTTTTTGAGATAAATGATATCATGTTTATTTCATTATAAAGAGGAAGGTATGCCGTTAATAATGAAACACAACATCAGCCAAATGGCCGCCACGACCACGCTTACAGGACCATATCCTTTTCATGAAATTTTCCATAACCAAATCGCAAAGTGGCTACCCTATGTCTTCGATAGCCTCACGAATTCCATCTTTGAGGTCTTTAATCGACGCTGGGCTGTTGGCGTAGACCTTATCTTTCACGTGGCCCCAAAGGAAGAAGTCGCAAGGTGTTAAAACACAAGATCTCGGTGGCCAATTGTGATCACCTCTTCGAGAGATAACACGGTCCGGAAACTTCTCCCGTAAAAGATCGATGGTTTCATTGCTTGTGTGGCACGTAGCGCCGTCTTGTTGAAAGTAAACGTTGTCCAGATCAATACCATCCAATTCCGGCCATAAAAAATCATTAATCATCTCGATAGCGCAATCCATTGACCGTAACTGTTGCTCCAGCCTCATTTTCGAAAAAGTAAGGTCCAATGACCCCGGCGGACCATAAACCGCACCAAACAGTCACGCGTTGAGGATGGAGAGGCTTTTCAACAATAACTCTTGGGTTTTCCGAGCCCCAGATGCGACAGTTTTGCTTGTTGACGTAGCCTCCGAGGTGGAAATGGGCCTCATCAGTCAAGATGATTTTTCGATGAAATTCCGGATCATTTTCATGCATTTCAAGGACCCAATCAGCAAAGACACGACGTTGTTGATGATCAGCCGGCTTGAGTTCTTGTGTTAACTGAACTTTATAAGTCTTAAGACCCAAGTCTTTATGCAAAATACGGTGTAATGACGTTTGTGGAATGCCTAATTCCAAAGAACGACGAGGAATGGACAAACCTGGGTTTTCTTCAACACTTTGGGCTACAACAGCAATATTCTCAGTTGTTCTTGAGCGACGTGCACGGATTTTATTTTTCACATCACTAACTTGTCCCAAAAGCTCGAATTTGTCCACCAATTTCTGTATTGCGGTCCGACAAGGTGCTTCACGACGATCCGAAAATGTTTTAGTTTTACGAACCGTCTCTGCCAAATTTTCACCATTTTTATAGTGAATTTTAATAATTTCAATGCGTTGTTGAAGCGTGTATCGTTCTATTTTTATTAATGGCGTAGTTTCTACTTGTCAAATATCAAAAAATGATAGCTTCAAAGGTGACAGCTACCGAAATAGCGGGCTATTCAAAATAACACCTCTTATTGGAAAACCCTTTATTTAGAACCACCCTGTCAAAAAAAGATAAATCAATATGACTTCTCCATATTAGGGACGAAGGTTATTGCAAAATAACCGGTTTTCAGTTTCTCCGTTTTTTTTTTTCTTCGATTTAAACTGCAGGTTTTAACCGGACAAAAAAAACGGTATTTTTACTGTTTACTATTTTTTGTCTAAGAACCAGTGTGAAACAAAAATTTTGGAAGGTTTTCATCAAAATGATTTAAAAACAATAAATATTATGAAACTAATGACATTGAATTCAAAAGGTTCTTTTCTTAAATTGTGTTCCACGTTTTTTTTTAGAAATGAAACTTAGTAAAACTGAATTGAAACAAAAAAATATGCACGACTGGGTCGCACGAACTTGCTCTTATGTGCGATCACATTGTGGTTCTATAGTCTGAAATAAATTAGCTATAGGAGTATATATTTTATCCATTTGCCAAATCTTAGTTTAGTTTCAGGTGGTATTATATGAGTATACAAAAATTAACAATAAAGCCTAGTGTTGCACATTTATGCAATATGCATAAAAGGAAATTATACTATTTAAACAGGTAAATTGTTTTAAATCAACAAAATTAGAAAGAAATTGATTAAAATACTTTGAATCCGTTTTAACCCAACGCGATGTACACCATCTGATTTCTTATATAAATCTTTATTTATGAGAAAAAAATTTTATCAATCGTAGGAGCGGTTTTAAAAATAATTAATTTCTTATATATAAAATTTCGTTAACATTTTTGAGAAAAATAATTGGTAAGCCAATTTAAAGCATTTATTAATGTTGCATTAAAAATTGAACTTCACAAAAAAATCTGCTACCAGTTTTCGAAATATCGAATTTTCAAAAAATAATTTTGATTTTTTTTAAAAAAATCCAAAAATCATTTTTTTGAAAATTTTGATACGCACTTTTATTTATATTTATAACAAGCTTCTGTATAAAAAATCTAATTTTATTCGGTTGATCAGATGTTGAGATAGTCGAAAATCAAAGAAACCGTTCTATGAGAGGTACTGTTAATAAACGTAAAATATAAACTTGAAAAATTTTAAATGGTAGTTCGTACTAATTTTAACACACAAAAAAACTTTTATGAAAATCGTAGGAGTTGTTTTTGAGAATCAAAATATTTTTCTTAACGGTTATTTAACATTTGTATGGGAGGCACCGTTATTTTTGGGTATTAGAATAATTTTTGTCAAAAATCTTATAGATAAAGTTAAAAAACTGCTATTTACCAAGTTTAACAAAAATCGACCAAGTCGTTTTTGAAATATTGAGTTTTCAAAAAAAAATATTTAAACTTTTTTTAAAAATCTAAAGAATATTTTTATTGAAAATTTTGGTAGACAATATTATTAAGAATGTGTCAATACTTCTTCATAAAAAAAATGATCAGAATCAGTTTAACTGTTTACAGTTACAGTTAATTTTGGTCCTAAAAAAAAAGAGAAAAAAACGGGTGGGGGGAATGTCCAAAAAACCCTAGGTACCAAGTTTAAAGAAAATCGACATATCCGTTTAGGCTGTAGTCGAACCGACAGACAGACAGACAGACGGACGTTTTTGCGAGACCCACTTTTTTTGACTTCTCTATCATCGTAGTGTAAAGTTTGATCAAAATCTCGAGTTCGATTTTTTGTACGAATCCATAACTTCCCATATAGTACCTATATCGCAAGTAAAAATAATTTTATAAATTTGTATTTCTTATTTTATATACAGAGTTAGGAAGCTCTGTTGAAAATTTTCGAAGAACTTAAACTTTTTTCGAAGAAATTGTCTGTATCTTGTTTATTGGTGTTAACGGGGAATGTTAAAGTGTTGAAGTATATAACCGGTTTTTTGTCACCCGGTTGTTGAGTTGTAGAAGAAACACCGGTTTTAACCGAGATAAAAAAATCACCGAAAAAAACCGGTTAACCGAAACGAATAAAACGGTTTCAGTTTTAACCGGCCGGTGTTTCCCATCCCTACTTCATATACATTTATACAAAAAGGCTCGGCGAGAATGTAAAATCAGATTTATTGAGTTCCGTAAACATACCCTCAGTTGCGCATTAAAAGTGTTGTTGAAACTTTTGTAACCCATTACAGCGTTAAAACTTCAAGAAGCATTGTTTTATTTTATTCTATATGATGGTGATGGATATGGGAACACTTAACTCATTTTGTCCTCCCGTCTTATAGATCTACATAATTTATAAACATATATGCACACATACATACGTATATTTAAAATGATTTTTGAAATGAAATAAAGCAGTGGTTCTGGCACAAAATGCCTTTTATGTCTTTGTAGACATATCACAGCTGGGGACAGATAAGAAATTGAGTGCCTTAATTGCTGCAATGAGTTAACGACAGCTTGGAGTTGAGATTACGTCAACTGAAAACGATGGCAATATTATTATTATTATTCGTCATTAAAAAAAAAAAAAAACAACAACCTTAAGCAAGCCTCCTTGATCGCTTCCTCAAGATGGGGTTTATCTCCAGGCAACATTGATGCATAACATTTGTGTAATAAAGATTTTGGTTATGCATCATAATTTATGTATTTTAACATGTATGAAGTACATTTCGGGATGGTTTTTTTTTATAGGATTTTTATTGCAACACCCTTGGGCTCGTTTCGGTTCCAGTTCAAGTCCAGTATATACCCCGAAGTCATTTCGCTGAGAGCATAGAAAGGGGAATTTTTCAAAGGCAAGTAGGTAAGATAGGCTATTTTGGAAATCGTTCAAGGTTTTTATGTGATGCTTGAAATAAATGAAAAGTAGATAATAAAAATCTAAATTATTGAAATGGGTGTTACATTTGAAGTTTTGTTAGTAAAATTGAGTTTTTAAGAAAAGTTAAGATTCAGGATGTTATATTTGGAAAAAAAATTGTTGGAAAGTTCCATAGTTTTTGTACATTGACCTAATCTGTTGGAACACATAAATGGATATATTTGTTTTATTTATTAATCTTTCTTTTATAAAGGGTGTTTTTTTTAGGCGTGTGGTTTTCAATCTGGCAATACTGTTTTCGGAGTTGGTTTTTTTTGCCAACTGTTACTTGATTTATGCTCAATTTCGTTTGCCATTTTATAATTAAAAGACTTACTCCTGAACAACGTTTGCAAATTGTGCATGGAGGAGAATGCGGTGATGGTAATTTTTTTTTTTTTTTAATTTTTAAATGGAACATTATTTAACCTTTATTAAGAAGAAAAATTGGCGTTTTCTCTCTAAGGAATCTTTTAAAAATATAACAAATTTTACCCCTTTAGGCTCTAATTTAGCGTTGGATGTACCAAAGTACGGACTCACCGACGCGCAGGCGTCCAAACGCCTGTTGAATTTTGAATTTAATTTTGTGTGCAAGTTTTTGATGAGTAAACATCTTAGTCTTTAGTATGGGGAAACTGAAAATGCAAGAGCAAAGGATATTACAGAAAAAAATGATCATTTTCGCTTTAAAACGCACTTCATTCTCACTATGCCTTTTTTTTTTGTTCCCCTGAGGCAAAAACCTTCTCCGCGAATCCCGATACTCGAACAATTTTTTTTGGATTCCCCTTAGTATGGAGATTAAAATTATTTGAAGCTGGTTATTAACTCAATGAAATGAGGTTAATGTATTAACCGATCATTAGATGTGCACGCTCTATTTTTGATTTCCGTAAAAAAAAAATATTGTGCTGGCAATGTGCCCAACTTGTGTTGCCATGTGTTGCCGTACAAATTAAACACAAAACCGCTTTTCTTAAAAAATCAAAATGTGCTCTTGGTTTTTGGCCTAAGAGCCGAGGAGATTAAAAAAATCGCATATCGGCAACTTTTACGACCGAAGCTAAATTTTGCGAAGCTCTCTTAGTACATATATACTTTCCAATCTTCAAAAAACCCTTCCTCTAGAAAGAACATGACTTAATGCCTAACCATAGAACCCCTATCGGAACATAAGCAAATGTTAAACATTTACTTAAATTCAGAGAAATTTCATTGGCTCTTGCTTATAAGTTCGCGAAAGTTAACGTAACTGAGCAGAACGGTCATTATGGTTAACAATATAATAAGAATGTGTTCGCGAAAGTTAACGTAACTGAGCAGAACGGCCATTATGGTTAACAATATAATAAGAATGTGTATTTGCTTGCTTGTTTAAGCTAAGCGGATAATGCTGGACTTACACGACTGACCAGTTGGCAGTATTATGGCAGTTAACTGGCAAAAAACTTGCAGAACAACGGTTTTTCGGTCGTGTAAATCCAGCATAAGTCTATTATGGTAAGGTCTTTATAATTATAATACATACCACTTTCACCACACCCCCGAATTTCACTTCCAATTTGTTCTATATAGATCCTTCCACATCACGACAAAATAAAGCATTTTTTAATCTGCCTATAGTAAGTAGTTCTCATCGCATATCGATATCAAATTGACAAATACACCCATACCTACTTCATTCGTGGAGATTATTTATTCAACATATATTTAAGGCCTCAAAAAAAAAATACTAAATAGATAGAGAATTCTAATTTTAAAATTTTTGCTAGAACTTACTTGACGTAAGCTAAGTCAACCATGCTAACCATCTATCAAGAAACAGACGTTCAGTTTTTGAAAATCTAAAAGAAGCCTTTTAACAGGATTCGTGTCCAGAAATAATATTAAATTAAATCAAATAAAAAACAAAATCCAATATGTACACAGTTATGCCGGAAGCAAAAGAAAAAGGCTCTTACTAACGAATTGTTTTATTTTCTGCTCTTTCGGAATTGAGTGTCATTACTTATTTTTTGTTCTTATTTCCACTTACAAATTGACAAGAGAACAACAAAACATCTACGCCAATCAACCACAATTGCAGAGGTTAATGCTGACTGCCAGGACTCTTAGGTATAATCTAAGAATAATGTATAGAGTATAGAGGTGCCCAGAGAAATTAAGGACGAGCAAATACTTGTAATTACAGAATCACAACCAGCAGTGGTTATTGTCCTTATCTCTTTTGCTTATGGCCTTTTGAAACACAAACGCAAACAAAGGAAAATGCTTCGATTTGCTTTGTCTGTTTTGTTTTCATTATAGACAATTTGCGGTTTAATCGTTGGTTGTTGGTGTTTCATATAATAAAACAAAGACAGAGAATTTATTTTTAAAGGATGTTCAAAAACGTTGATACAAAAAATTGATTTTCTTTTCATTTTTATTTCAATACTTTTAAAAATTCCACCAGAACACATGACGACTTTGATTGGAAGTTTTGAGAATATTATTGATACGAAGTGGTACTAAAATAAGAGAAGAGACATTTTAAAATAAAACTTATCCTTATAAAAATTACAGAAGACAATGCACACAGGTAAATTTTTCCAAAAAGCTGGCCAAAATATTTTTTTGTTTTATTATTGCATGGAGATATAAAAAAAAAGTATATTTTCAAAAGAAACAACTATTTCCAACCAAATATACAACCAAATTCGAAAAAAGAACGTACAAAAAGGATGAAAATGGAAGTTTTTAAATTGCGTGTTTTCTCAGATAAAAAGACAAAGCTTTTCTATTGCGTTGCACATTTATTGCCTTTTAAAAATAAATAAATAAATAAATGAGTAAATAAATAAATGAAATTAAATAAATAAGTAAATATATTAATAAATAAATAAATAAATATATGAATAAATAAATAAATAAAAACAATAATGCAATAAATAAATGAACAAAAATCAACACAACTATGTAAATATGAACAAAATATATAAACATTATATTTATTTAGGTACTCGAAGCCAATTCTAATTGCTCAAACTCAGGTTCTATTAAAAACTGAAGCACTTCAGATGGAAAGGTTGTTTTTATTTTTGGAAATAGTTTCCTCAAAATTCTGATGAGAGGGTCCGAAGATACCAAAAGATTATGAAAAACATCTTCCATATTTTGCTGCCTCGAAAACTTTCTTGCGAAACTCTCTCGAAACCGCTTTATATCCTTATTACGGGACTCTTATGCTTCTTCGCCGAGCTGCCCAATTGGAAGAATAGCTTCAGAAATAATTTGAGGGCTGTGTATTAAGATTTTGTGCACAGTAGTGGGCATGGATATAGTTCCACAAACAAATTAGCAGTATTAACACAAAATTCCTTAAATCGAATAATTTGAATGAGAAACCCACTAGATATTGTTAATAAAATAACACGAAATCTGCATATGATATTTTCATCTATATTGGTTATTTGCGAAGAAATTACAGAACCTTGGAAAAATCGACGGGCAGTGTTGCCATCGTTGGTACTTCCATAGCCTAGTTTTGGTTTGTCAACCAATAGTCCCATTCGATTTATAAAATCTTCTTGGATTTTGCCACAATATGATCTTGTTAGGAGATTCTGGGTCACCCGATACTAACTGTATTGGAACGAAAGATGTTAAAAATATGTTGGCATCAGAAATATTTGGGTCGGAAAATCGTTGTTTGTATTCGCTTATACCCGAACTTCCATCACAACCCCATTTGAATATGAGATTAATATTGCATTTTTCACTAGAGTGCAACGTTTCTATAACATCTTCAATTCCTTGAGATAAGCGACAAATCGTATGATCAAGCAAGTTTTGAAGAGGTGCTTCTGCTACGGATTCTGTTATCACCAAGTTTTCAGGTTAACATTTTTTCTTTGCTTCCAATACAGCTGCATAATTTGGATACATATGGTTATTATGCTTTATTGTGGAATCTCTTATAAGATTGTATTGGAACTTTGTTAACTTTGCTTCAACAACTATTGAAAGAGCTTCCTCTGCTGTATATGGAACAATTTCTTGCTCGAATATCTTAAAACCTTTTTGGTATTTTTCACCGCGTGAAGGAGTTGAAAAAATTAAGTCTTGTAGAACTTTTGAGGTTTCAACTTTTCATTTTTCCCGAAGTTGCATCTGCGCAGCATAGCTTAACTCTTCAGTGGTATGGTTCATACGCAAATCTTCTGTTTTTCGTCTTTTTGATCTTTCCCTAAGGTCCGAAAAATCCATTTTTGGCCGTCCAACATAACCATGATCTCGGCATGCAAACATAATTTCACTTTGTAGCAATTAACCACCTTCTTTTATGCTCATAGACAAACTCAGACAAAATTTTGTTCGTTTGCTCTGAAATCACAATATTCTTCTCATTTTCCAAAGTATCTACCAAAAAAATGATTTTCACAGTAATGTCACGAGATGTACAACTTTTCAAATATTCAGAAAGCTGACTTTTAGAAAGAAAAATAAAACATGATCGCGATCCTGCGTAAAAACTAAAAAAGCTCAAATTAAAAAAAAAAATTAAAAAATGCCGTTCCGCATCATATTTAAAGGCCAATATTTTAGAAGACCGCTAAATGACGCAAAATATTTTGACTGTTTCTGATGAAGAAAATGCAAACGCAAATTTTAAGACTATTTTCATTACAGAAATATGCAGCAAAAACTTAACTTTTGCATTATTAAAGTTCAAAAATGATAAAAATAATGTACCGATCAAATACTCTGCCTTAAATGGCCCTTAAATTAATTATCAACTTAACAAATAGTAAAACAAAAATATAATCTCATTTAAACATACCACTAGCAACAGAATCCATGTTTAACAAATTTTAAAAGCACCCAAAAAAAGAAAAACAAAGATAAACCAAAACAACTTCTTATCACAGACCAAACCAGCTACTACACTTGTCTCTTTAAAGCTTGCACTTTGAAAGCATCTGCTGATTAAACCGTTATAATCTGCATCGTATGATCTATGAGGTTTAATGCTTACACTATTTGTAAACAACTTTACATTAAAAAAAAACAACAAATCGCAAATTTTTTTTATAGTTATGGCCAGCTTTCTGGGGAAATTTACCTGTGTGCAATGGCGCAAAATTTTAAACAGCCTGATGTTAAAGTGTTAGCATGATTCTAGTTGACACTTTTATAACTTTAAAACTCTTTACTAAAATGTTGTTAATCTTAAACTTAGAAATTATTTAACACTTTACTATATCGTCTAAAATTTTGCGCCAATATTTTTTAAGGGGTAAGTTTTTTCGTGCCTGCTACATTATTGATTTTGTTCGGTTTTGAGGTTATACGAATCTAATTTTTACCCTGATATAGAGTAATGGTTATTACGTTGGACTATTACGAAAAAGGTCTGGGTTTAAATCAATCTTATTCTACCTTAATTATTTTTTCAGGGGTACTGCGTCTTGCGAGAACGAAACAAATATTCTAAGAGTCACTGTTGTCATGATTAAGTGCATAAAAACATCCCCTATAGAAGTTTAAATCAATATTAAAAATGGCATTTTAAGATGTGGTCTCGTGGGGTGGTCCTGGAAATATCGTAAGATTGGACTTAGAAGCAAAATTTCAATTTCTTGTCTCTAACAGCTGATTTGACACCAACTTTCAGGGTGAGTTCGTCGTTTTGTATGATCGTGCGCCCACCTAAATTTATACGACCTATAAAAACAGCCTAAACAGCTTAACGGCTAATTTGTGTGCCTTGTTTCCATGTATGAGAATAATATATTTTTTTTTGTTTAGCCTAGCTTGAGCTATTATGTCTTTCGGCACAGATAAATAAGCCCCCAGAAAAAAAAACTTGTGTCCTGGGGCATAAGTCTCAAATATATTTTCGAAGTTATGCTCCCCCCCATCGAGACCCTCTTGACTTTTTGTCTTCGGAACTAATAACTGCTCGGAGAACAAGCGATTTTAGTACGTTCCGGTGATTATTTGTACAAAATACTGTATATTTGCTTCACCTCCAGGGCTGTCGTTTTATTTTTTGAGAAAGCAGTACTTCAAGAAAAAAAAGCAGTATCTTCACGGCAGTACGCCAGTAAAATGCAATTTTGTTTGATATAATTATTTTTCCTGTTTGATAAAATAAAAAAAAAATTTTTTTAAATTTTCTTTTAACTGTGTTCATCAAGGTATTAATTATGGAGTTTTCAGCTTGAAACTCTGTATATTTGTTAATAAGTTTTAAAATATAGGATAAATAAGTCAAGATTATTTTATTTGTAGAATTTAGTTCAATATCAATAGCATCTTCTAGGTCACATTCTGCTTCGAACCTAGTAAGAAGAAGAAAGTGTTTTAGAGCCACTTATTGCTCTAAAACTCTGTTGAGACTCCTTCCTTGTGAAAGACAGTTTTTAAATTTTGTGATTATTCATATGGAAATGGTCTTGAAATTTTTTTTAAATCTGTTGGCTTTTTTGGGTTTTGTGAGAAGAACTTCGTTCAGAGAACAGTAGGAATAATGAAAATGATTGATTAGAAGTTTTGGTATGGAAAAGTAATTCAAGAAAAAAAGCAGTAATTTGGCCGTGTTGGCAGTACGGCAGTACGGGTTTTCTAAAAGAAGTACAAATACTACAATTGCAGTACTTCGACAGCCCTGGGTAGTTCTTAAACTTTAAATTGCAAAAAGGCGATTTTATGTCCTTAGAATGACAATTTTCTTAGAAGTGCACTTTGACAAACATAAAAGCTTATAAAACTCATAAAAGCAACTTCATTCATTTCTATTTCTCTTCCTAAAACTACATCTTAAATAAGCTTAAGATTGTTCATATTAAAAAAGAAAACCATTAAAACTTAAAAAAAACTAATATTAAATCAACTGACTCCAAGATTATACGTTCCTATGTGCGGTCATGGAGAGAGTTTTCAAATTTCTTACAAATTTCATGTTTGAATCGAATAACGATTGCATTTGAACTCCTTCAAAAAAGTTTTTTCCTTCACCTGATGGTTGTAATCCAGTTTTTTTTTTTCTCACAACTGCAACGTTTGGTTTTTTTTCCATTTTATTTTTTTTTCTCCGCTTTTCTCAAATTCCATCCAAAAGTTCTTTATCATTAATCTGTGAATTTTGAATGTAGAATAATTTTATTTTCAAAAAAGTTAAAATATTATAAAGTCGGTTAAACTATTATAATAATAATAAAACTTATTTTCTGCTTCGTCAGTCAGAATATCAGGACCATAAATAAAAATGCTTGTATATCAAAAATAATATTTTTGCAACTCCGTAATACCGCCTTTATGTGCGATGCCGATGAATATTACAAAACTTCATTTTTTCTCCCTGTATGCGGTGAAATGCCCTAAGTAGAAATCGATAAGACAATAAAAGTTTTTTTTTTCAAATCTTACATAAATACGCATACACACCATTGTGAGAGGAGCACTGAGAGAAGATGAATATTCAAATGAGAAATATTCATAACGTACATATATGTTAATTCTAAAATTTGTGTACGATGGAAATCGATATGGTTTTTCTTGAATAATTTAATAAAATTGTGAATCAATGCGGATACCTTCATTCAGCAGGTGGTGCTGATGAAAAACTACTACAGGTTGAGAGTTTTGAAAGATAATGAAAACACATACAATTATATCTAAACAACGTGATGGTGTTTTGTTTATGGAATGGGGCATAAGTACTAAATGATATATATTAATGAATACAGAAAACTACACATAGAAGAGAGTCTGAGCTATATGTTTCTTTGTTTCCCATCACAACTGTGGGGTCAATTTAAAAAAAAAATATGTGAGAGCCGGGACTCACGGTTAAATATGTGTAAACATCAACGTTTGTCCAAATGCCTAATTTTTGTTACTGAACGACATCAAAAGAAACATATTGTAGGCAGTGCTTAAAAAGCTTAGTGTTGAAAGAACGGCAGTGAAATACCCAGTGGGGGAACAGCTGTAACGAAATTTCCAAGCACTAAAAGGCTGGTGGTGAAGTGTCCAACGAACGGTGAAGGTTCGGTACTGAAAGGTCCTGCTTGGTAGTTCACTCTCAACTTTAAGATGACTTCACATTACACATGGTTATTGTTTATGGTAATCACTTTCTGAGCATCGACAAACAACAACTGTCAGCGGAGAGCACTAAAACCGTGGTTTCAATTAAATGACACCGTACCCAAATTCCAAAGGAACTTAATGGTTTGACTGACAGGGGCCGAATTAAAATATCCAGTTGGAACTGTCAACGAAATTGCAACCCTTATGAATCTCCATCTTTCCATCGAGTAAAACTTACAAAAAGTTCAGTCTTAATTTTGTACTGAACGAACCTCAAATGAATGTCACTATGAGATAGCCGGCGAATTATATATCTTGAGTTTTTAGAATATTTAGTTGCAGTTGTTGTCAGTGGAAATCACTAAAATCGCAGTTTCAATCGATTGACACCATCAATCGCCTATGGAATTGGACGCTGTGATTTTTAATGAATGTTAACTTTGTGCAAGTACAAAAGTAGCCGATAACTCTGCAACTTGTTAAACCTCAGCTATTTTTTATATCCCAGCCACCTACGTCCCTCGCCTACGTGCCTAAAAATTGCAAGAAGAAATTGCATCGTTCAAAAGCAGTTTAATGTAAACGTAGAATTTAAGTTCAGATTTGTATCACTGAACGCACCCGATATCCTACCATACCTACAGCCATTGACCTACCATACCTACAGTCAATTGTCAATCCCTACAGCTGAATATTATTATGTTTGTTTTGATTTTGTTTTCTTTTTAATTACTAGTGTCGCGTCCATTTTGTTCAGGGAATAATTAAAAATTAAAGAAAAAAATATAAAAATATAAGTGTTAAAATGATAAAATCGTCGGTCGCGTTAGAATAAATTTGTTTTGTTCGGGGAAAACCAGATTTCGCAACGTAACGTGCTACAACGTAAAGTGCACGACGTAACGTTGCACACGAACGTTCACGTTTTTTTTCACTCTACCGCCAGCATAGATGTTTACACATCAAAAAATATGTTTGATAAAACTTTCAAAAATTGCTTCATGGATTTCAATATTTTGTACATACATACATTATATATATTGCAACGCCTAAACCTAACATCGGCTAATTGTTATGAACTCATCAAATTGGCAAGCAAAGAAATTTGTAAATTTTCCTGGCTTGTTTAACTGAAGTCCACACCTAATTGGGTCATAATTCCCCTATATTAGAAAAAAAGCTTGTTAACGTGGTTTTTAAGAATTCCATTATGTAAAGGTTGTTTTTTTTTTATAACTATAGAACATTGAAATAGAATAAAATAAAGATGATTACAGAAAAACTAACGTAATGAAAAATAAGCTTTTCAAGCTAAGTAAGTAAAGTTGATTTTCATAAGTCTTAACATTTACTTTATTCGAAAGATAATTTTCTGGCATTATAATTCAAATATGTTTTCTGGCGTATGAACGCCACGGCTGGCTCGGACGTAGTCTATTCTGGAGGTCCAATTTTCGATGACTTTTTCCAACATTTGTGGCCCTATATCGGCAATAACGCGGCGAATGTTGTCCTCCAAGTGGTCAATCGTTTCGGGCTTATCGACGTAGACTAGCGACTTTACATATCCTCACAGAAAATAGTCAAGCGGCGTTAAATCACACGATCCTGGAGGCCAATTCACGGGTCCGTTACGTGAAACTATGCGGTTACCAAACTTTTCCTTCAATAAATCAATGGCATGTGGCACGAGCTGTGTGCAATGTTGCGCCGTCTTGTTGAAACCACAGCTCATGCACATCATGGTTGTTCAATTGATGAATGAAAAAGTCAGTAATCATGGCTCTATAGCGGTCACCATTGACTGTAACGTTCTGGCCAGCATCGTTTTTAAAGAAGTAAGGAACAATTATTCCACCAAACCATAAAGCACACCAAACAGTCAGTTTGTGTGGATGTAACGGTGTCTCAACATTCACTTGAGGATTATCATCACTCCAAATAGGGCAGTTTTATTTATTGACGTATCCATTCAATCAAAAGTGAGCTTCATCGCTAAACGAAGCATTGCTCAGGCGTCAGCCTATTCATGTTGAAATGCCAGCTGACAGCTGACAAAATGGTCGCTAGTTAAAATAGTGTTGCCAACTTAAAGTTCTATGCCTCTAAAAATAACACCCTTTATAATATAAATAGAACAGAACTAGGTTTGATTGAAGATTCTTTAAGACTTTAAGAGCCCAAAAACGGAAAAAAAACTCATTAAAACACATTTACTAGCCGAATTCTGTCTCCTAGCTTTTCAATTTTCCAATATTGCTAAACGTTTTCATGGACGTTTAATTTAATTAGGCTTGTCATTGACCGTGAGTCCCTATACCTTTAATTAATTTTAATTGGTTCACTTTAATGTCTTAGCAGCAAGTTTAACTTACAAATTCACTTATTAAATTCATTTTAAGATAAGATTTATATAGCTTTTTGTGAAAGCCATAAATAATAATCAATAAATCTGATCAAGATTCTTGTATCGTTCGTAAAATGATGACAGGCAAACGGAAACCCTCATCAAAAAAAAAAACACTAATATTGAATTGGTTATATTGTGTAGCGACATTCATCATATCGAATACTGATGGCAGATATTTGAAATTAATATTGATGGTCTTTTATAAATATGTATACTGTAAATACACTCGTATATGTACACAAAAGGAAAAGAAAGAAACAAGTACAGTATTATTTTAAGTTAGCTACATAAATATAAATACATACATAAATATCTACTATAAACACTGATGCTTTTGAATTGATTTGTGTGATTAAGCAATGATTGGTGATTAAACAAATAACAACCAGCATCGATATTAGCTTTTGATGTATTGATATTCAACTGGCAGACTTTGAATATTGTATTCGGAAACCACGAAGCTATTTGTTATAACTTCTTAGGGCTCTGAAAATATATTAGAATACTAGAGGGTGGTTTTAGTATTTTTGACAGCTGTCACTTGATTTAAGCTCAATTTGGTTTGCCATTTTATAATGAAAAGATACTTCTGGACAACGTTTGCAAATTGTGCAAATTTATTACCAAAACAATGGTTCGGTTCGCGCGACGCATCGTGAGTTGCATCCAATATTCGGTTGACATAATCGCCCAGCAGAGTCGGTAATTCGAGCAACCATGGATCGGTTTCGCACCACGTTTACTCTAGTGGATAATGCGCATCATCAGAGACGCCGAAGTACAGTTCGCACCAAAGACGCTATTACTCCTGGGGAGCAGAGTATTGAAGAATACCCGAATGAGTCCATCCGCCATCGCGCGCAACAATTGGAGCTGTGCCCATCCATGATTAATGACTTTTTAGTGCCTGAATTGGAAGATGTTGGCGTGGGCGACCTTTGGTTCCAACAAGACGGCGCACAGTGGTTCGGTTTGTATGGGAGAGCGGAAAAAAGTCTGTTTTATCTGAACGGTTCAACGGATTTAAATGAAATTTGGCAAACATGTTTATATTAGTCTTATACATATTTGGTCAAAATTTGGTTGAAAAAAAATATTTAGAAACAAAGTTATTGACATTTTTCTAAAATTTGAGGGATTTGATGTTTGTATGGGAGAGCGGAAAAAAAATCTGTAACATCTGAACTGTTTAACGGATTAAGATGAAATTTGATTCGCATTTTTAAATTAGTCTTATACACATTTTGTCAAAATTTGGCTACGAAAAAATCATTAGCAAAAAAGTTATTGACTTTTTTTCTAAAATTTGAGTGTTTTGATGTTTGTATGGGAGAGCGGAAAAAAGTCTGTAAAATCTGAACTATTAAACGAATTTTAATGAAATTTGACAAACATGTTAAGATTAGTCTTATGCATGCTTGGTCAAAATTTGGTCAAGAAAAAATTGTTAGAAAAAAAGTTATTGACATTTTTATAAAATTTGAGCGTTTTGATGATATATTTAAATAAAAGTTTTTTTTAGTAAAATCTTAACTTTTTATTTTGAATAAAATATTATTATTAACTTTGTATATTATAAAATTAAATAAATAAATAGATAAATACATAAAAAAAAATAAATAAAAAACAATTATGAAGTAGTAATTTTATAATGCTAGAATGAGGTTTTTAGTGTCTGCGCTGATTGGAAGTATTTTCTTTTTTGCCTGTGGCCTTAAACCTGTTATTATTGGATCTGAGGATATGAGTATATGATGCATCACATCTTCATTCATTCGTTGCAAAAGCCATTACTAATCCTTACAGGTAATAAAAAATTGCGCAATACAGAACAAAAACAAAGCAATAAAACTTTAAAAAGAACACCTTTTTAATTTTTACCTGCCCTACTTTTAGCGAAAAATTAAAAAAAAATAAAAGATTATCCCTAATCCTTTTCTTTATTTTTGTATTAAGCTCTATCATATAATTCAAAATATCATAAAACTATATTATTTTTCGTGTGTTGCTTTCAAGAAAATTGAGTTGAAAGTTGAAAAATTTTCCAGGCAGAAATAAATAAAAATCGAAATTCTCAGCCCTGGGTCAATGTATTAATTTTGTTTTATTTTTAAAATAAAATTTGACATTTTTTAATAAAATAATGGGCTTAACCAGTTCATTCTGACAATTAATACCGAAGAAATCAAACTTTTTGGTAAACACCACCGTCAAGACGGAGTTTTTTGAAATCCGATTAAGTGAAACATTTTTGAGCATAACTTCCACATCTGCACGTATCTGCAGCTGATTTTTTCTGTGTTTTAACATGAATGTATGGAGCATATGGTGGCATACTTACTTTCTTGGTATCTTTTGGAGCTGTTTTTTTAAATCAAAAAGTTTTAAAAAAAGCATTTTTTCTTAGTACTAAAGCTTCAGCCTACTTATAGAAGGTATCTTTTATAAATAATCAATATTTATTTTTATTTTTAGATAATCGAAAATAGACCAATTAAATTATTTAAGAAGCTAGAGAATTTATCTACAGGAACTTCGGAAAAAAACATCTCAAAATTTGTTGAAAATACGGTTCGCGATTTGAGTAAAATTATTTTTCAACTTTGAGGGCTTGTAAATCAGAACATACAATATGTATGTTAAAAAATACTTTTAAATCATACGCTCCGGTTATCTAAGAGTACTTAAACATAAAGTTTAAAACGATAGACATGACTTTTTCAAAAGACTTTTTTCCGCTCTCGCACCACTGTGCGGCGTTACATGCCAACAGCCAACGAAACAATCAATTTATTGAAGGAAGCTTTTGGTGAGTGCATTATCTCGCGTCATGAGCCTGTGTCGTGGCCTCCAAGATCGTGCGATTTAACACCGTTGGACTATTTTTTGTGGGGTTGTGTGAAGTTGCTTGTCTACGTAGATAAACTTGAGACGATTGACGCCTTGGAGGCGAATATTTGGCGCGTTATTGCTGACATACGGCCCCAATTGCTGCAAAACGTGGTTGAAAGTTGGGCCTCTTGGCTGGAATTTTTTCGAGCCAGCTGCGGCGGTCACTTGTCCGAAATCATTTTTAAAACATAATGAAAAACCCTTAACTTTATAATAAAGCTACATTTTTGGCCATAACATTCAATTATATGCGTTTTATTTCTCCTTGAAAACCACACTTCTAACAAAAATACCCTCTAGATACTTTCATATTTCAAATCAAACAGTAGAAGAAAAAGTAAAAACCTACACCCACACCTAAACAAATTATTTTTGTTGTCAATAAACGCTCAAAGACAAACAAAATGTACGTCTTTTCGTAAATTAATTTATCTTAAGCGCAGCTTTTTGCAAGTTTTATAAAAAAATGTATCGAAAAAATAATATTTTTTCCAATACTTTTCTAGTTTTTGTTTGTTAAAAACAAAAATTTAAAATAATTAAGAAAAATCGTTTATTTGTGACCTTAAAAATTAATCTTTTTTGTCTAGCTCTACACGCAAAACTTTTAATCCAAACTAAATAATTTTTCGATAACGATAGCTCCATCGCATTGTTAACCCACCCAAAAACTAAGTTTTCAACCACTTTTGTTAAAGTGGGCTACTATCATTGCGCCGCCAGAATTGCTAAAAAAATATTAATTTCAGCACACAAAAATTCTAAAAATGTTGCAGTGGTTTTTTTAAACAATAATAATTATCTGAATAATTAAAGAAAAAAATTGTAAGATAATTTTAAGGTAGTATGTAAAAATATATACACCCAATAACCAAAGGAGATGATCCTTTTTCCTAGATAGCCTGGGCCCATTGCGTTCGCACTTATGAATTAAGTATCAAATGAAAGGAGATGTGAAGTACATTTGGGTCAAAAATGTTCAACATCGATTGTGGGATTTTCGAGATATTTGATCTTGAAGTTGACTAATTCAGAAAAAAAATTTCACTTATTTCTCCGAAAAAAAACTACTTGTATCTTTCAATAAAAGGCACGTAGGATAATTAATATTTTAAAAATATCAGCGAGAACATATATAATCTTTTTAGCACCGTTTTAAAGAAATTCTCTTTCTCAAAGAAATACTTACTTTTTAACTACCTAATCTTAAAAGCATCGAACCAAAAATTTTTGCAAATATTTAGCCCACATATTGTCCTCAACATCACCTTTCATTTGGTACCAAATTCATTATTGAACGCACGGGTCACAAAAATGCGGGCCAAACTAAATTTATTAAAGGTTTTCAAAATATTGATTTTGCAAAAACTATTTCATTTACATATAAAGGGTCCGCCATCTAACCTTTTTTTTTTGTCAACTAGTGCTTATTTCGTGAATGGTAACACTTAGCTCATGTCTGATTTAACAGATAATTAGTTTTATCCTCCCGCTGAACGAATATGGTTGTGTATACGCTTCGCTAAGTGGGCCTGCGATCGACTTAGAGAAGATGCCGATTTTGCCAAAAAAAAATCATCTTTTCAGATGAAGCTCATTTTGATCTTGGCGGGTAGTAAACAAGCAAAATTGTCGCATTTGGGGCACAGAAAACCCGCACGCATACATTGAAAAGCCGATTCACCCAAAACGAGTCACTGTTTGGTACGGATTTTGGTCCAGAGGCATAATTGGGCCATTTTTCGAAAATGAGCAAGGAGTGGCCGTTACAGTCAATGGCGATCGTTATCGGGCCATGTTGAACGAACTTTGGTTTCAACAGGACGGCGCACAGTGGTTCGGTTTGTAAGGGAGAGCGGAAAAAAGTCTGTTTTATCTGAACGGTTCAACGGATTTAAATGACATTTGGCAAACATGTTTATATTAGTCTTATACATATTTGGTCAAAATTTGGTTGGAAAAAAATAATTAGAAACAAAGTTATTGACATTTTTCTAAAATTTGAGGGATTTGATGTTTGTATGGGAGAGCGGAAAAAAAATCTGTAACATCTGAATTGTTTGACGGATTAAGATGAAATTTGATTCGCATTTTTAAATTAGTCTTATACACATTCACAGTCAAAATTTGGCTAGGAAAAAATCATTAGTAAAAAAGTTATTGACTTTTTTTCTAAAATTTGACACACATGTCAAGATTAGTCTTATACATGCTTGGTCAAAATTTGGTCCAGAAAAAATTTTTAGAAAAAAAGTTATTGACATTTTTAAAAAATTTGAGGGTTTTGATGTTATATTTAAATAAAAGTTTTTTTTTAGTAAAATCTTAATTTTTTATTTTGAATAAAATATTATTATCAACTATGTATGTTATAAAATTAAATAAATAAATAGATAAATACATACAAAAAATAAATAAAAAACAATTATGAAGTAGTGATTTTATAATGCTAAAATGAGGTTTTAAGCGTCTGCGCTGATTGGAAGTATTTTCTTTTTTGCCTGTGGCCTTAAACCTGTTATTATTGGATCTGACGATATGAGTATATGATGCATCACATCTTCATTCGTCGGAATTCGGCTGCATTTTCTCGAATGAAACCTGCGATAGGCTTTATAATCCTTATTTCGGCATTCTTGGGCTTCCTCGGAGAGCGATCCAACAGGAAATGCACAGCTTTTAATTATTTCTTCTCCATGGATCAAAACCTTATGTACGGTTGCTGGCATATTGTACCATTTATATTTCTCAACAAACAGTTCAACAGTTTCCCACGTGTAAGCTGCATATTTTTTGAAATCTAATTTTTCATTCGATGTTATTACTTCAAGGATAACAGCAAACCGCCGAATTAGGGATTCACTTACTCCAGTGATTTCTGAAGTCATGGTTGGATTTGCAAGAAATCTTCTGGGGGTGTTGCCGTCATTACTTGTCCCCGTATCTTGTTTTACAAGATCTACAATGATGCCCAGTTTTTCACGAAACTCCTGCTGAATTTTCTTCTTCTGAGCATCTCTAATATGGCGGGTCTCATTTTTGGTTCTCCATGCCTGCCCTACTTTTAGCGAAAAATAAAAAAAAATAAAGGTTTATCCCTAATCCTTTTCTCTATTTTGTATTAAGCTCTATCATATAATTCAAAATATCATAAAACTATATTATTTTTCGTGTCTTGCTTTCAAGAAAATTGAGTTGAAAGTTGAAAAATTTTACAGGCAGAAATAAATGGTTTCGCAAAAATCGAAATTCTCAGACCTGGGTCAATCTATTAATTTTTTTTTTTATTTTTAAAATAAAGTTTGACATTTTTTCTTAAAATAATGGGCTTCACCAGTTCATTCTGACAATTAATACCGAAGAAATCAAACTTTTTGGTAAACACCACCGTCAATACGGAGTTTTTTGAAATACGATTAAGTGAAACATTTTTGAGCATAACTTCCACATCTGCACGTATCTGCAGCTGATTTTTTCTGTGCTTTAACATGAATGTATGGAGCATATGGTGGCATACTTACTTTCTTGGTATCTTTTGGAGCTGTTTTTTTAAATCAAAAAGTTTAAAAAAAAAGCATTTTTTTTAGTAATAACGCTTCAGGCTACTTATAGAAGGTATCTTTTATAAATAATCAATATTTTTTTTATTTTAGATAATCGAAAATAGACCAATTAAATTATTTAAGAAGCTAGAGAATTTATCTACAGGAACTTCGGAAAAAAACATCTCAAAATTTGTTTTGTTGAAAATACGGTTCGCGATTTGAGTAAAATTATTTTTCAACTTGGAGGGCTTGTAAATCAGAACATACAATATAAATGTTAAAAAATACTTTTAAATCATCCGCTCGAGTTATCTAAGAGTACTTAAACATAAAGTTTAAAACGATAGACATGACTTTTTCAAAAGACTTTTTTCCGCTCTCGCACCACTGTGCGGCGGCGCGCGCTACGTGCCACACAGCCGAAGCTACACTCGCTGTTTTGCGCCATTTTCAAAAAAAAAGAAGTTATTTGGCGGACCCTTTATTTTAATATACAATAATTGTGTATGTTATATTTTTTCTGTTTAATGTATCCTGAATGAAAATTTTGTTCATAATCAATTCAGCTTATAACTGGAAAGTCGACAAGGCAAAAAATTGTGTGAGTGCCGGGACTCACGGTTAATATGTGTAAACGTCAACGTGCGCGGATCCAAAACGCACTTGTTTTTGCTTGAAGGGGATCTTAAGATTTTTTTCACTGAACGCACCCATTCTAGTATGCAGATCGTAACGTTGCACACCGTAACGTTGCACGACGTAACGTTGCACACGAACGTTCACGTTTTTTTTTCACTCTACCGCCAGCATAGATGTTTACACATCAAAAATGGTAGACACACTTACAATAGCAAGCCCACAAATTTGTATATCAAAATCGTTGGAGTCGTTTCCAAAATAAGTAACCTCTTAAAAAAAAGACAATTTTACTTCTTTTAATACTTTTAAGAAAATTGCTTGAACTGTTACTCCTATTGGTATCTTCAAATTTATTTAAGAAAAACGACTTGGATTTGTATAGGTATATCTTCATTCTTTTACTGCTATTCTATCATATTTAAGTGTTGTTTGTAATGTAATCAGGTGATACGATATGCGATGTACTAAATACTCAAACAATGAACTAAATTCTCAAATAATGGGAAGTTTAAGGATTCATTCAAAAAAAAAAAAATCCTCTTGTTTACTTCCTTTTTTTTTTTTGTATTTCCTACATACTAAAAGACAAAAGACTAGGACAAGGATTCACTGAAATATAGTTCATTTCTGAAAATGGTTAGGAAATCTAAAAATTATGTTCACTTTTCTATTATTTTTCTCACTGAAATTCTACGAATGAATGTTTTGCTCAAATGAAATGAGAGATGATATTTCTCTCATTTTCATTCAAATGAATAAAAAAGCTTTGTCAGTGAAAAAGCTTTATGTTACTGCTTTACTTAAAAACTGTGTATGAAAATGGATTTAGTTCAGTAAAACGATTCAGATTCACCATGAGAGTTTATAATTTCTTATTCTCTATAAATGGACTAAAGGTTTATAATTGCGAACTAATTGGACAGCATTTACATATATAAATGTGATAAAGTTTTTTTTTTTTTTTTAATGAATAAAATATGATTTTGATTTTAAATGCTATAAATACAATTAAATTTTTAAGGAGATTTTTGTAGGACACGAGGTGGCATCCTTTTGTGAATTCTTATTTGAACAACAAACAAATATTTTTCTAAACTATTTAACGACAGTACATTATGGGTTGATACCTTTTTTATATTGAAAAATTGTGAAGTGTAGGTAACTACTATTAAAATTAAAACCTATTCTAAATCTAAGAAATTTGTGCCTGCACGTGTTTTAGTTTAGTGAAATATTTTAATTCTATCAAATAAAATACTAAACTTAAAAATAACTTGAATACAAATTGAAAATCATTTGAGTCTGATAAAATGAAAATGTTTTAATTAAAAGCACTATATTCATACATACGAAAAACTATAGGAATGTCTACATTAAATTCCTGGATTGTTTCAAGTCTTACTCTGTGTAGTTAGGATAGATGGTAGGAAAGTATTCTAACAGGGGTTGAAATTTATTATCCAAAAGCACTAAGGAGTGGTTACGCAAATTTTTCTAGCTCTAAAATGCTTGTATTGGTTTCGTGTCAACACACAATCCGAGGTTCTATTCAAAACTAACATTACGGATGAAGTACACAAAAAAGGCGTTGCGTCGGTCTGTTTGTCTGTGTGTTTTATCATTCGTCCATCCATATACTGTACATATTGATCTAGGCCTTAAAGTTATGAACGTATTTGCTTGAATTTTTTTGGAACAGAGCACGTTTATGCGATTCCCTAGATGAGAAATCTAGAACGAATAGTTGCCATTATAACGATTTTGTTATTCGCCCTACTGATTTCCATTAAGTTTCGCATATCTAATGACAAAATCAATTGAACTAACACTGCATTTCAGGTTTTTTTTTCACAAGAAAATCGCAAAAAGTTCCATAAACTTTGATACAAAAAAAACTGCTAGTCGGATGTAAGCCATGCATGTTGTTAGATGTTAATGGCGTTTAATATTGCTTAGTGTGGAAAATTCTAATCTTCATATACAGTACCTTTAGATACTGTGGTTGATATCTCTGTACATTTTTTATAAAGAAAAATGATATAAAAATATTTTATTGTATTGTTAAAATAAACTGTAAGGTGTTTTGCATTTGAGACACGACCAAGGAACTACGACTTGGGAATGGCCGCGAATTCTAACATTTCATTCACATGAGCGAATTTTCATACAACATGGACGAGTAAAATAAGTGACCTTTGAACGAACTTTGTATTCGCCGGTCTGTGGAATGCGTCCTAATGTTTTGGATTGCGAACTTATGTTTGATAATTCGCAGACGGGTAGTTATGAGTAGCGTAAAAAATACAGGGTTTTCCAATAAGAGGTGTTATTTTGATATTCAAATAAAAATGGCATTTTTTGAGATAAATGATCGGATGTTTATTTCATTATAAAGAGGAAGGTATGCCGTTAATAATGAAACACAACATCAGCCAAATGGCCGCCACGACCACGCTTACAGGACCATATCCTTTTCATGAAATTTTCCATAACCAAATCGCAAAGTGGCTGCCCTATGTCCTCGATAGCCTCACGAATTCCATCTTCGAGGTCTTGAATCGACGCTGGGCTATTGGCGTAGACCTTATCTTTCACGTGGCCCCAAAGGAAGAAGTCGCAAGGTGTTAAATCACAAGATCTCGTGGCCAATTGTGATCACCTCTTCGAGAGATAACACGGTCCGGAAACTTTTCCCGTAAAAGATCGATGGTTTCATTGCTTGTGTGGCACGTAGCGCCGTCTTGTTGAAAGTAAACGTTGTCCAGATCAATACCATCCAATTCCGGCCATAAAAAATCATTAATCATCTCTCGATAGCGCAATCTATTGACCGTAACTGTTGCTCCAGCCTCATTTTCGAAAAAGTAAGGTCCAATGACTCCAGGACCCAATCAGCAAAGACACGACGTTGTTGATGATCAGCCGGCTTGAGTTCTTGTGTTAACTGAACTTTATAAGCCTTAAGACCCAAGTTTTTATGCAAAATACGGTGTAATGACGTTTGTGGAATGCCTTATTCCAAAGAACGACGAGGAATGAACAAACCTTGGTTTTCTTCAACACTTTGGGCTACAACAGCAATATTCTCAGTGGTTCTTGAGCGACGTGCACGGGTTTTATTCTTCACATCACTAACTTGTCCCAACAGCTCGAATTTGTCCACCAATTTCTGTATTGCGGTCCGACAAGGTGCTTCACGACGACCCAAAAATGTTTTAGTTTTACGAACCGTCTCTGCCAAATTGTCACCATTTTTATAGTGAATTTTAATAATTTCAATGCGCTGTTGAAGCGTGTATCGTTCCATTTTTATTAATGGCGTAGTCAAATGTCAAAAAATGACAGCTTCAAAAGTGACAGCTACCGAAATAGCGGGCTATTCAAAATAACACCTCTTATTAAAATAAAAAATTTCCTTTTTAAATTAATTTTACGAAGTGTTTTCTGATAAAACTTGATGATTAGATTATTTATTCACTTCGTCGAAGAGTTGATATTATTTGTTATAAAAATTGCTGTAAAAGATTCATTCCTATTCGCAGGCCACAGCGATAACTTATTTATAACAAACAATTTAACAAATAAAATAACTTAACTAACAGTAGAACTAATGCAATTTTCTAAAGTAATAGGTGGGATACAAAAATAAATTGAGTTTCGAAATAATTAGGGAAAGATTATAAAACACTCTTAACTCACCTCTATTCCGAGAGTTTACTTAAAAATGGAACAGAATTCGCGAGATAAAGTTTCTGATTAATAAAAAAAATGGGGCAAATTCATAGTCAAATTTTAAACCCAAGCCTAACTAAACTAGAGTCTAAATTTTAGATCCAGGCTAGACACAGCTGCTATCCATTAAAAATTTGGCAGCTCTATGTTTAGCTAGAAACAGGTCTAAGAGGATATTCTACTACAATTTCCCTTCAATCTGTAAAAAAAAACCACTGCCAGCAGCTGTTGTCTCGTTATTTTGTTATTTTTGTGCAGATTTAAATATTTTGGAATACGCTGCTTGTGGATGGAAAAGAATTGAAATTGTTAAGGTTTGGTTGAAATATTTGCAATTATTCTGCTGATTTTTTTTTTGTTTATTTTTGATAGAGTAAAAAACAGCTTAAACATACCTTTTGTCGTGTTTATTGTTAGACTCCATCGGGTTATCGTTCAAAAATGGGTTTAAACAGGAGTTTAGTTTAGCACAGACAAATCAGAACTTATCGAAGAACTATGAATATATCCCAATATGTTGGAGTAATAGTTAAATTGGCGTTTATAAAAACATCTTCTAAGAAAATCTATTACAAAAAAAGAAATCTCCTGTGTTTTATATTCTGTATGTTCCCAATAATGTCTGTCAATTATTTGTGTTTATTATTATTTTAATTTTGAATATAATACAATATCTTAGCAAAAAAATACGTAAAAAGAGTGAGGTATAAATGACAAACAAATCTATTACTTTTGACTATTACTTTGCTTAAACATACCCTCTTCGGTGAGTTAGCTTATTTGAAGTTGTGTATAGTAAACGTCAGTTAGCCGACGTTTTGTTTATTAATGCATTTAATGCCCGATTCAGAGATAGCTATCGCCGCTAGTTCACGTTTATTAATAAGGCGGTTAACTTTTAGAGGTTTAACAACAGGCTATTTTGCTGGGACCAAATATGGATACTTTAAAGATCCTGATTCATGTAGAGATGAGAAGATATTTGGTCCGCAAATTGATTCTTGAGGAACACATTTCAAGACTGATAAAGCTGAGGAAAACGGGTGGAAGCACTGACATTTTTTTTCTTCTTTTTAAACAAATTATCTGCAGAAGATGAAAAGTTAAGTCTGTGCAGTCGCTCAAATTGTGCTACCGATTGTATTAAAAGCTTTTTAAGCATATCCAGCAAAACTTAAAAAAATTCACTTTATTGACATCAACAGCTAGATTGAAAAAGTGAAAGTATACTGGCTGTACTTAGAAAGGTAAGTATTTATTTGTATACAAATTGAGCTGAATTCCTTGTTTTTGGTTCAAGGATTATCCTAGCTTGCTTCCAAAGCTTGTGGGGAAGATCCCAATTGTAAGCCAAGAGTTAAACAAATATCTAATATTAGTCAAAACCAAATGGTAGTAAAGTTTTAACAAAATCATGGTGTATACCAATAATTCAAATTAATGTTTGACATAAGCTTCGAGTCCCGTACACTGATTGAAAAAAACATCATTAGCATAGAACGCAACACCATCGCCAATGCCAGAGAAATCCATTGTACAAATTTTTACTATATTCTGATAAATATAAATTCGAATTTTACCAAAAATATTCCCAAGAAAAAAAGAAAATAAATTGACAAGGTCCTCACTAGTCAACTGATGAGTGAAAGTGAGATCGCAGGGACGAAACGACATTTTTTTAAGGACTAAAGGCCGTTAAAAGCTATTTTGAATCAAAAATTCATCAAGTCCAATTAAATAGTGCGAAGTCTTCTACTTGGCTGATGTATTTTAGCATAGTTTATAGAATTTGCATTATAAAACCTTCATAAAGAAAATAAAAAGATTTGTGTAGGTCAGCTGATGCTTCTGGTTATCTTTGGCAAAAATATTAGCACTTAGAGAACGTCAATCCTTCGAGAGTCCTGTTTGTTGTTTGATGGAATTTCCTCTTGAACTAATTTTATTGGCTTACGAGATGGAATCAATAAAATAACAAGAACATTGACCTGCTTTGTTGTTTTTAAACTTTATTTTCTTCGTCCGAAATAACTGCAGAAAACAACCCTTTTGCTGTTTCAATTCTAGAAACATTTTTAAAATGGAAATCAATTATTTCTAAAGAATTTGGCTTTTATTTTTACTCTTTTTTTTTCATCTAGAAATGATATTTTAAAAATGTTTCCTCTTAATTTGTGAAAACTTGGCATCCTTTTGAGAGAAACGTCGACAATAGTGTTTCTCATAACTTTTTTTTTGTTGGATATGTGCGCGTTCAACGCATATCTGAATTTTCAGAATTCTGAATTTTTGGAACTTCTGATTGGCCAACTCTCATTAAAAGTAAGATGTCATCTGAATTTTCAGAACTTTGTACGACAACTCGCCAATTAAAGCTCTAAAAATTCAGAATTCTGGAAATTCAGATATGCGTTGAACGCACCCAGTACTGAAAAATAAAATGATACCTTAGCTCAGGTGGTAGAGCAACTAACTTATAATCATGGGTCAAGCGTATTATTTATTCTATGAATTTGCTTATTAAATTTGTATCTTACGATGTGCCAAATAAAAAAATATTGAATTTCCGCGAATTCTTCTACCTTCGATTTTTTCTTTTTGGTATTCAAGCTTACTAAATTTTAACACTGAACCCGGAGGTAATTTCTCCAATGCAGCATGCCTATACAAAAGGCAAAAGCGTAGAAACAGTACTTCACTGTGTTGTTAATACAATTGAAAAAACCCTCAGAGACAAGGAATACACTCTTGCTGCCTTTCTGGATATTAAAGGAGCATTCAATAATGTGGAAAGCGATGCAGTTAAAAGAGCCTTTTAAGACCTGAATATAGAAAGTTCAATTATAAATTGGACTATGTGCATGTTAAGAAACAGGCATATAAACACAGGACTTCGAGAATCACGTGTATCCACATCTAGAGGAACACCCCAGGGAGGGGGGATACTAGTTATGAACGAAATTCTTGTAAAATTAAAATATAGTGGAGTCAAAGTAGTAGCCTATGCTGACGACCTAGCACTACTTGCGACAGGAAAATTCCCATCCACTATTATTGAACAAATGGAGTATGCCCTTTCAAAGGTCAACAACTGGACAAAGAACTGTGGTCTAATGGTTAATCCATTGAAAACAGAATTGGTTTTCTTCACTAACAGAAGGAAAATACCAATGTTTAGGGTACCATCAATAGAAGGGACACCACTCAAAATCTCAGATCAGGCCAGATACCTTGATGTGATCCTAGACAAGAAACTGAACTGGTGTCTTAACACTAAAGAAAGATAAAAGAAATCTATGGTCGTATTCTATTCCTGCAACAGGATTTTTGAAAAATCCTGGAAACCCAACCCAAAAATTATCAAGTGGATGTACACGGCAATAGTTAGACCGATACTAACCTACGGTAATCTAGTTTGGTGGAATGCGACTGAGAAAACAACAAACCTGAAAACTTTAACAAAAGTTCAAAGATAAGCATGCGTAGGTATTACAGGGGCGTTGAAAACCACCCCCACAGCGGGGCTGGAAGCGATACTCAACTTGAAACCCCCAGATCTATTCGGGCAAGAATCAGCAGCATACGGTGCCTTGCGACTAAGCCAGACTAAATGCTGGAAACAAAGCACAACGGGTCATACTCAGATTCTTCAGAGATATGTAGGAAATAATGTTTTCACAGCCTACACAATACCTAATTTAAACTTCACTACCTCATGTCCTAATAGGGGGAATGGAAAAACAACCAACTTCTCAGTAACGAATCTACGATAACTGTCTTCACTGATGGTTTTAAGATGGACACTGGAGTTGGTGCAGGAATTTTCTCGGAAACTCTGGGACTAGCTAGCTCCTTCAGACTTCCGGACTTTTGCAGCGTCTTCCAAGCTGAATTCTTAGCAGTGACCAAAGCAGCTACGCAAATATCAATGATGGTGATACCACGAGCTGACATCACCCACTTTATTGATAGCCAAGCAGCAATCAAAGCAATTTTTGCCACCGAGATCCATTCGAAGCTTGTAACTTGCTGTCGCGAAGAACTTAGGGTTCTTGGTATGCAGCATAACATTAGACTCTGCTGGGTTCCTGGTCACAGTAATGTGCAAGGAAACGAAAGAGCTGATGAGCTGGCGAGAACGGGATCGTCGTTTGATTCAAGTCAAGCAGAACCACATATTAAAGTACCAAACTGTAACATCAAACAGGATATTATTAACAAAATTTCAGAAAAAACCAATGAAAAATGGAACCTGCTTGAAACATGCGCCAAATTTCAATAAGCAGAAGACTGACAAAATTATGCAAATGAACAAAAAACATCTTCATTATTATTTATTGTACTATTCATACTAGAATGTCAGTTTATTAGACTTGACCATTCTTTATTCCGTCAATTTCATTGAATTTTTGAACAACAACACCAACTTAAACAGCAACTTGAAACAGCTGTTTGAAGGGGTGCCAAGCCACCTATCATCAGTCTCCTCTTATTAGTGGTGCTGGGCTTTAATCCAATTTTATTATGAAAAACTTTCTACATGCACCACTAATAAGAGGAGACTGATGATAGGTGGCTTGGCACCCCTTGAAACAGCTGTATCTCTAGCCAAAATAAACGAATTATAAATTAATTCGTAAACAATTGGTGGTAGCACCTTTAAGTTGTTGTTGTTGTTCAAAAATTCAAAAAACATCTTCGTTCCCTTGTCTGCATAATCACCGGACACAACCTACTGGGATACCACAAAAAGACGTACTGACGACCTTTGCAGGGTGCAGCGATGAAGAAGCACATGTCACTGCCCAGCACTCTGTCACTTAAGAAAGAAACACGTAGGAAATCATTTCTTTGATGACTTAGAGGATCTTTCTAGAACTTCGTCAACTCTAAATGGCTTGACTGCTAACAGAACACATAGGTTTTTACTTTTAATGGGATACAATTTCCTAGGGTATCACAACGGATCTACATCAAATCAAATGTCAGCCGTTCTACCTAACCTAACCTACTAAATTTGATAGAAGTTGAGCCTAGAATCGTCTCCTAAATACAGCTTTTGAAAAGTTATCAATTTCGTCGAACAGGGAAATTTTCACCAATGTTTTGTTTTTCTCTTTTCCTCTTCAAATTTTAGCAAATTTTAACTTTCTCTATTACCATGCCCATGACACTGAGTCAAAATATAAGCGTCTGCCCACTTCGACATACATACTTTTATTTTCCTTTGATTTATTTAGAAAAAAAGTAAGTTTACAATGATACATTACGGCCCAGTTTTTCAGTGTAACTCACCACCAGAGTTAGTTAACTCTAGAAGTAAATTATTCCATCACAGTTAACTTAGCAAGCAGTTTATCAGTGATGGAGAACGCACACGGAGCGACTAAACAAACTCGGTCAATGGCATCGTTTGTAACTCAACAGTTTTTTACAGTATCTAGAATTGAAGTTAAAAATTAATAATATTTTAAATAAATTAAATACTTATGTAAATAAATATTTTATATTAAATTAATTTCATAAATATTAAATAAAGCAAAAGTTTTGTTTTTACTGAAATCAACATATTTTATAATTAATAAATAATATGCGTTAATTTGGCTTTCGTGCATGACTATCGTTTAACATTTTGCTTTAGCAAATTATGTTATGCTCGCCCATGTTCTGCATTTCATACTCAACCGAATTGAAATCGATTTTAAATTTCATGTTCTACAATTCCTTCGTTTTCGAAAATTTCGCAATTACTTCGAACTGTCAAAATTGAAGATGCGCATCCATTTTTAATTGTTTTATGAAGTGAAATTACACTGTGAATGAAAATGGATTCAATATTACTGGCACTTTTAATTGAAAAAAGAATGTGGAACTCTATGGAAACAATTTAAAGAAAAATTTTGCGAGAGAAATTTAACATAATAGATTTGCCTGACATAGCGTGAATACCTTACTATGACGTATTGTTCTGATGAATTGTTTGTTATTTTTTGTGGAAAGTCTTAAATGTTGTTTCACATTGAGCACAGATGCGTTCTTATATGTTTAAGGGATACCGCAATCCAACTTATCATGGAAATAACTGCAACTGCGTCAATTCCACAATAATTCACAACTCGATCATTAATTTTCGTTATGATTTTGACTAAGCAGGTGCCTACTCTCAAAAGTTTGTTTCATAAGTTTTGTACTTGCAGAAGTATTCATCTCGATACAATTAAATACAGGGAACAAAGCTCAATTACTTTAGAGCCCTGGTAAAAAATGCCTTAGCCAATGAACCGAGTTCAACTAGTCGACCAAAACCTAAACTGATGCTCTACCACAACCACAAGTAAAAAGAACATTGCTTTTAAAAACAAAATTAACTTAAGCTTTTCTTTGTAATAAAACTGAATCTGAAATTCCGTAATAGCCTCTTAAAATTTGCTTTTGACATCTAATTTTCGTCTATTTGATTTGTACAAATGTAGGTATCTACATTTCTTTTCTGGGCCGCAAAAAAAAAAAATTATATTTTCTCCAAATTGTATGATAAAGACATTTTGTTTTTCAATGGGCTCGGAAAATTGAATTTTTAACGTCAATCGATGTTTTATAAATGCAAAGTATTATTATCTTATTCAGCTTTGTTAATATCCCGAATCCCTATATTGCCGAAATCAAATCTGTGCAATGCTTTTAACATGACTGTGGCTGGCATAGTGCCTCTGCCTCTGCCTTTGCCTCTCCATCACCATCTTTATCCAACGGATGTCATACACTTTCCCTTTAAGAGTTCATTGCCTTCATTAACTCGCTGACGATGCCTTGTATTTCAAGCCAAGCCTCTCTTCATTACAATTCCCTGGCGTTTTCCATTCCAACAGAAGCGAAATAAGTTTTTTTTGTTTGCCTGCCTCGGATTACAACAAATTTGCGTTGCTATTTTCTCGGGGGTGGTTGAAAGTAACAACAACGAAACGACACAAATGGTGGAAAAACAGGACGGGATACGTACGGGAAACTTTGACTGCGGGTCATATCCATATCTTGTATCTCGTTCCGTTCGAGCAAAAGTAAAGTGTGCCATGATATGGTAATAGCGCGTTTAAATGAATTACAATTTGCATACAAGTTATATTAAAGTATGCATAGCTGTATGTGCGTTTGCAAGGACAGTTTTTTCCTCCATTTGCTTTTTCGATGCGAAAAGTTTAAAAATGTTCAACTTTTTCCTTGTTGCTTTATTGTGGTATTTTCTTGGATTGCGTACTTAGTGTTTAAATTATTTCGTATAAAAAATGTTTTTCAACGCGTCCGCAAGATTATACAACCGGGACCGGGAATGGGATGGTGACCAAGAGCGGCATCGGTGTTGGAAGGAGAAATGTTATGCGGAAGACTTTCTGATGGAGAGGATTCTTTGTTCCGATTTGCATGCTACTATATATAGCTGCTTGTTTTGGTAATGGGAGAAATATTTCTTTTTGCTTCTTATTTTTCTGAAGAAGACAAGAAGTTAAGTGGATATAATTTATTTCACAGTAGAATATTAGTTATAAATAAATTCAAGTACTTACCTACAAGTTGAACTAATTTTTCACTAACATAAGGCGCAATGATGATGGTGAAGGCATTAATTTTTTGTTTTAAGTAGGTAGATTTTTGAAAATGTTTGAGGAACAAAACGGTTCTATATGTATCTGTTTTGAAAAGTTTTTCCATTTTGACATTGGCAGTAGGTATATTTTATTTTAGGGAATATTTGTTACTGACATTTATTATTATTTTTTTTTGGGGGCTTTAGCTTCTCTTGCTCATCAGTTTCCCTAAATACATATGATTTTTGCACGCATTTAATGTTTTTTTTTTGGGGTCTTTCACGTCTTTCTCGTTTGTTGGATCTTGACAGCAAAAACAATTTCCCAATGTCAGAATTGCTTAAATTTAATTACACCAATGAACAAAAATAGAAACATCTTACACTATCTCCGGTTTTTTCGATGACTTAAAACTAGCAACATTAAATTCTCAAAACTGTAAATTTTTTAACGGAATTGATCAGATTGGGTCTAAAATTCATTTTCAATAAAAAACGATTCCATCGCAAGAACTTGCTCTTGTGGTAAACAACTGTATGTAGCCACACACAGACGATGCATTATATTATGATAAATGTATAATTTGTTAAAAAAAAATTATTTAAAAATGTTTAAATACTAAAGACGTATTGTTTAAACTTTTGAGAATCACCAGATTGCAAAATTATAACAAAATCGTTTTAACCATCAAAAATATATTCCCATTCGTTAATGACCTAAAAATATAACCATTTTCTCAAGAAACCTGGAATGCCCGTTTCCGTTATGTGATTTTTTTTTTGCCAAGGACCTGAAACGCAGTTTTCTTACAATTACTTTGGTCATTTAAGGTACGAAGTTTAATCAAAATCGTTAGAGCCGTTTTCGAGGAAAATTGTAAAAAAAAGCATGACAGATACCCATTTTAGATGAGCTAAAACAAAAATTCGTGTTTTCCCTCTAGGCATAATCACATACAAATGCTTTGTTCCAAGTTTGAAGCAAATCGGTCCACCCGTTTAGGCTTTAGCTAAGAAAATTACAGTATTCGTATGGATTCACAGACCGACGACGGCGACGAACGGAAACCCACTTTTTCGGACTTTTCTATCGTCCTAGAGTTAATTTTGATTACAACCTATATACACATTTTTTTCATACAAAACCAATACTCGCCCTTAAAACCAAGTAAAAAAATGCATATCACCGAATTCAGAATCCTCAAATCAGTAAGTTTTTTAAATTTTGTCGCTAAAATTAAAAAAAACCGACCACTGTGAGTCAATCTGCTGAATGATGCTATAATCGAGTGAAACGGTGTTCAAAAAAGACTTGAAGTGGAACGTTCGATGAAAACTAATATGTGTTGTCCAACAACATGAGAAATTACAAAAAAAAACAGTACCTACACATTTTGACTGTTTTTGATTTTTCCTTATTAATTAAAAAGTGAACAAAAACGAACGTAATTTTTGAAAAACTTAGAAAAAACACACTTTTTTTTAAATAACTTTGTTACAACTAACTTGCTATCCAGGACTTGTCCGTGTGACCTCCTATCCTAGAAATTGATCTGAAAAAAATCAAATAATTCGATAACTCAACCATGATTTGATGTTTCCATACAAACAATCGATAACAAAGGGATGAGTTAGTCCGGTAACACAGTTTTTGAAGTTAAGCAGTGAACATTGGCTGAATGTAGTTGTTGTTTGATTTAACATGGTTTTGTCCGACCTCCGTTTTGGCATCCAATTCTCTTAGGACTTAAACCATGTATAATGAGTCGCTAATCGCTATATATACCTTTAAGAGTGTAAGACCTAAGGTCTCTTAAATGCAACCTGAATTGCGCTGCACTAATTAGAAGGAATAGAAGAATAGGAAAGAATTTTTGCTGGACTGAGACGTATGGGTTTCACTATTTCATGGAATTCCACGGAGAAGGCGTCCAGTTGTAACCAGTTGTAACTGAGGGAATATAGAAAAGTGTCGCACCCACACCTCTAAGTTAGAAGTCAAGCACTACATTCACTGTGCCATTGCCACCCACATTTTGCATTTGCCGTGAAAAATTTTGTTGGACAACTTCAGATTGGCGTTCAGCAACCCAAAAAACAAAAAGGGAGTCACTTAACATTACAGAACTTTCTATTCAAACACATTTAAAAAAAAAGCACCTATTATTTTTGATAGATGACAACAATTTTCCGCCTAATCTGAATTGCTAAGGGGAGAAGCACTTATTCATGACATACATATGTTCTCTTGGGTGATTTGTCGCTTCCTCGAAAGAGGCAGTAGGCGGTTTTTTTTTAATTTATTTAGGTGGACAAGGATGGGAATCGAACATAGACATCCAGCTATAACTATTACGTCTCTGGTCGGTAACTATTTATCAATGTTTAATATGTATGTGTCAAGTTGTAAATCCTGATGTTTCATAATGCAACGAGAAAATGAAACGTCAGCATGACGAGTTCTCTTCGTAATTATTGTACTCTCTTAAAAATCAATTTCAAACAGTAAAATAATGCACAATGGAGTGTATCTCGTCAACATGTTGCTTCAGTTTTTCGATTTTTTGAATAATTGATGTGAAAGTTAAAGTGATATCATTCATTTATAGTGAATTATATTTGATGTTTCGAAACTTGTTTTAAAGAAGAAAAAATGCTAGCAATTTTGAACCTTTTAAAATTTTTGACTGGAGAATAACATAGTTTCTTACAAGAATTTTGTATTCCAAGGAGAAGACCTTTGAAAACTAAAAATTATTTAAAATATCCAAATTCCGAAGAAAAATTTCAATATTAAGCTAAATATTATCTTTAAAGCTCCTACATATGACCTTCCATATATAAGAGAATTATATTTCCATATTTAAGAGAAATTCTCTTTATGTATATGAAAGAATTTTGTTCAAGTACAGAGAAATAGTTGAAATAATTTTTAACCTTCTTAAAAAATAATTCAAAGTCAACAATGTTTTACAACTGAATTTCCGAAGAACACTTTCAAAAAGTAAATCATAATATGTGCAGGACTGCGTTGCAGGTACTTGTTCTTGTGATTCAAGTCTTCAAAATGTTCCTAGTAATTGGTTTGTTAAAAAATATAGACGTAGGGGTCTTGCAAAATTAATTCTGGAAAAAGCTTGTATGAATAGTAGGTATGTCAGTACTTAGGATTAATCTAGTAAAATTATCTCCTAAACTAATGTTGAGGAAATCATTTGAGTCCTTAACAAATGGAAATAGAGAAAATAAGTCCATTTCAGATATTAACTAATTCGTTTATATTATTTTTTATTAATTTGTATGCTCTGTTTCAAATTTGAAGAAAATTTAATTAACCCCAGGTCTGTGTATAGCTTTAGCCAATAGCTTCTTGAGAATATGGTCTTTGCTTTGATTACAAATTGATTTTTTTTATTACAAAACCAATACTTTCCCTATAGAGCGCAAGTGAAAATATCACTCATACGCCCGCGTCATCTACACAAGGCTTTGAATTTATTCAAATTTAAGTTTTATTTTGACAATTTATGCGCATGAAACCAACCATCCTCATAGTTATGCCATTGCACAGAGTGGCAGCAACTACTACAAAACAAAAATAATATAAAAATGTTTTATTCAGGATGCGTTCCTGTGATGATGCACTACTCTTTTAAATACTTCCTCTAAGCACAAACTGTTTTATGAGATTTTGTCTGTGTTTGTTTGTGTGTCTGTAACAGACAAACTACAGGTGTTGCGCTCCAAGCTACTGCTACAACATAACCCGCAGATATTACTTTTGGTGTGGTAAGTTCAAGGATAAAAGTCTGTGAACTGCTGTTTTGTGTATACGAGTATAAGTAGATGAGTTTGTGTGTTAGTGTCCCTACTCTACAAATACCTTGAGAACACGGACAAAGCACAAAGAATCTGTTTCGAAATAGGTGTAGGTATACTAAATATAATGTGTAAGCTGAGGTGATGGTGGAATGAGTGTAAATGCTGTTTACATTATTGCGAGCACAGAACAAGGATGAAAATCCTTTCAGAAATCTTGTGACCCACTTGATTGTTTTCTAACACAAACATATTGCCTCTGGATACCTTAAAAAGGAAATTTACGATTTGTATTTTTGTGTGGAGTCAAGTGGTTCGAAATAGTGAACAGGAACTGGTTTTGATTCTACTTGTGCTGGCTGATGCAATAAGAGGATTTTTTTGTGAAATGTAAAATTGGTTGTCTGTCAAAAAAGGATTTCGGTAAATAATAGTGGTTTTAAAATGAGATTAAAATTTGAAATCGCTTCACAAGGTAAGATGGAGGTCAACAAAAAAAATTAATAAGAAGCAAAGTAAGAACCAAATTCTGTAAAAGGAAAACTTGATGTGATGGATTAATTTAGGAAATGGTTAACATTTTTTTAAAAAATCAATATCGTATAAAAAAAAATCCAAGTAGCATATTTAGAAGAATGTAATATCTGACTTAAAAAAAAAACATGCACGACTTGATCGCACGAACTTGCCCTTGTGGTTAACAACAGTGTGTAAACACACATTAAAGGAGTCAAAAGTACTATACAAATTATTTTTTGTTTATAAATAAATATTTTTAAAAATATTTAAATGCATTATTGTTTATATATACTATTGAGAAGCATCAGATTGCAAAAATAAGACCGTTTTCTCAAAAAAACGAGCAAAACCTAATTCCGTAATGTGAATTTTTTTGAGAAAAACTTGAAATGCAGTTTTTCTTAAAATTGACTTGGTTATTACAGGTACAAAGCTTAAACAAAATTGTTTGAGCCGTTTTCGAGAAAATTTGAAGAGACCAAAATATTTGTATGGCAGAGTTACCCGTTCTAGATGAGCTAAAACAAAAGTTCGAATTTCCCCTCTAGGGAATTACATAAAAATGCTCTGTACAAAATTTCATGCAAATCAGTCCACCCGCTTAGCCTCTAGCTCAAATTACAGTGGACGCACAGACGCACAGACGCACAGACGCACAGACGCACAGACGCACAGACCGGCGGACGGCATGACGAAACCCACTTTTTCGGACTTCTCGATTATCGTAGTGTTAGTTTTGATTATAACCTCGAACATTTTGTTTACACGAAACCAATACCTGCCCAATAGAGAAAGTAAAAAGCAAAACTTTACAGGGTGTCCCCTAATTTTTCAAGTATAATTTGGGAAATTGCTCAGTTAGGGTCTATCTCCAATATGTTGACATCATTTATCGGGGATCTTATATAAAGCTTAATTCGGTGTACATTGAACCTTGTGAATGGAAATTGCACTATTAATATACTAATAGTAGAACTTTGTTAAGAACTTATTTTTCAGAAAGAGCAAAATTTAAACTTCATAAAATAAAATAAAGTTTATATCTTGTTTGAGTTTTCATAGATATCTTATTTCTAAATTTCTAAGCAAGTTCCTTTTTTACTGCCCATCACAATTTTTGACTTTGAGGTCAGTTATCTCGAGGAAATACGTAATTAATAACAATTTTTCCTATTTGTTTCTTATAAGCATAGTTTGTTATGAAAAAAGAAATCATTAACAAGCCTGCAGAAAAACTCATAGATTTTATGACGAAGTTATGAATAACCCCAGACTCCTTCAATATTCTGAGAACCCATTCATCAAGGCGTCTTGTTATTCTCATTTAAATTTTCCATCATACAAAAATTGTATCGAATTGTTCCAGGATACAAAATAATTCTCCGAGATTTTGAAAAGAAAAATGATAAGTGACCTTTAATTCAGCTTATAAATATGTTATTCATTTGTTATAAGGCATTTTTTTTGCTTTCAAAAACGTGTTTCCTTCAAAGACTTATGTATCCTGTTTTGGTTTCCATTATAATGTACCATTTTTGCTTCCACCACAAAAAAATGAATTATTTTAAAAGTACTCAGAAGAAAAGTCATCATCGATTTATGATGAAAATGAAAACAAACAACAAAATACATTTTTTTTTCTTTAATTTTCCCTCAAACGTAATTCCAAGAAATATGTATCCGGGCCCGTGCCCGCCCTCATTACATCCGTTTAAATGATTTTCAAAGTGTTCAATACCGCAAATAAGACGATTACTTTCATAATCACATTATTTCAATAAAATCTTCAACATTAGTTCTATAACGAGATAACTTTGCCATTAAAGGCTGTTTGAAGGTACAGCTCTATCACTGCGATAACTTTTCAAAAATCCGAACCAACACAACAAAAAAATAAAAAAAAAAAAAAAACTGTGTTCTACGTGCTGACCACTAATGTCACGAAGTTTTCTCTTACCTTGCTTGATAATCTTTTCATCCAACAATATGAGTAAAAGGAAATGAAGGTTCAAAGTGTGATGAAGAAAGAAGCGAGGTTAAGACTTTTACATTATTTTTTTTTTTTTTACTTTTTCCAAGATGAAAACTTCAAAGAAGAGGATTTTTTAAATGAATAAACCTAGGGCCATTTGATGCTTTACACAAATCCCAAAGCCCATAAAAGGTTAACATTACATGAAAAGTGTGAGTTTTTTTCCATTTAATTAAATATATGTATTTCCTTCAAGAAAACCCTCATTTTGCAACAGTGATGATGAAAAAAGGCTTTAAAAAGATTTAAATTTGTATTGAACTCATAAATTACAGGGTGGGCCAACTACCAATTTTTTCCATGACGTGTGGTTTTCAATCTGGCAATACTTTTTTCGGAGTTGGTTGATTTATGGTCAGTTTGGTTTGCCATTTCATAATGAATAGACTTATTCCTGAACAACGTTTGCAAATTGTGCAAAATGGGCTCGAAACGAGATCGTTGTTGTTCCCGATTTTCACAAGAAAATTTTATGCAGCGATGAAGCTCATTTTTGGTTGAATGGGTACGTTAATAAGCAAAATTGTCGTATTTGGAGTGATAATTATCCAGAAGCCATTGTTGAGACATCGTTACGTCCTCAAAAAGTCATTGTTTGGTGTGCTCTATGGGCAGAGGGAATCATTGGTCCATATTTCTTCAAAAATGAAGCCGGCCATAATGTTACAGTCAATGGGGAACGCTATAGAGATATGATTAATGACTTTTTCGTGCCTTAATTGGAGGATGTTGATGTAGACGACCTTTGGTTCTAACAAGACGGCGCTACATGCCATACAGCCAACGAAACAACCAATTTATTGAAGGAAGCTTTTGGTGGGCGCATTATCTCGCGTCGTCGGCCTGTGGCGTGGCCTCCAAGATCGTGCAAGACCGCTGGACTATTTTTTGTGGGGTTATGATAAATCGCTTGTCTACGCAGATAAACCCGAGACGATTGATGCCTTGGAAGAGAATATTCGGCAGGTTGTTGCTGACATACGGCCCCAATTGCTGCAAAAAGTGGGTGGGTGAATTGGGCCTCTCGGCTGGAATTTATTCGAGCCAGCCGTGGAGGCCACTAGCCCGAAATCATTCTTAAAACATAATGACAGACACTTGTCTTTATAACAATGCTAAATTCTTTGCCATAACATTAAATTGTATGCGTTTTATTTCTTCTTGAAAACCACAGGTCTAAAAAAAACAACCTTTATTATGGATATATTAGAAAGAGAAAACATTTTTATTAATTATGAAACACAACGTCGTTCAAGGGGCTGCCTCGGCTGGCTTCGCAGTAGCGCGTTATGTCACTCCAATTTTCCAAGACCTTGTTGCTGGTTTCGGGCTGTAGCTCACGGATTGCTTGGATGATATGGGCCTTAAGTGCTTGCATCGTTTACGGATTTTTAGCAAAACATCGTTCCTTCACGGTTCCCCACAAAAAAAAATTCCAAAGAGGTGTCAAATTGCAGCTCCGAGGCTGCCAATTGACATCGGCAAGACGACTGAGAACACGATTTAGTAATTTGCTGCGCAAAAGATCGACTGGGATCGATGGGTTGTGTGGCATGGGGCGTCATCTTGCATGAACCAGAGGTCTTCCTAATCCATGTCTTCAATTTCAGTATAAAAAAAGTTGGTTAAAATGGCTCTGTAACCCCCATCGTTGACCGAAACGTTGTTCCCAGCCTCATTTTTGAAAAAAAAAATGGTCCAATGATGCCACCACTCCACAATCCACACCAAACTGTCACTCTCTGTGGATGCATTGTCTTCTCGACAATGAAGTGCGGGTTTTCCGAGCCCCAGATGCGGCAATTTTGTTTGTTAATGTAGCCACCGCGCCGTGATGAAAATGCGCCACGTCAGAAAAGATGATTTTTCGCCTCTTCAAAAAACGCACTGTTTGGGCTACACAGCAGGCACTATGGAAATAAGTTTTCAATATTTCCCAACGTTGTTCAAGCGTAAAGCGACTCATATGAGGAGGTATGATATTTACTTTCTGTCAAGATTTCGAGCGGGAAAAACCTGTCAGTGTCAAAATAACTTATGATTTAAAAAGAAACCACTAAATGGCCCACCCGTTATATCTCTTTTAAATACAAAAGATTTCGAACTTCATCTTTTTTTTTCATTCAGCACGAAATTGAATTTTCAACTGAAAGGTCCGACGATTATGGACTTTTCTATTAATAATATAGGAAAACATGTCAACCAAGGAACTTCGTAATTCAGCCCTATCATTATTGCTGCTCTTAATCTTAAATTATAAGCCAAATTTATTCTGAACAACAAAAACCTTGACTATAGAATCAAGAGATACTCGAAAAACCACAACATGCACTCTGCACAGGTAGATGTTATAATAACCAAGGATTAAAAACTATTATTTTGAAAGTTAAATACTTTGTAACTACTTTACCTTGGCCCTCTTAAATATTAAGGTTGAGTGTGCTTGTATTATTTAAAAAAAAAAATATATAAAAGCTTTTTTTTTAGTGAAACTATTAATGTAATAATAATCCTTGAATGAAAAAGTTTCAAAGCAAAAGAAGTGGAAAACCCTTCAAATCTACAAACTCAAAAAAGTTAAATATGATTTAAGGATGTTTCCATAAAATAACTCCGAGTGAAATAACGATGCGTAACCTGTTGAAATTGCGCCTTATGACACTTAACTATATAGTAAAATAATGGCAAATAGTAGCATAGTAAAACTCGATGAGACTTGAGAACTTGTTCGTTATATCAGGGTTTCGTTATAACCGATTTTCAATTTTGTATTCTTTATTTAAAAGTGGTTATACTTTTTTATTTTAGTAAAACTTTTATATACTTATGAATGGGGTACAAAGTAATCTCCTGTCGACATTTTTGTTTTATGAGTTTCCCATCTATTTTCATCTCCATTTTGATAAACAAATTTTCATAGCATTTTTTTTTTTTATTTAAGTTCGATTCTTCAAAATTCTCCTTCATTTTATCTAGGTCTTTGAAAATGGTAAAAGCCGATACAGAAAACTCTTCTGCCAAATTTTTATTGGAATCACCAACTTCGAACCTCGAAATTATTGTAGACTATCAGACCCGCCCGGCTTCACTTAAAAATTACAGAAAAAATTAAAATAAATATTGAAGATACTTTTTTGTAATAGAATATAATTATGTAGCTTAAATTCACCCGCTTAATTCAACTTTTGAATGAGCAAAATAAATAAGAAACAATTGCGTGTCGTTTACCATAGCGTTTAATTAGTACCAAAGTACGATACATTTTTTTCTTTTTTGTTATTAACCATTTCTTTTTTTTCTAATTTATACATTTTGAAAAATTCATTATAGACTTTTGACCCACTTGGGTGGGTATAGAAAACCCCTCTCTACTTTGAATATTTCTTTGAAATTTTATCCTGTGAGCCGTGCATAGGTCCATCCCTTACTTTTTGCATAGAAACTCACAGACTGTCGTTCTTGAAGAGCAACGACTATTAATGTGCATGACTCACTCAGCACTATATTTACCTCTCGTTATTTTACTCTTATATTGACATTTTGCTGTGGGTACTATGAATTTCTGTCCATAGAAATAAAGGGTTTTCCAATAAGAGGTGTTATTTTGAATAGCCCGCTGTTTCGGTAGCTGTCACTTTTGAAGCTGTCATTTTTTGACATTTGACAAGTAGAAACTACGCCATTAATAAAAATGGAACGATACACGCTTCAACAACGCATTGAAATTATTAAAATTCACTATAAAAATGGTGACAATTTGGCAGAGACGGTTCGTAAAACTAAAACATTTTTGGGTCTTCATGAAGCACCTTGTCGGACCGCAATACAGAAACTGGTGGACAAATTCGAGCTGTTGGGACAAGTTAGTAATGTGAAGAATAAAAACCCGTGCACGTCGCTCAAGAACAACTGAGAATATTGCTGTTGTAGCCCAAAGTGTTGAAGAAAACCAAGGTTTGTTCATTCCTCGTCGTTCTTTGGAGTTAGGCATTCCACAAACGTCATTACACCGTATTTTGCATAAAGACTTGGGTCTTAAGGCTTATAAAGTTCAGTTAACACAAGAACTCAAGCCGGCTGATCATCAACAACAACTCCTTGAAATGCATGAAAATGATCCGGAATTTCATCGAAAAATCATCTTGACTGATGAGGCCCATTTCCACCTCGGAGGCTACGTCAACAAGCAAAACTGTCGCATCTGGGGCTCGTAAAACCCAAGAGTTATTGTTGAAAAGCCTCTCCATCCTCAACGCGTGACTGTTTGGTGCGGTTTATGGTCCGGCGGGGTCATTGGACCTTACTTTTTCGAAAATGAGGCTGGAGCAACAGTTAGGGTCAATGGATTGCGCTATCGAGAGATGATTGATGATTTTTTATGGCCGGAATTGGATGGTATTGATCTGGACAACGTTTACTTTCAACAAGACGGCGCTACGTGCCACACAAGCAATGAAACCATCGAAGTGGGGTTTGTCATGCTGTGCGTCTGTGCCTCAATTGTAATTTGGGCTAGAGCCTAAACGGGTTGAATTGATTTGCTTAAAAATTTGGTACAGAGCATTTTGATGTGATTCCTTAGAGGGAAAATTAGAATTTTTTTTTAGCTCATCTAGAACGGGTAGTTGCCATAAGTGCTATCATTCCCATCTGAGATAATGACTTATTTGCAATTTACATACAAATTTCTTCAATCGAAATTAGAGGATCATTGTGAATGTCCGGATTAATTAATGACAATTTATATCGAAGAATGGACAAAAAAAAATACAACAACAAAATGGAGTTTTGCGATGTAGCTCTTAAAAGAATAAGCTACAAAAACTTCGACTGGACGAAAAATGTTTTAAATTTTCTAAATTATTTATAAAAATGGTCCCGTAACATTAAAAAAAAAATTATAAAGATCCACCCAGCCGGATTCTAGATATAAGAGGTCAGACATAAAAGTGAAAAGTATACTCACTTTGAAATTCCAAGCAACTTGAACCACATAAGCAAGTTCATGCGATGCAGTCGTGAAAATTTTGTAACCTTATTATGGATATAATATCGAAGATGGGTGTATTGAGCTCAAAACATTAAGGGGTTCTAATTACATATGATCTCATTTCGTAAAAAGTTATCTCAAGCGTAATTTTGACCCGCTAGAATCTTTTGTCATCCCCTAGTTCGGCGGGGCTTAAAGCAAAATATTTCTCTACATTGACTGGATAAATATGTACCTTTTGAAACTAACAATTTAAGACTTATTGATACTTTCCCAGCGAAACATTTATAAGCAGTATAAGTTCAAGTTCGTACGACCCAACGGGGCATATTATATTTTGAATATGAATTCAATTATCAATATCGATTTTTTTTTGTTCTCATTCCCGAAAGAAAAAATAAAAATAATAATGCACAGGGGGAGTATTGAAATGTTTATTTTGAAGACCGGCGGCAAGCCTTAACCATATTAAGCGACTTAAGTAGGTACTTAATCATTCAATGGTTTCTTGATTAAGAGTTTTTATTTTAATGAACTTCTGCGTGATTTTCTTTTTTTTTTTTTTTTTTTTTTCAATGTTTAATTCCCGTTGATCTTTGACTGTGAAATTTGATTGATTGCCACCCTCTTTGTCGTCTGAAAGCGTTTTGTCCTTTATTTAATCATTTCCGATTTAATTCAAATGAAACAAAATTTTTAAATCGAGTTCTATTGGAGTTCTTTTGTATTGCCTAAATCAATTTGATTAACGATACTGTTTTTAAGAGTGGACTGGTTTGACAAAATTTAGTCATTTAGAAAAGAAAGCATTTTATTAATTAATTTGATTAATCTCATTATGGTTCTGCTTTGATTGACAAAATAATTTGGGTATAGATAAATATACTGGGTGGTATTTTGCCATGGTGATTTGCTCATCAGGAAGGTAAGTTATTAGAGCTTTAGGTTTGAGTGACGATCCATATAGCATTCTCGATAATTAATATAATCAGATTCAATTAGACGCCATCGCGAGCTTCATTAGAATTTTATGTGATAATAATAATAACAATCTTATTCTCAGCATACCACTGTGCTAACAAAATATTCTTTATAAATCTTGAATTAATTTTTTTTCTAATAATTGCCCTGCTTTAGCATTGTTCAATTTAAAAGACCTGTAAATCTCTTACGGAAGAAGAACCATTATCTTAATGAGTTAGGCTATTCTAATAACCTGTCTAATATTTTATTCTGCGAAGTTAAAGGGTAACAGAGATACTTTTTGAAAAGAAAATAATACATAAAAACTTATAGAAATCTTAAAAAACTAACTAAAAACCTGAAAAGCAGTTTTGTTACAATTTACTTTGTTCATTCCAAGAACGAAATTTAATCAAAATCGTTGAAGCCGTTTTTGAAAATGTATGAAAAACAAACAAAACTTTTGTATGGCAGGTACCAGTTCTAGGTGAGCTTAAACAAAAATTCGAATTTCTCCTCTAGGGAATCACATACCTAAAAATGCTCTGTACTAAATGTGAAGCAAATTTGGTCCAACCGTTTAGGTACTAACTTAAATTACAGTGGACGTACAGATGCACCAGACACACAGACGTATAGACCGACGACGGACAGTATGAAGAAACACACTTTTTTGGTCTTCTCAAAACTTACCTCAAAAACAGCAAGTAAAAATTATCACGACGAATCTTAATTCGTAAAGGAGTTATGATTTTTGCAACCAGAAAATTTGATTTGAGCCACTGTGGGCGGCGGCCGGCGCGCGTGGCGTTCTTCATTCTGAGGTCGAAACATTTTTAGAAGTTGCTTTAGCAATTCAAAGAACGAGTTTCATGCTTCTTTCCCATTTTCTCTAATCTTTAAAATTCTAAGCCACTTAACTGCCTGAACACAATGGAGACAGATCTGCAACTGGCGTTGCAGCCGGACTAACTGCCAACATTTGAATGCACATAATTTCAATGTTGCGAACACAACTCAACGTAGCTGCAAGAGTTCAATAACTTTTAACTTTTGCGTGCAACATTTTCAACATTTCAAAATTGATGGATGCAAACAAGCCAATTTCATCTCGATGAGTGTTTAAATAGGGGTTGAAATAAGTTTCAAGCTCTCTTCAATCCCTCATGTTATAGATATCAATGCTTTGCAGTCAAAATGTCAGCTACATTGTGGATACGTAAAAAAAGTACGTACGACACTTTTTGAAAACTATTGCAGTTGCAGCTCCAGTTCCAGTTGCAGCATTCTATTGTGTTCAAGCAGTAAATCACAAGACCAAGTTCTTGCGATCCAGTCATGCATTTTATTTTGTAAAGGGTTTTCCAATAAGAGGTGTTATTTTGATATTCAAAGAGAAATGTCATTTTATGAGATAAATGATCGGATGTTTATCTCATTATAAAGAGGAAGATATGCCGTTGATAATGGAGCACAACATCAGCCAAATGGCCTCCACGACCACGCTTACAGGACCATATCCTTTTAATGAAATTTTCCATAACCAAATCGCAAAGTGGCTGCCCTATGTCCTCGATAGCCTCACGAATTCCATCTTTGAGGTCTTGAATCGACGCTGGGCTGTTGGCGCAGATCTTATCTTTCACGTGCCCCCAAAGGAAGAAGTCGCAAGGTGTTAAATCACAAGATCTCGGTGGCCAATTGTGATCACCTCTTCGAGAGATAACACGGTCCGGAAACTTTTCCCGTAAAAGATCGATGGTTTCATTGCTTGTGTGGCACGTAGCGCCGTCTTGTTGAAAGTAAACGTTGTCCAGATCAATACCATCCAATTCCGGCCATAAAAAATCATTAATCATCTCTCGATAGCGCAATCCATTGACCGTAACTGTTGCTCCAGCCTCATTTTCGAAAAAGTAAGGTCCAATGACCCCGCCGGACCATAAACCGCACCAAACAGTCACGCGTTGAGGATGAATAGACTTTTCAACAATAACTCTTGGGTTTTCCGAGCCCCAGATGCGACAGTTTTGCTTATTGACGTAGCCTCCGAGGTGGAAAAGGGCCTCATCATTCAAGATGATTTTTCGATGAAATTCCGGATCATTTTCATGCATTTCAAGGACCCAATCAGCAAAGACACGACGTTGTTGATGATCAGCCGGCTTGAGTTCTTGTGTTAACTGAACTTTATAAGCCTTAAGACCAAAGTCTTTATGCAAAATACGGTGTAATGACGTTTGTGGAATGCCTAATTCCAAAGAACGACGAGGAATGGACAAACCTGGGTTTGGGCTACAACAGCAATATTCTGAGTTGTTCTTGAGCGACGTGCACGGGTTTTATTCTTCACATCACTAACTTGTCCCAACAGCTCGAATTTGTCCACCAATTTCTGTATTGCGGTCCAACAAGGTGCTTCACGACGACCCAAAAATGTTTTAGTTTTACGAACCGTCTCTGCCAAATTTTCACCATTTTTATAGTGAATTTTAATAATTTCAATGCGTTGTTGAAGCGTGTATCGTTCCATTTTTATTAATGGCGTAGTTTCTACTTGTCAAATGTCAAAAAATGACAGCTTCAAAAGTGACAGCTACCGAAATAGCGGGCTATTCAAAATAACACCTCTTATTGGAAAACCCTTTATTAAATTAAATTTTCAATCTAGAGAAAGCTTAAATATATTCAAATTAAAACACAATTTGAATCGTTTTCAAGTTTCTTAATCGAAATTTTATAACTTGCTCTGTGTAACCGTTCTTTGATGATGACGTTCCTTTTTATTTAAATTCTGTATAAATGTTTGTGCCAACTAAATGCCTAATCACATAGTCGTGTGCGCCTTTAAAACGATTTCAATATCATAGTATTTACTAAAAAGCAAGTATGTTCGTCTTTCTCTTGAATGTACAGGTACACGATATTTTTTTTTTTTAATTTGAAATATTTATACAAAGTCTAACCTGTGTGACACTTTTAAAAGATTACCCATTCACCTGTCAGTCACACAAGCAAACTGGGATGATATATACTGTTGCAGGTTTCATATTTTTTTTTTTTTTTTGTTGCAAGGATAAAGAACATTATGCATCCTGAGCGACATAGATAAGGATTACGCCCAGACATGGCAATAGTTTAAGAATTTCAGTAGAATATTTTCAATTTTAGGTGCCAGTGAACAGTAAGTATACATGATATGCATGAAGGCTATGATCCTGTTAAAAAAAAGATAAAAAAAAGTTGATATAGAGTGGAGCTCAATTTTATGCATAGAAGGGAATTTAAAAGCTCTCGCTCTTGGAGATGGAGATAGAGGATTCAGTTTTATGTTGGAAACGCAACATAGACCTTATTAGTACTCATGGTAGTCTTGAATATTAATTTCAAAGCTTGTATGGGTAATCTTTTTAATGTATAGGTATAAAATAAGTTAAGGATGGTTTAGTTGTAGAGGTTAACAAAACCAGAGATATTCTGTTTTGGCTTATTTTTGCCGGATAGCTCAAGAACACGTCAGAAAAATCTATTTAAAGGATTGAGTATTTATTTTTTGGAATATATATTTTATACAGACAAAAGTGAATACCTAGCTCTTGTAGGAGTTAATGTTGTTTTATTGGATTAAGATCGATTTAAACAAATAAAGAACTTTTGAGAAAAATTATTTCATGTAATTTGCACATTTCTTCAAAATCCGTCGAATGTCTTTATTTTTATTTGTTGTCAATTTAACATTAAAACAGGTGCATGACTCTTTTTAAGGGGTGGAGAATTTAAATAAATAAATAATTTATTAAAACAACTTTCTCAGTATATACTTTTGGAACTTTCAAGATGTACAGGGTGTGCCAAAAGTCTGTTTCCTATGTAAATCTGTATTAATTCTTTTTAACCAAAAAAGATAAAAACTAATAAGATAGATTAAAAATAAGAGCATATTTCGAGGAAATATTTTGGGTCAAGTGACCACAATTATGGAATTTTGTGGACTCATTGGCTCTTTTTAGAACTTTCCATGTCTTTTTGTGAATGTTTAGTTTTATAGCTTTTTTATAGTCTTTGGTTCGTTAATTTTAACCTTTCTTTAAGGTAACCCAATAAAAAAAAGTCTAGAGCTGACAGATCAGGTGACCACGGCAGGCATTTAAAATCACAGGTTTTTGAGATGTTTCTCTGATACAGTAGGTACCTACTCTAAATGTTTTTTTTTTAGGATTGAGCTGTTAGACAAACTCATTTTGTAAGGGCAAAGGTGTTGACCTTTCTTCGAAGAATCGCGGTACATAGTATATACAATTGTATTTAACGCCGACGGCGTTGTGTCAATGTTTCAGGACCTACAGCACTTTCACAAACGACTTGGATGTTTTTGGGCGATCGGGCATAATCAAATGTAACATGTAAAGGGTGTTTTTTTAGACGTGTGGATTTCAAGAAGAATTAAAACGCATACAACTTAATGTTACGGTCAAGAATTTAGCTTTATTATAAAGATAAGGGTTTTCCATTATGTTTTAAAAATGATTTCGAGCAAGTGGCCGCCGCGGTCGGCGTCTCTGAGGATGCGCATTATCCACTAGAGTAAACGTGGTGCGAAACCGATCCATACTTGCTCGAATTTATTCGATTTTGCGATTATGTCGACCGAATATTGGACGCAGCGCGAGTTGTGTAGCGCGAACCGAACCATTATTTTGGTAATTAATTTGCATGATTTGAAAACGTTGTTTAAGAGTAAGTCTATTAATTATGAAATGACAAGCCAAACTGAGCATAAATCAAGTGACAGCTGTCAAAGAGACCAACTTCGAAAAAAGTATTGCCAGATTGAAAACCACACGTCTAAAAAAACACCCTTTATTACTTCCCAAAAGCGACGTTTCAACAGAGATTCCTGTCTTCTTCAGGGGGAACTTTATTAAAAATAAAAAATGAAAAAGTTAATCATAATGTAATGCAACAAAAAATGAAAGTTAAACTAACACTTAAAAAAGTTGAATGAAAATAATGTACATAATTTATTAATATAATGAATTATAAAAATAATTTATAAATAAATATATGATTGCCGTAACACACGTTGTGTTTTAAATATCAACCGGCCATTTTCAAAAAATAATAACTGGACAATTTTTGAACGCTGCGAATATGTAGTTTTTGATTATTTAATCTCCTATTCTTCTTGTGTTCGAAATAATACATAAATAATTCAAAAAAATCTATAAACAAAAAGTTTTATACATTTCTCACGAAGAAAAGGGACTTTTGGGCCACCCTTTTGAATTTTTACACATGAGTTGTTGTAGTAAGGGTTCCAAACTGTATTGTAGTACTCAAGAAAAGATCGAACGAGAGAGATAAAAAGAGTTTTTATAGTATACGGATCTGAAAATTCCTTACTATTTCTTTTGATGAATCCTAACATTTGGTTGGATTTGTTTATAATGTAGTCGATATGAGGGAGACAAAAAAGTTTAGTATCAAGGATAACACCTAGATCTTTCTTTTGTGCTACTCGATCCAAAGAAGAACTATCAATTTTATAATCGTATTAGATCGGAGAAGTCTTACGAAAACAAGACATGACTTGGCATTTTGAAATATTAAGATGTAGGTAGTTTGTATTACACCATTTTTCCAGTTTATTCAAGTCATCATTTAATAAAACACAATCGTCAGAGAATTTTATACTTCGAAATAGTTTAAGGTCGTCCGCAAAAAGAAGACACTGAGATTTTTGAAAGATGTTAGGGATATCGTTAAGAAAAAGAAGGAACATTAATGGGCCTAAATGGCTACCCTGAGGGACACCGGATGGAACCAATATTGGATTAGAATGATGATCGTCAATCTTAACAACTTGAACTCTCGATGTTAAATAAGATTTCAACCAATCAAGAAACTTAGGATGAAACCCCAGTTCCAAGAGTTTGTGTAGAAGAATGTGGTGATTAACGCGGTCAAATGCTTTGGCAAAATCAGTAAAAAATTATATCAGTTTGACGATAAGATTCAAAATTATTCACGATGTAATTAGTCATTAATGTAAGATTAGAACATGTAGATCTTCCAGAAAAAAAGCCGTGTTGGAAATCAGATACGAAATTCTTTTATTTGAAAAGTTAACTTGTCACATACTATTTTCTCAAATAACTTAGGAAGGACAGATATTTTGCAGATTGGTCTATAATTTGTAATTTCTTGTTTAGATCCAGATTTAAAAATTGGTGTTATGTAAGACAATTTCAAACCATCTAAAAATTAACCTTTCGAGAGCGATAGGTTGAAAATAGCCGTTATAATGGAATAGTTAAAGATGAAGCACATTTAAGTAATAAAATTTGTGGGATTCCATCAGGACCTGCCGTTTTGTTAGATATTAACAGCCTAATAAGGCTTATTCTACTTCATATGACGACAAAACCATATACCAGCGGTCAGCAACAGGTGGAAAGGTCAAACGGCGGACCGCGGTCCGTTTTCGAACCATACGAAAGGTCAAACTTAGCCATACTACCGATTCAATTTCATAACATATGTATGTAAATTTAAAAAAAATTTAAAAAAATGCTTCACTAACACACAAGCAAGTGCGTTTGCAACTCCTTTACGCAATTTTAAATATGGCGGTTAAGCACGTCTTCACAGACAAATAAATCAAATTGACATACAAAATGTAAACAATCGCTTTTTGCGGGACGGAGGCCGTGAGATCTATTTACGGAGCTTTCGTTCGTTATCGATTGTTTTATAATTTTTCGTATTTAAAAACGTTTCCTACCAATAATATGGATCCTAAAAGGCTAAAAGTATACAGTGAAAATAGGAAGTTTCTGACCGAGTGGACAGAATAATATTTTTTTACGCTGCCTGATAAGCTTCGAGCGGTTCCAGTATGCCTCATATGCAATAAAACTGTTGCTATTGCTAAAAGTGCCAATTTAAAACGACATTACGAAACAACTCATCAGCAATTCCACAAAAATTTTACTCTTGGCAGTGAAGCTCGTTAAGAAAAACTCAAGGCACATTTAACTTCTTACAAGAAAAGCACGAACTTATAAGTTCGTTACATGAGCTAGCAGGAAAAATGCGCTGAAGCTGCATTACGGGTGTGCTGGACGCTAAATAAACACCAGAAACCATTTTCAGATTCTGAGATGGTAAAAGAATATATGTTGAAAGTAGAAAGTTGAAAGCATAGACCCTATGTTAACGATGGTAGAGACTTTTGGTAAATTTACATTCATTGGTGTGTTTGTGGAGTACACAGATTGAAAATAAACAGCAAAGAAGTTACAAATTTCTTGAACATCATTCGTTGATTTTATTCAAGTAGGTACTTCATACAGCTTGGATACCCATTGCTTTTGCGCGTAGCGTTAATATAAAGGGTCCGCCATCTAACGTTTTTTTTCAACTAGTGCTTATTTCGTGAATGGTAACACTTAGCTCATGTCTGATTTGACAGATAATTAGTTTTATCCTTCCGCTGAACGAATATGGTTGTGTATACGCTTCGCTAAGTGGGCCTGCGATCGACTTAGAGAAGATGCCGATTTTGCCAAAAAAATCATCTTTTCAGATGAACCTCATTTTGATCTTGGCGGGTAGTAAACAAGCAAAATTGTCGCATTTGGGGCACAGAAAACCCACACGCATACATTGAAAAGCCGATACACCCAAAACGAGTCAGTGTTTGGTGCGGATTTTGGTCCAGAGGCATAATTGGGCCATTTTTCGAAAATGAGCAAGGAGTGGCCGTTACAGTCAATGGCGATCGTTATCGGGCCATGTTGAACGAATTTTCGTTCACAAAAATTGAAGAGGAGGATATTATAACATTTGGTTTCAACAGGACAACGCTACGTGCCACACAGCCGAAGCTACACTCGATGTTTTGCGCCATTTTCAAAAAAAAAGAAAAGTTATTTGGCGGACCCTTTATTTCCAAAAATTGACACTGTTATATTTAATCTTTGACTCAATAGAGAACAAATACTCCCGATATAAAAACTTATTGAGTGTTTCTAATTCTTTTTGAATAGTCAAGTACTTAGACCGCAAATTAGCATCATACTTATATAAAATACTCTGTTCCAAATTTGAGGCAAATCGGTCTACACATTAATGCTTTAGCTCGATGTATAGTGGTCGTACCTATATTGAGGCGGATGGTATGGCGAAAACCACTTTTTTGAACATCCCCATCATATCATTATTTTAAGTTATATTAAAAACTCGAATTTTTTTCTAGACGAAAACAATACTTTCCCTGTAGAGCATTTACAAATTTGTCTTATATTAAATATGGAGCTATTTAATTAAGTCTCCTAGACATGTTTGTTGTTACGAAACTTAATAATTTATGATCAACTCAAACGCTTGTTTTTTCCGCAGTTTAAATTGTCACATAAGTGCTTAACTTATGTACCCATGTTTAATTTAAATATTTAATTTTCGTTTCAGCAAAAATGTGCCTCAGATTTTTACATCTTTCCAAAGTCTTATTTGCTTTAGACAATGATTATTCAATATATTTGCGTGGATATATACGAGTAGGTGTCATGTACCTGTTATCAATCTTATAGGTAAACCCAAAATAAATAAATTATTCAGGCATATAAACCCATACTATTAACGTTTAAGTGGCCAGATAATCGCGTAGGTGGAGTTCTTAATTCCGAAAATAGACACAAATAATTGTCAAATAAAACATGTACCAACATTCATTTCTTCTCCATCCGGAGTAGCGGAGCAGCCTTACCCTAGTCCCTGTTCATATAGTCACCGCGGTATCCTCATAAATAAAATCCCACCCAAAATAATGTGTTTGTCAAGCAATTAGATTTGGTAAGTATACGTAATTTTTCATCAGACCTACTAAACACGAGAATTTATAAAACCATTAAGCATACGAAATTCCATCAGACGAATTTTGTATATAAAGTTTATACGGATTTTAAGGATTATATTATACATAGAACATGTATATAAACGTAAAATACGAACTAAACCATACACACACATAATTTATGAACATAAGTACAAAAAAAAAATAGCTATATGCTATGAGATATGGGGATAAACAGGATAATGGATATTGCGTGAGGAGACAATTATTGGAAAATATATTGATTTTGAATGTCACTTGAGTTGAATATTAAGTTAAAATAACGGAAAGGACAACAGGAAGTCTATTTCTTGTAATTAAAGGAGAGTTGAAGAAAAATAGCTTTCTGTACACCCGAAGAAAAATAATTTGTCGTTCAAAGGAAACCTATTTGAAACTCTTTGACAAACTTAGATGAAGTATTTTAGCTGACAGTTCATTTACATTTTTTTTTTATCTACCAAGCATCTGTAGTGAACTTAATAACGGGTGTTTTTTTAGACGTGTGATTTTCACTCTGACAATACTTTTTTCAAAGATCGTCTTTTGACAGCTGTCACTTGATTTATGCTCGACTTACTCCTGAACAAAGTTTGCAAATCGTGCAAATTTACTAACAAAATAATGGTTCGGTTCGCGCGACGCATCGTGTGCTGCATCCAATATTCGGTCGACATAATCGTAAAATCGCATAAGTTTCAGCAACCATTTATCGGTTTCGCAATACGTCTACTCTAGGGGATAATGCGCATCCTCAGAGACGCCGTACAGAAGACGCTTTTGCTGCTTTGGAGTAGAGTATCGAAGAAGACCCGAATGAGTCCATCCGCAATCGCGCCCAACAATGGGAGCTGTCAAAAACTAGGCCTCTCGGCTGGAATTTATTCAAGCCAGCCGCGGAGGCCACTTGCCCGAAATCATTTTTAAAACATTATGGCATACCCTTATCTTTATAATAAAGCTTAATTCTTGGCCATTAAATTAAATAATATGCGTTTTATTTCTTCTTGAAAACCACACGTCTAAAAAAAAAGCACCCTTTACATAAGTGAATTTTAAACTTGAAATTTTGTAATTATTTGAAGAGCTCTCTAATGAGCTTTGAGAAAACTATGTATATACAACTATTGAAGCGTACCTCCCTCCTCCCTATACTTAATTTTTTAGGAAAATTTCCACAAAATAGGTGAAATTACTTGTAATACAAATAAAACGAATTAAATACAAACTATCTATACGTCTGTGCATCTGTGCGGGCATGCGTCTGTGCGTTTGGGAGAAATTTTTGTTTTAGGTCACCTAGAAAGGGTAGCTGCCACACGACGATTTTGGTTTGTTGTTAGTTTTCTAGAAAACGGCTGTAACGGTTTTGATTAAACTTCGTAACTGTAATAAACAAAGTGATTTTAAGAAAACTACGTTTCAGATTTTTCAAAAAAAAAAAAATCAAATTGATGATATAGACATTCTACGTTTTTTTTTACAAAAAAATGGTCTTACTTTTAAGTTATTCACGTACCTAGGTGGTTACACCAATTTTAAAATTTAAAAAAAAAAACATTTTTTTAACTAGAAAAAAAATAATAATTTTGAAGTACTTTTTTATTCTTTTAATTTTTCCTCGTTAAAGAAATCATAACATCATTCATCTTCATTATGTGGGAAAATACAGTTGTTAACCACACGAGCAAATATATGTTTGTGCAGTTTAGTCTTGCATAAGTATTTTTTTTTTTTGAGCACCTTGCTTGTACTAAAATTACGCACGCTTTCAGTGTGCAAAAGAAGAAACATTTTTTTGTTTTAATGGTGCTTAAACCTACAGTTTTAATACATTTTTTGTTTTGTTATTTTATGTCGGTTAAGGCCTCACGATCGGCTAACAAACATCTCTATCTACCTCTTTCTCTGATTCGATTTTGTACTAATCTATTAAGTGTCTCTATTATTCGGCAAAGTGTTTAAATTTTAAAACATCGATTGACTACAAACAGGTTTCGTAAAGGCACGGTCATGAGCGGCTCGCAAGCGTGCCTTTTCAAATGAGCGAGCCAATTTAGCGCTCGCGAGCCTTTAAGAATTTTAGAATAATAGAAACACACATTAAATCGGTTTCGGTAAAATATGTAAATTAATGAATTTATGTCATGAAAATGCCTTATATACCCTTATTTTCAAGCAAATCTAAAGGAGATGTTTTTATTAAATCGATAGAGGAGCAGAAAATAAAATGGAAAAATTTTCAGATTTTTCGGAGGTTTTTTAATACGTCGTCATTGAAGACACCTTCCGATGAAATTTGACAATTAATAGCTTGACATATAGGGAACATGTTTAATTTTGACGTTCAGAGAATATTTCTTTTCAAATGTCAACCAAATTGCCTTGAAATCGCATTTTTCTGGAGGAAAGATGAAAAGCAGACATTTTCGGGTTTTACAGAGATTTTCCGAGAGAATCTGTCTTCATCGTAGCCACTGTTCAAAGAAATTTGACAGTTGATGGCATGTTAGATAGGTGACAAATTATATTTTTGAAGTATAGAGAATATTTCGATCTAACTATCAACCGATTGCCTTTAAAACGCAGTTTTCCGGAGCAAAAAAAAATAAAAAGTTCAAATTTTCTTATTTTTTAGACGCTCTGTAATTAATGTTGTATGTATATTGTATTGGAATAAGGAAAATATATAACGCTCACCATTGCTCATATGATATTTCGCTCTTGCCTATGAGCGGGCGTTTCCTTATTGAGTCTTTGCGCTAGCGCTCGCGAACCTTTGAACCCTGCGTAAGATCGCAGGCAAAATATGAGCTGAGAGCAGCGTTGCCAACCACTTTGGGCAAGATAATGCCCAAAAAAGATGCCTTTTTCCACAAAAAAAAGCCTCACCAAATTTTGTTTTTTAAATAAATCACAAATATGATTTAAATAACAAAATAATCCACTATTGAAAAAAAAACTTAAAGAAATCACAATAAGCATTCAAAATTCAAAAAGGAACATTCAAAAGGCCTCCTTCAACAAGTCTCTCCACCCATCCCGGTCTCGAGCCGCCGCCATCCAGTTGCGCACCCCAAGGCTCCGGGCGTCCTGGTCTACGCCATCTCTCCATTTTTAATCGTGATCGTCCTCTTCCTTAAAATCATACATATTTTTTGAAACAAAGATAAGTGGGTTTGGTTAAATTCAAAATCATAGCAATTTTTATTTTCGTCTTTACGTGAAGAATACAACTTAAGGTTTCTGTCATAAGCCTATTCCTCAGCTTTGTTTTATTTAAATTAATGAATGAAAAAATCCTTTCAACTGTCGCCGAGGAGTTCGGCAAGCATAGAATATGGTTTATTAATTTTTCAAAAAAAAGGAAACATATTGAAATGCCTTCCTCCAAAACTGGGAAATATTTGACAAGTCGGTAGTAAGATTAAAAGTTCACAAAGATCTGAATTCAATATCAATATTGTTAAAGTTATTTTCAATAATAAGATGCGGAAAATGCAGCGTACCTAAGTGGTATTATCGACTGATTCTTAACGAGTTCTGAAGGTTCTATAAGATCGCCATTTCCTTCAGCATCAAAAGTGACTCAATAGGAAATCGTAATAAAATTTGTCTTGCACTTTCCATGGAAAAATTTAGACATTTTTCGCGAAATAACTTTAAAAATCGCATGCATTTAATGTTGAAGAGTTAACAGCATTGTTTGCACCCTCTTTTCCTCCCAAGTATAACTCTTCTAACGGCAAAAAATGTTCATTACTATAATATTAACTATGTAAGCTATCCAAGAATAGGTGAAATGAAATAAAACGAAATATTTTAAAGTAACTAAATCATTTTCCCGCACATACTGAAAATCTATATAGTTTTCCAAAATGTTTTTATAAAAACTGACCACGTTTTTTTAGATAACATGAATATTGTATCCTCACTTTCCATTTCTGTATTTATTGAAATAAATGTTGGTAAGATATCAGACAAAAATTCCAAATAAATGAAAAAAAGCTTTTTTGGACAAAAAAAAAAGCCTCAAGCCTCAAGCCTCAGGCCATAGAGTACCTATATTACCTAGAGAACCGACCGGTACCCCTCTTGCCTTAAACACCCGCAAATTTTATTCGAGGTGAGTAAGTGAAAACTCTCTTAGTTTACTCTTTTTTCCTTATCCGTGAATCCGTGTGAATGGTGGATATAAAAACAAATTGGCGCATTAGTTCAAAAAGGTACGTGTCTACGGTTTAATTGTGAACAAAGTGGTGGCATTAGCTCAAAAAGGTGCGTGTCTACGATTTGCACACCTAAATCGTAGACACGTACCTTTTTGAGCTAAGAAACTAGAGTGCGCTTCCAATTTTCGGTAGGTGTTTTTGTTTTTTTTTTAAACATAAATATTCAAAAATATTATTTAATTTATTACCCGGGAGCAACAATGACCGATATTCTTCATAGTTTAGGTTGACAAAAGGTTAAAAAAAGAAATTTGACTACGAAATTAATAAATTTCTCAATTTTTGAATTTAACGGATTTTTTTTTTTGAATCCCTGGGCGGTCTTATCCACCTTATTGAGCACTTTGAGCAATTTGAGCGAAGTCCTTTCAATTGAAGCCATGTTGGTTCGGTCCCATTTAAAATGCATTGGACAACAACCCCATACAAAACTTAATGGGCATTTTCCTCTCAGTACAGCTTGTAGGGTGGAAGAGAACGACCGCCTAAGTCGGTTCTCTAGGTAATATAGGTACTCTATGCCTCAGGCGGTGAAAAAAGGCTTATAAGGCATGAAAAAACCTCAGTTGGCATCGCTGGCTGAGAGTGTTATATGAGCTGTGTAATAGTTACCGTTTTTTTTTTAATAATGTTTTTTGTGTTGTAATGAAGCATTACAATTTCTTCCCCTCCCCTTAGTTACGCACTAGTTTCCATACGTAAATTCCCTGTTTCCATACCTAAATTCTCTAACTATCCGAAAAGTACCCATTCTACTCTAAAAACCTACCTTCCTATACATAACCCCTACCTAAGCTACGCCCCTGCTCCTGAGAATAAAATAAGAATACTTACCTGACCGGCAGCATGCTCCCATAGTATGTGCACTCCACCAATTACGATCGACAATTTGACATGTAGACATAGAAACTCACCACACTGACCAACTACATACAACAACTAAGTGAGGTAGGTTTGATAAGAGAATAGACGAAAAGGAGAAAGAACTCCACTGAAGACAGCATCTATAGACGACGGTCAGGAACCTCGATGGTGAATTTCCGCCCTTGAAAATAAACAAGATCCCGCATCCCTTTTGCAACTCACCCTCCCGCGATCAACAGCCTGAATGGTGAAATTTCTCCTGCCGATATGGAGCAAGATCTATTACCCTCTTACCGGTGCCATTATATAGGCCATGGAGGTAATAGAGATTCAGCACACAAGGAGATGTTCCAGAACTCCGACGGTGAGCTATACAAATAATAGCAAACAAGTCCATTGCCGCTCGCCTCTTACCATACCATAATGACCAAGTAAGCACAGAAGGTGATGTTCCAGATCACCGACGGTGTGCAATACAAATTAATACAATGCAAACCTCTTTCCGCTCGCCTGTTCTATTTAAAATGGCAAAGAACACCACACCCGTCCCTTTGTTCTTGATATATGCAAACAGTATTGCATGCAGGACAAGAAATGATGACGTCATAAATAACAAATTACAACATGGAATTTTACAATTCATCGCCTTACGACTCACATTCGGTTTGGCCGTCGAATATAATAAGAGACGGTCATACAATCGACAAAGTCATAGTGTATCAGAAGCTATCATACCAATCGGTCAGGTTATAAGACCAGCCAGCACGACTCAAGACTCCCCCCATAAGTGGTAAGGGGTCTTTCAACTGAACAGTCGACCAGCAAACTTACCGGATTTGTCCGCGATATTTACCAGCTTCACCTGCGATATTCGCCGATAGTAATCCAAGGCGGAACCAACAGTAACATGAGAGTGGACCGCCGGATAACTAACCCAGACTCAAGGGCGTGACCAGAACCCGAGCCAGGAGTATAGAACCCACATTGAAATATATTTAAGTATTTAAATTATTAAAGTTTTTGGTAAGCGATTTTGGATTTTAATAAAAGGAAATAAAGACTTAACTCTAAAATTTGTACTACTTTGGAACGAACCTAGGCAAACCGACGAAAGAAACCTCAGCCTCAGACAAAAGGCACATCACAATGTTTTAGGTCAATATTTTATTCCCTCCCGGCTAAACGGGTTGAATAGACATCCTCCCATACGCTCTAGCTTTTTTTCACACCTTATGCGAATCAACCCTTATAAAGATTTACATTAAATTTTCAGAAACAGAACTGGAACTTTAAATGTTCTGAAGTAGCTATGTATGTAGTAGTATAACATTTTAAAAACTTTAAAAAACAAGCAAACGTAGTTCCGTTTTTAAAAGTCTTAAAGTATGCAGGTAAACAAAGATTTTGAAAACGGAACTGGGTTTGAAAAATGGTTCTTTTTAAAATGTTGTGAAGTAGAAGTTTTGAAAAAAATTAAAAGTATAAAATAATTGCGCTTAGCTCCATACCTAAAACAAAAAAAAATGGGGTTCATGCAATAGATAATAATTGATGATCGAAAAAGTTCAGTTGAATAACTTTTCATTTTATTGCACTTGGTTAAATTCGTATCACATATACAAAAATTTCAAAATAAATGGACTAAAAGGACTCTGTGTGTTTTTGATCTCTCTGAGCTCTGAGCTCTGAGAAGTTGAAACCTAACAATCCTCTTGTTTTAAAAATGTACTGATTTTGGTGTATTGAATTATTCGTAGAAACGACATTTCAATCACAAACGTTTTTCAAATTAGGTACATGAGATAGTTGTTTTGAATTTTCCAAGCTTTACTTGGAATATCTTTATTCTAGATAAAATTAAAAGTCTTGAAGTTAAGAATCACAAACAGATACCTAAAATGTTTAACTTCTTGAATACAACTTATATTTTCTTGAAAATGGTGAATCACTCCTCCCAATGGATCTCTGCCACCAAATGCCAGAAATGTCAGTGTGAAATAAAAAAAAAAAAAAAAAAAAACAATCTGACAGCACTCCCTGGTTGGAAAACAAAACCAAATGCCGAAGGCACGAAAGCGAGCCAAAAAAGTCGGGTGTTTAATAATAGTGATTAATATGCAATAAAATTAGTTTTTCTGTATCAAACACTTGAAAAAATGTTCACTAAAATGTTTAAACACTAATTAATAGGTAATTCGATCGCAAATTTAAGTTTTCAGTTCCAAATACAATAAATAATCAAATGACCGGATTTTAACACTGCCAAGAGCACGTAAATATTTTCCAACCAGGGACTTTTTTTGTTGTTGTTTTTAGATGTCAAATTAGAAAGAGAAAAGACAAAGACAAATCTTGGAAGACCTCTATATTCTTTTAGAAGCCATTACAAAAAAAAACTTGATTTTGAAGAAGGTGTATTGTTATTGCAGAGACAAGCAAAGGCATAGGCAGACCATATAGTGTTTCTCGAATTCCACATTTCCATATTCTTTTTTTTTTTAGAAAAAGTAAAACTCTTGATTATTGCCTTCTCATGTGGTTGTTACCTTGGCATTTTGTATTATTTAGGTACAGTTTAATTAAGTAAACAAGCAATCTAGCTCTAATATAGAGATTTTCTACCAAGACCGCCATCTCATTTCCTATTCAAAAGAAAATCCTACCTACTTTTACTCAATCTACGTAACGTGATAACTTCTTTTAAGGAATCATCTTTGCACTCAGCACACAGCGAGAGAAGGAGAGAGAGCATTTAATTAAGTTATGAAGTCGAAGCATCAGGGTATGGGAAGTTCAGTGCTGTCATTTTGGAAAAGACAAAAGCAGTACATTAAAAAAAATTTTGCATAATTTTGGGGCAAAAGCCTTTTTTAGGTTCGTTTCTTAGTTTTTTTTTACATTAATTGTACTTCAATTTTAAATAAGGAACTATTTTTTTTTCTTAAATAAAAATATAGCAATTAATTTCAATTCATACTTCTGAATATTTCAACACCTACCTTTTTAATATTTTAGTTGCAATCATATAATAACACATGCACATGCACACAGAGATTTGCACCAAATAGATGTTTCAACTATTTTCAAACATTAATATAAAGAACCGAGACCTTTCTCTCAAATCAATTTGCACACTAACAGATCACCGTACCATGGTGAATAACATGCTTTTGCACTAGTGTATGTGAAAAACTCACCTTAACGCAAAACTGTGCCATTCATGATTGTGAAATCATAGACTTACTAATAATAAAGACAGGCCGCTTCATAGAAAGAATAAATAGTCATATTGTGGAACGTGGAAGTGTATGTTCATGGAAAATATGAATAGTGATGCCATCTTTACATTTTTTTCGAAAGATTTTTTTTTGGTAAAAAAGCAATACAAAAAAGAAAAAGCAGTACAGAAGAAAAGTGTGCAGTACGCACAAAGCTAAAGCAGTACAAATACTGCATTTGCAGTACGTTCGACAGCACTGGGGTAGTTCCTTGCTTGTTTATGCAAATGAATATGTTCGAAGATGTTTCTGCCTTGGATTGTGTTTTGTTTGTATGAGTGTTCCTCTTCGGTTGAAAAGGAATTATTTTTTTAAATGGATACATTTTTGAAAATATGTACTGTATCAAGGAAGAATATGTTTTTAAGCTGAAGAATAACTACGGAGGAAACGTACTATTATACCTACATATAAGTATGTATTTTTTAATTTAATTTTATTTATTAATATGCCAATGCCTGTAGGATTCAAGCAGGCAGGCATTAATTGGAAGGAAAAATTGAAAATCATTTTTATTTTTTTTTAAATTTGAATTTTTCGGGAAGAAATTTTCAAAAATTTGTTTTACGTTACAAACGGTGTGGAATTTGACGTAGTTTTGCTGCGTAGTCAAATCCACGCCTCTTAAGTGAGCACTCAAGCCCTACATTTTCTGAAAAAAGATCCACTGACAGCAGCAATTTATTAACACCAACAAAAGACTCAAACTTCCCTTTAAATAAATTTAAAAACAATATACAGAATTTTAAATTATTGAAGGCAAGATGTCCCATGAGGTTCAGCGTTGGAAAACGATGCGAGAGGGCCATGATTTTTACTGTGTACGTATTTCTCATTTCATTCATAAAATTGAGTGAACCCATTTTCTAAAGGATCTCTCTCTCTCTGTAAGTAATTACTATAATTAAATGAAAAACCATTGTGTGCTGTGCGGAATAATAATAAATGAAAGGAATGTAAATATACTCGTATTTCTTATTCGAGTTCATTTAATTTGTATACTTCTTTGCGAAATCATTAGAGGAAAAATAATGCTCCGAGTTCAGTGTTAGTGAACTTTTTTTGATTTGCAGGTCGTCTTGCTTATTATTATCAATTAAATTAATGAGCAAATTAAAGTCAATCCTGTATGACAAGACTACGATGTTAATGAGGATTTGGTTTTAAATTAATCTTTGTGTTCTTGGATAAAAACAAAATAGGCTCACCGACACGGTTTGCGGTTTTATCTTTGATATTAATAATATATAATTTTTGTTGCCTGTTAATAGACTTTTATAACCCGCAACCGAGAGCAAAGCCATTATAAATTGTGAATCGATGACAGTTGAATTAGAATTGTTTACTTACATACTTTTAACTGCCAGGGTAATCAACATTACTTACTCCTTTTTCATAACGCATGTAGGTTCTTTTGGGGGGTGTTGTTTTTGAAAAAACTTGATGCATTATTTTTATAACTACATAATTAAATAACAACGCGCATGCAGTTGAGTTTTTTTTTTGCTGTGATTTACATTCAGCTGTAAATTCTACAGATTTGTAAATCAACCTTTTGTTACCTGAGTCTTATAAAGGGTCCGCCAAATAACTTTTTTTTTTTGAAAATGGCGCAAAACATCGAGTGTAGCTTCGGTTGTGTGGCACGTAGCGCCGTCCTGTTGAAACCAAATGTTGCCAATATCCTCCTCTTCAATTTTTATGAACAAAAATTCGTTCAACATGGCCCGATAACGATCGCCATTGACTGTAAAGGCCACTCCTTGCTCATTTTCGAAAAATGGCCCAATTATGCCTCTGGACCAAAATCCGCACCAAACAGTGACTCGTTTTGGGTGTATCGGCTTTTCAATGTTTGCGTGTGGGTTTTATGTGCCCCAAATGCCACAATTTTGCTTGTTTACTACCCGCCAAGATCAAAATGAGCTTCATCTGAAAAGATGATTTTTTTTGCAAAATCGGCATCTTCTCTAAGTCGATCGCAGACCCACTTAGCGAAGCGTATACACAACCATATTCGTTCAGCGGAAGGATAAAACTAATTATCTCTCAAATCAGACATGAGCTAAGTGTTACCATTCACGAAATAAGCACTAGTTGCAAAAAAAAAACGTTAGATGGCGGACCCTTTATAATGGATTAAGCTTTACTACAGAGGTATACAACAACTCGCTTAGGATTTAGAATTCTAGTTTTGAAGAGAAGAAATACTGTGACGAAAGAAACAACAAATGCAAACGCATGTCACTTTTCCCCACACAATTAATGGCGCCGGGCAACAGTGCTGTCGTTTTAGAAATTTCCAGAACAATACATTCAAAAATTGTTTTCATAATTTTAGAGCAAAAGCAATAAGCAGAACAATTTTCTTTTAATATTTTTTTTTTCAATTTAAATAACGTTTAATTACAGCAAAAAAAAATAACGTGATTAGGTATATTTATAAGTTATAACTATAAGCATTCGTCATCTAGCTCATCGACAAGTTCTTCATCAATTAAATTTGGGAACAGTGGTGTAAGGCTTGTCGATTTTGTCTTGAAACTTAATCCTTTTTCTGATTTGCGTATACAATTATTAAATGTAGTAATCTCTACACTTTGCTTTTACGTTTTCTATAACGTCACGTGACGTAATAAGCGGTTCTTCTGTTGATTTTGTTCTCAATGTTGATTTTGTTTGTTAATTTTAAATATAATTTTTCATTGGACAAGTCAATATAAATATAAATAAAGTCTGCGTTCTGTTCAACTGCTATGAATTTGGTGAAACAACATTTTCAAGTGATGGAAATGGAATTTTGTCATGGATGGTGGAAGGGTACTCTGTGTGTGTGCTTAGTATGAAAAGTGAGCCACTTCTACTACTTTTTTGTCGATAGATTTATTTGTAACCAACGAATTACAAAAGTCAATACAGAGTGCAAAATGCAGTACGGCACTATGAACCGCAGGAAAGCAATACATGTATTGCTTTTGCAGTTCTTTCGACAGCAGTGCCGGGCAATTCTTTCAGTGCCAATAAAGAGCGCCGGTGGCTTATCTCCAAATAATCTACTACAATTATGATAATTTCGTTTATAATTTCGTTGTATCATTTTTGTATGGGATTTTTCGTTTTGCATCAGCAGCGTACTAACTAGAATTTACCATTGAGATAGCATATAGCCAGGCCTCGAAGTGGGTACTTCAAATGTCCAATATAAGAATTTGTCTATCTCACTGCTCTAATGTAGCTCAGCAAACTCATGTCCGTTGGTCTGTTCGGCTGTATGGATCCTCTGTTGTGCGTTTGTTACGATATATACGCCTGTGCGTCCACTGTTATTTTTTTAATAATAAAACTAAGATTAGGTTTAATCCACCCAACGCAACGCCCACTTTTCTTATTTCATATATTCTCAGAAATTTAGTAGAGCTTGTTCTTTCTGTGAACAAGAAAAAATTGATTTAAGTAAAATCCACCCACACCAGTCCCACTTTTATTATTTCATAGTTGGTCGGAAACAACTCAGCCGAATTTTATCAAATTTGTACAATCTATTACAACTAACCAGTTAAACATTTAGGAAATATAGCTTTAATAAAATCCACAAAATGTTTGCTTTGTTGAAAATGCAAAATCCAAATCATGACATAATATCGATTACGCTAAGAGCAACTTGTTCTCTGAATTATGTATGAGTATGTATATAGTTTATAAGTGCAACGAAGCTTTTGGTTCATCACCGTTATCACATCGATCTCATATATAAACAATTATTCATCCACAACTGTTTGAAAAACTCGCTGTAAATAAATAATATATTTACAAAAGGCCAAAACTATTAATTTTCCAGAGAGCCATCCAAATAACTACCATTTTCGAAAGCTGAAAAGAAAGTGAGTCCTATTTACTGTACCTATAATAATTTTTAAATCAAATTACTGCCATTAAATAACTTTTATGTTTAAATGAAAAATACAAAAAAATTAAATACAATGAAGGAATGACATCATTGATGCTGGACAAAAGCGTGTAATGATGATGAAATGATTTTAATTTAATTGTTGCACTCGAAACACCTTCCTACTTGCAACGCAAAATGATGCAATATGGTTCTCTTTTGAATTTAAACCAACGAATTTTACAATATTTTTCCTCTTGTTGATTGCAATTGCAACAAAATCCGTTCAATTAATATAAAATCATATGAAATCTCACGGCACACTCTCCGAGGCGGAGGAAATTGTTCGTCGAAAAAATATTCACAGTAATTAAATTACTTGATTTCTTTTTTCCTTGCGAAATAAAAAAAAAAAAAAAAAAAAAACAGAAAATGAAATAAAACAAAGTAACAATCATTTTTAGTTCAATGGGCATCGAGGAATCTGCCATTTAACAAAATTTGTACGGCATTTAAATTTGTATTTCGTTCTTCTTGAAAATTAATTTAAATGAAGTTAAACTGAAAATGAGATCAGAAACCTCAACCTCATCATTTAAATACAGAATATTAAAATAATATTTAAGGTGTAGCATTATATTATTAAGGCCTCTTAGGACCAGTTTTTCCAGTGGTGATTTAAACCAGAGTTAGCTAACTATAGAAGTAATAAGTAACCCACAGTGAACTGATGAAGCAGTTTTTCGATGGAAAAAGCATGCGGACCGACTACACAAACTCGGTGGATAACACATCAGAAGGATCTGTTCAGTTAATCCTGAGTTAACTAAACAAATTTGCTGGGTTAACTCGATTTTAACTTTAATCTCGCACTGAAAAACTGGATCTTAGTCTTTGACTAAAAGGGCAACTTTGTAAATTTAGCTTTTATATGTTGTTTGTGGATGTAAACTTTGGATTAGAATCTTTCAAGGCTGCAAAGATAGGTCCAAGATACGAGTCCTTGGCAAAAAGACTTCTAAATATTGTTTTATATAAATCATAAAAAATAAAACTCAGCGCACTACGTCCGCCGGACATTCCTGAAACAACGTGGCTGAGAAGAGGTATTATTTTTCGTACAAAAATCATTTTATTTGAATGTTTTTTATACTACAAATTCAAGTAGAAGACTTAAGGCGATATTACACTGTCATATACATATATATATCCCATTATGCCATATAATATATGACACCATATTTGTTGTATGTCAAAGTAATTTAGGCTCCATATTATTTTGTCATATATATATATATTTTTTGTCATATAAGTTTGACTATAACACTTATATGGCACTTTTGAGGCATATTTATTTGGCAAACTTGCCATATTTATATGATAATGTAATACTGCCTTTAGTATTATTTCATTAAAATTCAATTTAGTCAACAACTTACTGTTTGTAACGGGTGTTTTTTTAGACGTATTGTTTTCAACCGGGAAATACTTTTTCGAATTTGATCTTTTTAACAGCTGTCACTTGATTTATGCTCAGTTTGGTTTGCCATTTTATAATGAATAGAATTATTCCTGAACAACGTTTGCAAATTGTGCAAAATGGGCTCGAAACAAAATCGAAGTTGATCCCGATTTTCACAAGAAAATTTTGTTCAGCGATGAAGCTCATTTATGGTTGAATGAATACGTTAATGAGCAAAATTGTAGTAATTGGAGTGATCATAATCCACAGGCCATTACATCCTCAAACAGTCACTGCTTGGTGTGCTCTATGGGCAGAAATGAAGCTATAGAGCCATGATTAATGACTTTTTGGTGCTTAAATTGGAGGATGTTGATGTGGACGACCTTTGGTTCCAACAAGACGACGCTACATGCCATACAGCCAACGATACAATCAATTTATTGAAGGAATCTTTTGGTGAGCGCATTATCACTCGCCACACTGAGCCAGCCGCGGCGGCCACTTGCCCGAAATCATTTTTAAAACATAATGGCAAACCTTTATCTTTTTAATAAAGCTTAATTATTGGCCATAACATTAAATTTTATCCGTTTTATTTCTTCTTGAAAACCACACGTCTAAAAAAAACACCCTTTAAGAGTCTCCTCTAGTCCATTTATTATTGGCCCGCACATTAGGTACCTACTAGAAACAAAAAAATCAGGATCGCATTTTTTTATGTCAAAACCACAATCGCTTCGTCAAGAAATGCAAAATTGTGTATGTCAGTAAGTGAACACACGATGGAGGTGAAGTTTCTTACGTTTTTCAGTTGTACGTAATTCAAGATAGTAGAGTGAGAAATGTGCTCGAGAAATATTTCTTAAGTGGGTTTCCTGTAAGAGAAATTTAATTATCGTGAAACAGTTAATTGCATGGTCAGACGATACAGATCAATAACTTTAGCACTTTTTTAGCAACCAGCGGAGTCCCACAAGGCATCCGCTAGTGTTCTTTTCTTTTTATTCTTATTGTCAGCAGTATTAAAATAGTCATCAAACTTTTCCATATCACATTCTAACGCGCCGCGCCGACGACGATACCAAGTTTTGCAAGGCCATCTCTTCGAGACTATAATTCTACTCTCGTTAGAACTATAGATCTCACGGTGCCTTAAAAAACAGCTTGGAGTTAAAAAATATTGTCAAATGCCAATCAATAAGCTTTTAATTAAAATGCATCAAGTCATCTCCGTTTACCTTCTTCATAATTGACTTATAATGTACCTATAATTTGAAATGTAATCTTGGCATATTGTGTAACCCAGGAGCTCAAATTTATCAGCAATATCGACGAATAAATTTTAAAATCCAATTCAGTAGGTAATTGGCTTCGTTAAAATGGTGCAAGGAATTCTTAAATCCATAGGTGGCCCAGATCACTCTACGTTAGCTTTGTTCAACCCTTGGTTCGACTTAAGTCTCAGTACGTATGTACACAGGTAAATATCCACCTTCTGAATCATGAATGGGTGTTTTGCTCCCCAATTTAGTTTTTAAAAATACAAAATTATTTAATAAACTTTTTTTGCTTTTTTAAAAGCAAAGCCTCTAGAATTTTAACTTGCGATATAAAGGTACTACATACATATATGTATATATGGTAAGTTATGGATTCGTGCAAAAAATCGAAATCGAGATTTTGATCAAACTTGATATTACTATGACAGGGAAGACAAAAAAGTGGGTCTTGGAAAAACGTCCGTCAGGCTGTATGTCTTTTCGACTACAGCCTAAGTTGGTAGGTCAATTTTCCTTAAAATTGGTACCTTGCGGTTTTTGGACTTTCGTGCCACACGTTTTTTTCATTTTTTTTTTGGACCAAATATGTCGATCAAAAAGATAATATTTTTCTCAATATCGGCTCCACAGATTTTTTTAAAAAAAAGTTAAGTAAATTTAAATAGTTAAAAGGTACCTTTAAGTAAGAAAATGATTCCGAAAAATGCTTATTAATGGTAGGTATACCTCCCAAAGAACCTCTTTTTTTTTTTTTATTTTCGCTTTTTCTGATAATGGTTCAAATGATTTTAAACAATTTTTTTTATGAAGAATTATATGTAGGTACATTCTAAATAATATTGTGTACCAAAAATTTTTAAAAAGATATTTTTTGGGTGAAGGTTTTTATAATACAAATTCTATATAATACTTAAATTCATCAGCCAAGTAGAAGACTTAGTACTATTTAATTATTGATTCAAATAAACTGAACTAAATTTAATAAAAATTGTGTATTGACAAGGCCCTCACTATTCAACTGATGAGTCCAAGTGAGATCGCCGGGACGAAATGCCAATTTGTATGGACAAAAGGTTGTTAAAAGTTATTTTGCACACTTTTTGGAAAGGAAATTTTGTTTGGAAAACTCTATTTTTCAAAAACAACTTGGTCGATTTTTATTAAACTAGGCCAAAAGTATTATTTTAACATTATCTAAAAGGTTTTAGATAAAAATTATTCTTAACCAAAAATATCGGTACCTCCCATACAAATGTTTAACAACCATTAAGGAACATTTTTGTTTGTTCAAAAACGACACGATTTTGATAAAAATATCCCAAATAACACTCTGATGCCTAGTTTTTCAGTGGTGAATTAAACAAGAGTTAGCTAACTTTACATGTAAATTAACCCGCAGTTAACTGAGAGAGCATTTTTTCGGTGAAAAATACATGTTTGCGGAAGGATTTATCCAACTCGGTTGAAAAAACATCAAAAGCATCTGTTCAGTTAATCCTGAGTTTACCCCCAAAATCTGATAAAATAACTCGGTTTTAACTTTAATCTCGCCCTGAAAAACTGCACCTAAGAAAAACAATTGAGGGAACAAGTAAAGCCTTATCTTTGTACAAAGTGGTCGTATTAAGATGAAACAAAAAGTGTTCTAAAGCTATATATTTTTTGTAAGACACCGTTATAGCACAGCCACGAGATAAACATTAAAACTTTTCAGTTTATTTTTTCAAGCCCATCATCTGTATGATAATTTGTTTGGGTAGTTTTAATTCAAATTTTGTTCGTAGTTCTACAATTTTTTTATCGCCTAGATATCTGACTTTGAATAAAGAATGAAATTTATCACTTTGATCACCAATATTGCAGCTAAAACTAATGCCAAAGAAAATTTGAGGACAATTTTCAAAACTTGAACGAATTTCCCAGAAGATCCTTTGAAAACTATTAAGTTATTATTTTTTTCGAGCCTTGAAGGGAAGACGACTATCAATCATTTTGGAAATGAATTTTGTTATGTGAATTATCCAAAGTAAAAACCGATACTAACAAACAGTTTTACTATCCAATACTCTTGATCTATATACTTCACCTACATACATATGTATGTGTATATTTATCTCTCCACTGACGACCGATTCAGAAAGAAAAAAGCAATTAAATGTTTTTCGCATGTTTATTGTCGTCGTTTTTTTTTTTCAACTTACCCTCACAATTCAAACATAAACTAAACATAGGTACCTATCTACCTATATCTATTCTATCTACATATATGGCTTTTGAGAAGTTGTCTCTTGTTGCTGTTAGGCCTTTTTTTTTCATTGTTTTACCCTCATAACTGCCCCTAGGTCCAAAGCGAACTTTTATTTGTTTTGCAGTTTTATTAGCCGGAGCTAGCTATACATATAAACCACTTCTTTCCGGTTAACGGTTATGGGTTAAAGTCCTTGAGAAAAGGCTTTACTTCACAACAACACTATACTGCTTTGGTGTGTTATTCCTTTAGGCATCGTTAAAAAGGGGTTTTTATATTCGTTTATGTCACATCCTTACCTTTAGTAGTTTTCTTGTTAAATAAATAAACCTAATAGAAGTTGTGAATCTCTCTGCGGACGGATATTAAGAAGCAAATTGACTGATGGAATTAAGTTGACTTTTTGGCAGGGAGACTATACAATATATGTACATGTACCTTCCTACTCAAAAATATAAAAGTTATAAAAGTTTTACAATAACCTTGATGGACTGGACAATATACCATCATTATACCCGCAGACTGTTGTTTAACTTGAAGATTTGTGTTTTTTTTTTTCTCAAAAGTCCGAAGGTATTGGGCAAGTTAGGTCTGTGATGTGAACAAAACATTTCTGTATGATGGTAAAAGAAATGTATATTTCATGAACTTTGACTTTTTACAGATAAAGTAGTGCTAAAAGTTCTTAATTGGATAAAAGAAGTGGTTTGGGTATTGTCCTTGATATTGTGACATTTTTTTTTCAGAAGGGGGCTAAAACTGACAGAAGTTAAAAAACATCCGATGAACCTTCGAAAGAATATCTGTTGTAAAGGGTGTTTGTTTTTCGACTTGTGGTTTTCAATCTGGCAATACTTTTTTTCGGAGTTGGTTTTTTTTTTTTAAAGCTGTCACTTTATTAATGCTTAGTTTAGTTTGCCATTTCATAACTAATATAGACTTATAGACTCCTGAACAATGTTTGCGAAACGTGCTAATTTATTAGCAAAATGGTTCGGTTCGCGTGACGCATCGCGCTCTGCGTCCAATATTCAGTGGACATAATCGCAAAATCGAATAAATTCGAGCAACCATAGATCGGTTTCACACCTCTTACTCTAGTGGATAATGCGCATCTACAGAGACGCCTTGGAGCAGAGTATCGAAGAAGACCCGAATGAGTCCATCCGCCATCGCGCGCAACAATTGGAGCTGTCGAAAATTGGGCCTATCGGCTGGAATTTATTCGAGCCAGCCGTGGCGGCCACTTGACCGAAATCATTTTGAAAATATAATGCCAAATCCTTATCTTTATAATAAAGCTAAATTCTTGGCTATTAAATTAAACTATTATTTCTACTTGAAAACCACACGTCTAAAAAAACACCCTTTATAAGATAAAGCGCAAAGACTGGCGAATTTCCTGTGAATAGGTCCGGAGACACTGTAACTCAAGCAGCAGTTTAAAAACAATATGACAATGTTGCGACATGCTACGCCAACCTTCCTCTTAAATCTTATCCAGTTTTAGTACAATAGTACTAAAGACGACAAGAGAGGTGCCAGGCGAGTACATTTTAATGCAGTTTCAATATTCATACATTACTGTTGATACATGCTAGACAGAACCTGCTCGTAAATATTATCTGTTTAAGTATTTGAATACATTAGTACTAAATGCAACAGCAGTGGATTTTTGAATGAAGAAGTCCACATAAATGGTTCCAGTATATTAACAATAAATCATTAAAATATTAATCTCATTTAAATGAAAAGGCCTAAAGATTTAAATTACTATTTTCAAATATCCCACTTTAAGGTACATATACACGTGAATTATTTATCTGCAGATAAATATTATATTTTTTATCAGTAAATAACAAATTATTAAATATTAACAAAATTATTGCTTAAATTATCCTGTCATCACTTTAATCTGAATAAACTCTGTTCTTTCCTCTATGCGTATATCCCTGAAAAGGGGTTCAATTTATAGCTAATGGGTATTTTAGTAAATGTATATATGTAAATCATACATAAATACGCAAGCAAGTGTGGGGTTTTTAATGTGATTTCTTTTTCAACAAAATGTTGATTTATTTATTTTTTTTGTTTTTCCTGAAATACAATATACCTTCTGCATACACATTTTGAATTATTTTATATTCGTATTTCAGTTAAAGCCATGGCAACAAGGAACAAGGATATTCGTTTAATTATATTTGTTTTCAACTCATGTCAGTTTAAATCAAGTAAATATTGTTTTGATTAAGGCCATGCAAAAATACATATACATACGAGTACAGAATTTTAATAAAATTAATATGGATGGATTATTTTTGAGATCTTTAACATTTACATGATTTAAACTACTTTACTTGATATGTTGGTTGTTACTTTAGGGGATGTTTTGAATTTAGAAAGAAATCGTCCTCCGGATTCTAATCAAATCTGACATTACGTTTATGCATGGTGTTTCCTAATTAATAAAAAAATACTTTGGCAAATGATTTTTGGGCATATTTAAGAAGAATAAAATTGTGTGAGTGCCAGGTTAATATGTGTAAACATTAATGTTTTGTTATTGAGCGCACCCAATTACAACGCGAACGAACGTATTACACGTAAGGCTCACGTTTTTAGTTAACCCTACGGCCGACATAAGATGTTAACACATGCAAAATCGATTGAAAGTAAAGGTCTATCTGCATTTGTGGACAGCATTTACTGAGGATTTAAGGAAATGCTTAATTTGGTGTACTCTGCTTGACTAATGTTAACGCTGATAGCTCTTTTAATATTAACAGTAAAAATTTGTTTAGTGCTTATTAGAAACCAATTTTCTGACTTTACACTACAAGTTGTACTGGAAGCTTTCAAGTCTGAAATTCATAAGACAAATGCGTGGTTAGCGCAGGGCTCTGTTTTTTCTCCGAATCCCTTTCTCATATTTATCAACGATCTTCTGTCTGAAACTTCTAATCCATTAAACTGTTTTAAAGACGACAGAAACTCTCAGCTTTTGATATTCATTTTTAAAATCACATCAAGCTCATTAAATTTTAATGTCGACAGCATTGTCCAATGGAGAATTAAATTGAATTTAACTCTTAAAACTAGATTGTCACTGTTCATGAGTGTAATTTGCATAGTAGAAAATAAACAGCTTTAAATTTTCATTATATGTGTATTATCAACCACCTTCTGTGGAATGACCACATATTCGACGCTGAGTGGCCAAAAACGCTTCAAAGTGATTAGTCAAGACATTTTTCTGCCCTTCTGAACAAGGCATAAATCCGTCCAAGACTTGAGTACAACTCACATAACGGGTGTTTTTTTAGACGTGTTGTTTTCAATCTTGCAATACCTTTTTCGGAGTTGGTCTTTTTGACAGCTGTCACTTGATTTATGCTCAGTTTGATTTGCTGTTTCATAATTAATAGATTTACTCCTGAACAACGTTTGAAAATCGTGCAAATTTATTACCAAAATAATGGTTCGGTTCGCGCATCGCGCACTGCGTCCAATATTCGGTCGACATAATCACATAAACTTGATCAACCATGGATCGCTTTCGCACCACGTTTACTCTAGTGGATAATGCGCATCCTCAGAGACGCCGCCGTACTGTGCGCACCGAAGACGCTTTTTCTGATGTGGAGCAGAGCATCGAAGAAGACCCGAATGAGTCCATCCGCCATCGCGCTCAACAATTGGAGCCTCCGCCCCATCCACTTTATGGAAGATTTTGCGTAAGGGCTTACAAGATCCAACTCGTGCTAGAATTGCAGCCGAACGACCATCAAGCGCGTCGCACGGTGAATGGGCCCAAAACTAGATGGCCAACAATCTCGATTTTTACAAGAAAATTTTGTTCAGCGATGAAGTTCATTTTTGGTTGAATGGGTACGTTAATAAGCAAAATTGTCGTATTTGGAGTGATCATAATCCAAAAGCCATTGTTGAGAAGCCGCAGTTACATCCTCAAAAAGGCACTGTTGGGTGTTCTCTATGGGCAGAGGGAATCATTGGTCCATATTTCATCAAAAATGAAGCCGGCCATAATGTTACAGTCAATGGGGAACGCTATAGAGCCAGGATTAATGACTTTTTCGTGTCTGAATTGGAGGATGTTGATGTAGACGACCTTTGGTTCCAACAAGACGGCGCTACATGCCATACAGCCAACGAAACAATCCGTTTATTAAAAGAAACTTTTGGTGAGCGCTTTATATCGCGTCATGGGCCTATGGCCCAAATTCCAAATCCAAAAATCCGATAAAGCCCTCCAAGACCGTGCGATTTTACACCCCTCTGGACTATTTTTTGTGGGGTTAGGTGAAGTCACTTGTCTACGCAGATAAGCCCGAGACGATTGACACCTTGGAAAAGAATATTCGGTGCGTTATTGCTGACATACGGCCCCATAACTGCTGCAATCGGAGGTACAGTTTAGTAAAAAGATTCTTTCTTTAACCATACTACACGAATGTGGAATGTATTTCTCCCTATATCAATGTGATATTCATAAATTCAAAACCAATGTGCGTCGGTATCTCCTCTCAAACCCTATCCTATTTTTCTAACGCTCGCACTGTTAACCTACTTACATGTTAAGAGTAGTCATAACCCCTTGAGTGCAATCAAACATAAAAGCAATTTTTAGTACTTTTGACTCTTTTAATATTTTCTCGCTTAATATATTCATATATCATGCATCTTCGATGTATGGTTACACACAGTTATTAACCACAAGAGCAAGTTCGTGCGATCAAGTCGTGCATATTTTTTTTTTGGACGAGACTACAGACATATCATAATTTATAACAGTTATAACAGTTTTTCGCCATTACAAGTGTGCGTGCGTTAATACACTTCGCTTGACTTGAAAAAAAAGTCTGGGTGCCTAAAGTATCCCCACCGTCGGAGGGCCCTAGACCTGCGGGGCCGCATAGACTGTACTTTTATAAACCAAAACTGTTTTAATTGGCATGACTAAAGTCACTTCCTTTTTTATTTGGTCAAAAGTCAAAAATTGCAGTTTCTTAAAAACTTATAAAATTAGTATTTTGTAAAATATTTTCAATTCGCTTTATAGATTATGATGTTTTATACGAAATAGCTTAAGGTATACTTTTTTATAACAGTTTCAGTTTATAAAATTTATAAAAGTACTGTTTTTGCGGCCCCGCAGGTCCAGGGCCCTGCGCCGGTGGGCATACTTCAGGCCCTCAGGGTTTTTTTTTTTAAAGTCGCGCGAAGTGCGTTAACGCACGCCCCCTTTTAGTGGCGAAAAACTGTTATAAATTGGCATGTCTCTAGTAGCGTCCTTTTTGTATAGACTAAAAGATATATTTTTGTATCGCAATATCTTCAAACCCATTGCTCGTAGGAAAGAAAATGTTTTTTGTATACTACATTGTGAGAGCTTCCAAGTTTTTTTTTTTAACCAAAAATCCGATATTTTCGACATTTCCTTGATGGAGACTTTTTACAATTAATTTTTAATGATGAATCAAAGGTCCGTACCAATTTTCAGCTCTATGTGAGTTATGTCTTGGTTTGCACGTTTGTTTTGTCGATTTTGAAATATTTACTTAGATAACATTAAAAGTTAAATGGAATTTCGTTATCGTAATTCACAATTTCATATTATATTCTAATCTTCTTACCTATTTTGTTAATATTTTCAGATTTTAAATCAAAAAAATGGTTTAGTTTAAAGTCTAGAGTGCTCACTTGAAGAAACATTCACCCGTAACGTCCATCCATTAAAAACTCAAAACACAAACTAGATTTCTATCTCTTGAAGAACCCTAGAGTATCTTTTTTTTCGCAGGTAGCTACCTAAGTGAATTTAATTTTATGCATGACAAGATGCACACCATGAATATTCATTGAAAAAACTCATTGAGAAACTATAAAATTTCATATAGCTTTATGCTATGATCATTAATATGCGTTTTAGAGTATAGGTATCCATATCCGTGTAATCGTTATCGTATGTAATAGAGCTTAAAGGTAAAAGATTTTAAACGGATGAATACCAAAGTAAAACCAACAACATAAATAAATGTATTTTTCACATGAACTAGATGATCTACACTATAAATATTATTCCCTTAAGTTTGGATGTCTAGTAAAATGTAATTCAAAAAATGTTATTCCAATATCAATCTTGATTTTATGTAGGTACTACTTACCATATTTTTCGACCATCTCGAAGTTCTTATAGAATAATATGATTGGTAGAGTAAAAACGGAAGAAAAGACTTTTTAACAAATTGGACTGGCGCAAACACAATAAAATCCTGAAAGCCATAAAGATTTTATGTCTTAGTTGGGTAAACCTACTACATAATTTATGTCATTCTCTATATTCTATAGCCATTCTCTATAAGCTATAGCGAAACGGGTGTGAAAAAGTTTGTATTGTATTTTTTTTTTTTATTATTATTTGTTTGTTTTGTTTTCACAATATAAAGGGGAGAGGGAAGTATATTATATACTTTATAAGAAAAGTTTTATAAGGTTATCATAGCTTGAAGAAGTAAGTCTCAAATTAAGCCAAAGAAAATAAAATAATTATTATTGTTCATAAAATAAGTTTTGAACAAAAATGATTTATTGCCAAACAAAAATAAATAAAAAAAGTTAATAAGTTCTTAGAAATTTATTGTTATTTGAAGATAAACACAAAGTATAGTCAAGTGACAAGGTTAGTTTTGGTCTAAAGGTCCCGACCCATAAAAATTGACAAATGCGTTGCATTGTGGCAACGCAATGGTTGCGTTGACGTAGATTAATAAAGGTGACGAAATCAAGACGTTGTTACGACGAATTATAATTATTTTAATTAATCAAATTACATAAACAAATTGTATGAAAAGGGTATTTTTTTAGAGGTATAGAACTTTGAAATGATATAAAACAAAGATGATTTTTTTAAATTGACATGAAATTTACTTTGTTCGAAAGATAAACTTCTGACATTATAATTTAAATATGATTTCTGGCACATGACCGCCACGGCTGGGTCGGACGTAGTCTAATCTGGAGGTCCAATTTTCGATGACTTTTTCCAACATTTGTGGCCCTTTATAGGCAATAACGCGGCGAATGTTGTCCTCCAAGTGGTCAATCGGTTCAGGCTTATCGGCGTAGACTAGCGACTTCACATATCCCTACAGAAAATAGTCAAGCGGCGTTAAATCGCACGATCTTGGAGGCCAATTCACGGGTCGGTAACGTGAAACTATGCAGTTACCAAACGTTTCCTTCAATAAATCAATTTTGAAACGAGCTGTGTGACATATTGCGCCGTCTTGTTGAAACCACAACTCCAGCACATCAATTGATGAACGAAAAAGTCAGTAATCATGAGTCTTTAGCGCTCACCAATGACTATAACTTTCTGGCCAGCATCTTTTTAAAAGAAATACGGACCAATTATTCCACCAAACCATAAAGCACACCAAACAGTCAGTTTTTGTGGATGTAACGGTGTCTCAACATACACTTGAGGATAACCATCACTCCAAATAGGGCAGTTTTGTTTATTGACGTATCCATTCAACCAAAAGTTAGCTTTATCCCTAAACATAATTCGCTTATGAAAATTGTGATCAACGGCAATCTTGTTTTGGGCCCAATTGGGCACAATTTGGAAGCGTTGTTGAGGCGTGCGTCGGTTTATTCATGTTGAAATGCCAAGCCAAACTAAAAACAAATCACTTGACAGCTGACAAAATGGCCGCCACTTAAAATAGTGTTGCCAACTTAAAGTTATATACCTCTAAGAAAACACCCTCAACTTTTACTATTAATTTACTTTATAATTATATTTTAATTTTGTCACCAGCAAATTATGTATAAGCAATACAAAACTGCAAATTAACATTGACAACTAATGTCAACGGATCTGCCGGGCAGAAAAGTTCAGCTGTTTTTTCCGTTGCTTCCGTCCCATGCGTCGGATATGGGTTGTCTCTGATAAGAACGTGAAAGTGAATTTTTAATCAAGCTGTCAGTTGTATGTATACGTCGACGCAACACTCAACGCATGTAACGGATTGTATGGGTTGGCCTGATATTTTTTTCGAGATGCTTTAGGTTTTGTAAGCTCGGTCATGGATGGCGTAATTAAGTATTATTGCACAGTTAATTTATTGAAGTTATCTTTTATTTCATTCTTTTCTCAAAATCAGAAACCTATTTTACAGGGTTACCCATAATTCGGCAAAAATAATTTGAGACATGATTTTTCTGTAGGTATTTATATTATAAGAAAAAATCATTTTACAGTATAGGTAACGGTTTTTCTTCAATGTTGGTAAAATTTATCGGGAATTTTAGAATAGGCTTAACTCTGGTGTACCCTGACCCATTGTAGGTATAGAATATTGCTCTGTTAATACCTAGGTATAGTATAGGAGCTATTTGTTTGGGTCTTTAATTTTAAAATAAAGACTATAGCCTTTAGAAATGCGTTTAAATAAATTTAATATCTTGTTTGAGTCTTCAGATATCCAATTTATATGCCTGTGCCATTTTTCTTGCCTATTCTTATTTTTGATTTGGAGGTCAATTTTATCCAGACAACGTGTAAATATAACATTTTATTTTTTTTTCTTATGAATTTTACAATAATAAAAACATATTTATACATAATGTATATCAAATATTAAATTAAATAATACAAAAAAAAAGCAGCTCGTTAAGTAAGAACGATGAAAATCGTCAAAACAATCATTTGTTCAGGTTATTGTGTTCAAGATTTTTTTTTTTCACTTTACTTCACATTTTATGTGACTATGTTAACATTCAAATAAATCAGAACACCAAGTTAAGCAAAAGGCTCACACATAGATGAAAAAAAAATGAATATTTCTATGGTGTAATGTAAATATACCATTTTAGTGCGCTACGTGCCTCGTGTCCTTCGTAACTGGGGATGGGGAGACATTTACTAAGAAGTCTGACACACTACATATAGTTATTTAGGACTCATTTGCTTTTCATGAAGCATTTGTGTGAATCACGGGATTTGCTTTGAGAATAATGAAAATCCTTTTAGGCCATGTTTTGTTTATGGAAATTGTAGGGAAGGATTTTGTATAAATGTCGGAAAGTTCAAGTTCATATGTTCATATGGACATTAGAGAAAAAATTGTATAACATTGAAAAGCGTGACGAAATGTTTTTAAAAAAAATGGGAAGTGTGAAGCTCAGAGTTCGAAACGCTGAGTTCGAAGTGGGAAGTAATGACTTATGTCGGACAATTCTGTCATAAATACCCGTGCTGGGTAATTTCCGAAAGTCATGAAGCTGGAATATTTTTCGAGGTTTTATTAAAAGTGTTTTTTTTAGACATGTGGTTTCCAAGAAGAAATAAAATGCATATTATTTTAATGTTATGACCAAGGATTTAGCTTTATTATAAGGATAAGGGTTTGCAATTATGTTTTAAAAATGACTTAGGGCAAGTGGCCGCCGCCGCGGTTGGCTCGAATAAATTCCAGCCGAGAGGCCCAATTTTCGACCACTTTTTGCAGCAATTGGGGCCTTGTGTCAGCAATAACTCGCAGAATATTCTCTTCCAAGGCCTCAATCGTCTCGGGCTTATCTGCGTAGGCAAGCGACTTTACATAACCCCACAAAAAATAGTCCAGCGGTGTTAAATCGCACGATCTTGGAGGCCACGCCACAGGCCCACGACGCAAAATAAAGCGCTCTCCAAAAGTTTCTTTTAATAAATTGATTGTTTCGTTGGCTGTATTGCATATAGCGTCGTCTTGTTGGAACCAAAGGTCGTCCACATCAACATCTTACAATTCAAGCACCAAAAACTCATTTATCATGGCTCTATAGCGTTCCCCATTGACTGTAACATTATGGCAGGGTTCATTTTTGAAGAAATATAGCATAGAGCACACCAAACAGTGCGTTTTTGAGGATGTAACGGCGTCTCGACAATGGCTTGTGGATTATGATTACTCCAAATACGACAATTTTGCTTATTAACGTACCCATTCAACCAAAAATGGGCTTCAGGGCTGAACAAAATTTTCTTGTGAAAATCGGAATCAACAACGATCTCGTTTCGAGCCCATTTTGCACAATTTGCAAACGTTTTCAGGAGTTAGTATATTCATTATGAAATGGCAAACCAAACTGAGAATAAATCAAGTGACAGCTGTCAAAAAGACCAACTCATAAAAAAGCATTGCCAGATGGAAAACCATACGTCTAAAAAAACACCCTGTATATTCACCATTTAGAGTAGTCTGTATAAGTATGTTCACTGGACAGTTAACTCTACCGAGATTCACTATATCGAGCATCTACTACTGTAGATAGATCTATGTCTTACTGACTAACACGTGTTAAAGCGTTCATCCTATATTCTTTTCATAACATCATCGATCGGCTTACAACCGGCGCGGCGCCGCAGACGCCGCCGCCGGGTAACCGTTTCCGATTTACTTTTCGAAGTATGTATTGCTTTTCAACCCCAATACTTAGAAAAGTTTTAATCTCCAACCACATTTTTCACAATTTATTTGACAAATATTTTTCTTTCTACCAAAATAACATCCACAACACATATTTATGAAACATAAATTCAGGAACTTAACAACAAAAGAATACATTTCCAATTGTGCTGATTTTTTGATATTTTTTTGCAAAACATGATAATTTTTTTTTTCTTTAGGGAAGGAGCTACACTTTTCTTATTCATTTCCTTGATTTTTTTTCGGCGTATTTTTTTGGGTGTCTTCCTTACCGTACCGCACTCATGTTTTTCAAATTTGTCCTATAGGTACATAAATAAAATGTATTTTCTTTCAGGATATATTGTAGGTATGTGTGGTGGATAAATATGTGAATTAGAATTAGGGTTCTGATTGCTTTAATGCAAATTGTATACACGACAGGCCTTATTACCGAATTAACTGGTTCAATGATTTTCAGTTTCATTGGAGCAAATTCAATATCCGGTGGGGTTTGCGTCATAGCGGGTGTTAATATGGAAGTAGGTAATGATTTAAATTTTCCCATAATGGTAATTATTATTGTGGTGGTACAGTGAAGTGATGGATGTGAAATGTTCAAGATGAGCATTTTCAGAATTGTAGACATTTTCCTACTGTTTTTGTGATTAAACAATTTTAATAATAAAAGGTGTTTTTTTTAGAGGTTTAAGTTGGCAACACTATTTTTACTGGCGGCCATTTTTTCAGCTGTCAAGAGTGATGTATTTTTAGTTTGGTTGGAATGGAAATGAATGGACTGACGCCTTAACAACGCTTCCAAATTGTTCCCAAATGGGCCCAAAGCAAGATTGCCGTTGATCCCAATTTTCATACGCGAATTTTGTTTAGCGATGAAGCTCACTTTTGGTTGAATGGATACGTCAATAAACAAAATTGCCCTTTTGGAGTGATGATAATCCTCAAGTGTATGTTGAGACACCGTTACATCCACAAAAACTGACTGTTTGGTGTCATGGTTTGGTGGAATAATTGGTCCGTACTTCTTTACAAAACGATGCTGGCCAATGGTGACCACTATAGAGCCATGTTTACTGACTTTTTCGTTCATCAATTGAATAACCATGATGTGCAGGAGCTGTGGTTTCAACAAGACGGCGCAACATGTCACACAGCTCGTGCCACAATTGATTTATTGAAGGAAACGTTTGGTAACCGCACAGTCTCACGTTACGGACACATGAACTGGCCTCCAAGATCATGCGATTAAACGCCGCCTTACTAGTTTCTGTGGGGATATGTGAAGTCCCTACCCTACGCCAATAAGCCCGGAACGACTGACCACTTGGAGGACAACATTCACCGCGTTATTGCCGATATACGGGCACAATTGTTGGGAAAAGTCATTGAAAATTGTACCTCCAGATTAGACTACGTCCGAGCCAGCCGTGGCGGTCATATGCCAGAAATAATATTTAAATTGTAATGCCAGAAAATTATCTTTTGAATAAAGTTTATTTCTTGTCAATTTAAAAAAATCCAAGAAATCAAATATCTTAAAACGTAATTAACACAGTGCTGCAAGTAATGTAATTTGAAAGTGATTTTTTTCAATTACAAGTAATATGTTGTTTTTTTAATTACGTGCTATTCTAATTGAATAAATTCAAGTAGGTACTTATTATTATGAAATGAAAGTTGAAATAAATTACAAAAAGTAATCATTATTTTCTTTCCAACACAGATTCCGTGCTCTTACAATATAAGTCGTGTTAAAGTTTTTATTTTTTATTGAATTTTTGTGAAATTATCTCACTCTTCGCACCTCCCAACTACATAATTAATCGAGTGAGAGTCACAATTAAAAGTCATGGCTCGTAATTTTGAATTAATAATTATTCCCTGGGGTCGGTCGTATGAAACAAAAATCATTATTGATGATAAAAACTAAAAAAATATACATATAACGGGTGATTTTTAAGCTGGTTTGGTTTTGGCAACACTGGTTTTGACAGCTGACGTGTGTTAAGTACCTTGTGTCACTGTCAAACAGCTTCAGTTTGGTTTGCAATTTAACCATGGATCGTCTTACAAATGAACAACGCTTGCAAATTATTGAATTTTACTATCAAAATTCGTGCTCGGTTCGAAATGTTCATCGCGCGCTGCTTGTGTTCAGCGATGATGCTCATTTTTGGTTGAATGGGTACGTAAATAAGCAAAATTGCCGCATTTGGAGTGAAGATCAGCCAGAAGCATTGCAACAGCTACCAATGCATCCCGAAAAAGCCACTGTTTGGTGCGGTTTATGGGCCGGCGGCATTATTGGGCCTATTTCTTCAAAGATGATGCGAATCACAGCGTTACTGTCAATGGTGAACGCTACCGAGCGATGATAACAAACTTTTTTTTGCCCGAAATGGAAGTTCTTGACTTGCATGATATTTGGTTTCAACAAGATGGTGCCACATGCCACACAGCACGCGAAACAATGGCGCAATTGCGAGGCGAGTTTGGTGAACAGTTAATTTCACTTTTCGGGCCGGTCAATTGGCCGCCTAGATCGTGCGATTTGACACCATTAGATTATTTTTTGTGGGGGTTTGTCAAAGCTAATGTCTATAGGGACAAGCCCGCTTCGATTGACGCACTGGAAGCCAACATCCATGCATTCATTCGTGAGATACCGGCCGATATGTGTGAAAGAGTATGCCAAAATTGGACTCAGCGGATGGGCTACCTGAGACGCAGCCGCGGTCAACATTTGCATGAAATTATCTTTAAACATTAAATTGCAAGGTTCAAACTATCGATTCAAATAAATATTTCATTCATTTTTTCGAATTTTTTGTGTTTTTTTTTTAAAAAAAGTTCTAAACCTCTTAAAAAACCACCCTCTATATGCACACAACATAAATAGGTTTTGAATTGCTCATTGCTCAACCGTAACAAGGACAGGGTAATTTTAAATTGTGGCAATCATATCATATATATCACATATTATGTAAATATATATCAATCACTTTTAGAAGATGTTATAAAATAATCCCAATTTATCCTAAAGGTAATACCCAGATCCTAATCCATCAGGAACCCACGGATCTCTTGTGTTCTCCGTCATAGTGTATAGTAGGCAAATTTTGAGATAGATTTATTAACAAATGGAAAAGCAGCTGCAGAGAAATTTTTCATTACAAAATACGTTTGAGTCATCATTGTGCAAATATACTACCTCTTCAATTGTGGGGTTAAGTCTATAAGTCAAATGAAACTATTTTGTGGAGTCCAATTTACGGAAACATTTATAGAGACATAAATACAAATGGAAACAAATTACATGCCAAAGAAACAACAGAAAAAATGATAAACAAACCAGTGCTGCCGATGTGGTTCGATGGTGCTGTTTTCATTTTTAAATTTAAATAACACTATTATTTTTTAGAGATTTAAAATTTTCAAGCTTAAAGATGCGACCATTAGAATTCAAGTTATGAGCTATTAACTCAAACCTTTTTTATTTTTTTTTTTTTTGGATTTTGAACAAAATAGCTCTCAATTAATAAATTATATTATTATTAAATATAATTATTAATTAAAAGAAGTTTTTAACAATTCGGCCACCTGTTAGTGCTACTCAATATCACTGTTCCACCTTATGACCTCCCACAAGAAAGGATATCGTCTGAACTGCGGCAACTCCAGAGGCATCAGACTCCTTAACATCGTTGACAAGATGTGGGTGGTCTGCTGTGATCGTTCGGTAACAACCTATGTAGGTTCATATCAGTGTATGCTTTTAGGTCAGAAAAGCCCAATATCAACCAAATCACAATCCTACGGTAAATCTTGAAAAACAAAAAAAAATAAATCGACCACTGCATTAACTTTTTGTCGATTTATGGACGCTTTTTTGGCGAGTAGGAACACCATAATGCTCCGAACTTGAAAATCCACCCTCGAGCGACGTTGCAATAGCGGAAAAGTGCGACTCAGGTGATGGCACACGCAAGGCAAAGAGAACCTTAACCAACTTGGAGTGTGAAATTGGCAAAAGCTGGCTATAGGCATCACAGAACCGAGCTGGCTGGAAGAAGCTTGTTAATTGAGGCCCTTAGTTAGCAATTTGTCTTGCTTTCGAAATACCATTTTTCCACACGGAATATTCATGTTTAAGTTTTTTAAACTAATGAATCACACTTCAACTACATAGATATATGCATAACCAAAGAAAATACGTAACCGCCGTAATATTCACCCCGTTTTAAACTCGGTTTAAAAGTCCTTAAACCAACTATATTTAACCGAAGTAAACCGATAGAATTTAAACGACAAAATCTCGTTTAAATTGGTAATATTCACCTCATTTAAGCATAAAATGACATTTACGTCGGTTTAAATTTGTGATTTAATCCGAACGTCAGATAGCATCGCAAGTATGAAAAAAAATAAAAAAGGGTTTTTTTTTGGCTTTTGAACAACTGTTTGCCTATTTATTTATCAATCTTTTCAAGTTTGAGTATTGAATTAAAATGAACAAAAAATCTAAAATTGCGCAAATACAGAAAGTGCCACCAAAAGAATAAAAATAACAAGAGAATTCAACTCAGGCCAAGTGCTTTACTCAATTTAAAACTAATTTGTTGTGTGACCTTATGTTGGCCAGGGACGTCAATACTATAACACCGTAAGGTCACATACGCTGGTGGGAGGAAATCGCCCGTATTTTCAGTGCCTTGGCAGTGACCCAGTAAGTTGTATATTTGCTGCAGATGTCGTGTGGATTTCCATACAAATTGGGTGCGCACAATTTTATCACCCTGTGATCTACAAAAGAGAAAGAAAAACCGACCAACTCAATTTCGAAATCAGCTGCTTCGCCGTAGGTAGTATGCCCAAAATGTCTGCCCTCAAGTCCAATCAGGCTCTCGTCTCTACTCAGTCGTTCTTTTGTTCTTGTGGTTACCATTCCGTTCAGACTATCATCCAGGTAAAAGAAAATTACAAAAATTCATTGGTTGACATAAAGCTTATCCCCTAACCTCGTGTTTCACAGCCAAGGATCTGAATTAATAGCCCAGAAGAAAATAATAGGAATCAAGCGATTCAATCCCGAAAGCCTTAAAGCTTGTACAAGGCTTTACTTGTCTAGATAATTTCGGAGTTATTCTTATATTCTGAGACCACCTATTCCAGGTAATTTCATCCCGTCCTTTCCATGCTCAAATCAAGCCCTTTAATTTATCCATCTCCCATAGTTTCTATTGACCCATCTCAAGAGAGAGGGAGGAAAAAGGGAGATAACATTGGAAATTTCTAAACCCACGTGCCCATAACTCATTGGCGCGATCTATTCACATCTCCTATAATAGAGAGAATCGTCATTTCTCTGAACTCTAAGGAAAAGTTTCTCGACTAACTAACTCACCACGGCCGCAATGCAAAAAACCTGCTCGTTGCACTTGCGAACGCTTCGATAAAATATAGGTTAGGTCAGTCCATATTGTGACCTCGAGACATCAACTTGTCGGTCGATCTCCCTTCCAATTTTATCGTTGTGCAAGGTGCATTGACCGAACGGTTATTCGTACAGGCGGTGAGCGTGGTAAAAGGAAGGTGTGAATGTGCGGTAAGGGCTGGCGATATTGACCCCCAGGAGCCCCGAAGCAGCAGTAAGCTCAATAAGAAGGTGAATCTGAGCTCAATGGTCGGGAAAGAGCAATAGTGTCAGACAGTGTTTTGTCCGCGGATGAATTAAAAAGAAAAAAAAAAGAAGAAAAATTAGCTTTCTTTTTAAATCTATCGAGAAAAAAAATCAAAAATAATTCCTTTTTGTTACATCAAGACAAGTGTAGTTTGAGCATGCGAGTTTAAAGTTCTGAAAGAGAAAATGAATAGAAAGGAAAAATATTTCTGTTGATAAAAATTGTGTTTGGAGTGTCAGTAACAAGTCTGGCAAGTGGTTGCGGTGTATTCCAAATAACTGTTTTTCAGCTTCTCCGAGAGACAACGGAACTGGATCGTGAATAGTGAGTTTCTCTCTTTTATGTACCGATATTTTGTTTATTTTTAAATTTATTACATACACTGCTAGTCTTGGTTGTCAAAAGGCTCAAATAACGTACCTACACATGTACTTTTCTACGAAGTAGGCAAATAAACAGGTAACAAAAAAAAAAGAAATAAAATTTATATCTGCATGCTAAAACTACGCTAGGATTATTATAGCTGTGTTTTATTGGTAATTTATAGCTAGCGCAATAATCAAGTACCAATAAAACGCTTTGGCTGTATTTATAAAACGCTTTAGCAACTCTTGGCTGTGTTCGCTACAAATATCATAGATCACATCCATTTTGTCTCCACCAAACTACAAATATCATAGATCACATCCATTTTGTGAGTGAAAAACAACATTAAGGTTGAAGTCATGAATACTTTTCAAGAGCGCCATCTTCATCTTCAAAGTTCTAACTATGTATATCCACTCTTTTACTGGCTAATTTATCGACACTCGTTGTTTTTGTTTTGTTTGCCAAGGGAAATTTTACTGCGCTGGCTATAAAATTACGAATAAAACACGGCTTATGTAACTTCTTGCATTATGCTTAAAGAAATCATCCGGAAATTTAACTCCGGTATATTTTTGAAAACAAAGACAAAATGCAATTGCTAATAACTGAATTTTAGAGCCAAAAATAAAATTTTCATGAATTATTAAATTAGTGTTATCAGTGGGGTTATGTGTGGTTGGGTTTCGGGTTTTCGGGACATCGATGAGATGAAGTAAATCTTCTTATCGTGATATCTGAAGGACACCTCATTTGCTACAACGTCCGAGTACAAGCTGTCAACAGGTGCACCCACAGTGTCAGAGGGAGGGAATAACAAAGCAAGGTACTCGAAGCAGTCGACACCTTCTGCTTGACAAACGACGCTATAATTGCAATACGAAAACGTCCGTCCGTCGTCTCACAAAACAGAAATCTTGGCATGAATATAATTCTTTTGTTAGCGTCTGGCTATTCGCGGGTCAAGAACCTCGCCCTCCGACGTTCCTAGATGTGCCCTATGCAAGCATGCCAAGTGCGACCTGGAGGAATAGAACGCCAGTCTTCATCGATAGAATAGACGCAAAATTCTTTTCTTTCTATTTTTTTGTTCTTTCCCTCTATCAGCAATGAACGGATCTTGAATCGAACATTTTTTCATGTGGTGAAGGCTAATATAAGTAACGACAAATAAAAATGCATTTATTTTCGAATTGTCATTTTATGACGCCTAAATCTCCCATATCTATACATAATAATAAAATAACACCTCTTATTGGAATAAGAGCTGTTATTTTGATATTCAAAGAAAAATAGCATTTTTTGAGATAAATGATCGGATGTTTATTTCATTATAAAGAGGAAGGTATGCCGTTAATAATGGAACACAACATCAGCCAAATGGCCGCCACGACCACGCTTACAGGATCATATCCTTTTCATGAAATTTTCCATAACCGAATCGCAAAGTGGCTGCCCTATGTCCTCGATAGCCTCACGAATTCCATCTTTGAGGTCTTGAATCGACGCTGGGCTGTTGGCGTAGACCTTATCTTTCACGTGGCCCCAAAGGAAGAAGTCGCAAGGTGTTAAATCACAAGATCTCGGTGGCCAATTGTGATCACCTCTTCGAGAGATAACACGGTCCGGAAACTTTTCCCGTAAAATATCGATGGTTTCATTGCTTGTGTGGCACGTAGCGCCGGCTTGTTGAAAGTAAACGTTGTCCAGATCAATACCATCCAATTCCGGCCATGAAAAATCATTCATCTCTCGATAGCGCAATCCATTGACCGTAACTGTTGCTCCAGCCTCATTTTTGAAAAAGTAAGGTCCAATGACCCCGCCGGACCATAAACCGCACCAAACAGTCACGCGTTGAGGATGGAGAGGCTTTTCAACAATAACTCTTGGGTTTTCCGAGCCCGAGCTTGTTGACGTAGCCTCTGAGGTGGAAATGGGCCTCATCAGTCAAGATGATTTTTCGATGAAATTCCGGATCATTTTCATGCATTTCAAGGACCCAATCAGCAAAGACACGACGTTGTTGATGATCAGCCGGCTTGAGTTCTTGTGTTAACTGAACTTTATAAGCCTTAAGACCCAAGTCTTTATGCAAAATACGGTGTAATGACGTTTGTGGAATGCCTAATTCCAAAGAACGACGAGGAATGGACAAACCTGGGTTTTCTTCAACACTTTGGGCTACAACAGCAATATTCTCAGTTGTTCTTGAGCGACGTGCACGGATTTTATTCTTCACATCACTAACTTGTCCCAACAGCTCGAATTTGTCCACCAATTTCTGTATTGCGGTCCGACAAGGTGCTTCACGACGACCCAAAAATGTTTTAGTTTTACGAACCTCTCTGCCAAATTTTCACCATTTTTATAGTGAATTTTAATAATTTCAATGCGTTGTTGAAGCGTGTATCGTTCCATTTTTATTAATGGGTTAGTTTCTACTTGTCAAATGTCAAAAAATGACAGCTTCAAACGTGACAGCTACCGAAATAGCGGGCTATTCAAAATAACACCTCTAATTGGAAAACCCTTTACTATGCAAGACGGAAAACACTGCGATCATTTTTTGTATGACTGCCACTCGTTGCACTTGGTTGGCACTCGATCTTCGCACGTTGCATTGTTCGATATGGACGCCAAATTCGCACTTCTCTCAGGCCTACCTCTTCATCTTTGTCGCTTGACGACAATGACAATAAAACCGCATCTATGCCAACAATGGCATTTTCCATCTTAGAAAATAAAATATTTTTGAATGTATAATAAAATTCTAAAATGGCAACAGAAAATGGATACACTGCTAGCTAGACTGAATATTTGCACTGACTGAACAAACAATAAAATGTTGAATATTAGCTAAAACTATTTAAACCGTACCTAAACCACACGAAAATGTCTCGTTTAAGTTATAGTCGGTTTATCGTAGTTAAATCGATCATTCGGATAGCGTCAATTTAAGTGAGTGAATATTACCGATTAATCGGTTTAAAAATTTTAAACCGACTACTGAATTTAAACAGATTTTAAACGGCGTGAATATTACGGCCGTAAGTATCTTAAAAGAATATACCTCATCATCATGTTTAGTAATATCTTTTTGAAATATTGAAAAGAACAAAGAAATAACTGTGTAATGGAATTGTATTAAAATTCTTTTACGACAAAAATTTCTTTTGACTGCACTAAAAATAAGTCTGCTCAAAGCAGCTTGCCATCATCAATTTATCGCATATAAATCCTTTTGTCCTCACGACAGATCTCTGAATGTTAAATTCAGAAAGCAAATTCATATTTTTTTTTGGAATTTGTTATTCTTGGAAGAGGTTACCCCTTTTGGAAGTAGTAGCTATACCCTTCGAAAAAAAAACAAAAACCCTGTGCTCGACAAATCCGTTTCATCATGAAAACCTGACAACAAAACAGTCACACGACGCGACGAATGTTGTTTGTGAGTGCGTCGTCGTGGTGTTGTTTTCAAAATTCCTTTACTGCGAAATATATATGTATACATATCCATACATGTATGCAGCATCATCCGAAATGATGACCCCTCAATGGATTCCGAATGCCTCCTTGAATGCAATAATGCAATGTTCTCACGTTTTGAACAATGGATGTATTGCAAAAACGACAACATCGTACCTACAATATGAAATTTATTTCATAAAAGCAGTGTTGTTATAACATCGTTTGGTCGTTTGACCCAATGAAGGTTTATCTTAGTTTTTCGGATCAAATTTACTCCAGTTCCATACCTAGATACAACATGCAATATAATTTAAACTATGTAAATATTTAAAGGTAGGTGCTTTGAAGAATAGAATCAAATAAGATTTTCCAATTTTTTCAAAAACCATGAACACCATATACTCTGGAGAGTTTTCAGCTTGAAACAGGAGTTCTATAACAATCAGATTCATTTTTAATAGGTAACAGAAATCCAGTAGAGTAAAGTGGATATAAGTTTCTTTATTTGTCCCTTTTCGTACATTCATATAGGAATAACTGAAATAACAACACTGTTCAAAAATAATGTGAAGGACATTTCTTGCTAACGCAATGTGCGCTTTTCGAGTTATACGATTTGCATAGCACACGGAAGTCATTGGACCATGTAAGTAGAATTTTCTGTCGATGGGCACGTTTTCTACTAACACAAAAAAAAAAAAAAACAACAGGAAGTCACGATTTACAAAACGCAAGTAGATAAGCAGGTTACCTGTACTATAGGGGGAGTTATATTGATTTGGATTTATGTTTAAGGCTTTTAAAGTGAAATAAACAGGTTTGCATTTATGAATTTATAACGGGGTATTTGATTCTCCAAGTACTTATTTCCACGAATTTTTAAGAAATATAAATATAATTGCAAATTTGTAGGTAGGTGTGACATCATGGATACAAGTACATAAATATAATATATTTTTTAAGTATCTATATCTATATTATTATTTCAGATATAATATGTACGTATCTAGGCAGTAGCGCAGCTAGGCGAGTGATAGATAGGGAGAACATAAATTGGGGCCCCTCAATATAGCAAACGACAAAAAAATAGTTTTGTTTTAATTTTGAAAAAAATATTTTTTCCAAAAACAGCTAACATGATGGTTATTACAAAAAACTATGTTGTTGGATTCTCTCTGATAACCACCTCCAATATATGGCCAGTTAACATTTTAGATATATTGGGCAGAAGGATCGAAAAATCGGGACACATATTGGGTCTTAATAAATTTTTGGCATTTTTATCGTTACATTGAGTTTTGCGTTATTTTAAGTCGAAAAATTGAATTCGGTGATCTGCATAAGACATAGTAAATGCTTCTACAAGAGAATTTCTAAGTAAAACAAATTTATTATATCCAAAAATTGTATAGTAAAAGCTAAAAATTAAGTTTTTACTTTAGCCAAAATACTTACTTTTTTGGGTGAATTTTTTAAGTAAAAATTTTATTCCGCATGAATAAAAACTAGTAAATTTTTTTTTTTTGTAAGAATATCTTTATTTTTCAAAATAACTGAATAGCAACTTTAAAATTTCTTAGTACATAAAGGGTGTTTTTTTTAGACGTGTGGTTTTCAATCTGGCAATACTACTTTTGGAGTTGGTATTTTTGACAGTTGTCACTTGATTTATGCTCAGTTTGGTTTGCCATTTTATAATTAATAGACTTATTCCTGAACAAAATTTGCAAATCGTGCAAATTTATTACCAAAATAATGGTTCGGTTCGCACGACGCATCGCACGCTGCGTCCAATATTCGCTCGACATAATCGCAAAATCGCATAAATTCGAGCAACCATGGATCGGTTTTGTACCACGTTTACTCTAGTGGATAATGCGCATCCTCAGAGACGCCGTACAGTACGCACCGAAGATGCTTCTGCTGCTGTGGAGCAGAGTATCGAAGAAGACCCGAATGATTTCATCCGCCATCGCCCGCAACAATTGAAGGTGTCGAAAATTGGGCTTCTCGGCTGGAATTTATTCAAGCCAGCCGCGGCTGCCACTTGCCTGAAATCATTTTTAAAACATAATGACAAATCCTTATCTTTATAATAAAGCTACATTCTTGGCCATAACATGTATTTGTTCTTGAAAACCTATAATACTAATACTAAACCCACAATTAAGTAGCCGCGTGACACCAAATAATATCAGTTTTGATTTGAGTCTTAATTCAAAGCAATCAGTTCTTAAATTTAAATTTAGTCGCTCTGTTAATACTGACCGGAATGTAGAAAATTTATAGACATAACAACTTTTGATGAAAATTGCGTTGAAATTATTGTAAGGGTTTTTTTCAACAACATAATAAAGCATCGAAAACATGATTAGAAAAAAGAATTTTATATTAAGTCGACTTTAAGACTTTATTGCTAAGTTATGTGAAGCCAGAACCAAGAACTCAAAATTTTCGGGGTTGGGGGTATATCAGGTTCGTTTGCCTATCGTTTGTTCAGGCAAAAATTCCTTTGTGTACCCTCAAATAAAAAGCTCTGTAGAATAGGTGACTTTTTTGCTGAAGTGTATGTTTGTTCTTGTACTAAATATAAATCATAAATATAATCATTTTTTCACCCTTAGTTCATAAAATAATCAACAGAATAAAGAATAAACAAAAGTATCAGCGAACGTTCGGTTCGATCTAACCATCTTTTTTTCGGCTTTTCAAAAATGTTTCCAAAACCCATTGAGCTATACATCAAAAGAAAGGTCTTTTCAAACTCTATCCGCAAAAATTAACCAAAAGTGTGTGGAAGGTCTGGTTCTCAAAATATTCGCATCCAAAGTGATTGTTTGATCTTACTGCATATCCGTCCAAAAAATTCAAACGCGTTTGTGTTTGGATAGCTATAATTCCGTAATCGAGCCTCGAAATCGGTTGCGGTTTTCAAAATTGTTTATTAAATTTTTAAGAGCTTTCCAAAACTCAAAACCAAAATACTCTTAGAGGTTTGGTTCTCAAAATATTTGCATCCAAAGTCAAATTTTTGTATTTCGATTCACCCTAAAAAAAGGCTTTGGATAACGATATTTCAATAACCAAGCCTTGAAGGAGTTTGCAATTTTTTTCAAGCTTTGGTTCTCCAGTTATTCAGATACAAAATGATATTACTTTGTGTACTTCGATGGCGAACAAACAATTGCTAACAGGGTAACCCCTTAAAGATTTAAAATGGCACACTTTGACATTATTTAATGGCTTAGTTTTTGGGTGAAAAAATTACCTAATACGTTTTTTTTTGGTATACCGATTATTAAATCATTTTTTTTTGTTGAAAATAAATAAATAAAGGGAAGATGTTAGGTTGTGTTATGAACGACAACATAACATTCACATTATGCAATAAAATAGTAATTTTGTTAACGATAAGCCAAGTAATGTTTTTTTTTCTAGAGCGTCTACTTTTTTACAGAAAAGTGATTGATTGACTTTTCAAATGTGATAACATATTTTTCTCCCATATATAATTCGTATAATGAGTCTCTTTTGAGCCTCTTGTAAGGCATTTTTTATTTTTGAAAAGTACTAACGTTTGCCATATATCACAAACTGAAACAATTATTTTTTTTTCACATTTTAAAGAAACACATGTTTTATTACATAAACAATTCAATGGATCATTTTACAAAAATAAATCAGATATATTACAAAACATTAAGAAAAAATATCGGACGTACACTCAAGGAAAACATCAGCTAAAATTAAATAGAAATTAACCAATTGTAAAGGGTGTTTTTTTAGAGGAATAGAACTTTAAGTTGGCAACACTATTTTAACTGGTGGCCATTTTGTCAGCTGTCAAGTGATTTATTTTTATTTCGGTTTGGCATATTAACACAAATAGACTGACGCCTGATCAACTCTTCCAAATTGTGCTTCAAATGGGCCCAAAACAAGATTGCCGTTGATCACAATTTTCATAAGCGAATTTTATTTAGCGATGAAGCTCACTTTTGGTTGAATGAATATGTCAATAAACAAAACTGCTGAATTTTGAGTGATGATAATCCTCAAGTGTATGTTGAGACACCGTTACATCCACACAAACTGACTGTTTGGTGTGCTTTATGGTTTGGTGGAATAATTGGTACATACTTCTTTAAAAACGATTCTGGCCAGAACGGTACAGTCAATGGTGACCGCTATAGAGCCATGATTACTGACTTTTTCGTTCATCAATTAAACAACCATGATGTGCAAGAGCTGTGGTTTCAACAAGACGGCGCAACATGTCACATACATACAGCTCATGTCACAATTGATTTATTGAAGGAAACGTTTTTAAACCGCACAGTCTCACGTTACGGAGACGTGAACTGGCTCGCAAGATCATGCGATTAAATGCCGCTTTACTAGTTTCTGTGGGGATATGTGAAGTCGCTAGTCTACGCCGGTAAGCCCGAAACGACTGACCACTTGTAGGACAACATTCGCCGCGTTATTGCCGATATACGGCCACAAATGTGGGGAAAAGTCATTGGAAATTGTACCTCTAGATTAAACTACGTCCGAGCCAGCCGTGGCGGTCATATGCCAGAAATCATATTTAGATTTTAATGCCAGAAGATTATCTTTCGAATAACGTAAATTTCATGTCAATTTAAAAAAATCATTTTTGTTTTATTCCATTTCATAGTTCTATATCTCTTTAAAAAAACACCTTTCATAAGAGCAAGTTCCTGCAATCCATCAGTATACCTACGTACTTACAAAATGGTTTGAATTTTCAAATCATCCCTTATTACCGCGAGCTTAAATAAGATTTCTTTTGTGTACCTAAAGCTATAGTTGAGTGGTTTTAATTTCCTTCTTCCGCTTTTCTATATTATCCCATTTATTTTAGTTCCCTCATCTCAAGGTGTCACTCACTGATCAATGTCGTTACGTAATTCGATTCTACAACTATTGTCAACTTAAGTTGGACTCCTTTTCAAATATAAGTCGTCCTTAATGAGTCATGCCTCAAATTCATCTCCAGTGATTAGAACCGAGATAACCTCAAATTAATTGAAAGAACACAAAAGGTGGCAAAAGTAGGTATGGACAGAGACACTGTTATTATTGTGTTTCCTTCGGTGTGCGGTCAGGTGAGGGAGGCAGAAGTCAAAGCAGCTTATAATATACCTAGCTACCATGATAATAAGGTGTGATAATCCTGCGGGAAGATTGTGCGAACTGCGTTACGAACGATGGGACTCCACTCCACTATAACTGTACTGCTGTAGCAACAGAAGTTCCTTTCTTCTTCCCATTTTCGACAATTCTTCTTTAGTAATTACAATTTTACCCTCTGATTAAATGCTGGCAATAAAGGGATTTTTTTGTTCGTTTTCATTATTTGCTTCCTAAAAATAATAATATCTAGCCACGCACAAGGGATCCATATACATGCCGTCTACAGTATATATTTATATAGCCATGGACATAATGACAGGAATCTTTACGAGGATTTTGGGTGGTGCCTCAGCTGCGGGGTTTTGGTTGTTTTAGTCCTTGATTATTCCCGGAATGTGAATGGAATTAAAATGAATTCTGTGCAAATTAAGGACAGTGACCAATATTGCAGAGAGAGACAGAGAGACATTGTCGACTATTCGAGCTACGGGGTCCATACCGAGGTATCTTCATGGCAGATAATTAGACGCCAGACATATAAAGGGGCTGAAATTATTTGTTTTACGAGCTTTGGCCTTAAATACTAATTAGGAAGTGCGATAGTCTTCAATCATTTTGATGGATTAAAGTTGAAAATTTTATTATGGTGACATTTGGTACCTACCTACATATATATATACTCTTGTGCAGCAGCATCTTCGTTAGTGAAAGAGAACTTTTTATGAGTTTTAAATGGCTTCGGAGAGTATTGGTTTAATTACGTTGTCATAAATAATTTTAGCTATAATTCAAATTTGAAGATTTTTATCTGTCTGAAATCTTCATTCAAGATGTATAGGTAATTCTGCATACATATATAACTTTTCTAGCACTTTTATTCGGAAAAATTGATTTATTAGACTTATACAGGACTTTTTAAAAAGGTTAGCATATCAAAATTTGCCTTTACAAATATTCCCTAATGAGAAATAAATAATCCGACATTTCAGAGTTTCAAACTTAGAAGTTTTAAAATTATTTTCATATATAGAAAATGCATAAATTATATCCTCTTTTAAGAATATACAAGAAATATAACCCTTTAGTTAAAAACGCAAGCAAATTTAACTTTTCAATGACATGGGGAAAACATCTTAATTGAAAGCCAAGGGACTTTAACACTCATATATTATATCTTGATTTATGAATAAATAATTAATTTTGAAAGGGAATATTTCATTCGATGCCTAACTAGCAATGATTACTTTTGAAGAAAGTTTTCAGGACATAATAAACTGCGACACCTTTTATCATAAAATCTACTAATGAACGTATTTATGAAGACTATAAATTTAACTTAGCTAAATATTTTTGTATTTAACCAGGGAAGGAGTAGGGTCCTTCTCTGAAGTCTCAAGACTTTCATGTTGAATCTAAGAGATACATATTATATTCATGCCTATCATGGAATCCGAAAAGTTTTACTCCCGGTGCCAAGTCGGTGACTTTTTACATTTGTTTTAACCTTGCCTTACATTATGGGGTGCGTTTTGACCCCAGCGGATCTTTGAAAGATTCAATTTTGTGTCAGGTTTTAAAACAAACGCCACCAACTGTCTCCAAAAAACTCTAATTTATAATAACCGTTTTTCGATAGAATTTAACACTTTATTACTTTACAAAGTTGTTCCGAATTCATTTATTTTATGGAATTGACTCTAATTATGGCAATTTTTATAGCACTTTTACTGTTCATGCGGCCCACAGAGCCATGGCCCTCCATACTGGTGGGCATACTTCAGGGTGGCAGAATTGGTATTTCTCTAGTCTCACGGTTGGCCGGCCCCAGCCAAACGTGCGCCCCCTGCAAGATTTGTAGAAAGTGACCTTTTATTATTTTTGCACAAATACATACATACACTGATACAAATGCATAAGACTTTTCCACACTACCCACGAGTTAGACTTTCAATGCGTAGGTCTAGTCGGATGTTTAATTTTAGGATATCTTGAGTTAAATTCTTCTTGAATGCAATTATGAAAGTGATAAGTTAGTTAGTGTGCAAGAAATAACTTAGTACAGTTGTGATGGATGTTATTTGGAATTATTTGAACAAGTTGTGTGGTTAAAATGCAAGTGGCAATACATATTTGTTTTCGCAAGATCAGATTACATGTTCTTGCTCCTGGTAATGCACCCTCAGAATTTTGCGGCCTGTGCATTTGCACATCTTTCACATATGCTTGGTCCGGGCCTGGTCTCACCCTTATCTTATGCACAAAAACTTATTAGCCACGAAAAATTCATATTGACTCGATTTCTTAGCGTGATTCATTATCAACGCGAAAAATGAAAAACGTTTGCTGGAAAAGGTCAGCGTGTTCGGATGAGCCCATAGGTCGTGTGAACATTTTTAACTTTTATGTGATTCCATAGAAGAGAATTTGGAATTTTTGTTGCATGTTTGAAGCTTTTCTATAACGGGCAGTTGCAATACAATGATATAGAGTTTGACGTTTTTTTTAGAAAACTTTTTTCTATAATTTTAATTATAACTTAACTCTGCCAAATGTTAACAAAACACAAATGAAAATGGACCCGGACAGCTCGGCGTGACATTAGGTAATTTCCACCTCCTAAATCGATTGGCTTACAACGTTTCTTGATCCGCCGTACTAAAAGTTATGACACATTTTGACACCTGTCAAACTAAAAGTGTTCTAGTAGACCCCGAAACGTCAAGCGTGACATAAGGTAATATCCACCTCCAAAATCGATTGGTTTACAACGTTTCTTGATCCGCCGTACTAAAAGTTATGCCACATTTTGACACCTGTCAAACTAAAAGCGTTCTTGTGGACGCAGAACATATGTATATATAATATAATAATATTATAATATCCACCTCCTAAATCGATTGGAGTATTCCGTTTCTCGATCCGCGCTCCGTACCAAAAACGTTGGCAGATTTTGACACCCCTGTCAAACTAAAAGTGTTCTAGTAGACCCAGAACGTCAGGCGTGACATAAGGTAATATCCACCTCCAAAATCGGTTGGTGTACTCTGTTTTTCGATCCGCCGTACTTAAATTCTGGACATTGCAAATTTTCGGGTTTCCACAGTAGGTGAAAACAAACGTTGATGTTTACACATATTAAACATGATTCAAACAAACAATACAATGCAACAACTGTCGAAAAGGAAATTGTAGTTGAATTGTCATAGAATTGTATAATAGAATATATATTAGACCTGTTTCTAATTAATCAGAGGTGCCAAATTCTCTATGAATAGCAGCTTTGTCTAACCTGGGTGTTAACTTTAGACTACAGTTCAGTTAGACTAGAGTTTATAAAATGCAAACGATAATCTTTAGTAAATACTACCAACTACTCGTGCTCTCAGGGCGGATTAGATGATAATTGTACAGGGAGTTCAGTTTTGTGCCTTCCATTCAAAATGGCTAGCAAAGTACTCATGATTACTTCAAAGGCACACGGCTGTTAAGTACCAAATTCGGAGTAACGCGGGCCACCCGTTTAGGCTATGCGCACAGAAAATGCGACGGGCCGTATGACGGATTTTTTTTGTTTTTGAAACTTCTCCATCATAGAAATGTTAACATTTATACAAGACATAAATTTAGCTTTACAAAAATAAATACACAATTTGTTCTTATTTTATTTCATTTGTGGGAGGACTAGGGAGAGGGAATGATATAGATTCTACCATTATTTGGTATTGTGTTTGCTCACAAAGGCGTTAGAATCTTCATTTCCGGCTGCAGTGCGGGGGTAGACTTCCTGGCGCACAAAATTGTTTTGTTAATGTGTTCCAAGTTTACTGACGTAAATAAAAATAAGCACGTACAAATTTTGAAAAATATAATCTTTACTTTTATTTTTTTTTTATTGAAGAGAAGCGTTCCCTTAAAACATCAACAGTTTTGTTTTATATTCATTTTGACAATCCACATTATGCCAGATCATTACACATTTATTTAAACTATCCTTACGGCAATTTCTTTCGTATGCGCGTATGATATTACGACACATAAACTGACAAGGACATTAAAATCCTGATGCCGCCAACACTGGCTGACAAAAGGTAACGAAAGCGAAGAACACAAATTTCAAAAGTTGTTAAGTTTATTTCTTATAAATATTCATGAGATTTACATTTGAAACGTGTCACATGATTCATGAGGTTAGCTATAGAGCTACATACATACCTACAATACATCACCCTTCATATAAATAATCTCCCAAAACACAGGTATTGGTATAGGTAGAGGTACATATAGCTACTTCCTATATGAAAAGAAAATCGCACATACGAATCCTTCTCGTATCCTTTGCCTCATTTCTCATGTAAATGTTATCTTACCGAATAAATTGCTTTAACGAAATGAGGATGTGGCTGTATGTTGTGTCTTGTACTTGTGCGTGATGGGAACTATATACCCAACTCATCAGCTCGACTCATACCTATAACTGTTTAATGTATTGCGTTTAATTTTCCAAACCGAATTTTGATATTTTCGAATTTTTTCATGGTCGCGATGGCACGATGAAGCCATATTAATATAATGTAGCTTGTTTGTCTCATTTAAGCTTATTTTTTCCTCTGATTTCGTAGAAATGTTTATCTGTTTTCATAGCTGCGGGCCAGACTAATAATATGTAGAAGTTTAACCTTGGCTAGGAGGTTTTTTTTTTGATACGTGAGATCATTGAAGTGCAAAAACGCTGGAAGCGATTTCGCGTCTGTTTAGATTTGTTGTCTAAATTGTTATTTAAAACTACAACAGTGTTTAAAGTGAGAATGGAATTTAAATCGAATTTATTAGAGCAAATACCCTCAACAAAGACCGGACCGTGAGGCACGTCTTTCCTCAGTTTTAAAGTATGCTCGTAGCTCCTACATAATGTAGATACATAGTTGTGCCTCTATAGGATGTATGTAGGGAGGAATTGTTTTGAAATAGTTGTTGATAGTTCAGAACCACGTAGGTATGCATAGAATTCGGCATTTAAGAGAATATTTTTTTTATGATTGGCAAAAAAACGCCGAATTACGTTTTAACATTTCATAAAATATTTAATTTATGACTATAAATTATGCGATGAAGTAAAACTTCGTGCTTGAAATTAAAAACTTATAGCATTTCGATTAGACATAAAAATCTATTTTTTTCGCATACTTCCGTTATTTTAATCTGTTCCTTTCCGTAAAATTATTGACTGATGACATAAAATTAGTTTTTTTTTCTGGTTTGCCTTCCTACACAACAGGGTGGGTCAGAAAAAAAAATCAACGTTTTTAGTGTCCTGCGTGCGCAAAGCTAGCTCCGCCATTTTTGATTTTCTAAGAAAAAGATATTGGCCTATTTGTACTGCGCAATTTGCCGTGAGTATTAAAATAAAAAAAATTCTTAAATTAGCAACTTTCACGGCCAAAATAAATAAGGGGAAAAGTTATCACCGCCTTTTTCTATTCAAACAAAAAATGCGGTCCCTTACTTTGGCGGACACTTTTTAGCAAAATAAAACAATTTTGAAATCTAAATTTGTAGCTAATTAAATGCTACTTTTTGGGCCAAACTGAAATTTTAAGATCTAACGGTTTTATTTTTTTTTCAAGTTCTTAAGCTAGCTTTAAATTGAGCTGCCAAAATTTAAATAAAATGAAGAACATTGAAATTTGAAATTATTTAAAAACTATGTAGTTCATTAAATTAGATCTATTGTTTTAAAAGTTTCCCCTTAAATAAGACGTTATACGTTATATCAAAAAAGAAATGAGTACTAGAATTTTATTTCCCAGAAAATGCTAAATTGTTTGCAAGGAAATTGGTTTTATAACTTTTATGGAACATTTTTTTATTTCAATTTAAATATAAAGAATGCATTTCAAGTCCGCTAAAATAAAGTTGAAGTTGGCGGACTTAATTATAAAAAAATTGATATTTACAAAAACTTTTTTTACAAAATCAAATTGTTTTTACTATTTTTTTTTTTTTTAATTTTGCTGGCCCATCTTTTGAGCAAGAGTGTCTTTCTTGAAAATCGCTCTAAGAATTTTGATTAAAAGTCGTAAATTTAAGCATGATGCTATTTTGAATTTTGATTTTACATGGAATATTTATGCGAATATAACGACTTAGGATTTTTATCCCGTATTTTCAGACTTTTCAGTAAACTCTTGAATTTCTTCATAAGTCAAAGATCTTCTTTGCTTAGGCCGATAGCGGAAAATTTCGAAAAATTTATATTTTTGTCTTACAATTGGGGAACGAATAGTCCATAACTTCGAACGACAAAATCATTATAAAAGGACGTTATATTAATCCCAAATCTTGAATTTCAGGACATTAACATATCCTGAATTTCAATAATTTTTGAGTAGGTACCAACAATTTTAATAATATTTCATTCCAACATATCTTTGTACCTACACTGAACCGAAAAAGTCTCCTTACAGCTGGATTTTTTAATTGCTTAGAAGAAATATGTTTAAATCTCGTTTTCATTGTTTCTATGATGGATTAATTTGACTACTCATTTCTCAAAGATAATTTTACTGATAATAGTGCAAATAAGACCCAACTTCAACCAAGCACACAGGGATAAAACACCTTGGAAGCCACAAGACTTGTAGTTTTGAACCTAGGAAAGACACCTTTAGTACTATAAATTAACTGAGAACTGTGTTAATAGAAGAATTGGGACAAGTTGGACCGGACCGGACCGGACTGGACCGGAAGCCACATCTTAGCTGTTTTTTTTTTTTCTATAAAAAAATCGGTTGACATTAGGAATTATAAGGAATAAAGGATCATCACAAACTTACTGATTGACCTTTATTGCTTCAGAAATTTTTTATTCCACGAATTTGATGTTACCCTAAGCAAAAATTTAAGTTTCCGCTAGAATTTTTGTTTCGGGTAACTTCAAATTTGTGGAAAAAAAAATCGATTATTAAATTTTCTGGAATTTGGAAACTCACTTTTGAGCTAACTTACAACTTGAATATCAACAAAACCGTTAAAACAAAAACATTTGGAGTGAGCGCAAAACATTAGCATTTAAAAAGCTGCAATTATTTTTTGCAAACAAAATGAAAATCTCATTTTTTTTTTAGATTTTGGGCGCCAACTTCCATTTTATTTGAACTGACCAGAAATGCAGTTTTAAAACTTTAAATGCAAATCAAAATTAATCACAAATTTGCATTGAAAACGCTACAATTTTGGACACCAAGAGAATTATTATTTTCATATTTTCAACCGCTAACTTTTGACTTATTTTAGCGGAAACTTGCATATTTGACAAAACTATTTGTGTTCAAAATCGAGGTTTGCGCAACTCAAGAGCATTTAAAAAGCTACAAATTTGGATGCCAATCATACTTCAAAATTAGTATTGTTTTAGATTTGATCCACGCGGTCCGCTTACTTCAGTCTTATTTTTGCGGAAACTTTAATAACTATAGGAAACTATGTGCGAGCTACAAATTTTTAGTTTCACATGTCAAGATTTTATGATTCCGCCACAAAGTGTACGACATAGTATATATAAGGCACGTACAAAATATCTTAGACACAGCGTGTCATGACGAAATCGGAACAAGATGGATTCCGACACAACTCACCCAACTCAACAACACATCATATCACACGAGACAAATAGTATGTCTGGTCTCTGTAAGCATTTATGTAAAACATTGGAGCAAAAGTGACATATCAAATTACTCCACTCCACAAAAAATCACTCGCACACGCGACAACTGGCAGTTTTTTATCTTAAAATATTTTAGGGTTGGTACATAAGTTCTTCGTAGTTTAAAATGTTCTGTTTTTCACCACATATATGATTAATATTGTATATGTACTAAAAGTTTAAGTTCAACTTTTTCTTGCATACTTAAATGTCTCTGTTTAAACTTTTGATTATTGGAACTTGAAAGAAAATTTCCATACATAAAGAATCTCTCCAAGTTGTTATAATTAACCTATGTATGTAAAGAAAGTTTATTCCAAACTAAACTTATATAGTCTTTGTTCTTAAGATATTATGTGTGAAAAGGTCGGTTTTATACCTAAAAGTTTAAGTTAAAAACACAGATTTAGTAGATATTGTGGTTATGAAAAGGTGTGTGGATACATTTTTCCTTTTAGGTTCATCGAGTTTTTCGGAGTGGGATGCAACATTTCAAAATAGTAATTTTTGAAGAAGAATTAATTTTGTTGTTGGAGTGAGAAAAGGTTAAGGTTTGTTTTTTTTTTTATTCAAGTATGAAATTTATTTTTGTTATGATGCTTTTATTATTAAGATAAGTTTAACGCATTAGTTAATTTAGCAAAACTAAGAGAGGGATGATTTAACTGTGGGAATGTCTGGAGGTCTTCAACATGCAAAACATGGCGCGCCGGCGTCTCTGAGGATGCGCATTATCTACTAGAGTAGACGTGGTGCGAAACCGATCCATGGTTGCTCGAATTTAAGCGATTTTGCAATTATGTCGACCGAATATTGGACGCAGCGTGCCATGCGTCGTGCGAACCGAACCATTATTCTGGTAATAAATTTGCACGATTTGCAAACGTTGTTCAGGAATAAGTCTATTAATTATAAAACGACAAACCAAATTGAACATAAATCAAGTGACAGCTGTCAAAAAGACCAACTCCGAAAAAAGAATTGCCAGATTGAAAACCACACGTCTAAAAAACACACCTGCAAATGAGCCTTTCTCGAAATATTGGATAAATTCAAAATGGCGGCTGACGCACAACACTTAAATTATCGCGCCATTTTAATTTCTGAAATTTGATAATTTAATTTTCGCAAAACAAACCTCTGCCGACTGGCCTACCATAATTGAAATAATATTTCGATCAATAAGCAAGGAATGAATCATTATTGCAAATGGAATTGCAGGCCGGTGCTAAGCTATGTACAGATGTCCACTCTGGTACAACCGCAGGCACTTTCACACCTTATAACAAATGTTAACATCTACCACTTAATTAGTGCTAATGTTTCTTCAAGCCATTGCATAAATAGGTGGGAGTGAAATTATAATTTAACGAGGAACTCATGTCACAGAAATGAATTTCTTACTTATTATTCTTGTTGCTTAGGGTTCAATTGTGCAAGATAACGATGAGATGGTGTAAGTGTTTATATGAAAGCTTCGATGAAGGCTGTATCTAAACTATGTTAATTAATTACATTTAAAACCTTAATTAAAAAAAAAATGACAAGCCCATTTGTAAAATATTAAGTTTTCGAAAGAATCTAGAGTAGAAAAGCTAGTAAAATCACCCGTTTTGTGGAACGAAATACACAAAAACAGATTTTGTTCTTTTCTGAAAGAGGAGCTTGAATTCCAAGTTTTCGGGACACCACAACCGTGGCAAAATCTGCTATTTTGAAAATTCGTAAAACACTATTGGTTTTTACTTGGGAAGGTTTTTTTTAGACCATAATTGTAGACAGTGAAATAATTGTTTGTGTATCTGTAGGTAGGTATCAATGGCATAGGATCCATAAAAAAAAGATTCCTATACTGTCTGTATATATACCCTTTTAAAATGTTCATTAAACACTAAAAATTGCCAAAATTTAAATTTCAATTTGTTCATAACATTTATGAATAAAGTCCATCACTGTCCCGTGGTTTTAAGATCTCAATATTATAGATCCGACGATCAGAACTCAAGTTATAATCTTCTTCCTCCAACCATATCACCTTTTCAAGAAGATTTTGAACAAAATAACTGGAAATAAGGTGAAAGAAGCCGTATCTTATTTTATTGCGTGTGTCTAATAAAGAGCGGTAACATACATTGGAAAGGAAAAAAAAAGGATTCACACAAAGTTAGTATCCCATTAGCATGTATCCAATATAAGACGGTAGAAAGCGTGTTTTTTCTTCACAACAGAGCGGTTGATGAACAAAGGGATGTTTGAGGCTGTGGGTTTTTAGCACACTCCATTTGTGGGATATTCGCAAAAAAGCCATCTAAAAGTTCAGTAATTGATCAAAAAAGGTCAACTAGTTTCAGAAATTGGTCATGAGGATATCAAGACCTTTCACATGATATACTTTTTTGAGAGTATCCCACAAATGAGGTACTAAAATCCCGGAGCTCAAAATAAAGGATCCGCCTAATAACTTCTTTTTTTTTTGAAAATGGCGCAAAACATCGAGTGTAGCTTCGGCTGGGTGGCACGTAGCACCGTCCTGTTGAAACCAAATGTTGCCAATATCCTCCTCTTCAATTTTTTTGTGAACAATAATTCGTTCAACATGGCCCGATAACGATCGACATTGACTGTAACGGCCACTCCTTGCTCATTTTTGAAAAATGGCCCAATTATGCCTCTGGACCAAAATCTGCACCAAACAGTGACTCGTTTTGGGTTTATCGGCTTTTCAATGTATGCGTGCGGGTTTTCTGTGTCCCAAATGCGACAATTTTGCTTGTTTACTACCCGCCAAGATCAAAATGAGCTTCATCTGAAAAGGTGATTTTTTGGCAAAATCGACATCTTCTCTAAGTCGATCGCAGGCCCAAAAAACGTTAGATGGGGGACTCTTTAGATGGTTTTAAAAGCTATGGCGAATACAAGATTATTTTTGAAACTAATTTTTTACAAATACTTCAATCGTGTCGAAAAAATATTTCAAATTTTCCGAAAAATGACATTGAACATTTTTAAGAATAACGAAAAGCTCTACAGGTGTTTTCAGGTGAGAATAGGAGGACTCTCAGATACTTTCCGTGTTTTTTTTTAAAGCTAGGTTACTATTTAAAAATTATATCTCAGATTAAACTAGCTTGATGAACTTTTAAAGTTGATGGCTAGATACCTTAAAATGTGTTTGGTTTTTATTTCCTATATATAAAATAACCTATACAGTAGGACCTTGGTTAATTCAAACTATTAGCGACCTACCCTAATTCGAACCACGGAGTTTTCCGAATTACTCTGAACTCGAACAACAGAGAGTACCAATTTTGCCAAGTTCTCGAATTACAAAATACATAAAACCTTTGTTTTATTATCTTCTATCGGGATTCAGACCTGGATTTGGATTAACTTTTAACAAACGTGCTACGAAAACAATTTTGAAAATTTCCCATTATTTTGTTTTTGTATTATACGTGTTAAAAGTAAATCCAGATCCCGATAGAAGATAATAAAACAGAGCTAATGTCAACATTTTGGACACAAAACCATAATGACTTTCATGGACAAAGACATTCAAACGGACTATACTGCACCGCACATTGATTTCAACCCAGTGGCTCTAACTGATGTACCCTCAAGGGATCTCTGGGTGGCCAACCAGATCATAAACACTAATCATGTTTCGGTTTTTACAGATGGTTCCAAGATGGTTGATGGGGTAGGGTCAGGCATCTTCTCAGATAACCCACCCCTTAATAGATCAATAAAACTTCCAGATTTTTGCAGTGTCTTCCAAGCGGAAGTGCTTGCAATTTACGAGGCGGCAAAAAGTCTTGCCATTTTTGAACTTGATAATAGAAACATCGACATCTTCATTGATAGTCAGGCGGCAATTAAATCAATTGCTTCAATTGTCACAAAGTCTAAACTGGTAGAGTGTTGCCGAAATGAGTTAAAACTACTCAATGCATCAAATACAGTTACCCTTCGATGGGTCCCAGGACATTGTGACATATATGGAAACGAAATGGCGGATAAACTGGCCAAAATAGGATCTTCTCTTGATCCAAGCCAAACTGATTCTTCCGTTTCTATGCCATTAGAACAAGAAAAAGGCAGAATTCGCAAATGTTTCCTCGAAGCCGCAAACGATAGATGGTCAGCTCTTGATACTTGTCGGGTCTCGAGGAATCTATGGCCAGACATCTCAAAGAAAAAAACAGACTTCCTTCTCAAACTAAGCAGACCTCAACTATCCCTTTTGGTCGGAATCCTAACGGGTTACAACTCAATGGGAACCAAAATGCGCAGAATGGTCATCAGCTCATCCGACTTGTGCAGAGGGTGCCAAGATGAAGAGGCGGAGGAGGGCTCTTATCACTTCTTTTGTGAATGCCCCAGCTTAGTAAGAACTAGAAAAATGGCCCTCTGAGATTACTTCTTTGACGAACTGAGCGACATCTCGTTTTTGCCACTAAGAAACATCCTGAAATTTATTCAATGTTCGGGTTGGTTCAAGGAGGCCCTTCATACCCACACCTAAACTCCTCTAATTCCTTCCCACCCATCCTCTTCCTTCACCTTAACTATTTCCTGGGGACTACAATGGATCCATTGATATCCGAGTGCTATGATGCGGCTCGCCGTATTTTCACCCCTCCTAACCTAATCTAACCTAACCTTATGCTGTTCGAGTAACCAAGGTTCTACTGTAATATAAATTAACACTTTCATACACCATAATTTATTTTTAAGTTTAATTTCTATTAAATTATTATTGCAGGTGCGAAACCTCCCAAACTAATACAGCGCATTCAAAATTAATAAAATGTTCCATTTATTTTCCAAAGAAAAAATGTAAATTTTCAAAATTAATTTAATAACCTACATTAATATTAATCGTGCTGACATTAACCCTAAAAAAAGGCCAAACATAGGTCCTTAAGGATTCCACGAACATCGCACTACCTTTAGTCTGATCAGAATCAGAACTTCGCTTTCGCTCTCTCAGAGTTTTATCATTAGCATTATCATCGCAATTCGCAAGCAGAGAGCCCAAACAGCAATCAATTTTCATTGGCCAACAATTAGCTACAACAAATGAGGCAAAATACCATCAACCATCAAGCACACAACAATAAATTCCGTTAATTTAAGGCTTGGTGGTTTCTATGAAATGGCGCCTAGAGTGCGCCCTGGGGATTTAGTCCGTGATGGAAGAAAATATTTAATGCATCCTTAAACGTGGCAAATTGATGAGGATGAGAAATGAATTCAACTTCAACGATTCTGATTTATGTATAGGAAATGATGAGTGGGTACGTATACCTTCAGTCTATGTTAGATGTTATTAAATTGAATTTAAATTATAAGAAAGAAGCTTACTTTAAGGATTACAAAATAATGTAAGGGAAATGTAGGTAAACAATTTAATGCCCCGAGACTTTGATAGATTTTTTTTTTCGTTTTCTTTTTTTTTTATATTTCAACAGAAAGTGCTTAAGTGATTGTTTACGGATGTTTTGTTTGTGTATTACAATGTAAGAGCTACTTTAAGATACATTAAGGAAACCTTTTTTGATTTTGCGACAAGCTGTTGTAGATTTCCTTGTTCGTGTATGTACAACCGTAAGGACCTTATCCTCATTTTTTATCCTATTTTTAACTTAAAAATAATACAAACCTTAACCTGTTTGCCATAATCTAAAATCGAATGTGAAAAGAGTATCTTTAGGATTAAAGGAAATAGAAGTTTGGTAATGCAAAAAAAAGGGGTTGGGTTAGATATGAGAATATGTACATTCTATAGTGTAGGTAGGTGTAGTTGACAGTAAAATGTCCTTGCTGTCATAGGCGGTGGGTAGAAAGGTAGAAAATAATGTAATATTATGTTAGATTATCGTTGAAGCATTTCAAATGACACCTTAAGAAATGCCATCAGTGTCGTACTTGGTTTAAGGTGTTATATTAGAATGTGTTAACTCCTTCTGTCCGTGAAATTGGTTTCAGTAGTATTAATCTTACGAGGTTATCTCATGAGCCACAGCATTTTAACGTACTCTATTGTTTCTTTTTTTTTAACTGAAAGTTCATCGAATAGGGATCCCTTTCAAACCATTTTAGTTTTATTAATGTTCTTTGATATTAATATAAATCGTTTGGTATTATTTGACAAATACATCTTGAGAAGGCTTGTGTAAGCGTAAGGAAGTTTCAGTCTAATATTAAACTCTTTTTTTGTGGTTTTCATAATGGACACTATTTAATGAAAAACACAAATTATTTGTGCTGAATCATTTGAGGAGCATCTTATCTGGGATATTGGGACATGAATTGGAGTTTTCCCGACTCCTTCCATTTTTTTATTAATATTTTTAGAAAAATCAAAATCTTGAAAAAAATTCCATCCGTAAAATTGGCAAATAATATGACATATCATGGCTTGTCAGTATTGAGATATACAATTCTGCATCAATATTATTGCAAAAGCAATTTCATTTACGCAAATAACGTAACTTCACACGCAATAGAGAGCCTCCTTCAACAAGTCTCTCCACCCATCCCGGTCTCGAGCCGCCGCCATCCAGTTACGCACCCCAAGGCTCCGGGCGTCCTGGTCTTTACGCCATCTCTTCAGCGCAAGCATGGTCTACCACGCTGTCTTCTACCATAGAATGTACCACAAAGAACTTTCCGAGCAGGTTCATCTTCGATCATGCGAGCTAGGTGCCCTGCCCACCGGAGTCTACCGAGCTTAATTTTTGTCGCGATATCCGCTTCAAGGTAGATTGCGTACAATTCATGATTGTACCGTCTCCGGAATCGTCTTCTTCACATATGGGGCCAACAATTCTCCTTAGCGTTCAACAACACGTGCAAATGTTTTTCAAAATGGGTGCGTTCTGTTCGGGCAAGGTTATGCGCGCTTCGCCCATTTACGGTCATCTTCAACGATGAGGCCCATTTCTGGATGAATGGGTACGTCAACAAACAAAATTGTCGAATTTAGGACAATACCAATCCACATGAGATTTAAGAGCGTCCATTGCATCCCCAAAAAGTCTCTGTTTGGTGTGGATTTTTGGCTGAAGGCCGGCGTTACCTGGCCTTCACATGTTGTGTTTTCAATAGAGCGGCGTTTGGCGGACATGGTCATCTTCATCTCACGTGGAGGTGATGGGAACTGGCCCACCGAGATCGTGCAAATTGAGACTTTTTCTTATGGGGTTTTCTGAAGTCACAGGTCTATGCGAATAAGCCACAAACCACAGCGGTCCTCAAAGCCAACATAAGCCATGCCATCGGTCAAATTCAGTCTGATTTATGCGCCAGAGCCAGTGAAGCCGCGGCGGACATTTAAAAGATGTTAATTGCAAACATTATGGCCTTTCAAACTAATAAAAAAATTCGATGATATCTCAAATCACAGACACACTTTGTTTTATTTAAATTTAATGATAGAAGCGTATAATGAAAGACCCTGTTTATACATTTGTTTGTGAATTTTTATTCAAAGTGCTGCTGCTTCGAAAATTGTCAGAGCATATAATATTTCTTGTTAATAAATATTTAAGAGGGAATTTTTAAGCCCTTTCCAATGAGATATCCATATCATCTCCTTGGAACTTGTTTATTCGGAGTACTGACGCGGCAAGAATGTATAAGTGCTGCCAATTGAAACGCAATGACTCACCATCTCAAACAGTAAGGCAAAAGTTATAAAACAATTGTGGTCATAATTTTTGCGCCGCATTCTTGTTTTGTCGATCGGCATGTGTGTGAAGTCTGGTTTGGTACATGTGTTTTCGACACGGCCATTTTTTTACACCAAATTCCCCCTTCCCCAACCATACGAGATAGTTATGTACCTAATAAATAATAATAAAAGTAAAGGCAGTATTACATTATCATATAAATATGGCAAGTTTGCCAAATAAATATGTCTCAAAAGTGTTTATAATTATAAGTGTGATAGTCAAATTACTGTGACAAAAAATACATGAATCCTAATACTTCTTTGTCATACAAAAAATATTTTGTCATTTTTTATATGGCATAATGGTACCTACATTAAAAAAAAAAAATAGTAACGTCTGTCCACGTATTTCTAAAACTCTGTTGCTCTCACCACAAAAAGTTATAAAAGAATGGCAGTGCTGGGGGATGGTAGGAAAAATCCTTTTTCTTGGGAATTTCGACCTCAAAAGGGAAAACCGATTCAATTTGTGGAAATTTATTGTTGTTTATAAAATTTAAACCGGAAACGGATTACCACAGTAATTCTAATCGATTCTTTTTATTTGAGAAAAGCTGAATAAGTTAAAAAAAAGAATGTCAGAATCATTCCTTTGAAAATAGCATAAGAATCTCTGAAAAGTTACACAAAATAATATTTTAAGTTGAAATGGTACATAGCAACCAGCGAAATAAACAGGGAAAATGAATAAAATTCTAAACAAAGGGAATTTTCTCACTGGTTGAAGGGATTTATCTTAAAGTATTCCCCCTCAGGCTAAATTTCAAACCTTCAAACTTAGGATACCTTTTACCAGGTATACAATCCAGGTACAAAAATAGAGCAGTTTGGCCTTTTTTTATAAATGATTTAAAGCGAATTTAATGTCACCTTAAGCAAAAAAGTAAAGGGTTTTCCAATAAGAGGTGTTATTTTGAATAGCCCGCTATTTCGGTAGTCACTTTTGAAGCTGTCATTTTTTGACATTTGACAAGTAGAAACTACGCCATTAATAAAAATGGAACGATGCACGCTTCAACAACGCATTGAAATTATTAAAATTCACTATAAAAATGGTGAAAATTTGGCAGAGACGGTTCGTAAAACTAAAACATTTTTGGGTCGTCGTGAAGCACCTTGTCGGACCGCAATACAGAAATTGGTGGACAAATTCGAGCTGTTGGGACAAGTTAGTGATGTGAAGAATAAAACCCGTGCACGTCGCTCAAGAACAACTGAGAATATTGCTGTTGTAGCCCAAAGTGTTGAAGAAAACCCAGATTTGTCCATTCCTCGTCGTTCTTTGGAATTAGGCATTCCACAAACGTCATTACGCCGTATTTTGCATGAAGACTTGCGTCTTAAGGCTTATAAAGTTCAGTTAACACAAGAACTCAAGCCGGCTAATCATCAACAACGTCGTGTCTTTGCTGATTGGGTCCTTGAAATGCATGAAAATGATCCGGAATTTCATCGAAAAATCATCTTGACTGATGAGGCCCATTTCCACCTCGGAGGCTACGTCAACAAGCAAAACTGTCGCATTTGGGGCTCGGAAAACCCAAGAGTTATTGTTGAAAAGCCTCTCCATCCTCAACGCGTGACTGTTTGGTGCGGTTTATGGTCCGGCGGGGTCATTGGACCTTACTTTTTCGAAAATGAGGCTGGAACTACAGTTACGGTCAATGGATTGCGCTATCGAGAGATGATTAATGATTTTTTATGGCCGGAATTGGATGGTATTGATCTGGACAACGTTTACTTTCAACAAGACGGCGCTACGTGCCACACAAGCAATGAAACCATCGATCTTTTAAGGGAAAAGTTTCCGGACCGTGTTATCTCTCGAAGAGGTGATCACAATTGGCCACCGAGATCTTGTGATTTAACACCTTGCGACTTCTTCCTTTGGGGCCACGTGAAAGATAAGGTCTACGCCAACAGCCCAGCGTCGATTCAAGACCTCAAAGATGGAATTCGTGAGGCTATCGAGGACATAGGGCAGCCACTTTGCGATTTGGTTATGGAAAATTTCATGAAAAGGATATGGTCCTGTAAGCGTGGTCGTGGCGGCCATTTGGCTGATGTTGTGTTCCATTATTAACGGCATACCTTCCTCTTTAAAATGAAATAAACATCCGAGGACAAGTTGGACCGGACCGGACCGGACTGGACCGGAAGCCACATCTTAGCTGTTTTTTTTTTTCTATAAAAAAATCGGTTGACATTAGGAATTATAAGGAATAAAGGATCATCACAAACTTACTGATTGACCTTTATTGCTTCAGAAATTTTTTATTCCACGAATTTGATGTTACCCTAAGCAAAAATTTAAGTTTCCGCTAGAATTTTTGTTTCGGGTAACTTCAAATTTGTGGAAAAAAAAATCGATTATTAAATTTTCTGGAATTTGGGAACTCACTTTTGAGCTAACTTACAACTTGAATATCAACAAAACCGTTAAAACAAAAACATTTGGAGTGAGCGCAAAACATTAGCATTTAAAAAGCTGCAATTATTTTTTGCAAACAAAATGAAAATCTCATTTTTTTTTTAGATTTTGGGCGCCAACTTCCATTTTATTTGAACTGACCAGAAATGCAGTTTTAAAACTTTAAATGCAAATCAAAATTAATCACAAATTTGCATTGAAAACGCTACAATTTTGGACACCAAGAGAATTATTATTTTCATATTTTCAACCGCTAACTTTTGACTTATTTTAGCGGAAACTTGCATATTTGACAAAACTATTTGTGTTCAAAATCGAGGTTTGCGCAACTCAAGAGCATTTAAAAAGCTACAAATTTGGATGCCAATCATACTTCAAAATTAGTATTGTTTTAGATTTGATCCACGCGGTCCGCTTACTTCAGTCTTATTTTTGCGGAAACTTTAATAACTATAGGAAACTATGTGCGAGCTACAAATTTTTAGTTTCACATGTCAAGATTTTATGATTCCGCCACAAAGTGTACGACATAGTATATATAAGGCACGTACAAAATATCTTAGACACAGCGTGTCATGACGAAATCGGAACAAGATGGATTCCGACACAACTCACCCAACTCAACAACACATCATATCACACGAGACAAATAGTATGTCTGGTCTCTGTAAGCATTTATGTAAAACATTGGAGCAAAAGTGACATATCAAATTACTCCACTCCACAAAAAATCACTCGCACACGCGACAACTGGCAGTTTTTTATCTTAAAATATTTTAGGGTTGGTACATAAGTTCTTCGTAGTTTAAAATGTTCTGTTTTTCACCACATATATGATTAATATTGTATATGTACTAAAAGTTTAAGTTCAACTTTTTCTTGCATACTTAAATGTCTCTGTTTAAACTTTTGATTATTGGAACTTGAAAGAAAATTTCCATACATAAAGAATCTCTCCAAGTTGTTATAATTAACCTATGTATGTAAAGAAAGTTTATTCCAAACTAAACTTATATAGTCTTTGTTCTTAAGATATTATGTGTGAAAAGGTCGGTTTTATACCTAAAAGTTTAAGTTAAAAACACAGATTTAGTAGATATTGTGGTTATGAAAAGGTGTGTGGATACATTTTTCCTTTTAGGTTCATCGAGTTTTTCGGAGTGGGATGCAACATTTCAAAATAGTAATTTTTGAAGAAGAATTAATTTTGTTGTTGGAGTGAGAAAAGGTTAAGGTTTGTTTTTTTTTTTATTCAAGTATGAAATTTATTTTTGTTATGATGCTTTTATTATTAAGATAAGTTTAACGCATTAGTTAATTTAGCAAAACTAAGAGAGGGATGATTTAACTGTGGGAATGTCTGGAGGTCTTCAACATGCAAAACATGGCGCGCCGGCGTCTCTGAGGATGCGCATTATCTACTAGAGTAGACGTGGTGCGAAACCGATCCATGGTTGCTCGAATTTAAGCGATTTTGCAATTATGTCGACCGAATATTGGACGCAGCGTGCCATGCGTCGTGCGAACCGAACCATTATTCTGGTAATAAATTTGCACGATTTGCAAACGTTGTTCAGGAATAAGTCTATTAATTATAAAACGACAAACCAAATTGAACATAAATCAAGTGACAGCTGTCAAAAAGACCAACTCCGAAAAAAGAATTGCCAGATTGAAAACCACACGTCTAAAAAACACACCTGCAAATGAGCCTTTCTCGAAATATTGGATAAATTCAAAATGGCGGCTGACGCACAACACTTAAATTATCGCGCCATTTTAATTTCTGAAATTTGATAATTTAATTTTCGCAAAACAAACCTCTGCCGACTGGCCTACCATAATTGAAATAATATTTCGATCAATAAGCAAGGAATGAATCATTATTGCAAATGGAATTGCAGGCCGGTGCTAAGCTATGTACAGATGTCCACTCTGGTACAACCGCAGGCACTTTCACACCTTATAACAAATGTTAACATCTACCACTTAATTAGTGCTAATGTTTCTTCAAGCCATTGCATAAATAGGTGGGAGTGAAATTATAATTTAACGAGGAACTCATGTCACAGAAATGAATTCCTTACTTATTATTCTTGTTGCTTAGGATTCAATTGTGCAAGATAACGATGAGATGGTGTAAGTGTTTATATGAAAGCTTCGATGAAGGCTGTATCTAAACTATGTTAATTAATTACATTTAAAACCTTAATTAAAAAAAAAATGACAAGCCCATTTGTAAAATATTAAGTTTTCGAAAGAATCTAGAGTAGAAAAGCTAGTAAAATCACCCGTTTTGTGGAACGAAATACACAAAAACAGCTTTTGTTCATTTCTGAAAGAGAAGCTTGAATTCCAAGTTTTCGGGACACCATAACCGTGGCAAAATCTGCCATTTTGAAAAATCGTAAAACTATTGGTTTTTACTGGCAAGGTTTTTTTAGACCATAATTGTAGACAGTGAAATAATTGTGTATTTGCATAGGTAGGTATCAATGGCGTAGGGTCCATAAAAACAAGATTCCTATACTGTCTGTATATGTATATACCCTTTTAAAATGTTCATTAAGCACTAAAAATTGCCAAAATTTAATTCATAACAATTTGTTCATAACATTTATGAATAAAGTCCATCACTGTCCCGTGGTTTTAAGATCTCAATATTATAGATCCGACGATCAGAACTCAAGTTATAATCTTCTTCCTCCAACCATATCACCTTTTCAAGAAGATTTTGAACAAAATAACTGGAAATAAGGTGAAAGAAGCCGTATCTTATTTTATTGCGTGTGTCTAATAAAGAGCGGTAACATACATTGGAAAGGAAAAAAAAAGGATTCACACAAAGTTAGTATCCCATTAGCATGTATCCAATATAAGACGGTAGAAAGCGTGTTTTTTCTTCACAACAGAGCGGTTGATGAACAAAGGGATGTTTGAGGCTGTGGGTTTTTAGCACACTCCATTTGTGGGATATTCGCAAAAAAGCCATCTAAAAGTTCAGTAATTGATCAAAAAAGGTCAACTAGTTTCAGAAATTGGTCATGAGGATATCAAGACCTTTCACATGATATACTTTTTTGAGAGTATCCCACAAATGAGGTACTAAAATCCCGGAGCTCAAAATAAAGGATCCGCCTAATAACTTCTTTTTTTTTTGAAAATGGCGCAAAACATCGAGTGTAGCTTCGGCTGGGTGGCACGTAGCACCGTCCTGTTGAAACCAAATGTTGCCAATATCCTCCTCTTCAATTTTTTTGTGAACAATAATTCGTTCAACATGGCCCGATAACGATCGACATTGACTGTAACGGCCACTCCTTGCTCATTTTTGAAAAATGGCCCAATTATGCCTCTGGACCAAAATCTGCACCAAACAGTGACTCGTTTTGGGTTTATCGGCTTTTCAATGTATGCGTGCGGGTTTTCTGTGTCCCAAATGCGACAATTTTGCTTGTTTACTACCCGCCAAGATCAAAATGAGCTTCATCTGAAAAGGTGATTTTTTGGCAAAATCGACATCTTCTCTAAGTCGATCGCAGGCCCAAAAAACGTTAGATGGGGGACTCTTTAGATGGTTTTAAAAGCTATGGCGAATACAAGATTATTTTTGAAACTAATTTTTTACAAATACTTCAATCGTGTCGAAAAAATATTTCAAATTTTCCGAAAAATGACATTGAACATTTTTAAGAATAACGAAAAGCTCTACAGGTGTTTTCAGGTGAGAATAGGAGGACTCTCAGATACTTTCCGTGTTTTTTTTTAAAGCTAGGTTACTATTTAAAAATTATATCTCAGATTAAACTAGCTTGATGAACTTTTAAAGTTGATGGCTAGATACCTTAAAATGTGTTTGGTTTTTATTTCCTATATATAAAATAACCTATACAGTAGGACCTTGGTTAATTCAAACTATTAGCGACCTACCCTAATTCGAACCACGGAGTTTTCCGAATTACTCTGAACTCGAACAACAGAGAGTACCAATTTTGCCAAGTTCTCGAATTACAAAATACATAAAACCTTTGTTTTATTATCTTCTATCGGGATTCAGACCTGGATTTGGATTAACTTTTAACAAACGTGCTACGAAAACAATTTTGAAAATTTCCCATTATTTTGTTTTTGTATTATACGTGTTAAAAGTAAATCCAGATCCCGATAGAAGATAATAAAACAGAGCTAATGTCAACATTTTGGACACAAAACCATAATGACTTTCATGGACAAAGACATTCAAACGGACTATACTGCACCGCACATTGATTTCAACCCAGTGGCTCTAACTGATGTACCCTCAAGGGATCTCTGGGTGGCCAACCAGATCATAAACACTAATCATGTTTCGGTTTTTACAGATGGTTCCAAGATGGTTGATGGGGTAGGGTCAGGCATCTTCTCAGATAACCCACCCCTTAATAGATCAATAAAACTTCCAGATTTTTGCAGTGTCTTCCAAGCGGAAGTGCTTGCAATTTACGAGGCGGCAAAAAGTCTTGCCATTTTTGAACTTGATAATAGAAACATCGACATCTTCATTGATAGTCAGGCGGCAATTAAATCAATTGCTTCAATTGTCACAAAGTCTAAACTGGTAGAGTGTTGCCGAAATGAGTTAAAACTACTCAATGCATCAAATACAGTTACCCTTCGATGGGTCCCAGGACATTGTGACATATATGGAAACGAAATGGCGGATAAACTGGCCAAAATAGGATCTTCTCTTGATCCAAGCCAAACTGATTCTTCCGTTTCTATGCCATTAGAACAAGAAAAAGGCAGAATTCGCAAATGTTTCCTCGAAGCCGCAAACGATAGATGGTCAGCTCTTGATACTTGTCGGGTCTCGAGGAATCTATGGCCAGACATCTCAAAGAAAAAAACAGACTTCCTTCTCAAACTAAGCAGACCTCAACTATCCCTTTTGGTCGGAATCCTAACGGGTTACAACTCAATGGGAACCAAAATGCGCAGAATGGTCATCAGCTCATCCGACTTGTGCAGAGGGTGCCAAGATGAAGAGGCGGAGGAGGGCTCTTATCACTTCTTTTGTGAATGCCCCAGCTTAGTAAGAACTAGAAAAATGGCCCTCTGAGATTACTTCTTTGACGAACTGAGCGACATCTCGTTTTTGCCACTAAGAAACATCCTGAAATTTATTCAATGTTCGGGTTGGTTCAAGGAGGCCCTTCATACCCACACCTAAACTCCTCTAATTCCTTCCCACCCATCCTCTTCCTTCACCTTAACTATTTCCTGGGGACTACAATGGATCCATTGATATCCGAGTGCTATGATGCGGCTCGCCGTATTTTCACCCCTCCTAACCTAATCTAACCTAACCTTATGCTGTTCGAGTAACCAAGGTTCTACTGTAATATAAATTAACACTTTCATACACCATAATTTATTTTTAAGTTTAATTTCTATTAAATTATTATTGCAGGTGCGAAACCTCCCAAACTAATACAGCGCATTCAAAATTAATAAAATGTTCCATTTATTTTCCAAAGAAAAAATGTAAATTTTCAAAATTAATTTAATAACCTACATTAATATTAATCGTGCTGACATTAACCCTAAAAAAAGGCCAAACATAGGTCCTTAAGGATTCCACGAACATCGCACTACCTTTAGTCTGATCAGAATCAGAACTTCGCTTTCGCTCTCTCAGAGTTTTATCATTAGCATTATCATCGCAATTCGCAAGCAGAGAGCCCAAACAGCAATCAATTTTCATTGGCCAACAATTAGCTACAACAAATGAGGCAAAATACCATCAACCATCAAGCACACAACAATAAATTCCGTTAATTTAAGGCTTGGTGGTTTCTATGAAATGGCGCCTAGAGTGCGCCCTGGGGATTTAGTCCGTGATGGAAGAAAATATTTAATGCATCCTTAAACGTGGCAAATTGATGAGGATGAGAAATGAATTCAACTTCAACGATTCTGATTTATGTATAGGAAATGATGAGTGGGTACGTATACCTTCAGTCTATGTTAGATGTTATTAAATTGAATTTAAATTATAAGAAAGAAGCTTACTTTAAGGATTACAAAATAATGTAAGGGAAATGTAGGTAAACAATTTAATGCCCCGAGACTTTGATAGATTTTTTTTTTCGTTTTCTTTTTTTTTTATATTTCAACAGAAAGTGCTTAAGTGATTGTTTACGGATGTTTTGTTTGTGTATTACAATGTAAGAGCTACTTTAAGATACATTAAGGAAACCTTTTTTGATTTTGCGACAAGCTGTTGTAGATTTCCTTGTTCGTGTATGTACAACCGTAAGGACCTTATCCTCATTTTTTATCCTATTTTTAACTTAAAAATAATACAAACCTTAACCTGTTTGCCATAATCTAAAATCGAATGTGAAAAGAGTATCTTTAGGATTAAAGGAAATAGAAGTTTGGTAATGCAAAAAAAAGGGGTTGGGTTAGATATGAGAATATGTACATTCTATAGTGTAGGTAGGTGTAGTTGACAGTAAAATGTCCTTGCTGTCATAGGCGGTGGGTAGAAAGGTAGAAAATAATGTAATATTATGTTAGATTATCGTTGAAGCATTTCAAATGACACCTTAAGAAATGCCATCAGTGTCGTACTTGGTTTAAGGTGTTATATTAGAATGTGTTAACTCCTTCTGTCCGTGAAATTGGTTTCAGTAGTATTAATCTTACGAGGTTATCTCATGAGCCACAGCATTTTAACGTACTCTATTGTTTCTTTTTTTTTAACTGAAAGTTCATCGAATAGGGATCCCTTTCAAACCATTTTAGTTTTATTAATGTTCTTTGATATTAATATAAATCGTTTGGTATTATTTGACAAATACATCTTGAGAAGGCTTGTGTAAGCGTAAGGAAGTTTCAGTCTAATATTAAACTCTTTTTTTGTGGTTTTCATAATGGACACTATTTAATGAAAAACACAAATTATTTGTGCTGAATCATTTGAGGAGCATCTTATCTGGGATATTGGGACATGAATTGGAGTTTTCCCGACTCCTTCCATTTTTTTATTAATATTTTTAGAAAAATCAAAATCTTGAAAAAAATTCCATCCGTAAAATTGGCAAATAATATGACATATCATGGCTTGTCAGTATTGAGATATACAATTCTGCATCAATATTATTGCAAAAGCAATTTCATTTACGCAAATAACGTAACTTCACACGCAATAGAGAGCCTCCTTCAACAAGTCTCTCCACCCATCCCGGTCTCGAGCCGCCGCCATCCAGTTACGCACCCCAAGGCTCCGGGCGTCCTGGTCTTTACGCCATCTCTTCAGCGCAAGCATGGTCTACCACGCTGTCTTCTACCATAGAATGTACCACAAAGAACTTTCCGAGCAGGTTCATCTTCGATCATGCGAGCTAGGTGCCCTGCCCACCGGAGTCTACCGAGCTTAATTTTTGTCGCGATATCCGCTTCAAGGTAGATTGCGTACAATTCATGATTGTACCGTCTCCGGAATCGTCTTCTTCACATATGGGGCCAACAATTCTCCTTAGCGTTCAACAACACGTGCAAATGTTTTTCAAAATGGGTGCGTTCTGTTCGGGCAAGGTTATGCGCGCTTCGCCCATTTACGGTCATCTTCAACGATGAGGCCCATTTCTGGATGAATGGGTACGTCAACAAACAAAATTGTCGAATTTAGGACAATACCAATCCACATGAGATTTAAGAGCGTCCATTGCATCCCCAAAAAGTCTCTGTTTGGTGTGGATTTTTGGCTGAAGGCCGGCGTTACCTGGCCTTCACATGTTGTGTTTTCAATAGAGCGGCGTTTGGCGGACATGGTCATCTTCATCTCACGTGGAGGTGATGGGAACTGGCCCACCGAGATCGTGCAAATTGAGACTTTTTCTTATGGGGTTTTCTGAAGTCACAGGTCTATGCGAATAAGCCACAAACCACAGCGGTCCTCAAAGCCAACATAACCCATGCCATCGGTCAAATTCAGTCTGATTTATGCGCCAGAGCCAGTGAAGCCGCGGCGGACATTTAAAAGATGTTTATTGCAAACATTATGGCCTTTCAAACTAATAAAAAATGTCGATGATATCTCAAATCTCACGCACACTTTGTTTTATTTAAATTTAAAGATAGAAGCGTATAATGAAAGACCCTGTATATAACCTTTGTTTGTGAATTTTTATTCAAAGTGCTGCTGCTTCGAAAATTGTCAGAGCATATAATATTTCTTGTTAATAAATATTTAAGAGGGAATTTTTAAGCCCTTTCCAATGAGATATCCATATCATCTCCTTGGAACTTGTTTATTCGGAGTACTGACGCGGCAAGAATGTATAAGTGCTGCCAATTGAAACGCAATGACTCACCATCTCAAACAGTAAGGCAAAAGTTATAAAACAATTGTGGTCATAATTTTTGCGCCGCATTCTTGTTTTGTCGATCGGCATGTGTGTGAAGTCTGGTTTGGTACATGTGTTTTCGACACGGCCATTTTTTTACACCAAATTCCCCCTTCCCCAACCATACGAGATAGTTATGTACCTAATAAATAATAATAAAAGTAAAGGCAGTATTACATTATCATATAAATATGGCAAGTTTGCCAAATAAATATGTCTCAAAAGTGTTTATAATTATAAGTGTGATAGTCAAATTACTGTGACAAAAAATACATGAATCCTAATACTTCTTTGTCATACAAAAAATATTTTGTCATTTTTTATATGGCATAATGGTACCTACATTAAAAAAAAAAAATAGTAACGTCTGTCCACGTATTTCTAAAACTCTGTTGCTCTCACCACAAAAAGTTATAAAAGAATGGCAGTGCTGGGGGATGGTAGGAAAAATCCTTTTTCTTGGGAATTTCGACCTCAAAAGGGAAAACCGATTCAATTTGTGGAAATTTATTGTTGTTTATAAAATTTAAACCGGAAACGGATTACCACAGTAATTCTAATCGATTCTTTTTATTTGAGAAAAGCTGAATAAGTTAAAAAAAAGAATGTCAGAATCATTCCTTTGAAAATAGCATAAGAATCTCTGAAAAGTTACACAAAATAATATTTTAAGTTGAAATGGTACATAGCAACCAGCGAAATAAACAGGGAAAATGAATAAAATTCTAAACAAAGGGAATTTTCTCACTGGTTGAAGGGATTTATCTTAAAGTATTCCCCCTCAGGCTAAATTTCAAACCTTCAAACTTAGGATACCTTTTACCAGGTATACAATCCAGGTACAAAAATAGAGCAGTTTGGCCTTTTTTTATAAATGATTTAAAGCGAATTTAATGTCACCTTAAGCAAAAAAGTAAAGGGTTTTCCAATAAGAGGTGTTATTTTGAATAGCCCGCTATTTCGGTAGTCACTTTTGAAGCTGTCATTTTTTGACATTTGACAAGTAGAAACTACGCCATTAATAAAAATGGAACGATGCACGCTTCAACAACGCATTGAAATTATTAAAATTCACTATAAAAATGGTGAAAATTTGGCAGAGACGGTTCGTAAAACTAAAACATTTTTGGGTCGTCGTGAAGCACCTTGTCGGACCGCAATACAGAAATTGGTGGACAAATTCGAGCTGTTGGGACAAGTTAGTGATGTGAAGAATAAAACCCGTGAACGTCGCTCAAGAACAACTGAGAATATTGCTGTTGTAGCCCAAAGTGTTGAAGAAAACCCAGGTTTGTCCATTCCTCGTCGTTCTTTGGAATTAGGCATTCCACAAACGTCATTACACCGTATTTTGCATAAAGACTTGGGTCTTAAGGCTTATAAAGTTCAGTTAGCACAAGAACTCAAGCCGGCTGATCATCAACAACGTCGTGTCTTTGCTGATTGGGTCCTTGAAATGCATGAAAATGATCCGGAATTTCATCGAAAAATCATCTTGACTGATGAGGCCCATTTCCACCTCGGAGGCTACGTCAACAAGAAAAACTGTCGCATCTGGGGCTCGGAAAACCCAAGAGTTATTGTTGAAAAGCCTCTCCATCCTCAACGCGTGACTGTTTGGTTCGGTTTATGGTCCGGCGGGGTCATTGGACCTTACTTTTTCGAAAATGAGGCAGGAGCAACAGTTACGGTCAATGGATTGCGCTATGGAGAGATGATTAATGATTTTTTATGGCCGGAATTGGATGGTATTGATCTGGACAACGTTTACTTTAAACAAGACGGCGCTACGTGCCACACAAGCAATGAAACCATCTATCTTTTACGGGAAAAGTTTCCGGACCGTGTTATCTCTCGAAGAGGTGATCACAATTGGCCAGCGAGATCTTGTGATTTAACACCTTGCAACTTCTTCCTTTGGGGCCACATGAAAGATAAGGTCTACGCCAACAGCCCAGCGTTATGGAAAATTTCATGAAAGAATATTGTCCTGTAAGCGTGGTCGTGGCGGCCATTTGGCTGATGTTGTGTTCCATTATTAACGGCATACCTTCCTCTTTATAATGAAATAAACATCCGATCATTTATCTCAAAAAATGCCATTTTTCTTTGAATATCAAAATAACACCTCTTATTGGAAAAACCTTTATTTATAAGCTTTAAATTATAATTAAAAGTTGATAGAAAAAAGTGAATGCATTCAAAACATTTCCTGAAAATAAATACTATCTATTTATCTACCACACGTTATTTAATTTATTTTATTTTTTTGAAATACTATAATTAATTCAAAAATTCTCCATTGAAACCAGAGACCATTACAGTTTACTGCTACTGATTCTGTTAGGTATTGTAGTTATTTATGTCCGAAACAATATTGTTTAGCTGTTTTGTTGCAAATATATTAAATTTTAATGAACATGTGGGGAAGGTAGGTAAATGTAATTTAAATCATTTTATTATACATTAAAAACCTAAATTAATTCCATTAGATTTCTATATGCCAAGTTTATTATTTCGGTTTTCATTTTTTTCGTATTATTTAGACAAAAAACGCACAGAAACAATTCCATTAAGTTGTGACACAAAATACCAGTTTACCAAAATGCACCTGTCAATTGGTTTATACACACATATAGCTACAACCTCACGAGTAGGTACTTAATTAACTTTTCACGTAGATATTAAATCTGGAGATTCGCACGAAATTCGAGTAAAACTTTAAATATGTATATACATACATATATGTATATAACGGTATCTCTCTGCATGTAATATACCTTCTCAATTTTAAATCGAATTCGTGAAATGATTAACGCAACGCAAAAAAAAACCTTTTTTGAAAATAAATTTCCCCTGAGTCTGAAATAAATAATTAACAAACAAAATTTTCTGGCCATTGCGGATTGGTCAACCTGACACCATTCGCTTAAAAAAAGGATAAGAATTTTTTGTTTTACTTCTTTTTTTTTTTTGTTAATTGTAATTCAGAAGGATCTCCGTATAATTAACTGGCTGTAAGAATAATTGAGTGAATTTAATTTATTATGCGGGCAGATCATCAATTAAAAATGTACTCAAACGCAGAGTTGGGTTAAAAAAAAGGACATACATAGGTATATTAAGGTAGCGCGTTTAATATAACCTTGGTTAAGGAAAAGGTTTGGATACAAAAGGAAATAATGGATTTTTCTATAGGATTTGATTAAAACCATCATCATCATAAATATAAAGGGTCTACTTAGCTTAGTGCAGTTTTTTTTAAATAACAAATGTGTAGCCACAATACGTGTTCCTTCTGAGAACTCTATAATATTATGTAATTATTTTGAGTTAGACAAAAAAAGTTGCATTGCAATAAGTTCCACGGAAATAAAGCCCCTGGGAACAAATGAAGAAATGGCACCACGAAAGGAATCTGTAGTAATCGAGTTTATAATAGCTAACTTTCACGAGAAAGTTAGCAGGACATCTCGTATTTTCGTAACACTATGCCCTCACTAGTGAACTTATGAGTCCCATCAGTGAAATCGCTGGAAAGGAACACTTATTTGTGTGGGCTAGTAGTCGTTAACAGTTATTTTGAATCAGTATTTTGATAACAACAGGATATTCCAATAGTTGACCAATAAGGATCCTATTTTGGAGTTTTTTTCACTGTTAAAAAAAAGGTGTGAGATGCTTTTTGTCATATGCTGAGGTATGCTCGTCCACCCAAAAAAAAAAAACGTAAAATCATTACGAAATACTTTCGTAAATCATTTTTTCGTTTGCAGTACGAAATTTTGTAAGTTGAACTAATCTTTCGTAGAGAACAGAAGATACGAAAAATTATGTACTACGAATTTTTTGTAAAATCTACGAAAAAAATTTCGTAAATTTTTGTTGCATGAATTTTAGTTTATAAAGGGTCCGCCATCTAACGTTTTTTTTCAACTAGTGCTTATTTCGTGAATGGTAACACTTAGCTCATGTCTGATTTGACAGATAATTAGTTTTATCCTGCCGCTGAACGAATATGGTTGTGTATACGCTTCGCTAAGTGGGCCTGCGATCGACTTAGAGAAGATGCCGATTTTGCCAAAAAAATCATCTTTTCAGATGAAGCTCATCTTGATCTTGGCGGGTAGTAAACAAGCAAAATTGTGGCATTTGGAGCACAGAAAACCCGCACGCATACATTGAAAAGCCGATACACCCAAAACGAGTCACTGTTTGGTGCGGATTTTGGTCCAGAGGAATAATTGGGCCATTTTTCGAAAATGATCAAGGCGTGGAGGATATTGGTAACATTTGGTTTCAACAGGACGGCGCTACGTGCCACCCAGCCGAAGCTACACTCGATGTTTTGCACCATTTTCAAAAAAAAAGAAGTTATTTGGCGAACACTTTAATAATACTATTATAAAGGTTGTTTTTCTTACTGAAATAGAACTTTGTAATCGAATAAAACAAAGCTGATTTTTTTAAATTGACATGAAATGTACTTTATTCGAAAGATAATCTTCTGGCATTATAACTTAAATTTGATTTCAGACATATGACCGCCACGGCTGGCTCGGAGGTAGTCTATTCTGGAGGTCCAATTTTTCACAACTTTTTCCAACACTTGTGGCCGTATATCGGCAATAACGTGGCGAATGTTGTCCTCCAAGTGGTCAATCATTTCAGGCTTATTGCGCCATTTTCAAAAAAAAAAGTTATTGTGCGGACCCTTTATGTATATGTAGATACGAAAAATTTCGTTCATTCTACTAAATATACCTACATTAAACTAAGCTCCCTCCTAATATGCTTATTGTTGTATTTGTTTTTTTAACCAAAGATTTCATAAAATAACAAACTTTTTTGTAAATTTATCAAAACCGCATATGGCCATGGCAAACATTTCCAGCTTAGTAATTAAGAAATCTTGTTGGATATAGTTCACATTTGGTTTTTGCCAAAAAATTATGAAAGTGGAACTGAACTTAATAAAAATAGAGTATTGACAAAGCCCTCTCTAATCAACTTATGAGTCCAAGTGAGATGTATGGACCGTTAGAATCTATTTTGAAACCTTAAAATTATTTTACCCACTTAGAAGACCCTTGTATGTTCATCAAACTTTAATATCCAAAACATTTCACAAATTTTCAACTGAAATAAAAATGTTTAAAAATAAATTTCGTAGAATAGAAAAGGTATTACAAAATATATTTCGTAGATACATATATTCTTCAAAATGTTGCTTCCAATATTTTGGAAGAAATACGAAACTTACGTAATATTTACCAATGCGCATTCGTGACTATATATGATTTTAAATACAAACGTTTCGTAGAATGCACAAAATAATCAGAAAACAATTCGTACAATCTACTAAATTTTCTTTCTAATATTTTGCAAATATACGAAATTTTCTTAATATTAACGAATGCATTCGATACAATATTTGTATAATTTACGAAAGCCTATTTGTACAATTTACGAAATACATTCTTGCTTTGCACCAAGAAAGTTTCGTAAATTAAACAAAATTTGTAGTTGTATACAACAAATATTTTCTTGGGTGTCGAGTCCAGGGTTTTAACAAAGAAGCAACAAACTTAAGTGCATTACAGATTATGTATTTTTATTCGCCAATCACTTGTTTTTTTTTTTTTATTTCTATATAATTCTAGTATTTTTGTATAGCTATGTACGCCTATGCAATCATATATTCTTATAACTAGGGTTATCATCATCATCATCGGTCCTGGCCTCCTTCAACAAGTCTCTCCACCCATTCTGGTCTCGAGCCGCCGCCATCCAGTTGCGCACCCCAAGGCTCCGGGCGTCCTGGTCTACGCCATCTCTCCAGCTCAAGCATGGTCTACCACGCTGTCGTCTACCATAGAATGTACCACAAAGAACTTTCCGAGCAGGTTCCTCTTCTCTCATGCGAGCTAGGTGCCCTGCCCACCGGAGTCTACCGAGCTTAATTTTTGTCACGATATCTGATTCAAGGAAGATTGCGTACAATTCATGATTGTACCGTCTCCGGAATCGTCCTTCCTCACGTCCTTCCACAATTCTCCTTAAGACTTTTCTCTCGAACGCGGCTAAAAGGTCGGAGTGCCTTTTGCTAAGCACCCAAGTCTCGGATCCATATGTGAGTACTGGCAGGACCATGGTCCTGTACAGCTGCAGTTTTGAAGTTATGGTGAGATTTCTAGATTTGAAGAGCTTTGACAGATTATAATTAGTAGCAAAAATAATATAATACAAAGATGTCGCATCCAGTACAAGCAAACTGAACCCAAAATAAAACCGTCCGTATCTGATATTGGATACGACAACATGTTGCAAAATGTTGCATTGGTCAATTTAAAGAGCGAGAGCGAATAATCTCTCTGGAAACAATTTAAACTTTGAAATCTCGTCAAAATGCATATCTCAAGGACAAAAAAATGTTTTCGTAGTTTTTTTCTTTCGCTTTTTTTTTAGTTTTTTGCTTAGTATTTTTTGTGATGATGATGACGGTGGGTATCTGTATACATAGATAGACATGCAATAACATTTTTGTTCTTTCATCGCAAATTGCGATCTTCGCAAAAGGTAGCAGGGATTTTCTTTTGGTTTTATTTATTTTTGTGAGGTTGTTTTGTAGGTATTCCTTGAGAAACTAAAAAAAAACATTTTCATTAATTTATTAAGGTACACGTGAATTCATAACTTGTGAGGGAAGCTGATTTATAGTTAGGTAGGTATAGATAGGTTGGTGTGAAATGTGTATGCACCGATTTAATGAATACGTCTGACGTAACAAGATACATCTTTGCAATGGTTTTTTTTTTAATTTTTCAGTCGTCTCGATCGTTGGCAAGAATTTTTGTTTTTATTCCTTCTGAGAATTTTTGTAGGGCAGAGAGATACATGTATGAAGGAAAGTTTCAATGAAAAGTTTTTTTTTAAGGATTTCTCTGTTTTCATGTTTGAGGGTGGAGAATATATTTTTTTTATGGACTAGGTACTGTTTTGAAACAGGTAGACTTAATTCCATTCTTGCGTCCGTCTCGATCTTTTATTAATGGCAAGAATGTTAACTCTATTTTAAAATTTGCGTCTTCACGTCCACTTTTTATCGAGCTAGAAGCGAAATGAAATTAATTATTTCCTTCAAATTTGGAATAGTTATGAACGTTTGTCAAATTACGTTTCAAATTTGAAAGAAATCGGTGCATCCGTTTATAGGCTCTAGCTCGATGTAAAATGGATGTAAAGACGCAAATCTTTAAATGGAGTTATCATGTTGCTCCCAAACACCACAATATTGAAGTAAGCTTTAAAAATTGAAAATTATTTCCATAAATATTTTATTTTTGAAAAAAAGCAGTATTTCTCGACTTATAGCCAATTTGATGCAGCTATAAGGTATTTATTTTGTTGGCACCTTGAAATGATAAAAATGTGAATTGACTTGCAATCGATTAATAAATTGAAATTAAATTGAGAAGTTTGTGAACAATGTACAGCAATTATTTCTATATCAAGACGTTTTGCAGGACTTGTTGAAAAATTGAAACCATTTGCTAATCGTGGTCGAAATATCAATTTAGCAGGTTTTTAATATAAGAATTTTTCAAAAACACATTTTTATATTTTAAGTTCAATTGAGGTTGGTTTTTTATTTCAGATTTCTTAAAAAATGCTAAGTCAGAATAAGGCAGCAGAATAAGCATGCAGAGCAAAGAAAAATTATAACTTTTTTAACGTGGGACGTAGAGCTATATAGGTCCAACTTTGATCAATTTTGTGAGCAGTATACTATTGTAAAGATACATTTACACACATTGACATACATTCAAAACGAAACGTAACAGTCATCACTCATCAGTCGGTAGTTAGGTCAACCGACTCTATTTTTAAAGGAGAAAGGAAAAGAGCAAGTACATATTATTGTCATTTTTATTTGTACTGGGTGCGATATCTTTGTAACTCGACTATCTGTGGTTGTATTTAAGTTCCATAATATTCAAGTTATATATCATTTTGCCGGGTAATCTGCTACAAAAGTATATATGTAGGTGGGTACCTATACCTACTTATTTAAATCTGTTTTTTTACGCTGTTTTTGAGATACGAGCCACCTAAAAATACGAGCCACCTAAAAACAGCAAAACAAATAATTTCACATCGGTACTGCCTCTTGCGAAGGATTCACACAAATCCTCTAAAACTAGGTAGGCTTAGGCGCTTGCAGGGGGGGCACTTGCTGATCATACAAATGGATTTAATTTTTCATTTCATGTTGACAAATTTTTCACATAATTGTTTTGTGTTACGAACAAGTAATGGAAGAACTACAGAAACTGGGGGAGGCAGGTTACCATGTTACAAAACATAACGAGCCCTTCAACTTTATTCCTCCTCTTCAAATTCGGCTTTTTTAGTCTACTTGTTTATAATGAATGGCTCATTACTCGTCGATATTCACAAAAATCTAGTAAAAGAAGATACGAAGTCTTTTAATTATAATAAAAATATACCTAAATACCTATACCTTTTCGGTAAACAACAACGAAAATTGCAATTCCAGTTTCCAAACAAATAAAAAGACCAAAAAAATATGTTGTGTTTTTAGAAATAAGCATTATTACCTATAGTATTTATTATTAACATAAAAGAATAAATGTGAGTACCATAAGAAAAATTAAATCAATATTCAAGGAAATATAACATCGCCTTAAAAATGTTATCAAAATATTTTGTTTGCCCACAATGAAATAATTTTTGTGTCCTTGAGATATGCATTTTGAAGAGATTTCAAATTTTAAATTGTTTCCAGAGAGATTTTTAGCTCTCGCTCTTTAAATTGACCAATGCAACATTTCACAACATGTTGTCGTATCCAATATCAGATACAGACGGTTTTATTTTGGGTTCACTTTGCTTGTACTGAATGCTACATCTTTGTATTATATTATCTTTGATAGTAGGCTCCGTTGGATTTGAGAAGCCGCCCGCGTATTTCTTCTTCTATATTGTTATCGGCTGCTACTATTGACCTAAGGTATTTAAAGGATTGCACCACTTCAAATTCGTGCTCCGCTACCTTGATTGTTTAACCAACTGTTCCTCTCGCATTCGACGCCACTATGTACTTTGTTTTACCTTCACTTCTTTGCAGCCCCAGATTTTGTGCCACTAGGGTTATACATACCTATAATTCAAATGCATGACTGATATAGCAGATTCACCTAAATTACGGTTGGAGATAGAAGTTGTCACTAATTTACAGTGTCTGAGATAGCAGACGTCACTAATTTACAGTCTGAGATAGCAGACATCACTAATTTACAGTCTGAGATAGTAAAAGTCAGTCAAAGATAGAAGAAGTCACAAAGTTACAGTCTGAGATAGCAGACGTCACTAAATTTCAGTTTCAAATAGCAGACGCCACTAAATAAATGTCTGAGATAGCAGACGTCACTAAATTGCAGTCTGAGACGGAATAAGTCACTAAATTACAGTCTGAAATAGCAAACGTCACTAAATCACAGTCTGATATAGCAGACGTCACTAACAAACTAATGGAAACCTTGGCTTCCTCTGTCACTTCTGAAATCTAAAGTCTTTCAAAAATGGTGACTCACCAAGTAGTCTTAATTGATACTATTTCTTCTATGACAGAACTTGATTTTCTTGTGCTCATTTTAGTCCTTTTATATATATATATATATATATTTTACGGTCCAAACCGACCGTGAACTATAATTTCTCAGAAAAACTAATATTAATATTTCAATGCATCTCACCAGCGATTCTATTCAGTGATATAGACAGGGACGTAGGGAGTATTCACGGTTAAATGTTGGTTTGGCCTTTATACCAAACGATTTGCTCATTTCTGGAACGTTAATTCGGGATTGCTTTGAATGCATAACTATTAACAAAGGGGTGTTCGCAGTGAAGAAGAGCTGCAATGCATCATTACAAAAGCTTGGCATGAACTTCATTGGGGGTTTCTTTGTCATCATCATAGATTCCCGCACATGAAATAAATCCAAATCTCTTCAGCATCTCGTTATCGAAAACTGAATACAAATTTTCAAGCTTTTTGCTTTAAATTATAACAATTTTTTGAAAAATAAACTTCTTGCCGTCCGAAGTAGGATTCTTGAAAGACTAAAATCCTTACAAATTCAATTTTGATCAAAGATCAAATTATAATTCTCGGATGAATAAGCCAGAGAATCAAACTTCCCATGACAAAAAAAGTTCATAAATCACTATACAAATGCCTCAAGAATATAATCTGAGATCTCAATGTTAAAGTAAATCATCATGTTTAAATACATTTTAGACAACTTTGATGTGAAATCTCCGAGGGATTGAATGTCGTATTTTGTAAATAACCCGAATCGAAACCCTGCCACCATCAGGACGCACCTGAATTAAATTAGTCTCCGGTTGAAGTGAGCAATTATTTCCAAACGCCCTGGCACCATCGTGCTGCGTCTGTCATAAGACATCTTACCTCATATAGTCTGTTTCCTCTTACCTTTACCAACTATGTGCTACTGTCAACTCTTTTGATAAATTATGTTTCAAGCTGAATAAGTGATTAGGCCTTAAACTTTATACAAGTCCATTAAGTTGTGAAAGTGGTCTCCCATCGCATCGCCCAGAAGCTGGGAGCACCTTGTGTATATCTATGGAATCAACAGAAGACAGGGAACTCTTTACCATAATCACATTAAGCCGAAAACGAAATAAGGTATTCATCCTTAATTTGTCTCGGAACTCGGATGCCGGGCGTCGGAGCCGGATGATGGAAAATATAATTCAAAAACATCCAACATTTAGGCATAAGCCATAGGAATGAAGTTATGTCTGTCAAGTTAAACCTTGGGAATATGCTAAATGAAAATGAATTCCTAACACACACATGCACAGACACAAAAGCAAACACAATAAAAACTTAATATATTTTGTGACAAAAAGTTGTCTACACGTGGTCTTGATGAAAAATGAACGAAACCTTTTTTTACCTTCTATGGATATGGAGATAATGGGTATTGCTCAACGAATGGATATCATTAATTTGGTTTAAAAATGAATAAATCTTTCTATAGCCGCACCGAAACGAACCGAACCGAAACCAACCGAACAAGAGAGGTAGGTAGTACCTTAAAGGTATTTCTTTGATATGTAGGTATCTTTTGATTTTGGCTTCCTTTTTGTATAAATTCTGTCTGAAAAGTGAAGAAATACCATTCATCCTTTTTATGTCACTCTAGACGGTCGAAAAGAGTCACGAATAAAAATAAAGATTTCTTTCGTTCGATTTAAAGGTTGATGAGTTGTAAAGGATAATGGAAGAATACATTTTTGTATTATAATTATTTGTATTGAGCAGAGACCTGACAGAGGAAACTATATTTAATTGAAAAATGAATTAATCTCTTAAAAAAAAAACAAAAATGTGACTTTAATATTCACATTATTTCATACATTCTTAAGTTATTAATATAATTTAGGAATTTATGAATTAATTTACATGTTAGAGATGGAGTGTTAATAAAGAAAGGCCGTTTCAATACCAAAGTTTTAACGGCTTTTAGCCCAGCTTATCAATGACTTTTAATTGGCTTATCACGACGGCTCTTACACGTCTTATCAAATCAACTGCTTTTTAACTTAACTGAAATCAAGACGTTGACACAAGACCTCTTTACAAAGCCTACTTTGATTTTTTGGGTTCCGGATGGATTCCCGTTGGTTGAAAGTGAATGTCAACTTTAATCTCATGAATTGTAAAGTTTCATATAAATACACGCATAAATGCCCAACATCGACTAATTGTTGTTGTAATTTTATTTTATGTTGTGTTGTGAATGAATTGCTAGTTATCTCACCATAGCTACTAGCAGTAGGTATTGTTGTGATTTAGTTATTCATCTGAATGTGAAACGGTTTCTTTTAGAGTCAATGCTGGGCTTTCTTGGCGTTGACAAATCTAAAGGGTATTTTTTAGAAGTGTGGTTTTCAATCTGGCAATACTTTTTTCGGAGTTGGTCTTTTTGACAGTTGTCACTTGATTTATGCTTAATTTGGTTTGCCATTTTGTAATAAATAGACTTACTTTTGAACAATCGTGCAAAGTTATGATCAAAATAATGGTTTAATTCGCACGACGCATCGCGCACTGCGTACAATATGTTTTTAAATGTTTTTAAATTTAACTTTAAAAAAACTGATTACACTAAATTGAATAGTTTGCTATCCTTAATTGATTTGTCTTGCCTTTATTCTTGTTCAGATATTAATTCTATGGTTTTAAAATTTTATGACAAAATATTTGATTGTTTTTTGGCATCTGTTCCCCTTATATCTAATAAATCAAAATCACTTGCTCCAAGTTGGTATGATAGTGAAGTGCGGAGATTAAAAAACTACAGAAATAAGTTATGGTTTAAATACAAACAAACTGGCTTAGATTCCGATTTTATTAGTTACTGTGAGGCCAGAAATATTTTTAACAGAGAGTCAAGTATTAAGTATCTTAATTACATACAAAATGTTCAGAGCAATTTGAAAATGGATCCTAAATCCTTTTGGAATTTTATTAATAGCAAACGTAAATGTACTCCATATCCGTCCGTTTTTAAACATAACAATATTTCAGTCCACGATCCACATATCATTACACAATTATTTTCTGACTTTTTTCAAAGCGCATTCATCTATAATTCTTCCAACTGTGATAACTATTCGAACTGTGATAATCTTGACAAAAATGATCAACTATTTGGTCATTTTAAATCGTATTCGCACTTGACTGATATAAATTTTCATATAACTGGCGGCGATATTTCGAAATTTATATCTAATTTAGAAGATAATGACACATCTGGCCCTGATGGAGTGCCAGCTTCTGTTCTAAAAAAGTGTGTTAGTCATTTGTCCTTTCCACTTGCTGTTCTCTTCAACTGTTCACTGTCTACGTGTAAGTTTCCTCATGCATGGAAACAATCTATTATTATTCCTCTACATAAAAAAGGTAAAAAGGATCAAATTGCAAACTATCGACCAATAGCTAAACTGTCTGCTATTCCGAAACTTTTTGAAGCAATGGTCTGCAAAACATTGAGTTTTTACACAAAATCAATAATTGTTCCTAACCAACACGGTTTTTCAAAGGGCCGTTCGACTGTCACTCTTCTCATGGAGTTAGCGGAATTCTGTATTGATTCTTTCAAAAATAAGAAGCAAATGGATTGTGTTCTTACTGATTTCAGCAAGGCATTCGACAAGCTTTCACATACAGTTCTGTTTCAGAAAATGAGCAAGCGGGGCTTTAGCATGAACTTCATTGCTTGGCTCAAATCCTATTTACTTGATAGGTCCTATACTGTGAATTTTAATGGCTACCATTCAAAATCTTTTGTGGTTAATTCTGGAGTACCCCAGGGTAGCCATTTGGGTTCAGTTCTTTTTATATTATTTATAAATGACCTCCCATCAGTTATAAGGCACTCAAACTGCCTCATATATGCTGACAATGTTAACATTTTTATTTATTTATTTATTCATCTACTGATATAAATCTTACAGATTACTAACAATTCAATATACTATGTAAATATATATATATGTATAACTTTAAGCTAATGAATAATGTTTTGTAGTTTATTTTTAAATTCTAATCTGTTTATTGATAGATCAAGTTCATTACATATAGAATTAAAAAGTTTTATGCATCTAGAAAGTGATTCATTGCAGCCATAATTACATATATGTCTTGGATTGTTAAAAAAATGACGTAGTCGTAATCTTCGCTCCGGAATATATATCTCAAAGTATGTCAGAATCTGTGGACACTTTATACGATATGAGAAAATATCATGTACAAACAACACACACTGAACAGAACGCCTTTTTTGTAAGGAATCAAGTCCAATCAAAGCACACCTTGATGGGTATGAAGGAGTATCTATACTCCAATTCAGTTGCCTGACCACAAATCTAGTGAAAGCCTTTTGAACTCTTTCAATGCGAGTTATCCCAACAGAAGAAGAAGGAAACCATACAATTGAACAATATTCAAGAATTGGACGAACTAAAGACATGTACACCGATTTTAAGGCATAAGGGTTTGAAAACTCACTGCAGTTTCGTTTGACGAAGCCAAGCATAGAATTTGCCCTAGCTATAACATAGTCTACATGCAACGAAAATGACAACTTTGGATCAAAAATGACTCCAAGATCACGAATCTCAAATTTGCGATCAAGAATCTGTTTGAAAATTTGGTAGTTGTATATCATAGGGACTAAAGTACGATGAGCTGTAAAAACATTACATTTTTTTATATTCAAAGGAAGAACATTTTTGTCACACCAAACAGCTAAATTATTTAAATCATTTTGAAGATTTTGATGATCATTTCTATTTTTGATGCACATAAAAATTTTTATGTCATCAGCATACATTAAACAAAAGGCATGTTTAAGAAGAAATGGAATATCATTTACAAAAATATTGAAAAGAAGTGGTCCAAGATGACTACCTTGAGGATCCCCAGACGAAACGTGTATGATATTAGAGATAAAATTCCCTATTTTCACACATTGCGTTCTGTCATTAAGGTAACTGGATATCCATTTTAGAAGCAATCCATGAATACCAAAAATTTGAAGCTTAGTTATAAGAATTTTGTGACAAATTGTATCGAATGCTTTGACAAAATCTGTATAGATAGTATCGACCTGGTAGCCAGATTCAAATGAATCGGTGACATATTTACAATAAAGCATGAGATTTGTTGAGGTAGATTTACCTGATAGAAATCCATGCTGCTCAAAACAGATATGTTCCTTTATATTAAAATAAAGATGGTCTTTTACTATAAGTTCAAATAGTTTAGGGATTGCAGAGATCTTAGAAATCGTACGATAGTTTACAACCAAATTTTTTGGGCCAGCTTTGTAAATCGGGCATACATACGAAAACTTCCACTGATTCAAAAAGAGTCCAGTAGAAAGGGATTTATTAAAAATAATCATAAGCGGGATTGATAATGAGAACTGACATTGCTTCAGAACAAAAGATGGAATTCCATCAGGACCAGGATTCAAGCTAGATTTTAACTTCGAGATACCATTTAGGATATCGGATTCAAAAAGATTGAGTGTTGAAATATTAGCATTGCTGATGGAATAGCTTTCTGTTTCATAATTGTTTAATGCGGAATGGTCAACATAAACCGATTTAAAGAATTGCGAAAAAAGTTCACATGAACTCTGTAAATCATTTGATGTTTGACCATTGAACTCCATATTTTCCTGCAAAGAAACAGATCGTTTTTTGCTATTTAAAAAAGTCCAAAAGGCTCTTGGATCACAAGAAATGCGGGTTTGAATGTTTAATACAAATTGTGTGTGTAGATACTTATTCAGAAAATCATATTCCTTTCGAAACTGACAGAAAAGCTTCCTGTCAGTTTCGGAATTTGATTTTCTGAATTTTTTAAATGCTTTATTTTTAATATTTTTTAAGTTTACTAAGCGTTTATTAGACCAAGGAGTTTTAAATGATCTCCAGGTTTTTCTTTTTGGAATACATTGATTTAAACCGATCGAAAAAACATCCACAAACTTATTATACGCACCTTGTAACGATAAATCAGAAAGGATCTGAGTCCAGTTAGTTGATGTAATGTAATTATTTAGTGCAATAAAATCACCTTTGTTGAAATCAAAATATTCATCATTTGATAAGAATAAAGAGTTTTGAACACATTTTTCGAATTTTAAAATTGAGCATATTGCAACATGATGGACTGAATTACTAAGCAATGGGAATTCAACTTCAAAAATTTCAAAATTTATATTGTCAATAAAAATTAAATCTAACAATCTATTCAAGGAATTGTGAACATGATTTACTTGAAAAATATCCATAGAAAACATAGAGTCAATAAAACTATATTCATAATCTTTTTTCATGTTATAAGGAATAAGACATTTATCTTCATTTGAATAATTCCATGTTACATTACCTAAATTAAAATCCCCAACAATAAATGGGTATTGATTTTCCAATAAGTTAGTTACAATATTTTCTATATTATAAATATGGTTGTCATATATATCAATTGAACTTTTTGGAGGTATATAACTCACTATAAACAAAACATCTTTTTCAAAAAAGCTAACACTTATGCACATCTGTTCTATATTTTGACCAATCTTAGATAAAACAATGTTTTTACTTGGGTGCATAGTTCTAACTGCAACTAAAATTCCTCCTCCTCTTTTTAAATATTCTGTATATAATCTATCTAAGCGATAAACGTTATAATTACAATCAAAAATCTCAGAAGACAAATAACTAGAATTTAACCATGTTTCTGTTATAATAATTACATCATATTCATACAAAGAACTGGAAATAAATAATTCGTGTGTTTTTGTTCGAAGGCCACCAGCATTTTGATAATAAACATTAATAAGTGAAGAATTATTCGAAATATTTAAGTTTGTAGCGTAGCTTGATCTGCAATCATATTCATTAGCCCGTTTGTGTTCGGCTGACCGTTTTTTGGAAAATGTTTAAAATGTCTAACCAATACATTTTTTGGCCAATTCAATGGATTCAAAGCAAGGTCGAACAAATGAGCAGGAAACCCAATTTTAAATGTTACATAAGACAAATCTTTAACGTTTGTACCTTTTTTAACCAACTTAAAACATTGTATATCATCATCATTGCATTTAATTTTCGCTGCAACATATTTCTTAATTGATTCTTCATTAGTAAAAGCTTTGAATTTTGATATATGCAACCACTTATAGGGATTTATGACTGCAATATCAGCATTTGTATCATCAGTGCAATCCGTACCAACAACATGAATTGAATTTGTTTTCTTCTCATTTCTTTGGTGCATAGAAGTACCAACAACAACAGCAGCAGGAGCAGCGGCAGCAGCAACAGCATTTCCATCCTTCACCGGCCTATTATACGAGACCTCTTTGATATTATTACCAACAACTGTGTCATAGACAAAAGAACTGGATGTGTGGGGGGCATGTTTATTTCGTTTCCCTTTGATCATCCATTCGTGATTCGATATTCTACTAGCAGCAGCACCATCATCAGCATCATCGTCGTCGGCAGCCAGATCATGCACACTAGCTTTAGCATTATCACTTGGGTTATGTGCACTTTGGTTTTGAGTCAACACAACTGTATTAATTTTGTTTTTTTCTTTGCATATGCCTATATTATTGTTTATGGCTTTCAAATTAGAGTCCAAAGTATCAACTTTTTTGCATAACACATCAACCACAGGCAAAAGTTCATTGACTTTAGAGAGCAAGCACATGATTGGAAAATTAATACAATCATCACAACGATATGAGACATTCGAGTTTGTCTTCAAAATGCAATTTATTACTTCATCAGATAAATCTAAACATAGTCTATGAAATGATTTTCCGCAGAATAAACTAAAGAGGAATTTCGCATTTAAAGCATTTATTTTTTGACATTATAGAGAAGGCAAAAAAACAACGACCGCACTGTGAGAAGGTTGGCACTGATTTTAAAAGCTATACGTACCCATTCAACCGAAAATGAGCCTCATCGCTGAACACAAGCAGCGCGCGATGAACATTTCGAACCGAGCACGGATTTTGATAGTAAAATTCAATAATTTGCAAGCGTTGTTCATTTGTAAGACGATCCATGGTTAAATTGCAAACCAAACTGAAGCTGTTTGACAGTGACACAAGGTACTAAACACACGTCAGCTGTCAAAACCAGTGTTGCCAAAACCAAACCAGCCAAAAAATCACCCGTTAATAAAGCTAAATTCTTGGCCATAACATTAAATTATATGCGTTTTATTTCTTCTTAAGAACCACACGTCTAAAAAAAACACCATTTATATGGGGTTACGGTCGGTTGACCTGCCAAATGCTGCATGTGAAAAATATGCCTGAATATACAGTGGCGGCAGTCAGGATTTTAGTTCTTTTATTGTTTTTAGTAGATACTCTAAGTGTACTGATGCATTATAATATTTAATAATTTTCGTGGATTTCTCACTTAGATACCAATACGAAAACTTCAAATTCATGGCGATGATGGTCTGATAGTAGTAGTGACAAAGGTCTGGCCACTCACCCAAGCATCTCGAAGTTTTCTTAGCCGCTTTTTCAATCGTAATAGCCCCTAACTTTAACCCCAGGCATTGAAGAATTAGTTTGCATATTGAACCATTTTTTTTACAAGTCCTCAAAGGACTCACTCACTCCAATCTCACTTTTGGATGGCTTTATACCAAAGCCTCCATCACATCTAAAAATTTAGCAAACCATGATTATTCCTTTAATTTAATCTACATTTTAACCAAATGAATTAATTAAAACAATCGTTTCTCTTATCAAGTTAAAAATTCAATTTCGAAAACTAATACACAAATTTAAGTAATAAAGAAATAAATAAATATAAGTAAAAGAATAAAATGTGACCTAACGATTCAAGGGATCTTATTGTATCCATCTCTAACTGTTGTTATTCACAGTTCTTACAATTGGTATAAGTTATTGCGTGTCTCATTTGTGTTCTAAGTAAAAGTCCATGTTCCTAATTACTTCAATTATGTCGAAGAATATTCTGTCCAAGTCATTATTCATTTTTCTCAACATTGGCAATGTAAAGTTATTTGGTATATATTATTTCCAAAGCTTCTTGGTATTCCTATATCTGCTATAATTCAACTATCTGGGCTGCAATTCTCCTTTTCTTGTTTCCTCTTCTCTAAGCTGGTTTTACCTTTAGGAACACAACACATGGCGTTTGTTTCCCCCCTCTGACATACATCAAAATTTTTAATTAAAAAAAAAAGTAAGATGAGATGGAAATATGCAGAACAAAATAAAACTAACAACTCAAATAAAAATGTAAGAAAAACCAAAAAAAAAAAAAAAATTAATCAAAAACAACATTTTCAAATATTAAAAATACAAAATATAATCCTTAAGAAAGTAAAAAGGAAGATTTCAATAATTGAAAGAATAAGGAAAAAAAAAGAAAATAAGAAATATCAACGACTGAATCACACGAACTTGCTCTTGTGGTTAACGACTATAATATGTGTAACCACACATTGAAGATGCATGATGTATATAAATATTTGACAAAACAATTGATTTTTTGTTTGATTTTATTTTATTTATTAAACAATATTTTTATGAATTTTTAAATGCAATATTGTTAAAACTATTAAGAAGTACCAGATTGCAATACCATTTTCTCAACAAAAAAAAAACGTGGAATACACATAATTCCGTTATGTGTTTTTTTTTTGAGAAAAACCTGAGACGCAGTTTTCTTACAATTGACTTGGTTATTACAGGTATGAAGTTTAATCAAAATCGTTATAGCCGTTTTCGAGAAAATTTGAAGAAAACAAATTATTTGTATGACAGCTGCCCGTTCTAGACGAGCTTAGACAAAAATTCGAATTTTGAGTCTATTGAATCATATAAAAATGCTCTGTACTAAATTTCGGACCACCCCTTTAGGCTCTAGCTCAAATAACAGTGGACGCACATAAGCACAGCCGTACAGACCCACAGAAGCACAGACGTACAGTCGTACAGACCCACAGACGCAGAGCCCGACGGACGGCATGACGAAACCCACTTCACCTATAGAGCAAGTAAGAAGGTTGTTCTGAAACTCACAGTTAGTAGTGGCACCGTAGTAGGTCATAACGTCAAATGTGGATGTTGGAATTATCGCCTTATAGGGCCCATACACCACACATGCCTGCATGCGCAAAAGAGTGATTGCGCATGCAAACTGCGAGTGTATGGTGTTGAATGTGTGGTTGTGCATGCGGCATGAGTGATTTCAAAAAATTTTGATATTTTCTTGTTTGTGCATGCAAGCATGTGTGGTGTGTGTGCTACATTTGCTTAGTCAAGCTTGAAATATTAAGAAGTTGTCAACTCAGCGATGAACACACGAATAGATATTGTACAGTTTGCATGAGTAGTGTATGTTGAAGAGTGATTGTGCATTCTTTTATTTGTCCATGCAGGCATGTGTGGTGTATGGGCCCTATTAGTGCTTTTTATCTTATCATTGAGTTATTTTTTAAAAAATGTTTCGGTATTTAGAAACTTAATATAGGATTTTTAAAACACCGTGATGGCAAAGAGGATAAAGCGTGTGGGGTACTGCTTGACTTCCTGTTTCACAAAAGGATGTGTCCATATTTAAGTATGAAGCTAAACTCATTTTTGATTTTCAAAAAAAGTTGTGCTGTCTTGTGCTCAGTTTGTGCTGCCCTGTGACAAAGAAATACAAAAATTCACTTAACATTTCTGCAAATTAGTATATTTAAAATATTTACATGAGGCGGAGAGCCAATAAAAAGAGAATTTTAAGAAAGAAAAATACCGCTGAAAACGTCCCCAAAATAAAAAAAATATGCAATATGCACAACGTGCGACGTGCGATCACACTGTGGTTATAAAGTCTGAAATAAATAAGTTATGGGAGGAGGCAGTATTATTTGAGTATATAAAAATTAACAATTTATGACCCCATGTTCAACATATGCAATATGCATGCAAGGAAATTATATAATTTTAACTGGAAAATCAACAAAATTAGAAATTAATTGATTAAAATACTTCTGAAACTTTTTTTTAACCCAACGCAATGTACACCATCTGATTTCTTATATAAAATAAATCTTAATTTATGAGACAAAATTTTTCAAATTGTAGGAGCGGATTTAAAAATAATTAATTTTTTTATACAGGTAAATATAAAATTTCGTTAAAAATCGGAAGGCAAATTTTGTGTATTTATTAATGTGGAGTTAAAAATTTAATTTTACAAAAAAATCTTCAAACCGTTTTCGAATAATCGAATTTTCAAAAAATAATTTAGAATTTTTTTTTTAAATTCAAAAGTAATTTTTTGGAAAGTTTTTATATATTTACAATATTGTTTAAACTTATTACAAACTTGTGTATACAAAATTTAGTTTTAATCGATAAGTCAGATAATGAGAAATTCGAGAATCAAAAAAACCGTCCTATGATACATATGTAGGTATACTGTTAATAATATTTCAATGTAAAATTTAATAATTTTAAGTGCTAGACCTTATACTAATTTAAACAAACAAAATTTATCAAAATCGTAGGAGTCGTTTTTGAGCCAAAAAAAAAAACATTTTCTTAAACGGTTTTAAAGCATTTGTATGGGAGGCACCGTTATTTTTAATTATAAGAATAATTTTTGTCTTTTTTTTTGCCAAGTTAAATATAGATCGACCAAGAAGTTTTTGAAATATCGAGTTGTCAAAAAAAAATATTTAAACTTTTTTTTAAAAATCCAAAAAATATCTTTTTCAAAATTGAAATGAAAAAATAACAAAAACTTAAAAAAAAAAACAGATGTAAAAAAAATAAACACAACAGCGTTCGTGAAATATTTAGGCGAAAAGTTAAAAGGTAAGAAATTGATTTCTTTATGAAAATTTTTTACTCAGAAGAAAAATTTCAAATAAATTTTTCCAAAAAGTTTTTACTTAGAGAAAAACTTAAAAATTATGAAAAAGGGAATTTAAGTAGATATAGCTATTATTCTGAAAAAGAAAAGAGCCACAAAAATCTCAAAAAGAGCCAATTTTGGATGATTTTAGAAAAGTGGAGCCAAATTGGCTCTTTAGAGCCACGACGGTAGCCCTGGCGGAGAGGTATACCTCTATTGTCTATACGTGTCGTAGGGAAATTTAGCTTGAAGCCTGATTCACAATGCGGTGAGGAAACGAGACGTGAGCGTGACGAGAACTCGTTGTAGTTGTCAAACCAATTTCAAACAATGAAAGCATACCTAGATATATACACAATGCGGCGTTTCTCCTCGTCATGTCACGCCAAGAATTCAAAAAATTGAAAAAAGACGCTACACGACGTGACAACGATTTTCATTTTTGCTAAGTAATTTACAGATTTTTCACAAAATATGTAATCAATTGTGTCTAAAAAATGAAGTTATTGATAAATATTATATTGTTTTGTAAGTTAGTTTTTTTATATTTTTTTTTTTACAAAATGAATTGTGAATTGGGCCACGATTTTGTAACTAAAAAAAGATGACAGCGGTTCTCGTCACGCGCACGTCCCACTTCCTCGTCGCATTGTGAATCAAGCATGAGATCTACAACTTTATATGGAAAATTAATATTTTAAATTTTAAGGTTAGAACAAGAAAAAACTGATTTTTGGAAAAATTACCATTCCCTATCTTTTAGGGCTACAGAGAGTCAAACCTAACTGATATAAATATTTCAAAATTTAAAACTGAATATTTTTTTCCTACATTCCCCTTCCCCTCTGAGAATAATACGAATTGAAATATATCGATTTTAAAAGTAAAAATTTAAATTGGGGTAAGCACTGCAATAAAGTGTAACATGGTAAATTTGTTGCAGGTTTACTATTAAGACTTTGAGGAAAAATTAAATGCAAACTGTTGTCATGGACTCCTTTTTGTGCAGCACTTAAGTCTTGTTACTAAACAGTTGGGCGCAATTATGATATACAAGACTGCGGTGTTAAAGTTAAATAGCTAAAGCAGCTTATTCTAAAAAAATTCAATTCACAAAAGCACAAATTATAGTTTGATGTATGAAACGATTGATAGATGAGACATGTTTCTGGAACAAAAGTAACTCTTTTTGAAATTATTGCGTTCTTGCATTTAAAATACTAATTTTACATTCTTCAGCTTAATATTCCATTCTCACATCCCACTCTGCTCAGTGAAGTGAATTTCGTTTTTTTTTTTCTGACAATTTCAGAATTGGCTTTTCAACTCTATAAATTTCCCCGACAAAAAAGAATTAAATCCCTTTTCCTCCAATTTCCAAATTCTTCCTCTATAAAATTCGAAAATGTATAACAGTTAAGGTATAGATATGTAATGAAGGGATAGGTACTAAATGGCAGATACAAAATGATACTACCATTCCTGTATAGCAAGAACTGCAAATACATACATTTATTTATTATCAGATCGCTTATAGCTCTTAGATCCATTAGTTTATCTTGCATTCCAGGTATAATTGCAATAAAGGACCTTGCAGAACAATAAATTACTTTTAATTGCAAAAGGATATTTATAATGCTTCGTGTTAAATGACTATCTAAGCTCAAATGAACGCGTTTAATCGGGGGAACAATTTTATACAAAAATGTCTTAAAACGATGCAGCAAAAGACCGAGTATGTCCTTCATTTTGTTATAGAATCTGTAGCTTCATTCAATCTCAACCTAAATAACCTCGTTTGGTCCTTTATAGCTGCTACCTCATCCGTTTAATATATTTATATTTTTACTAATAGGTTCATATTATAAAAATGTTCCTACTTTTCATTGCAAACATTTAGGTCAGGAGGACTTCGTGCTGTATACACTTGCCCCAAAAAAAATAAATACCTGTTCACAAAAAAAAAAAAAAAAAAAAATATCTATACATTTTTCATACAGCTTAGCTACCTCACAGTTGCAACTATTATTTCCGCTTGTAACTGGGCATTGGCATCCTATTACACCGTGTAGGGCATGAAATCACACAATTTATAGTCCGTCTCTTCGAACGGATGCAGGATGTTGAGATTGTATGGTCGCTGATGTGGTTGTGTCAGATTGCTGCAATGAATTATGGTTCGGTTCATTTCACCTGTGCAGGAAGCTTTCCCACCACGAAAATCCACAAAACCGAGCACAAGCTACAACAGCATATAGTTTATATGTATAGATAGTGCAGCCTCTGTAGGTACGATGTTACTCAGCGATACTACCACACCAACATTGTTGTTCGACAAAGTATGCATGAAGGAGCGTTGAACACAATGCGATGGCTATAGTGAGTGCATTGAAATTGCTTATTACAGATAATTGTGTGAAATTTATTCACAAGAGTGAAAAGGAGTTTTTGGAATTCCAGTTTCATCCGCTTTTGAAACTCGCATATCGGATGCTCGTTGATGTTTACTAATTGTTTACCGTCATTTCTATCTTATCTTAAGTTGAAAAGGATTTTTTTTTCCCGAGAAATCAACATAATGTATATGTAGTTCCAATTTGTTGAAAAATCATGTTGTAAATGAAAAAAAAAAAAAAAAAACAGAAAATGTAATTCAAGCCATTAAGTTCTGTTTCCGTTCCAGGAAAACTAATTTAAATAAACAGAATTCCACCATCCGCAGAACTCAATTAAGAGACTTAATTTGTATACTCGCAAATCGAAATGCAGCAAAATCTTCTTTGAAAATAAGAAATAAAACCAAGGAGGAAATAAGAAATTAAGATGTCTTCTTCCAAGCTTTTGTAAAGGACAAAAATTAGGAGGAAAAAAAACATGATTCTTATTTATATTTTGAGAGTGATCTCTCCATTCCACCAATAATACTAAGAGAAATTGGATGATTTTGACTGCGAAAGTTTGTACGGCAAGGGTCGTATTTAGGTAAATGTAATTGATTTAAAAAAAAAAATGACTTTCACTTTTACTTAAATATATTTTCTAATAAAGGGTGTTTTTTTTAGACGTGTGGTTTTCAAGACGAAGTAAAACGTATATAATTTAATGCTTTGGCAAAGAATTTAGCTTTATTATAAATATAGGGTTTGCCGTTTTGTTTTAAAAATTATTTCGGGGAAATGGATGCGACGGCTGGCTCCAATAAATTCCAGCCGAGAGGCTCAATTTTCAACCACTTTTTGCAGCAATTGGGGCCGTATGTCATTAATAACGCACCGAATATTCTCTTCCAAGACGTCAATCGTCTCGGGCTTATCTGCGTAGACAAGCGAATTCACATAAACCCACAAAAAATAGTGGAGGCCACGCCACAGGCCAACGATGCGAGATAATCCTTCAATAAATTGATTGTTTCGTTGGTTGTATGGCATGAAGCGCCTTCTTATTGCAACCAAAGGTAGTCGACATCAACATCCTCCAATTCAGGCACCAAAAGGTCATAATTCATGGCTCTATAGCGTTCCCCATTGACTGCAACATTATGGTGGCTTCATTTTTGAAGAAATATGGACCAATGATTCCCTCTGCCCATAGAGCACACCAAACAGTGACTTTTTGAGGATGTAACGGCGGCTTCTCAACAATGGCTTGTGGATTACGATCACTCGAAATACGACAATTTTGTGTTTTAACGTACCCATATTCAACCAAAAATGAGCTTCATCGCTGAACAAAATTTTCTTGTGAAAATCAGGATCAACAACGATCACGTTTCGAGCCCATTTTGCACGATTTGCAAACATTGTTCAGAAATAAGTCTATTTATTATAAAATGGCAAACCAAATTGAGCATAAATCAAGTGACAACTGTCAAAAAAAAACAAACTCTTAAAAAAGTATAAAAACATCATGTAAATTAAATACTTAAGTTTATACTGTATAAAAGATATTGTATCTTATTGTATAAATCTATGCGAATAAATATATGAATATATGAATATATGAGTATTACCAGATTGAAAACCGAACTTCTAAAAAAAACACCCTGTATTTGAAGTTGAAGATTACTTCCGCAGGTGACCTACACCACATCATAAAATTTAATTTGACTACTAAAGCAGAGCTTTAGGACAACTTGTAAGGACAATTTTGTTGAATTTTCAATTCGAAATGGGGAGTTCAGAAAAAGGATTTGCATTCATCTTTTTTACAAATATTTTTAATAAGCAGAATTTTTAAAGCGTTAAGATTTATTGCTCAAAAAGTTGCTATCAAGTTTTTAATTTTTAAAATTAGTGGTTAGATAGCACAAATTTTTCAAAAAAGGAAATGAGGGGGAGGGAACCGAATATTTAGTTTTGTTCGATTTAAAACTGTTAAAAATAAGTTTTTAAGGAAAATAGAGAAATAGAATACTTTTATGTAATTTAATAAATAAATAATTAATTTGTTAATTACTTCAATTAAAAGTTCAAGTTACCTCAAATTAAACAGAAGTAGGTAAATAAGTAATTATTTTATTTCTTTGTTATTTGAATAATTAACGATTTTCAAGTCCACATGACGGCAAAAAGTTACATTCAAGTACCTTCAACTTTAAAAAAAACTACTATCACTTTAAAAACAAAAAAACTCAACACAAAAATAGTTACGCAGCCCTGTTGGGCCATCATAAAAAAAGAAGCTGTTTTCGTTGGACACCACTTCGCAAAGTTTCTTTAAAAAAAAAAAATCCTTATATTCTTTTATTTTAAAATGCACATTGTTAGACTTTAATACATATTTTGGAAAATACATGTACAATACGTATTTAGATAAATTTTTGAAACCCAAACAAATTGAGAACTCTTGAAAAGGCGGCTAGGTTTTTTTTTTAATTTTGCCCATCATTTTTTGAAATTTTGAACATACAGCTACCATAAATTGGAAAAATGTTCATTTTAATTTTATTCATTGCTATTTTTTCAGAAAAAAGTTAGTCCTACGTCAATATATGGGTTAGATTTTAAATCTACTTTCGAAAACAGCAAACTCATATCTCGAAAACCTATTCATTCCAAAAATAAGACAAATTTCTCAAAAACTTCAAAATAACCCTATTTTATTAGTGTTAATTTTATAGATGAAACCTGAAAAGCACAGTATTATTATTTAAATTGTTTAGAGTACACACAAGTCGTATGGCAGCTAGAGGAGCCAAAAACAAATTCTATTTTTTTTCTCATAAAAGTGTCCTTTGCCAAAGTAGATCGGCCATTTTTGGTCCCATCACTCCGTTCACTAATAAATTGGGTATAAAAAAAGGTGATGTTTAGAATATTATGTTGTCCAAATATTCCCAAAATCGTTGGTGGGGTTTTTGAGATATTTGAGCTTGAAGTTGATTAATTCAGAAAAAGAATTTCACGGCATACCAAAACCAATTCTTAGGACTTCTTCATCATCGTAATGTTGCTTTTGATTAAAACCTCGAATTTTTGGTTGTTTACACGGAACCAATATACCACGGTAAAAAATGCCAAACGGCTTACCTATGTCTATTTGAAATTGACTTGCGATATGAGTCACCTTTTCAATAGCCAATTTTAGTTTTGTTTGTGTCCATTTAGATTTTTTGAAAAGGCATTTTATGGACATGGATATGGACTGGACAAGGACAATAAATCGAAAGGAAACATTTAAAAAATCTTCTCTACCTATCTTGGTATGACAATGGAATTTTACTTGAAATCTGAAAATAATAGTTTAATTTGCATGCTAGAGCCACCGAAATAATCTCAATCAATGGTTTTCATCAGAATTATTAAATATCAGTAAAAAAAGATAAAATGCGATGCTGATAAAATATTGTAACGAAAGCGGACCCAGACGAATGATAAAAGAGCAGAAAAAAAAAAGAAACAATACGTTTTTATTATTAATTCCCGAAAGGATTTATTTATTTTAAGGATTTTAATTTTTGAATTTATCTTTTTAAACTGTCATCTAATTATAAACAACAATAACACTGCCCTTTGTTAGTTTTGGACCAGCTTTTTATAGCAAATTCAAGGATTTCCAAAGCGTTCCATAGTCTCCACTCTGCTTCATTCCTGGAAGTTTTTACATCGCGGCCATCTTCTTAGCAAAATTCAACCAATCCTGGGTAAACGTCAGCAAATTCGATTCTTTAATCGGGTTTTGTTTGTTTTCATTAACATGGCCATCAAATTCCCATTAATTTGATGTGCCGTACTCTTAGGTTCACCCACACATCGACTTAGGTATTGTTACCTTGGATTTACACCTGAGATTCATTAATTATTAATGAATTTAGTAGCTGTCCACCTGAACGGTTCCATCCACCTTCAGCTTCTTCTTCTCTTTTCGTCTTTGTTCAAAGAGTGATGCTGGATTCTGTGGAACTTGATTCAGTTCAGATGTGCATTTGAACTTGCTGTCATTACAGGTAAGAGCCTTCAATTCTCACAAGTGAAAGCAATTCAACCACTGGTAAGTGTTTTCACCGGATTCTCAAATAAATAGAAAAGAAATAACTGGATTAACCATCAGGTAAACTTAATTCATCTCTTCCTGTTTCAGGATGACCATCATCGGTTGTAGCACGATGATGGTCAAGTCATTTGCCAAAAATTGACATCTAGCTGCTGGTATCTCGACGATGGGTGTTTCCAATCATTGTAGGCCATTTTTTGTTGGATTAATCATCATTTTAATAATAATCCCTAAGCAACTCCATTTGACTAATAATTTCACATTTTTTTTTTGGAAGTGACTGAAATGCTAATTATAACAGTTTTAGCTTATAAAAGTATTGTTTTTGCGGCCCCGCAGGGCCAGGGCCTTCCGCCGGTGGGCATAATTCAGGCACCCAGGGTTTTTTTTCAACGCGAAGCGCGTTAAAGCACTCCCACTTTTAATGACGAAAACCTTTATTTATAACTGTTATAAATTGGCATGTCTCCAGTTGCGTCCTTTTTTTTTTGTTAGGTGGGTACATCGAGTAGATAAAAAAATCTTCACAATTTTTCCCTGCTAGCTATGACCTATTAATATAATTACGGTACATAAGATATCTACTTATTTCTTTTCTTGATGCCAAGATCTTTAGACGTACAATATTTTTTTGGAAGGACCTGAGTGCCCATAGCAAAAGTTCAAAAACCTCTGATGATTGTGCTGTTCAGTTTCCGTGTTAAATCTTGCAAAAGTAATATTCAAGCAAAACCAATTTTTATCTATGTAAATATATATATTATCTACAAAATCGCTCCTTATGAAAGCGGTTAATATCTCACAATTTGTGTGTTGTATACCCTCGGAGCATTTGAATTATTGCTTTTATATATCGGAAACCTTTTTTTTTCGGGTAGGTACCTAGCTATAGCAACTGAAAATCAATTCCTTTCAATAGTTTCCGTTGAAGCAAAAAGGATATCCTTCAAATTGGAAAGGATTTAGTTTTTTTTTTCTGGGAAAAAGAGTGATTTATAACAAGAATTGAGCAAAAAAGTAATCGCAAAGTATTTGAAGATAAGGAAATATATATATCAGCAATTGAATGCTTTTGTTTTTTTGTTCATTTAGATTATACTAAGCTGAAGCTATTTGGAATACTTAATCCTCTGACATGGTCCAAAAATATATCGAATGCAATGACTTCCTATGGAAATGAAGCTTCATTTTTAACTGAGCTCTTTCTTAGGGAAATCAAGTGAATTTAACCCGATTGATTTGATTTTAAAAGAAATAAAATAGTTATATAGTTATGTGATGCAACTTGCCAAAAACATGGTACCATTAAATAAATACACACACCTACATTATGTAGAATGGTCAACGGATTTTTTGTCCGTTCTAGGTGGATGCTAAATAAAATGGTCGTGAATATAAGCATTTGTTCCTCTGGAAAAATCATTTAAGATTGTGGGCGAGGAAATTATGCGGGATATTTTTATTTGGAATGAAAGGAAAGCACTAACAAAAACAGTTCATATAGGTTTTGCTGTTGTACTTGGACGAAACTAGAGACATGCCATTTTATAACAGTTTTTCGCCATTTAAAGTGGGCGTGCGTTAACGCACTTGGCGCGACTTGAAAAAAAAAACGCATAAACAATTAATTTATGAACCAAGACTGTTATAACTGGCATGTCTAGAGCCACTTATGTACGTTGCACATATACATGCATAGAACTTATAGTTTAAAATTTCAAAAAAATGACCGTTAACGTAGCGAAACAATATGAAGGGGTGCTTCGCTAACTTCATTTGAATTTAGAAAAAAAAAAACATACAAATTATCGCACGACAAATTTAAAATTGTTACAACTATTCACAACTGATGAACGGAAAATTATTATTTAGTAGTAACCAATTCAATTTAATAAGGTTTTAACCCTTTTAAGGAGGTGTTTCGCTTACTTTGTATGAATTTAGCAAATTAGCAGAAAAAAACATAGAGAACTTTGCACGACGAAATTTAAACTTTCACAACTAATGCATGACTAATTAATATAAAATTATTGAGCAGTAAACCATTCAATACAAGAAGTTTTTATCCGCTTTTGAGAAATCAAAGCAGCAAAAATAAAAAAAAAAACATAGAAAACATATGGAACGACAAATTCGAAATTACCACATCTAATTAACGATTTATTTATGGCACATTATCCACCTAACCGCGTTTTGATCGGTGAATAATGTTTCGTTAAGTTGACACTAATATAGTCGAAAATAAAAATAAAAATCATTTCAGGGTTACCAGACGTAATCCTTTTTCATACGAAAATACTATTTGTCCCACCTATACAAACCTCTGTCCCCCTTATTAAGTAAAAATTCAAACAGAGAAAACATTCAATTGAAAACTTTACAAATATTTTCATTAAATATTTCTCTGAACACATCCATTTGAAGGTAAAAATCCTTTCAAAGCTAAACGCATCCACTCAATGACCTACATCTCACTTAACTTTTTTACTCTGGTGTTACATTTTTCAAAAACATGTTTTGTCCCCCTTTTTGAAAACTTGTCCCCCCTAGAAATCTTGCCATGTCCCATTTTTCGTTATTTTCAATCTGGTAACCCTAATTCATCTTTTTAGTAGAGCATACACTAGGGATGTCCATAGAAAAAATGTATCGATTTTTTATTCGATGTATTGTATCGAAACGTTATATCGATGTTTAACGATATATCGAATAAAAACATCGATGTTTTCCGATATATCGAATGAGAATATCGAGGCATTAGTATTATATGAGTTTCAGTAATATTTTTAAAATTTAGGATGAGAAAAGAGAACACAAAAATGAGATATTATCCAAGGTAATAATATTGAGTTTTATTTAAAAAAACTTAAAATTAATTATTCATATAGAATTTACTTTTATTTTTATATTAGATATCCAAATACTTTTTTTCTAAGCTTTGCATAAATAGTATTGACCCGCTTTGCTTGGATTCTGTTACGCTGCTGATTCAACACTTGTGAAAGTTTTGAAAAAAGTATTTCTGATCGGACTGAGCTGGCTATAACAGTTAAATATTTATTCGCAATTTTGTAAAGTTTTGAAAACTGTACTTTTAATTCGGACCATATTTATCACATAAAATTACAACTATGTTGAATTTCACATGCATTCGAGTGCATCGTGTGCGTTTTCTATATTCAATGTTCTTGCAACCAACTACTACGTTTAATTGCAGTATAAAGAGATCGAGATGGATTTTGAAGAAACGGATAGCATGATTTCGAGTCAACTTCACTACGCGAGCGCGATCGAATGAAACGAAACTCATTTTAACTCGTAGGTACACAAAATAGTTGATGAAACCTATCTCAAACTTTTATTCTATACATCGAATGAAATATATCGATGTATCGTTAAATATCGAATGTATTCGATATATCGGGTTTTTCGATACATCGAATAAGAAAACATGGATGTTTTCGATATATTGATATAAAATGTGCAACCCTAGCATACACATTACAAATATTTTTCAGCTTGTGCAGCACTGTATAAAAGCAAACGATTTCAACCCTTCATTCTTCTTAGTTTCATTTATGAGAAAAGAGCAGTTCACCTTTAATCCCATCCACATTCTTCTGTATACCAACAATTAACTATAACAATTGTCAAAAATTGTCATTCAGGTTGGCAATTTCATCTGAAAAAACATGCAAAGGATAGCATATTCCACAAATGTTTCTGAAAACATATTAAGCTCCAAAATGTAGATCTTATTTTAATTTCATTATTTCGAATTGCATCGCCATTAGACAACTCACTCTGCCAAAGAAAAATGGCCAATTTCACATTTAGCAAGTTTCTACATACCAAAAAAAAAAAAAACATTTTCTATACGACTTCAGGTGGTGCCTCAGGGATGCTAGTAAAATTTAATGGTATTACAGTATAACAGGAAAACGTTTCTCTATATACCTACCTCACCCTCCCTTTAGGTAGTTATAAGGTTACTTAAGTACCAAAATATTTGTGTTGCTCAAGACCAAAATGCTATAATAAAGCTGTTGAATCTGTGTGGCATTCAGCATTCTATAGAATTGAAGGTTCCAAGTTTCAACTCTGTATAACTGGAACTGAAATAGCTAAAAGGAGTTACATATTTTTATGCTAATGGGATCCGATTTGGTAACATCCACACCTTTTGTGTAATAATCCATGTAGCAAAGCTTTGATTCTATTGTTGTGGGATTGGGGATTGAGAAATGTGGAAACCAGTGTGGTTTTTATAATCTAATTGTAAGAAGATTTTCTAACGCTTAATGGAACCGGAAATATTTTGTTATGACAAATCGTTTTATGATTGAGAGAAGGGTATGGGTGAATTGAAAGAATGATTTATAAGAAGGATGAAAAATGTGTAAAAGGTTAGTAGGACAACAAGTTGAAGATCCTTGTTTGGGGAATGACTTATGTATGGAAGATGTTAAACTTTTACAGCATACCATTCGGAAACCACACTTAAGTATACATTGTTTACAGATAACGATATCGACAAGGACTATGAGAAACGTATTAAATAAGGTTTTTCAAAAAATATAAAATTAACTAAAAACGCAAAAAAAAATTAATCTGATTTACCTCAAACTATCACAATATATTTTTTATGAAGTGAAAAGTGCATGTTTGCAAATTGTCCTATTGATGGCGCTGAACAGGAAAACCTAAAAGTTAGCTAAAAACTCAAAAAAAAAATAACCATCACGATGGTCTCATCCATATGGGTAGTTTCTCTCATCAGTTGTGCTTACGGGTTGGAAAACCAATAGATATAATATAAATATTAGCTTACAACGCCACACAAAAACCGTTACTTTCTTTCAATTTTACAATAAAAAAAATATTAAAAAAAAAAATAAAAAAAAAAATGGCTAAAACGAACATAAAAAAAATAAATACATAAATCACGGTTGTTTACCAAGATTGAATTTTTTTTCCGAGTCCAAACTCAACCATGACCAGAGATACAGTTGGAGGATTTGTCACTTCTTCACAAGAGGCAGTAGCCGGTTTTTGTTCTATTTATTATTTAGGTGGACGAGATTGGTAATCGAACCCATACCTAGCTCCTGAGCACGAACCATTACGTCATTGGCTAGTGGACTAACATAATTATACGAAAATTCCACCACGAACTCTACAACTACACCGATTATGAATGATTTAAGGCAAAATAAGATTAGTGCATAAATGTAACTTTTACGAGTTTTGCATGGATACAATAAATCATATCTGAAACTTGTGAACTAAAATGTTGTTTTAACTCAAACTTGACATTTTTACTTGTACTTATTACTCGACTGAAAAGGTAAAGTATCTTAAGTCAATTTTTAGAATTTTTGAGGAGAGCAAAACAAAAACTGTGGACAGAAGCTTCCCAAAAAACCTTTTAAACATAGACTTCTTAGAATAAACTTTTTAGAGGTCAAATTTTGTGAACTTTTTTTTTTAAATTTACTATAGAAAGATATTGTTAATATTTATTCAGTTATAGGGCAAATTATGACTTAAGATAGTTTGCTTTTTCTCAGTTTTCAAAAACAAATTTTGGATATTTTATCTCAAGTCGACTAAAGGGTTTTTTTTGGGTTTGCACGCGGTAAGGTATCTTAAGTCCACTTAAGGTGTTTCACCTTTTCAGAATTATCACAAACTTTTAAGATGAAATAATCTTAAGTATACTTAAATTTTTTTAATTCGCTACAACACAACATCTTATGTGGACTTAAGATATTTTACCTTATGTCACCATGCTATTTTCCAACATAAGATGATTTTTTTTTCCTTAATAAAAAGGAAAGGGAGTGAGATAGAAGAATTCGGATAGCACAGAACTGTGCGCCTCTGTGTCGGCAATAGGGTTCATTAAAAAAAGCGAATCATCTTAAGTCGACTTAAGATACTTTACCTTTTCAGTCAAGAGTCATACTAAGTACCTATGACAAGTTATGGATTCGTAAAAAAAATCTTACTCGAGATTTTGATCAAAGTTGACATTACGATGATAGAGACAACGGAAAAAGTGAGTCTCGCAAAAACAGCCGTCTTTCGGTCTGTCTGTCTTTCTGTCTGTCTGTCGGTCTATCAGTATGTATGTCTTTTCAGCTACAGCCTTAAAGGATAGGTCGATTTTCTTTAAACTTGGTACCTATAGCGTTACCGGTCATAACTACAAAATTTTTGGGCCAAAAAGGAAAATCTTTATATTTCTCAAAATACACTTTACAGATTAAAAAAAAAAAAATCAGTAAAATTAAATATGCATAGCTAAGCTGCCTTTTAGTAAGAAAAATGGTTCCAAAAAGTATATATTAATAAAACAACCCAAAGTACCATTTTTTTTTGATTTCCTCGAAAACGGTTCAACTGATTTTTATCAATTTTTGTATGAAGAATAACTAATATGTTTTAAATAAAATTGTGTCCCAAAATATTCAAAAAAATATTTTTTGGATTTTTAATTAAGATTGAAATTATTGTTCTTGAAAACGACTCAGTCGGTTCTCATTAAACTTGGCATCAAGCGTTTTTTAAACATAATCTAAAATATTTTAAAGAAAAATTAATTACTATTAAGTTAATGGTAACTATCCCATATAAATTCTAAAAAACCGTTAAGGAAAATCTTATATTGCAAAAAATGATTCCTACGATTTTAATAAAAAAAATTTCTCAGATTTCATTGGAACTGTTGTATGAGCTATGACATTCTTTTTTTGTATGATGTGTATGATTTTGAAATTTTATTATTATTCAGTGCGAGTTAAGATTAGCGAATTATAGTAATTTGAAATAAATAACAGCAGAAGTGATAATTTATTTATAGAATCCCCAATGGATGCAAAATTTTCGACAGCTCCAATTGTTGCTCGCGATGGCGGATATACTCATTCGGGTCTTCTTCGATACTCTGCTCCACAGCAGCAATAGCGTCTTCGGTGCGCACTGTACAGCGTCTCTGAGGATGCGTATTATCCATCACTAGAGTAAACGTGGTGCAAAACCGATCCATGGTTTAAAAAAACTCCCTTTATATTTTCTATTGTTTTTATTTAATCTGCAAGCTTTCTTAATCAATTACAACAATTTTATTTGCTGTTTGGAAAATTTAAGGTTAATTTTGTGTATGATGTGTTTGATACATTTCTGAGAAACAGAATCTTACAACATTCCTATATTTTAAGTGTAGTCTCCGGTCATACATTGTTGTATAACAGCGGATCATACAACAAATCTGAGAAACAGAAATCATACAGCAAGACTGTCAAAATCGTATACAATGCATGTGATGTATGATTTGAGAAATAGGCCCCAGGTTGGGTTCAAAACAGTTTCAGAAGTATTTTAATCAATTTCTTTTTAATATTGTTATGATTTTAAACAATTTTCCAGTTTAAAAATATAATTTACATACATGCACAAGCACATGTGCAACACGTTTCTATACTGTTAATTTTTGTATACCCACATAATAAGGCCTTCAACTAAACTATGTTTTTACCAGCTGGATAAAATATAGGCACCTAGCTATTACTAATTTATTCCAGACATTATAACTAGAGTGTAATCGCACACAAGAGCAAGTTTGTGCGACTCAGTCGTGCATTTTGTTTGTTAGTTTTTTTGACGTTTTGTTTTTAAAATCTTGGGAAAGTCAACTTAACTTCATCTCGTTTTTCTCACATATAAAAAATCAATAAAATCTCATTGAAATCCATTTAATATTATTTAATAAAAAATAGATCGTTAATAAATTGCTTTCTAAAAAAAAACTCAATATTGCAAATTTACATTTTAAACATCACTTACGTAATAACATTATTGTAGAGTGAAAATACTGTGCATAATTTTATACCTTATCCAAAATTGCTTGATGCGTCTCTTATTTTCATAGAAGGTAAAATAAAATTGAATTTATTTACTAATGCATGTTTTTAAATTCACAAAATCATAACGTACACGAGTGGGTCGCACGTATCTGTTAGTTATAGAATCTGCATAAAGTTCAAAATTGAGAGAATGCTATTATTTAATATGAAAATATGAAGGCAATCACCTTTACAAATTCGATGATTTAATCATTTCAAGGTATTCTGGGAAGTTCAATAAATATGTTTGCTTTTCATAAAAAACATTAGCATAAATACTTGCAATACTTTATTAAAAATAAAAATAAAAATAAAATATAAAACAGCATGGTGTTGCATTAAGGAGTGTACAAATTTTTCATTTCACATAAAGTAATATGAAGTGAAGTTGTTTAGTTAAATACATTGTACTTGAGTATTTTTAAATAGGAATCCGTAAAGTTCTGAAAGCAAGCATTTTCTGAAGTGAGAAAGTTAAGAAAAATCTTTTTCTGAAAGGGACAAAATTTGTAATGGAAAAGTTCTGAAATGACAAAGTTCTGAAAAAAAACTTTGCAGACCATAGACTTTCAGATGTAATTTGAGCTAGAAAAAATGGATAGCGAGTTATGATGCCCAAACATAAATAAATAAAATTCATGTGGAGATAAGTTAGTTGTATAAGGCATGCTCACGCTTTCTCAAACAAATGTATTTATTCGTATGCCAGATGTCGGTGGCACAAAGAATGTTTTCAATTTAAAAGTATGTAATAAAGTAAGTTTATATTATTTACATACCAACTTTTATTTCAATTTTTCATAAAAACAAAAAAAACACAACCACGAAGCCTTCGCGCAAGTTTGGCATTTTAAATTTTTTTTGTTTTCTTAACAATATGTATGTCCGACTTTTGCCAAATCAGACAAACACAAATTTAGTGATTTTAAATATATAATAACATAGCTACCTTATATCCACCAAATAACTTTTCTTTTCTTTTTTAAAAATGGCGCAAAACATCGAGTGTAGCTTCGGCTGTGTGGCACGTAGCGCCGTCCTGTTGAAACCAAATGTTGCCAATATCTTCCTCTTCAATTTTTTTGAACAAAAATTCGTTCAACTTGGCCCGATAACCATGGCCATTGACTGTAATGGCCACTCCTTGCCTGATTTTTTTTGGCAAAATCGACATCTTCTCTAAGTCGATCGCAGGCCCACTTAGCGAAGCGTACCTATACACAACCATATTCGTTTAGCGGAAGGATAAAACTAATTATCTGTCAAATCAGACATGAGCTAAGTGTTACCATTCACGAAATAAGCACTATATTTGAAAAAAAAACGTTAGATGGCGGACCCTTTATAATTTTTTAATATTTTGAATTTCTTCTAGTTTAGTAATCCTGTTGCCGAATTTTTGGGGGATATGACGTTTGAACAGATTATTTCTCGATTTTTATATTTTTTCCAATTTTTTGTCAGGGTTAATGTGGTTAATCATTAACAAACTCATATTTTGTGAAAAATTTGAGTTAAATCTTTTTCAATTTTTGTAATTAAAAATTTAAGGAAAAACTTTGACTGATAACGTAAAAATACAATATTTCAGTATTAAATATTTAAAAAAATTACTTAAAAAATTTTAAAATAACGGTAACATCTTTATTATTGACTTTTTTCAAAACTAGTTTCATTGCTCAACTAGTTTTATAGATGTTTGGAGGTGCTCAAACCAGTATTATTCAAAAATATTTCGACACCTAAAACTGGAAAAATTAAAAATTGCTTTGCATAAAACTCTTAATTCACAAAGCCGTGCAAAACTTGGGACTCCAAACTTCTATAAAACTATAGTTTTGCTATGAAACTAGTTTTGAAACAAGTCAATATGTGGCTGTTAGATTTATTATGTTTACATTTACCCAGTTCTGTTTTTATTTTTATTCTAATTTTTCTAGTCTAATGTAAATCATTTTGATGTTTTGGAACAGAGGCTTTATGTTGTTATAAACAACGTATGGGGCTTTCAAAATTCGGCAATCTTCTTTATTTCAGAGGCAACCATTCGAAGAATACGCACAAGATTTGAAGATAATGATTTTGTTACTCTCAGCATTGGTTGGTTTGGCAACCTCATCCAATTTCGAAGATATTTCCAAATAAAGTGTATTTCGCAGCAAATTATTTAAAATAATACACTTAAATTTTTACCAATTTCAATTTTTAACCAAAATATTATGTTTAAAATTATTATGTGTTTAATAATATTTTCTAGGGTAAATTTAAACAAGAAGAAAAAGATTTTGGAATTTTATTTCTTTTAATTTAATGTCAATCTATTTTTATAACTAAAAAGCAGCTTAGTATATTAAAAAAACTTTCGTCTGAATTTTGTTTAAAAAAAATAAAAAAATATTTCCCTAAGCCTCCAGACTAGTAAAATAATTTTAAAATGAACATTTCATAAAAACTCAAAACTGTAAAAACGAATAAAGTGACAGATAATGAATGCGTCCGAAGGCTTATTCAGTGGATGACTTCAGGACCCAATTATTTGTACGGAACTTGAGCTCTGTTTAACCCTACATATTTATATCAGTGTAAGAGTCCGAAATTTGAAAATTATAAAATAAACCGGTAAATCTCAGAATTTTTCATCAACATTGGTAAAATTCCAAAATGTTTGTTTTCATAATTTATTCATTCCGGACATTTACCACCATTTATTTGGTATGCGGGCCACCCAAAGCGGAAATTAAAATACTTGATGGAACCCTCGAGAAGGCAACCCAAAGAAATGTTTTCCAAAAAACTGAAAAGTCTTCACCTAATGATTTATGAAAACAAACCATTTCGGACTTTTACCATAAATGTTGCTGAAAAATTCCAATAAATTCTAGAATTTTCTCATTTCGTAGTTTTACAGTAGGTAAAGGTAACATTATATAGATACGACGCGCAACGTGACGACGATTCCAAAATCAGTCGATTATAAACAAAAATATTTTTCTAAAACCGAGACCACTCTTTAAATATAATGATGACAGAAACCGTGTTTTTTGATTTAAAATATTTGTTGGGCCTGTTTTATTTGAATATTTGATGTTCGGTGATATTAACATTTTAAGATTTAAAAAGGGGCCATTTTTAATAATTAAATTTACTCCAATTTTTGTTGTTATTGGCTTTGATATACAGTTGACTCCGCCTATATGCACTCCGCTTAAAGAAACTATCAGTTATATGCAACAAGAAATTTATCACGGTTTTTTTCAGGGCTTTTTTCGACTGCATAACTGCTTATTTAAAAACTTCCTTGAATTGCAACATTTTTCTTTCCCCCAATTAATTATTTTCTTCTGAAACAACTTCGCTTAAGTAAAACACTGAACGCATCCATACATTTTTAAAATTTGAACACACCTTAAAAATTATATTTTTGGTTTCATTCCATTCTCATCGTTCCAATCATTTCAGCTGTCGCTTGATTGTAACAAATTTTCTGCATTTTTTGTGTTGTAAATAATTGGATTCGATTGTACCTACATTTTTGGGGCATTGATTTATTTTTTTTTGTTGATACATTTTTCATTGGTGACAAATTTCATGATGCCGTCAAAAACTAGGATTTATAAAATTCATTATTATATGGTACCATAATAATGATGGCAAAATAAAAATGTCCAAAATGTCCCAACAAAATATTAAATTCTACACTAAATATACTGGACTTTTCAAAAGATTTAGCATAATATTTGAAAGTGTTGCCGTAATTTTAAAAAATATTTTTCTTTTTATTTTAACTAATTTTTTGTATATTAAGTTGACACTCTTGCCCTTACGATTTTTTTCTTGTCTTGCTCCAACCAATATAGCATTAGCTTTCTAAGGCATCACCCTCATTGTAACTTAAGAAAACTTGCCCTTAGCGTCCCATTATTGAGACTAAAACCCAACGTGTTGGTGAAGTAGTTGACGGAACACCAGAATCCGCTATTAATATACAAATATTTACACAATTTTCAACAGCAGATACTCGAAGGAAGACTAAGACATAACAATTCACGACGATGAGAGCGACTGAAAAGAAGAGGCGTAAAGAAGTAATTTTCATTCCTTTTTCCTTCTTGGTTTGCGCCCCAGGAAGCACTATTATGCAATATGAACATAAAAGTGAGAAAAGGAACCAACAAATTGATAAATATTTATTCTATAAGTTTTTTTTTTCATTTTCTTTTATGGAATAAGTGTTCGTGTAGTTAGTTCTGTCGATGTTAATCTGAGAAGCTATGTAGCAATTTATATGTTCGTTTTTTTTATAACTGCTCTATAGGGCAAGTATTCGTTTCGTGTAAAAAACAAAATTTCGAGATTGTAATCAAAACCAACAATACAATGATTAAGAAGTCTTGGTCATGCCGTCCGTCGGACTGTTCTTAAAATTGTGAAATGATGCGCTAAATTAGCTGATAAAAGTTGATGAAAATATTAATTCTGAATCGAACACAAAAAACCGAAACGATTTATGTGTTCCAGTTTTTGAGAAAATCTAAAATTACTAAAACTACTTTTTTATGAGATGAGATTTTTGTTTTTTGGTATTTACGTTGATTAGGTTCATCTTTGTAAGTTAAGTACAGCAATTCATTTAACGTTACCGAGAATGCACTACGAGGAGGTAGAATTGCATTGTACTCCGCGTCCCAGTCGGTCACTTTGTGAGTAAGTCAGGAGTTAGTTAAAAATTGTAAAGTCAATGTTCAATGTATTAAAGTCTCGTCAATGAAGTCACCGTCCGTACTGGTGTTACTGTCGAGTTCATTGAGTTCGTCGTTGATGGTGAAAAGCCGAGGTTGTTTTGGCGGTAAAACACCCTCTAAGTGCTCACAGTGAACAATGGGAGGGTCGAAGTCCTTTAGTTGCAAACCCATACTTTCTTCAACATCGATAAAACCTGGGTACACTTTTTTAACGTCTAGTAAAAATTCCATGATTTGGGAGCCCAAGTCGTCTTTATATTTTTGTTCAAGGCAGTATTTTCTATAAAATAAAAGTGCCATATATTGGTGAAGGTGGTGCGTTGTTTTCCGGCATAAAATATTTTTTTTTAGAAGCTTGTTTTCCTCGCCGCCAATGTTAACATCAACGTGAGACGCTATTATTTCGGCTATTTCACGACAATAGTTAAAGTAATCTATTATAGTAGATTTACTAAGCTCACTTTCACTGTCGTGATGGCGCCAAGCGATTAAATGCTTATTTTAAAATAATGATATAAAATAATATTTAAAAAAAAAATCCTTAAGTTGTAGCTTAAGATTTAACTAACTTACCTGAAAAACTGTGGGTGCTTTCATAAATGCATGGTTGCTTTGTTTACATGCGATCAATTGCAATCATATTAACTTCATACAAAATATTTGCGCATGTGTTTTACGCTGCATTTATGAACACTTTTTCTGATTTGCGTCATATGTTTGACAGATGGAACAATAAAGAAAAGGAAATCGTTTATACTATACACCTATCTCTTTCTTTAATAAAGAAATTCAGATGGCATGTGAGTTTTTATATTTGCACATTTGCGCTGCAAATATTTGCAGTTTGCTTTTATGAAAATCTGACATTTATCATTTGCATTTATGAAAGTTATGCATTGGCAGACTTTCGCAACCATGCATTTATGAAAGCACCCTGTATTCACAGGTATTTTAATAACAAAAGAGATAATTATCGCAAGCACTTCGCGAATCTCTAGCCGACATTGAGGCCCATGGAAAAATGTGCCGATAGATGGGTTGATTGTATTCCTACAATTTGTGTCACCTTTTTCTTAGAGCTTTTTTTTTAAGCATCGCCACATCCAACCGAACTTAATATTTTTAAATTTTTCCACTTTCATTGGTAAGTTGCAACAAAGTGGGGGAGTTGATGTTTAAGTGGGAATTAGACCAATTTCTTCCAAAAAAGGAATGCTTTTTTCGTTTGTCGACACCAAATCAACGAACGAACAAAATTTTGAAAAGTTATTTAGTTTATCATGAAGTAGTGGATGCTAGGCCGCCATTTTGTATTCAGAGACAAAAAAACACTTCACTCTACAAAGGTTGAATAATGAATGACCTTTACCAATGACGTGACGTGTACCACATTTGCATAAAAAAATAACGGTACGAAATTCGGATGTTTGTTCATTTATTTTTATATGATCTAGGTATGTACATTTTTAGAAATTTATAAATATATTTGCTGCAGTCGTACAGTATTACCTAATGTGAATTTTTTATAATGCAATACAGATTTAAATGTGCAACTTTGGGCCACGTATATGTGTATTTAGAATTCAGCTGTTGACTTGGATATACATACATATATAAGACAAATTGAAAGTTTAAATCCAGATTCTTTAAAAGCAAAAGAAATTTGAATCCAGATTCTTTAAATGCAAAAGAAGCTTTGCATACACCCCACCTCGCACATACCCCAAATCTTATAGTGGGCCAAGCAGGGGGGTTACATATCTCACTATCTATACGCCGGCCGTAGTGCTGGATGCTAGCATAATTTATAACGGGTGATTTTTAAGCTGGTTTGGTTTTGGCAACACTGGTTTTGACAGCTGACGTGTGTTTAGTACCTTGTGTCACTGTCAAACAGCTTCAGTTTGGTTTGCAATTTAACCATGGATCGTCTTACAAATGAACAACGCTTGCAAATTATTGAATTTTATTATCAAAATTCGTGCTCGGTTCGAAATGTTCATCGCGCGCTACTTGTGTTCAGCGATGAGGCTCATTTTTGGTTGAATGGGTACGTAAATAAGCAAAATTGCCGCATTTGGAGTGAAGATCAGCCAGAAGCATTGCAACAGCTACCAATGCATCCCGAAAAAGCCACTGTTTGGTGCGGTTTATGGGCCGGCGGCATTATTGGGCCTATTTCTTCAAAGATGATGCGAATCGCAGCGTTACTGTCAATGGTGAACGCTACCGAGCGATGATAACAAACTTTTTTTTGCCCGAAATGAAAGTTCTTGACTTGCATGATATGTGGTTTCAACAAGACGGTGCCACATGCCACACAACACGCGAAACAATGGCGCAATTGCGAGGCGAGTTTGGTGAACAGTTAATTTCACGTTTCGGGCCGGTCAATTGGCCGCCTAGATCGTGCGATTTGACACCATTAGATTATTTTTTGTGGGGGTATGTCAAGGCTAATGTCTATAGGGACAAGCCCGCTTCGATTGACGCACTGGAAGCCAACATCCATGCATTCATTCGTGAGATACCGGCCGATATGTGTGAAAGAGTATGCCAAAATTGGACTCAGCGGATGGGCTACCTGAGACGCAGCCGCGGTCAACATTTGCATGAAATTATCCTTAAACATTAAATTGCAAGGTTCAAACTATTCATTCAAATAAATATTTCATTAATTTTTTCGAATTTTTTGTGTTTTTTTTTTTAAAAAAGTTCTAAACCTCTTAAAAAACCACCCTTTATATGTAATCAACAAGAAAAAACTAAAATTTCACACAAAAGTAGTTTTAGTAATTATCAATTTTCTCAAAAACTAGAAGACATAAATCAATTCGGTTTTTTGTGGTCGATTCAAAATTGATATTTGCTTTGACCACAAAAAGCCAATTCAGCGCCTCGTTTCACAATTTTGATAAAATTTAGTCTAAGCTTTTTTTCCATTTTTTATCAAAATTTTGAGTTTGCATGCGAATTTTTTTAAAAACTATCAGCTAAAATAATTTACCTCCTGAACGGGGCGAGATGGACCCCCCCTGCTATAGTTAAAAATGCTTGTTTTTGACCCCTCTAAAAAAACCGTTATCAATTCTTGGCGCCAAAGTTATCGTACTCGTGCCGAGCGATGGCCTAAACGGGAAGTCCGATTTGATTCAAATTTTGCATTTATCAATAGATACTATCGAAAAAATATCCCATAATCATTGTGTTTGAAAACAAACCAGTCTCATTTTCTCATTCCTCTTCATTAAAATATGAATACTTAGATTTTAATAAATTTTACTTTTTTCACGAAAAAATTATTGTCTTTAGTTTTGAAGACGTTTATTTGTTTTTAAGTTTTTGTTTTGATTGATTTATTAAGCTTCAAGTTCAAGGTGTTCAAGTGTTCAACTTTAAATTTGCTTACATCACTTTAAAAACCATCACTAGGCTTCATTCACACGAGGATGGAAATTGAATTGCAGAGAGAAACTGCAATAGAACAATTTTATTGATTTTTTTAAACCTCGCTTAATTTATTTTCCCGCTTAATTGATATTAAAAAAATGCAGATGAAAAAGTTAAAACATTTAAATGTTACGGTTATCTGACCAAAAGATCATACAAAATGGGCAGTGCAATTAAGCGGAGAATACTGTATTTATAATATTTTCAATTTTATGTATAGGTATGCTATAATAGAATTCTGATCAAAATGAGACTGACTATTTTCGAAATTTCAGCCAATCTAGCGACTTTTGGAGGTTGGTCTAGCGACTTTTATTTTCAGGTTGCGTCAACACTGTTTTTTTTGGCAAAAAATAGGCATTCCACGTTTTTTTGAAGAAATGGTATTATTTTTGTGTTATTCGCACATATCTTTTATTTTTTCAATGGTTTGACTGATTTTGTAGTAATTTTGAAATCTGGTTCCTCTTAACATTTCAAACAATATTGTATATTATATTATATATATTGTATTATATTGTATTGTATATAATATTTATTTTTAAACAGACAAAAATCAAACAAAAAAATATATTTGTATAGTAGGGGAGAGTGGGTATACGAACGTAACGGTGGGTCGGTTGAACATTCAATTTGAACGAAAACAAGAACTGTGTGCGTTCATTTTTTAATGCTTCTTTGCAATTAGGTCCTGAATGGATCCACAAAAATCCAAAAGTCAGTATAGTCTAATGTACCAATAAAAGCCAAAAATGTCTTGAGTTTTTTCAGTATTTTTCTTGAAAAAGTAAACAATACATTGTATGGATTTGACCTTACCATGCTCCAATATTTCCAGAATTGAAAAGATTAACTATTTTGACGATAGGCATAATGGTTTCTTCTTAATATGATTTTTTAATATAAAAAAGCGTGGGGTTGGACCGTTGTTACAATTTCTGTGTGGACGTTTGTAACACAATACAAGCACAAATTAATACATAGGTAATTATTTGTGTTACAACCGTCCACATACTGGTTTTGGTGACTTTGTTTATTCAACAGCTGATGGAGATAGAGATCAGAACAGTTTTTTTTTAAATAAATTCGAAAAAATGTTATAATATATAAATCCATTTATTATCAACACTGTTTTAAAATAATAATACAAAAGTATAATTTTGTGGTATTGGCTTAAAACTAAATTCTAAGTCTAGGCATCATTTTTGATTTTTGCTTCATAGATTTAGATGGTGTTACAACCGTCCTTTGAGCGTGTTACAATGAACACACCGAAAAGGACGATTGTAACATTTGACCTTGCCTTCTTTTTCATGTCATACATTTAAATCAAAGACAAAGTTGGAAACGAAATTAGTATTTAACGGTACCTCAATGATCATTAATTAATATTATGCACTATGTTTCATTTTGATATATTTATTATTATCGGTTATCAAATTACGGCACGAAATCTCAAAAATGTTACTTTCGTCCCCACTCTCCCCTACCTTTGACTTTTTTAAATATATAAGTAGGTATCACAATATTAGGAGTGTTTTTGTGTGTTCATTTATTCATGAAAACACGCCATCACCGCTGACCTCATGTTCCTATAACAGTTATACAGTCCCTCTAAAGGTGTTGTATAGTTGAAAATCTGTTGATTATAACTTTTGTGTTGGATTAACCTCCTTTAAACCATTCTGTGTAATAAAAGGTGTTTTTTTTAGACGTGTGGTTTTCAATCTGGCAATACTTTTTTCGGAGTTGGTCTTTTTGACAGCTGTCACTTGATTTATGCTCAGCTTGGTTTTCTATTTCATAATTAATAGACTTACTCCTGAACAACGTTTTCAAATCGTGCAAATTTATTACCAAAATAATTGTTCGGTTGACATAATCGCAAAATGGCACAAATTCGATCAACCATGGATCGGTTACGCACCACGTTTACTCTGGTGGATAGTGCGCATACAATGCCCACCGAAGACGCTATTGCTGTGATGTGGAGTAGAGTATCGAAGAAGACCCGAATGAGTCCATCCGCCATCGCGCGCAACAATTGGAGCTGTCGAAAATTGGGCCTCTCGGCTGGAATTTATTCGAGCCAGCCGCAGTGGCTATTTCCCCGAAATAATTTTTAAAACATAATGTCAAACCCTAATATTTATAATAAAGTTAAATTCTTGGCCATTACATTAAATTATATGCGTTTTATTTCTTCTTGAAAACCACACGTCTAAAAAAACACTCTTTGTAGAAATATGCTAATGCGAATCATACAGAAATTTAAATTTTCAATTAGCGTCGTCAGTGGCGAAAATACCATAAAACTCTAAATTTTCACTTACCCACTTCTTCGTCTGAGCGCTTCAATTTATTCTTGCCATACTACGAAATGTTAGGATGGCAAGAAGGGCAATTTTTTATTATAAGTTATAAGAGAACTACAAAAAAAACTCGCATCCTTTTATATAGGTACCTTACCTATTTGTAAATTCTTATCAGGTACCTTGTGCTTGTACCCTAAGTCCACAATTCAAAATGACATTTTGATTTCCCCGAAATTCTCAAGATTTCAGTTCAACCAGGCCATGACTCACACAACAATGATTTGAACTTAACTCGGTTTAAACGTCTACAACGCACACGATAACTGCACCAAACTTTCGTCTCATCATTTGCCAGTTTAAGAAGCGAAAAATACAATAAAACTGCAAAAGGTTATAAAAATCAATGTGTAGAGCTGAGTTGGTTGTATGGTTTAGCTAGCATTTTTCATGTAAGAGCTTACAAAACGTACAAGTTCGCAATGAATTTCAAAATAAGAAATATGATTGCATTTTTAGAGAATTCCCACTTTAACTACCCTTCCGTCTCCTTTCACCAAGCCAGCCAACAGAAATGAAAAATAAAAATAAAATATAACTGTAACATAAGGCATCTATACACTTTTGTTATTGAAACATAAATATTATTTTCGAATTCCTTCCATTTGGTTGGTTCTTTTAATGGTTACTAGGGGACTTGAGGTTGCTTGAGGGTAGAAAGAAAGCTATTTGTGAAAAATTGAAGAGCATTACCAGCTAGAGCTACTCATATTTTTCTTGCTGTTTTATAAACGTTTTATTTTTAGAGCAGAAGGGATGCGGCATGCGGATGACTTTTCAACTAGGTTTTATTTGTCTATCGATTTTGCTATTAAATATGTTTGTACAAGGTTTTGGGTCAAGGCTCTAGGTTCTTATAGTTAAACTTTAATGTTTCACAACCAGAAATACCTATTTTAATTTCAAAATCGAGGCAAATTATTTGCTTTAAATTCCCAGTTGCATTGAGTCTTCATGTGATGACTCAAAAAAGATTGATAGGCCATCGATATTTCAGGGTGATTACTTGTTATGGCTGTAATCGTTTAGTGAAAAATTGGATATTTCATTGACTACAATATTTATCAACAACTCGAAAAAAATATAAGAAACACCGGATCTGACGCAAGGTCTCCCTGCCAAGAAACAACAAGGTTTCTTGACTATTTATGACATTTTAAAATTCCAAAAAATGTTGAGCGTAAATATTTGTGTAAAGTTTTTTTTATTTTTTTTTTTGTATAATGTCTTGTTTAAGATTTTCTTGTAATAAAAATTCTTAAAATATAATTAACTTCTTTGCTGGTATATATATCCGCCACAAATATTATTTTTTGAACAAAACAATATACATACGACCTAACCTACCTATGTACGAACGGCGCGCGTTAGGCAATAACACCCAAGGAAATCACGACCAAAAATATTCTGCAACAACTTTTTTTCCAATTTGGGCGTTATTTCCAATTTTGTAATTTTTTTTAAAGGAAAGAACGCCCAAAATAAAAATTTTAAAAGTCAAATAGGAAATAAAGCATAAAATTGGAAATATCACCCAAATCTTAGGAAATAACGCCAAATTCTAGGAAAAAACGCCCAAATCAAAATCTTGTCAATAATTGTACTGAAGCAACTCCGTTTCATTGAAATCAACTTTATTTCATTTTAAAACGGTGTATAAACAGTGAGAGACAGACACTATAGGATTTGGGGTAGGTGCGAAGCTGGGTGTATGCAAAGTTTATTTAAATCCAGATTCTTTAAATGCAAAATGTATAAAACCCGCCGCGCACCTACCCCAAATCCTAAAGTGTGCCCAAGCAGCACAACGACTTAAATCATAGATATGCATGATGTTTTTGTTTTTAATTGTAAAGTTTTTAAAACACTATTTTTTTGAAAATTATAGAGCAAAATTTTAGACTATTAATATTAACCTATTATAACTTCGCACTAACAAATATGTAGGTAAAAAAAAAGAACACAAAAATATAGAGCAGCATTAAGCAATAATTGAAATTTTGTTTGTATAGATTCTTATATTTTAACATTAACTCAAGAAATAAAATATGAACTTCTCCTCAGTGGGCCTTAGGTCTTGTATGTTACTATTATTTTTTGAATATACGACGCTTCGAGTATGTTAAAAAAATTGTTTGAACATTTTGGTACACAATATTAATTAAAATATGACAATTCTTCTTCATAGAAAAATTGAAATCAGTTGAACCGTTTTTGAGAAAACGAAAATCAAAAAAAAATGGTTTTGATAATAATTTTTTGGAATCATTTTTGCTACTAAACGACAGCTTCTTATAAAAGGTGAGTTTTTTAGACGTGTGGTTTTCAAAAAGAAATAAAACGCATACGATTTAATGTTATGGCGAAGAATTTAGCTTTATTATAAAGACAAGGGTTTGTCATTATGTTTTAAAAATGATTTCGGGCAAGTCCAAGGCTGGCTCGAATAAATTCCAGACGAGAGGCCCAATTTTCGATCACTTTTTGAAGCAATTGGGGCCGTATGTCAACAATAACGCACCTCTCAAGGTGTTCATCGTCTCGGGATTATCTGCGTAGGCAAGCCACTTCACATAACCCCACAAAAAATAGTCCAGCGGTGTTAAATCGCATGATGCTGGAGGCCCACGACGCGAGATAATGCCCTCACCAAAAGTTTCCTTCAATAAATTGATTGTTTCGTTGGCTTTATGGCATGTAGCGCCGGCCGTCTTGTTGCAACCAAAGGTCATCCACATCACATCCTCCAATTCAGGCACGAAAAAGTCATTAATCATGGCTCTATATAGCGTTCCCCATTGACTGTAACATTATGGCCGGCTTCATTTTTGAAGAAATATGGACCAACGATTCCCTCTGCCAATACAGCACACCAAACAGTGACTTTTTGAGGATGTAACGGCGTTTCAACAATGGCTTGTGGATTATGATCACTCCAAACACGACAATTTTGCTTATTAACGTACTCATTCAACCAAAAATTAGTTTGATCGCTGAATAAAATTTTCTTGTAAAAATCGGGATCGATGGCCATCTCGTTCTTGGCCCATTCACCGAACGTGCGACGCGCTTGATGGTCGTCCGACTTCAATTCTTGAAATGGCAAACCAAACTGAGCATAAATCAAGTGACAGCTGTCAGAAAGACCAACTCCGAAAAAAGTATTGCCATATTGAAAACCTCACGTAGTACACCCTCTAGTAACTAGCTACTAAAATTTATTTATTTTTTTTTTAATCTGTGTCAATTTGAGAAAAATAAGATTTTCCTTATTGGGCAAAAAATTTTGTATGTCAAGTGAGGTAGGAACCATTGTGTTGGTCCTAAAAAAAACATTAAGTCGGGGGAATGTCCAAGAAACGCTAAGTACCAAAAGGAAATCAACCCATCTGTTTAAACTATGCCCAAACAGACAGACAAGGAGACGGAAGTTCTTGCGCGAGTTCGATTTTTTTTATGAGTTCATAACTTGCCATTTATCGAAAGTAAAAATGTTAAATGACAGATTCTGGTATTAATTGTAAAATGTTAAATTTAGTTATGTTAAATGGTAGATCGTATTAATTTGACACATAGAACACGTTTTATTAAAACACACTTTATTTGTTTGAAATCTTCATGATAATGTTTGAAAACCACTTTTGCCAAGTTTAATTAAATTTTGTTGAAACCACAAATTTTCTTTTGAAAATTTTGGTTTACAATATTAAAAATAAAAATAATTATTTCATTAGCCGTGTTTTTGAGAAAAACTGGAATAAAAAATGGTGCTTTTGGAACCACATTTTTTTCACTTTAAAGCGGCGTGAATGTCGGGACACCCTTTATTAATCACAATAATGATTTAAAATACATATTATGCTTTAAGAACTGACAGAATTATACTGTGAATATTCATTGCCCATCACATTTCATTTGTAATAAATCAATATACGTGTATAGTATAGGCAGGTAAATACTATTTTAAATTCCAATCATAGGTATTGAATTAAATTTCCTTTCAATTAAATGATGCATAAAATTGCATAATTTGATACAGTATCATCATGATGCCCCTATATCCCACAGAATCATTTAAATGAAATAAATAACTATTAATTATATTTACAATCATATACTACTTAGAAAACAATAAACCAGCGCAGCAAATATGAATGGCGCCGCACAGGTTGCGAACAAACTAATTTCAATATTCATTATTTTCATCAGCAAATACGGGTATTATCATCACTACTCGAAAATATTAATTCAGTACACAAAAAAATTTCACTATTTTCACATTGCAACTGTGAAAGATTTTAATCAGATTAAAATGTCAATATTGGAATTACAAGATAACATGAACAAAATTGTATGAGTTTGCAGATGTTGGGTAAAGGTATTAAGTAATTAAATTTGCGACTGTTTGGTGTAACAAAAATTGTATCTTCTAATTTTTATTTAATTGAAACATCTATATGTAAATATTTTGAAGAGCTCATATGTTTGTAGGTATGTATGTATCTTTACCTACTAGATTGATTTTTCAACAAAATAAGCCAACAATAGACACACTGATGCTGAGCCAGCGTTGCCGATGTGCCACGATCGAGCACTTATAATGGGTGATTTTTTAAGAGGTTTAGAACTTTTTTAAAAAAAAAAACACAAAAAATTCGAAAAAATGAATGAAATATTTATTTGAATCGATAGTTTGAACCTTGCAATTTAATGTTTAAAGATAATTTCATGCAAATGTTGACCGCGGCTGCGTCTCAGGTAGCCCATCCGCTGAGCCCAATTTTGGCATACTCTTTCACACATATCGGCCGGTATCTCACGAATGAATGCATGGATGTTGGCTTCCAGTGCGTCAATCGAAGCGGGCTTGTCCCTATAGACATTAGCCTTGACATACCCTCACAAAAAATAATCTAATGGTGTCAAATCGCACGATCTAGGCGGCCAATTGACCGGCCCGAAACGTGAAATTAACTGTTCACCAAACTCGCCTCGCAATTGCGCCATTGTTTCGCGTGCTGTGTGGCATGTGGCACCGTCTTGTTGAAACCACATATCATGCAAGTCAAGAACTTCCATTTCGGGCAAAAAGATTTGTTATCACCGCTCGGTAGCGTTCACAATTGACAGTAACGCTGCGATTCGCATCATCTTTGAAGAAATATGGCCAAATAATGCCGCCGGCCCATAAACCGCACCAAACAGTGGCTTTTTCGTGATGCATTGGTAGCTGTTGCAATGCTTCTGGCTGATCTTCACTCCAAATGCGGCAATTTTGCTTATTTACGTACCCATTCAACCAAAAATGAGCCTCATCGCTGAACACAATTTTTCGATAAAAAAGCGGATCCTCGGCCAGCTTTCCAAGAGCCCATTCACCAAAAATTCGGCGTTGTGGTAGGTCGGCTGGCTTTAGTTCTTGCACCAGCTGTATCTTAAAAGGCTTTACGCCCAAATCCTTCCGCAAAATTTTCCACGTAGTGCTGTAACAAAGGCCTAACTGCTGGGAACGGCGCCGAATCGACATTTCGCGGTCTTCTGTCACACTAGCTGATACGGCCGCAATATTTTCTTCACTACGCAGAGTACGTAAACGTGTTGGTGGTTTAATGTCCAACAAAGTAAATTTGGTGCGAAATTTGGTCACAATCTTTCGAATAGACTGCTCAGAAGGTCGAGAATGCCGATCATAAAATGGAAGCAGCGCGCGATGAACATTTCGAACCGAGCACGAATTTTGATAGTAAAATTCAATAATTTGCAAGCGTTGTTCATTTGTAAGACGATCCATGGTTAAATTGCAAACCAAACTGAAGCTGTTTGACGGTGACACAAGGTACTAAACACACGTCAGCTGTCAAAACCAGTGTTGCCAAAACCAAACCAGCTAAAAAATCACCCTTTATTAGGGCACCTTTTCGTGTAAATGCAACTGTGGCAATCAAAGACTTCATATAGCACTATGATTTTGCCGCAATAAAATAAAATATTAAAAAAACATTTTTTAGAATGTTTATAAAGCAATAAAATGAATGCGTTCGCAGCGAGTGCTGCAAGTCTCTTGCTGCGAACGCATTCATTTTTCACTCATTCACCAACTTATCATTCCATGCGTTCAAGAATCTATCCGAGACGGTGTCAACCTATCTGTTCATCAGCTGTTTTTTTCACATGAGATTACAACAACACAAAGCTATCCAGATCACTTTCGATACAATCCTGAACGTGGCCACTGTCATCTGTCAAAATACTATTTGTTTTTAAATCAGATGTTTTTGTTTGCGAAATTTGACACTCCGTCCGATTTAGTAAATTCTTTTTTTTTTGTTTAAAAGGTTTTTCTTAAAGGAAATAGTCTTAGGGATATTCTTTTTCAAATGTTGTTATTTGTAGGGTGAAATTGGGTAAAATAATAAAAAAAAAATATCCGATTTATGAAATTCTTTTGGTGTTTGAAAAGTTGTTTTTTAGCCTCAGGGGTTTTTTTGGAAAATTGGGATTTATAGGGTGAAATGGGGTAAAAACAAAAAGTGGCGTCTAATTGCAAAAATTCTTTTTGTGTTTGAAAGATTATTTAAAAAAAAAATTGCTATTTATAGAGTGAAATGGGATAAAAACAAAAAAAGTGGTTTTTGATTACAAAAGTTCTTTCTGTGTTTGGAAAGTAATAAAGGTTGGACTTAGAGGATCATGTTTTTACATATTTAGCCATTCATAACGTGAAGTAGTAGATTGAAACCCATAAAGAAGTATTCCATTACAAAAATTAGCTTAAATAATCTTATTTTATATTTTCTTTTGTAATATGTATGCGTATCTTAGGTTTCTCTACCCGTGCGAAGCCGAGTGGGCCAGCTAGTTCCTTATATATTAAATGCAATTAATAAAATTATATTTATGAAATTCAATCAACTAAAATTTTGTTTTTATTAGATATTTCGGTTGCTGGCACGCCAACGTCCTAAAATGGCACTTTCTGTTGAAAGCGGTGGCACTTACAAAAATTCTTTTCCGGCAACGGCAACGCTCTGCTTAGTTGGGTTCGGTATTGGAATAAGCTGGGCTGGGCATGAAGAAAGTAATTTGACAACTTTGGGCCATAATGCTTTTTTTTTACTTGAATATAATTTCAATAGATATGCTAGAGACCTTTAACCGATTTGCGTCGGTCGTGGCGAAAACTTCCCCGCTGCCGTAAATATATATATCTACTTTCTTACGGTTACTTAAATTCTTATTCCATAATTTATTCTTTCGAATCATTCAAAAGTTCAAGTTTATTTTAAACAACTTACTTAGGTACTCAAAAAGTAAAAAATAAAATGTTTTCAACGACTTCAATTCATGGCTTTTATTCTGCCGCAGTTCTACAATAAAGAAGTCACACAACCTCCTTATTGTTGTTATATTGGGGGCTGTTGTGTCTATAGTTTGATGATAATGTGTGGTCTTTTGTAAAGGACATCATTACCGATATCCCTACACTCTTAGATTTTCTTTGTTGTATTTGTATATTTCGCATATGGAAAACAAAGAAAGGCAGACTCAGACTCAGGCTATAATCAAAAAATTCCATTGCGGTGTCTGAGGCACTTGTGGGTTGTAAATTTGCTCAAGGCAAACAATAGCAGAGTATAAGAATTGTTATTTCCATGTAACTAAGTCTTGAATTCAAAACGAATTGTGTGTAAAAGTAATCATGAGCGCTATCTTATTCCGAGATATAATTTTGTAAGAGAGAATATTAATGAAAGGATTAAGTTTGAATACTTTATTATATGCATACATACATTTATTTTGTGGTAACTGGGTGTCTTGTAGGTTAGATCGTTTGGACATCAGGAGGCTTTTTAAAAATATAAGCATATTGCTGAGCTTTTTCTAAACATTTCTATAGGGTTTTCCAATAAGGACTTGACAATTTTTTTTTTTTTTAATAAAAGGCAAACCATTTGAGATACTTTTACTATTATATTGGTATGAAGTATGTAAAGAGTATTTTTTTTAGACGTGTGGTTTTCAAGAAGAAATAAAACTCATATTATCTAATGTTATGGCCAAGAATTCAGCTTTATTATAAAGTTAAGGGACGGTTATTATGTTTAAAAATGATTTCGGGCAAGTGGCCGCCGCGGCTGGCACGAATAAATTCAACCCGAGAGGCCCAATTTTCGACAGCTCCAATTGTTGCGCGCGATGGCGGATGGACTCATTCGGGTCTTCTTCGGTACTCTGCTCCACAGCAGCAATAGCGTCTTCGGTGCGCACTGTACGGCGTCTCTGAGGATGCGCAATATCCACTTATGTAAAAGTAGTGCCAAACCGATCCATGGTTGCTCGAATTTATGCGATTTTGCAATTAAGATGGATCGCGCGAACCAAACCATTATTTTGGTAAAAAATTTTCACTATTTGCAAAAGTTGTTCAGAAGTAAGTCTATTCATTATGAAATGGCAAACCAAACTGAGCATAAATCAACTGACAGCTGTCAAAAAGACCAACTCCGAAAAAAGCATTGCCAGATTGAAAACCAAGCGTCTAACAAAAAACTCCCTTTACATCGCATTGGGTTCAAAACAGTTTCAGAAGTATTTCAATCAATTTATTTCTAGTTTTGTTGATTTAAAACATTTTTTCAGTTTAAATAGTCCATGGATGCATATATGAAACACGGGGCTATATTGTTCATTTTTGTATACTCACAATGTAATACTACATTTGGCAAAAAATGGATGCAATATACAAGCACCCATGACCAATTTAAATCAGGCTTCAGCACAACATTGTGATAACACATAAGAGCAATATCTCGCGACCCAGTCGTGCATATTTTTATTAGCATTTTAAGTTTAAAAAACTTCTAGCTGGTCCAAAAAACACTTTTCTTTTATTTATCGCTTTAATATTTTCAAAAGAATTTAAGTACAGTATCGGGCAATAAGACCCCCCCTTGGTCAAATCTTTGATCTGCCACTGACTTAGAGTAGTTTGTATGTTTCTTAAATTTCTTAGGAAATTTTTCTGAAAACATCATCACTTCAACACGCGTATAAATTCAGTTAACTGAAATGCAGTCAGAGCTTGCAGACAAATTCATTAAATAAACAAAAATGTCTTTGCATCATATAGATAAGTCAATTATTCAAACTCAATTCGACCTCCGTCGAGAAGCGATATGGCGACGCCGCCGACGTGACGCGAAGGATATGTCTCTCAACTTGAAAATATATGCCCCACGTTCAATGAAACATAAATCTTAAATTCATTTCCGGTAAAATATGTATATCCTCTGTTGGACACACTCCATCCGTCTATTTCATAGCCCTGCTCTCCTTTTTGGCAATGGGCTTCAAATTAGCATATCCAATCCAATATAAACAAAATTATATAGGTACCTATATAGGGAAGTTCTCATGAAAGCACAGGATTCCCTTGGGACGTTTCACATCACAGCAGGAAGCTATAATTGCATAGCGGTCACGCCACGCCGCCATGCCATCGCCATCGTCACGCCAAATGATGCAGTTCTATCTTTCACCGTCCATCTTCTTGTTGAATGTACCCGCATTGTTGCCAGGATCATTTAACTATCATGTCCATCTCGCTCCGGCTTAGGTTAAACAAATTTAGCAGTTATCGTGAATGGAATTCCTCAAATTATCCATACCGGAATTGCAGTTGCAGGAAATTGATCCATGCCAGATAGAAGTTGTTGGCACCGAACCGCGAGGACGAATAATTTTCCTGTCACCATTGCAGATTGTTAAAATTGAAAAGTGCATATAATGGTCTACGTCAATACGTGTTATATAGGTGCAGATTCATTTTTGAAAAATCGCATTTCGTACCCGCACCACCCCCCCCCCCCCCCACACCCCATTACAGGATGATATCCTAAGGGTTTGTTAGTTTTGTCTTGAAATCACACTGTTCGTGTTTTTATTTACCCTTCAAGGACGATTGGTTCGGGAAAAAAAAACACATCAATAAACAAAAAACAATTTTCTTTGCTTATGCGAATGAAGCTATATGAAGCTAGCTATGTACAGACAAACAGATTGCAGGCAATTTATTTCTATCGGCCTGAAATTCTGACCACGAAATACGATTATTTAGAGATTTACATTTGGTATTGGCTAACCACAAAAGAAATTGTATTCAAATCAACAAATGCTTACCCAAGAAAGAAACACGATTCTATACATAAATATGTATGTATTTGGGAAGAGAATGCCTGAAGGATATGTGGAGATTAAAAGTCAAGGATAGGGACGGACAGGGATTTTATTCATTGATATGGATGTGGCATGCATATGGCATAGGTTGCAAGGTTGGTATATGAATATTAACACGAATCCGGTGGCAAAGGAGAATGAGAGGTAGATACCTACAGAATACAAGAAGATTTAAGGCTTAATCAAAATAACAAACTAGCTTGTGTTATTTCAATTCGACACGGAAGGAAATTGATTAAGTAAGGATTTTGGGATGTGTCAAGATACGAGTGCCTTGAGCCTATATGTGGGAAGGAAGTCGTACATATGTGGGATTTATTCTCTTTATATTCGAAAACTGTGTCGGAATATTAAAATGAAATTCAGTGCTAGTATATGTCTGGACGAAAATAAATCAAACACCCGGACATTGAATTCAACGAATTAATTCATTACCTAATAGATGATATTTGTGTGGTTAAGTGTGATTTTTTTATTAAATCGCTGAGGTTGCAGGTACTGATGGGAGCTGGAAATTGCCATATGATGCTACTTGATCTCAAGGTCAGCCATTGGTTTCGTTTAAAAAAGAATTTCTAGATTTTAATCAAACTATGGCCGGGCCATAGGGACATTCCAGGAAACTGTAAGGCTGATGAACTAGCTAAAGATGCGGAACTATTTTACCTATTTCAACAGTTAGGGCAGATATTGGTATAACCATCACTATACATGTAAACTCATGCTATAAAGAGAGCAAACCTTATAGGTGGGACATCATCATCACTTGTTTGGCCACAAAACAGATCTGGCCAACGGTGGACTTGAAGCGCTCTAAGTGTTTGATTTCTTTAAGCAGATTGAACATTAACTCCGTTATACATAGGTGTCATCACCAGACACTGTCCGTCTACTCAAACGATTTTTGCAGAAGATGTATGGAAGAACAGGAGGAGGAAACGATTGATCACCTGCTCTGCACATGATCTGCCCTATCCAAAAGACGCAAAGGGTTTTTCAACAAGGACGCTACAAAAGTAGAGCAACAGGGACAGCAAACGACGCCATATTTCTTGCCGCTCTTTTGACATTTCTCTTCAGTAAGGTTTGCCATTTCATGATGGAAAGATATACGAGCCAACAACGAGTCAAAATTATTAAAATTTACTACCGAAATTCGGAGTCAGTCGCCTCAACGTAAAGAGCGCTACGTATTATTTATGGTCGTCATAATCGTCCTAGCAGATCAACAATTGAGCGTCTAACGGGAAAATTTGAATCCACAGGCACAGTACAAAATGTTCCCGTGCCAGTGAGACAGAGAAGTACCCGTAGTTTTGAGAATATTGCTGCCGCTGTGGCTTCAGTTGCAGAAAACCCAAATGTGTCTCTCACACGTCGCGTCGTTCTCAAGCGTTGGGCATCTCTATGACGTCGTTGTGGCGAATTTTGCGAAAAGATCTTGGCCTACATCCTTACAAGATTAAATTACCGCAAGAACTGAAGCCGCTTGACCACCAGAAGCGTCGTATGTTCGTGAATTGGGCTGAGCAACAACTTGAAAATGATTTGGATTTTCATCGAAAAATCATCTTCAGCGATGAGGCTCATTTCTGGCTGAATGGCTTGGTCAATAAACAAAATATGCGGTATAGGTCAAGCAGCAATCCACACGTACTCTATGGGTCATCATTGCATCTCGAAAAAATTACGGTTTGGTGTGGTTTATGGGCCGGCGGCGTCATTGGGCCGTACTTCTTCCGTGATGATAAAGACCGGCACGTTACTGTGAATGGGGATCGCTACCGTTCAATGATAATCGAATATTTTTGGCCCCAATTGGATGATATGGACTTGGAGGACATGTGGTTCCAACAGGACGGCGGCGCCACACAGCGATTGTCAGAATCAATTTATTGGAAACCAAATTTGGAGAACGTGTTATCTCACGAAATGGTCCAATCGCTTGGCCGCCTCGGTAGTGCGATTTGACGCCGTTAGACTATATCCTGTGAGGCTACGTCAAGTCTATGGCCTATGTCAACAAGCTAGCGACGATTGATGAACTTCGTACGAATATCGAACGTGAAATTGCAGCAGTATCGGCCGATTTATGTTTGAAAACCGTCGAAAATTGGGTTCAGTGTCTGGACTTCTGCAAGCGTGCCCGTGGTGGCCATGCAAAAGAAATCGAGTTCCATACATAATGGCATTGAACGTACTTTCACAGGAATAAAGAATTTCATTGATATGCAAAACCGTTTTTGTTTTATTTAAAAAAAAAACTTTTGTAGCGCTCTTATTGAAAAACCCGATAGAATGCACTCAGGTGAATTTCACTACAACGATCCCAGTGAGGGACCATCGTCAACAGGTCCAGCCAGATACTGGCTTACCCAGACGACATCGACATCATCGGAAGAACCGAGCAAGCTGTACATGATTCCTTCATCCAGATCGAGCAGGCGGCACAAAATCTGGGGCTGCACATTAGTGAAGGTAAAACAAAGTACATGGTGGCGTCGAATGCGAGAGGAACAGTTGGTCAAACAATCAAGGTAGCGGAGCACGAATTTGAAGTGGTGCAATCCTTTAAATACCTTGGGTCAATAGTAGCAGCCGATAACAATATAGAAGAAGAAATACGCGGGCAGCTTCTCAAATCCAACAGAGCCTACTATAGTCTGTCAAAGCTCTTCAAATCCAGAAATCTCACCATAACTTCAAAACTGCTGCTGTACAGGACCATGGTCCTGCCAGTACTCACATATGGATCCGAGACTTGGGTGCTTAGCAAAAGGCACTCCGACCTCTTAGCCGCGTTCGAGAGAAAAGTCTTAAGGAGAATTGTTGGCCCCATATGTGAGGAAGGACGATTCCGGAGATGGTACAATCATGAATTGTACGCAATCTACCTTGAAGCAGATATCGTGACAAAAATTAAGCTCGGTAGACTCCGGTGGGCAGGGCACCTAGCTCGCATGAGCGAAGAGGAACCTGCTCGGAAAGTTCTTTGTGGTACATTCTATGGTAGACGACAGCGTGGTAGACCATGCTTGCGCTGGAGAGATGGCGTAGACCAGGACGCCCGGAGCCTTGGGGTGCGCAACTGGATGGCGGCGGCTCGAGACCGGGATGGGTGGAGAGACTTGTTGAAGGAGGCCAGGACCGGACCCCGGTTGTCGAGCCGACGATGATGATGATCCCAGTGATCTGGCAAACATTGAAATAAGGTGTCTTACGCGCTTCATAAGGAGCTCAAAATGGTTTAACGAGGAAACGATTTTCCTAGATCCATGTGGTATGAACAAAAGTCGACCTCTAAAACGTGATATAGCAGTACGTCTGCCGCCTCTTTGATATTCTATACATAATTTTTTATAAATAGCTTGAGTTTCATCCAATAAATTCACTTTCGATTTGAAAGTTGAAATGAGAACATGACTACTAGAAGAAAATCGAATTTTTGTTTTAGCTCATCTAGAACAAAAAATACACATAAAGGAATTAGGTATTCCACGGTTTTTGAGAAAATGGTCATATTTTTGGGTTATTCGCGTATATCTTTGCCATGGTTTGACCTATTTTTTTATATTTTGCAGTCTGATGCTTCTTAATGGCTTAAACAATAATGCATTTAAAAAATTTTAAAAACACTTTTTTATAAAAAAAAAAAAATAAACAAAAAAAATTATTTTTTTAGTGCTTTTTATATTTTCTCGTTAAAAATATATATAATGTATCTTCAATGTGGGGTTACACACAGTATTATCGTTTACAAGAGCAAGTTCATGCGATCAAGTCGTGCATATTTTCTTCAGTTCAAAAAAACAGATCGGCTTCTTAGCCAACATACATATTCGGCTTGGAGAAGCCTTTATAATATCTCACATAGCTTAGTAGGAAAGGTAGAACCTTACACTTTATAGTATATACTCTATATACTATTTAAAAATACTTAAGTCAGACATCTGGTATACGATACCTACTCAAGAAAATGATTTTTTAAAATGGACCACCAAAATCTCAAAATAATATACGGTATTTTTTTAAAGTTAAAAATATGCATTTTTTCTTAAAGTAATACGTCTGCATCCTTAAAGTTTTAATCTGTGAAGTTCGTTAAATTAAAAAAAAAAATTATTGGCAAACACCTAGTGCATTACCTACCTTTGTAACGGAAGAAGCTATAACTCCAGCCAATATAGTGACATGGTGATAGCTCACTCAAGTGGTTATTTTTATTCAAGGCCTTCAATACATTTTAACAGATAAAAGGCGTGTAAATGCAAATAAATGCCTATTTATTCGTAATTATATTTTTTAATTTTTAATACAGCAAACAAAAACTTAAATAATTTTTTTTTTAAATACATTTTTATTTGAGCATTATATTAAATTTGTTTAAAATAATTCACAGCGTACACACACGAAATCCAATAATTGATATTTTCATAATAATTTTTGCATTAACACCAAAGTGCAATTAGTTACCGATTAATGTATTTCTCAAACAAAAATTCGTTGAACAGCAATTTCACGCCTGCCAACAAATAAAACAGAAGAAAAATCTTTCCCAGCATTCAATAATCGAGTGTGTTTGACAATTTGTTGCCACTGCCACGGTATAATTATACGCCACATTCAATATCGTCAATTGATTGGATTTGAATAGCTTGTACACATCTGGCATAACATGAGAACATGAGTATGTATTGTATATAGTTACCATTATTCACGAAACATGAATTCAGGGATGCCACAAAAGTAAGTACACAAATCTCAATTTGATCAATGAAAAATAATATATATTTTTTTTTGTATCTCTATTTATGTATACTTTTTTTGAATATTGATCCATCCCTGGTTAATATTGGTCTTACCACATCTTTCAATATTCGTCTTAACACAATGATGACTATAAAACTTGTATAAGGTCTTTTAAATAGAAGCTTTTAGACCTCGAACAACTACTTAAGCTATGATTAGACGGTCAATGTAAATGGTCGACGCATGGACTCTCTGACGTCACCAAAAAAGTCATCAACACACTGCCAACTGTCGACCATCACACGAATGACGCTAGTCCGTCAATGTCAAACGGAAGTCAACGCAGACTACGTTGACGTGGCAGAAAAGTATGCCATGTCAACTTTGGGATTATAGTCAACGCTTTGCGTCAGTATGTCCTAACATTTGCTCAGGGCGATTACACGTTCAACGAAAAAAGTCAATACGTTGAAGTTAAAAATAATGTCAAAGAAGGTGTCAACGCAGCTGTCAACGCATGGACAGTATTTTGCGTTGAAGATCGCACACGACAAGACAACTTTGGGACGGAATTTGACGTCGTTTTTACGTCAGAGAGTCAACGCGTTGACTATTTTCGTTGACCGTCTAATCGTAGCTTTATACCTACTCAAAATATTGGAAACATCCTTAATCACTTTAATCGCTAAATGGGAATTTGCATCAAACTCAAATCCCACACAGAAGAAACGACATCCATGTCCTGTTCTGAAATCAACTACTTCTCTTCGACTATTAAGCCAAAACCTCATTTTGTTATAATTGCACTTTCCCCCCTTTTGCTAACAACAAGAGCCGCGATATTTGCATCAAATTAATGCAATAATCCTTAAAAAAAAATACTTGCTTCCTTTGATCCTTCAAAAATTTTGTACGTGAACAACTTCATTTAGGTAAGAGATATACCTATTCTGACTTTGTGATGCTGACATGCACTGCATATAACAATGTAGCTTGCCATTTGACAATTAAGACTGCTCTTGCCATTAGTGCAATGTTGTCTTGGGATGTCATCACAGTAATTGCATTCTATCCATAAAATCCGAAGTTAGAACAAAACAAATCATTTTATAAAGGAAAAATTCCCTCTTTCATGTGAGCGCTCAAATATTGTGTCCTTGTTTTAATTTATTTCCAAACATATCGGTATACATGCCTCAAGGGACTCCATGGGGAGTAGAAACTTTATTGTTTTTGAAGAAAAAAAAACAACATAGATCTCTAAGTTGAGTGAGCGTGTTGGCGATGGGACAGTGATGGGTTATGCGTTAAAAGACCAAATCACTTAGTCAATAAAGAACCATTTTGTATAAGATGTGCATAATGTGGTGTTTGCTCTTGGCTAAATTTATGCACCGATCTTAAAAGTTTGCCCTGAAGTTTGTTAGGACAACACTCAACTTGCAGCTTAGAGTAAATTCATTCAACAAGTTGTGTTCCATTAGCTGAAGTTCTTACTGTGCGTTTGCATAGTTCTGCAATTCAATTAAATGATTACTTAATGGATTATGAAAGTTTAAAATGTTATCTGTACCGTCAATGTCTCGAACAGTGGGACCAATTGCAAAATTCACGGGTCAAAAATTAAAATAATTTTCAAATGAGGAGCCTTTGTGATTATGATAACCTACTAGACGACTTGGAAAGAACGTTATAACAGGCAGCTGTGTAATGTTATTGTTATAATAAGTACCAAAAAACCAAGAGCCCACAGCAAATGGGTTTGGTTGTACATAAAAGATAAGCAAAAATTAAAATGAGTCGAAAGCTGTGGTAAAGCTGATATATTTTTCAGTCGCAGCTTAATTGAGAATTAATTCAGTGAAAACCCAAAAAATCTGCTTTGGGGATAATTGTATGCACCAAAATTCATTTTCAACTAATCCTTAAGTTGCCCTGATCACAGAATATCAGCGGGTCCAAGAGCATTCGGAGGTGGGTTCTGCTTTGCCGGTATATTCAATTTTGTGAAAAAACTAAAAGCCAATCTGGGTTTTAGCGTTTCTTTCCTTTCAGTTCACAATTGGTTTGATTTTTATATTTCGCGTATTCACTCAAGGGGTTATGACAACCCCTAAAAAGTTAAAACAAAGTACGAACTTGTAGGAAAAATGGAGAGGATTTGATACCGATGCACAATAGATTTAAAAGTCTGAATATTGCAATGGGAAGGAAAAATTGGGGGGGGGGGGGGGGGGCATCGCTAGAAGTACGAGTATTAAGGTTGATTTTTTTTAGGGGAGGAATGCAACTAGCCATTTCACTAGAACACTGTTTATAAAAATAGCGATAGCATAATGACAGACATTCTGGCGGTGTTCGAGAGTTGCAAAATGCGTCCGTTATAGTTCTCATTTGAATTCTATCCAAAAGACTTAAGGTTGTTATTGGACTATCTGCCCAATTATGAGAATTGTTTTGAAGTTTTGGATGAATATTGGCTTTATAGATTAGGTACAGTCAGATCAGAAAGGGAGAACATTTTTTGTCAACGTTAGAGTAGAAAACCTTAACGCTTAGCTGCGTTTTGGGCGATATCCAATATGTTGTGGTCAATCCAAAAAAGGTGGTCTGTGATGTAATGGGTGATTTTTTAAGAGGCTTAGAACTTTTTTTAAAAAAAAAACACAAAAAATTCGAAATAATTAATGAATATTTATTTGAATCGATAGTTTGAACCTTGCAATTTAATGTTTAAAGATAATTTCATGCAAATGTTGACCGCGGCTGCGTCTCAGGTAGCCCATCCGGTGAGTCCAATTTTGGCATACTCTTTCACACATATCGGCCGGTATCTCACGAATGAATGCATGGATGTTGGCTTCCAGTGCGTCAATCGAAGCGGGCTTGTCCCTTTAGATATTAGCCTTGACATACCCCCACAAAAAATAATCTAATGGTGTCAAATCGCACGATCTAGGCGGCCAATTGACCGGCCCGAAACGTGAAATTAACTGTTCACCAAACTCGCCTCGCAATTGCGCCATTGTTTCGCGTGCTGTGTGGCATGTGGCACCGTCTTGTTGAAACCACATATCATGCAAGTCAAGAACTTCCATTTCGGGCAAAAAAAAGTTTGTTATCATCGCTCGGTAGCGTTCACCATTGACAGTAACGCTGCGATTCGCATCATCTTTGAAGAAATAGGCCCAATAATGCCGCCGGCCCATAAACCGCACCAAACAGTGGCTTTTTCGGGATGCATTTGTAGCTGTTGCAATGCTTCTGGCTGATCTTCACTCCAAATGCGGCAATTTTGCTTATTTACGTACCCATTCAACTAAAAATGAGCCTCATCGCTGAACACAATTTTTCGATAAAAAAGCGGATCCTCGGCCAGCTTTCCAAGAGCCCATTCACCAAAAATTCGGCGTTGTGGTAGGTCGGCTGGCTTTAGTTCTTGCACCAGCTGTATCTTAAAAGGCTTTACGCCCAAATCCTTCCGCAAAATTTTCCACGTAGTGCTGTAACAAAGGCCTAACTGCTAGGAACGGCGCCGAATCGACATTTCGCGGTCTTCTGTCACACTAGCTGATACGGCCGCAATATTTTCTTCACTACGCACAGTACGTAAACGTGTTGGTGGTTTAATGTCCAACAAAGTAAATTTGGTGCGAAATTTGGTCACAATCTTCCGAATAGACTGCTCAGAAGGTCGAGAATGCCGATCATAAAATGGAAGCAGCGCGCAATGAACATTTCGAACCGAGCACGAATTTTGATAGTAAAATTCAATAATTTGCAAGCGTTGTTGATTTATAAGACGATCCATGGTTAAATTGCAAACCAAACTGAAGCTGTTTGACAGTGACACAAGGTACTAAACACACGTCAGTTGTCAAAACCAGTGTTGCCAAAACCAAACTAGCTAAAAAATCACCCTTTACATACCAAGAACTGAAATTCGTTTAGTTCCCTCGATGAGAGCGCCGCGCCGCTCATGGATAGCGGCATCACTGGAAGGTTTCGCTTTAATGATAGAAGGCAGCACTGTGTTTTTGAAGCATTAAATTCTACGATATTTTTGGTTACCCATTGGACAATACCGTCTAAAACAGAATTTAATGAGCTTATCATACATTTCTGTCGAAGTTCCACTTCCAAAGGATAAGGATCTCAATCTAACAAAAGAATATGAAAAGCTGAGGATACTTTCGCCAGCGAAAAACTTCAATGCATTAAAAGTTTCAAACAAAAGATCATTTATGAAAATAAAAAAGAGAGTCGGAGACAAAACGGAGCCCTGGGGCACACCAGCGGTTATTTGTTAAATTTCAGACTTGAAACCGTCCAATACGACTTGTATTGATCGGTATAAAAAGTACTTTCTAATCCCACGAAGAAAAGTCTCATCAATACCAAATGCATACATCTTCGATTAGAGAGAGCTTGATGACAAACGCTATTAAAAGCTTTTTTTGTATTAAGTGCAATAATCTTACTTTCGCCAAAACGATGTAAAGATTTGTTTGGTTTGCGGTGAAATTAGTGTAGAATTCTGTAGAAAATAAAATAATATCTAGCGCAAACAAAAAGAAAATAAATAAACTATGAACAACTTATTCTTTTAAAACAATATAAACGAATGAACATTTATTGAAACATTTTGTTGATAAGAAATATAAAAGTATTTTGATAAAAGTAAACTAGTGTGATTGTACAGTTTAATTTCTTTAAGAATTAGTCTTCTGCCTAAGCCGCAGTTGCACTAGTCCATAGCGTACTACAAAAGTAGAATTCTTAACTAGAAACTATCTTAAAGCAAACGAAGAGTGTATGCACAAGTTCTTAGATTTTTTTGGTCCGAAAAGTTTATTTTAGCGAAATACGTTTTTTTTTAGTGTATCGTGGATAGAAGTTTCCTCAATTCCCGTTTAGTCTTCTAGTTTTGTTCTAGAGGCAAGACCATTTTGTCCCGCGCCCCACCCTAGACATCTTCTGAGTTTAAAGTGAGCAACGTTAGTCAACATGGGCTAGAACCCATTGGTTGCAACTTCGTAAATAATGGTCGTATTTTCAAGCATTATAAAAATTTAACGGCATTGCGCTTAGCGCAATCAACAAACATAACCGAATACAAAAATTGTGAAATTTTTGTTCTCAAGTTTGAAAAAGAAATCTCTATCAACCACAAAAACCACCACGAGACAAAAATTTTATTTTTTTGTGATTTTTTGAATATTTTGGATGAAAAAAAGACCAATATCGCCAATATCTCAGCAAAAAACTAGTCTTAAATTAAGAATGAGCGAGATGATATTATCTATTAAAAATAAATTTGTAAACAAAATTAAAAAGGCACCCTCCTTAGACCCCTTTGGTGATTGGTCAACCAATACGTTCAATTATTTTTAATATTTGAAACTAGTTGGTCCGCCCAACATACAATTGTCTACCCCGCTTAGCACGGGTAGACACACCTAAGCTTCGCATAAAAATTAAAAATGCCAATATTATTTTTTAACATTTTGTAATCGAATACTACTTTCTGGGTTTTAACTTTAACCCACTTCACGTTATGAAAGGCTAAATTTGTAAAAATATGATCATCTACGTCCAACTTTTATTGTTTTTCCAACACAGAAAGAATGTTTGTATTCGAAAACCACTGTTTTATTTTTATCCTATTTCACCCTACAATAACAATTTTTTTAAAAGAATATCCCTAGAGCGATTTCCTATAAGAAAAACCTTCCAAACGAAAAAATAATCTTTCTAATAGGAAATTTGTTTTTAATTTTACCCCACTTCACCCTACAAAGTGATTTTTTCCGTTATTTTAATAGATATTCTGTTATTCGGGGCGGAGACGAATCCAACAATATATATATTAAAATGAACATTGTATATAGGTACATTCCGACTGCGCTATTACAACTGTTATACCCACTTGTGAAGCATTATAAAATAACTTTTATTTTTTATTATTTTTTTTTCTTCTCTTCTTGATGCGTTGTTTCCACTGTTTCCTTATAATAAGTCTAATTGTTTTTTTTTTTAAGTTCATGTTTTTTTTTCACTGTCAGCAAAGTACTTAAAATAAGTTAGATTAAACTTTTATGGAGATGGAAAAATAAAAATATGTATGGTTATTTGCGCAAAAATAATTTTCTTATAACTAAAGGGTTTTCCAATAAGAGGTGTTATTTTGATATTCAAAGAAAAATGGCATTTTTTGAGATAAATGATCGGATGTTTATTTCATTATAAAGATGAAGATATGCCGTTAAAAATGAAACACAACATCAGCCAAATGGCCACCACGACCACGCTTACAGGACCATATCCTTTTCATGAAATTTTCCATAACCAAATCGCAAAGTGACTGCCCTATGTCCTCGATAGCCTCACGAATTCCATCTTTGAGGTCTTGAATCGACGCTGGGCTGTTGGCGTAGACCTTATCTTTCACGTGGCCCCAAAGGAAGAAGTCGCAAGGTGTTAAATCACAAGATCTCGGTGGCCAATTGTGATCACCTCTTCGAGAGATAACACGGTCCGAAAACTTTTCCCGTAAAAGATCGATGGTTTCATTGCTTGTGTGGCACGTAGCGCCGTCTTGTTGAAAGTAAACGTTGTCCAGATCAATACCATCCAATTCCGGCCATAAAAAATCATTAATCATCTCTCGATAGCGCAATCCATTGACCGTAACTATTGCTCCAGCCTCATTTTCGAAAAAGTAAGGTTCAATGACCCCGCCGGACCATAAACCGCACCAAACAGTCACGCGTTGAGGATGGAGAGGCTTTTCAACAATAACTCTTGGGTTTTCCGAGCCCCAGATGCGACAGTTTTGCTTGTTGACGTAGCCTCCGAGGTGGAAATGGGCCTCATCAGTCAAGATGATTTTTCGATGAAATTCCGGATCATTTTCATGCATTTCAAGGACCCAATCAGCAAAGACACGACGTTGTTGATGATCAGCCGGCTTGAGTTCTTGTGTTAACTGAACTTTATAAGCCTTAAGACCCAAGTCTTTATGCAAAATACGGTGTAATGACGTTTGTGGAATGCCTAATTCCAAAGAACGACGAGGAATGGACAAACCTGGGTTTTCTTCAACACTTTGGGCTACAACAGCAATATTCTCAGTTGTTCTTGAGCGACGTGCACGGGTTTTATTCTTCACATCACTAACTTGTCTCAACAGCTCGAATTTGTCCACCAATTTCTGTATTGCGGTCCGACAAGGTGCTTCACGACGATCCAAAAATGTTTTAGTTTTACGAACCGTCTCTGCCAAACTTTCACCATTCTTATAGTGATTTTAATAATTTCAATGCGTTGTTGAAGCGTTTTTCGTTCCATTTTTATTAATGGGTTAGTTTCTACTTGTCAAATGTCAAAAAATGACAGCTTCAAACGTGACAGCTACCAAAATAGCGGGCTATTCAAAATAACACCTCTTATTGGAAAACCCTTTACAAACAAAAAACGTTTCATGATAAGACTTCTGAACTCCATAAACTTCAAAGTCAAAAATTTGGAAACTTTAATTTAAATAAACAATCATACATACATACTTCCTCAAAAATACACAGAATTATTTTGCCATTTTTGGCTAGAATCCTAATCCAATAATAAAAAAAAAAAAAACAAGAACAATAAAAAATTCAGTTCCTGACTGGAGTTCTAATAAAATTTCTTTTTTTCTCTTTTCTAGAGCAATTGTATACTCTTCAGGTGGACCCATGTGTGTTTTTGGAAAATTTTCGCCTCAGCAGCAAAGTACATATATGTGGTGGCACTTGCAATGACTCCACAGCAACGTGACCAAAATTCAATGAAAACATTGTCTGGGAAGTGTTTGATATGTTCACCCTCGCCCCCCTTCTGCTCCACCGACATTATATGATTTTATACTTTCTGCTTTCTGTGAAGCTTTCCTTGGGGTTCGTTTTAAAAGGAATTGTATTATCCCTGGAAGGGAGAGCTTCATAGTGATCTGATTTAAAATGTGGTGGAATAATAGAATCAGAAATAGCAATAGAATCATATTTTGGAAAATTGCAAGGCATTGCAGAAACTAGAGAGAGAGAGAGACAGACAGACAGAGAAGGATAGTGTTGAGAGGGTTTTTAGATTAAACGGAGAAATTACTTGACGGTGAACTATTTTATAACTTGAAAAAGCACAATTACATCTAGGGATAAACAAGAAGATTAATTTTTGTATACGTTCTAGTTGTAGGGGAACTTTTGTGTAACTCTATGCCAAACTGAGGGTAAATTACATCTCACCAGTTGAGTTCAAACAGCAAATACCAATTGAAAATAGTTTCAAATGAAAAGTTATTTGAACTAGCAGTAACTTGAGCGTTTTACAACCAATAGAAAGTTTATGTTATGTTCAGAGCTTATAAGCAATCAACAACTGCAGTCAAATGAGAATACAGCAGCTCCACCTACATTTTTAACATTTTGTCGAATTATAGTCGCAGAAGAATGCAGATGCAGAACTAGAGAACTAAGCAATCACGTTGATTGGAGTCAAAGTAAATTAAGTGCTTGAGAACGTTTTCTTGGTGGATTTTGGAGGAAATTAATTTTTTCTAAGAACAAAACCTTATGTTTTATGATCAACCTATTGGTGTTTAGATAAATTCTTTCAAATTATGGACGTGGCAGACATTTTTGTAACACGTTTGTTACATCCTGTGGGAGTTTTTTATGTACTCATCAGTACTTAATGTATGTAAAGGGTGCTTTTTTAGACGTGTGGTTTTAAAGAAGAAATAAAACGCATAAAATTTAATGTTACGGCCAAGAATTTAACTTTATTGTAAAGATAAGGGCTTGCCATTATGTTTTAAAAATGATTTCGGGCAAGTGGCCGCCGCGGCTGGCTCGAATAAATTCCACCCGAGACGCACAATTTTCGAACACTTTTTGCGCAGCAATTGGGGCCGTATGTCAGTAGACAAGCGAATTCACATAACCCCACTAAAAATAGTCCAGCGGTGTTAAATCGCACGATCTTTTAGTCATTAATCATGGCTCTATAGCGTTCCCCATTGACTGTAACATTATGGCCGGCTTCATTTTTGAAGAAATATGGACCAATGATTCCCTCTACCCATAGAGCACACCAAAAAGTGATTTTTGAGGATGTAACAGTGTCTCAACAATGGCTTGTTGATTATGATTACTCCCAATACGACAATTTTGCTTATTAGCGTACCCATTAAACCAAAAATGAGCTTCATCGCTGAACAAAATTTTCTTGTGAAAATCGGGATCAACAACGATCTCGTTTCGAGCCCATTTTGCAGGATTTTATTATGAAATGACAAACCAAATTGAGAATAAATTAAGTGACAACTTTCAAAAAGACCAACTCCGAAAAAGTATTGCCAGATACTTTACCACACGTCTAAAAAAAAAACACCCGTTACCTACCTAATCTTACATGATAACATTTTTACTTCATACATTTAATTGTTGTATTGTTTATAGCCAGTAAATAGTTCTATGGCACTCTCCCACAGCGGAATAACTTGGACAACCATCACTTTTCTTGCATGGAGAGCTTTAAAAATTGTATCTAAGGTTGTGAACGTACCTTAAGTTATGTCATACGTATATACTTCAATAAGTTTTGCAGTCTTGTTATTTTGCAGTTTTGTTGTTCCTAAACTTTCATCTATACCAAGACTTTTTGAACAGATTTTTTACATTTAGTTGTTTTTTTTTTTTGCTTTAGGAATATATTTCACCTTTCCAAAATGGTTTTGTAGCTGGTAGGTCAACGACAACTAATCTTTCAATTTTTTCGAACTTCATTCTAAATAAACTCAAGGAAGGATACCAAATCGATGATATTTATACCGACTTTGATGTAAGGCATTTGATAGAGTCAGTCACATCATTTTGATTAATAAATTGGAAAAATTATGTTTGCATTCAAGTATGTTTAAATGGCTAAGATCTTACCTGAAAGGTATCTTATCCTATTAAGTATCGATTCAAAATGGCTTTTAACGACCTTTAGTAGATAAAACTATGTAAGTATCTTCAGGTGTACCTCAAGGAAGCCACCTTGGCCCACTTCTTTTTTTTATTATTTATTAATGACATGTCTGACATCTTTGTAAATTCGGTTCGAATTTTATTTGCTGACGATTTAAAATTCTTCAAATGTATAAAATCTGTCGATGATTGTGTTCTCTTACAAGATGACCTTTTACAAAGCTAGCAAAATCGTGTTCAGTTAACCAATTATTCTTAAACGTCTCTAAATGACAATGTTTTTTTTCGCAACTTCTTCTTTGAGTACAAAATTGAGAGCCACGTTCTTGAAATAGTATCGAAAAAAAGACCTAGGTGTAGTTTTCGACTCCAAACTTAATTTTGTTAAACACGTAGAATATAATATAGGAGTGAAAGCTAACGCAACTCCCAAGGCTTTAAGGATCTAAGGAACTTTAAAAATCGGTTAACACTTTTCGTTTTTACACCCTTTCACCTTTTAAATACCAAATTTTAGAAAACAAATTTCCTAAAGCCATCCACTCAAAATAACCTTTCAAACATAAAAATAATTACTTAGATCAGACCATTTTTTATTTTTACCCCATTTTACCCTACAAATTGCAAATTAAAAAAAAAATAAATTCTTTGAAGTCATTTCCTAAAAAAATAATCTTTCAAACCCAGGTAGAATTTTGTTAATCGGATACGTCTTTTTCATTTTACCACATTTCACCCTACAACGTGAATTTTTCCGATATTTGTATAGCTATTCTGCTTTTCGAGGCAGAGATGAATCCAACAAATCAAAGATCATTAAAATCGGTCTAGCCGTTCTTGAGTTATAATTGTTGTAACTAAAACGACTTTGTTATGTTAAGATTTATTTACCACTTTTGTATTTTTAGCTTTCGTTTAGTCTAACTGATAAATAAAATGAACAAAATCATTTTTGAGCTCTTTTCAATATAATTATCTGAGTATATTCTTAAGATTTTTGCATTTATATTTTAAAACTTATTTTTAACTATAGAAACTTTCTTCAACAAGCCAACAAAATTCATGGTTATTTTATATCCTTTTCCCAGCTGACAACAAAATATCGTAAAAAGTTATAAATTGGTTATGGATGAGTACCAAAATAACTATAATCAAACTTAAAAAGAGTGATTATTTAATCTGACTATTTACATTTTAGAACATAAATGCAATTAATAAATAAATTAATCTTTGAAATAACTTACTTTTAACTTTATTACCCAAGATAACAAAAATCTTGTATCTTTATAGGTTTTAATTATTTTTTTTTTTTTTGCCAAGAAGCTAGCTCATTTCCACCTAGTCATAAAGTTTTTGACACAATATTAAAGGGCTGAGAGTGATTTGACTTTTTCAACTATGAGGAGTGTGTGCGTCGTTAAAATTGTTGGGTGGACTGAGTTGTGGTTAGAATTAAGTTGCAATATTACTAGAGTTAGAGACGGGTAAAAAAGAGTTATTTCCCTATAATGTCTGCAAATCTAAAAAAAAAGTGGTTCAGTGGTTCAGCTTTTCAAAATCAAAGACCGCATCATACAAGATACAACCTCAACCATTGACCCTATTGTGAAGAGGAGTCAATGCTGTTCATAAATAATAATCCTGTCGTTTAAATTTGTAATTAATTAATTGAAGTCGTAGTTAAATAACGTCATTAAAGTGCATCCGATTAATCATTAAAAAAATCTTCAACATCATTCTCATTTCGTAATTTAAAGGTGATAATCGAATCAAAGCTTCAATTATGTCTTTCCTACCCGCACTAATTAACACTTTTTCAAACTTTAGTTATGAAAAAAATGACTTAATTATTTAAACCCATATCTCATTTAAAAAAAAAAAAAAACAGTATTGTTAAAAGACTATCTAACTCCTTTTGCGCGATGAAACTCCACACTTCACAATACAAGTAGAAGCAATAAAGTTATGTAAATTAAACCAAGGATGTACCTGAAAACATGGCGGTCTTAGTCGTATAAGAGTGGCGCTTACAATGATTCAAAATTTACAAAAAAATACTAAGAAGAGCAAAAGTTTTATAGCCAGTTGTTGTTGTTAGATGAATAAAAAAGTTCGTCCTATAAATCACAGGGGCAGCGTATTGCAGTGTGAGAATGTTTTATGTTTTTATGTTTTATATACATGTTACCTGGTTACGGTTTTGGTTTGTTTGGTGCACAGCATAGCAGCACCTTTTACTGTTCCATTGTCCCGTTGATGTGATTTATAGTGCAAAACTTATTTTTTCTGTGAATATATGGCTACGTTCCTATACAAAAACTGATTTATAACTTGTGCATGTTGTGCGTTATTATTGTGGACTGTTGTTATTGGATTAGGAGTGTTTTATAATAAATACTTGCTTAATATACATTGTGAATGACTTAGTGGGTGTTTATTTTGTATTTTTTTATTTATTATGGGATTGTATTTATGTATGGTAGGTGGGATAACGAGTTGCCCGTATAGGTTCTTACCTAAAACCGTAAAATGTCGAAATGTAAGGAGTTTTTTTTTAGACGTGTGGTTTTCAAGAAGAAATAAAACGCATATAATTTAATGTTATGGCCAAGAATTTAGCTTTATTATATATTCGGGCAAGTGATGGATGCCGCAGCTGGCTCGAATAAATTCCAACCGAGAGGCACAATTTTCGACCACTTTTTGCAGCAATTGGGGCCGTATGTCAGCAATACCGCGCCGTATATTCTCTTCCAAGTTGTTAATCGTCTCGAGCTTATCTGCGTAGACAAGCGATTTCACATAGTCCCACAAAAATAGTCCAGCGGTGTTTAATCGAACGATCTTGGAGGCCAAGCCACAGGCCCATGACTTCACCAAGAGTTTCCTTCAATGAATTGATTGTTTCGTTTGCTGTATGGCATGTAGCTCCGTCTTGTTGGAACCAAATGTCATCCACATCAACATCCTCCAATTCAGGTCGATACTCTGCTCCACAGCAGCAATAGCGTCTTCGGTGCGCATTGTACGGCGCCGGCGCGGCGTCTCCAAGGTTGCGCATTATCCATATCCACTAGAGTAAACGTGGTGCGAAACCGATGCATGGTTGCTATGACACAGCGCGCAATGCGTCGCGCGAACCGAACCATTATTTTGGTAATAAATTTGCACGATTTGCAACCGTTGTTCATCAGGAGTAAATCTATTAATTATAAAATGGCAAACCAAACTGAGCATAAATAAAGTGACAACTGTCAAAAAACTAACTCCGAAAGAAGTATTGCCAGATTAAAAACCACACTTCTAAAAAAACACTCTTTATATTCCTAAAATTGTTGGCAGTATTTTGTATAAAAATATTAAGTTTTCACTGTAAATTTCTCATTTCCACACAGGCTGTCTCAAATATGTGCAGGTCTGCAACTATAATAATTTTGTTGAATTGGTATCCCTTATTTTCTTCACCCTAAGTTACTTAAAGATTTTAGTAAGGCCTTTGACAACATTTCCCACCGACTAATACTTTTTAAACTGTTCACCCTAAACCTACATTCTTGAAATGGATTTCCTCTTACCTGGAAAACTGTTATTACTATGTTGGTTTCATGTCAGTCCACTCCAGCTCGTTCTTAGTAACCTCGGGTGTCCACCAAGGCAGCCACTTAGGTTCTCTTCTTTTTACTTCAAACATTAATGATATTGACATATATAGTTCCCATAATTCAATCTATGCCAACGATACTAATTAAGCTATTTCTTTATTTGTAAGTTTTAATTTAGAATAAGGTTTTTAAGTTTTTAAGTAATAAAGGGTTTTCCAATAAGAGGTGTTATTTTGAATAGCCCGCTATTTCGGTAGCTGTCACTTTTGAAGCTGTCATTTTTTGACATTTGACAAGTAGAAACTACGCCATTAATAAAAATGGAACGATACACGCTTCAACAACGCATTGAAATTATTGAAATTCACTATAAAAAATATGCACGACTGGGTCGCACGAACTTGCTCTTGCGCGATCACATTGTGGTTCTATAGTCTGAAATAAATTAGCTATAGGAGTATATATTTTATCCATTTGCCAAATCTTAGTTTAGTTTCAGGTTGTATTATGTGAGTATACAAAAATTAACAATATAGCCTAGTGTTGCACATATGCAATATGCATAAAAGGAAATTATACTATTTAAACTGGTTAATTGTTTTAAATCAACAAAATTAGAAAGAAATTGATTAAAATACTTTGAATCCGTTTTAACCCAACGCGTTAACATTTTTGAGAAAAATAATTGGTACGCCAATTTAAAGAATTTATTAATGTTGCGTTAAAAATTGAACTTCACGAAAAAATCTGCTACCAGTTTTCGAAATATCGAATTTTCAAAAAATAATTTTGATTTTTTTTTAAAAAATCCAAAAATCATTTTTTAGAAAAATTTAATACGCACTTTTATTTATATTTGTTACAAGCTTCTGTATAAAAAATCTAATTTTATTCGGTTGATCAGATGTTGAGATAGTCGAAAATCAAAGAAACCGTTCTATGAGAGGTACTGTTAATAAACCCAAAATATAAACTTTAAAAATTTTAAATGGTAGATCGTACAAATTTTAATACATACAAAACTTTATTGAAAATCGTAGGAGTCGTTTTTGAGGAACAAAATATTTTTCTTAACGGTTTTTTAACATTTGTATGGGAGGCACCGTTATTTTTGGGTATTAGAATAATTTTTGTCAAAAATCTTCTAGATAAAGTTAAAAAACTGCTATTTACCAAGTTTAATAAAAATCGACCAAGTTGTTTTTGAAATATTGAGTTTTCAAAAAAAAATATTAAAACTTTTTTTAAAAATCTAAAAAATATTTTTTTGAAAATTTTGGTACACAATATTATTTAGAATGTGTCAATACTTCTTTATAAAAAAATTGATCAGAATCTGTTTAACCGTTTTCGAGAAAAGCGAAAATCAAAAAAATGGTTCTTTGGGAGGTACCATTAATAACCATTTTTCGGAACCATTTTTTTTATTAAATGGCAACTTATAACTATTTAAATTTATTGAGTTCTTAAAAACAAATTCGGTAGCGCTGGATTTGAGAAAAATAAGTTTTTCCTTTTTGGCCAAGAAATTTTGTATGACAGCTACTGTTAGTTTTGGTCCTAAAAAAAAAAAGAAAAAAACGGGTGGGGAAAATGTCCAAAAAACGCTAGGTACCAAGTTTAAAGAAAATCGACCCATCCGTTTAGGCTGTAGTCGAACCGACAGACAGACAGACAGACAGACAGACAGACGGACGTTTTTGCGAGACCCACTTTTTTTGACTTCTCTATCATCGTAATGTAAAGTTTGATCAAAATCTCGAGTTCGATTTTTTGTACGAATCCATAACTTCCCATATAATAGTACCTATATCGCAAGTAAAAAGGTGCAAATTTGGCAGAGACGGTTCGTAAAACTAAAACATTTTTGGGTCGTCGTGAAGCACCTTGTCGGACCGCAATACAGAAATTGGTGGACAAATTCGAGCTGTTGGGACAAGTTAGTGATGTGAAGAATAAAACCCGTGCACGTCGCTCAAGAAAAACTGAGAATATTGCTGTTGTAGCCCAAAGTGTTGAAGAAAACCCAGGTTTGTCCATTCCTCGTCGTTCTTTGGAATTAGGCATTCCACAAACGTCATTACACCGTATTTTGCATAAAGACTTGGGTCTTAAGGCTTATAAAGTTCAGTTAACACAAGAACTCAAGCCGGCTGATCATCAACAACGTCGTGTCTTTGCTGATTGGGTCCTTGAAATGCATGAAAATGATCCGGAATTTCATCGAAAAATCATCTTGACTGATGAGGCCCATTTCCACCTCGGAGGCTACGTCAACAAGCAAAACTGTCGCATCTGGGGCTCGGAAAACCCAAGAGTTATTGTTGAAAAGCCTCTCCATCCTCAACGCGTGACTGTTTGGTGCGGTTTATGGTCCGGCGGGGTCATTGGACCTTATTTTTTCGAAAATGAGGCTGGAGCAACAGTTACGGTCAATGGATTGCGCTATGGAGAGATGATTAATGATTTTTTATGGCCGGAATTGGATGGTATTGATCTGGACAACGTTTACTTTCAACAAGATGGCGCTACGTGCCACACAAGCAATGAAACCATCGATCTTTTACGGGAAAAGTTTCCGGACCGTGTTATCTCTCGAAGAGATGATCACAATTGGCCACCGAGATCTTGTGATTTAACACCTTGCGACTTCTTCCTTTGGGGCCACGTGAAAGATAAGGTCTACGCCAATAGCCCAGCGTCGATTCAAGACCTCAAAGATGGAATTCGTGAGGCTATCGAGGACATAGGGCAGCCACTTTGCGATTTGGTTATGGAAAATTTCATGAAAAGGATATGGTCCTGTAAGCGTATGGTCGTGGCGGACATTTGGCTGATGTTGTGTTCCATTATTAACGGCATACCTTCCTCTTTATAATGAAATAAACATCCGATCATTTATCTCAAAAAATGCCATTTTTCTTTGAATATCAAAATAACACCTCTTATTGGAAAACCCTTTATTAATAATAAGCTCGTGTTAAGCCGAATAAACTGTTTCTCTGGGAGCATTTGAAGCTGACAAACACAAGCTGAATTCCACAATTCGGAAAATGTTTTTGAAAAAATGTTTGTTTTTGTCTTCGACTTTCGCGTTTACAGCTGAATCGATTTCGATCAAAAAGTTTATACAGGAGGCATTTTTAAGCTGAAATAATGTTGCCTACAAAAATTTTCTGTTTTTTTTTTTTTTTGTGATTTAAGAAATCAATATATTTGAAATGATGGTCTTCGGTATTTATATTATTAAAAACATACTTAAAACTTAAAAAATATGATTATTTGTTTTAAGCGTTAAACTAATTTTGAACAGCTATAAGAAGTAATATTTAAGAGAACCGCTCCTGGCTCCTTGTTTTACTGGCACTTCGTCCCATTGAATCATATTTTATTTTTGCTTTTCTCGAAAACGATTCTACTGGCTTTGGTTAAATTTCTAATGCATAAGCTTCTAAAAAGTATGATTTCTAAGATTTCTGAAAACTCAATAAATATTTCGAAAAACGTACCTATAGAAACTGCCATAATATGCGCCTGTAGAATTTCAAACTGCGCAGTGTCATCAAACATAACAGCAAATACGTGCAACGCAGTCGTGCATTTTATTTTCGTCTGCAAAGTATCTTTTCCGACTAACAGGACTATGATACTGATGAAATTCGATATAATTTGATTAATATTCGAACTCCCCTTATAATAACACTAATTTCAGTTTGTCAGCTGCCACCATAGCATATTATGTCAATATTTTCAGAGCAAAGTGCATAGTCACCATAATTGTGCATTTAATTATTATTTGACAGAGGTGAACTATTATTCTGAGAATAAATTGTATTTGTCAAATACTAATTCTATAATCAATTGCATAAAGCAGTGCCAGAGCAATTCTGAAAAGCTTAGTATACAAACTTCCAAATACCCACTCACACTCTTATGTCTGCCACCCACGCACCGGCCGGCCACGCGCCACAGCTTTCGGTTCGGAATCGTATTTATTTAACCAAAATATCTAACACCACCGATTAGATTGTAAATGTTTTGTACATCATGATTTGTAACTGTCAGTTGTACACCGCAAAATCCGGATTGGATTGTTTTGTTTTATACCCACTCCATTGCAATTATATTGTTATAATGGTTAACGCGGGGTAGATAAGAATCACGATTAAACCAAAGCAGGGTGTTTTAAAGCATATTATATATAGCTTTTTCGACTGATGAAATGTGGAAGTGACTCTAGAAATGCCAATTATAACATTTTTGTATGATGATGGTACCTTCTTAAAAAAGAAGTCTAAATCCAAATTCCATGGCTTTCAGAAGGGTTGAGACTGGAGAAATTATAATTATTTAGTTATAACAGTTTATCGCCACTAAATGCGGGCTTCGCGCCGCTATAAAACAAGGAAATGACTCTTGACATGCCAATTATAACAGTTTTGGTTCATAAAAGTACTGTTTATGCGGCCCCGCAGGGCCAAAGCCCTCCGCCGGTGGGCATACTTCAGGTACCGAGAGTTTTTTTTCAAGTCGCGCGAAGTACGTTTACGCACGCCCAAGCGAAAAACTATTATAACTGTTATGAATTGGCATATCTCTAGTCTCTTCCATAAAACAAACTTCAGGTGCCCGAAGTCCCCCCCCGCGGCGGGCTCTGGCCCTACGTGGTCGCAGTTCTTTTATAAACCAAAACTGTTATAATTTATATATCTAGAGTAACTTCCTTTCTATATACGAAGGTGGATTTCCTGAACGTATAACAATTTATTTTTTTTTTTTAACACCCGAAAAAGAGATACATACGTATAAGATGAAAGATTCACAGAATTTGCGAAGGAATGTTCATTCACATCACACTGAACATGGACTTCCCATGAACTGTTAAATTAATATCATTAGCACCCTGTATACGTGATTGTACGATCTAATCCTCACACGTGTCCATGTCCATCTCCATGTCCAATTCAACTTTTGTACACAATTATATGAAATAGTTTGCACGAGATGCCTTTGCCTATCCCCAATGATGTATCAAATCAACCCGCAATCAGATTTTAGTCATGTGCAAATCGACATTTTACTTATTCCGAGTTCCCATATAAGTTCGTAGATAAGTACCCCCGAGGGTATTAGCCTCATGTGGTCATTTAAAGTGTTTGTTAAAATTAATCATTTGTGTGCTTTGGACGCTGGCTGATGCTGAAAGTTTAACATTTGGTTGTTTATTGCAAATATAGCTATGTAGGTGTAATGTAATAAAAAGTTTTGTGATGAAATGCAAAAAGCTATAATGGTAGTAAACAGAGTTTTTGGATCTAAACTTAACAGAATAATTAAAGTCGAAGCTAATAACGAAAAAATATAAATATAAATATAAATATAAATATAAATATAAATATAAATATAAATATAAATATAAATATAAATATAAATATAAATATAAATATAAATATAAATATAAATATAAATATAAATATAAATATAAATATAAATATAAATATAAATATAAAAATAAATATAAATATAAATATAAATATAAATATAAATATAAATATAAATATAAATATAAATATAAATATAAATATAAATATAAATATAAATATAAATATAAATATAAATATAAATATAAATATAAATATAAATATAAATATAAATATAAATATAAATATAAATATAAATATAAATATAAATATAAATATAAATATAAATATAAATATAAATATAAATATAAATATAAATATAAATATAAATATAAATATAAATATAAATATAAATATAAATATAAATATAAATATAAATATAAATATAAATATAAATATAAATATAAATATAAATATAAATATAAATATAAATATAAATATAAATATAAATATAAATATAAATATAAATATAAATATAAATATAAATATAAATATAAATATAAATATAAATATAAATATAAATATAAATATAAATATAAATATAAATATAAATATAAATATAAATATAAATATAAATATAAATATAAATATAAATATAAATATAAATATAAATATAAATATAAATATAAATATAAATATAAATATAAATATAAATATAAATATAAATATAAATATAAATATAAATATAAATATAAATATAAATATAAATATAAATATAAATAAAAACTCATCTCATTTAAGTTGCAGTACAGCCACACCAATATTTAGTGCACTTGAACTCAAACATTCTGGTCGTTTTCCAATCGTTGTCTTCGTCTTCATTGTGGTTATATATTATTTTCAAAATCTTCGAAAAAGTAGGCATATTATAGCCTATTATAAATCTTTAAAATAAACCACTTGAAAAAATATAAGATGGTAAGGTACATGCGGTCCATTTGAACCACTCAACCACTGACCAAATTGTTTGTATTATGTATTATGATAAAACTTATACTAATTGACATTATTTACTAATTGCAATCATTTTAATCTTAACCATGCCATACTATACACTCTCCTTCTATATAATAATGCCCCACAGCCTTAAACTCGAATATGACTCTCATCTTCTAAAAGCTAACAATAGGCACCATAGCACCAAGCAGGAGACATGTTTTTCTTAATTAATGAAACCGAAACCAAAAAAACCACAACAAAAGACTTTTTGTCAGTATACTTGACTCGTACTCGTATAGTTGTACGAAGGACGCTTTAAGAAATTAAAACCACATAAAATCGCAGCAAATTTGAATGTCATTAGTGGAGAATGCTCCGTGCTCGATTTAAGTAGCCAGAGCTTATGTGATTAAGCAGTAAATTACGGGGCTTTGTTTCCATGACTTCACACTTGCAGCTATGTTAAGTATAGTTTTACTCATAATGTGGGCCATTTGTAAGTGATTAAATTGTCACTATTGAGAGACAGGTAGGATTATACGTTCCCTCTTTAAGTTGTTGCCGAAGGGGGTTACTCTCATTTCCATATGGGGAACATTTTTACTGTTCAAGAACATTGGTGCCGAAGAATATTAAAATATCATTGTTTTTTTCCGGGAAAAAAATTACATATATTGTTTAATTATATTTTAATCACAAATTTGCTTGGAGACTATGTCGTTATGGCAAATCCATAACTTTTGAAAACATTTTACAACGCAACTATAGGAAATTTTTTCAATGCCCAAGGGGCAGAATATACAAAATAAAGAAAATTGTCAATGTCAGAAAGGTTACATAAAAGTTAAACAAATTATTGCACATCTGGTACCTTAGTTAATCGAGCTTGTGACATGCCCACAGTCAACAGTGTGACAGCGTCAGGCTGTCGGGTATACTTATTCTGATTTGTTTTCTAATTAAAACCGAAGATACCCGACAGACTGTGATACTTTTGACATGTCTTGTGTCATAGCTTTTTATTTCCTGTATATGCAAGTTGTCTTTTACCTCCATATTTGTATAGATTAATGCAGCTTCAATAGGTAACACGATTGGTAGATCTTACAATATTGTCAGACTTGACAATGTCTTGTGAAGGGATCACACTAGCGACCACTTAAAATTCTATTAAAAATCCAACCATGCTTCGATACTTGACACTTGCTTCCCATGCCATGCATTGCCTTAAGCAATAGATATAAACAATGCAAAGCATTGTCTTGCCTTCTACGTCAGGGTAATAAAAGTGTCATGTTGCCCTGATGGCACGAACGGCAAGAGTTTATATAAAGTGTATAGTAAAATATGAATGGGTTGATGGTGCACGATCGGTGCTCATTTGTTTGGGTTGACAAAATATGTCAACTAAGCATTATTGAACTATGCACTTGGGATAGCTGGTCGTTCACCCTTGATATCGATTATTTGTGAGGTCAAGAATCGAAGCATGGAACAATTCCGATAACATATAATTTCTGTATATATAGCAATAGTATTTGAAAATAAAAGTGTCTTTCCTCACTGAACTCCAACCAATAAAGATCTTTTTATTTGTTCTTTTGTGAAGCTTGCGAGCTAAAAAGAATATTCAAAGGGACTATACTTGGTTATAGTCTAAGGGCAAAACCTCGAGTGCATTAGCCAGAGGTTCAAGCTGTTGCATTTATTGTGTTCTTAGCGATTTGTCTCGAAGACCATTGACCAGTAAAAAAAATAGTTGGTATAAGAAAACGACCAACTTCACAGTCTGACAATTATCTACCAATGCGCTAATAATTAAGTTGTGTGTATGCACGATTGGGAGAAAATCTACAAATCTCTTAAAATTTATTGACAATTAACTCTCAGATATTTCGCTGAATACCTGTCAATAAATTTTAAGAGATTGCTAGATTTTCTCCCAACCTTGTAAACACAGAATTAATTGTCAGCTCATTGGTAGATAATTATTGTCAGACATTGACAGAGAGGGGCAGAAAATGGTTTGACAATGAAAAAATTGTATGATGTTAAAAAAGTACATCTGACAGTTTCATCATTGACATAAACGTCGGATAACGAAACAAATTGGGCGGTCTGAAACAACCATATACATGGTTGTCAGATTTCTTACAGACAAATTTTCAACTTCTACCCCCCCCCGGCTATACGGTCTTGCGTTTGTGGATTGTCTGGGTATTATCAAACACTTTCCAAAACAATCCTCATACAAAACCATCAGAAAAGAAGCTTTTCTTATTCGTCTATATCTATTGGTAGGTACATCTATAGAAAGAATTGGCCTGACGTCCCTGATCTAAGCTAACAAAGATTTATTATTATCCAGGAGCAGGACCAGGACCAAGACCAGAACATTGATACAATAACGTGTGTATAATTTAATTTATAACAAAACTGTCCGGAGAGAAGTCCAATTTGTGATTGGCATTTCAATTTCATCCTTAATTATGACAGATGGCTCTTCAACCGACCATTGGAGCCTTTACTAACAATGAATACAACGTTTTTCTCTTGCACTACGACCACACAAATATTATAATATAGACAGAGACTGTGAGGCCAAATCAATAGCTAATATATAGGTACATTGCCAATCAATAGGATTCGACTTCTGCAACGACTTCAAACAACGAATAACACACAAATTAGATAAATCTGAAATACAAATATAATACACAAATCCCTTGAATGAGGCTTCAGGAATATGATAGGGCAATCCTTTAGAATTTTCAATTTTACTGTATTTGGCAAAACCAAAGGATTCGATACGAATCCAATGTGGAGGAAGATAAAATACAGCTGCTAGAGTTTTTATTTTTTTTATTTTTTATTTCTTCGAAAATAAAACTTTATACCGTTGCGCAATATCAAAACAAAATAATAATAATAATTGTAAGCCTGTGCGGGTAGATAATTTTTTCTTTTTTTCGGTGCATCCTTGCACCGAAAAACAACAAATAAGTATATTTCAGGACATTTGCATATCCTATCTGGGATTCTCACCATGTTTGCGTCTGCTTGCCTGCCTGCTTTCATTTCACTATATAGTCTATAGGTATACCTATAGCTTGATGGCTCTGTGTTTTCGGGCTTTTATCCGTTTTCAGTATGCATAGAGCGTGCATTATCCTTATGAATATAAATTTTTATACTGAAATTGCCAAAATATCCTGAAAACGCAGCAAAGCTTTTGTATGTGTGTTTTCCGTTGTGTGCTGTTGTTGGTTTTGGTTGAATTACTAATATGTGGGAAAATGCATCCGCAAAACAAAATGTTGACGTTTTCCTATAGCGAAGCTGTTTTTATTTTATATAAAATTTTCGGTGGAAACAATTTCATTTTTTTTTTCACCTTTCAATATGATGAGGAGAGGGTGGATCTTGGGATCTTATAAATTTGCATTCTAATACTTAAGTGGAGCTTATGTTTTTATTAGCAGGTATGGGAATATTATAAATGCGCTTTGTGATATTAAAATTCAATATACGTTTTCAGAACTTTCTGTGTGTAGTGCACTTTCTGTAGGATATGATGTGTAACTTTAGTTTTTTATGAACACCTTCATTTTTCACAACAGTCTCTTACTATAGTGTTCTGAAGACCATTTGAATTCATTATTTATTTAAAAGTAAGTACCGTTATTTTTGGTTATAAGATTGTGTTCAAAAATGCTGCGCTTCCAATTAAAAAAAAAAATCTCCTAATTCTTTTTCGAAATATTAAATTTTCAAAAAGAAAATTTGAATTTTATTTGACAATCTCCACATTACTATTTAAACCTTTTTTAAAAAAATTCTTCTCAAAACAAATTCTCAAAACAAGTTAAACCAATTTCGATAAAAATAAGAATACAAATAAAACGCACGAATATATTGCACGAACTTGCAGCTCTTGTGGTAGCAGTTGTTGCTAAAAATTTTAAATATTTTATATTTTAAAATCAGCATGTAATTTATAAAAGAATATGGTTCAGAAGCATGAAGCTCCTTCTTTAAATTGTTGAAACAACTGCGCTGAAAAAATTTAAATTTCAAAATAAAAAAAGAATTTTTACTTAAGATGATAGAAATAATTTTAATTTCAATTTCCAAAGGTCAAAAGTTCAGTTTTAGAGTAATAGCAGGGATTCAAATAAAACAGTAGAAAAAAAGAAAACTAACAAAAATATGAGTGTAACAGTGGGGAAAAATAAGATACATAATCCGTTTATTAAATATTGTTTTTTTTTACTAAGCGTATATAAGACAGAAATAAGGTACCAAATTTTTTCGTGTTCCCCTTGATTGTTATTTCAGTATTGACTAATTTTATTTCTAAGAATCCAGAACTTACATTATAAAGTGTGTTTTTTTAGACGTGTGGTTTTCAAGAAGAAATAAAATGCAATTCATTTAATGTTATGGCCAAGAATTTAGCTTTATTATAAATATAAGGATTTGCCATTATGTTTTAAAAATGATTTTGGGCAAGTGGCGGCCGCGGATGGCTGGAATAAGTTCCAGCCGAGAGGTTCAATTTTCAACCGCTTTTTGCAGCGATTGGGGCCGTATGTCATCAATAACGCGCCGAATATTCTCTTCCAAGGCGTCAATCGTCTCGGGCTTGTATGCGTAGACAAGCGATTTCACATAAGTTAAAACGCACGATCTTGGAGGCCACGCCTTCGCCACAGGCCCACGACAGGAGATTATGCGCCCACCAAAATTTTCCTTCAGTGAATTGATTGTTTCGTTGGCTGTATGGCATGTAGCGCCGTTTTGTTTGAACCAAAGGTCGTCCACATCAACGTCCTCAAATTCAGGCACGAAAAAGTCATTAATCATGGCTCTATAGCTCTCCCCATTGACTGTAACATTATGGCCGACTTTATTTTTGAAGAAATATGGACCAATGATCCCCTCTGCCCATAGATCACACCAAACATTGACTTTTTGAGGATGTAACGGCGCCGGCGTCTCAACAATGGCTTGTGTATTATGATCACTCCAAATACGACAATTTTGCGTATTAACGTACCCATTCAACCAAAAATGAGCTTCATCGCTGAACAAAATTTTCTTTTGAAAATCGGGATCAACAGGGATCACTTTTTGAGCCCATTTTGCCCGATTTGCAAACGTTGTTCAGGAATAAGTCTATTAATTATGAAATGGCAAACCAAACTGAGCATAAATCAAGTGACACCTGTCAAAGAGACTAACTCCGAAAAAAGTATTGCCAGATTGAAAACCACACGTCTAAAAAGAACACCCTTTAATATCTTACATTTATCGCAAATATGGAACTGGATTCTCTATCAGGAGATTTTTGCTGGAATTTATAAGAAAAAAGCAGACGAATGTTTTTGCCAAAAAAAAAATACATTTGAAATGATCAAATCGATATAATTGATGGTTAACATATCTTTTAGAGGGTAGATTTTGGCGGCTTGCGGTGGCCATGTTTGTTTTGGTGACATCTGTCAAATCTTTTGTTTATTATTCAGTAACTGATACCAAATGACAATGGCAAGTTACACGATCGAACAGCACTTCCAAATGATAAGACTTTAATGTCCAATATTTTAGGACAACGATATGTGCGTTGTGCCAATATTACGGTTTACATGGTTGTCTTTCGAAGTAGATTATACAAAGTTTGGCAACGCTTTAGCGTCAACGAAACGCTAGATCAGCCAAACACATCGTCGCTGTCTATGAGAGTCTGAAGTTCTTCAAAATCGACGATTTCATTTCCATCAGCATCAACGGATAGTGCTACCAATCTATGATAACCAACTTTTTCTGGCTCCAATTGGATAATATGAATGTAAACGACATGTGGTTTCAACAGAACGGCGCTACGTGCCACGCACTGTGAACGCCACAATGGACATGCTGCATGAACCATTTGAGGGTGAGGTTGTCTCTCGCGTGACGTGAATTTGCCACCAAGGTCATGTCATTTGACCACGCTTGAATTTTTTTTTCGTGGGGTTTCCTGAAATCGCAGGTCCGTGCAAATAAACCATATGATCGATCGATGCCCTTAAGGTGAACATAACACAGGCCGGATCTATACGCAAGAGTCATTGAAAATTGGACCACTCGAATCAGTGCCACCGTAAGAAGCCGAGGCGGGCATTTGAACGATGTCATATTCCATAAATAATATTCCATAAATAGGGCCATGTCCCTTTAAAATAAAAAGAATTTTGTTAATACCTCGCTCACACACAGTTTGTTTTATTCCATTTCAACATCTACCCGCCTTTATTGAAAAACCCTAGGTCTTGTTCTTCCAAAGTAATAAATGTCAATTATATGATAGGTTTTATCGTTTATTTATTGCATGTGGCAATAAAACTTAACCGACGAAAATCTTTCTCATTTGAGCCAATTCAGAACTAAGAGTTCTTATCTCAGTCTATCCTGACTATTTAGCTTTCTGATGAAGGGTGTACTACAATTTTGTTCAAAATACTAATTTATTCTGGCTTCTGTACGAATTTTGAATATTAATCTCCGGTAACGCTGGTTACAGTGTAATTATTCGAGTATAGGGAATTTTTTTTTTTTTTCAAATATATACACATTGTAACCCACCCTACATTGGTTCTTAGCTCAGAAATTATTTGCATCAGTTGATGCGACAGAACTCACAAATGCAAAGGCATAAATGTCTGCAACAACAAATTGACAAACCCTTCTTCACTCCCATCCCAACGAACATCTTTCATCATCACTTTCAATCGGAGAGTCCAACTTCGTGAAGGACACCTTTTAACTTGATCATCGCATGCAAACTATAAAGGTACTAGTACAAATGTAAACGAATCAACATTTGCTGAACCGGAACAGAGTCACTTCGTATGCAGACGTCGGACGTGTTCTGTCTTTACACTAGTCTTTTGTCGCCACCATTATTATTTTTTTGTCCTCCCTAAATTTGCATATTGCTGATGTACTCTATGCTTTTGTATAAGAATACACAACCAAATACTTTTATAAAAATCACGTATGTCCACTTGAGCATCCAGACAATTTTATAAACTTAAATGTCACTTGTTCCACTTGAAATATTTCCTCTTCCGGTCCAACAATAACAACAACAACAACAACATCGAATGTCCAACTTCAGTTTAAAACCCATAACAATCAAATAAGGGAAAAAGCAACAAAGCTGCAACCTTGCGAGTTGAGTTTGAAGTAATTGGATGTAAAAATGGCCAAGGACACTGATGCCCCATCCCCATTCTTTCGCTTTTGCCGGGGCGGAATGGTGTCAGTTTTGTACAACACTTTGGTTGTGGCCAACATTGTGTGGGTTTGCTGCTCGGAAGTGGATTGTGAGACTGACAGAATTCATTTTAATTTTCTGACGTTGTTATGGCTTACCCTTGTTTGCTTTGAACTAGTGACCAAAAGGGCACATGGTTAACGTTGACCTGGTCTTGCAGATATGATTACGTAGGGAAATATTTTACAAAACGCTCTTTTATGGGGGGGACCCAACTGGTGAGGCATATATGAAATTGAATTATATTCTTTTCTTTTTGTTAAATAAAAAAGGGAATCGTATTTTTGTCTTGTTATACAGACATGATTCGTGTGTATGTTGGGTTTTTTTTTGTATATGCGGCTTGTTCTATGAAGCCTTAAACCATATGTTATTTAAAATTGGAAAAATTCCAATACTATAAAAAGCGACAAACATATATGCGTTTTTTCTTCTTTGGAGGGTCAGCAATCTGGGTTTCTTGGTAGCAGCAGCATCAGGAATACAAAAACTGTAACTTTTACAAAAAAAAATAAAGGTTTACCATTGTAATATGACATTTAATATTGAGAAATTGGTTGGGCCAGAAATTAAATATATTACTCAATAAAGCAATCGGCTACATATCTGCACTAAATTAAAAAATATTGCATTTGGGTGCAATTTTTGTAAAGCTGATGCTTGAAATACCATTTCAGTAAATGAATAAATTTATAGTGATGTCCATCATATATTTCAGTGATGGTGTGCTATAATAATAGCGATGTGACAGGGATGTTAAAAATTGGTTTTATAGTTGGAAGATTTTAAGAAATATTGATTAAAAATAGCTTTAAAATTGGCGATCTCACAAATGAGGGCCTTGTCAGGACTCCGTGATCTCAGCACCGCATATGTGGGATATTCGCAAAAAAGTATGCCATCAAAACGGTCTGTAATTGGGCAAAGAATGGTCCACTAGTCCCAGAAATTGGTCAACCATTTTTTTTCTAATTTTTAAATAATTTGTTAAGGTTTTTTTTAAGTGATAGAGGTGTTTAGAATCTCATTTGTGGGATATTCGCACATTCTTTGCGAATATCCCATCTTTAAAAATTCATTAAAAACCTAAATATGTCTGACCGATTTCGGAAACTAGTTGACCTTTTTTACCCAATTAATAATTATTTAGTTGGCATAATTTTCATGCGAATATCCCACATATGGCGCGCTAAGTTCCAGGAGCAAAAACGCAATTTTTTTTAAGTTCAGTACAGCTTACATGAAGTTTTTGACAAAAATGAAATGTGAACTATATCCAACAAGATTAAGTCATTATACTTTGCATATTTAAGCCCAAGGCCAGGCATTGTTTTTATATGGTTCTAGTGAGGTCGCCAGGATGAAATGACAATTTTTAGATAAAGGATCATTTTCTGTGAAGTATCGGGTTTTTTAATAAGAGCGCTACAAAAGTTTTTTTTTAAATAAAACAAAAACGGTTTTAGATATTAATGAAATTCTTTATTTCTGTGAAAGTACGTTTGATGTCATTATGTATGAAACTCGATTTTTTTTGCATGGCCACCACGGGCACGCTTGCAGAAGTCCAGACGCTGAACCCAATTTTCGACGGTTTTCAAGCATAAATTGGCCGATACTGCTGCAATTTCACGTTCGATATTCGTACGAATTTCATCAATCGTCGCTGGCTTATTGGCATAGACCATAGACCACAGGAAATAGTCTAACGGCGTCAAATGACACGACCGAGGCGACCAAGCGACTGGACCATTTCGTGAGATAACCACGTTCTCCAAACTTGGTCCCCAATAAATTGATTGTGACATTCGCTGTGTGGCTTGTGGCGCCGTCTTGTTGGAACCACATGTCCTCCAAGTATATATCATCGAATTGGGGCCAAAAATATTCGGTTATCATTGAACGGTAGCGATCTCCATTCACAGTAACGTGCCGGTGTTGATCATGACCCAATGACGCCGCCGGCCCGTTAACCACACCAAACCGTAATTTTTTCGGGATGCAATGATGACTCATGGAGTACGTGTGGATTGCTGTCTGACCAATACCGCATATTTTGTTTATTGACGAAGCCATGTAGCCAGAAATGAGCCTCATCGCTGAAGATGATTTTTCAATGAAAATCCGAATCATTTTCAAGTTGTTGCTCAGCCCAATTCACGAACTTACGACGCTTCTGGTGGTCAAGCGGCTTCAGTTCTTGCGTCAATTTAATCTGGTAAGAATGAAGGCCAAGATCTTTTCGCAAAATTCGCCACAACGACGTCCCTGTTGCTCTACTTTTGTAGCGTCCCTGTCGAAAAACCCTTTATATAATAGAACTTTTACACTTTATTTGAGTAGAATATATTTATTGGTTCAAAACTTCGATATATTCAAGTCTTTTGCATCCCCCTTACGTACCCAGTTTCAACCTCAGTCCATTGAAAATATGAACTTTGAAATTTAATCTCCCACATTCTTTGACAGTCGAAAAAAAAACTATTCTCCTTTGGGAAAGAATCTTCATAATATTTTTTTTTTCTTCAAACAGACTATAGAAAACGGTTGCAGCTGACTTCTTTCATACAATGTCTGTCTCTATGTTAACATTGCATAATTTATGTTTTACGTCCAACGAATAGCTATAAGAAAAATCGATTTTAAATGCAAATGCAACTTTATCTTCTTTCGCTTATGTCAAGCAATCCTTTTTCGAAAAATATTTTGAATAACCTCGGGGCCAATAGAACATCAGAGTTCAATTGATGGAAAATGATGATTTGTATTGACTTCGAAAAGGGCATTTAAATAGAAAACAGTTTGAATTTTGTTATTATTTTAAGAAAGTGTGAGTTTGTGAGTTTTAAATTGATTGATAATAATAATAGTCTGGACATTTAATTTTATTTTTCCTCAGAGCGTATTCGCCTTCCCCCAGTACAATTTATTTAATTTCCGAATGGTCGAAGAGAAATAGTGTGATGGCAAAAAATATTCAGTTAGTAATTTATAATATTTGTTGTATAAGGTCCGGCTGTGTATTTGTTTCCTAAACAGACAGAGGCCAGTAAAGTATCCAAAATTTAATTAATCAAAACATAAAGAAACTGATTAGTTTAGAACCCTTGCCGGTCTTTATCTTTTTAGGCACTAAATACTATATACAACCAGTAAGTACCTATAGGAATTGAGAAAATAATATTGGGAAAATCGGGGGGAGGGAAAAAAAATTTTGATTATGTTTTAAAATTTGAGGAACTATAAAACAAAAGGGCATTCATTTTTATGTTTCGAAAGTAGAGCTAAAAAAACACACAGCGATATATTTTTGATGACAGTAATATTTCATTCTAAAGTTTCGACTTTGCCATTTAGTGTGAAAAACAATATCATTCAAATGGCCGCGCCTCGCGAAGATTCACAACATGCAATTCTTTTGAGGTAGTTTTTAACCACTTTTTCGCACATTTCGGGCGGTATCTCCGCCATAACTTGAGTAATGTTGGTTTTTAATGCGTCTCGAGTTTATTGATTACTCTTTTGCGTATTCCACAGACAAAAATCTAACGGTGTCAAATCGCATGATCTTGGTGCCCAGTTAACGTGGCCTACGTGAAATTACGCGACCAGGAAACTATTCACACAATAAAGCCATAATTGGTCGTGTTGTGTGGCTTGTTGCCCCGCCTTGTTGGAACCACATATTGTTTAAGTCACCAAAAAAATCGGTTACGAAATCGATAAATAATGGTGTTTCAAAATGGAGGTAGACTAATTCACCAGGAAAAGTGGTTATTCAAAGGAGAAGAAATAAGAATTACTTCTAGTTATAATGGGTGATTTTTTAAGAGGCTTAGAACTTTTTTAAAAAAAAAAACACAAAAAAATCGAAAAAATGAATGAAATATTTATTTGAATCGATGGTTTGAACCTTGCAATTTAATGTTTAAAGATAATTTCATGCAAATGTTGACCGCGGCTGCGTCTCAGGTAGCCCATCCGCTGAGCCCAATTTTGGCATACTCTTTCACACATATCGGCCGGTATCTCACGAATGAATGCATGGATGTTGGCTTCCAGTGCGTCAATCGAAGCGGGCTTGTCCCTATAGACATTAGCCTTGACATACCCCCACAAAAAATAATCTAATGGTGTCAAATCGCACGATCTAGGCGGCCAATTGACCGGCCCGAAACGTGAAATTAACTGTTCACCAAACTCGCCTCGCAATTGCGCCATTGTTTCGCGTGCTGTGTGGCATGTGGCACCGTCTTGTTGAAACCACATATCATGCAAGTCAAGAACTTCCATTTCGGGCAAAAAGATTTGTTATCATCGCTCGGTAGCGTTCACCATTGACAGTAACGCTGCGATTCGCATCATCTTTGAAGAAATATGGCCAAATAATGCCGCCGGCCCATAAACCGCACCAAACAGTGGCTTTTTCGGGATGCATTGGTAGCTGTTGCAATGCTTCTGGCTGATCTTCACTCCAAATGCGGCAATTTTGCTTATTTACGTACCCATTCAACCAAAAATGAGCCTCATCGCTGAACACAATTTTTCGATAAAAAAGCGGATCCTCGGCCAGCTTTCCAAGAGCCCATTCACCAAAAATTCGGCGTTGTGGTAGGTCGGCTGGCTTTAGTTCTTGCACCAGCTGTATCTTAAAAGGCTTTACGCCCAAATCCTTCCGCAAAATTTTCCACGTAGTGCTGTAACAAAGGCCTAACTGCTGGGAACGGCGCCGAATCGACATTTCGCGGTCTTCTGTCACACTAGCTGATACGGCCGCAATATTTTCTTCACTACGCACAGTACGTAAACGTGTTGGTGGTTTAATGTCCAACAAAGTAAATTTGGTGCGAAATTTGGTCACAATCTTCCGAATAGACTGCTCAAAAGGTCAAGAATGCCGATCATAAAATGGAAGCAGCGCGCGATGAACATTTCGAACCGAGCACGAATTTTGATAGTAAAATTCAATAATTTGCAAGCGTTGTTCATTTGTAAGACGATCCATGGTTAAATTGCAAACCAAACTGAAGCTGTTTGACAGTGACACAAGGTACTAAACACACGTCAGCTGTCAAAACCAGTGTTGCCAAAACCAAACCAGCTAAAAAATCACCCGTTACATACTTGGGTGGACTTTTAACTCCAAAGATGTCATTCAACAAGCACGTGGAGGTCAGAAATATCTTAGCAAAAAACAGTATAAACGCGACTTGGCAAAATTTTTTGGCAACGAAAAATATTAGTCTTAGTTCAAAGTGGAAACTTTTTCTAGCGGTATGTAGGGCTATTCAAACATATGGTGCGCAAGTTTGGTAGTTTGGGATATTCGAAGAAGTAGATAAGCTGCAACTATATTTCATAAAGCGGATATTTAAACTATCCAGCGAGCACACCAAACTATGCGCTGTCACTTGAAAATATTGCCGAAGAAGGACATTTTTATTATTATTCCTTGGATCTTCCTGTTTGACTTCAGTGAAAGTAGGCTACCACATCGACTCTCAAAAATTCATTTACGGAAAAATCAATTTTGGGTAAAAGAGCTAAATGACATCGGATCTGAATTCGGAGTGTACATTGGAATGAACATTTAGGGTCAGAGGAAGAATAGATCGACAAAAGTCTTGTACTATGTGATTCTCTCAAGCTTAAGTCACTTCAAGAAATTAAAAGAAGAGCATTAGCAAGCAGCTCACGCATCTATAAGTTCTTAGATCATACAATGGGACCTAACTATATCACAACAGGATTTAATAAAGCTGGATCTTCAATGCGAGATGTGATCTAATCTTTCTGAATGGAAGCATATATAGCGGCAATGAATCGTCCTTCTGTAGCCTTTGCAATATGAGGGAAGTAGAAAATATCCAACACTTTTTGGGCAGATGCCCAATACTGCTAGAATTCAGAGTCAGATACTTCGGAAAACTTGCAATGGAGGGAAATGAGATTTTATGTGTGCTAAACGGTGAAGATTTATTAGATTGGGACAAACTGTTCAAGTATATAACTGTGGCCATAACCTACAGAAAATTGCTGTTCGAAGAGTACAATTAAATAAATAAAATAATGTTGCAATTATCTTTTAATCATGTTTAAAATATTTGAATGCCTGTTTAAAATGCAAATTAAAAATTTAAAAAAATTAACACTTGTGCTTTTGTCATATCCTTTTAAATTTTTGGTTTATATAATGTATAAAATCTATTTACAAACAGTATTTTAAATGAAAATTTATTATTTAACTACCCGACAGACGACTTTTAAGGTCGTCGTAAGTTTGAAATTTTAACAATATTCAAAAAAAAACAAGACAAATGATATGTTATATATTTAAGATTTAAGTTAAAATAAAAACAATTTACAATAAAATACAATACTAATCGATAAATTTGGATCATCACCAACACTTGCACTTGCAGCAGCAATATTTTCGACTGAGCGCGTGCATTACGATGAGGCACAACATCAGTAACAGCTTCCACTCCCTTCAAATTTGTTCACAATTTTGCCGATGACTTGCTTAGTCGGTCGATGATGACGACCGTTATCATCACGTAATGCGCAAAAAGTGGCTAAGTTTGAATCACCAATTTTGTCATTTTCAACGTGTTGTTCGATTGTTAAGCGATCCATTATCGTAAATGGAAAAGATATTGTATCGAACGGCAAGAGCTTTGAGTATCTGTAAGTCTTGACGTTCGATGTATTGAAATTTATATACATTTCATATGCAATACTCCATATGTATTTAACGAAAGAAACTAATCGAAAGAATGCTTAATATAAAATGTATAACGAAAGATGAGTTAGTTCTAAGAAAGACTCCAACCGAGAAGGTTGATAATCGAAAGAATAAAGAATAAAACAGTGGTTTTTTCATTATCTATTTTCCACTATAATTACCCGTGTTTCATTTATCCTACACCAAAATATAGAGCTGCCGATACAGATATTATAACAAATATTATGACACTTCAAACGACAGCTGAGTTTAACAAGTGTCAAATGCCAGCGCACCAACTTGAAACAACGAAATGAATGACCCGTATAAGGTCCAGCTTCTTACAAAACTATTGTGATGTACGTATATTGGGGCACTGGGGCGTATGTGGAATAAAATATAATTTTTTTCACTTTTATAGTAGCTATAGTTTATGTTATGTAAAATCATTTTTATCGAAGTTCCTATGATACAAATTTTGAATATAAATTGAACTAAAGATTATAACACTTATTTCTCCTAGATTTATATTTTTTTACAGATTCCTACCACGAAGGGGTACGAATCTAATGCAACAACCGACCGCCCGCCACCTGAGTTATAAAAAATTGTTGTTACTGACCACAACTTAAACCACCAACATACTACATCTAACCGACGTACAAATAATTAACAAAATATTTATATCAGCACCTATAACATCATCAAACCAACATTCACACTAAGCTACCCACCACCACCAAATTAATCATCTTGAGGCTTGAACAGGCCAGTACATCGTGCACAATCACAGTTCTAGAACACAGAATAGTGAGACGACATCATCATCCAATTTAAATACCTAAATTTTTTTGTGACCCATATAGTTTACAAGAGGACATACGAAACTATGAATGATTCGAAGCTCTTCGACTCATTGTAATTCCTGATTGAAGGTTTAGAAGGTTCTAGCTCTAGCTGCTCTTAGTTGAAGAAATTTGGTTTTGGTAGTTTCAAATTGTTTTGTTTGAAACACATTATGCACCCGTGAACTAATTAATGTAAATAAATTTTTTGCGAATAAAAACTGTGTTTTTTCTCTTGTGTTAGCCTTGGTATCTAAAAGTTTATCCCCAATTCACTTCTTCAAAGTGAAGATCGAAGGCGTTTTCCAAATTAATGACGGCCAAGTTGTTCTAAAGGGTCCACCATCTAACTTTTTTTTTTCAACTAGTGCTTATTTCGTGAATGGTAACACTTAGCTCATGTCTGATTTGACAGATAAATTAGTTGTATCCTTCCGCTGAATGAATATGGTTGTGTATACGCTTCGCTAAGTGGGCCTGCGATCGACTCAGAGAAGATGCCGATTTTGCCAAAAAAAAATCATCTTTTCAGATGAAGCTCATTTTGATCTTGGCGGGTAGTAAACAAGCAAAATTGTCGCATTTGGGGCCCAGAAAACCCGCACGCATACATTGAAAAGCCGATACACCCAAAACGAGTCACTGTTTGGTGCGGATTTTGGTCCAGAAAATGAGCAAGGAGTGGCCGTTACAGTCAATGGCGATCGTTATCGGGCCATGTTGAACGAATTTTTGTTCACAAAAATTGAAGAGCAGGATATTGGAAATATTTGGTTTCAACAGGACGGCGCTACGTCCCACACAGCCGAAGCTACACTCGATGTTTTGCGCCATTTTCAAAAAAAAAGTTATTTGGCGGACCCTTTATTTGTTGTTAATTTTCTTATCTTTTTTTATTATTTCACCATATGACAAGGCAATCAACTGCGTCAGCAACACATTCTAGAGGTAAACATTTAATATCAAAATATCTTATGGCGACGATGGACGCGTGTCCCATATTTTACGGTTTATATATGTTAGTTCTTCTCAGTCAGTACACTAATCAAAGTTTGGTGCCCAAATTTGAATCGACCGGTGCATACAGAAACGAAACTCAAAATCAATATCACCCCTATCCGTGAGTATTTCTTCAAAGACCACTATGGCATTGCCATCACCATCAACAGAAAGCACTACCAACCGATGACAGCCAATTTTTTTGGCTCAAATTCTATGATATGGCACATCCAACAACATGTCCTTCCAACAGGACGGTGCTGCGTGTACCACATTTGATGCCACAACACAATGCGCATATTCTGCACGAGTGAATTTAGAGTATTGTTTAATCACGCAGAGGCGTGACTCAAACTAGCGTGAAATTTCATCCCGTTATAAAATTTTGATCTGTAAACATCTAAACTATCGGTTTGGGGAAACTGAAAATACAACGGATATTACCGGAAACGAAATGAAGAAATCATTTTTGGTTTAAAATACAATTAGTTCTCATTTTGCCTTTCATTTATTCCCCTGAGGCAAAAAATGACGTTTACACATCTTCTCTTTTCTCCGTGAACTCCGTAACTCAAGCCTTTTTTTTTTAGGTCTATGTCAATAGGCCCCAAACAACGAGTGCTCTTAAAGTCAACATAACCTCCCAGTGCTTTTGCTAAAATTAAGCCTAATATTATAGCACTATTCATTGAAGATTCGACCTCTTGGATGCTGGCAAACGATAGAAGCCGCAGCAGCCATTTAAACGTTGTGATATTCCATACATAGTTTAATTCTAACATCTGCCCATCGTTATTGGAAAACTCTTTACTTCTTTTTCTATTTTGTGGAAGATACCTAAAATCTTACAAATTAAAAAATGTATTTCGATTTAAATTATTAAAAAAATTCTTAAATTAACTGAAAATCTTGTAATTTCTTTTCTATAATTATTTAATCCAAAATCCACACCTCATATCTCTAGATTCCAATAAAAATTATTAATATCCATAAGGTAGATATAGATACTAACATTTGTGCAGGCACTTTCCCGAACAAAGTAATAAATCTAAAACTTAAAGTAAACAACCCATAATTTGCAAAGGTATCATCTGATAGCTAAGAAAAAAAAGCTTATGAAAAGTTTATTCGGATCTATACCATCTCACATTTTAACAACCCCAATGACAAAAGCACACACCACCCGTTAGCATTTTATTCCACAAAAAGACTTTGAAGTTAGATATGCGAGTCAAAAATTATATACAATTTCCGTCTTGGCCATTCTACTCTGGCGAAATGGCTGCAATAAAAGAGCTTGAGCAGAGCATTATGCTTGCCCTTCCTGAAGTTGGCTGGCTTGGCCTTCATTATCTCATCTTCGCTATCGTTAATGAATCGCCCTAAGCTCAATACTATCATCATCATGGCAATCGTTGTTGGTTCTGGCGATATGGCTTTCAATGCTGATACGATGTTCCTAAAGAGTTGGGCATGATGGGCTTTATTATATCATTTGCAACTTCCGTCTGGTTATTCTTAAACATTATAGTGCGGGTTAGGGTAACATATACTTTAAAACACAAAAAGACAACCTTTAGGGAATAGTATAGAGATTCCAGTTGAAAATTAGCATTTCCTACCTAAAACGACCATTTTTTTGTTTTTTTTTTTTGTTTCTGGGGCTATTTAAAAGTTTATCGTTTCAATATTTTATTTAAGAGATCCGAGTGTTTAACAACTATGAAGCTTAGGCAAAATTATAACCTCTCATTTATGAAGTTTGTGACCTGGGGGATTCTTTGTTTTCGTGTTTCATTTTTAACAGAGGTTTTCCAAAAATTTTCAAAACGAGATTGCATTTAAAGTTGCCAATTTCACTTCAATCTTAAATAGAAATCATATAGTAAATTAGTTTACTGGTAGATATACCTAATTGATCTTGAAAGCAAAAAGTAATCAGGAAACTAATTTCCGGTAAACCAAGAAATCGATACAAAACTCCATTCACCTTTTACGAGTTTATTTTTATACACAGACTCTCGTCTGAAAGGGTTTGTAAAGGCTATATTCAACTCACGTGTAAATACCATGGTCATGTCCTTAATTAAATTTGATGCTGAGAGTTTCGATTTATCTCAAATGCTAACACACATTATGCTATATACCTTTGCATTGGGGTAGTTATAGACGAAATATAGAGAAGGAACAAAATTAGAAACAACAACAAAAAAAATTGATATTTTATTTCTTTGGGAAAAAGCCAGAAAAGCTTAATGAAATGTACTTGATTTGTGTTGAATGCGGTTTTAAGCTAAAATATAAAAAAGGTTAAACGGAAACCCGATTTGTCTAAGTAATGGTCTTAACTAGCTATCAATTGAATTAATGTTAAGGAAATCAAGTTAATTATCGACCATACAAAACAGATGCACGACATTGCAACTATGTATAGGTACAGTGGTGGCTCATATTATTAGAGCCACATCGATTTTTTTTTTTATTCCGTCGAGTGATACTCGCAATTCAAAATACCTTGCTCATTATTGGGATTAGGGTTCTAGAATATTGAGTGTTCTGCAATAAGGTTTTAACCTCGGAAATTTTCCTTGAAAGGAGGTCTTTACGTTTTTCCATTTAAAAAATATTGCTCTGCCAAAAAATAAACCATACAAATTAAAAAAACGTGTCAATTGTGTCAAAAAGTGTATTCAAATTACTTGAAAAAGTAATTTTTGACAGCAGTTAAGTAGATATAAAGGGTGTTTTTCTTAGAGGTATAGAACTTTAGGTTGGCAACACTATTTTAACTGGTGGCCACTTTGTGAGCTGTCAAGTGATTTATTTTGAGTTTGGTTTGACATTTCAACATAAATAGACTGACGCCTGAACAACGCTCCTAAATTGTGCCCAAATGGGCCCAAAACAAAATTGCCGTTGATAACAATTTTCATAAGCGAATTTTGTTTAGCGATGAAGCCCACTTTTGGTTGAATGGAAACGTCAATAAACAAAACTGCCGTATTTGGAGTGATGATAATCTACAAGCCATTGTAAGGACGCCCGCGCCGCCGTTGCATCCTCAAAAAGTCACTGTTTTGGTGTGCTCTATGGGCAGAGGGAATCTTTGATCCATATTTCTTCAAAAATGAAGGCGGCCATAATGTTACAGTCAATCGGGAACGCTATATATACCCATGATTAACGACTTTTTCGTGCCTGAATTGGAGTATGTTGATGTGGACGACCTTTGGTTCCAACAAAACGGTGCTACATGCCATACCGCCAACGAAACAATCAATTTATTGAAGGACACTTTTGGTGAGCGAATTATCTCGCGTGGTAGTGCGATTTAACACCGCTTGACTATTTTTTGTGGGATTATGTGAAGTCACTTGTCTACGGAGACAAGCCCGAGACGATTGACGCCTTGGAAGAGAAAGAGAATATTCGGCGCGTTATTGCTGAAAGACGGCCCCATTTGCTGCAAAAAGTGGTCGAAAATTGAGCCTCTCTTGGGCTGGAATGTATTCGAGCCAGCCACGGCGGCCACTTGTCCGAAATCATTTTGAAAACATAATGGCAAAACCTTATCTTTTTAATTAAGCTTAATTCTTGGCCATTACATTAAATTATATGCCTTTTATTTCTTCTTGAAAACCACACGTCTAAAAAAACACCTTTTATATAGAATTAAAAACATTAATTTAATATTTCCTAAAATTTTGTATTTTCTTAAAAAAAATTTCAACACTATCACTTTTTAATATATACATACCTATTTACATATTTTTATTTAAAATTCCCAAGAAAAAGGCATTTGCAGACCATTATTCCAAAGTCAAATGCTTACTTTACTTACATAACTGTAAAATTAAGTAGTGTAATCAAAAGCCATTACACACGCGAAGCTGAGTGGTTTATTAACTGCAGTCAAAAGCTCCTTGCCATGTGACACGTCTGATAGGCAAAACTGCGACATGGGTTTGAATCGGGAATGAAAATCTATACCTCTATGGAAAATTCATAGCAACCATCGCAGCGCGTCGCGTCGTCATCATATAGAAGCATTGTATGATCTTAAGGTTTCGAAAATAAGGAGTCGACAGTAATGACGGTTGTGGCTTTTTGTCAGTTATACGATATCATTGATTCAACCATTTTATTTTGGCATTACAGGATCTGCATAAAGGGCAAACCACATGAATGTAATATGTGATAAAATACATTTTCGAAATTACTTTTTATACAAGGCCTTAAGCTACATGCCTACAAATAATATGCAGGCAAGTGTGAGTGTGTTAACGGCTGCAGTAAGGCTTCGCATATTGTAGGGCTATACATGAACGTGCTTCTTTAGAAATATTCATGTACGAATAGGTGTATGTCATTGCATATTTTTTTTCATTTCAGTTATATCTGGTTAGATAGTACAATAAGCTTCTTATAATAATATTTGAAATATAAGGGAGCCACAATCTTATGAACCAAAATTTGGTTTTTGGTTGAAAAATTCCACCTTTACAGCAGGAAGATGTTTAGAAACTTTAATGGATGAAATTAAAGCAAATAGCTTATTGACAATGGAAGTATCATAGGATGTGGGATAATAATAATTTATAGTAAATATAAATTCAATTGGGTGACAAAATAAGTACATGCTCTTCTGCACCAAGAATGAAAAGAAAAACGAAAACAATGGAAATCTATTGTTTTTGTTTAAGTGCTCTTCTACTTCAAGGCTATGAAATATGGATTACCACCATGGAAGATGGAGCGTACTATGGTTTATGTTCATATTATGAAGTTAAGGAAAATTTATGAAACGAAGTCATAAGGAGATAATCTACTAAAACATTCATTACTTTTTGATTGTTTGGAAAATTTGGAAAATTCTAGTACGCAATATTTCTTGGGCTTATTATATTTAGAAGTTGAAGAAATTGCAAAGGAATCAATTGTGTCTTTTAAATTAGACGTTTTTTTTATGTGTAAACATCAATGGCGGCGGCGGCAGAGTCTAGAGTGAAATAAAAACGAGGACTTTCCTCTTTGTGATTATTTCAAATCACACTTTACGATGTAGCACGGTACCTTTCAAAAATCTGCATAGTATCTGAAGATCCTCTTCAAGGAAATTAGTCCATTTTGGATCCATGTACGTAGACAACAAAACAACGTTTGGACGACTTCACATACGGATCCAAATATGGATCCTGAAAACTGCGCTTGGACAAACGTTTATATTTTCACATATTAACCGTGAGTCCCGGCACTCACACAATTTTCATGCGAATCTTAATAGATCTGAAAAAAACAGTTCAAGAGATAAATCAGTTCATTGTCTTTTAAATTAGAATTTTTATTGCTAACCTAAACAGATCTAGAAAAAAACACTTCAACGAATCTAAGAAAACACTTCAATATAATAGAAAACAATAAAAGCTGAGCTTGAATAAATTAATGTATTTATATATACTCATTGGATTTGAAGCAACATAACCAATAAATTGAATACATTATACAATTTATCTTTAGCCTGGGTGTTTAAAAGTCAATCAACGATGAAGCAGTACCTACCCTTCTACACTGACCCAACGTCAGCATATTACCGTGTCTAAACGACAACTCTGCCTGCAACCCCAGCCACTTGACAACCGGGACTGAACAACTCTAGGACGAGAAAAGAGTCAAAACGACTTAAATATCAACTTTTCATTTATTATATTTATTTTATTCTAAATCTGGTATTTATTTTTGTATACAGGGTGTTTTTTTTTAGACGTGTGGTTTTCAATCTGGCAACACTTTTTTTGGAGTTGGTCTTTTTGACAGCTTTACTCCTGGACAACGTTTGCAAATTGTGCAAAATTTATTACCAAAATAATGGTTCAGATCGCGCAACGCATCAAAAGAAAATTTTGTTCAGCGATGAAGCTCATTTTTGGTTGATTGGGTACCTACTTTACTAAGCAAAATTATCGTATTTGGAGTGATCATAATCCACAAGTCATTGTTGAGACGCCATTAGATCTTCAAAAAGTCACTGTTTTGTGTGCTCTATGGGCTTGAGGACATTGGTCCATATTTCTTCAAAAATGAAGCCGAAGCATGATTAATGACTTTTTCATGTCTGAATTGTAGGATGTTGGTTCTGAACGACCTTTGCCATAATGCAAACGAAACAATCAATTTATTGAAGGAAACTTTTGGTCCACTATCTCGCGTCATGAGCATGTGGCATGGCCTCCAAGATCGTGCGATTTAACACCGCTGGACTATTTTTTGTGGGGTTATGTGAAGGCGCTTGTCTACTCAGATAAGCCCGAGACGATTGACGCCTTGGAAGAGAATATTCGGCGCGTTATTGCTGACATACAGCCCCAATTGCTGCAAAAAGTGGTCGAAAATTGGAGTTCTCGGCTGGAATTTATTCGAGCCAGCCGCGGCTGCCACCTGCCCGAAATCATTTTTAAAACGTAATGGCAAAACCTTATTTTTATAATAAAGCTAAATTCTTGGCCATAACATTAAATTTTATGCGTTTTATTACTTCTTGATAACCACAAGTCTAAAAGAACACCCTTTATAAATAAATTATTTATAAGCCAATTGTAAATAGTAATGTTAAAATTGGATATTTCAAGGGCTAATTACCTTTAAATTTTATTAGACTAATGGATGGGAAATGTAGTAAGGTTAAAGACCAGGCTTGATGTCCATTTAATATGCTAAAGACGATATCAAGACTAACGAAGTATATGTATATAGGCTTAGTTGTATTTTGTAAATTAATTTTTGTTTCAGCCAGCATTCATAAATCATTAAAAAATACTTTTGATACATTCTGCACACACAGAAACAGAATCCATTGTAATCGAAAATTTTCTACGAATCGAAAAATATCTATCACAAACTCATTTGTAGCACATTCGTACTAGCAAATCTCCTACGAATTTCGAAAATTCGTGGAGTTTGATATCACTGAATGCGAATTAAACCAACATTTTGTCATCCTTCTCTTCCTACTTCTCTACGATATTTTATTCCTTGCGTCGTAGTCAGAGTGCAATTGGTTATTTGATTCAATATAATTTTTTCTACGTATTTATTTTGTACGTTATGAACAATTTGGAAAATAACTGAAATCTTTATTTTGAAATCGACAACTTCAAACTCAATTATCTCGACTTTCTCATGAACGATTTTGAAAATATTTTACTCATATAACGAGGTCGTCCTCACCCTTCATTTTATACAAAAAATTCGTTCCTGTACCGTCTTTGAGAAGGGTCCATAGTAAAATAAGCATTCCGTTTGGTATGAAATTTGTAAATGAAAAATAAAAAAGCCAAACTTCGAAAAAAACTCCGACAAAGCCAATATTTGGTGGAGAGTTTGATTTGTATGACCCAAGATTTTCCCCAAAAATTACTCTAAATGGACCAGGGCTCAAATTTGTTTTTGGAGGCAGAATGGGTTGGTAAAGTGTGTTTTTTTTTAGAGGTATAAAACTTTGAAATGGAATAAAAATTTCATGAAATTTACTTTATTCGAAAGGTAATCTTCTGGCATTATAATTTAAATATGATTTCTGGCATATGACCGCCACGGCCGGCTCGGACGTAGTATAATCTGTAGGTCCAATTTTCGACATCGGAAATAACGCGGCGAATGTTGTCCTCCAAGTGGTCCATCGTTTCGGGCTTATCGGCGTTACATACACTTGAGGATTATCATCACTTCATCGCTAAACAAAATTCGGTTATGAAAATTGGGATCAACGCGGCAGTCTTATTTTGGGCCCATTTGAGCACAATTTTGTAGAGTTTCTCAAGCGTCAGTCTATTTATGTTTAAATGCCAAACCAAACTAAAAATAAATCACTTGACAGCTGATAAAATGGCCACCAGTTAAAATAGTGTTGTCAATTTGTCAGATTTGGTCAGTCTTAGAAGCCGTATGCACTACAAATTCCGCCGCCTGAGACCACTGACGTCACAGATCGAAAATGGTAGCACCTTTTAGTTGTTGTTCAAAAATTCAATGAAATTGAAGGCATAAAGAATGGTCAAGTCTAATAAATTGACATTCTAGTATGAATAGTACAATAAATAATAATAAAAACAAATTTTAGGTTATGCAATTATCTACATAAAGATTGAAATTTTGTTTCGTTGCAGCAATTAATTTTGAGAAAAACTTGCACTCGCATTGCGATACCAGGTTTTTGTGTTTTTTTGACAAAATTTGGTCACACCTGTCACACTGGGGTAAAAATTGGGCAAGTCTGTTATTTTTTGGGCTTCGTACAGTAGGCCTGATCCATATTGAAAAACCAACTCATTCAGAAGAAATCCCAGTAGAATTAAACTCTTTGACTTCGAAAAAAATCCAACAATGCTAAGTTTTGATGAAGAAGTCCAAAGCTCATCTTAGACTATTTTAAATTTATTGAATTTTTGAACAACAACAATAACTTAAAGGTGCTACCACCAATTGTGTTTAAATTTAAACTATTGCTTTTGATTTGGATGGTTCAGTTTTTTTTTTGAAAATATCTATAAAACTATCCCAATTTTTTTAAAAAAATGTCAAGGTAAAAAATGTATTTATGAAAATCTAAATACAACATTATTTCGTCAATTTGGTTCGTTAGAGTAAGAGATGAAAAAAGTATGGAAACGGGCCGAGTTCTTAACATTTCGGTGGTGTGGAAATCAACTGATATGGTAAAATGTATCCGTATTACTTTTACAAAAAAAAAAAATATTAATTTTCTGGAATTGACTGCTCGAATAGTTATATTCAAGGTTAAAATAAGGAAGAGATTTACAAAAGTTTTAACGTTGCACGTATTTTTACTTGACAAAAAAGGTTTTCGCCCAAAGTAGGTGTGCTATCGGCGTAAGCAAGGCTGCATAAATAGTACTTTTATAAGCAAATTGTGACAAATTGGCATGTTTAGAATCACTTCCAATGGTTACCTTATATTTTCCTAGATCAATTCAAATCGATTAGTGGATTGTAAGTTATGTTATTCGAACAAAGCTAAAGGGTTTTCCAATAAGAGGTGTTATTTTGAATAGCCCGCTATTTCAGTAGCTGTCACTTTTGAAGCTGTCATTTTTTGACATTTGACAAGTAGAAACTACGCCATTAATAAAACTGGAACGATTCACGTTTCAACAACGCATTGAAATTATTAAAATTCACTAGAAAAAAGGTGAAAATTTGGCAGAGACGGTTCGTAAAACTAAAACATTTTTGGGTCGTCGTGAAGCACCTTGTCGGACCGCAATACAGAAATTGGTGGACAAATTCGAGCTGTTGCGACAAGTTAGTGATGTGAAGAATAAAACCCGTGCACGTCGCTCAAGAACAACTGAGAATATTGCTGTTGTAGCCCAAAGTGTTGAAGAAAACCCAGGTTTGTCCATTCCTCGTCGTTCTTTGGAATAAGGCATTCCACAAACGTCATTACACCGTATTTTGCATACAGACTTGGGTTTTAAGGCTTATAAAGTTCAGTTAACACAAGAACTCAAGCCGGCTGATCATCAACAACGTCGTGTCTTTGCTGATTGAATCCTTGAAATGCATGAAAGTGATCCGGAATTTCATCGAAAAATCATCTTGACTGATGAGGCCCATTTCCACCTCGGAGGCTACGTCAACAAGCAAAACTGTCGCATCTGGGGCTCGGAAAACCCAAGAGTTATTGTTGAAAAGCCTCTCCATCATCAACGCGTGACTGTTTGGTGCGGTTTATGGTCCGGCGGGGTCATTGGACCTTACTTTTTCGAAAATGAGGCTGGAGCAACAGTTACGGTCAATGGATTGCGCTATCGAGAGATGATTAATGATTTTTTATGGCCGGAATTGGATGGTATTGATCTGGACAACGTTTACTTTCAACAAGACGTCGCTACGTGCCACACAAGCAATGAAACCATCGATCTTTTACGGGAAAAGTTTCCGGACCGTGTTATCTCTCGAAGAGGTGATCACAATTGGCCACCGAGATCTTGTGATTTAACACCTTGCGACTTCTTCCTTTGGGGCCACGTGAAAGATAAGGTCTACGCCAACAGCCCAGCGTTATGGAAAATTTCATGAAAGAATATGGTCCTGTAAGCGTGGTCGTGGCGGCCATTTGGCTGATGTTGTGTTCCATTATTAACGACATACCTTCCTCTTTATAATGAAATAAACATCCGATCATTTATCTCAAAAAATGCCATTTTTCTTTGAATATCAAAATAACACCTCTTATTGGAAAACCCTCTAAATCAATTAGGCCTTTAGAAGCGTGACTTATCCATCTTACTGTACTTAATAGTTTTATTTCAATAAAAAATGAACACATAAAGCAGCTTAAGGCTTTTTAAATAGAACGTGCAGGTATACCTGCGACTCATTTGTCAGTTTTATTTTTTTGTTGTTTCAATTAAATTCACGAACTTGATTGTTTATTCAACAAGAAACATCAAACGATTAACTTTTAAGTATAAAAATGTTTAGGGCTCGTAAAAAAAAAAAAAAAAATACATCGTCACAGTGGCATGGCACATTATTCTGCGGATTGCTAACAATCCACACAAAACAAAACAACAACTGCAAACAAAAAATTATTCCGTCCTCATCCTTCATTATGGTGCATAAAAACCAAATCTAAAACCAACCATTTCTGCCCGAAATGCCCCATCAATTACTTAAGCCGTGTTACCGTCAGTGTCCTTTTATTGCTTTTAATCTATTTTTCATAGAATTTAACGATGGAAACGGCACGGCAGTTGAGTGAATTTTATTTGTCGGTGTGAAGTTTGTAATTTAACTGCGCATTCCAAAAAAATAAAAACCCAGGGTTCAACTCGCACTTAGTTCTTTGTTTTTATATATTTTTTTTTTTGTTTTTGTTGTTTTTGTTCTCATTTTCACTTTGCAGGCGAGTACTTTTTGAGAGTTTTATTACTTGAAGTCCAGAAAAGTTAACAATTATTATTATATTATTCCTCATCCAGAGCTTAAACTTTGGAGTGAAAAACACACATATATACATAACATGCCATGGATATTGTATTTGGAAATTGTGTATCAGCTTACGTTTATTTTTGTTTGCACCGAAGGTTTTAGAAATATTTTTAATGAGTGCACAATATGGAATTTCAAGTCTTAAGCATTATAGTTGTTTTTTTTTTTTTTTTTTCTGTCACGAGTATTGGCTCTTTTTTTTTTGTTGTATGTGTGCACTCAAGGGGTTATGACTACCCTCATAATGATAAACATAGTGCGAGCGTTAGGAAAATAGGGAACGGTTTAATAGGAGATACCGATGCACATTGGTTTTGAATTTCTGGATATTACAATAGGAGGGAAAAATAGAGCTAGGCAAAGCATTCCACATTTGAGTTGTGCGGCTAAATAAAGAATCTCTGTACTTGACTGTACCTCCGAAATTGGGCTCAAGGGTAAGCTGATGTGCAGTCCTAGAAGCGCGAGTATTACGGTGGAATTGTTTTAGGGGAGGAATGCAACTGGCTATTTCGCTAGAACACTGTTTGTAAAAATAGCGATAGAATAAAGAAAGACAAGAAACACTGCGGCGGCGGTGTTCCAGAGTAGTAATTGTATCTGTTATAATTATTTTTATCACCTATCATTTTAAAAGCTCTATTTTGAATTCTGTCCAAGAGATTCAAGTGAGTTATAGGAGCACCTGCCCAGATCTGGGAGTTATACTCAAGCTTAGGACGGATAAAGGCTTTGTAGATTATAGCCAGATCAGAAGGAGAGAAAAATTTCTTGCATCGCCGAAGAAAACCTAAACATTTAGCAGCGTTTTTGGAAACGTTAAATATGTGGTCATTCCACAAAAGGTGGTCTGTGATGTACATTCCCAGAACTGAAAGCTGTTTAGTTTCTTCAATACAAGTACCGCTCATGGAGGGTGGGTTTCGCTTCAACGACAAGAGACAGCATTGAGTTTTTGAAGCATTAAATTCTACGCGGTTTTTGATTCCCCATTGGACAAAGCTATCAAGATCAGAATTTAATGAGCTTATCATACGCTGCCGCTCAAGTTCCACATCCGAAGGACAAGGATGTGAATCTAGAAACGAATATGAAAAGCTGAGGGTACTGTCGTCAGCAAAACAATTTAAGGGATTAGAAGTTTCAGACAAAAGATCATTGATGAAAATGAGAAAGAGAGTCGGAGACAAAACGGAGCCCTAGGGCACACCAGCATTTATGTTATGAATACCAGACTTAAAACCATCCAATCTTCCAACGTTATTAATATTGTTAAGTTTGTTCCATTCTTTTTTGGGCAAAAATGGGCAGTCTGTCAATTTTTTTGGAGTGGGGATAAAATCCTCTTAGTGAGAAGAAAAATGCCAATAAAGTTTGGAACGCTGTGTGGGCAACAATTGTTAACACTTTTTAAAGGTCAAAACAAGAATCGACTAGAGTTGCGGATATATACAATCAATATTTTCAATAAATCATTACCAAAGCAAAAAATGTTTCCAAATTTTCACGTTTACATTTTATTGTGATGGAAGTACAATTTTCTTCAATTCACCATTCAATTATAAAACATAATTTTTATTCTGGTGTCAAAAAAGTATAAAAATCAATTAATTTACTTATAGATTGAAAAAAAATACAATCTAGCACAACTACCAAAATAAAAATAAAAATAAAAGTAACACTTCGGCAACCCTCCAGCCAACAGCTTTATTTTCATTTTTTTGGTTATTTCAATTTTAACTGACATTTTTTGACAGAACACAAACTTGCCGATTTCTGCCCAAAGAAATTTCTTGGGCAGAAAAAAAAATCTAGATTACGTGTGGTATGATCTTAGTGCTGTTATTACGATATCCATTTCTATATATATTTTTTATTTTAAATTAAAATTGAAGAATATTGTTAAAAATAAAATCTAATAAAAATTAAATTTGAACGAAAAAAATAATAACAACCTTTTCTTCTGTTTTATTGAAAATCTAAGCCTACTAATTCATTTTGCTTGGTGGGGGCTCGAGCCTCCTGAGCCCCCCCTAGGTACGCCGCTGACTTTCCTTAGAGGGGAAATTAGAGTTTTTGCTTTAGCTCGTCTATAACGATAAACTGTTAGCTCAAAAATGTCTCTTACAATTTTATATTATGTAATATGTACCTAGTATAAGTCGGTGGCGTAAGGTTAGAGCGTATAAAACTGCCATGTTGGAGGTCTGGGTTCGATTCTCAGCCTCAACCACCTAAAAATAAAATCAGCTACTGCCTCTTGCTATAGGAAGTGAAAAATTCTTCAAGAGTATCTCTTGTCCTGAATAAGTGCTTCTCCCTGCAGCTTTTCGAATTCGGCAGAAAATTGTAGGTCCCCCCCATTCCTGGAAACAAAAACCCCACACACACAGGAATATGGTTGTGAATTGTTGGTTCTAGTGCTCAACGATCTGTCGCACCACCATTTATTTATTTATATGCAATAAACAATGTGCTTTTAAGGAAATTGCGTTTCCGGTTTTTGACATCAATTTACATACATAAAGGTAACGGAAATAGGCTTTCAACGTTTTTTTCATAAAATGGTCTGGTTGGAACGATTTTTCTATAATTTTGCAATCGAATGCTTTTTCAAAAAATGTTACATTTACAAACTTTGAATACAATATTTTTAAACAAAAATAATAAATCAAAAAAATAAATTTGCTTAGTAGGTTCCTATAGGTACTCTGTTAATATTTGCTCGCTAAAGTTATCAAAATATCATGTATCTTCAATGAGTTTCTAATATTACAATTATTAATGAGGAGAGAAAGTTCTTGCACTCCAGTCGTGCATATTTTTTTAACAACGCATCTAGTAAAAAAAAATTTCAAAATTCTCGATCAATAAAAGGCTCGGAACAAATTTTGAAGCCGTTATTTAAAACAAAAATTCTTGCTTCATTGTTATAATTTCACAATTCAGACTAAGGCCCTGTCATGCTGATTTCACAGTGAAGTTAGCAAATTAATATTATTGCCCTACTCTAAGGCTGCTACTGTATTTACATACCTTGTTTTTATGTATGTAACTCGGATACCCCTAAACCAATTGATCATATTGAACCAAGAGCTTTTTTCTGAAGTTTGTTAAAATTTAACCAAGCAGTTTGCCAACAAGGCCCAACACCACATCCCACTATAGCCGGGAAGCCAAAAAATTATTTTGTTTGCTTGTTTCCTTCCTTAGTTATTGACTTCATCTCAGAATCGTATAGTCGGTCTGATTTAAAAAAAAAATTAGCTAACAAAAAATGATATCAATTTTTTTAAAAAGAAACTTTATTTGCAATGGACTTCAAAACCTTCAAAAAATTGACCTAAAATTTGTAGGCAATCTCCCTATCACAGGCTATCACTTATTAAAGACTCGAAAACTACTGAACACTGAACCAACTCCTCTGAAATCGACAGTGTTTGTTTCAATAAGCGCTGGAAAAGTCTAGTGGTTTTTGTTGAAATTGAAAATTAAATTTACTTGTTTTGTTTTCTAATAGCTGGCTGTTCTATGTTACTTAAATTAATATTTTTATTTATGTGAACAAATAAAGATTTGTATTTATTCTTTTCAAATACCTTAAACACAAAGGACGTGTTTTTCATCAGTTTATGGGCAGGGGCGATTTCTGGTCTTGAGTTCTGGGTTGGCTACAAAATACATGAGATATTCATAAATATGATTTAAAATCACGAAAACAAAAACAAACCAGCATAAAAGTGTTCATATATGCGTTTCGCCCCGATGTAATCTCGATTCATTCGGGAAAATATGCGTCAAGACAAGGTGTAATGGTCATCTTCTGATGAGCCCAACCATTACATCGGGGCGAAACGCATATATGAACACTTTTATGCTGGTTTGTTTTTGTTTTCGTGATTTTAAATGATATTTATTAAAATAAACGGTGTTCAGGATAAAACAATTCGACTGTTAACAGTCAAATATTCCTTCTACATGAGATATTAGCTGATGCACAGCACTTAAAGCCGCTCCATTTTATTAGTATACTCCAAAAAGATTCACGAAAAAAGCGTCCGAGTCCAGTAGTAACTATATATTCCCAAATGATAAATAACATCTGTTTGTATCGAGTAAAGTTATTTTTCAGTAAATATGCTATTTATTGGATATTTGAAGCATAAATTAGGATTCATAACTCTGTATAATAGATACCTTTTATTTCTTAATATTCAAGTTTTTATTGATTTTCTAGGCTCGAAAGTAGCGATTTTCTCTCACTCTAAACCAATTTGCATACCCGCAACTTTAACTGAAATTGTTTTTAGATTTTTTTTCAAAGTTTCAATGTAAAAACTGATAATTTTTTTCACAAATCGAACAAATGCCTTGATGATAGTATTTAAAGACCTTAATCATAAAGATTAATGCAGAACTATTTGAATAATCAATTTATTAATGAAGCTATGTCGATCTGTTTTTTTAATTAAAATGCATTTTATTTGCTAAAAAAAACATTTAAAATAATTCTAGCACCTCTCTTGTGGGCTTGATGGTAAAACATTGTAAGAAATAATCTTAGAAAAGAGGTTAAGCAATAAATAAGCATTTTTTGTTTTTTCAAATTGTGAATTTTGTCATCAACTTTTGAATTTAGAATACTGTAAATCCAATTGAGGGGTGACTTTTTCACCCTTTTAGTATAAAAATGCCTGCCTCTACTCAATGATGTTTTTTACATAATGTAGCGTGTTATGTTGGTTTTACTCAGGTGCCTTAACATTGAAGATCCAATTAGTAGAACGAGAGTTATGATTTATTATATCAAATTCGAATTGAAACATTCAATTCAGATAACGAAGTTCTCCACTGGTGGGTTCTAGTCGGCAATAGTCCAACCAGGTAATTTCAATGCAATTTTTTTTGATTTTTCGATCAATTTAAAATCAAGATTGTGATAATTATATTCCACTTAGGATAATAAGTAAGGTATCGAAATAACCGTAATTTTATTTATATGCAAAGTTAATAAAAATTAAAGATATCCATTTATGCACTCAAGAGATATGAGTTCATAGGTGAAAGCGCTCGAAAATTGCCGTTATCACCGTTCAAGGCTATTCTAGAATTATAATTTTTTGTATTCATATTAAGATCAGTAATTTCTACCATCTGCCAAAATTTCAGCCTTATACCATCACCCCTTAAAAAGATAAAAAATCAAATACTACATTTTGTCTCGCATTTCTCTACCCAGTTTGGCTCTTTTATTAGAGCCCAACCTTTGTGAATATTTTTTCGGTCTGTTCTTAAAGAAAGAATGAGACAGCACATCGGGAAAAATAGTGTAGTTTGTATGAGATTTGATGGCGCAGATTTTGTAGCCAACTCAACACGAGCGAGATACTTTGTATGACGTGACGGTGTCCATATTGGACTATGGGATTAATATAGCACGTAGGGGTTGTAGTGATTTGAATAGGTTTTGCTGGTTTATAATGATTTAAACGCATAGGGATGTTATGTTTTTTGTATTTAAAATAATGTTCAGTATCTAAGTTTTAATACAAATAATTTGTTTGTTGTATGTAAATTTAAGTTGAAATTTTAGGTTTGGCGCCGCCAAACTAGCCAACTGAGAGGAATCGCCACTGGTTATGGGTCCAGACAGCGCCGTAGAACAATAAAGAATAATAAATGGAAAAATTTGCTAATTTTAAAAAAAATAACAAGTCGTCTACATAGACCGTTAAAATAAGAATTTCTTTTGGATTCTTATTTAAAACATATACACATTGCTCAGTTTTTTATTTAATTAACCCAAATTCTAGCAAGACTTGATTGAGTTTAACATTCCACATTCTAGCCACATTCTTTTCCAAAAATGTTACATAGTCCGTCATATCTGGTATGGTTTACGCTTACGTGTTGATCGTCTAGGAATTTGATGTTCATCTTTGTTGTTATCCTCACTTGAACTGCTTTCTAACGATTCAAAATTATCTGACTCAGATATTTGTGTTAAGTCTGTTTCATCTTCAACCATTGTTTCAGCAACTGCATTTGAGTTTTTAATAATAGGATTACTTTGAATACATATCCTCACTAAATCCTGATTATTTGAATGCTTATTTTCTTCATTTGTTGTGTCTTTATTTTTAGGACTTGAAAAATACACATCTGATCTTCTAGAAATATTACGTCTCGGCTTATGGTTTTCTTTCTCGTTAATGGATCATAAAATCTGTAAGCTTTGGTATTTTCACAGTATCCTATCATCATACATTTTTCCGACTTTGAATCCCACTTTTGTTCGCTTTTCTTTTGGTACCAAAGCCATTGCTACACATCCAAATACTTTTAAATATTTCAAGTTCTATTTAATTCCGGTCCATATCTCTTCTGGTATATTATTGTTTAAATTCTTCCGTGGTGTCCTGTTCAAAAGGTATGCAGCTGTATTAGTTGCTTCTGCCCAGTAATTTTTTTTTAAATTTGCATCAGTTAGTAAAGATCGTGCTTTTTCAACTAGACTTCGATTCATACGTTCAGCCTTACCATTTTGCTGTGGATTATATGGTGCTGATGTTTGATGAATTATGCCGCTTTCTATGCATATCTGCTTCATTTCCTTGTTTATAAATTGTAGTCCGTTGTCTGATCTCAATTTCTTAATTTTCATGCCTCTTTGATTTTCTGCCATTATTTTGAATCCCTTAAATATATTTGAAACTTCAGATTTACTCTTCATCATATATACGAAAAAATTAAAAACTGACCAATGTATATATGTTATAAATAAGAATCCAAAAGAAATTCTTATTTTAACGGTCTATGTAGACGACTTGTTAATTTTTTGGACAAACGAAATTACACGAAATTCTTTGGTAAACCATCTTAAGAATAATTTCAAAATGAAAAAACTTGGTGAAGCAAAATCATTTTTGGGCTTGCATGTTCAATATGATAAAAAAAAAACAATATATTTTAAAATTACTAGATAAATTTTGAATAACAAATTGTAATCCAGTTTCATAACCAATGGATTTAAATATAAAATTGTCAAAAGAACAGTGTCCTGCAAATGATAAAGACAAATTTGAAAGCTCATTGGGAGTTTATTATTTGCAGCTAAGTTGACGCGACCAGATATATGCTATGCAGTCAATTATTTGAGCAGATTTAATAGCAATCCTGGATATGAACATTGGTTAGCGTTAGCGGCAAAACGAATTTTAAGATAGATACTTGAAAGGGACAATGGATTTAAAATTAACTTACAAGAAAAATGAAAATGAAGATTCCAAAGTAAAAAGGCTATTGTGATGCTGATTTTGCAAATGACAAAGATGAAAGAAAATGTGTAAGTGGATATATATTTTTAAAACAAAATGGCGCTATTTCCTGGGGATCAAAGAAGCAAATAACAATTGCACTGTCTACCTGCGAAGCTGAATACATGGCAATAGGCACAGCCGTCCAAGAAGCTTTATGGATCAAAGAATTGGAGGAAGAAATTTTTAGTAAAAAAATTGAAGCAACAAATTTGTTTTGTGACAATCATGGAGCAGTTCATCTGGCAATTAATGAAAACTACCATCAGCGAACGAAACATTTAGATGTCTGGCATTATTTTGTTAGAGATACTATAGTTAATAATAAAATCAGACTTAAAACGGTTTTTTTCAGATAAAATGATTGCTGACATTTTAACAAAACCTTTTCCTGGACCTAAAATTACAATATTTAATACCTTAATGGCACTTGGTTAATTTATTTAATTTCAGTGAGGATGTTGAAATTGAAAATTAAATTAACGTGTTTTGTTTTCTAAATGGGTGATTTTTTAAGAGGTTTAGAACTTTTTTTAAAAAAAAAAAACACAAAAAATTCGAAAAAATTAATGAAATATTTATTTGAATCGATAGTTTGAACCTTGCAATTTAATGTTTAAAGATAATTTCATGCAAATGTTGACCGCGGCTGCGTCTCAGGTAGCCCATCCGCTGAGTTCAATGTTGGCATACTCTTTCACACATATCGGCCGGTATCTCACGAATGAATGCATGGATGTTGGCTTCCAGTGCGTCAATCGAAGCGGGCTTGTCCCTATAGACATTAGCTTTGACATACCCCCACAAAAAATAATCTAATGGTGTCAAATCGCACGATCTAGGCGGCCAATTGACCGGCCCGAAACGTGAAATTAACTGTTCACCAAACTCGCTTCGCAATTGCGCCATTGTTTCGCGTGCTGTGTGGCATGTGGCACCGTCTTGTTGAAACCACATATCATGCAAGTCAAGAACTTCCATTTCGGGCAAAAAAAAGTTTGTTATCATCGCTTGGTAGCGTTCACCATTGACAGTAACGCTGCGATTCGCATCATCTTTGAAGAAATAGGCCCAATAATGCCGCCGGCCCATAAACCGCACCAAACAGTGGCTTTTTCGGGATGCATTGGTAGCTGTTGCAATGCTTCTGGCTGATCTTCACTCCAAATGCGGCAATTTTGCTTATTTACGTACCCATTCAACCAAAAATGAGCCTCATCGCTGAACACAATTTTTCGATAAAAAAGCGGAGCCTCGGCCAGCTTTCCAAGAGCCCATTCACCAAAAATTCGGCGTTGTGGTAGGTCGGCTGGCTTTAGTTCTTGCACCAGCTGTATCTTAAAAGGCTTTACGCCCAAATCCTTCCGCAAAATTTTCCACGTAGTGCTGTAACAAAGGCCTAACTGCTGGGAACGGCGCCGAATCGACATTTCGCGGTCTTCTGTCACACTAGCTGATAAGGCCGCAATATTTTCTTCACTACGCACAGTACGTAAACGTGTTGGTGGTTTAATGTCCAACAAAGTAAATTTGGTGCGAAATTTGGTCACAATCTTCCGAATAGACTGCTCAGAAGGTCGAGAATGCCGATCATAAAATGGAAGCAGCGCGCGATGAACATTTCGAACCGAGCACGAATTTTGATAGTAAAATTCAATAATTTGCAAGCGTTGTTCATTTGTAAGACGATCCATGGTTAAATTGCAAACCAAACTGAAGCTGTTTGACAGTGACACAAGGTACTAAACACACGTCAGCTGTCAAAACCAGTGTTGCCAAAACCAAACCAGTTAAAAAATCACCCTTTAGCTGGCTGTTCTTTTTATTTATGTGAACAAATAAAGATTTGTATTTATTTTGTTCAGATATCTTAAACACAAAGGACGTGTTTTTCATCAGTTTTAGTTAAATCCGCCCACTACCAAACAAGCAAACATTTTGTAGCTTTAGCTCTCTTTAAAACCTAAAAATGACATGTGTATTTTTTTCTCAGTTTTCTTACACGCCCAATTTTCTTAAATTTGAATTGTCTGTATATATTTAAACTACCTATAGAGGGAGGTTGTAATAGCGTTACTCTAATGCTGATGTATAGTCTTCAACTTGTTTGTTTTAAATAATTTGTATACGTCCAATGTCCATGGAAAGTTTCATTTCCATTCACATAAATTTCCTCTCGCATCCTAATCTTTCCTTTGTGTAGGGTTCTTTTTGATCTTTTAAGTGTATACTCGTTAGTACTTTTACTTACTGTAAGTTAACAACAAAAAAACACAGCCTCGCACAATTATTCAATCCGCAAAATGAGTGTATGTGTGATGCTGCCTACATACATACATAATGTATGATATTTTTATGTAGATTATATAATATATAATGTTTTCTTAAACAGTCGCCTTTTCCTGTATCATACAGAAAATATAACCAGGCTTAAATTATGGACAACAGAGAGCAACATATATTATTCATCACTTTCCGTTGTTTAACGCAGATCACGTTTTTGTAAAGATGGCACGCGACTTCCTTAAAACAATTTTGTTGAATTTGTCATGGTTTCTGCGGGTACGAGGATAGTACCTATACATACTATAAGACAATCATTTACCGCACTACCACAACCGACTGCGCCACGAATCTAATTCTGTTAGTCTTTCATTAGTCCATTATTCCAAAAATAATTTAGTTTTACGCAAAATGTGGCACCTATACCTCTCTACTAACCCCGATCCCGAATATTTCAAACGGTGCTTTTAATTATGGTATCTCATTATTTTTCTCATTAAAATTTGTGAACGAGGGTTTCACGAAAGAGTAAACCAATTAATCAAAAAGTACCATAAAATAATTAACGATGAAAGCATAATATTAATTGATTTTAAACTTTAAAATCCAGATTTATGCATGACATCAATTTAAACTAGACAGTTTGATTTGATAATATGTAGTTATCTCAAGTCCAGCTGCTCCTTAAATTGTACCAAATTGCTTTTAAAAGTCAATAATAAAGGTATCGTTTATAGTACAGGGTGTTTTTTTTTTTAGACGTGTGGTTTTCAATCTGGCAATACTTTTTCGAAGTTGGCCTTTTTGACAGTTGTCACTTGATTTATGCTCAATTTGATTTGCCATTTTATAGTAAACAGATTAACTCCTGAACAACGTTTGCAAATCGTGCAAATTTATTACCAAAATAATGTTTCGCTTTGCGAAACGCATTGCGCGCTGCGTCCAATATTCGATGAAGATCATTTTTGGTTGTATGGAGTGATCATAATCCACAAGCCTTTGTTGAGACGCCGCCGTTACATTCTTAAAAAGTCACTGTTTGGTGTGCTCTATGGGCAGTGGCGTAACTAGGATTTTGCACTGGGTGGGGCAAACATTTTTTTTTAGATGGAAAAAAATCTAAAGCAAAATATGTTACAGGGTGATTCGCATAAGGTAGGACAAAAAGCTAGGGCGTGTAGATTGGGTCAAGTCATGGCAAAAATTTTATAAGAGGGCGGGGGGGTTTTCCACCCGTTTATATGGGAGGGCAAATTTTCTAAAAAAAAATATTAAGAAACTGGTATGCTATACGTTTTTGCAAAGCTTGAAATCTCTTCTTTTATTTTCTTTTTAAATAATGTTGTTTTAGTGAAGAGTTTTTGAAAAAATAATTTTCAATCTCAAAATTTTGAAGAAAACATATTTAAAAATTTTGTTCAAAATTGTACGTTATTTTTAATATTTAGTGCTCTTATTAGTTTTTTTTTCAAACGCCAAAACCAGACGCTAAAATCTCTTCTATAGTTCTTTAGAAAATTAATTATAACAAAAATAAAATTCCCTTTCCGTGGATTAAGTTACTCTAAAGATCCTGTTTACACTACGTATGTAATAGGTAGTAAAGTGGATTTAGTTATTTTCAATTTTCTTAAAAATTACAAGACATTTAAGCATCCAGTTTTCTGTTTTTGACTAAACATTTATAAGAACATTGAATTTTTGAATTTTGAAAACAAAAATAATAACTAACAACGTACATTTTTGAAAAAAGTTAGTTTGAAATTCTTTTTTCATTTTTTTTTTTTGAAAACTGAGTTTGAAAATTAATTTTTCAAAAACTGTTCCCTATAAAACAACTTAATTTAAAAAGAAAATAATAAAAAAAAAGAGTTTTCAGTGTTTAACCTTGAATTGATAGGAGGAAGCACTTAATATAGTTAAATTTTGGAAAAATAAGAGATTAAAAATAAAATTAATTTCACAAAAAGTATTCAGTCAACGTTGATAAATGGAAGTTTAGCCTTAAGAAAAGTTATAACGAAATAAAGTGAGAGTCGTTGGCGTTTTTGAATAATTGTTTTTCTATTTTCATAAAATTGCCCCCCTTCCACCATACGATTCTTTTTTTTTTGTTTTGAAGTATCTTATGCACTCACTTACCTGCAAACAAATTGCCCACTTTGCCCCCCCCCACCCCCCTAGGTTACACTATTGTCAATGGGGAGAGGGAATCATTGGTCCATACTTCTTCAAAAATGAAGCCGGCCATAATGTTACAGTCAATGGGGAACGCTATAGAGCCATGATTAATGACTTTTTCGTACCTAAATTCGCGGATGTTGAAATGGACAACCTTTGGTTATAACAAGACGGCGATACATGCCATACAGCCAACGATACAATCAATTTATTGAAGGAAACTTTTGGTGAGCGTATTATCTCACTCGCGTCATGAGCATGTGGCGTGGCCTCGAAGATCGTGCGATTTAACACAGCTAGACTATTTTTTGTGGGGTATGTGAAATCGCTTGTCTACGGAGATAAGCCCAAGACGATTGACGCCTTGGAAGACATACGGCCCCAATTGCTGCAAAAAGTGGTCGAAAATTTGAGCTCTCGGCTGTTATATTTGATAGGCTCTTAAATTTTATTAAATCTTCACACAATAGGTTTTCAAATTTGGCTAAACGAATTTAATTTAAAATCTTGAATTAATAAATATCTCTCAAGTGTTAAGTCTAGAACACTTTACTATATTGAGCTCTCTAAGCATTAGAATTAATGCAAATTAAAATCATATAATGGTACTTAGGCTATAGGTACGAAGGTATGGTGTAAATGCATCATCATGGAAGAGTCATCTATGTACCTTTGTGCAATCAATGTTTGCAGCAAGTTAACTGCAGCACACATATTGAATGTATGTATACACACTCAAATATACATTATATATGCTAATATGTATGTCAGTATGCCAATAGACACAAGCTTGAACGTACCTAGGTACCTACTCCTGCAGTCTACACAATATCATTCAGGAAGCCAATTAAGCATTTACGGGTATATCCCTTGCTACCTTATGAATGGAATATCTATATTTATACCTCGTATACCCGTAAAAAGGGAAAAAAGCAAAGTAACCAAGATAAAAATGTATCTAACCAATTCAGTTAATGCTTCAAGTACTCATATACATACATACAACATGAATAGTATATATGTGTATGTAAGTACGGAAATATATACAAATAAATACGGTATCTAGAGGAGATAATAATAAATTATATTGCTGAGAGTAGAAAGTATATTTGTTCTTTTGTGGCACCATATCACCAAGCCAATTAATTTGTTTCAATGTGGTCAACATATAGTACAGCCTGCTAGATGTAAACTCCGTTTCCGGTTGGTAAGAGTACTTCTATACGAGTACACACAACACAGTATACACTAACAAACATATCGCAGTAATTTTTTTTTTTTTTTATTAATGCTCAATATCATTGAAACCCATAGAAGGATCTAGGTATTTGTTTTCATAAGTAGGTCATTAATTATTGAATTAGATATTTTCTCTCTCAGCTAATTTAAATAGCATAAGCAAATATTTATTGGTCATAGATTATTTTCCGATAGTTTGGTTGAATCTTTTCTATATACATACATAGTATATAATTTAAAAAAAATAAAGAAAAACATTTTGAAATAAAGCTTCCAAATCAGGCTTTGGGATGATAATGAGCAGAGTTAACAAATACATAGAGAAACCGACCAACACGGAAGTCGTAATCGAAATGTTTAGATTTGAATGTTAAAATTGGTTAAATAAGCTAACATTTTGCTACACAAATAATTGGATGCGTCAAATAATGTTTATACTTCTTAATCGAAGCGTGGATGTAAAACAAATTCCATGTTCGATATTTTAAATTCAAAAATTTTATAAATCTGAAAAGAATATTGGTATACTCATACAGCCATCCCGGGACTTTGCACTTAATACAGTTTCTTAAATTCAATACATTAAATGTGAAAATGAAAAATTTCAGATTGAAATTTTGAGCATTACAAGTAGGTCCCAAAAAAAAAGAGACAGCGACAGAGTTCCCAAAAATTAGTTTCGACATAAAAAAAAAAGATCAGAGCAATAAACTTAAATTCAATGTTGTATACAGGGTGTCCCATATTGAATGGTCCAACAAACTGAAACTAGTGTTCATGACCACTCAAAATCTAGTAACTTTTGTTCATACCGATCACGAAAATGTAATAGAGTAGGTACATTTGTGTGTGTACAAATTGTTAATGTACAAATTCAAATTTTAGCAATGGTAAGAATAGTGTTATATGAACACCACTCCACGCCATCGCCACTGTGTTATGCAGGCGCGGATCTAGGATTTCAGTTTGAAGGGGGTCACGTTGCCCGAGGACAAATCAATGACAAAATGATATAAAATGCATGGAATTCCTGGAGACGAGAAAAGTATCAGTCGCTTCCCCCAAACTGGTTTTGACAGCTGACGTGTGTTTAGTACCTTGTGTCACTGTCAAACAGCTTCAGTTTGGTTTGCAATTTAACCATGGATCGTCTTACAAATGAACAACGCTTGAAAATTATTGAATTTTACTATCAAAATTCGTGCTCGGTTCGAAATGTTCATCGCGCGCTGCTTCCATTTTATGATCGGCATTCTCGACCTTCTGAGCAGTCTATTCGGAAGATTGTGACCAAATTTCGCACCAAATTTACTTTGTTGGACATTAAACCACCAACACGTTTACGTACTGTGCGTAGTGAAGAAAATATTGCGGCCGTATCAGCTAGTGTGACAGAAGACCGCGAAATGTCGATTCGGCGCCGTTCCCAGCAGTTAGGCCTTTGTTACAGCACTACGTGGAAAATTTTGCGGAAGGATTTGGGCGTAAAGCCTTTTAAGATACAGCTGGTGCAAGAACTAAAGCCAGCCGACCTACCACAACGCCGAATTTTTGGTGAATGGGCTCTTGGAAAGCTGGCCGAGGCTCCGCTTTTTTATCGAAAAATTGTGTTCAGCGATGAGGCTCATTTTTGGTTGAATGGGTACGTAAATAAGCAAAATTGCCGCATTTGGAGTGAAGATCAGCCAGAAGCATTGCAACAGCTACCAATGCATCCCGAAAAAGCCACTGTTTGGTGCGGTTTATGGGCCGGCGGCATTATTGGGCCTATTTCTTCAAAGATGATGCGAATCGCAGCGTTACTGTCAATGGTGAACGCTACCGAGCGATGATAACAAACTTTTTTTTGCCCGAAATGGAAGTTCTTGACTTGCATGATATGTGGTTTCAACAAGACGGTGCCACATGCCACACAGCACGCGAAAAAATGGCGCAATTGCGAGGCGAGTTTGGTGAACAGTTAATTTCACGTTTCGGGCCGGTCAATTGGCCGCCTAGATCGTGCGATTTGACACCATTAGATTATTTTTTGTGGATGTATGTCAAAGCTAATGTCTATAGGGACAAGCCCGCTTCAATTGACGCACTGGAAGCCAACATCCATGCATTCATTCGTGAGATACCGGCCGATATGTGTGAAAGAGTATGCCAAAATTGGACTCAGCGGATGGGCTACCTGAGACGCAGCCGCGGTCAACATTTGCATGAAATTATCTTTAAACATTAAATTGCAAGGTTCAAACTATCGATTCAAATAAATATTTCATTCATTTTGCGTCTAGTGGAAAAATTTGAATCCACAACCACAGTACAAAATGTTCCCGTGCCAGTGAGACAAAGAAATGCCCGCAGTGTCGAGAATATTGCTGCAGCTGAGGCTTCAGTTGCAGAAAGCCCAAATGTGTCTCTCACACGTCGTTCTCAAGCGTTGGGCATCTCTGTGACGTCGTTGTGGCGAATTTTGCAAAAAGATCTTGGCCTACATCCTAACAAGATTAAATTGACGCAAGAACTGAAGCCGCTTGGCCACCAGAATCGTCGTATGTTCGTGAATTGGGCTGAGCAACAACTCGAAAATGATTCGGATTTTCATCGAAAAATCATCTTTAGCGATGAAGCTCATTTCTGACTGAATGGCTTCGTCAATAAACAAAATATGCTGTATTGGTCAGGCAGCAATCCACACGTACTCCATGAGTCATCATTGCATCCCGAAAAAATTACGGTTTGGTGTGGTTTATGTACTTCTTCCGTGATGATCAAGACCGGCACGTTACTGTGAATGGGGATCGCTACCGTTCAATGATAACCGAATATTTTTGGCCCCAATTGGATAATATGGACTTGTGAGGACATGTGATTCCAACAGGACAGCGCCACAAGCCACACAGCGAATGTCACAATCAATTTATTGGAAACCAAGTTTGAAGAACGTGTTATCTCACGAAATGGTCCAGTCGCTTAGCCGCCTCGGTCGTGCGATTTGACACCGTTAGACTATTTCCCGTGGGGCTACGTCAAGTCTATGGTCTATGCCAACAAGCCAGCGACGATTGATGAACTTCGTACGAATATCGAACGTGAAATTGCAGCAGTATCGGCCGATTTATGCTTGAAGACCGTCGAAAATTGGGTTAAGCGTCCGGACTTCTGCAAGCGTGCCCCTGGTGGCCATGCAAAAGAAATCGAGTTTCATACATAATGGCATCAAACTTACTTTCACAGGAATAAAGAATTTTATTGATATCTAAAACCGTTTTTGTTTTATTTAAAAAAACTTTTGTAGCGCTCTTATTGAAAAACCCGATACTTATTGGAAATGTATGTACCTAGTTATATTGTTGAAATAAAGGTTGTCATGGTCAAGGTCTAAAGAACGTCACTTTTTGTCTTCTCTATAATCATTTTGTTAGGTTTGATCTAAATCTTGTGTTCGAATTTTTTGGACAAATGCATAACTTGCCATTTATCGCTATAAAACTTGTTCCTTTATATTCTAAGAAATACCTATGTACTTTCCATATTTTTAAATTTTAATATTTAGAAACTGAAATTATTCAAATTTCTAAGATTTCCTGCATCTACTTTCAATCCTGCATCTAACCTGACTGTTGTAGGTGTATAATATGCAATTATATTCCTTTCCCAGAAGAAAATCTCAACCCTAACAACGCATAACATTACAAACAACAATAAAAAAAAAAACTTGGCTTGGATGATAAGATTAGATACGCCAGTGCATTCATGAGCTTGTCGTGGCAAGTGAAAACTGATTATTATTCTTCTGCCTTACATACTTATGTACATTCCTTCTTAATTGTTTTCATAGAGATACCTACACTATTTCCTGTGTCTCCTCGCTGTTCTTAGCATGTAAGGTTGTATGTGTATGGATACGATAGTTTCATATGTATATAGATACTTATACCACTCCTATAACAAGTAGTTGTGAAATAAAAAGGACGACGATGACTATAGAATAAATAGAAAACTTAAACTACGCAGTATGCATGCCAATTACCCATTTTGCTAATTTTACATTCCTTAAAGATTTGCGTGGGTCTGGAGAAGTGTGTTCTCTATCTATTGGTTCATAGTATATGTATACCGTCACCTTATCTCCTCTTGCATATCCTTGTAGAACGAACAATATTTAATTAAGTTCAATGTATACCCACTATATGTATATCTAGGTTTAAACAAGACTTTAACCCTCCTACATTATAATAGTGCTTGTTTTTTCTGGTTTTCCGGTCGTAAGGATATGCCGTACACCATTGCAATTGAATAACACACTTACGATTTTATGTACACAGAATCTATTGCGAGGATTTATGTAGTCACGTATCATAGGCCGCCTAGCTACCGAGCCACCAAGCCGCCATCTTCCCATATATATGTACATAGCTATGACGTAAAGATATGAAGATTATTATGAGCAGAGCATCTTGTGAACAAGCTCAACTCTTTGGATTCTATTTTCTATATATTTAAACCGAAAAGGAAGTCATATACAGAGAAGGAAAGGAAGACAATCGTATGGGCACGTAAAGCGATTAACTTGCTCCGTATAACGAACTATAGATAAATGAGGAATTATGAGGATTATGTAATTACTCCTATAAAACCAGGAAGAGAAAATTCCCCGCTCTAAGTACAAGTTAATTGTAATTAATTAGGTGGATCAGTGGTTAAAGATTGTACAAGTATATACCATAATCGTTTGAACACAACTTCATGTTCTTTATATCTATATCTTTGAGAAGGGATAACAAGCTGTTTTTTTTTTTTTTGTTGCGTGAGATAATGTTTTGTAGTTTAACATGATTTAGCTATTAATTGAATTCCTTTTGAGGCAGGTGTAGTTCTGGGAAATTGTTAGGAAAACTAAACTTCCTGGAGTCCTCTTAGAACACATTCAGTGAATAAGAGATAATTAATTAAATCTTAAATTTTTCGTTGATCCAGGGTTTCAGACATTTATTTCTCCAAAAACTCAGACTCAAGTTGTTCCCCACGCCGCATCCACCACCCGCCTCTATAGGTATTTGAGAGAACGGTTTGTTTTGTTGACATTAAGTAGAGGTCCTTGCCTTATCATCGGCAGTATAACCAACTGCGAGGTAACCTATTCTAAATAAAGGGTTTTCCAATAAGAGGAGTTATTTTGAATTGCCCGCTATTTCGGTAGTTGTCACTTTTGAAGCTGTCATTTTTTGACATTTGACAAGTAGAAACTACGCCATTAATAAAAATGGAACGATACACGCTTCAACAACGCATTGAAATTATTAAAATTCACTATAAAAATGGTGAAAATTTGGCAGAGACGGTTCGTAAAACTAAAACATTTTTGGGTCGTCGTGAAGCACCTTGTCGGACCGCAATACAGAAATTGGTGGACAAATTCGAGCTGTTGGGACAAGTTAGTGATGTGAAGAATGAAACCCGTGCACGTCGCTCAAGAACAACTGAGAATATTGCTGTTGTAGCCCAAAGTGTTGAAGAAAACCCAGGTTTGTCCATTCCTCGTCGTTCTTTGGAATTAGGCATTCCACAAACGTCATTACACCGTATTTTGCATAAAGACTTGAGTCTTAAGGCTTATAAAGTTCAGTTAACACAAGAACTCAAGCCGGCTGATCATCAACAACGTCGTGTCTTTGCTGATTGGGTCCTTGAAATGCATGAAAATGATCCGGAATTTCATCTTGACTGATCAGGCCCATTTCCACCTCGGAGGCTACGTCAACAAGCAAAACTGTCGCATCTGGGGCTCGGAAAACCCAAGAGTTATTGTTGAAAAGCCTCTCCATCATAAACGCGTGACTGTTTGGTGTGGTTTATGGTCCGGCGGGGTCATTGGACCTTACTTTTTCGAAAATGAGGCTGGAGCAACAGTTACGGTCAATGGATTGCGCTATCGAGAGATGATTAATGATTTTGTATGGCCGGAATTGGATGGTATTGATCTGGACAACGTTTACTTTCAACAAGACGGCGCTACGTGCCACATAAGCAATGAAACCATCGATCTTTTACGGGAAAAGTTTCCGGACCGTGTTATCTCTCGAAGAGGTGATCACAATTGGCCACCGAGATCTTGTGATTTAACACTTTGCGACTTCTTCCTTTGGGGCCACGTGAAAGATAAGGTCTACGCCAACAGCCCAGCGTCGATTCAAGACCTCAAAGATGGAATTCGTGAGGCTAGAGGCTATCGAGGACATAGGGCAGCCACTTTGCGATTTGGTTATGGAAAATTTCATGAAAAGGATATGGTCCTGTAAGATCCATTATTAACGGCATACCTTCCTCTTTATAATGAAATAAACATCCGATCATTTATCTCAAAAAATGCCATTTTTCTTTGAATATCAAAATAACACCTCTTATTGGAAAACCCTTTACAACAAGCACACATATATAAAGGGTCCGCCAAATAACTTCTTTTGTTTTTTGAAAATGAAAATGGGTGTATCGGCTTTTCAATGTATGCGTGCGGGTTTTCTGTGCCCCAAATGCGACAATTTTGCTTGTTTACTACCCGCCAAGATCAAAATGAGCTTCATCTGAAAAGATGATTTTTTTTTGGCAAAATCGGCATCTTCTCTAAGTCGATCGCAAGCCCACTTAGCGAAGCGTATACACAACCATATTCGTTCAGCGGAAGGATAAAACTAATTATCTGTCAAATCAGACATGAGCTAAGTGTTACCATTCACGAAATAAGCAAGTTGACAAAAAAAAAAACGTTAGATGGCGGACCCTTTAGTTAATAAATCATTTAAAAAAAAAACAATTAACTGCTATTAATTTCTATCGGATTCAACTTCCTCACACAAAAATGTTTTAAAACAAAAGTTATAGTAGATAAATAAAACAAAAGCCCCGTGTCCGAATTTTGTAAATTACTGACCTACACATTCCTTAAGTGCTTTAAGAATTGTTTATAGGTAGCACTTTAATAGATTTCACATCATGTAGGTATATCAATGTCATGCGCCGTGCCCTTGCTATATCCAAATCGATAGCTGCTTCCCAGCGAACACCCACGCTCCTGAAAGCAGCAGCACAGGCACAGCATTCCATCAGACAGAGCAGCCGGTGTATCGTTGTATTAAAGTCAATGACGAGTGAAGGTGTGGTGTGAGTGAAAAACTGTGTGGCTGTGAATGAGGTAATCACTTATTTCTTGACATTTTTTTTTGTTCCCACCGAGAACCAGCGGGTATACGACAGCTTTCAGTGTATATCAACCGTAGTATTGGATTCATAAAATGTCTGCCAACAGACAGATGGTGTTTTTTATGTATTTTTATATTTTTTTATTTTCAGCAATTTACATTATAAACGTTTTCCTCAGAGGATGCCTGTGCCTGGCCTGGTATGTTTAAAAACGAATTAAATTCTAATCGTTTATGTGTCACTTGCATTGCTGTGGGTGTCTGCTTAACGATAATTTAAAAAAAAAAAAACAAAACAAAAAAAATCCTACACAATCGAAAGCCTAATATACATAAATCAATACAACCGCCTGCCGTGAGCTTTGTATATGTTGTGTATAATTTTAAGGAAAGTTCGCGCGTATCTGTCTGGATGTGATATCAATTGACTTCGAAGTTCTCGAAGCAATAAACTTTCATTTATGAATTAATTTGTGTACAACAAGAGGGTTAAATTTTCGACGACATGCCGGTGCCTGTGCCTATTTTTGAATATTTAAATGACAAGGGACATTTTATAGAAAAATATCAACTGTGACTAAGGCGAAATTTTAGTAGGTTTTGGATGAAGACTAACAAGCTTTAAAAGCATTTCTGAAGGAAATTTAATTAATTTTATTATAAGAGAGAGAGAGAAAATAAATAAAATTAAATGCGAGAAAAATATATCCTGCGAGAAATGTATCATGACAGGAATATATCAAGTGGGAAAGATATAATGCGAAAAATATATCATGCGAGAAAAGTATCTTCCGAGAAATATATCAGACGATATAATGATATCTCTTAATATATGGTGTTTTTTTGGACGTGTGATTTTCAATCTGGCAATACTTTTTTCGGAGTTGGTATTTTTGACAGCTGCTGTCATTTGATTTATGCTCAGTTTAGTTTGGCATTTCATAATTAATAGACTTACTCTTGAACAACGTCTGCAAATTGTGCAAATCTAGTATCAAAATAATGGTTTGGTTCGCGGGACACATCACGCACTGGGTCCAATATTCGGTCGACATAATCGCCCAGCAGAGGCGGTAATTCGAGCAACCATGGATCAGTTTCACACCAGGTTTACTCTGGTTTATAATGCGCATCCTCAGAGACAGTATGCACCGAAGATGCTATTACTGCTGTGGAGGAGAGTATCGAAGAAGACCCGAATGATTCCATCCGCCATCGCGAGCGACAATTGGAGCTGTCAAAAATTGGGCCTCTCGGCTGGAATTTATTCGAGCTAGCCGCCGTGGCTATTTGCCGGAAATAATTTTTAAAACATAATGGCAAACGTCTTTATAATAAAGCTAAATTCTTGGCCATAACACTAAATTATATGCGTTTTATTTCATCTTGAAAACCACACGTCTAAAAAAACACCTTTTATATCAAATAAAGTCATTTTAATTCCACCTCAACGGCTGGGCCGATTTTAATGATCCCTAAATTTTTGGATTCTTCTTCGCCCTCGAGACCAATAACTTTTAAAATATCGGAAAAATTCACTTTTATAGGGTGAAATGGGCTAAAATAAAAAAGACGTATCCGATTGAAAAAACTCTACCTGCGTTTAAAAGGTTATTCTTAGGAAATATCTTCAAGGGTATTTCTTTTTAAGTATTACTATTTGTTCAAAATTTTACTATTTTCAGGAGGGTGAAATGGGGTAAAATAAAAAATTGTTCGATTTAAGAAATTCTTTTGGGGCTTGAAAGATTATTTTGAGTGGATAGCTTTAAAACTATTCTTATTATAAAAAATTTGGTATTTATAGGGCGAAAGGAGGAAAAACGACAATTGGTATCCGATTTCAAATATTCTGTTTGTGTTTGAAAAGTTATTTTAAAAAAATGCTATTTATAGAGTGAAATGGGAAAAAAAATAAAACAGTGGTTTTCGAATACACAAATTCTTTCTGTGTTCGGAAAGCATTAGAGGTTGGACTTAGAGGATCATTTTTGTACAAATTTACCCTTTCATAAGGTGAAGTGGTTTAAAAGTGGTTTCTTTCATAATTTTTATACGAAGCTTAGCTTTGTCTACCTATATGCGAAGCCGGGCAGGCTAATTAGCATGATATATTTCAAGCACGATAAATTTTCTCATGAAATATTTCCGCATGATATATTTCTAGGATAAAAGTTTTCTCGCATGATACTTTTCTTTCATTTAGTTTTCTCGCATGATATATTTCCCGCATGATTATGTTTCTTATATTTTGGTCAGTGATACAAATGATATTGCTTTTCTGAAAAACCATTATAAGTACTTACTTTTCGAAGTGATTTGCATATTAAAATTTCCTTAGATTGTGTTCCAAGATCGGGCGCTATTCGGTTATTGGATGTGATGCACCAGTATATATTCGGCTTTCTTTCAAAGCCTCGTTAATTCAAAAATGACAGTTAAATGGATATAAATTAAAAAAAAAGTCACTGAATTCAAATAAATATACCATCAATGCCTCGTGACGTCGATCATTTTGCCTCTGTCAAACAGTATAATGTCGGAAGTTATTATTTTTGTATTTAAAACATATAATTTATTTTCAAAAATAATAGAGTATAATTATTTTATTTTATTTTATATTATTTCAATTTAAATGATAATATACAGACATGAGTCCAATTACATACTAATATTATAATTAAAATAAATACTAATTGAAAGAAGGAAAGAGAAGAAAAATAGTATTAGTCTTGAGTTTTGAATTATAAATTCTATTAAAATTAAAATTAAAATTAACACAATTAAGTAGTTTTTATATTGCAACTTCATAGACAAAATTATTTTTTATTTATTTTTCAATAATTTATTGTTTTTTTTTTGTTGGTGAGGCTTGTGAAGCTAACTTTAGTTAAGTGTTGGGGTTCTATTTGAAACGATTTTATCAATAACTGAAAGTCTTAATTTGAAAATTTTAAGTTCGTCTAAGTTGATATCATGAAAGATTAGATTATGATTATTTTGAATTCTGTATATAGTGGTGATTTATGCATTAAATTAGTTATTGGTGTTCTTAGATAGAAAAAAGGATGTTGATGTCTGAGTTGTGCGTATGGAACGCAAAAACAAATATTTTCAAGTATATTAGCGTTATCTATCAAACCATGTAGTATTTTATATAGAAAAATTTCATCAGTGCATAATCTTCTTTCTTCAAGTGATAAAAACTTTAACATTTGAAGTCTTACATTATATTCTACCTGAGGACCATTCATTTTAAAGAAAAGGTACTTTGTAAATTTTCTTTGAACAGTTTCAACTCGTTTCGAATAGGTTAGATAAAAGGGGTTCCATATTGTGCTTCCATATTCTACTATGGGTCTAACCAAAGAATTAAACATAGTAGTATAAGATTTCTCATTACAAAACCAAGCATTTTAAATGCTCTTTTGGTTATAAAGTTTATATGTGAAGAGAAAAGAAGTTTCGAATCAAAAATTATGCCGATATCCTTTATTTCGTATAACCTTTCAAGAATACACCCATTAATTGTATTATGGAAAGTTGGTGTTGTATAGTTTTCTAGTAAAGGATATTGTTTTGCATTTATTTATATTTAATGGTAAACTATTTTCAAAACACCAGCTTTCTAATAGTGTCAGAGGTCATTTTGCAGTTCAATATTGTCACCTGAATTTTTAATCACCCTAAATATTTTTGAATCATCAGAATACATTAAGCAAGGTGATTTTAGGTTATTGGGAAGGTCATTTATATATATAAAATGAATGTAAAAGGACCTAGGATAGTACCTTGCGGGATACCCGCAGGCTGATAATAAGGTAAAGATTGGCTCCCATTAAAAATTACCATATTTTTTCTGCCTTCAAGATAAGAAGAAAACCATTTAACGGTAGCATTATGGAAACCCATTTTGAACATTTTATTTAAAACTATTTTATGTTGCGTCCACTTGGTCACCATTGTCAGGAGCACATGCAATTGTGTCTGTAAATAGATCAAGGTTTGTTATGGTTGAGCGCCCTGGAACAAAACCATGTTGAAAATCGCTTTTAGAGCTTTTGGTTTGAGGAAAGACCTGATTATACACAACATTCTCAAAGATCAATGCTAAACTAATGTCTTCGTTTTATTTGCAAGGATGAGATTAGTTGTCCATACATTATTCAGCCGCCACTCTAGCTTAGGTACAGTCCAATTTCTAATTTTTTCTAACAGATACCTTTTTTTCTAGCGATATGGACTCATTTGAAAATAAACACATTGACTAGAAATTCTGTCCGCAACAAAACTTTTTTTTTAATTAAAAGGCAAAAAAAATGTTTGGTTTGCTTGAAATTGAAATGCAAACCTATAAATACAAATTCATAAAATTGTCTTCTTAATGATTCATTCAATACTCGATGAAATATTTTGAATACTGTACTTTCCCAAATTCCTTTAACAATTTCACTCAAACAAAAATTCCAATTAATAATGCACTTTGCATTTCCTGAGTAATTTCTTTAGAAAAATTCACTCAAACAAATCACCGACATGTTGTGGCGCCAACCTTTCAATGCTCCAATTTAATTTATCGTATAGGATAAAGCACTAGCCAACTGAGAGCTGAGACAATCTGTTCAATTTTATCAGCTGTTTCCCTCATTTTAATAAATGAATGAGTTTCATTTCAATTCATTTCGATTCATTATAGAAAAATAAACTGGGAAATTCACTTCTGCATTCATTTTCCCATCCACAGAAAATGAGAGAACATTTCTCTCAAATTCATTCACGCAAAATGAACGAAAAACGTATGAAATGAATTTAAATTTATTTTTCCCAAAAAAAAAGCTCATTGCTCGAATTTTCCGGCACACGGGGATGCTGCCAAGAGAGATCTGTAACAATTCAGTCTTACGGTAAATTTTCCACCGGAACGTTTGCATACAAAAAACCCTAATACCGTTTGAATGAGGAATAACTATTAAGATAGGAATCTAAATACCTATAATGCAAACCTAGGTCACGGCTAAATCTTTGGTGCGTTCCGCCAAAAAGTTGTTTATTTTTAAGCTTCGGTTCGTGATGAGTTACGATTCGGTTAAGGATTTTGAAATCCTAAAAAAATATACAAACGAAAAAAATATACTTGATACATTTTTTGTTCATAATATTTTTAAATTTTCGTACCTAGAACAAAAAAAAGTATCTTAATCATGCGACAAGGCCGCGACAAACTATGAGGGAATTAAAAATATAAATACCTACCCTTGTGTGTGTATATTCATTTCGAAAGTGAGACAACATAAATTAAAAAAAAAATTCTTTAATAATCCTTGTGCCAAAAAAAAGTTTGATAAAAAAATTTTGTTTTCATCTTGTTTGAGTGCCAACTTCTGAGAGAAATAATCGCACACGAAAACTTCTAAATAAAATGAATTACCCATCCTGTCGTCTGCGTTCTTAAGTGTTTTTTTTTTTTTTTTTTTTTTAACGACGCGACTACGACGCTTAACAAAAAATACACCAAAATTAAGAATGAAAACGTAATTTTTGCTATTTTGTTTTTCTTAATTTAACAAAAAAAAAAAATGGAAAATGTGTCTGTTATTCTCGGTTCAAATTCGAAGTGATTTGTGAGTGATTGCGGAATTTTTATTTTTATATTAGATGCTCGATTTAAAAAAAAAATCCATGGTCATTAATTAGTCTGGTTAAGAAAATAAAAATATTTAGCTGCAAAAAGTTATATAAATTTCATAAAAAAATATTAATTGAAAGTGGATGTGGAAGTGGAAGTGAAACATTTATCACAAACTTTGAATGTAAAAAAAAAAATGAAAAATAGAAATGATCGTCCTTGCAATCTGTGTTAATGGTACAGCTTTATTGGAAATTCTGTGACCACCACTGCAACAACAAAAAAAACATATCCCCTCTAAAAGGAGGACACACACGTCTATATTGCAGTTTTTATTCATTCATAAAATTTGCGGACAGAATCGGCCGTATTTTTGAAGGTTTTCATTCTACAGTGCGGATTAAGGTACGTATCTTTTGTCCACCTGCTGGCTGGTCCATATAGTATATCCACATAAAAAGGACTGGAATAACATAGAGGTAGAGGAGCCTGCCACTGTATTATGTCATATGCTTGCCCATTGTGCTGGCCACAAACGTAAAGTTTTGCGGTTTTTCTATAGAAGTAGGCCACCATCAACTTAGCATGTCATTACCGTTACCACCCTTGCGATATTATTTTTTTTTTTGTATTTCAGACTTCTCTCCCTCCTGCTTTATTCTTCTGCAATGCTTTAATGTTAAATAAGGCTCCTTGATAAATGAACATTTCCATGCCTACTATTAGTGCCTACACACAATTTGTTAGGGTTAGCCTCTTTTTGCAGTAGAAGGTTTAAATGGGTGGCTTTGTCTCTCCTATCCTCCCTTATTTTATGGTCTCGGCCTCTACAGTGTTAAGTTTGAAAGACGAAAAGGATGTAGATATAAATGTATGTTGATTGTGCGGATACAAATAAGGAGGAGTAAATAATCGTAGCTTTTTCTTGAAGAGGAATTTTGGTTTTGGTGTATTTATGATGACTTATTTATGACTCTCGGGAGGAATAGAAGAAGGTTTTTTGGCTTTGATTTATTGGACTAAGCTTGTTAGACTGGATCGAATTATAGGGGATGGGTTTGAAAAAGTAGGGGTATAGACAAAGGTAGTATACTTATACTAATAGGGATTTGTTAATAAATCCTGTTTGTGCGCTTAGGGAATTTTTGTTTATGGTTTTTTAAAACAATCTCCTTCTTAAAGGGGTTCTTATAAGATTTAAGGATTTTAGAAAGTGATTCAATTAGAGAAGTAGCATTGAGAGAAGAGGTATACGTTTGACCCACATACATATTTTATTTATTTTCTGATCTGCTAGTGAATACTTATGTTTTTTTTTTTATTGAGAATTGTGCACTTAAATTTGGGAATTGTGGTATTTAAAAAAAACAACATGCAAACCCAAAATATGAACTAAAAAATGGCAAAATAAAAAAAAAGAGAACTTTTAATAGTTTGCTTGAAGCCTACGATGTATATTTTATGACTGTTCTTTTTTAAGAACAAGACAAAAATTTGCGGTTTTCGGAAAACGATATTGAAATTTAATTTTTTATCAGCGATATAAGATTATAATAAATTTATTTTATTGTAAAACAATAAAAACATCAACGAATATTAAGAAAATTAGAAAGCCAATGGCGCAAAATTTTGGATGATTTAGGATCGTGTTAAAGCATTTTTAGTGTGATGCTATGTTAAAAAGAGGACTTTCAAAATTTTAAATGAGTTAGAATAGTATACTATCTTTTCAACATTTTACTAAAGTTAAAATCACCAAATGGCTATTTCATCTTTTGAGTATTATAAAGGGTCCGCCAAATAATTTTTTTTTTTTTTTTTGAAAATGGCGCAAAACATCGATTGTAACTTCGGCTGTGTGGCACTCAGCGCCGTCCTGTTGAAACCAAATGTTGCCAATATCCTCCTCTTCAATTTTTGTGAACAAAAATTCGTTCAACATGGCCCGATAACGATCGCCATTGACTGTAACGGCCACTCCTTGCTCATTTTCGAAAAATGGCCCAATTATGCCTCTGGACCAAAATCCGCACCAAACAGTGACTCGTTTTGGGTGTATCGGCTTTTCAATGTATGCGTGCGGGTTTTCTGTGCCCCATGTGCGACAATTTTGCTTGTTTACTACCCGCCAAGATCAAAATGAGCTTCATCTGAAAAGATGATTTTTTTGGCAATCTTCTCTAAGTCGATCGCAGGCCCACTTAGCGAATCGTACACACAACCATATTCGTTCAGCGGCAGGATAAAACTAATTATCTGTCCAATCAGACATGAGCTAAGTATTACCATTCACGAAATAAGCACTAGTACTGCAAATGATAGAAAATTTTTCCACAAGATCTAACAATATGATATCTGTTGCGTAAGTTGACTTGAAAACACATCAGTATTTATATGTATTTATTTAATTGAGGTTATCGTTGGTTCGCACATCATTAAATCATGAGAGAAATTCAAATGTTTTTTCTACTTATTCTACAATAAAGGTCGACAACTGACACTGATTGATGGATGTTTTGACATTATTCGTACCACATAGCGCCTTCGATATTTCTTTTTTTACTTATTTCTCCCCAAATATATATATACATACCTACGGATAATATTAATATGAAAAATTGAGTTTAAAATATGCAAAATTGCCAGGAATTGATATTTCCAATAAGGGTCGTCAACATGAGTGCAGAGACACAAATATGACATATAGACATAATATGATACCTATTTTGAATTCCCTCTTTCCGTTTGTTTATCATTCATAGCTGGATTGATGGATATTTAAATAATATTTTATAGCGCTTAAGTTTTTTACTTGTGTTAAGTCTATTTAATAGTTCTATAGATATTGATACAGCAGAAATGTTTAAAATTGTATACTGAAGTTTTAAATAGAGTGATAACAGAGGTGTCCAGTGTCGAGGCCTCCCTATCCTCTTTTGAAACTCTTAAACTTGATCTGGAATTGACTTTTGAAAGATTTCTCTGTTTAACATCGCAAAACAGGCTGAACCAATTTGACCCAACTTTTTGCAAGAATTTTACGATCAAGCCTTTTTAGTTGCCCTGGTCGTATGGAAACAGATATATGGATACCTACCTATATATATCCCAGATAGCGTCAATTATTTGTTTGGTATTAATGACAGATTCTCAAACTTTTCAACTTTTTTGAAAAGTGCTTCTCTTGAATAAATGTCAACAGTACTTTTATATGTATCACGCTACGGGCAAGAAAAATATTGAGTATTTTTTTTGGAACTTATCTGGTTGATATAAATAGGTGTATTTCATTTGCATAGAGCGGGATATGAGAAAAAAAAATATGCACGACTGGGTCGCACGAACTTGCTCTTATGCGCGATCACATTGTGGTTCTATAGTCTGAAATAAATTAGCTATAGGAGTATATATTTTATCCATTTGCCAAATCTTAGTTTAGTTTCAGTTGGTATTATGTGAGTATACAAAAATTAACAATATAGGCTAGTGTTGCACATTTGCAATATGCATAAAAGGAAATTATACTATTTAAACTGGTAAATTGTTTTAAATCAGCAAAATTAGAAAGAAATTGATTAAAATACTTTGAATCCGTTTTAACAAAACGCGATGTACACCATCTGATTTCTTATATAAATCTTTATTTATGAGAAAAAAATTTTGAATATCGTAGGAGCGGTTTTAAAAATAATTAATTTTTTATATATAAAATTTCGTTAACATTTTTGAGAAAAATAATTGGTACGCCAATTTAAAGCATTTATTAATGTTGCGTTAAAAATTGAACTTCACAAAAAAATCTGCTACCAGTTTTCGAAATATCGAATTTTCAAAAAATAATTTTGATTTTTTTTTTAAAAATCCAAAAATCATTTTTTAGAAAATTTTGATACGCACTTTTATTTATATTTGTTACAAGCTTCTGTATACAATATCTAATTTTATTCGGTTGATCAGATGTTGAGATAGTCGAAAATCAAAGAAACCGTTCTATGAGAGGTACTGTTAATAAACCTAAAACATAAACTTTAAAAATTTTAAATGGTAGATCGTACTAATTTTAACACACAAAAAAACTTTTATGAAAATCGTAGGAGTCGTTTTTGAGAAACAAAATATTTTTCATAACGGTTTTTTAACATTTGTATGGGAGGCACCGTTATTTTTGAGTATTAGAATAATTTTTGTCAAAAACCTTCTAGATAAAGTTAAAAAACTGTTATTTACCAAGTTTAATGAAAATCGACCAAGTCGTTTTTGAAATATTGAGTTTTCAAAAAAAAATATTAAAACTTTTTTTAAAAATCTAAAAAATATTTTTTTGAAAATTTTGGTACATAATAATATTTAGAATGTGTCAATACTTCTTCATAAAAAAATTGATCAGAATCTGTTTAACCGTTTTCGAGAAAAGCGAAAATCAAAAAAATGGTTCTTTGGGAGGTACCATTAATAACCATTTTTCGGAACCATTTTTTTTATTAAACAGCAACTTATAACTATTTAAATTTATGGAGTTCTTAAAAACAAATTCGGTAGCGCTGGATTTGAGAAAAATAAGTTTTTCCTTTTTTGCCAAGAAATTTTGTATGACAGCTACTGTTAATTTTGGTCCTAAAAAAAAAGAGAAAAAAACGGGTGGGGGGAATGTCCAAAAAACGCTAGGTACCAAGTTTAAAGAAAATCAACCCATCCGTTTAGGCTGTAGTCGAACCGACAGACAGACAGACAGACAGACAGACGGACGTTTTTGCGAGACCCACTTTTTTTGACTTCTCTATCATCGTAATGTAAAGTTTGATCAAAATCTCGAGTTCGATTTTTTGTACGAATCCATAACTTCCCATATAGTACCTATATCGCAAGTAAAAAATGTGAGTCTCATCTGTTTTCTAAAAAGCCTATGGGAGACGAGACCATGCATTTTTAACTGAAATTTCCTGGAAAATTTCGTTTCTCTCGGTGGAAAAATAAGTAAGCTGCATTTTAAAACAATTTTATTAGGAAATTGAATTAATCAATGATAATACAGTAAAAACTCCCTTAGCCGAACAGCGGCCGACACGTTTGCACACTTTTGTCCTTCTGGGAGTTTTCGTCCAAAGAAAAAAATATGCACGATTTGATCGCACAAAGTTGCTCTTGTGGTTAAATTCTGTATGTAACCCAACATTGAAGATGCATGATGTATATATTTAACGAGTAAATATTAAAAGAGTCAAAAGCACTAAAAAATTGATTGTTCGTTTGATTTTTTTTTTATTTATAAAATAATGTTTTCAAAAATTTTTGAATTCATTATTGTTTAAATTATTGAGCAGCATCAGATTGCAAAATTATAACAAAATCGATTTAACCATGGCAAAGATATACGAGAATAACCGATGAATACCTAATTCCGTAATGTGAATTTTTTGAGAAAAACCTGATATGCAATTTTCTTAAAAGTGACTTGGTTATAACAGGCACGAAGTTTAATTAAAATCGTGAGAGCCGTTTTCGATAAAATTTGAAGAAACCAAAATATTTGTATGGCAGCTAGCCATTCTAGATGAGCTAAAACAAAAATTCAAATTTTCCATCTAGCGAATCATATAAAAATGATCTGTACCAAATTTCATGCAAATCGGTCCACCCATTCATGCTCTAGCTCAAATTACAGTGGACACACCGACGCGACGCACACACACAGACGCTTAGACCGACGGATGGCCTGACGAAACCCACTTTTTCGTACTTCTCGATTATCATAGTGTTAGTTTTGATTATAACTTTGAAATTTGTATACTTGCCCTATAGAGCAAGTAAAAATACTAAAAATAGTTATAAAGGGTGTTTTTTTTAGACGTTTGTTTTTCAATCTGGTAATACTTTTTTTGGAGTTGGTCGATTTTTTTCAGACTTAATAAGGGCTTAATCTCTAAGTGGCTTTAACTAACTTACTTTAGATGGATCATACAATCCAAGATGGACTACGACCTTTTCCAACCAGCTTGGTCTCTATAGCTAACCAGCTTCAGTTACGCACACCAATTTGGAAGAAGTTGTTCTACACTTGTGAGACCCCTCCTAAGGTTGGGTCTTCCTCTGCTGTGAAGAGACCATCAAGGGTTAATTCGAAGACTCATCATTCTGGTGCGTCGGTATATTCATACGATCCATGTTTTCCAGCCAGGCTTTTATTTTATTTTTACTTACCTGCACGCTGCACCGTCCAATATGTTTGTTCAAATTTTTTGACAGGTTGTTTATAGAAGAAGTTAAATTCGATAATGAGAAACCGTTTAATATCGAAATACTTCTCTGACAGCATATTCATAGGAAAATGTATAGATAGGACTCAAGCCTCTTGACCTGTATGTTGAATTGTTGAGTCACTCTCTTACATGCTCAGAATCATTCAGTCAGAAGATATTTAATTGATTTATACTACCTTGGGATTCTAGTGCTGGTTGATTTAGCTGTGAAAAGCTCGAATTGGTCATACACTTAGCTAAATGGTAAATAGTCTCCAATCCAAAATAAAAAAATAAGATAAAATAAAATAAGTCATTTTGCATTTTGTTAATAATAAAAACAATATTGTTTGAGTCAACCTATCCCGTAGTGCAAGGCTATATTCTGGTCTATAAGTGATACTGTACACAAATTCACTAGTCCTACAACAGTTTGAAGCTGTGAATATTGTTTTGGCAAAACAAAATAACATAACAGCCACACTGTTCCTTTCCACTGACCTCTATTTATAAAAAGAACGCTTATGAATAATATAATACCATCCTTTTGAAATGTCCTTTTATATTTTATTCCTAAATAAAAAAGTAAGAAACTTAAAACCTTAGTAGATATTATTTTTATAACACTTCTTCTCTCTCTAAAAAAAAATATAAATAATCTGTGCCATCTTTTTATATCTCTTTAAAAAAAAAAATCACAACAAATTTACTACATTAAAAAGCCTTTGAATAAATAAGTTGCCTCATAAGGAAACAGCTTGAGGGAAAAATTAGGAAATGTTTTCCCGAGTAGGTAATATAATTTTATTTTCATATACCTACCTACCCTTCCACGAAAAATCCACGTAGGTATAGTAAGTTAGGTAAATTCCCTTCTAACTCCCTCCCAATCTGTGCAAGGACACCTTTTTAAACAACAGAGCAAATTGTCTTCATAGCCAAATAAAAGTAAAAAAGGTACGTAAAACAAAAAGAACAATTTTTTTTGTCCCTGTTTTAGCAAGAGCTTTTTTGAAGTAAAAATAAAATAAAATAAAACAAAATAATATAAGAGAAAATGAGAACACACAAAGATGAAAAATATTTCCACGTCATTTCGCAAAAATAAACACACAAAAAAACGAAGGAAGGAAAAATGTTATCTTAACAAAGTCCAGGACATCCATAACACAACACAGCAAAGCATAAGCATGTACACAAACCCAAGAAGAAGTCATCCTTTTTTGTTTTTTTGGTTTGGAAAATATGGGATGAAAATATGGCACACTTCACAAAATGGCAATATCACCACAAACTTTTCATCCTGTCACATATTCCCCTCAAACAAACCAAAAAGTCAGCCGAGGATGAGTCGAATTGGCATTGAGGGAGTCCTTTTGCTGTTGCTGTGTACAGCGTACAGTGTATACGGAGATACCAACAAACCTACACACTTGAATGGTAATTCATTTAAATATTATTACCATATAAACCCCCGTTTTTCGCTGACTTCCTTACATTGCGGTTTCTACATTCACAGTAAAATTCAAAATACCATCATCGTTGTTGCTGTCGTTGTCATCATGAGTCCACAATCCACATAGTCATCCTTTTCATGTCCTGTTTAAAGTCCTTGTGCGAAAAGGCAGAGCAGAACGACTCTTGTGAATTTCACAGTAGGTACATACCTACTCATATACTCAGGGGAAGTGTAAAGTTTTGAATTTTATAAATGACTGACAGAGGGAAATGGATTCTCCGGTTGTTTCCGGTTGTTGTGGATGTGGCGCTTTTGCCATTGCTGCAACTTCAACTATACTGTCAAGTATACCGTATTAACAAGTAATCGCTGAGAGTGTGACTGAGTCACCAAAAGGCGTGTGCTATCAGGCCAACCATGCATATCCATAGTAACACGCACTGCCAGCACTGATGATGAATGACACCATGAGAGGTATAAATGATGCTCATTTCAGATGGTGTCCTATAAAATTAATAATAAAGAAAGGACGAAGAAAAACAGGGAAACTTATACCCCAACTTCCTGAACCTTCAAATGGAGCTAAGATCCATGTACATAGGTACCTACAGCGAGTATACGACCTATCCTAGCGAGTTGGCTTTAATTATTTATATGTTGTCAGTTTTTGTGCTTGTGTCCTCTTCTCGGTCAGTAAATATGTTGCTTTCTTTCCTTTGTGTATTTGTTTTATTTATTAAAAAATGTTCTCACAAAGGAAAAAAAAATTAAAATCATACAAAAACAACAAAACTCTTAAAATTAAATCTGATCCTTTGTAACAAACGAGATTGAAACATGATTATTATGATGAACATTTCCTTTGGGGCTGGGTTGTTTTGTGATGTTGTTACAACATATCCGAGGACATCATCAGGGTTAGGGCTCATAAGAAATATGATCGATTAATTTGTTGGTCTTATATCTATGGGAGGTGAGCTAGAAAGGTAGGTAGGTACTTATCTTTGGAAGAGAAAGTAAACGCATGGGGTGCTTTAACTTGTGTATATACGAATGTATTTTAATGATTTCTTCTGTAATAAGTGCTTATGTAGGTAGTATGTATATGTAGATATAATTATATTATGGTATTGGACTACATTAAACAGTTTCAGTGGCAAATTTAAGTGGTCCATTGAGAGAAACACTTATTGTGTCAAAACCTACCTCGAAAAGTCTGGCTTTATCATCGCCGCCACCGTGCATTATGCCCTCCAACTGAGGTTTAAATTTTGGTGTAGGTACTTCGTGATCCAAATTGGATTATTTTGTGGGTAAATGCATTCAGAGGTAACAAGAATAGCTAGTGTCCACAATCCGAAGGAGATTCACAAGTACAGAAAATATCGAGCTACAATTTAAGCTGCCATTGAACAATCTTTCAAGCGCTTCGGTTGGAAACAAGTAGATATTCTTAGAATTTTGAGACGTTACATTCATAAGATCTTGCGTGAACATCTTTATATGCACCCCTTTCAAATAGCAGTCGTCCCAGAACAAAATTTTATAAATAAATTTGGTGGTCCGACAGCTCGTGGAGAGCCGCAAGGTCTAGTAACTTAAAGCTCTCAAGAATTCTTGTTCTGTTTATTTTCAAGAATGGAGGAGACCTACAATTTTCTCCGATCCGATTGGCTAAGCTGAAAGGCACTTACTCACAACAAGAGTACCTATATAATCTTTTATGATCTGTCACTTCTTCGCAAGAGGCAATAGTCGATATTTTTTAATTTATAATTATTTAGACGTTTAGATGTTAAAGTAAAGGGTGATTTTTTAAGAGGCTTAGAACTTTTTTTAAAAAAAAAACACAAAAAATTCGAAAAAATGAATGAAATATTTATTTGAATCGATAGTTTGAACCTTGCAATTTAATGTTTGAAGATAATTTCATGCAAATGTTGACCGCGGCTGCGTCTCAGGTAGCCCATCCGCTGAGTCCAATTTTGGCATACTCTTTCACACATATCGGCCGGTATCTCACGAATGAATGCATGGATGTTGGCTTCCAGTGCGTCAATCGAAGCGGGCTTGTCCCTATAGACATTAGCCTTGACATACCCCCACAAAAAATAATCTAATGGTGTCAAGTCGCACGATCTAGGCGGCCAATTGACCGGCCCGAAACGTGAAATTAACTGTTCACCAAACTCGCCTCGCAATTGCGCCATTGTTTCGCGTGCTGTGTGGCATGTGGCACCGTCTTGTTGAAACCACATATCATGCAAGTCAAGAACTTCCATTTCGGGCAAAAAAAAGTTTGTTATCATCGCTCGGTAGCGTTCACCATTGACAGTAACGCTGCGATTCGCATCATCTTTGAAGAAATATGGCCCAATAATGCCGCCGGCCCATAAACCGCACCAAACAGTGGCTTTTTCGGGATGCATTGGTAGCTGTTGCAATGCTTCTGGCTGATCTTCACTCCAAATGCGGCAATTTTGCTTATTTACGTACCCATTCAACCAAAAATGAGCCTCATCGCTGAACACAATTTTTCGATAAAAAAGCGGATCCTCGGCCAGCTTTCTAAGAGCCCATTCACCAAAAATTCGGCGTTGTGGTAGGTCGGCTGGCTTTAGTTCTTGCACCAGCTGTATCTTAAAAGACTTTACGCCCAAATTCTTCCGCAAAATTTTCCACATAGTACTGTAACAAAGGCCTAACTGCTGGGAACGGCGCCGAATCGACATTTCGCGGTCTTCTGTCACACTAGCTGATACGGCCGCAATATTTTCTTCACTACGCACAGTACGTAAACGTGTTAGTGGTTTAATGTCCAACAAAGTAAATTTGTTGCGAAATTTGGTCACAATCTTCCGAATAGACTGCTCAGAAGGTCGAGAATGCCGATCATAAAATGGAAGCAGCGCGCGATGAACATTTCGAACCGAGCACGAATTTTGATAGTAAAATTCAATAATTTGCAAGCGTTGTTCATTTGTAAGACGATCCATGGTTAAATTGCAAACCAAACTGAAGCTGTTTGACAGTGACACAAGGTACTAAACACACGTCAGCTGTCAAAACCAGTGTTGCCAAAACCAAACCAGCTATAAAACTGAAAATAGCAGTAGGTTCCTGCTTTAAAGTCGTGAAGAGGACTTTTCACTTTCGGACCAAAATTTCCAACCCGTTCTGTTACCCTAAATCACTAGATTGATCAAAATCCTAAGGATTTACATGTAAGCACAAAGAGTCCCAGTCCGTACTGAAATCTATATAATCTATATAATAATATGTAAAGGGTGTTTTTTTAGACGTGTAGTTCTCAAGAAGAAGTAAAACGCATATAATTTAATGTTATGGCCAAGAATTTAGCTTCATTATAAAGATAAGGGTTTGCCATTTTGTCTTAAAAATGATTTCTGGCAAGTGGCTAGCACGGCTGGCTCAAATAAATTCCAGTCGAGAGGCCTAATTTTCGACAGCTCCAATTTATTGTGTGCGATGGCGGATGACCTTATTCGGGTCTTTTTCGATACTCTGCTCCACAGCAGCAATAGCGTCTTCGGTGCACACTGTACCGCGGCTCTGAGGGTGGGCATTATTAACTAGAGTAAACGTGGTGCGAAAACGGTCCATGGTTGCTAGAATTTATGCGATTTTCGATTATGTCGACCGAATATAGGACGCATCGCGCCATGCATCCCGCGAACCAAACCATTATTTTGGTAATAAATTGGCACGATTTGCAAACGTTGCTCAGGAGTAATGCCCCATTTACACGACTGACAAATTGGCATTTTTCTGTCATTATACTGCCAAAAGAATGAATTTTTCCATTGTTCTGTCATTTTTCCAGAATACTGCCAATTTGTCAGTCGTGTAAATGGGGCATAAGTCTATTAATTATAAAATGGCAAACCAAACTAAGCACAAATAAAGTGACAGCTGTCAAAAAGACCAACTCCGAAAAAAGTATTGCCAGATTGAAAAAAAAAACACCCTTTATTAATTTTTTTCTTGTGGATTCTTCACTGCAAATCATTATTAAAAATAAATAAATGATATTGGGGGTGCCACAGATTGTAGAGAACGAAGGATAAGTGACTTACAAGTTACAATTTTCGACCTTTCCTGCGTGTGCGTGTTGTTTGTTTTCAGTTTTCACTAAAATACTCTCACTCCAAGGGATTAACACACATATGCACGAATATCTGTTGTCGTTTCAACATCAACAGATACCACCTTCATAATTTTCTCACTTAATTTTCATCCATTTAAAAAAAAATACGATGAAAATTTGTCCTTTCCATTTTGTGTGTCTCATTCATTTTGCATGTTTATCCTCCGAACCAAGTGTGAAAATGTATTGTAAATATGTACACTGTTGTACAGCCCTCTGCCTCTGGATAAATGAATGACTTTGTCTTTAAATTATTTACCAAGTTAATTTCACAAAACATTTGAAATTATGTTATTCTCCATTTTGGATATAAAATTACCTGATCCTGCATAATCTGTTCTCACCTTACTTCATTTCTGCCACCGCACTATACCGGCACCGACAGCAAAAGCTTACCAAAAAAGCAAATGACTACACCTATAGCTCTAAGCCATAGCTATAGATGGTTGACATAAGAAATCATCATAACAGATTCATTCATAATGATAGCAATTTCTCAGGACCTTTTGCTTTCTCATTCCGAAATACATCCTCCAGTGCCATTGCCATCAGCTCTAATGTGACAAGTGGGAACATCCGCAACTCATTCAATATGTAAGCAAAATGCTTTTTGATAAATTTTCAAATTTGTACCACACTTGGTGGTCTTCTCGTTCTCTTCTAAAGTTCTCTAAGGTAGAGATTGATAGGGGCACACAAGAGAGGTAAACCACCCTTGAGTTTTTGATCCGGTGTGGCACGGCGCCGGAGAAGAGGTGAATAGAAATACATATTATTTTTTGACATTTTGTGGCAGCCACACGTTGTTGGTTTTAATATTGACACTTTTTGCCAACATTCTCAGTCTGACTAACTCTTCGTCTCTTTTCCGCTTTGAAGCCATTTTCAAGTTGGTTTTCTTAGTTTTTGTTTATGCTGTTTATGCGGTTTCTGCTGTTTTGTTTTTATTTTTTTTTGTACTGTTTTTGATGAGCTTAGAGGTTTAAACCTCATCACTTTGAGGGCTTATGGGTGTTTTTGTTTATTTTTTTGTAGCCTTCTGAGTCTTCAAAGGATTCACTTTCAGGTTGCTAAATGTGATGGTAAACAGCAATCTGAAGTGTTTATTTTTTTGTGTTGCTTATTTTGAAATAAAGTTTCCCAGAATATGCAAAAAAAAACAAGTTTCACTTCAGAAACCTTAGACCCGAATGAGTCCTTCCGCCATCGCGCTCCATGATAAATGACTTTTTTGTGCCTGAATTGGAGGATATTGATGTGGACGACCTTTGGTTCCAACAAGACGGCCGGCGCTACATTCCATACAGCCAACGTAACAATAAATTTATTGAAGGAAACTTTTGGTGAGCGCATTATCTCGCGCGTTGCTTCGAAGATCGCTGGACTATTTTTTTGTGGGGTTATGTGAAGTTGTTTGTCTACGGAGATAAGCCCGAGACGATTGACGCCTTGGAAGAGAATATTCGGCGCGTTATTGCTGACATACGGCCCCAATTGCTGCAAAAAATGGTCGAAAATTGGGCCTCTCGACTGGAATTTATTCGAGCCAGCCGCGGCGGCCGCTTCCCCAAAATTATTTTTAAAATATAATGACAAACCCTTATCTTTAAGTATAATAAAGCTAAATTCTTGGCCATAACTTTAAATTATATGCATTTTATTTCTTCTTGAAAACCACACGTCTAAAAAACAACACCCTTTACATGTAAACACAGTACAAAAAAATTATACTATTTTGTAGTAAAGTAGGTATGAAAAGTTTTCAACATAAAGAAACGTTTGGCTCTTATAATTATACGGATGAAAGATTAGCCCAACATAATATATAGCTGTCATGTCTGAGGTTCGCTTTACAAGGGCTAAGTTCTGAAAATCCTTACGAGTTAAAAAATACGTTGGGCCGTATATCCAATTTTCTTTCATACAAATTTTAAGCTTGAAAATATATTTGTTGAAATAATTTTATTTGAAAACAAAATAATTGAATTAATTTTGGACTATAAAAAAGTTGTAGCATAAATTTTTAAGTGTTTCCGTCATTTTTCTACTATTTTATTTTGTATTCATTTTTAGTCATTCATTTATTAAAAAAAAGTGATTCTCAATAAAAAGGGGGAATATACTATTGTTTTCCTAAAAAACAGTGGACCCTCGTAAACTGGAATACGTACGAAACCCGTAGTGTTCAAGCTATAGGGTTGTTCAAGTTACTAAACCATGATACAAATTTTTTTTTTTTATGATAACTCCCTTTAATGATTTTAAAAGGTAAATAACAATATTATTAATAAAAAATTTGAAATGAGACGTTTTTAAGAAGACTCGAAAAAAAATTGTTTTTGTACACTGATGGTAAGCCTTGCACAACACATTTTGGAAAAACAGATTCTCGGAGATTCTGAAAGATAAAGCCTTTGAAATTTCTTGGTATTCCGTATGCATTTTGTACCAACATCCCAGGTACCTAGGTATGTTTTGTTCAAATTATTGGAATTTTCAAGTTAACGAGACCCCACTGTGTGCCCAAAAATCATTTTCTGAATTTTTGATTCTTTTATTGGAAAAATCCTGTAAATAAACTCGAAAAATCAATTTTTGTTTTATGTGAGAGAGACATTTATATGTTTGTACAGGAAAGCGAAAAAGTTACAATTACATTGTGTGTTTACTCTTGCTCTTGCTGACACCAGGGCCCGATGCAGGGGGGGGGGGGGTTGCGCGGCAAAATTTGAAAATTGAGGGCGGTTGTTGCCTACTAAAAATATAACTATGCGTAAATATTTCCAAGATATTTGTATTTGTTTCCTTCTAATAAACCACATCAGGGCGAAAATATTGAAATTTATTAGGTACGAGGACAATCTCAAAAAATGAACTTCTAAAACACCTTCTGGAAATAATATTCTAATCAGTACACACGATTCTTGTGTGCACACTTGTGACCGACATTCAAGTTCTTAAAGATGCCACAACCTTAGCATCGCATTCTCTCCAAAAGAAGGCAGCTTGGTTACGAGTGTAATGATGAACCAATCATGGATCCCTGTCAGATATATAAAGACGAAGTATTTTTCCACATAATAGATACAGCTATAAGCTCCTTGGACCTTAGGTTTTCCCAGATTAATGAGCATAATCAATTTTTTTCTTTTTAGTATAACATGAATTATGCGCAAAGAGAATAATTGACGAAAGATGAATTGTAAGAAAATTGTAAGAACCTCGAGACTATTTTAACCAACGAGGACTCATCTGACATAAATGGACTAAAACTTTCAGAACTATCTTGTCAAGATATTTTAAAATTTATTACAGAATTAATATTTGGTCCAAAGATCAATATTGTTCTTAGAATTCTTTTGACTCTACCAGTTACAGTTGAAAGTGTTGAAAGAAGCTTTTCTAAATTAAAAATATTAACAAAATATTTTCGGTCTACCATGACACAGCAAAAATTATCTGGTTTGGCTATGTTTTCTATAGAATTTACTGAAAAAATTACAAAACAGAAATTTCGAAGAAAATCATTTAAGTTACTAGGAACATTTTAATATTTTCAAAAAACAAAATTTAATGAAATTAATTGATTGAATAATATGTGTTCTTAATTTATTTATTTTTTCTAACGACGAAGTTAGTCATAGTTGCTTTACATAATTTTCATTACTGTGTATTTTTATTTGAATAAAATAAGAAAAAAATATAATTTCTTGTGTTTTTTTTTTCAATGATTAAAACTGAAGACAAAAAATAGGTCAGCAAGTCGATGTTACAAAATATTCATAAATATAATAACTTACTTAGTAAAACATTTTGGTATATATCTTTTAAACTACTGAACCGATTTTGATTAATTTTGTATTTCAATGAAAAAAAGTTATTTAAGTCCTATCAGTAATTTCTGAGAAATTTCTAAACAAATATGTAAACAAACATGACACATACACTCATGTAATTTTATCTACTCGTTTAGAAGTCATTTCACACTAACGTATATGGATGTGAATATAATCGGAAATTGAAATGATAACCTCCATTTTTAAAAGCCGGTTAAAAATCGCACCATCTTTGCAAAAATATGTGTATAACTTAAATGTTGTCATTGCAAAGGGCGGCAAATTAAATTTTCCCAGGGCGGCGAAAAAGCTGGATCGGGCCCTGGCTGACACAAACAATTTTCTTAGTGTTAGGAGGGGTCAGGGAATGTAACTGTTTTGTAAACCCTGTCATTAGAAGATATTAAAAAAACCACACAATTTTACATGGCAACGAACGACCACTAGGAAAAGTTTAACAATTAAATTGTTTTGTCCTAGATAAAAGTTTTTCAAATTAAAAAAAAAAAAAAAAACTTCCATTACTGTATAATGAATGAATGTTGAAATGAGTCTAATTTAAATTAGTGTCTTTATTTTTTTATTCAATAAGTAAGTACTCAAAATTCCAAACAGAGTATGAAAACTTCATCAGGGGTGAAATAAATTATGTTTTTATAATTTTAATTTTAAGGCCTTCTTTGAAGCATTTGATTGGTTTTTCATTCCATAAAATGTGAGTATAGGTTTCATCAGGCTTGTATATACCTTAATTTTAATTTCCTAATTTAAATTTGTAGGAAGGTATATAAAGGGTCCGCCATCTAACGTTTTTTTTTTCAACTAGTGCTTATTTCGTTAATGGTAACACTTAGCTCATGTCTGATTTGACAGATAATTAGTTTTATCCTTCCGCTGAACGAATATGGTTGTGTGTACGATTCGCTAAGCGGGCCTGCGATCGACTTAGAGAAGATTGCCAAAAAAATCATCTTTTCAGATGAAGCTCATTTTGATCTTGGCGGGTAGTAAACAAGCAAAATTGTCGCATTTGGGGCACAGAAAACCAGCCCGCATACATTGAAAAGCCGATACACCCAAAACGAGTCACTGTTTGGTGCGGATTTTGGTCCAGAGGCATAATTGGGCCATTAATCGAAATTGAGCAAGGAGTGGCCGTTACAGTCAATGGCGATCGTTATCGGGCCATGTTGAACGAATTTTTGTTCACAAAAATTGAAGAGGAGGATATTGGCAACATTTGGATTCAACAGGACGGCGCTACGTGCCACACAGTCGAAGCTAAACTCGATGTTTTGCGCCATTTTCAAAAAAAAAAAAAGAAGTTATTTGGCGGACCCTTTTTTAAGCAATACAGAAACTTTCTTAGTGAAAAATTTCTCGATTTCTTCTTCATCGATTGCTTTGGAATTTTGACTCAGCGCAACATTGCATTCGAATACGCGCGTGTTTTTCTATATAGCTTTTAAGAACAACACCATCTGTGGGTGTAAAAGCAAAGCACGCGATATAATGACATCTCAGAAATGTCAATTAAAAGCGGAACAGATTCCTCAATAAAGTTTTTCAGTTTTGTTGTCAAAATACTGAAGACAAAAAATGCATTTTTACTTAATCTCTTTCTGACGGAGCAAAATATCTGAACTCTCATTTTTGAATTTGGTTTTAGTTATTTCATGACATTCGTGCTCTGAAATTTAATGGACACAAAAAAGGTGTCAACTTGGAGTTTGCAAAACCTGAATTATTTATTTGCCTGTCAGTTTATTTTTTGAATTGTTTTCTTTAAAAACAAATTTAATTCAAAAATTTTAAATGATCGATTCTTATGGAGTTTTCCATTGGTAAAATAAGTCAATTTATATTGATTTGGATCTGTCAAAATGCCGATTTTTTTCCGTTTTCACCTTTCCATATACTAAAACCAAAATAATTTGCAGCAGGTCAGTTTCCAAGGCGTTTCTTGATTTGGTTAAATTACATATGTCGGTTGTGAAAATTGTGCTCAAAATATGTGAGAAATAATCGTTCATAATAAAGGGGAGCGGTTTGAAATGAATCGGTAACTTCATCCAGCTCATTTTTCTCTTCTTCTAAAATGCATCAAGGGATGAAGATTTTTTGAAATATCGAATTTTTAGATTGAAATCTAAATTTCCTAATGGAAAACCTCATTACACGACTGCTTTTGCACCGTGGCTTTTCTTCGAATTCTTCGTTGATTTTTCAGCCTGTGAGTTATTGTGCATAGGCCCGGTCCTTTACTTTTTGCATCGAAACTCACAGACAGAAGAGCAACGATTAAATTCATAGTATTCCGTACTAGCTAATCTGAATGACAAGCTCGCCACTATATATACTCCTTATTGAATACAAACTCATATATAAAGGGTTTTCCAATAAGAGGTGTTATTTTTATATTCAAAGAAAAATGGCATTTTTTGAGATAAATGATCGGATGTTTATTTCATTACAAAGAGGAAGGTATACCGTTAATAATGGAACACAACATCAGCCAAATGGCCGCCACGACCACGCTTACAGGACCATATTCTTTCATGAAATTTTCCATAACGCTGGGCTGTTGGAGTAGACCTTATCTTTCACGTGGCCCCAAAGGAAGAAGTCGCAAGGTGTTAAATCACAGGATCTCGGTGGCCAATTGTGATCACCTCTTCGAGAGATAACACGGTCCGGAAACTTTTCCCGTAAAAGATCGATGGTTTCATTGCTTGTGTGGCACGTAGCGCCGTCTTGTTGAAAGTAAACGTTGTCCAGATCAATACCATCCAATTCCGTCCATAAAAAAATCATTAATCATCTCTCGATAGCGCAATCTATTGACGGTAACTGTTGCTCCAGCCTCATTTTCGAAAAAGTAAGGTCCAATGACCCCGCCGGACCATAAACCGCACCAAACAGTCACGCGTTGAGGATGGAGAGACTTTTCAACAATAACTCTTGGGTTTTCCGAGCCCCAGATGCGACAGTTTTGCTTGTTGACGTAGCCTCCGAGGTGGAAATGGGCCTCATCAGTCAAGATGATTTTTCGATGAAATTCCGGATCATTCTCATGCATTTCAAGGACCCAATCAGCAAAGACACGACGTTGTTGATGATCAGCCGGCTTGAGTTCTTGTGTTAACTGAACTTTATAAGCCTTAAGACCCAAGTCTTTATGCAAAATACGGTGTAATGACGTTTGTGGAATGCCTAATTCCAAAGAACGACAAGGAATGGACAAACCTGGGTTTTCTTCAACACTTTGGGCTACAACAGCAATAGTCTCAGTTGTTTTTGAGCGACGTGCACGGGTTTTATTCTTCACATCACTAACTTGTCCCAACAGCTCGGATTTGTCCACCAATTTCTTTATTGCGGTCCGACAAGGTGCTTCACGACGACCCAAAAATGTTTTAGTTTTACGAACCGTCTCTGCCAAATTTTCACCATTTTTATAGTGAATTTTAATAATTTCAATGCGTTTTTGAAACGTTAATCGTTCCATTTTTATTAATGGCGTAGTTTCTACTTGTCAAATGTCAAAAAATGACAGCTTCAAAAGTGACAGCTACCGAAATAGCGGGCTACTCAAAATAACACCTCTTATTGGAAAACCCTTTAGGTTATATACATATTTAAAACAATATAATATATGTACATGTGAAAAAAATTGTATAGAAAATAATAATAACAATCAATAGTAAAAAAGATTGTACTTCATTTCGTTCATAATTCATGCAGTAGAGGGTTTTAAGAGTCGACTTTGAAGAAAATCTCTTCATTGTTTTAGGCTGTCGTTCTAGGCCATGTCATGTTTTTTAGCTTCGTAATGTCATGTTTGATTGAAATCTCGAGTTCGATTTTTTACGAAGCCAAAACTTGCACTAATATTGCAAGTAAAAATTACAACAACAAAAAACACAGACAATGGTTTAAATGAATTTTCATTTACAATTCAATTTTTGCCAGCATTTTCCAGTATCTTACTCAGAAAGTCTCAATTTAGGTATTAAGTGCTTTTCCTGTAGAAACAAAATTCCGAAAACATTTATAATTCCAAGGATTTATACATTGCCTATTTTTTTGGCGATTCTTTGTAATGCTCCGATTCAAAGAATTAAAATAAAAAAAGAAATAACTACATACAAAATTTATATTCAAAATTGTGTTCCTATCGAACGTCGAACGTGTCGATTGTGTCATCGTTATCGAGGTTCCGTTGTGAAAACTAATAATGCAAAATTTATAAATAGGTACTCGTAGGTATCTGGAATTTTGTGTTGGCAATTCTATTGAAATTTCCAAAACAGATTTCTATTCAATATTTAAATAGATTAACTTAATTTTCCGCTTTATATTTTTGTCGCATTAAAAATAATTCAAATTTAATGAAATTTATTTTTTGATAATTTTTTTAATAAAAAAATTCATGAATGAGCTGGTTGCAATTCAATGTTTGAACAATGAACAATACAAAATATATCTGCATTGTAGACAATTGATTTTTTTCAACTTTTTTAAAACAATTTATTTCAGAGCAAACAAAACATAAAAATTCCAAGGATGCCCCTGTTGGGATTCAAATGGAAATATCTGAGACTGATTCTTTTTGAAAAATTCCATATTAACTATACATCCTCAGTGAATTACACACAAAGCTCAACTTAAACAAACTCCCATTCTCCAGAATAAGGTCATAGAAAAAAAAAAAAAAAAAAAAACGTTTTATGCATAATATCTAAGCACATTAAGAAAAATGCTGATTTATTTCCAACTGGAGTTTGTCTCTGTTTGTCTATTTGTCTCTCTGTCTAGACCGAATGACAAAGTTATAAATCTGTGCCCTACTTAAGCACTTAAAATCGATAACAAAATGCAACTCAATCCCACATAGTCGCCGTTATCACATCCCACGTCGAAGTTGAGCTAACTCAATTGCTACAGTCAAGTCATCCCCGTGTTGGTTAACGTCGGTCGGTCGATTGCCGTTAAATAAAATCCATTTCAAGCTAAAACAAGGACCGCACCATCATCGGGCCGGACGTGCAATTGTATGAGGACGACGATGGGGACGACGAGGACGATGAGGACGACAAGGGTTTGAATATCGAAGTTCGACAAAGTTTTGCACTTTCTCATTTTAATTGAAAGTTGACTTGAAACGGTTCGGACATTATCTACACCCTCTTCACATTTATTTTGCCATTGGTAGTCACCTCGGGCAAAACTCAAAAGAGTCCAATAACAATAAACGACGGTATCTTGAGGATTTCATTGTTTGGACTTTGGAGTCGACCGTATAATCAGGACAAGTTGTCGAACATTGGGTTTTTTTTTTCTTCTTCTTTTTATTTTTATTTTCTTAAAAAGTCACGCTGATTGAATATTTTATTTGCAATTTATTCTTAATTGTTCGACAATCCTAGTCCTGATGGCCTTACAGTTCCGCTTGTGTGTAGTAGTAGAGTAGAGAAAATGCCTTGATTTTTGAGTTTTTAGGAAAGACAAGGGTTTCATCTTGTGTTTGCTTTGTTTCAATCAATGCAAATTAATGAGATTGGATAACGACGACGGTGAGTTGAAAAACAGAAATGAAAAAAAAATTGGAAAGACGCCGCGCCGGCGGCGCCAGTTATAAGTGAACGAGTATACACAATAAACTATATAGCTAACCTATACACGAGGAATTGAAAACGTGATCAGACTGATAGGCCCTTTTGTATTAAGTTCATGAAATTTTTAAAATTCTGCTTTTCAAACTTGAGTCAAACTTGACATTAAGAAAGAAAAAGTGGGTGCCGAAATTGTGCCTGTCAGTACTTCCATCTACAGCATAAGCCACTTAACCGATTTTCTTAAAATTTTGAACCTAATGTTTTTTTTTAAGAGATTTCCTAAGTGCCAAAATAAAAAAATTGTTAAGCTCCAAAAGTAACGGTATCTGCCATACAAACGTTTATAACAATAATTTATCTTGAAAACGACTCTTACGGTTCTGATAAAAACATTCTACGTTAACTATTGTTTAGGCATATAGTCTACATTTTGGTACAAAAATTTACTAAAAGAGCTTCAATCAAAATTTGTATAGAGTCCAAAATATTTCAGAGGTAAACAAATTATCAAAAAAAAATTCTTTTTGGATGAAAATAATTAATTTTTTTTGAAAAAAAAAAAACGAATTAATGAATTTTGTTTAAAATTAGATTGTTATTTGAAAATTTTTTAGACAATCAGCCCTATTACGATTGTCAATTATCAATTGATAGTTGATAAATATTGAAAATCGGTATTTGACAACCCAATTGATAAAAATTTTGATTATTGAGAATAGTGCAGGCCGTCGTGAATTGCAAGAAAATTAATAACTATCACCGAACAGTTGTTCAGTTTTTTAATAAATTAAGTTTTAATGTACGAAATTTCAATATTTATCAACTATCAATTGATAATTGACAATCGTAATAGGGCTGAATAATTTTTTAAATGTTTAAGAAATTATATATGTATTACACAGTTATATACATATACAGTAGAATCTCGAAAAGATGAACAGATGTAAAACAGGTCCCGTTCATCTTTTGGAATTGTTCATCTTCCCAAGAATCGACAATTGCATGTATCAAAATTCCAATTCATTTTATTTAGAAAAAAAAAACTTAAAACATATCAAAAATAAAAAAAGTTTTTCATGAGAGTTAAAAAAAAAAAAAAAAACTTTTTTAAGACATTTTTCTTAAAAAACTGCTCTCAGACTGTCGCCCGGACTTAGTAAGCCTAAAATTCTTGAAGCACCTGGGATTTTTTGCCTTTCCAATGTTCAGAAGTTTTAACTTGTGCCCACCGTGCTGTTCGTGCATACCAAAAATGTGAAACGATCTTTTGCAATTTTTCTTCCGGGAGCTGGAGCTGATCTTTCACCAAAGTGGAAAAATTTTTTATTTCTGATCATTCGCCAAAACAGACCACTTTCATCGGCATTATACACTTGTTGTCGAGTTATACCGAAGTCAGCCATAGTCTTCTTTAATTTATGTTTAAAAAGCAGGACAGCATTTTTATTAGAGCTCAGTTTTTCTCCACTGATTGCTACAAGAATTATTAATCAATCCATCAATCGCGTTAAACGAAATATAGGGTTCATCTTTTCGAGTACCCAGATTTCTACCCGTTCATCTTTTGGAACACTCCATCGGAAGAAAAGCGTTCATCTTTCCGAACTGTTCATGCTATAGAACCGTTCATGTTTTCGAGATGTACAAAATTATTTTTTTTAGAAAATTTAACGTTTTGTAATTTTTTTTTCCACTGAATTCAAATGGTACACTATGGCCTATATTGTCTTTTTTTGTTTTGCAAAAATAAGAGCATAGAATCTTGATGAATTTAGTTTCTGATTGAACGAAATTTTAAAGACTTTAAAATTGTTGAATTTGCTGTACAAGGTGTTTCAGAATATTCTAATGAATTGAAAAATTTTTACCACAAGGAAGGAACATTAGCTATATTTTATCAAAAAAATCAAAAAACAATCAAAAGAAGAAGGTATAAACAGAATATGCATATCTCATCATAAATCAAAGAAAAAAGTGTTGTAGATATTAAAGTAAACAAACTATTTATAATACAAAATTCTAAACAGCTTTTAATGGCCTTTAGTAAAAAAAAAATTGGCGTTTCGTACCGGCGATCTCAATTGGGCTCATCAGTTAACTATAGTAGGTTTATATAATGGATAACCTTGCAATTGGGTAAAGCTGACCTTAAGACATTTCTGAAAAAAAATATCGCCCATGTGGCCTCTATGTTATGGCGTATTTTAATTTTTTTTTCAAAGAATTACGAATTTACTAAAGTATCTGCACACCGCAACTACGAGTGAATGATTCTTATTTTTTTTAAATTTTTATAATATTAAAGAATATCTGTACTAATATTAAAGCAATCAAATTCAGCACTAGTTGTTGCATTGTTTTTTAAATTTAAATTTTTAACATTATTTTTTTCATACAAAAAACGATAAAATATTCATTTTCGCCAAAGCTTCACCATCTTAAAAAAAAATAAAAATGTATGAAAGCATAGAAGGTCAATTAATTTAAAAAGTTTTCTTTTATCTTGTTTTGTTTTATCAATAATAACCAATAAAGTTAGCTATTAACCTACTGAAGGAGCTTTTTAACATTAAATGAAAATTAAGTTTCAGTGAAAATTCAATTACAAGGCCTATAAAAGTACATATAGATATAAAATAGGAATTTATTTTCCGTTGAATTTAGATGGCGGAATAACGGAGTATTTACTATAGATCAATTAAAAGCCAGAACAGTTTTTCAACAATATATTAAAGCCGAGGCTTCCCACGGGTAGAAAAACGTAAGCTTCGCACACAAATAACAAAAGCAAATAATATTGTTTGACTTTTTGTAATCGAATACTGCTTTCACGTTATGAAAAACTCTATTTTGTAAAAATATGATCCTCTAAGTCCAGCCTTTATTGCTTTCCCGACGCAGAAAGGATGTTTGTATTCGAAAACCACAGTTTTATTTTTATTCCGTTTCACTCTATAAATAGCATTTTTACGGATACCCCTTTCTTTTTTTACTATGTATTCCCTTTCACCCTAAAACATATCAAATTAAAAAAAAATATATTCCTAAAGATATCCACTGAAAATAACCTTTCAAAAACAAAAAGAATTTCCTAAATAGGACATTTTTATTTGTACCCCATTTCACCCTACAAATCACAAAACTAAAAAGAATATCCTTGAAACAATTTCCTAAGTATAACCTTTTAAAGCCAGGTAGAGTTTTTTTTCAATCGGTTACGTCTTTTTCATTTTACCCCATTTTACCCTACAATGTGAATTTTTCCGATATTTTAGTTTTATATTATTAAATAAATAATTTAAAAAAATGTATTTAAAAAAATATGTTTATTTTATATTTAAATAACTTATAAGCAAATATCGGGTTTTTCAATCAGAGCGCTACAAAAGTTTTTTTTTAAATAAAACAAAAGACAGTTTTGGATATCAATGAAATTCTTTATTCCTGTGAAAGTACGTTTGATGTCATTATGTATGAAACTCGATTTTTTTTGCATGGCCACCACGGGCAAGCTTGCAGAAGTCCAGACGCTGAACCCAATTTTCAACGGTTTTCAAGCATAAATCGGCCGATACTGCTGCAATTTCACTTTCGATATTCGTACGAAGTTCATCAATCGTCGCTGGCTTGTTGGCATAGACCATAGACTTGACGTAGCCCCACAGGAAATAGTGTAGTAAACGGCGTCAAATCGCACTACCGAGGCGGCCAAGCGACTGGACCATTTCGTGAGATAACCACGTTCTCCAAACTTGGTTTCCAATAAATTGATTGTGACATTCGCTGTGTGGCTTGTGGCGCCGTCCTGTTGGAATCACATGTCCTCCAAGTCCATATCATCCAATTGGGGCCAAAAATATTCGGTTATCATTGAACGGTAGCGATCCCCATTCACAGTAACGCGCCGGTCTTGATCATCACGGAAGAAGTACGGCACAGTGACGCCGCCGGCCCAAACCGTAATTTTTTCGGGATGCAATGATGACTCATGGAGTACGTGTGGATTGCTGACTGACCAACACCGCATATTTTGTTTATTGACGAAGCCATTCAGCCAGAAATGAGCCTCATCGCTGAAGATGATTTTTCGATTTTTAGCGCTCTTAACGTTGAGGCCACTGACTCCGAACTTCGGTAGTAAATTTTAATAATTTCGACTCGTTGTTGGCTCGTATATCTTTCCATCATGAAATGGCAAACCTTACTGAAGAGAAATGTCAAAAGAGCGGAAAGAAATATGGCGTCGTTTGCTGTCCCTGTTGCTCTACTTTTGTAGCGTCCCTGTTGGAAAACCCTTTACAACAAGAAAAAAGGTATTTTTTTAAATACTTTCTCTTTAACTAAACAAAAAATTTAAAAAAAAAAAAAAACTATTGTTTATGACCTTAAAAATTAATCTTCTTACTAGCTCTATAGGTACAAGCAAAACTATTAACCCACCCTAAATAATTTTTTCGACTACAATAGCTCCAAAAATATTTGTTAATTTAGTGAATTCAAAAGTTTTGCACTATAAACCCACTCGAATACTGATTTTTACAACCACTTTTTTCTACAGGAGCCACTGTGCCGTGTTCTTTATTTTGAGCTCAATCGAGCTTCATGGTTCTTAAATATTTTTTTATAATTTGGTTTCTAAAATCTTTAAGATTCTAAGCCATTCCAACCACAAACACCAGTTGATGCAGTCGTGCACTTTATCTCTTAAATGAACAATAATTTTTCTATAGAGCAAGTAATAAATGTACCGCTTCTCACTTGTTTGTATTTTCAGTACAAAATTCACTTATCTTAGATAGTTACATAATGTAATATGCACATAGTTATAAAGCTATAGTTTCCTTTCTCGGATCAATAATAATAATCTTCACCCCCAATCGACTAAAGGATTTTTAAAATTTCTAGGAATGTACCTACTACTGTTAAAATAACCTTGAGTTAATTAACACAGACACTTTAAAAACAAAACTAAAAAAATCACCCTGGAATATTTGAGGTAGAATTTCGATGGTTGGCAATGAGTTTCAGAATTTGTAAATCTTCAATTTGCGCACCACAATCAAAAGGTATACCACATTACCACCTCAACATGGGAGAGACGATCTCTTTGTCGCTCCTGCATTATATACCACATACCTCTCATAATCTAGTCACTTGAAGGTAAAATATGATTATTTCTACTAATTATTCAAATTGGTATTTAATCTCTTTTAAAACCGATGACAACAGCTGGTGTGCCAATAATGTGGGGATATACATTACAAATATATTTCAACAAACATTTCACTCCACCGCAATAAATGCCACTTGAGTGTTGTGCTTATTAAATCTCATCACAATAAGAAATATTTCATTGACACACCGTCAAAATTCAACACAATCAAATCAAAATACTTGCATAATTAATTATTCTATCTCATTCGTCACGATTAATTATTATACTAATTACACGAGTCTCAGTGCGTGGAAGATCCATCCTTTTAATTTCTATTATTATTCATGTATCCTTGTTTTTATCAAACAACCAACAAAAAAAAAAACTAATTCGTATTAATATCCAAGGATTAAATCACCGCAAAAGAAGCAAAACGAAAATCCCACAAATTAATTACTTTTTTCCTTGGATTATTCGCCCTTCATTTTAAGGACAATGTTCCACTGTTTGGTTATCATTTGGTGTTAGTTACACAATCAACGACCTTTTTCTTTCCTTTTGATGAGAAATAAAGGAGCTACTATACCTACATTAAATTAAAAAAAAAAAAGAAGAAAATGTGTCCTTGAAGTTTCATTCACTTTTCTTATCAAACAAAACCTAAAGGGAAATATGCAATAAGAAATCACAAATGTAGGCCTACAAGAAAGCCCAAGGCGGGCCAAAAAAGTTTCCTCATTTGGCTGTAGCTGAGGTGTGAGTTTGGTTTAGAGCATAGAGCTTCTTCTTCTTCTTCTTCTTCTTCTTCTTGTTCTTTAATATTGTCATTTGTATTCATTTAAAATTTTTCTTGTTTCAAAATAAACAGAAGCGAACGCATCGCACATGTTTGAAAACCTTATACTCGTATACATTATACACAATGAATATCCTATCTCTCATTCTTAAGAACAATGGGTTTTGTGGGGAATTTCCCGAGAATAGTTATTTTCACTTTATATGTCATCATTATTAGTAAAGAAGATGGGAATTAATAAAGTTCAAAATATGTTGGTTTTTAAACCCAATATGGTCGACATGTTTAATTATAAAGATGCAAAATGTTTTAATATTGGAAGTGGCTCTAGACATGCCAATTATAACAGTTTTGGTTTGTAAAAGTACTGTTAATGCGGTTCCGCAGGGCCAGGCCCTCGCGCGAAGCGCTTTTACGCACGCCCACTTTTAATGACGAAAAACTGTCATAACTGTTATAAATTGGAATGGCCCTAGTCTCGTCCTTTAATATTAGTTATGGACGAGTCTAGGCAAATGCCAATTTATAACAGTTTATTACCATTAAATGTCGACGTACATTGACGCGCTTTGTGCGACTTGAAAAAAAAACTGAGTGCCTGAAGTATGCCCACCGGTGAAGTGGTCTGACCCTGTGGGGTCGCTTAAACAGTACCTACCTTTATAAACAAAACTGTTATAAATTGGGGTGTCTAGAGTCACTTTCACTTCTTTCACCTTGGGTCTTAACACAGCTATGAGTTAGAAATTCAAATATTGAGAATGATGATGGACATTTTATGTGGTCATGTTTCCATAGTCAACAGTTATCAATTTTGAAGATGATATTAATTTGACGTGGTGTTTGCCTTGATTATGATTTCTCATTCTATTCATTATCACGTCTGAAATTTTCATCAAAATCTTTAAAGTATGGTTCAGTTTTTATGGATTTTTTCCGCTATCCCGCACAAAGTGCACCACTATGCGGCATGCTTCCCTCCCAACTAACAATTTAGCTTGTAAAAGGTCCAAGTTTTTTAATTTGGCAAGTAATAGCTTGTATAGAACTTGCATAAGGCATATTTTCGAAAGCCACACATTTCACACTTTGACAATTAAAAAATAGCTGCTAAAAGGCCTTCAAAAGTGAATTTGGCAGGTTCTATGCAAGGCTTGTAGATAATGGTAAAAAATTGCCTGTATAAAGCCTTTCGAAGTTGTTTACTGAAAATTATAGAAATGATAGCTGCTATAAGGCCCTCCACGACAGGTAAATGCAAACAACTTGTGTAAGGCTTGCCAATAAAGGCCTTATGCAAACTAAATTAATATGCTATCAAGTAGTTCCCGCATTTTATGACATTTCTGTCAACAACTAAGTGGCGTAGTGGTAGAATGCTGGATTGGTACGTAGAAGGTCTCGAGTTCGAACCCAGGTAAATAAAATTTTTTATAATTAAAATGTAATTTAAATCATTACAGAATGCAATGGAAAAGGTTTCGGGAGGTGACTGCGAAGACTAAGCAATACAAAATAATATATTTTTTTTGAACCTTTATATAAACACTTACGGCAAGCTATTAGCAAATAGCTGTCATTAAAGAATTTGGTTAAAGCCTTTTTATAACATCTAAAGCAACCTATTAGCATTAGCTGTCATAAAATACCCTGCTGAGCCAAGCTAATTCCATTTAATGACAAGCTATTTGCTGTTATAACACCTGTCAACTAAAGTCTTATAGCAGTTAAATAGCTTGCGTAATGTGCGCCAAAGTTACTCGCATAAGGCTTTTTACTGTTTCTATAGCAGTCTGAAAAATAGCTTGTTTAGAACCTTATACAAGTTTAATTGTTAGTTGGGGCTATATTCTGTATAGTAGAGAATCCCGTTACTTTATAAAAGCTCTTCAAAAAAAGTCGATGTGGCTTAGAAGCCTTAAACTTGAGTGCTTTTTCTACAAAAATAATTTGTACCTACATATAGCTTAAACCAGCAATTCACGATGAGCCGATCGTAAGGATAGTCGCAAAGTTCGAAGAGATTTCCAAAGGACTCTCCGATCGCTTGAGGCTCATTCACGATAAAACCTGTCAATTTTTTATAGACAAACGAGCGTTCCAAAGAGCATAGTGAATTGCCGGGTTTGAGGCCCCTAAAGAATCCGCCCAATACGTTGCGGAAACTGATCCGTTGATGCAGACGGATAGGGGTAATTCACTGAATACGTTCTTTTGTTTGTTTGTTTATTTTCAATTATAAAAATCTTATATTTATAATTTTGTTACTTACACATTATTTCCAAGTGCCAACCTCATAAAAGCAAATAACAAAAATCCAAAACTGCAAATCAATATTGGCGACTGATGTTAACGGCGGAGAAAAGTTAAAAGTTCAGCTACTTTTTGCGTTGCGTCATGCGCATGCGTTGCCTATGGGCGTCTTCTCATAAGAACGTGTTTATTTAATCGACCTGTCAGCTGCTGTATACGTTGACGCAACGCAAGCAAAGGATTCTATGGGCCAGCCCTGGGCCCCTTAAGGGTCTTGTGGAGACAAACTCAATTCTCTATAGAGCAAGTAAAAAGTAAACCACCTTGAACATTTTGTATTTCGGACATTTTTTTTTTTTTTTCAAAAATCCACATTTATAACCCTGGTGAAATTCACAATACGAACATCTTTGATTAAAACGAGAAACAAATAGGTTCCTAATAAAACTTTACTTTTTTCCCTAAGCTGAAAGTTAGCTCTGACAAGGAGTAAATAAAAGTTAAAATGTCACAACAAATTTAAATTACATTCAAGATTTGAAAAGTTTTCCCTCATTTCCGTCCAAGTTAACCGCAAGACCGTCTTCAACATAACAAGCATATGGAAGAGAAGCCCACGCCACTCCGCACACACAATGATATAAATGATCATAAATAACTTTAGAACTTGTGAATAAATTATGTACATATATAGTTTTTTTTGGATTTCGAGTGCCATGATTCACAAGAGAAATGGAGGACACTCTTATTTTTAAGAGCCCATAAGAAGACGGCATACGATTCTCGTACATACATATACATATAAGAACGTTTGTCGTCAGGCATTGAAATTTAATAGGCATCTATTTCAAGAGTGTTTGTGTGTGTCAAGTCTTCTGCTGACATTCTCATTCTCATAAACGAGAGTATAGTGTTGGTTAAGTTCCTATAAGAACTCTTGAAAAGTATTGATTAAGAATTTTTTTTTTTTTTATTTTTTTCATTTATTTTCCAGAGAGAAAAGAGCCAATCAGCTTAGATGAGGTCAATGTTGACATTGGGAGCTATTATCGCTGTCGTAAGTGCAAACATCATTCTTGAGCTTCGTTGATCGGATAATGTAAAGGAGGCCACTGAATAAATATAAAGGATGATATCTAGCTGTCCTGTTTCAAACAAAGTTCTTCGTAAATATTAGTTGAATCCTTTTTTAAAGAAGGTCCTGATATGTGTGGTAAGAGGAACACACACTTGCTCACGGTATTTGTGGGTGTTTTGTGTCATTTATGGGGTGTGGATTTGGTTGGAATGAAATTTTCCGTGATATTAAATGACCTGCAAAAGCGAAACTTATTTTCACTATTCCTTAAATGGTTAGTAAATTTGATTTCAGCTTCGTGAAGGACGATGAAATATCAAATATTATATTTGCATTTAAAAGAAAATGTTATGTGCCAATAATAAATATATATAGGTACCTATACCTATTAGAAAATTTCCAACTAAAAACCTTATTCTATAGAAAAAATCATCAAGCCGTTTTCAAGATCGGCGAGACATGCCAATTCATAAGGGTTATAACAGTTTTTTGCCATTAAAAGTGCTTTAACGCTCTTTGCGCGACTTGAAACAAAATTTGGGTGCGTAAAGTATGCCCACCGGCGGAGGGCCCTTGCCCTGCGGGCCGCATAAACAGTACTTTTACAAACCAAAACTGTTATAATTGGCAAGTCTAGAGTCACTTCCTTTCAAGATATTAATTTAAAAAATTAAATAGATTTGATTTCAAATTTAATAAAAATTGCGTATTGACAAGGCCCTCACTAGTCAACTGATGAGTCCAAGTGAGATCGCCGGGACGAAACGCCAATTTTTATGGACTAAAGGCCGTTAAAAGCTATTTCGAATCAATAATTCAACAAGTCCAATTAAATAGTGCTAATTCTTCTACTTGGCTGATGTATTTCAGTAGTATATAGAATTTGTAATATAAAAACCTTCGTACAGGTATGCATTATTTTTCAAGTTCAAAGGGCTTCCCGAATGAAATTTTGTATCGAGATCGTAACAGCCCTTAATGAGATGGTCGAAAATAATATTAAAAAAAAAAAAAAAACACTTCTACGCAGGATCGGCCCCAGCCAAACTTGCGCTCTGTGCAAGATTTGTAGAAATCTCCTTGAATGCAAGAATGAAAGTGAAGTTAGTTAGTGTGCAAGAAATAACTTAGCACAGTTGTGACGGATGGTATTTTGGGATCATTTGAACAAGTTCTGTGGTTAAAATGCAAATGGCAGTACATATTTGTTTGATTTGTGCAAGATCAGATAACGATTTCTTGATCCTCAAAATGCGACCCCAGAATTTTGCGCCTTGTGCATTTGCACATCTTGCACATATGGCTGGCCCGGCCCTGCTTCTACGGCAAGAACCATTACTAAAAGTGTTTGGTAAATTTTGTTACCGAAATGCAGAGCATGTACCTACAATATAGTTCACAGAAAGAAGTAGATATGTATTGTATGAAAATCGGACGAGATTTGAGTCATGCCAATTTATAACGCAGTTACAATAGTTTTTTGCCATTGAAAATGGGTCTGCGTTAGCGCGCTTCGCGCGACTTGAAAAAAAAAACTCGGGGTGCCTGAAGTATGCCCACCAGCGGAGTGCCCTGATGGTCCTGCGGGGCATGGGTTATGTGTGCTTTGAGGGCCACTGTGGTTTTCCGCTTATTCGCAAACACCTGGGACTTCAGAGGACCTAACTAAAAAAAGTCTATGTAACAGAGTCAAATCGCTCAATTTCGGTGGCCAGTCCACATCACCTCCACGTGAGCTGACCATGCCCTCGAATCGCTCGTGCAGAACTTCCAATCTGGCGTGAGCTGTGTAGGCCAAAATAAGTTGGTAATCATCGATCTATATGTATAGCGCTCACCGTTGACAGTGATGGCTTTGCCAACGTTGTTCTCAAAGAAACATGGACCGATGAAGCCGCCAGCCCAAAATCCACACCAAACAGTGACTTTTTCGGGATGCATTGGATGCTTAAATAAATTTATTAACTGCGAATAGTCCAATCAGTAGTACGATTATGGCAACCGTAATATGGGGGAAACGGCCCGAATAGAACACCCATTTGCTGGTATTGTCGTTTGCTATATCAGTTCAAGGTAATTTGGTCTGAATAAATTAAAGTCAATTTGACAGATGTAGCTTCAACAATATGGGCGCTATCAACTGTCAAGGTTCAGAAGTCCCTATTGGGAGACCCTTTAGAATCAATACTTGGTTCATTAGAATTTCTCTTCACGTAAGTTTCAGGCGTCAAAACGTAAGACGTTTGGGTTTTCACAACTGGTCATCACCCGGAAATGGGTTAAATCCTTACCTATTTTTCTAAACCGTGTTTTTTTTTAGACGTGTGGTTTTCAAAAAGAAATAAAATGCATATAATTTAATGCTATGGCCAAGAATTAAGCTTTATTACAAATATAAGCGTTTGCCATTATGTTTTAAAAATGATTTCGGGCAAGTGGCCGCCGCGGTTGGCTCGAATAAATTCCAGCCGTGTGGCCCAATTTTCGACAGCTCCAATTGCTGCGCGCGATGGCGGATGGACTCATTCGGGTCTTCTTCGATACTCTGCTCCACAGCAGCAATAGCGTCTTCGGTGCGCACTCTACGGCGTCTCTGAGGATGCGCATTATCCACTAGAGTAAACGTGGCGCGAAACCAATGACTACACGCAGAAAAATGATCGGTTAATTATTACGTAAAACTCGTGTAAAATTAACCGACGAACTTGGTCAATTTTCAACCTGCAACCTACCCCGGTTAATATTACACGAGTAGACTCGATTAAAAAAAATTGTTTAATTTTACATACTGATTCGGTTAAGGGGTACTAAATTCTATTAAACTACTTCTGGGTTAGCTTTGTCTAAAATTTGGGGAAGCAATAACCCATGAAGTAAGTCAAATAAAACTATTACATCGCTTAAAGCAAACAATTTACGGGGTTGTTTTAGCAAACTTATTTAGCTACAATAGCCTATCTTCTCGGTCATTGTATTTTGTACTAAATCGGGATAACTAATTTACTCGGCAGTTTTAACCTAGATACGCGTTTAACGTAACAAACTTCTTAATTGATTTAAACAATGTATTCGGTTGGAGTAGCCAATGAACTCACTTGAAGTAACCTATCGACTCAGTTAAGAACAGCTAATATGCTATTTTATTTACCTAAATGCAGTTGAAATATTTAAGCTACTCGGTTGATTTAAACAACGTGCTTAATTGATATAGCCAACCTACTCGGTTGCTTTAAACAACTAACTGAGTTGAAAAAGCCAATGTACTCGATTGAATTCACACACTTACTCGGTTGAAGTAGCCAATTAACTCGGTTGTTTTAACCAACATACTTAATTAATGTAGCCAACCTACTCGGTTAGAGTAGCCTACCTACTCGGTTAGAGTAGCCTACCTACTCGGTTGAAGTAGTCAATCTACTCGGATTAAAAAGCCTACTTACTCGGTTGAAGTAGCCTATCTACTCTGTTGAAGTAGCATATTAAATCGGTTGAAGAAGTCAATCTACTTGGTTGGAGTATCTTATCTACTCGGTTGGAGTAACCTACTTACTCGGTTTGAGTAGCTAATCTGCAAGGTTGCTTTAAAGAACTTACTTAGTTGGAGTAGCATATCTACTCGTTCAAATTCACATACTTACTCGGTTGGAGTAGCCAATCTACTCGGTTGCTTTAACTAACTTACTCAATTAGATGAGCAAACCTACTCGGTTGGAGTAGCCGATCTACTTGGTTGAAGTAACATATTTACTCGGTTCAATTAGCCTATCGATTCGGTTGGAGTAGCCTTTCTACTCGTTTGGAGTAGCCTATGAACTCGGTTGGAGTAGCCTATCTACTCGGTTGAAGTAGCTTATCTACTCAGTTGAAGTAGCCAACATACTCGGTTGGAGTAGCTCATCTACTCTGTTGCTTTAAACAACTTACTGAGTTGAAGTAGCATATCTACTCGTTCAAATTCACATACTTACTCGGTTGGAGTAGCCTACTTACTCGGTTGGAGTAGCCTCTCTACTCGGTTGAAGTAGCTTATCTACTAGGTTAAATTAGCCAACCTACTCGGTTGGAGTAGCTAATGTACTCGGTTGATTTAAACAACATACTCATTTGGAGTAGCCTATCAACTCGGTCAAATTCACATACTTACTCTGTTGGAGTAGCCAATCTACTCGTTCAAGTTCACATACTTACTCGGTTGGAGTAGCCAATCTACTCGGTTGTTTGAACCAACATACTTAATTGATTTAGCCAACCTACTCTGTTGGAGTAGCCTATCTACTCGGTTGAAGTAGCCAATCTACGCGGTTAAAGTAGCCAATCTACTCGGTTAAAGCAGCCAACCTCCTCAGTTGGAGTAGCCTATCTTCTCGGTTGGAGTAGCCAATCTACTCGTTCAAGTTCACATACTTACTCGGTTGGAGTAGCCAATCTACTCGGTTGTTTTAACCAACATACTTAATTGATGTAGCCAACCTACTCTGTTGGAGTAGCCTATCTACTCGGTTGAAGTAGCCTATCTTCTCGGTTAGAGTAGCTTATCTACTCGGTTGGAGTAGCTTATCTACTCGGTTGTATTAGCCTATCTACTCGGTTGGAGTAGCATATCTACTCGGTTGAAGTAGCCTACCTACTCGGTTCAAGTAGCCTATCTTCTCGGTTGGAGTAGCCAATCTACTCGTTCAAGTTCACATACTTACTCGGTTGGAGTAGCCAATCTACTCGGTTGTTTTAACCAACATACTTAATTGATGTAGCCAACCTACTCTGTTGGAGTAGCCTATCTACTCGGTTGGAGTAGCCTATCTACTCGGTTGTATTAGCCTATCTACTCGGTTGGAGTAGCCTATCTACTTGGTTTCATTAGCCTTTTTACTCGGTTGGAGTAGCCTATCTACTCGGTTGGAGTAGCCTATCTTCTCGGTTGGAGAAGCTTATCTACTCGGTTGGAGTAGCCTATCTACTCGGTTGTATTAGCCTATCTAGTCGGTTGGAGTAGCATATCTACTCGGTTGAAGTAGCCTACCTACTCGGTTCAAGTAGCCTATCTATTCGGTTCAAGTAGCCTATCTATTCGGTTCAAGTAGCCTCTCTACTCGGTTGAACTAGCCAACATACTGGGTTGCTGTAGACAACTTACTTAGTTGGAGTAGAAAATCTACTCGGTTACAATAACCTATCTTCTTAGTTGGATTAGCTTATTCGATCGGTTGCTTTAGCAAACTTAAAGTAGATAATCTAGTCTGTTACTAAACTCAACTTACTCTATTACCGATAGAATTTGCTACTCCAACTAAGAAGATAGACTATTGTAACCAAGTTGATTGTCTACTCCAACTAAGTAAGTTTTCTAAAGCAATCCAGTAGATTAGATATTCCAACTAACTGTATAAATCGGTGACACAGCGGGAGATGTTTCCTTTCTTCATATAGAGTAATAAGTTATATCGCTATAAGCGTCATTTACTGTATTGTTTACGTAAGGCAACTGGCATTTGTCATATACAGTTTGTGACGCTTATAAAAAACTTTTTTTTATAAGAAAAAAAATGATAAAGGAAACATGTTTCACAACAACAAAAGCGTATATCAATGTGAATTTGGGCTAATATTAAAAAACACTGTTATAAACGACAAAAATTCTGACTCTTTGGCAAAATCTACTCCTACTAACAAACAAAAATGTTCGAAGAGAAAATGAGATGAAAAATTATTTTTTAGTCTAAAAAAAAAGGTTAAAAACCTCTCTAATCAAATACTAATATGTTCCAAAAACCATTTTGTTTGTGAGTTTTACATATATGTTATATGTAATTCTAATATAAATGACAAATCGTGTTTTTCAATGATTATTATAATAAATATTTTTATTAACTGAATAAGGGTATCAATAAGTTTAAGAAAACATAAAATAAAATAAGATAAAACAGTGATTTTTAGTAAATTATAGGAAACAAAACATTTCTGATAAGCTTAAACAAAAAGTTTTTCAATAATTAGATATTCAATACATTTATGTAAATTTACAAAGTTTATGTAGCTTTTATGCTAAAGTTTATAGTTTAAGTCTTAAAATAATTGTCTTTGTCAACATGACAAAAATAGGTGAGTTAATATATACAGTTTTGGTTAAATTATACTTTTAGGATAGTACAAAAATGATATTATTAAATTTAATATTTAATGATATTTCGTTACATTTATATTATGCTTCACAAAGGGCTTCTTAAAACTATATATTGTCTTCCGTTCGATAAGATAGTTTTTGTATTAGGAATATGATTTGGAAATGACTCGAAAAACATTATGACTTCATCCTCTTTTTGTGAACTTTCTACTTCAAAAGCAAAGTAGTGTTCATCAAAGCTTAAAGTTTTTAATACAGTACAGGAGAAAATCAGTTGGTCAAAGTCGTATAGGTATATTTTTTTCAGAATGCAAAAATCGTACAAATAGCTATCTAAGCTTAGATTTTTCACTAAAATTGATCCTTTTTCATAGCGTACTGAAGACATCATTGCCCAATTTACTTTAATTAAAGTCTTTTCAGGGTCTAACTGTGATTGAGAGCAAATAAATTGCCTTTCTGATGGTAACATATCCCTTTTAGGGCCAATGGAGAGTATATTACAAAGTTTGCCTTTTATAAATAGTTCATTGAGCTGAAGCTGGTGTTTCATTGCTAAAGTAAGAGTAATATTCATTCGGTTACATGATGCTCTAGCAGACATTTTAGACTGCCTATGCTTAGCTTCAAATCTCATTGACCAAAATGAAGAGAGAGGACCGTATTTAGTAAGAGCAGTGTGATAATGAATAAGGTTGTGGAACTTTGGCTTGAGAGATTCCTTAGTTAACTCAATATAAAGCTGATTAAGTTCCGCCACTAATACCTGCAGTAAAGATTCTGTTCCATCTGAAATATTTACGCTCAAAATGATATCAAAAATTTTTCTAAGTGTTATAAACAATGTCCAAATCTTGTTTTCCCTTGGGATGAAATCACCTACAAGCAGTCCAAAATATCTTATTAAGGTTATCATTTCTCCAGAAGATAGTCGAATACTACCTCGTTTAAGATGTTCTTTTTCTATACAACACGGTTTATTTTTACCATCGGGACCATAATCAAATGCCAAAAGCTTTTCATTAAAAAGAGTTAGAGAGAACAATTTGCAAGTTTCTGTATATTCTAAGAGAACAAAACTTAAAATATACTTTGCAACACCTTCAAGCACATCGTGCATGATATCAGCACCTACCTGCTGAAATAAATCAAAGTTTTTTATTCGAAGGAAGGCACATTTTTCTTTTATGCCTGTTAAGGATAAATTGTTGAGAGCCAGATCTGCATCATAAGTTGACATCTGTCGAAGAAGTGTGGTGTCCTCATACAACTGTTCTTTTAACATTTCTTTTGAGACTTTACATACTCTACACGAAAAATTAGCTGAAAAACTCTCAGAAAACCCTATCATAGAATGTATACCTAAGTTGTCACCAAGGATCAAAGCGAGCTCGAAATATATCTTTCCATTGAAATTTGGAATGTTTATTTGTATGCCTTCTTCAGAGAGAAAATTAAATTCATCAATTATAGGTTGGAATATAACATTATTACCAAATTCTATTCTGTCCGAGGAATGAAAAAGAAGAACTAAAAATATATTTGACAGGACCGAAGAGCGCCACGGTGGTAGACAGGCAATCGAGACATACACTGCTCCTAGTTTATGAATACCAGCATGACTTCCAAGAACATTTCCTACTTCATAATCGTCAAAATACATAAACAAAGGCATAACTAATTTATCAGAATGATGAGTCATTCTCGTTTTCCAATATGAACCTTGAATAAAGTTTTCAATCACATTTTTATTTTTGAGACTTTCCATATATTGAAAGGTTTTAGACAGTATTGAATCGAGAGAAAAAAATCGTTTCAAAACTTGTCTTAAAGGAATAAAATGTTGTTGGCAAGTGACTGGTTCCATACGTGATATGTTTTGTGTTTTAACTCTATCCATTCGCTGACCTATAACAATACCTTCAGGTTTTATGTAAGTCTCGTGTGTAATAAAATAATTTATTCTTTTGTGCTCTGTTCTGAACAAATCTAAAGGAGAAACGATAAAAGGTGCGATAGATTCTACTAAAGAATTTGAAACATCAGCAGGTAATGAATTTTCCAAGCTAACTTTTTCCACACATGTTTCAACTGTTGATTTTAAAGAACTCAGAAAATCTTCAAAGCTGCCAATTACTTTTTGTACAATATTTCTGGGCAAAAGTGTATTTCCATACAAAGAAGCAATAAAAATTGACATGGCTTTCTCAACGGTTGGCGTCATATCTTTAACTGCAGTTTTTGGTAGACTTTTATCCATAGTAAAACAAAATCGGTTTTGTGTAAGATCAATACTTGAAGAAGGGAGGGGAGAAAATGAAACAAGTTCTTCTTGTTTATGCTCTTGAAAAACGTTCATACGGGTATGATGCTTATTGAAGTGTCTCTTAAATGAACTGAAAATATGAAATGATCGTTTACAGTTATCCTCAATACAATTAAATTGCACAAAATCATGGTCACTATGTAGGAAAGAAAAATGTTGTTTAAGACATTTTAGATCTTTGAATCTAGTACCACATAGGAAACAAGAAGGCATACTAAATTAAATATTCTTAAACTTAAAAAAAAGCAGAACAAATAAGAAAAAAACCAAAACAAAGATGAAATTAAGAAAATATTCCCTAATGAGAAAATGAACTTGAAAGAGGTCAGAAAAATATTTTATAGTATAGGTATGTTAACCACTGTTTTTTTATTTTAATTATAGGTTATAGTGTACAAGATTTGGCAATGATTTAGATTGTAAACTTCATAATATAGGAAGCATAAAATAAATCATGTATTTGTTAATTAAAATGGGATTTTAGAGTTAAAGAAACGACAAAGATGCGGATTCCAAAGTACAAAATTTCCACTCAAAAGTTATTGCCATGAGGAGTACTTTTTGGAACTGAGAGTAAACTTTTTTTTGTCGAAGGAGCATTCAATTAGCTCTGTTAAATTATTGTTATCATTCGAAATTCGATAGAAAAGAGATAGAAAAACTAATAATTTGGATAATAGAGTACAAGATTCGGCAAAGATTCTGATTGGAAAGTACAATGGTTTAGATTGTCCTGAAATTTTATAGAAAACATACGATTAAAGACTGGAATTATTCGAGAAAATAATGTAAAAAGTTCAACCAATAATCTTATGGCAAATAAAATACAGCTCGACTGAAAGAAGTTCAAAGTTATATAGAAAAGATAGATAAACGTTTTGGTTTGCAAAGCAAACAGGAAGAATACAATTATTGGAGAAAATAAAGTAAAAACTTCAGCCAATATTCGTATGGCAAAGAAAATACAGACCGCATGAAATGGTTCGGATTATCTCAAAGGGGATAAAAAAGGCAAGTAGAAGAAAAATAAATTATTCCGTTAATTATTTAATTCGGTATCGGTAGAAATTAGGATTGTAAGGTGCATAATGAAAGCATACCTATAACGATTTAGATTGTCATAAAATTCGATGAATAGATAAGACAAAAAAGATTAAGATTATATAATATAGGAAGTTTATATATTTTTAGGAAGCCAGAAACATATTATAACGAAATATTTAGAAAAAAACATTAGGTTTCTTATTTTACTTTGAATTATAAAGTACAAAAATGGGCGTTGTTTAAAATAAATTAATATATAAAAGAAGAATTAAATTATTTGGATTACTTCTATACGAAATGGTGAGGCATTACTTTAATATTAATCACCAATTCCAAGTTCCACCAGTAGAGTACTAGTTGCTGTGGACGTTTTGTCAAAACTAGTCTTAATTTTGTAAAAACCGTATTGAATAAACATCCAAGCACACGAACTCTCCTCAGGATATTTGGCGTTTAATGTAAAAATAATTTTAATGCAAGCATCAACTGCTTCAATAACTGTCGAAATATAGTATTTAACGTCATTGACTACAACTAAGTATGTTTTGATTTCACTTAGTGACTCACCGACTGCAATTATGAAGGGTTGAAGAGTTAAATTTAGCTCTTTTAACTTTTGTTGCCGCAAAGAAATTGCTTCGTATATCCCTGCATCGCTTGTCACATGAGTTATTAACCCTTCTCTAACTTCCGATTTGGAAGGCCTCCAAATTTTTTTGTTAGCTCCTTTAAGTTTAATAGTTGACACTGACAGGAGTGATGGAATCAGTAGAAATGCTGCTAAATTGCTAATCTCCTCAGAAGCTGAAATGAATAATTTAAAATTTGCTTAAAACTTTGATAAAGAAAAATTTGTTTTAAAAATTAAAGAAAATCTTTTTGATTTTATCTATTAAACGTGGCAACAAATTAAAACAAAAATTTTTATTGATTACTGCAAAATATATAATCACCCACCTCTTGCCTCATTTTGTTGTACCGCGTTTGAATGCTATACTTATAAGATGATAATGAAGTTTACATTTATTCACCTAATGACTTTTGTAATTGGTATTGTATTGCATTTTCTATTAGTATTATTCAAAAGAGTGAATAGAATACCGAAAGATTTACTAAACCAATCAATTAGATATAAAAAATTATCAAGAAGGTACACTGTGGCGTATGAGTAATTTTTAATATTTTTTTTTGTTTCGTTATAATGTGTGTATATGAGGCATTCAGAAGAATAATGGTCTAATTTCACCTCAAAATTGGTGATTATGAAAAGTTTATGAAGATCTTGAAATTTAAAGCATATTAAAAAAAAATAATTCAAAAGTAAACTTTTTTTTCCCTGAAATAAATTTTCTTTTTAATAAAAATTAAGTGCTTTATTCTACTGTTCAGCCAGGATAGCTTAAAATACCAAAATTAAGAAAAATTGAATTTAATCATTATTATTCTGAACGGTTCTTATTTTCTTTACCGTTTTTTTTTTGTACGTTTGTTATTGTTTAATAAAATTAATAATCTTACTGTATTTTAAATATGCTGAAAAGTGATAAATCAAGGCCCTATTAACAGGGTCACAATATGCTGTATCAATGTTTATAACCCATGTAAACTACTCATTATAATAAATAGCTTGTTTCCGACGACAATAATTCACATACGTATTTACACTATGCAAGAATTGCTCGTTTGAACTTTTAAGGCATATACTTTTAAATCTGTTACTCAAAGCCAATATCTCCTATCGAAAAACCAGTTTTTATACAATTATTTTTAAGTTGCATATATTTTGTTTTAATTTGTAAAACCACTTTATCATTATTCCTCTTTCATGACCTTTATTTAAATTAAAAATATAGTATCAATAAGGACTTTTAGTCCACTTAGTATTACTACATTTTAAAGACATTTAATCAAAATTAAATAATTTAACTTACTATCTGCAAGGGACAGCAAATTTTGAATATATTTATCCTTTCCTGATCGCTTTGCAGCTATATCAAAAAGGCTTTTTTTGTAGGCCGGGAAGCTTTCTATCAGTCCCTTTGAATTTGAGGGATAAATTGTTTCAAAGTCCTTTTGCAACTGAAAAATAGTTAAACAAAAAACAAATTTTATGTTATTATGTTATGTTAAATATTATTTGAATGTCATAATGTATAGTTCTATACAATTTCTGGTGTATAAAACAGACCACTCATTCCGTAATTTGATAGTTAATAAATAAATTATTGCTAGATGATATCATTTGAAAGATGACTCATGCAACGAGTGACTAGAATATACTTTACCGCAAGTTTTTGAACCTTTTGATGCGTTGAATTTTAATACAACCTCAAATTTTTTTCATAACGTAGAGTGCTCGGAATTTTATATTTCAATTTTTAATTGGGATAATATTTTGCTTACTATATTTGAGTACAAAACAAAAAAAACTCTTTCCTATTTTTTGATTGAAATATGATGAAGAATATTTGAGACCAGATTCGAATTGAACGCATCAAAAATCTTAGAAAAAACATATTATGGTTTCTACACCAGGATATATTTTAATTTTGCCAGTTCGTTATTTAAATTAAAGAACAAAAAATTAATTACCAAAAGATAACCGGTTGGTTTTTGTAAGGCTGGATATTCCTTAAAATATTCGTCGATAGTCATATCCTTTAGCTGGAGCAGTCGTGAACGTGAGGTTTCCTTCCATTTTTCCTCAACGGTTACCCAGGGATGACTTGAATTCCTAAGCCACACAAGGCTTTCTTCACAGTCAGTGTCACTTTCTAAATTAAAATCAATTTCTTGAAAACGATTCAGTTTTGAAGATGGTGATGTACAAGGTGATGAAGTTCTTGGAGAATTAGTTCGTTGTCGCTTGGCAATAATTCCTGTTTCTCTGTATTTCCTTTTAAGGTTGTGAATTTGGTCGGGTAGTTTTCCCACTAAACGATTAGTAATACCACGACCAGATTCTACTAATTTTGTGTGCAAAACCACTGCCTTTTTCTCCTCTGTAAATAATTGGACAATTTCGTTTGTCCAATAACTATAAATCTCAGCCGTAATATTTCTTTCCGGGTTATTTTGCAGAATGTAGGTACCAATTAAACGAACTAGGCGTAGCCGAGAGGAAGTTTCAAGAGGAATAGTTTTTGGAACTGAGAGCAAACCTTTTCCTTCCAAAGAACTTTCAAGCAGTTCTGTTAAGTTCTAAAAGAGAATTATTTATTAAAATTAACAGTTTGCATTTTTTTATCTATTTAATTTTAAATAAAAAGGTTGTTATCGAAGTCCGAGATTATCAAAATAATACATACATACATACATTATATATTTTTATGAGTTATTGGGCTATTGAACAAGGCTCAACATTCAAAGAATAGGTTGATTACAGTACAACACGGGTATAAGAAACTCTGAAAATTAATACCTAAAATACAATTTATTGAAGCGTTAAAGAAATGTTCCCCCTGCTCTCAAAGGGGAGAAATTGAGATTGAAATTTCTTTTCAAAACGTTTCTGAAGTTAAATAATATAAGAAACAAATATTTGTCAAAAAAATAATATCAAAATGGAGCTGCAGTCGAATACTTCGAAAATGGAAAATTAATTTGACAAAAGTTTATAACAAATTCCTTAAAAATACTTTTTTTTTCTTTTTTGCTCTCCCGACACTTTACAGAACAAAACATAAGAACAAATAAAATATTTATAGGAACTCAAACACTAAAAATTTTTTGATAATTTCGGACTTTCATATACCACTATAACACCATTTGTAATTATCGATTCAATAACGTAAAAATAATACAAAACTAAATATCAAATATAGTTGTAAGATTTATACAAACGTACGGATATCGCATTTGATTCTCTATTAGATTTATTGCTGATTTGCTTTTCAGTACTTCCGCTTGCTTCAGTGGCGTATGAAATAAGTTCATTAAAAGGAAATTCTTGAATCGATGTCGATGCTGACTCAATTGTTATATCAGACAATTGTGTTTCAAAAATCTGTAATATGTCATTTAAACTTTTCAATGAATATAATATTGTCGTAAAATAAGAGTTTTAAAACTAACGGAGCTGTTTTCAGTATCCGGGTACATTAGTTTTTTGTATTCTTCCAAGTTTTTTGTAAAAAGAACTCGGTGTCCAATACTAGGAAATAATTCTTTTATTTCTTGATTCCCGAGGAGAACCATTGCCATTGATGTTATATTGTTTTCTGAGTTGAAGAGAATGAAATTTGTTTAAATAACTGTATTTTTATATTTTCGAAAAAAATTCACAATGGACTCAATCAACCGACTTTGTTTGACTCTATAAGTAATGTGAACACAAAGAACCCACTTTGACATTAATCAGCCAAAACAAAAAAAAAATTTGTTTATTTAGTTAAATAAATGTTTTTCAAAGTCAAAAACTTATATTCTGTAGTATTCAGACAGAGAAAACAAATGTCACAAAAGCAAATGTTAATAAAACTGGGATTTATAAATATAAAAAAATCCTTTGTCACTTAGTCGCCTCTTTCTCCATATGAAGTGGGAGCGAGATAATATACTGCTTCGGCACAATAAATCGGTGGCGGAGTGAGTTCAATATGAGCAGGAACATTGTTTTTAGATATACCTAATGGAGAAAGTATTTTTTCAAGTATTAAATGCTTTCTTGTTGTTTTGGATCTTTTGCTTAGGCGAGTACTCAACACCAGTGTTGTATAACATTTAGTAAGCTGATTATAAATTATCCATTACACTATTTTATATGTTATTAAAAAAATTAGCTATCCATTACATTTGTAATTAAAAAAAAACCTTATTACTCCTTATAAATTTAATTTTTAGAATAACATATACAGACATCAAAGAAAAGTCGTTGGAAGTACAGTGGAGGTCCAGTATAACGAATGATATATTGTCCAGAGTGCATTCGTTATATCGAAAATTCGTTATACCGAATATTTTTTTCTTACAAATCTTTAGATATAAATAGAAAGTAGAACTGTATTTTGCAAATCCGTTACAGTTTTATGCAAAGCAACGAAAATATGAACATCTGTTTACATAAACGAAGACGAATTAGTTGGACATAACAAAACACGAAAAAAAAACATTTCACGTATGGAAAATTCTGTATGTATCTTCCAATATTATCATGAAGATGCATAGATATTAACACACTTACAGTCACGAGTTGCTTTACAAATTTATGTTCTATATTCGTTATAGATAGGTATGTATTTGTTTGTAGAATTTTGCTTTTTTTATTTTCTGAAATTCGTTATTTGTTCGTTATATAGAATACCTATGACACTTGAAAAAATTGTTCGTAATATCAATAATTCGTTATATCGACATTCGTCATACTGAACCACCACTGTAATAATATACCATTGAGTTTCTTTCATTTTGACTTTCTAAGAAACAAAACAAAAATTCCAGATAATGACTTTCAAAACAACACTATTGCAAAATTGATTGTTAAATAGTTCAAAGATATTTTGACTGCCCAGTAAAAACGAAACGCATTATGAATTGAGGATTTAAGCAGAAACATCAAAACTAGAAAAAGTGGAATGAGTTGTTTTTGATTCTAGTAGACACACTTATGAAATATGTAAATTTAAAAAGAAAATATGTATTAATAATCAAAATCAAATGCACGATTATGTTGCACGGACTTGCTCTTATAGTTCAAGTGGCGTTTAAAGATTTTATATTATAAATGTTTATAGACATGGATTTTCATTTAGTGAAAAATGCTTATAAGCATGAAATTCGTTTTTAAATTTATAAAATAAATTCCGAAAATAATTTGGGCTCAAAAATTAAGAAGCCATTCCCAATTCTTGAATTATTATGAATTTAATTGACATTTTAATTTTGAAAATCGTTAAACTTTTGCAACATATTAATCGGTTAAAGAACACAAATCACTTGATTAAAGTAACACACCGTGTCGATTGCAGTTGCAACACTGATTTGTTAAATTTAAACACTTTCTCGATTAAAATAGACAAGTCACTCGGTTGAAGAATCAAAGCTGTCCATTGCAATTGCAACATAATAATCGGTTGAAGTAAAACACTTACTCGGTTAAAGTTAAAAAAATTACTTGATTAAAATGGACAATAATTCAAGAAAAAATTCTAATAACTTATTTTTTATTAAACTATAAACAATATATTTATAACAAAAAGGAAAATTATCATTATTTTATAAACATATTTGCTGATTATACATACATACCTTGAAATTTCGTTATATAAGCGTCCAAGCCCCACTGGCGTAGCAAACAAGAAACATCTTCGTCCATTTTGAGCACTTCACTTTGAAAATTGCGTTTGTTAATACAAAAGTTCTTAACATTTAGTTAAGACTTGTTGCAAATTATTCACAGACTTATTAAATATTAAAAAAAGTATCTATGTATATTCAGTAAAAAGCAAATAATTTATTTTAAAGTTTACTTTACTTCCCACGAAAGATCGACCGAACACGTTGAAAACCAATTACAGACTGAGAAGAGAAAAATGTTCAGTTTGATCACTTTTGCTGGCACGCAGCTGGCAAAAAGCAGTTTTACTCATTTAGATCAACACACTACTCTATTCGTTTCACCCACTAACAAGGTTAAATAAGGGGAGGGAACGCCATGTGGTGTTAGTATTAGTGCTTTGAGAAAGGCATGTAGTAGTTTCATTTATTTAATTTTACACACTACTCAATTCATTTTACACTCTCAAACGTAAATAAGAAAAAACGACACCATGTGGTGTATGTATTCGTGTCTGGAGAAAGCAGATAGCAACTTCACTCATTTAAATTACCCCAGTACTCGATTCATGTAACCCACTCAAACTATTAAATAATGAAACTAAATCTCAATAAGTGTTGGCAGATGATGGGGAAAATGCCTTTTCTTGCCACAAAAAGAGATTACGAACAAAGTTCCTTTAGAATTATATTTTAAAAATAAAAGGAAGGTAATCGAAATATGATATGTATGTTTGTAGGGTTGATAGGTTTGTTTATGAATGCAAGCATATTCGATTAAAATAAAAGTGCACAAAAAAACTTCGTCGCTCAAGAAAAAAATTATAAAATCTTGGTGGCATTCATATTTAAATGCCATTTAAGCCGTTCTGAAGAAAGTAAGAATTGTGAAGTGAAAATTATGTTAAACTAATATTTCTTGTTCAATTTTTTGGAAAATATTTTTCCTTTTTTTATAAAATATAAATTAAATAAAAATGTGAGATAGTAAGTCTATTTAGTTTAGAAAAATTTGTTGAACAGAAATCAACAATAGCCGCATGCTGCACTAAAACGACACTTTGCATTTCCGGGCAAAATGTTCAGCACTATTTGAAGACAATGCCATTATTATCACGAAAAATTGTTTCCTATCGAAAAAGAATCAGTAGTTCAAGCCTTTTAGAAACAATTTAAACTTATAAAAAAGATTTTTGGGAGTAAGAGGGAATTTTCGAATTAGTTAAAGGGATTTGTCCTTGCAAATAAAAGTCCATAAAAAAAGTTTTCAAATGATTACGGCATGTGAGATGTGATGCTAGTATTAGTGTCTGAATAGAGATAGGCAGCAGTTTTTCTTATTTATATTAGCCTACTCCTCGATTAATTTAACCCACTGGAGCGATTAAACAAGGGAAGGCGACGCCATATGGCGTGAGGATTAGTATCTGAAGAAAGACAGGTAGCAGTTTTACTAATTTAAATGAACCCACTACTCGATTAATGTAACCCACTGAAGCGATTAAATAAGAAAAGGGACGCCATATGGTGTTAGGATTTGTGTCTGAAGAAAAACAGGTAGCAGTTTTACTTATTTAAATGAACCCACTAATCGATTAATGTAACCCACTGAAGCGATTAAATAAGAAAAGGGACGCTATGTGGTGTTGGGATTTGTGTCTGAAGAAAGACAGGTAGCAGTTTTACTTATTTAAATGAACCCACTACTCGGTTCATGTAATCCACTCTAACGGTTAAATAAAGAAATTAAATCTAATAAGTGCTGAGAGATGATGGGAAATCTCCCAATCTTTGAGAATTTTGAAAGGGACACACGGAAAATAACAAAAAAAAAAGAATTAGCTACAAAAATTCTAATGGATTGTTTTTAAAATGGATGAGTTCAATTACAAAATCAGTAAATTTTAGATTTAAATTTTAGTGGTTGAACGCAAATTAAATCTGAAATTTCAGTCGAATGTCATATGTTTTACTTGTGTCAAATTCTTCCATTATCTATAAGATTTACATCAAATAGAAATAAAAAGAACTTTTATTGTTTTCATAAATTAAAAATTCAGCAGGAGTAATTCTGAAGATAAAATCATTAGAACTAAGTCAGAAACAGGTTCCATATATTTCATTAAAAGTACTTGGCGCTAAAATCATTTTGTATGCTTTTTAAATGTTTTGGAAATTTTCTACATAAGCTACTAGCCAGGGACAAAAAGTCATTTTTTAACTAAGCGGAATTGTTTTTTTTATTTTATAGGTATATTTTGGGCCAAAACATTCACAATTACTTGAAGACAAATCCATTATTATTGAGGCAGATGAATGAACAAAATATTTCTTGCTCAAATGTCCTTTAAAAAAGAAGCAGCTGTTCCAAAAACCATATTTAACCTCTACTTAAACAGAGAAACGAAATATAAAAAAAATCTAAACAATCTTAAATAAAATTATTAATTTAGAAACTTCTAAAAATATTTTCTAAGATCAGATCAATTCCTTTTTGTAACGATTAAAACAAGAAAAAAATGTCTCATCAATTAATTTCGAAGACTTTTAGCTTAAAGTTTAAAATTATTTCTTTATTTTTATTAAATAATTTCTTGTATACCTACGATTTTTATTAAAAAAATTTTCAAATATTGATTAATGTTTTTCGTGTGGAAATGATGAAAATGAAAAAAACAAAATGATTTTTGGGAAGAAAAGGGAATTTTCGGATTGTTTGAAACGTTTTTCCTTTAAAAACACCAACCCTACTCCAAATTGAACACACATTATATTAGTGCATGGAGAAATGCACACTTGATGTTACTTGAAGTGAAAACATTTTTTGTTTAAATTTTGCCGCGAAATTCTGAAACGTGTGTGTACACGGCTTGGGTCCACAAATTTTGGTGGCGCCACACGTACTCTATATAAATGTCTAGTTACTTCTGTACTGGAGTGTTATATACTAACACAATGCTAAACAAACAAAAAACATTTTTTGTTACAATTTTCACCGCGAAATTCTAAAAAGTGCTTGTGTGCACGGCTTGGGTCCACAAATTTTGGTGGCGGCACTCGCACTCTATATAAATGTCTAGTTACTTCTGTACTTTAGTGTTATATACTAACACAATGCTAAACAAACAAAAAACATGTTTTGTTACAATTTTAACCGCGAAATTCTAAAAAAGGCTTGTGTGCACGGCTTGGGTCCACAAATTTTGGTGGCGGCACACGTACTCTATATAAATGTCTAGTTACTTCTGTACTGGAGTGTTATATACGAACACAATGCTAAACAAACAAAAAACATGTTTTGTTACAATTTTAGCCGCGAAATTCTAAAAAAGGCTTGTGTGCACGGCTTGGGTCCACAAATTTTGGTGGCGGCACACGTACTCTATATAAATGTCTAGTTACTTCTGTACTGGAGTGTTATATACGAACACAATGCTAAACAAACAAAAAACATGTTTTGTTACAATTTTAACCGCGAAATTCTAAAAAAGGCTTGTGTGCACGGCTTGGGTCCACAAATTTAGGTGGCGGCACACGTACTTTATATAAGTGTCTAGTTACTTCTGTATTAGAGTGTTATATTCTAACGCAATGCTAAAAAAAAAGAAAAACATATTTTGTTACAATTTTAACCGCGAAATCCTTGGCTTGGGTTCTCAATTCTTGGTTGCATCCCCCGTAATATATATAAATGTTTAGATACCTACCTCTATATTGCAGGGTTATTATGTATACCTACTAATGCGTAAGCAAAACGAGTTCTTTCAATATATAATCAAATGTATTAAATGCCTATCTCTTTAATTTTCAAAGATCTCTGAGTTAGTTGCTTCATTTGCAAACATAATAATTCAGTAACTAATGTAATTATATGGAATGGCATACATGTACTCGTACAATAGAAATACAGTACAAATGATTCCAAGGAATAAATTGCAAAATCTTGCTTTTCGTATGAATACATGTAGTAGTAGGTATGAGAAGGCATGATTGCAGATGCAGATACTTGTAAATTTTACTATAAGTAGATATCTAACAATAATGTGAATACTGTTCTTATTCTAATATTTATAAGAATGTGGAATTCTTGTAGCGTCTGATATACACATATCTACATATGTAGATTATATGTATATATGGAGTAAAGTTCTTGGCGCATACAGTACATTTTCCTATAGATACCTATGACTGTACTTTTATCCTTCATTTTTAGTTCACAATCATGTTAAAGTATTTACAGAATATAGGTATTTTTTTCAATTTTTGTTCTAGCATGGCGAATTTCGAATAAGCAAAATGTTAACAAAAAAATTTGTATGAATGAAGATTTTTGGAATTGAGAGAATAATCCAAAACTGTAGCCATTGAAAAAAATAAAACTACAAAATTAAGGTTTTTTTAATGCCGAACCTAAACTATGCTTTTCTAGGGTTTTTGATGTGCTGAATTGAATATGACAGAATTTTTCTATAGGTGGCTGTAGTTTTCGAGATAATCCAATCCAAAAATTCAAAAAAAAAGCTAAAACCTACGTTTTGAGTACTTGTCAGCATTAATATTTACATTCGTGTGGGGAATAGTTGCGGTGACCGTCGGTTCACTATGGGTATAGATATGTAATAATGAGCAGTATTGTATTTGAAGATAATATTCATTATGAATTGTTTTGTATAAAAAACATAAATATTCTGAGGAATTGGTTTAATATCGTACATTTTTTTACAGATTGTTTTTGAACATCAAAGTCTTAATGTACTTTTTCAAAAATTTTAACCCATTTACTAGGCAAGATTAAATAAATCTGATTGGTTATTTTAAACAAATAGCTGTGCAATATTAACAAACATCGCTCAGTTAAAATAAGCTATTAGTTATGTTGTTTAGACCATCACCATTTGGTTAAATCAAACTAGAGGATTATTTAATTTTCCAAATTTTAACCCATTTACTAGGCAAGATTAAATAAATCTGATTGATTATTTTAAACAAATAGCTGTGCAATTTTAACCTTCATCATTCAGTTACAATCAAACGAGAAGATTATTTAATTTTCGAAATTTTAACCCATTTACTAGGCAAGATTAAATAAATCTGATTGGTTATTTTAAACAAATAGCTGTGCAATATTAACAAACATCACTCAGTTAAAATAAGCTATTAGTTGTGTTGTTTTGACCATCATCATTCGGTTAAGTCAAACTAGAGGATTATTTAATTTTCGAAATTTTAACCCATTTACTAGGCAAGATTAAATAAATCTGATTGATTATTTTAAACAAATAGCTGTGCAATTTTAACCTTCATCATTCAGTTACAATCAAACGAGAAGATTATTTAATTTTCGAAATTTTAACCCATTTACTAGGCAAGATTAAATAAATCTGATTGGTCATTTTAAACAAATAGCTGTGCAATATTAACAAACATCACTCAGTTAAAATAAGCTATTAGTTGTGTTGTTTTGACCATCATCATTCGGTTAAGTCAAACTAGAGGATTATTTAATTTTCGAAATTTTAACCCATTTACTAGGCAAGATTAAATAAATCTGATTGATTATTTTAAACAAATAGCTGTGCAATTTTAACCTTCATCATTCAGTTACAATCAAACGAGAAGATTATTTAATTTTCGAAATTTTAACCCATTTACTAGGCAAGATTAAATAAATCTGATTGGTTATTTTAAACAAATAGCTGTGCAATATTAACAAACATCACTCAGTTAAAATAAGCTATTAGTTGTGTTGTTTTGACCATCATCATTCGGTGAAGTCAAACTAGAGGATTATTTAATTTTCGAAATTTTAACCCATTTACTAGGCAAGATTAAATAAATCTGATTGATTATCTTAAACAAATAGCTGTGCAATTTTAACCTTCATCATTCAGTTACAATCAAACGAGAAGATTATTTAATTTTCGAAATTTTAACCCATTTACTAGGCAAGATTAAATAAATCTGATTGGTTATTTTAAACAAATAGCTGTGCAATATTAACAAACATCACTCAGTTAAAATAAGCTATTAGTTATGTTGTTTAGACCATCACCATTCGGTTAAATCAAACTAGAGGATTATTTAATTTTCGAAATTTTAACCCATTTACTAGGCAAGATTAAATAAATCTGATTGATTATTTTAAACAAATAGCTGTGCAATTTTAACAAACATCACTCAGTTAAAATAAGCTATTAGTTGTGTTGTTTTGACCATCACCATTCGGTTAAATCGAACTAGAGGATTATTTAATTTTCGAAATTTTAACCCATTTACTAGACAAGATTAAATAAATCTGATTGATTATTTTAAACAAATAGCTGTGCAATTTTAACCTTCATCATTCAGTTACAATCAAACGAGAAGATTATTTAATTTTCGAAATTTTAACCCATTTACTAGGCAAGATTAAATAAATCTGATTGGTTATTTTAAACAAATAGCTGTGCAATATTAACAAACATCGCTCAGTTAAAATAAGCTATTAGTTATGTTGTTTAGACCATCACCATTTGGTTAAATCAAACTAGAGGATTATTTAATTTTCCAAATTTTAACCCATTTACTAGGCAAGATTAAATAAATCTGATTGATTATTTTAAACAAATAGCTGTGCAATTTTAACAAACATCATTCAGTTACGATTAAACGAGAAGATTATTTAATTTTCGAAATTTTAACCCATTTACTAGGCAAGATTAAATAAATCTGATTGGTTATTTTAAACAAATAGCTGTGCAATATTAACAAACATCACTCAGTTAAAATAAGCTATTAGTTATGTTGTTTTGACCATCACCATTCGGTTAAATCAAACTAGAGGATTATTTAATTTTCGAAATTTTAACCGATTTAATAGGCAAGATTAAATAAATCTAGTTGATTGTTTCAACGAAGCTACTAGTTTAATTTAAATAACTCAACTACTAGTTTAATGTAAACAAGAAGATTGTTTAATATTAAATAAGAAATGTGCAAAATTAACAAAGTGTAGTTATTCGATTTAAACAATCTAGGATTTTGCGAATCATAACCCAGTTTGTCGATTAACATGACCAAGGTATTCGATTAATTTGACATTATCACTTGTTTATATTAAACAATTACATTTAACCGAGGGAACTACGTAATTTTTAGCAACATCAACTACGTAATTTTTACCCGAGACTACGTTGTTTTTAACACATTTTTTTTTAACCCACGTAAAAACGCCCTCGGTTAAAAATTATTTTTCTGCGTGTATGTCAACCGAATATTGGATACAGTGCGCGATGCGTCGTGCGATCCGAACCATTATTTTGGTAATAAATTTGCACGATTTGCAAACGTTGTTTAGGAATAAGACAATTAATTATAAAATGGCAAATCAAACTGAGCATAAATCAAGTGACAACTGTCAAAGAAATCAACTCCGAAAAAAATATTGCCAGATTGAAAACCACATGTCTAAAAAAAAACACCCTTTATAATACTAGTTTTGCTATGAAACTAATTTTGAAACAAGTCAATAATGTGGCTGTTAAACGTTCAAACGATAAAAAAAAAAACTATTACCGGTCTTCCCTGTCAATTTTCAACAAAAAATTAACCAGTATAAAGTTTCCCTTTTCGTGATATGCCGCATTAATGGTAACTAATTTCAGTTCATCCACATTTTTAATTTATTTACCTAATTTCCTTATACTGCTGCTACCCTATGTGGCTGTATATATTTTTTCAATGCTTTATTTCGATCCATTTCCTTGCAAACTCTATATTTCTTTGAGGTTTCTCATACACATTATGTACACAAGTGTTAAAAAAATCCTCAAAACCAAATAAATTACAAAAGGCTCTATAAATTTACCATCAAATTAAACTGCCCCAAAAGCCAAAGTATCTTTTCCTTATATAAATACAAACAGAAGAGTTATGATATTCCATTATCGCACATGGAATACTATGTTTTACCGGACTATTACAGTCCTTTAGGGACATATAAGGAAAAAGGATTTCAGTCCCAGATGGAATAAGAATACGGAAGCAATTTAAGGCTCTCTCATTTGACACGACTTATAGCCATAGAGTATAATGATGAGGTTAAATCCATAGATAAAGATAGAACTAATGAAAGCACGTTCGTTCCTCATGTAGTTGAATTAACAACCATGTAGGTATACTACTACTACTATACACACACTTACATTTTCACATCCGTGTAAACATCCTTGTCAATAAGCACGTGACATTTAGAAATGGCTTTTCTAGTCTCATTATTCTGTTTCCCATATCATCATCAATTGTCTCTAACCATACCTAGATTTCACTTAAAATACTGACAACAACAACCACAACATATTTGTCTACATTTTGTTTAACAAAATAATAATTATTTATATATTTTCTCAACAAAATACTGAATCATTAAAACATTTTAAAACATTTAGGGTCAAGTTCATTTAAATTTTCCTTTCGATTACATTTGGCCATGTAATGTTCGAGCATTATACCCTCCTTTTTCTTTTCTCAAAAAAAAAAAAAACTTATTTGAAAAAATGATATATCGTGTTTTTTTTTACACTTTACAGAATATTGGCACTTGTACAAGAATTTTTCAAAGAAACCTTAAGCTCACTCTCGGACAAAGTTTGTTTTTCTCTTTTTGTCAGCACGTGGGCTATATTGCACCCTGAGTCCGAAAATGTTTTTGAAGAAAAATTAATTCTACGGCATTGTGCGTTTGTCTCAATAAAACTGAAATAACAAAAACAAAAAACCAAAGGTTGTCTAGAACAATTCTTTGCCAAACCACCTCGTTAAGCATGCATCAGAACATTAAAGAGCATACGCGAGGCTATTTTAAATGTTTTTATTTTTTAAAGATGTTTTTTATAGACTTATGGGTAAATTTACTTGGAGTTTATATGAAAAAAAAATACCCAACATTGCCCACGCACTTTTTAAGCTTGGATGGAAAACACGTATTGCGTACACAGGTTTTGCCATTATTTTCCGAGAGCAGAATAACCAATTATTCTGTCTGGATTTTGGATTCCACATAACCCTGTTTGGCTGTCCAAAAATAAAACATATAATATGAAAAATTTTGCTATTTGTTAAAGAACAAAAAAAAGGTCAATATTTTTGCCACTCGTTGTAATACTTTTTATTAAAAAAAAAAAACTCCTTTAAAGAGTATTTTGTTTCCATCTAAAGCCCCCAGGAGAAAGTCTGAAAAGTTATATACCTTCACGGAGATCTGGTTATTTATTTTGTTGGTAGAACAAAAAGTTTACAATCGACACCCTCTGGGAATCAAGACGAAAAGGGCAACGAACGTTTTACAGAATTTTCAACAACTTGTTTCAAAAATAAAAAGTAAATAAGAACATCCGTGTATGGAAGGAGCCTGTTTCAAGACTTTCTCTACATTATTTGATTTTAAATATAAAAACATGTTTAGAATAAATTAAAGAAAAATATAAGAAAGCACGCAATTTGTTGTTTAAGAGCCGTTTGCTGATACGAAATTTAATTATTAAAGTTCAACTTACACCCTTATGCTATAACTGTCACATAAGTTCTAATTATGAACTTTTATATTTAAATTTCCTTTTAACAAATGGGCCTTAATTGTTTAAAATTCTAAAATAGTTTGAAGCTCAAAACAAAATACATACAAATGTATGAGAAAAATTATTTTATATTTTTTAAATAATAAAAAAATAGCTATATTTCTTAGGACAATTTTTTTGTCCAAAATCAAAAGCTTGGTTATTATTTGATATATGTATAGCACGGCATTACAGATGTTACCGTCGTTTCTTAATAATTTTTGTTCTGTTTTTAGATATTTTTTTTAGAAAATTGCCTACACGCTCTAGCTTTTTGTCACACTTTATGCGAATCACTCTGTATAATAAAGGTCACGAAGCAGGAAATATTAATATGAAATAACTTCCAAACTACTTTTTGAGTTCTTATAAAACTGTTTCGTTCTGGTTTAACGTATTTTTAGTTTTATTCAAAACTAGTTTTAAGATTTCAAATTTTGAATGTCAACAAATTTTTAAATAATATACCAATCTGTTCAAAACTTGAAACTCGAAATCTCTGCAGAATTAGTTTTGAGATGAGTCAGCTGCAAGCTCTGCTTATCAAAATCAGTCAAAAATTGTGGAATTTTGTAATAGTGTTTACAGAATCGTAGATACCTTTCCTTTTTACAACATGAACATAATTGTCCTGCTCTTAAGCTCACGTCTTTGGTTGTACTAAACGCACAGAAAAGCTTAATATTTAGAAATGTATAGGAAATTTAGTGATCTATACAAGAATTATCATAGTCAGATCAACAAAAATACGAGACAAACTGATGTAAAAACCGTTTTCAAGTACAAAAAAATGACAGTTTTTTATTTTATTTCAAAGAATTGTCAACATGTTTGTAGAAAAATATTCTATAAATATTTTTTCCACAAACATTTTTGACAACTCTTTGAAATAAAATAAGATTGTCAAAAAACTACATAAAAAATCCATTATAGGGTTAATATAGAAGCCGAGAAAATCGTATAAAAGCCTCCTTTTTTTTCAGTTCCGCAAACTGAAATTTAGTTTACTCTCGGTCTTGATATACCCCACCATACTTTAATTATTGAATTTCAAAAAATGTACATATTGGTCATTTTAAACTCCCTCTTGCCAGTACTATTTGTTATGTAGCCTTTATTAATAAAAGTTAAAATGTCTCTTAGTTCAAGTTTGATATTCTTTTTTTCTAAAGAATATAATACACGACTAAAATAAGCTTAAGATTAAATTATGCCTTATAGAACCTCTTTTCATAATAAACATAGAATGTTTTAAGCGTGTGTATTTTTACAGTTCTACTTAATACAACACTATTAAAAACAGTGTTGCCACTGATGGGACACTATAGTGTCCCCGGGGACTACTTTTTCCGTGGGAGACTCGGGGACTCATTTATTTTCACACATAAATAAAAATCAATTTCGGACGAGGTCAACACCAAACTGATTCAAAAGTAGGGGTTTTTTGACATATCAGATTTGAATAAATTTGACATAATTTGTCTGTCGATGTCAGATTTTATCAAGTTTGTTAACCTTTCCAAAATTTGTCATTTATTTTTACCAAACGAAAATTATAAAGGGTTTTCCAATAAGAGGTGTTATTTTGAATAGCTCGCTATTTCGGTAGCTGTCACTTTTGAAGCTGTCATTTTTTGACGTAAAAACTACGCCATTAATAAAAATGGAACGATACAAGCTTCAACAACGCATTGAAATTATTAAAATTCACTATAAAAAAGGTGAAAATTTGGCAGAGACGGTTCGTAATACTAAAACATTTTTGGGTCGTCGTGAAGCACCTTGTCGGACCGCAATACAGAAATTGGTGGACAAATTCGAGCTGTTGGGACAAGTTAGTGATGTGAAGAATAAAACCCGTGCACGTCGCTCAAGAACAACTGAGAATATTGCTGTTGTAGCCCAAGGTGTTGAAGAAAACCCAGGTTTGTCCATTCCTCGTCGTTCTTTGGAATTAGGCATTCCATAAACGTCATTACACCGTATTTTGCATAAAGACTTGGGTCTTAAGGCTTATAAAGTTCAGTTAACACAAGAACTCAAGCCGGCTGATCATCAACAACGTCGTGTCTTTGCTGATTGGGTCCTTGAAATGCATGAAAATGATCCGGAATTTCATCGAAAAATCATCTTGACTGATGAGGCCCATTTCCACCTCGGAGGCTACGTCAACAAGCAAAACTGTCGCATCTGGGGCTCGGAAAACCCAAGAATTATTGTTGAAAAGCCTCTCCATCCTCAACGCGTGACTGTTTGGTGCGGTTTATGGTCCGGCGGGGTCATTGGACCTTACTTTTTCGAAAACGAGGCTGGAGCAACAGTTACGGTCGATGGATTGCGCTATCGAGAGATGATTAATGATTTTTTATGGCCGGAATTGGATGGTATTGATCTGGACAACGTTTACTTTCAACAAGACGGCGCTACGTGCCACACAAGCAATGAAACCATCGATCTTTTACGGGAAAAGTTTCCGGACCGTGTTATCTCTCGAAGAGGTGATCACAATTGGCCACCGAGATCTTGTGATTCAACACCTTGCGACTTCTTCCTTTGGGGCCACGTGAAAGATAAGGTCTACGCCAACAGCCCAGCGTCGATTCAAGACCTCAAAGATGGAATTCGTGAGGCTATCGAGGACATTGGGCAGCCACTTTGCGATTTGGTTATGGAAAATTTCATGAAAAGGATATGGTCCTGTAAGCGTGGTGGTGGCGGCCATTTGGCTGATGTTGTGTTCCATTATTGCAGCATACCTTCTTCTTTATAATGCAATAAACATTCGATCATTTATCTCAAAAAATGCCATTTTTCTTTGAATATCAAAATAACACCTCTTATTAGAAAACCCTTTACATTAAATAAAAAACCGCATGTATCTACGTAGGTAAACATATAAATGTTTGACAGTTCATTGGTCATGAAAATTTGTCATGAGTGTCAATTATTTTTCGATAATTTTGCTTAATTCTCAAATTTTTAATGAGACAAAAATTTAACAACAGTGTCAAATGGTCATAATTTACAAATTGTTGCAATGATGGCCTTTTTAGCAATACAATTTGGACCATTTATTTCAAGTAACACTCGTTAGCAGCATTTGACGAAAGGTGTCAGATTCTTGTGGGTGGTTTCGGGTTAATTTCGGAAGAGACCTTTTTTTTAAAAAAATAAGGACCAATTTACTCAAAGGAAATTTCACTTATTCAAAAACCCGCATCGATTGAGATCTACTTGCACTATTATGGATCTTAAACGGCTAAGGGTGTAGGTACACATGTATTTTTGTAAAATTTTCTGAATACTAAAGCGCACAATTTAAACTATTTTAACCAGTGCCAGTGCCACCACAATTTCAATCACAGCCAATCAGATATAATATCAAATTTACAATGACTTTAAAGTTTAGTTAGCATTCAATTTTCTATAAACTTTATAAATAAAAATATAATAGTAATTGAAAATCTATCCAATAATTTAATTAATTATTATTAAATAAAGAAATTTATAAGAAATAATTCTGATAATGACTCTGAGATAAAGTTTGATTAATTTCTTTTACAAGTGCTTCCTTTAATTTGTTTACATTTTCGTTAAAAATCTTTATGTATAGCTACGCGTTAAGATAAATTATTTTCTTTTTGAAATTTTATTTATTAGTTTGGAGGTCTTTGCCATTTTAGCGATTGCATCTATGTAATTAGCTTTATTTATTTTTCTCGATTATAAGAGATGTCAAAATATTTCCTTCGTTGTACGAGTAAGAGTATGTATGTATGTTTATTTTATCTGAGCTGAAACTAAGATGAGAGCTTTTTTTCTCATCGTCGTCATCTAGTTTGTTTAAAAATAAATAATATCTATCTTTATACGTAAAATGATCACACTAGAGATAATTATTTTAGCTTTTTAAACAGAAGCGTCAAAAACATTGTATACGTGTATGAATTTGAAAAAAAAAATTGTTTTTTTTGTTTATTTTTTTGTACGATAGATGACCAAACAAACTTGTCTGCTATTTTTTTTTCTGACATGCGAGATTATAAAAATGAAAATCAATGGAAGATATTTTTTTAAAAATAATTTTGAGCCTGGGTGTCAGACGGAAATGATGATGAACGGCAATTAAATCAGTCTGGGGGCATGACAGGTCGTTTATTATCATCTCTTTTGTGTGAAAGAATTTAATTTTTGTTTGGTTAAAATGTTTTAGAATTTTGCTGTTGTTTTACTTAAAATACAACAAACGACAGAATGTTTTCGGGGGATACATTGTATATACATTATTATGTATGTAGGTACATTTATGTCATCAAAAACATATAGGTATGTTATTAGGTATACTGTTATACATAATATGCATCGTGATATCGAAAACAATTTTTTTTTTCGTTTTTTTATGCCTCTGAGGGGGAGGGGGGGGGTATGGTGAGGTGGTGTTAAAAATAGTAATAATAAGGCATTATTCACGATCCAATTTTTTAATTGTATGCAACTCTATGGTTAACACTATGCTTGGAGCTTGCTCCTAAACGGGTGAACCGATTTGTATCATCTAGAAGCAGGTAGCTAGCTGCTATAGAATGATTTTAATTTTTTTTAAAAAATTTTCTCAAAAACAGCTTAAAAGATTTTGATTAAGCTTTGAGCCTTAAATTCATAAATAATTCCAATAAACTAAATTTCAGGCTTTTACAAAAAAAAAAAAAATCTTTCAATGGCGTAGTGTTTTCGTATCTTCAATCTACATATAGTAATTTTTGCTGTGAAGAATTGATTAAAAAAACTAACAGCGCAATATTTTGGCTATCCAACAGTACAGTTGGCTACAAAATTTAAAAATCCTATTGTTATAAAAGCGGCGAAATCTGGCGGGTAACTCTTAACTCGTCAAGAATAATTTGAATAATGCTTTGTAACTAAGGTATCGAAAAAACCCATAGATTTAATGATAGTTGGAAAAACCTGCAGCTCTTAATATAAAAAAAATGTTTTTTTTTGCTCTATTAAGCTCCAAAAGCTCTGAATAAAAAAAATGATATTGGGTCGTTTTAGATAATTCTTATTTTATGTGTGCATTTAATTAGGTTCAAACGGGTGCTCAAAGTGTCCTCCTTCATTTTGTATACATGCAAGCGCCCATTTGCGTGGGAATATGTATATATTTTTGTGCTAACTGGTACCTCACTTTTTATGATGCTTCGAGAATACGCCCTTCTAAAGGCTTAACTACATAAGCCCAAAAAGTGAAAAAGTACAAAAGTGAAAATTTTCAAGCTCATTTTGGAATAGTTTTTCTGACTGGAAAACTTATAAAAATGATGCAGAAAGCTTAAATTTTGGTCTAAAAAAAAATTTGTATATTCTTTTTCACAAAACAACTGCGCTAGCGGGAAAAAAAATATTTTTACTTTTGTACAAAAGTACTTTTTGGCTTATGTAGTTAAGCCTTTATTCACTTAAAGTTGTTAGCTATTTTTGTTGAATAAACAAGTTCTTTCATTTTGCCCCATGCAAGCCAATGAACAGGTTAATTTTTTTATATCCGATGTGATTTCCTTATTCTTTATCTAGCCAATTCTTAATCTCTCGACATAGTGCGGGCTGGAGCACAATCGTGTTGGAGACATGATGAAGCTATTTGAATCAGTGGAATGTCTCCCAATAGTTCTGGTTAATCATTTAAAAAAAAAACTCCAAAAAGTTTGTAGAATTTGGCATCGATGGTAGTTAGAAGGGACCTATTAACTAGTTTCCGAATACACTTGCCCTCATTTTAACGCTGGATTTATGTTGAAATGAAGGTTGTCTCCTTCTATATAGATTCTCCGCAGGCCATGCATGAAGATGGAAAAATTTGTGATCCCATCTCTTTTAAATTGAGAATCGTTATCTTTTGATGCAACCAGTTAATGAAAAATTATACCATCGCATTGACTTCTGGGGGTTGCGGCGGTCAATCGAAGCAGACGGGGTTAACACCTGATAAAATAAACATTTATAAATAATACTGTTATATTTATTTATATTTTCTTTGGTATATTGGTAGCGAAGCTTTCTTTTACCTGTGAAAAGTCGAGGCAGCCCGATATAATCATTAGATTGTTAAGAATATAATATCTCCCAACATATTGCAATTTTGGCGTCGAATGCGAGAGGAACAGTTGGTCAAACAATCAAGGTAGCGGAGCACTGATTTGAAGTGGTGCAATCCTTTAAATACCTTGGGTCAATAGTAGCAGCCGATAACAATATAAAAGAAGAAATACGCGGGCGGCTTCTCAAATCCAACAGAGCCTACTATAGTCTGTCAAAGCTCTTCAAATCCAGAAATCTCACCATAACTTCAAAACTGCTGCTGTACAGGACCATGGTCCTGCCAGTACTCACATATGGATCCGAGACTTGGGTGCTTAGCAAAAGGCACTCCGACCTCTTAGCCGCGTTCGAGAGAAAAGTCTTAAGGAGAATTGTTGGCCCCATATGTGAGGAAGATCGATTCCGGAGACGGTACAATCATGAATTGTACGCAATCTACCTTGAAGCGGATATCGTGACAAAAATTAAGCTCGGTAGACTCCGGTGGGCAGGGCACTTAGCTCGCATGAGAGAAGATGAACCTGCTCGGAAAGTTCTTTGTGGTACATTCTATGGTAGACGACAGCGTGGTAGACCATGCTTGCGCTGGAGAGATGGCGTAGACCAGGACGCCCGGAGCCTTGGGGTGCGCAACTGGATGGCGGCGGCTCGAGACCGGGATGGGTGGAGAGACTTGTTGAAGGAGGCCAGGACCGGAGCCCGGTTGTCGAGCCGATGATGATGATGATAACATATTGCAAAATTCTTATTATATCGGCTTTCATCTTCGATAAATAAGGCATTGCCCTATAGTACCTACAAATTTGTATACAAATTTAAATTTCAAATTATGTACATATTCGCACCTCCGTTGATACAACGACGTAAGTGCAAAAATGTAGATTCTTCTGGCAGGCTTAATATATCTGCTTTTTTCTTTGGTGCCAATGGTACTTTAGATAAGTACCTAAGCGGGCTTTGAATTTATATTTTGCAGCTCCTTTGTCGCAGAAGAGCGCTGGTTTACCCTAGCTTACAGTTACGTCTTTGTTCAACCGAAAGTTGAGAAAAAAACAAACAAAAATCGTCGGAATTCGGAATGCACAGTTATGTCGTTGACTTTAATCGAGGTAGTTTTCCTTTGAAATTTGTAACACAACTGACAGATAAGGCTATGTATTCCCGAAACATTAATTGGAATACGATGCAACGGTACAAAGACAAATAGAATATTTTCAATTGGGTCTTTGTTTTAGTGCAAAGAAATACTTTTTTGGAGAATTGTTGCATACTTAACTCAGAAAATTTTATATTTACACTTACGTCGTTGTATCACCACCAGAGGTGTGAATATATACAAATTTATGTTCAAAGAAGTTCTGGTAAAGGGTTTCCGCCAGCACCTACTGGCGCATCAAGAAAACTTATATCAAATGTATCTTCTCTTTTTCAAAAAAAAAAATTAAATTAAGGTCACTTCCAATACATAACACATCCTATTAATTTAATACTTAAATTGTGAATAAATACCCAAATTCAACTTTGAATTATGTTTTTAAATTTCGGAATTAGATTTCACAACCAGAACCAATTCCGAAGCAGTATTAATTTATATGTGCTGCACTTGAAGCGCCCGCCGGCCGTTAAAAAAATAATAGATACATACGATTTGTCCATAAAAACATCCCTTTAAATATTCCCCTCTCTGCTGCATTCAAAGAACTTAAAATATTAACATAATATAAGGGTTAATTTAACTACAAAAAAGCCTTCTTGATATTCCCTAAAGTGATGGAACTTATTCCGTGCCTTTTTAGGGACTCATTTGATCTTTGATTTAGCGAAATTATTTTCACAGTGAAATTACTCCCCAAATTGACAGGTTATTTTTATTAATTTTTGGGATTGTCTTTTCCCTAGAGCCCCGACAGACGCCTTCAATTCGCATTTTTAAGACTTTTGGGTAACCACCGGGAATTAATATATTTTCACTTCCTGAGTGTTAATGTCAGTGCGTGACATCTGTTTTGAGTGACGCTTAAACACCACCGACAGAAACCCCCATTGTCACATCATGGCTTGACGTCACTTAAAACATTTGTCATTTACAGATAGTCGTTCTCGCAGGGAGTCATGACCTCTCGATTACTCAATTAATAAAGGTACATTTCAAAAGTTTACTAAAAAGGTGTAGGCATACTTAAAACGTGACTCATGTATATGTTGGGACACAGGTAGTCAAGGTTGTTGTTATGCGAAAAGTTGCAGGTACTCTAAAATGTCTAAAAATACGAAAAAGTTGCAATTTCGATGAGTCTGTCGATTTTCGATTTAAATTTTCAAATACAATTTATTATAGAAAATATCGCATTCCAAGAATTTTTGATACCTTCACCTTCATATCTCTTTCTCTTAACTTTCAAAAAACGTGAATTTCCTGCGGTAAACTATAGAATCTTTTGCAATTTTTTTTTCGTTAGACCAAAAATAGAAATCTTATGTTTCTTATACTCAACAAGAAATGGTTTAAGTCTTACCAGGAATATAATTAAAATTATTATAAATATTATAATTACATAGGTACTCACCTACTTTTTGCACGTTCGCCATTGAGATTCTAAAAAAAAACACGAGTACCTATATACATAGGTATAGGTATTTAGCTATTTTCCATAATTCCATTGTTTGAATTACTATTTTATCTAAAGCTTCTTAACTATGTACTTATCTGATGTTCTGTCAACACAGGGTATACCTACTCCTTTGTTCTGTTTAATTATTCCTGATTTCCGCACCCCATCATCCCCACAAATCTATTCAAAAGTCGTTTATGTAATTTTCCACAACTAAATAAACAAAAACCACTTGGAAATTATATTATGTTGTTTATTTTACTTGGCACTTTCGCATGCACAACCTCTCATTATTTACTACCTCCACCCGTCTCCACCTATATGTATACTGACAATCAGCATTCTCATCGTCCCACATGACGCCATACACCATAAAGGATTTTCCAAAACCAAAGTCAACAAATTCACTAATTAGTTTCGAGATACAGATACGAGGTTGATGGATGCTTGATTACAAAATCTGTTAATATATATTTTTTTTTTTATTATAATAACCGAAAACACGAAAATGTGTTTTACACCATCAATGCTAACACTTTGGTGTACTTTTTGTCGACAGGATGCGGAAGGGAAGCGGAAGTTAGTGGATTCATAATATGGAAAGGAAAGCAGGAACAGGAACACTTTGCACATGTTTGCTGTGCTTTTGAAAAGTGCTTGATATTTTCAAAATGATTGATGAGCAAAACGATAAACAAAATAACGCGAGCGAACACTCAAACGAAAATACTCATCATCACGACTCTGTATATTGAGGCACATAAAGTTTTAATTTATTTATTTTTTGTGTTATATGAGTTCCACTGGGTATTAAAGGTACCCTGTGTTTTGTGATTTTATTATAAATAAACATCAGCATTAGCAGCGCAATCATTTTTCTCAAATTTAACGACTCTCAAAAAATGCTCTGATGGGTAAAATGGATTCGCATAAAAATTTATTTGATTATTGATTCGATGAAATATGTATATAGTTATTTACACGATAAGGCATCGTTTGAATTTTATTTAACTTTGTTTGTTTCTACAAAAAATGATATTTCAATACTTCAGACCTGTACCTTCGCATATAAATAGGTACAGTCGACGATGGTTAAAACCCTATAGACCCGTATACTGGGCACTGAGTGCCCATTGCAATTTTCAAATCGGAAAAAAACCTATACATTAATCTGTAACATACTTGAAACGTTATTTACTTACAGGCATATATTATCCAAGTACCCGAAAACTAACTTTATAATTTAATTTAGTTGATATTTGGGGTAGAAAATGATCGCAAAACAAAAAAGCCAATATCGTGTACGTAAATTTTATATGAGAATTATTGTTTTCCAACGGTTTTTATGTTTTTACAGCGGTATTTTCATCAAGTTTGGTATGATTATTATTGTTGATTTGTTTTAGGCTGCAACTAAGTAGTTTGTCAGTTAGTTTGTGTTAGCAAGAAACCCAAAACAAAGTGATTTTTCAGATTTTTTTTGTTTATAAAGTGATTTTGGTTAGAGAATTTATTCTAAAGTAAGTATAAGAAAGTTTGTGAGAAGTTAGTTGATTTTTATTATTCATGCAATTTATACAGAATATGGATGACATTATGAATCGCATATTATTCCTCCTAAATGCATCATCAAATATTGATTTGACTAATGAGGAGCAGGAATTTTTCGATGAAAATTATGTTCGAATTATGAATGAAGAAGAGGATGAAGGGCAACCAGTTCATCATAATAACTCTGAAGATGACGACAGTGATGATGGTGCCGATTTCTCTGATGCTGATGATTCCAACTACGATCCAAATGAAGCTTTGCTGGACATACGCATGCAGCAGGCTGGTTTTGATATGGAAGAAGAAGCTGAAGTGGAGTTACAACGACAACAAGGACGACACCGTGGTGAAGAGGTTGAAAGTGAACCTGCTGCACACAATCGAGGAATGCGATATACGGCCCGAAATGTGAAATTCAATAATATTTGTTGGTCAATGCCTAATGAAATTGAGAAAAGAAGAGCAACAAGAGATCGCAATGAACGTTTGAGCCATAACGATCCTACATGTTCTACAATATTTTCTACGAAAGCTGAGAGTTTCAAATCATTGATCACCATAACCATTGTTGAAAATATTGTCCTCGAAACAAATAAAAAGCCAAAAAAAGTCTGTGAAGCAAATCGATTGTGAAGCCAACCAAAGGTAATGCGTCGGTGGTATGATACAACAGAGGATGAGATCTTTGCATACATTGCCATATTACTTTACGCTGGTGCTGAAAAAGCTTATGGTATAGAGGCAAAAGATCTTTTTCACCAGAGTAGCATGGCCTTTTACCGTGCAGTTATGTCCTTACAGCGGTTTGAACAGATAAGCAGGTTTATACGTTTCGATGATGGGAGAACCCGAGTTTTTCGCCTCCAAACCGATAAGCTAGCTGCGTTTAGATATGTGGTGAACTTATTTCAAAACAACCTGGGGTTGTCCCAAGGGGAAGATGCCCATTTAAAATGTACATGCCCAATAAACCTGGGAAGTATGGTGTAAAAATATTTTAGATTATGGACGCTAAGACCAACTATCCCCTTCAAGGAGAAATATATGTTGGTCAACAACCGGGTGATAATCGATCTGAGGGTATATCACATCAACTCGTGATGCGACTAGGTGACAAGTATCTGGACAAGGGTTACAACATCACCACGGACAATTATTTTACCTCAGTACCGTTAGCCCTAGATTTGATGACAAGAACAACAACAACAGTTTGAACAATAAAAAGCAATCAGCCGCAATTACCTAAAATTTTTACACCAGCTGATAAAGAATTTAAAAGGACCAGAGAAAAATGTTCGTCCATTTTTTGTTACTCACAGTGCATGCAATTGTGTAGTTATGCAAGCAACACTAAGAAAAATGTCCTAATGCTATCGACTGCTCATCATGACGATATAATAGATGAAGTAAAGAAAAAACCAGAAGTCATCCTAGATTACAACGAAACAAAAGGTGGGGTTGATACTTTGGACCAAATGGTGACCGTATATACCTGTAAGCGAAAAGCTAACCGTTTATAATCTTTTGGACTGTGCTGGTGCTGCCGCTTACAGGTTGTTTGACATATGTCAACCTACTTGGTATACAAGTAAGAAAAGGTCTGAAAAGAGAAAATTATTTTTGAAAGAACTAGCATTAGAGCTTGCTGACAGGCACATAAGAAATCGAATCGGAAAAGCCACGCTTCAAACAAATGTGAAAACTGCCCTAAAGCTGATAGGTTATGAGATTAAAACCGTAACTATGTTGCCTCCTACTATAGAAAAAACAATTTGAAACATCGTTGCGAAGCTTGTAAATCTGGAAAAAAAAGATAATAAGACAACAGCGATTTGCCACATGTGCTGTACAGCTACATGCACAAAGCACTACGTAAGAGTGTGCGAAAAATGCTATGTTGTTAAGCGATGAAGATGAAGATGGCGACACTTTTTCACCCTCGACTTCCTCGGGACCACCAGCAAAACGGCGAAGAACACACAGTCCAACCTAATAATGGATTTCAGTCACTTAGTTTGCATATTCATTATTCTTGTTAATTTGTTTTATAATGTTTAAATTCATTTTTCAATGAGTTTATAAAATAATTTGCAATTTATAAATTAAAAGTCATCTTTTTTAGCACACCTGCCTCATATTTTCTATGAAAAATACAGAATGGCACATAGTGCCCGAGCGCACAATAAGTAGAAATTTTATAGTACACGGGTCTAGGGTTAAGTGAAACTCCAATTTACCACGATTTTATTTTTGCAGTGAAATTTTTCTTTAGAGTCATCGGTACTTAAATTTAAAGTGGGATTTCAGCAAAACAATAAAATGAAACGTTGACATCATTATGGGGCTAAGTCTGTCGGACTTTGAGCAGGGTAGAAAATTCACTAAGAAACAATTTAGTTGACTTTTTTTTATTGAATACATTTTTTTGTTATTATTTAACTTGAACAAAAAAAAAATAAAATTTTCAGTATGAATAAATATATATAAATCAATAATTAAGGCGAGGAAGGTCCGTATGAGACTTTTAGATTTTTAAAATAAGTAATTCATTTTTATTTTATATTATAAAAATGTACCTAATATTAGCACAAAAGGAATCGCCTATTTCTGTCCAAGAGTGTACACGATCGAGTTTGGTATCAAATGAACGATGACGTTGTGCTTCTTATATATATATGAATGAAATAGATTCAAAATCGTTCATGGGATATTCGAGGTATTTGAGCTTGAAGTTGCCGTTTGCAAAATAAAGATTCCGGTGTTTTTTTTTTTAAGAAAAATTGTTCATAACGCAGAAAAATTATATTAATATCAATCAAAAGGTAATTTTCTTTCCTTTAAAATAATAATACAAATTTGATAATATTTCATTCATGTTAAAGGCTCAACGTCGCATCTTTCATTTGATACTAAACTTGATCGTGTACACTTTTGGCAAAGGCTCCATAGTAAAATCGGCATTCCCTTTCATAGTTTAAATCTTAAAATTCAGTTTAGTTTAATACAATTTTATTGAAAACAGATTGTAGAATTATTATTTGAAAAAGTAACTTTCAGTTTAGTAAAAACGTAATTTTTAAGTTTAAGAATTTCTTTAATGAATTTGCTTTTAAAATAAGAGGTCTATCTACCGAAATGTTAAATCTAAATTAATTCAAAACGGTGTGGATCTTCAGAAAATCTTTCCAATACTTTTTTTTATTATTCCTTTCTCATTTTCCATGGCCGTTTTCCAGTGAACACTCAGCATAAATAATCCTGTAAATTTATGCATTCAATCACTTACAAATCTTCCATCCTACCTGTGGGTACGCCCTTGGATCGGAGGTCCCGGATTGCCTTTTATTAAAAACCAATGGGGAATGAGTCTCTCAAAAAATTGCTCTATAATTTGACTAGATTTTTTATAACTTCTGATTAAGATAGTGGGATATTATCATGTTAAGTCCCAAGGGTATTTTCATTTAAATCTGACTTTGAAGTAGAAACCTCCTGTAGATATATGAGATGGATTGCAGGAGTTAACGAAAAAGTCAAAAACCAAAAAAAAAAATGTTATTATACTCTGTTCAACAAAAATTGTCAGTACAGGGAATATAGGACGTTTACTTCGCTTTTTCATACATTATCAAATCTACTGCATCACTGCGCTTTGCTAACAATCTACTTCTATTTTCGATTTCGATTCTTTTTGCTCTAAAGTGGAAATGTCAAGAACGAAACCAACTTTTAGAGATGCCTGTGTGGGTAAAAGGGTTTTTGATCTGTCATTTCAGATTGATTTGACAGATTAAGCACAATTTGTTCGAAAACAGGGATCTCTAAAGCTTGTTTTTGATTTTCATTTTTCCACTTTTTGCCACTCTTTTGCAAAAAGTGTTGAATGTAGTAGCCTTTAATATAAATTAAAATTCTACTTCGAACATTTTGGTTTCACTGCGATTTTTATTTCGATCTACTTCGAAATGCGATTTCTGAAGTCCGAGCCCTGCCTTTTAGTCTTCCCTCTCAATGGCTTGAATAAATTTGTCCCTCTTTAAAGCTTCCACAGTGTTTCCGTAGTTTAAATTATAAATGATACTTCACCTTTCAAAACTCACTTCATAAATTTGTTCTCAAAAGCTTCAAATACCAAAAGTTCCATAGCAAAATACACAGAAAAAGCTCTTGAATTTGCTTACAATTGGGAAAGGTAACTCTGTTTGGGTGAGCACAAACATCATAGATGAAGACGACTAGCACACGATCGTTCATCATCATCAGTATCCCTTCAGCAGTGGGATACAACGGTAGTACGACTTTTTACGGAGGATTACAACAAAAATTCGAATACTTAAGTCAGTGGCTTGCCAATTTGTTCAGTGGATTTTTTCCCAATTCAGTGTCGTGAGCGTGCATCAGGGGCCACTGCTTTGCAAAAAGCTCTCCCATAAGCCCTGTACTGACAATTTTTGTTGAACAGAGTATAGTAAAAAATTGTATTTACCTACCAAAATGAAGCTTATACGTACAATTGTGTGGTTCAGAAAAAAAAACCATTATATCCACTTTTATAAGTTTTGAGTTAATCTAGAAAAACTTGTATCTTCTAAACCAAACATCTTTTATAATATAAAAAGGTTTTTGAATTTAAGGTTTAAAATTAAAAATTGTTTTTCGAATGGATATAATGGGTTTTGGTACTAACAAAAAAATATGTGAATATAATGGATTTTGAGTGGATAAAATGGGCTTTGAAATTAACTACTGATACGAATTTTTTTTTCAAAAGTTGATATAATGGGTTTTGTTTCTGATCCACACAATTATAATGTAGGTAGGTATGTATCTACCACATAAGTATAAAATGTATTCAATTATAGGCACTTTCGTGATCAACAAGCTTTTTCGTTACGGTATTAAATCAAGTAATTCTCATAAAAAAAATAAATACCAAATGTTGAGGAATTAATGGAATTAATATAAAGTGTTTTCCAATAAGAGGTGTTATTTTGAATAGCCCGCTATTTCGGTAGCTGTCACTTTTGAAGCTGTTATTTTTTGACATTTGACAAGTAGAAACTACGCCATTAATAAAAATGGAACGATACACGCTTCAACAACGCATTGAAATTATTAAAATTCATATATAAAAATGGTGAAAATTTGGCAGAGACGGTTCGTAAAACTAAAACATTTTTGGATCGTCGTGAAGCACCTTGTCGGACCGCAATACAGAAATTGGTGGACAAATTCGAGCTGTTGGGACAAGTTAGTGATGTGAAGAATAAAACCCGTGCACATCGCTCAAGAACAACTGAGAATATTGCTGTTGTAGCCCAAACCCAGGTTTGTCCATTCCTCGTCGTTCTTTGGAATTAGGCATTCCACAAACGTCATTACACCGTATTTTGCATAAAGACTTGGGTCTTAAGGCTTATAAAGTTCAGTTAACACAAGAACTCAAGCCGGCTGATCATCAACAACGTCGTGTCTTTGCTGATTGGGTCCTTGAAATGAAAAATCATCTTGACTGATGAGGCCCATTTCCACCTCGGAGGCTACGTCAACAAGCAAAACTGTCGCATCTGGGGCTCGGAAAACCCAAGAGTTATTGTTGAAAAGCCTCTCCATCCTCAACGCGTGACTGTTTGGTGTGGTTTATGGTCCGGCGGGGTCATTGGACCTTACTTTTTCGAAAATGAGGCTGGAGCAACAGTTACGGTCAATGGATTGCGCTATCGAGAGATGATTAATGATTTTTTATGGCCGGAATTGGATGGTATTGATCTGGACAACATTTACTTTCAACAAGACGGCGCTACGTGCCACACAAGCAATGAAACCATCGATCTTTTACGGGAAAAGTTTCCGGACCGTGTTATCTCTCGAAGAGTTGATCACAATTGGCCACCGAGATCTTGTGATTTAACACCTTGCGACTTCTTCCTTTGGGGCCACGTGAAAGATAAGGTCTACGCCAATAGCCCAGCGTTGATTCAAGACCTCAAAGATGGAATTCGTGAGGCTATCGAGGACATAGGGCAGCCACTTTGCGATTTGGTTATGGAAAATTTCATTAAAAGGATATGGTCCTGTAAGCGTGGTCGTGGCGGCCATTTGCCTGATGTTGTATTCCATTATTAACGGCATACCTTCTTCTTTATAATGAAATAAACATCCCATCATTTATCTCAAAAAATGCCATTTTTCTTTGAATATCAAAATAACACCTCTTATTGGAAAACCCTTTATTTCGCATTTCTGTGTGAAATTATATATGAACTTTTTTCGATTAGAAATTGGGCAGCCCAATTTGAGATGAATAATTGTGATAATTATTGTACTGAAGTTACACTTTATTTTTGGTCTTCGCCTAACCATCAGATCAGCAACCATCGAAAATCTGCCTGAGGAACACACATCTCATACTTCGAGGCGCCCGCCCATGCTATATACTATGACGATGACCAAACGAAATACACGAGACAAGGCCAAGAGCACACAACAACACAACAAATAATGAAGTGACCGATGTTTCATACGAAAATGCGATGATAATATTTGCTTGTTTTCTCAGTTTACGTTTATTTGTTTCCACAGAAATCACATGGGAAAGTCGAATAGTGAAAATGTCCCATAAAATTAGGATATTCTCCTCTGTATTACGGACGAGATCATTAAATTGATTAGGTACTTGTATAAGCACCTAGAAACAAGCTGCTAGGTGCACAGTGTACCAAAAATTTCCCTTCCCTCAATAAGGTGTATCTAATTGATAAACTCAAACCGCGCCACAATTTCGCTTAAGGCTGACACTTAAGCCCAATTTCCATTTTTGCGTTAGGTAAAAATCGATTAGGGGGGTTAGGGAAATTATCCCACCATCTGACAACGTTGGGATGCAGACTAAGACATAGATCTAATCCCAATTTTCGCTTGCCTCGAAATTCAGTCAAGACTATATAGAAATTTAATTCACCCTCTGTAAGCCACTTCAGCTTCGGCCAAGGCTAGAGATTTAATCCCAAACTCAATACCGTCCCAAGTTTAGGGAATTTATTGCTTCTTCTGAAAAATATATGAACTAACTGTAAGTTAAGAAAAATTGTATGTTTAAAATACAATACCATGTTAGCTAAGACGACAGAAAGACTGAATTAAAGAAAATAGTTTTTGGACTGGAGTTCTGAAATACAGATTTTTCATTCGTCGGTTCGAACAGCTGACCACATATAATTAGAAAAAAAAACTTCACAATATAGGTACCTATTTTCATATAAAGTATACAATTATAGCTTTCATTAAACAAAAAAGAACATCATTTTATTGAAAATCTAAATTTTAAGTTTTTAGGCACTTAAAAACCAAATTCAATAATCATTATTGGTGTCAATTTGAAGGTGATGATGATTTAATTATTAATTGCAGCAAACCAAATTTTTCAGTTTGACCCAACCATACACAAAAAACTAACTGCCTTACCAATGGTATCATTGAAAAATAAAACGTCATTTTATGGCGATGTTTGGGCCCAAATTCATTTTTTTTAGTCAAATAATAAATTCAAGCAATCAGCTTTATTTTTAAATCAAATCAATTACTAATTTTACTTAATCATTTAACTAACTAAGTCTCAAAATAAACAATACAAATTTGTAATGATCGTTCTCAATGATAGCCACAGACATAACTGGTGCTTTAGTCGACCGGGATTTTCTGTTAGAAGTATCTCACTTAGCAAAGTAATTTTGTTGGGGAAAGAACGAAAATTCTCTATGATAAATCTTATGTTTCAGTCAAGTAAACAATTTGTCCAATAAAGCCCAGTGTTTCCAGTAATCGGATTTGACTGTATATCTACACAAAATTAGAATACCATACCAAAAATGGTGAATGCTCTGTGCTCTATCTCAATTGGAAAACCTCAAAAGAACATTCATTCCGGTTAACAATAAATTCCTAAAACCAAATGCTTATGATGATTTTTAATGGTCGTTATATTTTATTTTATATACCAGCACTAAAGATCTCTCTTCCACAAGAACTTATATTTCAATCGCATTGAGTGTGATGGTATTTTGCTTTTATAATATCATAAAATTTGAAATTCTTAATTTTGGTAAATTTGTGGTTGTAAGGAAATGCATTATGACTGAATCACTGAGTAATATCCTTTTTGAAATGCATTAAATTTAATCGAGTATAATATGGTTTTCTGAGAGAAATTCATATCATAAGAATTAAGTATAAGCTTTGAAAATATATTCGAGTATTGAGGTGCATAACATAGCATAGGTTATACATATATAATGTGGAAATAAAAATAACTATAAGAATAACTATGACTTTATGTCAAGGTTTTTGAAACTTATATTGATGTTTTGTTGGTGAATAAAATCCCGGTTATTTTAAAGCCCCAATTATTAATGATAAATGATATTTTTTTTTTAATACTAAATTGAACTTTTTTTTATTTTTAAAGCTTAAATTTGTTTCTTTCCTTCGTGTAGTTGTATATTTTCAAAATCAGCATTAAACTGCTCCCTTAAAGCTTGTTGAGTTCAAAGTTTAATATAAATGCTGCTTTGTGTTTTTTTGTTTAGAGAAACCAGCTCGAAATTCATTTTAAATGAACGGAAAATAATGTATTAGAAAAAGCCTGCATTATGAAGTTCTGACAAAAAAAGTTCTGGCAGAAAAGATACAAAATTACGACATTGCAATTTTTAATTATAAAATTGATTTATTCAATGAATATACTATGCAGTTTCTAGATTCAAACTCTAGTTCAATATTTCATCCACAATAATACAAAAAATGCCCCAAGTCCGAGACGATACTGAGACGAGAACAAGTTCTACTAGACCGAGATGACTGTGAAATCTTAAAGTCGCCTGAATGAAAATAACTACTTTTTTGGAAACATTCAGTTTATTTCTAGTTTCATAAAAATTTCTTAAGAAGTTTTTTTTACGTTCCATTAGTTTCTGATTTAAGAATATTTAAATCTAAGAAATTATAAGTTGATGAGGGATTTATAGAGGTAAATAAAGATCTTTTTTAAACAAGGTAGTTTAAGATGACATAGCTTACAGAAGAAAGAAGATACCATCAGACAAGTGGGACTCATACGAGAAAAAGATTCTTATTATACCCGAAAAGCCATTGTGACTCAAATAAACTAACCCATTAGAGATAAGGGGTCTCTTATTAAACGGCCACATGACTTTTATTTACTGGATTCGTTCGCGATTCTATCAGCTTCAGCTGTGATTTGACCAGATCAGCCCGAGATCTTACTAGTTTTTCAGTGCAGCGCGCCGCCGTTTACTTACTGAGAGAATATCCGATGTACGGATCCATACTGTAAGAACGAGAATTGGGAGAACGCACAAGACGGTTACCCGTTCTTAATCCAGAGATACCAGATAACACACAAATCTACTTAAGATAATATTAAGTTGTAAATTAAACAAGGTTTTGATTAAAATAAACTTCGCTAGATCAAACCCAGGTAGACCAGCGAGCAAAACTTTAGCCTTTGATAAAAATTACATCAAGTTCCCCCAGATGTACAAAATAAGATATGTTTCGTTTGTATCCATCTGCGTACAGCCTTAAGGATGTGTGGATTTTGGTACGGAGAAATGTTTGTCGGACTACAGCTTAGGTATAAACCTAATTTTAAGTATGTCTAACTTTAGTCAGCTGGCCAACTCCAAAACCTTATTTATAAATATTTTCCATCGATTGTCTGTCTTAGACACTGGAATTGGATGTCCAAACCTATATTTTAAAGTGAGTATACGACTATACGCGTGCATTGCCAAATGTAAGTCTAGTAACGAATTGAAAAATTATCTTAAAACGAATGAAACGTTCATTGAACGTATCCAAAAGTCTTCGAAATTGACAGATTAAATGGATGTTAGTATATCAATAAGAGGATATATTAAGACAACAACTGTTACAATGCGTTTATAAATAAGGAGATGTCCAACTATTTGGACAGTTACTAGTTGCTTTTCTTAATCGTGTAACTTCCCATGATGATTTCGCATCAGTGACAAAAAAAATAAACAACAGTTTTGACAGACGCCAACATCAGCCACCAAAGGTACATGGCTGCGATTTTTGGAAATATGATGGAAAATGTTACAAAATGTGAGGCTAAGGCCCAGTTTTTCAGTGGTGAGTTAAACCAGAGTTAACTAATTCTAGATGTAAATTTACCCACAGTGTTCTGAGGAAGCAGTTTCTCGATGGGGAATGCATGCGGAACGACTAAAAAAACTTAGTGGATAAAACATCAAAAGCATCTGTTCACTTAATCCTGAATTAACTCACCAAATTTGATGAGTTAACGCGAGTTTAAGTTTAATCTCGCACTGACCTAACAGAAAATATACCTAGCTGAAATTGTTCTCTAAATTTACTACAATTTTTAGTTTGTTAGCATTCAATCATTTTGTTTTTCATACTCAATAAAGTTATACAAATTTTTCAAATACTCTTTTCGTGAAGATACAGTTTATGAATCTTTGATTTCTTTTCTAACATACCTTCATCATTCAAATTATGAACATTCCAAATAAAAAAAAAAAAACTTTAAACGAAAAATCCGGAAAACACTAAATGCCAAACATCGAAAATCCAGAAAATCCAAAACCATAACCTCGAAAAAACAAAATCAATGTAGCCGCCACAACGTTAAACATCGAAAATACAGACACACCAAAATCTTAAAAATCCATGAAGCCGAAAATTCCACAAAACTAAATATTCTGAATATTGCAATCCACATAATCATTTAAAATTTCTGATTAAATTATAAGGGAATTATTATCAATTAAGGCATTACTATAACCACTTACGCACATTTACATACATAAACCTATCCAGATAAATAATTCATACCAATTTACCAAAATAAAATATCTCTATGCCTACATACCTTCAATAGATAGAGATTCCTCAATGTAATTCGATACAAGGGTAAAAGTGGTACCTATGTTATGAGAAATTTTCCCATCATGAAACATAAATTAGATCAATTTTACTCCTCAAGCACACTCTTTATAGCAAAATATGAATCCTACTTGCATGTACTTAAACAAACAAACACATAAACACACATCCACACACATACATTCGAAACAACAAACTAATTAATTCCAATTCATCGCATATAACTGTTTCCTGTTATTACTGACATCAATCCACCCTACGCCAAACATCCTCACAATCCTCTATAGGAAAGTATAAGACTTATTCAAGACTCAGGCTGCTTCAAGGAAGAATACTGGCGCCAGATGGTGCTGCTATCTGGAATATAATCCTCACAGCTTACACATTAATTTTTGTGTACCATCGTCAGCTTTAGAATGGCATTGTCATTTGCCTCCTCCCGCCACACATACACAGTCATACATATACATACCTCCACATGTGTATGTGACATCTCATGTTCACACGTCCCCTAAATCTTCTTTCTCTTTGGCATCATATATGTTTGTAGATGACTCCAACCACCTCCCCATGCCAACCAACCATCACCCATCAGTATAGCTCTACTTACATATAATCACTTCGATCTGTAATAAACTAACTGGAAGTCGAAATAGCTTTTCGCATCGTTAACGATGAAAGCCAAAATGGATGTTTTATCATTATCAGTCTGAAAATCCCTGAGACGAGTATTTTATTTTTGATTTGTATTTTTAAAATTTTCATATCACCATCTCTGCAATTTAACAATTTTACAGAGGAATTAAAGAGGTAGGTAGGTATATCAGAACAATAAATCAGAGGCTTATGGCTTAAGAAATTAATCTCCAAGTCAACTTATATTAAATTCTTTTCTTCCATCCATCACGCATATATCGCTATGAGCTTTTTTGATAAAGTCAATGTATGTGTATTGAAATCTTTGAAAGAGGATTATTAAGGTGCTCTACGAATTTGATAAAATCATACTTTAAATAAATCTTCTCTTTGAATGCGATTGTCTTAAAAATTCGTTGGGAGAAAATTTTAGCTTCAATTTATCTGACTTTCTGTGCTAAACTCAATTTATCCCCATTTTGTACCTCTATGGCATCTTCCTATGGATAAGTGATTCATCCAAGGCTAATCTTCAAATATCTAAATTTTATGTAAGTAAACAATGAATAGTCGAAACTAATTTTCAATAGGAACTAAAAAAAAAGTCAAACACAATCCAACCGAAAAAAAATACAAAATCCAGAAAATTTAAACAACGAAAATCCAGAAAACTCAAAATCTTACAAAATGCAAACCAAGAAAACTTAAAATCCATGATTTGGAAAATCCAAAATTTGTGATCCGAAAACTCAAAACCACTCAAAATCCAGAATACCTAACTAAAATGCCGAACATCCCAAATTCGATAACACAAAATCAAAACCATCTGCCAAAAAACCCAGAATTTTTATAAAACTATTACCCCGAAGTTGAAAAACCCACTAAATCCAGAAAAATCACTTAAATCCATGAACCCTAAAATTATAAATCTTTTACAATAGAAAATTCCAAAAATTGCAAATCCAAAAAACCCCAAACCTTAAAAATCTATGATCCCAAAATTCAAAAATCCCAAAACTTTGGCTTTTCGTTTATAAAAATGCCAAACATCGCAAATCCAGAAAATCCGCAACTTTAAAATTCATATTCCCAAAAATCTGAAATCCTCAAAATCCATAATCTAAAACCTCAAAATCCAGAAAACCCAAAACAAGCACTGTAAATAATCTTGAACACACTTAATTCATAATCTGAAAAACTAATAATGCCGAACATCACACAGAAAACCCAAAATTAAAAACAAATCCATGACTCCGAAATTGAAAAACCTATTTAACCCAAAATCCAGAACAACTGAAATTCCGAACATCGTAAATATAGAAATCCGAAAATCTTTAAAATCTATGAACCCAAAAATACTAAAGCTTTTAAAACAGAAAACCAAAACTTCCGAACATTCCAAATCAAGAAAACCCCATGCTATAAAAATCCATAATCTTGAAGTTCAAAATTCTCTTAATCCCAAAATCCAGAAAACCCAAAATGCCGAACATCCCAAATTCAAAAACGCAAAATTAAAAACATCATCCAGAAGACCCAGAATTTTTAAAAATCCAAAAAAACCGTAAATCCAGAAAAACGAAAATGTTGAAAACCGCAAATCAAGAAAACCCAAAATCTTTAAAATCCATGAACCAGAAATTACAATTTCTTTTAAGCCTGAAATCCAGCAAATCTAAAATAACGAAAAACATGGCCAATACAAAATCTCAAAAATCCATGATTCCGAAAAAGCAAAAGTCCTTTAACCCAAAGCACCAAATATCGTAAATCCAGAAAACCCAAGATCCATGATACTGAAAACTCGAAATCAGATTTTGGGATTTGGCATTCCAGATTCGATAATTTGGGGTTCGGGATTCCATAATGAACCCGCATTCCAAATGGCAGACGATTCCGCTCAAAAGGTTCTAAACTCTTAAATAATTTAGTAATTTCATCGACACTAATGTAGACATCCCTTAATAGTTAAATAATGTTGAACTTATAAAGGGTTTTCCAATAAGAGGTGTTATTTTTATATTTAAAGAAAAATGGCATTTTTTGAGATAAATGATCAGATGTTTATTTCATTATAAAAAGGAAGGTATGCCGTTAATAATAGAACACAACATCAGCCAAATGGCCGCCACGACCACGCTTACAGGACCATATCCTTTTCATGAAATTTTCCATAACCAAATCGCAAAGTGGCTGCCCTATGTCCTCGATAGCCTCACGAATTCTTTGAGGTCTTTAATCGACGCTGGGCTGTTGGCGTAGACCTTATCTTTCACGTGGCCCCAAAGGAAGAAGTCGCAAGGTGTTAAATCACAAGATCTCGGTGGCCAATTGTGATCACCTCTTCGAGAGATAACACGGTCCGGAAACTTTTCCCGTAAAAGATCGATGGTTTCATTGCTTATGTGGCACATAGCGCCGTCTTGTTGAAAATAAACGTTGTCCAGATCAATACCATCCAATTCCGGCCATAAAAAATCATTAATCATCTCTCGATAGCGCAATCCATTGACCGTAACTGTTGCTCCAGCCTCATTTTCGAAAAAGTAAGGTCCAATGACCCCGCCGGACCATAAACCACACCAAACAGTCACGCGTTGAGGATGGAGAGGCTTTTCAACAATAACTCTTGGGTTTTCCGAGCCCCAGATGCGACAGTTTTGCTTGTTGACGTAGCCTCCGAGGTGGAAATGGGCCTCATCAGTCAAGATGATTTTTCGATGAAATTCCGGATCATTTTCATGCATTTCAAGGACCCAATCAGCAAAGACACGACGTTGTTGATGATCAGCCGGCTTGAGTTCTTGTGTTAACTGAACTTTATAAGCCTTAAGACCCAAGTCTTTATGCAAAATACGGTGTAATGACGTTTGTGGAGCCTAATTCCAAAGAACGACGAGGAATGGACAAACCTGGGTTTGGGCTACAACAGCAATATTCTCAGTTGTTCTTGAGCGACGTGCACGGGTTTTATTCTTCACATCACTAACTTGTCCCAACAGCTCGGATTTGTCCACCAATTTCTTTATTGCGGTCCGACAAGGTGCTTCACGACGACCCAAAAATGTTTTAGTTTTACGAACCGTCTCTGCCAAATTTTCACCATTTTTATAGTGAATTTTAATAATTTCAATGCGTTGTTGAAGCGTGTATCGTTCCATTTTTATTAATGGCGTAGTTTCTACTTGTCAAATGTCAAAAAATGACAGCTTTAAAAGTGACAACTACCGAAATAGCGGGCTATTCAAAATAACACCTCTTATTGGAAAACCCTTTATTATGTTTACCAATTTTTTCCTAAGACAATAAGCGACCTTAAGGATTAACTGGTAGTACAAAAATTGATTACGATCATAAAAACAATTTGAAGTCTCTTTAGCCTCCGTCATGGTCATGCTAGACAGAAGGACTATTGTACACACAGACACAATAGCTCCCGGAAAGAATCAGCAAACAGAAACCACGACGACGACGATTAAAAAAAAATTGGCTTGAAGCCCACGGTTAGTAGGAATATATCTTTGAGATTAATGCCAACAAATTACGCATCGCTATTTTGGTCTAGTGGTCGGGTGGTGGCGTTAAACGGGGACACAAATGCAGGCAGAATTATATTTAGAAATTTGGTAATTTCTAATGCATCTTATACTTAATTATCGACTAAGCTAATTACAAGGGTGAAGTTTTTTTAGCCGCATTTGTCTTGTCGTTTTTTTTTACTGGTCTTCATCAGGACAGCGCAGTGGGGCGAGTCAAGAGGAATAGCATTCGCGGAATGTGTTGTAGAAGCATGTTGACACGTTTATTGTTTTGTTATTTTTTGTGAAAAAAATAACGAAAACACATTTTTTGTTAGTTTGAGGTCGGTTGAATTTTGCTTTTGTTTCTACAGGAAAAAAATGTTGGTCTATTTTTAAACATTTAACGATGTTCTTAACTGCAGAGTTCTCTCACATGACTGTCATTGTTAGTTTTTTCTAAGGCGGGATAGTTAGAGAAAAGTAAGTGTTTTTGTTTCGTATTTGATGATACACCAAGGAATACACATTGTTTTTTTGTCCCTTGAGCTATTTTTGTATTTAGTATATATATGTATTATGTAATAGCTAGTAAGAACCTAAGGTTTTATTTTTAAGCTTAAAAAAGATTATAGATTTGGAGGTTAAATTCGCATATTGTATAGGTATATTTTGTAATTAATTTTTCCCCACAAAATTCATAATGGCAATTGAAAGCATAGGTTAGTGCTAGAGGTATGTTTATTTTCTGCCATCAAAATAAATTTTGAATCTTTACAATCCTTTGATTCTTCTTCGAGAATTCGTCCACCAAAATTGAAAACTTTCGAATAAGGGCATGAAGAGAGTTGAAATTTCAAACTGAATATTTATTGAACTTTTTGTCTTATTCAAAAATTTGAGAAGATAATTTTATACATCTTTATTATGCCAAAATGCATATTTTTTTATGGCACTTTATGGATATTCAAGGACATCCTAAAGTAAAGATTGTTTTTTTGAGACGTGTGGTTTTCAATCTGGAAATAATTTTTCGGGGTTAGTTTTTTTGACAGCTGTCACTTTATTTATGCTCAGTTTGTTTTGCCATTTTATAATAAAGAGATTTACTTCTGAACAACATTTGCAAATTGTGCAAAATGGACTCGAAACGAGATCGTTGTTGATCCCGATTTTCACAAGGAAATTTTGTTCAGCGATGAAGCTCATTTTTGGTTGAATGGGTACGTTAATAAGCAAAATCATCGCATTTGAAGTGATCATAATTTACAAGTCAATGTTGAGACGCCGTTACATCCTCAAAAAGTCACTGTTTGGTGTGCTCTATGGGCAGAGGGAATCATTTGTCCATATTTCTTCAAAAATAAAGCCCGCCATTATGTTAAAGTCAATGCTGAACGCTATAGAGCCATGAATAATGACTTTTTTGTGCCTGGATTGGAGGATGTTGATGTGGACGACCTTTTGCTCCAACAAGACGGCGCTACATGCCATACAGCCAACGAAACAATCAATTTATTGAAGAAAACTTTTGGTGAGCGCATTATCTCGCATCGTGGGCTTCTGGGAGTAGCCTCCGAGATCGTGCAATTTACCACCGCTGGACTATTTTTTTAAGGCCAAGACTATTGACGCCTTGGAAGAGAATATTCGGAGCTGACATACGGCCCCAATTGCTGCAAAAAGTGGTCGAAAATTGGGCCTCTCGGCTGGAATTTATTCGAGCCATCCGCTGCGGCCACTTGCCCGAAATCATTTTTAAAACATAATGCCAAATCCTTATATTTATAATAAAGCTAAATTCTTGGCCATAACATTATATTATATGCGTTTTATTTTTTCTTGAAAACCACATGTCTAAAAAAAACACCCTTTAGTATCAGTTTGAAGTCTCTGAGCCCCATTTTCAGAAACGAAACTTAAATATTTAAATTCATAATAAGAGCTTATGTGACGGTTTACGCTGAAGAAAAAGTAAAACACATAAATGTAGCTATCTAATTCACAAATAACTTATCCAAAAATCTTCTCCCAAAAGTTTAAGCAATTCATTCGAACACATTTTTTTATATTTATTTTTTTTTTAGTTGAAAAATACCAAATTCAAATTCGATTCAATTTTGTGTATATAAGATAAATTCAAAACCCATGCTGTGTTATACAGTTGAAAGATCTTAAGACACTAAATTTGTTTATATAAATTTCATTAACATACATATAGACCCCTGCGCGTTCAAGTAATTCTGTATTCATATGTAAATATTTCAATAGGAATAAAGAGTAATAGGCTCATAAAATAAACCTAACCAAAAATTGATGTAGCTTTTTACATAAGAAATAAGTATAACCGTTCAATAAATCCTTTCAAAATAAGATAAAAAATATTCTATTTCACCTACAGCGATGTGTGGTATAAAACTGAAGCCTGAACTCGCATGTTTACTCCAATCGAAAATAAACCAGCAAAATAATTCTTCGATAAAAAAAAAAAAATTATGCAAATCGACAAAACCAAATAAAAACAATCCTTCGGTAGCATAACACAGCAAAACACAGCAGTTGCTCAATGCTAACACTCACAAAGATCCATAGGTACAGCCCAACCCCACACAAAAAGTTATGTGGCCCAGTTTCTTTAGAAAATAAGGTTCACAAAAGATTACCACCGAAATATACATAAGAAAAAAAAAAAAAACAGAAAACATATACATATTCACACATACATACCCATCAGCAAAAAAAAAATAGATACATATAGAGCAAATATTTGACATTTAAATCACTTTTTGCCAATTCAAATATCATCTTTCAATCAAATAAATCAATTTTCACTTCCAAATTTTCCACATCGTGCATATATCAGCAGAGATATATTTCCTTTTATTTTGGTTTATATTGTACTACCTCCTTTTTCACTTTTCTTTGTGTTCCGTTTCGTCTCATTTTTCCGCTATGATTATGGCCAGAGGAGTTAACTCCAAGGCACGTTCAGATACAATTCCATTTAAGTCACTTCATATTCTTATAGAAAGAAGTAAATCCACTTTTTCAATTTTCTTTTAACCTTCTTTACATATATGTGTGTATATGATTCGATGAATATGTCAACTTGATGAAATTCGAAATTTATTTTTGTATCTATTGATTTTTTTGACAGGAAGTATAGCTTCTTTACTTCCCTCAAAGGCTAATAAGAAATATATTTAAGGTTAAAAACATACACATACTCATGTTCTTCATTGATTACGTATTGCATTAAGTATTACAGTATAGGTATAGCTGCCTATACTTTCTAAGCTTGTCTGCCATATCATACTCACGACTTGAAATTAAAGATGCTAATAGGGAAACTCATATATTACGAACCTTATAGCCAGGAAGAGAAAAAAAAGAGAAAAGAAAATCATCAAAGCAAAGAATTTTTGAAATCATTTTCATGTAACATAAATTGCCCAGTACAAAATTTCCCAAGTAGTCAAATCTCCAAATTAGCAATCTCATTATAGGTAGCTTTATCTATGTAGGTATACCAACTCCTAAATTAATATTAGAAGCTCAAGACGAAAATATTCATCCAGCCAATTAAGTATCTAAAATACCTTTAGGCTGATATTTGTATTCTATCTCAAAGAGAATCATCTTATTTCTTATCATGATATTTACCTTAATCCTTAGTCCATTTTGTCAGTTGCCACAAATTAAAAAGCCGTTCATGCTGAAAATTACTCTTATTTAATTAAGTTAAATTTGAGTTCGTTAACAAAATGGAAACGATTTTCTTTTTTGTCCGATTAAGGACATCCCTTGAAGGAGAATGTGGCTGATGTTATGTTTCTACTATAATTGGGCGCTGAGATCATTAAATGATTTTATTAGACGATATCTTCTTTTGTACTCTTCAGTATGTACACATACTGATAAAGCCAGTGGGCAGAGATTTTCTATAGAACAAAATTATACCGGTTTAATTTTATGATACAATTTGGAGATATCGCCCTTATGTTGTCAAAAAATAGAAAAGGGTACGATTGCACGTACTCGCTCTTATTCTACAGGTAGGTACTACTAGACTGTATATTTATAGTCTAAAAGCCTCTGATTTGAAAAGAAATAAATTTGAGGTAGGAGCCTACATTTTTGTATGCCACCTATTAACAATATAGCCTTCTTTAGACTTAAGTATCGGTTTTTTTTTAGAAAGAGCGCTACAAAAGTTTTTTTAAATAAAACAAAAACCGTTTTGGATATCAATGAAATTCTTTATTCTTATGAAAGTACGTTCGATGGCATTATGTATGGAACTCGATTTTTATTGCGTGGCTACCACGGGCACGCTTGGAGGAGTCCAGACGCTGAACCCAATTTTCGACGGTTTTCAAGCATAAATCGGCCGATACTGCTGCAATTTCACTTTCGATATTCGTACGAAGTTCATCAATCGTCGCTGGCTTTTTGGCATAGACCGTAGACTTGACGTAGCCCCACAGGAAATAGTCTAACGGCGTCAAATCGCACGACCGAGGCGGCCAAGCGACTGGACCATTTCGTGAGATAATACGTTCTCCAAACTTGGTTTCCAACAAATTGATTGTGACATTCGCTGTGTGGCTTGTGGCGCAGTCCTATTGGACCCACATGTCCTCCATGTCCATATCATCCAATTGGGGCCAAAAATATTCGGTTATCATTGAACGGTAGCGATCCCCATTCACAGTAACGTGCCGGTCTTGATCATCACGGAAGAAGTACGGCCCAATGACGCCACCGGCCCATAAATCACACCAAACCGTAATTTTTTCGGGATGCAATAATGACTCATGGAGTACGTGTGGATTGCTGCCTGACCAATACCGCATATTTTGTTTATTGACGAATCCATTCAGCTAGAAATGAGCCTCATCCCTGAAGATGATTTTTCGATTTTTAGCGCTCTTAGCACTGAGGCCACTGACTATGAATTTCGGTAGTAAATTTTAATAATTTCGACTAGTTGTTGGCTCGTATTTCTTTCCATCATGAAATGCCAAACCTTACTGAAGAGAAATGTCAAAAGAGCTGCAAGAAATGTGGCGTCGTTTGCTGTCCCTGTTGCTCTACTTTTGTAGCATCCCTGTTGAAAAACACTTTATTATGGGAGAACCTACAAATGAACAATACCCGACCCTGCTGCACAGAACACGTGCACATTATACTCGTATCCTTATGGAACTTCGAATTCAAACTGAAACATTTTTGAAAGTTAACACATATCTTCTTCAATTAATTTATAACCAACGGGTACACCATTTGATTTATTGAATAAATCGTTTGAGCGCAGCGGTTAAAAAAAAAAAAAAACAAAATTTTGAACAAAGATTTGTTTAGAAAAAAAATTACTATTTCAAGTCTATATATACATTTTCAGTTAAAATACATTGAAAAAATACTTCAACCTGTTTTCAAAAAACAACTTTAGAAATTAATTGGTTAAAATTCTTCTGAAACTGTTTTGAACCGAATCTATGACAAAATTCTTTCAAAAATCCTAACAGCGGTTTTTAAAATAATTGATTTGTAGATATAAAATTATGTTAACATTCTTAAGACACAAATTTGGTACCTACGCCAATTTTAAGTATCTATTAATATAGAGTTAAAAATTGGATCAAAAAAAAACCATCCACCCAATATTGAAATACTGAATTTTTTCTAACAGGATTCTGTTTACAAAATTTAAGTTAAATCAGTTAATCGGATAATGAGAAAGCCTAACAGTTCTATGAAAGGAGCTCTTAATAATACAATAAAATTTAATAGTGTTAAATCGTGGATCGTGGTAATTTTACACGTTTCTGGGCAATATAAAATTTTCCAAAACAGATTTTAAATATTTGTATGAGAGTAACCGTTATTTTTGCTTATAACATTAGTTTTTGCCTTAAATCTTTTAGATAATATTTAAAAAAAAATACTTTTTGCTACATTTAAAAAAATAATCGACTGAGTTTTCAAACAAAAATTTCAAACGTTTTTTAAAAATCCAAATTATGGTACTCAATATTATGTATTCTCATAGAAAAATTGATGAAATTCAGTTCCATCAGTTTTTGAGAAAAGCGAAAATAAAAAAAATGGTACCATGAAGCCGATTTTGACAAAAATAAGATTTTCGTTTTCGGCCAGACTGAGGTACCGTTATTTTTCGTCCTTAAAAAAATGAAAAAAAAATATGTGTGGGGAATGTCGAAATAACGCTTGGTACTAATACTTTTAAAGTTTTTTCAACTGCACTTAACTTTTTTTTTGGAGAAAATAGACCAATAAATTACAAGGTAAACCCGAAAATATCCCTGCGAATCATCGAATTTCTTCTTTTTTTAATTTTGGGTCTTAATTAAATTAATTTTAAGCCTTATACATTTTTGTTTCAGTAAATAATAGTTATATATAATATACACCTGTACATTATGTACGTCCTTATTATTCCGACAAGGCTGAATTTGAATGGAGGGTGTTGTTTTGGCATTTAAGGCATTTCTTTCAAAGTACCTAACTTTAATTTGAACCACTCCTGTTGATTTTATGCAGTGAAAGGAAAATATTCAAAGTTTTGTTTTACCTATTCAATTTTACACAAAAAAGATTTTATCAACTTTTTGATAAAAATTTTCGGATTTTTTCTTTTTGACAGCTGTCACTTGATTAATGCTTAATTTGGTTTGCCATTTCATAACAAATAGATTTACTTTACAACTAAACAATCGATTTACTGAAGGAAACGTTTGGTCAGCGCATTTTCTCGCGTCGTGGGCCTGTGGCGTGGCCTTCAAGATCGCGCGATTTAACACCGCTGGACTATTTATTGTGGGATTATGTGAAGTCGGTTGACTACGCAGATAAACCCGAGATGATTGACACCTTGGAAGAGAATATTCGGCGCGTTATTGCTGACATAGGGCCCCAACTGCTGCAAAAAGTGGTCGAAAATTGGGCCTCTCGGCAGGAATTTATTCGAGCCAGCCGTGGCGGCCATTTGCCCAAAATCATTATTAAAACATAATGGCACACCCTTATCTTTAAAATAAAGCTAAATTATTGGCCGTAACATTTAATTATTTGCGTTTTATTTCTTCTTGAAAATCACACGTTTAAAAAAAACACCTTTTATTTCGATAACCTTCTTCTTAGATAACTTCAGTAGTATACAGCGGAAAGTGCCAAGGGATAGGAGTAGTTTTTTTTTCTAAAACAGCTACCAAATATCCGAAATAAAAACAATATGATTCCAAAGAAATATTTATTTAAATTTGAAATGCCTACAGACTTCAAAAACCATTTTTCATTATTTAACCTTTGTCTTCTGCCGATTAACTTTTAAATATACCACAGTCAATTAAAACTGGTAATTGCGGTACCTACGGAATATTTAAAAAATACTATAAAGTAGCAAAAAACATTTACCTTACACAAAATAGATACTTCAACAATCGATATACAGAACACCAAAATAAAACCCAATTCAGCATGGTTCTTCAATCTTCATGCGAACCTTTTTAAAAAGCTTAACATAAACAAAATGTTAAAAGTAATGTACCTTCCTCACGTAAAACAAACCCGATTACATTCCTCACGTAACGTAGTTAAAGCAAGTTGGTAGTAGGTTTACCTACTCTATCTACTGCACAATTCTACATACTTGCTTTCAACCAATAAAATGAAATTTATTGATTTTTTTTTTTGCTCTCTTGTTCGATTTACCGGTCGTTGGCACTCACTCTCGAACACAGTGTTTCCGTATTTCCGTATACCAACAGCACTCACCTTATTTCACCCTTAATGTGCATTTTATCGTTGTAAGTTCGATTTTAACCTCGTTTATACCTCCCCTTTTTCAAACTTGATGCAAACTTTTGTACAAAAAATAAAAGAGAAAAAAAAAAAGATCAATAAACGTCAGGCAATATGCATTTAAAACCTGATTTATTGCATTGTGTATCTTCTGTCAGCAAGTTTGTATCGTAGAATATTACAACTAAGGAGCAGCAATCAACGATTAAAGGGGTATAGCCCATGTTTACAGTAAAATTTGGTTAAAATATTAAAAGTAGTTATCCTTAAAGTAATTATGTAGTTATTCTTCAATTTCATCGATTTCGACATATGTAGGTACACTCTGCGCCAATTTGATTGGGTCCATATATCTTTTATCAGCCTATAGCTTCCAATATTTGTCTGATGGTTCCTTGGTCCATATAGTTGTTGGGATTTAAAAACACATTTTCGTCAAACCGTTTTACGAGGTATTAGTACAGTCCTTGCAAATTAAGTTGCGAAGGCGCATTTAACAGGTTGATATTGCATATTGTGATAGGTACTATAAATAAAATATTTAAAGGAAAACTCATGTCACGCCAATATTGGAAATTTCGTGGTTTCCCAAGTGCCCTCAAGCCTGACTCCTCGTGAATTATATCTCTAAGTTTCATGAGGAATCTCGTCTGTATACCGCAAGATATGAGGCGTTCAGAACAGTAAAGGTTAAAGTTTTCAAAAGATTTTATTAAAATATCTAATCTTATCGGAAGCTCTGAGTGGTAAATTTACTCAGAAAAGGGAGTTTAATCAAATTAAAATAAAAAAAAGACTAAAGTGAGGTCAAAGAGAGTATATGACCCTTCATAGGTAGGTATTACTGAGAAATAGATAGGAATATTACTCATTTTGTTTAATTAAGCCAGGGTCCTCATCACGTGAAACAAAAACGAGTGAACGATATTGTTTTGAAGATAGATATCCTTATTTTTATTTACAGATGTGATAAAGAGAGCAATATGGTGGAAACGATTTCGTCCCATCGTTTTTCTTTTACGTGATAATGCCACATTTAAGGTTTGTACCTATCTATAGCTCATTTCCAACTAACTCCAAATGTCTATAGATGTTCTTAGCGCACCCACCAGTCAATATCAGTCGCTTCTTTCTGATAACAGAAAATTTAAACATTTTCTTCGATGTCATTAACATTTGGTTTTCTTTTCAACTCTTTGCAGAATGAAATTTTCCTGAGTGCTGGTATCCCAAATAACGAACGGTTCGTCAGTCATTCTATTGAATAGCCCAAATAGACACACTATTAAGAGCTGTCCATCACACGAAGTGGCAACAAGAGAAACAATTTCATCAAAAACACACTCACACACACACACACGCCAGCTAAAAGGACACGAAAAGCCAACTTGCATAAAGAAAGCTTTGAATATCCTTTCAATTGAAAGGATCAAACGGCCAGAGACTGGAAATGAATTACCACTACTGGAAAGGACCATCTTCAAAAGTGTCATCAGTTGATGCTGTGCTTGTGTGTCATAGCTATAGTAGTTGGGATTGGGACCGCAATAAATTTGCGTCGGAACCAATTGACCAAAACAGACAATCTGAAGGGGACGAGTCCTTACTCCCTCATCATCAACAACTACAAGTACTTCAAAAGGCCAACAACCGATATAACAGCCGAAAAGCCAGACGCAACGTGTCGTGTCTTCCAAAAAATAACATAAATGAGTGGCAAGTCCCGTGCTGATGAGAGTATCCTTTTTGCATGGGCCATTACTCACAGGCCAACGAGGAAGTCTCTGACACAATCAACTTTCATCAACGCTATTCCACTAATTCGCTTGTGTTGGTTAAGTATAGTTTCATTTCAAACACACATCATCGACCTTATCGTCGTTCGCAAAGTAAGGATATAGCTGCTCATCTAATCACCCTAACTACAAGGATTTCTCTAATTATAAGGCTCTGGCATCAGAAGAAAAAGTGCCTTAGACGATTAGTTGAAAGGAGCAAAGTCATTTCTGGAGCCATCACTCACAGACAAAGACCAGTACAACTCTTTCTCCAACTACGAACATATTTTTATCATCGCTTGTGTTGGCTGTAACAAAAGTTTTCGGTAGCTTTTGTTCGTCGTCCTGGCTGGCCCTGTTGGTACATTGCTGCTACTGCTGCTGACAAGTATCAGCGAACAATGAAGTTCAGGTCAAGTTGCTGTTGTTGGTTAACGTTGCTGTTAGTTGGATCAAGTATAATTTCCGGTAAGTCTTAAGTAGAAGTGTGAAATGGTATAAATATCATATTTCCGGGGGGCGACACCATTTTTTTTTTTTTTTTGCTTGCATTCCTAAAACACGGTTGCAACCTTAAAGGGGAAAGTTTGCGGATGTTATAATGGTATTTGGTGTCACTTCAAGGTGTTTGGTGTATCCTATTATATTCTATTCTATTTAAAAAAAAAAAAAAAAAATATATAAAGCAATGGCACAAAGAAATATAAGTATCTATATCTATCTATGCCCAGATTTAACGAGAAAAGTTGGACGGAAAAGAAGAGTGTTGGTTGACGGCAGATGAGATGGCAAAGAGTGCCTTGAATAATGGTTGTGCTGGCCCGGTTATATAGTGTGATAGGTTGTTAAGGATTATTAGATGTCAGGATTTTTTTTTACTTTGAAGATCAAAAGAAAAAGGCATTGAATTTATTCCACAAAGAGTAAATGAACATAAAGTTTTGCAATTAAAATTTTTCAAAAAGCCCCATAGTAGAATGACAACTTTATGAAATAAAATAATTTAGTTGGTTGTGAGGCTATATCTGCCGTCGTTACATGAGTTCCTGGAAATTAAAGCTTTATGGAATGTTATGGTTAGTTCTACGAGGAGTCTCAATATCAGGTCATTTGACTGAAATCTGATAAGTGCAAAGAAAAGCTATAGCCGGAGGTCTCGATTCGATTCCCAGCCTCTTCGACCTGAAAAAAAAACACAAAAATGTTTTTTTTTTTCACGGCTACTGCTTCTCGCCAAAAAAGTGACAAATCTTCTCTTGTTATGAGTAAGTGCCCCTGTATTCCGACAAACAAGCGAAATGGTTGAGAGTTGTAAAGGCACCATTTCCTGGTTCTATGCACAAGCTATTAATTCACTATATTATTTATTTAGGTATTTGTTAATTTAAGGTAGAAAGTATCAATTTTAATATTTGGTTGCATACATTTTTCCAAGTAATTTTACTTGATCTTTTATAAATATTTAACACGATATACCCCGTTGAAAAATAACAACCTCAACTATTGTTCATTAAATTACATGATGTTTCTTGGGCCTAAAGAGTGCCAATTTTCAGTTCTTTTGCAAAAAAATTATCACTTTTTACTACCCCTTAACTTTTTTGATAATATATGGATAAAGGGTAAAGTGATCCTGACAAAAAAACAGCTCTATGTACCATTTACCTACCTTACATACACAATAACTAAGGTCTTTAGAGTAAGTTTCGAGTTTCGAGTCAGCTTTTTATTGACGTTTAAATGCCAAGTATAACGTTATTCTTAGGGCTTAGAATATAAAATTTCTAATCCATGGAATCCCTGATAAATCTTAAGTCACTTACGTATTATGTAGGAAGAAAACTACTTCAATTGTTGGGTTGAGAGCTGTAATTAGAGATACTGACCAAACTGACAGACAGAAATATTCGTATTCTCTTTCTCATATCATCGTACATATAGTTAAATATTTGAACTGCATTTTTATACGAAACTATCCCTAGTGAAAACAGATTTTAGGTGAATCCTAAGTAAGCCGCACTTCAAAAGTCATAGTCTCCTTACTCTATAAGTACGGAGATTGGCACAACTTGCCATTTTAGCAGAAAGCAAATCCTCATAAGATTCACATAAATCTAATTGCTTAAGCTATTAAATGTACCCTAATTAGCAATTTTTCATACAAACAATAAGACTTTATCGCTTAAAACTCAGAAAAAAAAAATAACATAATACGTAAAATGTCTGGTCTTTTCATACCAAAAAAAAAACAACAAAAAAAAATCCACAAAACAATCCCAATGGAGCTTTATAAAATATCTTCTGAAAAATAATCCAGTTCTCCTACATTTAAACTATTTTTTCACAGAAATTCCGACATTTATCTCTGTGCGTTGATATTTTTTTTTGTTTCATTTTATCTTGTCATCGTCACACCAACTATCACAAAATCCACATCCGACTACATAGGACACGACACACATTTTGATAACGAACTTTTTAATACGCAACCCCACTTTGACTCCAATTAAAAAAAGTAGCCTTAATGTCTTCCTGAAGTCGTTAATTATATTTTCAGTGTTTCCCTAATGACCCTGACTTCTTGATTCTCTCATCTTCGTTTGCAAATTTTCTCTATGTCCCTATAAAATCCAACTAGACACCCTAATCCAGTTTCATCTTGGCAATTAATTAATGATTATAATCATCTTTCACAACAACACCACCACCAACAACAACGACAGAACAAAAATAATTTTCTTTTTTTTTTTAATCCACTTAAAAGTGTTTTCCATCATGATCCACCAATATATAAAGTCTACTCACATGCAGACCATATTGACATTGTTGGAAAGACTTCAAAAGCCAAATCAACTTTAAGGAATATAATCTCAATGACAGAGTCGTCGAGGAACCTCTCGTGAAGATGGTTTCGTCCTTGTCGTCCTCGTCGGTGTATTCATTCGGTTATTTTAAAATCACCGAACCGAAACAGTATACAAGAAAATCTCATAAAATCGTAATTTTATTTATCAAGCTTGAAGTCATCTCGTTGATCAAATCCCCCCTCATTCCTGTGCTCTCGAGGAATATGATGGGGTGGCAATTATTATACTTTTATCCATAAGAAAATATAATTAAGGCATCATTCCCCGACTAGGTCGGTCGTTGTTGGCCAAGAGGCATTCTCTACACTCTACTAGAAGTAGAAAGTGAGAATAGCCGCACATAAATTCACACACTTTCTAACATTCTGTCGTGCTATATATGTATGTACATTTATATACCTTAGTCAAGAGTAATGCGTGCACAAATTAAATTGACTTTATTGCTTGGTATATAGTGAGACCGAAAGAATAATTTCGCCAGGGGCGTAGCAGCTACAATAATAATAAAAAACATTTTAAAAAGAATTGGATGTGACTGAAGAAAATCTGTTAAAATAGGTGGCGCTATGGTCAGTGTTATTTAAAAATTCTATACTTGTATGGAGCAAAATGACTCATATATTCAAAATACATACGTATATTATGTTGTTTTTTAGTGCCTCGCATATGATCTGCGACCTGCTAATACGAACAAATTTTGTAAAGCACTTTCTAAAGCAAATATCAACTTTTTATTGTTTTAATTTTTCGACGAAGTAAATAAGTAATCTAATCAAAAATTTTAAATAAAAAAACACTGCGTAAAATAAGTTTTAATTGGTGAGTTTTATGCTTATCTTCTATGAACAACATAAGGACGCATTCCACTTATCGGCGAATAAGAAATTCATTCGAATTTAACCTCAAAAACTCTTTGAATTTTTTATGACAATTCGCTCAGCGACGTCTCATGTGAATGAAATGTTTAAATTTACAAACATTCGCAATTTTTAATTCGCTGGTCGTGTCTCATTTGAAAGACACTTTAATGTCAAAAAAAGTAAACCAATGAACGGGGAAATTTTCTGCAATTTCACTTTTTTCTAAATAATGTTCATTCATGCAAAGTCAAGACACATTTTTTAAGATTATGAATAGTCTAAAAATATGCACTTAATATGTATGTATGACGTGGGTTTAATTTATCTAAAACTAACGACAAAACTGTGGTACACCCGGGCGTATACGCACTTTTTTTGTACTGTATTTTGATTTTAACAAATTGTTCTCCAATTTTGTTTGAAATTTTAGTGTTTTATTATTTAAACTAACATTATAGCTGCTTAAGTCAGGTAATTAGTTGAAGTTTATGAGAGTATGGATGCAATCAAGTAATTCTATAGCGACCATCAGGGAAGAAAACGTAAGCGAAATCTCATAAATCTGCTTTGGCCGCACTCTATTCTGTTAATTAACCGTATAAACTGCGGCCCATACCATCACACACTTGTATTCTCAAATTCATCTTACAAATGAGACATAAATTATTTTAAGAACATAAGGATCACGAAATTTGACAGCAAATCTTTTTATAAAACTAAGTGTCTTATTAGCTTTTGTAATTAAAAAATTGAAGTGCTCATTAAAGGTAAATTTAGAGTCTAACACTACTCGAAGATCGGTGAAACTAGAAAAATTACGCAAAGATGACGAAATCAAAATATAATTATAGACAAGCACATTTTTTTAAACTGTCATCCAAAGTAGTAAACCTTCTCTTTTCAAGACTTATGACAAGCCTTAATTTGGGAAAACCCATTTCCTTATAGGAGTTATTAATACATTTTGTATCTACATTTTTAAAAATAATGCAGTAAGCATATGGCTGAAGAAAGAGTAAATGCTGAGCGACGCGGAGTCAAACCAGGCTTAGAGTAAATGCAGATTGATGTGGAGTCAATCCCGATTAAACACCTTCCAGTCAACAATGCCATAAAATAAAATTTTAATAATGGACATATTAAAATTAAATGACATATTTTATTTTGTTAATTTTTTACGAAATTAAGATTTGTCTGCCCGTACGAAGCAAAATTGATTTTTTAAAGAATGCTACCCTAGCTTTTCTCAAGACGTAGAATTGTTTATAACGCCTGAAAATTTCGCCAAAACGGAATTAGTGGCTGAAATTTTTATCAAACTAAGAGTGCTTTCTCGATGTGAAAAACGTTATGATGAAACCGCATTTTTTCGAACTTCTAGATCATCGCAGTTTTGATTAAAACCTCACATTTTATTTTTTTAGAAAAAGAAATAAATTATTTAATTAGTTAAGTGGTATTTATAAAAGCTATATAGAGAAACCTCAAAGTGTATAATGTCTCACTTCGATTTCGATAGATTTTTGACAGCTCTGAATCAAAGTTGGCATACTCCACTGAAAAATTGCTTCTGTTTCGAGTTAACTCGGGTTAAATTTATGTGCAGGATAAATTAACTGTGGTTTAACTCAATGGTAACTCAGCACTAAAAAACTAGCCCTAAAAGTTTCGGAATAATTAAATGTTAATGTTTTAGACAGTTTTGCTTTTTTAAAATAACGGCCAGCCTAACAAAATGTAAGCCTAAAAAATATGTCTTACAAAAGCTTTACTTTTGAAATTCACGTTTTGGACAAAAAAATTTAAAGTGAAAATTAAATGAAAACCCCCTTGCTCTAAAAAATCAATGTTGTCTATTTTTCCGGTGTCGGTAAATCATAATTTAAACATATCAGCACCTTAAATGATTTTATCCGTTCCGCCTGACATCAAAGGTAAGACGTTGGTGTTGATAAAATCATAACACAAAGGTGGAGGAGCTTCTGTCGACCAAACAAACGACAACGGCATCAGCATGGCATTGTGACAGGCTCTGGTAATGGAGGTATGAAGACTGTGGCAAAGGAAGGTAAGCTAAAGTCACGAAGCCTTTAGCCCTATGCATCTGGGGAAAATGAAATTGCTTTGGTAATTTCCGAGAAAAAGTAATGGTAAAATCAAATTACCATGAAGCACCCGCTACACCTATACCCTAGCTTTAACGCGCTACTTGTTTCGTTTCGTGTTCGCTTTCGGGTGGTGAAAATGGTTTCTTGTCATCTTTTTCCCTATATAACTTATACACATAGCTTATTGAGAAAAGAAGTGTCCATAAGATGGTGGCATTTGTGTTGAAAGATTCACACCTAATTGAATAAGCTGAAATTAAATTGAGTTGTAAGACTCGATGTCCTTTGGAACAGGTCTTTGGAGTGTTTTTTTTTTTATGTTTTTTTTTTCACTTCCCTTGTAAGTTTACCTATATATACGCATTTTGTTTCGACCTTTTGGATCCATTTCGAAGTTTCTATTTGATGTCATGGGATAAAGGCAGAGGTGAGATGGTAAAAGGTAATCTCTTCTTTCGCCTCGGACAATCGTTTGGGTGTATAATGAAATACGAACTTTTGTAATGGAGGACTAACATGTAATTGATTATACTGAGTGAAGATTACTTCAGAAACATGCTTTCAATTGTATCTTGTTTTTTTTTTTAAGATTTCATGTAAAAATCCGAAAACAAAATACTCTTAGGCTATATGCCCACAACGACTTCTCAGATTTTTAAAAATAACTTAGGTATCAAGGCACTGAAAACATAATAAAGCAAGATAAGCTCAAAAATGCGTACATCATTAACATTTTTAATCTTGTTATAAATCCTATTAATTCTATTTTTAATATTACAAATGTGAAAATAAATGTCTGTTGGTATGTTTGTCGGCTTCAATCACGCTCGAATGCTGGAACAGATTCTAATGAAATAAAGTGTAGATAACTATTAGGTATATTATAATCATTATGTTTTCTAAAATCTAGAAAGTTTCAAACGAAGCTCTCAAATGCTGCTACTTCTGCAGGTGATCTACATTAATTTGGTGAAATATTTTTGTCTTTATTAATTAGTTTTCTTATATCTGTTCCAACAAAAATTCCCTCATTGATGTTCGGGTTAAAAATTTCGGAAACACATTATAGGTAATGAAACACACATAGTGAACTCAAACACCGACGGGTGTTGGATTTGAATTCAGCTAAATGTTCTTCTTTATCTCACGTAGAAGAAATTATCGATTACTTATTGTAAACCTATGTTATTAAAAAACAATGCCAACAACTCCAACAAACTGCTTTTTACTGACATCAAGACCAAATTTTCTATCAATTTATTATACCATTTTTTAAATTGGCAAAACACGAAAAGACAGCAGCGGTCCTTTAAAAAAATGTACAGGGTGATTCGCATCTGACCCTACAAAAAGATTCAATTATATATTATACATATATTCCTAATTGTGAGTACAAATAAGACGTCGATTGAGCTTGCAGGTTGTGTTAATACAAGAAAAATCACATGCAAGGGGTGGGTGTCTATTTCTTCCTATTTAGGAGAGAGGACCAATTTTATATAAAAAAAACACTTGTCTTTTGAAATGGGTAAAACATTTAGTAAATAACATTTTAACTAGGTATGTATATTAATTTATTATAGTCATAAATCTTAGTTAGTTTTCAATACTATTGTTCACTGTCTATTCTAAACACCAGATTCAGCTAGTTTCATTTATTTTAGTTTTTTGAGAAACTTGAAAATTACGAAAACTACTTTTTTGCACCTAAGAAATATCTTTTTTCAAACCCTCATTTTTTATTGAAAAAAAGCACTCGATTTAAATTTTGTTCGTTCTTATAATAATTAGTTAATTAGTTAATATAACCCCCACCCCCTCCCAAAAATCGGCATAAAGTTTTAAATATCGTGCATAGTAAAGTATTTGTAATTTATTTCAATAATTTCTGCGCAGTTTGGCACCATTTTCATTTGCTTTTTGAAAGTTGACAATAAGGGAAAAAAACCTGTGAAAAATTCACTCTCAAATTTGAACGTTTTTTCTGAGTCAACTTCAGAAAAAAACATAATATCGGGTTTTCAATAAGAGCGCTACAAAAGTTTTTTTTAATAAAACAGAAACCAATTTAATGAAATCAATGAAATTCTTTATTCCTGTTAAAGTACGTTCGATGCCATTATGCGTGGAACTCGATTTCTTTTGCATGGCCACCACGGGCACGCTTGCAGAAGTCCAGACGCTTAACCCAATTTTCAACGGGTTTCAAGCTAAAATCGGCCGATACTGCTGCAATTTCACGTTCGATCTTCATACGAAGTTCATCAATCGTCACTGGCTTTTTGGCATGGACCATAGACTTGACGTAGCCCCACAGGAAATAATCTAACGGCGTCAAATCGCACGACCACGGAAAGTGGTAAAGCTAAAGTTTTAATAGTAGTGTGTTAAATATTGGGTTGAAAATTATTGATTCCACACATAATAATTGGCACACATGCCAATCATTGTTAAAAGTGACAAAAACTGGTTTGATTGGCACTACCAATCTTTAGCTTTTATGCCAATCAATGTGAAAAATGTCAATAATTGCGTTGATTGGTTTTATTCCAATTGTTTGACATGCAATTAAATTGATGATTTTTATATTTTAATCAATTTTTACTTCAATAAAGCTTAAAAGACTACAAGATCAATGTGAAAATATAAGAATTAAATTTGACTGATGCCAATAATTGAAAACAATGTCAATCATTGAACAAAATACACAAATGTTAGCGTTTTATTATTAATATTTTGTTTATTGATTTCATTTAATTTGTATTGACAAAAATTAATTTTATGGTAACACCATGATCGAAAATTGTGGTGAGTATCTAAAGCACAGTGCCAATGATTGGATAGTTTACCCTTATTCTAAGTCATTAAATGCCTTATTTCCAACAATCTAATTTCTCTAGTCTCTAAAAAAGTCGATTTATAAAGATTCCTAGGTATTGGTAGAAAATGACAAAAAATATTTCAACCCATAACCTCTCTACACGCTCAATCCATTTGTCACATCTTATACGAATCACCCTGTTATGTTCTTTATATCCAGATCCTTTTATAAGAGAAGTTCAAAAAACGTTTTCTGTAAAAATGAAGACATGTGTTGCATATCAAATGGAATTCTGAAACGCTGATTTAGGTAGTATAAGAAAGCCTTTGTGAAAGAGATCGGAGCTGGATGGATGTTTAAAAATGCATAGGTATTTATAAATGTAACATATAGGACACACATACATATCTTCATCCTGTTAACTTGGGTAAATCCTTTATTATTTCTTTCACGACTGTACGTTGACTTAACAGGAGAAGAATGATAAAAAATAAACAAGGAATGTACCTTCCTTCGTGAGTATATACGCACACATTAAGATGTCTAAAAAATGCTTTTAACTGAAATTTAAAGGAGTTTGACAAAAGCATATTTTACTTCCTTTTGTGATTCCTTATTTATAATTTATTTATACTATATTACTTACATATGTATTTAATTTAAGAAATATATATATATAACGCGAAGTTACGTATAAATAAATACTCCTTTCATTTTGAGACAGTATAAATCAAAATTAAAGACTGGGTCACAATTAAAATGACTTCACCAATTTTTCAATGCACTTTATCTTATAAAAATAAGACACATCAATTTAATTCGAAACATCGAAATGCATACAAATTAAATTGATATGTTTTATTTTTATAAGATAAAGTGCATTGAAAAATTGTTGAAGTAATTAAGGCGATATCTTTGTGTAAAATTTTAGTGATATATAGACTTCACGGTGTTCTTGCTGCACAAATCGAGGATTTTTGTAATTTTTGATTTGATTTTTAATGGGTCACAATATTAATTATGTACTTTCTTGTCCTTATTGTTAAAATAGCTCAGACTTGTTTAGATTTAAGTTCTTAGTACGTATACAATGTACCTACATATTTTAAATAAAATAAATCTTTAATCAACGAATATTTAATATTAATCGATGAGATGTTGATTAAACAAACTATTCACTATTTAATGACCAGGTTTGTAGTAGTCAGTTTTTTTTTTGAAAATGTGAATAGCAAGCTCAGCAAATTAATGCACGGAAACAATAAAAAAAATAAGAGATTATAAAAAACACTTTGTTGTTGTTTATACACAAAACAAAAATTGATTTGTTGTTTGGTTTGCGTGTACAAAATTGCTTTTCAAAAAGAAACATTGCTATACTATTACTAAAAAGAGAAGATCGTATATACAAACATATTAAGTATTTACCTAACTACATAATCATTCTTTTATAAAAGCCCTTGGGTACAGTTATATGTATTTTATTCCACAAGAATCATTAGTTGCCTTTAGTCCAACATCAAATTGAAATTAATTAGCTCGTTTTCTTCATTCTAAAGAAAAGAATCTATGACTTTGACTGCAAAGATACAGTTTTCTTAATCCCATATAATATTCAGTTTAATTCTTTAAGTTTTTCTGTGAGTTCGCATCCTTTGAACAATTAGTAGATATGTAGGTACTAAGAAAAAAAAAAAAAACGATTAAACATCATTAAGATTTGATACCATCAGCATTTTTCTTTTGGATGATTTAAGTTTTTTTTTTTTGTCTTCTCAAACCCAATTTGGCTATCTTATTTTTAATTTGCTAATTGCTTTAAAGAAAAAGCGTTAAATCCAACATTTATCTAATTTCTATTTCCAAAAAACAGAAGAAGTTACAGACTTACAGATGGTGAACTTATAAAATGGATAAAAACCAGTAGGGGATATAGGGGGGGGGGGGGTCATGACCCCCCAGAACTCAAGAGAAAAAGACAAACACAAACAATCTTCACTTATATATTCTAAGAAATGGACATAGAAAGAATCCTTTTGTTAACATTTGACATGCTTGCATACATTTTAATGCTTGATTCTGATTATGTTGAGAGAAAAGTGCTCTGGAACTGAATCCACTCACCCGACGTGACGAACATTTAGACGAGAACTACTTGTTTGCATTTCCCTAAAATCGTTTTTGTAGATATTATTAAAATTTATTTCAAAATCGACGAATGTATTCATTTTGTCTTATACAGCAGGTTAAACTTTATAATTTACCTCTATGTTTGTTTGTTTCGGTACACACATATGCATTTATATTCTACAATATAAGTTATTTATAAAGGGTCTGCCATCTAACGTTTTTTTTCTCAACTAGTGCTTATTTCGTGAATGGTAACACTTAGCTTATATGTCTGATTTGACAGATAGTTAGTTTTATCCTTCCGCTGAACGAATATGGTTGTGTATACGCTTCGCTAAGTGGGCCTGCGATCGACTTACAGAAGATGCCGATTTTGCCAAAAAAATCATCTTTTCCGATGAAGCTCATTTTGATCTTGGCGGGTAGTAAACAAGCAAAATTATCGCATTTGGGACACAGAAAACCCGCACGCATACATTGAAAAGCCGATACACCCAAAACGAGTCACTGTTTGGTGCGGATTTTGGTCCAGAGGCATAATTGGGCCATTTTTCGAAAATGAGCAAGGAGTGGCCGTTACAGTCAATGGCGATCGTTATCGGGCCATGTTGAACGAATTTTCGTTCACAAAAATTGAAGAGGAGGATATTGGCAACATTTGGTTTCAACAGGACGGCGCTACGTGCCACACAGCCGAAGCTACACTCGACGTTTTACGCCATTTTCAAAAAAAAAAGAAGTTATTTGGCGGACCCTTTACTTTCTTAAGTACTAAATCACTTGAACATACAAAGTAGACGGCACTGGTTTGAATAATTGAGTTCTGTCATCTGGTTTTTGCTACTGTGAATAATAATTTTCTGCTTAAGAAAATTTGTTTCAAAAGTTGAAATGAACTGAATTTAAAATCTATTATGAAGTACAAGACTTTTTAATAAATACAATTTGTTTTTAAGCTTTTGTACGTCTTTGTCTTTGCCACTGAAAAAATGGTAACCCTACCAAAAGCATTAACCTACTATGCAAGTAAAATGTTAACAAAAACACATGATGATTACATTACATATTTATTTATTTTTTTTGAATATGATATCATTCACTTACTAACAGTTACCTATTTATAGGCGAACTAAGTGAATACGAAGAAAGCATATCGATTTCGAACAAACCGTGCCATATTTCCATATTGTTGAAAAAAAGCCATCAATTGGTTTTTTGTCTATGTATCCTGTGCTCCCAGTGGCAGTGCTTTTAAAGATCTTGTATTCTCTCAACTAATATATTGTTTTACCTTTAGGGTAGAAATGTGTACAGATATTATTTAAAAATAAAAAAAAAATATATTCCCTAACTGCGATATGACTTCAAAGAATACACAGAGTAATAATTTGATATGTTTGTTTTTTTTTTTAAATTTACATTTTACATCAAATATTTATTCAACGAACAAACATTATTATCCTTGTCAACCCAAATTCATAGAATCACTTTATTTACCAATAGAATTCTATTAGATGAATTATTCATACAAAATTTTGTGTGTTGCAATAGTCTTTGCTTTGATATTATGTATTTGAATAATGTTTTTTTTTTTATTTTTCTAAAGTTAAGATGTTAATGGAGGAGGAGATGTTTTTTCATGTATGCGTTGTTGGAAATGTATTGGTATAGACTAAGAAGGGTATGTTATGTACGTATGTATGTAATGTAGGTATCCTGATGTCTAGAAAAAATTAATATTTTCCAAAAATTTGCTGTCGGCCCAAACAACAAACATAGGTACCTTGAGAATTTGTAGAAAGTCAATGCCACCCCTAATATTGCCCGCCAAACAATAAACCTACTCTCCGACTGAATTTGGATCTGAAATATTCTTTAAAGAGACAGAGTTTTCTAAGACAGTGCAATGGTGAATAACTGAGATATGTTTACTCAGGTAGCTGAAATAATATTCTTTTCCGCATAGTAGAGAAGCTTATGTGGAAACGAAGAAAAGAATAAAGGGGTAAATGCAGATAAATATTTCCATATCTTAATAGAGGTATAAAACAAAGTCGGTGGTAGTTACACCATCTATAACTCAAGAACGGCGTTACCGATTTAAGTGATCTCCAATTTTTTGGATTGGTCTCCGCCCCGAATAGCAGAATAACTGTTCAAATACCGGAAAATTCACTTTGTAGGGTGAAATGGGGTAGAAATAAAAAATTTGGCCGGTTTAAGTCCTTTTTTTTAAAAAGGTTTTTATTAGGAAATAGCTTAAGAAATATTATTTTTTACAAATTTTGTTATTTTTAGTGTGAATTAGAGTAGAAATAAATAAATTTCCGAAACTAAAACAGTGTTTTTTCAAGTACAAAAATTCTATCTGTGTTGGGAAAGCAATTAAGGTTGGACTTAGATGATCATGTTTTTACGAACGTCAAGCAGTGTCATTTCATCGGCACATAAAATACGCTTGTGAAGATTCTGGCATGAGAGATATATTTAGGTACTTCACGATTTCAAATCAAAAAGCATGAATACATTTAAATTCAAACATAGAAAAGCGAATTAAATTACCATTCAAACTCAAACATAAAAACTATGCACGACTTGATCACACGAACTTGCTCCACCAGACGTGTGAGTTCATATTGAAAACAGTTTGTAGAACACAAATGAGTTTTAAAATGAGCTGACTTTAGGTGGAAAACTTTTTAATTGAACAAAGTAGTTTTCTTCATTTGGTACTTAAATACATACAATTTGGAAGAAATTAATCAATTTTGAGTTTTAAAAAAAATGTTTCAGAAACTATTTATTTAATAGTTAAAATTTTAATTTTAATTTTAAGTTTTCAAAAGCTGCTGTTCAATACTGTTAATGTTGCCGTTGCTTATTTCTAAAAATATTTTTGTGAATACGAATGCCCAAATAAATTTTTTTTCTTCTTTATAAAAAATTTGTTTATAGAATCCAAAAAGAAATATTCAAAAATATGAGTATTATTTTGTCTTTACATTCCCTTTTTGTACGAAAATTAAAAAAATTTAAAACAGACATTATTTCCAAATTATTTAATTTTTTTGAATATTGTTTCAGTTTTTTTTTCAAAAAATTTAAATTTGTTGTTTTATTATAAAATCATTGATTTTTAATATTTAGTGATAAAAATCACGTTTTGAGAAAATATTGTACTCCTACATAGTTATGTTCTGGAGATCGGAAAAAGTAAATTATTAGTTTTTGTCTGATGGGTTCAGCCTTGAATTATGCATAATGTACATACATACATATATGTATCTTTGACTTGGAAAAAATTTTATATTTTTTTAAAAGTCGGATCAACATTTTCTTTAAAAATTCACATTTTACGAATTTACTTTTATGAACTAATTGTAAGAACATTTTTTTTGTTTTTAACACGAAAAAAAGTTGATAATTTCGGATAATGGAGGTAGAATTTGTCGAATAAGTTTTAAAATAAAAATTATTTTTATTCCATATTTTTCAAAAATATAACTGAAACAATATAGGAACAAATCGAGAACAACTATACTCACTTCCAAAAATAACAAAAATCAAAACTGGGATGACTGGGATGACTCCACGAATGCAAGGCGAATGTAAAATACTTTCAAAAGACTTTAAGTCTTTTACCTGTGCTTACTATGCATTATAAAACACTTCAAAATTGACTAGGAATAAGATGTTTAGAGTAAAATTAAAATTATTTCATGGCATTGGTAAGGACCATATATCGGGTTTTTCAATAAGAGTGCTACAAAAGTTTTTTTTTAAATAAAACAAAAACAGTTTTGGATATCAATGAAATTCATTATTCCTGTGAAAGTGCGTTTGATGCCATTATGTATGAAACTTGATTTCTTTTGCATGGCCACCACGGGCACGCTTGCAGAAGTCCAGACGCTGAACCCAATTTTCGACGGTCTTCAAGCATAAATCGGCCGATACTGCTGCAATTTCACGTTTGATATTCATACGAAGTTCATCAATCGTCGCTGGCTTGTTGGCATAGACCATAGACTTGACGTAGCCCAACAGGAAATAGTCTAACGGCGTCAAATCGCACGACCGAGGCGGCCAAGTGACTAGATCATTTTGTGAGATAACACGTTCTCCAAACTTGGTTTCCAATAAATTGATTGTGACATTCGCTGTGTGGCTTGTGGAGTAGTCCTGTTGGAACCACATGTCCTCCAAGTCCATATCATCCAATTGGGGCCAAAAATATTCGGTTATCATTGAACGGTAGCGATCCCCATTCACAGTAACGTGTCGGTCTTGATTATCACGGAAGAAGTACGGCCCAATGACGCCGCCGGCCCATAAACCACACCAAACCGTAATTTTTTCGGGATGCAATGATGACTCATGGAGTACGTGTGGATTGCTGCCTGACCAATACGGCATATTTTGTTTATTGACGAAGCCATTCAGCCAGAAATGATCCTCATCCCTGAAGATGATTTTTCGATTTTTAGCGCTCTTAACGTTGAGGCCACTGACTCCCAATTTCGGTAGTAAATTTTAATAATTTCGACTCGTTGTTGGCTCGTATATCTTTCCATAATGAAATGGCAAACTTTATTTAAGAGAAATGTCAAAAGAGCGGCAAGAAATATGGCGTCGTTTGCCCTGTTGCTCTACTTTTGTAGCGTCCCTGTTGAAAATCCCTTTAGTTAACTGACTAGAATTTCAATGAATGAAATTCCAAAGTATTGTATTCTTTTCTAACTCTTTTGGCTTTATTGAAAATTTAATAAAGTATATAAAATTTTTTTTATAAGCTGCATTGAAAATATGGCAAACAAATTTGTCGTTTAAATTTTCTTTCACTGCTCGAATCACAGAGTACCTATATTACCTAGAGAACCGACTTAGGCGGTCGTTCTCTTCCACCCTACAAGCTGTACTGAGAGGAAAATGCCCATTAAGTTTTGTATGGGGTTGTTGTCCAATGCATTTTAAATGGGACCGAACCAACTTCGCTTCAATTGAAAGGACTTCGCTCAAATTGCTCAAAGTGCTCAATAAGGTGGATAAGACCGCCCAGGGATTCAAAAAAAAATCCGTTAAATTCAAAAATTGAGAAATTTATTAATTTCGTAGTCAAATTTCTTTTTTTAACCTTTTGTCAACCTAAACTATGAAGAATATCGGTCATTGTTGCTCCCGGGTAATAAATTAAATAATATTTTTGAATATTTATGTTTAAAAAAAAAACAAAAACACCTACCGAAAATTAGAAGCGCACTCTAGTTTCATAGCTCAAAAAGGTACGTGTCTACGATTTAGGTGTGCAAATCGTAGACACGCACCTTTTTGAGCTAATGCCACCACTTTGTTCACAATTAAACCGTAGACACGTACCTTTTTGAACTAATGCGCCAATTTGTTTTTATATCCACCATTCACAGGGATTCACGGATAAGGAAAAAAGAGTAAACTAAGAGAGTTTTCACTTACTCACCTCAAATAAAATTTGCGGGTGTTTAAGGCAAGAGGGGTACCGGTCGGTTCTCTAGGTAATATAGGTACTCTATGGCTCGAATAGAATTCATATAAAGCTTGACGATTCAGCAGAATTTTTCTTAAATGTCTCAGATGGTTTTCTGTGTGAGCTAAGATCACCCTATAGTGGGTGCAAGGATCTCAAACGTTTCCTCTTATCGCTTCATTTTGAACTTATCCTTTTTTTTTCGTTTCATTTCACATTGAATTTTAAATTTCAACGCGCGCCCACTTTTCTTCAAAGCACTTTTCAAAAAAAATAAAAGCGTTTAAATAACTTACATCATTCTGTTCTTTTCATTCTGTTTGTTTTTACCTTTTCCAGTGACAATTCATTCTCTAAAAAAAGCTCAATATATTGATTTTTCATAAGTCATTACGTGGGAGCAAATGGGGAAGGGGAAGTCTACCATTATTAAAAGTTAGTGTGCAAAGAAAATCGTAAGAAGTTTCTCTTCTGTTGTGAGTCCACTTGCTAACACAACAAAGTTGACTGACCAAAATGTAGGTTTTATTGTAATTTATCCTGAATTTATCGTAAAAGGGACTTACATCAACTTTTAATTTTTCGACAATGTAATAATACTATAGGTATGCATGATTTGGCAGAAACATAGCTTTTTGAAACATATATGTATTGATTTTCATTAATCGATTTCGCACTCTATCGTTGGCAGAGAAATTTAATTTCAAAAACTCCAGTAGAAGTTACGATGCTTCTTTTCACAACAAACTTTATCTTTTCAAGCACGGCATAAAGGTACTTAGGTACCTCGAGTATATTGTATAAAAGATGTTTTCTAACACCAGGTCTGCCTTCTCCAAATTATAAAAACATATATATGCTTCCGTGCTATGTCTACCAGCTCTTTTTTTTGCAATTACTTTTCAACCAACCGAATGCTTGTCCTGGAGAGGAAGTTTAAATAGAACAAAGGAAAATGCGGGAACATAGAAAAATAAATTAAATGAAATCTCAGAGCACTTAAATGTTTTCGATTTCCCTTTTTTTCATTTCACAGAGTCAAGAAGAATTTTTCCTATCAAATGCATGCATCTTATGATTGATGTGACCTACTTTACCCCCAATGGCTTTTGATATTCTTCCTCTGAGAAATGTTTTCTATCATAAACATCTAAATATAATAAAACAAAAAAAAAAAAAACAAAAAGGTTCTCCAACCGAACGAATAACGTAAGCCTTTCACCACAAGTAAATTTGATTTCCCCTTCCAACCCGAATATTACTGAAAATTGTTTTCAAATAAAAAAAAGGTAGGTATACAATAAAAACTTGAAATTTTGATTTGTCATGGTTCATGGACTATGGATTTACTAAATATATGTACTAACTTGGCCAAAATTTTCAAATTGGGTTCTTTAATCGTATAAATCTCCACATTGCCCATAAATTATTTTTCAAACGGGGTTTGGCAATCATTCAATAAATGAAAATCGCATAATACTAACAAAATGTCTAAGTCATTTGCTAAAAACAGAAAGAAAAAAAAAACAAACAAAGCGATAAACTGTGAAAGTAGGTACACATAAGCAATAATTCTTCATTCCTTTTAAGTGGGAAAAATATATTAAAAAAAAAAAAAAAAAAAATAGGGAAAGACAAAGTCCTAGCTATTTTGTATACCCCACCAGGCATGTCTTCATAAAATAAGCAAAATCAAAAAACCATATAAATTTACTACCCACTTGGCAATTTTTCAAAATATCAATTTCATTTCGAAGTTATGGAAAAAGTCTTGCTTGAGGAAAAGACAAAAAGTCGTTGAATTTCATTACTCCACCATAAAAATGATTGAAAAACAAGAAACAAAACTTTAAACTTATAGACTAGGGCTGGCCTGGTCATTCCAGAATAATTTTTGTCCTCATCATAAAGTATACAAGAACAGTGCTGGCTGGGATTGACGTGACGCCCCAAAAGCGTAATTCCAATGGCGCCCCGTTAAATAGAATTTTCGAAGTTTCTGGAGTCTTAAGCTAATTTATTTGACAAAGTATCTCAATTGAAAGCTCTTTACTCCCAATATACCACAGGAGTTACCAAATAATAGTTTATACAGTAAGAAAATTGTTACAAAAAAAAACTAAGAGAAAAATAGTTACGGCAAATAAGTGGAAGCAGTTGTAATGTTGATGAACTTATATGGTGGAAAATCGCGATGTTTTCAACCATTCTTCAGTCTTCACCCATTTTTTCTTAACTTAATGGCAGAATTAATTGAAATGTTGTCAATCGTGTTAATCCAGCATAACGCTGCTCTTCTGGTCTGGGAGAACAACTATTGCCTTATAACGGGTGATTTTTAAGCTGGTTTGGTTTTGGCAACACTGGTTTTGACAGCTGTCGTGTGTTTAGTACCTTGTGTCACTGTCAAACAGCTTCAGTTTGGTTTGCAATTTAACCATGGATCGTCTTACAAATGAACAACGCTTGCAAATTATTGAATTTTACTATCAAAATTCGTGCTCGGTTCGAAATGTTCATCGCGCGCTGCTGGTGTTCAGCGATGAGGCTCATTTTTGGTTGAATGGGTACGTAAATAAGCAAAATTGCCGCATTTGGAGTGAAGATCAGCCAGAAGCATTGCAACAGCTACCAATGCATCCCGAAAAAGCCACTGTTTGGTGCGGTTTATGGGCCGGCGGCATTATTGGGCCTATTTCTTCAAAGATGATGCGAATCGCAGCGTTACTGTCAATGGTGAACGCTACCGAGCGATGATAACAAACTTTTTTTTGCCCGAAATGGAAGTTCTTGACTTGCATGATATGTGGTTTCAACAAGACGGTGCCACATGCCACACAGCACGCGAAACAATGGCGCAATTGCGAGGCGAGTTTGGTGAACAGTTAATTTCACGTTTCGGGCCGGTCAATTGGCCGCCTAGATCGTGCGATTTGACACCATTAGATTGTTTTTTGTGGGGGTATGTCAAGGCTAATGTCTATAGGGACAAGCCCGCTTCGATTGACGCACTGGAAGCCAACATCCATGCATTCATTCGTGAGATACCGGCCGATATGTGTGAAAGAGTATGCCAAAATTGGACTCAGCGGATGGGCTACCTGAGACGCAGCCGCGGTCAACATTTGCATGAAATTATCTTTAAAAATTAAATTGCAAGGTTCAAACTATCGATTCAAATAAATATTTCATTCATTTTTTCGATTTTTTTGTGTTTTTTTTTAAAAAAGTTCTTAACCTCTTAAAAAATCACCCTTTATTTGTTTGTATTTTTAGAGAAACCCACAGTTTCTCGCTCATCGCCTTTTAAAGAAAAAATGTGTTTGTAACCAGACTGAGAAGTAAGCGTCCCATCTTCTCTGTACTGTCAATTTTTGTTGTATAAGGAGTATAAATAGCAGGTAATTATACTATAGCTATACTACATACCTTTTTATTTGAATTCTCGAAAGTGTCCTGCTAACACCTATTTTTTCACCTACGAATTTGCATACTTCAGATAAATTATACGACGGAGACATATCGTCAGGCCCCCAATTTATAAGCAAATTTCTTATGATCAGACCGTCCCCGTGATGCTGAAGGTAAAACAAAGAGACAAAGCAGCCCAGCTGGCGTGGTTTGATATACTAGCACTAAGTATGCTCACAAAAAGCTTTGAAACAAAAATCAAAATTAAAAATAAAATTTTCAACAAACAAAAGTTGATCGTTAGTTGCTGTTCTACCCTACCCCCACCCCCACGATTGTGTTGGATGCTAGAGTTTTAGATCTTATTATTATTTTCATCCTTTCCTTTTTATTATGAAGCCCAGGAAGGATTGCTTCGATTATTTTATTTAATCCAAACGTTGACCCAGTTTTATTGTTTTTTTTTTTTTTCTCCAGAGTTTTTACTATTCGAGCGGAAGATAGCAATAGCAGTTGTAGGCAGAGAGGAGCATACAAAAGCACAAACAAAATAGAGTTTTTGCAGAGTTTATTTCCGTAACGTGGTTAGAAGAAGAAACAAAAAGCGGAAATATAAACTAAGCCAAAGAATAAACACGTTCCGGAACTTATATCGGGAAGTGGATAACTGTATATAGGTTGTAGGTTTGAGTAGTATGGGAGTAAGGGGGAGTAAGAGGGAGTAATTTTAATGCTTGTGAATCAATAAAAATGACTAATGTATGTTTATTGTGTAGACTGTTTTCCCAGAGTCAATATTTTTTAGGTTGAGAATTTAAAGTTTCAGAGGAATAAATATATATATGGAAGAAAATTTTATAAAAATATTAAACTTACATTTTTAAGACCAGAATAAATTTCCCTTCACAAAAAACTTCATTTACTAAAGGATTATTATCTTAGGTTGTATGATAATTTGTGCATGCATAAAGAAGAATTACTCAAACTCTAAAAGGCTTGTTTTTAATCTTCTTAAAGTATAAATTAAAAAAAAAAAATTTAAATAAGTTTTTACACAAATATGTATAGATAATCTTAAATATTTCTTTTTCTAATTTTGTCTACGGTTGGTCATTCTTTATATCTAAATAAAGGTTCAGATTCTAACTCAACGCATAGATACTTTCATAACATTGCTATAAGTACTTATAAAGGGTGTTTTTTTAGACTTGTGGTTTTCAAGAAGAAATAAAAAGCATATAATTTAGGCACCACCAAAACAAATTTGAACGTGTCAATCGACTGCAATCAATTCCATTCATCCCTGGTGGTCTGAAAATTCATTTTAAAAACAAGTTGTTGGACTTTTTGTCTGTCGGTTTGTATGTTGTTTTTACGAAGGCATAAGATCAAGGGTCCTAAATTGATGCGAGACCCTCTAGGACCAACCAAATTGTTGGCAACAAATTACCAAGGTGTCTGGAACGCTTATCTGATTAGCTGTTTTTTTTTTTTAAATCTTCTTTTTATTCCATTATTACTTTCTTAAATGACATTTCTTTCATTTACAGTTTCACCAAACAGCTCAACAACTGCCACAACAACATTTCAAAAGCATCGCCAACAATCTATTTACATTCAAAATACTCGAAGCAGTACAGGTCTCCTTCCGTCACCCACAAATAAATTTGAGTCCTTAGAAAATTACCTCTTTGCTTCAACTACAATGCCACCGCAAGCAGGACTCCTGTCACAACATCAACATCATCAACTTCAACAACAACAACAACAAATAACTGGCAGTATGACGTCAGTGCAGCAAATGGTAACATTCATAACAACATCACCATCCCCAATATCCAGGCGAACATCCTCATCATCATCATCATCATCCTCAGCATTGTCGTCCTCGTCTTCGTTGCCGTCATCACCCACCCAAATAGAAACATCTGTGGAAATAAATTCAAATTCAATCAGGACGAAGAGAAGGATCCCAAGCATCAGGACTGTTGATGATAGAAGTTCATATGCTGAGAGTTCTATTTCTTCAGCTGAGACCGGAGCAATGGTGCATCATCATTATCCGGTACGAAAACCGACTGAATCATATCCTAGCATGTTCTTCCAAATCAATACACCTCTGCCGAAGGAGCAATATCGAAGGCAAATATCAAATAAGCGTTCGAAACGTGATGAAGTCGTGGATAAGTGTGTTACCTTTATTGATGGCGATCCTGAACAGAGCTTACTTTTCAGTCCGGACTATCCAAATGATTATCCGAAAAATATCAACTGTACTAGAATAATTGAGGGTAAGTTTCTTTTTGGCTAATTAGTTTTAATAGAATGAGGATTGAAAAGCCTTCTAAGTCTAAATTTGAAGTTTTTAAGAAGATCTCTATTGGTCTACAGGGCGTTTCTTTATCAATAAACTATGCCTCGGGAAATTATTCTTTAGCATGTTGTTCAAAGAAAATAAATAAAAATCGTTTTATACTAAGGGTCTATTTACAATGCAGACTTACCAGGGATTAAAGGAAAGTGTACTTTGGTGTATCCTGACCCATGTTGACGCAAATAGCTCTGTTAATACTAACTATAAAAAATGTGTTTAGAGTTAAATTTGTGAGTCTTCAGATACTCAACTTCTAAGCCTGTTCCATTTTTCTTGCCATTGCTCATTTTTGACTTTGAGGTCACGCACAAAAGGTATCGTCTCATTGCCAAACTTTAACATATTCCATACATCTTTAAAGGTATTTTGTATGAAGTCTTAAGTTTTCCAGAAGGCTGCTTAATCATATCCCTTAGACTATAACGTTAAATTTTAAATTGAACAACTTTTTGCTCGGCTGGGACTCGAACATAAACCAATTCAGAGCCATATGCACTACGCATTACGCTTTCGAAGTCATGTGATCAGGTCAATCCCAATGTACTTTTATTGTTTGACGATTGCCTTTTTCCCAGCCGAAATTGTATTCAAATTAAAATTTAAAGTAAGACTAATCACTACTAAAAGGAGTCTAATGATCGGTTTGGCAGCTGTGTAATAGCTATAACTCAAGCCTATAATAACTTGGTGGTAGCTCACTCCAGTGGTTGTTGTTTCAGTCAAAACCTTCAAAACTACTATACTCTGTCCAACAAAAATTGGCATTGTAGCCGGGATAGGACGTTTGCCTCTCATTCTGGCTACAATGGATTGCATAAATCTGTTATTCATTAAAGCTTTCACAGAGCTGTCGTAGTGTACACGATAACACTCATCATTAAAAGCTTTTTCTTAAAGCTCGAAAATCAAAAGCACGTTAACAGAAACTCAAGAAAAAAAAAAGCTGAACGAATTACCAAATCGACACGGGTAACTCTGAATGTACATCAAGCAGCAGCCAATCGACACTGGCCACAGCAACTCAGTGCTCACTCAGATGTGCCTTGAATAGGACGTTGGGTCTATGTCCGACGCTATTGGAAATTCACTGGCGGGCAAACACTTTTTGTGGAGGAGTTATTTCAATTTAGTATGGTGTAAAAATATAGCACTCTACTGATTTTGAAAAACCTTTCCCATAAGACGTGTATACTGCCTATTTTTGTTGAACAGAGTATACCCTTGTTTTGAATTTGTACAATTTTTAACTTCTCAACCCTGTGAAACTAAACAATTTTCGTAAGACATTTGATAACATTTCCCACAGACTATAATACTTTTTAAGCTATCCACCCTCGACTTTGAACCTCTGTTTTCAAAACGGCTTTCCTCTTACCTGGAATACCGTTATTTTCAGAACAGTCCTCTCCAGCCCCTTCTAAGCTACCTTCGGGGTCCCCCAAGGAAGCCACTTAGGTCCTCTTCTTTTTATTCTTACCATTGACATGGTTATTAAACATTCCCATATCTAACTTAACGCCAACGAATCTAATATTTCTTCGACACATGATTTTACTCTTTTTCTCTTTCGAGAAAATTGTTTCGGGAAACATATACTTCAAAATACCATTCAATAACTTTTTTCACGTAAACAAATCAAATCTCCTACCTGTGCGTTTCTATTTTCTCCATAATAACCCCATTTTCAGGATTGAGCTGATTCTTCGGTTTGTCGCTGAACAAACGAATAGAAATAAGCGACTTTATTCATCGACTTCTTCAGGTTCCATTGACAGCACAACTGTTAACAACTCTATAATTTTCAATACAAACTCCCGTAATTTAAGAAATTCTCATCTCTTTAATCTGCCCGCACATACCCTTACATCGTTTGGCTCCAACAAACCTGTGTTATTCCTCATATGCTCCGACTTAAAGCTCAGTTTGCGCTGCCTTCTCTGTCTCTGTATCATCCTCCATAGTCTTTAACTTAGCTCTTAGTTTTTAAGAATCAGCTTGTTTTAAGTCATATAAATGGGAGTTTTTCTCCATCCAAAGAACTGCTGCATCAATGAAAACACATTTTTCCACGAAAAGATTTTCCATTTCCATATAGCTAGGTATGCTATACTTAATTCAACATGAAAACCATCAATTCAATAAGGTTTTATGACTGGAAACCTCATATAAGACTGAGCATTGAATGACTTTATAATAAATTTCACCAAATAGTTCAATGAGTGTATGGTTTAACCTCAGCATCAAAAGGACTTTCCTGTGAAAAATCTTAAAGATTTTCCATGTTTAAACTCATCTCAAACTTTGTTTCGAAATATTACTTCCAGGAAATGACAAATCGCATATGAAATGATATTTAATAAATCTGATCATTTTTGACATATATTTGATTCTCCATCATGACCTAAAAAGTACCATTTCATTATTACATTTCATTTCGTAGTCCTTTCGCAAAAAATAAACATATACGAGTTTATCCACACCCACCTATCATTCTTCAGTTTAATGTATAATTTCAAAGAAAAAGAAACCCATATTACTTATATTCTGCTGATGTCCTGCTCCTGATGTGTGTGTGAAATTCAACTCGTCCATCAAGTTGCCTTGTTTCATAATAATACTCTCAACAGAATGGCAAAAATATACCTACCCTTCTTATTGGATTTTCTTCTCTGATGTGCGAGTAATAATATTCTTTCTGTAAGGATTTCAAAAAAAAAAAATATTCTGTTTGTAAGCCTCGGTTATGTTTTCTTCTCTCAGGCAGGAGGGTAGCAGAACGCCTTGAAGCTGCTGTGATTTTTCAATTTATTATTTTATTTTTCTTCCTTTGGCTTGCGTTCTAAAAGTGAAATGAAAAATATTGAGTTGACCCTTGACGGCAGGCAGGAAATATACCTAAGAAATGTTGGTATTCTAGGAATCTCATATAAAAAACAAATGAATTTTTCATTGCTCAACATTTTTGGCTGAATAAATTTTACTTACTTTTTGTTTTATTTTTTTTTTGTTTTTTTTTTTTGTCGTTTAGCTCCCAAAGGACAGCTGATACGATTGGATTTTCGGGATTCCTTCAACATTGAAAATAAAGAAGATTGTAAATTTGATTACCTAGAGGTGAGTATACCTACATTAGGAAAATATCGCACCTCTGTTATTAAAAAGCAAAGATCATTAATAAGTGATATAGACTTCTGAAGAAAATGAGATTTATGATGTTTTTTAAGGATCTTTAAAATCAGATTTTTTTCAGTATTGAAAATATCCACTAAACTAGTTATTATTATTATATTTCATATTATCTGCAGATTGCGACTTATTGACATTTAAATTTACAAAGAATGTTTGAGTACCGGGACTCGCGTAGAAGATGTGTATAAACATACATTTAAGAATTGAGTTTTAAAAAGGAAATGCTTTTTTCGTTTCTGTAATATCCATTGCCGTTGGATTTTCAGTTACCCCATACCGAATTCTAAGGTGATGTTTACACATCAAACACTTAATTTTTTGTGACAGAATATTCGAGTTTTTCCTCGAATTTGATCCTCCGATGATGGTTAAATCCAAAAAAAGAGATTCGTCTTAATTTCCGTGCGTGCGTTGTGTTGTCGTGTTGGTCTGTTAGTCTGTGCATCCAGGGTCTAAGCGGATTTTCTTCAAATTTATTGGTACACAGCAAACAGCATTCTTATGTAGAAAATTTGAGATTTTGTTTCAGCAATCCAAGAACAAGAAGCTCTCATAAAATTAATTTATTTTTCATTTTTGTAAAAAACGACTATAACAAATTGTATCAACTTCGGTTATCGATGTTATATTAAAAACTAGAAGGTCTACTCGGCTTCAGACGGGTAGACAAACCTCAGCTTCGCATAAAAATTAAAAAAGAAAATATACATATATAAATTAATATTTGAGCTACTTTTTGTAATTGAATACTAAAGGGTCCGCCATCTAACGTTTTTTTTTCAACTAGTGCTTATTTCTTGAATGGTAACACTTAGCTCATGTCTGACTTGACAGATAATTAGTTTTATCCTGAAACGAATATGGTTGTGTATACGCTTCGCTAAGTGGGCCTGCTATCGACTTAGAGAAGATGCCGATTTTGCCAAAAAAAATCATCTTTTCAGATGAAGCTCATTTTGATCTTGGCGGGGAGTAAACAAGCGAAATTGTCGCATTTGGGGCACAGAAAACCCGCACGCATACATTGAAAAGCCGATACACCCAAAACGAGTCACTGTTTGGTGCGGATTTTGGTCCAGAGGCATAATTGGGCCATTTTTCGAAAATGAGCAAGGAGTGGCCGTTACAGTCAATGGCGATCGTTATCGGGCCATGTTGAACGAATTTTTGTTCACAAAAATTGAGTAGGAGGATATTGGCAACATTTGGTTTCAACAGGACGGCGCTACGTGTCACACAGCCGAAGCTACACTCGATGCTTTGCGCCATTTTCAAAAAAAAAAAAAGTTATTTGGCGGTCCCTTTACTTTCTGGGATTTAACCCACTTAACGTTATGAATGGTGAAATTCATAATAAATTAATCATCTAATTCCAACCTTTATTACTATATGGCAACACAGAAAGAATTTTTGTAATCAAAAAACACTTTTCGTGTTTATCCCCATTTCACACTTTAAATAAATATCAAATTTTTAAAAAAATAACCTTTCAAGCACAAACAGAATATTTAAAATCGGATCTCTCTTTTTTGTCTTTACCCCACATCACCCTATAAATATCATTTTTTTGGACAAAAAAATCCTTAAGTCATCGCCTAGAAAAAAACAAAAAGAATTTTTGAAATCGAATAGGTAGAACATTTCATTTTTACCCCATTACACACTATAGCTACCAATTTTTTGAAAAAATTAAACCTAAAACATTTTATTATTTTTACTCTATTTCTACGAACAACAAAATTCGAACAAAAAAAAGGATTTCTACCTTCAAATAACAAAATTTGAAAAAGAATATCCCTAAAGCCATTTCCTATAAAAAAAAAACTTTCAAACTAAAGAAGAATTTCTTAAATCGGCCAATTTTGTTTATTTCTACCCCATTTCACTCTACTAATTGCAACTTTTTAAAAATAAATATCCTTGAAGGCATTTTCTAATAATAACCTAGCGCAGATAGAGTTTTTTTGGTTTTACCCTACAAGGTGAATTTTTCCGATATTTTTATAGTTATTCTGATATTCGGGGCGGAGACATACATATCCAACAAATCAAAGATTATTAAAATCGGTTCAGCCGTTCTTGAGTTAAAAGTGTTGTAACTACCTACCTATTAAGATTAGGTGAAAAAAAATTCCTACTGTGGACAAAGTTCCTGGATAGTTATTTCACTTACCCTGCAACTTTTAATCAGATTCGTTTTTTTCACACACGAAATTCAATGTTTTTTTTGAAAGAAAATAATTTATCGTCCCTATATAATTATCGATGTGTCATGATATTTTGAGAAATTTTAGTGAGTAGTTGCTGCCTGAAATGGTACACATAATATGAATGGGTTTGCTCCTGGCTTTTCAACGGACCGATATAAGGGTGCATGGAATGAATTCCCCGGGATCTAGGTCCACTGAAAAACATATAGCTCTCAATTAGTGGAAAATAAATCCACTTTTGTGCCTAAGCTACTTAGAATTAATTCCACTTAAGAAAAAAGTGGTTCTGAAGCTCTCAGTACACTTATTCTACTCCATTGATCATTGCTTAAAATTCATTCAAAGTGGTTTTTGAATCAGTTACTCCCTTCACCCCTCTAATTCGAATTCTGCATGTGGCCTCGATCTCTATATAACCCAATTTATTAACTTATAAATCATAAGTTATGAAAAATACTTCCTAACCTTCATAATCTATATATAATGCAGTCATTTTTTACGAAGCTAAAATAGCAACATCTTTCTTAAAGCAAAACTTAATCAAATTCAATATGTTGTTTTTTAAATCACAAGAAAACACAACCAATATAGCTTGAAGAATTTTAAAAGAAAACAAAGAAAACCTAAATACACACATAAATATAAACCAAAACTTTTCCTAGATAAACATCGTAAAGCACTTAAATTGTTTCGACACTTTTTACAACCCCTTTTCATAAAAAAAAAATTTTGAAAACCTAGAAAACTTGAAGAACAGTAGGTACTTATATTATTTCACCCTACTGTCTGAGAAATAAGATAAAAACTGATGCCATAACAAGCTGAGAAAATAGCAAATGCTCATGATGTATATATAACTACCCATATTGTAATGTAAAATACAAAGGTCCTAGCTCGTAAATAAAACAAATAAATCTAATCTCAAATGGCAATCCTTCAGTTTCCGTGAATTTTATTGTCCACTTGCTCGGATATAGAAGAAAACTGTGCTTGGCACTTGGCAGGTGCGGTGAAAGCGCCGCGCTGATTGCGTAGAGCTGGGTGGTGTAAAGTGCCATTAAATCCAGTACCTACGTCATTTTCATCACGCCTTGGCAGTTTTCAAAGCAAATCTTGAAAGAAAGAAAACCCCGCAGAAATGTTTGTTTATTTTTTCAGCTGAAGAACTATAGGGGATAAGTGGGTAAATTTAGAAAAAGGGTGATGTGTAAAAATTCATTGAAATGCTGCACGATGTATAAATCTCGTTGAACTGGCCAAATGAAATATATCATGGAAGTAATGATTTAGAACATTTTGGGAAAATCAGGAAAAAAAACTTTAAAAAATAGCTTTTATTCAATCTCCAGTGGCATATTATAATTTACAAAAAAAAAAAAACAAACTATCGTTTTTGGCATAAGCATTTCAGGAAGAATAATTCTTATCTCTTCCATTGCTTAAATATGAAGCGAAACCGCAAAAAAAAAAAAAATTAAAGAAAACTAGGCAATTTGTACATTCTGCCCCAGTCTCCCTTACCCCTAGTTATAAATCGCAAAGTTCAATTTCGAAGTTTAATTTTTCTTGTCTTCTATGTGGCACCGAAGTAAAATAAATAAAAATGGCTTTCCATGTGAAAAATATTTAATCAAATGATTTTATGTCCTGGTGTAAATTACTACTCCTGTGTGTCCACGTATAATATTGCTTTGTGGTGAAAAAATGCTTTCACTCAAAAATAGTTCTTCACTTTTTTGAATTTCATACTCACTTAGGCCTGGCCATTTTGTGTATAGGTAGTTTTCTTTTTCAACTTGCATTTTCTCTTCATGACCCATTGTTGTCTTTCTTATCCATTTGTAAGGTTACATATCAATCTTTTTTCCTTATTTCTATCCCTTAACCTATTTTGTATGTATAGGGAGTATAGGGACCGCAAAAGAATGGTTTTTATTGTGATTGTTGTGGGCTTTCTCTGTAGGGGGCGCCACACAGGGTGGCCCAGAAGCGGACACTCATCCGAATAATAGTTAATTTTTATGGGTTTTTGCTTTCTTTCTCGTATAGTAACTGTTTTTTTTTTTTTTTATTACTATTTTCTTCTCCTTATGCAAGAAGTTCTGGTTCTGTGTAAATAGGATGATACGTTTGTTGAACCATTTTCTTTGGTTCGTGCGTCGTCTTAAATTCTCTTTTCTTCTTCTAAGGGATGAATTCTTTTAATTTTTATTTAAGGATTAAACGTAGTGAAAGAGGCGGAAAATATTAATGAGAAACGTTTAATTCGAGGTTTGTTTGGGAGAAGTTGTATAATCGTTGTTTTACGAGACAGATAAACTTAGCTACTTTGCAACTTTTCCTTATCGAGAGGGTTCAAGCAGAACAAACGAAAAGAAAAAACAAAGAGTAAAGGTACATTGGTAATTTTTATAAGAAGCTTTTTTTGCTTGGTTTTAATTAGGCTTAAAATAGGTCTCTAGAGTAAATATATATTTTTTTTTTTTTTTTAAATGAAAATTTGGATTCTTTGTACGTCTTAGGATAATACAAGCAATAATTCAGCATTAAATATTTCTTAAAAAAAAAGAAATTTAATTGTAGGTACAACTACAAGTGTTTGCGTTTGAAATCCTCAATAAATGTGAAGCACTCTCGGAATTGTGGTATTACTTTTTTTAATATTTTTTTTCTCAAAGGAATTTATTCTTTGAATAATAATACGAAATATATATTAAAGTTCAAATATTTAATCTCAATCAAATATATGTATATATCAAAATTAACACCACGATGATCGAGAAGTCCGAAAAAGTGGATTTCGTTATGACGTACGTGTCTGTCGGTCTCTGCGTCCACTGTAATTTCAGCTAGAGCCTAAACGGGTGGTCCGATTTGCATGAAATTTGGTACAAGGCATTTTCATGTGATCCCCTAGAGGGAGAATTCCAATTTTTGTTTTAGCTCTTCTCGAACGGGTAGCTAGCTGCCATACAAAGATTTTGTTTTTTTTTTCAAATTTTCTCAAAAATGACTCCAACGATTTTGTTTTCACTTCGTACCTGGAATAACTAAAGCATTGTAAGAAAATTACATTTCACATAACGGAATAACATGCATTACACGTTTTTTTAAGAAAATGGTCTTGTTTTTGGGTTATTCGCGTATATCATTTTTATAGTTAAACCGATTGCGTTATAACTCTGCATTCTGGTGCTTCTCAATAGTTCAAACAATATTGCGTTTAAACATTTTGAAAAAAGAATTCAAAATGAATAAATAAATCAAACAAAATAATCAATTTTTGTGTTAATTTTGACTTTTTAACTATTTCTCGTTAAAGATATCGTAATACTAGGTTTTTTTTTTTAATTCACTTACATATTTGCTTTAAATAGAAGTCCACGAAATCATGCCTTTATGACAGTTAAAATACTTATTATTCTGTTTTTTATAGAACAAGACTAGAGACATGGCAATCTATAACAGTTATAATAGTTTTTCACCATTAAAAGTGGGCGTGGGTTAACGAGCTTCGCGCGACTTGAAAAAAAAACTCTGGGTGCCGGATGGATTCCCACCAGCGGAGGACAAAGGATAGGTTTATCGCCTTTAACTAAGCCGAATTGTTTTTGTATTTTACATAGATAAATACCAGAGTTCTGGTTGCCATTTTAAAAAGGAAATCAATTCCGATAGCATTTTTGTTCCTTTTATTTTGAGAAATACATAATAACTTGAGGCTTTATTTCCTTTGGTCATATTAAACTTGGTCGTTTTAAACAGCAGTATTGAATTATTTGGGCCAAAAGCACTTTCAAGGCTTAACCTTAAACAACGTGCGAATCGATCGAAGATCTATACTTGTAAACATCGCACAACAAATTTCTTGTGAGCACAATTTAAATACGCTACCGATCAGCTTTATATAAAGCTTGACTATACGATAAGATAAATCTTAGATTAAACAGTTGACTACATTACTAGGCTTTAAGGCTTCGTATTTTGTTTTATTCTCCCTCGATCTTTTCTCCGAATAGTGAGTCTATTTACGAACACATCCAATCAAAAAAGTCAAATTTAATAATAATTAATAGGCAGGTACTCAAATAAAAGTTCAATTTTCCCCATCAGATACCTACACTACACAACATAGCATTCATTGATAAAACCCAATAACACACATAACACAGTTGGAGGTGCCTTTGTAAGCCCTGACAGTATGAATAGAACCCCACAAATCCCCAGTCTGGATAGTATGCTGGTACATCAATCCCCTGTTTGTATGTATAAGTATGTGCTTACTTGCATTTATCCGCAATAGACTGAAAAACGCATTTAGAAATGAGAAAAAATTCTTTTTGAAATGTATAGTAGCCTTTCTATATGAATGACTCAACCGCACCGCGATATTTCCGCGCTATTCTTTTGAAGCTGCATGCAAAAAGCCTCTCAGAATGTATATTCATTATAAATCCCCCTCGTTACCATATATCCGTTTGCAAAGTTAAACTTTTCAATGAAGAAAATCAGGCTAATGACCTGCTTTTCACAGATAAAGTCGTTAATTCACATTCATTTCGGGTTTCGGCAAGCTGGATGGTATAGGAAGGTAAAGGCTGGTAAAGGCTGGTAAAGGTTCTGGCAGGCTGCAGGTAAACAAACACACACTAACACCGTAAAATTACAAATTCCAATTAAATCATGGTTGTGTTGGGTACAATTCAGTATGTAGTATATATAGCTGTATAGACTGAGTTTTGTTGAAATAAATTTCATTCATAAATTTCATCTCAGAAATTTAATTAAGATTACAAAAAAAAAAACCCAAACCGAACTCACCCCACAACTTCAACACATACACATAATTCTATCTATAAACTCATCTTTTGTACCATTTTTATTTTTTCTTTCTTTTAATCCCATAAAAGATACGTGACGGGCCCTATGGGTTTTCGAATTTAATTGGAAAGTTTTGCGGTGAGGAATTTCCACCAATGATCATATCAAAAGAACGACATCTCTGGCTACATTTTCATTCTGACGAAAGCATTGAATATTCAGGATTTACTGCCGTCTACGAGTTCATCGATCGACCAAAAGATGGTGAGTTACTTAATCAAACCACATAAAATATGACAGAGATAGATTTTACATTTTACATTTTACATTTCAAATTCTCAAATATAAATACATGTAGAAACAATAATAATGTATAGATTTTAAATTGCAAATGTTCCATTTGATGTTTATGTGCGACTGTGTATATTTTGAATTATGATAACTTTGTATCAAACGTGTCATGACAACTTTTATCGAATTTCCCACACTCTCTTCTATATACATATGTAGCTATCAGCACCGAACTGAATTGTATATTGGACAAAGATGGTTATGAAGGATTCATAAACTCAACAGACGTTCCAGAGTACGTGAGTGCGAATGTCACAAAATACAAAATACCACTTGATTGCATGTGGATCATACAGGTGGAGGAGAATTGGAAGGTAAGTAAAACAACAAATCAAACATATATTTTATTTTTCATTATTATTTAAAATAAGGTCAAGCGTTTGGTGGTAAGGTTTGTAATCTCATATGGAAATCTATATAAAGGGTTCGCCAAATAACTTCTTTTTTTTTTGAAAATGGCGAAAAACATCGAGTGTAGCTTCGGCTGTGTGGCACGTAGCGCCGCGCCGTCCTGTTGAAACCAAATGTTGCCAATATCCTCCTCTTTAATTTTTGTGTACAAAAATTCGTTCAACATGGCCCGATAACGATCGCCATTGACTGTAACGGCCACTCCTTGCTCATTTTCGAAAAATGGCCCAATTATGCCTCTGGATCAAAATCCGCACCAAACAGTGACTCGTTTTGGGTGTATCGGCTTTTCAATGTATGCGTGCGGGTTCTCTGTGCCCCAAATGCCACAATTTTGCTTGTTTACTACCCGCCAAGATCGAAATGAGCTTCATCTGAAAAAATGATTTTTTTGGCAAAATCGGCATCTTCTCTAAGTCGATCGCAGGCCCACTTAGCGAAGCGTATACACAACCATATTCGTTCAGCGGAAGGATACAACTAATTATCTGTCAAATCAGACATGAGCTAAGTGTTACCATTCGCGAAATAAGCACTAGTTGAAAAAAAAACGTTAGATAGCGGACCCTTTATTAACTATTAAACCATTAAGTTTTCTTTTTAATCATACAAAAAATACTGAGAGCGGAGACTTTTTTTATTCATTAAGTTTACAAATTGCGTGTAGGTACTCACTGATCTTAAGGAATGAAAAAAGTCTACAATTTTGTTTGCGACCTTGGCAGGCAGAGTGAAATTGTATACAGTATTGAGAATACTTAACTTTGAATCCAAAAAGTCTACAAGTTGCATTCATCATCATTAGATTTTTTAATTTCTTTTGTGGCGGCGCTATCTTGACGAAAGTGTCATCATTAAAACTGTATTTTGGCGAAAGGTTTGAGGTAGACAAATAAAATTTGACTTTTGAAATGTACTTAATAGTATCTTAGATTTGCCGTTTTAATTGCTCACAAAAAGGTCGAAAATAAAAAGTCTACAAATTGCATGCAGTTATTGCATCCGAATGAAGGTTGAAATTGTAAAGCACTTGAACTTATATTGCGGCGCTAAATTAGCTCCTAATTAGGTCTTAAGTCCTAATTCCTACATACTTGGATTTTTGAATTTCTTCAGTGGCGGCGCTATCTTCTTCACGCCTTGATAAGTTCCACAAAATCCAACGAGGTTCCACAAGTCTATTTGGACATGAATGAGTGGGAGTAGAATGTTGATTTGCACCTTTTTAAAAGAGGTCTTGGCTAGCCCTTTAATTTGGTAGCATTTTCTTTGTTGTGCATTCATATTTGGGTGAATTAGGATTTTTGGCTAAGCTGTTGAAGTGCATATTGGAGATCAAATCGTATAGCACTTGAACTAATATTAGGAATTAAGACCTAATTAGGTCTTAATTCCTGGCGTCAATAGATTTTTGAATTTCGTTTGTGGTGGCGCCATCTTGACGCACCTCTTAATCTTTACAATCCCAAATTTATCTGACTTAACTGGGATTGCGTATTATTAAGGGCCTCACTCGTCAACTTATAACTCCATATGTTCATGATCGCTGTAGTTGGAACGAAACGCCAATTTTTTTTAACTAAAGCCCATTAAAAGGTTTTTGTTGATATGTTTCTAAAAACAGGTATATAAATTTAAAGCGAACAAAATATCGGTTGTTTTTTTTTTTGAAGAAAAGCAAACAAATCGTCAAAAAAAGTCTCCAAAAATTATGCGATGAGGTTCGCTTCAAAAACTTGAGTTCTATATTAATAGGATTGTGATCTTTAAGATTAAAATTCTTCAGACTCAAGGACCATAACATACAGAAGCAGTTTCTTATTTTTAGAAAATAAATTTAAGTAGTTAATCGTTTAACTCCTGGAAACAAAATTGAAAAATCGCTTTTCTCATAGCTAAACTTATCCCCACATAAGAAGACTAAGGGCCAGTTTTGCAGTCAGATAAGTGACACTTAAGTGAGCAATTTGAAAGATTAATGCATAATATCACTGTGACAACTTACCTCAATAAGTGGCACTTAAGTCTTCGATGTTGGTGACTTAAGTTCCACTTACACTGGCTATGGAACTTAGCCTAAAGTAGTTACATGCCATTTATTCCAGTAAGTGTCGACTGTGAAATTGGCCCTTAGAAAAAAAAAACACACACATTTTTGTATTTCATTTCCCGATCTTTATACTCACGACATGATATTTTGGTTAAAATTTGGTGAAGGGTCTTGGTCTATACTTATTTATAAATAATAAAAATAAAATGCCTTTCAATAAATTTCTCCTCCCTTAAACATAATAATTTTTTTTTTTAATTTCATTGCAGATTCAAGTAAAGTTTCTTCACTTTAGTTTGAACAAACCCAACGATTGTGAAATAAATTTTATTGATATATTTGCCAAAGATACAAATATACCCTCTAGGTGAGTTATTTTTTTTTTTTTTTTTTTTGTTTACAATAAATATAACCCAAAAACTATATAAAAATGTCCATATTCATAATGTATACTGTATGTATACTAATATACTATACTCACCTCTGTCATTTTTTTTTTATTTTTCCGTTTCATAAAAAAAGGTTAAAAAACTTTTGCGGTTCGACAGGAGAGCCCGTGGCATCTGAATCGAATGTCTTACACATTCGGTATTATGCTGAACAAATAGCTATGAACTCATCGTTTAGTATTTTATATACAGCTTTCAGGGATAAAGGAGCAGGTATGTATCTACATACATAATATTTCTATAAATTTTAGAATATTATTTGTTTGTATTATAAAGGGTGATTCATTTAGAGGTACTTTTTCAAAACAAAAAAAAAATCAATTCTATTATGCAGGTTGTGATGAGGAGAAAGAGTACGATTGTGAAGATGCGACATGTATAGCAGCTGATTTGAAATGCAACCACCGAGCAAATTGTAAATTTCGTTGGGATGAAGAAGGTTGTGAGGTAAGTTAATTCTTTATAAATTAATTTAAATCACTTAAGTCCAGTTTTTCAGTGCTAGATTAAAGTTAAGCCTGAGTTAACTCATCAAATTTAGTGAGTTAACTCAGGATTAACCAAACAGATGCTTTTGATGTTTTATCCACCGCGTTTGTTTAGTCGTTCCGCATGAATTCGCCACCAAAAATCTGATTCCTTAGTTAACTGTGGGTTAATTTACTTCTAGAGTAAATTGACTGTGGTTTAACTCCCCACTGAAAAACTGGGCGTAACTGTCTGTATTGATCCATAAGTATATGCTGGGGCAACGAAAACCTCATGCTTATCAACCAGACAAGACGTCCGTACCTACCTGCGTATTTGGCATATTAGTTTTTGCTTACACCCTTTAAAATAGAGCCTTATCAATGAGCTACGCTTTGTTTTCTTTGTAAACAGATTTTTAGTCGAAATGAAAAGCTTTCAAGAAATAAAAAGTGAAAGCCAATGCTGTGCTGTTCCATTCTTGGGCCTTGACTGTTTTTTTTTTTTGTTGTTTGCTCTCCCTTATCTATACCGTTTGCCGGAAATCGTTAATCTTTGAAAAGAATTTAAGATCCAATGTGGGCTTAGCTATAAATAGGTATAGATATTCTAGGTACATCTACCTTCTATAGAACTAACTATACCGTTGGCGCTTGTGTTTGTGCGAGCTTATAGTTAGATATAGGTAGGTATAGGTATACTATACAATTTCAACACGCTAAAGGTATACTATGCGATGGCAAAGAAGTCCTGTACCTATGTATATAACCATTGCCATAGCATCATAGGCGGAAGGAAAAAGCCATGATGGTATAGGATATTGTGGTTGGGTCGGTTTTTAGGATAAATACAAAAGTTGGCTAAGGCAGCAATCTGGTTTTAAGTCGACAAAGACGACGGTAAATTTAAACGTTGAACAATTATTTTTTTTTTCTTCATTTTCTTACTTTTTTTATTTTTATAATTTTTTTTTTTTTAAACTGGGAACCGTTTTGTTATTTTACAAAAGAGCTACAGTTATATACGAATTTAGTAATCTGATGGTGGTTTTGTGTAATTTGAATTTCTATGCCCTAACTGGGTCTTTGTGAATTGTGCGGTAGATTTTTTTTTGTTGTTTCGTTTTTTTTTTGCAATTTTATTCTTTCAGTCTTTAAACTCTTTGCACACTTTTGTAGGTTTAATTTCAATGGAGTTAGTTTTGAATAAAAATTTTATACAAAGAAATATAAAAAAGTACAATTTTTTTTTGTTTTATTTTTTTAAACAGCTACATATTGTATTTAACCCAATTGGTACTGTATGTAGTTATACATCATGTTAATTTTTAAAATTTAATTTACCCAGGCACCTTCCGCAATAGAAATTTCAAAACAAAAATTCCACTGTACCTACAGTGTAAACCAAATATGATACGACAAAAAGTTGGAGCGTGTTTATTGGCTCGATTGTTTCAAATTTGAAGTTTTAAACTAACAGATTTTGCTCAGAGAGAGAGGGAGAGTGAGAGGAGGGAGGGAGATAGAGAGAGAGAGAGAGTATTCTAAGTTTGACAGAAATGAACAAAAGTTGATTTTTTAAGAATCGTAAGGCCGTGAGTCCCAGCACTCACCCATTTTTTTTTAGTCTCAGATCAATTCGCGTAAACAACGATTTCAAGTTAGGTTTAATGCTTTAATGTATGTACTTTCAGCTCTCCCTTTCGGAGAATTGTCCAAAACTTGGCTGACAGACTTTCTACTTTTAAATATTATGTTTATATCAACTGTTTCAATAACTACTTTACAACGAATACAAGGCCGTTTATAAATAATGAAAAAAGAACTGGACCCAAATGTCTACCTTGGAGAACTCCAAGCTATATCTCCAATTTATACACAGTTGACACAGTACGGTCCATCTGTCAAACAAACAAGATTTTAAGCCAAACTAAAAAGTTTGCCTAAAACGCTCGATTTTCAAACACAGGAAGACAAAGATTAATACAAAAAATAGAAAGTTGTTAGTTAACAATATTTTAAAATAGAAGCTCGTGCCACATGCGTAAGGACAAAAACAAAACAAACAGATTTTCGATAGACAAAGGTTTGATAGACAAATTTCCAAAACACAGAGGTTCGAAAAGCTCAAGTTTCGAGAAAAAAAAATGATAGTAAGAATCCCGCGGGAAAATTTTAGAAAATAATATAAAATAGAAAGAAGGAAGCAATCCAACATGTTCTATTGAGATATTTTTTCCTTTTCCACTGATTTTTGAACCTTTATATGTTATAATAAATATAGGGAAGCATAAAAGGGGGGGGGGCAAAAGCCCCCAAACACAATTTTTCATGAATATAGCTGAATTTAAGGGATTTGCTATCGATCGACTGATTGATGGGCAAAGAATTCAGCAATATTTATTCAAACTTAAATAGTTTATATTTTTTTTACTTTGTGTTATTTAGTTTGTCAATACAAAAACTTTTGTAAAATATCTTTTTCATTATTATATTGTAAATCAAGGTCACTGATATTAACCTTCGTTTTATATTATATTTTTTTACTTGTGCATAGCTATGTTCTTAAAAATTGTTATTTTTATACTGTTTATAAAGATCCCCTGAGGAGGACAGTGTCGAAGTGTTGGGAATATATTAATGCAACTTTGTTTAATTGCCACCAGCAGTGACCAAAAAGCCGAAGGAAGAACTAAGATCTCATCCAACAACAAATAATATTCATTGACTCCCTAAAGGATTGCAAGCTCGGCTCTTATCGATATTCATAGTTTCAATAATTCAACTATGTATATTCATAAAAAAAAACTGTTTTGGAGGCATTTCGCCCCCTGTAATATTCCAAACCTAGCTCATATCGTGAGTTACCCATCACTTCATACTCTTCTAGGCCTGTGTCAATCAGGAATGATTCGATTTTTTTGATCCGATCATTGGAAAGTATTGATGATTGAAATCACAGATTTTCGTTTCAATCGATAACAATATCAATCATTTCGATGATTCTCGACTATCCATCCCAATCTCAATCATTTCAATGAATCTCGATTTTCTCTTTAGAATTATTAATATATTTTATCAGAGAAAAGAAATATGGGTCAAATTGGATTCGATAAAAATCGGTACAGTTTTCGTCAAATTCGGAGATTGAATTTCATCGAAACCAAAATAAAAAAAATTGTTAGTATGTGTAAACATCAACGTTTGTTTTTACGTACTGTCACGGCCAGCTCTCTAGCTTCAGTGGAAGCCCGAAAATTCGCACTGTCCAGAATTTTAGTACTGTGGATCGAAAAACCAATCGATTTAGCAGGTGGATATTACCTTAGTGTCACGGCTGACGTTCTGGGTCCACTAGAACACTTAGTTTGACAGGTTGGTGTCATAATATGTCAAAAAATTTTGTACAGCGGATCGAGAATCGGAGTACGCCAATTGATTTAGGAACTCTCTAGGTCCATTAGAACACTTTTAATTTGACAGGTGTCAAAATGTCAAATCATTTCCGAGAATAAGGAGGAAAGTCCACGTTTTTATTTCACTCTGCCGCCGGTATAGATATTATGTTTACACATCAAAAATCGAAAACATTATGAAATAATGAATTGAGTGGAATGAAAATGATCGAATCATTTTGGTAATCAATTTTTGAACGATTCGATCATTTGAAATGAACGATTTATACAGCTCTATTCTACGCAACAAAAGCCCCTTCTTCTTATTAATATTATTCTCTTTGAGACCCCACCTCCAACAACAAATTATATCCACCTCTTAACCGCCTTTAAAAAACATAATTAATAAGTACACATAGCACAAACTATTTTCTCCTACTGTTCCCAGCTCTAAATTTAAACAAAAAAAAGAGTTCCATGCAATCATACAATAATTTTTTTTTTAAATTATTGTTTTTTTTGAAACTTTGTCTACCGGAACTTTGATTTTCGAAACATTGTCTTCCAAACCTTTATATTATCGAACCTTTGTGTGTCGAACATTTAGCTTCCGGAACTAAGTATTTTCAAAAGTATGTGTTTCGAACTTTCATCCTTCGAATTTTTTTTTTTTTGGAATTTTGTCTTTTCGAACATTTGTCTTCCTAAACTTTGTTTTTCGAACCTTTATATTTTTGGACATTTGTTTCTGCTAACATTTTTCTTCCGAAACTTTGTCTTTTCGAACCTTTGTCTTCCTAAACATTGTTTTTCGAAACTTTATAATTTTGATCATTCGTTTTTGCTAACATTCGTCTTCCGAAACTTTGCCTTTCCGAACCTTTGTCTTCCTAAACATTGTTTTTCGAAACTTTATATTTTCGAACATTTGTCTTTGCCAACATTTGTCTTCCGAAACATTGTCTTTCGAACCTTTTTCTTCCTAAACTTTATTTTTCGCAACTTTGTATTTTCGAACATTTGTCTTCCGAAACTTTGTCGTTTGGAACGTTTGTCTTCCGTGATCTTATTTTTCGAAACTTTGTCTTTTTGATCCTCTGTCTTGCTAAACATTGTTTTTCGAAACTTTATAATTTCGAACATTTTTTTTTACCAACATTTGTCTTTCTAAACTTTGTCTGTTTCGAATTTTATATTTCTTACAACTTTGCCTTTCGCAACTTTGGCGGATAAAAATTGAATGGTACGAAAGACTTCGAGATAGTTTTGTTTAAACTAGGATCTTTGAACACCGATACGACACAAATATTTTTTTTTGTTTCCAAAGAACAAAATCACCCTGTTTTTTAATGATGCTAGAAATTTGTATCTTTGTATATAAGTTGTTTTTGTTTACGCTAAAATATTCCATCTTTAAATGTTTATTCACGCACTTCTTCTATATTCTTTTTCTCTTTCTTTGTATCTTTTCACAGAGTAAAACATCCAAAATGTCAGAGCAACTTCGAATCATACTCGTTGTGTTTGGATTAATCCTGGGCGGCATGGTTGCGACATTCGTTGTGAATTGTGTACGCAAAATTATGAGGGATCAAAAGATCATCAGGGTGAGTATTAAATGCTTGAGTTCAGCAAGCCCCCCATACTATCTGTGTACATACATACTATGTATCTGCTCATTGTTTTGTTCAAAAGCGAATGTCCTAGCTAGCTCTAAGTTCTAAGTTGTTGTCTGTAATATATAGGCATGGCATTGTTTGTTTGTATTTGCTGAATTTTACCTCATCTCTTATTTTTATGCGAATGATTGTTTCGCTTAGATGGCATATTGTTCTTGGTGTTGCACTTGCACACAATAGCTTTTCATTTAAACTTTTTCTTTATGATGTACATACATATACATACTTACCTACCATAGCCATGCTATATAAGGGCATGAGTTATTTTTCTAGGATGCATTTGGCTGCTTTGTGTGGTTGCATGTTTATTGATTTGTGCCTTTTGAATGGTTGCTGCATGTATATAAAGCCCGCAAACTCATTATTATTAGTGTTTTGTTCATTCATCAATGTTTATGATCCTTTTTTGTTTGCATTGTATGTTTGTTTTTGGTGTTTCTTGTGTTTTGCCTTTGACTTCCCTTTATTGTAACCATAATGTGGTTTTTAATGAGACTCGGGTTTGAAATGGGTATTCCATTATGTTAGTAACATAAAATGTCAGTTTTGTACAGAAATAAAAAGTCCTTTCTAATAATATTTCTTTATGACGTGATGTTATTTTATTGAAGCAAAGATGTGACGGAAATCGGTGATTATAATGTTACTCTACAGGATGAGTTTTTCATTGTATTTTTGTTTGTCACCTGCAGATAAGCTCTGAAATCTAGCAACCAATTGTGTCAATATAGGTGTCTTTTGAAAGATGGCAATGTCTGTATAATTTTATGATATGATATTGTGTATGTTTAGAACAATCTGCAGTTAAAATTGATTTTATTCCAAAACTTACCTAACCAAAAATATAAATTATATTCTTAAAATGTTCCTATTCGAAAGATTTGTATCAATTTGCTCTATATGCCTCAGCCGTTTGAGCTAATGAATTCGCTTGATTAGTTTAAGATTAATTAGTGCGATATCAACTTGCATCTAGTTTATCTTTGCCTCCAGAAGACATAGAAACCTGTAACGCAAACCGGACCGAGAATATTGTCTTTTGATAAAGTATTTGCCTTAAAACCATTCGTTATTTAGGTATACAGGATATGGCCTAACGCTCTTAGCTCGAAAAAAAAACATCAGAGTTACTCTTCATTTAATTTATTTACTCGCAGATAAATTAAAATACCGCCGAGGTAAACAACTTCCTTAATACCTCGAAATGATATCTTACCCATTGCCACTGTTACGTTCTGATTAAACTTCCATACGACCGATATATGGGGTCCTTACGGTAAGGAAATCTCTCATTATAGAAATCTCGCATTACTTATATCTCGTATTATCGAAATCTTGAATTATTGAAATCTCGTAATGTTGAAATCATGCATTATCCAAATTTCACACTATCGAAATTTCGCATTGTTGAAACCTCAAATTATCGAAATTTTCAATAATAGAAATCTCGCAGTATCGAAATCATGGATTATTAAAATCTGGCATAATCAAGTCCAGCAATATCGTAATCTCAAATTAATGAAATCTCACATCATAGAAATTTGGCATTATCGAAAATTTTCATTATCGAAATCTCTCATCATCAAAATCTTTAATTATCGAAATTACAGATTATCGAAATTTAGAATTATGGAAATCTAACATCATCGAAATCTCGCCATATCGAAATAAAACCTATTTTGGTTTTTGTCATCGAAAGTCTATTTGAGGTCGTCACCGATCATATCATATTGTAATGGAGCAGCGAACATATTCCCTCATCATTCTGAAAAGGTGGTTAAGGTGAGAAGGAATGCCAAAAAATGTTGATACGCTTTTGTACAGCTCTCCCATTGTTGGCTTTAAAATTGATATAGAGATGATAGCTATATACAGGGTGTTTTTTTTAGTCGAATGGTTTTAAATCTAGCAATAATTTTTTCGGAGTTGGTCTTTTTGACAGCTGTCACTTGATTTATGCTCAGTTTGGTTTGCAATTTTGTAATAAATAGACTTATTCCTGAACAACGCTTCTAAATTGTGCCCAATAGGGCCCAAAGCAAGATTGCCGTTGGTCCCGCGCATTTTGTTTAGTGATGAAGCTCACTTTTAGTTGAATGGATACGTCAATAAACAAAACTGCCGTATTTTGAGTGATCATAATCCACAAGCCATAGTTGAAACGCCATTAGATCGTTAAAAAGTTATTGTTTGGTGTGCTCTATGGGCAGAGGGAATCATTGGTCCATATTTCTTCAAAAATGAAGCCGGCCATAATGTAACAGTCAATGGGGAAGGCTATAGAGCCATGATTAATGACTTTTTCGCGCCTGAATTGGAGGATGTTGATGTTGACGACCTTTGATTCTAACAAGACGGCACTACATGGTATACAGCCAACGAAACAATCAATTTATTGAAGGAAGCTTTTGGCCTGTGGCGTGGCCTCCAAGATCGTGCGATTAAACACCGAACTATTTTTTGTAGGCTTGTCTACACAGATAAGCCCGAGGCGATTGAAGCCTTGGAAGAGAATATTTGGCACGTTATTGCTCACATACGGCCCCAATTGCTGCGAAAAGTGGTCGAAAATTGGGCCTCTCGGCATTAATTTATTCGAGCCAGCCGCGGCGGCCACTTGCCCAAAATCATTTTTAAAACATAATGGCAAACAGTAATATTTATAACAAAGCTAAATTCTTGGCCATATCATTAAATTATATGCGTTTTATTTCTTCTTGAAAACTACACGTCTTAAAAAGAAACAGCCTTTAGATTTGTAAGTCTTGGATTTTCTTCAACGTCAGCTCTTTCATATTTTTCCAAATTATGAACATTTGCAAAGTGGAAGGACCGGTAATCTAACTCCGCAGATAAAATTTTCACCATCATTGGTTCCATATCTCGACAGTTTCCCCACTACCTTCTTGCGACTCATCTTATTGTAGGAAGCTTTCTTTTCATGGGAATACGCCTTCCTTGCTGAATTTGGTCAGTTTTCCTTATAATTGGTTTTCTTATGTAATTCTCTATAATTTAGTGACATTTCATATCATATTATATAAAGGGTTTCCCAATAAGAGGTGTTATTTTGATATTCAAAGAAAAATGGCATTTTTTGAGATAAATGATAGGATGTTTATTTCATTATAAAGAGGAAGGTATGCCGTTAATAATGGAACACAACATCAGCCAAATGGCCGCCACGACCACGCTTACAGGACCATATCCTTTTCATGAAATTTTCCATAACCAAATCGCAAAGTGGCTGCCCTATGTCCTCGATAGCCTCACGAATTCCATCTTTGAGGTCTTGAATTGACGCTGGGCTGTTGGCGTAGACCTTATCTTTCACGTGGCCCCAAAGGAAGAAGTCGCAAGGTGTTAAATCACAAGATTTCGGTGGCCAATTGTGATCACCTCTTCGAGAGATAACATGGTCCGGAAACTTTTCCCGTAAAAGATCGATGGTTTCATTGCTTGTGTGGCACGTAGCGCCGTCTTGTTGAAAGTAAACGTTGTCCAGATCAATACCATCCAATTCCGGCCATAAAAAATCATTAATCATCTCTCGATAGCGCAATCCATTGACCGTAACTGTTGCTCCAGCCTCATTTTCGAAAAAGTAAGGTCCAATGACCCCGCCGGACCATAAACCGCACCAAACAGTCACGCGTTGAGGATGGAGAGGCTTTTCAACAATAACTCTTGGGTTTTCCGAGCCCCAGATGAGACAGTTTTGCTTGTTGACGGTGGAAATGGGCCTCATCAGTCAAGATGATTTTTCGATGAAATTCCGGATCACTTTCATACATTTCAAGGACCCAATCAGCACAAAGACACGACGTTGTTGATGATCAGCCGGCTTGAGTTCTTGTGTTAACTGAACTTTATAAGCCTTAAGGACGTTTGCGGAATGCCTAATTCCAAAGAACGACGAGGAATGGACAAACCTGGGTTTTCTTCAACACTTTGGGCTACAACAGCAATATTCTCAGTTGTTCTTGAGCGACGTGCACGGGTTTTATTCTTCACATCACTAACTTGTCCCAACAGCTCGAATTTGTCCACCAATTTCTGTATTGCGGTCCGACAAGGTGCTTCACGACGCCAAAAATGTTTGAGTTTTACGAACCGTCTCTGCCAAATTTTCACCATTTTTATAGTGAATTTTAATAATTTCAATGCGTTGTTGAAGCGTGTGTCATTCCATTTTTATTAATGGCGTAGTTTCTACTTGTCAAATGTCAAAAAATGACAGCTTCAAAAGTGACAGCTACCGAAATAGCGGGCTATTCAAAATAACTCTTATTGGAAAACCCTTTACATTAAATATACAAAAGTCTGCGTACAGTAAAAGATTTCTGATGTTAAGCTTACATATTCTTAAATAAAAGGTTTAAAATTTTTAAAATGCAAGTATTTCACTTAAAAAATGTTTTATAAATTCACAAATTTAATGCACTCCAAAAAAGTTTGCGAACAGCACTGTATATCTCAACTTTTGAGAATAAATGTAACGGTTTACTGTATTGCACAAGAACATTTCGTTGTTCTTTGGTTACATGGCTTGTAGGGGTGTATTTTACTTTTGCGTTGAGTCAAGGTGGACGTCCAAAATGGCAAACAAAGAATTAAGTCAGTTGATTCTTGATTCATTCATAAAACAAAAATAGTGGTACTCTCAAATATCGGAAATGCCTTCAAGAAGCCGGTCAACGATTCAAAGAACAATAAGTTGCTTTAGGGATGACATGAAGGTGCGATCGAATAAAAGCCCAGATCTGAAAGACCATCGAAGCTCAGTGCGAGGGACATCAGGCTAACTATCAAACGAATTGTGGACCACGAGCCGTTCATTAGCGCTAAAAAGAAAAGTACACAAGTACAGTATATATGGCAACATCACCGCGCATCCAGAAACAATAAGGGGAGCGGGGAGCCATTGTCGACATACGGGTGGCGTCAAAATGATGCGTATAATGCAAAGATTATGTACTATCAAAACTAGTGAAGCACAGAGAGGTGATGGTTTGATGGTTTGGGGGTGTTTGTCTGCAGCGGGAGTTGAAAAGCTGGAAATAATCGAAGGAATCACGTATCAGTTTGCGTACAATGATATTCTGAAAGGAAATTTTAAAGAAAGTGCTGAAATGCTGGGAATACCAAGTGATTTTATCATTCAGCAAGATAAAGACTCCAAACATACCGCTCATAACGTTCCCCACGTGTTGCAAATGCCTCCGTACAATGCTGACCTTAACTCGATTGAACACCTATGTGGGATGAATTAGATCGAAGGAATTGAAGTCGCAAAATACGGAACGAAGCTCAACTTAAAGAAGTCCTACTTTCAGAGTGGAATGAAATAGGCAGTTCCTGAACAGAAAAGCTAGTGGCCTTAATGCACAAGCGTCTCAGGGAGGTTATTAAGATGAAAGGAAATCCTACAAAGTATTAACCAGAAAAGTAAACTGATAGATGTTAATTTTTATCCAGTGAAACTTATTCTTATCTTATTTTTTGGAAATGTACGCAAACTTTTGTGGAATAGATTCAATTAATTAATTTTCCTTATATTTCTTTTTACTACAGTGTTTTAAGAAAATTAAAATTTTGTTTGAAATTAATGTGTTAAATATTATTTTACCGATATAAATCAATTTTATAAATTTAATAATGTTCTATTAGTGAATATCGATATTGTACACAAGAATTCTTCTTCTATACACAAACTTTTGTGGATCACTGTATCTCTTCCGGAAGTAACACAAAAAAAAACCCTCTAAACTTCATATCTCTTTCAATGATTAAAATTCCTTGCATTTTAGTAACCCAGTTTGAAAGTCAACAAGTTGATTTTTTTTTTAAGCTCAATACTTATAACATTAAGCAAATAAAACATCCAATAAACCAATATTTTCTATTTCTGTCATGTTCTTTTCTAACAAGAACAATAGACGCATGACACACATACAGAATTCTATATACAATATAAAAGTACCAACTATCGTGCTCTATATCAACTCTTCTTCTATCTAGAGAAAACATTATTGAATGGACTTGGATTTTCAAAGAAATTCCTTGGCCAGGTCAGGCAGGCAGGCTCCAAAGGAGAACGTTCGCATCACACTAAAAAAACATTCAAAAGAAATATACTGAACTTCGAACCCCCAATCGAACCGAACGGAACTGATAACACATCATGCATCTTCTCTGCTACTATATTGGCAATTTCATTACAGAAAAGAAGTAGAAGGCATCTTTAGAAAAATTGTCACATTCTTTTCGTAAAACCAAACCACCCGGGCGAGACCCTATCTCTATTTTGTCATCATCTTGAGCATGCAGGACACTTTCGGAGAATCCAATATTTGATAAAGCAACGCAGAGGATGGCATCGGGACAAGGAGTACCTATACTATGAGTTTATCAAGACAAATATGTTCGCATTGCCTTAAGCAACATCCTCTTCAACCTTCAACCAATTGGAAGGCCCTCAATAAATATCCCTTAAACGATGAAAATCAATGATAAAATTCTTGTCACACATTGCACAAATCACAATTCCTCCGTTCATGCCGCCGCTACCACCAAACTCTTACGCTTGCCACATTTGATTTTATTTCTTCTTTTCTTTTGTGTTGCGTGGGTGATTGTTGTGTATTGTGTGTGTGTGGGGGTGTATTAGGGACCACGCTTTATCATGTCATGCCATACATGACTTCTGTTAGTGGGTGTCGAATACTCACTCGCACGTACCCGCTAAAGAGCTTCCAAATCAAAAATTTTGGAAGCCATTCGAAGGGGTTGTATGTTTTTGTATATTCGCCTCTTTTGGGTATCTTAGAACGTGTTGTGTGATGCATGATGCGGGGTCATGTTTGCGTACACCCGTTACAATGTGTTTTTGATCTTTGAGCACAAATCTATAAGGGGGGCGTAGAGGGTGACACAATTTCGACGAGCTGCCAAGTTGAAAGGGAGAACATTACCAAACGATGTGCGGAATTTGTGAATGGAATTGGTAAAACTAGAACACACTTTGTATAGCTTTTAGCGTGAGTGCTTTGTGTGTCTCGACTGCAGTGGCGAATTAAGGCTTTCGAAGGCCTTTTCATGTCATTAATAAAAGCTCCGAGACCCCTAATTTTGTACAATCTAACTGTCTTAAGACAACACAGCCTCTCAGTTGAAGCACATACAGAGAACACTTAGTTACAAATGCTGGAAGACAATTTAATGATTTTAAACTAAAGTCTGGATTGGGCCAACTGTAGTACAACCGCTTTCTGGTTTTATATCTTGCAAATCCGCCCCTGTGAGTGTGTATGTGAAACCAGGAATACAATTTAATTTTGTTTTTATATTTCAAACAATTTGGTCATGATTTACCTACAGTTCGCATTGTGTTGCTTTTAATTGAATTTGGAGGGATGAACTTAGGTAAGTAGATTAATTTCATCTTTTTGTGGTTAATTAGATATGTTTCCACTCAAACATAGCAGCTAGGTATTGATGTTGTTTTTTTGCATTTCAGCTTTTAATATAACCAGTAGTAGGTAGGGTATTAAATATATTAATAAATTGTGTGCGAAAGTGCGGTTATGGGCGACTCTGTCATGTTCTAAAAATCTCATCATCAAAATCATAAAAAAAAAAACATTTAATAAGATTTACATATATCTATCTATGTATAATGTAAGCTTCTTTTTAAAAAAAGAATTTATGTAGGAATTTAGATATTGTTTTCTGTTCTTCGTTTGCTTGTATTTCTCGGGGTAAATTAATAGTTAAACTGAAAATAACCATGGTTATGGTTCCTCTTATAAAGGGTGTTCTTTTTAGAGGTATAGAACTTTGAAATGGAATAAAACAAAGATGATTTTTTTTTTTAAATTGACAAAAATTAACTTTATTCAAAAGATAATATTCTGGCATTATAATTAAAATATGATTTCTGGCATATAACCACCACGGCTGGCTTGGACGTAGTCTAATCTGAAAGTCCAATTTTCGATGACATTTTCCAACACTTGTGGCCGTATATCGGCAATAACCCGGCGAATGTTGTCCTACAAGAGGTCAATCGTTTCGGGCTTATCGGCGTAGACTATCGAGTCCACATATCCCCAAAGAAAATTGTTAAGCAGCATGAAACTGCACGATCTTGGAGGCCAATTCACGGGTCCGTAACGTGAAAGGTGAAACTATGCGGCTACCAAACGTTTCCTTCCATAAATCAATTGTGGCACGAGCTGTGTGACATGTTGCGCCGTCTTGTTGAAACCACAGCTCCTGTGCATCATCGCTGCTCAATTGATGAACGAAAAAGTCAGCAATCATGGCTCTATAGCGGTCACCATTGACTAACGTTCTGGCCAGCATCGTTTTTAAAGACGTACAGAACAATTATTCCATCAAACCATAAACCACACCAAACAGTCAGTTTTTGTGGATATCAAGGTATCTCAACATATACTTGAGGATTATCATCATTCCAAATACGGAAGTTTTGTTTATGGACGTAGCCTTTCAACCAAGAGTGAGCTTCATCGCTAAATAAAATTTGCTTATGGAAATTGGGATCAATGGCAATCTTGTTTTGGACCCATTTGGGCACAATTTGGAAGCGTTGTTCAGGCTTTAGTCTATTTAAAAATAAATCACTTAAAGTTCTATAAGTAGTTCAAATAGTGTTGCCAACTTAAAGTTCTATACCTTTTTAAAAAAAAACACCCTTTAACTTGAATTTTGTTGTTTCGTAGTTAGAAACTCTTTTCGTTTTAAAACAAATTGAGATCTTAATGAAATATATGGCACTGGAGATAAGAAAAATAAGACATATCTAGTTTTGTCTGAGAACGTGAGTATTACAGGTGTGTCTTTGATACGGGGTAGGGGTCCTTATACATATATTTACGTATCTCCTTTCTATAACAGTTATAAGAAAATCGAATATGCACCAGCACTCTCATAGAATTAATTCCATCCATATTCTAGTTTCTATAGTAGGTACATATATATATCTAACTAATACCAACTGTAATTATCCTCATTTTATCCCCCATTTTACTTTTCAATTTTCCATTGAGTCCCTCTATAATCGTCTGTCAATTTGCTTTCATCAGCAACATTCAATCCAATCTATACACACGATGAAAGGACTTCATTTTTTTTTAATGTTTCTGGGATAGAAGAAAGAAAAAAAATAAAAAAAACTATGCAGTCTATTCCTTTTTTTATTTGTAATTTTTCTTCCTTTAAAAAGCTATTTATACTTGACACTTTTGCAGAGTGCAATTGTAGATTTATTGTCGTTGTGCACTTTTCTATTGAATTATAAAAATGAATCTGCTACTGGCTTTAGCTGGAAACTCTCTGCTTGAACAACTGTTCATTCTCAGTAATGTTTTATGTTCTTTTTTTTATAAAAAATCTATAGGTTGAAAAGCTTTTATTTTCCATTGGAGTTTTCTTTTTTAATTTATTTTTTTTTGTGATTGTGGAACAATTAAGAATCTTATAGATTTATTACCTGCAGATGCGGCTATTGAGGTTAATTTAAGCTAATGGTTCAGATTCATTCGGAACCTAAATCAAATATATTTCATTTGTTTTTTCTACAAAGAAAAGATAGTAATTGTAGAGAGTTTTATTAAAGTGCATTTTCTAGACTTTTTTTTTAAATTTAAATATTTTTGATTTCGAAATTATAGTTTCACCATTTTTTGTTCCATTTGTGAACCTATAGCACAAGAAAAATTTACAAAAAAAATCGAGTGAAGATTTTCAAACGGTAATATATTTATTTTGGCATAGGAAATACAGTTTAAGAAGTCCATTGTATGAAATCTTGTCCGCATAAAAGTTTTTAAACGTCAAATTCCGAAAAATAATGCAAACAAAAAAAAAAACAAACAACGTTAAGACTTACAATGCCAAAAATCGATAAAATTTATCTTTAAGAGTTGTAAGTGAAAAAAACGTACCTATTGTTATTTTCGACAGTTGGTTTTTTTAAAGCACCAGTATCTTGTAACTGATCGATATGAAAAAATATAACGATATTTTTTGTAGAGAATATAAAGGGTTTTCCAATAAGAGGTGTTATTTTGAATAGCCCGCTATTTCGGTAGCTGTCACTTTTGAAGCTGTCATTTTTTGACATTTGACAAGTAAAATCTACGCCATTAATAAAAATGGAACGATACACGCTTCAACAACGCATTGAAATTATTAAAATTCACTATAAAAATGGTGAACATTTGGCAGAGACGGTTCGTAAAACTAAAACATTTTTGGGTCGTCGTGAAGCACCTTGTCGGACCGCAATACAGAAATTGGTTGACAAATTCAAGCTGTTGGGACAAGTTAGTGATGTGAAGAATAAAACCCGTGCACGTCGCTCAAGAATAACTGAGAATATTGCTGTTGTAGCCCAAAGTGTTGAAGAAAACCCAGGTTTGTCCATTCCTCGTCGTTCTTTGGAATTAGGCATTCCACAAACGTCATTACACCGTATTTTGCATAAAGACTTGGGTCTTAAGGCTTATAAAGTTCAGTTAAAACAAGAACTCAAGCCGGCTGATCATCAACAATGTCGTGTCTTTGCTGATTGGGTCCTTGAAATGCATGAAAATGATCCGGAATTTCATCGAAAAATCATCTTGACTGATGAGGCCCATTTCCACCTCGGAGGCTACGTCAACAAGCAAAACTGTCGCATCAGGGGCTCGGAAAACCCAAGAGTTATTGTTGAAAAGCCTCTCCATCCTCAACGCGTGACTGTTTGGTGCGGTTTATGGTCCGGCGGGGTCATTGGACCTTACTTTTTCGAAAATGAGGCTGGAGCAACAGTTACGGTCAATAGATTGCGCTATCGAGAGATGATTAATGATTTTTATGGCCGGAATTGGATGGTATTGTTCTGGACAAAGTTTACTTTCAACAAGACGGCGCTACGTGCCACACAAGGAATGAAACCATCGATCTTTTACGGGAAAAGTTTCCGGACCGTGTTATCTCTCGAAGAGGTGATCACAATTGGCCACCGAGATCTTGTGATTTAACACCTTGCGACTTCTTCCTTTGGGGCCACGTGAAAGATAAGGTCTACGCCAACAGCCCAGCGTCGATTCAAGACCTTAAAGATGGAATTCGTGAGAATATCGAGGACATAGGGCAGCCACTTTGCGATTTGGTTATGGAAAATTTCATGAAAAGGATATGGTCCTGTAAGCGTGGTCGTGGCGGCCATTTGGCTGATGTTGTGTTCCATTATTGACGGCATACCTTCTTCTTTATAATGCAATAAACATTTGATCATTTATCTCAAAAAATGCCATTTTTCTTTGAATATCAAAATAACACCTCTTATTGGAAAACCCTTTATTATAACGCATTAAGTGCGAATATCTACATTATTTTTCGACAATTTCGCTTGTATTTTTGTTTTGTTCTTACCATTTTTTTAAAATAACAATTCTCTTTAATCAACACTACTTTTAAGAAGAGAATCATACGGGTATTCTGGTAAATGACATTTTCGTCTTTTTACGGTTTTTTTTTAAATGGCGATACCTTCTAATAAGCGATCAGTCAGGCGAAAAATCTTTTTTTTGGATAGAATTGCACGATTTTCAATTTTTTTAAAAACTACATAGTTTTTTTTTTTATATATTTTGCGCGCACTCAAGGGGTTGTGACTACCCTTATGATGATAAAACACAGTACGAGCGTTTAGGAAAGTGGGAGAGGATTTGAAAGGAGATACCGATGCACATTGGTTTCAAATGTTTGAACATCGAAGTGGCAAGGAAAAATTGAGCCGGGTAACGCATTCCACTTTCTTGTAGTAGAATCTCTGTACTTAACAGTACGTCTGAAGTTGGGATCAAGGGTAAACTGATGCGCATTCCTAGAAGTACGAGTATTACGGTTGAATTGTTTTAGGGGAGGAATGCAACTGGCTATTTCACGCGAACAATGTTTATAAAAATTGCGATAAAATAGTGAAAGACATGAAACATTGCGGCGGTGTTCGAGAGTTTCAATTGCTTCCGTTATAGTTCTATCGCCTATCATTTTTAAAGCTCTCTTTTGAATTCTATCTAATAGACTCAAGTGGGTTGTTGGAGCACCTGCCCAAATATGAGACTGGTATTCCATTTTTGGACGAATGAAGGCTTTATGGATTACAGCCAGATCAGAGGGGGAGACAAATTTCTTGCATCGACGGAGAAAACCGAGACACTTAGCAGCGTTTTTGGCAACATTGAATATGTGATCATTCCACAAAAGGTGATCTGTGATGCACATACCAAGAACTGAAAGTTTTTCAGTTTCCTCGATGCAAGTGTCGGTCATGACATTGGGTGTGGGGTTCGCTTTAACGACAGAAGGCAGTATTGTGCTTTTGAAGCATTAAATTCTACGGGATTTTTATTTCCCCATTTCACAATGCTATCGAGATCAGAATTTAATGAGCTTATCATACGCTGCCGTTGAAGTTCCACATCCGAAGGATAAGGGTGTGAATCTAGAAACGAATATGAAAAGCTGAGGGTACTGTCCTCAGCAAAACAGTTTAAAGGATTAGAAGTTTCAGACAAGAGATCATTAATGAATATTAGGAAGAGAGTCGGGGACAAAACGGAGCCCTGGGGCACACCAGCGTTTATTATATGAGTTTCAGACTTGAAATCGTCCAATATAACTTGTATTGATCGGTCCGAAAGGTAATTTCTAATCCAACGAAGAAGAGATTCATCGATACCAAATGCACGCATTTTCGATAAGAGAGCTTGATGCCAAACTCTATCAAATGCTTTTGAAATATCAAGTGCAATAATCTTACTTACGCCAAAACGATGTAAAGATTTGTGCAACTGTTCGGTGAGATATACCATCAAATCACCAGTGGACCTATTGCTACGAAAGCCATATTGCCGGTCATTAAGAAGCTTTCGTTCCTCAAGATATTTCTTAAGCTGATGGTTAATCAGCGTTTCCATGACCTTGGAAAGAAGGGAAATAAGTGCAATTGGACGATAGTTAGAGAGGGAAGAAGATTCCCCTTTTTTAGGGACAGGCTGGACAAATGCTGTTTTCCATCCACTTGGAAAGAGACCAGTAGAGTAGGACAGATGGAAAAGCTTACGCAGTGGTTTTGCCAGCGTAGAAGAACACCTCTTCAGAACAATAGGAGGGATACTATCCGGGCCAGCGGATTTGTGAATGTCAAGATCCTTCAACACTCTTGCAACTGTAGGAGTACGAAAGAAAATTGGTCCCATGAAAACGTTTACGTTCTCAAGTACAGGAGGAGTCATATAATTTTCAGGCAGCGTCCAATTAACAGAAAACTGTGATGCAAGCAAATTGGCTTTATCTAGTGAGCTGACAAAAGGAGTGTCGTTGAAAACGAGCGTTAGAACCGGAGACGTATTTCGTATATTTTTTACAAATGACCAAAAATTTGTACTGCCTTTGGGAGGGCGAATGGAGGAAAAGAAAAAACCATGAATTGAATTTTTGAACAACAACTTAAAGGTGCTACCACTAATTGTTTACGAATAAATTTATAATTCGTTTATTTGGTTAGAAATACAACTGTTTCAAAGCGTGCCAAGCCTTTTTTGGTTGAACCAAGATGTGAATGTATAGTCTACAAAAAATTAAAATACGTCCACTACATGGGCTTGGCCACATCAGGTGAATTCGCAAGTATGGCTTCGAGGCGACAATATGAAGATTCGGTTTGAAGACTAAACTATCGCGGACGCCATACTTGGTTTGTTAGATTAGAAGCAGCGTGCTTTGCATTGCATAGGATATACATCACATATTTGAATTTTGATAATTTGAAACGTCTTTTTCAAGATTTTCAAATTTAAGATAAGGATAATAATTTAAAAGAAAAGAACAAATAAACATATTACACAGAAAGAACAAAATGGGACATATTCATAGTTATGTTAAATGTATTTCGTAAAAGATACAATGGATTGTCGATCTGTCATATTAAGGGCACGTTTAAGGACACGACTATCGATATTGTTTGTATCTCCGAAGTCAAAATCTTTAATGACAATTTAGCTTCTCTTAACCTCTCTCCTATAAACCAAAAATACCCGACACATTTTACATCTACTAGCTCTACTTTACTAGATGTTTTTCTTGTCAGTCAGCCTAATTTAGTGAATCGTTATGAACAACTCGATGTCCCAGGTTTCTCAAAACATGATCTCATTATTGCCTTTTATGACCTAAATGTGATTTTTACTCAAACTAGGAAAACAATATCATTCAGAGACTTCAAATCTGTCAATATGCAAGCCCTAGTATGCCATATATTTAACTCCAACCTGGAAAATCTTTTCCAACTCACTACGGCAGATGAGCAGGTACAATTTTTCACTTCAGCAATTAACAACATGTTTGAGACCTTTATTCCCATCAAAACCATACAAATACAAAATACTGATCTAGGATGGTTTAATGGAAAAATCGAGCATTTAATTAGCAAGAGAAATACTGCATACAAGCGTTGGAAAAGATTCCGTGTTCCATCATTTTTTATTGATTATAAAAGGCTACGAAATGCTGTAAACATCGAGATCAAATCATCAAAGCAAAGATTTTATGCCTCAAAGTTCGATAATTTGACTTCGGAAAAATTGTGGCGAAATATCAAGTCTCTTGGTGTTTCTAAACACTCAGAATGTGCAGATGAAGCTTGCGATGGAAACGCACTGAATAAATTATTCGTTGGCTCCTCCTCGACCAGAAATGTGACTTTAGATGATGGAATTTTCAACATTAGCATTGAGACTGACTCCCTACCAAGGTTTAGTTTCTATCGAGTAAATGAAATGCAGGTGTATAAAGCTTTAAATGAGATAAAATCAAATGCAATCGGTCTTGACAAAATGCATCCTAAGCTCATCAAAATGACTCTTCCGTTCCTTTCACCTTATATATCCCACATCTTCAATACCATCTTAACCACCTCCTGTTACCCTAAACTATGGAAAGCTTCCAAAGTTAAACCAGTCCCCAAGAAGTCCAACTCAAAACAGAAAGAATACCGCCCAATATCCATTTTGCCTTTCATTTCTAAAGCTTTTGAGAAGATAATGAGCCAGCAAATTACATCTTTCTTAAATACTCATCGACTGCTTTCCCCTAACCAATCTGGTTTCAGACCAAAACACAGCTGCACCACAGCACTTCTTAAAATAGTCGATGATATACGGCAAGAAATAGACAAAAATCTTGTAACGACGATGGTTCTCCTTGATTTCTCTAAAGCGTTTGATTCGGTTCCGCACACACTGCTCTTAAATAAATTAAGATATAATTTCTTCTTTGAAGGCAGGCTGTTCTAGTAAATGATGAACTTTCTGATTTCCTTCCCACGCATGCAGGTGGATCTATCTTAGGTCCACTCCTTTTTACGATTTTTAATAACGATTTACCTGCGATCCTCAATTACTGTAAAATTCATATGTATGCTGATGATGTTCAAATTTTCCTGAGCTATAGCATTGGCATGGTTGAAGTTGCAACCGCAAGAATTAATGAAGATCTGATGCGTGTTGTAGAATGGTCTCATAACAACCTCTTGAAACTGAACTCAAATAAATATCAGGCTATTGTTGTGAGTAAGAATGTGCTCGAAACATCATATTTTCCAAATATTGTATTAGATGGCTCTACCTTAAATTACGTTCAAACAGCAAAAAATTTAGGTGTTGTTTTTAATCAAACGTTGTCATGGGAAAATCACATTTCTTGTGCACTGGGTAAAACATATGCTGCATTGCGGGTTCTTCATACTACTGGTAGCTGTCTGCCTACGAAGACAAAACTGATAATCGCCAAAACACTTGTTCTTCGCATTTTGCTGTATGGTAGCTTGATTTTCTGCTGTTTAGACAGCAGTAGTAACAGGAAACTAAATGTGGCCTTTAACAATATTGCCCGCTTTGTTTATGGCTTAAATCGTATTGACCATGTATCTAGGTATGCAAATAGTATCTTTAATATGCCCTTGAGTAAATATCATGATTTCCAAGCTCTAGGTTTCCTATTTAAGCTGAATCAGAATAAAAATCCTGAGTATCTTTTTGAAAAACTTATTTTTCCGACATCACAAAGAAGCAAAATATTCATTACACCTAGCTTTAAATACTCTAACTCTAAACGGCAGTTCTTTGTGCACACGGTGGGTCTCTGGAATTCTCTGCCTGCCAACTTGCGAAGACTAAATAACAGCGAGTCCTTTGAAAAATCCTTAAAGATCTACTTAAGAAGCTAAAATCATTCATTTATAGTAAATTTAACAATTAAAATTTAAATACCTTTTAATTTTTGTTTTTCACTCTTTTTTCTAATGAAATCCTTTTCTTTTTAATTATAATTATTAACCAAAATTGTACAAAGTATAAAAAAAAGACACTATGTTTTAATATACTTATGTTTTTGAAATCAATAAATACAAATACAAATAGTCACTTTTAAACTCCAGTTTATCTTAGACTGGGGTTTATTCAATGTTATTTAGATAGGATAAACCCAGGTCTAAGATAAACTGGGGCTTAAAAGTGACTATGAATATGCCCCAATCTGTTTTAGATTTATATATATGTATTTGTTAGGATAATTTTACTAGACCTGAAGGAAATACCGCAATTTTGGTTATTCACAAACCCATTCATCCAAAAATGGGCCTCATCGCTAAAGATGATTTTTCGAACAAAATTGGGATCAACTTCAGACTGCTCCAAAAACCAAAACGTTTTATCATTTGCACCTTTTGCCAGACGCTGTAACTTGCTATGATGATTTGTCTTTAGTAAATGATTAAAAGACGATATTTTGACAGAAAGTAAAAGAAACAATATGGCCGCCACGAGCTGTCGAAATCAACCCGTGCCTATTGGAAAACCCTTTATATGTATGGTTATTTTGGTTTGTGGCTTCTCATCTCCATTATTATTCGTCCTTGATAAAATACTTCAAAATAATGAAACATATTATTTGAAAAAAAAAAGTGCCCTTAATCATTTTCTTAATTTTTCTTGTTGTAAGCCAACAAACTTTCTTGTTATTGTTATAACCAAACAATATAATGAAATTTCTAAAAAAACATATTTACTTACGGGAAAAACAATCTCTATGATAAACTGTTATAATAAAGTAGATTTGCCACCATTATCTCAGAATTAGATTAATTTAAAACGCTCATTCTCTTAAGTTATCTACGAGTGTTAACTTCGAGAACCATTTAATTTACTATCCCCCAGTTTTCATTTCCACACAATTAACACCCACCATTTGTCGAAGAAACCCTTTTTTAAACTACACTCTATGCATAGCTATATGTTTGCTTTATAATACTTTGAACTAAATAATCAACAAGCTGCAAAATGAACTATTAAATGCAACTCAATAGTTTTCCTTGGTTTCATATACACGTGCACCCAACTTGCAAGCAACAAATAATATTGCAAGAGTTCAGTGTCAATGTTCTGCGTTTGTCAAGATTAATGCTGTATAGCCATCAGACTAGGGATATACCATCTCTTGTGCACAAATTATCCTCAATTTATCTATAATACTCTGAACACCCCCTCTATATCGTCTTTGCAAACAGACTATGGTGTGTACGTTACGTGGGAAAATGAAAATTGATTTTCCGTATAAATCAACAAAGCTGAGAGAGAGACAGAACTAAAGGACTAAAATAGAGATTACCTTGTCATCTTGATGATGGCTACAAATTACTGGCCATCGGTAAGGACTTTGCATAAATGCATAATGCTATAGACGCAAGACGATAGGATTCTCTCTTGCTCTTGGAGTAGGTATAAAGGATAATTAATATCTTGCAGCTTGTCTCATGTCTTATGCAGTTATGTATATTGTGTATCGTTTCCTTAATTTATTAAAGAAGACCATCAGAGTGAACCTGATATGAAAAACAATTTTATAATGCGATAAGTTTGATATTATTCCAAGGAGTCCTTTGAGATTTCTGGGTGTATAGAGGGGACTTTTGATGAAACATGGCTAACAACAATGTACCCAATCAGCTACAAAATTAACAGAATCAAAGCTTGACTAAAATAATTAAGGCTGTTATGATGAAGATGTCAATGGGTAATGGGTATGGGATGAATGTTAAGAGATAGTAAATGATATTCGAGACTTTAAGATATTTAGGACGTTTTGTTGCTTAAGTTGGTTTCTGGATAAAATTTGTATTGAACTAATTTGTTATTTGACTATTGTTAGGAAATGGATTGTAACTAATCGAAGATAATATGTTAAGCTTTTTTAAGTAAAGGTGGTAAGATAACAGTGGATGTGCTGCTTAACTGCTATAACAGAATTGTGGGTATTAGCACCACTTAAGGCAGGGTTAAAGTTAAACAAAATGCAAGCATATATGAATGAGATATAAGAAAGCTTTGGTAAAGCTTATAAAAGAAATTAATGTCTTGCAGCCCTTGTTTGCGGCTGTAGTGATTATATTGGCTTCGATTTGTCAATATTTAAAAATATTTACCTTAGATACCAAGCAAAATTTATGGATTTGTAATTGATTTTTTAGACAAATTAACTTTTTTTTTAAATTTTGTTGACTATGTACATATATATAATTCTCGACTGAAAAGGTAATGATTTTTTTTTTAGTGAACCATGTTACCCTTTGAGAGTTGCGCAGTTCTTTGTTAACCGCATTCTTCTATCTCCAGTTAAATCTTATGTAGGTAAATGGCACAGTGAGAGATGGTAAAATATCTTAAGTCCACATAAGATGTTCTTTTCAATGGAATCAACAATAGAAAGTAGTCTTAAGATTATTTTATTAAAAGGTTAAACATATTAAATTGGCTTAAGATACAAGACAAAAATCACCCCTAAGTTGACTTAGGATAACATATACCTCAAAGAATTCTGAAAGAGTGAGAATGGAAAAATCATTTTATGTTGACATAAGATGTTTATAATTTAGCATGCTAGCTCACACCATTGGCCAACTCGTCAGTGGGATGGATACTTGTGCCAATCACTGAATTACCGCACGCTGAAATTCATGACGATAAGAATTTTAAGACCTTGCATATAAAACAAACATAACATTTTGAGAATGGTTAATTCAAAAAACAAAACAGGAGATCAATTCAGCTCATCAGAGATTCCTGCAACAAAATAGCTTGAATTTCTGACGAATGAAATTTTCATATCAGACCAGAACTATACTGGACTTTTTCTGAAGAAGAAGGCATCGTCTCATACCAGGAACGAAAACGTAGTTTGCTGACGAAAGTATAGTCTCAGAAAGAAACATATAATGGGTGATTTTTTAAGAGGCTTAGAACTTTAAAAAAAAAAAAACACAAAAAATTCGAAAAAATGAATGAAATATTTATTTGAATCGATAGTTTGAACCTTGCAATTTAATGTTTAAAGATAATTTCATGCAAATGTTGACCGCGGCTGCGTCTCAGGTAGCCCATCCGCTGAGTCCAATTTTGGCATACTCTTTCACACATATCGGCCGGTATCTCACGAATGAATGCATGGATGTTGGCTTCCAGTGCGTCAATCGAAGCGGGCTTGTCCCTATAGACATTAGCCTTGACATACCCCCACAAAAAATAATCTAATGGTGTCAAATCGCACGATCTAGACGGCCAATTGACCGGCCCGAAACGTGAAATTAACTGTTCACCAAACTCGCCTCGCAATTGCGCCATTGTTTCGCGTGCTGTGTGGCATGTGGCACCGTCTTGTTGAAACCACATATCATGCAAGTCAAGAACTTCCATTTCGGGCAAAAAAAAGTTTGTTATCATCGCTCGGTAGCGTTCACCATTGACAGTAACGCTGCGATTCGCATCATCTTTGAAGAAATAGGCCCAATAATGCCGCCGGCCCATAAACCGCACCAAACAGTGGCTTTTTCGGGATGCATTGGTAGCTGTTGCAATGCTTCTGGCTGATCTTCACTCCAAATGCGGCAATTTTGCTTATTTACGTACCCATTCAACCAAAAATGAGCCTCATCGCTGAACACAATTTTTCGATAAAAAAGCGGATCCTCGGCCAGCTTTCCAAGAGCCCATTCACCAAAAATTCGGCGTTGTGGTAGGTCGGCTGGCTTTAGTTCTTGCACCAGCTGTATCTTAAAAGGCTTTACGCCCAAATCCTTCCGCAAAATTTTCCACGTAGTGCTGTAACAAAGGCCTAACTGCTGGGAACGGCGCCGAATCGACATTTCGCATATTTTCTTCACTACGCACAGTACGTAAACGTGTTGGTTGTTTAATGTCCAACAAAGTAAATTTGGTGCGAAATTTGGTCACAATCTTCCGAATAGACTGCTCAGAAGGTCGAGAATGCCGATCATAAAATGGAAGCAGCACGCGATGAACATTTCGAACCGAGCACGAATTTTGATAGTAAAAATCAATAATTTGCAAGCGTTGTTCATTTGTAAGACGATCCATGGTTAAATTACAAACCAAACTGAAGCTGTTTGACAGTGACACAAGGTACTAAACACACGTCAGCTGTCAAAACCAGTGTTGCCAAAACCAAACCAGCTAAAAAATCACCCTTTATTTTGATCCTTTTCTTTAAAAAATGTGTGACTGTGTTAAGAAGGAGCTGAATTTGCATAAAATAGCCACTTCCGAACTTTGACAGTGCATATTGTTGAAGCCAAATCATCGTGGACGGATATAGCGTTCAAAAACACGTGCAAATGATAAAATTGTTTTGTGTCCCAAATTTCCACACTGTAGTGCTCACACTACACTATTTTGGACCTTAGGTTACCAAGACCAACCACACAGAGATTGGTGCGTAATGAAGCAAACATAGTCACGCCGCCGTATAGCGCCCAGTATCGAAGAACCCCCAGAAATGTTGATTTGGCGTAAAAGATTGTGCTGACGCAAGAACTGAAGCCGGGTGACGATAGACAACGCCCTGAGTTCGCTGACTGGGCGCTGGAAATCCTTGCCACAGATCCGGAATTTGTCCAAAAAATTATCCTTCTCGGACAATGCCCATTTTGTATATGTCAAGCTAAAAAATTGCCGTTATGGAAGCGAACACAATTCACAAGTGTTCGATCTTAAATCGACTTAATACCTGGAAATTAGTTTCGCAAAAATTAGGCAAAGTATCATATCTCAACTTAAGATTTCAGTAATCAATATACCTAATTAAACAACATTTTAAAAATAACCAAACTATCTTAACAAAGGCTTTTTATAATAAATTTAAAAAAAAATCATCAAATTTTAGCTTTAAAAAGTTAACTTTAAGAAGTCTATGTTTAAAAGGTTTTTTGGAAAGCTTCTTTTTACGGTATTTTTGTTCTCTTCAAAAATGTTAAAAATGGCTCTAAGATGATTCAATTTTTTAATCGAGAATTACTTAAGAATGACCGAAAAGAGGTATTTAAAGTATTTTTAAATATTTAACTGCTCTCATAATAACTAAAGCAGTTGGGTTATAATCATACTGGTTAAATATCTATTAAAAATTAAAAAAAAACACGTATTTTGTTCTGAGCGGATAACAGTTAGGTAAATGATTTTATTTTATTTTTTTATATCGTTTTTAAATTTTAAAAGCTTAACCTATAGGAATTCATTTTCAGGATATTTAGTTTTTTTTTTTTTTTGTTGAATTTCCTGCGTTTAAGAGATTTTAATTTTGATTGCATTAATAAATAATAAAATTTGAGTGTAAGCCCGCATTGTCTCTCAAATCAATTAAGCCACAATCCATATCTGCAAGTCACACTGCATAGCCATCAGACCCAAAAATTGTGTTATTTGCGCTTCCTCCACAACAAAAAAAAAAAACATATTCCATAAACCATTGTAGTTAGAATTATTGTTTCATATTCTATAGTGGTAGTATTTTACCAGCCAAAAAATGCTCCCGCCATTCCTCAAAACCACTGATTGTAAACTCATTGCATACTTTCCCTGTGTTGTATACGAAAACAAAAAAATGACCCCATAAAAAAAACACACACACACACACACACATATATCTATATATAGAAACATTTTTCCTCTCTCCAGTTGTTGATGCTGAATAGCTGAATACAGTATTCTTTCATTTTTCGTTTGTGCCTCTGTGTTTTGTTGGTGTCCTTGTCGTGTCATATTTTTATTTCACAGGAAGTTCCTGCTGGGATCTATCACATTGATTCATACGTCCGGGACGCCCCAAAAACAGCGATATTCGTTGGACTTCAGGATGATTTTTTCATTGATTATCCCGAAATCTTGACACCTTCGTCGACGTGCCCCACATTGTCGCCTTCGCCTTCGCCTTCGACTTCGTCGTCACCGTCAACACCATCGCAAATGCAAGAGGATGAACTCTACCATCATAACCATCATCAGCATCACTATGACGAAATAAATTGCAATAAAAATCACAACAACAAAGAATACAACAATAATAACAACAACATCGATAATTTAGATCGTCAGGATTACCAATTGGATTCTCCATATCTGGAGGACCATTCAGTATCCTTCTAAATCACACAACAACAACAACAAAAACAAATCACAGCTAAATCCTGGCCAGGAGTTCTTAGGTCCTTCTGCCAAAAAAATAAATCGATGTCCTTGCTCACAAACAAACAAAAAAAAAAAACCAATCGACATTGTTGTCACTTTATTTATCGCGACAAGGCATAAGGATTGATAAAAGCACAGGATGTGGTTCCGTAATGGTCTGATGAAAATGACAGCAATGTCGCCGCACTAACGGCAGCGGCGACAGTATTAAATTTTAACATTGAGTACAGTAACGTTTCAAGAACAACAACAAAAAAAAAAACTGAAATCCTTAAAATTATCCAAAAACAAATTGTTTTATCATTGGTGTGACAGAGTGGCGTTGAGCTTTTATGGTTATTTTGTCATTGTTTGCGTGTGTTTGGTAAATCATATTTTTTACCGCTTGAATTGGATGTCCTTTTATTGAATTTGAAGTCCTTTTTTTTGTTGTTTCATTGAATAAAAATTATATTCTAAATCGTGTGATCAACTCAATATTGGCTGTGGTGTACAAATTCAATGAATATTTTTGTTTAAAAAAAAATTTCTTTCATAGTCACGTTATTATTTGCTATTTTATTGCGTTTGTTATATTAAATTAAATTGTTTATTGTTCAATTTGTATCTATACATTAATACAAAATGATTTATTAGATAAATTAATCAATAAGTCCTTCTTTAACATAACTTTTATGTAATTTATTATGAAATTTAATTGATTTTCTTTATTTGTTCTGCTTGTCCTTTTGAATAATAAATTAATATTTAGTTTTAAAAATATTCAGATACACATTTTTTTCGTTTATTCTTTGTTTCATTCTTGTAAATGCTGAAATGTCATATATAAATATTTCGTTTTTGTGTTCTTGACTATTTCCTCATTTTATTGACGATTGATTTATTTTTAGGAACATATCCGACAATCGAAAGACAGCAAACTCAACGAGATGGGGCGTTCGCGTTCCCGTTCCAAACAGCGATCGAGAGATAATGTATCGGGAGTTCTGTCACCGAGGTAATTTTCTTTTTTAGACCCTTTTGAAAGTAACAAAAAACTGACTTTCAATAATTCAATTTTCAAATGATTTTATTTCATAATTTCCAAAGGTTTTGGTTTTCATTCATTACAAGACATGACATAGGCCGTCTGCCAGTTTGCAAATAATATTTAAAAAAAGCTCTTCGAAAATACGTTTCCTATAGCTTGTTGTGCCCTTAATCACAGAGACCACACACAGTTCCCACAATTACCCAATTCCTATGAATCGCATGCAAGACACATGACATAGTTCGATTACGACCGCATGTGTCATCTATATTGTTATACAATCATAGGAACGGCAATCGAACTATGTCAACTAAATAAACACAATACAATAAGGGATCATATTGCAATACTGACCCATCGTAGTGCAACTATGTTGATGTTGCACTATTGTGTTGTTATTCGTTTAACAAACAAACTGTGTCAAGCGAATGGAATTAGAATCTGTGGTTGACCTGGAGGAAGTGACGATCTAGGCAATAGAAGAGGTAGCGTAGGAAATGATGAGTAGAAGTTCGGTCACTCTGATTCGAAGACTCAAACGAAAAAAGTTGTTTTATTTAACATTTCTTGCAAAATACAACAAGCTAAGTGCTACCTCAATAAATCGATACAAATTGTCACAATCAGTCCCACCGTTAAGAATATTAACAATTTCAGCATAGCTTAGGTAACTCTTTCCCAGAGTACCTCTTCTAGTTTCCACTAGAATAGGACACCTTCCCAGAAAGTGGAACACGTCATCTTTCTCTCTCAGATTACACAGCTCGCACATCTCTAGTATATCGCTTCTGTGTCGTATATAGTTCAGGGGAAATAACGCTCCTGTTGCTTTTAAAATTAGTGCCATGAGATCGGTTGAGCACTCCACCCTTAAATAACTTTTTGTTGCCTTAATTTAGCTGCACATTATATGCTCTTATGAAATGTGCTCCTGTCTTTCCCAACATTGTCTTCGCGTTTTTTTCGTCTACCAAATTTATTAAGTGATAGAGTTCGCAAGTGCTACCTTGTTCATGGCTTATTGTGTCTCTTTTTTAATCAAATGTGCCTAAACGAACACAGAAACAAAAACGAAATTCAATACAAACGCAGATGCCCATGTTCTGCATTTCAGACTAAATCGAATTGAAATCGATTTTCAATCGTGAAATGAAATTTTATGTTATACAATTCGTTCGTTTTCGAAAATTTCGCAATTACTTCGAACTGTCAAAATTGAAGGTGTATAAATTGTGAATTGTTTTATGGAGTGAAATTACACTGTGGATGACAAAAGACACTTTTAAGGAACAAAAAGAAGGTGGAACTCTAGAGAACAAACTAGAGAACAGACTTGCCCGACATGCGTGAGTATCTTACTATATGAAGTATTTTTCTGTTGAATTTTGTATTATTTTTTGTTGGAAGTCTTAAACGTAGTTTCAAATTGATCAAAGATGCGTTCTTATAAGTTTTAAGAGAAATCGAACCAACGAATCATGGAAAAAACTGCAACTGTGTCAATTATACAATGATTCACAAAGAATTCGCAAAGTGAATTGAATACGTTCAGAAAATTTAATTAACCGAAATGCAGGACACCAATTTTCATTTTCGAAATCCTTATTCACAATTATCTTTTAATACGAATTGTCGAATTCACTTTCGTCATGTGAATTCACAATAAGTGAAACACAGAGCATGGGCAACATAATTATATTTTCGGTTTTATTTTGTATCAAAATAATTTGTTCGAAAAAGCAGCCAATAAAAAAAAAACGTGTGGTTTTCAAGAAGAAATAAAACGCATATAATTTAATGTTATGGCAAAGAATTTAAATTTATTATAAAGATAAGGGTTGGCCATTATGTTTTAAAAATGATTTCGGGCAAATGGCCGCCGCGGCTGGCTCGAATAAATTCCAGCCGAGAGGCCCAATTTTCGACAAATTTTTGCAGCAATTGGGGCCGTATTTCAGCAACAACGTGCCGAATATTCTCTTCCAAGGCGTCAATCGTCTCGGGCTTTTCTGCGTAGACAATCGACTTCACATAACCCTACACAAAATAGTCCAGCGGTGATAAATCGCACGATCTTAGAGGCCACGCTACAGGCCCACGACGCGAGATAATGCGCTCAACAAAAGTTTCCTTCAATAAATTGATTGTTGGCTGTATGGCATGTAGGGCTATCTTGTTGGAACCAAAGGTCGTCCACATCAACGTCCTCCAATTCAGGCACAAAAAAGTCATTAATCATGGCTCTATATAGCGTTCCCCATTGACTGTAACATTATGGCCGGCTTCATTTTTGAAGATATATGGAGCAATGATTCCCTCTGACCATAGAGCACACCAAACATTGACTTTTTGAGGATGTAACGGCGCGACGTCTCAACAATGGCTTGCGGATTATGATCACTCCAAATACGTCAATTTTGCTTATTAACGTACCCATTCAACCAAAAATTTGCTTCATCGAATATTGGACGCAGCGCGCTATGTGTCGCGCGAACCGAACCATTATTTTGGTAATAAATTTTTACGACTTGCAAACGTTGTTCAGGAGTAAGTCTATTCATTATGAAATGGCAAACCAAACTGAGCATAAATTAAGTGACAGCTTTTAAAAATACTAACTCCGAAAAAAGTATTTCCAGATTGAAAAGCACAAGTTTAAAAAAAACACCCTTTACTTAACAAGATATCATATGTAAATACCTCAATCTACCTTAACGCCATACCATAACTTAAGTACACCCCATCACCAATTCATCTTTTTTGTTTAAGAATTTTAAATATATTAATATCCCAAAACAAAAAGTGTGTGTGTAGTAAAAAATTTACCCAACAAATCACTGACAAAAATTATAAAAAAAATATATACAAAAATAAATGTTAACACAAAGAACCCTTCAGCTCAGAGTAGGGTAAATAAGATCAATAAAGCAATTCTGAGGAGGATTTTATTTAACTTTCTTTAAATATAAATATTACAGATTCCCAGAATCCCTGTGGCTTCTTAATTTTGATTTCTTTTGATTTGAATGAAGGTGGAAGCTACCTAAGCCCATACAAATAAAATCACAAGAGCTTACAAAAAAAATATGCACGACTGGGTCGCAAGAACTTGCTCTTATGCGCGATCACATTGTGGTTCTATAGTCTGAAATAAATTAGATATGGAAGTCTATATTTTATCCATTTGCCAAATCTTAGTTTAGTTGCAGGTGGTATTATGAGAGTACACAAAAATTAACAAGTGTTTACATATGCAATATGCATAAAAGGAAATTATATTATGTAAACTGGTAAATTGTTTTAAATCAACAAAATTAGAAAGAAATTGATTAAAATACCTTAAATCTGTTTTAACCCAACGCGATGTACACCATCTGGTTTCTTATATAAATCTTAATTTAAGAGAAAAAAAAAATTGAAAATCGTAGGAGCGGTTTTAAAAATAATTAATTTTTTATATATAAAATTTCATTAACATTTTTGAGAAAAAAAAAATTGGTACGCCAATTTTAAGTATTTGTTATTTTTAAAATTGAACTTTACAAAAAAATCTGCTACCCGTTTTCGAAATATCGAATTTTCAAAAAAAATTTTGAATTTTTTTTTCAAAACTCCAAAAATAATTTTTTTAGAAAATTTTACTACGCACTTTTATTTATATTTTTTACAAGCTTCTGTATAAAAAATCTAATTTTATTCGGTTGATCAAATATTGAGATAGTCGAAAATAAATGAAACACAAAAAAAATCTTTTAATAAAATCGTAGGGGTTGTTTTTGAGAAAAAAATATTTTTCTTAACAGATTTTAAACATTTGTATTGGAGGCACCGTTATTTTTTGAGTATTAGAATAATTTTTGTCAAAAATCTTCTAGATAAAGTTAAAAAACTGCTATTTACCAAGTTTAATAAAAATCGACAGAGTTGTTTTTAAATATTGAGTTTAAAAAAAAAATTTCAAATTTTTTTTAAAAATCTAAAAAGTATTTTTTTTGAAAGTTTTGGTACACAATATTATTAAGAATGTGTCAATAATTCTTCATACAAAAATTGATCTGAATGAATCAGTTTAACCGTTTTCGAGAAAAGCGAAAATCAAAAAAATGGTTCCTTGGGAGGTACCATTAATAACCATTTTTCGGAACCATTTTTTTATTAAACAGCAACTTATAACTATTTAAATTTATTGAGTTCTTAAAAACAAATTCGGTAGCGCTGGATTTGAGAAAAATAAGTTTTTCCTTTTTGGCCAAGAAATTTCGTATGACAGCTACTGTTAGTTTTGGTCCTAAAAAAAAGAGAAAAAAAGCGGTTGGGGGGAATGTCCAAAAAACGCTAAGTAAAAAGTTTAAAGAAAATCGACCCATCCGTTTAGGCTGTAGTCGAACCGCCAGACAGATAGACAGACGGACGTTTTTGCGATACCCACTTTTTTCTTCTTCGCTATCATTGTAATGTCAAGTTTGATGAAAATCTCGAGTTCGATTTTTTGTACGAAACCATAACTTGCCATATATTTAGTACCTATATTCGCAAGTAAATATACAAATTCTTTTAAATTCTGCATTATAATACCCTTTGCCAAATGAATGGCAAAGTTTATCAAGATAGAGTCCTCAGCTCAGCCAATTGCCAAAATGATGAAATTCTTTATTTTCATTTTTTTTTTTCATTTATCAATGCAAAATTCCCAAATCATCCAATACAAAACTCTTTCGATTTAATGTCACCCAAAAGCCACATTAATTCGTCGTCAACCCCCCGACAATCAATCCCGTTAATCGGGCAAAGCTTAAAAGTTTCTATATACATACAAGCATATAGGAACATAAATGACGATAAGGATTATACAGGATGTTCGTCATAAATCACTGAATCTATTGATTGACAGGATGAAAGCCGAAATGTCACCAACACAAATAATGAATACCATTAAACTTACCTTATTGATGTGTTAGAATGTCCATTGGAACATATTGGATTCACCGAGTGAGATACACAAAAGGATTATCGAAACCAACACAAAAAACTCCAGACCTTTACAAAAAAAATGACAATATGTAGTATAATATTTGCCAAATGAAAACAAAAAGGATAGGAAGTTGCAAAGACAAATTGCATATAACTAACCTTTTCTGTGAAAGGAGGGTTGGTCTATCTAGTAGGTAGATATTACAGGAGTAAAAGGTCCGTCAATCTGAACTTTCTGTAATTTAGCAGATAAAAGGAAGATTATACGGGTATAGATGGTTAATGAAAAAGGTCAAGTGCTTTGGAAATGCTTTAGCAAGTCAACCGGTAAGGGCATGATAAGAATCTAGGATTTCTATTTATAACTCCTTAGGGCCCCAGATCTTGATGAAATATATATAATTTGTGTGTTTACAGGAAACATATCCTTTCTGTTGATAAAATAAGGACCTAAGAAGTTCGTGGGAATAGAATTAAGGAATATAAAAAAATAATATAAATAATAAAATACTACCTATTTTTTTTTTTTTTTTTAATTTGAAAGATAGTGTTTTTGAACACTGATGAGTATATTTATATTTGAATACCATTTAAATATAATTTAAGTATCATATATTTCCACGATCTTAGGTCTTTGATAAAGAATTAGAATTCAAATTAAAACCATCGATTATTTTTGGGGATTGTGGATAAATTTAAGTAAATCTCTACTTCAACTGGAAGCGGTTGAGTTGCTTGTTTGTTCAATTATGGCCTATTTTTGTGGGGTACGGTACCATTGGCCACCGTAAATTGATAGACGTTCATTTCACCACCGTTGATTGAGTGTTGAATCTTTAAGTGCTGCTATTTAGTGGTCAATATTTGAGTGCCACCGATTAAGGTTTCAGATTTTTCGTGTCTGGATTTTTTTTTTTTTTCGTTTTGGCAAAGTAGTGTAGATTTTATTCGAAATGGTTAATTCACAATAAGAATTCATTTATGTTGTTTTCAATAACAAATCGTGTTCTTTTTCAGCTTATTTTCTCATTTGCATTTTATTTGGGAAATTTTGCAGGACAGCGACTTTTGCAAAATAAAACACGAAAATAAGAAATACCTAAGTGATGCAAATTAATAGAAAATCATTTATAAACATTATTTTTATTGGCGGGAGGAAATTTTTTCATATTTTACTGTCCATAATAGCAAATTGAAATTTGAGTCCAAATTGAAACATACTGAATTCGGCTGTTTAGCAAGATTTCACTACACATTGCAATGAATAAAATACTCTAAAATGTTTCAACATTTTTCTTTCAAAAGAAACAATGGCTTTAATGAATAATAAGCACTACATTACCTGTCTGTAGGCAGTGTAAAAAAAGTCTAGTATTCAAAGAACAACAGCAAACTACCCAGTGGCGGAACCGCTGTAACGAAAATTCCAAGCACTAAAAGGCTGGTGGTGATAATCTGGTGGTGAAGTGTCTAACGGTGATAGTTGTGCACTGAATAGTCCTGCTTCGATTTTTGTGTATAGGTATCTTATTTTATTTAAATATCGTTGCATTCCGTAAATAAAAATGGATACGAATTGACAATACATATTTGACATTTAAATATTGTTTGAAAAGTACTAGTTTGTACCTACGTATCGGATTACTTTTTTGAAGGAAAGCGCTAGGGGAGGAGATAAGGCAATTGTATGACTTTAGTTTTAAACGGGGTGGAATCGGCTAAGGTGATTTGTGATAATTGACAGTCACAATAAATAAATTCGGTCTGCGTAATGTGATTGTCACATGATTGTGATAATCATATTTTTGCAACTTTTTCTTATGACAGCTGTTTTGGTGTCATTTTCATGTAAAATTTACAAGGTTTCAAGAAAAACTAATTTATTTGTACCTGTGCAGTTATTTTTTAAGCCCGAGAATGTTGAAAATAAAAATCGCGTTCATAGTAGTAACGTCTGGCTCTTAACGATAAACCTAAGAAAGAAATTTGTATTTTCGACCAAATCCAAAGTAAGTACACACACACACAATAATTTGTACTTTTTATATATTGGCAATAACAAAGTAAATAGATTCTTAAAAAACTTTTGACGAAAGATACATTTATATATGTATGTATGTATATTTTTCGGCTTTTGGATTTGACAGCTGGAATTGAGTCAACCCATATTCCTACTTTCTTCCAGCTGGCACTAACTTTGAATTTTCTTGGGGGTGTGGTGGCTGCCAAAGGCATGTTGGTGCGGACTGGTCAGCTCCAATGGGCCTAGAGCCAAACTAATCATAACAATCGAGTGTCGATTCCTTCTTAGTTGAATTTCCTTCTAATTCGAGATTTTTTAGACATATTTTGGCATTCCCCTCAATGTTTCAAAACAAAAACCATCCTAAGTCGAAAGAAGTTCTAACGCAAACATATTATTTCGTTTCGTGTATATGTTTTGTGTATGTAGGTATTGGTAAAATTTTAAGGAATACAAAATCAAAAAAATCAACCTCTCGCAATCGTAACCATGGTAATGTTATAGGTAGGTACAAACACACTAAATTACATACTCTGACTCAAAAATTCAAATCGAACTCGAGATTTCGATCAAACTTGACATTGCGATGATTGGGAAGACGAAAAAGGTAGGTCTCCCATAAAGTTCCGTCTGACTGTCGGTCTGTCTGTTTGTTCGGCTACGGCCTACACGGATGGGCGTTTTTCCTCAAACTTGGTACCTAGCGTTATTTCGACATTCCTCCGAAACATATTGTTTTCATTGCTTTTTTGGACCAAAAACATAACACTAGGTACCTATATTATACAAAATGTTTGAAAATTTAATTTTTTTCAAAATCGGCCATACAGATTTTTTTTTAGATTAAGGTACATAATAAAATAATAATAATAATAATCAAATAAATTTGTCGTATGTCGTTTTTAAAATGGAAATAACGCCAAATTTTGGATTTGGCTTTATTTCCCTATTGAGAATGAAATAAGGCCAAAATGGCTTTATTTCGTTTTCATATTTTTATTATTTTTTTTCCAAAAATATGCAGAATGGCGCAGCGTCATAAGTCGACTAAAATAAATTAAACTTAAAAAAAAAAACAATAAAAGTTTACGGCACATAAACAGTGAGGTACCAAATAAAATATGTTTTTGGAATGTGCACACAATGTATGCTCCCATAGCCAATTTATTTCTAACTTTAGAACCACAGTGTGATCGCACTTAAGGACAAGTTCGTGAGAACCAGGTGTGCATTTTATTTCAAGTGGTTTTATTCAAAACAATTACATACATATCTACTAGAATATTTTGATAAAGTAATTAGGTAGGTAATAAATGAGCCTTAAAAGCAAGAAGTTTCTCTTTATGTTTTTAATTTTTATATTTTATACGTATCTATTTGTTACCTTTTTTTTAACATTATTGAATTCAAACTGAAAACATATTAATCCCTCTTACTTCTCGAATTTTTCCGAAAACCCATTTATTCGATCTTAATTTGATATCCCGTGAAAATTTGACTCAGAGGGATTCGACTGTTATTGAATAACATTTGGGACAAATCTAAATTTTTGTTTTCAATTTTTTTATTTTGAAGATATCTTTGAAGTCATATGTCATTAAAGGAGAATAAAAACAGCAAAAGTTTGATATTGTTAGTGTTGCCGCCGTTGTTTTTTTTTAATAATTGTTTGTATTGTTATTCGTTTTTTAGAAAGTTGGTCTTCTTATGCAAACGGAGGAAAATACATAACCAAGATTTTTTTAATTGTCTTGATTCAACGTACACACCTTATAAGAATCACCTCGGCTTAGAACTTTATAAATACATTAAGTGATTCAATTAAACGAAAATCCCACCTTATTTGACTTTGTATAAATGAAAAAAAAAAAAAAACGAAACAATGGCCTATTCCCCTAGACTAGATAGCATGTTGGTATGGTAAAATATTATAAAAAAGGAATCTTCCGCGCCATCTTTTATCTCTGCAAGTTTTAATCGCTTCTATAAATTTCTTAAAAAAAAAAAGATTTTTTTACGCCTCGTTATTTTGCTGATTCCTCCAAACTTCCCCCTTCATAAGTATTGTTTCATCCCACCAATTCAAAAACTCTTAAATAAAAGCTAATGATCCAGATATCAGGGATTATCTTATAAATCCATGATTTATAGAATCCCCAGTAGGTAGGTACATATATACCTTGTGAAGTCCTTTTTCTTTCTCTCTATAGCTGGCTACTCGGATTCATTTCATATTCTAAACATTTTTCCGTTTTCTCTTTGTTTTTTTTTTTCCAGACAAAAACACTCACAGACTTCGCTTCAAATCCTTGATGATGTTTCGCAGCGCTATTACCGGGAGGCGGTACCCATTTCTGTTCAGGCTGGCAAAACCGACTTAAAGGACCACAGTATCCTTCGTCATCACCACGATATGGTTGTGCAAACGAGCCTTTGCGATGATTCATCTACTCCTGACCGGGGAATCATCACTGGTGTTGGTAGTGGTAACGTCTGTGATATGGGTTGTCAGACACGGTAGGTAATTTTTATAAAGACACAAAAAAATCTACTATCTACTCCTCCATTTGCGCTGACACAGTGGGAATCTCTAATTCACGATTTTTTTGTATCTTTTCTTTGTCTCCTTTTAATTAGCGAGTCGTTGTTTAAACCACTGGAGAGGCAAAAATCGATAACGTCCTCATCACCGAATCAGTCCATGGCAGCAGCCATTCGCTTTTCAACATTCGGCTACGATATCCCACCGCCGCCATCCCATGGTAGCCGGAAATCGGCTACCTTATCCCCACAGACATCCATTAACAATCACCCTGAGAGCATCGAACTGGAAGAGCGGCTCCGAACCGCTTCCCATAACTCACAGCATCACTACAGTCACACCCATGGTGGTCACATGTACAGTACCAGCTCTGCAGACCCTGCTCAGGCCCCTGCGATACGTCCACCCCAAGAAATGTGCCATCATCACCATCAGCACCAACAGCACTTGCAGAAACATCAAATGCAGCAGCTGCCTGGCTCGAATACCGGAACGATAGGCAGTCATCATCATTCGCATCAAGCGCCACCTGGTGTCAAAACGGGAGGTGGTGGTGGCACCACCACCGGTGGCGGAGGTGGCAAACACCATAAGCTTGACGAAACATCGAAGGTTTTCATTGACATCAGAAACTCTGCGCCGGATGTGATAATCATGACGTCCCATTGACAATTAAGGAAACGTCAACAGTTTTCTTGTGACCATTGTAGACGTCGCTGTTTGGCAGATAAATTTGTAACTGACCCATGTTCGACGAGAAGGACAACGACGAGGACGGCAATGTTGACTGCTCGTGTAAGTGCATCAGTTGACCTCATCACAAGGTGGTTCAATAAGGTTGTGATGCATCTTCAAAAGGTCCCGTTTGATGTTTATTCATCATCAATAGCATGGATGGCAAGGATGGATTCGGCGTAACCTAGCAAAGCTCAAAATTGCATGGCAGTTTGGGATTGGTATGATGTTGTCAAGCCGACTACCACAATGTCACTTTTTATTGGAAACCTATAAGCTTCTGACACCTGACACCCCTAACATGGAATACCAATATTCAGGGTCATAATATAGGAGCTAACGGTCCGACTGTAAATATGTATTTGTGTATTTACTTAGTTAAAATTATGTTAGGTCAATAAATTCGAGTGTGATGCATGAAGCCAATGTTTAAGTAACTATGTGTATGTCCGTGTGTATATGTAAGTGTTAATCACTATAGGACTTAAGTCTATATACATAGCTAGATGCATAGAATATAGCTAACATTTGTACTCTCTTGACAATTTTAGATAGAAACTTTTATTGGTGCTTTTCATTTTTTTTTAAATAATTTTTGTATATAATGAGGATTATTTAAAATCACATTGAATTTAATGCGATAGCAATGGTTTTTTTTATGAACAAAAATTATCACATTGAAATAATTTAATTTTAATGTACCTACTTGTATGCATCATAAATTTTAAGCATTCTGATTATGTATAGGTACATATGCATATAGAGTTATTAGCAGTCGTATATGTTTAGAATATTATTATTTAGAGAATCAATTGGCAAATTCAATATGTAATTATATTTTGAAAGTCTTTTAATCGATTGTTTTGTAAAAATCCGAAATTAATTAATTTTCGTTCGATAATGGAAACACAATATATAGGGTTTTCCAATAAGAGGTGTTATTTTGATATTCAAAGAAAAATGGCATTTTTTGAGATAAATGATCGGATTTTTATTTCATTATAAAGAAGAAGGTATGCCGTTAATAATGGAACACAACATCAGCCAAATGGCCGCCACGACCACGCTTACAGGACCATATCCTTTTCATGAAATTTTCCAAAACCAAATCGCAAAGTGGCTGCTCTATGTCCTCGATAGCCTCACGAATTATATCTTTGAGGTCTTGAATCGACGCTGGGCTGTTGGCGTAGACCTTATTTTTCACGTGGCCCCAAAGGAAGAAGTCGCAAGGTGTTAAATCACAAGATCTCGGTGGCCAATTGTGATCACCTCTTCGAGAGATAACACGGTCCGGAAACTTTTCCCGTAAAAGATCGATGGTTTCATTGCTTGTGTGGCACGTAGCGCCGTCTTGTTGAAAGTAAACGTTGTCCAGGTCAATACCATCCAATTCCGGCCATAAAAAATCATTAATAATCTGTCGATAGCGCAATCCATTGACCGTAACTGTTGCTCTAGCCTCATTTTCGTAAAAGTAAGGTCCAATGACCCCGCCGGACCATAAACCGCACCAAACAGTCACGCGTTGAGGATGGAGAGACTTTTCAACAATAACTCTTGGGTTTTCCGAGCCCCAGATGCGACAGTTTTGCTTGTTGATGTAGCCTCCGAGGTGGAAATGGGCCTCATCAGTCAAGATGATTTTTCGATGAAATTCCGGATCATTTTCATGCATTTCAAGGACCCAATCAGCAAAGACACGACGTTGTTGATGATCAGCCGGCTTGAGTTCTTGTGTTAACTGAACTTTATAAGCTTTAAGACCCAAGTCTTTATGCAAAATACGGTGTAATGACGTTTGTGGAATGCCTAATCCAAAGAACGACGAGGAATGGACAAACTTGGGTTTTCTTCAACACTTTGGGCTACAACAGCAAAATTCTCAGTTGTTCTTGAGCGACGTGCACGGGTTTAATTCTTCACATCACTAACTTGTCCCAACAGCTCGAATTTGTCCACCAATTTCTGTATTGCGGTCCGACAAGGTGCTTCACGACGACCCAAAAATGTTTTAGTTTTACGAACCGTCTCTGCCAAATTTTCACCATTTTTATAGTGAATTTTAATAATTTCAATGCGTTGTTGAAGCGTGTATCGTTCCATTTTTATTAATGGCGTAGTTTCTACTTGTCAAATGTCAAAAAATGACAGCTTGAAAAGTGACAGCTACCGAAATAGCGGGCTATTCAAAATAACACCTCTTATTGGAAAACCCTTTATTATTTGGAGCTACAACTTTTATTTGAAGAATTATTATAGGTTGGAAAAAAAAGAAACTTTATTCAGTTATGACAGTTTTGAATTCCTATGATTTTGTCAAAAATGATTAAAAAAAAAAATTTTAATTTATTTTTATAAGTCTACAAATCTTATTTAAAAAAAGATAGTGTTCTTACTTTTTTTCTTAGCTCTAAAAGCTCAAAGCTTCTATTTAACATAAGATTCGTTCCGAGCGTCCTATATGAGTTTTTAGAATGTATTTATAAGTACATGTACCTATGGCGTTTTGGATTGGTTCATACCCTTCAAGTTTTAAGATTCCAGACGAAATTGGAACAGGCTCAAAGAAATTTATTGATTGACACTGAAGTTTATGTGGGAAATTAATTCTTATCACAACGGCTACGATGAATTCTTTAGCCCTTCATTTCATGTCAGACCCGCAAACCGGACATTAATTATATTTCCTAAACATATTGGTATTTTATTAATTTCAGTCTATGTATTTAGCTTTTCCTTGACTGAATCTAAAAAAGTTGGAAAAAAAATTAATTTTGTAAGATTATAATTTTTTTGTTGGCTTAGAATGCACATAGCTAAGAAATCCAGGAGCAGTTTTCTTTCTTTTCTTTTAGGCAGACTGTCATTATATATTGAGTTATGAACCAATTTCTCAAACTGGTTTTCCTTTTTGACCAATAACTGACCTTTTAGATCGCATACTTTTTTTTTGCGAATATCGCACATGGGGTTTTAAAATACCGGAGCCGAGTTTAAATACTCAACATCGCCTGCATATAGTATGCTGCGATGTTTCCTTGATCGTCTACGGTGTTTGTAAACTTCTGATGTTCTTTTTACCTTTTTGGTAAGACTTCTGAGCTTCATTTCTGATTTAGCTAAGGCTTCACTCTATTTTTCTCATGCTCCTTCTCTTTCTTTCTGAGAAGCCAGTGTTCCTGAGCACTTAGAGCTAGCGCAGCTTTGTATGCACCTTACGTTTAGCTGCATCATGTACTTGCCGACAATCATCGTCAAACAAGTAGTTTCGCTGTAATGGTGATGTAAATCGGTCTTGCGTCGTTGTCGTTATCAATTTGGGTAATCTGGTTGAAAGTAGATCTCCATGCTCCTTTGTTAATGTTGAGGTGAATGTGGGGCTTGGCTGCCACAATATTTAGCCCCAACCTATGTCATTTACCGTGGAGACATTATCGGAGGTGACATTTTGACAGAACCACCAAGGATATCTTCTCTACCTTATATTTACAAGGCCTTAAAACCACCTAGGACAATCTTAAAGACATTGGGGCGTATTCATAGTCATTTTTAAACTGTTGCTTAGTTAAACCTAAGCTTAATTGAATTTTCTATATGACATATTTTGATCTCAAAGGGTTACCCTTTCAATATTTCAAGTCGAATAGTTCAATTTATTTATATTTTAATCAATAAAGAAGTTAATTTGGTTACAAATAGCAGCTGAGTTCGTTCATTCATTTGATTTTAAGTTGAAGTTTAGTAAAACATGAGCTTAGACTATGAATATGCCCATGTCACAATTTAATTGAACATGAGCCAATCCATCGCAAGCCAGTCCATCATAGGGTACAGCACATCATATTGGACAACTCATCATATACGGTATGATCCTTCATTTAAATGAATGAAGGAGTTCAAATGTGTTTTTGGTAACTTCGTGTCTTTCCTCTGTGGGAGCAAGTGCAAATGTGCACATATCAGGCTTAAATTGGCGAATTAAGCTTTGATGCAAATTGTTGTAAGGCGCTCGTTAACAACATTGAAACTCAAGGCTAAGCGCTGCCTCCATTAACGACACCCACACCCAAATAGAGGTTGCTTTTATTTTCGGGCACAGTCACCTTCATACATAGCTATGTATCGTAGTTTTATATCTTTTGTTTGCCCAGCCGATCCCCATATTGCATTTTTTTAGATGGCGGTGATATACGATTTGCATCAGTCTTTTCGGGCCTTCGCTATAATTGCTGATTGCGTTATCAGTAGTTTCCTTTGCATCCGAGACTTTCTGATTTCTGTACTTGGCTTGGAAGTTATCTTGGAAGTTCACTTCACAGCCCAACCTGATCTAATAACAATAATAACACTAATACATAGACAAGGATCCTGATGGAGTACCTACCCCATATAAGTAGTTCACTAAGCAGTTGCATCCGATGTCGTCTGGATGCAGGAAAAAGTATATCTAAGTGGAAACACTCCTCTCTACCTCTCTCGTCTGCAGCCTCTCAATTCTCAAAACCGAATATTCATTTGAGAGACTAGAGGCTAGAGGCAGAGGCACCCAATATTCAGCGTCTGCAGGTAAGAGGAGAATTTGAAAGAAATAGGTGCGTATTAAAGAACGAAAATCATTGTCCTCTTGAATACACGAATATAATTTTGTACTAACGTAATCTGGATTAACTTCGGATTAAATTGGAATAAAGTCTTGATACGAACTATAGGGTAGGGACCATCATCATCAATACCTATATATCGTTCGATTTCTCTCTTCACATAAAACAAGAACTTAAGACTCAGTTTGTGTCCTTTGCGTTGAATGGTGACATCGATATCTTTAGTTCGTTGATCCGAAGTTGGAATATGTGTTCTAATGTAACTTTTTAAGTTGATTTTTTTTTTCCATTAACATGGCAAGGGTAACGTGTGTGTGAAAGCTGGTCTTTATTACTCGAATCAAGCTGTTAAAAAAAACCATTTTTCATTCAATCCCGTTATGGTTTGCTCTTGTTTTAATTTTGTGAACACATAAAACGTTCGTAAAAAAAAGCTTTTTACAATAAAATTAAGAACATTCTCCAATGGGACCATTGTTTATAAAACAAACAAAAAACAGCATTAAATGCAGACATTAAAAAGACAGATAAGAAACCTTTCATCGATTTTTTAATTATTGAAAATACTGAATGTGCGCTTTTGTTTATCGGTTTACACGCAGCATCGGTTTACTCACACCATATCACAAAACAGGTAGTTATGAACCGGACTATATATATGTAATGCCATGGTTTCTTGATAAATGAAGTTTTCAATATTGTGCAGCTTTTAATTAATCGGTTTTTATTTAAAAACAGAAGCAATAAATTGAAAGTAGTTATGCAGTTTAAATCACTTAATTAAGTAGGTATTTTCGTGCAAAAAGCGAGTACTTAAATCAAAAATAATTAATATCGTTTCATGGAATTATGTGCATTTTTGTTTGAGTTTAAGGGCGTGATAATGATTTTTTTTGTGTTTTTGTATCTTACGGATAAATTTTAATTTTCACTGTAAATCCATTTATTGAAGTAGTTTTTTTTTAATTTGGAAGGAATACCATAATTTAAAATGTAAAATATACCAAAAAAAAACGTTCTAAATGTAAAAATTTAACTAAAATACTCTTGCAATTTGATAGGAATTAAGCAAACGGAACATTATATGTATTTTCAATTGGAATAAAATATTTTATAAAATTTATTCTTTAACAAAAGTTTGTACATATAACGAATATCTAGATATCAACCTATTAAAAAAAAACTATAGATTGTAAGTAATAGAAAAAAAGTAGTAGAAAAAAAATCATTAAATATGCGTTCACAAACATCATGTTTTTAAAATATATAGATATTTTATTTTTTTTTTTCAATTCTAATAAACTTGTAAATAATATATATAATTAATGTTGAATAATTTTAATAGAAACATTTATTAATATTAAATTTTTAAATTCTAAAAGGTTTGAATTAATTTATTGAGTTTATAAATACTTTTGATTGAAAATTAATGTTAGACAATTTTTAATTGATTTATTTATTTTAAATAATCGTGATGATTTAATTATTCTAAAAAATAAAGTCTTGTAAAATCATCATTTCAAATAGGTAAATATTAAAATTTAAAAAAAAAATCACTAACGAAATATTTATGAAATAAGATAAATTATAAAATTTGTTACTGTATTGGAATAAAAACATGTCGAATGGCAAGCATTTGAATAGACAGCGTTTCAATTACTATAACTGGTTGAGTTTTGTTGAAATAGACAGTTGCACATTTTAATTTTTAAGATATAGCTAGGTATTGATAGGCACAGGGATATATTCTCATTCTGACTGGGATATTCCCCTTTGTTTTCCCAGAATTGATGGATATCTAATAGGTAAGCTATATTCGGAATGTTTCGTTTAAATTGCAAACAGAAAAAAATATGCACGACTTGATCGCACGAACTTGCTCTTGTGGTTAACAACTGTGTGTAAACTATAACCCAAAAATAAGACCATTTTGTCAAAAAACGAGCAATACCTAATTCGGTAATATGAATTTTTTGAGAAAAACCTGAAATGCAGTTTTCTTACAATTAACTTGGTTATTACAGGTACGAAGTTTATTCAAAATCGTTAGAGCCGTTGTCGAGAAAATTTGAAGAAACCAACACATTTGCATGGCAGCTACCCGTTCTAGATGAGCCAAAACAAAAATTCGAATTTCTTTCCTAGGGAATCACATAAAAATGCTCTTTTCAAAATTTCATGCAAATCTGTCCACCCGTTTAGGCACCAGCTCAAATTACAGTGGACGTACCGACGTACCGACGCACAGACCGACGGACAGCATGACGAAACCCACTTTTTCGGGCTTCTTGATTATCGTAGTGTTAGTTTTGATTATAACCTCGAAATTTTTTTTTTACACGAAACCAATACTTGCCCTATAAAGCAAGTAAAAACTACAGCCTTTAGGTCAGGTCAAGGCAAGGAAAAAGTTGTAAGTATGGGCAGGGCCGGTCCCAGCCAAACTGGCGCCCTGTGCAAAATTTGTAGAAAGCGCCCCTTTTTATATTTGCATACATACACTGATACACCATGCATAAGACTTTTCCTCATTACCCAGGCGGTAGACTTTGAATGACTAGATCTAGTGGGATTTTTAATTTTACGATATTTTGAGTTCAATTCTCCTTGAATGCAACAATGAAAGTGAAGTTAGTTAGTGAGAAAGGAATAACTTAGCACAGTTGTGATGGATGTTATTTTGGGATTATTTGAACAAGTTTTGTGGTTAAAATGCAAATCCCAGTACATTTTTGTTTGCGAAATATCAGAATAATGCGCCCCCAGAATTTTGTACCCTGTGCATTTGCACAACTTGCACATATGTTTGTTCCGGCCCTGAGTATGTGTCTATTTCACACGTTTAGAGTAGATGGCCAATTAAAAAAAAAAAACAGACCTGAAATAAAAATAAAAACTATTAAAAAACAAACAGCACAAACAACAAATATAGGTACAGCGTGTTTTGCATAAGATGCGACAAAAGGCTAAGGCGTAAAGGTTGCATCGAGACAGGAAACAAATCGTATAGGGGGAGGGGTTCTATTTCCCATTGCAATTTTCTAAAAAAATCTACTGGAAGCAGGAAAAAAAATATGTAAAAACAACAACAGCAACACTTTAGGAACAATATTATATGCTACCTTTCTTTCCAGGTCGAAATTAATTCTTAAATTTTAATAAAATTGTTAGTGAATGGGTTTTTTAGTCAAACACAAAAAAACATATGATTAAATCTTTTCTTTTTTGGAATCCAACAACTCAAAATGATATATCTACGATTAAAGGAATTCAGAAGAACTTTGCGCTTTGCTTTAAGAAATTTCTTCGGTAATGTTAATATTGTATGTAAGTAATTATATTGGGAAATGTCAAGTATATTGTTTGTTCAAGATGTTTTATGCAGCTCTATTGGTTGTGAAAATTTACTTGCATTAAAAACGGGTGATTTTTTAGCTGGTTTGGTTTTGGCAACACTGGTTTTGACAGCTGACGTGTGTTTAGTACCTTGTGTCACTGTCAAACAGCTTCAGTTTGGTTTGCAATTTAACCATGGATCGTCTTACAAATGAACAACGCTTGCAAATTATTGAATTTTACTATCAAAATTCGTGCTCGGTTCGAAATGTTCATCGCGCGCTGCTTGTGTTCAGCGATGAGGCTCATTTTTGGTTGAATGGGTACGTAAATAAGCAAAATTGCCGCATTTGGAGTGAAGATCAGCCAGAAGCATTGCAACAGCTACCAATGCATCCCGAAAAAGCCACTGTTTGGTGCGGTTTATGGGCCGGCGGCATTATTGGGCCTATTTCTTCAAAGATGATGCGAATCGCAGCGTTACTGTCAATGGTGAACGCTACCGAGCGATGATAACAAACTTTTTTTTGCCCGAAATGGAAGTTCTTGACTTGCATGATATGTGGTTTCAACAAGACGGTGCCACATGCCACACAGCACGCGAAACAATGGCGCAATTGCGAGGCGAGTTTGGTGAACAGTTAATTTCACGTTTCGGGCCGGTCAATTGGCCGCCTAGATCGTGCGATTTGACACCACTTGATTATTTTTTGTGGGGGTATGTCAAGGCTAATGTCTATAGGGACAAGCCCGCTTCGATTGACGCACTGGAAGCCAACATCCATGCATTCATTCGTGAGATACCGGCCGATATGTGTGAAAGAGTATACCAAAATTGGACTCAGCGGACGGGCTACCTGAGACGCAGCCGCGGTCAACATTTGCATGAAATTATCTTTAAACATTAAATTGCAAGGTTCAAACTATCGATTCAAATAAATATTTCATTCATTTTTTCGAATTTTTTGTGTTTTTTTTTTAAAAAAAGTTCTTAACCTCTTAAAAAATCACCCATTACATGGAAGTGACTCTAGACCACAGATTAGCCACATGAAGATGAGAATCCCCGGCAGCCATTTTAATTTGCCTACAAGCTTGAGCTGTCAGATATCAGATAAAAAATGAAAATGTGTGTATAAAAACCTCACACATAGACAGTAGGGATCTTCACACACCTGGTTAAATTTTTGTTGCAATTCACATCTATTCATCATCGACGCGGGAAGAAATTACAAATACAACAATGTAACAAATGGGTTTTGGAGGGTGAAACGTAGGAAACATTCTCATCTTCATATGGCTAATCTGTGATCTACATATTCCAATTATAACAGTTTTTGGTTTATAAGAGTACTGTTTATGCGGCCCGTAAGGAAAGGACCTTTCGCACCCAGAGTTTTTTTTGTTCAAGTCGCGCAAAGCGCGATAAAGCACGCCCCCTTTTAATGATGAAAAACTGTTGTAACTTTTATAAATTGGCATGTCTCTAGTCTCGTCCTTTTAACTTACTTTATTATCCTAACAAATCAGCAGTAGTTATAAATTTTACAGCCGAATAATCAAAATTATTAAATTGCAACCAAAGGAAAGAATTACAACAGCGCTCCTAAAACCCACTCATGAAAAATACCAACACGAAACAGAATATGTAAGGTTTCGCCTAAAACAACATAAATACAAATCTTGTACATTATTTAAAGCCTCACACAGTCAAAACAGAAGTTCAACTGATTTGGATCAAGTTATAGGTACAACATTTTACTATGCAACAAAAACCAGGGCTTGTACAAAATACAAATACCTGCAGTTATGGTGATGGTACTTATAACGTTCAAAGAGTTTAGGGAATTCCGAAGTTCCTTATTTGACATGATGCGGTTAGGTGTTGTTTTCCTCTCGTATTTGATTTTGTATTCAAATTTCAAAATACAAATCCAAAGCATAGTTAGCGGTGTTGGTTGCGACCAGGGATAACGTTCATTTGGGGATAGTTTAGTGTACAATTAGGCTGTCGTTATGGGCGCATTAACTTTGGTTGGGGTAAATCGAATATTAAAGGTATTCGTGAAAGAGAGGAGTGGAGTAGTGGTATGCGCGCAACACACTCTTTGTTTATTCACGCGGTATAGTGGTTGTTTTATTTGGCTGTTTGGCTGTGCAATGTGGTTTATTGTAGTATCTACTGCAGCTTTAGAATTTGAGTAGAACTTTCATACATAGTGTCTGTGTTGCATACATTTTGTTTTTATACTCAAAGAACAGAATAGCTAGTTCTATTTAGGTATCCAGTATTCAACCTTCCTAGCTTAGCTTCTTGTTATTTTAGCTCAAGAAGAGGCTATAATTAGTGAGGCATTGAAGATGTAAACACAATCTCTATAATACACTGGAAAGCGTATTTCCACTGATCCCTATAAAACACTAGATATTCAATATAATATATAACAGTTTTTGTGACTCCAATTGAAGATGACATTAAGCGGAAAAGCCCATGTTTTGAAGTCTATTTGAGACAAAAGAAGAAATTTGTTGTAAATTCTTCGCAATGCTGTTTCACTGCCTGAACACAATACTCGCGTCAGGACGCGCGTGAACATGTCAAACTCCTCTCATTCATTTGATATCGATTATTTGTGTGCATGCATGCTCGGATATGCTCAAATTGTGCTAACATTCCTGTCAAATATAGCACACAATTTGAGCATATCCGAGGACTCATTTTGACGTTCAGGGGTCGTTGAAATAAAACAAAAATATGTGATCGTTGAAAAGGATTAATTAGAAATTTTTCACTTACAAATATTATTAAATAATTACGTTACCAATTGAAAAATGGTATCCGGTAGGATTTAAGTGCCAAAGATAAAGTACCTGCAGATAGAGAGAACAGATGTCACAAAAGATTCTGCTTTACTTCGCCATCTCTTTTTCATCATGAAGTGGGAGTGAGATAAAGTCCAGAGACGTCAAAAAAAAGTCGGGGTTACAGCCCAACATGAACACCGTTATTTAACGATATTTTACTTATGGAAGTGACTCTAGACATGCCAATTATAACAGTTTTGTGTTATAAAAGTACTGTTTTTGCGGCCCCGCAGGGCCAGTGCCCTCCGCCGGTGGGCACACTTCAGGCACCTAGAGTTTTTTTCAAGTCACGCGAAGCGCGTTAACGTGCGCCTACTTTTAATGGAGAAAAACTGTTATAACTGTTATAAATTGGCATGTCTCTAGTCTCGTCCGTTGTTTTAAGAGGTATAGAATTTTAAGTCGGCAACACTATTTTCACTGACGATTTATTTTTATTTTGGTTTGGCATTTCAACATGAATAGACTGACGCCTGAACAACGCTTCCAAATTGTGCTTGTGCCCAAATGGATTCAAAACAAGATTGCCGCCGTTGATCCCAATTTTCATAAGCGAATTTTGTTTTGTGATGAAACTCACTTTTGATTGAATGGATACGTCAATAAACAAGACTGCCGTATTTGGAGTGATGATAAGAATTTTAGATTAGATTAGGTAGATTTAGATTTTATTTTTTCTTCAAATCAATATACAATTTTTGTTTTTCAATTTACATAATAAAAAATAAAATAATAGGCTATGGTGTTACCTGTTTGATGATAATCTTCAAGTGTATGTTGAGACACCGTTACATCCACAAAAACTGACTGTTTGGTGTGCTTTAAGCTTTGGTGGAATAATTGGTGCGTACTTCTTTAAAAACGACGCTGGCCAGAACGTTACAGTCAATGATGGAAAGATGACCGCTTTAGAGCCATGATTACTGACTTTTTCGTTCATGAATTGAACAAAAAGGAGCTGTTGTTTTAACAAGGTGGCGCAACATGTCACACAGCTCGTGCCACAATTTATTTATTAAAGGAAACGTTTGGTAGCCGCATAGTTTCATATTACGGACCCGTAGATTGGCCTCCAAGATCGTGCGATTTAACGCCGCTTGACTATTTTCTGTGAGGATAGTTATGTGAAGTCGCTAGTCTACGTAGATAAGCCCGAAACGATTGACCACTTGGAAGACAATATTCGCAGCGTTATTGCCGATATACGGCCACAAATTTTGATAAAAATTCATCGAAAATTGGACCTTCAGATAAGACTACGTCCGAGCCAGACGTGGCGTTCATATGCCAGAGATCATATTTTAATTATAATGCCAGAAGAATATCATTTTCGAATAAAGTAAATTTCATGTCAATTTAAAAAAATCATCTTTGTTTTATTCCATTTCAAAGTTCTATACCTCAACAAAATAACACCCTTTATAAACAAAAGAAAAAGGTATCATTCTTCTGTACAGAAGGTACACTCAAGATTGCTTGAGCTTGATATACCATTTTTTGTTTATTGTGTGCCAACATTTTCACTTTACGCTTGGAAAAAATTTTATTCAGTGATGAAGCACATTTCCATATTGATGGACAAACAGAATATGCGATACTGGTGCCCAAACAACCCTAGAGAACGCCATCAAAAACGTTTACATTGCTTAAAAACGACATGTTGCGACAGTTTGGTGTGGCATTTCAGCGAGCGGGGTAATTGGCCCTTCAAATATTGCTCCACCGCAACCGTGCAGTGCGCTCCCGACCAGTGACTAATGGCGACTAACAATTCCGCAAATCCTGCGCTTTGAATGGTACCCCGCCTGCTTACCTCAACCCGCTAGTATTTCGACAATCACACCCTCTATATGGTCCTATAGGTCCTAGTATATGAACTTTTGTTTTAAATAAAAAAATAAATAAATTAAAACTCAATAAAAAACGATAAACGATTTTTTTTAACATGCCCAGGAATAATTTACCAAAGTATTGTTCATTAATAAGAAAACACCCTTTATATGGATTTCTGCTTCCCTGCACTGTCTATACAACAAACCGAAAATAAATCTTTTCTTTTAAAATCAATCAAGTGTGTCGGAGTGTGATTTCCGGGTACGTTATACAGAATTCATAAATCAAAAATGAAAAAAACTCATTGCATCTGATTTATCAAAAAGTTAGGTTTACTGAAGAAAAACAAAACAAATTCTTCAAGACTTTTTAGACAAAAATGTTAAACTAACTTTCGTTTAATGCAAATATAAGATTTCAGTTTGCAGAGTCCTTAATTTATGTAGGTATACCTCCAAAGCGATTTCAAGCATATGAAATGTATATGTAAAGTGTGAAACAGTATACTCAGTATAAAGGCGTGTGTTGTAATGTGAATATAGAGGCATTTTGATCGTTATTGGAATTCTCAGGATGGTAATTTCGAATTTAGCTTCATATAGGACGTAATTGAATTACTTTGCTTTAGAGCTTTTTGAATAGCCCATTGTGTTAGGACGCGATGCTCCACATGGGGTAACGAACAATGCGCAACTATTTGGAAATATGTATTTCAAAAAAACAGTTGGGTGCATCCAACATTATTTAATCGTGGAATTCAATGCATTATTAAATTCCTCGTTCTTTCATGTAGGTATATAGAAAACAATTTTGCCGGCATAATAATAGCCTCTCTGACCACTGATGCCTTAACATTGTTACACACATGACATGATAAGTTGAAAACAAATAGAATTGTCAGATGAGGTGAATTATTTTTTTCATTATTTATTCATATATACGTGTTATATTATGTAACCATCCTCGGTTTTGTCGATTTTGTATCATTTTTCTAATAATTAATTAATTAATGTGAAAATTCAAATGTGCTGGTTATAACGTTTTATAAGGGTTAAAGCAAACAATTGAATTATGTTTATAGATGAATTAATTTTGTGGGCTTAAAACAAAATCAATTTGTAAATAAATTGAGTCTTATCAAATATTGAAATTGAATATTGAAATTGAATAAACGGTTCGATTTAGAAAAATGTTCTATTTATTTTGTATATTTTTTTTGTAATTGTATGTATTTAACTATAAAGTATGTAAATCAATGATTAAACCACAATCGCTTATTACTGTGAATACAAAAAATATGCACGACTTTAAATCGCATGAACTTGCTCTTGTGGTTAACAACTTCATGGAATCTTTAATAAGAAAACGTCAAAAAAGTAAAGTTATGTCTACAAAAAATTTGTTTTCAAAAATTTGTAAATGCAGTATTGTTCGAACTAAGGGACTTTCCAATATAGGGACTTCTGAATTTTGACAGTAGTTGATAGCAGCCATATTGTTGAAGCAACATCTGTCAAATTGGCTGTCATTTATTCGGTCTGATTTGCCAAATCACCATGGATGAATATGGCGTTCAACAACACGTGCACATGATAAAATTGTTTTATCAAAATTTGTATTCTGTTCGGGCAACGTTCCGTGAGCTTAGCCCATTTTACGGTCGCCATAATCGTCCTACGGATTTGATACTATTCGCAGCCGATAAATTCTAGGCCACTGATCAACTAACACACGTACGTTGACGAAACGCTAGATCCGCCTAAAACAACGTCGGTTTCCGTGAGAGTGTGCAGGAGAATCCGAGGCAGTCGGTATCGCGTCGCTCTAAAGAACTCGGCCTTTCGCAGACCTTGGCGAATTTTGCATCGTGACTTGGGCCTGCACCGGTAAAAAATTCAATTGATCCATTAGCTGAAGGTAAATGACCATAGAAAAAAACGTGTGTTCGTTGAATGGGCTCTGGCGATGAGGCCTATTTCTGGATGATTATGGTTACGTCAACAAACAAAATTGTCGTATTTAGGACCATAGAGTACCTATATTACCTAGAGAACCGACCGGTACCCCTCTTGCCTTAAACACCCGCAAATTTTATTTGAGGTGAGTAAGTGAAAACTCTCTTAGTTTACTCTTTTTTCCTTATCCGTGAATCCGTGTGAATGGTGGATATAAAAACAAATTGGCGCATTAGTTCAAAAAGGTACGTGTCTACGGTTTAATTGTGAACAAAGTGGTGGCATTAGCTCAAAAAGGTGCGTGTCTACGATTTGCACACCTCAATCGTAGACACGTACCTTTTTGAGCTAAGAAACTAGAGTGCGCTTCCAATTTTCGGTAGGTGTTTTTGTTTTTTTTTTAAACATAAATATTCAAAAATATTATTTAATTTATTACCCGGGAGCAACAATGGCCGATATTCTTCATAGTTTACGTTGACAAAAGGTTAAAAAAAGAAATTTGACTACGAAATTAATAAATTTCTCAATTTTTGAATTTAACGGATTTTTTTTTGAATCCCTGGGCGGTCTTATCCACCTTATTGAGCACTTTGAGCAATTTGAGCGAAGTCCTTTTAATTGAAGCCATGTTGGTTCGGTCCCATTTAAAATGCATTGGACAACAACCCCATACAAAACTTAATGGGCATTTTCCTCTCAGTACAGCTTGTAGGGTGGAAGAGAACGACCGCCTAAGTCGGTTCTCTAGGTAATATAGGTACTCTATGTTTGGGACAATGCATCCCGAAAAAGTCACTGTTTGGTGTGGATATTACACTGGCGGCGTCATCGGTCCATATTTATTTCAAAACGACGTTGGCCAGGACATCACCGTCAATGGCGAAGCTAAAGGTGGACATTTCTGATGCGCGCCATCCAGAGAAGCCGCGGGAACCACATAAAACTGCTCCCTACCCGATTTGAATCAAATCGGCTCTCCAGTTTAGGCTCTAGTTCAGGGTTGCCAGTTTAGGGGTTTTTCCCCTAGATTTAGGTTTTTTTTTTGTCGTTGGGGGTATCTGGGGGGACGAGATGTTTGGGGGGAAATCTGGGGGGATTAATTCTGAGCTAAAAGGTTGAGAAATCGTAAAAGTATTTAAACAGCTGACAGTATTCCAAGAGTTAGATATTCCTTACATTCTTTGTGTCAGAATTTTAAACCAACAGAAGAAATGCTGAAAACTTTCACAAGTGATAAAATGTTTCAAACCAACGCGACAGCCAAAACGAAGATGACGATAAAGTATTAGAACTTTTTTAGAGAAGTGCAAAAAAAAAATGTTAATGCCTTTATATTTTTATTTTCATGCAATTTAAATATTATATTCATTATTTTTTTTTCCAGTTTTCATTAGTCAAAATTTTTGGAAAACTGGAACATCTAATTGGTACATGCATTTATTATTTCGAAAAAAATATGAAACGTTGAGTTTTTTTACTGGAAGAATTTAATTTGCGGATAATTTGAATATCGAGTAAATAATCAGAACTTTACTCAGAAATTGTGAAGATTGTGATTACAAATGGTTTTTTATTGTAGCTGTGTGAACTAATTAAATTTAAAATTAAAAACAAATTTTAAGAGCTATGAATAAAAATAGAAAATTGAAAAAAATTTAGGGGTTTTTGTTGATAAAATGTGGTAATCTGGGGGGTTTTTAAATTTTTCTGGGGGGAATTTTTTTTTGTTCATCTGGCAACACTGGACGGTATGACGAAATTCACTTTTTCGTACTTCTCGATTACCGCAGTGTAAGTTTTGTTTACAATCTCTAATTTTTTTTCCACACGAAACCAACACTACTTGCCCTACTCATGTGAGGAAGTAAAATTTTATGCTAAAACATGGACTTTTTAAGCAAAAGCTTCATTTTGATTGTTAAAAAAAAAAAAAACAGAAAACAAATTATTAAAGAATAAAAATAAAACAACAACTTAAGTGTGCTGCTATACCAAGTTTATTGCAATTTCACGGCGTAAAGTGGGGCCGAGCTGAAAAATTATTCGATTTTCCAAACGCGCTGATTTCTATTAGCTGATGATGTATGTATAATTGTACATACTGTTGCTCACAGTTGGCTCCAAGAAGTTTCCTTATTTTTTCCCCATATACACAATTTATAGGAAACAAATAGCTTTTATACATATTGTTTTTTTTTTCACACGAGACCCTTGATCTTTAATAGATATAGGTTGATCAATTTAAAAAAAAACAAGAAGAATTTTTGGTATTATTCCAAACTAATTTTAAAACTTTCTTTATTTAAATTAAAATCTCTTGACTTAACAAAAATAACATATGCGAATTCAAACCTTTTGAAGCTTAGCATAACTTGTCTTTCGCAGGTTTAGCATATAACTTAACGATATGAACAGAATCCCCTTCCAATATACCTATTGTTAAAATATTCGCAAATGTTAAGTCGTATACCTATACGGCTATACCTAGATATATATTATTCATTTTGTTTTGCAAAATTTCATTTTCCTAGCTCTTAATATACTTTTTTTTTTAAATTTTATTAAGTAAAAATTCAACAAAAAACTTTTTCACTTCAGCCCGCACCAGCAGAGGAAGGATAGCCTCATGAATATTTAATATTATTTCAAACCGAAGTCTGTCATGGCGATTTACGGATCTGAATTTTAAGTTTCACTTGGAAAACCATTTTATTCTTTAATGTTGCAGAAACTTTTTGAACAAATTAAAATAAAATATACAAATAGAAAACGGATCGAAACCAAATTCAGTTCGGTCAATTTATTCAGTTCAGATATAGGTGATATGAGTTCAGAGAACCATTATATGTATTATAGGTACACAATATGTGAAATATATTGACGATAAAAGTCTTTTAACCCAATAATATGTCATCAATAAAAATATAAAAATTCAGTGTTGAACTATACTCACTATTGGGTTATGGGAAAACGTGAAGGTGTCACGTGTGCTCATAAAAAAATTTGGAATACCTAAGTACGAGTATGTGGTAATAAGTTAAAAGAGCTTATGTCGACATAAGTGAAAATCGATTTTTTTCTGCTTATCATAATAACCTTTGGCAAGCTATTTTTTAGTCTGGGTATCATCTTTCTAGGCAAAATGTAAACGGTTTAATCTAAAAAATCATAGTAGCTTAAGTTTTTTTGGACTGAAATTGCATGTGCATAACAGCTTATGTCTATGTTTAGTAAAATCCGCAACAAATTTTAAATAATATATTTTTTTTTAAAACAGCTTAAGTCATGACATATAAGCTATTATGACTTTTAAAATTTAGGGAATTTCATCGCTTGAGTCAACATAAGCTATTTCATACCTGTGCTGACTTGAATTATTCCTGTTCTTATGTCAACTTAAGCCATTTTTTTTTTAATCAAAACCAATTTTACAAAATGTCTTAAGTCACATAAGCTGTTTCACTCAATGAAATGGAGATAAAATTGTATACTTAAGTCGACCTAAGCTATTTTTTCAAATGTAATCGACGTTTTAAACCCGAGTTAAGTGAATAGAAAAATATAATTGCTAGTTTTTAAAAGGTCCTCGAGTAGGTAAATAGGTACTTTTAAATATATGTTTGACTAAATAATTTTCTAGTAATTTTATTACTCAAAAGCTTTATTATTTCATAATCAGTTCAAATGTAGTTTTTCTCAAAATAAGACCACCAAAATGCATTGCAAAATAAGTTAAACTTTTCGCAGTATTATACAAAATAAGGTTGATAAATTACTATACCGATTCTTAATACTTTTACTCTATAAAGTCCAAATTACAGTCGATTATGAAAAGAACAGCGTGTTCGGATATTAAAATCCATCGAAAACGAACGATTGCATCTGGGAAAATAGTTAATTTTCGGTTAAATTAAGCTTATCATATTAATATTAAAAACGGGTATCTACTAATCTTATTAACAAAGTGTTAACATAATAAGTGACATAAAGTCCGCCCTACCAAAAAACAAAAGGTGAAAATGATCCTGGTAATGTCTGTCCCCGAGATATCATGCTTTATTGACAAAAACAAATAATAAAATATGCACGACTGGGTCGCACGAACTTGCTCTTATGTGCGATCACATTGTGTTTCTATAGTCTGAAATAAATTAGTTATGGGAGTCTATATTTTATCCATTTGCCAAAACTATGAAAGTATATAAAAATTAACAATATAGCCCAGTGTTGCACATATGAAACATGCATGCAAGGAAATTATATTATTTAAACTGGAAAATTGTTTTAAATCAACCAAATTAGAAAAAAATTGATTAAAACACTTCTGAAACTGTTTTGAATCGAACGCGATGTACAACATCTAAATAGTTATGTTAATCTTAATTTATGTGAAAAAAAAAAATTCAAAAATCGTAGCAGCGGTTTCAAAAATAATTAATTTTTTATTTATAAAATTTTGTAAACATGTGTGAAAAAAAAAAATTGGTACGCCAATTTTAAGTATTTATTAATGTGGAGTACAGAATTGAATTAAAAAGAAAATCATTCACCCGTTTTTGAAATATCGAATTTCCAAAAAATAATATCGAATTCTTTTTTAAAAATCCAAAAATATATTATTTTAAAATTTTGAAATACAATATTACTTTAACTGATTACAAGCTTCTATATACAAAATTTTATTTTAATCGGTGCACTCGATAGTGAGATAGTCGAAAATCAAAACTACCGTTCTATGAGAGGAACTGTTAATAAAACTAAAATGTTAAATTTAATATTTTAAAAAAGTAGTTCATACCAATATCAATACACAAAAGAAATTTTATCAAAATCGTAGGAGTCGTTTTTGAGAAAAAAAAATTTTCCTCAACGGTTTTTGAACATTTGTATGGGAGGTACCGTTATTTTTGCATATAAGCACAATTTTCGCTTATAATATGTTAGACCATATTAAAAAACTTTTATATCCCAAGTTTCATAAAAATCGATTGAGTCATTTTTGAAATATTGAGTTTTCAATAAAAAAATTTCAAACGTTTTTCAAAAATCGAAAAATAATTTTTTTGAAACTTTTGGTACACCAAACTATTTAGAATACAACAATCCTTCTTCACAAAAAAAATTGTCAAAATCAGTTGAACAGTTTTAGAGAAAATCGAAATTCAAAAAAATGGTTCCTTAGGAGGTAACCATATAACCATTTTTCAGAACCTTTTTTTTCATTTAACGGCAGCTTATATTTTTTGGCCAAAAATTATTGTACGACAGGTACCGTTATTTCTGGTTTTAAAAATAAAAAAGAAAAAAACGGGTCGGGGGAACGACCAAAAAACGCTAAGTACTGAGTTTAAAGAAAATCGACCGATCCGTTTAAGCTGTAGTCGAACAGACAGACAGACAGACGGACGTTTTTTGCGAGACCCCACTTTTTTTGACTTCTCTATCATCGTAATGCAAAGTTTGATCAAAATCTCGAGTTCGATTTTTTGTACGAATCCATAACTTCCCATATAGTACCTATATCGCAAGTAAAAAAGGAAGTAGGACTCTTCAAAAGTTTGGGTTATGTGCCAAAATTTGCAGAACGTTTAAAAAAAAAAACAATCGGAAGTATACCTTACGCTAAAGATTTAAGGATTGCTTGCAAGTCAAGGAAAACAATTTACACCATTTTCAAAAAACTCACAATTAAAAATCAGAAGGATCAGTGTACAGACGTTGTTTACAAGACATCCAGGCAATGAGCCAAATAATTGTGAATTTTGTTACATTGGCACAACAAACCAACGGACATAAAAACAAAGAGTTCCTTAAAAACGGCTGGGCTGTGGCTCTAGTTTATGTATGAAATAAAACGTATTGGCATAGAAATAATTCATCTCCTAAGCATATCGGTCTGTATCTTATAAGTATCGGTGTTCGGTGACGGTACAAATCAAGCATATTCTACTGACTGTAAATTCACTGAACAAATTTATTTTCAATTTCATATGAAAGCCTGCTATACTGATAACTATATAGTTAATTTATCTTTCTTGAAGGAAAAAGATCAAGTCTTTAAAAAATATACCATTTGAAAGCTATTATTAATTAGAAGTGCCATCAGAAGAGATTATGTGAATCCGTGGATTACTTACATTTAAAAATTTTAAATAATGGTTTCCCATACAAAGTCTAAAAAAAAAAAACAAATTCACGATACACACGGCTGTTTGTCAGCACCCGAGCGTAGTGTACCATACCAAAAGTTCACTTCCAACGTGTTTCATGTAGCTTATGTCGTTTTCGAGTGGACGTTCGGAGCTACTCCTTTTTCACTCCTTTTACTCCAAGTTTTCCAGTTACGATAGGAATGGAACAGTTCCGGAATCCAAACGAAAACGACATAAGACTCAATATTTGTTGTTTCTTTCCGAATGATGTACTCTACATCTACTTACAATGAGTAGGGATCAGTAGTGAAATTTCGGAGCAGATTTGTGCAAAAAAAGTGGAGTAAATAGGAAATTTCTGGAGTAGATTTGAAAACGAAAGAAAAAACCTTCAAAAATTGTATTTTTAACAAAAACAAAATAAATTACATACACAAATTCACTTTCCGAACTGAATAGAATTTTAAAATTAAACGTTCAGAGCCAGAGTTGGTTAGAAAACTGAACAGCACAGCCCCAGTAGATTTATTTTCTTTCTTTAAATTAGAGTAATATACACGATACACACGGCTGTTCGTCAACACCCGAGCGTAGTGTACCAAAAGTTCATTTCCATCGTGTTTCATGTAGCTTATACGCAATATTTCTGTTTCGTTCCGAATGATGTACTTACTTACAATGAGTAGGGATCAGGGTTAGAACCTCAGTAGTAAAGTTTCGGAGCAGATTTGTACAAAAAAAGTGGAGTAAATAGAAAATTTCTGGAGTAGATTTGAAAACGAAAGAAAAAACCTTCAAAAATTGTATTTTTAACAAAAATAAATCACAGATGGTCGAATTTCGACCACAGGCGATACTAATAAATATAAAATCACATTAGTCTCTATAAACTAGGATATACCTCTCCACAATTAGGATTAAATATATGCATTTTTATATCTTATTTTCTTTTAACTTTGTTTGTGTTTGTTAATAGTTGTTTGTTGACTAAACTTTTAACATTTGTAGAGTAAACTAAAAACGTAGGCCTTGTAATACGTTCAATGTTAGACATTACGTAACACACGTTCTTGTTACGATATTATTTTGAGTATATTCAATAACAAAACTTCGGCAATCGGACGAACGCTGATGATAACACATCGTTATCGTGAGTCCCGGCACTCACACAATTTTTCATAAAGAAAACTGACTACTTCTTTGTCAAAACATGGTCAAAACGTTGGGAAACCTAATGAAGATTTGTCTTAATTAATTAATCCGAACAAAAAAGCTGAAGAAGATAAATTTTCAAAATATTAAAATTATTATTAAAAATATTCAAATATTTATGTTTATCATATTTAAATGTTTAACAAATATAAGTAGGTAGGTACTCAAAAGAGTTAATATATTTATTTTAAATTTCACAAACTTTTGTATTGTAATATTAAGAAATATTTTCCGGACATAAAAGTTTATTTATAAAAAGCAATTTATTTCAAATCAGATAATTCTCTTCATTCTTTGAGCTTATATCAAATCTTAAAGTTTTTTGTGTTTTTTTTTTTTAAACGCTTATGTCGATTTAAGTCCCCCAAATATTGCAAAGAAATTTGATAAAACATCTTATGTCACTTAAGCTATTACATTAATTTGAAATCCATTTTTTTTTTAAAAAGCTTAAGTCTATAAAATAGCCTTTTTCCAGCTCTGCTATAAGTTCTTGGGAAACAAAAAGAAATGGCTGTGTGGGTATTGCAAACACCTGTTCCGAAATTTAATTTCACCAACCTGGCTTCAATACTTTTTTTTTTTTAAGAAATAAAAAAGTCTTTAAAAATAAATTGTAAAACTTCTTTCGCTCGTATTGAAAAATGACAAAAATAGACATAAGCTGTTTTAACTTATTGCCACAGTATACAAACATAAGCATAAATATTTAAGCAATATATTTTTTATAACAAGGACTTTGCTTGTAGAGGGGTTTAATGTCAATCATGATTAATAGGCCATAAATATGTAGTTGTTGTTTGTTGGGCAAAGTTTGATGTGGTTCCTTTTCCCCGCTCGACGGGCCGTTTAAGTACTTATAGAGATCCTCCACCGGAAGATTTAAAAGTGAGAAAGTGGACGCATGACGAAAGAAAAGTTTCTAGCGTTTAACTGAAGATAACTAATAATATTAAAACGGTATAGAATCTCTCTTTCACCTTAACATGATTTAGGTAATTTTTGTATTAATAGTCAACATAGAAAACAAACAAAAACACAAGCATTTTGTGTGTTCCCCTTCCCTGCGCTTCCCCGCCATGTCCAACTCTTGTAGTAGGCTTCTAGTTTTTGTGAAAAAAGGTAGAGAGCGGCAAAGTTTCTAAAAATCAAGCCGGTCAAAACAGAAAGAAACCAAGGGCGTAAGCAAGAGGAGTGCGTGATGACGCATGTCCCCTCCTAATCAAGATTAGTTTTCTGCATTTGTTGTTGACTAATTACACAATTTAAGTTAAAACATAAATCTGTTAGAGACGTTGAACTTTTGATGTGTAAACATCTATGTATGTCGGCGGTAGGGTAAACTAAAAACGTGAACTTTCCTCTGTAATACGTTACGAGGTCACACTTTACGATGTAGCACATTATGTTACGAAAACATGCATAGTAGGATATTGGTTACTTTCAACGAAAAAAATCTGAAGATCCCCTTCCAACAAACTAGTCCGTTTTGGATCTGTGCACGTAGTCAACAACGTATGGACGACTTCGCATACGGATGCAAATATGGATCCTCAAAACTCGGTATGACAGCTCTATTTGTATGCAAATTAGAATCACCACGAACCCACTTGTGCATGTATTGTGAGAAAAAAAACTCACCATACTCAGTGAAGGCTGAAACCAAAATGGATCCAAATCGAATCATAAAAAATTACTTCTCCAATCGAGTTCTACTAGAAAAGATGAAATAAACAACAAACATTAAACTTTGTATAATCGAAATTTCTTTAAGTTTTCGTAAGAAACCACAACCATCTTAAAAAATATTTCATGCCTACGTCACTTACAAAAATGAACTGAAAAAAATAGGTGTGGGAAAAAGGTGTGAGTCTGTAGGTACAAAGAATTTTTGTAGGTGTGCGTCAGACACTTCGTTTTGCAATGATCCAAGAAAGACCGACAAAAGTTTGTGTCAGTGAATTTGCTTACAGGATCTGAATTTTATTCAACGTTTACATACAGGACAACAACGAAACTCTCGCCTGTCTAATTTAATTTTGGTTATTAATTTGAGTATCCTCATTGACGCGAAGCGAATCTTTGACCATTGTTCGGTCGTCGCACATTCGCTCCAAATGTTTCGTGCCGGTTTTTGAGAGCCTTAAAGGTTGGAAGTTGGTTGACAGTTCAAACTTAAGATTATAATGCTTTCCCTCTGTCAAATCATTAAGGGCCAGTTTCACAGTCGACACTTACCGGAATAAGTGGCAACTAAGTTTCCCATATTAGGAATTTAAACTAAATTTCATAGCCAGCGTAAGTGGAACTTAAGTCACCAACATCGGAGACTTAAGTGCCACTTATTCAGGTAACAGTGCACTGTGATATTGGGAATTAATCTTTCACATTTCCCACTTAAGTGTCACTTTTCTGACTGTGAAACTTGCCCTAAGTGTCAAATTTCATTGGAAGTTGGCTGCGGTGTCAATGGATTGAAACCGTGATTTTAGTGATTTCCACTGACAATTGCGCATCTACATATTCTAAAAACGTCAAAATATATAATTCGCAGACTATCTTTCAAATACGAACTGACATTCATTGGAGGTTGGTTTAATATGAAATTAAGAGTTAGAGGGAATTTACCATTTCTGGCCTAGAGTGTACACGATCGAATTCTGTATAAAATGAAAGCTGACGTGGAGCCCGATACATAAATAAAATCGTTCATGGGAAAGTGGAGATGTTTAGGCTTGCTTGAAGTTGCCGATTGAAAAATAATGTTTTCAGTTTTTTTTTCCAATTAATTTACTGTCCATAACGGGAGAAATAATTGACGTAGAAAAATAAAAGGTATTTTCACTGTCTTTAAAATAATAAAATAATTTTGATATGTCAAACACATTTTGAGATATTGAGTTTTAACTTTTAGAAAAGCCAATTTTCTGTGTGGTCTTTGCCTCACCGATATTTAAAAAAAAAATTCAGTGATGACAAATGCTTTTCTAGCTCTAGTGAAAAGATTATTTTTTTACCTTTATTTACATGTAAAACAAAGTGTAGGTACTTAATTTTATAAATAAAATGTACACTCTGGGCCAAACCTCCATAGTAAAATAGGCATTCCCTTCGCGTAAGTTTTAATGGATGGAAAGATGGAATTGAAAAAGGAAAAAGTGGAAGACGTCCTTTTTAATACGCAAGTATACGCTTGGATTGTTATGTAAGTATCGGGTTTTTCAATAAGAGCGCTTCAAAAGTTTTTTTTAAATAAAACAAATACGGTTTTGGACATCAGTGAAATTTTTATTTTTGTGAAAGTATGTTAAATGCCATTATGTATGGAACCTCGATTTCTTTTGCATGGTCACCACGGGCACGCTTGCAGAAGTCCAGACGCTGAACCCAATTTTCGACGGTTTTCAAGAATAATCGGCCGATACTGCTGCAATTTCACGTTCGATATTCGTACGAAGTTCATCAATCGTCGCTGGCTTCTTGGCATAGACCATAGACTTGACGTAGCCCCACAGGAAATAGTCTAACGGCGTCAAATCGCACTACCGAGGCGGCGAAGCGACTGGACCATTTCGTGAGATAACACGTTCTCCAAACTTGGTTTCCAATAAATTGATTGTGTCATTCACTGTGTGGCTTGTGGCGCCGTCCTGTTGGAACCACATGTCCTCCAAGTTCATATCATCCAATTGGGGCCAAAAATATTCGGTTATCATTGAACGGTAGCGATCCCCATTCACAGTAACGTGCCGGTCTTGATCATCATGGAAGAAGTACGGCCCAATGACGCCGCCGGCCCATAAACCACACCAAACTGTAATATTTTCGGGATGCAATGATGACTCATGGAGTACGTGTGGATTGCTGCCTGACCAATACCGCATATTTTGAAATGAGCCTCATCGCTGAAGACGATTTTTCGATTTTTAGCGCTCTTAACGTTGAGGCCACTGACTCCGAATTTCGGTAGTAAATTTTAATAATTTCGACTCGTTGTTGGCTCGTATATCTTAAAATCATGAAAAAGCGGCAAGAAATATGGCGTCGTTTGCTGTCCCTGTTGCTCTACTTTTGTAGCGTCCCTGCTGAAAAACCCTTTATATTGATTACGTCCATCAGTAACAAAAATTAGGCTTTGAAAACAAACGTTGATGCTTACACTTATTAACCATAAGTCCCGGGACTAACACTTTTTTTCTTTCAACATTGTCTTACTTACGACAAAGTACATTCAGACCTATACAAAATTTTTTCGTAATCAAAAATGTTCTATTCGAATGGAAAAAAAAATCTATCACAAATTCCATTCATATAACATAATTATTTTAACTCACTAGAGGCTATAGGCCCTCTGGGCTCTCAGTGAGCTGTCGCGCCACCAAATTTATTGATAAAGCTTCAAGAATCATTCAATTGGTATAAATAATCTTACCCTAAGTCAATGTAGCTTTCACATCTTCTGTCTTCTTTTTCTTTCAGAAGTCTGTCATTATCCGCACTGATAGGATTCTTTCCAGTGCTCCCGCACCAACTTTCCAATAAAACAAAGTGTTTTTCAAATCAGTTTGTCTTTAAAACTAGATATACATGCTTCGTTTAAATTCTTAAAAAAACGTAAAGAGTTGGAAATCACAGAGGATGCTGGGAAAAAAGCTTCCACTTCCACAGTTGCTTTATGCTGCCCTTAAGCAGATAATCTTGTCTTTCAAAATTTCTAACTGAACAACGTTAAATCGCAATAATCACAAAGTCAAACTTTTGATTTGCCTATTTTTTTTGAAAAGGTACGTCGCATCGGACATTGCTAAAATAAGAGTTTTGAGCTTTCGATGCAAAAATAAATGATATTATAATTTGTATGCAAGTTGATAAATGACCTTATCAAAATTTCATATCAATTTCATATTAATCCTTTTGCTATTAATATGACGAAGACGATGTATTGGTAGCTGTCGCTTCAATATTTCCTGCAATCATTAATAATCTCTCATTTTCACAAAATACAATCAATCAAACAAATTCCCTCTTCAGCTCAAGTTATCGTTTGGAATTTTTGACCATGTAAAAGCAAGAAGACTCTTTACAAAATAAGTATAATTAAATTGCCTAAGTAAATGGATTTCACTTTGTTAAAAATTAATTTTAGTTGTGTACGGAGAAGATGTGTTGTTTAAAAAAATGATATCAAATAATAATTTAAGTGATGGTTCAACAGGAAATTTGAACGAAATAAATGTCAAGGCTAACTCAACAGCCAACTCCGCTTATAGCTTAAATCGGTTAATTGTTACCAAAAAATTACAATGGCGCAATTTTTTAAACAGTCCTCGTTTAAGGAACGAAACCAACTCTAGTTAACGCAGTCGTTTAGTTGCGAGTCCTTGGTCTAACCTTTCTTAATTTTAAACACTTTAAACAACTCTTCTAACTAATGAAGTGTTTTAAGCGCATTTGTAGGGTTTTTAGCGCATTTGTAGGGTTTTGTTATGATTTTTGGTAGAGCATTCGACTGCAGATCGAGAGGTCCCCGGTTCAAATCTGGGTGTCCTCTTTGAAAATTAAATTTGTTTGTATTTTTTTTTTTCTTTTTTTAACTCCCCTATAGCTATTTCACCTTTTCAGCTAAGATGACGGGCGATTTTGTGAGCAGAAAATGATTTGCCACAATATGGTAGTCCAACACTATGTAAAGGGTTTTCCAATAAGAGGTGTTATTTTGAATAGCCCGCTATTTCGGTAGCTGTCACTTTTGAAGCTGTCATTTTTTGACATTTGACAAGTAGAAACTACGCCATTAATAAAAATGGAACGACACACGCTTCAACAACGCATTTAAATTATTAAAATTCACTATAAAAATGGTGAAAATTTGGCAAAGACGGTTCGTAAAACTAAAACATTTTTGGGTCGTCGTGAAGCACCTTGTCGGACCGCAATACAGAAATTGGTGGACAATTTCGAGCTGTTGGGACAAGTTAGTGATGTGAAGAATAAAACCCGTGCACGTCGCTCAAGAACAACTGAGAATATTGCTGTTGTAGCCCAAAGTGTTGAAGAAAACCCAGGTTTGTCCATTCCTCGTCGTTCTTTGGAATTAGGCATTCCACAAACGTCATTACACCGTATTTTGCATAAAGACTTGGGTCTTAAGGCTTATAAACTTCAGTTAACACAAGAACTCAAGTCGACTGATCATCAACAACGTCGTGTCTTTGCTGATTGGGTCCTTGAAATGCATGAAAATGATCCGGAATTTCATCGAAAAATCATCTTGACTGATGAGGCCCATTTCCACCTCGGAGGCTACGTCAACAAGCAAAACTGTCGCATCTGGGGCTCGGAAAACCCAAGAGTTATTGTTGAAAAGCCTCTCCATCCTCAACGCGTGACTGTTTGGTGCGGTTTATGGTCCGGCGGGGTCATTGGACCTTACTTTTTCGAAAATGAGGCTGGAGCAACAGTTACGGTCAATGGATTGCGCTATCGAGAGATGATTAATGATTTTTTATGGCCGGAATTGGATGGTATTGATCTGGACAACGTTTACTTTCAACAAGAGGGCGCTACGTGCCACACAAGCAATGAAACCATCGATCTTTTACGGGAAAAGTTTCTGGACCGTGTTATCTCTCGAAGAGGTGATCACAATTGGCCACCGAGATCTTGTGATTTAACAATTTGCGACTTCTTCCTTTGGGGCCACGTGAAAGATAAGGTCTACGCCAACAGCCCAGCGTCAATTCAAGACCTCAAAGATTAAATACGTGAGGCTATCGAGGACATAGGGCAGCCACTTTGCGATTTGGTTATGGAAAATTTCATGAAAAGGTCGTGGCGGCCATTTGGCTGATGTTGTATTCCATTATTAACGGCATACCTTCCTCTTTATAATGAAATAAACATCCGATCATTTATCTCAAAAAATGCCATTTTTCTTTGAATATCAAAATAACACCTCTTATTGGAAAACCCTTTACCACATGTTTATTTGTTTTTGTTGGGGCGCGCCCGGGCGGTCGACCGAATACAAGTTTGTATTGTATATTGTTTGGGGTCGTAGTCTATTGAATCGGGGGATGGAGATGGTGTTGTTTTATCGTGGTAATGGTTACTGGGTGCATGCACCTCAAATTAAAGCTGAGACAGTTTTCGTGATTTTTGATTTACATGCTTGAAATCTTCATCAAACATTTTTCTTTAAATTTTTCTTATGAAATTACAAACGTTGAATGGATAAAGTATACTTTAAAAAAGATAGAGAAGCATTTTGCTGCTTTTAAAGTTAGACGAGTGCTTTAGCGTTAAGGTATACTTTATATCGTTTAAAATTATCAAAGCGTCGACTCTCATTCTAAAACTCATTTTTAAAGTTGGCGTCGAATTTAAAAATGATTTAGAGTAGGTTTTAAATGTTTAAAATTTTGCGCCAATATCTTTTGAGTTATTAAAATTCCTTATTTTCCTCAACTTGCAGCTTCGCTTAGAGCATTATTTATTCTAAAATTTCTTTGGCCAGAATTTTGAGCAAAATTGATTGATTTTTTACAAACCGTTATAACATTATAGTCTACTGTCAAATTTGAATGATATCTGTAGATCAGTATTTAACTTGTTGTTAAGCACTTACCTATACATCGTCTTCGTCATTAAAAGTAAACAAAAAAAAAAAAAAAAACAGAAGTGTATACCTTCCAAGTCAATTAAATAATTTTAAGCGATTTTAAATTGCTTGTACTTAGATAAAAGTTAACTTCTAATTCTCCTCCATCGCATCCCAAAAAAAACTCATCATCTTTAAAATAATTGAACATAGATTTCAAATTTGTTCTTAAATTTTTATCTAATCAGCGTTGATTTTATGTTCCTGCTGGAGGCATCAAAACTTTTTTTGTTTCTTGAGTGATTTAATTTTCTACTGGAATTTTTGGCACGCTCATAAATCCCATCAAAGATAAAAACAATATAATTTTTCAGTGTTCGTTTTAGAAGATGATTATAGATACAGGTACGTACGTACATACACATTTTGGAGGAATCTGAGGTTATTACCATGTATTTTGTTTGTTAAGACGTAGAAGAAATGGGTGGGGTAGATTAATTTATATTGTTGAGATAGGTTCACATAGGTAACGGGTAAGGTGGGTACACCTCTACCTATCAACAGTTGAAATTTGAATAATGAAATGAGATACTTTGTTGTAATTGATAGCCTGGGTGTTTTTCCTGAAACAGGGCATTTGTTATAAAAATGTTTAAATCACTTTAGTTGAGTGAAAGAAATAATAAATAAATCATTTTTAATCTAAGCCTGATGAAAGTGAACAAACTAACTCAAGTGTTCAAAGCATTTATATACAGGGTGATTCGCATCAGGTGTGATAAAAAAACTAGACCATCTAGGTTGGGCCGGGACAAGAACAAAATCGTAGGAGGGGTCTATTCTCCCTGTTTAGCCGGGAGGGGTGATTTTCTGAAAAATTGACTTAAAACAGAAAAAAAAAAATATTAAAAACGAACGGTAACACTTACAAAAGGCTAGAGCGTGTAGGTTGGGTCAAAAATTTAAGAATGGTGTCCATAGGTCTCCAAGGACTAGAAAGATGCAAGATGTCAGCACTCATCACCAAATTATAAAATAAGAAATTCACTAGTCACGATGATCGATTATGACAACAGCACGCAACACTTACCAGCTGAACTATAAATGCAATAATATATAACTGTAAGTGTATTTTGTCATCCCAGCATGATCTTTCACTCAGTTATCTTATAACTAGCCGATTTTGCCGTGTGATTCACTTCGCTGAAATAATTCAATAAGTAGCTTGATATTTTAACAAAACTTAAAGACCTTAACCTTTAAGATCCGACTATTAAGACTCAAATTATAAAAATCAAGCCGATATTTCTGCATCAATTGCTTCGCCACCTTAATTCTACAGGGTGTTTTTTTTTAGACGTGTGGTTTTCAATATGGCAATCCCTTTTTCGAAGTTGGTCTTTTTGACAGCTGTCACTTGATTTATGCTCAGTTTGGTTTGCCATTTCATAATAAGTAGACTGACGCTTGAACAAAGCTTCCAAATTGTGCCCAAATGGGTCCAAAACGAGATGGCCACCCATTACGATTTTCACAAGAAAAATTTGTTCAGCGATGAAGCTCATTTTTGGTTGAATGCATACGTCAATAAGCAAAATTGTCGTACTTGAAGTGATCATAATCAACAAGCTATTGTTGAGACACGTGCCGTTACATCCTCAAAAAGTCACTGTTTGGTGTGCTCTATGGGCAGAAGGAATCACTGGTCCATATTTCTACAAAAATGAAGCCGGCCATAATGTAACAGTCAATGGGGAACGCTAAAGAGCCATGACTAATGACTTTTTCGTACTTGAATTGGAGGATGTTGATGTGGACGACCTTTGGTTCTAACAAGACGGCGCTACATGCCAAACAGCCACCGAAACAATCAATTTATTAAAGGAAACTTTTGGTGAGCGCATTGTCTCGCATCGTAGGCCTGTGGAGGGGCCTGCAGCATCATGCGATTTAACCCCGATGGACTTTTTTTTGTTGGGTTATGTGAAGTCGCTTGTCTACATAGATAAACCCGAGACAATTGATGCCCTGGAAGAGAATATTCGGCGCGTCATGCTGACATACTGGATACGGCCCCAATTGCTTGCAAAAGTGGTCGAAAATTGGGCCTCTCGGCTGGAATTTATTGGAGCTAGCCGCGGCGGCCACTTGCGTTTTATTTCTTCTTGAAAACCAAACGTCTAAAAAAAAATACCTTTTGTAACCACTTGGTAAGTATATGATCATGTGGCAGATTAAGGTTTTCTGCCGCCCTAGGCCCGGTTGAGTACGCCACCCCCCTAATTTTTTTTCAACCAAATTCTTTTAATTGCCTTTATTCTTAATAGTTCTTGCACAGCCTTTTTTCTGTGCTGCCAGAAAACGCTCGAACATTTTTAACACGCTTTTATTAGGTTGACCTACAATATGATATTAAGTACCGTCATAAAGGGGGGGGGGGGGAATGTGGGGTCAGATACCCCCATACATTATATGGCAGCATGTTTATTTAAAAGACTTAAAAATAAATTATACTTTTAAAAATCTAAAGCTCTAATAGAGAACCGAACTAAAAAGCAGTGATGCCACATGAAAACAAAAGAAGTACCTACAGCATAGACAAAAAATATCTAAATTTTCCCAACACCCGCACAAAATTCAAATTTAAATCGAAGTTTTTTTAATTGAAAAAAAAATGCAAGAACATTTCTTGCTTAAAAAAAACTGCAAACTTTATTCGAAAATTCTTTGCATTAAAAAACAACATTTTTTTCATAAAAAAAATGCAAATTTTATTCGAAATTTCTTGCATTAAAAAAATGTAAATTTAACTCGAAATTTGTAGATATGCATTAAAAAAAGCAAATTTAATTCAATAATTTTTTTGGATTACAAAAATGCATATTTTATTCAAACATATCTTGCATTAAGAAAAATTAATATTTTATTTGAAATTAAATATTAATTAAGGATTGTGATTAGATATTTAGAAAAAATATTTTTTGGGAATTTAGTAATATAATTCTAAAATTCCCTACGCTTTCATAGAAAATTCTAGTTCTACCAAAAATCAATACGTACCTATGTATATACCTTTTGCGATTTTTGTTAAAAAAAAAAACTCCATTATCCATCGTCCTCCTCCTAAACTACTTTTTGACTACAAAATATTCTCAGGTCTGCCACCGCCTCCCATGTGGCCCACTAGCGCCCACAGGCATCATCGCTCACTTTGAGAATCAATTATTTTTCTGCGCCCCCAAAGATTTTTCCGCCCTAGGCCTGGGGCTCACGGGCCTAAGCCTAAATCCAGAACTGTTTATGATTTTGTTTTAATACTACAAATGGTAAACAAGTCTGGCACATTATGGCACAAATTGTTTGTATAAGCAAATCAAAAATGCCAGTGCTAACTTCACGCACCTAAGAAATTGTAAATAGGTATTGGGCGAATACATGTATTTTCAGTCCAAAACTAGCAAAGAATTTGTAACGATAATAATTTCAAAATCTTGGGTTCTCAAATTGTTGTTGCTATAATTTATTTATTTAAATGAATTCAAAATATTTACAGCTATACTTGCACTGGAGGAGCAAATACGTGCAACCCATTTACCCACTTCATCCACGAATCCGTATAATATTGAGTGCTTGTCGGAAAAATCAATTAAGAGATAAATCACTTTGTTTTTCTTTTAGATTAAAAACACAATCACCCGAAAAATGTTTAAATCTTGTTATCAACATACCTAACCTATGTTGTTGTGTTAAGTCTCCATCTCCAACCGCATAAACCCATAAGAGACATGCCTTTTGGTCACGTCCTTGTACTTATATGTAAACACGGTTACAGAAAACAATTGTTTATTTGAAATTCTCACATAAAATCAAATATTTCGGTAGCTCTGCTTCCTCAGCCTCGGGGAACCAACAACAACAAAAATTAAAACAAAAAAAAAAACAAAAATAATTGAAATCTTCCTAGAATTCTTCTGAATTATATCCAAGTTCTGAGAAAATCCAAAGCCAAGCCCAACAAATGATGGTCCAAACAATTGAATGGAAATTTCCCTTGGGGCCATGGTTTTAAGTTTATAATATTGTGACATGAAATTCTGTGTCGTTGGAGTTGGAGTTGGACTACTGCTCGTGCTGCTGCTGCTGGCCATTCACTTCAGCAAAACATAATTGAATTGCTGAATGGATAAAATTTTAGTCCATCTATATGCGCTCCCAGTTATAGTCCATTTCCATTTGATTAGAATCTCTGATGACAATTCCAAATTTCATACCAAACAACTACACAAACCATTCGAATGCCCGCTATACTATACTGGTCAGCGGCGGCGCGCGGGCAAGTTTCGTATTACATCCATGGAAAACTGATTTTAATTATAACTATTATTTTAATGAAATTCGTGTGCTGTTATATTATATAGGGTTCGGAAACAACGGACTTTTGTCTAGACAATTTAATTAAAATATTTAAAGCAGGTGAAGCTTTTTGGGTAGCCCCATGGCATCATGAGGGTAATGGATTGGATAAATTGAGAAGAGCCATGTCAATTATATGAAATGGGGTTGGGTTGCATACAAATTGTATGGTTGCTTTGCTATTGCCTCATCCAAATTAATTTTAGAAATTTTTTTCGATTTACATATCAAGTGTAAGGTTACATCATTGATCATATTTTGGTATACTCGCGAAATGCTCTTTGTTACTTCTGTCATTTATTTAAATCCTACAATATTCAACGATAACATAACGATTAGTTTTTAATTAGCAGGTACCTAATTATAGTATGCTTTTAAAAATAGTACAGTTTTTGAAAATTACTGTATCCGGAATACGAGTAGGTTAACGAAACAGGACATGTTCAGGCCAAGTCACGTGGCGTGCCTACTTATTATACAGAGTCCGGTTATGACACCTATTTATTACGGAGCTAATATGAAATCGGCTTAAAGATTTCAAGCATTTAGAGCGCTTGATGTCAAGCGTTGCCCAGATCTGTTTTGTTGCCAAGCAAGTGGTGATTTTGACCCACCTAAAGTTTTTTTTCTTTATAGCATCTTTTAAGCGAGTTCATCAGGTTTACAGTTTACTGGAATGTCCATCATATGGCCCGGCACCCATCAGCAAGATTGAGTATTAAACTGCTACGCCATCTCAACGAGAGATGATCGACATTTTAAGGCTGTTCTGGAGTTTGTAGAAACTGAAGCCAGAGATTTAATAGCAGCTTGGCTGTCTGAGAAGATACGGATATCAGTTGTTGATATCGCAGTTTTCTTTAAGCCAAGACAAAACTTCTTTCATTGCTAAAAGTTCTGCCTGGAACACGCTACAATGATTAGGAAGACGAAGTGAGAGACCGAAGTTTAATACACACACCTTCACCAACCTCGTCAGCGGTTTTTGATCCATCAGTAAAATAAATGAACCGATTCGCCTACCAAGAATGTTGCATCCTCCCAAATAGACCTGGATGAGATGGTAAAACAGATAACGATCATCAAAAAAAACACTAAACCAAACTGAAAAAAAATGTTTTTGCAATTTTGTGCTAAGCATATTATATTGCCATTCGAGCTGACTTCGCTGTGGCGCCGTCCTGTTGGAACCACATATCCTCCAAGTCCATATCATCCAATTGGGGCTAAAAATATTCGGTTATCATTGAACGGTAGCGATCCCCATTCACAGTAACGTGCCGGTCTTTATCATCACGGAAGAAGTACCGCCCAATGACGTCGCCGGCCCATAAACCACACCAAACCGTAATTTTTTCGTATGCAATGATGACTCATGGAGTACGTGTGGATTGCTGCCTGACCAATACCGCATATTTTGTTTATTGACGAAGCCATTCAGCCAGAAATGACCCTCATCGCTGAAGATGATTTTTCGATGAAAATCCAAATCATTTTCAAGTTATTGCTCAGCCCAATTCACGAACATACGACGCTTCTGGTGGTCAACCGGCTTCAGTTCTTGCGTCAATTTAATCTTGTAAAGATGTAGGCCAAGATCTTTTTGCAAAATTCGCCACAACGACGTCACAGAGATGCCCAACGCTTGAGAACGACGCGACGTGTGAGAGACACATTTGGGCTTTCTGCAACTGAAGCCTCAGCGGCAGCAATATTCTCGACACTACGGGCACTTCTTTGTCTCACTGGCACGGGAACATTTTGTACTATGCCTGTGGATTCAAATTCGTCCACTAGACGCTCAATTGTTGATCTACTAGGACGATTATGACGACCATAAATTGGACGTAGCGCTCTTAACGTTGAAGCCACTGATTCCGAATTTCGGTAGTAAATTTTAATAATTTCGACTAGTTGTTGGCTCGTATATCTTTCCATCATAAAATGGCAAACCTTACTGAAGAGAAATGTCAAAAGAACGGCAAGAAATATAGCGTCGTTTGCTGAACCTGTTGGTCTACTTTTGTAGCGTCCCTGTTCATTTATTTAATTAACATGTCATTCGCCCCTTGCCGTAATAGGACTAGGTATATACACCTTTTCTTTATTCCTTAAATGGTTACCCACTTAAACTCTTTGTTATAATAAAGCATCATTCTCAGAATAAAGATTGAAAATTTAAAAAGAAACCAAACAAAAAATCAATTTTTGGAAATATTTTATGACAATTCGAGCAGTAAAATTTCAGTTCAAGGTTGAACTTAAAGAGACTTCAATATTTTTTTTTGTTTAAATCGGTAAACTATAAACTTTAAACAAACCACGCAAATGCCTTAAAATCATGTTATTGCGTCCATCACTTAACTCAGCCACACTCCAATTCCTCTTAAAAAACGTATTAAATTCAGGCATATTAATATTCAATGTCACTTGATGAAAACTGTGTCATCTTAAATCCTAAAATCGCTTGTTACCCTCAATTATTGAGGAATGACACACCGTAAGGCACAAAATGATAACAAACCCGTCCCACACAGGAGTACCTTCCTAACCCCTACCCATACAGGATAAGGAATTAAACAAACCTTCGCATCTTGATATGATAATTGTCCATTCACTCACCTTGAATTAACATCAAAAAATTATGCTGACCTCAGCTGCAACAACTGTCCAAAGACAGCAACACAAATAAAGGTCCAACATCAGGCAGAGGCAGATACTACCAGATAAGATAGGATAGACAGACAGAAAGACATGAGTCTTTTGATTTATACGAAGAAAGAATGACGCGGAAGATCTACCTATGGTATTGGTTTCCACATGGGGATAGGACATTCATTATAATTGCATATTACTTGCGTTGTAAATATTTTTGTGCGGGTACTCAGATTTTGGTTAAAGACCACTTAAGGTCCCTTAAGTGGACTTATTGTCTGATCTGCTATCGATTTTTTGTTGGTTTTCTTACAATTTGTCCAGTGACTTCATATACCTACACTCTATATAAGCCAGGGTGCGGTCTTCGTCTTGGCCATAATAGCGGTAGAGGGGATACACAGAGACTCAGCACTCGAATAAGAAGAACATCATCATGATGCAGTGCCAGCCAGGTTTTAGCCTTCACGGCTGATTTAATGACAGAAAATCGATCCGTTTTATGCCCAATAAACACAAAATAAATCACCAAGTTATCTTTGAGGCGAAGAAGAAGAAGAAGCTGTGTGTGGTGAGTTGGGAAATTTATTTGTTTCTTTTTCTTTTTGCTGGAGCTGGATGTTGCGAACATGGTTTTTTTTTATGTGACCATAAAAAGGAACACCGTCATATTGACGTTCCGAGATGGCAGCTACGGCAACAGCAGCAGCAGCAGGAGCATGCCAACGGCATTTAGGTCTTGACAATATTGTAAATGTGCTAAACCTACTACAGCTTACAAGCCGAATTCCCCTCGTTGGACCGTGTATCTCGAGGGAGAATCGTCAATCAAATTCAATTTGTCAGCGATCTGTCAACAAAGATTATCTGAATTAAACAGATTTTTTTACTTTTGTGAATATTTACTCTTCGCACTATGTGTTATCTGAAAATAAGAAAAGAGAGAAGGAATATAAATAACAAAAAGGTGCCATGCAATAAACCCAAGTGTCATTTTAAGTCTAAAGTCTATTAATAAAAGAGCAAGCTGATTTTTCACATTTTCGTTCAAAAAATCGTTAAATCCGCTAAAGAGAAAGTCGGTTGTTGGTAAAATTTGTTTTCACAAAAACAAACTATGTATGTGATTGTTAGGACGAAGGACCCTGAGGCTACGAAATTTCAACGAAATATGTCATTGCGATGAACTCGATAACACTGGGTGACGTTATTCTGCATGAGTTTACGAACTTACGACCAGCATATTGGATTAGATCGATTAATAGTATATCCATATACCCTGCCATAAGACCAATGAGGAAAAGCCTCTATAACTTTAAAATAAAAACTGTTTTAAGTGGGGACTTTATACTTTTTGGAAAAAAAAAACTTTCCATATAACTGTTTTTCTACTATTTCCACTTTCTAACTAACAGATTGTGATATAAAATTTTAAACGGGGCTACAAATATTCAGTGGGTGGATTTAACAAAAAAAAAATATAAATTTAGGTTAGGTTAGGTAAGAAGGGGTAGTGATGATGACACGACGGCAAGCCCCATCACTCTACGAGGATTTCTGTTGATATACATTGCGCTGTCCAGGATGCAATTTAGCTAGGTAGTGGAGAGAGGAAAAGGAATGGGACGAAATGGAAAATTAGATACGGAGGGCATCCCTGATCCATCCTGATGAATTCTGAATGAACTGCAGGATAATATTTAGTGGTTCATCATAATTGCGAAAAAGTATTCTCAGAACTCGGTGGGCTGTATTCAAATCTGTGCTGGGCTGGAGCATATGCACAATGGGAGAGAGATAAATCCTCTTCTGCATCCTCGTCCCAGCACCCTGTACACAAGTTAGATGTGCTGATGCCCTTAATTCTGGTCATGTGGGTTCACATTTTAAGTTGAGACCCTAGGATAAATACCCCGATTTAAAAAACTCAGTGCATTGTAGTTGAAATAGACAGATAAGGTACTGCGTAAACTTCATTTGAATGTAAAAACTGCTTCGTCTAGGGAAAACATAGTTTGTTTTGTATATCTTTAGTTTGGCGAGATAGAATACCAAGTATAGCAACTGTGTTCAATCATTGACAAAATATTAACTTTGCTGGGGTATATACTGATGTATTAGATACTTGCTGATGTGTTGGATACAAGGATATGGATATTCATTCATTCACAATCTTCGACACCCACTATATGTTACTCTCATTCCAACTATAAAAATCCTACAGACGACCTTGCCGAGATATTGCAAGGCTTAATTTAATCAAAAGTCACCAATTTCTTATCACCTCTTTTTGGTTATTCTTATTTTCTTCTAAGAAATTGATTAAAGGTAGGCATGGTCGAAACCCATTTGCATCACTCTTCAATGACAACACTTGCAAATGATAAAATTGTCTTATCAAAATGGGTTTTCTGTTCGGGCAACGTTCCGTGTGCTTCGTAGATTTAAGGTCATCTTCAGCGATGAGGCCCATTTCTGGATGAATGAAACAAAATTGTTGAATTTGGGACGATACCAAATCCATATGAGATCCAAGAGCGTCCAATACATCCTGAAAAAGTCACTGTTTGGTATGGATTTTGAGCTGTCGGCGTCATCAGTCCATATTTCTTTAAGAACGACCGACGTTGGCCAGGCCATCACCATCAACATTGGTCGATGATAATCAACTTCTTTTGGCCTGATAAAGGGACATCAACGACATGTGTTTTCAACAGAACGGTGCTACGTCCCACACAGCTCACCCCACATTGGAAATTCTGCGCACGAGCGATTCGATGGCACGATGGTATGGTCATCTCACGGGGAGGTGCTGTGAACTTTAGACTTTTTCTTGTGGGGTTTTATGAAGTCGCAGGTCTTTGCGAATAAGCCACAAACCACAGCGGCCCCCAAAGTTAACATAACTCATGCTATCGGTCAATTTCAGCCTGATTTATGCGCCAGAGTCATGGAAAATTGGACATTTCGGATGCGCATCACCCAGAAATGCCACGGCGTATATTTGAACGGTGTTAAATTCCACATTATAATCGCACCGATAGGACTTTCAAACGAATAAAAAATGTCGGTGATTTCTTACACACACTTTGTTTTAATTAAATTTAAAGATAGGAAGTGCTTAATGAAAGACCCGTTTCCATTTCAATAAATTATTACTTGACTAATACCGAGATGATAAAAAGTTTGAATTTTTTTTTTTAAATACCGAGACGAGACTTACAATTGCTTGGAAGGTGTGGTCCAACCTTCTAAAGGATGTTTTTTTTTAGACGCGTGGTTTTTAAAAAGGAATAAAACACGTAGGTATAATTTAATATTATGGCCAAGTGATTAGCTTGATTATAAAGAAAATTGTTTGACGTTATGTTTTAAAATGATTTCGGGCAAGTGGCGGCCGCGACTGGCTCGAATAAATTCCAGACGAGAAGCCCAATTTTCGACCACTTTTTGCAGCAATTGAGGCCGTATATCAGCAATAACGCTCCGAATATTCTCTTCCAAGGCGTCAATTGTCTCGGGCTTATCTGCGTAGACAACCAACTTCATACATAACCCCACAAAAAATAGTCCATCGGTGTTAAATCGCCATGATGCTGGAGGCCCCGCCACAGGCCTCTACAAAGCGAGATAATGCACTCACCAAAAGTTTCCTTCAATAAATTGATTGTTTCGTTGGCTGTATGGCATGTAGCGCAATCTCGTTAGAATCAAAGGTCGTCCACATCAACATCCTCCAATTCAGCCATGAAAAAGTCATTAATCATGGCTCTATAGCGTTCCCCATTGACTGTAACCTTATGGCCGGCTTCATTTTTGAAGAAATATGGACCAATGATTCTCTCTGCACATAGAGCACGCCAAACAGTGACTTTTTGAGGATGTAACGGCACGCGTCTCAACAATGGCTTGTTGATTATGATCACTCCAAATACGTCAATTTTGCTTATTGACGTATGCATTCAACCAAAAATGAGCTTCATCGCTGAACAAATTTTTCTTGTGAAAATCATAATGGGTGGCCATCTCGTTTTGGACCCATTTGGGCACAATTTGGAAGCTTTGTTCAAGCGTCAGTCTACTTATTATGAAATGGCAAACCAAACTGAGCATAAATCAAGTGACGCCTGTCAAAAAGACTAACTTTGAAAAAAGTATTGCCATATTGAAAACCACACGTCTAAAAAAAAACACCCTGTATTATGTGCTTGAGTCATTATTTCAATACAGTTCTTCTTGTTTAGCTAACTCGTCACGGTAACGTAAATGATCAAGCCTAAATGTACAGGTAAAGATCTTGGACGTGTAAAACATAATCTTGTTTAGTATACCTTACCAACCCTTCAGTTTCGTTCAATTGACGTTCGCCAAAAAAAAATCCCCTACGTATGTATGATCTTGTATACATAATATACCTACATTTATGCGAGTATAAATTATCATAACCATAAATAATTTTCAAATTATCCCATAATTCTCTGAAAGCCTTAAACTTATTAAATACCGTCAACAATGTTGGAGTTTGCATTTCAATGCCTTGTCTGAATGCATCAAAAACTTAGCCTTATTGCAATTTGTTTCACTCCATGATTCCTTTACCTTTTACGAGCAAACAGCAAATTGCTGAAGAAGTTTTCCATAACTCTTCGCTGCATAAATTATTCATGGAAGAATTAATTAACTCAACCCGCACTTCCAGAATCAATAAGGAAGCCAGCTAGGCGCACAACCTAAATATAATATACAATATACAACAACAATAAATTATTAAACTTCAATTCGTTTATTCATTAAATCATCTCGCTATCTGACTCTATATCGCCCGGCCGGCCGAGCCAAAGCCATCCATCTCACAATGATTGAATGACAAGGTCATAAATTCCATTCAACAGTGCCCATAAAAACTCCCGAATACAAAAATGTTTTGACAACGCAGCCACTTACTACATCCACCACAATCACGAGTTCCAAAAAAGAAGAAGAAGAAGAAGAAAAAAAAACTTAAAACTAGTTCATCAACCTGCGATGGCAGATACATCTCATTTCTGTTGTTGTTGTTGTTGTTGTTTTGATGACAATTAACATTTGTTTCCAGTCAACGCTCCTCTCAAATCTCAACGCTCAAAAATCCATCTCCATCCTGAGATGATGCTGGAACTTAAAGGTCTGATAGATAGATAACCATAAAGCCACACAGTCATCCCTAAACAAAGGTGCTTTAAGTCACAATCACAAAACTTTGGGATTGTCCCATTCTTTGATATAAAAATTAACCCGCAACAAACTGCCAAAAAAGTGTTAACATAAAATTTTTAAATGAAAACACACATTTCAGATTTCGGCATCCGTTCCGAAGCAGCACAGCAGCGATGACAATCTCTGAAAAGCCAACAATACCATGGTATGGGGCAAGGGGAGGGCAGTCGGGTTATATGAAAGTGTGTCTTTGCCGTTGCGCGAGGCATAAATAATGCTCCATTTATAGGTCGGGTGTGCCGCATTGGAGTAGGTATACCTTCGTAGGTATGTACCTACCTGTTCATTGAACCAAACCAACAGCGGATCTACAATATATGTACAAGCAAAAGGCGATAAGTTAATAGGGGGCGACGAAATGAGGAGTTTATGTTGTAGGAGGTAAATTAGAGAATTTTTTGCTTTAGGATAGCAAATACATTATATAGAAAAACCGACCAGACGAAATTAAGTACCATGACGGAAGCGATTTCATCCCATAGGAGTTAAAAATTCAATCGAAATCGTAAAAAATGTCTACGATTCGCCGTTGACAAGCGACAAGCGTTATTTTATGCAAATTTTTAATATGGTTAACTTTCGAAGCTATTAACTTGGCTTCCAGGCGTTTTTTTTTTTTTCAAGCAATGGAGCATGAAGGACAAATAATAGTCTACATTTTGTAATAAAAACAAATGGAGAGGATGACTAATAAGCTAGGAAAGTCTGCAGACATATCTAATTAATTCGATTTTCGAATTTGTTATCTCAAAAGTTGATGAAAACTTTGAATATCAATATATTCCTACAAGACAACTTTGCCACACACCATACTTATGTCCCCAAAATATTCTCGGTGGATATTAGTATTTACTTTAAAGGGTGTTTGCTTAGACGTGTGATTTTCAATTTGGCAATACTTTTTTCGAAGTTGGTATTTTTGACAGCTGTCACTTGATTTATGCTCAATTTGGTTTGCCATTTTATAATAAATAGCCAAACGACCATAAAACGCGTCGCACGTTCGGTAAATGGGCCCAAAACAAGATGGCCACCGATCTCGATTTTCACAAGAAAATTTTGTTCAGCGATGAAACTCATTTTTGGTTGAATGGGTACGTTAATAAGCAAAATTGTCATATTTCGAGTGATCATAATCCACAAGCCATTACATCCTTAAAAAGTCACTGTTTGGTGTGCTCTATGGGCAGAGGGAATCATTGGTCCATATTTCTTCAAAAATGAATCCGGCCATAATGTTACAGTCAATGGGGAACGCTATAGAACCATGATTAATTACTTTTTCGTGCCTGAATTGGAAGATATTGATATGGACGACCTTTGGTTCCAACAAAACGACACTACATTCCATACAGCCGATGAAACAATCAATTTATTGAAGGAATTTTTAGCTGAGCGCATTATCTCGCGTCGTGGGCCTGTGACCTGGCCTCCAAGATCGTGCGATTTAACACCGCTGGACTATTTTTTGTGGGGTTATGTGAAGTCGCTTGTCTATACAGATCAGCCCGAGACGGTTGACTGGTCGAAAATTGGGCCACTCGATTGGAATTTATTCAACCCAGCCGCAGCGGCCATTTGCCCGAAATCATTTTTAAAATATAATGGCAAACCCTTATCTTTATAATAAAGCTAAATTCTTGGCTATAACATTAAATTATATGCGTTTTATTTCTTCTTGAAAACTTCACGTCTAAACAAAACACCCTTTACACAGCTGTTTTTTTGAAAAATTGTGTTCAGCGATGTGGTTCATTTATGGCTCAATGAGTATGTCAATTATAACTGAAACTGTCGCATTTGGAGAGAAGATATTCCACATGAGATTATCCAAACGCTCACATCTGGCTATTACTTACTTACTTACATAAGTTGGAATTAAGGTCCGGAGTGGATCAGGGCATCAATCAACAAGCTTCTTCCAGCAAGCTCGGTCCCTAGCTAGCTGTCTCCAGTTTCGCACGCAAAGTCACGGTCTCCCTCTACTACGCCGTCCCCCAGGGTTTGATTCAAAGACTTTTCGAGCTGGAGCTTTGGTGTCCGTTCGCTCAAAATGACCCATCCACCTCAGTCATTGTATTCTTACCCTTTCGGCTAGTTCAGTGTCGGTGTACAGCTCGTATAGTCTTCTGCTCCACTCACCGTTTATGCAGACAGGACCAAAAATCACCCGGAGAATCTTCCTCTCAGAACATCCTAAAGTGCTCTCATCCGCCTTCGATAAGGTCTGTGCCTCTGCATCATATAGTAGGACCGGGATGATCGTAGTCTTGTACAGGGACACTTAAGTTGATCGAGAGAGGGCTTTGCTACTCAATTTCCTTCTTAGCCCGAAGAAGCAGCGATTGGAAATAGTTTTTCTTTGTTTGATCTCAGCGCTGGTATCGTTGTCTGTGTTGATAGCAGAGCCAAGGTAGACAAAGTCCCTAACTAACTCAAAGTTATAGCTGTCTATCGTAATGTTCTGTCCAATACGTCGGTGTTGGGTGTCTTTTCTTGATGATAGTATAAACTTGGTCTTGCCCTCCTCAATGCTCGCAAAAGACCTACTGACATCTGGCTGTGTTCTTCCAATTACGTTAATATCGTCGGCGTATGCCATCAGTAAATTGACGGACTTTTGAAAGATAACGGGCCAAGAAGCTATAGTCATGCTGAATGGCGAGACAATGGCAATGCTTCCATCCAGAGGGTACAAACTAAGACTGGGCATAAACGAGGTGAAGGTGCGACCGGTAACGGTAGCCAACCTACAACAAAACCGCAAAAATGATGAAAGTGCTACAATTAAACATACAGCATACAGCCTCTGCCACCTTAACCTCTTTTTTGTCCAAGGACAATATTGACATAGCCTGGCGGCAAAGGACTCCGTGAGGGGTTATAAGAGACTCGACCGGCAAAGGACCCAGCGTTCTCCTGCGACTGCAGCCGTCCGACATTGAACTTCCTCACAGTATTTACCTGTTTTTGACCTGGCCTAGATATCTGCAGCCGTACCTTGGCTAAAATGAGGTAGTAGTTCGAGTCAATGTTTGTTCAGACATTCATGAAACTGGACGAATGTCTTGCGTCGATCGCAATGTGATCAATCTGGTTGACGGTTGATTGATCTGGAGATTTCCAAGTCCCCTTGTGGACTTTAAGGTGTGGGAACTGGAACTGTGTACTACCGAAAAATTCACAGTTATACTCCTGCTACTACAACTAGATATACAAATTCTAATACCTGCTAAATGAAATCTTTCAATTTTTCTAAAAGCGACGAGGTCGAAAATCCAGCCCAGAACCTACCGATGGAAAAATATATTGAATGATTGGTGGTAGTATATGCGGTTGCGGAGGTGCTTCGAAGAATAATCCCAAGCCATCTGTACGTACGTACGTACGTATATACTATTTAAATGGGGACCGGTTTTCTGGCCAATTTTCAGCTGCGTGTTGCAGACATGCATCAAAAGTGACATTTGAACTCTTAGTATAGTGATTTTTAATTGAGTTAAAGGCGTTGAATTTAACACATTAAATTTTTGGAGGTTGCTTTATTTTATATCTTAACTTATGCCCACCGCCACGCCACCTAGTAGGTATGTTATTATACCTGTTTAAAAATTTCAGTTTAATTATATTTATTGTCATGGCAGGTGTATCAATTATGTACGTTAAAAAAGAGTGCATCAATTTTGTTTTTTTTTAGCGACGATGTCGTCAATTATTGTATTATGGTTTCGGGAATATTTTCACGCGCTAAGGAGCTATTCTTGAGGCGAGTTATTAATGATTGAGTGTTGTATCGATAATTCTGATCAGGACATGACTTAATTTTTTGGATGAAAATCGGTTAACTGGTTTGAATGTAGTTATTTGGGTCAAATGGATGATGACAAGATAGATTGCACTTTACATTTTGTTAAAAAAAGAACGCATGTACCTACATATCAAAACTACATCAAAAATTCATTTTTCATTTATTACTTTTCTTATGGTTCGAAGATAATTATTAAGGCGTACAGCTCAAGGAGGGTTTCGTCCATTCTTCATCTCAAGACGTGAATATTAATGAGTGATGTTAAAAATTTGTATTGAAAAAAAAAAAAAAAATTAATATGCAATGCATAATTATCTGTCTTGTGCTCTTATAATTCAAGGTTATAAAGTGTCTCAAGGTTAATAGTCAAAATGCAGAATTCGATCTGATCGATCGCAAGCTGGGTCATTTAGTGTCGTAAAAAAAACGAAACACGAAAGGAAGGAAACAAGATACAATACAAAAATTTAAACTATACAGAATTCAATATAGCTATTAATATTTCACGAAACAAAATAAGATCGAATGTTTGAATTACCTGTATTTCACCTGGATTTATATTTCCAAGGATTGTAGAATATTAAAGCCGGTCTCTCAGCTTCTTGGCTGGAGATTATCCTGCTCTGGGAAATTACATGGGAAGAACTTACATAAATAAATGTTTTTTTACTTGCGAATATAGGTATACTAGGTACCTATGTATATGGCAAGTTATGAATTCGTACTAAAAATCGAATTCGAGATTTTGATCAAATTTGACATTACGATGATAGAGAAGTCAAAAAAAAAGTGGGTTTCGCAAAAACATCCGTCTGTCTGTCTGTCTGTCTGTCTGTTCGACTACAGCCTAAACGGATGGGTTGATTTTCTTTAAACTTGGTACCTAGCGTTTTTTGGACATTCCATCCACCCATTTTTTTCTTTTTTTTTTTAGACCAAAACTAACAGTAGCTGTCAAACAAATTGTTTTGGCCAAAAAGGAAAAACTTATTTTTCCCAAAATCTGCTGCACAGAATTTTTTTTCAAAATCAATAAAGTTGACGTTAAATAAAAAAAAATGGTTCAGAAAAATGGTTAGGTATATATATTAATGGCAACTCCCAAAGAACCATTTTTTTGATTTTCGCTTTTCTCGAAAACGGTTCAACAGATTTTTATGAAGAAGAAATATTATATTTAAAATAAAATTGTGTACCGAAATTTTCAAAATAATATTATTTGAATTTAAAAAAAAAAGTTTGAATTTTTTTTTTTTGAAAACTCGATATTTCAAAAACGACTTGGTCGATTTTTATTAAACTTGACAAAGAGCATTTTTTTAAAGCTATCTTAAAGAGTTTAGACCAAAATTATTCTTATAATTAAAAATAATGGTACCTCCCATAGTAAAGGGTCCGCCAAATAACTTCTTTTTTTTTTCTTGAAAATGGCGCAAAACATCGAGTGTAGCTTCGGCTGTGTGACACGTAGCGCCGTCCTGTTAAAAACAAATGTTGCCAATATCCTCCTCTTCAATTTTTGTGAACAAAAATTCGTTGAACATGGCCCGATAACGATCGCCATTGACTGTAACGGCCACCCCTTGCTCATTTTCCAAAAATTCCCAATTATGCCTCTGGACCAAAATCCGCAACAAACAGTCACTCGTTTTGGGTGTATCGGCTTTTCAATGTATGCGTGCGGGTTTTCTGTGCCCCAAATGCGACAATTTCGCTTGTTTACTACCCGCCAAGATCAAAATGAGCTTCATCTGAAAAGATGATTTTTTTGGCAAAATCGGCATCTTCTCTAAGTCGATCGCAGGCCCACTTAGCGAAGCGTATACACAACCATATTCGTTCAGCGGCAGGATAAAACTAATTATCTGTCAAATCAGACATGAGCTAAGTGTTAACATTCAAGAACCATTCATATCTACTCTACTTAAAATAAGTTTAAAAAAAAAAAATAAATATTTTTTTAATGCAATATTGTTACTATTAAGAAGCACAAGAAAGATAAATTTTAATAAAATCGGTTCAGCCATCAAAAAGATATACGCGAATAACCCAAAAATAAGACAAAAAACGTTGAATTTTTATTTTTTTTGGCAAATACCTGAAACGCAGTTTTTATACAATTATTTTAGTTATTCTATGTAGGTACAAAGTTTAATCGAAATCCCTATGGCAGTTTTCAAAAAAAAAAAAAAAAAAATTCCCTCTAGGGAATCACATAAAAATACTCTGTACCAAATTTGAAGCAAATCTGACCACCCGTTTAATGCTGCAAATATTTAGAACTGAAGCTGGAGCTGCAAAAGTTGTCAAAAAGTGTCGTTCGTGCTTTCTTAACGTGCCCACAATACAGCTTTCTGACAGTCTGAATGCAGAATCACTGCAAGTAAATTTGTGTTTTTTTTAAGTGGACAATTTGGTGTGTCCTAACAATTTAGGACTTACTTTGATTAAGTAAGCACACATTTTCTAGTTAAAATAATCCTCTGTTAGTACTTTACTCATGACATATATTTGCTCAAATGGTAAATATAATTATAACATTTTTTTTTGTGTGACCATTCGCTTTTTTCCTATTTTTGGGGTAACGGGGCCAAAAGGTAGGCAAATTCGATGTCCTTATACATGATGAGCAAATATATCCTGGACACTCTGGAAGTGGTCCTCTCCAAAAGATGAACTAACTTATCCGTGGAGCAATGTTTTAGGCTCCATTCCACCCCAACACTCTTTTTTAAAAGAGGAACCTTTTCTGTACAGGAGCTAAATGCAATATTTAATTGAAGCTTTTTGTTTTAAATTTTATAATTATTATTTTTGAATTCTCTATTTATTTTTTAAATGAATAATTTTTTGCTTTGCTAAAAATTCTTATTTATGTTTTTTTATTAATAATTTTTTTTTAATAAATGATGTTCTTTTTATTTTTTTTAAATTTTTTTTTATCATTTTAAGGAAATTTTTAAAAAAATGTAAAAAAAGTGGAGCAAAGTAACCCCGTTTTACGGTAATGAACAAAAAAAAAATAAGTAGAGGTATCCTCATTATTTAAAATATAGACCTAATACAAGTAACATTTATTTTATTATACTTTCCTGAAGTAATAGGTAAAGATTTGTTATATTAAACTGTTTTTTGTTTTAAATAATCTCTGAACTCTTTATACAGGTCATTTCATAATTAAATTTAATAAAGGGTTTTCCAATAAGAGGTGTTATTTTGATATTCAAAGAAAAATGGAATTTTTTGAGATAAATGATCGGATGTTTATTTCATTATAAAGAGGAAGGTATGCCGTTAATAATGGAACACAACATCAGCCAAATGGCCACCACGACCACGCTTACAGGACCATATCCTTTTTATGAAATTTTCCATAACCAAATCGCAAAGTGGCTGCCCTATGTCCTCGATAGCCTCACGAATTCCATATTTGAGGTCTTGAATCGACGCTGGGCTGTTGGCGTAGACCTTATCTTTCACGTGGCCCCAAAGGAAGAAGTCGCAAGGTGTTAAATCACAAGATATCGGTGGCCAATTGTGATCCCCTCTTCGAGAGATAACACGGTCCGGAAACTTTTCCCGTAAAAGATCGATGGTTTCATTGCTTGTGTGGCACGTAGCGCCGTCTTGTTGAAAGTAAACGTTGTCCAGATCAATACCATCCAATTCCGGCCATAAAAAATCATTAATCATCTCTCGATAGAGCAATCCATTGACCGTAACTGTTGCTCCAGCCTCATTTTCGAAAAAGTAAGGTCCAATGACCCCGCCGGACCATAAACCGCACCAAACAGTCACGCGTTGAGGATGGAGAGGCTTTTCAACAATAACTCTTGGGTTTTCCGAGCCCCAGATGCGACAGTTTTGCTTGTTGACGTAGCCTCCGAGGTGGAAATGGGCCTCATCAGTCAAGATGATTTTTCGATGAAATTCCGGATCATTTTCATGCATTTCAAGGACCCAATCAGCAAAGACACGACGTTGTTGATGATCAGCCGGCTTGAGTTCTTGTGTTAACTGAACTTTATAAGCTTTAAGACCCAAGTCTTTATGCAAAATACGGTGTAATGACGTTTGTGGAATGCCTAATTCCAAAGAACGACAAGGAATGGGTTTTCTTCAAGACTTTGGGCTACAACAGCAATAACAGCAACAGCAAGCAGTTGTTCTTGAGCGACGTGCACGGGTTTTATTCTTCACATCACTAACTTGTCCCAACAGCTCGAATTTGTCCACCAATTTCTGTATTGCGGTCCGACAAGGTCCTTCACGACGACCCAAAAATGTTTTAGTTTTACGAACCGTCTCTGCCAAATTTTCGCCATTTTTATAGTGAATTTTAATAATTTCAATGCGTTGTTGAAGCGTGTATCGTTCCATTTTTATTAATGGCGTAGTTTCTACTTGTCAAATGTCAAAAAATGACAGCTTCAAAAGTGACAGCTACCGAAATAGCGGGCTATTCAAAATAACACCTCTTATTGGAAAACCCTTTAGTTAAAATAGATTTCGTTTTATTGACTTTACATTCAGTAAATTATTTTGGTTTGGTTAGTTCTTCGTTTTTGTTTCAACAAAATTAAATAAAATACTGAACAATTAATGAACAGATTTTGAAATAATGAACATATTTATGTTTTTGAATGCAAAGTAATTCATAATGAACACATCTATTTCGAAAATTGAACAGTTCGTTATAATAATGAACGGATGGTCACCGTAACTATAGAGCAAGTAAAAATAGTGAGCCTTCAATTTCACAATAATTATTTAAATGTGCATTTAATTTATTGTAACCATTTGATAAGATTATAAGCAATATAATTTCAGTGAATAGTTGTAAAAAAAACAATTGTGCCCTTAGCCAAGTAAAAACAAATGCAATTCAATAATGGAAAGAAGAATTTGGAGCTCAAAAAGTATGGACGTCTTAAAATAAAATCAATCGTCTTTAAACACTTAGACACGAAACTCTTCTATTTCTCACATCATATTTAACCAACTGACTGTTAATTCATACAACACTCTTCAATTTTTGTAGGAGGTATATTTCTTTTTAAACGACCGTGAAAAAAACTTTTTGTTGAGAAATATTAAATCTTCCTAGTGTGTGTGAAAATACTTGTAAATCTTGCTAAAAATTAAAGATTTCATTTGTCTTGTAAAATTGATGTTCTTTTCGAAACAAAATTAATTTTTTTCTACACAGAATCTAATAAAGAATAAAAATTCTGAAACGAATTATGTCAAAAATAAATAGGAAAAAAATAAGAATTTATTCTAACCGAACCATGTGAAATAAAGCTTTAGGACTTTTTATCTCTGGTTTGCATTTATACAAACTCTCACTTTTACCCAAATAATTGCTTATGCTGCATTTACACGACTGACAAACTGGCATTATTCTGGCATTTAACTGTCAAAAAAATGACAGAACAATGGAAAAATTCATTCTTTTGGCAGTATAATGACAGAAAAATGCCAATTTGTCAGTTGTGTAAATGCAGCATTAGTCGAAGAATTAAAAATTAACTAACTCCCGCTTTTTCTCATGGGGAATGGGTTCATTTTGATTTATAGTTCATAATGAATTATACTGATGGTCTAAACGTGTCAGCATTTTTTCTGCCAGCCAATTCTACTATCCATAACACATATTGGCATTGGATGCTTTTCAAAAAATAAATTTTGTTGAAGAAGATATTAGTTTCGTTTATTTATATACACTTTAATAGATAACAATTACTTTTGCCTTTTTCTTTAGGTATTTATATTTAGGTACCAAGACGACCGAAAAAATAATAAAATTAGGCGTATCATAAAAACAAACTCTGAAAATGTCATCAAAATCGTTAGAGCCGTTTTCGAGAAACCAATTATTATATATAAAGGGTGTTTTTTTTTGACGTGTGGTTTTCAAGAAGAAATAAAACGCATGTAATTCAATGTTATGGCCAAGAATTCAGCTTTATTATAAAAGATAAGGGTTTGCCATTATGTTTTAGAAATGATTTCGGCCAAGTGGCCGCCGCGACTGGCTCGAATAAACTCCAGCCGAGAGGCCCAATTTGCGACAGCTCCAATTGTTGCGCGCGATGGCAGATGGATGCATTCGGGTCTTCTTTGATACACTCTGCTCCACAGCAGCAAAAGCGTTTTCGGTGCGCACTGTATGGTGTCTCTGAGGATCCTCATTATCCACTAGAGTAAACGTGGTGTGGAACCGATCCATGTTTGCTTGAATTATCGACTCTGCTGGGCGATTATTTCGACCGAATATTGGACGCAGTGTGCGATGCGTCGAACCATTATGTTGGTAATAAAATTGAACGATTTGCAAACGTTGTTCAGGAGTAAGTCTATTCATTATGAAATGGCAAACCAAATGGAGCATATATCAAGTAACAGCTGTCAAAAAGACCAACTCCGAAAAAAGTGTAAAAAAGTGATTGAAAACTACACGTCTACACCCTTTACAATACAAGAATTGCTATTTAAAGTAATCAGATTACTAATTTACATATTTTATGTATACCTACATATAATGAAATTTAAAGGCTGCTTTAACTTTAAGAATACTATTTTTTTTTTTAAACATCCGTCGCACAAAATTACAGTAGGAATATTTTATTTCCGTTATTATGAAGTTCTTTGACATTTTTTGAAGCAGGTAAGTGCGACTTTGTGTGGTGCATTTAATTTAATTTGCTTTCGTGCTAAGGAGCTTCTAATTGGCTTGCACCATCACAAATCGATTTGTCAATGTCGTCAGATTGTTAGTGACCCTGAGTATTGTGTCATCACCGAGGTTTTACAGTTTTTTTTTTTTTTTTGCATTTATAAGCACTCTGAATGGTTTTCACGTCATTCACTTGAATTGGCAAAAGCAAAATATAAAACACACACACAATGGGCAATAAAAATATGAAACCATGTGTAGAAAATAAGTACGAAGAATTTCACTAAAATTCTCATTTGAGAATTCGGACTTCAATCTTATTAACGAAATCTCAATTTAGCCAAAAAAAAAAAAACAGATAAAATTTAATTTGGACTGACACAGATTTGTACAGTGCAAACTAAAAGCAATTTTACGTTTCAAAGTGCGACATCAATCTCGACGCAAATTCATTGTTCTTTTGGTTTTATGTGACTGAAAAGGAGGGAAGAGCAGATAAATTTGGCATTTTGTGTGTTCTGGTTCTGGATTATGGAATTTCATGAATATAGTAAAGGTGACTCCTCTGATTTTTTTTTTGGTGAGATCTGCGAGATTATCCGCAAGAAAATTTTATACACATTATACATCAGGTAATTGAAACTTCTACATACATATATAAACCGGTATAAAAGCTTGAAACATAAGCTCAGAAGTTATCATTAGCATTTGAAGTTCACATCGGGCGAAATGTATCTGAGAAATATTTGCTTTATTCTGTTGGCCTCTGTTGGGCCTTACGTCATTGGAGGGGTTCAAGTGTTCGGTGGTGCGCAAAGTGCAAACCCGTCTTGGAATCATGGTAGTGTTGCAGAAGCCGACAAGGATTATAAGCAACCTCAGTATCCAACGCAGCAAAGTCCTCAATACACATCGGAATATCCTTCGGAGTACACCCCATACTATCCACCGCAATACACACCGCCATATCCAACACAAGCCAGACCCCAGAATCCGTCTCAATTTAAGCCGCCTTTCCCAGCCCCGACAAAGCCTCGGCCATCAACGCCACCGGCTCACCATCAGCAACAACCGCATCCAGTCCATCATCATAATGAAATTCTAAATCCGTTCATAAAACCAACCGCGGTGACCCCAACCCTGACTGTGGAGCAATACAGCCACAGATTTCCCGATGGCAGTTACGAATTTAGGTAAGAAATTGAATTCTATTCTAACTGGTAATCTTCTTTGCTTACGCAAAATTTCAGATATGAACTCCCCGATGAAACTGTTCGTTATGAAAGAGGCTACTTCATCCATTTCCATCACAAGAAGAGCATAGTTGTTAGAGGCTTCTATTCGTACAGACTTCCTGGAAAGGGATATTTGACAGTGTTCTACACAGCCGATCATTTTGGATTCCGACAGGATTCATGTAAGAAGTTGTTGATTTCGAAAGTTTTTTTATTTTTTAATATTTTTTTTTTTTTTTTGAATTTCAAAGATGGAATCACACAAAATCGCCCTCAACTGCCACGTACTTTGGGTGAGAGGAGAATTTTAGCAGATGAAGAGTCGCTTGATATTAAATCGAGCATAAATGAAAATAAATTACAATGATTGACGATTTTTTTTTAACAGCCATGTTTGAAATAAATACATTTTTAACTGTAAATGGATGCCAATGAGCATTTTTTTTAAATTAAATCGAATTGCCACAATTTTTTTTTCAATGCAGAAACTATTCTCTCAAATTATGCAATACACTATAAAACAAAATAAGCGGAGGTGAGAATGTGCAGATTGTACGATTGTGAATGTGATGACGTCTGCAACCATCCATTAAATAAATCTGATCTACATAATATGATCCAATGCAAGTTTAGTGCTAAGTGAGGAGGATTTCAGAAAGAACTATAGGATTTCCAAGGAAATGTGAGGAAACTCGTGATAGCAATTGTTGAAGATGACCTCAATGGGGATACCAGAAATGGACATAATACAACAGGCACAACACAAAAAATTGAAAATTGATAATATTTTTGACAGAAATATAATATAAACAAGAGTATTGTTAGGTGTGTTTGGTAGCGTGAGCTTTTTTTTCTTACAAATTATCACAATTTGCTGTCAAAGCTCATACAAAAAAAAAAAACAAGTTTGCTAAACTTTCAAGTTACCAACGAGGCAGATGTCTCATTGTAGTAGATTTTTGTAAAGGATTTTTCGTAAACGTCACTTTACTATTGCACGAACATTTTGTTTTTATTGTTGAAAATTTTTAACCCGTTGCTTAACTCTTAATCCATGGTGTAGCAAAAGTTGGAATAAGCGATTTTTTAATAATAGGGCTGTAAAAATTTAAAAAGAAAAACTAAGATAACCGTGAGGATCACAACTTTTAATAAGAACAAAAGTAACTTGTTTTGTTTGGTCAAAATTTGATTTTATTTAATTTGGATGAATTTCGGGTCAAATTCGACCCATCCTCAGAAATACATAATTTAGTTTAAAAAAAAAAGGAAAACATTATCAAAACAAAATAACAAATGTCATGCAAAAAGTTAGTTGTTAAATTTAAATAAATAGTACAAAAGAGACTAACATTAAACTAAATCGAACAAAGGTGATGTGTATGTAACAACTTTTCTAAGCATCAAGACATCTTGAATTTTTGACATTTTTTATTATTCGGACATTCTCAAAGGTGATGTCGAAGTGGTTGCTGCTTAAGGCATTAGCAGCTACGGTAAATCGTGTAATATTACGCGTCAACGAGCCACATAGTTCGTTCAGATTAAGAAATAAGCTAAACACATACGAATAAAAATTATTGTGTTGCTTATGTATTCGAAAACTACTTAACCGATTTTGCTGCAATTTTAAAAGTCTGTTTCAATTAGCAGCGTGATGTTTTAGAAAGTATGTTGAGTTAAATCTGTCAACTGATGCCACAGCAGCTTCTATCATATTTTAGTTTTATCCTTTAGAAAATTAAAATTTTGTAGTCTCTTGAGCCAACAATCATGACATGTGTATCATTTATACGCATAACTTGCGTCTTTTACTGATGCCACACCCACTTTTCTTATAGTTGACATTTGTTCTTATAGGTATATACATTTAAATTTTTGTTTTAAATTGAAATTGTGTATAGTTTGACAAAGGTTCAATTGGTGGCGCTGCAAACGTGGCAAGTTTCAGCTATAGTAGATATTAGATTAGCAAAAAAAACTGTGTTAGTGCCGGGACTCACGATTAATATGTGTAAACATCAACGTGCCCGGATCCAAAACGGACTTGTTTTTGCTTGAAGGGGATCTTAAGATTTTTTCACTGAACGCACCCATCCTAGTATGCAGATCGTAACGTTGCACACCGTATCGTTGCACCACGTAACGTTGCACACGAACGTTCACGTTTTTTTTTTCACTCTACCGCCAGCATAGATGTTTACACATCAAAAAAAAATTATTGTAAAAGTTGGTACAATAGAATGAAAGATCTTACTTATAAATAAATGTAATAAATAAATTTAAATAATTATAATTATTATATATTTATTCATAAAATTTATTGAAAATGGAAAAGAAGCATGAAAATCGTTCTTCAAATTGCTAAAACAACTCCTAAAATGTTTGTATATATAAAAACGAAGAACACCGTGCAAATTATTTACAAAAAAAAAAACTGAATTTATGGACAAAAAAAAATTCAAAAATAGTTGAAGCGGTTTTCTTAAAAAATAATTTTATATTTGTATATTTAAAGAGTCAAAAGTCCCTCTAAAAATTGACTTTTTGTTTTATACCAAAATCATTCGAACCATCAAAAACATATACGTGGAATACCCCATTCGGTTGTGTGAGAAAAACCTATAACACCAGTTTCCTTACAATAGACTTGGTTATAACAGGTATAAAGCTTAATCAAAATCGTTGGAGCCGTTTACGAGAAACTGTGAAAAATACAAAATATTTGTATGGCAGCTATACTCGTTTCAAATGAGCTAAAACAAAAATTCTAATTTTTCCTCTAGGGAATCCCATGAAAATGCTCTGTACTAAATTTGAAGCAAATCGGGCCACCCTTTTAGGCTCTACTTAATATGAGAGTTGACGCACTAGACGCATAAGCCGACGGATGACATTTTGTTCTACACGAAAGCAATACTTGCCCTTTCTATTGAGCAAGTAAAAAAAATTTTTGTTGATATTGTTAATTATTGCATATAGTATAATAAAGCCATTATTTCCAAAAATTGCATAAGCACGTTTTCAAAATGTTGATTTTACAAACCAAAATGTTTAAATCCAAAAAAAAACAAATACCTACATATATTTTTTGAATATTTTTTAATGCAATAATTTTCAATTAAAAAGGACTTCTTGAATAAAAGTTTTAATCCAAATTCATAAAATTGTTCCAGGTTGTTCTAGGGCTTTTCTAAATTGATCGAGGATTTCGTTTCATAAAATTGATATTTAGTATGAAAAATTTCAAAAACATATGCCTCCCCCCCCCCTATTTTTTAACATATGTAGATATTTATCATCAAAAAATACGAATCAAAAGTTTTTTTTTTTAATTAAGGAACATTGGAGACCTGGAGATTTTTGCGTTTTTGAAAAAAGTTTTAAGAGTCTTTTACAACTTCAATTTTTTGGAGCAATGTTCAGACCGCTTTTTGAAACCTAAAACAAAAATTAAAACGTCGGATTTTCGAAAAAATGACTCTAGAATTGTTTTTCGAATAATGACGCATTGGTTCTCATAAGTGTTGAAAATTAAAGCGACTAAAATATACGATCAATGGTGAAGCCAGGCTGTGATCACGACATTGATTAACCTTGAATGTATGAAATGGCTAGAAAATCCGCAATATTCTGTGGTCGAGATCCCCATAGAGCAAGAACAAAAGTTCAATAAATTTTATCTAAAATTTAGGAAAAATGTCTTTAAATTAATGAAAATTTGATTTCAATTGAAAATTTGTACCGCCTAAGAAGCGGTTGCCATATTTGTTTAACTTGCTTGAAAACCAGAAATCAAAACAACTATGGTTATTTTTTTGCTGAGGGCATTTTTAATGCTGAAGCAAATTAAAGCAAAAGTTAAATAATACATTCAGGCGGAATAACTGGCTGTAACGGAAGCATACAAAATACTCAAACAAGACCCAAACCAAAATCGTCATACTGCAATTCTGACAGACAGTCAGGCGGCTGTTAAGGCCATTGCTGCGGCCACATCATCCTCCAAATTGGTACAGCAATGCCGGGATGAGCTCGAAAGCCTGAATATTAATCTTAGTGTCACTGTTATCTGGGTATCAGGTCACTGTGGCATTGAGGGAAATGAACGGGCGGACGAACCAGCAAGGCAAGGATCAGCCCTTCATAGCTCACTTGCGGAAAGCGTCTGCATTCCTCTCGGAGTTATGAAGGGTAATTTACTCTCAATTTTCCTCACCAAATCCAATCGTAGGTGGAGCAGTCTAACCAACTGCGTTATATCTAGAAAGATGTGGCTCACCTACAATAAAGCCCGAACAAAAGATCTCATGTGTAGACCAAGACAAGACATAGCCAGGGTCGTTGCAACATGCACCGGGCACTGGCCAATAGGAGAGCATGCGCCGAAAGTGGGTATTTCTTACAACACCCATTGTCGTAGCTGTGCGAACCAACAGGAAAAGGAAACATTAGTTCACTTCCTTTGTAAATGCCCTGCCCTAGCCCGTTTTAGGATGCATTCACTTGGAAAGGCTTTCTTTGACAACCTTGACGAACTTTCCGAACTGAAGATCAAAGACTTGATCTCTTTCTTAAACGTGACGAAATGGCTCTGAGACGATATTCGGCTTTTTGCTGTCTAACTCGGAGTTTTAGATTGTTGTTTCACAAACCCATTCCTCAACCATAGGTTCAAACGAGTGTTGGTATCAAAACGGCGCTTTTTGCGCTAATTTTGTCAGCGAGCTAGTCGGCTCGTTGGCAGCCATTCCTACCTACCCTACCTAAATAATACATCTTCTCTTAAAACTTACTGTTAGTAAAATAAAATTAGCTAAAATATCTACAAAAATTGGTAAGGAAAATATTTTGTTTGGAGATTCTAAAACTATAAAATTCGAACCGCCATTTTGAAAACAGTGTTCCAGGGTTGTCGTTTTATTTTTCGAAAAAGCAGTACTTCAAGGACAAAATAGCAGTACATGGCAGTACGCAAGTAAAATACATTTTTTTTTTCAAAATATTATTATTTTTATTTTAAAAATAAGGAACACCAAAATCGGTCCTGTTGATATTCAATAGACACATTTTCAAAATTCAAATGAGCTCTCCACTCAGATTCCAGATCCTCAATGCTTTTGTTCACCGTCATGTTTGGAAATATTATATAGATATGAGTTTTACTAAACATTCACCAAAATTTCTTGGCTTTAGTTTTTGCATTTGCAGTAGAGTTTTGTCATGAAAATTAAATCTTTTTTATAGCTTGGCAAATAGTTTTGTAATATACCTTACTCAAATTGATTTTATTTCGATTACTTGTGTCTGCTTTTTTGCTTTTATTAATGATTAAAAGTAGCCCTAAACGACGAACATACTCGCCGAACTTGTTCGTTTGCGTTATCCCCTACACGTCGAACACATTTGGCGAACAATCATTTTGTTCTGATTCTTCAATGAATAAATATCGATAAAATCGCGGCTGACTTTGGCCATTGTGTTTAATTCGTGATATGCACTCAACGACGCCGACGCACGTTCACAGCAAAATTGAAGTTTGCTCGCGAACATGGCCTTACACATCGAACGCGACAAAATTGAAATTTTTTGCCAATAGTTAATCGTTCGCGAGCCAGCCCCTACATGACGAAAATAAAGCGAGCACTTCCAAGTTCGGCGAGCATGTTCGTCGTTTAGGGCTACCTTAAGGGCCGATGTAGATGTCTTCAATAGGTAATTGCAGATGGTCGACATTTGGATCGATCTCCTAAGCATTAGGCTCCGTTAAATATTCCAATTTAATAAAATTTGACAACGCCTTCAAGAGGCAGCCATATTACGAAAGACAGTTTTAAAAATTTTATGATTTTTCACATCGAAATATTGCTCATTTTTTTTTTATCTGTTGGCTTTTTTTCGCTATGAGAGAAGAAGTGCGTTCAGAGGGCAGTAGAAACAATGAAAAAGATTGATTTGAAATTTTTGTATGAAAAGAATTTCAGGAAAAAAAAGCAGTACTTTTGCCGTGTTGGCAGTACGGGGTTTATAAAAGCAGTACAAATACTGCCATTGCAGTACTTCGACAGCCTTGATTATAACACGCTATTATTTTAGTAGAAAAGGTATTTTCTTAAACTTTTATGCACAAACATTATTGACAACTCTTTTCACTTCAAAGTTACCATCGAAAAACCATGGAAGTTATTTTAAGCTTTATCCCACCCAATATTTATCTGAATAAACAAAATATTACCAAAATAATTTGTTTGGATAAGAAAAAAATGTGCACCTACCTACATTTCAAGTATTATAAGATTAATTTGGTCGAGTTAGTTCCACAAATTTATGTAAATCAATTGTATGGTGACAACTCCACCGGTAATAACCTGAATTTCGATGTGAAAATGAGTTTAAAAAAGATTTCCTTTTATCTTTGCTACAATTATGGCAAGTCGTAAAAGTTTTACAAGTCTTCTTTTATGTATTTATATTGTGTGGCTTACACGAACATATAATAAACCCGCCCTGTTTCAAGTAGTCAACGCAGTTATATTACAGGTGTTTCCATATAATATCTAATTCTCCGTGGATTTATTGTGTTTTCAGAAATAAGTTTTTATTCGATTCTTCCTAAAACCACACGGGCCATTCTGCCTTCTCACGGTCTCATTTTAAACATCGTTTCAAAAAAAAAAAAAAAAAAAAAATTTAACTGCAAGCTTAATTCGAATTCCAAAAAAAAAAAAACATTAAGCGACTTTTAATAGCTCTTTACTCACAACTCACAAGTGATCAAGACGGCCTAACAAATTCGATTGTAAATTCATCTGCTTATCTCATGTGTCAATCCACTGCAGCAGTTCAGGAAGGTTGATATCTTGAAATTGCCGAATTATCCCATCTAACAGGGAGGATGATTCACATTTCCGCATTAAAAACGTTGAAAACTGTCATCTAAATATAGCAATTTGATGGGGCAATCCCTTAGACAATATAACATACATTTTATTCACGAAAAAAGTGCCAAAGAATTTGAAAGACCCGTCACCCTACTTTACAAATTGCTCCGCCTCAAGTTCTTTGTCATTAAACAAAAAAAAAAAAAAAAGCAAACGACGCAACGAGACTGACACTTGTTCACCCGCGTGACCATTTGGCAAAAAAGAAGTCTCCCAAAAGGCAGGTAGGAAGGTATATATGTATTATGTCCCCAATCATGTTCATTGCAATTTATTGTACCAAAAATACTCCACATAAATTGCAAATAAAATACCGATGGAACACATCGTTCTGACAGGTCACCGAAAGCCCCTTTTGACATCAGCAAAAAAGGACCATGTGTATAACTCTACTTGCTCATGCTCATGTTTTATTTTTTTTATGAGGGTATACTACATAGCGCCGAAAATTGGCACACTGTTCCGATATGAAGCAGCGGCAGTAATAAAAATCTGCCTTATCTGTAACATGTTGCTAACGCGTCCATTCACTTTTTATTTCGCTGACAGGTTCGTCAATTTTGACATGAGCAACCGAACCAAGAGCGAGCCTTTAACTAGAAGCCGCCAAAGGGCAAATACTCGTATGGCAAAACGCTCTATCGCGGTGAACAATCAGGGCGTTTCTCTTCGAGTTATGTGCGTAACTGCTAACTGGTTGGGAAAGATGTGAGCTTTTTAAAATGAAGAGTTAGCTGTCGATGTTGGATTCAAATGGAAATTTAGGTTCCTCATCGGTTACTTGATGATATGAAAGAACCATCACCGGTAGTGTTACCAGTCTATAGGTTTTTTTTTCGAATTCCATTTTCTAGATGGAAAATCGTTTATTTATTTATTAAACAAAATTTAATTGAAAAAATCAATAAACAAATTTTTAGTTTTATTTTAATTGAATTTTAATTCATAAGCTGATGTAATATTTTATTGTTATAAAAAATTGGTCTAAATCATAATAACCTGTCATCGTCCATGGGACGAAATTTTATTATGTCCTAAGCATTTCCCAATGAAGACAGCTGCTGACAAGGGGTGTTAGTCTTTTTTTTCATTTATTAAATTAGCTTCCAATTCCAATGCAACGCCAAATTTTTTCAAAAACTCTTCTTGGATAGTAAATAAATTGTATCTACAGTTGAAAAAAATGTTCTACATACGCCACCCCACACCTCCAGGATTGACTACATTTTTAAAAATTTAAGGGAAAATTCAAAGGCAATTTCAGGACCGAAAGCTTTTCTGATGTCGATATCAAGGTTATTCATTTTGTCTAGATCAGCAATTAATTGATATGTTTGTGTTATAAGTCGCTGCAGCTCAATATCCCATACAATAAACGGAAACAGGACCTTCCAGATAATCGGAATAAGTGCAAAACATTTCATGTATCCCATAACATTCAATACACTCTTACCCCTTACCGTGATCTGCTTATATAAGAAATGATTGCATAAGACTATACTGTGACTCGGACTTAGAGAAATGATATTTAACACTCGGCACCCTGTACAGCAGTGAACCTCCAAAAATTTGTGAAAATTGTCAAACTATACTTAACATAAGTCACATTTTCGTGAATGTCACATATCACGACTGATAGCACACCTACATAATGCCAAGCCAATTAGATAAAATATCTATACTTACCCCATCAGAAATTAATTCAATCCGTCGTTTATAGTCTTGCTGCCCAGATGCCTTTGTTAAATAATTTGTAATTATGTTTTGTAAATTATTTGATTAAATAAATAAAAAGATATTACACAGAATCACTTACTAATTCGCATATGATTTGACAAAAATAGGACGACGAGTAAGTTTGGTCAAGACAGGAATAAATTTTTTGTGAAACTTGGGGTCGGTTTCCCCTGTTTTAGCAGGAGCGTCGTTCTTCTAAAATGATGTAAAAATTAAAAAAAATTGTTAAAAATCAACAATAGTTAATTATAAATTCATAAATAAATTGAATAAAGAACTTCTGAAATTGTTTTGAAAACAATGTGCTACGCACCATTTGATTTTCAATAAATAACTAAACTCTTAATTAAAATTTTAAAAATCGTTCGAGTATTTTTTTTTTGTAAATAAATTCTTTTACATGGGAGCACCAATTGCTTGTAGGTATTTTTTAATTATTTTTTTTGTTAAAATTTAAATTTGAAAACAAAATCATCAAGTTGTTTTTGAAATATCAAATTCTCAAAAAAAAAACAATGTTTAAGCATCCAAAACATGATATTTTTTAAATGTTGATTGGTAATAGATACTTTTGTAGAAGCATCTGCACACCAAATGATATGTAAATTGGTTTGATTACAACATAGGTAGACGATAATAAATATTATAAACTTTTCCATTTTTTAGTAAATCAATTAAGGTGGTTATACCCCCACCAAAGGCTGAGACAAAACCTGCCAGATTTTTAAACCCTCGTTTTAATATATTGGTTATAGATACACACCCATATTTGTATGGAAGATACCTTTATTTTTGGTTTTAAGAATAATATTTGTCTGAAATCTTCTAGATAATATTAAAAACTGCTTTTTGCCAAGTATGATAAAAATCGACCAAGTCGTTTTTGAAATATCGAGTTTTCCAAAAACAATAATTCAAACTTTTTGAAAAATTAAAAAAAATATCTTTTTGTATGAATCATTCTTCAAAAGATAATTGATAAAAATCACTTTAACTTTTTTTGAGAAAAGAGAGAATCAAAAAAAAATAGTTTTGATTTTGAGAAAGATAAGATTTTTCTTTTTGACCAAAAAATTTTCTATGACAGGTACCGTTATTTTTGGTAAAAAAAAAATTAAAAAAAACGTGCTGGGGGGGGATTTGACCAGTCTGTTTAGACTGTAGCCGAGCAGACAGGCAGACGGACTTTTTTGCCACTTTTTTCGTGTTTCCTATCATCTTAATGTTTGATCAAAATCTCGAATTCAATTTTTTTCCCCAATCCATTACTTGCCATTTAGTACCTATGTATGTATATTGTATTTATAAATATCGCAAGTAAAAAAAACTGCTACGCCAGTTTGGAAAAAATCATCAAACCGTTTTTTAATTATCGAATTTTCGAAAAAAATTAAAAATTTCTTAAGTCCAAATATAATTGTTTCGAAAATTTCGTTATTCAATATAATTTATTTATTTATCTCAAGCTACTGTTTACAAAATTTAATTTAAATCGATTTAACATAAAATCGTATAGTCAAAAGGGGGACACCCTGTATATCGCAAGTTAAAAAGTGTAAGTATTCAAAAGGCCAGCTTACCGTTCTCAAATTTGACTACTTGAAATGAAACATTTTAGTTTTTAATTACAAAAACAAGTGTGTGCGATGCAGTCATGCATTTTATATGTCTTCGACTAATGTAGGTATACCTACATCAGGAATCGAACTGTGATGCAAGTTTATCGTTTTTTTACAAAATGAGAAGCGCTAAATTTTCTTTTGGCTTAGACTTTGAGGAACAATAAAATGCTAAGTTAAAAGCTTGTTTGTGTTTGTATATATACCCCTATTTTTATCTGTAACACAAACAAAACCTTACGTGTATATATCCAAATAATTAAATTTAAAATAATTTTTTTAAGAAAATTCAGCCGATGCTGGACTAAGTTGGCTCAATGAAGTCATTCTTAGGTTGACGAAGCCGTTAACTGTAGAAGGTTTTTTCGTTTAACCGCAGTAAAATAGTTTCATTAGTCAACATAAAAAACCCATTACCTAGTTTCTTAACAATTTTTGTTACGTTTGAGTCAATGAATAAAACGCATTTCTTGAAAAAAATATTTCAACGATGACTCAACGAAATTATTTGTTAAATTAGAGAATTTACTTTATAAGAAGCCAGTTATTGCTTTCATTGAAACTCATCATTGAAAATTTTAATGATAAGTTTGATTCGCTAAAATGGCAAAATGAGTGTATATTTTGAAACCTTAAGTTTTAGTTTTTAAGACATAAGAATTTCATTTTGCACGAATAAACTATCTTGAAGCAGGTTTGATTTAAAAAAAAAAATTATAAAAACTGTACCTATGTCATTAAATTTTTGTCTTGTTTCTGTTGATTTTGTTTCCATAATAAAAAAAATATCGATTAGCGATAATTTGTAGAAAAGTATCGATACCATCGATAGTGAAATGTGTCGATTTTTATAGATAACACTATTTCATCCATCATGTTTCATATTCCTTATTTTATTGCTACTCTTTTAACAGTTTTCGAGTAATTTAACAATTTGAAATCCTTCCCACATTTTGATGAATATACATACAAATTTACCATCATAAACAGAGAATCTTTCTTCAGCTGCACTACACGAATATTCAATTCTCCACCTCCATCTTCATTTTTCCTTCCCATTGTGCTTTCGGTATCTTCTATTTAATCCTTTCCTATTATCTCAATCCCTTGCATTGTCTTCTGTTTAAACAATTCGATGGATATTTATAACCCCTTGATTGTTCATCTTATAAAACAAAAGAAGAAAACGCTTATAAATTTGGCTGTCAAAATGACGAACAAAGATAAATAATCAAAACTTAAAGACTAAAGTTCTTAACTCACTCCATCATCATTCAAATCAATTTTAGTACATACATCTCTCATAAGAGGTCAACTACAATAGACTGCTAGTGCTCTGCTCGGCGCCAAGCCCAACCGTTCATTCATCATCCAACAGATACATTTATCGCCCTTCCTCAATCTCGACATACAAAAAAATATCCCAAAAACCAAGTTAAGTGCGGGTTTGGTCAACAAAAAAAAAAAAAATCGCATATAAGCGTGCGCAACCTTTGGGCTCTCGCAAACTCAAGACTCGAGAGTAAGTCCGGAATTCATATAAAAACCATCGCACGGTACAAAGAACTTGTCCAATACCATCGGCAACTTCAACCGCGAATAACGTCTTCAACTCATAAGAATTATGGATAAAAGGATTTGTTTTATTGTGCTCTGTTTGGTACTGAGTGGCGCGGCACGTTCGACCTCGACGCCACCGCCGCTGCTGACGAAACCCACAATTAACCCTTATAGACCTGCAGCTGCCGCAGCGCAGGCGCAGACAAATCCTGATCGACGAGATTACCGCAATCAACCGAGGATAATTGAGCAATTCAACCATAGGAATCCTGACGGCAGTTACGAGTTCAGGTGAGATAATCAGGTGTTAAGAGTGTAAAATGAGATCGCACCGCATCATCACGGACATGCGGCGGCGCGGCGTGTCGCTCTTTTTATTTTCCGCAGATACGAGTTGAGCGATGGCAACACACGCTACGAACGTGGATACTTTTTGAATCGCAACAACTCTCCGAGTTTGGTTGTTACCGGTTACTATGCCTATCGTTTGGATGATGGAAGGTACACCACGGTGTTTTACAATGCAGATCACAATGGTTACCGACAACAGGCCTGTGAGTGATCTTCATGCGTGCGAGAGCTGATGTTTGTGCGATGTTTTATTAATTAAGAAATTTGTCTCGTTTGAATTTAGCAACGACCTCACAAGGATGGCCAGACCTCCCAAGGACCATTGATATACAAGACGAACAACTTGTCCAGAGTGTTGTGGGTACATTATAACCTCTGGGGACAAGACAGGGACAAGGTGCTAGAAATTAACAAAATACAATAAATTGGAAGGATAATTAAGATGCTGAGAGTGAATGTGTATTCTTGTGTAAAACTGTAAATTACTGTGGAAAATAATAAAAATAATGTAGTGAATTAGAAATATCATTGAAGTGATACTTTTCAGTAGGAAATTGAAAGTGAAGAAATCTGAGGGCATTTCTTAAGACTTCGAATTATTTTTAAGAAATAAATGATCCTAAAAAGAGAAGTGGTTGATTCACACGAGAGTGACCTTTTTCCTCTGAAATCTCATGAGAGGTAATGAAATGTCTAATAAATTAATGTTAAACCGATATAATAGTTGGCCATGTGTATAATTTGGTTTTCTTCATGGGCCGCAGTGCAAATTTGATATCCGAAAATCATAACTTCCAATGTAATCCACGTGTCACATCAAAGAGGGTGATTTATTAACAGCAACTTTTTTTCAAAAATATAAAAATAAATTAAAAAGATACATTTTAGCGGGTGATATTTGTTATACCAGCGGAGCAAGGGAAACGTTGCATCACCCTCCTAATTGCGCATTTCATGCTTTAGTTTCAAAACAGATTATTTACAAAATAAAACTTCAAATTTATAGATTCTTTAAAAGGGATATAATCAGACATAAGAAAAGTGGTAGCTGGTGAATTTCTAAAAATATATCACACGTCCTATAGGGAAGAAGTGGGATGGACAAAATACAGATTTCAGGACTTAGTTTGAAGAAAGCATATTAACAAAATATTTACTTTAACTCGATTAAAACAAACATCCATATTCGTTTTTGTTTTCCTTAATGACGGTGAGTACATATATAATAAAGAATTAAGAAATGAAGGAGTGGAAGCAGGCGGATTTGACTGAAACCACTTTCTTAACCTTTTATCATAAGTAATTAAACTCAGAAAATGTTGGTAGTTTTTGAGGTGATACCGGTTACCCGGGGCGACGTGGCGTGGGTTGCTAACAAAAACAAATACGTTGCAATGCAATAAGACCTCGGGAATTAAGGCCCGCGGGTTTTAATTCCCAAAATAAAAAGGAACCACTTCCACGGGCTTTCTTTCCTTCCACGGATAAAAACTGCAAGTTGTGAATAAAAAGTAGAAAATTCACACCGATAACACAGTTTTTTTCCGTGCTTAAGTTAAGCCCCGAGAATTCTCTGCTCTTAGTTAAGCCCCAAGGTGATTGGTTTATGTTGCATTAAAAATATAAATAGCTTAGCCTAAACGACTTTTTGTCCACAAATTTCCCCTGGGCTTGCAAAAAAACACACCTATTTTTAAATTTTACATATCTTCGACAAGAGAAAATGCCCTGTTAGTTGTTGAGTGAATTAGACAGCATTCTTACTGATTATTGTTGCTACATGCTTCCTTTTTACAAGTTTAAACGTAGTGTTATTACGAGAAGTGTTGACTCTTAAATATGTTGATAATTATACAAAGCTCTTCCCCAGTCAGGAAAAATAGGCCCCCAAAAAAATTTTTGAGACGTGGCCCCCAAAAGGCTATAGCTACGCCACTGATTCAGAGCATCTTCTACAACATCCCGGGATATATCTACAAACATAATCCTAAATTACAAGTAGTTGTCATTGCAAAAAGGCTATTTTAAGAACGAATTTTTTATCGAAGTTATAAGCTATATTTTTGGAGCACGTGTTAAGAGCTCTTTAATTTAAGCTTTGTAAAGGGTGTTTTGTTAGACATGTGGTTTTCAATCTGGCAATACTTTTTTCGGAGTTGGTCTTTTTTACAGCTTTGTTATTCTCAGTTTGGTTTGTCATTTCATAATTAATAGACTTTTTTCTTGAGCAACGCTTGCAAATCGTGCAAATTTATTACCAAAATAATGGTTCGGTTCGCACGACGCATCGCGCGCTGCGTCGAATATGCGGTCGACAAAATCGCATACAACCATGGATTAATTTCGCACCACGTTTAATCTAGTGGATAATGCGCAACCTCAGAGACGCGCCGCGCCGTACAGTGCGCACCGAAGACGCTATTGCTGCTGTGGAGCAGAGTATCGAAGAAGACCCGAATGAGTCCATCCACCATTGCGCGCAACAATTGGAGCTGTCGAAATTTGGGCCTCTTGGCTGTTATTTATTCGAGCCAGCCGTGGCGGCCATTTGCCCGAAGTCATTTTTAAAACATAATGGCAAACCCTTATCTTTATAATAAAGCTAAATTCTCCGCCATAATTTCTTTCTTCTTGAAACCCACACGTTTAAAAAAAACACCCTTTACCTTATCAAATTGATCTGATACAAATCTGTATTTCATGAAACAAAAGAAAAAATGAAGATTATGTTAACCATTTCATTACAATCAGCCCTATATCCCTTCATTGCAGGAAATCCGTCGGCATCATTCGAAGAGAGTTATTTCATCGCTCCTAATCGACTTTACGAAATATTGAGCGGGGCACTTGGTTCTAAACTGTCCGCCAAATAACTTTCTTTTTTTTTGAAAATGGCGCAAAACATCGAGTGTAGCTTCGGCTGTGTGGCACGTAGCGCCGTCCTGTTGAAACCAAATGTTGCCAATATCCTCCTCTTCAATTTTCGTGAGCAAAAATTCGTTCAACATGGCCCGATAACGATCGCCGTTGACTGTAACGGCCACTACTTGCTCATTTTCGAAAAATGGCCCAATTATGCCTCTGGACCAAAATCTGCACCAAACAGTGACTCGTTTTGGGTGTATCGGCTTTTCAATGTATGCGTGCGGGTTTTCTGTGCCCCAAATGCGACAATTTTGCTTGTTTACTACCCGCCAAGATCAAAATGAACTTCATCTGAAAAGATGATTTTTTTGGCAAAATCGGCATCTTCTCCAAGTCGATCGCAGGCCCACTTAGCGAAGCGTATACACAACCATATTCGTTCAGCGGAAGGATAAAACTAGTTATCTGTCAAATCAGACATGATCTAAGTGTTACCATTCACGAAATAAGCACTAGTTGAAAAAAAAAAAAACGTTAGATGGCGGACCCTTTATATAACTACTGCAAGCATGCTTTTATTTTCGTAACAGTTCCTTAATTTATAAGCTAATATCCAACCATAGTTTTAAAAATTTAAACCTATGCACTCATTTATCAAGTATTTTGTATTCAAATCACTTTAAAATTGTAATTTTAGTTTACGTTTCCAATCATTTAAAATTGGTATCTTTTTGTTTTTTAAATCATTTTAAATAATTGTTTAAACATTATATAGATATTTATATGAAAACCGTAACCTTGTTCTTGAGAGTTTATCTATATTTACAAGTTGGGATTGGGCAGATCGACTATGCCTGCATATGTTCTAATCAAACTTCGTCAAAAACTAAGAATTGATACGACTTCAGTAACATAGTTGACCAAATCTTGCTTCTTTTTTTATAATTTATAATAATTATATAAATCTTTGATATATCATAGCTATTTTAATTCATAATTTCCATACTAACTGATTTCTTTCTTCAACTATTTACCAAAATTCGTATAGCTTATTAATTTATTCAGCTTCAGTAATTCCAAATTGATATACAAAATCAAGAAATACAAAAAACAAAATAAAACTCAACAAGCGTTATAAGAAGCTATAAATCATTAAATCTATTTTATATCACATTAGTTCCACTTTCAGGCTAACAAGGTACGGTTTAGTCTTTAGTCTATAAATCCCTAATTTATTATTCCGTTTGTATAAGCTATTCGAAATCTACATGTTAAGCGTCTGCTGCTGCGATGCTAACTGATGTTGTTTCTCATCATAAAGCCAAGGTCCAATGGTCAGTGTGTCTGTTTATATTTATATACATTATGTAGGTACAAACGTGACAGACTTTTATCATCAAAATAGATAATATGATATTCAAATTGAGTTATAAAGTTTAGATTTATTATTTTCTTACCAAGTTATCATAGTCGAACACAGTGAGTCATTTTTGATTTATTCAACTGTAATTATTATGTGTTTAAGATTCAGTTTTAAAGTGCGTGGGAATCTCAGAGAGGTAGATAGATACTATAAGTTTAGGCAGGCAGGTATATAGTATTGTTGTGATAAAATCTGTTTGGATTTTTTGTATAATAAATGCATCAGATAATAATAAAGAAAATAAATCCGAGAGTGGTCGGCCGATCTTGCTTTTATAGTTCAAAGCCGTAAGATTATTTGTTTTTGAAATTGTTGCTTGCGGGCAGATTTACAAAGCAAAACGACTTATGGTTTGTATGTGGTTCTCATAGAAAAATTGATTTTTATAAGTCCAAAAACAGAGGTACGGAGGTAAACCTTCCTGTCATTTAAAATTTTTCAAATTCGAACTATATAAAATTCGTTTAAAATACGTGCGACTTCATTTACTAAATACCTATACATAACATATAGCACGTACCTTTGGTATGAAAATTTGTTGTAAGCTGTGAATCATTTATCTATAGACACTTCACATTCTCTCGAATAAATTCTTGCCGAGAGGCCCAATTTTCGACGGCTCCAATTGTTGCGCGCGATGGCGGATGGACTCATTTGGGTCTTCTTCGATACTCTGCTCAACAGCAACAATAGCGTCTTCGATGCGCACTGTACGGCATCTCTGAGGATGCGCATTATCCACTAGAGTAAACGTGGTGTGAAACCGATTCATGTTTGCTTGAATTATCGACTCTGCTGGGCGATTATGTCGACCGAATATTGGACGCAGTGCGCGATGCGTCAAACCATTATTTTGATAATAAATTTGCAGGATTTGCAAACGTTGTTCAGGAGTAAGTCTCATCATCATCATCGTCGGCTCGACAACCGGGGTTCGGTCCTGGCCTCCCTCAACAAATCTCTCCAACCGTCCCGGTCTCGAGCCGCCGCCATCCAGTTGCGCACCCCAAGGCTCCGGGTGTCCTGGTCTACGCCATCTCTCCAGCGCAAGCATGGTCTACAACGCTGTCGTCTACCAAAGAATGTACCACAAAGAACTTTCCGAACAGGTTCATCTTCGCTCATGCGAGCTAGGTGCCCTGCCCACCGGAGTCTACCGAGCTTAATTTTTGTCACGATATCCGCTTCAAGGTAGATTGCGTACAATTCATGATTGTTCAGGAGTAAGTCTATTAATTATAAAATGGCAAACCAAATTGAGCATAAATCAAGTGACAGCTGTCAAAAAAAAAACCAACTCCGAAAAAAATATTGCCAGATTGAAAACTACACGTCTAAAAAAACACCCTTTATAATGATCTCCATATCAATAAAATTATCATCTTGCCTGTTAACCCCAACCACATGATACATGCATCTGTATATAAAACTTTATACATTCACTATATCTAAAGCTATTCACAGTCACAGAGGCAAGGGCCTCTATTTTACCAACTTACAAATAGTAATTTACAAATATTTCTTAAAAATATAAAAAAAAATCTATTTATTTTGTTTTACAAAATGCTTGTATTACAAAATTGTAGTTTTACATAATTTACAACGGGAAATTTGTGGGAATATCTATATTTTCGTTTCACCAAGAGTAATTTTTTTTTTTTGTTAATTACAAGTACAAATTTGTTTAAATTCAGTTGTTTTTACATAATTTTCTGTTTCACCAATTAAAAGTATTTTACAAATTTGCTAAGTTGTTGAAAAATTCTTGCAGAAGAAATTTCATGTGTAATTTTATTTACAATTTGTACTTTATCAATAGGAATTGCTTTTTGAAACTAAAAATGTCATTAAGACGAAGCCATCCTATAGTACCGATACTGGTACAAGTAAAAAATTTGCAATAAATATAGACTTTGGTTTAAACGAAAAGTTACACATTATTGGAACACAGAGATATTGGTAATGCTAATGACTAATAAGTCTGAACATATTTTATTATTGACTACCAAGAACGCAATTTCTAACAGCTATACACTAAGTTGAAATTTGGAAATGGGGAACAATATCATGAGCTTGCAGACATACACGATATATCTAAATCTTAGGTGTGCAGACTCTCACAAATTTGTGAAAAAGAATTGTTTTTTTTTTACAAATATGGAAAATAGACGGTGAAACCGATTTTCGTAGAGAGTTTTGATGCACATATATATAAAGGTACGCTCCTATATCACCTATAGAGAAAGGAACAAATAAAACCATCTCACTTTTCCACATTTCTTTTTCTAGTAGGTATCTTGCCATTCGTGCGTTTGTTGTATTTTTATTATAGTGTAGTAGTTAAATGACAGTTACCTTACTACTGATACTTACTCAACCTTTTTTTAGAAAAAATAAAGATAAAAACTCACTACGTCACTGTCAGCTGAATTTCCCAAATTTAGTTGTCAAATACTGAACAGGGCTGTCGAAGTACTGCAATGGCAGTATTTGTACTGCTTTTAGAAACCCCGTACTGGCGTACTGCCAACACGGTCAAAGTACTGCTTTTTTCCTGATTTTCAAATCAATCATTTTCATTATTCCTACTGCTCTCTGAACGCAGTTCTTTTCTCATAGCATAAAAAATCCAACAGATTAAATCATAAAATTTTACAACCATCTCTTGAAGGCGTTGCGTCAACACAGTTTTAGAGCAATGAGTATCTCTAAAACATTTTTTTCTGTACTGATTTTTTTCCTTGAAGTAACTGCTTTCTCAGAAAATTAAACGACAGCCCTGGTACTGATACTTGTTTGACAGCTCGACTTTTTTTAGGTTAAGAACGCAGCCATCTTTGAAAAAAAAAGTTCAATTCACCAGATTTTCACCACAAAATGGTGAACATTATTGGAAAAAGTTTAGATTTTATTCCATGTGCTTTTGATTTTGAGGGATGAAAGGGAAAAATTAAGTTTCTTGTAAACAGCCCGGGAGTTATCAAGTATTTCGGAGAAAAATTAGGTAATATCGGGTTTTTCAATAAGAGCGCTACAAAATTTTTTTTAAATAAAACAAAAACGGTTTTGGATATCAATGAAATTTTTTTATTCCTGTGAAAGTACGTTCGTTGTCATTATGTATGGAACTCGATTTCTTTTGCATGGCCACCACGGGCACGCTTGCAGAAGGGTAGACGCTGAACCCAATTTTCGACGGTTTTCGAGCATATATCGGCCGATACTGCTGCAATTTCACGTTCGATATTCGTACAAAGTTCATCAATCGTCGCTGGCATGTTGGCATAGACCATAGACTTGACGTAGCCTCACAGGAAATAGTCTAACGGCGTCAAATCGCACGACCGAGGCGGCCAAGCGACTGGACCATTTCGTGAGATAACACGTTCTCCAAACTTGGTTTCCAATAAATTGATTGTGTCATTCACTGTGTGGCTTGTGGCGCCGTCCTGTTGGAACCACATGTCCTCCAAGTTCATATCATCCAATTGGGGCCAAAAATATTCGGTTATCATTGAACGGTAACGATCCCCATTCACAGTAACGTGCCGGTCTTGATCATCACGGCAGAAGAACGGCCCAATGACGCCGCCGGCCCATAAACCACACCAAACCGTAATTTTTTCGTGATGCAATGATGACTCATGGAGTACGTGTAGATTGCTGCCTGATTAATAGCGCATATTTTGTTTATTGACGAAGCCATTCAGCTAGAAATGAGCCTCATCGCTGAAGATGATTTTTCGATGAAAATCCGAATCATTTTCAAGTTGTTGCTCAGTCCAATTCACGAACATACGACGCTTCTGGTGGTCAATTGGCTTCAGTTCTTGCGTCAATTTAATCTTGTAAGGATGTAGGCCAAGATCTTTTCGCAAAATTCGCCACAACAACTTCACAGAGATGCCCAACGCTTGAGAACGACGCGACGTGTGAGAAACACATTTGGGCTTTCTGCAACTGAAGCCTCAGCGGCAGCAATATTCTCGACACTGCGGGCACTTCTTTGTCTCATTGGCACGGGAACATTTTGTACTGTGCCTGTGGATTCAAATTTGTCCACTAGACGCTCAATTGTTGGACGTAGCGCTCTTTACGTTGAGGCCACTGACTCCGAATTTCGGTAGTAAATTTTAATAATTTTGACTCGTTGTTGGCTCGTATATCTTTACATCATAAAATGGCAAACCTTAGTGAAGAGAAATGTCAAAAGAGCGGCAAGAAATATGGCGTCGTTTGCTGTCCCTGTTGCTCTACTTTTGTAGCGTCCCTGTTGAAAAACCCTTTAGTAATACAAGGCACTTTTTTTGGGAAGAGAAACATATTTTGAGAAAAACGTAGGCAATTGTTACAATACATATCAGTTGTATGGTTTAATGTAATTCTAATGTATCCCTACTTTTCAAAATTATTTTTTATTTAGACATAGTTTGTCTAAAACCATTTTTGCGAGCAATTTTCAAAAAACTAAATTTTTCACCCACAAAATCAAAATAATGTTTATTTATTAATTTTCAAAGTACAGAGGTGATATGCTCTTTTGCGTCATAATCATCATAACATCACAAGTTTCTTTCAAATTTATATACATCCCTACATACATAGGTGCAACTTTATTTAATCAAACAAGCTTTCCTATATAGTATACCTACGAACGTGTTTTGATTCAAGAGCAATTTGTTTTAAAGCATCTTTCTTGAAAATATTTTCTTAGGAATATACCTACCTACTACTACTATTATACCTAGAAAATTTATACAAAAAATCTTTTCAAATTCTTGAGGATTTCTATAGTGTTTCTCGAAAAACAAAATTAACAATTTAATTCATTCACATTTCCTTAAGCTGACAATCTTTACGTCGTAAACAAAAACACCCCCAAGTTCGTAATATTTTCCAGAGGACATTTTGCTTATTTTTTTTTTCTTTTATGAAAGCGAAAAATCCCTTTGGTATTATAATGTATAAAGCCATCAAGGTCATTTAAAATGAAAAATCCTTGTAAAATTACCGCTAATCTTGACCTAGCTGCAAGTGTTTCCCCTTTTCCTCTTTCATTCTGGAAACATCAGCAGCAAATAAAAGTCTCTTTTCATTTCAATAACCCCCAAGTGGTCTTTTTTAACTTTTATATACCGGAAGGCTTTTTTAAAGCAAAGAATTGAGTAACAAAATAGAGGAAAGAATTTTTCTTTTGAATTTATCAGGAGAAACTATAGGTATATGTTGTATGAGACCACACTCACTTTCAGACTATTGAGGTATTGAAGATTCTTTTCTCCATTTACTTATCAGGGTCGACCTTAACCAAGTAGTGCACATGAATATGGGTGCTATAGAAAAAAAAGTTTTCAGATTTTTTGCCATAACAACTACTATGTAGAATACCCAGTGGCGTAATGATGACTGTCATGCCGGAGGTATGGGTTCGATTCCCATCAACACCAAGTATATGAGAAAGTGACAAATACTCCAAGAGTATCTATTTTCTGTAGATATATGTGGGAAATAATGTTTGCACGGACTACACAATACCTCATTTAAGCTTCAATAGACCATTCATTCCTAATAGAGAGCAGTGGAAAAACAACCAATCTCTCAGCAACGAATCTACGATAACATAATAATAATTGACCTACAGCCCGCTTAAATTAGACACTAATAAGATAACTGCCTTCACTGATTGTTCTAAGATGGACACTGGAGTTGGTGAAGGAATTTTCTCGGAAACTCTGGGGCTAGCTCCTTCAGACTTCCGGACTTTTGCAGCGTCTTCCAAGCTGAGGTCTTAGCAGTGACCAAAGCAGCTATACGCAAATATCAATGATGGCGATACCACGAGCTGACATCACCCTCTTTATTGATAGCCAAGCAGCAATCAAAGCAATTTCTGCCACCGAGATACATTCGAAGCTTGTAACTTGCTGTCGCGAAGAACTTAGGGTTCTTGGTATGCAGCATAACATTAGACTCTGCTGGGTTCCTGGTCACAGTAATGTGCATCAAGGAAACGAAAGAGCTGATGAGCTGGCGAGAACGGGATCGTCGCTTGATTCAAGTCAAGCAGAACGACATATTAAAGTACCAAACTGTAACATCAAACAGGATATTGGTAACAAAATTTCAGAAAAAAACCAATGAAAAATGGAACCTGCTTGAAACATGCGCCCCAACCAGAAAATTATGGCCAAATTTCAATAAGCAGAAGACGTACAAAATTATGCTAATGAACAAAAAACATCTTCTTTCCCTTGTCAGCATAATCACCGGACACAAAAAGAAAATGGGGCTCAGTACTGACGACCTTTGCAGAGGGTGCAGCGATGAAGAAACACATGAGGATACCTTACATTTCCTTTGTCACTGTCCAGCACTCTGTCACTTAAGAAAGAAACACCTAGGAAATCACTTCTTTGATGACTTAGAGGATCTTTCAAGAACTTCGGCCAATAGCCTTCTGAACTTCGTCAACGCCTCTAAATGGCTTGACTGCTTACAGAACACATAGGTTTTTACATTTAATGGGATACAATTTCCTAGGGTATCAGAATGGATCTACCGGGTGATTTTTTAGCTGGTTTGGTTTTGGCAACACTGGTTTTAACAGCTGACGTGTGTTTAGTACCTTGTGTCACTGTCAAACAGCTTCAGTTTGGTTTGCAATTTAACCATGGATCGTCTTACAAATAAACAACGCTTGCAAATTATTGAATTTTACTATCAAAATTCGTGCTCGGTTCGAAATGTTCATCGCGCGCTGCTTGTGTTCAGCGATGAGGCTCATTTTTGGTTGAATGGGTACGTAAATAAGCAAAATTGCCGCATTTGGAGTGAAGATCAGCCAGAAGCATTGCAACAGCTACCAATGCATCCCGAAAAAGCTACTGTTTGGTGCGGTTTATGGGCCGGCGGCATTATTGTGCCTATTTCTTCAAAGATGATGCGAATCGCAGCGTTACTGTCAATGGTGAACGCTACCGAGCGATGATAACAAACTTTTTTTTGCCCGAAATGGAAGTTCTTGACTTGCATGATATGTGGTTTCAACAAGACGGTGCCACATGCCACACAGCACGCGAAACAATGGTGCAAATGCGAGGCGAGTTTGGTGAACAGTTAATTTCACGTTTCGGGCCGGTCAATTGGCCGCCTAGATCGTGCGATTTGACACCATTAGATTATTTTATGTGAGGATATGTCAAGGCTAATGTCTATAGGGACAAGCCCGCTTCGATTGACGCACTGGAAGCCAACATCCATGCATTCATTCGTGAGATACCGGCCGATATGTGTGAAAGAGTATGCCAAAATTGGACTCAGCGGATGGGCTACCTGAGACGCAGCCGCGGTCAACATTTGCATGAAATTATCTTTAAACATTAAATTGCAAGGTTCAAACTATCGATTCAAATAAATATTTCATTCATTTTTTCGAATTTTTTGTGTTTTTTTTTTTTAAAAAGTTCTAAACCTCTTAAAAAATCACCCATTACATAGATCTAAGTGTGACGGTAACAAGATCAACTGTCAGCCCTTCTACCTAACCTACCTAACCTATTGTCTGCAACTTAATCGTTCTATAATCTATGGACGAGACTATAGACATGCCGATAAATAACAGTTATAACCGTTTTTCGCCATTAAAAGTGGGAGTACGTTAACGCGCTTCTCGCGACTTGAAAAAAAACTTTGGGTGCCTGAATTATGCCCACCGGCGGAGGACCCTGGCCCTACGGGGCCGCATAAACAGTACTTTTATAAACCAAAACTGTTATAATTGGCATGTCTAGAGTCACTTTCATAATCTATACATTAGTTGGATTTTCATTGGCGCAAAATTTAGACCATTTTAAGTATGATGCTAGGCAGCGTTCGGACTTTACTGCTTCGATATTTCATAAATTTAAAAATATGCTATTTATGTTATAACACTATTGAAACTCAATCATACTTCCTTTTTCGTGACCTTTTTATATACAAAATTTGAACACCTCCTAAGTGAGCTTTAGGTGTTGTTTGTTATATTGGAATGTGATGTTTCGAATGTCTTCACATTCTTCTGCAGGTCTAATCTTCAAATTTTAACAAAATATTACATGTTACATATGCATAGTTACCTGTTACTGCTTTCTTCTATTATTAATATTTTTTTAATAATTGAAAGCCTTGATAAAGACGTTTTAATTAATCAAATTAAGGAGGAGTTCAAACTCAACCACTATTCATTTAATATGAAATTATAATTCTACTTAGAGTCGATTTTTCAATCATCAGTTAAAGAGTCAGTTAATTGTCAGAGGAATAAAGTTATTAGACTCTTAAACGATCAGATAGCAGCATTGAATTTTTCAATCAAAAATAAACACTCGGTTAATTGTTCTATAGAATAATAGCAGATGAAATTCAAAAAAAAATATTCAAATCAAAAAGTCACTTTTACTCGTATTTCGTGTTTGTTTTATTGTTTTATACCAAATACCATTGGTATTTGAATTATATTTTTAAAAAAGTGCATTTTTAAAGATTTGTAATGGAAAAATATAAGAAATATTAAAAATAATAGTTATGTGGGTTTCGTAATGCATTCCGTCTGTCTGTTCGTCTGTGCGCCCATTGTAATTTGAGCTAGAGCCTAAACGGATAGTTATACCGATTTGCTTCAAATTTGGTAAAGCGCATTTTAATGTGATTCGCCAGAGTTGCAATTCGAATTTTTGTAAGAAAACTGCATACCACGTTTTTTTTCCAAAATTCACATAACAGAAATTAGGTATTCAACGTTTTTTAAGAAAATGGTCTTATTTTTGGGTTATTCAATTAGGTATATCTTTTTGATGGTTCGACCAATTTCGTTTTTGCAATCTGGTGCTTTTCCGTGGTTTAAATAATATTGCATTTAAAAAATTTGAAAAATATTGGTTTAATAACAAAAACTCAAATTTTTAGTGGGTAATTTTGACTCTTTTTCTCGTTAAATATATATACATGTTGCATCTTCAATATGTGGTTACACAAAGTGGTTAACAACAAGAGCAAGTTCTTGCGATCAAGTCGTGCATATTTTGTAACCTAAATCTTTTTCGGAAATCCACGTATGTATTTCCATTCCGAAAATTGATCTATTTCTAATGACCTTTTTTTCTTGAATGATGATTCCAATAGACCATTAACATTTTCTTCTTCATAATAACATCGTCGATAGCTTCAAAGCAGTCCATTTTCATATAGTATTCAAAACAATATGAATTAGTTTTTTTTGACATTTGATTTATTTATTCCTAAGAATTACTCCTTATCCCGCTCTCAAATGAGCAGATAACTTTATTCCACTGGTAAAAGATTTATTCCTAGGAATTAGTTTTATCTGATGATTGAAAAACTGATTTTTGGTCTATCTGAAGAATAAGGACTAACTGATGGCTTAACTGGCTATTGAAAAATTGGCCCTTAAAAAATGTTGTTATTTGTTCAATCTAATTTGAAATGTTATTTCTGAAGTCCGAACCCCGGCTAGGTTAAGAAGAGTATTGTTTTTAAAATTTTAAGCAGTTTAGTGAGCATCATAATTCCTAACTAAATTTTTAAAATAAAAAAATAACTTTGAAATCACAGTGTGATCATTATGCTTGTCTTATTTTTGGTTTATTCGCGTTTATCTTTGCCCTGATTAAACCGATTGTGTTATAATTTTGCAAACTGATGCTTCTCAATAGTTTAAACAATAATGCATTTAAAGATTTTTAAAAATATTTTTTATAAACAAAAAAAAAAATCAAACAAAAAATCAATTTTATATTACTTTTGACTCTTTTAATATTATATACTACATCATGCATCTTTAATGTGTGGTTACACACAACTGTTAACCTTAGGAAGGTAGCTAAATTTTTTTTTTTTGAAAAATTTGAATATTACTTCTAAAAGTTTTTAAACTAGAAGCATATTTTGTATGTATACCTACTTTCAAAAATTTATTGAAAAAGTTTAAATTCCATTTTTCAATCACAATAACTTATTTAATTTTTTAAAATTACTTTTTTTAATTTAATTTAAAAAAAAAATCCACAATCCATTTTTAAAATTTGTATCAAATGTACATTGTACTTAGGTAGGAACCTTATTTGAAGGTATTCTACCCAAGTTCTTATAAAGGGTTTTTCAACAGGGACGCTACAAAAGTAGAGCAAGAGGGACAGCAAACGATGCCATATTTACTGCCGCTCTTTTGGCATTTCTCTTCAGTAAGGTTTGCCATTTCATGATGGAAAGATATACGAGCCAACAACGAGTCCAAATTATTAAAATTTACTACCGAAATTCGGAGTCAGTGGTCGTCATAATCGTCCTAGCAGATCAACAATTGAGCGTCTAGTGGAAAAATTTGAATCCACAGACACGGTACAAAATGTTCCCGTGCCAGTGAGACAAAGAAGTGCCCGTAGTGTCGAGAATATTGCTGCCGCTGAGGCTGCAGTTGCAGAAAGCCCAAATGTGTCTCTCACACGTCGCGGCGTTCTCAAGCGTTGGGCATCTCTGTGCCGTCGTTGTGACGAATTTTCCGAAAATATCTTGGCCTACATCCTTACAAGATTAAATTGACGCAAGATCTGAAGCCGCTTGACCACCAGAATCGTCGTATGTTCGTGAATTGGGCTGAGCAACAACTTGAAAATGATTCGGATTTTCATGGAAAAATCATCTTCAGCAATGAGGCTCATTTCTGGCTGAATGGCTTTATCAATAAACAAAATATGCGGTAGTGGTCAGGCAGTTATCCACACGTACTCCATGAGTCATCATTGCATCCCGAAAAAATTACGGTTTGGTGTGGTTTATGGGCCGGCGGCGTCATTGGGCCGTACTTCTTCCGTGATGATCAAGACGCGCCCGTTACTGTAAATGGGGATCGCTACCGTTCAATGATAACCAAATATTTTTGGTCCCAATTGGATGAAATGGACTTGGAGAACATGTGGTACCAACAGGACGGCGCCCTAAGCCACACAGCGAATGTCACAATCAATTTATTGGAAACCAAGTTTGGAGAACGTGTTAACTCACGAAATGGTCCAGTCGCTTGGCCGCCTCGGTCGTGCGATTTGACGCCGTTAGACTATTTCCTGTGGAGCTACGTCAAGTCAATGGTCTATGCCAACAAGCCAGCGACGATTGATGAACTTCGTACGAATATCGAATGTGAAATTGCAGCAGTATCGGCCGATTTATGCTTGAAAACCGTCGAAAATTGGGTTCAGCGTCTGAACTTCTGCAAGCGTGCCCGTGGTGGCTATGCAAAAGAAATTGAGTTTGATAAATAATGGCATCAAACGTACTTTCACAGAAATAGAGAGTTTCATTGATATCCAAAACCGTTTTTGTTTTATTTAAAAAAACTTTTGTAGCGCTCTTATTGAAAAACCCGATATAACACAACAACTTTTCAAATTACTTTTTTGTTGAAATTGTTAGAGTTTGCTCGAATTATTTAAATTAAGTACATATCTGATTTATTTAAAATTCAATTAAAATTTTGAAAAACTATACTCAATTTTCCAATTTAAAATAATTATAATTGTACACAGCAGTGTTTTTTATTTAAATTTTTTATTTTGAGCATTTAGGCACTTTATCGAAAAGTTAAAAAAAAAATAAAGTTGATATTCGCCCGTAGAGAGCCAAGGCCAAGTGACTTACAACTCTAAACCTTTCCTGTGTGGATTTTATCTTGTCAATCCGAATGACTTAGTGAGAGAAACTTATTCATGAGAAGAGATAGGTACTCTTTAAGGATTTGTCACATCCTCGCAAGAGTCAGTTTGTTTTATTAAGGTAGACGAGACTGGGAATCGCTAGAAATAGCTTTAAAAAATGTATTCGAATTCGCAGGTCGTAGCTCATGTGCAATTCACTTAAGAAATCGTCTTCTTTTTTTGTTGTTGGACTGGGTAATCCCTTAGTCAGTTCAAACTTGACATAGGGTTGGGGCTAGGGGTGTTTTCTCTTCAACCGGAAGCCATACTTTACACATTATAACTGACCACCGTTAAATGGCTAAGGCCAGGGCCGGCTCATGTTTACGGATGACAGTGTCTGTTCTACTATACACGCAATGAAAAGCAGTCAAAGCCACGGTCCACGGACATCATGAACAGAATTTATAATGCTCTTCATTACGGCTAATGCTTGTGGCTGTTTTCAACTAAATTATTTACTCTCGCACTTCCATACATACACCCCATATTATACACTTCCCTATTCCCCACCAACACATACAAAATGGTTTTTTTTTTATAAAGGAAACTTTTTTTTGTGGTTTAATATATAAATTCTTTTATATGAAAAATCGCATTAATTATAACCTACGCTGTTATTCAGCCAACTAGAATCCTTAAAAAAATACTGCAGCGAAATTTTTACTTTGCCGACAGTTTTTGTTTGCTAAATCTAGCTTCCGGCATGGTTTGCTTGTTTTTTTTTTTTTTATTAGCATAATATTTGGACATTGGGATGCCTTGTGGGTTTCGTATTTGAAACCATTTCCAATTAACCATGTCCACTTTATACCAACACATTTACCCTTGGCCGGACTCATGCAATTTTTATGCATACAAGAGTGTTGTAGGATTCCTTGAAGCACAAGAATCTTGTATTCTCTAGCTTTCAGGTCAGGACAATCATTCGGACATACGGTATTTTTTTTTTATAATTCTCTGTCTACTCTCCCAGGGGACAATCCATGTTGATATGACGAGGCCGGTTGGACAGAAGTGAAAGGACGAGATCATCCCTTTGTGGTTTGTGAATATATTCAGCTCGTATATTCACTTAAAAAAACAAAACAACAAGAAACAAAACATAAAAATTCTGAATAGGTATATTGCTGATGATGACCTAGTCGGTGTGGAACACTGAACGAGGCATGAATTGTATACGGAAAGGAGGCTTTCAGAAGACGGGATGGGCTATATCCTTTAATACACAGTCCAGTGGCAGTGGAACATTTAATAATCATAATTGTTTGCAAACAGGTTGAATAAACGGAATTTGTGCAACATAAATATGAGATTGTATCGTTGTTCGGTGTCCTAGTTCGAAAATTCTGGCGCATGTGGTAAAAACTGTGTTTTTTTTTTTGTGTTGTCTGTTTGGAAAATAGGCTAAAGTAAATTGTTTGAAAGTATAATATAGTCGGATTTTTGTTTCGTTTGTGTTTTATGCTATAGAGGCTGTAGTTGCGTTGTTTTTGGTTTTTTGTATTCCTGGAGCAAGTTTTGAAAAAGTTAATTATGTTTTTGTAATCATCTCAGAAAAATTGGAGCATGATCAGTTACTTGTTATCCGAGACCCAAAATAATATGAGTCAGTTAAATTAATGTAACGGTTGGGACATCTAGTGGTTTCTTTTTAAATCATAGGATATTTTGACACTGACAACTGTTTCCCGCTCGAAATCTTGATAGAAAGTCAGTATCATATACCTCCATGGAACGAAATGAGCCGCTTTACGCTTGAACAACATTGGGAAATATTGAAAACTTATTTATAGCTTGAAGTGGACGGCGTTAGGCAATCGATTTGGAAATATCACCCAAAAAAATCTTAACAATTGTTTTTGTTTAAGGAAATTAAAAAAAAAAATTGGAAATATCGCCCCAAATTGATTTTGGGCGAAAAATCAACTTTTCTGACGAGGCGGATTTTCATCCTAGCGGCTACGTTAACAAACAAAATTGCCGCATCTGGGGATCGGAAAACCCGCACGTTATTGTCGAGAACCCAATGCATCCACAGAGAGTATAGTGCGGATTGTGGAGTGGTAGAACCATTGGACCATTTTTTTTTTTTTCGAAAATGAGGCTGGGAACAACGTTTCCGTCAACGGTGGGCGTTACAGAACCATGTTAGCGACTTTATGAGCCATGTTAAGCAAAAATATATATTTAGACGGATGGTGCGCCATGCCACACAGCCCATGCCACAATCGACCTTTTGCGTACCATATTCGCAAATCTTGTTATCAGCCGTCTTGGCGATGTCATGCAGTTGGCCGCCTCGGAGCTACGATTTGAACCATTTGGACTTTTTGATGTGTAAACATCTATGCTGGCGGTAGAGTGAAAAAAAAAACGTGATCGTTCGTGTGCAACGTAACGTTACGATCTGCATACTAGGATGGGTGCGTTCAGTGAAAAAAATCTTAAGATCCTCTTCAAGCAAAAACAAGTCCGTTTTGGATCCGCGCACGTTGATGTTTACACATATTTACCGTGAGTCCCGGCACTCACACAATTTTTGTTTGTAGGGAACCGTGAAACGATTCAAGAACTTTAGGAAAATATCATCCAAGGAATCCGTGAGCTATACAGCCCGAAACAATCAACAAGGTCTTGGAAAATTGGAGTAACAAAATGATCTACTGCGAAGCCAGCCGAGGCAGGCACTTAAACGACGTTGTGTTCCATATTTAATGGGAATGTTTGCTCTGACTAATAAGGCCATAATACATGAAAAGAATTTAATTTTTGTTCATTTTATTGCATTTTTAAAAAGAAACTTGTAACTGGCCCACCCTGTATTTTGGGGAGGCTTGTGTTATAAAAATGCTTGCTTACTTCTTACTTTTTTTATTTTTGAAGTGAAGCTTCTTGAATACGTTCTGAGATGCAGAGTTAACAGAGCAAAAAAAAAAGTTAATAGACGAAAAGGTCACCATATAAAAATGAAGAAAGAGAGGAAAGAAAAACAATATAAAAATCGGAAAAATTTACTGCTTTGGGATCAGCTATAGAAAGATACAACTTATATGATGTTGAGTAATACAAACTGCACTAAATTATGTCAATGTCAGTAGAGCGACACAACAGGGTGGGGTTATATCCCCTCTTTTATGGCTTCTCGTCAAGCTGAAGAATTGTGAAGTGAAGGCTGTTGCGTATGCCAAAGGTTTGGAAATACTGGTATCAGGAAAGTTCACGCCCTTGACAAGTGAAATCACAGAAATGGGTGTGAGAAAAGTAAATAACTGGGCTAATAGTTGTGGCCTAGGTGTTAACCAAAGCAAAACGGAATTGAAGCTTTTTACTATACCAAAACTTAAAAACCCCTTTCACAATACCCACACTCAACAGCCAAACTCTGTCGCTTTCATCCAGTGCATGATATCTGGGCGTAATTCTCGACCCTAAATTAATCTGGAAATTAAATATTGAACGGGTCAAGAAGGCCTGCATAGCCTGCTATGAGCTATGGCTGTAGCAAAACCTTTGGTAAAAACCGTAAGACCGATCCTCTCAATCACTCATATGGTTCGATTGTAAATGGTGGACCGCTCTAACCATAAGGCATATAACATCGATAAGCTTAAAAAGATTCAAAGAACAGCTAGTGTTGGTAATAAATCCCGAACAAAAGATCTAATTTGGAGACCAAGACACGACATCGCCAGGGTCGTTGCAACATCGTCTGGCACTGGTCTGGCATGCGTCGAAACATGGGTATTTCTTACAACACCCATTGTCGTTGCTGTGCGAATCAGCAGGAAATGTAAATGACCTGCCCTAGCCCGTTTTAGGGTAACATTCACTTGGAAAGGCTGTCTTTGGCGAACTTGACGAACTTCCCGAACTGAAAATCAAAGACTTGATCTCTTTTCTAAACGCGACGAAATGGCTCTGAGACAAATTTTTGCATTTAGCTGTCTGACTCGGAGCGTTAGATTTTTGTTCCACCTGAGGGTATTCCTACAAACCCATTCCTCATTCATAGGTACAAACGAGTTATCTTACAAGAACGGCGCTTTTTTGCGCTAATTGGTTCATTGTTTGCGAACGTATCTATAAGAAACCGAATTCTTACAAATATATAGCTGCTCAAAAGAATTGTCACTCATTTAATTTCCAGTTGTCACTTGAACTTGTTGCTCAGTCTCTCTGTAGCTTATCGCTCATTTCATATGAATTCATTCACAGATTTGTAGTTTAAAAAAAGGTGCGACTTGAAATAAGGACAAAACGATATAAGAACAAGTCTCAAGTTTATTTTATGTTTGCTTTGAAAATGAAAAATGTACCAAATTGACTTATTATTTCCATGTTCAAAGCAAATTAAGCTCGAAATAAAACCAAATGAGTGTTTGTACAAAAATTTGAATCTATATCAGTTTTTTGCACGTCTTAGTGCCAACATATCAAAATTTGGCGTTTCACCCTGATGACTGATGATCTGGGCCTCTACAATCTCTAGAATAAAATCAAAGGACGTAAAATAATTAGTTAATGTTTTGTCTATAACGTAAAGTACTTACAACATTATTAGCGGTCTACTTTTGGGTTTCAAATTTCAATAAGATATTTTGCGAACCCAGCCATTATGAGAATCTCAATCCATTCACGTTTTTAATACCACAACTCAAGCCCTCCCTCCTAGCACTTCATTAGGTGAAGTAATAACGATGGAAAACACCGGCCAGCAGCCGCAACTTTAATCTGTATCTCTGTCTCTGCTGGATATAGGGGTATTCTCGAATGGCCATCTGGCAAACGATAAACAGGAACAATTTATGCCAAGCGCACACATTTAGTTTATCCCATACAACAAAACCTATACCTGCCTACCCTCAGACTCAGACATCTGTGCCTAAGAGAAAATCCCACCACTATCACAATTAACATCATCCATTGAAGTGAATACAATAGGTCGTTCTATGGCCACTTCTGGAACCTCGAAAACATACATCTCCTAAACCAACATATTCAACCTATAGCCAGACGGCTTTTCAAAAGTTATAGAGAGAACTAAATTTGCATTCCTCGGCCAACCAAACCGGATGAGTAGGCAGTTCTCAGAATTATTGGGCAAAATTTTCAAATTTAGATAAATTTTCCAAATAATCGTATATAGACATGGATGTGGTAAGGGAAGCGGATATCCGTTTCTAGCCACATATATATATTCGGGACCAGTGTAAACACAGCCTTCTGCACACTAGTCAACCGCTTCCATGGCCAGAATGCGGTCAGAATGGTAGATGAATGCATGGGGAGAGAACACTCTTTGTATATCGATTTAAGGTTTGGTTACGGCGCTTTCGGTGGTGGAAGCGACTATAAGTGTTATACCAAAGTCTTATATGCTGGTGGCACATTTGACCAGATGCCTTCCAGGAGCCAGTTCCTACAATTTAGTTTAAGCATAAGATATTCACCAGGAAAATAGATTCTTCGACAATGCCGTAATTAAAATATAACTATTTATTTTTGTTATAGTAAAATATTAAAAAGATGTCTTTTTTTTAAATTTCATTGCATAGTAATGGGTGATTTTTTAAGAGGTTTAGAGGTTTAGAACACAAAAAATTCGAAAAAATGAATGAAATATTTATTTGAATCGATAGTTTGAACCTTGCAATTTCATGTTTAAAGATAATTTCATGCAAATGTTGACCGCGGCTGCGTCTCAGGTAGCCCATCCGCTGAGTCCAATTTTGGCATACTCTTTCACACATATCGGCCGGTATCTCACGAATGAATGCATGGATGTTGGCTTCCAGTGCGTCAATCGAAGCGGGCTTGTCCCTGTAGACATTAGCCTTGACATACCCCCACAAAAAATAATCTAATGGTGTCAAATTGCACGATCTAGGCGGCCAATTGACCGGCCCGAAACGTGAAATTAACTGTTCACCAAACTCGCCTCGCAATTGCGCCATTGTTTCGCGTGCTGTGTGGCATGTGGCACCGTCTTGTTGAAACCACATATCATGCAAGTCAAGAACTTCCATTTCGGGCAAAAAAAAGTTTGTTATCATCGCTCGGTAGCGTTCACCATTGACAGTAACGCTGCGATTCGCATCATCTTTGAAGAAATAGGCCCAATAATGCCGCCGGCCCATAAACCGCACCAAACAGTGGCTTTTTCGGGATGCATTGGTAGCTGTTGCAATGCTTCTGGCTGATCTTCACTCCAAATGCGGCAATTTTGCTTATTTACGTACCCATTCAACCAAAAATGAGCCTCATCGCTGAACACAAGCAGCGCGCGATGAACATTTCGAACCGAGCACGAATTTTGATAGTAAAATTCAATAATTTGCAAGCGTTTTTCATTTGTAAGACGATCCATGGTTAAATTGCAAACCAAACTGAAGCTGTTTGACAGTGACACAAGGTACTAAACACACGTCAGCTGTAAAAACCAGTGTTGCCAAAACCAAACCAGCCAAAAAATCACCCGTTATTAGGGGAAGTAAAGCAGGTTATAGAAGATTACGCATAAGTTAAAAAGTAGAATCGGTATAATGAAATCTCAATAAATCGTTCCTATTCACTTTTCATATTTTATTTCAAAACTTCTTCTTATAATACAGGGTGTTTTTTTAAAACGTGTGATTTTCAATCTGGCATATTTGGAGTGATCATAATCCACAAGCCATTGTTGAGACGCCGTTACATCCTCAAAAAGTCACTGTGTGGTGTGCTTTATGTGCAAAGGGAATCAATGGTCCATATTTCTTCAAAAAATGAAGCCGACCATAATGTTACAGTCAATGGGGAACGCTATAGAGCTGTGATTAATGACTTTTTCGTGCCTGAATTGGAGGATGTTTGGTTCTAACAAGGCGGCGCTACATGCCATACAGCCAACAAAAAATCAATTTATTGAAGGAAACTTTTGGTGAGCGCAATATCTCGCGTCGTTGGCCTGTGGAGTGGCCTCCAAGATCGTGCGATTTAACACCGCTGTACTGTATTTTTTGTGGGGTTATGTGAAGTTGGTTGTCTACGCAGATAAGCCCGAGACGATTGACGCCTTGGAAGAGAATATTCGGCGCGTTATTGCTGACATACGGCCAAAATTGCTGCAAAAAATAAGGCCGAAAATTGGGCCTCTCGGCTGGAATTTATTCGATCCAGCCGCGGCGGCCACTTTCCCGAAATTGTTTTGAAAACATAATGGCAAACCCTTATCTTTATAATAAAGCTAAAGTCTTGGCCATGTAACATTAACTTATATGAGTTTTATTTCTTCTTGAAAACCACACGTCTAAAAAAACACCCATTATATGACTTTGAAGTAGCCGAGCACGATTTTAGGTTCCCTAAAATAGATTAAATTTGAATTTTTAGGCAGATGCGTAGCAACGTTCGAGTTCGAGCGATGAGGGGGGTGGGGTTAATTTTATTAATATACCGACTTATTTTAGGAATTTTTCGACTGTGTAAATTTCAATAATTTTCCATGAAATGATTTAAAAATATTGGGAATTATAATGTTGGAGAAATAAAGGCTTTTTCAATAAGGGAGCGTAGATGTTGAAATAGAATAACAAAATTCTTTTTTTATTGGAATTGCTTTTTCAAATGCACGCCTAAGCTTCTCATGGTGGCACGGATCCCAGTGGCCAAATTTTCAATGACTCTTCCAAATAGATCCGGGCTTCGTGCCATTGTGGTTTATTCACATAGACCTGCGACTTCAGGGAATCCCACAAAAAAAAAAAGTCTAGCGGGGTCAAATCACGAAATCTTGTTGGGCAATTCACGTAACCTCCGCGAGAGTTAGCCTTAAATCGTTCATGCAGAATTTCCATTGTGGTGTTGGCTGTGTGGCACGAAGCGCCATTCTGTTGGAAGACATGTCGTTCACGTCCACATTATCCGATTGGATCCAGCAAAATTTGGTTATCATCGATTGGTAACGCTATCCGTTGATGTTGATGGCAATGACATAGTCGTTTTCGAAGAACTACGAACTCTTACAGACAGGAATGATTTTTTCGGTTAATCTTGTGTTTAGTTGACGCAAGGGCTTTGGCTGATTTCTCACTGAATCGCCCGACTCAAATTTGCCCACCAAACTTTGGATAATCGACTTGAAAGGAAAACCATGTAGATCGTAAAATGGGCGCAAGACACGTATCGTCGCCCCAAATGGATATTGAAGTTTTATCATTTGGACGTGCTGTTCAATAGTATTTAACTTGCCATGGGGGTTTGGCATTAGTAACTGAATAATAAACAGCAGATTTGATAGATTTCACCAAAACAACATGGTCGCCACAGGCAGCCAAAATCTTCCCGCGTCAATTGAAAAACCCTTTAGTTATAATTCTGTTTATAAAGTGTGTTTTTGAAATGAAATAAAACAATGATGGTTTGCTTAAATTGACATGAAATTTACTTTATTCGAAAGATAATCTCCTGGCATTATATTTTAAATATGATTTTGGGCATATGACCACCACGGCTGTCTCAGACGTAGTCTAAGGTCCAATTTTCGATGGCTTTTTTCAACATTTGTGGCCGTATATCGGCAATAACGCCGCGAATGTTGTCCTCCAAGTGGTCAATCGCTTCCGGCTTATCGGCGTAGACTAGCAATTTCACATATCCCCAAAGAAATTAGTCAAGTGGCGTTAAATCACACGATCTTGGCGGCCAATTCACGGTTCCACAACGTGAAACTATGCGGTTACCAAACATTTCCTTCAATAAATCACATGTGGCACGAGCTGTGTGACATGTTGCGCCTTCTTGTTGAAACAACAGATCCTGCACATCATGTTTGTTTAATTGATGAACGAAAAAGTCAGTAATCATGGCTCTATAGCGGTCACAATTGACTGTAACGTTCTGGCCAGCATCGTTTTTTAAAGAAGTACGGACCAATTATTCCACCAAACCATAAACCACACCAAATAGTCAGTTTTTGTGGATGTAACGGTGTCTCCAGCACACACTTGAGGATTATCATTTTATTGACATATCCATTCAACCAAAAATGAGCTTCATCGCTAAACAAAATTCGCTTATGAAAATTGGGATCACCAGCAATCTTGTTTTGGGGCCATTTGGGCACAAGCACATTTTGGAAGCGTTGTTCAGGCGTCAGTCTATTCATGTTGAAATGCCAAACTAAAATAAAAATAAATCACTTGACAGCTGACAAAATGGCCGCCATTTAAAGTAGTGTTGCCAACTTAAAGTTAAATACCTGTAAAAAAACAACCTTTATATCCGCTTAGTTCATAAGCAGAGAGGTTTATCGCCGTTAACTAAGCAGGTATACAATACATGCACTTATCTTCTTTGTATATCTGCATTCACCACAAGGGCAATTTCGTGCGATCCAGTCGTGCATATTTTGTTTCCATGAAAACTGATAGTTTTCGAGAAATTTATAAAAATACACCAAATTTTTCCCCTCTCACACCTTACAACCACGAAATCAAAAGCTCTGGACCAAATTTACAGTACTTTTTAGGAAATGCTATTTTTCTCGGCTTGGTTGTTTTTGTTTTATATTCATTCTAATCCATTCTAATTATTTAAAAAAAAATTATTTAATATTTTTGGCGAAATTCACCTGCATTCAATTTTAGTAGGGTTGTTATTCTTATTCCGATGGTCAGTCCCTTAAGCAAGATTAATCACATGGAATGCGTATACGAAGTTATTTGACCTTATTCCTGGTGACCAGTGATTTGTTGGCTCTTTTGCTGTGCTTAGGTGCAGTACATTAAATCGATGGGAATACTGGTCAGAGACTGTGCCGGCTTTAAGGATATCAACTATGATATCTTTGATGTCATTTTGGCTTGTAATTTATGGGACCTTATATTGGAGCAGGTGCCTTTATACGAGTATGTACATAATATATAGTAAAATGTGTTTTCTAATATTTACCTACAACTTGCTTCTAACGCAATACTTTTCAACTGATGATGGTGCTACCTTTAATATCCATCAGGAAAATTATCTTATCTGGCTGATGGACATTCTCGACTATATCCTGTAGATTTGCAGTTTATTGAGTAGCCTTCAATATAATAATATACAACTCGTTCAATGTTCATTCTTTCTTACTGTATAAGTATACTTACTTTAACAATTATGATGAAGCTATAGGCATAAGTTTTGATTTATTGCCTTTTGCCTCAGACGAGTCTGCTTTTGTGCTGTGATCTGAACATGACCTTATCCCTCAGAGGCCATTATATCGCTTGATAACTTAATTGTTTTCACCAGCAGGCGATGGCGCTGCTTAAATTACAGGGATACTTAATCTTAAGTGGACTCTGTGGCGAGTAATGAAAATATACTACACTTTTACTTTTGGTGTTGCCATATTATTATTAGCCAGATGAAAAATTAGTTGAGCGGGACCTTAATATAGAATTATTTTATGTTGGTCTTAAAACAGCTAGTTTGAATGGCCTGTTTTTTTTTTTTTTTTTGTTGAAAGCTTAAGTGGGTTGGACAAATTGGCATTAATTTGGAAATATTTTCATAATTTTTATTTTTTATTAATATTCCAGTCAACACAAAGCGGTTGGTTTTTTTTTTTTTTTTTGGATAAAGAATGACGCAATTAATTTGATTTCTGAAAAGTCGTCTGGCCTTGTATTAGCTTTTAGATGAAAATTGGATGTTTTTAATAAGATAACTCAATTAATCTTAAATTTTATATAGAAATCAGTCTCAAACAAAAAGAATTTTTAAGCAAAGCAAAGTCATTATTTATGAAAGCTTTAAATATTAGAAATGATATTCATCAGAGAGCTCTAATAGCAAATTTGTTCACAGTGGATTAAATTTACAACATGACAAAGGTTCTAATTAAATTGTGATAATCAACCAAAATCGACAGATTTGCGATTTTCATGGTTAACAACTCAAATAAATATGGATTCCTTGATAAAACAAAAAAAAAAAACTGATTTTTAATGTTTAAACATGTTTTTTTTTAATTCTTAAATGAAATGTTTTGTTTTAACTATAGCTGTTCAGAAGCATCAGATTGCAAAAATATAACAAAATCGTTTTTAGCATTGAAAATATTAGGTATACCAGAAGAACATGAAAATAATACTTCTCAATAAACTTCACCGTTATGTGAATCTAGCTTAAATAACACTGTACGCACAGACAGAGTGGTGGAATAACGAAATCTAATTTTTCGGATTTCTCGATTACCGTGGTTTTGATTTCATTTAGGGTCAATGTGGGTACAATTGTAAATAATTTTTTTTAATTGAAAACTTAACCAAAAAAATGAATGATAAGGTGAAAATACAATATTACTGTAACAAATATTTTAAAAAAATACTTTAAAATTTTTAAAATAACCATTAATAAAGGGTGTTTTTTTTTAAAGGTGTAAAACTTTAAGTTGGCAACACCATTTTATCTGGTGGCCATTTTGTCAGCTGTCAAGTGATTTATTTTTATTTTAGTTTGGCATTTCAACATGAATAGACTGACGCATGAACAACGCTTCCAAATTGTGCTTGTGCCCAAAAGGGCCAAAAACAGGATTACTGGTGATCCCAATTTTCATAAGCGAATTTTGTTTAGCGATGAAGCTCACTTTTGGTTGAATGGATACGTCAATCAACAAAACTGCCGTATTTGGAGTGATGATAATCCTCAAGTGTGCGCTGGAGACACCGTTACATCCACAAAAACTGACTATTTGGTGTTTTGTTTACATTTACCCAGTTCTGTTTTTATTTTTACTGTAATTTACGGGGTAAATGTAAACAGCAATGTAAATCATCTTGAAGTAATGAAGTTTTGCGACAGAGGCTTTAACTTGTTATAAACAACGTCTTTGGCTTTCAAAACTCGTAAACCTTCTTTATTTCAGGGTCAACCATTTGATGATAATTAAAGGATACACATAAGATTTGAAGGCCATGATTTTGTTATTCTCAGTATAGCTTGCTTTAGCAACGTCATCCGATGAGTATGAATGAAATGTATTGTAAATTGATGTATTTCGCAACAAATCATTTAAAATAACACACTTAATTTTTTACCAATTTTAATTTTCAACCAAAATATTATGTTTACAATTACCCCAAAAATTTGATTGCATTTACACTCATCATAATCTTTCTATAGGGTAAATTTAAATGCGAAAAATAAATCTAAATCCCTTGGAGATTTTGGTTTTTTTTTTCTTAAAATTTAATGTCCATCAAATTTTATAACTAAAAAGTATACCTATTAAAAAAATCGAGCGTCCTTATTGAAAGACACTTTAGATAAAAATATGAATCAATAGCCTAGGCTTAATATGTTAATATGTTCTTTTACTAAAACACGCTTATTCATTTATATAACAGTTCAATATTTTATTATAAGTCTTAACTGTACGAAGATATAAACCTCACTGAATGACAGTCTTTAAGCTTAGAGTTAGGTAACTTCAAAATCTTACAGCTATTACAGTGAGTCAAAGATATATGCATTGCATGTTATATTTATATATTCAACAAAAGTTAACTAGTACATATATGTATCAATTGTGTTTTTTTCCGAAGAGCAACACAGGTTTTTGTTAGCTTAGGTATGTATGTGTTTTGTCACAGTTAACCTAAAACATCCGTTATTTATGTTTTCTGCTGTATACCTACCTCAACCTGCCTTATTCAAAAGCTAACCGGGATTCATATATTGCACACGGATTCATATTAATTTAACGACCGAATAGTTTGACCATATTAAAACCGCTCTGATGAGTGTTCTCAACCGCAACCATTTTCAATCATTCCCCACCACTTAATCCTTTAAACAAAAACACCGACAAAAAAACCGACCCCAAATTATGTTGTGGTTTTTCTTTTTATTGCGATGCAAACTGCAGAGACATATAGAACCAGAATCAGCTGCATTCGTTCAGATATGTCGTTAGCCTAAAAGGATTCAACTGCTAGGTATATCTCTGAAAAATATTGTCTATCGAATCAACCACCACTCTGAGGCCACATAACTCGCACCATCGATTTTCAGTTGCGGTTCTTTAGTTTTTCGATCAGCGCCTCTCCCCATCAGCCTATAATGAAAACTCTTAGTCAAGCCTTTTGCTGAAATTATTTGCTCACCATCAGACGAGTAAAATGCTTCATTGCTTGACTACCAAACAAATCAATACAATAACGCCCAATTACTGCCGATTATGGTTTAATAGGGTTTGGCACCTCGCAAGGTATGAAATGGCTGACAACAACTGTTGCACGACACTTGTATAAGAACGAAGAGGGGAAATGGTTTTTGGAACTTATTTCAGAAATTCAATTTATGAAAAAAAAAAACCTTATCCTTGTTGTTTCATTCAACGGGTTTTCAAGTGATGGGGCATGGTGATTGGCAACCACCCATACGGATACCTGAAATCAGTGAACATTTCATTTTCGGAAGTCCTTCCTTTACTTCTACCATCTATCAGGGTGCACCTGTGTTACCGATTCATTCATTAATTTGGAAAAAGTTTTGGGAACTTTTTCCATGGAAAATTTCAGTTTAAGTGCACTTGCAGGTTCCGATTGGCAAACTGTAGCTATAATTGTGTGATGTTTATAAATATCCTGTGCCAGTTGCCTGTGCATATACCCTGTGTTACTGTGTGTGCGCAAATTAATTTTTAAAATCGTAAATTGAAAATTGTTGCACGTTAGTAATTTGGTAAACTATGAAGGTACCTCTACCTTTTTGAGTAGTGAGTACCAATAAGTGTCGAAAGTTTCTGAAATCGACTAAAAATATTTTGGAGAGAATTGTTGGAATTATATGATTTTCAAGACAAATGCTGATTAAAGTGTGTTTATTTAAAAGTTGGATACTTCATTTATTTTCAAAAAAAAAAAAAACTCTTGCAGTTGAAATTTACCAATTTTGGTTTTAAAATTGCAATTTCGTTTCAGATTGTTTTCACGATGTTGCACAGTTAAAATTGTTGGGAACTTTTTGAAGTTTTAAGGGGGAGAGTACGATAACTCAGGCTACAAAATTTAATGGCGAATGTGTAAAGAGCAGTAGGAGGGGGGTCCATCTTGCCCCATTTGGGGCGCCAGGCACAATCGTCTAATAAAAACACTTAAAATGGAAAACAAATATTTAGAAATAAGGCCAATATTTACAATTAAGTATGGCACATTTTTTAAATCCAAAAGTCTGTTCTATCATCTTATTCTTAAATCGGTTATTTCAATGAATAGTTTTTGAAAAAAAAAACTAATTTCAAACTCAAAATTTTGAAAAAAAAAATGAAAAAAAAGTTTTTATTGTATTTATTTCAAATTGTGAGACTATATTATATTACTCTACTGAAAACTTGATAGGTTTAGGTCTACTTAGTAGTTTTCGAGAAAATTGAAAATTACCAAAACCTACTTCTTATTAAATTTTTATTTGTGGACTTCTTTTCTTTGAGGTTAATGAATAAATGATATATCTTTCTAATAAGAAACTTAAGTACAGTTAGTCATTTGGCGTTACCCATAATGCACCACGAGGAGATAGTATTTATATAGAAAACCGTTTGCATTGGCGCCTTTGCCTGGCAACTGGACATACCCTAAGCGGAGCAACGGAATTGCGTGTGAGCGGGTGTGTCCCGGAAAAAGAGAGTTAAAATCCTTGGAACCCGCGACTCGGCCACCCAAGGTATCACAGTCTTCTCCAAGAATGTATTTGTATAGGGATTAGTGAATATATATTTATTAACATCAAAGTAAGACGACGTATCTAAACACCAAACAAAAAAAAAAATAAAAAGTATCTAGGTACATTAAATTATTTTCAATTTTCTAAAAAAACTAGTAGATTAAGCATCCAGCTTTAAATTTTCGATTAAGAACTTAAAAAAGCAAAAACTACGAGAAAAATTTCATTATAATCTAACAATTTTGAATAAATAAAGGGTGTGTTTTTTAGACGTGTGGTTTTCAATCTGGCAATACTTTTTTCGGAGTTGGTCTTTTTGACAGTTGTCACATGATTTATGCTCAGTTTGGTTTGCCATTTCATAATTAATAGATTTACTACTCAACAACTTTTGCAAATCGTGCAGATTCATTACCAAAATAATGGACCGGTTTGGGCGATGCATCGCACATTGCGTACAATATTCGGTCGACATAATTGCCCAGTAGAATCGGTAATTTGAGCAACCATAGATCGGTTTCGCACCACGTTCAATATAGTGGATAATGCGCATCCCGACCCAGAGACGCCCCGTACAGTGCTCACCGAAGAAGCTATAACTGCTGTGGAGCATCAGAGTATCGAAGAAGGCCCGAATGAGTCCATCCACCATCGCGCGCAACAATTGGAGCCGTCGAAAATTGGGCCTCTCGGCTGGAATTTATTCGAGCCAGCCACGGTGGTCACTCGCCCGGAATTATTTTTAAAACATAATAGCAAACCCTTATCTTTATAATACAGCTAAGTTCTTGGCCATAACGTCGAATTATATGCGTTTTATTTCTTTTTAAAAACCACATGTCTAAGAAACACCCTTTACAATATAAACTTTTTTTTTTAATTTTTTCATAGAAATTACTTTTATTTTAAAACAAGATGATAGAAAAGGCTTCTTGCTTTAGAAAAACGGACAACTTAATTGTACGTATTACCGTTATTTTTAAATATTTTTTTTCCATTTTAAGTGTTCTTCTTAGAATTTTTTTTTTTGATAGTAAAAATGGTTGCATCTTACTCTTCTACAGAAATCCATTATTAATTCTTATTAAAACATCAAGAGTACTATAACTCAGGCGACAAGAAATGTGTGGAACACAAATCTTCCAAGATATATGAAAAATGTCAGAAGTGTCTGTACCTTAAGCTTTCATGAATTTATATAACTTGTCGATCATAAAGCGCCATCTAGAGACCATACACTGCCAAAGCGATTTGTGTAAGTTTTCATTTTGGTTCGAATTTTATTGTTCAGTGTCTTGCGACGATTTCTTAAAAGTAATGGATTTGAGGGCTTTGAGATCTTAGCACCCCATATATCACATTTCGAGAAAAAGGTATGTCATCTAAAAGGTCAGTTATTGTCAAAAAAAAGGCCAACTATAGTTTCAGAAATTGGTCAACCATTGGACATGGTTAAAGTTTTTCAATGATTAATGGAATGGCTGAAACACTTTTCGCTCTTAAATTTGAACTCGAGTTAGCCCTTCAAATTAGATGAGTTAACTGGAGTTAAACTTTATTCTCGGACTGAAAAAACTGTAAGAATCTGTATATGAATAAAACTGAAAATGAATTAAATTTCGCATTTTTTGTTCACCATTATTTCACTCTATTAACCACACAAGTATTTTTCCATAAGAATATAAATAAATATTTAAAAAGTACATAAAGCCCATATTCTGCTTTTAATTGACTGCACACAGAACACCTTCTTTAGTGCATTTTTGCATTTAAATGGAGAGTATGGACTGTGGGTAGATCCCTAATGTGTCATAAAAGAAAAAGGAATCGAAATGCGCTTTATGAAGTAGCATTCGAAATGTTTTATTAAAAAGAGTTTAAAAGTCAGAGGAATTAAAATTTAAATACGAAAAAGGCTTTAAATTTACTCCCACTCCCCACACCGCAAAAACTGCATTCATAAAAAAACAGTTTATTCGCAGACAGTCTTTTTTATAGGCTCGCAACTCAAAACTACTATTAACAGAAATTTATTCAGTGCTGGTGTATATCTAATAGGTGTTTTTTTTAGACGTGTGGTTTTCAATCTGGCAATCCTTTTTTCAAAGTTGGTCTTCTTGACAGTTGTCACTTGATTTATACTCAGCTTGGTTTTCCATTTTATAATAAATAGACTTATTTCTGAACAACGTTTGCTAATCGTGCAAATTTATTACCATAATAATGGTTCGGTTTGCGAGAAATCAAACTTTTATTGAGCGCATTATCTCTCGTCGTAGTCCCGTGGGGTGGCCTCCAAGATCGTGTGATTTAACACCGCTGGACTATTTTCTGTGGGGTTATGTGAAGTCACTTGCCTACGAAGATAAGCCCGAGATGATTGACGCCATGGAAGAGAATATATTTGGTGTTTTATTGCTGACATACGGCCCCAATTGCTACGAAAAGTGGTCGAAAATTGGGCCTCTCGGCTATGGAATTTATTCGAGCTAGCCGCGGAGGCCTCTTGCCCGAAATTATTTTTAAAACATAATTGCAAACAATTATCTTTATAATAAATCTAATTTCTTGGCTATAACTTTAAATTATATGCGTTTTATTTCTTCTTGAAAATCACACGTCTAAAAAAACACCCTTTACATAGGTATACAGTAAAATCTCTCATAACTGTACACTGATGGTACAAATTGGGAACCTTTAAAAAAGAACACATTAGCAAATTCAGTCTCGAATTTTATTATTTAAGTCCCCACGTCCGTATTAAGAAAAATTGAATTTGCTTTTTAACAAAATAGAATTTTTGTATGCAACTATAATTTAGGTATAACGTTATTTTTGGACCTAAAAACAATGAAAAAAAAAATTGTCGCGTGAATAAAGAAAATCGACCTATTTGTTGAGGTATCTATAATCCGTTATATTTTTCTGGGTTGGTATATATAATGCAAAACACAAAATTTTACTTTCTCTGGCTCTTAAAACACTTTTATGTTCTCTGGGCTATAATTTTCATTTTGTATAAAAAAAATGTTTCCACTTATAAATTGAAACTGAAAAAACTGCAAAAGTAGGTATATGATTTAAGGAAGGATCAATAGCTATATACTAAAGGATGTGGTTGGAAAATTAAATACCCTAAAGTGCACATACAGCTCATGCCATTTTGACTAAATCCATAAAACCTGATACGGATATCAGTACTTAGTTTAACACTCATCAAAGGCTCTACTCTTTCTTTTAAAGACAAACTTCAGATAGATAGATAAACGAAACGAAAAGGATACATCAAGGAAAATGCTAAGCGAAATGAAAACACTCTGAAACTTAAGCGGATTTCGGTTCGGCACGCAACATTGCAGTCCCATTCCCCCCCCCCCCCCTTTTGACAGTGCAGTGTGAATAAGTTAATGCCTTCTATCTCAACCGACTTGAAAGAAGATGACATAGACAGAAGTTTCTTCTTTGGGAAGAAGGAATCCCTTTCAAAGATTTTAATCCCTAGTGTTGAATGTATGTACAGTACATGAACATTTAAAAAAGGGTGAATAAAATGAAAAAAAAGACAAAGATGGTGACACATTGTATAGCTACAGGAGCATCAGAATCAAAGGAGCAGCTGGAAATTTCCTTAAAGTGGTTGTATTTAAAACAACATTCAACACTGGTATTAGATTGCTTGAAAAAAGATATTCCTCCTGATGCCAAGACGAAAGGAAAATCCAACGCATGGTGATAGCACAGCTTTGTATACAAACTCTTAAATTGGTTATTTGCAATGCAGAAAAGGGATATGCTCCTGAAGAGGGAGCATCACTTTTCGCAAGGAAGCTAATATTTTTAGAACATTTAAAAGAGCAGATTTTGTTTGTTTTGAGAGGGAATGTCAGAAAATTTGATTCTTTATCAGCCCAGAGCATCATATTGACAACTGTTTAAGTTCTTCAGTAAAAATTTTGAAAATAAAAAAAAAGTATGCGCGACTAGATGGCACGAACTTCCTCTTGTAACTATATTATACATATCCACACATTGAAGATGCATGATGTTAAGATATCTTTAACCAGAAAATATTAAAATATTCAAAAGAAACTAAAACAAAATTTTTTTTTTGTTTAAAAAAAATGTTTTCAAAATATCCAGATTGAAAAATTATAACAAAATCGGTCTAAACATCAAAAATATATACGTACGTTAATACTCCAAAAATAAGAACATATTTTGTCAAAAAAAAACCTGTAATGCCTATTTCCGTCACATGAATTTTTCACCAAAATCCCGAAGCGCAGTTTTCTTACAATTACTTTGGTCATTCGAGGTACGAAGTTTAATCAAAATCGTTAAAGTTGTTTTTGAGAAAATTTGAAAAAAAGAACAAAAGTTCTAAATTAGAATAATATCGGCCCCACCCCTTTATGCACTAGCTTAAATTTCAGTAGACGCACAGACCGACGGATGGTAAATCTAAGTCTTAGGGCCAGTTTCACAGTCATAAAAGTGACACTTAAGTGGGCAATGTGAAAGATTAAGGCACGATATCACAGTGCACACTTATCTGAATAAGTGGCAATTAAGTCTCCGATGTTGGTGACTTAAGTTCCACTTACTCTGGCTATGAAACTTAGCCTAAGGTCCTAATAGGGGAAACTTAAGCGCCACTTATTTTCCGGTAAGTTTCGACTGTGAAACTGGCCCTTAGTCTTAGTTTTGATTACAAGCACGAAATTTTTCTTTTACACGAAAGCAATGCTTTCCTTATAGAGCAATTCAATGTACTTAAAACGTTTAGTTATATTTCGAATATTGTGGCAGGTGCGACAGCATGTTTTTAGTTAAGGCTTAGTTAGCTATTAGGGGCAAAATCAAAAATTATGGAAAATTGGTGTTTTAACAATAGCTCTGCCTCTGTGTCTATGAAATCTATTGGTTTTTCATTTAAAGTAAAGGGTGTTTTTTTAGAGGTAAAGAACTTTAAGTTGGCAATACTATTTCAACTGGCGACCATTTTTTCAGCTGTCAAGTGATTTATATTTAGTTTGGTTTGATATTTTGACTGACGCTTGAACAAAGCTTCCAAATTGGGCTCAAAACAAGATTGCAGTTGACCACTTTAGAGTCATGATTACTGACTTTTTCGTGCATCTATTGAACAACCATGATGAACAGGAGCTGTGGTTTCAACAAGACGGCGCGCGCAACATGTCACACAGCTCGCGCCACAATTGATTTATTGAAGGAAACGTTTGGTAACCGCATCATGTTAATTAAAAACTTGATGTGGCGGCTTATTAAATGGCTTGCCCGACCCTGGGTGTTTCGAAACAAAAAAATCTAAACCAATAAGATTATAACTTACCACTTAATTGATGGTATACAACTTTTCAATTGTGGTTTATACTTTCGAAAAGCGTTTCTAACTCAATATGAATTCCATATGTGTCATTGAATATAATTCTTACAATTTAAGCTGTCGTAAAGCCAGTATTTTTACCAAATGATTCCCCAAACAAAACAAATAAGTATATTTTTAGAAAATATTTTCAAATGCAATCCTTTCCACGAACAGGAATTTTATGACACTTGCTAACTTCTAACGGTTTAAGTGTGTGCCCATAATGTAGCTGTACTATAATGCAACACTCTGAGATGCCTATGTTGCAAATATTTATGCCAAAACTCAGAAGCTTAATATGATTCTTTTGGAAAGTCATTTGCTCTTGATACACATACACTTCTGTCAACGATAAAGTTTATAATATTTATTCATGCATAGCTACATAAAAATGTACCTATTCCTATACATTTATTTGTTTTGCGGCAACAGCGTATCAAAGTCAACAAAAATACTACCAACTTTTTCATTTAGCCATCCGGATCCTTGGTGATGCTGCAGGGTTTAGAGCTGTTGTGGATACACGGTTAAAAATGTTGGACTAATTTTGCATATTTTCAATGCAAGAAATATTAGATTTAATAATTCCCAAAATGTTACACATTTTCTTAATACATTTTGCATTGTATATATTCAAAGAAGTAATATATTTTTGAAATTTGAATTAAATGCTTAATATTTCCCTGATTTATAACAAAAAAGAATAAAATACAACACATCGATATTATAATGGGTGATTTTTTAAGAGGTTTAGAACTTTTTTTAAAAAAAAAACCTTGAACCTTGCAATTTAATGTTTAAAGATAATTTCATGCAAATGTTGACCGCGGCTGCGTCTCAGGTAGCCCATCCGCTGAGTCCAATTTTGGCATACTCTTTCACACATATCGGCCGGTATCTCACGAATGAATGCATGGATGTTGGCTTCCAGTGCGTCAATCGAAGCGGGCTTGTCCCTATAGACATTAGCCTTGACATACCCCCACAAAAAATAATCTAATAGTGTCAAATCGCACGATCTAGGCGGCCCATTGACCGGCCCGAAACGTGAAATTAACTGTTCACTAAACTCGCCTCGCAATTGCGCCATTGTTTCGCGTGCTGTGTGGCATGTGGCACCGTCTTGTTGAAACCACATATCATGCAAGTCAAGAACTTCCATTTCGGGCAAAAAAAAGTTTGTTATCATCGCTCGTTAGCGTTCACCATTGACAGTAACGCTGCGATTCGCATCATCTTTGAAGAAATAGGCCCAATAATGCCGCCGGCCCATAAACCGCACCAAACAGTGGCTTTTTCGGGATGCATTGGTAGCTGTTGCAATGCTTATGGCTGATCTTCACTCCAAATGCGGCAATTTTGCTTATTTACGTACCCATTCAACCAAAAATGAGCCTCATCGCTGAACACAAGCAGCGCGCGATGAACATTTCGAACCGAGCACGAATTTTGATAGTAAAATTCAATAATTTGCAAGCGTTTTTCATTTGTAAGACGATCCATGGTTAAATTGCAAACCAAACTGAAGCTGTTTGACAGTGACACAAGGTACTAAACACACGTCAGTTGTCAAAACCAGTATTGCCAAAACCAAACCAGCTAAAAAATCACCCGTTATTTGAAGACAAAGTCTCATAAAAAGCAAAAGTGACAGGATTATTCGAAATTAAATTTTTCCCAAAAGTAATGCTCTTGATTTTAAATTTCATTCCAACTTGTATTCAAAAGAAGAAATACTTTCAAAACAATACAAGTATTTGTTTAAATTTAACTACGCAACGATTTTCTCAGTGCCAACAAATTAAACTAAGTCTAAAATTATATTTGATAATACACATTTTGGGTTATACTGCAACACAAATTGGTAAAAATTGTATTACACCCCCAGTTAAAGAAATGTTATATGCACAACGTTTAACATTTTGGGATATTTTTTGTTTACGTTCTTCGTATTACAGAAGTGTGTAACAAATAAAGTATTATATTTACTTGCTCTACCTTTAGGGCAAGTTTGGTTTCGTGTAAAAAAAATTCGAGGTTGTAATCGAAACTAACACTAAAATAATCGAGGTCGGTTGGTTCACAAATATTTAGAAATAGCAGAGCTTCGATTCCAATTTTTTAAAAACGATTAATTCTATCACTCGAACACCGTTACCAGTGTGTTCCATGCCATGTTATAAGCAGTCCGAATTCCTGCTACCTGCTTCTTTTCATTATTGACTTCAAATTTGTTGTTACGAACAATTCTTTTTGTATTTCATCTCTTCACTAAAATAAATTTGTTTTTAATCTTATCAAAAAGACGCTATAAAGTTAAATGCACTTTGAAATAATTGTTGTGAATTTGTAGAATTTTAAGTGCACAAATTTTGTGTTAAAATTCCCGTCAAATAGCACATAAAAAAATCTACTCTTTTCACAGATTCCTTCCAACGAAAAAAATAATCGATCTGAAATGGTTGTAGGGAATTCGACAAAAGTTCAATGCGAATTAACGTTACCAATATGGGAAAATATTAAATTTGCAGCTTCCTCTTTGCTTCGCTTGCTAAAAAGTAGTAGGAACAACAGTTGACAAAATTTACCAAATTTATATAAAAGTACATTCAAAAGTGTATACATAACTGGTTGAAACCGTAGACAAAGTTTTTTTTTTAAATCTGAACCGCTTTATAACAAAGAAATCTCGAAAATTCGTTTTGGTGTTAAAAAAAAATGACTAGGGGCGGCAAAAATTGGGTCTACCCCGGGCGGCCCTAACTCACGCTACGCCACTGCAGGTAATATTAAATTCATATTTTGCTTCTTATTTTTCATGAGTTGACATTATTTATTGATTTAAATCGACGTATTTACCTACATAAAAATGTGGGTACCGATATTTATGTACATATTATGTACATGTATGGGTGATTCTGAAAGAAATGATTTCAACTATTTTTTAAAAAAAAATTTTCTTCAGTTGTATGCGCTCTAAATCCTGTGTTGGTATTAGGCATGCACAATTCAGGATTTTACTTACAAAACAGTAGATACACCACGACGATACATCGAAACATATACCTACTATTAATTTAACGGCAATGTTAGCATAACATTAACTCCGAACTATAACGCCATTTTGCATTTATTAGTTTAATGAATAAAAAACATTTAAAACGAAATAACTATGTATGAATACAAGTACCTAAATATATTTTTTTCCAATAAAAGAAAAAAATATGCAAGACTTGATCGCACGAACTGGCTCTTGTGGCTAAATACTGTGAGTAACCCCACATTGAAGATGCATGATGTAACGAGAAAATATTAAAAGAGTTAAAAGTACTAAATAATTGATTTTTTGTTTGATTTGTTTTTTGTTTATAAAAAATGATTTTTAAAAATTTTTAATGAATTATTGTTTATACTATTGGGAAGCATCAGATTGCAAAATTATAATAAAATCGGTGCAACCATGGCAAGGATATACGCGAATAACCCAAAAATAAGACCATTTTCTCAAAAAAACGTGCAATAGGTGCCTAATTCCGTTATGTGAATTTTTTGAGAAAAACCTGAAATGCAGTTTTCTTAAAATTGACTTGGTTATTACAGGAACGATTTTTAATCAAAATCGTTAAAGCCGTTTTCTAGAAAATTTGAAGAAACCAAAATATTTGTATGGCAACTACCCGTTCTAGATGAGCTAAAACAAAAATTTGAATTTTTCCTCTAGGGAATCACATACAAATGCTCTGTACCAAATTTCATGCAAATCGGCCTACCCGTTAAGGCTCTAGCTCAAATTACAGTGGACGCACCTACGGCGACGAACAGACGCACAGACCGACGGACGGCATGACGAAATCCACTTTTTCGAACTTCTCGATTATCGTTGTGTTGGTTTTGATTACAACCTGGAATTTTTTTTTTACACGAAACTAATACTTGCCCTTTGGGTAGATCAAGTAAAAGAATGATTCAAAAACATAAAGCATGGTAACCCCATTTCTAATTAAAAATCGAAATTTAAAATTTTAAATATGCATTATTTTGAAGGCACTTTGCAATTTTTCAATCGCAATAATATTTTAGTGCACTTATGCGAAAAAAAAAAAATTAAGAAAACAATGTCACCATTATAATTCAGATAATAACTTAGTGATTGACTTATAAGATAAATACTCGTACAAAAATAATCATTCATTATATGTTTTTGTAAGCTGATATATTTTTATATTCATTTTAAGTCATCTGGTTTAAATTTATTGCATAAAAATAAATTTGTATTATTATTCTTTTAAAACTTTATTTAAATTCAATACCAGGGACATTATAAATTAATATATTGTGCAATTTAACTCAGAAATGAAGAATTGCATTCAATTATTCATGTGCTTAGAACTCATTCAATGAAATTACAGATTATATCCTTTTGTATTATATTCAATAGCAACAAAAAAACAATTCGAATTGAATTTATCTTTTATTGTATTAAAATTAAATAATAATATAAACGAGATTTAAACTCAAGAAAATAGTAAAGAAGTTCAGTATAATTTGTATTCAATTACAAAAATAATATTAATACGCATTTTAAACCAAATGTATTATTTTGAGGGAACAATTTCCCCAGCTAGTGGGAAATTTTTCTAATCATAATATTGATTACATTTTAATATAAAAAAAGGATTGATCATTTTTTTAAACTGTGGCAAGTATTTAATTCTAATAAAATTTTGGTGTGGACCAATATACAATACAGATTTGACTCAAAATAGTCCAATATTTTTAACCGTGTAGCTGTAACCCACATTTGAGCAGTTTGCAAAACTTAAAAGCAATAAGCGAAAATGCAAAAAATTAAAACAAAAACAAAAAAAACACAGCAACAACAACAAAGACATAAATTAAACTGAAAGTCACAGTGATTGAATTAAAATTGCAAACATCCTGTGCTTAAAAGAGTGGCAATAAAAAAATTACTTGCGATACTCGAACTTCTTTGTGTTTGCACAAGTAAAAGAGATCCTTTGGGAAGTTTTTTTGTGGGGTGCATTATCATCATTTACATAGCTCTAAGCTGAGCTCTTTGAAGTGAATTTTACCAGCATCTTTGTGATGGAAATTTGCGTTAAGAACAATGACAATTACTTGACGCTAGTGATGGTGACTTTTAAATATGTAATTCCAGTTCTGGCATATATACAACAGTTTCAAGGAAACTAGTTTAAATTCGGGTTTCAATAGTTGGGAAGAATTGTATTTTAAAAACTTGACAATTTTATTTGAACTTAAGACACCATAATCTATGTAAATAAAAATGAATTGGCTCTAGAAATGACAATTTATAATAGTTCTATTCATAAAAGTAATTTTTTATGTGGCCACACAGGGCCAGGGCCCTCAACGGCCCCCACCGGTGGACAAACTTCGGACACATAAAGTTTTTTTTTGTTATTTCGCGTGAAGCCCATTGATGCACTCATTTTTAAACTTGAAAAACTGTTATAAATGTTCATTTTTCTAGTTTCTTCCACTTTTATAATGTCGTAATGTAAGTGTTGTAATAGCAGTTACAAATTCGCATTTCTCTAATCTCGTCCAAAGAAATTATAAGGGGTGTTTTTTTTTAGACGTGTGGTTTTCAAGAAGAAATAAAACGCATATAATTTAATGTTATGGCCAAGAATTTAGCTTTATTATAAAGATAAGGGTTTGCCATTATGTTTTCAAAACAACTTCGGGAAAGTGGCCGCCGCGGTTGGCTCGAATAAATTCCAGCCGAGAGGCCCAATTTTGTTGCGCGCGATGGCGGATGGACTCATTCGTATCTTCTTCGATACTCTGCTCCGCAGCAGCAATAGTGTCTTCGGTGCGCACTGCACGCCGCCGTCTTTGAGGATGCGCATTATCCAGTAGAGTAAACGTGGTGCGAAACCAATCCATGGTTGATCGAATTTATGTGATTTTGCGATTATGTCGACCGAATATTGGACACAGCGCGCGATGCGTCACGCGAACCGAACCATTATTGTGGTAATAAATTTGCACGATTTGCAAACGTCGTTCAGGAATAAGTCTATTTATTAAGAAATGGCAAACCAAATTGAGCATAAATCAAGTGACAACTGTCAAACAACTCCAAAAAGTATTGCCAGATTGAAAACCACACGTCTAAAAAAAAACACTTTTTATTAATAAACTATTACCATTCCTTCTTCAATGGTAGTTCACTTTGAAGTGTTGAGCTTCGAGAGCAAGATCGTGCTACCGAGTCATCTTTTTATTTTCCAAGTCTACATATATGAGATGGGACAGAAAAACGACATCAGTGGTTAGCAATGCCATCACGGACAGTAATTTCTTTTTTTTGAGGCAACTGTACCCATAAAGATGAAAAGTATGGATGTGTAGGTACCTTAAATGAAATTTAATAATATACATTTTTTTCTAACTTTCATAAGGTTAAGTAATTGCTACAAAAAAAGGACTAAGTTATAGTTTGTATGCATGCTGTATATGAAGTATTATTCACTAGTAAGATTCATCCGAAAGAAGTAGCTGCTAACTTAACTTTAGTGGCTCTATGGTTTTTGTAAATACTTAACTTCAACAATTTTCAGAACTTACTTTATTAATTTTAATTTAAGTTTTGTTTTTCACCCAATTTTATAAATAAGAAAAATAAAAAAAATTCGAAACCCATTTGAAGAAATTTTATAGTGTATGTTTTTATTTATTGCAATTAGAAAACCAAGTAGAAGGTAAAGTTATATAAACATTTAAAAGATAATTGCAACGTTGGTTTTATTATTTTTTTTTTTTGATTCTGTCAAAAGTATTGCATGACAAATGCAGACATTCATGTCATGGTTTTGAGTTGATGCTTGGGGAAATTTGTTGAATGAGTTAGTCATAATTATAGACATATCTATCCTGATAATGATGTGGATGGGAGATGGGAGTGCGGGAGTAGGACAACAAAATTGGTAGTAATTATGGGCATTTTGATGGATAAATCTGCTCATTACTGACAGTTATTTACTGTTTTAGACTTCAGAGTAATAATAGTGCCTGAGGGGTGTAGAAAAAAAAAATAATTTCAAGTGACGTGCATAAGGGATATTGTGAAAAGTAGAGCGTGTCCTTATTAAGATGAATTAATGCGCATAAATGAGTATATTTGCTCGTAAGTTGGTGTGTGTTAGTATTTCAAAGTATACATACGAATTTGTTGATGCCATTTTTTGAGATCATGCGAGCATTGTACTGTAGAGTGATTATGCAGGTTTTACTCTTTCATTTAAATCCTTGAGCAATAGTTTGTACTCTTTAATCTTATAATAAAACACTCGAGATAACGTCTGGTTATTATAAGAGTAATTTTATTTTTCATTCTTTAAATTTTATTTTAACAAAGGATACAAAAATTGCGACTTACTTTTTAGTTTTGTTTGATTTCGGTATTAATCGTGATTAATAAATATAAGACTCTGCAAGTGCGGTTGCTATGTCTTAGGAGGGAGTGGCTCATAGATCTGTGGCAACACACATCGGTTGGTCGAGGAAACAAAGGGAGTGTGTCTTTAGGAGACCTGGATTTGGAACCAGAGGCACAACTACACAGGATAGCTGGTACATCAGGTTAACTGAAAGTCTGGAGCATAACGTAACCGCCCGTGCCATACAAAACTGACTGCGGCAATCTATGGGTCCACGAGTCAATTATATCAAACCATTTATAATCGACTCCACGAAGATGGCCAATATTCCAGAGTGCGTGTTTTCGAATCAAAATCAAACTGGCAAGGGCGCTTCGGGCAGCGCGTTTAAGGTGGGCTCCCGAATATTCGGACTGGGACACTGTAATAACTGGAGGACTGTAATCTTTACAGACACATGTTAGGTGAACTTTTTCAGTGATGACAAACGAGTATACGCGTGTAAATGATAAAACAAGGAGAACGTTTAACAGAAACATGCATCCACAGATGTTTTGGGGGATTTGGTGTTATGACATGTGCTGGAATAAGCTTCATTGGCAAAACAGAGCTGGAAATTCTGTATGAGGGTACCGGTAACCTCGACCAGGTATGTTGAACGACTAATCCGACATCATATCATCATATGCTTGCGCGAGCACGGACCAGGGTTGTCAGGTTTGAAAAAGTGGAATCGACAAACGTAAATTTTAAATCGCCAAATCTTCCACTCAATTAATCACCAAATTCAAAAATGAAATAAAAATTCGCAACTTGTTGTTTTGATTGATAGAATTTAAAGTTGTTTTGCCATGCCTAGCAATGAGCCCCGACATCAATTCGATCGAGCATTTATGGGATTAATTTAAAAGAAGGCTCAAAAAGAACTGCAGTTTGGTATGTGAACAATCAGCAAGAGCTCATAACCACGCTTAAAGTCTGTTGTGAACGAAAACCGGAATAAAAATGTTACCCACCTCATCAAAAGTGTCCCAGATAAGCTCAGAGACGGCATACGGTTCAGAGGAGGCCCAAAATTGTGCGTTAATTTCCATAAAAAAAAAATAGTTTTCTTTTAACGTGTACTAGGTACCTATTTCTTATTGTTAGGTAGTTGCCTCCTGACCTATAGAATTCAAAACTCACTCCGCTGAAATATTCAGTTTGTGTATTAAGAATCAAATATAGATAGGTATACTATATTTATAGCGAACAAGTATTAGCGCCTTTCAATTAGATACTGTCCAATAAATTTGTCACTTTCTGCTCTGAAGACAATGTATTCCAATCTAAGTGGTTGAAAATTTAAATATTTAGTACCTACTTATGTTGCAATAAATATTCCCAAAAACAAATTTACAAAAATACAATTTTTCTTCAACAGAACTCTACTACTTCTATATACATAATATACGAATGTGTGTATATACAATGGTACAAGTAATTAAAGCATAAACTTGTAGCTTCAGATTCCCCTTTAACAACAACACAAACCATTAGACTTATGTCTGTCGCCTCTAAAAACTAAATCACTCATTCATGATTCATTCAATTAGCAGGTTTTAAGTCCATCCAGTGGCGTAACTAGGATTTTGTTCTGGGGGGGGGGCAATGATTTTTTTTTAGATGGTGATTTGCGTAAGGTATGAGAAAAAGCTATAGCGTGTAGATTGGGTCGAGACATGACAAAAATCTCATAAGAGGGGGGTCTTTTCCTCCCGTTTAGCCAGAGGGGTCAATTTTCAAAAAATAAATATTAAAACACAACGGTAATGCTATATAATACAATGGTATGCTATACTTTTTTGTAAGCTTGAAATCTCTTCTTTTATTTTCTTTTTCAATAAATTGTTTTTGAAAAATAATTTTCGATCTCAAAATTTTGAAGAAAACAAATTAAGAAATTTTACGTTATTAAGTACCAAGTATTTTAATTTTTAATATTTAATGCTATTATTAGTTTTTTTTCAACCGCCAAAAACCAGAATCTAAAAGTTGCCTTATTTTCAATTTTCAAAGTACAAGATATCCGGTTTTCTGTCTTTCACTAAACATTTATAAGAGCATTGAATTTAAAAAAAAAACGGAGGTAGTACATACTTAATATAATGAAATTTTGTAAAAAAAAAAAATTACAAATAAAATTAATTTCACAAAAAGTATTCAGTCAAACAAGTTAATTCAAAATGGAAATGTATAGCTTTAAGAAAAGTTTTAAGGGTCCCTGTTGTTTTTGAATAATTATTTTCCTATTTTAAGACTCTTTTTCATAAAATTGCCCACATCCACCCCATACGATTCCTTTTTTATTTGTTTTGAACCAACCCACATACTACAGGTTTTTGAGGCATCTTATGCACTCACCCTGTAAATGCACCTAAGCAAAATAATTTTTGAAGAGAAAAAAAAAGCAGGACGATTAGTGGATACGGGTACAGGTGTTTTTTTTTTACAGTTTATGATAAAGTAGTGTCATATTTGTAGCTCTATTCTTTTAAAATGTTAATTTGGAACAATTTCTCAAAATTTCAAACATTTTAATAAGAATTTTGTATGGTTCTGGGGGGAAATTACGCCCTCTGCCTCCCCCCCGTAGTTACGCTACTGAGCCCATCAATTGGACGATTTAGATTTAGCAAATCAACAAACCTGGTTTCTTATTGAAAAAACCGACGATTTTGTTAGCAATAGAAGCGTTATAGTGTGAGTGAAACTATTCGTGAGTGCCTTGTCGTCTTTATGTCGTGTGTCGTGTTGCCCTTGCCACCGGAACCATCTGTTTCTGCAATATATTATAATCATCGTTAGTAATATTAAATACGGGAAACTTATAATCAGAGAGAGAGTCATCGATTTATCGTTTGGTCGCTGGATAATTATTATCTCCATGATCCATTAGTCTGCTTCTGGGGATTTATTTATAATAATATGCACATATGTAATGATATTCATCATCATCAGCTAATAATGATCTTTTAACATTGAAAATATGAAAAGGGTCCTTTTGAGAAAATTATGGTGTTAGCAAAATGATTAAATGAGTAAATGAATTCAAAAGATGAAAAATGAACTCATGCATATAAGGTGAACGTATCAAATGTTTGAATGGTGTTACCAACAGAAATGACCAAAATGATTATAATTTAAAAAAAAAAAATCTAAAAATTTTCAAAGCCAGATAGTTACATAAATGTACAGGGTCTTTCGTTTCGTGGTTTCAACTTGGTAGCGCTGGCATTTGACACCTGTCAAACTCAGCTGTAATTTGAAGTGTCATAAAATTAGTTGAATGTTTGTAATTTACGATAATGGATCGCTTAACAATTGAACAGCGCGTTAAAATTATTATAACTAACTGTTTAAGTCGGAACTATTTTGCTCCGACTGGCTGAACAGGGTGCATAACCTTGATCAGAGCGTAGATAAATACAAAAGGTTCTTTGTACCTTTGTATTTTGGAGTATGTTGTATTGTTGTGAAATATTAATGCCCCTTACCACTGGTGGGGGGAAGCAATAATAATTAAGTGCACTCGACAACCTTTTGATCACAAATGATAAATTTTATTATCTTAAAATTCTATTTATGTACAATTTTTGCTTACTTTACTAAAATTACATTCACACAATTTTTGATTACTTTACTAAAATTACGTTCATACAGAAAGAAAGAAATACAAAAAGTAAAAGGAATATGATACGTTTCTGCCAGGTATGTTCTGAGCCTGAATGCAGAATGCTGACTATCGTGAGAAATTTATTTAAGTATGATTAGAAAATAAAGCATACAGAGAAGCTGTTGCTGTTGTTATAGATTTTAAATAAAGCATACAGAGAAGCTGTTGCTGGTAAATACTAAAAATTGTTGGTATATAATAATCTGATGGATTAAAATATACATTCTCCACCCGTTGAACTATGTTCGAAACTATACGACCATCTCGAAGGTAATGCTGTTAGGATTCTTGTCGTTGGGGTCTTCTTTTTTGCAGTTGAGGTTGCCCCGGATGTCCGCCGAAGTTCTGCTGGATTTCCTTTCGTCTTTGGAGATTTCTGAATTGTGTTTGCAGTAGTAGCAATATGACCGTCGCAACAAGCAGATAAGGATTATGAGGGATGTGATTAATGCGACGTAGCTCACCGAAATTTGATGCACATCATTTTGATATGTTATAGGAGGCAGCGCCTTGGTAATGTTTAGGAGTTCTCGCTTGAGTGTATCCAATTCCTCTACATGTTTTTTGTAGGGCACGGCCCTATAAGATGCTGCAGCTATATTGTCTGGTAAGGCATAATCAGAAAGATTTGTTACTGGAGATAGTGACATCCTTGAGACTGTTCTCTGTATAAGCTGTCCACGCAATGTTATGAAGTCATCCTTGATAATGCATCCGGGTTGGATTTGAAGAATTCCAGAGCCCTTCACAACGGTCTGTGTTACTGTGTTATCACAAACTATGTTCAGCGTAGTTCTGTTCCGCAAAGCGTATATCCATTCGTTGGGCTTGTGCAATTGTATCCAGTGAGGGCCATCGTGGGTGATTATAATTTTACATGATGGAGATTGCTGCCCATGGTTTAAGAAGTCGATTTCGCAGGAACATGCCCTTGACCCTCGTCTATAAATTGGATGTTGTAGGTGGCAAAGGTGTCTTTCTTCAGTAAGGGAAAAACATCCTTGAAACTCTAATGTTGATAACGGGTAGTATTGGTCACGGTGCAAGTTGATCATAATGTACTCGGTTGATGGTTTTATGGTATAAAATGATTCTTCGACAAGAACTGGAACGGGAGTAACTCTGAAGAGCTCGAATTCATCAAGACTTAGGAGTGGTAATTCAATTTTGAAGATGATGTGTTTCTTCAGAGCCTTGCCATGAATGCTCATAAGATGATAAAGTTTCGGGATTTCGTCTGGTGCTACTGGAAGCCTGACTGAGGAAGGTAGGTTAGCTTTTATCATAGTGATTTCCTGCTTTAGCTGGGCAGGGGAAATAAGCTGAGGATTTATTCTTCCGTGATGAGTATCGATCATTACGTCTATTAAGGAGGCTTGTGTTTTTTGAAATTGCGAAGAGACTAGTATAAGCTGCAGAGCGATTGAATTGAAGAGCTGACGCAATCTTTCCTGGTGGTACTGCTGTCTAATGTCGTTAAGAGCAGCTGTAATTTCCTTGAGGTTTTTGTCCATCTCCTCAAAACGGGAGCTCGTGTCTTGCTCATTCTCTTTAATAATATTTATGGTGGCATCAATTATTGAAGTCTGGTTTTGGATAAGCCTGACTATGTGATTTTGATCTTGCTTAATTGTGTTTATTGTATTGGACATGTGGTTAGCATATTCATCGTCAAGAACCCCAAATAAAGCATTAGCCACATTTCCCACGAAGTTTACGGCGCCACGACGTACTCTCTGAGTGATTAAGGTTGTAGATAACAGATCATTATCCTTTTTGATATCTGCGTTTAGTCGGTCAAATTGGACGATTGCCTCCTTGCAAGTTTCATTTTTATTCGGCAATAGTTGGCAAATTTCTGCTAATTTCCTACTATAGGTTAATATCGACTGGTATTCGTACCAATAAGGATCCATGTCATAATAGGCTATTATGTTCCAATTACTCGAAGTGATGGCTGAGGTGCCGTAATTTTCAAAGTAGATTCCTGGCCGTGACTGAAATGGTTGAATCTTGACCGGATCACATGCTATCAAGGGAATAAATACAAATACCAAGAGGATGGTTAGGGCTGCTGATCCAATAGAAGGCTTGAATTTCTTTTTTGGTACTGGTCCTGGTTCATCAGCTGAATTTTTGTGCGAACGAGTCAAGGTTGATGAGCACGGATCTGTAGCAATGTTTGTACTTTCCCTTTGCTTGAATTCATCATCGTTAGTTGCAATTGGAAGTGGAGCCAATCTGTGTATGGCACGACGGAATACACCAGTCGCTGTCCGAACATCGGCTACTCGAACCAGTCCATCTTCTCCGGTTATTACGTTAGTGATGCGGCCAAGCGGCCATCGTAAACTTGGTGTGTTGTCTTCCTTGATTATCACCATCATTCCGGGCTCTGCATTTTGACATCTCTCCTTCCATTTATACCTGTGCTGTAGCTGATTCAGGTAATCACGCGACCATCGGCGCCAGAACTCATTTTTGAGATGACTCACAAGATTCCAGCGAGTAAGTATCCTTGAATCAGCTGGTGTGGCTGCGGGGTCAACATTGCTAATGAGAGGCTCTCCAATGAGGAAGTGGCCAGGAGTTAGAGCGGTAAGATCATTCGGCGAAGTGGACATTGGAGTTATGGGCCTTGAGTTCAATATCGCTTCAACTTGAGTGATGGCTGTTTCAAGTTCTTCATACGTTAATGATGCTCCTGCAAGAGTGTGCTGTAGCAAATGTTTTGATGATTTAACCGCAGCTTCCCATAGACCACCAAAATGCGGTGAACGTGGTGGAATGAAATGAAAGTCGCATCCTTTTGTAACGCATAAAGATGTTATCTTTTCTTTTTCTGTATTGGATTCCATAAAGGCTATTACTTCTGACAGATGGTTTTTTGCCCCAACAAAGTTTGTTGCATTATCGCAATATATGCTTCTGCAATGACCCCGCCTAGCCATGAATCGCTTAAGTGCCCCTATGAAACCTTGTGTCGTTAAATCGGTTACTAATTCTAAATGGCACGCCTTGGTAGAAAAGCAGCAGAAAATTGCGATATAGGATTTTTGAGGCCGTTTGCCTCTTATCTTATAGTGTGTTGAAATTGGACCGCAAAAGTCGACGCCGGTATTGATGAATGGTCGGGCTGGTTGAATTCTATCAGCAGGCAAATTTCCCATTTGTTGAGATAGAAGTTTTGGTGTGGCGCGGACACATTTAACACACTTGTGCAAAATTGACCGTGCCAGAGTCTTTCCTTTCACTGGCCAAATCATCTGCCTGGCTATTGAAAGCATCGTTTGCGGCCCGACATGATTGTTGTCCTCGTGAATTTCAGTAAATATCATTTTGGTGAAAGGATGATTGTATGGTATAAGTATGGGATGCTTAGCGTCGTAAGGCAAAGACGATGCTTCTAAGCGTCCGCCTACACGAATCAGCCCTTCTTTATCTAAAAAGGGCGTGAGACTTTTGAATGGATTTTTATTTGGAACGTCACCCTCGTCCTGCAGATGTTTGATTTCATCATGGAATTTATCGTATTGCATTAATTTAAAAATTTTCTTTTTTGACTGATTAAGTTCTGTAGCTGACAGATGACCATTTATCACTCTGAATTCTTCCAGTTTTAATTCCAGTTCTTCCGGTGACAATTCTTCTTCGTTTTTCTTGATTTTAGTTTTTATCGCCAATTGCCTTATGTTGTGGATATATCTCAGTATGTAGGCGAGTATTCTTTGTGCGTTCTTAAAGGAATTTTTGTGGTTTATGTTAATTAAAATTCCTTCTTGATGTGGGGGTGGATCGTGAATCGCCGTTCCTACTGACAAATGATTCTCGTCAATTGGCTTGTATTTAGGTGGCCAAATTGATGTAGCTCCATGTAAAAACTTTGGCCCATAGAACCAAATATTACAAGTTTGAAGCCGTTCGGGTGCTATCCCACGTGAAAGAACATCCGCCGGATTTTCCTTTGAAGGGACGTGGTGCCATTGCTGGAGTATTGTACTTTGTTGAATACGTGATACCCGATTTGCAATAAAAACAGGTAGTGAGGCTGATGATGAAGAATTTATCCAAGCAAGAACGATTTCCGAGTCGGTCCATAAAAATGTTGCATCATTATTGATATTTAGGTCTTTTTGTAAACGAAGTAAGAGATCAGTGGCAAGACAGGCAGCACAAAGTTCTAAGCGGGGAATAGTGGCTTGCTGCGCTAGTTTTGTCTGCTTTGATGGCGCTACTCTCGATTTAGCGCATAATAAACGCACCGTTATGATGTTGTCACTGCTGACTGATCGAACGTATGCTGCTGCCCCATAGGCCTTTTCCGATGCATCAGCAAATATGTGGTATTGTATGCTTTTCGGAGATCTATGCGAAAAGATGTGCCTATCAATCTTTATGCTATTTAGCGACTGTAGTCCTTCTCGATACCTGATCCAAGCTGTCTGCATTTCTTGAGGCAAAGCAGCATCCCAATCAAGCTTCAATTCCCACAGTTTTTGGAGAAATATTTTTGCGACTACGACTACCGGAGCCATGATTCCTAGTGGATCAAATAAGTGAGCTATGTCAGAATATGCTGTTCGCTTAGTCACTCGAACCTTCTCAACCCAGGATGTTTTGACGCAAAGTTGATCTGATTTCGGCATCCATGTAAGTCCTACAGTCTTGATATGTTCATCGATATTGTTGGTAAAGTCAAGCTCGGTTTCTCTATCGTCAAGAGGAATACCCTTCAAAAGAGATGCATGATTAGCACACCATTTTCTCAACTTAAAACCACTACTTTGAAGAATTGTCTGCAGCTCTTCTTGAGTTGCCAGTAGCTCGGCAATTTTATCTGAACCAGTTAAAACATCATCCACATAAAAATCACGGGCAAGAACCATTGAGCCCAAAGGATATTTTTCTTTATTTTCTTGTGCTAACACTTGCAGGCACTTGGTGGCTAAGTATGATGCAGAAGTTGTACCGTAGGTAACAGTGTTAAGCTTAAAACACTTCAATGAGCTACTTGAGCTGCTTCGCCACCATATCAATTGAAATTTTTGATCTTCTTTATGTAGGAGTATTTGCCGGTACATCTTCTCAATATCGGCAGTGAAAACGTACCTTGGAAAACGGAATCGAAGTAACATTGTAAAAACGTCGTCTTGAATTGTTGGTCCCGTGGCGAGAATGTTGTTTAACGAAATATTTGAAGAGGTTTTTGCAGAACCATCAAATACCACCCTAAGTTTGGTAGTGCTGCTGGCAGGCTTTTGAATGCAATGGTGAGGCAAGAAATAATAAGGCTTGGCGATTTGATGAAGAGTCACTTCCTGCATATGGCCCAATTGTTGATATTCTTCCATGAATTGTATATAAAGTTTTTTAAGCTCTGGTGAATTGGCAAGCCTTCGTTCAAGGGCAATGAATCTTCGAAACGCAATATCTTTAGATTCGCCCAAGCTAGTAGGTGCCTCCTTGAAAGGTAAGCGAACCACAAAGCGACCACAGGAGTCTCTGGTTGTAGTTTGGACGAAGTGAGTTTCACAGCGTCTTTCTGCTTGAGTGAAATTGTCTTCAGCTGCAGTGGCTTCTTCCAAACGCCAAAATCTTTCAATTTGTTGATCAAGAGCCTCGTCTGCTGTGCAGATTCCACATGATGCTACCATAGGATTGCACGTGGAAGTTGGTACCTTGCCTGCTGCTGTCCACCCAAATACGGTGTTCTGCAAAGTAGGAAGATCGTCTCCTAAACTTATTTGACCAACAACTAAGGTTGAATAAAATAACTCTGCCCCAATGAGCAAATCTACTGGCCCTGGCTGATGAAATTGAGGATCAGCCAAGACGATGTTGCTTGGAATATTCCAGTTTGATGTCGTAATTGCTCTTGATGGTTGTGGTGAAATTATTTTTGGCAAAATATGCGCCTCAAGTCTGGTGGAGAATCCGTTGATTCTGGAACTTATTTCCAAACTGATTCTCCGGTGGGATGCCAGTTTATTTTGACCGATTCCCTCCACAGAAAGTGTGTCCAGCGTCTGCCTGGTGCCCAATGATTTTGCTAGCTTTTCTGTTATCAAGTTGATTTGTGATCCAGAATCCAATAAAGCTCGGCATGGTATATCTTTTCCTTGACTCTTTATGTGAACTATAGCTGTACTTAGTATAACCCTTGTAGCTCTGAGTTTGGAGTTTTCGGTAGGAGTCAGAATATGTTGTGTTGCAGACGTGCAAAGACTTGTTGAATCAACTGAAGTATTCTGTGTTGCAGATGTGCAAAGATTTGTTGAATCAACCGGAGAATTCCTTGTTGCAGATGTGCAAGGATTTGACTTATTATTTCTTGGGGACCTTCCCCAATGAAGCAGCGTGTTATGCTTACGCTGACATTTGGAGCAGCATCTTGATGAACAATCTTCAACGTTGTGTCCCATCTTGAAGCAGTTAATGCATAATCCTGAGCTTCGCACTAATTTATAGCGGTTTTGTGGACTTAATTTTAAGAATTTATGGCATATATAAAGGTGATGGTTGCCTTTGCAAAAAGTACAAGCTGTATCTGCAGTGGCTACTGTGGTAAATGCCCTGCTGGATTCAAATCGCTTACGCTGGTCTTCTGAGCCTTTTCTTGCTGGGGTTGTTCCTAAAGCCTCCAAAGATTGAAAACGATTTTCCAAGAATGTCAGAAAATCGTTTAATGAAGGCAGTAGTCTAGGTTGTTTAAGCGATTGCTCCCATAGTGTGTGCGAATTTCTATCCAATTGCTTAATTAAGATATGCAAGAGGAGGGGATCCCAGTTTTTGGTTTCGATACCCAGATTTTGAAGGCTCAAGAGACATTCTTTCGTGGTGTCGTGCAAGGCCTTAATCGCTGAGGAGCTTTCCATTTGATTCTTTGGTTGGGCGAGTAATTTATTTAACAAAGCGGTTACCAAAAGTCGAGTATTCTCATAGCGATTTTTAATTGTGTCCCAGGCAGCATTGTAGTTGGCATCTGAAGTCGAAAAATGACGAATTAATCTTTCTGCTTCGCCAGTTACTGTGGTCTTTAAGTACCACATCTTTTGGCATAGTGGAATTGGCTGGTTATGCACAAGTTCAGTGAATAAATCACGAAACTGTATCCACTTTGAATATTCGCCATCAAACTTTGGTAGTACAACCTTCGGTAGCTTAGGTTGGTGGTTGCCTTGAGTTGGTGCTGCAGCTACGGGACTCGAACATACTTCCAACCTGGCAGTCAAAGAAATTTGGAATTGCTGGACTTCATCTTCCAACTTGCAGAATTCTTCCAAGTTGTAGCCATCTTGGCCTGGATTTTCGGAAATTTCATGTATTAACCGATGAGTTTCTTCCATTTCCATCCAGTATTTTTGTAATGCGCCCAATTTTATGCCACAAAATGTTGAAGTCCAAGCCTCTTGTGCTGTGGCCCTTAGACTAGTAAGCAACCGCTGTAGAGACTGAGCGGTTGCGCTCTGCCTTCTAATGATTCTTGAGCAGTCAGATGTTGAGGCTATTATGCTTTCAGCCCCACATGATTTATTTGTTTGAGGCTCGACGTCTATAGGTACAATTGACTCTAATATTTGCTTGATGTCAATATATGTCTTTTTAACCTTTTCGTATGTATTCGCCTGAACATACGGAGTGTCCGCCTTCACATATGCCTTTATTTGTTCATGATTATTATAGAACTCTACCCAGAGAGCCTCTAATGACCGCAACTTTTTGGCCTTATATTCGGCTGTTTTACGGTCAGGACCGTCTTTGCCAATGTTTGTCTTAAGACGCTGCAGTTCCTCCGTGATGGCCTTCTGCCTGGCCACGATGGTGAATACCTGCATTTCATCCATTTTGAGCACGCTGAATACCTACGTGAACTCTGGGACAAGGGAACTCCGGATGCTTGGATCGCTGTAGTCAGGAACAACGAAGCAAGGGAGCTATGGATACTTTGATCTCTACTTTGCTGTTGAAGTCAGGAACACCGGAACACGGGAACTCTGGATACCTGGATCTCTGGAACTCGCCTCTGCTGGTGAACTCGGGGACAAGGGAACTCCGGATGCTTGGATCTCTGGAGCTCGTCTCTGGAACTCAGCAGCCCAGTGTCGAAAGCCCTGGGTACGCTTAATATGGTAGACGTAGATTCGGCAGCCCAGTGTCAAAGCCCTGGGAACGCTTAATGTAAGAACGTGAATCTCACTTAAGATCAGAAGGCTGTGTGTGCTCAAATCACGTCGGGGTCACCAATGTTTAAGTCGGAACTATTTTGCTCCGACTGGCTGAACAGGGTGCATAACCTTGATCAGAGCGTAGATAAATACAAAAGGTTCTTTGTACCTTTGTATTTTGGAGTATGTTGTATTGTTGTGAAATATTAATGCCCCTTACCACTGGTGGGGGGAAGCAATAATAATTAAGTGCACTCGACAACCTTTTGATCACAAATGATAAATTTTATTATCTTAAAATTCTATTTATGTACAATTTTTGCTTACTTTACTAAAATTACATTCACACAATTTTTGATTACTTTACTAAAATTACGTTCATACAGAAAGAAAGAAATACAAAAAGTAAAAGGAATATGATACGTTTCTGCCAGGTATGTTCTGAGCCTGAATGCAGAATGCTGACTATCGTGAGAAATTTATTTAAGTATGATTAGAAAATAAAGCATACAGAGAAGCTGTTGCTGTTGTTATAGATTTTAAATAAAGCATACAGAGAAGCTGTTGCTGGTAAATACTAAAAATTGTTGGTATATAATAATCTGATGGATTAAAATATACACTAACTATACAAAACACAAAAGAGGTGATTCAAACGTAGGCACTTTTCGCGCATTACGCGATGATTATGGTCGTCATATCAGCAATCGTTAAAATTGTGAAGAAATTTGAAGAGAGTGAAAGTGTTACTGATGTCGTAAGGCCTGTGCATCATCTCATCGTAATGCACGCTCAGTCGAAAATATTTCTGCTGGAAGTGCAAGTGTTGTTGATGATCCGAATTTATCGATTTCCCGGCGTTTCCAGCAATTGGTCGAATGATAACAGATTCTTTTTTGGCCTGCGATTGAAGATCATGACTTGAACGAAATGTAGTTCCAAAATGACGGGTCAACAAGCCACACAACACTACCAATTATGACTTTATTGCGTGGGAAGTTTCATGGTCGCGTAATTTCACGATTTGACAACGTCAATTGGCCACCAAGATCTTGCGATTTGACACCATTAGATTTTTGTCTGTGAGGCTACAGTGTCTACACGAATAATCCTCGCACTCTAGACGCATTAAAAACCAACATTACTCAAGATATGGTTGAGATAACGTCTGAAATGTGCGTTTTGAAACTAACACTAAATAATCATCTATAAGTAGATACATTCAATTCGCACTTCTTCAATTTTATATTTTTATTTTTTTAATTTCACGTAAAAAGTTTGTTGTGAGAGCAAAGTGCTTCTACTCAACTCAACTAAACTCATTCGTTCATTTTATTTTAACTTTTTTAATTGTTTTTCAAATCGTTTTGATTTTGTGAGAATTTTTATTGCTTTTACATATATTTTTGTGTGTAGTCAGCATCAGTCTACGGCCAAAATATAAAATTTTAATGTCTTTTTATTTGTATCCCAAGGATCATAAAACGGACAATCACACCAAAACGCTCAGATTTTTTTTTTTCTTAGTGTACAATGTGCATTTTTTCTGAGAGAAAAACAATCACAAATTGAATGAACAATAGATGAGTCGCACCTACTTGCTCTAATATAGTTATATCTACGCAACTTTGACGTATACTGTAATTTAAAGTGAACACTGAAGAGTTTCTTATAAATATGTTTTTTTTTTTTTGAAAAAAATCATTTGTTTGGGTTTAAAAATAATTTTTGTTTACATTGCTTTGGTCATGGTATTTATTCTTTTTGCCATAGAGTGCACCTGATTTTTGAAATTTTTTCTTAATGGTTCCTCTCGAAATTACACCTGAATTACCGCTTCTTTCAATTGTATTTTTGTTGTACAATCGCACTATGTTCAACCAATCGTGGCAGATTACCCATGCATTTTCATTAGAATTGTGTTCTAGCCAACTTTGTGGTCTATTCAAAATATAAATACTCTCCAATTGGAAATATTTAACCATTTTCCGAGAAACAAAAAATGGGTCTAAATCCTGTTGAAAAAAGTAGATTTCGGTAGTGTGAGATTTTTGCAAAACTGACACTAAGTGGAAGTCCTACATTGGCTAAAACTTCTCATTGTACCTATACATCATGATTTGATGAAGCTGGACTTTCGCTTGGCGCAAGAGCCACCGAAATTACATATTAAAATTAATTCTACTGAATTAGATGGACACCTGTTCAAGTGTTTGGGCATAAAAGTCTAATAGACGGTATTCCAAAACATTCTATTAAATCTTCTACAAAACCAAGACGTTTGTTTGATTAAAAAACGTCGAATTTTTACACGAAACCACAATACTTCAATTAAACAGAAGTAATTTATCTTTCTATAGTTTTCTTCATCTTCATTATTACGAAACCAATACTTGCCCTTTGCAGCCGCAAGTAAAAAAGAATCTGGTGACAAAATTATGATGATGGAAAAAAAATACTCTGCATGATGTGCCAAATGCACATCGTCAGACCGGATGTCCCATAAATGTTAGAGCATTCCCTGAATGTGTGTGTTGAGAATCTGCGTGTATAGTATATATCCCAGGATAAAATGGGGAGGCATTTTCTTAACGACTTCCGCCAACACACATACACACACGCGTAAATTGAATGAGTGAAAAGTTTGTCTTCTTAGTTTAGCTCGAAACTCTTAGGGTGTTGAAAATGAAAATGAAAATTTCACGGAAAATGTTATTTCTTTATTTTCATTTTTGTGGAAAGAACAATTGCAAAGTTGCAAATATCTTGTGAAGAAATTTCACAGTCAAAATATGTTAATTTTGTAGATACTAAGTCGTTTTGCAAAAGAGTTCATGAGCTCATGCATTACAATTTCCAAGAAAGAAGAATTTGCCAAGAAATAATAAAAAATAAATAAATTAAGAATAAAGATCTACATACCTAACCTACAAACGCACACGATTCATAATCCTTAATTTTTCACTTCAAAAAGTTTGTGGAGAATTGGCTTTTGCCATAAAATGTTTCCCCTTGTTTCCAATTTTCCTGGAATTTATTGTCGCCTGGTTTGATGAGCACCAACCTAACCCATTATTTTACTCCTGAAATCCGAGATCTGTGTATGGTGGTTTGTGAGATTTTGCTGAAGAATATTCGAAAAGCCGTCTGAATTTATATCGTTTTTGTTTCGATATCTTATTTTTATTTATATTTTTATTTTATTTTATTTTATTTAATTTATTTATTTATTTTATACATTTTATTTATTTTATTTATTTTTTAATTTTATTTATTTTATAGTATTTTATTTTATTTTATTTATTTTATTTATTTTTTTAATTTTATTTATTTTATTTATTTTATTTATTTTATTTATTTATCACATTTTAATTTATAACCGAATGTTTTGTACTTTTTTTAGAAATATTGAAATATTAAATTCCAGAGGACGAAAATATTTTTTATCTCTTTAATGAATCTTCCATTTTTTCCTTTCAATATTTTTCTTGTTAAAGTGACATTTTTCACCTCTCATTTGTATGGTCAAACAATAACATACTAAAGCTTATGCCTTTTAATTCATTTTTCCAGGTGGGTGAAATGCGTATGCGGTATCTACCCATATATGCGCTCATCACTGTAAGGTGCCGATGACCCATATCTAGTACCGATGACGTTACTGTCTTCATCGACGGCAATCCATTGAGCACCTATCGGTATCTATAGACCTGATTATAGCGAAACACTGCCGCGTTTTCATGTGGAAAACTTATTCGCCAACATGTAGGCCATATACATATTCCTCCATCTTTTGCTAAATGGAATCGATAAAATGCAAGAAATTCCAATCTTGTGAAAAACAATTTGTTAAGTATAAAAGAAAAAATCCGGCTCTTAAAATAAAAAAATGTTTGGCACTGCACCAGCAACACTCATGAGTTTTCGCAAAATTCAGCAACGGAATCCTTCACAGTTGAAATTCTCTGTTTACTTTGTATCTCATCGGCACACGGTAGTAAGCAACGACAATGAAAAACCAACCGCTCATGAAATGTGAAACGCAATCAATCAACTTCCATATATACATACATATGTAGCTGTCCTCATATAGTAAGTCCAATAGTCCAATCCTATAAGGCTGCTCTTAAATTATCCTTCCTGTCTATATGGTCCACCACACCACCATCACAAAGTGGAGCCCGTGAGTTGGTTAAAACTTTGGATCGATTTTATCGAGTCCTGCCAGATGGATGAACAAAGGTTGAGTTCAAAGTAAGTGATATGTCAGGCAATATACATGAGGTGCTTGAATATTTTTGTTTTTCGGGCTACGTGCGTACACTGAGGGAAAAATGTATGCACTCAGCACATAAATGCATTTACTGATCCCATACTTTTCTGCACACATAACTTTTGTACCTATTACATATTGAAATCTGTACTGAATACATACTTTTAATATCAGAGATGTAGCCAATAAATAATACTGTGAACTCATTACATAAATGTGTGTCAAATACCTGAAATGAGTTCATGATAATGTATTGACTACAGTACTTTGTATAGTGACTACATAATTATTTAAAAGCCGCTAGCTATCCGTATGAAAAAATATAATCAATACAGCTAAATTTGCGCTGTGTAAAAGCAACGTGCATTGACTATATAGTGACGTATATTGAATACAGACGATGTTTACTCAATGCATATCTGCAGGGAAAACATTTATATCCGCCAGCCATGGAAACGGAAAAAATGTGTTCATCGCAACAAGTTGTGTGCTGCGTACAACAAACGTTTGCTGAGTCTATATTGAGGGAAAAATGTATACACTCAGCGCATAAAAACATTTACTCATCGCATATTTTTCTGCACACATAACTTTTGTACCTATTACATGTCGAAATCTTTACTGAATACATGCATTCATTGGCAGTTATGTAGCCAATATATAATTCTGTTGACCCATCCCATAAATAAGTGCAAGTTATATCCAATAAGTTCATGATTATGTAGTGCATAGAGTTTTTTATGTATTGACTACATAAACATTTAAGTTCCGCTACCTATCAGCATGAAAAAATGTATTCAATACAGCAAGAAATGCAGTGAGTACAAGCTACGTGTATTCACACTATATTGACGTATATTGAATACAGACGATATTTACTCAATACATATCTGGAGAGATATTTCAGCTATGAAGAAAAAATAAATGTATTCATCACAGTAAGTTATCTGCTGAGTACGAGCAACGTGGCCTGAGTCTATGTCAACGTGTGCTGAGTACTGGCGATATGTAATCAATACATAATCGTTGTAAGAACTACATTAAAACATATAACGACTACATAATTGTTAAAGCAATCCACATAAAGAGTTGTATTCATCACATAAATCTATGTGCCAAGTACAAGAGGAGGGCCCTCTGAGTCTATATGGATTTGTATTCAATACAGAAGATTATGTAATCAATACATATTTTACCCACATGTAGTGAGTACATAGACACTGTACTCATTACATAAATATGTAATGAGAACATAAATATGAAATGAGTTCATAGCATTGTACTCATTACATAAATATGTAGTGAGTACATAGACACTGTACTCATTACAATGTTGTAATGGCTACAGTTTCTTGTACTCACTACATATTTGTGAGTCTTATCTTTTTTCGCCTCTCTGCTGATTACTAAGCTTTAATGGGTACAGCTTCTATGTACTCACTACTTATTTGTGAGTAGTCTATCTTTTATCCTCTACCAGTTTCCCCTTTATTCTGAAAGTTTACAAATTTATTTTATATTACATTATTTGAAAAAATGTCAAATGTTACTTACCTGGATTTGAACTGGGATCCTTCCACATACCGAGCGAGCACGCATCCACTAGGCTAATTCGCAATACAGAATTCTGGTGCAAAAAGTGAATGAGTTGAAACTTGATAAGTTTGTCTCTCATGATGGGTTATATTATGTGAATTGAGTACATATCGTCTGTTTTAATCACACGTCCCCATTGACTCAGCTCAACTGTGATGAATACATTTATTTTTCTGCATGGCTGAAATATCTCTCCAGATATGTATTGAGTAAATACCGTCTGTATTCAATATACGTCAATATAGTGTGAATACACGTAGCTTGTACTCAGTGCATTTCTTGCTGTATTGAATACATTTTTTTCATGCTGATAGGTAGCGGAACTTAAATGTTTATGTAGTCAATACATAAAAAACTCTATTCACTACATAATCATGAACTTATTGGATATAACTTGCACATATTTATGGGATGGGTCAACAGAATTATATATTGGCTACATAACTGCCAATGAATGCATGTATTCAGTAAAGATTTCGACATGTAATAGGTACAAAAGTTATGTGTGCAGAAAAATATGCGATGAATAAATGTATTTATGTGCTGAGTGCATACATTATTCACTCAGTATAGATTCAGCACACGTTGTTTGTACGCAGCACATAATCTTCTGTGATGAGTAGGTACATTCTTTTCTGCGGATGAATATAGTGGTTTTTAAATATTTATGTAATCATTATATCTTGAACTGTACTCGATCCATAGATCATTGTTGAATACATAATTTTCTATATTCAATACACGTCGATATAAACTCATGGCACGTTGCTTGTACTCAGCCAATAACTAGCTGTGATGGATAATTTGTTTGCATTTGGATGACTGGCAGGTTTCAATTACTTTTTCACAGATATGTTTTGAGTATATATCGACTGTGTTCAGTACGCATCTATATTCACTCAATGCACGTTGCTTGTACTCAGCAAATGCTGGCTGTGATGAATACATTTTTTGTAATTCGATAGTTAAGGGGTTTTAAAAATGTATGTAATCTTTACAGATTGGACTGTAGCTACTCAATAGATTTGTATTGAATACATAACCTCTGTATTCAGTACACGAACGGTGATAATTTTCTATTTTCTTTTGACGGTACATAAATTGAATTGTAACCAGTACATGTTAACTTTACTCAGTGAAGACAGCTTTCATGACAATCCTATACAAACTTCAGTAAATAGTTTTTACATAAAAGTCTCTGTGCTCAGTGCATACATTTTTCCCTCAGTGTATATACAGACTATGCCGAGTAGGACTGATGTTTTGAGGAATGGACAGATATAAATTACCAGCCGATCTACTACTAAAATAGTAAACGAAAGGACTTTTAACATCAAGTGGATTTATGATTGATAGCAGACCTAACTTACTCATATACCACCTATACTGGTGCTTTTGACAGATTGACTTTATCGAACAACTTACTATTATGATGGTTCATGAGAAAGATGTAGGAACTCCTTGATATGATGTCCTTCCGTTTTTACATAGATACCTAAGGTACCGTGCACATACTAAAATATGGTAAGTTATGCATTCATAAAAAGTCGATATTGCGATTGAGGAAAGATGGAAAAAGAGAGTCTCGCATTTACGAGAATGTCCGGATATGTGTCTGCCTCTTTGGCTTCATCCCTTACGGTATGGTCGTAGCTCGTAGGTCGCTTTTCTTTAAATTTATTACGTAGCAGGGTACATTTTTTTTAAAGGAACATTAATAACGTAACTCACAAACAATTATTTTTCTTAAAAAATCCTACGCCTACTTTTGATTGCGAAAAACTGTTATAAATTGGCAATTCTCTAAAGCCCTCCTTATAAAAAAGGCTCCCATCAACTTATTTTTTCTTTTAAAATAATGTGAATAGCTTTATACCCAGGCTTTCAAACCCCAGGGTAATCGTACATTTATTATGTAAGAGCGAGCGATTCAGAAGGGCATTTTATTTTTTGATTCATTCAAATTTTCGTTTATGTAAACTCTACTGATAGTGACATCAAATGAAATTATTTTTTTACCTTCGAACAAAATCAGTTGAGTATGCCGTCATACAACAAAGAGTGACCGTACTTCGTATCTGTTTGCCATAAATCTAGCGAAATCTGAACTCATGAGTATATACACCAAACGCATTAGTCGAAGAAGAAACTCTTTAAAGAGTTTACACCAACTTGAAAGTTATTTTAATATTATCAAACGATATACTTATACTTAAAGTTATTTATAGAAAATTAATTATTCCTCGGTGATCGGTTGCTTCCAAAAAAGCCAAGAATGCAAACAGGGCCAGACCAACCGTATGTGCAAGATGTGCAAATGCACAGGGCGCAAAATTCTGGGGGTGCATTACCAAGAGCAAGAAAATGTAACCTGATCTTGGACAGACAAATATGCACTGCCATTTGCATTTTAACCACAAAAATTGTTCAAATAATGCCAAAATAACATCCATCACAAGTGTGCTAAGTTATTTCTTGCACTCTAACTAACTTCACTTTCATTGTTGGAGAATTTAATTCAAAATATCGTAAAATTAAAGATCAAACTAGACCTACACATTCAAAGTCTACCTCCTGGGTAATGTGGAAAAGTCTTATGCATGTGTATCAGGGTATGTATGTATGTACGCAAATATATAAAAGGGGCGCTTTCTACAAATCTTGCACAGGGCGCAAGTTTGGCTGGGGCCGGCCCTGAATGCAAATACGGAACTGTCATTATAATGTTAAAATCACAATGACTTGTGCTTCGATTTAAGTGCGAAATTTTTAAGAAACCAGAAAGTCTGCTAATGAATATAGAGTGTTTGTTTAATCATTGGATTTTGGATATAATGACGTGTTATTGTTAATAATGATGGGATTTGAAATGTTAAACCTAATTGATTCTGAGATAACTTTTAAGCATTTTATTTATATGTGTAAAAGTTCTGGATAATTTGATGAAATCTATAAATTCTTTAGTAATCATGAATCATATCGTCATTGTCTTTAAATGGAAACTCCATAAGTCTGGGAAGAATATCCTAAATAAAATGCACAACTTGATCGCACTTACACTTACATAACAGAGTGGTACAAAAATAAAGTTCTGTGAGTATTTTTCCAATAGTTCCAATCTTTGCCACCCAACGTTATATACAAAATAAAGTCTTTCAAATGCGACGTAGGCGACGCACTGAAGGACGAAATGGGATTTTAGCACGCCAAAAGTCGGGTATATAGGAATTTGCCTAGATTGGCGCAAGAAAAAAACAAAATCGTAGCGGAGGGGGGTCTATTTCCCCCGGTTTAGGTGGGAGGGGCAATTTAAGTAAAAATGACTTAAAATAAAAAAAAATATATTAAAAAAACAACGTTAAGCCTCATAACGTTATGGAAATTTTTTGTTTTAAAGCCAAAATGCCATTCTTCAATTTGCTTTTCAAACCAAGTTGTTTGAGCAAATAGTTTAAGAAAAATTAATTTTCAAACTCAAAATTTTAAAAACTGGATTCATTTCGATTCTTGTTGGTGGGATAAAATAAGTTTCTGATCTTCAGATGTTATTAGGAACACACTTATTCGGACGGTAAGTACTGTTGCAATTCTCTCTAAGTGTATCAAATAATTCGTTTTTTTTTTAATTTTTCGCCATTTTGTTATGTATACTTCTTAATATACCTCACAGATGGCAGCACTATACTGTTGTTTGATTAACTAGTTGTGTTGTAACAAAGATGGCAGCATTTACCTATCCAGTGTCTACATGTGACCTTGAAAACTATGTTTTACTTATTAATACTTTTATTTTCCGAATTGTTTACAAAATGAATTTTGCTTTATGAGTGCTTATGAAACTTTTGCTATTTTATAAAAAAAAATATTAATCACTTATAACAAAATCATATATAAAATTTCAAAAATTAGACACTGAACAAGCACTTCCTGTTGCAAAGCATACCCGCGTTTGTTTAGGTTAACTAACGGGTGATTTTTAAGCTGGTTTGGTTTTGGCAACACTGGTTTTGACAGCTGACGTGTGTTTAGTACCTTGTGTCACTGTCAAACAGCTTCAGTTTGGTTTGCAATTTAACCATGGATCGTCTTACAAATGAACAACGCTTGCAAATTATTGAATTTTACTATCAAAATTCGTGCTCGGTTCGAAATGTTCATCGCGCGCTGCTTGTGTTCAGCGATGAGGCTCATTTTTGGTTGAATAGGTACGTAAATAAGCAAAATTGCCGCATTTGGAGTGAAGATCAGCCAGAAGCATTGCAACAGCTACCAATGCATCCCGAAAAAGCCACTGTTTGGTGCGGTTTATGGGCCGGCGGCATTATTGGGCCTATTTCTTCAAAGATGATGCGAATCGCAGCGTTACTGTCAATGGTGAACGCTACCGAGCGATGATAACAAACTTTTTTTTGCCCGAAATGGAAGTTCTTGACTTGCATGATATGTGGTTTCAACAAGACGGTGCCACATGCCACACAGCACGCGAAACAATGGCGCAATTGCGAGGCGAGTTTGGTGGACAGTTAATTTCACGTTTCGGGCCGGTCAATTGGCCACCTAGATCGTGCGATTTGACACCATTAGATTATTTTTTGTGGGGGTATGTCTATAGGGACAAGCCCGCTTCGATTGACGCACTGGAAGCCAACATCCATGCATTCATTCGTGAGATACCGGCCGATATGTGTGAAAGAGTATGCCAAAATTGGACTCAGCGGATGGGCTACCTGAGACGCAGCCGCGGTCAACATTTGCATGAAATTATCTTTAAACATCAAATTGCAAGGTTCAAACTATCGATTCAAATAAATATTTCATTCATTTTTTCGAATTTTTTGTGTTTTTTTTTTTTTAAAAGTTCTAAACCTCTTAAAAAATCACCCGTTATTAGTCGAATATCGTGCTTGAACACAATAGAATACTGCAACTGGAGACCACGACCAAATTAGTTCCCGCAAATTATGACTGATTGTCTTGTCTGTATGTCTGCACCTGGACCTACAGCCTAAACGAATGAAGCGATTTTTTTGACATATCGAACCGAAGGTTTTAAGTAATTCCCTAGAGGACAAATTAAAATTTTACTTTTAGCTATAAAAATAATGGTACCTGCTTTCTCCAATAAAACGCTTATGAAAGAGTTATCTCGGTAACGGTTCAAACGATTTCGATACAAAATTTGTGCGTATGGTCTTCAATTTTATTGAACAAAATTATTTAACAAAAACTTTATAAACGGTACCTGTCCTAGAACTATAGTTAGAAGGAAGAGAAGGATATGAATGAATTTTTGTTGGCACAGTGGACTGAGAAACAAGGTGTTGATTGTCTCATGGAATCCCACGGGTGGCGTCCAGTTGTATAACTGGGGGAATATAGAACAAAATGCTTCCTAGAGTGGGGCTCGAACCCACACCTCTAAGTTAGAAGTCAAGGACTACATCCATTGCCCTATTGCCACCTGCAATCAAATCAATATGTATTTATTTTTGAAATTAGGTCTTAAGGTATCTACTTATTAGTACATGGTAGCAAATAAGTTAATACTTATAATTAAAAATAAAATGTTAATTAAATATTATATAGAAACAAATTTTTCTAAAGAAAATTGCTCCAATTTTAAATTCTTGAAATAAATGATCTTGACCAGGTTCTGTAATATTACTTTTAATTAACTAAAACAAAGATTGAATCTTTGAGTTGTATTTTTTTATTGAGTTTTTTTTTTTTTTTGTTTATTATTTTTAATTTAAAAATATGGTCACCGTACCTATAGACCAAGTAAAATGTTCCCTCTAGCGAATCATATAAAAATGCCCTGTACCAATTTTTTTCCCTACACCAATAATTGCCCTTTAGAGTATCATTTTCTATTTAATTTTTTAGTTTTCCCATCCTGAACAGAGAAATAAAACGCATATAATTTAATATTATGGCCAAGAATTTAGCTTTATTATAATGATAAGGGTTTGCCATGTTTTAAAAATGATTTCGGGCAAATGGCCGCTCAAATAAATTCCAGCCGAAAGGCCCAATTTTCGACCACTTTTTGCAGCAATTGAGGCCGTATGTCAGCAATAACGCACCGAATATTCTCTTCCAAGGCGTCAATCATCTCGGGCTTATCTGCGTAGACAAATGACTTCACATTATCCCACACAAAATAGTCCAGCGGTATTAAATCGCACGATCTTGGAGGCCACGCCACAGGCTCACTACGCGAGATAATGCGCTCACCAAAAGTTTCCTTCAATAAATCTACTGTTTCGTTTGCTGTATGGCATATAGCACCGTTTTGTTGGAACCAAAGGTCGTCCACATCAACATCCTCCAATTCAGGCACGAAAAAGTCATAAATCATGGCGCTATAGCGTTCCCTATTGAGTGTTGCACTATGGCCGGGTTCATTTTTGAAGAAATATCGACCAATGATTCCATCTGCCCATACAGTGACTTTTTGAGGATGTAACGGCGCGGCCAGCGCGGCCGGCGTCTCAACAATGACGGGTGGATTATGATCACTCCAAATACGACAATTTTGATTATCAACGTACCTATTCAACCAAAAATGAGCTTCATCGATGAACAAAATATTCTTGTGAAAATCGGGATCGGTGGCCATCTCGTTTTGGGCCCATTCACCGAACGTGCGACGTGTTTCATGGTCGTTCGGCTATTTACTATAAAATGCCAAACCAAACTGAGAATAAATAAAGTGACAGTTGTCAAAAACACCAACTGCAAAAAAAGTATTGCCAGATTGAAAACCACACGTCTAAAAAAAACATCCTGAGCCATTAATTTTTTTTTTTTAAGATACAAGTAAAACAAATTTTATTTAAAATTTTCTATGAAACATTTTTAATGTTAAAAGTCTTTATTCAAATACTATGGCACTTTCTAGCTTACATTATACTTAAAGGGCTTAAAAACTAATCACATGTAGATGGAATTCAACTTCAACTCCATTTGTCTCTGCTTCTGTTTGGTTTGTCGTAGTTGAAAGAACTTCTGCTTCTGTGCTATATTCAATATTCGTTGCCGTGTTGTCTTTTTCCTCACTAGTTTCTACTGGGAGTTCAGTTCTTTCCTCATCTTCAGTTGATTTTTCTTTATTTTCTTCATTTGAATTCTCTTCCGAACTCGACAAAGCTGAAGGTTGATCTGTCAAAATTTGAGTATCTTGTTCTGTGACATTATCTGAAGAACTATCCTCAATGCTATTTTTCTGTGAAGTTGAAATAATTTCTGCATCAGTTGTGACATTGGCATTATTATTCTCGATAGAAGCGGTAGTGCCTATACTGACTTCTTCAGTTGATTCTGGCAGTTCAGTGCTTATCTCAAATTTATTTGTTGTGTCTTCGTTAATTTCTAAACTAATCGTAGTAGCAGAATTATTTGTTTCGGAAATACTTGTTAGATTGTTCTCTCGAAGTGGTAACACTTTGAAAAAATCAAAACTCCTACCTTCCTTTTCACTGATAAAACTGTCATGATAATTTGGAGCCTCTCCTGAAGCCTCATCATCTGCGTTAGTTGAATCATCTAATGGGAGATCTGTGCTTAATCCACTGTTTTCTGTTGGAAGTTCATTGATTTCTGTGCTTTTGGTCTCATTTTCCAAAGATGGGCTTGAAGTGGGTAGATCAGAATCATTTTCAGATACAATATTTCCAGTTGATTTATCTTCAATCTCTCCCAATGAAGGTTGTTCTGTAAGAACTTTCGTTAAATCTTCTTCAGCTGAACTTTTTGAAATTGTATCAGGTGTTGATAAGGTTGTTGATTCAGATTCAGAAAATTCTAGAGGATATCCAGAAACACTTGATGACTCGGCTTCAGTCTTCACTTCCTTGAAATCTGGAACTCCTGTACTTAGTTCCTGGTTTTCATTTTTGGGCGTAGTTGGACTTTGGTTCACATTTTCAGCAGAAAGATTTGATGTGAGCAAATCAGAATTTGATGATTCAGTCTCAGATGGAATTTTTTCAATCGATCTGCCTTCAACATTTCCCAGTGAAGATTGTTCGGTAAGGACTTCCGTTGATTCTTCTTCAGTAAAACTTTTTGAAATATTATCAGGTGTTGAAAAAGTCGTTGATTCAGAAGTTTCTAGAGGATATCCAGAAACACTTGATGACTCGGCTTCCGTCTTCACTTCATTAAATTCTGGAGCTCCTGTACTTAGTTCCTGGTCTTCATTGTTGTAAATAACTGGGCTTTGGTTACCATTTTCAGCAGCAATAATTGATACGGGAAGGTCATTATTGGATGATTCAGTCTCGGTTGTAATGTTTTCAATTGATCTGCCTTCAATATTTTCTATTGAAGGTTGTTCTGTAGGGACTTGTGTTACTTCTTCTTCAGCAGAACTTGCAGACTCGTCGTCTGTCTTCACTTCCTTGAATTCTGGAACTTCTGTACTTGGTTCTTGAGCTTCATTATTTAAAGAAGCTGTACTTTTGTTCTCAATTTCTGGAGAAAAACTTGAAGTGGGAAGGTCAGAAAATGATTTAGTCTCAGATGCTATGCTGTCAATTGATCCATCTTCAATTGGTTCCAATGAAAGTAGTTCTGTAATGGCCTTCGATAATTCATCAGAACCGTTAAAATCATCGTAAGCTGAAGATAAGGTGGTTGACTTAGATTCAGAATCTTCAATGGGATATTTTAAATTCCTTGAAGTCTTACCATCAGCTTTCACTTCGTTTATTTCTAGAACTTCTGTATTTGATTCCTGAGCATCATTATTAAAAGTATCTGATTGTTCAGTTGGTTCAACTTCATCATTTAGAAGTATTTCAGTTGATACTTCTGGAATTTCATCAATTTGTTGTTCTGTACTTACTTCAAAGGAAGACACATTATCAATGGGTTCTTCATACGGTACTTTAACATCATCAACGCCATTGGAGGTTGCAACTTCATCATTTAAAAGTGTTTCAGTTGATTCTTCAATCGGCTGTTCTGTACTAATTTCGAAGGTAGGCTCAGTTGGTTCTAGATATGATACTTTAACATCTTCAATGCCCTCAGACTGTAACTCTGATGTAGTATGAAAACTTCTTCCAGAAAATTTTTCTTCACTAAACTGTTCATCATCACGAGTGAACACTTTCGGAGATGCTACAAACTTATCAGCATTATCAGCTGCAACACTAATACTTAAACCCTCATCGCTATCATTAACATAATTGTTTTCAAATCTCGAAGTAGATGAAAGTTCTGTATTGGAAGGCAAGTGGAAATTCAAAAGAAGCTCTGTTTGCACTCCATTGAAATTTTGTAGTACTGATGGTTCTTCACTGTTCGTATTCTCCAATCTTTCTTCCTTTTCTAAATGCTTCACTAAATCTGACTCGGTTGTTAAAATGGATTTTTCACTGGCGATATTAAAGCCTGAGCTGAAGTTTGCCAATTGCTCTTCTTCAAGATTATTTTCTTGTTCTAATAAATTATCTGTAAGTGTCTTTGGCTTAGTTTCAGTATCGTCTTCATTAAATGATGATAAATGGTTTTGAATATCTCGAGGCAAGCTAGTGCTGTATGGGCCACTGCTAGGTAATTGGGGAGGATCGTTTTCAATAATCACTGAAAAAAATAAAAAAAAAAAAAAATTTAAATTTACAATCGAAAAAAAAGACGCTGCAGCAGCGTAGTACCTAGTTCCATACCGACCATCCTTATACTGTTCAGAGATATATCCTTCGAAGACTTGAACTTTATCTCCATCGACCATCTTTGAACTTATTCTTTGGTATTGGACATGTCCATTGCTCAGGGCCATTCTATATCATGGAAAGATAAAACACTTCGGGTTAAGAAAACTGTTGATATTATTTTTTCTGTTCGAAAAACTCACTTAAATTCGACTGTCCCGTTTTTGTAAGTTCTGTGAAAGCGCTCCATTTCTTTGACTTCATCATATTCATATTCGGGAATAGGATAGTTCAAATTACTATTGTCTTCAATTATCTGTTGGGCTCCGAAAAATTCCGTTACTGGTGCTGCTTGTGAACATAGCAAAACCATGCTAACCATCCAGGTTAAGGCCACAAAGACTGTTAGTGATCCCATTGTGCTGTGCGACTTAATGTTCAATTCCAACTGATTTCTTGGATAAATCTTCTTCAGATATTTATACTTAATTTAAATCGTTGAATTTTGCGAAACCCCAAATTACCACGAAACCACGTAATAAAAATTATATATTTTTAGTTACAAAGATATTTATAAAAAAAATATGTTTTCTTTTAAAAACCAATGACTAACAAATGAGGGGTATTAAATATTTAAAAAAAAATCTTTTACTCGAAGGCTCACTCTTTCTTCGTTAAGATACTTTTGGTTGAACTATTTTATAAAGACTAATTTCTAAAAGTTCAAGTTTATCAGTCTTATAGGTAGATGCTGATAGTTTTTTTTTTAAGACGTCAGATTTTCACATTAAAATCTGGAAATCCTCAACTCAATGAATGAATGAATCTCAATGAATATAACTTCAATCTGATTTTAATTTCGTTGAATTTTACGGGGCTTTTCCAGTTTTTTTCATTACGTTCTTCAGCTAATGATTAATAATTCAGCGAGTGTATGTACTTCGGTGTATTGACTGTTGTCGTCAAAACACAAACAAAAAATTCTATGCGTCATCACTCTTATGCGTAAAATCGGCATTGGTTGAATTTCATGAATTTTCGGAACAATAATTTTTGACAGAATATAATAAAATCGGAGGTGTTAACTATATGACGCAACATTTTGCACATATAAAATGACAACGACTTCGGAGTCATTTTCTTTTTGTTTATTTATTAAATTCAACATTTGAACTTAACCGATAATTTGTTCAATGACCCATGGGCCTTTACAGCTTACATCACATTTCGTCTTTATCTCAATCATGTTAATAAAACTTAAAGTAGATTCATTCAAATAATAATAATAATAACTGGTTTAGGTGTCATTTGCATAAAAAACTGACTAAATTCCAAATGTCTATTCATTTTTTTTTTCTTCAAAGTAAACCACATACTGGACTTAAATGGCTCAGGTAAGTAGTAGCTGTGAATCAAAATTCAGAAAATTTAAGATCGGAAATAACATGAGTTGTGATGGTAATTTATAAATATGGTTTAGTTGAATAAATTAAAAAGTTATTCAATAAACACGAGTAGGTTTTCATGTGCGAATATAAATCAATCGGAAATGTTATTAAATGGAAGCTGGATAATATTGAAAAATTTTTCACATTAATTCAAAAAAATTAATGATTTGATAGCACGTACTTCCTTCCTCTTATGCACCTACTTAGTTCAAGTTACTTAACAATTTTTAAATTAAATATTATTAAATTTTGCATGGAACATAAAATTCAAGGTAGATACTCCGTAATCTTCAAGGTTTAAGCCGATTCAGTTCAAAACTTCTGGAAAGGATTGATACTCAGCCTTATTTTGAAATTCACTTTCATGCGAAAGTTAGTCGAATTCGAATAGTTTGTATTTTGAGTTTCGAATGAATCGAAAGTTCACTTTATCAAACGAAAGTTAATTTTTTGTTGAAAACTAAGCAGTTTGACTTTCGAGTCATTCGAAACAAATGTCATTTATTTGACGTTAAAAACTTTCTGGCGAATAGATTAAAAAAACATGTGAGCTCAAATATTTTTGTTGAAGAACAAAGAAAATAAAATACTTTTATGAATTATTTGTTGAGGTATTAATTAAAGGTCGCATTCCAATTTGACTAAACGGGAGCAGAAAGAAGTTATCATCAAATGGATGGAAGAAAATCCGGAGATAGCCAAGGGATTTTCAATCTTGAATGGATTAGATGCATCCATTATCCTGCTCCTCTATATCTGCCCTTCGCCGCCGTCTTCACTTCTTAAAAATAATTGCCATCTGTTTTTTCTTGAAAATTAAACAATAAACTCTTGCTCATGAACTAGCAAATAACAATATGGTACAAGTATTTACAATTAACAAAAAAAAAAAATACCGGCGAGGAATTTCACTTTTTTTTTGTTTTGTTGAAAATTGAATAGTGTGACCAGGTGTGTATAAAGTAAAGAGAGACTTTGAAGTTGCATGTTTTTTTTTGTAAATCAATTTTAAACACAATTAAATTGACATGAAAGCTAAAACAAAATCTAGTATTTTACTATTCAAAAGTTTTAAATTTATTTTAATACTTTTTCATGTCAATAAACTTACCATACTGTTTTCTAAATGCTCCAAAATTTTAAAATTTCAGTTTTTATTGATGTTTTTTAAATAGTAAACTTTACCGGGCCTTCAATATTACTTATATTTACTTTATTTTTCTTAAATGATAACGCATTATTTTGACCATCATTTTTATTCAAACAAAAATTCTTCGAAAAAAAAAACAGTTTGGTCACACTAAATTAAATAGAAATGTCAGTAAATGTCAAAGAGCTGATGTTCATTTTATGCATTCATTCGATAATAAATATTGTGAATCAGGCATGAAGTACAATTGAGATCGCCGGGACGAAACGGCAATTTTTATAGACAAAAGGGCGTTGAATCGAAATACTTTCTTATTTTTCATTTTGTTTTATTTATATGTGCTTTATTTTTTTTTATATAAATTATTTAAGTGAAGGACTATATAATTTAAAATTTTTAGAAAGACCGCACCGTTTTGAGTTAACTTTTCCAACACAATAAAACAAAAAAATATACAAACTTATTCTTTTTGTTCAAAGTTAGAATGTGGCTCTATGTTCGAAACTTAAGGTAATGGTTCAGTAACGTTATGATGTATGTAGATATTAATATAGAGATAAAGCCTAAACAAAGTCCAAAGTAATTAAAAAATTGATTTTTTCTATGATTTTCTTTTTGCATAATAAATAATTTTTGTTTAATGAAGCGGGCTTCACGAAACCTTTCATTTGATGCCAGACCCGTTCGTGTACACTCTGGGCCAAAGCTCCATAATAAAATGTGATTCCCTTTGCCTCTTGAGCAGCGGTTGTGATGTGTATGCAGAAAATGTAATAAATCTTTTTATTTTTTTTATATTTTATTAAATTCCAGGAAAACAAGTAACTTCAACGAAAAAAACCAAAACAACTTTAATTTAATAAAATTAGGAATTAAATAATATTATAAAATTATATATACATAATGGTATTCTAATAAATAGCTCAGAATTGTGTGAATAGCGTGCCTGTTTTGCTCTGCATAATGCTAGTACCTATATCTGGTTGGTGACAACTGCAACCGATTACTTGACTCTGCATCGCGACGGGATCTGTATTTTGTTTTAGTTCCAACATAGGTGGAGAATCCTGATTTGCACATGTACATATATTGTTGTGATAAAAAAAATTTTACTTTTCCAAAAGTACCTACCCAATGGCATCCTGGTGCTTATAGCCCGAACCACACTACTCTCGTGTGGTGTGTGCTGTGTGGTCAAATTTAAAAATTCTACAATTGCAGCCAATTGTACATTTAATTTTAAGGTGAAATCGCAAAGCACTTGAACTGATATTGCAGCACTAAATTAGCACCTAATTAGGTCATAATTCATCCGTACTTAGATTTTTGAATTTCTTCTGTGGCGGCGTTATCTTGACGTCTTGACAAGTTCCACAAGATCCAATGAGGATTGGAAGCAGAAAGTTGATTTGCACCTTTTTGAAGAGATCTTTCTTAGCCCTCCGAACAAAAACTCTATCTATTTCTTTGCGGTATATTTATTTTGTTTGTATACCTACATAGATATATGTAAATGTATTGACTTCTTTCAAATGAATATTTCAAATTCGATTACTGCGATGCAAATGACAAGCTCAGAAGTACAAAATTAACTATTCATAAAGTAATCAAGACCACAGTTCATTGTCCGATTTTCGTGATTTGTGAATCGTTTCTTTTGATTTTACTAAAGTTGTGATTTTCAATCACATTTAGGGCACTCCAAGTCCAAGGTTTATATTAAAGAGCAGCCCATAGGTAGTGATTGTGATTTTTGACTCACAGGTCGAAAATCACAGGTTGTGATTTTTTGATCATCTCTATTAACTATAGTGTAATTGATTTTCTTATTTGTTTCTAGCACTTGGTGCACTAGCACTTGGTGCACTGCACACAATATCCAAGTGCTCCGCGGAGCAAACTTTGGGAAACGCTGCTCAAGAGAATCACACCTGTGAAGTCTCTAGCTCAAATCACAGTAGACGCACGGACAGGGACACACAGACGCAAAGACCGACGGGCACAGACGGTATGATGAAACCCACTTTTTTAGATTTCTCGATCATTGTTGTGTAAGTTTTAATTACAACCTCGAAACAAATTTGTATACGAAACCATCCTACGAGAACATTTTTTAAATATTCACCTCTGTTTTGCTGGAATTAGTGATGAAATACATCTTGTATACTTTAAATCGGAGTTTTCACTAATTTTTAGGTAAAATATAATGTTCATTGCTGATGGCAGGTAAATGTTATGTAGTTCATTTGAAGATTCTAAAACACCATTAACAGCATTTTTCTGAAAATTCACAATTTGTACAGCCTGGAAAATGTCCATTAAAGCCCAGTGTACAGAAAACTGCGACATTTAAGTTTTATTCTTGTTTGCATTTGTTTTTTCTTTCATTTGGTGACAGTTTCAATGGGTATTTTGTCGCTGTGGTTTCCGTAGAATTTTGTTTTCGTCTTCGAGACCTCAGACAAAATTCTTTTTGCATGAGCAGCGTTCTAGACTTAAGCAGAAAAAAAAATTTGTCACGATATCTTAAGCCAATTTGATGAATTTTGCAATCAAAAAAGTCAATATTGGCCCCTGAGGGCTGTAGTAGTTAGGACTTTGCAAATTTTTCTTTAAGTTCATTGAAATGTTTCGAAATTTTGGTAGGACCTTACATTTTACACAAAACAAAAGGTTTTTGTTTTTAATGTGTAGGGTCAGGGCCGTAGCCAGGATTTTGTTTCATTTCTTCCATATTAAAATTTTTTTTTATACACATTTTGTACAGCAGAAAAAGTCTTGATTTAATTTTTTGTATATGAGACCTATCACCTCATCTGGATCGACATCAATATCCGAATGAACAGATATCATAGCAAGTGCGTTAAGTCTTGCATTGCTCATATCGCTTCGATACACTGTTTTAATCGTCACTGGAAGTGTGTCCAAAACCGTGAGCATGAAATTAATACCTCTAAAGTAAGTTAGATATTTTTGCATTTTGTTTTGCCCTCTGGTGTGGTTTTTTATGATATTTTGGAAAGTTATTTTGCAAGCGATGGCTTGCACAGTGTACATACCAAGCGTTTGCATACTGTTTTCTAATCCTGCTTTGTATTCCACTTAAATGACCTGCTGTATTGGCGGCTCCGTCAATGCCTTGGCCAATACAATTGCTCATATACAAATATCAAGATATAGTTCTTCACATATGATTTTGGTCAGGTTTCTAGAAGTTTGGTCATCATAGAGAACAAAACCTACAAAACTTCCCGAAGCATACAACTTTTTGGGTCTGTTAAACGATAAACAGTCGACATATCGAAGGCATATGGAAAGTTGTTCAGTGATGCCAGAAACATGCATGTTGTATATTTCGGTTGTGACAATATCAGAACATGTCTCCAAGATTTCAGTTTGTATAGCTGAGCTCAAATAGCTTGTGTTTTTAGAGCTGTGATTAATTAAATTGTTGTCCCCAGATTCAATTCTGAGCTGCAGGAGAGTCCTTAGGTTTATATATAGCTCCACTATCGTCGTCATCTCTTGTTCTGCACACAATAAAATAGTCTGAATAATAGGTCTTATTACAGCTCTATTTTCAGCTATTGCCTTTGCATTGGGTTTTCCAGTCACCCATAGTCATTATTTCTATTCATTTGTGGTTTTTATTATTCTGAGATCTTATAATTTCGATTATTTTTATTTTGCAATATTTTGGCTTCTTGTTCTTAATATAAACGAAGAAAATAACTGAAGTCCTTAACTGATCCCAAATCAAATAAACTATACCTATAGATATGGTCTTCATAATTTTATAAATTTGAATTGATATTAAAAATCTTTAGTTTTTACTAAATTTGTTTAGATACAAATCATTTCGGGAGGGTCTTCAGCTCCCTCAATCCCCCCCCCCCCCCCTTGTTCCTAACTATTGCTGGTGAGGTAATTCTTTGCAATTCAAATGGGAAACTATTCCATATTCGAACTGTAGTTACAAAAAAAGATCTTTCAGCAATGGTATGCATAAAACGTGGCAGAATAAGTCGAAGTCCTCTCTGAGATTGTGCAAATTGAAGCATTTCACCTAAATACTTTGGACACCTTCCGTGGACTATATTGTGAAGAAAAACCGCATTACAAAACATTAAATATTTCTCTAAGCTCAGTCCCATCAGCGAAGAATGCATAGTTGATACACTTTCATTCCTAGGGATATAATGGATGAAGCGTAAGCAGTCGTTAAACTCAACCTTAAGTTTACGTTTACACTCATAGTCAAGACTAGGATAAACAGCGCAGTTGAAAGTAAAAAACGGCAGAATAAGACTTTTTATTAAATGTTTTTTTATAGTAGGGTCAAAAAAATGTGAAGAAGCCCTTAAAGAGCGTAGACCAAAGTAAATTCGCCTAATTGACTCAGATATTGCATCACAGCAGCTCAGCTTATTATTAATCAGGAAACCTAGGTACTTAACTTTGAGAACATATTCAATTATTTGTGCATTTAAGACAATTTTAGGAAAATCCACTGTATTAACTTCACTTTTTGAAGAAACCATACTTAGCGATTTCAACGGATTAAGTTGAAGTTTATTTAAGTCAGTCTATTTTTTAATATATGTTAAGTAGATCTTCATTGATCCGAACCACACCGTCTTCCATCAAACGCAATTCGCAAAATATATATAACAAAACATCATCTGGAAAATCGTTTATAAAAAGCGAAAAAAGGAGTGGACCGAGAAAAGATCCTTGCGGAACACCGCAGTTTGAAGCCTGTTAAATAGATAACTACTCAAAAGCTTAAGCGCAGTTCTAGAAAAATTAAATTTATTACATATTTAGTTTATAAATCTAAATTTGGTGATCAATACAGTCAAAAGCTTTTGAGAAATCTAAAAGGACCATAATTTCCAACTGGTTTCTATCAAGAGCAGCGCGAAAATCTGACATAACCTTAACAACAGCAGACTCACAACTGTGTTTGTTGCGAAAACCAGACTGTCACTAAGATATCTTGTTATTTGTTTGAACATAGTCGAGAATTTGATCTGCCATTAGTCGCTCACAAACTTTACCAAAAAAAGGCAGCCAACTAATTGGCCTTAAATCAAGGATTGCTTCTTTTAGGAATACTTACAATTGTTGCGTTTTTCGATGGTTCAGAAAATTTACTACTATAAATACATGTATTCAAAATATGCTTCAAGGGCAGGAGAAAAATGGGTACAATTTAACGTATGAATTTAGGCGAAATATTATCACAACCGGTTGCGTTAGATTTTATTAATTTAATAGCATTTATCACATCACTTTCTTCAATACAGTTAAATGAAAATAAGCCAACATCATTTTCAGGAATAGTTAAGGGTAAACTCGTATTAAGACTATAAGACTAGTTTTGCTATGAAACTAGTTTTGAAACAAAACAATAATATGTCTCTCAGCAACTTGCTATAAAATCTGTGCGACCCAGTTGAGAATTTTATTTAAAATTTCAAACAAACATTTTTTTAACACATTCTTTGATTCTAAGGGCCAGTTTTTCATTGGTGAGTTAAACTAGAAATAGCTTAATCTAGAAGTAAATTAACCCACAGCTAACTGAGGAAGCAGTTTTTCTGTGGAAATGCATGCGGAACGACTAAACAAACTCGGTGGATAAAACATCAATAGCAATGTGCTCAGTTTATCCTGGGTTAACTCACCAATTTGTATGAGTTAACTCGGGTTTAACTTTAATCTCGTACTGAAAAACTGGAACTAAGTGCCATTTTTTCAGTGCAAGATTAAAGATAAAACCGAGTTAACTCATCAAGTATTAATTAATTGAACAGATGCTTTTGTTGTTTTATCCACCGAGTTTTTTTTAACCGTTCAGCATGCATTTTCCACTGCAAAATTTACCTCTATGGAGTTAATTAACTCTGGTTTAAATCACCAATGAAAACTGGGTCTTAGTGTAGATATTATTTGCCTCAAAATAAATTCAGGTTTATAAGCTTAGTGAACACTTTGAAACTGAACAAATTTTGAAACATAAGCGTAAACCATATGTAGACCTAGAGGCTGGATAACATTTACGGGTGAAACAGTTCATTTGGTTGTATTGAAATTAAAGTCACAAATTGATGCACTCTACCTTGTTATAATCTCATTTTGCAACCAGTTTGAATTGCGTGTAAAATATTGTTTTTTTTTTTAATACATAGTAATTTATAGTAATTAATAGAACAAGAAAGACAACTTGTCTGAAAATAGAGTTTTACAAATTGAACTAGGTATAAGCTTTTTGAATAAATTAGTTTTCTCTTTCTACTGAATTTGCGATACATTTAACTCAAAACATTACATCATGTGTAGTGTAGGTATCTATATGTAATTATTTCTTATTAATAACAATGAGAAAATTGTATAATAGAAAAACTTAACTCATAAAAAAACTCATATAAGTGCTTAACACTATTTAATTGAACATGTTGAACTCTTGATTGAAAATAGTGTTTTTAACGACGTACATAAGTTCAGAGTATGGAAGACAAACTCAAAATAGCTAAATAAGAATATTACTTGGTTGAGAAGGTGCCTCACTTAATCAACTGAAAATAAATTGAATCACGATCAGTGATGGCTTTAGATATGGGCTAGTGCACAGGGCCCCACAATATAAAATTCCCCTGAAACGTGTAACAGATCAAATTAAAAATTGTAATTTCTCATAAATGTAAATCAAAAGCTGAAAGTGTCATAACGCCAAAAAACTGACACATCACTCAAAATATCACAAACCTATTAAAAAGAAAGAGGAAATATTTAAAAAAAAAAAAAGTTGGGACGTAGTGACATTTTGAGATTTGGGGGTTATGATATTGAAAGTAATTTTGGGTGATTTGACATTCGATTTGTCTTCACATTTTAATGATTTGGGTGCAATGACGTTGGGAGATTATATAATTTAAGGCAATCCGGGATGTTAGCACTTCATATGTGGGATATTCGAAATATAAAGTATGCCATCTAAATGGTCAGTAATTGGTCAGAAAAGGTCAACTAAGGTTTCAGAAATTTGTCAGCCATGGAAATTTTTTTATCAATGGCTAAATTTGTTCAGGGTCAGCACCTCGGTTGAGGGATATTCGCAAAAAAATTATACCTTCTGAAAGGTCTTAAAAATTAAACTAGTTTCAGATTTTTCAGCTATGGTTTTTTGTATGAATTTTTAAAGAATTTTTCAAGGTCACAGTAAAGATTTTTAGCACCTGATTTGTGGGATATTCGAAAAAAAATATATCAATAATTGAAAGAAAGCCTTAAAAGCTCCCTTAACAAGGCCTGTTATTCTTCATATACTTGTCCAAAATCGTTCAGCTCTATTAATAGAAATACACTATCCCCTCCGTAAAATACGTGGATAGGGAACTTGTCCGCTTTGTTATTTAAATTTGGTACAGAGCATTTGTATGTGAATCCCTAGAGGAAAAATTCGAATTTTTCTTTTAACTCATCTTGAACGGGTTGTTTTTTTTTTCAAACTTTCTCGAAAACGGCTCTAACGATTTCGATTAAATTTCGTACCTGCAAGAACCAAATCAATTTTTAAAAAATGGCGTTTCAGGTTTTTTTCTCAAAAAATTCACATAACGGAATTAGGTATTCAAAATTTTTTTTTTTAAATGCTCTTATTGTTGGGTTATTCGCGTATATCTTGGTTGGACCGATTTTGTTATAATTTTGCTATCTGATGATTCTTACTAGTTTAAACAATAATGAATTTAAACATTTAAAAAAAAAAATTTATAAATAAAAAAAAAATCAAACAAAAAATCAATTTTTTAGTGCTTTTGATTCTTTTAAAATTTTCTCGTTAAATACATATATGCATCATATATCTTCAATGTGGGGTTCCACACAGTTTTTAACCACAAGAGCAAGTTTGTGCGATCAAGTCGTGCATAATTTGTTGAAGGTCCTCAGCGATTTTTATCAAATCGTTTGTGGGACATTCGAAAAAAAAATGTATACCATCGGAAAGGTCTTAGTGACCTCATAAAATGTCAACTAGGCTCAGAAATTGTTCATTTTGATTACGAATTTTTAAAGTTTTTTCAAGGTCGTAAGGTTGAAAAATTACTAAAACTATGCAGTGTACCTTTTTTGATGCCACATAGACCTTTTATATAGCATACTTTTTTGCGAATATCCCACTTTTGTGGACATGTCTGTCACCGTTGTGTCACATTTAAACCTAGAAGCTTGCTCATAAAGGGTGTTTTTTTAGACGTGTGGTTTTCAAGAAGAAATAAAACGCATATAATTTAATGTTATGGCCAAGAATTTAGCTTTATTATAAATATAAGGGTTTGCCATTATTTTTACTTGCGATATAGGTACTATATGGGAAGTTATGGATTCGTACAAAAAATCGAACTCGAGATTTTGATCAAACTTTACATTACGATGATAGAGAAGTCAAAAAAAGTGGGTCTCGCAAAAACGTCCGTCTGTCTGTCTGTCGGTTCGACTACAGCTTAAACGGATGGGTCGATTTTCTTTAAACTTGGTACCTAGCGTTTTTTGGACATTCCCCCCACCCGTTTTTTTCTCTTTTTTTTTAGGACCAAAATTAACAGTAGCTGTCATACAAAATTTCTTGGCCAAAAAGGAAAAACTTATTTTTCTCAAATCCAGCCCTACCGAATTTGTTTTTAAGAACTCAATAAATTTAAATAGTTATAAGTTGCCGTTTAATAAAAAAAATGGTTACGAAAAATGGTTATTAATGGTACCTCCCAAAGAACCATTTTTTTTGATTTTCGCTTTTCTCGAAAACGGTTAAACAGATTCTGATCAATTTTTTTATGAAGAAGTATTGACACATTCTAAATAATATTGTGTACCAAAATTTTCAAAAAAAATATTTTTTAGATTTTAAAAAAAAGTTTTAATATTTTTTTTTGAAAACTCAATATTTCAAAAACGACTTGGTCGATTTTCATTAAATTTGGTAAATAACAGTTTTTTAACTTTATCTAAAAGATTTTTGACAAAAATTATTCTAATACTCAAAAATAACGGTGCCTCCCATACAAATGTTAAAAACCCGTTATAAAAAATATTTTGTTTCTCAAAAACGACTCCTACGATTTTCATAAAAGTTTTTTTGTGTGTTAAAATTAGTACGATCTACCATTTAAAATTTTTAAATTTTATATTTTACGTTTATTAACAGTATCTCTCATAGAACGGTTTCATTGATTTTCGACTATCTCAATATCTGATCAACCGAATAAAATTAGATTTTTTGTACAGACGCTTGTAACAAATATAAATAAAAGTGCGTAGCAAAATTTTCTAAAAAATAATTTTTGGATTTTTGAAAAAAAATTCAAAATAATTTTTTGAAAATTCGATATTTCGAAAACGGGTAGCAGACTTATTTGTAAAGTTCAATTTTTAACTCAAAATTAACAAATACTTAAAATTGGCGTACCAATTATTTTTCTCAAAAATGTTAACGAAATTTTATAAATAAAAAATTAATTATTTTTAAAGCCGCTCCTACGATTTTCAAATTTTTTTTCTTATAAATTAAGATTTATATAAGAAATCAGATGGTGTACATCGCGTTGGGTTAAAACGGATTCAAAGTATTTTAATCAATTTCTTTCTAATTTTGTTGATTTAAAACAATTTACCAGTTTAAATAGTATAATTTCCTTTTATGCATATTGCATATGTGCAACACTAGGCTATATTGTTAATTTTTGTATACTCACATAATACCACCTGAAACTAAACTAAGATTTGGCAAATGGATAAAATATATACTCCTTAAGCTAATTTATTTCAGACTATAGAACCACAATGTGATCGCGCATAAGAGCAAGTTCGTGCGACCCAGTCGTGCGGCTGCCTCGAATAAATTCCAGCCGAGAGGAAAAAAGTATTGCCAGATTGAAAACCACACGTCTAAAAAGTAACACCCTTTATAAAACGAAAATATTTGTCCTATTCCGAAAGTAAGAAATAACTTGTTTTTTAATTTCTTAATTCATTATCTCTCTCAATTTTGTCAAAACATGTACAAAATTTGTTTAAATTATCAAACCATTCACAGCGATTGAAATGTGGAACCTGAAATCACTGTCGTTAGTAAAATTAAGTTGACAAACCCTACAGACTCAAATGGGAAGTTAAGTGGAGGTATAAGTGGCATCAAATGCCAATCTTATAATAGGTCATAAGTGATTATTAATAGCCATATAAATTTTGGACTCGTTATCGAGATTTATATGTTTTTAATTTGGTAAACTTTTACGCTCGATTCAATACTAATTCAAGCATACTGATAACCAAAGAAAAGATTGTCTCTTTTGAGCTTCTCGATATCTCTTATGACGCCACAACTTTTCAAGTCAAATCTATTTCAATTTTTAAATGTTGTAAAACTTCTGCGAGGGTTTCGATATAACCCCAGAGGATATTACTCAATATTTTGTTTCCTATTAAGTTTTTTTTTTTTTTAATTAAAAAAAAAATAATAAATAAAAAATGAAGGCCTGGATATAAGATTACTCAATCCTGATAAGAATTTCCCTTCGGACAAAAAAACTTTTATAATCACTTACATTCTACCATTTGAATTTTTCAACAACATTTCGGTTAAAATATATTAATTCCGCATGCAAAAGATACCAGCTAGCTATACGAAGCAACAAGAAAAGGATATTTTCTCATTAAATAGAAAGGCAACAGACAAAAATCTTATTAAACATTCATTAAACTTTTTTTTGTTCGTTGTTGTTGGTTGTAGGAACATACATACATATACACAATGTATAATAATGCAAAGTCATAGGGTCAATGAATTCCAAGCGAATGAAGTTAAAAAATAGCTTCTGGCGAACTTTTATTTTTTGATCGGCTTCGGCAGAAAGGTACCTTATATTGTTTTGAAAGTTCTTCTGAGTTCTTCTGATTAAAGTTGCAAATATTATATGTAGATATATATTTGAAGCAGGGAGGTATGGAAAGATTTTTTTCTTTATTTCAAGTTGTGTAAGGCCGAATAAATTAGTATACCAAAATTAGAAACTTCAGAGGGAAAAGGACTCATTATTTCAAGTATTTACTTTCTAATTATATTAGAATCATCTTTAAGGGTCTTTTTTTTGTTACCTATTTAGTATGCAGTGTGAATATTGTATATCATACTCTTAGGCCTTAAAATTATTTATTCTGCTCTCTGTATTTGCATTAAAACGGTTAGGTATAGGTATACTTTTACTTCTTGTTAAATAAAGGATTTGGGATTGAAAACGTTTAGAAGTTTTTTTATGAACTTTGACATTGACAAAAGTTGTTGCATTTTTAATTTTATTGTAAGCAAATTGTTTGATTTTTTCCTCAAAAATCTTCATTTCTAAATTGGTTAAAATTTCAACTGATGGGTTTGACATAGATAAAGTAAAGTTGCGGGGCATCAAATTTGATTGTATTTCTTTTTCAGGCTTACTCTTCTACTTATTAGATAATCACTTTAATTTAAAAGGTATAGGTATTGCTGTTATTATGGCATACGGGATATTTATCATATTTGTATATGATTGAACAATAATTTTGAATTCGATAGAAAGAACAAATCGACACAACTATGTGTATATTAAGGAGATTTAACCAAAATTCATTTAACAAATTATGCTTGATGAATTATAATTATAAATGCATACATTACAGTTAAAACTAATTGATAACTCCCTTAAATGATTGTGTGTATGCAGAACATCCCGGAAAGTATGTAGTACATTTTTTTTTAACGTGATCAGCTGTAAAAAGTCTTATGTCAAATTTTTTTAAATTATTTTCAATATTTTGAAGTATAGATACTAGTTTTGACGGGATGGGGTCAGAATCCCGAAATCCAAGATCCAGAAAACCTAAAATCCCAAAAACTCAAAATCCCGCAAACCCAAAATCCCGAAAACCCAAAATCCAAAAAAAAACCTTAAGTCAAGAAAACACAAAATGCTGAAAGCCCAATACACTGAAAACTCAAAATCTTGCAATCCTCAAATTCCGAAAGCCTTAAATCCCGAAAGCCCAAATCCTGAGAACCCAAAATCCCTTAAAACGCAAAATCATGAAAGCCCGAAATCCTGAAAGTCTAAAATCCTGAAATTCAAAACTCTGAAAACTCAAAATCCAGAAAACACAAAATACCGAAAGACCAAATCCTAAAAACCCAAAATCCCTTAATTTGTTTCCTAAGATCGGCTTCACTTACGATCTGATCAAAACGTACAAGGATGTTTTTTACTGGAAGTGCATAGAAATAAAGGGAGGGAATGTGCAACGTTTAAACGCAACAATCAATAAAGAAGGATCTATTACCATTAGAAAATCCCCATCAGAACACTGTCCTGAGCCTTTATCGCACTCGAAATCAGAATTAATACATTTTTAAATTTTTTTTACGGAATTTCTGCCATTCGATATCACAGGTTTTTAAATTTTCGGGATTATGTCTTTTCTGAATTTTGAGTTTTTTGAATTTTAATTTTAGATTTCGGGATTATATACGACTCCCAGTTTGTCCATTTGGTTTTTACTTAGTTCAGTGCAGAGTAGCTACATGTGTAGATATAGGTTCACACCACACATACCTATACAAAATGTCTGCTCTGTCATTTTCAGAAATATTAAAAAAGTTTTTTTTTTTAACAATATATGAAATTAATTATTGAAGAATGAATAGTAAATAACCTCAACCAGAATTTTATATTAAATTTGGTGTCTGCATAAAATTTATTTGATATTTTTAATTGTTTTGTTCGTTTTTTTTGTTTTGTTCTTGAATTAAACCAATATGTACTTATACTTGTTGCATATATTTTGACTATTGTTCATTCTGAATTATTAAAATTATAAATTAAGAACATAGGGGAGATCGGTGTAGTCAAACTAATTTTTGTATATTTTTGTTAAATAAAAATAATGTAATTTAAAAGTTTAAACTTTAATTAAAATTTCGAGTGACCTCAATTCGATCTCATCATAGTAATGCTTTTTTATTAACTTCATCTTCTTTATTAAATTTAAACTTCCTTTAACAAAGCTTCTTTTATATCTCTTAAAAAAATCAAAAATGTTCTATTGAAATACATTTTTAAAGGGTCCGCCATCTAACGTTTTTTTTTTCAACTAGTGCTTATTTCGTGAATGGTAACACTTAGCTCATGTCTGATTTGACAGATAATTAGTTTTATCCTTCCGCTAAACGAATATGGTTGTGTATACGCTTCGCTAAGTGGGCCTGCGATCGACTTAGAAGATGCCGATTTTGCCAAAAAAAAATCATCTTTTCAGATGAAGCTCATTTTGATCTTGGCTGGTAGTAAACAAGCAAAATTATCGCATTTGGGGCACAGAAAACCCGCACGCATACATTGAAAAGCCGATACACCCAAAACGAGTCACTGTTTGGTGAGGATTTTGGTCCAGAATCATAATTGGGCCATTTTTCGAAAATGAGCAAGTAGTGGCCGTTACAGTCAATGGCGATCGTTATCGGGCCATGTTGAACTAATTTTTGTTCACAAAAATTGAAGAGGAGGATATTGGCAACATTTGGTTTCAACAGGACGGCGGCGCTACGTTCCACACAGCCGAAGCTACACTCGATGTTTTGCGCCATTTTCAAAAAAAAAGGAAGTTATTTGGCGGACGCTTTATTATTATTTTCTTTGTTTTGAAAAAGCACCACTTTAGTATGGCCAACTTGCCCTGGTACCAGTGTGATAGTCACTTTATTTTATATACGCATGCAAAAAATCTTAAATACAAATTTAACCATTTACGCCGCCATTTGCAAATGCCAATGGGATGTTACAGCTAGCCCATGGCAACCCCGATTTTCATGAAAAAATCATAATGAGTGACGAGGCACATTTTCATTTGAATATGGATATGTGAATAAACAGAATAGTCGGTTCTGGGCAATGGAAAACCCTCAAATTATTCATCAGTCACCTTTGTATCCATTAAAAATTACAGTCTGGTATGCAATTTGGTCAGGAAGAATCATTGGACCTTACTTCTTTGAAAATGAAAACAGCGTAACGGTAACTGTGAATGAGGAGCGATATCGTGATATGGTTGAAAAAAATTTAACGCCACAACTACATTGCATGCTTTGAGCTTGGTTAACATGTGGTATCAACAAGACGGTGCCACATACAGCCAGGATTACAACGGAATAACTGCGAGACCTCTTTCGACAACAAGTAATTTTTGTGGGGATATCTGAAAAGCGAGGTTTATGCAAACAACCCAGAAACGCTTGAGCAATTCAAGCAAAATATTCGTTATGTAATACCGCGTGAAATGTGTGAGAATGTAATGAAAAATGTGTTCAAAAGAGCTCGCATTTGTGAGACTAACACAGGCGGACATTTAGCTGATATTGTATTCCATACATGATTGCCGACATGAAATAAAACATTTATCAATATAAGATCAATTCTCTTTCATTTTATCAAAAATTATAAACAAACAAAGTAGTACTTCCCGGCGGACACCCTGTATTATGAGATATACATATATTTTTATTTTTAAATATGTCATAAATGAGATGCTTAAAATCGCTCATGGCCCTAAAAATCTTAAACCATTGATTCAAAGTTTTCTATACCTTGTTAATCAATTTCTGAAACTAGTTAACCTTTTTGGCCAGTTACTGAGCTTTTAGATAGCATACGTTTTTTGTGAATATCCCACATACAGAAAGCTAAGATCCCACATCCCAAGAACTACGTGCAATTGCGAAACTAGACAATGTGAGATAGAATAAGCTGCTGTTGTAAGTGTAAGACCAAGAAAAGTTATGGAAAACTTGCTCCGGTTACCCCTATCTATACTTTTAATTCATATACAGGTTTACTTTTTTATATATAGATTTAACCACAAACAATAACAGAGTGAAATTTAATTGTTTTGAGCATCTGTTAAATTAAATAACTTGTTTTGAAAAAAAAAACAATGATTGCTGGTTTTTAATATAACAAGTGCAATTAAATTCTAAAAATTGTTTATTTTGTTTTTGGGTCATCATTTATATTAAGTTTGTCAAATTTATAGAAAGATCGGTATAAAAGAGCGAGCCAATGTAGAATACAGTATCACAAGTAATTATCTCTTGATCTTAAAAGAAGTCCCAAAAAACTAAAATCAAAAATCAATATGAAAGTACGTATTGGTTAATTTTTATTTTGAAAAAATTCTAATCACATTTTGTTTCAACACTTTGCACAGTTGTTATTATTTAGCTTTGCCCTCTTGCTAGTTCTAGCAGTGAAAGCAGACAGTTTAGAAAATCTAAAAGCAGAGGTCAAGCCGGAGGAATCGCAGTATAGAGCAGTGAATTTACCTCTAAAGCCAAATCCAACTTTAGCACCATACAGGCCACTTCCAAACATTGTAAAGCCAACGTATATACCATTAGTACCAGTTAAGACAGCGAACCCAAAACAAGTAGCAGTTATTGTACCCATTAGCGTTAGTACACATAAGCCAATTCTAGCAGTTGTAAAGCCTAGTCAGCCAACTTACGGTTTGAAGAATTAGTATAGGTACCTACACCATTAATGTAAGGCTCCACGGAATAACAGGGCCATGTCAGACAGATGATTTAACTATAAACAATATTTGTAATCGCATGATATTGAAATTATACAAATCGTTGTCTTAAATTCCAAAACTGGTTGTTATCTTTTTTTCCACAGACTGTTGTAGGTACTTTAGCATTTTAATGTCTCTTCATAACATATAGGCACTCTAAAGGTCCTGTTTCACTTTTTCTGAATTTAATTCTGATTATAAAAGGTGTTTTTTTTTTTTAGACGTGTGGTTTTTAAGAAGAAATAAAACGCATATAATTTAATGCTATGGCAAAGAATTTAGCTTTATTGTAAAGATAAGGGTTTGCTGTTATGTTTTAAAAATGATTTCGGGCAAGTCGGCTCGAATAAATTCCAGCCGAGAGGCCCAATTTTCGACCACTTTTTGCAGCAATTATGGCAGTATGTCAGAGATAACGCGACGAATATTCTCTTCCAAGGCGTCAATTGTCTCGGGCTTATCTGCATAGACAAGCGGTTTCACATAACCCCACAAAAAAATATTCCAGCGGTGTTTAATCGCACGATCTTGGAGGCCACGCCGCCGCACAGTGGTTCGGTTTGTATGGGAGAGCGGAAAAAAGTCAGTAAAATCTGAACTGTTAAACGAATTTTAATGAAATTTGACAAACATGTTAAGATTAGTCTTATACATGCTTGGTCAAAATTTGGTCAGGAAAAAATTATTGACATTTTTATAAAATTTGAGGGTTTTGATGTTATATTTAAATAAAAGTTTTTTTTAGTAAAATCTTAACTTTTTATTTTGAATAAAATATTATTATAAACTACGTATATTATAAAATTAAATAAATAAATAGATAAATACATAAAAAAAATAAATAAAAAACAATTATGAAGTAGTAATTTTATAATGCTAGAATGAGGTTTTTAGCGTCTGCGCTGATTGGAAGTATTTTCTTTTTTGTCTGTGGCCTTAAACCTATTATTATTGGATCTGAGGATGTGAGTATATGATGCATCACATCTTCATTCGTCGCAATTCAGCTGCATTTTCTCAAATGAAACCTGCGGTAGGCTTTATAATGCTTATTTCGGCATTCTTGGGCTTCCTCGGAGAGTGTTCCAACAGGAAATGCACAGCTTTTAATTATTTCTTCTCCATGGATCAAAACCTTATGTACGGTTGCTGGCATATTGTACCATTTATATTTCTCAACAAACAGTCAGCAGTTTCCCACGTGTAAACTGCATATTTTTTGAAATCTAATTTTTCATTCGACGTTATTACTTCAAGGATAACAGCAAACCGCCGAATTAGGGATTCACTAACTCCAGTGATTTCTGAAGTCATGGTTGGGTTTGCAAAAAATCTTCTGGAGGTGTTGCCGTCATTACTTGTCCCCGTACCTTGTTTTACAAGATCGACAATGATGCCCAGTTTTTCACGAAACTCCTGCTGAATTTTCTTCTTCTCAGCATCTCTAATATGGCGGGTCGCATTGTTGGTTCTCCATGCTTTAAACTTTAAAAAAAACACCTTTTTTATTTTTACCTGCCCTACTTTTAGCGAAAAATTAAAAAAAATAAAGGATTATCCCTAATCCTTTTCTTTATTTGGTATTAAGCTTTATCATATAATTCAAAATATCATAAAACTGTATTATTTTTCGTGTGTTGTTTTCAAGAAAATTGAGTTGAAAGTTAAAAAATTTTCCAGGCAGAAATAAATGGTTTCGTAAAAATCTAAATTCTCAGACCTGGTTCAATGTATTAATTTTGTTTTATTTTTAAAATAAAGTTTGACATTTTTTCTTAAAATAATGGGCTTAACACTTTTTGGTAAACACCACCGTCAAGACGGAGTTTTTTGAAATCCGATTCATTGAAACATTTTTGAGCATAACTTCCACATCTGCACGCATCTGCAGCTGATTTTTTCTGTGCTTTAACATGAATGTATGGAGCATATGGTGGCATACTTACTTTCTTGGTATCTTTTGGAGCTGTTTTTTTAAATCAAAAAGTTTAAGAAAAAAGCATTTTTCTTAGTACTAAAGCTTCAGGCTACTTATAGAAGGTATCTTTTATAAATAATCAATATTTTTTTTTATTTTTAGATAATCGAAAATAGACCAATTAAATTATTTAAGAAGCTAGAGAATTTATCTACAGGAACTTCGGAAATAAACATCTCAAAATTTGTTGAACATACGGTTCGCGATTTGAGTAAAATTATTTTTCAACTTTGAGGGCTTGTAAATCAGAACATACAATATATTTATATGTTAAAAAATACTTTTAAATCATACGCTCGGGTTATCTAAGAGTACTTAAACGCAAAGTTTAAAATGATAGACATGTTTTTTTCAAAAGACTTTTTCCGCTCTCACACCACTGTGCGCCGCGCCACAGGCCCACGAACGTGAGATAATGCGCTCATCAAAAGTTTCCTTCAATAAATTGATTGTTTCCTTGGCTGTATGGCATGTAGCGCCGTCTTGTTGGAACCAAAAGTCATTCACATCAACATCCTCCAATTCAGGCACGAAAAAGTCATTAATCATGGCTCTATAGCGTTCCCCATTGACTGTAATCTGTAACATTATGGCCGGCTTCATTTTTGAAGAAATATGAACCAATAATTCCCTCTGCCCATAGAGCACACCAAAACGGTGACTTTTTGAGGATATAACGGCGCGTCTCAACAATGGCTTGTGGATTATGATCACTCCAAATACGACAATTTTGCTTATTAACGTAATCATTCAACCAAAAATGAGCTTCATCAAACCGAACCGAACCATTATTTTGGTAGTAAATTTGCACGATTTGCAAACGTTGATCAGAAGTAAGTCAAATCCATGTGAAATGGCAAACCAAACTGAGCATAAACCGAGTGACAGCTCTTTCAGAGAGACCAATTCCGAAAAATAGTATTGCCAGATTGAAAGCCACCCGTCTAAAAAAAACACCCTTTAAATACTGGCACCAGAGATTAGCCACATGAAGATGAGAATCCCTGGCAGCCATTTTAATTTGCCTACAAGCTTGAGCTGTCAGATATCAGATAAAAAATGAGAATGTGTGTATAGAAACCTCACACATAGACAGTAGGGATCTTCAGACACTGGTTAAATTGTTGTTGCAATTCACATCTATTCATCGACGCGGGAAGAAATTACAAATACAACAATGTAAAAAAATGGGTTCTGGAGGGTGAAACGTACGAAACATTCTCATCTTCATATGGCTAATCTGTGACTGGCACGCAGGGTCATAAATTCACAGTAGACACATAATTCACAGTATGTCTTTTGGCCCACCCGAATGGGTTATAAATCAACAAATGAATTCTTTGGATTGTGGACTTTGCTACTATTTATGTGTTGGTCAACTAATCAGATATTTTGAAACAGGCTCTTCTACTTTGAAATAACTTATTGGTTATGTATTTCCAAAGCTAATTAAAAATTTTAAATATTTGATCTGTTCTAAAACTGATGCCTTCAATATAATTTCATTACTTCTCAGAATTTGTTGTCAAAGTTAATTTTTGAGTTTGACAAGCTGTCACAATCACACACTTCAAAAAGCAAAGCTAAACCACAGAAAGAGCACTCGTATGCATTCCTTTTGGTGTGAGATATTTTACTATAAAATGGATTACTGTATTTAACCTTTTGAAAATATGTATATTTCCGTGAACGTAAAGTCAAACAAATAACTTTTTCGCAGAGAAACCTCAAAAGCCATCGCCCTTTCCAAGTATTCTTCCCCCCCCGTGCCCCCTCTTTTTCAACAGGAAGGTTGCTTTTTGGTTTTATACAAACATATATATATATGTACATATAATGAAGAAGAGAGGTCATGCCAAATGAGAAGTGCAATTTCAACTAATTCCTTGCCTTGCCCAGTCCTTGTTCTGGTTTCCACCACCAGAGATTTGAAACATTTTATTTAAAAAGTTTATTTCCTGAAATCCTGATAGTGATGGTAATAAGCACCCACATCATCAGTCGTGTCGTGTGCGTATAGCGTATATGTCCTTTTTTGCTTTGTAAAAATGTTAAATGAGAACTCTAAGGAAAAGTAATTAAGTTTCTGGTTTGCTTTATGTTGAAACAACACTTGTTCAAAAGTTGTGCTATATTTGTTAAAGGACATAACCTAACCATGGAAGCTTATGAATCAAAGGAGAGAATAATATAACAAGGTATAACTGTTTGTAGTATACACTTTGGTCTATACTTGAAGCTATATATGATGAAATCACAGTTATTGTTCGTTATGGTTATGGAAATATGTGTTTGGCTTTTCTTCATAATTAACATATACGAAACATCTCATTATTACATTTTCAGGATGTGTGCTTACGATAAATTCCCCCTTCCTTTTTATAAGATTTTTTTTCTTGTCTGGACCAAACCTAAACACCCTATTGTCTTCTGTCGTATCTTATGCAAAACATCCTTTATAAAATGGATTAATAAAGGTAATTTGGTGTTTCGATAGCTCCTATATGGAAAAAATGGGCCTAGTGATTTACAACTCCCAACCATGGAATGGAAGGATCTACAATTTTCTGCCGAATCCAAACAGCTAAGATAAGACGCACTATTTCATGATAGGTTAGGTTAGGTTAGGTTGATGGGCTGATAGTGAATATTGTTCCCGTCACACTTACAATTAGATCAATCTTGATCCATTGTGGTACCCTGATGGATTGGACCATCCCTTTTAAAATATTTATAACCTATGATATCCTATGGAGTATCAAGCCATTTGGAGGCGTTGATAAGTTCATTGTCATGTTATCACCTGTTGACTTCGAGATTTCTGCTAGATCGTTGAAGAAATAGCTACCCAAAAATGTTTTCCTTATATTGCAGAGTGCTGGACACTGACCTTGGTAGTGGAGGGTGTCCTCCTCCACTTCTTCGTCTCCGGAGCCTCTGCAAATGTCTTCAGTACCTAGGCTCATATTCTTTCTATGATATCTTAAGTGATTATGCCCTGTGATAATTCCTATGAAAAGATTCAGGGATCTTTTTTCTGGGCCACAGATTCTTTGTAGTGGTACGAGTTACGAGTGAGTTCCATCTGTCATTTGTAAGTTCCAGTATCTTCCTACCAATATTTTATTTAATGGCAAAGGGTGGAATTTTAACACCGAAGTCTGCTAGGCTAAGTTACAATGATGAACCAGTCCTTGCCAGTTCATCTGATTTTTCATTTCCTAGAATTCCACAGTGTCCAGTCCAGGGTCCTAGCAGAGTCTGATGTTGTGCTGAGTGACAAGAACGTTTAGCTCTTCGGGACAGCATGAAACCAGCTTGGATCTTATTTCTGTGGCAGAGATAGCTTTGATCGCTGCTTGGCTGTCAATGTAAAAGGTTTTATCACTGCCAGAACGTCTGCTTGGAAGACACTGTTGTAATCAGGGAGTCTATTTCATGATAACATATACCTACACTCTTGGAAGATTTATCAATTTCTTGCCGGAATAAATAAATTTTTGTTTTTTTGGCATGACATTCAAAGCACTAGCCGTTAAACTCTAAGATAATTTTTTGTCGATGCTGAGGTACGCTCGTCAGAGTCCAGGATTTTACTCAAAAAAAGCACAAAACTTGTGTTAAGAGTTGTTTCCTAACCTATTGACTTTTAACTTCGATTTTATAAACTGGGTTTAACAATTTTTATAATTTCTTAACATTTAATGCTTACAGGGCATTTCATATACCTACTTGTACAAAGTAATTCATATGCCTAACAATAATAATATGACTCGGGCCATGATACAAAATGTACCACAAAATAATCTAAAATGTTGGTCTTAAGGTTAATAATTAATCGTTAAAAATAAAATTTATAATGCTGCTGCGAAAATTTTAGATTCAGTGTGACTTTTTTTTTTAATTTACTTCGAGTTGCGATATCTCAAGTCCGAACCCTGGCTAGAGGTAATTTAATTGACCCAGGGTCCAGTGGGAAGGTGCAATAAGCAGATAAACAACTCAGGATTTGGTGATATAGGCCACGTTCGGGCAACTATCTGAAAGGCTATCCACCTATCCCAAACATTTTCAGATAGCTTGAGTTGTTGTTGCATCAGCTGACATCAGATGTTTTTCAACAAGGGATTACAACAACACAAACCTATCCGGATAGCTTTGGATTGATCCCCGAACGTGGCCATAGTCTTGTTGTCTTAAAATAAATCATTCGTGGTTCGGAGATCGGTAAAAAGGTTCGGTCGGGTTGGGCGGTGTGGTGTTTGAAATGTGAATCATCAGACCAGGGTTCGCTGCGATAATTAGGAAAAGGGTTCGGTGTGGTGGATAAAAATAACAGCATTAAAGTTCCTTTAGTTTAAAATTTCCCAGAATTGGTTCGGTGCGGTGGGTTGGGTTGGGAGTTCGGCAGGTAAATGAAAAGTGTAGCGCTTATAGTAACACCATGGGGTACTTATTAAAGAAATACAAAATATTTCAAAACAATAATCTTGACATTTAAACAAATAAAATAAAGTTATTTCCAGAAGATCCAATAAAACTTACCTTTTAACTTCTAGTTAAAGATTGTTTTTAACATGCCCCATAGTGATCATAAATTATTTATTTTAAGGAATTAAGACTGAAACAAGAGAAGGAGAAACTATAGTGGTCAAGAGAAGAACTGAGAGTATACTGTTTTTAAAATTGTAAGTAAATTGTTGTATTAAGAACAGCTAAGACCAAAACACGATTGGCTTATCCAATACATCTTCCCATCATGGATATAGGATCCTTAAACTGCCCTCATGTTTAAATATTTAAACTGCAATAATATTCGGGAAAATAGATCAATCGAAAATGATATGCCTTTATGAATATCCAAAAAACAATGCAATGGAATATTTTACGAGAATTTATAAAAAAAAAATAAGTATTTACTATCAATTTCGGGTGAATTCAAGTAATTACTTGGATGAATTTAGTAGGTATGTACTGAAAGTATTTGCCAGCCAGTATGAACTTTATTTTTACTAAAATTTATAGCTTTTACAATACTCTTTTATTTCTAGTAAATACTTCTGTTTTATGCATATCACCCTATGTAATGGGTGATTTTTTAAGAGGTTTAGAACTTAAAAAAAAAAAAACACAAAAAATTCGAAAAAATGAATGAAATATTTATTTGAATCGATAGTTTGAACCTTGCAATTTAATGTTTAAAGATAATTTCATGCAAATGTTGACCGCGGCTGCGTCTCAGGTAGCCCATCCGCTGAGTCCAATTTTGGCATACTCTTTCACACATATCGGCCGTTAATTCACGAATGAATGCATGGATGTTGGCTTCCAGTGCGTCAATCGAAGCGGGCTTGTCCCTATAGATATTAGCCTTGACATACCCCCACAAAAAATAATCTAATGGTGTCAAATCGCACGATCTAGGCGGCCAATTGACCGGCCCGAAACGTGAAATTAACTGTTCACCAAACTCGCCTCGCAATTGCGCCATTGTTTCGCGTGCTGTGTGGCATGTGGCACCGTCTTGTTGAAACCACATATCATGCAAGTCAAGAACTTCCATTTCGGGCAAAAAAAAGTTTGTTATCATCGCTCGGTAGCGTTCACCATTGACAGTAACGCTGCGATTCGCATCATCTTTGAAGAAATATGGCCCAATAATGCCGCCGGCCCATAAACCGCACCAAACAGTGGCTTTTTCGGGATGCATTGGTAGCTGTTGCAATGCTTCTGGCTAATCTTCTTTCCAAATGCGGCAATTTTGCTTATTTACGTACCCATTCAACCAAAAATGAGCCTCATCGCTGAACACAAGCAGCGCGCGATGAACATTTCGAACCGAGCACGAATTTTGATAGTAAAATTCAATAATTTGCAAGCGTTGTTCATTTGTAAGACGATCCATGGTTAAATTGCAAACCAAACTGAAGCTGTTTGACAGTGACACAAGGTACTAAACACACGTCAGCTGTCAAAACCAGTGTTGCCAAAACCAAACCAGCTAAAAAATCACCCGTTATAAACTTTTTTCCACAAACCTATTAGCTGGAAAAATGAAGACAAAATGTATTAGGTAATTTGCATTGTTTCGCATCTAGGTACCTTGGTAATACCTATACAATAATATTGTATGCAAAAATAAACTATCTACTAGCTAAGCAATACATCATAGTCAAAGGAACGCAACAATGTACCGTCAACCGTCATCATCGCGTTGCGTCGATTGCATAATGTATAGTTGCTGTCGGTTTTTGATGTTAAAGAAATTATAATTTCCCAGCTCGCAGGTATAGTATACTGCGACCAAGATAGTACCTTTGCATATTTAATAGAAGACCATCCACGGCAACGTAAACGTCCTTTTTGTTTTTATTCATTATCATCATCATCAAGTTTATGCAAAAGAATCTAAATTATAACGAATATTTAACGAGGAATATTGAATTGAATTATCTTTTTTATTTTTAGAAGAATTTCTAATAATTCACTTGGGAGAACATAATTAATACAAATTTTATATGAATAAGATATTTGACATTGAAATTAGACACATTAATATTTAAGAAATGATTCACAGCCAAATATTTTAGGTTATACCAATGAATGCTGGTAACTCTTTGTTGTTGTCAATTAAATTCACTTTTGTCTTTAGATGTGGAATAGGCTGGGATTCGCAGACCTCTCCGGTCCGGTGTTACAGGCAAACACATAAACAATTGCAATGATAATAGCTAGATAGCATAAAGTCTCATCGGAATAAAAAATGTCCTACCACTGATATGGTCACTTAAAAAAAGCACGACTGGGTCGCACAAACCTGATCTTATGTGCGTTCACAATGTGGTTTTAAAGTCGAAATAAGTCGGTTATGGGAGCGTATATTTTATCCACCTGCCACAAATATAGTCCCGTTGAAGGTAGTATTATATGTGAGTACAGAAAAATTAACAATAGGACCGTGTTGCACGCATGTATCCACATATGTATGTGCTATGCATGCATGCAAATTATATTATTTAAACAGGAATTTTTTTTTAAATCAACAAAATTAGAAATACATCAATTGATTAAAATACTTCTGAAAGCCCAACGGGGGGATGTAACATCATCTGATTACTTTAATAAATCTTTACAACAATTACAGGGTGGCGCACGAATCGTGATACATTAAGAAATTCAAATAACTTGTTTTTTCATTGTGGCCTGAAGGGTTGAAGTCGGGATCGCTTCAATTATCGTTTTAATCGACTGCTTCAATTCATTCAAATTCCTTGGTTTAGTTTTGAACACCTCTTGATTGACATAACCCCATGAACAAAAATCTGGTGCAGTCAGGTCAAGCGACCTTTGGGGCCAGCGGAAAGTAGAATTTCTGGATATTAAATTGTTTCGGAATTTTCGTTGCAGCTCCGCCATAGCCAGTCTACCTATGTCTAAAGTTGCTCCATCTTACCGGAACCAAATTCTGCTGAAAGGGATACGTCTTCAGCGCAGTTCTGCACCTTAAATAATGGTCGGCAGTGACAGTTACTGTTACACCGTTTCATTCCAAGGAATATGGCCCGAAAATGCACCTTGATGAAACTGCACACCACACAGTGCCTCGCTGTGGGTGCAGTTCCGTGTCATGGATTATCTTCGTGCGATGCTACCCAGCCTGATAATGGTCCATTTACTCGGGAGAGTGCCACCAAACTCCCTATTGACGGAAATGACGGACTGCAAAGCATGGAACCGCTGCACTATCCAAATCCTCGTTTCGTTATCCTAAGCATTCATATTAATAAATCTAAATAGTTACCTACAAATTAAAAAAAAATAACCCAATTACTCACACCGAAAAGAAGTTATTACGTTTTGTTTTTGTAGAACAATTCTTGTGACACCCTGTACTATTTTTATATTTTAAAAAAATTTGTAGATATATTTAAGAATAAAATTTGGTATATGTCAATTTTAAATAATTATTAATTTGGAGTTAAAACTTGAATTTAAAAAAAAACGCCAATCCATTTTTGAAAATTTTCAAAAAATAATTTTTTTCTTTTTAAATCCAAAAATAATTTTCTTAAAAACTTGGATATGCAATAGAATTTAATTTTATTCGCTTCACCGGATAATGAGATAATCGAAAATAGAAAAAAGTTCTATGAGAGGTTCTGTTAATAATGGTTTAATGTATTTAAAATATAATTTTTCTTAAATGGCAGATCGTACTTATTTTGACACAGAAAAAATTTAATAAAAATCGTAGAAGTTGTTTTTGAGCAAAATAAGATTTTTCTTAACGATTTTTAAACATTTGTATGGGACGTACCGTTATGTTTAGTTATAAAAATATTTTTTGTTTTAAATCGTTTAGATAATGTTAAAAACCACTTTAAGTCATGTTAAATATTTAGAAATCAACCAAGTTTAAAAAAAAAAAACAAAACTGTATACATACTTTTTTAAAAAAATTTTTGAAGATTTCGGTGCACAATATAATTTAAAACATATCCATCACTCTTCGTACAAAATTGATCATAATCAATTGAGCAGATTTCGAGAAAAGCAAAATTCAAAAAAAATTATGCTTTGGGAGATCCCATTGATATCAATTTTTCGAAACCATTTTTTACTGAAAGGGAGATCATTTCCTGATTTTTGCTTTTTTTTCAAAAATCTGGAGCCGACTTTGAGAAAAATAATAATAATGATAGGAAGTTGCCGTTATTTTTGGACTTTAGACGGATGTTTTTGCGAGATCAAGCTTTTTCGTCTTATCCCTATCCATAGGCGCCCGGAGGTAGGGGCAAGGGGGGGCACCCTGGCCCCCTGGCTCTGGATCATGCCAAATGTATCCGAAAATATTATCAAGGACAATGCACAACAGTTGAAAAAAATGGACCAACTACCTTTGAAAATGTGTGTGCTTATTCATTTGAAGTGGAGTGTAGATTTTCGAAAAATTAAGTTTCTTATTTAAAACAAAAAGTTTTGAATTTTCATACGCTTAGTAATTTTCTCGAAATCTAATTCAAGTCTGATTATTTAACTTTGGCTTCTCAAAACTTTTTTCCTTTTGTAAAATTACATTTTTCTTTCTTATTTGAACGGTTCGTGAATGGATCTTCAATAGTTCTCACATGGTAAAGTCGTTCGATCGTGAAAATGAATTTTATTTTAAAGGAACCAAAAAATAAGATTCGCGATCGAATCAAATATAATTTGAATTTTTCAAGAGAGAACGAATGCTATTTTATCATTCTATGAACCTTGCTTTTTATACAAAAACTTCCAAAAAAATTTCTGTGTGCTTAAAAAAGTAAGTACGGTCTTCTCTTAAATATAAAATATCCACACGCTGGACAACTATTAACAGTACCTCCCATAGAATATTACTTTTGATTTTTTTCATTTTTGGCTGAATGCAATTTAATTAAATTATTTATAGAAAATTCCAAAAAGGTCAAATCATATTGCGTGTCAAAATTAAAAAAAAAAAAAATTTAATACACATTTTTTTTTCCTTCTAAAATTCGATATCTCAAAATTTGGTATATGTTGCCATAATATTAGTACATATATTAAATATACGTATAAATAATATATCAGAAGTAAAAAGTGATTTAATAACAACTCAGGTTGTGTTCTTGGAAAACTTTAAAGATAATTGCCCAAAACTTTAAACATCTTGACCTGATGTTAAAAATATTAGTATGAAACTGCTTAAATTTTTTTTAAGTTCCTTGACTAAAATGTTCTTAGTGTTAAGGAATTTTTAATATTACCATACTAACCGTATTTTATTTTAATTTACTTCAACTGAACAGTGAACATGCCTTAAACAATGACAGTTTCGGCAATAAAAAGTAAACAAACGTACCTTTTTCACATCTGTTATATTTAGTTTTCTAATGGCCGATTTCATAAAGCCCTTTTAACTATTTAACAGGCTTTTAAATCTTAAAATGAAGTTTTTTTCATACAAATACGTCATTTAAAACTTTAAAAGTCTGTTAAATCTTTGTGAAACCGAACATAATAAGTGATATATTTATGGAGTTAGCATGCTACTCTACTAAAAGTATAAAAATGGCATTTTGTGATTTTAACTTTAATAAAATGTCCGAAAGATAGGATGCAATGCTTTAACTCGTTTCAAGTTTGGAAGATCCTCTCTCTAACTTAGCATCAATTTAAAAATGCTTTAACGTAGTACTAAATCGTCTAAAATTAGTCGCCAATGTATATTTTTTTTAGTACTTATGTATGTAAAGGGTTTTCCAATAAGAGGTGTTACTTTGATATTCAAAGAAAAATGGCATTTTTTGAGATAAATGATCGGATGTTTATTTCATTATAAAGAGGAAGGTATGCCGTTAATAATGGAACACAACATCAGCCAAATGGCCGCCACGACCACGCTTACAGGACCATATCCTTTTCATGAAATTTTCCATAACCAAATCGCAAAGTGGCTGCCCTATGTCCTCGATAGCCTCACGAATTCCATCTTTGAGGTCTTGAATCGACGCTGGGCTGTTGGCGTAGACCTTATCTTTCACGTGGCCCCCAAAGGAAGAAGTCGCAAGGTGTTAAATCACAAGATCTCGGTGGCCAATTGTGATCACCTCTTCGAGAGATAACACCGTCCGGAAACTTTTCCCGTAAAATATCGATGGTTTCATTGCTTGTGTGCCACGTAGCGCCGTCTTGTTGAAAGTAAACGTTGTCCAGATCAATACCATCCAATTCCGGCCATAAAAAATCATTAATCATCTCTCGATAGCGCAATCCATTGACCGTAACTGTTGCTCCAGCCTCATTTTCGAAAAAGTAAGGTCCAATGACCCCGCCGGACCATAAACCGCACCAAACAGTCACGCGTTGAGGATGGAGAGGCTTTTCAACAATAACTCTTGGGTTTTCCGAGCCCCAGATGCGACAGTTTTGCTTGTTGACGTAGCCTCCGAGGTGGAAATGGGCCTCATCAGTCAAGATGATTTTTCGATGAAATTCCGGATCATTTTCATGCATTTCAAGGACCCAATCAGCAAAGACACGACGTTGTTGATGATCAGCCGGCTTGAGTTCTTGTGTTAACTGAAGTTTATAAGCCTTAAGACCCAAGTCTTTATGCAAAATACGGTGTAATGACGTTTGTGGAATGCCTAATTCCAAAGAACGACGAGGAATGGGTTTTCTTCAAGACTTTGGGCTACAACAGCAATAACAGCAACAGCAAGCAGTTGTTCTTGAGCGACGTGCACGGGTTTTATTCTTCACATCACTAACTTGTCCCAACAGCTCGAATTTCTCCACCAATTTCTGTATTGCGGTCCGACAAGGTGCTTCACGACGACCCAAAAATGTTTTAGTTTTACGAACCGTCTCTGCCAAATTTTCACCATTTTTATAGTGAATTTTAATAATTTCAATGCGTTGTTGAAGCGTGTATCGTTCCATTTTTATTAATGGCGTAGTTTCTACTTGTCAAATGTCAAAAAATGACAGCTTCAAAAGTGACAACTACCGAAATAGCGGGCTATTCCAAATAACACCTCTTATTGGAAAACCCTTTATATTTACATAATTTTGGCTTTTTTCTCACTGTTTTTTGTAATGTACTTCTTGTATCTTTAACTTATTAATGTTACTCATTCTTATCTACATGAATTATAAGAGCAAGTTTGTGTCCATTTTGTACAGTTTTTTTTAATAAGGCTTAAATACTTAAAGGTTAAATTAAACATTTATTGAAGTTGGATAAACTGTAACCATGGGCACATCAATAATATACAAAGAAATACCTACACCCCTATCATCAGATGTATGAATCAGAATCAGAAGTATGATAAATCCAACAAAAAATGTATTTACTTTTCTCTTATTTATTTAATTATTTTTTTTTTATTAATCTTTATTTTAAAGTTCATGCCACGTTTCGAATTTAATTTGATTCAGTTTTTCTTTTTTACTTTCACAATAAGTTAAAAGTATTGGTTTTGTGAAAAAATCAACAAATTTCATTATTCGATCATATGGAAATCTACAGCATAGTCTACATTAATACAAATGGGAGGATAACCCCAAAAATTCAATAGAAAAACTCATCAGTATCATATTTCTGCAATTTCTGCAACGCTTGAACAACGTTGCGAAATAAAGAGTGATTTTTTTAGAGGTATAGAACTTTAAGTTGGAAACACTATTTCAATTGGCGGCCATTTTGTCAGCTGTCAAGTGATTAATTTTTAGTTTAGTTTGGCATTGCAAGAATCGAAGCGTAGATTCGGTGAATGGGCAGAAAACAAAATTGCCGTTGATCCCAATTTTCATATAAACGAATTTTATTTATCGATGAAGCTCACTTTTGGTTGAATGGATACGTCAATAATAAAAAACTGCCGTATTTGGAGCGATGATTATCCTCAAGTGTATGTTGAGACACCATTACATCCACAAAAACTGACTATTTGGTGTGCTTTATGGTTTGGTGGAATAATTGGTCCGTACTTCTTTAAAAACGTTTGCTGGCCTCAACGTTACCAGTCAATGGTGACCGCTATAGAGCCATGATTACTGACTTTTTCGTCCATCAATTAAACAACCATGAAGTGCAGGAGCTGTGGTTTCAACAAGACGGTGCAACATGTCACCCACCTCGTGCCACAATTGATTTATTGAAGGAAACGTTTGGTAACGGCATAGTTTCACGTTACTGACCCGTGAATTGGCCTCCAAGATTGTGCCATTTAACGCCACTTGACTATTTTGTGTGGGGATATGTGAAGTCGCTTGTCTACGCCGATAAGCCCGAAACGATTGACCACAATATTTGCCCCGTTATTGCCGATATACGGCCACAAATATTGGAAAAAGTCATCGAAAATTGGACCTCCAGATTAAGTTTCAGAAATTGGCCAACCAAACAAAATGTTTAATCAATGGTTAAAGTTTCTCAATGTTATTAGCGATTTTAAGCACGAGTTATGGAGCTTTACGCTGCAACGTTGTTGGACAAAACGCAGCAATCCACAAATATGGCCAATCATAAATGAGTTCCTCGGTATTCGCCAATTTTCATACTATTGATGTTAATAATTTACATTTTTCACCTTTTTGAACTTTGAAGATGTTAATATTTTTTCAAAAATAAACTTTACTAATCTTGACAGTTTTAAGACACTTGAGCTACATATAATGAAGTAAATAGGTAACAGATACGTGCAACTCAGTCACAAGCCTAATGTTGTTCGTGATGTATAATTTTCAATTTTATTTTATTTTTTTTTATTGTAAACCTAAGAAATTTTGTCCATACCTTCAAAAACAAATAACGTTCATATCTCTCAAATGGTGAAAGATAAGATTTGCTTATCATTTTTGTTTTGTATTTGAACTTTGTTTCCAGAAGAAACACATTGCAGATACCTGTACACGTATACCGCCTGTACGTATTCTTGCCGGGGTTTATAGAACGTTTCAGAATGTTCATCATTTAGTCGTATTTTCAAAAGGCTATTGGTGGAACGTTGGTTTAATTTTACTTTTCATACAAATTTTGTTTTTAATATGGGTGAGCTCTTTTGTTTTTTATTACATGATAATTACATAGCTATAACTGTATTTTATCAATGAAACGGATTTATTAATAACTAAATGTGCGTGTTTTGTGTGAACTTATGTGTTTACGTCTTCCACTGATGACTAAAGTGTCTGTTTTTGTTATCATATCTTTTAGGTATCTTTGATTTCAAACGAATTATATAAAAAAGAAAGTGAAATTATTGCGGTAACTTGACGAATTGCAATTTCACTTGATAAAAATAATTTTCCTTTTAAGTTTTTATTAATAAAACGCTATATTTTGTATTGATAAATAATTGCTATCATTTTTTTTTGCCGGGAATTTTGATCCAATAAAACCAAATGCGAACAATAGATTTCCAAAAATGAATTTTTATAAAGATTAAATTTGTGCACATTTTTGACAATTTTTAATTTTTATGCTGTCACTTTTGTTACTGTCATTCTGCCATTTCGTAGCATTTTAACTTGGGTTTTGGGGGCAAGTATTGGTTTCGTTTCGAGTTGCTTGTAATCAAAACTAATACTACGATGATTGAGAAATCCAAAAAATTGGGTTTCGTCATGCCGTCCGTCGGCGTCGGCGTCGGTCTCTGCGTCTGTGACTCTTTTCGTTTCTTCCATTGATATTTAAGCCAGAGGCTAAACGAATAGATCGATTTGCTTCAAATTTAGTACAAAGTATTTGTATTTGATTCCCTTTAGAGAAAATTTGATCTAGAACTTGTAGCTGTCATGCAACAATTTCTGTTTTTTTTATTTGTAAACATCTATGCCGGCGCAGTAGAGTGAAATAAAAACGAGAGCTTTCCTCTCTACGATGTTACGGTGTCACACTTTGTCACGCTGTAGCACGTTACTTTTCGAAAATCTGCGTAGAAGTACATTGAGTACGTTCAGTAAAAAAATTGAGAAGATTCCCTTCAAGCAAAATAGCCCATTTTGGATCCGTGCACGTGTAGTCAACAACGTATGGACGACTTCACATACGGATCTAAATATACATAATAAAGGGTCCGCCAAATAACTTCTTTTTTTTTGAAAATGGTGCAAAACATCGAGTGTAGCTTCGGCTGTGTGGCACGTAGCGCTGCGCCGTCCTGTTGAAACCAAATGTTGCCAATATTCTCTTCTTCAATTTTTGTGAACAAAAATTCGTTCAACATGGCCCGATAACGATCGCCATTGACTGTAACGGCCAATCCTTGCTCATTTTCGAAAAATGGCCCAATTATGCCTCTGGACCAAAATCCGCACCAAACAGTGACTCGTTTTGGGTGTATCGGCTTTTCAATGTATGCGTGCGGGTTTTCTGTGCCCCAAATGCGACAATTTTGCTTGTTTACTACCCGCCCAGATCAAAATGAGCTTGATCTGAAAAGATGATTTTTTTGGCAAAATCGGCATCTTCTCTAAGTCGATCGCAGGCCCACTTAGCGAAGCGTATACACAACCATATTCGTTCGGCGGAAGGATAAAACTAATTATCTGTCAAATCAGACATGAGCTAAGTGTTACCATTCACGAAATAAGCTCTAGTTGAAAAAAAAGAACGTTAGATGGCGGACCCTTTATGTAGACCCTCAAAACTGCGCTTACATAAACGTTGATGTTCACACATATTATCCGTAAGTCCCGGCACTCACACAGTTTATTATTTAATTTTATCGAAAACGGTTTTATGGATTTTGATTAAACTTCTTACCCATGATGACCAAAGTAATTCAAGAAAACTGCGTTTCAGTTTTTTGGCAAAAATTTACATTACGGAAATAGGCATTCCACGTTTTTTTATAATTCCGCATTCTGATACATATACTGATAAATATGTAGTTCGAACAATATTGCATTTAAATATTTTGAAAAAAATTACAGTCGTGCATTTAATTTTTTTCTCCAACTTGTGACATATTTTGCTAAAGTTTTAATAACTTATTAACATAAAATAATTAAAAAAAAAAAAAATACAAAAACCGAACATAAAGAACTTCTTAATTTATGCCTGACAGAGTATACCCAACCTATACGAGTATCTCTGGCTTGATTGAATAAATTTTCTTTTTTTCGCCACAAAAACAAAATCATGTTAAATTTTCCTTATGGAATTTAATTTCAGATCACAAATGGATTTCCCAATCAAATGGAAGCATTCCCAGCGAAGCCGTTGCAGCTGGTGTTGATTCTGATGGCGATGCCATTTACATTGGTCGGGCAACCTTCAACAATGACTTGTTGCCCGCCAAGGTAGTTCCCAACAAGAGTAAGGTTTACGTCAGCTACGGCGGCCAGGAGCACGAAGTGTCCAAATATGAAGTCCTTTGTGGCCTCTTCTACGACTGGGCAGCTGACAGTGATGGTAATGTTCCGTCCACAGCCGTTAAATCGGGTTTAACTTCTGACGGCGAAACTCTGTATGTCGGACGAGGCTGTCACGAGGGCAGCTTGACCGTTGGCAAAATTCATCCCTCACATGGTTGTCTGTACATTCCGTACGGCGACTCGGAAGTGAAGTTGACATCGTACGAAGTGCTCGTGCAACCCGAACAGTGGATTGAAGCAACGCCTGATTGCATACCCCGAGGTGCAATTGTTGCTGGTGCTGATTCCGATGGTGATACAATTTACGTGGGCCGTCTTCAGCATGGTGGTGATTTGTTGCCAGCCAAAGTTATTCCAGCTAAAGGTGGGGCTTACGTTTGCTATGGCGGTAAAGAAGTTAAGAGCGACGATTTCCAAATCCTTGTGGGAGCAGGTTTCGTTTGGGGTGCTTGCGAGGGGGGACATGTTTTACCCAATGCCGTTCCCTCTGGAAATACCAGCGATGGTGAAACCCTGTACATAGGACGTGGTAATCACAATGGTAGCTTGAGTGTGGGTAAGGTTCATCCATCGCACGGATGCCTTTATCTTCCCTACGGTGGGGAGGAGGTTAAGCTGGACCATTACGAAGTGTTGGTTCGTTTATAGATAAGGAGATACGTGTTTGATTTGGAGGCGAGGGTGATTAAATAAAGCTAAAAGGACATTTTCTCCGTATGTGAGAGTGTGTATTTAATTATTCTTATAAGTCGCTGTGCACTTGGCAAAGTTTCAAAAAGTTTATCTGTGTGTTAAAGCCGCACAAAGAAGATTCTCTTGACTCGACGAAGAGGAAAGAGGTGCCGCTCTTTTGGTGACTTAATTAAAACATTATAACTTGGTCTTGTTGTGTGTGAAGGCCATGTAGATACTAAGAAGCCAAGAGTTTCTCAGATTTCTAATATGGGTTTTGACAATGCAGGTCACATCAAGACACAAAGGATGCAATGGACCGTGAGTTTGGCAAAGGTTTTAGAAGATGAAACAAAATGCTTAAGGAAATTTTAATTTCAAAGTTTAAATATTAATTAAATAACATACCTACCTACTTTATAGGAGAAAGTATATAAAGGGTATTTTTTTAGACGTGTAGTTTTCAATCTGGCAATACTTTTTTCGGAGTTGGTCTTTTTGACAGCTGTCACTTGGTTTATTCTCAATTTGGTTTGCCATTTCATAATTAAAAGTGCAAATTTATTACCAAAATAATGGTTCGGTTCGCGCGATGTATCGCGCGCTGCTTTCAATATTCGGTCGACATAATCGTATAAATTCGAGAAACCATTAATCGGTTTTGCACCACGTTTACTTTAGTGGATAAAACTCATCCTCAGAGACGCCGTACAGTGCGCACCGAAGACGCTATTGCTGCTGTGGAGCAGAGTATCGAAGAAAACCCGAATGACTCCATCCGCCATCGCGCGCAACAATTGGAGCTGTCGAAAATTGGGCCTCTCGGCTGGAATTTATTCGATCCAGCCGCGGCAACCACTTGCCCAAAATCATTTTTAAAACATAATGGCAAACCCTTATGACACAAAATAACACAAAATATCTATCCTTATTTGTTTCACTTGAGCTAAGGCCTATTTTATATAGAAAAGTTCCTTCTAACTGTCGAGCAGCATGATGTTCATAAGCTATTCCTTCCATCAATGTCAGGAAGTAAAATATGGGCGAAACCTTTACTCTTAATGTGATCTGAAGGTCCTTGGCCTTCTTCATCCTTCATTCCATACCTACCTGTATTTGCACACCAATCATTCATAAATGAGTTTTTAACCTTTAAAGATGTCAAAAGTGTTCTTCAATCAAACTGGCATTTTTGTGTGTGTTCCTTCCACAAATTCATTATATATTATCATCATCATCTCGCATCAACAGGAAAAAATGAAAAAGGCGAAAGATGTCTATAAAGCAATAAGTCCATCCCGCAAATCTGATCTTTAAGTTTTATTTTTAAAGAGACAGTTAAAGTTATAGAGGAAATTCCTTCTTTATTATTCAATCATCAGACTCTAAATGGGACTTCTTATTCGTTTTATGATGCTAGTCATGCATCCCTATAATTAAAACACCAACACTTGTTTGTGTTTGTGTGGGTAAAAAAAAAAATACCACAAACGACAAATAGTTTCCGGTATATGATTTCAGAATGAAAAGAACTAATAACATGGAAGGCTCAAGTGGTCGTCTATAATGTGCTTTACCATCAGTCACAGAGGACTTTCGTCTCATTTCTTTGAAAACAAGTCTCGCATTATAATTAAAGTTTATAATGTGTAAATGTTGTCGTAGATATCTGCTCATTTTTTTCTTATTCCTTAATAATTAAATAAGATACAAAGTAAGCTTCCTTAAAAAATCTGAAAAAAAAACCGATAGATAGTATGAAATTTTCTACTAATAATACAAATCAGTATTTTCTATAACATGTGAAATTTTGCGATGTTAAAAATCACCCACTTCAAACTTAAAAGATACAAATTAAAAACCACTCAAAACTTAAGTATAAATTGGAGATGAAAAAAAAACAAAGTTTCGAGCTGAGAGTTTGCTGAGAAATGAACTGTCATGTGAAGTTAGCAGTACATGCTTTTACACCCACTTGCAAAATTCCTGTTGTTGCCAAATTGGTCTAGTCTTGGTGCAAGTTAATATGCCAACTTTACAGACGTCATACAATATATGCTATGTAATCACATATTTCTCGTCATGTTGGCTAAACTGTTGAACAGTGGATCAGTTTTGTTTTCTTAATTGATATAGTTTTAAATTTTATTATAAAGAACTTTGTATTATTATTAACTAGCTGGCCCGCCCGGCTTCGCACGGGTAAACAAACCTAAGCTTTGCAAAAAATTACAAAAGAAAATATACGTATATAGATAAATATTTAAGCAACTTTTTGTAATTGAATACTACTTTACATTTTGAATATAAAAAATATGATCATCTAAGTCCAACCTTTTTTGCTTTTCCAACACAGAAAGAATTTTTGTAATCAAAAACCACTTTTTTGTGCTTATAGCTTATACCATTTCACTCTATAAATAACAATTTTTTGAAATCGAGTACAACATTTTATTTCTTACCCCATTCAACACTATAACTACTAGTTTTTTTTTTGAAAAATATGACCCTAAAACCCTCCACTAAAATTCAAACTTTTTTTTTTATTTTTACCCCATTTCTCCCTACATGTAACAAAATTCAAACAAAAAAGAACTTCTTAAATCCGTCATTTTTATTTTTATCCCATTTCACCCTACAAATAACAACATTTTGAAAAAGAATACCCCTAAAGAAGTTTCCGCATGAATGCCCTTGCAAACACTAAAAATTTGATATTATCATTTTTATTATTTTACCCCATTCAACATACAAAAATGAGAAAAATTTAAAAATAATATCCCTGAAGCCATTTCCTAAACCGCCTTTCAATTAAAAAAGAATTTCATCAGACGGTTTTTAATTTTTACCCCATTTCACCCTACAAATATTAAAATTTTGTAAAAGAATATCCCCAAAGCAATTTCCTGAGAAAAACATTTCAAACAAAAAAAATTAATTTCTTAAATCGAACAATTTTTTTATTTTTACCCTATTTTACCCTACAAATTGCAAATTAAAAAAAAAATATTCTTGAAGCCATTTTCTAATGTGGTTTTCCATTAGTAAATTCAGAATTCAATTTAAAAATTAATTTTTTTCATGGCGAATGGAACACAATTTAAAATTGATTTATTTTTGTCATTGTATTTGTGTAGTTTCGTTTCTCTGTCAATATTTCGGTAGAAACTTCGTCGCTTTTAGAAGAGAAAGATGAGCTTGATGAAGTTACCGATTCATTTTAAACTTTTCCATTTATAATCAATTATTTCTCACATAATTTTCAACACAAATTTTATTCCTGAAAAACCTACACTAATCCAATCAAACAACACATTTGCCAACTGACAGCTATAAACTATGTTTGTGTTAGTACAGGGAGGGGTAAATCTCCCCAAAAATTTAGCTCAGCAAAATTGATTTTAAATCAAAAATAAATCGATTTATTTTACCCAATGGAACTCAAAAATGGTGAAAAACGGCTTTTTCACAGATCCAAATCAAAAATAAATTGATTTATTTTACCAATGGAAAACCCCATAAGATACCTAACCATCCAAACGTAGGTGGTGTTTTTTTCATTTTACCCCATTTCACTCTACAAAGTGAATTTTTCCGATATTTTTATAATTAATAAATTCTATTCGGGGCGGAGACGAATCCAACACATCAAAGATCATTAAAATCGGTCCAGCCATTCTTGAGTTATTAGTGTTGTAACTAAACTGACTTTGTTTTAAATGTATATTAAGACTTTGTATTTCTAATGAAACATCGTAGAAAATAGTATTTTTGGGTAGTTTTACAAAACATCTTAACTGGTTCACTGTGTACCGATAAGTTTTTTTTTATAGTATAGGTATTCACAAATACAAGATTATCAAAAGGAGAAAACAAAAAATATGATTTGTTTAAAACAAAACAAATAAACTTTTATTTGACAGACAAAAAGAAACTTTTCTTAGCATATAAACAGTACCTATGTATATGTATTTCAATTGGTGAGGGTTAACATGGTTATCCTTCCAAGTCGATTATCCAAAGTTTGGTGACCAAATTGGAGTCGACCGATTGAGTGAACAATCAGCCAACAATCAGTCAACGAAATCGAGTTGTTTTTTTTTAAACAAGTCCTTAAAGAATTTCCCGATAGCAATACGTGTCCTTTAAGTGCAAGTAAAAATATTTTCGTGTCATGATAGTATGAAGTTAAATATATAAGTTTATGTGTATGGTCCATGTCTAACGTCCATAACATGAAGCAATATAGAGTCTTTAATTGAGACAAAATGTGATTTAGACTTCGTCATATATGACAGACTCGGTCTGTGATTTGTTTGAGCACAGAAGGGCAGTGCTGGATTTAGGCTTAGGCCAGTGAGGTCCGGGGCTAGGGCGGCAAAATCTCTGGGGAGCAGAAAAATAATTGATTATCAAAGTGAGCGATGATGCCTGTGGGCGCTAGTGGGCCACAGGGGGCGGCAACAGACCTGAGAATATTTTGTAGTGTAAAAGTAAAAGTTTAGGAGGACTATGGATAATTTGTTGAGAAAGTTCAATTTTATTAAAAAAAAATGGCAAAATAATATTTTATATTTTATCTCTTTCTTTCATTGGGGCGCTGAAAAATAATTAATCCTCAAATTGGGAAATAATTGAATTAGGTAAGTTTGAACTTTAAAAAAAAAAATATTTGCAGATTCAAAATTTGCAATTTAATGTATCAACAAGTGAAATGTTTATTTATTTAAATTATTTTTTTGAGCGTTTTATATTAGATTCAATAACAAAAACCATAATATATTCATAGGTTTGCCTATTTTAAATTTAGAAAAAAAGTGTTGCTTTGCATTTTTTTTAACAAAAATCGCAATGGATATGTACTTTTATATATTTTTTCTAGTGTTACATATATTTTGTTTTCTTTTGCAGTTTCCATCTCTTAGCTATATGAACATGGTAAAAAAAACCCATTGCATCCATTTTTTTTTTTTCAATTAAAAATTATGTATGTTGCATTAAAATGTTACGTTTTAATAAGTAATGCAAACATAAATGCATTTTTACAATTTTTTTCAATACTATTAAGTATATGTTAACTTTATTATTATTTATGTTCGCATATATAAAACTAGAAATAAGATAAAAAAAGGAGAAAAATAATCAAAAAAAAAATATCTTCATTTTGTTATTTATATTTATTTTATGCGGGTGTATTGGAAATGTAGGGATTTTTTGTCTATGCTGTAGGTACTCCTTTTGTTTTCATGTAGCATCACTGCTTTTTAGTTCGGTGCTCTATTAGAGCTTTAGTTTTTTAAAACTCTAATTTATTTTGAAGTCTTAAAATAAAGATGCTGCCATATAATGTATGGGGGTATCTGACCCCACATTCCCCCCCTGATGAACCTAATAAAAGCGTGTTAAAAATTTTCGGGCGTTTTCTGGCAGCACAGAAAAAAGGCTCTGCAAGAACGATTAAGAATAAAGGCGATTAAAAGAATTTTGTTAAAAAAATACGGGGGGGCGGCGTACTCAAGCGGCCCTAGGGCGGCAGAAAACCTAAATCCGCTACTGCAGAAGGGTTAGTGATGATGATTACCATTTAACGAGTTTTTCCCAAAGGGATTCTTAAAGCAATTTGGCGTGGTCATACATTATATGAGACTAGGACAATGATGTATTTTTGTTTACAATTCGACATTCAGTCCAAAAGGGAATATATTTAACGCCAATGGCGACGCCGTCAGCAAATTAAATGTAAACATAATTTAACGAACTTAGACATTTTGTTAGTCTCTCTTCCTTTGAAATGGAAAAGCTACCTAGGTATACCTATACAAGGATAATTGATGCTGTCATCAGAAGATGTATGATTATTTAGTGTCTTCATATTTTGTTAGCGTTTAGGGACATGAACTACCATTTAAGTTTTAAAGTTCTGCAAAGAGGTGACATAATAAATTGCAAATAATGTATTATAGTTTGTATCGACCTAAAATTAAATATAATCTAAATAAAATAAAATGGTTTCTATTATTCGTGTCATGTGACACCAGTAAGGTCCAGGGCCCTATTTCATAAACATTGACAATTGCGACAAGTGACAGGTGACAATTTGTTAATTCACAACTCGACAGTTGTCAAAATCTGTTTCATAAACAATTTGACAATTTTATAGAATTGTTGCGAAATACTCGACAATTGTCAACTTTTCGGTTCATAAAATAATTGTCAAGTATTTTTCTACAATTGTCAGGAACTTTCTGACAAATTTGTTGTGACAATTCTTTTATGAAATGAAAAAAAATATACAATTTACATATTTGTCAGTATTTATTTGACAATTGTGACAGGAAACTCAATTACTGTCATGTGTTGACAATGAAAAGACAGAAGTTGAGCTAAAATGCCAAATAATAATTTTTCAAGTGAAAGTGATGACGATTCTCTGCTGGAACTCCGTGTAATACGCCGACGCCCTCTACTTTTAAAACAGAGAATAAATAGTGATTTTGACACTTTGAGTGGCTATTTTATACACATCACTTTTTAATACTAAAACACAACTTCCACAACTGTGAAATTTTAAATTTGAAAGAGTGCTATTTTTATGTAACTTATAAGATCGAAAATCGATCGAGAAACGATGAGAATTGAAACAAAATGCATAGATAGGTATGTTCCATTTTTCATCGCTTTTCGACGTGAGCATTGCTTCAAGTTATGTATGTAGTACCTACATGAGAAACTTCAAGATCATACAATGACAAAATTGTCATGACAAATGTGTCAGTATATGACAATGACAAAGTTGTCATGACAAATTTGTCATTGTATTTTTCTGACAAATTTGTCACCTGTCAATATTTTATGAAATACAAATTTGTCAGACAAGTGTGACAAAATTGTAGAATTGTCACCTGTAATTTTTTTTATGAAATAAGACCCGGCCCAGGTATCAGTGACTCTAATGCGCATCTGGAGCTTAATTTTAGCACCCACTTTTCTCTCCAAACATCAGATAAAACCAAAGATACTCAATTATAAAGATGGGAATCTTTCGTACGTTTCACCCTCCAAAACCCATTTATTTACATTAGGGGTATTCATGCAATGTCGTATTTCCCTCGTAAGCCACGTAAACTGTGTAAGTTTATCACCGCGTAAATCAAATGTCAAAATTTGTATGTAAAGTAATATAAGCAGGGCAACGTAATAAGGATATACACAGATTGCTTTATAGGTGCGTTCACGTTCATGCAAAGTGAATACGCAAATACGAAGTTCGTAAATATACCTCATTGCATGAATGCCCCTATTGTGTTATTTTTTTATTATCATCCCGTGTCGATGAATAGATGTGAAGCGATCTGGATAGCTTTGTGTTGTTGTAATCACTTGTAAAAACACATCTGATTATAAAACAGCTGGCAAAAAAGAAATCTCAAGCTATTCTAAAATTTCTGGGATACTTATCTATCCTATACGAGAATTGTCAGGAACATATGACTACAAAACTGATTTGAGCAGCAAATTTAACCTATCCAGTCTTGTTGGTTCAGAATTATAATTACATGGATAATCGAGTATCTAAGATGGGCTATCCTAGTGACTCCTGAACGTGGCCAATTGCAACAACAATTTAACGGTGAAGATGCCTACTGTCAATATGTGAGGTTTTTACACATACTTTCTCATTTTTTATCTGCAAACTGATATAATTTCAGCTTGTTGGCAAATTAAAATGGCTGCCGGGGATTCTCATTATACTTTGTGGAGATTATGTCACAGAAAACAGCTGTTCTGTGATTTAAATGAATTTTCAAGAGAATTTAATCAAATTAAATAGATTCTTTCTATTTACTTTTTCCTCAGATTAATCGTTTATTCCCAAATATACCTAAATTCATTTCGACTTTTTATTTTCACAGAGCAAAGTTCACACAAATAGAATTGAAGAATTTCAGAATCTGTCAAAATTTAGCTGGAGAATTGATTTACCGAACCATTAAATTAAAAGAGTAACATTTTAGTTCCCAATTTTATCCCCAAGCTTAATTTTGACGTTTGTGGAAAATATTTATTTATTTAATCAATTCATCTACAGATTTTGTATCTTGCAGACTACTAAAAATTTTGACAGAAAAAAAAAAATTAAAATAATTCAAATAAATATTGTATTTTAGTTTTGTATTCAATTCTAATCAATTTCATTACAAAAAGTATTAAAAAGTTTTATGCATCTGGTGAAAGATTGATTGGAACCATAATTATACCTATGTCTAGGGTTTTTAAAAAAAATGACGCTGAAGCATTCTCCTTTCTGGAATAGATAATTAAAAAATTTGTACAATTGCCGAACTTTTTACACGATAAGAAAAAACATCATGAACAAACAACAAGCACTGAACAGAACGTCTCTTTTCTAAAGAGTCAAGACCAATTAAAGCACATCCTGAGCTATATGAAGGAGTGTCAATTCTCCACTTAAGTTGCCTTATAACAAATCGAGTAAAAGTTTTTGAACTCTTTCAATGCGATGTATACGATTCTCAGATTTGCGTTCCAGAATCTGGTTGATAATTTTGTAATTGTACATCAACGGAGTTAAAATTCGATTAGCCGTGAAGACTTTACATTTTTCAATATTCAAAGTTAGCAGATTTCTTTGACACCAATCTACTAATAAGTTTAAATCGGTTTGAAGATAACAAAGATGTGCGGTGTTTTTAATACACATAAACAATTTAATATCATCTGCAATTTGCATATATATTAGGCAAGAAGCAGTTTTAAGTAAAGATGGAATTTCATTAACGAAAATATTAAATAAAATCGGCCCAAGATGGCTACCTTGAGGTACACCAGAAATAACTTTAATTGTTTTAGATGTTATAATTATTACCAAGTTTAACACATTGTGTCCGATCAGTAAGATAGCTTGATAACCATTTTAGAAGCAGGCCATGAATGCCAAACGATTGAGGCTTAACTAACAAAATGGAAATGAAATTATATTTTACTTAACTATACCAACAATTTTTTCCGTTCCAAATTAAACGCGTAAACAGTACCCTGTTCGCGGTTGTTTTGCTAACTTATGCTGGTTTTACACGATTGACAAATTGGTAGATTTTTGACAGTAAAATGGCAAATACTGCCAATTTGTCAGTCGTGTAAGTCCAGCATTATGTGTTTTACATCTGTCATACGTTCCCTGAAATATGCAATGAATGAAACTGAAATGTAATCAATCTGCATGTTGGTGGGTAATTTGTTGCATACTGTAAGGCGTAAACCGCAAATTGTTAAAAGCCAATTTCAAATTAACCACCGTATTTAAAACAGACTAATTTAGAGGTAAAATTGTATTATTTTTAAAAAGTTTTTAAGTAGATGTAGATAGTAAGGGGTGATTTTTTAGCTGGTTTGGTTTTGGCGACACTGGTTTTGACAGCTGACGTGTGTTTACTACCTTGTGTCACTGTCAAACAGCTTTAGTTTGGTTTGCAATTTAACCATGGATCGTCTTACAAATGAACAACGCTTGCAAATTATTGAATTTTACTATCAAAATTCGTGCTCGGTTCGAAATGTTCATCGCGCGCTGCTTGTGTTCAGCGATGAGGCTCATTTTTGGTTGAATGGGTACGTAAATAAGCAAAATTGCCGCATTTGGAGTGAAGATCAGCCAGAAGCATTGCAACAGCTACCAATGCATCCCGAAAAAGCCACTGTTTGGTGCGGTTTATGGGCCGGCGGCATTATTGGGCCATATTGGGCGAATCGCAGCGTTACTGTCAATGGTGAACGCTACCGAGCGATGATAACAAACTTTTTTTTGCCCGAAATGGAAGTTCTTGACTTGCATGATATGTGGTTTCAACAAGACGGTGCCACATGCCACACAGCACGCGAAACAATGGCGCAATTGCGAGGCGAGTTTGGTGAACAGTTAATTTCACGTTTCGGGCCGGTCAATTGGCCGCCTAGATCGTGCGATTTGACACCCTTAGATTATTTTTTGTGAGGGTATGTCAAGGCTAATGTCTATAGGGACAAGCCCGCTTCGATTGACGCACTGGAAGCCAACATCCATGCATTCATTCGTGAGATACCGGCCGATATGTGTGAAAGAGTATGCCAAAATTGGACTCAGCGCATGGGCTACCTGAGACGCAGCCGCGGTCAACATTTGCATGAAATTATCTTTAAACATTAAATTGCAAGGTTCAAACTATCGATTCAAATAAATATTTCATTCATTTTTTCGAATTTTTTGTGTTTTTTTTTTTAAAAAAGTTCTAAACCTCTTAAAAAATCACCCATTATAAACAAAAAGGACTTAAAACGTAACAATTAAAACAAAAAAGAACAGTTTTCAAAAGTTTTTTAATTTTATTTCTACAATATAGAGTTTAAAAATTATTTTTTTTTTAAACTGAAAGAACCTGATTTAAAAAATAAAATCAAAAAAATGATTTCCTTCTTTCTTAAAAGCTATAAAATGACATTGCATTGTAAATGTTTCTAGAGGTACAGATCTTTAAGTTGGCAACACTATTTTAACTGGCGGCCATTTTGTCAGCTGTCAAGTGATTTATTTTTAGTTTGGTTTGGCATTTCAACATGAAAACACTGACGCCTGAACAACGCTTCCAAATTGTGCCCAAATGGGCCCAAAACAAGATTGCCGTTGGTCCCAATTTTCATAAGCGAATTTTGTTTAGCGATGAAGTTCACTTTTGGTTGAATGGATACGTCAATAAACAAAACTGCCGTATTTGGAGTGATGATAATCCTTAAGTGTATGTTGAGACACCGTAAAGCTGGATTTAGACCTTCGGTTTTATCGTCCGTGTACGTTGTTCGTTGTTGGTCGTACGCGGAACAACGAAGGTCTAAATGCTAACACCGAACAACGAATGAACACCGAACGAAGAACGTATAAATTCAAAGTGGCTTTGAATTTTCGGTGTTCGATGTTACCCGAACAACGAACAACGTGAGTGTAAATGCGAAAATTATTTAATCGAACATTCTTTTTCAGTGCCGTGCAATGAATTGGGACACTCTCCACGTTTATCTTGTTATTACTTTATAATTTTACAGATAGAAAATTGTGAAACAATTTAAGAAATATTACCCTCCGTAGCTAAGTTATGAAAGATTAATTCTAGTGTACATTTAAGTAGCCAACTCTTCGTCCAGCAGGATCTTTTTTTTTTGTTCAATGTTAAAAGCGCCGCCCTGCCAACAATGTGTTGTTATCCATTTTGCTGTAAAGAACGAACTTAATATAAAAACGGAATAATCTAGATGCTTCTTCGTTGTTCGTTGTTTTTAGGAAGAACGAACAGCGAACAACGTTCACTGAATGAAGAACGAAGATGTAAATCCAGCTTAACATCCACAAAAACTGACTATTTGGTGTGCTTTATGGTTTGGTGGAATAATTGGTCCGTACTTCTTTATGTCGTTTTCGTTTGGATTTCGGAACTGTTCCGTTCCTATTGAAGATGGAAAATTTGGAGTAAAAAGAGTGAAAAAGGAGTAGCTCCGAACGTCCACTCGAAAACGACTTTAAAAACGTTTGCTGGCCAGAACGTTACCAGTCAATGGTGACCGCTATAGAGCCATGATTATTGACTTTTTTGTCCATCAATTAAACAACCATGATGTGCAGGAACTGTGGTTTCAACAAGACGGTGCAACATGTCACACATCTCGTGCCACAATTGATTTTTTGAAGGAAAAGTTTGGTAACCGCATAGTTTCACGTTACTGACCCGTGAATTGGCCTCCAAGTCGTGCGATTTAACGCCGCTTGACTATTTTGTGTGGGGATATGTATGTGAAGTCGCTATAGTCTACTCCGATAAGCCCGAAACGATTGACCACTTGGAGGACAACATTCGCCGCGTTATTGCCGATATACGGCCACAAATGTTGGAAAAAGTCATCAAAAATTGGGCCTCCAGATTAGACTAAGTCCATATGCCAGAAATCATATTTAAATATAATTCCAGAAGATTATCTTTGAAATAATGTAAATTTCATGTCAATTTAAAAAAAGAAACACTAAAAAAACATCCATTATTTGTTCTATTTAAGTATTTTTTTTTTTTAGAAAATTGTCCCTTTTGCCTTAAAGAGGAGAAATGGAATCCCCCTTCCCATACGTTTTTTGTCTTGTTTCACCCCAACCTACACGTTTTAGCCTTTTGTCGCATCTTATGCAAAATACCCTGGACCAAAAGAACTCTTATTTTGAAACATAACTGACATTTTCTTTAGTTAATTTTAATACATCACTATGTTTTACATTTCCTTAGGCTTTCACTATATATTATATGGCAATACAAGTCTTTCAATATCGTATAATATCTTAGGATATGACAACTTTAACCTTTGACAAGAGCTCAATGCCTGTCGAGAAATGCGATCAAGATAATTAGAAATTTCATTAGATTTACCCATTGACAGCCACTGTCATCTGTCATAGCCCTAAAATACCTTGAATGTAAGCTTTTCTTCTTTCCTATGATGACAGTAGGTACCTATAATATAAGAAGCAAAACAATTTAAACCCAGTTTGACACTTTTCTTTATATACTATACCTATTTGAACAAAAGAATATATAATATCATCTACTCCAAGGGTATAGGTAACCGAACGACATGATGTTGAAGGCCAACCTTCACACTATACACAATCTGTGTCATCAAAAGAAAAGTAGGTATAAACAAGGACTCAGCAACCATTATTATGTATTGTAAACGCATTTTTATCTTATTGTCCAACACCAGCAGTACCACGCCTTCATGATAGTCATAATAAACAGTCAGAGAAATTTATCTTCCAGAAAATTTCATCCTTTCACTGAAAACCCATAAAGAGTTTTATTTTTTTTTTTTTCCCCCAGCTTATTTCTTTCTATACATCAACGTGTATACTTATACAACTATACATATTTATCTCCCTCTCTTTTGTGCAAATTTCACTACAGGAATTATAAGGAAGAAACTTTCCTTAAAGCACTTGAAGGAAGAAAGTTTTCATTTCGTTTTGTTTCGTTTTATATTTTTTTTGTGTGTTATTTATTTTGCAGAAATATACACATTCAAGATAATCGTAGCTTGGCTTAACAAAACACGAATTTCACCAAGAAAGCATCACTTTTGAAGAAAGGTCCTTGCATTTGAATTATCCTCTTTGGGTGCTGCCACTAAATTGCCATTGTGTGCATCCATCCCATAAGAAGGAAAAGCAAGAAGCAAGTAGACTAGCACAGTGTATTCAGTTCCTTGAATATTTATGGGTCAATCTTAATTTCAGTGATGGCCCCATTTAACACAAAGTATCCGCCCCGCAGAGGGCTTACTATACTATCAACAATGTGCTGAGGTTGGTTCGTATAGCTAGTTGGTTTGGTGATGATGATGGGGACACTGCAAATGCATTGCCCTATCATTTTGTCATTCTTTTGCTATGTATTGTATGTTTTTTGGTTGAAACAATTAAGGTTCTGTATTGTTTCGTCGAATTAAATTATTATTTTCAAAATTAAAAAAAAAAACAAATTATTGTGTGGCTTAACTTTAAGCAAGAGATGGTAACAATATGTTGGCCACCGCGCCTGTGAAGGTGAGCATCTTTCGCTTTCTCTTTTATTAAAATTAAACTGAAAAATAAGAAAACCAAAAAAGTGGCTCCGGGATATTAGTAACCCATATGTGAGATATTCTGAAAAAAAGGTGTCATCTAAACGGTCAGTAGTTGGTCAAAAAAGGTCAACTACCTTCAGAAATTGGTCAGTCATAGAAAATTTATAATCAAAGTGTGTCAAGGTCATAATCGGTTTTTAGCATTCCATTTGTGGGATATTCGCAGAAAAGTATCTAAAAGGTCACTAAATCCTTATAGAAGGTCAACTAGTTTAAGAAATTATGGTCAGTCATAGATTTTTTTTCATAAGTTTTTAAAGTTCTTTTCAAGGTCGTATGGATTGTGACATTTCAGATGATGGTATTTTGTTTTTTTTTTTCGAATATCCCATAAATCTCTACGATTTTGAAAAACCTAAAACATAATTTTAAAAAACCTATGACTAAGCTAGCTGCCCTTTTTTGACCAATTACTGACCTATTAGATGACATATTTTTTTTGGGAGTATCCCATTTATGAGGTGCTGAAATCTCGGACCCCAAATGGTGTTATAAGAAACGTATAAGATTTCTCATAATTTTTTTTTTAAAGCAAAATGTTATAATTAAGTTTTTATTTTTTACATAGATATTTAAATACAAAAATTAAATTCTTCTTGTAATTCTAAGGTCTTGATCTTTGATAATTTGTTAAAATCCGAATGTCTTTTTTTTTCTTTCAAACAAGCTATTTTTCCAAATCAAATACTGATCCCTCTTCAACCAGGAGCTGATTCCGATTGTGAAATAAACAGACAAGTTCACGGAGGGGAACACAAAACAAAACAAAACAAAACAAAAAAAAGAACTTAACGAAAGAAAATGAATAATGCTAATGACACACACAACACAGAGTAGACGTCTTATGACCCAAATGAAAAATGTCCACAAAACTGAAGCAGGGACCAATTGCAATAAAAACAAATATCCAGGAAGCACGAAGAAGGATATATTATTATGTTGGAACTTTTCTTTGGTTCAGCTTTTTGCGTTGAAAATTATAAGGAAACCTTGGGCTTGATAAATAAGATGCTGTTGTTTTTTTTTTTTTTTTTGTTTTAAAATGTAGCATGTTGTTAATCTATAAAGGAAGTGTGTGAAAATGTGAGTTAATAAACACTATGCTATGATTTGATTTATCATTTTTTAAACTTAAAATAAGAATTTCACTACGAAAAAATTCTGACAAAATTGAATTTTGGTGAAGAGCTATATCTTTATTTTAATAAATATTTCCTCAAAAGAATCCTAGGCCCAGGATTTGATATTCTGCAGAGAAAAAGTAAAAAATTAAGATTTTTTTATATCTGCTTTGCTGATGCAGAATTGCATATGATACAACCTTTTACACTCCCAAATGTTGGGTAGGAACTTTTTAAAGAAAATGCTTATGAAATACAAATAAAACTCTATTTGTCGGAATTTTGTATCGCAGTTTGGCCTTTTTTGTATAATTTTTTTTCGGCTATCAAGAAAACAAGTCGCAGTTTATTTGCTAATTACTTTAGTCGTTCACGGACCTTAGCAAATGCAGTGCATTAATATTGCAAATTCATGATAACACATCAATTTTATAGGCCTTTTCTTCAAAAGCCCTTTTTAAAAATATATCTTCTAGTGCGAAATATTATGATCACAGGTACAAATTGAAAAATTAATGCTAAATCGAAAAGAACAATTCCTATTTGTATCAAATATGCAATCCAGTACCTATAGTTGCATATAAAAACAAGTTCATCAAATTCTCAACGACACATTTATATAGTTCTCCGCGCCCCCCCAAACTATAACACCCTAAAATGAGTACCTACCACTTGTATTGTAAAATTTGTGATGTAAAACTTGGGCTGGAACATCATTAACCCAATTATCCAAATCCGCGTTTCCTTTGCCTACTTGCAGATCCTTCCTATAAGCCTATTCAAGTGAAACCGCACAATGAATCCCATAATCATTGGAACACTTTTCCAATTCGCGTAACTAATTCTCCTGATGCGCGCACAGTGTTTGCCATAAACACCAACATTCCACCGAGGACCATTTGACCTACATATTCAGGCAAGAGTCTCGTTGATATAGATGTATCCCTTCCCTGCATCCTACATGTTTTACTGTTGCAGTTTTAATTACATTCGAGTAGCAAGTCCTTTTCCATCAACATCATTATTGTCATAATAATCGTCATCGCCATCATCATTATCATCATCATCATAATCTGCAACAGAATAGCTCCTGTCATACTCTGTTGCTGTTGCAGAAAAATAATCATCATCGTCATCTTTTGCTCCGCGCAATCATCAATGTTCATGCAACTCACAGTAGGTGGTGTGAAGTGTGGTGTGGCATGGCGGTGGCAGAACCTCCAACTGCACCACCGCAACGATATAGCTCAAAGCGGGAGTTTCGTTCCTGATGCTCATCCCATACGTCCCACCTGCAATACGGTGCGGTAAGAGAGCAGAGTTTACAAATCTTATCCTGCAATACAACACAAGGACTTTTCATTGTTACAAATTCAATGGGCCGCATCATCAGGCACCGTGTTCAACTGTTGCAGTTGCATCGAGAGCATCGCAGCTGTTCACCATACCGTATAGCCATAGAGTACCTAAATGCAACAAGGAAAAAGAGGTTACTCGTCGTTAATTCACGTAGGTGGATGTATATTTCGTTCGGATACCTATATCTCCCCGAAGCACTATTCCATTTTCAATAAGCATCCAGCATCAGGAGAAAGGAAACTAGAAAATTATGCTAACAGGGCAACAGCTGCAGCGGAATTCCTGGCATCCTTCAAAGAGGATATTATATTTACAATCAGAGTTAATTCGGCCTCAAACCTGCTTTTATCTTTACTAATTACAGATACGCACGCGCGCCCCCGCCGTGTATCTGTATATGTGAATGATGCAGTTAATATCCATATACTAACCATTAACATCATTTTTTAATGATCTCCTCTTACTTTGAGTTCGCGGTAAGTTACATCCTACCTTCGTGTTCGTGCAGTTCCTTATATAGAAGTTATATTCCTGGATGTGCTTACTGCAACTGATGAGTTGTTGTAGTCGTTAGACAGGAAAAATACCAAAAAGGCAGGAAAATATCTTTTTTCCAAGGAAAATTGGAAAATATCAAAGGTTTCGGAAAGATATATTTCATTCATTCTTTTGTTCAAAATGTTTTTTTTTTTTTTTTTTAATACAAAATTTAAGTAAACAAAGGAGTAATGATTATTTCAAAAGAGACACAACAAGGATCCAAGATGACTGCAAACCACAGTAACAGTATCTTAAAAGAGGTATATCGCGGTCAAAATTGTTACAGAAGCTATACACATACCTAGGTACACAGCTTCATTGATAAGACAGTTAATTAAAATTAAAAATATGCCACAAACAAAAATGTTAAAGCTTTTACAGGAAGATCGGTTGTAAAGGGTTTTCCAATAAGAGGTGTTATTTAGATATTCAAAGAAAAATGGCATTTTTTGAGATAAATGATCGGATGTTTATTTCATTATAAAGGGGAAGGTATGCCGTTAATAATGGAACACAACATCAGCCAAATGGCCGCCACGACCACGCTTACAGGACCATATCCTTTTCATGAAATTTTCCATAACCAAATCGCAAAGTGGCTGCCCTATGTCCTCGATAGCCTCACGAATTCCATCTTTGAGGTCTTGAATCGACGCTGGGCTGTTGGCGTAGACCTTATCTTTCACGTGGCCCCAAAGGAAGAAGTCGCAAGGTGTTAAATCACAAGATCTCGGTGGCCAATTGTGATCACCACTTCGAGAGATAACACGGTCCGGAAACTTTTCCCGTAAAAGATCGATGGTGTCATTGCTTGTGTGGCACGTAGCGCCGTCTTGTTGAAAGTAAACGTTGTCCAGATCAATACCATCCAATTCCGGCCATAAAAAATCATTAATCATCTCTCGATAGCGCAATCCATTGACCGTAACTGTTGCTCCAGCCTCATTTTCGAAAAAGTAAGGTCCAATGACCCCGCCGGACCATAAACCGCACCAAACAGTCACGCGTTGAGGATGGAGAGGCTTTTCAACAATAACTCTTGGGTTTTCCGAGCCCCAGATGCGACAGTTTTGCTTGTTGACGTAGCCTCCGAGGTGGAAATGGGCCTCATCAGTCAAGATGATTTTTCGATGAAATTCCGGATCATTTTCATGGATTTCAAGGACCCAATCAGCAAAGACACGACGTTGTTGATGATCAGCCGCCTTGAGTTCTTGTGTTAACTGAACTTTATAAGCCTTAAGACCCAAGTCTTTATGCAAAATACGGTGTAATGACGTTTGTGGAATGCTAATTCCAAAGAACGACGAGGAATGGACAAACCTGGGTTTTCTTCAACACTTTGGGCTACAACAGCAATATTCTCAGTTGTTCTTGAGCCACGTGCACGGGTTTTATTCTTCACATCACTAACTTGTCCCAACAGCTCGAATTTGTCCACCAATTTCTGTATTGCGGTCCGACAAGGTGCTTCACGACGACCCAAAAATGTTTTAGTTTAACGAACCGTCTCTGCCAAATTTTCACCATTTTTATAGTGAATTTTAATAATTTCAATGCGTTGTTGAAGCGTGTATCGTTCCATTTTTATTAATGGCATAGTTTCTACTTGTCAAATGTCAAAAAATGACAGCTTCAAAAGTGACAGCTACCGAAATAGCGGGCTATTCAAAATAACACCTCTTATTGGAAAACCCTTTAAGATGATAGGTAAGCTAATTGTCTTCCTATGATGCGATATACAGGGTGTCCCGTAAATAATGGATAACCTTGCAACTGGATAAAGCTGGCCTTAAGACCTTTCACACAAAAATATAAAATATAGGTATATATTCTTTTAAAATTAGAAACGACTGTGGTTTACCACAGAGCAGTCACCTTGGACCCCTATTGTTTCTCTTTTTCATTAATAATTTACCCACAGTGAGTTCATTTATTTAAATGTCTGGTGTTTGCGGATGATGTGCAAATTTTTAAGTCAGTTGCGGATAGTTTAGATTTAAAAAAATATATTAATTAATACATGTAAAGGGTGTTTTTTTAGATGTGTGGTTTTCAAGAAGAAAACGAATATTATTTAACGTTATGGCCAAGAATTTAGCTTGATTATAAAGATAAGAGTTTGCCATTATGTTTTAAAAATGATTTCGGGCAAGTGGCCACCGCGGCTGGCTTGACTAAATTCCAGACGAGAGGACCAATTTTCGACCACTTTTTGCAGCAATTAGGGCCGTATATGTCAGCAATAACACGCCGAAAATTCTCTTCCGAGGTGTCAATCGTCTCGGGCTTATCTGCGTAGACAAGCGACTTCACATAACCCCACAAAAAATAGTCCAGCGGTGTTAAATCGCATGATCTTGGAGGCCACTATATCCATGGTTGCTCGATTTACCGACCCTGCTGGGCGATTATCTCGACGGAATATTGGAACCAATATTTTGGTAATTGATTTGCCGGATTTGCAAACGTTATTCAGGAGTAAGTCTATTAATTATAAAATGGCAAACTAACCTGAGCATAAATCAAGTGACAGCTGTCAAAAAAACTAACTCGGGAAAAAGTATTGCCAGATTGAAAGCCACACTTCTAACAAAAAAAACACCCTTTACCTACAGACGTTACTAAGTAAATAAATCTTTTTTCAGTTTTGAATAGGTATAGGTATATCTTCCCACTTCAAAAACACCCCTTCGAACTAAGATATTTGTATGTTCTCTCCGTTCTTCATTCTGATGCAAATGAAACATTTTTTTTTCAGTTTCATCAGTGAACCGTTTTTTTTTGGGGTTTTTCGAAATAAAATCCACATTCCAGAATTTTACGTCTTATTTTCTTGGACTTTACCTTACCTTCGTTCCTTTAAATTTAAATCAAAGAATTTGATGCAAAGTTTAGTGCTTTTTTTTCTTTTTGATAAAACAAGCAACTTTAAATATTTAAGTACACACCTTTACCTACTCACTCGCAGATCTATTTCTATACATCCATTCTATTTAATTTGATACGAAACCTCTTTTTACAAGCAACTTATACTACCTTAGTAGCCAAAGCCATCATATCCACTATTAAAGATTTAATCGTCTAGAATCCCCAGAAAAAAAAACCTTTCGTCATTGGTATGTATACGATGGTCGATCTTAGGTAAATCGTCGTCGTCGACAAATTGTCTGCATGAAGTATAGGACAAAAGCTTTTGAATTCGACTGGAAAATTAGTGGTTTAGATTCCATAAAGTGTCGGGTAGCCGTTTTTTTGAAAGTACGACTACGACGATGACATGATTAAAAGGGACATTTTGTTCTTTGTGAACAATAACCCGGACAAGGACATGGTTACTCTTCTTCCACAACCATCATTATCATCATCATCGACCAAACTTTGGATCCTTTGGAAATCTGATATACTTAATATAACCCAAACCTGCCTAGATACCTATAGGGTTCACCATCAGTGTCTTGCTCTTCCTATATGCATGCCTGATGTGATGTGGTAACTGCGGCCATGAGCCCACAACTGTGTACCTTTATTGGTTAGTTCTCTTCCCCCCATTCAAATTAAATTTCCTGTTTTAGTTCCGCAAGGGTTGAGAGATTAAATTTTAGAAAAGTTTAGTGAAAAGATTAACCGACTTTTAGGACTTTAGTTAAGGATGTGGTTATTTGGTAAAAACATTTTTGAAAACTATTAATAGAATGGTAGACCACTTTTTTAAATTAAAGATTTACCTATTTTAGGACTTTAAGGGCCAGTTTTTCAGTGCTGCGTTTAACTCTGTGTAAAACAAGATGCAAGAATGGAATTGTTTTGAAAAAAAGCTCCCGCAATGGTTATTTAAATTAGGTATAAGCAGTTCTATGGTTTCATCAGATCTTGCTCAAAAAAATGTATTTCCTTTCAGTAATTTTGTTGGTCCTTACCTTAAGTATATAGGCATCGGTTTTTTAGAAGACATTGCATAAATCTTTGTGTTTGAGTGTCATTTCAAGAGTCAAGTTTTATTTTTATACTTAAACCAACTATGTAGGTAAGGTACCTAGCTGTCTGCTAGAAAATATGTTAAGGCCAGGTTTTTTAGTAGTCAGTTAAGCCAGAGTTAGTTTATTTATTTATTTATTTATTTATAAGCTTAATAAAGGGTTTTCCAATAAGAGGTGTTATTTTGAATAGCCCGCTACTTCGGTAGTTGTCACTTTTGAAGCTGTCATTTTTTGACAAGTAGAAACTACGCCATTAATAAAAATGGAACGATACACGCTTCAACAACGCATTGAAATTATTAAAATTCACTATAAAAATGGTGAAAATTTGGCAGAGACGGTTCGTAAAACTAAAACATTTTTGGGTCGTCGTGAAGCACCTTGTCGGACCGCAATACAGAAATTGGTGGACAAATTCGAGCTGTTGGGACAAGTTAGTGATGTGAAGAATAAAACCCGTGCACGTCGCTGAAGAACAACTGAGAATATTGCTGTTGTAGCCCAAAGTGTTGAAGAAAACCCAGGTTTGTCCATTCCTCGTCGTTCTTTGGAATTAGGCATTCCACAAACGTCATTACACTGTATTTTGCATAAAGACTTGGGTTTTAAGGCTTATAAAGTTCAGTTAACACAAGAACTCAAGCCGGCTGATCATCAACAACGTCGTGTCTTTGCTGATTGGGTCCTTGAAATCCATGAAAATGATCCGGAATTTCATCGAAAAATCATCTTGACTGATGAGGCCCATTTCCACCTCGGAGGCTACGTCAACAAGCAAAACTGTCGCATCTGGGGCTCGGAAAACCCAAGAGTTATTGTTGAAAAGCCTCTCCATCCTCAACGCGTGACTGTTTGGTGCGGTTTACGGTCCGGCGGGGTCATTGGACCTTACTTTTTCGAAAATGAGGCTGGAGCAACAGTTACGGTCAATGGATTGCGCTATCGAGAGATGATTAATGATTTTTTATGGCCGGAATTGGATGGTATTGATCTGGACAACGTTTACTTTCAACAAGACGGCGCGCGCTACGTGCCACACAAGCAATGAAACCATCCATCTTTTACGGGAAAAGTTTCCGGACCGTGTTATCTCTCGAAGAGGTGATCACAATTGGCCACCGAGATCTTGTGATTTAACACCTTGCGACTTCTTCCTTTGGGGCCACGTGAAAGATGAGGTCTACGCCAACAGCCCAGCGTCGATTCAAGACCTCAAAGATGGAATTCGTGAGGCTATCGAGGACATAGGGCAGCCACTTTGCGATTTGGTTATGGAAAATTTCATGAAAAGGATATGGTCCTGTAAGCGTGGTCGTGGCGGCCATTTGGCTATGTTGTGTTCCATTATTAACGGCATACCTTCTTCTTTATAATGAAATAAACATCCGATCATTTATCTCAAAAAATGCCATTTTTCTTTGAATATCAAAATAACACCTCTTATTGGAAAACCCTTTACAAGCAGAACTTAAAACTATACATAATATTTCTTAAATATAAACTTGAACATATAAAGGTAGAAATTTTCAGTACGGGAGAGTTAGAATAAGTAAAAAAGGACTAAGAGAAGGATGAGTTAAGAATAGCTTGTTTTAAAGCAGGCTTACTCATGTTGGGGTTGAAGGTATTTATGTTGTTGGCTTTGTGTAGCATTCGAGTCAAAGGTTCGTTGAGGCCATAATCGGTACGGTGGTAGGCAGTGAGGAACAGATCTTAACTGACGGGTGTTTGGATTTAGACCGATTTTTGGTGAACAAAAACGATTTCACCAGTATCACGGTGTAATTTCAGCGGTTGAAGGTTCAGAAGTTTAAGACGGTCTGCATAAGAAGGCAGGTTATAGGGATCATCCCAGCCAAGACCCCGCAAAGCGAAGCGTAAAAATCTGCGCTGGATGGCTTCGATACGATCTATGTGAACTTGATGATATGGTGACCAGACTGGTGAGGCACATTCTAGGAGAGGTCTAACAAAAGTCATATAAAGGGATTTGGTTACATATGGACAAGAAAATTCTTTTGACCAGCAGCGTTTTACGAACCCGAGTGTTGAGTTGGCTTTGCTTATAATGCTGTCGTAGTGGGAGCGAAAATTGAGTTGAGTGTCACAAATGAATCAAAAGTCGTGAATGGAGGTTACAATAAGAACAGGTACTCCATTAATCGAGTATTGTCTTTGGGACAAGGGAGGGCGCTTTCGAGTGAAGGTTATGGTTTTACATTTCTTAATGTTTAGCTCAAGAAAGTTCTTTTGGCACCAAGTAAAAAAGCTATTTAAGTCTGTGTGCAGCATAAGTGTGTCGTCAGGGGTAAAAATTTGTTTCGATATTCTCATATCGTTAGCGTAAATTTCTGAATCAGATTGAGGTAAAATCAGCTCAACGTCATTTATAGTCAAAACAAAAGTAAGTGGTCCCAAATGGCTTCCCTGGGGTACTCCAGAAAACGCATGAATAGGTTTGGAGATACTCCCTCTGAAGACCACTCGATACTGACGGTCAACTAGGTATGACTGAATCCAAGAGGGGAACAAAAGAGGAAAACCGAGCTTTTTAAGTTTAAAAAGAATGATATTGTGGGAAATTTTGTCAAATGCCTTACTAAAATCTGTTGCAATGGCATCAACTTCTTTACCTTCTTCTGAGGCAGAAAGCGTCTTTGAAACGAATCCAGTGGGGTTAGTTGTTGTGGATTGTCCTTTTAAGAACCCGCGTGCTGCTTAGAGGTACAAATTTCTTTACAGTGAACGAACAGCGACTCGTACACTATACTTTCAAAAAGTTTAGGTATACAAGAGAGTTTGGCAATGGGTCTGTAGTTGGAAATATCATTTTTGCAACCTTTTTTGTGGACAGGGTTAATGAAAGAATTTTTCCACATCTTAGGAAAAATACCACTTACAATGGAGAGGTGGAAGAGTTTTGTAAGAGGCTGCTAATTTCCAATACATTTTTTAAGAACGATTGCTCGGAGACCATCTGGACTAGGGGAAAAATCATCTTTCAGTCGAGTAATTTTACTCACCACTGAAGATAGGGAAATGTTGATATCAAAAAAAGTAAATTAGGCCATATAGTTAACTGAAGAAGCAGTTTTTCTGTGGAGAATGCAGCTAATCCTGAGTTAACCACCAAATTTGATGAGTTAACTCGGGTTTAACTTTAATCGCGCACTGAAAATCTGGACTTAAGAGTATATAATTCATAGATAAAATATACATTTTTCGTACCTACACTTACATCTTAGGTTCAACTTGATACCTACAGACAGTGAGTTTTAGATATATCTACTATATATGTGTATTTATAAGGTATTCGTTAAGTAGAATTCTCGAGAAATTAATTTTAAATGCTTAGACGATGGAAATTTTATTGTAAAACCGTATTTTTCATATAGAAACCTTAAATGATCCTCTTTTAGCACAAATTGGTTTTCCCTCTGGTTATATGGTTGTATGTACATAGATATATACCTATACCTACCTATACATTTGTAAAACCCTCAGTGAATGCTTGATTACCGCACGCTAAAGCAGTCTCTCTCTCTATAGCTATATACCCACCTACCACTGCTACTGCTCCACTAAACTTGCATCACAGGATGAATAGAAAGAGCAAAAATGAAAACCAGGTCAGTGGTAATGCGGTGTACATGCAACAAACAAACAAAAAATCCACACTCCAAATGGAGCTATGGAGGAAATAGAACATCGCCAGAACATTTAATATATCCTGCTCCTGCTACTGCTCCCGCCTGACAAACATACATACATTACCTTTTTGCCGACCGACAGCAGCGGCAACGACACAATGGTACTCCACAGTCCACATATTATGTATACAGTGGCGGTGGCGTTGATCTGTGGTCTGCCGCACTAGTTCTAGAGCCGCCATCGCCACCATCATGGGCGACATCATCTATACCGCTAAGGCTATACACTATACCTATACCGACTGCGCCCCACTAAAAAATAATTCCGGATGGCATCAGTCGCACTATTTGGTCCTGCCTCTGCCTCCTATGGCGAAACCTTGCTCCCAAACAAACACACAGTTGGACATTTAAAAAAAAAAAAAAACAAAACAAAAACTGGAGACCACCGCTGTCTGTTGGTCTGGACTTGGACTACATCAGGTCAGGATTATTGCTTCTGGTTCTAGAACATTTGCAGCTATTACCACTTGATATACTTTTTTTTTTTTTTTTTGTAGAAAACGAAATTAATTATCCTCAAAGGTATCGTTTGAGTGAGTGAAAATTGCCTGAATAGATTCTCCTGCAGTGCTACGCGTGAAAACAGTCAAAGAAAAATTAATGTGTTGGAATGCCGCCCTCTGCAACGTCAACCACTCCAGCGAACTTATAATTGCCAAGGGCTTTTACCTTTTCATATATAGACTTAAGTGGGCACGTTTGCCCAAAGGAGTGCGATGGTACCTACTGTAAAGGTGGTGTAAGCTGCATTTTTTTCGATTTAACGCAGTTTTAATACTGTCTAGAGGGAAATAATGCCTCATTTCGGTCAAGGGTAAATATAAATAGTGATTTTCTTTTAAAATAGGAAATATTAAGGGCCAGTTTCACAGTCAGCTAAGTGGGCAATCTGAAAGATTAATGTGCAGTATCACAGTGCACATCTACCTGAATAAGTGGCACTTTTAAGTCTCCTTCCGATGTTGGTGACTTAAGTTCCACTTATACGCTTGCTATGAAACTATAAGCATTAAGTCCTAATATGGGAAACTTAAGTGCCACTTATTCCAGTATAAGTGTCGACTGTGAAACTGACCCTAAACCTATTGGGAAGCATTTTTTGTTGAATTCAATATGTCAATAATAATTAATAATTCATCCCTTAGATATTCTCAGGAACACATATTCTCTTGTTCTTTTATGAACCTGGGTCTATGCAGAGATAAGTTAAAATAAAATCACTTCTAATTATGAAATGATTAGAGCCCTCAAGTCACATAATTAAAGAGTTTTAAGTCGCATAATTCAGAAAAAAAAAAAACTCAATTCAAGTAGGTACACATATTTACATACGCTAGAAAACTCACCAGTCCACACTGCAATTGCAGTCTCAAGGTCTATTCAGTTACCATTAGTTCTTTTTTTTTTTTTTTTTGAAATTCCACTTATTTTATTTAACTTTTTTAGTTTTTTTAATTTTTTAACTCTCAACTGTCAAAGCTTTATTGAATTAAAAAAAAAAAATCTTCATTACCTAACCTAGACTCGACACTAGACAGATTTGCTATGGTTGCACAAACTTTTCTTCAACTAATTAACTAATGTCTGTGACTCTGTGTTTCATTATCTTACTCTTATTCTAGGTAACAAAAAAAAAAAAAAAAACAAAATTCCAACTAACGAAAGTAGACTAATCTGATGCGGTTAAGGATATCTCCCCAAAGGCAATTAATATTAATTGGAGTTGTGGTGCGGAGCAGGTTGGTATAGTGGTGATGGTTGTTATAAATTGCGACTGAGGTTTTGAAAGAAATGCATCTACTTTAGGTGGCGCTTACCTCATTTCACATCAAAAACTTCAAAGAGACAGACTTCTTTGATTGTTAGTGTCGCAACGACAAGGAAGGATAGTGTTGTTGCTATTATCCTTTGTTGTTGTCCAAATAGCGAACTTGTATCTACCGCAACTTTGGTCTCTCAGTGGTTCTAAATATAATGGAGAAGTTGAAATAATTCTGTCATCGTTACCTAGAAGATGGATAGTAATTTTTGTTTTGCGAAAGCCAAGTGCAAAAAAATATTAATTAGGTAAGGTAGAGGTGGCTACTTTTGACAGTGGGGTAGCGGCATATGCAGAGCGCACATAGTTACGCAGGGCCATCAGGGCCCTCCACACCAGTTTGCATAGCCGGGCCCCCTTTTTTTCAAGTTGCGCAAAGGCTTTAATGCACTTCCACCTTTAATGCCAAAATACTGTTATAACTGTTATAAATTAACTAAAATGCAGTTTTATTTAATTTTAACATCGCAGATATAAATCTAAAATTAAATTTTTAAAGAGAATAAAGACATTTTCGAGAAAATCTGAAGAAAAAAAATTAAACCATTGACGTTGTAAGAGAGAAACGCTGAGACTAACGGATGATCGTTTTTGTATGCTTCTTAATCCTCTTAGGTCTAGTTTTTCAGTGCGAGATTAAAGTTAAGCCCGATTTAATTCATCAAAGTTATCGAAGTTAAAAATAGGTTACTGTCTAAACCTAAACCTTTCTCGAACTCATCCCATTTTGAGTTTTGCTCTCGAGAGCTGCTCAAAATATTTCTACATACTCTCAATTGGAGACCCAGTTCAAGGTTTGATTTAAACATCGATGAAAAAAATACTCAATTAGCCGGAAGATGCCAACTCTACCCTTCAAACGAGTTTCTGTTCGGATTAACTTTTTTGTTTGTTCAATGGGCCAGACATAGAGTACCTATATTACCTAGAGAACCGACTTAGGCGGTCGTTCTCTTCCACCCTACAAGCTGTACTGAGAGGAAAATGCCCATTAAGTTTTGTATGGGGTTGTTGTCCAATGCATTTTAAATGGGACCGAACCAACATGGCTTCAATTGAAAGGACTTCGCTCAAATTGCTCAAAGTGCTCAATAAGGTGGATAAGACCGCCCAGGGATTCAAAAAAAAAATCCGTTAAATTCAAAAATTGAGAAATTTATTAATTTCGTAGTCAAATTTCTTTTTTTAACCTTTTGTAAACCTAAACTATGAAGAATATCGGTCATTGTTGCTAACGGGTAATAAATTAAATAATATTTTTGAATATTTATGTTTAAAAAAAAAAACAAAAACACCTACCGAAAATTGGAAGCGCACTCTAGTTTCTTAGCTCAAAAAGGTACGTGTCTACGATTGAGGTGTGCAAATCGTAGACACGTACCTTTTTGAGCTAATGCCACCACTTTGTTCACAATTAAACCGCAGACACGTACCTTTTTGAACTAATGCGCCAATTTGTTTTTATATCCACCATTCACACGGATTCACGGATAAGGAAAAAAGAGTAAACTAAGAGAGTTTTCACTTACTCACCTCAAATAAAATTTGCGGGTGTTTAAGGCAAGAGGGGTACCGGTCGGTTCTCTAGGTAATATAGGTACTCTATGGGGCCAGAATGGATGAAGAAGGCAAAATATTTTTAGTTGAAGTTTAAACTTTTATTTTCAGCAACATGAACTGTCATTGCAGAAAACAGAAAGTGTCAATTCATATTTTGACATTTTCTTCTGCTTTGGATATTATCAAATTTTTTTAAATAGGCAGACAGATATTTTGGTTCAGTATTCTGTTATTATTGGTACCTCAGCTTCAAAGGGAAAAAATAGTATGGATATCAAACAAGTTTCAGATATAATTACCGTTTTGGTAATAATATTTTGTTTATAGAGCTAAACAAAAAGGTTAAGATAATTCATCCTATCATGCTGCATTGGCCACGGACAGAGTTGATGTGTTTCATCTTTCATGTTCTCGAAAAATAGGCAAAGCATAGAAGCTTGCTTGATTTTGTGCTTTAATATGGTAGGTAAGAGCGTCGCGCCGCTTTGCCGTAGTCAAGATTTAAAAAAATGTCTGCGCGAGCCTAATTGAGTCTTGTTTCGTTTGAAAAAAATATGTAAAATATAAACGCAGTTGTGAAGAAATGGAAATTTTTGAAAAGCCACTAAAGCTATTTTCTTCAACGTTTGAACTTAACTTTGTAGGTTAATCCTGCAAAGAATATTTTTTTGTTAGCTTTAAAAAATAACGGTTGGGGGGCACTTTAAGCCACTTTTTACAAAAAACATACTGATCTAACACTTTGAAATTTAATTTTGAATGACGTTCATTTTTTGTATTTTTCCTTGATAATCAAAAAATTCGACTCGACTCCCTGTAAGTGGAACTTCCTCCAAGTAGTCAAATTTCCCTCTAACTCCAAATTTGTATTTACCTACTTACATATATGATCTGGCATTGCAATCAATTTTCCATACAAAAGCTATCCTCTAATTCGAAGTCGCCCTCTTAGTCGAAATTACCTCTAACACAAATACATTCTTCTAATTCTTGGGATATTTTAAATTTCCTAAGTCGATTCTTTTTTAACAAAAAAAATATAAAAAAAATATCTCGCAAACAAACTCGCATACTCTGACTCTCTCTGTGTCATCGGGTGCAGGATTACAGAAGCTCATTATAATGTTGAAGGCGTGAATTGGAAAGATTATTTTGACAGTATTTTAGCCAAAGAATTACCTGATCCCGAACCCAATTTGAAAGCAGTTTATTATACACTAAACATGCTGCCGATGGTAACGATGACGAGAGTCCAGAGTACTGAAGAAGAAGCCGAAATAATTAACATTGAAATCTCGGAAAAGAATAATATTGCAAAACGCAGTTGGAATATTGCAATCTGCAATTGAAATGACAGAGGATGTAGCAGATGAAGTTCACGTTCAACACTGCCTTTTTAAAATAGAATCGTTTTTTAAACGAGCAAACTTTGATGGCTCAATATAAAATTATCAATTTTTTTTCTAAGCGATTTTGTGTAAACAATATTTTTGATAACATAATAATGAATTAATGAGTCAGAAAAGAAAGAAGTTTCTCTTTATTAATTTAATTTTTATAATCTTTCATTTAATTTAATACCTTAATGGTTTCAAACAAAAAAAAAAATTTAATCTCGATTTTTGATATCCCGTGAAAATTCGACTTAGAGGGATTCGACTGTAATTACTTAAAAATACATTATTAATGATAATTTGGTAAATTTTCCATAATAAATCATAACGGTTTTCGATAAAGGGCTGTTTTTTTTTAAATTACAACTACTTTGAAGCAGTTTTTTCATCACTACTTCTATACTTTTTTTTTGTTTTTTTAATTTTTTCAGTCGAATACTGTCCAACATTTTTTCTAAAAATAGATAATTTAATATTGTGATCAAACCAATTTTTTTACTTCAAAAGAGCATGCATGTTTTTTAATTTTCTGAAAAGGTATAAAACTTACCAAAGCTAGCCTTAGATCGATAGTTATAACAGTTTTAACTCAATGAGACAGGGTTCTGAGACAAATAAAAAATAAACTTTTTTTTTAATAACAGCTATTTTATTTATTTTCATTTATATTTTGACTGTTGACTTGACGCTTCGACCAATTTTGTCTGACTTGATTTACAAAAATTGTTCAAAATGACCTTCTTCTGTACTTATATTTACAAGCCTGACACGTTTTAAAAATTGACGTTTTAAGTTTCTTGTACTTGCCGAATTTTGTATCTTTTATTAAGCAGCTAATTGTATACGTTCCTGGAATTCACTGATGCTATTGGCCACATTTATAATTATTGTCAGAATGAAAGCGTTCCCTTCACATCTACTGGTAATAAGTTCTAAACAGAAGGTACTTTACAGGGCCGAATGAAACACGAATATTTCAAAATAAGCTAAAAAAAAAATAACAAATAGAATAAAATTAGTTACTGGGGTTGAAATCCTTACTTACTTTGGACTTTTACCGGAAATATTTCATAGGTGTATGTCCTTACTTATTTTGGGCACATACCAGCCGGATATTAATAGAGTGATGTATTGTACATGTTTTTATATTGAAATATAAATCTACTTTGAAGTCGCACGTAAAAGCTCTTGTTTAGTAAAAAAGTTATAAACGGTTAATTCATTAATAAAGTTTTTTTTCTAAGAAAAATTGAATGTAAGAAGTACCGTTGTGTTTTCAAATATTATCAAAAAAGTACTTCCTATAGGCCAAGCATTGATTTCGTTCGAAAAATATTCCAGATTTTAACCAAAACCAACACTACGATGATCGAGAAGTCCGAAAAAATGGGTTACGTCACATCGTCCGTCGGTCTGTGCGTTTGTTCGTTCACTGTAATTTTCGATAAATCCTAAATGTATAATCCGATTTACTTAAAATTTGGTACAAATTATTTTATAACATTTCCTCTAGAGGAAATTCGAATTTTTTGTCTTACTCAGCTAGAACAGGAATCTGCAATACATTGCAATTTATTTTAAAATTAAACTTAGGGGTTTGGCAAAAAATTCCTTTATTCCTATTGGAAATAGACATTCCACGTTTTTTTCAGAAAATTGCACTTTTGTCAGTCACTAACCTAATATCTTTTCATTCATTGTAATGTTCACAACCACAAAATTTAAAATAAATTATATAGGTAGTTAAGCAGTATAAATACACAGACCAAGCGTCTTAAGAGCCATACTTATGCACTACGCATTGAGATACCGAAGTTAGGTGATCAGGTATATCCCAATGTATAGGTTTTATTGTTTGACAATTGCCTTTTTGGCCGGGCAAAAAGTTTTTTAAATTAAAATTACGAAATAAACTAAGCACCACTCGTGTGGTGTGTTGGGGAGTAGTGTGTCGCTTTCGCTCTAATGTATTTCATATGCGTAGAGCCATATTTGTATCGTGTGATGTGTTGTGTCGAAATCTATGAAATACATTGGAATGACAGCGACACACTACTCCACAACACACCACATGAGAGTAGTGTGGTTTGGGCTTAATGCATTGTAATGCCTGTAGCCTTGGTAGGGGGCACTGTTTCACTTTCAGTAAAGGTAGAGTCCTACAGCTGCTATCAATTGTAAGTCATAATTTGCTTATTTTCTCTCTAAATTTTTCTACTTTGAAATAATTTTTGAAATTAATTAGTGTTGGTTTATTAATTTAAAGATATTGAAACGTTTTTTTTTTTAATTTTTTCCTCCAATGTGCAGAAAACTGAGTGCTTTTAAACTTACTGAAACTTGAATAGCGACCCCTATGAAAGCTTCGCATTCGGATAAAAACAAGCACTCCATATTATATATCCTCTAAGCAAGATTATTAAACTCATATTTTTAACTGCAATCCCCAAACGAAAATTCCAAAATGAACGATTTATTTTCATATACAATGTTTAAACCATTGTTTTTCTCGAAATGGATGCTTACCAGTGGTACCACTTTACTGCAGTTGAAGATGATCCATACTTCTTTTTTTCAAAAAAAATTAAAATCTACTTCTTTTACAAAATATTGAAATCTATGTACCTACTTCATTTTACAAATCTTTGCTTGAACCTACAGTAGACGCTCGTTTTAGTGAATCTAGGTAGAATGAACTATCCAAAATAGTGAACACACATAATTTTATACAGACTACTCATAACAGTGAACAAAAAAATACTCGATATAGTGAATCCAGATTATTTTTCAGAACTTAACGAGAATGTTCCAGCTGCGATTTGTGTACATTTTTGGTCGACTGACCTTTAAGATATTTTACCGTTCACTTATAGATACATGTGGATTATACATTCAGTCACGAAAGTATGTATACACTAGACCCGAGTACCTATAACACGTTAATCGTGCATTTAAACTTTTATAACACATTGTATATAATTGTGAAAATAAATTCATTTAAATGACAAATTATTTTTCTAACATCTAGAATTTCCATAAAAACTGTTAATAAAAAATAGGTAATAATACACAGATGTGTATACAAATATATAAATTTTGTATTATTACTTTTTTTGTTTATTTAAGTTGTATTTAATTATAATGGCGCAAAATTTTAAACAGCCTCATGTTAAGGTTTTAGCATGATACTAGTTAACACTTTCCTAACTTTAAAGCTCTTTACTAACATGTTCTTAGTTTTAAACACTTTTTTACTAGTATCACACTTTAACCTATTTTCTTACGAAACTCAAGCTGAACGCGTCTAAAACAGCGACATTTCGTGTTTTTCTCTGTCAAAGTGACATATGGATTTAGTAATATGTTAAAAAGATAAAACAGCAATCTGGCGATTTTGACTTAAGTAAAATGTTAAGAGATAATATCATGTTAAACTCGTTTAAAATTAGCAAAATCCTCTTTTTAGCCTAGTATCATACTAAAAATGATTTAACGCACTTTACTAAATCGTCTAAAATTTTGCGCCAATGATACTAGTTAAAAATTTACTAACTTTAAAGCTCTAGTAAAATGTTTTTTGTGGTAAACACGTTTAACTAGTATCATACCAATCCTATTTTCTTACGAAACTCAAGCTGAACGCGTCTAAAACAATGACATTCCGTGCAAAAAAGTAAGCATACACATGTACCTTTTTGACATTTGTCATTGTCAAAGTGACATATGGATTTAGTGTGATACTAAACAAATAATATACCCATTTGGTGACTTTAACTTTAATACAGTGTTAAAAAGATAGTACGATGCTAACTGGATTAAAATTTGAAAAATTGTCTTTTAACACTCTAGCATCATACTAAGAATGTTTTAACATCGTACTAAATCGTCTAAAATTTTGCGACAGTAATTTTAATGTTCTTTTTACAAAAAAAATATAGTAGCTTAAAATTAATCGGCATATTATTCAGTCGTTTAATCCAGATTAAAACTTTAATCGAGATGTATTCACTTATTCAATCCAAAAATGAATCCCATTAAGTTTGAATTTATGTCACATTAGTCCATTTGGATTTAAGCTCATTTCAATAAAAGACTGAATAATATGGCGGTAAGTCTGAGATAAATTTATTTAAAAAAAAATTCGTTTGTAATCTTTTTTTTCTTCAAATCTACTTCGATCTAACGCTGGTTCTAACGAATTTGTTAAAACAAATTTGATTGTAGGTATCTAGGTACATACCTTCCCACTATAATAATAAATCTTTTATTAAAAAAATAGTTATTGACGATTTCTCCTATGTTTTTATTTTATTTTCTTGAAGGAATAACCGTTTTTGATAAAACTTGTGATTGTAGGCAAAATTATTTTAAAGAACCAAACAACCCATGAGTTAAATTCGCGAACGACAGAACTTCACTGTTCACTCTATCAGACGGATCTAATTAAACATCTACTATTTTTCTGATTTCCTTTACTTTTTTGTAAGCAAATCAATTTTTCGTGATATTCAAATTATCAATTTAACGTTTTATATGTAGCAGCCATTCTCTTCTACATCCCCGGCGCGCCACCTTGTTTTGAAATCAGGTAGCAGAATCAAAATTTGCATAAAACATTATTGTAAATATTTCCACATAGATGTCTCTAAAAACGCAGAAAACAGTGCGCAATTCTAAATCTGTCAATAGCTTACTGTCACCAATGGCATTAGCAAACGTCACGCACAAAGCAAAAGCAAACAGTTCTAAAACTTATTCCATTAAATGAGATTTGCTCTCGCATTCGAATTTCAATTTCAGTCCGCTGTCAAATTTTATCCGACGAAGTACGTTCACGTCCATCGGTATTCGGTTGACAAGTTTGGTTTTCTGTGCAGGTTTCACTTTCAAACCAAAAATTTAGTTCTTTCCCGGCCGCGTATGTTTTAAGATTAAATACAAATCGTTTGTAAATACAGTGTGTAATTTAAGCAAACAATAAATTATCAAATTCGTTTAATATTTTGATGTGTATTCTCTGAATTAGAAATTGGTTAATGTTTCTCGTTGTCCATGTGTCAAACGCTGCACTGGTGGTCCTCCCTTTTTGTCTGCTACGTTCCTCCATAAATATGTGTTTGTTGTCGTCGCATATTAATTTATGTTTGTTTTGTTGTGAAAAGTGAAGAAAATTTCTAATTAGAAATTGTGTTTTAAAAGAAGAGAGAGAAAAAAAAAGAAAATACATATTTTAGTGAAAAGTGCAATTATTGGATTATCGATAAATTTATTACTCTTGGCAGAAGTACTCGTGGATTTTGTTTTTGTTAAGCGGTAAGTTGAGTTTGTTTATAAATATCGGGGTGGAAAATAATGTATAAAAATTTATTTGGGATTTTTACACTCTATGAGTGAGTGAGTGATTGAGCGACACCTAGTTTGAATAAGAGAGATAAATGGATGTGTTTATATTCCATAAAAAGAAAATTCTAAGGTGGAAGTGAGAAAGATAGTTTTCTGCACTGTCACTCAAACTCAACTTAATCCAGTTTGACAAGCGGAATTTTGTATCATTGACGTTTATGTCACTGCTCATTGGCATTGAATGAGCGGAGTGGATAGTGAGTGGTTGTATTGGAATTTGGTAATGGAACATCACAAAACAATTACAAAAATAAAATACGAATGCACAGGTGCATTGAAGTGTTGCCAGTTGGTTTTTTTTATTTCGATTTGCAATTGGATAATTATTATTTTCTATTGTAGTTAAAATTAATGTTCTTTAGAGGTTTAGTTGGGGCAATAATTGCTAAATTTATCCATAGCGGATTTATTCGAAACTTAAATTTTAACTTATAAAATCTTGAACAAAAACAATAAATAATATTGGGAATCAATTGAAATAAGATATTTGAAGAATTTTTAATTATAGAAAGTAGATTTCCAGGGAAAGGTACTTACTTCATAAATATCTTGCATTGAAAATGAATAAACTCAACGACCACTGTGTTAGTCGTTTTAAATGTGAAACATTTCATCAGTCGAGTTCTTATGTCAGACGAGATTTAAAAATAAAGTATTCTGGAATTTATTTTTATACCTAAGTTAAAAATTAATGGAACCCTAGAATAATAATTGTTTGGCCGAACATCATGAAAGAAGACCCTCTAGAGAGAAAATAGAGTAGACTTCATTTACATGATTATTTCGGATACAAGATCCTGTATACTGCTTAAAAAGATCTTTTTTAGTGAACACCTACACATCAGTGTAAATTTTAGCCCTGAGAAGTCCACCAATGACCAAATATCAAATTACTGCACCTTTTCACGATTTTGAGGTCGCGTATGATATAGAGACGGGCAATCTATAGTGTTGGCAGGCCTGCAAAACTCGGGCATTTGTACAGAATGACGATGAAGAACACAAGCTGCTCCATCAATGTCGGCAAAGAGCTCATCGAAACCTTTATGTGTGTCCATATCCAGTCCAAATTTTGGGAAGCATTTCTGAAATGCTTCCCAAATGTTTCTGAAATGTTTGTTTTGGTCTGGATGCTTCGATAAGTATTTCTGAAATGTTTCTGTGTTTCGAATTCCGAACAGAAACTTTCTTTGTCTCAAAAGCATTTATTTACATAGGGAGTGAGTGAGTAATAACTTTTTCTGTCAAACCCAAATCAGGGTTTTTGGCAAAAAGTTTAAACTCATCAAGCGTTCACACCGAACAATTACCCGTTTTTGCTTGACATTTTGGTTGTTTTCACATCAGCTGAACAAGATTGCTTGAAACACAATGGACCCGGCAACGATAAGGGCCACGAAAGCATTAAAAGTTAAAATAAAATAAACTAAACAAAATCGTTTAAGTGTGGTCTGAATAAATTTCAGCTAAAGCAGCGTAGGGACATGACGCTAAATCCAAAATATAAGAAAGATATTAAATCATATGAAATCGGAGAAAATTCACCTTGTTCATTGTTCACCTTATTAAATATACATAATTAAAGAATGCAGAAGACAAGATATCATACATTTCTAGCAATCAAACAAAAGAGTAAACAACTACAGCCTCGTTTTCCATTGCCGTCAGAGTTCATAAATTTCGATTTTTAATTTCAATATTCATCCGAATTCTCTGTCAGTTTCTTATCGTTATTATCACATTGAATTTATTTAAAAGTTTCTTTAGTGTAGAATACAGAATAAATAAAAAAAAACAGCAGAATAATAACAAACAAGCACAAGAGATTACGAGAATCGAATAAAAATCTGTCGCACGGTCCCAAGATGTGTATTTCCCACAAGTTTTACCCATCTATGACCGCATTTGTTTGTGTCGTAAGCAAATAACTGAACGTGGTAACCCTTGCATTTAATTCAATTCGTGAGCGAACTGACACATTTATTAGTTAGGACGCGCGTCCCATCGCTTCTACTGTGTTCAAAAACAGTCAAAATTTAATTTCTCGTGGCAGCATCGTTTTGACGTTTTATTGAGCACTGAATGTATCGAAAGGTGTGTTTGTTTAGTTCAACTCTGAATTCCAAGTAGTTTTCGACAGGTTTTATCTAAAACTTCTCTTCTTTACGAAAACTTGTGCATTACAAAAATGTTTTGGGCCAAAACCGATATTTTCGCGAGAACCGCGTTTTGAGTTTGTTGTGAAAATGAAAAGGCTGTAAGTGGTCATGCATAGAAATGAAATTGTCGCGAAAAGTGTGAAGCAACGAGAATGTTTCCCAATTAATAACAATTTTTGAAACAAACAAATATTATAACATCCACTAGATGAAAATGTGTCCAATTATTCGCATACCTACGCGCCAACGATTATAAACAATCGGAAGAACAAAATGTAATGTCATCCAGGTAGCACTTTTGTGAGCTTGGATATGAAAGCTAAGAATATAGTTTTGAGCATAGAATGAGAGAAACACCAAGCATATATGTTGTTGTTCTCGCCACATAAAGGACAGTCAACACTGACGCACGCTTTTGATGGAACGTTACCATACCAAACTATAACTTTGGGGTAGAAAACGGACTTTATCTGTAACACGTTTGTCAAGACAAAAATTTACATTTTTGCAAAGAAGGTAAATTGAAAACAAAAAACATCAAATATATCTAGCTTTTTAGCGTTTTTTTTTTGTTGTAAATTAACAAAAAATTCTAGTGATAATATTTTCCATAAAAAACGACATGGTTGGTCAACGCAGCTATTAAAAACGGAAACATTTTAAATGTCACGCAAATAATAATAAATCTACAACAAAAAAATTTAAAATAACTAAGGCTGAAAGATTTTCAATTTTTCCGCTCTAGTGGGTTGGAAACGATATCAAGTTAACACTACATACTTAATTAAAAAAAAAAATGCTGCAAAATAGATGTTGTATTGAGTGTATACAATTTTTCGAAAAGATTGATAGACGTTTATCGTACCTTGCCCATTAAATAACTTAAAATATGGAAAAAGAATATACATAAGATATTTAACTGTGTTAATTTTGTAAAAAAAACAATAGTTTTACGAATATTAATCACTGACAGCAAAAATCACGGTGTTAAAACTTTGAACATGATTTTTGTGTTTTAATAATAATTGTTAAACATGACAAAATTGTTGCTGTCCCAATATTTAAAAGCTTCTTAGAAGTTTGTCTAATTCTAATGTTGTATTTACACGAGTAAGAAATTGCTTTAATTTCTGTCAGAAAATTGACAGATTAATGGATAATAAATACATAATTTTCTAAACCCAATCGATTTGTTTCTGTCAATTGAAAGGAATTGGTGTGATGAGTGTGTGTTAATTGACAGCTGAAATTATTATTATTTTTGTAAATATATTGACTTATTATATTGTTGAATATGTGTGTCAATATAGCATTACCACTTTAAAATATTATAAATCTATTAATTGTCGTGAATTTGTCGTAAATTTGTCGTGAAATAAAAAAATTGTTGCGCTTGTTTTTTTTTTTAAATAACCCTGGTAATGCTAACTTGACAGTCAAGTTAGCATTACCACCCCACCAAAATGGGTAAAATGAACTCAAAAAAAAAGAAGAAGTATGCCATTAATTGTCGTGAATTTGTCGTAAATTAGTAGTAAAAGAAAAAAAATTGTGGCTACAGTTTTTTTTTTAATCCCAAAAAAACTTAAAACTGCATTTTTCAGAGAATCCAGCATTACCACAACTTTGAGTTGCTAATTTTTTTTTTCCTGAGTATTTTTTTGATAAAAAATTTGTTTAAACAATTGTCGCTCGATGTCCTTAAATAAGTTGTACCATCAACAAATTTGTCGCGCCCTTTTTTTTCTAAAAAAAAATCAAATAAATATGAAAATACCTCGAAAGGTCATTTTTCAAAAACAAGCGCGATAAATTTTTTCTGTTACGACAAATTTGCTACAAATTCACGACAATTAATGGCACACTTCTTTTTATTATTGTGAAATGTTTAAAGTATGTGTGTAAATCGGTGTGAAATCTTGCTAAAAATACAACATTTGTTTTGACAGAAAAGAATCGATTTTGTTTAGAAACAAATCGGAACAGAATCAATCCTTTTGTTGAAAGGAATTCGCCATTTTTCTGTCGGTAGTTTACTGACAGAAAACTGCCAATTGGTCAGTCGTGTAAACTGTAAATCCTGCATGATTATATGATGCCAGCATAATGACACTTGCCACTACTTCTATGACAAAAATAATGACAATGGCAGATGTTTGACAACTTACAAGATCTCATCATAAATAGCAAGAGAATTGAAAACAATATGGAATTTGTAATTCATTTTGCCGCATTTACACGACTGAAAAATCGACATATTTACTGCCATTTTGTGCTTACTGTTTCTCCTAAAAAAAAATTATCACAATAAATAGCTAAATTATGACAAAAATAATGGCGTCGCGGAAATTTATACAACGTATTTAACGAAGACGGAATAATTAATACAAAATTGCAATTACAATAACAGAATTCAATACTTTACTCTAAAGTAACTTTTAATCTGCATATTAACACTTAACTCAATCGGCAACACTTAAATACAAAATGCAACAAATGGAATCCCAAAGTAATACGTATCGAATAATGCATCGAAGTCTGACTGCATGGAACACACAAAACCTGAGTGGTTTTCAACTTTTTTTTATTTGAGTGGAATTTTATTCGCATTATTTCTGCTTACTTTTTTTTATTTCAAATTTTTTTTTTTAAATAGGCCTTGAAAGCGCCATGAAAAACCGGTGTAAGTGAATTGTAGATACAATAAAATAAAAACAAAACAAAATAAATAAATGGAGTCGAGAGTTTCCTTTTTTACTAATTATGACAACCACACAAGAATAAAACCATTTCTTTGGGATTAAAACTGTTTCCATTTGAGATAATCCTTTATAGTCTTGATAAATTGATCATTAATTTTAATTAGAATTTATCTACCATGAAAATGAAAACTCACAAAAATGGTAACACTAGAGTAACTAGAGAGTAGTAAGGTTGATTACGTATATATAGATATTTACATATTTAATGTTTGTTATAGGTACTTTTCGGCACAAAAAGACTTAATATTACGATGACTCCCATGGTGCAGTATTTTTAAAAACAATTATATTAATTAGTTCAATTATACAGCAAGAAGAGAGTTTAATACTTGTATAGGTATATACCTACTTATTCTTAAACATGTAATTAAAAGGCTTTGCAAGGATCCACTAATTCGTCAAGGATAATTTGGAAAATGATTCTAACTCCAATGTTGACATCATTAATCGGGTATTTTATCAGAATCTTATGAACAAAATACAAAAATAAACATCAACAAGTTTGCGGAAAAACCATATACTTAGGTACTTTATGAATCCTTCTAAAACCTGCAGCAAGTAAATTAAAAATTATGCACGACTTCTCTTGTGGCTAAATACTGTATGTCAGCATTGAAGATGCATTATGTATATATTTAACGAGTAAATATTTGGCGTTTTTCTTTTTTAACTCTGAGCAGATCACGGAACTGTCAAAGAAAAAATCTATGTTTTTTTTTTAGCTCAGACATATCAGAGCATAAAAAGTGTGTTTCTTTTTTTCCATCAGAGTAAGCTCAGAGCTTGCTCAATTAGCTCAGAATAAAATGACAGAGCAAATCGAGCGAAACGCTGAGCGAAGCCGACTTCACGGGTTGGGTACGAAATCCCGCATCACAAAATCCCTTATCACGAAATCCCGCATTTGGAACTTGGACAAAGGAGAAATTTTTTTTTAAACAAATTTCTGGAGATGAATCTGGAACCAGGACAAAAGTTCTGGAGGTGGGCTTGGAACTTGGACAAAGGACACATTTGTTTTTAAAAGAAGGTTCTGGAGGTGGATCTGGAACCGGACAAAGTTCTGGAGGTGGCTCTGGACCTTGGACAAAGGACACATTTTTTTGTTTTTGAAAACAACTTTTTTTTAGATACTAGAGGTGGGTCTGGAACTTGGACAAAGGAAAAAAAATTTTTTTTTTTGGAAACAACTCTTTTTATTAATTTATTTTGGTAAGGTTCTGGAGGTGGATCTGGAATCGGGAAAAAAGTTCTGGAGGTGACTCTAGAACTTGGACAAATGACAATTTTTTTTTGTTTTTGGAATCAACTTTTTTGCAATTTAAAAAAAATTCTGGAGGTGGGTCTGGAACTTGGACAAAGGAAACATTTTTTTTGGGAAATAAAACCATTTCCCAAGAGAAAAATTAATTTTTTTTTTTCAATATTTTTTCCAAAAAAAAAATTCCATCTCTGTCCAGTTCCAAAACCACCTTTGTCCAGGTCCAGAAATCCAGAAAAATATTATATTCGAAATCACCAACATGCTGCGGGATTTCTTAACGATCCCCAACTTCACACATAACTTAAAATTAAAAATGGATTCCTTATGAAATGACAGTTCAGTGCTCAAGTGTGTTTCATAATTATATCTGAGGACTCTGATCATATCTGCTCAGAGCTCTGCTCTGATCGCTCAGCCTCTGCTCAGAGCCAAAAAAGAAAAACGCCAATTAAAATGGTCAAAAGCACTAAAAAATTGATATTTCGTTTGATTTTTTTTTGTTTGTTTATAAAATAATGTTTTCAAAAAATTTTAAATGAATTATTGTTTAAATTATTGAGACGCATCAGATTGCAAAATTATAACAAAATCGATTTAACCATGGCAAAGATATACGTGAATAACCCAAAAATAAGACCATTTTCTCAAAAAACGTTGATTACCTAGTTCCGTAATGGGAATTTTTTGAGAAAAACCTGGTGCTCTGCACCAAATTTCATGCAAATCGGTCCACCCGTTTAGGTTCTAGCTCAAATTACAGTAGACGCACCGACGTACAGACGTACAGACGTACAGACGCACAGACGCACAGACCGATGGACGGCATGACGAAACCCACTTTTTCGGACTTCTCGATTATTGTAGTGTTAGTTTTGATTATAACCTCGAAATTTTTTTTTACACGGAACCAAAACTTGCCCTATAGAGCAAGTAAAAAAAAGTATTTTTTTATTATTTTAGTTTATTTAGCTTTAATTAAAAATGATTTTGTGTGGTTTTATATAATCATGTCGATTATGGAATTTGCATCGCAGTGCAGTGCACTCGTTCCTCTTTCTTATGTCGTTTTCGATTGGATTTTCGGTCAATTGTACTCCTTTTCAATTCCTATCGAATATGAAAACACTGACTTTCCTAAATTTACACACACACTACCAAAGCTGCCATTTAACAAAATGGCTTCTTCAAGTATTTATCACTTTTGACAAGTAATCCAACGAAAAACTTTTTTATGTATGTGTGTGTTCCTCATCTACTCCAAAATGAAATTGGGGACAGAAGAACACTCCGAAAACATTACTCGGAACAGCCAATCGAAGGCTTTTGGAGTAGTAGGAGTGAAAAAGGAGTGTAAAAGGAGTACTCCGTTGTTATTTTAGGAGCACATAAATCGAAACTAAATTCCCTTTTAGTTTTTTTGAATTTTTGTGGGACGGCCCTATAGCTTGACGTCAAGCTGGGTCCGCCTCAGGTTTGATATAGAGGGGATTTTAGTTCCAGATCGGGATTGCGGTAGTAATAAATTAAAATGGAACTAAATTTCTGCATCATTAGAATTTTGAATTTCTGTTGTGGTGGACCCAGCTTGACGGACCTATTTTAGTTGAATAAACAAGTTCTTTCCCATACAAAAATTAACAATACTGTAAGGTCAGGAGATGTTGCAGGCTTGCAGGCCAATAGACTGGTACATTTTTTTCCTATCAAATAGTGCTCTTCAACTAGCCAATTCTTAATCTCTCGACCATAGTGGGCTGGAGCACCATCCTGTTCAATTTATAAAGGGTCCGCCATCTAACGATTTTTTTTCAACTAGTGCTTATTTCGTGAATGGTAACACTTAGCTCATGTCTGATTTGACAGATAATTAGTTTTATCCTTCCGCTGAACGAATATGGTTGTGTATACGCTTCGCTAAGTGGGCCTGCGATCGACTTAGAGAAGATGCCGATTTTTCCAAAAAAAATCATCTTTTCAGATGAAGCTCATTTTGATCTTGGCGGGTAGTAAACAAGCAAAATTGTCGCATTTGGGGCACAGAAAACCCGCACGCATACATTGAAAAGCCGATACACCCAAAACGAGTCACTGTTTGGTGCGGATTTTGGTCCAGAGGCATAATTGGGCCATTTTTGGAAAATGAGCAAGGAGTGGCCGTTACAGTCAATGGCGATCGGTATCGGGCCATGTTGAACGAATTTTTGTTCACAAAAATTGAAGAGGAGGATATTGGCAACATTTGGTTTCAACAGGACGGCGCTACGTGCCACACAACCGAAGCTACACTCGATGTTTTGCGCCATTTTAAAAAACAAAAAACAAAAAAGTTATTTGGCGGACCCTTTACATACAAAGTTTTCCATCTGAAATGGCAAGCTGTGAAACGGGAAGGGTTTCAAACCTTCAGTTCCATGAAAAGATGTCTTAATAATTTATTAGACATAAAAACAAAATTTTTTTATGATTTAAGAAACAATGGTGCAAAAAAAAAATTGACTACTCAAGGTTGTAAAAGAATGCAATCATTTGTGAATGCAGTCTTTAAAAATCATTCATTGAATTCAATTAAAAGATTGCATTCATTGACTTCACTTCTAGATTTCTACTTCAAATTATGCAATCACCATTCATATTACATCGAAAAGATGGTGGTTTTTTTCAAAGTAAGTATTGTCCAGTAGGTCGAAATTTACGGCAGTGGTTTTAAAAGCTTTACTATCCTTATCACACTTTTTTTTAGAAATATTTCATTTGATTTTGTGCAATAGGCTCAGATTAGATGGAGCAACTGTATGAACCTATTTTGGACGGATTTTAATTTATTTTGGGGATCTACATTATTTAAACCATCATAAACAACTTATTTTGATTTATAAAAACAAATTAATATAATTTTCTTTAATTCAATATTATCTACTATACCAAATTTGACTCATCAAACTGGAGTTCATGGAATAGGCCTCTGCCATTTTATTCCTTCTTTAGTACTCATTGTTTTTATAACTTACAGAAAAAAAATAAAAGTTACCCCGAGGCCCGAGCCTAAGACAAAGAGAAGTAATATAAATTTGTATGCTTAAAATTCAGCACCAGTACACAATAGTAATTGTCTGTGAGAGAAGCAATAAAAATAAGGAAACTTATAGATCTCCCAAGTAGCGAAAAATATCACCATTGGAGTTAGAGTGTACTTTTTCCCGAGGTGTAATGTTTTTTTATTTATGTTTGTATATACATACGTGTATTGCTATGTTATATAATTCATGGTACGAGTATAGAGTTAGTGTCGCAACAAATTAGGCGCCACTCAGAAGCACTCTTTGACAATAAAACAAAATTGTTTCCAAGCTATACTATGTTTTCCTAGAAATAAATTTTACATTGAGTGGTTTACGACGGCATCTACCGTATAGTATACAACAACTCGTAGCAAGGGTGTAAGAGTGTGAAGCAGGGGGCGGATAGCTTATAGCCAAATTAAAACATCTAAAAAATAACTACAACTATTAAACACTCCCAGTCAATGGAATTGGTCATTATGACTTTGATTGAGCGATTGAGATTGGGCCACGAAAAACATCAATTTTGTTTTAATTTTTTGTCTGTCAAAGATGACTATTAAATCGATCACTTTTGACCACTCGTTAACTTTTATTTTAATATCCAGAGCTCTTTTAAACACATTTTCTGGAACGTGCTGCTATAAGAGCTATTTATTGTTTTTTTTTCAAATTCGACGATTAGACTAAAAACTTTTAAATTTAACTTTTACAGTTAGGCTTTTTAAAAATCGTTGAATAATCGGAAAGCTCCAAAAAAAGAAAAGCTGGTATGACAGTTAGAGAGTTGCAAACATTTTGACATATGTTTTGCTCCTTACTTTTAAAGATCCTGGATGCATACCTACCAAATTTAAGCTATATTTGGTACCAAATGTTTGTGCTCTTTATCTGCCTTCCAAACTTCGTTAAATAAGCTCTCTCATGTCTCATCACAGCGACTTCAGAAGTTACATTAACAAAAAAAAAATGTTGAACCTTCGAAAATGATCCAGACTGTATTTCCTGAAAAAAAAGCATAATATCGCAGGCGGCAGAAGCATATAGTTGCAATGGGAATAGGTAGGTTCTTGTAGTTTTTTTTATTGCTTGTTTTACACTTTTCAATTTATATTTCTGAATTCGAATGACACAAAGAGAAAGACCACGAACGGAAATATAAGGAAATAACCAAAAAATGCCCTCAAGTGGACAGACGACGATGACGATGACGAAGACATCTAGCAGAGCAAAACTCAACATCTGAATCGGATTAATCATCATCATCATTATGACAATCATGATTATCATTTTGATAATTATCGTGCCGTCATTCTTCGTTTGGAATATTGTATTTTTTTTTTTGAGTTTTCAATGCTTGGGGGTGCGCAAAAGTTCCAACTCACGTACAAATATGTGCACAGAGTACAAGTTCAACGAGAACTCAGAGATAAATAATATGGCTTGCATTTGATGGTTTAATTGCAAACACTCGAAAATCATATGCTTTTCAGATTTATGTGAACAATTCACATGCCTTAACCTATATAGTGAAGACGATTTAAATGGAGTTTGCTGGCATAAAAGAGGATAATATTTGCATTTAGCAGCAGATAGTGCAGTATAAAGAACCGAAATCACATCATATACACATATTTAGTATAGCTGATGAGAATGAAATATCAACATACATTATGCATGATTTATATACTTAATCAACTTTTGGATCAACAAAATAGATAATATAGGCACATACGTACATAAGGCGAGGTAAGACTATGATGGGTCCCTATAGTGTAGGTACTTTTTCTGAAAGCTCACACGTTGGTTAGATCAACACAGATTAAAATATCTTAGAATATTGAGGAGAAGTCATAAATCGGATTTTTGAACGGTTTTGAGATCTTAGCACCTATATACTCTGTTCAATTTATATATATTTGCTTTTGCAGTATAGGTACAGGGATGATAGGATATTTGCCTTTCAGTCTGACCATTATGGATTTCAATAAGCTATCTTTATTTTAAAAGCTCTCACAGGGTTGCCGTAGTGAGAATTTTAAATTGTCGCAAATCTCACAAAAATATTTGCTATCAAAAGCTCTTAAAAAAGCTTAAATCCAGATAGAGGTCATGCTGGTGGGATGTACGTGAGCTCAAAGAAGATTACATAAACAATATAAATTCGTAAGTCAGTGATTCTGTTTCTTATTTCATTGGCAATTTTTTTAAGTTAAGGTGTCGTGGAAGCAGCAGCAGGCACCAGTGTTTCTGAAAAAGCTCTCCCATATGAACTATTAGCTTATAAACTTTTTACCTGATGTTGGAAAAACGATTTTTTGCCTGCCAAAACGTGGCCCACCGTTGGACAAACGAACCTGATCTACCCCCCCCCCCCTCCTCAAAAAAAATTTGAGTTAGGGGTTCTGGGTTCACACAGCTTTTAATCATATCTACATAAAATGTCTCGTTAGACCTTAAGTATAATAACTATATAACGGGTGGGCAATTTAGTTAGGTTTTTTTGACACTGACAGCTGTTTCCGGCTCGAAATCTTAACAGGCAGTCAGTATCATACCTCTGCGGAATGAAATGAGTCGCTTAACGCTTGGAAAACGTTGAGAAATATTGAAAACTTATTTCCAAAGTGAGTGCTGTGTAGCCCAAACAGTGCGTTTTTTGAAAAGGCGAAAAATCATCTTTTCTGACAAAGCGCATTGTCATCTCGGCATCTACGTTAACAAACAAAATTGCCACATCTGGGGCTCGGAAAAGCCGAACTTTAATGGGAGAAGCCAATGCATCCACAGAGTGTGACAGTTTGGTGCAGATTGTGCAGTGGTGGCATCATCGGACCAATTTTCTTCGAAAATGAGGCTGGGAACAACGTTTCGGTCAATGGTGGGCGTTTCGGAGTCATGTTAACCGACTTTTTTTTTTACTGAAATTGAAGACATGGATTTGGACGACCTCTGGTTCATGCAGAATGGCACGCCACGCCACACAGCCTATTCCATAATCGATCTTTTGCGCACCAAATTCCCAAATCTTGTTGTTAGCCATGTTGGCGATGTCATGGAGTTAGCCGCCTCGGAGCTGCGATTTGACCCCATTGGACTTTTTTTTTTGTGGGGAACCGAGAAGGACCGATGTAATATCAACAATTCGGAAACGATTTAAGCACTTAAGGGCAATATCATCTAAGCAATCCGTGAGCTACAGCCCGAAACCATCAACAAGGTCTTGGAAAATTGGACTGACATAACGCGCTACTGCGAAGCCAGCCGAGGCAGCCACTTGAACGACGTTGTCTTCCATAATTAATGGTAATGTTTGCTCTTATACTAATAAAGCCATAATATGTACATGGATAAAAATGTAATTGTATTCATTTCATTGCATTTTTTAAACGAAACTTTTAAAGGGTTTTTCAACAGTGACGCTACAAAAGTAGAGCAACAGGGACAGCAAACGACGCCATATTTCTTTCCGCTCTTTTGACATTTCTTTTTAGTAAAGATTGCCATTTCATGATGGAAAGATATACGAACCAACAACGAGTCTAAATAATTAAAATTTACTACCGAAATTCGGAGTCAGTGGTGTCAACGTTAAGAGCGCTACGTCCAATTTAACAATTGAGCGTCTAGGGGAAAAAATTTGAATCCACAGGCACAGTACAAAATGTTCCCGTGCCAGTGAGACAAAGAAGTGTCCGTAGTGTCGAGAATATTGCTGCCGCTGAGGCTTCAGTTGCAGAGAGCCCAAATGTGTCTCTCACACGTCGCGTCGTTCTCAAGCGTTGGCCATCTCTGTGACGTCGTTGTGGCGAATTTTGCGAAAAGATCTTGGCCTGCATCCTTACAAGATTAAATTGACGCAAGAACTGAAGCCGCTTGACCACCAGAAGCGTCGTATGTTCGTGAATTAGGCTGAGCAACAACTTGAAAATGATTCGGATTTTCATCGAAAAATCATCTTCAGCGATGAGGCTCATTTCTGGCTGAATGGCTTCGTCAATAAACAAAATATGCGGTATTGGTCAGGCAGCAATCCACACGTACTCCATGAGTCATCATTGCAACACGAAAAAATTACGGTTTGGTGTGGCTTATGGGCCGGCGGCGTCATTGGGCCGTACTTCTTCCGTGATGATCAAGACCGGCACGTTACTGTGAATGGGGATCGCTACCGTTAAATGATAACCGAATATTTTTGGCCCCAATTGGATGATATGGACTTGGAGGACATGTGGTTCCAACAGGACGGCCGGCGCCACATGGCACACAGCGAATGTCACAATCAGTTTATTGGAAACCAAGTTTGGAGAACGTGTTATATGTCACGAAATGCTCCAGTCGCTTGGCCGCCTCGGTAGTGCGATTTGACGCCGTTAAACTATTTCCTGTAGGGCTACCTCAAGTCTATGGTCTATGCCAACAAGTCAGCGACGATTGATGAACTTCGTACGAATATCGAAGGTGAAATTGCAGCAGTATCGGCCGATTTATGCTTGAAAACCGTCGAAAATTTGGTTCAGCGTCTGGACTTCTGCAAGCGTGCCCGTGGTGAACATGCAAAAGAAATCGAGTTCCATACATAATGGCATCGAACGTACTTTCACAGGAATAAAGAATTTTTTTTTTTTGTAGCGCTTTTATTGAAAAACCCGATATTTGACCCACCGTGTATACCTGTAAGGCCTAAGGTCTTTTAAATGCTATCTGAATTGCACGGCAACTTGTGTACTGATGAGTGGTGTATATCTACTCTTACTCGTACTAATGTATTTCCACATTCATCTCGACAGGCTGCCTGTATCCTCGACTGTAAGCACTACATCATTAAACAAAACAACTGCAACAAAAAAGATTGCTTTTTATTTTTTTTCTTTCACTTGAATTCATACATATAACATTTTGATTACCAGCTTCAGCCATTAGTGTTTCGCTTTGCCCTTACAGAAAGTACCTACTTTGAGTGCCCTGAACATAAAGTTCCACAGAATGCGACTGACTCTTCATATACTCTCTCAAACGCCTCACTTAATTTAACGATCCCTTAAAATCTCGAAAAAAAAACATTTGATACTGTTTTTTTTTTTTTGTGTTCCTACTTAAAATAAACTTTTATTAGCATCTACGCTTTGTATATTAATGATGCTCATTTACTTTTATTTCACACATGTGTCTTGCCACATAAAAATGTCAGCCGTGTAGCCTTTTTCTATGACACTTGCCAGCATGACAACAACTATATTCCAACAAAGGAAAATATAAGTAAAAAAATATTGAAAATGAAAAAAAAGTTAAAAAACAAAAGCGAATAAGATATTTGTACAAAAAAAAAAACAATAGGTACATTTGCTGTGTATATTCAACGAACCAGGCACATTTAATCGCTTGCTATCGATTCTCATCGATGCCGATGACACCCGAGTGTCTCATAAACAAGGACTTAAGCTCGAGTGTCCTTATACCGTTGGGGTTGTGTATGGGTTTGTGCCAACCTGAACTCGATTCAATTATCAACACATACGGCCATCAAGGATAATCCCTTTTAAACTTACGAGACCCAAGCCGTTAGTCTTGTTCTATAATCCTTACAACCTTTGCCACTGTGTCTATATAGACGACTTTTTTTTTTGTTCCTATACTCGTCCCTATTGAATCTAAATTCAAATAGTACATAGGATTTTGTTTGTTTATTTTTGGTGGGATCTCCTTTTGGCAGCAGCAGCAACAGGAGCTCGGAGAGTATAGTACCTAGTTGCAGATTCATCCTCGCCCCCAGGACTCAGGAGCAGGAGCTACATGCTACACAAAGGAAAATGGAAATCTGTGTGCTCTAAAGTTTTAAGGGTGAACGGGGATAAAAAAGAAGTATCGACAACTCTGAAATCGGTTGCGACGAAGATAACTGACGATGGCAGTAGCGACGCGGAGCGGCAGTGGTGACGACGGGCTTTGGATTTAGATGCGAAACGAATATAGTGAAGTGGTGGTGCAAAATCCTCCCCCAAGGGAACAAAAACAAGATTCAACATAGAAGAGATTCACTTTGGTTAGAGGGTGGGGAGGGGGGGGGTGTATGTTCAATTCTGAAAACAATGAACTGTGTGGTACCCAAATCACTGAAAACATTTTATTGATCTCTAATCTTCAATAAAGGATGTGCTATGCAAAGGATATGCGCCCCAAAGGGTGTCATCATAATTTCCATTGAAGTGCTTTTCCTGATGTGCATGTGCCATTTACTATAGTATACACCATCAAGCGGGGTTGAGTGTGATGGGTTCTAGTTCTTCACCTAAATATATTCACAGTCAGAGCGGCGAAAAAGCCAAACAACCCTTTGGGGGCAAGTAGCAAGTTTTCTGTCGAAGTAAATTTATTTCTACATATATGCCATCCGCATCCGCATTCCTCCTCAAACCATACCTTCCCCGGCCCGGCGTTGCCTATCCGATTTGTAAGAGTCTTATTTTTTCGTCGGTGTCTTCTTTTTTGTTGTAAAGTTTATAAAGTTTAAGAATGAATAATTTTTCAATAAAAAAAAAAAAACAAAAACTCAAGAGGGATTTCCGGTGCTTCATGGTATCTAAGTCGATAGTTTTAAGTGAATCGTTTTAGGATTATAATGTGAGTTGCAAGAACGAAACTCTGATAAATTATTTAAAAAAAAAATATAAAGAAAAACTTTGAAAAAATTGTGACAAAGTTGAAAGGTTGAGAGGTTACCTACTGTTTTAAGCATTTTCTATAACAACTACCCTAAATTTGAAATATGGATAAAGTTGTCAGGGTGAGGGGGGGAGGGGTTTGGCCGAAAGGGGTGAACTTCAGTTTTATGTTATAATTTCTTGAAAACTATTAATTTGGAAAAAAAGAATTGTAACAATGCTAAACCTTAGTGGAGAGTTATATATTGTTATGTGCTTAGCATTTTCTTAAAATTTGAATCACAGTTTTTGATTTGTGGGATGAAAGGTGCAAAACATATTTTTTCTCAAATTCTAAAAAAACTAACAGCTCTTTTTGAAAGAAATTTCAACAAAAAATTTGTAGTTTTAAAACTCTACACAAAAAAAAATATGACTCAATTTTTGATGACACGTTCAAACATTCCGAGTTGTATTTGACCAATGCAATGAAGCCAGTAACGTTGACTTCCAATTTCCTCAGTCGTTAGCTGGCTTATCAATGTATAGACTTTGGACTTTACAATGCAACCTTACGACGACTTGATTGCATAAACAGGGTCATGCGCATACGGTATGACAAAAAGCTAAAGCCTGTAGGTTGGGTTGAGACAAAAAAAAATCGTATAGGAGAGGGAGGTCTATTCCCCCCCCCCCCCGTTTATCCAGGAGGGGCAATTTTTTTAAAAAAAATTACTTAAAACAGGAAAAAAATATTAAAAAACAACATTTATACTTGCCATGATATACATATTTATGTACCTTTTTGTAAAGACAGAAATCTCTTCTTTTATTATGTTTTTAAATAATTTTGGCAAGTTATGGGTTCGATAAAAAATCGAACTCAAAATGTTGATCAAACTTGACATTAAGATAGTAGGTGAGACGAAAAAACTACAGTGGAGTGCACGTAATTAGAAACGGTTTCTACGCAACATTACTCTCCTACGAACCTTATGCGTATAGACCGTAAACATTCGCTTGTTTTTTTTTTTTTTTATTAGTTGCGTTGCCAACTTGATAACGCACATAATTTAACTGGCACAGGGTTCCGTTATTTTATCATAAAAATAAAATTGTGTAAAGTGACCAAAATTGATCGTGCACATAAATAGAAACGCTCATTATTTTTATGAAAATATGGGATTTATTGAATTTAATAATTAATAATTTTGTTGAATATCCACGGTTCTTGATAACTGCTTGCAACCTACGGGGCATGGACAGTATTAAGTTTTCGCAAACGGATTTTGGGATTAATTTCCACATCACTTCCGTTTCTTCATAAAGATTGTGAATATTGCCAATTTTGTTGTAGCTCATCTTTCGTTTACAATATTGCCACAAATTCTCGATAGGATTGAGATCAGGGCTACACGATGGCCAATCCATTACATCAAGGTTATTGTCTTGAAACCATTGTTTAGTGTAACCTGCCGTGTGCTTCGGATCGTTGTCCTGTTGGAACTTCCAAATTACGGGAAGGTGTTCTTCTGCGTAGGGGAGCATAGTATTTTCTAGAATCCTACAATATTGTAGTCTATCCATGTTACCCTCAATTTTTTGTATTGGCCCAACCCCGCGCCAAGACATTGCCCCCCATATCATAACACTCCCACCACCATGCTTCACATTGGGCCCAGTGTACTTGGGGTCGAATTCTTTTGATCTTGGACGCCGAACACATGCCTTTCCATCAGATGAAATTCTGTTGATCTTTGTTTCATCCGAAAAAAGAACATTTTTCCATTGATTGACAGTCCAATGTTGGTATTTATAGGCGAAATCCAATCAATTTTTTCTATGACGTTGAGTAAGCAATGGCTTCTTCCTGGCTATGCGTCCGAAGAGACCTGCTTCACGCAACCTTCGCTTGGACGGTATCCAGAGACGGTCCGTTATCTCTCACACCAAAAACAGCTGCTCGAATTTCTCTTGCTGTTGAAAAGGGATTTTTTTTGCTATGGCGAACAATCAAAGCATCTTCCCTTTGAGAAGTTGACCTTACTTTTGGCTTGCGTGGTACTTTGTCAACCGTTCTATTTTTGCGAAAATATTGCACTGCATTAAAAACCATCTTTTTTGAGCACTTCAATATTTTTGATATTTTTCCATACGATTTTCCATCTTCGTAATGGTGGACAATGAGGCGTCGAGTTTTAGCATCACAAGATTTATTTTTTCCCATAGCGGAAAACTGGAGAGACAACGTAGTGTCAATATTTTGAATAAGAAAATATAAAAAGTGTTACTTTACAATTTTATAATGCGCTTTAAAAGCTTAAACAACAGTATTTATAAATGGTTTCTAATTATGTGGACGATCAATTTTGGTCACTTTACACAATTTTATTTTTATGATAAAATAACGGAACCATATGCCAGTTAAATTATGTGCGTTATCAAGTTGGCAACACAACTAATAAAAAAAAAAAAAACAAGCGCATTGTTTAAGGTCTAAACGCATAAGGTTCGTAGGAGAGTAATGTTGCGTAGAAACCGTTTCTAATTACGTGCACTCCACTGTAGGTCCATCGTAATTCCTACAGTCTGTCTCTGCGGCAATAGCCTGAACGGATGGGTCCATTTTCTTAAAATGTGGTACCTAGCATATCAATTCCCACAAAATGATATTTTTTTTCATTTTGATAGGACGAAAAATAACGGTACCTTCCCAATTTTAAGAAAAATGGTTAGGTATGAACTTATTATATTTTTTTCACTTTTCTCGAAAAAAGTTAAACCAATTTTGATGAAAATTTTTGTATGCAGAAACTTCTAAAAAGCTTAATACAATTATGAAAAAAACTATTTTTTGGATTGCAATAAATATTTAATATTTGTTGAAAATTCAATACTTCGAAAATGACTTTTTTTTGGCCAAAAATAACGGTACAAATTGTCAAAAAAATCTTTAAGAACAACTGTATTTCAAAAACGGATGGATGGTTATTTTTTTTTTAATTCAAAGTCCTAAAATATTGTGTACCAAATTTCTGTCTAATAAATGCTTACAAGATCTTATTTATAAAAAGTTTTTAGATTTGTTTGTCATACATTTATAAAGGGTGTTTTTTTTGAGGTATAGAACTTTGAAATGGAATAAAACAAAGACGATTTTTTTAAATTGATATTAAATTTGAATTATTCGAAAGATAATCTTCTGGCATTATAATTTAAATATGATCTCTGGCATATGATCGCCACGGCTGGCTCGGACGTAGTCTAATCTCTAGGTCCAATTTTCGATGACTTTTTCCAACATTTGTGGCCGTATATCGGCGATTACGCGGCAAATGTTTTCCTCCAAGTAGTCAATTGTTTCGGGTTTATCGGCGTAGACTAGCGACTTCACATATCCCCATAGAAAATAGTCAAGCGGCGTTAAATCGTGCGGTCTTGGAGGCCAATTCACGGGTCCGTAACGTGAAACTATGCGGTTACCATACGTGTCCTTCAATAAATCAATTGTGGCACGAGCTGTGTGACATGTTGCGCCGTCTTGTTGAAACCACAGCTCCTGCACATCATGGTTGTTTAATTGATGAACGAAAAAGTCAGTAATCATGGCTCTATAGCGGTCACCATTCAGTGTAACGTTCTGGCCAGCAACGTTTTTAAAGAAGTACGGACCAATTATTCAAAAGTGAACTTCATCGCTAAACAAAATTCGCCTATGAAAATTGGGATCAACTGCAATCTTGTTTTGGGCCAATTTGGGCACAATTTGGAAGCGTTGTTCAGGCGCCAGCCTATTTATGGTAAAATGCCAAACCAAACAAAATAAAATCACTTGACAGCTGACAAAATGGCAGCCTGTTAAAATAGTGTTGCCAACTTAAAGTTCTATACCACTAAAAAAACACTTTTTATTTAAAAAAAAAAAAATTGAAGGTGTACAAACAAACAGCATAATTTCGTGCGAATAGTCGTGCATTTATTTTTTAATCAAAATGGTTTCAACTGTTTTCGAAACAAATAAGCTTCTTTTCAACGTTTGTATGAGGAATCATAAAAAAAAACTTTACAACTTTACGAAAATCGCTTTAATAGCTCATGCTGAATCTACAATTTTCTTCTCAAGAACCACTCATCGCACAGACAAAAATTTGTGGACATTTTCTCAAGGAAATCTAAAATTTCTCTCTCAGTATTCTTATTTAACATAGTTTAAAATGCTCTCCGGGCATGTGATGGGACAAGGGAGTCAAATCTTTGCCCTGCAAGTGCCTATTTGTATAAGGTATCATGACGTTTTCTTAAATATCGAATTTGTGAAGAAACTTGCATGACACACTATAAGATAGGTATCTGTATACTGATGATGAAAACCATAGAGTCCTCGTACCTGAATGGAATGCAAATTCCTGTGTAATTCAAGTGGCCACCCTATATGTTTGCATATATGTAGGCTTACAAGCTAGAAACACCTTCTTCTACTTCGGAATCAACTCCTTCCATCACAGGAGAACACGAAAAACTTTCTACCCTGCACTTCTTCTTCTTCTTGATGTCGACGACAGATGTCATCGATACCAGACAAAATTGAGTTTACGATTTGACTTTCTGTACGTATATACATACATATGTACCTTCTATCGACTCTATACAATCTTTTTAGCGGAGCGGGGAGGAAAAAGTTATATCAAATAAAAAAAAAAAAAACAACTCTAGTGCGGGAGATATCTTTCCCCTTTCCGTTATGCTAAGCAAAATACGTTTAAAATTTTAAAAGTGTTGATAGAGAAGAAAACTTTAAATGCAGAATAATTTATTCGATTCAAAGTCAGCAGAGTGATAAAAGGTTCGAGGCAAAAGTATACTTGAATATGAATATCCTTTTAGGGCATTTGGCATTCTGTCCTACACTTAAGCCCCCACACATTAGGTATACTTCCAGAGGAATTTAACTATGTGTGGTGTGTAGTAGTTGATTGTGTTGTTTGTTTTGGTATGTGTGAATCTATTTCATCATCAAACGGCCAAGGCTACTCAATAAAGGTGATAATCCGTATTACACTCATTTCCATAGTTGGCGTTGGTATACTATTTTAGTTTATTGGATTTGGGTGTCGTAAAGTTTTTTTTTTTTTTTAAATTTGCCAAATTGTTATCAGAACTTTGTCTCCTGGTTTAGCAGAAAGAGGGAGATAGAGCCAGTATAGATGTAAGTTTTTGCAACGAATTATATTCGTCTATACCCCGATTCATCCTTCTATTTATATTGATCAGATGGGATATAGATAGGTTTCTAGGTACGGATTTAATTTTTTTGAAAAGGGTTTATTGGACACAACACGAATTGATCAACTTATATGCGTAAATAGCCACTTTGCTTTGATACGGCAGGGAATATATTATTATCTATTGAACTGTGAAGTATAGGACCTTTTTGGTTTGTTTTAAGATTTGTTGGATGGTGATGGATGATTGATTACTGTGTAGACAGTTTTGATTATATTGGGATTCGGTCCATGAAAATGGATTGATGTAAGTCGTCAAAAGTTTAAATGGAGTGTCTTTGTAGGTAAAGCTATACACTCATATACATACCTCCACACATATAACTTAGAGAACTTTTACAATTTGATTGATTAGTTAAGTTTATTTTAAGGGTGTAGTCGTATTTGAGAATGTTTTTTTTTTAGAATGAATAAACTTGAGTATAATAATAAGTTTGGGTCAATATCGAAAACCTATCGAAAAGGGTCTTTTGAATACCAATAACATTATGATGTATCGTTAGAGAGAAAGTGTGAAAAAGCACTCAAAAAGAATTTTTTGTTTATTTTGATTTTGATTAGATATATATGAAGGTTTGTATAATATAAATTCTGTATACTACTGAAATACATCAGCCAAGTAGAAGACTTCACTATTTAATTGGACTTGTTGAATTATTTATTCAAAATAGCTTTTAACGGGCTTTAGTCCATAAAAATTGGCGTTTCGTCCCGGCGATCTCACTTGGACTCATCAGTTGACTAGTGAGGGCCTTGTAAATACGCAATTTTTATTAAGTTCAGTTTTGATTTTGATTAAAGCAAATATATTTGAAAAACATTTAAGTGTTATTTTATTTATACTACTAACGAAGTATCAGATTGCAAAATTGTAACAAAATCAGTCCAGACATCAACGAAATATAAAGGGTTTTCCAATAAGAGGTGTTATTTTGATATTCAAAGAAAAATGGCACTTTTTGAGATAAATGATCGGATGTTTATTTCATTATAAAGAGGAAGGTATGCCGTTAATAATGGAATACAACATCAGCCAAATGGCCGCCACGACCACGCTTACAGGACCATATCCTTTTCATGAAATTTTCCATAACCAAATCGCAAAGTGGCTGCCCTATGTCCTCGATAGCCTCACGAATTCCATCTTTGAGGTCTTGAATCGACGCTGGGCTGTTGGCGTAGACCTTATCTTTCACGTGGCCCCCAAAGGAAGAAGTCGCAACGTGTTAAATCACAAGATCTCGGTGGCCAATTGTGATCACCTCTTCGAGAGATAACACGGTCCGGAAACTTTTCCCGTAAAAGATCGATGGTTTCATTGCTTGTGTGGCACGTAGCGCCGTCTTGTTGAAAGTAAACGTTGTCCAGATCAATACCATCCAATTCCGGCCATAAAAAATCATTAATCATCTCTCGATAGCGCAACCCAGCCTCATTTTCGAAAAAGTATGGTCCAATGACCCCGCCGGACCATAAACCGCACCAAACAGTCACGCGTTGAGGATGGAGAGGCTTTTCAACAATAACTCTTGGGTTTTCCGAGCCCCAGATGCGACAGTTTTGCTTGTTGACGTAGCCTCCGAGGTGGAAATGGGCCTCATCAGTCAAGATGATTTTTCGATGAAATTCCGGATCATTTTCATGCATTTCAAGGACCCAATCAGCAAAGACACGACGTTGTTGATGATCAGCCGGCTTAAGTTCTTGTGTTAACTGAACTTTATAAGCCTCAAGACCCAAGTCTTTATGCCAAATACGGTGTAATGACGTTTGTGGAATGCCTAATTCTAAAGAACGACGAGGAATGGACAAACCTGGGTTTTCTTCAACACTTTGGGCTACAACAGCAATATTCTGAGTTGTTCTTGAGCGACGTGCACGGGTTTTATTCTTCACATCACTAACTTGTCCCAACAGCTCGAATTTGTCCACCAATTTCTGTATTGCGGTCCGACAAGGTGCTTCACGACGACCCAAAAATGTTTTAGTTTTACGAACCGTCTCTGCCAAATTTTCACCATTTTTATAGTGAATTTTAATAATTTCAATGCGTTGTTGAAGCGTGTATCGTTCCATTTTTATTAATGGCGTAGTTTCTACTTGCCAAATGTCAAAAAATGACAGCTTCAAAAGTGACAGCTACCAAAATAGCGGGCTATTCAAAATAACACCTCTTTTTTATTAGTTTGAAAGACCTTGTGATGCCATTATAGCAATATGGAATATAACATCGTTAAAATGTCTGCCGCGGCTTCTCTGTGTGGCATGGCGTGGCGCGCATCTGAAATGTCAAATTTTCCATGACTCTAGCGCATAAATCAGGCTAAATTTCAACGATGGCATGGGTTATGGTGGCTTTGAGGGCAGCTGTAATTAGTGGCTTATTCATATAGACCTGCGACTTCAGAATACCTAACAAGAAAAAGTTAAACGGGATCAAATCGCACGATCCCGATAGCCAGTTCACATCACCTCCACGTGAGATAACCATACCATCGAATTGCTCGTGCAGAAGTTTCAATGGGGTGTGAGCTGTGTGGCACGTAGCCCCGTCTTGATGAAACCGCATGTGGTGGCCATATCATCAAATTCAGTCCAAAAGAAATTGGTAATCATCGACCTATAGCTTTCGTCGCTGATGGGGATGGCCTGGTCAACGTCGTTCTCAAAGAAAGGACCGATGACGCTGGCAGCCCGAAATCCACACCAAACAATTACTTTTTCGGGATGCATATTGGACGCCGCTCTTGGATATCATGTAGATTGGTATCATCCGAAAATTCGACAATTTGGTTTATTGACGTTTCCATTCATCCAGAAATGGGTCTCATCGCTGAAGATGACCGTAACAGATCACCCTTTTCGGTCATTTCCGCCCCATTGTGTGAGGGACAAAATGGTAAAAACGACCATAGGTATTGGACTTCTCCATCATTGCAAAATTAGGTTCCATTAAAACATCCAATTTCTGTCACATACGAAATAGAACACGTCACACACACGGTGTGGTTGCTGCTTCATAAGATGTTAATAGAATAAGATTGGATTGGCGTAGATTGCACGGTGTTTTCTAACTCACATCTAGCGTTGGCTCATATCTATTGTCAAATATATATGAATGACTAAAGTTTAAGCCCCGTTTGTAACTTTGAGATTGGGATACAGTTTTCGGCAGTAGCACTGGACATTTTTGGTATCAGACGTTGATCGGATCCCGGCGGGATTTAAGGCATTCTGTTGAGATCATCTATAGACCCGCCCTTCAGATCAAAAAATACGGTATCGTTTCCCCCTCCTCTTTAATGCTTTGCAGCTATGCATATAGGATCTTTTCTTATCTAGTGTTCAGTCCTGGGGGAAAAAGATAAAAAAAATTAAATTGCAACATAAAAATTTATCACTTTTCTTTTAATTAAATCAGCAAAAACAAAAAAAACACGTCCAAAGTGAAATCAAATACAATGCCTTATTAAAAACAATTCCTAGAACTTTATAATGGCAGAAATTCGTTTACTAGATTATATCTTCAACGTTGTAACAACATCCCTTGTTTACCAGAATACGTGCATAACTATACCTAGAAAGAGCGCTCTCAAAACCCTATACCCAATTAAGTGCAACTCGTCTTGTAGCTCTCTGCAGCACAAATACCCCCACCCACTGCCACAACCACCAATCTCCACTGAAGTCACCTCTTCTTTTATTACTATGTATATACATATAATATAGTTTGTCCGCACAACTATTATATTTGTTGTTCGCCTTATCTATATCCTGAGCAATAATTAAAGAAAATGAAAAACCATAAATCGTTCGACTCACTAACCCCATTTTGTATATATACATAATTATATATGTTGTGTTGCATGGTGTGTGTTTTTCCTAGGCTTTCAGTTCTATTGGTACTATGGTACTCCTGCTGGATATTGTGGTAGGTTGTGTCGAGTAATTTCATATTCATCCCTTTGTGTACAAACACCAAATGGGAACGCGAGCGAGTATAAAGATTATAATTTATTAGCAATGCATAAGTCGCCCTTCTGTTACCACCATCGTCGTCGTATAGTTACTCGAAGGCTTTCTATACAGATAAAGTAGGTATAGTCTGGTAGAGTGTCGCTTTCCCGCTAGCCCTCTGTTTTCTAACGAGTGCAATAAGCGGATTTTCTTCAACAAAGACAATGACTTTCTTTCCTGGGTTCCTACATAAAACTTTAAACACTCCGTTTCGATTGTTGAAGCCTGTTTGTTTATTTCCCAAAATTGCTAATTTCAAACAATTGCTTTATATAATATGAATTATTCCTATTTCGTGACCATTATTAGGATTTTTATATTTATATAATATGAATATTGGCAGAACTTTGCGCTAAATCGGGTAAAAATTGGCTCTTTTGGAAGTAAATGAATGAAGATTAAGACGTAATACTTAAACCCTTTTTATGGTTAGTAGGAGTAGTAGTAAGTAGTAGTAGTAGTAGTAGTAGTAGTAGTAGTAGTAGTAGAAGTAGTAGTAGTAGTAGTAGTAGTAGTAGTAGTAGTAGTAGTAGTAGTGATTTTTTAAGAGGTTTAGAACTTTTTTTAAAAAAAAAACACAAAAAATTCGAAAAAATGAATGAAATATTTATTTGAATCGATAGTTTGAACCTTGCAATTTAATGTTTAAAGATAATTTCATGCAAATGTTGACCGCGGCTGCGTCTCAGGTAGCCCATCCGCTGAGTCCAACTTTGGCATACTCTTTCACACATATCGGCCGGCATCTCACGAATGAATGCATGGATGTTGGCTTCCAGTGCGTCAATCGAAGCGGGCTTGTCCCTATAGACATTAGCCTTGACATACCCCCACAAAAAATAATCTAATGGTGTCAAATCGCACGATCTAGGCGGCCAATTGACCGGCCCGAAACGTGAAATTAACTGTTCACCAAACTCGCCTCGCAATTGCGCCATTGTTTCGCGTGCTGTGTGGCATGTGGCACCGTCTTGTTGAAACCACATATCATGCAAGTCAAGAACTTCCATTTCGGGCAAAAAAAAGTTTGTTATCATCGCTCGGTAGCGTTCACCATTGACAGTAACGCTGCGATTCGCATCATCTTTGAAGAAATATGGCCCAATAATGCCGCCGGCCCATAAACCGCACCAAACAGTGGCTTTTTCGGGATGCATTGGTAGCTGTTGCAATGCTTCTGGCTGATCTTCACTCCAAATGCGGCAATTTTGCTTATTTACGTACCCATTCAACCAAAAATGAGCCTCATCGCTGAACACAATTTTTCGATAAAAAAGCGGATCCTCGGCCAGCTTTCCAAGAGCCCATTCACCAAAAATTCGGCGTTGTGGTAGGTCGGCTGGCTTTATTTCTTGCACCAGCTGTATCTTAAAAGGCTTTACGCCCAAATCCTTCCGCAAAATTTTCCACGTAGTGCTGTAACAAAGGAATAACTGCTGGGAACGGCGCCGAATCGACATTTCGCGGTCTTCTGTCACACTAGCTGATACGGCCGCAATATTTTCTTCACTACGCACAGTACGTAAACGTGTTGGTGGTTTAATGTCCAACAAAGTAAATTTGGTGCGAAATTTGGTCACAATCTTCCGAATAGACTGCTCAGAAGGTCGAGAATGCCGATCATAAAATGGAAGCAGCGCGCGATGAACATTTCGAACCGAGCACGAATTTTGATAGTAAAATTCAATAATTTGCAAGCGTTGTTCATTTGTAAGACGATCCATGGTTAAATTGCAAACCAAACTGAAGCTGTTTGACAGTGACACAAGGTACTAAACACACGTCAGCTGTCAAAACCAGTGTTGCCAAAACCAAACCAGCTAAAAAAATCAGTAGTAGTAGTAGTAGTAGTAGTATTAGTAGTAGTAGTAGTAGTAGTAGTGTGATTTTTATTTAACAATTATTTTCAAAAATTTTACATATTTGTTTAACAATTCACAAAGTTTATCATGGGCTTTTCCCTTCAGCCAGAAAAAAGAGATTATTATTTACTTTAAATATATATATAAATTTAATAGGCTCTAGTTTTTATCTAATGGATTGGAAAGTATTCGGTTGAGATTAAAAAGCTTCATTAATGATTTGGTTTCTATAATTCATAGCAACACGAACGAAGCTGGCTAAGGCCATCCAGTCTTGGCCATTAAGAAACCTGATAGTTTAATCGTGTTTAAGAATGTTTTTTCCCCCAAAAAGCTCGGCGGATGGATTGAAGGATAGGGCAGGGGTTCCCAGGAAGTGCATTACATTCTCTATTGTTTGACGGTTGCATAAAAAACATTGAGTTTGGTAGCGATATTAATTTTGCAACATACTGTAGATGCAACTTGACCGAGTAGATATAGAGTGGCGACACTCCTGTTTCTAGGTGCAGCATAAAAGTGGGCGTGTTTTCCGGAAGCTAGAATATCTTTTTGATGAAGTATCTTAGGAGTTTTTCTACTTCCTCATTCTTCAGAAAAGCCCATACCTGGCTAGTGTAGCACATCACAGATCGCATTACGGCCTCAAAGAATTTAAACTTTGCCCTTGGGGCAGTATATCTTTTTCCTAAGACTCCTTTCCAGTTGCATTTGATTGCTTCTTTTGCTTCAATCAGCTTTCCCTGTAAATGTTTTTTGAAAGATAGCGATGGCGTTATTATTACTCTCAAATATTTCTGTTCCCTTATTATCTCGAGGTCTAAATTCTCCCACTTCCACTTTTCTTCTCTTGCGTATTACCGTTTTCCATTACGGAAGATCAATACTTTTGATGATATCTACCATAAACGATTTAATCCGGCCGAAACCATTTGCGTCATTTTAAATTTTCCATCCCATCTTTCATTTTTTCACAACTCTTGCGTTCAACAAAATACACATGAACAACCCTTTTAATACAAAAAAAAAAAACATTATCCCTCATTATCACATGTGTTAGCTGTCTTACGGATATGGAAATTGTCCACTTGATAACGTTTCTTATCCATAAACATATTTTTTGCTTTATTATACCTTTCCAGTCCTTATAACACGAAAGCACGGCAACACTTCATCAAAATGTAGCAACATTACAATATGTATGTATGATTTATGAAAACTATGATTACAGTAGTAAACGGTTCTATGAAATGTATATACACGTGGGTGTTAAGAAGTTATCCGTCTCTAAAATTAAAGCTATCGCTATCTCATGTCACAGACCATTCCACATGAGTTCGCTGTTTATTAATAGAGATGGCCATATTTTTCTGAACCTGGGTATTAAAAGTGTTTTACGTTTTTGGGTTAATTTAAAGCGTCTTCAATCGAGTGACTGGTACTGTATGTACATATATTTCCACTGCAATGAGTTCCCTGGGAGACTGTACAAATTAAAATTGTGAAAATAGTAGAACCATAATGGGGAAGCTTATGGCCATGCCCCCTGTAACAAAAATAAAAAGAAATTTTTTTTGCCACACAAAAAAAGTAAAAGAAAAAAAAAAAAAACATGAAAAGTGTTTTCTACTTCGTGGGTTGGAAAATTTTTTAATTAGTTGAAGCTTCCTATATGCAGCTGAGGCTGCTGATGCTTCTTAAAAAAAATTATGACGATATGGAAAGTGTATGCCAACCCTGCCTCAATTTTTTTGTTTCCTTCATTTTGAAAGCCCTTCCGACTTTCGTCGATGATGCGTAAAAATTATTCTTCGTCTTTTGTTGAAACTTTTCCATTTTTACAATTAAGATGATAGTTTTTTTGCCGCTTCGTGTCAGCTAGAAAAAGGTAGGGAAATGGCAATGAAGTGACATTGGGTGGTTAGGCGATGCTGCTGCAGCTTTCCAGAGTGCAAACACTCTGTCTTTCGTTCTTCAAGATAATGCTGCTGCTATAGAGCTACTAGGTTATATTGTGCCCAGACAACACTACCCACTACCCCCCCCCCCCCCAGGAAACGTGCTTCGGGGAAATACTTAATTTATCATCTTGAGGGAAGACGCGTCTTGAACCTATGCATTCCAAAGTCTATGTTCATTTGGGAGGAGAATTAATGAAGCATTCAGCTTCAGCTGATGGTCGGTCTGTGGGGATGAGTGTGCTGCGACTCTTGTGCGAAATTGCACAGGTACACGTCATGATATATGCGAGTTGTGTGCGCTCGAACATTCATATCTATACATAATATACCTTACCTAATAACAAATTGCTGGAACGTGATGATGTAAAGAGTAATTAAGGTGCGTACTCGGCTGTGAAATTTAGCTAAATGCCTGTGGCTTGTTATAGTTCTCTGATGGAAGGTGAGAATTACATATTATTTTTTTTTTTTTTTTGTATTAATAAATGTTTGTGGCTGATCATGTAGGTACATATGTGTTTGACTTGTGTGTGGTGTAATGAGTTTGTATTCAATAAGCCATGATAGATTTATGTTTAGTGCGTGTGGTAATAGGTGGCTTGTGCAGGAACTTCGAACTTTACTCTTTCAACTTGGCATCTGGCCTGGGTTTCTGGTTAGTATTGGTATACCTACATCAAGAATAACTTATTTGATTTATGACATCTATAATTACGAGAAACCAATTGCCGATTAGGAGAGTTGAAGGTAGACAAAATTTATTTAGCTTAATTTTTATATCTTGGAAAAAAAAACCAGAATTTGTATTTAGTGGACCTTTTTGAATAGAAATTGTCCAGGGTAATTTATACCGTTAAAAAACGTATTCCTTTTTATAGAAAGAATAGGTGTTCGTTTTTATAGACGGATAACTTTAAATTGGCAACACTGTTTTCACTGACAGGCGATTTGACATTTCTCGGTTGTTTTTGTTTTGAGGTTACAATTATTTAAATAACAAATTATTAAAATATATTTTGATGATTGCGCTATTTTATGAGATATTGTATCTTCATGTGTTAAGCTGTTGCCTTGTTAAAAAAAGGTTGTTTTTTTAGACGTGTGATTTTGTAGAAGAAATAAAACGCATATAATTTAATGTTTTGGCCAAGAATCTAGCTTTATTATAAAGATAAGGGTTTGCCATTATGTTTTAAAAATGATTTCGGGCAAGTGGCCGCCGCGGCTGGCTTGGACAAACTCCAACCGAGAGGCCCAATTCTCGACAGCTTTTTATTGCGCGATGGCAGATGGACTCGTTCGGGTCTTCTTCGATACTCTGCTCCACAGCAGCAATAGCGTCTTCGGTGCGCACTGTACGGTGGCGTCTCTGAGGATGCGCATTATCCACTAGAGTAAACGTGGTGCGAAACCGATCCGTGGTTGCTCGAATTTTTGCGATTATGTCGACCGAACCATTATTTTGCTAATAAATTTGCACGATTTGCAAACGTTGTTCAGGAGTTAGTCTATTAATTATAAAATGGCAAACCAAACTAAGCATAAATAAATTGACAGCTGTCAAAAGGACCAACTCCGAAAAAAGTATTGCCAGATTGAAAATCACACGTCTTAAAAAAACACCCGGCCGGAGAAATGTTTGAATATTGTTCAACTTTATTTTGAAAAACGTTATCATTTTATGCCCAAACCCAGGGCTGTAAAAGAATGCAATCTTTTGGAATGCAGTCTTTAAAAATTATTTATTGATTTAACTTTGAGACTTCGTCTTCAAACTATGCATATGCTTTGCAGTCATCATTCATTTGGCATCGAAAAGATTGCAATCATTTTTTGTCCCCATTCATTTTACACCAATCAATTGAATGCAATCTTTTGGGAATTCATTCATTCCTTGAATTCTTTTACCTTCTTTTGCAAATGGTAATATTCTTGGAATACTAAACGTAGGTATAGGATGTTATTAGCCGAGGGCAGAATAAACCTACTTAGGTTTTATGGAGGAAAAAAAAGGCAATGCAAAAATGTAAGAGAATGCACGAATTCTCAAAAAATTGCATTTAGTTGATAACTATATAATTACTGCAATATTTTTGATGTCAAATAAAGGGTGATTGCATAATTTAAGGTCGAAATCTCAAAATGAAGTCAATGAATGCAATTTTCTTATCGAAGTCGTTAAAGATTGCATTCACAAATGATTGCATTCTTTTACAACCTCGCCAATACCTTAACATTTTCAATCCTTAGCCACATCACAGCCTTAAACCATACTCACTGATGTATCTAATTAACTTTGACATGACTCTATATTTAGTTTGATCTTAAAAAGAGTTAAAAAAAACTACATCGACATTTTTGTGTTTGGCAATTAAGTTTGACAAACTTGTCAATATCTTCTATATCTCTGAATTAATCGTCAAAGTAACCATTTTTTGTATCAAATATTTTTTGTTTACCTTCAATCAGAACTCTGCCACCATCCTGACCCATTTTAGCACAGCACTACGGGCAAGTCATCTCGATGTTATCTCTCATCTCACCCAATAGACTATTATAGACGACTCTAAAGAGTGAGAGAGCAAAGAGCTGAGAGTGTATTATTATACAGATGATGATGGCTGATATGTCAAAGGAAACTCACAGCAAATATAAATTTCCTGATATTGTTTGCTGGATCTTTAGAATGAAAATTCGCAGCATCCCGCGACAGCAATAGCGACAGTGGCAGCGGCTAGGACAGGGTGTGATGGCGGCTGACTGCTGAGAGGGTTTATTTGACTTTGACAGCGCTGAAAAAATATGATTGCCAATAAACCAAAAGTGAAGATGATGAAAAATCGACGATTTGACAGATTTTCTTATGTAAAAGAGCAAGAACATTCAACTTCCCACGCTCACGTCGCGTCCGTTACTTCGTTGTTGGCGCGATTGGTTGGAAAAGAAAAAAAAAATTGGAATTTTTATGCTCGTATTCTATCTCAACGAGATTGTAAATTTCCTGTTTTTTATGTGAGTACTAGGTATTTTTTTTTTTTTTATTATTTTATTGGCAATTTTTTTACGAGCTCGGGGCAAATTACGTTGCGATGGAATTGACAGTGTGTTAATATTGTTTGGGTGTTTTATTTTCATCCTGATACGGGTACATGCCAAGCCCTAGAAATTCACTCGTGCTACATCTCTCTCTCTCTCTCTTCTTCTTTTTTTTTATGCTGAAAATAAATATAATTTTTTGACAAGGAGATATATGACATATTTGGAGCTGGAGCAATTTATTGCTGCTTTATGTTTTATGGTGTAAAAAGATGAGGAATCGCTTAAACATGGGTTTATGGAAAAACGACGACAAACGACGAGAAAATGCAATATTCAGTATAGGATTCGATATCGTGTAGAGCATGATGAGAATTAAAAAATAAATTTATTGGAAAAATGAGCTTAATAAGGCGGAAACATAAGTATATATGTATGTGACTTATAATGAAACAGAGTATTTGGTTCGTGCAGATAAAATACAAACACTGCCAAATAAATGGCTTTTTTTTTTTAAATATTTTATGGTTTCTTTTTCTGATAGGAAATCGAACAAGTTTTATGTTTTTTTTTTTTTTTTTGTTGAGACAGAGTGGCTGGAATTTCCTAAGAAAAAGAGAATTAGCTTATCTGTTGAAATTGCGGTCAGTCATGTCAAGATTGACAGACTTCTTTGGAAATGTGACTTTGTTGTGAAAAAAGTTATCTGACAAACCATGTACCTACCTATACATATACATAGTTGGAGAGATAAACAAGAAATCTTCGAGACTCTATGCCGAATCAAAACAAAAAATAAAGCAAAATTTAGGTATTTATTTTTCTTCGGCTCATTTACTGTAGGCTTTGGAAAAATCTAAATACCTTAAGGTGATTTCAATAATCCACGCGATTCAAGTTGGACTATTCTTCTGACAGACAACATCCAAAGGCAGGCATTTCAAGGCCTTCACAAGGTTTCAATCGCTTTGGATTCCAAAAGATATTTTTTTTTCTGGCCTTATATGGATAAATGATGGACAAACTATTGCGACTGGTCCGATTGTGCTAAGTGAGTTTTTAAATTTTTGTGTTGGGTCCTATAAAATTGAAAAGTTGAATAATTTTTGAACTAAGAGTTTAAAAAATATTTTTTTGCTGGACAATTATAAACAAGCGGTAGACGAACGGTCCTATTTAGGCCCATTCTTCTGAGTTATCAATCAGGAACATTTTTAAGTTTGTGGAGGTTTTGCTATAAAAAAGAAATGTTGAATATTTTTTTAACTAAATGTGGACCAATGAATTCTTTTGGTAGACAATCATAAAGAAGCAGTAGAAAAACGAACAGAAAGGGGTCCATACTCCAAAGTTATCAATTGTGGACGCCAGACGAGTTTTTGTTATAAAGGGGTGTTACTATAAAAAAAAAATATGCACGACTGGGTCTCACGAACTTGCTCTTATGCGCGATCACATTCTGGTTCTTTAGTCTGAAATAAATTTTATCCATTTGCCAAAACTTAGTTTAGTTGCAGGTGCTATTATGTCAGTATACAAAAATTAACAATATAGCCTAGTGTTGCACATATTGCAATATACATGCAAGGAAATTATATTATTTAAACTTGTTAATTTTTTTTTAATTCAACAAAGTTAGAAAGAAATTGATTAAAATACTTTAAATCTATTTTAACCCAAAGCGATGTACACCATCTGATTTCTTATATAAATCCTAATTTATGAGAACAAAAATTTCAAAATCGTAGGATCGGTTTTAAAAATAATTAATTTTTTATATATAAAATTTCGTTACCATTTTTGAGAAAAAAAAAATTGGTACGCCAATTTTAAGTATTTGTTAATGTTAAGTTAAAAATTGAACTTCAGAAAAAAATCTGCTACCCTTTTTCGAAATATCGAATTTTCAAAAAATAATTTTGAATTTTTTTTTTAAATCAAAAAATCATTTTTTAGAAAATTTTTCTACGCATTTTTATTTATATTTATTACAAGCTTCTGTATACAAAATCTAATTTTATTCGATTGATCAGATAGTGAGATAGTCGAAAATCAAAGAAACCGTGCTATGAGAGGTACTGTTAATAAACATAAAAATTTAAAAATTTTAAATGCTAGATCGTACTAATTTTAACACACAAAAAAAACTGTTATCAAAATCGTTGGACTTGTTTTTGAGAAAAAAAATATTTACTTAACGGTTTTTAAACATTTGTATAGGATTCACATTAATTTTTGCATAATTTGTTTGCCTATGTGAATTGTTGTTTTTTTTTTTTTACAAAAACTAAAATTTTATCCGTTGCTTTTGTACCTAAAATAATTGTTATGTATTTTTAGTATTTCATAAATCTATGTTGCCTGTATTTTCCGCAAAGTATACCTCAATAATTATTTTGTCTTGAGTTTGGGTAAACTTTTTTGTATAAAAATGTGTGCTGGTTTGAAACAGTTTTTTGAAACTTTGTCGTTTTTCAGCTTAACTTACATCTAAATATTGTTTTATAAAATGCAAGTGTAGGTATACAAAAATTGGTGTTAATTTCGTATTTTAATTTTGCATATACCTCGCAATATTTAATAATACATATTAATAACTAACATTTTTTTCATACAAAGCTCTATCCATTTATTCCATTTCACGCTCACTACAACTCAACGTGAATGATTTACTTGTACAACAATTCGAGGGAAGTTTTATTTTTTAACAATTGTTACGATTTTTGTTGTGTTAGTTAAACAAGAAGTTTGTTGACTAGTAGACTTGTTGTTCAGTGTTTTATGCCCCAGGAGCAAGTTTGTGTGAATCAATCGTCAATTTTATTTTATTTTATTTTATTTTATTTTATTTTATTTTATTTTATTTTATTTTATTTTATTTTATCTGATTTGATGTAAGTTCTTTAAAAAATCAACCCATATAGCCATTTCCAGACTATTTGTTTTTGGAACAGGCCAAAAAAGACATTTTTTAACTGTTCACGTTATCACAATTGTATAGGTACTTCATTTAATTTGAAAGCTTGAACTTTTCTTGCTCATAAATTGTTTTTGGTATGATTGATTTTGTAAACCCTAGAACTTGTGTGGAAGGAGGTAGGTATCTATATATAATTTGTTTTGATACTTGAGTGATATTTCGATCCCCCCACAAGACTCTATGGGGCTCAAGCACGATTTTGTAAAAAGAATTTTAAACTTTGTATAACTTGCCATAAAGGTGTATATATATCTTCCTTCGTAACATAATCCATTCGTGTTAAGTCCCTTTATTCTATTATTTTAACAACTTTTACTCATCATACGCAAACAAAAAATTGGCATTTTTCACAACTGACATGCTTAACGACTTCTCATGCTTAACAATCTTGCACGTGATTTTAAATCTCAAGGTCGGCATCTTTCCCAAATGCAAATCCTAAAAAAGTATATTTTTTTTTCCTATAGTAGGTATACGTGACTGTAAATATTGGACGAAGTATACGACTACGTGTCGGTTACACTTTAGCTGATGCTTGAATTAATTTTAAATTTATACGCGTCAGCTTGTTTGAATACTGTATGTACCTACGTATACTTGTCCATAGTGAAGGATAAAAATGATGCCTGCAATCTTATTTATTTTATCCATAGACAAACACAAAAATAAGACATACTCTCATAGCATAGATCATAATTTGAATTCAGTCCATGATGGGAATAAGGGGTATATGGTAATTGCCAGTGGCCCAGGGATTTTCTTAGTCCATAAAGTTATGGTTATGAGGTGAATATACAGTGGGGTTACCTTTGTGAGAAAATCGGAATAATTCAGTGATATCTCCTCTCGAATTATGGTAATTTTTAGCATCTTCTGATTCTAATTATGTTTGGTCGAATAACTCATCTATCTATCTGCAACTCTATTTTTTTTTTAAATGAGCTTGCAGTGAACACAAAGAAGTTCTAAGTTTCTACCTAAATTATTAGTTTTTTTGTTTTAATACCAGCTTTTAATTAATTCTATCCCACTGTGCAATGGCGTCTATTCTGATGTGTCTCGACCTTCGGCAAGATAAATGTTCATTCTGATGACATAAATGATAGAAAGTAAGGATAAAATATTATAAATTACTGCTGATGACGACCCTGTCTGTCTTGTAGTTTCCGCAAGTGTTTTTACATTTTGGTTGTTGTGTTTTTTTTTTTTTTTTTTGCTTCTCTCCACGTTTGTTGTTATTTTGTGGGCGACAAGTCAGATAATCTTAGTGCCTCACACCATTGACCAAAAAAGAAGAAGTGTTTCAGTGCTGTGCCAGAGATAAGCTATAATGACAATGTTGTGGAAATGTGCTGTTAAAGTTATTAATTTTAAGCATCTCATTAGGGTATATTCTTCATGTTGTATATAATAATGAAATGGTTGTAATTTGTTTTTAATGTTTTTCTTTTTTTCTTCTTTTTTTTGACATTCTTTGCAGTAATGACAGAAGATCTGACAGAAAACTGGACCTTTTATCTTTATATCCTGGTGACAATCATACCAGTCTATTTGGCGTTTAAGCTAATTAGATGGATGGGATGGCAGTTGTTTGTAAATAACTAGACTATATAAGGTAAGAATGTAATTCTATTTTTTACTTTAACTATTTTATAATTCTGTAAATGAGTAAATGAGCTCTATTAAAAATGTTAAAAGGCAGGTGGCTGTGGCAGTGCTTACATATATGCATATAGGGTTTTGCAATTGACGCAGCCTGTGGTGGCCATGTTGTTTAGGTGACATCTGCCAAATCTATTGTTTATTATTCAGTTAGTTATGCCAAATCACCGTGGAAAGATACACAATTGAACAGCACTTCCAAATCAAAGACACAGACACACCATAATAAAGATGTCTAAATAACGCAGCCATCTTTAAAAAAAATTCAACTCACCAGCCTTTCACCATGAAAATGGTGGATGTTAGGTGGGATATCGGGATGTGTTGAAAAAAAAAACACAAATTTACTTGTGCTAAGTCTGCTGTTACACGATGACTTTGGCGTGATGAAACTTATGTGAGTCGTGTGCTGTTAAACAATGATTTTTAAATCTACTCAAATTTGGCATTTCCCTTTAGATTGATTGGTTATTGAAATGTTCAACGCTCTACAACCAACGGAAGTAAATGAAGCGATTTGTTAAATGAACAAGGAATACAGTAGGTAATGTCAGAAATGAGTCGCCAAAATTTGGCCTACGACCCCCATGCAGCTTGTTTTCCGTTTCATCTTGCTTCTCTGTAACACTCTTTATGTTCAAAAAAAGTAATGACTCAAAAGTAATAGTAGTATTTCGTATTGCCGTGAATGACACCATGTTTGACCCTCATCCTTTTACTACCATAATGACATTTTGCTGAACTGTGATTTTCTATTAAAAAAAAAGTTTTTGGACGGAGAATCACAGAGAAGTCAGTAATAAAATAAATAACGTGATTAGTTAGGATTTATACATTGAAATTTCAGTCTTCGATAATTTTCTATTTGTTCGGCATATGAAATGCTCATAAAAGCCGTGCTTTTTTGTAAGCACGGTGGGAATTGGTTGAAAAAAATGACATTAAGGATTAGCGAGGCACACCGTCACAGAAAAAAATGGAGTTTATCGCTCTGGATGGATACCTAAAAATACAAAACAAAAAGTCGTTAAAGCACCCAGTAACTGGTCAACGAAGACGAGAGAAAAATATTCGATGATCAGTTTTTTTCTTATTGTTTTTTGTGTTTCTTTTATGGAAATTCGATTGGCAGTGGGAAAAGAAAAGGAATGGATAGTACCTAATTATGCCTTAGTGCAACACTGATAGTAAACTTTACATGCGTTTGAAAGGTAATGGCTCAGAGGGAGGGCGGGGGCTCGGGTGTTCGAATTTGGATTGTTATACTGATTTTTATTGTACGGCACCCTACATCATCATCTAACTAACACATGCCAGCCAACCATACTATACCACTCTGTTGCACTACAGCACTTTAAACAGATTATACCTGGTAGGTACACTTTTTCAATTTCACCCTGTAACATTTTCGCACTTATTTCATTCAACAATTAAGTGTTATTTATCCCGTACTGCAAATTAACAAATAAAAAAAATATGTGAGTGCGACTCACGGTTAAATATGTGTAAACATCAACGTTTGTCCAAGTGCCTGATTTTTGTTACTGAACGTCATCAAAAATTCAAAAGAAACATATTGAATAATTAACACTACATTACCTATCTGTAGGCAGTGCTTAAAAAGCTTAGTGTTGAAAGAACGGCAGCGATAAACCCAGTGGGGGAACCGCTGTAACGAAATTTCCAAGCACTAAAAGGCTGGTGGTGAAGTGTCCAACGAACGGTGAAGGTTCGGTACTGAAAGGTCCTGCTTCGTAGTTCACTCTCAACTTTAAGATGACTTCATATTACACATGGTTTATGGTAATCACTCTCTGAGCATCGACAAACAACAACTGTCAGCGGAGAGCACTAAAATCGTGGTTTCAATTAAATGACACAGTACCCAAATTCCAAAGGAACTTAATGGTTTGACTGACAGGGGCCGAATTAAAATATCCCTTATGAAACTCCATCTTTCCATCGAGTAAAACTTACAAAAAGTTCAGTCTTAATTTATATCTTGAGTTTTTAGAATATTTAGTTGCAGTTGTTGTCAGTGGAAATCACTAAAATCGCAGTTTCAATCGATTGACACCATCAATCGCCTATGGTATTGGACGCTGTGATTTTTAATGAATGCTAACTTTGTTCAAGTACAAAGGTAGCCGATAACTCTGCAATTTGTTCAACCTCAGCTATTTTGTATATCCCAGCCACCTACGTCCCTCGCCTACCTGCCTAAAAATTGCATCGTTTAAAAGCAGTATAATGTAAACGTAGAATTTAAGTTCAGAATTGTATCACTGAACGCACCCGATATCCTGCTATACCTACAGCCATTGATCTACCATACCTACAGTCAATTGTCAATCCCTACAGCTGACTATTATTATTTTTGTTTTGTTTTTGTTTTCTTTTTAATTACTAGTGTCGCGTCCATTTTGTTCGGGGAATAATTAAAAATTAAAGAAAAAAATATAAAAATATAAGTGTTAAAATGATAAAATCGTCGGTCGCGTTAAAAACAATTTGCTTCCGTCTTTGGCAAAAACAATATAAATGAGTGGTCGCGATAAAGTATAATCTAATTGTCAGTCGCGTTAAAATCAATTTGTTTTGGTGGGGGCAAATCAGATTTCGTAACGTAACGTGCTACAACGTAAAGTGCACGACGTAACGTTGCACACGAACGTTCACGTTTTTCTTTCACTCTACCGCCAGCATAGATGTTTGCACATCAATAAAAAAAATGTTGGTTATATGTTGAAATCGATGTATGTCAAGTTAGCATTACCATTTCAAAATTTTAAGGATTCACTTATTGGATTAACTGTCGTGAACTGGTTGTAAACTTTTCGTAAAAAAAAAAAAATTTGTCGAAATTGTTTTTTTTTTTTAATCCCAAAAAAGATTGAAAAATGCAATGAAATTTAAGAAATTCTTTTTTTTTTAAAAGGTTTTCCGGTAGAAATGGCCTTAGAGATATTTTTATTAAATTTTGTTATTTATAGGTTCGGTGAAATGGGGTAAAAATAAAAAAATGTCCGATTTAGGAAATATTTTTTTTTGTTTAAAAGGTTTTTTTTATGAAATAGCTTAAGCGATATTCTTTAACCAATTTTGTTATTTGTAGGGTGAAATGAGGTAAAAATAAAAAATATTCGATTTTTAAGGTTATTTTTTTAGTGAATGGCCTTAGAGTTTTTTTTCAGGAAATTGGAATTTACAGGGTGAAATGGGGTAAGATTAAAAGTGGCATCTGATTGTGTTTGGAAAGTTATCTAAAAAAAAGTTCCTCTTTATAGAGTGAAATGGGATAAAAACAAAACAGTAGTTTTTGATCAGAAAAAATCTTTCTATGTTGGGAAAGTAATAAAGGCTTAACTCAGAAAATCATTTTAAATATTTAGCTATTCATAACGTGAAGTAGGTTAAAGCCCATAAAGTAGTATTCGATTACAAATAGTAACTTAAATATTTATTTGTATTTTCTTTTGTTAGTTGTATTCGAAGCTTAGGTTTGTCTATCCGTGCCAAGACGGGCGGGCCAGCTACTTCCATATAAAAATAAACACTCCGGAGAAAAATATAAAAAATTGAAGTTGTGGTTATGCCGGATTCAATCAAAGTTCAATTTCAAGTTTTTTTTGGGATTCACCAAAAAAAAAATCGCGACAAATTTCCAATTATTGCATTCTCATTTCTCATGAGATCAGTTTAGGTACTCACATCTAGATTATTTTGAACAAGGATAATATGGACATAAGATTTAATAAATATGAACTTAAAGTCGATTTAAACCCAAACCGAATAATATGGCTGTAAATATGATGATTCAAAATTTTTGTTTTTCGTGTTTTAGTGAGAAAAAATCCCTAAAGATAAAGAATACGAGAAGCTTGGACAAGTTTGTTCTGCACTTGACTTTTTTTTTGAAATCTCGGGTTTTTTTTTTAAGTGTCATCTTCCTCGTTTAACAACCACGAAATAAATTCATCCTTCTCCTCGTAAATATTTTATGAAGATAAACCAAACCAACACTTTGACAATGTCTGTTTGGCATCTAAGTTGCAGCACCTTGAAATGTAATTATACGCTGAAGCCCAACCATACCTGACATTGTTAATTAGTTCCTTCAAATACAACGTAAGGTTAAGTGAAGTCATCGTCGGCGCGGCGTTGTCGTTATGGGGTCGTCATCTAGGTGGTGCATGATACAAACATTGTCAGCTTGGTGTAGTAAAGTTATACTCACTTATCCATTCGCTGCAATACTGGAGCGAAGCTTTTATATAACGAAACGAATATACCTATAAACTATGTAATTCAACTGCGCTGTGCTACCCTTAACGTCCCACTCTGGCAATCCTTCACTTGGCTAACTTTGGTGATATTCACCTTTAATTACTACAAAGTGGTTCCACGTTTTTCGTTCGTTTGCTTTCATATTGAAGAGGTTTCTATTTTTAGTCTTGTAGACTAGAGTCGGGTGTTCCATGGTGTTACACAGGTATTTTTTTATATTTTCTTCCTTCCCCTTTTATACGCATCCTTTCAAGTTGAAAGCCAATAATGTTACGATGACACTATGAAAATGTCGACGCAAACCGATGAAAAGCCATCCTCTTTTGCTAAACCTACCTACCAATAGATGCTACGACTCTTGAGAGCTATGAAAATAGCAAATTGAAAGTGACATTTATTCGAACAAAAGATGAGTTCCGGAGCTCCATCCGGTTCGGTAAACAATTATGAATACCTATAAAATTTGGTAGAGTTTTGTTTGTTCTCCTCCTCCCCACTGGAACAATTTATTGATGATAGTTTAAATTAGATTTTGATAACAATTTCAGGTCAGAGGTGAGCTTGTTTGTCTTGTTCTAGGTAATTTTCGATGAAAATGGTTGTTTCGATAGAACTTTCTTGTCTTAATTAAAAGTATCTATTAGTTTTGGAAAATATGGTGACTTGATGACAAGTCAACTTTATTATGTCATCATATAGAAAAACATGTCACTTAGCTAGCAGAGATAGTATCAATTCTTTGAAGTAAAGTAAAAATGGAAAAAAGTAATAAAAGTGTATATAGTTGTAGAAAGGGTTTTGAAGAGATCAAGTTTAAAAATGTTCGTAAATTTATTGACTTATGTGTACGATAATGAAGGGTGTTTTTTGTAGACGTGTGGTTTTCAAGAAGAAATAAAACGCATATAATTTATTGTTATGGCCAAGAATTTAGCTTTATTATAAAGATAAGGGCTTGCCATTATGTTTTAAACATGTTTTAAAAATTGTGCCGAAAGGCCCAATTTTCGACAGCTCCAATTGTTGCGCGCGATGGCGGATGGACTCAATCGGGTCTTCTTCGATACTCTGGTCCACCGCAGCAATAGCGTCTTCGATGCGCACTCAAATTTATGCGATTTTGTGATTATGTCTACCGAATATTGGTCGCAGCGGGCGATGCGTCGCGTGAACCGAACCATTATTTTGGTAATAAATTTGCACGATTCACAAACGTTGTTCAGGAGTAAAGCTATTTTTTATTAAATTGCAAACCAAACTGAGCATAAATCAAGTGACAGCTGTCAAAAAGACCAACTTTGAAAAATGTATTGCCATATTGAAAACCACACGTCTAAAAAAACACCCTTTATTAAAAAATATTATCTATCGAAACAACTTTTGGATTTTATTTCGTACAAATAAAACTAATCAAAAACCAATTTAAGCACCAACTCAAATGTGAAAACCATCTCATGCATGTACAAAAATCTAAAAAAAAAAAATAAATAAATAAAATTGCATTGCGCTAATTTGTCCAATCTATTTATCATATATGTCTGTAAAAAAAAAAAAACAATTTCCTATCTGCAGCATAAAAAGTTTAATTATAGTTATAGTGAAAATAAATCGATCCCACCAGACTTTTATGTCCATATCCATACCAATTGAACGCAGCGAAATTTAATCCAAATTACTCCTTCAGCAATATACCACTGATCCCACTTATACCTCTTCATCCTTATTTTCATCTGAAATTCAGTTGACATTCCAATTGAACTGGTGCGTAGGTAGGTAGGTTTAAATTTCATTCACCCAGGTAGATCTATATTAATTGGCAATTTTATTTCACATTCGGGAATCCGAAATTCGATTTTGTATTTTTCAATGAGCCATTGTCTATTTTCGTAGACTAGGCATACTCTGTGTCTAGCTCTCGGCATACACTAAGAGAAATTACGTGAGGCCACGATGGAAAATTATATAAAATTTTGTAAATTATACAAAATATAATTTCCTATTATGCAAAAGTGCTCAGACAATTAAAATATTTCATCGGGCAGAAATTGTGAGATGTTGTCTCAAACCATAAGGTGATGTACCCATATCTAATATCAATATACAAATCCTCATGATTAGCAAAAAAAGTTCAATATCTCCATTAAGACATAAAAACGAGATATTCGCTCTAGCGGGCCATTTGAAGATCCTATTGTATGCACAGAGTGCAAAAGAATGCGCAAAAAATTCAAAATAATGAAAAAGAATGCATGATTGAAGGATTGCATTCAATCGATCGCTGTAAATGAATGGGGGAAACAATGATTGCAATCTTTTTGTTATCAAATGAATGTTGGTTCTGTAATTTGAAGTCGAAGTCTCAAAGTGAATTCAATGAATGATATCTTTTTATTAGACCCATAATAGGATGCATTTTTTAACAACCCTGAATAAGTTTGAATGTACAAAAAAAAGCGCTGATATGGAAAACAAATTTTGACATAGCATTTAATCGTTAGAGGGATTCACTTTTTGACCACATAACACTATAGAGTTGGCCGCCATCTTGAAATTAAAGTAAATTTGTTTAAGTTAAATAACTCGTCCAGTTTAAAAATTTGACAAAGGTTGTATAATATAACAAAGGTTGTTAAAAAATTAATTCTCTACAACTTTGAATTTAACAATTTTTTCACCACGACTAAAAATACTATAAAAATACTATCATATTATTTACACTGTTTTGAAGCTAGCCCGAGACGTGAAATCTCTCAACACACTACATTTGAAGTGCTTTATAAAATATATGTTAAGTCTTTTACAAATTGAAAAACAGTCTAGCACTCTTCTTTTTTGATAAATAAAAACCTTATCTTCTGAACCAGAATAGAACATAAGGGTTTTTTTTATTCATAAGTATAAATATTTCTTTGACCAGAGTTTCAGCTTAAGTCTTAAAGTTGTTACGACTTAAATTTTAGAATCCTAAAAAGTGTGTCAAATCTTATTTTTTATTATTAAGTAGAAAAATATAATTCGTAGAAAAAAAATTGATTCGGATTGGGTCAGAATCCCGAAAACCCAAAATTTATAACACCCGAAAACCAAAAATTCAGAAAATCCAAAATTCTGAAAGCCCAAAATTCAGAAAACCCAGAATCCAAAATACAGATACAACATAATCCAGAAAACCCAAAATCTCGAAAATCCAGTTAACCCAAAATCCAAAAAACCCAAAATCCCGAAAAACTACATTTAAGAAACCCCAAATCTAAGAAACCGAAATTGCAGGAAACCCAAAATCCAGAAAACACAAAATCGCGAATGCTCCAAATCCCAAGAACCCAAAATCCAGGGGCCAAAAAATCGCATCAGTTATCGAGTAATACGTGACTAAATTATGTGAGTTTGGGATTAAAGCTCACGTTATGGAGCCATCATCCCAATAGGTTTTACTCGATCATTCGATCACTGATGGAACTCACTCGGTTAGTCACTAATGCGGTAATTTAGGCCCAGATAAACCAACATCCAAAAAACCCAAAATCTCGAAAGTCCAAAATCCAGTAAACCCAAAATCCCAAAGCCCAAATTACTGCAGAAAACCCAAAATCCCGATCCCGAAATACCAAAATCCAGGAAATTTCATAATCCGAGAACCATAAGGCCAGAAAGTCTAAAATCCACAAAAACCGAAATCTCGAAAACTAGAAATCGTGAAATCCCCTGGTCCTTTGATTCAGTCCTACTCTAAAAGTTATCGCACCAAAATTGAAGAGAATCAAATTTTGAGCAACTTTTTACACTCATTTTTTTTTCAAAAGTTGAAAATGGTCAAGATATTTAACGAAAACCAACACCAGCGCCATAGTGCAAGAAAAGTGCACCGTAGACTCCTTATAAACTGCTCTAGCGGGTAAATAAAAGGAACTCTACTCAATTTTTGTTTCTATTTAAGCACTTTTATTTGTATATTTCGACTGCTATATTGAGGTCTAATCACCAACAAGAAAACCTTCAAATAAATTTCATTTGATTTCGTCATAAATTTACAAAAAAGTGCGGGTTTGATTAAAACCTCAAACTGTTTTAAGTAATTTTTCAAAAAAAAAAAAAAATTCGCTCAGTGTTTGAAATTTGCGTGCGTCAAATTGACCATTGAATTTGTACTGTCGTTTTGTCGTATAGTCGTGTACATTGGATTAAAAGAGGATTTAATTTCGAAATGAAATTTGATCACAAGGAGTAACTAGGCAGAGATACCTATTACATATACCTTCCAGACCTACCTACCTACCTGATTCTATATTTACCATCACGGACATTAAACGTTCCAACGAGCCATTAATTTAAACAATTAGTGCTCAACAGAGCTCGCAAAAGCCTATTATCATAGCAATGGGATATTATCTCCCTCGCACAGTTAGCGAACAAAATATTATTAATTTTGATGCCTATATAACGGGCTTTTTCTCCTCCAACAATAATGATAATATAATTTCCATTAAATGTGGATTTTAGTCCTCTTTAAGCTTTTGTCTCTATAACAAAATATTTCCGGCAAACTATTCAGAAACTTTAATCCACGCCATCATCATCATTTATACCACAAACTTAAATCTGCTCCCAAGCTGTTCCTGCAAAAGTCATTTTAAATTCACATCAAATTTGATGATGATACCGCAGACTCTAAACTCCTAAGCCAAAAAAGGATACGAAGCTATGTTATGGCTTTTTCTTTGCTCTCACAATTATCATAAATTTTCTTAGTATGTGGTTCCTTGGGTATTCGAACTATAAACCACATCGCCTTAAGACCGATGCGATGCCGAACTCCTTTATACTTGTTGTTTGTGTGCCTGTTGTTGGTGTTCAGAGGGCGGGGGGAGCGGAGTGTGTGGGGGGGGAGAAGCTTTTAGGAAAAACCTCAGTCAACAACACCGCAAGGAGTCTTTGTCGTTTTTATGTCGTCTTTGTCGTTGCGTCGCATAAACTGGGTCACATTTTCAAATAAAATGCAACTGACAACAAAAGCAACAAATTCTAACGCGCATAATCGCATGCAGAGTCTAATTCTAATTAAAATACGACGATGACAAGGATGTCTTCTAAGGATCCAGGACAACGAACATTTTGCTGTCGCTGGTCGTAAATTGTTAAAATGAAATTGGTAAACACTCTGTCTGTGTGTATATGGGTTTGTATGTGTCTGAATGGGTCGGTCGGGCGACAGCGGTAGTGGAAGGTTTAAGGATCTGATGGTGCAGTGATGGGTTTTGGTGAAATATATGTTGAGCAGGCTTTTAGTGCTATTGAGAATTTTTTTTTGCGTCCCATAAGTTTGTTTCAAACATTATCAACAAATGGGCTGTGTCTATACTTAGGGGAGCGCAGAGTGAATTTTATTTATATGGATGTACAAGGAAAAATGAAATAAGGACATTTTTATAAGTGCAATGCATACATTTGGGAATGGAATAAAGCCTTGAAGGTTGGCCTCATTTCAAAAAGTTATTTTCTTTTCGCGTTACAAAACCGGGTCAACTGATATGCATAATATATATCGAATGTTAGATGAATATTATATTGAAAATATGAAGCATAAAAAAGAATTTTAAAATATTGAATACAATTCATACATATCCTCAAGTATCTATGTATGATTATTATTAAAACTGAATGTGAAGAAAAATATCTCAAAGAAATTATAATGATTTTAAAATGTTGTTGGTCAAAAATGGGGCTGGAAGATCTTAAAAACCCATATGTGGGATATTCGCTAGAAAAAAGATTCCATCTAAAATGTCGGTAATTGTTTAAAAAGGTCAAGGTTTTTCAGAAATTGGTCAGTCATAGAAAATTTTTAATCAATGGGTAAAGCTTTTCAAGGTCATTTGTGGGATAATATTTTGTATCGAATATCCCACAAACAAGTTGCTTAAAATCTATATGACCTTGAAAAAAATCTTTAAAAATTCATTTAAAAAAAATCATTACTGATCAATTACTGAAACTAAAGGGTTTTCCAATAAGAGGTGTTATTTTGAATAGCCCGCTATTTCGGTAGCTGTCACTTTTGAAGCTGTCATTTTTTGACATTTGACAAGAAAAAACTACGCCATTAATAAAAATGGAACGATACACGCTTCACCAACGCATTGAAATTATTAAAATTCACTATAAAAATGGTGAAAATTTGGCAGAGACGGTTCGTAAAACTAAAACATTTTTGGGTCGTCGTGAAGCACCTTGTCGGACCGCAATACAGAAATTGGTGGACAAATTCGAGCTGTTGGGACAAGTTAGTGATGTGAAGAATAAAACCCGTGCACGTCGCTCAAGAACAACTGAGAATATTGCTGTTGTAGCCCAAAGTGTTGAAGAAAACCCAGGTTTGTCCATTTCTCGTCGTTCTTTGGAATTAGGCATTCCACAAACGTCATTACACCGTATTTTGTATAAAGACTTGGGTCTTAAGGCTTATAAAGTTCAGTTAACACAAGAACTCAAGCCGGCTGATCATCAACAACGTCGTGTCTTTGCTGATTGGGTCCTTGAAATGCATGAAAATGATCCGGAATTTCATCGAAAAATCATCTTGACTGATGAGGCCCATTTCCACCTCGGAGGCTACGTCAACAAGCAAAACTGTCGCATCTGGGGCTCGGAAAACCCAAGAGTTATTGTTGAAAAGCCTCTCCATCCTCAACGCGTGACTGTTTGGTGCGGTTTATGGTCCGGCGGGGTCATTGGATCTTACTTTTTCGAAAATGAGGCTGGAGCAACAGTTACGGTCAATGGATTGCGCTATCGAGAGATGATTAATGATTTTTTATGGCCGGAATTGGATGGTATTGATCAGGACAACGTTTACTTTCAACAACACGGCGCTACGTGCCACACAAGCAATGAAACCATCGATCTTTTACGGGAAAAGTTTCCGGACCGTGTTATCTCTCGAAGAGGTGATCACGATTGGCCACCGAGATCTTGTGATTTAACACCTTGCGACTTCTTCCTTTAGGGCCACGTGAAAGATAAGGTCTACGCCAACAGCCCAGCGTCGATTCAAGACCTCAAAGATGGAATTCGTGAGGCTATCGAGGACATAGGGCAGCCACTTTGCGATTTGGTTATGGAAAATTTCATGAAAAGGATATGGTCCTGTAAGCGTGGTCGTGGCGGCCATTTGGCTGATGTTGTGTTCCATTATTAACGGCATACCTTCCTCTTTATAATGAAATAAACATCCGATCATTTATCTCAAAAAATGCCATTTTTCTTTGAATATCAAAATAACACCTCTTATTGGAAAACCCTTTAGTTGACCTTTTATGGGGTGATACTTTTTTGCGAATATCCCACATATGGAGTGCTAAAAACCTTGAGTCAAGGTTTTCATCTCAAAAATTTCAACAGTATTGAAACTTTGCACACTAACTTGTTAAAAGAAATCTTTTAATGAACTATTCAAAAGTAACTTTGAATAATAGGCGAGCTCTAGCGGCAGGAACGTGTAACCTGTGTTTTTTTTCGGCTTTTCGTGTTTATTTTAGAAACCGTTTGTGATGTACGCAAATTCTGGGAACGAAAATGGGGAGTAGCAGCGTTTTACAGCTGTCAATTTCATATAATAATTTAAATAGAATTATTATAATAAAACAAACAATGCCTAACATGTGTAGGTGTCTCTACCTTCAAACGTTTTTCCTTTCAACTCTCTTAATTGAAATTTATTGACGTACATAAAGGGTCCGCCAAATAAGTTTTTTTTTTTTTGAAAATGGCGCAAAAAATCGAGTGTAGCTTAGGCTGTGTGGCACGTAGCGCCGTCCTGTTGAAACCAAATGTTGCCAATATCCTCCTCTTCAATTTTTGTGAACAAAAATTCGTTCAACATGGCCAAATAACGATCGCCATTGACTGTAACGGCGACTCCTTGGTCATTCTCGAAAAATGGCCCAATTATGCCTCTGGATCAAAATCCGCACCAAACAGTCACTCGTTTTGGGTGTATCGGCTTTTCAATGTATGCGTGCGGGTTTTCTGTGCCCCAAATGCGACAATTTTGCTTGTTTACTACCCGCCAAGATCAAAATGAGCTTCATCTGAAAAGATGATTTTTTTTTGGCAAAATCGGCATATTCTCTAAGTCGATCGCAGGCCCATTTAGCGAAGCGTATACACAACCATATTCGTTCAGCGGAAGGATAAAACTAATTATCCGTCAAATTAGACATGAGCTAAGTGTTACCATTCACGAAATAAGCACTAGTTGAAAAAAAAACGTTAGATGGCGGATTATTTACTAGCCAGAGGCTGCTGTGATAAGTCATCAGATTCTTGCCTTTTCTGTTGGAATGATATTTGTCCTCTCTCAGACATAATCATTGCTAACAAACTTGAAATCCAATCCAATCACAATAATAGATATAATATGCATGATGTATACGTGCCTACTGCCTAGCATTATTGTTTAGCAATTCAAAATATGTACAAGCATTATCTTCCCACCTGTATTTTATGATGCGTCTCCTATTTTCATCTTGCACAAGGTGACACGAACAATTCCAGAATATTCTTTTGTCTTGTTTGACTTCCTACACCTTTTGATGCCGCCGCGCCGCGCCGCACCACCAAGAGTGTTCAGGCTAGCGCGCCATCTGTGTAAACACCCTATAGGTTATAGAGGTAGCACCATTGTATTTCCGCTTGTCTTACCTAGCAATTCACACCTGGCTGACATTTTTGTGATAACCGAAGCGAGAATGGATGGAAACAAAAGAAATCAAACAAGAAGAAGGTGAATATATGGAGCGGAAGATTTGTTTTGTTGGAGATGTGCCGTTAAATGGCAAAACATCTTGAATTACCTGCTGGTTGGTCTTAAAGTGATTGTGCTGTTCCTTTACTGCTCTCCTTATAGTCACTTTCGTTCGTTCAAACGGCATTTCACAGGGATTGCGAAAGTAAAATTAAGTGACGACAACAAAAATGAGAACATCAACTACAATAACAACAACAACAACAACTATATCTAGTACAATTTAAGTTCTGAAGGTTATTATATACATTACTGCTGCTGCTGTCGGAGTTGCTGTTGTTGTTGCTCTTTTCATATTGCGCCTGAAAGCCTTAATGGAATTGAAGTGGATTTTCTTTTTATTACTTCTGAACTGTTTTGCATATATGCGAGTTATTTTGATTGTTTTACTCTTTAATCTCCATCATTCTCTTCACTTTCTTTGCTTGAGAGCTCTTGCGAATGGCGCCCAACGGATGTATCCTGTTTTAAATTAAAAGTCGAGGTCGTATATATAGTAAAATGGAAATGGTGGCATGAACTGATGCTGGAAAAGAAGATATTTAAATAAGATTTTAATGTGATTCTCTCGGGCGGTGTAGCAATGGCGGGCGTGATGCGTGAAGAGGGTCATGATATTTAAGGATTTAACAATAGTAAATGGTGGAGTATTATTATTTTACGAGCTGAAATCCTGTAATTTGAGATTAAAAGGTGTAAAAAGACAATATTATTATTATGTATGTATAGGTAGTTTCTTTTATGAAAAGATGTTAATTCTGTGTACATGTTTTTATGATGCATCATTAAACAATTAGTTAAATTAAAATAAAATACTTAACAGCGAAAAGTGATTATTTGTAACAGATTGAGACATATACATTTAGCTACTTTAGTATTGAAGATGTGAGGACATTTTTTTGGTGTAGGTATTTTCTTTTGTTAAAATTAGGTTTTCACTAAAAAAAAAAATATCGACATTGGTGAATTTCGGTGGAGATCTTTATTTTGTGTGTTTAAAATTTTATAAAAAGTGCCCTAAATTTGGATCAGGGCTTTTAATTTTGTGTGAAAAAACTACAATTAGGTACCTAAATGTTTTTCTTAATTTGTAAAATTTGAAGCTTATAACATTCTACAACAAAAAAAAACTGATATTTGCCCTTTTCGCCGAACGAAATCAGAATTCCTAGGGAAAATTAAGGGTATTTTTTTTTTAAGGAAATGCTTATTACTGGCTGAACACAATAGACGCGCGTTCAAACACGCCTTTGCACGAGCGTGGTTATTAAAACTTATTTTACTAGCAGAGTCGCGTTCGCCATTGCGTTTCCATTTTATTCACTTTGACGAGATTTCATGTATTTTAACCAGGGTTGCGATTTTTTTAATCAAAAAAATTAATTCATAAGCTATAGTGAGTGACTTAGAAATTAAAAAAAAAATAATTCATAAGCTAATATTTAAATTTTATAAATATTGGTTTTTATTTAATTTGGTTATTTACGACGATTCACTCAAAATTCTTCAAAAGCTTCAAAACCACTTTTTTTTTATAATTATTCACTAAAAACAAGCTTCCGAATTTCCAAATGAGCAACTAGCTTATGAATTAGATTTTTTTAATTCTTAAGTCACTAACCTGCTTATGAATTAAATATTTTTCAATTCATAAGTGAGCCACTAGCTTGTGAATTAAAGCCAAGATTAAGCTAAGAAGTGAATTAAGCTTTCGCAACCCTGATTTTAACTTTGACAAGTGCGAACGCGCGTTCGATAAGCCAGACTTGACTCGATGGGCATTTTCTATACAGTTTCAATAAGAAACCATCAAGCTTTGTATTCTTTTTTTATTTAATTAAAAAAATAACTGTTAGTATTTATTTAATGAAATAAGGTTGAAACTAATATAATCGAATTATTTTTATTTGTGCGAATAATTTTTCTATTTCCTCTTAAATTCAAACAGTACCTACCCACCACTTCGTCTGTTTATTTTAAAAATTATTATTAATCAATATCAGCTTCTTACATATTTATACTGTAGAATTGATATGTATTTGCCTTTTTTTTTATTAACTTTTAGAAAAATCAAAAATATCCAAAGTTTGTTGATCAAAGCTTATAAAAGGTGTTTTTTTTAGAGGTATACAACTTTGAAATAAAACAAAGATGATTTTTTTAAATTGACATACAATTTACTTTATTCGAAAGATAATCTTTTGGCATTATAATTTTATTATGATTTCTGGCATATGACCGCCACGACTGGCTCGAACGTAGTCTAATCTGGCGGTCAAATTTTCGATGACTTTTTCCAACGTTCGTGGCCGTAAATCGGCAATAACGCGGCGAATGTTGTCCTCCAAGTGGTCAATCGTTTTGGGCTTATTGACGTAGACTAGTGACTTCACATATCCCCACAGAAAATAGTCAAGCGGCGTTAAATCGCACGATCTTGGAGGCGTGAAATTATGCGGTTACCAAACGTTTCCTTCAATAAATCAATTGTGGCACGAGCTGCGTCACATGTTGCGCCGTCTTGTTGAAACCACAGCTCCTGCAGATCATAGTTGTTCAACTGGTGAATGAAAAAGTCAGTAATCATGGCTCTATAGCGGTCACCATTGACTGTAACGTTCTGAGCAGCATCGTTTTTAAAGAAGTACTAATAAAGCACACCAAACAGTCAGTTTTTGTGGATGTTTCGGTGTCTCAACATACACTTGAGGATTATCATCACTCCAAATACGGCAGTTTTGTTTATTGACGTATCCATTCAACCAAAAGTGAGCTTCAACGCTAAACAAAATTCACTTATGAAAATTGGGATCAACGACAATCTTGGTTTGGGCCCATTTAGTCACAATTTGGAAGCGTTGTTCAGGCGTCAGTCTATTCATGTTAAAATGCCAAACCAAACTAAAAATAAATCACTTGACAGCTGACAAAATGGCCGGCAGTTAAAATAGTGTTGCCAACTTAAAGTTCTATACCTCTAAAAAAAAACACCCGTTATTAACCCATACATTTTAACATAAACAAAAATTATTATTATTTGACAAACTGTTTGAAAGGTCAATAACCAAATTTCTGTTTCTTACTCTATGTATAACTCGTAAATCACGATCTCCATACAAAATTTAGTAAAATTCAATCACGAAATCTCAGTCGTGATTCACATAAAAATTTAATAAATCCCATTTATCCATTATCACATTTAACGGCTTACATCTCTATTCTAGGTATTCATCTTATTGTTCTAAATTGAACACATATTTTGTTAGCAGACGTATTAAAGTATTATAAATATGTATGTAATTAAGTTTCACATGCTTGAACTAATTGACATCAGCAATATGATAACAAAGCAAAATAAGACTAACAAAACAGAGATGTACATTTATATTGCTTCAAAAAACTGACCTATTTTATTTTTTTAGGATTTAAATTTTAAGGAAAAAAATATGCACGACTGGATTGCACGAACTTGTTCTTATGGTTAAATACTGTGAAGATGCATTCTGTATATATATTTAACGAGAAAATATTAAAAGAGTCAAAAGTACTAAAAAATGGTTTTTTTTTTGATTTTTTTTTTGTTTATAAAAAATATTTTTTTAAACATTTTTAAATGCATTATTTTTAAAACTATTAAGAAGTATCAGATTGAAAAATTATAACAAAATCGGTCCAACCATGGTAAAGATATACGCGAATAACCCAAAAATAAGACCATTTTCTCAAAAAACGTGGAATACCTACCTAATTCCGTTATGCGTATTTTTTAACAAAACCTGAAACGCAGTTTGTTTTTTAATTGTTTTAGTTATATCGGCTACGAAATTTAATCAAAATCGTTAGAGCCATTTTTGAGAAAATTTGATAAAACCAAAATGTTTGTATGGCAACTACCCGTTCTAGATGAGCTAAAGCAATAATTCGAATTTTCCCTCTAGGGAATCTCATAAAAATGCTCTACACCAAATTTCATGCAAATCAGGCCACCCGCTTAGGTTCTAGCTCAAATTGCAGTGGACGCGCCGACTCACCGACCGACGCACAGACGCATAGACCGACGGACGGCATGACGCAAAACCCACTTTTCGGACTTCTCGATTATCGTAGTTGTAGTTTTAATTTTAACCTCGACATTGTTTTCTTACACGAAACCAATACTTGCCCTATAGAGCAAGTAAAAATGAAATAAAAAGACAATTGTGAGAACAAAATTTAAACAATACGTTTTTATTTCCAAAACTTTTTCGTCTTGTTTGAAACAAACAACAACTAACCCTGGATTTTGACAGACGAGTAAAACTTCTAGATTTTATTTTATTGGATATGTAGACGGGTGAGCTGACTAGTAGCAATAATAACATATTTTCTTTTGACTGTTTGTTTATATTTGTTGAGATTTTATTGTATTCAATATTGTAGGACTTGTTTGACTCTGACAGTTGACAAGTAATGGGTGATTTTTTAAGAGGTTTAGAACTTTAAAAAAAAAAACACAAAAAATTCGAAAAAATGAATGAAATATTTATTTGAATCGATAGTTTGAACCTTGCAATTTAATGTTTAAAGATAATTTCATGCAAATGTTGACCGCGGCTGCGTCTCAGGTAGCCCATCCGCTGAGTCCAATTTGGGCATACTCTTTCACACATATCGGCCGGTATCTCACGAATGAATGCATGGATGTTGGCTTCCAGTGCGTCAATCGAAGCGGGCTTGTCCCTATAGACATTAGCCTTGACATACCCCCACAAAAAATTATCTAATGGTGTCAAATCGCACGATCTAGGCGGCCAATTGACCGGCCCGAAACGTGAAATTAACTGTTCACCAAACTCGCCTCGCAATTGCGCCATTGTTCCGCGTTCTGTGTGGCATGTGGCACCGTCTTGTTGAAACCACATATCATGCAAGTCAAGAACTTCCATTTCGGGCAAAAAAAAGTTTGTTATCATCGCTCGGTAGCGTTCACCATTGACAGTAACGCTGCGATTCGCATCATCTTTGAAGAAATATGGCCCAATAATGCCGCCGGCCCATAAACCGCACCAAACAGTGGCTTTTTCGGGATGCATTGGTAGCTGTTGCAATGCTTCTGGCTGATCTTCACTCCAAATGCGGGAATTTTGCTTATTTACGTACCCATTCAACCGAAAATGAGCCTCATCGCTGAACACAAGCAGCGCGCGATGAACATTTCGAACCGAGCACGAATTTTGATAGTAAAATTCAATAATTTGCAAGCGTTGTTCATTTGTAAGACGATCCATGGTTAAATTGCAAACCAAACTGAAGCTGTTTGACAGTGACACAAGGTACTAAACACACGTCAGCTGTCAAAACCAGTGTTGCCAAAACCAAACCAGCTAAAAAATCACCCGTTATTTCCATGTTTAAATAATGAAAATTCTAATAGAATCACCAAAAAGAGGTTTCAACGTCAATATTTGAGAACAATAGAAGCAATCTGAAGTATGAACCTTCATTATTTATATTCAGAAAAAAAAACCGCAAAGATGATATTTACATACCTACTACAGCTGCATGAGGATTATTCCTTGCTTTTTTAATTTTACATGATGCATTTACTCTATCCACCATTTTTTCTTTTAAAATCCAAAATGTGTATCATCTACTATCCTTAATTACAGGATTTATCGGTGATATTTCTAATGTTGCATCGATATTATTAGCTATAAGGGGTCGCAACATCATCTATCTGTTATGATAGTGTTTTTCATTACATATAAAATATCCCAGAATTACCCACAAATCAAGGAATCTATTATTTATTTATATTATTTATTTATTTTTTTTTAAATATATTTTCCCAGATAACAATCTACCTTGTTTAAGGTCCAATTCTAAGAATTTGGTAAGCTATAGCTCGTATAGAATTATCAAAAGGCTTACTTATGCAAGTCAATCATTTATTTATATATCTTTTTGTAAAAAGCTTGTTTCTTGCTTTCATAAAATAGTTCTATGCGAGTCTGTTTCATTATGCCTTTTTAAGGCCTGTTTAAGGTATCTCAAAATTAATGCTTGAAGTGCGAAAAATAATAGCTTTAGTAAAGCATTCCGCTGAAAGTTATAACAAACATCTTCTATATGGCTTCTTTAATAAAGCCAAATATGCTTACGAAAATTTCGATTGCATTAATTTTTATTAATTTGATATAATTGTAACTTAAACTTATATACTTGCACAGCTTTTGCATTTCCTTTTATTTTTTATCAAACAATTGTGTACAGCTTATGTATTTTTATAATAATAACTTGATTAGTCAAGCAAACGCATACAATTGTATTTCAGTTTGTTTATAGCAAACTTATGCAAGTGTATAGCCTATGTATTTTGTTAAGACAAACTAACAATATTGTCCCGATTTTCCAACTAAAATAATAGTTGGTAGTTTGTATTTATCTTAATGAAGGGTTTTTTAATAAGAGGTTTTATTTTCAATAGCCCGCTATTTCGGTAGCTGTCACTTTTGAAGCTGTCATTTTTTGACATTTGACAAGTAGAAACTACGCCATTTATAAAAATGGAACAATACACGTTTCAGCAACGCATTGAAATTATTAAAATTCACTATAAAAATGATGAAAATTTGGCAGAGACGGTTCGTAAAACTAAAACATTTTTGGGTCGTCGTGAAGCACCTTGTCGGACCGCAATACAGAAATTGGTGGACAAATTCGAGCTGTTGGGACAAGTTAGTGATGTGAAGAATAAAACCCGTGCACGTCGCTCAAGAATAACTGAGAATATTGCTGTTGTAGCCCAAAGTGTTGAAGAAAACCCAGGTTTGTCCATTCCTCGTCGTTCTTTGGAATTAGGCATTCCACCAACGTCATTACACAGTATTTTGCATAAAGACTTGGGTCTTAAGGCTTATAAAGTTCAGTTAACACAAGAACTCAAGCCGGCTGATCATTTACAACGTCGTGTCTTTGCTGATTGGGTCCTTGAAATGCATGAAAATGATCCGGAATTTCATCGAAAAATCATCTTGACTGATGAGGCCCATTTCCACCTCGGAGGCTACGTCAACAAGCAAAACTGTCGCATCTGGGGCTCGGAAAACCCAAGAGTTATTGTTGAAAAGCCTCTCCATCCTCAACGCGTGACTGTTTGGTGCGGTTTATGGTCCGGCGGGGTCATTGGACCTTACTTTTTCGAAAATGAGGCTGGAGCAACAGTTACGGTCAATGGATTGCGCTATCGAGAGATGATTAATGATTTATTATGGCCGGAATTGGATGGTATTGATCTGGACAACGTTTACTTTCAACAAGACGGCGCTACGTGCCACACAAGCAATGAAACCATCGATCTTTTACGGGAAATGTTTCCGGACCGTGTTATCTCTCGAAGAGGTGATCACAATTGGCCACCGAGATCTTGTGATTTAACACCTTGCGACTTCTTCCTTTGGGGCCACGTGAAAGATAAGGTCTACGCCAACAGCCCAGCGTCGATTCAAGACCTCAAAGATGGAATTCGTGAGGCTATCGAGGACATAGGGCAGCCACTTTGCGATTTGGTTATGGAAAATTTCATGAAAAGGATATGGTCCTGTAAGCGTGGTGGTGGCTGCCATTTGGGTGATGTTGTATTCCATTATTAACGGCATACCTTCCTTTTTGTAATGAAATAAACATCCGATCATTTATCTCAAAAAATTCCATTTTTCTTTGAATATCAAAATAACACCTCTTATTGGAAAACCCTTTATAATGTTCTCTTTAGTTATTTTAGAACTTTTAATTTTTAAAGCTAGTCAGTACAACCAATTTTATTTATTTAAACGAACGTCCTTTTGTTAACTTAGAAAGTTTTTTCAATTAGAGAAGAGAAAATACAATTTTGTAACCTAAATAAGCTCAAATTATGAAGTTTATACTTGAAGTATCAAGTCATTAAAATTTGAACCAGCTATTTTATGTTGTGGATTAGCGTCGTTGGTTGAGTGCTCGATCAGTAATCAGAACAACGTGAGTCCAAATCCCGATCGGAAAATTCATGTAAGTAAAAATTGGTTTGTTTCTAATTAAATTAAATTCTATAAATTTCAGAACAAACAAAACAGCAGTCAAACCCCCCATATAAGGTGTATAAAGTACAGAAACAAAAATAATAAAAATTAAATTGAGACCGACATATTTTTCTTTTACAATTTAATTTAGTAGGCTTGTAAAAGGCCTGAATGGAAAATCCTATGCAAGCAATTTCTCGGCCTGCAAGTGAAGGTCTTATAGAAGTCAAATAACTTGTATAGTGAAGCAATAGCATTTATAAACAGATTAGCTATTGCTTTCTTTATTTTGTTTTCATAAGGCTTTATTACACTGTTCATAGAAAGCTTTTCACTTGCATAGCACTTGTGATTGAAAGTGTTAAAGGAGTTGAATAGCTTCGGTAATGTGCGCTAAAATGATTTGTATAGGGCCTTATGTTTTTATTATACAAGCCAAAAAAAAACTTGTATTGAACCTAAAACAAGCTAAATTTTTAGTTGGGTTTGTTAATTTTGGGCTAAATCTTTAAAGCTGGTTTTCCTACCTTTACCCAAAATGCTTTTCGCCCGCAGTCATAACAGTTGGGTTCATAGTTAGATGTTGTCGAACCCTTCTAAGACGCAAGATTTGACCAAACATATTTTCACACATATATATTTTCTAGACGAACTTATTTTAATTAAGACAATTAGAAATGATTGCCCATGATCTGGCCTGTGTATCTGTATATTTAATTGTCAAAACGTGCCAAAAGTTACTAGTTTCACAAACATTCATACAACTAAGAGAATACCATACATCTATTATAGAATACTAAAGCTTAGATCAGACGGTTTGTGTATATACACAAATTTCATTTGTGTATATTATACACAAATTTGAACACAAATGCTATTTATTTATGCCACAAATATTTGTGGTTCAGACGATTTGTTTATTTTTTTAAAAAAACACAAATTTCATTTGTGTAAAGATATACACAAATATGCTATACACAAATCAATTTGTGTATACAAATTTGTGGTTCAGACGATTTGTGTATTTCTTCACAAATGAAATTTGTGTACTCATTTGTGTTTATGTCATTCTGTTTATTTGATAGTGAATTGAAGTGTATCCGGTTAAATTAAATAATTTCAATCAAACAATGTCCAAAAAAAATGTCTTGCCAATAGTTTAGCCGCGTATTTACTCGAAAGTGACGAAGAAGACGAAAGACAGGTCGTAGAAATAGGACGCAAGCGGCGAACTTGTTGGAGAAAAAATTGGCTTGGCCACCGTGAGACGGAGGGCTTTTGCGCAAAATTACTTGTGGAACTACGTGCCGAAGAGCCGCAATTGTATCGAAATTTCGTACGAATGTCAGCCGCTCAGTTCGATCATTTGCTAGCTTTGGTAACGCCATATATTGAGAAGGCCGATACATTTATGCGCCCCAGTATTCTGCCATCTGTGCGGCTAGTCTTGACGTTGCGCTTTCTGGCATCTGGTGACAGTTTTCGCACGCTCCAGTATCTTTTCCGCATTCCACAGAATACAATTTCCACCATTATTCCAGAAATGCTGGATGCAATCTACAAAATTCTTGTAGACGATTTTCTGAAGGTGAGAAAGTGAGTTGGAAACAACTTTATTTAAAAACAAAATAAGAATGGATTTCTGGCGTAAGAGAAGCTTTGTTTTGTACAACTTCCCGTCGTTTTTCAATTCTTTGTTTTCTACTTTTATAGAGAAATTCACCTCCTGCTTAAACGAAGGGAGCCCAATAGGAGTTTTGTCTCCGTGAGCCGCTCAATTTGGACGCCAACAAATCGAATACCACTCCGATACGATTTTTGGCTTAACGTAAATGTGTTCATTTCATTTAAAACCAATCACCTTGTATGTCCTTATGGTGCCATTTTACAAAACAAATCGTTAAAATCATAGTTGCACATTAAAATTCGAAGAAAAAACCTTTATTGACTCGACTGATATTAAATATTCAGTTGAATTTTCAAAACCATTTGTGTATTCTCATGCAATTTGTGTATGCTTAAATTTTCAGAATACACAAATGATGTGATATACACAAATGGTGCCCAAATATACACAAATAGTCATAAAATGATTTGGGTACCCGATCAGACGATTTGTAAATGTACACAAATTCGATTTGTGTATTGAATACACAAATGATACACAAATCGTTTGTGTACGTCATTTGTGTACATCAAATTTGTGGTTCAGACGATTTGTGTATTTTTTTTTCAATAATACAAAAATTTAAACACAAATATTTGTGTATACACAAATCGTGTGATCTAAGCTTAACAGCTAAACCTGCCCTTAGGTATACAAACATCAAGCATTCAAAAAAAAAAAAAAAAAAAAAAATACAAAACCAAAGTTATGAATGAGACGAAAAAACACTATTTAATTTATCATATATTTTTGTTCACTTGTCATTCTTTCTGTTCAAAGTTCACTCATTTATGCAAATCGAAAACGAAGCAGTTGGATTTCACTTATTTAAATATTTCTCTAATCTATTATCTTATATTAACGACTTCATGGGCCAATAACCTTTAAATTTGTAAAAAAATAAATAAAATTAAATTAAAAAAAAAAAACAAGTATACGCCAGAGTGTCTCTAACAAAACAACTAAACAATACGTCCATCGCATTGCTAACAAAACTAATTAGTCACACAGAACAGAACTCACACCAACCATCTAATTAAACAACATGAGTTGGAAATGCCCAGTTGGCAGGTACGCACTCATATAGTCCGAGTGTCCAAAAACCCAAACCAATTTATCACATATAGATTGCATTTACAGTTTGTTTACCCTAAACACCGTTATCAAACGATCCAATCAAGTGGGTGTGCAATAAAAATCAACTGCTATCTGTCAACAAATTTCATGATGGTCAACCGGCATGCGACAGTGCGAGTTGCGTGTATAGCTAACTATTTTTGTGTGGACATACATAAGCATATACGTATGTCTTTTGTGCTTGTATAGAGACAAATAATGGTTTTATAGATGATTCATTCTGTTGTTGTTCAATGTTCACGTCCAATGAGTGTTTTTATATACCTTTTGCAATCTCACACACACCTTTATATCGTTCACATGCTGATAGTGCATGCCGGTACGATAGTGGTGCAGTTGTTATAGTTTCTAGTTGTTTCCGTTCTGTTTGATTGCTCATTTTTGTTTGTATAGCGGTTTGTTGCCTGCCGGTATTTCGTGGACACAACCAGCATAGCGTCGTCATTTCTCGTTGGCCATTGACCTCCAATCGGCGTGATATATCAATAAATAGATAGTTTCTATTGTGTTTCAATACTCTTGAATATAACATTGGTTTCCAGAGCTGCTGAGAGTTAAACTTAATGGCTTATGGTAGACAGTGTGACCAGTTGTAGTTGCTTTTTTTTTTTTTGCTGAATATAGGTATTTTTGATGGAAAATCAAAATGAATGCCATTATCGTAATATATGAATTTGGAACTAATGGTTTTTATGTGTTTCCATTGAAGAGAAATTAAAAGAGGTTATTTATCTCAAACAGAGCTCTAACGGTGTTCATACAAAAATGTGTACTTTTGTAGGTATGGTTCACATTTTAGAATCAAAATGTTTACTAAAAACTGATATTACCGGCTACAAAACTGAAAAAAATCTTAGCCAACTTCTAAAGTCCCCTTTCTAACCCCTTTGCAGTATTTATGTGATCTTTCTTCTCTGCAAAGGTAAAAGACAAAACAAAAAATATTATTAAAGCTAAGAAACGAGCTTGATTTGAATTTTCTCTGAATTATTTGGAGGTACTTTATAAATTCCAACATAGCAGGCTATTTGAAGTGATACATTTTTCTTATATCTGCAACCAAGTGAAACAAAAGTAAGATATATTTTTTGATCTTATTGTTAAAAGCTTCATTAAACCGGAATTTATTAACTTAATCACAAAAATCTTTTTATTAAACGAGATTACCAGACCAAAGAATGTTTTATTTTAAAATAACACTTTCTTATAATGAAGTTAAAATTATAAAACAGTTTTTTCTAGCCCCACACATTTCATATGAAAAACGTAGGACGTATGCAATAAATATCAGTCAGGAGTGTAAAGAGTGGCATGCTTGCGATATTCTGTCTAGCTTTTTGCAAAGTACGCTTAAAATCGATTGCAAAATTTACACATAACTGTCGGAAAGAGAAGAAAGCTTTCTTACTTCTCGATCGATCGTATAGAAATTCCAACATGTTAAATTCTGACGTTTTTTGCTTTGAAATTGCGCAGTAAAGTAGGACGAGACTGAGAATTTTACAAAATAAAGGGGTTTTTTTTAAGATGTGTGATTTTCAAGAAGAAATAAAACGCATATTATTCAATGAATATGGCCAAGAATTTAGCTTTATTATAATGATAATTGTTTGCCATTGTGTTTTAAATATGATTTCGGGCAAGTGGCCGCCACCGCGGCTGGCTCGAATAAATTCCAGCCGAGAGGCCTAATTTTCGACCACTTTTTGCAGCAATTGGGGACGTATGGCAGCAATAACGCGCCGAATAGTCTCTTCCAAGGCGTCAATCGTCTCGGGGTTATCTGCGTAGACAAGCGATTTCACATAACCCCACAAAAAATAGTCAAGCGGTGTTAAATCGCACGATTGTTTCGTTGGCTGTATGGCATGTAGCGCCGTCTTGTTGGAACCAAAGGTCGTCCACATCAAGATCCTCCAACTACGGCACGAAAAAGTCATTATAATCATGGCTCTACAGCGTTCCCCATTGACTGTAATATTATGGCCGGCTTCATTTTTGAAGAAATATGGACCAATGATTCCCTCTGCCAATAGAGCACACCAAACAGTGACTCTTTGAGGATGTAACGGCGCCGGCGCACAGTGGTTCGGTTTGTATGGGAGAGCGGAAAAAAGTCTGTTTTATCTGAACGGTTCAACGGATTTAAATGAAATTTGGCAAACGTGTTTAGACTAGTCTTGTACATATTTGGTCAAAATTTGGTTGAAAAAAAATAATTAGAAACAAAGTTATTGAGATTTTTCTAAAATTTGAGGGTTTTGATGTTTGTATGGGAGAGCGTTAAAAAAATCTGTAACATCTGAACTGTGTAATGGATTAAGATGAAATTTGATTCGCATTTTAAAATTAGTCTTATACACATTTTGTCAAAATTTGGCTAAGAAAAAATCATTAGTAAAAAAGTTATTGACTTTTTTTTCTAAAATTTGAGTGTTTTGATGTTTGTATGGGAGAGCGGAAAAAAGTCTGTAAGATCTGAACTATTTTACGAATTTTAATGAAATTTGACACACAAGTCAAGATTAGTCTTATTACAAGCTTGGTTAAAATTTGGTCCAGAAAATATTATTAGAAAAAAAGTTATTGACATTTTTATAAAATTTGAGGGTTTTGATGTTATATTTAAATAAAAGTTTTTTTAGTAAAATCTTAATTTTTTATTTTGAATAAAATATTATTATTAACTATGTATGTTATAAAATTAAATAAATAAATAGATAAATACATACAAAAAATAAATAGAAAACAATTATGAAGTAGTGATTTTATAATGCTAAAATGAGGTTTTTAGCGTCTGCGCTGATTGGAAGTATTTTCTTTTTTGCCTGTGGCCTTAAACCTGTTATTATTTTATCTGAGGATATGAATATATGATGCATCACATCTTCATTCGTCGCAATTCGGCTGCATTTTCTCAAATGAAACCTGCGGTAGGCTTTATAATCCTTATTTCGGCATTCTTGGGCTTCCTCGGAGAGCTATCCAACAGGAAATGCACAGATTTTATTTATTTCTTCTCCATGGATCAAAACCTTATGTACGGTTGCTGGCATATTGTACCATTTATATTTCTCAACAAACAGTTCAGCAGTTTCCCACGTGTAAGCTGCATATTTTTTTAAGTCTAATTGTTCATTCGACGTTATTACTTCAAGGATAACAGCAAACCGCCGAATTAGGGATTCACTAACTCCAGTGATTTCTGAAGTCATGGTTGGATTTGCAAAAAATCTTCTGGAGGTGTTGCCGTCATTACTTGTCCCCGTACCTTGTTTTACAAGATCGACAATGATGCCCAGTTTTTCACGAAACGCCTGCTGAATTTTCTTCTTCTGAGCATCTCTAATATGGCGGGTCTCATTGTTGGTTCTCCATGCTTTAAATGGCAAATTGTAGGCAACATGGAAGATACACTCCTATTTATTTTTGACTGCCCTACTTTGAGCGAAAAATAATAAAAAAAAAAAGGATTATCCCTAATCCTTTTCTTTATTTTGTATTAAGCTCTATCATATAATTCAAAATATCATAAAACTATATTATTTTTCGTTTGTTGTTTTCAAGAAAATTGAGTTGAAAGTTGAAAAATTTTCCAGGCAGAAATAAATGGTTTCGCAAAAATCGAAATTCTCAGCCCTGGGTCAATGTATTAATTTTGTTTTATTTTTAAAATAAAGTTTGACATTTTTTCTTAAAATAATGGGCTTAACTAGTTCATTCTGACAATTAATACCGAAGTAATCAAACTTTTTGGTAAACACCACCGTCAAGACGGAGTTTTTTGAAATCCGATTAAGTGAAACATTTTTGAGCATAACTTCCACATCTGCACGTATCTGCAGCTGATTTTTTCTGTGCTTTAACATGAACGTATGGAGCATATGGTGGCATACTTACTTTCTTGGTATCTTTTGGAGCTGTTTTTTTAAATCAAAAAGTTAAAAAAAAAAAGCATTTTTTCTTAGTACTAAAGCTTCAGGCTACTTATAGAAGGTATCTTTTATAAATAATCAATATTTTTTTTATTTTTAGATAATCGAAAATAGACCAATTAAATTATTTAAGAAGCTAGAGAATTTATCTACAGGAACTTCGGAAAAAAATATCTCAAAATTTGTTGAAAATACGGTTCGCGATTTGAGTAAAATTATTTTTCAACTTTGAGGGCTTGTAAATCAGAACATACAATATATATGTTAAAAAATACTTTTAAATCATACGCTCGGGTCATCTAAGAGTACTTAAACATAAAGTTTTAAACGATAGACATGACTTTTTCAAAAGACTTTTTTCCGCTCTCGCACCACTGTGCGGCGTCTCAACAATGGCTTGTGAATTATGATCACTCCAAATACGACAATTTTGCTAATTTACTCCGAAAAAAGTATTGCCAGATTGAAAATCACACGTTAAAAAAAAACACCTTTTACGAAATTGTAGCCTTTTTGCGATCTTCATAGCATCCTTGGTATTGGGTGTTTAAAAATATTTCGTGGCTCATATTTGTAGGAAATTTAATGTTCTACAAAATAACATACGCAAAAATACTTCAAAAAAAAAGTATTACGCAAAATACTAATAAAATTGCCAATTTGTGGTGTGTTTTTTTTGAGGATTGTAAAGGGTGTGAAGAGCTGCCCTCTTCAGTTAAGTGGTTAAGTTTATTTATGTTAAGTTAAGTTTAATAACAATAATAACTTAAATAAAATTGAGAAATATCCGACCTCTCTGTTTTGGCCTCTGTTTACTAAACTATTGGGGCATTTCGAAAAATGTGAGCCATTAACAATAATATTAAACGAATATCATCATCATTATCCTCATCATCGGCTCGACAACCGGGGTTTGGTCCTGGCCTCCTTGCGCACCCCAAAGCTCCGAGCGTCCTGGTCCACGCCATCTCTCCAGCGCAAGCATGGTCTACCATAGAATGTACCACAAAGAACCTTCCGAGCAGGTTCCTCTTCGCTCATGCGAGCTAGGTGTCCTGCCCACCGGAGTCTACCGAGCTTATTTTATGTCACGATACCCCCTTCAAAGTAGATTGCGTTCAATTCATGATTGTACCGTCTCCGGAATCGTCCTTCCTCACATATGGGGCCAACAATTCTCCTTATGACTTTTCTCTCGAACGCGGCTAAAAGGTCGGAGCACCCAAGAGTCGGATCCATATGTGAGTACTGGCAGGACCATGGTCCTGTACAGCAGCAGTTTTGAAGTTATGGTGAGATTTCTGGATTTGAAGAGCTTTGACAGACTATTTGAGAAGCCGCCCGCGTATTTCTTTTTCTATATTGTTATCGGCTGCTACTATTGACCCAAGCTATTTAAAGGATTACACCACTTCAAATTCGTGCTCCGCTACCTTTATTGTTTGACCAACTGTTCCTCTCGCATTCGACGCCACCATGTATATTAAACGAATATGTGTACTTTAAATGACGCTTTTCGTCATTTGAATAAAAATTGAAAAAAAAATCAGGAAAAATATTTGAGACCATCCAGGCGTGTATAATTCCATAGAGAAGACTAAATACAATAAACACAAGAAATTCAAGGACCACTTCTAATGTTCATTTGTTTCTGAATCATCACCCAACAGAGGAGTTATTTACCTGTTATTACTCAATTGGAAACTGAGTTGTTTTTTTTTTTTATTTTTTTGATAAAAAAAAACCTCATGAAATCACTTATTCCTTGGTTCAATGGTCACACTAGTCTGTACGACTGCGTAAATATAGAATGCAAAACTGAGTGAACAATATATATTGAATTTTCAATGACTAGTAAAGAGATAAGATAAGAATATATGATTAATCAAAAATAATAAAAAATATATGTGTATATTTTTGATGTGTGTGATATTAGTGTGCCCAGGGTGTTTGAATTGTTCGTTTAGCTTAAACTTAAGTTGAAAATGGAGGAAAAAGTTATGCCTGTTTGTCATTGAATTCATGAGATTGCATGAAGATTGTATTAAAATTAGCAGAAACAATAATTTAAATTGAAATTCAAATCGAATTTGTAATAAAACGCTCCAACTTTAACCTGCAAATCCATTCCTGATAAAAGACTGAATTCTGGATAATCTACATACATTTGTGGTGCCTCAAAGCCGAAGAGTTAACAACCACTTAGGTTGTTGGATTGAATGTGTCTAATTGAATTTAAAAGAAACGAAAAATTCACTCAAATTCATTTTTAAGTCGAATGTGCGCTATTCAACAAGCTGTACCAATGCTATGTATAAGATTTTGTTTTTAATGTGCGACTGATGTGTGATTTGCACTATATGTAGTATGAATCTTATCCAAGATGACATGGTCCTACCAGTATTATGTCGAGCTTGTTGTTCCAAGAGCAATGAGTTACTGCTTGAATAAATATTTCTGTGGTGCATTTTTTAATCGATTTTTTTTTTCAATTTATTTTGGTTGTTGTTTTGTTATTTCGAACGTGTTGTGGGAGTTGCAATAAGTTCGGCATATATGAAGATGTGAATTGAATTAATCCCCGGGGTTAGCTTTCTTTTTTTTTGTCTGCGCTGTTGTTATTATTTGTCACAAATAGAATATACGAGTACCTACGTATGTCTATGTATGTGGGTTGTGGGTAGATTTAACTTTTTTGATTTGTCGTTCATTTGTGTCATCATATTTGTTCACATTTTATAAGGCCAAGCACGTACATACATATGGCAGCATACAAATAAAAAAAAAAAAACAAAATAAAATTGCTTTTTTAACATGTTTTTTTTTTGTTCCTTCTATCCTCCTGACGTGTTCGACTCTGGAGTGGAATTTCAATACTTTTGCAAGTCGAGAAGGAAAAACTATACAGCACCTATAGCACCTACCTATAAGCGGATTTAGGTTGACAACTTGCAAACTGCTTCGGGTGACAAAACCATACGAGAACAAAAAAATTATATTACGAAGTTTTGTTTGCCTAAATGCCACGTACCTTTATATATATAGGTTAGGATTGGGAAGTATTTCTACATATACATATATGTACATATGCAGGTAACTATATGTATTTTTACACTCGAAATTGATTTATTAGCTTCACCTTTATTTTGAGGCAATTAATGGCAATTTGTAGTTACCCGTGACATGCTCTCATATTATTAAGATATCCTTTATGGCTTTTTCATCAAATACAACGAATAAAATCATTGATGCATGCGAGATCCTTTTGATTTTTGTGGTGATATTGAAATGATCAATGGGAGATCTACTTTTTCATAAGAACGTGTCCACAGATTTATTTTTTTTATTCAGTTTATTTTAATATTTAATAACAAAAATAATAATTAAATAGCACTAAAGCGTAATGCAAGATTTTGATCAAAGTTTAATTATATTTTTTTTAAAGAGATATCAGTCGATTGGTAGCAAAATTATCAATATTTCATGGCAATCCGATAGTAAGGTATGCATCAGAGACTGATTTAAGGAAAAATCAGAATTAAAAATAAATTAAAGAAGTCATTATTGAAAGGTATGAAACGAAAAATGTTGGTGTGTTTATTTAAAATCTTCATTTTCATTCGAAGAATATTTATATGTACATACATAACATTTTTTTTTAATTCATTGGAATAGATCGAATTTTATTTCGATGTCGCGCTCGAACTCATCTTCATCGTCTTCACAATTACTGAATATTCCCTTGAAATGCGTTTTATTTTGTGGTACTTGTCTTTCGTCTCTGTATCCATTTCTTGATTTATGATCTCGGATTCCAATTTTCCAGGTTCGGTAAATTGAAATAGGGATATGAATAGTTGTTCTCAGCCTCGATGCACAAATTTGGTCTCATGTTTGTTTTCAAGAGATTGGGCGCGTTCAACGCATTACGTCTTACATCTGAACTTTCAGATTTCTGAATTTTTGGAGCTTCTGATTGGCCAGCTGCCATAAAAAGTTAGATGACTTTTAGTGACTTTTAGTTACGTTCTCATACGTTTCACCTGAATTTTCAGCCAAAAACTCTCATCTGAAAATTCCGAATAAAGTTGAAAGGCTGGGAGAAATGTTGAAGTACTATACATAGAAGTTGAACTTTATGATTTTCGGTCTGGTTAGTGGTTGATTTATGATGATTAATTTTCATCACGAACAAATTAATACTTTATTACATAAAAGAACTTATTGTTTATTGATAAGTGGGTTTTTATATCAAAAGATTGACTATTCTTAGAAAAATGTTCTCGGAATTGTCCATCGCAATATTGCGGAATTATGTTTTCGTTAAACTTCACATAATCTTGTTGTATTTTATTGTTGCTGATTTAGTTAAATATATAACCACCAGAACTATTGACACTTAATTTTTAATTTAAGGTTATAATTAAAGTTCTATTTTATTTCGTTTTAATGTAAATCCTTTAAATAAATGCTAGCATTTGACACAACAACTTTCGACTGAAAATTCAGATTTTTTGTGCGTTCAACAACCTAAATTCAGATCTGAATTTTCAGATTTTGTGATTGAACGTGCCCATTATTAGCACTTTATTCATCTTAATATCTGCTAATATTGTTGTCAACTCTTTTAAATGACAGTAGGTATCGTTCAGGTTCGTTCATCCATAAATATTGAACAATTTTTTGAGAGAATTTTTTGGCCACGATTTTGTGTTGGCAAAAATCATTATACTGGAGACAAAGTGCTGCCAAATCTACATCTGCTTCAATTAATTTATGCAATTTTTTAACAACTGTCAAATTGTAAGAAATCCTCAACAGCAGGCAAAAGTTCTTTTGCTTTCACTGAAAATAGTTTATGACCGTATTTTTATATTCAACTCGATATTATGCAGGAACTTGTTGCCATCATTAATCCCAATTGGTAGTCTCTTGCAATTTTCAAGAGATATAATAACATTTTTCACATTAGGATTAATGAACCACCTAAATAAGCAATACTATGTTAATTTTCAATATTAGTCAGAAAAGAATAATATCCTCTTGACGGCGCATCAGTATTTATTTGAAAATACAATGCAATGGCTCGCCAATATCATTATTTCATTAGGATCTATGGTATTAATTCAGAGTGTATGGGTAATGCAAAAAAATAGATAAATAAGACCTAATTATAGGGTGTAGTGCAAAATACTAATTACCAGAATTATGATTTAGAATTACCAATTTCAAATAGTAATTACCAGAAAACATAACAATTACCACTAAAAAAAAATCCCTGGTTTGCGGTATGCGGTATGGTATGCCGGATCTACACGACGACGGACAAATTGCCAATATTTAATATTTATTTTATTAAGATTCAGTGAAATAAATCGCCACGGAAACCCCATATGAGGGATATCCCCAACAAAGGTAGATACCAAAGGTCAGTAATTGCCCAAAAATGTCAACGACTGAATTTTAAAGAGTTTTTAAGGATACAGTATAGATTTTACGCACCTCATTCGTGGAATATTCACAACAGAAATTATACCATCTGAAAGGTCTTATTGATCCCACAAAAGATCAACTATAGAAGCTTCAATAACTAGTCAGCCATTTTTGTCAAAGTCATTCACATTTTCAGCACCTAATTTGTGGGATATTCGAAAAAATCTACCATATAAAAAGTTACTTAATCTCCACAAAAGTTCAACTTGTGTCAGTAATTGGCCAGCCATAGATTTTATTTATTTTAGAAAATTCAATTATAAGAAATATATTCAGTGGGCAGATTTTATAAGGTATGAAGGTCATCCTGACCCCATATGTGCGATATTCGCTAAAAAGGATGCCATCTAAAAGGTCATTAATTGTTCAAAAAAGGTCAACTAGTTTCAGAAGCTATAGTCACCCATATACAATTATTAATTAATGGTTAAATTTTGTCAAGGTCTTAAAGCCTCATTTGTGAGATATTCCCCACTTTCGAAGTTCAAGTAAACCCTGATTAATTCTTATCTTAAGAAATATCTTGAAGCACGAAAGCTTCTTAATGACCACTGGGTGGTCTGATAGTATATCTAACCGAACAGTGGCAAAAATCTTAACATCGCTTTGGTGAAAGTAAGATTATTGCACTTGATATTTCAAAAGTGTTTGAAAGAGTTTGGCATCAAGCTCTCTTCTCGAAAATGGGTGTTTTTGGTGTTGATGAATCTCTTCTTCGTTGAATTAGAAATTACCTTTTGGACCGCTCAGTACAAGTCGTTTTTGATGGTTTTATGTCTGATATTCATAAAATAAATGCTGGTGTGCCCCAGGGCTCCGTTTTGTCTCCGACTCTCTTTCTTATAATTCATCAATGATATTCTGTCTGTAACTTCTAATTCATTATATTGTTTTCCTGACTATACAGTACCCTCACCTTTTCATATTTGTTTTTAGAGTCATATTCTTGTCCTTCGTATGTGGAGTTAAAGCGGCAGCCTATGATAAGCTCATTAAATCCTATTCTCGACAGCATTGTCTAATGGGAAATTAAAAACCGCGTAGAATCTAATGCTTCAAAAACTCAATGCTGTCTTTTTGTCAATGAAGCGGAAACCGCTATCCATGAGTGATACTTACATTGAAGAAATCGAACAGGTTTCAGTTCTGGGTATGTGCATCACAGACCACCTTTTGCGGAACGAACACATATCCAACGTTGCCAAAAACGCTGCTAAGTGTTTAGGTTTTCTTCGGCGATTATTCTCTCCTTCTGATCTGGCTGTAATCTTCAAAGCCTTTATCCGTCCAAAGCTTGAGTACAACTCTCACATCTGGGCAGGTGCTCCTTTAACTCAATTGAATCTCTTAAAAAGAATTCAAAATGGAGCTTTAAAAATGAAAGGTGATAGCAGTATAACAGAAACAATTACAACTCTGAAACACGGCCGCCGCGCCGTAGTGTTGTACATATGTCTCTCTCTATTTTAGCGCTATTTCCACACACATGTTCTAGTGAAATAGCCAGATGCATTCCTCCCCTAAAACAGTTCCACCGTAATACTCGAGCTTTCACGAATGCTCATCAGTTTACCCTTGAGCCCCACTTCGGATGTACGGTCAAGTATAGAGATCCTTTCTTTAGCCGCACTACAAGATTGTGGAATGCTTTGCCTCGCTCTATTTTTACCTTCTATTTTGATATTTAGAACTTCAAAACCAATGTGGATCGGTATCTCCTATTAAATGCTTTCCTAGTGCGCCCTAATTATAAAAAAAATTATACCATATATGAAAGGTCTTAGTGACCTCATAAAAAGTCAAATAGTTTCAATAATTGTTCAGCCCTGATTTTTTTAAGAATTTCCAAAGTTTTTTTTCAAGGTCGAATAAATTGTAGAAATTACCAATTACTGAAACTTATTGACCTTTTATGAGGTGTCACTAAGACCTTTCAAAAAGTATACTTTTGTTGCGTAAAACATATGGGCTGCAGATACAGTTGCCTAAAAAAGGGCCTGTGGTTTCTGAAATAAACCCGACGGTCGAAAAAAAAACAAAGCAACTTATTATGCGCTGATTTGTGTTGACAAAACTAACGGGTTTTGCCTTAATAACACATTGTTTATAGGTCTTAATGGTTTTACTGTTTTAACCTTAATCAATGCATGAGTATTGCTTTCAAAATTTGAAATTAACTTCAATTTTCTTTCATAAACATAAAGGCATAAAATTCAAATATTCAACATTTTTAAAAGTTAAACCTATTCTATTGAATAGGAGTGTATTTATAGGTAAATTCTATGAGTGGAAATTTAAACCCAAAATAAATTCATTTGGCAGTGGCGAACGTGTGTCGTAGCTCGTTGTTTGGAAAGAACTGTTTGGCGAACGAGCAATTTTTGTGCCTAACTTGAGGTTATCACTACCACCGGTTGGATTATTTTTTTTTTTTGCTTTTGTTGTTATTTTTTTTTGAATAATTATACCTACTTGAAAATATGGTATCAGAGATAAGAGGAATTTTTTTGTACAGAGAGTTGTGGGTCAGAGTTAATCATTATTGTCAATATAATTCAGAGTAAACTCTTACAAAAGATTGCAGATAGAAATCAGACAGCACTTTTATAAATGAATTGGGTGAGTTTTTTGCTGGAAATATAAAATAAAATTTAGTTTTTTTTTTTTTGATTTGCCAAAATCCACTTTTTTTAACTTTGAATAAAGTTAGGTTTTTGATATATTTAAATTTTCTTTTGTTTATTTAGTTTAATGGTTGAGCAATGGTTATATAGCTTTAATGGTGTTTGTGATTACACTTAAAAAAAATGCAATTAAATAATTAATTTTATTCACACAGAGTGCTTTGTCTTATATTAAAATGTTTACCTAATTTTACTTATTTTTGCTTTTAGTGCGGGTCTATATAGAAAATGTCTCCTTGTTAGGTTGAATAAATTAAGCTGATGGAACTTCTTGTTATTCCATCAAGATTCATTCCCCAAAATAAGACAATTTAAAATTAAAAATCCTTAATTGGAAAATCATTTTTGAATTAATTTATTCATGGCGTATCTATTGTTTCTATTGAATTAATTATATAAATTCTTCGAATTTAAATTGGATTATTGTTCTTATGGGCATGTAGCTGCTGTGAATTGGGTCACTTTTACTTGCCATAACGTCTATACTCTGACAGTTGTATTTATTTGTTAAACAACATTTAACTCGAAAATGAGCTCTGGCTCCATACTTCTATTACTATCTGTAGATATCTTATGCGTATTAAGGTGATTATTTGAAGACCAAAAATCCAAAAACAGAAGACATTAGAAAGTTCTGATATGTGATATCCAACCGATTTTTTATATTTTTGTTTGAAAATTAGATTTGTGCTCAAAATTTCACTGTTCTTACTACTTTTCAAGTTTTTAAGATATAGGTGAAATATTATCAAGTTAATAAATAAGTGTTGTAGTTTCGAAACACATGTTAAGTTAAAAAATGATGAAACAGTCTGACTGTAAAATTTACAAAATATGCTTTTATTTTCGCACAATTCGGTTGTGGAATCTACAACTATGTCTCTGTTTAATTGAAAATACTAGTTGTTCGGTCGATTATGTCAATGAATTCAGTTGAATGAAGAAAAAAAATTTTTTGGGTGCATTCAAAAGCATTCTTTAAAGGATTTTTTCCAAAGTTCAGTGAAATATTCGGACCTCTCAAGTGAACTTTCCAGCAGGATAAGGACAAAACGTGGCATTTTTGGAATGGCCTCCCTAATCCTCCAGGCCTTAATATTTTTGAGATAGTCTGGGTATGGCTTCTTCGTATGGTCTATAAGTCAGGATAACAATTCACGAAAATAAAGAATCACTGAAAATAGCAATAAAAGAAACCTGAGAAAAAAAAATAAACCTTAAATTGTTTTACAAAAATTGTACGTTTCTAAGGCCCAGTTTTTCAGTGGTGAGTTAAACTAGAGTTAGCTAACTCTAGAAGTAAATTAACCCACAGTGAACTGAGAAAACAGTTTTTCGGTGGAGACTATATGCAGAACGACTAAACAAACTCTGTGGATAAAACATCAAAAGCATCGCATGAGTTAACTCACCAAATTTGATGAGTTAACTCGGGTTTAACTTTAATCTCGCACTGAAAAACTGGATCTAAGGGTCAGTTTCACAGCCGACACTTACCGGAATAAGTCGCACTTAAGTTTCCCGTATTAGAACCTTATGCTATTTTTCTTAACCAGCCTAAGTGGAGCTTAAGTCACCAATATCGGAGACTTAAGTGCCACTTATTCAGATAAGTGTGCAATGTGATATGGCACCTTCATCTTTCACATTGCCCACTTTAGTCCCATTTTTCTGACTGTGAAACTGGCCCTAAGACTAATAGAGTTTTTGAAGTTATCGTAGAAAAATGAGGTCTTACTTATTATTAATTCAATAAAAAAAAAGTAAAATATAAAAATAAATTTATTTCACTCTAACCCTTTTTATCATTTTCTCCTCATTTACGTTAGGTAAACCTATTCTATTGACGGTATCGAAAAAGCATTTTTTTTGGGAGAATAGCAAATACATATTTGAATTTAGCGTTATGATAGCTTGCATGTTGCCTCTTCCATATTAAAAGGTCGGGAAAAGGGCACATTTTGAAAGTGCATCCACAAAAAGCTTTTTGCAGATTTTGTTTTTTATTTTTTTTGAGAAAAAAGCTCTTCTCTGTCGTTTACAGGTTGAACCTATTCCCTTGACCAGCACTGTATTTTTTTGAATAGAACAGTTAAAACATTACCCTTCAAAAAACACCTTTAGCGACTTTTGTATGGTCCTTTTTGTTTGTTGGTTCTGATGTATAATTAAATATTTTTTCCAACTCTCATTAACGTACCAGTTTTGTGAGAGGTTCTCTGGTAATAGCTCCCAACTTATCACTTCCCCTCAAAAACACTATCCTTTCATTCATCAATCAAGTAATAAATAAAAAATAAAATATTTTTCTTAGAAAAAAGTAGTTATGGTTCTTATTAAATTTAAAGTACAAGACAGTACAAGCTTCCGGTCTTTTGTTTTTGACTAAAAATTTAAAAGAGCATTGAATTTTGAAAACGAAAATAGTACTTAACTGCGTAAGATTTAAAACAAAATTAGTTTGAATTTTCGTTTTTAATTATGAGTGTAAAAATAACTTCTTCAAAAACTGTTGAGGACGGCACCTCTCCTTTCGTCCTTCCGCCAGTGCTTCCATCTGGTCAAAACTTCTTCAAATTAAAGTTTTCACATGTACTATAAGTGCACCAAAACTCAATCCGTCGGGTCAGGTTAAAATGCTAGGTTGATGTCACTCTAACCGCCCCTCTATAAGTAATATCTACATATTTACAAAATAATCGATTACGAAATAGTATTTCCGAAGTAATGTTATGCAATGACAAGGACAGAGTAATGAAATGCAAGAAACAAATTGCAATGTGATACGTAAGGCCAGGGCCTTTCGCCAGTATGCATACTTCGGACACCCAAAAATTTGTTTTAAAGTTGCCCGAAGCTCGTTGATGCACACCTACTTTTAATGCCGAGAAACTATTATAACTGTTATAAATTGGCAATAATAACTATATTTTAAAAAATCTCAAAAAAAAATCAGGGAAATATTTTTAACTGAAGGGAAATTATACTTCCCAACTAAATATATTATTATATTATTATAAATATTATTATAAATATATTATAAATATATTATTATATATATTATATTCGATAATGCGAGTACCAATGTAGGGCTTGCTATTTATTGAACTGTGAATTAACGTAGATTTTCTGCTTGATATAGCAAATACCCAATTTGGAGATAATCGTTTGTTTAAGTCGACAACGTCTGCTGATCAGAATTAACTCACAGAGCTTCGTATCATTTATTATAATCATATGTTTCATTCAAAACCGCACTTTTAAAAAAGTTTGTTGCTGAAACTCCAATGAGAAATTTAAAGACGTAAGGCTTTTGATCGTATTAACAATGGCAAAACATCAAACATCGAAAAATTGATCACAAAGTCAAATTTTTGAGTCGTGAACTCACAAAACGTATAACTTTCCCTACTTATTGGTATATCATCATGTAAATAACATTAAAATGATGGAATGAAACTCTCCAAAGATGAAGACATCGCTATTATGGTGGAGGTGATCCATCTTCTCCGTAAAAAAAAAGATCAAAAAACACCAAGGCTTTTTCATAAGAGACACATTACTTCCTTTGTTTCATAAAACATCTATTTTAATTTTAATGATCTCTCTTTCTAAATATATAACAAACCAAAGACTGAGAAAAACCTTCCCACGGGATATTTAAATTTCAATACGGCCGCGGCCTTCTTAATATGCTTCAATGAATTTCATAATGTTTATGCAAGACTTGAAAGAAGCATGAACATTGATTCAATTTCAATGAAAACTCCCACAAAAAAAAAAAAACAGCTGAGTGAGAATTTGACTATATTAATCTATTATGACGGGTAGGGGTGGCCGTGTTATACTTTGGAGCACAAACGATTTATTGTAGGTACATATAAACAAACCAACTCATCGTCACAGTCTCCAGCGAAAAATTTGTGGAAAAAGTTGACTGGATGATACTTAAAATGCCAAACCAGCAGTGCACCATCACCAAAGGTATCAATTCTTTTACGATTAACGACAGCGAGAAACTGGAAAACTATCTGAATAATACAAGAAACGCTACAACCTTTGCGACTTTCTGTTTATGTGGTGGTGTTTGTTGCTTGGTGAAAATGTCAAGATTCCAGCACCACTGCGGCACTGCCATGATGAATTGCACCACAGTGCACTGTGCTCGGTGTCAGCAAAGACCCAGCAGCTGTCCATAAGACATATCTGAACGATACCAAAGCCGATTCTCAAAATAAACGACGACAACGACGGTGGCAAGCGCACCAGCGCTATAGCAGTCCAGCGACCATGCAAAACTTCATTTCCCTTTTGCGAGTGGATTCTTTGGAAAAACTGAAATCGTTTTGTGACATAAAAACATGCATAAATTCTTGACTGTGCTGGAAGAGTGTTGCCATTTTAATAATTTCAACTGTTAACTAAAATTCAAACACAAACGAGTTCTAGAAAATAAATTGCGAAGAGAGGAGGCCTGAGTTCATATCCCTGTTGTATTCCAGTTTATTCATCATATGTGTTTTTCTGCATTTTTTAACATTAATCAATTTTTCAACAGAACGTAAATATAGGCACAGATATCTGATCTCCATTTCATACCACTGCTTTGATATCCCGTAGATTTAAATGTTTACCCAAAAGAAAGCAGGTTTTTCTCATAATCTATTGGTCTTAATGAAAAAAGTGTTTCAATCTTTTCTGTGTACAATTTTATCAGCAACAATTTAAGTTTTAATTCTTTTTCGAAAAATCTGATAAAACTAAAACTCTACACCAAAATCTAGCTCTCTCGGAATTTTGTCGAAGTTTAATTCGGGTCAGTAGAGCTTGTATATTTTATGGCACATTTGTATATCTATTACATAAAATGCTTACTAAAAATCCGAAACTAAAATAAACGGTACACAAATTCTTCTATAATTCTTTTCTATACAAAAATGTGGTCTTTTGGAGAGTATCTCGTGGACCTTAAATAAGCCGGGAATTAGGTTCATATCAGATCAGATTATTGTGTTATTCAAATTCTAATTTGGGCTCGAAGAATAAAACTATAAATTGTATTCAGAGTATATTCAGAACAAGTAGTAGCCGATGGCGTAATGGTAAGTGCGTTGCCGTAGGACTATCATGCCGGAGGTCTGGGTTCGATTCCCAGCTTCGTTCACCTACTGCCTCTTGGGAAGAAGTGACAAATCCTCTTGTACTTCTTGTCATGAATAATCTCCTCTCACCTTAGCCTTTCGGACCAGGGCTGCCGTTTTGAAAAATAACAAATAAACAAAGAAAAATAAGGAACTTAACTCACATTGAACATGTGAACAAAAATAAAAAAAATCAGACTTTGATGTGTTACAGTGTATGTCATTTTTTTTGTATTTGTAATTACTACACAAGAGCGCCTTTGAGGGCACCATTCTTCATTTAGTTCCTCAGCTTTAACACCCGTTAAAAGATTAGGAAATATTTTCATAAGAGGAACTAGAGAAGGACTTTTAGATTTTTTTGTCAATAATGTTTAGTATCTAACACTTAATCATCGAAACATATTCTGGAGCTAATTTCCATACCAAAGCTATAATAGAGATAGATCACGTATGCAACTGACAAAATTGACATTGACATTTAGTACAGATTTATAAGAATGAATACATTCAGACCATTTAAGGATTGAACGCACCAGATGGAATCGGAGATGCCATCTTAAATTTTTTTCTTACATCCTCAATATTATTATTAATGACTTTTTTGCAAAAGTTTTGGATATTTTCGAGGGAAGTAGAATTATAGTGGAGGAAGTACGGGAGTACAGTGAATGCCAGGGGAATACGAATACTCCCTTCGGCAGCCCTGATTCGGACTCGGCAAACAATTGTATGTCCCTTCCATTTATGCAAACAAACAATACGCACACAGCAATGGTTGAGAGTCGCAAGTCACTAGGTCTTGGCTCTCCATGAGCTATCACACATTGGTATGCATCCCTGTTGTTGTTGCATTAGCTAACACCAGAAGTGGTCATGCCTATTTTCTCCTCCTTCTCAATTTTCGAACGTCCGTTGTCTGATAATCCCATCAAGTGTCTTCAAGATCCCAAAGAAACAAAGCCAAAGTAATTGAACTAATTCGTCCAAAACATTGCAGGATGTTTTTGTTGACGTGAATGCTTCCTCAGATCTTTTAACCTTTTTTATTTTTGCTGACATGTTTAACATCTTCATCTGAAGAGCCATCAATTTACTTCCACACTTCTTTGCAGATACTGCAGATTTACTGCAAATTCACGCACCCTACCCTCGGTATCTTTTTATACTGATGAGATAAACATTTGCCTCCAAAACGTACACACACACACACGTCAAGTCCTCAAAATGCAGGTATATAGGAAATGAAATGATGGACTATTAGATCCACCACTTTACGCTCAAGTACAAACTCTACTTCTGATGTTATATTTACATAAAAGTAAAGGCCTCATGACGTTTCCCTGGTGTATGTCAACTTGCATCTGAAATTCATCATATTCACTCCAGGTGATGGGCATTTTACCTTTGTTTTTCTCCCTCGTATACTTCCATGATTATTAATAAATATCAGGAACTCCTAGTTTGCTTAAGTGCACAAGAAACCAATAATTTTGAATACATTTTTTCTCATCTGGCTACTCTGTGTGGTAAAACAAAGTGCAAACGTGATCTATTGCTGATGATGATGTTGATGTTGATGTTCGTGGAAGATTGTTGACCTTTTGCTCTGCTTCTGTGACTACTCGTTGGCATCCCCCATTAAATGTGCAACATCCACTAATTCCTAAAGCATTTGTTTTGTATCTTTTGTACATATACTCGTGTGTATATTTATCTCTGAAGTTGAAATTAAAAAGATGAGAAGATGATAGTTCAACCGTGTCACAATCGCTGCAGCATGGACTTTTGTATGTGGCTTGGAAAGATGAATTGCACTGGCGGTTATGAAGAATCGATGAGGATAATTTTTCCGGTTTCAAGATTATGCTACTGTTTGTTTGTTGGTGATGCGGTTTTATTTTATAGATACTTCTGTTGTATACTGTACTAGATATATTAGTGTGGTGTGGTTTTCTGCAATAATTCTTTTTCCGTACCCAAACGAGTATTCTTGTTTTTATTCTTCTAGTCAAACCTCTTGAAACACATGCTCCAGAACAGCAGAAGATGCGATAGTTGTTTGTGAAAAACGCTGTGAGCTATGAATTTTGATAAGAAACCGATAATGGGGTGTCAAGTCTTTTCTCCCCTTTTTTGTTTCTTTCTGAATGCATGATATAATTACTAAGATAAACTCGCATGTGTGTACGGGTTAAGTGGGTATCTTTTTTCATGCCATTTATAGATGGGCAAATTGATGATGTGTAGTATGTGGAATTTTTTTTCGTATAAATGTCGATACCTACATAAATCGATGTCATGTGGTTTCTATAAATTAGATTCAACAAAAAGATTATAAAAATGATGTAAGTTAGGGTTTAACATTAATATGAATAAATCTGTTGGTTATTGGCTTTTTAAAGACAATGTCTTGTAATAATAATTCTTCCATGAAAAATGTATCTTATCAATGTAATTTTTTTTTTTTTTTTTTGAACATGTGTTAGTCTTTTTGTTATGTAAGTGATGTTGTTGCGAGAATTTATGAATATTTAATAATGGCTTTAAGGCTTAAGTAACAGAATAATGCGTCGGGAGAATGAATGGAACGATAAATCATGCTGTTTTGCTTTTAAATTATAGTCAGTGAAAAAAAAAAATTAATTTAAATATGAGTTCAATGATCTTCAGAACTTATTTAATTTTTCAACAAAATGTGGTGTTATTTAATTTTAAAGATTTACAGAGCTTTCTTAAGATATGTGGGATTTGTATGGTTTTGATGGGATTTCAAATGCTTGGCTCTCAAAGCAGTTCCAAAATAATACCTAATAGATGCCAAGTGATGTTTAACACCCGACCCAGACCAAAGACATTTTAGCATTATTACAAAATCTGTAGCATGTGCGCACCACAAGCTGCGATAGTCAACTGATTAAAAACCAATTGGCTTATCACCACAATTAAATTTTATAACCCTGCATAGAAAACATCAACAACAAAAAGAACATAAATTGGCGAGTTATGTTAAATATTGTACATTCGTACATATGCTTCGGCTGAAGAAAGAATTCCTATATCCTTTATTTTATTAAGATCCAGTTTTTCAGTGCCTGAGTTAACTCATCAAATTTGGTGAGTTAACTGGGTGGGTGGGTGAATTTACTTGTGGGTGAGTTATCTAACTCTGGTTTAACTCATCACTGAAAAACTGGGTCTTAGTAATACAACTGGCTACTTCACAGTAACATTGTTTGTGATAAAAAGAATATAAGTATAAGAGACGTGGTTTAACTGATAGAGCGATTCCCGATTAATCTTAACGCTTGTTTTGGATCTGATCAAGTATAGATGCAAGGAATTTTGTGTTTTTAATATTGGGATTTTAATATTGTAGACAGATTAGAAGGAGTAAACAAATTCTTGCAACGTCCTTTGCACTTTGCACTTTGATGCAGCATTTTTGGTAATTTCGAGTATGTTCCTATTCCATAGTCATTGGGCAGAGAATCACATATCGAGAACTGAAAGTTTTTTGTGTTTCCTTACTGCAAGTTTCCTCATAGATATAGAGAAAGCGGGGGTATGTTTCGTTTTAGCAACATAGGGCAGCATTGAGTGTTGGAAGCATTAAATTCTACTCGATTAAGGATGCCCCATCGAACAATGCTGTGTATAATGCAGTATTATAATGCTGACTTTCTGACCTCCAAATGCACCCATTTTCGATAAAAAGAGCTTAATTCCAAACTCTGTTAAATGCTTTAGAAATATCAAGCGAAATAAAGGGTCCGCCAAATAACTTCTTTTTTTTTTTTTGAAAATGGCGCAAAACATCGAGTGTAGCTTCGGCTGTGTGGCACGTAGCGCCGTCCTGTTGAAACCAAATGTTGCCAATATCCTCCTCTTCAATTTTTGTGAACAAAAATTCGTTCAATATGGCCCGATAACGATCGCCATTGACTGTAACGGCCACTACTTGCTCATTTTCGAAAAATGGCCCAATTATGATTCTGGACCAAAATCCTCACCAAACAGTGACTCGTTTTGGGTGTATCGGCTTTTCAATGTATGCGTGCGGGTTTTCTGTGCCCCAAATGCGATAATTTTGCTTGTTTACTACCCGCCAAGATCAAAATGAGCTTCATCTGAAAAGATGATTTTTTTTGGCAAAATCGGCATCTTTTCGAAGTCGATCGCAGGCCCACTTAGCGAAGCGTATACACAACCATATTCGTTCAGCGGAAGGATTAAACTAATTATCTGTCAAATCAGACATGAGCTAAGTGTTACCATTCACGAAATAAGCACTAGTTGAAAAAAAAACGTTAGATGGCGGACCCTTTATTTGTTTTATTTTATTTATTTACTTAATAATGTTTAGTGCAGTATTAAAAGAAATATAAGAGATCAGCCTTATATTTGTTTTGATGCACAAAATCGATTGATTTCAACTTTTGGTTAAATAAGCCTGCAGTCAATGTCGGATTAAGAAGTGTTCGTTCTTCAAGATATTTCGAAGACTTTAAAAAGCAACATATTTTAGTGAAATTGGTCGATATTTAATTGGAGGGGGAAAGCCATTTTTGGGAATAGGCTGAATAAATGCAGTTTTTCATCTACTGGGAAAGATACCCATCAGAAGAGTAGGATAGATAAAAAAGTTACGCAACGGTTCAGCCTGAGTGGCAAAACACCGTTTTCTAGGGGATTTATTGATGTTAAGGTCTGTGCGAAGGCATTTCATTTCATGAAATGTTTGGGGCACTTTCAAGCACAAGAGGTGCCATATTACTCTCGGGAAGTGTTTATTGGAGCGCTTTTTCTAAACAGCTAAAACATGAGTATTGTTGTAAATAACATTGGGAGAGATATATTGGTAGAATTCTTAATGTTCTAGGCGAAGAACCAACAATTTGTTCTGCCTTTGGGAAATTTAAAAAAATTGTTGCCATATTTTTCTATCGCACAAGAATTTTTTTCCGCTGAATCACAACATTATACAAGAGTTCCCTGCTTGTCGGTACTTGAGCCAATTTACCTCTGACTCATCATCATCATCGTCGGCTCGACAACCGGGGTCCGGTCCTGGCCTCCTTCAACAAGTCTCTCCACCCATCCCGGTCTCGAGCCGCCGCCATCCAGTTGCGCACCCCAAGGCTCCGGGCGTCCTGGTCTACGCCATCTCTCCAGCGCAAGCATGGTCTACCACGCTGTCGTCTACCATAGAATGTACCACAAAGAACTTTTCCGAGCAGGTTCCTCTTCGCTCATGCGAGCTAGGTGCCCTGCCCACCGGAGTCTACCGAGCTTAATTTTTGTCACGATATCTGCTTCAAGGTAGATTGCGTACAATTCATGATTGTACCGTCTCCGGAATCGTCCTTCCTCACATATGGGGCCAACAATTCTCCTTAAGACTTTTCTCTCGAACGCGGCTAAGAGGTCGGAGTGCCTTTTGCTAAGCACCCAAGTCTCTACCTCTGACTAGTGAGCTTTAAATCGTCGATAACTTGACTCCTTCAACCTATTAGTACCGTAACAGCGTAGGCGTCGTACCATGATTTTGTCTAAGGTTTTATACTCTTCGTCCTATCCGGGATACAGCAATAATTTTAAGTTTAAGATTTTAGAAACAGGCCGTAAGACTTTATTTGACCGTATAGTGCAGAGCACTATAGCAAATCCTTTAGATATATGATGAGCCACAGCTGGTTTATGCAAGCAAGATTAAGGCCTGAATCTCAACGGGGCCAAACAGAAGAGAGAAACTCTTAAAGAGCAAATGGGAGAGAGAAAAATTGTGCTTTTCTCCCTCTAGCACCCAAGTCCATTAATTTTATTAATAGAGGAAGCGTTATAAGGTATTCCGATGAGGCGTGTGAAAGCGTTTCGGTGTACCAAAATCATCTCATAATTAAGTAGAATGTTAATACCTATGTTGTGTTGGAAAAACTAAATGGATAATTATGTCCGGTTAATCGTTTATTGGGGCTGCATACGTGATTTTTGTAAATCTCGTCTCAGTTTCGTCAAAATCGACAAATTTCAATATTGCCTTGTCATTATTCTCGTATAGCTAAGTCTTGTCTAGGCAGTATGGCGTTTTTTTGTTAAACGAAAATCGCGAACTAAAATTTTAATCAAAATTGAATAGGTCAATTACTAAAGGCATTTTTCTTAATTTTTAATCTTTTATGTCGATTACACTGAAACCCACAAGAGTCTCGGAAAATTTTAGTCAAAAAAGTTAGTCCTGTCTAATATTCTTTAGGAACACTCAGTCTAGTAATAAAAGACCGAGACGAAACCGAGACCAGGCAAAGATTATTCCCGTATCGTATCAACCTTATTAGTTCTTGGCTCGAGTTGAAAATGAAGAAACGAGTAACTTATCCAAAAAACCCAAAAAGAAAAATAGCTACGAGCCAATCTTACATCAGTTTCGAGCAAACAAATTTGACCAAGTTGCCTACCTATAAATAATGGAAATGATATAGATTTCAAAAATTATATGTGTATACTTAAATTTAAAACCTGCCACCCCACATCCGCCTAAGAACATTCAAGTAATAAAATAAATTTTTAAAATCTTACTTCGCAAATAAATGCTGTGTGCAAAATGGATTAAAATTACATTAAATTTTATCCGAATCGATTAATTTTGATTTGACACTAGATAATGAGGTGAATCTCTACGTGGCAACTTCAAAAATCTCGGATAAAATTAAATCGAAATTTTATCCCAATTCGCAGCCTTTTTTTTTCTTTATTATTGCAGCCAAGCAACATACATAAATACCATCACTTATTAAACTAAAATCATAAAACCTTAGAATATGTCAAATTTCTGTTCAAAATATAATCATCTTATTCTAAAATTTTAATGCTTCCCCACCAACCAACACATCGCAATCGACATCATGTGCACCAAGAGTGTTATCCTATTACAAAATGTCCTTGCATTGTCCTCGAAAATCTTTTTGGCTTAGTTTACTCCCCCAAATTGGCCTACAATGTTTTTTGGAATGTTGATGACATAAATATCAAAAAAGGATACACACACACACATATCTATACATACAAAGCGAAAGGAGACAAAAATCTGATCACACATAAATGCGAGGCTATTTATAGAGGTGGTAGTAAAAGTAGAGATCCCAAAAGTAAGTACGTGTGTAGAGATTTTTGCGGTGCAGCAATGTTCGGAGAGAGGCTTTTCGTGCTAAACTCTGGACAGGGACATTGGACGGACATAAATATATTTCACATCCTTTCAAATGGCGACCGTTTTCGAAATTCGATTTCTGGTTAAAGTGGGTGGGCAATAATTTGAAGATTTATCTACAGCAAATGGCACGTCCTCGTGTTGGTCGTTCTTCGTTGGTCGTTAGTGTGGTGAATGAGTGTGTTTTACAAACTACATTGCTCCGAAATGGCTATTTTTAGAATTAAGTGGGCGGTTGGAAAGTGAAGAACGAAAGAGACGAATATAAGAAAAAGAATTTTCGAAAATTTATTACAGCAAAATGTTCGGGCGGGCGGGTCGGGTCCGGGTGTTCAAATGTTCGTGTTGTGTTGTTTTTGGGCTTTGGGATTTTGTTTGATGGCATTTGGTTTATCCGGCCGCTTAAAATTGACCCATAAAACGAATAGAGCCATTTTAAGCTTTTAAGGGTTTGTTTATATAACAGACTTTAAGCTTAACTCACATCCCTTGGGATTTAAATTTATGATCTGGAACGAAAAGTTTGTTCTTGTTTTTTTTTGTTTTTTTTTTTTTTTGTATTATGACAACCATATTGAAGTATATACATACATACAGCCATTTTTATTTGATGGATTCGTTCAACATAGAAACAACGCAGTATTGAGAGCAATTAGTAGTCGAATGATTGATGACGGTTTCTGTGTGGAAATAAAAACGAAACATTTTTTGATATATATAGGTTCCCCATTTTGATACACATTTTAAGTGAAAATGAATTATCCATAGAAAATCGATTGGGTTAAAAATTAATAATTAAAAACTTCTACAGCTTCCATTTCGAAATATAAAATTAATTGAATGTCATTTGTCAAAGTTTTAACAGGCTATATATCAGCTTTGTACTTTGTCGGTATAGTGGAGTGAGTAGAAGTTTTAAAGAGTGTTTTTTTTTTTTTTGAAAATTTAGGTAAATGGAGAAATTTACTAGAAGATCCTAAATTTTCAAGCCCAATTTAAAGGTAGATATGAAAAGAAACTCTGATGTTTTTTTTCTAAATAATTTACATGGTTTTGGTAGTGGATTGCCATTTTTAGCAAGAATTTAAAAACGCAAACTCTTTTGTAAATCTGAAAAATGTTGAATTAAGCATAACAAAACATCTGAAGCCAATTAATCTAATTAATGTTGTTTCTATTTTTTTTTTTCAGGTAAGAACGTAAGAAATTCAGTGAAATTTTATTACAAAAATCTTTCTCGATGATCTTAATAAGGTAAGAGTAAATACAAACATTGAGAAAAATGTATACTAAGTTTTTAAAACTGTCTAAGACATAAAGGGTTGTTTTTTTAAGAAGTGTGGTTTTCAAGAACAAATAAAACGTATTTAAATTAATGTTATGGCCAAGAATTTAGCTTTATCATAAAGATAAGGGTTTGCCATAATGTTTTCAAAATGATTTCGGGCAAGTGGCTGCCGCGGTTGGCTCAAATAAATTCCAGCCGAGAGGCCCAATTTTCGACAGCTCCAATTGTTGCGCGCGATGGCGGATGCACTCATTCGGGTCTTCTTCGATACTCTATTCCACAACAACAAAAACGTCTTCGGTTCGCCCTGTACGGCGTCTCTGAAGATGCCCATTATCCACTAGAGTAAACGTGGTGCGAAACCGATCCTTGGTTGCTCGAATTTATGCGATTATGTCGACCGAATATTGGACGCAGCGTGCGTTGCGTCGCACGAACCGAACCAATATTTTGGTAATAAATTTGCACGATTTGCAAACGTGGTTCAGAAATAAGTCTATTTATTATAAAATGGCAAACCAAACTGAGCATAAATCAAGTGACAACTGTCAAGAAGACCAACTCCCAAAAAAGGATTGCTAGATTGAAAACCACACGTCTAAAAAAAACACGCTTTCTTTGCAAGTTTTGCATTTTTTATTTTTGATTTCAAATGAATGGAGATTGCCTTCTTTGCAGTCGAAGTATCAAAGTGAAATCAATGAGTGCAATTTTTACTTGCGATATAGGTACTATATGGGAAGTTATGGATTCGTACAAAAAATCGAACTCGAGATTTTGATCAAACTTTACATTACGATGATAGAGAAGTCAAAAAAAGTGGGTCTCGCAAAAACGTCCGTCTGTCTGTCTGTCTGTCTGTCTGTCTGTCTGTTCAACTACAGCCTAAACGGATGGGTCGATTTTCTTTAAACTCAGTACTTAACGTTTTTTGGTCATTCCCCCGACCCGTTTTTTTCTTTTTTTTTTTAAGACCAAAAATAACGGTACCTGTCATACAATATTTTTTGGCCAAAAAAGAAAATATTTTTTTTCTCAGAATCGGCTCTACATATTTCTTTTTTAAAAACGCAAAAAAATTTAAATAGTTATAAGCTGCCGTTAAATGAAAAAAAAAGTTCTGAAAAATGGTTATTAATGGTACCTCCTAAGGAACCATTTTTTTGAATTTCGATTTTCTCTAAAACTATTCAACTGATTTAGACAATTTTTTTTGTGAAAAAGGATTGTTGTAATCTTAATAGTATGGTGTACCAAAATTTTCAAAAAAATTATTTTTCGATTTTTGAAAAAAGTTTGAAATTTTTTTTTTGAAAACTCAATATTTCAAAAATGACCAAGTCGATTTTTATGAAACTTGGGAAAAAAAAGTTTTTTAATATTGTCTAACATATTATTAGCGAAAATTGTGCTTATATCCAAAAACAATGGTACCTCCCATACAAATGTTCAAAAACAGTTGAGGAAAATCTTTTTTTTTCTCAAAAACGACTCCTACGATTTTGATAAAATTTCTTTTGTGTATTGATATTAGTACGAACTACTTTTTTAAAATATGAAATTTAACATTTGAGTTTTATTAACAGTACCTCTCATAGAACGGTATTTTTGATTTTCGACTATCTCACTATCGGGTTCACCGATTAAAATAAATTTTTGTATATAGAAGCTTATAATCAGTTAAAATAATATTGTATATCAAAATTTTAAAATAATATATTTTTGGATTTTTAAAAAAGAATTCAATATTATTTTTTGAAAATTCGATATTTCAAAAACGGGTGAATGATTTTTTTTTTTAATTCAATTCTTAACTCCACATTAATAAATACTTAAAATTTGCGTACCAATTTTTTTTTTCATACATGTTTACAAAATTTTATAAATAAAAAATTAATTATTTTTGAAACCGCTCCTACGATTTTTAAAATTTTTTTCTCATAAATTGAGATTAACATAACTATTAAGATGTTGTACATCGCGTTGGGTTCATAACAGTTTTAAAAGTATTTTAATCAATTTCTTTTTATTTTTTTTTAAACCATTTTAAAGTTTAAATAACATAATTTTCTTTGACTATGTGCAACATGGTGCTATATTTATAATTATTGTATTGTAACTAACATAATAATTCCTTAAACAAATCTAGGTGTGGCAAGGGGCATTACTAATATAGGGCCACATATAGGTAACTAACTTATGTATTTAATTTAGAATCAGATCAGGTTGGTATACCAACCTCTATGGGTAACAATATTATTGATATTGGAAGGTAAGTGCTATCTGCTTGAAGCATAGCTAACCATTATTGAAAACTTTAGGTAGGTAGATATTTACTTAGGTACATAATATGTAATATACCTATTAAGTACAAAACATTCCAAATAACATCATAAATAAAATCCACGATCTAACTTCAAATATACGTAATTACAAACATATGTATGTAGGTACATACCTACATATACATGTACATACAATGTATCTGTATACCAATGTACCTACGTAAGTACATAATAATTATAAATAATAAGTAACGTACTGGTTCACAATCTAGGTAGTTACCCCATTATGGGGTTATAAGTGCAAAACACCGGGTTTCGTTTTGAAATCCACGCTAGAAACAAAAGCTTATTCTACCTACCTTTTCATCTTTAAACCTTTTTGATTTGAAGCAGGATAATCTTGGAATTATCCATCCAACAATTCATGAGGCACTACTGTAAATCATTCTGATGATAACTTAATTATTAATTATTGCAACCCACTTAAGATTTGCTTAATCCTCTGAACATTTCGACAGTATCATTCTCCACTAAACTCCAAGAATCATACCGAATGCCGATTGTGGAATGATTTTTTTATCAACCTAGCTTTTTTATAAACATAACACATGATTTAGTATCCTCTTTGAAAAGGTATGTAACGACGCCGACGTACCTACCAAGGTTCATCGACCTTTCAAAAACTTTTTCTATCATACATAATTGTCATCGCCAGCTGAAACAGAGTCTTTGTCCAAAAACATAAACAAACTAGGTAGATAATGTTGTTAACAGATAAAAGCAAAAAATTACGGTTGTCGCAACTTTCTTGTAAACAAAATAACATATTCTTGCTAATCAAAAGGAAAATGAAAAAGAATTCAAGAAATGGAATGATGTCCTTATGTTTATGTATCCCTATTAGAAGGAGACAAAGGACAATGTGGAAGAATGTACAAAAAACGTTAAGAAGTATTTGGCTTTGATTTTTACTTGCGATATAGGTACTATATGGGAAGTTATGGATTCGTACAAAAAATCGAACTCGAGATTTTGATCAAACTTTACATTACGATGATAGAGAAGTCAACAAAAGTGGGTCTCGCAAAAACGTCCGTCTGCCTGTCTGTCTGTCTGTCTGTCTGTCTGTCGGTTCGACTACAGCTTAAACGGATGGGTCGATTTTCTTTAAACTTGGTACCTAGCGTATTTTGGACATTCCCCCACCCGTTTTTTTCTCTTTTTTTTTAGGACCAAATTTAACAGTAGCTGTCATACAAAATTTCTTGGCCAAAAAGGAAAAACTTATTTTTCTCAAATCCAGCGCTACCGAATTTGTTTTTAAGAACTCAATAAATTTAAATAGTTACAAGTTGCCGTTTAATAAAAAAAATGGTTCCGAAAAATGGTTATTAATGGTACCTCCCAAAGAACCATTTTTTTGATTTTCGCTTTTCTTGAAAACGGTTAAACTGATTCTGATCAATTTTTTTGTGAAGAAGTATTGACACACTCTAAATAAAATTGTGTACCGATATTTTCAAAAAAATATTTTTTAGATTTTTAAAAAAAGTTTTAATATTTTTTTTTGAAAACTCAATATTTCAAAAACGATTTGGTCGATTTTTATTAAACTTGGTAAATAGCAGTTTTTTAACTTTATCTAGATGATTTTTGACAAAAATTATTCTAATAGCCAAAAATAACGGTGCCTCCCATACAAACGTTAAAAAACCGTTAAGAAAAATATTTTGTTTCTCAAAAACGACTCCTACGATTTTCATTAAAGTTTTTTTGTGTGTTAAAATTAGTACTGTCTACCATTTAAAATTCTTAAAGTTTATATTTTACGTTTATTAACAGTACCTCTCATAGAACGGTTTCTTTGATTTTCGACTATCTCAACATCTGATCAACCGAATAAAATTAGATTTTTTATACAGAAGCTTGTAACAAATATAAATAAAAGTGAGTATCAAAATTTTCTAAAAAATGATTTTTGGATTTAAAAAAAAAAAATCAAAATAATTTTTTGAAAATTCGATATTTCGAAAACTGGTAGCAGATTTTTTTGTGAAGTTCAATTTTTAACGCAACATTAATAAATGCTTTAAATTGGCGTACCAATTATTTTTCTCAAAAATGTTAACGAAATTTTATATATAAAAAATTAATTATTTTTAAAACCGCTCCTACGATTTTCAAATTTTTTTTCTCATAAATAAAGATTTATATAAGAAATCAGATGGTGTACATCGCGTTGGGTTAAAACGGATTCAAAGTATTTTAATGAATTTCTTTCAAATTTTGTTGATTTAAAACAATTTACCAGTTTAAATAGTATGTGCAACACTAGGCTATATTGTTAATTTTTGTATACTCACATAATACCACCTGAAACTAAACTAAGATTTGGCAAATTTAATTTAGTTCAGACTATAGAACCACAATGTGATCGCGCATAAGAGCAAGTTCGTGCGACCCAGTCGTGCATATTTTTTTTATTGAAGTCATTAAAGATTGTATTCACAAAAGATTGCATTCCTTTACAACTTTGATATTGAATACAAATTTGAAAAACGTTTATTTAAACTTTTGGAGGGTTTTGTATAAGTTTAAAATTATTCTTTCAAATAATTTAAGATATATATATATATATATATAGATTTTTACTAATTTCCAATATTTCAAAGAAATCATCAAAATCGGAGGCGATTTCCCTCATCCCGTTAGGAGAGTCCTCGGGAGAGAGAAGAGATAGGTTAAGTTAGGTTATAGGTTGATGAGCTGACAGTGGATCTTGTTCCCGCCACAGTTAGATCAATATTGATCCATTGTGGTTCCCTGATGGATTCTAATTTTAAAATATAACCTATGGAATCCTATGGAGTATCAAGCCATTTAGTGGCGTGTATGAAGTTTATTAAATTTAAGATGTTATCACCTGTTGACTTCGAGATTTCTGCTAGATCGTTGAAGAAATAGCTACCCAAAAATGTTGTCCTTATTGGAGAGTTCCGGACAGTGATCTAGGTAGTGAAGGGTATCTTCCTCCAATTCTTCACCTCCGCAGCCTCTGCAGATGTCTTCAGTATACTTAGTCTCATATCCTTTCTATAAGATGAGAGAGAATAGATAGACTTCATCCTCCTAAGATCTTCATAGTCATCAAAAATATTGAGAAAGCTTTTTTGATGGTGCTGAAAAGTATCCTTCAAATCATATCAATGTCCTTGTATCAATCGTAATTTAGCTCAAATTTAACTATTCTATTAAATATATCAATTAATATCGATTACATGTGTCCCACGTTTTTCGTTTGAAATCTTGCAAGTATTTTTCAAAGCAGCTATATATTAAAAATCACAATAACATTCATATTTTGAAGACGGTGGGTATAAGGTTAGCAATCTGTATAGGTATATGGCCTAGGAGAAATCATTTAATTAATTTAAATAATTAAATTTGATCCAACATTAAATCGTCCCCTAAAGAAGACTCTTTCGATTTATTAATTCTTATTGTAAATCGAACTTTTTCACCAAGTTTCAGTAGTAGAAGAATTTCTGTATTTTCATTTTACTCGTATTACTAAAGTACTAAGAATTGCCTAGCATTTTAATGAGCCCATTAACCAGCTATTCTCCCCTCATAATCATTATCAATATAAATGCTCTCGACCCAACTCTTCAGAACACAATTTGATTACTAATTGGCAAATTTGAATAAGTTTTGCTTTCAAACACGAATTTACAATTCATTATAAGCCAAAATGTGGTTTCCTTCAATTTTATTTGCTTAAACCTTCCAATTATGTGGACTTCCAAAAATAAATTCCGTGTAGAAAATTATTATCTTGAGCCTTACGTCAGCTTTACTTTAGGTACCTACGGTACTTGGGTATACCTTACCTACGACCGACACGTTACCATGTGTTACCATGCAATATTCTCATTAAAACAAATATTTTAACCAAGAGCCATTTTTGCAAAAGTAAACTGAACTTCGTGCATATAGTAATATGTAGTATAGCGTCGTTCCAGTTCCGGATAAAACGAATTTATGCATATCTCTCGTTGGCCATGCTCGAAGGCAAACTTCAAAGTGCAATTAATCTTCAACCCTCAGCTTCATTCAGGCGTTAAAATCACACCTGTTTACTGCTTCTGCTGCTCCAAGCTGGGTGCAGCTATAGATTCTTGCTGTGCTGTCATGTTGCAATCCAGTGAACATAATCTTTCCGCAGAGCGGAAGCGCAGCTCCAAGCCCAGACACAGACTCTCTTTCGAAACACATCAGAAGCCTACTTATAACTTGATTTTCGCATCGCATCTATTATGCCAGGCCAGACATGAACATACCCACTTCCATATGCTTTGAGCGGACAACATCGGAGTTGGAATGCGTTCCATTTCATGCTTCTATAGGTTGTGGTGTAGTGTGGTGTGTTGTGCTGTGGTGTGGTGTAGTGGGTGCAGTGCTTGCAGCTTCCAACATTATCAGAAAGCGCAGCATGAGCAACAGCAGCTTTTGTTGATTGAGACATGAAGCAAATACGAATCGGAATGACCGCAATGGCCATGAAATAGGAACTTACACACTCCAAGCACTGTTGGATCTATAGGAAGCGTATTGTATAGCAAACTCCAATCAAGCAGAACGTACAATGCAATGCACGTCAGACGTCACCATTAAATGCGGACGGAAAACGAAATACAGTAGAAGAGGTGAGCATCAGAGAGCAGTTATTTAATGAAACTCTTGCAACGTTTGGTGACAACTCGGTGATATATTGTGGTTCAAAATTGACAGTTGTATACATAGTAGACGAGAGATATTATTATATTCAAGCCCTCTAGACGCACAACAACGCATTAAACTTTCGGAAACGGACCTTTCATTATGTCAGAGCTTATACATTTGACAGATGGATTAATTCAACAAATAGTTTCGGAATTAATGTTCATAGAGGGAAGAGGATTTGAGAAACAATTTTCGGGACTTTGTTGTTCTTGGCATCTGTCATTCGGATGTCATTAAATACAAAACTGGCATTTGACAGATAAAATATTATGCCTACGCCTACTCCTCTAATTGGAAGGTGTGGGCTGAAGCAATTGGTATATTGATTTATTATTTGGTTTAGAAGTAGTTTTTGAATTAAAAAGGGTGTACATATTATGTAGGTATATGTATCTCCTGAAATATCTGAGAGAAGAAGCCTTTGAAACTGTTTGCTTTTATTTTAACGAATGCCAAAATACCAGGCAAATCATGGAATAAATAGATAAGTTGGTAAGAAAAAAATGAAATAACTGAGAATTACCCAAAGAATGTTTAAAGCATGGTTTTGGGGAATAAGAAGTTGCATATACAAAAGAAGAAGCCTCGCAGTTCAATGAGGACTAATGATCCTAGTTAAACCTTTAAAGAAATATTGTTATCAATAGACTACTAACCTTAAAAGAGTCCAAATCCACAATGTCTGCCTTGTCCGCCATTTTGAAAAGGCGTTATATGGCATTAATGCAATTGCCTCGGCTTTAATTGCCCAAAGAGTACCTACCTACTTTATAAAAAAAGACATTTGCTAACAAATATCAATGTGTTTGCTCATTCAACTAAAAAGTTACTGTTAAAGAACAAGGTAGACATTTTGGAGTTAAAAATTGTTTTCATTTCTTTCTTTAATTTAAATTTATTTGAAATATTCATAACATCTTGTCGGAGATTGTTATTTCGTGAAATATTATTTAGGTATATTAATTTTGCATTTTAAAAATAAAATGGAGAAGTGTTGAAGGTGCTCCACGGTCACTTCAGATGAATTCAAGAAAAAAAAAATATGAACGACTGGGTCGCACGAACTTGCTCTTATGCGCGGTCACATTGTGGTTCTATAGTCTGAAATAAATTAGCTATAGGAGTATATATTTTATCCATTTGCCAAATCTTAGTTTAGTTTCAGGTGGTATTATGTGAGTATACAAAAATTAACAATATAGGCTAGTGTTGCACATATGCAATATGCATAAAAGGAAATTATACTATTTAAACTAGTAAATTGTTTTAAATCAACAAAATTAGAAAGAAATTGATTAAAATACTTTGAATCCGTTTTAACCCAACGCGATGTACACCATCTGATTCCTTATATATTATATCGGTTGATCAGAAGTTGAGATAGTCGAAAATCAAAGAAACCGTTCTATGAGAGGTACTGTTAATAAACGTAAAATATAAACTTTAAAAATTTTAAATGGTAGATCGTACTAATTTTAACACACAAAAAAACTTTTATGAAAATCGCACGAGTCGTTTTTGAGAAACAAAATATTTTTCATAACGGTTTTTTAACATTTGTATGGGAGGCACCGTTATTTTTGAGTATTAGAATAATTTTTGTCAAAAGTCTTCTAGATAAAGTTAAAAAACTGTTATTCACCAAGTTTAATGAAATCGACCAAGTCGTTTTTGAAATAATGAGTTTTCAAAAAAAAAATATTAAAACTTTTTTTAAAAATCTAAAAAATATTTTTTTTTGAAAATTTTGGTACACAATATTATTTAGAATGTGTCAATACTTCTTCATACAAAAATTGATCAGAATCTGTTTAACGGTTTTCGAGAAAAGCGAAAATCAAAAAAATGGTTCTTTGGGAGGTACCATTAATAACCATTTTTCGGAACAATTTTTTTTACTAAACACCAACTTATAACTATTTAAATTTATTGAGTTCTTAAAAACAAATTCGGTAGCGCTGGATTTGAGAAAAATAAGTTTTTCCTTTTTGGCCAAGAAATTTTGTATGACAGCTACTGTTAATTTTGGTCCTAAAAAAAAAGAGAAAAAAACGGGTGGGGGGAATGTCCAAAAAACGCTAGGTACCAAGTTTAAAGAAAATCGACCCATCCGCTTAAGCTGTAGTCGAACCGACAGACAGACAGACAGACAGACGGACGTTTTTGCTAGACCCACTTTTTTTGACTTCTCTATCATCGTAATGTAAAGTTTGATCAAAATCTGGGGTTCGATTTTTTGGACGAATCCATAACTTCCCATATAGTACCTACAATATCGCAAGTAAAAATAGATAAAAGATTGCTTTTGGTTCTTTGTTTGCAAGGGATTGGGCCTGGGATCTAAGCACCCCATATGTGGGATATTCAAAAAAAGTTCAATAACTTCAAGAAACTGATAAGTCACATGTTTTCTTATCCATATTTTTTTTAAATTTGTTCAAGTTCTTATAGATTGTGATCTTAAAAAAATATCTTAAAATTTATTTAACAAACCTATAACCTATTACTGAAAATATATGACCTTTTGTGAGATCATTAAGACCTTTCTGCTGGTATACTTCTTTTTGCGAATATCCCACAAGTAAGGTGCTAACCAATCAATACTGTGGATTTCAATAAATCTTAAAAATAGCATTTAATACCACTGGCTGAACAATTATTGAAACTATTTGAACTTTTATAAATCATAAATCAAAGACCTTTTTCAGATGTCATATCAAAAAAAGATGTCATAAAAAAAACAAACAAAATGTTTAAAATTTGTTGCCACAAACCTCCTTTAATCTAATGTTGGTGAATTAAATGTAAACAAATCTACAGGGTATATCAAATGGAATACATGCAATGAATATACAGTGTTGGTCAAAACTAAAGCACGAAATTATATCATTTTGGATAAATAAAGGGTTTTCCAATAAGAGGTGTTATTTTGAATAGCCCGCTATTTCGGTAGCTGTCACTTTTGAAGCTGTCATTTTTTGACATTTGACAAGTAGAAACTACGCCATTAATAAAAATGGAACGATACACGCTTCAACAACGCATTGAAATTATTAAAATTCACTATAAAAATGGTGAAAATTTGGCAGAGACGGTTCGTAAAACTAAAACATTTTTGGGTCGTCGTGAAGCACCTTGTCGGACCGCAATACAGAAATTGGTGGACAAATTCGAGCTGTTGGGACAAGATAGTGATGTGAAGAATAAAACCCGTGCACGTCGCTCAAGAACAACTGAGAATATTGCTGTTGTAGCCCAAAGTGTTGAAGAAAACCCAGGTTTGTCCATTCCTCGTCGTTCTTTGGAATTAGGCATTCCACAAACGTCATTACACTGTATTTTGCATAAAGACTTGGGTCTTAAGGCTTATAAAGTTCAGTTAACACAAGAACTCAAGCCGGCTGATCATCAACAACGTCGTGTCTTTGCTGATTGGGTCCTTGAAATGCATGAAAATGATCCGGAATTTCATCGAAAAATCATTTTGACTGATGAGGCCCATTTCCACCTCGGAGGCTACGTCAACAAGCAAAACTGTCGCATCTGGGGCTCGGAAAACCCAAGAGTTATTGCTGAAAAGCCTCTCCATCCTCAACGCGTGACTGTTTGGTGCGGTTTATGGTCCGGCGGGGTCATTGGACCTTACTTTTTCGAAAATGAGGCTGGAGCAACAGTTACGGTCAATGGATTGCGCTATCGAGAGATGATTAATGATTTTTTATGGCCGGAATTGGATGGTATTGATCTGGACAACGTTTACTTTCAACAAGACGGCGCTACGTGCCACACAAGCAATGAAACCATCGATCTTTTACGGGAAAAGTTTCCGGACCGTGTTATCTCTCGAAGAGGTGATCACAATTGGCCACCGAGATCTTGTGATTTAACACCTTGCGACTTCTTCCTTTGGGGCCACGTGAAAGATAAGGTCTACGCCAACAGCCCAGCGTCGATTCAAGACCTCAAAGATGGAATTCGTGAGGCTATCGAGGACATAGGGCAGCCACTTTGCGATTTGGTTATGGAAAATTTCATGAAAAGGATATGGTCCTGTAAGCGTGGTCGTGGCGGCCATTTGGCTGATGTTGTGTTTCATTATTAACGGCATACCTTCCTCTTTATAATGAAATAAACATCCGATCATTTATCTCAAAAAATGCCATTTTTCTTTGAATATCAAAATAACACCTCTTATTTTAAAACCCTTTATAAAGAAAATTAAAAAAATCTATGAGAATCTAATAATTTTATGTGTTTTCTAATCAAAATATATGAAACTTTAATAATTAACGATTAATAATTTTGTCATAACTCATACCTTATTTAATAATCAACAATTTAAGCCAGAATTCATTAAAAATTAGGTGGACAAAACTAAAGCACATTTTTGAGTTCATAAAAAAATAAATACAAAAAATGTTCTTTTGCTAATATTATGTGACACATTCATTATTTTCAATTGCTGCAGCACATGAACAAGCCATGGAGTCAATAAGGTTGTCAATTTAATGCATATGGATATTATTTCAGGCAATTTGAGATCTTTGAAGAATAGAGTCGAAATTATCGAATTTCGTACGATGAATTTTTAGAATTAAAACTTCAGATAGATTCTCTAATGGGTTGTGATCAGCGTATTATACTGGCCACTTCATAACAACAATACGGTTTTCATTAAGTCAATCTTTCTCAAGTTTAGCGGAATATTTGCGATCGTTGTCATGTTGGAAGGGCTTTCACAACGGCATATTTTCCTCAGCATGAGGAAGCAGACCGTTTGGAAGAATTTTCCGATACATGAAACGATTCATTACACCATTTACCTTGTGATCTGGCCCGTACCCTTAACTGGAATACATCACCAGTCAATAATATGCCTCCACAGTGATCAACTATGCCCTTTGTGAAACAAAGGATTTAGGCGTTCGCCCTCTGGCCTGCGTTCCGTACGAATCCGGCGGATCCCTATAAATTTAAAATGGATACTCATCAGAGAAAATAACCGTTATCCATTTTGCTGCAGTCCAGTTTAAGTGCGTCTTCGCAAACTCCAGCCTTGCACGTCGATTCTTCTGAAAAAATAAATGGTTTTTTTATAGTCGTTAAGATAGAATGCCACCATCAACCGCTCTTCCCCAGATAATCTTGCATGAGATCTCAGCCTTTTTTATTTTCCATATACTTTTTGTCTTTATGAGAGGAACTGATTTAATATCCCTGGATGATACTTTTATCTTGGCGACTGTAAGTTTTTCAAAGACTATCGCCACTATGGACCGTTTTGACATTTCCCAAAGCACGAAATCCAACTTATTTTGTTGAAATCATCGTACGACTTATACCGAATAAACGTTATTGATTCGCCGTTAGTGAAATCAGACATTACTTTTTCTTTTTATCCATTGGAATATTTACTTTGATACTTTTTATCACTTTTTATATCAATTATAATATTCGATCTGAAACGGGGCCTATGAGCCTATGACACATAAATAATTAATTTTTTTTTATTATTTAGATCATGCTTAATTAGAAAAAAAAAAACATTTAAATTTGAAGTAACACTAAATTCACTAAATTCAGGCGAGTTTTTGCTAAAAATAAACCCCATGTGCTTTAGTTTTGTCCACTTACTTTTTAATATTCTGTTCTGAATTATTTGTTGATTTTTAAATAAATGATGAGTTATAATAAAATAATCATTGTGAATTAAAGCCATACATATTATTATTAGAAAAAAAAAATAAAAATTATTATAGATCTTTTGAATTATCTGAATATTTTTCGAAGGCGAGTTCATTTCGTGCTTTATTTTTGGCCAACACCGTGTGTATCTATGCTGGGAATAGACATCTGTATATTCAGTATGTTTTAGTGTCGGTGCCGCCTGATAGTAAACCTTACATACGCTTACTACATTTTTGAAAATTGAAGCAGGTGTGTAAGGAGATTGAGCAGCGGAATGTGCTAAGTGGCGTAGTTTACGTATTTCATATCTCCCACTAACCCATGTACCTATAGACTTGCATGATGTTCAAATCAACTTTAAAGCACAGAAAACGTGGTTAAGAGAGTCTCGAATGCCAATAATTTGCTTGAAGTCTGTGAAGTCTTTCCAATGCAATTAGAGTATTGCAGCTTATTTTTTAACAGGTAGTTTGTGTTTTTTTTTTTTATGAAAAACGGCAAGAAAAATTTAAATAATCAAATAATTTTAATTCAATTAATTCTTTAATTTGTTAGATTTGATTTGGTGTTCCATAAGTATTGATACAATACATATCAACAAAATATTCTTCAAAATAGTAAACATAAAAAGATATTATTAAATAAAATAAATTGAAAAAATATTTTAAGTTTAAATTTGCGTGTTATTTGTCTTAAACTTTATAGTTTTTTAACCACAACTAATTTTAATTTTTTTAATTTTTCGCTACGCTTTTTGGAATTATAATTCCATCATTGGGCTGTTTGGAACTTAAAATTTTTTTTGCACTTGTTGTTGGATCGATCTTAGTACATTTTATTGTGTCATCATCCTTTCCTTTTTTGTTCATCTTCCTTAAGTTGGTGTCGTTTACTTTCTCTGGTGTTTCTTTAATTTTAATTTGTGTTTTAATTTTGTTGTTGTTATAAATATAATATTCTTCATTCATTGTGTTTGCGACTTTTACAGGCAACAAAAAATATTCCATTACATATGTATATGCCTACGCAACTAATACTTATCAATCAGCTCAACCATGCCGAAATGTAAAAGATAGAAGTAGAAAATAGAGGATAATAGAGAAACATTTTTATTAAATATTTTTTTCATTTTGGTAGCTTTAAAAGATATATACGTGAATAACCCAAAAAATAAGACAATAATTCTTCTCAAAAAAACATGGAATGCCTATTTCCGTTATATGATTTTTTTGCCAAAAATATGAAACGCAGTTTTCTTGAAATCACTTTGATCATTACAGGTACGAAGTTTAATCAAAATCGTAATAGCAGTTTTCGAGAAGATTTGAGAAAACAAAAACTGTGTTATGGAAGCTACTCATTCTATAGATGAGATAAAATAAAAATTCGAATTCATCCTCTATAGGAAATTACATAAAAATGCCATATACAAAATTTGAAGCAAATCGGCTGTACCTTAAATTGCAGTGGACGCACAGACCGACGGACACCAAGACGAAGTTCACTTTTTCGGACTTCTCCGATCATCGTAGTGTTAGCTTTGATTACAAGATCCAATTTTTTCTGTTACAAGAAACCCTATAGAGCAAGTAAAAAAATAAAAGAAAGTATATGATATCATTGGTATTAAATAGGCGACAAAGAAACATTGTAGTCTAGCCTCTATAGTACCTGACTCCATACGTGCGCCGCCACACCGCCATAACACACAAGTCACCTAACTTCTGATTTACTCTGACGTCTGACCTCGTCTAAAATACAATTAAGATTGTATAGTTTGCTTCAAATCGTCATTCATTAACATGCAAATTGCGTATAGAATGCCAATCTCATACCCATAGGCTTCATAGTCACTATAAAGAAAAAAGTTTAAATTTAAATACATAGCTTAACTGCTGTAAAAAAACGACTAAAAAACGCATTCAAAACAACAACAACAAAAAAATACCAGATTTTGCACCTCTATAAGTAGGTTCCTTTTATTTTTTTTAACACAATTCATAGATCTGACTTCTGGAATAGAGAAAACATACAAAATAGTTTCGAAAGTAAAAGTCGTTTTTTATACGACAGGCACAAGACATCAAAGAAAAGAAACGAACTTCGTCTATTATTTACTTTGATTTATCTTTAAAGCAATAAAAACTATTTTGTTTTAAATTTGGGTCAGTAGCATAGTTTTGTAGAAAATAAATAAAATAATTTATGGACCAATTACTCTTATAGCTTCTAACTTACCTTAATTGTATACAGTAGTTGAATCGAACTATACATACGTAGGAATTGCTAGTTATAGTAAATTATTTGTATGACATAATTAATCGTCAAGAGAAAACATATTACCCAAAAAATATATGACAAAATCAATATAAGCCTTTTTCCACTGTCATAGTGGAGTCTTGTGTGGCAATAACTGACAAGTAAATGTCGCAATTAAAATTGAAATAATACCTTTTATCGTAAACAACAAATTGTAAATTTTACAGAAAACTATTTTTTTTAATTTTTTCCATACACTTAAGCCCGATTGGGATTGATTTTATTGTTTTAGTTAGTTATAACGGGTGATTTTTAAGCTGGTTTGGTTTTGGCAACACTGGTTTTGACAGCTGTCGTGTGTTTAGTACCTTGTGTCACTGTCAAACAGCTTCAGTTTGGTTTGCAATTTAACCATGGATCGTCTTACAAATGAACAACGCTTGCAAATTATTGAATTTTACTATCAAAATTCGTGCTCGGTTCGAAATGTTCATCGCGCGCTGCTTGTGTTCAGCGATGAGGCTCATTTTTGGTTGAATGGGTACGTAAATAAGCAAAATTGCCGCATTTGGAGTGAAGATCAGCCAGAAGCATTGCAACAGCTACCAATGCATCCCGAAAAAGCCACTGTTTGGTGCGGTTTATGGGCCGGCGGCATTATTGGGCCTATTTCTTCAAAGATGATGCGAATCGCAGCGTTACTGTCAATGGTGAACGCTACCGAGCGATGATAACAAACTTTTTTTTGCCCGAAATGGAAGTTCTTGACTTGCATGATATGTGGTTTCAACAAGACGGTGCCACATGCCACACAGCACGCGAAACAATGGCGCAATTGCGAGGCGAGTTTGGTGAACAGTTAATTTCACGTTTCGGGCCGGTCAATTGGCCGCCTAGATCGTGCGATTTGACACCATTAGATTATTTTTTGTGGGGGTATGTCAAGGCTAATGTCTATAGGGACAAGCCCGCTTCGATTGACGCACTGGAAAGCCAACATCCATGCATTCATTCGTGAGATACCGGCCGATATGTGTGAAAGAGTATGCCAAAATTGGACTCAGCGGATGGGCTACCTGAGACGCAGCCGCGGTCAACATTTGCATGAAATTATCTTTAAACATTAAATTGCAAGGTTCAAACTATCGATTCAAATAAATATTTCATTCATTTTTTCGAATTTTTTGTGTTTTTTTTTTTAAAAAAGTTCTAAACCTCTTAAAAAATCACCCATTATTTAGGTATGCAAAATTGAATGCAAAAATCAAGAAAAAAACTTAATTATTTATTTACTTAACAATTTGAATATTGTCGTTTAGGTAAGGAATCGATGAATGTATTCTTAGATCCCGGCATAGACATGAATCCACATTGTCATTTGAATTCTGATGTTTTTGTTTAGGTAGAGTATTTTGAATACGTTTTCGCGCTTTTAACTTAATTTTTTTTACGTTTATTTAATTCTTTGGCTAAGCTTCATGGTAAGTCCTAAAGTTATAAAAAACAATGCACGACTGGTAGCATGAACTTGCTCTTATATTCAAGTTGATAAGACTCTAAATTTTTAAAACAACTTCCTAAAAGCCCAGGGCATTTATGAAAATTCTATATTTATGGGTGATCCATCAGGAGTTGATACTACCCCAAAATGTTGTTCATTCTTTCGTAAGGGAATACATTTGAAGGTCATAATTTTTAGTTTTCTCTTTCGTGAAATTCACCTTTTGGCCAAAATTTTAGATTTCAGGTTTTATCAAATACCTCGGTTTCTTATGGTTACTTTTGCAAAAAAATATTAAATTTCCTATTTTTTGTTTGTGTTAAAAACTATTTTTCGATAATGTTAAAATCACTTCTTGTTTTTTTAGCAAATTGAAAATATCTACATCTACTTTAAAATTTACTAAATAGTTGAAATAGGAACCTCAGAAACCAACTTGAACAACGGATTAGAGTTGGATTAAGGGAATCTTATTTCTCTTATTTTCAATTAATACTATTTATACTTTTTAGGAGCATTTGTATACAAAAATTAATTTTAATTGGTTGAGTCAATAATGGAAACGTCTAAAATCAATATAATGTGATTATGTTCGCTGGAAAATTGTACTAAAGGGTGTTTTTTTTGTAGGCGTGTGGTTTTTAATCCGGCAATACTTTTTTCGAAGTTGGTCTTTTTGACACCTGTCACTTGATTAATGCTCAAATTGGTTTGCCATTTCATAATGATTAGACTATCTCCTGAACCACGTTTGCAAATTGAGCAAATTTATTACGAAAACGAGATGGCCGCAAACAATCCCGATTTTCACAAGAAAATTTTTTTCAGCGATGAAGCTAATTTTTGGTTGAATGGGTACGTTAATAAGCGAAATTGACGTATTTGGAGTGATCATAATCCACAAGCCATTGTTGAGACGCTCTGGTCGTTATCCTCAAAAGTCACTGTTTGGTGTGCTCTATGGGCAGAAGAAATCATTGGTCCATATTTCTTCAAAATTGTAAAATAACGCTAAAGAGCCATGATTAATGACTTTTTCGTACCTGAATTGGAGGATGTTGATGTGGACGACCTTTGGTTCCAACAAGACGGCGCAAGGCGCTACATGCCATACAGCCAACGAAATAATCAATTTATTGAATAAAACTTTTGGTGAGCGCATTATCTCGCATCGTGGGCCTGTGGCGTGGCCTCCAAGATCGTGCTATTTAACACCGCTGGAATATTTTTTGTGGGCTTATGTGAAGTCGCTTGTCTACGCAGATAAGCCCGAGACGATTGACACCTTGGAAGAGAATATTCGGCGCGTTATTGCTTATATACGGCCCCAATTGCTGCAAAAAGTGGTCGAAAATTGGGCCTCTCGGCTTTAATTTATTCGAGCCAGCTGCGGTGGCCACTTGCCCGAAATCATTTTTAAAACATATACATAATGGCAAACTCTTATCTTTATAATAAAGCTCAATTCTTGGCCATAACATTAAATTATATGCGTTTTATTTCTTCTTGAAAACCATACATCTAAAAAAACACCTTTTATAATATTTTGTTGGTTTCGTTTTGTTTGGCACGATGGGGCGATAAGGTCTTTTTTTTTAATATATTATATACCTATATAACTCATGGTGTTTTAAAATCATATTAATCTTTGGTAAAAGTAAAAAAAACATTAAAAACTAACGAAGTTAAAAATCAGACATATCGTTAGTAGGTAATTAGTTTTTACAGAATTTTTCAGATATTTTTGGAAAATATAGGTATTTTAAGCATTTTTTTATTTCACTAATCAGATTATCAAATATCGCAAGGCCGATATACATAGCCCCATTTTGTCCTGCTACAAAGCGATTAAAATGTAACCAAAAGTTGTCGTTACTTTCCAGATTGTAGGGTTTTACGTCGCCAACAAAATTCACTCGACCTGACAAATTGCTGGGTAGGATTCCTTGCACAAGCTAAAAAACGAACAGTTGTACATTGAACACAATTCGCTGGTTTACTCTCTTAGCCATCTTTAAGTGTATAGCATAAATGAAATAGGATTCTATACAAAAAAGCCATTTTTTTCGACAATTTTTTGCAAATATTTATAAAACTACTCTATATGATTTTTAAATTTAAGTTTGTTGTGTCTGAAAACACCTAGACACTTTATATCTGAAACCATTTGAATTTAAACTTTATCAATTAAAATTTCCTCATAAAACTACAATTTAAAATCATGCGTTTCGTTTTTTTTTCGTATTAAATTAAGGTTTATTATTTATTTAAAGATTCAAGATCCTGATATACAGCAATTGTTTCATTAAATTAACATCGCTACCAGAAATGTACAACAACGCGTCACGGGTAAACATCAGTCTCAGTTTTGCCACCCAGAATAATAAATTTTGAGGTTGTAATCAAAACTAACACTACGATGATCTTGAAGTCCGAAAAAGTGGGTTTCGTCATGCCGTCCGTGCATAGAATTTGAGATAGTATTTATTGTGACTCCCAAGAGGAGAAATTTGAATTTTTGTCTATGTAAGCTCACCTGGAACGGATAGCTTAGCTGCCATATAAATTTATTATTTTTTTTTTTCAAATTTTCTCCAAAATAGCTCTAACGATTTTTATTAAACTTCGTACCTTCGGAATAACTAAGATAATTTGAAGAAAACTGAGTTTCAGGTTTTTGCGAAAAATTCACATAAAGGAAATATGCGAATTCTACGTTTTTTTTTTTGATGTTTTGCGCGTGCCTATATCGTTTCCATCGTTTAACCGCTTTTTTATAATTTTGAAATCTAGTACTTTTCAATAGTTCAAACAATATTACATTCAAAAAGTTTGAAACAAAATTCATCCTAATTGTGGTGTGTTGTACTTACTTGTTTGCTTTAAATAAAAGTGCACAAAAACACGCCATGTATAACAGTTATAATATAAATTTATCTGTTTTTATAGGACGCGACTATAGAGACATGCCATTGTATAACAGTTATAACCAGAGATCAGATATATCTAACTGTTAACCTTAATTTTCAATTGGTTTCTCTCTGAGAGTTAGAACATTACTTTAAAAAGAATTGGGTTTCAGTTTGAGATTTATTAAAAAAAAAAAGATTAAAAAAATTTATGTTCGATTGAGAGTTATTTTTTATTTTTAAAAATATCTCCCAATGGTTGAGATTTTTACGAAAAAATAAATGTAAAAGGTCAACCTTTTTTTTCGCCATTAAAAGTGGGCGTGCGTTAACGAGCTTCCCGCGACTTGAAAAAAAACTCTGGGTGCCTGAAGTATGCCCACCACCGGCGACTTTTTTTCTTTATCACATTTCGTTATGTATGTATGTCAAGTTAGCATTGCCGCTTAAAAATTTTAAAGCCAGACACGCACATGCAACTAAACAGTTTGGTTTCGATTTTGAGCACTATGGGATTATATGAGAGTCCGCACATATATAAACCGGCGCGTACTCCCATGTTTAGTTGCATGTGCGCGCCTGGCCTAATGATCCAATAATTGGATTAACTGTAGTGAATTTATCGTAAAATAAAAAAATATGACGCAATTGTTTTTTTTTTTTATCTCAAAAAAGCTTAAAATTGCCATTACCATTACCACGTCTTAAATTTGCTCTCCTTTTTTTCTTGAGTGGTTCTTTGGTGTGTATGTTTGATTAAATTGTCGCTCGATGCCTTTAAACAAGTTGTGCCATCAAAAAATTTGTCGCGCTCTTTTTTCTTATAATAATTCCTTAAATTTGAAAATACCTAAAAATAGCATTTTTTCAATGAATACAGCATTACCACAAATTTAACTAATTTTATTTAAAGACATCTTGTGACAATTATTTGAACAAACTCCATACAAAAAAGCCACACAGGAGAAAAATAATAGCAAATTGAAGATGTGGTAATGCTGGATTCATTGAAATATGTAATTTTAAGACTTTTTTTAGAATTAAAAAAAAGAATCACAACAATTTTTTTTTCTTTCACTACAAATTTACGACAAATTCACGACAGTCCATCCAACTGTTGGATCTTTAAAATTTTGAAAGGGTAATGCTAACTTGGCACACAACATTTCTTTGTTCATTATAGAAAATTAATGCTCAATTTATCTCTAGGTTTACCCTCATTTACCCTACTGAAATTTCAACTGCCATAAAATACATATTTTATTTTAAAATTTTAACTTTATTCTGGTGCAAGCGGTCTTTATTTCATAAACAAAGGAAACAAGAACAAAACAACAATTTTGTCTAAAAATGCTTAAATAATTAAATTTTACGCTTGAGTTAACCTGCACGGTCACGGTCATTAGTATATTACTGATGTGAAATTAATTTAAAATGGAAAAATATCGCTTAGGTAATGAGAATTTTCCTGTAAATTAGACAACGTTCGTTGTTGTCACAGTTTTTTTCTCCCCCATTTATCGAAACTCTCATTTCGAATATAGAGTTGCTGCAAATCACAATAAAGTGTCTCATTAATTTTGGTATTTTTTTTTTTTATTATTATTTTGTGTATTTATTTATGAGCTTCGTTTTCGTTGTCTGTTTTATTGTTTGCATGGCTTCGCTATTTGATTTCGAGGCGGAGGAGTTCGTTTTATTTTTGGAATTTATCTGTCGAAATTCATCGTATAATAAATTGTTAATTATAGAAAAATAGATTAGCTGAATTTTGGTCGTTTTAATTTATATCGATATTTTATTGAACGAGAATTTATTTTGGAATTTTTCATTACAATAAAATAAGTGATGTTAATGACAACTTATATACAGTGTATGTTAGCTCTGTTGCAGCAATAGTTAAAAGGCATGTACCTTTTTGTGATGTTTCAATTGTATTTGTGTCCCTCTCATAATCTCTTTGCAGTGATAGTTTTCGATAATCTGATATGACATTTATAGTACCTATCAAAAAGTTTGTGTTCCATGTAAGGGTAGGTGTTTCTAACTTCCTCGATTAAGGCAAGAAATATGCTGTTTTACATGACTATTTATTGCCACAATCGTGTTTCATGACAAACAATTTATGTAAAGTGGTAGAAAATATTATGATTTGTCATTCGTTAACGTTGACATTTGTCTTGTGTTAGAATATAGACCAAGAGCTTATGGATTTATAGGAGTACCTCTGCCTACAAGCGTCTGGATAGAATACAAAAGTCTGAGAGTTTTTTTCTAAGCTTCTAATGGGGCTAATGGATTGTTGAAAATTAGAATTGTATTTTTTTTTAAGTCAGGGCTTCATTCATTGTTGAATTAAATTATGGTAATTGCGGGAGAGATGCCGCGCTTTTTTAAAATTCCATTTTACGATTTGTTATAAACAAAAATCATATTATTTTTTGTATGAAACTTAACAATAGATATGTTATGAACCATAAAAAATGACTTGACTTACAAAAAAAATTAATTGTTTAAATAAAAATTATCAAAAAAAAAACAATACTGACTTCGGCGTCCCTCCCAAAAAGTGAGGGAGAGATGCCACAGTGTGAGAACACTGTAAAAAAAAGATTGATTTTATCCAAGAAGCATCATTTTTAGGTTCTTCTTCACGTTCACAGTCAGTACAAAAGAGAAAGTCAGGATGTGGTACCTGTGGATATAAAAATGGAGAAGTTAATTGATCCATTGTCACAGAACAGTCTGATTACGTGAAAAAGTGTTCTAGAACTGCTTGTTGATTGGAAGGGCAAGAATCGCAAGATTCAAGATGCCCCACTGCCATCAACAGAAGTTGTTTTCTCGCATGCTTTCTAGTCTAACATCAACTTAACGGTTTTCTTGGCATTTTCAATTGAAAAAAAATATATACTAGATAGTATTTTTAGTATGCGGCATCTTACCTCGCAAAAAGTGCTGCATCTCTCCCCGTAGTAAGGGGGAAATGCTTCACCGTGCCATACAAGTTATAAAAAAGCATAAGTACCAAAAAATCACTTGAGCCTCTTCAAACAAAACCCCATGTTCACCTAAAATACTTACTTCCCACAAAACAGGTTTTTACTGCCTTAGGCATCGATTGCTTGCCATTAAAAATTCTATGCAACGAAAGGGTACGTAAAACAAGACAGAGTGGAATAACTTCCGTTAACTTTTATAAGTAACCATTTTTTTGCTATCGTTTGTATTTAAAAACATAATGAGCAAAACACAAAACAAACTTTTGGCACGGATAACTACAAACATGCTTTTGGAGCCATGCGGCATCTCTCCCGACGCGGCATCTCTCCCGCGATTACCCTATTAAAAATGGGAACTGATACTTTGTTATGTTGCCTTAGTTTAAAAACCTCAATCTTAATAATCAAATAATATCGATCGGAATAGATCGGTTCTTTTTCGGTATTTTTCTTTGCGATTTATTTTTTTTTTTCAAAATCTGTTGCTCATACGAAAAATGTGTTTTAATATATGTATATTGTGTCGAATTGTATAAGCTTAACATTTTGATTGTAAGTGTGAACTAAGTACTGCCATTTTTGATTTTCAAAAACAAAAAAGTTGTTGCTCTACTTGTGACCCCTTACGCCGTAATTATTTAAACAAATCCCAAATTCGCAAATTTTACGGGTAATTTTTTGGTTTGCAAAATTGCAATTTTCTTAAAAATCAAAATTGCTCCAATTAATACTCAGTTTTTGGTCCTAAAAGCGTAATAGATAAAAAAAAAATTGTGTGAGTGCTGGGACTCACGGTTAATATGTGTAAACATTAAGATTTTTTTCACTGAACGCACCCATCCTCGTATGAAGATCGTAACGTTGCACACCGTAACGTTGCACGACGTAACTTTGCACATGAACGTTCACATTTTTTTTTACTCTACCGCCAGCATAGATGTTTACACATCAAAAATACACATATTTGCTACTTTTACGGCCGACACTAAATTTTGCGAAGCCAAATGTTTAACTTATAATCGTCCCTTCTGTTTTCTTATTCTTAAGCTAGGTATATGTACCTTTAACTCAAACGACACATTAAATGATTCCCACCTCTGTTGCATTAATAACGGGTGATTTTTTGGCTGGTTTGGTTTTGGCAACACTGGTTTTGACAGCTGACGTGTGTTTAGTACCTTGTGTCACTGTCAAACAGCTTCAGTTTGGTTTGCAATTTAACCATGGATCGTCTTACAAATGAACAACGCTTGCAAATTATTGAATTTTACTATCAAAATTCGTGCTCGGTTCGAAATGTTCATCGCGCGCTGCTTGTGTTCAGCGATGAGGCTCATTTTTGGTTGAATGGGTACGTAAATAAGCAAAATTGCCGCATTTGGAGTGAAGATCAGCCAGAAGCATCGCAACAGCTACCAATGCATCCCGAAAAAGCCACTGTTTGGTGCGGTTTATGGGCCGGCGGCATTATTGGGCCATATTTCTTCAAAGATGATGCGAATCGCAGCGTTATTGTCAATGGTGAACGCTACCGAGCGATGATAACAAACTTTTTTTTGCCCGAAATGGAAGTTCTTGACTTGCATGATATGTGGTTTCAACAAGACGGTGCCACATGCCACACAGCACGCGAAACAATGGCGCAATTGCGAGGCGAGTTTGGTGAACAGTTAATTTCACGTTTCGGGCCGGTCAATTGGCCGCCTAGATCGTGCGACTTGACACCATTAGATTATTTTTTGTGGGGGTATGTCAAGGCTAATGTCTATAGGGACAAGCCCGCTTCGATTGACGCACTGGAAGCCAACATCCATGCATTCATTCGTGAGATACCGGCCGATATGTGTGAAAGAGTATGCCAAAATTGTTCTCAGCGGATGGGCTACCTGAGACGCAGCCGCGGTCAACATTTGCATGAAATTATCTTTAAACATTAAATTGCAAGGTTCAAACTATCGATTCAAATAAATATTTTATTTATTTTTTCGAATTTTTTGTGTTTTTTTTTTAAAAAAAGTTCTAAACCTCTTAAAAAATCACCCATTATAATTTTAACTTTCTTATTCTTCCCAAGAAAATAATATCGTTGTTTACGAGCACGATAAAAATACACATCTTGTTAAAACGAAGGTGTTCAAATCCTTAAAGGTACCTACGCAATTAAGTTAAAGACATTCTCATCATTAAATTCCTTCCAAATTTGGTATACACCTACCTAGGTATATGGTAACCTATAAATCAACTTTGTTATGAAAATTTATTCTCAGACTCTGTGGCATTATTACCCAGATTATTGCTTTTATAAAACCCCAATAAAGAAGAACAAACATTCATACAATCACACCAAAAATCCTTTAAAAAAAAATATCCCCTTCTTAGCCGTTTCTCATATAGTAAGTAGGTACCTACCTAACTCTATTAAATCCAAGGCGATTATTTAGCAAAAGAAAAAAAATGAAAAGGAAAAAATAAATTCAAACTAAATTGCATCACTTTCTAAACCGCATTTAATTTCAATAGCCTCAATTAAATGGAAAATTTCCTTTCTCATCATTACCATTTATTCCGGTTTTGTTTCTTTGATTGCAGATGACAAGATAACCCAAACACCAAGCTATAAAAAAAAATCCGCAACCACCATTGCAATACTTATACCAATCATAAAATCGGGCGAACCTCTATACCCGGACAAGAAAGGACGACGAGGACCAAGACGTCCGACAAACCTGACGAACAGAGAAGAACAAGACTCTAAAAGCTAACCCGCCAATTTTATCCGACAAAAAAAAAAATAAAGGCCAAAAAAGAACACATTTCATATCCCAGCCAGTTTCATCATTGTCCCAAAGTAAACAAAGGAACAAAATCGATAAGCTGAAGAAAAAAAAAAAAAGAAAGAAATCGCAACCTACCCAGACGGACAAAAGATAAATAGATATACCTACCCACTCTGCTGAGGCCTCGACTGGAATTATACAAACAACAAAAAATGAATAAGCTACTCGCACAATCACAAAATTCCTTCTTCCTGGCTGCTGCTGTGCTCGTATAAAAAATCATTAAAACCGTTATACCGTGTCCGTCCATCAACACAAATATTTACTGAAAATCAACTTGAGAAATTTCCTCTGCGCTATCCATCCATCCAGTTTTCCCGAACAAGGATCATCCGTGGAATCCCTTTTCCGAACGACAGCTACGAATTCAGACAGAAAAAAAATAACCCCAACCAGAATATAATTGGACTGGATAAAGATTGCAAAACAGGAAGGGTTCATCTTCTGCTTGACCTGCGACAATAAAGTTGTTTTAACAAAAAGGACATATTTTATTCACCTTTCTTATCTCGCCAGAGAAGAAGGATTACAGGAACCCAGGCATTATTATAATATTATAACAGACAAAGAAAGTCAGTGAGAGAGAGTGGAGATAGAGCGAGAGCGAGAGAGAGAGAGAGAGAGAGAGATAAAATGAGACTTCCGTATCGAAATAAGAAAGCCACCCTGTGGGTCATGTTCGGGATAGTTGTTGTCACAATGTTTGTGTTCAAATTTACGGAGCTGCGTCCGACGTGTTTGTTCAAGGATGACCAAGAGTCTGTCATGGTCAGAGAAGAGGTGAGTAAATTTCCATTTAAATTTTGCATTTTGAAGTTTTCTATCTTGTTTTTCATCGTCGCTGCTCTCAGGATGATAATTTTTTATCCTTGTGGCTCTTTCGTCAGCTCGCTCCAAAACAACACCCCCACCTCCACCCCCTCTCTTTTTTACTCTAAGTTTGCAAATGTTATTTTCGGGGTGTATTCTTCAGTACCTTGTTTGCAAAATGGTAATTGAAAATGTGTCAAGTTGAGGGAATTTTTTATCTCTTCTTTTTTTTTTGTTCTTGTTTGTTTTTCTCGCCTCCTTGTATTTGCCTTGCTTTCGGTAGCTGATTCTGTCAGATTGACTATATATTTTAAAAACGAGCTGACAGTTTTATTCCTTTTTAGCTTAGCAAACTGAAAGAAAACCAATGAAGCCAACCGGCAACTTTTGAGAGACAGCAAAAGCAATCTTATGAGCAAAAATCTTGAAAAGCCGTTAGATGTACCTGGAGTATACCTGTAATTGGCAACTTAAGAGATTATAAGGTCTTTTATTTATTTGAGATGGAATTTTTTTTAAAAATATCCAATCTAGTTTAATTTTTATTATCGAAAACACTGCTTGGTAAGCTATCACAAACAAATTTTCTGGGAAAGAGTGTTATAATATTGACGAAGCAGTTAATCAATTGTACACCATCATCTTTAGAAAAGACTGATATTAATAAGGAAGTTACTCTAGACGTGCCTTTGGGAACCCAGAGTTTTTTTTCAAGTCGCGCGAGGCTCGTTAACGTACTCCAACTTTAAATGGTGAACAACTGTTATAACTGTTATAAATTGGCATGTCTCTAGACTCGTCCTTAAAAAAAAACCTAATACTGACCAATTACTAAAATTAGTTGACCATATTTGACCAATTACTAACTTTTTTTTGCGAATATCCCACATATGATATAATATTCTTTGCGAATATCCCACAAATGAAGTGCTAATAACAGCTGATGACCTTGAACAACTTTAACCATTGATTCAAAATCTTCTATGGCTGACCAATTTCTGCATCAAGTTGACCATTTTTGACCAATTTCTTACTTTTTTTGCGAATATCCCAAATATAGCGTGCTAAAATCCCGGAGCCACAAAATTCTTCTATTAAAATTTAAAAAAATAAGTGTTCACCATTTAAGAGGTCATTAAATGGTCAGAAAAAGTCAGGTAGGTTCAGTAATTTGTCGTTGAGATTTGTAGCACCTCTTTTGTGGGATATTCGAAAAATAATAAAACATTACAAATAAACATGCCATACATCTACCATAACGGAATTCTGCCCCCAACCCAAAAGAATTATTGTCTAAGAAGTCTATTGCGAAATCGTATGCGCCTAAAAACTTATTCAAGGTCAAATGTCAAAAATATCGGTTTTTCACATATAATTCTTAAATGGTAGATGCTATCGAAAAGTACTTCATCAAAAACTTATAGAACATGTAATTCTAAACAAAAACGATTATCACACTTTTCTTCCTTTGAAGTTTAGAAGATATCGCCATTTCAAAAAAAAAGTAAAGTTACGAAAATATCTGTTTTTCGCTTATAACTCCCAACTGTAAGCGAAAAAAAAGTATGTACGACTTGATCGCACGAACTTGCTCTTGTGGTTAACAACTGTGTGTTACCCCGCATTGAAGATGCATAATGTAAATGTTTAACGAAAAATATTAAAAGAGTCAAAAGTACTAAAGAATTGATTTTTTTGTTAATTATAAAAAAATGTTTTTATAAAATTATAAATGCATTATTGTTTAAACTATAGGGAAGCATTAGATTGCAAAATTATAACAAAATCGGTCAAACCATGGCAAAGATTTACGCGAATAACCAAAAAACTAGACAATTTTCTCAAAAAAACGTGGAATATCTAATTCTGTTATGTAAATTTTGTTTACAAAAATCTGACACCCAGTTATTTTAAAATTGGTTATTGCAGGTACAAATATTAATAAAAAAAGTTTTCGATAAAATTTATATTATAAGTCGCTAAAAAAAAATTCAACAGAGATATTCCTACTCCAAAATGGTTAAGTGTCGAAAATATCGGTTTTTGCATACTACTCTTTGAGGGTAAATTTAATGGATTTTTTTTTTACAAAATTTTTAGTTTATTTGACTTTTATAAGAAAGAATTGACATTGTTTTCTAGCTAATATAATTCAAAAAATATCATTTTTTTTCAAAAAATTGGTCAAATTAAAAAATACTGGTTTTTGTTCTTTACTTTTAAATGGCCAAGTTTTATTTATACTCACCTTATAGGTTTTAATATTTACTATGCAGGTACAAGAAATTTTATATTACTTTTTTCCATAAGAATCATCAGTGACAAGATATTCTTAAAAAGCGTACAACTGGTCAAGGTATACCTACGTGAAAAACCGATATTTTCGATATTTCATTTTGAATTGTTTAAGTATTTCTTATACCAAAATAAAGATATTTGGGTTTATTTGGATTTTTTCCGCAGTGAAAAGACATTTTGTATTTTTAAATTACAAGGTTGAGAAAAGAGGTGCTTTCCAATTGAAGATTTTTTTAAAATTAAAACATTTCTTAGCACCCCACATGTGGGATATTCACAAAAAAAAAAAAAATAAGTAATTGGTCAAAAATTGTCCACAAGTTTCAGAAATATATCAATCATAGAAAGTTAACTGTGACCTTAAAAAAATCACTTCAAAAATTCACAGAAAACCTTTAACTTTTATATACTTTTCTTCCGAATATCCCACCTGTGGGGTTCTCAGATCCCTCAGCCAAATAAAGTAGTATTTATACCTCGTATAAACTCATTTCCATTTAAATACAAAATTAAATTACGAAAAGAGTTCTCTTAAGTCAACGACTAGGTATACAACTGGTGATTAATTTGTTTTGAAGTAGCTCTTACTATATTTGAACCAACAACCTGCTTTAACCAAATGTTTATTATAACTTTCTTAATAAGATTTCACACTGATTGTGACACCCTCTCAAAGTTTGTTTGGTTTTTCTAAATCTTTGTAGGCAGCACTATATTGTTATCTTTGTAGAAATCGATTTGCCTTCAAAAACATTCACTATTTGTCTTCAACTTCAACTGTTTATATAGTATATAATGTATTTGGGGTATGGCCATAATTCCTATTTCCAATTTAGCTTCCTCTGGAAGTAAGAATGATTATACAAAACCACAAAGGACATGACAATTTAACTGCCTGCGTTTTATCTCCAATAGAATTCTCCTTGTTATTGTTATTGCTTCCTTCCTGTCTTCTTACATACATATCTATAATCCCGATGGTCAGAGCCCACTTGAACTTTCCTCTACAAAATTGCCTTTTGCCTCAAAGCCCTTTCAAAGTCACATTTGGTTATGGGAAAAACTTTCCTTCTATATAGACTTCTCTGCCATAGAAACTTTTGCTCCGCCCCCTCACCCTCACCCTATACCATCAACCAACTTCAAGATCTTGCCACTAATTTCTTAATCAAATTTTCCACACTTGCCCACAAGTTTTATCCAAGTCGCAGTGACATACATTCTCTTACTGAACGGAGTGGTGAGGGAGGGAAACAAAAAATTTAGGAAATCCTATCCAACAATTACGGTAATTGCCAATACCTGACAATGGCTTCACCGTTCACCCTTTAAACTCAAGCAGTAAACTCCTATCGTGTATTTTTTCTTCTGTCTTTCTCTCTCTAGTAAGCAAAAAGTGACTTTGAAGAGAATGTTTTTTTTTGTTTCGGAACAATGAATTGTCCACCAGGAACTTCCCTTGTGTGCCAAAAAAGAGGACTCCTTTTCTCCATTCGGTTCCACTTGAAAAGTTCAGTAAATCTTCTGTAAGGATAACTTTCACAAGGTAACCTGAAGTTGGCTTCCCTGTACTGAACTTAAACCGAATCCATGTTAAGAACATCCATCTTCAAGTTTCAAGGAAAACCGCACAAAAATTACAGGGTGTATAGGTACCGAGTCATAGGATAAACCTGAGAAACTAAGAAAATTATGGTTGCTATTGAAATATATACTTTCTGTGGTCAGTTTGACCTGTGGTGTTCCAGATTTTATTAAATTTTTTTTTGAAAAGTTTACTTCGGAGTTTGGACATACCTTTAAGTCCGCAGATATAGTAGGCACATAAAAAAGAAGACTAATAAGAAAATAATTTACTTTGAAATTGCGTTGTCTTTCTTGTTAAGTAGAAATTTATCTAAGTAAGGTTTTGTAATAATTTTATCGCAGATAATTTGTTTTTGTAGAGAACAGGTTAGAGTTACTAATTTGCACTTATTAAGATTTTTAGCCTTTTAATAATTTTTAAATGTTTAGGGACTAATAGTCTCTAATAATGCGGAATATGACAGTGCATTCTTACGTGAATAAGTGACACTTAAGTATCCGACGTTGGTCCTGTAAATGCCACTTGCCCAGACTTTAAAACTGAACCTATCGTCCCAATATAAGAAACTTAAGTGCCTCTCATTCCGGTAAGTGTGCACTGTGAAACTGACCCTAAATGTACCATGTTGAAGTTAAGGGCACTACTGACCCGTCCATGGGCGAAGATTCTTTAAAAATTAATAATACGTTATATAAATCTTAATATATAAAACAAAGTCGGTTTAGTAACACAATTTATAAATAAGAACGGCTGGACCGATTTTAATGATCTCTGTTTCTGTTTCGTCTCCGCCTCGAATAACTATTAAAATATGTAGGGTGAAATGGGGTAAAAATTAAAAAAAAAATTGTCCGATTTAAGAAATTCTTCACTTGTTTGAAAGGTCTTGTTTAAGAAAATGGCTAAGGGATATTATTTTTCAAAATTTTAATACTTGTAGGGTGAAATGGGCTAAAAACAAAACACTATCCGATTTAAGAATTTGTTTGAAAGGATTTCCTTAAGAATTTTTTTTTTTTTTTTGAAAGGATTTCCTTAAGAAATGGCTCTAGGAATATTATATTTCAAATTTCGGTATTTGTAGGGTGAAATAGGGTAAAAACTAAAAAATAGACGATTTATGAAATTCTTTTTGTGTTTGAAGGGTTATTTTGAGTGGATGGCTTTAGGAATATTTTTTTTTTTCAAAAATGAAGTAGTTATTTATAGGGGGTAAACACGCAAAGTGGTATCCTATCTCAAAAATTCTGTTTGTGGTATTTGTAGAGTGAAATGGGATAAAAATAAAACAGTGGTTTTTTTCGAATACAAAAATTCTTTTTGTGTTGGGAAAGCAATAAAGGTTGGACTTAGGGGATCATATTTTAACAAATTTAGCCTTTCATAACGTGAAGTAATAAAAGTCAAAAAATAATATTTTCTGTTGTAATTTGTATCCGAAGCTAGGTTTGTCTACCCGTGCGAAGCCGGGCGGACCAACTTGTAATTATAAAGTCTAGACTTTTTCATGTTAGATCTAAATTCGGCGATGTTTTAGTAAAAATCATGTTTCGACAATCTCACTAACAATAAGATGAATTTGTTGAACTTTATCTTTCGAAGAATAAAGCAGCATTCAAGCTATCATCACACATTATCGTACTTGTACTTAATATACTAAATGGTCATTCACAAGAAGCTGACGTCTCAGGAGCAGTCAAAATGAAGCAAAGAAGTTTTTGCGCTAAGCGATTTACATCTTACAACTTGAACACAATTTTGGTAATGTTCACTTTGTACATGAATCAAAAAGAAATTGCAAATCAGAAAGCAAACATTCTGGATCTTCTTAAAAATAGGAGCTCCAATTTCAGAATGGATTCCATTGATTCTATTGTGGCATTGCCTCTGTCAACTGGTATTTCAAAAAACCTTTTTAAAAGGTTTAAAAGTTAGAAAAGTATCTTTTAAATTATCGTTTACCACGTATATGGTAAAAATTTGCAAAACCGTTCATAATTTCGTTTCATAATTTCTGTGTTCGTTGTCTCACTTGGTGTGACCAGGATTTTCTTTTCGTCCTAATCGGTACCTACTCGTTTTTCTTTATGCTTGACTTTTTTACCAATTAGGAATTGTATGTAATGAATTAAGGCTCTCCCAAACCAACGAGAATACTTTTAAACGGCAACGAAACTTTCGCGATTCGAATCTGTGTGAACATTCTTCCGTCGTTGCATATTTCATGCTGCTTTAGGATTGCCTTTAATATATACCTAAACAAATTAATCATTGTGAAATATGAACATTATTATTTTATCTGCAATATAAATGTCCTTAAAATAAAATAAAACCATATGTGGCTAAATAATATTGGTAATAATATTTTTTACTTTTGTTTTTTTGAAAGCAGTTGGTCACACCAAAAAGTTATTAGAGGTTGAATTGAGTTGAGATTGTTTTCACTTTTTCATATGTATTTTTAAAGGTGACCGCGTTGCAGTGCGAAAGTCATTGAGTCATTGAGAAAAAGAAAAGGTTACTCGTGTATCTTAAAGGCCTAGTCAACAGAGCGATATTTGTAAAAAATTACAACAAACAATTGACCGTTGCGTTATTCGGTGCATTTGAATTCTGAAACTTTTTATTATTTTTTGAATTTTAAATATCATACCACCAAAAAGTATACCAAATAGTTGACACGCATAAAATAGTACTTAAAAAAAAATGTAGACCATATTTTTTTGTTCAATTTTAACACCTTAATTTTGAAGTTCCGACCGTTTGAACTCAAGTTATAGGCTTTGAAAGAGAACCATAATATCGACTTTTTTCAAAGAGTTCACTTACCTCTTCAACGAACTTCGTATATATAATCTGATTGTATTTGATTGATGTTTTCCACATGGCGGTAATTATTTCCGTTTCGATCGGTTTTGAAACTAAGGTTTGACTTAGAAAAGTTTTGTACACAGTTCGCATACCTAGTTTTATAATGTATGTAATTTAAATATCCCTCGTCAACATAAAAGATGTCTCTAGGTTTGCCAGAAGAGGTTCATGTGACGTGTTTTATAAATTAGTCCCAAATTTCAGTTTCAGAAAGTCTTCAACAACTCATCATAATTCTCAAAGCTGCATACCTATATGGTGATAGTGCAAACTTAATCTGAATGCGGTGCTTATCCAAACAGAACATTAGGTCCCCTAACAATCGCTATTAAGGCTATTACGTGCTAGTCGAGAATTTATTTTTTTGGTTTGGTTTTATCCCTAATCTCTCTTATCTCTTATTTAAAAGAACTATTTTGAACATCCTGTTACAACAAATAATTCATCATAATTCTTCCTAACATTTATTATATCAAAAGGCTTAACTATAATAAATGTAGGTATGTTTATTGTTTTAATAAAGTTAATCCTATATCTCTGCTTTTATGACACTTCAAAAAAAGGTTTATAGCTATATTTAATAATGTTCTTTTATTTTTATTGTTGTTTTAGAAGTATGTGATGGGCGAAGACCAAAAAGTCTACTCCTACAACAGGGAAATGCCATTAATTTTTATTGGAGGTGTGCCCAGATCGGGGACAACACTAATGCGGGCCATGCTCGATGCACATCCAGATGTTAGGTAAGTACCTTTACCTAAACCTATGTATTCTATTTCAAAATAAAATAAAAAAACAAACATATAAGACATATAGGATGGTATAGGGTAGGTGTATCTACTCCATTTACTATGTTGGCTACCTTCCCATTCTTAGCCATAATTGTAATATTTGTTCTCAATTCAAGTGGAATCATCAGTTTTTGTTGAACATGCTATTCCAGAGAATAGTTTCCTCTTAAATGTTAGTTCAAGTATAGAGGGTAGCTAGGTTCGCCATACAAAAGTCGTTGTGTATAGTTTGGGTCAATGACGATGCCATTCATAAACGAAAGGAATGCAGGCAGGTGCGGTTCTAAAATTTTGCAATGAGGGGGAATGAGCATTTTTTTAGGATCTTACTATTTTCATTATCTTTTTTCGCAGATATTTTAAAATTTTATATAAATTTAATTATATAGGTATATTTCAAATTTTAAAATTCATCTCACGGTGAGCCTTTCCATATACGGTAACAAGTAAAGTGCTGGGTTTCGGCCTGTGACAGTAAAGGTATTACAATTTCACTCTCAGGGCTGTGTTCTGTCTCCGACTCTCTTTCTCATTTTTATAAATGATATCCTGTCTGAAACTTCTCATCCACTAAACTGCATCGCTGATGACACTACTCTCAGCTTTTTATATTCATTTTTGGAGTCACACGCGTGCTCTTCGGATGTGGATCTTCAACGGCAACGTATGATAAGCTCATTAAATTCTGATCTTAACAGCATCATCAAATGGGGAATAAGAAATCGTGTAGAATTTAATGCGTCTATAAAACACAATGCTGTCTTCTGTCTCTAAAGCGGATTTCACCTCCCTTGCCACTATCCATGAGTGGCACTTACATTATATTTAGAAGCTGATCATCTTGAAATTCTCGGTATGAGCATCACCAATCACCTCTTGTAGAATGACCATATATATATAATGTTGCCAAAAATGCTGCAAGATATTTAGGCTTCCTCAGAAGATGTAAGAAATTCTTTTCCCCTTCTGATCTGGCTACTATCTAAAAATCATATATCCGCCCAACACTAGAATATAACTCCCATATCTGGGTGGGTGCTCCATCAACCCACTTGAGTCTTTTGGATGATATTCAAAGAAAAGCTTTCAAATTGATTGGAGATGATATCATCATCAGAACATTCACGTCACTTGAACATCGGCAGAATTTTTCAAGTCTCTCTCTTTTCTACCGTTATTTCTACGGTCTATGCTCTAGAGAAATAGCCAGTTGCATTCCTCCCCTTAAACAGTTTCACCGTAATACTCGCGCTTCCAGAAATGCCCACCAATTTACTCTTGAGCCCAATTTCGGTCGTACAGTCAAGTACAGAGATTCGTTCTTCAGCCGTACAACTCGAATGTGGAATATTTTGCCTAACTCTGTTTTCCCTTCCCATTATGATGTTCAGAAGCTTAAAACCAATGTGCATCTGCATCTCCTTTCAAACCCACTCCTTTTTTCCTAAGCTTGCGCTGTGTCCACCGACATCAAAAGGGTAGCCAAATCCCTTTAGCGTGCGCAAATTATAAAAAAAAAATGTATAATGTTTTCCTGAAGCATGACCTATCATCCATCCTACAGAATCTCTCAAATATTTGTTCAGTTGATCCAAAAGTTATAGTTTCACCAAATTTTTTGAGTCTACTGAGATTTTAATTGCCTGAAAAACATGTTTCAGAAATAAACTTGGGTTTAGTCCGAAACAATCATGATTTTGCAGAAATTGGCCCTTAATTCCTATAAAAATATATGAATTTATCCGTAATTTTGGTCAACGAACAACTCCAGCCACCAAGATAATCTCAATAGACAACCTATCTGACAAACAGAATGAGCCATATGACAATAAAAGTGAACAGAAAAATGTCCCAAGGGCCAAGGCTCATGTCTAATGTAGCCATCTAGTATATATTTCCTTTAGTAGAGTTTCGCAATTGTGTTAGTCACTTCTAGATGGAGTCCTTTTTAAATCAAAATTTCCATCTTAATGATACTCAAATGTAGCTTGACCTTAAACTCAAGGCTCTTTTCTTGTTTATTTGAAACAAATACATAAGTGTGAAACAAGCCTTCAGATTCCATTCTTGGAACTCAAGTTATGAGACTTTTTAGATAAGGACACCTACCGACATTACTGTTGAATATACCCCTATAAGACCAATGAATTTATTATATAAAAATATTGGGACAAGTATCTACTTTGTAAAATATTATTCTCCAAGACTTTGAAATTTTTTCCCAACTATACCACTTTCAAATAAAGAAAATCAATTTTATTGTGGCTTCAAACACACCTTTAGTATGAATATTTTTGAGAAAAAACAATTTTTTTAAACTTAATCTTTTGGTGTGACATTTTACCTTCATTGTAAAACCTTATTTTTTAAGATCTGACCGTTAGAAATCAAGTTATTAGCTATGTAAGTCAAACTTATCTTTAATTTATGGAAGTTTTTATAACATAATTCTCCAATTATTGGAAGATGATAAAGGGTTTTCCAATAAGAGGTGTTATTTTGAATAGCCCGCTATTTCGGTAGCTGTTACTTTTGAAGCTGTCATTTTTTGACATTTGACAAGTAAAAACTACGCCATTAATAAAAATGGAACGATACACGCTTCAACAACGCATTGAAATTATTAAAATTCACTATAAAAATGGTGAAAATTTGGCAGAGACGGTTCGTAAAACTAAAACATTTTTGGGTCGTCGTGAAGCACCTTGTCGGACCGCAATACAGAAATTGGTGGACAAATTCGAGCTGTTGGGACAAGTTAGTGATGTGAAGAATAAAACCCGTGCACGTCGCTCAAGAACAACTGAAAATATTGCTGTTGTATCCCAAAGTGTTGAAGAAAACCCAGGCTTGTCCATTCCTCGTCGTTCTTTGGAATTAGGCATTCCACAAACGTCATTACAGCGTATTTTGCATAAAGACTTGGGTCTTAAGGCTTATAAAGTTCAGTTAACACAAGAACTCAAGCCGGCCGATCATCAACAACGTCTTGTCTTTGCTGATTGGGTCCTTGAAATGCATGAAAATGATCCGGAATTTCATCGATAAATCATCTTGACTGATGAGGCCCATTTCCACCTCGGAGGCTAAGTCAACAAGCAAAACTTTCGCATCTTGGGCTCGGAAAACCCAAGAGTTATTGTTGAAAAGCCTCTCCATCCTCAACGCGTGACTGTTTGGTGTGGTTTATGGTCCGGCGGGGTCATTAGACCTTACTTTTTCGAAAATGAGGCTGGAGCAACAGTTACGGTCAATGGATTGCGCTATCGAGAGATGATTAATGATTTTTTTATGGACGGAATTGGATGGTATTGATTTGGACAACGTTTACTTTCAACAAGACGGCGCTACGTGCAACACAAGCAATGAAACCATCGATCTTTTACGGGAAAAGTTTCCGGACCGTGTTATCTCTCGAAGAGGTGATCACGATTGGCCACCGAGATCTTGTGAATTAACACCTTGCGACTTCTTCCTCTGGGGCCACGTGAAAGATAAGGTCTACGCCAAGAGCCCAGCGTCGATTCAAGACCTCAAAGATGGAATTCGTGAGGCTATCGAGGACATAGGGCAGCCACTTTGCGATTTGGTTATGGAAATTTTCATGAAAAGGATATGGTCCTGTAAGCGTGGTCGTGGCGGCCATTTCGCTGATGTTGTGTTCCATTATTAACGGCATACCTTCCTCTTTATAATGAAATAAACATCCGATCATTTATCTCAAAAATGCCATTTGTCTTTGAATATCAAAATAACACCTCTTATTGGAAAACCCTTTAGATAGTAAGCTATAGCAACCACAAAATACCACAATTGGGTTATAGGTTTATAGGGATAAATGCAAGAATGGAATTATTTCTGCTCAATACAATTTCAATTTTTGATAAAAATATCCAAATCAATACTCTCTATCAAATATCAAAATTCTAACCTCGAACGAACTGTCGTACACCCACCTTTAAGAAAAGAAAAACACATACATAAATACCTGACAACTTGTTAATAATCAAATATCTCCCCTTGACGGTAGGTACCTAGGTACTTAGTAAATCCCTTAAAAGTTCACTCTCTTCGAACCATCATAAAAAAAAAGATAATAATGAAAAACCTTCAAAAACCTATGAACAAAAAAATATTTTTTATCTATCTACTGTGACTTTCTGTCCGGTTTGTCGCTATTGGTTGTCCATTATTGTTGATAGCATACATATACATAGTTTTGCCCTCATTTATCACAAGACTCATTTTACCCGCTTCATTATCTAAACGAGAAAACGCACCAGTGGACAGTTAGCTGATTTCTGTCTATGATGCCAATGTCGTTATTAAGACATGGTGGCTTCTTACGTTTTCTCCAGGGCCTAGATCACGTAACGTAAGACAAGAAAGATCGAAAAATTCCACGAGTATTTTCTTACAATAGCTGTCATCAACACGGAAAGGAAGATAGAAAAATCGTTAAAACGACCGACGCACAGTGGGGCAGAACCACGAAAAGTTGGCATTAAATCAACCAACACGGCTAGGAACTTGAAATTTTTCACAAATTCTTCTGATACCAATGTTAATGCATAGTCAGAGTTTATAAGATTTCGAAATTTCTCAAAATGTTAATAAAACTTTGTGTATCATAAATGATTATTATTGTAGGTATTTTCTAATTGATTGTTATGCAATTGCATTTATTAAAAATTAAAAAAAGTCTTGCCACATTTGAGATTTTTTTTCATTTTTCATTTTTGATTTGTATTATTAGTATTGTTATTAACTTCCCATAGGAAGTTATTGTAATCGGTCCAACTTGTCGAATTGAAAATTGTTACATTTGTCGACGTTTCAAGGTCTCTAGAATCTAAATCCATGGTTTTTAGAGAAATGTTTGTGTGTGCGTGTGTACGCAGTGATTTTTTTATTAATCAAAAAAAGTGAAACAAAAAATTTGTCAGCTCGAATATTTTACGAACTAAATTACGAATTAAATAACTTTCAGAATAATTGTATATGACGAAAAATTATAGTAATATGTGGTAGAAAATTGAAAGCGAGATAAGTTTACTTCAATAATTTAAGCTAAGGCTTCTTCACCTGTCATTGAAGTAGATTCAATGGACTCTCTTAAAGCTTTCCTACACGTTTCAACTTTGTCAGGACTGGTGGTTACATCGTGAATTAGTTTCGCAACTCCCGACTGCCCAGATGCTCGCAAACTCATTTCCGTCGCAAATGTTAATTCAGAAAGAGTTTTTTGTGGTTTTGTCCTTTGTGATCCTTCTTCCAAAGACACAGACGGACGACCACGTTCAGATTTTAAAGGACATTTATATATGAAGAGAATGGGAGTGTTAAGCCAAATTCTATTAGTTTTTAAAAATCTTGGCTCTACACCACTAGCCTTTTCCCAACGCGTTTTGAGTTGCCATTTGAATTTGTAAATTTTTATATTTATATCGTTTTCTAAGGTACCAGAGCATTGAGTGCGCCTAACAACCTCTTCCTTCAAAAACTTTATCTGGCTATCCAGTGCTTGACAACCTGACATCTTCATTATATTGTAAAGGTCTTGCCTAGTTACTGACAACTTTTTGGATGTTGTTCGGCCTAAGAAGGTTCAAAAATACTATAACTCTGGCCAAAAACATGTATTTTAAGAAAATGAAGTCACTAAAAAAAATGTACGCTACACACAGAAGAGCAAATTGTAGCAAGAAAATTTGAGATATTCTGAAAGAAGACAAACCACTGAACAAAATGACGTATTGACATATTGAGATTCCAGGGGAAACACAACTAATCGCATAAGGATTTCAGAAAAATGCAAAAAAAAAAAAAACACATTTTTCCTTTTTAACAAAATATTAAAATAACAAGAACATATTTTTCTCAAAAAAACTTAACATTTATAAAAACGCACCTGAGCTTACTGATTCCCTTGCGAAAAGATTTAATTTAATACACGTAATAAATAAAAATAGTACACAATTTACTAAAACAACGCAAAGTGGTAAAAAGAGGTCTACACTCGACGCAAAACGTGAACTTACTCTTCAATTGTGACGATCACGTGAGTAGATCACGTGATGCGAACAATTTTTTTCTCTCTCATTTCGAATTCTCTGTAATATTGCGGAGAGAGATAGAACGGTTATTTTAAACAAAGCTGAACTTCATAATTTGATTAAATGCCAGCTTTTTTGCGTTTTACCCCATTGTGCGACGATCGTTCAATATACCGATAATTTAAGTCTTTCGCGAGCTGGGTCCAGGATCTGCAGAAGTGTTAAAATTGTATTGATTGTGGACTTTCCTGTGCTTAGATAAATCACACTGATAGGAGCCAATCAGTTACATAGCTGAAGAAGGGTGTTTCGGCGTTCACATAATATGATAAATAGGATTAAATATGCGATATAGATAAGACTGATAGACTGATTCCTCTTAAGTTTGAGAGTATCTTCTTTTTTTTTTGTGGATCGGGGCAGACGTCATACTGAGATTCCATTCATCGGGGATACACTCTTCTCCACAAGTTTTTGAAATTTGTGAACTTTATTGATTTCAAGGGGTGCCAAGCCGCCTATCATCAGTCTCCTCTTATTAGTGGTGCTCAGCTCTAATCCAATTTTATTATGAAAAGCTTTCTACATGCCCACCATATAGGGATCGAATCTACGACTTATGTTATGCTTCCTACAAAAAAATCTCCAACTGCTGGCCAGCTTCCTTTTTGGACTTTAGTATGGGGATATTGCTATCGTTACTCCAATTTGATCAGGTCGTTGCGTTGTCTCCGTTTCACAGTTTGCACAAGTATAATGCACATCAATGCGATTTGTAAGTCGTCCAAGGTAAACCTTCGGGATGCTCCATAAAATTATAAGATCCATGACCTACACTACACTGCCATTCAATTGTGAATATCAAGGAGCTTAAGGCGCCAGTATAGAAATACCTGCGCATTGACCCCTGAGTTTCCGGACCTGGAAAGATGGTAGAGATTTGATATAGGAAAAACTGTTGGCATTCACAAATGCAATTGTTTAGTTTTCGTTTTCGGTATAAGGATAAACACGGATGTGGTAGAGTGTATGGCACAGCAGTCATCATCTATCGAAAAACCACATTTGTACAATCGGGAGGATACCTATTGCGTTGTTGGCAGAAATTTAGAGCTATGTTCCGGATTTATTTGTTAACCTGCTTTTTGAGATAATTTTTCGTATGTATTTTCAACCGGGAATATCTACACATATGGACTACTATTGCTATTTGTTTTTAAATTAATCTCCGAATGAAGTTTGTGTGGTTATTTTTTTTTATTTTTTTTTGCCATAAATGAACAAACGTGTATGTCATGCCAAAGAGTAAAATAATAATATTGTGTGTTCATTAGTAAAAGGACATTCTATATAAATATGGTATTTTTACCATATTTTCGGTTTTTTGTTGATTTCTTGAAATGAATCAGTTTTCTTATTTTTGAAGAAATGTCAAGTTTGTCGCCTAATTTTCTGAAATTTTTTTTTCCTAAGAGCACGCTGAAGGTGTGAAGTTTTATTATTACTTGGGTGCGGGTACCTACCCTCTCCGACAGTGAATTTAAGAATCCTCCAAGAATATTTTTTTTGTCATACAAACGTGCTTCTCATTTGGGAGAAAATTGTAGGTCCCCTCTATTCTTGCTGATCCAAGATATGCACACATGAATGGTTGAGAGTTTTATAAGTCGCTTGGGCCTGATTCTCCGCTGACTGTCGTGGATAAAAAATTATAATTTGAAATAATTTGAACTAGGTTTGAGAGTTACTTCATTAAAGCCCAGTGAGAATAGACAAAAATGTTCCAAAGAAAGGAAAACATTTGATTAAAACTGAAATTTTGTATTAATATTGGTAATGGGACTCTTTATAAACTGAAAGAGTTCCTTCTATGTGATTCTGTACCTCGAAAGCTGAGTAGGCTGCAACTTTTGAACGGTATAAATACTACGATTCTGAGGATCATTTCGTGGAAAATTGCCTCATTTACAAGGTTACAGCACAATTTTTTTTGTAAAAAAAAAAAACACAGTCTCATGACTTTTGACCTCTTGTAAGGAACCTAGCAGTCATCGGATCAGTGAAGAACTCTCTAAGTTTATGAAATGCAACATTGTTAATAAACGAATTTTTTCCTTATAAAAATCTATTTTTACTCGAATAATATTGAGAAGCTATTCGTGTCCTTCTGAGTTTCTCAATTGGCTATAGTTTTTCAATTTTATCTAACTCGATGGGAAGTTCTAACCACTGTGCATATTAAACCCCTGGATAATTTTACCCACTATATTTTTACGATTTTCCAATATGTGGAAATTAGGTTGGTAATTTTTCAGGAGAAATCAATAAAAACACTTATTTTAATTTTTTTTTAAATAATGGCATTCGACGAATGGCACCATCTACCGGGCGCAGAATAACCGATAGTTCCATATAATTATTCAGTTGGTGGTAAACATTTTACAGCCGAAAACCTTAAATGTACTTTTTTTCATATAAATCATCAACAAAAAAAAATAATTTAAATTTAAATTGACTACCAACTCTATCTTTAACATCCGATTGCTAAAATCCCCATAAATCAGGGCTTGACAGTCTGTGAAAACATTGCTAATACAAAACAACAACAAAAAGGACAGTTACACATGATGTGTTTTTTTTTTTTTTAATATATTATAGTAAAGTCGAAATTTCATTTCCTGTGCAAACTACACCGGATCTAGATTAATGAAATAACTTTTTACATCCGGTAGAACAAAGTATAGGTAAACACTACATATCGTCTATATCAATCTATACTCCAACTGTACTTCGTTGTTTGTTGATACACGAGGGACTTACCAACAGAAAAAAATGTCAAAAAATACATATTACCTACATATCATTGTGCAAACAATCTGACACTACTCATATATGCCACCCCTCATCTTTCACTAACCAGCACTGAAAGTCATCAGTAGCCGCATCAAATTAAATATCCGGTTCTTTTCATCGAATGTCCTGACAAAATTGGATAACAATCGGCCAAGGCAGGTGGGCGAGAATCATAAATTTATATAAATTTGATATTTCGTATCCGATGACAAAAGACCTATACCTCCAACATCACGCAGTCTGTCAATCGAGACCACATACTGTGAATCTATGTAGGTTGTGGGTATATGTATGTCATTGTGTCCGCAAAGTCATCACAAGAGGTGGAAGGACATAACGCTTTTAGCCAAATCATTATTCATTCGAAAAAAAATTTGAATAATTTTCCAATGTTTTTTGAAAAGTGCGGCCTTGTCATGATGAAAGGAATGGATGAGAACGGAGGTAAATGTGCATCGGGCCGAGGTTTTCGTATTTATTTAAGCTTTAATTAACACCCCCTGCCAACAAAAAAAAATCTGCACAGGATGTGGGTTTAGTGCAGAATTAGATTCTATGTATGCATGTGTTTTAAAACAATGAAGAGTCACGGTGACGGTGATGCTGATTTTGATGGATTTTATCAGAGTGAATTTTTCGATTTGGTTTCCGGCTTTGGTCAATTATTTCAGTGACCGCAAATGAAAATTGAAATATTTAGAAAGTGGTTCGCATGCTATATAATGTAGAATGAATGTCAAACGTCATTTCGGCTGAAATTAATGTACCTATGCCTGCCTTATATTTATATGTAAAAGTAGAGGTTGAACGATATTCAATTTAAAACATTCACTGGCTTTGAGGGTTATTCTTCGGAAGAATATTTGTATTTCATTTTTGAAAATACCTATAGATGAAATTAAATTAAATTTTCAGCTCCTATATTGTGGGTAGATATATTTTCATATTAAAACTTGACTTTTATAGTACATCCATCAATTACAGTACAGTGCAGGATTTTATCTCGTTATCTATTTAGTTACGATGGATAAATAAGCATACCTACTTATTTTTTAGACCAAAAACTAAAAGTTTACTAAGTTTTGAATCAAACAACAACAATTTGAGGAATTATTTTAGTTAAATATGTTTATTAAGACGTAATAAAAACGATTCAGAAATATTTATTTAATTATTTATTTATTCATCTATCGAAACTTAATTCTCTTAGACTATAAATTAAATATACATATATAAATATAACATTTTATAAAAGTTTATCATAAGTTAAATATAAATAATTGCAAAATTAATTAACAATGTTACTTAAATATATCTTCATCATCATCATCGTCGGCTCGACAACCGGGGTCCGGTCCTGGCCACCTTCAACAAGTCTCTCCACCCATCCCGGTCTCGAGCCGCCGCCATCCAGTTGCGCACCCCAAGACTCCGGGCGTCTTGGTCTACGCCATCTCTCCAGCGCAAGCATGGTCTACCACGCTGTAGTCTACCATAGAATGTACCACAAAGAACTTTCCGAGCAGGTTCCTCTTCGCTCATGCGAGCTAGGTGCCCTGCCCACCGGAGTCTACCGAGCTTAATTTTTGTCACGATATCTGCTTCAAGGTAGATTGCGTACAATTCATGATTGTACCGTCTCCGGAATCGTCCTTCCTCACAAATAGGGCCAACAATTCTCCTTAAGACTTTTCTCTCGAACGCGGCTAAGAGGTCGGAGTGCCTTTTGCTAAGCACCCAAGTCTCGGATCCATATGTGAGTACTGGCAGGACCATGGTCCTGCCTCCATTACAGCAGTTTTGAAGTTATGGTGAGATTTCTGGATTTGAAGAGCTTTGACAGACTATAGTAGGCTCTGTTGGATTTGAGAAGCCGCCCGCGTATTTCTTCTTCTATATTGTTATCGGCTGCTACTATTGACCCAAGGTATTTAAAGGATTACACCACTTCAAATTCGTGCTCCGCTACCTTGATTGTTTGACCAACTGTTCCTCTCGCATTCGACGACACCATGTACTTTGTTTTACCTTCACTAATGTGCAGCCCCAGATTTTGTGCAGCCTGCTCGATCTGGATGAAGGAATCATGTACAGCTTGCTCGGTTCTTCCGATGATGTCGTCTGCGTAAGCCAGTATCTGGCTGGACCTGTTGACGATGGTCCCTCTTGTTGCCGTGCCAGAGTCACGGATTGATTTCTCCAACGCCAGGTTGAAGAGGAGGCAGGCCAAACCATCCCCTTGTCGGAGTCCATTAAAGATGTTGATTGCGTTGGATAGCAATCCGGCTATTTTTACTTTTGGCTTGTTACGTTGGTCATGGTCAACCTACATAGTCGTGTCAATTTATTTGGGATGCCGAATTCTCTCATGGCTTTGTAAAGTTCTACCCTGGCTATGCTATCGTAGGCGGCCTTAAAGTCTATAAACAGGTGGTATGTTGGGATGTTAAATTCTAGACATTTTTCCATCGCCTGCCTAAGGGTAAAGATCTGATCAAATGTTGATTTGCCTGGAATGAAACCACACTGATATTGTCCGATGATGGTTTTAGCGTATGGGGTTATCCGATCTTGTAGGATAGAGGAGAGTATCTTAAAGGAGGTACTCAACAACGTGATACCTCTATAATTGCTGCACGTTGTGACATCTCTCTTCTTATGTGTGGGGAAAATTATACCTTTTCGCCAGTCTTCTGGAATAAAGGTCGACTACATCGCAAACGGAATTAAAAGATTGACAAGAGTTCGTTATTGGATCATTTTTCCCGTAATTTGTAAAATGACGAGGAATATTAAATAATAGACGTTCTCTTAAGTGTCTTGAGGGAGCATATACAGGATATAGTGTAAGCAAAGAAGGACAATCTATATATGATTTTCCATAATATCTCTAGCAAAGATTATAAGGTAATAATTCCTGCGTGACTGAAGAGTACTTAAGTCAATTAGACCACATCTTTGAAGGTACGGAGGTAAAATATTATCATTCCAGTTGAATTTTCGAAGAGAATATCTCTTAAATTTTCTTTGAACATGTTCTATTCGAGCTATACTATTTTGATAAATCGGAAACCAAATAACACAAGCATACTCTAAAAATGATCTAATCAATGATATGTATAAAGGTTTAAGCATATATGTATCGCGAAAGTCATTACAGTTTCTTCTGACAAAACCTAATAATCTATTACTCTTACAGATGATGTAATCATAATGATGATTGAATTTTAACTTTGTATCGAAAATAACACCCAAATATTTCTGTTTCTCGACTCTAATTTCATAATTATCAACTTTGTCTAGATCAGATTGAAGTTTAATATAATCCCTAATTGATTTGATTGGAAGGTATATCTTTATATCATCTGCAAAAAGAAGACATTTTGCGTGTTTAATGACTTCAGGAAGATCATTTATAAAAAGAAGAAAGAAGAGCGGTCCTATATGGCTTCTGTGTGGAACACCTGAATAATTGAAAACTTGTTTGGACATTTTTGGACCGATCTTTACATATTGATACCGCCCTGTTAGGTAGTTTTTTATCCATCTAAGAACGTTTGCGTGAAATCCCAATAACTCAAGTTTCTTGAGCAAAACGTTGTGATGCACTCTATCGAACGCTTTTGAGAAGTCTGTGTATATGGTATCCAAGTGACCTCCACGTTCCATTAATATTAATACAAAAATTTGAAAAGAAACTACAAGGTTTGTTACTGTTACAAAACCATGCTGTTGTTCGCTTATACCCTGTTTTACATCGTAATAAAATCGTCGTTTTACAATAACTTCAAATACCTTAGGAATCAATTGAAGTTTCCATATCGGTCTATAATTTTGTATGTCTTGCTTAGAGCCAGACTTATGAATTGGATTAACTAATTCAAATAGTTGAATAATTCATACATTTCTCGACTTTTCCATGAACGATTTTAAAAATATTTCATTCATATAAAAAGCTCAACGTCACCTTTCATTTGATACTAAACTCGTATATGTATACAGCGTTCAATCTTGGTCAAGGTTCCATAGTTAAAAAGGGTATTCCCGATGGAGGTGGTACAAAATTCTATATCACCCATACAGAATATTTTTATAAATGGCAGTGGACTAACAGGTATTTGCAACATAAACATTAAAAAACCTATTAGGAAAAATGTTATTTATCTCAATAACGTTCCCACGTTTTTAATTCAAAACAAAATGCACACCTAGATTGCAGGAACAATTGCCCTTGGTTGAACCCCTAAAAATCTAATAATGCTTAGAATTTCAATGCTTTTATATCAAAGAACAATGAAGGTATACATAATAAGTAACACAAAAAGGTAAAGTACCCTAAAACTCTTTCGTTAATTTGTTAAATAAACTCATTAAACAATTCATTTAAGCTCAAAATATAGAAGTCGCATCATCTGAATTCTGAATTGAAAGCTATTCTCTTAAAAAAAAAAAAAATGTATCCATAAATTTCAAAAATTAAATGAAACATTTTTTTTTAAATAAATTTTATGTGCCAATTTTTAGTAGGTTATTCCACAGTGCACACCTAAAAATTTAATATAAAATATAAATGATCAACCAGTTTTCAGGATATTGTCTTTTTTTTTAAACAATTTACATATAAATTGTTTTTTTTTAGACGTGTGCTTTTTAAGAAGAAATAAAATGCATATAATTTAGTTTTATGGCCAAGATTTTAGCTTTATTATAAAGATAAGGGTTTGCCATTATGTTTCAAAAACGATTTCGGACAAGTGGCCGCCACGGCTGGCTCGAATAAATTCCAGCCGAGATGCCCAATTTTCGACCCCTTTTTGCAGCAATTGGGGCCGTATGTCAGCAATACCGCGCCGAATATTCTCTTCCAAGGCGGCAATCGTCTCGGGCTTATTTGCCTAGACAAGCGACTTCACATAACCGTACAAAAAATAGTCCAGCAGTTTTAAATCACATGATCTTGGAGGCCACGCTCACCAAAAGTTTCCTTAAATAAATTAATTGTTTCGTTGGCTGTATGGCATGTAGCGCCGCCGTCTTGTTGGAACCAAAGGCCGTCCACATCAACATCCTCTAATTCAGGCACGAAAAAGTAATTAATGTGTTCCCCACTGACTGTAACATTATGGCCGGCTTTATTTTTGGAGTAATATCGACCAATGATTCCTTCTGCCCAGCCCGTAGAGCACACCAAACAGTGACTTTTTGAGGATGTAACGGCGCGGCGGCGTCTCAACAATGGCTTGTGGATTATGATCACTCTAAATACTACAATTTTTCTTATTAACGTACCCATTCAACTAAAAATGCGAGCTTCATCGAATATTGGAGGCAGCGCGCGATGTGTCGCGCGAACCGAAATATTATTTTGGTAGTAAATTTGCACGATTTGCAAACGTTTTTCAGGAGTAAGTCTATTAATTATGAAATGGCAAACCAAACTGAGCATAAATCAAGTGACAGCTGTCAAAAACATCAACTCCGAAAAAAAGTATTGCCAGATTGAAAACCACACGTCTAAAAAAAACACCCTTTATTAAAAATAAATTATCGCTTCACATCTTCAACATGTTACTATTTAATAGCCATGACAATGAGCATAAAAAAAGCAAGTAAATGCATATTATTTATATACATATGTGCATGCTTCCAACATTTTTGGGAACAAAATTCTTTCTTTGTCTTGTACTTAACGAAGCAGTTTGGTTAAAAGTCAAAGTTATTGCATATTTTTAGGGTTTTCTTTATAAACCAAACCAGAGACACTTTTAATAGAGACATTTCCCCTGTCTGTGACCAAACCTAAAGGTAACAGAAAATTTAAGATTTTGTCCAAGTGTCTTATATTTTGAAGCATATGATCTACTAATTATATAGCATAAGACTGTAAGGATAGAAATTGTATCTATTTCGGCAGACGAAACATTTCCTAGCCAATGACATGCAAACTGCCTATAAATCTGACTAAATATTCTTCATCAGTCTCCAAACATCCCAATAGAAAGGAAAAATATTTATTTTCCGCAAAGAAAAAAGCTGCAGAGAGAGTAATTCCAACCCACAACTTAAAAAAAAAGAAAAAAAAAACAAAATTGATGATAATTTTATCCTTTGGCATCATTTAGTCTTTTGAAGGAGTTCCTGTATAAGAAACCTGTTGGAATTTTCCAACAATTTTACTAATCCCTAATTAAAATCCAAAACTCCCTGAAGAATTTGGCGAAACTTTAAATAAAATCCACAACAACCTGTCTGCTTGTGAAAGTTTATTTTCTTTGCCATCAAAATTCCGTTATCCGCGTTGTCCAATTAGGTATCAACAATCCATCATTTCAGTTATCCTTGGGGTAAGGAGACCATTGAGCAATTGGTTCTGAGTAAGCTCCGTGTCCGCCGTATCCTCCTGCAGATGCTGGAGCGCATGGAACTGGGGCCAATTGAGGTTGGCAACTGAACAAGTAGTTCGTGGGGCATGGGACACTTGGCACATATGCTGGAGCTGCAGCTGGTGCTCCTCCATATGACCTGGCTGCCTTACGGACTCTCAACGATTCCAAATTGTCAGCGGCTTCGGCTCCTTGCTGTTGCTGAGCATTTGGCTGCAATGGCTCTAATTCACTAACAGCCGCACTGACAGCTCCTGCAGCACAAACAGCAACCAGAAATAATCCAGCGTAGAATTTCATGTTTGGAAGACAAATGCTTTGTGTGAACGTTGACTAAAAGTGAACTGATGTTGACCAACTGTCACAGTGGCATATTTATTTGTGCAACAAAAGTGCAGAATCAACATTTTGAAAATGTAGAACAAGAAAAAAAAACTGAGAATGTGGTATTTCAGCAAATTTCAGCAACACCCGGAAAGTTCATAAATAAAATTGGTGTCGGTGTGTTCAAGCGCGTAACCTTTGTCAACATTAAAACTTCTGACGAAATGCGAGCCACTGTTCTCGTTTCGAATTCGGAATTCAGAATTCAATTAGTGTGTGTGTGTGGCGCAAATGACCCCAATTAGTCTAATCTTTCTTGTATGTTAACTTAATTCAGGCTAGTGGTTTTTGCCCGCACGACTAATTGCAAAGATAAGTTAGAACTGCATTATTAATTCAGTTGTATCCACTGGGGGCAGATTTGTAATTTAAGGGCTCCAATTAGGGGTTGTTAATAGAATGTGTCAGTATAGTTGCTGAAGATTAACTGTTCTGATGTCGTAATCATAGTTGAGTCCAGACAAACTGAATTAATTAATAAACTATACATGCCTGTTGGGGTATAGAACAAAAATGAATCGCTTGAATTAAATGTTTCTCTATTTCGGAAATAATTTATTTATCAATTATTTGTTTTTTTTTTTTTTTTATACGAAAACATAGCTAGGTAAGGTAGAAAATGTTTACTTAAAGCGGAAATTTAATTTTGTTTGACTTATTAGCACTCGCAATCACATTAGCATGTCATTAATTTATTCCCGGTTTTAATTTGAATTAATTGATTTGCTTGATCAATCAGAAAGAAAACGAGTGAACAGAGACACAAATATTGTATGCTTCATTAGAGATGAGGAAATCAATTATTATTATTGTTGTTGTTTTATTTTGTTATCGGTTTTATTCGAGTGGGAGGGTTTAAATTATAATTTTTTTTAAATAGGTTTTAATTTTGTATTTCTGTTTTTATTGTTTTGTGAATGGTTGGGTAATAACACACTACGGGCTCACGAAGGTTTTTTTTTTTAATTTTGCAGAACAATGCTATGCAATCAGAATATTTCCTATGAAATTTAGTAGACATTCAATGCACGGCTGGGTGAGTATAAACACAAAAATGGAAAATTGTTTAAGATCAACAAAATTTTAAATAAATTGATTAAAATACTATTGGATCTGTTTAAGCGATGTACACCATCTGATTACTTTAATAAATCTTAATTGATGAGAAAAAATTTTAAAAATCGTAGGAGCGGTTTAAAAAAGTATAAAAGTTTTATGTAAAATTTTGTAAGCAATTTTGAGAAAAAATTTAGTACGGCAATTTTAAGTATTTACTTCCTACTGTTAGGCTTAGTTATAAGAATAATTTTTGTTTAAAATCCTTAAGATTATGTTGAAAACCCACTTTTTGTCAAGTTTAATAAAAATTGACCAAGTCGTTTCTAAAATATTGAGTTTTCAAACAAATAAAATTCAAGCTTTTTTTACAAATTTAAAAATTATTTTTTTTTTTTAAATTTTGGCACCAATTTTTTTTATTTAACACACATCAATCATTCTTCATAAAAAAAAAAATAATCAAAACCATTCGTAAGCATTTTTTTTTTACTGTGAAGGCAGCCTACCTTTTTTTATCAATTTTTCTTTTTTATCTGTGGAGCCTATTTTGAGAAAAATGAGATTTTCATTTTTGGACTAAAAAAAATCAAAAATCGTTTCGGGGAATTTCCTAAAAAACTCTAGGTACCAAATAGAAAATCGAGTCATCCGTTTAGGCTGTAGCAGAGCAGACAGACGGACGATTTGGCAAGACCCACTTTTTTCGTCTGCCTTGTCAAGTTTGATCAAAATCTCGAGTTCGATTTTTATAACTTGCCGTATAGACCTGCATATATGTATTTGTATATCGCATACATATAAGTAAGTAAATGGCAAGTAAAAAAGATAGGTATTTTGTAATTTTGTTGAAAAATGCGCATTTTTGTTTTAGTTTTAGGCCCAGAATATAATAATGTCCAAGTATTTTGCCGCATTTGCAAACGCAACTTGACAAACAACAAACACAGGTATTATATTGATTTTTTTATAAAGTAAAGTCTACGTGGGCTGAATTTATTTTGTTGAACATTAATTGACACTAATCGTCAAGAACGTTTTGTAATTTAATTGTAGCTTCGTTGAACGATTTGCGGTGTCGTCCTAGTCAGCAAACGTCTTATGTTTGTTGGCTGTAAATAAAAGTTAAAAAAAAATTGGACTTAGAACCCTTCCTTGTGGTACCCCAGCCACTGAATACTGATCATTTCCGTACTTTACATTGAATCAGTGCTGGGGGAGCCATTTTTAAGAAAAATCCCTTCAGACAGTCAGAAAATTCCCTTTTTGCCCCAAAAATCTTTTTTTGTTTCACTTTTTATTTCCCACATTATAAAAGAAGATATATAAGATAAGATTGATGGAAGATGGAGTACCAATTTATACAAATTTGGATTTTTGGAGTACCTAAATAAATTAAATTCCTTGTTAAAAAAATAAACAAGATTTTAAATTTTATCTTCTTTATTATTGTAGGAATTTCCTGTTTTTCAGTATCAATAAAAACGATGGAAATGGTCATGTTTTAAAAAAATTTCATTAAAAAGTTTCTGAATAAATATTTTTTATATTTTAGTTTTAAGCTTTTACCTATTTTTCTTTTAGTTGAAATAAAGACTTCTTGAGTCATCTTAAGGAGGAAATCGATTTGTTTTTTAATTTTTATAAAACTATTTAATAAATATCATTATTATTATTTTATTTTTCGAAATTCCTACAAAATGAGTCGATTTTCCCTTTCTCCCTTTAGAGGTCAAAATTCCCTGAGAAAGATATTTTTTGCGCTTGACCCCCTAGCACTGCATCGAAGTGCTTATTTTCTAGATATAGAATCACATGAAGTCATTCAGGCAGAACTTGTCTTAATTTGAATTTAAGGCCTTTGCGCCACAACTTGTCATAAGCTTGCAATAAATCTAAGAAGACCGCTGACCAAAATGTTCTTTTCTTCAAGAGCTTTCTCAATGGCGTCAGATATTTTATGAACTTCTTCAATTGTCGAGTGCTTATGCTTTTAAATCCGAACTGCTGTCCAGGTATTAGACGTTTTTCCTCTATTATCTATTATTGGCTGTTGGTGCAGAAGTAATATTCGCTTAAAATCTTTCGATATTAACGGGTGATTTTTTAAGAGGTTTAGAACTTTTTTTAAAAAAAAAACACAAAAAATTCTAAAAAATGAATGAAATATTTATTTGAATCGATAGTTTGAACCTTGCAATTTAATGTTTAAAGATAATTTCATGCAAATGTTGACCGCGGCTGCGTCTCAGGTAGCCCATCCGCTGAGTCCAATTTTGGCATACTCTTTCACACATATCGGCCGGTATCTCACGAATGAATGCATGGATGTTGGCTTCCAGTGCGTCAATCGAAGCGGGCTTGTCCCTACAGACATTAGCCTTGACATACCCCCACAAAAAATAATCTAATGGTGTCAAATCGCACGATCTAGGCGGCCAATTGACCGGCCCGAAACGTGAAATTAACTGTTCACCAAACTCGCCTCGCAATTGCGCCATTGTTTCGCGTGCTGTGTGGCATGTGGCACCGTCTTGTTGAAACCACATATCATGCAAGTCAAGAACTTCCATTTCGGGCAAAAAAAAGTTTGTTATCATCGCTCGGTAGCGTTCACCATTGACAGTAACGCTGCGATTCGCATCATCTTTGAAGAAATAGGCCCAATAATGCCGCCGGCCCATAAACCGCACCAAACAGTGGCTTTTTCGGGATGCATTGGTAGCTGTTGCAATGCTTCTGGCTGATCTTCACTCCAAATGCGGCAATTTTGCTTATTTACGTACCCATTCAACCAAAAATGAGCCTCATCGCTGAACACAAGCAGCGCGCGATGAACATTTCGAACCGAGCACGAATTTTGATAGTAAAATTCAATAATTTGCAAGCGTTGTTCATTTGTAAGACGATCCATGTTTAAATTGCAAACCAAACTGAAGCTGTTTGACAGTGACACAAGGTACTAAACACACGTCAGCTGTCAAAACCAGTGTTGTCAAAACCAAACCAGCTAAAAAATCACCCGTTATAAGCCAGAATAAGAAGCGACATAATTTTATGAAATTTCTGTTCATGGTTTACCAGAACTCACAACCATTAAAACTTCCGCAACTTTCCATTGAATTTCTATATATTTAATGATCAAAATGGAAGTTACGTACTCTAGACATGCCAATTTATAATAGTTTTGTTTATAAAAGAACTATGATTAGACAGCCTCCTACGGCCAGGGCCCTCCACCCACCGGATGTCAGTCTTCGGGCACCAGAGTTTTTTTGCTCAATTCACGCGAAGCGCGGTTATATTGGCATTAACTCTAGTCTCGTCCAATCAGAATAGAAATTTTTATCAGTTATCAAATCACAGGAACGTATTTAGTTCATATCAAAAAATCCGTTCAACCAGAAATTGAGAACATTTTTAGGAACAAATATTTCATATAATGGGTCCATATAAACTTTTAGTAACTTGTAATAATCTCTTACATAAAATGCGACTTAACATACCTTAAAAGGTCAAACAAAAACAATCTAAAATCACACATTCCCTAATGATATCCGGACAATCTACTATGTATAACAAAGCATAAACATTTTTCTCTTTATGTTCCTTAATTTTTCTGGGCAATCTGAAAGACGTAGCCATTTTTTATTTTTTTTTTTTTTTCAAACACCATCAAAAGGACAATACCAAGTCATTAGGGTGACAATCCATTTGAATCCCCAACAAAACTAACGTCCACAAGATGATCAAGTGGAAACCTTCTTCGGTCATTTATACACCGACTGTAGTTTATTCTAGAACTTTATTTTTTCTTTGTTCATCTTGTTTGGTTTTTTTTTTTTTTTTTCTGTGACAATCTCCAGGGGCTATTTACAAAAAGAAAGTCCTTTTCTCATTCAATTTCTTTTTTCGGTTCGCTTTTTAGGACTACGACTCCGTCTCCATCGTGTTATACTCTGGACTCTGTCAGTGTAAAAAAAAATATATCAAGAACTTCTAAATACTCGTTATCCTGTTTTATTCTCTTTTCTTTTGCAAAGTATTTGTTTCCACCTTCTTTTTCCATACAAATGGCAAAGTTAAAGGAAAACAAAAAAAAAAACATCGCACACAAAGCGGCATATCTTCGAACTGGTTTTTCTTCAATTTTTGAATTCAATATCACTTTGGAAATGCACTGCTATGTCTGAAACGGTAACCTTCACAATAGGACGACCACGTTCTCGGTCGGATGGTGGCTCCATGTAAAGGAAGCTTGCTAACATATGTCCACGATGTTGGTGAGTTTTTTTTTGGACAAAAAAAGAAGAGGCGAAGTCATGGAGACGAGTCCGGTTGGAGTTCTGATTTTGGTTGTTTCATTGTTCGACAGTCCAGAAAAAAAGCATATACAAACGAAACGGACAAACGGAACACAAAAAATGAAATAAAACTGCGATTTTCATTCCTTTGTTCGACTCATCCGACCGACATTTCTCGCTCCTGTTTGAGCTGCATGTTTTTGTATTGAATACTTCTGTCATTTTCTTTTGTGAATAGAATACACTCTGGGGGTTGTGGTGGCTGGTGGCTGGTGGTGGATGCAATGCCTTTCTTTTGGGGTTTCTCTGGAACTGTATTTTTAAAACAGAGGAGGCAACCGGAAGTAGAGGAAAGTGTGAATAAATGGAGTTGTGGTAGTAATGTTTTTGAAACGATATCAATCGATTAAGGTCATGAACTGAACTGAACTGACAATGAGTGTGTGTTTTCTGAGCGATTGAGTTATTTTTGTAGAATTTCTTTTTTACACCGAATTTATTATTTGTCTATAAAAGTTTTTGTTTTTTTTTTTTTTTTGTTTTCCTTTGTCTGTATGATGACATTTGACAATTCAAAAGATGTGGAAGTGCTTCTTTTTTTTTTTTTGAAGACAAATTGATGTGTTTTATCGATTCTAAATAAAAAATAAAAAAAGGATTTCATTGAGTTTGGCCAATTTGCAGATTTTAAATGGTTAGCATCTGTTTTTACTCAAATACATTTTTATTTATTTATTTTTTTCTCATCGACTTTTGCAAAAAAATGTTGCTAAGTTTTGAAATTTTACTTACAATTTTATAAGTATACCTATGTATATTGATAAAGTATACGTGGGTATATAAGATGTGATTAAAAACTTCTTAAAAGTTTAAATAATGTTTCATAAATTCTGCCCTTATGCCCATATTATTCACTCGCTAAATCCAGATTAAAAATTTAATCCAGTTTAAATTAATTTAAATTCTAAAACCAAAACTAGTTACATCCACATTTAAATCCAATTGAATTTAATCTGCTTCAAGAGGACAGTTTAAGTATCTACTAACATTCAGTTATTTTTGCAAAACGATAATATGGATGAAGATTAAGTTAATCTGGATTTAAAATCTAATTAATTCCTAAGACTAATAATATGGCGGTTAATCTTCTTCAAATCTTCAAAGATTAACCATACAAATACATACATATATTTCGCCTATCTAGTGTATTGGAAATTAAATTTTATTCAAACTTCATAAGACTAATAAAGTAAAGTTTTAAAAAATTGAACTTACCTAACAAAAAATCACACTTACATTATTTACGAAAATTAATTTTTTTCTTCATTGTTTGACACAAATGAAACTCATTTTCCACTTTACAAGAAAAAATAAAACCCCATTCCCATTTAAAAGGTCCTCTCAAAGTTAATCTGTTTTTTTTTTTTTTAATCCTGGAAACTCTAAAACAGATAATTGTCAACTTAACGAAACAACATTCACCGATCGAAAAGTGGTTAGGTGGATAATTTGCCTTTAATAAGTCGTTATTTATTTGTGATAATTTCGAATTTGTCGTTCCATGTTTTCTATGTTTTTTTTTTGCAGCTTCGCTTAATTGATATCAACAAAATTTGTAAAATCTTTTAAATTTAATAGTTTTCTAATTAATTATTTACCGTTTGGTAGTTGTTGATTATTTGTGATCACTTAAATTTCGTCGTGATATTTTTTAACGTTTGTTTTTCATATGACATTCATATCAAAGCTCTTCAAATCCAGAAATTCACCATAACTTCAAAACTGCTGCGGTACAGGACCATGATCCTGCCAGGACTCACATATGGATCCGAGACTTGAGTGCTTAGCAAAAGGCACTCCGACTTTTTAGCAGAGAATTGTTGGCCCCATATGTGAGGAAGGACGATTCCGGAGACGGTACAATCATGAATTGTACGCAATCTACTTTGAAGCGGGTATCGTGACAAAAATTAAGCTCGGTAGACTCCGGTGGGCAGGGCACCTAGCTCGCATGAGCGAAGAGGAACCTGCTCGGAAAGTTCTTTGTGGTACATTCTATGGTAGACGACAGCGTGGTAGACCATGCTTGTGCTGGAGAGATGGCGTAGACCAGGACGCCCGGAGCCTTGTGGTGCGCAACTGGATGGTGGCGGCTCGAGACCGGGATGGGTGGAGAGACTTGTTGAAGGAGGCCAGGACCGGACCCCGGTTGTCGAGCCGACGATGATGATGATGATTCATATCAAGTTAGATAAGCCACTCAAAAAGTGGTAAAATCTTGATATTTTGAATGTTTTATTGGTCAATAATTTGACGGTCATGTTATCAACTATGTTGTCAGCTATGTTTTCTATGTTTTTTTTTTTACTGATATCAAATTAGTGACACACCACCTCAGTAATGGGAACAACTACTTATATTGAACTTTTTATTGCTTAATAGTTTGCCTTTCATCGAACGTGAATTTACTGTGATAATTTTAATTTTGTAATGTTATGTTTTCTATGTTCTTTCTGATAATTTGCCAAATTCATATAATTTAAGGGAAACACCTCCTCAAAAGGGTTCTTATATTGATTGGTGTATTGCTTAATAATTTGCCGTTTATCAGTTGTGAATTATTTGTGACAATTTTAGTTTAATCGTGCGATGTTTTTTTTTTCTAAATTCATATGAAGTTATCGAAGCACCTCCTCGAAAAGTGGTAAAAACTTGTTGTATTGATTGTTTTATTGCTTTATAATTCGCCGTTCATTAGTTGTGGCAATATCAATTCTGCTATGCTATGTTTTCAATTTTTTTTTGTTGGTGTTTTGGCTAAATTCATATGAAGTAAGCAAACCACATCCTTGAAAATCTGTTTAAACTCCTTGTATTAAATTGTTAATAGCATAATAATTTGATATTAAGTATAAATTCGGCAAATTATAGGTAGTAGAAGCCAATAAGATCAGAAAACTTATACAAATAAACCAAAAAACATCGCTCGAGATGATTTAAATGGTTACAACTAATTGAAGACTATTAAACGGCAATTATTAAGCAATAAAACTTTCAATATAAGAAATTTTTTTCGAGGAGGTACTTCGCCAGTTTGATATCAATAAAAAAAAAACATCGAAAACATAACAACAAATTACTGAGCAATAAAACAATCAGTTCATCAATTTTTTATGTACCACTATTTGAGGGGGTGCTTCGCTACCTTCCTATGAATTTAAAAAAAAACCAAAAAAAAACATAGAAAACATCGCAAGACTAAATTGAAATTGTCACAACTAATTCACGTTTGATGAACGGCAAACCATTACGCGATTTAAATTCAAAAAGTGTTTATCTACCCATTTATGCTAAGCTGAGAAGCAAAAAAAAATAGAAAACATGGAACGACAACTTCAAAATTATCACACCTAATTTATCAACCCAACCACTTTTCTATCGGTGAATGCTGTTTCGCTAAGGTGACAGTCATCTAAAAAAGGGACTTATTTAATCTAAAATCTAAACTGGGAGTAAGTAAGTTCTTGGGTGGAAACAAAGCTTTAAAGTCTTTAAAACAATTATTCCTTGAACCAGGTACCTATATATTAAAAAAAAATGTTTTTAAAATCTTTTAATTTAGTCGAAAATAATTCATCATAATTTTTAATGACAGAACTAATTCATCTAATATATTTAGTCAAGCATTAACATCCATAACATCAGTAATCAACCAAAGGTCCTATACCATCGTCCATCAGGACTATGTAGCCTACCCATCATCATCAAAGTACCGCCCCATAAATTCTTCACAAATTGTCCCTTAACTCAAATAGCTAGTAGCTATAAAAAATTACATACTATATCTAGGTACTACATATAGAAGTACAAATTATACCCGCATTTCACTCGGGGGTGTGTAGATAATAAAAACAATTTGAGTGCCGTTCACTTAAACGGAACTGTCATGTCGTCGTCGTGTGCCCTCCGGCTTCGGTCTTCAACATTATACATTCGTCACATAATATCACCCATCGCTCGTTGTTTGTGTTGTTTTGTTCTCTCTCTCCCTCTGACTCTCTTGAAGTCATCCTTTGTGTGTAATATCCTTAACGACAGTTTTAGTAAGAAAGGTCCTTTTTCTCTCTGTGTATTTATTAGAACAAAATGGCGTTAAATTAAAATTACTTTTCTTATTACGATGTGAAAATTTCCTTTTTTTTGTACACACATAATATAACATTGCTCTCATCCTCTCCGCCGCCGCGTGACGGCCGGTAGAAGTCCTTGTAAATTCGCAGCAACAAACTCTCGTTACGATAGAAGTTGATCAAAACAAGCATCCGCATAATAAAATTATACATTTTGCAACTATATGTACTACTGTGAAAGTGGCGGCATGGTGCCACTATATTCACAGAAAATTTGTAGTGCATGTACTATATACTTTAACAACATCCATAAAATGAAGGACCTATGTAAGAAATTTTACTCTACTTACAAGAGGACGAAGCAACATCGAAATAATGAAGGTGATTTGCACTTAAACGAGGACGGATTTTAAGTGTCAATGTTGACGTAATGCTTTTTCTTTTAGTGTTTTTTAGTCGAACTCAAACAGATTTCATGGCGTCTTAGGGTTTGATTAATGGTTGCATTAAGAGGATCGTTTGGATATGGGAGGTGAAAGTATTTTTCTTGTGAATCCATTACCGAGCTGTAATGGAGACAAATTGAAAATTAGAGAGTTTTTTTTGCACAAATTAATTGATTTGAAGTTCAATTAATAATCTATTTTTTTTTTACTTTTTATTTATAACATGGCATGTGTATAGGTAATGTTTATCATATGTCAGTTGTGGGTAATTTATGTTGTTTAAGTATTAAAGACGATATATGAAAAATGGTTACCTAAAACTTGTTAAATTATTGTGTTGGACTTGAGGGTGTTTTTTTTAGACGTGTAGTTTTCAATCTGGCAATACTTTTTTCATAGTTGATCTTTTTGACAGCTGTCACTTGATTTATGTTCAGTTTGATTTGCCATTTCATAATGAATAAACTTACTTCTGAACAACGTTTTCAAATCGTTCAAATTTATTACCAAAATAATGAATCGGTTCGCGCGACGCATCGGGCGCTGCGTCCAATATTCGATATAGCTCATTTTTGGTCGAATGGGTACATTAATAAGCAAAATTGTCGTATTTGGACTGATCATAATCAACAAGCTATTGTTGAGACGCCGCCGTTACATCCCCAAAAAGTCACTGTTTGGTGTGCTCTATGGGCAGAGGGAATCATTAGTCCATATTTCTTCAAAAATGAAGCCGTCCATAATGTTACAGTCAATGGGGAACGCTATAGAGCCATGATTAATGACTTTTTCGTGCCTGAATTGTTGTTGATGTGGACGATGTTGATGTGGACGACCTTTGGTTCCAACAAGACGGCGCTACACGCCGTTATTGAAGGAATCTTTTGGTGAGCGCATTATCTCGCGTCGTGGGCCTATGGCGTCGCCTCCAAGATCGTGCGTTTTAACACCGCTGGACTATTTTTTGTGGGGTTATGTGAAATCACTTGTCTACGCAAATAAGCCTGAGACGATTGACGCCTTGGAAGAGAATATTCGGCGTGTTATTGATGACATACGGCCCCAATTGCTGCAAAAAGTGGTCAAAAATTGGGCCTCTCGGCTGGAATTTATTTGAGCCAGCCGTGGCGGCCACTTGCCCGAAATCATTTTTAAATTATAATGGCAGACCCTTATCTTTATAATAAAGCTTAATTCTTAGGCATAACATTAAATTATATGAGTTGTATTTCTTCTTGAAAACCACACGTCTAAAAAACACCTTTTATAAGCTTTTATTTATATAAACTACGAGTAGACCAATTCTTGCCATGTTTTGGTTGATTCTCAAATAAGAACGCTTAAATCCTATCTTAGTCGATAAAGAGGCAGAAAGTATTTTTACTCTTCTTTCTGCTGCTCAGGTTTCAACTAACTAATCATTCCTAATCCCGCTTACACTATTTTTTCTCGCGCCAAAGGACAAGTATTGGTTTCGTGTAAGCAAAAATTGAATCGAGATTGTAACCAAAAGTAACGATGATCAAGAACTCAAAAAAGTGTGCTTCATTACATACTGTCTGTCGGCCTGTGCGTAATGTAATCAAATGTTATTTGAGCTAGAGCCTAAAGCAGTGGTTCGATTTGCCTCAAATTTTGTACAGGGCATTTTTTATGCGATTCCCTTAGAGAGAAATTCCAATTTTAGTTTAAGCTCATCTAAAATGGCTGAACCGATTTTCATTAAAATGTGTACCTGATCTAATGATTTTGGCAAAAATTGATGTAATAGAAATAGGCATTCGTCGGTTTTTTAGATAAAATAGTTTTATTTTTGAGTTATTCTCGTAAAGGCATCTTTTCCGTGGTTGAACGTGGATATTTTTTTTTTAAATTTCATTTCCATTTACATATGTATTTTTGTACACAATTTCTGTTTATTCACTTCAATTTTTAATACCGCTAAGCCTTACATTCCGTATGATATTTCGAGCAGTGGGTACAAAACTCAAGTTATAGACTGCTTAGAATAAACGTACCTATTGAACATTGCCTAACTCAGTTGAATTCTTAAATCTACCAAAATGTTAGAAGATTAAATGAATGAAAAAATAATTTGATTAAAAAACGATTTAAAATAATCATTTCATCATCATGTCTCGAGGTTTCTATTTTTCAAAATTTGTCGGTGGATTTATCAAAGCGGCCTGATGGGCTGTAGATGTCTACTGTCTAGATATCTACTCCAAAAAAATAATATCAAACCTTGAAATTATTAAAAAGCTTCAAGCAAGCAGGTCATATGGTAAGTATATATTATATAAATGTTTATATCTATGCTGAATTATATAGCTGTTTCTTCTTGTTCTATATATTAAACCTCAAGTTTACTTGACCTCTTTTTATTATTTTTTTAAATAAGTTCATGTGCATATTTTTTTTTTTTTTTTTTTTTAATTTTGTATTCATTCTTTTTTACGAGAAAATATTACAAAACTTGACATCTGATTTATTTTTGTCAGACATTTCAATAAATTGAAGTGACTTTATTTTCGTTCGTTTATACATACATACATACATATGAGTGCTTTTGCTTTTGGTTACCTACTTTCATCACTTGTTTTTGTTTCAAGCTCAAGCATTCATCATGCAATATATAAAAGCAAAATACACTTCGTAATCAGTTTTATAATACTTTTAAGAAATAATTTTGAATGATAGATTAATAAAGGGTGTTTTTTTAGAGGTAGGTACCTATAGAATTTTGAAATGGAATAAAACAAAGATGATTTTTTTAAATTCACATGAAATTTACTTTATTTGAAAGATTATCTTCTGGCATTTAATATGATTTCTGGCATATTACCGGCACGGCCGGCTCGGACGTAGTCTAATCTGGAAGTCCAATTTTCGATGACTTTTTCCAACATTTGTGGCCGTATATCGGTAATAACGCGGTGGTCAACCGTTTCGGGCTTCTCGGCGTAGACTAGCGACTTCACATATTCCCACAGAAAATAGTCAAGCGGCGTTAAATCACATTATCTTGGAGGCCAATTCACAGGTCCGTAACGTGAAACTATGAGGTTACCAAACGTTTCCTTCAAAAAATCAATTATGGCACGAGATGTGTGACATGTTGCACATCATGGTTGTTCAATTGATGAACGAAAAAGTCAGTAATCATGGCTCTATAGCGGTCACCATTCACTGTAACGTTCTGGCCAGCTTCGTTTTTAAAGAAGTATGGACCAATTATTCCACCAAACCATAAAGCACACCAAACAGTCAGTTTTTGTGGATGTAACGGTGTCTCAACATACACTTGAGGATTATCACCACTCCAAATACGAAAGTTTTGTTTATTGACGTTACCATTCAACCGAAAGTGAGCTTCATCGCTAAACAAAATTCGCTGTTTTGGGCCCATTTGGGCACAAATTGGAAGCGCTGTTCAGACATCAGTCTATTTCATGTTGAAATGCCAAACCAAACTAAAAATAAATCACTTGACAGCTGACAAAATGGCCACCAGTTAAAATAGTGTTGCCAACCTAAAGTTTTATAACTCTTAAAAAGCATTCGTTATAATATATGTAGACGTTTCAAAAAAAATAATGTTATAAAGTAGTAAAGCTTTATTTTGTATAGAATGTGTCCCCTTAATCGTCAAGGATAATTTGAGAAATAATTCTTGCGTATATTCTAAGCACACAAATCGTTTCATAGTAAGGGTCTATCTCCAATGTTATAATATCATCTTTCGGTAATTTAAGAATATGCGTACTTTAATGTACACTGACTCATGATAACGGAAATTGCTCCATTAATACTTATGTGTAGTAGAAACTTCAATTTAGACCTTATGTATATCTTGTTTAAGTTTTCAGATATCCAATTTCGAGGATAATTTGGGAAATGTTCCATTATCTTCTTGCCCGTGCTATTTTTTGACTTTGAGGCCAATTTTCTACAGAAAATGCGTAATAAACATAACTAGTTACTATTTTTTTTTCTTATGAATGTAACAATAATATTTACAAAAAATCGTCAACAACACGTTTGCGGGAAAACTCATAGATTTCATGATAGTTGAGAGAACCCCCAGCAAATAAAAAGAAATTAATGATTGTTACCGCTACTGCGGCTATCATATGGTTCAGTCTGAAAATTAAAAATGATTTTTATTTAAATAAAAAAAGAACCTCGGAATGAATCACCTATATTAGAAGCATCGCCCAACGATATGAATATTGTACTGAAGCTTCCGTCGAACGCAGGCTTAGAGATTAGATCCAGATCGAAGAGTAACATCTACAGAAAATCTAATAAACGGTATTCCAATTCCAAACTTTGAAAGTTGATAGCGGCCAAATTGTTGAAGCTACATCTGTCAAATTGGTTGTTATTTATTCAGTCTGTTTTTTTTTTTTCAAATAACCATGGACGCATATAGCCTTCAACAACACGTGCAAATGATAAAATTGTTATGTTAATTATCAAGCACCGCGTTCCACGTATACTTTTCATTAAAAAAATCATATTCAGCGATGAGGCCCATTTCTGGATGAATGGGTACGTCAATCATACACTCAAAATTGTCAAATTTGGGACGATACCAATCCACATGAGATCCAAGAGCGTTCAATGAATCCCGAAAAAGTAACTGTTTGTCGTTGATTTCGAGCTGGTGGCGCCATCGGTCAATAATTCTTTGAGGCCGACGTTGGCCAGGCCATCACCGTCAACGGCAATGATTACCAATTACTTTTGGACTGAATTGGATGATATGAACACCAAAAATATGTGGTTTTAACAGGACGGTGCTACGTGCCACAAATCTCACGCCAGATTGGAAATTCTGCACGAGCGATTTGAGAGCATTGTCATCTCACGTGGAGGTGATGTGAACTGGCCACCGAAGGCGATTTGACACCGTTAGACTTATTCTTGTGGGTTTTTTGAAATCACAGGTCTATGCGAATAAGCCAACATAACCTATGCCATCCATCAAATTCAGCCTGATTTATGTGACAGAGTCATGGAAAACTGGACATTTCGGATGCGAGTCACCCAGAGAAGCCGCGCCAAATATTTGAACTATGTTATATTACATAAACAATTTCGATGATGTGCGTGCGTGTGAGATGCACTTTGTTTTATTTAAATTTAAAGATAGGATGCACTTAATGAAAGACCCTGTACGTACTTCGCTGTCCTTACTAGAATCTTGAAGGATAAAAATAAATATACATTTGATGAAACTGCGATGTCGCCTGATCGTCTCGAGAAGAACTAGGGCGAAGTGACATTGTGATGCTTTTTTATTTTGCAGCTGAGGTAGGTCAGCGGGTCCAGGGTTCTTAGCGAAGAAAGCAATAAAACTCGGGCTTAGAAAGTTCAGAACTCCAGTTCGTTAGACACTTTTTTATTCAGTTTTACTTAAAACTAGATTAACAATTTATTTTTGTATAATTCTTACAATTGTATTATAACTTTAATAAATTGCACGGTATTGCATATACGGCTACAGAAGGTGGGATAAATTCCCTAGCCAACACCGAGGTGAAGGCACGGTACGATGACAGGCGGTGGGATAAACTCCCCAGCCAACGGTACGGCGGGATAAATTCCCTAGCCAACACTGTGGTGAAGGCACGGTACGAAGGCGGATGGTGGGATAAATTCTCTAGCCTCACAGCGATTCTTAAGGCAAAAATGTTATTTGGGATTAGCTCCCTAGCCTTATCGAATTGAGGCGGATTTAGTTGGTTTGGGATTAATCCCTAGCCACAACAATAAGTTGTGGCAAAAATAATTAGGGGAAGGGGTTTTAAACGGCTTAAAGCCAAAAATTAATTTAAACTTCTAACTGGTATACTACACACCCAGCAGCTTGCTTCTTGGTACTCACTAAGTTCAAAGGATTGAATTAGTAGAACCACGGAGGATAAATTTTCCTCATTGCCATTTGTAGTGGCCATTTCCCCTTGCTTATAGATTCGGCGGTAACAAGGAAGTGTGAATCGAGTGAGGTAGAAAAACACTACCCATTAATTTCATAAAGGCCGTTGAATTGTTGTCGTATGCATTGGTTGTATTGTGCTGTTGTGCGCTGTTGCTTGTCGGCAACCCTCGTCGTCGTCATCAATTCTCCTGGTCGCCTTGAGGTATGTGATGAAATTGTGATGATGTTGAAGATGTTAACTTCGTTACAACATACAGGTGTCAACCATTCATGTGTGCGTATCTGGTTTGAGGCGTACATTAAATTCAGAAAAAAATAAGAATCTCAATCTTAAAGGTGTTATAGGAGTGTTTAAAAAAAAACTTTCTTTTTTCTTCTAAACTGGTTCAAGTTCTTGGATAGTATAGGTACTTCGAACCTCTACAGTATACCAAAATATTCTATTTTCAAGTTTCCGTAAAAAAAGCAGGATTTTCCATCCCAATGTACAAGTACCTACATATACCCCTGCGATAAAAATTGCTCAAATAGCCCAGATCGAAATTGAAATATCTATTGGTAATTCAAATAAACGTGTTCAAAGAAATAGCCAAGGTGAACCAACAAAGAACAAAATTTATTATTGAACTCAAGCACACGATGATACGACATTTTCTAAAGTCCTTTATTTTTTTTTTATTACGAACTCATACCCTACCTATGTACCTATTGTGTGTTATTTTTCTATTTTCTACCCGCCGCTGGTGTATTTACTGACAGACATTCTGTAATAAAAATACATGTTCCATTATTATTGTTATGGGTTCTCCTGAGTTCCCAATTCCCTGATGTTGTTCCCCCATAACCTGATTGAAGAACTTTTAGTAAAATTTTCATCATAAACTGATAAGTTGATAACTTTTTTGTTTTTTTTTGTATATTGTTGTTGTATTTTCTGCATCAAAAGATAGCATCTCTAGCATTTATAATAAAATGAGAAAAAAAAAATAACAAATACTTCCGGGGGAATGCTTTCACCACACTTTTAACATCTAATCGAATTGACCTCAAACATCGTACTTTTGTCCTCGACGGTTGATGGAACGGAAGAAGGACGATAATAAGGAAAAAAGACGACTTCTTCAACTAGCGAAGGCGGTGGCATATACCTTCTGGAGGGTGAGGACTTATAGCACTGAGGACGGAAGACTATAGTAAAAGGAATATTATTAACCATGAATATTGTAATATACCTACCTAACCTATACTTATATACAGTATTTCCTTATTCCAAAGATGGGACTTCTCTGATTTCATATCTCATTCGTTGTGAAAAAAGCTCAAAGGCTCTAGGACGAGCGCAGAAAAAAAATCTTAGGTTTCCATAAATTTTCATCTCTGAACGACGAAACTGCATCCTAGAATAAGAAGAGTGGAAATAAGAAACCATCGCATCTCAGCAATTCAATGGATAATTGAAAAAAAAAAAAAATTTCTCTAGGACATCGATTGCTTCCTGATCCAATGAAATGATGCCGTGTTTTCTCGTTTTTATGAATTTAAATTATTTACACAAGTATATCGAAATAGCTAGTTAGATTCTGTGAGTTTTTGTAGGAGGGATGGGGTCTCTTTAGCATCAATGTTGATGCTTGACTTCAAGAGGAATTTTTAATTAATTTTTTCGTTGTCTATTGGAACAGAACGAAGAATTTCTATTTGAAAGGATTTGATTTCAGGGAAGTTTATGAGTGCGCCAGTTGAGTCCTCTATACAGTTGGATGGGTTATAATCGATTCTATTGCATAATGTGCTTCAACTACCTATAAAACATAGCAAGAAGATGAAGAAGTGAATTTCATGATTGTAATTTTATTTGAATTTTAAACGATAGTTTTATTTTGTAGCTTTCCGTTGGCAGGGTAAAGGGGGTTGATAGCCAGTTTTTTTTTTACACAAAAACATCAGTCACACAGAATTTATAATTGTAATTTCATTTCAAAGTTTTGTATAAATAAAGTGCGGTAATTTGATTTCTGTTATGAAAAAAAAAACTCAAGAAATAATTAAAGGATACCTACCTCTTCAGTTATTGAGCAACATTATTTATTTCTCAATTCTCTTGCTTATGCTAATTGAGTAAAGGGTAATTTGGTTTGATTTAAATCATCAGGTCTTATATTAAGAGGGTGTCTGCTATTTCAAAGAAACTCATTTGGTAAATATTCATTTGCAATTATTGTAAAATTAATTTCGATTATCTTCAATTTATAAATGTTTTGCTTGACAGTGGATGCATAAAGTTGACGTACCAATTTTTGTATTGTTTAAGTATTAAGACAGTATTTTTTTAAGTTAAATAGTGTAGGCAAAAAATAAACGGACCAAAAAACTAATAAAATAAACTATAGATACAGAGTATTTAGCATAAGATGCCACAAAAGGCTAGGGTGTATAATTAAGGTCATAATAAGAAAAAAATCGTATGGGAAAGGGGTTTAATTCTTCCTATTTTGGCAGGACAGCAAATTTTCTAAAAAATCAAATTCAATCCCTTTATCAATTGGTATTCAAACATCAAAAATCAGACGCATAAAATATCTCCTGTTTTTTTAGAAAAACTATTTCAAATATGGAGATACCATGACAATTATTTTCTCAGCAACCACGCTAGCTAGGAACTTGTATACCTGCTAAATCTACAATTTATAGTTTTGTAAACTTTGAAGTTGTAATTTAAAAAAAATCATGCTTCATCACTGACTTCACAGTAAAGTAAATTATTTTTTTAATGACAACTTATATTTGGTTTGACCATTTTCATTAATTTGGAGCCTCTGCTCTCTGCGTTTGCTCAGTAAAGAGCAGTTCACAGTTCATTTAGTACTAAAGTAAACAATTTTGTTTTTAATGAGAACTTCAAAATGTTTGACGTTTGTATCCTAAAACTGCAATAAAAATTGGAGCCATATTTCAAATTGATATAGCTTCCTGGGTTGTTGCATGCTTACGTCAAAGTAAAGTTAGCAATAGGTACATGTGATCCACTATTTGATGAACTGAAAGATCCAATAAAGAAGTGCAAAAAAAACTTAAAATTCCTATTGTGGTTCCCCATTGGTTTAGTCGAAAATTGTTATGCTAACTTCACAGATGAATTTTTTTTCTAGTACAGGAAAGGAAATGTTTCCATTGCAAGTAATTCAGAGATCGTTGAACGCTGCTTCCTCAAGCGAGAGTAGTTAGACATAACGCTTTTTGCAACTAATACCTACTTATTAAACTCTCTACCTTCAGATTTGAACCGATATTCTTGAAATTGATTTCCTCTTACCTGGATAAATATTATTACAATTTTCGTTTTAGATGACTGATCTCTCTCGCCCTTTCTAAGATACCTCCAGGGTCGCTCAAAGTAAGCTGCACCCTCTCACTCGAATCCATTGCGCTCCCCAGTATGTAAGGAAGGTATGAAGATGGATAAGGAGTTAGGAGTTATGGGGTGCCTCCCTAAACCATCCCGAATTTAGTATGAGTTTCAGGATGTTTTTTAGTGGCAGAGTTGAGATCTGTCAACCAGTTCTTCAAAAAAGTATTCTCCGAGGGCAATTTTTTTAATTCTGGCTAGGCTGGGGCATTCACAAAGAAAGTGGGTTGAGCCCTTTTCCGCCTCCTTGTCCTGACAAACTCTAAATAGGTCAGATGTCTTTATGCCCATTCTGCCCATGGGGGGTCCCATTGAGTTGTGACCAGTTAGGATTATAACTAGGAAAGACAATTGAGGTCTGCTTATCTTAAGTAAGTATTCTGTTTTTTCCTGGAGATATTCGGCCATAGGTTCCTAGAAACTCGACCGAGGTCCCCCAAGGCAACCACTTATGACCTCTTCTTTTCAAACACATCAAACTTCCTCACTCTCTCTATCTTTTACATAACCAACCAATTTCCAGCGTAGAATCGTTTCGCGACCTTGGTATAATATGTGGCCGACGGCATAATTCTTACAGCCAACTTGCCACTTGGCTTTGTGAAACGTTGGTCCTGAGCATTCTCCAACCACTTAGGTGACGCTATCAATCTTCATAACCTTGTTCGCCCTCTCTTCAAATACGCTTGTCAAGTGTGGTCGCCTTATCAATATATACACATCTAAAGAATTGCGGGAATTCCTATGTCGTTTCCTATGATTTTCCCTTCGTTGTCGTTCCTGAAATGATCCTACCTCTCTATCAAGACCACGTTCAACTAATTAACATACATTCGTTGGAAAAACGAAAGGAAATAACTGACATCCTCTTCATTCATCGACTTCTTTCTTATTCCATTGACTAAACAAGTCTGTACACCTCTTTCTTTTTAATCGAATACTACTTTATGGGTTTTAACCAAAGAAAAACCAATTATTTTATTTTGACCCCATTTCAGCCTATATAAATAACAAAAGTTGAAAAAGAATATACCAAAAGCCATTTCCTAACCGCATACAGAGCCACTGGTTGATCGGTAATTGAATTGAACAGAAAAACGAAATGTGCGCCTTCTGCGCCACCAGTTGAGAATCTTCCGACTTTTTTTTCCTAAACCTTCGCGTAGCAGTTACAAACAAACCCACAGAAAGAAAAATCCAATTTGGTCCAGTCGTTTTCAAGTTTTAAACATCCGAACAAACCACTATCAATTTTTATATATTTATATAGCTTATTATAATAAAACTAGGTTTTTGCCTCTACCAAAATTTAAATAAATTCAGAAATGTTCACCAAACCTCCCTTACCTCCCACTACCTATAACTGTGATATATTTTTCCGAATATCACCCAAAGGTAGATCTTCTATGTGAGAAGTGGGGTTTATTCTATGATTGCAAAAAAAACTGCAAAAAAAGAAAATAACCACTCATTCTACTTTTTGTGTATTTTTAAGCTTCAACTTAACATATTCTTGCCTGAAAGCACCGCGCTTGTAACAAAAAATATTGCAGTTTTTTGCCGGAACCCTCAATAAGTAAATATAATATATATAACTTGCTATTCGAATATTTGAATATGAGATATAAAAGTCTCATGCTATTGAATGTAAAGGGTTTTTCAACAAGGACGCTACAAAAGTAGAGCAACAGGGACAGCAAACGACGCCATATTTCTTGCTGCTCTTTTGACATTTCTCTTCAGCAAGGTTTGCCATTTCATGATGGAAAGATATACGAGCCAACAGCGAGTCGAAATTATTAAAATTTACTACCGAAATTCGGAGTCAGTAGCCTCAACGTTGAGAGCGCTACGTCCAATTTATGGTCGTCATAATCGTCCTAGCAGATCAACAATTGAGCGTCTAGTGGAAAAATTTGAATCCACAGGCACAGTACAAAATGTTCCAGTGCCAGTGAGACAAAGAAGTGCCCGTAGTGTCGAGAATATTGCTGCCGCTGAAGCTTCAGTTGCAGAGAGCCCAAATGTGTCTCTCACACGTCGCGTCGTTCTCAAGCGTTGGCCATCTCTGTGACGTCGTTGTGGCGAATTTTGCGAAAAGATCTTGGCCTGCATCCTTACAAGATTAAATTGACGCAAGAACTGAAGCCGCTTGACCACCAGAAGCGCCGTATGTTCGGGAATTGGGCTGAGCAACAACTTGAAAATGATTCGGATTTTCATCGAAAAATCATCTTCAGCGATAAGGCTCATTTCTGGCTGAATGGCTTCGTCAATAAACAAAATATGCGGTATTGGTCAGGCAGCAATCCACAATTATGGGCCGGCGGCGTCAGTGGGCCGTACTTCTTCCGTGATGATCAAGACCGGCACGTTACTGTGAATGGGGATCGCTACCGTTCAATGATAACCGAATATTTTTGGCCCCAATTGGATGATATGGACCTAGAGGACATGTGGTTCCAACAGGACGGCGGCGCCACAAGCCACACAGCGAATGTCACAATCAATTTATTGGAAACCGAGTTTGGAGAACGTGTTATCTCACGAAATGGTCCAGTCGCTTGGCCGCCTCGGTCGTGCGATTTGACGCCGTTAGACTATTTCCTGTGGTGCTTCGTCAAATCTATGGGCTATGCCAACAAGCCAGCGACGATTGATGAACTTCGTACGAATATCGAAAGTGAAATTGCAGCAGTATTGGCCGATTTATGCTTGAAAACCGTCGAAAATTGGGTTCAGCGTCTGGACTTCTGCAAGCGTGACCATGGTGGCCATGCAAAAGAAATCGAGTTCCATACATAATGGCATCAAACGTACTTTCACAGGAATAGAAAATTTCATTGATACCCAAAACCGTTTTTGTTTTATTTAAAAAAAAAAAAACTTTTGTAGCGCTATTATTGAAAAACCCGATATATGTACCCAAACTTACAAAAATATATTCATTCAAAAACCTGTCTTTGGCAATTAACCTAAAATTTCGAGTTTATATTTTTAAATTCCTTTGTTTTTTTTTGTTTGGCTCAGACGTAGACCACGTAAACACCCATAAACAGCATTACTTCTGTTTTTTACCTATTTAACTTTAAATTAGCTCTGATGGAACCTAATATCAATTTCATTTAACGCCAACTTCTCCTAAATCATTCCGAAATTGAATAAAGAATTTTCATTAACTTACAGTAGGTTGCGTGGAAGGGCGCCTTCATATAGTTTCCATTTTATTTTGTTTCCTTTTTTTATCTTCAAAGCTTTTGTCAAATATTTAAGGTAATTTACTCAAAATAATGGACATTCTCATAGCTGAACAAAAGAAAATGAAATCAACCCTCCACCACCACCGTCACTAGGCATTAGCCCCACACCATCAACATTATACAAGTCCAATGCTCACCATCATAATATATATACTGAAGTATGAAACGCACATTCACCTTTTAGGTCACAGTTCATAACTTCTCATTATCACAAAATATAGAAGTGAAACTGCTCGGAAAGTTTCAAGAACCGCGTCATAAAGCTGAAAACTTCGCTCTCGCGAATGAAAAGTTTCCTTGAGAAAAATTCGAATGGAAAGAAAAGGAAAACAAAAAAAAAAAACGATAATGGCTTCCGGAAGAAGCACCAGTATACCATCTTGCCTATATACCCAACCCATACCCATGAACAGAACACGACAACGAGAACGACTTGACTACGTGATCCTAACATCTAGAGTCGCATTAAGCTTAGTAATGATGTTCTCATCTTTTCGCACAGAAAACAGAGTTCGTGCTTCCAAGCGGAACTCAATAGAAAATCCATTGTAGACGAAAGTCTTTAAGTAATTCTAGGCAAAATAAGACCTGAGAGGTTTATTGAATTAAAAAAAAAAACAAAAAAACGAGTTCCATCGCCTTCCCTTCGAGTGTCATTATATCAACCAGAATTCTTATAGTTTGTATTATTTTCAATTGCAGATGTGGCCAGGAGACACGTGTTATTCCAAGAATCCTTCAGCTTCGATCGCACTGGCTCAAGTCGGAGAAGGAAAGTTTGCGACTCCAAGAAGCTGGCATCACCAAGGAAGTCATGAACAGTGCCATTGCACAGTTCTGCCTGGAGATAATCGCCAAGCACGGCGAGCCAGCGCCACGGTTGTGCAATAAGGATCCACTTACCCTCAAGATGGGCACCTATGTGATAGAACTGTTTCCAAATGTAAGTTCAATATTGGATTCGGCCTTCACAAGGAAATACGTATATAGTAATCGGTCTCTGTAGGTTAACTGCGGGTTGGGCCGATAACTATATAAGTGTTGCAATACCTATATTATTTTTTTTTTTATTTTTTTTTCAGGCTAAATTCCTTTTCATGGTTCGTGATGGTCGGGCGACAGTGCATTCAATTATTTCACGGAAAGTCACGATTACTGGATTCGATTTGACGAATTATCGCCAGTGCATGGCAAAGTGGAATCATGCGATTGAGGTTATGCACAACCAGTGCAAGGAAATAGGAAAGGACCGTTGCATGATGGTGAGTATATAGGTGGAAGGTTGATTTTGAATTTAATTCTATTTGTATAATTTTAAAAATTTAATTAATGTCTTGATATTAAAATGAAAATTATTTTAAATTACCTAAATTTTCGATGCATAGCTCCAGTTGAAACAAAAATAGAAACCTCACAAAAGGGGACATTTAAATTCTTCGACAGAAAGCTGACATTTGACATGGCATACCATAGAATCATATTTGACTTTCCCTCTAACGACCGCTCACTCCACTGATTTCGATCAAATTCCTAGAACCCATTTGTGGACTTCACTTGGGATTTCAATAGATTTATTGAAACTGATACCACAAAAGCCTTTTAATTCTCGTTATAAAATTAAATGAGTATCATTATGACGTAATAGCTTAATCTGTGTTGAATGTAATTGGATAGAATCATTCAATAATATCCAGTGTTATACCGTTTCCATTTTCAAAGCCTTATCGATTGGTTTCAAATCCAGTTGTTCATTATAATAATTTAAAAATAATTACTCTCATCACAATTTCCTGAGAATTAATTTCACAAATTTTCCATTAAAATTAATTATGCATTAATAAAAAACAAAACAAAAAAAAAACTCATCCCCAAGGGAAGATTAATATCACAAAGTATTATGGCTATTTAATGTTTAAAGCTTTCCACTCCATTGGCATTATAATATTTAAGGACGATGGTCTAATGGGAAGTGACAAACGTTGATAAAATAATTAAAACATTAATTAAACTCATTAAATTTCAAAAATGAACCAATATTAATCACTTCCGTTTGCGCGCGGCGGCGGCGGCGCCGGGCGTGTCATCACCGGAAATAAATACTCGTTTATTACATACATACATACAACTGATAAATAGATCCTTTTTGTCCATTGTGTGGTTGGAATCTATTCATTCCACACTCATCAGACACACAATTTATATAAATAAAAGTTGGTTGCTATAAGCATTAATTGACGAACGGAAATGAGAAAAATGCCGGAAAACTTTAAATTGTTTTTTATCAGACAAATTTGTTTAAGAATTTTAGGAAAAGGGATTTTTTTTTCCTTTTGAGAAATCAGAACAAAAATAAAACACAAGACGAGGAGGAAAACAAATAGCTTCAAAGATGCCAAAGGCGATCAAAGCAGATGTTTTTGAAGAGTCTTGGGGGCATATAGAGTGAATGAGTGCTTGCTTTCAATTAAGGAAAATACTTTATCGTCATCTTCTTAAACACAGCTTTAAACTTTAAGGACATTTAAAGATGTAATTTAAATATTGGAATTTATTTTGATTTAAAGTTCAATGGAACTCTTATTCAAAGCATAATAATTTATAGTCGACGTCAGTAGAGCAGTTTGATAGGGCCAAACAAATGTTATGGACAAAGACTATAAAATGATAAATAGCTACTAAAAGTGGAAGTATAGTACCTACTTAATTACGTGTCAAATTACGCAAAACCAAATCCCCTAAATCTTAAAAATGCCTTAAATGTAATGCGTTTTGCAAGAGTTAGTAAAATATCGCTTTGTCCATGATCGTCCACAAAGCAAAAATGCTAAAGCTTAGAAAATTGTCAAATCGCCCAAGATTTATTCTGTGGGATTTTAAAATTTTAAAAATGTTTGAGCGATTTTAGTTAGTTACGGCATGACGCATCAGCATACACGGGTGAAGGAGGAAGGCGTTCCGGGGCAGCGTCACTGCCTCTAGCCACTACTGCCACCTACCAACATCTGTCCGCCGCGGCTTTAGGATCTTAGGACTCCTTATCTGGGATGTACGCAAAACAAGGTTTGCCATCTTAAAGGTCCTTATTTGGTCAAAGAGGTCAACTTCATTTTTTTGTTTGTGTTCTTGCGAATATCCCACAAATGGGATGATACAAAATTCTTAGACCCTGACAAAAAAATTCAAAAAATCATACAAAAAATATTTGCCTGACCAATTCTTGAAATTAGTTCACCTTCTATGAGGCCACTTTAGACCCACCAGATATTAAACTTGTTTTTTTGAATATCCCACAAATGAGACGATACAAAATTCTACGACCCTGAAGAAAAAAATTCAAAAAAATAATACAAAAAATATTTGCCTGACCAATTCTTGAGGCCACTTTAGACCTATCAGATGGTAAACTTGTTTTTTTTTTTGAATATCCCACAAATAAGATGATAGAGAATTCTACGACCCTGACAAAAAGAATTTTAAAAATCATAAAAAAGCTTTGACTGACCAATTACTAAAACTATCTGACCTTTTATTAGGTCACTTAGACCTTTCAAAATATGGTAGCGAATATCCCACAAATTAGGTGATGAAAATCTCTATGACCTTAAAAAATCTATTCAAAATTCATTAATAAAAAAACTATCTCTAACCAATTACTGGAACTAGTTGACCTTTTATGAAGTAACTGAGACCTTTAACGTAGTAAACTTTTTTGGCGAATATCCCACACATGAGGTGATGAAAATCTATATGACCTTACAAAAAACTACATATTAAAAAAAATGTATGGCTGACCATTTACCTTTTAGAACCTAACTATGACCTTTCGCATGGTACATATACATATTATGTTTTTTGCGAATATCCCACTATGTGGTTCTAAGATCCTGGAGTCCTATTTTAATGCAAGAATATATGAATTTCGAGATGTATGAAATTGCAAACTGTTGCTATTTCGAGATTTCCTTATGTGAGAACTTTTAAGCCGACGAAATTTTGAAATGCGGCCATTTGCACCCCAACTGCCCACACACACAATAAATTAGGAGTTTTTGATTTCTTTTATTTTCTCTCTCTCTCTCGTCAAGGATTGATTTTCTGATATTGTTTTTCCCGACCGAAAAATTCTTTTGCTGGCAATCTATCATGTGGATTAATTCTAACTCTAACTTCTTCTTAATGGAAAATTTCTTTGCTCTTTTCTCCACATCGATGTGTATGTGTGTGTGTGTGTATATAAATGATAGATATATATTGTTTTTTCGTCTGTAATATTTTCTGACTTGGATGTGCCTTATATAATTAATTGCAGGTCTATTACGAACAACTGGTGCTTCATCCCGAAGAATGGATGAGGAAGATTTTGAATTTCCTAGATGTGCCATGGAATGACTCAGTGCTGCATCATGAGGAATTCATAAACAAACCTAATGGGGTGCCACTGTCTAAGTGAGTTTAATATATATATTTTTGTTGTTGTTGTTCTTCATGTATATTTGTAGTTTGGCATGAATAGAAGAGGATGCGTATAATAAATCACTGTGGAAACAGTTGTATCCTTTTCCTGGTTCATTCATTTATAAATCTTATAGTAGTTCATTTGATTGAATACTTCCGTTGACTTTGTTAATTTGAATTTAATGTAATTTTTCTTTGTTTTGTTTTATTTTTTATTTTTTTTTTTTTTTGAATTTCGTTTTCAGAGTGGAAAGATCTTCAGACCAAGTTATCAAACCGGTCAATTTAGAAGCAATGTCCAAATGGGTAGGTCAAATACCGGAAGATGTGGTACACGATATGGCTGACATTGCGCCAATGTTATCGGTATTGGGCTATGACCCATATTCAAATCCACCGGATTATGGTAAGCCAGATGCTTGGGTGCAGGATAATACTTTTAAGGTATGTGGCTTTGGTGTGCGTGGCGGTTCATTTCATTTCATTTCACTTTCAAACTTTTTGGATTCTGATTATTATCAGCTTCAAAGATATTTTTTTTTTTTAAGTTTTAAATTATTTTTAAAATTTTCTTAGATATCAACTTATTTTGAGAGTTAATTTGGTATACTTAGATAAGTTAATTATAAAATTATTTTTTAGTTGTATAGTTTTGGTATAGATGTTCAAAATTTGAAGATCTATTAGAAGGTGTCGGTTTAGTATTCAAAATTAATATTCTCTTCTCTTAACAGCTTTTGCCGGTTTTTGCATTTAATATTCCAAAAGATTTAATTTAGTAAAAAATATTCATACCTACTTCATTTTTATTTTTTTTTTCTCAAGGTGTAGATATTTGAAATTAACTGTACTAAATGTAGCAAAATGCTTTTTTTAACGACATATTTAAAAAAAAAAACAACGTTGTTGTTTGATTGTGGATCAAAAAACACAGCACGCGAAACAATGGCGCAATTGCGAGGCGAGTTTGGTGAACAGTTAATTTCACGTTTCGGGCCGGTCAATTGGCCGCCTAGATCGTGCGATTTGACACCATAAGATTATTTTTTGTGGGGTTATGTCAAGGCTAATGTCTATAGGGACAAGCCCGCTTCGATTGACGCACTGGAAGCCAACATCCATGCATTCATTCGTGAGATACCGGCCGATATGTGTGAAAGAGTATGCCAAAATTGGACTCAGCGGATGGGCTACCTGAGACGCAGCCGCGGTCAACATTTGCATGAAATTATCTTTAAACATTAAATTGCAAGGTTCAAGCTATCGATTCAAATAAATATTTCATTGATTTTTTCGATTTTTTTGTGTTTTTTTTTTTTTTAAAGTTCTAAACATCTTAAAAAATCACCCATTACAAACCCCTTTCAATTATGGCATTTTTTTGTAAAATAAAGTCTATCCAAAGTCGATATATCTTTATTCTTTATCTATATATGGTGAACTTAAAAATTTATCACGAACATGCACATACACACTCACACACACACCCAAACACATATACACAGACACAGCACACATGGGGACGTCAAATTTTTGTTTTTGAACGTACCCAATATACATATAATAAAGGGTGTTTTTTTAGACGTGTGGTTTTCAAAAAGAAATAAAACGCATAAAATTTAATGTTATGGCCAAGAACTTAAAAATGATTTCGGGCAAGTAGCCGCCGCGGCTGTCTCGAATAAATTCCAGCCGAGAGGCCCAATTTTCGACCACTTTTTGCAGCAGTTGGAGCCGTATGTCAGCAATAACGAGCCGAATATTCTCTTCCAAGGCGTCAATCGTCTCGAGCTTATCTGCATCTATAAGCGACTTCACATAGCCCCACAAAAAATAGTCCAGCGGTGTTAAATAGCACGATCTTGGAGGCCACGCCATCCACAGGTCCACGACGTTAAATAGCACGATCTTGGAGGCCACGCCATCCACAGGCCCACGACGCGAGATAATGCGCTCACCAAAAGTTTCCTTCCACAACGGCATGTCGCGCCATCTTGTTGGAACCAAAGGTCGACCACATCAACATCTTCCAATTCAGGCACGAAAAAGTCATTAATCATGGCTCTCTAGCGTTCCCCATTGACTCTGACATTATGGCCGGCTTCATTTTTGAAGAAATATGGACTAATGATTCCCTCTACCCATAAAGCACACCAAACAGTGACTTTTTGAAGATGTAACGGCGGGCGTCTCAACAATGGCTTGTGGATTATAATCACTCCAAATGAGCTTCATCGAATATTCGACGCAGCGCGCGATGCGTCGCGTGAACCGAACCATTATCTTGGTAATAAATTTGCACGATTGGTGCAAACGTTGTTCAGGAGTAAGTCTATATTTATTATGAAATGGCAAACCAAATTGAGCATAAATCAAGTAACAGCTGTCAGAAAAACCAACTCCGAAAAAAGTATTGCCAGATTGAAAACCATACGTCTAAAAAAAACACCCAATACAACCGATTCGTAACGCGTACGTCTGACACGAAACGTATTACTCCTATAGTAACATCCTACACGTAAGGCTCGCTAACGGATACATATTCCCATGTAAGTCCTGTGCTCTCAATCCAGAATATTCAAAATATTCAAGCTGGCGTGGTGGACCCTCGAGAGGCGTCGTATAGATATAGATTCGTGTAGACTGCGACTTCAGGAAATCCTTCAAGAAAAAGTCTAACGGGGTCATATCTTGATGGCCAGTGCACGTCACTTCCGCGAGAGTAAGACTTACCCTCAAATCGTTCATTTATAGAGTCAATTCACAAACGTCAAATGTTTGTGTAGCGATCCGGCATCACTGCTTTTTTGCGATGCTGATGCTTTCACAGCTGTTGCCGATGCGATGCTGATCGCTTATCTGTTTTACGTTAAGAAACATTTTATGGCGTTTAATTATCATATGGTAGTAATATTATTAAGAACTTAAAAACTGGGACATAGGCTCTGGCCCTAGACCTGGGAAATAAGTTCTGGCGTTGGGTCTGGAACTGGGACGGAGGTTCTGGATCTGGGATAAAGCTTCTGGAGGTGGATCTGGAACCAGGACAAAAGTTGTGGAGGCGGGTCTGGAACTTCGACAAAGGAATTTTTTTTTTGTTTTTGGAAATAACTTTTTACAAATTAAAAAAAAAAGTTCTGGAAGTGGGTCTGGAACTTGGACAAAGGAAAAATTTTTTTTTTGGAAATTAAACATTTTTCACAAACATTGTTTTATAAATTTAAAAAAAAATGCATTTTTAACTCCCTTTTTTGGTTCTCTAAACCGCTCACTTAAAACTCTGTTCAGTCGTCAGGCAGGCGTCTATGTTTTCTAGCGCAATAGTACTCTTTGGGTGGCCCGCTGCGCGGGTTCTATGGCTTTTAACTACCTTTTTAGGGTGGTCATCCCGTTGCTCCACTTAGCGTTTCTTCAGTCGCCTGGCAGGCTCCAATCAACGTCAACAGTTTTCAACTAAAATTAAACTCTTTTTTCAATTTTGTTTACTTTTTTTTAATTTTTTTAATCTTATTTTTTTTTGTCAAAAAAAAAGTTTCGGAAAAAGGATGTTATTTTTTAATTTTCCATTTTTTTCAATTTATTTTTTTAAATCTCATTTTTTTGTCAAAACAAAATTTTAGGAAAAAAGTTTTTTTTTTAATTTTTCCAAGAAAGTTCTTTTTTTTAAATATTTTTTTCAAATAAAAAAAATTCCATCACTGTCCAGGTCCAGAACCACCTTTGTCCAGGTCCAGGAGTCCAGAAAAATTGTTCCAATAATTGTATTATTTTATTCGAAATCACCATCAAAATTCTTCCAATCGTATTTTCAGCGTACCTACTACCGGATTTCGGAACGATCTCATCAACAATTTATCAAGATATTTCTCGATGCTTCTTTGCTTAAAATTTGCGCATCAGTTTTTGAAACTTTGTATGAAGAGTTGGCGTCTAAAGTGATGCTAAATGTTTGCGTTTGTGAACGTTTGACTTTAAGGATCGAGCATCATTATTGCAGTGATGCGTTTATGAATTTACACATAATGTCCATTGTGGCGTTTGATGTGTGGCACGCAGCACCGTTCTGTTAAAACCACATGTCGTTCACATGCATGACATTCAATTTGGGTTAAAATAAATTGTTTATCATCGATCGGTAGCGTTCTCTGTTGATGGTGATGGCAATGCTATTGTCGTTTTGGAAGAAATCCGAACTCTCACGAACAGCGGCGATTTTTTCGTCAATCTGGCATTTCTTTGACGTAGGTACTGGTGTTGGCTGATTTTTCACTGAATCGATTCACTTAATTTTGACCAACAAACGTTGAATAATCGACTAAAAAGGCCAAGCATATAAATCGTAAAATGGGCGCAACGCACGATAATAAAGTTTTATCATCGAGACGGTGCTGTTCAATCGTTTAACTTGTTATGGCGATTGGCATCAGTGACAACTAAATAATAAACAGATTTGACAGATGTCACCAAAACAACGCCAATTAAAAAAACGTGTATTATGTAGATCTCATAAGACATTATGGTCTTTATTAAAAAAATCAAAAATTATAACATGTAGTGAAAGTTATCCCTTTTTAATTATCAGATTTTAAATCACAATTCACACAATTTCTTTATTTCACAGAATTTTTCAATTTTCAAACAAATCTTACAGTTAATTTAAATTTAATAAAAATAAGCCTTTTTAAAACAAACTGCTCATAAATGCTTCGTTTTGGCTACGTATCTTTTGTCCTTCTGAAATTATTTTTATGAAATTTTTCAAAATTTATTTATTTATTACATTTTTTGTAAATTACTTATAACATTTCATTTTTTTTTTTTTTTAATTATTTTCAATTTGTATCGTCATTTTATCATTTTGCTCTTAACAATTCGAATATACTTACAGCTAAAAGCAAACAAAAAGCTATGGGATAACCGTGCCAAAGAGGTACTCCAACTTCTGCCAGTCGATAAGGACACAAAATCAGGCGAGGATAGCCTAAATGATTTATTCTCAGACATTATCTTAGATAAAAAAGTACAGCAAATGCAGCAACAACAAAAAGAAGACGAAGATGAATTACAAGCCGATACCAAACCAAAGGACTCACAATCAAAATCGAAAAAACTCACCATCGGGAAAACATGATACCGAATTCCTATTCGTATAAACCATAATAAACAATTTATTTAAGTTATTATAACTTCTTTTTGAAAATTTATTTAAATTATAATTAAAAGAATATTCTAACATTAATTGCTTAAGTTTTTCTTAAATTTTATAAAATAATTTTAGTCAGTAAATTAAATGTTGCAATGTTTTGAGTAAGTTTTTTGTTTTTTTTTTTTTAAATAACTTTTTTTATACATACAAAAATGGTTGATGCCATTTATAATAATAAATAAATTGGGGAGAGCTTTCTTTTTATAGATTTATAACGTTGTGAGTATTGAATGCATTTAATTGATATATTTTATATTAACTATAAAAATATCTATGTTAAGTCTCTGCATATTTTTTTTTTTTTTTTTTTTAGCTAAGGAAAACATAACAAATAATTGTAAAAACAAATTATAAAGGTAAGATATTGTTATGAGCTTTTATATATTATAAATTTAAAAAAAAAAAGTAATAAATGTATGAAATAATATACAAATACAAATAAATAGAATATATAAAAACTGTGTGTGTATAGACAATGAAAAAATTTAAAACGTGTATAATTTTAAACAAAATCAATAGTTAATAAATAAATAAAAAATACAAGAAAAACTTTTAATTTTCATTTGTTATCTATCTGTAAAGTGACTGAATATAATTAAAAACTTTTTTATATTTTTTTTATTTTTTATCATAGAATTTTATTAAAAAATGTCCTTCAAGAAAACTTTGCTAAATAAAAACATTGAAAAAAAAAAATATAACTATGATGATTTAAATGTTTTGTCATTCCACATACAATATACAAATCTTCAGTTTTTAATAGAATTATTATTTCTCGAGTTGATTATTTTTTCTTAATAACTGGAAGACAATAAAAAAGAAAGTTATTTATTCGATTTTCTGAAGCTTAAGATACAAATTATTTTAGAGCGAGTTTTTGGTCTTAGTATGTTTTGCATAATTAAAGAAGAAAAAAAAAATAATTATTTAATTTTGATATACAAACATTTATTTGAAAGAAACAATTTATATTTTGTTTCTCGATAAACTGCAAACACTTGTAGAGATGTATGTAAGAAACAGTGGTGTACAAAAGTAATTTTCGAAAGTGAAGTGTATGTTGATGTCCTTATTGACCGCATTCCAAATTCTCTATTTTATAATTTCGCATTATTGAAACCTTGCAATTATAAAATCTCGCATTTCGAAATATCGCAATAAAATATTTATTGCAGCCAAAATCTTAAAAATGTAGGTACATTAACTATAAAAGTACTTTTTTTCGTACCTTTATATTGTATGTATGTACTACCTACTCCGAATAAAATTCAAAAATTTATTAAGTTAAAATTTTCAACATTTTCGTAATTTCGTAATTGCGAGATTTCGATTTTCACAATGCTTTCAGGGATTTATTCAATAAAATATGAGATTTAGTTGTTAGAGAGTATACAGTTTGCGGTTAATCGTCCTGTTGCGGTATCACACTGTTGTACACTGCGAAAAAAAGAAGTCTGGAAGAATTCCAGATCAGAGACGTAAGAAGTAAATTCAAAATCTTTTTCTGAGTCTTATCTCTGATTTGCGCAGTTGATTTGGAACAAATTAAATGGAAAGCATTTTTGGGGACACCCTATTAAAATTATTAAAGGGTTTTCCAATAAGAGGTGTTATTTTGATATTCAAAGAAAAATGGCATTTTTTGAGATAAATGATCGGATGTTTATTTCATTATAAAGAGGAAGGTATGCCGTTAATAATGGAACACAACATCAGCCAAATGGCCGCCACGACCACGCTTACAGGACCATATCCTTTTCATGAAATTTTCCATAACCAAATCGCAAAGTGGCTGCCCTATGTCCTCGATAGCCTCACGAATTCCATCTTTGAGGTCTTGAATCGACGCTGGGCTGTTGGCGTAGACCTTATCTTTCACGTGGCCCCAAAGGAAGAAGTCGCAAGGTGTTAAATCACAAGATCTCGGTGGCCAATTGTGATCACCTCTTCGAGAGATAACACGGTCCGGAAACTTTTCCCGTAAAAGATCGATGGTTTCATTGCTTGTGTGGCACGTAGCGCCGTCTTGTTGAAAGTAAACGTTGTCCAGATCAATACCATCCAATTCCGGCCATAAAAAAAATTATTAATCATCTCTCGATAGCGCAATCCATTGACCGTAACTGTTGCTCCAGCCTCATTTTCGAAAAAGTAAGTTCCAATGACCCCGCCGGACCATAAACCGCACCAAACAGTCACGCGTTGAGGATGGAGAGGCTTTTCAACAATAACTCTTGGGTTTTCCGAGCCCCAGATGCGATAGTTTTGCTTGTTGACGTAGCCTCCGAGGTGGAAATGGGCCTCATCAGTCAAGATGATTTTTCGATGAAATTCCGGATCATTTTCTTGCATTTCAAGGACCCAATCAGCAAAGACACGACGTTGTTGATGATCAGCCGGCTTAAGTTCTTGTGTTAACTGAACTTTATAAGCCTTAAGACCCAAGTCTTTATGCAAAATACGGTGTAATGACGTTTGTGGAATGCCTAATTCCAAAGAACGACGAGGAATGGACAAACCTGGGTTTTCTTCAACACTTTGGGCTACAACAGCAATATTCTCAGTTGTTCTTGAGCGACGTGCACGGGTTTTATTCTTCACATCACTAACTTGTCCCAACAGCTCGAATTTATCCACCAATTTCTGTATTGCGGTCCGACAAGGTGCTTCACGACGACCCAAAAATGTTTTAGTTTTACGAACCGTCTCTGCCAAATTTTCACCATTTTTATAGTGAATTTTAATAATTTCAATGCGTTGTTGAAGTGTGTATCGTTCCATTTTTATAAATGGCGTAGTTTTTTCTTGTCAAATGTCAAAAAATGGCAGCTTCAAAAGTGACAGCTACCGAAATAGCGGGCTATTCAAAATAACACCTCTTATTGGAAAACCCTTTATTAGAACGAATGTACATTTTGTTTGGGGGGGCACGCATTTTCTAGTTCTCTGAAGGTTTGATCGAATATCCCGAAGAAAATTTCAAGTACTGCAATTATAGTTCTGTCAACGTCCTTTTTGAGACAAAAAACGAACAAATCATATCAGATTTTGAAGAGTGGAGATAAAATTCTCATAAAAATTAACACATTATAAAATTTTGTAAATGCCGTTTATAGCAATTTCGCAAATACCAAAACTCGCGATTTAAAATCTCAAAAATTTCATTCACGCATTTGTCTAATTTTAAGAGTCATTCAGGCGCCTATGTCAAAAGTTTGTTCGAATAACGATATGTGAGGATTTTATTTATAAGATTTTATTTCGCGAGATTTCGGTTGATATATTTGCGAGATGTAAATGCGAGATTGTTAAAAGTGAAATTTTGTAATTGTAAGATTATAAAAAGCCGGATTATTAATATGCGAAATTTTGTTTTTAAAGTTTTAAAAAAAATGCGAGATTTCTTCATTCAAAATGTTGATTTGCGGACTATCGTAGAGCTATTTTGCTTACTTTTTTCTATGTTGACATTTAACTAAACTGTGAATTTCTGTCTTCAAATATAATGTAGCAACGAGTATTTCCTAAACAAACGTTCACAAATAGGAGATATTTTTAAATGACTTCCGGGCTCCAATAAAACTGAACAATGGTGGAGAGATAGGTTAGCTATGTCTTTTTATCTAAAAGATAAAAGTTTTAATAAGAAGTGAAAATTCTCTCGCAGTTTGTATATTTCTTAGTAGCAAATTATTGTTTAGCATTTCTAACAATGTACTTAATTATAGAGAGGCAAACAAAAATTTAAATGCTACAAAAAGCTACATTATAATTAAAGAAGTAATAAATATAATGCGATCCAGAGATAATAACTAAATCCAGAGAAGATTTCGCAAACAAAAACTTGTGAAAAAAATTTCCAAATGCGAAATGATTAAGTTACAGAACAAGAAATTGCGAAATGAATAACAACGAAAAATATCTGCCAGAAGTTCCATGTCTGTTTTTTTTTTTTTAACAAAGAACTATAAAGATCTTACCCAATTTCGTTGTTGCTTCTTAGATATTTTTTTAAATCTATTCTTTTTTACATAAAACATAACCCTGAGGCCGCACGAGCGAGTGCATACTCTCTAGTAAGTTGGTTGCATTACATTAACTATCAAATTATTATTTGTATTTGAGTGAGTAAGTAGCGAGTTGTGTACTACAACTCACTCAAGTGGCCTTTATGCAATGAAAAATTTTGAAAAATTAGACAACTGGTATGCCATTTTGGAGACCTCCTTACAAAAATTTTTTTCTTAAGAGACCCCTTTAACAAAGGTTTTTAGACAAATTGTCTTAACCACTGAGATAGTGCATTTGTCAAATGCTATAAACAGAGCGATCTGCCATCCCTAGCATTTTTTTTTTAGAAAAAAAATATGTTTTTTTTTTTATAAAGCGTTAAATATCTTGATCAAATTTTTACTGTTGAAGCATTTAAAAAAAAAATATTTTCACATTAACCGCTATTATATCTGTTCCTCCCAGAAAAACCCTTTATTTCTTATTTCCGATTATTTTTATAAACAACGCAATTACCAGATCCGGCGGCGGGAGTTAGACTCATTTTGGCCAAATTCCATGTCTTCAAAATCTGTGAAGCTAAGGAGTATTCGTTCTGCTTATTTTCATATCCGCACTAAATGTGTTGAGGATAAAAAATAATAATTATTCAATTTGGTACTCAAGAAGTAGAGTCTAATACTGATTTTTAAAGTCCCCGACTTCCCGGGAGTAAAATGTTGCGGATTTCATAATTGGGATGAATTGACCAAATACATGTCAATCAATTTAATGAAAAGTAGTCACCCATACTACAGAATCTTTTGACGGGGGTCAAACTCACGGTAACGGTTTTCGCTGAATCCGGAGAACATTTTCACTGAATATACAAATACTCTACTTCAATACTTGCATATCAAAATTGTTTTTGTAGATCGAAAACAGAACGGTAGTTTAGTACCCAAGTACACAAGATTACAACAAATGAGAATAGTCATCGAATCCCCGGGCGGAAGTAAACTGTTATATACGCCATTATCGAAATTTAAATTTGTTTAAAATTCAGTTCGAATTCTAAAACTTATCAATTCATACTTAAAAATGGAGTACTAACTTCTTCTGTGTTATAATTTATTGAATACAAACTATTTATAGAGGTAAATAAAATTCTTTTATATTTCTGAATCAGCTAAGAATAAGTCAAAAATTTAAAGGAAAAAGCAAAATGGTAAATATTTTCATATACCTACCTAAAAGTATCCTTATGGTCAAAACAATCAAAAATATTTTATGAACATTCGATCATAAAGCAATGTAGGTAAGTACTAAAAGTAAAAGTACTAAAACCATTGAACTATAAGAAAATAATACTTCGAATTTCCACAACCTTTGATATTCACAAAAATTATAAAAACTGATTTTTATTTAGCTTAATTCACAAATTTTAACATATTTATTTGTAATCTTTAACTTATGCCTAGCTATTTAGCGTATCTCTTTAAATAAAATCAGAACCAATTGGTGTATTTAAATATCTTTCATTCAGGCTCAAATTTTCAAAACATATTTTAAATGAAAAAATAATTGTTTTCATTTCATGTTTTTTTTTATTTAAATTAAACAACAAAAAATTATTTTTTTACAAAAAAAAAAAACAAAAATTAAAATGAAATTGTAAAAATCTTTTTTAAAAATGTATATTTATAAAATGAATTAAAAAATATATATATATATTTATTAAAATTAAAATTAGTAGATAATATTAACAAAAAAAATCATTAGATATTATAAAACTACAAAAAAAAAAAAAAAGTAAAAACTGTATAGATAAATTCAAACTTAATAAAATAATTTTAAAAAAAGTCTTGCTGAGGATTTTATAATAAAAAATAAAAATAAAATATATCGGTGTTTTTTTTTAATATTTCTTTTTCGTTTTTTTTTTTTTTTTTTTATTCAATCAATTTTCTCTATCAAAAGTGTAAATCATAAAACACTTCGTTTATGATTTAAAAAGAATTTCTCATTCATTATTCCTAAATTTGGTTCACAAATATAGGGTGTTTTTTTTTGTATGTGTGTTTTTCAATCTGGCAATACTTTTTTTGGAGTTGGTCTTTTTGACAGATGTCACTTTATTTATTTTCATTTAAGTTTGCCATTAATTATATATATGAATTATGGATACGTCAATAAGCAAAATTGTCGTAATTGGAGTGATCATAATCCTCAAGCCATTGTTGAGACGCCGGCCGTTACAACCTCAAAAGTTCACTGTTTGGTGTGCTCTATGGGCAGAAGCAATCATTGGTCCATATTTCTTTAAAACTGATGCCAGCCATAATGTTAAAGTCAATGGGGAACGCTATAGAGCCATGATTAATGACTTTTTCGTGCCTGAATTCGAGTATGTTGATGTGGATGACCTTTGGTTCCAACAAGACGGCGCTAAATGCCATACAGCCAACGAAACAATCAATATTTATTGAAGGAAACTATGGGTGAGCGTGGCCTCCAAGATCGTGCGATTTAACACCGCTGGACTACTTTTTGTAGGGTTATGTGAAGTCGCTTGTCTACGCAAATACGCCTCAGACGATTGACGCGAGAATGTACGGTGCGTTATTGCTGACATACGGCGCCAATTGCTGCAAAAAAATGTTCGGAAATTGGGCCTCTCGGCTGGAATTTATTTGAGCTAGCCACGGCGCACAGTGGTTCGGTTTGTATGGGAGAGCGGAAAAAAGTCTGTTTTATCTGAACGGTTCAACGGATTTAAATGAAATTTGGCAAACATGTTAACATTAGTCTTATACATATTTGATCAAAATTTGGTTGAAAAGAAATAATTAGAAACAAAGTTATTGACATTTTTCTAAAATTTGAGGGATTTGATGTTTGTATGGGAGAGCGGAAAAAAAAATCTGTAACATCTGAACTGTTTAACGGATTAAGATGAAATTTGATTCGCATTTTTAAAGTAGTCTTATACACATTTTGTCAAAATTTGGCTGAGAAAAAATTATTAGTAAAAAAGTTATTGACTTTTTTTCTAAAATTTGAGTGTTTTGATGTTTGTATGGGAGAGCGGAAAAAAGTCTGTAAAATCTGAACTATTAAACGAATTTTAATGAAATTTGACAAACATGTTAAGATTAATCTTATGCATGCTTGGTCAAAATTTGGTCAAGAAAAAATTGTTAGAAAAAAAGTTATTGACATTTTTATAAAATTTGAGGGTTTTGATGTTATCTATATAAATAAAAATGTAAATGTTGGTTTGTTCCTAATCGCTAATCTCTGAAAGTTCTTAACCGATTGCTTTGAAATTTTGGCACACCATTGCATTCGAATACGCGCGTGTTTATATATACTATTTTTTAGAAAAAATACAGCGGGATATGTTGGGCATTAAAACAACACTCGCTGTACTGATAAATAAGCAATACAGGAACTTTATTTATTAGAAAACATTTTCAGTTTTATTGTCAAAAAATTAAGGAAATAAAATAATATAAGAAAGCTGACAGAAATTTTTTGTGGAAATATATGTATACAAAAATTGAGTACGAGGGTTGCGTTGTGATATCAAAGTCAAAAGTCTGGTAGGTTTTTTTTTGGCGGCGGCCGATGGTGGGGGTGGGGTGTTGAATAGAATAGCAATTTTTTTTCAGGAGCATTATCGCTTAAATTCATTTTCATTTCATTGTCATTTTCCTTAAGTGTTAAGACATTTATCTTGACGGTCCGATTAAAAGAACTGAAGATATAAGCTTTTCAAGAAAAACTTATCGGAATTTTTAGGAGACTTGTGTTGTTGATTTTTTACTATGCATATAATTGATGACATCGGATCTTGCTGCGGACCGAATGTAAATTACCATCAAACAGAGGTATAATTTCATATTTGCATTCAAAATAAAAGATCTCCGAAAGTTTTTTATCGATTGCTTTGGAATTTTGACTCAACGCAACGTTGCATTCTCATACGCGCGTGTCTGTCTATAGGTTTTAAACACAACACTATCTGTTGGACGTAAAAGTAAAGCACGCTATACTGAGATCTCAGAAATCTAAGTTTTGCTGTGAAAATACTGAAGAAAAAAAAAACGTATTTACTTAATCTCTTTCTGCCGGAGCAAAATATCTGAAATCTCATTTTTGAATTTTGATTTATGGCGAATTCCTTTCATCAAAAAAAACAAATTTTTCTAAACCGAATCGATTTTTTTCTAAGCAGAATAGATTTGTTTCTGTCAATTGAAAGGAATTCGTAAAAGAATCGATTTTTTTTGTGTGATTGTGTGTGTGGTTACTTGGAGCTGCAATTAGTTATTTTTATATTTATATTCAATGAAAATATTGTTGAATATTTTGTTTAATTATGTAGAATCTGTTGCAACGGAAAAAAAAAACAATTTTCCTTCCCATAACTCCCCGACTTTCAATTTGACGTACATAATTAGAAATATGAAATCTTAATAGTGTGTGTGCTAACGGGTAAGAAATCTTGATAAAAATGCAAGATTTGTTTTGATAGAAAAGAATCAATTTTGTTTAGAAAAAAATCGGAACAGAATCGAAGAAAAAAATCGACATTAGGTATTTCGTGACATTCGTGAGCGGAAGCATTGCTCTGAAATTTAATGGAGGCAAAAAACGTATGTGTTGTGTCACCGGAAAAATTAAACTGGAGTGTGCAAAACGTCAATTATAGTGATTTGCCTGTCAGTTTAATTTTTGAATTGTTTTGTTTAAAAACAAATTTTATTAAAAAAAAATTTTAAAGGATGAATTCTTATGGAGTTTTCTGTTGTTAAAATAAATCAATTTATTTTTATTTTGATCTGTCAAAGTGCAGATTTCGGTTATTTTACCTTTCCATATACTAACACCAACATAATTTACTGCAGTCAGTTTCCAAAGCGGTATTTGATTCGGTTAATTTATTATGGGTGTGAAAATTGTGTCCAAAATATTTGAGAAATAATCGTTCATAAAAAGAGAAGCGGTTTCAAATGAATCGGTAACTTCATCATGCTTATTTGTCTCTTTTAAAATACATCAAGGGATGAAGATTTTTTGAAATATTGACACAGAATTGTATTCCATTCGCAACGCAGAAAAATCAATTTTTAAATTGAAATCTGAATTTACCAATGGAAAACCCCATAACACGACTAATTTTGAGTCGTGGCTTATCTTCGAATTCTTTCTTTAAATTTCAGTCTGTGAGTTGTGCATAAGTCCGACCCTTTACTTTTTGCATTGAAACTCACAGACAGAAGAGCAACGATTAAATTCACGGCATTCCGTATTATCTAATCTGAATCTTCTTCTTTTACTCTCAGAAAGACATTTTGCTGAATTGTGAATTACTGTCCTGAGAAATTGAATGAAAACAGAAAATCACCGATATGGGAAATTTTTAAATCATACAAAACAAAGTATTGCTAAAGTTAAATTTACGCCCAGCGAAGCGGGCGGGTAACAGCTAGTATTTAAATATAATTTTTTTTTAGTAAAATCTTAACTTTTTATTTTGAATAAAATATTTTTATTAACTATGTATATTATAAAATTAAATAAATAAATAGATAAATACATACAAAAAAAAATAACAAACAACTATGAAGTAGTAATTTTATAATGCTAGAATGAGGTTTTTAGCGTCTGCGCTGATTGGAAGTATTTTCTTTTTTGGCTGTGGCCTTAAACCTGTTATTATTGGATCTGAGGATATGAGTATATGATGCATCACATCTTCATTCGTCGCAATTCGGCTGCATTTTCTCGAATGAAACCTGCGGTAGGCTTTATATTCCTTATTTCGGCATTCTTGGGCTTCCTCGGAGAGCGATCCAACAGGAAATGCACAGCTTTTAATTATTTCTTCTCCATGAAAAAAAAAAAAATAAAAGATTATCCCTAATCCTTTTCCTTATTTTGTATTAAGCTCTATCATATAATTCAAAATATCACAAAACTATATTATTTTTCGTGTGTTGCTTTCAAGAAAATTGAGTTGAAAGTTGAAAAATTTTCCAGGCAGAAATAAATGGTTTCGCAAAAATCGAAATTCTCAGCCCTGGGTCAATGTATTATTTTTGTTTTATTTTTAAAATAAGATTTGATATTTTTTCTTAAAATAATGGGCTTAACCAGTTCATTCTGACAATTAATACCGAAGTAATCAAACTTTTTGGTAAACACTACCGTCAAGACGGAGTTTTTTGAAATCCGATTAAGTGAAACATTTTTGAGCATAACTTCCACATCTGCACGTATCTGCAGCTGATTTTTTCTGTGCTTTAACATGAATGTATGGAGCATATGGTGGCATACTTACTTTCTTGGTATCTTTTGGAGCTGTTTTTTTTTAAATCAAAAAGTTAAAAAAAAGCATTTTTTCTTAGTACTAAAGCTTCAGGCTACTTATAGAAGGTATCTTTTATAGATAATCAATATTTTTTTTTATTTTTAGATAATCGAAAATAGACCAATTAAATTATTTAAGAAGCTAGAGAATTTATCTACAGGAACTTCGGAAAAAAACATCTCAAATTTTGTTAAAAATACGTTTCGCGATTTGAGTAAAATTATTTTTCAACTTTGAGGGCTTGTAAATCAGAACATACAATATATATGTCAAAAAATACTTTTAAATCATACGCTCGGGTTATCTAAGAGTACTTAAACATAAAGTTTAAAACGATAGACATGACTTTTTCAAAAGACTTTTTTCCGCTCTCGCACCACTGTGCGGCAAATCCTTATCTTTATAATAAAGCTAAATTCTTGGCCATAACTTTAAATTATATGCGTTTTAATTCTTCTTGAAAACTACACGTCTAAAAAAACACCCTTTCATTTCCATGAAATAGTTTCTATCCTTTAAACTTCAATAAGTCTCTCTTGCAACACATCAAGATAAGTATAATGTTTATAACGGGAAGGTAAGGCTTGTAAATATGTTTACCGCCCGAAACCAAGTATATGCAATGCATACCTACAGCTACATGATATAGAGTGTACTTACTTAGGAATGTTTTGTATATAGAAAGCAGATCCTTTGATGTTTTCAACACACAGTAATATTTTATGCAAAGGCTTTTGATGGTGATATTATATGCTATACCAAAGCTCAACGTAAGCGTGATGTCTATTCATGTAAATGGTTTTCAAATTCACACCACGGGCGCTTTTTCGGAATTCGTAATGCAGTTGACTTAAAATGGGAGCACAAAGTTACATTAAATTTCAACATGTAGGTATCGATTAAACAAAAACCTGAGGAACACTTAAAAAAAAAACCGTTAAAATTTAACAAGTCTCTTGCTATATTTGCAAGATTGTTTCCTTTCTCATATAAAGTTGCCGGAAACTCAGAAACTTAAACAATTAATTTCAATACCATTATATTATTCATTGTTAAATTAACAAGATTCCATGTAACACGTCATAAGACAATAAACAATTTTAGAAAATATATAAATTGGGCACATTTAGGGTTTAATTTTTCCACCCGTTGTTTCAAAAATTCATTGTAGTTATGTTAACTATTTTTTACCTGTTGAAGTTAACCTTCTCTTGTGTAAATCTATCGCAGGGTCTGTTTATTTTAACATATATAAACAGAATATCATTTCGGAACGCTAAAATGTCTCTTATTTAGCTCCCTAACACATCTGTTGTATACATCAGTTTTAACTAATCACGGAAATGATTTTCCCCTGATAGTATAAAATATACATATATCAAATAAGAATTCAGAAATTGTTGACCCAAATCAGGTTGAGTCAATAATTAGTTGAGATGCCTGTCTATTTGAGAGTTCTTTTGCTAGTAAACTCTCGAGAGCTACTCTTGGGTGTCTCTGCAAATGAGAGTTGTTTCTTTGAGATTTTAATGTTGTGAGTTCACTTGTAGAGTTTTAAGATTAATTTTTCTGAAATGAGTTTCAGAATTGTTAAGTTCACTTGCTTTGTTTTTGTCTGCTAATTGGGAGTTAGAAGTAGTGAAAAAGCGCAAAGGTTTATAGAAATATTTTCTTGCACTGGTCTTAAAAAAAATAAATATATTTAAACTTGATGGCTTAAACCACGTCTGGAAGTAAGTCGAAGCAAATTGGGTGCGTGGTATGAAATTTGTTTTCTAATTAACTTTCAGAGCTCAAGAACTGCCTTAAAATTCTCTGAAAACCACAGTTTTGCCATATAAATCTCGACAGCTACTCGCAAATTACGAATTGTAGTGAAACTCTGCGAGTCAATCTCCGATATTGATCAAATCAAAACATTGTGTCCAATTTCAAGCTGTTAACTTCAAAAATTTTCAAATGTCTAGAGTAAAAAGTCAACTCTCCGTAGGTAATCTTAAGAATGTGTTCGCTTGCCAGTTTGCTTCCGAGAGTGGCCTGAGAGCTACTCTCAGTTTTCTTACTCTGGACGCAGACCTTCAGTTTTGAATGAGATTGTCAAATTTTGAAAATTTATAACGTTTTGAAAAAAGCAACAAGCACATCGTTTCATTTCTACAAGGGATCTACATGATATACATAGTTACACTTGGAAATATTGTGAAAAATACAGTGTATCATGTTATTTCAACGTGCTTTGTATTCTATCGTAACAAGGCAACTAGGTCGCAGTTTAACACTGATTCATCAAGACTGCATGTAACTTTCATCGGATTATTTAAGTACATTTCAAAGTTTTGTCTTGTTAATTCAACACGACAAAATGTTAATATCTTTTATTCTATTAAATATTAAACATGAGGTATGAGGTCACTCCTGATTCAATCAACTATTTAATTGAAGTCAGATAAATGCAAATGGGAAAAGTATTACACATGCTCGAAGAATGAATACAAAACCAAGCTAAACCATAAAAAAAAATAATTTTAAGGGATCATCAGGGTTCGAGTGGTCTTAGGAATTTTGACTTGTCGTTAAAATTTTATCAGGTCTCATTTTCCAAGCTCGCAAGGGAATCATCATACGAAAATATTTTTAATTGAAAAAAATATAAATTTTTAACACGTTTTTTTAATTGGACTAAAAAGTAGAAAATAATTTCTCCTAACCCTAATAAATGTAAAATAAAAAAAATGGGGTGTGATATTGCCACTTATACTCCTTACTTATACTCCAATTTGTAACGTGTTATCTTAATATACCTACATAATAGTTACACCATTTATAACGGCTGAACCGATTTTAATTATATCGGATTTGTTGGATTCGTCTCCGACCCAAATTACAGAATAACCATTAAAATAGCGGAAAAAATCACATTGTTGGGTGAAATGGGGTAAAAATTAAAAAAATTGTCCGATTTAAGAAATTCCTTTTTTTTTTGAAAGGTTTTTCTTAGGAAATGGCTCTAGGGATATTCTTTTTCAAATGTTGATATTTGTAAGGTGAAATAGGGTGAAAATACTGAAATGTCCGATGAAAGAAATTTGAAAATTGAAAGTTTATTTTGGCTTGAGGAATATTTTTTTCAAAAATTTGGTATTTATAGGGTAAAAACAAAAAGCGCTATCGAATTTCAAAAATTCTGCTATTTGTAGAGTGAAATGGAGTAAAAATTCTTTCTGTGTTTTGAAAGCAATAAAGGTTGGACTAAGAGGATCATATTTTTACAAATTTAGCCTTTCATAACGCGCATTGGGTCAGAACCAAGAAAGTAGTATTCCGAAATGTCCAATTTTCCATGACTCTGGTGCATAAATCAGGCTGAATTTGACCGATATGGCATGTGTTATGTTGGCTTGTGTTGTGGTTTGTTGCTTATTCGCATCGCATTGACCTGTGACTACAGAAAACCCCACAAGAAAAAGTCTAACGAGCTCAAATCACACGATCTCGGTGGCCAGTTCACATCACCTCTACGTGAGATGACCATATGTCCTCAAATCGCTCGTGCAGAATTTCAAATGTGGCTGTGTGGCACTTACCGCCGTCCCTGTAAAAATACATGTCGTTGGTGTCCATTTCATCCAGTTCCGTCTAAAATAAGTTGGTAATCATCGACCAATAGCGCTCGCCGTCAACAGTGATGGCCTGGGCAAAATGCATCGTTCTTAAAGAAATAGGGACCGATGACGCCGCGCCGGCCGCGCCACCGGCCGCCCATTATCCACACCAAACAGTGACTTTTTCGGGATACATTGGACGCTCTTGGATCTCATGTGGTTTGGTATCGTCCCAAATTCACAGGTTTGAGGCATAAGGTTATGACTTTTCAATTGGGAGTTCCGCCAATTAGGAGCACTGAAATCGGAACTAAATTGCCTCATCAATAGTTTTTTTCTTAATTATTGTGTTTGGAGCTGTGGTGGTCCTAGCTTGACGTCAAGCTGGCTCCGCCACAATAATTTGAGATAGAAAGGATTTTAGTTTCAGATAGGGATTGCGGTACTTAATTAGCACTTAAATGGAACTAAATTCCTGCATCATTAGAACTTGAATTTCTGTTGTGGTGGACCTGTCTTTAATATATCTTGTATCCGTATACTACCGTTATCACGTCTTCATACGGAAGAGTGCAAAGTAATGTTGAAAACTGATAAGTTCTTCTTTTTATGTACCTATACTAGTCTCCGCTTCAAATTTATTAACTCTCTGACAAGGGCTAAAAAAACAAAAACAGTACTTCGGCATAAATTTCCAAGCGGAAATGAGAAAAATGTTTTTGATAGGTTGACAAGGACAAACTTTAAATAATTGTCATTCATCACAAACATTTTGTTTGAAATTTTACAAAAGGACTTTTGTTTTTTTTTTTTTTTTTGAATTAAAACAAGAATATTTTATTTTGCAGAAGAAAATGAAAGACAAATAAATACAGAAAAAAAAAGGCCGAAGGCGAACAAGGCAGATGTTTTGTAAAGTAATAATTATGGAGACGGAGAGGAATGAATAGAAGATTATTTGATGTTTCATTAATGTTCACTGTTCTTTGTAAACGAGAGATCGCCTAAATACTGTTGGATCTAATGAAAATATTAAATATACTTTTATTCCTATAAATGGAATTAAATTGAATTTTAAAGAATTAAGAGTTTTGTATTTTTGCAACGAAATAAGAATTTATGATGTCCCAAAATGGCCAATATGTATATACAGGGTGTTTTGTATGAGAAGTCACAATAGGCTAGGGCGTGTGGGTTAAGTCAAGACAAGCACAAAAATCGTATGGGATGGGGAGGGTTTATTTCCGCTGTTTAGGCGGGAGGGACAATTTTCTAAAAAATCGACTTAAAGTAGAAAAAAAAAATCATTAAAAATCAACGGCAGCACTTACCTACATCAACGGCAGCACTTACCTACATGTTATGACTTTCCATAAAGCCAGAAATGCACTTTTTTTTAATGAAATTGCTTGAGTGAATAGTTTTTGAAAAATTAATTAAGGTTTTTGAAGAATTTATCTAAAAATTTTGAAAGAAAATGAAAAATAAATTGAATTAAAACTAATTTCGTTAAACATTTTACGTATTTTAATTTTTAATATTCAACGCTTTTATCAATTTTTAGTCAAAAACTAACCAATGATTCTTTTTCTTCCCTTTTATCTGTAAAACAGGGTATTCCTCAAGGGTCAATCCTAGGTCCAATCATTTTCTGTATGTTCATCAATGACTTACCAACTGTCTGCAAACATACCACGGTACATCTCTATGCTGACGATGTACAGCTGTATATAGCTCGTCCACTTAACAATATAGCTGAACTCGTTAACAATTTAAATGAGGACCTTTGTAACATATACTCTTGGTCAATGGCAAATGGATTGCTACTGAATCCCAGGAAATCGCAAGTTATCCCAATTCCTAAAAAGAAATTAGCACTCAAACGCCTTCCCTGAAATTGTACTTTCGGTTGATAAGCTGAAAATTGTTCAAACGGTGACGAGTCTGGGCTTCGTAATTAACTCTGATCTATCAGGATATGACCATACCAACTATGTCATAGTTAGAATATATGGATGTCTTCGGAAGCTGTGGATGGCTTCAAATTTTACTCCTTCCGAAACCAGAACAAGACTTGTTAAAAGTCTCATTCTACCCCTGATTACTTACTCTGATGTCGTATACCCTAATGTGGATTCTTTATCCCAACGTAAACTTCAAGTAGCATTTAATGATTCGGTTAGTTACATTCATGGGCTCCGAAGGTATGATCATATCTCATACCATGCAAAAAACCTCTTAGGAACTACCTTGACTCAATATATTGATGCCAGAAATTGTATCTTCTTACATAATCTTGTTACTGTAAAGACCCCGCTGTATTTGTATGAGAAACTTAATTCTGTTCGTTCTCTTAGAACTTTTAGTCTGATACCATAACATTTTCACTATCTCAACTCTTCGAGTTTATTTTTTAGTCACGCAGTTAAATTATGGAATTCTCTACCAATGAGTATAAGATCAATTCTTAATGCCAATCGCTTTAAAAGTGCCATTATTCTTCATTTCTCGCTTCTTTCTTAAACTCTTTTCTTTTCTTCTTTCTATCTTTAAAACTCCTTCCTATCTCTTCTCTATCTATCTTGCTATCATTATTTGTAATCAATATTTTTGTAAATTTATATTTAATTTTAAGTTTGATCAAAATTTTAAATTAGTATCTATCTATTGTAAGGGTTTTTCTTAATTTTAAATTAATACTTTATTTAAGCAAGCAATCATGCAAAGCGATTATTATATTAAAAATACAAGCAAATCTTAAACTAGCATGCGAACTTTACATAAAAAAAAACATGTTATTTAGTCAAAGGCTTTATTCAGACTGGCATCTATTTTTACATTGTGTGAGGTGAGCGATGCTTAGAAGAAGCAAAAAACAGTAAAACCAATAGATAACATAAGAAGAACTTGGTATATAAGAATATCATTCGATAATTCTGTTATCTTGAGAGATCATTGTGAGAGATCATTGTAAACAAAAAAATATAAGTATATAATAAAAGCTTTCCTCTTTAAATTTATGCAAGTGCATGATATCGTAAATGGGTTGCTATTTGTTTGAAATAAATATAAAGAGATAATCTTAATTTGATCGTAAGAGATGAAGTCTCTTACACTATATTTATATCTAAGTACTATTTATAAAAGATTTTAAATCTTAATGTACAAATATTTCTTATGTATGCAATAAATTGAATTGAATTGAACTGAAAACGAGATGCCTAAATTTCTTCTATAGGTTTTTTTTTAGGAAAATGAATATACCAAATTGTATTTTTTAAAAAAAGTTTCCAACAATTTAAATTAAAAACCAATCTGTTCACTGCTATAGGTTTAGGTTAACTTTTCGTATTTTTTCAAAGAGAACCATTTTTACTTTAGATACATGTACAATGCATAGGTAGGTGCTATAGGGCAGATTTAAGATTCCTAAAAAAATCGACCTTGGGATTTAATCAAACCTGACATTACAGCAGCAGAGAAAAAATGTTGGTCCCGCAATTCTGTTTGTCTCTACCTCGACTCAGTATTGCCAGGAAAGACTTTTTATCGCCAATTGGACTTCGGCAACTTTTCATTTGCTCCTTCAAATTGCGATTTATTCCAATTTAGGCTATTCGGTGTTTGATACGTTCGATTTCGAGCTCCTAAAAAATTGAGACTTTTTAAAAAAAAAAATACCTAAAACCCTATTTTCTTCGTATAAGCTCAGCAAATTCTTAGTGATCTGGCTACACACTTTTAATCAAAAAAACTTAGTTTTTTTATTGGAAGTCTATTGTGAATGAAACTGCTTTTGATTTGGTTATTTCTGTAACCCGCACAGCCGCACACATAAGACTCACAGTATTGTGGCTTAAGAATTGGCCCATCTGCCAATGTCACATCAATAAAATATTATGAGATGAAAATAACACATGTGTGGCCATAAGCACTAACCGCTTAAGTCGACTTAAGCGAAAATTTGTTTTTTTTTTTTGTTCCATCCTGCTCTCCATGGCATGTAATTTAAACGCTATTTTCATACAAAATATGACCACTAAAAAAACCGTTTAAGTCGATTTCATATTAAACGACATATCAATAACGCTTAACGCACATTATTATACTAAAATCATATAATGCAGTTTAAAATAATGACTTATATCGACATAAGCCATTTTTCCACATCAAAAGATGAGAGTGAAACACAACTTATCTCGAAATAAGCGGTTTTTGGAAGAACGGAAAAGACACTCTCATCGTTGCCATTTTTCCAAATTTTTGTTGAAGCTTTTAGGAATCTTATGTCAGCTAGGCTACTATTGCAGATCAAAAATTCTTAAAACCAGAGAATTAAATAAGTATGACATTTAGTACATATTTATATGAAAAATTTCAACAAAATCACCCCCAACCCCTAAGAATCAATCAATCAATTTTATGAAACGAAATTACGGAACAATTTAGAAGAGAAATGAATCAATGAGAGCCGATGTTTGCCTTTTTTGAAAAAAGGTTTTGAAGGGCTGTTCTTTAAAAATAGACATTTAACAATTTAAATTTTTGGAATTATGCTAAAGTCGATTTTCGAAAAAAAGGAGGCTATAATTTTTTCGAAGTTTGGCCATAACTTTTGAAATTTTGAACATTGAGGTCAAAAAACTTGGAAAAATGTACAGAACAATTTGAATAATCTAGAACATTTTTCAAAAATTTGATTTGGGCTAGGTCAAAAACCGTTTTTTGGGTCTAAAACCCCCATTTTTCAAAAGTTGGAACAAATTCGGTAAAACCGGAAACAATTTTCAAAAATATCAAATTCAAAAAAAGAAGGCTAACTTCACACACTCAATTCCTTACACTTTTTTGGGAAAACATCATTTCATTAAATAAAGGTTGCAAGGTTATCCATTATTAACAGGACACCCTGTATATTAATATTTGTTTTATAACGCATATCTTTCACAATAATATCAAAGACGTATAGTCTCATACTCAGTTTTGCTTTTGAAGTACAAAATGTATCTTTTACAAACACACCTTACATCAGTATGGGAGCAGCTTTCAGTCTTTCTTACCTATGTGAGTATGTTACTAGACTTCCAATATAATTGATGCCCGAAGCCATGTATAGTATGTAAGTCCTTTTACAAAATTCTCGAAGACAGGCAGGGCATTTGTATGGTGATCACATTTAACTTTAACAAAGCATTTTATCATGTTATTGATATCTTTTTAGGAAATTAAATACATCTCGAGTCCCATTTGGAATTCAATAATTTTGATCATATTCATAGAGAAGTTACAGGGTGGACCTCAGATGACACATTGATTTTGAATCGGAATGAAACTCAGAATGAGAAAAGTTTTTTTTTTTTATTTTCCGTATTGTAAAGAATTGGAAATTTTAATTTAAATGATTTTAAATAAGGTGTGCGTCAAATGGCGCCCTCCAGAGTTCATACACTTCCGAAGGCCTTTTTTCCAAGTTTTCGTGCACTTATTCGAGTTTATTTGTGACCCTAATTTAGACATTCTATTTCTTTCGCGAATTTGGTGTATACTGAAAATTTGAATGCCAAAAAAAAAGCGGGAAAAATTAAAAAAAAAAAAATCTGTTCTGATTCAGTAAATTTCACTTTACAAAGCTATGACTCTCTGACGTCACCAAAAAAATTGTGTGAGTGCCGGGACTCACGGTTAATATGTGTAAACATCAACGTGCGCGGATCCAAAACGGACTTGTTTTTGCTTGAAGGGGATCTTAAGATTTTTTTCACTGAACGCACCCATCCTAGTATGCAGATCGTAACGTTGCACACCGTAACGTTGCACACGAACGTTCACGTTTTTTTATTCACTCTACCGCCAGCATAGATGTTTACACATCAAAAAAAAATCTGTGCTGATTCAGTAAATTTCACTTTACAAAGCTATGACTCTCTGACGTCACCAAAAAAGTCATCAACACGCTGCCAATGGACCGTCAACGTTGACTATGTCAACGCATAACAAATTGACGATCACACGAATGACGCTATAATCCGTCATTGTCACACGGAAGTCAAACAAGACTACGTTGAAGTGACAGAAAAGTATATGCCATGTCAACGCTGAGATTATGGTCAACGCTTTGTATCCTAACATTTTCTCTAGTCCATTGAAATGTTACAAAATTTTAGCCGAACCTTGCATTTAGTACAGGACAACGTTTTTTGTTTTAATGTGTAGGGTGGGTCAGCGTGATTATACCATTTTGTTTTCGGAGTCAAAGGCCCCCCCATTTGGACGCCATCTTGGAAAAGGTGGTGCCAAATGCTTTTTCGCAATATCTTGAGAACCATTAGTCTCACATAAAAAAATGTCGAAACCTTTTTTATTGAAAATTAAATTCTCTACAACTTTAGTTAAATTTTTTTGCCAGAAAATTGAAAATAAAAAAGTTCTAACTAAAAATAGACAAACATTTTTACGAAAAATATCATTAAGAGGTTATAACTTTTTTTTGTATTGATTTTATTGAAAAAACCCTCTGGTGAGACAAAAAGCTAGACCATGCAGGTTGGGTCGAGACACGTTCAACGAAAAAGTCAATGCGTTGAAGGGAATAACTACGTCAAAGTAGGTGTTAACGCAGCCGGCAACGCATGGACAGTATTTGCGTTGACGATCACACGAGAAGACAACTTTTAAGACGGAATTTGACGTTATTTTGAATTCAGAAAGTCAACGCGTTGACCATTTACGTTGACCGTCTAATTGTAGCTTAACCACTGCATCTACCACGCTCCACCCTGTAGCTCTTCAAGGAGAGCACAGAATACAATAAGCTTTATTCGACTTAAATTCTAAATTCTAATTCAACAGTTAGGAATTAAATTAAATTAGGGGAGGGACAGAAGTTCCATCAAAATGTCCTTGAGCAATAATACTACCTATACCAATGTACAATTGTACCTACAAATTATACTGTTACGAACATGACGTGTAAGTAAAATAATCTTGAATTTCGGTCGATAATAGGTGCAATTAGACACAATTTGTGCTCTGCTGGAAGGCAAGGTCCATTAGAGAGCTTCACTTAGAACATTTAACTACCTTCACCTCCTCCTTCTAAAGGAAACTAACATAGAATTGAAAAGAAATACGTACCCATAGATATTACGTGTTTCGTAATTTAAAGCCAGGCAAGCGAGGAATAAAAGCTTGGTCAAAGGCTAATGGAAAGAAATAAAATCCCATGAGTAGATTAAAAATTAAAGTGGACCGGTAAGGCCTTAAGCCCGAGGATATATTTTGTAAGTCTAAACTCTGAAGCCACAAGTATGCCTAACGATGGGATGGAGTTTATTAAAAAGATTTTTCGTGAAAAGAATTATTACTTTCTTGAAAAATATGTGTGCCTGGCATTGTGTTGTTAAAGTTTCAACTGTTTCTCTTCTGAAATGTAGGTGACACTTAACTTAGAGATTTTCTTGGTGCATTAATTATGTTGACTCATTTAAATGTTTTTTGTTTTTGTTTCAAGATTTTTTGATATTCTGCTAATCAAATGAAATTATTGTGAGAGGTCTTAAATTGAGGGATATATAATTTTGTACCTAGGTTTTCTTTGTGTATAAGGGGCTCCTTTACAACACAAAGTACTGTGAATTCTTTTTTTTTTTTAATTGCTCTATAGGTCAAGTATTGGTTTTGTATATAGAAACACACTTATAATTTCAACATTTCAAGAAGTCCGAAAAAGTGGGTTTCGTCATACCGTCCGCCAGTCTGTTGGTTTGTGCATCTGTGAGTCTATATGCGTCCAGCTTCCACTCTGTAACTTAAAGCTAGAACCCTAACGGGTAGGCCGAACTGCTTCAAACTTGGTAAAGATCATTTTTTTTGTGATTCCCTAGAGGAAAAATTCGAATTTTCTGTTTTAGGCCATCTAGAACGGGTAGCTGTCATACAACAACAAAAAAATACACTACTTAGTCGCACGAACTTGCTTTCATGTGTCATTGGCGATCACCATGTCGTTATGGTTGGTAAATTGGTTATGGGAGCCTTCATTGTATCCATTTGCCAAAAACATACTTTATTTGAAGGTAGTACCGGGTGTTTTTTTTAGAGATATAGAACTTTAAGTTGGTAACACTATTTTAACTGGCGACCATTTTGTCAGTTTTGAGGTGATTTATTTTTAGTTTGGTTTGGCATTTAAACAAGAATAGACTGACGTCTGAAGAACGCTTCCAAATTGTGCCCAAATGGGGCCAAAAGAAGATTGCAGTTGATCCCAATTTTTATAAGCAAATTTTGTTTATCGATGAAGATCACTTTTGGTTGAATAGAAACGTAAATAAACAAAAGTCCTCAAATGCATGTTCATCCACAAAAACTGACTGTTTGGTGTGCATTATGGTTTGGTGGTATAATTAGTCCGTACTTCTTTAAAAACGATGCTGGCCAGAACGTTACAGGTATCAATGGTGACCGCTTTAGAGCCATGATTACTGACTTTTTCGTTCATCAATTGAAGAGCCACAATGTGCAGGAGCTGGGGTTTCAGCAAGACGGCGCAACATGTCACACAGCTCACAGCATAGTTTAACGTTACGAACCCGTGAATTGGCCTCCAAGATTCTGCGATTTAACGCCGATTGACTGTTTTCTATGGGGATATGTGTTGAGTCGCTAGTCTACGCTGATAAGCCCGAAACGATTAACCACTTGGAGGACATTATTCGCCGCGTTATTGCCAATTTGTCAATTTAAAAAAATCATCTTTGTTTTATTCCGTTTCAAAGTTCTATACCTCTAAAAAAAACACCCACAGGAAGAGTACAAGTGCCGCAAATATGACCCATGTTGTTAATATGGCCAACCGTAATATTTTCCTACAGCTATAGAAGAGCGTAGGTTACCCGCTGTGCGCATTCATTTCTACTATACCCTTAATGGTTTTGATATGTTTCTAAAGTGGAGACTCGGGCGCAGGAAATGTGTGCGGAATAAGAGGTTTTAATTTTTTACATTTTCCATATAATTTTTTGGTTCATTTTTTAAATTGTTTTGAGACATTGTGTTGTCTAGATTTATATTTCATTATGGGAAACCAAAATTTTAAATATATTTTGTATGTGGGTAATAATGCCCACCACATCTACCATATACACCAAGCTGGTTAATTTTTAACAGAAAGCGGTCAATATTAGCAGCATAGAATAGTGTTAAAATCAGCCTTATTGTGAGTTTCACCCGAAAAATATTTCACCTTAAGATTTTTTGTTCGGCCAGAATTTTTGTGAGTTTCGCCCGAATTAATTTTTTTTTCGCCTTCAAAAAAAGAAGTGAAAATGTCATTTCATTCCTCCCGAAATAAATGTTCACAATAAGGGGAATTTTTCGATCAAGAAAATTTCGGGAAACTCACAATAGGTGCGGAAAGTGAAATGTCAAATTTTCCGGGTGGAATGTTGTTAGGGTGAGTCTCACAATAAGACAGAATGACTTTTTTTAGTTTTTTTATTTATTTATTTTTAGTTAAGTTGTTGGATAGGTTATATTTGCCGCACTTACTCTCCCGTTATTTCTGGTCCAAAAAAAAAAATAAAAAGAAACTTATGGGGGAATGTTCAAAAATTTCTAGGTTAAAGAAAATCGATCAATCCGTTTAGGCTGTAGCGGAACACGCTGACAGACAGACGGACGTTTTTGCGAGACCCACTCTTTTCGACTTCCCTATTTCGCGTTCGATTTTTTTTACGAATCTATAACTTTCCATATATGTAAGTAGGGGAGACCAGGGTTAGAAGTAACAGGGGTAGGAAATAACAGCAAAAAAAACAGGGTTACCTTTAAAATTAAGAATCCCGTGAAAGAGAAAAATTTGCATCTTTTCCATAGCTACCGGCATATCTAAGGGTTTTCCAATAAGAGGTGTTATTTTGATATTCAAAGAAAAATGGCATTTTTTTGAGATAAATGATCGGATGTTTATTTCATTATAAAGAGGAAGGTATGCCGTTAATAATGGAACATAACATCAGCCAAATGGCCGCCACGACCACGCTTACAGGACCATATCCTTTTCATGAAATTTTCCACAACCAAATCGGAAAGTGGCTACCCTATGTCCTCGATAGCCTCACGAATTCCATCTTTGAGGTCTTGAATCGACGCTGGGCTGTTGGCGTAGACCTTATCTTTCACGTGGCCCCAAAGGAAGAAGTCGCAAGGTGTTAAATCACAAGATCTCAGTGGCCAATTGTGATCACCTCTTCGAGAGATAACACGGTCTGGAAACTTTTCCCGTAAAAGATCGATGGTTTCATTGCTTGTGTTGCACGTAGCGCCGTCTTGTTGAAAGTAAACGTTGTCCAGATCAATACCATCCAATTCCGGCCATAAAAAATCATTAATCATCTCTCGATAGCGCAATCCATTGACCGTAACTGTAGCTCCAGCCTCATTTTCGAAAAAGTAAGGTCCAATGACCCTGCCGGACCATAAACCGCACCAAACAGTCACGCGTTGAGGATGGAGAGGCTTTTCAACAATAACTCTTGGGTTTTCCGAGCCCCAGATGCGACAGTTTTGCTTGTTGACGTAGCCTCCGAGGTGGAAATGGGCCTCATCAGTCAAGATGATTTGTCGATGAAATTCCGGATCATTTTCATGCATTTCAAGGACCCAATCAGCAAAGACACGACGTTGTTGATGATCAGCCGGCTTGAAGTTCTTGTGTTAACTGAACTTTATAAGCCTTAAGACCCAAGTCTTTATGCCAAATACGGTGTAATGACGTTTGTGGAATGCCTAATTCCAAAGAACGACGAGGAATGGACAAACCTGGGTTTTCTTCAACACTTTGGGCTACAACAGCAATATTCTGAGTTGTTCTTGAGCGACGTGCACGGGTTTTATTCTTCACATCACTAACTTGTCCCAACAGCTCGAATTTGTCCACCAATTTCTGTATTGCGGTCCGACAAGGTGGTTCACGACGACCCAAAAATGTTTTAGTTTTACGAACCGTCTCTGCCAAATTTTCACCATTTTTATAGTGAATTTTAATAATTTCAATGCGTTGTTGAAGCGTGTATCGTTCCATTTTCATAAATGGCGTAGTTTCTACTTGTCAAATGTCAAAAAATGACAGCTTCAAAAGTGACAGCTACCGAAATAGCGGGCTATTCAAAATAACACCTCTTATTGGAAAACCCTTTACTTCAGCTGTTAATTGGACACGAATGAAAGAAGTAGTGCGGGTATAGTGCAAGAAATTGGCATGTTTGTTACTTTTTTTATTTTTTTTATTTTTGGTCTTCCTCTTTACTCGGAAGTTTTGGTTAAATATAATATGTGTTTATTTAATATAGGTGTGAATATCCTTCTTTTTTAAATAGTGTTTTTTTTGTCTCAAATTCCATGGTGGTGTTAGTTGTAACATTCTTGCGAGGTAAACTGTTACTTTTTAAAACTAACCCCGTTAGTTTATTGTTTTTTTTTTCAAAACTAAGAGTTTTTTTAAGCTAAGAGTTATGGTTTTTCTTTATATGTATGTTAAATTCTTAAAAAATAGATTTCTTATATTTTGCAATACTTGTTACAACTTACCCCGACGTATGTTACAACTGGTTTAGTCTTTCGTAGTTTTGGTTTTCTCAGTAGTTGTGTAATAGATTGGTTACAACTAGCCCCACATACGGGGTAGGTTGAAACAACACGGTTTTTTTTAATGCTATATATTGACATTTTGCTAAGCTTTTGTTGTGGATTATGTAGCCGAAACATGAATTTACAATTTAAAAAAAGATTTGGCCCAGTAATCTTAAACATAAGAAGGAGCATCGGTTTAAGCAAAAAGTGTTACTTTTAGCATCATACTCTCCCCTTTATATAGCAAGTAAAAATGTTTAGACAAAAAGAAATCAAACGAACAATTCACTTTTTTTAGTATTTTTGGCTTTGTTTTTAATTTGCTCGTGTCTTCAATGTGAGGCTAGATTACAGTTGCTAACCAGTCGTGCATATTCTGTATTCCGGTTTATTTTTATTAATTGATTGACGGATTTTGTATTTAATCTTGTTTAAAGTACTTTTTTATAGCACTAATATACTATTGCATGACAAATTTCCAATTCCACTTTCTCCTTATAGCTTTGTCAATAGTTAATTGCTTTATAGCCTCTATCAACTTCACTGTCGAAAGCATTTTTTCCTTTTCTTTCTGAACCCTACTAGGTCAATACTATGCCACTCCATAACTTTAGGTAATTATCAACTCAAATAATAAAATTGGTAATAACCATTAATTGCGTTTTTTTTTTGCAAAGGACTTTATTCCCAAATTTGACCAGTTGAGCGAAATTTATTTATTTTTCTTTAGTCTTCACTGCGATATCCTTTTGCAGAAAGATTTAATTAAATTCATTTCTGTACTTTGTGCTTCGCATTTCTTAATTCCACTTGAATCACTCTCTTGACGTTTACACCATCTGTGTCGGTTTTTTGAGGAATTTCCAAATTGAAATGTTATCCCCTGAAGTGTACACAGACACTCACACTTACCCTCACAAACCCCAAACACCCACTGCTTGTCGAATCAAACTTCAATTAAAATGTTCTAGTACCTACGCAGAGGAATACTGTTCGGAGTCCTTGAAGAGCAATCAAGTTGAAAATACTTGTAAAAATCTTTTATTTTGTAAATTCGAAAAGGATATTATGATGGGGAGGATCCTTCAAATAAAATTCCTTTTTTTAAAAACTCGTTAGCGAGACAAAAACCATGTGGTGTGAAAATTGGTTAGAGTGCGAATGCGAAATAACAAACGATACGATTACGAACTTCCGTTATAGTTATAACGTTATTGGCATTTACCTTACGAATTCTTTGTGCCTGTATATATCCTTTTTGGTTGTTTTTGTTTAGTGGATATGCGTATTATGTTTGTATCTGACTTTATCACTGACAAAAAAAATAATCTCAAAGCATCAAGAGAAAAAAAATGGAAAAAAAAAAGAAGAAAATTCAACTCAACACAGGAAATGAAAAACCGAGAAAAATTGGAAAATTTCTATGCGCTACGTGCGGAAAAGGATGTGAATGTGGAGTATCATAGCAGAGGAAAATGCCTCGAGGAGACTTTCAAACGAATAAACATCGATTAGGGAAGCCAAGTGTGTACGAAAATCCCTAAAATTTGATGGTATAAGTCTGTAGATCCTGTTTTGTAAATCCACCGCACAGCACAGCAGTGATTCTTATACAATCAACCTACCTACATTTGGGGGTGTTTTTACGCAAAGTGAAGGAATAGGATTGATTTGATTTCCGTTGTGTGGAATGTGGAATGGCAGTGAAGTGAATCGCATTCACTGGGTTCGTTTTAAATAAATAAATTTCAACCAAAAGTGTTGTGAAGTATAGGACATTAAAAAAATTATACCAACAAGGAGTTGTGATTGTGAGTAATGTGATTTTATTGTGCTGCGAAGTAAAGACGCCGCGCTGTTTTGGGTGGGTGTGAATGCAAAATTCTGGTGACATGACGGCGGCGGCCGGCCGGCGCGGCGCGGCGGAGGCGTGGTGCTTTAAGTGTTAAAAATGACTTTGTGTGATGAATGACTTGAGTGACATGGGAAGAAAGTTATTAAATCCGCCATAATTGCTTGTCCGAGTTTGGTTTGCATCGATTTGATACTCGTACATACATTGAATTGATGTTTTAAATTCCACTTCAATAAGCACAAATAAGCAAAGATAGCGATATCTATAAAAGATCAACTGAACTGTGATTCCTAAACCTAATTTAAGGGGGGGGAGAGGATGGGGCCTTATTTGTTTGCGTGGTTTTTTTATATGAAGGATGCGAGATTTTGAATTGAAAAAAAAAACATTAATCCATAAGTAATTAACTATAGCTTACTTGACTTATGTTAGCTTACTTAATTAATGTTTTCTTAAATCAAAATCTCGGAACCCTGTAATAGTAACTATCTTCAGTTTTTCGTTGAAAAAGTTCTAATTTCAATGTTATCAGGCTTCCCGACTGTTTTTTAATAAGCGATAAAGTTGAATTTGCAGCAATAGCTATTTATTACTCACCCTCGCTTCAAAATAGCGTAGACAAATCAGCTTGACACAGAAAAGCAACTGAAAGTAAAGAACTTTGTGCAATGCCTTTGACAAATAAAACTAAACCGGAAACGCTAAAAACAAACCAAGCTACACTATGAAGACTTTTTTGATATGATAAATATTTTCTATGGTCCTGGGGGGAGCAAAGCCTGCCCCACCTCTCGTAGCTATACGCCACTCCAATAGGTACAGTTCCCTACAGTTTGTTCTTCTTCACTTAGAGTATATATGCAGACGGAACCAAAAATCACTCAGAGAATTTTTCTATCAATCCTAAAGCGCCCTCATTCCATCTTTGAAAAATGCTATAGGTCGTTTTCGAAATAGTCAAATCAAAGTCTATATTGATCGTCATTTATGACGCAAAAGTTGCAATCGGCCTGCTTGCACACATGTCTTTTGATGAACGTCAAATGATTTTCTCGAACAGTAGCCAATTTCATCAGAATTTTCAGATTCACTTTCGCTCGTTATTTTCAGCCGCGAAGTGTTTATTTCGTTTTATTGACTCCCTGACTGATATCCAAAAATTTTAATTAGCTCTTTCGTCACCTCCATTTTTCTACTCCACAGCTGCAACGCAGATGATGTTTTCGAACACGTGACTTTAGCAAACTTCATTATCGAACACAATGCTAATTCAGTAGAATTTGTATTTACGTTTTCGAACAGAAGATTTTTGCAGTTTGCGTTTAAGAACATTCTGCAAACGAATTTTTGACGCAGGTGACGTTTTCGAAAATGGCCATACTTCTAGACCATATACAACAGAACCAGGGGCCTATACCACAAAACTGCAAGTATTGTACAACAGATAGATTCTAACAAATTACAAAGGTTCTACACAAACGAAACTACAAATAAACCTGGAACTTATTAATTGTACAAACAAATCTTAACAATTGGGAAATTGACAAGTTCCCATTGTTCTATATACCACAAAGCTATAAGTGTAATAGAAGTTTAACAAATCATTGTTAAATAGTTCATAACGTGGGAATTGAAAATTTTTAAATTAAATAAAATTGTTACAAAATAGAAATTAAAGGCTTTATAAATAACTTAAAAATGTTTTTAACATAAAGACAGTACCTACGTATGTATTTTAAGAATATGTTTAAGTAAAAATTTAAAACAAAATTACATAAAGTATTTTTTCACTAGATAATACATAATTTAGTGAAGTGTATTATTAATCATTTTTTCAGAATAATTTGTTATACCCCTTGCATCTTTTTTTCGGCTTTTCAAAATTTTTTCCAAAACCCATCGAGCTATACATCAAAAGAAAGGTCTTTTCAAACTTTATCCGCAAAAAGTCTGTGGAAGGTCTTGTTTTCAAAATATTTTCATCCAAAGTGATTGTTTGATTTTACTGCATTTCCGTCCAAAACATTCAAACGCGTTTGTGTTTGGATAGCAATATTTACGAAATCGAGCCTCGAAATCGAAATCGGTTGCGGTTTCAAAAATTGTTCATTAAGTTCTTAATAGCTTTCCAAAACTCAAAACCAATATTCGCATCCAAAGTCAAATTACTGTATTTCGATGCAACCCTAAAAAGGCGTTTGTGTTTGGATAGCGATATTTCCGTAATCGAGCCTCGAAATCGAAATCGGTTGCTGTTAGCATATTAACAGACCTTTCCAGCGCCGTAAAAATTTCGCCAAACTTTTTCCAAAAAAATTTTATTGATTTTTGAAAAAAATGATGGAATAAAGTTTAAAAAAAAAATATTGAATATAATTTTGTTTTTAATTATTGGTGTAGCATTTCTTAGAATTATATAGACCTTCGGGAATGACTGTATAGGAATATCTACTACATTTTTTATAATGTGTAATTCTTGCCAAAATACGCTGCGTATATAGGTCCGTGTGTGCCGCATAATAAATTATTTAAGAAAAAAGTTGTTTTTTTTTGGATTCCGATAAAAGTAGTGAAGATTACGAACGCGTATTTAAAGTATACAAACCACACATTAACTTTGAATTTAACGAAGGAAATTTCATTGAAAAATTTCCAGTTTCAAACAGTGTAGTGATTTATGTACCATGTGCAAAGACAAGACTTAAGGCCATATTAATGTTGCCAACAAACCGCAGCGGTGCTTTATTAAATTTTAATAACCTTGCATTATCTATAGCCTCTGGAGCACAATACCTCACTATAGGTGACATGCATGGCGTGAATACAGTTTGTCGTTATGTAGCTGAAGTCGTGAACGTCATAAATGAGGTGGAATTTGCAACCCGTGTCCGATGGCCCGAGAATGTTGGCGTTGTCATTCAAAACTTTTTCGATAAGAGTTGCAATCGATGAGATTCTTATAAATATAAATGCTCCATCAGCAAATGAATGATCGTTTAAAGATCGCCATGGCAACCACTCTATTAATTGTATGGCAGTTTGCGGGCCCGATTTAACTTTTAACAAGCCATATTTGCCTTCGAATTTTCTAGCTATGTTGAGGTAACTTTGTACAACTGAATTGTAAAAAAAAGGGAAATTTACAAAGTTAGCAAATGTAGCGACGTGTGACGTGTTTTATACACTCAGCGGATAAAAATTCAAAAGTATCTGTTCGTAGTTAATCCTGATGAGTTAACTCACAAAATTTGATGAGTTAACTCTGGTTTAACTTTAATCTCGCACTGAACAACTGGTGAACCGTAGTGTACTTTTCAATATGTTCCTAAGACAGCAAAACAATAATCTTCACTAAAGTTCAGCTTTGACGCAATTTAATCGAAGTTTGGCCTTATTTTTGTCAAGTTTCGTGGGCTACTCTCCCCACAAAATAACATCATTCCACCCTTATTTATAGGCATTTGTATATGGATTCTTTTGGTTCTTCACTGCCATTCTTAAATGAAAAGTTGTTGATATGATTATCATTAAGTTAATCATTTTCTGTATAGAAATGTTAATGTTTGATTAGGATGAAGACGCGGAAGAAGGTTCATCTCATTGTTGTCATTGTTGTCACAGCTTAACCCATCAGACTATGCCCCCATCAAATATTTTTTTGACTGGGTGATGTTTCCATTTTTGTCACTAAGGAACATCCTAAAATTCATTCAGAATTCCGGATGGTTCAGGGAGACACCCCATGCCTAATTTTCAACTCAATTATTCTCCTTACCTTTTACTTTACCTAACTTTCCTACTTCTGGGGAGCACAATGAATCCATTAAGAATATATGATCCGAGTGAGGTGTTGCGCCTTGCCGTATCATCATCATCACCCTCCTTCCCTTCTAATCTAAACGTTTGATTTTCGTTATGGAGAACACATTTTGTTGTTGGTTTTTTAAAGATAAGTAACTTTTTTAATAATCAAATGAAGTTCTCGCTATAAACTCAATGTAGGTAGGTATAGCGTATTTCTTATAACTCATGTCTTAAGGCAATTTAGTTTAATTTTTCAAACTTATTTTGTTGTTTATAATCTTATAGAAATTGGAAGTTTTACGAAATTGCTTGTGACACAACTTGGGTCACAACTTCCACACACAAAAATGGGTTTTAAATTTTCAAAATGTTTATATTTTCTTTCAAACAGAAATTACTATTTTCGAAAGAAAAAAAAAAAAAACAAAAAGGATGTAGCTGCATCAGCAAACTCACACTAAAGGAAAATTGCTTTTGCTTTGTTTGCAAAATGGAGGGAGGATGTGTGCTTACGTGCGTGTCTTTATGCCAAAGAAGAGTGAGTACTGAGTAAGTATACTTTTTCACGTAAACACACACACCATTGTGTTTCCACTTTCCGCGACTGGCTTTTTCTATGAGCTATGTAAGCTGTTCTGCTTTTTCTCTGGCTTTGTCTCTAACCTGCCATGAAAAAAGTTTTATTTTGTTTTGTTGTTGTGAATTGAAAAACAGGAAGTAAATATTTCCTTTCGTTTATCCTTTGTGTAAGGTTTAACTAGAACTCTCTTTTGTGTGTGCAGAAAGCAAAAAAAGAAAAAAAAAAAAACTAGCGGCAAAAGCGGGAAAAATTTATATTTGTAAAAGTTTCTAATTGATTTGTTGGATAAACAGCAAAAACTTTAGTTTGTTTATGTCCTTGCGGAGCTTTATATATAGTTCAACATTGGAATGGAATAAAAGTTTGTTCGTTTTTCTTTTCTGTATACGTTGATATAAAAATTTGTTGCTGAAATGGTAAAATATATCAAATCCCACTGTAATCGTCGCTTGGAAAAAACTTATTCTAACTTTGAGATCTTTTATATGATTGTGTGCATGGATGAAGGTTTAACTATAAAGTATTTCAAGGCTGAACAATTCAATGGTGATGAAGTAAGGATAAAGCAGCCAATTCAATTTTCCTATATATGTGCTGAAACATTTAGTTTAATCTTTTGTTTTGAATAAAATAAAATTAAATATTATAAAACATTTAGATAGATCTGTTTAGCAATTTAATGTTTTTATTTCCTTTGCACAATTGGAATTTATTTAGAACTTAGAGGCTATGGAATAATATCTTTTCTGACGAAATAAATCATCAACATTCAACATATTGATTAGCTTTTTTCAAACTTGCAACGTTTCGAGGCTGTTTATCCTCTCAAGAGACTTTTATCTTAATATATAAAACAAAGTCGTTTTAGTTAAAACACTTATAACTCAAGAACCACAGGACCAATTGTAATGATCTTTGATTTGTTGGTTTCGTCTCCGCCACGAATAGCAGAATAACTATAAAAATATTAAAAAAATCCACTTTGTAGGGTGAAATGGGATATAATGAAAAAGACGTATGCGATTAAAAAAACTTGCGTTTCAAAGGTTATTCTTAGGAAATGGCTTCAAGGGTATTTTTTTTTAATTTTCAATTTGTATGGTGAAGTGCAGTTAAAATAGAAAAAAAAATGTCCGATTTAAGAAATTCTTTTTTTATTTGAAAGAGGTTTTTCAGGAAATAAATAGATTTATGGATATTCTTTTTCAATTTGCTTATTTGTAGGGTAAAATGGGTTAAAAATGAAAAATGTTTGTGTTTGAAAGTTTATTTTAAAAAAATGCTATTTATATAGAGTGAAATGGGGTTAAAATAAAATGGTGGTTTTCGAATACAAAAATTGTTTCTGTGTTGGGAAAGCAATAAAGGTTGGACTAAATTACTTTGCGGGACAGAATATATTGACGGGACACTTGCGGGACAAATGTCGTTTTGCGGGAAAGTCCCGCGCCTAGCATCCCGCCTGGCATCCTACTCCGCCCCGCATAGCAGATTAACTATTAAAATAAAACAAATCACTGTAGGGTAAAATGGAAAAGAAGAATACGATTAAAAAACCTCTACCCGCGTTTGAAAGGTTATTCTTAGAAAACGGCTTCAAGTATATTATTTTTAAATTGCAATATTGCCCGATTAAAGGAAGTCTTTTTGTGTTTGAAAGGTTATTATTTTGAGTTGATAGCCTTAGAAATATTTTTCTCAAAAATTTGGTATTTATAGGGTGAAAGGGGGTACAAACAAAAAATGATATCCGATACCAAAAATTCTGTTTGTGGTGAAGAGGATATTTTTAAGAATTTGATATTTATAGAGTGAAATGGGATAAACACAAAAAAGTGGTTTTTGATTACAAAAGTTCTTTCTTCGTTAGAAAAGTAATAAAGGTTGTACTCAGATGATAGTATTTTAAAGAATTTCGCCATTCATAAAGTTAAAATGTGTCAAAAATCAGTACATAGTATTCAATTACAAAGATTAGGTTTGTCTAATCGTGCAAAGCCAGGCAGATCACCTAGTTGAACAATAAATAACAAACTAAATATTTTAATTTACATAAAAATACTTACAAATGTGTAGTAAAATATTTTATTGATGTGTCAAGTATAACTAATCAGAACTTTCCTAAGACAAATCTACAGGTTACAAAAAAACAGTTATATAGTAACTTATTAAAAATCGAAATATACTTACACAATAAAGGCCTAACTTAGAGCATAAGTATCCTGGAAACATTGCAAGTTTGAAAAAGAAAAATTGACTTTTAGCCTTCAGAACTAAAGTCTAGTGTGCGGCTGATGCGCAACGAACAAACAAAACACAATATCATTATTAACCTTTTTTTTTGTATAACTTAGTCTGAATTTGGAGAAGATTAAACCGATTTCTATAACGTGGGATGTTAGAAGGAGCAAAACGAATGAAATTTTTATGAACTGCTTCTAACAAACCTATTTCTATTGACTTCATAAATGGGAGTCCATATACCTAAGATGCGTATTCAAGATGGGAACGAACTAAGTAGTTTTAAAAAGCGAGAGCAGTTGCAAATCCAGGGGTAGAGCTAAGCTATAGGGGCTTAGGCCCCTCCCACAGCCGATTCCTAAAATGAAATTACAGCAACGTGCGTAGTTTTAAATTCGTGTTCAATTTGAAAATATTTTTAAAAAAACCCAGCTAACACCCCTGGGTCGAGTCTAAGGAATAAAACGAGAATAGGGGTAAATAACGTACATAATTATGTTTGTTTTATGTAACAATTGATTCCTTACGGACTTAGCTTCGCACAGACAATTTTCGGGACTTGAATCTAAAAACTATAATGTCCGAAGGCGATAGGACATTTAAATATGAGGTCGGTGGGGCTAAAGCCCGAAGGGAATTGGACACAAAATCTAGAACGGGGCTAAATGGTTTAAAACAAATATTCCAGATTTGTAAAGACACCTCATGTTGAATGCAACTATACAACTGATTCCCTTCTGGCTAAGCTCCGATAATTTTAGTGGCTTTGATCTAAGAACTCTTAAGTCCAAAGGCAACAGGAAAAACAAAAAAAGAGGTCGTTTGGGCTAAAGGTCGAATGGGCTTAAATGAAAAAAAGAGGTCGAAACTAAACGATTCCATAGAAATATTTAAGTAATTTGTATAGAAAGTTGAAAATGTTCCTTTATTTTTTAATCGAGAATAATGCCAAAATTCCCAATCCTTGAATACCCAAATCCTGGAATCATTCGAGATTTAGAGAAATGGTAGTTCCTGTTAACTTCTACCCCCCCCCCCCTTTAGATAGGAGGGGCAATTTTCTTAAAAAAAAAAAACTTAAAACAGACACCAATTATTAAAAAACAACGTTAACATTTACACTAACTGTACCTTTTTAAAAAGCCAGAATTCTCTTCCTTTATTTTCTTTTAAAAAAAAGGTATTTTAATGAACAGTTTTTAAAAAATTTCATTTTCGAACTCCAAATTTAAAAAAAAAAAAATTTTAAATTTCAAACTAATTTTTTTTCTAAATTTTACGTATTTACTTTAGTACCATTTTTGTTTACAAAATACAATGCTCTTATTAGTTTTTAGTTAAAAACAGAACAGAAAACCGAATGCTTAAATGTATTTTACTTTTTGAGAAAATTGAAAATGACTACATCTACTTTACTACGTACTTAAATGTAAAAAGGACCTTTAGAGCAACTTAAGTAACGGATTGGAGTCAAATTAAGGGAATTCTATTTCTGTTATTTTCAATATTCTAAAGAACTAGAAGAGATTTTACCATCTGGTTTTTAGTGTTGAACTAATATTAAAAGCAAAACATTACATAATAACGTAGAGTTTTGAACAAAATTAGTTTGAATTTTTTTTTTAAATTTCAATTTTCAAAAACTGTTATTAAACAACTTTATTTAAAAATAGAATCAAAGAAAAGATTTCTGGCTTTACAAAACGGTAGAGCATGGCATAGTAAATCTTCCCGTTCTTTTTAAATAATTTATTTCTGTTTTTAGTCATTTTTTTTAGAAAATTTCCCCACCTGGCTTAAGGGGCGGGAAACCCTGTATACAGAGCCGGACCAAAGATATATGCAAGATGTGCAAATGCACAGGGCGCAAATTTCTGGGGCGCCACAAACTTGTTTAAATAATCCCAAAATAACATCCATCACAACTGTGCTTAGTTAATTCATGCCCAATAACTAACTTCACTTTCATTGTTGCATTCAAAGAGAATTTAACTCAACATATCGTAAAACTTAAGATCCCACTAGACCTTCGCATTTAAAGTCTTCCTCCTCGGTTGTGTGGAAAAGTCTTATGCATATGTATCAGTGTATGTATGTATGTATCAAATATAAAAAAGAGGCGTTTTCAACAAATCTCGCACAGGGCGCAAGCTTAGCTGGGGCCGGCCCTGCCTGTATATACCTGCTTATGCGGGTGATTCTTAAATTGGATTTAATTTATAGCTCCGTTATCTGTGTTGCCTCTCAGTTTCCATTCCAAACCGCTTGAATAACTTTGCTCGAACTATTAACTACAACGTAAACCTACACTCTATTGTCCTTCGGGCAAACCACTTGACCACTTGACGTAGGTAGGTAAGTTACTTTCATTATTAGTAACAGTTTTTCACCAAAAACATCAAAATAGAAGCATATGCTCGCGCATGGTCGGTCAACCAAATATGTAATACTTAAAGCCTTTAAATATACCCAGAAATGTTTCAATATTTTTGCTCACCCACCCACATACATACTTTCACACAACCAAAAAAACCTCAAAAAAAAATATTAATTTCGCTAATTTACATCAAAACCAAAATTTGTTTCACAAAAAAAAAAAGAAAAAGAAACTCTTAACATATTCACACACACACACACACAGCACACAGGTAATTCTCTTACCTTACGTTACACATGCCGTTTGCCGTTATGCCATATGGCTGCCATTTTGCATGAAGATTTTTTTATGTATATTAATCTACCTGCAACGGCATTCAACTAATAGAAAGGTACGTAGATATCCTTATAGAAATTTCCCTCTTACTTTTTTTTTCTATTCTTGAGCTTTTCAATTATGATAAAAACGCAGCTTCCTCGCTGTTAGCTCATGTTCATGTACATTTTTTGTACATACATACTCCTATATATGGTGTACCATGAACCTTGTTATATGTACATAAGTATAGTGAGATTTTCTGCATTTCAAGAGCAAACATTTACATTTACCCGGTTATACCTACATTTTTTGTACAACATAAGGGAGGAGGAAATATGTTTCGACTTAGTTCCTCAGTCATGGTTCTTATGTGATGATGTGGGTCCTCTATATGCTCGATTCGGTTACTTTCGCTAGACCGAGAGACATGAAAAGGATATAAATCTGACTTATCTTATAGACCATTTGTGCAAAACTGTAGCCTTGTAAGTTGTAATACTGTTAAAGATAGCTAGGCAGTTCATTGTTGCCAACTGATGTTATACAAAAAAAAAAAAAATAATGTTATTTATTTAATGCCTTTGATTGGTTCTTTTACTCTTTTTAACTCTCGTTTGTGTTGAAGGGCCTTAGAATAACTTAATTAATATAAAACAAATTTTTTTTTTCTCTTGTTTGATAAGTTATTTCTACCATAAGTTGGCATATCAGCTCGAGACGGTCTTGGGCTTCAAAAAGTAAACTTGTTACAAGCTGCTCAATCTGTAGCTCCCTGTTTCCAATTTTATTTAGGTATATTATGATTGGGCGGATTTCTGATGACGCGATATGAGGCTATCCTCTTTTTCTTGTTGCCTATCTGACTTGGCGTGGAATACTTCACGGGTTCGAGCTTCGATGTTTATTCTCTCGTTAGAATAACGTAATTCTTTGACAGTGTTAAGTCACGTTCAAAAGGTTAATGACTCTGTATAGATAGGTTATAGAAATAAGGTAAGGAACTGACTTTCCTTCGATCATATTTTGTTGACGAGTTGGTGTATACTCCGAACTAGATCATCTCCAATGACTTAAATCTCTGTCCCTGTAGACAATCGACACTGCCTGCTATATTCAATTTAATTCTGGTGGTGGCTACCATGCTTCCATTATGGTCGAGTGGTTAGAATTGAACCAACCAGGCTGACTTCCAGAGGCTACTCGTTGGTGTGATCTTGGCTTTCATTGCCAATTAGCACCAGTTTGAAGTAGAACTAATTTCTTCAGGTGCTTAACATGGACTTTGTGTCAACTTTGTTGGCATCTCTAAATCTCTTTGACTTTACACATTCACACTGATTAAGTGATTATACTCATGCTTGACATACCTTTTTCTCAGAAAAATTATACTTCACTTGAAAAAAAATCCGACGAAGCTGAATTTTGCTGAAAAGCTTTAATTGTATGTCTTAAGGACTTCATAAAAAAAAAATACCCTTAATATGGACCAGAGGGATACTTTTTGACGGAATAAAAATTTATCGGATATTTACTTTATCTTATATTTACTTACTTGGAACTTGAAGCTAATTAAATGTTATAATTTGTTGCGCAAGCCAAACGTTTTCAGGTTGCATAGTTTCTTAATTATTAAAATTTCCGATAAAATAAGTCTGGAGTTAACAGACGAAAATACGAAAATAATAATTCTCGTGGTGTCCAAAATTGAAGCTTTTCATTCTTTCTTTGCACGAATTTTAAGTTCCTAATCTTTAACTTAATTAAACCCGATTTTGTAAAGGGTCCGCCAACTAACGTTTTTTTTTTTCAACTGGTGCTTATTTCGTGAATGGTAACACTTAGCTCATGCCTGATTTGACAGATAATTAGTTTTATCCTTCCGCTGAACGAATATGGTTGTGTATACGCTTCGCTAAGTGGGCCTGCGATCGACTTAGAGAAGATGCCGATTTTGCCAAAAAAATCATCTTTTCAGATGAAGCTCATTTTGATCTTGGCGGGTAGTAAACAAGCAAAATTGTCGCATTTGGGGCACAGAAAACCCGCACGCATATACATTGAAAAGCCGATACACCCAAAACGAGTCACTGTTTGGTGCGGATTTTGGTCCAGAGGCATAATTTTGCCATTTTTCGAAAATGAGCAAGGAGTGGCCGTTACATTCAATGGCGATCGTTATCGGGCCATGTTGAACGAATTTTTGTTCACAAAAATTGAACAGGACGGCACTACGTACCACACAGCCGAAGCTACACTCGATGTTTTGCGCCATTTTCAAAAAAAAAAGAAGTTATTTAGCGGACCCTTTAGATGCTTTAGTTTTGTTTATTATCCAAGTTTGCGCTAATCATATCTAACAGTCCACATTTTCCCACGAGTTAAAAAATTCTTAATCTTAATATATAATATGTAACGGGTGATTTTTTAAGAGGTTTAGAACTTTTTTTAAAAAAAAAAACACAAAAAATTCAAAAAAATGAATGAAATATTTATTTGAATCGATAGTTTGAACCTTGCAATTTAATATTTAAAGATAATTTCATGCAAATGTTGACCGCGGCTGCGTCTCAGGTAGCCCATCCGCTGAGTCCAATTTTGGCATACTCTTTCACACACATCGGCCGGTATCTCACGAATGAATGCATGGATGTTGGCTTCCAGTGCGTCAATCGAAGCGGGCTTGTCCCTATAGACATTAGCCTTGACATACCCCCACAAAAAATAATCTAATGGTGTCAAATCGCACGATCTAGGCGGCCAATTGACCGGCCCGAAACGTGAAATTAACTGTTCACCAAACTCGCCTCGCAATTACGCCATTGTTTCGCGTGCTGTGTGGCATGTGGCACCGTCTTGTTGAAACCACATATCATGCAAGTCAAGAACTTCCATTTCGGGCAAAAAAAAGTTTGTTATCATCGCTCGGTAGCGTTCACCATTGACAGTAACGCTGCGATTCGCATCATCTTTGAAGAAATAGGCCCAATAATGCCGCCGGCCCATAAACCGCACCAAACAGTGGCTTTTTCGGGATGCATTGGTAGCTGTTGCAATGCTTCTGGCTGATCTTCACTCCAAATGCGGCAATTTTGCTTATTTACGTACCCATTCAACCGAAAATGAGCCTCATCGCTGAACACAAGCAGCGCGCGATGAACATTTCGAACCGAGCACGAATTTCGATAGTAAAATTCAATAATTTGCAAGCGTTGTTCATTTGTAAGACGATCCATGGTTAAATTGCAAACCAAACTGAAGCTGTTTGACAGTGACACAAGGTACTAAACACACGTCAGCTGTCAAAACCAGTGTTGCCAAAACCAAACCAGCTTAAAAATCACACGTTATTATAAAAGTGAAAATGTGTCTATCTGTTTGTTACGCTATATCGTCCTTGGATCATGACAATGAACGTAGACTACTCTTTTTTTCAGAATGTTGCTATTTGAAGGGTGAAACGGGATAAAAATAAAAATATTGTTCAATTTAAAGAATTCTGTTTTTTTGCTGGAAACGTTTTTCTTTGGAATTGGCATTTGATGGCAAATTTGATGAGTTTAATCTGGTTTAACTTTAATCTCGCACTGAAAAACTGGACCATAATCGTATTAGATATCCTGGGCTAATAAGTTACCTAAAGCACAAAAAAAATCGATTCATTTTTTTTCTTTTTCTTCTGCTTTCGTTCTGTAACTTGAAAACTATAGTGACTTATATTCTATCTTAATGTCATTAAAGCAGAAAGCAGTTTTATGTAAAAAGAAAAGTAAATTTTACTTTTATACTTAACTACTTTCTAGTTTCTAACCCTTTTTCATAAAAGCTTGGCATTTTATTTCAAATGATGGCTTAAATTTTCAAAGCTGAAACTATTCTGCCGTTTTACAAAAAAAAAAAAAAAGACGTATCTACATTTATTTTTAATTGTTTAAAGTGTTTGTTTTGACATTTGTTAGTATAGTTATAATAATATTTAAAAAAAGAAGACGTACAGCTTTTATCGTTAATAAAAATTCATCCCAATAATTAAGAACACGGCTCTAACTAAAAAAATCAAGTAAGTATGTATTAGATACACCATTTTAAATTAACACTGCCGTATATCAATTACATACGTACATTTTATTAATTATTCTACAAATATAAAAAAAATTGCTAATTGTTTCCGCATAGTTGGCAACAATTCAAATGTAAATATATTTAGTTACACATCCTTAAGGACACAACCAACTATTTGCATTAATGAACACTGACCAGACCGACACAACTGTATAAATTATTTTTACTATAGAACGCCCCCACACTGCGATGAGTATGTTTTAATCCTTCAATGCATTAAAACTCGATATATCAGACGTTCAGATCCACAAACACACACAAAAAAAAATCCAAAACTTTGTTTTTGGATACAAGAGGAAGAAAGAGCTTTGGAGTAAAAAAAAAACGATCCAGTTTTTGACATTTAAATAAATTGTGATTTTTTTTTTCATTGAAGACCTAAATGTCGACAGGCTTGTATCTGCTTTTGTTCTCCTTTTGTTGTTTGTTTGTCCTGTCGGACTGTCCTGTTGTTTAAACCCTGAATGATTTGTGATGATTTTTTTGTCTGCTCTAACTTTGTGTCCCACTGGGAGGGCGACGAATGGGTTGGTAGTTTGTCCTTGATAAACTGACTCCTAAGATTGGACACCCGGGGCTAGAAGTCGAAAGACTGTTGTAATGTTTTTTTTTTTTTAATATGAAACTGTGTATATATTGTTGTGTTTGTATAATTCCGTAAAATGAACTCAATTCTACCTGAGGGAGTTTTCCAACTGTTTTCAAAGATAAAGAAGGAAATGTGAAAGATTAGAATATTAACCTGCGCACCTACAGTTGTTGGTGGTGGATGATTTTACAACCATTACATTAAGCAAAGGCACTCACATGGATTATCTTATCTTATAACTTTAAACGAGCTATTTTTTGTATATATACTTGGTTTCTGGAAAACGGCTCTAACGATTTTGATGAAATCTTCACACTTTGCTCTAATGCACGAGAAAAAAATAAAAAAAATGTTTTCTGTCAAATCCGCCCACCGCCAAGCCCACTTTTTTATTTCATAATTTTTCGGAAATCCCTCTATTTCTTGGAGATGACTCAAATTGATTTGGATGAAACTCTCAGAGTTTGTTTTTTTGTGCAAGAGAAAAATTAAAAAGTATTTTTAGTACAATCCGCCCATTTCCACGACCACTTTTATCATATGGTGGTTTCTCGAAAATGGCTCTAACGATTTGGATGAAAATTTTTAGAATTTGATTTTATGAGCAAGAAAATAAAACTAAGATTATCATAATCTAGATCCGCCCACTGCCACGCCCACTTTTCTTATTACTTAGATTTTTCGGAAACAACTTAATGATTTTAGTGACATTTTCAGAGTTTCTTTTTATGAACGAGAACAAAATTAAAATTTAAGGTTTAGTAAAATCTGCCCACTGCCACGCCCACTTTTATGATTAGTTGGTTTCTCTGAAACGGCTTTAACGATTTGTGTGAAATTTTAAGATTTTGTTTCCGTGGGCGAGAAATAATTGTGAAATTGGTTTTATCTAAAATCCACCCACTGCCACGCCCATTTTTTTTCATTTCTTGGTTTCTCGGAAACGGCGCTTAAGATTTGGATGACATTTTCAGCTTTATTCCGTAAGCGAGAATAAATAAAGAAATTGGTGTTAGTACAATCCACCCACTGCCACTATTCTCATTTCATGGCGGTTTATCAGAAACTGCTTTAACGGTAATGAACTACTTTAACTAATGAACGATACAAAAATTTAAATACAAGATTTTGTAAAAGCCGGCCACTACAACGCCCAATTGACTTATTTCTTGGTTTTTCGTTAACGGATCTATTTTGCGGACACAAATCAAATGATTCCTGAATTTTGCCCCTGCAATGATCACTTTAATTTTTTCTTGGTTTTTGGGAAACGGCTTTACCTAACGATACTGATGTATTTTTCAGATATTTTTCTCATGAGCGAGACAAAATTTAGAAATTAGTGTTAGTAAAATCCACCCACGTTTCGCTAATATTTTTCGTTAAAAGTATATTTAACAAAGTTTTTTTTTATGGAAAACCGAAATAATCAACTGATAATAAACTTTGTTTGTAATTGTCTGATCTTCAAGGTTATGATGAAATTTGGCTACATATAAAAATTGTTATGTAAGGACTTAGGACCATGTGTTATTAATTTGATTTTCATTTTAAAAATGCAAAAGTTGATTAGAAATTTAAGATTTTCGAAAAATTTTATAAGTGGGTTTTATAAATAAAATACCCCCAAAGTATGAAAATGTGTTGTTGGCTCTTGTACTATAAGGGGACTACTTAGGATAGAGCGTAGATGTGTAAAATTGATCCTTCAAAACAATCATGATTTCGCCTTAACCCAATACTTTGACACCTAGCCTGACACTTGAACTTTAAATATTTTAACCTTCACGATTAGAAAAGAAGTTTTATAAAAATTAACGAAATTCTACTTAATCGATCAAAAAGGTAATTTTGATAATTTTAAACCATCATCCCCCAAAATTTCAATCCATCCCCTTAATAAGATAAAAAGCAGAAAACCTTTAGATATAAATGTCCACTGTAGTGACGGCAGTAACTATAACATTAAAATTTAACGCTTTTTTGTTAATAGTTTAGTGCGAGCGTATTTCCGTATATTTTTGTAAACTTTTCTCACCAAAACTGGCTCAGGCCGTAACTAAGATGATAAGACAGAACATATTCATTACAAAACTCTTTGTTTTATTTTCCATAAATATTGAATGTTCTTTCATTAAATTTTACATTTCCACGCGTAAATTTTCCTACTGTAAGTTACAAGTTTCCAATGTCAAATTTCTAAGATCTCGCTCAGTCTCCCAGGTACTATTTATTTATAGAAACACACTTTGAGTTTTTTTCTGCAAAAGATAGCAAAGCTAAGCAGATTTCAATCTGTTTCAGGCTGGTATAATTATTATCTTTTATTACCTTCATTAAAGTATTTTAACAGACTAAAGTGTTATGATATTTTTGCAGGATTACAACGCAAAATAAAATAATATTTATTCCGAGATTTTAATTGAATCCGTTAAAGTGGTAATCTCTTCACTTAAGCAACTTCTAGATTACAACAACTCTAGTTCGAAAAATTTTCGAAAAAACACAAACAAATAGTATAAATATTTGTACGTGTTTCCTATCAAAGCCAAAAGGAAGAGATTATATTATTAAATCACCGATATTTTCTTTTTAAAGTAAAGGGTGTTTTTTTTAAACGTGTGGTTTTCAATCTGGCAATACTTTTTTCGAAGTTGGTCTTTTTGACAGTTGTCACTTGATTTATGCTCAATTTAGTTACTCATTTTATAATAAATAGATTTACTGATTTACTCCTGAACAACGTTTGCAAATCGTGCCAATTTATTACCAAAACGAGATGGCCAACGATCCCGATTTTCACAAGAAAATTTTTTTCAGCGATGAAGCTCATTTTTGGTTGAATGGGTACGTTAATAATCAAAATTGACGTATTTGGAGTGATCATAATCCACAAGCCATTGTTGAGACGCGCCGGCCGCACAGTGGTTCAGTTTGTATGGGAGAGCGGAAAAAAGTCTGTTTTATCTGAACGGTTCAACGGATTTAAATGAAATTTGGAAAACATGTTTAGATTAGTCTTATACATGCTTGGTCAAAATTTGGACATTTTTGAGCATAACTTCCACATCTGCACTCATCTGCAGTTGATTTTTTCTGTGCTTTAACATGAATGTATGGAGCATATGCTGGCATACTTACTTTCTTGGTATCTTTTGGTGCTTTTTTTTAAATCAAAAAGTTTAAAAAAAAAGCATTTTTTCTGAGTACTAAAGCTTCCGACTACTTATAGAAGGTATCTTTTATAAATAATCAATATTTTTTTTATTTTTAGATAGTCGAAAATAGACCAATTAAATTATTTAAGAAGCTAGAGAATTTATTTAAAGGAACTTGGGAAAAAAAAATCTCAAAATTTGTTGAAAATACGGTTCGCGATTTGAGTAAAATTATTTTTCAACTTTGAGGGCTTGTAAATCAGAACATACAATATATATGTTAAAAAATACTTTTAAATCATACGCTCGGGTTATCTAAGAGTACTTTAACATAAAGTTTAAAAGGATAGATATGACTTTTTCAAAAGACTTTTTTCCGCTCTCGCACCACTGTGCGCCGCCGCCGCGCCCGTTACATCCTCACTGTTTGGTGTGCTCTATGGTCAGAGGGAATCATCGGTCCATATTTCTTCAAAAATGAAGCCGGCAATAATGTTACAGTCAATGGGGAACGCTATAGAGCCATGATTAATGACTTTTTTCGTGCATGAATTGGAGGATGTTGATGTGGACGACCTTTGGTTTCAACAAGACGGTGCAACATGCCGTTATTGGAGGAAACTTTTGATGAGCGCATTATCTCGCGTCATGGGCCTGTGGTGTCGCCTCCAAGATCGTGCGATTTAACACCGCTGGACTATTTTTTGTGGAGTTATGTAAAATCGCTTGTCTAAGCAGATAAGCCCATAACGATTGACGCCTTGGAAGGGAATATTCGGAGCGTGATAACTGACATACGGCCCCAATTGCTGCAGAAAGTTGTCGAAAATTGGGCCTCTCGGCTGGAATTAATTCGAGCCAGCCACGGCGGCTACTTTCCCAAAATCATTTTTAAAACATAATGTCAAACCCTTATTTTTATAATAAAGCTAAACTTTTGGCCATAACATTCAATTATATGCGTTTTATTTCTTCTTGAATACCACACGTCTAAAGAAAACCACCCTTACATGCATCTATTTTACTAGGTCTAAACATGTTAACAGGTAGACATGCAACACACAGGTTTAACTCCCAAATAGTTTTCACCTAAATGAAATTAAATAAAACATTTAGAAAAGTTGTTGAAAGGACACCCGAGAGTTACTTTCAACAAACATGATAACAATCATGTTAATTTGTCCATCAAAATTCAGGACCCATCATCAGATGACAAACAAAAGAAAAAAGAAAACAAAAAGGATTTATGTTAATTTGACAACATAATTCTGATTTGTATTTATTATTTTTTTCGGTTGAATAAAAATTTATGGTTGAATAAATGATTTTTGGTCCTTCAACGAATGCGATGGCTTTGACCACAGATAAAAAAAAATACACTAATGAACTTTGGGAATAAGAAGTGTATTCTGCTGTTTGGAACGATAGGAAAATAAAACTTGAGCTTTTTGTATCAAACCAAAGAACCTAACAGAAAGACAGAAAGAGGAAGCTATAAATTATTTATATGTCATTTTGTTGCTGGAATTTAAATACAACTGAAGATGGGGGATTATGCCCAAGGGATCACTTTTAACGTTAAATATTTGCAAAAAGAGCGAGAATAAAGTGAGGGATGTGATGGTCAATGGCAGAGAATATTATAATGTTGTTTTGTTTTTCAATTCTGAGATGGGACTGATTTTGTTTTCAATTTTGCTGTCAACAGATTCTTAGAAATTCTTTTTTATTAAAAATGTATGTTTAGACGACCAAATGAATGAATTTACAAGGCAGGTGTCTGTACATTTTAATAAATACATTTTCAAAATTAAACATTATGCTAACAAACGAAGTTTTAACAACAATCTTGTGTGTTTTGTGTTTATACAAAAATCGAGGTTTTAATCAAATTTGCGAGGTTTTAATCGATTTGCTTCAAATTTGGTACAGAGCAGTATTATGTGATTCCCTATAGGAGAAATTCGAATTTCTGTTTTAGCTCATCTAAAAAAATGAAACAAACATTTTTGTTTACAACTATTGAGTGTATTTTTTTAGATTTTTCTCTTTAAGGATATCATAACATTATTGAACCATAAACATGCATCTTTAATGAGTTGCTGTGTGATTCAGTGGTGCATATTTTTAATTGCGATATATATTTACAATGTACATAGGAGCTATATGGCGACTTATGGATTCGTAAAAACAAAACTAACTCAAGATTTTGATCAAATTTGAAATTTGACATTACATGATAGGGAAGACAAAAAAAGTGGGTCATGCAGAAACGTCCGTCAGTCTGTCTATCTGGCCGACTTTAGCTAAAACGTACTTTGGGCATTCTTTTCATTTTCTTAGGATGAAAAATATCGGTACCTACCTGTCTTACAAAATTTTTGGGCCAAAAAGAAAAATCTTATTTTTTCTCAAAATTGGCTTCACAGATTAAAAACAAAAATCAGTAAATTTTAATGCCCCTACAAGTTGTAATTAAATAAAAAAAAATAATTCCGAAAATGGTTATTTATGGCAACTCCCAAGAAATCCTTTTTGTCACTTTTCTACCAAAATTCTTTTAAAAAAAAAAAATATTTAATGGATTTTTAAAAAAGATCTGAAATTCGTTTGAAAAACGACTCCGTCGATTTTTATTAAACTTAGCATTTTTTAGATATTATCTTTAAATTATAAAAAAAAAAATTTGTCTTATAATTAAAAAAAACGGTACCTCCCATACAAATGTTTAAGAACGGTTAAGGAGAATATTTTTTTTGCACGAAAACGACTCCTACGATTTTTATAAAAAAAATGTTTGTTTATCGAAATTACAACGATTATTTGATTTTACATTTTACTTTCACTGATAGAACCTCTCATATATAGAACGGTATTTTTTTGATTTCCGACTATCTCATTATTTGATAAACAGATTAAAACTAAAGGGTGTTTTTTTTTAGACGTGTAGTTTTCCATCTGGCAATACTTTTTTCTGAGTGGTTTTTTTGACAGCTGTTACTTAATTTATGCTCAGTGTGGTGTGTCATTTTATAATAAATATGCCTACTCTTGAACAACGTTTGCAAATCGTGCTAATTTATAACCAAAATAATGGTTCATTTCGCGCGACGCATCGCGCACTGCGTCCAATATTTGGTCGACATAATCGCAAAATCGCATAAATTCGAGCAACCATGGATCGGTTTCGCGTTTATTCTAGTGGATAATGCGTATCCTCAGAGTCGCCGTACAGTGCGCACCGAAGACGCTATTACTGCTGTGGAGCAGAGTATCTAAGAAGAACCGGATGAGTCCATCCGCCATCGCGCGCAACAATTGGAGTTGTAGAAAATTGGGCCTCTCGGTTGGAATTTATTCGAGCCAGCCACGGCGGCCACTTGCCCAAAATCATTTTTAAAACATAACGTCAAGCCCTTATCTTTACAATAAAGCTAAATTCTTGACCATAACAGTAAATTATGTTCATTTTATTTCTTCTTGAAAACCGCACGTCTAAAAAAAAAACCCTTTATAAGGTATGATTATATTTTTTTTTAAGGTGGAATTTGCTGCCATATTCGCACAGCAAAAGAACCAAGTTGAAGTTTGGCTAAAGTTCATACTATGTACATATGTAGCAGTAGACGAAGACCGTGACTCATGTGGTGAAAGCAACTAGAAACAGCTAGATAGGGACCGAGCTGGCTGAAAGAAGCTTGTTTGGTTGAGGTCCCAGTCCACTCCGGACCAAAGCCCCACATTTAGTTAGTAAAGGGTGATTTTTTAGCTGGTTTGGTTTTGGCAATACTGGTTTTGACAGCTGACGTGTGTTTAGTACCTTGTGTCACTATCAAACAGCTTCAGTTTGGTTTGCAATTTAACCATGGATCGTCTTACACAAATGAACAACGCTTGCAAATTATTGAATTTTACTACCAAAATTCGTGCTCGGTTTGAAATGTTCATCGCGCGCTGCTTCCATTTTATGATCGGCATTATCGACCTTCTGAGCAGTCTATTCGGAAGAATGTGACCAAATTTCGCACCAAATTTACTTTGTTGGACATTAAACCACCAACACGTTTACGTACTGTGCGTAGTGAAGAAAATATTGCGGCCGTATCAGCTAGTGTGACAGAAGACCGCGAAATGTCGATTCGGCGCCGTTCCCAGCAGTTAGGCCTTTGTTACAGCACTACGTGGAAAATTTTGCGGAAGGATTTGGGCGTAAAGCCTTTTAAGATACAGCTGGTGCAAGAACTAAAGCCAGCCGACCTACCACAACGCCGATTTTTTGGTGAATGGGCTCTTGGAAAGCTGGCCGAGGATCCGCTTTTTTATCGAAAAATTGTGTTCAGCGATGAGGCTCATTTTTGGTTGAATGGGTACGTAAATAAGCAAAATTGCCGCATTTGGAGTGAAGATCAGCCAGAAGCATTGCAACAGCTACCAATGCATCCCGAAAAAGCCACTGTTTGGTGCGGTTTATGGGCCGGCGGCATTATTGGGCCTATTTCTTCAAAGATGATGCGAATCGCAGCGTTACAATGGTGAACGCTACCGAGCGATGATAACAAACTTTTTTTTGCCCGAAATGGAAGTTCTTGACTTGCATGATATGTGGTTTCAACAAGACGGTGCCACATGCCACACAGCACGCGAAACAATGGCGCAATTGCGAGGCGAGTTTGGTGAACAGTTAATTTCACGTTTCGGGCCGGTCAATTGGCCGCCTAGATCGTGCGATTTGACACCATTAGATTATTTTTTGTGGGAGTATGTCAAGGCTAATGTCTATAGGGACAAGCCCGCTTCGATTGACGCACTGGAAGCCAACATCCATGCATTCATTCGTGAGATACCGGCCGATATGTGTGAAAGAGTATGCCAAAATTGGACTCAGCGGATGGGCTACCTGAGACGCAGCCGCGGTCAACATTTGCATGAAATTATCTTTAAACATTAAATTGCAAGGTTCAAACTATCGATTCAAATAAATATTTCATTCATTTTTTCGAATTTTTTGTGTTTTTTTTAAAAAAAAGTTCTAAACCTCTTAAAAAACACCCATTATAAATGTTTATATTTGTTACGAAATAGGAAATAGGAAAATATTAATAATTTTCTTTTATTTCGTTTGGGTTCGTGTTTTGTATCCATAACCATTTATACTATGTTTGTGATCACTTTAATCCCAAAATTAAAGTAGTCATGGTTCAAAATATATATTTTTTTAATAATTTATCAATAAGTGTTGGTTGTGTTCACCTTATTTTATAGGTTTTTGGCACAAACTGTAAGATACGACTAACTTTTACCGCCATTGCCAGCACTAATCGTTATTACCATCGTGCGGTCGCCATTTTCTTGTAAGCTACTAAAATGTTGCTAAAAATCAACAAACCCTTAAAATTGACTTTTAAAAATTTACGTTTTTTGAAACATTATGTATCGTTCTCTTTTTAACAACTTCTGTAGGAAGAGACGCACTCCCATAGGAAGAGTTCAGAGAGCTGTACTAGATTTACAAAGCGGCGTCTATAATCGCATAAGAAGAATAAAACTCTTCCTATAGGATCAAGAGGCTCCCATAACTAGGCCATTTAAGGCTTTTAACAATCTTAAAAGAATCTAGAAGAACTCCTCAAGAGTGCATTTAGCTCCCTAAAATAAGTCTCGTAGCGCTCTCGGAGCGTCTTATGAGAGCAAAAATGTTACTTGGGATGTTCATCAGTGAGAAAAAAAAAAAACAACAATAAAACTGAAAAGTCTTTGAATCTTTAAAGATGGATAGGAGTATCTTGTTATCTACATTTTTTATTTACAAAATATGGTAGTTTTACCACTTTTGGCTTTAACATTATGTTTTCTTGTACATTTATCATAATTTTACAGACCCATTATCATTTTACCCACACGAACCTTACGCAATTGAATATTAACTTAACCTTATGGCTAATGTTGAAATGGGAGCCTCTCCATACAAATTCATTGTTCAGTGGTTTAATGGAGGTTTGTGAAACAACATGCCATACAATTCCTTTCAAAAAACCCAACTGATTGTATTACAACAATAAAGCAATACAATCTAATTGATTTCTTTTGTGCAATTCCTTTTATGTTGTACCTACATGAGTGTGTAGACTTCTTGTTCAAGTCATTGCACGTATAGGGCAACACTCTTAAATGCTTTCGTATTTAATTTCAACTGAACTAAACTATTTGTGTGACTTTAGGATTTGTGTAACTTTTATGCACAGACACACAGGAACCAGGACCTGTAGTGGTCGAACAATGATAGCACCTTTAGTGCAAATCCCTGGTTGGATGAAAAGGGATTTGAGTTAGAAATATTCTCTGCAGAAAATTTACACAGATTTGGGAAAGACTTAAATCTTTAAAGGATTTATGAGCGATTATGTTTAATTCTTATCAACACAGACATGTAGATTTAGTTAACACACCTCAAGCTATAAGACGTGAGGTAGATTATGAAATATTCCAATAAATAACTCGTACACCTGTACCCCCACCTGATGGATATAGTAGAAGTAGCATAAATTGTATGGATGTGTGGTTTTGAAATGTAATTACGATGGATGGAAACATATTTGCATAATATTGATTGAACAATATCAAACAGAAGAGCTTGTGTAAAGTTTATAATTGAAGCAAGAGCATAGGTAGTACATTAATTATAATTAACTTTCAAACATTGCATGGCATCAGAAGATTTTTAACAGAAATAGGCTAGACAGATTATTATTTGTTTAAAATATGTACATACATATGTATAGTTTACAAAATGAAAAAAAAATTACGTATACGTCACAGTGTACCCTATGTTCAAGGAGTCATTTTTTCAAGAGGGTTGGTAATAATTTTGATCAGGAATTTTGAAAAATAATAAGATATACATTTTAAAATATTTATTTGCAATTGAGCATAACTCAAAAAAAGTTAAAAGAACATTAGAATTGGTAGATAAGAAATACAAAATTTATTTGAGTATTTTTTGTGTTTATTGGGATCCTTGAGGAGGAACACGGAAGAACTAAAGAGTCAAGAATCTTTATCAGAAACCCTATGTTTTTGGCACACATACAAAGAAACAAAGCGGGCAGGACTCTTGGAGGAGCACCTTCTCCTATGAGCTAATTGAAGAGGAGCTCAGAGGACAGGGATTCTAATCGGAAACCCTATGTCCCTAGTAAGCAACGTAGAGAAGTAGTAGAACTCACGGAGCCCAAAGAAACCAAACGTTTGGAAATCTGTATAGAAACCCTTGTCCCTAGCGCACAAACTATGAAACAAAGCGATCGGAACCCACGGAGGAGACCCACCTTGTTCAATAGAGCTACTTGATAAGAAGCTAACAGGAACCAAACGTTCAAGGGATTTTAGAAATAAATACTAAATAATAAAATTATAATGTCTGTCCTACTCTCTAGCTAATGTCTCTAACAATTTAATAAAAATCTATAGATTTACTTCTCAAACAGAACAAACTTTGCTAAGGAATGCCTATCTGTCATCGAAACACCTTATGAAAGGCTTTTGTTACGGACGGTTTATGCATCCACATGCGTCTGTATGTCCACTGTGATTTGATCTAGAGCCTAAACGGGTAAACCGATTTGCTTGAAATTTCGTACAAAGCATTTTCATGTGATGTCATATAGGAAAAATTTAAATTTTAGCCTTAGCTCACCTAGAAAGGGTTAGTTGCCATACAATAATTTTGGTTATTTCGAATTTGATGGAAAAAAGATTTAACGATTTTCGTACCTGGCATATGACGAAAGCAATAATTATAAGAAAACTGTGTTTTAGGTTTTTGGAATAAAATCACAAGACGGAAATAGGAATTCCACGATTTTGGAGAAAAAAAAAAAAAAATTTTGTTTTGGTATTTGCCTTTATCTTTTCAATAGTTTGACCGATTTTGTTATAATTGTGCAATCTGATGCCTCTAAATAGTTCAAACAACTTTGCATTTAAAAATTTAAAAAAAATTTTTTTAAACACACAAAAATCAGAAAAATCTATTTTATTGTACTTTGGACTTTTTTTAACATTTCATTAAAGATAGATATCACAGTGTAAGGTGTTTTTTTTTTTTTTTTGGGAAGTGACTCTTCCCATGCCAATTATAACAGTTTTGGTTTCTAAATGTATTGTTTATGCGGTGCAGGTGGTCATAATTCAGGCACACAGAGTTTTTGTTCAAGTCGCACGAAGAGCGTTAACGCACGCCAACTGTTATAACTGTTATAAAATGGCATGTCTGTAGTCTCGTCCTTTTTCTTAATGTTCACGCGCCATCACCACTTACCTCATGTATAACAGTTATTAATTATATTTAGTTTATAAGCGGAGAGGTTATTATCACCGTTAACTAAGCGGAAATGTTGTTGTATTTTAGATGGAAATTATTTTCTAAACGTGTAGGTATACATATGCACTAAAAAACAAACCTATAATTGAATTATTAACATTTATTTTCACGGTGTGTCTGCATTACAGTTGTTAACCACAAGAGCAAGGTAGTTGCGATACAGTCGTAGATGATTTTTTTAAGAAAATCTAAAATTGTGGAAGTTTCAGTTAGCTGAAACTATGTAATAACTTCCATGTCTACGAGTCCACTATAGAGCATATGTATCTATAATTATATAACGGGTACATTAGCTTCTTTACGTAGGTTACATCTTTTAACCAGGATTTTCGATTATAAGGCATGACCTTGTTGCCAATTGATCGACAATCGACTGAGGTCTTCCATTTCAATTTTGTTTTCAGGATTTACCTATTCGAGAAAATTATTTTCCCAAATTTTCATCTTGCACATCTAATGAATTGAAACCTTGACTCCTTTATACAAAATTCGAAATGAAATTCATCCTACCTACAAAATCGATCAGAATGTTGAATGCCTAATGCCTTATTATTCATGTAAATGTAATTTAAATTCAATACCCACTCAACAAGACAAGTACCTACATATTTTACTTCCACTTCAACCTCCTGCCAAACCTGTCAGGCAACCAACAAAGCATCATCTGCAAGCTGCAGCATTCATCACTTTGACTCTTTGTCTAATAAACCATCTTACAGAAACGTAGATATAATAACGTCTATTCAGGACTAATTAATTGCTTGGTAAATATATATATTCAACTGGATGTACAATATACAATGTACAATCTACATGATGCAGTCCTCCAATCATTCATCCAGTATTCAGAAACCAGGATGCAGTTCATGTGGCAACAGCCAGTCAGTGTGGTGAAACGTGTCTGGTCGTATTGCTATCAGCTTCCTCTTCCGTTGTCTCTATGTCTATAGTGTGTCTCTGGCAATGTTGTGTTTGCCACAGCAAAAAAAAATTAGGACTTCAAACCACAGTCCACAATGTATAAAACTGTAAAGGATATTTGATCATCAGGTACACTCTATAGGAATGTAGGTATAGGTATGCATTGTAAAACTACCGACACAACAACACTATGGCTTTTACTCAACAAAGTGTCTCAAGTGATTCATAAACTAGAAGTGAACATCACAACAAAACTTTGTGTGTGGACTACTTTTGGATGGTTTCCAAAATAAACAAAACAAAAAGAGGATAAATGAGTTTTTGATTCGACTGTACAAGACTCATACTCCAGCAGCGGCGGCGTGCGGTGGCGGGCGCGGCGTGGCAGTATATAGGCGGTAGGCGGCGGCACTGGGTGTATCTGTATAAGTATGAGAAGTGAAAAGCCCTAAACAAGGATTACACGTCCTTTCTGCTGTGATGTCAGGTGATTACGATGCATGGAGCTAGTTCACACTCGTTAACTTCTATACTCAAACTCGTCCTCACAAAATACACATCAAGCCTTAAAATATAGAACTTTCTGACTTTTATACACACATTAAAGGACGATGACGACGAACGTGCTGGCCTTAATTAAACACGTTTCCCATAAGAACTTGAGACACACAACAAAAATATTTTCAACACAACGTAATTAATTAAGGACCTTGCCAGCAGAGAGACAGAGAGAGAGATACGTATCTAGGTGCTTAATAGTATAGCAACCATGTAAGCTGTTTAAAAAAAAATATCGTTGATGGCATCTTAATGATGTTTTTGTATCCTGTTTTATAGATCATTTACCCCACGAAGGAGGAAAACCAGAAACTATACAAAAAAAAAAAAAAAAAACAGAAGAAAACTTTGTGGTTATGAACTTTTGTGCTGAAATGACTTAAAATTTAAATTTATTTTTTTTGTTTTTACTCTTCTGGCACGTGATCAAAATAGCAAACAAACATGCAATGAAAAGTTTCATAACTTTATTGCTTATGTACTTATTTTTTTATTCCCAGCAAGGAATTTTTTTAAGTTCATACTTTTGGCTAAAATTCATCGATTGGAGTGAAAAAAAAAACCTACAATTTTAGGCAGTACTGATAGCTTCAGCTTCTATGGATAGCTGGACTTATTTGAAAGAAAGATGGAAGCATTCAGGAACAGGACGAATGACATTCGAACCGCAACTTAAGGCTTCAGGAATCAGGTTGTTTTTGTTACAACATTTGATTTTAAGTTTTTGAGTGGTCGCACCTATAGAAGAAATTTAAAAAATAATTAAAACAATAGTGTATGTAACAAACAATAGTGATAGTGAAAAAAGCTTTCTTTATTTATTAATGACAATGGCCAATGCCAATTTGCTGATTTCATTGCGAACCACTATCTGATAGGCAGAAAACTTCAAACTGCAGAGTTATAACATTGCACTCCTGTATAAACCCACAATTAAGAAGGTGTGTTTACGATGCTATGCCAACCCGACGATGTCGGAAATAGGTGAGAAGACGATGCTCTCACAGTGGTGCAATTTGTACTGGAGAGCGGCAAAAAATCCGTGATAACTGATGGCGCTTTTTTGCCAACTCCCACGCCCTTTTTTTAAATTTTTAAAAATCCGCCGTACTGTATAATTTAACATAATATAGAAGATAAGTTTTTAAGAAAATCGGCTAAACACAATTGGGCATTTTTAATTTTTATACTTGCTTTATAGGACACACTACGATGATCGAGAAATTCTAAAAAGTTGCTTTCGTCATACCGTCCGTTGGTCTGTGTGTCTAAGCGTCTGAGCATCTGAGCTCCTGAGCGTCTGTGGGCCCGTGTTTCGGACATCCGTGCTACCACTGTTATTTGAGCTATAGAGCCTAAGCGGCTTGGCCGATTTCCTTCAAAATTGGTACAGAGTATTTTTATGTGATTCACTGCAGAGAAAATTCGAGATTTTGTTTAAGCTCACCTAGAACGTGTAGCTGCTATACACCAATTGTTTTTTTTTTCAAATTTTCCTGAAAACGGCTCAACTATTTTGATTAAACTTTGTGCTTGTAATGACCAAAGTAACTGGAATAAAACTGCTTTACAGGTTTGTGGCACAAAATTCATGTAACGGAAATAGGAATTCCACGTTTTTCTGAAGAAATGGTCTAATGGTTTTTGGTATTAAAAATGGGTTGAATTTCAAGTTTTTCAGCTAACTTCTCCACTATCGGAATTGCGTTTTAAAGCCAGTTAAACTTCACTCCTCCAAGAAAGCCCAATATTTTTTCAACAATTCTGTGCATTTATAATGAGATTTTTAAAGGGTGATTCTAAAGGTGTGGTTTTTAATCTGGCAATACTTTTTTTGGAGTTGGCCTTTTTGACAACTGTCACTTGATTTATGCTCAGTTAGGTTCGCCATTTCATAATAAATAGACTTGCTCCCGAACAACGTTTGCAAATCGTGCTAATTAATTACCAAAATAATGGTTCGGTTCGCGCGTTGCGTCCAATATTCGCTTGACATAATCGCATAAATTCGATCAACCATGGATCGGTTTCGCACCACGTTAACTCTTGTGGATAGTGCGCAACTTCAGAGACGCCGTACAGTTCGCACAGAAGACGCTATTGGTGCTGTGGAGCAGAGTATCGAAGAAGACCCGAATGAGTCCATCCCCCATCGCGCGCAACAATCGGAGCTGTCGAAAATTGGGCCTCTCGGCGGAATTTTTTTGAGCCCGCCGCGGGGGCCACTTGCCCGAAATCATTTTTAAAACATAATGGCAAACCCTTATCTTTACAATAAAGCTACATTCTTGGCAAAAACATTGAATTATAAACATTTTATTTCTCCTTTTAAGCCACACGTCTAAAAAAAAACACCCTTTATAACGGCTGATTTTTTGGCTGGTTTGGTTTTGGCAACACTGGTTTTGACAGCTGACGTGTGTTTAGTACCTTGTGTCACTGTCAAACAGCTTCAGTTTGGTTTGCAATTTAACCATGGATCGTCTTACAAATGAACAACGCTTGCAAATTATTGAATTTTACTATCAAAATTCGTGCTCGGTTCGAAATGTTCATCGCGCGCTGCTTGTGTTCAGCGATGAGGCTCATTTTTGGTTGAATGGGTACGTAAATAAGCAAAATTGCCGCATTTGGAGTGAAGATCAGCCAGAAGCATTGCAACAGCTACCAATGCATCCCGAAAAAGCCACTGTTTGGTGCGGTTTATGGGCCGGCGGCATTATTGGGCCTATTTCTTCAAAGATGATGCGAATCGCAGCGTTACTGTCAATGGTGAACGCTACCGAGCGATGATAACAAACTTTTTTTTGCCCGAAATGGAAGTTCTTGACTTGCATGATATGTGGTTTCAACAAGACGGTGCCACATGCCACACAGCACGCGAAACAATGGCGCAATTGCGAGGCGAGTTTGGTGAACAGTTAATTTCACGTTTCGGGCCGGTCAATTGGCCGCCTAGATCGTGCGATTTGACACCATTAGATTATTTTTTGTGGGGGTATGTCAAGGCTAATGTCTATAGGGACAAACCCGCTTCGATTGACGCACTTGAAGCCAACATCCATGCATTCATTCGTGAGATACCGGCCGATATGTGTGAAAGAGTATGCCAAGATTGGACTCAGCGGATGGGCTACCTGAGACGCAGCCGCGGTCAACATTTGCATGAAATTATCTTTAAACATTAAATTGCAAGGTTCAAACTATCGATTCAAATAAATATTTCATTCATTTTTTCGAATTTTTTGTGTTTTTTTTTTAAAAAAGTTCTAAGCCTCTTAAAAAATCACCCATTACCTACCTACCCAATGGTAGGCTTACATAACACGAAACTCTGTATCGCATTTTTTCTATCATTTTGATTACAAAGTTTGTTGAATTTGTTACAAGTTTTTTTTTTTAAGGTATATGGTGCGATATTGCACATTTTATTAATAACTCTTTTGCCCTGTTTATATTTCAAGCTTCCAAGAGTGATCTAATAGTTTAACGTTTTGCTAACATTTCAAAATTTCCGCCAAAAAAAAAACCATTGAATTTACAAATCACTGATTCATCTAATTAACTTATTTGCATACCCATTAACTATTTACTTCCAATTCAAATACAGATTTCCTTAAATAAAGCACAAAATATAGGTTTACACCTCCCTAATTTACAAATATGCAAATGCACTCAGGCAAATCGTGTTTTAAATATACAGTCAACTCTCCCTAAGTCGTACTCTCCCTAAGTCGTACTCTCCCTAAGTCGAATTTCTTTCTAACTCGTACTTTTTCGCCATATTTTAACATTCCCTTCAATTTTCCATATAAAAACCATTCCCTAAGTAGAACTCCCCCTAAGTCGAACCTCTCTCTAACTCGAACACATTCTCTTGATTACTGGCATTTTGTTCACCCCTTAAGTCGAATTTTGTTTAGCAGAAAACAAAAAAAAAAAAACATTACCCCTTCGAAATTCGTATTTGGATACATGTAACTACGAACCATCATCGTCTGTTTCTTCCTATTCAGAAGATGTTTTTTATTTTTTATTTTTGTTTTGTTTCGAAGAATTCATGAGTCCTTGTTTTATTATTATTTTTTAAATAAGCAAGAAGCTATATTTTTTGTTAACTTTTTGTAAGTATGTATATTAACCTTTTTTCATTAAATAAAAAAAAATCTTTCTCTCTATAACTCGAATTTTTCCAAAACTCTCTCTAACTAGAACAAATCTTGGTATCCCGTGAAAATTCGACTTAGGGAGAGTCGACTGTATGTACATTTATAAGCTCTCACATAACTCTGTATCTCCTATCTCTGTCTATAGAGTGTTCCGAAACAGGATATCCTTAATATCGTGGAATAACTTGCATCACTTGAATTTGTTAACAACAAATACATACAAAAAAAAAGTCAACAAACTTCCTGTGGAACTCGACTCGGTAACAGGAGGTGCCTTTGTCTATATAAACACTTTTGGCATATATGGTGCCCACCATGTGCAATGAAATGGAAAGCTCATCTCTGTGTTTGGCCATAATTACTGCGATTCTATATCCGGTACTGGAAGAGTGCTAAGTATCACAGATATTGTGTGTATATAGCATAGAGTCTAAACATCCTACCTATATACATATATTACGCATTGAATAGCACATTGCACTTTGGAATTTATTAGGCTTGATCCTAAGGGAATTAACAGTTTAGTTGTTTCGTTTAGTTTTTTGTAAAGAGGCTTAAAAAAGTATCTTTATTTATTTATTTATTTAGCCTAATACAAGTGAAACTTAGTTACTATTTGTTGCACTTTTTCTTTTTCTTCTTCTCCTATATTATTATTATGATTATTGTTAGTATTATTTTTATTTGGTTTTAAAGCGAACTTGAAAACCGCGAACAATTAATTAAACAAAAAAAAAGGTATCCACCTTGCGCGCGACGATAAAAGAAATAAGTGATTTGACAGACGGTCAAAACACCAAGAAGAAAAGAGTTAAAGAGAATAAAAAAAAAAGTGCACACAAGCAGCAGGATAAAAAAAAAAACTGCCAAGCACGACTGCTCAGCTGGGGTGAGTTCTCTCTGTGGAAGAATTATGCCAACGAGAATAAATTTAATAATCGTTTTAATCAATTGATTAAAACGAAAGAAATATTTTCTTACAAGTACAGTGGGACACTTGTAAGAAAAAGCGGGCGCCAGGAATTTTAATTAGGCTAAATTAGCAAACTTCCAAATCTAATTTTAAGAAAAGTACAACCAATAACGAAGTGAAAAACAACTATTTGAATGTAAAGAAATAAAATACAGAGTTTGTATGCCCAAATGGGGACTTTAAAATAGATTTTATTTGGGAAACCGTGGCGAAACCCAAATGATTAAAACCCAAAATTGTTTCCAACTAAAAAAAAACAGTAATAAACTTTAACAGGCTAACGGGGAATCGTTAAGCCGTATAATAAAAAAAAGAAAAATTTGCCGTTAACGCTCGGTTTAAAGAATCAAAAGAATTACCGTGTCCTCAACTAGATCCAATTAGTTGGGATAAAAAGTCGAAATTTTCACAAAATTACTACTACACGTCTTTTAGAATTTGCAACTCTTTAAACGACAAAAATAAATGAATTCAAATTCACCACTCTACTTATCTTTTTTTCTTCGCCTCCTCTATCTCCTCGAACTTGTTTGTTTCTACTAACTTTCTCGAACTTCGAATCTCATTTTTTTTTAAATTTTCCTCGATCCTTTTCTCCAAAAATTTTTCCACCAAAACTTTTCCTCGATTTTTTTTCTTGAATTCTCTTCGAAATTCCAAAAATTAAACTTGTCGCTTGGTTAGCTCTCCTAAGAGTGGGCTTTCCAAGCTTAAACCAATTACTCCCTCGACTATTCCAATCACATACACATTCACATATTCAGCCATTCGCTTTCGTGATCATCGGTCACAGGATGCCGGATTCCTGGAAAGCTACATGCTCTCCTAGAAAGCCGACTTTTTGGGTTTAAAATTAATAAAGATAAGAAATTTTACAAATTCATTACAATAATAAAGTTACGTTAATTTAATTTAAGTTTAGCTAAAAATAAGAGTCAAGCTGACTCGTTACTTCTTCAGCTCATCCGCTGGCATCATGAGAGCGCCCGTCTGCATGGTTAAGTCTCCTGGATTTGGAACCATCGTTCCAATCGAAGTTGGAAGCCAATGGAACACCTGTTTTTGTCACTTTTGCAAAATGCTGGCTAAGTACACCAATGGTTGATGGTACCACGGTTGCCCTCAACGTCACCGGTATTTTGCAGCAACCACGAAAAATAAAAGGGGAATGAAGGACTTGAAAACTGGTCATTGTTGAGGTAGATTTTACCGTAACAGTTCTTAAAACTAAACTTATTCTATGTTGGGTTTTTCGTTGGTTTTTATTTTTTATTTTTTTTTTTTAATTTTTATTTATTGGTTTGGGCTAGCGTATTCAAGGAGGGGTCTAACAGAGGTAATGTATAAAGATTTAGTGACGAAGGGATTTTAGAATTCTTTAGACCAAAGTTTTATGAAACCTAGAGAGGAGTTGGGTTTGTTAATAATATGATCAAAATGGGCTCGGATATTTAACTGATTGTCACAAATAACTCCTAGGCCACGAATAGAGCAGACAAAATGAATAGCAGCATCTTGAGAACAATAAGTTCGATAGGGAAGATGTAATCGCCAACGTGAGAAAGTTATGGATTGACATTTTTGTCACACCATGTTTTGGAATGAATTAGGGTCGTTTTGAAGTAAAATAGAGTCGGAAAGAGAAGAAATGACCTTTAATATTTTCATATCATCATCGTTGATGACATTAATAACGTCGTTTATTGTTAAGACAAAAATCAATGGCCCCAGGTGGCTCCCTTGAGGAACGCCCGAAATTGCAGAAATTGGATCGGAGATTGAAGACTCTGGATATGATCTGAGCCATGAAATAAAGAAGGGTGGAAAACCGAGGGATTTAAGTTTAAGAAAAATAACCTGATGACTGATTTTATAAAAAGCTTTACTAAAATCTGTTGTGATAACGTCCACTTCATTTCATTAAGAGTCTTGGAAACGAATTCTGTAGGGTTAGTTGCTGTGGATCTGCCTTTTAAGAAGCCGTGCTGTTGTGGAGAAAATTTAGGTATACAGTTAAAATAGACAGAGTCGTTGACAATGCTTTCGAAGAGCTTGGGAATTGAGGAAAGCTTGGCTATAGGCCGGTAGTTAGCAACATCGTTCTTCGCTCCTTTTTTATGAATAGGAAAAATAAAGGAATTCTTCCATAGCCTGAGAGAGGGAAAGACGAAACAATGCTGTAAGAGTATTACATAGGGAATTAACACATTTTTTTTACTAAAATTGCAGGTAAGCCATCTGGACTAGAGGAGAAATCGTCTTTAAGTAAACTTATCTTTTTGGCGACGATATCAGCATTTATTACAATAGAGCCGAGGAAGGTGTGTTGGGTACTTTTTAAGTATAACTAAAAAAAAACATGGTCGGGTTTTTTAGGATGATAACTGTACGATTGACTGAAGAATGAGGCAAAGAGGTTTGTGATTATTTTAGGGTTGGTAGATGTCGTCTCCAAAAATTTAAGAGTTGAGGGTATGTCATCGGATTTACGCTTATTAATAATAAATTGGCAGAAGCGTCTGGGATCTGATAGTAGGCTATTTTGCATTCTGACATCATATTCTTGATAGAGGAAGTCGCATAGAGAAGAGAAGCGGCGGTGAGCTTGCTGATAGTTTGAGAAGTCTAAAGCACATCTGGTTTCAAATATGTTTTCCAAATTTTATTTATGATTGACATTAAAGAAAGATGTGCAAACATTAACAATGTTAAGAATGTATCCTTATACAGATGCCTCACTCATCCTGTTCAAGAAAAAAATGGCGCCTAATAGTGCTTTACGATTTAAACCCTGAAATAATTGGATAAGGGGACATTTCGGTGGTAGGACTAGCACTAATTTTAAAATTTCTACTGATTGAGAGTGGCCAAAATCTCATCTTTAAGACCAAAGATTTCACACTAAAGCCTAGTACGCTGCTGATGGGAAACGAAATGTTTGTGTGGTCTCCAACACAACAGGGAAATGCTTATGAAAATCACAGCGAAAAATTAAAAATTGAAAGAGTCCAAATCTTGAAAGCAATTTTGCTTATCAAACAGCGTACTGCAAAACGAAAAGTGGACGAAATTTTTCGTTTATTTCTGTTTCTCATTTTTGTATGCTGCATAAGCAGCGTACTTCTTAGGTATAGCTGATTCCGGATTGAATCCTACTCCTTCCCCAACAAAAATCATTACGAGATTGTTCGTCTTAGCGGTTAATATCCTATCCTAGCTTCGTCACTTTGACAGAAAATCAAAAATATGCTTAAGGTTTTCATTAAGACTCTTAAAGTTCGCCAAAAAACTTTTCACTAAAGAAGAAATCAAACATATCTCTTACATACATTTTGTATACAGATAAATCAGAGATCTCAGTTTCTTAATAAATTATTATTCTCTATTATTTTCTTTGAAAGTTAAATAAATGTATAATGAATAAAATACTCAGTGAACCCAACCAAAAGGAAAACTATTTCCATAAACTGTTTTCCTAACTTTGTTACTCGTATAGCAACTAATAGGAAGTTTGCCAAAGACAGCAAAACTTAGTCTTTCAACAAAGCTCTTGCTGTAAGACAACGACATTAATACTAAGGTTTCTTTTAACCAAAATGCCATGGTCAGGTCAGTGTTGTTATAAGATTTTATTTATTAAGAAAAAAAAATAATTTGGTGGGGCGAGCCAGGGCCTATTGACTTACGTACGACTCTCAAGTCTCAACCATTCGTGTGTTTCAATTTAGTTTGAACCATATTTCTGTATAAATCATTCGAGGTTTTAGTGAAACTTAAAAATAGGCTTGTTTAAAAATATTTAAAAAAGGGTGTCTTGTTAAACTGACCGCCTTTAAGCCATTAGTTACAATGATGGTGTAATAGATCCCCGCTCATACAATTACCTTGGACATTCTTTCCAACATTCAACACCATGCCCCAGCATCTTACCCTACATTGTGCGAACTACCCGCTCGCTATAACAACACTGGTATTAATCTCTATTCGAATACCCTTCTCCATATCACATTTTACAATGGAAAAATAAATTAAATTATAATGAAATTTATCATGTTTCATGAATGTGTCTGTGTTATGTGAGGGAAAACCATCTGGATGAATTTGTTGAGACTTTTTTGAAAATTGTAGTGTGTTTTTAATTGAATCAACAAAACAAACTTTTTTAGTAAAAAAAATAAACCTGGAATTATACAACGTAAGCCTGATGAGCTTATCCAGCTAAGTTAAAAAAAAATGTTTTACCTGAATTTTGTGTTGGGATAATATGTTTGCATGTTAGTTTTTGAAAGATCAAATTAAAAATATAGGACGGTAAAAAGGAACATAATAAAGAAGAGTGACTTTAACTAGTAAAATTGTGTTTTGCATGGTTTTTTTTTATTGGGGTTGGTTTTTTTTTATTGGGGTAGTCAAGGAATTGTTTTTTTTTTTATCTTCTTTAACATACATGATTGGAAATACTTATAAATAATGTAAGTACTATTTACACTCCGCAGAAAATCTACTACAACCAGTTTCTTGAATCTATTCTATTTTCATAAATCCCTTTTCGTTGCGGTTCCAAATGCTGGTAGATTTCAGTTTAAACCTAGTATCTATCAGCCCACAGCCCTGGTCTTAAAGTAAAAAGTGACCAGTAAGAACGATAAAAAAAGAAATAAAAAAAAAAAACAACAACAGTGTGAGAAAAAATGAATCTGGCTTTATTTTGAAGCTACATTCATTCCATTATGTTAATATAGAATCGCAATCATTCAAATGGCCCCTTAGCTTCGATGGCAGTGCTTTAAGCCGTCGGCGTCGGTGTCACGTGTCGGTCCAACTTTTAATGACTCGATCTAATATATGCGACGTGTACCGAGTATGCAATAAACCGCACTAAACAATCAATCTTTGTGGATGCATTGATGCTTGGTCGAACACTTGTGGGTTGTGTTTGCTCCAATAAGGACAATTTTGCTTGTTGAATTAGCCGCTGAACCAAAAATGGGCCGAGAAGATGTTTTTTTTTTGGAAAAATTCGGATCTCCCGCCAACATTTCCAGCGCCAAATTATTAAACTCACAACTTTGTCTATAGTCGTCCGGCTTCGATTCTTGCGTCAGCAGAATCTTATATGGATGTAGGCACATATCCAACTGAAAAATAAGCCGGATTGACTCTGGCGATGCTCAATTCTGAATTGACATTTTTCTGGGTCTTCTTCGATACTGGACGATATCTCGTTGGTGGCTTAAGGCCTAAAAGAGTGTACCCAGGCTCAAACTTTTCCACGATGCGATGAATTGCCTGCGTACTGAAGTCACGATGACGACTGACCTCACGATGAAAGTAGCGGTGCGTATTTATAACTGAGCCGGAATTTCGACAATAATTTTGATGTGCAAACATCTATGCCAGCGGTAGAGTGAAATAGAAACGTGGAATTTCCTCTGTGTGAAGCACGTTACCAGGTCACACTTTACAATGTAGCACGTTACTTTAAGATAATCTGGATAGAAAATCTGCATAGGGTACGTTCAGTGACAAAAATCTGAAGATCCTCTTCAAGCAAACTAGTTTTGGATCCGCGCACGTAGTCAACAACGTATGGACGACCTCGCATACGGATTGAAATATGGATCCTCAAAACTGCGCTTGGACAAACTTTGATGTTTACACATATTTACCGTGAGTCCCGGCACTCACACAATTGTTTTTAATAATTTCCCCACGTTCGGAAAGCGTAAAACGATGCATGATAAAATGACAAACCTTACTGAATATTTTGACAGCTTGATGTGTCATTGGTAACTTTGACAGCTGCTGAAGTGCTGAATCATAACAATTGGAAAAAACTATAATTGCTAACTGTTGGTCTTTATTTTGGAAAATTATCCCAAATAGTTCTTAGTAGTTAAGTTTTGTGACCAAAACCAATAACATGTTTCACACCACTGTGTGGACCAACTGGTCCATAAGATTGTCGAGTGTGTGACAGGTGATCCACACAGGATTAGAAAAAATAATTAATACGACCCATGTTGAATGCCATGTGTGACACCTAGTTCACACCAACCTCAATTTAATATGGCTTAATACCCAGCCTAAAGTGTCTTGAACACGAAACAAAAATCACTTTGCGATCAATTTCTGATCAATTAAGTTCGAAAATGGTGGTGATCCCATCTGAAAAATTATTTTCCTCCAATTTCGTAGTCTGGGCCGGTTAGGGCTGAAGCTTTTGTTTGCAGTTTTATTTAAATATGGGGAATTAAATTTTCCATTGAGCCACTTTTGAAAAGAGATCACATGGGTGGTTCTATGGTTGGTCGAACAATCTGAGAGAGCTTTCAAGATATACATAGTATTGAGGGTATGGCTGAGCAGAGTCCGACATTTTTGGACGTCTTTTAAAAGACAACGATAGTGTGTGGTTGAAAAAAATACTTTTAAAACCCGAATTGGAAAAAAATGTCTTTTGTTTTCTTTTTGGAAGGCATTTTCTATTTCAGTTGCTCGAAAGGTAATGGTAAGTATACCATAAAACTTCCTGGAGGCCCATTTTATTTGAAGAACACCCTGTGTTTTCATTATATTTTTCCGTGGAATATCGAATATCATCAGATGACGTTGAGTGTAGCTACGTTCACTAACCAAATTTTTCTTACCATCAGAAGTAGGCACGTCTAGGTAGATATCTTATTTCCAATATAACATTATTCAAGGAAATTTTGAGACATCTTTATTAATAAAAGAACACCTTGAAACCAGCAGGGAGCCATTGTCCTTAATCCCTAAGGTATTTGAAAAATCAAAAAAAAAAAAAAAAAAAACAATATGTAAGACATCCGCACCGGATAAGTTTCGTTTTCGACTCAACTATAGGTTTTTGTTGAAAATATTTATAAGATGGAATTTTTTGTTCACCAAAATCTGCTAAAAAATAAAGCAAAAATTTCAAATCCTCCCAGAAGTGTTGAGAGAAGTTGAATGAGAAAAATTGATCACACCCCAGGGCGGGTGTTGATAAAGCAGATATAAGAAATTACGTCTCAAATAATTAAAGAAGAATATTTTCTATTCGATAAACGTTAAGACATTTTTAGCAGAATTCCCTCCAGGCCGACACGGAAAAGTTTCCACTTCAACAAGCCATTTTATAAAGGTACGACTTCTTACAAGAAACTTTCATATTATGTATGTACCTGTGGCTATATGGTGTGGCTCTAAAGGACTCCGTCGTGTCGTCACGCCGCCGCCGCCGCCGGCCAGTCGTCAACCGAAAACAAAACTTAACTTTTGAGGCCATCATATAACCGTGCGGTTCAATATTTCCACCTTACCTTATACCTATACTGTAAGACTTAAGAGGGGAGCGAAGAATTAATTGAAATGGTTTCAGAAAAGAACCAAAGAAGCCATAAATCAATGTCAGTCAGGATGAGAGGGCGCATGTTGTGTTTGTGAGTCGTGAAGCCATTATTCGAACAAAAAAGGCAGAGAATGCTTAAGTGCGCTCAATGCACGAAATTTTAATAAAAATGTGAAAAACAACAGCTTCGCATGAAATAGTTTTAATGACTTGTGGTTTTTCAATTGTCTTCACCTGTCAATCAATCGGTCGATCAATTATAGAGAATATGGCCACATTTACCCAAAAATCAGAAATGCAGTTTTATTACAATAAATTTTGTAACGAAACTTTCCATGTGACAGAAATTTGTCTTACTTCCGCAGTGAATGAAACTGATTTCCTGTATAGTGACGAGACTAAAAAAAAAAAAAAAACATTGTCACCTCACAGAGGTCCGTTTGTTGAATTTTGGCAACAAAAATCATTTACAATGCAAATTCCTGATGAAAATTAATAAAAATCTGGTCCAGTTTGAACCGTTTTCGGATATATCTACAAAACGTAAACATTTATTTTCAACTTCCTTACACGCTTATTTTCTTCTGTTTCCTCAGTTTAAACAGTCAAATAAGCTCTTATGTAAGATTCGTTTCACTTAATGTGCTTTAACGATTTAAAAATTCGCAATTCATTTGTAATGTCTATTTTCGTATTCGAAACGGGGACTTCTTAATTTAATTACGAATATGGTGCATACTTTCAAAATTAAACAAAAAAAAAGAGAATTGTTAAAGTCAGGAATTAAGTCAAATTTTTATTAATTAAAATAATTAAAATTTGTACTTAAATGTGTAATTTCATATAAAAGAAGTTCCAATGTCAGAATTTTTAATCGGACATCTGATTTAAATACAGCAATAACCAGAAAAAAATAGGAACATTTATAAAAGTATTATATTCGATTATTTCTTGTGTTTTAGTCGTTGACCTAAAATTAATTTGGAAACTTTTAACTGTCAAAATTGTCAAATTTCTATCACAGTCGATTGATCTGAAAATAATTTTTTAAGAATATCAAAGTTAGAGCAGAAGAACTAGTTCTAATTTCTTGGAAAAATTTTTGAATTGCTTTTATAAATTTGGTGCATATGTAGATATGTATATTCTATATGCATTGGAACCACATTTAATTCAATCAAAAAATTGTAAGCGTTTCCAACATCAACAAATCAAATTTGATGAGTTAACTCAGGATTAACTGAACAGATGATTTCGATGTTTTTTCCATTCTGCACCGAAAAACTGCTTCTACAGTTAACTGTGGGTTAATATAGCTAACTCTGGCTTAACTCACCACTGAAAAACTGGGCCTAAGTGTACCGAATTTAATAAAAAAAAATGTCAAAAATTTGCGTGAAAATCATTTTTGGTCGCCAAAAATTAAACAAAGCGACAACTTTACACTTTTACTTCATATTTTATGCTACCACATTCAAAATTAAACTATGTCCATTCGCTCGAAAACATACCCTTATATAGGGAGTTAAATGGTTCTAGTCCCCACTAGTATCCAGTCGAATATTTTAGTATAATCTTCCAGTATATTCCATTCCAGTTGTTGACAGATGGCGGATTGGGATTTTTATTAAGCTGAATCACAGGATTGAGCTGTTAACAGTTAAGAGATTGTTTTTTGCTATAACCCAAAGATGGCGCTGTTAACAGTTAGAAGATTTCCTTTTGTTTCAAAAGTAGTTGGGTAATTACTAAACCGTTACAATACCATAATTTCCAACAAAGCCACGATTCTCGATTGAAAAAAATACGAAACGTATTTTGTAACGCAATACAGTTCACATGTACACGTAACGACATAGAAAAATCATCAGAGAACAATGTTTGCGTTCATCATAACACAGTTCACATTTAGTCTTTACTGAAAATAAGACAAAAGCACCGGTTGCAATGAATTAAAAACACCCTTTGCGTCAAATTAATTAAATTATAATGTATACCTATACTTCCCCCATTAGTGATAGAAAGGAGTTTTGTTGTAACTTGAAAAATTTGGGTAGTCGAGATCTGCTAATTAAGTGCTACCGGAGATGTAGCAGGTACCTGGTGCATCAATTAAGCATTAGCTGGCTATTTGAAGTTCTACCTTAAAAACCTGCCGATGCCGATCCCATTGAAGAAATTAGCTTTCTATTTCTAGAGACTGTGACTAAGAAGAACATTCAAATAGAAGAAAAGTGGGTTTGGCGGTAAGCTAAAATTTAATAAAGAAATGCCTTTGGTGCAAGCTATAGATAAGAAAAAAAATTTACATTTAATTAATATGGGAATTCGTTTAATTTTCTCAATTTTTTGTGTGGCAATATAGAACGAAAATTCAATAATGATATACATATAGTAATCATCTATCATTTATGCGTTTATTCATTTCAGTAACATAGTGGAAAATATTTGGCCCTAAAACCATCCTTAAAAAGAAGTATAGATATATTTAAAATTTATAAATATTAGTTTATTTGAATTCTGCCATTTTCACCCAGTTCACCCTATAATTTAGCCCTTAGCTGTCCTCCAACTTAAAACGAACATTCAAAATTGAATACCTTAAATTTACTTTTACACCAGTTCACCCTACAAATAACAACATGTAAAAAAATATATCTATTTCCTAAGCCGCTTTAGTCTAAATCCTTTGATGAACTTTGTTGGAAAACTGCTTAGAAGTCACAGAAACACTTTTGGGCTAGTACCAACTAGAATTCCTAAAATTTGTATCTAAATTGATTTGGAGGTTTCGGAGTCCATAGCCTACTTACAAACATAGGTACATTGCATTTTATGTATAAAAGAAAGAGATGTTTTTAAAATAAAGGTTTTGAGTTACCTTCAGAACAACCCTGGTGAGACTAGCAAGCTTAAACCTTTTCTGTAAAGGAACACCCACATTACAACTGTCAAACTTTAAAGAACGATGTTCAATAAAAATATTTAAAGTCGTTTTTGTGAAAATGTTTGTGTCCTGTTGTTAGTCAGAATGGTGAGGACCCACAATTTCCGCTTATTGAGAAGCACTTTTTTACGTCAAGGTATACTTTCTGAAGATATTTATGTTTTTAAGGAATACTAGGCTAAAATTCGACATCCATAACGTAACGTTACGCCACGGGGTACTACAAAAAAGGAACGATTTGGAACTTTTCAAAATTATATTGCATTTGCAACATCAAAGTAGCATAGATACTACACTTGCACAAATATATCGGCCGTAAAAGAACATAAATGATCACTTTTTAACTGCGGGACGCAATAATAAGTCCCACATTGAGCTCTGGGATTTAAACACCCCATATGTGGGATATTCGTAAAAAAGTGTGCCATCTGAAAGATCTTAGTGACCTCATAAAAGGTCAATTATTTTCAATAAATTTTAAGGTTTTTTTTCAAGGTCGTAGAGATTTTTTTTTTCGAATATCCCAGAAATGAGATGCTTAAAATCTCTGTTGACCTTAAAAAACTTGATTAAACATTTTCTATGGCTGTCTAATTTCTGCAATTAGTTACTTAATTAACGAATATCCCACATATAAGGGTGATTAGATCCCGGAAACCGTCTTTGGTCAAACCATAAATAAACCATAAATTATGCTTAAAAACGGATTATGATTCTCAATTTAATTGAAATATACATATATGTTCTTACACTCCGTTATAAATTTAATTTCCTTGGAGAAATTGTGTTAAATTAAATTAAATAATCGAGTATGTAGGTATGTATGTGATCCGTAGGTATACGTATGTTCACAATAGCACAGCAATTTAAGGACTTCTATGCCACTTCCAGGAAGTCAACTATCCTTATGAAAATTATTATTTGAAATCCTTAAAGGCAAACTTGGGTTAGGTATTATCGGTCGAGTTATGTCTGGGTGCATACACGTATACGTCTTTCCTGTTTTGACTTTTGATATATAGCTATCAACATCATCGTCACTCTGAGCGGAGCTCTCTTTTGGATTTGCAAACTACAAACGGATAAGGATAACATCATTTGACAGAAGGACATATTAGATCTGCTTGTCATTTCTCCATCATCGCTATACATAAAGAACGAGTAGGTATAAAGGATAAATGAAGAAAAAAGCCTTTCTCTATAGTGGAAATTGTACAACGGCACAAAAGCTGCACGAACACTGAAGTGCATAATCCTTGTACAATTTCCGTCCAGGATCTGACAGTAATTTCTTGAAAATATCCCTCTGACGACATCTTATATTATAGTCTGTCATGTCGGCAGAATCGAATTGAAGATAGACATACAGTCTTTGTGTTGGTGTCATATCACACAATTAGGTACGCGAAACATACCCACCCACACCCGCACAGATGGGTTGTCATAACGACTCCATATCACACAGTTTATTCAAAGGACGAAGAGGATATGTCAGGTTCGAGATGCATTACCAACCATCAGCTACTCTCGACTCGACTCGACTCGAATCTACTCGACTCAGATCCTGTCTTCTTTTGAGAATGAGTATGTGTTTCTGTAATGGATTCATTTCATCGTAGTCCTTGTCGTCGGTTTATACACAAGAAGAAGTACTATATCTGCAAAGATTCAATTAGTCTCGAGTTAAAGGAGTTTTCCCCATATATCCTCAGACTTAATGAAATACTCGACATAAATCTGACTGACAGGTTCCCATGTCACAAGAAGAACTCCTTTAATCTCCCCCGTCCCGGTGCATTGTTGAATGTTGACACACAAATTCCTTCCGTTCGCAGGCACAACAACAAGAATATGTATGTCAACTTATATAGTATATATCCAAAGTCCTCGTAGTATTGGGTTACGATACGATATACACCCGTATCCATATGAGGAAAGGACGAAACAGAGAGGACAATTCAATTGTCTTATGTACTATATGTCTGCGACAAATGATTCCGGTGATTCGGCAGAGGAAATTCAATATGGTCAACCAGATATAGTCCTGAGTGATTTGTGGTTTCTTGAAGGCTAGCCCATATATCCAATCCATAGAGTTCCGACGACAACTAAGTGGGATATTGTGTTATGTTGTCACTTAAGGTGCCTGTGACATTAATTTATAAGATGCTCAAGTGATTTTGGTCAGATTATTCAAATTATAATTACAATCACTATTCTTGTTGTTAATAATTTAAGGAAATGGTTTATATCTAAATACTAAGTAAGGAACATTATATCGATATGAGTGTATCTGTTCATTAAAATTATTTTGATGTGCATTTTGGTATTAAATTCAAAGATTGTAGGTGTATTGGACAATGATTTGATTTTTGGGTTTGTGTGCATGCTAGAGCGAATATTTATTCATGGTAAATATGCTGGCTCATTTTTGATGAGGCTTCGAGAATACGGATCTTCTAATTCTAATTCAACGATGATGTTTTCGTTGAAAACACAAGTTCTTTCATTCTTCCCCATAGGCACCATCAAAATTCAATACTGTTAGATCCGGGCATCTTGGAAGCCAGTGAACAGGCCAATTTCTTCCTATCCAACGATTACCTTCATACGATACTCTTCATCGAGCCAATTCATAGCCTCTCGACTATAGCCGGCTGGAGGACCATCCTGTTGATAAAGCTAATTGAATCAGTGGAATGTCCTCCAATACTTCTGGTAAATCGTTTCACAAACTCTCTATGTAAAGGGTGGTTTTTTATACGTGTGATTTTCAATCTGGCAATACTTTTTTATAGTTGGTCTTTTTGACAGCTGTCACTTGATTTATGCTCAGTTTGGTTTGCCATCTTATAATTACTTACTCCTGAACAACATTTGCAAATTTTTTACCAAAATAATGGTTCGGTTAGCGCGACGATCGCGCGCTGCGTCCAATATTCCGTCAACATAATTGCATTAATTCGAGCAACCATGGATCGGTTTCGCATCACTATGGATAATGCGTATCCTTAGAGACGCCGCGCCGCACAGTGGTTCGGTTTGTATGGGAGAGCGGAAAAAAGTCTGTTTTATCTGAACGGTTCAACGGATTTAAATGAAATTTGGCAAACATGTTTAGATTAGTCTTATTCATATTTGGTCAAAATTTGGTTGAAAAAAAATAATTAGAAACAAAGTTATTGACATTTTTCTAAAATTTGAGGGTTTTGATGTTTCTATGGGAGAGCGGAAAAAAAATCTGTAACATCTGAACTGCTTAACGGATTAAGATGAAATTTGATTCGCAATTTAAAATTAGTCTTATACACATTTGGTCAAAATTTGGTTGAAAAAAAATAATTAGAAACAAAGTTATTGACATTTTTCTAAAATTTGAGGGTTTTGATGTTTCTATGGGAGAACGGAAAAAAGTCTGTAAAATCTGAACTATTAAACGAATTTTAATTAAATTTGACACACATGTTAAGATTAGTCTTATACATGCTTGGTCAAAATTTGCTCAAGAAAAAATTATTAGAAAAAAAGTTTTTGACATTTTTATAAAATTTGAGGGATTTGATGTTATATTTAAATAATTTTTTTTTTAGTAAAATCTTAACTTTTTATTTTGAACAAAATATTATTATTAACTATGTATATTTTAATGTATTGAATTCACTATATATGTTTGTTATTATATTTCACTTCACTTTCACTTATTGGTTGATCAAAGAATAAAAATTTTTCTTACACACCTTGCACAAATGCTCAATAACTCAATACTGACTTTTTTTTTTAATCCTTTATATATATAGATTTAAGTTAGAGATTTTATTCTAATAAGCCATTACTAATCCTTACAGGTAATAAAAAATTACGCAATACACAACAAAAACAAAGCAATAAAACTTAAAAAAAAAACACCTTTTTAATTTTTACCTGCCCTACTTTTAGCGAAAAATAAAAAAAAAATAAAGGATTATCCCTAATCTTTTTCTTTATTATGTATTAAGCTCTATCATATAATTCAAAATAACATAAAACTATATCATTTTTCGTGTGTTGTTTTCAAGAAAATTGAGTTGAAAGTTGAAAAATTTTCCAGGCAGAAATAAATGGTTTTCGCAAAAATCGAAATTCTCAGACCTGGGTCAATGTATTAATTTTGTTTTATTTTTAAAATAAAGTTTGACATTTTTTCTTAAAAAAATGGGCTTAATCAGTTCATTCTGACAATTAATACCGAAGAAATCAAACTTTTTGGTAAACACCACCGTCAAGATGGAGTTTTTTGAAATCCGATTTAGTGAAACATTTTTGAGCATAACTTCCACATCTGCACGTATCTGCAGCTGATTTTTTCTGTGCTTTAACATGAGTGTATGGAGCATATGGTGGCATACTTACTTTCTTGGTATCTTTTGGAGCTGTTTTTTTAAATCAAAAAGTTTAAAAAAAAAGCATTTTTTCTTAGTACTTAAGCTTCAGGCTACTTATAGAAGGTATCTTTTATAAATAATCAATATTTTTTTTTATTTTTAGATAATCGAAAATAGACCAATTAAATTATTTAAGAAGCTAGAGAATTTATCTACAGGAACTTCGGAAAAAAACATCTCAAAATTTGTTGAAAATACGGTTCGCGATTTGAGTAAAATTATTTTTCAACTTTGAGGGCTTGTAAATCAGAACATACAATATATATGTTAAAAAATACTTTTAAATCATACGCTCGGGTTATCTAAGAGTACTTAAACATAAAGTTTAAAACGATAGACATGACTTTTTCAAAAGACTTTTTTCCGCTCTCGCACCACTGTGCGCCGTACAGTGCACACTGAAGACGCTATTGCTGCTGTGGAGCAGAGTATCGAAGAAGACCCGAATGAGTCCATCCGCCATGGAGCCCAACAATTGGAGCTTGGAGCTGTCGAAAATTGGGCCTCTGGGCCAAAAATCATTTTTAAATTATAATGCCAAACCGTTGTCTTTATAATATAGCTAAATTCTTGGCCATAACATTGAATTATATGCATTTTATTTCTTCTTGAAAACCACACGTCTAAAAAAAATACCCTTTATACACGTACATAGTAGCATTCAGCACTCTTTCCAATTACACCTGCCCGCATATTGACGCTGATGATTGTCTTCTTCTATGTGGATTCTCCATAGTCTCATGTATGAAGATGGTAAAAATTTGTGGTACCACCTTTTTCTAATCTTCTACAACATGTTTGTTTGGTTAATTTTTCAGATATATCTTCATACCCCTAACCTAACCCTTTTTGAGAAATTTTAGGTAACAGGATAGGATAAGAGGGATTTTACAAGTAGTCCAATAAACGAGTGATACCATCTACAGTTTAAAAAAAAATTATGGGAAAATTATTAACACTATTAGAAACGTAGTGAAAAATCCATAGATTCCTTATTTTGTATGTTGCTGGTTTTACCAAGTATCATAAAATCTATGGGATATAACGTAAGCTTGTTGTTGATTTTTTATTTTTATTATCGTTACGTTCATGAAAAAAAAATAAAATGCACCACTAGATCGCACAAACTTACTCTTGTGGTTCAAGTTGCTTGAAATTTCAAAGACTGTATATGATACATTTAAATACGTATGTATATTGTACTAGCTGGCCTGCCCAGCTTCGCACGGGTGTAGACATACCTAAGCTTCGCATACAAATCACAAAAGAAAATATAATCATTTTTATTGCTAATATTTGCAATTCAATTCTACTTTATGGATTTTAACCTACTTCACGTTATGGATTCCTAAATATGTAATAACATTATCCTCTAAGTCCAATATTTATTACTTTTCCAACATAGAAATAAGTTTTGCAATCGAAAAAGGCTTTTTTATTTTTATCGCATTGCACTTTATAATTACATTTTTTTTGTTTAAATAATCTCTCAAACACAAAAAGAATTTTTGAAATCAGATACCACTTTTCATTTTTACCCCATTTCACCCTATAAATTAAAATTTTATGAAAAAATCCCTAAGGTCATCCACTAATAAACATCCTTTCAATTACCAGAAGAATTTATTAAACCCGATTTTTTTTTATTTTTTATTTTTACTCCCTACACATTTTTTTTTTTTAAATAATATCCCTAAAGCTATTTCCTAAGAAAAACTTTTTAACCAAAAACAGGACATATTTTATTTTTGCCCTTTTTCACCCTACAAATAACAAAATTTCAATAAGAATATCCCTAAAGCCATTTCCTAGGCAAAACCTTAAAAAAAGAGATTTTTTTTAAATAGGACTGTTTTTTACCATTTGCCCCATTTCCCCCTACAAATAAAAACATTTGAAAAAAGAAGTTCCTAAAGGCCATGTCCTAAGAAAAACCTAATTTCAAACAAAAATTGGAATTTCTTAAATCAGACAATTATTTTATTTTGACCCCATTTCACCCTACAAATAACAAAATTTTAAAATTAATATCCCAAAAGCTATTTCCCAACCGCCTACCGCGCCACCTGTTGAACGGTACCTGACCCACATACAAGATATGTAAGTAAATGTCTGTAAATAATAATTATTATTATGCAGGGTGATTCGCATTTTTTTTTTTTAAATCCATAAATTATTGTTTAAATTTTTGTATGCAATTTTATTTTAATTTTAAAGAACTTCCTGTATATGAACATTTCGATCAAAATCGGCCAAGCCGTTTACGAGAAAGTCTTAGATAAGAAAAAACCATTCTATGACAGGTACCGTTAATAAGAGCTGTTGGTAATTTTTTTGTGCACACAAAGATTTTTATTGAAATCTTTCATTCAAAGCGACTTTAACCACAAGATCAAGTCGTGTTTCATATCTTCCTAAAACATACCAAAGACTCATTTCCAAAATTACACAAATTATCGAAATCTCTAGTCTCAAACACCTTTTTTCATTTAGATATTAATTTTCGCTCTTGCTGCACATTTACCCGTAATTACCCTTTTTTAAAATTTAAATTTAAAAATCAACAAATTTTAGATTCACTTAGCGCTGTTGTACGAGTATTTACACATTCAAGACTCTTTTTTTTTGTCAAGACTATAAGAGTATGATAGTATCTATCTTGGAAGGAGTATACAGAACACCTACCATCAGAAACTGAGAAACTTAATGGGAAACAAATCAAATGGAAAGCTAATTTAGTCCTGGAATGTTGGGAAAAATCTAAATAATTGTAACCTATAAGTGGTGCTGAATCTAGGGCGGAACTTCAACTAAGGTGGCAAAATCAGTGCAATAATTACAAAACTGAAAACGGGTAACACATCCGGCACCGCCTATATAAGAATGTCTAGTGTTGTAGAGCCGGAATTTATAGGAGTATTTATAGGCATAAATTCCCTCTTCTACCTGTTGATCAAATAAAGAATGAATTTGCAAACGCAGAAAAATAAAATAATCCACAAAACATTGTAGTCGTACCTTCAAATGTATCTCCAACAAGGAACTAAAAAGAAAACCTTTTATTTCCATATTACGCAAACTGCGTAACTAAGTTCGTTACAGGAACTCTGATGGTTCTTGGTAGGTATTCTTATTGATGTTCAGCTAAAGAAGGGTAACTAAGTTCAAATATTCTTCTTTTTATTTTTCTTTCCCGCACGTAATAATTGGAATATCCTTTTTAGAATGTTATTTTTATTGATATTGTAATGGCCTTAGCATAACGCTGGCAATCAAATTGCGGATTATATTACTTTTGTTTTCCAAAGTTTAAAAGAAAACGAATTTTTTGGTTAAATTTATAAACTTCCTGAATGGATTTTGTTCCCGCAGTTGGGTTTTTTTCGTGTTTTTTTTTGTTTTAAAGTAAATCGAGGGTTCTGAAGGATTCCAAAAGAAAGAAAATAATATCAAAAAAGGTTATTTGATTTTGTTTTTCTCCCAGACGGTCAAAATAAATTAAAACCATTAAGGAAAATTGTTGAATCATAAAAATCTAAATAGGTACCTAATAAGTACCTACCTTAACCTAATATAAAATTTGTTTTGGAAATGATTTTTAGAATTTTTTAGCAGTAATACTTTGTTGTTGTTTTTAGTATTTGCATTATGAGCGTTATTTTCTACACATTATCATATTTTCTTCGTTGAGCTTGTGGGCAGGGCCGGCCCCAGCCAAACTTGCGCCCTGTGCAAGATTTGTAGAAAACGCCCCTTTTTATATTTACATACATACATACATACACTGATACACATATATACGACTTTTGCGTAGGTCTAGTGGGATCTTTAATTGTACGATATTTTGAGTTAAATTTTCCAACAAAGAAAGAAAAGTTAGTTAGTGTGCAAGAAATAACTTAGCACAGTTTTGATGGATGTTATTTTGGGATTATTTTTGAACAAAGTTTGTGGTTAAAATGCAAATGGCAGTACATATTTGTTTGCGCCAGAGCAGATTACATTTTCATGCTCCTGGTAATGCGCCCCAGAATTCTGCGCCCCGTGCATTTGCACATTTTGCACATATGGTTGGTCCGGCCCTGCTTGTGGGTGAAAAATCGTACAGTACAGCATTCATAACGTTTATTTTCTGCAATGAAAATAATATCTTATTTTTAGCTCCATTAAGAGGACGTATTTAGGATTTAGAAGGAGATACTGATCCACACTTATTATGAAGTTTTGAATATCCAAACAGGAGAGAAAATCAGAGAAAAACCACAATATGTCGCTGGTGTCCATATCATCCAATGAAGGGCAAAAGAAGTTGGTAATCATTGACTGGCCAACATCTTTCTCAAATAAATATGGGCAGCCAGCCCAATTTCCACACCAAACAGTGACTTTTTGGGGATACATTGGACGCTCTTGGATCTAATGTGGATTGGTATCATCCCAAATTCGACAATTTTGTTCGTTGGCCTACCCATTCATTCAGAAATGGGCCTCATCGCTGAAGATATATTTTTCAATGAAAATTAGGGCAAGTTTCCACTGCTCCAGTCTCCAGAACCCATTCAGCGAACACATGTCGTTTTCTATGGTCGTTTACCTTCAGTTCCTAGGTCAGTTGAATTTTGTACGGGTGCTGCCCCAAGTCACGACGCAAAATTCGCCAAGTTGTGGTCTGCGAAAGGCTGATTTGTTGTGAGCTACGCGAAATCGACTTACACAATCTCACGGACTGCGGTGATGTTTTTGGCAGATCTTGCGTTTCGTCAACGAAAGGGTTTTGGTTGATCATGTACTGAATCAGTGGACTCAAATTTATCCACCTTACTGCGAATAGTCCTCTCCGTACGACGATTATGGCGACCGTAGAATGGGATAAAACAATTTTATCATTTACACATATTGTTGAACGTGGATATGCAGCTTCAACAATATGGCCGCTATCAATTTTCAAAGTTCGGAAGTCAATATTGGAAGACCCTTAAAACCAGACAGAGAAAAAGTTCTTCCATTGAGTTGGGACGGCAGCGAGATGGGTCGGTCAGATGTCATGAAGCAGTAGAGGAACGGACCTAGTTTCGAATCCAGATCTGGTGTTCTTCATAAGTGATTTTCAGTTGTCAATGTCCAGCTCTGGAAGGAACTTTCTGGAAGAGGGAAAAGAAATAAGATTATTGATGAAGGAAATTCTGAAGGTAGATTTACTTCTTCTATACACTGCCCACTTTTGGCTTTTCAACATCTATAGAAAGCTTCTGACGGCTATAAATGAAACTTTAACTGTTGTGTTGTAGTTGGTGATGTCGTATTTAAATTTTAGCAGCGGAGGCTAGACCGAGTGTTTCTCCTCTTAGCTGAACTTAATATACCTGTGATAATTTTTGTTTGCAGTTGGGTTTTGCTCGCCTTTCAATTTATTTTATTGCACACATTAATGTTTTATTCAAATGAAAGAAGTCTCTTCACCGCAAGACTACGTTCTATCCTTGAACTATAATAGCAAGTTCAAGTGATCCACTTGTGCATTCATTTCTGTTTTGAATTGTACGATTTCAAGTTGAGTTTAAAAAAGGTATAAAAGCCACAACTGATATCCGCCAGGATCTGGATTCATATAAGTTTGGTGCTTTAGTTCTGTTATATTTCTCTAAGGCCTTTGACAGCATTGATCATTCTGTACTAATCTCAAAACTCAAAAATTTTAAATTTAACTTTTCTAACCCTTCGCTTAAACTATTGTGTAGTTATCTTGAAGATCGGACTAAACGAGTTCAAACAAAAGCTTGGTATATCCAATCTTCTTATTACAAATAAAGGAATTCCTCAGGGCTCAGTATTGGTTCCCTTATTATTTTCTCTATTTATTGATGACATTCCTGGCGTTACTCACAGTTGCCATGTGCGTTTCTATGCTGATGATGTATCACTTTTTATCTCTTGTTCAATTAATTTGATGGAGGACTGTGTAGCGCGGTTAAATGAATCTCTAAAAAAACGTATTTTCTTAGGAGCTTTTATAGGTACTCACTATACCCAAAATTTTTTAACATTCAAACAAAAATAGCTTAGGTTATCAACTTAATGTTATTACTTATGTTTGTTTTCTTTGAAATTCTACGAAAGCCTTACGCCTTCATATGAACGTATAGGTGCCTGTACTTGAATATTCCTTTAAAATCATTTTATCTTCTATAAAAAAAAAAAAAACAAAAAATGGTACACAAAAAATAAAGAATAGCTATCCGCTTCGAGAAATGCTTACAGCAGAACCAGAAATAAAAACTCACATCCATAAACCTCCATCATCTTTCCAGTCAAAGAGCCAAGCCAGGTTCCATATAGGAACATCAGACGAGAGCTTTATACGAGTACGATGTTAACTCATACTCCTTGAGCAAACATATTTGTTTTCATCGTTTGGATTTTCGATTGTTTCCTCTCCTGGGTCCTGGGAATATATGCGCACCATTATGGCACCAAAATGCTTTGAATTTAAGTAAAATTTATTTAAGGATCAATTTTATTCTTAGAAGGATTTATATCTCCGGTTGTATTTGCTATAGATATATGGGATATATGTAGGAAGGAAGGAACCTTTCACTCCAGGATGGCAATGAATCCAGGGAATTTATAAGGATCTGTTTTTTCTATACATATATATTATGTATACAATAAAATAATATTCTCTGTGTCGTACATCAAAGGCTAAAATTGCCACCTATTTTGGCATACCTACATTATATGTGTATCTTTTTGAAAGGCGAATCCCTCGGGTTTCCGTTTCAGTCATTTCCAGATGAAGGCATTTTTGGCATTGTCTGTTGCGTTTGCCATAAATATGTATAGCTAGTCGTTTTAAACTACGGAAGAGCCTGAATTCTTTATATCCTGTTTTAATCCATTCGAAACACCATTGTATAGCAATTCAGTATAGCAGTAGAGAGATTATTGCTCATGTGTGATGGTGAGTTATCGTCCTGTTGGGTTGTTGTTGTTGTTGTTCCTGAAGTGCAATTCTAAATGCAAATTAGCGCTTATTGTGCTCGGTTGGTTCGTGAAAATGAAGCCAGCCATAAAATGAGGTGATGGTGTTGTGTGGTTTGGCATTCGCGAGAGGTGTGATAATCCTGTGCCACAATATAATTGAAGCGGAAAGATGTAAACAACAACAAAATAACATTTCCATCTCCCCAGCACCCAGAAGCCCTAACGTGCACTGAATGGAGAATTTAAGTTACACCACATTCTCAGTTTATTACGCGGGATAGTGATTAAATTAAGTGGGGATGATTGAATGTTACTGTCGGTTTATATTGATACGATCAAGTTAATGGGCCAAGATATGGGATTAATTGTTATTTATTGATGTTAAAGTATCTGCGTGTTGAATATGGCTCAGTGCACTCGACTTTAAGGAAGGAGAATTTAAATTTTTATTTCTGATTGATTTTATTCAAAACAAACTGCACTCAATCTTTGAAATATGTATCATCAAAGGCTACAAAAAAAATAAATAATAAATAAAAATAAACTGTCACCATTGCTCTAAAGTGACGATGAGTGAGATGGTCAATTGTAGCTTTATTTCCCAGATTGTACATCCAGATATGTAATTATACCTACGATCAAAAATAACAGAGTACAATAAAATCTATTTTTAAATCATTTAAATCTTTGTCTGATGCAAGAAAAAAACAAGAGTACGCAAATAAATAGCTTTAACTTCAAATCACGCTAAATATACGCTTTGAACGATTAGGTTCTGACTTCTAACAGTATGTTATCTTTGTTCATAAATGATTTTTCATTCCCTTTATTTGCTTTGTAAGAATATGTCATCCTTTTCTCTTCGGTACAAAGCAATCTTAAGATACATCATAAGAAAAGTTAAAATAGAAAAAACGAGTAATCGTGTCTGTGGCAGAGTTTATATATGCATAAGTATATGCGCTTAATGGAGCCGGATATTATTTTATTTACTCTCCCTAATAGATATAAAAAAAATTGTTTTTGTGAAAATTTTTCTGACATTGAAAACTTCCTCCACAAAAATAAATATCATTTTAATTTTATTGCACTTGAGTGGGAACAAATAAGAAATAATAAATGAAACAAGCACAGACAACATTATGGGACAGAGAAATCCTTAAGGAAAATCACAAACATAATTTTACTTTGCAGAAGGATAAGAAACAAGGAAATGTTCGAGCATTAAGATTATCACCATACAACAAGAGAAGAAAAATGTAATGATAAAGGGTGTTTTTTTTTAGACGTGTGGTTTTCAATCTGGCAATACTTTTTTCGGAGTTGGTCTTTTTGACAGTTGTCACTTGATGTATGCTCAGTTTGGTTTGCCATTTTATAATTAATAGATTTACTCCTGAACAACATATTCAAATCGTGCAAATTTATTATTCGGTTCGTGCGACGCATCGCGCGCTGCGTCCAATATTCAGTCGACATAATCGCATAAATTTGAGCGACCATGGATCGGTTTCACACCACGTTTACTCTAGTGGATAATGTGCATCCTCAGAGACGCCATACAGTACGCACCGAAGACGCTATTGCTGCTGGAGCTATTGGAGCTGTCGAAAGTTCATCCTCTCGGCGGAATTTATTCGAGCCAGCCGCGGCGGCCACTTGCCCGAAATCATTTTTTTAACATAATGGCAAACTCATATCCTTATAATAAAGCTAAATTCTTGGCCATAACATTAAATTATATGCGTTTTATTTCTTCTTGACAAACCACATGTCTAAAAAAAATTGTGTAAGTGCCGGGACTCACGGTTAATATGTGTAAACAGCAACGTGCACGGATCCAAAACGGACTTGTTTTTGCTTGAAGGGGATCTTAAGATTTTTTTCACTGAACGCACCCATCCTTGTATGCAGATCGTAACGTTGCACACCGTAACGTTGCACGACGTAACGTTGCACACGAACTTTCACGTTTTTTTCAATCTACCGCCAGCATAGATGTTTATACATCAAAAACACCCTTTATATGTAAGCTGTATTGTAAAGATTTTCTTATTATTGCATAAAAATGAATGAAACGATTTAAAGTTTACAGTAAATTTGATTCAGATAAACACAAAATCCTGATAAAATTAAATACCAAAACTTCAAAAAAATGCTTTTAAATTAATTAGTTGAAACTGGTTTAAAGCCCAAGTATTCACTTTCGACGTCAGTCCATTCTTTTGTAAATTAGTTTATTACGGTAAAAGTAGCTTCTCTTCGAATTCAAATAGTTTTAAAGGATGAAGTTGATGAAAACTGCCCCTAGTCGGTATAACAATCGTAGAACCGTAGTGTAGTATATTACAATAAAGAAATAGATAAATCAGTTCGGTGCTGTTCCCAACCGATTTGGTTGTATTTTACCCGGAGGCCACACGAGCCAGTACTGGCAAGCAAGTTGCAATACATTCACATTTTTTCACTAACACATATAAACCCAAGCAACTTGCTCGTCAACTGGCTTGCCTTTTTCGAAGCCAGTTGAGCAGCCAGTAGAGAAGCAAGTAGGGCGTTCATTTTTTACACTATAGTCGACAATCATCGTTCCTTTTATTTAAAGTTCTGAATTAATTAGATTTTGTGCAAAAAATAAGTTAAAATAAAATTAGTTTGGAATTTGATTGCATTTTAAAAATGTTAAAATTCACTTTCGTACGAAGCTTGACATTGCTTGACAGAATATTTGACATTTGCGAATTTTTCGTTACAAATTACCAAAAAGCTCTAAAATTGCCCTTTTCAAAAATAAAATTTCAAATTATTCGGATATTTAGAGGTTTTTTAATCCATTGACATCGTAGACATCCTTTAATGGAATTTTAAAGTTTATGGCTTGACAGATAGGGGACAAATTATATTTGATCCTATCGAGAATATTTCGTTCCAAATGTCAACCGATTGCCCTAAAAATGAATTTTTCCGGAGCAGAAAAAAAATGGAAAAAATTTTGGATTTTCAGAGGTTTTTTAATCCATTGACATCGTAGACGGAATTTGAAAGTTTGTGGCTTGACAGATAGGGGAAAAATTATATTTGATTCTATCGAGAATATTTCGTTCCAAATGTCAACCGATTGAACTAAAAATCCATTTTTCCAGAGCGGAAAATAAAATGGAAAAAAATTCGGATTTTTAAGAGGTTTTTTTATCCATTGACATCGTATACAACCTTCAACGGAATTTGAAAGTTTTGTGCTTAACAGACAGATAGCTAACAAAATGTATTTTGACATCTGTAGTTTTTTTATTTGTTACATGAATTTTAGTTAAAGTATATGTTATTCCCTCTTATGTTTCGTTGTCCATAATTTCAATTATTAAAGTTTGTTAACCATTTTTGCATTTTTCTTTAATATTCTTTCCAAATGTATTTTGATTTTTTAGATCCATTTTGTTTGAAAGATCAACCAAAATTGTTTACTATAGTAGAGAAAAAGAACGACCTACTTGCAAGCAACTTGCTTGGCAAGTGGAGTGCCAACTACGTCACAGCCAGTACACAGATACGAATTTGGCAGGCAATGTATGAACCCAACTTGCTTGCCAGTACTTGCTCGTGTGGCCTCAGGGTAAGATAAGGATATTTTAAGTCACCGTTTCATTTTTTGGGTTCTTGAAACCCCAAATTTTTGACTCAAATATCATTCAGCGTACAATTCCAACCATAACAGCAACTATGTACTACTATGTTGCAGAGTCCTTCCTTTTTGTTTTATACTTTTTTACTTGCTCTATAGGGCAAGTATTGGTTTCGTGTAAAAAAAAATTCGAGGTTATAATCAAAACTAACACTACGATAATCGAGAAGTCTGAAAAAGTGGGTTTCGTCGTGCCGTCCGTCGGTCTGTGCGTCTGTGCGTCGGTGCGTCCACTGTAATTTGACCTAGAGCCTAAGCGGGTGGACCGATTTACAAAAAAATTGTTACAGAGCATTTTTATGTGGTTCCCTAAAGGAGAATTCGAATTTTTGTTTTAGCTCATCTAGAACGGTTAGCTGTCATACAAATATTTTGGTTTCTTCAAATTTTCTAGAAAACGGCTCAAACGATTTTGATTAAACTTCTTACCTGTAATAACCAAGTCAATTGTAAGAAAACTGCATTTCAGGTTTTTCTCAAAAAATTCACATAATGGAATTAGGTATACCACGTTTTTTGGGAAAATGGTCTTATTTTTGTGTTATTCGCATATATCTTTTGGCTGGTTACACCGATTTTGTTATAATTTTGCAATCTGGTGCTTATTAATAGTATACACAATATTGCATTTGAAAATTTTAAAAAACATTGATTTATAATCAAACAAAATATCATTTTTTTAGTTTTTTGACACTTTTTATAATTTCTCTTTAAATATATAAACACATCATGCATCTTCAATTTGTAATTACCCACAGTTGTTGTTCACAAAAGCAAGTTCGTGCGATCAAGTCGTGCATATTTTTTTTTAATAATTTTGTGACCAGCAAAATACAGAAATTAATTCTTTTCACTTACTTTCGTAACAAAGGACACAGTTCTGTTAAAAACTGCAATCACGAAAAAACATCAAAAATTTAAATAAATATTGGGAATGCGAGTTGTTGTTTGCAAAATACAAAGCCTGCCATTTTTCCCTATTCCGGTTTCCGGCCCACTCAGACTATATTATAAATACTACTTCGGATGGCTGATAAATTTGGTTTAAGTATCCCAACACCCAACGTAAAATATAATTCTACAAAACAAAAATATATATTTATATAATAAAAGAAAATAACAAACAATAGAAACTATATAGGGTAACTATAGCGTAACTAACATACAGCAAAGTGACGCAAAGTTTTCGTTGAACATTTTGCATGAAATAAACTCATCCGGAAAAAAGATATCGCACCTCCTTTGAGAATTCAGAGACAAAAGACGACGAAACAAATTGAAATTTTCTTATAATGGGTGATTTTTTAAGAGGCTTAGAACTTTTTTTAAAAAAAAAACACAAAAAATTCGAAAAAATGAATGAAATATTTATTTGAATCGATAGTTTGAACCTTGCAATTTAATGTTTAAAGATAATTTCATGCAAATGTTGACCGCGGCTGCGTCTCAGGTACCCCATCCGCTGAGTCCAATTTTGGCATACTCTTTCACACATATCGGCCGGTATCTCACGAATGAATGCATGGATGTTGGCTTCCAGTGCGTCAATCGAAGCGGGCTTGTCCCTATAGACATTAGCCTTGACATACCCCCACAAAAAATAATCTAATGGTGTCAAATCGCACGATCTAGGCGGCCAATTGACCGGCCCGAAACGTGAAATTAACTGTTCACCAAACTCGCCTCGCAATTGCGCCATTGTTTCGCGTGCTGTGTGGCATGTGGCACCGTCTTGTTGAAACCACATATCATGCAAGTCAAGAACTTCCATTTCGGGCAAAAAAAAGTTTGTTATCATCGCTCGGTAGCGTTCACCATTGACAGTAACGCTGCGATTCGCATCATCTTTGAAGAAATATGGCCCAATAATGCCGCCGGCCCATAAACCGCACCAAACAGTGGCTTTTTCGGGATGCATTGGTAGCTGTTGCAATGCTTCTGGCTGATCTTCACTCCAAATGCGGCAATTTGGCTTATTTACGTACCCATTCAACCAAAAATGAGCCTCATCGCTGAACACAATTTTTCGATAAAAAAGCGGATCCTCGGCCAGCTTTCCAAGAGCCCATTCACCAAAAATTCGGCGTTGTGGTAGGTCGGCTGGCTTTAGTTCTTGCACCAGCTGTATCTTAAAAGGCTTTACGCCCAAATCCTTCCGCAAAATTTTCCACGTAGTGCTGTAACAAAGGCCTAACTGCTGGGAACGACGCCGAATCGACATTTCGCGGTCTTCTGTCACACTAGCTGATACGGCCGCAATATTTTCTTCACTACGCACAGTACGTAAACGTGTTGGTGTTTTAATGTCCAACAAAGTAAATTTGGTGCGAAATTTGGTCACAATCTTCCGAATAGACTGCTCAGAAGGTCGAGAATGCCGATCATAAAATGGAAGCAGCGCGCGATGAACATTTCGAACCGAGCACGAATTTTGATAGTAAAATTCAATAATTTGCAAGTGTTGTTCATTTGTAAGACGATCCATGGTTAAATTGCAAACCAAACTGAAGCTGTTTGACAGTGACACAAGGTACTAAACACACGTCAGCTGTCAAAACCAGTGTTGCCAAAACCAAACCAGCTAAAAAATCACCCTTTAGTTAATGTTTGGTATTAATTGGGCAATTTATTTAAGAAAGGACAAATTAGCTAGTTCTATACTTTTATTTTTAGACTTTTAAGGTTGGAAACGGGAATATTAACTAACTAATTATTTAATTTATCCTGTGGGATGAATTTTTTTTTGTTTTCTAAAGAGGAATGGGATTTTTATAAAGAATTTGACTTATTTGCTAAGGTTTAAGTTTTAGGGAAATTTTTATGGTTTTTTCATCGCCTTAATCAGGAAATAAGAATTTGCTTTTAAGTTCTTAATGTTAATGGGGTAATATCCGACTCGACATGCATAGCGCATGTTGGTGTCGAATTTGGTAAGCGAAACAGACGTTTGAAAAATAACCTTTGAATGAGTTCGAATTCTTCAAAGTAAATATAACCAAAGGCTCGAACACCATAACACATGCAAGTATTGATGGTGGCTTCAAAGACCCACCGATACTTAGAGCTCAAGTCTATAGTTTGGTTTGCAAAAAAGTTCGGCCACATAATACTTAGTACAATTTTAGCTTCCTTACTCTTCTCTTTCATATGATTCATAAGGTAACGTTTGCTGACAAAATTACTCCTAGATATTTGAATTCCTGCACCACCACTATGCGCTTGTTATTCAGGAACCAACATTCCTCCCTTAGCCTCTTACTTTTTCGAGCTTCAAACACCATTATTCTTGTTCTTAGGCCGTTTTTCTTCAGATCCCAGTGGTTGCAGTACATGTGAAGCTTGATAATTTTAAGCTAAAGAGAAAAAGGATTGGCTGCCAACGTGACAAGATCGTCCGCATAGAGTAGTACTAACATCCCCAGGTAGGCTGTCGCAGATATCGTCGATAAAAAGAGCAAAAAATATTGGACTCAAGATACATCCCTGCGGAACACCTGTCTTTGTATCAAACCAGTTCGATGACTCTGACCCATCCCAAACTGTAGCATTCGTCCCACAATAAAAACTTTTCATACATCAAGATCAACCTGAATTTCCTAGATAAGCCTAAGGAAGAAAGGAAGCCATTTTAAATATCAATGCTTGACGGTTGACAGTGTCAAAGGCTGCTTTGAAATCACCAAAGCAGGCATACAATTTGTTTTTCCTCTGAGTGTATTTGTTAGCAATGCTCGACAATGCAAAAATGTGGTCAACAGCTCGAAAACCTGATTAATAAATGCTTAACCGTTGGTTCGATTCTATCCAGTTAGATAGCCTTATGTATGAAATTGTAGCAAACACCTTCCTAATCAAGTTGAGTATTGAAATACCTCTGTAATTTTCAGGGAAACCAGCATCGCTGGTACAGCTGAAAAGGGCTTTTATCCATCATAAGTAAGTGCCTCGACATACTGATGGAAGTTCGCAATGCCTCACTGCATACTCTGTGGTCACAAACTAAAATAAACTTGCTTGGTGATGCAAGACAGCAGGGAACAGCCGGAAATTAAAACACAACGTATACCTTTGAAGTTGCACTTGTTCAAACATATCCGAACTTTAAGAGAAACGAAATATGTAGTAACGAAACTGCAAATACGATCGAATTTTTCGAACCTTCCAGCTCGATACCAGAGCGAAACGATATTAGAATGAAACTTACATCACTGCTTAAGCTACGATTACATAGTAAACGCAAATGGTCAACGCGTTGACACCCTGATGTCGTGGTTGCGCTGGCATTTGACACCTGTCAAACTTAGCTCTAATTTGAAGTTTCATTATATTATAGTTGAATGTTTGCCATTTACGATAATGGATCGCTTTACAATCAAAAAACGCGTTAAAATTATTAAAACTTACTACAAATGAAGCCACTTTTCGCGCATTACGCGATGATTATGTACATCATAACCGACCGCCTACGCAAGCAATCGGTAAAATTGGTAAGATGGATTGCTGATTATCCGATAATGGCCGACGCACAGTGGCCCGTTTAGGCAAAAGTGTTTGCGAAATTCATTTTTCGGGTGGGTTTATAATGCAAAACTTTTACATTTTTTGAATTGACAAATGTTTGGAGCTCTAGTAATCGAAAAAAATTATTTCATTTGTATGAATGGTTTGACTTGTAGAGCGAGTCAAAGTTGACAAATTTTTATGGTTAGAAAAAAACAATTGTTTTTAATTTTTTTTTTTAATTTTGAGTGTAAAAACTAGGACAAAGGGTTAAGTAAAACTTTTTTTTTGTTATTTTTACTTGATATATGTGTTAATTGCTATAATCAGAAATGAAAAAAAAAAATGATAAATTTTTTTAAACTGCCAAATTTAATGTTTTTTTAAACACCCATTTTTGAACGCTTTTTCGTCTTTACACTGAGTAGAAAAAAAAGGTTCAAACATAATCAAGCTAAGCTCGACGGATAGTAAATCCTTATCATATCATATAAAACCAAAAACTCAGCTGCATAAAGTTGCATAGAGCTGAGTTAAGGCGATTTGATTTAATGAAGTCAGTAATTTTTTCTGTTTTTTTTTTGGCAGGTGCAGAAAACAAATCATGGAAAATATTTGTTCTCTGTTTTGAAGGTATGAGTGTTGGTTTGAAATGAAAGGGTTTTGAAATTTAGAAAGAAAAACCTACATAAGTTTTTTAAAACGGTTTTATAGCTTATTTCTTGTGACCCCAAATAAAACTTTTAGGTATGAATCTTATTGATTTCGGGTATGATTACTCACTGTCAGGTAGTTTGATGGATAAGAGTTTTAACTGGATTAGATTTTTTTTTTAAAAAGCTTATAGGTAAAGCAGATTACCTTATTAGGATGTCATAAATTGAATATTTTTAATGCAGGTATTTAGTTTTATGGTATAAAAAGATGAAACATTGGGATGAAATTATCATTGAAAACTTGAAGGAGCAGTTGTATAAGGAAAACTTATTTAAAATGGATATACCATACAATATTTTGTTTGAACTTTTTGTCAAAGATGAGAGTCTTGAAGAGTTCTTTTTTTACAACATTGATAAAAAATGGGTCGCAGCCCAAAGATCGAGATTATTTTTCATAAACAAAAATGAGGAATGGCTTTCTTCATCTCTCCATATCAAAACCGGACAAATGAGCTTGGACTTGATGTAGATAAACCAAAGCAAGGATTTGGAAATAGCAATGATGGAAACACTTCAAGGAGAGTTTTGAACAATCTGAGGCAACCGCTTGAATAACTGGAGTCAATGAAGAGGTTATAACCAGGATCAAAATAATACTTAATGTTTTGAATTGCAGGGAAGAAGTAAATACAGTTAAATTTGGAGAGTACACCAAAAAAACCGCAGAGTTATTGAAACAAAAGTACCCTGAAAAACAACTCACACCTACTCTTCATAAAATTTGGGTTCATAGTCAAAATATCATCGAATACCAATCACATGCTAGCAGTCTCATCCGATCCACTTACTTCTACCTTAATTTATGTAAGAAACCAAAAAGATCTGAAAGCACAATACTCACCGGAAATTATAAGTTTATTACGCATTACCCCGGACTTAGATGATAGTTTCCAAGAAATTTAATGTTTGTATGTGAATTTGTGTTCCTTTTATTTTGTTTTTCTAGTTTTTGAATTCTAATCTATCAATAAAATACCTTATAAATTTACTCTCTTATAAAAAAAAATAAAAAATCAATTAATAAAAAAAAAACGAACTGATTTTGTCCCCCACTGTTTCACTCAAATTGGTTTGTTTTCTTTTTTCCCCACTGTTTCACTTAAATTACCCTCAAATTACCTCATAAATTGACTTTCGACCTTCTTAGAATTAAATACCAATTATGTTAACCACGTCAACAAAAACTTCTTATTTCAGCAGAAGATTCTGAAACACCCTGTAAACATTTTTTCTTAAAATTAACAAACTTTATAGCCTTGGAAAACCAAAAAAAAATTTTGCCGGTATCTTTATTCGTTTAAGAGATATGATTTTTGCAACCAAAAAAGTCAATACGGGCCACTGTGCGACGATTGAAGATCATGACTTGGACAATATTTGGTTATAATAAGACGGGACAACAATCCACACAACACGACCAATTATGGCTTTATTATGTGAGAAGATTGCTGGTCGCGCACTTCACGTTTTGGCGACGTCAATTGCCCACCAAGATCATGCGATTTGACACCGGTAGATTTTTTTTTCTGTGAGGCTACGCAATAGACCGCGTTTACGCCCCGAACTCTACACGCAATAAAAACCAACATTACTCAAGTTATGGCCAAGATGCCGTCCGAAATTTGCAAAAAAGTAGTCAAAAATTACCTCAAAAGAATCGCACGCTGCGAATCTTCCCGAGGCGGCAATTCGAGGCGGCAATATTGTTTTTCACACTTAATGGCAAAGCCCAAACTTTATAATGAAATAAAATGTTGATCAAAAATGTATCGCTGTGTGTGATTTATTTAGCTTTAGTTTCGAAACCAAAAAATGAATGACCCTTTACAAATTTAGATGACTTTCTCGTATAAATATCCGGCTGAGATAGCTGGATGTCGTTTGTATTGTTGACTTTTAGAGCATCAATTATTAGTGGTTTATTTGCGTAGACTTGCGATTAAATCAAAGGAAGAAGTCTAAAGGCATAAAATCGCGATCTTGATGACCAGTTCACGTGCGAGATATATACATACCCTCAAATCGCTCGTGCAGAATATTTATCGTGGAATGCACTGTGAGGCACGAAGCACCGGCTTTCCTGTTAAAACCACATGTTTTTGGTATCCGTAGCATCCAGTTAAGATAGCAATCTGTAGCGATCGATGTTAACAATCCTTAATTCGTTTTGGAAGAACGTAGGTAATACGGACTGATAATTCCACCAGACGAAAATCCGCACCAAACAGTGACTTTCTTGGGATGCACTTGGACTGATGAACTCACGTGTGGATCGGTATCGTTCCAAATTTGACAATTTGGCTTATTCACAAATCCATTCTTTGAAAAATAATTTACTTACTGATGTTGAAAATTCAATTTGGTGCTTTTTGCAACGTTATTCATTGCACTAACCTTCCATAGTTAATTGCCATACCCTATATACTGAAACATTCAACAAAAAAATTTGATCGCTGTTGCTCTAAGATCATGGGCTTCTGTTATGACCTAACAAATTTTGTTCGTCCTATTTAAAGACCGTTGATCTAGTTTTATCGAGTTTAAAATTTCCCACAACCATAACCCATAAGTATATCCATCATGTCGCCATTTTTTGAAAGCCTTATACAAATTTATAAGGATTGGGTTTTAGTAGAATAGGCATTCAGTTTTTCTCCCAGCGCTGACAAAAAAAATACCATATATTATTGTTATACAACCACATACGGTTGGTTATACGGTCTAGAGCAATTTACAAATTGCATCGCTGTCCAAAGTAGGAACTATATTCCCAAGGATATTGAATATCTTTGCCTGTAGAAGCAGTGGAAGTATACCTACATTTAATATAGAGAAACCCTTTTCAAATGCATTTCATAATTAAAAACAGAAAAAAAAACTGCTTTAAATGAGCAGGTATTCCATTTTAGAAGTCTAATGGAATATGTATTTATTCATTACAATTATAGTCTGGGAGGTGATGTTGCTGTTTACTAAGTGAATTAAATATTTTACAAAAATCGAAATTTAACGTTAACGACTAAATTTATAAAAAATAATGGTCATGAACTTAAAATAATTATATAATATTAATGATAAAATCTAAAAAGAAACCATTTAATGTTTAATTTAAAAACAAATTGCTGTACTTCTCAGGTAACTTGTAATTATGATTATAACTCTTTTATAGCACGTACAATTTCTTATGCAAAAATCATTAAGGCAAATTCATTCCATAAACGCTCTTACTGGCCGCGAACACAATAGACGCGCGTTCGAACACGCGTGATTATTAAAACTTATTTATCTTCCAGAGTTGCGTTTCCCGCTGCGTCTCCATTCTATAGACTTTTACGAGATTTGATGTATTTTAACGCGTGCCATGACTCGCGTCTATTGTGTTCAGCCAGTTAAGAGTAATTAGATGGTAACTCCCCTTTAGCAATAAATTATAGATTTCAATTTTTCACCAGAAATCCAAATCAATAATATCAATCATCGCCCAAAATTTTAAATTTTTTGGCCTTCCCCTTAACAAGGTTAAAATTAAAAACTACACAAAATTAAATTAAATATTATGCATGGCTACATATACACACTCATGATTTTTATTTTGTCAAGATCTGTGGGACAAATCCTTTTCAACGATATACAATTCCCTCCTATAACTATAAACCTTACAAAATGGAGTTCAAGTAACGTTTTATTGTAGATATGCTAGTAAAAATAGGTACTTACTTAGGTTTGGTTAAAACTTCAACTATTGCATTAAACGAAATCAATTAAATCGAGCTCAAAATGGCCGCCTAATGCGATTCCATCTCCTGGATTATGTTGAATGCTTTCACCATTCATGATTTTATGCAGATATTACAAAAGGTAAGGAACAGAATAAAGTTGCAACACTTCAACAATAGCAAACGCAAAGCTTAAGCTGCTATGATGTTGTGTGTATGTGTGAAAATTGCACATCTCCAGCCACATTAAAGGACTTCAACAGAAACAATTTGGATTTAATGCGGACGTGTAATTAATGTTTTTAGTTTAATTTAAAATAATTATGCAGTAAAATATAGGGGTGAACACTGAACACAGTTGGTTAGATTTAATTGAAATGCTAACAGTGTGAAAAGGTAAAAGGATCAGCAATGTTTGTAGAAATAGGACCAACATACCCTTTTTTATATTCCTATTTTCTTTCATTAAGAGGCACTGTGTTTCCCTGCTAGGACGTCAAAAATGAAAAAAATTTAGCTGTCGCCATTTGTTTTAATTATAAAAGAAAAACTTCACTGGCCAGTACTTTAGTACTTTCTTTATTTAAAAAAAAAAACTCATGTCGGCTTAGTTTTAATGGAAAATATCGATCGAATACTTCTCGTTTATGTTCATATACTGGTGGAATGAGTTCCAGAATAAGTCCTAGTAGGTGAGGTAACATTAAATTCTTTTTGTAACTTTAGACTAAAGGGTTTTCCAATAAGAGGTGTTATTTTGAATATCTCGCTATGTCGGTAGCTGTCACTTTTGACGCTGTCATTTTTTGACATTTGACAAGTAGAAACTACGCCATTAATATAAATTAATGGAACAATACACGCTTCAACAACGCCTTGAAATTATTAAAATTCACTATAAAAATGGTGAACATTTGGCAGAGACGGTTCGTAAAACTAAAACATTTTTGGGTCGTCGTGAAGCACCTTGTCGGACCGCAATACAGAAATTGGTGGACAAATTCGAGCTGTTGGGACAAGTTAGTGATGTGAAGAATAAAACCCGTGCACGTCGCTCAAGAACAACTGAGCCCAAAGTGTTGAAGAAAACCCAGGTTTGTCCATTCCTCGTCGTTCTTTGGAATTAGGCATTCCACAAACGTCATTACACCGTATTTTGCATAAAGACTTGGATCTTAAGGCTTATAAAGTTCAGTTAACACAAGAACTCAAGCCGGCTGATCATCAACAACGTCGTGTCTTTGCTGATTGGGTCCTTGAAATGCATGAAAATGATCCGGAATTTCATCGAAAAATCATCTTGACTGATGAGGCCCATTTCCACCTCGGAGGCTACGTCAACAAGCAAAACTGTCGCATCTGGGGCTCGGAAAACCCAAGAGTTATTGTTGAAAAGCCTCTCCATCCTCAACGCGTGACTGTTTGGTGCGGTTTATGGTCCGGCGGGGTCATTGGACCTTACTTTTTCGAAAATGAGGCTGGAGCAACAGTTACGGTCAATAGATTGCGCTATCGAGAGATGATTAATGATTTTTTATGACCGGAATTGGACGGTATTGATCTGGACAACGTTTACTTTCAACAAGACGGCGCTACGTGCCACACAAGCAATGAAACCATCGATCTTTTACGGGAAAAGTTTCCGGACCGTGTTATCTCTCGAAGAGGTGATCACAATTGGCCACCGAGATCTTGTGATTTAACACCTTGCGACTTCTTCCTTTGGGGCCACGTGAAAGATAAGGTCTACGCCAACAGCCCAGCGTCGATTCAAGACCTCAAAGATGGAATTCGTGAGGCTATCGAGGACATAGGGCAGCCACTTTGGGATTTGGTAAGCGTGGTCGTGGCGGCCATTTGGCTGATATTGTATTCCATTATTAACGGCATACCTTTTTCTTTATAATGAAATAAACATCCGATCATTTATCTCAAAAAATGGCATTTTTCTTTGAATATCAAAATAACACCTCTTATTGGAAAACCCTTTAAAATGAAAGCTAAAATTTTATAAATAGTAGGTAAGTGCCAGCTTTCAATTAGGGTGGAAACAAATTACAAATGAAAATTCGTGTCAAATTGATGATAACCGAGATGTTCAAATTACTATGGAGATGCATACGGCATAGTTGTTGAAGACGTTTGGTGGTAAGATTATGCAGCGGTTAACAGTATCCAGTGCACCTCATTTTTCTATTCTCTAAGCAAATTGACAAACTTTGTAAATGCAGAAAGCAGTACTAAAATTAACTTAAGATAACTTCTCTTAAAGTTTTTCCATAAAGCTAAGTATACAGTTACACATAATTTAATTTCGTTGAATGATAACTCGTGGAGAACTGAAGGGCCTTGTGACTTTCAATTCTCAACCATTCCGGTGTGTTTGTTAGCACGGTCCTACAAATTTTCGACGAAATTGTGAGTTCCTGGCAAGATGCAGTATGTACTCGTGAAAATTAATTTAGATTTTAGGTCGCAGAGAGGCCACCCCAGACCTTCGGCATGACAGTCCTATGAACTAACCATTTCGCCACGGTCTACTACTAAAGGGTCCGCCATCTAACGTTTTTTTTTCAACTAGTGCTTATTTCGTGAATGGTAACACTTAGCTCATGTCTGATTTGACAGATAATTAGTTTTATCCTTCCGCTGAACGAATATGGTTGTGTATACGCTTCGCTAAGTGGACCTGCGATCGACTTAGAGAAGATGCCGATTTGCCAAAAAAAAATCATCTTTTCAGATGAAGCTCATTTTGATCTTGGCGGGTAGTTAACAAGCAAAATTGTCGCATTTGGGGCACAGAAAACCCGCACGCATACATTGAAAAGCCGATACACCCAAAACGAGACACTGTTTGGTGCGGATTTTGGTCCAGAGGCATAATTGGGCCATTTTTCGGAGTGGCCGTTACAGTCAATGGCGATCATTATCGGGCCATGTTGAACGAATTTTTGTTCACAGAAATTGAAGAGGAGGATATTGGCAACATTTGGTTTCAACAGGACGGCGCTAAGTGCCACACAGCCGAAGCTACACTCGATGTTTTGCGCCATTTTCAAAAAAAAAAAGTTATTCGGCGGAGCCTTTACATAAAAAAAAAAGGAAAGTTTCTTAGCAGCAATAACCGATAACCAAATATTTAACTGTTTAGATAGAAAAGTTAGCAAATATTTTCCTACTCACGATTTTAAAACCTCCTGGACCTGGTGGACTTCCTGTTAGATGATGGAGGAATTGGGAAGTAGACTAGCGTTTTATTTTTAACATAGATACCTACATAAGATGGGCACTTGCTTATACACACCTACTTGCTTTTTCTTTAGGGGATGGTATTTATAATTTAAAAGAGCTTTGAGTAAATAATTAACTAAACTAAGTAGATAGGAGGGAGATGTCACAACGTGCAGCAATTATAGAGGTATCACGTTGTTGAGTACCGCCTATAAGATACTCTCCTCTATTCTACAAGACCGGATAACCCCATACGCTAAAACCATCATCGGACAATATCAGTGTGGTTTCATTCCAGGCAAATCAACAACTGATCAGATCTTTACCCTTAGGCAGGCGATGGAAAAATATCTAGAATTTAACATCCCAACATACCATCTGTTTATAGACTTTAAGGCCGCCTACGATAGCATAGCCAGGGTAGAACTTTACAAAGCCATGAGAGAATTCGGCATCCCAAATAAATTGACACGACTATGTAGGTTGACCATGACCAACGTAACAAGCCAAGTAAAAATAGCCGGATTGCTATCCAAACCAATCAACATCTTTAATGGACTCCGACAAGGGGATGGTTTGGCCTGCCTCCTCTTCAACCTGGCTTTGGAGAAAGCAATCCGTGACTCTGGCACGGCAACAAGAGGGACCATCGTCAACAGGTCCAGCCAGATACTGGCTTACGCAGACGACATCGACATCATCGGAAGAACCGAGCAAGCTGTACATGATTCCTTCATCCAGATCGAGCAGGCGGCACAAAATCTGGGGCTGCACATTAGTGAAGGTAAAACAAAGTACATGGTGGCGTCGAATGCGAGAGGAACAGTTTGTCAAACAATCGAGGTAGCGGAGCACGAATTTGAAGTGGTGCAATCCTTTAAATACCTTGGGTCAATAGTAGCAGCCGATAACAATATAGAAGAAGAAATACGCGGGCGGCTTCTCAAATCCAACAGGGCCTACTACAGTCTGTCAAAGCTCTTCAAATCCAGAAATCTCACCATAACTTCAAAACTGCTGCTGTACAGGACCATGGTCCTGCCAGTACTCACATATGGATCCGAGACTTGGGTGCTTAGCAAAAGGCACTCCGACCTCTTAGCCGCGTTCGAGAGAAAAGTCTTAAGGAGAATTGTTGGCCCCATATGTGAGGAAGGACGATACAATCATGAATTGTACGCAATCTACCTTGAAGCAGATATCGTGACAAAAATTAAGCTCGGTAGACTCCGGTGGGCAGGGCACCTAGCTCGCATGAGCGAAGAGGAACCTGCTCGGAAAGTTCTTTGTGGTACATTCTATGGTAGACGACAGCGTGGTAGACCATGCTCGCGCTGGAGAGATGGCGTAGACCAGGACGCCCGGAGCCTTGGGGTGCGCAACTGGATGGCGGCGGCTCGAGACCGGGATGGGTGGAGAGACTTGTTGAAGGAGGCCAGGACCGGACCCCGGTTGTCGAGCCGACGATGATGAAGTAGATACACCTAATTTTTGTTTGAAATACCCACTGACAAAATAAAGGATGAAACGTCTTCATAATACAATACAGATAAGTTCCTAATTAAATTTCTTTTCCAAACTCAATTTGCTTTAATGTAACCAATCGCCATTGAAAACCGATGCACGTTTCTCCTTCAAGGATCGGTTAATTAAAGTAAATTTCAATTGCAAATATAACAACACACCACTATCGCGAAACAGGACACACAGGACACACAGCAGAAAAGAACCCACCTCCTATTTCCAGTTGTAAAACAATACACGTTCTCAGTTCGAAGTACAACTTGGACGCGTTTACTCCCACCGAAGTGACATCGAAGCATTTGGGTATACTATCAGGACTTAAGGACGAGAATTTATTTGTTCTTTTGATGTGTATTTATGTAGATACAGCAAGTACTACAATGTGGTGTAGACTCACGTCCTTGTAATGTTTGTCCATTCAAATCACATTCCTCGACCGCATGTTTTGTCTCATCATCCTTTTTCCAAGGATTATTTTCAGCCACAAAGTAGATAATAGTTAGGTATATACAGGAAGGATATTTCCATTTGAAATTTTAATCACTTTCATTGCATTCTGTGTCGGACATGTCCTTATAATAGTGGTCACCAACATAATAATAAATCATTAATGAGATGGGACCCAGTATTTAGATATTCAGAGTGAATTGTTAATTATTACAATCATTCTGTATAATAGAAGGTCCTTTGAGCCAAAACCATCACCATGGGGTGGGCTTGGTAGATTTCCTTTGTTCGAAAGAATATTTGGTATTCTGCAGCCTCTACAGGCAGGATAATCTAATTTAAACATCAGTCCCCCAGCAGGAGACGAAATGGATTCTGGGTATAGGGTATCTCTTAAGCTCAATTCAAAAGTCAAATTCAGAGTCCATCAAGGATCACATCGTCACCATCATTATTGTTGATTTAAATTTGCATTTTTTGGAAAGCCACAGTGATTGGCTTTATGAATTTCAATAAACCAAATCGAATGCAATAGGACTTTTTGCTGGCCATTAAAATTAATCTGGCCAAAGGATGGGAGGGTAATAAATCACTTGAAAAAGCCTGCTGCACATGTTCTCTGAATGTCCTGCCTCTGGATCAATTTTAATGGGTTTTTTTGGGGGAACAGATTGTTCTGGATGCGCACAGCAGTAAAGATACATTTGACCAGATTTAAGAATTTTATGACGACACTTTTTATAATCCATTTACGGGCCTGGCCACAGAAAGCACATACACATATGCATAAAGGGGATTAAATTGAACTTTTGTATCGTTGTCGTCGTCATCGTCGTCGTGTGGGGAATTTCAATATCTACTATATTATTTTCTTGGCCGTTTGCTGCAATGAATGAGCTTGGGCGTGTTCGTGTTCGTTGCTGCACAGCCATTCAGTAGGATGATAATGCAAATATTTTTCCTGGCATGCAAATGGAAAATCGGTTGAGACAGCCGAGTCGAGCCGAGATTCCTAAGTGAATTATGATATTGTGAGGTTTAAGGACTTTGGACAATGTCCAAAAAATCGTTTATATTATTTTATTTTTTTTCTTCTTCAAATGTTTTTGTGGTTTTTTTCTTCGGAGAAAAGATTTTTTGGCAGCTTGCGCACCTACATATGTACATAAAGTGTTCCATGAGTAAGCAATAAAGTTTTCCAAGTGAAGATTTAATAAATTTAAAGAAAGAAGAGGAAGGAAATAGGAGTTTTGAACTTGTATACGGAATCTGGAGTTCAATCTGAAGGAAGTTCATATATGTACCTCTTTTTTGTATTTATATTTATGGGCTTAAGTTCAAGAAGTATATGAAAAATATGTACGACTGGATCGCACGAACTTGTGGTTAACAACTGAAATGCAGACACACCGTACAAATAAATGTGGATGGTTCAGTAATAGGTGTTCTTTTTAGTGCCTGGCAACGCTTAAAAAATGATTTCATTGTAAAATACAGAAACAATTCCGGGTAGTAAACGGCGATAAACCTACTCCGCTGATTAACTAAGCGGATAAAAATATAACTATTTTAACTGTTATACATGGAGTAAGCGATGGTAGCGTGTTCTTGTGCACATTTATTTTTGGACGAGACTATAAACATGCCAATTTATAACAGTTATAACAGTTTTTCAACATTTAAAGTGGGGCGTACGTTAACGCGCTTCGCGCGACTTGAAAAAAAAACTCTGAGTGCCCGAAACTGTTATAATTTGCATGTCTCTCTAGAGTCATTTCCTTTTTTTTTATCGAACAATTTTGCACGAGAAACGCACCTTATATTATGATATACATATATCTTTAGTGAGAATACGTCAAAAGTACTATAAGAATGGATTTTTTTGTTTGGTCATTTGTTGGGCTTAAGGATTTGATAGAGGACGCGGTGCAGAAGATATTGAACTTCGCCATAGATAAATTTAATCACTTTAAGAAAAGAGTTCGATCTTCAGTTTGGAAAGTTCGTTAAGGTCATCAACAAAAAATAAAGCCTTCTTAAAAATTGAGCATCACTTATTTTGGCTGAGCATCACTTATCAACTGAAGAGTAGCTTATACGACAATGCGATGTCGGTGCAACCGTCGATCTTGCACCGTTAGTTCTTTGAATACACACCATACACAATCGTTCCATACAACAAAATTTCTGTTAAATTTTTGGTACAATCGTTTTATATATCATATTTCACACTTGCATCCGTGACAGAAGTAAATTTTTAAATTCTAACTCGCGCAACACCGAGGAGTGACAAATTATAAAAACTTATAAGATTATTATGAACTTTTCACTTCATAAGAAATATATTATGCAAGTTTCAGCTTAATCCGAAGGATATTTTCGTATTCACTGTTTATGTTTTGTTTTTTTTTCAGCGCCATCTCCCGAAAAACTTGAAAACTTTTGATTTATTGAATTTTGTTCTTCATAAGAAATATGGTTGTGTAAGTTTCTACTCAATCCGACAATTAGTGTTTAAGTTTGAGTTAATTTCGATATTTAGGTGTTCAGCACCATCTATGGATTTTTTTTTATTTTTTCATAACAAATACATTCTAAAGTTTCAGATCAGTCGGATGGGTAGTTTGTTATTTATTTTTTAGTTTGTAGTGCCATCTATCGCAAAACTTGAAAACTTTTATATACGTGAACTTCTTACTTAACCGTGAATACATTGTGTACGCTTGAGCTTAATATTATGGCTAGTTTTTGAGTTTTTCAACCATAAACGAACAACTTATTTTATATTTAGATAAAGATATATTTATAAAATTTTGTTCTTAAGAATTTAATATTATGCACCTTGCAACTTAGTTAAAAAACAAAATCACCAGCGCGTTTTAGGGATATTTATTGATTTTTCAAAAATAAATTTAGACTTTTATATGCAATAATATTTCGATATAAAAATTCCTCTTGTATGAATCAGAATCACTTAAGTTGTTAACGAGAAACTCGAAATCAAAAACGGTTCTATGGTATACATACAATTGTTGGTTATTTATTTTTTAATAAAATCCAGCACTATGTTCCTATTATAGTTAACATAATTTTTTTTCGAAATTGTTAGAGCCCTTTCAGAGATAATAACCTCTCTCATAACTGCTCTGTATGGCAGGTACCGTTATTTAAAAAAAAATAGAAAGAATTTCAATTTCACCTCTAGGTAATCGCCTAAAATATTGCATTTAATTTAAATATTCCATTTAAATTCTATGCGACTCATAAAGGGTGTTTTTTTTTAGACATGTGGTTTTCAAGAAGAAATAAAACGCATAAAATTTGATGTAAAGGCCAAGAATTTAGCTTTTTTATAAAGATAAGGGTTTGTCATTATGTCTTAAAAAGGGCAAGTGGCTGCCGCTGGTGGCTCGAATAAATTCCAGCCAAGGCCCAATTTTCTACCACTTTTTCCAGCAATTTAGGCCGTATGCCAGCAATAACGCACCGAATATTCTCTTCCAAGGCGTAAATCGTCTCGGGCTTATCTGCGTAGACAGGCGCTTTAACATAATCCCACAAAAAATAGTCCAGTGGTGTTAAATCGCACGATCGATCTTGGGGGCCACGCCACAGGCCCACGACGAGAGATAATGCGCCCACCAAAAGTTTCCTTCAATAAATTGATTGTCTGTAGTAGTCTGTTGTTGGAACCAAAGGTCGTCCACATCAACATCCTCCGATTCAGGCACGAAAAAGTCATTAATCATGGCTCTATAGCGTTCCCCATTGAATTACATAATTCCGTTTTGCAGAATCCCGAATTACAAAACCCAAACTACAGAATCCCGAAAATGAAAAAATCCTGTTTTCATTCGAAATTTAATAATTTTTGAGAACAAAATTCAATATTTCCTTGCGCGACTTTTAGCACCAAAAAAAAGTAAAGGGTTTTCCAATAAGAGGTGTTATTTTGATATTCAAAGAAAAATGGCATTTTTTGAGATAAATGATCGGATGTTTATTTCATTATAAAGAAGAAGGTATGCCGTTAATAATGGAACACAACATCAGCCAAATGGCCGCCACGACCACGCTTACAGGACCATATCCTTTTCATGAAATTTTCCATAACCAAATCGCAAAGTGGCTGCCCTATGTCCTCGATAGCCTCACGAATTCCATCTTTGAGGTCTTGAATCGACGCTGGGCTGTTGGCGTAGACCTTATCTTTCACGTGGCCCCAAAGGAAGAAGTCGCAAGGTGTTAAATCACAAGATCTCGGTGGCCAATTGTGATCACCTCTTCGAGAGATAACACGGTCCGGAAACTTTTCCCGTAAAAGATCGATGGTTTCATTGCTTGTGTGGCACGTAGCGCCGTCTTGTTGAAAGTAAATGTTGTCCAGATCAATACCATCCAATTCCGGCCATAAAAAATCATTAATCATCTCTCGATAGCGCAATCCATTGACCGTAACTGTTGCTCCAGCCTCATTTTCGAAAAAGCTAGGTCCAATGACCCCGCCGGACCATAAACCGCACCAAACAGTCACGCATTGAGGATGGAGAGGCTTTTCAACAATAACTCTTGGGTTTTCCGAGCCCCAGATGCGAGAGTTTTGCTTGTTGACGGTGGAAATGGGCCTCATCAGTCAAGATGATTTTTCGATGAAATTCCGGATCACTTTCATGCATTTCAAGGACCCAATCAGCAAAGACACGACGTTGTTGATGATCAGCCGGCTTGAGTTCTTGTGTTAACTGAACTTTATAAGCCTTAAGACCCAAGTCTTTATGCAAAATACGGTGTAATGATGACGTTTGTGGAATGCCTAATTCCAAAGAACGACGAGGAATGGACACACCTGGGTTTTCTTCAACACTTTGGGCTACAACAGCAATATTCTCAGTTGTTCTTGAGCGACGTGCACGGGTTTTATTCTTCACATCACTAACTTGTCCCAACAGCTCGAATTTGTCCACCAATTTCTGTATTGCGGTCCGACAAGGTGCTTCACGACGACCCATAAATGTTTTAGTTTTACGAACCGTCTCTGCCAAATGTTCACCATTTTTATAGTGAATTTTAATAATTTCAATGCGTTGTTGAAACGTGTATCATTTCTATTTGTCAAATGTCAAAAAATGACAGCTTCAAAAGTGACAGCTACCGAAATAGCGGGCTATTCAAAATAACACCTCTTATTGGAAAACCCTTTACTTTTACTCATTCTTACTAATTATAAGGTATTAAATTTGACAATATAAAATCTTTTCACAAGATATATATATGAAATCTCGATACCTAACCAACAAAAACATTTGTTGTACGTAAAAAATACTAATGCCGTACAGAATCGTGAATGGCTTTTCTTTTGGTTTCTTATTAAGTGATTGCAGTGAGTACTGACCTTATTAGTAGAATGTCAAATACCTCTTTGATTGTTTTTATATAACTTGTATTTTGTGTAAAACCAATATTGTGCCCTACACATACATAGTAAATATAAAATGTACAAAGCATCAAATTTGTCTTGATCCACCCACGTTAACGCTTCAATTCACTTTCAAGCAGCCATATTCCATGACAAGCTTGAAAATAATATCCCTGCCACAATTGACGCAACGAACCATATACCATATACTTCTACAGAAACTCCTTTTCCATTCTCTATGCATCCTTTTGTAAAGTCAAATCTAACATCCTTGACTTTACTTCAATATGCACACACAAATCAGCTTTAGCACTTTGAAACCTCTTCTCTCTCTCTCTCTCTTTCTCTATTCTGTCTCTTTTATGGTTTTAATACAAAAATAAAATGAAATGAAAAAAAAATTCATTCACTAAATTGGCAGGTTTAACTCATTTTCCTAGCTCACAATTTCCCTTTCCCTTTCCCTTTCACTTTATTTTTTTTTTTTTTTTGAATATGTCTGTATTAAGAACAAAAAAAAAGCATAACAAAATGAAAAGAATATTCTACCCCAAGGGACAAATACAAAAAAAAAAAAAAAACTCCTTAAGAAGGATTTTTTATTATTAAGTTGGCCAGCACTATGTTTTAGCCTCTGTCTAAGAGTGAATTGACGAAAATTGAACTAAAAAAAAAATCTTTTGAAGAGGATAATGAGGCAAAACTTCCACACGGCCTCCTCCGTCTTTTTTGCGTTCGCCACTTTAACGTTTTCTAAGATAGATGTCCGTTAAAATTGCTGTAGCTGTATAAACATAATATACATTCATATTTTACATGTAGGTATAAGCATTTTTGCCGAAACCGAAACAACTGAATTTGAGATTTAAGACCGAACCGCCGATTTATATCCGTTAATATGGAAACAAGGTCAAACTTAATTAAATTCCTTTTTTATTACATTTGGGACCATTTGAGCATACGGATCATAAATCTTAATCATTTATAATAAGTCAAACAGTGCATACTTTAGCTCATGAGGTGCCTGGAAAATTCTGGGTCCGAACTATGTATAAAATGGGTTTTCTGGGGCATTTTTTTGACCATGGTGTTCAACGTTAAAATTGATGCTGAATAAAAAATAAAATTGTAATGGGAACAAAATTATTGGATTGCATTTTTTAAAATGGTCACATGAATTGGAAACCCACAGTTAACAAAACAAATCGAAAGCCACTTTTAAGACTGGAAAACCTATACTTAATTGAAATTGCTGAAAAGTTTGATGACAAATAATGTCAAATAAGCTCAAATTTTATATTTAAACTTTTGTTTCTGCTGCTTTGTCGCTTTTTTGTTTTATCGCCTTGCTGCTTTTTAACTTAGTTGCTTTAGAATTTGTCCTTTTGCCGCTTTGGCACTTTGAAGCTTTATTCCTTTTTACTTTTGCCGAATCGTCGCTTTTTGACGGGAGCGATTTTTAACCTTAGTTTCTCTGTTGGCTTCGTTCTTATTGCAAGTACCTTTTAAACGCTGAGATTTTTAATGAATGTTAACTTTATTCAAGTGAAAAGGTGTCATCTCTCTGCACTTTTTACTCCACTTGATTAAGTAAATAAAGTTATCTCAGTACTGAGTTGACGACAAATGAAAATAAAACACAATCGACCAATAAGGAAAAGCAAAAAGAAAAATGTACCGAGTCAATTTGTTCAACCATAACAATTTTGTATACCCTGGCCACCACATCGTCCCTCACCGTCATCCATAAAAATTGCTACAAGAAATTGCATCGTTTTAAAACAGTCTTTGCCGCTTTGTCACATTTCCACTCCGTTGGTTTATCACTTTTTCGTGGCAAAGTAAGTCACTAGGCCCTTGTTCTACTCGAACTTTCGCGCCAGAAATATTCTTTAATTGATTTGTTACAGAAAATTTTGCTATTCCGCAAGAGTTGAAGGGACAAATTTTTGGCAGATACCGAATTGGCAATTTTTTATTTAACAATTTATGTAATTTGAAAGTGAATAGAAATTGCATATGGAAAATTATTTCAAACCAGCGGAATTGGCCCCAACTAGTTGAATCCGCAGAGTTTGTGAGCGCCCTCCGATATAATGTTGTATTTTATTTTTATTTGCATATTCACCATTAACTTCGGTGCTCTTCAACTTCCCTTTGACCAGTATCTATGTAAGTGATAAAGGTTTTAGAAATTAAATCAAGAAAAAGTCGTCTATACCGGTAAAGTGTGAGAAATACTCATGCTCATTCATGTAAAGGTTGTTTTTTTTAGAGGTATAGAACTTTGAAATGGAATAAAACAAAGATGATTTGTTTAAATTGACATGAAATTTACTTAATTCGAAAGACAATCTTCTGGCATTATAATTTAAATATGACTTCTGGCATATTCAAGGTCCAATTTTCGATGACTTTTTCGAACATTTGTGGCCCTATATCGGCAATAACGCGGCGAATTTTGTCCTCCAAGTGGTCAATCGTTTTGGGCTTATCGACGTAGACTAGCAGCGTTAAATCGCACGATCTTGGAGACCATTTCATGGGTCCGTAACGTGAAACTAAGCGGTTACCAAACGTTTGCTTCAATTAATCAATTGTGGCACGAGCTGTGTGACATGTTGCACCATCTTGTTGAAACCACAGCTCCTGCACATCATAATAGTTCGATTGATGATCGAAAAAGCTCACCAAAGAGTCAGTTTTCGTGGATGTAACGATGTCACAACATACACTTATGGATTATTATCACTCCGAATACTGCAGTTTTGACGTATTCGTTCAACCAAAAGTGAGCTCCATCGCTAAACAAAATTCGCTTATGAAAAATTGGGATCAATGGCAATCTTGTTATGGGCCCCACTCGGGCACAATTTGGAAGTGTCGTTCAGGCGTCAGTCTATTAATGTCGAAATGCCAAACCGAACTAAAAATAAATCACCTGACAACTGACAAAATGGCCGCCAGTTAAAATAGTTCTGCCATCCTAAAGTTCTATACGTCTAAAAAAAAAAAAACCATTTGCAATGGTTCTTATGCAATTTCCTACTTGACAATATTTTATTCATATTCTTATGCAATTTGACTTATTTAAAATTGTTCATTTGTTGGTTAGGGTTCAGTAGGTATTTGTTGTTGACTGATGATGACACCGTTGCGGGTATTCCCACGTCTGTTGGGACAATGGTGAATTGCAGGTGATGATCGATTCAACATTGTTGTTGGTTGCGGGGTTCTGGATTTGTTTTTACTGTCGTCATGGTTGGTTATGTGAGAGCTAATATGTCTATTTGTTAACTTGCAACTTCTTGCTACTTTTGGCTACTTGTCAAAAATTTTTATGGGATTTGACAGCAAGTTGTGCTTCGTCATACGACGTTTCTAGTTACCAAACAGACATAGTATTTGTTGATAGTAATTTTTACATAACAGTTGGCGTTTTTCTTCTTTTAACTCAGAGCCGATCACGGAACTGTCAAAAAAATATTCTATGATTTTTTTTTTTACGTTCAGACATATCAGAGCATAAAAAGTGTATTTCTTTTTTCCATCGGAGTTAGCTCAGAGCTTTCTCAATTAGCTCAGAATAAGCGAAGCCAACTTCACACATAATTAAGAATAAAAATGGATTCCCTATGAAATGACAGTTTAGTGTTTAAGTGTGTTTCATAATAAAATCTGAGGACTCTGATCATAATCTGCTCAGAGCTGTGATCTGATCACTCAGCCTCTGCTCAGAGCGTTGCTCAGAGTCAAAAAAGAAAAACGCCAAGTGGATTGAAAAAATTTATCGGACATTTTTTTTCCACCCGCGCTGTGCTGTGTGACCCATCAGTCTTCGCACACTATTGACCTTTTTAACTCTTGGCTTGGTTGTATCTCCATTCATTGTGAGTGCAGTTTTTAGCAAACAATCACTGAAGAGTTTGCCTCTGAAAACAACAAAAAGTGCCCCCATCCACCATTGACAAGGCCCATAAATGTCCCTATCCCTACACCATACAGAAGGACCGGGATAGTGAGTGACTTATAAAATTGGGGTACGTTAGTTGCTTTTTTAGCAGATGGGGTCATTCTGTCCAAAACGTCAGTGTTGTATCAGCATCAGCATCTGGCCATAGAAAATAAAAAATCGTTTTCCTTGCAAATGGAACCATCTTACACTGTAACAGTTTATAGAATTTCAAACTTCTTTTTATTGAAAATTCGTGCGAAAACAAATACTATAATTAAATATTTTTTTAAAAAATTTCCCAGACGCATACATACTACATTCACCAACAAAACATATTGTACTGTAGCTACATTATTCTGAAATATGCATACAAATTTAATGACTCTAAAACACTTCATGAGCAATTTGAAATTCAAAACAAAACATTACCAGCTTCAGTCTCTAGAGTTGAACACACTTGGGCTAGGGATGATGCTCCTTGTAAAGGATTCTTGTCATAGGTACATGAATAGAATAGAAGGAGATAAATGTATGTGGATGGACCTCTTTGAAAAAATTGTGGCAAGAAAGGAGCAAGGTGCAGAGCATGAAGCATATAGCAAGCCATACATGGGTATACTGATGTGGAGGAGTCTTATTCTTATCTTGGTATGTGACATGTGCTGTGCATGTATGTGGCCTGTTGAAAGCAAAACAAAAATTCTACTCAGTCAGCCTAAATATACATATTTCTTCCCGCTTTTTCCAAACTTCTATGCATAACAAATGGGAACGACGACGACTACGCCGCCACCGACAGCAAAGACAAAGAACATCCTGATGCCAACGAGTATATGGGAGACGGGACGTGAGTTAAAGTTGTGGTCCACATCATTTTCCTCATGAATATATACTTCACAAGAAAGCAGCTCACAAAACGCCTGTTTTGAAATTTTTTTTTTTTGCTCTTTGTGTAAAACTCATTATTTAATTGGAGCAGAGAGAATTTTAAATTTTACAAAAATTCTTTACGACAAATTCCAAGAATACGTCACAGAAGAAACAAAAATAATTATTATTCCATGAAGCTCTGAAGTTTTACATTTCTACCTACATCGTTTGCATAATTTGAAAATGTATTTCTATTTATGTAGGCATGCTAAACAAAATCGTATAGGAGAGGAAGAATTTTTTATCGCTTGTTTTTCGTACTAATCATTAATTACTCAACTTTTATTGCGAGTATATATTTATGTTTTGCATTTTTTGTGAAAAAATCAAAATTCAGAATTAAATCAAATATGAAATATCAATCTAACCTGAGTATGAACATAGTCCTACCATAAGTTCTGTCCCTTATAAAATCATGTCTTATTCAAATAATATATCAAAAATACTTTTATGTTATTTATTTTGACAATACAAAAATGTTAAAACAATTCAAAATGTCCACCAATAGCCTTTACACGCTTCTTTAAACTCATCTATCGCCGCATGCAAGACTTCCAGTGGTATGGAAGCTGCTGTCTCCACAAAATCAGCTTTAAGAGACTCAATATTTTGGTGAGGCTTGCAGCAAGCCTTCTCCTCTAAAACATTAGACAGATAGTAGTCCAGTGGGTTAAGATTCGGGCTCCATGAGTGCCAATCTTCAGCCGCGATAAACTCCGGTAAATTGGCCCGAAGCCAGAGTTGAGTGGTCTTTGCCTTGTGGGCCGGCGCAGAATCATGTTGGAGAAATAAGGTGTTACTAAAGGCCACAAGTAGCGCAAAATATTATAATTTCGGTATAACATTTCTACATTCATACTTTATTCACTCTAAAATGGTATACCAATTTATGGCTTCTTTATTCATTCTTTATTTCTTCTTAATTAGGTATTTTCTTTAAGAACTTAAATTGGTATTTTCACTTCTACTTAAAGCATTCCTAAATACTTCTTAAATTGGCATTTCTTATAGCGGTGTTGTTTTATTTCTTTAATACTTCTTTAATCCTTCTAAAAATGATATTTGTTTAAGGAATTAAATCAGCATTTTTGTATTTCTTTAATACTTCTTTAAGTCTTCTACAAATAGTGTTATTAATTGCACCACTTAATACGAGAAGTTGTCGGTGGCGTGATGATGGTTCGATTCCCAGCCTCGTTTTAAAAAAAAACATAAATTTTTTTTTGAACAAATTAATATTTTGAAAACATTTTACTGCATATGGAATCCCATTTTTTCAATCTTTGAAGCAACTTGTACTTTGAGTTTTCGTTGTGCATATTTCTTTATTTAATACGATGTCAGTTTTATAATTGCATCTTTTTTATTACGAGTAACATACCTCAATTCTTTTGCACATTTGAAAATCGAAAACGGTTTCAATTAGCTCTTAATTTAGACATACATTGAAATGCATCAGATTGGCTGAGTAGGTAGCGCACAGGAACGGCATGCGAAGGAACTCGATTTCGAATCTCGGTGGAAGCACAGGTAAATAAAACAAAATTGACTTTCAACTACAGTGTAAAATAATAATATCATTATAGGAAAAGGCAAAAATAGTTGAAAATAGAAAATAAAAGTATAAAAGTGAAAGACCAAAAAAAATAAAAATTAAAAAAAATAAATAAATATTTTGTTTTTCATAAGAAATGCTGTACCTCTTAAAGAAGGAGTAAAGAAGTATTTAAGAAGGCTTTTTGAAGGGATAGAAAATTTAATACCTATTTAAGATGGAGTAAGGAAGTATTTAAGACAAATTTTATTCCGAATTAAGAAGATTTTAATAATCAATTTAGCTTCTTAATTCCTTCTTTCAGACCGCCCACTGGCGCCTTTTATCTACTTAATACGAATTTAAATCCGTTTTAAAGAAGACTGCAGGCACCATTTGAGAATTCTTAAATCCTTCTATAAGTAATTCTGTGCTACATGTGGGGCTTCACAACCCTCTGCAAAACGTCACTTTGATAGTTTGTAGAACGCGTTTTTACTCCTTGTTCACAGAAATGCAAGTTAGTAACAATATCATACGACACGCCCCACCTTACCATCACTGAAACTGGATGATAGCCTCTTTCGACTTTTTCACCCTTTTCAGCGGATTCCTTAGAACTGTCAACGTTAATCTTGTCATTTTGAGCGGTTAAATTTCTGTTCAACAGTGAAAATTTTCGTTTGTGCGTCTTTGAAGCAACACTTTTGATCTCGTGGCTCTTATCTTGCACAGAGTCTCAGTCAAGCATTGTCCAGTACGCAAGCAAGTATATTATATATTTTCCCGAAACTTGAGCCTAGACATAAGAACTTTTAGTTTAAAAAAAATTCAATTTAGCGAACCAGCGAATCGATTGTAGATCGAGATGGTTCCACACGATTCAGTACTTCGAACTTATAATCCCTGTTTACTCAGGGATATCTGCAATTTACAAACCAAAGCCTTGAACATACCTAATAAATTTTAGGTGCCGATATATCTTCGGCCCCACCCATACCCTTTGGTTTTATTAATCGTTAACAATTTGAGAACTAACACAAACGCTTGCAACCTTTCAAATTTTCCATCTGCAAGGGTTTATGTTACCATGGTAAGTCTATGAAATTTCCAAATGATATAGCAGCGGTGCTTCGTGTTTGTAAGTAATGCTTTCTGATGATAGGCATTGGCAGACTGGGATGGCAGTATGTAAACTGCAACAGCTGCCCATAGAAATAGATAGCCACCAATGATGCTTAACTGTATTGGAAAAGCAGACCATTAGAATAATTAGTAGAGGCCTAAGACTAATTGCCCTTAAGCACAATTGTAAATCGGAAGTGGAAACACGAAACGAAGAACTTTACGTCCACTGATGGTTAATGGTTATGTCCTTGGATTCTGTTGTACGAGTATGAGGCAAAATAACGGATACGCTTTGGTTTCGTTAAATTGCAGGAAGACTTGTTTCTGTATTGTTCTCTCGATTCTGCTGTTATTTATAGCATGAATGCATGACATACATACGAGTATATCCTTCTAGTTTATACTCGTACACAGAAAGGAAACACAAACAGAACCTACTATGTTGGGGGATTTATTGATCCAGAAAGGGATTGGTTTTTCGACCGAAATAAACATGCATTGATGAAGGGTGGCCGGTATATGGTGTAGTTGTTTAAGTTTTGAAATTGCTTTTCCTTGGAAAATATAGCAAAAAGCTGAAATGCTAATATTTGGCTTTAGATTAAAATGAGTTTGTTTGTTTGATGAAAAGAAGGTGATTTTAAAGGTGATATAGGAACCGGTAGGTAAATACACATGAATTAAAATTTTAAAAGCCTTTGCCCTATTGCTCCAAATTTTAATGCAAGAAGTTAACAGGAATTGAGTTGGAGAATTGTCTATACACAACCTTCATACAAAGTATGGAAGTCTTTGTGGCACAGAGTTTTCAAGAACTAGATATTATATCAGTCATTCAGCATGTTGGACTACTTGAAAAATTAATGGGTTTCACAATCTCTCTAAGGTCTTTGTTTTTAATTTCTGAGCTTGTGATCACTATTTGGAAAAAGCTAACGTATCTACTCGACATGTGTGCTGTGGAAATGTTTGAAATTGATTGTCAATGTCAATCAATTGGTTCTAACTTGCCTTCGAGTATGTACATACTTGGTTCTTTATTCAAAAGCAAATTTTTTCAGCCCACTGGCCTCATCCACTTTTTTGCGTATATTGGAATTTTCTCCTCATCGAACGCCTCTAGAAAGCTTAAAAAATTTAAAGGGTTTTTCAATACCTGCAGGTAGATGTTGAAATGGAATGAAGCAAGCTGTGTGTGAGGCATTAACAAAATTCTTTTTCTATTTTAAAGGCTAATGTATGACATTATGTCTGAAATATCGTTCAAACGCAATGCCCGCCTCGGCTTCTTACAATGTCACGGATGCGGATCCCAGTGGTCCTATTTCCTATGACTATTCCGCATATCAGCATAGATCCGGCTGAATTTGAGCGACAGCTTATGTTATGTTCACCTTAATGACATCGTTCTATTATGACTTAGAACTTCAAGAAATCCCACAAGAAAAGTCTAACGGGCTCAAATGCAGAATGTCCATTGCGGCGTGTGCTGTGTGGCACTTAGCACTTTTTTGTTGGAACCACATGTCGTTCACAAACATATCAACCGATTTTGGGGTGAAATAAATTGTTTATCATCGATGATTAGCGTTCTCCAAAAGACGAATTCTGCGAAGCATAAAAGTGATGTCTATAGCATTTAGACACATACCACTGCTGATCAAACTCAACCCAGAAACCTACGTATAAGTTGCTTTAGATTATAAAGGGTCCGCCAAATAACTTTCTTTTTTTTTTTGAAAATGACGCAAACCATCGAGTGTAGCTTCGGCTGTGTGGTACGTAGTGCCGTCCTGTTCATTTTTTGTGAACAAAACTTCGTTCAACATGGCTCGAGAACGATCGGCATTGATTGTAACGGACACTCCTTGCTCATTTTCGAAAAATGGCCCAATTATGCCTCTGGACCAAAATCCGCACCAAACAGTGACTCGTTTTGGGTTTATCGGCTTTTCAATGTATGCGTGCGGGTTTTCTGTGCCCCAAATGCGACAATTTTGCTTGTTTACTACCCGCCAAGATCAAAATGAGCTTCATCTGAAAAGATGAGTTTTTTGGCGAAATCGGCATCTTCTCTAAGTTGATCGCAGGCCCACTTAGCGAAGCGTATACACAACCATATTCGTTCAGCGGAAGGATAAAACTAATTATCTGTCAAATCAGGCATGAGCTAAGTGTTACCATTCACGATGTAAGTACTAGTTGAAAAAAAAAAGTTGGATGGCGGAGCCTTTAGTTGCAGTAACTGTGCATCAAACCATACGTGATGAACAATGCTTCAGAACCAGAATCTAACAATGCTCTTAAAATCCATTTTTTGAGATATAACAATATTTCTGTTTACAGCCAAAAACCCGCAACCTCTTGCATCCTCAAATAAGTTCGTCAATCCCTTTATTACCTTACTTCAACCAGAAATTCGTTGCCTATGAACCTGCCAGAATCAAATCACATTCAGCTTATTGTTTAAACAAACTTTAACCGCGAACAGGACAGTGCAACCTCTAAAGTGACTTAAGAATTCAGTTCAGTATGATTTTACATTTTTGTTTTACATTCGGACAAGTGGAAGGAGACGCTGAAAGATAAATATCCCAAATAAACGCTAGATAGGAGGCCTTGACAACAAACCATCACAGTTCACCAAAAATAAACTAATTCAAAAGAAAAAGTAGTTTTTTATTAATTTTAGAAGTAAATTTTTGTAAGACAGGGGAAAATTAACCTCTACCCTTTTCACATAATTTTTTTGACTCAACATACAACTATAGAGGAGCTTATAATATTTTGTACTTTTGGGGCGCTTAAATCCCATCTAATCCCACAGTGCTCCACCACCCCAACGCACTGGTGTATAATTTACGAATAAGTTAATGAAATGAATGTTTGCACACAAAACTCCTGTGGCACATACATACATAAAGCCCCAGAAATAGGATAAGGAATTCCATTTGTTTGCCTTAACCGAAATAATAGATCTATTTCACTTGGGTAAATACCCTTTATCTATTAAAGTAGAGACCATATTTCTATTTTGATATCGAATAGACTCTCTGTTGTCTTTGGATATTAATTACACACACATTCTTAAAATAACCACATTTCATTTATAGTATATTGTGTCATTCGAAAGCCGAGAATATAAACAATTTATCATCCCAAATAGAAAAATAGCTTAGGCCTTAAATTCCTATATCCTCTACTAACTGTTTTCTTAACCATCTCGCAAAACAACCAGATATCCTCTCGTTCATATCAATTAATCGAAATCAAAATAAACAAACATCAATTTTGTCGTCACACCGACCGGAACGCCTAGCCCGCTGCGCCGCGCGCTGTTGTTTCTATAAATCAGAACCACTTCACGGACAAAAAGTGATATTGAGACTTTGTTCTAGATAAGTGATTTATATTCGCACTCAATTCATGCCATATATAGGTTTTATCTTTCTCCCAGCTACTTTCTCTATATACGTTATCCTCTGTGATATACAGCCAGTGTCAATCGATTTGGGTTACTTTTGGGTTAAATAACACTTTTGTGAATGTAAAAGTGATGAAAGAGACAAAATAAAATGGCATCACTTCACGATTTATATAAATTTCAATGAACGCTATGGGTTTGTTTCTGTTATATCGATATAAATTCTGTAAAATCAAATGTTTCTGAAAACTTTTATATTCACTAGGTATAGGACTAGACAGCATATATTAGAAAATTGTGACCCAAATGAAGTGACGCTGAGTGTTGATAAGCAAAACACCACAAGCTATTTTCATTCAATTGATCCACAGCATACTTGGACGATTTAGAAGTGAAGAATAGTTTCGAAACATATAACTATGTATACCTAGACCGCACGGCGCACATACCCATATTACTTCATTCATACACCAAGGATATGTTACCAGAAAAAGGTGTTGGCTATAAGGATATACACATAGAGAGACACATAATAGTGCAAAATGGAATATTGAATGGAATCACATTCGATATACGAAATATAGTTTCCAGATGTCCTTTTTCTCAATGCGTCATACCATTTTCTGCCTCTTCCTCCTGCACTTGGGGACATGTTGTAATATCCTGTTCAGTAATATCCTTTCAATCGAGTGGAAAGAGCAGCAGCAAAAAAAAACACAGAAACTACTGTAAAGCAATAATATGTGTGACGATGGCTGGGAGAAAACGATTTTTGTTTTCCATTGGGAATGTGACTGGGTTTCACATAAATTGATTTATAATATTACAGAAATGCCATGAAAAGTTTATAAAGATCAAATAATTTGTTAATTTCCTTTAAAAATTACATTTATTTGTATGATTTTCGGTGTGACCTTATTCAATTAATTGGGTTATTTTGGATTATCGCTAATCACTTATGTAACAACTTTTTATGCATTTTGATACTATTTTCTTGCAGTGGGATGACCGTCAAATGAACTCTAAGCCAGACATTATATCCGGTCAAATTATGTCACCCCATCACCGCAACAAAAGATTCTTGAAAAGTTGCTAAGTGATTAGTGATAAATAGTTGATGCAATAGGACTGGAAGAACTAAAACTAAGTGAGACTTAAGACTTCAGGCCTTTGACACCTGACAGAAAAATGTTTACTTAAAATTGAAGATTACTCGACTAGATGGCATACTCATGCTCTTACAGCTTACTTCTGTTTCAAAATTGTATAAATCAATCACTAAATTGAAGTACAAAATGTGTAACCTGATGCCCTCAAATAATCTTAGCAAATATTTAACTGATTAATGTCAATAAATTTTATGAAATTAAGTTTCTTAAGGTAGGCTTTAAAATTGGAAGTTAACAGCTGATAGATGCGACAAAAGGTATTGTCACAAAAGTGACGTCACACTATGTAGTAAAGAAGTATTAAATAAGTAATAATTGAAGCATTCAGATGAAGAAGGGCTTAAGTGACCTTTGTATAATTTTGAGATAGGTACGAGAGTTCAAAGATCTTTTGTGTTGCATTAAATAACTTTTACGTATTCGATATACACAACATTTTTAAAAATACCCCCTAAACAGATATAAATAAATAAAAATCAGCAACTTTCTCTTAAATGCTAACAACCTATTAATAAACTATGATATAAGGGTTTTCCAATAAGAGGTGTTATTTTGAATAGCCCGCTATTTCGGTAGCTGTCACTTTTGAAGCTGTCATTTTTTGACATTTGACAAGTAGAAACTACGCCATTAATAAAAATGGAACGATACACGCTTCAACAACGCATTGAAATTATTAAAATTCACTATAAAAATGGTGAAAATTTGGCAGAGATGGTTCGTAAAACTAAAACATTTTTGGGTCGTCGTGAAGCACCTTGTCGGACCGCAATACAGAAATTGGTGGACAAATTCGAGCTGTTGGGACAAGTTAGTGATGTGAAGAATAAAACCCGTGCACGTCGCTCAAGAACAACTGAGAATATTGCTGTTGTAGCCCAAAGTGTTGAAGAAAACCCAGGTTTGTCCATTCCTCGTCGTTCTTTAGAATTAGGCAATCAACAAACGTCATTACACCGTATTTCGCATTAAGACTTGGGTCTTAAGGCTTATAAAGTTCAGTTAACACAAGAACTCAAGCCGGCTGATCATCAACAACGTCGTGTCTTTGCTGATTGGGTCCTTGAAATGCATGAAAATGATCCGGAATTTCATCGAAAAATCATCTTGACTGATGAGGCCCATTTCCACCTCGGTTACGTCAACAAGCAAAACTGTCGCATCTGGGGCTCGGAAAACCCAAGAGTTATTGTTGAAAAGCCTCTCCATCCTCAACGCGTGACTGTTTGGTGCGGTTTATGGTCCGGCGGGGTCATTGGACCTTACTTTTTCGAAAATGAGGCTGGAGCAACAGTTACGGTCAATGGATTGCGCTATCGAGAGATGATTAATGATTTTTTACGGCCGGAATTGGATGGTATTGATCTGGACAACGTTTACTTTCAACAAGACGGCACTACGTGCCACACAAGCAATGAAACCATCGATCTTTTACGGGAAAAGTTTCTGGACCGTGTTATCTCTCGAAGAGGTGATCACAATTGGCCACCGAGATCTTGTGATTTTACACCTTGCGACTTCTTCCTTTGGGGCCACGTGAAAGATAAGGTCTACGCCAACTGCCCAGCGTCAATTCAAGACCTCAAAGATGGAATTCGTGAGGCTATCGAGGACATAGGGCAGCCACTTTGCGATTTGGTTATGGAAAATTTCATGAAAAGGATATGGTCCTGTAAGCGTGGTCGTGGAGCTCATTTGGCTGATGTTGTGTTCCATTATTAACGGCATACCTTCTTCTTTATAATGAAATAAACATCCGATCATTTATCTCAAAATATGCCATTTTTCTTTGAATATCAAAATAACACCTCTTATTGGAAAACTTTATTTTAAGGCCCATTTGCTGAAACGAAACATAAATATTTAAGTTCAACATAATAGCTTATACGTGATAGTTAACGATGAGGAAAAATTTAAACATAAGCATTTAATTTGAACATAAATATTTAAGTTTCGTAACAGCAAACGGTTGTTAAAAATTTAAATCTGGTGTGTTCCAGTCACGTGTTTTAGGGATTAATATTGGATCTAATGGAAGAAAAACCAAGATTATATAACCAGTCAATGTAGAAAGGAAAAGCTTATAATAGTTATCTCGAAAACGGCATTAACGATTTTAATAAGAATTTTATTTTGTACTTATACTGTTTAGTAGTAGAAAGTAGCGTGTAAATTGACACCTAATATTCAAGCATAATCACTATCTTAAATATCTATAATAATAAGACCCAGTTTTTCAGTGGCGAGTTAAACCAGAGTAAGCTAACAATAGAAGTAAATTAACCAACAGTTAACTTAGAAAGCAGGTTTTGGGTGGAGAATGGATGCGGAACGACTTAAAAAAACTCGGTAGATAAAACATCAAAAGTATTTGTTCAATTCATCCTGTATTAACTCGGGTTTAACTTTAATATCGCACTGAAAAACTTTACCTGAGAAAACTTAAAGACTAAATTGTTAGATAATAAACTTTATCGTCTGTCTCTGAAACTGTTAAAAATTAAGAACAATAAAAAAAATTCCTAATCTTTAGCTAAATAAAAAGTTGTTAGTGTTGCCGTTGTGTTAAATTTGTACATAGCTAGTAAACATGTCCGTTTGATAACTTTTCTTATTAATAAACACAATTGTGCTTTGTTATATGTTTTCAGTCTTTATCCCTTAAGAGCACGACAACTCTTCAACAAATTCTCTCTTTATGCTCGTACATGTGTCACATTCCCAAAGCGGTCGATCCCACCGCCGGCTGGCCGGCTGCGCTCCCTAGCTACGCTATTGGTTTTCATTCTGGCAGTCCTTTAATTATTTTTAAATAGAAGTAATATAACTTTTAATTGATAAATATCGAAAGTCCATTAGTCGTCAATCTTGCGTGAGGCATCTTAAACAAATATGAAAATAAAGTGCAATTCTTCTATGTGTAATTATATTTAATCAATAATAATTGCAGCAGGATTCTTCCAAGTGGAAGTTAAACCTTCAATCTAAATAACTTAAAGTCTTTAGTTAGTACGATATTAGCAAAGAGTAAAGAAGCTATTGCAATAGTTCTACAATTTCAGTTATTGCAAAATGTCTAAGAAAAAATGGTTCTGCAATCCTTTGATCATTTTCTTGGTTGTTACTTCTTCAATACTAATAGACAGCAAATACCTTGAAATGAGTCAAGCTATCGAAAAAATACACCATGAAAGTTCTTCGGTGGCAGTATTTTGTCTTGGCATTGAAACAGAGTTTTTGAGTTTCTTTATGAAAAAACGGAGTGATATTCTTGTGGTAAATTTCGAAACTCCACCATTGGAAATTATCAACGAAAAGCTGTTTGATTCGAATCTTATGTTAGTTGTAAACGAAACCTGCAAATGCGAAGCAAAACTAAAATTACTAATTGCAGAAGTTCGGGTTCGAGAATTTGTGTTGATATTTGCAACAAGCCTTGAAAAATTAAAACCTACCTTCAAGTTCTTTGCCATGGAGAAATTCACAAGGATTTTTGGATCAACTGGATCAACCAATATTTATGCTTTCTTACCCTACGCAAATAATTCAATTCAAGAAGTACTTTCTAACTACCCGGTTCAGCATGAACTTAGAAACTTACATGGGTTTGCCTTACGAACTGCATTTATTCAGGACTTTCCAAGAGTTTACAAGTTTATCGACAAAAATGGCAAACACAAAATTGGAGGTTATTTGGCAAATCTATTCTTAGAGTTTTTGCAACGACACAACGCCACTTTCACCGAAGTAAAAATCAAAAATTTTACAAACCATTTCGTGTCTGCAGTAACCCAAGCAACACTCAACCACGACATCGATATAAGCATGAATGCCTACGGAAAGGTCAGAGGCTTGGAATTGAGTTATCCTTTTAGTTTGTTAAATTGGGTCATTTTGACGCCATTAAATAAACAACTAGATCCGAATGAATATTTTTTGAGACCATTTTCACCCATTGTTTGGCTGTACTTGGGAATTACTTTACTCTTCGTAATTGGGATGAATGTGCTGAAGAATATATGCTGTGGCAGACCTGTGAGTATCTGGCAATGCTTTAGCCGAGTATATCTGACCATGCTTGGCTACTCAACGGAGCAACCTGTTTATCGCAATGAATACCGATTTCAAATTTATATTGAAATATTTGCATTTGTCCTGGTTAAAGTATATTTGGTTTATCTGACAACGTTTCTGACAGTTTTCATAAAAATCCACCAGTTTCGTTCGATTGATGATCTGATTGAACATAATTATCCTGTTTTGTTGGTCAATTTCGAATGGGCGGCGATATCGGATCCTGGAAACCGTCCAATTAACTTTGAAAGAATCGTCAAACTAGTTGATCATGATGTCCTCCTGAGGGAAGCATATTCACCGGTGCATAACAATTGTGCGCTAGCATTGGGATCAGATAAAGCTGAGTTTCTAATGAAGTATCATAAATCCATGCGTATAGTTGAAGGGACTTTAGAACATTACCATCTGGGGTTCCTGCTAGATAAACATTCTACTTTTCTGGGAATCTTGAACGAATTCATTTCTGATGTATTGGAAACAGGCTTGCTGGACAAATGGAAAAACGATGTTCAAGTTGAGGTTCGGAATCATAATTTGATTAACAGAACAGGCATTTCGAATGAAATAATAACACCACTTCCATTGGCATTACATCATTTCAAGTTCGCTTGGATTTGTTTGGCCAGTGGGTTGATGTTAGCTTCAATTGCGTTTGTTGGTGAGCACTTAATTGTTTCAATCCTACGAAAGTTGAAGTTGTAAGCAACATACCTAATTGTATTTGAATTAAAGTCTTTTTAGCCACAAATGTAAAGGTACTATGGACGAATCGAAACAAGTATTGAACTTTGGTTTGCAGTAAACATTATTGTATGAACAGAAATTCAAATTAAATTGCACAATAAAGTCATTAAAAGAAACAATTTCAGCTTTTTCATACTTTCCAAATTTATTTGTAACTGCATGGCAATTAAACTCAAATTGGTGAGTGTAGCACATAGTAAACAAAAACTCATTCATCAGTTAGAGTGTCCCACGAATCATCGTTGGAGTTATTAGAAGCAAGACTGTTCTTCTACAGCTCCTATAGATAATGAAATACTGTATTGTGGACACTCCATTAATTTCACTCAGTAAAATTTCTGAGTATCAGTTGAATGAATACTCCGAATCTTGGTCTTTTTCGTTCAATGTAAAATAGATTCCAGAAAACCCAGAACTTCCGTGATGATGTCCAGGATGATGACAGATCGGTACAGTAGTGTTTTGAGTCACGTCATTGAATTATTGAATTTTTATATTCTGTGTGTGGAAATGAACACAGTTTTAAGTGTTTTTGTGATGTAAGCTAGGTGTAGGGGTAGAAGGGGCCTTTACCAACGTTGAAAATAACACTGACCCAAGGCTTTCGAATTGGATTGACTATTTGCTTCAAACGAGACTTGTAAGTGCAGAAATGGGTCACAGCAAGCTAAAAGTAAGGGCATGCATAAGTACCCTGCAAGGCGGTGTTTTATCCCTCCTGCGTTGGCTTTTAGTCGTTAATGAGATTTTAGTTAAACTCAGTCTAAGCGGTGTCAAGGTCGTTGCTTATGCCGACATAATGGCATCAGGTAAATTCATACCTACGCTGTGTGAGCTTTTACAAACAAGCTCAGTAATTGGGCCAGTAATTGCGGACTAAATGCCAATCCACAGACAGAACTAGTTTTGTTTACAAGAAAATATGTTATTTAAAATATACTTCCTCCCACCATAAATGGGACTCCGCTCCAGATCACTGGTACGGCAAAATATCTTGGTTTGGTAATAGACCGTAAGCTAAACTGGAAAGAAAATATTAAAGAACGAGAGAGAAAAGCTTCAATAGCATTTTACACCTGCAGTCGAATTTTTGGAAAAACATGGGGTCTCAGCCCCAGAACCATGTACACAGTCATAATAAGGTCAATTTTGACGTACGCATGTCTGGTTCATATCTTCAGAGACTTTCATGTATTGACACTACTAGCGCCATGAAAACCATTCCTACCGCAGCCCTGGAAACGTTTCTTTCACTAGCCCCACTCGATTTATTTTCGAAGGTGGCCGCCAATAGTGCTCTAAGACTCAATCAATGTAAAACCTGGGTAGGAGGCCATTTTGGGCACAAAACCTTAATGACTTTCATTGACAAAGACATTCAAACGGACTGTACTGTACCGCACATTGATTTCAATCCAGTGGCCCTAACAGACGTCGCCTCAAGGGACCTCTGGGCGACCAACCGGGTCATAAAGACTGATGATTTTCCGGTTTTTACAGATGGTTCCAAGACGGTTGAGGGGGTAGGGTCAGGCATCTTCTCAGACAACCCCTAAATAGATCAAAAAAAAACTCCCAGACTTTTGCAGTGTTTTCCAAGCGGAAGCAATTTACGAGACGGCAAAAAGTCTTGCCACTTTTGAACTTGTTAATAAGAACATCGACATATTCATTGATAGTCAGGCGGCAATTAAAAACATTGCTTTAATTGTCACAAAGTCTAAACTGATAGATTGTTTCCGTTACGAGTTAAAAATACTCAATGCATCAAATACAGTTACCCTTCGTTGGGTCCCAGGACATCGTGACATATACGAAAACGAAATGGCGGATAAACTGGCCAAACTAGGATTTTGTATTGATCCAAGCCAAACTGAATCCTCCGTTTATATGTCACTTGAACAAGAAAAAGGCAGAGTTCACAAATATTTCCTCGAAGCCGCAAACGATAGATGGTCGGGTCTCGAGGAATCTATGGCGAAACACCTCAAAGAAAAAAACAGACTTCCTCCTCGAACTAAGCAGACCTAAACTGTCCCTTTTGGTGTGAATCCTAACGGGTCACAACTCAATGGGAATGGAAACCCACTTGCGTAGAATAGGCATCAGCTCATCCGACTTGTGCAGAGGGTGTCAAGATGAAGAGGCGGAAGAGGGCTCTTATCAATGCGAATGCCCCAGCTTAGTAAAAACCAGAAAAGGTAAGGACATGCCCTCGGAGATTACTTCTTTGACGAACTAAATGACACCTAGTTTTTGCCACTTAGGAACATCCTGAAATTCACTCAAAGTTCGGGTTAGTTCAGGGAGGCTTTTCACATATATACCTAAACTCTCCTAACTACTTTCCTCACCCATCCTTTTGTCACCTCCAACCATATCCTGGGGACCACAATGGATCCATTGAGATTCGAGTGCGATGATCCGGCTCGCCGTATTATTACCCCCTCTAACCTAACCCAACCTAGGTGTAGGGTAAAGTTGGCGCAGTTCAACCAATTTGCACCGTTGAATCAAAAATTCAGGTTTTATATTAGAACTTGTTTTTTTTTTATTTCTGTATGCATACGTACACCGAAAACTAATAGAATTGGGGCGTCTCTAGAACGCCCACCTCCTTAGTGAGGCAAGTTGGATATAATTCTGATGTTGATACATTTGGATTTGGAACAATCTTATACTCTTGCTATTAAATATTTTCAATTTATTAAAATTTGTTTTATTTCTTCTGGATACCAGTTGCAAGACTTCAAATAAAAAGTTTTCCAAATCCCAAACCACTCACGCCCTACTCTATTATTAGCCAACTTGTAGCTTTCTAGAAATGAATGAAAGGCAAATTACACATTATTTTGTATTTTTATTGTACAAATGTATTACCGTTTTATACTAACAAATCTTCTTGAATTTAAAGTTATTTTTTTGTACATAAATAAATAAACTCTTTTAGTCTATCCAAAATTCAATGTCCCGTAACAAAAAAAAATTAAGTAGAAAAATTGATAGACTCTTACCATTTGTTTCGAAATGTTCGCATAAGAAAATACCCAATAAATAATGACCCCTAACAAAATAGTCGTATTTTTCAAAGAAACAAACATATTTTTTTTTTTTTTTTTTGAAAAAAATGGTGCAATTTTTCCTTTGGGTTTTCTCATAAATTGAATGAAGAAGAAGAAAAACATAACTAAACCAATACAGAAACCGTCTGTGGTGTGCCTTCGTGTAAAATTTGTTTTCTTCTCTTATGCCAAAGAGCCATACCTATTTATATATCGAGCTTGTTCCTTTTGGAATATTTACTTCAGCTGCCACAAATCCTCCGCAAACATAATCATTTACAAATACACCAATGTGGCACACCAGAAAACTTTCTGCTTCATAAAGCCACATATTTCTCTCGAAAAGGACTTTTCTCGGCTTTATGGGGTTATGGGGCGCCAGGTTAGTAGTGTGTATGTGTATATACTTTTTGCAGATATTCCAAATCGAATGAATGCATTTGGTTCACCTCTCTTATCCTCATTTTTAAAGGACTGCCTCACAGAATCTATATCTATACATGTTTATATAGATTGGCTCGTAAGTAAAAATGCTCCGATTGAGGAGTTGAAAGTGAATTGAAAAGTAAGCAAAAGGTACACTACACCCTAACCGTATCCTTGTTTTCTGGCGCAGTGTATTCTTTGTAGTCAACTTCCACTTACAAAGAAACTAAGTCGTAAAATTTACAAAAAAAAAAAAAACAAATATCAAAAAAGCTGAACCAAAAAGTTGCTCGTCCTTGTGTATATGGTTCTTAAGAAAGGATAAACTTTCCACGGGTATCATAAAATAAGGGCCCGAAAGAGAGCTAAGAGCTAAGAAGACCACAAAAATTATCGGATAAACTTGGGTTAAAGTAATAAATTTCTGGACTTTGTGTCTGCACGATAGGGGGTTTAATATTTTGTTCACATGAATGGCTTATACTTTTGCCTTTAGTTTTCAGAGCCTAAACCAATTTACACTGACAAGCAGAAGTTGAACTCATTATAGAAATAATCCTTTTTGATAATCCTTTTCCTTATTGAGGATGTGCAACAATTTTTATTTTCATCCTTAAAAGAAAAGCAAGAACAAAGTTTTCAGTCTTTCAAAAAAAAAAAAAAGTTACACATACGCCACAGTGAACCCCAAAGGATGTAAGAGTGCAACTGCAAGGAAGTTCATGAAATGCTTATGAGGGCATAAAAGTTTTCCCCTAACATAAAGTTTACTTCCCGCAACTTAACCTTTACTTCAAATTTTCTTGAAATAAGAGAAGCTGATGGTATTGGCAACATGGTAACTTTTTTTTTTTATTTTTTTTGTTTGCTAGTTATACGAAGTAGTTCTCGTTATATTTTTTTTTTGTTGGTATAATTTTTGAAGAGAACCAAATATATTCTGAGAAAAAACAAGTGGAACATTATGGTTATTTACTGAATAAAAAAAAGTTACAAGCACTCTATGAATTATAATCTTCCTTCAGGGACATGGATATGGATGTAAACAAATTGTTTTTCTTGGGAGTATGTTTGTTAAGTTTTGAATATTATTTCACTTTCATAAAAGAAAAAGTTGAGACTCTTGAATAAATTATAAGAGATGTGATACCATTAAATGCGTGAATATGATTTGAATTAATAAAACGAATTTAATATGAAAAGTTTAGTTGTTTTATTGAATCATTAACTGAGGAAATCAAAGCATATGCATAGTAGAGTAACAATATTGCCCTGAGTTATTAAATCAAACGACTCAATACAGACATAAAAGGTTTATATCTTTTAAATAAATTGCTGCTATTTGTATTCAGCAGCATAAGTGGATTAAAAACTCTGGGGCCTATAACACAATACATAAAGTGCTTGTTGAACAAGTGAAATTCAACAACTGTTGAAAATTTGGGTAACACGTAACAACAAGTCTCGGGAATTTATAACAGTTGTTTTGGCATATTGCAACAAGTGGGAAATTTCACAAATCCGCCATTTTTGTAACTGGAAACAACAAGAGTTAAAAAAAGAGAGAATAAAATTGTTGAATTGTTGATAAATTTCAACCGAGGATCGGGAGCTTGTTCGAAGTCAACAAGTCAGGGTTTCTCAAGTAAAAGGGTCGGGTAGCTTGTTTAAAATTAATTTATTTAATGTAAAGAAGAAAATTTGAATATCTTTGCATTGGTTTGGATCTGGATCTCGACTTATAAAATTAAATACGAGATTATCACACGAGTTAAGTTTCCTGTATTAACCCCTTGATGTATTGTTTTTTTTTTGTGTTATCTACTTTGGCTTTCAGAAATATTTTTTTTTACTTTCTGGAAATATATTCTTTATGTCTATACTTACCATGACATATTTTTTACAATTTTGAGAAGAAACATCACTTAAGTAGGTCCAATCTTTTCCATCAGGAACTATGTTACAACTCTTAGACAACAAAATTATCTCCCACCATTAATCACTTTTGTTGGTTTTAGTCAATGACTCAGAGAAAGCACCGAAAAGAATATGTTCGTTTTCTCTTATCTTAGACTAAATGCTTAATTTTTTTTTCTTGCGGAATTTTACGACTCATCATATAAGACTTAATTATTCAACTAGTTCAACAAGTCGAGGGAAATTTTTGCTATTGACAATTGTTACTGTTTTTGTTGTGTTACAGAAATGATCTTCACTTGTTGAACAAACGTAGTTGAACAAGAAATTGTTGACTAGTTTACTTGTTGTTCTGTGTTATAGGCCCCTGGTCTCTTGTTCATCAGCGGTATGGTGCTTGAAGTTAAATCCCCTTCTCTATATACTCGTACTGTATCGAATGTCACCAGAAGACTCTTTCTTTACTTACAAAAATAAACTTTGGCATGATTATAGACTTTTGTCCACATAAAAGGATTTAATGGTGATTATGATCATCGTAATGAAAGAGGGGTTGCGATCATTATCATATCGTGTATAGCTGGAATTTTTTGATATTTTTCAAAAGCTGAAATCGTCTGAAATTTTGACTGGCGTGTCGATTGACTTTCTATGAGGCCATTCCACAATAAAAATGATAAAGTCGGTAGATATCTGCATTGTTATCACTTCCATATGAAAGTTTACGCATTTAGGCGCAGATTTAACATTTGAAACATACGAGTAAAATTGACTTAATTCCTGAATTTGAAAATGCTTATTCTTTTTTAATAATTAAACTTCTTACTATTTTCTGACCTAAATTATGAAGCCTCTTTTAAATACAAATAAAATAAGCAAAACCAATGGATTGAGGGCCTTTCCAAGTCATGAAGTATTGTGGGAAATAATTTGTATCGCCAAAATTCAGTAAACGGACCTCTGTGTGCCAACCCAAAAGCATATGGTAAGTCTTGTATTTATAAATACTATTCTTTGTATCGGGTTTTTCAATAAGAGCACTACAAAAGTTTTTTTTTAAATAAAACAAAAACGGTTTTGGATATTAATGAAATTTTTTTATTCCTGTGAAAGAACGTTCGATGCCATTACGTATGGAACTCGATTTCTTTTGCATGGCCACCACGGGCACGCTTGCAGAAGTCCAGACGCTGAACCCAATTTTCGACGGTTTTCAAGCATAAATCGGCCGATGCTGCTGCAATTTCACGTTCGATATTCGTACGAAGTTCATCAATCGTCGCTGGCTTGTTGGCATAGACCACAAACTTGACGTAGCCCCACAGGAAATAGTCTAACGGCGTCAAATCGCACGACCGCGGCGGCCAAGCGACTGGACCATTTCGTGAGATAAGACGTTCTCCAAACTTGGTTTCCAATAAATTGATTGCGACATTCGCTGTGTGGCTTGTGGCGCCCGCCGTTCTGTTGGAACCACATGTCCTCGAAGTCCATATCATCTGATTGGGGCCAAAAATATTCGGTTATCATTGAACGGCAGCGATCCGCATTCACAATAACGTGCCGGTCTTGATCATCACGGAAGAAGTACGGCCCAATGACGCCGCCTGCTCATAAGCCACACCAAACCATAATTTTTTCGTGATGCAATGATGACTCATGGAGTACGTGTGGATTGCTGCCTGACCAATACCGCATATTTTGTTTATTGACGAAGCCGTTCAGCCAGAATTGAGCCTCATCGCTGAAGATGATTTTTCGATGAAAATCCGAATCATTTTCAAGTTGTTGCGCAGCCTAATTCACGAACATACGACGCTTCTGGTGATCAAGCGGCTTCAGTTCTTGCGTCAATTTAATCTTGTAAGGATGTAGGCCAAGATCTTTTCGCAAAATTCGCCACAACGACTTCACAGAGATGCCCAACGCTTGAGAACGACGCGACGTGTGAGAAACACATTTGGGCTTTCTGCAACTGAAGCCTCAGCGGCAGCAATATTCTCGACACTACGGGGACTTATTTGTCTAATTGGCACGGGAACATTTTGTACTGTGCCTGTGGATTCAAATTTTTCCACTAGACGCTCAATTGTTGATCTGCTAGGACGATTATGACGACCATAAATTGGACGTAGCGCTCTTAACGTTGAGGCCACTGACTCCGAATTTCGGTAGTAAATTTTAATAATTTCGACTCGTTGTTGGCCCGTATATCTTTCTATCATGAAATGGCAAACCTTACTTAAAAGAAATGTCAAAAAAGCGGCAAGAAATATGGCGTCGTTTGCTGTCCCTGTTGCTCTACTTTTGTAGCTGTTGAAAACCCTTTAGTTTAAGCTTTTATTTTGAGGTGTTTGTATAATGTGTAACATTTCTAAAAAAAGTCTTTTTTGGTAATTGTTCTCTTGTTGTAATACCTTTATGTTTTCGAAATTTGGTGTGTGTCCGTTTTCGGTTCAGTGTACTGCCAGTGCTGTCGTTGCCGTCATATCTTTCGTGTTTTTCCTACATTTAATATGTGATTTATGTGCAGATAGTCTAGTTTTCAATTTTTTTTTTTTTTTTTTTTTGTACCAATATATACTTTTTTGCATATGTTAGCTCCGTCTCTATTATTTCATAAACTATATTGCACTTATCCAAATGATCTGTTTTGTTATTGGTGTTGGTGAATAAAATTTGTTTTGTATTAGTAGGTGAATGAGGTATTGTTAAATTTCTTTTGTTCCAAAATTCTGAGGCAGCAAATCTCTCCGAAACCTTAGGTATATATGTCACAGATCTGTAAGTTTTATTCAATTTGTGTATTGCACAGAGTTGATTTTTTTTTTTATTTGTCAATTTTATCAGTCTCCTTATCTCATTTTTAGAAAAAACTATTCTTGTCCAAAATATCTGTTATTATTTTCTTGTTTTTATGGTGATATATATAATAATATATAGAAGTAACAACCTATACAAGTTAAAGTGTTCTTCTTTTCTGGGCCCGATCCAGGGGGGGGCGCTGGGTATTTGCCCGAGGCGGTAATATTTTAGGGCGGCAAAATTTGAAAATTGAGGGCGGTTGGTGCCTAATAAAAATATAACTATGCGTAAATATTTCCAAGATATTTTTATTTGTTTCCTTCTAATAAAAAACATCAGGTACGAGGATAATCTCAAAAAACTGAACTTGTAAAATACCTTATGGAAATAATATTCTAATCAATACACACGATACTTGTGTGCACACTTGTGCCCAACATTCAAGTTCTTAAAGATGCCATAACCTTAGCATCGCGTTCGCTCCAAAAAGAGTCAGTTTGGTTACGAGTGTGATGATGAACCAATCATTGATCCCCGTCAGATTTATAAAGTCGAAGTATTTATAGAGATACAGCTATAAACTCCTTGGAGCTTAGGTTTTCCCAGATTAATGAGCATAATAAAAAAATTTCTTTTTTGTATAACATACCTATATTATGCGCTAAGAGAATAATTGACGAAATATGAATTGTAAGAAAATTGTAAGAACCTCGAGACTAATTTAACCAACGAGGACTCATCTGACATAAATGGACTAGAACTGTCTCGTCAAGACATTTTAAAATTTATTACAGAATTAAAATTTAGTCCAAAGATCAACATTATTCTTAGAATTCTTTTGACTTTACCAGTTACAGTTGAAAGTGGTGAAAGAAGCTTTTCTTAATTAAAAATAATGACAAAATATTTTCGGTCTAACATGGCACAGCAAAGATCATCTGGTTTGGCTATGTTTTCTACAGAACACAATGTTTGCGACAGTATGAATTTATTGCAAATTACTGAAAAAATTGCAGAACAGAAATTTCCAAGAAAATCATTTAAGTTACTAGGCACATTTAAATATTTTCAAAAAAACATTTTAATGACATTAATTAATCAAATAATATAGGTTCCTAATTTATTTATTTTTTTTTTTTGTTGGTTTACATAATTTTCATTACTGTGTATTTTTATTTGAATAAAATAAGAAACAAATATTATTTCTTGTGATTTTTTTCAATGATTTAAACTGAAGACAAAAAATAGGTAAATTAAACAAAATATTCATAAATATAAACTTACTTAGTAAACATTTTGTTGTATATCTTTTAAACTACTGAACCGATTTTGATTAATTTTGTATTTCAATGAAAAAAGTTATTTAAATCCTATCAGTAATTTCTGAGAAATTTCTAAACAAATATGTAAGCAAACATGACACACACTCATGTAATTCATGTAAGCCATTTCAGACTAACATATGGATGTGAATAAAATCTGGTCGAAATGATAACCTCCAGTTAAAAATCGCACCATCTCTGCAAAAACATGTTTATAACTTAAATGTTGTCATTGCAAAGGGCAAGATTCATAAATGATTCTTCACGTTTCTTCAAACTACTGGAACGATAATCTGTAGGCCAAAAAGTAGATGTTGATGATGTAGTTAAGTTCTATACAAAGATGATAGGGACGTATTCCTACAGAGTTCAAAAGACAGAATGAAAGCAAAAAATTTGAGAGAAGTACCTTAGTTGATCTTGTTTTCAAAAATACGCCTGGAGTCGAGGGATTATTCCCGAGTTTGTATGGTTCGTCCGGTTCCTAATCACAGGATCATCTTGCTTAAATGAAAGAATTGTCTCGTCGTTTAAAGTCTTACCTTAGGTCAACAATGCTGAAGAATCGGCTTAACAATATTGCTATATGCATGTTTATTCCGACAACACGGCAAATCTAAATTTGGATGAATTGTTAAATAAATACATTTTTAAACACTAAAAACGAAGTGCGGTTTTTGCATTTAAAAACTAGTGCTTCATCAAACAAAAGAATAAATAAAAAACTTAAAATGAAAAAATTTCATGACTTATTTTTTTATTAGTGAATTTAAGCTCTTACATTTTATACCAATTACCTACTCGGGCTGAAGCTTTTCTGCTGGGCCTGTAATTCACTCATCCTTAAACTATCAAAATTTGGCAATGAATCTTTATTATCATAAAAACACAACGACGTGGATTTAAATTCTTGGAAGGCGGAGCGATTTTTAGACAACTATACTCGAAAATCTAAAGTGCGCCCGAAGACTAAAATGTGAGACAAAATTTTTCGGCCACAGATTTTCTTCTATAAAATTCAATAAATTTTACTACTTATAAGCTGCTGTTTGATAAAAAAAATTATTCCGAAAAATGGTTATTAACGGTACTTCCCAAAGAACCAAGAACCATTTTTTTGATTTTCGCTTTTCTTGAAAACGGTTCAACTTAGTATTTCAAAAACTTCTAAGTCGATTTTTATTACACTTGGTAAAAAGAAATTTTTTCAAAAATGTTTTCAAAATTGCATATATAAAAAATTAATTATAAATGTAACTAATATTGCCAAAACACAAATAACAACTGTAACTTTATACTACTCACGAACACCATTAGAATAACAAAACTTTTTTAGCTTCGTTCGCAAAAAAAAAATTAAGCTCGTTTATATTCTTCTTTTTTTTTACAGAACAAATAGCTAAAGAAACCACAAGTAGTAAAATCTGGATTTTTCTCCTAATACAATGAGTAGCTAGGTATGGTGGCTGTTAAAGTTACACTCTTCTAAGCGCATTATGTACCATTTTGAGAGTTGCTTCGCAAGAAAACAAAAAAACCCACATCCATCTACTCGCATCTCAAAACAAGGATCAACGACAGAAAGAATTAAGTAGCACAACTGGTTGCACGAAGCTACTGTGCTAAATCAAGCACTCAGAAATGTTTGTGGATGTGGAGAATAGAGAACTTCCTTTTAATTATTTCAAAGGTTGAAGATTCTAATAAGTTTGTCTTACCCAGTTTTTCAGTACGAGATAAGAGTTAAACTTTCAAGTTAACTCTGAATTAGGTCTGGCTTAACTCACCACAAAAAATCTGGGCCTTATAAATTAATCTTTTCGATTTCAAGTAAGTAGGCCCTTTACCCTTGGAAATTGTTTCTGAAAAAACTTAACATACCGGGATGTGCCTAAGAAATATAAAAATAAATAAAATAAAAAAATTGGTAGTATTTATTAAAACTTAATATTGCAGAAATCATATTGAGTGGATGTGACTCAAATTCTTATTTTATTTTATTTCATTTTATTTATTCTTTAAAGTAAAACATGTTGCAATGCAACTTATCGCGAATTCAATACATAGTCCTTAAGAATCTAGGTAGATACACAACACATCTCAAGTGAAAATGGAAAAGTTTTTCAGTTGAAAAACCACCAGTGGCAGCGCTCACAGCTAAAACCGACTCTGAATGTAAATTGACATTAAATGGACTTAGATGCAGCTATTTCGTGGGTCTTCATCTTCAACCCTCTGCGGCGGGTGTTCTTGAACAAAAAAAAAAAGTAAACAGGAAAAAAAACGAAGCAATTTGCCCGTCTGTCGCTATCAAGTTCTTTGCTTAAGAATGATCGTCTTATCCTTTCCTCAACATCACATCGCAATGGAACGAAATGGAATGAAAATTGCACAGCACAGCAACGACAAACTGTATATATAGAATTGAAAAGCTAATGATGATGATTGTGGCTGTGGATGTGAGAGAAGAACATTTTTAAAGGCTTATCCTGGGTGTTTTCTATACGTTTGGAATATTTAACAAATTGCAGGATTACGAAGGGATTTGCTTTTAGTTCGCGATTAATAGAAAAACAAGCTGGTGTTTTTTGGTTATTTTATGGCAATGGTAAACTGGAGTTAAAATACATTTTTAAAGTCAATGATATGCATTGACTAGTGCATTTTGTAGACAAAGATATTTAAGGAATTTTGGTTGAAAAATTGTCATACATCTTTTTTTAATCATAACTTATATTCACCCCAATTACCAAATCCGGTGGCGGGAGTAAAACTTACTCACGACTACAGAATTTTTGAATCCAAGAAATATTCTCACTGCATATGCAAATTTTGTCTATTCATATGCTCATCAAAAGTTTTGTGGGTAGAAAGTATTGCATCGATTTAATACGTATTGCCTTAAAACAAATTTGAGCAGTCTCCGACTCCTCGGAGCAAAAAGTTGCTGATGCTGAGAGCATGATTTTGCTTATTTCATGCTTATGCAATGATAGATTGGTGGTCAGCTATCTACCGATTAAGGGACTCTAACCTGCAGCATACTAAATCTCGGAACAAATAGAAGATTGGCCAATATAGTCTGTCAGGCCTTGGCAAGTCCCTGCTAAATAGGGTTATTGGCAAGATGTTAATAACGTCTGCCGAAAAATTTTATTATTTTAAAATTTTAAGGAATGTAAGTACCTACTTGGCTTCATAAAAGTACTTACTGTTTTTATTGAAATTGATAATAACAATTAATGGATACATCACTGTGGTCCAAAGTGACTTTTTTTCGCTTCAAATATTAAGTCATATGAAAGAATTCAAAATAAAGAATTCTTTAAATTGATAAAACAAGTCCTAAAAATGTGTCAATTTCAAAATATAAAACGCCGTCTGAATTATTGAAAAAAAATGAATTTATGGAAAAACAATTCAGAAATCGTTGGAACGGTTTTCTTAAAAAAAAAATTGTATATACAGGGTGATTCGCATACGATGTGACGTATAGGTTGGGTTGAGATAGGAAATAAATCGTATAGGAGGGGACTTCTATTCCCCCCGTTTAGCCAGAAAATACAAATATTAAAAAAAAATAAAATATTAAAAAAACAACACACATTAGAGAATGGGTTTTAAAAAATTTACTTTCAAACTCAAAAATTCCGAAGAAAAATTGAAAAAAATTTGTTCAAATTAATTTTGTTCAGAATTTTACGTTATTAAGTAGTATTTGAATTTTTGAACAACAACAACGTAAAGGTGCTACGACTAATTGTTTACGAATTAATTTATAATTCGTTTATTTGGCTAGAGATATATAGCTATTTCAAGGGGTGCCAAGCCGCCTATCATCAGTCTCCTCCTTATTAGTGGTGCTGAGATTTAATCCAACTTAAATTTGAAAAACTTTCTACATGCCCACCATAGGGATCGAACCCCACGCATATCAGATTTGCTCAGTCTTAAAAGTCGTATGCACAACGCATTCCACCACTTGAGACCACTGACATCACAGGTCGAAAATGAGCTGTTTGTTTATCAAATGCATTTGGAGCATCAGCATTTTTCTCAGCGCCTTTAATTATGCTGTCTTGTTCCGCCTCCATTTTTCTCCATACCATAAATTCAATGAAATTGACGGTCAAGTCTAATAAACTGATATTCCAAGTATGAAAATTACAATAAGTAATAATAATAATAAGTAGTATTTTATTTTTTAATATTCAATGCCCTTAATAATTCTAAATATAATGCGGATGCAAAAATCTCTTCTAGTTCTTTCGAAAATTGAAAATAACAGAAATAAAATACAAAATAAATTTGCTTAAGTTGCTCTAAAGATCCTATTTCCACTACTAATCTTGTAAAGTAGATTTAGTTATTTTTAATTTTCTCAAAAAGTACAAGACATTTAAGTATTCGGATTTTGTTTTTGACTAAAAAAATAATTAACACATTGAATTTTGAAAACACAAAATGTACTTAATTACGTAAAATTTTGAAAAAAATTTAGTTTGAAATTTTTTTTTCAAAGTTTTGAGTTTTAAAATTAATTTTTCAAAAACTATTCTCTAAAACATCTTTTTTTTAAAATACAATACAAGAAGAGATTTCTGGCTTTACAAAAAGTGTATCATGGCGTTGGATATGTAATTGGTGTTTTTTTAATTTTTTTTTTCCGTTTTAAGTCAATTTTCTTAGAAAATTGCCCCTCCCGGCTAAAAGGAGGAGAATTGACCCCCCCCCCCCCCTCCAAGACAATTTTTTTCTTTTCTCAACCAAACTTACACGCTCTAGCTTTTTGTCACACCGTATGCAAATCACCCTGTATACAAAAAAAGTCGAGTAAGTTACAACATTTTCAACTCAAGAACGGCTGCACCGATTTTAATGATCTGTGATTTGTTGAATTCGAAATTCCCCCCGAATAGCAGAACAACTATTAAAATTTTGCTATTTAAAAATTATTTTGTTTGCTGTTTTTGAAGCTATGTTTTCATTTCTATTATCAATCAAAAAAAAAAAACACTATCAACAAAGAAAAACATCGGATTTTTATTGTAATGACTTTTGGCTTTTTGGACCACAGCGCCATCAATTAATTATCAATTTCGATAAAAATATCAAAATTAATATTTCCGGAGCCAAAAGCACATCAAAGAAGTTAAAAAATTCATATACCAGGCGCAGGTAATGCTGCAATAAAATGCCTTTAATTTTAATATTTATTTTTATTTCATTTGCATTCATGGTCATTGCTCTGAAATTAATTGAACTTTATTTAATTGCCCGTGTATAGTTTTCACATTTAAATATTTATAAATATGTACATATTACACCGTCCATGTGAAAAATATCCTCCAAGTGTACTTAGCAGTTATCAATAAGGATTTAATGTTTGGGCGAGGTATATGTGAGTGTGTGTAAATATTGGCGATATTAACTACAAAGTATAGGCATGCGGGTTATTTATTACGAGATATTTATATTCATGTCCTTTTTTATATTTTTTTTTGTTTTGTTTTGTTTTTTAATTTTTTTTTTTTTTTCAATTTATGGGCCAATTTCAAGCCGGATAGTTAATTGGCAAGGTTTCATGTGTTTTACTTTGTTTTATATTTATTTTTCCTGGCGTCAACAACATCGTTGTCGAATGTGTCGATTGTGTCACTTGGGTTTTATTATATTGGTAATGGCAATGGGTTACCCATTTTATCAATGAAAATATTTTGGATTTATTTCGGTTTTTTTTTTTTTTTTATTTGTTTTTGCCTCCTGGAACAGAGGATGTTTCAGCGAAAATTATATTTATTTGCGACCGATATAAGGTATTTCGGTGGGTATAAAGGGAAAAGGTGTTTTTTTTTTTTTTTTTTGTATGAGTATAGCTCGGCAACGTGATTTGAATTGAAATGAAGTAGGGAAATGGAACTGCCATAGGCTCTTCGATATTATAGTGATAAAATGGTTGTTTTAATTGGGTTTAATTATTTTCCATTTTTGTGATGATATTTTTTTTTTAAAACTCGTCAATTGGAACTTAAGAGTGTTTAAGAGGGATAATCGAGAATTGAGGTATACATATACATATGTATGAAGGAACCCACTTTATGGGAATGAGTATATCCAATAAAACATGTGTTTTTGTACAATATTGTTTCGTTGTTCATCAACACTGATGTGGACAAAAATTGCATGAATGCATATTTGCGGTAAGAGTAGGTACATTTTAGGTTTTTGAAAAATAAATTAACATAAATATATATGCACATGTAGGTACTTATACAATAAATAATTGATGTTGAAGAATGTGCTTGGTCAGTCCCGTTATTGGCTGGGCTAACTTTTGTTTTATTCCCAGTCAAGAGCTAGTAAATTGCTCCGTTACTACTACAAACCACAATTTTGAAAAAAAACAATAAAATACTATAAATCAAATGCTTTAAAAAAAATTATTTGTAAAACTTTTTTTAACCGGCCCTAACGTTCCTATATTTATCTTTATTAATCTTTCTAAAGTAAAATAATCATGGTTTCATGTATGTAAGGGATATTGTTTTTAGACGTGTGGTTTTTAAGAAGAAATAAAACGCATATAATTTAATGTTATGGCCAAGAATTTAGCTTTATTATAAAGATGAGCGTTTGCCATTATGTTTTAAAAATAATTTCGGGCAAGTGGCTGCCGCGGCTGGCTCGAATAAATTTCAGCCGAGAGGCTCAATTTTCGACAGCTCCAATTGTTGCGCGCGATGGCAGATGGACTCATTCGGGTCTTCTTCGATACTCTGCTGTCTGCTCCACAGCAGCAAGAGCGTCTTCGGTGCACACTGTACGGCGTCTCTGAGGATGCGCATTATCAATAAGAGAAAACATGGTGCGAAACCGATCCATGGTTGCTCGAATTTATGCGATTATGTCGACCGAATATTGGACGTAGCGCACGAAGAACCGAACCATTATTTTGGTAATAAATTTGCACAATTTGCAAACGTTGTTCAGGGGCTCAATTCCGCAAGTGTGAATAGTTTTCCGTGTACACTTTCTATTCACGCTCAAAATATGCGTGGATAAATTTGCCTATCTGTGTACGCTTTATCTGTGAAAAAGATTGCACCTCACTCTTGCGGAATCGCATAACTTAATGTGTAAACTGATTTTTGTGCACACAGAAAAAACTCACGCTTGCGGAATTGGGCCCCAGGAGTAAGTCTATTAATTATAAAATGGCAAACCAAATTGAGCATAAATCAAGTAACAGCTCTCAAAAAGACCAATTCCGAAAAAAAGTATTGCCAGATTGAAAACAACACATCTAAAAAAACACCCTTTATAATAACTTAAAGTTTAAACCTCATCCATTCTGGATCCCTTTGACGCTTTACTCCAAAGAGTAGATATACTATCAATTCGAATGCATCATATTAAAGAATATGTAGATAAATCCTCCATGATGCGTCAATAAATAATTTCACATCATCTATCCTGAAGACACTCGTCTCTCCAATCTCCAGTCTCCACATCCGCAAAACTTTATCTCAACCATTTCAATGTATCATCTATTTCTATTTATGTACGCTATATATGTTTTCCTTTGATGATCCCAAGATGATTTCTATTTTCCACTCGGCGTGCATGAGACAGAAGCAATTTGCATTTCATATATTCCATTCAACGAACTTTATGATCCCAGACACACAATGCATTTGCAAAGACTTTGAACCAGTTTCTGTTTTCTTTCGAATCAATATTTTAAGTAGTTATAGTACAATACGGATATAAGAAACTTTAAATAAAATTAAGGCCGAGTCACAGTCAGGCAATTAAGTGGGAAAAATAGGAGGCTTGAGTTCCACTTATTCAGATAAGCATGTACTGTGAAAACAGCACACCAAGTTTCGAAGACTCCTTAGGTGCAAACTACGTCTTGATCTAATTATTTTTTTTTTTCGATAAAATAAAATAAAATAAAATAAAATAAAATAAAATAAAATAAAATAAAATAAAATAAAATAAAATAAAATAAAATAGACGTAGGAATATTCTTTAAATAAATTATTGTTTTGCAATCAGGGGACTTTTTTTTAAACTAAACAATTTTATGGCCTTTTAATCCGAAGAAAAAAGATCGAAAAGTTTTTTTTTTTCTTGAAGAAAATCCACGTTTCTGTTCTTGTGTTGTCTTCACAGTGATTCATATATATCCGTAAACTACTGTATGTATCCCTTATGATATTTTGCAAAGTGTGCATCATGTTTGCAGTATCGGAAATGCATATAAGTCTTCAAGATGTGCATTTGGGGGGTAGTTTTGTGCATAAGATGAATTGTTCCTTAACTGAGATCTAGGTAGATTTATTTGGTTTGATATGAAATATCTTAAAGTGAAAAGAGCACAATATGTGATATGTGACCATGATAGAGTTTATTCTAGTAAATTGCTTGCACAAGGCAATCGTAGTGGCTTTGAAGAATGCTTACATTATATTTTATAAACATGATTTTGAAATTTGTTGATGGCTTTTGGTCGAGTCGAATATAACTTTGGGCCTAAGAGACGACAGAATCCATTGACAAAAGGCTAAATATAGCCAAATAGGTGCTTCTGGATCTTAGCTTCCCATATTAGGAATAAAAATATGCCATCTAAAAGTTAAGTACATAATTAATAGTTTCAGAAATTGGTCAGTCATAAAAAAATTTTAATGAATGATTGAAGTTTTCCAAGGTCATCATTTCCTTTTTTAAGTTCAATTCAGTTATCGTTCAACAGGTGGCGCTGTAGGTGGTTAGGAAATAGCTTTTGGGATATTCTGTTTCATGTTTTTTTATTTATACGGTGAAATGGGGTCAAAATAAAATAATTGTCCGATTTAAGAAATTCCTTTTCTTTAAAGGTTTTTTTTTGGAAATGGCTTAAGGGATATTCTTTTTCAAGTTTTTGTTTTTTGTAGGGTGATATGGGGTAAAAATAAAAAAATAAAGAAAAGTGATCTTTGATTACAAAAATTCTTTATCTGCTGGGAAACTAATAAACGTTGGACTTAGAGTATCATATTTTTAAATATTTAACCATTCATAACGTGAAGTAGGGTAAAACCCATAAAGTAGTATTCGATTAAAAAATTAGCTAAAATATTTATATATATTTTTTTTTGTAATTTGTATGCTAAGCTTCGCAATTAAGAGTATACCATCTGAAAGATCTAAGAAATACTTATATATAAGGTCGACTAGATTTTCAAGGTAACAATCTATACGACCTTGAAAAACCCTTAAAAATTCGAAAAAAAAAACCTGTGGCTGGCCAATTTATGAAACTAGTTGACCTATTTTGACCAAAAAATGACCTTTTAGACGACATATTTTTTTCAAGTATCCCTTATACATATGTATATATTATTGTCATTGTATATAAATCGTAAATTAATATTTCTTTATAATAAAAGAGTCCACAGCTAATTTTTGGATGTGAACGTTAATCAAAAATAATCTTACAAGTAGAAATATGAGGTAATAAAGCTTATGACAGACATAACAATCTTGCTAACCCTGGTCGCGGCTCTTGGTGAGTAATAGCAAACCTACAACATTTGCCTATATAAACATGGTGTTACCTCACTCAAGTGTTTGTTGTTTCTTTCAAGACCTTAAATTAAATTCCATGCCTGAGAAATCAGGGCTATCTAGTTCGTAACTACGATTGTCAAATTGAATCACATTGCAAAATTTCAACGAATTTTAGTACGAAATCTTTCAAAATTCATATAAAAACGCAATAAACTCTTAGAAACCCTCACTGTTGGACAGTATTCGAACAGGCAACAGGATTTACGATTGTCAATTCAACCTAATGGTTAAATTGACAATCGTCATTGTCAATTTTGTTCAATGAACCAAAGATATATGGATTTAATCTCAATTCAGATAACATAAGCGACTATTGCTTTTCTGAGTCGCCACCTACTTACTTTGCATGAGCTAAAATAATTGGATTGGCAGACAATTTTTTTAGATATTGAAAATTCATAAACACTCAATTTTACCTTTACATATTAAATTAAGGTACGTTTACCTACATTAACATTTTCGAAAAAATAATTCTTTCTCGAAAGTATTCTTTTCTTCGTGTCCCCATCAACAGACAAAATATAAACAAAAAGACGACATCCCAGACGGATCAGACATAAACGACGGGAATGGCAATGCCATTAGGGGAAAGCATCCCTTTTTTTCGCCCTCTCCACTTGAACTACAGGAACATACATAGGTAGATACAATGTTGAATTGAGGTAAAAATTGAAATCATGATGCAATACAGAAATGATAATGGAGAATTTATGGAAATTTATTTTCGCATCTTTGTTATTATTGTTCCATCTCCGTCAGTCTATGAATGTATATAGTTGCGAAGACTTGTTCAGGGAGTCCGCATCGAAAATTGTATGGCAATGTGTAGGTGGAAAGGATAAGTTTGCTTCGATAAAGGTCATCGCAAAACTGAAGATATACACACAGCACACTTTTTTGATGCTAACGATGATGCTGTTGCATATGTCATTTTCAATGCTTATCTTACAAGGTGGTTTATTGCACTGTTTTACAGGATATCAGTTTGTTTTTTATAAATTTTTTTTTTAAAAGTGTGTACCATTTTACTGATCACAAAATTTAATCCATTTTTAGAAAATATTGTAGAGCCCCATGGAATAATAGTAAGTGGCGTTAGACTATCAATAAGCTCTTGCTTCAAATTCTCCAAAAGTGCTTCTAACTTTAGCCGGGAATAAACCCGAGCTAACTCCTGAAATATGTATTTCAGTCAAATTTAATCCGCAAGTTAACTTAACTTTATTTACTGAATAGGTACCTACTTCTGACATCCAAATTGACGTACATCACTATGGAATGGGTCATTTACATAGTGGCGCCATCTTGAATCCGACAACGAAACTAAATATGATTTCAATACTCTCCCACTTCGATTTCAATAGATTTTTTACAACTAGAAATTAAAGTAAATAAAGGATTTTCCAATAAGAGGTGTTATTTTGATATTCAAAGAAAAATGGCATTTTTTGAGATAAATGATCGGATGTTTATTTCATTATAAAGAGGAAGGTATGCCGTTAATAATGGAACACAACATCAGCCAAATGGCTGCCACGACCACGCTTACAGGACCATATCCTTTTCATGAAATTTTCCATAACCAAATCGCAAAGTGGCTGCCCTATGTCCTCGATAGCCTCACGAATTCCATCTTTGAGGTCTTGAATCGACGCTGGGCTGTTGGCGTAGACCTTATCTTTCACGTGGCCCCAAAGGAAGAAGTCGCAAGGTGTTAAATCACAAGATCTCGGTGGCCAATTGTGATCACCTCTTCGAGAGATAACACGGTCCGGAAACTTTTCCCGTAAAAGATCGATGGTTTCATTGCTTGTGTGGCACGTAGCGCCGTCTTGTTGAAAGTAAACGTTGTCCAGATCAATACCATTCCGGCCATAAAAAATCATTAATCATCTCTCGATAGCGCAATCCATTGACCGTAACTGTTGCTCCAGCCTCATTTTCGAAAAAGTAAGGTCCAATGACCCCGCCGGACCATAAACCGCACCAAACAGTCACGCGTTGAGGATGGAGAGGCTTTTCAACAATAACTCTTGGGTTTTCCGAGCCCCAGATGTGACAGTTTTGCTTGTTGACGTAGCCTCCGAGGTGGAAATGGGCCTCATCAGTCAAGATGATTTTTCGATGAAATTCCGGATCATTTTCATGCATTTCAAGGACCCAATCAGCAAAGACACGACGTTGTTGATGATCAGCCGGCTTGAGTTCTTGTGTTAACTGAACTTTATAAGCCTTAAGACCCAAGTCTGTATGCAAAATACGGTGTAATGACGTTTGTGGAATGCCTAATTCCAAAGAACGACGAGGAATGGACAAACCTGGGTTTTCTTCAACACTTTGGGCTACAACAGCAATATTCTCAGTTGTTCTTGAGCGACGTGCACGGGTTTTATTCTTCACATCACTAACTTGTCCCAACAGCTCGAATTTGTCCACCAATTTCTGTATTGCGGTCCGACAAGGTGCTTCACGACGACCCGAAAATGTTTTAGTTTTACGAACCGTCTCTGCCAAATTTTCACCATTTTTATAGTGAATTTTAATAATTTCAATGCGTTGTTGAAGCGTGTATCGTTCCATTTTTACTTAGTTTCTACTTGTCAAATGTCAAAAAATGACAGCTTCAAAAGTGACAGCTACCGAAATAGCGGGCTATTCAAAATAACACCTCTTATTGGAAAACCCTTTACTTCACTGACAACCTGCTTCCGAGTTAAATTAGGTTCCATTTATTTGCAAGATTAACTCTGGTCTTACTCGAAGTTAACTCAAGGACTGAAAAATTTACCCTTAGTACCTAAGAGGCACATCGAACAGACGAAGACTAATCAAAATAATGTAGAAAGTAGAGCTGATAATCCAATGAAGTAACGAAAACAGCCACATGCACATTTTCTGGATAAAAATAAATAAAAAAAAAAACAGAAAAAGCAATAGAAACACCCTGTAAACGAATTTTTCCTTAAGCATTTCAGTGGTTGTCAACAGGCTTAGAATGTCAACGAAAATGTAAATGTGAGCGTGCTGCAGAGGTACCTACAGGATCCTTCGCAATAAAGCTACGACTCGACGACGATGACAACGACGCCGACGTTAAATCTCGTCAGAGTAAATTGAATTCGAAGAGGAGCACAGTGATTGCTATGGCATAATCCGTCAACGTTATGATGCAAATATGTACAGCGTGGGCAGCATAGAGGAGCGCTCTATGGAAATTGATTACGATTTGCAGGCAAGACATAAAAAGAGAAGAAAAAAAATCATGGTTGTGGCAGAATCCTTAGTTTTAGATATAGGTAGGTATGTGGATATATCCGATGGTATATGATGGTAATGCGAGCAGAAGGTGCATCACAAGCACTGCACACATTTCCGACTTTTCAATTTGCAGGACGTATATCCATGGATGGACCATCAGATGCAATTGAATTGCAAATGTAATCCAATCGAAAATTATATCAAGGATTTGGTTAATTTTATCAAAGGAGAATTGGCAATTTTGTATGGAGCGCGTGGCTGTGTGGATCCGCGGCTAAGAATGGGTTTTTGTATTTGTGGATGGGGCTTAGTCCTACAATTACTGTGTTCTGAAGTTTTATCGCAATATGGTGTACTTTTAATCTAAACTGGAAATATTGCGTATAAAAACTCTTGTTTATTGTTCTTGGCTCACTTTGAATTATAATGGGTGATTTTTTAAGAGGTTTAGAACTTTTTTAAAAAAAAAAAACACAAAAAATTCGAAAAAGTGAATGAAATATTTATTTGAGTCGATAGTTTGAACCTTGCAATTTAATGTTTAAAGATAATTTCATGCAAATGTTGACCGCGGCTGCGTCTCAGGTAGCCCATCCGCTGAGTCCAATTTTGGCATACTCTTTCACACATATCGACCGGTATCTCACGAATGAATGCATAGATGTTGGCTTCCAGTGCGTCAATCGAAGCGGGCTTGTCCCTATAGACATTAGCCTTGACATACCCCCACAAAAAATAATCTAATGGTGTCAAATCGCACGATCTAGGCGGCCAATTGACCGACCCGAAACGTGAAATTAACTGTTCACCAAACTCGCCTCGCAATTGCGCCATTGTTTCGCGTGCTGTGTGGCATGTGGCACCATCTTGTTGAAACCACATATCATGCAAGTCAAGAACTTCCATTTCGGGCAAAAAAAAGTTTGTTATCATCGCTCGGTAGCGTTCACCATTGACAGTAACGCTGCGATTCGCATCATCTTTGAAGAAATATGGCCCAATAATGCCGCCGGCCCATAAACCGCACCAAACAGTGGCTTTTTCGGGATGCATTGGTAGCTGTTGCAATGCTTCTGGCTGATCTTCACTCCAAATGCGGCAATTTTGCTTATTTACGTACCCATTCAACCAAAAATGAGCCTCATCGCTGAACACAAGCAGCGCGCGATGAACATTTCGAACCGAGCACGAATTTTGATAGTAAAATTCAATAATTTGCAAGCGTTGTTCATTTGTAAGACGATCCATGGTTAAATTGCAAACCAAACTGAAGCTGTTTGACAATGACACAAGGTACTAAACACACGTCAGCTGTCAAAACCAGTGTTGCCAAAACCAAACCAGCTAAAAAATCACCCTTTACAATATGGGGCAAAAATAATGTCATAAATTGGTGTTTTAAAATCTCCATCGTTGCCGTTGAGCGGTTACTCCATCATCCTGGAACCATCAATGTGTAACTGAATAGGTATTTCTCACAGATGCTTGTAAAAAATCTATCAAAATCGAAGTACGGTATATGATACTATGCAAAGGGAGATTTCCATAGCCCGGAATTTCGATTTCGATAACAAAACGTAGGTATAGCGTCACAGTTCGAGTTCGATAGATTTTTCAAACTCCAATGAAAAATCGCTACTGAGTTTAATCTTTTTTCATATTTATTTGCAGGATTAACATAATCTAGTTTTACTTAGAGTTAACATAGCACTGAAAAACTAACCCTAAAAGATTTGGGAAACCTTCAAATATATTATATGGGCTGATTGCAAGAGTGATGCTTTGGTGAGCGGTGCTCTTTGTCAATTCGTATTATTACGAATAACATCCAGTCCATCAAGTGATTTGGTCAATTTAGACCAAGATTAAAGTTAAACCTGAGGTATTAACTCTCGAACTAACTACAAGCTGATGTTTTTGATGTTTTATCATCCATCACTGAAAAATTGCGTCTTCAGTAAACTGTAGATTAATGGATATATGCCCAGAGTAAACTAACTCTGATTTAATTCACCACTCGGTTTTAGGCGGTCATTTATAATGTCTTAAAATGTGATGGCTGGTGCATGTAAACTATCATGTATGGGCTTCTGGGAAACGTTGTTTTCAGTAAAGCTGCTTTTTTTTAAATCTTCGAAATACATGATTTAAAGCCCGATTAAAATAATCTTGCCAGAACAATTTGATCACCCAGCGGCAAATGGTTACAATTGTTTGCTATCTTTAATCTTAATATAAGTATTAGGCCCAGTTTTGCAGTACTGAGTTGAGCCCGAGTTAGCTAACTCTAGAAGTAAATTAACCCACAATTAACTAAGAAAACAGTTTTTTTTTTGGTGGAGAATCCATGCGGAACGAATCTGTTCAGTCAAAAAATTTGATGAATTAAATGTGGTTTAACTTTGATTCGGCACTAAAAAACTATACCGTAGAGCAGTGGTGGGCAAATTTTCTTAATGGGGGGCCAGAAAATTCAAGAAATCGCAGAGGAGGGACAGAGTTATTTGAAAACTTTTAATCATTAAAACATTACAGCATTACAAATGTTCAAAATTACAATTTAACTTCTATTCGAAGGCCCTGCCATGTTAGGCGTGTGAGATGTCTGAAATTGCTTTTGATTTGCCATAATATTTTCGAATGCAGGTTCAAGCTGTGACGAATAAACTTTCAGCAGCGCGAAAAGGTGTTCATCAGTAAGTCGGTTTCTGATTGAGTTATTCCGCAATTTCATGGTCGAAAAAATCTGTTCGCACACGTACGACGACGCAAACATCGCCATAATTTTCTGGGCATGGGAAATCATCTTCAGGAATTCAGCTTTCGGCAGTGTTCTATAAAATTCTAATTTTGTGGAATTTAAGAACAGTTGTTTTAAATGGCTGCTGCACTGCATTTCAATAATTTCCAACAGCAATTCTGCAGAGTCATTTTCCGGATCTACATTAAACGGCATCGAGAAAACATCCAGCGACGACTGAATGTTCTTAAAACCTAGTTTGGAATTCTGTGTGAAGTTTTTACAACGCCTGACTGAATTCTTTCAGTTTGTTCTCACTCACTGGTGACACGGATTTTAAACGCGGAAAGTGATTTAAATCGTTCTTATTCATGCAGTTGTAAAACAGAAAAAGCTGGGTTTTAAATGATTTCAGACAACCCCAAGTCTCATCTATAAATTGGTTCTTTCCTTGCAATTTTTTATTTAATTTGTTGTAGTGTTCGAGTAAATTGGTAAAAAAAATTATTGTCTTCGAAGATTTTTAAATCAGACCATTTGTCTGTTTTATTCTTTAAAAAATCTTGTATTTCCTCTTTTAAATTATAGATCCGTTCAAAATGCAAACCCACAACTTACCCATCTTACTTTCGTGTGGTAAAGAAGGTCCGAATAATCTGCGTCGACTTCAATAAGAAATTCTTGGAATTGCCGGTGTACCAAGCCCCGGGATCGAATAGTATTAATTAGTTTTATAACCACATTAAGTTCATGGGTAATATCTATTGCAGCTTTACAAAGGACGTCCTGGTAAATTAAACAATGTTAAAATGCAACATTGTGATTAGGATTCTGGTTCCGAAAAATACCTAAAAATCCCGCGTATTTTTCAACCATATTTGGGGCTCCATCTGTAGTTATGTTGCATAGTTTTGAAATAGGAGCATTTAAATTTTGAAGACCTTCAGAAAATTCGTTATAAATTATCTGTCCCGTCGTTTTTCCGCCTCTAATAAAGATCAATAAGGCCAGGCGCGTACATGCAACTAAACAGTTTGGTTTCGATTTTGAGCACTCTGGATTATATGAGACTCCGCCGGTTTATGTGCGCGGACTCTCATAGTGCTCAAAATCGCAACCGAACTGATGTGCTCGCCTGGGCTAACTGAGCAGTGTCACTTCTATCCGTGCTTTCATCCATCGTCACAGAAAAATATTTAAAGTTTTCTATGCGTTGCATAAATTGGAGTCGACAAGTTTGATGCAATGGCATCAATTCGCGTTGTTACTGTTTTTCGCGATAAGCTGACGGACTCACATTCTTTTTTTTTTTCTGGGCAGATAATACTACTCATACTCACCATGCAATCTTTTACAAACTCTCCTTCCCAGTATGGTTTGTTATTTTTAGCAATTTTATAAGCCACAACATATCCAGCCAGTGTAGAAGCCTTTTGAACAGTGTTTTGCTTTACAAAACATATTCCTTTGACCAGTCATTGTTTTTACTTGCGATATAGGTACTATATGGGAAGTTATGGATTCGTACAAAAAATCGAACTCGAGATTTTGATCAAACTTTACATTACGATGATGGAGAAGTCAAAAAAAGTGGGTCTCGCAAAAACGTCCGTCTGTCTGTCTGTCTGTCTGTCTGTCTGTCGGTTCGACTACAGCCTAAACGGATGGGTCGATTTTCTTTAAACTTGGTACCTAGCGTTTTTTGGACATTCCCCCCACCCGTTTTTTTCTCTTTTTTTTTAGGACCAAAATTAACAGTAGCAGTCATACAAAATTTCTTGGCCAAAAAGGAAAAACTTATTTTTCTCAAATCCAGCGCTACCGAATTTGTTTTTAAGAACTCAATAAATTTAAATAGTTATAAGTTGCCGTTTAATAAAAAAAATGGTTCCGAAAAATGGTTATTAATGGTACCTCCCAAAGAACCATTTTTTTGATTTTCGCTTTTCTCGAAACCGGTTAAACTGATTCTGATCAATTTTTTTATGAAGAAGTATTGACACATTCTTAATAATATTGTGTACCAAAATTTTCAAAAAAATAGTTTTTAGATTTTTAAAAAAAGTTTTAATATTTTTTTTTGAAAACTCAATATTTCAAAAACGACCTGGTCGATTTTTATTAAACTTGGTAAATAGCAGTTTTTTAACTTTATCTAGAAGATTTTTGACAAAAATTATTCTAATACCCAAAAATAACGGTGCCTGCCATACAAATGTTAAAAAACCGTTAAGAAAAATATTTTGTTTCTCAAAAACGACTCCTACGATTTTCATAAAAGTTTTTTTGTGTGTTAAAATTAGTACGATCTATCATTTAAAATTTTTAAAGTTTATATTTTAGGTTTATTAACAGTACCTCTCATAGAACGGTTTCTTTGATTTTCGACTATCTCAACATTTGATCAACCGAATAAAATTAGATTTTTTATACAGAAGCTTGTAACAAATATAAATAAAAGTGCGTATCAAAATTTTCTAAAATATGATTTTTGGATTTTTTAAAAAAAAATCAAAATTATTTTTTGAAAATTCGATATTTTGAAAACTGGTAGCAGATTTTTTTGTGAAGTTAAATTTTTAACGCAACATTAATAAATGCTTTAAATTGGCGTACCAATTATTTTTCTCAAAAATGTTAACAAAATTTTGTGTATAAAAAATTAATTATTTTTAAAACCGCTCCTACGATTTTCAAAATTTTTTTCTCATAAATAAAGATTTATATAAGAATTCAGATGGTGTACATCGCGTTGGGTTAAAACGGATTCAAAGTATTTTAATCAATTTCTTTCTAATTTTGTTGATTTAAGCAATTTACCAGTTTAAATAGTATAATTTCCTTATATGCATATTGCATATGTGCAACACTAGGCTATATTGTTAATTTTTGTAAACTCACATAATACCACCTGAAACTAAACTAAGATTTGGCAAATGGATAAAATATATGCTCCTATAGCTAATTTATTTCAGACTATAGAACCACAATGTGGTCGCGCATAAGAGCAAGTTCGTGCGACCCAGTCGTGCATATTTTTTTTTTTAGATTTTCCGTATTCATCTTCTTTTCTGCGTCATTCATCAAAGCATATTTGGTTTTAGCGAGCGAGGTTAAGATCTTTAAATACCGCCACTGCTTCATTACATATAAGACATACTGGCTTACCGTTATATTCTGTAAAGAAGTATTTCCAAGTCCACTATTCTTTAAACATTCGACACTCGGAATCGACTTTTCGTTTTGTACACACCACTGTCTCAAAAGCGGAGCTTATTTTTTGATAAAATTATGAATGTAGTGCATTACTCGAACAAGCAAAAACACGGCAGAAATTAAAAACAAAATTACCTACGCGAACAAGCAAAACTTTACGTGCGGCTCGATCTGTGACAGCAGGCGACTGAGTTGAATTCACTCCCTCTCACTTCAGATTTCACCACGCGCGCCGCCGCTGGCTCCTTTACCTATGGGTTTATGTCTATGCGAGCAAAACAGCAAAATTAAACACATGTAGTGAAAGCAACTACAACTAAAACTACACGTGTTTGATTTCATTGGTTTGCTTTTTGCTCTTTGCTCCAATTTGTTTGTTCTTAGAATTTAGTAGCATATACTTCATACTTCTGGACCGTCAAAATATAATTATCGCTGGCTATATACTATTCATGTCGAAGGACCGTCGGGGGCCGGATTAAATGCTTTCGCGGGCCGGAGTTGGCCCGCGGGCCGTACTTTGCCCATCACTGCCTTAGAGTAATACTCAAAAATTGCTAACATTTCTTAAATTTGATTAGGTAATTTATTTCAAAAAAATTTTTTGACTCTATCGGGCTTGAGCTTGTTTTCAGTTTAACCATTACCATCGCGACCGAACGACTGAACCCGACAATCAGAATGCTGCATCAATTGAACCAGAACCTCATGATTTATGTCCTTTAAGTTAAAATCTCCTGCTATTTGATCAAACTCAATTTGGAAGGCATTTTGCAATACAAATTGTCAATAGATTCGTATTATTCCAAAGGAATTATGTTAACAAACGCAAAACCACATGGCGCTTTTTGGGTGGATGTAATTATAATTATTGCAATCCTCATAAGCAAACTCGTGTACAAAAACTTGATACCATATACCTTAATACCCTTAATTCTCTGTCTCTGCCGTTGTATCTGATCCAAGCACATGCTAAACCGCATATCAATCAAATTAAGCTAATTCACTCTTTTGTTCTTGAGATGTCTGAACACAATCTTCCTCCCAAACCCAAAGTCATAATCTAAAGGAATTTAAGGACTGTATTACCAATAGAACAACAAAAGATGCGGTTTAACACTATCTAATAAAGGTAAAAATTAAAAAGACGACTTGTAATATTGAAATTGGGTTTTGACGTTTTTTTAGTGAAAAATGTGTTAACTGCTCTTCTGATATTGTTTCTGCTTTACAAACAAGAACTTTGATAAGTTCAAGAAATTGTTATTGCAGATTTAAAAATATTTTTTTTTTGTGCCTTTTAAACGCTATTTGCCACCAAAAAAAGCTTTTCAGTGACGTGACGTAAGGAAGTATATTAATTTATTAACTTTTTATCAATGTAGGTATCAATTAATAACACAACGTAACGACTTCAATTTATCTGACAGTTCAAAAAAAGCGATCTTAAAACCACCTTTTCTAACTCTTCAAAAGCGGTTTTTAGCTGATCCAAGCTTCCAAGACCCAAAAAAACATCCCTACAAAAATCCTAATTTTTTTGTGTCCGTTAAGAATTTGTACGTACTTAGTAATAACACGTTTTTTTTTAATTTTTTTACCGCATTTTTATTATGTAGAAATTTTATTCGATTTTGACCATTTTAAAAATTTAAAAAAAAAATGGTGGAACTTGGCATTATTTTTGCTTTGATTTTGAATTCAGCGCTATCAAGGAGGAAAACCCTATTTCCTGAAATTAGCCATCCACTTCTTATTTTGTTCACTTCTGATTCTGGATTGAATAGAAATAAGGATGTTTTTTTTTTGTATTTTATCCTCTGGCTTGAGGGATGCCAAGAGGTGTTAAAAGTGGCTCCGGCTTCTTTATTGATGAAAAAAAAAAAAAAAACCTACAACCAACCGAACTATCAGTCGAGTAAGGAGACAGTGCACAGGCATTTGAGACAATTGTGTTCTGGAGTATCCTTTGAGAATTCATCGCATGAAGGCCGGATGGCAGAATGGCTCTGACCTAAATTATCACCTCAGGCAATTAGAAAAGTATTTGCCCTAATTGCATTGGGAAATCTATTTTTGTATTCTCTTCTTCGTGTTTTTGCACTGTCGCATGATGTTGCCTTTAGCTGAACTTTTTTTGTCTGTCTTTTATTTTATGTTTGAAATCTTTTTTTTGTTTTTGTTATTCTCCTTGTCCTTAGAGAAAGGATAAAGTTGTTTTGTTTTTGTTGGGTTGGTTTGCCTTGAATTTCTTATTTTGTCTTATTTTGTGGAAAATAAGGATTTTCTAAAAGGGATGGAATGAATTGAAAGGATTTTCAGATTGTTGTTGATATACATAGATACTTTTCCCAAGCTTGTACGTTATACCTACTTTATCTCATTTCACGTACATACGGTACGGTTGATATTATCAAATTGAATTGGAGCTTTTGGGGTATCAGTGGATACTTAAGTATATGGAGTATGGTGCCGTGTCATCGAAATGCAGTAATGGAGTGCAATGTATACATCTAGGACTAGGAATCTCTCTTGATGAACAGTATTTGACAAAAGGTAAAACAAGTCAATAAAGAGGGTTATCCTTAATGCACCTATAGCTATACTCCTTCTAAACATATAAGATTTAAGAAGGAAGTATCGATTTATTTGAATCAGTTTTTAGTGGATTTAAGATTCCCAAATAGAAGATTTTGTGTATCTAAATGTATAGCAGTGAGTGTATCGGAAGGATAAAATTTGTTGACCAATAAAGTTGCAAGTAAATATAGTAGGTAGGTATCTTAAGCTATAAATTTCTTACTATATACCTATTTATATCTACATACCTACATTTTCAGTGTATTCTTAGGTTTAAGTTTATTTAGGTTGGATGTCGAAATATATACGAACTAATTTTAAATATTGATTAGAAAGGAATCGCATGCAACGTACATTTCGACGGGTAAAAATTGACTCTGACTATATCCTTATTAGGAAAGAATTCAGAGATCGATTGTCTAACTAACCTCTAACGAAAAGAAATTACGACCCACCTAGAAGAAGAAATTTAATGTAGAGGGTGTTTTTTTTAGACGTGTGGTTTTCAAGAAGAAATAAAACGCATATAATTTAATATTATGGCCAAGAATTTAGCTTAATTATAAAGATAAGGGTTTGCCATTATGTTTTAAAAATTATTTCGGGCAAATGGCCGCCGCGGCTGGCTCGAATAAATCATAACCGAGAGGCCCAGTTTTTCGATCACTTTTTGCAGCAATCGGGGCCGTATGTTAGCAATGACGCGCCGAATATTCTCTTCCAAGGCGTCAATCATCTCGGGCTTATCTGCGTAGACAAGCGACTTCACATAACTCTACAAAAAATAGTCCAAAGGTGTTAAATCGCACGATCTTGGAGGCCACGCCACGGGCCCACGACGTGAGATAATGCGCCCACCAAAAGTTGCCTTCAATAAATTGATTGTTTTAGTGGCTGTATGGCATGTATTACCGTCTAGTTGGAACCAAAGGCCGTTCACATCACATCCTCCAATTCAGGCACGCAAAAGTCATTAATCATGGCTCTATAGCGTTACCCATTGACTGTAACATTATGGCCGGCTTCATTTTTGAAGAAATATGGACCAATGATTCCATCTGCCCAAACAGTGACTTTTTGAGGATGTAACGGCCCGGCCGGCGGCTCAACAATGGCGTGTGGATTATCATCACTCCAAATACGACAATTTTGTTTATTAACGTACCCATTCAACCAAAAATGAGCTTCATCGATGAACAAAATATTCTTCTGAAAATCGCGCGAACTGAACCATTATTTTGTAAAAAATTTGCACAATTTGCAAACGTTGTTCAGGAGTAAATCTATTAATTATAAAATGGCAAGCCAAACTGAGCATAAATCAATTAACAGCTGTCAAAAAGACCATTTCCGAAAAGAGGATTGCCAGATTAAAAACCACACGTCTAAAAAAAAAACACCCTTTAGAAGAGAACATCTGACTGAAAAGCTCTCCGTTGTGTATTCACCAATCACAGACTGTGGTTCATGTATCGGGACATCATCAAAGAAGAGAAAGCTGAAATAACCGTAGTCTACCAGCCGCCTGTGAGTATAACGGGAAAAGGTGACGGAAGAATGCACCATCAGCAAAAACCTTTGCAGTGTAAACCCATGTAAATTGAACCAATAGAATGCAGGAGAAGAAAATTTTTCACAGAAATAGATCGTTGAGCTTTAAGTGTTGTTGACCAGACCCTTGACCTAATATTAAAACAAAAAACTACACCACTTATCTAGAAAAAAAAAACAAAAACAATAAAACCATTTTCCCAATAAAATTTCATTTAACTTCTTAATTTGTTTTCACAATGAAATGAAATAAAACAAAAATCCTATCATTATATCGAATGTAAGTTGTAAAAAAGAATCCAAAACGCCCCAGAGAATGTAAAAAATTAACGAACCTTTTAAGTTGCTTAATTTCTAAACAATAAACAAAAAGAGTCCCTATGGACCAATCCCATTTATGTATGTACCAAACTATAACAATGTGGTCAAATCCTCTTAAAAACTTTGTGGAACAAAAGCTAAACCAATTTGTTTCATTTCATTGAACAAAAAAAAAAAAAACTTGCTCCATTATATCCATAGCTTAGTCAGTATAGGTATACCTAAGCATTTTACAAGGACAAATAATTGAAGCTTAAAAAATTATGTTGAACAATTTAAAAAAAAAAAAATCGTTTTAAAACAATTTTAAATGAATTTTCATAGAAAATTCCATATACCTACCTAGACAGAAAACAGAAAAAAAAAATTTGTTGGAGTTTTTTTCTTCTCGCACATCAAAGGGACAAGAAAATGAAACATTTTTTTTTGTTTTTTGTTCAAATAGAACTAAGCCGAAGGCATTTATTGACACTCGTTTCATGTACATAAGAGAAATCTTTTTAAGGGAGCCATGTTAAAAAAGATCAAAGGATATATGGGAAGGGAAATCTATTGAATGGCCAGCATACATCGATTTTTTTTTTAATTTTTTTTTAATTCAAAAAAACACTCCCACACGATAATTGGTATGGAGGAAAATCCAATTGACTTCTCTTGTGCAGCGTGTTCGAACTTCGAATTAGCCTCGACTATCAGCATCGACTTCAAAGTTGCAGTGATCGGGAACCACGGATAACAATGACCGTCCATCAAGACTTTCTTCTCTATAGAGTTTCTAAATGTGGGAGAATTTCACCTCTATGTTAAAAGATTTAGACAACAAACTTAAGGTTTATGTTATCCATGTCCCACTTTTAGATCACAAACAACTAAATATCAAAACTAATTGAAAGTGAAACGCTCCATTAAACCACCATTATAATGGGTGATTTTTAAGCTGGTTTGGTTTTGGCAACACTGGTTTTGACAGCTGACGTGTGTTTAGTACCTTGTGTCACTGTCAAACAGCTTCAGTTTGGTTTGCAATTTAACCATGGATCGTCTTACAAATGAACAACGCTTGCAAATTATTGAATTTTACTATCAAAATTCGTGCTCGGTTCGAAATGTTCATCGCGCGCTGCTTGTGTTCAGCGATGAGGCTCATTTTTGGTTGAATGGGTACGTAAATAAGCAAAATTTCCGCATTTGGAGTGAAGATCAGCCAGAAGCATTGCAACAGCTACCAATGCATCCCGAAAAAGCCACTGTTTGGTGCGGTTTATGGGCCGGCGGCATTATTGGGCCTATTTCTTCAAAGATGATGCGAATCGCAGCGTTACTGTCAATGGTGAACGCTACCGAGCGATGATAACAAACTTTTTTTTGCCCGAAATGGAAGTTCTTGACTTGCATGATATGTGGTTTCAACAAGACGGTGCCACATGCCACACAGCACGCGAAACAATGGCGCAATTGCGAGGCGAGTTTGGTGAACAGTTAATTTCACGTTTCGGGCCGGTCAATTGGCCGCCTAGATCGTGCGATTTGACACCATTAGATTATTTTTTGTGGGGGTATGTCAAGGCTAATGTCTATAGGGACAAGCCCGCTTCGATTGACGCACTGGAAGCCAACATCCATGCATTCATTCGTGAGATACCGGCCGATATGTGTGAAAGAGTATGCCAAAATTGGACTCAGCGGATGGGCTACCTGAGACGCAGCCGCGGTCAACATTTGCATGAAATTATCTTTAAACATTAAATTGCAAGGTTCAAACTATCGATTCAAATAAATATTTCATTCATTTTTTCGAATTTTTTGTGTTTTTTTTTAAAAAAAAGTTTTAAACCTCTTAAAAAATCACCCGTTATAGGGCTAAAAAAATATCCTCTTAAAATTAGTATTCCGTCGTTTAAGCTAAAAGAGATTTTAAATTATAAATGAACGGTTAGTTAATGGAGGTAATAATTTAATTTAAAAAACATGATAAATTTCCTTTTTTTTTTAATGGTGACTTCAAAATTAATGGAGAGTGAACAAATTCTAAGTTATAAATGGAGTGTGATTATATTGCTCTTGAATAGAAGAAAAAAAAAAAAAAAAAACACCATTAATCGATTTTTTTTATTTAGTTTTTTTAATCAAGCTATGTTATTGATTAATATTTGAGAATTTACATTTCCAACTATGTATATGTAAGTCTGATTTTTTCAAAATTTTGCTTTTTACTTGCTCTATAGGGCAAGTATTGGTTTCGTCTTAACAAAAAAAAAATATGTGAGTGCCGGGACTCACAGTTAAATATGTGTTAACATCAACATTTGTCCAAGTGCCTGATTTTTGTTACTGAACGTCATCAAAAGAAACAAATTGAATAATAAACACTACATTACCTATATGTAGGCAGTGCTTAAAAAGCTTAGTGTTGAAAGAACGGCATCGAAATACCCAGTGGGGGAACCGCTGTAACGAAATTTCCAAGCACTAAAAGGATGGTGGTGAAGTGTCCAACGAACGGTGAAGGTTCGGTACTGAAAGGTCCTGCTTCGTAGTTCACTCACAACTTTAAGATGACTTCACATTACACATGGTTATTGTTTATGGTAATCACTCTCTGAGCATCGACAAACAACAACTGTCAGCGGAGAGCACTAAAACCGTGGTTTCAATTAAATGACACCGTACCCAAATTCCAAAGGAATTTAATGGTTTGACTGACAGGGGCCAAATAAAAATATCCAGTTAGAACTGTCAACGAACTTGTAACACTTATGAAACTCCATCTTTCCATGGAGTAAAACTTACAAAAAGTTCAATCTTAATTTCTCAAATGAATGTCACTATGAGATAGCCGGCGAATTATATATCTTGAGTTTTTAGAATATTTAGTTGCAGTTGTTTCAATCGATTGACACCATCAATCGCCTATGGAATTGGACGTTGTGATTTTTAATGAATGTTAACTTTGTGCAAGTACAAAGGTAGCCGATAGCTCTGCAATTTGTTCAACCTCAGCTATTTTGTAAATATATCCCACCCTCCTACGTCCCTCGCCTACGTGCCTACAAATTGCAAGAAGAAATTGCATCGTTTAAAAGCAGTATAATGTAAACGTAGAATTTAAGTTCAGAATTGTATCACTGAACGCACCCGATATCCTGCCATGCCATTGATCTACCATACCTACAGTCAATTGTCAATCCCTACAGCTGACTATTATTATTTTTGTTTTCTTTTTAATTACTAGTGTCCATTTTGTTCGGGGAATAATTAAAAATTAAAGAAAAAAATATAAAAATATAAGTGTTAAAATGATAAAATCGTCGGTCACGTTAAAATCAATTTGTTTTGGTCGGGGCAAATCAGATTTCGTAACGTAACGTGCTACAACGTAAAGTGCACGTCGTAACGTTGCACACGAACGTTCAGGTTTTTTTTCACTCTACCGCCAGCATAGATGTTTACACATCAAAAATTAGAGGTTATAATCAAAACTAACACTAAATCGATAAGTCCGAAAAAGTGGGTTGTCATGCCGTCTGTCGGTCTGTGCGTCTGTGCGTCGGTGCATCCACTGTAATTTGAGCTAGAGCCTAAACGGGTGCACCGATTTGCATGAAATTTGTTACAGAGCATTTTTATTTGATTGAGGGAAAATTCAAATTTTTTGTTTTAGCTCATCTAAAACGGGTATTCATATTTTCTCGAAAACGGCTCTAACGATTTTGATTAAACTTCGTACCTGTAATAACCAAGTCAATTGTAAGAAAATTGCATTTTAGGTTTTTCTCAAAAAATTCACATTACGGAATTAGGTATTCAACGTTTTTTGAGAAAATGGTCTTATTTTTGGGTTATTCATGTATATCTTTGCCATGGTTTAATCGATTTTGTTATAATTTTGCAATCTGATGTTTCTCAATAATTTAAACAATAATGCATTTAAAAATTTTTAAAAACCTAATTTTATAAACAAATAAAAAATCAAACGAAAAATCAATTTTTTAGTGTTTTTGACTCTTTTAATATTTACTCGTTAAATATATACATCATGCATCTTCAATGTTGAGTTACACACAGTATTTAACCACAAAAGTAAGTTCGTGCGATCAAGTCGTGCATATTTTTTAAGTTTAGTTTTTGTTTTTTTTAAATTTTCCATAGTTCATGGAGATTGACCAATCCGTTTAAGGCCAAACTATAATACGCATAAACGAACTTTAGCTTATGTCAAAATCCCAACGAAAATTTGTTTATGTTTTCAAAAGTACCTACCCCGTATAGCCATCATAATTGAAATAGGCACGCATACACCCATGTGTTATCATAAATTTACATACATAATATATTATTTTCATCAATAAAAAAATAAAATAAAGTCATTTCATCGCCCTTTTTGGATCCTCCATTTTGATGTTTTTTTTTCTCCCTTCTGTAGTCATCTGTCAAAATTATTTATGTATACGCCGAGCGACTTGAATTTGCTTATTTGAATGAAACTTAACGAATCAGAGCTGGACTCCATTAAAATTATTAAATAAGGGTTGTATGCATTCGGTAGTTTACTTATGCGCGCATAAGCTATAGTTTGTGCGCATTGTAGTTGGGCCTTTAAGCCTTACTGGCTGAATACAACAAACGTGCTTCCGGTTGCGCGCTCACACGCGAGTGATTATTAAAACTTATTAAACTCCCAGATACTGATTCGCGACTGCAGCTCCATTGTTTTCACTTCTTTAATAATTTTTTTTGTACTCCCTTTTTAATATACCTACTTAAACCGAACTCCCGACAATAAAAAATATACCATTTAAAAGCTAATATTAATTAAAAGTGCCATCAGAAGAGATTATGTGAATCTGTTGACTACTTACATGCAGGGCCGGACCAACCATATGTGCAAGATGTGCAAATGCACAGGGCGCGAAATTCTGGAGGCGCATTACCAAGAGCAAGATAATGTAATCTGATCTTGCGCAAACAAATATGTACTGCCATTTGCATTTTAACCACAAAACTTGTTTCAAATAATTCCTGTGCTAAGTTATTTCTTGCACACTAACTAACATAACTTTCATTGTTGCATTCAAGGAGAATTTAGCTCAAATAAAACTAAAGATACCTGCTGTGTAATGTGGACAAGTCTTATGCATGTGTATCAGTGTTTGTATGTATGGATGCAAATATAAAAAGTGGCGCCTTTCTACAAATCATGCATAGGGCGCAAGTTTGACTGGGGCCGGCCCTGCTTACATGTACAAATGTTAAATAATGGATTCCCCATACAAAAACTGTAAAAAAAAAAAAATAAATTCAGCGTAGTGTACCAAAAGTTCACTTCCAACGTGTTTCATGTAGCTTAGACGCAATATTTGTTGTTTCGTTCCGAGTCATGTACTCTACATCTACTTACAATGAGTATGGATCAGGGTTAGAACCTCAGTAGTAACATTTCGGAGCAGATTTGTAAAAAAAAAGTGGAGTAAATAGGAAATTTCTGGAGTAAATTTGAAAACGAAAAAAAAAACCTTCAAAAATTGTATTTTTAACAAAAACAAAATAAATCACAGATGGTCGAATTTCTACCACAGGCGATACTAGTTTTTTGAAAATGACCAAAGTCCGACAGAAAGAAAGAAAATAAGTGTAATTCACCTTTCTATGGTGTGAATTTAATTGCATTCAATTGGCAAAGGAGAATAACTTTCGCAGCAGCTTGAAGTCCTCCATCATGTAATCCATGCAAGGATACACAGGACTCATTGTAGGTTCACATTCAAGGAGCGTAAATCCGCCAGCATTTCAATTGTGTTTAGCAATTGTTGTTTGTATCCCTCCATCCGACATCCTTGTGGGACTTGAGAGCTATGGGTATATAAAAGATGGATGGCTAGACGGACGTGACTATGGTTGGTTTTTTTTTTTTTTTTTTTTAACCAAAACAAAAATATAAAAACAACCTTAAATCAAGTTTCCCGGTGTGAAAACGTAATAAATTTCCCCTAGCGGTTTGGGGGAGTTTTTCAAGAAGATGGAGATTTCATACTTTTCTCAAGAAAGTGTCGAGCTCTGATGATAATAAAATTAAAGTTCTTACTTTGTTGTCCATCAGGGAGGGAAAGTAAAAGAGATGAAAGACGACCGACGACCGACAACCGACGCACGATGGCGACGTTCATGGGAAATAATGTATTTTGTATATCCTTGAGGGAGTGGTGATGTGGTGCATTTTATATTGAACTTAAGTTCCGCATTGCGCTTTGTTAAAGTTTGTTTCGAAACTAATAAAAAACGCTTACAGGGATAGTTGCTTCAGTTTTGGGACTTGAAAATGGCTATGAGGACTGGGAAAAAGGATGTATAATAAAATTCATGACCGTCTATAACTCAACACTGTGCTGGTATTTTAAATTTTAAATCCAAGCAATAATTGATGTGGAAGACCCTCGCTGTTAGAATGATGATGATGATAAAGTTTGAGAAGTTTTAAAATGTAAAGTCTATAAAATCGAAAGTAAGTGTGTACCTAGCTAATAGGTACATATTTTCTTTGGTATTTACTGGTATACATTCATTGTTAATTGAAAAGAAAATCTGAGTATAATAAAAAGTATTAACTGAATTAAATTTGACTTAATATGTAGATCTCAAAATATAGCAGCCAACCAGAGAGGGAAGAAACTCCAGCTAAAACAATTTAAAAGCTAAAATATTAATTTCTTTTTTTTTTTTTGTGGAAGTTTAATAAAATCTAAGCTCCTGATATTTTATTAATATTTTTGTAGTAAATTTAATCTTAATTTAATATTATATACTAAAGGTTTCCCTGACGAGTGGAAAAAGGGAATGATCGTCAAGCTCCCAAAAAAAGGAGACCTAACAAAGTGCGAAAACTGGAGGGGGATTTGCGTTTTGCCTACTGTTGCCAAAATAGTAGCAAAGATTGTCCTGGAACGCATAAAAGAACATCTTGAAGCGACACTCGATGCCGAACAAGCAGGATTCCGTGCTGGATCCTCTTGTATTGATCATATCAACACCTTGAGGATCATACTTGAGCAGTGCGCTGAATATTGGTCACCACTTCACCTGCTGTTCATCGATTTTGAGAAGGCTTTCGACAGCGTTAACAGAGAATTTATCTGGTGTGCTTTACGCAGGAGGGGTATCCCAGATAAATTAATTGCTATTATTAAAGCAACTTATGAAGGTTCCAAATGTCACGTTCTGCACGAAGGTAGGTTGTCAGAAGAGTTTGAAGTTCAAAGCGGAGTCAGACAGGGCTGCATACTGTCGCCAATGTTGTTTTTGTTGGTGATAAGCGATGTCCTACGCGCAGCCTTGACAGGAAACGGATGAATTCGATGGACTCTGACATCCTACCTAAAGCATCTTGATTATGCGGACGACGTATGTTTGCTCTCTCATAGGATCATGGATCTCCATCAAATGGCAACAAGGGTGGAGAGAGAAGCAGAAATCGTGGGGCTAAACATCAACATCGGCAAAACAAAAATGATGAGCCTCGGAACCCAGACATCCTCTCTTATAAATATCTCCCAGCAGCCGGTAGAGAAAGTTCAGAACTTCCAATATCTTGGAAGTATCATCTCTACCGAAGGCGGTACCGAACAAGACATCAGCAGCCGTATCGGGAAAGCAAAGGCTGCTTTCGGTATGTTAAAAAATATATGGAGGAATAACTCTCTCAGTTTGAGGACCAAGCTACGACTGTTCCGCTCCAATGTAGAATCCGTACTGCTTTATGGATGCAGCACCTGGAAGGTTACAGCAGCTGTCACTAAGAAGCTGCAAACGTTCGTTAATAAATGTCTACGAAACATACTTAGGATTTTCTGGCCCAATCGTATTTCCAACGAAGAGCTCCTTAGGAGAACGGGCCAGGAACCTATCGACTCTATTATACGACGTCGAAAGTGGCAGTGGATTGGACATACGCTTCGAAAAGGCAACGACTGTATTGCAACGCAAGCAATGCAGTGGAATCCGCTCACACAAGAAGGACGAAGAGCTGGGCGGCCGAGAAGTACATGGCGTAGAACAGTCGAGGAGGAATCAGCGCAACTAGGCAAGAGTTGGAGGGAGCTGAAACACATCTCTGGAAACCGCACACGGTGGCGCGTAGGCGTAGTCGAGGCCCTATGCCCCACTAGGGCTCCCCCACGGGCTTAACAGGTCTGAGGACCTAAGTAAGTAAGTAATACGCGAAATACTGAAATGCAAAATACAAATTGTGATGTAGATAATGCGAAATGATGATTTTGTGCGAAAAATAGTAGGATAAGAAATTTCAAAATGATCATTGCGAAATCAAATATATCAACAACAAAAAATCCCAGAAGACCCCTACACAGATCTCAGTTCTATAAGAAGTGTTACATTGATTCAGGTGGTGAATGATCGCGTTCGAGGCAAATTTCACCTTAGTTTGCAACACTTACATTTTTTTCGCGTGCCTTTGTTATCCAAATTCCAAAGACGTGATTGATATCTCATTCGAAAGGGCTAAAAAAGGTTCACCTTTTAACATATGTATTTAGGAAAAACAGACTCTGAAAATTTTCGAAGCAGCAACCCTTTCAAATCGTGAAATACGGTCATTTTGCAAAAGAAGAACAAGGATATAAAGGGGCCAACGCACACAATCTCTTGTATGCGTTGTGCCGACGCGACGTATATAAAGGGTGTTTTTTAGAGGTATAGAACTTTAAGTTGGCAACACTATTGTAATTGGGGGCCATTTTGTCAGCTGTCAAGTGATTTATTTTAAGTTTGGTTTGGCATTTCAATACATGAAAAGACTGACGCCTGAACATGATTAATGACTTTTTCGTTCATCAATTCAATTTTTTTTTTGTTTATAAAATAACGTTTTTAAAAATTTTGAAATACATTATTGTTTAAATTATTAAAAAGCATCAGATTGAAAAATTAAAACAAAATCGATTAAACCATGGCAAAGAAATACACGAATAACCCAAAAATAAGACTATTTTCTCAAAAAACGTTGGATACCTAATTCCGTAATGTGAATTTTTTGAGAAAAATCTGAAATGCAATTGACTTGGTTATTACAGGTACGAAGCTTAATCAAAATCGTTAGAGTCGTTTTCTAGAAAATTTGAAGAAACCAAAATATTTGTATGGCAGCTACCCGTTCTGGATGAGCTAAAATAAAAATTCGAATTTTCCCTCTAGGGAATCACATAAAAATGCTCTGTACCAAATTTCAGGCAAATCGGTTCACCCGTTTAGGCTCTAGCTCAAATTACAGTGGACGCACCGACGCACGCGACGCACCCACGCGATGCATGACGAAACCCACTTTTTCGGACTTCTCGATTATCGTAGTGTTAGTTTTGATTATAACCTCGAATTTTTTTTTACACCAAACCAATACTTGCCCTATAGAGCAAGTAAAAATCATCTTTGTTTTATTCCAATTCAAAGTTCTATAACTCTAAAAAACACCCTTTACATCTGAGAGCTCGATTAAATAAACAAATTGTTAATAAAAAAGCGTCCCATAGGCAACGCATGCAATGGATAAAGTAGCTGAACTTTTACCAGGCAGACCGGTTAACGTCAGTGGTAATTTGCACTTTTGTGTTTTTGTTTTTCCACGGATTTGTGTTGCTCGGTCTAGACACTTATATGTTGTTAATTTTTATTTATGTAAATAATTCTAATCCTTCAAAACAACCTATTCATTGAGTCACCCTCATTCGCCCCATCCGTCTACGTCAATGGATCCGTTGCAGCAACTCGTTTGCCGGATTCTATGGGACTCACCAAAATGTCGTAACACGTAACGCGAAGGGTAGCGGTTTCTATATATGTATGTTTATAGAAAAAATAACACAAACATAATAAAAGAATATGGAAGGATTTTATTAAATTTAAAAAGCTTTAAAAAGAAATCCCCTGATGTTCATTAAATTCCATGCTGGATGCTGAATAATTTTAAAAGATAACGAAAATAAAATTATATCCTTTTATAATTATCATGGTCATAAAAGCTTTAAATTTCAATGGTGGTTCTAAAAGGGTCAACATATATCTATACATATGGGAACATTGCCCATTTCCATTTTAAAGTCTATCATCATTAAAAAAGACAACCTTTCAATAACATTTTAATTTAAACATCCTTAATTGATACAACGAGCACATTACACAGACACAACCAACCTATGTATGCGTATAGGTAGGTTGGTACATCACCAAAATAAATTATGAACAAAGTTATTTCCCTTGAAAAATTACGCTACATGAAAAATCATGAAGCAACAATTAATTCAATGCCACAGGATGTGTCAATATGCATGGAGGCAACATCATGCAAACGAAAACACCCAGCACCAGCCATCCATACACATATATGTATATGAAAGAGGAGACGAAAACGCCGCCGCCAACGCCATTGTCGATCGTAACCATGGTGTTGACGCAATGTTGGTTGATGGCTGTTGCTTGCGGTGTATGAGCAAATTTTGTTTAATGTGCCTCCTTTTTCCATGGCGGATTATCCCTCTTAGTCATTTTGTCTTTTATTGCTTCCCATGCCACCATAACCGATGCTCTATAACTCGTATAACAGCTTAATTCAGCGCCTCTTTTAATGGCACATTATTTGCATAAAATTTCCATAAAGCCTACATGTCATCCCACGAGAACACATTGACAAGCGAAACAATGAACAACAACACCAACACATTGCCGTGGGTTAGTATGAAAACACAAAAAAAAAAAAAAAAAAAAATGGCGCCCAACATGAAACCAAAAGCATCTGGTGTAAGATTTTAATAAAAGTGACAAGTTACATAAATGACAAAAGCGAACGGTGTTGTTTTGTGGTGGCTTATACTAAATAGGAAATTGCTAGAGAGACTGAAATATTTGAGTCATGTTTTTTTCCCCGTTATAAAACCACTCGTTTGACACAACATACATCTTCTAACCTTGGCACAGGAATTAACATTTGACAGCTGCTGCTGTGCGACAAGCGAAATTTTTAAACAAACTGAAGGCTATTGAAAAAAAAAGCATATCCTGTCTGTAGCGCATAGCACACTCAAGATATTGTTGTTAAATTCCGAATCCTTCATTTTGAAAGACTCTTACTAATGCTTGTTTCGACAACTTGTTGAATACATAAATAAAATAAGTATTCAATTCAGTTTGGAAATATAGAAAGATAATAAATGTGCAGAGAATCTTATACCCATAACAACTTCATAATAAGGGTTTTTTTTTTTTTGGACAAAGACCCTTTTCAAATTAAGGATAATCCAAGTATTCGACAGATTTGACAGCCACAGCATATACCGTTACTACTATGCTGCCTGTCAAATAGGATTGAAGTTCTGTTATTTGTTTTTATTTAGAGCTGGCAACGATTTTGATAACTCATGTGCTCATAAATCATCTTACAGCCAGCCAGCGGTAAAAGATTTTTTTTTTCTTGCGCCACGTGCATCGGCCTTGTTGGCACTGTATCTAAGCCTCATACCACACGTGGGGGAGGAAAAGAGCTGTTTGAGTTGCAAAACTCACTCACAAAGAAAGTTGTCAGTTAACATCAGAATAGATAAGAAATTTGTGGTGAAGTCGATTTGTATGAAATCTTCAGAGATACAAAACTTGATAAATAAATGGATGAGCTTTTTTTCGAAAGAATGGGGCTAACAGTATACATTTATGTAGGTAGCAATGTGAATGTAGTTTCGATGAAAGTTCTTCGATACAAAAAAAACATAGTGAAAGTATCGTTTCAGTCTGTTTCTTTCGATTTTTGTTTTTTTTTTTTGGGGGGGGAGAGCGGGGATGGGTAAAAAAATAAGGGCAGTCTGCTTGACTGAAAATATATTTTTTTGATGAAAATTTAATGTTGCTCCCACTTTTTGATTGATTATGCTGCGTGGGGTATTTTACGGCGCGGATGATGATATTTTGCTGACAATCCTATTTGCTTGATGCTTTATATTATGTCCTGAATGTTGTTTATTTTATTATTTTGTTTACAAGGAACATTTTTGAAAAAGATTGATTGTCTGTTTTTTTTGGAAAAATTTTAGACAGTAATTTAAACAAAAATATTGCAAGTAATATCCTGTAGATCCCAACATCTTTTTATTACAATGAAAAGAGCAAATTTTTTGAGAGACTTCCTTTCATAATATTAAATTATTATAGGTTTAGGTTTTACTGAAAGAAAGTGTGAGAAAATACCTGTAATGCATAATAAATATTATTGTGCGCCTTGACTTGGTCTTTTTTTCTATTATTACATCCAGCGCAATACACTTTTACTTTAGATAAGTGTATATACTCCCTCAAATGCTTCCCTCTCATGAGTTATAAAAAAAACAAATGAAATAGGCCGTTTTCGAAATCGTCAAATCCATGTCAATTTTTTGCTTTCGTCAACTATGCAATCGTCCTGGCTTTCACAAAAAATTATTTACAAAATGTATTCGTTTGATTTGAGAAGTTTTAGGGCCAGTTTCACAGTCAGAAAAGTGACACTTAAGTGGGGAATGTGAAAAATTAATTCCCAATATCACCGTTCACTGTTACCTGAATAAGTGGCACTTAAGTCTCCGATGTTGTTGACTTAAGTTCCACTTACGCTAGCTATGAAATTTAGCTTGAATTCCTAATATGGGAAACTTAAGTGCCACTTATTTCGGTAAGTGTCGACTGTGAAACTGGCCCTTAGTATTTTTAGTATACTATGAAAGAGGGTTATTCAATCTAGTCTGGTGTTTCTTCGCATATTCGTTAGGCGTAAAGTACCACTCTCTAGGCCGAAAATTGCTGGATTCTAATAGCGACGTTGAATATGGGGTCATTCCACAAAAGGTAGTATGTGATGCACATACAGAGAACTGAAAGCTCTTCGATTTCTTCAATGCATAAGTACCGCTCATGGATAGCGGCACGGGGGGTGGGTTAAGCCTCAACGACAAGAGACAGCATTGGGTTTTGAAGCATTAAATTCTTCGCGGTTTATGATTCCCCATTCGACAATGCTGTTGAGATCAGAATTTAATGAGCTTATCATACGCTGCCGCTCTAAATCCACATCCGAAGGACAAGGAAGGACTCTAGAAACGAATATGAAAATCTGAGGGTACTGTCATCAGCAAAACAATTTAATGGATTAGAAGTTTCAGACAAAACATCATTGATGAAAATGAGAGAGAGAGTCGGAGACAAAACGGAGCCCTGGGTCACACCAGCTTTTATGTTATGAATATCAGATTTATTAACATCCAATACGACTTGTGTTGAGCGGCTAGAAAGGTAATTTCTGACCCAACGAAGATGAGATTCTTCGATATTAAATGCACGCATTTTCGATAAGAGAGCTTGATGCCAAACTCTATCAAACGCTTTTGAAATATCAAGTGCAATAATCTTACTTTCACCAAAACGGTGTAAAAATTTGTTCCGCACTGTTCGGTGAGATATACCATCAGATCACCAGTGGGACCTATTGCTACGAAAGCCATACTGCCGTTCATTTAGAGTCTTCCATTCTTCAAGATATTTCTTAAGCTGATCATCATCATCATCATGATAATCAGCGTTTCCATGACCTTGGAAAGAAGGGACGTAGGTGCAATTGGACGATAGTTAGAGAGTGAAGAAAATTCGACTTTTTTAAGGGACAAGCTGGACAAATGCTGTTTTCCATCCACTCGGATCGAGACCAGTAGAGTAGGACAGATAGAAAAGCTTACGCAGTGGTTTTGCCAGCGTAGAAGAACACCTCTTCAGAACAATAGGAGGGATATGATACGGGCCAGCGGATTTGTGAACATCAAGGTCCTTAAGAACTCTTGCAACTGCACGAGTGCGAAAGTAGATTCGTCCCATGAAATCGTTACAGGAGGAGTCATAACACTTACTGGAAACGTCGAATTAACAGCAAACTGTGTTGCAAGCAAATTGGCTTTCTCCATCGAGCTAACAGCAGGAGTGTCATTGAAAACGAGCATTGGAACCGAAGACGTAGCGTATGTTTTTTTTTGCAAATGACCAAAAATGTTTACTACCTTTGGGACATTGTAGTTTTTTTTGCCTCAATTTTTGGTCATGCAAAAATTTGGTTCGTCGAATATGGACGTAACAAGTCTTTCAAGCTTGTTTAAACTTATTCCGGTTTTCTTCAGTGGGATTGGCCTTGTAACTGCGGAAACTTACTTCTCTAATCCGGAAAGCTTCTTTACAGCTCGAATCAAACCATGAGTTTTCTTTCGGTGTGATGAATTTTTCCCTATTCGAGATGAAATACACTAGGATTTGACACGAATTGCAAATACAACATCCGCAGTGGTAAAAAAAGAAGTCAAATTATAGAATACATATTGGGCCTTACTAATAATCATATTTTGTTAATAGTTAAACGAAAATCTCCAGATTTCAGACAAATCACATACCAATAGCAAATTTAGTTTCCATTTCCAGGTTAGTCACTAGCAAGAGGTTAAAATTTAATACACGGAAATCCAGGTTTAAAGTCGTACATTATAAGTTGAAATGACATTTAAGTGTTGCTTGTAGCAGTATTTCATTGTTTCATTTTATTTAAATCCGTATTATCAATTAAAAACCCAATTACAAATCCCCATAATTCAATAACTCAATAAAATATCATACCTTTTTCTTAGCTCTTTATTGAAACCTCTTCATTGTACATTCGAATAATCACTACCAAAAAATTCGATTATTCTAATTAAATGTTTCAGTTTCACCAAAACAAATTAGTTCTGCGGTCTCAATAAATCAAAAGGAAGAAGACTCCTTACTGAAGCTACATTTATATATATGTATGTGTAGCTGCTCTCCAAATGTATGTTTGTCAAACATTTACTTGCTTTGAGTAAATATTTGATTAAATTATATTTAATCGCATGCTGAAGCTCCCATCACCAGCAATATAGTTGTTATCATCTGCCTTACAAGTTACAACCTAAACCAACCGAAACGAACCGAACCGAAACCACCACACCGTCCTCCGCGCTTGTATTTTCGCTCACTTCTTATTCATTTCTTTTTAGGGAAAGCAATTAATTCCACTTGTTTAACAATCTTATTATGGACTAATTCCTCTTTCATCCGTCTGTCAAATATTAAAGCAATGGAACAAAGAGAAAATCAGCCAAAAGCTCCAAATAACCATAGAGACCAAAAAATTCAATTAGGTGCTACCGACCGACCACTTAGGTTGCAAGCACATAATACATCTATAAGTATAAATATTTCCATCCCCACGTCGACGTCGACGTCGGCCTCGCCTCGGCTCGCTCACCCAAAACAAGCTATTTATCCATCCATCAATCCACCCGTAGGATCCGTCTATTTATGTAAGCATATCCTTATATCCCTCCACATCCACTTGGCTATCCTTCTGCTTGTTAGTGGTAAGTGGTGTAATTTATCTCGGGATGTTTTTTTTTTTTGCCAAAATCATTTCCTCGACGCTGCTATTTGGCACTTAGTTGGTTGACTTTATTTAAAGAGTGCTTTTGGCAGAAACCTTCATTTTGTGGTAGTTACAGTTCTACTGTAGCTACCTATACGAAACAACGCAGCATTCAACTCCAAGGAACGAACCTTTATAGAGCTTCAAATTGTGTTTTCGAAAATACGGGTTTCCCGGTTCACAATTTAATTATACTTAATTGAATTTTTAACCTAAAAAAAATGTTTTTGCTTTCATGAAGTCACTCTCGAAAAAAAAAAAAATAAATTGAATTCTTCCATATGGCAGTGGAATTTAGAAATAGAAGAATAGAGGATACGATGCACAGTGATGCATGATGAGAGAACGAGAATGAGATGAAATTTCGAAAAATTCCCATTCGTAGGATATTATCCAAGTGTCGGGCATATTTCACATCAAAATGACACGAAGTTACGTGCTTACTCCTTGATAATTCACACAGAATTTCGGTGGTTGCGGAAAATGTTTGTGTGTATGTGCCTATGCGTACCCATACACACCATAATATGACATAAAGTGTTGCCACTGTCACTGTTTAACAAGATGAACAAAAAAAAACCCTAATTAAATTTGTACCAACTAGAAAGATTTTTATTTAATCTGACATTACGGTGATAAAGAAAACGAAAATGGTGGATCCTACCTTGTCTGACTTTCTGTAAAACCTCGAGCTACAGCCTTAATCGGTGAAGCAATTTTCTTTAAACTTTGTATTTAAGGTCGATGAGGATTCATTTTGTTTTTTAAATCCAAAAATAACGGTACTTCCCATACAACCGCTTAGAATAACCTTTTTTTAAATCAAAAACGATTTTGAAGATTTTTATAAACCATTTTCTGGAATGAATAGTTTTTTCTCGCTTTCTAGTTAACAGCTTCGCCAATTTCAATCAAAAGTTTTGGGAAGGAGCAACTTTAAAGTTAAAATATTATTGCATATACAATTTTTTTTAAATATATTTCTTGCATATTTAAAAAAATTAATTTTTTATGGAAAATTCAATATACCTACCTCAAGAACGAGGAGTTGAATTTTTCCAAATTTGGTTTTGCTGTGTTTTATTAACTTATTGAAATTGATATGATGTTATGAAATGTCAAAAATATCGGTGTTTTTGCAAAACTTTTAGGCTATAGAATTTTATACAAAAAAGAATGAAATTCATTTTTTCTCCGTTTGATCACTTAGAAGTTATGACCACCACTTGATTTCATCTCAAAACTCCTAAACGGTAAGTATTATCAAAAAAAATAATATCACACATTATCAGTAAATTATGCGTGACCTTCTACAAGAAAACATTAATGCTTTTTTCCTAAGAGTGATCAAAATTTTAAAAACTTGTAAAAAAAAAAAATACCGGTTTTTTATCTTTACCTTTAAATGGCGCAGTTAAAACTCTTAGGGGGTACATTTTTATCGATTTTTTTTAACAAAATTTTTAGATGATTTGACGTTTTATAAGAAAACATTATCATTGTTTTGTTGAGGGCTTAAATTGAAAAGTTATAATAATTATAAAAAAAATTGAAAAATTAAAAAAAAATACTGGTTTTCGATTTTTTACTCTAAAATGGCGAAGTTGTCGAAAATTAATTTATATTCAGTTTATATAGATTATAATTTTTACTACAGAAAATATTATCACACTTATTTCCATACGACACTTGCCAGTTGGCACTTGGAAACTGACACTTCTTGGCACTTGCTATACTTCTACTCGGCATAGACACTTAGTAATTGACACCTGGCACTAGACACTTGACAATAGAAACTTGCCTATTGACACTGAGCAATTGGTACTTGCAATTTGACACTTGGCACTTGGCACTCTTGAACTTGACACATTAAGGGCCAGTTTCACAGTCAGAAAAGTGACACTTAAGTGGGGAATGTGAAAGATTAATTCCAAAAATCACAGCGCACTGTTACCTGAATAAGTGGCACTTAAGTCTCCGATGTTGGTGACTTAAGTTCCACTTACGCTGGCTATGAAATTTAGCTTAAATTCCTCATATGGCAAACTTAAGTGCCACTTATTCCGGTAAGTGTCGACTGTGAAACTGACCCTAACTATAACACTTGACACTTTTGTTTGAGCTATATCTTATTGCATCCCATCAAATTCAAAACACTTTTAACTTCTGCAGTCCTGAGTAGAAAATATGAATCATCAATTGAATAGCTTGGCAACTATGGCGCACAAGTTGTGTATTGTGTGCTTGAGTCAGTTAGGTTGAAAGCAAGGACAAAGAGCAACAATTTGCAAATATTGTTGCAGTTGCAGGTGAGATATGTGCAAAGGACTCAAAAGTACCAGAATGAAAATACATACCATATAGCGTAGTTATATGCCTTCGACTATAGTGATGCGTGATGGTATGGTAGGGTGGTATAACCTCATTGAAAAATTTAATTTTATTTCACTGCTATACTATCATTCTCGTTGCTTTTGTGCTGGATTCCATTCGTTCCTAGACGTAGTAAAGACAGAATCGTAGACATTGAGTTTTTATTTATCTTGTTTTGTACTATTCTGTATGATGGCGATGAGGATGATGATCATGATGATGAAAATAGTTTAAGCATAGAATCGCACCTCTTCAAGTTGAAAGACATGAATTTAATATGCCATTTCAGTGGTTGTATGAGCTTTTATATTGCAGGGATGCGTGGCTGTGGAAACGAAACAATATACATTTATAAGAGACTGAAATTGAACATTCGTAAACACGACCGGATGCAAGGGAAGGATATTAATATTTATCATATCAATCTAGTTTTATGTTGTTGATATTGTATAGTTGAAGACAAAGAAATCATAATTTACACCAATTAACCAATCTCTCCAAGTCTTCTAACCGAAGACTATAAAATTCAGTTTTTTTTTTAAATAACTGCGGAATATCATAGAAAAAGAGTAGAAAATGAAATGGTCCCAAAGGACTACCTTTTGGAACCCCGATGGGACATGTTTTGTTTGTATTTTCTGACTCTCTGGTTTGATACCGATTTAAAAGTCGGAGACACATACATAGGTTAGGTTAGGTTAGGAGGGGTGAAAATACGGCGAGCCGCATCATCGCACTCGGATCTCAATGTATCCATTGTGGTCCCCAGGAAATAGTTGAGGTGAAGGAAGAGGATGGGTGGGAAGGAGTTAGAGGTGTTAAGGTGTGGGTATGAAGGGCCTCCTTGAACCAACCCGAACATTGAATAAATTTCAGGATGTTTCTTAGTGGCAAAAACGATATGTCGCTCAGTTCGTCAAAGAAGTAATCTCCGAGGGCCATTTTTCTAGTTCTGACTAATCTGGGGCATTCACAGACACAGACACATACATAAGTAAAACTAATTTTACACATTTTCAAAAAAAGTTTTCAGCTAAAATTAGATTTATAATTGAGGTAATGAAGTTGGACATATATTAATTCAGCAATAGAAAATTGAAAATGCTTTTTTACTCAACGATAACTTTCAACATAATTATATGAATAACACTCAAATCTTAAAAATTAACTGACATATACTACCCCCCCCCCTTTTTTTTCTAAAAAAAAATCTACATCCGAACCTGACCTGAAATGGTACAGAATATTCCAACCGAATTGAAAATTCCTTTTTTATGTATTTCTCTCCATCGCGGATTTCAATCTCCTTTATTTCCTGTGTTTTGTTTTTTTTTTTCTCAAAAGTACATGTTGTCGTCCATCCATAGATGAATTCCAATTTGTGGATTTCTCTCTCTTTTATTTCCTTCTGTGCAAGTTGTTAAATGTTACTGTACTGTCCCTTTTTGAACGACAAAGAAAAAGAGAATATTTTAATCTAAGAAGGGCGTGAAATGAAATTCTGTGGTTGAGTGACATCGACACACATCGTGAGAATGTTAATAAATCCATTGCTGTTACACATTATGGTAAGAAAGGAAAAGAGGAAGACAAAAAACTTAAGCAAGGCAATATTGAAATAAAATAAAAACAATTATTTTTGTGTTGGGTATTAAATTTAAAAATGAATGTCATCATTTTGTATCGAAAGAATTTTACCGATTTTTCACTTAAGGTTTACATTTGATCAAACTCAAACATATCGGTCAACCTTAAAAAATCATTATTAAGAGAAGTTAGATGCACGCGACTAGATCGCACGAGTTGGCTCTTGTGGTTCAAAACTATAACATAACATTTCTTAATACATATACCTAAAACAAAGTCTGTTTAGTTACACCATTCATAACTCAAGAATGGCTGGGCCGATTCTAATGATATCTTATTTGTTGGATTTCTCTCCATCCCAAATAGCAGAGTAATTTATTATTAAAATATCGGAAAATTCACATTGCAGTGTGAACTGAAAAGACGTATCCGAATGACAAAAAAACTCTACCTGCGTTTAAAAAGGTCATTCTTAGGAAACGGTTTAAGGGATATTCTTTTTCAAAATTTTAAGGGTGAAACGGGGTAAAAATAAAAAATTCTTCAATTAAGGAAACTCTTTTTTTTTGTTTAAAAGGTTTTTCCTAGGAAAGAGCTTAAGGGATATTCTTTTAAAAATTGAAATGGGGTACAAACGGAAAGTGGCATCTGATTTCAATTTTTTTTTTTTTGGTTTGAAAGGTCATTTAGAAAAAATTGCAATTTATAGAGTGAAATGGGAATGGGAAAAATTTGGGAAACTGCCTCTTGCGAAGAAGTTATACAAAACCTCCAAGAGCATATCTTGTCAAGATTAAGTTTATCATCTCATCTTTGCCGTTCAAATTCGACAAAAAAGATGTATAGGTCCAGTAGACACAAAATAATTATAGTAAGAAAGGCCTTTGCTTGACAATAATTTAAATAAGGCTTTATTTTATTTTCAGGAAAGGCTTGCGAAACGAAAGAAAAAAATTTGGTTATTTATTTGTACAACTATGATGTGATTTTTTAGCTGGTTTGGTTTTGGCAACACTGGTTTTGACAGCTGACGTGTGTTTAGTACCTTGTGTCACTGTCAAACAGCTTCAGTTTGGTTTGCAATTTAACCATGGATCGTCTTACAAATGAACAACGCTCGCAAATTATTGAATTTTACTATCAAAATTCGTGCTCGGTTCGAAATGTTCATCGCGCGCTGCTTCCATTTTATGATCGGCATTCTCGACCTTCTGAGCAGTCTATTCGGAAGATTGTGACCAAATTTCGCACCAAATTTACTTTGTTGGACATTAAACCACCAACACGTTTACGTACTGTGCGTAGTGAAGAAAATATTGCGGCCGTATCAGCTAGTGTGACAGAAGACCGCGAAATGTCGATTCGGCGCCGTTCCCAGCAGTTAGGCCTTTGTTACAGCACTACGTGGAAAATTTTGCGGAAGGATTTGGGCGTAAAGCCTTTTAAGATACAGCTGGTGCAAGAACTAAAGCCAGCCGACCTACCACAACGCCGAATTTTTGGTGAATGGGCTCTTGGAAAGCTGGCCGAGGATCCGCTTTTTTATCGAAAAATTGTGTTCAGCGATGAGGCTCATTTTTGCTTGAATGGGTACGTAAATAAGCAAAATTGCCGCATTTGGAGTGAAGATCAGCCAGAAGCATTGCAACAGCTACCAATGCATCCCGAAAAAGCCGCTGTTTGGTGCGGTTTATGGGCCGGCGGCATTATTGGTCCTATTTCTTCAAAGATGATGCGAATCGCAGCGTTACTGTCAATGGTGAACGCTACCGAGCGATGATAACAAACTTTTTTTTGCCCGAAATGGAAGTTCTTGACTTGCGTGATATGTGGTTTCAACAAGACGGTGCCACATGCCACACAGCACGCGAAACAATGGCGCAATTGCGAGGCGAGTTTGGTGAACAGTTAATTTCACGTTTCGGGCCGGTCAATTGGCCGCCTAGATCGTGCGATTTGACACCATTAGATTATTTTTTGTGGGGGTATGTCAAGGCTAATGTCTATAAGGACAAGCCCGCTTCGATTGACGCACTGGAAGCCAACATCCATGCATTCATTCGTGAGATACCGGCCGATATGTGTGAAAGAGTATGCCAAAATTGGACTCAGCGGATGGGCTACCTGAGACGCAGCCGCAGTCAACATTTGCATGAAATTATCTTTAAACATTATCGAATTTTTTGTGTTTTTTTTTTTAAAAAAGTTCTAAACCTCTTAAAAAATCACCCGTTAGAAGCGATCTAGTGTTACATGCTGCATTAGGTACTTATAAAGAAACTCACTGAAACTTTAACCAATAAATGTATGTATTACCTTACATATACTTATACCTACCTATACCTATAGAAACATCAGAAATAAGGGAGCACCTTCCAGCAAAATGATGTTTTAAATTTTGTTTAAATAAACATTTTTGAGTTTCAGCTTTCTATCCAATAGATATCCAATAAAAAAAAAAACCCTCCCCAAACAAAGCACGAATAAATTTTGTATAGGTTAGGTATGTTGTTAACCAGCATCCAATTACGCTCCCGAAACATGCAAATAAATTTTTGAATTCCACTGAACATTCTGCAAATATTCATGCTTACCAGTAAAATGCTAAAAAAATTCAAAACATAAACTAAGCAAAGATATAGGTATAAGAGAGATAGAGACACACAAAGCAATAACATAAAATCCCTCCGCACAGTAGGTAATTATTTTTGTTTCCGGTAAACAAGCACTTTTGGTAATAATAATAATGAATTTCTAGTTTCAACGTATCCTGGTGGTGTTCGCAAACAAATACAAAATATAGGTTCTTCTTCTTCTTTTATAAAATTCACACTGCGATTAACTTGATTGTGATCACTTGCTCAATAAGATCAAATCTGACATATTTTGGATCCGCGTATTTATTTGCCATTCACTCTGTGCATCAGTGTATGGATCTCTGCCACCAAATGTCAGAAGTGTCAGTGTGAAATTAAAAAAAAAAAAACAAAAAACAATCTGACAGCACTCCCTGGTTGGAAAACAAAACCAAATGCCGAAGGCACGAAGGCGAGCCAAAAAAGTCGTGTGTTTAATAATAGTGATTAATATGTAATAAAATTAGTTTTTTTGTATCAAACACTTGAAAAAATTTTCACTAAAATGTTTAAACACTAATTAATACGTAATTCGATCGCAAATTTAAGTTTTCAGTTCCAAATACAAAAATAATCAAATGACCGGATTTTTAACACTGCCAAGAGAATGTAAATATTTTCCAACCAGGGACTTTTTTGTTGTTGTTTTAGATGTAAAATTAGAAAGAAAAAAGACAAAGACAAATCTTGGAAGACCTCTATTGTTATGAGTTCATCTCAATGATCTCTATAATACACTGGATAGTGGATTTGGATTCCCTTTATGTATAACAGTTTTTTTTTTTACTCCAATTGAAGATGACATTTTGAAGGTGTCCTGGTGCCAAGCGCACCTTTTGACGTCTGTCTTTACAAAAAAAAATGTAATTTGACGTACATTTTTGGGTTCACTGGCTGAACACAGTACGAGCGTCAGGACGCACGGCAGGGCGTGCGTGCACATGACCGTGATTGTAAAACTTGTGTCGAATTTCTTTCAACCATTTCAAATGGCTTATTTTTGTATGTGATGGTGTGAGTTCTATTTGACAGGAATTTGAACACAAAAAATAATGCTTCTACAAACTCACAACAAATATTTCAAAGTGCATTTAATAAACCATTTCCCTTTGATAAGATTAAATAAAAATTTATTTTAGTGAATAGATGCAATACAAAGAAAAATTGTACGTGTACCCAAACAACAGAAAATTTTTTTTGTAATGACAGACGTCAAAAGGTGCGTTTGGCACCAGGACACCTTCAAAATGTCATCTTCAATTGGAGTCAAAAAAAAATGTCATACATAAAGGGAATCCAAATCCAATGAAAAGAAGCAGAAATTCAAAGTACGAACTTCTAAAAATCCTACAAAGAATACACCGGCTCGCGGCGGCGGCACAATGTTCGCCTTTAAAGATTTGGAATCCAAACTGATATTTTTTATTCTTCGCAAACCAATCAACGCAAATGTTTGTTTATTGATTTGATTGAAATTGTTTAATATAATACGTGAATATTTGAATTATTGAATTTGTCTAGAAAAGTTAATCTTTTTCACTAAACAAATTGATTTTTTCGTAAAACAATCGATTTTTTGGTTAGAAGGACTTCGACACTTTGTCTGTTTGGTATAGTTTTTTTTCAGTAAAATGTGTAAAGCCTGTCAAAACACCAAACTAGAAACGAATTTCTCAAAAATGGGGAAACTTGCAAGAAAATTAAAAAAATGCATTAAACCACTTTTGTGTACAAAACGTCAAAATCTCACTCCTCACACAAACAATCACATTCAAAAAGTCCAGTTTTGTTGACAATTTATTTAAGTCTAATTAAAAAAAAAAAATATCTTAATTATGTATTTTTTCAAGTGATCATTTTGACGTGCAGCAGTCGTAAAAACAAAACAAAAATCTTTGCTCGTTGAAGTATTAATTAGAAACTTTTCACTCACAAAATATAAATCTTATTAGGAAAATGCCTCCAATTAAAACAATTGGATTCCGTAGGATTTAAGTGCCAAAGATAAGGTACAGACAGAGAGAACAGATATCACAAAAGAAAACGTCAAAAAAAATGAACAATCTCAAGCAAAAAATCCTTACTTTCTTCTCCATCTTTTTTTCACCATGAAGTGTGAGTGAGATAAAGTACAGAGACGCCAAAAAAAAGTCGAAGAAGACAGTCCAATGTGAACACCGTTCTATAACGATATTTTATATATTTTAACATTATAAGATAAGGACGCGCGCGAAGCAGGACTATTCAGTGCCGAACTTTCACCGTTGGACACTTCACCACCAGATTTTCACAACCAGACTTTTAGTGCTTGGAATTTTCGTTACAGCGGTTTCCCCATTGGGTAGTTCACGGTCGTTCTTTCAACACTAGACTTTTAAACGCTACCTGCAGATAGGTATGCAGTGTTCATTATTCTTTTTCTTTTGGGATAAAAATGTGGTTAGTCACAATAGGACAGAGATTTTTTGCCAAGACTGCTCTTAAACGATGCAATTTCTTTTTGCGATTTTTAAGCACGTAGGCGAGGGACGTATGTGGTGGCCGGGGTAAACGAAATTGCATTTACGAAAAAACTAGTTTCTTATCGTTTCTTATCTTTTGAAATTGCTTATTAAAACTTAAGATAATTTTATGCATTGCAATGTAAAATGAAGTCTTGCTAAACAACCGAATTTCTGTACCTATATGTTGCAATTTTCATAAAGATCAATTTGCTATTATTTAGTGCGTTTAAAAAATAAAAAAAATTGCCTCCCACCAGTAAAAAATAGTGTTATTAAATGATTTTATAATGCTTTCGATCATTTATTTTTAATTTGTCATTTTTTTGCAAAAGTTTCTGTTTTGCACAATTTCCTAAATAAAATGCAAATGTATAATTAATAAGCCGAAAAAAAGACACGATTTGTTATTTTTGTTATTCAACACAATATAAATGAATTCTTATTGTGAATTAACCATTTCAACCAAAAACTACCCTACTTTGCCAATACGAAAATAAAATATCCAGCCACGAAAAATCTGACACCTAAACGGGCGGCACTAAAATATTGAGCACTTAAATGGCAGCACTTAAATATCCAACACTGAATCGCCGGTGGTGAAGTGTCCGGCTATCAATTTTCGGTGGCAAATAGTACCGTACCGGGACGCGCGCCATGACTAGCGTGTATTGTGTTCAGCCACTTTGACAAAAAAAAGTTATACTGTTATACAAACCTGGTGCAAAGCGCACCTTATATCAATCACAGATTAGCCATATGAAGATGAGAATGTTTCGTATGTTTCACCCTCCAAAACCCATTTGTTTACATTGTTGTATTTGTAATTTCATCCCGCGTCGATGAATAGATGTGAATTGCAATAAAAATTTAACCAGGTTTGTGAAGATCCCTACTGTCTATGTGTGAGGTTTTTTTTTACACACATTCTCATTTTTTATCTGATAACTGCTGGGATTCTCATCTTCATGTGGCTAATCTGTGATATCAATCTTCATTTTGAGTCATTTTGTTTGTATGAATACGCTATCCAGTGTATTATAGAGATCAGTGGTTCATCTTTATACATCGAGTTAAAGCATACAAGGGTTTACTTCAAATTTAAATTTTTACCAAAAATTGTAATAAAACCCTCGAAAATTCTCAATTATTCATTTAAAACATTTTGTTCCATGTAATTCCCTAGACTCTTGGGATTCTCCAAATCGACGTTAATTATTTTGAATTACATTTTGTTTTTATAAAGACTAGGGTTGAATAAGAATTCAAAAACCTAACGGAATTATGGTATTGGTTGGATTGATTTTGTTCAAATGGTAGGCTATGGGCACGTATTTCTAAAAAATACCAACCCTGTGATTTTTTAAAAAAATGGGGTTGTTAAATCAAGTGACGTGGAATGTATACAAAAAACTCACTGTTAAAATATTTAGTAAATGTTAATTATTTATGTATGGAAACTTTTATTTTTGTTTGTATTTATTTACCTACTCATTTATTTTCCATTATCAATTCGGTTGTTGTTCATATTTTTTACAGCTCTTTTTGAGTAGTGCCAACGAAATTTGAGCTTAATAGTTATAAAACATCGCTTTTTATATAGATTGATCTGCTTAATTTTAAATGAATGTAGAGTTAGGTGGATAATTTGCCGTTAATTATTTGTGAACATTTCTTTTTTTTATCCTGTATTTTGCGGAATCAAATAATTTTAATATTTGCTGTCAAACCCCAATTATATACATATGTAGATGAAATTGTTTTTTTTTTATTATAATACTCAAGTTTACGCTTAGATAATACATAAACATAATGGGTGTTTTTGATGTGTAAGCATCTACGCTGGCGGTAGAGTGAAAAAAATAACGTGAACGTTCGTGTGCAACGTTACGTCGTGCAAGGTTACGATCTGCATACTAGGATGGGTGCGTTCAGTGAAAAAAATCTTAAGATCCACTTCAAGCAAAAACAAGTCCGTTTTGGATCCGCGCACGTTGATGTTTACACATATTAACCGTGAGTCTCGGCACTCACATAATTTTTTTTTAAAGATATAGAACTTTGAAATGGAATAAAAGAAAGATGATTTTTATAAATTGACATGAAATTTACTTTATTCGAAAGATAATCTTCTGGGCATTATAATTTAAATATGATTTCTGGCATGTGACCGCCACGGCTAGCTCGGACGTAGTCTTATCTGGAGGTCCAATTTTCGATGACTTTTTCCAAAATTTGTGGCCCTATATTGGCAATTACGCGGCGAATGTTGTCCTCCAAGTGGTCAGTCGTTTCGTGCCTATCAGCGTAGACTAGTGACTTCACATATCCTTCAATAAATCAATTGTGGCACGAGCTGTGTCCTGTGTGACATGTTGCGCCGTCTTGTTGAAACCACAGCTCCTGCACATCATGGTTGTTCAATTGATGAACGAAAAAGTCAGTAATCATGACTCTATAGCGGTCATCATTATTGACTGCAACGTTCTGGCCAGCATCGTTTTTAAAGACCACCAAGCCATAGAGCACACCAAACAGTCAGTTTTTGTGGATGTAACGGTGTCTCAGCACTTCAAATACGGCAGTTTTGTTTATTGACGTATCCATTCAACCAAAAGTGAGCTCCATCGCTAAAAAAAATTCGCTTATTTAAATTGGAATCAACGGCAATCTTGTGTTGGGCACACTTGGGCACAATTTAGAAGCGTCGCGTCGTTCAGGCGGCAGTCTATTCATGTGGAAATGCCAAACCAAATTAAAAATAAATCACTTGACAGCTGACAAAATGGCCGCCAGTTAAAATAGTGTTGCCAACTTAAAGTTCTATACCTCTAAAAAAAAACACCCTTTTTTGTAAAACGTCCTTTCCTTTCTTTTTTAAATTTCGAACGCAAATATGGATGAAGATTAGTCCCCTCTCAAACGAAGACTCAAGTTATTGGCGATTTGTTGAGGTTTTCTTTTAACTTCACCTAAAATCTCTTGTTCCTTTCACACGGAGAAACAAAATCTTAAGAGATTTTTTATAGTTTCCGTATAAATTTGAACGCACACTACGTTAAGTGTGAAAGGGAATGTCAAACAAATCTCCTCAAATCGTTGACCGAAGTTGACTGAAAGTTTCTGGAAACTCAGTTTCCTCGTGTGAAACTGAGTTTCACCAAGAAAATGGAGAATATTTGACTGAAAAACTGGTGATTCATTTGAGCCCTATGAAATTTAATCCGATCGATGGTCACTTTAATTCGGCAAATAATCTTAAACATCAAAAATTCCCCAAACCCAACTTAAACACTTCAAAACGTCAACGAAACTTTCGCCGATCTTAATTACATAATTTATATGGAGATTATTAAGAGTATACCCTACCCACACTGGCGTGATGCGAATGTTTGAACATTCTTCGGCCGTCGCATATTCGCTGCGAATGTTTCGTGTCGGTTTGGGAGAGCCTTTAGTCTTGAAATGGTTGTTTACATAAAATGACGTGAGTGTGTGAGAAACTCTGGGTTCTGTTCTAAAATCAAAATAAAAACCATTCTCTCTTCTTTTCAGGAGGAGGAATATGTCTCTGGGTTATCAGTTGAAAAATCCATTTGAGTGAAAGATTAGAATCTTGATCAGAATCTTGAAGAACTCCAGCTTTGACTTGCCTTTTCCCTAACAGCAATAAACTCAATACAAAGCTTGTAAATATTTCGACTATATTCTATGTGAATTGTCAAATTAGAACGAAAAACTAGATCTATTGTTCCATAAGGTAAAAACCACTAGAAAATTTTTACTACTCGTTTAGCCTGCAACAAGATATACACTAAAGCAAACCTTTTACAGTTCGTTTTTGTCAAGATTGAATTTTAAAGAATTCTGGAATCGGTTGCCTGATGCAAGTAAAAAAAATTGTATTTAATTTTCAGCAATCGAATCGCCTGGAAGAATTCTTTGTTATCTTGTTTTTCTTTTTATTTTTTTTATATTTATTTAAATTTAATGTATTTGTTCTATATTAAAATTAATTTATACTTTTTAATTTAATGTTTTTTTTTTTTTTCATTTTTAGATTTGAAAACGTAATTTTTTTTGTTTTGTTTACAATAAATAAAAATATAACAATGTATAAAAGATATTGGATTTATTTCATTTTGAAATGAACAGAAATGATTAAAGAAAAATAAATATATCTAAAAAGAAAAAGGAATATCGAGAGAGAGAGTTTTCTTGTTGTTGTTGTTGTTGTTGTTTTTGTTGATGTTGTTTTTGTTTCTTCTTTTTTGTTGTTTTTCTTTCTTGTTAAAAATAGTGAGTGTTTTCATTGGTGAGAGTGAAAGAGAGAGAGAGAGAGTTCTTTTCGGTGTGAAGAGAGTTTTTTTTTATGAGTTGATGTTGTTGTTGTTTTTTTTTTGTTTTAATTTTATATTGAGTGAGTTAAAGAGAGAGAGAGAGAGCGTATATGTTAAGTAAAAATAAAATATTTATTCTTCCTCTTCTTCCTCCTCCTCTTCTTCTTCCTCCTCCTCTTCTTCTTCCTCCTCTTCTTCCTCTTCCTCCTCCTCTTCCTCCTCCTCTTCTTCCTCTTCTTCCTCAGCAACCTCCTCTTCTATCTCCTCCTCATCTTCGATAATATCTTCATCGGCCTTAGCGTCCTCCTCACCCTCGGGGGTTTCTGGATCTCCAGCTTTTCTGCCTGGTCGTTCACCGAACCATTTGGGCAGTTTGGCTAAGGGTAAACAAAAGCAAACGAAATTCATTAGTTTATTTAAATCTTGAGTGCGTTGGACTAGGGGTTAGAAAAATATGGTAGAGGAACGACAAGCAGGATGGGATCCTTCAAAACATACATGGCATACCTTTCTGGCGACCAGAGTACTGTTCTTTCTTTTCATGCCACAGCTTCTCGTTGACATCCTTGGTGATAGCATCAAAGCCCTGAGCAACATGAAACAGAAACATAGAAATAGGTTTGTTTTTTTGTGTTAGGGGTGAATGTATTTATATGTATATTTTGTATTTAGTATGTATAAATGCGTGTGTTGTGTAGTATAAAGTAGGTACATCAAAAAAAAAAAAAAAGTTACCAAAAGAACGAGGTTACAGGTACATTATGCTGTTTTATGCTTTAATTTTGAATGCGATATAAATGTGTTCGTTTTTGAAGGATTTAAAATAGGTAGCAGACTTAGGCTGTGTGTGAATAAGTTTTCTACATTTTAGTGAACATTTCTAGTATACTTTTAGTATTAAAAATCTCGTAAAAAGTATTAAATTCTGTACTAAAAAAGTAGTAAATACTTAATGAATTCAAAATGATTGGTTTTCGGGATTTTGTAACTGGAGGTTTTTGTATTTAGAATTTTGGACGTTATGTTCCAAGAAAAGTTCTTGATATTTGTTCATTCAAGAATTTAAGAAGAACTTTGACTTTTGGAGCAGATGATCCATTTTGTAAGAATAAAATCAATGATTACTTGCATATTCACGAGAATCTGCTCAAATTCTTATAAGGAGCACGAGCACTTGCTTTGAGTAAGTTCTCAGTTGTGTAAATGTTGAGCAGTATTTTTAAACATGTTTCAGGACGATCCATGTTTAAATTACAAATTTTGGGTAATAATAATTAATCTAGTAGGTCTACTCTTAAATTACTGAGGGTTTATTTCGAAAACATTGGAACAAGTTTTTTGGGACCGCCCTTTCTTAACTTAAGATAGGTAGTAGCTACTAAATCTTACTGCCAACTATTAAGGCTTGGTGAATAGGTTTATAAGCCTCTCAATTTTATTAGAGCTCGACAATTACCGCTCTTAGAGACCAGAGATCAACAAAGTTGAGGGGCAAGTATAGGTAGCTGCGATGCAGGGATCTTCTGTTCATTGTATGTATTAGGTGCTGTTTATATTAGGAAGATTGAGTCCTATATCACGGTGGCAGTATGAGTTCTTCCCTACTATTTATTTTTTTTGCAATATCATTTGTGTTTTAGTGTTGTATGAAATGTTTTTTTTTTTTTTAATTTAATTTTAGAATGTAAACATTTATAGAAAAAAGAAGACAGCACGAAAACGGATAAAGTAAGTATAGATATTGAAGGAACATTCAAACCTGTTATATTGTCCTTGAGGCTTACTTAATATAGATGGAATATTGATTCCCGCAGTATAAGTCTAAAATACTTATCAAATAGTACACAATAAACATATTGGAATCTGATAATTTTTGGGAAATAACATAATTTCGAAATTAAACGAAACAATTTGTATAGGAAAGTATTATAACAAAGAGAAAAATAAAAAAAAAACAACTTAACGAAACGTAACGAACATATATAACGCAAAAAACCCATCAATTTTACACGATTGAAGGCTTGCAAAATCTTACATTTGGACCGCTGCATAAATCTTTCGTTTCTTTCTTGCCATCTTTTCTCTTTAATTTCAGCATATAACGTATTGTAACCCTTTTTTTTAAGATAATATTACATTTTATAAATAATAAAATATTTTAAAAATTCTTTTTTTTTTTTCTTAGAAAAGAAGATAAAAAGCGATAGTAAGAAGGTCTTGAGAATACTTACACCCTCGAAGAGTTTTTTCTTGTCATCGTATGAGCGTGTGTCGACACGTCGTTCATACTTGGATGCTACTTGGATTTTTGGCTATAGAAATAAACAAACAGTTATTAGTTTTAAATATAGTTTTTTTTTTTTTGTTTAAAGATTTTCGACTTACCGGGTATTTTCCAGTTAAAGCTTCAGGGTCAAGACCCTTCTTTAAAGCTTTATGCCTGAGTTGTTGTTTCTGTCTTTCCTTCAATTCTTTCAACTATTAAACAAAAAGAAAAAACAGAAGAAAAAAAGTGTTATTATTAAATAGGTTTTAAATAATGTTGCATGAGTTTTGATACTTACATCGTAGTCCTGACGTTTCTGCCTTTCTTCCAAGTCATACTTCTCAGTTTCCAATTTGACAATAGCTTCCCAAAGTTCTTGAGCCTTCTCGCGCAATTGATTTTCGCCGAGATTCTCAATGCTGAGGGGCTTAATGCGGAACGACAGTGAGATTTTCTTTTCTTCTTCCAATTGTTCCTTAGTCTTGTTTCGCTCCATTGCGGCTGATGAAAGACCCAACTTAAATAGACAAACAAATTCAAAGGATTAAGAACTTCTTTAAACACAATTTACTTCAAAATCTAATGTATGGTGAAATAAGAGTTCATTCATTTTTCTTTTGCATATTTGAATTTATTTACATTCGCTTCATTGCTTAGTTTAATCTACGTCATCTGTTCCTTTCTTTCTTGGCAGTCTTCCAAGCATTTAACACCTTTTAAGCCTGTCATTTAGCTGGCAACTTGTTGCCAGCAATTTCTTGATAGCATTTCAACATAAAAAGTTGACTGAAATATTTGCTGCTCATGTGTATTTGATGCTAAAAAAATGTTGCTAGTGATAGACGGCAACAGGAAGGTTCTGATAACGAAAGTTGCTAAGTGGAGTGGTCTCTGACAATAGCATGGATACGAAGTGTAGAAACTTAACTACACACCAAGCAATTTGTTGCAAACAACTTTTTTCTGTTTCAAAACAAAAGCTTGACTGCAGCTTGTGCCCGTCCATTTGTAGATATTTGATGAAAATCGCTTGCAACATATGGCAGAAAAAAGTTGCTAATTGGGGCGATTACAAGCTTCTATTCTTGCTGATACTACTGCACCACAGAATGAATTACTAAAGAAGAAAAGTTTTCCAAAAAAAGGAGGACTGCTAGAAAACGTTAAATTATTGAAATGAGCAGGAAGATTAAACGAAAAAGAATTAAATGAATTGATTCCTTTTAAATAAGTTCAATCGAATGCAAACTTTTGAATATTTGTCTTCACATCAAAATTAAAATGAACTCCCCTTTCTAACCATCGAATTAGAGTCATTGTTTAATAACTTACAACTCCAGCATCTTTTTTGGCAATGGTGAAATTGGGACCCTTCTTGTCCTTATCTTTCATTGCTTGCACCATAGCTTGACGTTTTCTTTCGGCCTCTTCGAGACGTTGACGTTTCTCATCGGCTTCACGTTGTTTCTTCTCTTCGACTTCACGAACGCGACGCTCTTCCTCTTCCTTTTTACGTTGAGCCATCTTTTGTTCTTCTTCAGCCCGAGAAATTTTGCGTTTAGCTTGTTTTTCCTTGAGTTTCTTCAACTCATCTTCTTCCTTTGCTCGCTGTTTGCGCCATTCATTAATGTATTCTTTTAATTGATCATCAAGATCGGAACGTTTTTGATCCTGGCGCTTAATGAACTCTGGATCTCCTTCACCTCTTTAATTTTGTAAAAAAAATAATTTTAAATTTATTAGTTTTTTTTCTAAGTTTTTTTTTTTTTGTATTTAATGATATTAAGTGTTTATTTTTTAATTTTTTATTTAAGGTTGAAATTGTGAAGCTTTTGTTATGAAGCTCATTTTTGAGTATGTTTAATTTTTTTAATTTGATTTTTAATGTTTATAATCTTTTTTGGATGTTTTTTTTTTTTTTAATTTAATTTAATGTTGAAACTTGGGACACACAAAGGCATTGACACAACAAAATTAGATTTAAAACTATTCAACTAACAACGACTAATGGTTTTTTTTTTAGGGAAATTAATTATAAATTATACATATAAACGCTTGTCACAATAATTTTTTTGTTTATTTATTATAAATTTATTTATATTTTAATTAGAATATATATTTACACTGAATAAGATGTGATGATAGTATTATATAAGTTATAATTGTTTATTGAGTGTTTTTGTGTGTGTGTGTATATAGGGGACGAAACATCAATCACATACATTAATACACAACAAAAAAAAATAATAAAATAGATTTATTAATATTAAGTTTTTTTTTTAATTTTTAAAACTAGTATTAAATAATATTTGCTTAAGAAAAAACTATATTTGAGTTAAGTTAAAAGTAAAAGCATGCACAAAATTAATATATTAATAAATAATAATTCTTATGTATGCTGAATTTACTTTTATTTGTTACTATAATATTATTATGTTTTGTTTTAAAATTTTATAATACGTTTTAAGTTGTAATCTGTTTAATTTAAATGCAGGGAAATCTGATTCTTGTATTAAACTGCCCTTTTGTCTGCGAAATTATCAATTGTTTTATTGAAGATTCTTTTCTATGTTAAAAAAGCTGTTGTGTTCCCCATTTTCTGGTTCCCTGCAAACCAATTGCAAATTTCTTACTATTTCCTCCTCGTTTATTGCTAAAGTTTATCTCTTAAATATTTAAAATTTGATTCAGCAATGAGACAATTTTAATGCATTTCGGTAACAAACAAATATTGCTGAAATGTTTATTTAAATGTGTCCATAAAATAAATATTCGAGAAACATTTAATATTCAAGTTAATATCACTAAACATTCCAGAAACATTAAAAAAAAATTAAGGAAATATTTCTTAACATTCCAGCAACATTTAAAAAACATGCAAACATTTCTAAACATTCCAAAAATATTAAAAAATAACAAAGAAACATTTTTAGTATGTTGCTGAAATGTTTTTTCAATGTTTGAATGTTTCCTTTAGTCTTAACGAAAGTTATCAGTTTCCCATTTTTTTTTTTTGTTTTTTTTTTAGTCTTCTAGAGCAATTATTTAATGTTTTTGCTATGAAGATAGCAACATTTCAAACAAAAAATACCAGTAAAAGTCTAGAATAATGAGGATGTGATTATATTATGTGAATCAAAAAACTGTAGCTAATCAGTATAAAAATCACTGATTGTATTTTGTTTTCTTAATTTGTTGTATTTTTTTTACTTGATGTTGATTTCTGAAACACAAAAATGTTTATTGCTTCTTGTTTCTGTCCATGTAATTAAAATTAATGAAAATAAAAATTTTATCAATTTTCCGCAACAAAAGAAACATTTCGGAAACGGACATTAAACATTTTAGAAGTTTGTTGATGAAACATGTTGTTGGAGAAACTGCAGTAAAATTATAACATTAAGGATATTATAATTCTGAAGTTTTTATTTTTGCGTGGATGCGTATTAAACGTTATTTTTAAAATGTTGGTCAGCATCTTTGAATTTAATTAAAAAAAAAAAACTTTGCGAAACATTTTGCAAGTGATGTTGCTGACAAAATTAAGACAAAATATGTCAAATTACTAAAAATCGGCACAGTTTTCTGTTTCTAAACAATTATGTTGCCTAAGAAATATTTCTTTTCACCAACATGTTTCTGTAGCAACATTGAGAGAGTGATAATGGGATGGGCCTGTGTTTATAAATATTGACATTTAATGAGACCCCTAAAAAAATCATCAGTAAGCTATTTAAACAGTTAATTAAAAAATATATTTAAATATCAAATCTATCCCTGCATTTAAAGTCTTGGATGGAAATTTTTGTTAAATTAATAAAAAAAAAACAATTTAAAAGACCTATAAATTATTGGGAATCAACGAAAAAAAAAATTTTTTTATAAGTAAGTAAGTTGACTGTATTGTATCATTAAGTTTAAAAATGCTTCATGTACCTATATGTATGTTTTAAGAAAGTTTAATTTAATTATCTATTTAACAAAATAAAGAAACGGTACCATTACCCGACCCGCTAGGATACACAGGTAGGCACATAAAATTTATAATTTATGTATGATTTTTGTGGTTTGAAAGTATGAAGAAAAATGTAAGTAAATGAATTTTCGAAAGTTTAATTTATTATTTACCTTATACGAAAAAAAAAAAAAAAATACGTAAATGTATTTCTTTGTTTTAGAAAAAGTAGTAACTAAAACGGGGAACAAAAATCAAAATTTAAAAAAAAAATACATATAATATAACGATGTTTTTAATTTATTGTATATTAAAAACCATTATTATAAGTAAAACTTTTACTTTCCCAAAACTACATATACAATGAAGCTTTGAAAAATAAAATGCTAATAATTTTTGTTGTTGCTTCTAAATTTTCTTCATCTTCTATCCAATTTAAAAAAAAAAAAATTTAATTTTAAAGCTTCATTATTTTAACGTATTTGGTTTTTCTTGAAACAAAAACTAAAAGGCTTTGTTATAGAAAAAAAAAATTATATAATTATTTAGTTAAAATTATATTAAGTTAAAAAAAAAATAATTAGGCTTTAGCAGCTTTACTTTGAGCTAACAACAGATTTTATAGTTAATCTCTATAACTTACTCGGCTGATGGTGTTTGAGGTGGTTTTCTTTATATTATTATTTTATTTATTTTTATTTTTTTGTTTGATAATGATTATTTCGATTTTCGTCAAAAATATAATTTTTACACGATTCCCCGCATACAAAAATGTTTTTTTTTTTTTTTAGTTTGATTTAACATTAGTTTTATGTGTGAGATTATTTTGTCAAAAAAAGAAAGAGAAAGAAGAAAAAAATTGTTTAAAAATTTGTGCCTTAATTATACAAAAAAAAATTAAAGAAGAATATTTTGTTTAGCCAAAAAAATATCTTAAAACAAATTTTTATTTTTTTTTTTTAATTAGTTTTTCCTACACTTAATGAAAATTTGAAAATGATAAATTTATAATGTAAAAATGTGCAAGTGTGTTTTTGGTTAATTAATAATTTTTTTTTTTTTGTTGAGAGAAATTTTCAAATTAACATTTAAGACCTTTTATCATAAATTTAAAAAAATTGTGCCCAATTATTTAGAAATTTAATTTTTTTTTTCTTTACCAATTTTGAATTTGCTTACGATCTATGATATATAGTATGTGTGACTGTGTGTGTGGATATGTATTTATATTCTACATGGATTCACTATAATTCAGGGTACACTTACTTGCTGCAATTAAAGAGAGAAAAAAATATATATAATCAATAAAAATGGTGCATCGGATTTTTCTCTTAAGTGTGGTTAGTTCTTCATCCAGTAGGTTTTTTTTCTTATTATTTTATTTTCAAAAAAAAAATTATTTTGTTATTTTTTTTATTAAGTGTTCAATAAAAATTTTGTTTTATATATTATATTTTTTTACTACTTTACTTTACTGAGATTCAAAATTGATCAAGATTTATTAGTTTGATATAAACTTACGTCTCCTCTTTGGTCTCCTCGACGACCTCCTCCTCCTCCTCCTCTTCTTCAGAACTAAATTTTCGTATTTTGAATAATTTATCAAAAGGGTCACAAGAATGGGTATATTGTGAGGGGTGAAGTGTGGTGGGGGGGGGGGGGGGTGAAAAAACATAAATTGGTTAAAAACAATACAAAAGAAATTTGCAAATTTATATACATAAGGACAATCTTAAATACTTAAATTTTATTACTTTGAGACTCTCTTTCATTTTCCTTAAAACAAAAATTAACATTTCCTTCGTTGAAAACCTACACTTAAAAAAATATTTTTATTAAATATATAAATATCATACTTGCTATGAAAAAAAAAAATGAAAAAAGTGCTTTTTAACTGAAAACTGTGCAAGTAAAAATAAATTGAACAAGAAACAAATATTTTGTTGTTGTTTTGTTTTTTAAGTACACAAAAATGATGATACAAAAATCGGTTGGGAAATATATATATTGAACAAAAAAAAAATGCAATATATAACACTTAACAGAGGATACAAAAAATTCTCATTCGAAACATGACAAAAAAACTGTATATTGATATGTATGAATATCAAAATCATGTTGAAGAAAATTGTGCAAAATATTTTTATAAAGAAATAGAAAAATGTTTGTTTTTGTGGAAAAATTTTTTTTACAAAGAGTGTTTTTTTTTTAAATGATTTTTTTTGTGCTTATATAGTGTCCTGAATTTGTAATGAGAAATATTATTTTATTTATGTTTTACTTACGTGTATTCTTCATCGTCGGACATGGTTATGGTTTGGGATTAAAAACCTAGAAAGAAAAATAATAAAAATATTTAATTAGTTTTTTATTGTTTATTTTTATTTATATAAATCTTGGAACAGAAACAAATAAGTCAAATTATATCAAGAGAATTCTTTAAATTAGTATCTTTCTAAAATTTTGTATCTTTATAATTTTTAATTTGAATAAAAAGACGCATTTATTTATAGAAAGTAAGATTATAAGCACTGGACTTACACCCTAATATGCATAACCGTCGTTGCTCGTCTGTGAATGATTTGTATTTATTACATTTAATATTAAAGCGAAGCAAACGTAGGTATTGTCAATTAACGTATAACTCCAACCAGAATATTCCTCACGGTCCCAGGATTTAAACAAAATTAATTGTTTTTAAGGCATTTTTCAGTTTGTTCCAGTGCTGGGTATGGGTGGGTTTTTAAGAGAAATCCCTTAAGGATTTCAGAAAATTCCCTTTTTCCCAGAAATCATTTCGTTTTCCCTTTTTTTACTCACAAATTAAATAAAGATAATTTCACCTAGGTCCAGTTTTTCAGTTTATGAGTTAACTCCGAGTTAAATCAGAGTTAGGTAATCCTGCAAGTACTTAAATCCCTAGTTAACTCAAAAGAAGTTTTTCAGTGGAGAATTAAATTTAACTCCTAATTATCAAAAATCTATCGAAATCGAAGTGCGACAGTATAGAAATCAATGTTTCGCAATCGAATTCGAGATGGCGCCACTATGAAAATCACCCTTTCCATAGTGTCGTACCTCAATTTGAACAGTTTTTTGACACACATCTTTCATAAACACCTATACTCAGCTAATCCAGACCAAACTCACCAAATTTATTGAGTCAAATCTGGATCAAAATTGACTGAAAACATGTTTCAGGAGTTTAGTCGGGTTTAATTCCCAAACAAGGATAATCTCACACTGAAAAATTGGGCCTTAGCATATACGTAACTGGAGACTTTTGAGTAAATTCAATTAATTGTTGGAAAATTAAAATGATTCAATTTGATTCCAGAAGTCTTCGATATTATTGAAATAACTTTTTGATTTTTATTTTCATTGAAAACAAAGGAAATGCTCGCTGTTTGTAATTTTTAAGATGGATCTATTGTTTTCACGATCCCCCAACACTGGTTTGTTTCAAACTTTATACGAAACTCCCAATTGTCACGATTCTTCTTTCTTGGCAATTCCTGCCCAAGAAATTTCTTTAGATAGAAATCGGAATGCATGAGTTCTGTCAAAAATGTTAAATAAAGCTTCATCCATATCAACTCATTGGTGATTGGTTAAAGAAAAATGAAACAAACACTAACCGTGTTCCTTTAAAATTGGCAAAGTATGAAGTAACAAATATGGATGAATAACAAAATCTAGTACTACCATTACATGGTCTCAGATGTGAGAAAAATAATTTAACTAACGAAACCATTTTATTGCGTTTTCTGTATTGCAAATGGTCAGTTAAGTAAAAACGAATAAACTGTTCATCTCCCTCGGATTCCGCTATTACTTTTTAATCATTTTTTTTATAAAATTTGGTGGGGAATCCCATATCTTTCCGATTAATTGTTTAAAGTTTTCTGATGACGAAATTCAATTAAATAATTTGAAAGTACCTATATCTGAATTTAATGGAAAACACCCTTTTGTCGTTTGTAGAATTTTGTTTATTGCAAACCGGAACAGTTTCTTTGATACAAACTGCCAAACATCAAAGTTAAAGTGCGTGTCACTAGGGATGAAATTTTATACACGTCATCAGCAGAATGGCAGGAGTTGCTAGCTTTATTAATTTATTTTTGCTCTGCCACCAGCGATCATATTGGTTTATCTCGGTATCCCTCAAGGCTCCATTGCAGCACCCAATATATACAAATTTATACATAAAAGAACATTTATCATTTTAAAAGTATTTCTTTTGATGTGATAGCGATGAAATCGTTTTCAGTTTCTCAATAATCATATTGGAATCCAAGGAAAATTTATCTCTTGCTGGATACACTCTCTTAAAACACTTTAGAAACCTGTTCTAAAATCTTTTCTTTCATTGTATCCTTTATTTTAATAAAAGTAAAAAAACCGAAGAAAAGATATTTATAGTGTTAACTATACACACCTTTCTATGAAAGACTCTCTTACTGTAAATGAACAATAAATAAAAAAAAAAAACTACTTTATAATCTAATAATACGGTAAAAAAAAAAAACATAATCAATTAAAATTCCAAAAAAAAAAAAAAAAATTCTTGAATCTATAAAACGTTCTCAACTAAATTAGATCATCACTAGAAATATTTATAAAAATAGATTTAGTCTCGATTCTAGATGTGTATTGTGTGATGTGTTCTCAACAAATCTCTTGTTCTATTGCTTTATTGACTTTGCTAGCATACATATTCTCCTCAAACAAAAAAAAACAACAAATAAACAAAAATTGATTCTCTTTTTCTATTCTTTACGTTGTTTGATTTTTTTTTTTTTCTCAACTTTCAGGGATTCATTTGTTGCTGACGTTAACATCAGTCCTTCTGTACTATCCATGTTGTTGTTGTTAATATCTTCAATATATCACAGTGTTTGTTGGCCACTTGGTCTTCGTCGTCGTTCACTCTTCGCTCTTAGAGCTGCTGCTCTTAGGTCTGAAATTTCTGAGTGAGTGGCCAAAATGGGATGTGTATTAGTCTTGACGCTGATTATTAATAGAACTCGGGATTGAATTTCCTTTACGTGCGAATTCTTTATGCGAACGTACCATGCCTGTCAGAAACCAACCAACAAACCAAAGAGTGGAGGAACGATACGATATATTGTATGCTGTTCATGTATGTCGTAGGAAAATGAAGAAAAATTGTTGTTTTTTTTTTTTGTTAATAGCTCTTGTGTGCCTTGATTTACTGCAAAATATTTCTGACACATTGTAGGTGGGGTATAATAGGCGTTATAGTTAGAGGTGTATAAAATTTCGTTTGTTTATTTTATTTTTAAAAATTAATGCTTTTTGGTATTTTTATCCCGAAAAATGAAGGAAGGTAGTGCATGAATTTAAAAATTCTGCTGAAGATTTTGATTTCTAAAAAAAATTTATTTTATTTTTATTTACATTTTTTATTTGCATCATAACCAAAGCTTAAAAAAAGGTAAAATAATTTTTTTTGAAATTTCTAAAATTAAATTATCTACTCAAATAAAATAAAAAAAAAAAAATAGCAAAATACTTATTTTTAGAATGAATAGTTGTATGTTATATGGAAATTTTTGATTTATGTTAAATATTAAAAAAAAAAAAAAAATATAATGTTCTTATTGGGACAGAAAAAATGGTAAAATAGTAGCGTTTTTTTCTTCAAATAATTGTATGTAGTAGCAGTTAATGAGGACCCAATATACTGTTAACTATTTGTTAGTGGTATTTTCATGTAAAAAATGTCTTTACTGTAACATTTTACAGCTTTTACTTTTTACTTTAAGCTTTTTTTACTTTTTTTTTCCTTTAAGCTTTTCCATCAATTTCATGTCATTTCCAAAATGATTTGTTTTGTTTGAATAAAAATCCACTTAAATAACAGGAAATTGATGTAACGGTTTTTAAAACTATAAAGTGGCTTGGAGATGAGGAATTGTAAGATATTGGTTTATTAAAAGTTATTGCAAAAAATGTATATTTATTTATTTCCTTTAACTTGAGTTCAATTGATTGAATCTTTAAAGTAAAAACGAAAATGCATAAGAAAATGAAGCTAAATGTTTCGTATAACTATTATTGAGGGATGTGATATATATAAAAAAATATATGATGAGAGGAAAGTCTTGAAGACAGAATCTATTTGGTTTTTGGTATTCTAAATAGAAAACTTGATGAAAATTTCAGAATTTTTGTAAAGAATAATGGAATACAAAACTGTTACCTCAACCCTCTTCAGCAAAAATGAAAACTTTAGTATAGCAAGTTCAACGCAAGAGCAAAGCTGTTACGGTCCATTTCGTCACAACTCGACGCTACAACCAAACGTTTTGAATGAAGCAACAACCACTTGAGTGAGATTTCTTTTTTGAAAACAGATGTTTTGTCATCAGGTGTGTTTTTACAAGGGATTATAACAACACAAAGCTATCCAGATCTCTTTGGGTATGGGTACAAATCTGAACGCGGCATCTGTTCTTAACAAATCCAAATGTCTTATCTCCTTAACGATTGGTACCTGATCCGAGAGAACGATTTGATACGTGTGAACCCTTCTGGAGAGATTCTGAAAACAAAATCAGAAGCAAATTTCTCATCTTTTCAGAAAAAGATCTGTCATTCTGACTCCAATAGAAAAGCCCATTAATCTCTTAATTTTTTTTTTGTCTCTCAAAACCGACTGAAAGATCATGGGTCGTCGTTTATTTTACCTTCTCAGATTGAAAAGCTGTTGGGAACACATCAGTGTTTTGTTGACACATCTGTTTCTAATTGAAATGAATCTTCTTTTGTCTCGCTAGAGTAAATTCGATTCTCCCAACTCAATCTGTTACGAAACGCTGCATTCTTCGGTAGTCTCTCCATTTTCAAGAGTTAAGTCTTAAAAGGTGGTTAAGGAGTTATCGATATTATAGACTTAAAACAAACCGATAGTGGGCCGCAAATTATAAAAACAGCTATAGTTTCAGCTTAAGTTCAACGTAATCTATATAACTTTATCGACATGCAAATCTTCTGGTTTTCTTAGCTCTTAAGGTTCAGCTATCAAAGACCTTTCACTCACATTTAGTATCAGTTGAGCGTGAATTTCGGCTCGTGAAATTATTAACCCCTATTTCTAAAGAATATTCTCGTTCCTATATATATTTATTATTACTTTTACCTCTACGAAAAATGTAAAAATGTTAGCAGAATTTTTGGCACTAAAATTTGAATAATTTGCTGGATACAATCGGAAAACTTGGGTGTAGTGAAACGAATACACTTGCCACACCTAGCATGAATTCCAATTTATCTCCGGCAAATTTTCATTTAAGAAGTCATTCTTACCAGCAAACAAGAAATGCAACACTGAAGAAGAGAAAGTGTAACAAAAAGTTCTAAAAAATGGAATTTTTCCTTAAGTTTTTTTTTTGTTTATAAAACAAAATTATTTGTAAAATTTTTAAATGCAAAATTGTATAAAATCATTGCAGTTATTAACTTAAAACTAATGTTTGTGATGTCAAACTAAGATATTGGTTAATACATTGCATAAACATAGGCAGGTACGAAGTTTAATCAAAATCGTTAAAGCGGTTTTCGATAAAATAAAAAAAACAAAAAATTAAACAAACATTCGCATTTGTCTCTAGGGAATAACATAAAAATGCTCTTTACCAAATTCGAGGCAAATCGTTCCAAGCGCTTAGGCTAAGGCTCTATGTACACCTGGATGTTCAGACGGACAAACAAAAACCAACCCACGGCGACATACGGTATTAAGAAAAAAATTTGATTAAGACATTTTTTTTATACAAAACCAATACAGTTAAAAAAGAGACATGTGGTATGGATAAATTCTATAAAATTAAACATTGTTTTCATTAATACTTTCTACGAATTCTTTTTTCATAAAAAATGTGAAGATGGGAGCGGGCTGATTTAAATAGCCCCGGCCAAACTGAATTTAAATACACCTCTGATGCATATATCGGATATGCTAATTTCACACATCATCTGTCATTGAGTTGTTTTTTTTTTTTTTAATTAATTCGATTCAAATTATGTACATAAATGTAGAAGCTACCTGTACCTGCTATTTTATTGTTCTGAAAAAGTATTTCAAAAACATTTCTGTGTTTTGTATTTTTAGTCTTTTATTTACCCCAACGTCAGCAAATATATGATATTTTTATTTAAAGCATACAAGCAGCAAGAGAAATAAACTTAATTAGCATACCTACTCGTAAAATGATGGTTGTTCTGTGTTTTGTATTGAAGATAGAATAACAAAACTGCATATAAATTAGTCATAAATGGTATTTTTGTTTAACATTCAATAAAAATAGGTATATTGAATAATTATGTCTGTACTAATGGATGTACATATTAATGACATGAGTGATTTTTTTAACAAAGTTTGGTAAATTTTTTTTAACAACCGTAATTTTAAAATTCATACCACAAAGTTATATGCTTTCAAACTTTAGCTACGTGTATTTAGCAACAATTTTAAATTTATTATAAATTGGTAGGCAACATAGTTGTCAGTTAAATACATTGATAAATTTGTTTTATTGTGATTGTCAGAGTTATTGAAAACAAAACATATAATTTTAGCGATTGTGGCAGTCAGATTTTTGTTTATGCTAGACGGATGCTCATAAAGATTTTTAACGGAAAAATTAATGAAAATGTTCCGAATTTAGAAAAAAAAACAATATATACCTACCTACGTACGTACTTTTCACACTTTTTAAGAAATTTCTGTGAATGTAGGAGTATTTTTGATGCAATTTCAGCCGAAAAAAAGGTAATGTTAGTAAAAACAAATCCTCTAATTCATTTAATATACAATATAGTAAAAACGCTTCTACGAATATGAAAATCAATCATTTTTAAGAAGTTTTTCAGTATATTCGTCTGCTTTTTTTAGTTTTGTAGCTGCCTAGTAAAAAAAAATTTTGATAAAAAAAAAAAATTAAAACTTTTATTTAAGTGGCGCCCGGGAGTTAATTTTAAGCTTGCATGTGTAGTAGAGTGAAATAATGTACAAATTTAAAGAGGCAACTCGATTTCTAAACTACAATTGAAATTTTGCTTAATATTTAAGAAACTTTATCAAAATGGCGCCCGGGGAGTAGGCCATTTTGTTCTCTTAGATTTGATATTTGTTATATTATAGCAAAACAATGAATATACATGAAGAATTATTAAATTGAAATTTCGCTAAAATAAACGAGACAAAAAAAAATAATTTATTAAATGGCGCCCGAAATTAAGCCATTTTCTTTTCAAGAATTCATTTCTTGTTACAATTTATGGATGTTGGCTATTTTGTAAAAAAAAAATAACTGGAATAAAACTTGTCTACACATGATTCAAAACATTTATGTTTAAGGTAAAAAAAAGCCCTTTAGCTAAAATATGTAGCTGAATGCAAAGGATTTCTCTCTAGATCTTAGAAAGTGTCTTTGACTAAATTTTTGTAAAAATCGTAACATCTTATTCAAACTGTATACACATATACATATGCACATATGTCCATAAATAGTTTACAAAAATATATAAATCTATACTTCTACATTGCGGAAGAAAAGACAAATGTTCAAAAACTATCTCAATTTGACAACTTTAACCCAATTAATCAGAAAATCTAGTATCGAATAGCAAATACCACCTACACGTCGTATTGGCAGGTGTGTTTGAAAATATATATACAAATAAACATATTTCAGTGTGTGTGCGTGAGTGCTTATGAAGGTAGTAGTGGTAGTAAAAGTGTGTGAATATTAAAGTTTGTCTATAGATTAAATAAATGAATATATAGAAACATTTAGTTTTTTTTTTATTTCTTCTTCTGCTTTATACTTAAGAAAACCGTTCTTCATCTTCTCTTTTTTTCAGGAATTTTCCTTTCGACTTTTGAATTCACACACTTTTAGCACACATACACACACACACTCTGCCATAGTGATTCACATATTTTCTATTTTTTTTTCTTTTGTTTGTTCTTCTTTTGCTTTTTTTTTAAATGAGACTTCTTTGCATAACTTTTTATTTTTATAGAACTGAGAGATACTTTTTTGACTTTCAGTACGTTTTGTGTATCATGTAACACTGAGCTCAAGAGATTTTCTAATTTTAGAACAACCATTTATTTTTGAATTTTTTTTTATTGAGGTTAGGTTTTTTTTTTTTTAAATTATTATTTCGAGTTTATAGAATTTTTAACCACTGTAGTTTGTTTTAGTTTTATCACCGTGGCACTATAAATTAAATAATAGAAAGGTTACTTTTTTTGTTCACTTTCGTAGCTTAGATATCCTTCAACACTGTTATTCCTTTGAGGTCCTTTTTGGAGAAACCAATAATTATAGGCTTCACACAAGATTCCAACCATAAACTTGTTAGGTACAGTTATATAATGGTAATTCACTTTTATAGTTTTAGGTTATCGAAGAAAAAATTCATTCGCAGATTAGTTGCAGATTCGTTTGTGTTTAATTTTGAAAAAAAAAAAAATTTTTAATCGAAAATTCTTTCTCACTTTATATAGAAAATTTAAGAAATAGTTTAATCCTTGATAGATTTTTGAAAATATTATGGAATTAATATTCGTTGAGATTTTGAAAACTTACTCGAGGGAAAGAAACAAAATTGAAATCTCTACGATAGTCCGAGCAGCTGACGTCTTTGGAGCGAATGCTGCGGTTCGACTAAACTGACTGGCGGTACACCAAGAAACAACACGTCGTTCAAGAAGCCGTTTCTTTCTATCTTCATAGAAGTTTTCAAATTTCTAATTTAAAAACCAATTTTCAAATACACACTCGTCACAAAAGCAAACGAAAAAATAATAAAACAGCACACACATTTCGTTCGGATTGTGTATTGATGAATTCGTGTATGTTTGTGTTGGTGAACAGCAAAACAGCTCATTTATGTGAAATATAAACTTTTCCAATGGAACAATTTTTAGTATAATTTTTTTTTTTAATTCAAAAACCGCCCACTAGCTTTTTTTTTTTTAATATAAAAGGCGAGAAAAGCCTGATTCCTGTAGGTGTGGTGTCGGCTAACACAGCACACAGATACACTCGCAGCTCATGGGCGAGTTGGCTAAAAAAAATTCTACATTTCCCAATGAATAAAAATAATATTCTGAAGGAAAATTTACATTTTTGAAGATTTTGGTTTATGTTTTTTTTTTTATATTCGAAAACCATCATGAAAATATGCACTGCTGGGCAGAAAACAGCATTCCCAACACATATTTAACTTGCAATAAGTTTGTGTGTGGAAGAGAACGCCGATTTGAAGATATAGCTAGTGACGACGAGACATCACTCTACCATTCTGCTATTTAACCTGGTTCTAATTTCGTATAGTTTGGCGGCTGCTGCTGCTGGTACAGCAATGGTGCAACTATTTTGTGCGGTATTTTTGAATTACTTGCGGTGGTTTTTCATTATATTTCATTTAGATATTTTTTTTTTTTTTTATTTTATTTTCAGTGTTTAAAATTAAAATTAAATAATGTTGTATGCCCAGAGTGTGTGTTTTTTTGTTTGTTTAATTTCTTTTAAATTTAACTAATTGTAGAAAAGAGGAGGAAGGAATTTAATTTTATATATTTATCATTGAGATTTTAGGGGTGAAGTCAGCTTCCTTGGGTTGAACACACAAAAATTAGAGAATGAACTTGGTTTGTTGAAAGTAGTTTTTTGTATGTTTTTGTTTGCATTAGGATTTCAATTTAATTGATATAGTTACTAGGACTAGGTTAAAAGATCATTGTTTCATATACAGGGAGATTGAAAAAATCTTTTTTTTTTATTTTTTTTTATAGAATTCAAAATAACGTAGTGTCTATTTAAAACGCAATCCTTCTTGTTTGATCTAATTTTAAATGAAAATCAAATTAGATCTGTTAAAATTCTTTTCAACAAGTCAGCATTGTATCGAACAGTCGTCGCACGGATACGAATATTTTTATCAAATCAAGTCAATGTGGGGTTGTAATATGGAAATCTTAACAAAAGTTAATATACCTACAAGCAGACATTCTATAGTTAAGCTGTATTTTAACTCGTCTTTAGTATAGTGGAAAACATTAAATCAGCCGATCATCGGCCTTAAAACGGAGATCCTGCTGCCGCTCGTGGTCTCTTTCAACCAAGTCTATCCATCCCGATCGCAGACTGATGTCATCTAGCTCGGCGCCCAATCCTTCGGACAGGGGGAACGCAGCAGAAGTTTAAATATCTTCGTACTTACATCAATAGCTCCAATCCTTCTGAATCAAAATCAATATTAGTAGATTTCTATAAGCTTTAGGTATTTGTTAGGTCCTTCAACCTAACTCCAAAAAGAGCTAACTCTCATTAGCCGAAAAGAAACTCACTCCCATCAAATTTGTCAGTGGGAATTAGTTCATAAATTTGGGAGTTGCTTCAATTGGGAGTTAGTTCGTTTGGGACTTAGTTCACACCGAACTAAGTACCACTATATTGGGACTTGGCTCATTTTCATTTTGAAACTTTATGTTGTTCTTTAGTTCCTTAAAAAATGGGAGTTAGTTCGTACGAACCAATTCCAAATTATTCGTGCGATTGAGTTCATTGGGAGTTAACTCTTTTGGGAGAAAGATCGTAGAGCCGCATCTTAATATATGTATTTAGCTTTATTGCATACAGATAAACATATTTAAATTGAAAATTATATTCAAAATTTGTGACTTAACTAGAAAATATTGACTATTATATTTATTATTATCACTTTAGAGCAGGCACCTTATAGTGGAGTAAGGTGAGTCTGCAACACCATGTTATAGATAATTTAACATTGCACAATCAGACAGTTCACTGCATTTGATGATCAAAAAACTGTTTACAAGTAGGTACATACCAAGTCAAAAGTTATAGCTTTTCAAAATGGTTCTGACAGGATGTATTAACAGGTGAAGAGCCTATAATGCAACAGCGCAGTCGAAATTTTTATTTATATTTAATTATTAACCTCAAAGTATGAATATTTTTTTTCCTAAAATATTTAGTTTTTTATTTTTCATAAACACATTTTGAAAACATAAAAAAAAATATTTGTAAATGGTGGTAAACCAGATTTCTAATTTTTTTGGAATGGGTTTTGTTTCCATTTAAAATTGAAATAAATACCACAAGGAATTTAAGCCCGCAGCTTTTGTTGCCAAATCAAAAAGAAAAGAAAGCCCCCAAGTGTAGTTTCCTTTTATTTTGAGAATTTAGACCCGCGGGCTTTAATGCCGATGGTCTTATTGCATTGTACTGTTTTTTTTTTTCACATACGACCTTGTTATTCTTAGCCGATGAGATATTTTTTTTCCAATAAGCAACGCCATCGCAGAAAAAAATCAGGTCTCCATACAAACTATCGATAGCAAGTATATGTATAAATTCACGCCGATAACATAGTTTTTCTCCGCCCGCACTCAAGTTAAGCCTCGAAAATTTCCTGGGCTTAGCTAATGTCATTTTCGATTGGACGTTCGGAGTACTCCTTTTGTGCTCCTTTTTCACTCCAACTACTCCAAAAGCCTTCGATTAGCTGTTCCGAGTAAAGTTTTCGGAGTGTTTTTCTATTCCCAATTTCATAATGGAGTAGACGAGGAACACACATATACCATATAAAGTTTTTCGTCTAATTACTTATCAAAATGGATATAATGGAATAAATGGCGGCCTTTGGAAGTGTGCTTATAAACTTGGTAAGTCGATGTTTTCATATTCGATGCGAATCAAAAACGAGTAGAATAGACTGAAAATGCAATCGAAAACGACATAAGGTACACAGGAGGTAATTCGTTGTTGCATTTAACGTGCAATACGCAAATTGTTTCGCACCGATCTCGTTCAATTCGTTTTTTTGGGGATTGGAATGACAAAACTGTATCATCAGTATCTAGATTGCACAATGGCAACTCTTGTTACCTCAGAATTAGTACATTTCTATTTTCTTCTCTCCATACAATTATCATTCTATTTTACTTCCTTGTTCATTTTACCTCATGGTTAACCTCACTTTGAATTCTGCCTTCCGCTTAATAGGTTATCCATTCTTTTTTGTATTGCTAACTTTATTAAAATTATTATATTAGTTGAGCTGAACAAAGTGTTTTAATTTGAACACTAGAATCAACAAAAACTACTTGGGGCGAAGTAATTAACATTTTTAATGTAACAACCAGTGCTGCCACCCTACTCTCTTAGCAGTAGATCTATTGCGCTTAGACCTAACCGAAAATCTACTGCGCAGCAAAACGAATCTACTCCTTTTTTAAGAATTTTTAACGTTATCCAAAGTTAGCTTCCAAAAGTTAGTCCATCCAAAATTTGAAATACGTAGGTATATATGAATTCTCCAAATGAAATGTCATTTTTTGTTAATATAGTTTAAGAATTTGTCGAGCTGGTTAGTTTTTAATTTCTAGTTAATCTCAAAAAAAAAAATGGATAAAACTCAACTTTTAACGTTATAATAATTATCCTTAATTTTCTATTTAATTGTGTCGTGTTGGAATTTTCTAGCAGGAATGACTTTTTTTCGAATGCATGTTAAACTTTATATAGGTCATATTTATAGTCACTTTTAAACTCCAGTTTGTCTTAGACTGGGGCTTATTCAATGTTATTTAGATAAGATAAACCCAGGTCTAAGATAAACTGGAGTTTAAAAGTGACTATGAATATGCCCGTATAACATTAACGATTTAAATTTGATTACAATTGTATATAATAGGTCTGTTTGGTAACGTGAAATTTCTTGCGAATTGGCACAAATTTTCACAAAATTGCACAATTTGTTACAAATTCCTGTTTGTAAACTCGAAAAATTTGCAACGAGAGAAAACATTGAGAGAGAAAAATTTCCCCTCCATTGGATAACTTGCGAATTTGTGATGCATGCAATTGTTGTTATGAGGAGTAAAAATCTGACGCTTTGTACTCAAAAGTGGTTCAATGCGTTTGTTAACTTTTCTTGTAAGTTTCTCCATTTTTGAGAAATTCGTTCTCAAGTTTCTCCATTTTTGAGAAATTCGTTCTCACTTTGATGTTTTGACAGGTTTTACCAAACAGACCTAATATCAAGTGTCGTTTAAAATTTCATTAACAATTCATTTTGAAAGCTATGCTGGATTTACACGACTGACAAATTGGCAGTATTCTGGCATTTAACTGTCAAAAAAATGACAGAACAATGGAAAAATTCATTCTTTTGGCAGTATAGTGACAGAAAAATGCCAATTTGTCAGTCGTGTAAATGCAGCATTAGTTCACAATAATAAATTATGTGTGGTGAAAAAATATTAGTTTTATGTTGAATTTCAAAATTATTTAATTTATTGTTATTTTTTCTAAATTATTTACAAAATGTCGTAAACAAAAGTTTTTTTTTTTTTTGGTAAGTTTCCAGATTCTCCTGTTGTTATTCGTAAAAAAAATGTATTTTAAATGAATTGAATTTTTGTTTTTGTATATTGTTAGATCTACTGCGGTATATTGCAATCTACTGCGTTTTTGTTTCTGATATATACTGCGCTCAATCATCTATAGGGTGGCAGCGCTGGTAACAACTACTGAACTACAACTATAAGTCTATAGAATTTTTGTCTATTTGTTATCCCGCAAAATGACTGTAATACCGGAAAATGTTCGGAGCTTATGGCCGCTTTAAATTTTATTCAAAGTGTAATTTTTGACAGTAATAAGGTAAATCTTATATCTGTTTGGTAACTAAAAACGTCGTACGACGAAACACAGCTTGCTGTCAAATCCCATACAAATTTTTGACAAGCAGCCAAAAGTACCAAGAAGTTGCAAGTTAACAAACAGACATCTTATTTGTGAAAATATCAAATTTAAATCTCGGATAAAATGTAATCGACATTTTTATCCACATACGGCCTAAGCCGCCAGTTATTGTTATCATTGAAACTCACCATATTGAGTTCTTTATATTATAACCCAAAAAATATTTTAATAGATAAATAAATATATAAAAAAAGTTTTTGATTGCATAAATGCAGATGCAAAGCCTAGAGTCAAAACAGGAAACTTGTACAATTTATTTATGTACATTTCTGGTAGTTACACTACATAGTTATTGTTCATTTAACCTTCAAAATAAATAATGTAAAATGTAAGTGCAGAATGTAATTCTGTGGTGCATATGATGCCTTTAAATCGATGCACTTAATTTGTTTAAATAATAATTAAGTTCCTTTTGAAACATGATATTGCGTCATGCTAAGCAACATTCTCTTTAATTTAAAATAATTACAACCTCATATATTATAACGATGGCATCATTATCATCATCACACACTTACACTGCATCTCTCTGTATGTTCTTCTCGTGCCAACAGACCAACCGTACAATTAATTTGCATATTAAGTTCACAAAAGCCCCCCAATCCATCTGAGCAATATATAGAAAATAAAAAGAAGAATAAAATAAAAACCAAAATGAATACTACCTCACGTCCAAACTGTCCCAATTTTGATGTCAAAAATAAAATTTCAAAATTCAAAAAAAAAATACAAAAAAAAAAATTAACAAATAAAATAATGCGTACAACCAAAAATCCGAAAATAGTGTTTTTGCCAATAAGAGACGATGCCAACGAACTAGGCAACTACACAGCTTAGAGCAACTGGCAAAATTTTGGTCTGAGTAAAAATTCATTGCCGCCAAAATTAAGTCCTAACGATTTCTGAGTGATAAATTATGAAAAGCGATTGCACATTTTGATGGTGCTCATTAAAGGCTCGTGCATCACTTGGTGGTGCATGGCTAAAAATGTTAGCTGAGTGGCATTTTTAGATCGATAAAATACATAAAATACATGTTACATATATTTCTATATGATGTGTTTCATAATCACTGATGCAGCAACTATTTTACACATTAGCTTTTAATTAAAACGCAAATAAAGTAAAAGAATGCATTCCATCACCGCTACCTATTCCCATAATTGGGGGTTGTTTGCTAAGTTTTCAGGGTGATTCGCAGGAAGATAAAGAGGGGTTTACACACAAAATAGTTGTTAGTTCTGAATTTTAGAACCAGGCAATACCTTGATTACAAGCATTTATGGCGTCTAACTTTAAAATTAAGAATATGAATTTTTGTTAATTATGTAAAGGGTTTTCCAATAAGAGGTGTTATTTTGAATAGCCCGCTATTTCGGTAGCTGTCACTTTTGAAGCTGTCATTTTTTGACATTTGACAAGTAGAAACTACGCCATTAATAAAAATGGAACGATACACGCTTCAACAACGCATTGAAATTATTAAAATTCACTATAAAAATGGTGAAAATTTGGCAGAGACGGTTCGTAAAACTAAAACATTTTTGGGTCGTCGTGAAGCACCTTGTCGGACCGCAATACAGAAATTGGTGGACAAATTCGAGCTTTTGGGACAAGTTAGTGATGTGGAGAATAAAACTCGTGCACGTCGCTCAAGAACAACTGAGAATATTGCTGTTGTAGCCCAAAGTGTTGAAGAAAACCCAGGTTTGTCCATTCCTCGTCGTTCTTTAGAATTAGGCATTCCACAAACGTCATTACACCGTATTTGGCATAAAGACTTGGGTCTTAAGGCTTATAAAGTTCAGTAAACACAAGAACTCAAGCCGGCTGATCATCAACAACGTCGTGTCTTTTCTGATTGGGTCCTTGAAATGCATGAAAATGATCCGGAATTTCATCGAAAAATCATCTTGACTGATGAGGCCCATTTCCACCTCGGAGGCTACGTCAACAAGCAAAACTGTCGCATCTGGGGCTCGGAAAACCCAAGAGTTATTGTTGAAAAGCCTCTCCATCCTCAACGCGTGACTGTTTGGTGCGGTTTATGGTCCGGCGGGGTCATTAGACCTTACTTTTTCGAAAATGAGGCTGGAGCAACAGTTACGGTCAATGGATTGCGCTATCGAGAGATGATTAATGATTTTTTATGGCCGGAATTGGATGGTATTGATCTGGACAACGTTTACTTTCAATAAAACGGCGCTACGTGCCACACAAGCAATGAAACCATCGATCTTTTACGGGAAAAGTTTCCGGACCGTGTTATCTCTCGAAGAGGTGATCACAATTGGCCACCGAGATCTTGTGATTTAACACCTTGCGTCTTCTTCCTTTGGGGCCACGTGAAAGATAAGGTCTACGCTAACAGCCCAGCGTCGATTCAAGACCTCAAAGATGGAATTCGTGAGGCTATCGAGGACATAGGGCAGCCACTTTGCGATTTGGTTATGGAAAATTTCATGAAAAGGATATGGTCCTGTAAGCGTGGTCGTGGCGGCCATTTGGCTGATGTTGTGTTCCATTATTAACGGCATACCTTCTTCTTCATAATGAAATAAACATCCGATCATTTATCCCAAAAAATGCCATTTTTCTTTGAATATCAAAATAACACCTCTTATTGGAAAACCCTTTAGAAAGTAGCGGGAAATTGACTTTTAATATTTAAGCATAGTTACCATCATGATTATCTATAACCGTAAGAAAATTTAAAGAAAAAATTGTAAGATAATAACAGTAAAAAAACTTAAAGAATTAATTGTTAGATAATAAACTTTTAAGTCTTTCTCTGAAACTGTTAAAAATTAAAAACAATAGAAAATTCCTAATCTTCAGCTAAAGAAAAAGTTTTAGTGTTGCCGTTCATCATGAAAGATTATTTATCAATTTACAGCAATTATTAATACAAAATATTTTCTCTTTAACACACGTGCAAATTTTGTACACGCATAGTAAATACGTCCGTTTGATAACTTTTCTTATTTATAAACATACATTTGTGGTTTATTTTAGATCTTTTCAGTCTTAATCACTGAAAGCACAACAGTACTTCAACAAATTCTCTCTGACATTATCATCTTTTAATTAAAACAGAAAAATTAAAGCTTTTGTCAAAGTGCCAATGCGCCGAAGCGACCGACGCGGCGCCCGCCAGCCCCGCCAGCTCCGCCAGCCCACTTAACTCGCTAGCTACGCTACTGTTTTTTTTTCTTGTAGTCCTTTAGTTGTCTTCAAAAGGTAATCATGGTGCATGATTTATAGAAGTAATGTAACTTTTAATTGATAAATATCGAAAGTCTATTAGTCGTCAATCTTGCGTGAGGCATCTTAAACAAATATAAAAATAAAGTGCAATTCTTCTATGTGTAATTATATTTAATCAATAATAATTGCAGCAAGATTCTTCCAAGTATAAGTTTAACCTTCAATCTAGATAACTTACAGTCTTCAGTTAGTACGATATTAGCAAAGAGTAAAGAAGCTATTGCAATAGTTCTACGACTTCAGTTATTGCAAAATGTCTAACAAAAAATGGTTCTACATTTCTTTGATCATTGTTACTTCTTCAATGCTAATAGACAGCAAATACCTTGAAATGAGTCAAGCTATCGAAAAAATACACCATGAAAGTTCTTCGGTGGCAGTATTTTGTCTTGGCATTGAAACAGAGTTTTTGAGTTTCTTTATGAAAAAACGGAGTGATATTCTTGTGGTTAATTTCGAAACTCCACCATTGGAAATTATCAACGAAAACCTGTTTGATTCGAATCTTATGTTAGTTGTTAACGAAACCTGGAAATGCGAAGCAAAACTAAAATTACTAATTGCAGAAGTTCGGGTTCGAGAATTTGTGTTGATATTTGCAACAAGCCTTGAAAAATTAAAACCTACCTTCAAGTTCTTTGCCATGGAGAAATTCACAAGGATTTTTGGATCAACTGGATCAACCAATATTAATGCTTTCTTTCCTTACGCAAATAATTCAATTCAAGAGGTACTTGCTAAGGACCCGGTTCCGCATGCACTTAGAAACTTACATGGGTTTGCCTTACGAACTGCATTTATTCAGGACTTTCCAAGAGTTTACAAGTTTATCGACAAAAATGGCAAACACAAAATTGGAGGTTATTTGGCAAATCTATTCTTAGAGTTTTTGCAACGACACAACGCCACTTTCACCGAAGTAAAAATCAAAAATTTTACAAACCATTTCGTGTCTGCAGTAACCCAAGCAACACTCAACCACGACATCGATATAAGCATGAATGCCTACGGAAAGGTCAGAGGCTTGGAATTGAGTTATCCTTTTAGTTTGTTAAATTGGGTCATTTTGACGCCATTAAATAAACAACTAGATCCGAATGAATATTTTTTGAGACCATTTTCACCCATTGTTTGGCTGTACTTGGGAATTACTTTACTCTTCGTAATTGGGATGAATGTGCTGAAGAATATATGCTGTGGCAGACCTGTGAGTATCTGGCAATGCTTTAGCCGAGTATATCTGACCATGCTTGGCTACTCAACGGAGCAACCTGTTTATCGCAATGAATACCGATTTCAAATTTATATTGAAATATTTGCATTTGTCCTGGTTAAAGTATATTTGGTTTATCTGACAACGTTTCTGACAGTTTTCATAAAAATCCACCAGTTTCGTTCGATTGATGATCTGATTGAACATAATTATCCTGTTTTGTTGGTCAATTTCGAATGGGCGGCGATATCGGATCCTGGAAACCGTCCAATTAACTTTGAAAGAATCGTCAAACTAGTTGATCATGATGTCCTCCTGAGGGAAGCATATTCACCGGTGCATAACAATTGTGCGCTAGCATTGGGATCAGATAAAGCTGAGTTTCTAATGAAGTATCATAAATCCATGCGTATAGTTGAAGGGACTTTAGAACATTACCATCTGGGGTTCCTGCTAGATAAACATTCTACTTTTCTGGGAATCTTGAACGAATTCATTTCTGATGTATTGGAAACAGGCTTGCTGGACAAATGGAAAAACGATGTTCAAGTTGAGGTTCGGAATCATAATTTGATTAACAGAACAGGCATTTCGAATGAAATAATAACACCACTTCCATTGGCATTACATCATTTCAAGTTCGCTTGGATTTGTTTGGCCAGTGGGTTGATGTTAGCTTCAATTGCGTTTGTTGGTGAGCACTTAATTGTTTCAATCCTACGAAAGTTGAAGTTGTAAGCAACATACCTAATTGTATTTGAATTAAAGTCTTTTTAGCCACAAATGTAAAGGTACTATGGACGAATCGAAACAAGTATTGAACTTTGGTTTGCAGTAAACATAATTGTATGAACAGAAATTCAATTAAAATTGCACAGTAAAATCATTAAAATAATACAAATTTCAGCTTTTTACTTACTTTCCAAATTGATTTGTTATTTTGGCAATTAAACTCAAATTGATGAGTGTAGTACATAGTAAACAAAAACTCAGTCACCAGTTAGAGTCAAATTGATCAGTGTAACATACAGGGTGTCCGCCGGGAAGGTATACTACTTTGTCTTGACAGTTCATATTTGGCAGTCGTGAAGTAGACACTTGGCAAATTTATTATGGACAAATATTCGATAAACCAACGTGTTTTAATCGTTAAAACTATTTTATCAAAATCAATCATCGATTACTGTGACGATGAGAAAGTTACGTGAAATTTTTGGGAGAAACAACGTGCCAACAAAACGCACTATTTATCGTGTAGTTAATGATTTCGAAGAAAGAGGGTCTGTAGGTTATAGGCCCAAGCATGGCTGAAAACATTACTGCTGCTCAAGGAAGTGTTTAAAACAATCCATCAACCTCAATTCGACGCCGCCGTGCTCAGGAGCTTGGTATTCAACTTTTTAACGCCACAACTGCATGCTTTCGGCTTGATTAACATGTGGTATCAACAAGACGGTGCCACATCGCATACAGCCAGGATTACAATGGAATTACTGCGAGACCTCTTTCCACAACTAGTTTTGTCAAGAAATGGTGATGTTGATTGGACTCCACGGTCGCCTGATTTGACTGCTCCGGACTTCTTTTTGTGGAGATATCTGAAAAGCAAAAGGTTTATGTAAACAAACCAGAAACGCTTGAGCAACTCAAACAAAATATTCGTGATGAAATTAATGAAATACCGCGTGAAATGTGTGAGAATGTAATAAAAAATGTGCTCAAAAGGCCTCGCATTTGTGGGACTAACAGAGGCGGACATTTACATGATATTGTATTCCATACATAATTGCCAAAATTAAATTAAACATTTATCAATATAAGATCCATTCTCTTTCATTTAATCAAAAACTATAAATAATAGGGCCCATACACCACACATGCCTGCATGCGCAATAGAGTGATTGCGCATGCAAACTGCGAGTGTATGGTGTTGAATGTGTGGTTGTGCATGCGGCATGAGTGATTTCAAAAAATTTTGATATTTTCTTGTTTGTGCATGCAAGCATGTGTGGTGTGTGTGCTACATTTGCTCAGTCAAGCTTGAAATATTAAGAAGTTGTCAACTCAGCGATGAACACACGACTAAATATTGTACAGTTTGCATGAGTAGTGTATGTTGAAGCGTGATTGTGCATTCTTTTATTTGGCCATGCAGGCATGTGTGGTGTATGGGCCCTATAAACAAAGTAGTATACCTTCCCGGCGGACACCCTCTACTCATACTCATTCATCAGTCAGAGTGTGTTAAGAAGTTATCCGTTTTGTTAGACTCCAAATTTATCCACTCGTTATCACATATTAGACAAGTGCTAACTCACCGTCGTATGTCATTTATTAATTTGGGTGTTAAAGTACATATATTTTTGTTTACAAAATCGAATGACCCACCTTAAGCAGGGGATGGGGAACTTAACCCTTATCAAATTATGAACTTAAATACTCGTACATATATTTAAGTTTCATAGCAGCAAACGGCTCTTATTCAATTTCAGAAGTGCCGTAATAAAAGTTCTTGTATTTCTGCATAATGTAGCTACTGTATGTATATTTATATGTATCAAAATTTACGAAAAAAAATATTTTTGAAATTTTATTTTTTTTCCTTTGCATATGCCTACTTTTGATTATTTTTCATTTCGCCTTAGGTAGGTAGGTCAATAGGTCTGTTCCCAAGATTTTTCGCACTAAATCTGGCTAAATGTCAAAATTTGAGGAGTGGGGATGAAATACTCTCAGAGAGAAGGAAAACTGTCAAAATGTCGGGAACGGTTTGCGCACTACTTTGCACTAATTCAGGCCAAACGTCAAAATTAAACTCAACAAGGGTTGCCGTAGATCAATGAAAAATCTTGATCAACATTTTCCGGAATCAGAATGCAAGAAAGTAAATGTTTAAAAAAATTAAACGTAATAATCCCAAATTTATTAATATAAAAACAAAACAAAAATTCTTTAATTATACATTCAATTATGAAGCTCAGTATGTTTTTTTTCTTCAAAAAACAAGAAATATGTAATATTTAATTTTATATTTATTTTATTCCTAAGAAACAGTTTTGCTAAATGATTTATATTTTATAAGAATTATTTGGTCAGTTAAAAAATTAATAGAATAATAAAAACATGCCCATCTTCCAAAACTAAAACTAAAATAAAATAACACTTGGGCAACCTTGTTATTTGAACTCAACCGAAAAAATGCTGTCATCTGGCATACGTCAACCTAGTAAGAAATAGCCAGAAGAAATTTCTCGGTCCAAAACTGGTAAGGAGGGGAAATGTTTTACTCTCATTTTAGCGCTCTCTTTAGCAAGAAATAGCACAATATTTGATGTGTGGAACGGCTTCGGACTAAAAATGACTAAATCTGGCGGTCTGAAACTAGGTAAGGAACACAGCTAATTTGTTTAACTAAACCGATTCCTGAATCCTGATACACCTCTACTATCGATGTTAAAATATTTTATACGCACAATAATAATAAAACCAAGCATGTTAGAGTGCAACCCAGTTCTTCATTTTTTTTAATACAGGGTGGTCCAAATAAGACATTTGTACCTACCTATGTATATGTGAATGTAAACAGCTATTAAGTACTCTGAACATTATTCTGGATCACCGTGGATGTTTTCGGCCGATCGTCTAGAACAAGGTCTACCCTTACTTATCACATCTTTAACGTTGCCATATCTTTCAAATTTGGGCACCACAGGGCGAATTGTTACAGCTGTTGAAACATGTTGAACATACCATAAAATGTGTAAATTATTGATCGGCCATTTTCCAAAAATAATTGAACAGTTTTTGTTCGCTGTGCGATCGTGTATTATTCCATTGTTGAATCTCCCAATATTTATGTTGTCTAAAACATAATAAAAACTAATTTGAAAATATCTATGTATAAATAAAAAAGTTATTATTTGTTTGCATAGAAAAGGGATCTTTGGCCCACCCTATATTGTATCTTATTAATTTTAAATTTATTTTCAATAATTTAGGTGAGGATGTGTGTATTTTTCAATAAAATAGCAATAATCTTTGTGACGAAACAATTTCATTTAAATAAAAGAAATACAATTCTTTAATGCTGGTTTTAATATATCAACATATCTACATATTTATTAGTATTTGTTGCAGAAAAAGTCTATAAATAAACGAGGGTTTTTTGCAATTTATATCGGTGGCACATAATTTTTATAATTTGCATTTAATTCAAATAACATAAATATAAAAGAATTTTGTTTGGCATAGGTAAGTATTCATCAACTTTTTGTCTGCCAAAGTCAAATTGAATATATAATTAGCATACGATTTAAGACAAATTATTTTATATGTTATGAAGATTTGGTGAAAAAGGCGTTGGTTGTGTTGTTCATTTTGTGTTAAATTAAATGTTTTACATTTATCTGATATTATCGTCTTTTTCATTTTCTGATTTTACTCGTTGAAACGATGGAATTTCATTTGATTTACATTAGGTTCGTGAATGTACAAAAATACGATACCATAAAACAGGAATCTTTTTACCAGCGAAAAAATAATAAAATATTTAAATTTAGAATCATCAATCAACTTATGAGAGAGAATCATCATTTTACTTTTGGACCTCTCTTGTCAACACGCAAATTAATTTTTTTGTTTACTTACATTTATATTCTTTGACAAGTATAAATGTAGATTGTGAACTACACAAAAAGAACAAACACAAAACCAATGCAAATATTAAAACAATAATCACCCCTATTACAGAATTCGGCGAATGAGCTGGAGTGGCAGTTTAACTCATTTTCAAAAATTTGCTATTAGTGAATCCACCGATAAAGAATTCAACGAATGTCGGTAACTTGACCTGCACCACCGACATATTAGCCGTGTTTTTTTCCTAGCCCCGAGGAAATCGATCGAAAAAAACGACGTCCTGTCCTGCAATTTACATGTTAAATGCAACAACAACTTATCCCCTTCGGGCTTAGCTAAGCGCGGAGAATCATTGGGGCTTAACTTAAGCACGGAGAAAAGCTGTGTTACCGGCATGAATTGCATTTTTCTTATCGATAGTTTGTATGGAAGCTCTATTTTGTTTCTGTAATATCGTCGCTAGTCCCCGATGTCGTTTTTTTCAACCAAATCTCCCCGGGCTTGCAAAAAAAACACGGCTATTGTTCAACTAAATTGGTATTAGTAAAGGGTGTTTTTTTAAGACTTGTAGTTTTCAATCTGGCAATACTTTTTACGGAGTTGGTCTTTTTGACAGCTGTTATTTGATTTATAATCAGTTTGGTTTGCCATTTTGTAATGAATAGACTTACTCCTGAACAACGTTTGCTAATTGCGCAAATTTATTACCAAAATAATGGTTCGGTTCGCGCGACGCATCGAGCGCTGCGTGGAATATTCGATGAAGCTCATTTTTGGTTGAATGGATAAGTTAATAAGGAAAATTGTCGTATTTGGAGTGATCATTATCCACAAGCCATTGTTGAGACGCCGTTACATCCTCAAAAAGTCACTGTTTGGTGTGCTCTATGGGCCATAATGTTACAGTCAATGGGGAACGCTGTTGAGCCATTATTAATGACTTTTTTGTGCCTGAATTGCAGTATGTTGATGTGGACGACCTTTGGTTGCAACAAGACTGCGCGACATGCCATACAGCCAACGAAACAATCAATTTATTAAAGAAAACTTTTAGTGAGCGCATTATCTCGCTTCGTGGGCCTGTGGCGTGGCCTCCAAGATCATGCAATTTAACACCGCTGGACTTTATTGCTGACATTCGGCCCCAATTTCCGAAAAAAGTGGTCGAAAATTGGGCCTCAGCTGGAATTTATTCGAGCCAGCCGCGGCTCGCATTGCCCGAAATCAATTTTAATATTTACATAATGGCAAACCCTTATCTTAATAATAAAGCTAAATTCTTGGCAATAACATTAAATTATATGCGTTTTATTTCTTCTTGAAAACCACACGTCTAAAAAAAACACCCTTTATATGAAATCGCAAATCATTCGGACTCGGTACAAATTCTGACTTTTCTTATCCGTGACAATTTTGTCACGAATTTGATTTTGATAGTTTTTTATTTGCACATAAATAAAATGTATAGTACAAAAAAGCTAGTTAAGATTAATAATGTTAAAGGTTAAAGTGCTTATTTTATATTTCCTGCAGAGAAAGGGCAACTAATCACGAACAGAAATGTAGGAGTTGATGAAGGAGCTCACAGCGCATCAGAGATATAAAAAATACGTTTCGTTTTGTACCTTATCCGGTTTTTTCTCTAAGAATTTTCTGGCAAGATAACCTAAAATGCCATGGTATCCATTTCGGTTCGGAAAGTGGTAAGGTAGTTCAGGAATCGATAATATAGTACATTCGGCAAATGGACCTCTGTCACCAAATGTCAGAAGTGTCAGTGTGAAATTAAAAAAAAAAAAAAAAAACAATCTGACAGCACTCCCTGGTTGGAAAACAAAACCAAATGCCGAACGCACGAAGGCGAGCCAAAAAAGTCGTGTGTTTAATAATAGTGATTAATATGTAATAAAATTAGTTTTTTTGTATCAAACACTTGAAAAAATGTTCACTAAAATGTTTAAACACTAATTAAAACGTAATTCGATCGCAAATTTAAGTTTTCAGTTCCAAATACAAAAAATAATCAAATGACGGGATTTTTAACACTGCCAAGAGCATGTAAATATTTTCCAACCAGGGACTTTTTTTTGTTGTTGTTTTTAGATGTCAAATTAGAAAGAGAAAAGACAAAGACAAATCTTGGAAGACCTCTATTGAAATTATCGCGAACTCGAATTCACCGCGAATTCAGTCAACTCATTCGGAGTCAAATATTGCGAATTCCATAATCGGCATGAATAATTTAATATGAAGGTTTTTGTAATACAAATTTTTATTATTGCAAAAATAAAACCACAAATATTTAGGTACTAATATTTAGTTTTATCATTTTTAACTCCGTGAAAGTTAAAAAATATAATTTTCATTCGTATAATATCGTTCAAGAGTTTGCTTTTGTCTGGTGTATACTTACTTTTTTACTTGTGTAACTATACTGATTGGTTTCGTTTACATTATAAATAAAATGCAAGACTATAGACCGCACTTATTATTGAATTGTGCTTAAGGTTGAAAATAAAGGAAATTGCCCATTTCTGGCCCAGAGTGTACACGAACGAGTTTGGTATCAAATGAATGGTGACGTGAAGCCCAATACATGGGAAAAATATTTTCGAAATCTTTCATGGGAAAGTCGAGATATTTAGACTTGAAGTTGACGTTTGCCAAATAAGGATTTCACTTTTCGTCCCAAATAATTGTCCATAACGGGCTAAATAATTGACGTAGAAAAATGATATTGGTATATCAAATGAAAGGTCTTTGAAGGCAATAAAATATCTTTTTAAGTAGAGCTAAAAAAGTATATATGTCATCACTGATTTTTTTATAATATCGGTGTGGCAAAGACCGCGCAAAAAATGTGGTTTTTATAGAAGTTAAAACTCATTATCTCAATCTATATAATATCTTTGGTATTAAAATACCTTTCATTTGATACTAATATCTTTTTTCTACGTCAATTATTTCGCCCGTTATGGACAATTATTTGAAACAAAATGTGAAATCCTTAATTGGCAAAGGTCAACTTCAAGCCCAAATATCTCGACTTTCCAATCAACGATTATGAAAATATTTTACTCATGTATCGGGCTTCACCTCACCTTTCATTTGATACCAAACTCGTTCGTGTACACTCTGGGCTAAAGCTCCATAGTAAAATGGGCATTCCCTTTAGTTTTTTTGCAAAAACCTTCACGCAGCATTTTTGCTATTCGAGTTTTGAGCAAAACAAAAAAAATAAAATGCAGTTTTAATTACAAAAATTTTCTGATAATACAAAACTATGTTTAAACTGCCGTTTAGAAAAAAAACGCTTTTTGACAATAAGACCCAGTTTTTCAGTGGTGAGGCAAACCAGAGTTAGCTAACTATAGAAATAAATAAACCCATCACAGTGAACTGCAGAAGCAGTTTTTCGGTATAGAATGCATGCGGAACGACCTAAAAAACTCGGTGGATAAAAAATCAAAAGCATCCTGTTCAGTTAACTCACCAAATTTGGGTTTAACTTTAATCTCGCACTGAGAAACTGAACCTTAGTATCTCAAGAGGTAGGTTTCTCTAACAGCCCCACTGTATTGGATATAAATACCTTTTTAAAATAAGCATATATAGCTATAGAAAAGGAAAAAAATATATCAAAAGGTCAAATCTATTTAAATAAACGAATCCCGTTCTTTAGATTTTTTTTAAATTAAACAAAATAATTTTACCAAAACAACAACTCCCATCAGAAACCCATTCATATTTTTTTCTACGTTTTTTGAGGGCATATTATACTTTCGTGAAAAAAGTCTGTACCTATTTAAATTAGACATCATATAAAATACAGTGGTGGTTTAGTATAACGAATGCCGATATAACGAATGATCGATATTACGAACACTTTTTTGAAGTCCATTGGGTATTCTATGTAAGGAATTTCAGAAAATGGAAAAAGAAACAAACAAAATTCTACAAAAAACTACGTACATATAACAAAAAATATAGAAAATAAATATGTAAAGCAACTCTTGACTGTGAATGTGTTAATATCTTTGTATCTTCATGATAATATCGGAAGATTCATACACAATTTTCTGTTGCTGAAATGTTTTTTTCTTTTTCGTTTGTTTTGTTATGTCCAACTTATCTGTCTTCTTTAATGTAAACAGATCCTCAAATTTTCGTTCGCTGTGCACAAAACTGCAAAATACAGTTTACTTTCTATTTTCCTAAAGATTTGGTAGAAAAAAAGTATTCGATATAAAGAATTTTCGATATAACGAATGCACTCTGGACACAATATCATTCGTTATACTGGACCACCACTGTACGTTGATTATCCTAAGAATTTTTGAAGGAACCAAAAGACCTGGAAACTTGTGTAAACTTTCTGACTTGAATAATGTCTGTTCTGCTCGTGTATCTACTTTCTGAAACTGGGAATTTCTACAATTTGAAAGATTTTGGACTACAATTCGTAGAAAGAAGTTTTAAACTAGGTACTTAAAAAATATTCGCATTCATTGAATAAACGGGATCTTGGTACTTATTTTAGATGTGTAGGTAAACATTAAAAGCTGTGCCCTGATTTTTCTGATCTAAAATGTTTAGATTTTGCAACACCATATGTATGTAACGCATTAACGTGTAACACCTTTTGTTACGTTTACTTCGTAGATTTGTTTGGGAATTTGAAAATTCATTTTTAAAAACTGAGTTTGGGTTTTGACAGCAAATTGAGAAGTTTTGTCAAAAATTGTAAGAATTTTCAAGTTACAAACACAGATCCACATATGTTGATGTTGGTTTAAATACCTCTTAAAACTAGACTCAATTTAATGCAAGCTTTGCATAAGCTTGAGCAATAGCATCGACTAAGGCATGCATTTAATTTAATTATATTCAACAAAAGAATCAAACAAAACTCATATTGTTTACACTATGCGATAGCCAAATTGTCGGTGCTGCATGATCTTTGTTCCTCTAACCATTCAGCCAGAAATACACTTGAGATACACAATATACCCACCTCTTGATACATAAATACTATCCACCCTCACCACTGAGCTTAAATTTTTCTCTGCTAAAAATAGATATTTTTTTCTATTTTATTTATTTGTTAACAAGGAACAACAAAAAAAAATATTTAAAAAAAAATACAAAAACTCTGTATGTTCAACCATGTATTTTAGATGCAGCCATGGGCAATTTGACTTACTTTTCATCTCCTGGATTTGAACATACTCGTTCGTACCTACTAAATAGTTTTGTGCTGAAAAAAAATTATTTCGAAAATGTTCGTTCGGAAACACAATTGAATTCCAAAAATAAATCTATAGAAATATACTAAACGATAGCTGTTGTAGGAAAGGTATCGTTTTTATGAGTTTGCAAAATATCTTATAATCTTTTCCAATCAAATAAACACTTTGCGATTGGAATTGAAATTGGACGACTTTGAAGTCACATAGGATATATAGAGGCAGTTAAATGGGGTTTTTAAAGGGAAACAATTGGATGAGGACGAGGAGGTTATTCTAGATTATCTTTGATTAGGGTGTAAATCAATTATGTATTATTGCGGGTTAAGAGCAGAGGTTTAATGTAGGACACTTTTGTCAGCAGATTAAGGTATAAGATTTAAAAATTTATAGAAGGTACTTTAAATTAATCTTAAGACGGTAGACATCAAAAGTGTGGACAAAGTCATAGTCAGTATAGTTAAAAGAACAGTTAAAACTTAGTCATAAAAAAGTTAAAAGAGAAATAATTTCTTTAGAATGTACACACAAAATATATTTTTTCTTTGCTTTAATATTGTTTTCAAACAATGCGGGGAGAGGTCCATTAAAAAGAAACAAAGCAATTATACTTAAGTGTCTCCATTATGTAAAATGACCAAAAAGAAACATTTCATAAGGTAAATGGTTTTTGATCTGTCAAATATGTTGTTTATTATTCATGGGGTTTTCCATTGGTAAAATAAATTAATTTATTTTTGATTTGGATCTATCAATCAGCCGATTTTCACCATCTTTGCGTTCCATTGGGCAAAATAAATTGATTTATTTTTGATTTAAAATCAAATTTGGCAGATTTACTCCATCCTGTACTAACACCAACATAATTTACAGCTGTCAGTTTGCAATTGTATTTTTTATTTGTTTAATTTATTTCGTGTGTGCAAATTATGTTCAAAATATGTGAAAAATCATTGTTTTTAATAAATAGAAGCATTTCAAAATGAATCGGAGACTTCATCAAGTCCATCTTTCTCTTCTTGCATCAAGGGATGCAATTTTGTTTCAAATATTGACACAGAAACAACACTACACGAATACAATGACAAAAATAAATAAATTTGAAAAAATGTTTCATTCGCCGCTAAAAAAATCGATTTTTAAATTGAAATCTGAATTAACCAATGGAAAACCCCATAAAACTTGTGACAACGATGTGTGCGTTGCACCCATTTTACGGTTTATATGGTTGGCCTTCTCAGTCAACTATACAACGTTTGGTGGCCAAAATTGAATTCACTGATTCAGTGAACTATCAGCCAACACTAGTACGTCACCGAAACGCCAGATTAACCGAAAACATCGCTGATGTTCGTGAGAGTGATAGCATTACCATAACCATCAACGGAGAACGCTACCGATCGATGATAAATAATTTATTCTAGCCCAAATTCGATGACATATGCATGTGAATGACACGTAGTTCCAGCAGAACGGTGCTACGTGCCACACATCAAACGCCACAATGGACATTTTGCATGTACGATTTGAAGGTAATGCTGAATTAACACGACTGACAAATTGGCAGTATTCTGGCATTTAACTGTCAAAAAATAACAGAACAATGGAAAAAAATTCATTCTTTTGGCAGTATAGTGACAGAATAAATGCCAATTTGACAGTCGTGTAAATGCAGAATAAGACTAATTTCGCGGATGTAACTTGAATTGGCCCAAAGATCGTGCGATTTGACCCCGTTAGACTTTTTGTTGTGGGGTTTCTTGAAGTTGCAGGTCTTCTCGAATAAACCACAATCGACCGATGCCCTTAAGGTGACCATAACACAGGCCATAGCTAAAATTCAGCCGGATCTATTCGTAAGAGTCATTGAAAATTAGACCACTCTGATCCGTGCCACCGTAAGAAGCCAACGCGGGTATTTGAACGATGTGAAATTAATGATCGAAAATATTTTAACTTAGGTTTTCGTCATTCGAAAACGAAAAACATATTTGGAATCATTGATAAGGACTTATTTTAAAATCTATAAACCAAAGTCGGTTTAGTTACACCATTTATAACTCAAGAACGGCTGGATAGATTTTAATGATCTCTTATTTGCTATTTGTAGGGTGCAATGAGGTAAAATTAATTTTTTCTTCTGTTTGGAAGCTTTTTCTTAGGCCAGGCGCGCACATGCAACTAAACAGTTTGGTTGCAATTTTGAGCACAATGGGATTATATGAGAGTCCGCGCACATAAACCGGCGGCCTCTCATATAATCCCGAGTGCTCAAAATCGAAACCTAACTATTTAGTTGCATGTGCGCGCCTGGCCTTAGGATATTGCTATAGGGGTATTATTTTCGAAATAGGGAAAAAATGAAAAAATGTCCGATTTAAAAAAATCTTGTGTTTGAAAGGTTATTTTGAGTGGATGGCTTTAGGTTTATTTATTTTCAAAAATTTGGTACTTATAGGGTGAAAGGGGCTAAAAACAAAAATTAGTATCCTATTTCTCATTCAGTTTGTTTTTGATTGGTTAATTTAAAAAAAATGCTATTTATAGACCAAATTGGGGTAAAAATAAAGCAATAAAGGACTCAGATGATCATATTTTTTTAGCCTTTCATAATGTAAAGTGGGTTAAAACCCAGAAAGAACTTTTCGATTACAAAAAGTCTATAAATAATAGGTACGTATTTTCTTTTGTAATTTCTATGCGAAGCTAAGGTTTGTCTAACCATGCGAAACCGGGTGGGCCAACAAGAGGTAAATAATATATAAAACCAAAACTGTCATTTTCATATGTGCCCCAAGATAATAGAGCACTGGCATACTTGGCTTCCTCAAAAAAACGTACTGAGTACTGAGCATGTGGTTATTAAGGGCAAACAATAAGTTATAATGTAATATTCATCGTGGGCAGTTCGCAATCTCCACAGGAACACGGCTTTAAGGCTCTCCCAAACCAACGCGAAACATTCGGAGAGAATGTGCGATGACTGAAAATCACAGATTAGCCATATGAAGATGAGAATGTTTCGTACGTTTCACCCTCCAAAACCCATTTGTTTACATTGTTGTATTTGTAATTTTTTCCCGCGTCGATGAATAGATGTGAATTGCAACAACAATTTAACCAGGTCTATGAAGATCCCTACTGTCTATGTGTGAGATTTTTATACACACATTCTCATTTTTTATCTGATAACTGCCAGTTCAAGCTTGTAGGCAAATTAAAATGGCTGTCGGGGATTCTCATCTTCATGTGGCTAATCTGTGCTGAAAATATTCGAAGATTCGCATCGCTCCATCAGTGTGGGTTGTCTCATTGAACTCCATGTACAAAAATTAAGACAGGCGAAAGCTTCGTCGTCGTTCGGAAGTATTCGGGTTGGTTTGGGAGAGCCTTAAGTCAAAAAAAAATCGTTTTGTTACAAGTGCGCTTGTTTGCTTTTAAATTTATTAAATAAATCTATTTTTAACGTAACCAATTAAAAGGTTTTTGAATCTTTGTAAATTTTATCCACCATCATTCATTTGGCAGATTATTGTAGACTTATCACAACCTCGTACCGAGTAAGTAGTTACGTGAAAATTAAATAAACACACGCACAGCGTATCAAGTTGCTGCCTCTTTCCAGCTAACTTTTAAAAAATCACCGTTTTTCAACTTTTTTTTCTGTTGAACGTTTAAAAATATTTAAGCCAATTATAAAACTCGCAATACTGGGAATCTTGTTATGTTTACAATTCCTGATCACAAAATTAAAGTACTGATTCCGATTTTATTCGCCAGCTTCTCATTTTGGACTTTTAATATCCACGTCAATGCCAACGTATTCACGCAAAAAGTTTCAAAACGGCGCGCACTTTGAAATAATTTAATTAAAATCTCATCACATACCTTTACAAATTCTTAAACCAAATGACTTCGAGTATCGAAACAATTTTGACAGTTAACATGCATGTAAACAAATCAAACCTAACCACACTTCTTGCCACTGTCATAATTCACGAAGTATAATTCCAAATATTATTATAAACATTTAAGAAATTCGACTAAGAAAAAAGACAAAAAAGACAAAATCATGAGAGAAACTCCTCTATCAACTAGCGAGAAGATCTTCGTTTTACAAACCATCAAAAACAATCAAGTAACAATTCTATAATGCATCAATCAAGATCTTGTTAATTTCATTCCAAACTTTTAGCGCCTTGATGGCCGCAAAAACGAAGAATTTCGTGTCGCCAAAATAAACTTCGGTACCGACTGGGGCAGTGTTCACGTATCACTGGGTGAAACTCGTGTTCTTGCCCAAGTCAGTTGTGAATTAGGTCAACCGAAAGCAACGCGTCCTAACGAGGGCATCATGTACATCAACGTAGAACTCGGTCCAATGGCTGGAGTAAGTTTTGAAGCTGGGCGCAGTTCAGATCTGGGGGTGCAAATTAATCGAACTCTCGAGAAGACATTTAAGGAGTCACGTTGCGTGGACTTGGAGTCACTCTGTGTTACCGCAGAAGACCGTGTCTGGATCCTACGTTTGGACTTGAATGTTCTCAATCACGCAGGAAATCTAGTTGGTATGTTCAATTTTGATTCTTTGTGATGAAAAGGCTAAGATGTTTGATTTTAGATTGTTGCTCTATTGCTGGTCTGTGTGCCTTGGCGCACTTTAAGCGTCCCGATGTCTCTGTGATGGAAGAGGAAGTGAAAATTCACACAGCTGCCGAAAAGGAACTCATTCCAACAGTTCTTCATCACTATCCTGTCTGTGTGTCGTACTGTACCTTCAACAATGGGTAAGTCATGCTCTAAACATTAACTCGTCATCCTATGGATAGCCTTTGATTCCAGAGAAATATCTGTAGCAGATCCAACAGCAATCGAAGAACGCACCGCTGAGTCAAGCATGACCTTTGGAATCAACTCCTATCGAGAATTGTGTTGTCTTAATCTTGGCGGAAGCACACTTACCAGCTCCCATCTGCTCCTTCAGTGTTCTCACAGAGCAGCCAATCGGTCAAAGTTAATTGTTGATCAAGTGAAAAGAGCCTTGGAAGAGGATTCCAAATGTCGGGATGAAAACAAACCAGTTGGATTCACCGAATGTCTGAGATTGAATAAGATTACTGCCTTGGCCGAAGATCGGCTGGCTCTGAAACTTCGTCATTTCAGCTTCCAAAACATTCAGGATGATCATTTGATGAAAGACGAGCACATGAGCGATGATGAAGAAGACAAGAAAAATGGTTTGTTCAAGCTTCTTGTCCACCAATCCTTTGCAAAACTTCTAAATCTCTTTTCTAATTAGTGATTTCCATGGGTGAAAATACTGGAATCCTTAACTCCAACCAGGAATCCATCAATTGGGTTCCTGAAGGTGCCAACGATGATGATGACGATTCAGACAATGAATTTGACTCCGAAGATAACGAAATGGATGATGCTAATTTAGAACATCAAGTTGAGAATGCTCTGCATAATGTAAATCAAAGAAGGAATCAACCCATCAGTAAGAAGAAGAACATTCCATTGTTGAGTCAGAAGAATTGGCAACGTAAGTGGTTTATGATTTTGTTAATAAATAAAATAAAAATTAAATTTTATGTACTCATTTATTTTAGAAGCATCTGATGGAAGTGAAAGTGAAGAGGAAGAAACTATAGTTTTGTAAATGCTCAATAAATATTTGTTTTAAAAAGAAAGTTAACAAGACGTTTTTTTTTTATTGCCTTATACACTCGGGTCGTGCAAAACTGAGTATAGAAAGGGGGGATATTTTCAAATGAGCATGCAATGCGGCAAGAAAAGTGGGTAGCTTGTTAAAATATTAACAAGATTTATTGTTATGCACTCCATTCTACTAAATTGAAGAGAATTGAAAGGACTTGATAGTTTTTAGCAATATCTTAAATAATCTGTATAACAATCAAAACAAAGATAGACTTAGCTGGTCATCACTTCGCCGAAGATTTTGCAACCATATTCACCCCAAATATAACAGCTTTTCCGTTTCGATCAAATCGAATTGCAGAATACGCTTCTAACTGTGCCCCATATTTGAGGCTGTTTTGTATTTTTAATTAATTTTGAATGAAAAAATAAGACTAGCTATTTTTGGTATCCCTGTGGGACTGTCTTGTCTGCTAGTAACGAAAAATAAATGGAAACCTAGCATTAATATGGAAAACTTATAAATTTCGACTTGGGATTACTAATAAAGATATCCGAAAGGCCTAACACAGAAAAGGCCGCTATAGAAAGTGTTCTACAAATGGCGAAAAATTTACCACAGATTCCATTCGGAATGAATCATCAGGGGCAAATAAATACCAAGACCCTTTCTGTGTCATTCAACGTTCGATGCAGTAAGTGTTTAAATTATTATCCAAAGCTAGCTAACTGGATATCTTATGTTGTTGTAAACCGTTGTAGTTTGTGGAAACAAGGGTGATGACATCTGATGCAACAACAGCTTAATTATATCTTCATGTTCCAATAATGGAATTGCGACAAAAACCGTTTACCCATAACCAATAAAAGACATTAGGCGAAAAAGGCTATTTTTGCCAAACTCCCCCGTCTTTGCAGGATGAAAATTTTGAATATACACTGGCCCCGTAAAGCAAGCTCAGTAAACCATCCACTTGCATACACCAACGATATTGATATAATCGGGAGATCACAGCGTGATGACATGAGTGGCGCTTCTGTGGGTATTGCAACGGAAGCTGTAAAGGTGAATTTAACGGCCAATGAGTGTTAGAACCATGTATAAGCTGTGATTCAGAAAGGATACCTAACACCAATAGTCTAAGAGCAGGCAGCAAATTTTGGGAGTGGAGTGATAACCAATATTCATATACATGCATGCATAGATATACGAACATTATGCCAAAATCAACCGCCTGGCAGGTTTTTTTTTCAGCCGGGGGCGGGGATGGGGATTCGAAAATGGTCATTTTCCGATTTTGGAGTCGAAGCGAAAACCTTTTAAATTAATATTTAATCAAAAGAGGATGTAAAAATGCGTTTGACAAGCACAAGGCTGAAACCTAAACGATAATTTTTTCGATTTTTTGGTGTATAACAGTATAACTCATGTGGTTATCACTTCGACCCAAAAAGTGGATTTTCGCTCATTTTGATGGCCGTCTGGCAAGGGAAAGGCTGAAAGTAAACTGTCTTGGAAACTCTTTTTTCACATCAGTGAACCATCCTCTATTGATTATAAACCCCTAAGTCGGAAAAATTACCATTTTCGAACGCCCACCCCCGCCCCCGGCTGAAAAGAAAACCTGCCAGACGGTTGAATTTGACATAATGTTGCGTATATCTACACATATTATGTACATGTGTATAAATACTGGTTATCACTCCACTCCCAAAATTTGCTGCAGGCTCTTGGTCTACAACGTTTTGGACAGAAAGTCACCATATTCAATTACACAACAGATATCGCTGATATTTCCAAGGAAAATAAAGTCGACTGCTCTGATATGAAAGGGAAACTTTGTGATTCTGGCTGGTGGCCAAATCATTTTCGTGTTCTTAAAAAATAAACAAAGCTCAGTGATTATGGATAAATTCAAATATCAAACTGACTCTACCCATACCAATTTATAAGTTTTATCTATAAAGCATTCTATAAGCTCCGCAGAGCCAGGCCCTCCGCCGGTGAGCATACTTTAGGTTCCGAGTTTTTCTTTTTCAAATCGTTGATACACACCTATTTTTAGTGACGAAAAACTGTTATAAGTTAGCATTTCTCTGGTCTCGTCCTATTGAAAAAGCAGCGCCGTCGAAAACAATAGTAAAATAAAATGATGAGTTGCATGAAACGCTTCGATAGTTGTTTTACATTCATCTTCCTATTTTAAGGTCCGAGATTAAAGTTAAAAGGTTAACTGAACAGATGTTTTTGATGATTTATCCATCGAGTTTGATTAGTCGTTCCGCATGCATTCTCCACCAAAAAACTGCTTCCTCAGTTCACTGTGGGTTAATTTACTTCTCGAGGTAACTAACTCTAGTTCCACTTACCACTGAAAAACTGGGCCTAAGAGTTGATTCGCTAGAACAAATAAATTAAAGAAAACATAATTTTCCTGCTTTTGAAATAGTAAGCTTTTCTTCTTTATGGTTTTTTTTTTTTTTTTGCTTTAAAGACAACAACAGAGTCTCTCTCATTACACGACAAATACTTAAATTATTTAGACTAATATATATATTTATTTATTTTATTTCGCTTAAAAACTAAACATCGATGTTGTTTTCTTTTTGTGGGTTTTTCATAGTTTTCTATTTTTATTCCATCTTTTGTTTTTTTTCAATTTTTTTTTTATACTTTTTCTCTTACGAACTTAACTTTTGTATTTATGTTAATTTTTCATTTTTTTTTAATTTTAATTATAAACTCTAAATTTACAAATTACAAAAAATATAATTAAAAAAAAATTAATATTAAATACAAATATTTCGCAAAAAAATTAATTTTAGTATGTTACAATGCTAAAAAAATATTTTTGTTTTGTTTTTTATTTAATTTAATGTTTGTAAGTGTATTGTAGAACTTAATGTTTAGGATTGCTCTCTGCATTGCGTTTGGGCGGCGGTGGCGGTTGTAGTGCTACTCAAGTAGTGTCGTTTCCTATACCGTTTTTCTGATCCAGTTTATTCGAGTTTGATTTGACCATGTAAATAAAATAGGTGATGATTTCTTTTTCTTTAATCGGTATCGTTTTGAAATGTTTCATGATTGTCTGTTTGGGAGAAAAAATTAAATTTTTGGTTTGAGTAGAAATTAAAATTTAAAAACACAATATTGTAATGTGGCCCGATTATGAATTACGAAGCGAATCGTTTTCAATTCGATATCTCCTTTTCGACTCGCCTCGAATTGATCAATTATCGAATACGAAGCGAGTCGTAAATTATACTTCCAAGATTTCTAGTTAATTGACAGCCGATTTCCAAGGAATTTTGTTTTGAAGTAATATCTTTTTGCGAGGTGTAAACAAAACTTCTTTTTATTAACTTTTAAATGAAATTAAAATACTATTTCAATTAAAAATGGATTCTATATTGTTTTATATACCTATATGAATGGTTCTACGACAGGACCTCGTAAGAAGAAAAAATCATTTTTTTGAAATTAGGCTCAAGAAATGTACAAAAATCAGAGCAACCTTTTGGCATTTTTGGTTAAATAGGATTGTTCTAAAAAAAACAAAGCAAATTCGAAAAAACAAAACCTCGAATAAAAAATCTTTGCGAAAAGATTGACAGTAACTCGTTAGTCTCTCAAAAGTGAGTATAAGTCTGTGTTGTGCGCGAGTTGCTTATTATTATACTAGTTAAGATTTAATCGAATAATAATTCACTAAAATATTCAAAATAGTGTTTTTTGGTGAGTATTTATTCTCAGGACAACAAATAAGTTTTATAAGAATCTTTTATAATAAACAAGTTACAAGTAATTTAAATAAAGGCAAATACTTACGAGGCCCTGCCTGTGTTATTTTTAAATATTTTTAAGACTTTTTAAAAACAGTTTTTTATCGATTCTGAAAAACACCCCAAAAGTTTTTACGAGGTCCTGTCATATAACCATCGATACCAAACGTGTGAAAGTGGAAGAAGCCTCAATTTTGCGAATTTCAAGAAAGTTAAATTTGCTTTATTATTACAAATTACAATTATATATTATTACAATTAAACTCACATTTTTATTTATTGCAAACAAAACCAAACAATCACTTTCGCCCTTCGATAAACCAATCCGCGAATAAAAACCTTTCGGAAATTTACGCTGTAAAAATGGAAATGTCATTTCACATTGGCTTTCGATTTCGAAAATAGGGCGATTATAAACGAAAGCGAAAGAAGTAATATCAAACCTCATTTTCGCCAATTAAAACGATTTGCTGCGTATTCCCTAATCAGGCCACTGTTTATGAGGCCCGCAGGGTCCGGGCGGTCAGCCGGTGGGTATACTTCGGGCACCACGAGACTAGAGACATGCCAATTTATAACAGTTATAACAGTTTTTCGCCATTAAAAGTGGGCGATTCGCGCGACTTAAAAAAAACTCTGGGTGCCTGAAGTATGCCCACCGGCATTCGCATTTATCTGTGGATGGAAAGATTCAACTACGAGCTCTATGGGCTATATAGCGACGATCTGACCAAATCATTAAAACAGTACAATTTTGAAGACTTCGTCAAGAATTGTAGTTTAGCAAAATATATTAGAATTCCCTACATTGGAATTGCATGAGCAGGTTGAAAGACTTGAGCAACCCCTAAATTTTTGGAACATGATCTTTTATGGAATTCTCATATGAAAATCTTAGCATAATTAGTAATCCAATTATCTGATTTTTCTATCGCATCTGGAACTGGCATTTCTTTTCAATCAAATCTGAATTCTGTCTCAATGTGGTCATTTTTGGTTCAACCGCTTTAACTAGCACAAACTAACCGTCGCCGATGGTATTGATAAGGGGCTTTCTGTGACCTTAAACAATACAAAAAACGTCTTCTTATCAGTAGGAGGACCTATACGAAGGGTGAGAATGGAAAACGAACAATAAATCTTAACAAAGTAATTATTATCGCACAAAACCGATTTCAGTGCCCGAAAGTGAATCAGAAAAGTCAAAGGGCACACACATGATCTGAGCAAAGAACAACAATAAGAAAAACGCCCACCCCACACGCTTGGCTTTCTAAATAAATCTTGATATTCCGGTTTTTTTCTTCCACAAAAGCAAATCGGAGCAGTTGTGATTAAAGTCTCGTATATGAACTTTTGGTGGAATTGATTTTGGTTCAAAATAAAATTACAAATGAGCTTCCATGAGGTATGAAATTTTCTATGAAGAAAGCAAAAATATAGGTATGCACTCACGTCAGCCAGTTGGGCTCTTTTCATTCCGGGCCTTGTGGACACTTTGTAGTGGCGTTTGTATCGTCGCAGAGTGTTCACTTGCAGCTGGTAGAGGTCAACTTCGGGCAGATCTGTGTCGGTCTCATTGCTATCATCTTCGGAATCCTTTCGTCGGCGTTTTGTTCTTGCACTTTGGATGCGTCCTTTGTGGTAGTCACAGATGTATATGTGTTGAGCCTGAAACAGTGTGGGGGGAGGGGAAAAAAATTTTCAATATTAAATATATTTTCCAAGGACAACCATAAAACAAATATAACAATAACTAACTGTTGGATCACTGCTGAGCTTAAGTCTTTTCTGGGCAACAGTCTTTTGTATACGTTTGCTATATGAAGCGTAGCCAGCTGCTCGATGGCACCGTTCATTGTCATCGATGAGACAACATATCTGGTCGGTGTGACCACGCGAATCCTCTTCGCCCGTACTGAAGCCGTTGTTCATGACGACACAGTTCTTGTTTCTGCTTGGAATCCGTCTTCTTGAATTAAATTGTGCCTGGAAATTCTTCCTTGCCAGGAATATCGCCGTGCAGTTTGAGCTTTGGACAGCCGAGATATTTTGTTTTTTTGTTTCTGCTTCTTTTATCGAGAACCGAAAATTTTATTAGTAAAACTTATGACACAATGTAGCGGCCCGGGAGGATTATCAATTCTTTAAAATACTGCAATTGCTTGGTGTAATTTGATTTAGTTTAATCGGTTTATTAGGAATTTTTGAAGACTTGCAATTTAAGTCGGCGTAACAACTGAGGAGGAACAAGAACAAGCTGACGATTGTAGAAGTCGAGATATTTGAGGATGAAAATGACAGCAAAACACCAAACATAACTTTCGCTTGAATATTTTTTTTGGTCATGGAAATGAATATTTTGAATGAACAAGGGGGACGAGGGACAATTTGGGTATTCATCCTTCATCGGCCATCATCGGCAGCGCAGCAAAAGTTTATTGGGTTTTGATGAATTTATTTATTTATTTGTTCATCGCGTTGGTGGGGTTGTTGATGGTGAGATGGTGTATTTTATAGCAGTGATGCCAGTTCTGTCTAACATGCCGCCTCCACTGGGCATGAACGATGCTCGGATTATGAACATGTCTTTAAAAAATCCAATGGAGGCAGAAAAATCCATGTCATGTAGTGACATAATCCATACAAGTCAGATTGTGGATTGGATTGTGGTTGTGATGTTGGACATCGCTGATGCCCAGTGGAGGCGGCATGTAACTAGTTCGCAGTTAGTGCCTGACTACATGGGTCTTTTTACTGAAGGTAATTTTACTGAACTCGTGATTAAACGGTGAAGAAAAATCCTTTCATTTCAATCTAGCCTTCCCTTTCTCACACTCTCATAATCCATATATCTCACTCACACGTTTCATGCTGAATCCGAAAATATTAAATGAAACTGGCGCATCGGTGAATTTTGGGTGGAATCTATGATCTCTTTTTTACGCACATAAAATCTAGCTCTCTCACCGATGCGCTCTTCACTAAAACGACCCATGTAAACAGGCACTTATCATAAACGTTTTGCTTCACTGACACTGAAGTTGGTTGTATGTCCAAACTTGTTTTAAAGTGAGTACGTTCAACGAACAAGGTAGAGGGCAGGTTTTCTAGTTACGAATCAAAATGATATAATTATTAGGAATTATGATCAATGAAATAATGTTCGTCGAACGTATCCAAAAGTTCACTCAAATTCATTAATTCATTCGAAATTGACACCAGTGGTCTGTTCTTTTTCTCTAAAAAGTTAACTATGGTCAACTTTGGGTCGATCCTAAATTCTCAAATCGTATGTGTAACATTCTGACGTCTTAAAAATTAAAATCGTTCCCAAATTCAATGTTGAGGTGTCAGAATGTTACACTTTGTAACAATTTCCAACTCATCTTATTGATAGTCTGCTATTACACGACGACTTTTGCGTCGTGCCTCTTTTTCGAATTCTTCTTTAAAATTTCGTCCTGTGAGTCGTACGCTATTATACCATGACTTTTGAGTCATGACTCAAATTTGGCAATTTTGTTTTCAGTAATGAAATTCTCGTAGCAACCGAACAAACAATAAACATAAATGAAACGATTTTGCTCTAGCATAGAAATTCTCTATGCCCTACAACTTAGCAACCATACAGGAACAAGTGCGCTCCACAAATAACGAAAATAAATAATAATAATAAATAACAATTTGCTAAAATAACAAACAAGAAATAAAATAATGTCAAAAATGAGTCGCAGAAATTTTGCTCACGACTCATAGGGCAGTTTGTTTTCGTCTCAATTTTCTTTTCTTTTGCACTCATTATGTTCGAAAAGAGTCACGACGCAAAAGTCGCCGTGTAATAGCAGACATAGTGCGAGGGTTAACTAATTCAAAACCAATATAAGTAGGTAATATTTTTACAAACTAAGCCATTCATAACCTGCAATAGGTTAAAACCCAGAAAAGTGTATTTCGATTACAAAAGTTAGCTGAAATATTATATTTTATTTTCTGTAATTTTTTGCGAAGCTAAAGTTCCTATTGTGTGCGTTAAATAAGCATAACCATCCGGGGTTAAAAAAAAAAATGGTGAAAAAATGCGAGATTTTTTGAAAAATTTTTCGTTACCGACCTACTTTTTAATGCTGCGCCTCCACTAGCAATTTTTATTTCTATCTTTATTTCAGCAATGTTTGCAGGCATTTTTATTGCTGCGTTCAGTGGGCTATGGCAAGAAATCTTTTTTTATTGAGGTTGCCGAGCAAAGAACGTAAAGGTGAAAATTGGCCGACTGTCATTTGAACTGACAGGAGACATCAAATTATTTCTTCATTTTATTATTATTATTTCTTAATTGAATAACTTAAAGAAAAAAGCATTGAAAACTGTTTTCACAAATACAATTTCACCACGTAGATTACACATCACTATACAAATTCACCTCAAAACAACTTTTTTTTGTTGTTTTCTGTTCTTACTTCACCGGGAGATTATCCGGCTTCATCCAAAATTATTCATCAAAAAAAAGTTCACCGAACAAACATAAAAAAAAAAACAAAATCATCTCTCCACAGCGGCAAAGGTTCGCCTTCGCTGGCGCTGTCGTCTTCGTCGTTGTTTGCCGTCGAATTCATTTTCGAATAACAAACCGTTTCGTCGGGTTCGTTTCGTTCGGTGGTCTCCTTCTCTCTCTATCTTTGTTTTATTTTAAAACACGGCTAACAAAAGGAAATATTTTAAAAAAAATTTAGTTAAATTAAATTATTTAAATTTTAATGTGAACTAAATAAATGAATCGTATCTCGTATGAAAATATAACTATAATATATTCGTACAAATTCATTTAACCAAGTAAATTTAGATATTGTATTCCTTTTGTACATCTTCAATCTCCAAAGTGCACTGTGTGCGGTTCTTGATTTTGCTGGAATCGCTCGTCCTCTTGGAATCTTTCTGTTTAAGTAGAAGCAACACACCGAATTTATTCTTGCTAAAATAATAACACCTCAACAACCTCATCGTCATCATATTATTTTCTCCAACGCAAACCAACAGCAGCAGCACTAAACTCCACCTCATTCATATCGATTGTGTCTCGGCGCGGTTTTCTGTCTCCAGAAAGATATAATAAAGTGAATTAAGAAAAGTAAATAGATTTATTGATACAATTATTGTGTAAGAAACAAAACAAAATTGAAAATTAAAAGCAAATATGTCGACGCTAAGCAACAAATTCAAAACCCTTTCGGTTGAGGAAAAAGCTGAAATACAGGAAAAGTTCATAGACGTAAGTAGTATAATAAACAATTATACATAAATGTATGTATTTTTTATATTGTACCTAAATACCTAGTACTTCTCAATATTCCCGTCCATGCAAATTGAATTCCCATCCCGTCTGGTCCTCTGAATCTCGGTTTCAGATGAATACAACTATTGGGAAGAATTCACGCCCAAGACTTGAAATCCCCACATGCAGCCGCTTCCTACGCAACTCTCATGGAAAACAACTTGTGTTTCAAATTCAGATTCAGTGTCGTGTCTTCTGTCATCTTAATCTTCCTCTTTACCCGACTTGCTGCTTACCTTTTCGGAGAAACAACTCCCCAACTGTGATTCCACTCGTATACTCCAGTTTTATTGAACTTCATCTTTGCGGGGGTGCTAACAAGCGTTGCCAGCATCCTCAAGTTTTTTTTATTTTGAAAGAATTTATGTTCTCAAAAAAGCAGAAGTGAACTTATGAAGTCGTAAAGTCTACGCTTTCCTTATATATGTAGTTATAATGTTTATTATTTTACTTACCCAAAACTACAAACTAAGTTCAAAGTCGTTCATAGAGTACCTAGTCAGGATAGATATAAAAATCATTTATTGTTGAATTCTTATATTGAATACTTACACCTTTATTATTTTGGGATGGAGAGCATTTGGCTTCCAAGGCTTGGTGGAAAGTGCATGAGCTTCTGAATCACCTTTGTTTGATTAAATACCAGTGAAGGAAAAAGTTTTTCAAATTGAAATGAACATAGGTAAAAAATATAAATTAAGCATCATTAAAGGGGTCTCATAGTCGGGTTCAGTGTTGGCACCTTCAAATAGCTATAACACCAGCCTATAGACTTGGTGCCAGCATACCTACTCAAATTGTTGTCTCATAGAAACTTCGAAATTCCTAATTGTTTTGAATCGAGGACAAATTTGGAATTGGTCCAAATATGTTTCACGGACTACCTACATTGATAAAGAAGCAAATTACTCATGGTGTAATTCGAGAACATACAGAAATACGAGAAGATGTCTTTTTTGTATTTATAAAAATAATAGATGATTTAAAGAAAAAGGTATATATCTTTTCCTTGCCAAGGTATTTACATTTAAATGGTGAAAAATATGTTATTCCTTTTTAAGAAATTTGTGTTTTATTTTATAATGAAATAGCTGGGAAAAATCAAGGTTACATCTTTTTGGAAATTTCGAGGCGTTCTTCGTACTGATTAGCATGTGAAAAATGCAGGGGTAAAAAGAAATATAACACTAACCGTGTTTTGGTGATAGTGTATAGCCAGCTAAACAACTATTTTACAAGCGAACTACCTATAACAAAAAAAGAATTATAGGAAATACATACTTAACAAAAAGTAGTAATTTGTTAGTATTTGGGGTACAAATTTTGTCGAGCTGGCTTACACTCTCAACAAAATACGGCTAATGTTACCTTATTTCCATTATGCATTAAAATCTCCACTACCTGACAACGTTTCTCATCATTAAAATGTACAATAAAAATTTCCTAATTTGTTTAACTTAATTATATCATTACAGAGACTAGGTTTAATTAAAATATTTAGAAAAAATAAACAAAACAATAGGTATGTACAAAAAAATTGTCCAATTTTTGTCAACGGTATTCTGGTTCTTATTTTTAAAGTATTAACAAACATTTTGATAGTAAATTCGAATTGAAATTTCATAGCTGATAGCGAACTGTCAACCTCAAAAAATGTGAAGCTGTGTCTGTTATTAGGTGTGTTTTGTATCTTTTTTTCGGCAAAATGTTTATTAAATGTTTTTTTTTTTCTCTCTCGATGTGCTTTATCGTTGCAACTTTTTGGAGTTAACCAACAGGAATTTGTAACAAATTGTGCAATTTTGTGAAAATTTGTGCAAATTCGCAAGAAAAATATAAATGGAAACGTTAAAAGTTGTTTATATTAATTTTTTTAACACATAGGTATTTAAAAAAAATTTAGTTTTATTTATCTAAGTACAGAACTTTTTTTTCTTGTTTTCATTGTCAACACTCCTCGGGCGTGTTTTGAAAACCCAGTTTTTTTTTTTTGACAACTCTTGGGGTTATCAAGAAAACCTGGGTCAACCCTGGGTAAAGTTCAACAAACGAAGCTATTATTATGTATTTATTTCGGATTTACTTTCTGGTGTTTAAAAAACAATAAATAAATTTTGTAGCACTTTCCATTTTATTAAGAGGGTTTTGACCCCTTCTATAAATTTGCCTATCATTATCATTCGAATTAAGAAGAATTCGCATAAAATTGCCATTTTGCAATTGCAATATTTTTGAATGTCAACCGAGAAAAATTCAAAATAATTCTACTGTGTTTGTTTATTATAATATACAAATTATATTATACACATACTTTAATAATTGATACACCAACATGTTTTTGAGATATTACACGTATTGGCATGGTGGTTCCATTGATTAATTTGTACCTATATTGAAAAATACTCAAGTTCTTAGAAGAATTACATTACAATTAAATGCATTATTTTTATCTACAATATTTTTTTTGTTTAGTCCCACAAATTTTATTTTCAGAAAAAAGGACTTTTTATGGAATTTTTCTCGGTAAAACTGCGCTATCAGCTTCAACAAGGATTGAAACGCTAAAGTCATTTGGTTTCCTTACACGACAGAAATCTGATGCGACCTCTTGGTCTTCCCCTACAGCTCCCTTCCACAGAATGATCCTGGTTTTGTATTCTGAGGCCAGTGTGCGATTGGTATTCTAGGATATTAATCCATATCTTACAATTTTTTGAAGGTACTGAGATGTTTCATTCATGCCGCAGGCTTAGGAAGGACATCATCAGTAAAGTCCTAGCTGATAACTTTTTCAACTGATGCCCAATAGGTGAACAGCACTCTCTTTCAAAGTAACACCATGAATAACATATCATTGGCAATAGCGAGACTACATATGTACATACTTCTACTTACTACTCCATTTAGCCTCTATGACATAAACAAAAAAAACAATTTAACTGGCAACACTGCTTACAAATTCTTTCATCCAAAACAGACATGGAGCAACTAACCAAGAGACAGCAAACACACGAGAAAAATTCTTAACTCTCGAAGAAAAGTTCTGAACAGGTTTATAAAAAAAAGAAGTCGTTTCGATGTTTCTTATTTTTCGCCCCTCGGTAACGACCATCTCATTGCCGCTGCTATTGTACGCGTAAATAACACACGAGGAGCGGCTTTGAATGAAAAATAAAAAAATAAATAAAAAAAAATACACATAATTCGAATTCCACATGACACCGGACGGAACCCCAACGAACCGGTAAACTCACACTCATAATTTTGGGTGTTGTCAGAAACGTAATAAAAAAATCATCCCCCAAATTTTATTGGATTATTAAAGGGTGCTGCTGCTGCTGCGTGGCGCATCTATTTTTGCCTGCACTTCTTTTAACATGTGCGTTTTGAAAAAAAATTCAAAAGAAGGAGGAAAGTTCAATTCCTTGGACTTTGGGTCGTGGTTTTAATTGGTCTCAAAAGCCCGATAGATTTGGTCTAGAGTCTGGTACTCTTGACTCGAGGGTTGTTTTCAATTCTTCTTAAATACCGGTCTTTGGAAAGTAGCTCGTCGACATTTTATTGATTTTACGAGCAAAAGCAACGTCGACGGGGCCAGAACAAAAACCGGTTGTCCAATAATAATTCAACAGCCACGACAACATCGAAAACGGCGTCAATGAATACGACGACGACGACAACAACGAAAACAACAGACTTTTGGATTCATTTCGATGAATCCCCGAAGAGAAGCGCAATTGTTTTCAAAACTGGCTGACTTACTGACTTGCTGCTTTGGCAATCAATTTTGCTGAATTAATATAAAATAAAATAACTCTACCGCTGGAAAGTGTTTATTTCTTTGAGGCACTTGAAAACCCATACGCTGGCTTTCCACTAGGTAGAATTAAGTTGGGTGGAGGCACATGCAATTGGGTGTGTAGAGAATAAATAAATTTATATAATAAACATACCTAATTGGATCGGTTGCTAATGAAGTGGAAGCATTTTTTGTTTTCAGATCTCTCAAGCAAGTGTAATTGATATATGTGTATTTTTTGCTTTTTTAATGACTTGTTAACCCTCTTTTTCGCTTTGAATATGAATATAATTTATTTTTATAGCTTGAGTTTACCCACACATATGTACCTACATAGATGCAGATAAAAATGTATGGAATATACATAGATATACCTTATTTAGTCATGATTTAAGAATTCTTTAGTAAATCTGTAAACAATTGAGACTAACTACAATTATGTACGTACATATATACAAACATACATATATCCAGCTGAATATTGTTTTTTTTTTTTTTGCTTCTCCATTTATTTGTGCACAGATGTTTTTCACGATAAAAGTTGTTTCTTTAAGAATGAAAGGAATTTAATTTATTGCAGGTCGTCTCTATTATCAACTTAAAACTCATTGTATTTATTTAATCAAGGAGGATCTTGGGAATTGTATTAAATTAAAATTATTTAAGTAAGCTTGTGATAAACTTAAGAGGATTTTAGGTTGCCAACGAAGGGAGTGCGTCATTAAATCAGTTCACTTATGAATATTCCAAGAATGCCAAAAATTATTTAAAAGTGTCCAAGGAGGATGCTGCTTGCTTTTATCAAATTGTTAATCATATAAATCCAGTCCAAATGTTGGTAATCACAGCCAAAGTGGGTAAGGAAGTTTTCACGCAGAAGAAACTGATATTGCTTTGCAAAATGTACCTTTTAATATGACAAAAAAAAAGATACAGTCGCAAAAGGGCTAATAGCTTTGGTACAAAAAGTGACAACGCCATCTTTAGTATGCCGCAGACATCGAAAACAGCGTTTTCCGTTAAGGGTTAAGTTCGGAGGGCGCATTGGCCTTTTTTTTTTTTAGTCGTTAAGGATGGCTTCGGAGGCAAGTTCCGCAGTCTATTTTAAAGGATGCGTTATCAATCGTCGTGTCGTTGGAATAGAAGCCCTACAGTGATGGGCCATGAGATTTTTCACTAATGTAAAACGCTTCACTCAATATCTTTTTAACTAGTATATTTGTATTGGCTGCCACTAAAAAAAACTTCTCAATCCCATATTTTTTTCGAACTAAATCATAAATCTCCTCAATGTATCGAAGGCGCTTTTATTTATGTACTCGAAGGGGCATACTGAGTCCCTGAGTCATGCATTCGAATGTGTTTTTAAGTGCTCCCTTCCTATATAAAGAACCACTTCTTGTTGAGTAGGTATACTGATAATAATATTTCTGCGCGTCCTCATTTTTATGTTCGCTACTCTCTATACAGCAGGCCGCACATTAATGCATTGTTATCTTGCCTAAAATCCCCGGTGACGCCAGTTGACTACTTCACATGTCGACACTACTGCTCTTTATTATTATTTTGTATATACCGCAAACTAATATAAAACGATCACACTTGGTGTATTATTATTTATAATTTTTTTTTTTTTCGTTTTGACAAAAACCTTGATTCTTCTAGAGTATCATGTGTGTGCGATGCGACAACAACGACGACGACGACGCCAAGATAAGAACGTGATCGTCATGGTCGTTGTCTATCAAATGGTGTTTTTGTTTGATTCTCTATCATAGCACACCCATTGCATAATACTTTCCCTATAAACTTCAATTATACAAGAAATGCAGACAAGTTTAGCTTATTGAGTAGTTTTAAAACGTGAAAGTGAAATAGAAAAACATGGACTTAACTTCTTGAGGGCAGAATACAAATCACTTTGCAGCCATTTAAGTCGATTTAGTTTAATCTTATGCAATACAAACAGCATGCATGCAGTTACGTACTTAGATATATATATTTTGTTGTGAACGGATCTGTTTTGAATCATTAAAACAACGATCTTCCACATTGGATACTTCGGAACTTTGCGCTATAAATAGATCTTCTGTTAAGCAAATGTTGACGTGCTATAGGTGTACACATAACCCATTGCTGAGGCAACTCCAATTTTGAAGTCGCGTTCTCAATAATATTTGTTTTTACTTAATTTTAACAAACAAAGCTTGTTTGCTTTGGCCATTAAATCAAACTATACTAATACACATATGAAGGAAGACGATTTTGATCGAAATCCAAAATCGAATCAGATTTTGAAATCCATATATGGTATTGTCTGTGGAAGATTTGCGTGTAAGTTTTGCCAATAAAATATGCAGTTTTTATTAGCATGTTCAATAAACACATGACTCACACGCTATTTTCTTGGAAGGGAAAGTTATACATCAAGACCACAAAGGCCAACCATTTTCATGAATATTTAAACAATTGTTAAGAAATGACAAACGATTATAATTACTGTACAATGGGGAGAAAGGATATATTTTTTGTAAGAATTACAAAGGAAATTGGAGCAAATTGTTTTTAATCCATGAATTATGCTAGCATAATCTGCTGAATTATAATTTCTTATAACCACAGTCAACAGAGCTTGCAGGAATTAAAGTACCTATGTAGCATATGTATTGGTAATGATCGCAATTTTGACATAATATGTACATTTACATGAGTAGTGTGCCTATCCAAAGCTATCCAGATTGGTTTTTGTAATTCCATAAGAAAATTCAGCTGATAAACCAAATAGCTGATGTCAAAAACAAATCTCAAGCTGTGAATTGTCATAAATCTTATTTAATTTTCGTGCCAATCATTACAGACTTGGGGTCAGATTTCTAATGGCGAATAGAACACAACGCGTTTCGATTTTATTTTGAAATTGTGTGAGTATCATTTTTCCAAATAGCAATGTATTCGTCTCCCGGTTATTAACAAACGTCAAAATCATCACATTGTTGCAGCGGACAATTTTGTACCTATTTTTGAAATTGAATGGGATATTTTATTATGTATTATACAAATACACTGCAATTAAAACTACATTTTATTCATCAAAACTTAGCACAAATTTATGTAAATATTAAAAAATCGGCTTTTATTTTCATTTAACAATTTTCCATTTGTCAGTTGCCTCAAAATGACTGCACTTAAAAAAAATCAACTTTTTAGCTTGAAAGGAACGGAGAAAATTGCTCTGAGATCAAAAAGATGAAAATAAAAATTGATTTTTTGGTTAAAAGGACACAATAACCAAGTTGATTGATTGCGTCAGGTTAAATTCGAATGAATTTTTTATTCGCTGGTTTGTAGAATACGTTCTGAAGCTGTGAAATGGGTTCTATAGTTCGCTGAAGATATAGGGCGCGTTCGTATACCTATCCAAAGGTATCAGGATTGTTCTGTATTTATGGGGATTGGCATTATAGTTATTAATAAATCAATTTTTTTACATAATTCAATGTGCTTAGCATCTTTATAGCTTCGAACAGCAAGTTCCTGCGCTTGATTGCTTGTTTTTTTTTCCATAAACATATTTTTGTGTTCGGCTCAATAGAATATTACGTCACCAGGCTTAATTTGATATTCACAAAGAGTACGTTAAGTCCTCGCCAAATTAACAATAATTATGGATAAGGTGTAAGCTTTGCCTAAAATGTATCGAACTATCATTAGGTATGCGTTAAAAATATTATGAAATCGAGCCATGACCCTTGCTAAATTAGATATGTACATATATGTATGAATATTATTGAATATCCTCTTACAGTTATAATGACTAAACAAAACTGAGGGGTTTTTGTAAATAAAAAAAAATAACCCTTATCTACATAATGTACATACTGTGATTCATCGATGTTGATATCCAATTGCAACTTCATACAAATTTGCAGGGACATTTCTTATGTCCGATATAATATGACCTCATTAATGATGAACTGGAGACAAATGAGTCATGAAATGGTTTCTCGAAGAAAATCCCCGGAACTAAACAAACAAGACGCGTAATCCCCTAATTGACATCAGGGTTTTTCGGTACCCTTCAATAAAGTCTTGCAAGGTACTGCCATAATTTCAAATATCAAAAGTAATAATAAGTTTAAACTGCATCATTTTGTAGAAGGCAATGAGCCAATCTGGAAAGAACTTTAAAAACTGTATAATTTCCTTATTTCTCTCAAGGTTTGAACCTATGCATGAAATAAAGGAGCGTGTCACTGATCATCGATGAGACTATTTTATTTTTAAAACACATTTTCTCAAAGAAAAACTAAAAGGTGTTCTTTTCTGTTTTGAACAGCCTTATCAAATTTAAGAATGAAGAAATCAGGACGAGACTAGAGAAATGCCAATTTATAACCGTGATAAAAGTTTTTCCACCGGCGGAGGACTCTGTTATAAATTGGCAAGTCTAGAGTCACTTCCAAGCTATTAAGCATTATTTCAACGACGTGACGGATCTGATTAAATTAAAACTATAAACCTAAAATAATTCAAACAACATTTTGTTCCTCAATCGGTTTATATATGATTAAAGAGCAGGTCATTGATCTCTGAACATACCCCAAGGATAAGTGTTCGGAATTCTCTGCAAATTGGAAAAGATAAACATTCCAAAGTATAAATGGTTGTTGTTGTTGAGATTTATTGTAGTCTTTAGTGTGTTTTGATTTCAAATGCGAAACAATCAAATGAAGCTATGTACAGTACACACTACTTACGGTTTGTTTATGCAGTGACTTTGTTTTGCTTCTCCAATAAACTTTCATGAAAGAATTCATGATGAAAGATGTGCAACAGAAAATGCATTTAATTTATCCCCATTCGAATTGAAAATTACATTTATCTTTGCATTCCATCGAAATGTGAGGGGAAGAGTAGGTATCTAATTAAAAGATGATGAACAGCAGATTGAAATCGTTCCGAAAAAGGGGAACAAGACAAATGTCTTGACTTAATATGTGCGCAGCACGACCCGAAGCGGCGCGCGGTGACTCGAGGTTATTTCTCTATTTCCGCTTGAAATTCAAATCAGGGGTTAAGAAAGTTAAATGGAATTACATTGTCCCTTTGAAAAAAAAAGTTCCCCTCATTCAAACAACAATAATAATAATTGACAAGTGTTTATTTTATTGAAGACAGTGTGAGGTAATTGTTTTTTTTTTTTTTAATGTGAGACAAATCGAATAATTTGGGTGTGGTGAGGGATAGATGTGTGTTTTTTTTTAAGATTAAAATGAAATCAATTAAAAATTGAAATGGAAGATCTATTTGCGTTTTAGAAGTTATGATTTAATTAAAGATTGAGAGCTTATGAGAAACCTATAGTACCAAAGACGATTTCATTGGTGAGGAAAGCCTTTTGTTATTTAATGGTCTTTTTTCGAGTGATGCATATACAACAGCATTAGTGCAGCAGGTTTATTTTCAATTTCATCGGTTTCAGTTAATCTACTTCGCTTCTTCCCAAAGTTATGGCAACGAGGCCATGTTTTTTCAAAGGTTTTCAATGTGTCGACATCCCGCCCAGGCTTTGAAATGTTCTATCACATGAGATTTTTGAAGTGCCCCCTGGAAAAAGTTTTTTTCAAGTATATTTAAGGCCTTGTAAAATTTTCAGCAGGACAAATCTGGAGGGGGAAAACATTTCAAATATTAGTGGCAAGTTTTACCTTTTTTTTTCTCCTCAAAAACATCTCGTACAAACAAAAACAAACACTATACACACAATACAATGGTATGAACAATTTAAATACCTACACATGTGCATAAAACTTATTAATTTTCAACATTATTATTTTGAATTGTGAATAAGCCCAGTGTTTAGCGTATCGGACTGGCAAACGGAAGTTTGGAAAATCGAATCCCAAATGAACCAAATTTTTTGTTTGGCTTTCAAGGCAAAAGGGTCCACGACTGGCGAGGGCCTATATCCAATTTAGATAGAAACCCTTGCTAGGCCCTTATCAGTATCCATGTAAAACTTTCTAGACTAGACTTTTTCCCAGGTGGGTTGCACCCACTGTGACCCCCCACTATGACATTTACTCTTTCCCAAAAAAGGTGAGAAGAAATTAATAAAGATATGAAACTATCCTCTCGTTTTTCGCACAAAAAATGCCAACACTCGCACACTCTACTATTATAAGAGTACGTAACAAAAAACCTAACATTTTTAAATTAGCATAAATTGAGACGCATTTAAACGACGAAGTTTGACAGTTTTCCACGTCATGTAATGTCATCATTTATTACAAAAAAAAAAAGAAAAAAACAAATAATAATAAACAATTGTGACAATCACGTACAGGCATGACGGCCCACATGTAGTTTCTATGTTTGCTGCACTTCGCCTTTATCACACAATATCACCTCGTTTTTTCGCCTTTTTATTATGCAAGTTGTTTGCTTACTCGGTCAAATGGCAGTCTTAGTCAAATGAAAAAAAAAAAAAATAAAATCAAATGATAAAATTTAGCGCAGCGGCACAGTGCAAGCACTCCATGTAGGGATAAGTGTCACTGAGAAATAAGTAATTTAGAGTCTTATCACGATCGTTGTAAATCAAAGCGGAGTGTTGTAACGAAGGCGGTGGCGCGGCATTCGAAAATGGAAGGCCATCACTTAACATAGTTCGAAAAGTGGAATCGAATATAGAGTATCTATGTACATATGTATTAAGGTTTGATAAGTCTTTTGGTATTCCATGTCATCCCATCAGTACTGTTAATTTGCAGAGTTGAGAAAACCAAAGCATTAAAAAATTTATGCATTTTAGAAGAATCATTTTCATACAAAGTATGTAGATCATTAAAAAACGATATATCAAATATTCATCTCTTGTGCTTCTGTCATGAGGGGGACGATAAATTTGGGTTTCTTCACGTGTACGTGTACAGTGTACACGTCTAATTAAATTATTCGTGTATGCATTTATATTTACACGTGTATCTAAAGGGTTTTCCAATAAGAGGTGTTATTTTGATATTCAAAGAAAAATGGCATTTTTTGAGGTAAATGATCGGATGTTTATTTCATTATAAAGAGGAAGGTATGCCGTTAATAATGGAACACAACATCAGCCAAATGGCCGCCACGACCACGCTTACAGGACCATATCCTTTTCATGAAATTTTCCATAACCAAATCGCAAAGTGGCTGCCCTATGTCCTCGATAGCCTCAAGAATTCCATCTTTGAGGACTTGAATCGACGCTGGGCTGTTGGCGTAGACCTTATCTTTCACGTGGCCCCAAAGGAAGAAGTCGCAAGGTGTTAAATCACAAGATCTCGGTGGCCAATTGTGATCACCTCTTCGAGAGATAACACGGTCCATAAACTTTTCCCGTAAAAGATCGATGGTTTCATTGCTTGTGTGGCACGTAGTGCCGTCTTGTTGAAAGTAAACGTTGTCCAGATCAATACCATCCAATTCCGGCCGTAAAAAATCATTAATCATCTCTCGATAGCGCAATCCATTGACCGTAACTGTTGCTCCAGCCTCATTTTCGAAAAAGTAAGGTCCAATGACCCCGCCGGACCATAAACCGCACCAAACAGTCACGCGTTGAGGATGGAGAGGCTTTTCAACAATAACTCTTGGGTTTTCCGAGCCCCAGATGCGACAGTTTTGCTTGCTGACGTAGCATCCGAGATGGAAATGGGATGAGGCCCATTCAAGATGATTTTTCGATGAAATTCCGGATCATTTTCATGCATTTCAAGGACCCAATCAGCAAAGACACGACGATCAGCCGGCTTGAGTTCTTGTGTTAACTGAACTTTATAAGCCTTAAGACCCAAGTCTTTATGCAAAATACGGTGTAATGACGTTTGTGGAATGCCTAATTCCAAAGAACGACGAGGAATGGACAAACCTGGGTTTTCTTCAACACTTTGGGCTACTCTCAGTTGTTTTGAGCGACGTGCACGGGTTTTATTCTTTACATCACTAACTTGTCCCAATAGCTCGAATTTGTCCACCAATTTCTGTATTGCGGTCCGACAAGGTGCTTCACGACGACCCAAAAATGTTTTAGTTTTACGAACCGTCTCTGCCAAATTTTCACCATTTTTATAGTGAATTTTAATAATTTCAATGCGTTGTTGAAGCGTGTATTGTTCCATTTTTATTAATGGCGTAGTTTCTACTTGTCAAATGTCAAAAAATGACAGCTTTAAAAGTGACAGCTACCGAAATAGCGGGCTATTCAAAATAACACCTCTTATTGGAAAACCCTTTATTATTAAATCTGTATTTAGAAATATGTACACGTGTATCGTGTAATTACTTACAAATTGTTTTTATTATGTTTTGCGGTCCAAAAACCGTTAGAAAACAGATTCAATTTTAGTTTTAATAATTCAAAAACTCATCTTATGCCAGGAATTTCTACTAGTCCATTTATAAGGCACTGAAACTGAATACGTTGTAAGTTAAATATATTTTGTGTTTTAAATTAATTTTCTTACAAGTAGGTTTATATTTTCTTACTGCGTAGGAATGCCGGTTTTTTGTTTACACATGACACGAACACACGTGTATCTAATTAAACGCTTGAAATCTAGATCCTATTTCTACTAAAAAGTTGTTTTAATTCTGCTCAAAATATTAAATATAAAAATAAAACAACTCTACTTTCCAGACTATAATACCCTTATTCCAATTACGGTTTTCTGTGAATGCAATAAAATTATTTATTGTGGAAGTTTCATTTGCTGTATTTGTATGTAACTTAGATTTCCTTTTAAGATTTTGTTTTAACTAATTTCTGCATCAGCATAAATAGACGTGTTTTTTTTTTTTTTTTAAAGCTGTTCAAAGTACAGTAGAATCTTACACGAGTTACAAATATCTACAAGACAGTGTTCACAATGGACTCACTCCGCGCGACTCATTTTGACATCTCTTTCTTTTATCTCACTTTACACAACTATATTAGAAAGTGAGGCAGGATTTTTGATTTTTTTGAAAAAATCCTGCCTCATTAGACTCTCTCTTTCCCATCATGAGTTGGAGTGAGATAAAACAAAGAAATGTCAATATGAGTCGCGCGGAGTGAGTCCAATGTGAACACCGTCCAACATCCACAGTACACGTACAATAGAAACGCCAATAATAGCAGAAGTGTTTGTGACGTTTATTCGAGTATCAATTGACATTGTCCATTTTATGTAACTCCTATTAAATCCTTCCCTTTTTTCCTAACGCTCGCACTGTCTTAACACATTTTAAGGATTATAAAAAAAAAAAAAAACAGCTAAAATTAATTTTTGGGTCAAGTTATTTTTGGTATTGCTTTTCATTTGTAGCAAGCTTTCTTTTATTTGTGTTATGTTTTCTTTTTTCAAATTATTCTGATAGCTGTTCGATTGGACTATAATGTGAAACATTTATAATAACCAGGCTACTGCGGATGCTTTTTTTGGAAATGTCTTGTATTAAAATACGCAATTATTTTAAACAGCAATAGGCACACTCCACATTTGATTTCGTTTTACCATTATTTCCTACTTAATTGTTAATTATCCTTTTAGTGATATGTCGACCACTTCGTTTCTAGAGATTGTTTTTCGTGTCTATCCTAGTTGATAGTTATTGTTCGCCTAGGAAGTTTCGACATATATTTTTTGCATGTTTTAAAAATTGTTCCAGTTGGTTTGAACAAAAACTTACAATTTACAAAGTGTACAAACTATACAACATAATATTCTATTCATTTCGTATAAAATAAAAAAAAAAATAGGTAACAATGTTCCGGTTGAGATACCTCCCATCCTTACCCCTCCCCCCCCCCCCCCCAAGCACAACCTTTTATATTTCTCTTTTATCCATTCAAAAAAACATTGAACACAGATAATCCCCATTCGTTCTAAAACCCCCTTCTATATTTATAGAATTTTATTGATTGAAGAATCGTGTCATTGATATATGCACTTCTCTATAGACAACATCAATAACAACAAAAAATGACACAATTTATTTAACTTTATATCTTCTTCTTCTGTCTTCATTGTTAAACTTTTATAATTTTGCATTTGCATACAATATATAATCGTATATCCATCCAACAAATCCGAAAAGTATTTATATTTAAAAAAAAAACTACCTCCATCATCTGTCAACTACTGTCAGGCATTTGACATTTCTTGTTAATTATTGTGACAAAAAAATTGGCTGAGTTGAGCTATATAGTAGTATAGTTTTTTAGTGGGAAATTGATAGATTTTTTTTTCGAGATTTTAAAAATTTGAGCTTCTGCAGGTTGTCATAAAAATTGCTCTATTTTATAAACATTGTTGGGTCATAAAATATTCGCTAAACTATTATAATTCACTAACCGTGTGTTTTCAACGCATCAAATTTCACTTATGGGGTTTTCCATTGGTAAAATAAATTAATTTATTTTTGATTCGGATCTGTCAAACAGCCGATTTTGACTATCTTTGCGTTCCATTGGGCAAAATAAATTGATTTATTTTTGATTTAAAATCAATTTTGCAAATCTAAATGTTTCGGCAGATTAACCCCTCCCTGTACTGCCAACAACATAATTTACAGCTGTCAGTTTGCAAAAAGTTTTTGGAATTGATTAATTTATTTCAGGTGTGAAAATTGTGTTCAAAATATCATAATGAATGGAACCAGTTTAAAATTAAATGGTAACTTCATCATTCTCATCTTTATCTTCTAAAAGTGCATCAAGGGATGAAGTTTTTTTTTTGAAATATTATCACACAAACGAAACTAGGTACTTGAATACAATGACAGAAATAAATCAATATGAAAAAGTGTTCCATTCGCCACGAAAAAAAATCAATTTTAAAATTGAAATCTGAATTTACCAATGGAAAGTCCCATTAGTAGTGAATTTTCAGATTTCTGAGTTTTTTTTCGAAATGTCTGATTGGCCAGCTGTCAGATGACAATAAAATTGAACAGCTGAAAATATGAATATTCAATGTTGAAATTTAATGCGCTTGAATGCACAGCATAATACACAGTTTTTAGAAGGAAGTGACTCAAGACATTTATAACAGTTTTGTTTATAAAAGTATTTTCTTATGCGGTAGGCATACTTCGGGCATCTGCGTGAAACTCCTTGAATATATCGTACTTTTATTGACAAAAAACTGTTATAAATTGTCATTTATCTAGTCTCATCCTTTTAAGAATCGGTCAGACTGTTTTTGGGTTGTTCGCACAAAAAGTATTACATTTTTAAGTTGAAAACAAAATATCTTGAAAAATTCATTAATCAAATCTGCGACTAACCGAATATTGAAATTAGTTGACCTTTCATGACGACTTAGTGACCATTTAGATGACTTTCAGGATATCCCAAAAAAAATATACCTTGAAAAAACTTTAAAAATCTATAAAAAAAAAATCTTTGGCTGACTAGCTGACCTGTTATGAGGATTCAGTGGCGTTATGCAAATGGTAAACCTACCTATACTGCGAATATCCCACAAATAAGGTGCTAAAAATCTCTCATTAACTCTCTTATATGTATACTTTTTTTTAAATTGTCCAATTAATAAAAACTAGATGACCTTTTATGACCAATTACTGACCCTTTAGATGGCATACTTTTTTTTCGAGCATCCCATATATAGGGTGCTATGATCCCAAAGCCTAAAACGTCATATGCAAATTATTGACAATTCATTGACGATGAAAATGTTTCCCCTTTTCTAAAATTTGACAATTTTTAAAAGCTTTTTATAGGACAGAAAGTTTCCAGTTGTTCGAAATGTCATATTAGGTGTGTTCGCGTACTATACTCTGTTCAATTTGAATGTGCAGTACAGCGAAGGTAGGATATTTGCCTTTCAGCCATACTATTATGGATTTCAATAAGCTATCTCCATTTAAAAGCACTCAAATGGTTGCCGTAGTAAGCATTTAAAATTGCCGCAAATCTCAAAAAACTATTGCTTTCAAAAGCTCTAAAAAAGCTTAAATCCTGAAAGTTACATAGCAAAAACCAAAGAAAATGCCATCTGAATTTCCATCAACTAAACAAGGGTAACTCTGATTCAACACAATGTCGATAAGGGTTGGTTGCAAATTGGCGATCAGTCTCCTTTGTCCTTTCACCCGGGGAGCAGAAAGGTCATGGTGGGATGTACGTGAGCTCAAGGAAGATTACACAAACAATTTACATGTAAGTCAGTGATTTTGTTTCTTGTTTCAGTGGCAATTTCTTAAGTTAAGGTGCCGTGCAAGCAGCAGCAGGCACCAGTGTGTTTAAAAAAGCTTTCCCCTAAGGCCTGTACTGCACATTCAAATTGAACAGAGTATTTTTTAGTCCAATGTATTTTTTTTATATGGACTTTGACAGAACTTGACAGACTAAAACTGGTAGGTTTGGAAAGTAAACGAACAGTCATTCATTTGTCAGTTTTTTCTTAAAATATCATAAACCTGTTGTATTACACTCATATTCTTAAAAAAAAAAACTTTCGATATCTTAGATCTTAGAACCTAAATATTTCTTACAACCAATACTTTTTCCTAGACACTATAGCAAAACAAGAAAATTTTTGTCATTCCAGTGGTGGAATTAAATTTTGACATAAAACATTAAATTTGTCGTTCAGCCCCGCATCACAATGTGTATATCTACTAATGCATGCGATGTTGGCCATGAAGAATACAATAAATTCACTGAGCTCGTCTTAAATGCATAATTGCAATATGACTTACATGCTGACTGACACAATACGCGGCCGCTTGATTGTAGATTCATGAGGTTTCTACGCTTTAGATTGGACTTGGATTAGATATATATATGTATGCATTGTTATTACAAGTACCCATATTATACTTATACGAGTAAAATTGGTTAGGTATGAACATAATATTATATATCTCGAAAGCTTGAAAGACAGCAAAATGAAGACGAGATGACGGGTAGGTATTGCATTTCGCACTTTTTCACGAACCTGTAGATTGCATTTAACGTACCTACAATAATGTCTAAGCCAGAGTGAGTGCAAAAGAATGTTATTATTTTGTTACACAATACATACATAAGTTGGGAAGGTATAGCGTTGGCAGTCAGTTTGCAAGAGTATATATACTAGAATGCAAAACTATAAAGAATGTCGACACTGACGTTATGGCACTGAATTACAGTGTTTAGTTTGTTGACACTTAAAATGAGGTGTCATGGTGGGCTTTTTCGTTGTTCTGTTTTTTTTTTTCGCATTTACGTTGTCTATGGCTATGGCTCTGAAAAATATATGCATGTAGGTATATTATATACCATTTGGCTAATTAGAGCGACAAGCTTTATTGTCGTGCGTTTAAGTTTTGTTGTGGGTGTTGGATTTCCCTGATGGAGGTTATGTGGGTCAATGGTTTACAAATCTATGCCAATTATCATATTATACTATCGTTTATGCAGGGTAAGGCTGAATTGTATGGTTCAATGATTTTTTTATTGCAACATTAAATTTTGCCTTTATTTGCCTTTGAAGTGAATAGCAATCTTTTTGCTCATAAAATAATACATATAATAATGAGGAGAATAGGCTTTGTAAGAAATTTATTGCCAATTAACTGAAAACAAAACTATTTTAATCTAATTTCCTTTTATAGTTTTTTCATAAAAGAACATTGTTCTCCCGTGGAATGCAGAATCACTTTAATATTAGAAGAGGACTGAAGCAATAACTGTGTTGTTCATTATAAAAGATGGGTCAAAACAAGTGTCATAGTATAAATGTCTCTAGCATTGTGTGTTCCAGCAAAACCAGAGTTGTAAAATAATGCAATACTTTGGAATTTCACTCTTTGAATTAATTAACTGATCTTTACGACTGCAGTGAAATACTAGTCAAAAAGACAGTTAAAAGACTAAAAGTTAGAAAATTGCAGTACTTAAGACTGCTTAAATTCTTCAAAGTCTTAGGTACATTCTTTATGAATTCGTGGAGTTTTCTGATTGTTGCTAAAAGACTACCAACTTTAAGTCAAATAGACTTCATTCCAATCAACTTACTTACTCACTTATCCGGCTCCCGATCCATGAAGGTTCTCTGTCTGAGATATTGCGGTCTTCCATCGGTTGCGGTCCCTCGCAAGTTCCCTCCAGGCGTCAAGACCAAGCGCTCTTGCGTTTGTAACCGCCTGGTCCCTGTAGCGGAGGTTCGGCCTTCCTGGTCGCCTCGAACCTGGTTGCTGGGATTCAAAGATTTTCTTGGCTGGAGCGTTGTTGTCCATTCACTCGATGTTGCCGAGCCAGTGTAGTCGACGTGTTTTGGCTCTTTGGACTACATCCACATCTTGGTACAGCTCGTACAATTCACGATTGAATCTTCTAATCCATTCGCCCTCTTCGCATATAGGACCAAATATCCGCCGAAGAATTTTTCTCTCGAAAGTGCCCATTATCAATTCCCCCTTTTCGTCCACCACTCGGCGCCGGCCGTACAGTAGATCTGGTTAAATTAGCGTTTTGTATATCGGGCACTTTTTCTTTCGAAAAGGGAGTTTTAAACTCATTTCTTTCGCCAAACCGAAGTAGCAGCGGTTCGCTTGGGTAATTCTTCGTCGAATTTCCACTTAGGTGTCGTTCGTGGAATTGATGTTTGTTCCGAGGTAGGTGAACTCCTTTACTACCTCGCGAAATTTCTGCTATATACCAACAGTGACGTCTTGTGCTAGGCGATGGACAGATGAGGTTTTGTTTGTTGATAGCATATACATACTTTGTTTTGTCCCCATTCACTTCAATACCAACGCGTTTCGCCTGTGCATCAAATGCTGTGAATGCTTCTAGGACAGGTCGCTTGGACCGGCCGATGATGTCGATGTCGTCCGCATAGCCAAGCAGTTGAGTAGACCTGTTGAAGAGAGTGACTTCCAGGTAAACACCAATCTTGCGCACTATCTTCTCCAAGACTATGTGAAGAAATCACATGATAGCGCATCTCCTTGTCTGAACCCTGTAAATGTCTGGAATAGCTCGAATGAGCTGTAACCCGTTACACCGCGTATTTTGTAACTTCATGCGGCAGAGCTGGATCAGTTTCTTCGGGATCCCGAGTTCTGACATCGCCAATAGAAGCTCTTGGCGACTTATGCTATCATATGCGGTTTTGATGTCGATGAAAAGATGGTGGGTTTCGACTTGAAATTCGTAGGTCTTTTGCAGGATTTGCCTCAATGTGAAGATTTTGTCTGAAGCCACACTGGTACGTGCCGACCATAGTGCTGCAGAAAGGTTTTAGACGCTCACATAGTACGTTAGATATTATCTTGTAGGCAAAATTAAGCTGGGATATGCCATTGTAGTTTTTGCTGGACATAGGATCTCCTTTTTTGTAGATTGGGCATATGAAGCTATTTGACCAGTCGTCGTGCATACTTGCCTCCTCCCACACTTGGTTGATGAGCTGGTGCATGCTCCCCACCAGGACATATCCTCCATACTTGAAGAGTTCCGCAGGTAGGCCATCCGAGTCGGCGGATTTGTTGTTTTTAAGCTTGTGGATGGCTTTCTTAACCTCTTCAGTACTGGACGCTTTGACTGGATCTTCATTGACTGGTCTCATGCTTCTTTGTTCTCCTGCATTGCAATTAAACGACTGCAAAACAAGAAATACAAATTAAATGATTGCATTCTTTTACATCTCTGAGCAGAGCGGACCGTACGCTTAAACAGCATCGATGGAGATTTTGAAACACCAATTTATGATATTACTTTTGCCCCACGTTGTGTTATTTTTCAAAATGTCAGCAAGGTTCACCGCATATTTTGTGTGTGTTATGTTTTCCTCGAACATATTTTTCCTACTAAAAACTAACCAGCGCCTTGCCGAAACTAAACAAAAGCTTTGAATTTTGAAATAAAAATGCGGTTCTATACGTATCTAACATACAAACAAATTTGTTTTGTTTTTTCAGATTCTTATTTCGTTGTGACTGTGTTTTTTAAGTATATTTGTTTACATCTTTTTAAAATGTCTTATACTTCAAAAATTTTAATTTTAAATTTTAAACTCAATTTTCGATTATTCTAAAATGACAATCGAAAACTATCGATAGTTGATGAAAAATTATCGATAGTGACTTAAAAGTGTCGATTGTTTTCGATAGTGTTAACTATTCAGTTATCGATACATACATAACTCTAGATTTTAAGCAACTTAGGCATAGACATAATTGAGACCACGGGTGGGGCTCGCATTTCCATTATTTATACATGGTGCTTTGAATAAGATGCATCAAAAGGTTAGGACATGTAGATTGGTTCGGAACAAGAAGAAAATTGAAGGAGAGGAGGGTCAATTCTTTGTAGGGGCCAAATTGGGAGAAGTGCTGAGGAGGTGAGAATGTGCCAATTGGTTATTTTATGCTTGAGACTTTTAGAAACATCAAAGTCCAGCTTTTTTTTTTTATTTACTCCTCCCCCCCCCTAAACGGCAGTTAAAAGACCCCTTCCATTAGACATTTTTCTTGTTTCAACCCAACATAAAATGCTCTAGGGTTTTTAATGCATTCTATGCAGAACAGCAATGTTATATCATCATCTATACTGAATAAATTTAAACCCTTAAGGTTACCACTGGTTAGTAAAATAAAATATCCCCCGTTAATATAAAATATTTCTCCCCCACTATAAAGCTATATTCGTAAGCTTAAATGAAGTAAATATTGACAACAACAAAATTAACACAATCCACTTACTTTAGTCTAACTTATATTGATTTTTAACGTGTCACTTGGATATAAAATATAATTATAAAAAAAAAAATGAGATGATAAAAGAGGCCGCCGTCGTCCATGCCGTTAAAAATTAATCGATCGATTACTTCACTTCCCTGCGCACCTCTTAAACCGTCGTTGATATATCTAAATTAATGTTGTAAAAGTGATTTATAGTAGGTATAACAACAATGTTGTTGACATGATGCTCATGTTAACGCACTGGTGGTATGGCATACATCGGAATCTATGACATCAAACCTGAAAACTAATTGAGACCAAACTTAGAAAAACACTTCGTTGCGCTTGCATTGACTTTTATGGAACTTAAAACTCAATTAATTGTACATAATAACAGACAAATATACCTATACCTACCTGAAGTGATTGCGTCAAGTTTGGCATTTCTTTAGCATTGCCCCAAATCATACGTCAAATATCTTAGTAATGTGTCGTAGATAAAATCGAAAACATTAACAAATTTGTTGTTTATTGTGGAAGCTAGAAGGTTTTTTTCTCTTGATAGAACTTCTTCTGGTTCATAGCAAGGGAACTTTCATCATTTCGCTGGGTATAAGGATACCATGTTTTCTGCACGGTAAAGCAGTATACTGGCATAATGGTTGTTTTGTACTACTCAGCCGGTTAGCAAGAGTTAGGCTTGTGACGTGTGACTTCGATCATATAGGTCTATAGATATATTGAGCTCCTCAGTACCATTAAATATAAGTAGTTCACATTGAAGATGCATATCATACCAGTACAACTCAGAATATGTCACATTTAGCTGAAAATTATGTCAAATATTCTAATAACAAGACAAGACGAAAGACATGAAGTATTTAATATCCCATACCACATGTGGTTCTTTATACAAAGTTGCTAAAATTTCTTTCCGGTTGAAAAGCAATAAATTAGAAATCATTTCAGCACCATCATGACACTCTACCTACAATTCCCAGTCTATACAAACTTGCAACTTGCATCGTCTTTGCCATCATCCATATCAGCCTATATAATCCTCTCTCCGCAGCTGTCTTCATCAATTATTCTCACCAAAGGCATATTTCTCTCGGCGGCGGTTAACTTTCTATTAGCTTTACAAACACCCCAGGTGGTGCGAGTTTGGGTATTTGCATTAAGCTGATCATCAGGCTGGCCATGGCCATGACCACTTATCTATATAAACAATCTAGCCACTTTTCCCTATCTTCAAATTCGCGCACTTAATTTCTAACACAATTTGTCGACAAATCTTTTAAAATGGCTTAAAATAGCGCTTTAAATATGGCACACAGTGAGTACATTACCATGTCTATAACCAAATTGTCTACATATTTTTTTCCGGTCAATCTAATCTATTCAACAGATTTTCTCATCTCGTCAAGTACCTATAATAAATGAAATTAAAAAAAAACTGAACAAATAAACAACAGTTTACTCTCTCTTCTTGGTGGATTCTCAGACTCTTTGGTCCATGGATCCAATATAATGTTGACGTCTAGGTGAGTCTATTTTTAGCCAAACCCCAACATTATCGCAACGACAATGCTGGCGGCACTCGTCAGCAGCAGAAGGAATCTCCTCGGTTCAATGATGCTGGCTTTCAATTTGATTTTCTGTCCCTACACTCCAAAGACTAAACCATCATTTTAGCAGCGAATGGATAGGTTGGATATGGAGTTACAGATTGTAAATAGTTCCTCTTCTCGTCTCATTTCTAGTTTGGCGTGCTGCATTCCTCACAACCAGTGGATGTTAGATGTAATGCAGACCAGTGATGGCTACGACTTAAGGGGAACATTTCACACTGCAAAATTGCTTTTGTCTATCTTGAGCGCTTGGCATTGTCCACCCACAAGGAAACCGTACAAATGGCAGATTAATTGTGTTAGTTTGGATTCCAGGTTAATAACGATAGCGAATACTATTTGCCATCTAGATTCTCTTAGGAGGAAAATGATCTACATATAGTTAAGTTAATTAAGTCAACAATGACCTGAAAGAAAGGCGGGACTACATATCTACAATTGAAGTTGGGTTAGAAAAATCTAAAATGAAAAGTCCATTGCTTATAAGAGCTTTGGAAATTATTAAATTTCCAGAAGTTTTTACCAAGGTATTTTGGTATTTGGCGATATCAATTTCATGTTCATATGAAACTTGAAACGGGCAGGTATACAAAAACAATTTATAGCTCGCTGTTTGTAGTGCGTAGGTCTGTCATGCCAAAGGTTCGATTCCCTGCCTCGTCCACCTAAAAAAATCGCATACTGCCTCTTTCGAGGAAGTGACAAATCCTCTTATAGAGCCTCTCACCTTAGCCGTTCGGATAGATCGGGCAGACAATTTTAGGTCCCCTCAAATCCTGGAAACAAACAACATCCTCACAGGAATGGTTGAAAGTTGTAAGTCACTATAGCCCCTGGCTTTCAACGAGCTGTCGTGCAACTAAATTTATTTGTTTATTATTTTTGTATTGATGGCAACATCATCTACGCATGTCAGCATGTCCCAGGCTATTTTGTATTTGTGATAGATTTCAAATTTCTTTCTGCTTTCTGCTTAAATTGACTCCAGTGCATAGCCCAATCAAAATCTAGATACTTTCTTTCCAGAAATGTATAAAATTCCTTAATACATATTATGGAAAACCTCTTTTGTAACAGTGTTCGTTTCAGATCTATACCTTCTTCAGTCATTTCCTGGCTACCTCCGGCGCGGTGTCCCCCAAGGCAACCAATTAGGTCCTTTTCTGTTTATCCTCACTATTAATAATATCGAAATGGATATCAAACATTCCTTTATCTCACTTAATTCCGACGATACCAAGTTGTTCAAGACTATTTCGTCGTCACACAACTCCTCCCTCATACCTTTAATTAGATCTTTACTAAAGGGTCCGCCAAATAACTTCTTTTTTTTTTTGAAAATGGCGCAAAACATCGAGTGTAGCTTCGGCTGTGTGGCACGTAGCCCCGTCCTGTTGAAACCAAATGTTGCCAATATCCTCCTCTTCAATTTTTGTGAACAAAAATTCGTTCAACATGGCCCGATCGCCATTGACTGTAACGGCCACTCCTTGCTCATTTTCGAAAAATGGCCCAATTATGCCTCTGGACCAAAATCCGCACCAAACAGTGACTCGTTTTGGGTGTATCGGCTTTTCAATGTATGCGTGCGGGTTTTCTGTGCCCCAAATGCGACAATTTTGCTTGTTTACTACCCGCCAAGATCAAAATGAGCTTCATCTGAAAAGATGATTTTTTTGGCAAAATCGGCATCTTCTCTGAGTCGATCGCAGGCCCACTTAGCGAAGCGCATACACAACCATATTCGTTCAGCGGAAGGATAAAACTAATTATCTGTCAAATCAGACATGAGCTAAGGGTTACCATTCACGAAATAAGCACTAATTGAAAAAAAAACGTTAGATGGCGGACCCTTTATTTGTCAGTCTGGTCCCTCAAAAAAAAAAAACAAATGTCACTCAATTGTTCGCGTACACTCATCAAATCTCCTCCAAGTCACTTCTTCCCCTAAAACTAACTCATTTCCATCGTGGAATCCGAAGAACCTATGTTCGTCCCCTCCTTACATATGTGTTTGTTTGCCTCTCATCACTATGCTCACATATCTATAGAAATGAGAACATTCAATGCTGCTTTTTTCGATTTGCCCTTCGAGGCCTTCCTTACGAGGATCCTTTGATTTTATCTCCCTGAATAAATTACCTGAGATCGCTCGGGGAGCGAACAGAAATAACCGACATTATTTTTATTCATCGTCTCCTTTCAGGATATGTTCGTATACTTTTGGCCAGTTTCACTTCTCTCTAAGAGATTTGACAGATGGCTATTTTTAGTCTAAAAATTTGACAAACGAACCTATTTTGACTCTGTTTGAGAAAGATAAGTGGGAGCGAAATATTTATCTGAGAAGTGAATATGACTTGGCGAAGTGAGTCAAATGTGAACACACCGTCCTGATAGTGGATAGAGTGCTGAAGGTTTTTTTTTTTGAAAAATTCCAGAAACGGTATACAACAGCTATACTATTTCAAAAAATCTATCTGAAATCACATTCCATTCCATACGCCACAAAAATTTTCAAATGGAAAACCCCGTAATATGTGAATCAGCTGCGGAATGTTCGACCATTCTTTTTACTCATTTTCACTTACTGTTATTGCGGATACTCATATACGCCTTTAAAGAAATAGTGCCCTATGATTTTTAGTCGAGATAACACAATCAAACAGTGCATTTTGATTTCTATGCCGGCGATAGAGTGAAATAAAAACGTAAACTTTCCTCTGTGCTACGATTCGAGGTTATACTTTACGATGTAGCACCTGGCGTTACGAAAACCTGCGTAGTAGGATATTGGGTACGTTGAGTGACAAAAATCTGAAGATATAGTCCGTTTTCGGTCCGTGCACGTAGTCAACAACGTACGGACGACTTCGTATACGGATCCAAATGTGGATCCTCAAACCTGCGCCTGGACAAACGTTGATGTTGACACATAAAGGGTGTTACTTTGAATAGCCCGCTATTTCGGTAGCTGTCACTTTTGAAGCTGTCATTTTTTGACATTTGACAAGTAGAAACTACGCCATTAATAAAAATGGAACGATAGACGCTTCAACAACGCATTGAAATTATTAAAATTCACTATAAAAATGGTGAAAATTTGGCAGAGACGGTTCGTAAAACTAAAACATTTTTGGGTCGTCGTGAAGCACCTTGTCGGACCGCAATACAGAAATTGGTGGACAAATTCGAGCTTTTGGGACAAGTAAGTGATGTGAAGAATAAAACCCGTGCACGTCGCTCAAGAACAACTGAGAATATTGCTGTTGTAGCCCAAAGTGTTGAAGAAAACCCAGGTTTGTCCATTCCTCGTCGTTCTTTGGAATTAGGCATTCCACAAACGTCATTACACCGTATTTTGTATAAAGACTTGGGTCTTAAGGCTTATAAAGTTCAGTTAACACAAGAACTCAAGCCGGCTGATCATCAACAACGTCGTGTCTTTGCTGATTGGGTCCTTGAAATGCATGAAAATGATCCGGAATTTCATCGAAAAATCATCTTGACTAATGAGGCCCATTTCCACCTCGGAGGCTACTTCAACAAGCAAAACTGTCGCATCTGGGGCTCGGAAAACCCAAGAGTTATTGTTGAAAAGCCTCTCCATCCTCAACGCGTGACTGTTTGGTGCGGTTTATGGTCCGGCGGGGTCATTGGACCTTACTTTTTCGAAAATGAGGCTGGAGCAACACTAACGGTCAATGGATTGCGCTATCGAGAGATGATTAATGATTTTTTATGGCCGGAATTGGATGGTATTGATCTGGACAACGTTTACTTTCAACAAGACGGCGCTACGTGCCACACAAGCAATGAAACCATCGATCTTTTACGGGAAAAGTTTCCGGACCGTGTTATCTCTCGAAGAGGTGATCACAATTGGCCACCGAGATCTTGTGATTTAACACCTTGCGACTTCTTCCTTTGGGGCCACGTGAAAGATAAGATCTACGCCAACAGCCCAGCATCGATTCAAGACCTCAAAGATGGAATTCGTGAGGCTATCGAGGACATAGGGCAGCCACTTTCCAATTTGGTTATGGAAAATTTCATGAAAAGGATATGGTCCTGTAAGCGTGGTCGTGGCGGCCATTTGGCTGATGTTGTGTTCCATTATTAACGGCATACCTTCCTCTTTATAATGAAATAAACATCCGATCATTTATCTCAAAAAATGCCATTTTTCTTTGAATATCAAAATAACACCTCTTATTGGAAAACCCTTTACTAACCATAAATCCCGGCACTCACACAATTTTTTTTTATTGGCGTAATTGAGTATCTTATATATAGAATTGTTTCACTCCAAAAAACGTTAATTTTTTTAGCTTACAAGTCCATTAAGAAAAAATTTAGATTCGCCACATCCATCCCTTCAAAGTCATCACCATTAGAAAATCTGTCTAAACAACACACTGTAAATTTTCATAACCCAAGATCTTGGTGTAACCGGGTTTTTTGTTTGTTTAAACTTTTAGCTATTCTAAAAAGATTATCTCATCATTAAACCGTATCGTTTAGTATGAAGACCTACTTAAACATCATCCAAAATGTGGGATTTAAATAATTTATTCGCATAGTTTCATTTTGGTCAATCATAAGTCACAAACCAGAAGCAAAACCATTAATGGAAAGTGAACTCATAAAAATAAACCGCTCTCCTTTCTAATAACTCTCTTTCGCATGACATGCAGTTATAGCTAAAAAAAGAAAAACACGATAGCACGAAAGTGAAATTAATTCAAAGTGACAGCCATGATCAATAGATTTCCACTAGAATAGCATTTCCGTAATCCATGCTCGTTTTTTTTTGTGTATGATTTTTTTTTTTAGTACCACTTCTCTACTTTGTGCCGAACTCAACCGAGTGCATATTTTAAGTCGTCACGTCAACTTCTCTTAAAGTATGTAGTACCAACTTCACGATGGTATTGTAAGACATGATTTTTTTTAACACCACGCCGATGCATGTTTATCCGCACTTAACTAATTGAAAATTTATAAATTCTATAACTTTCTAGTGTTATAATAATTGTAAAGGAAACAAAATTAACCATCAAATAAAGGAAATAGAAAGATAAGCCCTTAATCGCAGTGTTGCATTCAGTTGTTTGTTTTTGTCATATTTATGTATCTTTCATGTGTAATCCACCTTATGACATCGATCTGGTTGTCAGTGTTACAATGCATTCCATGCGCGCTTAGCGAAATCATTTTTTACCGCATAATGTTTTGATATTAATTGTCTTTCATTTTTGAAAAGAAGTTATGCGAAAAAATTATAATTAAAGTTGGTCTCACAGTTCTGCGACAGAAAAAAATAAATAAAACAGTTAATCTGTCAAAAAAAAAATGAGGATAGTGGATAAATCAAAATTAATATTTACATTCTGGACGTGTATGTACTTGTATATGTATGCATGTATATAGCTGTTTCTATTGTAAATCTTTAGGTCCTGGTTCTTCGCGAGCTGTCGCGTCACCAAAATATTCTATTTAAAAAAATCTGCTGTCTACTATTAGCGTCTTTAAATAAGGAGAAAAATGAAATTTAAGAGCAAGGAATAGGCGAGGAAGTGGGCGGGCAAAACAACGCTGCTGAACAATAACCTAAAGTTTCAGATTAACGAGAACTTAATTACAAAATTTAAGCTTTCTAAGGACATTGAATACGCAACAAATTGAGAGAGCTAAGCTTGAACTACATACATACATACATACATACATATTATATACTCGTAAGGACCAAACGTAATGTCATAATGTATGAATATGGAATAATTTTCGCAAATGGCGTCAAATGTCATTGTGCTATGTACTTTCACATTTATGTTTTTGACAGATTGGGGATTATTTGACAACAAGCAATAAAACGATACACACTTGAAGAACGCGGAATTATTGATGTGTAAACATCTATGCTGGCGGTAGAGTGAAAAAAAAACGTGAACGTTCGTGTGCAACGTTACGTCGTGTAACGTTACGATCTGCATACTTGGATGGGTGCGTTCAGTGAAAAAAAATCTTAAGATCCCCTTCAAGCAAAAACAAGTCCGTTTTGGATCCGCGCACGTTTATGTTTACACATATTAACCGTGAGTCCCGGCACTCACACAATTTTTTTTTTACTGATTATTTGACCAACTTTGGGTCTACTTTATTGAAACGTAGCGTAACGTCGTTTTTTTCGCGTTCCCTTTCTGTTGCATGGAGAATCCACATGAAATGCACGAACATCCATTGAATCCTCTGTAGGACTGTTTTTTTGCGACATATCTAGTGCATGTTTTTATTTTCCACTAGAAACTAGGTATACATGTTTTTATTTAATAATGGGGATTTACACGACACCACTAGAATGATAACGCTTATTACACCCCGACTCCACAGGGCATTCAGGTGCCCAACATCACAACCACAATCCAATCAACAATCAGCGAATTTTTTTCCGCTGGGCAAATTATGTCATGTCGTTTCACATACATACATTTCTTTTACCACTACTTCTACCTTTTTCCTTCAACATTTACCAATGCATTCAGCGAGAAGCAGAAAAAAACTCTCACACACGTGAAACGTAAAATCTCATGTCCAAACTTTGAACAGCGGTCATGTCGTGTTCAAAATGAAGTTTTCGTCGACATGTTGCTGCACGGACATGGATTGTTGTGCCTCCATTCGATTTTTTTTAGACATGTTCATAATCCGAGCATCGTTCATGCCCAGTGGAGGCGGCATTTTATCAGTTATGTTTGTCATTTTCTTTTTAAAAAAATTGAAAAAAAAATAAACTGTTTGTAAGTAGTTTTAAATTTAGCATTTATTGATAGTAAAATACCAGAAACGAATTAAATTAATTAATCCTATTAAGTGTATTTAAATGACATAATCACACAAATGAGAAAGGTGAGTTTTGTTGCTGTCAAATTATTTTGTTCAACCATATACAGTCACTTTATATACAAATATAACAAACACAACAAAAAAAAAACAAATTCAAGTGTTTTACCTACGAGGCATATGCGGAAGCAACGACAACAATGATAACCGATTAAAATTTGTAATTGAGAATCGATAATTCAAATTGAATTAATACCCAGTTGTCATTATCTATGTACCGCAGATGGTAACGAAAAGAAAGCTCAGCGAAGCGAAGAAGACAAGACAATAGTTTCCTTTCGAATGGAATGTAATATAATATATTAAATTAGAACTTGATTTCACTTGGTTTTCAATACGATTTATTATTTGAACACCTACTTGAGGAGTGTGAGTATATGACAACAACATGACAACCTGTAATGTATGTCAAGAATTTGTTGAGCTGTCATCTTTTATTAATTATTATACCTACTTATTCTGTATGAAAACATTCTACAAGGGAATTCTTTTTGCTTTTGAGATAATACAAAAAATGTTAGTAAAAAAAAACGAAACCATTACTCTTGAGACCTTTATTTCAAAAAGTACCTACATATCTACTTATGTACAGCCATGGCCAAAATAATAGCAACACTCCCTAATTTTTAGTAATATTTTATGTAGTACTTATATCAGGCAAATATTCAAAAATGTTTATGTTGTATATTTGTGGCAAGTACTTTGTTAATAATGTTTATGTAAAATTTTTTGAAAACTTAAAGGAGTTTGCAAAATTTCCAAGTCCGTCTGCAGTAATCTTTCTCATAAGCTGGTCATAAAAATAGCAACACTTGATTTATTTAACAAAAAACAAGAATTTCTGATAACCAATGTCATTTTTCTTTATTTGTTAGCAGAGAAAATTTAATATTTAGTTATTAAAACTTTATTTTTTAAAACTGCATGTTTTTGATTCGGCATAGAGCCTACCAACTTCTGGAACTTTTTCTGGGGGATCGAATACCACATTTTTTGGACAATTCTCCAGAAATCGGCTTTTTTGGAAGGGTTTTGCTTACTAATAACAATCTTTAGCTCATTTCAGAGGTTCTCAATAGGATTAAGGTCCGAAGATTGCGAAGGCCACTCAATAACGGCCATTTTGTTTCGTTGAAATCAGAGCTTTGTTGACTTTGTCCTGTGCTTGGGGGTTGTTGTCCTGTTGGAAACGCGATTTAAGGGGCTTATCTTTATTGTCCCAAGGCAGCACAACAGTCTGCAGTATGTCCACATACGACACCGTTGTCTTTATACCATCTATAACAAATATTGGACCAACGCCCCACCAAGAAAAACAACCCCATAGCATTATGCTGCCACCTCAATGCCTTCGGTTGGTTTTGTGTACCTCGGATTGTAGGTCTCACAGTTTGGGCGGTGGGCAAACTCTTTACCATCCATTCCGAATAAATTTATTTAAGTTTCATCACTCCAAGTACATTCCTCCACTGTTTCTTGGCCTTAAGGGGATCTTTCTGGGGATCCGCTTCTGGGTACGTATTTTTTTTAGCAATGGTACCTTCAATGGTTATAAGGCGTGAAGATCAACATCCTTTAGGATACGACGAATATTTCTGGCACTGATTTGCGTTTCTATTTCGCGCTGTAGATCTTTAGAGGACATGAAAGGATTCACCTTAGCTTTTCTTACCAAAGTGACTCTATCTCTTCCAGTCATTTTAGATTAGCGCCCTCTAGTTTCCTTGCTTTTTCTGGAGTTTATAGCATTAAACACTAATCTTGCAGAGCTTAAAATGAATGTTTGCTATTTTTCTAATAGATTCTCCTCTGTTATGCATGGATAAAATGGCTCCACGCTGATCTTCAGTGCAGTGTTTCACACTATCCATTGCAAAGTGTCATTTAAAAAAAGAATTACTAAAAACTTCAAAACTATTCTAAGACTAAAATCTCACCAAAATTTTGTCTTTTTCAATCAACAAGCTAACTTTTGTAAGCTTTTTTTAATATGTTGCTATTTTTTTGGCCAGCTAATTTTGTAGTTGCAATCAACTTAGTGCAGAATATGACTAATGCCTTTTGTTTACTCGGAAGATTATACGTAGAATAGATTGATAGTATAATTACCGTTGGTATAATGCAGACATTTTTTCACTCATCCACCTATCTAAAGTGCAACATACAGTATTACTTAAAAGTAAGAAGTGTTGCTATTATTTTGGCCATGGCTGTATGTACGTTTATAAAAACAAATCTATGAAAAACACAAAATCTATTAGGTATAGCAATGCAATATTACCTGATGCCTTATTACGTAAAATGAAAACGATTTAACAATAAACAATATCCTTTTGGCTAGAGTTGTCCTTGTCTTTCTCCGCAGATGTGATAGAGACATCGGTGTCAAAACGATGTCGTCCATTGACATTTGGAACGTCGAAATATGGTTCTTCCTCCTGTCAAACCACAAACTGTCAAATTCCATAGCAGACAAATTTGAGATGTTATTGATTGCTCCGTTAAAAGACTATGTTAGGGCTTTTATGTATGTTTGGAATAAAATATCCCAAATAGAGTTCGTTCTGCCATAAATTACCAAATTCCATCGAAGGTTAGCTACGGATTAAAAATGATAAATAAAAATAATTTTCATTTTTACTGTGAAAACTGGCCCTGAGACTTTCTTCCATACAAAAAAGTAAAAGGTTGTGGCAAAAAACTTTGTACAGCTGATTTTTTTTAAGAAACATTTTCTAAACGTTTTACTTAGGCTGAAAACACAACGTTTGCACAATGAAGCAAACAAAGTCTTTTCTTGTTGAGACAAAACTAAACAACATTTCCAACGAGAACTTCCAAATAAATAAAACGCCAGTCGCCAACAAATAACAATAACAAAATTATGTTTTTGAGAAACAAAGTTCCAGCCTTTGACAACGAAACATGGTTTTCTGTCTCGCCTTTATTTTTTTGCTTTGTCGTGTTCGGGTGGGATTTTCGAAAACCAGTCATAAAATATGTTTTTTTTTTTTTTTGTTTCGGCTGGTTGGTGAGTTTTGGTTCATAAGCATCAATGGATTCTTGTTTCATAAGACAGAAAAAGACAGTTTGACTGTTCTGGTGTATTTGAGCCTTAGAGGATACCCCGGATTTTTATCAATTTTTGACGACGATTTAACATTTTTTTAAAAGTGGGAGGAAAATAACTAAATTTTTCACGCCTGGAATTTTCATCAAAATCCTTTAAGTCAACTCGTTGACAGGATTGATGACAACGGATAAACCAATAAAGGAAACAATGTTGCCATTTCTGATTTTCAGAGAATTAAATTTGTATTATTTTAAGGCCCAATTTGTTCACGATTTACTGCGACAGAATATAATATCTACATTTTAAACAAAATTTAAATCAAAGTGTTGTTAATCATAGAAATCACATAATAATTCAGCGCCATTTAATTAGAACTTGTTAAAATCACATTATAGACCAGAATAATTAACCCACTGACAAAAAAAAAACAGACTGTAAAGGTATTGTTTGCTTACGAAAATTGTTTAACATTTTTAAAAGCAAAATACAAATGCGGTCCTGAAATTTTTTTCCCTTAATTATATGCATTTTAACATCGAGAGTTAAAAGAAGATTTCTCTCCAGCAGAGGAGATTATGTTAATCTTTTCTCAATTCAAAAAACATTATAGGTGAAAGAATACGAAATACATTTATATTAGTTCCAGTTTTAAGAACTCGAATTCATAACTTGTATTATTACTAATCGCTCACTTGTTTTCTTTAAATGTAATACAGGGAGGGATTAGATTGTTGCCAGACAAAAAGGCGTTGCGTTGGTTCTACAAACAAACAACAAAATTGTTTGGAAACTTAAAGTTTGGTGTCTCCAATATTTTTAGTACACACAATTACATATTCTAAACTTGATGAAATGGGCTGTCGAAAGTAGTAAAATAGTAGGTAATTGTTTGGTAGTTTGTTCGGGAAACATGTGTTTTTATTACGTTTTCTCGTTTACTTCCCAAAACTGACAACTTCTATCAATTTTAGTCCAAAGTTTTGTCAAAGTTCATAGAAAAAAATGTAATTGTACTAAAATTGGTAGTAATTGGCAGTTTTGAGTATACAACAAAAAATCAACAACCAGTGGCCTGTCTGACATACTACAGCTATTCATCTCTATCATCTGTCAATATCAAATGAATTTATAAAAGAATTTGAGTGAACTGACCTCATATAATGACTGACATACCTGTAATCTGTCATTATCGAATCAATTAATGAATTTAATTTAACTTTTGGGTGCATTCAGTGATCATGTCATTCAATTAAAGATAACTTGTCTGTTAGGCACTAGAACCCACCTTACATTGTTTATTGAACTTTCTTTCTTAAATGCTTAGACAACTTATGTCAGTGTTGATAAAAAATGTTTATAAATAAAGTTTTGAAGTTGGGCAACTGGCCAACAAAATGGCAGATTTTCTGTCAAAAAAAAATAATCTGTCTATTATTTTGCCAATTTGTCAGTCTTGTAAATCCAGCTTTAGATACTTTAGACATACTTTAGAATGGGTTTATAAATACGACTGTAGATCTTCATTTTCATAATTTAACAATTTCGGTTTCTTTTTCCATCTCAACTTTAGGTGATTTTAATCTCGGAGCCTAAGTTATGATTAAACCAAACGTACATAATGTTGATTTTTTTTTTTTTGCGCCCCCTACCATCCAAGGCGAAAGTCCGCCTCAATACATCCATGGCAGTGAATTCATTTTTCGCTTAGAATCTAATCACCAACAACATCGATGATAACTATACATAAATGATTTTGTATATTTTGTTGCTTTTTATCTACCTATTCAAACAATATTGATATGAAACCGATAGTGTTCCGGCCATGAATGCTCTTTTCACTCCAAGTCGTGGTATTTTACGGACTTTAGTTAATGAATCAGACTTGCTAACCTTTTCATTTTCAGTCGTTTTCGGTGCCGTTGCCTTCTCACATCGTTGTATCTCGCGTTCGGAAGTTTCGAAGTTTCCGTGTGTTTTTTTTTTTTGTTTGTTTAAGTTCTAAAGCATTTATTTATATCTTTTCGTAAGAAAGTATGGATATCCAAGAAGTAGAACAACATCATATCCTGGAGGAATACCAACATACTTTGCATGAATTAATTCCGAATGTAGGTACATATATATTATAGGCCAACCGATGAAAAGGCACAATTTATATTTCTTTTTTTTATTGTTTTTGGACTTTGATCGAATGCAATATAATCTTCTATTCACCTAACTGGTGTGTGTGTTAGTGTAAGTTTAAAAGTGTTAATATCAAATTTCCCACCGATTGGTACATCGCAATTAATTGCATTTATTTTCTGAGTTCTATATGACAGAAGAAAAAATATGAGATCAGATGAAAGATCGTTGCTCTATACCTTTTGTAATCGATTCAAAGTGCTACTGGTGTTACTACTCGGGTGTAGAGTGCATAGTGTGCGAATAGTTTGTGGTGCGTTGACACTACTGGCGTTGCTAAAAGAAAACCGCAAAATGAGTTAAAAAAAATTAACTAATCAAAAAAAAAAAAATAATATCAACTACATACAAATAATTATTACTTGCTCAAGACCTAATTAATATGTCTCGCACTGACGTGTTGTTTGCCACATACTCGTTAGGTATAATAGGGTGAAGTATGTGTTTTTTTTTTTGCCCACAGTAGTTAAAATTTTATTTGCTGTGATTACTATCGATGACTGTGCGTATATGAAAATCATATCGAAAATAAGATAAGAAATACCTAACTACGTATTTGTTTGTTAAGCTTATCGATATCAGTGATATTAGTTAGCAATACATAGGGTGTTTCGCTGAGTGATAGATCTTACAATACGGTTAAATGTCAAACTGAATTTTTGTTTTTGACAGTTCTTTGAAATTGACTTTGACATTAGGTCTTTTGTGGTTTACTTCCCAAAACTGCCAATCTCTCCAATTTTTTTGTTTGTATATGAACTTTATAGAAGTTTGGACTAAAATTCATAGAAACTGGGAGTTTTGGATGTAAACGAACAGACTAACGGTTTTTCTGTCGATAACTATATAAGACCAACTTATGATTCTCTTGCTGAATGCTTTTCAGAGATGAAAAGGTTCAAGGGCCCTTACCCATTTTCCTCTGTGAAAAACTGATAAATTTTTTAGTCAATTAATCATAATGGATAGGTCTTGGGTTGCGTCGGGGTTTCGCAGATTTTGCTCTTGAGCAGCTTGCTTAAGGCATGTATTTTGCCTTTATTTATCGAAAATTCGTGTTTGTTGATGAGGCTATACGTACATTTTGTTTAATTGTGTATGGCAACAACCAAAATTGCAAGTTTCTGGAGCTAGCTAAATCCACAAGAGACTCGTTAACACCCACAAAATTGCTCGTTGTTGACTATTCATACTTGAGAAGCTTAGTTTATCTAATATTTACGGTGCTATTGTTATGATGCTTCTACAGAAACTGTCAAGATCAAATTCAAATTCACCAATGCCCATTCCTATAATAATAACTAACGATTTTCTATTCGGTTCATGTCCTCTATTGCTGATTTATTAAAAAAAAAAAAAAACACCCTTTAACGTTATAAGTTTATGTTTCCGGTCATGTGATTCAATTTATGTTGTTTTCAGGAATCGCGTTAAGTTTATTATCATGAATAATTTTATGCCATAGAAATGTATGATTGATTTCCTTGAAGCTTCACATTGACTTTAGATAACTTTAGAAGTCGTATTATTAAATTCAAAATTCAACGTAGAGAGAAAAATTTTCAATGAAAGGTTTAACCTGTAGAAACACGAAATTCTGTTGTTTGAAAGTACTACAACAATTCCGAACTTGAGTAGATAAATACCATAATCTAGAACTACTCATGCTCTAATATGCGAATAAACAATATTTACTAAAATGCATATAAGAGTTGGTGAATACTTTACCTCCTCCAAAGAAATACATTTAGTATCAAGTACTGATAATAAAGCTTACCAATTTAATTATTGATGTGTTAACATCTATGCTGGCGGTAGAGTGAAATGAAACGGTAAACTCTCCTTTGTGTGACGTAACTAGGTCATACTTTACAATGAAGCCCGTTACGTTACGTTCCGCTACGTTACGTTACAAGCAAACTGGTCCGTTTTGGATCCGTTCTCATAGACAACAACGTATATGGACGACTTCGCATACGGATCAAAATATGGATCTTCAAAACTGCGCTTGGACAAACGTTGTATTCTATAAGACACGTGATATCCTTTAAATAAATTATTTAATGAATTACAAAAATTGTCTGAGTGCCGGGACTCACGGTTAATATGTTTAAACATCAACGTGCGCGGATCCAAAACGGACTTGTTTTTGCTTGAAGGGGATCTTAGATTTTTTTCACTGAACGCACCCATCCTAGTATGCAGATCGTAACGTTGCACACCGTAACGTTGCACGACGTAACGTTGCACACGAACGTTCACGTTTTTTTTTCACTCTACCGCCAGCATAGATGCTTACACATCAAAAATAAATGATTAATTCAAAGAATTAACTTTAGTTGCGTTACGTTTGTGACCTAAGAAAAGTGATGATTTGCGAATGGGACATCTAATGTTTATGTGATGTAAAATATTGTATGAAGACTATTTCTCATTCTTTTACAAGTTATTTATCTAATTGTTGATCTTCAATTGCCAATTAGAAAAGAGAAATAAAACCATGAAAAACCACAGTTTGAAATTGTTCGGTGTGTAACAGGTTAATGTTACGATTGTGACCGTTCCCCTTGTAAATTGAAGCTTTTCTCACTAAAAAGTAAATACATTTCTCGCTTCCAGCCGATTGTTTCCAATTTTGTTTGTTTTTTTTTTCCATTTATCGTGAATTGTATATGTATCTAGGACCAACAACAAACTCAAAAGAAGTCCAAAAAAGAAGGACTAGTTTTTGAAATGCCAAAACCTGTTACGTGTGTGACACTGTCTTCAAACTATTAAAAAGCCCTCAACATACATCATTTTAAATTTAATAAAATTTTGTCTTATTACTTTCCCAAATTACATACCTAACATTTTCAAATACATTTTTACTTTGTAATACAGTTTTTTTTTTTTTTGAAAAGCAAGATTTTTAACTTGCTTGCTTGAAAAATTACCTCTGATGGAGCATTATACTACTTAGTGGTTCTGACTGCGAAATAAGTAATAAATTAAACATAATATCGCTTTGCAAATGGCACAGTTTATTTTTTTCAAGTTAGAAAAATATAAATATAAATAGTCTGCAAAAATGGTAAGACCATCAGGAAGTAAAATTTTGTACAGATCATTTGTTTACTATTCCCTAGAGGAGGTAGCTGACTTCCACTGATTTTTACTTAATTTTCTCGAAAACTGCTCTAACGATTTTGATTAAACTTCGCACCAAAACTGTGTTTCACGTTTTTGCTAAAAACAACTCACAACGTTAAAATGAAAGAGAAACGGAAAAAAAAATCTCAACTCATACTTTTCAAGAACAAGATCAACGAAAAGATATTGTCGACAAAAAAGTAAGATTATTAATTTTCTTATAGAAAAAAGATCTTTACAAATTCTTTGTAGATCTGGAGAAACTGGTGGCTGAAGCATAACCGTAGAGGTTAACACGACATTTTTGTATGTTGCCAATGAAGACCCACTTAGATTTCAAGTTTCTGCCGACGGGGCTATTTGTAATGGGTGATTTTTTAAGAGGTTTAGAACTTTTTAAAAAAAAAAAAACACAAAAAATTCGAAAAAATAAATGAAATATTTATTTGAATCGATAGTTTGAACCTTGCAATTTAATGTTTAAAGATAATTTTATGCAAATGTTGACCGCGGCTGCGTCTCAGGTAGCCCATCCGCTGAGTCCAATTTTGGCATACTCTTTCACACATATCGGCCGGTATCTCACGAATGAATGCATGGATGTTGGCTTCCAGTGCGTCAATCGAAGCGGGCTTGTCCCTATAGACATAAGCCTTGACATACCCCCACAAAAAATAATCTAATGGTGTCAAATCGCACGATCTAGGCGGCCAATTGACCGGCCCGAAACGTGAAATTAACTGTTCACCAAACTCGCCTCGCAATTGCGCCATTGTTTCGCGTGCTGTGTGGCATGTGGCACCGTCTTGTTGAAACCACATATCATGCAAGTCAAGAACATTCATTTCGGGCAAAAAAAGTTTGTTATCATCGCTCGGTAGCGTTCCCCATTGACAGTAACGCTGCGATTCGCATCATCTTTGAAGAAATATGGCCCAATAATGCCGCCGGCCCATAAACCGCACCAAACAGTGGTTTTTTCGGGATGCATTGGTAGCTGTTGCAATGCTTCTGGCTGATCTTCACTCCAAATGCGGCAATTTTGCTTATTTACGTACCCATTCAACCAAAAATGAGCCTCATCGCTGAACACAAGCAGCGCGCGATGAACATTTCGAACCGAGCACGAATTTTGATAGTAAAATTCAATAATTTGCAAGCGTTGTTCATTTGTAAGACGATCCATGGTTAAATTGCAAACCAAACTGAAGCTGTTTGACAGTGACACAAGGTACTAAACACACGTCAGCTGTCAAAACCAGTGTTGCCAAAACCAAACCAGCCAAAAAATCACCCGTTATTAAATTTAAACGTCTTCCGAAAAGGTGTCAAATTAAGGTCTCATCAACATTTTATATCTTATTACTTTAAACGAGCTATTCTTGTATACATATGTATATATTTGGTTTCTGGAAAACGGATCTAGCGATTTTGATGAAATTTTCACAGTTTGCTCTAATGCACGAGAAAAAAATAAAAAAAATATTGTCTGTCAAATCCGCCCACCGCCACGCCACGCCACGCCCACTTTTTTATTTCAAATTATTATTTCTCGGAAATCCCTCTATTTCTTGGAGATGACTGAAATGATTTGGATGAAACTCTCAGAGTTTGTTCTTTTGTGCAAGAGAAAAATTAAAATTTTTTTTTTTAGTAAAATCCGCCCATTGCCACGCCCACTTTTATTATACTTTGGTTTCTCAGAAACAGTTCTAACGATTTGGATGAAAATTTCAGTGTTTGTTTTTCTGAGCAAGAAACTACTTTTCTTATACTTATGTCTTAATTTCTCGGAAATAATTCAAACGATTTAAATGAAAATTTCATAGTTTAGTTTAATGAACGATAAAAAATTAAAAAGTAAGATTTACGCCCACCTTTATGATTTCTTGGTTTCTTTGAATCGGCTACACCGGTTGAGATAAAATGTTCATAGTTTGTTTCCCTGGGTGAGTACAAATTATGAAATTGATTTAAGTAAAATCCGCCCACTGCCAGGTCCACTTTTATCATTTCTTGGTTTCTCGGAATAGACTCTTAACGATTTAGTTGGAAATTTCAGAATTTGTTTAAATGAGCGAGAAAAAAAAATTAAAATGTCGTATGATAGATCCGCGCACTGCCATGCCCAGTTTTCTTATTTCTTAGTTTCTTGGAAACGATTTAAAGGAAATTTCCAGAGATTATTAATGGGTGATTTTTTAAGAGGCTTAGAACTTTTTTTAAAAAAAAAACACAAAAAATTCGAAAAAATGAATGAAATATTTATTTGAATCGATAGTTTGAACCTTGCAATTTAATGTTTAAAGATAATTTCATGCAAATGTTGACCGCGGCTGCGTCTCAGGTAGCCCATCCGCTGAGTCCAATTTTGGCATACTCTTTCACACATATCGGCCGGTGTCTCACGAATGAATGCATGGATGTTGGCTTCCAGTGCGTCAATCGAAGCGGGCTTGTCCCTATAGACATTAGCCTTGACATACCCCCACAAAAAATAATCTAATGGTGTCAAATCGCACGATCTAGGCGGCCAATTGACCGGCCCGAAACGTGAAATTAACTGTTCACCAAACTCGCCTCGCAATTGCGCCATTGTTTCGCGTGCTGTGTGGCATGTGGCACCGTCTTGTTGAAACCACATATCATGCAAGTCAAGAACTTCCATTTCGGGCAAAAAAAAGTTTGTTATCATCGCTCGGGAGCGATTCGCATCATCTTTGAAGAAATATGGCCCAATAATGCCGCCGGCCCATAAACCGCACCAAACAGTGGCTTTTTCGGGATGCATTGGTAGCTGTTGCAATGCTTCTGGCTGATCTTCACTCCAAATGCGGCAATTTTGCTTATTTACGTACCCATTCAACCAAAAATGAGCCTCATCGCTGAACACAAGCAGCGCGCGATGAACATTTCGAACCGAGCACGAATTTTGATAGTAAAATTCAATAATTTGCAAGCGTTGTTCATTTGTAAGACGATCCATGGTTAAATTGCAAACCAAACTGAAGCTGTTTGACAGTGACACAAGGTACTAAACACACGTCAGCTGTCAAAACCAGTGTTGCCAAAACCAAACCAGCCAAAAAATCACCCGTTATTATGAACAAAAAATAAATTAAAAAGTGAGATGTAGTAAAATTCACCCACTGTCATGATATGGATGAAATATTCAGTTTGGTTTTGATAAGCACGAAACAAATTTTAAAAATTCTATAAGTCGTTTCTCGGAAACGACTCATACGATTTTAATAAAATTTTCAGAGTTTGTTCCCATGAGCGAGAACAAAATTTGAAAATTAATTTTAGTAAAATCACTATCAGTTTATCTAACAAAGTTTTTATCTGAAAAATCGCAAAAATAAACTGTTATTAAACTTTGTTTCTAATTGTCTGACCTTCAAGGTTAAGGGTTTTAAATATAGAAGAAATTTCAGGCAACATATAAAAAATGTTATGTAAGTACTAGAAACATTAACCATGTGTTATTAATTTGATTTTCTTTTTAAAAATGTAAAAGTTCATAAGAAATTTGAGATTTCCGAAAAATTATATAAATGGGTTTTATAAAGGTTGATGCTCATACACATATTTTTGCTATTCATCCACTCTCAAAGTATGAAAATGTGCTGTCGGCTCTTGCACTATATAAGGGGACTACTTCGGATAGAGCGTAGATGTGTTTTTTGATGCGTACATTAAAAGCTGCGAAATTGATACTTCAAAACAATCATGTTTTCGCCTTTACCCAATACTTTTTATATAGTTTGACAACTAGCCTGACACTTGAACTTTAAAGATTTTAACCTTCACGACTAAAAAAGAAATTTTATAAAAAAAAAACGAAACTCTACTTAATCGATCAAAAAAATAATTTTGATCATCCCCCAAAATTTCAATCCATCCCCTTAATAAGATAGAAATCAGAAAACCTATATAAATATAAATGTCCACTGAAGTGACGCCAGTACCTATAACATTAAAATTTTACGCTTTTTTGTTAATAGTTTCTTGCGAGCGTATTTTCGTATATTTTTGTAAACTTTTCTCACCAAAATGGCACTAAGATGTTGAGTGCCCCATGCACTTTTCCGGTGCCATCGCAATAAAATATAAAAAGACAACACATTTTCATTTCAGAACTCTTTGTTTATTTTTCATAAAAATTGAATTTCTTTTCATTACATTATACATTTCCACGCGTAAATTTTTCTACGGTAAGTTACAACTTTCTCATGTCAAATCTCTAAGATCCCGAGCAAAGCTCGGTCTCCCAGGTACTATTTTTTATTTGACTTATTTATAACATACTCGTAATTGTTTTGTATGTAAATGTTTGTATAACTGCAGAATAATTGATAATGCTGTTATATGAAACTAGTTTGAAATTTTGTTTTTGAATTGCATAAATTCTGTATGTGAAAATTTAAAATGTCAGCATCAGACACTCCCGGCTCACAGTTTTTATGACTTAACAATATAAGCAATTAAAAAGTTATAAAATGTCTGCATTTTTTCAATTGTCTAATAATGTCCCTGAACTCAAGGCTATACTTTCACCTTAGTTAGGTTTAAAATTAGAGTAGGTACAAGAGTAAAAATAATACCGGTTGAAGTAGGTGTAGCTATGAATTTACTTTCGCAAACAATCGTTGTTATAACTGTTTTGTTTCTATTCCAGTTAAAAAATATAAAATAATTTCTTATCGCTTTATTGAACAACTTTTGGAACTTATTTACCTTTTGGCACATAAGAAGCCAGCACTTAAACTTAATCAACTGTATCTTATCATTTCTTGTTTTCGTATGTATGTGTATATAGTGTGCTTCATAAGTTTAAGTAATTCATATTTCTCTCCAACAAAAAAAAGAAGGAGGAATTTAACGTGACTTCATAATCTAATTTCGAAAAAAATCGACTTTAAATAGTTTTGAAATTAATCAATATTTGCTGTTCGTTTTAAAGATTATAATTTCAATTTAAAGTCAAACATATTTTTGCTCACAAATTGAGGTGTGTCTTAGATGGTAGTTGGAAAACGAAGACCATTTGTTTTAAACTTCAGACACCATCACAATTCTTTCTGTCAGGCTATTAGCAAAATTAAAGAACACACCCAACGCGCCCTTTACCTGCTGACATGAGACTGCAAATTGCATTTTATCAATTAGACAGTTATTATTGCAAGCAACAGAAAACAAAAGGAAATTAATAGAATTTTATGTTGCACATAGCGATCCGTCGTTTTCCATTATTTTTCTGTTATCTGTGGTATAATAAAACAACACAAAAAAAAAACAAGTCTATTTTAGGTTATCATTTTCCTTTTTAAAGCAAATATTTCAAGTAAACATTTTTATTACATTTTCATGATTAAATTGCAACAAATAAAATTGTTCGGTAGTGGCTGCGATGTTTCTTTGTGTACGTTGCGGTTAACTTGTGTATATGTATAAACAAAAATACACATATCTCAGTTATTTTGTTAATTTTATTTGTTTAAATTTGAAAATTACCATTCTCAATCGAAAGTTAGGGGTTTTTTTTTGTGATTTTTGTCAAAGAGCTTCGGGGTTTTGTTGCCTTTTAAAGCTATTCGATTCGTGGGGATTTATGAAATGAACCCTGTGGGAGCATACAGAAGGAAGGTATTTGCTTATGCACAAAACTTAGAGACAAACGTCCTATCTTCCCCCCACTGAAAACTTTATGTTAGGAATTTGTTGCTATAAAGCGGTTGAGTTAACGATAAATTATAGTTATAAAATTCCAAGAATGGTTAAAGGATTTTTTCCACAGAAATCGTATGGAAAATCGAAAACTTTGCCCATATTATTCACTCGCTTAATCCAGATTTAAATTAATTTAAATCCAAACATCAAATTCGATTCCATATTTTTCACTTGTTAAATCCACATTTAAATCTAATGTAAATAAAATAGAATTTAAACCATTTAAATCCAAAGTGAATATGTAATATGGCCTTTAACGTTATTAATAACGTTAAAAGCACAGATTAGCAATATGAAGATGATAATCTTTCGTACGTTTCCAAAACTCATTTGTTTACATTCTTGTATTTGTAATTTCTTCCCGCATCGATGAATAGATGTGAATTGCAACAACAATTTAGGGCCCTATTATGACTCGCGAGTCGAACGTTCGACTCAGGTCGAACGATTTGGCGAATTATCAGTTCCGTGGTATTACGAATAGCGAACTTCGAAGTTCGCATTTGAAGACAAAACTGCCAACATTTTGACATTAAAGGCGAACTTCAACTTGGCGATTCGCAAACAGTAATGCCAAACAGTCACATTCGCCAATTTTTAAATGTGACTCGCGAGTCATAATAGGGCCCTTAACCAGGTGTGTGAAGATCCCTACTGCCTATGTGTGAGGTTTTTATACACACATTCTCATTTTTTATCTGAAATCTGACAGCTCAAGCTTGTAGGCAAATTAAAATGGCTGCCGGGAATTCTCATCTTCATGTGGGTAATCTGTGATTAAAAGTATTTACGCCCACCCCTCGAAATTTTAGTGCCAATGCCAATCACATTATTCTGTAATTGGCGGAAAATTTTAGAAAATATTCTGCAGTTGATATAAAATTCAAGGAAAGTCTTTTTTCCAATACATATTTATACAAAATATTTTGTATTTTTTAATTTAATTTCCTGAATATGAAGAAACTAGTTAAATGCGACACCAAAAGAGAATCGAAAAGTTTTGTAATACGATGTTTCCACCGACCACTTTATACTTAATCTTTTTCAAATCTTGAAGATTTACAATACAATATAGATTCGAGTGTTATTTTTCAGAATTAAGGTGCTACACACTTGTGTTCGACCTTAACCTTCATTGGGTTTTTTTTCCATTTCATCTTCCTTCCTTCCTTCCAATTATTTTTTCCACCCAGTCATGTGTCAATACCGTGAATTTATAAAACTATTCATGCCCCTCGGATTTTCATAGACCGCGTAAATTGTACCACAAATTTTGTGTTTGCCGTTTTATTATACCTACTGTGATGACGAAAAAACATGTCCATCTACTTCCATCTACCAAAACTAAAATAAAATTTACACTTGGGCTTTGAATTCTTGTTATTTGAATGTAACCGACAAATCATGTCATCTGGCATACCGCATATGTCAACCTTTCATTTGAAAACCATCTAGAAATAGCCAGAAGAAATTAAAACTGGTAAGGGGGGGGGGGGGGGGGGGGGGGAATATTTTACTAAATCTGGCGTGTTAAAGTGGTTGCACACAAGGTTGCGTCAAATCATCTTTTTTTTTTATTAAACACTTTAATATGTAATTGCCTGGGCCTAAAAAAAATCTTCTAAAAATACGAGCCATCAACATTAAGATTTATAAATCTGTTCTGCTCCATCAAGTGAATTTTTGAAAATAGTTCCGTTTGAAAATGAAAAAAAAAGGTTTCGATTATAACTTCGCCGTACGTCAAACTACTAAATTTGTTAAATACAATTTGAGGATAGACCCAATTGTTTCCAAAATACACACATTTTCAAAATATATCCAATATTTCGAACTCCGAAGTTTCTATCAATATTTTGTTGTTCTATGAATTAAAACTTGTCACAACTCTCTTACCAGACGGTCCCAATTTCTTTAACCTAAAACAAAATAATGACGTATAGGGTAGTAGAGATTTATTTCACTGCACGATTTTTATTTTTTTTTTGTGTATAAATCTTTGTCAAGTCAATTATTTTAATCTTTTTGAGAAAAGAGAAACGAATAAAACCACTAAACGTCTTGAACAAAACAAAAAAAAAAAATAATCCAATCTTCCCTGCCCTAAATACATTTATTTAGTGCTAAGCGGTTATTCATTACTCATACTCATTCATTACGAAATTCACATCCGATATGGCTGCGGTAACGGTTACAGTAATTATTATTTTCGCACTCTCAATATGATGTTTTTTTTTTTCGTTGTTGTTGTGTTGACTTCATCAATTTTAACTTCACAGCAAATTATACCTAACTGATTTCGAATTGCCGTACTCCCACTCTTATTGTCTATCTGACTTGATTGAAATTACACAGACTCGTAGACATATGTACATATGTATGTACTTACTTAGTTGGAAATCTTAAAATGGCGTAATAATGCCGTAATTCGTGTCACTAGAGAAAAATGCGGTCTTCCCATGACTGACTGACAATACAGACTCATTTCCTTGCTTAAAATGCATAAACATGCTTAAAATTGACAGACTGACTATCAACTTTTCTGATCTTAAAACAAAAACAAAAAAATAATAACATAATTATCGTTGCTTTAACACTAACACAACGTCTAGAACGTAAAAAAAAAAAAAACATTTTTCCTATATTTATTTTTTTTTTTTGTTTTGAATAAATTAAAATGTTTATTTGCGATGACGATATTGCAATGGCAACAACTAACTAATGAAGCACACAATGCCATGGTGACTCGAAACTCTTTATCTTAAGCAATCAGATATAGCTTTTCCAGTTGTAGACTTTTGGTGATAGTAATGAGTCAGTGTTGAATTGTTAGGTAACTATGAGGCATGATAAGTATTTTATATATTATACCTTGTCACTTCGCCCATATTGAAACGTGTGATATATGTTCATGTGATTGGATCTCAACGTCAAGCTCTCATCAATGTAGTTTTATTGATTGTAATAATGTATACCAAGAAATGTTAAGGTATTTCCTTGAAAATTGAAAATTATTGTGTGTCAGCACATTAAAATACAATTAATTTGAATTCCTCGATGAATCAGAGAGAGTATGAGTAATCTTTACAAAATATAATAAAATAAACAAAACATAGCTTTTTATAACAAAGCAATAGCTTTGTTTAGCCTAAGTGATATATGTACATGTAGCTGTTAACTGATTTACATTAAGCTAAAATCAAGGAAGAGGTTTAATTTTCAAATTTTAGGTTTATGCTGAAGGTTTTCTTATAGTATGTATTATTTTCTGGGAGCATTTATGATTTTAATTAATTCATAGATGCATATTCCAATCTCTTTTAACTGTTTTACTTGCGTAAAACCAGATTGCTCTTGTTCCTTATTTTCACAATAAAATCTTGTTCAGCGATGAGGCTAGTGTTTGGTTGAACGGCTACGTCAACAAAGAAAACTACGGGAATTGGAGTTAAAGACAACCAGCAGCCATTATTACGAAACCATTAAATTCACCAAAAATCGCGATTTAATGTGATTTATCTGTTGGTTGAATCATTGGCCCATATTTCTTCAAAAATTATTTCAATGGAGAACACTATAGGTGCCATCATTAATTACTTTTTTGTTCCCTCAATGGGCGCATTCCCTAATGTAGTTTCTACGTAGTTCAAATTCAACTAGGTTTGTGAATGCAAAATTGCACTACAAAGCTAGTCAATCCTAAACGGTCATATTAATGACAGATGTAGAGATGTTAAATAAGAAACATTTGTGTTTTGAGAACTTTTAATAAACTTTTTTTACAGTTTAAACTAAACAAAATGTATAAAATGTATATTTTCATATTGCACCATTAATTTCATTTTGAAAATATCTTCTACCAAAAATTAAACTTGTATTTTCATCGAACAGCTGATCGTGAAATGTCAAAATCATTATCCACTAACTTTGTAGCCGAAAATTTTACACTAGGTCGGAGGGGAAATTTCAACTAAGTTCTTAGTTGTTTTTAGCCAATCAGAGTGAGTTGACTACGTAGAAACTACATTAGTGAATGCGGCCAATTAAATAAATTTTTATCCGTGTGTAATTTGGATTAAGATCGCTTTGAATTTTATCCCAAGTTTATTTTTGACTCTAATGAGATGAATCGAAACTTTGTCTAGGTTACAATTTATTCGACATTTTAATCCAATTCACACTCATTAGGATGCATTATGCTTAAGACCCCTGGATTTAGTCGTACGTTAAAAAAAAGAAAGTATAAATTCCGTCTAGAAGATAAATTTTAACTGAGAGGAACGTCTTGGAATTGAAAATATAGTTTTACTTTACTTTACATTTGCTTAAATTATTTGTTAATTTAATTCTTCTTTTTTTATTTACAGATCGATACAAACAAAGATGGTTTCATTGACCTGTCAGAACTTAAAGAAGCTCTCGATCAAGTGGGCTTCAAATTAGCTGGCTATCAAGTTCGTGAAATGATCGATGAATTCCGGAACAAACAAAGAACAACCCATGCTGGCAAACTTAATCTTGAAGAATTCGAAAGTCTATGTTTGGATTTAAAGTCAAAAGATGTTGCGAGCACTTTCAAAACAGTTGTCTCGAAAAAAGAGAATCTTGAAACATTGGGTGGCATGTCATCGATCTCATCCGAAGGAACAACACATTCCGTTCGCCTCGAAGAGCAATTGGCCTTTTCCGATTGGATAAATTCCAATTTAGGTCACGATGTCGATTTGAAACACTTACTGCCAATCGATCAGGAAGGCAAACACCTGTATTTGTCCATTAAGGATGGTATCCTGCTTTGTAAAATCATCAATCACTCCTGCCCGGACACAATTGACGAACGTGCAATCAACAAAAAGAGTTTAACCGTCTACAGGGAATTTGAGAATTTAACACTAGCGCTGGTGTCGTCACAAGCCATTGGTTGCAACATCGTCAATATTGATGCTCATGATCTGGCGAAAGGCAAACCACATTTGGTCTTGGGATTGTTGTGGCAAATTATTCGGATCGGTCTATTCAGTCATATCACATTGGATAGTTGTCCTGGATTGGCTGGACTTTTGTTCGAAGATGAACGTTTGGAAGATTTGATGAAACTTTCGCCAGAGGCTATCCTCCTGCGTTGGGTTAATCATCATTTAGAAAAAGCTGGCATCTCAAGACGCTGCACCAACTTCCAGAGTGATATTGTAGATTCAGAAATATATTCACACTTGTTGAAACAAATTGCGCCAAATGACTCTGGAGTAAACGTGGAAGCTTTGAGAGTAAGTTATTTTTATCAAGCGTACCAATGGATGGATATTCACATAATTTATATTATTTCAGGAATCCGATTTATCATCCAGAGCTGAGATAATGTTGCAGCAAGCTGCAAAATTGAACTGCCGCAGTTTCTTGACACCGCAGGATGTTGTTAATGGAGTTTATAAGTTGAATTTAGCCTTTGTTGCCAATCTGTTTAACAATCATCCAGGATTGGATAAGCCTGAAGAAATCGAGGGCCTTCAAACAATCGAAGAAACCCGAGAGGAAAAAAGTAATTCCAGTTCTCTTATTTAAATAATTGATTTGCTAATATATCTTCTTGTATTACAGCTTACAGAAATTGGATGAATTCGATGGGTGTAGCCCCACATGTCAACTGGCTGTATTCCGATTTAGCTGATGGTTTGGTGATATTCCAGCTATTCGACATAATTAAACCAGGCATTGTCAACTGGAGCAAAGTACATAAGAGATTTACTCCACGAAAGAAGTTCATGGAAAAACTAGAGAATTGCAACTATGCAGTGGAATTGGGCAAACAACTGAAGTTCTCACTAGTCGGAATTGCTGGACAGGATTTGAATGATGGAAATGCTACCTTGACGTTAGGTATGTTTAATTAAAAAAAAAAAAAGTTTTTCAAAAATGTTTGAATAATTTTACATTTATATAATTGATTTTTTTTCTTGGGAGCGAACTACGAACTACTACGCCGCCTAAAAACAGAGAAATTTTTTTTCACGGCTACTGCCTGTTGAGAGAAAGTGACAAATCCTCTAAGAGTATATTGTCTAAACTTCCGTTTTTTGACTCAGGGGAACAAAAGAAAGGCTAAACGAGCACAAATTGCGTTTCAACCCGAAAATGATTCATTTCGTTTCTTTCTGTAAAATCCGTTTCCGTTGCATTTGCAGTTTCCCCATATACAAATTATATTACTGTAATTTGACATCGATGGTTGATTTACGTGAACGTGAAGCATATTATTTGCGATCACGTTAATGATAATTGTTTTGAGGGAATGACGTCCCAGGTTCTGCACGAGCTTTCGCGACACCAAATTTATTTATTTAAAGTTTATTTTAAAAAATTATAACAGTAGTACATTTTGTTTTGATTAGACATATTTTTGAAGTAGAAATATGTAATGTATACTTTCTCTTTCTAGCTTTAATCTGGCAAATAATGCGTGCGTACACCCTATCTGTTCTATCACGCCTAGCCAACACTGGAAATCCAATAATTGAAAAGGAAATTGTCACATGGGTAAATGAAAAACTTGCATCTGGAGGCAAGCAAACCAGTTTAAGAAACTTCAATGATTCCGCAATTGCTGATGGCAAGATAGTAATTGATCTGATCGACTCAATTAAGCAGGGAAGCATCAACTATGACTTGGTGCGACACACTAACACCGAAGAGGTAATTTCCAATCCGAATAAAAAAAAATAAACAACATAACTTTTCAAAACTATTTGACTAACTTACTCTTCTATAAAAAAAAAAATATTTGCAGGACAACCTTGCCAATGCAAAATACGCAATTTCAATGGCCCGCAAAATTGGAGCACGCGTTTATGCCCTGCCCGAAGATATCACTGAAGTAAAACCAAAAATGGTGATGACTGTATTTGCGTGTCTGATGGCCATGGATTACATTCCCAATATGGATAGTGTACAAAACAACATTAACAGCAATTAAGTTTAAGTTCCCAAAAACAAAAAAACAAGCAATACATGTATTTTTTATTATAACCTTTAAAAACAAAAAAATAAGAAAAAAAAAACAAATTCATTTGGATGTAAGGTATAAAAAAATGAGAAAAAAGTTCTCGTCCATATATAATTAAATCAATTTCTTTTGTGGACTTAAGTCTATTATACGACACTTCTTATCTACCAAGCAGGAATTAATTGGTATTCCATACCAAGCCAAGCCAAGCAAACAATAAAAGAATAAAAACAAAAGTCAAATTTAAACCAACACCTTTTATTATTTGTTTTTAGTATTTAATTTTCTCTTGTTTAAATTTTTTTTTAAAGAAATAAAAAAAAACTTATGTAACCTAATTTTATGTAGGTGCTGTAATTATTATTATAATTTTTAAAATAATTATAAATATATTTAAAGTGATTATTTAAATTATGTATTAAATTGTGAACATAATGTATTTTTAAATTTAATTTTAATATTAAACAAAAAAATCTAAACAAAACTTATTGCTAAGCAAAATGATGACTTTTTTTAAACAACATAATATTATAACACAACATAACAACAAAACAGTAAGCATACATACAATATTGTTCAGTTTGATGTATTAAAGAAAAAGCTTTAATGCTTACAATTTGCTGGCAAAATTGTTTTTATTTGTTTATTTTCTAACCAAAAAAATTTTGATTGGTAAAATGACTTGATAATTTAGTAGATATCACAGGGGAACATTGTTTTGTCAGGCGCTGGGGCGTGGGTATTTAAAACAAACTGGTGACCAGCCTGGAATTGCGGTGACTATGCTAGATCTTATTTTCTGATATAACTAGTACCGAAGTTAGTGTACACAAAGTTTTAGGGTTGCATCTAATACGTTTGTGAAATAAACTGATGCCATTTCTTATACGTACATATGCACATACATACAATACAAACTTTAGACTCGACTGGCAAGGACTTTCGACTGGCATTTTCATTGATACGAATACGGAAAATAAAACAACAACAAAAAAAAAAATTGTGTGAGTGCCGGGACTCACGGTTAGTATGTGCAAACATCAACGTGCGCGGATCCAAAACGGACGTATTTTTGCTTGAAGGGGATCTAAAGATTTTTTTCACTGAACGCACCCATCCTAGTATGCAGATCGTAGCGTTGCACACCGTAACGTTGCACGACGTAACGTTGCACACGAACGTTCATCTTTTTTTTTTACTCTACCGCCAGCATAGATGTTTACACATCAAAAACAAGCCATGTAAAAGTGGATTTATTTTGACCGATCTTTTGCATTTTGAAAAAAATCGGATGGCAACCCTAACTGATTCTGATTTTGTTTTTAACTAATCGCAAATATGCAAAAATTTATAAAAAGATTTAGGCTTGTATTTAAAAGGGTTAGTCAAAGTGGCTGCTAGCTCTCCTACAAATTGTCTTCATGTCCTAGTAGAACCGTTAGCTTTGTTCCCACTCTACAATAATCACCAAGGTTGTATCCAAATGTTAATGCAAATCAACAATCAACGAACATAAGGTTCCGGTGATTCAAGCACTTTGGCGGCTAGTTCGGAATAGCTTGAAGCTCCCCAAAAATCTTAACAACGGATACAAAGCATGGCAAACATACTTCCAACTCAAAACTTGAAACCAGCTTCAAAAAACTATAGTAAAAGGTCACGTAAATAAATAACAACTCAAAAATTTGAAAATGAAAATTTGAAACAACTGAAATTGCTATTCTTTCAAAACTTTTTATATAAGCCAAAGCTCAATATGAAGTGGCGTACCAATGATTTTCGAAGGAGGGACATCTTCTCAGGAAAATTTTATTCGTAATTTATTATCCTCCAATATGAAGATTTGAAATTAACTTATATCAAAACAGAGCTACACTATTTGCTTCTTGTTAGCAGGGAGAAGCGCAGGCTATTCAAATAGTTCGATTAAGCCTCTTGATGTGTAACCATCTATGCCGCCGGTAGGGTTAACTCGAAGCGCGGGCCTTATCCATCACTCATACACGTAACGATTCGGTTGAACTATGTATATTAGGCACATTCAATATAAAAAAATCGGGCACTCGGGATAAATTTAATGTTTAAACATCTCAACCGTGAGTCCCAGGCACCCTCACATTTTTTAATTTAAGTCTTATAACTTACAGAATTGGCGACTGCTGCAAGACTCTTTCATTTTTTCGTATAGACATCTCCGACGTCACATTTAAAATACCTATGTTTTGTCAAATCAAACACTAATAATTAAAATTAAAAGAAGGAAGCCTACCTCAATGCGGCCTTTAAGAAATATGCGATTTGAGCTGTTTAAGAATTAATATTATAATTAACAAAAATTGGATCTCAATTGCTAGAACAAACCCAATCAAAATGTATTCAAATATATATTAACTTCACAAAATTTAATACATACAAACAAAAAATCTTAAATGGAAATAAAATTTTTATAAAAAAAAAAAAATCATTAACATTATTAAAACACTTTTAATAACGAATTTTATACCTGCTTCATTCAAAAATAAATATGCAAACAATATTTACATACCTTATAAAAAAAAGTAAAATCATGCTTTATCGCAATTGAATTAAGAAAAACTGAGTGCACTAATCAAGTTAGGAATTGAAATAATTCCAATGATAAATGAGCATTATAGGCTCATGGAATATTTTAACCCAGCCAAAACTGCAAAATTATTTGTGTTGTTTATAATTAAATACAATAACAAAAAAAAAACTTCATTATACATAATAAGTATATAGACTAACATCTTTTGTAAAAAAAATTATATACATAAATAAAATGACATTTAGAAGCTATTTATTTTGGTTTTATTGAAGAGGAAAAGCGAAATAATTGTTTAAGTTATTTGGACTCCATTATTAAACCATCCGGCAACACTTCACATACATACCTACTCAAATTTGTTTTCAAAAGCTTAAAAGGAGAATCTCATTGTAACGTACTCGACTTTCGTACAAAGTTTTCATTACATATAATGGATTTAAAACAACATAGCACAACAATTTTGTATTTATACTTCGTCTCTACATAATTTGAAGTCAGCGCTTTGATGTGTCGAGGCGTTTATAAGTAAAAGTTCAAAAATCCACTAACTATACAAAGAATAGTTTGTATCAGGTGCCCGACAATAGAACAACCAAAGTTTGTAACTGAATTTATTATTGGTTTATTTTAGCTAAGCTTTGAATAGTCATAAAAAATAGCATTTCTTACAAAATACCCATTTGCTAAGGATTCCTCGAACACAAAAGATAAAGTTGAAAACAAATAGTTATTCCGAATTTTTGTATAATAGCTGCCATCACGTACCCCACAGTGCTGTCACGTGCCCGACATGTTACAATTTATAACTTAAAAATCATTCAAAGGAACCACTGTTGAAAAAGTTGTCTTCCTGGTGTAAATCGTGTATTTTAGCATTTATTGTGTTTCCATCACATCGCGAAATGCCTGAAATAAGATCATTCTTTCAAAATCACCACCAAAATAGTTTTTATTTGTATTGATAAATTATGACATAAAATTTCATTACTAAAAGTTTTCCGGATTTTCTTCCCGATGTTGTATAAATACCCATATTTTAAAGGATTATTTGGTGTAGGTGTAGGAAAACTATCGCGGATTAAATTATTTTAAATTAAAAAAAAACTTTATTAATTACAAAACTATAAAAAGTAAAAATAGAAAATACATATATTAATATCCCTTAAATGCCGAATATATGTTTTCCTTAAATTTGGGTTCTGCATCATTTTTGAACGAATAAGTTACCATTCGTTTGAAAATCTTCTTTGTCGCTGAATCCTTTTTGGAAGTCTCGTCCAGGCGACGTTTTTTCAAATTATTTTTATCAATTATGCATTCACGAGTGTTTTCTGCCGCCGATCCACAATAAAAACAGATCATTTCATTTTCAAATTTTCTTGTGCACTTCGAGGACGTGTCATAAGAAGAGGGTTTCAAAAACTGTTCAATACTTGTTCTCCTTGGTTTGAATTTTGTTTTGTTGTTCGGCGAAGTTTCACGTTTTAATGACCTTCCAGTCTCAGAACTTTTATCGTTTTTATTGTCATCATCATCATCTTTTTCATTTTCTTCGTCATTATTGCTGGAGTTTTTTGTTGACCTCTCTTTGCTGTAACCATAACTTTTGGGTTTATCTTCTGACGAGTAAGAACATGTCCTTGATTTTTCATTGGTTATTGGATCTTCGCATATCTTACAATTTTGATTATCTATTTTGACCCGTTCACATGTCTTTGATCCTGACGATGATGATTTTTCTTCTTCTTTTTCTTCATCATCTACTTCGCCTGATAATCCATATGGCGCTGCATTATCAATTTCTTCGGCTTTTTCACCCACCTCATCATCATTAGTACCTTCAGATTCTAGCTCCTCTTCTCCCTTAGCAAAGTATTTATTAACAAAATTTTCATATGCTTTGTCATAATCATATTCCGATCCAGACTCTTCGTTATCATTGAGTGATTCATCGTCATGATAGACTCTTCTCTCGGCTAGTTTCAGAGGGGTCTCTTGAAGTGGAGAGTAGATAACTTGTGCATCAGAAGTCAGTGCATCGAGACTTCGCAACAAATCCCCAGGTCGAAGAGGCAACTTGGGTGGAAGAGGTTCCTTTTCGTTGACTTGATAAGTTAGACCCAAACTGCATAAGGTACCCAAGAATAATAGGAATATCGAATTCTACAACAAAAAATGATGGTTTTAAATCCCTTAGGGAGTTTCGTCCTTATGTAGTGTATGTACTAAAATGATAAACTTACCATTTTGATTGTATTTCTTAATTCATGATTTTCTAATCAAATGCAAGAAAACACTGAAGAAGGTGGTGATTCTTCTGCGATTTTTATAAACTGAAAAATATGTCATTCGAAGCGTGTCTTTGGTCTTTGTTGGCTTGTGGTTTTCACTTTCTTCATAATCTTGTCACGCAGATTGATCGACTATGGGGGAATAAATTGATTGCAGGAGGAAGTGTTTTTGCTGACTTTTTTTATGCATGAATTAGATTAGATTGGAAAAAAAGTTAGCTAATGGTTAAACGTTAAATATCTACTCAATTGATTTTATTATTGAAAATATATACAATACGTACTTAAAAAAAATATGTATTATAAAAATGTTTTATGAAGTGTTGATTAGTATTAGGTTTTCCTATCGAATTAGTTATAAAGCGATTTTAAAATATTTGTAAAACAATTTGAGAATCTAGGCAAACTTTTTACAAAATTAAAAGAATAACTTATACATCCCAAATCTAGATGACAATTCCGCGGGAAATTTTTCCCTACTCCCGTATTCTAAACAAAAAATTCCCGGGAATTTCTCTCGGGGAATTCGGAATAAGAGTAGGTACTACTATTCCCGAGAGAACACGTCTCCCGGGGAGTTATTTTCCCGGGGAATGTTTAGAATTGGGCTGATAATGTAATCATGTTGTAAAAAGAAATTTTAGCCAGTCTAGATAATCTAAATCGTTTAGGTTTTCTAAGTGGTATAGATATTTTCTAGATAGTATGGGTGGTCTAGGTAGTCTGGATAGACTAGATAGTAAAAATGGCCTAGAATCTAGATGAGCTTGATAGTCTACCTGGTCTAGATAATCTCTAGTTTAGATATCTAGTAAGGATTAACTTAAAGTCCGAATTATCGTTTTTGGCGGCGTTTTGTTGTTCGCATCTGCACTCATTCGTTTCATTTAAAATACGTTTGAAAAGAAAACCCATTTAGGCGATGATGGGCAGTTAACCGTTTGACTCAAGTTGATGATATTTCTCTCAGTAACACTGCTACTACATGCTGACGAGCGAACGTATTCGTTATCACCTTCAACAGAACTATGTATTTGTAATTTTACCTTGGTTTTCTTTTACGCCAAAAATGTGCACTGCAAACCCTTTAGACTAAAAAAATACAAAATTTATTTTAAAAATAGTCCCAGAAGATGATTTTCATCTGTCTCTGACAATTGTAGTTATTTAAAAAAGACCCAAAATCGTGATTCGTATTTTACCTTACGATAGGGATAGACATACAAATTATTTTAAAGCTTTAAATTTTACTGTCAGAATACAAGCAGAGCACAATGTGATAATTGCTTACACGTTTCCCATGTTCACCTTAATAAAACAATTTATTTTTGTTGGCAATTTGTATATATTGTAGGCGCTTCAAAAAAATCAAATATATTAAAATCTTTAAACAGGTAATCTTATTTAGTGTTTAGTAGTTTTTTTGCCTTTTTTTAATTAATCATCCGAATCTGCTTGTGCATAATAGTTAGCTCAAATAGTCTGTATATGAATGTTATAATTACTGTATTTAATAATAAATCAGCCATATCACGAATAACATCTAAATCGGAATCTAAAAAAACCATCACCGAATCCGTTTGGGATAGCAATTTGTATGAGATTTTGCATTACGAGGGATTTTTTCGGGATTCGTAATAAGTTTCCGATTACGATGGAATTCGTGATAGGGCTGAATATAGTAAAGTAAGCCTACGCAACTGCAACGTTACTAGCTAAATGTAGACACTTCAACTTGACTTTCATTTTAACGAATCCTGAAATTAATATTGAGCTTATTTATTAAAATTTCATTGTTTTCATTCGAAAGCGTGATCTCGACGATTAATTGCGAATGTACAAAGATTGCTGGCTAAAAGCAATATTACAGCTGAATAGTGTCATATGAATGTGATAGTCAAATTTATATGACAAAAAATATATGAAGGCTAATACTACTTTGTCATATTTTACATACATGATATAATGGGACACAAATATATGAGTGTAATTTCGCCTTAAGGAATGCTACAAAATGGCTAAGACTATTAGATAGACATCCGATAGCCTTAGACTCCCGCTGGTATAAAAGATTCTTATACAAGAAACAATCAGAGAAGCGAGAGCATATTTCCGAGCGATGGTGTAAGAATGTTTTATCGTTTCAAGACTGTATCGGCACTATTATGTATTATAGTGTGAATCAGGCCTAAGTCACCCATGTTCTACATTTCAATAGAAATTAATTTTCAATCGAAATAAAATACATATCAGTCTCATCACTTCAAAAAACGCGAAAAAAAAATGTTCGCACAACAGATACGGAAGCCAAATGAACGCAAACCAAAATGTTCTCAGCGAAACATGCACGAAATACAAAAGTACTCAACAACGTTACTTTGCATAAGTTCAAACACAATATTTTTGAAAAATTTTGGAATTACCTAATCGAACTAGATACTAAGAAGTTCATGTTTGCTTAGTTAGAACAAAATCTGTTGCGCCGATAACGAGATATACGGGAATAGCTTAAAAGGGGAAAAGCTTAAATAAACTGAAAATACATACCGATGAAAACCACTTCTCCATCCCCGTAGCTTTGTGTTTGATAAAAACCTTCATTTTGATTCAGAACTTCAATTTCTTTAAAGCTTCCATAGACTTATGTCAGGTTATCATAATTTTCATACATTGGCTAACCTCCTTTTCAAAAGCAGAAGGATAATCGGATATTGAAATTTCTAAGACAAAAGCACCACTGTAGTATGATTCAATTAACAAAAATTACAACAATGAAAACAAAAAAGGCTAATTAATAAAATACAAAAAAAAATTATGCTTAAACCTAATTAAACTGTCTTTCTTCCTATTTTCTTAAATAAAGTACTACGTGTTTCTAGAACCGATTCGTAACGCAAAATTCTCGTGCCTAGGACTATCATTGGCAATTCCATTGTTTTTCGATTTTTGATTTGCATTCTTTTGGTGGCGCAATTCCTTTCGTTTCTCTCGAATTAATTGTTTAGTGGTTTCGGTGTCAAGTTCTTCCCAACCACCAGGATCTTCTTCCATCCAGTCTTCTAGATCGGCCTATTGATGGATGATGTTGTAGATTTTCGAGTTACAAATGGATACTGCTTTACTTACGTTAACAGTAATGGGAACATCTGATTTTGCTTCTAGCCTGGAGAAATCACGTTTGTCTTGTTCCTTGTCTTGACCCAGATAGACTTTCAGTTGAGGCTTTATCTTAGGTGTCATTTCCTGCAAAGTTAAAACAATCTTCAGTCGATGAAAAAACATTAATAGAAGTAAAATGACTGACACTAAAGAAGTCCGGTTCTGGTTCTTCGTCTTTTGGAGTCGGTGGTTTAGCTATTTTCTGTCTATATTGCTCAATATGTTCTTCCACTGTGCGTGGCGCATCGTCCCAGGAATTCCAATCGCGATCTTGTCCCTGTGAATAGTTTTTTTTTTTTTAAGTTTATTTACATTCAATATTGGAACATCATCATTTTTATCACTTGATTATTTGATTTCTTGAGGTGATAGTTATTATCACCAACAACATTAACACATTGCAGTGTATCTGATTCGGACAGTGATGGTTTTCGACGCCGGGAAAAACAGCACATTGCTCGGCGGAAAAGGCCAATGATGCTTAATAAAATCACTTTGATTTGGGTTAGCATTGTGACGAAGAGATTTGAAGAAAATAAACTTTAATCGAGGAATAAATTTTCAGGGAAAATCCAAGTTAAAACTTGGATTAGGATTTGGAAAAAAATTATGACTATGAAAAGCAGCGACGACGACGGGTTGGCTAATTTGTTTTCAGTTTTCACTTGGTTCAGGGATGTAGTAGAGTAAAACCACCAACAAAACTCAAACAGATGTTTTTGACATATATATGTCAGATGGGATGTGTCCAAAAAGATTAAAATTTTAACTATAAGATAGGGTGCCTCATAGAGGTATGGCACTAAAATTAATTTTGGGCTAAACTGATTTAAAACTGGTATACATACATATTTATTTATTATACATTATAATGCTCTTTTAAATGCAGCAAATTATGTCTTTTTCAATTCGACTGTTTACCTGTACTACAGCTTTTTTATTATCTTGAATTTTTTTCTATTTTTTAACAAAATAACACAAATGCCACAACTGAATATAAGTTAGTAAAATGCTATGAAACTTATATTATGTTTCCACCGACCACTAAACCGAGATTTGATAAGGCCAGGCGCGCACATGCAACTAAACAGTTTGGTTTCCATTTTGAGCACTCGGGATTATATGAGAGTCCGCCGGTTTATGTACGCGGACTCTCATATAATTCCATAGTGCACAAAATCGCAACCAAACTGTTTAGTTGCATGTGCGCGCCTGGCCTAAGATTTGCCATAATCTTCTTCAAATCTTGAAGATTTACCATACAAATTTATTTCGTAAATCTGGAAGATTTCAAATAAAGGCTCTCCCAAACCAACGCGAAACATTCGGCGCGACAACGAAACTTCCGCCTGTCTTAATTTATTTACATGGAGATTAATGGGAGCTCCCACACTGGCGCGATGCGAATCTTCGAACATTATTCAGTCGTCGCATATTCGCGCGAACGTTTCGCGTTGGTTTGGGACAGCCTTAAATCTTGTGAAATCTTCATAGGGCAAATAGTTTTACAACTCGAACCAAACCAATTTATGTCGCGCTGAACGCATTCATTGGAAAATCCAAACATTAAACTTTCTGTCTCACTTCAACTTCATACGATAAAATGAAACAATATTTGCATTTTGAGAAGTACTGTCAAAGTTAATCTATTTTTATTCTTTTTGTGTGATGGAAACACTACATAGATTTATTTAATCTAAATTGAGATAAACCTTCGGTGGAAACATAGTAGGCGTGTTTTTTTTGCAAGTCCATATGGATTTGTCGAAAAAAACGACATCGGGACTTAGGAACTTCTTACTTACAGTGCGTAAGTCCCGATAATTATCTGGACTTAGCTAAGTCCATATGGATTTAAGTTGTTGTTGTATTTACGTGTAAAACTATTAGTTCCGATGTCGTTTTTTTCGACAAATCCATATGGACTTGCAAAAAAAACACGCCTAGTATAAGTGTCGACTGTGAAACTGGCCCTTAGTTTCGTAATTATAAAAATATTCAAGTGGGATATTACTTTTTCAATGTCCGAAAATCGACCAACCATTTACCTACATCGGTACTTATAAAACACACCAATTGAAGCAATTTGAAGTGTGCCTTTTGATAGATTCAAAGAGATACTCATATAAAGATGAGTAAAGCTAAGTGTACACGATTGGTAGATCTTACAATATTGTCAGATCTGTCAGTGAAAAACATGCTTACAATAGGTCTGTTTCTTTACTCGCCCGCGGGATCCCGTGGTATCCCAAATCTACCCGAAACGTGTTTCTTTACTTTTTTCTGGCACGAAAATGCCAGAGCTTTTGAATTTTTTGTTATTTAATTCATTTCCCATCCAGCAAGAATCTACCCGAACATTTTACCTACTGCACTTTCTTGCTTGTCAAACAAGAAATCAGCTGATCGGAAAATTTGAAAATTAACTTGTCAAGTAGTGTCTACATAAATAAAATTAAAACAAAAAAAACATAAATTTATTAAATGAAGCAATGGCAACAAATATAACAATAAATATTTCTCCTGGTTTCTTTGAAAGAGCCCAAAATGGTAAGTGCCAATCAGAAACATCCCAAATGCGTTTCTTTACTTTTTATTTCTGGTCAAAAATTACAACAACAACATCAAAAAGCTCCAGCCCAAACTTTTTCCCGAACTTTTTCCCAAACTTTTCCCAAAAGTAAAGAAACAGACCTAGTGCAAAGCAAACGTGTACTCTTACAATTAATTGTCAGAAAATGTATCTGACAATTAAGGCTGTCCCAAACCAATGCGAAACATTCTCGCGAATATGCGACGACTGAACAATCTTCGAAGATTCGCATCGCAACAGTGTGGGTGCTCCCATTAATCTCCATGTAAATAAATTAAGACAGACGAAAGTTTCGTCGTCGTTCTGAAGTATTCGCGTTGGTTTGGGAGAGCCTTAAATTGTAAGACGATAAATTGTAAGGTATTTGATAATCGTGTACACACACAACTTATTGTCAGGCCTGACAATTTTAATAGTTGTCTGACGTTTCTGACAATGAAGAAATTGTCAGATGCTTTTTTTTAACATAATACAATTTTTTCATTGTTAGACAATTTGAAGTGAGGTTAATTTTTTTTATTTATCATGGAAAGACCAGAATTGGCAAGATTACTTGCAACCGATGCAACATTTCGGCCTATTTTTTGCCATCAAATTTGAAGTCGCAACCTCAGCAATCTGCAAATAAGATAAAAAAAAACAAAAATCCTATAGGAAGAAGGTTGAAAGTGAATGGTCATGGTCACACGACACAACCTTGAAGTTGATTCAAGAAATTGAGATGTGACTTAGTCTGTGGGATGCAAGATGCCCCGACTATAAGTTGCCAAAAGAAATTTTTATGGCAAGAAGTAGCAGATGCTGTAGGAATGACCATAACGGAATGCAAGGGCAAATGGGCGAATCTGCGCACATTTAATTCCAATCTCGAAAAACATCGGAAAAAAAGTCAGGCCAATGGGCAAATGAAGCAGTTTCCATAACCTGGAAATGACAATATTATCTACCAATGCGCTGATACTTAGGCCTGCCGCCCACTGGGCAACTTAGTTGCCGGCAACTTTAAGTTGCTTGGTGTTACCGGCAACTCCGAGCAACTAAAGTTGCTTGCCCTCGCCCACTAGGCAACTTCCGAGCAACTTTTGAGAATTAATATTTGTGTTTTTTTGTATTTAATTTTCTATAAAAACGTGCTCCACCTAAACCTATCTCAATTTGACCTGTCTAAAATGCAAAATCAATGTAATATTTCAATGGACAACAAATAAAATCGGTCAATTTTCGAAAATTCCTGAAAGTTGCTCGGAAATTGCTTAGTGGGCGGGGGTGAGCAACTAAAAGTTGCCCGGAGTTGCCGGCAACTAAGTTGCCCAGTGGGCGCTCTCCCATATAACCCAATGTAATTGAACCGGGAGCAACTAAAAGTTGCTGAGGTGAGCAACTAAAAGTTGCCTAGTGGGCGGCAGGCCTTAGTTGTGTGTGTACACGGTTGGTAGACAATCTACCAATCTCTTACTATTTATTGGTAGGTATGCAGCCATTTATCTGACAGTAAATTGTCATCCAATTTGTGACAATAAATTGTAAGGGATTGGTTGTTCCTTGTTTACATGTGAAAAACGACATAAGGAATCAAATGTAACCCACCATTTTGACGATATTGGACATAATAACGAAAAACGGTGTGTGTAGAAAGGTAATCACGAATGTCCTTGCGTGATTATAATCATTTCCATGATTTTAATAATTAATAGTTAACTTAAAAAATTAAAACAAAATTTAAATTCAAATTTAAACTCAAAACTTCCAAACGAATATTTCAAAATGCCCGCTATAAAAAAAAACCATTGCATATTTTTAGGTTTACATTTTCAATATTCATGCTGATTTATGCATTCAATTAACCCGCAATTATTCGGATCGTGCATTCGGGGATTAATTATTTCCGTTGAAAAACAACATGCCTGTTTGGTAACTAAAACGTTCACCAAGTTTTTCCAATGGTTTCGACCAAAAATAATGAAAGTTTGTGAAAAATTGCGAAAATTTTCACGTTACCAAACAGACTGAACAATGGGTTCTTTCTGGCTGTCGTTAGAACAGGACCAATTATAGTAATCCAAAATTTAAGTCTCAGTAAAATTCAATTCAAAAGTTCTGCTTTGAGAAACTTGACAAGCCAACGTAAACTTAAACGAATTTATCAGCTGTGTTGCATTGGGCCTTGCAAAGTACTTTTCAGTACTCCCCAGTAGATGATGAATGAAACGCTTTCATTCTACCAAACGTCAAATCTAACCTCAATATATACTATGTAATTTTGGTTGTTCGTTTTTATATTTTATTCTAAATTAGAAAAAAACATTTTACTAATGGTGTTTTTTCGTCTGTTGATACATTTAGTTACTTTATTACTGAACTACTGTGAACTACTTTGACCATAGAGTAGAAAGTAGTTGACTGCAGCCAGAAGTACTTGGCAGTAGATACTGGAGCCCAAAGGAACACACCTATTGATGTGTAAACATCTATGCTGGCGGTAGAGTGAAAAAAAAAATTGTGTGAGTGCCGGGACTCACGGTTAATATGTGTAAACATCAACATGCGCGGATCCAAAACGGACTTGTTTTTGCTTGAAGGGGATCTTTAGATTTTTTTCACTGAACGCACCCATCCTAGTATGCAGATCGTAACGTTGCACACCGTAACGTTGCACGACGTAACGTTGCACACGAACGTTCACGTTTTTTTTTCACTCTACCGCCAGCATAGATGTTTACACATCAAAAACGTGAACGTTCGTGTGCAACGTTACGATCTGCATACTAGAGGTCTGCTTGGTATCTTTTTTCAGCAAAATGTGTAAAACCTGTCAAAACACCAAAGAAAGAACGAATTTCTCAAAAATGGAGAAATTTACAAGATAGTTAACAGCATTGACAACAATCAACAACACATCAACAATCACGTGTAAAAAGTCTGGTTTTGTTAACAATTTGCGTTTAATTTAAAAAAAAAAAATCACATAAAATATAAATTTATCAAGTTATTTATTTATAAAGTTAATTTTCACATACCAGAAACCACAATTTCAAATTAAAAGCAAAAGATGCTAACAGCTGGGTGTTTTGACAGACTTTACTCTTCTTGCACACAGAAAATTATGTAGCACAAATTCGCAAGTTATCCAATAGAGGGGAAATTTTTTTCTCTCTCGATGTGCTCTCTCGTTTCAACTTTTTCGAGTTAACAAACAGGAATTTGTAACAAATTGTGCAATTTTGTGAAAATTTTTACAAATTCGCAAGAAATTTCACATTGCCAAACAGACCTAAGGATGGGTGCGTTCAGGGAAAAAAAACTAAAGATCCCCTTCAAGCAAAAAACAAGTCCATTTTGGATCCGCGCACGTTGATGTTTACACATATTTACCGTGAGTCCCGGCACTCCCACAATTTTCTTTTCATCCGGTCTACTTTAAAAAGATAAAAACATGTTGAATTTTAACCGTCGATGAGCTTAAATGACCCCGCATTCTATTAACCAGAGATCCCGATCAACCGGGTAAATTTCTTGCCCAACAATAAATAATTACTTAACGATTTCTTTTAATTTATTTTATTTACGGTCATGATCGGTACAATTTTTTTTTTGTTTTCGGCATTTTAGATAAACAATTTCTATTAGCCATGGAAATGCACAAAGTGCCATAAAAAAGTTTAAGCAATGAAATGTTACAACATAATCTTGAGTTCGGTCACGTATGTAGCCAACAATTGGTCCCACTAAAAAGGTTATATTTCCCTGAAGAAACATAAACAGTCCGTACCCAGATGCAAAACTATAAATACAAAAAAAATGCAATACTTAAGATAGCAATATTTAAAAAATATGAGATACAAATCTTTTTACCGTTCTGTGGGAAGAAATTCTGCGACTACCAGCGGCATGGTAACGTGGAACCATGTTCGTAGAAAGCCCATTATTCCTGTTATTATGGCCATATTAAGAAAATCAAATACTTCCAGAAAAGCTGTTTATGTAAGGACATAATAGAAGTTGTTATAATTTTGTAATTTTTTGTAATATCCTATTACTAGTTGTTATAATTTTGTATTTTTTTATAATATCCTGTTACTAGTTGTTATAATTTTGTAATTTTTTATAATATCCTATTACTAGGCGTGTTTTTTTGCAAGTCCATATGGATTTGTCGAAAAAAACGACATCGGGACTTAGGAACTTCTTACTTACAGTACGTAAGTCCCGATAATTATCTGGACTTAGCTAAGTCCATATGGATTTAAGTTGTTGTTGTATTTTCGTGTAAAACTATTAGTCCCGATGTCGTTTTTTTCGACAAATCCATATGGACTTGCAAAAAAAACACGGCTACTGTCTTTTATTTATCTACAGCTCAAAAACTTATAGGAACAGAATCGTTAACTTTTGGTCTTACAAATCTTATTCACAGTTAAATACTAATGGCTTTTTTGATTGGTAATCCAAGACAACAATTCGATACGTGTGAACGCCTCTGTGTTTCGGAATAATTTGCTCTTCTTTTGAGAACAAGAATTATGTCATTCCGACAGCATGACGACAGCAGGCCGTAGGCCACTTTAATATTTATCAGTCTTAAATTTAATTTTATATTGCTGCCATAGCCATACATATATTTTCTGCCAAGAGTATTCAAAAATTTCCTCTGTGGAACTGCGATAAGTGTATTTACGAAGTGAAAAATTGCCATAAATCATGCCAAAAAACTGGCAAAATAATAGATTAAAACAATGTCCTATAATGACATGCATTTACACGAAGTCAATTAATGCCGCTCTGATGCCCTGGCAAGAATAACTGACAGTAGACGCGCGTTCGATCGACTGATTAATAAAACTTATTTAAAGGTAGAACTAGAATAGGCAGAAGCTGTCGGAAGCTAATGTCAAAACCCACTGAAAAGTAGCTTTCCGAAACGTCAGCTTCACAAGTCACCCATAATGCTCTTGAGTGGTTGAAAGAGAGAAAACAAATTAAATAAATAAATGTTCAATGTGAATTTTCTCAGCACAGAGTGATAGGCTTTTAATTATTTACTTTGCGAAACCACTAAAATTCGATGTGATATATGTGTAAATTAATTTAAAAGTTGAGATTTTACTTCACTCATTCATCAATTAGAAAAAAGTCGAAAACTAGGCATCAAGCGACAAATTCTTCTTAGTTTGGTTTCACCATTTTGATTTTTGCATCCATCCACTTACGAATGAGCGGTCGATGAGCGCTCTTCACGTCTGACGGCAAAAGTAAACGAAAACAAGACGAACAGTACCAAATCCCAATTATGGGCACAACATACGAATTCTTTGTACTCGCTCGGTTTCGTACGACCACTTGCGTGGCCTTCCGACTATTCTAGTTCTACAATAACTCCCAGATTCGCGTTCACGGCTGCGTCTCCATTGTATTAATTTTAACGAGATTTCACGTATTTTAACTTTGACAAGTGCGAACGCGCGTTCGAACGCGCTTCTATTGTGTTCACCCATGGTGCGTTCTTTTTCTAACTAAAAGTAACTATGGTTGATATGTCAAAAATAAATTTGGAATTTCATATTTAAAAAGTTACTTTGGGTAACTTTTCATTTAAGAATGATCAGTTATAAATATGGTTGATCTGTCAAACGAAATGTGTTGAAAAAAAATCGAAATACATTTGGAATAAATAAAAAATATAAAATCATGCTTGCATTAAATTTATTGTCAAAAATTATTATTTGAACTTCAAAAATGGAAACAATTTGTTAATTAAATTTCTATATACTTAATTTTTGGACAAAATCGAATCAATAATGGGTATTTAGTTGTTCATTTATTATGGACACAATGCACAAATTTCGTAATAAAAAATTGACCAAATCGAAAGAATAAAATGTCGACAAAAAAGGAAAATTAATCAGATAATAACAGAAAACAATTTCCAAATGAAAACATTGCAGTTTCAGCTGTGTTTGACAGATTAAACATTTCAACTCATATCAATGAGATGAGTTGGAAAAAGTTACTAAAAGTTACTTTCTGTAACTTTAACCTTGAGTTTAGGAACGACTTTATGACGTCATAAAAGCCGTGTTTTTTTTGCAAGTCCATATGGATTTGTCGAAAAAAACGACATCGGGACTAATAGTTTTACACGTAAATACAACAACAACTTAAATCCATATAGACTTAGCTAAGTCCAAATAATTATCGGGACTTACGTACTGTAAGTAAGAAGTTCCTAAGTCCCGATGTCGTTTTTTTCGACAAATCCATATGGACTTGCAAAAAAACACGCCTAAAGTTACTTTTCTGAATTAAAGGAACGATGAAAGTTAACTATAGTTAACTTTGGTTAGAAAAAGAACGCACCACCAGTAAAGTGCATTGTCATTTTTTGTCACTTGCACTTGTCACTATTTATACAGGGTGATTCGCAAAAGGTGTCACAAAAAACTAGATAGTGTAGGTTTGGTTGAGACAAGAAAAAAATCCTATAGGAATGGGGTCTATTCCGCACGTTTATCCGAAAGGGAAAATTTTGTAAGAACTTGACTTAAAACATAAACATAATTTGTTAAAACAACAGTACCTAATATAATTACAATGCGATGCTACATCTTTTGTTTTTAAATAAAGTTGTTTTAGTGAAAAATTTTTGAAAAATTTAACTAACTTTGTTCAAAGTTTAGCGTTATTAAGTAGTATTAATGTTTTTTATATTCAAACTCGGTGGATAAAACATAAAGAGCAAGTGTTCAGTTAATCCTGAGTTAAATCACCAAACTTGATCAGTTAACACGGGTTTAACTTTAATCTTGTTTAAAAATAAAAGATTTCCGGCTTTACAAAAAGGTATATTTAGCATTCCATTGTAAGTGTTAACGTGTTTTTTTAATAATTTTTTGTTCTCTTTTAACGACGAAAAAATAGTATTTTAAAAAAGCCATCATATATGTCAAAAATATGGTAACTTATGAAATTAATGTCTACGACAATGCCATACCTAAGGCCTCCTACAGACATAATGTCTCGTAGCACAGATGAAGCTTCTATTCGTGTGTAGCGAGACTAGACAACAATAATATATATGAAATATGATTCATTTCTTATCACCAATCTTACCAAATCTTGAGATAAATGTAAAAAATACTCCAGCCAAATATATATAACGCGATGGAACAGTGACAAAAAAAGCGCTTAGTGCTACAATAACACGTGATAACAAATCGGCGGCAGCCCCAATTGCGATAATGTTAGCAGTTTCCATCTAAGGAATAAAAAAACAAACATTCGCAGACATCCTTACTAGGTCTAAAACAATAGATAAAAGAGTTTACCTTTGTATATTTCAATTCGAAGAGATACATCGGTTGCAAGGTGAAAAAAGCCAAATCCGAGTACAAAGCAAATGACATTCCCAAAACCATATTCAAATAAATAGGGTTCTTTAGAAGGGACAAGTCGAGAAAGTCCACAATAACCTGCCAGCAACTTGTTTTCGTCGGAAGCGATTGTATTTCAATAGATGCAGCATTCAAAACTGTTGGCGCGTTCCACATGCCAAGACTGACATAACTACCCATTATATTCGAAAGATTCTGGTTTAAGCGGATGTCCAATGAGTTTCGTGAACCAGGTCCTTCAGCTTCCAAAAGAGGTTCGGAACGATCTTTCTCAATCTCATCTTCACTAACTTCAACTCTTTTCATATGCCACTCCACAGGCTGCATGACGAGCATTCCTAAAATGGCATGGCTGTTGATGGCCGCAAGGACCAATAAGGAACCTCTAAATCCATACCATTCGTAAAGTTTTTGTACAACGACCGGATAAAACATGGTTCCTATTCCGATGAGAGTTTGACTAAAAGCCATCATCATTACGCGCTTTTTCACGAAGTAGCTGTTGAAGGTCGTGTATGCAGAAGGAATTATAAGCCCAGCGGCAATGCCCTGCACTAAACTATAAGCCACGGTAAGCTCGACGGTAGTTTTAACATAAATCTGCATTACATTTCCGATGAAATAGAGTATCCCACCAACAATTCCAACGATCCTTATGGAGAATCTTCGAAAGAGAGTATTTGCAAACAGCCCCGCAAAGCTTAGAGCACAAAAGAAGGCACTCGTTATGAATGCTATGGCACTTGTTTCAGCTCCAATACTTTTCAAGAATTCACCAAAGATCAGACCGAACGAAGGAAAAGATCCAAGAATGCTTATCTGCAGGGAAAAAAATGAGGATTTGTATAATATCTTAGAAAGGATATGGAAAGTATGACAGAAATTACAAATGGCATTGCCATGCCAAAGCAAACAAGGATTCCCCAACCACCATCTGGAGCCTCCAGTCTTATGGATTTTTTCATTTTTTAAATTAAGGTATTGCAAACCACTTTTAGGAACCGAACAAACTAACACACAAAATTGCACTAAATTTAAGATTTCTACTCCGATTACAAATGGAACTAGATCAAGCTAAGATAACAAAAGATGCTGGAAGAGATAATAAGTATATAATTTGTTGTTTTGGTTCTATGAATTAATAATAAGGAGGAGGCTTGTATCTTTCTTATTAAAACGTTGATAAGAACGATGATATTGTAAATCATAAAGAAGTCATCAAACTATGTGACGTGCATCAGCAGTAGGCATACCTCGTAAAAGTAAGAGTTTACCATTTTAATCTGTGCTGCTGTTTTTATATGAATAATTAAAATTTATGAGGAAATAAGGGAATGTAGATAAAATATTGGCCAATGAAGAATAAAAAGTTTTACCGGATGAGAGGATTAAACAAATAGGTACTACGGGTAAGTGTTTTCTGCGTTAATTTACCCCTTTCCCCTTTTCGTTCTTTATCGTCTGTTTATTATTTGCTCCTTAAAAGTTGAAAAATCTTTTTGTAGAGTTATAAGAGAACTTTAAGAGGCAGAATGTTAGTAGGGTTTTTTAATTTGCTTAATTTGTACTGTTGAGAAAAGTTATCCATAATGAAATTTTCTCACTGAACTGTCATATGATAAGAAATCTGTCAAATTATATGAACAATTGTTTCTGTCCACCGTTACATAAACTGTACCCTCGTTTACCCCACTGTCTTTGTTTGCTTATAATGAATTTTCCAATAGGGACGGGTAGATGTTAAAATTGAATAAAACAATATGCCTGATGTTTTGTAACGTGAAATTTTCACCAAGTTTTCCAAACTTGTATTTTTTTCTGCTATGGTTTCTGACAGCAAATTGTGAAAATTTGTAGAAATTTTAAGTAAACAAACACACCTAATATGTTGTGTGTGAGAGTTAACAACGAATTTTTGTTTTCATTTGAAAAGCTTATTAATAAAATTTTGTTTGATAAATGACATCGTTCAGATCGCAGTCGTGGTTTCGCTGTTTGGCGCGCATCCGAGAGGTTCAATTTTCGATGGCTCTGTGTCATTTGCAGCTTAGGTATGTAGCTCGACGCTGTAACTTGCAATGGTTTATTTTTTCATTTTATAGTGTCTGATAAATTAAAAAAAAAAACAAACAGGAAAATTAAAAACTGATAAAACAACATGGCCGCCATGAAGTGTCAACAGCCGTATGTTTTTGCAAGCTCCGAGTAAATTGGTCGAAAAAAAACGACATCCTGTCCTGAAATTTACATATTTAATGCAACAACAACTAATTCCCTTCGGATAAAGCGCTAAGCGCGGAGAATTCTCGGGGCTCAATTTAAGCACGGAGGAAAACTTTGTAACCGGCGTGAATTGCTTAATTATTATCGATAGTTTGTATGTTTTTGTTTCTGTAATATAGCATAGGAAGACCGCTAAATGCAAGTGCGGTCCTCAATCAATATTTGGCATTCGAAACTAGAAACAGCTAGCTAAGCTAGAGTGCTAGAGACTTAAGACAAGAGCTGTCTGCATAAAATATTTGGTTGAGGCCCGTCCACTCCAAACTTTGGCGCCATTTTAAGTGCCAACTGACAACATTATCTAATGTGGCCTTGAAAATTGTGAACTACAAAAATTATTTTTTTGGTCGATCTTGTTCTCCCTTTTTTATTGCACTGTATACAAAAATCTGCAGTTTAAACACTTTTCAATGTCCAATTAAACCGCTTGAGTAATTTTCATTTAAAATTAGCTAATTTATCTACGAAAACTGCTAAGTCTGCATTGCCTGCCGACCGATTTTTCCACGATGATTTTTCCAGAAATCAAGTGAAATTTTTACATTTAACGATTATTCTAATGAGATTTTTTTCGTTGTCTTCTTTATTTTTCATTGCTATGTGCTGTCCCCTTCATTTTACATTAAGATTTATACGCACACCATAAACGGCATATTAACACAAAATACATACAAAAAACTGGAAAGAAGGTGAAAGAGAACGAACAGACTGGAAAAATCCTTTGAAATTTGAGGAACAAACGATTTTGTCCTTTCCCCTCACTTTTTACTCCCTCCACCAAGGAATAAAAGATGGGAATTGGAAAAATCCTTCAATGTAAATGTCTGCATTTTGAATTTTTTTTAAATTTTGATGGCCCCCGCAGGTCCAGGGCTTCGCCGCGCTGGCTGTAGTTTTTTTTTTTCAAGACGCGCGAAACGCGTTAACGCACGACTTTTTTAATAGCGATTAACTGTTAAAATCTGCCATTTCCCTAGTATCGCCTTTTTAATAATATACGGAAGTGACTCTAGACATACCAATTATAACAGTTTTCCGTTATAAAAGTACTGTTTACGGAGCACCGCAGGGCCAGGCCCTCCGCCGATGGACATACTTCAGGCATCCAGATTTTTTTTTATATTGCGCAAAGCGCGTTAACGCACGCCAACTTTTAATGGCGAAAAACTGTTATAACTGCTATAAATTGGCATGTCTATTTGAGCTATACATTTTTGGTTTGCGCAACAAATTAGCATTTAATAAATATAAACATCTCATATCAGAAGTTCATAACCCTCAAATTTAAAATATTACTGGAAAGATGAAAATATATCTTCAATTTTTTTTTGCAAGTAACGCAAGGTATTGTCCGTAATCTCTTCGTGGAAGAATCGAAATCTAGCGCAGAGATCAGAATGTTAGAGAAGTTATAATGTTGAATTTAAACTTATCTATTTATAGTTTTGAGACAGGTTCGTTTGTTTCTGGAATGGGGATGGGGAGCTTTTGCAAATTGTCTATATTATGGCTTTTAAAAGTCATTTTCAAGTTACAGTTAGTTATGTTTGGTAAAGTGAAAATTTTCATGACTCGAAAATGTTCAAGATTTGCTGTGACAGTCGATTTGACAGTTCTCGGTTGTTTTGAGGTTAGTTTAATAGACTCGTTTGTGATGATTCAATTCGAGAAACTCATCGGACATAGTTCACTGTTCAGTGATAAAGCAAACTTTTGTTTGAATGGTTATGTCAATAAACAGAACTGCCACATTTGATGCGATGATGTCACCGTTTGGTACGCTTTAAGGATCGCTGGAATCATTGGTCCATATGTTTTCAAAAATGATTATAGTTGGAACGTTACAGTCAACGGTGAGCGGTACTTAGACATGATTACTCACATCTTTGTACCTTAATTGGAAGGCATTAATGTTGCAGACATGTTGTTTCAGCAGGGCGGCACCATCGCTTCACATGTTACACAGCGGACGATACAATTAATTTACTGAGAGAATCATTTGACGAACGATTACTTTTATGAAATGGGCCTGTTCCTGTTAATTTGCCATCTCGTTCGTGCTATTAGATTATTTTCTCTGGGGATATTTTTTTACTGATGATTTACTGTGAAGAGTGAGATAATTGGACCTCCAGATTACGCTATGCACGTGCCAGCTGCGGCGGCGATTTATCATATTCACATATTCACACATTAATCCCTTAAATTTAACTGTCAAATAAAGCCAATTTCATGGATATTAAAAACATTTTTCTGTGTGTTATTTTAATGTTCTCCGCTTCTAAAAAAAAACACCCTTCATTAAGTTTTAAGGAAAATCGACACATAAGTAAATGGGACTAAGGGCCAGTTTCACAGTCAACACTTACCGGAATAAGTGGCCCCTAAGTTTCCCATATTAGGACCCTAGGCTATGTTTCTTAGCCAGCGTAAGTGGAACTTAAGTCCATAACATCGAAGACTTAAGTGCCACTTATTCAGGTAAGTGTGGACTGCGATATATTACACATTTCCCACTTAAGTGCCACTTTTATGTGTCAAGTTTGATGGAAATCTCGACTTTGAAATATTTTACGAATCCATAGTTACTAGTTTCCCATATAATATATATTTATATTATTATAGCAGAATTAATAACAAAAAAACTATTCAACATTGTTGTCTATTTCTTTAAAATGAAATTCAATTTTACATCTTTATTGTTATATTCATAAAATATTTTTATTGGCGTTTCTTCACATTTTTTTTTTTGTTCACTTTTGTTTATCATCGCATATTTGTTTTATCCAGTTATGTATGTACATAAGTACGAAACAATGTTACTTGTAAAAATATACATATATGTATTTTAAATATATTTATCTTAACACATAAAATTGTTTTTAATGTTTTTTTATAAAATATAATTTGTTTACTACCTAAATAAATATTTACATCATAGTAGTAGTATGTAGTAGTTTGTTGTTTGTTTTGTTGTTGTTAGTTAATAGTTTTATATGTAAAAAAAGTTACACTTATACAATTATCATCTTTGCTGTTTTTCGTATTTAAGGTACACACATCGAAAATAAAAACAATAAATTTACTATAGTTTTAATTTTCATTACAAATATTTTTTATTTTCTTTTAAAAATATATATTTATTTTAGACTTAAAACTACTTTTTTATATTTTTAGTTTATATAGGAAGATAGAGTTAATACTTTTTATTTTTATTGTTTTTTTTTTAAAGACTAAAATTCGTCCACATACAATTATTTTTGATTTATCTTTTATGAAACAGTTTTTTTTTGTTCAAACCAATTAAAATGTTGCCTCTTATTTTTAAGTACCTACCTATACATAATTTTAATAATTTGTTTCTCTAAAGTTAAAATTATTTATAATGTTGGTCATTGGCCTTCTATCTTAATACATAAACTTGTTTATTCTTTCTAAATGTAATCTTTCTCTTAACCTCTTGTTTGAACTATCACAAAAATAGTGAGTTTGATATTAAAATTTCTTTGTTTTTTTCTTCTTAATGTTAAATCAATTTAATTTTCAAATTAAAAATGTTGTCGTTTAGTTTGTGTTTTCTTTTTTTTTTAATGAAATGAGTTTTTAATTGATTAAAAGAAAATACCTTAAAAATAAAGATTTTTGTATCTTAAGAATCATTAAGTAAATATAGTTATTTTGATAAATACATTATTTTTTTTTTTTTTTTTTAATATTATTTGTGTTACTGTTTAATATCGTTTTGTTGTTCTTTGTTCTTCTTGCGACTTCGTAAGTATGTTAAAAGGTATTCAATTCCCCAAGCAATACCACAAATATATATGAATACACTTTGGGCGTGGATGCAGATGGGATAACTATCTGTTAGATCACGAATAGCACCTAGAAGTAAAAAAAAAGATTTTTATTTATGGTCTTTCGGTTTGTAAAGATAAAAAAAAAGATGAATATTTGAATAATTTTGAAGAATATTAGGTACATGCTGTTTAAAAACCAATTACAAATCGTTACCTTTAAAGCTGACTACGAAACGCAGTGTAGCTACGTATTACTTGTACTCGTTCATCATTTAAATTATTATTAATAAATTAGCCATTTCAGAGATTATTTTTTGTCAATTTGACGGAGAAGGAGGAGAAACCTTAAATTTCTCCGTTTTGCTGTCAAACACTGACCAATTGCATTAGAGAGCGCTCATTGTCAGATTGGCGAAGGTATATAGAAGAATCTCCATACAAACATAAGTTGTCAAAAGCATATAGCAATTCTTGGTCTGCATTTCTTTGAGTTTTTTATCTATTCAGAACTCATAGTCATGATAATTGGTTTACATAAATTAAGTTCCCTTGAAAGTAGCACTTTTCTGTTGGGCACACAACTCAACAAATTTAAAAAGCCACGGTATGATGCTATGAAGTGCCAGACAAGTGTGAAATGAACAGCTGTTTCGGATGAGAGAAGGGGAGTTCGCAATCAACGACATGCCTTGCGTTCGAGAATCTATCCGAGAATCTATCCACAAATTTTCAGATAGCTACCTTGAGTTGTTGTTTCGTCGGCTGTTTTTTCACAAGGGACTACAACAACACAAACCTATCCGGATAGCTTTGGATTGATCCCCGAACGTGGCCATGTCCATCAACACGACCGTGTCGTTACGTCAGTAATAATATGAACGCCAGTCGAACGACCGCTGATCGACTTACTGGGTGTGTTTCTTTTTTCCGGATAAAGAATAGAAAAGACGGAAAAGGCCAAATATCTACCCAGAATATCCAAAATCGAATAAATAAGGAAACAGATCTTAATAGAAAGAATATCCAACTATCAGCTGTTTGTTTTCATGTCAAAAAATCATTTTGCGATTATTTCTGATAGAAGAAACAAATAATTATTTGTTTTGCAAATTATAAATTAATTTTACGCGCACGCATTAGCATCATATGAAGATACAAAAATAATTATCACAAAAACATGCTCACCCATTTCCATTTCATTAAATTTCTTTTCATCCATGGCAGAGGCAGACGGCAGACAAAATAACAATTACCTAATTGTAACCAATGAAAAAAAATGAAATGTGTCTGTCAAAGTAGAGAATATTCCATTGGCCGAGTTCAACGCACATCTGAATATTCAGAATTCTGAATTTTTGAAGCTCTTGATTGGCCAGCTGTCAGAAAAAGTTCTGAAAATTCAGATGACTTCTGACAGCTGGCCAATCAAGAGCTTCAAAAATTCAGAATTCTGAATATTCAGATGTGCGTTGAACTCGGCCATTTACACTAGCTCTTGACTAGGAACAGAAAGAACACATTCCAATAATTCTAGAACGAATAAAGAAACGCAATAAAACGGAATAAATAAAGAAACACACCCACTGTGTAATAATTTTTTCAGTCTCCTGCGCTGGCGCTGTAGTAAATGTGAACTTCAGTCGAACGACCGATGATTTCAATTTTACATCTTCTCTTCTATTTTTTATGTAAAATTTGAAGAAAATGGTTTGCATTCGAAGTAAACAACAAAAAAAGCGGAAAAAAATAAAATTTATGCGCTCGAATTGGTGCAAATAATGAAATTCGCAACATGTTCTCTCTTTGAAAATTTGCTTGAAAATGATGTCGGTAAGAGGTAAGACAGTAGTTGAAAGTGAACGCTAGAAAAATGACTCGGGTCGGGCGACAAGTCCTTGAATGTGAACCTCCCTAAAGAAAATTGAGAATTGAATTCAAACAACATCATAACTTTTGTTAGTTAGAATTTAGAAACTGGCCTAACCTTGTTCATTGAACGTTCCCACTTTAAAAAAAAGTGAACGATTCGATCTTTGTACATTAAACGGTGCGTGTATTATTAATAAGTATTTATAATGTTAATTTAAAGTATGTAAATCAATTATTTGAGGTATTTCTACAATTTTATTTTGGGAGGACTGTATAACTGATGGCTATTTTTCAGAAACATTGTGTTCTATTAAAATTTGAAGCAAACCTTAAAATCAAATTATATTTTCCTCAAATACGAATCAAAAAATATGCACGACTGGGTCGCACGAACTTGCTCTTATGTGCCATCACACTGTGGTTCTAAAGTCTGAAATAAATTAGTTTATGGAATTTTATCCTATTTTTTATCCAAAACTTAGTTTAGTTGTGAGTATACAAATGTGAGTATACAAATGTGAGTATACAAATTAACAGTTTTTTTTTCCAAAATTTTGAGTTTTAAAATTAATTTTTCAAAAACTTTATTTAAAAACAAAATAGAAGAAGAGATTTATATGGCTTAACAAAGGATATATCATGGCATTCTAAATATAAACGTGGTTTTTTAATATTTTTTTCTGTTTTAAGTCAATTTTTTTAGAAAATAGCACCTCCTGGATAAACGGGGGAATATAACCCCCACTCTCAATGGGTTTTTTTCTTGTCTCAACCCAACCTACATGCTCTAGCTTTTTGTCACACCTTATGCGAATCACCCTGTATATCGCAAGTGACAGGTATTTTTTGTCTGTTTTTGTTTGATTGACTTAAAAGATCGACCCTCTGAATCAATCAATCGTTGATTGATTTGATCTTGTAAAATGAACGATTGGCACAGCTGCTCTAGTTAACAATGTTTGGTGGAAACAAACGTACAATTTACTTGTGGGGACCACAAATTAAACCCTCAATATGCTGAATATTAATTAATTAAATTATTAATTTATATGTAACTCAACTCTTACTTGACTCAGAGTTTAACTCTGTAGTCTGTACTAACAAACTGGGTCTCACAGAAAAGTAGAATTGTATTAGAATTTCAACAAAACGTGCCATGATTCTTCTTCAAGTTCAAAGGCAGGCCCATTTCCATTTCATGTTCATTCAGTCTCCTATGTCGTGTACTTAGATATTTTTAGCTTTAATGGTTTGAGTGAATACAAAATGACTACGGTCTAGTAATTGCTTATTTCTCAATAAAACACAGCCAATACAATTGCTTTGCTTATCGTTGAACTTTTTTTTTCAAACACGAGATGTAAACAAACTATTAAAAAAAAAATACCAATTAGCTCGTAGGTATGCATAAATAATAAATCAAAAACAAATTTTTTGTTTCATTTAATTTAAAAGAGTAAAACACATAATTTTAATTGACTGCGATAAGGCGAACAGATCACGTGAAAATAATATTTATTTCAATGGCACATTGATTCAGAGAAATATTTCTGTTAAGATTTATTGTGAATCCTTGACTTGGTAAATGAAAAAAAAAAAATTAAAAACAATGTCAATTTATTGATTGGAACAAAAAACAAGTTCCGGTATTATTTTAGCAGTCGGATTTTGTTATCAATAAAAAATTGAAAAAAACGCGGCTGTATCGCCCAATCTTTCTCTTTTGGTTCAACGCTATAATGTAACGTGTGACTAAGTATATTGACGATAAGAAGTAAGTACACGTTTTTATGATACAATTACATAAATTGTTAAAAGAAAAGGGTGAAAAAGTAGTACAAAATTAATTCCTTTCTTCATTTTTCTGTTTATAAATAAAAATTAGTTTGAGAAATTTTGGAATGCTACATTATTAATAACTGTGTGCAAAATTGGAACTAAATTCCTCAAACCCTTAAAGGAAATACGGCGGACAAAATCTAAAAATAATACTTAATTTTCGTGAAAATTTCGCCAAAAAAGTGAAATTCAATTTTATTGCAATAATTTTGTTCATTTTCGGTGTTAAGAGCTGTTTTCGGAAAAGTTTGAAAAAATTAATTACATATAAATCTACTGTACGAAACTTGAGGCAAGGCCGTTTAGACTATAGTTCGCTGTACAGTAAACGAAAAGACACACAGACTGACGGGCGCTATGCCGACAACCAATTTGTTGGAATTCCTTATCATATGGTAATGGTTAAGTTAAAGTTTAATTAAAATCTCGAACTTTACTAATTTTACTTTTCACTTCATTCTTAATTTTTCTAGATATAATTTCATTTCTCATTTAAGACTCGTTGTCGTTGCTCATATACTTTTTATTCAATTACTTTCGTTTATGCATTTTCTTCTTCTTACCTTAATCCTTTCTTGATAATTATGACTTTTTGATTATTTTTTTTCTTAAGATTTCTGTCATCCTTCGATGGAATCTGACAATTTGTAGCTTGATAGATAGAGATAAAATGCTGTGTTGACGTTTAAAGAGTATTAAATTTTAAATTTGCCCTCAATTTGACTGTTTCCGGAGCAATTTAATAATGTGTGAAGTTGGCTTTGCTCAGCGTTACGCTCACTTTGCTCGGTCATTTTATTCTGAGCTAATTGAGCAGGCTCTGACCTAGCTCCGGTTGTAATATGTCTGAGGTAAAAAAAAAAATATGCGAGTGCCGGGACTCACGGTTAAATATGTGTAAACATCAACGTTTGTCCAAGTGCCTAATTTTTGTTACTGAACGTCATCAAAAGAAACATATTGAATAATTAACACTACATTACCTATCTGTAGGCAGTGCTGAAAAAGCTTAGTGTTGAAAGAACGGCAGCGAAATACCCATTGGGGGAACCGCTGTCACGAAATTTCCAAGCACTAAAAGGCTGGTGGTGAAGTGTCCAACGAACGGTGAAGGTTCGGTACTGAAAGGTCCTGCTTCGTAGTTCACTATCAACTATAAGATGACTTCACATTACACATGGTTATTGTTTATGGTTATCACTTTTTGAGCATCGATAAACAACAACTGTCAGCGGAGAGGGCTAAAACAGTGGTTTCAATTAAATGACGACGTACCCAAATTCCAAAGGAACTTAATGGTTTGACTGACAGGGGCCGAATTAAAATATCCAGTTAGAACTGTCAACGAACTTGCAACCCTTATGAAACTCCATCTTTCCATCGAGTTAAATTTACAAACAGTTCAGTCTTAGATTTATACTGAAAGAACCTCAAATGAATGTGACTATGAGATAGCCGGCGAATTATATATCTTACGTTTTTAGAATATTTATTTGCAGTTGTTGTATATTTGTATATCCCAGTCTCCTACGTCCCTCGCCCACGTGCCTAAAAATTGCAAGAAGAAATTGCATCGTTTAAAAGCAGTATAATGTAAACGTAGAATTTAAGTTCAGATTTGTATCACTGAACGCACCCGATATCCTACCATACCTACAGCCATAGACCTACCTTACCTACAGTCAATTGTCAATCCCTACAGCTACAGCTGACTATTATTGTTTTTGTTTTGATTTTGTTTTCTTTTTAAAGTGTCGCTTCCATTTTGTTCGGGGAATAATTAAAAATTAAAGAAAAAAACATAAAAACTTAAGTGTTAAAATGATAAAATCGTATTCTAATCTAATTGTTGATTGCTTAAAATCAATTTGTTTTGGTCGGGGCAAATCAGATTTCGTAACGTAACGGTGCTACAGCGTAAAGTGCACGACGTAACGTTGCACACGAACGTTCACGTTTTTTTTCACTCTACCGCCAGCATAGATGTTTACACATCAAAAAAACAAAGAATGTTTTTTTGACAGTTCCATGATGTGGTCTTAGAGGAAATATAATATGGAGTGCTTGTTTTTCTTCGAATGCGGAGCTTTCATAGGGGTCGCTGTTGAAGTTTCGGTCACACATTGGAGATTTATGACTTACAATTGATAGCAGCTGTACGACCTTCTAAGACTTTATCTAAACCCAAAGTGAAATAGCGCCCCCTATCATGGCCCCAGGCACTACAATGCATTAGGGATAGATACGAGCACTCCATATTATAACATATCCTCTAAGGATGTGGTCTGAGTAAAAAAAAGAAAAACGCCATATACATAGTATTTTGTGCAAAACTGTCACTTGTATTTTGGGTGATTGTGACTGTTTCTTTTTATTTTTACTAATGTGGCTTTCGTTTCAACCAATTCAGATTTGGGTGTCAGATCTTAAATTTTACTGGCAAAACGAACACAAAACGTAATTTTATTTTGTTTTATGATTGCATGAGTGCCTTTTTTAAAACGACACTGGGTAAAAGTCACTTTTTTTTAATGTGTGTGCAAGTGCGTGTGAAAATCTGTGTAAATCTTGCTAAAAATCGAGATCTGCAAAATCGACTTCAGATCGACAAAAATTCGATTTTTTTGGTCGAAAGGAAAGGAAAAACTTGTTACAAATCAAAAAAATCAAAGAAAAATCGATTTTTTTGGTCGAAACGAAAACCACATAAGAGTCACTTATTGAGGTTAGTTTGCAGTCTGAAACTGGGTCTCTGTCTTCCATATTCACTACTTAAGTGTCACTTTCTTCGACTGAAACTATGGGGCTAAAGCATAAAAATCAAAGTTAAAAATCGAGATTTCTACGATGACTTTTATATTAACACAAGACAAAACATCCCTTAGATGTCAAACCTGGCTTCAATTCAAAAACAATCGGAAGATTATAGTGACTGACTCATATTTAACATCATTTTATTCCTTTCAACAAAAAAAACGATTCTATTCTGATTTTTTTCTAAACAAAATCGATTCTTTTCTGTCAAAAACAAATCTTGCGTTTTTAACAAGATTTCACACCGATTTGCACACACACTATGAAGACTTGACATTTCTATTATCTACGTCAAATTGAAAGTCGCGGAATTTTTGGAAGACGAGTTGTTTATTTTTTTTATTGCAACGAATTCTACATAATTAAACAAAATATTCAACAATATTTTCAGTGAATATAACTAGAAAATTAATTAAGTGCAGCTGTGTTGTAACACACAGAATGACATTAAAAAAAAACACGATTCTTTTACGAATTCCTTTCAACTGACAGAAACAAATCGAAACGGTTTGGAAAAAAATCGATTTCTTTTTTGAAAGGAATTCGCCATCATATCTACTCTGTCTCTCAAAGGGGTATTTTATTCTATCGATAAATTTAAAAAAAAAAAACGTAAAGGACTTGAAAAGTTGTATAATCATTATTTTAGAAAAGTTTGGTAAAGAAAAAAATCATCAACTTACCGATTAGTGGTCCAAAGCAGATTACAAACACTGCTTTACCCACCAAATGCCAGCCAAAAGCTGATGGTAGTTTCTCCAGGGAGCAGTACTCTGATACTGTGAGTGTAAAATTACTCAAAGCTGATCCTCGGAAGAAACCGCATATTGACAGCCAAACCATCAAGGCTCCCCATTCTGTCTGCTCCGCCATTACTAAAAAAATATACAAAAATAAACCGTTATTTTATGCATTCAATTTGTTTAGCTATATTGACACTATTACACATAGGCTGTTAAATGGTATCATATACGTAAAATAAAGTACTACTGTTTATGCATCTGGAGAAACATAAATAAGTGGATGACGTGGAACCAACAACTAACAACCCTCGTGTAAATAATCATAAAGCTAAAAAAACTCACTTGATCTCGTGATAGCGACAAAGATTATAGAAACAAGAAATATCGTTCGCTTTTTGATGTTCGTCCTGTCCAAAATTGGCGGCAATACAACTCTCGCTAAAATATCTGTGATCGCAGAGATTGACAAACAAAAAGCGACATCTGATTTGTGGAATCCAAGATTGGCGAAGAAAAATGGCGTCACCATTTTGAAGTTCATCTCGGCTACATAGAATATCGACAGCCCAAAGAGGATGTTCAAGAACATTTTGTCTTTGAGTAAATCGACATCCATGAGGTCGGCAAATCTCTTCCAGAAGCCCGGCTTCCTTTGTTTGCTCTCCTCAAGTTGCTTCTTTTCGCTTTCGGTGGGTTTCATTTTGATGAACGAATCCTGGTTGTCATTTGTGATGCTCCCCGAAAGTGTATGCACACGCCTTAGCTCACGATCTTGTCGCTCAAGCTCGGCATCGCCGGTATTCATGTGAACCTGAAGAATGCTTCCTGTGAAATCCAACAGAGACAAGTTAGATGTGACCGACTGCTTGCGGTGCCTTAGCACTGCATTCATGTCACTATTAGAGTAATTCCTTTCGGCTGATTGAACTCCGGCCAGAGACATAATCCGCGGAAACGATGTCCTTTTGGGGATACCCGTCCGGTTACCATTCATCGAGCTCATGGCCAACTCTGAGAAATTCTTTCTCATGCTATTCTGCTCAAGATGCTTGTTAAACAGCAGGGTATTCATCTCTGGCAAGGCATCCTCGTCTTCAGCTTCCCTGATCGGATCGAATTCCAATTCCGGCACGGGCAGCATTTCAACATCAACTGGCTCGTCGATCATATGCCATTTAGCCGGTTGCAGCAACAGCGAGCCTACTAGTGCGTTGAGTGATACTGCGGCCAACATCAAAACTGCCCCTTGGAAGGCATAAGCTTCGAGTAGTATCCGAACTAATTGCGGCATTATGAGCATACCCATGGCCGTTCCAGCCATAGATAATCCAACTGCCTGCCCTCGTTTGTTTTTAAAGTAGTGATTGAGGGCAACAAAAGCCGCCGATGTGGACAGGCCCACACCGATGCCATTGATGACACTATACGTGGCTAAAATGTGTGGCATACTACTGGCAGGGGAGGTTAGGGCTAAACCAAGGCCACATAGCAATGATCCAGCTATGGCAACTTTGCGGTAGGAGAATTCTTTTAACAATGGACCAACAAATAGTCCAGAGAAATTCATGCATACATCTAAGGTACTTATAATCACAGCTGCTCCAGTGGTTCCCACATTGAGATCATTTAACACATCACCAAATAGAAGTCCAAACGAAGGCTCTATTGAACGTGTACATAGCTGAAAGAACAAGAAGAAGAAAAAATAGATAGAAATTTACATATATACATATGTACTTTAATAAAAATTAAAAAAGTGGGCATTTAAGTCGTACGCTGTGGTGGTTTACGTACATTATGTTTCTGTGAACGCTAAAATTGGTCTAAAACTCAAGTTTTAACGATAAAACATAGGATTTATAAAAACGAACAATTAATTTGGCAGCGAGAGAACGTGCTTCACGCACACAATGAAGCTCCAATCCACGCTGCCAGTGCCGTCGAAGTGTTATTAAGGGAATAATGTTTTAAAATTATCTCAAAGAAAAGTGTACAAAAGTATGCCCACAGGGGATCAATTTGGTGTGTTAATAATGAATTTTCACACCGCAAAAATTAGATAATTTTGTACTATTAGAGCTTTAAAAATGATTTCGTGTACCTATATTGTTGCTCCAAAGCAATCTGGATGTCCAATTTTCGAACACTTTAATGACCAATTGAGGTAGTATATAGCAAGTTAGAATTTGAAAGATTTGTTTTGGCGTAAGAAATATAACTAAACAAAACTCATCGGTCAGTCTGTCACTATATAGAGACAGAGTTGCCAATTTTAAAACCAAAATATATGAGAACAAAATTAAAGAAATTGTAAAACATTTGGTTGTAGAAAATTTAGATTACTCCTCGGCGATGTTACATAATAATAAAAAGGTCGAAAAGCATTTGTTTTTTTCATTTTAAAACGGTAATATTTCGGGGCCAAGTATTTCTTTCCCAGAGAACCTCCTTACAGTTACAATTCATGACTTTTTCGATTATAAAAGGTGTTTTTTTAGAAGTGTGGTTTTCAAGAAGAAGTAAAACGCATATTATTTAATGTTATGGCGGCTTCACATAATCCCATCAGCGGTGTTAAATCGCACGATCTTGGAGGCCACGCCACAGGCCCCTGACGCGAGATAATGCGCTCACCAAAAGTTTCCTTCAATAAATTGATTGTTTCGTTAGCGGTATGACATGTAGCGCCGTCTTGTTGGAACCAAAAGTCGTCCACATCAACATCCTTCAATTCAGGCACGAAAAAGTCATTAGTCATGGCGGATGGACTCATTCGGGTCTTCTTCGATACTCTGCTCCACAGCAGCAAAAGCTTCTTCGGTGCGCACTGTACGGTGTCTTTGAAGATGCGCATTATCCACTAGAGTAAACGTGGTGCGAAACCGATTGATGGTTGCTCGAATCTATGCGATTGTGTCGATTGAATATTGGACGCAGCGCGTGATGCGTCATGCGAACTGAACCATTATTGAGGTAATAAATTTGCACTATTTGCAAACGGAGTAAATTAAATGGCAAACAAAACTGAGCATAAATCAAGTGACAGCTGTCAAAAAAGACCGACTCCGAAAAAAGTATTTCTAGATTGAAAACCACACGTCTAAAAAAAACACCCTTTATTAGTTGTTTTTGGAAGTAGGTATTTGTTTTAAAAGAAAGCTGAGAGTAATAATAACTCCCAGGTTATTGTACTTCTTTGCTTCGTTTTCCCAGTTCATTTTCTCTTGTTTTCCTTTTCTTAATAATAATTCTTTTTCTTAATAATAATAATCATCATAACTGACATCAGCGAAAGTAATTTCTCCGTGAAGAACCGATGGCTTGTGATTCAGAAAAAATGAAAACAGAAGCGGGCTTAATATCCTTGTTTCAACTCCAGTTGGTCTTTTGAATGCAATTTGACGTTACATTTTCGTTTCACACCACTGTCATGTAACAGTGATTTTGTAAGAGATATTTAAGCTAATTAAGCATGTTTTGCGGACATTTTTGAGTTTTAAAAAAAAAGCGTTCCTGTTTGTTGTAGTTTTGAAATGTATGAAAAACACAACAACTTATTCTTTCCTTTTCTAGACAATGCGTGTTAGCGAGGAAATATCATCAACAGCCAAATATTCATTCTTATAAAACCTGCTTCATACTCGCTGAGCAATTCGACTGAATACAAATATTTCAAAAAACTCCAGATAGATTTTGATGGGGAAAAATTATACCATATCTAAAGAAATTGTGTAGAATAACAAATAAATCCTAATACTTAAAGATTATGTTTTAAATTAGAATATCTTGAAAATCTGACGCAAGCTTGAAAAAATAGAAGTGTTTGTACAAATAAAATGAACAATAATTAAATGATAATAATGTGTGATTTTTTAAGAGGTTTAGAACTTTTAAAAAAAAAAAAACACAAAAAATTCGAAAAAATGAATGAAATATTTATTTGAATCGATAGTTTGAACCTTGCAATTTAATGTTTAAAGATAATTTCATGCAAATGTTGACCGCGGCTGCGTCTCAGGTAGCCCATCCGCTGAGTCCAATTTTGGCATACTCTTTCACACATATCGGCCGGTATCTCACGAATGAATGCATGGATGTTGGCTTCCAGTGCGTCAATCAAAGCGGGCTTGTCCCTATAGACATTAGCCTTGACATACCCCCACAAAAAATAATCTAATGGTGTCAAATCGCACGATCTAGGCGGCCAATTGACCGGCCCGAAACGTGAAATTAACTGTTCACCAAACTCGCCTCGCAATTGCGCCATTGTTTCGCGTGCTGTGTGGCATGTGGCACCGTCTTGTTGAAACCACATATCATGCAAGTCAAGAACTTCCATTTCGGGCAAAAAAAAGTTTGTTATCATCGCTCGGTAGCGATTCGCATCATCTTTGAAGAAATATGGCCCAATAATGCCGCCGGCCCATAAACCGCTCCAAACAGTGGCTTTTTCGGGATGCATTGGTAGCTGTTGCAATGCTTCTGGCTGATCTTCACTCCAAATGCGGCAATTTTGCTTATTTACGTACCCATTCAACCAAAAATGAGCCTCATCGCTGAACACAAGCAGCGCGCGATGAACATTTCGAACCGAGCACGAATTTTGATAGTAAAATTCAATAATTTGCAAGCGTTGTTCATTTGTAAGACGATCCATGGTTAAATTGCAAACCAAACTGAAGCTGTTTGACAGTGACACAGGGTACTAAACACACGTCAGCTGTCAAAACCAGTGTTGCCAAAACCAAACCAGCCAAAAAATCACCCGTTATATCCAATAACAGATAGTCAAATACGTAAAACCACTCATAATTAAGATACTTGAGTCGGTTGTGCTCCAATAAAAATCACAAATATTTATAAGAGCTTTTACTGGTCCAATAAACTGATTCCTCCCGCGTCATACCTATAACAAAAATAAAAATTCAAAACAAAAAATAAACTTCAAAGCAACAACTAAAAGAAATCTATTAGCTTTTCCGCTTGAAAGTTTACAATCATTTTTGTCATATTTCTTTGCCTTATAAAAAAAGTTATAAAAATTATTTTGCGTTTCAGTGAATTCTTTTCATAATCCCCTATACTTACGGTGACCCTATTTTTAAATTATAAATAATGAACAAAAAGAAAAAAACTTAAACACGAATTTTAATTATTGTTTTTTTAGTTTTATACCTTACTCAATAAAAAAACTAAAACACAAAGATTCAGTCTTTGCTTTAGTTAATTAAAATTAATATTACAGACAGAGGGAACTCTTAACATATTTATATGTAATATGGTAGAGAAAATGAATATAAATATAAATAAAATTGAGTCTTTACTTTAACTAAATGTTGGAGTAAAATAAAAGCTTAAAAAAATAACTATCCTCATTATTTAAAATAAAGACCTAATGCAGGTAATATTTATTAATGTTTACATATTTGAAAACTTTCCTGAAGTAGGTATAGATTTGTTTTATTAAATCTAGATTTAAATATTCTCTGAACTTTAAACAGGTTATTTCATAGTTAAATGTAGTAATTAAAATCTATTTCATAGTTTCCACTTTGCATTCAGTAAATAAGGTCACGTTCGCATTATTATTTTGTTGAAAGAATTTTGGGTTTGTTAGTTTTTCGTTTTTGTTTCAACAAAAATAAATAAAATACTGAACAAATAATGAACAGCTTTTGAAATAATGAACATTTTTATGTTTTTGAATCTAAAATAATTCAGAACCAACAAGAACATGTACTTCAAATAATGAACAGTTCATTATAATAATGAAAGGATGGTCACCGTACCTATACTTCTTTTCTTAATCAGTCAAATCATATGAAAACAGATGAATTTTTTAATCAATTTATCGAACATTTCAAAAAAATTCATCGCGTTTTACGTTGTTGCGTATTCTTTTCAACACCAAGAAAGTATCTTCATCCTACCTACACGGTATCGTTATAGCTTATTTTTACATAAAAAAAACTATTTTTTTAAGCGTAAGCACGTCTTATGTGTATAAACATTTCTTTTTCACAGCTGGGATTTGTTCGTTGAGCCCTGAAGTCATTCATGAGAGCAAATAATGTTGTGTTAATTGAGACTTGATATCGCCTTGAAATTGATCTAAATCATGACAGAGTGTTGGCTTACCTACTTTTTATGTTCTAATTATTAGATTATACAGACCTTTTCGTCTCTGGCTTTAAATCTTGACCAACACAATTGAAAAGCCCCTTTGTGTTTTTTGAAAAATCGAAAAACCCAAGGTTGTGGGTTGTCAAGTAGGTAGATATACCTGGGTGAACCTTGAGTAAAGTTCAACGAACAATAAAGCTACTATTATCAATAAATATTAACTTGACTTCGGCCTGTCATTCTTTATAACCCATAACCGGCCCTGTAGTGCTACATCATCATCAGTCTGTTGACCGAATTTGTTGTCTTTACTTTCGGTTGCTATGGCCTTAACATTAACATTCAAAAAAAGCAACAAAACAAACAATAATAACCAAACAAACAAAATATTGATCATTGACCCCTCTGTTTAATTTGAATAACTTCACGTAAAATCAATGTTTCTTTGTACTTATTTATTCAAAGTATAATTGGTTTTAAGTTAATAAAGTAGAAAAGTATAGATACATCTGAAATAGAGACATAAATATTTAAATACGTTTAAACAAAAAAATATTTAATTAAATATCTATTCAGCTGAAATTACACACAATTAATTGAAATAAACACCAAATATCAATGAACCACAAGTCTGTAAAAGTGTAAGCTTTAAGATTTGTGGAAAAATCCAGTTGATTGATCGGGCTTGTATTTGAAACATCAAACTATTAGCTCTTCTAGTGTGTCTATATCGGCGTGGGGTTATGATGTGTTTTGAACTTTTGCGGCCATCAGGTATGAGGGTTTTGGATTAAGGTAAATACAAAAATTCAGGTATTTCCTTGATACCAAGTTTGCCGGGGGGGGGGTATTTACGCCTAGGTATTGTTAGATTTTCTACATTTTTAATAAAAATTATTTTTCTTCTTCCTTCAATTCCGTTAAAAATTGAGTGAACAAAAAGTTTAGTCCGCACTTTGAGGATTCTATGCGAAAATTATTATTCGACTAAGATGGATCCCAAAAAGGCATAGCCAAATTTAACCATGAAGCAGACAGACTTAAGAGGATCTTGAAAATATCATGACCGGGATGGGACCAGTTGACTGGGGACCAGTTGACTTGGGATGTCTTCTGCCGAATTTTGTTTAGTGTTAGATCATCCGAGTTTCTGAGTTAAATCTGAGATAACTCTTTAAAATTGGTTAGTTAACTTCAATCTCGCACTGAAAAACTGTGCTGTATTGATAGTTTTTAAGTCTTAAGATGATACAGGGCCGTGTTTGACATTAATTTGAATGAAAAATTGAAAATTGTCAACATTTCTGTCACATAATTTGAAAATACCCATTTCGATATTAATATAGAACATCAAATCCAATGTGCACCGGTAATCTCCTATTAAATTCCTCCTCATTTCATCATCATTTGATTGTATTTAAAACTCCTTTAGTGCGCGCCTATTATACACAAAATATTCTTTTTGAAGCGAAGATGACTGTTTTGCCCGTAGTTTTATCAGTAAAAACTATAATACGTAGGTATAATAAAGATTCGCCCTTATATTCCGAAAGGCGTTTTAGTAAAACGACAGTAAAACAACACAGATCTAGAAGTGGCAATTGGAGAATTAATAAAAGGACTATCGTTTTAATGGTTCGAAGGGTGAAGAAAGAAGTGAACTGTAAAGTTTTAGTTTTTTTTTTTTGAAAGTGGTGAGTTTGAAAGTAGTGAGTTTTTAAATACATGGAAGCGTTCTTTAATTACACCATTTTATAAATCAGAAAGTAGGCAGGAAGTTTCTAACTATCGCCCTATTTGTAAGGTAACTACAATTCCAAAAATTTTTGAAAAAATGATTTATGAAAGATTTACTGCAATTCTTTAAAGTAATATCTCTCCATGTCAAAATGGTTTTGTTGCTGGTAGATCTACTAGCACAAACCTCACAATTTTTTCTAACGATATATTAAATGGACTTGAGAAAGGGTATCAATTTGATTATGTGTTTACGGATTTCTCCAAAGCATTTGATCGGGTGAATCATGATGTATTACTTGTAAAGTTTAAAAAAAATAGGTTTCCACTCTAACTTTTTAAAGTGGATAGATTCATACTAAAAGGATCGTATTCAGTATATGTTTGTATTGATAACATTCTCTCGTCACCTATCAGCGCTACCTCGGGAGTGCCTCAGGGAAGCCATCTCGGCCCCCTTTTTTTCTTATTATTTATCAATGACATTCCCAACGTATTTTTAAATTCAAAGTGCCTCATGTATGCGGATGATTTGAAAGTCTTTCGCATTGCATTTTATTGCAAGAAGATCTTAAGAGATTGTCGAATTGGTGTTTGATTAACTCTTTATACCTTAATATTGTAAAATGTCAAAGTTTAACTTTTTTTCGAAATCTTTCATCAATTAACTTTTCTTATAAAATAAGCAATTCATTTCTTTCAATAGTAACCTCTAAAAAGGACCTTGGTGTAATTTTTGACCAAAAACTTGATTTCTTAAAACATATAGATTTTTTAGTCGCAAAAGGTAACTCAATGTTGGGATTTATTTTGCGAAATTCAAAAGAGTTCTGTGATCCATAAACTTTGAAATGTCTGTTTTATGCGTTTGTAAGATCTACTCTTGAGTATTGTAACATTATTTGGTGCCTTTCGTATGAAGTTCACTCTTTTAGAATTGAAAAAAATCAAAAAAAAAAAAATTACTAGAGTATTAGTGAAAAGGCTTCATTGGAATAAAGATATGTGCCTTCCTATAGAACAAGATGTAATTTATTTGGAATTTTGCCTCTCAACATTCGAAGAAAGTTTTCTGAGGTCATATTCATTCGTGACGTATTGGCCAATCATATTGATTGTTCCAAAATTTTGCCCTTAATTAAATTGAATGTTCCTACGAGGTTGCTTAGAAACCGATTGTTTTTTAAGATTCCGTACCACAGAACAAATTATGCAGCCAACGAACCATTGTCTAGGTGCTTAAGAGAAACTAATGTCGTTTTCGATTGGATTTTCGGTCTATTCTACTCCTTTTTAATTCAAATCGAATATGAAAGCATCGATTTTTGTAAATTTACACACACACACTACCTAAAGCCGCCATTTACCAAAATGGCTTCTTCAAGTATTTATCACTTTTGACAATTAATCCAACGAAAAACTTTACATGTATGTGTGTATTCCTCGTGTACTCCAATGTGAAATTGGGAACAGAAGAGCACTCCGAAAACATTACTCGGAACAGCCAATCGAAGACTTTTGGAGTAGTAGGAGTGAAAAAGGAGTGCAAAAGGAGTACTCCGAACATCTAAACGAAAACGACCAAATAGCGTTTGCGATATGATCGATTTTAGCCTGAGTCGATTTTCATTTAAAAATAATTTGCTTTTAATTTTAAGTAACCTTTATGGTGGCAATGTTTAATTTTTAATTTTGTTTTTAATATTATATTATTATCATGTAATCACTAAAGGATAACTTTGTTAGATGAAAAAAAAAAAAAAACTAAACTAAACTAAACTACATAAACTCCAATTAACGCTTCTGGAGTTACAAACTCTTTCATTAAATCGCATTTCAGCAGTTCTTTTATTCATTAAAAATCTCAAAGAGATTATTAGTTTTCATAAAAAACCATTTCGCAATCATTATTCTATCGAATTCAACCTGTGTGCCGTGTTTATCCACTTAATTTGTCGTTCTTGTTCTAATTTCCGATTGCGTCCGACATGTTTTGCATGATTTATTTTGACCTCCCTGTCGCGAGAACCAATATGTCACTTCAAAGGCTGCTCTCCTCATTGTCTTCTTTATGTATTTTTCCTTCATTTTTGTTTGCCTTCTATTTTTATAATGTGAAATGACAACATGCACTCCAAATCCAAAGTTGTTGTCTGCACTTGTTTATGCGATTGCATCACCACCCACGTGCTCTCTCCCACGACAATACCAGATGGACGCGACCTTTCTTCGGCTCTGTCTGTGTGTTGTGTGTTTCTGTTTATACATATAGGTACACTTTAAAAATCTAAACAAAACAAACACAATACAAAAATAATTCAATTTTCTGAGTTTGAGTGAGTATGCACATACATAGCTATAGATATGGGGGAAATCGTATCAGAGCATAACATTTTTGTTTGTTTTGTTTTTTTTTTTTTTTAAACAAACATTTTATGGTTAAAATTTTAAATCAACAATGAGCTAGATATCACAAATAATCCACCAAAAATAGGTACACTTTTAATTTTTATTTTCCACGTGGGAAATGTTTGCATTCATGTTCTGAATGTTTTTGTTTGCTTTTTTTTTAAATTTAAAGTCCGATGTTTACATTTACCCCATTTTACCCTATGAACCAAACAAAAACGATGCTTTTCCCGCTTTGATCCACTGCCTTCCTCGGAATTGAGTTTTTCTGATGACCAAATCGATCGAATCTTCTCAGATTTAAATGCAATAAACAGAAGATAGAATCATCCTATTTCGAGATTTTGTTTTGCAAATTGCAAATAGATGAAATGATGAAATTGCTTTTTCGAAGAACGGAACTCGTTACTTCAATGATTGATGGTTATACCTATCTATGGTTGCTAAAAATAAAGTCTTAAATCATTCATAGAGTGCCAAATCACTCAGCAAGTATGAGTAAAGTGTTGAGACTGAGAGTTGTTGTTAATATTTATAAATGATGTAATGTAATGGCGTCAAGCGCATACTTCCACACAAATAAATTGCTTTTAGTAATTTCATCCCCATGTCCAAGGCAATATCCTTTTTCTGATGATATCCAAAGCCAAAGCCTTCACATATGACAAACACAAAACAAAAACAAAAACAAAAAAAACTTGTTGAGCGCCATTGACTCAGTCCTTTTCACATAGGAACAATAAAAAAAAATCCGTTGTTGGTGTGATTGGGGTGTGTTGGCTTGGTATATGGTAGGTTAGGTAAGGTTGTGATTTTTGTGAATGGTCGGAAAATTATAGGTCTTTGAACTTGGAATGACGTCACTCAGCTACACATTGTCATTATTTCATCATTTGTATGCTCTAATTTTGAAGGATTTTATGTACCGGCGGATATTACAAGTATGTTTGTAAGCAGGAAAATAATGCCCAGCTACCTAGGTACCAATGTATGCGTATGGAAATTCTATTTTTAAAGGACGAAACTAGAGAAATGCCAATTTATAACAGTTATAACTGTTTTTCGCCATTAAAAGTGGGCGTGGGTTAACGCGCTTCAAGCGACTTGAAAAACTCTGGGTGCCTGAAGTATGCCCACCGGCGGAGAACGGAGCGCGGAGGGCCCTGGCCCTGCGGGACCGGATAAACAGTGCTTTTTTAAACCAAAACTGTTATAATTAGCATGTCTAGAGTCACTTCCATTTCTAAAACGTAATACAGAGTCAAATTCCTATTTTTGAAAAAAAAAACTTGTCTGAGATTAATACGAGTACTGTACGAGTACGAGTACGAGTACGAGTACGAGTTTACAAATCAAAATTCCAATGCATAACATTTATGAGAAATTGATTTTGCGTCGAAGGTAGGTGTGCATGCGTTTCTATTTCATAAAAATATGCTTCAATTTATTTCTGTTGCTTATTAAATGAACGTGTTTTTGTTTAAGGTAATCATTAAAACTCTTTACACATGTTCATTTCTCTCCGTTTATGTAAGTTTTTAAAACATCTGACATTTGATGTATTTGACGTCTCACGTAGGTACTGCCATCTCACTTGTACTGGTGGAAACTTTTTCGTTCAGTTATAAAAGCAGTAAGAGGATAAAATGCAGGGGTGATTATAGCAAACTGCATTTTAACTAAAAAAATCGGTGATAGACATTGCTGCATCCTAGATTAATTTAACTTACCTATGTTTGTTCGGTTTTACAAATATTTAACAGGCTTTTAAATTTTTATATGACTTATTTTGTATGGAACAAACGTCATTTTAAGATTTAAAAACCTGTTAAATAGTTAAAGGAGCTTTATGAAATCGGCCATTATACCTATAAATTTAAATAGCCTTTTAGCAAAAACTGCTTTTATTGCAATTTGGTGCGACTGGACATTAATAAAACCATTATGGTAACGACAAGATGAATTTGAATTTGCCCGCCGCGCGCCGCTCTATCTTCGAAGAACTTAATCTGCATTGATACGGTAAATGAGAATCGAAATCCGCTTTGAAATACAGGCTAATACGAATGAAATATCACTTAGAAAACCAAGAGAAATAAATACTTTTACTCTACGACAAATAAGAGGCGAGCAAATCGCATACATATAGCTACTTATGGGTTTAATAACGTCTTTTTCAAAATGGCGGACAACGCAGATATAAAAATTAGATAGCCCATTTATTTAAGTATAAACGTTTAAATTTACTAGACTGGATTTTTCAATGATGCGTGATGAGTTAATTCCTGAAACTTGTTTTTCAGTACAAATTTAGTTCCCGAGATAACTTAACGAATTTGCTAGTTAAATCTGGACTAACTGATGATGTGACAGATGGGTGTGAAAACACTATTAAAATTGAGATGGCGAGGCAAACACTTTTAGAAATCGCCCTTTCTATAGCGCCCCATAGTGTCGCCCTCTTTGTTTCGATATGTGAAGTGAAAGTTCATTTCCAAAGCGTCGTACTTTGATTATATACGATAGATTTTTGACAACTGATGCAAGTTAAAGTTAATCCTGCACTGAGAAACTGCTTCTGAGTTAACTCAAGTTCAAATTGTTTGTAGGATTAACTAACTCTGGTTTAACTCAAAGTTAACTAAGCACTGACAAATTTCGAATAGTAACACACAACACAATGTTCTGAAATAATCAACGACTACTTTTCTACGAATTGTCAAACAAAGAGACCTAAAGCCCACTTAAGAGTAGTTAAAGATTTTTAAATTAATTTATTATATTAGGTTATAGAATAGTTAGTAATTCCATCTTAATTAAATAATAATTAATATCATATTGACAATTTTAAGCACATGAGATTAATAGATACTAACAACCAGTTATTGAAATACGTAAAATATAAGTAAATTTATTAAGAATTAAAATCTAATTAACGCTTCTGAATTATTGCAATATAATTTTTGAACAGAATGTCCAACTTATTTCATTGATAGGTATACTCGTGGTCGTACATAATACATACGAGTATAATATAAAATAAAGGGTGTTTTTTTTTCGACGTGTGGTTTTCAATCTGGCAATTCTTTTTTCGGAGTTGGTCTTTTTGACAGCTGTCACTTGATTTATACTCAGTTTGGTTTGCCATTCCATGATTAATAGACTTACTCCTGAACAACGTTTGCAAATCGTGCAAATTTATTACCAACATAATGGTTCGGTTCGCGCGACGCATCGCACGCTGTGAGTCCAATATTCGGTCGCAAAATCGCATAAATTCGAGCAACCATGGATCGGTTTCTCACCACGTTTACTCTAGTGGATAATGCGCATCCTCAGAGACGCCGTAAAGTGAACACCGAAGAGTATCGAAGAAGACCCGAATGAGTCTATCCGCCATCGTGCGCAACAATTAGAGCTGTCGAAAATTTGGCCTCTCGGCTGGAATTTATTCGAGCCAGCCGCGGCGGCCACTTACCCGAAATCATTTTTAAAACATAATGGCATACCCTTATATTTATAATTAAGCTAAATTCTTGGTCATTACATTAAATTATATGCGTTTAATATTAATTTCCTCTTGAAAACCACACGTCTAAAAAAAGCACCCTTTACAAAAATATAAAATTAAAGTTAATCAATAATAATTTTATTTCCTTGTACATATGTCACTGTCAGAGCCACATTTATTCTTTGTTATCAAACAGCTTTAAGTTAAATCAAAAATGTAAATTAAAATTTAATTTACCTCCCAACTCGACAGTAATAAATATGTAGGATTGTTGTAGGTGCAGTGGGTTTTTTGCATTTTGCAGTGTTATAATATGTGAAATGTGAGTAGGCGAAATTTCCACATTTTTTTTTAATTTATTTTATTTTATTGTTTTCCATTTCTTTTGTAGTGGAAGGAAAACAAGCAAATTTGTGATGAATATTTTTCAACTTAAAACTATTTTAGTAGATATATATGTAGGTATCTGACTCTGACTGAAATGACGATCACACCCAGAAATGTTTTTTGTTCTAAAAATATTTTCCCATTGCGAATTACTTTTGGCAGAGATAGAGAAAACAGAGAACATGCCTGTATGGCCTGTCTGTTTACTGTGACAATAGTATTTGTTCAGATTCAGATTTAAAAAAAAAAGAACAAACAAATTTTGAACAGTGAATAAAAACAAAATTCGAATACCTATGTACTGTACGTTGTACGTACAATGGTTTTTGTCGATTGCGATGTTCGAATGACGCAAAATTCAATTGAAGATGATCAGATAAATAAATGACTTATCAATATTGGATTTTGATTTGTATTTATCTACTCGCAAATATAGGGCACATTTTGGACCCGAAAAATAAATAGCAACACACAGAAGGAAAACTTTATCACATTTTAAATCAAAAGGTTTAACCTACTTTAAAAAAATGAAACATCAGTAGACCTCAATCAAAGAATAATTATAAAGGGTCTTCCAATAGAGACTTCCGATCTTTGACAGTTAATAGCGGCTATATTATTGAAGCTATACACCTGTCAAATTGGCTGTCATTTATTAAGTTTGTTTTGCCAAATCACCATGGACGGATATAGCGTTCAATAACCCGTAGATACAATTGATAAAATTGTTTTATCAAAATGGGTGTTTTGTTCGGGCTACGTTCCGAGCGCTTCGCCCATTTACGGTCATCTTCAGCGATGAGGCTCATTTCTGAATGAATGGTTACGTCAAAAAACAAAATTGTCGAATTTGAGACGACACCAATCCACATCATGAGATCCAAGAGCATCCAATGCAAGCCGAAAAAGTCACTATTTGGAGTGGATTTTGGACTGTTGGCCTCATCGGTCTATACTTCTTTGAGAACGACACACGTTGGATATAGACTATCACCGTCAACGGCGAGCGCTATAGGTCGATGATTACCAACTTCTTTTGACTTGAATTGAATGATATGGACAACAACGTCATGCGGTTTTAACAAGTTGGCGACGGAGCTACGTGCCACACAGCTCACACCACATTGAGAATCCTTCAAGAGCGATTCGAGGGCCATGGTCATCTCCCGTGGAGGTGATGTGAACTTGCCACCGAGATCGTGCAATTTTTCCCCGCTAGACTTTTTCTTATTGGATGATCTAAGGTCTAAGTTCTATGCGAATCACAGCGGTCGTCAAAGCCAACATAACCCACTTCATCGGTCAAATTAAGGCTGATTTATGCGCCGACATAATGGAAAATTGGGGATTTCGGATGTGTGCCACCCACATTTGAATGATTTTATATTCCATACATACTGGCATCGATAGGCCTTTCAAACAAATAAAAATGTCGATGATCTCTCACACACACTTTGTTTTGTTTAAATTTAAAGATAGGAAGCGATTAGTTAAAGACCCTGTATGTATATAGGAATGGAAAAGTCTGTTTTCGTCAAAAGTTCAAGCATGTGGTGATTCGGAAGTGACTCTTAAACCAAAATGGTTGTATTTTGCTCTAAAACATTCCACCGTAATGACTAAGAACTTCCGTACAAATACCAAAAGCCTCCAAAATTTCTAAACTAAATATTTAAAGTCCCCATTTGTCTGATTCATATGGGAAAGTATTGGTGCAGAAATTATTTGTAAAGGGTGTTTTTTTTTTAGACGAGTGGTTTTCAAGATGAAATAAAATGCATATAAATTAATGTTATGGCCAAGAATTTAGCTGTATTATAAAGATAAGGGTTGGCTATTATGTTTTAAAAATGATTTCGGGCAAGTGGCGGCCGAGGGTGGCTCGAATAAATTCCAGCCGAGAGGCCCAATTTTCGACCACTTTTTTCAGCAATTGGGGCCGTATGTCAGCAATAACGTGCCGAATATTGTCTTCCCTTCCAAGGTGTCAATCGTCTCGGGATTATCTGCGTAGACAAGGGACTTCACATAACCCCACAAAAAATAGTCCAGCGGTGTTAAATCGCACGATCTTCGAGACCACGCCACAGGCGAACGACGCGAGATAATGCACTCACCAAAAGTAGCACCGTCTTGTTGGAATCAAAGGTCGTTCACATCCACATCATGGCTTGTGGATTATGATCACTCCAAATATGATAATTTTGCATAATAACGTAGATACCCATTCAACCAAAAATAAGCTGAACAAAATTTTCTTGTGAACGTCGGGATCGGTGGCCATCTCGTTTTGGGCACGATTTGCAAACGTTGTTCAGAAGTAAGTCTATTCATTATGAAATGCAAACCAAACTGAACACTGAGCTGTCAAAAAGACCAACTCCGAAAAAAGTATTGCCAGATTGAAAACCACACGTCTAAAAAAAATACAATTTAAAAAAAATACAATTTTTTTTTTACTTACAGCACTAGATTTTGAGAAAAACGTGCGAAAACGTTACAATATCAATAGAGCTCTTTACCAAATAATAGATAGTGATATTATATCCCTCTCTCTCGTTTATTCACAAACGTCAATATCAACACTGTGGCAACTGACAATTGTTTATCTATATTTGAAAGCAAATACTGCAATTGTTTGCGATATATAAATATAAATAGCAAGATTATTGTAATTAATAAATATACATTTTAAAAATCAAAATTAAGCAAAAACTTCCTTAAAGAGTTAAAAGCAGCTTTTATTTTCGATTCTCAATTTGTCATCTTTCAGTGTCCACAAAATGATGGCTGTCATTTTTGACATTGATGTTGAACATCATTGCGGTATTAGGTACCTACCTACTGTTCGCTGAGCAAAAAAATAAAACTAGCACCGTGCGAAATTTAATTCTATATCTAGAGTGTGTCTACACTGCTATTAACTCTTTTTGTTGAATTCTATTTCGTTCTACTTATTTGAACTATTTAATCGTTGGTTAAATTAAAATATCAGTCAATGGCTTTATCAGTAAATTAAAAAAAATCAGTAAATTAAAAAAAAATTACATTGAGATGAGATTGTGGTTATGGTTGGTGTTGTATTTGTATTGCCTTTGTCACCAGATAATTACCAATTTGTAATCGTACTCCACCAGCAATCCCAATATTGTTTATAAACTTGAAATTATTAGAAACAGAGAGGGAGATAAATCAAATCTATTGCGACATAATTGCCATACAAAAATTTATATTCTATTCAAAAAAAAAATTCATACCATTATAAGGACAATAATTTCTTATCGTATTTATATAAAAAAAAATACAACAAACAAAATTCGAGATAACAAATCGATAGAGTAAAGCTATAAAGAATCATAACAGATAAAGATAAGAGTTGAAATCAATGGTGTTAAACATTTTGATTGACATACATTTTACTTTGAATCTCTTATCTATGGTACTTAGCAACTACTGGCTATAATTATTATAATTATTTGTTTAATTTATCTACTAATAGTGTGGTTATCAACACGTGAATCAACAATTTTTGTACGTCAAAAGGTTCAATAGGCACGGAATAGAGGAACAAAATATTAGGTTACTACCTATCTGTTGTTAAACAAAGCAATAGACACCTTATTGACCACAACGGATAGAAAATTAAAACAAAATTAAATAAAAAATTAAAAACAAATTGAAAGTTTGATTTTTACTTTTTAATTTTATTTTTCTTCACAAGAATGCGAATGCGTTAGCACAGGAATTTTCTAAAAATCATCAAGTAGGTAGCAGCCTTTTGAGCAGTAGTCATATTGAAACTGCTGTAGAGCAGTCAATGGCATTTATGAGATCTCAACAAATTCAAGTTGATGATGATATAATTACAGTACAGGATGTAAAGGATATACTGAGTAGTCTTAAAAATTCCAAGAGCCCAGGATTCGATGGTATGAACAATATTATTTTGAAAAATCTACCTAAAACAGGTGTGAAATTTTTACAAGTTCTTTTTACAGCTTGTTTTAAGGCTGCTTATTTCCCCAAGCAATGGAAAACAGCAAAAATAATCCCTATACAAAAATCTGGGAAGAATCCTTCCACAACTTCCAGTTATAGACCCATAAGTTAACTAAGTTCTCTGAGTAAATGTCTGGAGAAACTTATAAAAAATAAAATTCTTATATGCATTTAAACACGCATGATATCCTTCCAGCTGAACAATTTGGGTTTAGAAGTTGTCACAGTACAGTTAATCAAGTACATCGGATAACAAAGGATATTAAAAGTGATCTTGCATTAGGTAAAAGCACTGGTATGGTTCTATTAGATGTCGAGAAGCCATTTGACACGGTGTGGCATAGAGGCCTGGTACATAAACTTTTAGTTCTTAATTTTCCCCTTTTTATTGTAAAAATCATTAATTCATTTTTGTCTGAAAGGTTTTTTAAGGTTTCAGTCAATAATTGCCTCTCCAATCAATATGAAATTCTTGCTGGTGTACCACAAGGATCTGTTCTTGGTCCCTTTTTGAACATAATATACACGTATGATTTCCCGCGATTGACAAATTGCAAATCAGCTATTTTTGCAGATGATACATGTTTGTATGCATCAGATTCAGTTGGTTTTAACATCGAAATCAACTTGCAATCTGCGCTGAATATTGTGCAAACGTATTTTAATGATTGGAAAATATAAATAAATGCTGGGAAGACTCAAGCTGTTTTTTTTACAAGAAAAAGAAAAGGTTGTTTCTTACCCAGCAACATGCTCCAAATTAATGGCATTCCGACAGAGTGGAAATCTAGAGCTAAGTACTTAGGCGTCCACTTAGACAAAACACTTACTTTTGGACTTCACATACAAGAAGTAATTAACAAGGTCAACTTGGCAATAAAAATTCTATATCCATTTATAAATCGCAAATCAAAACTCAGTGCAGAAAATAAGCTTATAATATTCAAAGTTATTTTTCAAAGCATTATGTTATATGGATCACCTGTTTGGGGAAAATGTGCTAACAGCCATATTCTTCGATTACAAAGAACCCAAAATAAAGTACTCAAAATGATGCTGAATCTACCATGGCACTATTCAACGGAAGATCTCCACATATTGGCTAACATTGAAAAAATTTCATTTAGAATAACAAATTTATTTGAGCGATATAATGCATCTTGTACCCTATCCGACAACTACTTAATCTCAAATTTAGCTATTTAAACAAAAAAAAAAAAAAAAAACACAAAAAAAAACAAACATAAAAACAATGCAAAAAAACATGGTTAAAGCTTTATACTTATAATTTATTTATTTATTTATTTAAAATTGTTTCTGTGATACCTTATTTATTTATTTATTTATTTATTTGTTAATTTATTTATTTGTTTGTTAATTTATTTATTTATTTTTTTTTTGTTATTCTTCGTTATTTATTTATTTATTTTAATTTATTTATTTAATTATTTATTTCTTAATATATGTATTTATTTACTTAATTATTTATTTATTTATATACTTATTTATTTATTTATTTACTTATATATTTATTTATTTATTTATTTTTCAAATTATGTACTTAGCTTAGTAAGATATCTTTATTTTTTTTTTTTTTATTTACTTGTAAAGCATATTTGAGAAAGTACTGTTCGGTGCTTACTAGCACCTCTCTCTCCAATCTTGGGAAACATGTTTCTGACAATTTGAAGAAGGTTTTTCTTGTAGCTTTTCCTTCTATTTATCATTATATCAAACTGTGATAATTGCTATAAAAATGTTATTTTTTTCAGAAGTAAAGTAGAGTTATACTAAATCTCTGTAAATTGTGCAATATAGTTTTAAGAAAAAATGTAAAATTTTTGCTACAGTAAAATATACAATTGGTTGGGCCAAAACAAGAAAAAAATCGTGTATGATGAGGGGGGGGTCTATTCCTACCGTTTAGGTTTTCTAAAAGTATGACTTAAACTTACAAAAAATTATTAAAACACATCGGTAACACTAACTTATGTACAATATGTGTTATAAGTGTTTTAAAATAAAGTTGTTTTAGTGAATAGTATCTTATGAACAATTTAGTTTCAAACTCAAAATTTTGAAAAAAAAAATTCAAACAATTTCTTTTTGTTTTATTTTACGTTTTTAAGTATACTGTATTTGTTCTAATATTCATTGCTCTTATCAATTTTCAGTCAAACATTAAAAATGCTTAAATGATGCTTAAATGATTTCTAAAAAGAAAGAGAAGAAAAAAAAAGAGAGAAAATTGATGAGTTAACTTGGGCTTATCTTTAATCTTGCAGCAAAAATGCATGCAGATCTGCACTTTTGAAGACATAACATTTAAAATGGGTATAATTTTTTTAAATCATTCCAAAGTTCTCGAATTGTTTTACTAAGTAATCATACTTTTATTTGTAAAGTTATTTGTAGAAAACGAATGTTTCTATAATTTGATTCAAAATGAAAAGTTGTGGGTCGTGTCGATCTCTCTTGAGAGCAAACATTTTGATTATTTATCAACATCATGTTTCTTTAACTTTCAACCGCACCAGCTTTAGTAAACACTCGACCGAAAATTTGTTCACGAATTTAAAACTTAATTACTAGCTCAATTGGGATTATTGTTTTAAGCTGTTATTCTAGCAATTTTTTTAATTCTAATTATAATCCGAAAACAGATACACGCTCGTGTCAATCTATTTTTATCGACACAAATTTATTAGATACAGTTTGCTTCATTTATCAATATTTTTGCTAACAAACTGAACAGAATTGAGATATCTCCAAGTGACTTCAATCTACGTGATATTTATATTGCATTTCTTATTAACACTCTTATTTTGCATACTAAATAATAAATTCTCCATTGTAATGTAAGAAACAACAATCTAAATGACAATTGTGTAATTTCCTTGGTTGAACTTGATAGATTTGCAAAACAAGTCTATAGAAAACCGTGAAAATTTCTAAAACCCGCACCTACAGTTTCTTTTGTTCAACATCATCACAATCACTTATTCAAATACATATTTCCATATACCAACGCTATTTTAAGATTCACGCAGAGTCGTTATCATAATATTTGCCTACATATTTTGATCATAAGACTGCGACTATACAGGAAAACATTGAACAAAACGAATGATTTGAGTTACTATGCCAGTATTTTGGTATTATATTGATACAAGAATCGATGTTCTCAATTCTTTGTCTTTTTTTATAAATTGTTTTTTTTTTTTTTTTTATGACTTAACAATGTAGGTACATAAAGCTGTAATATTTTACACTTGCTGCTATTTATATACATACACAAGCACATACATAATTAATAAGCTACTTAAGAAAAAATAAATGGTAAATAAAAAATATTATTCATTGAGTTATTTGGGACAGAACATTGCTTTGTTAACTTTCAAAGGAAGAAAATAATCGCGCAGTGTTATTGGTCCAGAGGTCAAAGTCCTTAATAGACTTTTGACTCAACCGAGAGGGTCCTAGTTGGATTTCCGTATGAAGTTAGCGTTACCAGTTACCACTTGAGAATGGAAAGGTCGAAAAATTAAAATCACAAATCACACACAAAGAACGATTTTAAAAATGATAAAATGGAATTCTTGGAATCAGGAAGGTCCATACAGTGGCGAAGCATCGATATTTGAATTCAACATTCAAATCTAATTTGTGGACCTACTAGATTTTGACAGAAATCCGACATGTTATGTAACTGTAAGTCCCCAGATTGGTGGGAATCCTTAATATATAGAATTGAGGCATGTTTCACTATGTCTAAGTATATAAAGGGTCCGCCATCTAACCTTTTTTTTCAACTAGTGCTGATTTGACAGATAATTAGTTTTATCCTTCCGCTGAACGAATATGGTTGTGTAGGTATACGCTTCGCTAAGTGGGCTGCGATCGACTCAGGGAAGATGCCGATTTTTCCAAAAAAAATCATCTTTTCAGATGAAGCTCATTTTGATCTTGGCGGGTAGTAAACAAGCAAAATTGTCGCATTTGGGGCACAGAAAACCCGAACGCATACATTGAAAAGCCGATACACCCAAAACTAGTCACTGTTTGGTGCGGATTTTGGTCCAGAGGCATAATTGGGCCATTTTTCGAAAATGAGCAAGGAGTGACCGTTACAGTCAATGGCGATCGTTATCGGGCCATGTTGAACGAATTTTTGTTCACAAAAATTGAAGAGGAGGATATTGGCAACATTTGGTTTCAACAGGACGGCGCTACGTGCCACACAGCCGAAGCTACACTCGATGTTTTGCGCCATTTTCAAAAAAAAAAGAAGTTAATTGGCGGACCCTTTATTAATTAATATAGTTATCCGCGACACGTGCATTTTTGTACAGGGTGATAAGTCAACAGCCTAATAAAAGAAAATCCTAAGATGGCAGAAAGTTTCGAATTATCCAACGTTATGGTATACTGGTCATGAAGAAGATAGCTCCGAAAGTGACTAAAGAACTTCCGAAAGGTCTAAACAAAATTTTGCTCATCATACCTTTTGATTGCCAGACTGTCAAACTTGAATAAAGAAATCTTGAAAAAAATCGCAACACTATTCATTTTCTTAAAATTGGTTGCTTTATAAAAGTAGTCTTCTTTTTTCAAATGTGACATTTCATTTAAAACGGGATATTCGAGATAAGGGTTGGTAAATTAGTTTCTGTTTCCCTGCTCTTGAGCAGAATTGTGACAGTGAGCGAATGTGAATCGAAGAGACTTTGAATCGAACATTCGATCACTCATCATTTAGCAGAATAAGGGCCCATTTATTCATGCCTTATTAAAAATTGGATTTTGTCGATTTAACTATAATTGATTTTAAGGTGTGTTAAATAACAACACCTAAGTTTTCTATTCATTCAATCCTCATTAGATAAATGGCTCGCGTTTGATGGCACCTTTTTAAATGCTTTTAACAACAAATCTCAAGCCCTAAATGAGGTTCAATCGAATGTCTATTTATTCAATCTTAACAGCGTTGACACTTGACAATCAACTTTATGTTTGCAATCATGCAAAACAAAAGCCGACATATTTAAAACTATATACATATGTAACTATTATAGACAACTTACAATTTTCGGAATGTTTTGGAGACATTGAATCAAAATCTAACCTTTTTATTCAACATGGTAATACAAAATTCTTCGGCAACAAGTTCGAATTTATATTTACGTATAAATTACTTTTAAGACCTAGACAAAAATTTGTATGCGCAAAATGCAGACATCGAAGGCAATTTGGTGCCTTCTTTAATTTTGTTTCATGATTTATTTTTGTTTTTAGGAAGTCTGTCATTTGAAAAGAATTTTTTGAAAGTTTAGCCTTAACCTTAACCTATTTTTAAGTGAAATAATAATAGTTATAACTATGTATGTATCTACTAACGATATATTTTCGTAAGGACTTACAAATGTTATTAGTAAGCACAAAACTATAGTGGTATTATTTTTATAAAACACATATATTTCGTTTTGATTAGGTTACATACACAGTTTTATAAATTCATAAGGTTTTAAAGGGTGTTTTTTTTAGACGTGCGGTTTTTAATCTGGCAATACATTTTTCGGTGTTGGTCTTTTTGACAGCTGTTACTTGATTTATGCTCAGTTTGGTTTGCCATTTGATATATAGACTTAATCCTGAACAACGTTTGCAAATCGTGCAAATTTCAAAATATTCGGTCGACATAATCGCCCCGCAGAGCCGGTAATTCGAGCAACCATGGATCGGTTTCGCACCACGTATACTCTAGTGGATAATGCACATTCTCAGCACAGAAGACGCTATTGCTGCTGTAGAGCAGCGAGTATCGAAGAAGAACCGAATGATCCACCATCGCGCGCCATGATTAATGACTCTTTCGTGCCTGAACAACAACACGGCGCTACATGCCATACAGCCAACGAAACAATCAATTTATTGAAGGAAACTTTTGGTGAGCGTATTATCTCGCGTCGCGTCGTGGGACTGTGGCGTTGCCTCCAAGATCGTGCGATTTAACACCGCTGGACTATTTTTTGTCGAATTATTTGAAGTCGCTTGTCTACGCAGATAAGCCCGAAACGATTGACGCCTTGGAAGGGAATATTCGGCGCGTGATTGCTGACATAGGGCCCCAATTGCTGCAAAAAGTGGTTGAAAATTCTCTCTCTCGGCTGGAATTTATTCGAGCCAGCCGCAGCGGCCACTTGCCCGAAATCATTTTTAAATCATAATGGCAAACCCTTATCTTTATAATAAAGCTAAATTCTTGGCCATAAAACTAAATTATATGCATTTTATTTCTTCTTGAAAACTATACACGTCTAAAAAAAAGCACCCTTTATAACCGAAACACATTTTTTTTCGTAAGAGCTTTTACAGAAAAAATAATTAGGTATACATTTTTGTATCAAATTTCACGGGAGGGAAACCGTGAAAAGAGCACCATTTTAGCTGATGTTTGCACAGTAAATCGTAAGAGGTTTCATTTTCGCTTTGTAAACAATTTTGTTGACACACACATTTTTTTGCAAGGTCCACTTCCTTACCGCTTCTGGAAACCTATATTTTTACTGGGTATTTTTTTCCGAATGTCATCTGATTAAATGAGCTGCGTGTACCAACTTCCTTAATCTTTTTTCAAATATATAATAATTGACATCCGACAAACCTATAAGGGATGTTTCCGACTATTAGTGCAACCGATTTATGGAATAAATATTCATTTTTGGTTCAAACTCAGTGGAAACAGCCACTGTGAATATTTGACCGGTTCCAATAATTATGAAAAATCTGATCATATTCATAAGGAAGTACCTACTAACAGGTATAGCTCTTAATTAATTGTTTCAAAAGCTTGAATTTTATAAAAATTGCTGGTCTGATAGATAAGTGTATGTAATTTCTTCTGTAGCCTAGTTGAACATCAGCAATCAACTTGCTCTTTTGTGTTCAGATATGAGCTGCTAAATACATTCCAGATTGCTTTGATTAGGTATACTTACTTTTTGCACTTCCACATTACTTATAGTGACAAGATAACGATACACGCTTCAACAACGCATTGAAATTATTAAAATTCACTATAAAAATGGTGAAAATTTGGCAGAGACGGTTCGTAAAATTAAAACATTTTTGGGTCGTCGTGAAGCACCTTGTCGGACCGCAATACAGCTAAATTGGTGGACAAATTCGAGCTGTTGGGACAAGTTAGTGATGTGAAGAATAAAACCCGTGCACGTCGCTCAAGAACAACTGAGAATATTGCTGTTGGAGCCCAAAGTGTTGAAGAAAACCCAGGTTTGTCCATTCCTCGTCGTTCTTTGGAATTAGGCATTCCACAAACGTCATTACACCGTATTTTGCATAAAGACTTGGGTCTTAAGGCTTATAAAGTTCAGTTAACACATGAACTCAAGCCGGCTGATCATCAACAACGTCGTGTCTTTGCTGATTGGCGCCTTGAAATGCATGAAAATGATCCGGAATTTCATCGAAAAATCATCTTGACTGATGAGGCCCATTTCCACCTCGGAGGCTACGTCAACAAGCAAAACTGTCGCATCTGGGGCTCGGAAAACCCAAGAGTTATTGTTGAAAAGCCTCTCCATCCTCAACGCGTGACTGTTTGGTGGGGCTTATGGTCCGGCGGGGTCATTGGACCTTACTTTTTCGAAAATGAGGCTGGAGCAACAGTTACGGTCAATGGATTGCGCTATCGAGAGATGATTAATGATTTTTTATGGCCGGAATTGGATGGTATTGATCTGGACAACGTTTACTTTCAACAAGACGGCACTACGTGCCACACAAGCAATGAAACCATCGATCTTTTACGGGAAAAGCTTCCGGACCGTGTTATCTCTCGAAGAGGTGATCACAATTGGCCACCGAGATCTTGTGATTTAACACCTTGCGACTTCTTCCTTTGGGGCCACGTGAAAGATAAGGTCTACGCCAACAGCCCAGCGTCGATTCAAGACGTCAAAGATGGAATTCGTGAGGCTATCGAGGACATAGGGCAGCCACTTTGCGATTTGGTTATGGAAAATTTCATGAAAAGGATATGGTCCTGTAAGCGTGGTCGTGGCGGCCATTTGGCTGATGTTGTGTTCCATTATTAACGGCATACCTTCTTCTTTATAATAAAATAAACATCCGATCATTTATCCCATCAATTTAATATCAAGAAGAAAAAAAAAACAAATTATAAAAGCCACCAAAAATAATAGTAGAGACACTTTAATGTACTCGTAAAAAAAACAGAACTCGAGTTAAACTTAGTTATTCCTTCGTTTAAATCAAATTTTGAATTAAATCCCCAAAAGACAGAAGAACATGGAAACTTTCATAACTACAGTAGATATGACGTCAGTTAAGAGGTCTAAAGATCAGATACAGACTATAAACACCGGGTATCTAATTATCATCGATGACACTCCCCAAAATAAAAAAAAAAACAAAGACAAGCAACCGGTTATTGTTTTATTTTTTTTATCTAATCGAAAATTGTCAACAACTCAACGTAAAGTTCCATGTCCCTACCGATATGGGTTTAACACTACCTAACTATATTTTGACCGTCAATTTTTGTACGGTCTTTTCATGTTTTACATTTTAAACACGTTCCATATGGTATATAATTGCGAGGGGTATAACACTTTGATTTAGACATTGATTTGGTTCAACCACGTGCCTGGTGTCAGTGTGGAATTAGTGGAAGTCAAACAGGGCCGTACAAAGCCCTGTATAGGAGCCCATAAGAATTAAGTTTAAAGGGAATTCTCAAAAATTAAAATTGTTTATCGATATATCGATAACACAGGCAACAACAACTTATCCCCTATACGGGTTAAGCTAAGCCCAAATAAATTTCGAGGCTTAATTAAATCCAGAGAAAAACTGTGTTTAAGCATATTATCGATAGTTTGTACAGAAACTTAAATATTTTTCTGTGATGGCGTTGCTAATTCCCAATGTTTTTTTTTTTCACCTAGATCCCTCCGAGATTGGTTAAACCCAAGTTATCTTCTGAAACTGTTTTCCAGTCAAATTAGAACCCGATTTGGTGATGAGTTAACTGTGGACTATCTGAACGGATATCTCTGACACATGCGTGTCAAAAAACTATCGAAGTGTCGCACATATCGATTTCGATAGATTTTTGAAATCTTAAAGTTAAATTCAATCTTCCACTGAGGAATTGTTTGTAAGTATATACTCGGTTTTAATTTAGGTATTTGCAGGGTTCACTAACTTTAATTTTACTCAGAGTTAAATAATCACAGAAAAAAAAGACTAAAGATCAGTTCACATTGACAATTTTAGGGGTAGTTTCTCAGTGTTTTAACTTTAAATTTATCGAAATCGAAGTGCGACACTATGTAAACGTCGCCCATTCACTACTTTTCAAATCGAGATGGCATCACAATGGAAGTCGCTTTTCTATATCGATAGATTTTTGACACGCATCGGACGGAAATATCTGTTCCTTTTCGGCTATTCACCAAATTCGTCGAGTTAAATCTATTCGTGAAATTATATAAAACTCGTCGAAATAGTAAATAATACTAAAGAAATGACTCTGGGGCGGCTAAAATTCACGTTGTCTTTTTTCTGAATCCGCCACTGTAATTTACCATAACAGCGAAATAACTTGATCACGTCTAAGGCCTGTGATCACGCGCACCGCTACTGCTGACGCTGTTCCGCGGCCGCACCGCCACCGAGCTGCTGCCAGCGACCATGCATATTTGTAAACTTTTTATGGACTAACTATATATACTATACACTTTGTACGTTAATAAACTCAAGACCTTTCAGCAATAAAAATATAATTATAGTGGTGTTTTTTTTTTTTGTTGCTATATTCATGCTTAAATTAAGTGCCTGAAGCCAGTTCCCATATACGATACACAATACTTGACATCCGAAAAGACTGGAAAGGAAGTTGCGAGACAATTTGGGTATGAATATTGTAAATCGATTGATGGAATCATGTTTTTTTTTTTTTTGTATTGTTGTGCGGTTACAATTCAGTAGGACTAGTCACGAGTCAATCTTAATTAATCATCATTTAATCGAGTGCGCTAGAGTTAAACCGGTTTCTATTATAGATTAACCAACCAAATACTCATAAGGAAGTCCCCGCGCGATCAAAAAGCTTGTCCCATTGTCTGGACAACTTGAATTTGCATATTTACACTTATTGGGATATAGAGAACGAAAAAATGTATACAAGTAGTTACTTATAAGTATTATGCAACAGAAAAAACAGCTAAGGCTATGTGATACACAATAGGGGATTCTGTCAAATAAAAAAATATTGTGTGAGTGCTGGGACTCACGGTTAATATGTGTAAACATCAACGTGCGCGGATCCAAAACGGACTTGTTTTTGCTTGAAGGGGATCTTAAGATTTTTTTCACTGAATGCACCCATCCTAGTATGCAGGTCGTAACGTTGCACACCGTAACGTTGCACGACGTAAAGTTGCACACGAACGTTCACGTTTTTTTTTCACTCTACCGCCAGCATAGATGTTTACACATCAAAAATTAAGTACCGACTGTCGGTACGTTTTTTGTTGAAATATATTTGGTTGCAAATATTTGCTTTGTAATGTAAAAAAGTTTTTTCTTGAGAAATTTAAAGACAAACAATTTGCTTTTTTTCTCATGGGCGAGAAAAAGTAATTTGGCTCTCTGACTCCGGATTCAATCAAATAATTAAGACATTGACAATATTGGCCAAGTTCAACGCACATCTGAATATTCAGAATTCTGAATTTTTGAAGCTCTTGATTGGCCAGCTGTCAGAAGTCATCTGAATTTTCAGAACTTTTTCTGACAGCTGGCCAATCAAGAGCTTCAAAAATTCAGAATTCTGAATATTCAGATGTGCGTTGAACTCGGCCATTGACATCATGTCACTAAAAATGTTTAAGATTTGCAAGAAGCTTCTCATAAATCATAAGTAACTGAGTGCTTAGCAATAATAAACAAAAAGATCTCAAACCAAGGTGTCACCCTTTCATTTGGAATATTTCTTTAAAAAAAAGTGTCAAGTCAAATTTCGAAAAAAAATAGAGCTCTAAAATTCTTGTCAAATTATGATCATGACAACCAGGGAATTAATCTCAAAGGCTTCATCTATAAAAGTGAAACTGTATAATATACCCAAGGAACATTTGATACAAAGCCACAAAAAGAGCCTGTCGAGGTGACTGTATAGACTAGACATAGGTACGGTATTGGATAGGTACGTTCACAGTGGGAAGAACTCTTTTAAGCATGGTACACATTGTCGATCATGATTGTTTTGACTGACTACGGAGTACGGACACGCTATCGTTCATTCTGAATGATGGTTTGTTATTGTCAGGGAATTTTGGTCACACATTTTTATGTGAATATTTTTGTGAAAACTGTCAGTCATGATTGATTATGTGTACTATATTCTTAAGAGATCGCAGCTAGTACTTAGAAGAGTTATAAATAAGTAAATAGATATTGCTATCAGTGCAAATAAAATTCATCACTTTTCTGCTGTATCCCTTATTAATTCTTCCTCAAAAATCAAAACGGTTCATCAAACTACTCATGGTTAGGTTAACTGGCTAACAGCTGGTGTTGTTTATTTGTGTGTATCTTTCTTTACCTCTTCTAAAGGGTCCGCCATCTAACGTTTTTTTTTTCAACTAGTGCTTATTTCGTGAATGGTAACACTTAGCTCATGTCTGATTTGACAGATAATTAGTTTTATCCTTCCGCTGAACGAATATGGTTGTGTATACGCTTCGCTTAGTGGGCCTGCGATCGACTTAGAGAAGATGCCGATTTTGCCAAAAAAAATCATCTTTTCAGATGAAGCTCATTTTGATCTTGGAGGGTAGTAAACAAGCAAAATTGTCGCATTTGGGGCACAGAAAACCCGCACGCATACATTGAAAAGCCGATACACCCAAAACGAGTCACTGTTTGGTGCGGATTTTGGTCCAGAGGCATAATTGGGCCATTTTTCGAAAATGAGCAGGGAGTGTCCGTTACAGTCAATGGCGATCGTTCTCGGGCCATGTTGAACGAATTTTTGTTCACAAAAATTGAAGAGGAGGATATTGGCAACATTTGGTTTCAACAGGACGGCGCTACGTGCCACACAGCCGATGTTTTGCGCCATTTTCAAAAAAAAAAGAAGTTATTTGGCGGACCCTTTATATCATATAGATCACCCCCGATCAAAGTGGGACGTATTGCTCCGTCCCACGATTGAAAAGTGATAATTTGTTTTCTACGTGCGATATCTATGGATCTTTAGTATTTGTGGTAAATGTTACGTCTCCTTATTGTTGCACAAAGAATCTTGTCAGCTGAGCGCATATTAAAACATGACGCGGCAGCGTGTAACGCCTTTTAGTAGATGCATGTCAGGAGAGTAGGCACTCCCAAAAAAGTATAAAGAGATCATCCTCAACCAAATTGATGATTACACGTAATTGGTGCAAATAACTTAAGGTCCCAAGCTAGTATAGCTTCTGCCTTTTATTTTGCGATTGAAGGTGGTTGAGGTCCTGTTTCACTTGCGTGTGCCACCTGAGTTGCGTTTTGCGTCTTATACCCGTCCCCTATGAAATAAGGGGTGGAACCATTTGCTCTAAATCTTTTTATTTCTTAGCTATATCGATGTCGACAGGAACGAAAGACGGTTTGCTTATCAAAGTTAGCGATTTATAAGAGTTATTCTGCATTTTATTTCAGCGCCGATATTGACAGATTTGATAACGGACTCTAGGAATAGGAATAAGATGAAGCCCCTAACTAAATAGTTCAAAATTATAGCTGCCTACGTTAATTTCTAGACGTCGTCGGTTGGGTAACCTTTCTTGATGACAGCATACACTTGATCTTGTTCATATTATGGCCATTAAGCTCACAAAATTTAAATTGCCTTTGAATGATTCGTGTCTCTGTTGTTGACATAAACATTGTGCACTATTCTTTCAAGAACAATGTTAAAGAAGTCGGATGGTAGCGCATCGTTTTGGCATCACAAGTTGTACAAATATTACTTTCCGAAAGTGCGGATTCAAATTAGCTTATTCATGCTTCTCTCAGTACTCAGTATATTCGTCAGAGAAGATGGTGGCCGAAGGATTTGGGCCTAAACTCAAGTGAAAACCTTTAAATAGAGGCCCGAAGTCAAAATATTGGAAATTTTAAAACAAATTTGTTTTCTTCTCTAGGATGCCGAACAATGCAAACGAACAAACCCTGCACAAAAATGCTGACAAAAATTCGTCGACAATAATAAAAAGTTTTTCCTCGAGATTAGGAAGGCTTCTTCTCGCTGTAGACCTCATGATAAAGTTCGCATTAACACAACAATCATATTCGAAACTATTTCCTGTTTATAGGATCCGGATAGGGGTTAGCTGAAATTTTGGTGAAAATTGATTGTGTTGATTATTCATTATTTTTATGAAAATCGGAATAGTTTTATGGAATTTTTCAACTTTTATATACAAAGTGCACCACTGTGCAGCTTGGATTCGCCATTTGCATCCTTCACAAAGGGAAGAGTTTAAAAAACAACGACAACACTTACAATGTCATGCTTTTTTTTTCAAAGTCAAATCCAGTTTTTAATTCCGTTTTTAAATAAATATTTTGATTTAATGAACAGTTTTTGAAAAATTAATTTTCAAACTCAATGTTTTGAAAAATAAGAGAAAAAAAAACATCTGGTTTTAAGTGTTTGACTATAAATGAGTATGGGCATTGAATATTAAAAACAAAAATACAACTTAACAACGTAAAATTTTGAAAACAAAAATTTGTTTGAACAGATTTATTTATATTTTTCAAAAACTATTCACTGAAATAATTTTATTTAGAAACAGAATTAAAGAATGGATTTCTGGTTCTAACTATGAAAAACGCAAGGCGAACCGTTGCCCGGTCGCTTGCGTACTCTTAACCTGACTACGAGAAGTAAGCGTGCTTGATTGACTAACTTTAGATTTCAAATTAAAAATCATACATAATTTCTAATTAAAAAAAAATCTAAAAATATCTAATTGTTTATCTTAGAATTAAGCCCGAAGTATAAAATACGTACTTTTACCCCATATAACCACAACACTTGTTGCGTCACATAATTAAATACTGAATAACCAAAAAGGCATTGGTTATAGTCAGTGGCGTTACTATGATTTTGGTCTGGGGGGGGGGGGGGGGCAAACAATTTTGTTTAGATGGAACAATATATAAAACAAAACATTATACAGGTTGATTTGCATAAGGTGTAACAAAAAGCTAGAGCGTGTAGGTTGGGTAGAGACAAGAAAAAATCACATAGGAGGGGGGTCTTTTCGCGCTTATTGAGGAGGGGCTATTTTGAAAAAAAATTATTAAAAAACAAAGGTAGTACTTACAATGCCAATATCACCGTTTACTGTTACCTGAATAAGTCGCACTTAAGTCTCCGATGTTGGTGACTTAAATTCCACTTACGCTAGCTATGAAATTTAGCTTAAATTCCTAATATGGGAAACTTAAGTGCCACTTATTCCGTTATGTGTCGACTGTGAAACTGGCCCTAAATCTCTTCTTGTTCTTTAGAAAATTGAAAATAACAGATATAAAATTCCCTTTCCGTTACTTAAGTTGCTCTAAAGATCATATTTCCACTATACGTATGTAGGTAGTAAAGCAGATTTAGATATTTTCAATTTTCTCAAAAAGTACAACACATTTAAGCATCCTGTTTTCTGTTTCTCAATACAAATTTATAAGAGCATTTAATTTTAAAAACAAAAATTATTGCTTGAAATTTTTTTTGTTTTTCAAAATTTTGAGTTTTTTAAATTAATTTTTCAAAAAAAGCTCACTAAAATAACTTTATTTAAAAAGGAAAGAAAGAAAGAGATTTCAGTGTTTGGCTTTGAATTGATAACACAATTGAATATTTAAAACGCAGGTAGTACTTAATATAGGGACATTTTAAATAAAAATCGGATTAAAAATAAAATTAATTTCACAAAAAGTATTCACTCAAACAAGTTGATTCAAAAAGAATCTAGTTGTTTTTCTATTTTAAGAATCTTTTTCATAAAATTGACCCCCTCCACCATACGATTTCTTTTTTTTTCGAATCAGCCCACAAACTTAAGGTTTTTGAAGCATCTTATGCAAATCTTATGCAAATCGTATTCGTATGTACATACCTACAAAAAAGAATTCTTGAAGAGAAAAGCAGGATGGTTAGTGGGTACAGGCTAGTTATTTGGTATAATGAAGGAGTTCCTGGTAGAGTTTATGATAAAGTGGTGTCATATCTGCTACTCTGTTCTTTTAAAATGTTTATTTGGAACTATTTCTCAAAATGAGCTTTGTATCAAACATTTTAATAGGTATTTTGTATGGCTCTGGGGGGGGGGGCATTTCCCCCTTTGCCCCCTCTGTAAATACGCCACTGGTTATAGTACCTAAGTTATAACTAATAAATTTAAAATCTAACAGGCATACATACGTATATAGCATTTTAACTACATTTTTGCTTAGACAAACATTTCAATCCGAAATGTGCGATGTTTTATTCAAATAATTTCTTCACCACCCTGATACTTTTATACACCCACTTAAAGCCTCCTGCCTGCTGCTGCGCTGCCATCATCATATGACCAATAATTTGTACAAGAGTCCTCTCCACATTTATTGCTTTGGGCACAACACAAAAACTGCTTCAAACTCGCCTTGTTTAACCAGTTCTTTCTTCATCGCCAGGCCAGGCCATGCCAGAGCAAAAACAAAAACATTAAACATGAATTACCGAAGCATCACATGACATTTGAGATATTTTGCAACAATAACCGTTAACTATTATACATATGTACATATCTATGTACTTGCATCAGTCTCTTCATATCTTCGTACCTACCTCGACTATCTACTAAAGATATTTATAGATGAATTCCCATGACAAAATGAGATCTGCTCGTGATTGTCATGGATATTTTTGCATTAACGTTATAATCTGCTCATGTTTCCCCTTTCGATCATTTTATAATTAAAATTTTGCCATCAAAGTCCGTTTTGCAGTCATGTGACTACAAGTTTTACAAAAAACATACAAATTGTCTTCAATTGAATCTTCCATGCACACAGTGGATCAAAAAAGTCAGCGTACAAAAAAAAAAAAAAAACAAGCAAAATTCAAGTGAGTAGGTAATGAAATTAATTAATGTGTTTTGTATTTTATTTTCTTGAAATAAAGTCCATTCTCTTGTGGATTCAAGGCTATAAAGTAATTAAGTATAATATATTACAAATATAATGACATATCGTAGTCTTGCAGACATAAAATGCCTCCGCTAAGGAATTATACAAAGGATCAAAAGTTGTTAACTTGCAATTTCTTGCTACATTTGGCTTCTTGTCAAAAATTTGTATGGGATTTGACAGCAAGTTGTGTTATGTCGTACGACGTTTCTAGTTACCAAACAGATATATCATTTTGTGGAAACTGACAGATGCAAAATTGCAAATACGAAAAAGACGGTTTTATATTTTTAAAGAAGTTTGTGCTAAATTTTGATATTTAAAGTGGAATTTTAACTACAATAATCTTGATATTTATATGTAGGTATATAAAGGGTGATTTTTTAGCTGGTTTGGTTTTGGCAACACTGGTTTTGCAGCTGACGTGTGTTTAGTACCTTGTGTCACTGTCAAACAGCTTCAGTTTGGTTTGCAATTTAACCATGGATCGTCTTACAAATGAACAACGCTTGCAAATTATTGAATTTTACTATCAAAATTCGTGCTCGGTTCGAAATGTTCATCGCGCGCTGCTTGTGTTCAGCGATGAGGCTCATTTTTGGTTGAATGGGTACGTAAATAAGCAAAATTGCCGCATTTGGAGTGAAGATCAGCCAGAAGCATTGCAACAGCTACCAATGCATCCCGAAAAAGCCACTGTTTGGTGCGGTTTATGGGCCGGCGGCATTATTGGGCCTATTTCTTCAAAGATGATGCGAATCGCAGCGTTACTGTCAATGGTGAACGCTACCGAGCGATGATAACAAACTTTTTTTTGCCCGAAATGGAAGTTCTTGACTTGCATGATATGTGGTTTCAACAAGACGGTGCCACATGCCACACAGCACGCGAAACAATGGCGCAATTGCGAGGCGAGTTTGGTGAACAGTTAATTTCACGTTTTGGGCCGGTCAATTGGCCGCCTAGATCGTGCGATTTGAAACCATTAGATTATTTTTTGTGGGGGTATGTCAAGGCTAATGTCTATAGGGACAAACCCGCACTGGAAGCCAACATCCATGCATTCATTCGTGAGATACCGGCCGATATGTGTGAAAGAGTATGCCAAAATTGGACTCAGCGGATGGGCTACCTGAGACGCAGCCGCGGTCAACATTTGCATGAAATTATCTTTAAACATTAAATTGCAAGGTTCAAACTATCGATTCAAATAAATATTTTATTCATTTTTTCGAATTTTTTGTGTTTTTTTTTAAAAAAAGTTCTAAACCTCTTAAAAAATCACCCATTATTTGGAGTTTGATTTAAAAAAAAAGGTAAACAACAGTCAAATTCCACAAAGTGATAATTTTCTATTTTCACAATAACTTGGTGAAGAGCTTTGTTTTCATCAAATATTTGACCAAATGAAATGTTCTATCTCACTTCAATTTCATATAGGAATAAAGGAACAATAGTTTCCTCTCTTTTTGTACCTAGACCGAATCTGTAAAAAAAAGTGTGTACCAAATTTGTTTTGATACACTGTAGACACCTACTTGTTCTGATCCAATCGCGACTTCCCAAACGCAAATTAATTAATATCTTCTCCAATTGATCTCCATCGACCACTGCTGCATACCTACCGCCACGCTACTCCGCGCCAGCCGCGCCGTCCACTGGCCCTTTCCCTATCAGACTCAACTCAATGGTGTTTCGGTTTTCGGATAACATTTCAATAAACAAAAGAAAAAAATAAGATAAGGAAAATCGAAAGTGAAACACATGGTGGCAGTGTGGCACCGAACGAAAGCAAAGGCGGTAAACGAAGATTGCGCCGAGCAGTGCGGCCTCCATGTTGGACTTTGTACCCCTCGACATCGACAATATCTTGGAGCTTGAAGTGTTTCGGCGGCGTTAATGTTTACTTGGTCTTGCTGTGCGGGTCCAATAAGAGAAGAGTAAACAAAAAATTGATCTCTAGCCATGCTTTCATCACGTGCTCTGCCCATAGCTCTAAACTGAACTCCTCGAACGAATGCGATCACTTGAGTCATCACGAGATGGGAAGGCAATTATTTATAACGTCGTCGATTGGTGTTGTGCTTCGGCCGTCGCGTCGCTTCGCCGTCGTTGGTTATGGTAGCTTGGGGCTGTGCTGTGGCCTGTGGAGTGTGGGTAGGTATGGATTTGTATGTAATTTTGAGAGCTGTTATGATAGCTTCTATTTTTATGTTGGCCTCTTTTCAATTAAGAATAGTGAGGTACATACATAGAAGGCTCACATGGAGAGCTGGAACCTGGAAGTTCGTAAACTGTGTGAAGATTAAACTATAATGACTTGCTAATTGGTGCAAAATTATTATTATAGGTAGGTAAGTACTGTTATAGAGGTTATAATCTACATGGATGATGGATAGAAGATTGAAGTTAGGTTAAGTTTATTTATGGCGGGAATTTGAATTTAAATTTAAAAATTTTCACTTTTATAAAATGGAGAAACTTTAAAGGAAGAATTTGAAAACTTTTTATTGCGCGCTTGCTATTGCATACGAAAAGAGTTAAATCCGAATCCGAAATAAATGAGACATAAAGATCTGAAAATTATAGTACCTTTAGAATTTGCGGAAGGGTGAAAAATCTTTAAAGAGAAACAGTGATTATCTTTATTATCCGCGGAACTTTGAGTTTTATTTTATTCAATGATTAATTATTAGGTTGGTACATAATATGCATATTAACATAGTGTCAACTTTGACAACATTATAGTTAATTTAAGAAGATGTCATGTTGTTTGAATATAAAATTCTTCTAAATATATCAATATTTGATACATTTTTACATGGCCGCATGTTTTATTTTAACCAACTGTGTGCTATTTTAAAATTGTATCTTGTAAATTTCAACAATAAATTAACATATGACAACAACTTTGACAGTGTTATAGTAGATTTAAGAAGATGTCACGTTGTTTTAACATAAAATTCTTGTTAATACAAATATTGGACGCATTTTGACATGAAATTGGTTATTTTAACCAATGTAGATTTATTTTAAATTTTACTACGTAGACCTATCGTTTCATGTAGTAATTTTTTTAATTGTTTAACTGGTGAACATAACCTCTAGTCTTGTGTTAAATTAGCCCCATAAATTAATCACAAACAATAACTAATTTAAATTTAGTCTGATCGGATGATATCCGAATCACCTAAATCTGTGATGGACAGTGTGCACACGCGGAAGTATTTACCGCAGGCTGTGCCGAATTCAATATTGGTGCCGCTGTCTGTAGTGCTGGACTTCTGTCTTTGCCAACATGGCGTAGTACTCAATCTCAGATTTCCTCAGAGCCAGAGTGTTGCTGGCAATAAGAACCAATTTGACTTTGCCTTGACGAAGTGCCTTCAAAGTTTGTTTGTAACCCAAGCAGTATTTGCCCGATTTCATCACCAGCGCCAAACGCGAGTTGGTGGAATCCAAAGCCTCTTTGTTTCTTGATTGCAACCATTTTGAAATTAACTTTTTTTAAAAACTATAAAACAAATCTCCAGTGACGGATACTTGAAAAAAAAATTGCTGTTCTTTTAAATATTAGTTACCAGATCATCTTGTTGGTGTAAAAAATTAAACCGTATAGTTTAGTCTACTTTTTATCTAATAACATTGTTGAATTTCTCAATGAATAGATTGTTTAAATGTTGCATTAAATTAAAATGTACATATATACCTAGGTAAACATTTTGTAAGGATTTTACGTGAGTTAAGATTAAGGCAAAACATTTTCCTTCAGTAGATTGAAATTTCACTTTGGCATGCTAATTCATTCCTGTTCTCCTGCAGGTTTAACATTATAAATATTTAGGCTTAGTCTGACAAGGAATCATGTAAACTACACTGAAAAAGTTTACTAAAGGTACAGTGTGCAATCCTAATTCATCTTTTCGTTCCCGTAATGCGCAAGCGTTACAAAGTCTATTTGACCAAAATTACTGAATTAAACGATCCATATATAGATCGATTTCTGTAAGAAGTTAGTAGTCAGTCTCCAAATAAATTTAACGAAATTCCATACATTAATGACAGTAAATAATAACAAAACTATTTTCAGCCTTGTAAACTACTTATACAAAAATTACTCGTTAATCCACCTACTTAGGTATTTAGTAAGCTAGTTAATAACTAGTTATTAAACGTCAATTAACTTTAATTTTCTTTTATTAATAAGATTTCATACTTAACTCACTGACACTAAAGATTATTCGTGATTTATTTGCGTTTATTATAACGCCCAACTAACAATTTAACTAAACAAGCTATTTTCAGACTGCTATAAAAACAATAAAAGGCCTTATGCAAGTAATTTTGGCGCACATTACGCAAGCTATATAACTGCTATAAGACCTTTGTTGACAGGTGTTACAGCAGCAAATAGCTTTTCATTAAATGCAATTAGCTTGGCTCAGATGGTTATTTTATGACAGTTCTAATACTAATAGCTTGCTTTGGAAAGTTTGCCTTATACAAGCTCTATACAAGCTATTACTTGACAAATTCGAAAAATTGGACCTTATACAAGCTAAATTGTTAGTTGGGGGGTTTGAGGTTAAAGTATTTACATTCCAATAACATATTTCCGATTTTGGTTACATATATTTTGGTTATAAATAATATAAATCAAAAATCACAAAAAAAAATAAAACCAAAGAAAATAAAAGCAAAACTGAATTACTAATTATCTCTAGAGCAATTCTGACTAAAAGGATAATTTCAACACAATATTAAAAACACCCTCCAGAAAAAAATGTATTTGTTATATTAAATCCTCAACCCCGCACTCAAATTATCTATACTTACTCGTATATACGTTTAAGGTTGGATAACTTTTCAATATCAATAAACCTTTATGATGGTAACAACCACCCAGCTGGGTTCTTTTCTGTCAAATTAAATTAAGAATTTGCTTTAAAGACAAAACTTTATATTCTGTCTTTTGTGTTCGATTCAGTGGCGTAGATAGCAAAAGTATATATCTTTTCGGGGATGGAGAATAATCTTTTTTATGATTTAAAAGAAAGTGACTGAAATTTGGAAAATTTTACATCAAGAAAACTTATGCTTAAAATTCTATTTTAGCGCTACTTTTTTTCATTAATAAATCATATATCAACTTTTTATCTGTTGAAACTGCATATAAAAATTGAAAATTTGGAGCCCTAATGCAAGTTAATAGCTTGCGCCGTTTTTTGTTTAATTACGACTTCAAAATATGATGGATTGACCCTTGTTTCATTGTGGTTGAAAAAACAGCAAGTACCTCAAACTTCACAGTGGAGGTGTCAACACATGCAATAACACACATTATTTGATAAGATATGCCAATTATAACAGTTTTGGTTTATAAATTACTGCTTATGCCCTCCGCCGGTGGGCATACTTCAGGCACCCAGAGTGTTTTTTCAAGTCACGCGAAGCGAGCTAACGTACGCCCACTTTTAATGGCAAAAACTGTTATAACTGTTATAAATTGGAATGTCTCTAGTCTCGTCGGTTTTGTTATGGAAGAGACTAAAGAAATGCCAATTTATAACAGTAGTAACAGGTTTTCGTATCATTAAAAGTATATTATGAACTATGCAATGCGCTTCGCGGGGCTTGTAAAAAGAAAAACTATGAGTGTCCGAAACAGCCCACTGGCGCGGAGGGTCTTAGGCTTCCGCATCGCATAAACAGTAGGTACTTTTATAAACAAAACTGTTATACAAATTGGCATGTCTAGCTTCACTTCCGTTTAATATAATTTAACAAAAAATCTGCAAAATCCTGTTGTGGTCCCATGGGCTAGGTGAAAATTGTTATGCTAACTTCACAGACGTCACCTGTATACAGGACTTAAACACGCTATCGACCCCTTCACTACCGACTACCGCTATAGTTACCTACGCCACTGCTTCAGTAATATAATATTAGTTTTTCATTCTAAATAAATAGGTCATTGTAAGTCTTAAGCAATATTCTATTCTCTAGAGCTTGATTGACTAATACGAAGCTACAGTTAAGTATATAGCAAAAACGGGTAACGTATCCTGTCCTTCCCAGCATTTAATGTGAAACTGAGTTTTTCTATCACAATCTTGTGTGCTGTGTGTGTTATGTTTAAGGTACAGTTAACACTTTGGAATGAATTTTATGAAACTTAGCGAATAGTAAAATAAAATAAAATGTTTAATAAACAAAGAAGAAACATAATTAAATTTTCAAAAGAAAAAAAAATCAAAAAAGTAAAAAGTCGTTCTCAAGATATTTTTCAAAAGTATTGAGCTCTCGCTCAGTTATAGGAGCAAACGTGACTGATTTCTTATTCTTTTTACTGAAGGTCGTTTTACTGAACACATATGTATCTCACTCACACAATAGAAAGCATTTTTATGCTGAATCAGGCACTATACTCTGTCCAACAAAAATTGGCAGTGTAGGCAAGATAGGACGTTTGCCTCTCAAGCTGGCTACCGTGGATTGCTTAAATCAGTCCTTCATTAAGGCTTTCACAGGGTTGTCGTAGTGTACACGATAACACTCATCATTAAAAGCTTTTTCTTAAAGCTCGAAAATCAAAAGCACCGTAACAGAAACTCAAGGCAAAAAAGCTGAACGAATTACCAAATGAACAAGGGTAACTCTGAATGCACATCAGGCAGCAGGCAATCGCCATTGGCTACAGCAATTTAGTGCACACTGCACATGCACACTCAGATGTGCTTTGAATAGGACGTTGGGTTTGTGTCAGATGCTATTGGAAATTCACGGGTGGGCAAACACTTTTTGTGAAGGAGTTAAAATATGGCACTCTACTGATTTTGAAAAAGCTTTCGCATAAGACGTGTACTGCCTATTTTTGTTGGAAAGAATATAAGTGCTTTACTGAAAGTACGACAGGTAGATTTAATGTGCGTAAAAAAGAGAAGGGTATATACTATAGATTCCACCCAAAATCGACCGATCCGCCGAATTCAAATAATATCCTCGGATTCAGCATGAAGAGCATTGAGGCGTGAAATAGGGAAGGGTAGATTGAAATGAAAGAATTTTTCTTCATCGTATTTAGTATAACGAACTTGAGTAAAAAGACCATGTAATCAGGCACTCAAAACAGACACGACTAAAGCTACGATTAGACGGTCAACGCAAATGATTGACGAGTTGATTCTTTGATGGCAGAATGACTTAAAATACTGTCCCAAAGTTGCTAAGTCGTGTTTATTTTACGTCATTCTGACGTCAGAGAGGCAATGGGAAGAGAGAGACGGAGCCGCAACTGGAACTGCAGCCGGTCAAGCTCTCAAAATATTAAATACACACCAATTCAATTTTACGAACACAACGCAACGTAGCTGCAATGAGAGCTGCAGCCGCAGCTTGAAGAATTCACCAACTTAAAACCTTTGCGTGCAGCACTTTTCACGATTAAATATTTCCGATATAATGTCTCGAAAAAAATTATAAATTAAGAGAAAATATATCAGAATTAAAATAAAAAATACAAAGAACTAAACCTGTGCAACCACATTTTTCATGATTTTTCTTTTAAATAAATAAAAGTCTGCACAGCTGCGTTGTTCGCACGTAACAAAAAATCACTTAAGTCATACTGTTTGCTCCATTTGCAGCATTCTATTTCTATTTTGTTCAGGGAGTAAACTAACAGAGGACTCTGAATACTTCCATTTCTGCACGTGGCTACCTGACTAAAATGTTCGAAATCCACTCACTATTTTTACTTGCTTTATAGGGCAAGTATTGTGGTTTCGTATAAAAAAAAAATTTCGAGGTTATAATCAAAACTATTAACACCTACAATGATCGTGTGGTCAGAAAAAGTGGGTTTCGTCATGCCGTCTGTCATTCTGTGCATCCGTGCGTCCATGCGTCTGTGCGTCGACTGTAATTTGAGCTAGAGTCTGAACAGTTGGGCTCAAATTTAGTACTGAACATTTTTATGTGTTTCCCTAGAGGGGAACAATATTGATTTGTTTTACTTAATTTTCTCGAAATTGGCTCAAAAGAATTTGATTAATCTTTGTGCCTCGAATGATCAAAGTAATATTGTAAGAAAACTAGGTTTAAGTTTTTTTTTTAAAAAAAGAACTCACATAATGAAAATAGTCGTTCTACGTTTTTTTGAAAAAGAAAATGGGCTTATTTTTGGATAATTCGCCTAGGTATATCTTTTCAATGGTTCCACCAATTTCGTCGTAATTAAGCAATCTGGTTTTCACAAATTTTCAATTTTAAATTTAAAAGTACAGTGGTGGCTCAGTATAACGAATGCCAATATAACGAATGATCGATATTACGAACACTTTTTTTAAGTCCATTAGGTATTCTATATAACGAACAAATAACGAATTTCAGTAAATAAAAAAGCAAAATTCTACAAACAAATAGATTCATATAACGAATATATAAAATAAATTTGTAAAGCAACTCGTGACTGTAAATGTGTTAATATCTATGTATCTTTATGATAAAATTAGAAGATACATACAGAATTTTCCATAGCTGAAATTTTTTTTTTCGTGTTTTGTTTTATGTCCAACTAATTCGTCTTCGTTTATGTAAAAAGATGCTCAAATGTTCGTTCGCTATGTATAAAAATGTAACGGATTTGCAAAATACCGTGTTACTTTCTATTTATCTAAGGATTTGTAAGAAAAAAGTATTCGATATAACGAATTTTCGATATAACGAATGCACTCCGGACATTATATGATTCGTTATACTGGACAACCATTGTACCTATATTTTTTTTTTAACAGAAGCGCGTTCGAACTCGCGTGATTATTAAAACTTATTTAACTCCCAGAGTCGCGTTCGTGGCTGCGTTTCCATTGCATTCACTTTAACGAGATTTTATGTGTTTTAACTTTGACAGGTGCGAAAGCGCTTCTGTTAATTGTGTTCAGCCAATTATACTCCTTAAATTCACACATCTATGACCTTTTCATAAAGGAAGCAATTATGAAAGCTGAGTTTAATTTTCAAATTGAAATAAATTGATTTTTCGAATTCACCAAACATCAAAGACCTCCCCCCTCCCCCTCTATGGAACACACAAGCGTGATGCGGTTGAAATTGCAATAGCGAATGTCTTTATTGTGATGAATGGTTGCATGCAACAGGACAAGTTATCATTCCTGGAAATTTATTGTCCAATCAAAGAAAAAGTATCTTTATTCATCGTATCCATGTCTCTCTCTCTCTCTCTATAGATATGTGCATAACATTTTGTTTTTCTTTTATTTTCTAATAATGCATGGGAAAGTTTTCAGCTGCGAGGATGAAGGGAATTCATAAAAAAAAAACATTTTCTCTGTTTCTCATAAAATAAAAAATGCCGGAAAAAAGCGATTTTCTGGAGCAGAAAACTACACTCGAATGCAATTTCACTTTTGTCCGCCAGAGAGGCACTTTGTTCACTTAAATATAAATGATTTGTTTTTTTTTTTTATTTTTCTCTTTTCCACAGAAATGGCATGTGGATGTAATTTGTGATAATGAGCAGCACAACCAGAATATACTATGGAGAAAAAAACACAAAAGAAGGGGTCAACTTCAACTCTTGGATTGGAAGCCCTGCTGGCTCTGTCTTGGTCTCGGATGCAACATGCAAAAGCAACAACACGACCGACATGGTCGGATAAGATTTCCTTTTAAGTGCACCCAGCTTTGTCTATGTTCCATGTTATAGCGAGACACGTGCGTCATATTGATGAGGTGAATTAGGTATATAGTTTCTTCATAGACGTTTTAAGTTCAATATAGAGTAGATTTTTCTTTTGTTGTTTTAACTTTCAAGTTGTTGTCAGTACCAATATAAATTTAATTTTATGCATTCAGCGGTTTAAAATTTCATAATAACAAACCCAAAAAGGACATCTTAAAGGTCATTTCACATTTTTTGTGAATTTATCAAAAACACAATGTTCAAAGCTGTGGTATATATGATTAAGTATATCTAACATGTTTATTGCTCATTTCAATGGAGAACATTAAATTTGACACCATCTGTTGTGGCACTCAAAATTAATTGTTTCAATTTATGACCGCAATATTGTATATGACAATGAATGAAAATAAAATAATTGCGAATGCTTTAAATAAACCCATCGTCGCAAATTTCAGAAAAAAGATAAGTGAACCGACATTTAAAATTTCCAAATTCAAGGGCGTTCATATATTTTCAATCTATATGTATTTTTTCTCTTTTGCAAAACATATTCTGCCAAAAAATATTGACGAAGTCTTATTTTATACTGTGGCACCTTGATAGGTCTAAGCTTGGAATGGAAAGATATAGTCAGGGCCAGGGAAAATTTTGTGATACCCAATTGGAAGAATGCCCCCATAAGCAGGGGCAGCGCCTTTTACTTCCCCTTAAGACGAGAAGACTTAGGAAAGAAGTCATGGCCTTTCGGAATGCAGGTAAGCGAGCAACCTATGTATAGTCATAATCCGCTCCAAGGGCAGATAGAAAACATAATGCTGATCTGTTTCCTCTTGTCCTCGGAGGACATAGTATACCTATACCTACCTTATAGAAAGCTTAAATTCTATACATTATCTTCGACCATCAAAACCTTGCAGGGTTACCGCCGGCCGTCTTAATTTAAAGAGTGTGCTGGGTTTTCGCTTTCTTTTAAATGGGGGGAGGTAGAAAAATCGATAAAGTTTTATTAGTAAAAATTAATGAATAAGTAGAAAATTCAAAAAAGAATCTAAGAATCGATATGTGAACGTTTAAATGTGAAAAAACGGTAAATTAGACGTTTAAATTAATAATTTGCGATAAACCATGATATCCAACCTAACTGCTTGAACACAATAGAATTCTGTAACTGGAATTGGAGCTGCAGCTGCAATAGTTGTCAAAAAGTGTCGTACGTACTTTGTCCACAATGCAGTTGTACAGCTTTCTGACATTGTGACTGCAGAAGCACTGATATCTAAATGTAACACGAGGGATTGAAGACAGCTTGAAAATTATTTCAACCCCTATATAAACACTCATCGAATTCAATATTTTGACAGCTAGTCCGGCTGCAGCTCCGTCTGCATTGTGTTCGGCAGTATTAATGTTTGGGTGGTGGTAAATTTTATATATGTGGAAAGGTAATAATAGAAATATTTAATGCATGCTTGAGGAATTTTTGATTTACGTGTTATTATTTGCGTAAAGACTTTTTGGAAAACACACATTCTTCTAGAACAATATCTAATAGTTTTTGATTTGTATGCTTTTTTTAAGGGATATCTAGGTAAGTTGTTTAAAAATCTAAAATTTGAAAGTTATGATGGAAAATATTAGTTTTTCTGATTTTTTAGTGTAAAATTTAGATTTACTAGACATCTCACAGCAGGGCAAAATACATTAAAAATTGGTATAAATTCTAAATTTGTAGAGGCAGGAATCTGAATTTTTGTACGTTTGCTTCTGAGACCTGTATACCTACCTATATTGAGATTTTTCCAAGCCCATCCCTTGCCACTCACATTAAACACCAATTTTTATATGTGTCAATTTTTATGTATCTATATAGGGTGTTTTCGACTTGTCACTTTACTTTTAGAAATGATTCTTGAAGATTTTTTTTTTTATAGAAAAAATCGTATGGGAGGGGGATCTATTTCCTTAACTTTCCTAAACATTGACTCAAAATCGATATAAACATATTAAAAATAATGGCAATACCTACTTGGGTACTACATTATGTTATATAGAGTTTATATTAAAGTCAAAAATTTGTAGATATATTTTTATTTAATACCTACATTTATCTTAACTAACCGGTTTCTTGTCAATTTTAAGTCAAACACTGGTTTTAGATCTTTTAATTTTTGCATAAATTGAAAATCACAAAAATTAAGAAAACTACAAAAGTTGTAGCATAATATTGCAAGTGTTGCCATTGTTGTTGTCAAATTTTTCATCCATTTTGAGTTTTATTCATTTTTGTTTTTATAAAAATACCTTTCCTTCCCTTGAATTAAAAAAGGAGATTATTTTAAAGGAACTGTCAATATAAAGACAAATTAGAAAATTCTGAAAACACGAAAAGTGCAGAAAAAGTAGTGAAATTTTTTTGACGGAGTCACACTTTTTAATGACATACATATACAGGGTGATTTGCATACGGTGTGACAAAAAGCTAGGGCGTGTAGGTTGGGTTGAGACAAGAAAAAAAATCGTATTGGAGGGGGATCTTTTTCTCCTCGTTTAGCCAGGAGGGGCAATTTTTTAAAAAAAATGACTTAAAACAGAAACAAAAATATTAAAAATAATATAATAATACAATTCTTTGATACACCTTTTTGTAAAGTCAGAAATCTCTTCTTTTATTGTGTTTTTAAATAAAGTTGTTTGAAGGAATAGTTTTTGGAAAATTAATTTTCAAACTCAAAATTACGAAACAAAAATTGAAAAAATTTTGTTCAAACTTATTTTGTTCAGAATTTTACGTCGTTAAGTAGTATTTTCCATCAACCCCTTACAGGATTGTCGCAATCTTGAATTAAAGAATTAAATTAGTTTTCGAAAACAAAAGCCGTATTTTTGATTTTTGACAAGAAAAGTGGGTTTTTATAATTTTGAAAATATGACATTTTTTATATTTCGAATATTTGCTTGTGTATTTCTTTTAGCCAAACTTTTTTTCTGTTTTCTTTTAGTAAACAAATATAAATGGACTCGTTAAATATGAAAATGTGTGTTAAAAAATATTATACAATACATAATTTTGTAGAATTAATACTTAGTGTAAAAAATGTTTGAGGCGCTTTTTTCAATAAAATTAAAATACATATAGATATAAATGTAATTCGTGAAAACGAACCTAAATTCAATTCAATATAGGGGCAACCCTGCAAGGAAAGTCGAATATTGGAACTTAAGGTATTTTCTCTAAAGAAGTTAAGAAAAAGGCCTTCGCCAATGATATATTACAAATAAAGCTACAGAGCTGAGCTCAAATTTATTTACTCTCCATTAAACTTAAATACGCCATTAAAATAAAGTTGAATTATCAACTTAACTATAGTTGATTCCATAACCTAACTGTTCATTTAATTTAATATATGATTTAGATAAACAACAAAATACTTCTTTTAAAAGAGTCTTTTAGCACAAATGGAGGTTTAATGAGGCGTTCCTATTAATTCACTCTCAATTAGTTTTGACAATCAGGTAGAATGATGGATAACACAAACCGACAAAAATTTAAACCGGATGTTTTTGATGTAGGTACTGCAGATTCCAAATCTGACCTTGAAATCGTTCCATAGTGCAGCGTTTTTCAGATGTGCAATTTAAAAACTCGAAAAACAAAGATTAGAATTTATAGAAAACCGTTCTTGATAGACTATTGTTGAAGTTTAAAAATGAGTATAAAAATATTCCGTAATGTCTGTTTTTTTTCAAGAAGGTAGTTTAAAGTTTGTTGGATTTTTACCTAACCATATACAGTTCCTGATTACAAGTAAACTTAACCTCATTTAGGGCTTAAATGACAAGTCCAGTCACAATAACAAAGCATTTACATTTAAGGGAGCCAATTAAAGTGAGTCATTTATAACTAATATGGGATGTGAATGAATAGAAAACTTAATGGAGTGTTCTTAATTATTTTATTTTATATTTATTTTTTTTAAATATTAGATTTAGTTTAATCGACAAAATCTAGTTTTTAATGGAGCGTGAATAAATTGCCTTAATATGGACAATTTTAATTTAGAATTTTGCTCTATCAACACACGCAATTTCAAGAGGTAAACTGAACTTTTATTATTAATAAACCTCATGAATTGTCTCTAAGCAATTTGAATAAACAAGCTCTTTCATTTATTATAATTCTCCACAACACGTATAAGTAATATCGTCTCATTTACCAGCCAAGTTGTCAAATGCCATCTACGAAATGTGCTAATTGAAATAATTTTTTTGTACATAAGTACTCGTATGTATATTCAACTTGCTTTGAAATAATATTAAGCAACTAGTGGGCGACACACGCAATTCCATTTCAATGACTACCTTTATTACATGCAAATATAGTTTTTCATTGTAGAACCTTTTTTTTACGTAAAGATATAGAAAAATAAATTCATTATTTTCATTCACACAGCCCAAGCCAATCCCCTCTCAGAAAAAAAAAAAAAAACAATCTCGACACCAATAGAGAGAAGCCTTTCAAAATACGATTTATTTTATTTGTTATCGAAAGAATTTTCCTCTCCATTAAATCTACCCTCAAAAACAAACTATCAAGGTTATTCTCCAAATATTTTGGGCCTGGGTCTTGGTCTGATTCTGATAATATTTATGCTTTTGTAGGTTTTGTGGCAATTATTCAGAGAGTAAGAGTGTTGCCGTTTATACACTTAAAAAAAAAAACAAATATTTTAGTAGCAATCTTCATTTGTATTTTTGATGTGTAAACATCTATATGGTGGTAGAGTGAAAAAAAAACGTGAGCGTTCGTGTGCAACGTTACTTCGTGCAACGTTACGGTGTGCAACGTTACGATCTGCACACTAGGATGGGTGCGTTCAGTGAAAAAAATCTTAAGATCCCCTTCAAGCAAAAACAAGTCCGTTTTGGATCCGCGCACGTTGATGTTTACACATATTAACCGTGATTCCCGGCACTCACACAATTTTTTTTTTGTTTCTGTCCTTATACGTTAGGTTAAGGTGACGGCCAAGCAGGAATACTTGACAACTTAGACCATGAGTTCGTTCTTTGTGATACCTCAAGATTCTAGGAACTTTTCTTCTTACTCGTTGAGCCAATTGGAGCTCCTTACGAATCATGTGTGAGATGACTTATGTCAATATTTCGACGGTTAAAGTGCAGGACCTCGTAAGTCGAAAAACTCAAAAAATTGAAATGGAAAAAAATCTGAATAATCAGAGCCACCTTTTGGCATTTTCAGCGTAGGTAACAATATTGTACAGATTAATAGATAGCTCAGATCAATTTATTTGTTATTTTTTTAATTTTTAATAATTGATTTAAAAGTTTTTTCTTTATTTCTGAAAAACGACTTACGAGTTTCTGCACTTTAACCGTCGATTTGCCAGATCACTATAGAGGATCATCGTAGTAGTAATCTCCGAGATGGAGTATAGGTCGAAGGTATAGAGTAGGACAAATGCATAAAAGGTGAGCTTCTGCAGAAATAATTTTAAAATACTCCAAGCCTCGTTGCGTGCTTGGCTTTTAAAAAGTGTCCGGTAATGACATCTATACACCTATTACCGAGTCGATGTGCATTCTGTATAGAGATATTAAACTCTTGGAGCGCTTCATAGCGCTGGACATATCTGTTTTGACGCAACGCAGGCGGTGATGTTTTTCCACGTATATTTGCCTCATTTGGTAAATTAGATAGTATTGTTCCACTTTTGGTGAGTTCGTCAGCAATTTCCTGGAATGTCCCTATGGCCTGGCACCCAGCAGAGGTTAATATTAAACTGCTATGCCATCTCAATGACAGATGATCGACAGTTAAGGGCTGTTATAGAGTTCATAGAAATACAGTCCAGGGTGTGTTTTCTTTAAGCCAAGACAGTACTTTTTTTGTCCCAAAACACGCTTCAGTGATTGGGAAGCCGAAAGGAGAGACTTAAATTCATCCTGTCTGAGTATCTATACACACCCCTACCAACTCCGTCACTAGTTTTTGATCCGTCAGTGAGAAATAGATTGATTCATCTTTCAGAAATGCCAAATCCTTCCAGATAGATCTGGAAGGTATGATAACCTAAATTTTTTTTTTTCGAAATGTAACTGTGGAATGGTGTAGTCAATGCTACTTTAAAGTGTAACTTATTATTAATTTATTAGTCCACTGCAGTGAGGAAGCTTAAGTGCCTGATTACATGGGTCTTTTTATTGAAGGTCGTTTTATTGATCTCGTGATTACTCGGTGAAGAAAAATCTTTTCATTTCAATCTACCCTTCCCTATCATCATCATCGTCGGCTCGACAACCGGGGTCCGATCCTGGCCTCCTTCAACAAGTCTCTCCACCCATCCCGGTCTCGAGCCGCCGCCATCCAGTTGCGCACCCCAAGGCTCCGGGCGTCCTTCTCTACGCCATCTCTCCAGCGCAAGCATGGTCTACCACGCTGTCGTCTACCATAGAATGTACCACAAAGAACTTTCCGAGTAGGTTCCTCTTCGCTCATGCGAGCTAGGTGCCCTGCCCACCGGAGTCTACCGAGCTTAATTTTTGTCACGATATCCGCTTTAAGGTAGATTGCATACAATTCATTATTGTACCGTCTCCGGAATCGTCCTTCCTCACGTATGGGGCCAACAATTCAACTTAAGACTCTTCTCTCGAACGCGGCTAAGAGGTTGGAGTGCCTTTTGCTAAGCACCCAAGTCTCGGATCCATATGTGAGTACTGGCAGCACCATGGTCCTGTACAGCAGCAGTTTTGAAGTTATGGTCAGATTTCTGGATTTGAAGAGCTTTAACAGACTATAATAGGCTCTGTTGGATTTGAGAAGCCGCCCGCGTATTTCTTCTTCTATGTTGTTATCGGCTGCTACTATTGACCCAAGGTATTTAAAGTTGCACCACTTCAAATACGTGCTCCGCTACCTTGTTTGTTTGACCAACTGTTCCTCTCGCATTCGACGCCACCATGTACTTTGTTTTACCTTCACTAATGTGCAGCCCCAGATTTTGTGCCGCCTGCTCGATCTGGATGAAGGAATCATGTACAGCTTGCTCGGTTCTTCCGATGATGTCGATGTCGTCTGCGTAAGCCAGTATCTGGCTGGACCTGTTGACGATGGTCCCTCTTGTTGCCGTGCCAGTCACGGATTGCTTTCTCCAACGCAGGCCAAACCATCCCCTTGTCGGTGTCCATTAAAGATGTTGATTTGTTTGGATAGCAATCCGGCTATTTTTACTTGGCTTGTTACGTTGGCCATGGTCAACCTACATAGTCGTGTCAATTTATTTGGGATGCCGAATTCTCTCATGGCTTTGTAAAGTTCTACCCTGGCTATGCTATCGTAGGCGGCCTTAAAGTCTATAAACAGATGGTATGTTGGGATGTTAAATTCTAGACATTTTTCCATCGCCTGCCTAAGGGTAAAGATCTGATCAGTTGTTGATTTGCCTGGAATGAAACCACACTGATATTGTCCGATGATGGTTTTAGCGTATGGGGTTATCCGGTCTTGTAGGATAGAGGAGAGTATCTTATAGGCGGTACTCAAAAACGTGATACCTCTATAATTGCTGCACGTTGTGACATCTCCCTTCTTATGTACCTATGGGGCAAATTATACCCTTCCCTATCGCACACCCTTAAAATCCATATGTATCTCACTCCCACGTTTCATGCTGAATCCGAAAATATTAAATGAAACTGGCGCATCGGTGAAATTTGCGCTCTTCAGTAAAACGACCCATGTAATCAGGCACTAAGGCTTGAAGCCGTTTGTTTGGCAAATATATCAAGTGGACTCACGGACGCACAGATGCACATATGCACAGACAAAAACAGCTTTTCCGTCATTGTTCTGTTAAGTTTGTTTAAAACCACAAATTTTTTTTTTTTGTCTTAAAAATGAAAACAATACTCTTACCCTACAAAAGTGGTACAATATTTTTACTTTCACTACCTACTTTTGTAACATTATGGCAACTTTGACCGAATTTTTAAATTAAGCTAAAAATAAATCAAACAAAACAAAACAAAAACCGCAATATGAGTGTTTGTATATCGAAATCGAATTTTCTTCCCAGGAAATAATAAAGTCAACAGGTCTACGACCGCGTAAAAGCAATTGTGACTGGTATATTCGAGGCACATGAAAACGGGCAATAAAAAAATTTAAAAGTTAAAACAAAGTTGTTTACAACGCATTTAGTAACAAATTTTATAATTTTGATTATAAAAACCAAATATATTTAGTTGAAAGATAAGAAAAAAAAATTGCAAAAAAAAACAACAAAAAAGAATCTAGGTATGTTTGTTTTTAAAAATAGACACAAAGGTGCATACGAATTTTAATGAATCTTATGATAGGAGCACGTTTTAAATTTAGTTAAATGTACCTACAAATTAATCACTAAGACAAAATGTCTCTTTTGTGGATTACTTTTTTTTTTTTTATTTTTATTATTGTTTTTATATTTAATTCAATTTACTATTTATTATGGGATTTGTGGAGTTGCATTTTCTTTCAATTAGAATTTTGTCTTTGACAGTATGACTGACCGCTTATAAACCGTACAGGGTTTCTTTCATTAGTATGTAAATACATTTTGTAAGAGAAAAATAATAAATAAAATCGATAATATCTACAAACTAGAAAAAAAGGGTAGGTGAATCGATTATATAGCCCTTTAAAGTTGTTATTTATTTATATACAGACACAGACATATTGCATATTAAGCTTATATACTTACTCGTACAAGTTGAATGCCACAAGTAAAATAGATAGAACCACTTTGAATTTGAAAAACTTTTAAATACCATTAATCTTAAATAAATTTTCATTTTTTTAATTATTTTATTGGTATAAGTATCAATTGTGTGTATTGGGTCGTATTCATAGCAATAGGGTTGTAGAAGAATACAATCTTATGTGAATGCAGTCTTGAAAAATCATCCAATAAATTTAATTATTACATTCATTAACTTCATTCATTCATTCATTAAGACGTCAAATTGTGCCATCGCTATTCGTTTGAGATAAAATAGATTGCAATCATTTTTTCCACATTTATTTTAAAGCAATCAAATGAATGCAATCTCTTGGGAATACATGCATTCTTTTGCCTACCCATCGCACTCTTCTTGAGCCTATTTTTGGACGTAATGTTGAAGTACAGAGATTCTTTTTAGAATTTTCTCTTTTTTTTTATTTTTTTCTTTACAGCAATGGTAGGCACATGTAGGAACACAATTTCCCACACGTAAGGATTTTCGCAATTGACACTAAAGGAAAATATTTATTATAAAAAGTTACTTGTTAATTAATTTATTTACTCCTTGTTCATTTACATTTTTTACAACTCGCAATGATTTGACGTAAGACAGGTAATTTCGAAATTGAGAGTGGATACGTTGAGTGAGGCAATGCTTTTTTTCGATTTGATTCGGATTCTGCGAAGACAATTTTTCGTCGAAGCAGGACTATTCAGTGCCGAACTTTCACCGTTGGACACTTCACCACCTGATTTTCACAACCAGACTTTTAGTGCTTGGAATTTTCGTTACAGCGGTTTCGCCATTGGGTAGTTCACGGTCGTTCTTTCAACACTAGGCTTTTAAACGCTACCTGCAGATAGGTATGCAGTGTTCATTATTCTGTTTCTTTTGGGATAAAAATGTGGTTAGTCACAATAGGACAGAGATTTTTTGCCAAGACTGCTCTTAAACGATGCAATTTCTTTTTGCGATTTTTAAGCACGTTGGCGACGGACGTATGTGGTGGCCGGGGTAAACGAAATTGCATTTACGAAAAAACGTAAAAACAACTAGATTCTATTTAAAAGCTCGGGAGGCGGGTCTGGAACTTGTACAAAGGACAATTTTTATTTTTTGGAAACAAAACATTTTTCATAAACTTATATATATACTTATATATATAAGTATTTTTATGAAATTTTATGAAAATTCATTAATTTTGTTACGTTTTTTCGTTTTCTAGACAATAACCAAAAACTATGCATTAATTTACTTTCCCTGGATTTCGTTTGGTTTACTGTCTCTTTTAATTTTGTGTTATATATAATAATTCAATGTTAAAAAAGAATAGTTTCTTATCTTTTGAAATTGCTTATTATAACTTAAGATAATTTTATGCATTGCAATGTAAAGTGAAGTCTTGCTAAACAACCGAATTTCTGTACCTATATGTTGCAATTTTCATAAAGATCAATTTGCTATTATTTAGTGCGTTTAAAAAATAAAAAAATTTGCCTCCCACCAGTAAAAAATAGTGTTATTAAATGATTTTATAATACTTTCGATCATTTATTTTTAATTTGTCATTTTTTGCAAAAGTTTCTGTTTTGCACAATTTCCTAAATAAAATGCAAATGATTAATTAATAAGCCGAAAAAAAGACACGATTTTTTATTTTTGTTATTCAACACAATATAAATGAATTCTTATTGTGAATTAACCATTTCAACCAAAAACTACCCTACTTTGCCAATACGAAAATAATATATCCAGCCACGAAAAATCTGACACCTAAACGGGCGGCACTCAAATATTGAGCACTTAAATGGCAGCACTTAAATATCCAACACTGAATCGGCGGTGGTGAAGTGTCCGGCTATCAATTTTCGGTGGCCAATAGTACCGTACCGATTTTTCGTGGTTCATAGTGTAACAATTCCTTCAAGTTCTCAATACATTATATTTGATTTCAAGTTTATGAGTTTTTTGTGAAATTATTTATCTCATCACAGCGGCTTCAGGTTGCACAGAATTTATTATTAAGTGATTAGGTATACAGATAAGGTTTCTGTCGAAAAATTCAACTGTATACGCGAAACGGGTTAAAAAGAATTCTTAAATTTTTTGTATACCTATTATTTGAGGAAGTGAGTCTAGACATGACAATTATAACAGTTTTAGTTTATAAAAGTACTGCTTTTATGGCCCCGCAGGGACAGGGCCCTCCGCCGGTGGGCATACTTCAGGCACCCAGAGTTTTATTTCAAGTCGCGCGAAGCGCGATAACGCACGCCCACTTTTAATGGCGAAAAACTGTTATAACTGTTATAAATTGGCATGTCTCTATTCTCATCCATTGAAAATAGGTGTGCATCAAGGCGACTTAAACAAGCGCCCAAAGTATATATATATACGCATTGGCGGAGGTGCCTAGTCCTGCAGAGCCGCATAAACAGTAAAGGTAGAGGTATACTTTTGTAAACAAAACCATTATATATAAATTGGAATGCCTAAAGTCACTTCCAAATTAATTACATTCTATATTTGACTTTACCTATACCTACCTGTTTTAAATACAAAGCTATTTAGGTATAATGGTATATAAATAAATCAAGATCTTTTTTTATCATTCGAAAATTCAACTACGTTGAAACCAATTGTGTTTATTTTGAGGTTGCCAAACAAAATATTTTATCTGCGTCTGTTTTTTCCTATATAAGTAAGAAAAAGAAAAAAAACAATAAAACAATAAAAATGGTATGTCTGAATGTCTGCTGAAAAAAATAAATCTTTATATTTTTTTTTCGATTAATTCGAAACATTTTTTTAATCTTATAAATATGTAACTTTAATTTAATTTAAAATAAATTTTACACGAACCCAAATAGGTATATACTATTTATATTTAATTGTTTAGTAAATAAACTTTTTTTAATCGAAGTTTTAACACATATTTAATACCAAAATCATACCATTTAAATAAAATCGTTGTTTTGAAGTTTTTTAATTACCAATCATATTCCGTGTACAAACTTCTAAATTAGACACTATGGCATTCTTTAAATACTAGAAGACTCGTACTAGCGTTGCCTTGTAGAATTTAAAGAATATTTTTGTATCTATAACAACTACAAATTTGCATACAAAAATTGTGGCAAAAAAGGTCTAAAATTGAAATTTTTTTGAAAATATTTTTTTATTATTAAGTATTTAGGTATAGACATACAGGATTTTAGCATAGCAACCAGTTGTTTGTGTGGTTAGTTCTCAAATCGAAACTAAATGATTTCTTTACAAAACTCCTAAGCTACACTTATGTCAAATTGGTACAATAAGTATACATACACCTACGTTTAATACACCGGTGTTAGCTATAGGACATCGGAAATTGACAGACAATATAGGGTATTAGATTCCTTGTACCCAGGGTGCGATCCAGGGGGGGGGGCGGGGCTACGGGCATTTGTCTGGGGCGGCAATATTTGAGGGCGGCAAAATTTGAAAATTGAGGGCTGTTGGTGCCTACTAAAAATATAGCTAAGCGTACATATTTATAAGATATTAAACAACATCAGGGAGAAAATATTGAAATTTATTAGGTACGAATATAATCTCAAAAAATTAACTTCTAAAATACCTTCTGGAAATAATGTTCTAATCAATACACACGATACTTGTGTGCACACTTGTGCTAGACATTCAAGTTCTTAAAGATGCCATAACCTTAGCATCGCGTTAGCTCCAACAGAAGGCAGTTTTGGTTACGAGTGTGATGATAAACCAAACATTGATCCCCGTCAGATATATAAAGTCGAAGTATTTTTCCACATAATAATGGGTGATTTTTTAAGAGGTTTAGAACTTTTTTAAAAAGAAAAACACCAAAAATTCGAAAAAATTAATGAAATATTTATTTGAATCGATAGTTTGAACCTTGCAATTTAATGTTTAAAGATAATTTCATGCAAATGTTGACCGCGGCTGCGTCTCAGGTAGCCCAGCCGCTGAGTCCAATTTTGGCATACTCTTTCACACATATCGGCCGGTATCTCACGAATGAATGCATGGATGTTGGCTTCCAGTGCGTCAATCGAAGCGGGCTTGTCCCTATAGACATTAGCCTTGACATACCCCTACAAAAAATAATCTAATGGTGTCAAATCGCACGATCTAGGCGGCCAATTGACCGGCCCGAAACGTGAAATTAACTGTACACCAAACTCGCCTCGCAATTGCGCCATTGTTTCGCGTGCTGTGTGGCATGTGGCACCGTCTTGTTGAAACCACATATCATGCAAGTCAAGAACTTCCATTTCGGGCAAAAAAAAGTTTGTTATCATCGCTCGGTAGCGTTCACCATTGACAGTAACGCTGCGATTCGCATCATCTTTGAAGAAATAGGCCCAATAATGCCGCCGGCCCATAAACCGCACCAAACAGTGGCTTTTTCGGGATGCATTGGTAGCTGTTGCAATGCTTCTGGCTGATCTTCACTCCAAATGCGGCAATTTTGCTTATTTACGTACCCATTCAACCAAAAATGAGCCTCATCGCTGAACACAATTTTTCGATAAAAAAGCGGATCCTCGGCCAGCTTTCCAAGAGCCCATTCACCAAAAATTCGGAGTTGTGGTAGGTCGGCTGGCTTTAGTTCTTGCACCAGCTGTATCTTAAAAGGCTTTACGCCCAAATCCTTCCGCAAAATTTTCCACGTAGTGCTGTAACAAAGGCCTAACTGCTGGGAACGGCACCGAATCGACATTTTGCGGTCTTCTGTCACACTAGCTGATACGGCCGCAATATTTTCTTCACTACGCACAGTACGTAAACGTGTTGGTGGTTTAATGTCCAACAAAGTAAATTTGGTGCGAAATTTGGTCACAATCTTCCGAATAGACTGCTCAGAAGGTCGAGAATGCCGATCATAAAATGGAAGCAGCGCGCGATGAACATTTCGAACCGAGCACGAATTTTGATAGTAAAATTCAATAATTTGCAAGCGTTGTTCATTTGTAAGACGATCCATGGTTAAATTGCAAACTAAACTGAAGCTGTTTGACAGTGACACAAGGTACTAAACTCACGTCAGCTGTCAAAACCAGTGTTGCCAAAACCAAACCAGCTAAAAAATCACCCTTTAGATACAGCTAAACTCCTTTGAGCTTAGGTTTTCCCAGATACATGAGCATAATAAAAGATGAATTGTAAGAAAATTGTAAGAACCTCGAGACTATTTTAACCAACGGAGACTCATCTGACATAAATGGACTATAGAACTTTCAGGACTGTCTCGTCAAGACATTTCAAAATTTATTACAGAATTAAGATTTGGTCCGAAGATGAATATTGTTCTTAGAATTCTTTTGACCTTACCAGTTACAGTTGAAAGTGGTGAAAGAAGCTTTTCTAAATTAAAAATAATAAGAAAATATTTTCGGTCTACCATGACACAGCAAAGATTATCTGGTTTGGCCATGTTTTCTATAGAACACAAGGTTTGCGACAGTATTAACTTATTGGCAATTACTAAAAAATTGCAGAACAGAAAGTTACAAGAAAATCATTTTAGTTACTAGACACAGTTAATATTCTCAAAACAAATTTAAATTATTTATTTATTTTTTGTATTTATTTATTTTGAAAGGCCGAACATTAATATATATTATTTATTATTTAAGAGAGCAGGGAAAAAGGAAAAATTTTAAGCATCCTAATTTATTTATTTTTTCAAATGACTAACTTGTGGCTTTACATAATTTCAACTACTGTGTATTTTTATTTGAATAAAATAAGAAGAAAATATTATTTCTTGTGTCTATTTTCAATGATTTAAACTAAAGATGAAACAAAATATACATAAAAATAAACTTACTTAATAAAGCATTTTGGTGTATATTTTTTTAAACTACTGAACCGATTTTGATTAATTTTGTTTTTCAATGAAAAAAGTTATTTAGATCCTATCAGTAATTTCTGAGAAATTTATAAACAAATATGTTAACAAACATGACACATGCACTCATGTAATTTGATCTAATCGTTTAGAAGCCATTTCAGACTAACATATGGATGTGAATAAAATCGGGTCGAAATGATAACCTCCATTTTTAAAAGTCGGTTAAAAATCGCACAATCTCTTCAAAAACATGTTTATAACTTAAATGTTGTCATTGCAAAAGGCGGCAAATTAAATTTCTGCCCAGGGCGGCAAAAAGCTGTATCGGGACCTGCTTGTAACAACCGCTTTGTGAATTTAGATCTGGTCCTACAGAAGTCCTAAGCCCCACTTATGTCAAAAGGACCTCGGAATTGACAGACTTAGGGTATTAAGTTCCTTGTACTGCATTGTGAATTTAGATCTGGTCGTAGTAGTGATTTGAAGAAATGCTCAGATACTATATCATTTCGTTAGAAACCACATCCCAGAGCTAATACCTTATCTAAGCTCTTCACTGGGTTACTAGGCTGGCTTTGAAGAAATTGGGAATAATATTTTTGTCTATAAAGGTACCTACATGTAAATAAAACGTCTTAATCAAAATATTTGTCTTTTGTTTCTTTTTTATCTGATTGGAAAAGTCTGCCTTATTATACCTATTCATTTTCAAGAAAAAATAAATAACAATATCAACTTAATAATAATTTTAACTATAGGTATATAAGAAAACAAAGTCTTGTTAATTAAACCAAATTAGTTTCAATTAATAAAAAAAAAAATGACAAAACAACCCTCATCTGCCTAATTTACATGCGGCAAACAACATAGCCATTGAAACCGTTATGTTATAGCCGCAGAATCATTAAGAACATCCCGCCCGACCCGATATCGAAACCTTAAAATTTATGCCTCTCCTATAATGTGCTCTCTTGTTTGCACTATAATACTCTTTTGATTCTGACACACAGCATGAAGTCATGGTTTTAAAAATAAGGAAAAATGAGTTTTATAGTCGCGCCGTGATGATAAGACAAAATGAAAACAAAAATAAATTCTGTAAATAGATATATAATATGTACATACATATCTGCGATTTACTTTACTTGTTGCCGATATACAATTACGCAATGGCCCTTACCATATTTTGCTTTGTTAACATTATAAATCAGTCGTTTATCGTTAGATACCTACTCGTTAAGTGAGTAACTTCAGCTTTCTTACATCATTATACCAATTATATAAAAATATCGAAGTGACTCTAGACATTCCAATTATAACAGTTTTGGTTTGTAAAAGTACTGTTTATGCGAAACCGCAGGCCCAGGGCCCTCCGCCGGTGGGCGAACTTCGGGTTTTTTTTTAAGTCGCGCGAAGCGCGTTAACGCACGCCTACTTTTCATGGCGAAAAACTGTTATAACTGTTATAAATTGGCACAGTCTCATCTTAAAAATATACATATTTCTAATATACCTATATAGGGGAGTTTTTGAAAAAAAAGATTTACACTAGCAAGATACTTGAGAATCTTGACGATATAGAAACAAAAAATTAGTTAAGAATATAACTTGACTTTAAATGCTCTCAATCGCACTTTTTTGTTTAATAAATAATAACAGCTATTTATTGCTAGGATTGAGAAGCCTAGGAATGAGTATTTTTAATTTACTTTTTTTTTAAATCTTCTTGCTAAACTAATTTTAGTTAATAGGAAGTTTCGCAAACAAACGACAAAACTTTATAACGATAAATTTTTGGTATGAATGATCTAAGACGTTATAAGCTTGACAATGGTAATGATTACGACAAAAGGTATACCTACCTACGATTTTAATTTGGGGAGACTTGATATAGAAACAAAAATATATCTACCTACCTTTATTGGGATAGTTTGATAAGGAAGAAGACGAAATTCAAAATATTCTATTGACATTCATTTTGACATTTTGAAAAGTGCCGTTATAATATTTATGTTCCTTTACTTGCTTAAAATTTTCAATGATGAGTTTCAATGAAAGCTATAACTGGCGTCCTAGTCAGTTCAGTCACATAAAAAGAGAGGATAATAAGAGAGTTTATTATTTGTATGAGTGGAGTGTATTCATTTGGTGGGATTTCATTCAATTTTAAGTTTTTTTTTTCAAATGAAAAAAGAAAGAAAAAATGAAATATCTACATAGGTATATCTATCAATTTATGATCACAATCAAAACTTCACAAATATTTAAAATATATCTAGATATAATGCGTACAAAAAAAAACACTTAAACATGGATACAATATTTTACTATCCCCTTTTGAACCACATCAAATTCATTGAGTACGTTCAACGCATTACGTTTTACATCTGAATTTTCAGATTTCTGAATTTTTAGAGCTTCTGATTGGCCAGCTGCCATAAAAAGTTAGATGACTTCTAGTTACGTTTGATTACGTTTCATCTGAATTTTCAGCCAAATATTCTCATCTGAAAATTCAGAATAAAATGATAGTGGTGGGGGAAATGTTGAAGTACTATAGGTACATAAAAGTAGAACTTTATGATTTTCGCTGTGGTTAGTGGTTGATTTGGGATGATTAATTTTCATCGCGAACACATTAATACTTTTTACATAAAAGAATTTATCGTTTATTGATAAGTGAGTTGATAAATCAAAAGATAAACTATTCTTAGAAAAATGTTAACACAATTCTACATCGCAATATTGTGGAATTATTTTTTCATTAAACTTCACATAGTCTTGCTGTAGTTAGTTGCTGATTTAGTTAAATAAATCACCACCAGAACTGTTGGCGCTTAATTTTTAATTTAAGAATATAATTTTATAATAATAATTTATAATTTTATTTCGTTTTAATGTATAAATCCTTTGCTAGCATTTGACACAACAACTCTGGACTGAAAATTTAGATTTTTTGTGCGTTCAACAGCATAAATTCAGATCTGAATTTTCAGATTTTGTGATTTGCCCATTACCATCAAACGTAAACCAGGATGACGCAAATTATAAATTAAAAATCTATTTTTAGATTTTTTTTTAATTTTTTTGTTGAATACGACTTACCTAACAATATTTTTTAAAAATGTAAATTAACAAAAAAATGTGTGAGTGCCGGGAATCACGGTTAATTTGTGTAAATATCAACGTTTATCCAAGCGATTGAGGATCCACATTTGGTATGCGAAGGCGTCCATAAGTTGTTGACTACGTGCACAGATCCAAAACGGACTAGTTTGTTCTTCAGATTTTTGTCACTGAACTTCTCCACTATCCTACTATGTAGATTTTCGTAACGTAATATGCAACATCGTAAAATGTGACCTCTTAACGTATTACAGAGGAAAGCTCCCAGTTAACCCTATAGTTGGCATAGATGTTTACAAAAAAAAAAGAAGATAACTCATCCCGTTTAGAAAACTGCAAAAACCGAGCTCGCTCTTTATATCAAGATATCCCTACAAAGGGTTGATGTTCGAAAAATCGAATTTATAATTAGGCATTCCACAAACGTCATTACACCGTATTTTGCATAACGACTTTGGTCTTAAGGCTTATAAAATTCAGTTAACACAAGAACTCAAGCCGGCTGATCATCAACAACGTCGTGTCTTTACTGATTGGGTCCTTGAAATGCATGAAAATGATCCGGAATTTCATCGAAAAATCATCTTGCCTGATGAGGCCCATTTCCACCTCGGAGGCTACGTCAACAAGCAAAACTGTAGCATCTGGGGCTCGGAAAACCCAAGAGTTATTGTTGAAAAATCTCTCCATCCTCAACGCGTGACTGTTTGGTGCGGTTTATGGTCCGGCGGGGTCATTGGACCTTACTTTTTCGAAAATGAGGGTGGAGCAACATTTACGGTCAATGGATTGCGCTATCGAGAGATGATTAATGATATTTTATGGCCGGAATTGGATGGTATTGATCTGGACAACGTTTACTTTCAACAAGACGGCCGGCGCTACGTGCCACACAAGCAATGAAACCATCGATCTTTTACGGGAAAAGTTTCCGGACCGTGTTATCTCTCGAAGAGGTGATCACAATTGGTCACCGAGATCTTGTGATTTAACACCTTGCGACTTCTTCCTTTGAGGCCACGTGAAAGATAAGTTCTACGCCAACAGCCCAGCGTCGATTCAAGACCTCAAAGATGGAATTCGTGAGGCTTTCGAGGACATAGGGCAGCCACTTTGCGATTTGGTTATGGAAAATTTCATGAAAAGGATATGGTCCTGTAAGCGTGGTCATGGCGGCCATTTGGCTGATGTTGTGTTCCATTATTAACGGCATACCTTCCTCTTTATAACGAAATAAACATCCGATAACCTATCTCAAAAAATGCCATTTTTCTTTGAATATCAAAATAACACCTCTTATTGGAAAACCCTTTACTTCCTTTAAGGTATTTTTATGATAGAAAAACATTTATTTCTTCTCCAATTAAATTTTTAAAATTTAAAAAATTAAAATTATAAAATTTAAAAATCTTAAATTTTGAGGAAACTTTTATATTTTGGGGAGCGTTTTTTTTTTATGTAGGTACCTATCTAACTAGATAAATTTGGATTCACACACAACTTCTTAAAATGTCATAATATCTAAATACTTATCAAAATTCGACAGGGTTCAAGGTTTTTGCCCATTTATCCCTTTATTTTAAATATTATATGATTTTTAATTTAAAAAAAAAATATCTACGTAGGTAGATATTATTTGTTAAATACCTTAATCATTTGAATGATTCAAATATTATTCAAAGTATCCATAAAAATCCCCTCAATTTGATTGTATCTATGTGTAAACGTAGAATAAGCATACAAATTCAATTCATCATCTTATCCCCTCAGTAGGTTAGGTACCTACCTATAAGTAGGTAGATTTGAAAACATCTGTTTTTAGGAATATGAACATATCTAGTACAACAAAAATTCTATATATTCGCGTTTTCATTATTTATTTAAAACAATGGATTTTCCCTAAAGAAATAATTTTTGTTGTTGTCTTCATTTATACTACAACTCTTGGGCTATCCTTTATTCAAGATCATTAATTTTCCTCTTCTGGTCACGAGGCCACTGCCTGATTTTAAGTCATGAAAAAAAGATACAGCTAAAGAATAAAAACAGAAAGAAAGATTGAGATTGGGTATAGTGTGTGATTCGAACGGAAAACACGGAACGGACGAATACCTACCTATAAAAAAAAAAGTAATACAAAAAAACAAAGATCAAAATGTTTGTTACTTACATTGACAAGACTAACGCCAAATGTGGCAACCCATCCCCAACCGCCATCGGGGGCGACTTTTCTCGTTGATTTATTCATTTTTTTTTTTAAATATTCGTCTATTGTTGATTTTCAAATTGATTCTCCTTCTCTTTTTTTTTATTCAAAACGCACAAAAAATCGGTGGGTGGATTAATGTAGACAGCACAAATAGTTCTGTCACTCACAGTTAAAATTAAATTAACCTGCAAAAAATGACACTTTGGAAACTCTTGGAGTGTTATTAATTTGGCAAAAGTGCTGCACTGGTTTTTTTTTTGTTTTCTTCTAAATTATTGGCAATAGATTGTTAAGTTTGTTGTGTTGTTGTTAAATCCAACGGGTTTTAATTTTCATTCAAAATTTAGTAGGTATAAATTCGATTTTTTATTTTGTATTTAGATAATTGATTTGCCGGCAGGAAGGATAATTTGATGCATCGGCGTGTTAACCGCACACAAAGGACAACGACCCGAATTGAGTTTCTTTCTTTTTCCTTATGACGAAAATCTCAACATGACTGCAAAACACAGTAAAGGAAAATAAAAAAAAAAAATTATGAGCAAACTGTCACAGTCGTCGCTCTATATAAAATAAATTGGACACCACCGACGACGGATTAATCGCAACAGGCACTTTTCTGACGAAATTGTTGACGAGATTCACTGTGACTGTGACTAACTTGATTCGCAAGAATAAGGGCACAAGAACAAAGGAAAACAAAATGTTCACGTGCGATTTTACTTGTTGTTGTAGTTGTTGTTGTTGCCATTAGGGTAAAATATGAAATACAAAACTCTACATCGAGCTTTTCTGGATTTTTCTTTTTAGTTTCAACTTTCCGTAGAATATCTGTAGTTTTGGTTTAAATTGTAACGGTAATTATTTTTTGTTTGACAACAAGGAAGTTGCAAGAAAAAAAAAAGCAATAAATAAAATATAAATTAAAAAATAACAAAAAAAAAAATTAAACACTTTTCAAAACGAAATTATATTTTACAACTGTGCCATTCCGCGACTCCAACCAGTTGCTCACTGCACAGCTCATCGATAACTGAAAATTGAAAATTGCTTGTGCTTGTTGAACGTGGTGCTGATGGTGATGGTGATGGTGAAGTTCACAGCTGAGCGCTGAGCTAGCCTGTTTGTTGTTTAGTTTGGCCAGAGTTTTTCTCTGGCTTGTTATTCTTTTTGTACATCACACCCCCGTAGGGTAGACTAATAATTATAAGCATTTTGCAGCAAAGAATGTTACAAAGAAAACAAAGCATAAATAAATAAATTCCATTAAGTGCTGTTGCTTTTCTGAGATACTAGTTCTCTTTTCAAAAGCAAACAGAGTTAACGTTAAAAGGTTAAAAATAATGGCAGATAAAACAAGTGAATCTTTTTAGATTTTGCCATTCGAAATGGAAAAGTTGATGAAAATTTTCTTTAAGCCTCTAAAAAAACAAATCTTGAAAGTAGAAGGTATATTTTTAACGCCAATAGGAGGGGCTGGGGATGGGGAGGGTAGAGACAAAATGAGCCATGTATTATTGGTTTTCTTAAGAAGTTAAAAGTTGATGATTTGAGAATTTAAAAAAAAAAACTTGGTTGGAGAACATTCGGGAAGAGTAAGAACAAAGGCGGAGAAAAACTGATTCTTGGAAAGGGTTAAATACAAGCATTTTTTACTATAGAAGGGGAGAGCAACTTAAACAACGGGTTGAAGTTAAACTAGGAAACTTATTTTTGATGTTTTCAATTTTCTCAAAATTTAGAAGACCAGATTACACAAATTTAAGGAAACAAAGGGTAAGTTATTATCACCTGTTTTTTTTTTTTTATTTAAAATAAACACATAAAATGAATTTGGATGGTATTATGGCCTGAAAGAACAGAAGGAAATCACTACTTCCAGCGTTGCGACGCGTATTTGCCGAACTACGCCAGTAATGATGGCTTCCAAATCCTGGATCGTAGCTGGCTTATCGGCCAAGACTTTTGACTTAGCATAACCTTAAAGAAAAAAGTCTTAAGATGTCTAGGTGGCCAGATCATGTATGTTATGGATGTAACTGTAGTTCGACATTTATGTGTCAAGTTGCTTTAATTGTGTTAATTTACATAACTGTTGAGTCAGAAATGGGCTTCATTGCTGAACAAAATTCGATGAGAAAACCGCGAATCTTCATTGAACTGTTGCAGAGCCCATTGACTGAAATTTAAGCGTGTGAGCTTTTCCATGATGATTTGTCAAACAGTAATGGCTTTTCGAGTGCTTCTCCACATCGCATTAAAAGAGACAACAACAAATACAAATATAATATACAACATACATTTTTGGAAAAAAAATCAGCTTTAACTAAAATGTTGTCTCTTTTTTTTTAACATTTTAAGCTTGAAAATTAATTTTTCAAAAATGTTTTCCTAAAACAAACTAACAAAAATTGATTTCTGGCTTTAAAAAAGCTTAAGCGTGACAATGTAGCGTTCTAGTTTAAAATATCAAGTTTTTATTTTTTGTAATTTTCTGTTTCATGAGCAACTGAATAATAAACAACAGATTTGACAGATTTCACCAAAACAACATGGCCGCCACAGGTCGTCAAAATCTACTATCTATCAAATTCTGAACATTTCTGGTCATAGGTTAAACTATCAAACTATCTTCATCGGTTTTGGAAAGCCAAGTCTGTCGATCTTTAATTTTTTTTATTGACCCTCTAGTTTTTTACAAACAAAATTAATACTACCTAGTTGAGTTTTCTATTTTATTCTTTTTAGAGAGGTACTAGTTTTTGCGTGTTTATATCTTCGCTAAAAAAAAAAAATACCGACATAGGGTACAACACATTTCAATGTTGACCTCAAGCAACTCTGATTTTTTTTTTTCGTCTTTTGCTCCATAAACATGACAAACGTAAACTCAGAGCTCAGACGTTCTTCTTGTTTGCTAATGTTAAATTGAGTGAGTTGAAATGGTTCGTGGTACCTACATAGCAGTGTTGCTGTGTTGATAGATTAGGTAATAGGAATAGCACGTGACAACTTATTATTTTCGATGTTGTGTAAACATCTATATCGACAGTAGAGTGAAATGAAAACGGGGACTCTCCTTCATGCGACGTTACGAGGTCACACTTTACGATGTATAGTGGGATATTGGATACGTTCAGTGACAACAATCTGAATATCCCCTTCGGAGCAAACTAGTCCGTTTTGGATCCATCCACGTAGGAAACGACGTACCTATGGACTTCGCATACAGCTCCAAATATGGATCCTCAAAACTTCGCTTGGACAAACGTTGATGTTGAATATGGGTAATATTAACCGCGGGTCCAGGGATTCACACATCTTTTTTTTGCATTCATGGAGGTTTTTAAAATGATTTTTCTTTATTATAATTTATTTATTATCTAAAAAGATACCTATTTCAATTGTGTGTAGACTACAAAATTACGAAACTAAAACATGATTGTTTTGGTTGAATAGAAGCGAACATTATTATGAGCACACAGAAAAAATCAAAAATCAGATTTTTGTTGCTGTTGGTATACCAATATCGAGTATTTCCAAGGTCGGATTATTGTCCTGTACAGGCTCAGTTGCAACGTACTGAAAAGGGAATAACGAAATAAAACACGGCTCATGGCTCATTTAGTCCGAAACAGCATGATAATCTATGGGAAGTTGCGAGCTTCAAAAAGACTTTAAGTTGGCTGGAATATGCCACGAGTGAATTCGTCTATTTCTCGATACGTCTTGAAGTGCAACACTTTTGGGCCCAACTTTGGGAGTACCGTTAAGAAGCTATAGGTGCAAAGATTCTTTTTGTATTCGCCACACACCAACAATAATGTAACTTAACCTTTTTGTTTATTTTTTAATTAAACAAATAACTGATGTGTAAACATCTATGCTGGCGGTAGAGTAAAAAAAAAACGTGAACGTTCGTGTGCAACGTTACGTCGTGCACTTTACGTTGTAGCACGTTACGTTACGAAATCTGATTTGCCCCGACCAAAGTAAATTGTTTTTAGCGCGACCGACGATTTTATCATTTTAGCACTTATATTTTCATATTTTTTTCTTTAATTTTTAATTATTCCCCGAACAAAATGGACGCGACACTAGTAATTAAAAAGAAAACAAAATCAAAACAAAAATAATAATAAACAGCTGTAGGGATTGACAATTGACTGTAGGTATGGTAGATCAATGGCTGTAGGTATGGTAGGATATCGGGTGCGTTCAGTGATACAAATCTGAACTTAAATTCTACGTTTACATTATACTGCTTTTAAACGATGCAATTTCTTCTTGCAATTTGTAGGCTGTGATATACAAAATAGCTGAGGTTGAACAAATTGCAGAATAATCGGCTACCTTTGTACTTGCCCAAAGTTAACATTCATTAAAAATCACAGCGTCCAATTCCATAGGCTATTGATGGTGTCAATCGATCGAAACTGCGATTTTAGTGATTTCCACTGACAACAACTGCAACTAAATATTCTAAAAACTCAAGATATATAATTCGCCGGCTATCTCATAGTGACATTCATTTGAGGTTCGTTCAGTATAAAATTAAGACTGAGCTTTTTGTAAGTTTTACTCGATGGAAAGATGGAGTTTCTTAAGGGTTGCAAGTTCGTTGACAGTTCTAACTGGATATTTTAATTCGGCCGCTGTCAGTCAAACCATTAAGTTCCTTTGGAATTTGGGTGCGGTGTCATTTAATTGAAACCACGGTTTTAGTGCTCTCCGCTGACAGTTGTTGTTTGTCGATGCTCAGAGAGTGATTACCATAAACAATAACCATGTGTAGTGTGAAGTCATCTTAAAGTTGATAGTGAACTACGAAGCAGGACCTTTCAGTACCGCACCTTCACCGTTTGTTGGACACTTCACCACCAGCCAGTGCTTGGAAATTTCGTTACAGCGGTTCCCCCACTGGGTATTTCGCTGCCGTTCTTTCAACACTTAGCTTTTTAAGCACTGCCTTCAGATAGGTAATGTAGTGTTAATTATTCAATATATTTCTTTTGATGACGTTCAGTAACAAAAATCAGGCACTTGGACAAACGTTGATGTTTACACATATTTAACCGTGAGTCCCGGCACTCACATATTTTTTTTTTTTATGTACTTACGTAGCCCATGGTTTTCAATACTATTTGTAAAATTTGGCAACTCAGTCAAAATTTAGACATTCCATTCCTCAAGCTCCAACCCCGATAGTTCTTATCAATTTGTATTTGAGTAATGAGCAGTTTGCATTATATGAGAGTGCAATCAACTACGAAACTCAATAAGCATAGAAAACAAAGACCAAGTGTGAAAAATACAACGAAAAAGAAAAAGCAACTAAACTCTACGAATAGGCGAGGCGGACAGTAGGAGCATCAGAAATGTGTTGTAAAGAGAAGCAAAATTATAATGACGTACCTATGTGTTTCTCTTTGAAAACAAAGAAATTTTATAAACCTAAGAGCCTTGGTAAGTAGATAACAAAACAATGCACATAGTTTTTAAATAAACAATAATTGTCACTGAAATATTTATTATTTATGTGTCACATTTCTGATTGTTCTTGGAATCAGAGATAAAGAAAATAAATTAATAACAAATTGAAGGAAATATAAGTATATATGTTCGGTTAATCCTTTTATAATTGCCTATTTGTTAGTTGTTATACCTAGATTTTAATTTTCCTTATCTTAAGCTTCATATTAAATCAATTTGTACCTACTTTTAATATTAACATTGACAGCCTTGCCTAATGGTTCACTTTATTCGAGGAAGGTCAATCAATATTATGTATATTAAAGCATGTAAATTAAATTCTGCATTGATTAACCCACTGTCTGCATTCTGTTGCTTTCGTCACCTGTTACTTTTGGTATCACCTGCAGCTGCAATAACAGACCAACAAATAAAAAGAGCACCAGCTGGTTATGACGTAACCGATTTTATTCCCAGCGCATGGTCATTCTCCTCGTCATCTTCATATTAATCATAGGTATTTTATTTGATTTTTAAACAACAGTAGTAAGGAAATAAAACCACATTTATAGTGACGTCAGAGTGTTTTCTTAATGCCTTCTTCTGGTTTCCTATCCGTTGTCAACTTGATGATTAGCAGCTGCTGGGGTTTTGTTGCGAGTGAATTCTTTCATCAGTAGATTTTTCTAATACAATAAAACTGCAAACAAAATTGTAAGACAAAAAAAAAAGAGTTGCCAGGCAGTTAAATTAGAAGAAGTAAATTATGTATAAGTAATATGATTTATCGTACGCTGGAATTTACTTTCTACATAAATGATGATCAAATACAAATTTTGTTTTTTTCAGCCAAAGTAAAAAATCATCTCCATTTGACTTTTTTTTTTTTTTAAATCAACGCGGATTTGATTTGATCAACGGAATTTGACTACCCTTAAAATGTTTTAACACAGTGCAAGCGTTAGGAAAATAGAGAAGGATTTAATAGGAGATACCGATGCACATTGGTTTTGAATTTCTGAATATCATAATGGGAGGTAAAAATAGAGCCAGGCAGAGCATTCCACATTCTTGTAGTGCGGCTTAAGAATGAATCTCTATACTTGACGGTACGTCCGAAATTGGGCTTAAGGGTAAACTGATGAGCATTCCTAAAAGCGCTAGTATTATGGTTGAATTGTTTTAGGGGAGGAATGCAGGCTGACTATTTCACTAGAACACTGTTTGTGGAAGTAGCTATTAAATAGAGAGAGACATGAAACATTACGGCGGTGTTCCAGAGTTGTAATTGTTTCTGTTACCTATACTTATATCACCTATCATTTTTAAAGCTCTTTTTTGAATTCTATCCAAGAGATTCAGATGAGTTGAAGGATCACCTGCCCAGATGTGAGAGTTATACTCAAGCTTTGGACGGGTAAAGGCTTTGTAGATTACAGCCAGATCAGAAGGGGAGAAAAATTTCTTGCATCGCCGAAAAAAACCTAAAAATTTAGCAGCATTTTTGGCGACGTTAAATTCTACAAGAGGTTGTCTGTGATGCACATACCGAGAACTGAAAGCTGTTCGGTTTCTTCAATGCAAGTACCTCTCATGGATAGCGGCATGGGGGGCGGGTTCCGCTTCAACGACAAGAGACAGCATTGGGTTTTTGAAGCATTAAATTCTACGCGGTTTTTGATTCCCCATTGGACAATGCTGTCGAGATCAGAATTTAATGAGCTTATCATACACTGCCGCTCTAAATCCACAACCGAAGGACAAGAATGTGACCTTAGAAACGAATATGAAAAGCTGAGGGTACTGTCGTCAGCAAAACAATTTAATGGATTAGAAGTTTGAGACAAAAGATTATTGATGAATATCAGAAAGAGAGTCGGAGACAAAACGGAGCCCTGGGGCACACCAGCGTTTATTTTATAAATATCAGACTTGAAACCATCCAATACGACTTGTATTGAGCGGTCCGAAACGTACCGTCGTGTCAATCGCTTTTAAATATTGGTTGTTCATATTGGATGAATAAATTAGTGAACCCAAACATTTTTCTAGTTATATTCGTTCTTGTTGATTCTCAGAACTTCCTGTGCCCCTTGTGTACTTTATTTCCTTGTATATTTCTTTAACCGGCGCGGCCGACGGGGAATGTTAAAAAAATCTAGGCACGGCGTTTGAACAAATTGAAAAAATTCCTCAATAATTAAAATTTTTTATTTTTCATTATTAAATTAATCTAAGGCTATACCTATCACTTTTACAATAACAAATGTGAAAAAGGTATGTTTAATTACTTTTTTGCACGAACTCTGTCACTGTCCAGCTCGAGTTTCTTAAGAAAATAGGTTAAGTATGATACTAGAGATCAAAATTGTTGAAAACGAAGTAGGTACATTTTTGTAAAGAGCTTAAAAGTTAAAGTAGTAACTTATATCTTTACAATTAGGCTGCTTAAAAATTTTCGCTTTTGATTTCTTTAACAAATCTTTATGTATTCTTTATTCTTAATTAATGTTCGTTTCAAGAAATTATTTTGAAATTTTTTGTTTAAATCCAAAATATATTTTTTTGAATATTTGGAAATTAAATTTTATTGGATTTTTAGAAGCAGCTGTATAAAAAATTTAATTTAAATCAGAAAATTAAAAAAAAAAAAAACCTTTTATATTGGAATAATTACTCTTAATAATCACATGGTAAAATTATTTGTTAATAGAAAATACCTTACTGAACAAAATCTACGCAAATCGCAAGCGCGTAAAATAAGGTTTCTCTTTTTTGGTTTTTAACAGTTGTTAATGGTTCAAGGTTTAATTTAGTTCAATTTTTTAGATTATGTTTAGAAATTTTGTAGGCAAACTAATGTTTGAACTTAAATTTTGAAAAATAGTCCGCAATTTTTAGCTAGAGATCTTTTTGGCGTGGTGAGTTTTTGAAAAATCGTGTTTTCTTAAAGGTGATTTTTCGAAGGAATTTATTTTGTATTATCTTAAAAGGCGAGGAAGGAATTTTAAGTTTAAGAGATGATAGGATTCTGATGTTTTTTATTTTGGATTTATGTATTTTGTTGTTTGGATAGATGGAATTGAAATTATGGACCAATTTTTATACTTCCTTCTGCGGGTTTGTTCGTAATTGCTCCACTGAGGCTTAGGAAAGAAAAGTCGGAAAATTCTCAGCAGGTGGCGCTGTAGGCTCACATTTGGTTTATCAGTTTATTTCAATTACCGTTCAACATGTGGTGCTGTAGGTGCTTAGGAATTGACTTTTGGGATATTCTTTTTCAACTTTTGATATTTGTAGGGTGAAATGGGGTCAAAATAAAATAATTGTCAGATTTAAGAAATTCTTTTTTGTTTGAAATGTTTTTCTTAAAAATTGGTTTTAGGGATATTCTTTTTCAAAATTATAACATTTTTAGGGTGCAATAGGAAAAAAAAAAAAGAAATCCGACATTGACATTTATAGCTTGAAATGGGGTAAACACGAAAAGTGGCATCCGATTACGAAAATGCCTTGTGTGTTTGAAAGGTTATTTAAACAAAATTGCTATTTATAGAGTGAAATGGGATAAAAACAAATAAGTGTTTTTTTTTATTACAAAAATTATCTCTGTGCTGACAAAGTTATAAAGGTTTTACTAAGAGGATCACGTTTTTAGATATTTAGCCATTCATAAACTAAAGTAGGTTAAAACCCATAAAGTAGTATTGCATTACAAAAACTAGCCTAAATATTTATTTATATTTTCTTTTTTTAATTTTTATGCGAAGCTTAGGTTTGTCTACCCGTGCGAAGCCGGGCGGGCCAGCTAGTCTCTTATAGATTACGACTTATATAATAAATATAATAATAAAAATAATAGTATATAATATTAAATTTGTATAAATACATAAAAAGTATTTAGTTAGTAAATAAATAAATAAATATGAATTTAAGTAACAAAGTAAAGTATGTGTCGATTAGATAGCAAAACAAGCATGACATTTTTTTTAAAACTATCTCTTGAAAAGAGTTGAAAAATGTCAAGGGAGTGTAAAACACTACATATTTGATGCAGGGGTTAATTTCTACAGTAGTTACTTCTGGTAAATTCATTACGTAGGTAGAAAACCATACGGAGACTTCTCCAAGGAAAATACAAATTAATACGTATAAGCAAATAAGAACAATTTTTATATGATAGCTTAATATATATGGATTACCATCATTATTGAGAAATATAAATATAAATATATATATAAAAAGTAGAAAAAAAACAATGGTCCAATATGACTCCCCTGTGGAACACCTGAGGTTACTTTAATAGCTTTAGATTTGAATTTATCTATTTTGACGAATTGAATCCGATTACTCAAATATGAGCTTAACCATTTAAAAAAATGAGAATAGAATCCCAGCAAAGAAAGTTTATTAACAAGAATCTCATGATTTACCCTATCAAAGGCCTTAGCTAAATCTGTCAGTACTATGTCTGTCTGAAAACCCTTATCAAATCCTTCTACTACAAAGTTACATAATACAGTGAGATTAGAAGCTGTTGATCTGCCTGACACAAAACCGTGTTGAGATTCATCAATTACATTTTTGTTAAAAAAATAAAGTTTATCACAAACAATCTTTTCAAATAGCTATTTTTGGAATGACAGATAGCTTACGTATTGGTCTGTAGTTACATACCTTTTGTCTTGATTCTGATTTGTAAATTGGAGAGATGAAAGATGTTTTCCGAAAGTTTTTTTTGTTCGAGTTCAGTTTTTTAAACGCACGCCTATTTAGTGAGACTAATTAAAACTCAATTTATAACAGTTATAACAGTTTTTTGCAATTAAAAGTATGTGAACATTCATCAACGCTTCGTGACACTTGAAAAAAAAACTCTGGGTGTCCGAAGTTTGTGGTGGAGGGCACAGTCTCTGCGGGGCTGCATAAACAGTACTTTTATAAACCAATACTGTTATAATTATCATGTCTAGAGTCAATTCTTAAAATAACACTTGTAACGGTATAAAACAACAACAAACACTCTTGTTGTCAATCCTTTCACCCTGCAGATACAGTTTCTGCAAAACGGTTGAAAGGGCGTCCAGAAGACAAGGACCAGGTCAGGCATGCTTGCATATTTGCTTAGCTCGTCGCATGTGGGGTGGGTTCTTTGGCCTGCCAGTCTGGACTACCGTACTTATTATCATGCCTGGTCTAAAAATTAATTAAAAAGAAATAAAAGAAAAATATTGAAATGTAATAGGACAGTAAGTGATAAATTATCAAACGGACAAAACAATAAATTGAAATTAAGCTACGTTAAAAAGATTGATTTTAAAGATGCTTGGAAGTGAACGAAGAATTTTTCTATCTGATTCACCTACTAATCCCTTCAATGCACAGGCACCTTTGGTGTTAATGGTACCCTTGAGCATCCTTCCCCATTGCCACACTCATCACTGAGCTGACACCATGGCTGTCGCACACAGTGGCGGATCCAGAGGGGGTCATAGGGGTCATGCCCCCCCCCCCCCAGAAGCCCAGAGCAAAAGATAAACAGTCGTATTTATTAGACTTCCTTAGAAAACTTTTGAACAACTAGTCAATAGTTGGACATCTCCTTATTTATAAACGAATTGTAACAGTTGTCTTAATATATCCTGTTATTTCGTGGATATGTTGATATGAATGAACATTTCATCAATTTCAAGAATAATTTTTCAATTCGTTCCTAGACTTACATTTGGCGTTTCACTTATACTCACTTAAGAACTGGTTTGGACTTCCAACTGCAGTGTCTTAGTTAGACAATGGATGGAAAATATTTATAAATAAGGTTTTAGAGTTGGGCAGCTGCCTAAAGTTAGACACAATTAAATCTAGGTTTATTAGCTGTATATGATTAGCAGATGGATGCAAACGCAAAGTATCTTAATTTGTACATCTATGGGAACTTGATGTAATTTTTATCAAAGCCTGAAACTTGGCTCACTGGTGTACCTGGGGTTTGAAACTAAGTTTATTTTAATCAAAATCTTGTTTAATTTACAACTTTATTATTTGAAGCAGATTTTGATATTATCTGGTATCTCTGGATCAGGAACACCGGTCTTGCGCCGTTTATACTCTCGGTAAGTAAACGGCGGCGGTTTGAGTAAGCTGTGAAAAACTGCTGTAACTGATAGAATCACGGACGAATCTAGGAAATAAAAGTCGTATGACAGTTTAATAAGAGGCCCCTTATCTCTAGCGGGATAGTTTTTTTGAGTCACAACGGCTTTTCGGGTATAATAGGAACCTTTTTTTGTATGAGTCCCACTGGTCTGATATCTTCTTTCTTCTGTAAGCTGTGTCCTCTTAAACTACCTTGATTAAAAAATATTTTTACTGACCTAAGAAATTTTTATGAAACTAGAAATGAACTGAGTTTTATCAAAAAAGTAGGTAGTTATTTCAATCAGGCGACTTTAAGATTTCATAGTCGTCTCGGTCTCGTTAACTCATTCTCGTCTCGGTAATGTCTTGGACTTGGGGCATTTTTTGTATTTTTGTAGATGAAATATCGAACCAGAGTTTGAAAAAAATCAATATTATAATTAAAAATTGCAATGTTTTAATTTTGTATCTTTTCTGCCAACATCATCGTGGTCAACGATACTATCGATATCTAAATGTAAGTCCTATACTTTTCTCATCTTCAGGAATTGCATGCATTTGATATCACTTTGTCGGTGATTTGTCCTCAGGAAACGTGACCCCCTCCAAACTGAAATCCTAGATCCGCGTCTGGTCGCACACTGTAGGACATGAAATAAAATTGATATTGTATGACACTGACTATATTCAAATTCGGCTCTTGTATTGTAACGTTCAACACGGCCTGAAAGTATGCAATTTAAAATGTCAAACATATAGTTATAAATTTCCTTCGATCCCCTGACATAAATCAAAATTAATAATCAGGTTTTAGGCTTACAATTCTCAACTGAGCATTCGTATTCGTTATTTTCAAACTCACTTAGCTAGGTTTGTTTTTTTTTTGTTCAGACCATTGCGAGTTTTTGGATTGTATATATATGAATGAAGCAATATTGTTTTAGACTTCTGAAATCAGAAAACTAATTAAGATTTTGATAAAAGATAAAAACCTTAAGTAAGAGAGGTAAATGCAAAACTAAAACATAGATTGTATAAATACATTTTCTTATACCAACGAAAGTAAGTTAAAAAACAAACGTTATCATAGAAGCTTAGGTATAATGAGTAAGTACATACATATGTATATGTATGTGCCTTTATTACGTAACACCAGCACGATTTAAACAAGTTCCAATGATACAACTCTTCAATAATACTTGTAAGGGTCTTAAACAATTCTAAATTTAACTGATGTCTTTTTCCTAAGGTTGAATTGGATTTTGGAAAGCATTTTTTGAATTAAAACATTTGGTTCACATTACATTATTGGTTCCAAAATAAATTTTGATAAAAATTGTTTTCTCATACTATAGCCACTTTGTCCGTCGTCATTTATTATATTTTTCTAATCAACGAATTTATAAATGTTCAATTTCATTAGTTAGGTACCGATTTGTGTTTATTGAATTAATATTTCAGTTTGATTTACCAATATTATTAGGAAGTCACCCTACTCATGCCCGGGTCCTCCACTGGTTGGGCATATACTTCTCGCACCCAGATCTTTTTTAAGTCGCTCACCTACTTTCAATTGTGAAAAACTATTATAACTGTTATAAATTGGAATTTATCTAGTATCGTCCATATTCTGATAGTTCAAATGTTATTATAACTTAATCCTAAATGAACTACTAACTTTTTCGAACTACCATCAGGAGAAATACAAGAATTATACTTCAAGTAACATATCTCAGCATATGTAGGTATATTATAAAATATGGCTTCAATCGAAAACCGTCTTTAAGGAATAATCCCTATTTAGTATATACCTATTGACCATGCTATTTTCTCTATTTTGCACAACGCTTAACACTCAACTTTCACTAGATAATTAATTGAAAGATTAAAATTCAATTCACAATCGCATTTCGATAAGATAAAACCTAAAGATTGATAAAAGTTCTTTTTATTTTATCAAATGCCATTTAAGCCCGCCAAAATTATTTAAGATAACAAAGTACAAGAGTGTAGTTTAGCTAAATACTGAACAAGCTTGTAACTTGCCCAAAATAATGTTAACGAAATCACTATATGAAATAAGAACTTATTTTAGGGTTCGGATTTAAAAAAAAATAAATGAACTGGTGGCGCGAGGCCTCGTGACTACAACTAAATCAAATCTGTGTGATGCGTGTGTTGTAAGTCGGCAGAGATGAAGGGACGCATAATTTTCTGCCAAAAACCAAACGGATTAGATGAGACTCACTTTTTCCTGATTAGAGATAATTATACTCTTGGTTCTTGGAGTATCGTCACTAGGTCACTCAGACCTTTTAGATAGATGGTATATTTTTTGCAAATATCTCCCATACAAGGTACTATCCCGAATCCAAATATAAGATCGCGAACATGCAAATAAGAACCTTTGTTCAATTTTGATTCTCTCAAAAAATGAAACGAAAATATTTTCATCTTATGACCAAAAATTCCGGTTCCGGCAAAAAAAAAAACCCAAATGTCAAAAACTTTCGATTATAACTAATTTATGTACTATAGCTTTGATATGCCTTTACTGTAATTTGTAGACTGAATCTAATGGAGTCTGATAGAAATTTGCAAACAAATAACCTAAAATAATAGTTTTAATAATGGAAGTGACTCTAGACATGTCAATTATAAAAGTTTTAGTTTATAAAAGTACTGTTTGTGTGGGCCCGCAGGGCCAGGGCCCTACGCCTGTGGGTATACTTCAGGCACCCAGAGTTTTTTTTTTAAGCGAATAATTCGTTCGAGTTACGAAATCCCGCAGCACGTCATAATCCCGTAGCACGAAATCCCGCAGATTACAAATAAAACAAAATCCCGCAAGAAAGACCGTTGCGGGATTTTCAATACTTTTTAAAAAAATACGATTGGAAGAATTTTGAAGGTATTTTCGAGTAAAATAATACAATTGAAAGAATGTTGGTAATTACGAATTCCTATAATATATTTTTGGACTTCTGAACCTGGACATACATAGATGGAATTTTTTTTTTTTGAAAAAAAATGAACTTTTCTCAACTTTTTTTTTTTAGAAAAATCAAAAAAAAATTTCTTTTTTCCTAAACTTTTTTTTTTGTTTTTTTTTTTTCACAAAAAAAAAATAGATTGGTTTCTTGTTTGAAACAAATTAAAAAAAAGAGTAAAAAATTGTTTTTTTTTTGAAAAAAAATTGAGTCTTATTTTAGTTGAAAACAGTTGACATTGGCACCTGCCAGGCAACTGAACATACCCTAAACGGAGCAACGGAGTTGCGTGAGCGAGATGACCACCCGAAAAAGGTATTTAAAATCCATAGGACCCGCGAAGCGGGCCACCCAAGCTACTATTGCACAAGAAAACTGTTGACATAGACGGCGACTGAACGGAGTTATACGTGAGCGGTTTAGAGAACCAAAAAAGGGGTTTAAAAAAGATTTTTTTTTTTTTATTTTGTAAAACAAAGTTTATAAAAAATGTTTTGTTTCCAAAAACAAAATGTTTCCTTTGTCAAAGTTCCAGAGTCATCTCTAGAACTTTTGTCCTGGCTCCAGATCCATCTGCAGAACCTTGTTTCAAAAAAAAAATGTGTCCTTTGTCCAAGTTCCAGAGTCACCTCCAGACCTTCTGTCCCGGTTCCAGATCCACGTCGAGAAGCCTTGTTCGAGATCCAGAACCTCCGTCCCAGTTCCACTGCCGTTGACCGACCAGATCCGGACACCAGACCATAGTCGTCGGGCCAGAAAAAAATAGTAGGAAACTTCGATCTTCGTGATTCTCAGACAATCGAGGCACCAATTTTTATGGGAACGAAAAATTGTATGTGTTGTAGTAGATCCCGCAGGATTTTATGCTTCGGGATTTCGTGTTGCGGGATTTTGTGATACAGGATTTTGTGATGCGAAATTTCGTGATACGGGATTTTTTAATGCGGGATTTCGTACCCAACCCCATTTAACTTCTATATGTTTTATGACAATTCGCAGTTGTCAGCGACCACTCATGTGAATGAATTATCAAAATTCGCGACCATTTGCAAATTCGCAGTGCGCCGGTCGTGTCTCATGTGCAAGGGACTAGGTATACTTATCACATCCGTCCTGCTTTATGGATGGAGGAGAGGCAGCAATGGTGGATTGATAATAATCCTTTAGTTTCATAGGCAAGTGTTTTAAAACAAATGTGAAAAGTGAATCACCGGGAGAAAAAAAAAAATTGAGTCGAATTGAAAAAGAACAAAAAATCCACTACTAAATGCAGCCAAGTCCGATCCCTGTTAATCCTTAAGTTATTAGGTAGGTAGGTATATGTAACTTATCATCTTGCATAGTTGATTGATTGGGTGTATGGTAAAATGATAAGTCTCCAAACAAAAAAAAAAAAAAAAACAACAACAACAACAATGCACCAGAAAACATCACCGATACACCGATTTGATAATTTTCGCAATCCAAATTCAAAATACTATTTCGCTCGATTGTTGGAGGTTGGAACTTGGAGAATCAGTTGAGTTTTGTCCAGTTCGACGGTAGGACTGAACGGAAATTATTTGAATTAGATCGTTGTGGTGCATTGCCGCTGTTGTATTTTGTTGTTGCATTGCAATCGTCTCTGTCTGACATTGTTTGATTGTGGATCGTGTCTTGAATAAAAATATTTAAATTAAAAAGTATATCGCATATAAATATTGTTTGTATTTGTTATTTTTGTTCTGTTGTATATTTAACTGATCATTGCGTAAATTATAGTAAGCACCATAGCATAAGTTCATCAGCATTCACTTCCTATTGACTTATGCATGGTTATCTTTGGCAACAACATTTATAATACATTTCAAGTGCGTTATCATACTTTTTTTTTAACTACAACGGACATTTTGAACGAGGTAAAGTTAATTATCATGGTTATGTTTAAAATTTTCCAATGTTTTGATCATTTTTTTTTTTATTTAATTTGTGTTTGTTTTCGAATTTAAGGAAAGGAAAGGAAAGGAGAGGCGTTTGTCTAAGCTGTCATAAAACATCTTAAATTAGAATAGGTAGGTACATATTTGTTTTTTTTCCAATTTTGTTTAACAAACAAAATTCTTAAGAGTTGTTGGGGGAAGACAATAAATACAACATTTTATTTGATCTTATTTCAAGAGAAACAAAAATTTCAATCAAAAATCTCATGCGCATTGCAGAAGATGTGGAAAAGTTTTTTATTGATTGTCATTAGCTACATTTATGGAATTTTTTTTTATAATGTCTGATAAATTTGTTCTGATAAACTTAATACTTAGGTAATGATTAATTGAGCTTTATTATGTTTTAAGTTATATTTTTCAGTATAGGTATACCTTTCTTATATGTCAAATATTTATTTCCAGTGACAATCGGTTTTGTTTTTTATTATCTGTTTATTTGAGGAGATATTGTTACCAAATGGACAGTTTTGATATGAGAACATTCAACAGTTGGGTCTTGGGTGGGGGGGGGGGGGGTGGGGGTTTATTACTCAATTTCATTATAATTTATTATGAAGCAACGATGTAATTAGCAGCGGCGGCCGGCGGTATTATATCTATGCGCTTGCAATTGATATTTTATATTATTATAATTTTTGCGCGATATCATCCGTCTTTATTTTATAATTTAGATACAAAAAGCTTAAACCACCACACGTGGAAGTGGGGGTCGACGCAAATGGAGGAACATTCATTCGACTGTAGGAAAGATACTATGCCGCCTGAAGAAAGCTGGATGAGTTAAGTGTGTGATGTGCTTCAGGTTATATTGGAATCTGGTTTTTATACTTTTGTACTGTTCTGTTCATTGGAGCTCGTATATAGAACAACTTGCAAACAGTAAACAATAAAGTTGTTTGTTTGTTTGTTTTAACAACTATGAAGTTGGTGACTATGTGAGTTTGTTGATCGTCGGTGCTATTATTTATTTTAACAAAAACAATGATACCTTACCAAAGGCGGTAACTATATTGATATATATACGTACCTACCTATGTATGTATTTCGGCAAATATATGAGTTTGACCTTATGTGTGTTTTGTACACAGAAGTTTCTACATTATTTTTTGAAATATCGACGTGACAAAGACCCCGCAAAAGAAGTGGCTTTCTAGAAGTTAAAACTCAATATCTCAAAATCTGTTTAATAATGGGTGATTTTTTAAGAGGCTTAGAACTTTTTTAAAAAAAAAACACAAAAAATTCGAAAAAATGAATGAAATATTTATTTGAATCGATAGTTTGAACCTTGCAATTTAATGTTTAAAGATAATTTCATGCAAATGTTGACCGCGGCTGCGTCTCAAGTAGCCCATCCGCTGAGTCCAATTTTGGCATACTCTTTCACACATATCGGCCGGTATCTCACGAATGAATGCATGGATGTTGGCTTCCAGTGCGTCAATCGAAGCGGGCTTGTCCCTATAGACATTAGCCTTGACATACCCCCACAAAAAATAATCTAATGGTGTCAAATCGCACGATCTAGGCGGCCAATTGACCGGCCCGAAACGTGAAATTAACTGTTCACCAAACTCGCCTCGCAATTGCGCCATTGTTTCGCGTGCTGTGTGGCATGTGGCACCGTCTTGTTGAAACCACATATCATGCAAGTCAAGAACTTCCATTTCGGGCAAAAAAAAGTTTGTTATCATCGCTCGGTAGCGTTCACCATTGACAGTAACGCTGCGATTCGCATCATCTTTGAAGAAATAGGCCCAATAATGCCGCCGGCCCATAAACCGCACCAAACAGTGGCTTTTTCGGGATGCATTGGCAGCTGTTGCAATGCTTCTGGCTGATCTTCACTCCAAATGCGGCAATTTTGCTTATTTACGTACCCATTCAACCAAAAATGAGCCTCATCGCTGAACACAAGCAGCGCGCGATGAACATTTCGAACCGAGCACGAATTTTGATAGAAAATTCAATAATTTGCAAGCGTTGTTCATTTGTAAGATGATCCATGGTTAAATTGCAAACCAAACTGAAGCTGTTTGACAGTGACACAAGGTACTAAACACACGTCAGCTGTCAAAACCAGTGTTGCCAAAACCAAACCAGCTAAAAAATCACCCTTTATATCAAAATAATTTATGTGCCATTTTCAAGACACTTTCCTATTGATATCAAATTGTTTTTTCTACGACAATTATTTCATCCGTAATGGAAAATTATTTGGAACAAAAACTAAAATCAATATTTTGCAATCCGCAACTTCAAAACCAAATATCGAACGATTTTGAAAATATATTTATCAGGCTTTACGGCACTTTTCATTTGATACCAAACTCGTTCGTGAATATACTCTGGGCCAAAGCTCCATAATAAAATTGGCATTCCCTTTGGTGTGGCAACAGCTTCCTTCCCATCAGGGCCTAGCAACATTCAATTCTCAGACATTCTTGTGTGCGTGTCACACCCATTTTGTATAGTGCGTACCACTACAATAGTCTGCCAAATCCTACCGATTAAGTTGAGAGGTAAGGTATATAATTTTGTACTTAGTTTTTGACGAACAATACTCTTAGAAGATATGTGTGGTTCAGGAACAAAATCCATTATATCCACTTTTATAACTTTCGACTCGAGTAAATCGAGAAAAACTTGTATCTTCTAAACCAAACATATTTTAGGACATAAAGGTTTTTGAATATAAAAAATGTTTTTCGAATGGATATAATGGGTTTTAGTTCTAACAAAACCATGTTGATATAATGAATAAAATGGGTTTTGAAATTAACTACAGATTTTGAGGTCTCATTTCTATATTATAAAATGAGATTTGGGAATCAAACTTGGGGCCAACGTATGTGTTTCAACGACCTCATACTTAAGTCTTTTTTTTTGTTAGAAAGTGGATATAAAGGGGTTTTGTTTCTGATCCACACATAAATAATGTCAATTCTTCGAAAGAGGCAGTAGCTATACCCGTGAAAAATACATTCTGTTTTATTAGGTATAGGTATCAGAGGCTGATGGGATTCGATTCCCACTTTGTTTCTAACTTTTATAATTTACATTAACAACAGCAGTGAAAGTCCAATAAGCGGAAGCTCATCACTCATTGTCCATTTATTTTTTGCCTGGTAATGAGAAGTGTCCGGGTAAAAGAGAAGAAATTTAAAAGGGTTCGGCAGAAATAAAACAAACACTTGCTTAAGCGCGAACGGATAATTTTTTTTGTCCAAAACATTTACAATTTCCATGTTGTCTCTTAAATAAAGCATTTTTTATGTTTTGACATTGTACAACCTGCTTCTCTTTGGATCACCATCCATCAAAACGCATATGTGCGAAGTGGTAACCATACAATCTCCACATATTGTTATTCGTGTAATCCCCTTTACTATAAGCTCTCGACTAAATATCGCTCTGACTGGTTATTAGAGCTTCGCGGCCGACGAAACGACTAAACAAACTAGGTGTATAAAACATCAAAAGCATCTGTTCAGATAATCCTTAGCTTATACTCAGCAAATTTGATGAGTTAACTCGGGTTTAACTTTAATCTCGCACTAAAAAAAAAAAATTGTATGAGTGCCGGGACTCGCGGTTAATATGTGTAAACATCAACGTGCGCGGATCCAAAACGGACTTGTTTTTGCTTGAAGGGGATCTTAAGATTTTTTTCACTGAACGCACCCATCCTAGTATGCAGATCGTAACGTTGCACGACGTAACGTTGCACACGAACGTTCACGTTTTTTTTTCACTCTACCGCCAGCATAGATGTTTACACATCAAAAAACGTACCTTAATGGTAATTTAATAGTGGTTTTCTGTTAACTAACTTCAATATTTCTGTTTTTCCTAACTTTCCTAACAAAATAGTTTAACCACACCTTACACCATTCAACATAGGTTTTAACTCACTTAGCTGTTGATCAGATCAACCCGTGTGTGGGCTTGTCATTTGATTAATTTATAACGGTTGATGTTTTTGATTGAGTTGATGAAAATGAAAAGATATTGAATTTCTTCAAGTTGATTTACATATTTTCAACTCAATTGAACTGTGGGCGGGCATGTCATTTATGTCTAACTGTCAAACCAAACCCATTTTAACTCGATTTGCCAGATTGGCAAGGGGTTCGATTTGTAGTTCAACCTTACTTCAACTTGATTGGCCTGATTTTTTTTTGTATTTTGCAGCGACTCATTCATTCAAGCTATCTCTTTTTTATTTGTAACGGGTGATTTTTAAGCTGGTTTGGTTTTGGCAACACTGGTTTTGACAGCTGACGTGTGTTTAGTACCTTGTGTCACTGTCAAACAGCTTCAGTTTGGTTTGCAATTTAACCATGGATCGTCTTACAAATGAACAACGCTTGCAAATTATTGAATTTTATTATCAAAATTCGTGCTCGGTTCGAAATGTTCATCGCGCGCTGCTTGTGTTCAGCGATGAGGCTCATTTTTGGTTGAATGGGTTCGTAAATAAGCAAAATTGCCGCATTTGGAGTGAAGATCAGCCAGAAGGATTGCAACAGCTGCCAATGCATCCCGAAAAAGCCACTGTTTGGTGCGGTTTATGGGCCGGCGGCATTATTGGGCCTATTTCTTCAAAGATGATGCGAATCGCAGCGTTACTGTCAATGGTGAACGCTACCGAGCGATGATAACAAACTTTTTTTTGCCCGAAATGGAAGTTCTTGACTTGCATGATATGTGGTTTCAACAAGACGGTGCCACATGCCACACAGCACGCGAAACAATGGCGCAATTGCGAGGCGAGTTTGGTGAACAGTTAATTTCACGTTTCGGGCCGGTCAATTGGCCGCCTAGATCGTGCGATTTGACACCATTAGATTATTTTTTGTGGGGGTATGTCAAGGCTAATGTCTATAGGGACAAGCCCGCTTCGATTGACGCACTGGAAGCCAACATCCATGCATTTATTCGTGAGATACCGGCCGATATGTGTGAAAGAGTATGCCAAAATTGGACTCAGCGGATGGGCTACCTGAGACGCAGCCGCGGTCAACATTTGCATGAAATTATCTTTAAACATTAAATTGCAAGGTTCAAACTATCGATTCAAATAAATATTTCATTCATTTTTTCGAATTTTTTGTGTTTTTTTTTTTAAAAAAGTTCTAAACCTCTTAAAAAACCACCCTTTATTTCTTCATCATCATCTAAACACTCTGCAATAATCTTAAAAGCTAATATTTTGCTTTGTTTACTCATATTCTAAACAAATTAACAAACTTAAATTCGTGTAACCTCTTTAGACAAATAATATTTTTGACAGTTGAAGCAGTTGTCTTTCAATTGAGATTATGAGTAGAGTGTGGCCAAGCATCAATTTATAGTTGACATAATGACATCTCAGTTGACAACCAATTGAATTGTGTATGGGCTGCTTTAGTAAATGAAAGACTTACATTTTATAACTTCAATGACAGTAAGTATATCTATGATATAAAGGGTCCGCCAAATAACTTCTTTTTTTTTTGTGCTGTGTGGCACGTAGCGCAGTCCTGTTGAAACCAAATGTTGCCAATATCCTCCTCTTCAATTTTTGTGAACAGAAATTCGTTCAACATGGCCCGATAACGATCGCCATTGACTGTAACGGCCACTCCTTGCTCATTTTCGAAAAATGGCCCAATTATGCCTCTGGACCAAAATCCGCACCAAACAGTGACTCGTTTTGGGTGTATCGGCTTTTCAATGTATGCGTGCGGGTTTTCTGTGCCCCAAATGCGACAATTTTGCTTGTCAAAATCGGCATCTTCTCTAAGTCGATCGCAGGCCCACTTAGCGAAGCGTATACACAATCATATTCGTTCAGCGGAAGGATAAAACTAATTATCTGTCAAACCAGACATGAGCTTAGTGTTACCATTCACGAAATAAGCACTAGGAAAAAAAAAACGTTAGATGGCGGACCCTTTATTAAGGGTATTCATGCAACTTTGGAAACTTTCCGACGTTGTAAAATCGTAAAGTTTCCGACGCACATTTCATGAATGCCCCTCAAAAAATTTGAAGCAAATGATGTGGTAAACCAATCAGCTGATTCAGCCAATGTCATAATCCCATTGAAAAAAGTTTGCACGTTTACCATTTTCGTTTACGACGGTTACAACAAAAATTCTTGTCGGAAAGTTAACGATTTGTTGGAAAGAGTTTTCCATACAAATTTTGACAGTTCGTTTACGACATCGTAAACTTTCCGACGTTTACGATGGTTTTCCGACGTTGCATGAATACCCTTATTTATTCATTTTAGCGATTTATAAAGGGTTTTCCAATAAGAGGTGTTATTTTGAATAGCCCGCTATTTCGATAGCTGTCACTTTTGAAGCTGTCATTTTTTGACAGAAACTACGAAACTACTACTACGCCATTAATAAAAATGGAACGATACACGCTTCAACAACGCATTCAAATTATTAAAATTCACTATAAAAATGGTGAAAATTTGGCAGAGACGGTTCGTAAAACTAAAACATTTTTGGGTCGTCGTGAAGCACCTTGTTGGACCGCAATACAGAAATTGGTGGACAAATTCGAGCTGTTGGGACAAGTTAGTGATGTGAAGAATAAAACCCGTGCACGTCGCTCAAGAACAACTGAGAATATTGTTGTTGTAGCCCAAAGTGTTGAAGAAAACCCAGGTTTGTCCATTCCTCGTCGTTCTTTGGAATTAGGCATTCCACAAACGTCATTACACCGTATTTTGCATAAAGACTTGGGTCTTAAGGCTTATAAAGTTCAGTTAACACAAGAACTCAAGCCGGCTGATCATCAACAACGTCGTGTCTTTGCTGATTGGGTCCTTGAAATGCATGAAAATGATCCGGAATTTCATCGAAAAATCATCTTGACTGATGAGGCCCATTTCCAGCTCGGAGGCTACGTCAACAAGCAAAACTGTCGCATCTGGGGCTCGGAAAACCCAAGAGTTATTGTTGAAAAGCCTCTCCATCCTCAACGCGTGACTGTTTGGTGCGGCTTATGGTCCGGCGGGGTCATTGGACCTTACTTTTTCGAAAATGAGGCTGGAGCAACAGTTACGGTCAATGGATTGCGCTATCGAGAGATGATTAATGATTTTTTATGGCCGGAATTGGATGGTATTGATCTGGACAACGTTTACTTTCAACAAGACGGCGCTACGTGCCACACAAGCAATGAAACCATCGATCTTTTACGGGAAAAGTTTCCGGACCGTGTTATCTCTCGAAAAGGTGATCACAATTGGCCACCGAGATCTTGTGATTTAACACCTTGCGGCTTCTTCCTTTGGGGCCACGTGAAAGATAAAGTCTACACCAACAGCCCAGCGTCGATTCAAGACCTCAAAGATGGAATTCGTGAGGCTATCGAGGACATAGGGCAGCCACTTTGCGATTTGGTTATGGAAAATTTCATGAAAAGGATATGGTCCTGTAAGCGTGGTCGTGGCGGCCATTTGGCTGATGTTGTGTTCCATTATTAACGGCATACCTTCTTCTTTATAATGAAATAAACATCCGATCATTTATCTCAAAAAATGTCATTTTTCTTTGAATATCAAAATAACACCTCTTATTGGAAAACCCTTTATATACGCACTTTCTTATACTAACTTCATTCGTTATGGCCGGAGATTGAATGTCTGCAATAAGCATAAATTTGTTTATTTTCTTACACATATGTGTTTACATATGTGTAAATAGAGAAACAAATTCTTAATTGAAAATTATCCGGTACTAACCGATTCAGAATGGATTCAATGACATTCTTGATCATATTGCTTTTTCATTCTTGATCATTGCTTTTTCAGCTCAATTGCTGCACTTAAAATGATAATAGTTCCACAAACCACAAACAACATACACAATTGAAGGGTTTCTGAATATTATCGGACAATAATTGTTGTCTGAAGTTTTGTTTTTGTATTTCAATTTTTTTGCATTGCGATAAACTTTGCTTGGACAAAGTCTTCAAACTTATCTATTCTATAAAAGTGTTATTTGCATTGTTGTTTTGTTATGTTTTCGAAAAGAACTAGCGCTATTATAGTTCTATATTTTTAGTTGTAAAGTTGAAGAAGTGCACCTCTATTCTTGCTGCATTAAGTACGCAGGAGGTACCTATCACATTCAGCTCGATTTGCATAATATTATGCTATGATACATGACGGGTATTTATTAAAAACTATATTCATTGACATGATTTAAAAATAAAATTACGGAATTAATTTCTGATTCGAATAAAGATATTCCATTAATGTTGTAGGTAAGTGCTGCCGCTGTACCTTCTTTAGGGAAGGATATAGGGAAGGGAAGTCAAAAACCTAAGCGTAGGTAAAGGTCGATTTCCTTTAAATTTAATACCTAGCTTTATGTAGACGTTCCATGGATAGGTTTTTAATTTTTTTTTTGAACACAATCTAGAAGATTAAAATAGTGATATTTTACCAAAAAAACTATACCTGCCATATAATTGTCAATCTTATTTCTCTATTAGTCTATATTACGGCTTTTTTCTTCTACGGCTACTACGATTTTCATAAAATATTTCCGTATGATGAAAATAGTGTCATATATACCTTCTAGCAGCAATAATTAATTTTACTTTAAGTCGTTATTAACTCTCAAAAGCTACCAAGGAGTAGGTATATATACATACATAATATGGGCCTTATAGATCTCGTAGAGTATTAAAAAAAAAATTGCGACATTGTACCTAACCTACCTACTTACCAGTTTCTATTTGCACAACAAAAATGTTATCGGCTAGCCTTTTTTTATTCTTTTGTAAAGAAAGTCCGTCGTCGTGTCGCCCTCAATGATTTACTTACTCGTTTTTCGTTTTTTCTCTATTTGGTTGGTTAAGCTCTGTTTTTTTATGGTTTTTATCATCTATAGGTATATATATGGAATAGTGGAATTTCATTTATTTTACTGTTTTTCATTCTGGGGATGACACCATAATTGCTACCCCGGGTGCCACGGATCTAACTTATGATATTTAAACTTTTTTTTCCTTCCTCATAAAAACAAACCGTTTCCGAGAAACCAAGATATGATAAAAGTGGGCGTGGTAATGGGCGGATTTTTAAAAATTTAATTTATCTCTATATTAAATCATTTGAGTCGTCTCCAAAAATAGGGCCATTTCCGAGAAACTATGATATTAGAAAGTGGGATGATTTGACTAAATCTAACTTTATATTTCAAACTGTGAAAATTTCATCAAAATCGTTACAGCCGTTTTCGAGAAACCAATTATATTTAAATATAAATATAAATATAAATATAAATATAAATATAAATATAAATATAAATATAAATATAAATATAAATATAAATATAAATATAAATATAAATATAAATATAAATATAAATATAAATATAAATATAAATATAAATATAAATATAAATATAAATATAAATATAAATATAAATATAAATATAAATATAAATATAAATATAAATATAAATATAAATATAAATATAAATATAAATATAAATATAAATATAAATATAAATATAAATATAAATATAAATATAAATATAAATATAAATATAAATATAAATATAAATATAAATATAAATATAAATATAAATATAAATATAAATATAAATATATACATACACTTATATTTTTATACATACATATACAAGAATTGCTCGTTTAAAGCAACAATAGAAGCTAGTTTAAAGTAAGATTAAAATCGATCAAAATCAAAAACATTCATTTACACGCTATGTATTAATAAAATGGCTAATTTTATTGAAACAAATTTTCAAAACAATTATTTTTAAAAAGCCCGCCAAAAACCCGTAACCTCCTGCGACCTACAACTTCTACCTTTATGAATTTAGTCAATCTCTAAATCACCACTTTCAATAAATTCGTTGACATAATCAAATGATATTCAAAATATTCTGTAAACAAACGTTAGCTCCGAACATGACAATGCAATCTCTGAGGTAACCCAAGAATGCAAGGTATAATTGTTCACATTTTGTAAAGTGGGAAAAAATATGACGAAAAGGTGTTGTTTCTAGGAACAACATAATCTTATATCCAATCATCAAAAATTAACTAAATCCCGAAGAAAAAAAATAGTAGATAGATTTGTAATTTTAAAACTTTTCAAAACCTGCAAGGTGTTGAACCAACCAACGATAACGTTGGAAATAGTTTCTCATAAAAACCGAAACGATCAATCGATTTTGATGAATTTTTCATACAAAAAAATTAATGGGATACCAAATTATCACAATTAAATTTCTGTGTACTTCCAAGCATACCTTCTTTTTAATAACAAATTGAGAGCCTACAATCACCAAAATTGATAAAAACCCAGACTGGGTGATAACTGATAAGTTTAGCAAAAGTTGTTTTTCGGAAAAAAACGGTTTTGAGGTAAAGATAAACCATAATTATCAAAATCTTTAGAGTTGTTTTTGATATAGTTTAGCTTTTACTTCCCTAACGAACATATGAGAGGTACCTACTGTAATAATTTTAAAGAAATAAATGTGAAGAAGCGTCTCGTGTAGAACCAGGGCCTAGTGACTTACAATTCTCAAGCATTACTCTGTGCGTGTTATTGGCTGGATTCATGAGAAGAGATACTCTTGGAGGACATGTAACTACCTCGCAAGAGGCAGTCGCGATAAAAAAGGTTTTTTTTATAGATGGAAGACGCTGGGAATTGAACCCAGACCTCTGGCATAAGAGTCCAATGCAATAACCATAACACCATTGGCTGCTACAACTGTAATATTAAGAGACGAAAAAATATTGTTTAATCTAGAGGATAACCTTGCACAAAGTTACAACAAATTATAGTCTTAGCGATCAAGGCTGTGAGGTCAGCTGTATTATAAAGGGTTTTCCAATAAGAGGTGTTATTTTGATATTCAAAGAAAAATGGCATTTTTTGAGATAAATGATCGGATGTTTATTTCATTATAAAGAGGAAGGTATCCCGTTAGTAATAGAATACAACATCAGCCAAATGGCCGCCACGACCACGCTTACAGGACCATATCCTTTTCATGAAATTTTCCATAACCAAATCGCAAAGTGGCTGCCCTATGTCCTCGATAGCCTCACGAATTCCATCTTTGAGGTCTTGAATCGACGCTGGGATGTTGGCGTAGACCTTATCTTTCACGTGGCCCCAAAGGAAGAAGTCGCAAGGTCTTAAATCACAAGATCTCGGTGGCCAATTGTGATCACCTCTTCGAGAGATAACACGGTCCGGAAACTTTTCCCGTAAAAGATCGATGGTTTCATTGCTTGTGTGGCACGTAGCGCCGTCTTGTTGAAAGTAAACGTTGTCCAGATCAATACCATCCAATTCCGGCCATAAAAAATCATTAATCATCTCTCGATAGCGCAATCCATTGACCGTAACTGTTGCTCCAGCCTCATTTTCGAAAAAGTAAGGTCCAATGACCCCGCCGGAGCATAAACCGCACCAAACAGTCACGCGTTGAGGATGGAGAGGCTTTTCAACAATAACTCTTGGGTTTTCCGAGCCCCAGATGCGACAGTTTTGCTTGTTGACGTAGCCTCCGAGGTGGAAATGGGCCTCATCAGTCAAGATGATTTTTCGATGAAATTCCGGATCATTTTCATGCATTTCAAGGACCCAATCAGCAAAGACACGACGTTGTTGATGATCAGCCGGCTTGAGTTCTTGTGTTGACTGAACTTTATAAGCCTTAAGACCCAAGTCTTTATGCAAAATACGGTGTAATGACGTTTGTGGAATGCCTAATTCCAAAGAACGACGAGGAATGGACAAACCTGGGTTTTCTTCAACACTTTGGGCTACAACAGCAATATTCTCAGTTGTTCTTGAGTGACTTGCACGGGTTTTCTTCACATCACTAAATTGTCCCAACAGCTCGAATTTGTCCACCAATTTCTGTATTGCGGTCCGACAAGGTGCTTCACGACGACCCAAATATGTTTTAGTTTTACGAACCGTCTCTGCCAAATTTTCACCATTTTTATAGTGAATTTTAATAATTTCAATGCGTTGTTGAAGCGTGTATCGTTCCATTTTTATTAATGGCGTAGTTTCTACTTGTCAAATGTCAAAAAATGACAGCTTCAAAAGTGACAGCTACCGAAATAGCGGGCTATTCAAAATAACACCTCTTATTGGAAAACCCGTTAGATACAGATAGACAAATGATGAGATCCTTACGTTTTTCTTGTTCTCTATGATCGATATTTTGATATTTTTATGAACGAAAAACTTAGCCCATGTCAAGATTTGCTCGAGTATATATAATTAAACAAAACTGAATGTAATTCAGCGACTTCATAATATCATGTAATTCCAAAGTTATTAATACTTCTATCATTGAGTGTTCGTGTCATCTACGAGCTATCATCCTGTCATTATTGAATGACAGTGTCAATTCTTAAATTACACTTGTTCGCCATTTCAATTTTTCACGTTTCCATGTTCATTATCTTACATCCATTAAGTTCAATGAGTTCGATCAATTAACTAAGCGCGTTCTTTATTCAAGACCTTGACTTTTTGAACGCTCAAGATAGCATTTTGTATTTTGTTTTGTTTCCCTTTTCTTTGTACTTTAGACACATGCATCATTTGTCGCATAGAGTTTGAGAGGATACTAACTACACACCAAAAGCTTATTAAGTAAACACAAAGTTATACAAAAAAAAGAAGAGAAACATGTCATTACAATGCGTCATTGTTGATGCAGTCCATTCTGACAGAAAAATAGAAAAACAAACATTTAACAAAACAAATAAGATTACTGCGGATAAAAATAATCGCAAATTACACAATCATAACTGAATTATTGTAGATATAGCTATTCAGGAAGATTAATTAAAACACTAGAATAATAAAGGCGACATGGTTAGCTGAGCATACGCCATGATTTCACTTCAGAGATTCATTCGATGCCTATACAATCTAATCAAACATTCAAAAAAGCTTTCCTTTAAATTTTGTTTTGATAAATAAAAAATATAAGGGAAATACAATTTTGTAGCCAGTAGAGTCAGTCTAAATATTATTTTCCTCGCAGGCAGCTAGCTGGAGGCCAAAAATAGTTACATAGTTAGTTAAGCTTTTATTTAAAAAAAAAAAAAAATAATATTCTTTTGTTTTATTTTAGGTGTTATCTACATCGATTGCGATTTGGACCACCACCCACTGCTTCTAACATAACAACAATAAAAATTTAAAATAATGAATGAAAATGATGTCGACCGTACAAAAATTCCACTTAAGCTTGACATCCACAAGGCTAATTCGGTGCCAAAACCCCCACGACTGAAACCAGCCAAAAAGAAGAAACGTCGCGATAAAAGCGATTTGGGTGAGAATTTTATTGCCCCAGATGGTGGATGGGGCTGGCTGGTTGCCTTTGCATCTGGAATTTGTATTGTAAGTGAGATTATAGTATTAAAAAAAATATTCTACACTCCATTTCACTTGATTAACGACAAGAGCTTATGAATTTAATTACAAATAGTTTAAGATACCAAGCTTAGAATAGTGGATAATTTGGGGTTTTCAATAAGAGCGCTACAAACAAAAACGGTTTTGGATATCAATGAAATTCTTTAATTCTGTGAAAGTACGTTTGATGCCATTATGTATGGAACCCACGGGCACGCTTGCAGAAGTCCAGACGCTTAACCCAATTTTCGACGGTTTTCAAGCATAAATCGGCCGATACTGCTGCAATTTCACTTTCGATATTCGTACGAAGTTCATCAATCGTCGCTGGCTTGTTGGCATAGAATATAGACTTGACGTAGCCCCACAGGAAATAGTCTAACGGCGTCAAATCGCACGACCGAGGCGGCCAAGCGACTATGGACCATTTCGTGAGGTAACACGTTCTCCAAACTTGGTTTCCAATAAATTGAATGTGACATTCGCTGTGTGGCTTGTGGCGCCGTCCTGTTGGAACCATATGTCCTCCAAGTCCATATCATCCAATTGGGGCCAAAAATATTCGGTTATCATTGAACGGTAGCGATCCCCATTCACAGTAACGTGCCAGTCTTGATCATCACGGAAGAAGTACGGCCCAATGACGCCGCCGGCCCATAAACCACACCAAACCGTAATTTTTTCGGGATACAATGATGACTTATGGAGTACGTGTGGATTGCTGCCTGACCAATACCGCATATTTTGTTTATTGACGAAGCCATTCAGCCAGAAATGAGCCTCATCGCTGAAGATGATTTTTCGATGAAAATCCGAATCATTTTCAAGTTGTTGCTCAGCCCAATTCACGAACATACGACGCTTCTGGTGGTCAAGCGGCTTCAGTTCTTGCGTCAATTTAATCTTGTAAGGATGTAGGCAAAGATCTTTTCGCAAAATTCGCCACAACGACGTCACAGAAGTGCCCAACGCTTGAGAACGACGTGTGAGAGACACATTTGGGCTTTCTGCAACTGAAGCCTCAGCGGCAGCAATATTCTCGAGTCTCGACACTACGGGCACTTCTTTGTCTCAATGGCACGGGAACATTTTGTACTGTGCCTGTGGATTCAAATTTGGCCACTAGACGCTCAATTGTTGATCTGCTAGGAGGATTATGACGACCATAAATTGGACGTAGCGCTCTTAACGTTGAGGCCACTTACTCCGAATTTCGTTTGTAAATTTTAATAATTTTAACTCGTTGTTGGCTCGTATATCTTTCCATCATAAAATGGCAAACCTTACTGAAGACAAATGTCAAAAGAGCGGCAAGAAATATGGCGTCGTTTGCTGTCCCTGTTGCTCTACTTTTGTAGCGTCCGTGTTGAAAAACCCTTTATTTTTATAGATTTTGTGTAAAAAAAATGCGAAGCTTAATGGTAAGTAATTAATTTGTCACAAAATATTTCTTATTTAAAATTCACCTTTGCTGTGGTGAGTTTCGTTGTGAAATTTCTTGTGACTTGTGAGGTTTATCGGAGAACACGGAAATCGTTATCGAATCACAACAAACTCACAAGAGCTTGTGACTTGTGAGCCCTCACAACTCCAGAATTACCAGAATAGGGCTGTAAGTTGAAGGTAGTATTATGTGAATATACAAAAATACTTCTTAAACTATTTTGATTCCAACGCGATGTATATCATCTGATTTCTTTAAAAAATCTTAATTTATGAGAACAAATTTTAAAAATCGTTCGAGCTGTTTTAAAAACAATTAATTTTTTTTTTTTAGTTTTTAAACATTTTTTAAGTTAAAAATTAAATTTCAAAAAAAAAAATCAACCATTTTTAAAAAATAATTTTGAAGTTTTTTTTAAAATCCAAAAATATTTTTTTGACAATTTTTATATTAATTTATATTTAAACTTATTACAAGCTTCTATATAATAAATTTAATTTTAATCCGATAATCAGATAATACTATAGACGAAAATAAATGAGTTAAGAATAGTAACATTTAATAATAGGCGTGTTTTTTTTTGAAAAAGTGAATACCTACCCAGATTAGCAAACTTTTACATGCAAAAAACAACAAATCGATAAATGAATACAGTTTAGGTCAGTTATCAGAGTGAACATAGACTGGATGATACAAATTGTTGAAATGTTTAGATGGCGCTTAATTCGGTTGCAGAAAAATATTATTTTCTGAATGGTTGGTAGCCATAGATTATTTGACTTACAATGGGATGTGTTCTTAAATGCATCCTAGTTAAAAAAGGTCGGCTATATGCTATACTTTTTTCTCAGACATGCGTATAATGTTAAGGGATTATATTTCGAAATGAAAATTCACTTTTATACGCAATTTGATATTTCTTGACAGATAGGGAACAAACTGTATTTTGACGTCTGTAGAACATTTCGTTATAAAAAACACCAGAAAGCTCTAAAATTGCTTTTTCTCGAAACAAAAAATAAATCTCAACAATTCGGATTTCGTAATTCGCATTGACATCGTAGCCATCCTAAAATAGAATTTGACAGTTGAAAGCTTGACAGATAGGGGACAAATTATATTTGATCGTATCGAGAATATTTCGTTCCAAATGTCAACGGATTGCCGGAGAAAATGCTTTTTCCGGAGCAGAAAATAAAATGGAAATTTTTTTTAAATTTATCACAAGTTTTTTAATCCATTCACATCGTAGCCATCCTTCAATAAAATTTGACAGTTTACCTATTGCTTCATAGTCTATCTTCATTAACCACGATTGGTGTTGGAACTACTGTCCTTGTTCTGAAAAGAAGAATCAATCCTTCAATTTGAACCAAAAGCATTGACACATATGGAATTGGTGTTCATTAGACATTAACTATGCCCCGTGTAAGCCAAATGCAAAAAAGGTACCTTCGAACGTGCCCGAACACATTTCAAAACATAACATTAATGTTGGTTTCATGTGAATATAAATTTTCAACAATTGGTGAGTGTAAAAGTGGTAATAAGACCAGTTATATTTGAAAAGAGTATTGCCACATTGCTAGTATTATGTTGTTACCTCTTTTGTTTCATTATCCATCATATCAATTATTAAGGTTTCGTTAATTTTATGGTTGCCACTGATTTATTGCTTGTGATAGATGAAAATTTTATTTTAACACCGAATGTCATTAAATTTGTCACGATTGCCAACTTTAAATTTAATTTTATTTATTCATAATTCATAACATAGTAGATCCTTCTAATTTTGACACACAACAAAATTTTATAAAAATCGTAGGAGTCGTTTTTGAGCAAAGAAAGATTTTCCTGAACGGTTTTTAAACATTTGTATTGGAGGTATTTTTGGTTATAAGAATATGTTTTGTAAAATCTTTAAGATAATGTCAAGAAACAATTTTTTACTAACGATCGACTCGTTAGTAAAATATTGAGTTTTCAAAAAAAAAAAAAAAAAAAATTTCAAACTTTTTGTCTAAAAATCCAATAAATATTTTTGTTTTAATTTTACAAAAAAATATTATTTTAAATATATCGCTCATTCTTCACAAAAAAATTGATCCCAATCAGTTTAACCGTTTCCGAGAACAGCGAAAATAAAAAAAAATGGTACTTTGGGTTCCATTAAGAACCATTTTTCGAAACCACTTTTTTTTTTACTGAAAGGTAGCTTATAACTTTTTAAATTTACTTACTTTTTTTTAAATCTATATGAATCCGATTTTGAGAAAAATTAGATTTTCCTTTTTGGTCAAACATTTTTTTATAACAGGTGGGAATCCTTATTTTTGGTCCCAAATGAAATTAAAAAATCGTGTACACTTTTAATAAACTCTATTCTGTTTTGTTCAGAATTATTGTTGATTTATTTTTTTCCAGATTTACAACTTTAAAACTATAAATATACTTAACAAAAATAATATCTGTCCCTTATCAAGTGAAACAGAGTGTATGGATTTTGTAATTAAATTTATTTACAGTGATCAAGTGTTTTTGTGTTTTCTTATTTTTTGTTTGTTCTATTTTCTTTTTTTTTCAGTTAGTCACATTTCCAATAATGCAGCAATTTGGTATATTGTTTAGAGATAGATTTAAGGAAATAGGAATAAGTAGTTCACAGATGACAACTATAATTAATACACAACAAGCTGTATCTGCATGTACAGGTATGAAATTAATAAATTAATATATGGGAACATGTTTTTAGTTGAGATTCTTAAAATCACATAAATGGCAGTCCTCAATGTTGAGGTCAAAAGCTTTGTTTTTAGTGCTTAAAAATATACCTAGAGGGCAGCTAAGTTCCCGGTTTCCATTTTTTGAGTCAAAACATGAAAAAAACTGAAACTTTGGTTGATGCTATTTTTTCAGGCAGTAACTCAAAGATATATTTTATTTAAAATACAAATACAGAGTCTTAGATTGAATTAAGCATTTTTTTCGAAAAAATATTGATTTTGTATTTCAGGTCTATTCAATGGTCCACTGTTTCGACGTTTTTCCTATCGACAATGCGCTATAACTGGCGCATTCTTAATATTTCTTGGTCTGTCAGGAACAGTTGTAGCTGATTCTTTTGTTCTGTACCTGTTGACCATTTCCGTTATGTATGGTAAGAGCTCAACAAAAAAAAAAATAAGTGCATGAAACAAAACCGAATCTATGGTTGTTTTTTTTTTTTTTTTAGGAATCGGGCGAGGTCTTATGGTGTCATCGTCTTCTCTAGCTGTCAACACATATTTTAAAATAAAGAGACGAGCTGCTACTGCATACCAATTCACCGTAGCCGGGTTGGGACCCATCGGACTGCCATACCTCTCCACATACCTAATGACTGAATACAGCGTTGGTGGAGCTGTGTTATTTTACAGTGGCATGTCACTGCACAACTTGGCTTGTGCATGCATTTATCAACCTGTCAAATGGCATGTAAAGAAACCTAACGAAAACCCCGAAGATGGGCGAAGACTCTCAGAGATCGATCTAGATCACCACCAGATACTGGATCATGCCGCTGACCCCGATACACCCATGATGGCGAGAGCAAACGACGGATGGTACGGCTCAAAGAATACTCTGGAGAGAATGGGCAAACGTAAATGTTCTGTTGGGACTGCGATTAGTGATGGTACTCCAGCTAATGCACCCGCGATCAAGCCGAGAACACCAAAAGTCTCAATATCGCTGAGTAAGCCTCTGATGGAACCAGTCCGGGAACATCCCACGTCGCCAGAGGAAAAGCAATTTTTAGAAAAGTCTCAAGAAGACCTCAATCTCAATGATGAAGATGATCAGCTGCCAAAGAAGCTTTCGATCTTCGAGAGGATCTCAATATTTTTCGACCTCGATCTGTTGAGAGATTTTACATTTGTCAATTTGGCAGTGGGCTTGACTGTGATAAGTTTTACAGAAATTAACTTCGCCATTTTGACTCCGTTTATATTGAGTGATTTTGAATTTGATAATAGCCAAATCGCTGCGGCTATGTCTATGTTAGCAGCTTGTGATATGTCAATTCGATTTTTGATTCCATTCATTACGTCGAAAATGAAATTTGACAACAAGGTGTTCTTTCTGGCTGGCATCATTGGAATGGCCTTTGGCAGGGCTGTTGTGGCGCATAGCAGAAACTTTACAGTTGTGCTTATTGCTTTCGGCTGGATGGGCTTGAGTAAGGCAATGAGAGTGGTATTCTGGAATCTGATCATTCCGGGGTATGTCCCTTTGAAGAGACTCCCTGCAGCAGCTGGATTGCAGTTACTTTTGTCGGGAGTTTTTACACTGACCTGCGGACCAATTATTGGTAATTTTAATTTGTATTTTCAATTCATTTGTAATTTTAAGTAGTGGATTCAGAAAAATCATAGAATACAAAAATAAACAAAAAGTTTGAGTTCCGGAAGTCACGATTAATATTTATGTGTAAATATCAAAATTTGTCCATATTTGGATCCGTATGCGAAGTCGTCCATACGTTGTTGACTACGTGCACGGATCCAAAACGGACTAGTTTGCTTGAAGTTAAGGGGATCTTCAGATTTTTGTCTCTGAACGTACCCAATATCCTACTATGCAGATATTCGTAACGTAACGTGCTACATCGTATAGTGTTATATAGTAACGTATTACAAAGGAATGCCCACGTTTTTAGTTTACTCTACCGCCGGCCGTCCGGTACAGATGTTTACACATCAAAAACTGAATTTAGGAAGACATAAACCAAATGTTGTTAATTTAATTTTTTAATGTTTCTTTTCAATTTTCTTCAAGGCCTTGTTCGAGATGCAACAAATTACACATTCACACTCCACTGGATGAACGCGATGTGTTTTATGGTGGTGATAGCTTGGTTTTTAGAAGATTTTTATAAACAAAAGAAAAAACGAGCAAAAGTACAAAAGGAAATAGTTGAAGATCAACGAACTGAAGAAGCTAAATAATTCTTTTTGTATTTTATATTGTAAAAACTCCTTATTATAATTTATATTTAAAAATTAAATTTTTATTATAAAATTTGTGTTGGTAAATTTATTGAAAATTATTTAACTTGAAATTTTTAACTGTATTTATTTTTTTCAATTTTTTTTTTTTTTCAAATTATTTCCATGTATTTTCTTACATAGCTATTTTTATTTATGTAAATAACTTTTTTTTAATTTTAAAAGACTGTTAAAATTTAAAATCAAAATGCGGCAATAAAATGCTAACCGCAATGTATTTGTACTGAATAAAAAGGAATTTGAAAATAATAATTCGTGATGTTTATTGTAGGCGTAGAAATAGTTGAAGATTCGAAATAAATTGAATTGCATACTTCTTGGCGTAATGGGATATGAGATCATGCCAACGAATGTCGCTAATTGTATAAAATGCAGAATTTAAATTTTATAATTTTTGTCATAGAGCTTTGGTCGGTCGGGGCAGGGCAGCGCAGCTGTGGGGCGTCTAAAGTAAAGTATTTGTGTGATGCTGCCGTGGTTGGTTGTTCGTTCACTGCATTCAATTCTAAAAATGGCTTTATTATATCACTAAAAATCAAGCCAGCTATCCTAAAAAAAAGAGAGATAACCCTGTCGTAGCTAAAAGGGCTTTTTTGAAACTACATCATCTTTATTGTCTGAGTTTTTGAAATAAGTAAGAAAGAGTACACAAATTTTTAAGTGAGAAAAAGCTAACGAAAAAGAACGAGACTACAGAAATGTCAATTTATAACAGTTATGCCAGTTTTTCACCGTCGAAAGTATAGGTATACATCAACGATCTTCCCGTGACTTGAAAAAAAACTCTGGGTGGCCGAAGTATGTTCTACTTTTATAAACATAACTGTTATAAATTATTGGTATGTCTAGAGTTCTTTCCAACATAAAATCATACCAAACAGAAAGTAACGGGTGATTTTTTAGCTGGTTTGGTTTTGGCAACACTGGTTTTGACAGCTGACGTGTGTTTAGTACCTTGTGTCACTGTCAAACAGCTTTAATTTGGTTTGCAATTTAACCATGGATCGTCTTACAAATGAACAACGCTTGCAAATTATTGAATTTTACTATCAAAATTCGTGCTCGGTTCGAAATGTTCATCGCGCGCTGCTTGTGTTCGGCGATGAGGCTCATTTTTGGTTGAATGGGTACGTAAATAAGCAAAATTGCCGCATTTGGAGTGAAGATCAGCCAGAAGCATTGCAACAGCTACCAATGCATCCCGAAAAAGCCACTGTTTGGTGCGGTTTATGGGCCGGCGGCATTATTGGGCCATATTTCTTCAAAGATGATGCGAATCGCTACCGAGCGATGATAACAAACTTTTTTTTGCCCGAAATGGAAGTTCTTGACTTGCATGATATGTGGTTTCAACAAGACAGTGCCACATGCCACACAGCACGCGAAACAATGGCGCAATTGCGAGGCGAGTTTGGTGAACAGTTAATTTCACGTTTCGGGCCGGTCAATTGGCCGCCTAGATCGTGCGATTTGACACCATTAGATTATTTTTTGTGGGGGTATGTCAAGGCTAATGTCTATAGGGACAAGCCCGCTTCGATTGACGCACTGGAAGCCAACATCCATGCATTCATTCGTGAGATACCGGCCGATATGTGTGAAAGAGTATGCCAAAATTGGACTCAGCGGATGGGCTACCTGAGACGCAGCCGCGGTCAACATTTGCATGAAATTATCTTTAAACATTAAATTGCAAGGTTCAAACTATCGATTCAAATAAATATTTCATTCATTTTTTCGAATTTTTTGTGTTTTTTTTTTAAAAAAAGTTCTAAGCCTCTTAAAAAATCACCCATTACTTGCTTCATTGAATATAAAGTCTTAAGGCCCATTTCCTGAAACGAAACTTAAGTTTAGCAAAAGAGATTCTGTGACAGTCAACGCTGGTTCCGCCTATATCGAATGGAAGTGACTCTAGACATGCCAATTATAACAGTTTTGGTTTATAAAAGTACTGTTTTCGCGGCCCCGCAGGTCCAGGGCCCTCCGCCGGTGGGCATACTTCAGGCACCCAAAGTTTATTTCCAAGACAGCTCAGTTTGTGCTGCTAAAAGCCGAAGAGATGCAAAAATCGCATTTTTACAACCTATACAGCAAACATTTTTGCAAAGCGTGAAGTGTAACCACCGTAAAATTTACAAATTTGAGAATTTGCGTAGATGGCAGCACAAGTACATACAGTACATCACAGTATAATTTTTTTTTTCGTTTGAAAATCAAAACTGGCTGTGCTTACTTCACGCCATCGCTCTTCGCAAAATTTATTTTTGGCGGTAAAAGTTGCAAATATGCGTATTTTTCTTAATATGTTCTTCTCTTCTACAATAGGGTAGAACACTCCTAAAGCTCTACGCTCATGCGAAGACGACGAGAAGGCAATATCCATATTGGAAAACAGCATATCGAGAAAAGGAAAACACTTCGTGTTTTTTTTTTTTGAAAAAGAAATTTCATCCGTAAAATTTGCTTTGCGAATTTGCGATTTTTTTTTTAAATATTAACGGCACATGGTAGAACAAGTTGAGCAGCTGATTTTTTTTTTTGTTGGGAATAAAAAGTGGTAGAGCTTTAACTTGGAGCACATTTATAAACAACTTGAACATAAGAGTAAGTAGGTATGTGCTATACCCAGTCGTGTATTTTATTTGTATTCAAATCGTCAGATCGGTTTTTGAGATGAATAAGATTTTCCTAAATGTTATGGGACAAATTGGTTATGGCAAGTTCTTTTAGCTAAAAAAGGTCTGGGGTTAATGTCGACAGACAAAAAGAATTGTTTGTCTTCCTTCTGTCTTTCAATTTTGTATGAATGCACAGCTTGCCACAAATTACCTTTATATCTATCTATATGGCAAGTAAAATCTTACCTTCATAAAAATACACTCCAACTTATACTAGTATTTAAAATGTCTAGTCTGTATTTATGATTTAGTCACGCCTCACAATATGTATTCCAACAATGCGAATTAATAGCATTTTTAATGAAACCATAAACGGTAAATATTTTGAGTGTGTATAATCAAAAAGTAATATCTGACAGGTGAGCCCAATTAAGCTTGAGCTTAAACAAGAGAGATAATATACCTATCTAACGTTATGCTGTCCCCAAAAGTAGCAATTTGTCCCTCTTAAGTCGGCAGTTAACTAGGTACGGGGTAGTTATGATACCTAAGTCGTTCCCACACAGCCATTCTGCTTTTCCTTCTATAGGATCTTTTACTTGTAAATATATAAGAAGGACATATTGGTGTTCGGTGTTGTGATTCATTCGAATGGAATTATCTCAACCTACTCTTCGTACCTATCACCCAAATTGAATTTACACAATTTTACTTTTGACTTATCGTCGGTCGGCGAGTTTAGTGATCCCGAAAGTTGATTTAGCTTTGGAATTGGAACTCTGGAAGTAAATTGAATCAAATTGTATTAAATGGTTGACGACACCGATGGTCAGTGATGCCGTTAAGAAGAAGAGCCCTATTTTTACTTTTTTTTTATTTTTATTTTACTGACGCCATCTGGGAGAAGCCCAACAAATTTATCTCCTGTTATAGATAGATAGGAGATTTTTATTTCTAAATATATAAATAAGCACGGTTGAACAATTTTGATTGATGTTCCCAAATCAAATTTTTGTTTGCCAGAACGAATTCGGTAGTAAAAAAAAAAACGACGTTAAAATGATTAGATGATAAAAGGGGGATGGATAAAAATGTAGATACTACCTACATAAAGATACATTTCATTTGATAGCGGAATTCCTTTCATTTTTGGTTGACAGGCGGCGGCGGCGGTGGATGGTGGTGGTTAGAGGGGGGTGCACATTAATGACTTTTTCAAAACGTTATCGATGTTGCTTTAAAAATGAAGTGATGTTTGCATGAAGTTGAAAATTTAATTTTATTTAAATTAGATATTTTTATTTTGTATTGGATGTTTTTATTTGAATAATTAGGGGAAAACTGGGTAATAAAAATTAGTCACTAGCCGTGTTTTTTTTAGAAAAGCTATCCGCAGTACAGTACGATTTTACACGCATAACAAATACAAGATACAACATCGGCAGTAGGATTACTTCCGATAAAAGCTAAAGTAGAATCCTACCGTGGATGGATTATTGACGTTTATTCGAGTCTCGAATTGGATTTTGTTAGTTTCGTTCTTAGATGTTGGTACGATTGATAATTGAATTGTATCTCGATGGTTGTGTTCATGAAGTAGTTATAAATTTACATTGGCCAGACAAAGCGATCTTTTTGATATTTTTTTTAGTTGCCCAATTTGTTTATCTAAGAAATCAGAGAACTCCATATTTTCATAAATATAAAACTGTTACTCAGAAAAGTTCCTTAGTTTTGCTATCAAAAAGTGGGAATAAAATTTTTTGCACTCGTTAATCGAAAACAAATTGGAAGGAAAGTGAGGAAGGAAAATGTGTAAGTTCGCAGAGCTTTTAAAAAGAGCAATTTTGTATCGTTATTTTTCTTTGGTTCCCTTTTCGTTGCAATGTTGCTTTTAAACACTTTCTTTCTAATTTTGTTCTTTTCTCCGCTTATGTTAAATAAGGTTTACTAAGTCAAAATAAAATATAAGGGGAAAATAAGTAAACCCACAAAAATTAAAGAGCGATAACACTTAAATTTTGTATACCTATTACGGTCGGTATAATTGAATTACGATTTTCATTCAGAATACAAATTTTATGGTTCGAAAGAATTTCGATTGATTTTTCTTTTTTGACGAAGGGTAAATGTGGTTTCGTATTTGTTTAATTTATTTGCGCTGTTAAAATACTGTTCAAATATGTCTATCAAAAATCGTGAATATCTAAAATAGTTAGCAAAACATGTTTTTATTTATCCTACAAGAACTAACGCCCATGTATCTACTGAATGTTTTGGAAACGACAAAATTTTATTCTGACCATAATCTACGAACAAACCCCTGATTTTGTTTTTACTTTTTTTTCGGTTGTGTTTTAATTGTCGGCTGCTAATTTCAATCGTCGCTTAACAGAAATGCCAAAAGAAAGGAAGATTATCTGAATCCACCATATTTTCTTGAAAATTGTTCATTTTATTGAGTTTTTTATTTAGTTTATTAGTTTTTGATTGAAGTAAATTTGTATTGCTACTGATTTTTGCAAAACTTTCTTCTATTTGTTTTTTTTTTTTCAATTATTCTGACAGGTGCTTGTTCAATTGAACCAACATTGAAACATAAAAACCAGGCTACGGTGGATGGGTTTTTTTGGGAATTTCTCACTGTACTATATATAAAATCCCACAAAAACACGGCTATTAATGACGTTCAGCCCTGTATAATTATATTAAGTATACTCAAAATAGGGGTCAAAGCTCTGGATCAGTCTGTGTGCCTATATATCTGTGTGCATCGAGATAGAGCCTAAGGGGTTGGCTGCATTTGCTTCAAATTGTAAGTGATTTTTAATTAAATAAATACTATACAATTTGCAGAAGAGATGGAGTTCAAATTTCTTGATTTAGCTTTCCTACAAAATTATTAGCTGTAGGTATTTAAACAACGATTTTTTTTTTTAATTTTTCTCGAAAACATTAGCTTAAATGTTTTGATTACCTACAGTTTGTAAATGATAACTGATTTCAAGGTGTTCGCCCTTAAATTCAAATTACCCGTCGATTTGATTAGTATTTGTTCTTATTACAAAGGGTGTTTTTTTTGTAGAGGTGTAGAACTTTCAAATGGAATAAAACAAAGAAATTTTTTTTAAATTGACATCAAATTTGCTTTATTCGAAAGATAATCTTCTGGGATTATAATTTGAATATGATTTCTGGCATATGATTTCTGGCAACGGCTGGCTCGGATGTAGTCTAATCTGGAGGTCTAATTTTTGATGACTTTTTCCAACAGTTGTGGCCGTATATCTGCAATAACGCAGCGAATGTTGTCCTCCAAGTGGTCAATCGTTTCGAAATTATCGGCGTAGACTAGCGATTTCACTATGAAACTATGCGGTTACCAAACATTTCCTTCAATAAATCAATTGTGGGACGAGTTGTGTTGGGACATGTTGCGCCGTCTTGTTGAAACCACAGCTCCTGCACATCATGGTTGTTCAATTGATTAATGAAAAAGTCAGTAATCTGTATGATCTATAGCGGTCACAATTGACTGTAACGTTCTGGCCAGCGTCGACTTTAAAGAAGTACGGACCAATTACTCCACCAAACGTTTTTCTGGATGTAACGGTGGTGTCTCAACATACACCTGAGGATTATCATCACTCCAAATACGGTTGTTTCGTTTATTGTCGTATCCATTCAATAAAAAGTGAGCTTCATCGCTAAACAAAATTCGCTGGGATCAGCGGAAATCTTGTTTTGGTCCCATTTGGGCACAATTTGGATGCGTTGTTGAGGCGTCAATCTATTCATGTATTGAAATGCCAAACCAAACTAAAAATAAATCACGTGACAGCTGACAAAATGGCCGCCAGTTAAAGTAGTGTTGCCAACTTAAAGTTCTATACCTCTAAAAAAAAAAACACCCGTTATATTCGCTAGACTCTCTTTAGGGGAGCAAACTCAGGTAATTTTTGACCTCCCTTTAACTTCAGTAACAATCAAATCAGAAACAGTATTTATGTTCAGCTAGCCAAACATAATCGCCTCATCAAATTTCAACTCCCTATAGCATTAGGTGTAGTGGTTTCTGAGATATAGAGGACTTCAAAAATGTCTAAAATCGTAACTGAGTGACTGACTCACTGACACTGACAGATAATCAAAATTATGGAGCACTTCCTGACACCGTACGATCTTGTAATTTCACATAACGTTAAGTCTAGTGGTGCATACAAACGAAGAAAATCGAAGATTTTCCATTAAGGGGGCTTGGCCTACACCCACTTTCTCAGAATTATTATCAAAAAGAAAACTTAAGAAGTAAAATTACCAAATTTTAGTCAGTTATTTTGAAATAAAAAATTTCTCTCGCAGTTTGTAATTGTTTCGATATTTCTCTACTTCAAATATTTGATACTAAACTTACAACTTTGCTTGCTTTTAGAATTCATTATATTTCACGGCTGATTCCACACAGCCTTTTTGCATATATAGTAGAACTTGGATCTTTTTTTTAAATTTATATTTTTGGTGTGATTATTGATTAATCTTTCATTATTTGTAATCAACCAAAATTATAACATATCCTTAGTGGGCTTTAGGACTTGTTTGTTATTTTAATTTTTTGAATAGACGACGACGCGATGTTTTGAAATATATTTAATCTACCGTTTTATTTAAAACATTTAAATAAATTATTTTTTTTTTATTTTTTTTTCAAAGATTTTAATTTCGATCGCACAACACAATTAATTCTCCCGAAGAATATTTAAATGATCCCATAGGTAAGTATGCTCCTAAAATATAAATGATCTCATTTTGTACGTTACGTAGTTTGTGTCAGAATTTACATTTTACAGAAAAGCGGTTGATACTGACAAAAGTGCTAGCTGAAAAAGTGGTTTTCTATGGTTTGCACTTCATCTAACGTTTCTACATTTTTCCTATAAAATACAAGGAACTATATCTACTACGTAGGCCTATTATCAGACCACCTCAAGAGAGTGCTTATAAAACTTCATACTACTTTAACGATCGAAGCTATAATATAGCGTTTCCTTTTGATGGGGCGGTGTTTTGATTCGAATTACAAGTTTATTATTCGTTGAGTCTTTCCATATGACTAAAATTGAAATGGCTGAATTAAAAGAAAGTTTCGTGTTATTGCATCAGGTTGTGTGTGGGAGAGCTTGATTAGGATTCACATAATGTATAGATAAGGTTTGTGTAAGGTTTTACATGATTTGATATATGTAAAATGTAAAACTGAAAGAACAGACCCACCAGGCGCCAATTTAAAGAAGTTGTCGGCAAGTTTTGTAAAATTATCTAGAAATGACGCAGGTACCTACTTCTGTTAGTTCAAACACGGAAATAAAAATAATAATAAAAAACAATTCCTACAGACATTGCCATCTTTAAGCTTCCTAATCAAATATAGGTATAGGTAGATATAATAGTAGGTAAGTATACTCATGTTCAAGACATAGAAAGATCAATTTATACAAGTTTGTTTAGATTTTAAGAGGTTCAATAAGCATTTTTAAATATTTACATTTAAACTTTGTTTGTTTTGTTTTGTGTTGTTTTTTTTTTTTTAATTCGAGTACAAATAATGAAGAAAAATGAAACAAACATATTTTACTCATAATTGTGTTTAATCAAGTATAGCTACTTATCTCTAGAACCACTTTAAAAAATTCTGTTAAATTGTATTTTACATGCACACAGTTATGTCAAAATGAATAAAAGAATTTTTTTTCATGACGTGTTTGACCAAAATTGTGTTTTATATGACTATTGGAGAATTTATAAAGCGCTGAGACCAACAAAAACGAAAATAGCTCATTTAATTTGTGGTTCCCTGATTATGGCACTTGGAACCGGTCAACATATCAGGATATAGCCGAAACCTAAAAAAAAAAAAATATGCACGTCTTGATCGAACGAACTTGCTCTTGAGGTTTAAAACTGTGTGTAACCACATATTGAAGATGCATGCGATGTATATAAAGGGTGTTTTTTTTTAGACGTGTGGTTTTCAATCTGGCAATACTTTTTTTCGGAGTTGGTCTTTTTGACAGCTGTGACTTGATTTATGGCTGATTTCCAATGACGCGTTGGCGTTAGTGATGCGTTTGTATACGTTTACAAGCATTACGGACGCTTTGACATGACAGATGACTTTAAAAGAATCAGCTGATTAAAAAGAATTGCAGTGTCATTCTGCAAATCAAATGTTAAGGTCTTTAAATTTAAAATGAACAACAATAAATCAGTTGTCGAGAGTAGAAATAGTTGCTAAAGCAGTCTTTGCTGCTGTTTCAGCCTATGAAGAGGTTTAAGAAGAAAAACCAAAACGGCGTTGGTTAGGTTCCGGAGTTCCATCTTAGAATAGATGAAGAATTATTTGCCTTAAATTTTGATAAAATGAAAGCAAAAGACCCGGAACATTTTTTTTTCAAAACAACAAGGATGTGTCGTCAACCCTTTTACTCATGCTCCTTCACTAAAATAATACATTTCTCTTCAAAAGAAATATTATAAGACAATTTTTATTCTATAACTTCAAATTTATGTACAAATATTTCAAAATCTAATTATATTCTTACCTCTTGAAAACAAATTAAACATTACTCTCAAAACGCACGCAGAAGTAGATATTTTTCAACTTTTGCGTTGAGGTCGCTTATGTTACGTTGGTTTGTGTACCTGCTAATAGATGCCAAATCGTAACATTATTGTCCAACGCGTCATTGTAAACACTATACATAAATTTCTATGTCTGAACTTTCGCGTTGACAGAAGAATCTTTCAAAGCGACGCCCAACGCGGCATTGGAAATCAGCCATTATACTCAGTTTGGTTTGCCATTTCATAATGAATAGACTTACTCTTGAACAACGTTTGCAAATCGTGCAAATTTATTACCAAAATAATGGTTCGGTTCACGTGGGTCCAATATTCGGTCGACATAATCGCCCAGCAGAGTCGGTAATTTAAGCAACTATGGATCGGTTTTGCACTACGTTTACTCTAGTGAATAATGCGCATCCTCAGAGACGCGCGCAGTACAGTGCGCACCGAAGAAGCTATTGCTGCTGTGGAGCAGAGTATAGTAGAAGAACCGAATGAGTATACATGCGTCATCGCGCGCAACAATTGCAGCTGTGCCCATCCATGATTAAAGACTTTTTCGTGAAAGAATTGGAGGATGTTGATCTGGACAATCTTTGGTTCCAACAAGACGGCGCTATGGCATATACAGCCAACGAAACAATCAATTTATTGAAGGAAACTTTTGGTGAGCGCATTATCTCACGTCTTAAGCCTGTGGCGTGGCCTCCAAGATCGTGCGATTTAACACCGCTGGACTATTTTGTGTGGGGTTATGTGAAGTCGCTTGTCTACGCAGATAAACTCGAGACCATTGACAACTTGGAAGAGAATATTCGGTGCGTTATTGCTGACATACAGCCCCAATTGCTGCAAAAAGTGGTTGGAATTTATTCCAGCCAGCCGCGGCAGCCACTTATCCGAAATCATTTTCAAAACATAATGGCAAACTCTTATCTTTATAATAAAGCTAAATTTTTGGCCATAGCATTTAATTATATGCGTTTTATTTCATCTTGAAAACCACACGTCTAAAAAAACACTTTTTATAAATGTTAATCACTATTAACTATTTTTTTTTTTTTTACAAACCATTGAACAAACGATTGAACCAATTTGCTTTAAATTTGGTACAGAGCATTTTTATCTTATTATCTAGAATGTAAATTCGATTTTTTTTTGTTTTGGCTCATCTATAGAACGTATAGGTATGATACAACAATTTTCGTTTTTTCTTTTCTTCAAATTTTGTCAGAAACGGATCCTACAATTTTGATTAAACTTCATACCTGTAATTCCCAAAGTGGTTGTAAGAAAACTACATTTCAGATTTTTGGCATAAAATTTATTTAATTATAAATAAATAGTTCAAGAAATTGCATTTACAAATTTTGAAAAATTTTTAAAATGTTTAAATAAAAAAATTACAAACAAAACATAACTCTAGTATTTCTTACATTTTTTTATTAAACATTTTCTCAGACTTTTGTTTCTAACTTAAGGATTATTTTATTAGATTGAGTTTTTGTTTAGCTTTTGTTTCCATTTGTTGACGCCATTTTTTGTATAGATCCTCACTTAACCATGAAATTGTAACAATGACAATGATCGCATTCATAATGTGAATTATAAAAGAGTAGCTGGTGGCATCCCGAATAAGACCTTTAAATAATAAATATGTTAAAATTTAATAGATTAAATAATTCACTCTCTTCAAAACTCACCAATAAATGGTCCAATAATCAAATTACATATTCCCATTATAAGACGTTGTAAGCCTATTGCTGCTGGTAATATTTTCAATGGAACATAGCTTGGCAATACGAGAATCCAAAAAACAAGCACTATTGCCGAGCAGACGCCTATCCAAGAAAAGCAAGCAAGAACTAAGGTGAAATTTTTTTTGTTCAAAACCAATAATGTTCTGCCCACAATCAATCCCAAACAACCCACAATAAGCCAAATTTTGCTGTCACATTTTATTCTAGCAACCATCAGGGCAATTAAAAATTTCATTACAAAGCCACAAATTGCCTCTGCGGTCATAGCTGCTGCTATGTGATTGCTATCGAGACCGAAGTCAGTCAAAATGAATGGCGTCAAATAATGGAAATTTAAATTGATAATGTTTATCATGGTAAGACCCATAACAACATTAATATAACTTAAATCCATCAAAAGATTCAACCCGAAGATTGACACGATTTTCTGAAAAAACGACAGCTTTTCTCTCGGATCAAGGATATTTGAAAGATTTTCGAGTAGTTCCTCTTGTTCGGCTGCGGCGGACTTCTCTATACTTGGTATTTTAATTATTGGCTCACCCATTACTGTCACAATTTGCTGAGAACCAATGTAAGTAAAAGTTTCGTTGATAAACTCCAATTCAGAATTTGCATAACCATCATCATCATTATCACATGATGGTTTATCAGAATCGATATCGACGCCGACATCATCGTGGTTATTTCCTTCTAATGGCACATCTGTAGGGACTTTATTAACATGCCATTGGACAGGTTGGTAAATAGCTGAACATGCCAAATTATTAAGTGACAAGCCACTAAGCAATAAAACGGTACCAGCAACACCGTAATAGGTCACTAGAAATGTTACAATAAAGGGCAAGATTATAGTTCCCACTCCAGCGATTGCATATTGATAGGCAGTGGCTTGTTGACGCTTTGTATTGAAGTAAGTATTGACGGCTAGGGTCATTGTTGAGAACATAATGCCTCTTCCTGTTCCTGAAATTCAAAAAAAAAAAAAAAAAAACAGTTCTAAAAAAAATACTAAATTCATTAAAAACTTACCGAATAACAGTGATATGGATATAAAATAGGTAAGAAATGAATTGGAAAAAACAGCTGAAAACAGGCCAGCAAAAACTAAGAAATTTCCGATAAGTGCAGCTTGACGATGTGAAAAATGACCAAACAGTGGACCGTTTATGAATCCTGAAAGTCGAAAAGGAAAATGTACATTAGAAAGTTATTGATGGTTAATACAAGAAACATTTAACATGGCAAATAGGCTTTAAGTCTAAAAAAGATCTGTGCGCCTATGAAAAAAAGAGCAAAAACTTGTACAAATACCGAAAACTATTACCAACTTAAATCAGCGCAAAATTGGCCATGGGCCCAGGGTTGCCAGTTTAGGGGTTTTCCCCCTAGATTTAGGGGCTTTTTTTTGTCGTTGGGGGGTTATCTGGGGGGACGAGATGTTTGGGGGGAAATCTGGGGGGATTAATTCAGAGCTTAAAGGTTGAGAAATCGTATAGGTATTTAAACAGCTGACAGTATTCCACGAGTTCCTTACATGCTGAAAACTTTCACAAGTGAGAAAATGTATCAAACCAACGCGACAACCAAAACGAAGATGACGATAAAGTATTACAACTTTTTGAAAGAAGTGCAAACAAAAATTTTAATTCCTTTATATTTTTATTTTCATATTAATTTCTGGTGAGTTAAACCATAGTGAGCTAACTCTAGAACTAAATTAACCCACAGTGAACTGAGGAAGCTATTTTTCAGTACCCGAAATGACTAAACAAACTCTTTGCATAAAACATCAAAAGCACCTGTTCAGTTAATCCTGATTTAACCCACCAAATATGATGATTTAACTCGGGTTAAACTTTAATCGCTCACTGAAAAACTGGACCTGGACTGGATTAAAGTTCTAAATAAGCAATTTGGAACTTTTTAATCAATTATCAACCTCCCTTATGTTTCACAATATCTTAACAGTATAGCGTATAATTAACGTTCAAAGTATTTTAATGGCCCGATTAAGTGTCGATTAGAATTAGCAAATTTATATACTTGGCATTTTAAATATTATTCATTATTTTTTTCCAGTTTTCATCAGTCAAAACTTACATACATTTATTATTTCGAAAAAATGTGAAACGTTAAGTTTTTTTACTGGCGGATAATTTGAATGTCGAGTAAATAATCAGAACTTTACTCAGAAATTGTGAAGAAAACCCTAAACAAATTTTTTTTATTACCTAGTACCTTTTTTACAAATGTTGTAGCTGTGTGAATTAATAAAATTTAAAATTAAAAACAAATTTAAGAGCTGTGAATAGAAATATAAAGTTGAAAAAAATATTTAGGGGTTTTTGTTGATAAAATGTGGTAATCTGGAGGGTTTCTAAATTTTTCTGGGAGGAATTTTTTGTTTCATCTGGTAACACTGCATGGGCCCTTCTTTAGCGCAAATAACATGACCGACATGCCAATTATAACAGTTTTGGGCCCCGCAGGCCAAGGGCCCTGTTCGTGGAAAAGAATTTAATAGATATAAGGTCGGTGGACACCACCATCACTAACATATAATTGCCCACTAAGCTTAACTTTGTCAATACAAGCAAGGCTTTATGGCTGGTTCAAAGATGCAAACGATCTGATCCCCATTGACATACTTTTGATTTACGACAATCCTGAGGGGCTCCTTCCATCTAACTATACGCATACTGTGAGATGGTCCCTAAATACCCATTGCACCATCAGACATCAATGGATATAGTTTAAATTCCAAAAGCATTGTGGTGGTTTGTACAGGAAAATTAAAACTTGACAATCATGCGTGGAGAAGGATCTATTGACAACTAATCGATTGGATGGCTATGCCGACACCTAACAGCATCTCCCAACAATCGCTTCATCCAATGATGATTACTTGCTCGCAGTCATACATAGGAATTGGCTAGAGAAAACGACATTGAAGACATTTCGCATTGGTGGGAAAAGAAATATTGCAAGTGTTGTTCAACTTTCGATGCGCCGATAAAAGTCGATCGTATTAAAATGTTTGACGCTATAAAATGTGTATTCAAAACTATCTGGATAACTACATTGTTCTAATTCCTTACGAAAACACAAGCAGGTTATGATTTTTGATTCAACAATAATAACTCAAGATATCTTAAGATAACGATGATCGACTTTCGACAAAAGTCGTTTATCGATTATTAAACGAACGACACTCGCAATAAGGGCTACCATCTTTGGTATTCGATTCTGAAAGAACGTTTTAATTGACAAAAAATGCTTTGTGTCTTTCTTTTTAACGTGGTTGGCCAAAACAGAACAGCGATAAGAAAAATGAAGAACTTTTCCGGCTTGTTTCAACGACAACGACATTGAGTGGTACCTATACATATATGTCCTGTGGCATTCCGAGCTTTTCCATATATGTTGTTTTACTAGCCAGTGACCGTGACGCCTGCAGGCTATGTATTTGTTTATGAACTTCAATAGTATGTCGGTAATTTTTTTCGAGATTTATTATATTCATTCAACCTACGATTAGATTAGAATAGGTTAACCGTTAATTGAAAATTATGTAGCTATTGCCTTTCATCACTCCACGGGAAATATTGATTGTTGCTTCTTAAACTCGCTTAAAGCGTCTTGGATAAGGCTCCTACAAATGTTCCCTTAGTTTTGAACAATCAGTAAAAGTAGTCATATTCAAATATTTCGTCACAATGTCACAATCTTTTAAACCGTTTTGGAGGGATTTAACCTTAAAATTCTTTCTAAGGGTAAGAATAAAAAGGTTGGTATTTAAAACTTATCTACATACATGCATGAGTTGGAGATGTTGGTGTGACAAAAGTTGAGAAAATTTTTAAATCTTAAAGAGTAAAAACAATGAGTGTAGCTCTCAGGTTACTCTCAAAAGCAAAGTCGCATGTGGTGTGGACACATTCTTGAGAGTAGCTTGCGGAGAGTTGACTTTTTACTCTCGAGACATATGTAGTTGTGCTTTTAAACTTTTAACTTGGAACCCTGGTTTTTGGAGTTTTGAATACTCTCATCCTATTTTTTTTAATTAAAAAAAAAAAGATTGGCCTAAAAAATTCAACTTTTGTCTTTTTTTTTTAGAAAACAACTGCTCAATCATGTGGTTTTTCCTACTTCCAATTAGCAGGAAATATATCGCAAGTGGACCCAATTATGACATGAACCCGCGATTATAAAATAATCTCAAAGCAATAACTCTTAAATGGACAGGCACCCGGGAATAACTCTAGAGAGTTAACTAGTGAATGAACTCTTAAATGGGAAGGCGCTTTAAGAATAGTCCAAAAAAGGTTCTTCAACAATTGCACTTCAAACTAGCAGAAAAAATATATCAATTGGACGCGGTTATAAAAGTACCTACTCCCAGGAAATTAACTCTCAAATTCTAAAACAAAAAAAAACTGCTCTGAAATTGACAGCCACTTGTGAGTAACTCTCTATAGTAAACCAGCGAAAGTGCTCTCAAATAATAGACAAAATAATAGAATGACGCTAATCAGATATGTATTTCGCACTAGGAGATAAGGAAGAGTGATTTCCGGTTGAGCTGACGGACAACGAAACCATTTGGGCATTTGTATGAAATATTAAACTTCATAAGATTATAGTTGACATTCGCTTTTAACTAAATGGGTAACTAGACGAACCCGTGCGACACTCAAAAATAATCTTAGTACAGATCTACCATAGATTTAAGACCGAAAACCCATTCCATTGTCACAACTAGTCGCAAAGACTAAACCAAATAAATAAAGTAAGTTGTGTTAGATTACTTTTTCGAAGACTTCGCCCCACCAAATGTAAAGAGCCTCGACTTAAATAAAGATACATTGAAGCCTGTTAAAAGCCGTTGATAAACCAGTTGAAGGCCGTTGATAAGTCATTGACTAATTTCTGAGCCGAGGTAGATAACCCGTAAGAATCTAGCAAGGAAAATAAGGAACCCGCAAGCGGGTAGTCAGCATTGAACAGTCCGCCTAGTGCCTAGTATTCAACAGTCAAGCTTTTATCGTTAAATATTATTTAAGAATTAATGAATTATAATTTAAAAAAAATAAGCATGACATAACCGCACGAACTTGCTCTAGTTTCTAACAACTGTGTCCTGTGTGTAACCACATATTGAAGATGATTCATGTATATATAGATGAGCTAAAACAAAAATTCGAATTTCACCTCTAGGAAAATGCTCTGTACCAAATTTGAAAGAAATCGGTCCACCCGTTTAGGCTCTAGCTCAAATTACAGTGGACGCACAGACGGACGGACTTTTTTAGACTTTGGACGAAACCAATACTTGCCCTATAGAGCAAGTAAAAACAAACAAGTCGCTTTGATTCTTACCTGAACACATAGCTGCTGCCTGTTGCACATTTATTATAGTTGTCAACTCAGAACTACTTATTCCTATGTTTTTAAATTTGATTCTAAACAAAATTCCAAATTGTTGAAGAACAGGATATGTGACTAGCTTATAAAAGAAAAACAAATTAGGCCATAATATTTTGACGAAAAATCTAAAAGTTTAAAACATACAACACTCAAACCTGATGCTAAAGCTACTAACCAACCCCAACCACCATCTGGAGGCACGAAATTTGCTCCTAAATCACTTTTATTTTCGTAGTAAACCGCACTTTGTGGTGTCATTTTGGTATAAGTATTAACTTCCGGATTTAATTTTTTTTTTCTCACTGATATTATTTCGAATTAATTTTTTTGCATTTTCATCTTCAGACCGCAAAAACTTTGTTAATTTATTTATTCAGTCTTAAGGTACAAACATAGGTATATGTATGTAATAATTGTTTAACTTCTTGGAATGTCTTTCAAATTTATTTAAACAAGCTTAAAAAATATTTATATTTATTTTATCAGGAGAAGAGTTGTTGAGCGAGCAGCTTGGTTGAAAATTATTACAGAGTGAAAGTAGATAGAAGTAGCTAGTGTGCAGGTACTATACTTGATTGGAAATTTGCAAACTGCTTTAAGAGCTTAAGAGCTATCCAAATTCAATGAATGAAACCCAATGTAATATTTAACTAAGCAGAGCAAATTTTCCTTATGCGTTTGGTTTGGTTGGTGTTTGGCAAACACGTTATCTCTCCGGTGTTGGAGGCGTCATATTATATTATTTAAAACAGTAAAATATGGCCCTGTACTATTAATTTAACGAATACTAGCTGACCCTCCCGCCTTCGCACGGATAGACAAACCTAGGTTTCGCATAAAAATTACAAATGAAAATATAGATAAATATTTAAGCCACTTTTCGAAATTGAATACTTTATAGGTACTGAGTTTTGACCAACTTCACAATATGAATGGCGAAATTCGTAAAAAATATGATCATCTGAGTCGAACCTTTATTACTTTCCCAACGTAGAAAGAATTTTTGTAATCAAAATCCCCCTTTTTTTGTGTTTATCCCATTTCACTCTATAAATAGAATTTTTTTTTTTTAAAATAACCTTTCAAACACAAAAAGAATTTCTTAAATCGGACAATTTTTATTTTACCCCCATTTCACCCTACAAATAATAAAATTTTAAAAAAGAATATCCTTTAAGACATTTCCTAAGAAAACTTTTTTAAACAAAAAAGAATTTCCTAAATCGGACAATTTTTTTATGTTTACCCCATTTTACTCTACAAATACAAAATTTGAAAAAGAATATCCCTAAATCCATTTCCTAAAAAAAAAACTTTCAAATTAAAATAGAATTTCTTAAATCGGACTATTTTTTTATTTTTACCCCATTTTACCATATAAATAACGAAAAAAAATTAAAAAAAGAATATCTCATAAGCCATTTATTAAAAAAACCTTTCAAATTAAAATAGAATTTCTTAAATCGGACTATTTTTTATTTTTACCCCCATTTCACCCTACAAATTGAAAATTAAAAAAAAAATACCGTTGAAGCCATTCCCTAAGAATAACCTTTCAAACGCAAGTTGAGTTTTCTTAATCGGATACGTCTTTTTCATTTTACCCAATTTCACCCTATAAAGTGAATTTTTCAAAAATTTATGGTTCTAAGCTGGAGTGTGGTATTGGTTCAGGATTTTTTCCGAAATTTTGACAATCTTTGGTCAAGCTGAATTGCTAGCAATAAGGGAAGCATGCAAGATACTCAAACAAGACCCTAACCAAAACCGAAATACCGCTATCCTGACAGACAGTCAGGCCGCCATTGATTCGGCTATATCATCTTCTTAATTGGTTCAGCAATGTCGGGATAAGCTCTCAGGCCTTGAGGGAAATGAGCGGGCCGACGAACTGGCCATTCAAGGATCAGCCCTTCATAGCTCACTTGCGGAAAGAGTTAACATTCCGCTTGGAGTTATAAGGGGAATATATTCTCAATTTTTTTTACAGAATCAAATCGTCGGTGGCGAAGTTTAACAAAAATGCCTTATATCCGCAAAGATATGGCCCACCTACAATTAATCCCGAACAACTGACCTGCTAGTAAGAACCAGGCGAGACATAGCCAGGGTCGTTGCAACCTGTTCTGGTCACTGGGCAATAGGAGAGCATGTGGCGAAGCTGGGCATTCGCCACAATACTCATTGGCAGTCCTGTGAAGTTAGCAAAAAAATTGTTTAAAATTGAATACAAAATGAGAGTTCCCGGTAGCAAACAAAGACTTCTAGAGTTCCCCATACTTTTTGTCAATAGTTCTGGCGAAAGAAGCGTTAAAATTGGAAAAAAAAGTTTTTTTTGCTAACTTCACGCAGCAACTACTTTTTTGAGAAAAAGAGTTCTGAGCATGTTTTTCAACTCAAGAGTTCTAGAGTTCCTGATGGGTTTTAGAAAGAGTTCTGCGAAATTGCAAAAGTTAGGGCAATTTAAGGTGCCCATTGATAAAAATTTTGAAAATAAAAAAAAAAGGAGTTCTGATTAGAGTTCCCGACAGCAAACAAAGAGTTCTGAACATTTTCGAAAAAAAACTTTTTTTCTACAACTATTTTCTTAAAAGTTGCGTCACAACGTAGAACGACTGGGTCGCACGAACTTGCTCTTATATTCGATCACATTGTGGTTCTATAGTCTGAAATAAATTAGCTATGGGAGTCTATATTTTATCCATTTGCCAAAGCTAAGTTTAGTTGCATGTAGTAATACTATGTGAGTATATAAAAATTAACAATATAGCTCAGTGTAGCAGACATGCAATATGCATGCAAGGAAATTATATTTTTTAACTGGAAAATTGTTTTAAATCAACAAAATAAGAAATAAATTGATTAAAATTCTTCTAAAACTGTTTTGAATCGAATGCGATGTACCCCATCTCATTTCTTATATAAATCTTAATTTATTAGAAAAAAAAATTAAAAATCGTAGGAGCCGTTAAGAAATAATTAATTTTTTATAAATATAAAATATAAAATTTCTCTAAAATTTTTATGAAATAAAATTGGTACGTCTGTTTAGTTCGGTTCCTTCTGTTAATTTTGTTTCAAAGAAGACACTTTTATAATTTTCCTTTTCGTTTTGTTTTATTTAAATTCTAAAACTTTCTTTTTTTTTGTTATTTGTTATAATTACACGATGGCGGTGGTGGTGATGGCTATTGGACTGGACGGCGCGGCGGCGTGGTTGACTTTTTAATGACAACGAAAAAAAAATGGGGAATATAGTGAAATTGATGAAATATATTTGGCTCGGGAGGAATCGAAACGAATGGGCCGTGTTCGTGAATATAAAACATTGTGTTGAATGCCACAGTTGAGTGGCGCGACTTTCGATTACTCCCGGACGCAAGTAAAGCAATTATTTTAACTGATATTTGAATTGAAGAAACGTCAATTATAAGAATTTATTGATGTGGAGTTAAAAACTTAATTTTCAAAAAAAAACTTACTTTTTTGAAAATTTTGGTATGCAATATTATTTCAAATTATTACAAGCTTCTTTTTAAAACATTTAGTTTTAATTGGTAAATGAGTCGAAAATCAATAAAACAGTTCTTCGGGAGGTGCTGTTGATATGTAATTGTTCAATGTGAAATTTTATAGTTTTATATGCTAGACCTTACTAATGTCGCCACAGAAAAAAAAAAAAATTATCAAAATCATAGGAGTCTTTTTTGAGAAAAAAAAAGTTTTTTAAGCATTTGTATGGGATGAACCATTATTGATGTGTAAACATCTATGCTGGCGGGAGAGTGAAAAAAAACGTGAACGTTCGTGTGCAACGTTACGCCGTGCAACGTAACGGTGTGCAACGTTACGATTTGCATACTAGGATGGGTGCGTTCAGTGAAAAAATCTTAAGATCCCCACAAACACAAGTCCGTTTTGGATCCGCTTACGTTGATGCTTAAGCTTAGATCACACGATTTGTGTATACACAAATATTTGTGTATAAATTTGTGTATTATAGACAAAAAAATACACAAATCGTCTGAACCACAAATTTGATGTACACAAATGACGTACAGAAACGATTTGTGTATCATTTGTGTATTCAACACACAAATCGAATTTGTGTACATTTACAAATCGTCTGATCGGGTACCCAAATCATTTTATGACTATTTGTGTATATTTGGGCACCATTTGTGTATGCCACATCATTTGTGTATTCTGAAAATTTAAGCATACACAAATTTCGTGAGAATACACAAATGGTTTTGAAAATTCAACTGAATATTAAATATCAGCCGAGTCAATAAAGGTTTTTTCTTCGAATTTTAATGTGCAACTATGATATTAATGATTTGTTTTGTAAAATGGCACCATAAGGACATGCAGGGTGATTCGATTTGTTGGCGTCCAAATTGGGCGGCTCACGGAGACAAAACTTCTATTGGGTTCAGAAAATCGTCTTCAAGAACTTTGTAGATTGTATCCAGCACTTCTGGAATAATGGTGGAAATTGTATTCTGTGGAATGCGGAAAAGATACTGGAGCGAGCGAAAACTGTCGCCAGATGCCAAGAAGCGCATCGTCAAGACTAGCCGCACAGATGGCGGAATACTGGGGCGCATAAATGTATCGGCCTTCTCAATATATGGCGTTACCAAAGCCAGCAAATAATCGAACTGAGCGACCGACATTCGTACGAAATTTCGATACAATTGTGGCTCTTCGGCACGTAGTTCCCCAAGTCCTCCGTCTCACGGTGGCCAAGCCAATTTGTTCTCCAACAAGTTCGTCGCTTGCGTACCATTTCTACGACCTGTTGTTGGCTTTCGTCTTCTTCTTCACTTTCGAGTAAATACGCGGCCAAACTATTGGCAAGACATTTTTTTTTACATTGTTTGATTGAAATTATTTAATTGAACCGGATACACTTCAATTCACTATCAAATAAACAGAATGACATATACACAAATGAGTACACAAATTTCAAATACACAAATCGTCTGAACCACAAATTTTTATACACAAATTTATTTGTGTATAGCATATTTGTGTATATCTTTACACAAATGAAATTTGTGTTTTTTTTAAAAAATACACAAATCGTCTGAACCACAAATATTTGTGGCATAAATAAATAGCATTTGTGTTCAAATTTGTTTAGCATTTGTGTATAACATACACAAATGAAATTTGTGTATATACACAAACCGTCTGATCTTAGCTTTACACATATTAACCGTGAGTCCCGGCACTCACACAATTTTTTTTTTTAATTATAGGAATAATTTTTGTCTAAAATCTTTTAGATAGTTTTAAAACAATGCTTTTTGCCAAGTTCAATGAAAATCGTCCAAGTCGTTTTTGAAACTTTTTTTTTAATATTCAAATAATCACCCCTGTTCTGAATTTTGATCTATTATAAAAAACTTTCGATTTCAAACTCTAGGTGTTTTGAAATACTTTTCGTTTTCAAAACTTGCGTAATGAGTGCGCTTTGATTTTCTATCGAATTGAAAATACTTGACGTTTGAAATTAATTTGAGTTTTCATATCAGAAATAGAAATGAAAAAAAATTTAAAAATGTTGTTTACAGCCAAAAAGGGAAGGTTCTACTTATAATCTGTGTTTTTTTTTTTAATTTACGTAATTTTTCTGCAACAAATTTGACATTTAGAATTTTGTTTTTACTGAATTAGAAAAAAAATAGGTTTGAATACTGGCCAACGTGAAAGTGAAAATCAGAAAACTTTTTTGGGATCCATGCGGAAACCATTTCAGTTTACGAATTTGTTTCGCATCGGAAATCAGAACAGGGGTGAATATTTTTTTGAAAATTTCGGTACACAATTTTATTTTAAATATATTAGTTCGTCTTCTAAAAAAATCATCAAAATCTGTTCAACTGTTTTCGAGAAAAGCGAAAATCAAAAATAAAGTTCCTTGGGAGTTGCCATTAATAACCATTTTTCTAAACCAATTTTTTTATTTAACGGCAACTTATAACTATTTAAATAAATGTCAAAAAAAGCTAGGTTTAAAGAAAATCGACCCATGCATCCGTTTAGACTGTAGTCGAACAGACAGACGGACCAGACGGACGTTTTTGAGAGACCCACTTTTTGTCGACTTCTCTATATCATCGTAATGTCAAGTTTGATAAAAATCTCGAGTTCGATATTTTGTACGAATTCATAACTTGCCATCATATACTTATGTAGTACTAGTACCTACACATGTATGTAAGTTTTATCCAATGAACCTCTACATAAAGTAAGTCTGTTCTGAAAACTGAAATATCAATATAATAAAGCCTATAAAAACAGAAATAGTAATCAAAGTAAAGATAAGAAACAATCATGGTTCAATTTTAAATAAACATAAACAATAATCGTGAACATGAAAACAACAACATGCTCAAGATTATTCTTATCAAGTACAAACAGACTTCCATGAAGAAAGTCATGTACACATGCCCACAATACCAGATACGAATTGTAATAAATAAACCAAAGTAGAAAACAGACTCAGATCTTAAATTGACGTGGAACTTATAACAACTAGATTAAGAACTCATATTTGAAAATAAAGAATGAGCCTTGCTCTTAGAAACTCATAAAGTTTCTTATTTTAAAAATCAAGTATTAAATTTTGTATATTTGCAAGTAAAAATAGAAGCGATTCTCGTTTCTCGATTTTCTCGTGAGTCATCATATCTATTTGATTTGATTGGACGTATTGATATGAAATGCGTTTCGCCCAGGTACGACAATTGGGCTCATCAGTTAGATGTTGTCGTACCCTTCTAAGACCTGGGCGAAACGCATTTTGGACTAAAGGTCGCAAAAAAACTTCCAATTAAATTTAATTCATCACAGTCCACTAAAACAAAAACAAAAACAAAAACAATATAATTTTTTTCTATTGTTTTCGTTCTTCTTCTTTCTTATGAACAGAACATTTACTAGATCGTTGACTCATATTTATAATATGAGCTTTTGATCAAAAACACAATTTTGTTTGAACTTAACTATGTAGCGCAGGCATGCAAATGAGTTTTTTTTATTTTTGTTTAGCTTTTTTTTTATATTATCTTTGTCTCAACAAATCGAGATTAAGGACCAACACAGAGTCTGATGAAGAAACGAAAATATGTGTCGCTCTTATAAGCGTGTCTTTTGTTTGCATATAATGTAGATTAAAATTTTGTTACGTACTCGGAAGGCCGGTGGGACCATTTATTAGAATTTGTATATCTATAGGCATGCCCCTACATGCGAAGGTATGTAAATGTATTGGGGCATATTCATAGTCACTTTTGAACTCCAGTTTATCTAAGACCTGGGCTTATCCTATCCAAATAACATTGAATAAACCCCAGTCTAAGATAAACTGGAGTTCAAAAGTGACTATGAATATGCCCCATTATATTTTATAGGTACATTTTTCTCGGTTAAAAAAATATACAAGAAGTTGTCTTATCTTACCTGAACATATGACCACAGCCTGTTGCATATTTATAATAGTTGTCAACTCGTTACTACTTATTCCAAATTTATTTCGAAACAAAATTCCAAATTGTTCAAGTACAGGATATTTGACTAACTTATAAAAGACGATAAATTATTCCCAAACAGTTTGATGGGAAGAATAAAAGTTCAAAACCTACAATATTCAAACCTGATGCCATGGCTATCAACCAACCCCACCCACCATAGGAGGATGCACCTAAATCACTTTTATTTCTGCTCTTCCTTGGACTGGGCTTCGAGTTAGCATTTCGAGGTTTGATTTGTTGAATGACATTTTCCATTAATGTACCGAACATATTTCCTTTTTAAATTTTAAACAAACACTTTTTAAAGTTCACTAATATTTTCGTGGATAAATTATAATTTACTTAAAATTTTTTTTTAAGCTAGGTAATAGTCGTGCCTTCCTCTCAAGCTGAAAACCACTTAATGAGCATTAGAACTTTATCAAACTGATATAAATAGGACCCATCGAAATCTCAATAACTCTTAAAGACGGTGACGCATACTAACCACCGAAAGCTAACGTTCGTCAAAATGAAGAGCATCTAATAAATATCTCTTTCCCCCTCTATTAAACGGTGCGCTTTTTCGCATTGTGCTTGCATTTGGTTTGTTAGTAGTGTTGTTTTGGATATATACACAAAATAGTCTTCATTAATAAAAGTTGTTCCTTGTTTAGTCATTGTATTAACACCTCAACTGTCCCCATACAAAATAATTTAAAACACCCATACGTCCGGCACTTTTTTTTTCTTTCTTTTTTTTAGTAAGATTCAACATAGAAGGGGTTGGTTGCATTCTTATTGGTCACTGCTGTTAAAAAATTTTTTTAGTTTTGTGGTCATTTTTGATACATGGACGTATGGGTGATTATCAGTTTGTATGGGTCTGGGATTTATTACTAGATTTTGCAACTGCAAACCCATATGAGTTTCCATCAGTCTATAAGCTTCTCTGTATCTTCATATTCCTCTTGCAAGAGGGAAATGGCTCCATCATAACATGCTTCGGATTGAGTAAAACCTATTATGGTTTTTGCCGTATATTCCGTGAACACCGATTGCATGAAATTAAACTTTTCGACACCCGAAAACGATTCATTTTCATGCAATGCAGATCGAAAATTTTCCCAAAAGGGACGATCTTCGTAATTTGATTGCGAAAACCAGCACGTGTTTTTATCTCCTTTTTTTGTTATAAAGATCGATAAAGGCAATTTCGATATTGAAAAAAAAACCGACTATTACTTTTGTTTTATTTCCTTCCATACCAACCAGAGAAAATCGTCGTGCATTGAACTCAGCACACTTCAATTGCCTTGCTCACTTTGATTTCCAATTCGGTATCATCTTACGGATATTGTTTTGGGTCAATCAAAGTGCAATAAGACAATAATTGATTTGTGCTGACTCGCGCTTAGCGGGATGACATGAGTGCAGGGAGTCCGATTTTGTATCCGAAAGGTGTCGTGCGTTTGATTCATTTGGTATACTAAAGATATTTAACATTGGCGCAGCCGGTAGGATATTGAACCGGGTTTCGGCACATTGAAGAAAAATTCTAACAGTCCGGAAAATGAAAAATAAACTTCAAAAATATCCAATTTATAATAAGTTTTATCTTATAATAGCTGTGTTTTATTGGTAGTTTATAGCTGGCGCAATAATCAAGTACCAATAAAACGCTTTGGCTGTGTTAATAAAACGCTTTAGCAACTTTAGGCTGTGTTCGCTAAAAATATCATAGTTCACATCCATTTTGTCTCCACCAAACTACAAATATCATACAACATTAAGGTTCAAGTCATGAATACTTTTCAAGAGCGCCATCTTCATCTTCAAAGTTCTAACTATGTATAACACTCTTTTACTGGCTTATTTATCGACACTCTCTGTTTTTGTTTTTGTTTGCCAAGGGAAATTTTACTGCGCTGGCTATAAAATTACCAATAAAATACGGCTAATCAAAATTAATTCAATGATATCGGTTAAAAAGTAAATCGTTAACTTAACTCATGAATTCATATTTGAGCGGTTTTATATTGAACAAAAAATTCAGTTTTGATGTAGAGTTATTAAAAACAGACGAATATAAAATCAAAATTAATTATATTAATAATAATTCAATTTAATAAGATAAGTGATGCCACTTTACACAATTAAGAAATATCGTACTTTTTTTTTTTTAAATATTTTCATAAAAAAGTAAGGATTTACTTGTGAAATAAGTTTTTTTACTTAAACATTTTTCCAATTTTTTTTTTAACTGCCCTATAGTATAAGACGTTACCTATACACGTTTATATGAAAATTAAGTTTTTAGGCAACTTTGTTCATATAAAGATGATAAATGTTTATGTATCAAAAATGATACATGGACGTAGGTGGCACGCGAAAAAATTTAATTTGTGTATCAAATATGATACATGGGACAGTTAAGGTGTTAACGTGTCTTATCAATATGTACCTTTTAAGATTTGATGTAAGTATTTAAAAATAAAATACGTATGTAATGGGTGATTTTTTAAAAGGTTTAGAACTTTTTAAAAAAAAAAAACACAAAAAATTCGAAAAAATTAATGAAATATTTATTTGAATCGATAGTTTGAACCTTGCAATTTAATGTTTAAAGATAATTTCATGCAAATGTTGACCGCGGCTGCGTCTCAGGTAGCCCATCCGCTGAGTCCAATTTTGGCATACTCTTTCACACATATCGGCCGGTATCTCACGAATAAATGCATGGATGTTGGCTTCCAGTGCGTCAATCGAAGCGGGCTTGTCCCTATAGACATTAGCCTTGACATACCCCCACAAAAAATAATCTAATGGTGTCAAATCGCACGATCTAGGCGGCAAATTGACCGGCCCGAAACGTGAAATTAACTGTTCACCAAACTCGCCTCGCAATTGCGCCATTGTTTCGCGTGCTGTGTGGCATGTGGCACCGTCTTGTTGAAACCACATATCATGCAAGTCAAGAACTTCCATTTCGGGCAAAAAAAAGTTTGTTATCATCGCTCGGTAGCGTTCACCATTGACAGTAACGCTGCGATTCGCATCATCTTTGTAGAAATAGGCCCAATAATGCCGCCGGCCCATAAACCGCACCAAACAGTGGCTTTTTCGGGATGCATTGGTAGCTGTTGCAATGCTTCTGGCTGATCTTCACTCCAAATGCGGCAATTTTGCTTATTTACGTACCCATTCAACCAAAAATGAGCCTCATCGCTGAACACAAGCAGCGCGCGATGAACATTTCGAACCGAGCACGAATTTTGATAGTAAAATTCAATAATTTGCAAGCGTTGTTCATTTGTAAGACGATCCATGGTTAAATTGCAAACCAAACTGAAGCTGTTTGACAGTGACACAAGGTACTAAACACACGTCAGCTGTCAAAACCAGTGTTGGCAAAACCAAACCAGCCAAAAAATCACCCGTTACATACTTCTTTTTGTAATAATTGTCGTTATCATATATTTTTTAAAATGCAAAATTGTCTTTATTATGCTTTATGAATTTGGAAAAATGATGGTCGCAGGTTTTTTTTTTGGCGCCGCTCTGGTGGTGGTGTGAGGGTTTGAAAATGGCGATTTTTACAATTTTTTTTTCAGAACAATTATCACTTAAATTCATTTTTTTTTTTAAATTACAAATGATGCACTGTGTCAATTTTCCTAAGTGTAGGGATTTTTATCTTGACGATCCGATTAAACGAACTTTAGATATAAGCCTTTTTTTGGAGACTTTTGTTGATTTTGTGCATAACAAAAAATCTACAAAAAAAAATGTAGATTAGGTTCGCTTAAAGAGCTGATATCTTGAGTTCTATTAATCGAATCGTCAAGATAGGAAAAATAACAGCGCATCATTTGTCATTTAAAAAAATTGAATTTAAGTGATAATTCTTCTGAAAAAAAATTGTAAAAATTACCATTTTAAACCCTCACCCCCACCACCATACCTATACAACAAAAAATACAAAATACCACTTGCTCTCTTCGTGTTTTGTAAAATAATAAAGTTTCTACCCTTTTTTACTTCATTTAGACCAAGTTTCAGAATAAAAGACTTAAGAAAAAGCGTACCGTGAGCGTATATTATCGTGCCAAAAAAGCATGATCGCGCCACATCGGCAACGCTGCTATTACACGACGGCTTTTGCGTCGTGACTCTTCTTCGAATTTTTCTTTAAAATTTCGGCCTGTGAGTCGTGCGGTATTACACCATGAATTTAGAGCCTGATCATGACTCAAATTAAGCAGTCCATCACTTTTATTTTGTTTTGGTAATGGAATTCTCAATATTATATAATATACCGTAACAACCAAACAAACAACAAAAATATAAATGAAACGATTTTGTTCGAGTATTGAAATTCTCAATGCTCTATATATCGTAGCAACCATACAGGCGGTGCCGAACCTGGAAGTTTTGCCGCCCTAGGCAAAAATTCTTATTTTGCCGCCTAAAATAAAAAAAAGAAGACAACGACAACATTAACATTTAGGTATATAGGTTTTTATTTAGTTACAATGAAAGGCTTTCGACAAAATACACGTTTACAAAATTTTGCAACTAAAATACTGTTCTGCGCGATTTCATTTTTGCACATCTTGTAGCAATGCGATTAAGCATATATCTTTTTCAATTGAAAAAGTTTCAAGACCGGTTAATCGCTATAGCGAAGATAGGTTTTTAACGGGTGATTTTTTAGCTGGTTTGGTTTTGGCAACACTGGTTTTGACAGCTGACATGTGTTTAGTACCTTGTGTCACTGTCAAACAGCTTCAGTTTGGTTTGCAATTTAACCATGGATCGTCTTACAAATGAACAACGCTTGCAAATTATTGAATTTTACTATCAAAATTCGTGCTCGGTTCGAAATGTTCATCGCGCGCTGCTTGTGTTCAGCGATGAGGCTCATTTTTGGTTGAATGGGTACGTAAATAAGCAAAATTGCCGCATTTGGAGTGAAGATCAGCCAGAAGCATTGCAACAGCTACCAATGCATCCCGAAAAAGCCACTGTTTGGTGCGGTTTATGGGCCGGCGGCATTATTGGGCCTATTTCTACAAAGATGATGCGAATCGCAGCGTTACTGTCAATGGTGAACGCTACCGAGCGATGATAACAAACTTTTTTTTGCCCGAAATGGAAGTTCTTGACTTGCATGATATGTGGTTTCAACAAGACGGTGCCACATGCCACACAGCACGCGAAACAATGGCGCAATTGCGAGGCGAGTTTGGTGAACAGTTAATTTCACGTTTCGGGCCGGTCAATTGGCCGCCTAGATCGTGCGATTTGACACCATTAGATTATTTTTTGTGGGGGTATGTCCAGGATAATTTCTATAGGGACAAGCCCGCTTCGATTGACGCACTGGAAGCCAACATCCATGCATTCATTCGTGAGATAGCGGCCGATATGTGTGAAAGAGTATGCCAAAATTGGACTCAGTTGATGGGTTACCTGAGACGCAGCCGCGGTCAACATTTGCATGAAATTATCTTTAAACATTAAATTGCAAGGTTCAAACTATCGATTCAAATAAATATTTCATTCATTTTTTCGAATTTTTTGTGTTTTTTTTTTTTAAAAAGTTCTAAACCTCTTAAAAAATCACCCATTAAATGACATTTTGACCTGTTTACTGATACGTAACTTCATTATTTATGTTCTACCTTAACGCTTATGTTCTACTTAAACGCTTATTTTCTCCATTTTCCTCAGTGTAAACTGTCACATGAGCTCTTATTTTGAACTTAAAACATTAATGCCCGATTTCATAAAGGACTTTTAAATATTTAAAATCCCATTTAGAGTTAAAATGAGATTTTTTGGTTTCACCAAGTGCTTTTAAATTTAAAATGCTTTTAAATGCCCTTATAAACTAAAAGCCCATTTTCGTCTCAATAAATTTTAAAAGTGTGATTTGTGAAGTCTAATATGTCAGATGTCAGCCGACGAGTAAGAAATAAATTATAAATAGATGATATTTTGCAGTCACTTTTTTATTTAATTTCTTGCAAATATTTATAAATTGTGAATAGGTCGAAACAAAAAAATTTAGTTTGTGTGTAGATAATAATCTTTTAAGACTCTGCCAAGCCAACGCGAATACTTCCGAACGACGCACGACAAGACTTTCGCCTTTCTTAATTTATTTACATGGAGATAAATGAGAGCACCCCCATTGGCGCGATGTGAATCTTCAAACATTGTTCAGTCATCGCATATTCGCTCCGAATGTTTCGCGTTGGTTTCGGAAAGCCTTAATAATTTGTTTGTTTTTAGAATAATTGATTGTTCATCTGAAGAAGATGAAGAGTAACATAAAGTAAGACGTCCAAGAATATTCCGAGTTCATATTGGAATCCGTCCTCCAAATATTTTTTTTTTTTAGCATTTTTTTCTACATATAATGCTTTTTCACGTGCATTTCGAATGTGAGAGGGAAACAACCTATTTCCATATCCAGGGATGTGAGGCAAACCCAATTTTAACTAAAATTTCCCTAAAATTTCCCTTTTTTAGATGGTGAAACTGGAAATATTTAAAGAGGTCTGATAAAATTTAAGAGGACTTTAGATAAAAGGGAATTTAGTGTATTTTTATGAAATCGGGCATAAGTTTCATTTTAGCAAACGGATCTAAATGTCATTTATAAACAACTCTTAGCTGTAAATGGGTTTAAATAAATGAAACATTTGTGTCTAATGTCTTAATGAAGATTGTTAAAAACCGCCGAAATATTACCAATTTTATATATAAAAATAAAAACTTTGGTAATATTTGTAGTTCCAGCTATTTTATTATCAAAGGTCTAATAAAAGTTATCAAGTTATCTAAAGCAAAAAATATAAAATAAATCTAGCTAAGGCCCCAGTTATAGCTCTCATTGAAAACCATCATTGAAAACTTTAATGATTGGTTTTGAGGGACTTAAAAAGCAAAATCAGTGCATATTTTGATGCGAATATGAAAAGCGGTGACTAAATTATTAATTTTTGCCAACAAAAATTTCGTTTTCGGCCAACCGTCCACTTTTCAAACGACTTTTATCATTTCAGTGATTGAACTACCTTACCAATGATCATTGAAAAATTAAACTTAATTTTATGGCCAAGTTTCGGATCGAATTGAATTCTTTTTTCACTAAAGTAATAATTCAATCCATCAGCTTTATTTTTGTATCAAAATAATTACTGATTTTTCTTTCTAAACGTCTCAAATTCAGTCATTAAAGTTTTCAATGATGGTTTTCAATGATAGCTATAACTGGGGCCTAAGGCAATACTAAGTAAGATTTTTCTGCCGAAAGAAAAAAGTCTACGGAATTAGTAATTGAAGTAGATGCGATGTGTAACTTTTTTTAGTTTTTAAAATTATTGTACTGATTTTGCCGCCCTAGGCAATTGCCTGTTTTGCCTATATGCCAGGTTCGGCACTGCATACAGATATAGATGTGCGCTTTAAAAATAACGAAGATAAATAAAACATTTTGCTAAAATAACAAACAGCAAATAGAATAATGTCAAAAATGAGTCACCGAAATTTGGTCCACGATTCATACGGCCGTTTGTTTTCCGTCTCATTTTTCTTCTCTTTTGCACTCATTATGTTCGAAAAGAGTCATGACTCAAAAGTCAAAAGTCGTCGTGTAATAGCAGACCAACGCTGGCGCTGCTGGTTGAAAAGAGCAAAAAACTCAATAATTTTCACCAGCTCCGTATAGATTAAAAATAAACAAGTTTTGTCTCTATTCTTACCTGAACACATGGCCGCAGCTTGTTGCACATTGATTATTGTTGTCAACTCGCTGCTACTTATTCCTATATTTGAAAATTTCTTTCGAAACAAAATTCCAAATTGTTGAAGAACAGGATATGTGACTAGCTTAGAAAATAAATTATTACAAAATATTTCGATAAGAAAAATAAAAAAAAAAAAAAAAAAAAACATACAACACACACACCCGATGCTATGGCTACCAACCAACCCCAGCCGCCATCAGGTGCAACGAAATCGTCACCTAAATCAGTTTTATTTCTACCCGTTCTTCGTCCTTTTTTCGCTTTGTCATTTTGATGTTCGAATTCGAATTTTTGAATCTCTACGGTTTTGCCTTTGACATTTTTAATTAAACTAGTTTTGTTCATTTTTTTTCTTAGTATTTTAGGTACAATGGATCACAAATGATTTACTATGTAAACGATCGATACGATCGGGGAAATAACATCACTTTATACTTTTTATATTTTGAAATAATAATTTTTCAACTTGTTGTAAATTTGTTTAAACACTTTCACTGATGTTATCACTGTTTAATAAATTTTCCTTATTTTTTTTTAAACTAATAGTCGTATCTTCGGTTCAAGCTGCACATCACAAGATAAGCATTTAAACTGGCAAATTAATTCAAGCATAGGGGGAACATTTTGCTTTAGAGTGGAATATAAACGGAACAAGTTATTTAAATTTGTTATTTTGTTATTAAGAATTTAGGTCTTGAAATTATTCATTTAAGCTTTTCAAATTTTAATACAAATTACTTTCTCTTAAGGCGCCAGTTAAAGCTTTCATTGAAACTCGCATCATTGAAAATTTTAAGGATTTGGTTTTAAGGGACTTTAAAAAGCAAAATCAATGCATATTTTGATGCCAATATGAAGGCGGTGACTTAATTATTAATTCTTGCCAAAAAAAAATTCGTTTTGGATGAACCGTCCACATAGAAAAAAATTTTATTATTTCAATGATTGAACTACCTTACTTCAATAATTGAAGAATTATGGCGAAGTTTGGGCCTGAATCAATTTTTTTTTGTTCAACAATATTATAATTTAAGCCATCAGCCTTATTTTTGCATCAATTTAATTCCTGACTTCGCACTTCCTCAAAATGAGTCATTAAAATTTTGAGTGATGGTTTTCAATGAAAGCTATTTATAACTGGCACCTTACACTACAAAAAGTGTATTAAGATTTGATATTCACTCTCGTCATCTTACGCTTTGAGCAAAAGATCTAAAATGCTGAATTTATAGGAAATTCATTAAACGGAGAGTGGACTCCATTCCCATGTTTACCTTTGTGTGTGTATGTAACTAGCTTATACCTGTTACGGAAGTATTATTGATCCTGTGTGATCTTCGTTCACTTCATTTATGTCATGATGTAATGGGGCTGCGCGCGTTGGGGCAACCATAGTTAAAAGCCTCCAACAATGATCAGCACATATGTAAAGGGTGTTTTTTTTAGACTTGTGGTTTTCAAGACAAAATTAAACGTATATAATTTAATGTTTTGGCCAAAAATTTAGCTTATTTATAAAGATAAGGTTTTGCCATTATGTTTTAAAAATGATTTTGGGCAAATGGCCGCTGCGGCTGGCTCGAATAAATTCCAGCCGAGAGGCCCAATTTTCGACCACTTTTTGCAGCAATTGGGGCCGTATGTCAGCAATAACGCTCCGAATATTATCTTCCAAGGCGTCAATCGTCTCGGGCTTATCTGCGTAGACAAGCGACTTCTCATAACCCCACAAAAAAACAGTCCAGCGATGTTAAATCGCCCGATCTTGGAGGCCACGCCACAGGCCCACATTATGGACGGCTTCATTTTTGAAGAAATATGGACCAATGATTCCCTCTGCCCATAGAGCACACCAAACAGTGACTTTTTGAAGATGTAACGGCGGCGTCTCAACAATGGCTTGTGGATTATGATCTCTCAAAATACGACAATTTTGCTTATTAACGTACCCATTCAACCAAAAATGAACTTAATCGCTTATGAAAATTGGGATCAACGTGCCCATTTGGGCAAAAATTGGAAGCGTTGTTCAGGAGTAAGTCTATTCATTATGAAAATGGCAAACCAGACGTAGCATAAATCAAGTGACAGCTGTCAAAAAGACCAACTCCGAAAAAAGTACTGCCAGATTGAAAACCACACGTCTAAAAAAGAAGAGTTGGTTTGACATTATGTACCATTTTCCATCTAGTCTAGTGGTGTCTCGTGTTTTTATTTTTTTTGTTGGCTTTGAAATATTAAAAAAACTATACAAATATATAAATTATTAAATAATAAATAATATGGCATCTCAACACAAACTTCAACTTAACTCCAAATCGAGCTCTCAACTCTAGGAACGATTTTTAGATTAGATTAGATTAGATTAGATTTTATTTTATTCAACTCAAATACAATTTTACATTTCATTGATTATATTTTACATCTTGAAAACATAGACATGGCAAATTATGCCGTCAATCTGAGTGGCTTCAATGCAATTAACTAAATTGATTAGAAACAATAAATTTAGTATCGCTAAGGTTGTAGTTAACCTTGGCGAAGGAGTTTCTCTTTGTTTGAGTATATTGCATTTTTAATAAAAATATATATGTTTACTTTTCATTAGATTATTTCGTATAGAAGTTTTCGTAACTGTTGAGCAATGTTAAACCACACTCTGCCGCCAATCTTGACCAATGCTCATACCAGATTTTCTTGTACTGAGTTACATATAGAGCCAGATCAGTTTTGGTATCCTTGAATTATGCATTTCTGTGATTCTTACTAGATAGTCCGCATTTAGATTTAAAGTTGAAGTCCTGTTTCTCTTTCCAGGTAGTACATGCATTTGGGGGTGTTATACTCGGCAGATGAAATATTTTCCTTATGATGAAACACATCGAATTTCTCAAACCGTCAAATTTTTTTCTAAGGACCCAAGTGTGTGTTGTGTTCCATAAGAAATAAACGATCTTGCAGAAGCATTAAAAACCTTATAAAGTTTTTAAAGAGTTTTTTTTAGAGGTATAGAACTTTGAAATGTAATAAAACAAAGATGATTTTTTAAAATTGACATGAAATTTACTTTATTCGAAAGATAATCTTCTGGGATTATGATTTGAATATGATTTCTGGCATATGACCGCAACGGCTGGCTCGGATGTAGTCTAATCTGGAGGTCTAATTTTTGATGACTTTTTCCAACATTTGTGGCCGTATATCGGCAATAATGGGACGAATGTTGTCTTCCAAGTAGTCAATCATTTCGGGCTTGTCGGAGTAGACTAGCCACTAGCGACTTCAAATATCCCCACCGAAGCGTTAAATCGCACGATCTTGGTGGCCAATTCGGGGGTCCGTAACGTGAAACTATGCGGTTACCAAACTTTTCCTTCAATAAATCAATTGTGGCATGAGCTGTGTGACGTGTTGCGGCGTCTTGTTGAAACCACAGCTCCTGCACATCATGGTTGGTTCAATTGATGAACGAAAAAGTCAGTTATCATGGCTCTTATAGCGGTCACCATTGACTGTAACGTTCTGGCCATCATCGTTTTTAAAGAAGTACGGACCAACTATTCCACCGAACCATAAAGCACACCAAAGCCGAAACAGTCAGTTTTTGTTGATGTAACGGTGTCTCAACATACACCTTAGGATTATCATCACTCCAAATAAGGCACTTTTGTTTATTGACGTATCCATTCAACCAAAAGTGAGCTTCATCGCTAAACAAAAATTCGCTTATGAATACTAGTATCGAGGGCAATCTTGGTTTTGGCCCATTCAGCGAACAGCGAGTGTAGATACGCCTTGGTAGGTTATCCTGTGGCTTCAATTCTTGCAATGCCAAACCAAACTAAAAATAAATCACTTGACAGCTGACAAAATGGCCGCCAGTTAAAATAGTGTTGCCAACTTAAAGTTCTATACCTCTAAAAAGAGTGATTTCTTAGTGACCACAAGAAGTCATACATACCTATTTTCATAGTTTTGCTGCCATCTTGTAAAATTTAAATAAACGGTAGTGGTAATGGTAGTTTGTCACTTCAACATAATCAAAATATTCTGTCTGCTGGACTTCGCATTTAATTTTGATGTCTTTTTTTGGCGCAAAAAGTACGCCACCACTTGCGCTACCTCTTTTGTTGCCCGAAATCCTGAAACAATTGTAAGCCGTAAAATATTTTTCCAAACCTTCATTTCTATCGCCACAGATGTGAGATTCCAATAGACAAATAATATCAAATAAGAATAACTATTTATAATAAAAACTCTAGGATCGAAAAACATGGATCGAAATTCTGACCCTAATCAAACTAGAGCTCTCGATCCTGAATATAAACGGGGTATATGTACATATTTGTAGGTATATCTACATTTGCTTGACAAAGAAAAAATAAATTTATAACAAGCTTTTATCCAACCGATAATCTCCTTCAATAACTTGGTCTAACCTTTTATACATTCAAAAGTAGGGTTGTTTATCCTTTTTGAATTGGGAATCCCACCTCGCATGGGATTTTTCACTTTCAAAATGTAAATTTTATTATGTAGGTAATTAAATAAATGTTTCCAATTGAAAATAATTGGATTCTGTAGGATTTAAGTACCTATGATAAAGATAAAGTACAGACAGAGAGAAGAACATAAATCAACTAGTTTTGCTACGCCATTTGTTTCTCACCATTCCCGTCAAGAAAAAGTCAGACGAGTTAGTGCAAATTGAATCACCAGTGAATGGCCAGTGAAATCAATGCAGGCAGCACTAGCTGATGCAGGGTTGCCAGTTTGGGGGTTTTCCGCCTAGATTTAGGGGATTTTTTGTAGTTGGGTGGTAATCTGGGGGGACGAGATGCTTAGGAGGAAATCTGGGGGGATTCATTTAGATCTAAAAGGTTGAGGAATCGTATGAGTATTATTGAAACAGCTAACAGTATTCTACGAGCTAGACATCATAATTTTACACGAACAGAAGAAATGCTTAAAACTTTCACAAGTGAGAATATGTATCAAACCGACACGACAGCCAAAACGAATATCACAATAATGTATTAGAACTTTTTTTAAAGAAGTGCAAAACAAATTTTTAATTTATATTTTTATTTTCATATTTTGGTATCTATTCCTCGTGAGTTAAACCAGAGTTAGCTAGCTCTAGAAGTAAATTAACCCACAATGAAATGAGAAAGCAGTTTTTCTGTGGAGAAATGAATGCGGAATGACTTAACAAACTCTTTGCATAAAACATCAAAAGCATCTGTTCAGTTAATCCTGAGTTAACACACTAAATTTTATGATCTAACGCGCGTTTAACTTTAATCGCGCAATGAAAAAAAGGACCTAAGGGCTTGTTAAACAATGTCTGATTAAAGTTCTAAATAAGCAACTTGGAACTTATTAGTCAATTATAAACCTACCTTATGTTTCCCAATATCTGAATAGTACGTATAACTTATAATTAAAGTTCAAAGTATTTTAATTGCCAAATGAAGTGTCGATTAGCAAATTTACTTGGCAATTTAAATATTATTAACTGATTTTTTCAAGTTTTCATCAGCCAAAACTATTTTGGCTGGAAAACTGGAATATCTAATCGACACATTTATTTAATATTTCGAAAAATTGTGAAACGCTTTTTTTGCGAAGGTTTTTTTACTGGGAGGATTTAATTTGCAGATAATTTAAATGTCGAATAAATAATCAAAACGTTACTCAGACATTGTGAAGCAACCCTAAACAAATTTTCTTTTATTACCTAGTACCTTTTTTTTACTGTAGCTACTCAACTATTATTGTGAATTACTTAAATTTAAAATTAAAAACAAATTTGGGAGCTATGAAAAAATTTAGGGGAAGTTTTTTTTTTTCATCTCGCAACAGTGAGCTGATGACATGAGTGTTTGTATCTCAATTAATTCGATGAATCTGAAAGATATTAAAAAAAAAAAAAATATTTTTACCAACAAACACAAACTATTAAATTTTTGCATTCAAAACCAGTCCAGAAACTAATATTTGCATGCACGAAATTTGTAGGTACCAACAACAAATGAGACTCTCACCACACTTCTCTTGCCTACTCAGTCTTGCCAATCTAAACAGCGCCAGCTTTAATGGTACTCATCACTTTTTGAAATCAAAAATCACTCACTATGTCATGTATGCAAATGAATTATATAGCTTATACCGTTTGGTGACATACTATTTATATAGGCGAAGTACTTATGAGTAGATGAAAACTTGAATCTAGTAGGTACCTTCATCTACTCATGCTTTCATCGCGAGTAGATGAGGAAAACTAATTTGTTGCGTTCCATTCAAAATGGCTAGCAAAGTATTTACTTGTAACTTGGAAGTACTTCAAGTCTTCAACACCTCCAAATGGAAAACGGCTTATATAAACTTGCCCATGTTTATTGTAGATGAGGAACGGGAAATGTTTTTCTCTCTCGCAAGCGCTCTCTTTTGCCCAAAACTACCCAATTTATGTCTATATTCAACACAATTGAGTGACAGTTTTACACTCAAGCGAGTCCATTCTTCAATGATGAGATTTATTGACTCTTGTTAATTTGCACCGCACTTAAGCGACAAAGTGCAAATATGATAATATGAATGTGAATTTTAATTTCACCTATCATCGCCGCCGTTAAGTGGCGAACTGATGCACTGCACTTCTTATTGCTAATGCTACCGCATCATGTTTAGTTAATTTTTTTTAATTTGTTTCAATTGCTGGCGGCGCGGCGCGGCCATTCGTTTGTTAGTTATAATGGATTTGCGTTGCTTTCTTTAATTGGCACCATCAATTTGTGAATCCCATAGAGGGTTTGGATCACAGATTAGTCATATGAAGATGAGAATGTTTCGTACGTTTCACCCTCCAAAACCCATTTGTTTACATTGTTGTATTTGTAATTTTTTCCCGCGTCGATGAATAGATGTGAATATTGCAACAACAATTTAAATTTAACCATCAGGTGTGTGAAGATCCTTACTGTCTATGTGTGAGATTTTTATACACACATTCTCATTTTTTATCTGATAACTGCCAGTTCAAGCTTGTAGGCAAATTAAAATGGCTGCCGGGGATTCTCATCTTCATGTGGCTAATCTGTGGTTTGGATATTATAAATTTAGACTTCCCTATAATAAAGGCGTAAAAGATTGCCATTAAAATTGAATGTTTTTATTTGATTAAATTTATTTTTGTGTACCTCAGTGTTGCCAGATGGAAAAAAATGTTCCTCTCAGAAACATTTAGAAACCCCCTAGATTACCACATTTTATCAATAAAAACCCCTAAATTTTTTCATATCTCCTAAATTTGTTTTTAATTTTAAATTTAAGTAATTCACAATAATAGTTGAGTAGCTACTGTAAAAAAGGTACACGGTAATAAAAGAAAATTTGTTTAGGGTTGCTTCACAATGTCTGAGTAAAGTTTTGATTATTTATTCGACATTTAAATTATCCACAAATTAAATCCTCCCAGTAAAAAACTTTCTCAAAAAAAAGCGTTTCACAATTTTTCGAAATAATAAATGTATGTGTCAATTAGATGTTACAGTTTTCCAGACAAAATAGTTTTGGCTGATGAAAACTTGAAGAAATCAGTTAATAATATTTAAATTGCCAAGTAAATTTGCTAATCGACATTTCATTTGGCAATTAAAATACTTTGAACTTTAATTATAAGTTATACGTACTATTCAGATATTGGGAAACATAAGGTAGGTTTATAATTGACTAATAAGTTCCAAGTTGCTTATTTAGAACTTTAATCAGACATTGTTTAACAAGCCCTTAGGTCCTTTTTTTTCATTGCGCGATTAAAGTTAAACGCGCGTTAGATCATAAAATTTAGTGTGTTAACTCAGGATTAACTGAACAGATGCTTTTGATGTTTTATGCAAAGAGTTTGTTAAGTCATTCCGCATTCATTTCTCCACAGAAAAACTGCTTTCTCATTTCATTGTGGGTTAATTTACTTCTAGAGCTAGCTAACTCTGGTTTAACTCACGAGAAAAAGGTACCAAAATATGACAGTAAAAATATAAAGGAATTCAAAATTTTTTTTGCACTTCTTTAAAAAATTTCTAATACATTATCGTGATATTCGTTTTGGCTGTCGTGTCGGTTTGATACATATTCTCACTTGTGAAAGTTTTAAGCATTTCTTCTGTTCGTGTAAAATTATGACATCCAGAATGTAAGGAATGTCTAGCTCGTAGAATACTGTCAGCTGTTTCAATACTCATACGATTCCTCAACCTTTTAGCTCTAAATGAATCCCCTCAGATTTCCCCCCAAACATCTCGTCCCCCCAGATTACCCCCCAACTGCAAAAAAAAGCCCCTAAATCTAGGGGGAAACCCCCAAACTGGCAACCCTGGTGTACCTACATACGAGCTGTGAAGGTGTAAGCAGCTATGGAAGAGTATTTAAAAATATTAATGAGCAACGCAAATAAAGGTATTCAAAGAAATGTAAGCTTTTGCAAGTCGCACTTTTTACTGCAGTTATAAATAGAAGCGACGAGTATGATTATGATGATGTATAGTAGGGGTTAGGTGTAGTACAAGTTACATGCACGAATAATTCATTTTTCATTCAGAAAGGCAGTCGATTTTTATGATATAAATGTCCTCAGAGAGAATACTAATTGCTGTGCAGTTCCATGCACCATTAGTATTTGCAATCTACATACCCCTGTTTCTATTTGAAAAAAAAAAAAATGCATTGTTCGACTATAACAGTATTGGGTTTCATTCCTGATGATCGCCGGCGCGGCGCGCGTGTCGCATTAATTGAAATTTGAATTGAAAACAACATGGAAATTCATTGAAAATAGCTTTTTATTTATTTATTTAAAAACGAGCTACCTAATTAATCTAGCGTACAAGTTGGTAACTTAGAGTTTAGTAAAAAAAATTATAAATTATAAAATAATCTTTTAAGATTAATATTTAATATAACAGAAGAATAAATTAATAAAATATGATTTAAGTTATACAAATTTAACATATTATTTAAAGGTGAATTCCGCTCGTATAGTTGGTACGATAGTGGGTTATATACAAAGGATCAGGTAGAACTCTCAAATTACGTTGCGGAACATTAAAATTAACGCAAGACAAAAGGTCAAAAGCAGGCACGTAGCCAGGGGAGGGGCTTGAGGGGCTGCAGCCCCTCCCGAAAAGATTTGTATCTTAACAAATTTATTAAAAACTAAAGATTTTGAATATCAATTCAAATCTATCAAAATTGGAAGACCATCTAGGTATAATTTATTAAGTTAAGAACTTCAATTTCTTCTTTTATATTAGAAGAAGAAGCCAAAATATTGCGAAATTAAAATAACAAAAAATAAATTCGAGAAACAATTTATATTACTGTTTTATATTTATATTTGTGTGCTATAATAAAAGTTAACAAACATATTTTTCAGAACAAAGTTCAGTAAGTAAGCATGTGACTTTAATATTTTTAAAATAGGTATAGGTTATTCTGTTTTACTTTGTGTATTATCAAAATGCAGCTTATTTTAGCACAATTTCATAGTCTTAGGCAAGCGCCATCTCCTCTGCCCTATAGAGGGAGATGGTTTTTTTTTTTTAAATACTTTAGTAATACTTAAAACTATTAATACTTTTCATAAGACTTCATATTAAATACATTTTTCAATATATAATTTATGTTTATAGAATTAAACAGTGGAAATATTGTTTCTTTTCGATGATATTGGAAAAACAAAAGAGGTATTCCATCTCTCCCGATTTTACCAAATCAAAATTACATAGTTCCCTTATATAGCGTCATTTCATGAGTTCTATATTAATCATAAATATTTCCTATTTTCAAAAAAAAATTGCTTTAAGTAATAATACTGAAATGCGGTCCAAATCTTCTTTGAACTCCTAGGTGCCAGTTAAAGCTTTCATTGAAAACTTTAATGACTAATTTTGATACCTTTAGAAAGTGAAATCAGTAATTATTTTGATGCAAAAATAAAGTTGATGGCTTAAATTATAATTTTTTTGAAAAAAAAAATTGATTCGGGCCCAAACTTCGCCATTAAATGACGTTTAATTTTTCAATGATCATTGATAAGGTATTCATTGAAATAATAAAAGTCATTTTATGTGGACGGCTGGTTTAAAATGAAATTTTTTTTGGCAAATATTAATATTATTTAAGTCACTATACCTATACATATTGGCATCAAATTAATTACTAATTTTGCCTTTAAAGTGCCTTAAAAGCAATAATTAAAATTTTCAATGATGAGTTTCAATGAAAACTAACTGGCGCCTTGGTCTTATTCTCCAAATAGAAGAAGAAATCTATTCAGGCATCACATAAAATATTGCGATCTACCGAATCCGAATGAAATGCCTTATTAAAATTGGTTTAAACTGACATAAGACATTATTAGGAAAATAGCACAAAAATAGTCACCGCGCGGATCCATCAGACCACGAAGCCATATTGTGACTTTGACATGAATTCCTTACAATCAAAAACTCTACCTATTTTATTTTTAACCAAACTTTCGAAAAGCTTGATGGGAATTGTTGAGAGTTTAAAAATTCCTATATAATATTTTCAACTGAATTTTAAGAAACTGCCTTAAATATTAGAACAAGAAATCCTTCCTTCCACTCACACTCAGGTTAAACTAAACCCTGGGACAGTGATTTATTAAGAATTCGTAACAAATGCCAACAAAGAGAATTACTACAGTTTTACAAAATGCATGATTGTAATGCCATCATCGGCACCACAACTATAATTATGTTAAAGGACCTGAATTGCCAATGAAACCCCATCAAATCTTAATTCAACTACACCAATGTCATATTTTTTTTTTTCAAACAAGACGAGAGTGTTTATTTGGGTGGGAGTAAAGAAACATATAGGTACTCGAATACAACAACAATTAGCAAAGAATTCCAAATGCGGATTCATTTGAGACTAAAGCGAATGGAAATTTTTGTAATGGCATCAAAAGTTGTGACTGTCCAAAAAACGCAAGGTATACCAAGTTAAAGAAAATTGACACATTTGTTTAGGCTGCAGGTGAACGGAGAGACAGATAGGCAGACCGAATTGGAACACATGATATTATCAGGTTTGATCAAAATCTCTGATGCTAATTCCGTTGGAAAACTCAGAATTGCTCTTAAGTATTAACTTCTGTGCTATATAGGTATGCCCTTTACCTTCTTCGTTTCGAAGCTTGTTTTATTTAATGAGTATGGCAACAACACAACCATAAAACATATAGGTACTCGTAAGTCTTATCATTTAACTTCTGCTCTTCATATACATAAGTAGGTATAGGTATGTATGTTGGTTTTAATACCTTTACTATTTTTGTTTTGTCAATATTAATCCGAAGCCTTGAAAAGGTTCAATCTGACAAGAAACTAGCTTCTTATCTGCTTGTGATGCATGCATACACCTTCATCATCCAAGCCCATAACTTCCATTAACATTTACTAATGGATTTGGACTCATAAACGTATAAATGCAATATATCAATTAATAAATCAAAAATATTGTTAATGTATACCTAGGTAGTTGTTTTCTTATTTAAATTGAAGTGCCATTTACTGCATCCCATAGTGGGTAATTCACCGGCCGGCGCAGCGCGCGGCGGCGGCGCGGCGCTGTGTCGACCTTCAATTCTACTCATTTATCATATGTTTATATTTCAGATACAAATTGCAATCATCTATAATTTACTTACCTATACAACAGCTTTATATGTATGTATGTGTAGTTTATAAGGGTTTTCATCTTAGCAAAAAAATGACGTCAGAACGTCAGTTCAATTTCACTCGAAAATTCTTCGTCATATTATAGCTAAATCTGTTTGAAAACAAAAATAACTTTTACTTGCCATATTATATGTATAGGTACTATGCATGTGTGTATGTATGTAAATACTATGCCAAGTTATGGATTCGTAAAAAAAAAATCGAACTAGAGATTCTGATCAAACTTGACATTACGATGACTTAGAAGACGAAAAAGTGGGTCTCGCATAAACGTTCCTCTGTCTGTCTGTCTGTCTGTTCTGGATTATTCGATTTCTTTAAACTTATTACTTAGTGCTTTTTCGCCATTCCCTCAAAAAGTTTTTTTCTTCATTTTTTTTAGGACCAAAAAAACAGTAGGTATATGTCATACAAAATTTTTGGGCCGAAATGGGGAAAATCTTTTTTTTTTGGCTCCACAGATTCTTAAAATCAAAATTGATTAAAATTCAATAAATATATAGGCTATCTTCAGTAAAAAAATGGTTTCGAAAAATGGTTATTAATAATAACCTAACAAAGTGGCATTTTTTTATATTGGATTTTCTCGAAAACGCTTAAATTGATTTTTTTTACAAAGAATATGTACAAAGCATATGTATATGTTCTATACAATAATTTTAAGGTGCCAAAACAGTCCAAATAATTGTATTTGATTTTTAAAAAAAGTTTTAATTTTTTTTTTTTGAAAACTCAAAATGTATACCTATTTCAAAAAACGACTCCGTCGATTTTTATTAAACTTGGCAATATTAACTTTTTATTTTTTTTTTTATTTTGGACTATCTATCTACCCGATTAACTGATTAAAATTTATATTTGTAAAAATAAAAAAATATTTTTTGGATTTTTGAAAAAAAAATTCAAAATAATTTTTAGAAAATTCCAATTTTTTCCTCCACATTAATAAATTCTTTGAAGTGGTATACCAAAATTTGTTTCTTAAAAAAAGTTTAACAAAATTGTACCAACACCTATACAAAAACCTTAAAACCTACGATGTTTTAATATTTTTTTGTCATAAATTAAGATTTAAGATTTCAAAACAGTTTCAGAAGTATTTTAATCAAATTATTTCCATTTTTGATGACTTCAAACAATTCTCTAGTTTGTTATAATTTCCATGCATGCAAATGTTCAACACGGTGCTACATTCTTCATTTTTGTATACTCGCACTCAATACTACATTTTATTAAACCAAGTTCTTAGCAGTTTATAAGCTCTCATAACTTATTTATTTCAGACTTTAGAGGCACATTGTGATCACACATAAGAGAAGGTTGGTGCGACCTAGTCGTGCATTTTATACTTTTTTTTTATTTTAGCAATCTTCGGAATGTTTTGTTGCTAGCGCCTCATTTGTGTTAACAACGCAACGATCGCAGCTAGACCTGTAGATGATTCTGAATTTAAAAACTAAATTATAAGCCCAAATCACGTTTAGTGACGGATGGCAATCAAACAGAAATCTATCCCCAAATAAGTTGTAGAATGATTGTAGGTATATAATTAAATGTGTGTAGGTATACCTGAAGTTAAGGTTGATGTTTGTATGTACCCAAATTGAAAGACTAATAACTGTTTGATGAGGGATGAAACAGAGAAGTGAAACATTAGCCGTGTTTTTTTTGCAAGTCCATATGGATTTGTCGAAAAAAACGACATCGGGACTAATAGTTTTACACGTAAATACAACAACAACTTAAATCCATATGGACTTAGTTAAGTCCAGATAATTATCGGGACTTACGTATTGTAAGTAAGAAGGTACTAAGTCCCGATGTCGTTTTTTTCGACAAATCCATATGGACTTGCAAAAAAACACGCCTATTTTTACTTAAATACTTTTTATTAATAAAGGTACATGTTGTGAAAAAAACTCTCATCTTTTCAAATGTAAAAATCAACGAACTGCAGTGTGCATATTATTGTTGCCCTTCGTATTCTATCAGCCATATTAATAAATGTGGAATAGCCGAAGGATTAGGTCTTATTCCGTGGACTAAGTGCAAAATGTTATTTATAAAACAAAGTTTCTACTAAGTGACTTTAACTAAGCTAAGCTACCGAAGAAGGTCAAGGTGGCTTAGCAAAGGAATAATAACCCGATGTATCAAATTTATTATAAAACTAGCTGGCTCGCCCGGCTTCGCACGGGTAGACAAACCTAAGCTTCGCATAAAAATTACAAAATAAAATATAAATACATATATTTTTATATAAGCTAAATTTTGTAATCGAATACTACTTTATGGGTTTTAACCTTCTTCACCTTATGAATGGCTAAAAATGTAAAAATATGATCCCCTAAGTGCAACCTTTATTACTTTCCGAAAACAGAAAGAATTTTTGTGATCAAAAACCACTTTTTAGTTTTTATCTCATTTCACTCTATAAATAGCAATTTTTTTTAAATAACATTTCAAAGTTCAAACACAAAAGGAGTTTTTGAAATCTTTTTGTTTTTACCACAATTTATCTTATAAATGAAAATAACAAAATTTCAAAATTAATATCCCTAAAGCCATTTCCTAAGCATAACCTGAAAGATACTTTTTTTTTTTAAATCGGACAGTTTTTTTTTTTAAATTTCCCCCTGCAAATAAATAAACTGGAACTTTTTATTTTTGCCCTAATTCACCCCACAAATAAACAAATTTGAAAAAAGAATATCCTTAAAGCCATTTCCCAAGAAAAAACCTTTATAACAAAAAAAAGAATTTCTTAAATCGGACAATTATTTAATTCTTACCCCCTTTCACCCTACAAATAACAAAAGTTTGAAAAAAGATATCCCAAAAGCCATTTCCCAACTGCCTACAGCACCACCTGTTGAACGGTAATTGAATTGAATTAAAATACGAAACTTTGCGGGTACAGCGCCACCTGTTGCTACTTTTCAGACTTTTATTTTTTCTTAAGCCTTCGCGCAGAAGTTACAAACAAACCCGTAGAAGGAAATATCCAATTTGATCCAGTCGTTTTCAAGTTTTAAGCATCCGAACGCACCACGCTCGACTAAAAAATATAAGTGAAGATTGCAAATTTAATATTGAATAAGATGAATAATGTCTACTAGATTTATCGAGTTCTTAAACCAGACAAGGAAAAGAAAAATATAGGTACTAAACCAGATTTGATCCAATGCAAAGTGCTAAATGAGGAGGATTTCAGGAAGAAATATAGGTTTTCCAAGGAAAATATGGGGAAACTCGTAGCAATCGTTGAAGATGACCTAAATGGGGATACAAGAGGGGGACATAATATCCAACAGAAACAACACAAACAATTGTAAAATGATAATAGTATTTTCAGAAATTAAATATTAACAATTAAAATTAACATTAACAATTAAATTAACAATTGTTGGGTGTTTGGTGTTTTTTTTTTTGTACAGATTATCACAATTTTCTGTCAAAGCCTTTACAAAAAAAAAACAAGTTTGCAAAACTTTCAAGTTACCAAACAGGAATTTTAGGTATTGTAGTAGATTTTCTTATGATAATTTTCTTAAACGTCACTTGACTATTCCACGAACTTTTTGTTTTTATTGATGGAACATTTTAACCAGTATAGCTTAACTCTAATTCCATGTTGTAGTTAACTCGTATATTAAAGGTGAGATAAGCGCTTTTTTATTAATAGGGCTGTGTGAGTTTAACTAAATATAAGAATATTTTATTGAAATCATTTGATGTAATACAAAATATATAAAGCGCATAACTTCAGAGCGCCTGCACTAATTTAGCTAATTCTTTTTTTTTTTTATTAAGCTTATAGTATTGTAACGATTTCATAATTACCCACCTACTTTGAATTTGAAACAACGGAAAATCCTCTAACTGTTTGCAACGCCATCTCTTGGAAAAAAACTAAATATCAAACCTTCAACCATTCACAGCGCCATCTTGTGATTCAGCTGAGTATCAATTCCAATGTTCCATCTGTCAGCGACTGGAAAGGAAACTTCTAGAAGGAGATATACTCGAATATTCCAGTGGATACTAGTGAAGACTGGAACTATTTACTTCCCTATATAAGGAGATGTTTTCGAGCGAGTAGACAAAGTTTTATTTTGAATGTGATAACTTAAAGTAAGAAGTAAAAGTGTATCCGGAAGTGAATTTTAAATTGCATACTATTGTGATTGGAGAATAATAAAAACGATTTGAAGTGAAGTAAAGTGTGTTTATTTTGTAAAGTAAATAAGTGGACGTTATTATTTAAAGGAAATAAGTTTTACTATCGAACCTAGGTAGAATATTACAGTATTCTGAATAAGGTTGCTGGGACCTATTCCAAAGAATTAGGTTTATCATATAAAGGGTGTTTTTTTTAGACGTGTGGTTTTCAATCTGCCAATACTTTTTTCGGAGTTGGTCTTTTTTACAGCTGTCACTTGATTTATGTTCATTTTGGTTTGCCATTTCATAATTAAGAGATTTATTTCTGAACAACGTTTGCAAATCGTGCAAATTTATTACCAAAATAATGGTTCGCTTCACGCGACGCATCACGCACTGCGTCCAATATTCGGTCGATATAATCACAAAATCGTATAAATTCGAGCAACCATGGATTGGTTTCGCACTCTAGTGGATAATGCGCATCCTCAGAGATGCCGTACAGTGCGCACCGAAGACGCTATTGATGCTGTGGAGCAGAGAGCAGAGTATCGAAGCAGACCCGAATGAGTCCATCCGCAATCACACGCAACAATTGGAGCTATCGAAAATTGGGCCTCTCGGCTGGAGTTTATTCGAGCCAGCCGCGGCGGCCACTTGCCCGAGATCATTTTTAAAACCTAATGACAAACCCTTATCTTTATAATAAATCTAAATTCTTGTCCATAACATAAAATTATATGCTTTTTATTTCTTCTTGAAAACCACACGTCTAAAAAAAAAACACCTTTTATTAGAATTCAAAAAGGAGTAAAACCTTTCAAAATTCAATGGAAAATGACATGAGTTTCAGACACAGGCAAATATTTTAGAATAAAGTATTTTTCAGACTTAAGATTTTATTCTTTTTCATAAACGTTTATGAAAATATTCGACGACATTTCGACAAGGTTCCACTTGTCGTGGTCACGAGTTGTGGCGATATTTTTTTTATGAATTTTTGAAATTTCGTTTAAGTTCTCTTGTGAATGTGAATGATATTGAGGATTATTAGCACCTCATTAACTGTGGAATTTAAAAATAATATGATTTAAAAGATCAATAAGTATACCCTTAAAAGCTAAGCTTATCTCAGTAATAGATCGAGCATTACCTAAAGCTTTTTAAAGGACAACACTATAAAGAAATGCCAATTCCTAGTACAGTTATACACATCAGTTTTCCTCAGTTAAGATCGGCCCTGTTAGGGCGCATAAACAAGACTTTTATAAACAAAACTCTTATAAATTGGTGTGTCTAGAGTCACTTCCTTTTTAAAAGTCATTACAAATCTTGAAAAAAAATCTTTAAAAATTCATAAAAAAAAATGTGTTGGCTGACTAATCACTTAAATAAATTGACGTTTTAAGATCAATTTAATGAACTTCCAAATTGAATATAACTTTATTGTTTTTTTTTTTTTTAATTCTAAAAAAGGGGTGCTAATAATCTTTGATGATTTGAACATTTTCTAATGACTTTGAAATTTGTTTTTCATAAATTAAAATAAAATACCCATATGAGTTATACTAAGATCCTGGAGCCAATATTATACCCCATCACTCCCCATACCGACACGTAGGCCAAAGCCATTAGTATGTATGCCATTTGAAAATTGTAATTAAAAAAAGCTAAATATTAGAACCTGTAGCCATAAACTTGCCCTGTTGACCAATTTAAAATACCATAATGTTGAGTAGAAAATACCAAATTGGTAGCCGTGTGTGTTCAGCATATATAAATAATTAATTGTATTATTTGTGAATGAAAGTTTGCAAAAAAAACATTCACCCATTTTCCTCATCTATCTCATAAGTATCAACCGCCCGTCGCCCGCCGCCAGCCACCTTAGTGCCGATAAATTAATAAAATTGTTTAACAACAAAAAATACGATCTTGTTATAGTTCAGACATCGAACTAAATTTGTAATGGTAAAACTCTTTATAGTTTGAACAACAACAAATCTTATAGCGTAATATCAATTGCGTCACCAAATTCGCTGAATTCAAGAGATAGCAATTTGTAAAAGCTTATTGATGAAGGAAAAGAGTTGTATTCGGATAAAAAAAAAATGTTTACCTATCTAACAATACAATTTTATTGTGTATTTTTTTTTTTTTTTTTTTTTTTGTATTTATTTTAATTCCATTTTGCTTGAATCAGACATTAACATTATCAGTATTGAATTTTCATTGTGGCGGATCGGACGCGATTTGAGAAAAGTTCTCACATATAGTCTCATGCCGCGCAAGTTAATATAAGACTAGCTCTATTTTTCAAGTGCAAATAAAGTTCAAGTTCAAAAGAAAGCACCGCATATAAATGCATAGATGCTTGGGATCTAATATATTTTCTAATTAAAATAATAGGTGCGTTTCAATAAAATCCATAATTTCATATAAGTGTCAAGTGGTTACATAAGATTTTTATAAAAATAAAAAAAAAAAAAAAAAAAAATAAATCAATTCAAATGTTAAAGTGTACCTACTCGTATCTGGTAGAGATGTTAAGTATCTGCATATATATTGGTATCTATGCAACTATCTGTCGGTGTTTATTTTTTCTCAGTAATTGAGGAAGGTGTGCTATGAGTGATGATTTGTGTGTTACGTTCTGTATTGATGACAAGCATTTTAATCACTTGAAAATAATTCACGCAAATAAGAGATACAAAACACAATATCTAAAGCAGATTGAGTTTCTGTAATGTATCTAATAATTTTTTTGTTCTCTAAATAACTAGACTAGAACAGTTTGTTTACAATTAATTGTGTAAAAATTGTACCTTTACATCTATATACCTATCTATATCTTATCGAAAATAAGTAGGAAAGTATAGTTCTATTCTGATAAAAATTTAAAGCAGTACCTATATGCGATAGTGACTTCAGAATTTTCATAAAATTTTCATTAGTGCTTCAAAATCTAAAAATATACAATAACTAATAATTGTCATTTTTATAATTATTATATATTTTGTTCAGTTTTCTACAAAATGTGCTATGAAATAACAATCAAATGATGACTCGTTTCGTGTATAACGATAATTAAAAATATACTTGTTTGTTTATTTTTTATTTTTTTATACAGAGCAGTGTTAAGTTTTTTTTTTTGTCATATGATGATGTTGAAGGTATCCCATGAAAGATGGAAACTATGAAATGTACATAAATGTATGTATCTATACCTACCTATGTGTGTGAATGTCAAACGAAGATTGAATAAACAAATTTCTCCCATTTTATGATTTTAATATTTGCTGTACAATTATTTTTTGTATATGTACCTCTAATTACCCACTGTATCGTACTAAGATTATTTTGCGAATAATTGTAGGTACGTTATGATTTACGACTTCAATTTAAATATCAAAGAATTTTAAAAGAATGCGAGGTTTTTGGACTAGAGATAAAATAGACATGTACCTGTAACTGAGATTAAATTATCAACTTTTTGGTGATATCTAGATTATGTTTATAAATGTTTTTTTTTTTTTAATAGTACATAATTATTTAATTTATCTTCTTATTATTAAAACATAAACAAATAGGTACAGTTGAGTTCGTTTAACTGAAAATAATCTGTCGCAAGAAATGTATACTACGTGTCGCTTTTGTCCACACAAACTAAGTACTCAGCTTAAGTAAAACATCCGTTTAAAGGAAAGTAAATGTCCGGGTATATTTAAGTCCGAATTAGTGAAACTACTTTGGAACATTTCCATCAATCTTGAATCTAAAACACCTTTTAAAGTTAAATTTTCATTTCATTCCCATAATTTTTTTTTGTCATTTTGTAAGGAAATTAACGTCCTTGAAAAATTATGAAATGATCAAGTGATCTTCAGAGGCTTTCAGCTTATAGTGGACATTTGTTTTACTTTGACAGAACTCTGCCTATATGAAGCTTGTTTGAGTTATCCAAAGTTCTGTTTGCTGAGAACTTCGATTAACTGAAACAAATTTTCTGCAATAATGGTGTGTTTCAGTTAAGCGGAGTTGGCTGTATTTGTTCTCATAGGTACCTATCAGAGTTGTAAAGACTGCAGTCTTTTCAGTACTGCAGTTAATTGAATAAAAAAACTTTTTTCCTCAAGTCTTTTAACTTGCCAAAAGAATTTAACTGTAATACAATAGTCAGCAGTCAGTACTAACATTCGGACTGTGCAGTTAAAAAAAAAGTTAATTAACTTTAAGTTAATTAACTGCAGTAATTTTGACTTGATTTTAGTCTTTTAGTCAGTTGAAAGTCATTTGTACTGCGATGGTTCATCTTTTAGTCAGTAAGTCTTTTAACTGCAGTTAATTAACTGTAAGTCTTTAAACTTTGTTTTTTGTTTTTATCAAAAATATTTCACACTTGTATATCACGCCGTACGCATATAATGCCAAATAAATAATGCAAACATTTTAATTTATTTTCATTGTATCCTGTTGGGTTATAAGTATAAATCTATAGTATTTTAGTTCAAAGACTTACAGCTCATTGACTGCAGTTAAAAGACTTACTGACTAAAAGATGAACCATCGCAGTACAAATGACTTTCAACTGACTAAAAGACTAAAATCAAGTCAAAAGTACTGCAGTTAATTAACTTTAAGTTAATTAACTTTTTTTTTAACTGCACAGTCCGAATGTTAGTACTGACTGCTGACTGTTTGCTCTGCAGTTAATGTACTTACTCACAGTATTAACTTGCATTCAAAAGCTAAGTTAATTAACTGGGACTGTATTAACTGCAGTACTGAAAAGACTGCAGTCTTTACAACTCTGGCTACCTATGTAGACGATATTTACTTAGAAAGAGTTTTAAAGTAGTCGTATCTTCGTATGATTCATTTCATTGAAAAATAATGATTCGAAAGGGTGTTTTTTCTTAGAGGTATAGAACTTTAAGTTGGCAACACTGTTTTAACTGGCAGCCATTTTGTCAGCCGTCAAGTGATTTATTTTTAGTTTGGTTTGGCATTGCAAGAATTGAAGCCACAGGATAACCTACCAAGGTGTATCAACACTCGCTGAATGGGCCACAACCAAGATTGCCCTTGATACTAGTTTTCATAAGCGAATTTTTGTTTAGCGATGAAGCTCACTTTTGGTTGAATGGATACGTCAATAAATAAAACTGCCGTATTTGGAGTGATGATAATTCTCAAGTGTATATGTCGAGACACCGTTACATCCACAAAAAATGTCTGTTTTGTGTTCTTTATGTTTTGGTGGAATAATTGGTCCGTACTTCTTTAAAAACGATGCTGGCCAGAACGTTACAGTCAATGGTGACCGCTATAGATCATATAGGTTACTGACTTTTTCATTAATCAATTGAACAACCATGATGTGCAGAAGCTGTGGTTTCAACAAGACGGCGCAACATGTCTCGCCACAACTCGTGCCACAATTGATTTATTGAAGGAAATGTTTGTTAACCGCTTAGTTTCACGTTACGGACCCGTGAATTGGCCTCCAAGATCGTGCGATTTAACGCCTATTGACTATTTCCTGTGGGGATATGTGAAATCGCTAGTCTACGCCGATAAGTTCGAAACGATTGACCACTTGGAGGACAACATTCGCCGCTTTATTGCCGATGTACGGTCATAAATGTTGGAAAAAGTCATCGAAAATTAGACATCCAGATTAGACTACGTCCGAGTCAGCCGTGGCGGTCATACGCCAGAAATCATATTTAAATTATAATCCCAGAAGATTATCTTTCGCATAAAGTATATTTGATGTAAATTTAAAAAAAAATTCTTTGTTTTATTCCATTTCAAAATTCTATACCTCTTAAAAAAACACCATTTACAAAAGTACATTTTTCCGTTTGATACACCACAACTTTCCGTCTAAAAAAAATATCGTTCCCTATTACATATTTTTATAGACTTTTTTGATTCTTCATTCTTATGGTAAACAAAATTTTATTCAACAAGTTCTTGCCCCAAACTCATCCGATGCTATGCCTTTTGACTTAGGAGGTGATTACTCACCAGACTTCTTTGAATTTAGGTGTTTTAACAATTTGGATTTTGAATTGGCGATTCTCTCAGTTAAATCTAATGCAACTGAACTTGATGACATCTCACCTAAATTTATTAAATTTATTCTTCCCTATTTGGTATATATTTTCAATTATTATATACATATACAGTTGTCAATTCCACGAAAATGGAAATATGGCAAAATCATTCCAATTCCGAAAAAATCAAATCCTACAAGTCCTTCACACTTAAGACCCATCAGTTTATTACTATTTCTGTGAAAAGTTTTTGAGAAGTTGGGCGAATAACTTCTCAAAAACAGTTTCAAGAAGACTTGGATAGATATATTAAGGTTTCAAAATGGCAATCAGGGTTTCGAAAAAAGCATAGCTGTGAATCTGCAGTAGTAATTAGGTAACTAATGATTTAAGGACAGCTATATGGATCGTGTAGAAATCAGTGTGTCTAGCCTTTGACTGCATAGACCACTCAATATTAACAAACTCAAAACATATTTACAATTGTCTCAGTCTGCTCTTGAACTAGTTCTGAATTATTTAAGAAACCGTTTTCAATCTGTTGAAACTAATGTCGTTTTCCATTAGACGTCCGGAAGCATCCGGAACTCTTCTGAAACCATTCCATTGGCAAAAATAACAGTCAACCGATGCTTCTGAGAAGATAATTTCGCTTCTCTAAATGATCAACTTCATAAATCTGTTCTCAAAAGCTTCAAATCCTTAAAGTTCCATGATAAAATCCAAAGAAAAAGCTCTTGAATTTGCTTACAATTGGGAAAAGGTAACTCTGTTTGGATGAGCACAAGGCACAACTTCGATACAGACATCGTAGACGAGGTTAGAACTTCAGTAGTCGGAGCAGACTTGTAAAAAAGTGGAGTAAATAGGAAATTTCTGGAGTAGATTTTAAAACTAAAGAAAAAACCTTAAAAAATTGTATTTTTAACAAAAACAAAAAAAAAAAACAAACAAATTCACTTTCAGAACTGAATAGAATTTTAAATTTAAACGTTCAGAGCCAGAGTTGGTTAGAAAACTGAAGACTGAACAACACAGCCCTTTCATATAGTTTTGCTAAAGAATTTGTATTTTTTTAGTGTGGGAAAAAAAGAGTAGATCTAAAATAAAACGAAGTAGTGGAGTAGATTTATTTTCTTTCTCAAAATTGGAGTAAATTTACTCCGATTGGAGTAAGGTTCTAACGCTGATCGTAGATGACGACGACGGGCACACGATCGTTCATCGTCAGTATCCCTTTAACAGTGGGATACAGCGGTCATGGTAGGGTGTACGACTTTTTTCGATGAATTACAACAAATTTCATAACTTATAGGTACGTAAGTCAGTGGCTATAGAGTAAAGGTAGATATTTCTCTTGCAGGCAAATACAAAATAATGAACTGGCAGGGTATTTCACCGACACGACCGACGCGACGTTTCACGAAATTGAAAACAATTATTTAAGGCCGAACCATAAGGCCAGGCGCGCACATGCAACTAAACAGTTTGGTTTCGATTTTGAGCGCTCGGGATTATATGAGACTCCACCGGTTTATGTGCGCGGACTCTCATATAATCCCATAATGCTCAAAATCGCAACCAAACTGTTTAGTTGCATGTGCGCCTGTGCGTCTGGCCTAATAAACTTATCTGAAATTAACTCAGCTGCAAAATTTGCTTAAGTTCAGAGCCATTTCAATGGCTCTTGCTAAGTTTGCGAAAGTTATATCGAAATTGAGTAGAAAGGCTGTTATGGTTAACCATATTTATAAGAGTGTGTATTCGCTTGGTTGCTTAAGTTCAGTTAAGTTCGCATAAGTCTATTATGGTTCCATTGGATTTCAGAATGTGTGAATCCCCGAGTGAAACCAATGGAAAACGATATAAGCAAGCCAGTCTGTATCATGATGATACAGGTGTTCCACAAGGGTCAGTTTTGGGGCCCCTTCCTTTCTGTGTATTTTTAAATGATCTAACCTGATGTAATTGTTAACAGAAATGCTCATGTTTACGCAGATGATGATATAACTATTTATTTAACTATTAGGCCTGTATTGTTAGAAGACTGTGTCGCTAGAGTTAATCAAGACCGGTACATAGTCAGAAATGGTCTGATCTAAATCCACTTAAATCTGTTGGTATGGTGCCCTCAAGAATTGAAATATCCCTACAAGATTATCCTCCTCTTGATCCTTATTTTGAACATGTTAAATATCTAGATTTTATTATTGATAGGAAATTGAGTTGAAATGCTACCGCAGTTACCATATTAGAAAAGTCTACGGTGGATTGCGAAGTCTTAGATCATCTTTGATCTTTTGATTATTGCTGCGATTCTTGTGTTACAATATTTTATATAGTTTATCCACGTTTAGACTTTGAGTGTAAACGCAAAATCGATGTTGTATTTAATGACTGCTTGAGGAACATTTATAACATACCACGGTATATGAGTGTTTCAAGGCATAAAATACGTCACTATTAGGAATGAGCTTGGATGAATTTTACGAGTTTAGATTAATTCTCAAACTTCAGAAAACCGTTATGATTCGGTATGGACAAGTAACCTGGCCTAACACTAATTTCAGTTTGGACTATTGATTATGAGACACCCTGTACATATAAATGTACAAAAAACAATGTTTGAAACTCGAAGCCACTTGAACCACAAGAGCAAGTTCGTGTGATCGAGTCGTTTATTATATTTGTTCTATTTAACTTGTTCTTCATCTGTAAACCGGTAGCCTGTTCCTGCCACATACAACGAGTTTTTTTTTTTTTTTTTTAACTTTCTCGGAAATGGATCTAACGATTTTGATTAAATTACATAACTTTAACATTTTAAACAGCTTCAATAACTCTTTATATTGTCGGCTGTCGCACTCATGCCCAAACCATATGAATGCGGAAAAATTTAAATTCTGAAAAATATTCTCTGAATGTGAACCGCTGTCGTTTAACTCGAGAGTTTGGTTTCTGAAAATAAATTACTTCCTCAGTTTGCACACTAAGTTGGCAGAAGTTTTATATCGTCACCCCTCGTCTTCCCCAACAAATGGCGCATTCACGTTTCTGGCACTTAAGATGGATCAAAATAATCACTTTTATTTTTCAATAAAAATGCACGACTGAATCGGATGAACGAACTGTAATTTAGCAACAAATTGCAGATGCATGTTAATGGTCATGACATCTTTAACGAGAAAATGTTAAAAAGTCACAGTAACACAAAAATGGAATTTTTTTTTCAGTTTGAATTTTTGTTTTTAATTTTTAAATGCAATATTGTTTCAACTATTGTGAATCACCAGATTTCAAAAATATAACAAAATCGGTCTACTCTTGGAAAAGATTTACGCGAATAACTCAAAATTTTAATTCCGTTATGTGAATTTTTCTCTAAAAACCTGAAACGCAGTTTCTTTACAATTACTTTGGTCATTTGAGGTACAAATTTTTGTTTGGCAGCTACCAGGTTCTAGGTGGGGTAAAACAAAAAGTCGAACTTCGCTTTTAGGGAATCACATGAAAATCCAAATCAGATAAACCGTTTAGGCTCTAGATCAAAAAATAACAGTGGACGAATGGATGCACGGGTGCACAGAGCCGCAGACTTACAGACGAACACAAGCATAGACTGACAGATGATATGATGCAAAAACCCACTTTTTTGGACTTCTCGGCTTCACCGTTATCTTCATTTTTAGATTAAATAAAAAATTTTAAATTTTTGTTTTCATATTAAACCAAAACCAATACATGCCGTATGGAGCAATGGAAAACCAGATTAAATTAACTATCACTGAAATTTAACTTCAAGTTATAGGTTTTTTTTTTTTAATTAATTTTTTTTTTTTGACATCTCAGAAACTTCTGAACAGTTAGACGCTCCAAAGATTTTATCAAGATTTATCAAACAATTACTCAACTCAAAAAACTAATACATATCTGTAAATTAATGCTCTGGCATGAGTGGGACGATATCTGGTTTTTGTCAAAGACCTACTACACCATAACGAAAATAGGTTTTCGAGGTTTTTTTGATAAAATTGTCTAAGATTGGAGATAAAAAAAAAACAAACCAAATTGCCAATCATATAGAATTAATTAATTATAATTAACTCCGTTAATTAGTTTAAAAAAATTTGAATTAAATTGGTATAATACAGTGGAGTTGGTTAAGCATAATTCCATATACGGAAATTATTTTACATTTGAATATGTTCTATATGGCGAGTATCTATTGGTTGTATATAAGCAAAATTTCAAGCTTTTAATCAAAACTAACACAACACTACGATGATCGAAAAGTCTGAAAAAGTGGGTTTCGTCATACCGTTCGTCGGTCTGTGCGACTGTGGATGCAGTGTAATTTGAGCTATGTTTGTAATCTAAACGGGTGCGTCCGATTTGCTTCGAAGTTTGTACACACATGTTTTTTATGCAATGCCCTAGAGGGAAAAATTGAATTTTTATTTTAGATCATCTTGAAAAGAGATAGCTGCAGGGCATTCAACGTTTTTTTGACAAAATTGTCTTATTTTTGGGTTATTCGAGTATATCTTCTTTAAGGTTCAAACGATTTGGTTATAATGGGTGATTTTTTAAGAGGTTTAGAACTTTTTTAAAAAAAAAAACACAAAAAATTCGAAAAAATGAATGAAATATTTATTTGAATCGATAGTTTGAACCTTGCAATTTAATGTTTAAAGATAATTTCATGCAAATGTTGACCGCGGCTGCGTCTCAGGTAGCCCATCCGCTGAGTCCAATTTTGGCATACTCTTTCACACATATCGGCCGCTATCTCACGAATGAATGCATGGATGTTGGCTTCCAGTGCGTCAATCGAAGCGGGCTTGTCCCTATAGACATTAGCCTTGACATACCCCCACAAAAAATAATCTAATGGTGTCAAATCGCACGATCTAGGCGGCCAATTGACCGGCCCGAAACGTGAAATTAACTGTTCACCAAACTCGCCTCGCAATTGCGCCATTGTTTCGCGTGCTGTGTGGCATGTGGCACCGTCTTGTTGAAACCACATATCATGCAAGTCAAGAACTTCCATTTCGGGCAAAAAAAAGTTTGTTATCATCGCTCGGTAGCGTTCACCATTGACAGTAACGCTGCGATTCGCATCATCTTTGAAGAAATAGGCCCAATAATGCCGCCGGCCCATAAACCGCACCAAACAGTGGCTTTTTCGGGATGCATTGGTAGCTGTTGCAATGCTTCTGGCTGATCTTCACTCCAAATGCGGCAATTTTGCTTATTTACGTACCCATTCAACCAAAAATGAGCCTCATCGCTGAACACAAGCAGCGCGCGATGAACATTTCGAACCGAGCACGAATTTTGATAATAAAATTCAATAATTTGCAAGCGTTGTTCATTTGTAAGACGATCCATGGTTAAATTGCAAACCAAACTGAAGCTCTTTGACAGTGACACAAGGTACTAAACACACGTCAGCTGTCAAAACCAGTGTTGCCAAAACCAAACCAGCTAAAAAATCACCCGTTATTTTAAGAATCTGGTGCTCCTAAATAATTAGAACAATTTTGCATTTAAAAATTTCAAAACAAAATTTTTAAACATAAACAAAAATCAAACAAGAAAATGTTTTTTTTTTTTACATTTTCAACATTTTTACATATATCGGGTTTTTCAATAAGAGCGCTACAAAAGTTTTTTTTTAAATAAAACAAAAACGGTTTTGGATATCAATGAAATTCTTTATTCCTCTGAAAGAACGTTCGATTGTTTTTATGGATTTCGATTTCTTTTGCATGGCCACCACGGGCACGCTTGCAGAAGTCCAGACGCTTAACCCAATTTTCGACGGTTTTCAAGCATAAATCGGCCGATACTGCTGCAATTTCACGTTTGATATTCGTACGAAGTTCATCAATCGTCGCTGGCTTGTTGGCATAGACCGTAGACTTGACGTAGCCCCACAGGAAATAGTCTAACGGCGTCAAATCGCACGACCGAGGCGGCCAAGCGACTGGACCATTTCGTGAGATAACACGTTCTCCAAACTTCGCTTCCAATAAATTGATTGACACTCGCTGTGCGGCTTGTGGCACCGTCCTGTTGGAACCACATGTCCTCCAAGTCCATATCATCCAATTGGGGCCAATTTATCATTGAACGGTAGCGATCCCCATTCACAGTAACGTGCCGGTCTTGATCATCACGGAAGAAGTACGGCCCAATGACGCCGCCGGCCCATAAGCCACACCAAACCGTAATTTTTTCGGGATGCAATGATAACTCATGGAGTACGTGTGTATTGCTGCCTGACCAATACCGCATATTTTGTTTATTGACGAAGCCATTCAGCCAGAAATGAGCCTCATCGCTGAAGATGATTTTTAGATGAAAATCCGAATCATTTTCAAGTTGTTGCTCAGCCCAATTTACGAACATACGACGCTTCTGGTGGTCAAGCGGCTTTAGTTCTTGCGTCAATTTAATCTTGTAAGGATGCAGGCCAAGATCTTTTCGCAAAATTCGCCACAACGACGTCACAGAGATGCCCAACGCTTGAGAACGACGTGTGAGAGACACATTTGGGCTTTCTGCAACTGAAGCCTCAGCGGCAGCAATATTCTCGACACTACGGGCACTTCTTTGTCTCACTGGCACGGGAACATTTTGTACTGTGCCTGTGGGTTTAAATTTTTCCACTAGACGCTTAATTGTTGATCTGCTAGGACGATTATGACGACCATAAATTGGACGTATCGCTCTTAACGAATTTCGGTAGTAAATTTTAATAATGTCGACTCATTGTTGGCTCGTATATCTTTCCATCATGAAATGGCCAACCTTACTGAAGAGAAATGTCAAAAGAGCGGCAAGAAATATGGCGTCGTTTGCTGTCCCTGTTGCTCTACTTTTGTAGCGTCCTTGTTGAAAAACCCTTTATTACCATAGTGTGTGAGTATCAACAAATTGTGTGCCATGAAATTAAATGTTTCATCATTCAAATATCAGCGATTTCGCTGGGCATTACGCGCATCTGAGAGGTCCAATGTTCGATCACTCTGGCGCATAGATCAGGTTCAGGCTGAATTTGAGCGATGGCACGTGTCGTTTGCACCTTATTGGCATAGACCTGAGATTTATGAAAACCACACAAGAGACAGAATGGGTCAAATCACACGATTTCTTGGCCATTCGGCTCTGTGTGAGATAACCATATGCCCTTAAATAGCTCGTATGCAGTATGTTCGTTGCGGCTTCAGCTGTGTGACACATACCTCCGCGCAGCGCCGCGTCGCCCGTCCTGTTGGAACCACATCTCCTTCACATCCATATCATCCAATTTGGAACGCAATCAATTTATATTTATGTATTATCGATCGGCAGCGCTCTACGTAATGACAATTCAATTCGTTATTTGTATGGAAGTACGGACTCTCATGGATAGATCTTGCGTCTCGTCAACCGACCAGAATCCCGAAATAAAATAAAATGCATCAGTGGATCGCATATGTATATACTTTCTCTTATATGTAATTTAACTGACTTGAAACAACTAAGTTTTGAAAGAAACACAAACATTTTAAATTAAAACGTTCATAAATCAATTACTTACAATTGCTGATGGGCTTGAAAAACTTTAATAATTCATACAACTTCTGATAACACCTACCTGCTGAAGCATGAATAAAACTCGATGACCTTTTATGACTAATTTATTGCTTTTCCTTGTTTAATTCCAGCAAAATATACAAAAAGCTAAGACCCCATGCCATTGTTTTTTTTCTCTCAATAAAAATGCACAATTAAGTTGAGATTGTGTTCAGTCTTAAATTTTAATACACAAATTTCTCAGGCCTACAATTATTTTTACACTTTAGAACGACTTAATTCATATTTCCACAGCTTTTGATGGTGCTTCCGATGGTGATTTCTGATGTAATTTGCCTAAACACCACCTCACGAGATCTTCACCAAACCACAGCAGAGCAACAATAACACACATGCCATTCATGCTTAAAACAAAGAATCCATAACTTGTGGCATCGGGTATGAGACCTGCAAAGTAGGCAACCATTATTACTATTAAGTTCAATATACTCATTGGCGTGGTCGTATATAATTGTTTTCACTCACCAATAACCGGTGCTGACAGCAAAGAAAATACTCCCATGATAGTTCTTTCCAATGCAATGGCATCTGCAATCCTCTTCGGTGCGACATAGCCCGGCAGAATCATGCTGCCATATGCCACTCTTATCGCCTTATTCGTTCCCATCACACCAAAACAAACCAAAGCTATCGGAAATTTACGGCTTTGGCCGACGACAACGCGTGCCGCACAAATCAACAAGCAACTTACGATCATAATCACTCGCTTGTCACACTTCAATTTCGCCACGGTATGCGGAATCAGAAATTTCATGATCATATCACAAGATCCAAGGATGGACATGCACATGGCAAGCTCGATGTTGCTTAGGCCGAATTCGGTCAGAATAAACGGCAACACTGAGGCGAAGTTGTTTTCTGTAAATTCGATCACCGTCAGACCCAGCGCCAAGTTGAAATAAGTGAAATCCTTAAGCAGGTCCAAATGCAGGTGATCTACGATCCTATTTCGTGAAGATGTCTTGTTTAGCTGATCGTGTTCGTGATGGAGGTCTTTGACAAATTCTTTTCGAGGCTTTTCCAGAAATTGCATCTCTTCTGGCGAGGCGTCTAGCGTCCTTGAAGCTCGATTGGGAGCATTATTCGTGATCACCAACGTATAGGTGACGGGGCTATCAATATACTCATCGTTTGAAATTGGTTCATTGAGATCAATAGAGTCTGAGGTTAACTTTGAGCCTTCCAATTTATTATTAGCTCGGCGGGAAGGCGTTTCGAGTTGTAAAATTCGAAGATTTTCCGCAATTCGTTCTCCTTTAAGTTTCTTTGTATGCTTTTGCACAGGCTGGAAGATATATGCACATATGAAATTATGTAGTGAAAATCCGGCATAGAAGAGGACAGTTCCAGCAACGCCATATTGAACCATTAGAAATGTGGAAACGTATGGCAGAAACATTGGACCCAAGCCGGCTATGGTGCTCATCAAGGTCATGGCTGAACGTCGTTTTTTACCGAAATAAGCATTGACTGTAAGAGTTGACGCGGAAAATATGAAACCTTTTCCAAAACCTATTTAAGTCAAATCGCGGGGATGAGATTTATAAATTTCGTACATAAAATCATTCAATTTACCATACAAAAATGTTACTGACAAGAAGTAGAAAATGTACGAATTGGAGAATAAGGTCGCTATCAGGCCGAGGAAAATCAAAATGGCGCCGATGAAGCTCACTTGGCGGTAGGAAAATAATTGATATAGTGGACCACTGAAAATTCCTGAAATAGAAAAAAAAAATGTTTTGATACAAAAAAACAACAAATATTTAGAGGTTAAAGTTTATATACCAAAATTATAAATGTAGATACGTTAAAATTTTGTGACCAAAAGTGTGTTTTTCAAAATTGTATAAACTTCTTGTAGGTTGGCGTGTTAGAATTCTAAAAATCATTCTTTCAGAATTTTCAGAAATCGAATCTGATATATTTTTTTGTCCCACCCTGATTGTAGCCCTCTTTAGGATAGGGTGTCGTATTTCACAAAAAATAGAACATTTTTGAAACTGTTATACCCCCCCCCCCCCCCGCTTACCACACCATCCAAACAAAGCTGGGTCAGTGAATTTGCTTGGAGGGATGCATGTTAAATGCTCAAACCAGGGTTCGGTGATGGATCCCGAATAGGATCATATTTCAGTGTTTAAATGTTTTGCTTTGGGGGACAATGCAAAAGCATATTAATGAAAAGTGAGTCAGATTATTTTTTTGAGGCACCAAAATTTGGGAAACGGAAAAAAGAGACAAAAATTAGTACATAAATAAGAGAGAGTAAAAAAGAATTTCATAAAAAAGAATGAAAAAGATCGGAGTAAAAAAAGAGAATATTTTCTCTTTAAAAGAGATGTTCTGGAAACCCTACCTTAGGATAATGTTAGTTGGTCAACCACCACCAATAGCAAAAAGAACTATAGTTCTCCTTTTAGACAAAAAATGACCCCTAAACCAGACAAAATTTTGAACAAGCCAAATTTTGGTGGATATTCTCAGAACAATACCATTAATTATAATATTCTAAAGTTCCCAAGCATCCTGAGTTGGGGTTAGACTGCCGGCAGCACCATCTTGAAAAACTGCCCCCATCTTTAATTTTTCGGGTTTTAGCTGAAAACAAGTCACCCAAGAGAGTAGAGCGGGCAATTTAATGTGTCAAATTAACGATTTTCGAATGCCAAAATAAAAAAAAAGAATATTTGAGTTGCGTAAAAATTGTAAAATAAATGTCTAAAACTTGATGAGCTTGCACTCAGAGCTTCTAATATTACTTTGTTAAATCCACTTAGTTAAAAACATAACAGCTGTAAAAGACTTCTTATTCATTTAATTTGTGTTTCCCAGATTTTGGCAGTTGCAACTAGTCAATTTGACCCTAAATTACCTCTATAGGGCAATTTTTAGAGCCAAAAAATATAAAAATCGAGATGGCGGTAGGCCCCAACTCGGGATGTCTGGAAACTTTCGGATAAATAAAGGGCATTTCTCTGATTTTTGTAGTTGAAACTCATCAATTTGACACCTAAATGAGTTCTCAAGGGCAATTGGTCACTAAAATACAGACAAAAAACGAAAAATTCAAGATGGCATGGAGGTCGAACCCCAACTTGGGATGATTGGGTACTTTCGGATATATAATTTAGTGTATTGTTCTGAATAATATATAAAAGCGCCACCTACCTGGAGGTCTACATTCAACGCGTTGCAATAGATTAGAAGAACCACCATTTTATCCTGTATCAGTCCTCTACTATAGGTACTGCCTAAATAAAGGAATGATATATTCAGCTTTGACAACACAATTTCTATTTTGTTTACTTTTGCAGAGAATCTAGATGGAATACTGGCCGTGTTTTTTATGCAAGCCCCGAACAAATTGGTCGAAGAAAAACGACGCCGGGGCTAAATGCAACCACAACTTATCGCCTTCGGGCTTAGCTAAGTGCGGAGAATTCTCGGGGCTTAACTTAAGCGCTCAGAAAACTGTGTAACCAGCGTGAATTCCATACTTGTAACCGATAGTTTCTATGGAAACTCCATTTTGTTTTTGTAATGGCGTCGCTAATCCCAGATGAGGTTTTTTTTTTTTGTTAACTAAATCCCTCCGGTATTGCAAAAAAAAAAACACAGCTACTATCGTGTTTAGGTACTTCGACTTTATACTGTTTGTGTAATTCAAGGCAGCTTCTAAGTTCTAAGAAACTCCCGCTGACACACACGAATATTTTGCATTTGGAATGGGGCAGTGATAAACCAGACTGAACATCCATTAGGCAAGTTCTATAGGTATAGCAAATCACCTTCAACCTGGTATCCAGCCAGCTGCTATACGAGTAACATAACCATATTGTCAGGGCAAACGCTCTCCTAGGCATGGACAAAGCAGGATTTGTAGGTATGTCTTCTGAAATATAAATTGTGATCCAAAATAGATGCGAAGATATAGGTACTTAACTGCACTTTGACTCGTCAGTGGATGTCTTGTCTATGTGACAGGTTTGTAAAAGAATGCAATCTTTTGCAGTCTTTAAAATTCAATCAAAAGATTGCATTCATTGATTTCACTTTGAGACTCTGACTTAAAATTATACAATCACCACTTATTTGACATCGAAAAGATTGTGATAATTTGTTTCCCAATTGATTTCAACTTTTTTAGGAACAAAACTACCTGTCATACAAAATTTTTGAGACAGAAAGGAAAATCTTATTATGAATCTATCAGATCCACAGATTATTTTTTTCAAAGTAAAATTTAGTTAATTTGAATAGATTTAGGCTGACTTTCCGGTTTCGAAAAAGGCTATTAATGACACACTTAAAAGAGATTTTGATTGAGTTTATAAAGAATGCCTGATACATTTTAAGAAATTTTTTTTTTGAATTTGAAAAAAGATTCAATTTGTTTTTACAAACTCGATGTATTTTCAAAACGACTCAGTCGATTTTAATTACACTTGGCTACAAGCAGTTTTTTTTTACATTATCTAGAAGATTTCAAACAATTCAATTTAACTTATTTCCAAAAGTTTAAATAAATAAAAATGTTTAAAAATTGTAAAATGAATAAAGCCTACATTGGGATAGACGTGGTGATCTTCGTTAGTGATCTACGTTTTGAAGGCGATTGTCCTATAAGTTCGAGCCCAGTTTAGCAAAGTTTATCAAAATAAATTGAACATTATAGACTAAGCACCACTAAACAAAGAGTCTGATGATCGGTCTGCCCTTTTCGAACATGTGTCGTAACTCGTGAGTACAAAAAAGTCATAGAATTCTTTCTTTCATTTGGCCTTCATGGATGTTACGTGTTTAAGATTTGTTTCAGCGTTTCCGTTTGCGTCGAGTTCCCGTAGAAATAACAACAGAGTATTTGATGTGCAAGCATTTATCTACTCCGTGTAGCTCCCTGTAGCATGTTACGTGTAATACGTTACGACGCGGTTGCATTTTGAACATTGGGAATATCGAATTACGAAAATCCGTTACTCGGATCAATTTTTAATTTTAGGATTTAGTTTTTACCTATTACAGCTGATGCGGCTTGTTGTGCATTGATCAAGGTCACTATCTGGGAACTACTCCATCCGAAATCAGTGAATCTTTGTCTGAATATAATTCCAAATTGGTGAAGTATTGGGGCCGAACTAAGCTGCAAACCATTTAACAGATGCATAAATTAGTTCTTAATTCAACAGGTAAAACAAAAAAAAAAAAACTTACAAAACTAATTCCCGCAGCGATTGCTACCATCCATCCCCATCCACCATCTGGTGGAATAATGTTCCCATCTACTGATGTGTTTCCTACTCTGATGCTTTTCGTTTTAGCTGGCTTCTTGTGTCGAATTATTTGTACATTTCTCCTCCCTTTATGACCTGTTTCAAGGACTGTTGCCGCCTCAGTATCACAACTTTTCGTCTCTTCATGCATTTTTTAAATGTTATCAGAAAAACGATGTCATCAATAAACTTGTTTCGGGAATCTAAAAAAAAAACAAATAAAAATTAAAGAAGATTTTTAAAAAATTTAAAATTCAAAGAAAAGAACTTGTAAGTAAAGTTTGCGGAACCTCCTTTGAAGCAAATTCAAACAGCAAACATCATCCCCACTCAAACATCTTTCTTTGCCATTTGAATTTGAATGCTTTGTGCGAAAAAGTTTTGCTCAACGTTTTTATGTTAATTCCAAAAACTTTATTTCAAACTTATCTTTATTCATGCGAAATTATTATGTGTTTTGTAATTTTAATTTAAAACATTATGGTTCGCTCAGCAATTAAATTTGAAACAAATAAAAATAAAAAAAATTCTTTTGAGAAGTTCGTAGTTTACAAAGCACGTACCTACTTTTTATCGGACTGTTAAATAATTATTGTTATTTTTGGGCTGGGTGTTAAGTTACGAATTTAAAAAGAAAATAGAAAAACAAAAAGAAAACTTCGGGAATAAATTCTGAGAAGAGGGCTTGTCTTTAGAGAATTTAAAATTTTCCACAAAAATGTATGATCCGAAATTAATAAAATTTTAGCAATATTACATAAAAGTGAGTCGAAAATTCGCAATATTCTCATTGAAAAATGACCAGCAAGAGATAGAGATACCTATTTGAATGAAAGTCCTACCTACGCGTATACAAGCGGACTACAAATATTTCATTTTAATCCGTCTAGCAAATAAAGAGTTGTGCTACAAGGAGGCGGAGCAAAAGTTGTTATCCGATTCTGAAATTTAGTTTATGAATGAAAAAACTTTAGATCGAAACAATTATTCCGCATTCTTTAGGAGTAAAGAGTAAGGACGAGACTAGAGACATGCCAATTTATAACAGTTCTTCGCCATTAAAAGTGGGTGTGAGTTAACGCGCTTCGCGCGACTTGAAAAATAACTCTGAGTGACTGAAGTATGCCCACCGGCGCGGCGGAGGGCTCTGGCTAGAGCTGTGTAAATCGTTCATTTCAAATGATCGAATCGTTCAAGAATCGATTACCAAAATAATTCGATCATTTTAATCAATCGATCATTCGATCATTTTCATTCCACTCAATTCATTATTTCACACTGTTCCGATTCGACATCTATGCCGGCGGTAGAGTGAAATAAAAACGTGGACTTTCCTCTGTGCGACGTTACGATGTACAAGGTTACGTAGCGCGTATTCTCGGAAATGATTTGACATTTTGACACTTGTCAAATTAAAAGTGTTCTAATGGACCTAGAGAACATAGAGAACTGGTGTGACTTTAGGTAATTTCCACCTCCTTAATTGGCCTACTCTGTTTTTCGATCCGCCGCAGGCCGTACCAAAAATTTTGACATATTTTGACACCTGTCAAACTAAGACAATTTTTTTATTACGGTTTCGATGAAATTCAATCTCCGAAGTTAACGCATACTGTACCAATTTTTATCGAACCCAATCTGACCGATATTTCTTTTCTCCGATTATTATATATATTTATAATTCAACAGAGATTGATATCGAAAATCGAGATTCATTAAAATGATTGAGATTGGGATGGAAAATCGAGAATCATCGAAATGATTGAGATTAGGATGGAAAATCGAGAATCGAAATGATTGAGATGTGGATCGATTGAAACTAAAATTTGTGATTTCAATCATCAATACTTTTCGATGATCGGATCAAAAAAATCGAATCGTTCCTGATTGACACAGCCCTAGCTCTGGCGCTACGGGGCCGCATAATCAGTACTTTTATAAACCAAAACTGTTATAATTGGCATGTCTAGAGTCATTTCCATACAGTAAATCATGTGTAGTTGACGTGTATTTGTATCAGTTTACTTCACAAATGTCAGAGCAGAATTGACATTTGTCTCAAAATTTTCAAAAAATAACAGCTTCTTCCGATAGGGGGATGCTGATGAATTTTGCGCCACCTTGTATAGTCTTAAAGCGAGTGGCACCTGCCGAAAATACAAAAAATATGCAGGATTTGATCGCACGAACTTGCTCTTGTGGTTAAATATTGTGTGTAACCCCACATTGAAGATGCATGATGTTTTATCCAGGGCCGGCCATAGACAAATCTCCGCCCCATGCAAGATTTGTAGAGAGCGCCGTTTTTATATTTGCATCCATACATACATACAATGATACACACCATGCATAAGACTTTTCCACATGACTTTTAACCAGGAGGTATTCTTTTAAGGCGTAGTTCTAGTGGGATCTTTAATTCTGTGATATTTTGAGTTAAATTCTCCTTGAATGCAACAGTAAAAGTGCGCAAGAAAAAACTTAGCACAGTTGTGATGGATGTTATTTTGGGATTATTTGAACAAGTTTTGTGGTTAAAATGCAAATGGCAGTACATATTTTTCGTTTGCTCAAGATCGGATTACATTTTCTTGCTCCTGGTAATGCGCCCCCAGAATTTTGCGCCCTGTGCATTTGCACATATGGTTGGTCCGGCTCTGGATGTACCTATATATTTATACATTTTTTTAAAAGTTCTTAAATGCAATATTGTTTAAACTATTGAGAAGCATTAGATTGCAAAATTATAACAAAATCGGTCCAACCATGGCAAAGATATACCCGAATTACCCAAAAATAAGACCATTTTCTCAAAAAACCTGGAATTTCTAATTCCGTAATGTGATTTTTTTTGAGAAAAACCTGAAATACAGTTTTCTTACAATTAATTTGGTTATTACAGGTACGAAATTTAATCAAAATCATTAGAGCCGTTTTCGATAAAATTTGAAGAAACCAAAATATTTGTATGGCAGCTACCCGTTTGAGATGAGCTAAAACAAAAATTCGAATTTCACCTCTAGGGAATCATATAAAAATGGGTTGTACCAAATTTCATGCAAATCGGTCCACCCGTTTAGGCTCTAGCTCAAATTACAGTGCACGCACCGACGCACAGACGCACAAACCGAAGGACGGCATGACGAAACCCAGTTTTTCGGACTTTTCGATTATCGTGGTGTTAGTTTTGATTATAACCTCGAAATTAAAAAGTAAAAAAATCCATAAAATGTTGAATAAGAGCTTGCTATAGTGACGGATTTGAGTTTTTGTCATTTTATTTACCAACAGTCTGTTTGTACAGTAGATTTCATTCTTCCAATTCATAAAACGTTTTCTCATGACAATATTTTTGAATTTTAGTATTTTTACTTGCGATATTGTATACATACATAGGTGCCACTTACATGGCAAGTTAGGGATTCATAAAAAATCGAACTCAAGTTTTTATCAATCTTAACATTAAGATGATAGCGATGACGAACAAAATGTCTGTTCGGCTACAGCCTAAACGGATCGTTCGTTTTTTTTTAAACTTAGTGCATACAGTTTTTTGGAAACTCCCCCTCCGCATTTCTTTCATTTTTTTGCCAAAAAGGAAAATCTTATTTTTTTTTTTAAATCAGTAAAATTTAATAGTTATATATAAAGTCTGCCTTTCAGTAAAAAAAAAAAAAATGGTTATTAATGGCACATCCCAAAGTTAATACAATTTTAATTTTTTCTCGCTTTTCTTAAAAACGGCTTAACTGATTTTTATTAATTTTTTGAATGAACAATAATTGATATATTTTAAATAATATTATATACTAAAATTTTTTGTTTGGGTTTTTAAAAAAAAGTTTGAATTTTTCTTTTTGAAAACTCAATGTTTCAAGAGCCACTAGCTCGATTTTTAATAAACTTTGCAAAAAGATGGTTTTTAACATAATCTACAAAATTTTAACAAAAAATATCCTTATAACAAAAAACAGCGGTAGCTCCAATACTAATATATAAAAGTCGTTAAGGCTAATCTTATTTTATCCAAAAAATGCCTTTTACAACTTTAATAAAATTTGTTGTGTGTCTAAATTAGTACGATCTACCATTTAACTTTATTAAATTTAACATTTTACCATTATTAAAAGTAGGTACCTTTGTTAGAACTTTTTTTTCGATTTTTGACTATCGCATTATCTGATTAACCGATTAAAATTAAATTCTTTATATAGATTTTATATATTTGTGTATAGCATATACAAATTTTCAAAAACAAATATTTTTGTATTTGTAAAAAATTTCGAAATAATATTTTGAAATTCGATATACCAAAATAGTGGAAGATTTTTTTGTGAAATTCAATTAACAACATTTTATATGTACTTATAAAAAATAATTATTTTTAAAACCCCTCCTACGATTTTTAAATCTTTTTACTTGCGATATAGGTACTATATGGGAAGTTATGGATTCGTACAAAAAATCGAACTCGAGATTTTGATCAAACTTTACATTACGATGATAGAGAAGTCAAAAAAAGTGGGTCTCGCAAAAACGTCCGTCTGTCTGTCTGTCTGTCTGTCTGTCTGTCGGTTCGACTACAGCTTAAACGGATGGGTCGATTTTCTTTAAACTTGGTACCTAGCGTTTTTTGGACATTCCCCCCACCCGTTTTTTTCTCTTTTTTTTTAGGACCAAAATTAACAGTAGCTGTCATACAAAATTTCTTGGCCAAAAAGGAAAAACTTATTTTTCTCAAATCCAGCGCTACAGAATTTGTTTTTAAGAACTCCATAAATTTAAATAGTTATAAGTTGCTGTTTAATAAAAAAAATGGTTCCGAAAAATGGTTATTAATGGTACCTCCCAAAGAACCATTTTTTTGATTTTCGCTTTTCTCAAAAACGGTTAAACAGATTCTGATCAATTTTTTTATGAAGAAATATTGACACATTCTAAATAATATTGTGTACAAAAATTTTCAAAAAAAATATTTTTTAGATTTTTAAAAAAGTTTTAATATTTTTTTTTGAAAACTCAATATTTCAAAAACGACTTGGTCGATTTTCATTAAACTTGGTAAATAACAGGTTTTTAACTTTATCTAGAAGATTTTTGACAAAAATTATTCTAATATCCAAAAATAACGGTGCCTCCCATACAAATGTTAAAAAACCATTATGAAAAATATTTTGGTTCTCAAAAACAACTCCTACGATTTTCATAAAAGTTTTTTTGTGTGTTAAAATTAGTACGATCTACCATTTAAAATTTTTAAAGTTTATATTTTACGTTTATTAACAGTACCTCTCATAGAACGGTTTCTTTGATTTTCGACTATCTCAACATCTGATCAACCGAATAAAATTAGATTGTGTATACAGAAGCTTGTAACAAATATAAATAAAAGTGCGTATCAAAATTTTCTAAAAAATGATTTTTGGATTTTTTAAAAAAAAATCAAAATTATTTTTTGAAAATTCGATATTTCGAAAACTGGTAGCAGATTTTTTTGTGAAGTTCATTTTTTAACGCAACATTAATAAATGCTTTAAATTGGCGTACCAATTATTTTTCTCAAAAATGTTAACGAAATTTTATATATAAAAAATTAATTATTTTTAAAACCGCTCCTACGATTTTCAAAATTTTTTTCTCATAAATAAAGATTTATATAAGAAATCAGATGGTGTACATCGCGTTGGGTTAAAACGGATTCAAAGTATTTTAATCAATTTCTTTCAAATTTTGTTGATTTAAAACAATTTACCAGTTTAAATAGTATAATTTCCTTTTATGCATATTGCATATGTGCAACACTAGGCTATATTGTTAATTTTTGTATACTCACATAATACCACCTGCAACTTAACTAAGATTTGGAAAATGGATAACATATATACTCCTATAGCTAATTTATTTCAGACTATAGAACCACAATGTGATCGCGCATAAGAGCAAGTTCGTGCGACCCAGTCGTGCATATTTTTTATAAAGGAAATCAGATTGTGTACATTGTGTTGGCTTTGAAAACAATTTCAGAAGTAAATATGACTCCTAACCAAACCTTCATTTGTGTAATATATATTTTTACACAACTTCAACTCTACTAAAAGTCGATTTGTAAAAATGTTAAAAACCGACAACAAAAAATGATAAAATGTATGAACTAAAAATGTAGTATACAGAATTATGTGCATTAAGAATTTTTAAATAAATTTACAGAATTTTTGCGATACAGAATTTTTTAAGAATAACGATCCGTCAAAAACAAAATATGTACCTAAATACATTTAGTAGCGTGACAGCTCGTGGAGGACTTGGAATTATCAATTCTAAATTTGATGAGGGTCAACTTTTTGCCGAATCCGAACTGCTAAGAAGTATGGCACTTTATCATGATAAGAGACAATCTTTGCGAATTGGTCAATTCCTTGCAAGAGGCAGTATCCCTGAACGACAAAAAGGCATATCAGATCAGACCTCCGCGGAGCTCTGGTATGACAGTGCAATGGACTAACCATTATGCCAAGTGACACTACATAGCAATACAACAATTACATTGATTATCTTGGAGGTAAAAGGCGGTAGGTTGGCAAATGACCATCAAGCAATAATTTTATTTCGATTTTTGTTTAACTCCTATTAGATACCTATATATCGTATATATGCTGTAGGTATGGTGTGACGTCTGTGAATCTTTGAAGTAAAACTTCTTTTCCGGCGTTGGGGGTAAAAATTTTCATATGGAGCTGTCAGTGACATGTCAAGCCGACACTTTTTATCTGTCAAAAACCGACAGAATTTTTCGCTACAGATTTTGCCATAGCTCTATATAAAAACTTTTACCCACCAATAATTATTAAAAAAAAACATCTTTTTATACAGAAAAAGAATGTTTTTTTGGCAAAAGAGCCACAAAAACTAACCGGTACAAAATTCAAACACATAATTTCATCAAAAAAAACCACATGAAAATTGTTTTTTTTTTTAATTAAACACAGCGAAGAACAGCCACCAGAACAGAAAACGATTTTCATTATTAAAAAAAAACAAACAAATATATTTTTCGACCATATTTTTAATTTAAATTATTAAACACTTAATGCTAGATAACACAAATCAGTTTTTTCCAACTTAACTTATAAACTAACTACTTAAAATGAACAAATAAATTTACCTTAAATAAGAAAAACACAAAGTAAACAAAACTATCTTGTTGAATGTTGACAAACGTAGACTTAACCCGCTGACAAATCTAAAATAGCATTGCCATATGCATTTGGAATTAGTCCTCGAACACAATGGATGCGATAAGAAAACGAGACGTGAGTGTGACGAGATCTCGTCGTTCTTGTTAAATTAGTTTGTCCCCTTTCACACGAGGAAACTGAGTTGCCAGCAACATTCAGTTTGTGGGTGAGAAGGGCAAGAAGTAAGAGGGGAAAATGAAATCTCCCCGGTCAACGATTCGAGGAGATTTTTTTGACATTCCTCTTCACACACACAGTAGAGTGTGTTCAACCAAGCTATTTTAAAAGGAAAATACAGAAAGTTTCCACTATTTTGTTTCTTCGTGTGAAAGGTACAGGAGATTTTTAAGGAAATTAAAAGAAAACTTCAAAAAAATCTCCAGCAACTTGTTTCCTCGTGTGAAAGGGGACTTTCAAACAATGACGAGGATATGCATAATAAAGCATTTCACGTCGTCACGTTACGTAAAATTAATTGATTAAGAAATTGTAAATCAGTAAGCTTTAATAGCCGTAGGTATTTTAATTTCCCCCAGATCTGATCCGGATTGGATTTGCACACGAAAATACATTTATTACAAAAACAATTCAAGGTCCAGCTTTGCTTTTGGATTTGAAAATCCATTTTTGAACACACACCTTTAGTACTTCCTTGCAAAAATTAGTTTTAACCCTGACGTGTAGATGGCTTTTTGAGTAAAAACGAAGACAACGATTACCTACAAATAAATACACAAAAGGACAAAAAGAGATGGGTATATAACATTTTTTTCACCGTGATCCTGTTTGTTTTATTATCATGATCTTATCCGGATAAGATTTGAAGGATAATAAAATGCAGCTAATATTATTATTTTGTTAAATCTCGTCAAAAGTCTCTTGCCATTGAATTGGGAAATGGTTTTATAATTCCAAAATGCTTACAGTGAATAATGTCACGCTCTCGTTTCGTTTTCTTGCGTCTCGTTTCCTTTCTTAAATCTCGTCCCAATTTCGTAGATTTTACTGAGGTGAATCGGTGAGTTGAAATCGGTGAGTTGAAATTGCTAAACCACGGATAAAAATTTGAATCAAATGAAAACCTCAGTTAACTCGCCGGAATCGGTGGACTAAAATTGCTGAACCACGGATAAAAGTTTGACCGACATTGAGTTTGGCCCTTACATGCCACCTCCACTGGGCATGAACGATGCTCGGATTATGAACATGTCTAGAAAAAATCCAATGTAGGCACAAAAATCCATGTCCGTGCAGCAACATATCGACGAAAACTACTTTTTCAACACGACATGACCGCTGTTCAAAGCTTGGGCATGAGATTTGACGTTTCATGTGTGTGAGTTTTTTTCTGGTTCTCGCTGAATCTGGTGGTAAATGTTGTGGTGGTAGAAGTAGTAGGGAAAGGAATTTCTGTATGTTTCCCTTGTATGTGAAACGACATGACATAATTTGCCCAGCGGTAAAAATTCGCTGATTGGATTGTGGTTGTGATGTTGGGCATCTGAATGCCCTGTGGAGTCGGGTGTAATGGCTAAGCGAAAATCGTCAACCTTAGTTTGATTATCTAACCAATTTGTAAAGAATTCATTATAATCTTAAATCAACAATTAATTGTTATGTTGGTTTATACAAAATGTTTGTACGTTTATAAGAAAGAATATGACAGAGGCGAGAGGCTTTGTTTGAGAGAAAAGAAGTTTTACTTCTAGCGCGTACGCCAGTACACACATATGTTTTTTTTTAAGCATAAACTTGTAAATTGCAATTTTTCAAAATACATATTCACTTCTTAATATTTTTTAATGAAAAATTAACTTATTTTTATGCATGTGCCCAGTACAATATGATAAAATAAAACACTAAAATATTTATAATACTTAACAATCTCGACCTAATTAATTTCTTAGAACTCAAGTTTTATTTCGCTTAAAATAATTATTAAATTACATACCAGATGTACATTAATATTTATTACATAACGCAATAAAAATTTCAGAAACATACACAAACCCGTGGTATACTTTTCAAATACTTGACGACCTTGGCTGTAACTATAATAGAAGTGATTTGGTGTAAAAATAGCAGATACAATAGCTAAGACATTCGTTTGAGATAAGGCATTTTAATAGTAATAAGATCCTTAAATAAAACACTGTTTTTATAGTCGTAGATACATTCATCCGAAACAAGAGTTTTCACTGTAAATTTATAATTATAAGAAGTAAGATTTTATAATTCAACACCAATGCCGCTTACCATTAGATTTTTCTTATGCACACCTGTAGGTCCGTACAAAAAGTCTTTAACTTTCACGTCACCACCGCACCGGTTAGCTTGCAAAAAAGCGAACCTTCCACCGCACGACTCAACCTACCACTGTCAGTCAAGTCAATCTAACCATCTGACTTGCTGACTTGACTTACTCAACATGTGTATTTGCATAACGTTGAATGGTTGAATTTTTAATTTCCTATCAATCATTTCACGTGACTATGTTTTTTTTTTTTTTTTTATAGCAATAGAAACAAACAAATGATTGTAGTATAAAATTGTATTGAGTTTAAAAACAGAGTACCTACAATAAAAAACAAAGAAAACTTTAATTCACAGAATCCAGCCTCAATTAAAGCAACTTTGCAATATATTGTCTGCATTAAACACTGAATAAATAAATTGCTTCAAAATCAAACAGCAACCATCAGGCTTTTGAATTTACAACACGTGTAATATTATTGCTACTTTTTTTTTCTTTTACAATAATTGTATTAAATTTTGTATCAGCCGGTTTCTTTCTACACTCCGCAACACTAGATTATGCTTTTTTCTCGCTAAATCATGGGAATCATCAAAGGAAAACGCACTATTAAATGAAAGTCATTTTGCTTATATCTTATACCTAATTAAGTAGCCTGATTTGTGTTATATTGATTAGCAAGTAGAAGTTATGTATGTATTTTCAGCTTTTTGACCAGGTCGACGTCGCTGTAAAGCCCGTACAGCTCGTTGTTGAATCTTCTCCTCCATACTCCATCGATACAGACTGGACCGAAGATCACCCGAAGAATCTTCCTCTCAAAGCACCCAAGCAGGTTCTCATCCATTTTTTAGAGGGTCCATGCTTCTGCCCCATATAGCAGGACCGGGATGATGAAGGTCTTATATAGGGTCTCCTTGGTTCTTTGAGAGAGGGCTTTACTACTCAAATGCCTTCTTAGCCCGAAGAAACATCGATTGGCAAGTGTAATTCTTCGTTTGATCTCTGCACTGATGTCATTTTGCGATGTTAGTGGAGCCCAGGTAGACAAAGTCCTTGATGACTTCGAAGTTGTACCTATCCATCGTGACATTTTGCCCGAGTCGACGATGTTGAGATTCCTTTCTCGATGATAGCATATACTTCGTCTTGTCCTCATTAACAGCCAAACCCATTTTTGCCGCCTCCGATTCAATACTTGCAAACGCGCCGGTAACAGCTCGCTTCGTTCTCCCAATGATGTCAATATCATCCGCATAAGCAAGTAGTTGAACGGACTTCTGAAAAATTGTTCCTCTGTTATTGACTTCCGAGTTACGTACAATTGCTTCAAGAACGATGTTAAACAGGTTGCATGATAACGCGTCGCCTTGCCTCAAACTTTTCTCGGCTTCAAAGGGTTCGGTGGTGTTCTTACCGACTTTAACGGAGCAGCGAGATTTCTCCATCGTCATCCTGCACAAGCGGACGAGTTTGGCAGGGATGCCGAGATGCGACATGGCTCTATATAATTCTTCTCTATTTACGCTATCATATGCGACTTTGAAATCAATAAAAAGGTGGTGTGTATCGATTTGAAACTCCTGGGTTTTCAAAAACTGTCCTTAAATTTACCTATTGCTGATCATAGGCAAAAGTTATTGGCCGGTGGCGTAATGGTTAATATGCTTAAAACTGTCATGCAGGAGGTCTGGTTTTCCAGCCCCTTCCACCTTACAAACAAATCTGTTACAGGAATAGTTGAGAGTTGTAATAAGTCACTATAGGCTCTAGCTCTAGCTGTCTTTAAAGCTTTCGCGCCATCAAATTTATTTTTATTCACTTTTATAGACACAAGTATATTGTTTTAATTCAAATTCCAGATACCTCAGCAAACAAAATATACGTAGAAGGAGAAACAACAATCAAATTAAAGCTAAAATAACCAACTTATCGGACCATTATACAGGGTGTTTTTTCAGACGTGTGGTTTTCAAGAAGAAATAAAACGCATATAATTTAATGTTATGGCCAAGCATTTAGCTTTATTATAAAGATAAGGGTTTGCCATTATGTTTTAAAAATGATTTCGGGCAAATGGCCGCAGCGGCTAGCTCGAATAAATTCCAGCCGAGAGGCCCAATTTTTGACCCCTTTTTTCAGCAAGTGGGGCCGTATGTCAGCAATAACGCTCCGAATAGTCTTTTCCAAGGACAAGCGACTTCACATAATTCGACAAAAAATAATCCAGCGGTGTTAAATCGCATGATCTTGGAGGCCAACCCCGTCAGAGGCCCACGACGCGACGCGAGATAATGCGCTCACCAAAAGTTTCCTTCAATAAATTGATGGTTTCGTTGATTGTATGGCATTTAGTGCCATCTTGTTGGAACCAAAGGTTGTCCACATCAACATCCTTCAATTCCATTGAATGTACCATTATGGACGGCTTCATTTTTGAAGAAATATGGACCTATTATTCCCTCTGCCCATAGAACACACCAAACAGTGACTTTTTGAGGATGTAACGGAGTCTTAACAAAGGATTGTGGATTATGATCACTCCAAATACGACAATTTTGTTTATTTACGTACCCATTCAACCAAAATGGAGCTTCATCGCTAAACAAACAATCTTGTTTTGGACCTATTTGAGCACGACTTGCAAAAGTTGTTCAGGACTAAGTCTATTCATTATGAAATGGCAAACTAAACTGAGCATAAATAAAGTAACAGCTGCCAAAAAGATAAATTCCGAAGAAAGGATTCCCAGATTGCAAACCACACGTCTAAAAAAAACACCCTTTACTTTGATTTGACAATGAAATTAGAATTAGGGCCAGTTTCACAGTCAGAAAAGTGGCATTTTAGTGGGCAATGTAAAAAATTAATGCGCAATATCACAGTAAATACTTACCCGAACAAGTGGCACTTAAGTCTCCGATGATGGTGACTTAAGTTCCACTTATCCCTGGCTATGGAACTTAGCCCAAAGTCCTAATATGAGAAACTTAGGAGCCACTTATTCCGGTAAGTGTCGACTGTGAAACTGGCCCTTAGAATTAATTAGAAAATATTTTCTTGTGCTAATTCATTTGATGAAAAATCAATATTACTAAACAAATTGAAGCTTGAGAATACCCATATTATTGAGTCGATTCTAAACTATTTTCATGGCAAACCTAAAGTTTCCTGTGAGATTTTTTCACGGTTTTTTAAATTTGGTGTTTTATCCCAAACTAGTTTTAACGATTCGTGTTTTAGGTGACAAAATATTTTTGAGCAATACCTATTTGGCCGCAAAACTATAGGAACTCCAAACCTCTATAAAAGTGTTTTAACCATCATGGAAATAGTTTTGAAACAAGTCAAAACATGGCTGTTATGTTTTCATCTCGTTACGACCAGTTTTCACAGAGAGAACGCTCTTCAAAATGTATACCCTTATTTTTTTTTATGTAGGCAGATACTTATTTATTGTAAAGATTGTTTTGGTTAAAACACCTTTTCAAATAATAATAAAATCATTTCTGCAGTGTGTGCTGTTGAGGTGTAGTTTTTTTTAGGTTTATTCACAAAACCTATCAATATGAAAAAATTTGAAAAATAGTTGTTTTTTATGGGCCTATAAGAACAAAACGTGTATATTATCATATTGATAAACTTAATCTCTTGTAAAAAATATTTCTAAAAATAAAACTCCGACCTTAATCACTGTCGTGGAGTGTGAGAAAAAAAAATACAGAATGTTTTTTTTTTTGTTTTGATTTTATGAACTTCAACAAACTACAATTATTTGTAGAATTGTGAAAGTTGTGTCCAACAACAATAATAATAATTTATTGTTGACCACGGCATAGACTACACAACACATTCCATAAGAACAGAGTTCAGACCCTTATTTTCATCTCCAAATACTTTTCACAAATAAAATATAGTTATTTACATATTATTAATTTTTTTTTTATTGTGTGATAAAATAATTCACTTACAAAAATAGATATTGTTAAACTGGTCTGTTTCCGTAAATATCCACAAAATAGAATGACCACTTCAGAGCTCAGAGGTAGGTAAGTCGAATCGATATATATGTATATGTACGATGATGATTATTTCGTCACAATATTATTTTAAATTTAAATACAAATCTAGACGATACAAGTTTTGCGTTCTAATTTTAAATTATTATTAATAATAAATAGAGAGAGAGAAAGATCAATTTTTGCCGGTGTCCGCCGCACGCGTTCAACTAATAACAAGCTGATTTCGACAACAACTACTATTCTTTTATGTCTCACCGGGCCTAAGTCACCTATACTCCGTCAACAATTTCAAGTTTGTGATTAATAAAATCTAGACTGGTTAGAAATCCAGCTGCTTCACGAGCTGATATATAATTAACATTGCCTCGCATGTATGCCAAAATGATTAGAAAAAGATTAAACAAAGTTGACTGAAGTTTGCAGTGTGGAGATTAGTAACTTACCCTATTAAATAGGTTGGTGTTTCTTTTTTTTTTTGCGAAAGATTTTAAGTGTTTTTTGTTTTAGATTGGTAAAATTATCGCTTTAATACAGTGATGATCCATAACCGAAATTCTATATAGATGAAATCTACCTACTCTTGACTATGAAACTTGACTTAAAACTAATTGAGTTTCAGATAAGAAAATTAGAACAAAAAAAAAAAAAATTATTTATTTCAGTAGGGGAGAGGGGGGGCTTTAAACACTTCAATTTTGTGTATTTTTCGTAAAAACCAAACTAAATTCCTGGCAATTTAGAATTTAATCTTTAAACTGCACTTATTGCTAAGAATCAAAACAATTGAAGGAGGATATATAAAGCTATAACGAAATATACAACCTCATCTCGAAAGTCCGTTCTGTCCCACTAGCGGGGCAAAAAGGACCTTTAAATGGGGCAAAATGAACTATTAGTTTTGTTTTACCAAAAATATATTATATTGAAAGTATAAAAAAATATCCTTCTTGCATATATGTATGTATTTAAAATATTAAATTGCATTAAAACAACTTCAGTATTAATAAAAACATAGAATGCATTACCACAGTAACAAAACAAAAATAAATAAAAAGAAAACTACAACAAAAACAGTACTTCATATGTCATAATGTAGCTCGGAAACCGTCCAAGTTTTTTTTTGTCACTTGTGTCCATAGTTTAACTATTCGTATGATCGTAGTTTTTGGGATATTAAAAGTCTTACTCGGCTTGAGGTAGCCCATTTTGTTAATTTTGATAGCTACGATAGCTTTTCCCAAATCTTCTATGGTCCATGTAACACCCCTACAAGTTCTTCGAATGTAGGTGTGGAATGTTATGTGGGTGTTTAATGAATAAGCGGGCAGTCAATTTTTTCCTGAACGTCGTGGAGCAAAACGGACTTGTAGTCCGTGGAGGTTTTTTTTTAGCAAATTGCTTGTTTTCATGGTTTCACGAATCAAACTGAAACTATCTTCACTTTTCCAACGAAACTCGGGGATGTGTTAAAAAAGTAGGTTTTTTGTAAGTTCTTATCACTCGAATTCCGATGGAGTTAAAAACTAAGCTAAACACCGATTTGGTCCTTTTTGCCCCTCTCTCCCCTACATTCAATTTTCGAGAGATCGAAAATTTCGTTGATTTTCTAACGATTTCAGTGCAACATCTTAAAGTTCTCACTGCAGCTACTATATTTATGATCTTAAATATTTTATAAAATGTGTATAATATTTTAAGATTAAGATTCTAAGAATTATTTTAGTTTTCCCTATAAATATGTAATAATTATATTCCAAAGGAAGTATTAAATATAGCTACTAGCCTTCATGCGAGAACTTTTGGGTAACACGCTGATAAAAAAAAGCTTACTCCTGTAGTTAACAACTGTAAATATTATTATATCTTTTACGAGAAAATAATGCTAAAAATATATTTTTGTTTGATTTTTTTTTCTCAAAATATTTAAATGCAATATTATTTGAGCTTTTTATAAATACCAGATTGCAAAATTAATAAAAAATCAGTGCAGCCGTTGAAGAGATATACGCGAATAAGGCCGCATTTTCTCAAAAAAACTTCAAACTCAAAACGCACGCAGGTACGAAGTTTAATAAAAATCGTTAGAGGCTTTTTCGAGAAAATTTGAAGCAAACTGGCTCACATGCTTAGTCTCTAGTTCAAATTACAAGGAACACACGGACTCACAAACCGGCGCGACGGACGGCAAGACGTGTTTTGTTTTGGTTACCTACAACTTCGAATTTATTTTTTTCACTTTTTACACGAAAGCAACACTTGCTCCAAAGAGCAAGTAAAAAGTGTAAAAATGAAAGCATTAGGTTAGAGCTACTACACGCGTGGTGACGCAACCAATCCACCTGATTGTAATCAGTTGCTCCAGCTGCAGTGCGTGGCATTACATGGAAGAACTACAACCAGCCATCTTATCTATACAAAGTCGTAGCTGGCTCTTTGGTGGCCCCGTATCAAAAAAAAAGTTTGGGGCCCCATTTTTCCTGCCTTCCTCACATTCTTATTTTCATTTTTTGTCTCTACAAAATCAATAAAAACACCGGTATTAGCAAATTGGAGAATTTTAATGTAAAAGTATAACAATCTAGGTCCTTTTTCATGGAAGTGACTCCTGACATGCCAAATTACAACAGTTTTTGCGGCTTATCAGACAGTAGCTCCACCTGAAGTAAGTAAGTAAGTTCTGCTGCCCTGTAGGGCCAGGACCTCACACCTGTGACACTCAGAACTCAAGTCGCGCAAAGATTGTTAACGGACGCCCACTTTAAATGGAGATAAATTGTTATTGTTTTTGTTTTAGTTGACTATATTGAATGGAAGTGACTATATATTTGCCAATTATAAAAGTTTTGTTTTATAAAAGGGACGAGACTAGAGACATGCCAATTTATAAAAGTTGTTCGCCATTAAAAGGAGTGCGTTAAAGCGCTTCGCGCGACTTGAAAAAAAAACTCTGCTTGCCTGAAGTATGCCCACTGGCGCGCGGAGGGCCCTGGCCCTGCGGGGCCGCATAAACAGTACTTTTATAAGCCAAAACTGTTATAATTGGCATGTCTAGAATCACTCCCTTAAAAAAGTACTGTTTAGGCGGCCCGCAGGTCCAGCGCCCTCCGCCGGTGGGTATACTGCAGGCACCCAAAGTTTTTTTTTTTCAAGTCTCATGAAGCGCGTTAACCCACTCCTACTTTTAATGGCGAAAAACTGTTATATAAATTAGCATTTTTCTAGTCTCGTCCATATTGAATATATTCAATTGAAAGTTTTTTGTGACACTCAGTCCAAATACGTTCCGCCCAGGCACGACAATTCGGCTCATCAGTTAGAAGATAAAAGCCTGATTCACAATGCAGCTAGGAAACGAGACGTGAGCGTGACGAGAACTCGTTGTAGTTGTCAAACAAATTTCAAACAATGAAAGCAAACCTGGATATACACAATGCTGCGTTTCTCGTCGTCCCGTCACGTGAACGCCAAGAATTCGAAAAATTGAAAAAAAGACGCGACGTGACGACGATTTTCATTTTTCCTAAGTAATTTACAGATTTTTCACAAGAGATGTAATCAAATTGTGTCTAACAAATAAAGTTATTGATAAATTTATTGTTTTGTAAGTTATTTTGTTTATATTTTATTGATTTTTTTTTTTACAAAAATAAATTTTTGTCGTAAAAACGCTCGCTGCATTGTGAATTGGGCGACGATTTTGTAACTAGAAAAAGATGACAGCGATTCTCGTCACGCTCACGTCCCGTTTCCTCGTCGCATTGTGAATCAGGCAAGATGTTGTCGTACCCTTCTTTAACTTTAATCATGCGTCTTAGAAGGGTATACGGCAACATCTAACTAATGAGCCCAACTAACGCGCCTGGTCGAAACGCATTTGGACCGAAGGTATAGCAAAAAACTTTCAATTGGTGATGTATCGCAATACCAAATTTCCTACCCACGACAGGTCCTCTATATCTTGGACGCCCCTATATTTTGGGGGCCTAGTATTATCGATACAACTGGATACTGCAATAGCTACGCCCCTGTCATCTTACTTAGGTATAAAACCATTTTCTTTGGAACTTGAGAAACTTTAAGGGAGCTCGCTTATCAAATAATTGTTATTTCATTCATTTCATATGCTTTTGTATGGGAAAGTTGCCAGTACGTCGCGGAGGTTGCTTGCTCGAGTCGATTAGCGGGACCAAGTTCTATTTGATTATTTTATTAATAATCAGGAAGTCTCTATTCGACTAATGGAAGTGCTTGAATTATGAAGGAAGGATTTAAAAGGAGATACCAAAATTTCGGGATTGTAATCAAAACTAACACTACAATGAACGAAAATTCCGAAGAAGTGAGTATCATCATTCCGTCCGTGGGTGCGTCCATAGATATTCGAGCAAGAGCCTAAACAAATAATCCAATTTGCACGAAATTCGGTACAGAGCATTTGTATGTGAAAAATTCGAATTTTTGTTTCAGCTCACCTAAATACAAAATTCAAATTTGCGAATTTTGCAAAAATATTAATGGTACAAGGCAGCACAAGTTGAGCACATTACAGCACTTTTTTTTAATAATCGAAAATGGCAGTGCTAACTTCACGCTAAAAAAACGGCTAGCCTCTAAAATCTATATTCGCTTACTACAATTTTTTTAAGGTATCGCAAGTTCGTGTGATCCAGTCGTGCATATATGTTTTTTTTTTTTTGCGTAAATTTTGACTTAAATTTTCGCTTTCTTATCAAAGGCTGTTGAACCTTTTTTTATCGCAATGAATGAAGAGATAAATTATAAATTAATAAATGCAAAAATAATAAATTAAACCAAATGTTTTTAACTAAAACATTGTTTATTTTTAAGGCAATATTTGATATAGTTATATGATATATGTATACACTATATAGCCTTTTTAGGGTAAATAACTTATTCAAGTCGTAATTTTTAGCAAGTGGATAAATAATGTTCTATGTGGTTTTAGTTTAATTAAGTTTCCTTCTGTGCTATATAGGTAATTAAATTATATTTTTTTTTTTTGATTGATTGCTTATCATTTTGCAAAACTGGCTTTAGATTATATAACCATACAATTTCAAGTTAATCAAATATTTCATCGCGCGCCGTAGATCATAAAATTGATTTGCAAAATTGAATAAACATAAGCAAATAATTTTGATAAAAAGTAATACTTATAGCTATAATTTGCGCATATCAAATCTAACTAGATCTGCTTATGGTCACGAGGGTTGCCTTATCGTGGGTAAAAATAGATACCTATACATAGTTTTAAAATTATTTGCATGTTAAATTCATATTTCGAAGCTAGTATTTAATGGGTGATTTTTTAAGAGGTTTAGAAAAAACACAAAAAATTCGAAAAAATGAATGAAATATTTATTTGAATCGATAGTTCGAACCTTGCAATTTAATGTTTAAAGATAATTTCATGCAAATGTTGACCGCGGCTGCGTCTCAGGTAGCCCATCCGCTGAGTCCAATTTTGGCATACTCTTTCACACATATCGGCTGGTATCTCACGAATGAATGCATGGATGTTGGCTTCCAGTGCGTCAATCGAAGCGGGCTTGTCCCTATAGACATTAGCCTTGACATACCCCCACAAAAAATAATCTAATGGTGTCAAATCGCACGATCTAGGCGGCCAATTGACCGGCCCGAAACGTGAAATTAACTGTTCACCAAACTCGCCTCTTAATTGCGCCATTGTTTCGCGTGCTGTGTGGCATGTGGCACCGTCTTGTTGAAACCACATATCATGCAAGTCAAGAACTTCCATTTCGGGCAAAAAAAAGTTTGTTATCATCGCTCGGTAGCGTTCACCATTGACAGTAACGCTGCGATTCGCATCATCTTTGAAGATAATAATGCCGCCGGCCCATAAACCGCACCAAACAGTGGCTTTTTCGGGATGCATTGGTAGCTGTTGCAATGCTTCTGGCTGATCTTCACTCCAAATGCGGCAATTTTGCCTATTTACGTACCCATTCAACCAAAAATGAGCCTCATCGCTGAACACAAGCAGCGCGCGATGAACATTTCGAACCGAGCACGAATTTTGATAGTAAAATTCAATAATTTGCAAGCGTTGTTCATTTGTAAGACGATCCATGGTTAAATTGCAAACCAAACTGAAGCTGTTTGACAGTGACACAAGGTACTAAACACACGTCAGCTGTCAAAACCAGTGTTGCCAAAACCAAAGCAGCTAAAAAATCACCCGTTATTACTATACCCAAATTTTTAGGTTGCGATAGGTATACCTACTTTCGATTTATCTTGATGTTTTGTGCGATTTTTTTTTTAATTTACTGTGAAGTTTTTGTAAAAAAAAAAATACACTAAAAATTTCCTGAAAAACGTATAATTTCTTTTAGAACTATTTAAAAATAACGGCAACACTGGCAATATGACTGCATTCTTTATTCCGTCGCACCGGGCCCGTTTCGAATTTCGTTAAATTGAATTAAATTCCAGTTTATTGGTTGTTTATTTTGTTTTCAAAATATACTTGCTGAGTCATTTTTAATAGTTAAGTAGGTACATTAGGTATACATATGTAAGGGTGTTTTAGGGGTATAGAACTTTGAAATGGAATAAAACAAAGATGATTTTTTTTAAATTGACATGAAATTTACTTTTTTCGAAAGATAATCTTCTGGAATTATAATTTAAATATGATATCTGGCATATGACCTCAACGGCTTGCTCGGACGTAGTCTAATCTGGAGGTCGAATTTTCCATGCCTTTTTTCCAACATTTGTGACCGTTTATCGAACAATAACGTGGCGAATGTTGTCCTCCAAGTGGTCAATCGTTTCGGGCTTACCGCACATTCACATATCCCCACAGAAAATAGTCAAGCGGTGTTAAATCGCACGATCTTGGAAGCCAATTCACGCCGTCACTGGTCCGTAACGTGAAACTATGCGGTTACCAAACGTTTCCTTCAATAAGCCAATTGTGGCCCGAGCTGTGTGACATGTTGCCCCGTTTTGTTGAAACCACAGCTTCTGTACATCATGGTTGTTCAATTGATGAACGAAAAAGTCAGTAATCATGGCTCAATAGCGGTCACCATTGACTGTAACGTTCTGGCCAGCATCGTTTTTAAAGAAGTACGGACCAATTATTTCACCAAACCATAAAGCACTAAATCACACCAAACAGTCAGTTTTTTGTGGATGTAACGGTGCCTCAACATAGAATTAAGGATTGTCATCACTCCAAAAAACGGCGGTTTTGTTTACTTACGTATCCATTTAACCAAAAGTGAGCTTCATCGCTAAACAAAATTTGCTTATAAAAATTGGGATCAACGGCAATCTTGTTTTGGGCCCATTTGGGCACAATTTGGAAGCGTTGATCAGGCTTCAGTCTATTCATGTTGAAATGCCAAACCAAACTAAAAATAAATCACGTGACAGCTGACAAAATGGCCGCCGATTAAAATAGTGTTGCCAACTTAAAGTTGTATACTTAAAAAAAACACCATTCATTCTTAAAGGTCAGTAATTTGTCAAATAAGGGTCAACTAGCTTCCGAAATTATTCAGCCATAGATTTTTATTTTTTTTGGTCGTATAGATTGTAACCTTGAAAAAATCTTTAAAAATTCGTAAAAAAATGTATGGCTGAACAATTTCTGAAACCAGCTGACCTTTCTTAACCAATTACTGACCTTTTGGATTGCATACCTTTTTTTTGCGGAGTCATTAACTTCTTCCATCTCAAAATAACTGAGCTCGTCGCATCTTATCGTTCAGGTTGAGGTCAACAAGATAAAATTTCAATTCATAAATAATTTTTTTTTTAAAGTGAACTATGTAGATTCCATCGATTTGTATCCAATTTTTCTCTCAGAAACTTCTAAAAAATTAGAATATTCAATTTGTTATCGGCACATATAATTTTAATATTTTGAACACTAACGCCTAGTTTTTTTTTGTGGTGGTTTAAACCAGAGTAAGCCAACTCTGTAGAAGTAGATTAACCCACATTTAAGTGAGGAAAAAGTGCATACATACATATGTATATATTCGAAAAGACTAAATCTATTCTGTTAATCCTGATTAACCTCAACAAATTTGATGAGTTGACTCGGGTTTAAATTTAATCCTACACTAAAAAACTGGACCTTACAATATATAATTCTAATTTACTTCATTCAAGTATAAGTAGAGGTATCGTATATAAGTATTGGAAAAAGGAAGAACGTATAGTTTAGTCGTACATTTTATTTCATAAACGTCTCGTTTCTTTACTCTTATAAACTTTTTGGATATTATGTAGGTGCTTAATTATTTTGTAGGTGGGATTTTATACTTTTTTTTCCTTTTCAAAAAATCATCCCCTAACCAAGCCATCAGAACAAATAAATAAATGCCATTGATGCAGAGCAGAACTGAGCTATAATGTGAGACATCCTCAACCAGACCTGAGATATATAGAAACACATAATAAAAACTTCTATTGTGAACAAAAAAAAAAAAAAAAATAAAATATTATTACCTCTAAACTGTCCAAAAGTTAACACACATAAGCCCGTAGCTACTTGCTGCAAACCCAAGCCAGCTGGTAGTCTCTTCAATGACAAATAGCTTGGAAGAATCAACATCCAGAAGACAATTCGTATGGCCGTGCATAAGCCCATCCATCCAAAGCAAATTAGCACGACTGTAAAATTTTTGCTTAACAATATGGTTCTTGCAATGCACATTCCTATGAAAGCACACAAGAGTATAATTTTGTTGCTGCACCTTAAATTCCTTGTAACAATTGGAATCGACATCCTCATAAGCATATCACATGAGGCCAACACAGCCATAGCTATTTTTATCTGCCTTTCAGTACAGCCAGAGTTATCCAATATAAATGGCATCAGCAGGGTGTAATTGGTCTCTACAAAATGCATTAGAGTTAGACCCAATACAAGGTTAATGTACGAAAAGTCCTTCAAAAGATCCAAGTCTAAGAACGCTGAGATCCTCTGCAAGATTGAAAGCTTTTTGTTTTCTACTGCGGGTGATTCTTGATCGTCCTGGGGACTTTCGAAATATTCCGTTTCATCAGGGAGAATAATCTTCGGAATGGATCTCGAGAGGGGTTCAAATGAAGCGAACGAATTTTTGGGCACTCTAAGCGGATATGCGGCGTTCGTTGATAAACGATACAGGCTATTTAAATCATTATTTGAATTTGTTGAATTCTCTAAGGCACTTAGCTTTGCTATGTGTCGAGAACCAAAGACCAAATTTAATGGTTGAACTTCGACCAATTCAATGTCTCGTTGCTTGCTTAAATGCAATTTTACAGGTTGGTAGAGAAGCGCACTGGGAAAATTATGAAGAGACAGCCCAGCGTATATTAGTAATGCCCAAGTGAGTCCACACTCATCCATGAGGAATTTGGTCAAGTATGGTAGAAATATCGGTCCCAAACCAGCTATTGAATAGACACAGGCTATAGCTGATCGCATGTTCTCTTTAAAATATGTGTTTACAGCAATGTATGATGACGAAAAGATGAGGCTTCTTCCAATTCCTGAAATTTGATAAAATAATGTAAGAAGGAACTCTAAATACCACGGTAGGATATTTTTTAAGTCTACTTACCACACATAATCGATACTGTCAAAAGGCAGAGCATGAATGAGTTGACAAATGCTGTCAGTGCAAGTCCAAAGAAAATACAAATGGCTCCAGTTAAACCAATTTGGCGAAATGTAAACCGGCGAAAAATTGCTCCATTGAATAAAGCTAATAAATGAAATAATAAAGAAAAATATAAATAAAATCATTGAAAAAGGAACAACCATTTTTTTTAAAGTTTTACTAGGTTTCAATTATCACATACCAACATTTTGGGCTATTACTTTGTTTAAGTTATGGACGATATATCGATAACTGTTACCAGTAACCGGTTATTCGCCTTTAACTGTTATAATCGGTTACTCAATATCAAAGTTACCAGTTATTGAAATAACCTGCAGTAAATAATTTTGTTGGTTCTTAGATTACCCCAAATAGAAGTATCCAGTTATCAGTTCTTACAATAACTTGTTGTAAATCATTTCATATATTTGTGCTTTATCTTAATTTCACTTGTAAAGTGGGACTGAGGTAAAGTATAAAAAAGTCAAAAAAAAGTCGCAGCTGTTAGGCGAATCTGAACGCCGTCATTCTATCCATATCTTTCAAGCCTTCAACGGTCAAATTCCATCGAAGGATGGCCACGATGACGATGGATTAAAAAACCTCTACAAAATTTGAAAATTTTTCCATTTTATTTTCTGCTCCGGAAAAATGCATTTTCAGGGCAATCGGTTGACATTTGAAACGAAATATTCTCGATATGATCAAACATAATTCGTTCCCTATCTGTCAAGCCATCAACCTTAAAATTCCATAGAGGGATGGCTACGATAACGAAGGAGTAAAAAATCTCTGAAAAATCCATCGGTTGAAGGCATGTACCTATCGGGAGAATTATATAATTGATGGAGTACAGAAAATACTTCAATCTAAATATCAACCGATTTTCGGAAGAAAAAATTAAGGAAGGTGTTCACATAAGCCTAACTCCTACGACTTTTTATTAATTTTCCGTACCTTTACTGATCAGTAAAAAAACAAATCGAAGGAGAGAGGAGATACACCGTTAAAATTTTAAAGTTTTGATTTTAAGAAGCTTTGTAATCAATTTTCAGATATTCTTAATTGTCTTCATTTTTGGTAAGTCGAACAGCCACGAGCCACATGACTCGATTGTTTATGGCCAGCTTACGATTTTGTATTTTAAGATTCAAAATAACAGTTACTCAATAACTGGTTAGAATAACTGTTACCATGAAATAGCTGTAACTGTTACTCAGAAATAAACCGATTAGGCCACCGCTTCTTCGTTTTCATTAAAGCAAATAAGGTACTAATTTCCAAATTCAATTCGAAATTACCTCATAACATAACCCAAATTTGCAAGAAAATAGGTTGGAAATTAAGTGCCAACCTTACGAACACACCCAATTTTAATTCCTCTTGATGAAATGATCTGTCAAACTAAATTATAAGCTCATTTTGGCTCTACTGAAGACGTTGTATTAATTTATTATGCTTTGCATAGTGCGGTTAACTCATCAGAAGTGTGATTTCTTGCATTTAATCCAAGGGAGAGCCAGAGCACCCAGTAGGCGTGATAATGGCGCAGTGTATGTAGTGCTTGACTGCTAACTTAGAGATGTGGGTTCAAGCTCCATTCTAGGCAACATTCTTTTATATATTCCCCTAGTTACAGCTTTGGACACCACCCTTGGGATTCGATGAGGTAATCAATGCCCTATTTTTTAGTCCACTGTACCAGAAACAAACTCTTTCCTATCCTTCTATCTATAGTGCCGTGCAATTCAGGTTGCATTTGAAAGTTCTTAATGGCCAGCTTCACAGATGACACTTACCAAAATTAGTGGCACTTAAGATTCCCATATTAGGACTTTAAGGCTAAGTTTCATAGCCAGCGTAAGTGGAAATTAAGTCACCAACATCGGAGACTTAAGTTCTATGCACGATATGGTGGATTTTTCCTTGGATCTGAATAGTAGAAAGGGGATTGGATAATTCATCCACAATCCACATTGGGCATTTGGGAGAGTTAATCTGACAACAATACCTTAAAGGTGCGGTTGTAACAGCGTTATTGCATAACAGTGGCTCCAAATGATAATATTCGAAAGCAGCCGCTGTATTGTTTTGGGTGTGCGAGGAAATAGCGTGATCATATAGCGAAATGCGACTCGACTTAAATTCAAAGGTACGACACGCGTTTGCGCACTTACACGACGGGTACGCATGTTCTCCTTACACGCCGTTAGCCACCCGTCTCGTTCTTTAATTGCGAGCTCTATAGTTTGATCGTCTTATCAGCGGCATTATTTTACTAACACAGAAAAGTCCTGAATGAAAAATGACACTACCACTTATACGTCCTAAAATTCGTCCTCCACATAATGAATCAATAATTTAAATTATCAAATCGCAGAAAAACAGTGGACGAATAAAGGGAATTTGTGTTGATGCAACTCCAGACTCAATGTGCTGATAACGTTGCTGTTGGAAAACATAATGTTCTGGAAATTCAACACCAATCCATCGAATCTCAATGATGGTTAATGAAATAATGAGTTAATACATTTATTATTCATTTCGTTCATCACAGAACAAATTACTTTCGTTGATTAAAAAGTGAAAAAATAGCAATAATTTGTGCACTATATCAATCTCCAATGTGAAAAAAATCGAATATACTACTCAGCTGTCAAACATGAGTCTGAGAGTATAATATCATCTGTTGGCTGTCCCATTTTCGTGAGGGACAAAATTAGCCGAGTGTCAACTTCAAAGTGTGTATCATTCCTTAGAATCAATTCTCCTTCACATATAAAAGGTTTTTCAACAGAGACGATACAAAGGTATAGCAACAGGGACAGCAAACGACGCCATATTTCTTGCCGCTCTTTTGACATTTGTCTTCAGTAAGGTTTGCCATTTCGTGATGGAAATTATTAAAATTTATTACCGAATTTAGGAGTCAGTGGCCTCAACGTTAAGAGTGCTACGTCCAATTTATGGTCGTCATAATCGTCCTAGCAGATCAACAATTGAGCGTCTAGTGGAAAAATTTTAATCCACAGGCACAGTACAAAATGTTCCCGTGCCAGTGAGACAAAGAAGTGCCCGTAGTGTCGAGAATATTGCTGCAGCTGAGGCTTCAGTTGCAGAAAGCCCAAATGTGTCTCTCACACGTCGTTCTCAAGCGTTGGGCATCTCTGTGACGTCGTTGTGGCGAATTTTACGAAAAGATCTTGGCCTACATCCTTTACAAGATTAAATTGACGCAAGAACTGAAGCCCCTTGACCACCAGAAGCGTCGTATGTTCGTGAATTGGGCTGAGCAACAACTTGAAAATGATTCGGATTTTCATCGAAAAATCATCTTTAGCTATGAGGCTCATTTCTGGTTGAATGGCTTCGTCAATAAACAAAATATGCGGTATTGGTCAGGAAGCAATCCACACGTACTCCATGAGTCATCATTGCATCCCGAAAAAATAACGGTTTGGTGTGGCGGCGTCACTGGGCCGTACTTCTTCCGTGATGATCAAGACCGGCACGTTACTGTGAATGGGGATCGCTACCGTTCATTGATAACCGAATATTTTTGGCCCCAATTGGATGATATGGACTTGGAGGACATGTGATGGTTCCAACAGGACGGCGCCACAAGCCACACAGCGAATGTCACAATCAATTTATTGGAAACCAAGTTTGGAGAACGTGTTATCTCACGAAATGGTCCAGTCGCTTGGCCGCCTCGGTCGTGCGATTTGACGCCGTTAGACTATTTCCTGTGGGGCTACGTCAAGACTATGGTCTATGCCAACAAGCCAGCGACGATTGATGAACTTCGTAAGAATATCGAACGTGAAATTGCAGTAGTATCGGCCGATTTATGCTTGAAAACAGTCGAAAATTGGGTTAAGCGTCTGGACTTCTGCGAGCGTGCCCGTGGTGGCCATGCAAAAGAAATCGAGTTCCATACGTAATGGCATCAAACGTTCTTTGCCAAAAATTAAGAATTTCATTGATATACGAAACCGTTTTTGTTTTATTAAAAAAAACTTTTGTAGCGCTCTTATTGAAAAACCCGATACAAAATTGAATTTTTAGATATCTCCAGCATCAATCCCAGAAATTATGCAATATCGCGTTTTCACGATTTTCAGGTCGATATTTTTCGTCCTCGAAGTGTTTTTACCTGAGGGTTCAATAAGAACCCCAACGAAAAAAAATTCCCAAGCAAATCGAACGATTTTCAGCCGAGTTATGAGCGTACAAAAAAAAAAAAAAAACAATTCAATTTTATATAGGGTGTAGGTTTGGTCGAGACAAGAATAAAATTTTCTAAAAAAAAAAATACCTAAATCAGGAAAAAAAAAAATTAAAAATACCTTTTTGTAAAGGCAACAATCTCTTCTTTTATTTTTTATTGATGTGTGAACGTGAACGTTCGTATGCAACGTTACGATCTGCATACTAGGATGGGTGCGTTCAGTGAAAAAATCTTAAGATCCCCTTCAAGCAAAAACAAGGCCGTTTTGGATCCGCGCACGTTGATGTTTACACATATTAACCGTGAGTCCCGGTACTCACACAAATAGGTTTCTTTTAGTGAACAGTTTTTGAAAAATTAATGTTCAAACTCAAAATTTTGAAAATAAAAATTCCAAAAACTGTGTTCAACATTATTTACGTAGTTCTTTAGGAAATTGAAAATAACAGAAATAAAATTCTCTTAATTTGACTCCAATCCGTTACTTAAGTTGCTCTAAAGATCTTATTTCCACTATGCGTAGGTGTAGTAAAGTAGATTTAGTCTTTTTCAATTTTCTCAAAAAGTACAAGACATTTAAGCATCCGGTTTTTTGTTTTTGACTAAAAATTTATAAGAGCATTTAATTTAAAAAACAAAAATAGTACTTAATTACGTAAAATTTTGAAAAATAATTAGTTTGATTTTTTTTTTCAAAATCTTGAGTTTTAAAATAAATTTTTCAAAAACTCTAACTAAAACCACTTTATTTCTGACCTAATAAATAGGTGTTGTAAGTGTTACCGTTGTTTTTTAATAAGTTTCTTTTTATTTAGGGTAATTTTTTTTAGAAAATTGCACCTCCCGGCTGAACGGGAGGAATAGATCCCCCTCCTGATTTTTTTTTCTCGTGTCAACCTAACGATATAGGTTTTTGTCACCTTCTTATGCCGATCACCCTGCACATTTAGATTAGATAACTAAATTATGTAATATTAAACAACTCTGTTGTACCTGTACATGTTGCAGCTGCCAGTTGTATATTTATAATTGTTGTCATTTCAGAGCTGCTAATACCAATTGATTCCAATCTTTGTTTGAATACAATTTCAAATTGTTCCAATACAGCAAATGTCACCAGCTACATAAATAGATACAAACAAAAACAATAATTGAAATTTTTTTTGTTAAATTTATAAAAATTCAACTAACAATACTAATTCCAGCTGCAATGACAACTAGCCATCCCCATCCTCCATCTGGAGCAATAAAGTTCACACCCAAATCACTTTTGTTTTTCCGCAGTCTTGATTTTTGTGCAGGGAGAACTTTAATCGCAATTTGGCTTTGTACTTCAGCTTCGGAGAGTGTTTCAAGATCACTTTTCATTTTTACAATTGTTTTCTTTTTAGAAACTTAATTTGATAAAACCTCCGAAATAATGCGTCCATGTTCCGAAGTTTTGAATTCAAACTAAAGCAGTATGATCTACAACTGTTTTGATTAACAACATTTAAATTTTAGTTTTAAGATCACAATATGTCTACTCAAAACACACACAAAGAAAATTTCTTGGTCAAATCTGTGTAATAATTTTTAACAGAGATTCTATTTTATAGACCGGATATCACGAAAGATTAATATTCATGGAATTTTAATTAAAGGGCCAAAGGTATATGGTTAAAGGTGGATATTTTGTCCGTAAACTTAATTGTAAAAGATATAACGGTTACATTTACCCGATCTTTGGAATGTTATCAAGTTCTAAGGAATCTTATTGAAAACTGTTTTGGATCACAAAAATCGGCACTTTTAAGTTGCTGAGAAATCCATCGACATTGAACTTATTTTAAGGCATTGCCACAATTTGGCCACTGGATTTTATTTGCACTATTGTGATCAAACAGAACAAAAAAAAACTATTTTTAATCCTTAAGTTGGAAAAAAACTAATTAATATCGTTGACTTGTGGATGTTTTCCTTGATGACGCACAATAAATTGAAATTAATCTTCTTAACTTATTATTTACTATACAAAACTTTATTCGCTATGATGTTGTTTTAATGTTCGATGACGAGGTCTGTATAGGTATACGTAGTACGAAAGTTGTTATTATAAAGTTAATCCAACCGTTAAAAGCCAAAACCAATTTCGAACTGGTCAATCTTCAATATGTAAGGTTGAAATTCAGAGATTCTTCCATAATGCGGAGAACAAGGTATTATAGCTACGAAGCTCTATTTTGAATAACATGTTTTGGGATGAGAAAAGTCTCACTTGTTTGTTGTCGGCGCGGCCGGCGCGGCGGTTGTCTCTCAGAAGAAGTTTGAAACTTGTTTAAATTACCTTCTTAGCCAAATTGATATGTATTTACAATTTTGTGTAAACTGGTTAGGGAATTTAATTGATTGTATTTATGCTCTTAAAATCTGTTTACTGTCTGTCAACCATCATCATCATTAGTAAGTCGTAGCTTGCTATGGATTCGATATAGGCTCTGAGACTGGATGAGGCTTTTAATTTAGCTTTGAGGAACTTAAATATTGATTCATTTTTATTGATACAACATGGAATATAAATAAATTATAGGGAAATGATCTTTGTATTAAAGTTAAAAGGTACATTAAAATAGTAGTTTAACATTGCTGTAAAGGGTCTTTCCAATAGGGACTTCCGGACTTTGACAATTTGATAGTGGACACATGGTTGAAGCTATGTACATCTGTCAAATTGGCTGCCATTTATTCATTCTGTTTTGCAAAATCATAATGGATGGTATAGATTCTGCAATATTCACGAGGAAGCACCGGACCACATTCTGGGCAAATGTAATGCACTTTCGATGCTACCAGTTAGAAGATCATCTCCACCTCCAATGGTCCAATACTCAAATTTACCAGAAAAATATGTAGGTTTGGAGGAAGAGCTGTAAAATGAAGAATTAATAGATCTTTGAGTCGCAGTGCAATTAACCCCAATATTAATTCATTCATGCACATTTATCTTCAACTTCGTAAATTATTTTCTGTAACTTGTCATTTGTTCTTCTGTAATTTTCAAAGAAATGATTCTGACATTTCTTTTTCCGGTTTAAATTTTACAAACAACAAATTCTCACGAAATGTGTCTTCTGTCCCTTTTTAGGTCGAGAATTATTTGCCAACATATCTTAAATTTAATAGCTTAAAGCCTTAGAATGATTTATGTTTCATTTTGATACTACCATACTTTTCACAGAGGGACAGGTATTCCAAAACACAAACAAAATTAATATTCCAAATTTTGGAAGTTATGAATTTGTTGTTCCAAAAATATCCTAAAATTGAATTTGATAGCAAAAGATATTTAGTGGGTCTCACAAATACCGACTGTTCACAAAGATGTAATTGTCATTAAAAAGAAGACCGTCATAACTCAAAATAGGCTGTTTCGAGATATATGCGATTGAAAACTTCGTTTTTGAAAAAAAAAGGTATGTAAAATCGACATTAGTGCAACACATAAGACGCTCGTGTGTTTGATGTTTTACAAATATAAAGCGAAAAAGATTCTACACATGATGTTATAACAAAATCTAAACCGTCATATTTTGAGTTATGACGGTATTGTTTTTAATGAGCAATATATAGCACGTAGCTCAGTCAAAGTTGAAAAGGAACGAAAACCGTATACGGCGGCGGCTCTACAACGCAACGTGGCGCTAAAGATGAAGCACGAAATGTAAAGGGTGTTTTTTTTAGACGTGTGGTTTTCAATCTGGCAATACTTTTTTTAGTTGGTCTTTTTGACAGCTGTCACTTGATTTATGATCAGTTTGGTTTGCCATTTCATAATTAATAGACTTACTCCTGAGCAATGTTTGCAAATCGTGCAAATTTATTACCAAAATAGTGGTTCGGTTCGCGCGACGCATCGCATGCTGTGTCCAATATTCGGTCGACATAATCGCAAAATCTCATAAATTCGAGCAACCTTGGATCGGTTTCGCACCATGTTTACTCTAGTGGATAATGCGCATCCTCAGAGACGGCGTACAGTGCGCACCGAAGACGCTATTGCTGCTGTGTAGCAGAGTATCGAAGAAGACCCGAATGAGTCCATCAGCCATCGCACGCAACAATTGGAGCTGTCGAAAATTGGGCCTCTCGGCTGGAATTTATTCGAGCCAGCCGCGGCGGCCACTTGCCCGAAATCATTTTTAAGACATAATGGCAGACCCTTGTCTTTATAATAAAGCCAAATTCTTGGTCATAACTGCAAATTATATACGTTTTATTTCTTCTTAAAAACCACACGTCTGAAAAAAAACAAAGGAATTTACATTGAAAATTAGAATTTATTATCATTTTGCAGACACATTAAGTAGGATCAGTATTAGGAAATTTTCAATAATTACATATACATACACCCATTCGCAATATAAGTATACTTTTTTTTTATAGAGGCGAGTAACACGCATAAAATTTTTCGCATCGCGTGATTGCATCATAAGAATAATTGTTGTTAGCTAACTTGAATTAAAACTAATTGATATAGACACACAATAACAATTTCTAAAAATGTAAATATACAATAAATTAGTATGATCATTTATTTGTATGCGCCATACAAAATTATTTTATTGCATCGTCATGCTATGAGGCATGAGAAAAGTGATAAATGTTAGTTTTCAATTAAGTTAAGTAGCATTTGTTTTTTTATTTCTCATAAAATACAACTAACTTATATCACACTGCAATTTGAACAGATATTTTTTTAAGAGAAATATAGAAAAGCAAAAGAATGGGAATGTGAATGTGATTTGTCAACATTCCTCGCAAGAGGAAGTACCAATTAGAGCAAATTTTACTCGACAATTCTACGATTGTTTTTCTTAATAAATACAAATGATCAAAATTTTAAATATCCAAAAGTTCTTCACTAATTTTAAGGAAATTCTGAAACAACTCTACGCGGCGAATGTTGTCCTCCAAGTGGTCAATCGTTTCCGACTTATCGGCGTAGACTAGCGACTTCACATATCCCCATAGAAAATACTCAAGCGGAGTTAAATCGCATGATCTTGGAGGCCAATTCACGGGTCCGTAACGTGAAACTATATGCGGTTACCAAACGTTTCCTTCAATAAATCAATTGTGGCATCACCAGCTGTGTGACATGTTGCGCCGTCTTGTTGAAACCACAGCTCCTGCACATCATGGTTGTTCAATTGATGAACGAAAAAGTCAGTAATCATGGCTCTATAGCGGTCACCATTGACTGTAATGTTCTGGCCAGCATCATTTTTAAAGAAGTCCGGACCAATTATTCCACCAAACCATAAAAGTACACCAAACAGTCAGTTTTTGAGGATGTTACGGTGTCTGAACATACACTTGAGGATTATCATCACTCCAAATACTGCAGTTTTGTTTATTGACGTATCCATTTAACCAAAAGTAAGCTTCATCGCTAAACAAAATTCGCTTATGAAAATTGGGATCAACGGAAATCTTGTTTTGGGCCCATTCACCGATCCTTTTGCACAATTTGGATGCGTTGTTCAGTTCAGGCGTCAGTCTATTCATGTTGAAATGCCAAACCAAACTAAAAATATATCACTTGACAGCTGACAAAATGGCCGCCAGTTAAAGTAGTCTTGCCAACTTAAAGTTCCTTTAAAAAAAACACCATTTCCCTTTAGATACAGATTAAAAAAAAAGTAACATTTATGGACGTAAATCAACACAAAGTCAAAATATTGGAAACAAAAATGTTAGATTCGCTTGCTCACTTTTGACAGAGCGAAATCTATTGTTAAATGTTAAATTTAATTTTTATAGATTTTTATTTATTTTAGAAATTTGAATAAAAAAATGATTGAATTATATGCGACGACACCTGCATACCATCTTATAAAAAATTTAGACATTTATAGGGTGAAATGGGATAAACAAAAGAAATACGATTCAATTTTTAAAAAAAATCCTTTTCTGTTTGGATTTTTTTATATTTAGAGGATGCATCTACTTTCAGGATTACTTAAGGGGCGGATATTTTGAAATATTGATAAGGTGGAAAGGGGTAAAATGAAATAAATTCCAATTTTACAATGGAAAGATATAAATATTTTTTTCAGATACAAGCTATGTATAAGTATAACGGTTAGCATTTTAAAAAAATTAACTAGGCTTCCATTAATAATGGTCATTTACGCGGTAACATAGACCATATTATTATCCAATAGACAGAAAATAAGTTGGAAAGTTCAGTGACATTAAATTAAAATTCCATTTGTTTTTCAACTTGAAAATATTTTGTGTACTTTTAAAAGTTGAATATGTATATCGAAAATAGGACAATTGTATTGACATACATTTTAATTTTTTAACACATCATCAGCGTCGTTGCAGGGTCCATAGCAAAATGGGCGGGAAACAGCTATACAAAATAAAATAAATGTTATTAAATTCAAAATAATTAATAAATCCGCTTAGGATTATTATAAATATTAATAAATAAATAAAATATTTCCATTTGTAATATTTTTGCGAAGCTTTGATTTGTCTTCCTCTGTGAAGCCGAGGAGCCACCCAGTTATATAGTTATACGTATAGTAAATACATTCAGGTTTACAGTCAGGTTTATTTCATCAAACAGAGTAGAAAAAAAGTTCTTACAGACTTCTTAAACTAAACAGTTAATTTGTAAATATAATACATTTATTAATAATTGATTAACCTCCAAAGTTCATTACAAAAAATAAATGTGAATTGAAAACATCTCTACTATAAAATTGGTTAAAAACAATAATTTCATTTTGAGATACTGAGTTTGTCTGTCTTAAGCATCATGAGATTGGCTCGTTAAGCCTATTATTTACTCTGTGTTGAGGTACACCAAATGTATAATAGGATATAAGAGAGTGTTGAGGACAGTCAAATTCTATCATTCTTAGCAAAAATGTGCACAGTTGATTCTGTGATTTATAACATCTCCTACAAACGTATCTAATATTAAAGTAAAGGGTTTTCCAATAAGAGGTGTTATTTTGATATTCAAAGAAAAATGGCATTTTTTGAGATAAATGATCGGATGTTTATTTCATTATAAAGAGGAAGGTATGCCGTTAATAATGGAACACAACATCAGCCAAATGGCCGCCACGACCACGCTTACAAGACCATATCCTTTTCATGAAATTTTCCATAACTAAATCGCAAAGTGGCTGCCCTATGTCCTCGATAGCCTCACGAATTCCATCTTTGAGGTCTTGAATCGACGCTGGGCTGTTGGCGTAGACCTTATCTTTCACGTGGCCCCAAAGGAAGAAGTCGCAAGGTGTTAAATCACAAGATCTCGGTGGCCAATTGTGATCACCTCTTCGAGAGATAACACGGTCCGGAAACTTTTCCCGTAAAAGATGGATGGTTTCATTGCTTGTGTGGCACGTAGCGCCGTCTTGTTGAAAGTTAACGTTGTCCAGATCAATACCATCCAATTCCGGCCATAAAAAATCATTAATCATCTCTCGATAGCGCAATCCATTGACCGTAACTGTTGCTCCAGCCTCATTTTCGAAAAAGTAAGGTCCAATGACCCCGCCGGACCATAAACCGCACCAAACAGTCACGCGTTGAGGATGGAGAGGCTTTTCAACAATAACTCTTGGGTTTTCCGAGCCCCAGATGCGATAGTTTTGCTTGTTGACGTAGCCTCCGAGGTGGAAATGGGCCTCATCAGTCAAGATGATTTTTCGATGAAATTCCGGATCATTTTCATGCATTTCAAGGACCCAATCAGCAAAGACACGACGTTGTTGATGATCAGCCGGCTTGAGTTCTTGTGTTAACTGAACTTTATAAGCCTTAAGACCCAAGTCTCTATGCAAAATACGGTGTAATGACGTTTGTGGAATGCCTAATTCCAAAGAACGACGAGGAATGGACAAACCTGGGTTTTCTTCAACACTTTGGGCTACAACAGCAATTCTCAGTTGTTCTTGAGCGACCTGCACTGGTTTTATTCTTCACATCACTAACTTGTCCCAACAGCTCGAATTTGTCCACCAATTTCTGTATTGCGGTCCGACAAGGTGCTTCACGACGACCCAAAAATGTTTTAGTTTTACGAACCGTCTCTGCCAAATTTTCACCATTTTTATAGTGAATTTTAATAATTTCAATGCGTTGTTGAAGCTTGTATCGTTCCATTTTTATTAATGGCGTAGTTTCTACTTGTCAAATGTCAAAAAATGACAGCTTCTAAAGTGACAGCTACCGAAATAGCGGGCTATTCAAAATAACACCTCTTATTGGAAAACGTAAGAAGGTTTGACGACATACCAAGGTAGAAGGTTAAACAATGCCTGGTGAAACGCTTCTAAATTCTCTCTAAATTACTTAAGTTAATTGAGTAGAAAGGGTTCCAAATGACACAACCACACAACAGTATTGCAGAACTGATCTTACATAAAAGAAATACTTAAATTGAACTTTCGATTATATGCAACAAGAAATTTATCACGTTTTTTTTCAGGGATTTCACACAAAATAGTACGGATAACTGCAGTCCTTTTATTTTGAAAACTCCCTTTAAATGAAACATTTTCCTCTTCCCCAAATATAAATTTTGTTCTGAAACTTAAGTGAAACACTGAACGCATCCATACATTTATATGAAGTTTGAACACACCTAAAAAATGACATTTTGAGTTTCATTCCATTCCCATCGTTCCAATCCTTTCAACTGTCACAATTATTAAAAGTTGTTTTGTTTGTTGTTCGAGGTTATTTATGTTTTATTTTTACTATCTTTGGAAATATTTCACATCACATCGTTTAAACGGGAAATAAAGTTGCAGTTATACAAAGTTTGGTTAAGTGCAACAAAGTTTGTTTATATGAAAACTCCGCTTATATATTCTGCATTTTTTGTGTTGCAAATAAGCGGAGTCGATTGTATAAACATTTAAGTGTGAATAGGTCTTTAAATTCTCTTGAGTTTCTGCTAATAGCCGTGTTTTTTTTGCAAGTCCATATGGATTTGTCGAAAAAAACGACATCGGGACTAATAGTTTTACACGTAAATACAACAACAACTTAAATCCATATGGACTTAGCTAAGTCCAGATAATTATCGGGACTTACGTACTGTTAGTAAGAAGTTCCTAAGTCCCGATGTCGTTTTTTTCGACAAATCCATATGGACTTGCAAAAAAACACGCCTATTAAATCCTAACATAGAGCTGGATTTAGCTACCAAATAGTCTATGTGGGTATTAAAATTTAGATTTTTATCAAAAATAAGTCCAAAATCTTTTTTTTTTTCATTTATTTTGAAAATTGGCAAATCTTCAAAACCAAAGTCGAATTTTATAAATGACAAACAACGAGGAAAAAATAGATTTTGACATTTGGAGACGCACAAAACAGAAAACTTGTTTAAAGTAGAAGGAATAACAAAGGACCAAAATGACTCCCTTGGGGAACTCCGGAAGATATATTTATGGCCTCAGAAATGTTATCATCTGTACAAACGAATTGTATTCACTTGCAACTTTTTCAATGAATGAATTAGCTTTTTATAAATATTTTTTTTTCGAAAAGTTTTGGCACGGTAGATATTTTGCAAATTCGACGATATTTTCTCAATAATTTTTTGTCCCAGAATTGTGAATAGGGCTTAGAAAGGAACGTTTTCATTCTTTTAGAAAAATGCCTAACTCAAGAGTACGATTGAACAATTTTTGAACCATATAGGGGCGGGAAACCATCTAAGCCTTGTATAGTTTTTCTGAGTTCAACGCATAAAACTCCTTGATTATCTCATCAAATGTATAGTAAAAGTTATTATCAATGATGGATGTATCGGTACAGTGTGCCCTATCTACAAGAAAGGAGATGCTCTGAATTGTTCCAACTGCAGAGGTATAAGTCTCCTCAACGTCGCATACAAAATCCTGTCATCTGTTCTGTGTAATCGCTTAAAACCGTTTGTCAACGATCTGATCGGCCCCTATCAGTGTGGTTTTAGGCCCGGCAAATCAACCGTCGACCAAACGTTCACACTCAGACAGATTTTGGAAAAAACCCAGGAGTTTCAAATCGATACACACCACTTTTTTATCGATTTCAAAGTCGGATATGATAGCGTAAATAGAGAAGAATTATATAGAGCCATGTCGCATCTCGGCATCCCTGCCAAACTCGTCCGCTTGTGCAGGATGACGATGGAGAAATCTCGCTGTTCCGTTAAAGTCGGTAAGAACACCACCGAACCCTTTGAAGCCGAGAAAAGTTTGAGGCAAGGCGACGCGTTATCATGCAACCTGTTTAACATCGTTCTTGAAGCAATTGTACGTAACTCGGAACTCAATAACAGAGGTACAATTTTTCAGAAGTCCGTTCAACTACTTGTTTATGCGGATGATATTGACATCATTGGGAGAACGAAGCGAGCTGTTACCGGCGCTTTTGCAAGTATTGAATCGGAGGCGGCAAAAATGGGTTTGGCTGTTAATGAGGACAAGACGAAGTATATGCTATCATCGAGAAAGGAATCTCAACATCGTCGACTCGGGCAAAATGTCACGATGGATAGGTACAACTTCGAAGTCATCAAGGACTTTGTCTACCTGGGCTCCACTATTACATCGCAAAATGACATCAGTGCAGAGATCAAACGAAGAATTACACTTGCCAATCGCTGTTTCTTCGGGCTAAGAAGGCATTTGAGTAGTAAAGCCCTCTCTCAAAGAACCAAGGAGACCGTATATAAGACCTTCATCATCCCGGTCCTGCTATATGGGGCAGAAGCATGGACTCTCTCAAAAATGGATGAGAACCTGCTTGGGTGCTTTCAGAGGAAGATTCTTCGGGTGATCTTCGGTCCAGTCTGTATCGATGGAGTATGGAGGAGAAGATTCAACAACGAGCTGTACGGGCTTTACAGCGACGTCGACCTGGTCAAAAAGCTGAAAATACAGCGGCTGAGATGGCTGGGACACGTGGAGCGTATGGACACCAATGCACCAGCCCGACGAGTCTTCGAATCTACCCCTGATGGTCTGCGCAGCAGAGGAAGACCCCACCTTAGGTGGCGCACACAAGTGGAGAACGACCTCAGCCAACTTGGAGTGCGTAACTGGAGGCAGCTAGCTAGGGACCGAGCTGGCTGGAGGGGCTTGTTGGTTGAGGCCGTAGTCCATCCTGGACTGTAAGCGCCATCTAAAGTAAGTAAGTAAGCCCATGGGGGCTAGTAATTCGTATTTGGTCCAACAACTCCGCATTTACACTCGACTGGGAAGCACAAAACAACTCATTCGTTTTTTCATTTAGAGTAAAACTTTACTCGAAATAATAACGGCGGAAATTAGTGTTTGATTTTCCGTGTTTCTAGAAAAAGACTGGCCGGGAGGGTTGTCCCCCTTTCCAAATATGTAGTTTATGCTTAGGTTTTAAAAAAAGGCGACAGCTTTAATGTAAGTGCTTTGCTGCTACCGCCATCTTGTAAAATAAATTTTAACCAATATTTCGAGAGCGACTCACTGGCAAATTTCATCAAAACTATCGCAACTCTAAATCTATTAGATCATCATTTATAATTCTTTTGTTAATTTGATTGATTTAATTTAGTAATTATCACCTATTTCCTACTTAAAAACTAAGGATTAAAAATATGTACCTACTCAAAAATGTTTCAGAAGAACTAATTTAATAGATAAATAGCAACATTAGTACTTCCACCTATTGATATATACTTTGATGTTATCTATACTAAAGGTGCTAGAATGAACAATCATACTCGGATAAGATCTCTCCAAAACCTAACGGGTATTTTAATATCTATATAAAAAACACACCTTAATTTAGGAAAACGATTGATGAGATCCATAAAATTATTGTTTAACAATTTTTCAGCTGTATGTGCTTCGAATCAATAATTTTATTATTTTTATCATTTGATTCATTGTACGAGTTCTCAATAATTTATGAATCATGTAGCGCATGGTACCTCGTGGGATTTGGGTATTGAAATAAGATTGTTTCAATTATTCATCAATTAAAAAAAAAAATCAAATATATTTCCGATTTGATTCAAAAAGCAATTGAACTTGAGCACGAAGACAGAGAATGCTGAGTCATTGTCATCGAAATTGTGTTGCAAAATATTACTTATCTTTTGAAATTTGCTGATGTTCTATCTTTATACGTTTTATTAGTATTTTTAGGGGGCTTCATTGATAAGCAAAAAAAAAATGAAGAAACGGAATAAGCTATTATATAATTAAAATTTAATTGTTATCTTCCACGCTCTCTTTTAAGAAATTTAAATTTTCTTTTGGTTTTGTGTGGTATGTCTATAGATTATTAACACTGAGCTTTTTCTTGAGTCAAAAAATTTATAAAAAGTGTAAAGATTCATAAAAAAGCAATTTGTGGCCCTTAGTCTAGACATTATTTGGTATTGGTAATATATTTGGTATACTTAGATACTTCTGGTGAAAACAAAATTTGATAAAAATCGTTTCTGATGGTTATTTCCCAACCTACATGAACTTTCATTATACTTTTATCTTTTTATAGTCAGTCGGCATAGGTTTTTTCTTGGAAAGCGTGCCGATGGAATATTAAAATTGAAATTAATAGCTGAGTCGTCTCGGATTTTATTCAAATAAAGTGCACAGTTGAGTTGCACGTATAATTGCGCTTATGTACGATTACGTTCGATAAGTTATATATGTGAGTATAGATTTACTTATCTTATTTCAGCAAGGGTGGATCCTTGGTCACAGACAGATTCATAGCCATTAAACACACAAAACACCAGTCTTACACTCCGGTTCGGTCAGTGAGTTCTTTAGTAATATGTACCTAATCGACCGAATTAGAGTGTAAGACTGTCGTTTTTATATTTTATGATCATGAATCATTCTATAGCCCGGATAAACAGACATTTAAACAAACGATAAGTTTTTAAGCTTAGTTGCTAATGATATCTTAGTTATTTTGCTTCAAAATCAATATTCAAACTCAGGTATTGCAGTTTTATATAATTGAGTAGATCAGTAAACAAAATACACCTTGTGAGAGAGTAAATAAAATGAAACCAGTCATAAAGTCTGAATATTGTGCCTCCGCGATCATATACCCTGTGTGATATTGGCAAACAAAAGTATGCAATCTTAAAGGTCATATTAATTGGTTAAACAAGGTCAACTAGTTCCAGAAATTGGTCAGCCTAACATTTCATTTTGCAAACTTTGATATTTTTTTTTGAGGTCCTATATTTTATAACCTTAAAAAAATCTTTAAAAATTTATTAAAAAATCAAACCCGTTTTTGAAATATCGAATCTTAAAACAATTATTTGAATTTTTTGTTCTTAGATCCAATATTTTTATATTATTTTTTTTTAATTTACGAATTTCAATATTATTAAAACTTATTATAAGTTTCTGTATGAAAAATCGGTTAAGCGGATAATGAGATGATCGAAAAAGCTTAAAAAAAAAAACGATTTGTTCGAAGGTACCATTAATAACCATTTTTTGGAACCATATCGTCGATATCGTTATGTCATGGTACCGTTTTTTGTAAAAAAAAAAACAAAGCATGTTTGGGAATGCCCAAAAAACGCTATGTACGAGTTCGTTCCAAATGGCCGCCGCGGCTGGCTCGAATAAATTCCAGCCGAGAGGCCCAATTTTCGACAGCTTCAATTGTTGCGCGCGATGGCGGATGGACTCACTCGGGTCTTCTTCGATACTCTGCTCCACAGCATCAATAGCGTCATCGGTGCGCACTGTACGGGGCCTCTGAGGATGCGCATTATCCACTAGAGTAGACGTGGTGCGAAACCGATCCATGGTTGCTCGAATTTATACGCGAACCGAACCATTATTTTGGTAATAAATTTGCACGATTTTCAAACGTTGTTCAGGAGGAAGTCTGTTAATTATGAAATGGGAAGCCGAACTGAGCATAAATCAAGTGACAGCTGTCAAAAAGACCAACTCTGGAATAAGTATTGCCAGATTGAAAACCACACGTCTTAAAAAAAACACCCTTTATATTAGGTGTCCATTAAATACGTAACGGACAAAATGTAATTATAATAGCTAAGACAAAGTCGGTTCAGTTACAACATTTATAACTCAAGAACGGCTGGACCGATTTTAATAATCTCTGATTTGTTGAATTCGTCTCCGCCCCCAATTGGAGAATAACTATTAAAATATCGGAAAAATTCACTTTGTAGGGTGAAATGGAATAAAATGAAAAAGACATACCCGATTGAAAAAAAACTCTACACGCGTTTAAAAGGCTATTCTAAGGAAATGGCTTTGGGGATATTCTTTCTCAAAATTTTAATATTTTAATTGTCAAATCCGGATTAAAAATAATAAATAGTCCGATTTAAAAAAAAAATTTTTTATGTTTGAAAGGTTATTTTGACTGGATGGCTTAGGAATATTGTTTTCAAAAAGTTGCTATTTATACCCATAAGTAACATCGTTGGAGCTAATAGAAGCAAAACTGTTCTTCTACAGCTCCTAGATAGTGAAATCCAAAGCTAGAGCTCTGTTAGAGATTATTTCAAAGCTCCCTACATTATATTCTCAAAGCGATATTGCAGCTCTATTAAAGAGACATATTGTCCATAATAAAAACATGGCGACACAAATGAAAATTATTTGATTTATTTGTTTTCATTCATTTAAAAACATTTAAATCCTTCACTTCAAATATAAAACACAATATTGATTGCAATGTAAACAAAGCATTTTATTTCGTGATTCGATACATTTATTTAACCAATTTTTACATTGTTCAATTAAATTTTGTTCACATTTCACAGCATAAAATACATAATTTGGTTGTAATTTTACGAAGTACCTCCAAAACATTTATGAAAAAATTAAGCGCGCACGTAAAATTCAATGACGTTAATGCAAAAAAATTAATTATGTAGATACATTATTTCTCTAGAAATAAAAAAATAACTAGCTTGTTGACATCACAATAAATGAAGTTTACTCTTCCTACCATTACACACATGAATTTTGTTGTGCTACTTTTATATTTATTTATCATTTGGATCTCAAAAACTAATACAAACAAAAATCTGTCAAAAGGGCTCCTTTCAGGATTTCATATGAATATATTAAAGAGCTTCAAAGCCACTCGTCACTTATAAAAAGCTGCGGTTACGAGCAAAAATGTGCTCTCAAACTCAATGAATTAGCTGTATGCAAGCCTTAGACTTGCTCTAAGGGTGCATCTAGAGCTCTTTCTCAAATAATCAAGCTCTAACATTTGCTCTGGAAGCGCCATTAAAGCAATTAGGCAGCTAAAAATGTTTCTTGGGTAGGGTGAAAGGGGGTAAACATCAAAAGTGGTACCTGATTTCAAAAATTCTGTTTGTGTTTGAAAGAAGGTATATTTAAAAAAATACTATTCATGGAGAGAAATTATTGGGATAAAACACTGGTTTTGGAATAGATACAAAAATTCTTTCTATGTTGATGGGAAAGCAATAAAGGTTTGACTAAGAGGATCATATTCTAACAAATTTATCCTTTCATAATGTGAAATGAGTTCAAATCCAGAAAGTAGTAGGTACCTATTCGATTACAAAAATTCAAAAAGTATAATATTTTCTTTTGTAATTTGTATGCGACGCTTATAGGTTTGTCTACCCGTGCGAAGACGGGCACCTATAGTATTTGTATAAAAATAATTCTCAATTTTTTTAAATGGTAGCTTTATTGGATAAATTATTTAAAATTCAAATTTAAAAAAAAATACGCGTTTTATTTAAGCGCGAGAACTTGAATAGATATTAAAAAAAAAAAAAAAAACGGTCAAGCTACAAAATCAGGAGAATTCAATTGAAAACTTGAATTCCTACTATTTCTAACTAACTTCAGACTTATTTGGCACAGCTAAACAATTCATATTTAGCCTTATAGGCTTGCATTCAATTAGATCAGATCTCCGGCTCTTCAGTCCATCAACGCACTAACCATTATCCCAAGGAATACTTTACAAAGCCAAAAAGAAATCTTACAGACCAATATCTATTTCTTTTCGGCTGGTAATCTCCATAATGTTTTTGGGAAAGTTCAAACTAAAGCCCCTACTTTCGATTAAAGAAGATAGACGACTTTGTCTCTGACCATTGATGCTTATTCTTAAAATATGCGATATTAAAAATTACATTTTGACAACAGTAAAATCAATTCTATATCTTCGAGTTTCAGACTTCCTGTATGGAACTAAAATACCTTTCGCCTATATACCTACCTATATTTTTAATCAAAAACCCATCTACAGTTTATGATAGTTGTAGGTTGTAACGGGTGATTTTTTAGCTGGTTTGGTTTTGGCAACACTGGTTTTGACAGCTGACGTGTGTTTAGTACCTTGTGTCACTGTCAAACAGCTTCAGTTTGGTTTGCAATTTAACCATGGGTCGTCTTACAAATGAACAACGCTTGCAAATTATTGAATTTTACTATCAAAATTCGTGCTCGGTTCGAAATGTTCATCGCGCGCTGCTTGTGTTCAGCGATGAGGCTCATTTTTGGTTGAATGGGTACGTAAATAAGCAAAATTGCCGCATTTGGAGTGAAGATCAGCCAGAAGCATTGCAACAGCTACCAATGCATCCCGAAAAAGCCACTGTTTGGTGCGGTTTATGGGCCGGCGGCATTATTGGGCCTATTTCTTCAAAGATGATGCGAATCGCAGCGTTACTGTCAATGGTGAACGCTACCGAGCGATGATAACAAACTTTTTTTTGCCCGAAATGGAAGTTCTTGACTTGCATGATATGTGGTTTCAACAAGACGGTGCCACATGCCACACAGCACGCGAAACAATGGCGCAATTGCGAGGCGAGTTTGGTGAACAGTTAATTTCACGTTTCGGGCCGGTCAATTGGCCGCCTAGATCGTGCGATTTGACACCATTAGATTATTTTTTGTGGGGGTATGTCAAGGCTAATGTCTATAGGGACAAGCCCGCTTCGATTGACGCACTGGAAGCCAACATCCATGCATTCATTCGTGAGATACCGGCCGATATGTGTGAAAGAGTATGCCAAAATTGGACTCAGCGGATGGGCTACCTGAGACGCAGCCGCGGTCAACATTTGCATGAAATTATCTTTAAACATTAAATTGCAAGGTTCAAACTATCGATTCAAATAAATATTTCATTCATTTTTTCGAATTTTTTGTGTTTTTTTTTAAAAAAAGTTCTAAACCTCTTAAAAAATCACCCATTATATTGTGCCATCACCATATTCACCACCACAAAATGCAATGTTCTAAATCTTAACGGATTATATTTATTATTATAAGACCCTTTGCTTTCTACAATATTTATTATTATTTTCATTAAATTAACTCACAAATTATGCACCGACATGTCTCTGAGCAAACAAATCCCAAAAAAGACGCTACATTATGTCACATAATGCAGGTAATGCATGCCTGGTGCAAGTCGTGCCTTCCCCAGTATTCGATTCCCAATCCGCTTATAGAGCGTTAGCGGTTTCCTTTCATAAAGTCACGTAGGAAGAGTTATGTCTTATAATCACGTGCTCAAAAGTCTATGTTTTTTTTTTTTAATTTTGTCAAAGGAATTTCAAAATTATTAAAAAAAAAACATACGAAAACTCATCCAAATCAAAAACCCCAATAACAAAAAATTGTTTATGATTATTGATTTCTAAAAAGAGCACACATCTCTTCAATGTTCGATTTCTCAATTGACGCCTAACGGAAGTAGGTATAGGTATAACTATGTCTAAGCTCTAAGCTATGCAGTTGTATTGACCAAAGATTGAAGGAAGAAGTTCCCAGAAATTCCCCAAATTCAAATGCTTCAATTTATGCAAATGCATTTTGCATCTTCACTCACTATGTCAGAATCAAACTATCATGTTGCCCCAGATGCATTTCATTTACTAATATAGTTGACCCAAAGATTATTAAAATTTGTTGCTCTTAAAATCACTATTGATGCAATAAATTCCTCCGGCAACAAAAGTCCCCAACTGAGTATTTTGATTTGATCATATTCTATACCGATGCTGAGTTGGAATCGAAGTCGGAATCCGAAGGTGTGCTTTTGTATCTCATGAATGCACCTGGCCGGTTAAAGGTATAGGAACTTAGACGTTTATGGCATTATTATTATTCTCTAACTACCTGTTGATCTGTTTTCCTTTTAGTGTGGTTTAGTTTGGTTGCTCAGGCATTAGAAGGCATTAAATTTCTGAGATTTTATGGGCATTGTGATCTTTAATTAAGGAACCTGCAAATATTGAAATAATTTTATGGGTTTGTGTTTTATTTATAATGTGTTTGTTTGGGGGCAACACAATGTCTAGATATATAAACCGTTGGTCGGTGACACACCGTTATTGCTGATAATAGTGTTGCCACTCGAAGAAAATTTTGAATGCATAAAATGAATATGTGCTCGGAATTAAGTTTAGACTTTATCTTCATACCTGAATAAATTAAGATATTTTAGATTACCAACGAGGGCCGCGCCCCGCCGGCCCCCGGCCGTAGCCATTTACTGTCATAGATACTGATGCTTGTTTTTTTTTTTTGACAAAGACAGGGCTTTTAAAATTTCAATTTAAAGAAGGGTAAACGAGGCTAAGTAAGAGTAACGGTCGAAAAAATATGTTCCTAGCGAAAAGAAGCGAAGAGTTGAATATTGTTGTAATCCACAAACTGCGAGATATTCCGGTGTGAAAATTAAAAATGTTTCAATAGACCAAAAATGGGAAGTTTGTCAAATTTTAAAGAGTGGGCATGAAATTCTCAGTTAGATGAAAAGTTTGGAACGCTTTGTGGGCAATAATCTCTGCTAATTTTTAAACGAACGTCAAAACAAGAATTGACTAGAATTGCCAAGGATCTATGATAAATTACTATCAAAATTTTGAAAAAGAAATCATTACCAAAGCAAAATAAAATGTGTATGTATAAATTTTATTGCAATATAATTCCAATTTTTATTAATTTATCAATAAATTATAAAACTAAAGTATGTCCTTTTAAATTTGAATTACAAATTAGTTGATACAAATATTAAAAAAATAAAGGGCGTTTTTTTTAGACGTGTGGTTTTCAATCTGGCCATACTTTTTTGGGAGTTGGTCTTTTCGACAGCTGTCACTTGATTTATGCTCAGTTTGGTTTGTCATTTCATAATAAATGGACTTACTCCTGAACAACGTTTTGCAAATCGTTCAAAATGGACTCGAAACGAGATCGGTGTTGACCCCGGTTTTCACAAGAAAAATTTGTTCAGCGATGAAGCTCATTTTTTGTTGAATGGGTACGTTATTAAGCAAAATTGTCGTATTTGGAGTGATCATAACTCACAAGCCATTGTTGAGATGCCATTACATGCTCAAAAAAATCACTGTTTTTAAATTTCAGTCTAAATAAAACAGTCTGGGTCTAGAGTCTTGGCCTTTTTCACTTTGTGAAAAGCCATGGCCAGAAAAAAATTTTATGGAGATCCATGTCCCCCCGTTTAGGCGCAAGTGCAAATATTCTAAAAACGTGACTTGAAATGAGAAAAAAGAATAAAAATAACAATAATACGAAATAAATACGACATCAACGAGTTTGTTTAAACTTCGTGCATTTAGGTCCAGTTTTTCAGTGCGAGATTAAAGTTAAACCCTAGTAAACTCATACAATTTGGTGAGTTTACTCAAGAATAACTGAACAGATGCTTTTGATGTTTTATCCCTCAAGTTTGTTTAGCCGTTCCGCATGCATTTTAAACCGAAAAACTGCTTCTTCAGTTCACTGTGGGTAACCTAATTTACTTCTAGAGTTAGCTAATTCTGGTTTAACTTTAACTCACCACTAGCCTTAGTGTCTAATGCAATTAAATGAAACAGCGTATCAAGTTTCACAGAACGGGGATGACTTTTTTTTCACGATGACAAAATCACAAATCCAAACTTTTCAACATTTAAATTGTAGACAGTGTACATGTATTCTGTCCGCAAGTATCCCAATTACAGTAAAGTGGCAACACTCTTGTCAAATTGAACAAAATAAAGATTGTATCAGTGCAAGGGTACAAACAGTTAATTATAAGAGAAAGTTAATAAGCTCTACATGAAGGCATGTATACCTACAACTTATTACTTAGGTTGTTTTTTTTTTTTTCATGGAAGAGGTGTTTACATTTGTTAATAATTTAAATCGTTGTATCGACAAAGCGTTTTGGTTTGCATTTTAATTGCCTGCCACCGATCGGTAACTAAGTCTGTTGGTATAGGTAGCCTAACTTTTGTTGCTGCATGAGAAAATGTTATTTTTCATTCATATCTTTTGAAAAAAGCTTTAGATATGCCGGTATTTATTTGACTTGGAATTTAGAATTAGGCAAATCGTAACCAATGAAGCAGATATAAATATTAATACAAATCTACTTTAGGTGTTTCAATATTCCATAAGGTGTATTAAAAGACTATATATAACCTCTGACTAGTAGGTTGACAAGTTATATATATAGAAGGGTGACAATATTGCAGATGTTCCACCAATTTAGCATATAAAGGTTGAATTTTCCTGACAAATTGAAAGAGAATTGTCTTAAGCTCTCTAATAATAACCTAGAAGGAAGATTATGCCTCCATTCCTATACTGACTAAAAATACGCAGATAGGAATGGTTAAGAGTTGTAAGCAACTTGGCCCTCACCACTAATTTATTTTATTATTTTATAAAAATAAACAAAATACAGGCGACTCCCTTTAAGTCGAAATCCCCTCGATTTCAATTCGATTTTCGATTTTTCGCGGATCTTCAAACCTAAGTTGATTTTTTTCTTTTGCGGGAAACAAAATCAAATAATCACCCTCTTGCAACTTGTATTATTATATTTACATCAAGCACCACACTCACACTCTGACTGTGCGGGTATTGGAGAACTTTAAAAAGAGTAGCATAAGTAGCAGTCTACCAGTGAGATTCCAATTGAAAACATTTGCAGACATGTGACTGTGATTTCTGAATCACTGTGAGTTTAACCTGTGATTGTGACTGGCAAGTTTGGAATATCTTTCTAGGCCAAAAAAAAAAAAATTCTCAGTAAAATAAAAAGAAATTAAATGAGGAATTCAAAATTATCGAATAGCAAAATCTTGGATGTCTAAAATATCGAATGTCCAATACATACATACGGCGGATCAAAAAACGGATTACGCCAATCGATTTAGGAGGTGGAAATTACCTTAGTGTCTCGAACAGCTCTCTAGTTCCAGTGGAAACACGAAAATTTGCAATGTCAAAATTTTAGCTTCACTTTTTCCTTGTCCTTGTGTGCAAAATCATGACCAGGCCAGGACCTCAGTTCACAATTCAGTTCTACCTTCTGCATCCTTAACTAAAAATAAAAGAATTAGTCTGTTCTTCATATTTTCATCATGAGTCCTGAGTTTATGTTTTTATGTATTTTGATTTCGTTCAGTTGCTAAAATAATAATCAAATCACGACAACTGTTCTCTTTCCCATTCATTTTACTCATTTTTGACTTTTCTCTCGTCGTGATTTTGTTCACAGCTCATAAAGAAATCAAGAACACAGAGTTCATTGTCCGATTGTCGTGATTTGTGAATCGTTTCTTTTTGTTGTGATTTTCAATCACATTCAGGGCACTCACAAGTTTATTAAAGAGTCGCTCACAGGTAGAGATTGTGATTTTGGACTCACAGGTCGAAAATCACAGGTCGTGATTTTTTGCTCATCTCTATGGCGGTTATGCTTGTTATGTACAGTTATTCTTAGCAGAAAATCCGGGTGTGGTTAACAATTTTGTTAACTTTATTTTAACTGTAGGTATTGCTTTCAGGCTTTACCTTAATTTGGAATGGAAAATTATAAAATAAAAAATTTAACTTTTAAAAAACTTCATTTTTAGGTTAGTAGGTAATGTATTCTAAATTGTTTATGAATGAATACAAACATTTTAGATAAATTATGACCACAAAGAAAATTGAAAATATTATACATCTTGGCACGAAGATATGCCTGATATGACTTCAAACTCAATGGGCCCGTATTCATAGTTCTCTGATAAGTTCTTATTTTGTATCTGCTAAGCTAAACTGAAGTTTACGCTATTCATACAGAATTTTAACCCATGTTTAAACGATAAATTGGAGTCTAAAAATAAAAACGGCAGAACTTATGTTTAAGTTATTTTTAACTCTATGCCAAATGTCAAAAAAAACAATAAAATTCACAATTTATAATTGGTGTTCTAAATGACCTAGAGAGCTGGGCGTGACATAAGGTAATTTCCAACTCCTATATCGATTGGTGTACTCTGTTTTTGCATCCGCCGTACTTAAATTCTGGACAGAGCCAATTTTCGGGCTTTCACTGTAACTAGAGCGCTGGCCGATACAGTAGGTAAAAACAAACGTTGATGTTTACACATACGTATTAACCATGAGTCCAACAAACAATACAATGCAACAGTTGTGTTAGTAGTTTTTTTTTTTCAATTGAATGGAAATTGTAGTAGAATTGTAGTAGAACTGTAATAGAATATACCTTAGACCTGTTTCTAATTAAACAGAGCTGCCAAATTCTCTATGAATAGCAGCTGTGTCTAACCTGGGTGTAAACTTTAGACTCCAGTTCAGTTAGACTCGAGTTTTTAATATGACTATGAATATGCCCCAATAATTGCTTTTAGAAAAAAAAAACTATTTTTCCAAAAATCCCTCTAAATTGTATCTACTAATTGTGATAACCCGTGAACATTCGACTCAGAGGGTGTCGGCTGTATATAACATAAACTTTCAGTAGCCGTTGGCGTTATGGTTAATGCGTAGTTAGTGCCATACCAGAGTCCTAGCCTCACCCACCTAAAATTAAAATTAAAAAAAATCATTGTCATTGATAAGTGCGTCTTGCCTTAGCCGTTCGGATTCAGCCAAAAATTTGAGGTCCCCTCCATTGCTGCTAACAAACAACACGCACACAACAATGGTTGAGGGTCGTAAGTCACTAGGCCCTGGCTCTCCACGAGCTGTCGCTCCTCCAAAATATTTTTTTTTTATTTATAACATAAGCCCATCAAGTTGTGTTATAAAAAAAAGTCAAATTAACAACTTTTCAAGCAACCCTGAGGGAAATTCTTTATAAATATTTAATTTATTATAAATATTGATTTTTGTCCTTTTTAAAGTCGACTCAACTCACTGAAACCAATGCCATTAAAACAGTGTACCTTATACCGATACCTAAATTCCTGTAGGTATATATTTCAAAAATAAGAGCCTCGTTAAATAATTTGTCTTTCTTTATAACGAGGGAAGTTCTGGTATAAGGAAAAACGTTATTAATCATATATGTATATTCAATTCATACATCAAAAACTCTCTTAACAATACAGCAACCTTAACATAATATTTGAAAGGGAAACTTGAACTTGAAACTTTTGTTAAAAGAAATGCAATTTAAAAGTTGAATAAGGTTACTTTTTTTTTCTTTTCCTTTTCTTATACACAAAGAACCCAAAATATGTATGGGTATAAGTAATATGTAAGGACAAATGTTTGGGTCTTTTATACGTTTTTGAAGACACACTGAAATTGAACTTTAAAACTATGTGGGTACTTAAGTAATTTTAAGTTATTGTATACATAGTTGGTTTATTAAAAAAATGTGTCTTATAAAGGGTGTTTTTTTTTAGAGGCATAGAACTTTGAAATGGAATAAAATAAAGATGATCTTTTTAAATTGACATGAAATTTACTTTATTCGAAAGATAATTTTCTGGCATTGTTATTTAAATATGATTTCTGGCATATAACCGCCACGGCTGGCTCGGACGTAGTCTAATCTGGAGGTCCAATTTTCGATGACTTTTTCCAACATTTGTGGCGGCCGTATATCGGCAGTAATGCGGCGAATGTTCTCTTGTAAGTGGTCAAGACTAGCGACTTCATATCATCCCACAGAAAATAGTCAAGCGGCGTTAAATCGCACGATCTTGGAGGCCATTTCACGGGTCCATAACGTGAAATTATGTGGTTATCAACCGTTTCCTTCAAAAGGTCAATTGTGGCACAAGCTGTATGACATGTTGCGTTGTCTTGTTGAAACCACTGCTCCTGCACATCATGGTTGTTCAATTAATGAATGAAAAAGTCAGTAATTATGGCTCTACATAGCGGTCACCATTGACTGTAACGTTCTGGCCAGCATCGTTTTTAAAGAAGTACGGACCAATTATTCCACCAAACCATAAAAGTACACCAAACAGTTATTTTTTGTGGATGTAACAGTGTCTCAACATACAATTAAGGATTATCATCACTCCAAATACGGCAATTTTGTTGAATGACGTATCCATTCAACCAAAAGTAAGCTTCATCGCTAAACAAAATTCGCTTATGAAAATTGGGATCAACGGCAATCTTGTTTTGCACACAATTTGGAAGCGTTGTTCAGGCGTCAGCCTATTCATGTTGAAATGCCAAACCAAACTAAAAATAAATCACTTGACAGCTGACAAAATATCCGCCATTTAAAATAATGTTGCCAACTTAAAGTTATATACCTCTAAAACACCCGTTAACAAAGATTTATTTTATTCCTGACGCACTGACCAAGTTAATAAGTCTGTTTTGCACATTGATTTTGCCATTCTACTGAAAATGCTATTAAAATAGGTAGAAACGGCAAATTGCTGAAATTAAGTTGACACCAAATCATTCGGCTCCTTGCTACCTTTATTCCAAATGCGTTTCGCCCAGGCACGACAGTTGGACTCATCAGTTAGATCTTAGATGCTGTCGCACCATTCTTATTGACACAAATATATTTAGTAGCAGTGATACGCTGTTATTTATATTTTTCTAGTGGAATTTGGTTAAATTCAAACACCTAGATATGATTTCCCGTGGTCGGGCTTCAACAATGCATTTCTATTGTTTTCGTTTTTCTTCAACTTCGTATAATGTATGGATACATCAAAAAGATTGCAATCATTTTTCCCCCATTCATTTTACAGCAATCATTAAAATGGAATCTTTTGGAAATTCGAGCATTCTTTTCAACTTTTTCACCAATTAAATGACAACATTTTTCAACTACGACTATATTATACAAAAGAATGCTTAAGAATTCAAATAAATGCATAAGACTACCAAGAATGCATGAATTTCCAAAAGATTGCATTCAATTAATTGCTGTAAATGCAAAGGGAACAATTTTTGTCGATTTCAAATGAATAGTGATAATTATAAATTGAAATCGAAGTCTCAAAGTGAAGTCAATGAATGCAGTCTTTTAATTGAATTCATTGAATTATTTTTTAAAGAGTGCATTCACCAAAGTTTGCGCCATTTTTTTTTTTTAATCTTAATTATCTCGTTAATTTTTATTTCAAAATACTTTCAGAATTATTTTAATGAATTTATTTCTAATTTTGTTTAAAAATATTTAACTCAAAATGCAAGGTGTAGCAACGGTAATGTCATAATGTGAATGTGCCATAATTTTGGCAAATGGCGTCAAATGTCTTCAGTACATACAGATGTTGAACGAGTTTTTTTTTTGGCTGCAAGTTGCTGAATTGGGTCTGCTTCTAGCAGGCCGAAGCAACCGCTGGAGATTTTGAAACACCATTTTATAACATTATCACATGCCCCTTATAGATATTGGGGCATATTCATAGTCACTTGTTATTTAGATAGGATAAAGCCAGGTCTAAGATAAACTGGAGTTTAAAAGTGACTATGAATGTGCCCCATTGTGAATTTCACCCGAAAAAATATTTCACCACAAAATTTGTTGATCGCCCAGAATTTTAAAAGCTACATGATGTCGCTTCCGTTCGCCCTCAAAAAATAAGTGAAAATTTTATCTTTAATAATGACGTTAAATTTTGCCCGAAAATCACAATAAGACTGAGTGATTACTTTTGTCCTACCATATACAGGGTCTTACATTAAGTGCTTCCAATCTTTAAGGGTGACAGGGTGTGTATGAGATATAATCGAAATTTTGTATTCATTTGAATGGGCTATCGCTGCCATTATGTATTGAATATGACATTGTCCAAATGTTCACTGGGGCTTGTCTGGGTGGCGCGCATCGGAAATGTCCAATTTTCCATGACTGGAGCATATACATCAGGCTGAATTTGACCAGTGGGGCAAGGGTTATGTCGGCTTTGATAAGGCTGCTGTGGTTTGTGCCTTATTTGGATAGACCTGCAAATTCAGAAAACCCCACAAAAAAAGTCTAACAGTGTCAAATCGCACGATCTCGGTGGCCAGTTCACATCACCTCCACGTCTCCACGTGAGATGGCCATGCCCTCGAATCGCTCGTGCAGAATTTCCAATGTGGCATGAGTTGTGTGGCACGTAGCGCCGTCCTGATGTTGAAACCACATATCGTTGGTGTCCATATCATCCAATTCAGGCCAAAACAAGTTGGTAGGTAATCATCGACCTATAGGGCTCGCCGTTGGCCTGGATAACGTCGTTCTCAAAGAAAAATGGACAAAATCCACACCAAACAAAGATTTTTTCGGGATGCATTGGACGTTCTTTGATCTCATGTAGATTGGTATTGTCCCAAATTCAGCAATTCGTCCAGAAATGGGCCTCATGGCTAAAGATGACCCTAAATGGGCGAAGCGCGCGGAACGTTGCCCGAACAGAGCACCCATTTTGATAAAGCAAAAATTTTATCATTTGCATATAATTGTTCAACGCTATATCCATCCCTAGTAATTTGGAAAAACAGATTGAATAAATGACAGCCAATTTGACAGATGCAGTTTCAACAATATGACCGCTATCAACTGTCAAAGTTAGGAAGTCCCTATATTTGAAAACTCTTTATTTTCTGTTAAATATATTCCAGGTATGTTTAATTGATTTTTTTTTTGCAGAATTCTTCTGATCTTTGTCAAAAAAAAAACACCAAGACCAAGTTTACTGAAAATTTACAAAGTGGTAACCGTGCTAATATTCCGAGGAACAATTCAAAAAGTTTATTTATTTTTGATGTATTAAATTTTATTTGATATTTGTTGCTTCTGCAACAATTTGCATTTCCTGCCCTCCCATTTTTCTCCCCTCCCTTGACAAAAAGTGAATACCTATCTGATATCACTTTCACCTGCCACAACTCAAATTTATCTTAAACATATTAAAAATAAGAATCCTACCTACCTTAAAAAATAAATTATCCTCCTTTCTTTTCAGAATTTAGAACATAAAAAAGGAGGTGAGACCAATAAAATAAAAAAGAAAAAAAGAAAAAAAAAATATAAATAAAAACAAATTGAAATGGACGAAGAGAGGCTAACAGAGAATAATAATGTCAGAGTCTACAATGAAACAACAAAACCGGCAAAGAAAAAACGACGCGACAAAAGCGACTTAGGTGACAATTTCGTCGCCCCCGACGGTGGGTGGGCCTGGGCTGTATGCCTTGCAGCGGGCGTATCCAATGTAAGTGTGTTTTATGTTTTTTGTATGTTTTATGTGGTTTGGATGTTAAAACTTTTTTTTCAACGATAAGTTGAATGTTGATAGAAAAGAGAAGAAGGTGTGCCAAGTACCTAAATTATGGGCGCACTAGATTCGAGGTGACATTTTGTTGACAATAGAGTCGTTATCATAATGTGAATGAGCATAGGTATATCTACCTATAATTATATGTGGAGCGGTTTGTGAATAAATTAGGGATCGGCTGTTGTGGTGCTGAATGAGGACTGCATAAAAGGTTGGAAGTTGTATAGCGTACATAGGCAGCCTAAGCTCTTGTCACTGAAAAAAGCAATCAAGATAAAACTGAAATGAATTCCTAGAAAATGTTGATAAATATGATACAAATCGGATGTAATCTATACTTATATGTTTTGTAATCCTAAGAAAAACCTTATTTTATGTAGAAACACTCTATTTAACAAGATATAGAATATTTTGAAATGTTAACAAGGTGGGCGCTTATGGCTAGCTATTTAAATGAAGCTTACAAGCAGTTCTTTATTTATTTATTTTCATCAATTAGAGATTGCAAACTCACAGAGACTAATAAGGTATGAAACATTTTTCAGACTTTTTTCGATTCTACTTATATGATTATTGTAATGTGGATTCCATACAACGTAAGGAGATTATAGTGTGTAAGGATCCCTTATTCATCATGAATGAATCTATAAGTATATATACATATATATAAAAATGGATCGTGGAGAGTTCGGATGCTTAAAATTTCGAAACGACTAGACCAAATTGGATACTTCTTTCTGTGGGTTTGTTCGTATAATTGCTCCGCGAAGGTTAAGGAAAAAAGAAAAGTCCAAAAATTCTCAACAGGTGGCGCTATAGGCAAATATTTCGTTTTAATATTCAATTCAATTACCGTTCAACAGGTGGCGCTGTAGGAGCTTAGGAAATAGCTTTTGGGACATTATTTTTCAACTTTTGTTATTTGTAGGGTAAAATGGGGTAAACATAAAAATCGCCGATTTAAGAAATTGGTTTTTTGTTTGAAAGGTTTTTCTTAGGAAATGACTCTGGAAATATCATTTTTCGAAATTTTATTATTTGAAGGGTGAAATGGGGTAAAATTAAAAAGCTGTCAGATTTAGGAAATTCTTTTTTGTTTAAAAGGTTTATCTTATAAATAAAAAAATGATACGTGGCATCTAATTTAAAAAATTTGTTTGTGTTTAAAAGGTTGTTTAAAAAAAATTGATATTCATATAGTGAAATGGGATACAACAATAAAGTGGTTTTTGATTACAAACATTCTTTCTGTGTTGGGAAAGTTATAAATGTTCGACTTAGAGGATCATGTTTTTACATATTTAGCGATTCATAACGTGAAGTAGGTTAAAATCCATAAAGTAGTATTCGTTTACAAAAATTATCTTAAATATCTATTTATATTTTCTTTTGTAATTTTTATGCGAAGCTTAGGTTTGTCCACTCGTACGAAGCCGTGTCATATCGCAAGTTAAGCTTGGAGTCAAAAATTACCACAAGATCCTTTTTCACCGAAAATCTATCGAGAAAATGATTATCAATGTTATAAACATAAACTATAGGTAACACTCGAAGAGAAATAGAGAAACATTGACATTTAGAAATATCAAGGATTAAGGCACCAATCGGTAAGATTGGTGATATATCATATTGAAGAATTGTGCAGTCAGTTGAACTCTTAATATTTACATCTGAAGAATTTGAGGTCATCAGCAAACATAAGACACATTGAGTTTGTAAGGACATCAGGTAGGTAATTTATAAATACTATTTAGTATCGCCTGTGGTCGAAATTCGACCATCTGTGATTTATTTTGTTTATGTTAAAAATACAATGTTTGAAGGTTTTTACTTTCGTTTTCAAATCTACTACAGAAATTTCCTATTTACTCCACTTTTTTTACAAATCTGCTCCGAAATTTTACTACTGAGATTCTAACCCTTACCCCTACTCATTGTAAGTGGTAGTTGATGTAGAGTACATCATTCGGAACGAAACAACAAATATTGCGTCTAAGCTACATGAAACACGTTGTAAGTGAACTTTTGGTACACTACGCTGAATTTGTTTTTTTTTACACTTTTTGTATTAGGAATCCATTATTTAAAATGTTTACATTTAAGTAGTCGACAGATTCATATAATCTCTTCTGATGGCACTTCTAATTAATATTAGCTTTCAAATGGTATATTTTTTTATTGTCGGGCGTTCGGTTTAAGTATATTAAAAAGGGAGTACAAACAAATTGTTATCGTATTAATATATAGATAAGAAATAACAATGGACCTAAATGGCTTCCTTGCGGAACCTCCGATGTAATTAATTAAAAAAGGATTTGAGATATGCGAATCTATGCAAACAATCATGCTGTCTACGACCTATAAGTTATGTCAACAAATCAGTATACATAGATAACGTCAACTTGGTAACCCTATTCTATTGAATTAAGAATGAAATTAGTGAAAATGGTAAGGTTATAAAAGAAGTTGATCTGCCTGAAACAAAACCGTGCTGGAAAGGAGATATGCTTTCTTTTAATACAAAATTGAGTTTGAATTGAGTGAACTATTGAAGATAAATATTATACAAAACTCTAGAGAGATCAGTCGAACACCATCAGGGCCAGCATTAAGTGTCTTCATTAAGGCCAGAATGTGCCGTTTCTACTTCCGATATAATAAAATACTTAAGTGTCCTTTATTAACACTATTAACAGACTGACCGATCCTGTTTTTTTACGAAACTGCTAAAGTCAATGGGGGCATATTCATAGTCACTTTTAAACTCAAGTTTATCTTAGACTGGGGTTTATTCAATGTTATTTTGATAGGATAAACCCAGGTCTAAGAACTGGAGTTAAAAATTGACTATGAATATGCCCCAATGTAAATATACGTATTTGAAGAAATCAGCAAAATCATCAGAAATGGTTGGTAAACATGTATAAACCAAAACGCAAACCTAAATAATGTATATTTTTGGGAGTTCCTATTGATTTTGTTTTATTTTTAATGAAACTACAAAAAACATTTGGTGTTGTGTTTTAACTTGGATTTCATTGAGTGAATATAGTTTTTGTATAAAAATTTAGTAACAACATTGAAATTACTTACTTAATACTTAGATTATTACTAAGATTAATAAGCCATCTATTATACCAAGGAGACTTAGAAGCATTTTTAATTTTAATTTTAGGAACAAATGGATCTATAAATTCCTTAAGAGAGCCAAGAAAATCAATATAAAAATTCGATAAATCCCGAGATTGAATCAAACCTGAAGGCAGTGATAAATAAATTATTAATGTCGCCCGTAATGTTATTGAAATTAATTTTACAAAAATTTTATTTAAAGGGTTTTCCAATAAGAGGTGTTATTTTGATATTCAAAGAAAAATGGCATTTTTTGAAAAAAAAAATGATCGGATGTTTATTTCATTATAAAGAGGAAGGTATGCCGTTAATAATGGAATACAAAATCAGCCAAATGGCCGCCACGACCACGCTTACAGGACCATATCCTTTTCATGAAATTTTCCATAGCCAAATCGCAAAGTGGCTGCCCTATGTCCACGATAGCCTCACGAATTCCATCTTTGAGGTCTTGAATCGACGCTCGGCTGTTGGCGTAGACCTTATCTTTCACGTGGCCCCAAAGGAAGAAGTCGCAAGGTGTTAAATCACAAGATCTCGGTGGCCAATTGTGATCACCTCTTCGAGAGATAACACGGTCCGGAAACTTTTCCCGTAAAAGATCGATGGTTTCATTGCTTGCGTGGCACGTAGCGCCGTCTTGTTGAAAGTAAACGTTGTCCAGATCAATACCATCCAATTCCGGCCATAAAAAATCATTAATCATCTCTCGATAGCGCAATCCATTGACCGTAACTGTTGCTCCAGCCTCATTTTCGAAAAAGTAAGGTCCAATGACCCCGCCGGACCATAAACCGCACCAAACAGTCACGCGTTGAGGATGGAGAGGCTTTTCAACAATAATACTTGGGTTTTCCGAGCCCCAGATGCGACAGTTTTGCTTGTTGACGTAGCCTCCGAGGTGGAAATGGGCCTCATCAGTCAAGATGATTTTTCGATGAAATTCCGGATCATTTTCATGCATTTCAAGGACCCAATCAGCAAAGACACGACGTTGTTGATGATCAGCCGGCTTGAGTTCTTGTGTTAACTGAACTTTATAAGCCTTAAGACCCAAGTCTTTATGCAAAATACGGTGTAATGACGTTTGTGGAATGCCTAATTCCAAAGAACGACGAGGAATGGACAAACCTGGTTTTTCTTCAACACTTTGGGCTACAACAGCAATATTCTCAGTTGTTCTTGAGCGACGTGCACGGGTTTTATTCTTCACATCACTAACTTGTCCCAACAGCTCGAATTTGTCCACCAATTTCTGTATTGCGGTCCGACAAGGTGCTTCACGACGACCCAAAAATGTTTTAGTTTTACGAACCGTCTCTGCCAAATTTTCACCATTTTTATAGTGAATTTTAATAATTTCAATGCGTTGTTGAAGCGTGTATCGTTCCATTTTTATTAATGGCGTAGTTTCTGCTTGTCAAATGTCAAAAAATGACAGCTTCAAAAGTGACAGCTACCGAAATAGCGGGCTATTCAAAATAATACCTCTTATTGGAAAACCCTTTAATGGAATGACATTTTTGGTTTAAAAAAGTTTAGAGTATTTAAATTAAATAGCGTTCCCCATTGACTGTATAACATTATGGCCGGCTTCATTTTTGAAGAAATATGGACAATGATTCCCTCTACCCATAGAGCACACTAAACAGTGACTTTTTGAGGATGTAACGGCCGGCGCGCGTCTCAACAATGGCTTGATGATTATATTCACTCCAAATACGACAATTTTGCTTATTAACGTACCCATTCAACCAAAAATGAGCTTCAAACAAAATTCGCTTATGAAAATTGGGATCAACGGCAAAATCTTTTTTTGGGCCCATTTGGGCACGATTTGGAAGCATTGTTCAAGAGTAAGTCTATTTATTATGAAATGGCAAACTAAACTAAGCATAAACCAAGTGACAGCTGTCAAAAAGACCAATTCCGAAAAAAGTATTGTCAGATTGAAAACCACACGTCTAAAAAAAAACTCAGATTTTATATATATTTATATATTAATACAATTATTATAAATACAATTATCAATTTATTTTGCTTTATATAATTCTAATGGACTTTTTGGCGGAACATAGCTCAAAATAATAAAAGCATCTTTATTTTAACATTTATTTTTGGAACACAAGAGAACATATGGATTAAGATTGATTTTCAGAGATCTTGTGCATATATGGAAGTTATGTAGGTCTATTAGGGTCAAGACTCAGGAGTGCGGTGCAGAGACAACAACATACTTATGATTTTAGTTTTAATGTGTGGGTTAAGGTACTTCAACTACAAAAAGAATTTCTTTTAAACTCATTTAGTAATTTTATATTTAACATTTTAATTATAATCCTTGATCCGACCGACCTGACTGAGAGCAAAAGTTAAAGTGTATTCATCATTCTATAACGTGTATTCACTTCAGAGGGAAGTCTAAGTAGCTATATACCTAATTATACCCTTTTCAAACTGTTTAAGAACACTCGCTTTCTATCCCAGGTGCCTACTTACATTATCTCTTTATCATCATCATCAGCATCATACTCTTAGACTCTTCCTGCCTTTGAGGAAAAACAAACTTCTGTAGAGAATATGAATCCTTCAACGGGTAGGGTAGGGCTTTCATCCACTTGACATCTTTTAATAATAATAATTATTATAATGGCTCACTTCAGCTGCACTAATCAATCCATTTCCACTTCCCGTCGTCGGTCGTCGCGTCGGTCGCCCGAGATAAAGCTATTTCATATTGGTATATCGTGCGCCGCGATTAGAGAAGCCATCATTCAGCACGAGTGCATCCTCTCCATCTGTTGTTTTAGGATAAGACAGCTCGAGGGGGACAAATAATATTCATGTTAATAGCACCTCCTCAAAAGTCTACTCAAAAATATGTGCTCGTTTTGTTTCGACTTTGGTGGTAGGCTGGTTTATAGGCATTTCCCGAAATTAATGATTGGTTGTTTTATTAAAGCCCTCAGATTCGGGAGCCGCATCAGATTGAGGAGGAATTTTGTATTTCCAAAAATAAACACGTACAAATTCTAATTCGAAACACGTGCGAAGCAGTAAAGTCTATGGAATATCATAGCTCATATATGAGTTGATATTGGGCCACCCTATCATTCTGTTTTTTTTTTTTTTTGATGATGTCTGCGCGTTCATAAATAAATTTGGTGTTTTACATGCATTTGTAGAGGTAGATATAGCATAAAATTAACCAAAGATTATTATGTATTTTCTAAACAGGTTGGTTTATTTGTTCGTCTTTATTTCATTTTAAATGGAAATATGCTGTGGGGTTATTAATGCAACTGATTGAGTGCTTCTATCTCCCTATTTGTTTTTGATATTAATGAAAGATGAAAACAAATATATACGAATTGAATAGCTCATTAAAATCATGTTTTAGAGAAGACAAGCAAATTATTGCCCATAAGTTATCAATAATATTGATTTTTAAATTTTGATGATTTAAAAAATATCAGCTGTGAACTTTGTTAAACAAATCACTGCTGGAATGCTTTAGAACAACCAGGGTAACTTAAAAATTGATTGTGTCTTATAAGCGCCAAAACCTGCAACGATTTTAGAAGAGTGCCTGGAGAGATTCGAAAGACTATCAAAACTTCCCATATATGATTAAAGTCCATAATTTTCATAGAGAAAACGATAATGGTGGTAGAGGGATATTTTTTAAGTGAATCTTCTTCACCTTCTTCTTATGTCTATGTTGAAATACAATTTCAGAGGTTTTAAGAGTTCAAGTCCATTAAAATTAAAGGACCATAAGGGAAAATTTGTATATCTACTTTGGGCCAAATTTCAATATTGATGAAACTTATGTCATACGAAAGCTTATGAAGAGTACTCTATTTAATTACTAGTTGGCCTGCCTGGCTTCGCATGGGTAGACAAACCTAAGCTTCGCAAAAAATTTACAAATGAAAATATTATTTTTCGAATACTACTTTCTGGGTTTTGAGTTTTAACCCACTTCAAGTTATGAAAGTCCAACATTTATTGCTTTCCCAACACAAAAAGAATTTTTGTATTCGAAAACCAATGTTCAATTTTCATCTCATTTCACTCTATAAATTGCATTTTCAAATAAACTTTCACATATTAATATAATTTTTGAAATCGGAAACCACTTTTCGTTTTTAAGAAAGCCACTCAAAATAAAACCTTAAAACACAAAAATATTTTGTTAAATAGGACTTTTTTTTTTTTTTACCCAATTTCATCCTACAAATAACAAAATTTGAAAAAAAATATCTCTAAAGCCATTTCCTATAAGAAAAACCTTTTAAACCAAAGAAAAATTTCCTAAATTGGAAATATTGTTTTATTTGTATCCCATTTCACCCTACAAAAATAGCAAAATTATAAAAAAAAATATCCTTGAAGGCATTTCCTAAGAATAACCTTTTAAACGCAGATAGAGTTTTTTTTTTAATCGGATACTTCTTTTTCATTTTACCCCATTTTACCCTTCAAAGTCAATTTTTCCGATATTTTAATAGTTGTTCTGCTATTCGGGGCGGACGAATCCAACAAACCATCAGAGATCATTAAAATCGGGCCAGCCGTGGTTTAACTAAAGCAACTTTGTTTTGTATATTAAGATAATATCTTGAGTATCGTTATATTGATCTTGAGTATCGTTATATTTCTTGATCTCTATAGGCAACATTTCGAGAAAGGTCAGTGCCAGGTTACACCACATTTAACATAACTGTCATCAGTGGCGGATCCAGAGGGGGGGGGGGGGGGGTCATAGGGGTCATGACCCCCCCAGAAGCCTAGAGCAAAAGATAAACAGTCGTGTTTATTGGATTTACTTAGAAAACTTTTGGACAACTAGTCAATAGTTGGGCATCTTCTTATTTATAAACGCATTTTAACAGTTGTCTAAATATATCCTGTTATTGATATACTAATATCCCTTTAATCTTTCAATTTCATGGACTTTCATGGATACGTTCAATGAACATTTCATTAATTTCAAGAATAATTTTTCAATTCGTTCCTAGGCTTACATTTGGCGTTGCACGTATACTAATTTTAGAACTGGGTTTGGACATCCAATGGAAGTGTCTTAGTTAGACAATCGATGGAAAATATTTATAAATAAGGTTTTGGAGTTGGGCAGTTAGACATACTTAAAAATAGGTTAGCTGTAGTCCGAAATATTCCGAAAAAAAGTGTAGATGGATGTAAACGCAAAGAATTTTGATTTGTACATCTATGGGAACTTGATGTAATTTTTATCAAAGCTTGGAACTTTGCTCGCTGGTCTAACTGGGTTTGATCTAACGAAGTTTATTTTGTTAAAAATCTTGTTTAATTTACAACTTTATTATTTTAAGTAGATTTTGATATTATTTATGGTATCTCTGGATTCCGGAGACGGTACAATCATGCAATCTTCCTTGAAGCAGATATCGTGACAAAAATTAAGCTCTGTAGACTCCGGTGGGCAGGGCACCTAGCTCGCATGAGCGAAGAGGAACCTGATCGGAAAGTTCTTTGTGGTACATTCTATGGTAGACGACAGCGTGGTAGACCATGCTTGCGCTGGAGAGATGGCGTAGACCAGGACGCCCGGAGCCTTGGGGTGCGCAACTGGATGGCGGCGGCTCGAGACCGGGATGGGTGGAGAGGCTTGTTGAAGGAGGCCAGGACCGGACCCCGGTTGTCGAGCCGACGATGATGATGATCTCTGGATTAGAAACGGGTCTTGTGCGTTCTCCCAATTTTCGTTATTACAGTATGAATCCGTACATCGGATATACTCTCGGTAAGTAAACGGCGCGGGCGGTGGTTTGAGTAAGCTCTGTGATAAACTGCTGAAACTGATAGAATCACGGACGAATCTAGTAAATAAAAGTCGTGTGGCATAAGAGACCCCTTATCTCTAATCGGGTAGTGTTTTTGAGCACATTTGGGTATAATAAGAACCTTTTTTTTGCATGAGTCCCACTGGTCTGATATCTTCTTTCTTCTGTACGGCTTAATGTGATTGTATAGACTGGAAAAAAAAACAACATTCATTGTTTATACATGTCCACTTAAAAAAAACATTTTTACTAACCTAAGAAATTTTGATGATTCTAAAAATGAACTGAATTTTACCAAAAAAGTAGTTATGTCATTCAGGAAACTTTAAGATTTTATAGTCGTCTCGGTCTCGTTAACTTATTCTCGGCTCGGTATCGTCTTGGTTGGGGCATTTTTTGCATTTTTGAAGATGAAATATCAAACCAGAGTTTGAATCTAGAAACTGGCTTAGTATGTATAGGTATATTCATTGCAAAAATCAATTTTATAATTAAAAATTGCAATGTTTTAAATTTTTATCTTTTCTGCCAACATCACCTTTGTCAACGATACTATCGCTATCTAAAGTAAGTCCGATACTTTTCTCATCTCCCAGGAATTGCATGCGTTTTATATAATTTTGTTGGTGATTTGTCCTCGGGCAACGTGACCCCATCCAAACTGAAATCCTAGATCCGCGCCTGACAGTTATATGATTTTGAGAAGCCATTGTATCTTTGTGTTGCCGATGGCTCGCTATGATCAAGACAGGAAGTAGGTAGTGAAAGTATTTTTAAATTTAATTTCATACATCTAAATAGTGGACATACCTATCATTATTTTGCTAACTCAATTTTTTTGTGCGCACCAAATGATATTTATAAAAACCGTACTTATCATCTTTGGACCTAATAATTACAGTTATTTCTAGTGCTGATACAGCTATCATGTTAATATAAAGGGTCCGCCAAATAACTTCTTTTCTTTTTGAAAATGGCGCAAAACAGCTTCGGCTGTGTGGCACGTAGCGCCGTCCTGTTGAAATCAAATGTTGCCAATATCCTCCTCTTCAATTTTTGTGAACAAAAATTCGTTCAACATGGCCCGATAACGATCGCCATTGACTGTAACGGCCAACTCTTGCTCATTTTCGAAAAATTGCCCAATTATGCCTCTGGACCAAAATCCGCACCAAACAGTGACTCGTTTTGGGTGTATCGGCTTTTCAATGTATGCGTGCGGGTTTTCTGTGCCCCAAATGCGACAATTTTGCTTGTTTACTACCCGCCAAGATCAAAATGAGCTTCATCTGAAAAGATGATTTTTTTGGCAAAATCGGCATCTTCTCTAAGTCCATCGCAGGCCCACTTAGCGAAGCGTATAGACAACCATGTTCGTTCAGCGGAAGAATAAAACTAATTATCTGTCAAATCAGACATGAGCTAAGTGTTACCATTCACGAAATAAGCACTAGTTGAAAAAAAAACGTTAGATGGCGGACCCTTTAGAATGAAAATATAGCCAAAAAACATAATATTGGCAGTCTTAACAGAAAAAATTTATTTTTGGAGTTATCATGTTTATACCAAACACCACAGATATATTCCTATACTTAGTACAAATTCTTAGCTTATTCATCGTTTTTTTTTTTGTTGTTGTTTCATTTCAGTTATCGATCTTCCCTTGTTTCCAACAATTTGGACTGGTTTATCGAGCCCGTCTTTACAGTCTAGGATTTAAAGGATCTCAAATTAGTACAATTGTTAATGTTACCATGGCAGTATCAGCCCTCACAGGTATGCTCAAGCTGAAAAATAAAAACAATCTACTCCCATGCATAATATTCAACTTTTTTTTTTAATTTCAGGTCTTTTTAACGGAGCTCTGTTTCGACGATACAGTTTTCGAAAAGTTGCCATCGTGAGTGGATTATTTCTTTCAACTGGCATCTTTGCGACAGCCTTTTGTTCAACTTTATTACAGTACATAATCTTTTTCTCAATATTATTTGGTAAGCACTAGAAAATAGACTCGAGGCGGGAATTAAAATTTAGTTGTGATTTTATTTTTGATTCTATTTATATTAAAGGTTTCGGGCTTGGAATTAACATGTCAGCAACATCGCTTGCTGTGAATACCTACTTCCAACATAAGCGCCGACAAGCAACAGGATTCTCCTGGACGATAACAGGTCTGGGACCGATCGTTTTCCCGCACATAGTAACCTGGACCCTGGGTGCGTATGGTATTCGAGGGACGATTTTCATTTTAGGTGCAGTATCGCTAAATGCCGTTGCTGCCGCTCTAGTCCTACAACCTGTTCTATGGCATGTTAAGCCCCAGCCGAAGCCTGAGGCAGAAGCACTATCGCCTTCTGAACCAGAACACGAATGTAAGTACTGTTTGGCGAAAAAACGCAAGCGGAGTCTGTTTTCCAGCACCTATACCTTCAACGATGACGATGAAGATAGACCGGGTTTTGAAATAATCACAGAACCCTGCACTCCAATGCTTTCACGTGCCAACGATGGCTATTTCGGATCCAAGGTGTCACTAGCAACAGATGCAAACCAAGGTCCAAGGAAACTGCAGAGACATTTTTCCATCAATTCCCAGCGTGATCAGAAAAACTTTCGAAATGAGCCCTTCTCCAAGCCAAACTACTTCAATCTGGAAAAAGAAGAACAAGATCGATATCTCAGCAAAACGAACATCTTCTCGAAGTCGGGAAATGGAGAATTCAAGTGCACTTGTGCGGAGGAAAAAGTTCTTTTGCAAAAGCAAATAGCTGCTGAAAAGGAATTGGAAAAGGAAGGCACCATAGCAGAGGTGGAAAAACCTCTGACTTTCATGCAAAAAGCCGTTAGATTCTTCGACTTAGATCTGTTGAGAGATATCACATTTGTCAATTTGGTCTTTGGTATGGCTGTGATACTTTTTGGTGAAGCCAACTTTTCCGTACTCACTCCGTTTATACTGAACGATTTTAAGTTTGAAGATTCACAAATTTCCACTGCAATGTCCCTGATTGCCAGTATGGATCTTGCGGTAAGATTCTTAGCCCCATTCGCTTTGCAGAAGATCAAATTGGGCAATAAGATCATGTTTTCCTTTGGAATCATCTGCATATGCCTGGGAAGGTTCTTCATCACAATTGTCAAGACTCCTAAAGCCCTTATGTTTGTGGCATCCTTAGTTGGTATAGGCAAGGGTTTTCGGACAATATTCGCTCCGTTGATCCTTTCAAGCTATGTTCCCTTGAATAGGTTGCCTGCTGCATCGGGCCTTCAGCTGATCTGTAATGGAATCTTCACTTTTGCAATTGGCCCAGTTGTCGGTAAGTTAAAATTTTTCAAGACGTTCAAGTATCTTCCCTTAAGATGCGAATTTTTTTTAAGGTTTGATCACCGACGCTACAAGCTATAGAGGCTCTATTCATTTTATTAACGCTATGACATCTCTGGCGTTGTTCTCTTGGGCATCCGAAGCGACGTGTAGAAGAATTTTACATAAAAACAAGGAACGACAAGTCGAACAATCTTAACCAAAGGGAAGAAAACCTCTAAACATACCTTAGATGTTTAAGGCAACACATGAAAACCATCACTTTGACGAAATGGTCAACAAAAAAAAAATTACTTAGCGACATTTTCAACCATTTCCGCACATAAAAGTGCGGCACACAATTTTCGATTCGAACAGAACAAGCATTCTATGAGGGACATAATATTATTTCCACTTAAGTGTAACTTAAATTTTTTTAACTTAATTTTAGAATAAGTACGAACTTTGAAATATAAGTTTAAAATGTATGATAACTAATGCCTGAAGTTGTAGCTTTCTGTTTTTTTTTTAGATTTTAAGAGCAAAGGCAAGTGAAATATAGAAATTAAAACAATTAATGCAATTTATGGGCTTGTTACTCAATGAATATTTTTTGTAAATAAACATTTATACAATTGTAAATAAATTTATTGTTTTTTTTTTAATATTATTCAATTTTCATTCATTTCATTTATTATTTCAATCAAAATTTACAATGACACATTAAGATTTACATATATCTTTTAGAGCATCTAAATACATTTGACAAGATAAGGGGTTTACAAAAGAAAGAAAAAGAAAAGGGAACTATGTACATATGTAGATAAGATAGATTATTCAATAAATAATAAAGAAAAAGAAAGAAATTATGAAAGAATTCCAGAACTCAAGAATAGAATATATTTATATTATTATTTTAAATTTAATTTGAAAAGTGCAAAAATAGTTTCCTCCGAAATGTTGCAGGTGCAATAGTGCTTTGCAATTCATTAGGAAGTAAATTCCATAGACGAATTGCAGTTACGTAAAATGAGCGTTCTGCAGTACAGCGTGAGAAGCGTGGTAAGATTAGCTTTAAACCTCTCTGCGAGTGAGCAATGTTGAGAAATTCAATAAGATACCCAGGACTTCGATCATGGATAATATCATGAAGTCTCAAGAGAAGCCTGAATTTCAAGTAATCGTCAAGGTTTATACCCAATAAATTGTGACGTAATTGTGAAACACTATAACATCTAGGTATAGACTAAACAAACCGAACACAATCATTTAAAGCAACATTCAGTTTTCTCCTGCATACACAATCTAAAGCTGGATAAACACTTGAATTATAAGTAAAATCTTTAACATACGTGATGATTTCGTTATTAAGAATGACCGAAGGAAAATCAACAGGGTTAATCTCATCTCTAGCACATAACATAGCGACAGACTTGGATGGATTCAGAGTCATATGATTATCATTAGACCACATAAAGATTCGGTTGAGATCATCATTTAATCTAGCAATGCAGTCTTCCATTAGACCAATGGGACGAAAAATGTAAAGTATAACATCATCGGCATACAAATGTATCTGACTGTTGTAAATGAAATCTGGAAGGTCATTTATAAATAACGAAAACAACAATGGACCAAGTACCGAACCCTGGGGAATTCCAACATTGGTGGTAAAGAAATTCGAGGTACCAACCTCAGTTTTAATACGCTGAACTCTGTTAACTAAATAGCTGCGCAAAAGCTTAAGAGACGAATTTGAAAAATTGAACTTTGATTTGAGCTTAGAAACAAGAATAGAATGAACTATACAATCAAAGGCGTTAGAGAAATCTTAAAGAACGATGACTGCAAACTTGTCAGAGTCGAGCGCAAAGCGGATATCAGTTGTAACTTTGATAGCTGCAGATTCACAACTGTGCGAGCTGCGGAACCCGGATTGCCATTCAGATAGCATGAACTTAATGCTTGGTTGTAAGTCAGTAAATTCGCAATCAATATAATAACAAAGGGTGTTTTTTTAGCCGTGTAGTTTTCAAGAAGAAATAAAACGCATATTATTTAATGTTATGGCCAAGAATTCAGCTTTATTATAAAAATAAGGGTGTGCCATTATGTCTTAGAAAGGATTTCGGGAAAGTGGCCACCGCGGATGGCTCGAATAAATTCCAGCTGAGAGGCCCAACACCTCTAATTGTTGCGCGCGATGGCGGATGGACTCATTCGGCTCTTCTTCGATACTCTGCTCCACAGCAGCAATAACGTCTTCGGTACGCACTATACGGCGTCTCTGAGGATGCGCAGTATCCACTAGGGTAAACGTGGTGCGAAACCGATCCATGGTTGCTCGAATTAATGCGATTTTGCGATTATGTCTACCGAATATTGGACACAGCACGCTATGCGTCGCGCGAACCGAACCATTTTTTTGGTAATAAATTTGCACGATTTGCAAACATTGCTCAGGAGTAAGTCTATTTATTATGAAATGGCAAACCAAAGCATAAATCAAGTGACAGCTGTCAAAAAAAAACCAACTCCGAAAAAAGTATTGTCAGGTTGAAAACCACACTTCTAAAAAAAACACCCTTTAGTTAGTGTCCAAAAATATATATAGTCGATTTTGAATTTTTCAAAAATCAGTTGCTTGATATTTTGATCTGAAAAATGTTTTAAAGCATTGAATATCAAGATTGTAAAGGGTTTTTCAATAAGAGGTGTTATTTTGATATTCAAAGAAAAATGGCATTTTTTGAGATAAATGATCGGATGTTAATTTCATTATAAAGAGGAAGGTATGCCGTTAATAATGGAACACAACATCAGCCAAATGGCCGCCACGACCACGCTTACAGGACCATATCCTTTTCATGAAATTTTCCATAACCAAATCGCAAAGTGGCTGACCTATGTCCTCGATAGCCTCACGAATTCAATCTTTGAGGTCTTGAATCGACGCTGGGCTGTTGGCGTAGACCTTATCTTTCACGTGGCCCCAAAGGAAGAAGTCGCAAGGTGTTAAATCACAAGATCTTGGTGGCCAATTGTGATCACCTCTTCGAGAGATAACACGGTCCGGAAACATTTTCCGTAAAAGATCGATGGTTTCATTGCTTGTGTGGCACGTAGAGCCGTCTTGTTGAAAGTAAACGTTGTCCAGATCAATACCATCCAATTCCGGCCATAAAAAATCATTAATCATCTCTCGATAGCGCAATCCATTGACCGTAACTGTTGCTCCAGCCTCATTTTCGAAAAAGTAAGGTCCAATGACCCCGCCGGACCATAAACCGCACCAAACAGTCACGCGTTGAGGATGGAGAGATTTTTCAACAATAACTCTTGGGTTTTCCGAGCCCCAGATGCGACAGTTTTGCTTGTTGACGTAGCCTCCGAGGTGGAAATGGGCCTCATCAGTCAAGATGATTTTTCGATGAAATTCCGGATCATTTTCATGCATTTCAAGATTGTTGATGATCAGCCGGCTTGAGTTCTTGTGTTAACTGAACTTTATAAGCCTTAAGACCCAAGTCTTTATGCAAAATACGGTGTAATGACGTTTGTGGAATGCCTAATTCCAAAGAACGACGAGGAATGGACAAACCTGGGTTTTCTTCAACACTTTGGGCTACAACAGCAATATTCTCAGTTGTTCTTGAGCGACGTGCACGGGTTTTATTCTTCACATCACTAACTTGTCCCAACAGCTCGAATTTGTCCACCAATTTCTGTATTGCGGTCCGACAAGGTGCTTCACGACGACCCAAAAATGTTTTAGTTTTACGAACCGTCTCTGCCAAATTTTCACCCTTTTTATAATGAATTTTAATAATTTCAGTGCGTTGTTGAAGCGTGTATCGTTCCATTTTTATTAATGGCGTAGTTTCTACTTGTCAAATGTCAAAAAATGACAGCTTCAAAAGTGACAGCTAACGAAATAGCGGGCTATTCAAAATAACACCTTTTATTGGAAAACCCTTTATATCACAGATTTAATTAAATTCACAATAACTTTTAAATTGACAACTTCGATGTCGAATTGAAACTCCAAATAAATGTATTTATGATGACAGAACAAAAAGCTCATTTCACTATCGTCCTATATGGGTAATTCATTAAATTCAAGCGGTTTCAAAAATTACGATGTGATTTCCGAAAGTCAATAATTTCCTCATGTCATTACATTACCATGATTTTGAGTCTTTCGCAGTAAAACTTCCATCACACAGCAGCTGGTCATGATTTAACTAAAAATTCGTTACAGCGCTGGCATTCGTTTCGAACACTCGACCACAGAGCAATTTTACTGCCAGCAAAATCGATAGTAAATCTCTCTACCTTCAAACCTATTTGCAAAATTTCCCTATAATGTGTGTGTGCTTCATTCCTAGAGTGCCATTAAGGCAATCAAATTACGTATACGTACGAGTACACGCACTGACCAAACAGCTAGCCGAGCTCGTATAGGTATTTTCCTCACCGAAGTTGTTGTGTTTTGTCTTGTATCTATAATATCCCTTTGGTCAAAAACCATCACAGCCAATTAACTTTCAATTTCCGTATAATCAAGAATCCTTTTTGCTGGAACAAATTCCTCGCATCGCCGAAGCGAATGCGGACTGCGGCAGTGTGGCAGCGGAAGGTAGCTAGTGAAGACCAATTAATTTCCCTGCTCATGCGGTCTCCAAACTAAAGTAAACCAAGTTTGTTTGCATGGAATGGAATGGAGTGTGGCTGGAATTCTTTTATATCTATTAGATACTTGTGGCAGTTAATAAAACTCGTATATACGCCACGCCGCGCCGGCCGGGCAACGTTTACTTTATTTTATAATATCGACATCACATATACACGGCGGGAACATGGAAAAGATGTGTTGCTCTGGCATACGAGATCGATTAATCGGTTAACATATTTTGACATAGCTCGTAGCGTACACGAAAGGAAACACGACGACTCTGACGACGGACGCGCGCCGCCGACGGCTGCTGCTGCTTCTGCCGTCTGACATCAAGGCGAAGGCACATCATGATGGTTTGTCGAAGTTGGGTGTTAACCATATCTATTAATCTATGCTGATAGCATTGAAGATCCTAAGGAGACGAACATGTTATTGAGTTCAAAGAAAACATTCAAAATGTTAGGCATCCTAAGAAGCACCAAACAGGCACACAAGCCGCTTGCCAAAAGTACTTTGCATAGAAGCAAGTTTGATGGGTTGGCATTCAGCATTCCTGTTAAGAATTAATATTTTATAGTAATGTTTTTGAATAATTGTCATCCCTGAATTTACTTCGCTCTTTGCTTAACTTATTATGTACCTATATACTGATGTTGTACTGTATCATTCCAATGACACTCTTTAAACTAAGTACATACATCACAGTTTTTTTTTTGTAACAACTATTCTTATTATGTAATATACAGTTCATCTCGAGGCTTTAAACCGAACGGTCGTTTTTTTTCTTTTTTTTGCAACAGGTTATGGGCCCAGTTGCGTGCACATAAAAAAAAAAAAAAAAAAAAGGTTTTGTTCGGTCGGTTATGCACATGTGTAGTTTGAACGGTAGAATTTAGTTAATTATTTTAAATAAATTAAAATTAGTAAAATAACTAAACCTAGGTATACTGAGACGCAAACATTATTTTATATAGTAAGTTTTGCCGACGATTAGTGTGCGGACTACAGAATTGTGTATATTATTTTATATAGCCTTGGCAAATTTTTTTTTATCATGTCGAACAGTAATGATGAAATTAAAATTGAGAAGCTCATAAATGGTGACCAGTGGAATATTTGGAAATTCCAAATAAAAATCATCCTATGTTCTTCTGACCTACTAAAATATGTAACGGGGGAAGAATCAAGGCCAACAGCAGCTACTCCAGGGGTGAAGGTGGAAGAACTTCCCGTTAAATTAAAATTGTGGTCTCTTTTAGACAGCAAGGCGCAACGGGTAATTGTGACATCGGTGGGTCAACAGCCACTTCTTCACATTATCAATTGCAAGACCGCCAAAGACATGTGGGATAAACTTCACAGTGTATACGAACTAAAATCTAAGACCAGTATACACATGCTGCAGCAGCAGTTTTACAGCTTCATTAAAGACCCTCAAGATGATATTGCGATGCACATATCAAAGTTGCAGACTATTGTGCAGCAGTTAGCTGATGTAGGGGAAAGTGTTTCATCTTCCATGGTAATCACTAAAATACTTATGACTCTTCCACCTTCGTATAGTCATTTTTATAGTGCATGGGAATCGACAGCTTCCGATCAGCAGACACTCGAGAATCTAACCACTAGGCTTGTAATGGAAGAGGCTCGTATGAGCTCCAATAGTGGTTCTAGTGCAGGGGGTTCTAATGCTTTTGTTGCGAACAAGCAAAGTTCGTGGAAGAAGCCATCTAATAAAGGCAAGTCGCAGACAAAACCAGGGAAGTGTTTCATATGCAAGGAAAGAGGGCACTGGAAGAAGGACTGTCCCAAGAGAATGAAAGAAAGTGAGGGCTCTAGTGCTAAGCGAGGTAATGCGTTTATTTGCGAGGTTCTTCTGGCTCAAGGAGTTTCTGGAGATGAAGCATGGTTCCTAGATTCAGGTGCGAGTGATCATATGACCAGCAGAAAAGAATGGTTTGAAAATTATAAACAGTTTGAGAAGCCAGTTGTCGTTAGATTAGGGGATGGAAACACGATTAATGCTTTTGGGAAAGGGAATATTAATGTTCTGTCCTATAATAACTCTACTTGGGAAGAAAATTATTTAGCAGATGTCTTATATGTTCCCGAAATTCGTCTTAACTTATTTTCCCTTAATTGTGCGCTAGACAAAGGCTTAAAACTATTTTCGGATAGCTCAAAATGTGAGATTTATCGAGGTAATACATTGCTTGTAGTGGGAGTTCGACAGGCAAAACTATTCAAGTTGCTTATGAAGGTGATAAAAGGTTCTGAAAATGAAGTGTGTGCAAATGTGGTTGCTAGAGACAAAACACCTTTGCGTATTTGGCATGAAAGACTAGGGCACCAAAGTATAGCTCACGTAAGAAATGTTCTTAAGGCTAGAGACATTCCTTTTGGAGATGATGAGTCATTTTTTTGCGAGGATTGCGTCATTGGAAAGCAGCATCGGGCAGTTTTTAAACAAAGTCAAAATAAAGCGAGCTGTGTTGGAGAGTTGGTGCATTCAGATCTATGCGGTCCAATGCAAAAGAATTCCATTGGTGGTTCAAAGTATTTTTTGCTTTTTAAGGATGACTTTTCGCATTTCAGAAAAGTTTTCTTCATCAAAGAAAAGACTGAAGTGCAAGGCTTGATAAGAAAATTTTTGAGTTTGGTTGAAGCTGAGACCGGAGTGAAAGTTAAGGTCATACGAACAGATAATGGCCTTGAATTTACCAATAAAGGGGTTCAAAGCATTTTGACCCAGAATTGTGTACTACATCAAAAGACAGTGCCGTACACACCAGAGCAAAATGGTCGCGCAGAAAGAGAAATGAGGACCATAGTTGAGGCTGCAAGGACTATGATTCATGGCAGGAACCTGGACCTTAATCTCTGGGCTGAGGCAGTTAACACAGCTGTTTTTATTCTCAATTGTACTGGCACAAGTCCAGTGAAAGGTAAAACTCCCTTCGAGCTATGGTTTGGGAAACAGGCTGAAATAAGAAGCTTCAGAGTTTTTGGTGAAGATGTTTTTGCTCACGTTCCACATCAAAAACGTCGCAAATGGGATAAGAAGTCGAGGAAAGGAGTATTTGTCGGATACGAAGAGGGTGTGAAAGGTTTTAGAGTTCATTTTCCAGGAACTAATAGTATAGAAATCTGTAGAGATGTTGTTTTTAATGGCAATGGCCTTTCAAAACCTACAGAGTGTTCCATCTCAAAGTCGAATTGTCCTGAAAGTACACAATTTATATTGCGAGGCACAGATTCCAATGATGATCAAGGACAAATTGAGGCTGGTGGTGATGCTGGAGGCGGTACTGGTGGCGATACTGGTGGTGACGCTGGAGGTGATGCTGGTGGTGATGCTGGTGATAATGGTGGTGATGATGTGGGTGATGCTGGTGGTGGTGATAGTGACTTTGATGATGTTTTTGAAGAAGCTATTTGTGTTGATGAAAACGTTAAAAATGGTGAACAAGCTAGAAAAGAAAAAGTCGGCAAAAGTAAAGGCCTAGGAGAATCAACTTTAACTATGAAAGATCGCTTGAGAACTGAATCTTTTATACCAATGACTTTTGAGGAAGCAATTAATTGTGAAAACTCGAAAGAGTGGAGAGCATCTATGGACGAGGAAATTAATTCGCTAGACAAAAACGGAACTTGGAAATTGGTGCATCTACCTAAGGATCGTAAGATTGTTGACACAAAGTGGGTGTATCAAATAAAAAGTGCAACCGAAAATGAAGACAAACGATTTAAGGCCAGATTAGTGGCTCGTGGATTCAGTCAAAAGTTTGGTGTGGACTACTCTGAAACTTTTAGTCCCGTAGCTAAGTTTTCATCAATTCGAGCTATTTTGAGTATTGCAGCGTCAGAAAAATTACACCTTAAGCAATTTGACATTAAAACAGCCTTCTTAAATGGAGATATTAAAGAAGAAATTTTCGTTCGTCAGCCAAAGGGGTATGAAGACGGAACAGGTCGAGTTTGTAAGCTACAAAAAAGTTTGTATGGACTACGACAGGCTTCTAGGTGTTGGAATAAAACTTTTTCTAAGCTTTTAAAAGATTTTAGTTTAGTTCCTTGTGATGCTGATTCATGCGTTTACGTTACTCATCAAAATGGAAGAAAAATGATCCTGGGTATTTACATTGATGATGGTCTTGTAGCAGCAACTTCTAAAGATGACATTTTTAAGCTGTGTAAAAATCTGGAGCAAAATTTGGAGGTTAAAATTTTTCCTGCAAGACACTTTCTTGGTTTGGAAATAAGAAGGTTTTCCGACGGTTCTATTCATCTGAATCAATCGAAATATACTCGAAGATTGGTATCTAAATTTAATATGGATGATGCTGCTTCTATGGCATATCCTGCGGATACTTCGATCAATTCAGTTGGTGGTTTTTGTGAGGCAGCTGAGACAACAAAGTTCCCTTTTCGTCAAGCAGTGGGTAGCTTGATGTATCTTATGGTGGCAACAAGGCCAGACATATCGTATGCTGTTGGATGTGTCAGTCGTTATTTGGACAATCCAACTCAAGTTCACGTCAACATGGTGAAGCGAATCTTGCGCTACCTCAAGGGAACGGACGAATATGGTATATTTTTTAAAAGTACTAAATTTAAATTCTCTTGTTTTAGCGATGCAGACTATGCTGGAGACGTAGTTACAAGGCGTTCTACAAGTGGCTTTGTATTCATGATGGGTACTAGCTGCATTGCATGGGCTTCACAAAGACAACAATGTGTGGCCCTATCGACAACCGAAGCTGAGTTTGTAGCTGCTTGTCAGGCGGTAAAGGAATTGGTTTGGATTCAACAACTCTTAAAAGATTTGATCAGGGATCAAAGTGCTAAACCAGTATTGTTTGTTGACAACCAGGGTGCCATCAGACTCATTAAGAATCCCGAATTCCATAAGCGTACGAAGCATATTGATGTTCGATTCAATTTCATACGTGAAAAATACGAAGATGGGCTATTTGAATTGGAATACGTTTCAACCCAGAACCAAGTTGGAGATGTTTTCACAAAGGCTTTACCAAAAGACAAGTTTCAACGTTTTCGATTTATGATGGGAGTAGCTCCTCCTTTTGCTAATTAAATTGTAATTTTGTAAACTGAAATTATTTTTTTTTAATTTTTTTTGAACTTAAAAATGAAATATTTTTTTTTATCTTAAAACATTGTAAAAAGTGGGAGTGTTAAGAATTAATATTTTATAGTAATGTTTTTGAATAATTGTCATCCCTGAATTTACTTCGCTCTTTGCTTAACTTATTATGTACCTATATACTGATGTTGTACTGTATCATTCCAATGACACTCTTTAAACTAAGTACATACATCACAGTTTTTTTTTTGTAACAACTATTCTTATTATGTAATATACAGTTCATCTCGAGGCTTTAAACCGAACGGTCGTTTTTTTTCTTTTTTTTGCAACAATTCCAATTAATTTGTTTTTCATAAGGCAGTGCAAAATAGTGAAGGTTATGGATTATGTTGCACAAGGATTTCTATACTCATAGACCGATTAGATCAAATGATTCCAAATGACGATCAAAGAAAGTTGTTATAATTGCAAGTTGGTTTAATATTAACGTGATAGATGCAATAAATTATATTAATGTTTTTGAGCATCCCAAGCAGCACAAGCTATAGTTGGCACATTTTCAAGGAATTTATTTAGTCAAACATTCCCCTGCTGAAAGTATTCATACCCGAAATTATTTTACAATAGTCCTTCCAGAGAAGAAAAAATGCTAAGTTTTTCATTTTCTATGTTCCCCAAGGGGATCTTTATGAAATCCCGCAGATTACGAATATCTACCACAAAATCCCACAAGAAAGTACGCTGCGGGATTTTCAAAAGGTAGGTACTTTGTAAAAAAATACAAGTGGAAGAATTTTGATGGTGATTTCGAATAAAATAATACAATTGGAGGAATGTTGGTGATTTCGAATACAATATTTTTGTGAACTTCTGGACCTGGACAAAGGTGGTTCTGAACCTGGACAGAGATATGGATTTTTTTTTTTGAAAAAAAAAATATTAAAAAATAATTAACTTTTCTAAACTTTTTTTTTGGAAAAATTAAAAAAAAAAACATCTTTTTTCCTTAACTTTTTTTTGTTTTTGACAAAAAAAAAACTGAGATTTGTTTCTTTTTTGAAAAAAAAATTAAAAAAGAGTTCAATTTTAGTTGAAAACTGTTGACGTTGTTGCCTGCCAGGCGACTGAACAATGAACATACTCTAAGCGGAGCAATGAAGTTTCGTGAGCAGGATGACGACCCGAAAAAGGTAGTTAAAATCCTTACAATCCGCGCAGCAGGCCACCCAAGGTACTATTGCGCAAGAAAACTGTTGATAAGATGCCTGCCTGGCGACTGAACGGAGTTATATGCGAGCTGTTTAGAGAACCGAAAAAGGGAGTTAAAAAATCATTTTATTAATTTGTAAAACTAAGTTTATGTTAAATGTTTTGTTTCCAAGAAAAAATTTTTTTCCTTTGTCCAAGTTTCAGACCCACTTCCAGATTTTTTTTTTGAATTAGTAAAAAAGTTGTTTCCAAAAACAAGAAAAATTGTCCTTCCGTTGATGTTCTAAGCCCGCCTCCAGCACTTTTGTCCTGGTTCCTGGTCCACCTCCAGAACCTTGTTTCAGAAAAAAAATGTGTCCTTTGTCCAGAACCTCCCCCGTCAGACCCACTGCCATCGACCGACCAGATCCGGACACCCGACCATAGTCGTCGGCCCAGAAAAAATAGTAGTACAATCGAGTCACCAATTCCTATGGGAAAGAAAAATTGTATGCTCTGTCGCATTGTCGTAGATTCTGCGGCATTTTGTGATGCGGGATTTCGTACCCAACCCGTTCCAAGAGCTCTATCATGGAAATCACAACAATCATACCAAATTTGTTCTTATGTAATTACATTTTAAACAATTCAAAGAATAATTATCCCAGACAAATGTACAAAAAATCCCCGTATTTTTGTCAATTGACTTTGTATACCTGCAGCAATTCCTATGCCAAAATGTTGACTGAAGTTTTGCTGAAGCGTTAATTTTATTAAAAAAAACAATCGCTGGCAATGCAGGCAAAGCTGCGAAGAAATGTCATTTTTAAATTAATGTTGAGGCGTCCATTTTTTGGAAAATTGAGTTACATATTTATATGGTTTTGTGCTTATATTGTATTGTGTTCCCCGTACCTTTTAACGCTCATATCCTTTATTTGTAAAAAAATAATGATCAGATTTATTATTTGTTTCTTTTGAAAAGATGAAAAGTTTTATGCAATCCAATATAAATTCATAAATTCATATAACATAATTTAACTACTTATAGCTCCATTGCTGTTTCGTGTTATTGGTAAAACTGTTTCCCCATGCCGCAAGCACATGTTAATATAATGTTAAAATAACTTAAAATCTGTTTGAAAAGACTATCATGTTAATTATGACTCATCAATTCCGTTCTCATTCTCATATTAAAATCACACGGAGGTCCCGGTTAAATCAAAATGATACTCACTTTGAAATGAAAATGACCATCTCGTTAAAACAATAATTTCTGATCTGATGAAGTTTCATCGTCAATCACGAACTTCATCAAAATGAATCAATTCAATTCTTATTAAAGAAATAAATATTAAAGATTAAAGAAACTACAGAAAAGCTTACAGTCATTCTCCAAGAGTTTTTCTCGGTGCTTTTCATCTTACCCTAAGGCTTTCCATGAGCTGTTGCGCCACCAAACTGATTAATGCTGTTGCGTCGACAAATATAAGACAAGAAGCCTTGTCGCTTTTGTATTAGCAAATAGGAACATTGATATCTTAATTGATAGTCAGGCGGCAATTAAATCAATTGCTTCAATTGTCACAAAGTCTAAACTGATAGAATGTTGCCGCAATGAGTTAAAATAACTCAACGCATCAAATACAGTTACCCTTAGATGGGTCCCATCACATCGTGACATAAATGCAAACGAAATGGCGGATAAATTGGCCAAAGTAGCAGTAGGATCTTCTCTTGATCTAAGCCAAACTGAATCCTCGGTTTTCATGCCACTATAGAAGTAGAAAAAGGCAGAATCCACAAAGTTTTCCTCGAAGCCGCAAACGATAGATGGTCAGCAATTGATACTTGTCGGGTCTCTAGGAATCTATGGCCGAACCTTTCTAAGAAAAAGACAGACTTCCTTCTCGAACTATACAGACCTCAACTATCCCTTTTGGTTGGAATCCTTACAGGTCACAACTCAATGGGAACCCACATGCGAAGATTAGGCATCAACTAACTCATTTGACTTATACAGTGGGTTTTAAGATGAAGAGACGAAGGAGGGCTCCTATCACTTCCTTTGTGAATGCACTAGTTTAGCAAGAACCAGAAAAAAAGCCCTCGAAGAGTACTTCTTTGATGAACTGAATGACATCTCGTCTCTGCCACTAAGGAACATCCTGAAATTTATCAAGAGCTCCTCACCCATCCTCTTTCACCTCACCTACCCTGGGGATCACAATGGATCCATTGAGATCTGAGTGCGATGATGCGACTTGTCCGTTGGTCTGTGCGTCTGTGCGTCGGTGCGTCCACTGTAATTTGAGCTAGAGCTTAAACGGGTGAACCGATTTGCATGGAATTTGGTACAGAGCATTTTTATGTGATTCCCTAGAGGGGAAACTCGAATTTTTGTTTTAGCTCATCTAGAACGGGTAGCTGCCATATAAATATTTTGGTTTCTTCAAATTTTCTCAAAAACGGCTCTAACGATTTTGATTAAACTTCGTACCTGTAATAGCCAAGTCAATTTTAGGAAATTGCATTTCAGGTTTCTCTCAAAAAATTCACATAACGGAATTAGGTATTCCAGGTTTTTTGATAAAATGGTCTTATTTTATGGTTATTAGTGTATATCTTTGCCATGGTTTAACCGATTTTGTTATAATTTTGCAGTCTGATGCTTCTCAATAGTATAAACAATAATGAATTTAAAAATTAAAAAAAAAACACTTTTATAAACAAAAGAAAATCAAACAAAGAATCAATTTCTTAGCACTTTTGACTCTTTTTAATAAAGGTACATCATGCATCTTTAATGTGGGGTTACACACAGTATTTAACCACAAGAGCAAGTTCGTGCTATCAAGTCATGCATATTTTTTTATCTGCAAACTGATATTTCAAGCTTGTAGGCAAGTTATGAAATGGCTGCCGACGGTAACCATTATCGACTTTTTAAATAATCATCATCAATTTGTTGCTCAGGCTTCATTAATGTTCGCCTACCACCTCTCCTCTGTGGCATTTTTGTTGCTACACGACCGATAATAGTTTTGAAGATGAGAGTTATGAAACTTAATCTGTGAAATGTTGTTCTTTTCCAAATTCGGAATAACTATTTCTTCCGCACATCCCCATTAATAGTATGAAAGTTTTTGACACTCTTCAATAAAATTTGTGTATTACATTATGTATGTATTTGAATCCATTCGCACACATGAATGTTTGAGAATTGTAAGTCATCGCATTAGGCCCTGCGTCTCCTCCATGAGCTGTCAAGCGACCAAATTTATTTTTTTTATTTTAAACGTTACCCTGATTTATGGTGAATTATTTATGAAAATGAAGCCAACAAAATGTTCAGGAATTAAAAATTTATTATTCTTGTTTTTGATTTAAGAGAGCTTATTTATTTCCTCATATACGGTTATTAAAAACTACATAAATAGTTTCTTTTTTTTTAATTTATTCAACAACAGTTGTTAACTCTAACTCCTGGCAATTCAAAAGAACAAAACAAATCCCAAAACTATATCACATATTAAAGATAATCTATTTAACTACGAGTTAAATTTCAACACTTCATCTGCCTATATAAATAGCTACGCCTTGATTTCCTTTGTACTATACCTCGCAGACTCTTCTTATTTCCCTGTAATGAATCTTCGGAAAGGCTTAAACTGCCATCTTAATTCCATCTGTAATTTCCAGAAACGTGATTTCAGCTAAATTAACTCGCTCATAATTCTTTTGATCATTCACCCGCGGAGAAAATCTTCAACTTCAACTTTAATTCCTTAATGGTGTTTATCTTTCTATATTCAAGAAGTCTTCATTAATCCACTTAACATTTCCTCAAAGGATTTTCGTGTCACTCGACCCTTCTAAAAAAAAAAGAAAAATGTAGAATTAACTCAGACAATACCTATTCCGTATTTCTGTTCCATGAATCTGTCAAAACATGATTTACATTTGCTGCCTTTACCCGTTATTAGATAATATCTATATAATTTCAATCAATCTAAGGTACCTTCTCCACAAATAAGTCTCACAGTACCATGAGTTCTCTTTCAAATCATCATTTTGTCTATTTTTGAGCAGAACATTCAAAATTCATGTACAGTATGGATTAACACTTAAATTGCCTTGAATACTTTGATGAAACAATGTTGTAGGAGCACTTGTACGAACATACCATGTTTAACATCCGTTGAAATTATATCTTTCGGCGGCGGCAGGCGTCGGCGTGCGTCGGCCGTGTGCAGGAATTTACCACTATTTGTGCTGGGAAACATTCGAGATATTTGTATCCCTCTGGGGGAGTTTTCGAATACCTGGAGTGAAATTTCAGGAATTTACAATATACTTATACTCGTAGGAAGAGTACCATGTTGTCGCAGGCTTTTCACACACACCAAATATACAAAATCGATCGATATCTTTAAAAGCACGCACGTGGAGAAGAATATATCTTAAAGAGCCAAGCTGTTTAGTATTCGGTTTTCATTTCCATTGTGTGTTTCTTGGTAAAACAAATTTAAAAAAATACTGCTGCAATACAGAAACATTTATTTTCTACCAAAGCTGTAAAAATATCGGAGGGTAAACTTCAATAGGTGGACAGAGTAACTGCTAAAGCTGGACTCGAGACGATAATGATGATTTTTCTTAAAAAGGTCGTTTGAAAGTGATATTTTTTTTAAATGAACACCCACCTGAGAGTAAGAGTATAACTCTCAAAAGTTTACTATAGCAAAAGTACTCTCAAATGGCTAGGCAGCACCTTCAGTTTCAACGTAAGCCGCAAAACTCATAAAGGGTTTTTTTTTTAGACGTGTGGTTTTCAATCTGGCAATACTTTTTTCAGAGTTTATGTTTTTGACAGCTGTCACTTGATTTATGCTCAGTTTGGTTTGCCATTTTATAATGAAATAGACTTACTGTTGAACAACGCTTGCAAATCGTGCCCAAATGGGCCCAAAACAAGATTGCCGTTGATCCCAATTTTCATCAGCGAATTTTGTTAGCGATGAATATCATTTTTGGTTGAATGCGGGTACGTAAATAAGAAAAATTATCGTATTTGGAGTGATCATAATCCACAAGCCATTGTTGAGACGCCGTGCCGCGCCGTTACATCCTCAAAAAGTCACTGTTTCGTGTGCTCTATGGGCAGAGGGAATCATTGGTCCATATTTCTTCAAAAATGAAGCCGGCCATAATGTTACAGTGAATGGGGAACGCTATGGATGAGCCATCATTAATGACTTTTTCGTGCCTGAATTGGTTGATGTTGATGTGGACGACCTTTGGTTCCAACAAGACGGCACTAAATGCCATACAACCAACGAAACAATCAATTTATTGAAGGAAACTTTTTGTGAGCGCATTATCTCGCATCGTGGGCTTGTGGCGTAGCCTCCAAGATCGTGAGATTTAACACCGCTGGACTATTTTTTGTCGAGTTATGTGAAGTCGCTTGTCTACGCAGATAAACCCGAGACGATTGACGCCTTAGAAGAGAATATTCGGTATGCGTATTGCTGACATACGACCCCAATTGCTGCAAAAAGTAGTCGAAAATTGGGCCTCTCGGCTGGAATTTATTCGATCCAGCTGCGGCAGCCATTTGCTAGAAATCATTTTTAAAATATAATGAATGACAAACCTTGATCTTTATAATAAAGCTAAATTCTTGGCCATAACATTAAACTATATGCGTTTTTTTTTCTTCTTAAAAACGGCACGTCTAAAAAAACACCCTTTGTTAGCGCGGGATAATTTGAAGAAAAAAAATTCTGTTCAATTGGTCTAATTGTCCGTCACAAAATGGGGTCTGGTTCTTGAAAGTCTTACATCTGGAGATAGATATTCCAAAAATATTTAAAATAATAATACCTCAATCCTTTAGGGCAAAGTTGTAGGTTTAGTTTAATTTGTCTACAGCATTCCCGCATACCTTAAGTTCTCAAGCTCCAATTGTTTTCCCAGAAAGAGTATTATTTTCTTAAATGGTTTTTCATTTGGTCTGGATATACACACATGACTATGAAATTTACAATTTAAGTGTCATTCTGTCTGACGGCAACATAATAACACAACACTCCCACTACCACCTATGTGTATATGTACAATGCATACCTATACAACACTATATCACAAGCATTTGATTTATATTTTCCACTTGCCTTCCTATATAGTAGTTATAATTTAATGGTATGACATGGAAAGTGCGACGTTTCAAATTCTCCAAGGAGTGTCACCCAACTGCATACATTATTATTTTTGTCATCAGCAAAACCCTAAAGTCTATATAGTATAGAATTATGAAAACCTCATAAAAATTCAAATTGGAAAAACGAACTGCTGCACCCATCATCGATAATTCGATTTTATAGAATGAAAAATCAATGCTGTGTACCTACATAAAAATATCGAGTACCTACTTGAAGGAAAAAGGCTTTAAAATAAAAGTACTATAACGCACAAGCTCTACAGTCTACACACTACACCTCCATACAGTCTGCTGTGGAAATTTCAAAGAAGTGTGTTGTGCAAAAGGGTGTTTGGTTTTTGATTGATTTAAGAACCTTCGAAAGAGACAACATCAACTGTCAATAATTTTCAGATCTTTTGAGATAGATGTTCATCTAGTTATAACTGTTTTTATTTACATAAGGTTATATTTTTTTCGCAGATGATGACATTGGCGTAAAATTTTAGACGATTTAGTAAAGTGTTAAATCATTTTGCTAATTTTAACGAGTTTAACATTTACTAAAGTTAAAATCACCAGATTGCTGTTTTATCTTTTTAGCATAAATTACTAAATCCATAGTTATGTCACCTTGACAAAGCAAAACTTTAAAAAGGTGTTTGCTTACTTTTTTAGGCGCGTTCAGCTTGAGTTTCGTTAGAAAATAGGTTTAGTATGATACTTGTTAAAAAGTATTTACAACTAAGAACATTTTAATAAAGAGCTTAAAAGTTAGTAAAGTGTTAACTAGTATCATGCTAAAACCTTAACATTTTGCGCCAATATTAATTTTTTTGCCTCCAATCGCCAATACAAAAAGATTTCTTCTAATCCTGACACGAAAGGGCTACGTAAAAAGTTTACCTATATTTGCCTGCAAAACAAACATGCTCCAGTCAATTGCAGTACAGAAATTTTGGGATTGGGAGCTTAAGCAGGATTAGTAGGATAAGAATGTTTGCAAAGAAATTTCAAGTTCAAAGTGATAAAAACTGACAGCTTGGTGTTTCTAACATTTATTGTTACAAATGTAAACTTTTTTCGAAACATCCGACTTTGCTAAACGCACGCTAAACATTTGTATCCAGCACGTTTGGGTCGAATGGATTTGTTTATCGTGAAAATGACGAAAATGAGTCTTAAACTAAAGGGTTTTCCAATAAGAGGTGTTATTTTGAATAGCCCGCTATTGCGGTAGCTGTCACTTTTGAAGCTGTCATTTTTTGACATTTGACAAGTAGAAACTACGCCATTAATAAAAATGGAACGATACATGCTTCAACAACGCATTGAAATTATTAAAATTCACTATAAAAATGGTGAAAATTTGGCAGAGACGGTTCGTAAAACTAAAACATTTTTGGGTCGTCGTGAAGCACCTTGTCGGACCGCAATACAGAAATTGGTGGACAAATTCGAGCTGTTGGGACAAGTTAGTGATGTGAAGAATAAAACCCGTGCACGTCGCTCAAGAACAACTGAGAATATTGCTGTTGTAGCCCAAAGTGTTGAAGAAAACCCAGGTTTGTCCATTCCTCGTCGTTCTTTGGAATTAGGCATTCCACAAACGTCATTACACCGTATTTTGCATAAAGACTTGGGTCTTAAGGCTTATAAAGTTCAGTTAACACAAGAACTCAAGCCGGCTGATCATCAACAATCTTGAAATGCATGAAAATGATCCGGAATTTCATCGAAAAATCATCTTGACTGATGAGGCCCATTTCCACCTCGGAGGCTACGTCAACAAGCAAAACTGTCGCATCTGGGGCTCGGAAAACCCAAGAGTTATTGTTGAAAAATCTCTCCATCCTCAACGCGTGACTGTTTGGTGCGGTTTATGGTCCGGCGGGGTCATTGGACCTTACTTTTTCGAAAATGAGGCTGGAGCAACAGTTACGGTCAATGGATTGCGCTATCGAGAGATGATTAATGATTTTTTATGGCCGGAATTGGATGGTATTGATCTGGACAACGTTTACTTTCAACAAGACGGCTCTACGTGCCACACAAACAATGAAACCATCGATCTTTTATGGGAAATGTTTCCGGACCGTGTTATCTCTCGAAGAGGTGATCACAATTGGCCACCGAGATCTTGTGATTTAACACCTTGCGACTTCTTCCTTTGGGGCCACGTGAAAGATAAGGTCTACGCCAACAGCCCAGCGTCGATTCAAGACTTCAAAGATGGAATTCGTGAGGCTATCGAGGACATTGGGCGCCACTTTGCGATTTGGTTATGGAAAATTTCATGAAAAGGATATGGTCCTGTAAGCGTGGTCGTGGTGGCTATTTGGCTGATGTTGTGTTTCATTATTAACGGCATACCTTTCTCTTTATAATGAAATAAACATCCGATCATTTATCTCAAAAAATGCTATTTTTCTTTGAATATCAAAATAACACCTCTTATTGGAAAACCCTTTATTATACTACGTTTTCACCAAGAGATAGTCCAGGATTTAAGGTACTTTTTTTCCACGAACTGTCACTGTTTTAGGCGTGTTCAGTTGTAGTTTATTTAGAATATAGGTTCAGTAAGATACTACTTAAGAATTGTTTAAGAACAGAACATTTTATTAAATAGCTTTATAGTTAGAAAATTGTTAAGGAGTGTCATACTATGCAATACCATAACATCAAACTGTTTAAAAATTTGTTTTCTTTTAGTTTATACACATCAAATAAAATAGCTAAAAGTGTTTGATTAATATTATTTGATATATTTGTGCAATTTTTTCGTTTATCTTTTCCACTGTATTAATTTAGGCTCTTTTGGCCTATTTGTAAAAAATGCGAATAAAAACAACTTCCTATTACATTATTTTCCCAACGTTTCGTAAGTAATCCTTACTTCTTCAGGGGTTATATTTATTTCAATTGTTCAAAAATTACATAATTTGCTTCTTAAACCTAGTATTGCATCTTTCCAGAGACGGCACTGACACAAACTTTAACATAAAAAACAATTTTAATTATAATTTATGAACAATCAGTTAAAAACAATTCAAATTCCAAATAAACAAAACAATGACACTTATAACGGGTGATTTTTAAGCTGGTTTGGTTTTGGCAACACTGGTTTTGACAGCTGACGTGTGTTTAGTACCTTGTGTCACTGTCAAACAGCTTCAGTTTGGTTTGCAATTTAACCATGGATCGTCTTACAAATGAACAACGCTTGCAAATTATTGAATTTTACTATCAAAATTCGTGCTCGGTTCGAAATGTTCATCGCGCGCTGCTTGTGTTCAGCGATGAGGCTCATTTTTGGTTGAATGGGTACGTAAATAAGCAAAATTGCCGCATTTGGAGTGAAGATCAGCCAGAAGCATTGCAACAGCTACCAATGCATCCCGAAAAAGCCACTGTTTGGTGCGGTTTATGGGCCGGCGGCATTATTGGGCCTATTTCTTCAAAGATGATGCGAATCGCAGCGTTACTGTCAATGGTGAACGCTACCGAGCGATGAAAACAAACTTTTTTTTGCCCGAAATGGAAGTTCTTGACTTGCATGATATGTGGTTTCAACAAGACGGTGCCACATGCCACACAGCACGCGAAACAATGGCGCAATTGCGAGGCGAGTTTGGTGAACAGTTAATTTCATGTTTCGGGCCGGTCAATTGGCCGCCTAGATCGTGCGATTTGACACCATTAGATTATTTTTTGTGGGGGTATGTCAAGGCTAATGTCTATAGGGACAAGCCCGCTTCGATTGACGCACTGGAAGCCAACATCCATGCATTCATTCGTGAGATACCGGCCGATATGTGTGAAAGAGTATGCCAAAATTGGACTCAGCGGATGGGCTACCTGAGACGCAGCCGTGGTCAACATTTGCATGAAATTATCTTTAAACATTAAATTGCAAGGTTTAAACTATCGATTCAAATAAATATTTCATTCATTTTTTCGAATTTTTTGTGTTTTTTTTTTAAAAAAAGTTCTAAACCTCTTAAAAAATCACCCGTTATCACAGCTGGGCTCAGGTACTTTAATCAGATTGCTTTAGCATAGCTTTTCAAGATTATAATTAAAATTTTTTTTTATGTTAAAGTTTGTGTCAGTGCCGGCTCTGGAAAGATGCAATACTAGGTTTAAGAAGCAAATTATGTAATTTTTGAACAATTGAAATAAATATAACCCCTGAAGAAGTAAGGATTACTTAGGAAACGTTGCGAAAATAATGGTGTTTGATTAATGTTTTTGAAAAATATACAAATAAATATAACTTATTTAAAAAAAAAAAAAACCATTTCCCCTGGCGGGCAAAAATATTCTCACCTTCAATGTATGCTTTAGAGAGCTTTTACTGTATATTCGTTGAAATATTGTACCTTCCTACTTTATATCGTAAGTTAAAAGTTTTAAACAATGTTACATACATATAATAATTTTTTGAGATATTTTGGAAGTTTGATAAATTGACTGTTTTATTTTTTGTTTTCTCAAACCTTCAACTTTGTTTTCCAATGCTGATGGTGTGCTCAACAATTAGAAGTAGGTATTTTAGCTTAAATACTCCTTTAAATAATGCGTGCAGTCGTGTTAAATTTCATTCCTGAGAATTAGTTAGAACTGTTGGCCGAAATACCTGAGCTTAATTAACTTTATGGATTTTATACAGTGGAAACCTGAAGTTTTGGCTCGGTCATTCATTTATCGTAAACGGATTTAAATCAAATTTCAGGTAAAAAATTGAAAAATAATTCTTGATGATTCTTCTTCCGATAACTATCGCTTTTAACAACTACTGCAGATTTTGAAACACTTTTGTTGATTTCTTGTTTCTTCTAACTTGAACCTAAGGACAGATGAGTGTGATTTGAAAAGTTCCGACATTGAGGTGGGAATACATGATACAAGACGGTTTACACGATATGGTAATTAGGTATGTAGGTAGGTACCTAAACCTTTGTTTTTCTTTTCGAAATTTCATGTTATTCCAATCTAATGCCAATTGCAATCTTCTTAACCTGATAGGTTCGTAGTAGCATTTGCTCACTTCTCAAATAAAGGAACGCGCATAATTTTCTTTAATCTTCGAAATTAAATTATGAAAAACTTTTCACTTGATCAATTTTTTTAACAGTAAATCGATGATCTACATCATCACGAATTCATGTATACATGACAATTTCTTGAGTTAAAACAATTGTTAAAAAAAGAGACCTTGACATTCGTTAGTCTTCACATCTTCAGAATCAACTTCTGTTGTCTTTCCTGTTCCGACTCTTTGGAAATTTTGTTTCTCAAATAAATTCTGGGTGAAATTGTTTTCGTAGTAATAAACGCCATAACTCAGAAAAATAAGACTTTCTCTTCGTAAAAACTCCCACAAGACAATTCCGAATTTTGGTGGAGTAGGTGTACCTTACCTATATTAAGGATTGAGAAATATGAGTTCTATTTAATAACATCAACATTGCTATAATTATCAAATCAAGTTTAAAATTCAAGAATCTCATATCACACTTAAAAGAAACACCCTTTATCATTGGGAACATCGGCAAGAAGATTGACCATATATACATAGATATGCAAATCATGAACATTCAATCTAAGTTTATAAACAGAGTTGATATTCAAAAACGTCTAGCCGTGATTTTTTATAGCCGAATTTTATCGTTTCCAGTGCACCCTGTTCTTTGTACTTCTAACACCTGTTATCACTACAACAACCAAATCTTTAGGCAAGTTATAGACCTATTTGATTGTTTTGATAGAAGCTAATGACTTCCTTTCTCTCCATTCACTTCGGCCTCATGAAAATCTATTAAACAAAATTAAGCTACTCCTTTGGTGGCCATATATGGAAAATCTTCTAACACGCCGCCGTATCACGACACGCCTTTGAGTAAAAGTCGTCCTAGCGCCATCTAGCTAATTTCTTTTGTTTTTCTTTTGTCTGTAATACAAGTTGCCGATATTCCGCATTCGATTGATGCTGCCGATCTCAATAAATTGCCGACCATTATCTCAATCTGTTCGAGCATATCATCGCATCTCCGCGTCGCCAAGGGTGTGTTTTTCCATAACATATTTGGATTGCAGGCTTTATTGTCGTGTATAGTCAGTCTGCGCATTGTCATTAGGTTCATTGAAGGAAGAAGCCTCCGTCGCAGTGATAATCATTTTGTTTGGGCGTTGATTCATGTAGGCGGTTCTTAGATATTTTTGACCTTTTTTGTTTTAGACGCATATTGCAAAGGTGTAGGAACGATTATAATAATTGTAGCCTCAGATTTGATAGTACATCACCGATGACCACAAAAATAGATAAGACGGTCCCAGAAGGGAAGTGAAAACAAGGTTTAAATCGATAAAACTGTTGGTACTAAATGATACCAATTATATGCATAAACCAGAAACTTCCCGAAAAGCTGAGGAGCAGGTAATTTTTTCTCAGGAACGACTAAGATTATAACTATTGTTTTAAAGTGAGGCGTCCTAAAGCACGGTATGGGTAGATAATACAAAAAAAAAAAGCGAATGGAAGATGGAAGTATCATGACAAAAGTGACGTCACACCATGGCATGGGAAGAGATAACAAAAATTAAATCAAAATCGAGAAAAGTTGTTTGCTTTGAGGTTTGGCAAGAACAATAGTTTCACTGTTGAGAGAGACCTTAACTCTTTATAAGAAATAAGTCAATCAGCTTTATTCTGCTAAACGATTCGATCGAATCTTTCGATTCACGTGAATATTTTATTCAATTTTCTTCAAATCATTTATTTAAAACTTATGTCTTTCGAATGCAAATCTTAACCAGTTCTTTATTTTTAAAATTCTAAAGAGAATTTCATTGCATTCAACTTATTTTTATCGCAATTAATAGGCATTATGGAACAATCATTTCCTTCCCGCTGATAGCAGAATGCCAATGTTCACGCGGACGTTTAGCAGAATAGGGCTGAATATATTCATATTTCGGAGCCTATAACTTAAGTTGTAATATAAGTTGGCGTACCAACTTTTATGTCGGTATGTAAACATTGAATAACTTTGACATTATTTATCAACCGATTGACTTAAGTAGACATGTTTTTGAAACGTCAATTCAGTACCTACAATTTTAACTATGAGCATAACACCAAACTGTACATTGAAAATAGTCGTTGAGTTGTGTTAATTTAACGTGCATATCGTCGAAAATATCGTGTCCAACAAGCACCATCTGACAACACTATTCGTCGTTTTGTGTCGAATTTTTGTTGGACACGGTACAGTGGGAGATTGTCGACATGCCATTCATCAACGCCCAAGACGTTCCAATGAACCGGTTGAAGTGGTAAGAGAGAGTGTTGCCGAGGACCCAAGTGTGCTCTATCGTCACCGCGCTCATCATTTTGGCGTCAGTGGATCCACCTTGCGGCGCATTTCAAAGGACGATTTGCATTTGTTTCCGTAAGTAACACCCGAATATCCGGATACTTATGAATTAGACAATTGAAATCCGAGAATATCCAAATAGATTCGGATAGTAACGGATTTCCGGATAGGATAGTTAAATGAGACAACTATATGCATAGTCTTGGATACCCGGATCGAGATTTAGATCCGGGGATGCAGTTTGATTTATAAAGGGTGTTTTTTTTAGAGGTATAGAACTTTGAAATAGAATAAAACATAAAGATAATTTTTTTAAATTGACATAAAATTTAATTATGGCCGTATATCGGCATCAATAACCCGGCGAATGTTGTCCTCCAAGTGGTCAATCGTTTCGGACTTATCGGCGTAGACTAGCGACTTCACATATCCCCACAGAAAATAGTGAAGCGGCGTTAAATCGCACGATCTGCGTTGTTCAGACGGCAGTCTATTCATGTTGAAATGCCAAACCAAACTAAAAATAAATCATTTGACAACTCACAAAATGGCCGCCAGTTGAAATAGTGTTGCCAACTTAACGTTCTATACCTCCAAAAAAAGTAATAGGTAAAGGAGAGGTCAAAACAGGAATTTTTGAAACGTTTTTGCCAAGTTTCATGTCAGTAAGATTATAGTTTGGGTCCAGGTATCCAACACTATCCGTATAAGTAGTGTCAGATTTCGGATCTGGATCCCAATATGCAAAACTATCCGGATAGTTCGGATATCTTTTCCTGGATCCGTTTCAGATATCCAAAACTGTTTTGGATATCCGAAATATCCGGATACTTTGAAGCTCTAGTATAAAGTGCAATTGACTCAAAGAATATTGCCGTTCACGTCGTTTAGAATACAGCCAAACCAGTCACATACCTACAATGATGGTGCGACCCAAACCAAAATCATTTGGCTCTTCGGGCGGACTTACTTTTTCTTTGATCTCAAATCTGGTAAAAATTCATGTTCATAATTTAAATTATGTAGGTATACCTAAAACATCAGAGAGCGGTCATTTGTAATGGAGGTAGAGGTAGGTTCCTTACCCCCAAAATCTAATAAAACCTTTAATTAAAAGTACCTATTTGTTTGTCATTTTAATTAAAACAATACAAAAATAAAAGTAGAAAATCTTCTCGTAAGCAAATTAAAATTTATCAGATTAGTATTTTTATTTATTCCATTTACCAAGATTCATACAAGTCAACAATTCATCCAAAACGTATAAAAGTTAATAAACAAATCCATTAATTTCACGATCCGCAATTTATAACTGAACTCATACAAAAGATAGATCTTATCTTATTTCTTTCAATCACATTCCAGTTTTTATTTAAAATCTGTATCTCGATTAAACTGTCACAACACCTGACAAAAAAGATTTCTTATTCTTCAATATCAATAAAGATAGGAAGGTTATTGTAGCAACCTCGTAGCTCGTATAGGTATACCTAGAATACCTACCGCAAACCCCAAACAGGCAAACACCCTTCAAGCTGTTTCTTTTTTTTTAAGATTCTTTTTCCCTATCAAGATATAAGATACACACACAATCCGTTGACCCAAAATATGCCCCAGAAAAAACAATAAAACAAACTCTTATCCATTATTTTGTTATTATAATATTCTTTTCCTTGATTTTGCGCTCTTGTAATGAAATCTGCAACAGGTTGTCAGTTGTCACCTTGACAATCTCGAGACATCGGATATGGATATCCATATCGGTCGCTAACTCCCACAATCCCACAACACAACAACTACTGTCACTCACACTCTATCAAACAACCCAGGTTTGAGTAGAAATCAATCGCGCAAGACACACGTCGGCGCAACGCCAATAAAACAGTGTCAACTCAAAAAAAGTTAACAACAACAAAAAAAAAAAAAAAAAAAACAACAAGAGGAAAAACCATGTGTGCTTTGAGTGTAATTGAAAAACAAACTCAAACAAACCATAACACTCACTCAATCTTTATTGCTTTTTTGTTAATGTCAGAAGAGAGGCAGAGGTTGAAAAAATAACCAACACTCCAACTCCGACTCGATTGAATCGAATAAATTGTTCCTTCAGCTTCTTCGTTCGTCGTAATCGTAATAATTAGTATTTAGTATGAGTTCAGAAATGGTCCGGGAAAGCTGCGTGTTCGAGATTGGGTTCCGGGATAAATAGTGTGATGATGTAACAACAAATTCTAAGATTTCTGAAAAATTCTTTTTGGGATTTATTTATTGTTTTTTTTTTTAAGTTTTTAATTTGTAATTATTTTCTGTTTTTGAATTCTTAATTTATTATAATCGAAAACAAGAGTAAGAACAAAATAATAATAACAAAAAAAAAAGAATCTCTGTGGTTACGTTTGCGGTGTTGGGAATAATAAAAATTGGATTTCGGTTTTACACTTCACCTCCTCGGGCGGTTGACAAGTGCAGCAAAGCATCAAGGTGCGTTTTCCCTTGAACTTGGCATCATCACGTTAGTTCTTCGGTTTGTCGGTGTGGTGGTCTGCATAGCTTTTTATATTTTTTTTGGCAAAATTGTATCGAATCCGTTGGCAAGGAGGGATTGAGGCTTGGGGGCGTCAGGAAGTGTTCGGTTTTGTGGTGAAATCAGTGGTGTTTGTTTGTTACGCTTCTTTGATGAAATGTGTTATAAACTAGTGCTGTTTTATTTTTGTTTTGATGTTGAAAATTTAAAAGCGTCAGAAAGCCCATCAATATTGTTTAAAGGATTATATAAAAAAAAATATCAACGTCGTGCTTGATGACGTTTGAGTGATTAATTGTATTGCTCTTGTTTATTTACCTACCTACCTACATACGCAGATACATACACCTTCGATCGATTTGTTTTTTTTGTTTTTCATTGTTGGCAGTGATTAGGAATTACAAGTATTGATCCTGATAAGAAGGGCAATAACTTAAAGCCGAACAACACATACAAGAGTGGCGATTCTGTCGAGTAGAGGCAATCTTTTGTAAGTTTATTATTATTATTTTTATTTTTTGTGATTGATGTGTCCATCCAACATGCCTATCTTCTATCTTATTAATTAAATGATTAAGTGGTTTGTGGTTACATTTATTGATAATGCAATAATTATATTTAATAAGTTGATTAATTGTTATGTAGGTAGGTATATGTACATTTATGTCACTCAGGCAAATATTGTTGATAAGGGACTTTTAACGTCTTATGTATTTTTATATGATATTTAGTTTTGAGTAAATAATTGGTAGGTACCTACTCCGGATTCTTTGTTAGCATATGCTTGACGAGAAGAGTTAACGTTCGAAATATCAAATACCTATACTTCAAGCGTGTATCCAAGTATACAATTAGCCTAAACTGAAACGTCGTCATACCTGTGTAGTTTTGAAAACAAATCTTATTGTAGAATTGAATTTAACTTTAAGTTCCCCACTTGGACTTACTTACTATCCGAACTATCAAAAACTTTCACTTTCGAATTTTGTTTGTTAAAAGTCCCTTCTTACGGAAAGACTTCGTTAAGATCGGTAGGTGTACTTATTAATGCATAATAGAGGTACCTATGTAGGTATATTTTGGTTAAATCATATTGTCAGTTTTCCGTCAAAACCTCGTTGGTGCAAAAATGCCATTTAAATATATTTCAGATAAAACAAAATTACTTAATACAAATATCAATGCTTCGTTACTGTTTTAAGGTTTAACAACATTTAAGACTTCTATGCAAAAAGTGAAAAATAAAACATGGTGTGAGGAATCGAAAAAGCGTTGGAAAAATTGTGTTCGATCTGTCATTTCAGATTGATTTGACAGATAAAACACAATTTATTTGCACACATAGGCATCTCCAGAGAATGTTTTTCACTTTTCAACTTTGTGACAAGTGTTGTGATTTCTTTTTGTTCTCTCCACAAGTTTCAAAACTTCTATTTCTAGATTCTTAGAATTTCATTTGACATCAAGGTGATAATGCTCCTTGCAGGACATGTTTCTCCTGACTCCAATGCCAAGGTTTACATTTTTTTTTTTTGTTAACTATGTGCTACTTCTATATGGGAGTAGTTGGGTATTATAATAGACACATCACCGCAGAATAAGTTAATAATTAACATTGAAAACAATAAAGGGCCTGGCAGTGAACCTTGAAGGACACCTTTTTGAGATTCAGGAATTCTTTGAATAATAAAACTGGTTGAAGATAAATCTAATCTAAGAATAAAAGTGGCCGAATTACCGATATCAGTAAGGAAATTGGCAATTACTGCATAAGGTATCGAGCTCAGTATCGCATATCGAATTCGATTTTTGACATTTGATTGAAGCGTTTAGTTTAAGAAGGATATTTGTATAGTTTTTAGATATATGTATGCAAGAATTCAAGTTGCATTAAATTCCTTTATACTATTTTTTCTTGCTCTATAGGACAAGCATTAATTTCGTGTAAATGAAATTTCGAAGCTGTAATCAAAATGAACACTGCCCTGATCGAGTATTCCGGAAAATTGGGTTTCGTCATGCCATCCGCCGGTTTGTTAGCCTGTCCGTGCACTGTAATATGAACTTGTGGACATTATGTATTTGCTTCAAATACAATAGTAAAGAGCATTTTAATGTGATTCCCTAGAAGGAATATTTGAATTTTTATTTTATATCACCTAGAACTGGTAGCTGCCATTAGGTACAACATTTTAAATTTTTATTTTCTCGGAAACGGCTCTTACGTTTTTAATAAAACTTCATATTTGTAATAAACCAAATTGATTGTAAGAAAACTGCGTTTTAGGTTTTTGGCAAAACATTCACATAACGGAAATTGATGCATTTCTGTTTTTGGTTGTTGAGAAAATAGTGTCATATTTTTTGCGGTTATTGAGGTAATATCTTTTTTTGAGAGTTAGATCGATTTTGTTTTAAATTTTGTAGTCTGGTGCTTTTAAATAGTGGAAACAATATTTTTTTTTTTATTTTAGAAATTATTTTTTTTTTAGTTAATACAAATCAATCGAACAAAATATCCATTTATTTCGTGATTTTGACATTTTTTTTTTAAATATTTTCTCGTAGAGGTGTTATTAAATTATTTATCCATTAACTTAAATCTTCAATGTGTTGTTATCTATACTTAACAGTTGTTGTTAATCCAAAGAGAAAGTTCGTGTGATCCAGTCATGCCTTTTTTTTCGTTGCGTGTTTTTTTACGTCTGACAGAAATAAAAAGAACCTTAACATACGACATGTTTGAACTCCAGTTTATCGTTAAGACATGGGCGAATTTAAGACGAGAAGAGAACATTTCAATATCTTTAAAACATTAATAAAACAACATTAACAAAATTCAAGAATTACGTCAAAGGAGAACAATTTCTAGAGAAAATAAGCAAATCATGACTATGGCAATCGACAGCTTCTGTTCAACTTTACTTTTACTGAAAGTGAAACAGGGAACCATACACAACCACCCTATCAAGGCCATACGTTGTTGACTACGTAAGTGAATCCAATACGGACTAGTTTGTTTCAAGGGGTTCTTCAGATTGTTGTCACTGAACATGCCCAATAACCTACTATGCAGATTTTCGTAACGTAAAGTGCTACTTCGTAAGATGAGACCTCGTAAAGTTGCACAGATGAAATCCACCTACCGCCGCGCCGGCATAGATGTTTACACATCAAAAAACCACGATCGGACGGAACACATCGGCAGCTCTAATCGGAGCTCTTAGATTTATTAATGAAACGCACTTGAGCACTAAATTGTCATTCAACATTCATGATCTGATCAGTAATCTGTCAAAAACCACGAAAATTGTATGAAGATAACCACGCTGAGCTTTATACTCAGTTTGCTCGGTCATCTTATTTTGAGCTCATGCAGCCCAATCCGAGTCCGAGCGGATTTGCGCTCTAATAATATGTCTGCGCTAAAGAAAAACAAACACTGTTCTTTTTTTGACAGCTCAGCTCAGTGCTAAGATCTAAAAAAAAAAAAACGTTATAGTGGTGTGGATAGTGGAGTATATTGAATTTCGAGTTTCAATTGAATTGAAATTGAAGACGGTACATGGTACTATGGTAGTTGTGTTTATAGTGAGGCTCTAATTGACAAAAAAAAAAACCCTTTAAGAGAGAACCCAATGTCACTCAGTTTGAGTGAAGATTAAGCATTCTTGCAATGAGTCACGACACGACTCAAGAAACTCAAGAATCACGATTGCTTTCAACATGTTCCATGTTGTTGATCATGATCACCCAGTTAAAGAACAATACACTCATCGGCATCATTCCGTTGTTGTTGTTTTTACTACGAGAAACGAGAGGACTTTGACCTGAAGACGGAATGAATAGAGGGCGCAGAGAGCAGGGAGGAGGCGAATTTATTGTTTGACATACATATTTTTGTTTACTATTTATATTGTTTACGTTTTCGGTGACAGACGGTTTCAGGTTTCGGCGCTAAGCTTATCACATTGAAGTGAATCAACTTCGAGTTCTAGACAGACGTTTGTGGTTTACGGAAAGTTTGTTTATTTTTTTTGTTGCAAATCCATATTTATTTTATTAAGTTTTTTGTCCATTTTCTGTTCCAAACTTTAAGTCGAGCAATATTAGGCTCTGGGAACTTAGATATACGAGTAACACCATATTTCCATATTGTACATAATCTAAAAAAAAAAATAGTTTATCACCTGAAAGGTCTTATTGGCTTCATAAATGGTCAACAAGTTTCAGTTATTGGTCAGCCACAGATTGATGGTCGTTTAATGTGTTCACTAAGACCTTTCAGACGATATATTATACATAATATGTACAGAGAAACTTCCTATTGCAGACAACTCCCTTAAGCGGACAATCTCCTAAAGCGGACAAATTCTCACGACCGTCGATCTTGAATTTAATTACCACCATACATTATATGATCCCCTAAGCGGACACCTGTAACCCGGACGTGGACAAGAATATCAGCCGTGGTTTTTTAAATTTAATTCTTTTATAGGCGGACAAAAACTTTATTTAATTTGTAAATTTAAGAAAATAAAGGGTGTTTTTCTTAGACGTGTGGTTTTCAAGAAGAAATATAATTTAATGTTGTATCGAAGAATTTAGCTCAATTATAAATATTAGGGTTTGCCATTATGTTTTAAAAATAATTTCGGGTAACTGGCCGCCGCGGCTGGCTCAAATAAATTCCAGCCGAGGCCCAATTTTCGAAAGCTCCAATTGTTGCTTGCGATGGCAGATGGACTAATTCGGGTCTTCTTCGATACTCTGCTCCACAGCAGCAATAGCGTCTTCGGTGCGCACTGTACGGAGTCTCTGAGAATGCGCATTATCTACTACAGTAAACGTGGTGCGAAACCGATCCATGATGGGTGCTTGAATTTATGCGATCTTGCGATTATGTAGACCCAATATTGGACGCACCCCTCCCGCGAACCGAACCATTATTTTGGTAATAAATTTTTAAACGTTGTTCAGGATTAAGTCTGTTAATTATGAAATGGGAAGCCAAACTGAGAATAAATCAAGTGACAACAGTCAAAAAGACCAACTCCGAAAAAAGGATTCCCAGATTGAAAACCACATGGCTAAAAAATACCCTTTATAAGAAAACATTTGTTCGTTTCGTCGATCTACTCAACTCTCGCGTCACCGCTCTGCTCGCAGCTCCAGTATGTGTCCAGCCCTAGAAACACTTTGAAAAATCTTATGGCTGTCAAATTTCTGAAACTTGTTGCATTTTTTTGACCAATTACTGACCTTCTAGATGGCATATACCTACATACTTTATTTCAAAATATTCCACAACTTAGATACAAAATTATTGAACATTTACGATCAATTGCCCACAGTTCTTCCATGTATCCAACATTTCACCAAAATGCTCAGGTAAAAACTTCAGCGATTTAAACTGCTGTACGCTCAGTGATTTGCAGAGCTTGTGTGCAGTGGCGAAAACGTACAGCTTACGCTTCGTATTGAAATAAGCGTGAGTAGCTCACAAAAGCGATATAAAGGGTTTTCCAATAAGAGGTGTTATTTCGATATTCAAAGAAAAATGGCATTTTTTGAGATAAATGATCGGATGTTTATTTCATTATAAAGAGGAAGGTATGCCGTTAATAATGGAACACAACATCAGCCAAATGGCCGCCACGACCACGCTTACAGGACCATATCCTTTTCATGAAATTTTCCATAACCAAATCGCAAAGTGGCTGCCCTATGTCCTCGATAGCCTCACGAATTCCATCATTGAGGTCTTGAATCGACGCTGGGCTGTTGGCGTAGACCTTATCTTTCACGTGGCCCCAAAGGAAGAAGTCGCAAGGTGTTAAATCACAAGATATCGGTGGCCAATTGTGATCACCTCTTCGAGAGATAACACGGTCCGGAAACTTTTCCCGTAAAAGATCGATGGTTTCATTGCTTGTGTGGCACGTAGCGCCGTCTTGTTGAAAGTAAACGTTGTCCAGATCAATACCATCCAATTCCGGCCATAAAAAATCATTAATCATCTCTCGATAGCGCAATCCATTGACCGTAACTGTTGCTCCAGCCTCATTTTCGAAAAAGTAAGGTCCAATGACCCCGCCGGACCATAAACCGCACCAAACAGTCACGCGTTGAGGATGGAGAGGCTTTTCAACAATAATACTTGGGTTTTCCAAGCCCCAGATGCGACAGTTTTGCTTGTTGACGCAGCCTCCGAGGTGGAAATGGGCCTCATCAGTCAAGATGATTTTTCGATGAAATTCCGGATCATTTTCATGCATTTCAAGGACCCAATCAGCAAAGACACGACGTTGTTGATGATCAGCCGGCTTGAGTTCTTGTGTTAACTGAACTTTATAAGCCTTAAGACCCAAGTCTTTATGCAAAATACGGTGTAATGACGTTTGTGGAATGCCTAATTCCAAAGAACGACGAGGAATGGACTAACCTGGGTTTTGAATTAATAATAATTTGACCAATTATTTGAACTATGATTGTTAAGTTAAATCGGGCTTTTTTGGTCACTTCCTTTCATATGCAAATAAAACTTTATTTCATACTTTTCCCTACGTTTCGTCGTAATTTCTCGACTTCATCAGGGGTAGTTTATTAAATATGAATGAAACTTTTGTTACATTTAATAATAATTATTGAACGATGACAATTCTTAATTTTTGAATTTTAGCACAGCACTTGAGACAAACTAAAAATGAAAGTGTAACCTGGGTTTTCTTCAACACTTTGGGCTACAACAGCAATATTCTCAGTTGTTCTTGAGCGACGAGCACGGGTTTTATTCTTCACATCACTAACTTGTCCCAACAGCTCGAATTCGTCCACCAATTTCTGTATTGTGGTCCGACAAGGTGCTTCACGAGGACCCAAAAATGTTTTAGTTTTACGAACCGTCTCTGCCAAATTTTCACCATTTTTATGGTGAATTTTAATAATTTCAGTGCGTTGTTGAAGCGTGTATCGTTCCATTTTTATTAATGGCGTAGTTTCTACTTGTCAAATGTTAAAAAATGACAGCTTCAAAAGTGACAACTACCGAAATAGCGGGCTATTCAAAATAACACCTCTTATTGGAAAACCCTTTAGTACACAGCTATGCAGAAACGATCCGTGATTATGCAGAAGGCCTTACTGACACATACAACTATGACATTCCACTATTTTTCCGAGATTGTATGTAAAATTCGTATCAGTCTCATCATAATTATGAGTCAATCTCTTTTACGAAGGTTAACCTGCCATAAAATACCCGTATAACCATAAGAATAAGTGAAGTGCAAAAAAACACTCATACAAATAGCTATCGCTTCGGTTTGAGATGTGAATGTCAATGCTATGATGTATGGCATATTCCACAAGAGTGCTTCAACAAAAAAAATAATTGCAAAATCACAAACAAACCATCCGAGTTTATATACACAAAGCGTAACTAAATGACTATTATGCCTACGACAAAAAAAAAAAAAAAAAAAACACCAACAACAACAACAAACAGTTGGAAAAGTAGAAAACACACGTCCACGTATACACCGCCACCGTACCCCTTTATCAGGACGAAAATCTACAAAATGACGATTGATTTCCATCATCTGGGTCAAGGACAACAGCGATTAGCAGTATTTTTTATTTTTTTTTAAAAACATTATCTCTCAGCGACATTGTAGTGAAACTAAACGAACATCGTCCCAGCTCACCCATAAGCAAATAAAAAAATGTTTACAAAAAAAGTACTAGATATCTCTGACTTTTTGTTTACCCCAAAAAAAAAACATCTACAAGTAGGTCCTCGTCTTCATCGTCGTTGTAGTTGTAGTCCTCTCTAGTCGTTGGTTGTACCCAATGTACAATTAAGTATCCTTTTGCAGCTTTAGATAAATTAAATTCAAGAAGGATTAAAACAAAACAACGCCAACAAAAAAATATGCTTAACCCCAACGATTATGAGAGGGAAAACAGAAGGCTCCCCACAGAAAATACGGATAAATTTATTTGGGTCACCAGCAGAATTTGGGATCATAATCACGGTATGGTTGATATGGTATCCCCACAGCAAAAGATTGCTTCTCGATATTGACATCCTTCTATACCTAACCTAAAGCTTTAGCTATATACACTCATCAAACTTATTTTCTCTAAGTAGGGACAAAATGTGGACATAAGACCGCAAACCAACCTCTGGGTCTGCTCTGGGCTCAACTTGTCTCATCAACCATTGATATAATAAAACCCAAAACAACAATAAGACTAAGTACCGTATAAGAGAGTTCATTTATAATGAAAAAAACCCTCATACATACCTAGTATAGGGATCCCTCGCAACAATGAATTTTCACGGATCATGAATAAAAGATTAGAACTTTTGTCCGCACACTCACAGACCACACGATGCTATAATTTTTTCTTTAAACACAAAACTCTTTAGATGGTAATCAAATTTTCGAATTTCCTCATACTTCCGTTTTTCCAGGTAGGTGTATGTAGGTACCTGATGCGTACGAGTAGCTAATAGATGATGAAGATAAGAGTGTCTACAAATAAAAAGAATAAATAAAAGGTCGTGTGTTCACGAACCACAACCGCAGAATATGTATTTTGCATAAAAAGAGCAGCAGCAGCACACATCATGTTGACAAGAGTATTGTATAATTATAGTGTTGCTCATCAGGGTCGTACTTGATCAGGCACATAGGGAAAGGGCCCAAGTGTGGGACTTTCAGAAAATGTGGGGCCATTTTTATTCTTCGCATCTAGATCGCTTATACAGACCATAATGTTGATGAATCTTCGAAAAAAACTGGAAGATTTAGGTTATAAAAAGGCTTAAGAATTATTTCCGCTCATTTATGATTTTTCACCTAAAACACACAACCTTGATCCTGTTAAAGTTTAAGAAAGTAAGATGTTGAAAAAAAAATACAGTGAAAGCTCCCTTAGACGGACAGTGGCAATATATTGTTATCATTCAAGGGAAACAGTTTTTTTACAGACAACAAACAATAAGATTTATGACTGGATCACACTAATGTCCAGTTTTTCAGTGCGAGATTAAAGTTAAACCTGAGTTAACTCATGAAAATTGGCGAGCTGACTCAGTGTTAACTAAACAAATGCTTTTGATATTTATTCAATGAATTTATTTAGTTGTTCCGCATGCATTATCCACCGAAAAACTGCTTTCTCGGTTCACTGTGGCTTAATTTTCTTCTAGAGTTAGTTAACTCTGGCTTAACTCACTATCTTAAAAACTGCGCCTAACTAGCTTTAATCTGGCTTAATATCGAAGATATACCCTTCTATTAATAAACGTGACGTGACATGTGATAGCGAGTAGTAAACGGATTCCAAATTTGACCATAGGTTAACAGATAGAACTTTTTACTGCTACAATCATAGTTTTCATAAATCAGTGCATGTATGTAACTTACGTACTGGAAGTGTTGCCGTGCTCCCAGTTATAGAGAATTGAAAGGTATCATGAAACAAGAATGTGTTTATAAATAAGAAAATTCATATCAGCGGATAAGTTTCGTATTCCTGCGCCAGCTATAACACGTGTGTTAAAGGGCGGTTAGTGTTTTTGTGGATAATAGACCTTAGAAAAAGTGCAAGAAAAGTCAAAAGTACAGAAAGAAATGAATTTTTTCTTTGATTGTTCATACAAATTTGTCAAATTTTTAAGTGCAATGGGTACTATTTGTATTATTGAAAAATACGTATATGGTAAAGTGGTTAACTGAAGTGGGTAACGAAATATACGGGAATACCCGGAAAATAAAATCGTTAAAGCCAACTCAATTAACTCGTGATTAACACTGATAAGATATTTCTGACGGATACGCGTCCAACCACTATCAAAATGAAGCGTGATTTTTTTAGAGGTATAGAACTTTAAGTTGGCAACACTACTTTAACTGGCGGCCATTTTGTCAGTTGTCAAATGATTTGTTTCTAGTTTGGCTTGGCATTTCAACCATGAATAGAATAACGTCTGAACAATGCTTCCAAATTGTGTGCAAAACAAGATTGCCGTTGATGCCAATTTTCATAAACGAATTTTGTTTAGCGATGGAGCTCACTTTTGGTTGAATGGATACGTCAACAAAAAAACTGCCGTAGTTGGAGTGATGATAATCCTCAAGTGTACCTATGTTGAGACACCGTTACATCCACAAAAACTGACTGTTTGGTGTGCTTTATGGTTTGGTGGAATAATTGGTCCGTACTTCTTTAAAAACGATGGTGGCCAGAACGTTACAAACTGACTTTTTCGTACATCAATTAAACAGCCATGATGTGCAGGAGCTGTGGTTTCAACAAGACGGCGCAACATGTCACACAGCTCGTGCCACAGTTGATTTATTGAAGGAAATGTTTGGTAACCGCATAGTTTCACGTTGCGGACCCGTGATTTGGCCTCTAAGATCGTTTTATTTAACGCCGCTTGACTATTTTCTGTGGGGATGTGTGAAGTCGCTAGTCTGCGGCGATAAGTCCGAAACGATTGACCACTTGGAGGACAACATTCGCCGCGTTATTGCCGATATACGGCCACAAATATTGGAAAAGGTCTTCGAAAATTGGACCTCTAGATTAGACTACGTCCGAACCATCCGTGGTGATCATATGCCAGAAATCATATATAAAATATAATGCCAGAAGATTATCTTTCATCATCATCATCGTCGGCTCGACAACCGGGGTCCGGTCCTGGCCTCCTTCAACAAGTCTCTCCACCCATCCCGATCTCGAGCCGCCGCCATCCAGTTGCGCACCCCAAGGCTCCGGGCGTCCTGGTCTACGCCATCTCTCCAGCGCAAGCATGGTCTACCACGCTGTCGTCTACCATAGAATGTACCACAAAGAACTTTCCGAGCAGGTTCCTCTTCGCTCATGCGAGCTAGGTGCCCTGCCCACCGGAGTCTACCGAGCTTAATTTTTGTCACGATATCTGCTTCAAGGTAGATTGCGTACAATTCATGATTGTACCGTCTCCGGAATCGTCCTTCCTCACATATGGGGCCAACAATTCTCCTTAAGACTTTTCTCTCGAACGCGGCTAAGAGGTCGGAGTGCCTTTTGCTAAGCACCCAAGTCTCGGATCCATATGTGAGTACTGGCAGGACCATGGTCCTGTACAGCAGCAGTTTTGAAGTTATGGTGAGATTTCTGGATTTGAAGAGCTTTGACAGACTATAGTAGGCTCTGTTGGATTTGAGAAGCCGCCCGCGTATTTCTTCTTCTATATTGTTATCGGCTGCTACTATTGACCCAAGGTATTTAAAGGATTGCACCACTTCAAATTCGTGCTCCGCTACCTTGATTGTTTGACCAACTGTTCCTCTCGCATTCGACGCCACCATGTACTTTGTTTTACCTTCACTAATGTGCAGCCCCAGATTTTGTGCCGCCTGCTCGATCTGGATGAAGGAATCATGTACAGCTTGCTCAGTTCTTCCGATGATGTCGATGTCGTCTGCGTAAGCCAGTATCTGGCTGGACCTGTTGACGATGGTCCCTCTTGTTGCCGTGCCAGAGTCACGGATTGCTTTCTCCAACGCCAGGTTGAAGAGGAGGCAGGCCAAACCATCCCCTTGTCGGAGTCCATTAAAGATGTTGATTGGTTTGGATAGCAATCCGGCTATTTTTACTTGGCTTGTTACGTTGGTCATGGTCAACCTACATAGTCGTGTCAATTTATTTGGGATGCCGAATTCTCTCATGGCTTTGTAAAGTTCTACCCTGGCTATGCTATCGTAAGCGGCCTTAAAGTCTATAAACAGGTGGTATGTTGGGATGTTAAATTCTAGACATTTTTCCATCGCCTGCCTAAGGGTAAAGATCTGATCTGATCTGATTATCTTTCGCTTCAATTCAAAAAATCATCTTTGTTTTATTCCATTTCAAAGTTCTATACCTCTAAGTAAGGAAATGCCGCATATTGTCTCTGTTTCGATAGTGAAAATCCATTTCCATGGCGTCGCACTTTGATTTCGTTGTGGTTCAACCTTTCTTTAAGATTAAAACTCACAAATTTCAGTGGATTAACTGAGGTTCAACGCTGGTTTAATCATGTAAATATAATTAGCTATTATCACATACTTGAACCCTAATACTATGTTTCCACCGATCACTAAACCAAGATTTGATAAGATTTGCCATAATCTTCTTCAAATCTCGAAGATTTACCATACAAATTTATTTCGTCAATCTAGAAGATTTCAAATAAATCTTGATAAATCTTCATAGGGCAAATAGTTTTACAAGTTCAATGAACCAATTTATGTCGCGCTGAACGCATTCATTGGAATATCCAACCCTTCTTGCTTCTTTTGCCAAACATAAAACTTTCTGTCTCACTTCAACTTCATACGAAGAAATGAAACAACATTTGCATTTTGAGAGGTACTGTCAAAGTTAATCTATTTTTTTAATCTTTTTGTGTGGTGGAAACACTACATAGATTTATTTAATCTAAATTGAGATAAACCTTCGGTGGAAACATAGTATAAACCACCTCTGAACCTCAGTTAATCTGACAAAATCTGTGGGTTGACATTGCTGCACGACGTCGACGGTTTAAATTTTTGTACAACTGGCCCTAACTTAATCTTGTCAAACTCAGAGTTTACTCATCACTGAAAAACTGTCCCGACAAATTCCGCGTTAGGAGCTGTCTGATTCAATGGCAGATCTCACATAGTTTTAGATATCTAACTCTTCTTTTTGTTGTTAATGTATTTGACATTTATGACATATGGTTGGAGTCCCCGTGGGCCTTGGACTTGGGCTGACTAAGTCCGTGCTTAAGTTAGTAAGATACTTGTTATATATTTTCAATTGGATTTGAATGGGATGAGTCAGAATGAATGCGCATCCAAATGCACTGCACTGTGACGGTAAATATACAAATACATAATGAAAAAAAAAACAAGATATGTACCTGGCTCCCATTGAACTAAAAAAAAAAAAAATATGTGAATCAGCACTGCAGGCAGAAACCAAGACCACTCACGGTTTTTTGAGCTTTAGCCATGTCGAGTGCGCGCTGCACAGTGGAGCACACACCCTTTCTTCTTCTTGAATGCGTCTCACATCCCTTCCCATCCCATCTCACCACATAGAGCCCACACTTTTTTGTTTTTTTCTGCTTAGGCGCACCACCTGGGGCGTCTAATTAATTGCAGACTTTTAGTTAAGAATCTGTCTAAAGGCACAGAACTGATTTAGAAGAAAAGATAAAATTATTTTCACAACTAGGTCGTTTTTTTTTTATTATTATTTTTTTTTTGTTTGTTCTCTCTTTCGTTGGTGGATGCCTAATGATGGTATACTTAAGCCTCAGATTTATTCAAAAAAAAAAAAATTCGAACTCTTAATATATGCACGATGCACGTTGGTTAAATAAAAATAGAAAATTAATGTTTTATTTAAATTGTGCGTGCATTGGGAACAAAAATACAAACATTTTGCCGGCAGATTTTTCTCTTGCGAAAGATTTTGTATTTTTGGCCTGATGATGCTTAGAAAATAGAGATGCATAAAGAATTTATAAACCTACTTGCTGAAGAAAAACACGACTTTGTCTATAATGCGGTAGGAATGTATTTTTACTTGCGCAGTCAATTAAGGCGTAAAGAGTGATAAGTGATTTTGAACCCGGAAAGCCTGAATGAATGAATGTTTTTTTTTTTTTTTTTTTTTCAAGTGTTTTTCGTTTGTGTTTTTTTAGCAATATTTTTTCTCATTTAAATAAGAAATCGTTAGAGAGTAAAGTGTCAAAAAATGGGATTTTGGAGCTATATTAAGCTATCTAAAAACAAGAAATAAAAGTGATTGGACAAAAAAAGATAATAAAAGCCCTCACTAGTCAAGTGATGAGTCCAAGTGAGATCGCCGGGACGAAACGCCAGTTTTTATGGACTAAAGGCTGTTAAAAGCTATTTTGAATCGGTAATAAAGGGTGTTTTTTAGAGGTATAGAACTTTGAAATGAAATAAAACAAAGATGATTTTTTAAATTGACATGAAATTTAATTTATTCGAAAGATAATCTTCTGGCATTATATTTTATATATGATTTCTGGCATATGACCACCACGGATGGTTCGGACGTAGTCTAATCTAGAGGTCCAATTTTCGAAGACCTTTTCCAACATTTGTGGCCGTATATCGGCAATAACGCGGCGAATGTTGTCCTCCAAGTGGTCAATCGTTTCGGGCTTATCGGCGTAGACTATCGATTTCACATATTCCCACAGAAAATAGTCAAGCGGCGTTAAATCGCATGATCTTGGAAGCCAATTCACGGGTCAGTAACGTAAAACTATATGCGGTTACCAAACGTTCCCTTCAATAAATCAATTGTGGCACGAGCTGTGTGAAATGTTGCGTCGTCTTGTTGAAACCACAGAGCTCCTTTACATCATTATCATGGTTCTATAGCGGTCACCATTGACTGTAACGTTCTGGCCAGCATCGTTTTTAAAGAAGTACGGACCAATTATTCCACCAAACCATAAAGCACACCAAACAGTTAGTTTTTGTGGATATAACGGTGTCTCAACATACACTTGAGGATTGTCATCACTCCAAATATGGTAGTTTTGTTTATTGACGTATCCATTCAACCAAAAGTGAGCTTCATCGCTAAACAAAATTCGCTTATGAAAATTGGGATCAACGGCAATCTTGTTTTAGGCACAATTTGGAAGCGTTGTTCAGGCGTCAGTCTATTAATGTTGAAATGCCAAATCAAACTAAAAATAAATCACTTAACAGCTAACAAAATGACCGCCTGTTAAAATAATGTTGCCAACTTAAAGTTCTTTCCCTCTAAAAAAAATACCCTTTATTTACATTTGCTACTTAAAAACAAAATGGAACATTTTTTTTAACGATAATTCGTTTGCGAGATATTGATTAAAACACAATGACAGCAGCGACATATTTGTTTTGAACACTCACGGACGACCCTCCGTATTTATTTCATGCCAACTACCACAAACATAGGGCGCCTTCAACGCATATCTGAATTTTGAATTTTTAGAGCTTCTTAAAATTCAGAAGACATCTAACTTTAAATGACAGCTGGCCAATCAGAAGCTCCAAAAATTCAGATATCTATGCGTTGAACGCACCCATTGCGACACCGTGTGAGTATATAAAAACGAACACCGTGTTGCTCATATACAATAATTGGTATATACTTACATGCACTAAAGTTAAAAGTGAAAAATTGTCATGCCATTATTGGAATTGTTTTAACACCAACGGGATGAACACCACATAATAAAGGGTTTTCCAATAAGAGGTGTTATTTTGATATTCAAAAAAAATGGCATTTTTTGAGAAAAATGATCGGATGTTTATTTCATTATAAAGAGGAAGGTATGCCGTTAATAATGGAACACAACATCAGCCAAATGGCCGCCACGACCACGCTTACAGGACCATATCCTTTTCATGAAATTTTCCATAACCAAATCGCAAAGTGGCTGCCCTATGTCCTCGATAGCCTCACGAATTCCATCATTGAGGTCTTGAATCGACGCTGGGCTGTTGGCGTAGACCTTATCTTTCACGTGGCCCCAAAGGAAGAAGTCGCAAGGTGTTAAATCACAAGATATCGGTGGCCAATTGTGATCACCTCTTCGAGAGATAACACGGTCCGGAAACTTTTCCCGTAAAAGATCGATGGTTTCATTGCTTGTGTGGCACGTAGCGCCGCCGTCTTGTTGAAAGTAAACGTTGTCCAGATCAATACCATCCAATTCCGGCCATAAAAAATCATTAATCTTCTCTCGATAGCGCAATCCATTGACCGTAACTGTTGCTCCAGCCTCATTTTCGAAAAAGTAAGGTCCAATGACCCCGCCGGACCATAAACCGCACCAAACAGTCACGCGTTGAGGATGGAGAGGCTTTTCAACAATAACTCTTGGGTTTTCCGAGCCCCAGTTGCGACAGTTTTGCTTGTTGACGTAGCCTCCGAGGTGGAAATGGGCCTCATCAGTCAAGATGATTTTTCGATGAAATTCCGGATCATTTTCATGCATTTCAAGGACCCAATCAGCAAAGACACGACGTTCTTGTGTTAACTGAACTTTATAAGCCTTAAGACCCAAGTCTTTATGCAAAATACGGTGTAATGACGTTTGTGGAATGCCTAATTCCAAAGAACGACGAGGAATGGACAAACCTGGGTTTTCTTCAACACTTTGGGCTACAACAGCAATATTCTCAGTTGTTCTTGAGCGACGTGCACGGGTTTTATTCTTCACATCACTAACTTGTCCCAACAGCTTGAAATTGTCCACCAATTTCTGTATTGCGGTCCGACAAGGTGCTTCACGACGACCCAAAAATGTTTTAGTTTTACGAACCGTCTCTGCCAAATTTTCACCATTTTTATAGTGAATTTTAATAATTTCAATGCGTTGTTGAAGCATGTATCGTTCCATTTTTATTAATGGCGTAGTTTCTACTTGTCAAATGTCAAAAAATGACAGAAATAGCGGCATATTGCAAATAACACCTCCTTTTGGAAAACCCTTTATATCTATACATAATTCTAATTTTATGGGAACAAAATTATAAATTGTTATAGCGGTTTCTTAAGAAATTAATTTGGTGAACCAATTTAAAGTATTCACTTATCTACAGAAAAAATATAATTTAAAAAAATTATAACATGTGTTTTTAAAATATCAAATTTTCAAAAAATCGTTTTTTTTAAATTCAAAATACCTACATGATATTTTTTTTTAAATTTTGCTGTTCGATTATATCAACACTAGGAGCCGTTTTCATGAAAAATTTAAATTTCTTTTTGATTTCTTATCAATAATGTATGGCAGGTGAACTTACCAATATTTTTGGTTAAGAGGTTGATTTTTAAAACTTTCAGGTTTTGCTAAAAACGGGAACCTTGCCAAGTTTTAAATTGTAAGAACCTAATAAATACTTTTTTTGAAAATTTTAGTAGGTCCCACAAAAGGTTGAACTTTTAAAAAAATCTCCATACGCGAAATTGGTCAAAACCAATTGAACAGCGTTTTCAAAAAAAAAAATCTATCTGTAGGAGCTGCCATTTATAACCATTTTGGGAATTTTATCTAAATTAATTGAGGTTTTTAATGAATTGGGCTGTTTTTTTTAGAAAAGTAAGTTTTTTTTTTAACGGTCAAAAAATGTACCAATGCCTTATCCTAACATTGTGACAAAAAAACATGCGGGTGTGAATGCCCAAAATTGATAGTTAGAAAGTTATAAATTTGCTTCAAATTTGTTACGGAGTATTTTTTTGTGATTCCCTAGAAAAAAAAGGACAAGTTCGAATTTTTGTTTTGTTTGAGATACTAAAATTTTGTTTTTTTTTTTCAAATTTTTTCAAAAACGGCTTTAACGATTTTGATTAAACTACGTACCTGGAATGACCAAAGTAATTTTAAGAGAGCTGCGTTTTAAGTTTTTGGCAAAAAATTCAAATAAAGAAAATAGGAACTAAGTTTATGTTTTTTGAGAAAGTGGTCATATTTTTGGGCTATTCGCGTATACTTTTTCCATGTTATACCGATTTCGTTATAATTTTTCAATATGGTGCTTCTCAATAGTGTACAAAATATTGCATTTATAAATTTAAAAAAAAATCAAACTTAAAAAAAATCCAATTTTGTGTAACTTTTAACTTTTCAACATTTTCTCGTTAAAGATATAGGTATCACAATATTAGGTGAGTTTTTGTGTAGTCCCTAGTGAATGCATAACGGTGCCACACAGCCAAAAAGAATGCCACAACGCCCAAAACATTGTGCAAATGTCATAACGCCAAATCATAAAACTAAATTTATTAAAATAATTGACAACAATCGTAATAACAAGGTTAATTGTTGGAAAAATTGTCATTTCCGAATTTTTACAAAGCATTTAAGAAAATCTTGACGATAGGTACTTACTATTTCAAATGATAAATTACGGGAACGTATAGTCTTTTTTAGTTTAAAATGGATTCAAAATTTTCTACTGTAGTTGTAAGTTTGTTGGGACCAACTAATTGGTACTTGAAACCAGCCCGCGAACAAGTGAAATAAACTCGAACTTAGTACTATAGAACCACAACTTTAATATTAGATCCATCCAAAGTTAAACCCGAGTTAACTCATCAAGTTTGTTCAGTCGTTTCGCATGCATTCTTCACCAAAAAACTGCTTCGTAAGTTAAGTGTGGGATAATCTAATTCTAGAGTTAGCTAACTCTGGTTTAACTCACCACTGAAAAACTGGGCTTCAGACTCTATTCCCGGCCATAACCAGCGCTCGGAACGAGAACGGAAAACCGTAATTTTTAACTTTGCTGTGTTAATACAGGTGGTTTTTTTAGACGTGTGGTTTTCAATCTGGCAATACTTTTTTCGGAGTTAGTCTTTTTGACAGCTGTTACTTGATTTATGATCAGTTTGATTTGCCATTTTATAATTAATAAACTTAATTCTGAACAACGTGTGCAAATCGTGCAAATTTATTACCAAAATAATGGTTCGGTTCGCGCGATGCATCGCACGCTATAAATTCGAGCAACCATGGATCGGCTTCGCACCACGTTTACTCTAGTAGATAATGCGAATCCTCAAAGGCGCCGCGCGCGCCGCCGCCTCACAGTGCGCACCGAAGACGCTATATTGCTGCTGTGGAGCAGAGTAGGTATCGAAGAAGACCCGAATGAGTCCATCCGCCATAGCGCGCAACAATTGGGCCTCTCGGCTGGAATTTATTCAAGCCAGCCGCGGCGGCCATTTGCCCGAAATTATTTTTAAAACATAACGGCAAGCCTTTATCTTTATAATTCTTGGCCATAACATTAAAATATATGCGTTTTATTTCTTCTTGAAAACCACACGTCTCCAAAAAAACACCCTTTATTGAGGCCCGGAAAACTACATTTAAGTATTTATTTGTATTAATTGAAGAATCACTACTTACGATTCAAGACTTACGATTTGAAATTGCACTGAAAAGTACGGCTGGAATATGATTCTCAATATCATTGATAGAAGCAGGAAACATAAGTGGACTTAAAATGCAACCTTGAGGGAAACCTGCCTCTGAATCAACAGGTTTTCAAAATGTTCTGCCAGTTGGTCGAAACAGTATTTTTGGCTGACTTACTTTAATTATTATCCAAAACCCTAACATTTTTCCAAATCCTGTAAAAGTTTTGATTTTTAAATCTTTACAAAAAGCTGATAACGATATTGCATTGAAAATTGAGGTTGAATAGGACTTCTTTAAGCCATACTCAGCTCTAATGCAGTAATCAATGACCGAGCAAACTTTAGGTAAACGTAGATAATAATGGAATCAAAATCAGATAAACTGATCTAATATAAAGCTTTACGAGTATATATAAAACCATTTATTTATATAGTATGTTGCATTTTCTAGCAACCCATTTTTGAGCTAATCGCCTTTATTATCAGTGTTCTGATTCTTAATGGTCATTCATGATTTTGTCTCTCATAAAAAGCTGACTGCCGAAGCTGATAAGCTCAATATATGTTATCGTTCCTGTTTTTGATTCAACATTTTATTTGTATTCATATAGATATATACATAGTTGCAAGCTTAACCCTGATAAGATTGATAAAAATATATCAACAACAGCAACAACTCTTACACTAATTGGATGTGACTGTCATGTTGCTTTTATATGACATAAATTGCCAATGAACCGGTTGCTTTTACGTTACGGATTAAGACCAAGATACACTATCTATCGAGAGCTTCACAAAAAAATGCATTTAAATAAATGCGGCTTTCACAAAATCAACAACAACAAAAATGAAGAAAAACATAGACTTTTACTCTAAATTCGTTGAGTGTCTGGGCAGCAAATTCTTTGCTTATCTTGACTTCTCGCACGAAATAACCGACGACGACGACGACGACTATGTGCGTCGACAAGATGAGACTTTGCATTGGGAAGAAAAAACTGCTTCTTCTCCTTTTATGCTTATAAAGCCTTTGGCATATGTATATAGGTACGCAAAAGACTTCAAATATTTCAAGCAATTTAAATTTATACTTTTTATCAACTTCTCTCAGTCTCAGTCACCATCACCATATCGAATGAAATGTCATTTCATTAAAAAAAAAATTAAATTTATTATAAAAAATCTGCACGCATGCCCCGAGAAAATCACAGGTGGAATATTGCAGCTTGGCTGCCACTTCGCTAATTGATTCTTCTTTTTCTCTATTTTTTTTTTTTTTTTTTTGTTGGTTTGCTTACCGACTTGACAAACTCGTTGTATAGTATATCAATTGGAAATAAAATTCCACCTGATGGGCTGGCCTGGACTGGCAGTAAGCGATTAACTCTTCGCTCAGTGCATCCTAATTACCTGCACTTTTTATTGCCTCGGCTCGGTTCTATCGGAGCATGGGTTCGCCTTCGCTGCCAGTAGGGATAGGGATGGACATGGACATAGTTCTGGATCTTTTCAAAACGTCTAACCATAGAACCTTAGCACGTCTCGTATATGTATATATATACCTGCAGTTTGATGGGCGATAGTGATTTTGCACGCTGATTACCCCAGGCAGTTTCCATGTGATGCAATTCAAAACATGGAATAATCATAAATTGCTTTTAAAAACGACACGACGATGTCATATGGACGTGCTGCACAAATTCCCTGCATTCTTGCACGGGATTGGACAAAAAAAAAACGAAGCGAAATACCAATCCAAGTTAATGATATCCCTTATTGAGTTGAATGGAATAATGTTATAGGTACTTATGTAGCTCTAGCTATCTATGTATACATATGTGTATATAGAGAAAAAGCCGTAGGTGTTTGAGCTAATCAATAAATGTCAATGACTGGAAATATTACCTCATAAATTCTCTTAAGAACCATCACCAAGTGTTGCATATTAAGTAACCGCCTTGGAGTATTTTAATAGAAACTATTAAAAACTGCAAGCGTGAGTTTTTTTATTTCGAAAATACCAAAAAAACTGGACTTAATAGCTCAAGAAGATTATTTTTATTGGACATTTATTTTATAACGGTAATTTACATATCTTAAAATTGGAATCACTTTTTTATAACTTTTAATCATGTTAAGGTGTGGCCAGACTAAAAGAAACATCGGCCTTACGAACTAACTCCGACAAGAGTTAACTCCCACTAACTGAAATGTACAAATTCACACCAAATTTGTCAGTGGGGCTTAGTTCATTAATTTGGGAGTTAGTTCAGCTATAGGAATAAGTTGATTATGAACTAAATCCCAATAAACCAAGACCCATAATGAGAAAAGTTGGAGTTATGTAGTTCATTTTTATTTTTTCGGTGAAGCAACTAACTAAGTGAGAGATAAAAAAAACCATTTGCAGATGTTTTAAGTAGATTTTTACTATGGAACTGCAAAAGTTGTTTTGTAACTGGCGGGCTTTTCGACTCTCAAGAGTGCAATAAATTCTTATATCTAAAATTTAATTGCATTCAAATATTTGGTTCATTTTGCCTTAAGTTTTAGTTCCTAAAGAAATGCGAGTTATAGTTCATATGAACCAAGTTTCAATTTGTCTTGGAAGTTAGTTCGTTGGGAGTCAACTCTTTTGTGAGTTAGTTCGCAGGTCCGTTTCATCGCTCGCCCTTACCGAATGAAACATTTCTAAAATATTCCGGGACCAAAAAGCAGAATTTTTTCAATTTCTGAATTTCAGAAATTTCAAAAATGTTTCTGAAGCAGAAGGAAAACATTTCCGAATTGTTTTTTTTTTAAACAATACTTCTGATTTTTTTGTTTGGGTAAAAAGACACTTTAATTTATAATCTAGTATATACAGTAAAACTAAAACAAAAATCTCAAAAGCTTATAACGGGCTAGAGTTTTCGACATTTTAGTGTTCCTCAAAGTCTGAAAAAAATACGGTGAAAGCTGACAGCTCTTCCTCCAATCAAAATATAGAATACAAAATCGCCAAAAATCTAATACAGATGAAAATTCGTACATATCCTGAGGAATCAACTCCATAAAGTCTCTGTCAATCCGAAACGAGCATACAAAATTTATTCAAGATCAACTGTCGAAACTTTCACGTAAAACATTCTAACGATGAATGCAATTGATGAACGCAGGATAGTTTGAGTTGAATTTGAAGACTCTGTAACTGTTACTCTCTGCAACACCTGTCATTTAGAAAATATTGGTACAGTCGACTCTGAATACATGCACTCCGCTTAAATGAAACTTTCAGTTACATGTATAACAATAAATGAATTACGGTTTTTTTTCAGGACTGTTTCACACAAATTAGTATTGATAACTGCAATCCGCTTATTTGAAAACTCCCTTTAATTGAAACAATTTTCTTTACCCCAAATAATTATTTTGTTCTGAAAAAACTCCGCTTAAATGAAACACTGAACGCAACCATGAATTTTTGAAGTTTGAACACACATTAAAAATGAAATTTTAAGTTTCATTCCATTCTCATCGTTCCAACTCTTTCAACTGTCACAATTATTAAAATTTGATTTCTTTGTTGTTCGAGATTATTTTTGTTTTATTTTTCTATCTTTGGAAATATTTCACATCACATCACGTTTTTTAAAGGGGGAAATAAAGTTACAGTTATACGAAGTTTGGTTAAGTGCAACAAATTTTCTGCATTTTTTGCATTGCAAATATGCGGAGTTGATTGTTTTTCGCGCTTAAAGAAACGATTAGACGGTCAACGTCAATGTACAACACGTTGACTCTTTTGATTTCATCAGACATTTGATGAATACACTGTCAACACAGTTTATCAGTTAACATTGACGATATCACATTACGACCGACATGGTAGTCATTCAATGTTTTACCGTTGACGTGTAATATGTGTGTAAATGCAATTACACGTAAAACGTTGACAATGACGTGACTTGTTGTCGAGACTAAAAATTTATAATTTTTTGCGTTCAAGATCACATGGTGTTGAGTGTTGACTTTAAATCAATGTTATGACGTTTCGATGGGTATAGTCCCGAAGAACTGTCAAGTTACAAAGTTTCAAATTCCACCAAAGGGTGGCTACGGTGGAAAAAATTGGCATTACATTTTTTGCCCTCAAAAAAAAAAAAAAACACAATTTAAATAGGTGTACCTACTCTTAATGCGTCAATATATGGTTGTTCTTTTGACTGTCAAGCCATTAACAAATTCGAAATCCTCTTTTTTTTTTAAAGAAGTACTGTCATTATTATTAGTAGTCTCCATCGAACATTTCCCAATAGGTGCGTTCGCGTACTATAGTCCAAAACTACCCAAAACTACTTGATTCTACCAATTTTAGTACAATCGTGTTTGCTTTCGCGTATTCCATTTCGTGTAGTTTTGAGCAGAAGAGAGTGCTCGCAAGAGAAAAAAATTATTTCCCCTTCTTGACATTAAATCTGTTCGTTTACTTTAAAAACCTGCCATTTTCTCCCAGTTTAAGTCCAAAGTTCTTTCAAAGTTCATAAAAAAAAAATATGCACGACTTGATCACACGAACTTGCTCTTGTGGTTAACAACTGTGTGTAAACACACATTGAAGACGCATGATGTATATATGTATTTGCCGAAAAAAATATTAAGAGTCAAAAGTACTATACAAATTATTTTTTGTTTGCTTTTTTTTTTGTTTATAAAAAATATTTTAAAAAAATTTTAAATGCATTATTGCTTATAATATTGAGAAGCATAACAAAATCGGTCTAACCGTGGCAAAGATACACGCAAATAACCCAACAATAACACCATTTTCTCAAAAAACGTGCAGTACCTAATTCCGTAATGTTAATTTTTTGAGAAAAACCTGAAATGCAGTTTTCTTACAATTGACTTGGCTATTACAGGTACGAAGTTTAATCAAAATTGTTAGAGCCGTTTTTGAGAAAATTTGAAGAAACGAAAATATTTGTATGGCAGCTACCCGTTCTAGATGAGCTAAAACAAAAATTCGAATTTCCCCTCTAGGGAATCACATAAAAATGCTCTGTACCAAATTTCATGCAAATCGGTTCACCCGTTTAGGCTCTAGCTCAAATTACAGTGGACGCACCGACGCGACGCACAGAACGACGCAACGGACGGCATGACGAAACCCACTTTTTGGGACTTCTCAATTATGTTAAGGTTAGTTTTGATTATAACCTCGATTTTTTTTTTCACACGAAACCAATACTTGCCCTATAGAGTAAGAAAAATTAAATTGGGCTATAAATGGCAGAAATGGGTAGTTTTGGACTTAGTACGCGAACACACTTAATTTTTACCCGATAAATTTCTTCGGGAAGAAACTGGTTAGGTCTGTGTTCTGTCAAAAATAACTTAAAGAACAACAAAAAACACAAAATGGCTGTTGTTTACTTTATGTTTTAATTTTATGTGAAGAAGTGATTTTGTTTGCAATGAATGAAATAATTCCCAAAATATTCTTTTGAATTATGGGCGTATTGTGCAGTGCTGATTGTTTAAAAAAAAAAAAACTATTGAATTTGAAATATTTAAAGAAATTTTGTTTAAGTGTAATTTTAATGATTGCTTTTTAATTTAATTTTGCTTAAATTACGATCTTTTAAAAATTGACTTGAATTGCTCGGACTTCTGGTGTGTTTTTCATTATAAAATTGAATACAGAATGTAAAATTACAATAGTAATTCAAATTCTGTAGCTTTGTTGACTTTTTTTTTGACGTTTTAAAAGTGAACAAAATTTTTGATTCATAGCGTTCGTGTACTTTTGAACAGTTTCTAATAATTTCATCCCCACTCCTCCACAAGTTTGACAGATTGCCATTTTTAGTCCAGAAAGTACCCAAATAAATCTAATACACATGTTATGTCAATTTTGTGGTGATTTGATTTTGGGCGATTTAATAGTTTTTTTTTTCGATTTTTAGACTTTTGGGTTGAGCTTTCGACACATCTCGGTTAAATTCAAACTCATAATTCCTACTACAAAAGGCTCAAAACCACGAAAGAAAATCTCATTAGAAGTTTAAAGCAATGCCGCAAAATTTTAAACAATCTGATACTTGGGCTTGGGCAGTTCGTTTCCCAATTTTAAGACAAAAATATAATATTTTAAATTAAAATTTGAAACTGGAGCTGCCCTACAGCTAAATCCTACATCCGCTACTTTATGTGTTCACACGGTCCTATATTTATATCTTTTCACAAAATAAAAAAAAAATACTTTTTAACTAAAAAACAATGAAATTGAGAATCAATGGAAATCTGACGAAAAAAGCGTTTATAAAATTCAAAAAATGGTTAATCATTTTACGATAAAGAAAAACTTCTCTTAGCTTATACCTACCTATTCAATTTTTGTTCGTTAATCAAATGCAGAAAGTCCATACAAAATACACGCGCATTTAATTTTATTTCGGTTTCCTTATATATGTAAGTCGGAATCCTCTTAATTTGATCGAAATAAGATATGAATTTATAGCCAATCAACATGTAAAATAATATTTATGTATGTATATGTATGTTTTTGATATGTATATCAACGTCTATACATATGTCTATATTAAATGATTTCTTGTTTTTTTCCCACATGATTGTCACTCAATCACCTATACCAGAGAGTTACTTTTTAATGTCTCTGTTTTTTTGTGGTGTTTATGTCTTAAGTATCATAGTTAATCGATTCATTTACAATAAACAAATTGTAGGTACATTATATTCATTATGTCAATCGTCATTTTTTTCTAACAACACAATACACAACCTTGATCGACTTAATTTCTCTCTCTCTCATCTCATAATTTATACACAAAAAAAATAAAAAAATGAAAATCAAAAGTCTTAAACAAAAGCGTGACTAAACTTATCACAAATGCATTAGCATTATGTGAATGAATATAAATTGAACCCAAACAACGACGACAACGGCACGACGCGACGGACGACCACGACGTAAAACGTCTAATCTGGCCTGTTTCCAATATTTTCCTCAATGTTGCTACATCATACTTATATATTTTTAATTCATCTGAGGGTTCTGAGTAAATAATCTCTTTGATTTTTTTTTCTTTCTATAGCGACTAATTTTTTAATAGAAAATTTCAGACATCGTGTTTATTTGAGAGTCTAAACTCTTAAGTGGAAATTGTTTTGATTCAAAAATTTCAATTCACTAGAAAGGTATTTTTTTCTTCGATTCATAAAATGTTTGTAAAAAAAATAAAATTTATTGTGTCGTTTTTTAAAAAAAAAAAGTGGATTCAATATCGTAAAATGGTTTTCTTTTGTTTTACTAATGTGGCTTTCCTTTCAACAAATTAAGATTTGGGTGTCAGATCTTAAATCTTACTGGCAAAACGAACACAAAACGTGATTTTATTTTGTTTTATGATTGTATGAGTGTCTTTTTTAAAATAACAATGGGTAAAAGTCACTTTTCTTTGATGTGTGTGAAAGTGCGTGTGAAAATCTGTGTAAATCTTGCTAAAAATCGAGATCTGCAAAATCGACTTCAGTTTGACAAAAATTCGATTTTTTTGGTTGAAAGGAAAGGAAAAACTTGTCACAAATCAAAAAAATCAAAAAAAAATCGATTTTTTTGGTTGAAAGAAAAGGAAAAACTTGTCACAAATCAAAAAAATCAAAAAAAAAATCGATTTTTTTGGTCGAAACGAAAACCACATTAGTGTTGTTGTTGTTTTTGTTATATTTTTGTTTGGTGGTGATTTGCCTTTTTGTAAAGTGTTAATATAGGTTAAACAAAATTATGGGATATATTTTTCTCGTTTGCTTTATTTCATATCGAAGAATGAAATATTTACTTTCTTTAGAGAGAAAGGAGTAAACTTGGCATTACCCGTGTTCGGTTGGTAGGAAGTCACCTATCTAAAAATTTTCAAATAGCTTTGGTTTGTTGTTGCATTAGTTATTTTTTTTTAACAACAGAAACTTGAAAAGTTACTCGATCGCTAGGTATATATTACAGGGGCCTTACTCTGTAATTCGATTCTAAAGTTAAAGCGTTCTAATTCGGAAAATATGTACTGTGTTATTCGAAGATCGGAAATTGAAATCCGAATTTCATTTATCTAGATACATTTAATCGAAATTCGGAAATTTCGTACTTGACAACTCTATTTTCGTTCCTTAATACATTCGAGTTTCTGAAATTTCATTCGATATCTTAAGATTTTTTCAACAGGGACGCTACAAAAGTAGAGCAACAGGGACAGCAAACGACGCCATATTTCTTGCCGTTCTTTTGACATTTCTCTTCAGTAAGGAGGTTTGCCATTTCATGATGGAAAGATATACGAGCCAACAACGAGTCGAAATTATTAAAATTTGCTACCGAAATTCGTTAAGAGCGCTACGTTCAATTTATGGTCGTCATAATCGTCCTAGCAGATCAACAATTGAGCGTCTAGTGGAAAAATTTGAATCCACAGACACAGTACAAAATGTTCCCGTGCCAGTGAGACAAAGAAGTGCCCGTAGTGTCGAGAATATTGCTGCCGTGAGGCTTCAGTTGCAGAAAGCCCAAATGTGTCTCTCACACGTCGTTCTCAAGCGTTGGGCATCTCTGTGAAGTCGTTGTGGCGAATTTTGCGAAAAGATCTTGGCCTGCATCCTTACAAGATTAAATTGACGCAAGAACTAAAGCCACTTGACCACCAGAAGCGTCGTTTGTTCGTAAATTGGGCTGAGCAACAACTTGAAAATGATTCGGATTTTCATCGAAAAATCATCTTCAGCGATGAGGCTTATTTCTGGCTGAATGGCTTCGTCAATAAACAAAATATGCGGTATTGGTCAAGCAGCAATCCACACGTACTCCACGAGTCATCATTGTATCTCGAAAAAAATTACGGTTTGGTGTGGTTTATGGGCCGGCGGCGTCATTGGGCCCTACTTCTTCCGTGATGATCAAGACCGCCACGTTACTGTGAATGGGGATCGCTGCCATTCAATGATAAACGAATATTTTTGGCTCCAATTGGATGATATGGACTTGGAGGACATGAGGTTCCAACAGGACGGCGCCACAAGCCACACAACGAATGTCAGAATCAATTTATTAGAAACCAAGTTTGGAGAACGTGTTATCTCACGAAATGGTCCAGTCGCTTGGCCGCCTCGGTCGTGCGATTTGACGCCGTTAGACTATTTGCTGTGGGGCTACGTCAAGTCTACGGTCTATGCCAACAAGCCAGCGACGATTGATGAACTTCGTACGAATATCGAACGTGAAATTGCAGTAGTATCGGCCGATTTATGCTTGAAAACAGTCGAAAATTGGGTTAAGCGTCTGGACTTCTGCAAGCGTGCCCGTGGTGGCCATGCAAAAGAAATCGAGTTCCATAAATAATAGCATCAAACGAACTTTCACAGGAATAAAGAGTTTCATTAATATCCAAAACCGTTTATGTTTTATTAAACAAAAACTTTTGTAGCGCTCTTATTGAAAAACCCGATATACATATATTTACCAAACGGGAAAGTTTTGCTGAAAGCTATTTGGTGCTGGTATCCACCTTGTGCAAGAAATTTAAGCGTTGCACCTAGTTTTATAATTGTAGGTAATGAAGACGATCTTTTCCTTTCTCTCAGATCATCATTTATGCTTTTCAAAACATACATAAATGCATCTTTTGAAAGGCGAAAATTTCTTACAAAAACTAGAATTTTGTATAAATAAATTATTTCGTCACTAAATTGTGTGTGTTTATTGGATTACCTTTTACTATTTAAACCTACTGGCGCAAAATTTTTAACATTTAGAATTGGCTCTAAGTAACTTTGAAATCGGGAATCGGGTCTAAAAAATTGCTTTAAAGCGAGAGTCGACTATTTTCCTAATTTTAAAAACATGAAGTATACCTATAGCTTAACGCAAAATCATTCGTCTAACTTTAAAAGCAGCAAAGCGGATTTCTTTGTTGAAAGGAATTAAACATTAAATTATCAAAAACGAATTATTTGACTTTTTGTTGAATAATGTCATTTTTGACATGAAACAGCTCGAGTCTCGGAATATTTATTCGAAAGTGTTGCTAAAGTTTCTTTGAAACATTTCCTTTCGATTCGAAAGTTTTACAGGCTGCCATTTGAAATTAGAATCGGAAACAACTACTTTCGAACAGTTTATACTTTCGAATCGAATTACAGAGTTAGGCCCCATAAATTCGAAAGAATAAAACTGGATATGGCTGCGTAAAGTGTTCAAAATGTTCACAATATCCTTCCTTATAAAATATACGACTTTAACGACGTTAAGAATTAAAAAGAATCTAAAAAAATTGAACATAAAACACAGTAAAAGGACGAAAACCTATAAATAATAAAATATAACAATGCAGTAAATTTATTTTGATTTGTGGAATTTCTTTTATTATATTGACTAAACAAAATAATAAGGACCTTTTATTTTCATCCTTTAGTGAAATGTTTTTTTTTAGGCATTTTTGTTTGTTAAAAATGAGGAATTGACAGCAGAACTGTCGCGTAACTCTCATTTTTTCAATATTGAGTTTTTTGCAATATCATGATGAAAATTAAATAAATAAAACCTTTTTCTTCACAAACTTATTTATTAATAATAATTCGCAGCAATTTTTTTTTTTATTTTAGATATGTAAGTGAAAGCTTGAAAAAAAGTAAAAATTAAGTCAATACCTAAACGTAGCAGTACTGAGTTTCTGTGAGAAACTCACTCAAATCTGTTTCATCCTCAGGATAAATCTTCTGTATCCCTAATTTTCCTAGATATAAAATTTCAAGTCTTCGAATTCTCTCCATTTTTCCCCACAATCCACAAAAGTGTTTGATGAGTTTGTCGACATCATACTTTTTTACTTTAATCAATACACTTGAAACCTCTTGAAACTCCAGCGTCAGATTTGTAGGTCCTATCGCCTCTTGTTTTGATAACGCCATCAAAAAGAACATAGCACATCACATGGTAAACTTAAGATCCTTTGATAAGGAAACGAACAAAGTGTTAAATTTTCGTCCGCAAAAAAAAAACTATTTTTATTAAAAATTCAGATTTTTCGCAATAAACTACGTAGTTCAATGTTTATATTAATTTCTGCTTCTTCTAGCAAATGAGAAAATCGAAAATTTTAGTAACTAACTACTTTTTTTTTTAGAAAAATAAAACTACCATCTTTGATCAACAAATTTCTAACTGCCCATCCCGCATAAAAAAGGGGAAATGAGCCCTCCCTCCTGAACGATTTTTTCATAAATCATGCCGATGAATCATTTCCCAAAGTTTTCTTCCACAGGAAAAAATCTAATGGGGTCAAATTACACGATCTCGGTGGCCAGTTCACATCACCTCCATGTCAGATTAGCATGCCCTCGAATCGCTCGAGCAGAATTTCCAATGTGGCGTGTGTTGTGTGGCACGTAGGGCCGTCCTGTTAAAACCACATGTCGTTGGTGTCCATACCAAATCAATATCATCCAATTCAGGCCAAAAGAAGCTGGTAATCATCGACCTATATGGGGCTTGCCGTTGACGGTGATGGACTGCCTAACGTCGCGTCGTTCTCAAAGAAAATGGACAAAATCCAAACCAAACAGTGACTTTTTCGGGATGCATTGGACGCTCTTGGATCTCATGTGGATTTGTTTCGTTCCAAATTCGACAATTTTGTTTGTTGACTTACCCATTCATCCAAAAATGGGCCTCATAGCTGAAGATGACCTTAAATGGGTGAAACGCGTGGAACGTTGCCCGAACAGAACACTCATTTCGAGAAAACAATGTTGCCATTGATGGCATGTGTTATTGTTGAACGCTATATCCGTCCATGGAGATTTGGCAAAATAGACAGCCAATTTGACAGATGTAGCTTTAGCAATATGGCCGCTATCAACTGTTAAAGTTCGGAAGTCCCTATGGAAGTGTAAAGTGGGTATACTTATTTTGTGAATATTCCGCAATTCCACACGAAGTGCTAAAAATCGCTGATGACCTTGAAAAACTTTAACCATTGATACAAAATTTCCTATGGCTGTCAAATACGTTATTGTCGCTAAATATTTGTCAAAAATGTTCACAATCAGCCAAGTTCTCAACATTCCCTGGGAAAATAACTCCCCGGGAAATAACTCCCCGGGAGACGTGTTCTCTCGGGAGTAGTAGTACCTACTCTTATTCCGAATTCCCCGAAAGACATTCCCGGGAATTTTTTGTTTAGAATACGGGAGTAGGCAAAAGGGAAAAATTTTCCGGGGAATTGTCATTTAGAATTGGGCTGAATATAAATCCTAGCCATGGCGCATATGAACGTACTGGCCGATGCCCTCAAATGCATTAAGAACGTCGAAAAGCGCGGCAAGCGTCAGGTTCGTCTGCGTCCCTGCTCCAAAATTATTGTCAAATTCTTTGACTGTGATGATGAAGCACGAAAATTGTTGATGACCATGATAGTCGACAGCTTGACTGGCAAATTAAACAAATGGTGAGTCATCTCACCCCGTTTTGAAGTTCCAATCAATTTACACACAATTAGCTCCCTTCGCGTCAATTCGGTTATGTTATGCTTACCACATCTGGTGGTATCATATGCATGACGAAGAGGCCAGGCGGAAACACTTGAGAGGAAAGACCCTTCGTTTCTTCTTTTAAGTAATTTTAAACACAAAAATATTTTTCATCAAGACCCAAGAAGTCAGGAATAAAAAAAGCAGATAAAAGTACATTTCTGAAACTATAGTTAACCTTTTTTGACCAATTTTAAAAATCATACGTAGGTACTTTGCGAATATCCCACATAATGGGCTACTATCCCCGATTCTTAACTGACGTAGATCTTGCGGCCTTTACAACAATGTAAAATTTGGAAAATAATGTTGAACGGCTAGTAGGCATTCTTATACTTGTTTACTATCATCATTTTTTCTTGTAAACATTTTTGTAAATTTTAAAAGATCATAATTCATGACAAATGACAAAGAATAAGTATACAAAAGCGTGACTACACCATCACTCACAAAATTTTACTAATTTATTGAGAATGGTCTTCCTTAATTCAATTGAAGTCATAAAAAAATGCCATTAAAGTCCTAATACCTACTTCACGTGTCCATTTAAACGCCATACAAAATAATGCATAAATTAAATTTCCCAAGAACTTTCTTCCATAAATAAAAATAAAAATCTCATATGTTAGTCTGCACCAAAAGTAGATATAAGGAAATTCTTTGAAAAAAAAAACAAGTGCTTGAAAATTGAACAATACTTGAAATTTTTCTCTGGCTCACAAAAGAAAACAATGTCAAATCCCAGAATTTAGGTAGGTAGATTTAGGTATAGTACATAGTACTCCCCGCAAATAATACAATTTGTATTGCATGTCAGTGTCACCATCACAATTCATCCCACCAGAGATACTTTCTATTGCTTTCTAAGGACTATACCGACGACGACGACCACGACGAATGATGACGATGACGTGTGTGTGCATTTTCACAGTTACACCAAACCAAAACATATTGAAGTATACTTACATTTGTTGATACAGAAATACCATAGTGTCTATCTCTGTCGTATTTCACACTTGAAAGATATGTACACACATGTGAACCAGATTGCAGCTCTGGGAGTTGGAATTTCTTCAAGAACAAAATTAAAAGGATTTTCTCCAAGATGATGACCACCTACGATAAAATAAATATATTTTATATCTTCCAAGGAGGTAATATAAATGTGGTGTAAACTGTAGGGTAGGGTAGGTAACTGCATAGTCTCGTGTGTCCAACTCGTTGTCATCATGCAGCACATTTCAAGGGCCATCCATCGAATTTCTATTGCAGCCGGGCGTATCTTTTCCTTCGGGAATTCCAATCCGAAGTGCTCGCATATTTCCCTGATTAAACCGCCCATGCACTCGAGAGTCTTTTCTCTCTCGATATAATGTAGGTTGCGTTGGAATCGCATTGTGAAATGTTTTCGTATTTTTATTTGATTCAGAAATGACAGTGGAGTCGAACGCACGATCTTATTACTTTAAAATATGTAAAGGGTGTTTTTTTTAGAAGTGTGGTTTCCAAGAAGAAATAAAACGCATATAATTTAATGTTATGGCCAAGAATTTAGCTTTGTTATAAAGATATGAGTTTGCCATTATGTTTTAAAAATGATTTCGCGCAAGTGGGTGCCGCGGCTGGCTCGAATAAATTCCAGTCGAGAGGCCCAATTTTCGAAAGCTCCAATTGTTGCGCGCGATGGCGGATGGACTCATTCGAGTCTTCTTCGATACTCTGCTCCACAGCAGCATTAATCCACTAGAGTACACGTCTTGCGAAACCGATCCATGGTTGCTCAAATTTATGCGATTTTGCGATTATGTCGACCGAATATTGGACGCAGCGCGCGATGCATCGCGCAAACCGAACCATTACTTTGGTAATAAATTTGCACGATTTGCAAATGTTGTTCAGGAATAAGTCTTTTTTAATTATAAAATGGCAAACCACCAAATTGAGCATAAATCAAGTGACAGCTGTCAAAAAGACCAACTCCGAAAAAAAAGTATTGCCAGATTGAAAACCACACGTTTTAAAAAAAACACCCGCTATTTGAAAAATAAAATATTTGATGTATCGAGTTTAATTATTGAAATTTTTGACCTTTTTCAACCGGCAACTGACCCTTCAGATGGTGTACGTATTTCTTGAGGTGGTGCTAAGACCCCCAAGCCAACATAATATGTAGGTAGCCCACACATTTAAAAGGGACTGACACGTTAGCCATTCGGTTTCGGTCGACATCTCTGCACTACATCATCGCAGCAATCGCGACATTATAATGTAGTAGTTGAGTCTTAACTCTAAAGTATCTCGTTGTGTTTCCTTGTTTGTTTTATTCGGTCGATAAAAATGCACTATAACCTTGCAATAGGGTAGGGCTTGTTTTTTTTTTTTGTTTTCCTGATAATAAATTATCAAACCAAATGACAAATAGACGTGATGTGTGTCGGTTCCAACAACGACAGACGTATATAGTCAAATGATTCGTGGTTTATTATTAAAAGAAAATCTAAATCAATCGAACTCCAGTGTCTGCTGAAGGCTGAAGCTGATGGATGACAAGAAGTAGTGCACATTCATAGTGTCGTCGAGGAGTTAACATGAACACAGACAATAAATTCAGGTCACATTGTTTTTTTTTCCCCTCCAAGTAACACGTTCTGATGTTTTTGCTTCGTTTTTTTTTTTTTTATTTTGTTTTTATTATTTAATTCATCGGCACGTATTCGATTAGAAGTAATTGTATTTTTATCATTTTTTAAGCTTTTCTGTGCCCTAAACTCTGCCCTCATGTACAAGTGGTATATATAATAAAAAATGTTAACTTTGAAATATTAGCATTTGAATTTTTTATTTGGTGAGGATAAAATTTCTAACAGAAGAATTTCAAATATGTAGGTGGGAATTTATACATTTTTTCTGACATCACAAGGTATACATAGGTACTAAAAGCTTTTTCTTAAATGTTTTAGGGTGGCTCTAAAAATAAATCGAAAAGAGAGAACTTAAATGAAATTGTTATATGGGTGGATGAAACATCCAGAGAGATCAAGAAATTAGTGACGATTTATTTGGAAACATGGAAATAAATATTATTTCCCATCTTTCAATTGGAGGGAGATCTGGTTAAGACAGTTCAGTGACGTATTGAAAATTTTCTAGGAAGGGGAAGGGCGAGTTGTTTAAGAACTCTAGCTTTATTATACTCTATAGGGTGTCCCAATTTGATCGGTTCAAAATGTTTTTTGTTTGTTCCATGGTTAATGTGAGATTACCAAAATGCAAGAGCCTTAACTACTTTTTAAATAAAATTCAATATTTCGAGAACGTGTGGAGGATTTTTTGTGGAATTCAAGTTTTAACTCCACATTAATAATTACTTAAAATTGGTTTACCAATTTTGTTGCTTAAAAATATTAACAAAATTTAATATATATGTTACAATATTAATTATTTAAGAGTGTCAACTTAGCGAAACACCATTCATGGATCAAAATGTGGTAAGGTGGATAATTTGACATTAATTAGTCGTTAATTAGTTGTGATAATTTCGAATTTATCGTTCCATGTTTTCTATGTTTTTTTTTTTTGCTGCTTTTCTAACTTGGTATCAACTTAGCGAAGCAGATTCTCAAAAAACGGGTAAAAACTTCTTGTATTGAATGGGTTACTGCTCAATAATTTGCCAATAACAAGTCGTGAATTAGTTGTGGCAGTTTCAATTTTGTTTTTTTTATGTTTTTTTCTGCAAATTTGTAAAATTCATATGAAAAGTGATCGAAACACGCCTCAAAACGGATTAAAAACTTCTTATATTGAATGGCTTAGTACTAAATAATTTAATCTTCTTATATGCAATGGTTTATTGCTTATTAATTTGCCGTTCATCAGTTGTGGCAATATACATTTTTTTGTGCGATGTTTTCTGTTTTTTGTTGGGATTTTATGGGTAAATTTATATGAATTAAGGAAAGCATACTCCTTGCATTAAATTGTTTATTTCATAATCATTTGCATTAAAAACTTGGCAAACTGTAGTAGAAGCCACAAAGATAAGAATTATAATAATTATGGTAGTACAAATAAAACGAAAAACATCGCACGACAAAAATTAAAATGGTCACAACTAACAGACGAGTATTTAACTAAAAATTATAAAGCAATTAAACGTTCAATATAAGAAATTTTTTGAGGAGGCAGTTCGCCAACTTTATATCAATTAAAAAATATCGAAAACATCGCACTACAATTAGTAAAATTCTCATAACTTATTGAGTAACAGTGTACACTAACGATATTGGTATCAAATGAAATGTGACGTGTAGCCCGATACATGAGTAAGATATTCTCAAAATCTTTCATGGGAAAGTCGAGACATTTGGGGTTGAACTTGACGATTGCAAAATAATGATTTCAAATTTTGTTCTTAATAATTGTCCATAACGGGCGAAATAATTGACGTAGAAAAATGATATTGAATGAACAGTCTTTAAAAAAGTATCAAAGTTATTTTGATATGTTAAACACATTTTGAGATATTGATTTTAAACTTCTAGAAAAGCCACTTTTTTTGCCACACCGATATTTCAAAAAATTCAGTGATGACATATACTTTTTTTAGCTCAAGTGAAAAGCTTATTTTATAACCTTTAATTTCATATCAAATGAAATGTACTTCATTGAATAAATACCTAATAATAAAGAGACAAGAAAAATACCTTTCATTTGATATCAATATCATTTTTCTATGTCAATTATTTCGCACGTTATGGACAATTATTTGGGACAAAATCTGAAATCCTTATTTTGCAACCGTCAACTTCAAGCCCAAATATCTCGACTTTCCCATGAACGATTTTAAAAATATTTTACTAATGTATCGGGCTTTACGTCCAAACTCGTTCGTGTATACACTCTGGGCCGAAGCTCCATAGTAAAATGGGCATTCCCTTTCCAATTTTGTTTATTTAAAATTTCTTGTCTTGCAATTTAATCACTTTTAATTACATAATTGTTTTGTTAATTTTTATTTGGCTATTATCGTTTCGCAAAATCAAAATTTTGCAAATTTTAATCCCAATTTTCGCATTTTATAATTTTGCAAAGTATCATTTGGCTTTTAAATTGTTTTTTTTTTTTGATATTTTAGACAATGAATTTCGCATACGAAAAATACTCAATCTTGCCAAACAACAAATCCAACCCAAAAATAAGCTGGTGTAGTCAAAGATCATTATAGCCTCTGATGCGCAACGAAAAAATCCCATACAAAAATGACACTAAGAAGTCAGAAACGAAAAACTTTGTTCTCCTTTTCGTTTTACTGTAGGAACGCTGTTTGACGAGGGTATTTGATAATTATAGCAGATTATTTGGAGATGTGTCCGCTATTTTTACTTGCGATATAGGTACTATATGGGAAGTTATGGATTCGTACAAAAAATGGAACTCGAGATTTTGATCAAACTTTACATTACGATGATAGAGAAGTCAAAAAAAGTGGGTCTCGCAAAAACGTCCGTCTGTCTGTCTGTCTGTCTGTCGGTTGGACTACAGCCTAAACGGATATGTCGATTTTCTTTAAACTTGGTACCTAGCGTTTTTGGACATTCCCCCCACCCGTTTTTTTCTCTTTTTTTTTAGGACCAAAATTAACAGTAGCTGTCATACAAAATTTCTTGGCCAAAAAGGAAAAACTTATTTTTCTCAAATCCAGCGCTACCGAATTTGTTTTTAAGAACTCAATAAATTTAAATAGTTATAAGTTGCCGTTTAATAAAAAAAATGGTTCCGAAAAATGGTTATTAATGGTACCTCCCAAAGAACCATTTTTTTGATTTTCGCTTTTCTCGAAAACGGTTAAACTTATTCTGATCAATTTTTTTATGAAGAAGTATTGACACATTCTAAATAATATTGTGTACCAAAATTTTCAAAAAAAATATTTTTTAGATTTTTAAAAAAAGTTTTAATATTTTTTTTTGAAAACTCAATATTTCAAAAACGACGTGGTCGATTTTTATTAAACTTGGTAAATAGCAGTTTTTTAACTTTATCTAGAAGATTTTTGACAAAAATTATTCTAATACCCAAAAATAACGGTGCCTCCCATACAAATGTTAAAAAACGGTTAAGAAAACTATTTTGTTTCTCAAAAACGACTCCTACGATTTTCAGAAAAGTTTTTTTGCGTGTTAAAATAAGTACGATCTACCATTTAAAATTGTTTAAGTTTATAATTTACGTTTATTAACAGTACCTCTCATAGAACGGTTTCTTTGATTTTCGACTATCTCAACATCTGATCAACCGAATAAAATTAGATTTTTTATACAGAAGCTTGTAACAAATATAAATAAAAGTGCGTATCAAAATTTTCTAAAAAATGATTTTTGGATTTTTAAAAAAAAATCAAATTTATTTTTTGAAAATTCGAAATTTCGAAAACTGGTAGCATATTTTTTTCTGAAGTTCAATTTTTAACGCAACATTAATAAATGTTTTAAATTGGCGTACTAATTATTTTGCTCAAAAATGTTAACGAAATTTTATATATAAAAAATTAATTATTTTTAAAACCGCTCCTACGATTTTCAAATTTTTTTTCTCATAAATAAAGATTTATATAAGAAATCAGATGGTGTAAATAGCGCTGGGTTAAAACAGATTAAAAGTATTTTAATCAATTTCTTTCTAATTTTGTTGATTTAAAACAATTTACCAGTTTAAATAGTATAATTTCCTTTTATGCATATTGCATATGTGCAACACTAGGCTATATTGTTAATTTTTGTGTACTCACATTATACCACCTGCAACTAAACTAAGTTTTGGCAAATGGATAAAATATAGATCCCATAGCTAATTTATTTCAGACTATAGAACCACAATGTGATCGCGCATAAGAGCAAGTTCGTGCGACCCAGTCGTGCATATTTTTTTTTTCGCACACAAGTAACTGCCTGGCCCTGGACCATTAACTGTGTGCGGAAAAGTGAACTTTGAGTTTTTAATCGTATTTTATTATAGGATAGCTTTCTGTGATTTTTAAGCTTTTGTTTCAATTGTCATTTTTTCGCTGTGGTTTCCGTAAAAATTTCGCTTTGGAGTTGAAGAGCAAAGAAAAATTTCGTTTCGCATTAGCAGCGTACTAGGCTTAACATTTGCGAACTGAATTTAGTCCAAACGGCAGGCATCCATTTCTAAAGGCAAACAGATTTCAATTAATTGAAATTCTATAAAATTGTCTCCATCTTATTAGCAGAGGCTTTGATCTTTAGCGTCAATTCAACAAATAAAATATATTTTACCATCGCACCTTCGGATTTTTAAATTTTAAATATATATTTGGGTATGTTTTTTCATTTATTGATTTTCCAATCGAAACAAAATGATTCATTTATTTTCACAATCCTAATAAACTTTCACCATTTTATTTGACTTTAAATAAAAATCGTTAATATTTATTGGATTCTTATTCTGATGATAACACTTCCGCTTTCAGAATTCGAATTCAAAACCCCCACCCATATGGATCCGCATATGTGTAGAAGACAAATTATTCTTGATTATATTTCTTTTTATGTTGATAGAATTTTGTTAACTTAATTGAAAAAAATAAAAAACAATTTCTTATGAGGGTTAAGTCTCGTTTTTCCGATCTTTAACTGAAAACTTTATTAGTCACTCAATAAAAAATAAATTAACTTGACTTGATTGGCTGTCATTTGAAATGCTATTCATTTGATTGAATCCTCACAATTAAATAAGAAGAAAGTTTGTTTTTGATCTTGATCATCTTTGTCTCTTTAGAAATAAAGTATTTTTGGACCGAATAAAAATTAGGAAATAGATGAGAACTTTTGTTGGAAGAAAATCTCCCAAATACTCAAACTAATTTTATAAAACTGATAATTAATTTGGGGATATATTATTAAATCTATTTATTTACTCCAAAACGATCCCTCGACGAGTGTAGAGTTATATCGTGTTTTTTTTTTGTAGAAATCTCTATAACATAAAACAACATTCTTTTATGATTTCCCTGTAGAATTGAGTGTCAACGAAATATGCAAATCATTTTTGAGCACCCACATACCGACAACTCCATTACATTTTGTTGAACATGAATATTTTGGGACATCGGGTCATCGAATAGTGTAGTTTCGCAACTGCTGGCAACTGGACAGTCACTTAAAATATTGAGAAGAAAAACAGTGTTGCTTTAATTTCGCAAGCAAAATAACCTCCACTCCAATTAGTTACAAGCAATTTTCAATATTAAAATATATATTTTACATTAGTAGAATAGATTCTATAGATTCCTAGTACGTATAGCATTTTTTTATAATTCTATCAACCAATCGATATGGCAGTATAAAAGCCCTTTGGTTCTAATTATTTCAGACTTCAGTGTAATAGTTGGTAGGTAGTTTCAATGTTGATATTTCCTTTTCCTGATGCCAATCTCAATATAATTTCACAAACTTTTTATACCGAGTTAGAAACTTAGACATCTCAATTTCGATAATTATTGCGAAAATCCGGAAATTCAATGTTCATGTTCATACTTTTCATTCTTTGAACCGGAAAAGGAAAATCAGTTAAAAAAGTTTTCAATTTTATGATATCTCGATTGTAGGCTGTAGGGGGGCTTAGGTTTGTGTAAAAGGCTGATTGAAGTGGAATTGATAGGACATTATTTGGACTGGAATTTGTGTGGGTGCATAACCTTGAGTTAAGTGTTTAGTTGTTTTCTTTGCGTTTGAGGAGTTGTGGCATATCGTGAGCACCTCAAAAACTTACTAAACCGAATGTTTTGAAGGGTTGACAATTTTGACAAGTGTAAATTTGTTATTGAAAAATATTAAAATATTAATACTTCAATATAAAAGGTGTTTTTTTTTTTAAACGAATGGTTTACAAGAAGAAATAAAACGCATATAATTTAATGTTATGGCCAAGAATTTAGCTTTATTTAAAGATAAGGGTAAGTGGCTGCTGCGGCTGGCTCGAATACATTCCAGCCGAGAGGTCCAATTTTTGACAGCTCTCATTGTTGCGCGCGATGGCGGACTGACTCATTCGGGTCTTCTTCGATACTCTGCTCCACAGCAGCATTAATCCACTAGAGTACACGTGGTGCGAAACCGATCCATGGTTGCTCGAATTTGTGCGATTTTGCGATTATGTCGACCGAATATTGGACGCAGCGCGCGAACAGATCCATTATTTTGGTAATAAATTTGCACGATTTGCAAACGTTGTTCAAGAGTAAATCTATTAATTACAAAATGGCAAACCACCAAATTGAGCATAAATCAAGTGACAGCTTTGAAAAAGACCAACTCTGAAAAAAGTATTGCCAGATTGAAAACCACACGTCTAAAAAAACAGGCTTTAAATGCTTGAACAGGGTGTTTTTTTAGACGTGTGGTTTTCAATCTAGCAATTCTTTTTCGGAGTTGGTTTTTTTGACAGCTGTTACTTGATTTATGCTCAATTTGGTTTGCCATTTCATAATAAACAGACTTACTCCTGAACAATGCTTCCAAATTGTGCCCAAATGGGCCCAAAACAAGACTGCCGTTGATCTGTTTAGCGATGAAGCACACTTTTGGTTGAATGGATACGTCAATACACTTAACTGTCGTATTCGGAGTGATGATAATCCTCAACTGGGTTCAGACACGGTTATATCCTCGAAAATTCACTGTTTGGTGTGTTCCATGGGCAGAGGGAATCATTCAATAGGGAACGCTATAGAGCCATGATAAATGACTTTTTCGTACCTAAATTGGAGAATGTTGATGTGGACGACCTTTGGTTCCAACAAGATGGCACTACATGCCATACAGCCAACGAAACAATAAATTTATTGAAGGAAACTTTTGGTAAGCGCATTATCTCGCGTCGTGGGCCTGTGGCGTGACCTCCAAGAAGTCGCTTGTCTACGCAGATAAGCCCGAGACCATTGAGGCCTTAGAAGAGAATATTCGGCGCGTTATTGCTGACATACGGCCCCAATTGCTTCAAAAAGTGGTCGAAAATTGGGCTTCTCGGCAGGAATTTATTCGAGCCAGGCGCGGCTTCCACTTGCCCGAAATCCTTTTTAAAACATAATGGCACACCCTTATCTTTACAATAAAGCTAAATTCTTGGCCATGACATTAAATTATATGCGTTTAATTTCTTCTTGAAAGCCATACGGCTTAAAAAAACACCTTGTATATTGTTTAAATTTAAAAACGTTTTGGAAAGTGTTCTTAGCAACCTTTTTTTCTATTTTTAAATTATGGTCATACCAATTTCAAGCTGAAATATCTCAAAAATCTCACTAACGATTATGGAAATATCTGGCTCACATAATACCCTTGACATCAGCTTTCATTTGATACCAAACACATTACACATTAGTGAATGCACTGGGCCCAGGCTCCCTAGGAAAATGGGCAATCTCCTTTGGTACCTATCGTTTTTAAGGCATTTCCTCGATAGGTTTTTCGTTTTTAAGCCTATAGTATACGCTGTGGATGTGAAACGATCAAAATTAACGGTAGGTAACTACCATACTACAAAATTTTTCAGCCTTTAAGGGAAATTTTATTTTTCTCAAAAACGGTTCTACAGAAAAATGGATTTAAAAAAATTAATATTTTTTGAAAATTTGATATTTCAAACAAGAGTTAGTGCTTTTTTTTAATTACATTTTTAACTGCGTGTTAATTCACAAATCCCAACAGACAGAACAGAAAAATTTCATATTTCTAGCTTAACAGGTATTGGCATATACATAAATAGCCTGCGGAAAAGGTTTAAGACAGTACGTTTGTCTGCTGGTTTTTTCTTTAAGTACAAAAAATTCCCTATTAAACATCAGGATCTTATATACCTAGAATGTCATCAAATTTTAAGGTCCAGGTTGAATTGGATAGATTGAAAGCAGAGTGTTACAATCAACCACCATTTTTCCTCTTTTCGAAATTTATTCTCAGCAATAAAGCTTGTCTATTACATTAAAGGGTTTTTTTTTTTTTTAATTTCTCGAGATGTAGATAGATCTCCTTGGTAATGTAACCACGTTACTTCCTAACACCATTTGCATAGATCTTAAGTCGCTACCTTGTTTTCTTAATGAATTTTCCACCCACCAGCAGACTTTTTGTATGCACATTCGGATACAAGTCACGTGGTTGTAAAATTCAATTTACACAATTCCTATTTTGAAAGTCGGCAAATACAAAAAAAAAAAAAAAAAAAAAAAAAAACAAAATCCAAAGAGAACGCAGAAGAAAATAGGCCATCGACAATGGTCACGTGTGCCATCAGCTATCGCTGTATCGCCTGCACGCGCAATATCATTCTTTGCATCCTTTTATTTATATTTTCGACATAAAACATTAACAACTCGATGCAAAATGTATAAGATTCTACAAAACCCCACAAACACAATTCCAGACATGGAACGAAAACAATATAATTTACCTTTCAAAATACAGTTTGTCTTACTTAAGTGGAAATAAAATGGCTCGAAATGGCAAAATGAAAAAAAAAAAAAAAAAAAAAAAAAAAAAAAAGAAAACTCTTGCACGTACCAAAACCATTTTTCGTCGAAAATTAAACGACAAAAAATTCCCGTTTTTATTTCGGAGAACAAAAGAGGTGCACTTATAATTTTGATTGTTTTTTTTTTTTGTTTTCGTTGTGTGAAATAAAAAATTCAATTTTCCACGCCCCCCGCCACCAACAAATATTATATTATGTATCTGCGGCGGCGTTGTGATTGAATTTCATTCATTCTGTTGAAAAATAAAAGAATTAATCAACGAATGTGATTTAATTGTGGGAATAAAAAATTTCATTGGAAATTTATGTTATTTAAAAAATTTGTCACAAATAATGAGATGTGTGTCACATCGTGATGTCTTGAATGGAATTTATTGGGTCCATTATTATTTATTGGTGTATTTATTTTTCGAAAGTCGATCGGACATTTATTGATTAAAAAAGATGTTGATGATAATCAATGAATTTTGTTGAGTTGATAACTTAGTTTTACATTTATATCGAAAAAGATACCTACATACTCTTATTCAGTTTGATAGTCGGTACCTACATAGCTTAGCTTGATGCGATACAAGTTTTAATGAATATCTTTAACGGATAATGTTCGTGTTTTATTGTCGATTGCCACGACTGAGCTATCAAATTACTTAATTTGAATCTTGAATGGCTGTTATGTATAAAAAAAAAATTTTTAATTGAATTTCAATGATAAATAAAATATGTTCTCGAAATTGTAATAGTCACCCGGAATGTCTCATCAAGTTCTTCTAAAATTTAAATAAAATGCAGTAAGTTGCAATTCTGTATTTAAATATAATTTTGAAGAGAAGCTTCTTGATGCAGGGTCTGCGATGGGTTTGGAATTTAACATAGAAAAACCCAACTAAACGGAAGTATTGGGGCTTCTTTGATGACTTTTATAGGGGGTGTTAAATATGTAATTTGTATACAGTAAAACCCGGATAGGTGCCTATCGCATAAGTGCCTTAACCGCATGAGTACCATTTTTTTAGAACCAACATTTTTGGGTTTTTTTTTTCATATAAAAATCATCTAATTTCGCTTAACTACCTTCCCCGCTCAATTGCCTTTTATTTTGTATACTTTTATTGAAATTTACCTGAAAAAAATTCTCTAGAGAAGATACACAATTGAAATCAGCAGAAAAAGACAAAACCTCATTTTCATCTAGGGATCAGGAACGATTCAATTTTTTTGATCCGGTCATCGAAAAGTATTGATGAATGAAATCACAAATTTTCATTTCAGTCGATCGCAATCTCAATCATTTCGATGATTCTCGATTTTCCATCCCAATCTCAATCATTTCGATGATTCTCGATGTTCGATATCAATCTCTATTGAATTCTTAAAATATTTTATCGGAGAAAAGAAATATGGGTCAGATTGGATTCGATCAGAATCGGTACAGTTTTCGTTAAATTCGGAGATTGAATTTCATCGAAACTAAAATAAAAAATTGTCTTTGTTTGACAGGTGTCAAAATATGATCGAAAAACGGAGCACGCCAATCCTTTAAGGAGTTGGATGTAAACTTATTGTCACGGCTGAAGTTCTGGGTCCACTAGAATACCTTGTTTGACAGGTGTCAAAATATGCCAAAATGTTTGTTGCGGCGGATCGAGAAACGAAGTACGCCAATCGATTTAGGAGGTGGAAATTACCTAAAGTCTCACTTTTAATTTGACAGGTGTCAAAATGTCAAATCATTTCCGAGAATATGCGCTACGTAACGTTTTAAATCTTTTGAATTTCTAGTATAGTCATTATTGTCTCAAGTTAAATACTTACATATGTATCAAACAAAGTTTTTTTTTTTAACCTTATCATATTTGTCTCCATATTAACATTGGTCCAAAATGACTTTTTTGGTTGCAAAAATCACAACTTTTAAACGCATAAAGATATGGCTACAATTTTTTTTTCTTCTTTAAGGAAATTTCCAAGGCTATAAAAATATTGAATTTTGAGAAAATATCTTCACAGGGTGTTTCTTAATTAAAGGCTGATGTAAGATTTAAAAAAAAAGGAATTTACAGAGAAAGAAATTAAAGGAAAACTATAAAAAAATTAGAATTTTGAGAATTTAAAAAAAAGGTCTGCTACTATTTAATCATTCACAAGGTGTTCCAAAATAATTTTTTTTTGAACACTGGATGCATTAAGTTAACGAACCAATTTTTGAAGTTTTAAGCAAATATTAGAACAATATTTTTTTCATTTTGTGGCTCATCGACATATTTCAGTGACCAATTTTGTTTAAAACAGTGTGATAAAAAAGTAAACGGACCAAAATTTTAATAAAAATTTTTCTTTTATAAAAGAAAATAAAATAAAATACAAAACGTCTTTTTTAAATTAATTTTAAATTTGTATAGTATAGTCTGAACATTCATCCAAAGATTTCGAAGGCCTTCCCCTTAATGTGCTTGACATCACCTGGGATACTGAATATTCTGTTCGAAAACTCTTATTTTTTTAAAATAAATCTTGCTTTTTTTATGAGAGTCACTCCATTTTGTTTTAAATTTATAATTTCACTTACATCTTGGTATTGGTTTTGAAACCAAGTAACGAATTCTTGAATGAACATTGACAAAATATTCGAAAAGGATTTTGAGTGAAATATTCATACTTATTGAAGTTTAAAGATGCACGCTTCGCTCTTGAGTCAAACTTTTTGAAAACTAATTCTATTTATCCATTATTGTCCATAGTTTATATAAATATGTTCAAGAATTATTTAACCTGCCACCTAATGTACATTGCATTTTTTTGGAGTAGTGATAAAAACTTAATATTTTCTGCTACCTGTTTTGTTGGACCATAAAATAATAATCTATATAGTCAAATATTTCTTCAAACATTTTATGGAGCAGGCAAAACGTAATTAATCTCTTAATTTAATTTTTCTGGTATGATAAGGCAATAAAGAAGGTATAGTGACTCTAGCCATGCCAATTATAACAGTTTTGGTTTATAAAAGTATTGTTTTTGCGGCCCTGCCGGCCGCAGGGACAGGGCCTTTCACCCATGGGCATACTTCAGGCACCCAGAGTTTTTTTTTAGAAGCGCGTTAAACGCACGCCCACTTTTAATGGCGAAAAACTGTTATAACGGTCATAAATTGGCATGTCTCTAGTCTCGTCCAATAAAGAAATGAATCTCCTACTTTTGGCAGGTTATAAAAAATAAAAAGGTTTAAGGATTACAGTTTTCTTTCTTGTCTAGGTCCATTCGTATTTACCTATTTTTGTTTCAAAAACTCTTAATTTAAGAAAAATTTATTCAAAAAGGGTCGTGAAAGTGCGCGGATAGCAAAAATTGAATGTTCAATATAATATTCAGTAGTTTCTTTACAGAGTTTAAGTCCATTTTTTTTTAAAACAATTACCATTTGAATAAAAAGGGGCGTGGAAGTGGTCGTATTTTTGTACGATTAAGGTTTAAAAAAAATGTTTTCATATTGTATTTAGAAGAGAATTTCACGTTCTCAGCTCTTTTGATAAAGGAAATCACTCAAACATTCCAAAAGTAAATTTTCTTTTAAGACAAACATGCTAGCACCGGGAACATGCTTTTTTGGTTAAATGAAATTTTCTCAAAACATTGCAAAAAGTTACAGCTGCAATTTTGCATATGGCTTAACAAATAGTTGGGCCAAAATATATTCAGTTAATTTTTAGAGGGACTCAGCGAGCATTTTTTTGTAGCTCTATTCAAACCTTAAAAAACTCATGAAAAAAGGGTTTTTTGTTTTTTTTTTTTATAAAAAAATATTTAAAAAATTTTTGTATTTGAAATTTTAATTTACCTACAAATAAAACAACAACACTAAATTAAAGGAAACTAAGATTTTTCATAAAATATGCCATAATTGCAATAAAGAAAATAAATAAATTCGTCATTTGTCATTTTTGTTTAACTCTAAAACCAAATTGCCCAACTTTGAAAAGCTATATAAACGAAACTATTTACCAGAAAATTATTTTTTTTACTGTTTTGAGAAGCTCTGTCTATATATCTATTAGAAATAAAAAATAAAACATTAAAAAAAAAACATTGGATTTTGTATTTTTGCCGCTACTTTTGGCTTTTTGGACCACAGTGAGGCGCTACAATCTCTTCTTACATTTATAAAAATCAAAGTCTTATGTCTGCATTTGCTGATGACCTAAATTAACAAAGAAAACCAAACAACCGATACCTATAGTGTCAAATTATATCGTAACTTGAAGTCTTCTTCAGAAGCTTGCGCAGACATACCGTACTCGCCATCCCTATACCCAATGACCAAATTGCCACGTGATCGGATCTCACTGATCGTGTTACCACTTCAAATGACCAATTATTTATATAGGTATGTATCTACCTACACACAAAATATTTATGTCCACAAGAAAAGTTAATTACATCAGCAGTTTGAAGTATGCCAATTAACATTAAAAGTGAGCCAGTGTTTCAAGATAAACGAACGTGCTATAGTCTCTATGGTTTGGCTTATATTTTAATGATGGGGTGTCTTTTTGACATCGCGGTTGTTGGGTTACGCCTTTTTGTTAGCGTTCGAATAAATATAAAATTTATTCCAGACGATAGCCGGGAGCCGGCTCTTCCATATTAAGACTGTAAGCCGGCTCCATTATAATTCTCATATGATTTAATGTTTAAATAGTACGGGGGGTAGTGTTGTTGTTTGTATTTATACTGGGAGATAATTTCATCAATAATATATGCTAAGCATATTTAAGGCGACTTAGGACTGCAGACATGCATTATATTCATTAGAAAAGCAAACACACTCCTCTGTTGATTCACACAAATTTTCATAATTATCTACAAGTTGCCGCGGGTACCATGTCAGCAACTTTCGTTATTTAATGCTCTGAAGTGTATAGTTGCAGCCTCACAGCTTGCCAACCTCGTCTAGTAGGCAAATTCTAGTTTTTCTCAACCGCTAGTATTGGCCTCTTTTAAAAAAAAACAAAATTCTGAATTTAAATAAAACCTTTTCGAACTGGTTTGTACGTTTGAACGCCCATCCTGTGTATCAAGGTAGATCGTAAGCGGATCGACGGTTTTTCTTAAATTCTGCTACAGAGCAAAAGGGACAAAATACTCCACGCCACCTAACCATTCCTTTCTCATCAATTTATAACTTTCCTAATTTTGTTTAAATTCAGATACCATCATCAGCAATGCAACATTGCCAGCCATACTATTTTATGTGCATTATTAATCATATAAACAAAACTCTACCAACAGTAGGTACTGTAATAACAAAAAAAAAGTCAGAAATTGTCGTAGTCTCTGATCTACAAACCATTTCCATTGGAAATAAGACGATTAGAGTATTTTTTGTTGGTACCTATTTGGGTATGTATACTTTTATTGGTATGTGATTTATAGTCCAAGTGCTTATAGTTAAAAGTAATCACAGACAGATATTCCTATGATAATAGCAGTTTTTATGTCCAATTAAGGATTCAAAAGGATAAATATACTCGTAAATTGATATCAGTGCAGTGACAACTGCATCGAAGAAGACGAATTAAATTAATGTGCTATGTCAATTGTTTCGTATATTAAAATCAATCTTAAGTATTATACATCATATACGGATACACATTCGAGGATAGTTTATAGCCTTAGTTCAAAGGCGGTACAATTAATGATTATAATGACTACCATGATGTGAAGGGACCAAATGAGAAAAATAATGTCGGTGTGATTTTTTGACTTGGTATAGTAGCAATGGGATATAGCAGAAGTGTAAGATGGGATGTCAGTTTTACGATTGACATCTTGTCAAATATTCAGATATATTAATTCTGTGGGAAAATTTAGGATAATAATAAAATAAATCCTGATATGCTTCTGCCCTTTTGGTCTATTTCATCTTAAGAAACAGCTTAGATTTAGTAAAAATAGGTTCTGGATCTTATGTGTCAGATGTCAGTTAAGTTGTCAAAATATCGACATTTTTATTACAGTTTAGGAGCCTGTGACTTCATAGTAATATTTATATAAAAGAAAATGAACATTACAGATGGTTTCAATGGCTCCAGTTGATTTCAGAAGGGATTTTAGTAAAATAATGACTTCAGCTGGAAAATGTAAACAAATCTTTTAAACTCTTTTGGAGTTTAAAAACTTAGAATATAGTCGATAAGGATGGGTTATGATCCCAATTGAAGACAAAGAGCGCCGCCCATATTCATTATATGTAGGCACTTTTGATCTGATGTTAACAATAAGACAAAAATATATTGTTAAGAGTTTGTTATTTAGAAGTTTATGTTGGTTTTCATTGAGAGAAAAAAATAAGAGAGAATGAATTTATTCAAAAAAATCTTAAAATATAAAACAAAGTCGGTTTAGTTACAACACTTATAACTCAAGAACGGCTGGGCCGATTTTAATGATCTTTGATTTTTTGAATTTGTCTCCGCCCCGAATAGCAGAATTACCTTACACATATCGGAAATATTCACATTATAGGGTGAAATGGGGTAAAATTAAAAAGATGTATCCGGACTGAAAAAATCAATTTGTAGGGTGAAATGGGGTACAAATAAAAAAAATCGTCCCATTAAAGAAATTCTTCTTTTGTTAGAAATTTTTTTTAGAAAATGGCTCTAGGTATATTCTTTTTAAAATTTTGTTATTTGTAAGGTGAAATAGGGTAAAAATAAAAAAAAAAAAAAAAACAAAAGTGATTCAATAATTTCAACAATTCTTTTTGTTTTTGAAAGGTAGTTTTGTGTGGATGGCTTAAGAGGTATTTTTTTTTCAAAAAATTGGTATTTATAGCTTTAAGTAGGGTACAAACAAAAAGTGGTATCCGATTTCAAAAAATTCCTTTTAGGGAATGGTTTAAGAGATATTTTTTTTAAATTTGATATGTATAGGGTGAAGTGGCTTAAAAACAAAAAAGGCGGAGTACCCAATTTCAAAAATTAGTCTTGTGTTTAAAAGGTTATTTTTAGTGGTTGGCTTTTGGGACATTTTTTCAAAAAAAAATATAATATTAAAAGGGTAAAGTGGGGTAAACACAAAAAAGAGATATCCGATTTAAAAAATTCTCAAAAAGGATGAACATAAAACAGTGGTTTTCGATTACAAAATTCTTTCTGTGTTGGGCATAAAGTGAAGTGGGTTAAAACCCACAAAGAAGTGTTCGATTGCAAAAAGTAGTTTAAATATTTATTAACAATGTATTTTATTTTGTAATTTGTATGCGAAGCTAAGGTTTGTCTACCCGTGGGAAGCCGAATGGACCAGCTAGTGTAATAAAAATTAACGCACTTTTTAAGATTAAGTCAACAAAGCTTTGTCAAAGTTCAGAGATGTCATGACACTATTTAAGTACTTGTCCATAAATATTTAATTAAAAGGCCCCACAATCAACTAAAAGCAAAAAAAAAATCTACGTTTACTGTGAAAACAATACAACTGAAGATTAGTTCACCATAAAAGTCGTCATTTAAGTATCAGAAATATTTTTTGAAATAGGATTGTAAAAGAATGCAATCTTTTGTAAATGCAGTCTTTAAGACTCATTCATTAAATACAATTGAAAGATTGCATTCGTTCCCTTATCACTATATGAGACTTTGACTTCAAATTATGAAATCATCACTCACTTGACATCAAAATGATTGCAAAAATTTATTTCCATATTCATTTTACAGCAATCAATTGAATACATTCTTTTGGGAAGGTTTGTGCATTTTTTGCATTCGTTTGAATTCCTTTGCAATCTTTGGCACCAAAGTCTAAGGACCTAAATCGAAACTATCCGGTTAACAGAACTCAAGATATACCTACATAAGCTTTGTAAGCAAAGATCCATATTGACATGTTTGTAGATAAGTGGTGACTTATATGCATTTGTTTATTTTTATAATATCTCAAACAAAAATCGATATGGTTCACTTAAAATACTTATATCTTGAGTTCTATTGATCAGATTTTTATAAAATAAATTTCATAAATCTTGGAAATCTCACTTTTGCTATCACACTTTTCGCAAATTATGCTCTTGTATTCATAGTCGTTTGCTTAACTCATGTTTTATTAAACTACAGATTAAAATCAAATGGAACAACTCCTTTTATTTATAAGCAAATTACCTTCTTTGTTGATAAAAATATGAGTTTGTTGAAGTATTTGACTTAAAATATCGAAAAACCAACTTTTTAAAAACAGGTTGATATTTTTTTTTTTAAATATGATTTTTAATTACATAATAAGTTTACTTCAAGTTAAAAGTTCAAGTGAGCTTAGCTCCATAAATGCGTTTCATACAAAAAATGCAGGGAAAACAAACAAACGACCAATCACAATCACATGTTTTTGTTTTCCCTGCATATTTTACTGTCAAACTACTGATTTTTTTTTTTGCTTGTTTGGCACTGACGTCTGGTGGAAGTTTCCCAAATTTGTCGGTCCTTTTTGGATCATTGCAAAACGTTTGTGTCTCACGCACTCCAAAAAAATTCTTTGTTGTTACAGGACAGGCATTTTGTTTTTTTTTTGACACCCTTTTTTCAGTTCATTTTTGTAATGAAAATTTGATGTTTTATGTTTGTCGTTCATTTCATCTATCCTAGAGCGACAAAATGTGTTTTTAAATGTTTTGTTTTTCTTATTATTGATCAATAAAATAGACTTTGTAGGTAGATGCATAATTCGATTGGAGAAGTAATTTTTATCTCATTCGATTTGGATCCGTTTTGGTTTCAGACTTCACTAAGTATGGTGGGCTCTCTTTCTCACAATACATATACAAGTGTTTCCATGGTTATTATAATTTCCATACTAACTTCAGCCGCTAAACGGAGTTTTAAAGATCCATATTTTTATCCGTACCTATGCGAAGTCGTTCATACTTTTTGGACTTCCTATACGTGTACGGATCCAAAACGGACTAGTTTGCTTGAATGGACCTCCCAGTGTTCTTGCACAAAAATACTTAAAGTGAGTGTGCTTTCCTAATGTCTGGGGAAATTTTTATTACCAAGAAGGTTTGTTAAACAGGTCAACAACCTCAATTTTCATTAATTTTTAATCAGGTTAGTTTTTCTTTACCCATAAATAATTCTAAAAGACCAGCCTTGCATATAACATTTTCCAAATAAATTTTCTTATTTAAATATTTCTGCATTATTGTGCAAGTCTGACTGATTTCTTAAAGTCATCAGATACCTTCCTGCTGGTGCATTGAACTTGAAGTTTTGTTAAACTAAATGCTTGGTGTATTTCATTGGAAAAATCTATTATTGAAGGATGACAACCACGTTGCCCGTCGCCTCTATGATTGAGATTTGATAAGACGCATGCTCCTGTGCTTCTATACTTATGTACGCCCTTTTGCTGCCTATTTTTTGTTTTTCGAAGATCGGAAATAACTCATAGACCTCATATGTCATATCGACTTAATCAACTCGGTTATCTTCAAAGAATTTTTAAAGCTATGAATTTCTAATTTTGTCTGCCTGTCTATAGTTGAGACAGCTAACGTCGCCGGGCTGTAGACACACAGTATTACAAATAATCCCACTTTTGCCTTTTTCTATTTTCTAGTCTCTGACATAAGAGTTCAAAGTTTCGACAAGGAAAAGTAGGATTTTCCAAATATTTCTCCCAAATAGGTTGCACTTTGGTGTCAAAATTAAGTTTTAAGAAGAATTACTTCATCAAAAAGGATTTTAGCACCCACAGCTACTATAAAGCCATGAATTATGGTATTGTTTCGGGTTCTCAATCTTATAGAAAATACTTTTTTCCTTAAAACAAAAATAAAACAGCTTACATCTTCCGCAGACAAAACACTGAACGTTTCCTTCATCTTAAATAAATCTTGTCAATTTGTCAACAAAACAAAACTTAAACTCAACAACAATAAGACGAAAATACACACAAGACAGAAGACACTACACACGCGGGACTCTGCTTATTATAATTGTCCTTATTAATGTTTTTTCCATCATGCTTTCATCGTGACTATAAAAAAAAAAATCCTATTTGTTTCTGCCACATTTCTGTAGGTACCAACTCGCAATATCCAATCTAAAGAAGTCCTTCCTAAAAATCGAGAACCTCTGCAATGGATGAAGATATACTCGTACACACATTCTGTATTTATGTCCCAATGGATAATATGGATATTGGCCAAACAACACTCATTTATTTTCATGGTCTTTCCAAAAACACTTCTTGAAAGCAAAAATAATAAAATTAGCACTGCGTTTATATTATTGTCTCGGCGTGGCGTGGCGGCGGCGCGCGGTGGAATTCTTGCAGCCAGCGGAGCAAGCCAACGCGCGCTTATAAACAATTTCTTCTCGTCCGCCATACATTGGTTATAATGATCGTCATGCATTTCCCAGAAATGCCATTAATCTGCCAGACATGGATACTACTCGTACTCGAACACACACCAAAAAAAAAAAAAAATTGGAGAAAAGATGACAAAGTGTCTTTCTCCTTTATGTAGGGAATTCCCATTCTGCCCAAGCCAAGCATCCACCAGATACAAATTACAGTCCCAAATAAAATGCGAAAAACCTCAAGCATTCAACCGTAACCTTTTCGCGAAGAGTGCGCTGGGCTATGTCTGTGTACTGTGTCTATCTTGCTGGTCTTTGTATATAATATGTTTGCCTTTGGCATTTTCTCATCGTTCAATTTAATTGTCATACAAAGGAAAACACAGTGAATTCATTTAGGTATATAATGAATCACCCGCTTCTTCGAACATCTGTCCAATAATGCATTGACTGGACATAGAGACAGAGAGAGATGCTCCTCAGTTCTAATTGCACACCCACGCCACGCCATATAGAAGGCCCTACGTCAGAGCCGCTTAAGACCATCCAAACAGAGTGTATGCATTTTTTAAGTATGGCCTTCTTCGACAACTTAACTGTCAGCTCAATAACGAAACAATTACACGCAGGCCAATAAAGTCATCACTTCCCCAATTGTCTATACATGAATGCACTTCGAAATGCATCCCTCTCCATATAGGCTTATGGGAGAGGGCTTGATATTCTATTTCTAAGGCGATAAAAGGAGGGCCCCTTGATATGATTAATGATTAAAAAATTACAGAATTTGAATTTACGACTAAAACTATAATCAATAACATTATTTAAAAGATGCAAATAAGCTGCGATGATGTTCGAAAAGATGTTGTTTTACATCAAGGTTTAAACTTAAACATAGAACTAGAGCTTTAATAGCCCAGAATAATTTGACAAGAAAATTTCAACTTCGAAAAAAAAAAATCCGACAAAACTGCATTTTGGTCTAGACCTTTGTTTCCCGCTCTTACGCAGTTCCTGAGAAAGTATCTTAAATTTTAAACACTGTCTAATTTTGTAGGAGATGGTGAAATACGGTTTTTTGTTAATATCTCGAAAACTATTATACTGTCTTAAAATTTCGAAATACATATGTAATTAGAATTATGCTTCATTTAATAAAATTTAATTTCACTTTAGTCAAAGTTTAGAGTAAGACAAACAAATCCGTTGTCTAAGTTAAGCAGCTCTTAGATAACAAATAAAAATCCTTATTAATAACTTTCTAGAGTTCAACGACAGTATGAAGTTAGACAAAGTTAGTTTTTTTTGAAAAACTTTTGAGTTAGCTGCAACTCTCCACAAGCCAAAATTTCAACCCTATTTTTCGTGAGATACAAAACGTGTCCAAACATATTTTAGATTCTCAATTTTGGCAATTTTTAACAAAAGAAAATTTGTGGATTCACAGTGTCTATTGACAGTTGCTGCAACTCTACACAAAAATAATCGCAAATGGTTTTTGGATTCTCAATTCGATCAATTTTTGATGGAGTAAAATTCGTGAATCGTCAGAAGCGTGGATTGACTTGTCAGTTGACAGTAGCGAGAGCTCTACATAAACAAGATTACAACACTGTTTTTCCTTAGAGCAATAGATTGACAGGTGCGTCAACTCTCCACAAAACAAAAATTGCATCACTGTGTTTCGTATACGGTAAAATAGATTATGATAAAAAACGTGTACAAACGGGTTTTGGATTCTCAATTTAGTAAAATTTTGACGGAGGAAAAATTGTTAGACTTCAGAAAAGTTGATTGATAGTAACCTCAACTCTACACAAAATTTGTGAGAGATCAGAAACGTGAATTGACAATGTCGAAATTTGTTCACACTATGGTGTCTCAGGCAACAGGAACAGCAGTCAATATTCAGGGCTTTTCTTGTCTGTGGCAGAGTAAGAATGAAACAAATTTTGACTTTAATTGAATTATCAAATGTCCCATAGGCCCAACATTTCTAAAGACGCCCCTTCACTTGCCCTTTTCCAAATGCAACCCGAAGCAGAGTCCCAGGAAATAATTGATTTCATCGTTATTAGTTTTGTTGTCGTGATGTGCACGCGAAGAATATAGTGCAATTAATTTTCATTCGAATCAATTAGAATGCAAGAACATCAAGAAGCAGAAGACGTTTGCAATTTAATTAAAAATTTGTTTGTTTTTTTTTCTTTGCAGCACATGCAGCATCAATATCTCATTAGCCGGAAATGACAAAGAAACAACAACAAAAACAACAACAACGACAACAAAATGTCTACAATCATGATCAAACTGCAGTGCCGTCAAAGATGCAAAAAAGCACAAAGTCAAAGTCTCCACCAAAGCCGCAACCTACTAAAAAAGCAAAGCCAGGGCGACGTGATAAGAGCGACCTTGGTGAGAGTTTTGTTGCTCCAGATGGGGGATGGGCCTGGGTAGTATGCATCGCTGCTGGACTCTCAAATGTATGTTGATTTTATAGATATGGTTCAAGCTCTGAAGACAAAAATGTTAACTGCTTCTGAATTAATTCACATTCAATTTTTTTTTGTCGGCACCGTGATCTTAGCTCCCCATTTATCTGGGATATTCAAAAAAAAACTATAGGTTCCATCTAAAAGCTCACAAAATGGTCACAAAATATCAGTTATTGGTAAGCCTTAGATGATTGAATGAATCTGAAGAGTTTTTTTTTTAAAGACATGGAGGACGCAGGCATCTCATTAAGGGGATATTCAAAAAATAAGTATGCCATCTGAAAGGTGAGAAATGGGTCACAAAAGATCCATTAGCTTTTGTAATTGGCCTATGGTGACCAATCACTGAAACCAACTGGTATTTCATTACAAACATCTGACTTTTCAAATAGCATACCAATTTTTTGAATATCCCATTAATGAGGTGCCAACATCCTCTGATGGATGGCCTTGAAAAAAGCCTTAAATATTCAAAACGAGTTGCCGTTTGCTAACCAATTACTAAACGTAACTACCCTTTTATGACAAATTAGTGACCTTTAAGATGTCATATTTTTTTTCGAATATCCCTTAAATGAGATTCTAGCGTCCCCTATTACTGAACAACTACTGAGACTAACTAATTTATTGTGACCAATTACTGACCTTACTGATGTCATCCCTATAAATCAGTCCCATAAATAAGGTCCAAAATCCTCTAATGGATGACTTGAAAAAAAATACTCAAAGAATTCATAAAAATTCGCCTGAGGCTTTCGTGAAAAATTGCTGAGCTTTATGACGGAACACATTTTTCCGAATATCCCACTCATGGGGTTCTTAGATCCTGGAGGCTTTTTTCTTAGTTCAGACGATGGTTTTGAACTATTGGTATCGAACACCATCATCTTAATAAGGACTTAATATTTTTTGCTAACACAAACGTAACGGGAAGTTATAAGACTTTTGTCACCAGAGCTGGGTATCTATATAATAGCTAATTAATTTCTATATCATTTTTTTTAAGCTGTGCATCTTTCCATCGCTACAACAATTTGGCTTTATCTTTCGCGAAAGACTGACCGAACTTGGTATGACAAGTTCACAGATCACAACTATCATAAACACACAACCGGCGATCTCAGCGTGTACTGGACTGCTAAACGGTCCAATGTTTAGGCGATTCTCATTTCGACAAGTGGCGGTGGCAGGAGCTTTGTTTAATTTTGTCGGTCTTTTGCTGACAGCTTTTTCGGATACGTTCCTGTCATATATGATAACGTATGCACTGTTATTTGGTAAGTAAAAGAAGTTTCTGGTTTTCAACATCCCTGGTGTTCTAAAGCCTCTTCAAAACGAAGCAAATACTTAGTATATACTAAAATCGAGTCAAAATCTTTTTTCTTTTTTTTTTTTCATTTTAGGCTTTGGAATGGGCATCAGTGTATCTGCATCATCGCTAGCCATTAATACATACTTCAAAAACAAACGCCGTCGGGCGGCAGGTTTCTCATGGACTCTTACCGGTCTCGGACCGATCTTTCTTCCATATGCGGTGACCTACTTACTCGCGACCTTTGGGGTCCAAGGAACTGTGATGATATTTGCTTCCATATCTCTTCATTCGTTAGTTTGTGCCATGGTCTATCAGCCAGTGATGTATCACGTCAGACCGACTCCCACAACTCAGGTCAACGGAGAGCTCATACCGTCTCCTGATTCGGAGTATCTCTGCAAATACTGCGAGATGAATCGGCTCAAAAACACAGGCATCTTTTCTAGTCAATACCTCTATAGTGAAGATGACAAAGAGAAGCCAGGCTACGAGATCATCGACCCTGGCACTCCGATGCTATCGCGCGCCAACGATGGCTGGTTCGGATCGAAAATATCCTTGGCTCCCATAAAACCACAATTGCGCTTCCGGACAGTGTCCAGCTGTAAAGACATCGAAGCTGGGTTCCGTTTGAATCATGTGATCGCCGAAGAGGACGAGCATCGTGAAAATCCCTTTCTGCGACCGAACAATTTTAGTCGTGAACGGGAGGAGATAAAACTCTCGGCCAGCAGAAATAACTTATATATTCGAGCGGACTCGCTTAGCTACCTGCGTTGTACCTGTGCCGAGGAAAAGGCTCTGCTGGAACTGCCCAGAGGTATGACAACATTGGCACTGGCTGTCGAGAAACAACTAGAGGCTGAGCCACCAACTCCTCCACCGTCCGAAGATCCGTCCGCGGTGACGTTTATGCATAAGCTTGTGACTTTCTTCGACTTGGATCTCCTGCGGGACTTTACTTTTGTGAATCTTGTAGCCGGACTGACCATCATCAATTTCGGGGAGTTGAACTTCTCAATCTTGACGCCGTTTATTTTGAACGACTTTGGCTTTTCCACCGCACAAATATCACTGGCAATGTCTGTGCTGGGGGGAGTTGATATAACCGTGAGGTTTCTGGTGCCGTTCTTAACGGAGAAGATCGATTGGGACAATAGGGTGTTCTTCCTGATCGGCGTGGTGGGTATTTCGCTTGGACGAACTGTAGTGGCGTCTTCCAGATCGTATTCGGTCATTTTGTGTTGTTTTGTGTGGATTGGCATGTGCAAGGGCTTGAGAACGATCTTTTGGCCTCTGATCATACCTGGCTATGTTCCATTAAAGAGGTTGCCGGGAGCTTCTGGGTTGCAGCTACTTATAACGGGAGTATTTACTTTGGCTTGTGGGCCGCTGGTCGGTTAGTATATATACCTATACCTGTCACATCACAAATTGCAGTTATATTTTCATTATTTTCAGGTCTTATTCGGGATCGCTTTGACTATTCCGTTACTCTACACTGTTTGAATTCGTTAACGTTTATAGCTGCCACCTCGTGGTCAACCGAAGCTCTAATACGTTATTTACGTCGTCGAAAGAAATTAATGCAGTGTGCCAAGACTTAGATCGTATATATCGTAGATGTAGAATTTGCTAAATGGTTTGTGTATTAGATCAAATAATGAAAATAGGTAGTTGAATTAGCTTACCTACAGTAGAGGTCATAATTTATTGAACTTAATGCTTGCTTTGTTTTTTACAAGAAAAAAAAATAAAATACTTAAAAACTTAAAAAAAAAAAAAAACATCAATACTTAAAAGAACAAACAAAATAGGGAACCTATGATAATAAAAGTACTTCAATTATTTACTTAAAAAAAAAAAAAACAAAAACAATTATATCAAAAAATATAAAACAAAATTGTGATTTGATTTTTTAAAAAGATCAAATAAATAAAAAAAAACACACAACTAAATCGAAAAATCCTATGAAAAAAAATTTTTAATAAAACTATTATAAATTATTACTTAAAAAGCTAAACTATTCAATTATGAATTAGATTTAAGATCATAAACAAAAAAAAAAACACTACATACATGCACATATTATAGACTATATCCAAAAATTTAAAACAAATAAACATATTTACATCAAAATAAAACAAAAAATATATCTATGTACGAGTAAAACAATATTTTAAGTGAATATTTTCTGATAGATTTGTACAAAAAAAAAAACAAAAAAACCATTATTTTTGTAAGCTAATTAAGGCCAATTAAGGAGAAACAGCTAATAAAATTCTTATGTAATGAAATGTAACATTTAGACAATACACTATTCTTAAAATAGATATATACATACATTATAATTATTATTATATACATAAACATTATTATATTTAAATGTTAAAACAAAATGAAAATATTAATATTAAAATTATAATAATAGTGTCTTCTTTTATTTTCTTGGTCTGTTGTGAACATAGACATTTTGAAATTGGCAGGGGTGGGTCAAAAATCGTAGGTTAAATAAAGACATGGTTGATATTTCAGTAGCAGTGATTTGGTAATCGTGTTTCAAATCTAAATTTTAGATGGTTCCTAAAAAAAGATATAGTTACAGAGGTTACAGCCTGTCATGGTTATGTTACTAATAAATATTTTAGACCAGCAGATTATACAGTTGGTCGAAGGTCAAACACAGTGGACCTTTTCTCGGAAGAGATGGGTTTATTATGTACAATCACCAAATTAATTCTTCATTTTTCATTTTAAATGACATTGTTTTAATGAACAGTTTTTTGAAAAATTAAATTTAGAACTCCAAATTTATAAACAAAGAAATTAAAACACAATTTTTGAACTGATTTTTTTTATTCAAAGGCTTACGTTCAAATTTTATACTTTTAATATTCAATGATCTTATTAATTTTGAGTCACACTGTTGTTTCTTTACAACACACTTCAGCAGTATTGTCCAGCTAGTCATTGTTGAATAATTAGACATGTCTTTATCTATAAACGCATTCATATGCCGAACTTTTAACAAGAAATTGCTAAATACGGTAGACATAATGTCATCAGTAGTGTAAATGAGACATTACTTCCAGTTTTGCAACGATGATGGGTGGTCCATAAAAATGACAAATCGCTTTGTTACCTGATCATTCAAACCTTTGGTATTTATAGTATGTTGAGGGTCATTGATTTTTCGGTTTCTAAAGAAAAGCTAAATAAAACACACCATTAAGTGTGAAAAACAATTATCATTCAATTGGCTGACTCGGGAAGATTCCCAGCATGCGATTTTTTTGAAGTAATTTTGAACCACTTTTTGCACATTTCGGGCGCTATTTCGGCCATGACTTTGTTACACTTTTTCGCGACGAACCGAAAAAAATATTTATTTAAATTTAATTATCTATCGCGAAAACAAAATGCGACCGGCATTGACGATTTGACCACGACTTTTGGTTATAAGAATGTCAACCAAAAGGAAAGCAAAATAGAAAACGAAAACAAGTCCGAATTCGAAGAAGTGCAACAGGCAACAACAAAAGTGCTGCCACCACGGCTATGCTCAGCAAAGGGGTGGGTTCACTTTTTAACACTTTTATCGTGATAAAAAGTTAATTAAACTGATTGACGAAGTTAATCAAGAATTTATAATTATTGGATATGTTGATGGCCACAGGGGCGTCGCTGAAAAAGAAAATAAGGGCGCCAGTAATTTTTTTTGAATAAGGAAATTACAAACCTCCGAAGCGGAACCGACGGTGAAAGTATTTGAAATGAAAGAAGTTATTTATGATTCCGAATGGGAATTTAACACTTTTTATTAAATTGCTTGGGAAACCTTGCAATTAAGTAGGGCTAAAACCCAAGATCTTTTAGACAAAGAGAACAACGAAATTCAATTTTAACTAACAAGATGGACCGTTAACACTTGGTCCCGAAAGAACAAACGGAAAATGGAAAACGGGTCGCGAGTTCCGCTTTATCGGAAAACTTACGGAACAAAAGCCAAACCGAAAATTAAAGATGAGTTCAACAAATAACTCTGGCAAACGAATTTATATGCAAAAGAAAACTAATTACAACACAACACTATACTTAGCTTTTTCAACTCCTGCTACTCTCCTCCCTGACGACAACTTATCTGGACTTTTTTTTCCACCAATTTTTCGCCAAAATTCCAAAAATTTGCCACTTGACTTTTAAGTCACTCCACAACAATTATCTGCCTTGCTAGATATCAAAAAAAATCGCAACCGAAAAATAATTGAATCTCTTTTTGGATTTTTGAAAACTTGCTTATATTTTAATTTTTGCCTTTTTTTTCTAAGAACCTCTGGTTCGTACTCTATACGGGTAAGAAGTGCACATCCAGGCTTTCACCTTGCCTGGACGACCTCTTCTTTTTTCCAATGCCCCAGTGCTTTCGGCCAATCAGTGACGTGGGCTTCGATCGCGTCATCACTCAGCAACACTCAGCATATTCGCGTGAGTGAGCCAACGCAGTTGAAACCCAGCAGCCTTTCCTACTCGCACTTTACACCCCAGCTTCGTACACCGTCACCATTGAATTCGCCGAACACTTGTACGACTTCCAGTGGGCGGCAATTCAATGGGTGCATTCAGCCACCTATTCTCACCCACTAAACTATTTTTAAAAGGAAGTTTCCAAAAACCAAAACGAAACTCAACTTTATCCCGCGTGCATTTTTCCCCTTTTATTAAAAAAACTAGCAACTAGTAACAAATTGGTGAAAAGCAAAATTCGATTATACACATTTGTCAGGATAGGAGATGCAGGCAGTTATTCCCTATTTCGCGAAGTTACTCTACGTCGTTGGGCTTTTGCGCAGATTTGGGGGATGAGGACTAGTGGTTAACGTTCCATCTTTTACAAAAACAAATAAGTTACTGTTTACGTTGGGCAAGCAGCCATTCTCACAAGGAGTAACATCAGCATCGGAGACCAACTGTCGTCCGTGCTTTTGGTATGTACAGTTTGTACAGACCGCCCCTCTGTTAAGAATTATTAGCGTTCGGGGACCAACTGTCACCCGCGCTCGGAATTAGTGGTTCAGAACAGACCACCTGTCTGTCAAATATGATGCAGTAGATCAACCATCCACATAAGTGTCAAAATTGACAACTTCGATAATTTGTTTCTTCAAGGTACTGAGAGAGTGAACCGATGGCTGATGGACCATGGCTGCCCTTCTCTCTCTCAGTAAGTTGAACGAAACACCTGTAAACGAAAGTTGGGAAGAAAGGAACATAGGATGGGGAAGCAAAAGAGTAATTCTTGTTACGGCAAAATTTTACCGTAACAAATCCCACCCTTTCCTCCTCGGAAATGTGGTTGGTTTTCAAGAAAACCAAGCCATTTCCTACGGATTGACCAGGTACACAAACAACAAAGGTAAAAAAAACCATCAGACCAAATATGGTAGTCCATTTCAAAACCAAACAAAAAAAGTTAAAAAAAAGAGAAACAAAATATAAAAACCAATACCATCAAAAAGTTACAAAAAAAATGAATTACTCTTTACTTTAATAGGGACTTACGGACTCAATCATTTTCAGATAACGTAGTGAAAGGTTTTAGATCTTTAGTGTGCCAAGTGCCACGATCTTTACCATTTTCGTCTTGAAGGACATATGTCCAAGGAGACAATCTTTTGCGGATTCTAAACGGGCCCACAAATTTCGGTGCCAACTTAGCCGCATAATAATTTGCTGCGTCCGAAAGGACAAAATTTCTCCGCCATACAACGTCATTCGGGAGATATTGAACATCTCTCCTCCTGAGGTTGTATGCACCTGCTGATTTCTTACTTGCTGCCTTCAACTTGGCAGCAATATCAGCCCTTAGTTCTCTAAACCTATTTCCTATATTTCCTACCGATCGTTCACCATTTTCCTTATCCAAAACCTCATTACTAATTCCTAGTTTTTCCTGTCCACTAGTAGACATCTCCTTTCCAAAATTAGCGTAATATGGTGAAACTCCTAAAACTTCATGTTGGGATGTGCGGATGGCACAAGCCACTTTAGCTAGCTGAGAATCCCAACTTCTGTGATTCTCCGAAACATATGCCCTCAAAGTTGTTTTAATGATCTGGTTAATCCTCTCCGCAGGATTAGCCTGTGGATGATAATGTGGAGTAAACCTAATCTTCGAAGAATATCCTTCACAGAGTGTCCTAAGTTCCCTACTCTTAAATTGAGGACCGTTGTCACAAATGACAATTTTCGGAACTCCAAACAAAAGAAAAACACTATCTTCTAACTCCTTGCACACTGCCTTTGCAGTGGCAGACCTTAATGGAAACAGTAACGGAAATTTCGTTAAATAATCTACCACTGTGAGGATATACATAAAACCTTTACTAGACTTGGGCAGAGGGCCCACTAAGTCCACACTTATCATCTCCCACGGAGAAGAAGCTCCTACTCTTTCAGTCATAAGACCGGCTGGCTTATCGTTTATCGGTTTCACTTGTTGACATACCCTACATTTCCTGACATATCTTGTTATATCTCCTCTCATTTTAGGCCAATAATACTTTGAACCTACTCTAGCGAATGTTTTCCTAACCCCCATATGTCCAGCTAATGGACTATCATGACATTCTTTAAGAACTCCTAACCTATCTTTCCTACTCACTACTAATTTCCATTCGTCGTTACCTTCATGAACCACCACATGATTCGATTTTATAAATTTAAACAAACGGCCATTATCAACTCTCCAGGCCGGAAAAGCTAACGGGTTTGACTCAACTTTCGAAATCATTTTTGCCACCCAAGGGTCAGAATCCTCATCCGAAATCCCAGCCACTACTGGAACTCCCCGAGATAACATGTCCGGAACGACATGATCTTTACCCTTTCGGTGAATGATCTGAAAATCAAACTGCTGGAGCCTAACTGCCCAGCGCGCAAGTCTACCCTGTGGGTCCTTGAGATTACTCAACCAAATCAATGAGTAATGATCAGTTACGACCGTGAAGCGAACTCCTTCGATGTACGGCCGCAACTTCTCAACTGCCCACAAAACTGCTAAACACTCCTTTTCAGTAGTGGAGTAGTTCCTTTCGTTCCTATTAAGAGACCTACTCAAGTAACATATTACTTTTTCCCCCTCCTCAAAAGTCTGTGTGAGTACGGCCCCGATACCGTAATCAGATGCGTCTGTTTGAACCACGAATGGAAGATTAAAGTCGGGACATGTTAAAATCGGAGCCGTGATTAAACATTCCTTAGCTTTTCTAAAGCAATCTTCGCATTCCTGTGTCCAGACGAATTTTTTGCTTTTCTTAAGCAAATCTGTCAATGGCCTAACTAATGTAGCAAAATTTGGTACGAAGCGCCTGTACCACGAAACAGTCCCTACAAAACTCCTAACTTCTTTAACGTTCTTGGGTGCAGGTATTTTTACCATGCTATCCACTTTTTCCGGGTCAACATGTAACCCGTTCCGATCAACCACGTAACCTAAAAATTTTAGAGAGGGTCTGCAAAAGTTGCATTTCTCCCTACCTACTTTCAAACCTGCCTGATGCAATCTCCTAAAAACTTCGTTAAGAATTTCGAGATGTTTCTCGAATGTATCTGTAACGATAATAATATCGTCCAGATATACAAACACATATGGCTCCAACTCCGGCCCTAAAACACTATCTATGAATCTCTGCCACGTAGCAGGGGCGTTGTGCAACCCGAATGGCATTCTTTTAAAATGAAAAAGTCCCCTACCCGGTACCGTAAAGGCCGTAAACTTGCGAGATTCCTCCGCCATCGGAATCTGCCAATACGCTGACTTAATGTCCAGTGATGTTAAAAATTTCGCGTTCCTAAGCTTGTCTAAAATGGCTGAAATAATCGGAAGTGGATATGCATCTCTCTCTGTAACTTGATTAAGTTTCCTATAGTCGACACAAAACCTAAAGGTACCATCTTTCTTTTTAATTAAAACGATTGGAGAAGCCCAAGGACTATTTGACTTCTCAATCACCCCCTCTTCTAACATCTCGTTAAGAGCCTTATCGATATGCACCTGCATTGCTGGTGATACCGGATAGTACCTCTGCTTAATAGGTTCTGTCGACGTCCTAATAATATGCTCTACCATTGTTGTCACTCCTAACCCTTCTGGCATGTCCCTAAACAAATCTTCAATTAAAGCGTTTAGTTTGCCCCTTTCACCCTCATCTAACTCAGACTCATCTGTGATAGAAGTTGTTTCTATCGAAGCCACCATCTCCTGGCTCGAAAAACTCCACATGCGTGATCGAAGATCCGGGACGATTCCCGATAGTGCCCAAAAGTCTGCACCGAGTATCATCGCATGTGGGAGGGAGGGTATAACCAAACACTCAACTAAAACCGATTTGCCTTCGACAACAATGGGTAGATTTACAATTCCTAAAACTCCTACACCTGCACCATCAGCTAAATGTACCTGCCTAACATTTGTTTTGTCTAACTGTAACCCTAAATCTTTCAAAACTCTCCAAACGTCCCTACAAATTATAGTTCGAGATGCCCCCGAATCAAGTAGGCCTAAAAACCTAATACCGTAAATGTTAACTCCTAAATATGGACGTCTATCGTCCCCACTACTATCTAACGTGAAACCTAATCTAACTTGAACTGCCAGCTGGTCGTCAGCAGGCGACCTAACTAATTGCGACGGCGCTCTTGACCTGCTGGCCCAAGAGTCCGTTGCCCGTTTCCCGAACAACGCCTACAATTACGATGTGTAGTACCTACAGTACCACACCCAAAACAACGCCTAGGAGCGGAACAATGATTAGAAAAATGACCTTCCCTATTGCAGTTGAAACAACGAATGGTCCTATTGGGGGGTGGTGGGTTCCGATCAACTGCAATTGTTGCTTCCTGAACGGAAGCAACATACGCAACATCAGGCTCCAAAGCCTGCCTGTTACGACCAGAAGGAGGAGGGACAAAAGACTCCACATTTGACCTAATTGTCTCTAACTTCCTACCCAACGCAACCAGTTCATTGACTGACTTGATATCAGCCAAGCCTAATTGCGTTTGGTAGAAAGGAGCTATGTTTTTCATGAGAATAGATAATTTTCTATTCTCACTCAACGGCTCAGAGAATCTTTTAAAAAGGGTTTGCATGAGAGCAATGTACATTCCCATTGTCTCATCCCTACCCTGGGTACGCCGCCTGACCTCGTCCAACAAGAGGTCGTCATAGTTGGAGGGCAAAAACTCCAACTTCAACTCCCTAACCAACTCTTTCCATGTTGTGATGGAATCCCTAACCGCCCTAAACCAGAGAAGTGCCTTCCCAGTAAAAAGATCAACAGCCGACCTGAAAACCCTAGCCTCTGAAACTCCACGAGATTCCCTTAGTTCCTCAACTCTTTCAATAAATGAATTCACTGATGAGCCGCACTGCTCACCAGAGAATTTTATATTCCACTTTTCAATACGCTCAGGATTTCGGTCACAGGGTTCCCCCTGTAGTTGAAATCCTGAACTCGCACGTTGGTCGACATGTGCAGTTGGCAACGCATCCATGCCTGCTGTCGACGTGTTGTCCTTGCCGTTGTTTCTATCTTGAGGTACTTCCTCACCCCCTTCCGTTAAGGTTGCCATCAGCAACAATAACTCCCCCCGAATATCGGCCACCTGATTGACCTCCTCAGACGACTCCGCTTTGGCCCTACTAATCCTACCTAGAGACCATTCAATTTTGGTCTGAATTTTCAAATACTCCGACGACTTCGGATTCTTCGGAGGAGTTTTCAACAAGTCCCTAACTTCTATAATTTTAGCTCGAACCGCTTTCGAATCATCCTCAAACGAAAATGGGTAGTGAGGGCTGTCACTCGAAATGGAACCCGACCGTTCCAGTGTACGGGATGCTCTAAGTGTCATCCTCATGTTGTCTACCGTACCCTCCTTAAGACCACGCGCCTGTAACTCATAAAGGAGTTCCTCTTTATTTAACCTATTCACGTCCATTTTTTTTTTAAAAAAACTTGAAGTCCAAAAGTAAAATTAAATTAGCAAACCGTAAGAAATGTAAAACCGCCTTATTAAACCAAAAATTGGATCAAATCAACACCCAGTTGATTGTTGTACCAATTTAAAAGTAAACACGCAATAAATAAAAAAAAAATAGAAAAACAAAATACTACAAAAAGCTAACAAAATCAACACCCAGCTGATTTTGTTCTAAAAGTGAAAAAAAAAACTATATGAGCTTAAACGCACAAAAAAAGAAAAATCGTCAGTAAAAAAAATGGCTTAATTAATTTTCCACTAAATCAACACCCGGTTGATTGTTATACAAATTCAAAAAAAAAAAAACCCTTTTATTATTATTTTTTTTCCACCGAAATACTAACTTAAAATTGGACCAATTCAACACCCGGTTAATTATGGTACCAATTCAAAGAAAACACGCGAAAAATAAACCCAAAATCAAAATGATGCAAAAGTAAACCAAAATCAACACCCAGCTGATTTTGTTCCAAAAGAAAAAAACTATTTCAAAAGAAATTACTACTACACTCGATTAAAGCAAAAAAAAAGAATCACCAGAAAAAAAAATTTGCCTAATAAATTTTTCCACCTGTAAGAAATTTTTACACGACACTGTAGGTAAGTAAAATATAATAACTTCTAGCACTAGCACTTCTAGCAAAATGTAAACAAAACGTTTTTTTTTTTTTTTTAACGAAATCAACACAATAAAACTCAAAAAAAAGAACTCAATCACGATCACCTATGTACACAATTCAAACGGGCTTCGTAGGTAGATAAGCACCGTAAGTAAGATATAAAAACCTGCGACACTTAAAGGTTATGCGAAAAAAACATATATATGTATGTAGGTAGGTATATGTAAATTTAAACTAATGAATGGATTAATTTAGAATTTTATCAAAAATGTACATGAAAAGAATATTAAATAGGTACTCACTCTTTAGAAAACAAAATAAAAAAAACCACCGTAGGTATGTAGGTATGCACTATACACTATTGAGTGCTAAATTCCAGCTTCAATCAGGTAGGTATTGTGTTTTTTTTTCCACAAGATTATAACAAATTTCCACCACTTTTCACAACAGATTATATTCCTGGGGGAAGAGACAAAAAATAAGAAAAGTAAATGGCACAAAACAAGATAAACGAAAACTTCCCTAAAAAACTGCACAACCAAAAAAACTTTACAAGAATGTTCTTCTTTTTGGAGAACTTTCACCGCGGTTTTTGGAATGTTTTTTTTTCAATCAAAAAGCCCCACGTTGGGCGCCAATTGTTACACTTTTTCGCGACGAACCGAAAAAAATATTTATTTAAATTTAATTATCTATCGCGAAAACAAAATGCGACCGGCATTGACGATTTGACCACGACTTTTGGTTATAAGAATGTCAACCAAAAGGAAAGCAAAATAGAAAACGAAAACAAGTCCGAATTCGAAGAAGTGCAACAGGCAACAACAAAAGTGCTGCCACCACGGCTATGCTCAGCAAAGGGGTGGGTTCACTTTTTAACACTTTTATCGTGATAAAAAGTTAATTAAACTGATTGACGAAGTTAATCAAGAATTTATAATTATTGGATATGTTGATGGCCACAGGGGCGTCGCTGAAAAAGAAAATAAGGGCGCCAGTAATTTTTTTTGAATAAGGAAATTACAAACCTCCGAAGCGGAACCGACGGTGAAAGTATTTGAAATGAAAGAAGTTATTTATGATTCCGAATGGGAATTTAACACTTTTTATTAAATTGCTTGGGAAACCTTGCAATTAAGTAGGGCTAAAACCCAAGATCTTTTAGACAAAGAGAACAACGAAATTCAATTTTAACTAACAAGATGGACCGTTAACACTTGGTCCCGAAAGAACAAACGGAAAATGGAAAACGGGTCGCGAGTTCCGCTTTATCGGAAAACTTACGGAACAAAAGCCAAACCGAAAATTAAAGATGAGTTCAACAAATAACTCTGGCAAACGAATTTATATGCAAAAGAAAACTAATTACAACACAACACTATACTTAGCTTTTTCAACTCCTGCTACTCTCCTCCCTGACGACAACTTATCTGGACTTTTTTTCCACCAATTTTTCGCCAAAATTCCAAAAATTTGCCACTTGACTTTTAAGTCACTCCACAACAATTATCTGCCTTGCTAGATATCAAAAAAAATCGCAACCGAAAAATAATTGAATCTCTTTTTGGATTTTTGAAAACTTGCTTATATTTTAATTTTTGCCTTTTTTTTCTAAGAACCTCTGGTTCGTACTCTATACGGGTAAGAAGTGCACATCCAGGCTTTCACCTTGCCTGGACGACCTCTTCTTTTTTCCAATGCCCCAGTGCTTTCGGCCAATCAGTGACGTGGGCTTCGATCGCGTCATCACTCAGCAACACTCAGCATATTCGCGTGAGTGAGCCAACGCAGTTGAAACCCAGCAGCCTTTCCTACTCGCACTTTACACCCCAGCTTCGTACACCGTCACCATTGAATTCGCCGAACACTTGTACGACTTCCAGTGGGCGGCAATTCAATGGGTGCATTCAGCCACCTATTCTCACCCACTAAACTATTTTTAAAAGGAAGTTTCCAAAAACCAAAACGAAACTCAACTTTATCCCGCGTGCATTTTTCCCCTTTTATTAAAAAAACTAGCAACTAGTAACAAATTGGTGAAAAGCAAAATTCGATTATACACATTTGTCAGGATAGGAGATGCAGGCAGTTATTCCCTATTTCGCGAAGTTACTCTACGTCGTTGGGCTTTTGCGCAGATTTGGGGGATGAGGACTAGTGGTTAACGTTCCATCTTTTACAAAAACAAATAAGTTACTGTTTACGTTGGGCAAGCAGCCATTCTCACAAGGAGTAACATCAGCATCGGAGACCAACTGTCGTCCGTGCTTTTGGTATGTACAGTTTGTACAGACCGCCCCTCTGTTAAGAATTATTAGCGTTCGGGGACCAACTGTCACCCGCGCTCGGAATTAGTGGTTCAGAACAGACCACCTGTCTGTCAAATATGATGCAGTAGATCAACCATCCACATAAGTGTCAAAATTGACAACTTCGATAATTTGTTTCTTCAAGGTACTGAGAGAGTGAACCGATGGCTGATGGACCATGGCTGCCCTTCTCTCTCTCAGTAAGTTGAACGAAACACCTGTAAACGAAAGTTGGGAAGAAAGGAACATAGGATGGGGAAGCAAAAGAGTAATTCTTGTTACGGCAAAATTTTACCGTAACAAATCGAGTAATGTGGGTTTTTAATGTGTCTAGAGTTCGTTGATTATTCTTCTAAGCACGGTCTTTTGCGCAGGCCCACAGAAAATAATCTAACGGTGTCAAATCGCATGATCTTGGTGGCCAATTGACGTCGCCAAAACGTAAAATTACACGATCAGGAAATTTATCACGCAATAAAGCCATATTTGGCCGTGTTGTGTGGCTTGTTGCCCCGTCTTGTTGGAACCACATATCGTCCAAGTTATGATCTTCAATTGCCAGCCAAAAAAAATCGGTTACGACACGTTCAGTTGCTGCACTTGCCGGAGCAATATTTTCGTCTGAGCGTGCTTTACGAGGATGCACAGGCCATACGACATCACTAACGCTTCCACTCTTTTCAAATTTTTTCACAATTTTACCGATTGCTTGCGTTGTCGGTCGATTATGACGACCGTTATCATCGCGTAATGCGTAAGTTTTAATAGTTTGTAAATGGCAAACATTCAACTAATATTATAACAACTCAAATGACAGCTGAGTTTGACAGGTGTCAAATGCCAGTGCTACCAATTTGACGAAATGAATGACCCGTTATTTGGTTTTTGTGTTTCGTGATTTCTGTAAAGCCAATACCATTTACGAGTTTCTGAAATTTTACCTGCGATATGTGCGCCGTTCACAATACATTAACGATAAACTTCTATCGTGTGACGAGTGTATGTCATGTGAACGAGTGTGCAACTGATTGTCCACAAAGGTGTATTGATGAATCTGACACATGTTCATTGTTCAAAGACATTAAATATCAGTTTGGATTGACGCCCAGTCCAAAATGTCAAGTTGTAGAATAGTAGAATAGTATAGTGATCCCGTCCGACAAAATGAATTCCTCCGAGTTCGATACCTGGGCCGATTTTGGGGTGGGGACTTTGTTCGTATTTGGTTTATTTGGTTTATCTTTTAGCTGTTAGAATTGACGGATCAGAACAAGACTCGTCTATTTAGCCGCTGTGCCTGTGAGAAACCATGCGAGTGCGTTGAGTTAAAAAAAAAGCACGTATTCCTCAGCCATTGTGCGGGGTTTTGTATTTAGAACGTGGAAGAACACCACCACTACACGAAAGATCAGGGTGTATTCTGGGAGATTAGAAAATCAGAGAGCAAAATTATCAAAATGGGGAATTTTTTCTAAGTCTGTTGGATGAAATTTTGGAGGAGGATTCAGGAGAGTTACGAAAAAAGTCAGAAAGCAGGATTTGTGTGGTGAAGTATTTTGTATTGAAGTTTAATAATCGCTTGGTTATTCCCTTCTATCGCCAGAACTGGGGACCTTGATTCGGGGACTTTAGAAATGCAGAACAAAAATCTCTTGTCGAAAAACGAATTGTTATATGTAGATACCTAACCTCCAATTAGTTTATTTTATTACTTTGCTGGGTTTTTATTTTCAAAAGAATTAAATTCTTCATAATTTTCAAATTGAGAAATCATGTTCAGAGCATCGTCATCATCTCGAAGAAACCTCTACAATGGTATCATCGAATCGTGCGAGTTTCCAATACACCAAACATCGAAATAAATGAAGTGTAGAGCTTTGTTTGCTGCGTTAAGCAGCTCCAGCGCAAAATTTGAAAGTTGTAACCGCTGTATGAGAAACGGTAAACAAAATTTCTATACTTCATTTTGCGCCAAAAACAATGCGCGATGCATTATTTAGCTGGACAAATTTTGGCAGCTGATGCTCAAATCTATTAAATAAACAATAAAAACATAAAACAAGCACGGACCTATTAAATAAACAAAAATAAAATAAAAACGCAAAGTGGAATCCTTGGAATTTCTTTCGTTTCTGCAACTTCAATAATTTGCGCGCCTTTTGGCAAGTGTTTGTCAGTGTTGCCAGATGAAAAAAAAAATTCCCCCAGAAAAATTTAGAAAACCCCCAGATTACCACGTTTTAACAAAAAAAAAACAATAAATTTTTGTTTCCAACTTTTTATATTCATTCACAGCTCATAATTGTATGTTTTTAGTTTAATTAATTTAAATTATTAGAGTAGCTACAGTAAAAAAAAAAGTATTTGTAAAGAAGGTACTAGTAAAAAAGAATAAAAAAAAAATAATTAATATTTTAATTGAAAAATAAAGTCTTTTTTGGAGCTCCAGCTGTCATAAAAATTTCGGAAAATTCCGATGACAGCTCCAAAAATTCAGAATTCTGAAAATTCAGATAAGCGTTGAACACGCACATTGTGAAACGTAAGTGAGGTTGATAATTGACTAATAAGTTCCAAGTTGCTTATAAAGAACTTTATTCAGATATTGTGAAACAAGTCCTAAATGTAATAAATACACGCGAGTAATATATAAATATGAAAATTAAAATATAAAGGAATTACAAAAAATTGTTTGCAATTCATCAAAAAAGTTCTGACACATGATTATCATCTCGTTTTGGCTTTCCCGTCGGCGTCGGTTTGATACATCTTCTCACTTGTGAAAGATTACAGCATTTCTTCTGTGGGTGTAAAATTGTGGCATTCAGGCTTTCACTCACACAGATTGCTTGACTTGACTTGTGAGTTAGGTATATATATTTTATGATCTCCCGATGTTGGCAATAATTTAATAACGATGAGCTATGTTTTTGCCGTATGAAATAGTATTCCGCAGATTCGGATTATTTTGTCGTTGGTTTGGATGCAGGTTTCGTTGCAACAGCATATACAATTATACATACATATATTTGTGACAAGCAATGGGTGCAAAAAAGTAGACAATTACATCTGTTCGAATTTGAAAACGGGAACGGAAATTAAATCCGTGCGGATTGAAAACGATTGTTCTGATTTCCAGTCGGATTTACTCGTAAGTTTTCCCAACTTGATCAACAAAACATTTTTGAAATCAGCTGTTATGTATGCAAGACCTGTCAAAAACGAAATTGTAATCCGCCAACAAAAGGATAACATAATTTAAAACGTCAATTTGGCGGATTCGAGATCCGTTCGTTTTGCCAAATCCGCAAAACGTTTTCGAATACGGAATTTGGAACAGCGAAAATTCGAAAACGTGAGGATACAGAATTCGAATGGAAATTAGAACAGCCGTGTATATGGCGATTTAGTGTCGTGTAAATATAAGTTATGTATAATAGAGTTATACTCCACGACACCTTTAAATAAAAATTGCACCTAATCGAACCTGGTTTGATTTTTTCAAAAATTAAAAATTTATAAATAAGTAAAGGGTCCGCCAAATAACTTCTTTTTTTTTTAAATGGTGCAAAACATCGAGTGTAGCTTCGGCTGTGTGGCACGTACCGCCGTCCTGTTGAAACCAAATGTTGCCAATATCCTCCTCTTCAATTTTTGTCAAGAAAAATTCGTTCAACATGGCCCGATAACGATCGCCATTGACTGTAACGGCCACTCCTTGCTCATTTTCGAAAAATGGCCCAATTATGCCTCTGGACCAAAATCCGCACCAAACAGTGACTCGTTTTGGGTGTATCGGCTTTTCAATGTATGCGTGCGGGTTTTTTGTGCCCCAAATGCGACAATTTTGCTTGTTTACTACCCGCCAAGATCAAAATGAGCTTCATCTGAAAAGATGATTTTTTTTGGCAAAATCGGCATCTTCTCTAAGTCGATCGCAGGCCCACTTAGCGAAGCGTATACACAACCATATTCGTTCAGCGGAAGGATAAAACTAATTATCTGTCAAATCAGACATGAGCTAAGTGTTACCATTCACGAAATAAGCACTAGTTAAAAAAAAACGTTAGATGGCAGACCCTTTATAAATAACTTTTTTTTTTTTGTTAATATTGAATGAAATTGCAATTTTTAGAAATAAAACATTGATTTAGAGTTTAAATAAAAGATCCAAACAATTTTAAATCACATACCTACTGATGATTTTAAGTCACTTTTTTTTATCTCTATAAGGGTTTTCGAGAAAAAAATGTCCTCGGTATTTTTTCCATCCATCGAAAATTGGGAATTTATGTGATGCTTCCAAGATTTCCTAGGAACTTGTTGATGTCGTAAATAAATTTTCCAGGGGAATTTAACTTTAATTTCATTGGATTCTTAGCATAAATAATTTAATATCCGATGTAGAGATAAAGGTGACAGCCGGAAGTGCGGAGCTCTTATTTTATTCTTTTTGTAATTTTTTTTTTCCAAATTTAATCGATCTTGTTTTTGGTAACAAAAGTAATTGACATTCGACAAAAAGTCGTTTATGTCGACAAACGACAAAAAAACTTTTACCTGAATAAAAACGACTTTAATTATATTTTACAATGTTTAGTTTTTATTTATATCTTAAAATAATAGTTGTTCTTATGCGGTAAGATAAAATAGATGAGAAGAAATTAAAATAGTCTTACAAAAATGAATCACCAAATTTATTTTCTTTCAAATATTTATAAATATTTAAATTATAATACAAAGAGTACATAGCTATACGCACAAGCGATGCAAAAAAAAAGAAATTAAAAATTGGCCATGTTCCTAGTGTGAGTTAGACATTAATTCAACTTTCTTTATACAAGTGCAGCTGTATATCGATTATTTTTTGAGAACTTTTTACAAATCAGAATCCAGCTATAACATACATAGTTTGTTGATTTAATTTCTAAACTTCTATTGATAAACTATTTATATGATTGGAGCAAGAATACAGCATGGAAATAAAACCCAACCATGACGTTGTAAATATAAGGTTAAAAAAAGAACTTCCCTTACATTTTTTATTTCGAGCAACAAATAAAAATGACAAAAAAATAAAATATTTAAAAAAAGGTATAGCATAAGCAGGGTTCTAATTATAACACTCCTAGTTGGAAAAGATTGCAATCATTTTAGAACAGCTACCTATATAGAAACACTAGAAATTATTAACCACTTCAATGAGACATAATTCCCATAACTTTAATTATGCACAAGTAAGGGTACTTTTATTTTTTTTAATATTTTGTGTATAAACAAAGCGCATGACTACCCTTGGAATGTTAAACACAGTGTTGGCTCTTAGGATTGGATTTAAGCAAAGTTACACAATGGTCATTATTATCGAGACATTCGTGTAGTGCGGTTAAAGAAGTTATCTCTTGGACTCTTGTCCTACTCGAATGTATACTACTTGTTCTACTTGACAGTATATTTCCAAATTAAGAGAGACCGGCAACATTTAGACGTTCTGTCACTTATAAGCTCTATTTTATAGTCTATATGAAATTATGAATGATTCCAATTAAGTTATAGGAGAGCACCTGTCTAGATGTGAGAAGTTAACAGTCAGATTTGGAAATTTTGCCGTAATCATGTAGGACGATTTGATTTGGGACTTTTGTCACATGGGACATGGGACTACTTTGTATTAGTTTACTATTTGATTTTGAATTTTTGTCGCACTGAAATGGGACATGGGACTACCTTGTAGTAGTTTAAAAGTTTTTTGTCGCACTGAAATGGGATAAGTTTTCAATTTAATTTAGGATTTTTTTCTCACTGAAACTGGTCAGGGAACTATTTTGAATTAGTTAACAATTTGATATAGGATTTTTGTCGCACTGAAATGGGACAAGGACTATTATAGAGTTCCGTTTTGCATTTTTTTTTGTCGTACTGAAATAGGAATATTTTGTAATAGATTATAATTTGATTTATAATTTTTGTCACATTAAAATTGTAAATGGGACAATTTTGTTTAAAATTTGATTTTGGGTTTTTTTTTTCTCACTTAAATGGAACTCCATGTTCCCATTTTGTATTAGATTATAATTTTATTTAGGATTTTTTTCTCGCTGAAGTGGTTCATGAGACAGTTTTCTCAGGAAATTTAGAATACAATGTTGTAAAAAAGATTAAGTTTTTAAAATAATACATTCTGAAATGATTGCATTCTATAACAACTAGCTAATACTTCTAATAAACACTCATAATATGCATTAACATACACAGCAATCTCTCACACTTCATACATTCTCATTCACAACATTCATACAATTCCCAACACACTGGCACCTTAGGATTTAAGACAAAACAAAAAAAAAAAAAGCAAAAACAATTTTTTCATGAAGCAGAATCCACCAAAAATACACACAAAGGCAAATATTATTCATAATGCAATATGTTAAATGGTTTTAATAATTTTTACAACAACTATAAGGACCCAACAATTGCACCACCATTTATAAAACCGATCAACAATAACAACAAATACTATATCAAACAAAAATATTGTTTTCGATCTGCTTTTAACTGCTACTGCTATTGTTATTGCTATTGCTCTTGTGGTCACTGTTAGAGCTTTTGGCCTCCAAGTCGTCGGAAGATTCCACTTCATTGTTATCAGATCCTTTCGAAATATTCGATGGCGTTACTACCGTTATAACCTGGAAGTTTCATTTTATACAAGAAGTTTTGCCAGAGAAAAAAATACATAAATAGATTTGATCAGATTAGTATTTTTCTAAAGTCTCTTTTGGAGCATTTGATCGATATACTTTTGAATGTCCATCGAATGTTTCCACGGGAGCTGCTGGTATGTAAGCTGATATTCCCATTAGACCAAATAGTTCTGGGGTGTAGAGAGTCGGTTTTGGTGAAATATTTGATCCGGCTTAAATGGAAAAAAATGATAAAGTTAATCGGCAAAAAAAAAAAGAAAACAAAAATCAATCAAAGCTTTTCGAACTTACCACTAGCTGGCGTCGGTCTGACTATAAACCGGGGAGACTTGAAAGATCCCACACTACCTGGTTGGGGGGTAACAACATATATCTTCTCCTTGGTGAATGGAGATACTGTGACCTTAGCATGGTTCCAGTTTTCCGTCGTTGGTGGTGTCGTTGATATAGCTCGAATGTAATACGGAATCACTGATGGCGGTTCCGCTGTCGTTGATGTCGTCGTTGTTGTTGTTGTCGTAGAAATAGGTGTAGATGGCGTTGTAGTAGTCGTTATTGTACTTGTACTCGGCACAGGTGTCATAGAAGTTACTTCAGGTTCTTCAATTCGATTATCTTCGAAGGGATTGAACTCATACCGTCTGGTGCCTCGATCTTTGTACAAAATTGGTTCATGGTGATTTGGCGCGAAAATTGTTGTTTTCGCTTCTCGCAAAGATGGCGTTGTAGTCAAGTACTCTGTCGGAATATGCTTGGAGTGACCCCTAAGCGATACCGTGCTGGCTCGATGCGACAGCGACGTGAACTCTTGTTCCGTCCAGTCGTCAATAGTATTCTGAAGCTTTGATAAATCAAACCCATTCTTCGACCTGTTCTTGATTTCATGCTCCTTCTTCAGAAGTTCCCTCAGATTTGAGGCCAGAATTTTCGTCAAATACTTGGTAGTTCTATGGCCTGGTGGATGGGTGGCCGTAACAACTTTCGACTCTTGCTGCTCGTGTGGATCAAACTCGCTGGATGTTGACCAATTGTCATACCGTCCGGCCTGTTCTTTGGGTGTGAACGGCCGGGGCTTGTGTTTGGTTGTGTAGGGAATGATGATTTGATGGTATTTCGGGGAAGATCCTTGCTGAACCGGTGGAGTTATTCCGGCAAAATGGCCACTGGCATCTATGGAAGTGTAGGTTGATGTTGGAGTTGGAGCCATGTGCCAGGGCGTTGTTGTTGGAGACGGTTCCTCACGGTGGTTTTGGTATGAAGGCTGTTCAGTTGTCGAGCTTCGAATGTCTAAACTTGCAGGGTCTCTGGTAAATGGCCTGGGAGAACTTCCGCCGCCGTGTTGGAAGTAGTGAATCGGAGAATCGAGCAGTCGTTTGGGGGTTTCCCTGTCCCGTTTATAGTTCAAACGTTGCGAAAATGTTGTCTGGAGGGATGGAACGATTTCCACAGTTGTTGTTGTCTGCTGAATGTCCGTCGAGAATTGTGGCTGCAAAGTTGTTGGGTCGGGAGTCGGGAGAAAGATCTCATTCTGGGGCCGATAATTTTCCGAGGATGAATGCTGAATGGGATCGATATCGAGGAGATTGTCATTCTGAACAGATAGGTTGTGAGATGATGCCGAAGGGTAGTTGTCTGGAGCATAATTGTTGTTATTGTCGACCTCTTGATGGTTTTCATAGTAGATGGAGTCTGATTCGGAATATGACTCTTGGGGTGGTAAACTGTGTGATTCCTCTTGTGGCACAGTATACTGCTGGGAGTATGAGCCTAGCTCAGTCAGTGTCACAGGAGGTCGTCTGTCTTCTTCTGGTGCGAGAGTGGTTGTTTGCGGTTGTGGGGCGACATCAATTGACTGTGACTCGACAAAGTTTGCAGGATACTCGATTTCAGACACGAAATTCGTAACCTGGTGACTTTTAATTATCTCAAAGCTGGGAGTAGTCTGACTTAGTTGGGCTTGATTCTGACTGACAAAACTATTGGGTGGTATTTGAGTGGGATAAGAAGTTTGAATTTCAGATGGAGCAGCAATGTGTTCGATGATCGTAGGATGTTCGTTGCTCTGAACCTGTTGGAACTGGGGAGCGTCGTCGTATCGAGGTGGTTGTTGTTCTTCATATTGAGTGCTCTGTGGTTGACTCTGGAATTCCACAGAGGGCTGGTATTTGGGCAACTGCTGGAATTGTGTTGGGTCCAACTTCTCCTGTTCGATTGGTCGGAATGGTTGTGCATCGAAGACTGGTGGCAAGGCGGATGGACTTAAGTTCGGAAGCGGTATTGGCGCGAAATGTGCCTGTGGAGTGTACGCTGGAGGTGGGGGGTTTCCCTTTTGAATTCTTGGCGGTGATGGCGGTGGTGGGAGGAAATCTTGTGAAGGCGGTGGACTGAATTGGATGGCTCGCTGGACCAAAGGTGGCTGAAAATGGGTAGGAGCGTATTGCGTTTCCACAGTGTTTAAAGGGGGATAAGCGGGTAGTTGTTTCTGGTGTTGTGGATAATTGTATCCTGCAAGCTGTTGTTGTTCTTGTTGTTGACGGTTTAACTGCTGTTGTTGTTGATTATTAGATTGTTGTATTTGTTGTTGCTGCTGCTGTTGATTATGAAATTGTTGTTGTTGTTGCTGCTGCTGACGATGAAGTTGCTGTTGGTGCAAAAACTCCTGCTGCTGAGTCCATTGGACTTGATGAATCTGATTAGCCTGTGGTAATTGATAGTGTTTCGATAATGGGTATTGAATATGACCCGGAAACATCGGCACCCACGGGTACTTGCTGCAAAGTCCACAATTAGCCTTTTGTCCATTTTGTTGATTGCCTCGAGGTGATTCCTTGTACTGGGCATATTGTTGTGATGCTTGATTTTGTTGTTCGTTAGCATTGCCATCATTGAAACCAAACCATCGAGCTATGCGTTGCATAAATCCAGGTGGTTCATTATTGTTTGGCTGTTGACCATTTGGATATCGATTTTGTGGATATCCAGGGGGTGGATGTGGTCGAGGAGGTCCACCTCGAGGTGAAGGTTGCTTAACTAATGCTGGTTGTAGATGTTGTTTTGGTACTGCTACTCCAGATGGGGGTGCTGATGGTGGCGGGGGAGGAACTAGATGATCTGTGACAGATGAAACGACTATAACCTGAAGAAAAATTGTCACAGTGATTATGATGAGATATCGTCGACGGTTGACCTAGAATTAAAAAAATAACAAACAAAATCATTAGTTGCAATCATAAAATTTTATTTCTTTTATATTGATCATAAGTTTGGGATTGTATGACAAGTTTACAGAATTTTAAAACTTTTGATAGTTTTATAATAATTTGTATCTGTATTTGTATATTGTCTGCCTTATGTAGAGATGATATTTCATCAACCGCCGAACACGCTAAATAGTGTTATTATGCTATAAATAGAAAATGTAACCCCCATTAATAAAAACACTTAAGCTGCAAGCGGACTATTTCCTTGAGGTCCCAAATATTCCAGAAAATCAAGTGCCCAGAAATTTATACATAAATAGGTAGCTATAAAAGCCAAGAGCCAAAAGCCAGCTGGTATAGTTAATAATCAAAACCAAGCATGTGATATTTTTTGAACACTGACGTCGGAGATCCAAGAGATCAAAAGATGGCTCTGAGCACGTTTTGATGAAATTAAGCTATTAAGTAGTAAATTAAATCCGAGTTGTTTGACTAAATTGTCATAAAGTATGAAGTATAAGTAAGTAAGAAAGCAGACAGCAGAATCCCCATGTCAGTATTCGAATACAAAACTATTGTAATTAATTTTTTGAAACAAAGCAAAAATTTATCTATCCAGTCAGTGTCACATTCGTAACAAATCTATATAATGTTTCATTACTACACAAAAGAATATTTGTATGAAAATGAATTTTGGAAGTAAAGGGTCCGCCAAATAACATTTTTTTTTTGAAAATGGCGCAAAACATCGAGTGTAGCTTCGGCTGCGTGGCACGTAGTGCCGCCGTCCTGTTGAAACCAAATGTTGCCAATATCCTCCTCTTCAATTTTTGTGAACAAAAATTCGTTCAACATGGCCCGATAACGATCGCCATTGACTGTAACGGCCACACCTTGCTCAATTTCGAAAAATGGCCGAATTATGCCTCTGGACCAAAATCCGCACCAAACAGTGACTCGTTTTGGGTGTATCGGCTTTTCAATGTATGCGTGCGGATTTCCTGTGCTCTAAATGCGACATTTTTGCTTGTTTACTACCCGCCAAGATCAAAATGAACTTCATCTGAAAAGATGATTTTTTTGGCAAAATCGGCATCTTCTCTAAGTCGATCGCAGGCCCACTTAGCGAAGCGTATACACAGCCATATTCGTTCAGCGGAAGGATAAAACTAATTATCTGTCAAATCAGACATGAGCTAAGTGTTACCATTCACGAAATAAGCACTAGTTGAAAAAAAAACGTTAGATGGCGGACCCTTTACTTATAATTAAGTAGTAGTAAAGTTAATGTCACTTCCGTAACAGGTTGACATTTCAACACCTAATCTGCCTGTTGTTCAACTCTTTTATTTGATTTTGTGTTTGAAGGTATAAGGGGATGTAAAATAAACGGCAGTTGTAAAACGGAGATATCCACCACTTAATACCCTTTTAATGCGCATCTTCTTTTTTTGAAAAAGCAAGAAATTGTTTCTTTTTTAAGGTAGAAAAACTTAACTTTTTAAAGAAGATATTTCACACTTCGTTTCTTTCTATTATTATATTCTGTTTATGAACACAAATCATAACTATAGTCACAAACGTAACATTTAGTTTTCATACCCGTTACAATTCCAAACATTCCAAAAAGAAGCTGATGATCAACATTCATGATTTGTAAACAGCTCGTAACGTCGTCGTAACACAGCTAAACTGAATCCCATATTCTTATTTATTTAAAGGTAAACGTACATGAGTGTCACTTTCGTAACAATGGAAATACCTTCAGATAAATTAAAGCAGCATGTTCAACCAGAATTTGCCAGAAAAAACACTAATTTCAGTAGTTAAAAAAGTCCACATAATTTTTAAGTAAGTTTTGTAGGGAGGAACTCCTCAATATCTTAAAATTAATTTTCCACAACTCCGATAAAGGTCCAATTAGAGTGCAAGTGCAGCACATTATGTTACTTAAAATAACGAGGAGATACTTTGTAGGGAAAATAAACAGTGGTTTTCTATCAACTATAATTTTTTTAAACTTAATTTCATCAGTATTAGCTAACAGAAAATATTTAAAATAGGTAAATTAACAGAATGAAAAGTGTACAAATATAAGTACCTATTATCAAATTGGGCTACTTTCTTCAAATTCTTGTTGTTAATTTAGTTTAATTTTTTTTAAAACAATTTCTTTTCATGAAAATCTGCAAACTGAATTGTGAGGTTTTAAAGACCTAATAATGGGTTTATTTAAACCATAATTTGTTTAAAGCGAAGGTTCATAAAACAGTTCTTAACGATTTTCCAAACATGTTTTGGAAACATCTTTAAGAAATAATATACATTGATATGGCATTAAAGTGTTTTCAGATAAATAAGGGCACATCTAGAAGGATAATCCGGAAACTCACCCGACCTGTTAAATCTCCTCAGAGAATAAATCTTTTGTGAATAATTTGGATTCTCAAAATACTTCCGAACCAACGCGAAATATTCGGAACGCCAATAATCATTAATGGGAGTACGCAGTACCCACACTGACAGGATTGCGGATGCAATGCACTAAATCTTTGAACATTCTTTCCGTTTCCAAGTCAAAAAAACAGAATTTTCTTGAGAAATTTATTTCAAAAAAAAATATTTATATTTCTGAAGGTACAATTAGACGGTCAACGCGTTGACTCTCTGACGTCAAATTCCGTCCCAAAGTTGTCTTGTCGTGTGATCGTCAGCGCAAAATACTGTCCATGCGTTGACACCTACGTTGACATTGTTTTTACCTTCAACGCATTGACTTTTTCGTTGAACGTTTAATCACCCTGGTAGTCCGATAGTCCATTGAGATGGTACATTGACCTTGCATTTAGTACAGGAAAATTTTATTTATTTTTAATGTGTAGGGTGGGTCAGTGTGAGTATACCATTTGGTTTTTGGGGTTGAAAGCCCCCACATTTGGCCGCCATCTTGGAAAAGGTTGTGAAAAATGCTTTCTGATGATATCTTGAGAACCATAGGTCTCACATTAAAAATGAAAATTCTTTTATGTAGAAAATTAAATTCTCTACAACTTTAGTTAAAATTTGTTGCCAAAAAATTGAATTTAAAAAAGTTATCACTAAAACTAGACGAACATTTTGACGAAAAATATAATTAAGGAGTTATAACTTTTTTTCTATTAATTTTATTGAAAAACCCTCTAGTGAGACAAAAAGCTAGAGCATGTAGGTTGGGTCGAGACAAAACAAAATTGTATGGGAGTGTGGGGGGGGGGCAGCGTATTTTCCGTTTCCGTTCGTACATTGAAATGTAACATTGAATTTCCATTTTGGAGAGGACAATTTTTTTTTAAGGGGGGTCAGTTTGAACATACCACTAAAATTCCGGGGTTGAAAGCCCCCCATTTGGCCGCCATCTTGGAAACGGTGTTTTTAAATGTTTTTTGGCTATAGCTTGAAAACCATAAGTCGCACAGAAAAAATGTTGACACAATTTGTTGATGCAAAGTCAATGTAAGGAGTGTAAGCGTCGAACTGTTTCATTTTTGAGTCATATTATATTTTGACGGATCGGAAAACGTTGCTTGACTTGTGCAAAACATCGTTCAATTATAGCTCGTTCGTGAATTAGGCGCTTATTGAAAGAATTTTTCTCAGGTGTAACTGGATTTTGATACGGAGTAAAAAGCCATCAAGGAGTAAGTCCGAACCCTGAATCGACAAGTAAAATGGCACTAGCTTCATTCCATTGCATGATCTTAAATACGCGAGAATTTTCCAAATTCGTGAATCATGCACCTATACTATGGCCATGAAAGGTCAACACTCGTAAATTTATCTCTGGAATTGTGTGTTGTTTGAATATTAATGCTGTGGAATCCTTTCTGTTAACGCACTCGTCCCTATGAGCAACTGATTTGATGATAGGAACATGAGTACAATCAATTGCATCTATCGCTGAAGGGAAGTTGTATTTGCCTTCCCATTCGTGTTTCGCATTCTCGATTAACGTTTCGCGGTTTGACTTCTCGATTATTGCCGCACATACAAGGGACACAATTTTTGAGACCGTGGACTGGTGTACTCAAATGTCTTCTCCAACTCCAGTTTTCAAAAACCTGGATCGCTGTAGCGAAGGAAAATTTGCATTTTTTCAATGCTTGTTAAGTCACAACCCGTTGTGTTTTGAACTATGTATTCCCAAGAAAATGATTCGCCAAGATATCCACATTTTCCTTGTTGAATCTGTTTAGAACGCGATAATCATTTGAAAAACCTTCTCTTCTTTCTTTTATAGAATTTGACCTTGCGGTTTAAAATTGGCAAGAACTCCGCCATTTATGGATACAAAATTATTAGTAGCTATTTACTTCAACGTTGATTAATCAAATGAGATAACTCAAAAATAGGAGCAGGTGCTCCTCTCGATGTAGTACGTGCTTTTCTTTATTCATAAATTATAATGGGGAAAATGCTTATTTTGAAGAGGTGCTCATCAAACACGTAGATGCTCAATCCTTCTCAAGTGTTTTATTTATACCAAATGGAGCACCTGCTCTTAAAAGTTGAGTTTTGAGAGAAGGTGCTCCTTTTTATTCATACCACCCAACATCTAAGATACAATTGATGAGCCCAACTGTCAAATTTCACCTCACCAGGAGTGTTATGCCCAATTTTACAGGAAATCCGAAGACTGCATTTAAATAAGAGTTAGAGTTATCGTTAGAAGATTGCAAGTCGGTTCTGAATGGTGAGTTTGGATAGAAAGTACTTCTTCGGTTCTTAAAACACGCGATGTCATATTGCAATACATATAGATACCTTGATTGTATCTAAATTAATTAATTGATTAAGTCTATTATATTTTTGTTTTAGCTAAACTGAAAGCCCTCATTCACCTACTGATATTGCAGATCTTTTTAAACCTTCATTTTTATTTATTTTCTTTTATTTATTTTTATTTTTTTGTTTTAGCTAAACTAAAAGTTTCAATGTTTTTCTTTAATAATTTTATTGCTTATCTTTTGTGAAATTTATTTTATTTCTTATTCTTTCAAACTAGAAATTTGTAAGTCAATTATTTTCACTGTCTTAGATACATATTGTATAATTTTAATTCCGTCAGACGGCATAAGCCATGCTTGTAATTCTTTTTTTTTTTCATTAAAAATTAATAAAGAAAATTCAAATTCTAGTACCTAATTCTAAAATCTAGCTAATCTAATTTGATGGCATGATGTATGAAGAGATTTTGACATGTAACAGATACCTATATACATATATGTACAAATGTGGTTCAATTCGTTTGATCGCTTTCTGTCATGTTCTTTTATTTTTCTGAGAAAATGTCCTCAAGCTTCATTGATTTGAAAGGTTTTACCAGCCTGACGTCTTTAAACAGACCAAAAGCTTTATAGCCAAACCACAATCACGCGTTCGCTCGCTCCGACTTTGACATATTGAATAGAAACAATGGACTCTTATGTGGCAATCTTAAATGTTACCTCAGGCCTTGCGCAGCTTTAGATCGTAAATATCGTAAGCTAGAACCCAACGCCCGAATAGATCTATTTTCTATTTTGCTGGCGCTTTGACAGCTCACAATAATTCTCCTTTTTGTGTTGGTTATTCTATTTCTTTCAAATGTTAAAGTTTTTATGCAATTTATGATTTCTTATTTAGAAGAAACAATTGATTATCATCAAATTTATACAAAAACCAAGAAAGTTTGTTTGTAATGAGTGACTTTTTTAGGTAGTAAATGCAACAGCAGCAGAAATAAAAGTTATACCTATGTACATACATATGTATTAATGGTTTAGTTATGATTCAACATACATATTGTATTGGATATTATAAAGCCTTGAATATTGACTGGCACATTTTTATTATTACAGCAGATGCATAAATGTATATTTTCATTAATTGGTTCTAAACCAAAAACAATCCATTAACAAAAATCCTGTGAAATCAGTTTGTGTTTCATTTATTTCATTTCAAAGTACCTACATACCTTCAAAAGATTTTTTTTTTTGATGCTAAACAGCTGTTTTGGAAGTAGACATGTTTGATTTAGGTAATTGTTATTTGGTTTCGGAGAAGGTATTTTCTCTGGTTTACGTACTCTAAAGCCGAATTCACACTTGTCTCACGTTATGTGTTGTCTGTTGTGGAGTGGTGTTTCGCTACCACTAATCTAATCTCTATGTAATGTTTTATAAAGATCAGTGATCGCTACAATGTATTTCATTTAGAGAGAGTGTAGAGCCACATTTCCTTGTTGATATTGCAAAAATATGTCATTCAGCGTTCGTAATGGCAATTTGTATGAGATTTTCCAATACGATGGATTCTATAATAGGTCCTTTTTTTCGGGATTCGTAACAAGTTTCCGATTACGATGGAATTCATGATAGGGCTGATTGTCAAACACACCATTTTTCTGGAGTAATCAGAAAAACAAGTAAAACGCTATTTAGATAATTTTAGAATTTTTTATTTTATTTTTGACAATCGTAAGAAACCAAAAATTGAAATTCTTTTTACTTATGAAACTTTTTTCGATTCTTAGAACTGTTCACCATGATTGGAATTGTGTAACACAGTTTTTTTTTCCGCGCTTAAGTTAAGCCCCGAAAATATTCTAGGCTAAGCCTTTAGGCGATGTTGTTGCTGCATTTTATTATCGCCAATGATCCATGTAGATCATCGCATGAAAATAATACAATACGGATCTTAGTGAAAACGGTGTTGTATACATATCTCTTTTTTCCTAACGTTTGCTTATTTTTCACGTATTTGTTGACATCAAAGAATGACATTGTTGACTAATGTCATTCTTTAGATTATTTATCAAAGTTGTAAATGCTTGAAGAAATATTTTTGTTTGTTATTTTCAATTTCGGAATATGGTTGTAAAATTATGAAATAATTAAAAAAGAAAATCCAATCGCCATTAGTATTTACCTCCTTTAGTAAAGCTATTTATTTCACTGGTTGTTACTCTCTATTCATGAAATCATAAAATACAGAGACATTTTTGTTTCTCTCTTATCTGCGGAGAATTTGTAACGTGCATTTATAAGGAAACAGAACTTTTATTCTGCCATATTCGTGACTTCTCAACGCCCGAAGTTTGAAGCTACATTTCGTTTTGCAAATTCTATGGTCGCGCTTATTGACACATGATATCGTAAAGTCGGTAAAAATCCCGTAAACGCCCGACCGACCGAACGCGTGATTGTGATTTGGCCATTATGTTATACAAAGTTGATGACCTGTGGTTTTATCTTCAACTATTAATACACCTATACATCTACATATTAAATAGAACCGAGTGGTAAAACCTGACTACTGCAGCTCCAGCAAGTAATGTTCAAAATAGATTTTGGAAATACTCTCAAAAATATTCTTTTAAAACAGTGCATGTTATTTAAGAAATATCCTTCAAAAACAAAAATGGCAAAACATAAACTGTCATATGCAACTGAATGCGGTTTCTATTAAAAAAAAATTGATACAAACAGATTTTTGCCTTTTCTGCAGTAAGTTTTAAATCTACAACTAATTTATTCAATTTATTTCTCCACCAAGACCATGCAGTTTCTGTGTTTTTCTATACAAATGTGATTGAAAACTTATCCTAATGAATACCCCATGAAAAACCCCCTCACTCTATGCTTCAACAGGTTTTGTTTTTCATTCAGACTTGGCTTGATCGTACACAACTCTATCGATTAATCATCTCATTCAAGATACACTTCTTAGCCGGTAGGAGGAGTTGGCGAGTGGCGGACACCAAGAGCTCTCTAAATTTCATATTACCAAGTCCACTCTGACAGACGTCAGATATGTAAAAAAAAAACAAAAAAAAAACTCCAACTCGAAAGTCAATGCCAATGTCGATGGTGGATGTTGTTGTGGTTGGACGAGGTCAGTTTCCAGTTTTGTTTTCAATGAAAACAAAATTTTTCAATCAACAAGAAAGTTCGTAGTGTGGTGATGCACTTTATGCATCTCTCTCTGTTTGGCTTCTGAATTGCATGACTGATTCTAAGATCGAGGTTTAATAAGCCGATGATGGTATTCCACTTTATGTATATTCAGAGTGAAATAGGAAGTTAAAATAACAAAAAAATATTTAGTTTTCTTCTTGACTTAATTCTTCATCATTTTCCTCCTTTCAATTTTCTTCTTCGGCTTTTAGTTTTTTATTTGTTTGTAATTAATTTAAATTATTTGCATACCTTCATAATTTGTGTCCGCTATTGCGCTGATTTTTTTTTTGCACATCAGTGTACACTCTGTGTCGTTTGATTTGGTTTGTTATTCTTCAAATAAATCATTTATCGGGATAATGTTTTGTCTTCTCACATATCTGACGACCATGATTCTAAGGTCCAGTTTTTCAGTCAGATATTATCCTCACTTTGGAGCTTATCTTGGGTAAGCTCGAGATATGTAAGTCAGGGTTTAACCACCAAATTTGGAGAAACTTCTAGATTAATAAAACAAATTTTTTTGACATAATTTAAAAAAAAAAACTTTTAATTTACTAATTTAAATTCAGGATCAGTCAATTCTCTTTTAATTCAGAGTTTTATCAGTACTGAAATTAGGCCTAACTATATTTGAACCCTTTTCGTGATTTTTATGAACACAAATGCAAACTCGACCAATCGACGTGGAGTGTGTATTAAGGTAAGTTTATTTAGTTTGGCGTGTTCAAAGCATATTTCCGCCAAAGCATTATTTCCGTCTATACGTATGATGTGTACCTACTATACAGTGTCTCCCTCTTCTGTTGAACAGACAAAAGCTATTCGGTGGGAATGCAAACATTGTCTGTTTTTATTATTTTTTTTTTATAAAAAAGCACAAGTGGCGCTCGTTATTTTCACACCCAACCCAAATGCCTGCCAAAGTGCTAATGCTGACCTAGTCTCCCAGATATAGTTAAGTTGTTGTTGATGTTGGTTGTTTTCATGGAGCACTTGCTGTCGCGCGGCGCACATTGTCGCGGGAAATGCTTTTTCAACGCTCCAAGAGGACAATCTTGGGGGGCTTAACAATTTGTCAATAGAAGGCTTTTCTTTAGTTATCTGAATCAACCATTTCGGTTTTATTTTGCGCTTTGTGGAAGTTAACAAAAAAACAACGAAACTACACAGGTATGTAAATAATAGTCCGGTTGAAACTCTGTTGCTTTCGGTTTCGTTTTGAGGGATTGTATGTCTACAGAGTTTGAGACTATAAAACAGAGTTTGAGACTTGTAAAGCTGTACACACTATGGCTAATGAGTTTGTTTTAAGCAAATATTGAGGTAATTTACAGGCAAACAATTTGAATATTTTGTATCATATGCCATGTGTCAATTGGTCTATAATTTCTTTAAATAACATCAAAAGTGAGGTTGCTAAAGATGTCAAAATTTAAGTTCTAAGAGCTCGTCAAGTAGTAGCCAGTGATGTAATGGTTAGTGCATGGGACTTTTATCTAAGAGGTCAGAGTTCGATTCCTAACCTCGTCCAACTAAATAAAAAAACGGAATAAGTGTCACTCATTATAGCCGTTCGGATTTCGGGACAAAATTGTAGGTCCCCTGCATGTCTGTAAACAAACAACACGTTGAGAGTTATAAGTCACTATATAGGCTCTGGAGCCACCAAATAGTTGTAAATGGTTTTTCAAGAGGGACGCTACAAAAGTAGAGCAACAGGAACAGCAAACGACGCCATATTTCTTGCCACTCTTTTGACAATTCTCTTCAGTAAGATTTGCCATTTCATGATAAAAAGATATACGAGCCAACAACGAGTCGAAATTATTAAAATTTACTACCGAAATTCGTTAAGAGCGATACGTCCAATTTATGGTCGTCATAATCGTCCTAGCAGATCAACAATTGAGCGTCTAGTGGAAAAATTTGAATCCACAGGCACAGTACAAAATGTTCCCGTGCCAGTGAGACAAAGAAGTGCCCGTAGTGTCGAGAATATTGCTGCCGCTGAGGCTTCAGTTGCAGAAAGCCCAAATGTGTCTCTCACACGTCGTTCTCAAGCGTTGGGCATCTCTGTGACGTCGTTGTGGCGAATTTTGCGAAAGGATCTTGGCCTACATCCTTACAAGATTAAATTGACGGAAGAACTGAAGCCGCTTGACCACCAGAAGCGTCGTATGTTCGTGAATTGGGCTGAGCAACAACTTGAAAATGATTCGGATTTTCATCGAAAAATCATCTTCAGCGATGAGGCTCATTTTTGGCTGAATGGCTTCGTTAATAAACAAAATATGCGGTATTGGTCAGGCAGCAATCCACACGTTCTCCATAAGTCGTGGTTTATGGGCCGGCGACTTCATTGGGCCGTACTTCTTCCGTGATGATCAAGAACGGCAGGTACTGTGAATGGGGATCGCTACCGTTCAATGATAACCAAATATTTTTGGCCCCAATTGGATGATATGGACTTGGAGGACATGTGGTTCCAACAGGACGGCGCCACAAGCCACACAGCGAATGTCACAATCAATTTATTGGAAACCAAGTTTGGAGAACGTGTTATCTCACGAAATGGTCCAGTCGCTTGGCCGCCTCGGTCGTGCGATTAGACGCCGTTAGACTATTTCCTGTGGGGCTACGTCAAGTCTATGGTCTATGCCAACAAGCCAGCGATGATTGATGAACTTCGTAAGAATATCGAACGTGAAATTGCAGCAGTATCGGCCGATTTATGCTTGAAAACCGTCGAAAATTTGGTTCAGCGTCTGGACTTCTGCAAGCGTGCCCGTGGTGGCCATGCAAAAGAAATCGATTTTCATACATAATGGCATCAAACGTTCTCTCACAGGAATAAAGAGTTTCATTGATATCCGAAACCGTTTTTGTTTTATTTAAAAAAAAACTTTTGTAGCGCTCTTATTGAAAACCCCGATATTTTATTTATTTTTAAGAACTCGCTTAAATGTATTCTACTGTAAAAACAAATTTGTGAAATTTGTATGTATTGTATGTATCTATACATATGTATGACCCCTTATACTCCAGTCAACTATTCGAAATTAATTTTTGACATTTATTTTCATACTTTCGCAGACAACTTTTCAAAGAAAAGTCAAATCAGTTGTCTCAAGTTGCCAGATGTATACGAAGTTCAGTTGCTCGCAACCTAAAACGCTTTTGAGTTGCTTTGCCCACAGCAACTTCTCTTGTCCTCTTGTCTGAACATTTATGCAATTTAAATGGGAAAGACCAGATTTTTAAGCTTTGCACAACAAATCAAAACGTCAGGAAATAATAAAAAAACAATCTTCAAATTCTAAAATGTTGAGAGCAACTTATGGAAACTAAAACTAAGTTGCCTATAGTGCATTTCATTTTCTTAGACCCCCTTCCGATTTTTTCCTTGCCTCAACCAATCCTACACGCTATGGCTTTTTGTCACACCTTATTTGTGAATAACGCAAAAATGATACAATTGGCTTAAAAAAAAACTTCATAGCTCTATTTCCGATACTTTTGCTAAGTTTAATCAACATCGTTAGAGCCATCACAGTTGGTCGTTAAGTGACACTTTTGGAGACAGGTTTAATGCTTTCATCGTATTCCATGTGAAAAGATTGTTCAATTCATAGATTCCCTTGAATATGGTTCCAAATTCCATTCATTTTGTATTAATTTAAAAAAAAAAAACACAACATCATAACCGTCACTTCATAGAATAAATTGAAACTTAATTTTGATGTAATTCAAGTTCATCACGCACGATTGCACCCCCACAACTCTCTAGAAAATAATGAAAAATCACTTTCCCCTTTTTTTTAGACAATCCACAAGCTTCCATCGAAGGCAATCCCGCACAACTAGACAACAACATCAACAAACATCAACCAGTTCCAAAGCCAAACCATCCTCGCAAAAATAAAAAAAAATAATCATAAAACCAGCAATAAGGTCACCTCGTGTCCCAAAGAAAGTGAAAAACTCTTGGTGCCACACATCCCTCTGGCCAAGCGAGTGGAACTCGAAGACAGTTGCTATAGAAGCAAAGTAGTTTCCAACTATACCTCAGATAAGTAACATGAATTCAAGACCATTTGCAAAATTACATGCTCAGGCTCTCCGCAGTAGAATATGCATAGATATGGAGAGTTGGTCATATACCTACTGTATTAAGCGAGGTAGCCTTGGTGCCTCATCTTTTCTCGACAAACATGGAGACAGAAAAACAGAGAAAGAGCGAGAGAGAAAACGTGTTTCCCTGGCAATGGTCTTGGTCTTGGATCTTGTCCATGCCAATCCCTGCCTTCTAAGTCAGTTTTGATTGTGGGAACTACTTCTACAGATTCCAAACGAGCTTGCGCTTATTTGGAGGAACCACACAACGAGGGTGTCGTGGGACACAGAGGAATGCAGCATGACAAGAAACAAAAGTGAAAAGGCCAGACATGAAGCCACCTCTTGAAACTTAGAAGTCATTCACAATATTATGCAAATACGCGAATGCACGCGATTTTGACATTATTTTCCTTCCTCCATCCATATTATACTTAGCAATGCAGCTTAGTGTATCTTCCTAAGAATCAGTCTTGAGATTCCTATATCCAAGCGCCTTTTGAGCACCTAGATTATTTTGAACGACCGCAGCGACAAAGACGACGAATTCGACGCACAGCAGTGAAAGTCAACTTATAAATGAAGATGTCATTAGTTGAAAATTGAAATTAGGTACAAATACCCACGTGAATTATGTGTTCTTGCAAAGGGTTTTTTGTCAAAGAAAATTAATTTCAAGAAGACATTTTGTCGCAAGCATGAGGCTTTTGTATTGCTTACTGTGGCCTAATGGGCATGGTGAAACTTTTGCAGATAATTATTTAGATATTATAACATTCAGAATGTCATCTGCTATAAAAATGGAACCAATAAAGGGTGTTTTTTTTAGACGTGTGGTTTTCAATCTGGCAATACTTTTTTCGGAGTTGGTCTTTTTGACAGTTGTCACTTGATTTATGATCAGTTTGGTTTGCCATTTCATAATAAATAAAGATTTACTCCTGAAAAAACGTTTGCAAATCTTGCAAATTTATTACAAAAATAATGGTTCGGTTTGCGCGACGCATCGCGCGCTGCGTCCAATATTCGATGTACATACATAATCGCTAAATCGCATAAATTCGAGCAACCATGGATCGGTTTTGCACCACGTTTACTCTAGTGGATAATGCGCATCCTCAGAGACGCCGGCATTTCGAAACCCACTTTTTTGGACTTCTTGATTATCGTAGTATTAGTTTTGATTACAACCTTTTTTTTACACGAAACCAATACTTACCCTATAGAGCAAGTAAAAAATTGTTTGGATTTTTTTCAATAATATAAAGGGTTTTTCAATGAGGGCCGATTGATGTTGAAATGGAATATTGTGGCGTTCGGTGTGGGGCACGTATCACCGTTCTGTTGGAACCACATATCGTTCACATCCATATTATCGAATTGGAGCCAGCGAAAATTGGATATCATCGATCGGTAGCCCTATCCGTTTATGGTGATGGCCGTTTTCGAAGAACTACGGACTCTCACAGACAGCGACGATGTTGTCGGTTGATCTTGTGTTTCGTTGAGGCAAGGGCCTGAGCTGATTGTTCACTCAATCGGTCGACTCACATTTGGCCACCAAACTTTGGATAATCGACTTTGAAAAACACCCATGTAAACCGTAAAATGGGCGCAACGCAATTATCGTCACTCCAAAAGGTTTGAAATTAAAGTTTTTTTTTCATTTGGACGTGCTGTTCAATTGTGTTACTTTGCATGGTGATTTGGCATCAGTAACAAAATGATAAACAAGAGATTTGACAGATGTCACCAAAATAACATGACTGCCACAGGCCGTCATAATCTACATGACATAACCTCTAAAATATTACCCACGCAAAAACAAAAATAGCATGACTTGTTTTGCACGAACTTGGTCTTATAGTTAACAACTGTAATGTAGTAGAAACACCGTGAAGATAAATGTTAGTGGTTCAATAATAAGTGTGTTTTTTAATGCATTTATACCCGCTTAAAAAAATAATTTCCATTTAAAATACAACAACAATTCCGCTTAGTTAATGGCGATAAACCTATTCGCTTATGAATTAAGAGCTTATGAAATAAAGGGTCCGCCATCTAACGTTTTTTTTTCAACTAGTGCTTATTTCGTGAATGGTAACACTTAGGTCATGTCTGATTTGACAGATAATTAGTTTTATCCTTCCGCTGAACGAATATGGTTGTGTATACGCTTCGCTAAGTGGGCCTGCGATCGACTTTGAGAAGATGCCGATTTTGCCAAAAAAAATCATCTTTTCAGATGAAGCTCATTTTGATCTTGGTGGGTAGTAAACAAGCAAAATTGTCGCATTTGGGGCACAAGAAACCCGCACGCATACATTGAAAAGCCGATACACCCAAAAACGAGTCACTGTTTGGTGCGGATTTTGGTCCTGAGGCATAATTGGGCAATTTTTCGAAAATGAGCAAGAGTTGGCCGTTACAGTCAATGGCGATCGTTATCGGGTCATGTTGAACGAATTTTTGTTTACAAAAATTGAAGAGGAGGATATTGGCAACATTTGGTTTCAACAAGACGGCGCTACGTGCCACACAGCCGAAGCTACACTCGATGTTTTGCGCCATTTTCAAAAAAAAGAGTTATTTTGCGGACCCTTTATATCCTCGTATTTTGCAATCATGTATGAAAATTATCGATACACAATTATTTTATGATTGATAGCATCAATATTAATCCTCTTACACTTTCGCTCTCATAATTATTTCCTTAGGAAAATTGATTTACATATTTCTTACGGTCACATTCCTTGGTGCTTGGTATATAGACAACTTGATGTACCAATGCTAAAACCATAATAACATTTATCATTAAATCGTCCCACAAATCATTTTTTTTTTTTGTTGAGTTGGTTCAATAAAGTATGACAAATTGAAAACAATTATTCTACTTTCATTTGACCAAATCAAAATACCCTCCGCGCCCACAGAATTCCACACTCTTGCTTTTACTAGCTTTATTTTTTTTTTGTTTAACTATATTTGGTACCTTCCTTCAAGCGCCTTTCTTACGAATTTCTATTGGAATTGTTATTAAATGTTTTTTTTTTTAATTTTATTTTTTGTTATTATTCTGTCTTGAAGTTGTTTTCGTTTGGCAAATTATAATCTGTCATCTATACACACCCATTCTGCAAGAAAACAACAGCAAATTGCAGCAAACAAAAAAATTATATTCAACAAATCCGTGAATGTTTTTCGCGGTTTTGTTTTATTAATGAAACAATTACATAGAAAAAAAAAGAAATATAAATAAAACACGTTACTCTTAAAGACCCATGATACACGTAGGTAGATAAACTATAGAGATATAAAAACATTACCGGTCGGTCTTCGTCGTGTAGCTATAGATACTTCCAGTCATTAAACTCAAATTGCAAGCAACTAAACCAACTAAATATTGAGGTAGATAGAAACCGAAGGAGAGAGGTTGGAGCAGAAGCAAAAACCTTCGTTGCCGCGCAAGGTGATAGCCGTGTGCTCATGTGAAGTTGTATAGCTTGAGGAAAGGAAGTCTTTGGAATATGGTTAAACGTTATAGGCGTTTAATCTCTCACTTCGGAGTGATGGCAAAGACGAGCCTGTATACTGTAAGATTGCAGTGTTGCAGTTGCAGTGCTTTGAATCTTTATAAATTTTGTCCGTTAGCAAAAGTTTATATTAGAAGAAAGTTAAGGGGGTGTGACTTTATTCAAAAATATTTTTACAGAAATAGTTTTCACCTTCTGCTTCAATTTTATATTTAACTTTAAGAAAAAAGTTGCAGTGCCATTTAAAAGAGAATCGGATAAAACCACACAACATTCCGTAACATCCTTATGGATAAATAATCAAAAAGTTCAGTATAGTTACTATTTTTACTTGCGATGAATTCGAAATTTTGATCAAACTTGACATTACAATGACAATAAAAATTGGGTAATGCAATTCCATCCGCCTGTCTGTCTGTTGAGCCTTAATTGATAGCGGTCAATTTTCTTTAAACTTGGTACCAAGAGTTTTATCGGTATTACAACGACACTTTCTTTTCATTATTTTGTAGGACTAAAAACTAACTGTAGTTATTTGAGAAATTCCTAATTTTCTCTGCAACGTCTCCAAAAATAATAAAATATATGTACGACTGGGGCGAACACACTGTGGTTCTTAAGCCTTTATTTTATCCATTTGCCAAAACATACATTAGTTGCATGTAGTATTATGAGAGTATACAAAAATGAACAATATAGGAGCGTGTTGCAAATTTGCATGCATGGAAATTATCGAAATTAGAAATTAATTTACTAAAATAATTCCTAAACTATTTTGAACCCAACATACGATGTACACCATCTGATTTCTTATATAAATCTTAATTAATTAGAAAAAATTTTAAAATCGTAGGAGCGGTTTTAAAAATAATGAGGTAATTTTAAATATAAAATTATGTAATTATCAAAAGAAATTGCTACGCCAATTCCAATTTGATAAGCTGGTTAAAAGCCGTTGATAAGCCGGTCAAAATTCGATGATAAGTCAATTAAAAGTCGTTGATAAGCCGGTTAAAAGTCGTTGATAAGCCGGTTAAAATCCGTTGATAAGCCGGTTCGAAGCAGTTGAAAAGCCGGTTAAAAGCCGTTGATAAACTGGTCAAAAGCCGTTGATAATCTGGTTAAAAGCCGTGGCTAAGCCGATTAGAAGCCATTGAAAAGCCGGGTTAAAACCGTTGATAAGCCGTTTTAAAACTGTTGAAACCCCGTATTATTTTTTAACTATATAATTTAAGATTTAATGAATTAATTTTGTTATTGGAGTCTAAATAAAGAGAGACCTTTTAAATACTAAAGTTTTAATGTATTCCCTTTAGTTAAACATTGCACCCGACGAGTATACCTCAGCCTTAGAAACCATCAAGGTACATCACAAATTGGACTCAAAAATTGAATTTAAAAAAAGTTATCTACTCGTTTTTTTTTATTTTGCTATGCAATATTATTTAAAAGTATTACAAGCGTCTGCATATAAAATTTAACTTTAATCTGTTAACCTGATAATCAGATATTCATCAGTAAAAAAACCGTTCTATTAGAGGTACCTATACACACAATTTTTTTTTTATCAAAATCATAGGAGTCGCTTTGGACCAAAATAGAATTTCCTATAACCATTTTTAAACATTTGTATGGGAGCTACCTGGTATTTTTGGTTAAAACAATAATTTTTGTTGAAGATCTTCTAGATAATCTCAAAAACCAACTTTTTACCAAGTTAAATAAAAATCGACTTAATTCTTTTGGAAAAAAATAAATTTCAATTTCAATTTTATTTAAAAAACCAAAAAAAAAATGTTTTGTTAAAAATTCTGGAACACTGATGTATTATTTTAAAAATATCAATCATTCTTCATAAAAAGAAATTATCAACATCAATGGCACTGTTTTTGAGAAAAGCCAAAATTAAAAAAAGTGATACTTTAGGAGTTGCCATTAATAACCATTTCTTTTAATCAAAAGCAGGATATAATCATTTAATTTTTTTTTAATTCGGAGGAGCCAATTTTGAGAAAAGTAAGATTTCCTTTTTTGTCCCAAAGAGTATATAACAGGTACCGTTATTTTTGGTCCTAAAATAACGCTAGGTACCAAATTTAAATCAATCCGTTTAGGCTGTAGCTAATGCGGCAGACAGATCGACCAGGCCTCGTTTTTGAGGGACCCAATTTTTTGACTCCCCTATCATCGTAATGTCAAGTTTGATCAAAATATAGAGTTTTATTTTTTTTAGAATCCATAACTTATCATACATATGTAGTACCTATACCTGTATGTACATATACATACATTTTTAAATTTATGTAAATCGCTAGTAAATTGTTATTATTATCTATAAAATTATTTAAGAACTCAACCTTAACTTTTGTTGTCAATTTTTGTGACAGGGTATTAATTTGTAAAAGTAATAAATGGTCGTGTCAGTGGGCGGAATTTATTGTGATGATTTTTCATCTCTCGCATCTTTTATCATACTTGCAATTTTCATCAACATCGGTTGACTGTTTACGAATTTCAATTGTTAGCAAACCTCCTGAACCAATGTGCACTGTGGCGTATGAGTAATATTTTTTTTTTATACAAAAAAGGCTGACCCGAATAACTAAAAATTATTTGAGTCGAAAAAATATTTTTAGCACTGTTTTTGCATGCGCATATGATAAACCTTCAAAACATTCATTCGATGCCATAGAGATACTTTTTCCAACTGACATAAATTTAAAAGAATTTGAAATATATATGTAAATTATTTTCAATAAATTTTCATTGAAAAATTCATTTACATTCTTATTCCAAATATTTCAAATATATTACACATGTATGTATGTATGTACTTATTTTTGTTTTACAAATAAACAGTTTTCCAAACATTCCATTAAAAACTGTGACCCCGCAGTTAGTTAAATAACAATTAATTATACCGACCGCCACATCCCAACTTGTGTTATCTAAGAAACGAACAGAAAGCGAGCAAAATAATATGACACCACATCAATCCCACTTTTGACACTTTCATTCTTAGAAAACAATTAATGACAAAACATACGCAGGTAATTACATTATAATTACCTGCACCGACCACGCGGTGCAACACTTTTTTCTTCCTCTATCGTCCATATAGATACTACTGTACAAGCACAACGACTGCAACACTGGTTTGGTGTCAGTGAACTGTGAATATCAAGTTTTGTGGTAGTGTTGCCATTTTAAATGATTCATGCAAAGCAGTTATTAATGATCGCCATGATGATCACTGTCATAATCGTTCTCATCAATTGCCATAAACACTCTCTTCTAAAAAATCTCTGGACAGCATCAGTAGCAGTCGCAACAAAAGACACGCAAATATAAATGAGGTCTGCCACTCTGTCTGTATAATTAGATAATGTCAAGCCATGTCGGAGAATCCCAGCTGCTGGCTGCGGATGGTGTGCGATGTGCACAAGGCGATAGGAAAATCAAAACTCACTTAGCACCACCGAAGAAATAGACTTTCGAAGAAAACATGGCATCGTAAATTTTTGTCATCTCGGTAATATAATTGTAGTGTAGCTCAGTGTAGTACTGCGTATACGAGGTGGAAAGTCACAGCAATTGGAATCCTTGGTAAAAAGCCTCCGCCACGTCCATACCATATACATTGCAACTTTTCAATGCAAACAAAACCACAACGAAAGTGATGTTGAAGACATGATGGGCGCTGTTTTTATGCGGTGTCATGGGTGCGGATAAATATAATAATGAGGGGTTATTAGACGCATAAGAGGATATGATCTTGTTGGAACATTTATTTTATGTTGACACCTTGATTGCTATCGGACAAAGGGTCATTCCTTTTCATTCTGTAAGGTCAGTGCTACAAAATAAACAGAAAGGGATCGAGTTTTTGAAGATCGCATGGGGAACGTATGAATGTGCCGGCCAACAGATTGCTCATGCCTGTGGTGTTTGTAAAGGTTGTTTTTTTAGAGGTGTAGAAATTTGAAATGGAATACAACAAATATGATTTTTTTTAAATTGACATGAAATTTACTTTATTCGAAAGATAATCTTCTGGAATTGTAATTTAAATATGATTTCTGGCACAAGACCGCCAAGGCTGGCTCAGACAAAGTGTAATCTGGAGGTCCAATTTTCGATGACTTTTTGCAACATTTGTGTTCGTATATCGGCAATAACGCGGCGAATGTTGTCCTCCGAGTGGTCAATCGTTCGGCCTTATCGGCTTGACTAGCGACTTCAAATATCCCCATAAAAAATAGTAAAGTGGAGTAAATGGCATGATCTTGGAGGCCAATTCACGGGTCCGTAACGTGAAACTATATGCGGTTACCAAACGTTTCCTTCAATAAATCAATTTTGGCACGAGCTGTGTGACATGTTGCTCCGTCTTGTTGAAACCACAGCTCCTGCACATCCTGGTTGTTTAATTGATGTACGAAAAAGTCAGTAATCATGGGTCTATAGCGGTCACCATTGACTGTAACGTTCTGGCCTGCATCGTTTTTTAAAGAAGTACGGATCAATTATTCCACCAAACCATAAAGCACACCAAACAGTCAGTTTTTGAGGATGTAACGGTGTCTCAACATACACTTGAGGATTATCATCACTCCAAATACGTCAATTTTGTTTATTGACGTATCCATTCAACCTAAAGTGAGCTTCATCGCTAAACAAAATTCGCTTATAAACGTATTTCAAACAGAACAGTGATTTTCAATATAAATTTGCACAATTTGGAAGCATTGTTCAGGCGTCAGTCTATTCATGTTGAAATGCCAAACCAAACTTAAAATAAATCATTTGACAACTGACAAAATGGCCAACAATTAAAATAGTGTTGCCAACTTGAAGTTCTTTATTTCTAAAAAAAAACACCCTTTAGTTCAGCTGAAACAAAAATTCGAATTTTTCCTCTAGGGAATCACATAAAAATGCTTTCCATCAAATTTGAAGTAAATCAGTTAATCCGTTTAGAATTTTATTCAAATAACAGTAGACGCACGAATCCACAGAATTTTAAAGTTGAACATTTTTTTAAAATAAATGAATATTGCTATCATTAGAAACTGATATCACATGAGTTTAAATATACGGATCATTTAGATTGCGGTGTTCGAATTAAAGAGAAATAATAGCCTTAAAATTGAAAAAAAAATAATCTGCTACAATTATCAATTTCACTTGTCTAACAGCGCACTGCAAAACGAAATGCAGAAATGATATTTTTCATTTGTGATTTTGTTGTCATTTTTGTGTTGGATTTTTCAATTTATATCAATTTTAAATTATTTTGCAATTTCTCAATTTTACACTGGTGAACTACATAGCTGCAACCTGTGTCGTTTATTTCTTTGTTTGTTTGTTTTTCAAATCTAAAACCTAAAATAATTTTGAAATTTTGCTGTTCGTCAAGCGATTTCTACAGTTAAAGTCAGTTTACTTTTTACAACATACGTCTGCCATTTAAAGTTAAAACACCGCTCATAATTGACGTTGACTGATTTAAAAAAAAAATTAAATTTTCATATTTTTGTTAATCTAAATCTAAAATTAAAAAAAAAAAACTATTTTAAATAAATTATATGCATTGTTAACTTAGCTATCTTAAAACGTGTCTTAACTTTACTTCACGTTCGTTGAACATTCAAATTAAACATAATATCATTATTTATGGAAATGTTGATGTATGTAGCATATCTCTTGTGACACCTTGACTTGAGGTAATAAGCTAAAATAATGATCATATATGTTGCATTGTTCCTTAATATGATTTTAATTTGTATATTTTTTTATTGCCATATAAATAGTGTAAAATTTTTTACCGGAACTATTATGTAGGTACTTAGATGGATGAAGGTGAAGCTTGTGGGAAGCCAGGGCCTAGTGACTTACAACTCTCAACCATTCTTGTGGGCGTGTTTTTTTTATTCAATCAATGGACAATTTTCTGCCAAATCCAAGTGGCTAGGGTGAGAGTCACATTAGTATTCATGTCAATGAGGTAAGGGATCATCCCAGCCAAGGCCCCGCAAAGCGAAGCGTAAAAATCTGAGCTCGACCGACGGCTTCAATACGATTTACCTATGTGAATTTGATGATAAATGGGCGTTGCTTATAATGCTGTCGTAGTGGGAGCGAAAATTGAGTTGAGTGTCACCAATGACTCCCAAGTCGCGAATGGAGGTTACTATAAGAACAGTAGGCACTCCATTAGTCGGATATTGTCTTTGGGACATAGGAGGACGCTTTCGAATGAAGGTTATGGTTTGACATATTCTTAATTTTTAGCTCAAGAAAGTTTTTGTTGGCACCAAGTATAAAAACTATTTAAGTCTGTTTGCAGCATAAGTACGTCGTCAGGGGTGAAGATTTGTTTCGATATCCTCATATCGTCAGCGTAAATTTCTAAGTCAGATTGAGGTAAAATCAGCTCAACGTCATTTATAGTCAAAACAAAAATAAGTGGTCCCAAGTGGCTTCCCTGTGGTACTCCAGATAATGCATAAATATGTTTGGAGATACTCTCTCTAAAGAATACTCGATACTGACAGTCAACTAGGCATGACTGAATCCAAGAGATGAACAAAATAGGAAAACCAAGCTTATTAAGTTTAAAAAGAATGATATTATGGGAAATTTTGTCAAACGCCTTGCTAAAATCAGTTGCAATGGCATCAACTTCTTTACCTTCTTCTAAGGCAGACAGTGTATTTTTAAACGAATTCAGTCAGGTTAGTGTGTGCATGGTTCTTTTAAGAACCTTAGAGGAACAAATTGATTTACAGTGAACAAACAGCGACTCGTAAACTATACTTCCAAAAATTTTAGGTATACAAGAGAGTTTGGCAATGAGTCTGTAGTTTAGGGAATCATATAAAAATACTCTGTACCAAATTTGAAGCAAATCCGCCCACCCGCTTAGACTCTTGCTGAAATTAAAGTGGACGCACAGACCGGAGGATGGCATGACGAAACCCACTTTTTTGTACTTCTCGATTATCGTAGTGTTAGTTTTGATTATAACCTCGAATTTTGTGTTTTTACACGAAGCCAATACTTGCCCTATAGAGCAAGTAAAAAATCATCTTTGTTTTATTCCATTTCAAAGTTCTATATCTCTTAAGAAAAAAACACCCTTTAGAACGGGTAGCTGCCATACAAACAATTTTGTTTTTTTTTTTCAAATTTCCTAAAATCCCATACTCTCAAGATTTTGATTAAACTTTGTACCTGGAATGACCAAAGTCAATGTAAAAAAACTGCGATTCAGGTTTTTGGCGAAAATAACACAACAGGGAAATAAGAACTACACGTTTTTGTCTTATTTTTGGGTTATTCGCGTATATCTTTGCCATGGTATAACCAATTTTGTTATAATCTGCACAATTAACTAAAACTACTTACTGAAGCATGTTCATCAAAATCGGTTCAAACTTTGACTAGAAAATCAAAGTGCTGTTTCAACATTTTTTTTAATATGTCAATTATTATTTATATCCGTTCTCAAAAGTTGCAAAAGTTTATTATTTTTTCTTCATTTAACCTTATACTTTGACAAATCAAATCAATACCCAATTCGCACAGAAATAATTTTTAATTCGGGAAAATCATTCAAGTATTTAGGCCTTGAGATGCGAAATTCAATCAAATCACAGTTTCGACGAAAGAAAAAGAAATCATCTCTCACTCTCACAGTAAATTAAAAATTGCTTTCCACACGATCAAGATCATGCCAACGGGCTCGAGGCGGTCTTGAGGCACCTATAACACTCGAAAATTCAATGACAACAATGAAGATGATGAAGATCATCATAATCAAGGTGAATGGGAAATGAAAAAAGAAAAACAAAAAACAAAAAAAAAAAACTTCTCTCACCTGAAATTCTTCCCACATACACTAATCAGCTATTTTACTCTTCTTTCTTTTTATTACTGTGGCTTGTGGTCTTCTATAGACTTTTTGCCCATAGTTGTAAGTTCTATAGGTCGGTTGACAAGGAAAAAGTGAAAACTCACCGACTACCTTCGAATTATGCGCTTTTCACACACAGTAGTGGCAAAATTAATCGCAGGTTTCCTCATTGTTCCCCAAGAAAACATCACATAGTATTTAGGTACTCGTACTCATAGTATAGGTATTCCAAGACTTAAAAAGGCAAAGGTTGCCCGCCATATCCGAGAGTTGGAAGTAGGTATCAGATCAGACATGAGAATGAAAGTCAAAGCTTGGAATTGGGAAAAAATTGAGGAGACTAAAGTAATTTTTTCGCGGAAACTATGTTTTCTTGTCATATTTGTTTGTTTTTTTTTTTTTTGAGCTGCCGGAAAGGGCTAACGGTATTTGATTTATTTGAATTGTTGTGGGAGGAGGTTGGGATGAAGATATATGGAAATCAGACGATTAAACAGAATATTAGGAACTTACCTAAGCTCGAGCTGCAATTAAATAAAATTTTAAACAAATTATTGCGAACTTGAATTTAATTTGGAAAGAGAAGAAGAAAATGAAAGTAAGCGCGGACCTTTTGACATTTTTTTTTTTTTTTTTTTTATTTTATTCAAATGATGAGACTTTTCCAAAATTAATTTGAATAGAAAATATACCTTTTGCAGAAGGTACGCAGTTATCAATCTGTCATAAAGGTTATGTTTGGTAATTCTTCATCAAAATATACTTTCGAGCAAGTGCTTGCTTTGGACAAATGTAAACAGCTAGAGAATTAATTAGTGGCGGAAAAAGCCATTTTTTTTTCTAATTTTGTTGTGAGTTGTAGTCTTTATTAGGCTTCGTAAAGATTGTTTTCGAATTAAATGCTAGTTTGGTAAATGAAATAAGGACCATTCTTAAGAAAACAAACTGTAATGAGAGAAGCTAAGTGTCCAATTCTCATCTCTAGACTGGAGTTAAATATTTCTAAAAACTTGACTTCAAATAGCCGAAAAATCATATGCACTCACATATGCTTACTTATGCAGTAAAATAGTTAAACATTTTCAAAGCCAGAAACCTTTCCTTATTTTTTTTATTAAGTTATTTCAATGAATTGTTTTTGAAGCAAATATTGTCAAACTCTTAACAAAAAGTATCCGTTAATTGACTATTGAGATTGCAAAATTTTAACAGAATCGGTCTAACCATGGCAAAGATATACGTGGATAACCCAAAAATAAGACCATTTTCTCAAAAAACGTGGAATACCTAATTCTGTTAGTGAATTTTTTGAGAAAAACCTGAGCAAAAAAAATAACATAAAAATGCTGTGTATCAAATTTGAAGCAAATCGGTTCACCCGTTTAGGCTCTTGCGTCTAGCTCAAATTACTAAATACTTCTCGATTATTGTACTGATAGTTTTCATTACAACCCCATTTTTTTTTGTACACGAAACCAATACTATCCCTATAGAGCATTTAAAAATGGCTCTATGACAGGTACCTTCAAATACTTTTTGGAATTTCTGTACCAAAATTTGAATTTATCAAAATTGTTAGAGCTGTTCAGTTTTTTTTAACGATTGCAGGTACCAACACACAGTGCTGGATTTAGGCTTAGACCAGTGAGGCCCGGGCCTAGGGTGGCAAAATTTTTGGGGGGATATTTTTTTATTTTATCTCTTTCTTTGGGGGCGCTGAAAATGATTGATTCAATTATATATTAATGAAGATTGAACTTGAAAAAAAAAAATTATCTGCACATTAAAAATTGCAAAAAATTAATGTATCAACATGTGAAATGTCAATTCAAAAAAATTTCGAATTAAGTTTTAATTTTTTTTTAATGCAAGTAATTTTAGGATTGCATTTGATTTTTTTGGTGTAATGCAAATAATTTTCAACTTGCATTCAAATTTTTGTAATGCAAATAATTTTCAATTAGCTTTTAATTTTGTTTGTTTAATGTAAGCAAAATGCTGTGTTGCATTAAAAATTTTATTTTCAATAAGTAATGCATTTTTACAATTTGTTTAATGCTATTAAGAATTTGTTATTATTATATATGTAAAACTATATATAAAATAAAAAAAGGAGAAAAATAAACAAAAAAAAATATCTTCATTTTATTATTTGAAATTATTTTATTCATTTTGTGCGGGTGTAGGGAAAATATAGGGATTTTTTGTCTATGCTGTAGGTAATTCTTTTGTTTTAATGTGGCATCACTGGTTTTTAGTTCGGTTCTCTATTAGAGCTTTAGTTTTTTAAAACTTTAATTTATTTTTAATTCTTAAAATAAAGATGCTGCCATATAATGAATGGGGGTATTTGACCCCACATTCCCTCCCCTGATGACGGTACATAATATCATATTGTAGTAGGACAACCTAATAAAAGCGTCTTAAAAATGTTCGGGCGTTTTCTGGCAGCACAGAAAAAGAGTCTGCAGGAACGATTAAGAATAAAGGCAATTCAAAGAATTTAGTTAAAAAAAATATTCGGGGGGGGGGGGGGGCGTACTCAACCGGGCCTAGGGTGGCAGAAAACCGCTACTACCAACACACAATAATTATTTCCGAACTTCATACAAATTGAAAAAAAAAAATCGCATCAGTAAATGAATTAAGCTGAAGATCGAACATCGAAGTCAGACAAATTCACAAACACGGGACACGGAGTAAACGAAGTTAAATAAAATCAATAATTTTGATAAATGCCCAGGAACTTAGGGTCAGTTTTTCAGTGGTGAGTTCAACCAGAAATAATTAACTCTAGAAGAAAATTAACCCACAGTTAACTGGGTAAACAATTTTTTGGTGGAGAATGCATGCGGAACGACTAAAAAATTTCGGTGGATAACACATCAAAAGCATCTGTTCAGTTAATCCTGAGTTAACTCACCAAATTTGATGAATTAACTCGAGTTTAACTTTAATCTCGCACTGTAAAACTGAACCTTAGGCGCCATTTATAGCTATCATTGAAAACCATCATTGAAAATTTTAATGATTGGTTTTGAGGCACCTAAAAGGCAAAATTAGTAATTATTTTGATGCCAATATGTATAGGTAGTGACTTAAATAATATAAATATTTGCCAAAAAAAATTTTTCATTTTGGAACAGCCGTCCACATAAAATGACTTTTATTATTTCAATGAATGAACTACCTTATCAATGATCATTGAAAAATTAAACGTCATTTTATGGCGAAGTGTGGACCCCATTCAATTTTTTTTTTCACAAAAATTATAATTTAAGCCATCAGCTTTATTTTTGCATCAAAATAATTACTGATTTCACTTTCTAAAGGTACCAAAATTAGTCATTAAAGTTATCAATGGTTTTCAATGAAAGCTATAACTGGCACCTTAGTCAGTTAAACACAATTAATTCTTACATTCTACGTTTCAAAATTCCAATCGTTCTTCAAAATTAATTATAATGTACATTCTTAGGTATGTATACGTGATTCCTCAAAATGCGAATACACTTAGTCAACCATCATCACTTCTTCAGCACCAACTTATTTTATCACACCTCGCACTCTCCCTATAATAATAATTATAATTTGAACCTCATTGAGAATTAATATCTTAAAGGAAACCACATAAACCACACTAGAAAAAAAAAATATAGCAAAAAAATTAATATGCAAAAGAAAAACAAAAAACACGTCACTACAATGATTCAATCATAGAAATGGAAATTGCATATTTCTTTCATTTTTATTTTTTTTTTTCAGAAATCTTTAACGACTATTACACTGTCCTCCCATTTGATGATACTTTCTCTATCACTCGCAGTGAGAAAAAAAAAATCCCACAATCAGGGACGCAACATTGTTGTTGTTGTTGTTGTTGTTGTTTGAAACCAAAAAAAAGAGATATACTCCATCTGTCAAATGTTAATGGAAAAATATCTATAATTTTATCATTGGTCATCCTCATCATTATAGATGCTGCACTGATGGCGAGTAATCTCAAGTAATCTTTTTTATTGAATCCTAACCCCAAAGTCAAGAGGTCAAACTGATGAGGGTTATAGGAAAAGTCGCATAGTAATCCGTTACAGAAATCCCTTACAACCCTCTGATGGCGACTATCGATATATATTTGAACTCAATTCTTTTCGACTTACCATAATAGAGCTGGGAAAATCCACAAAAAAAAAGGTTTACGATGTAATATCCTCAACAGGTATCTATAGATGGAGAGATGACTTAAAGATATAGGTTTAAATAGTTTTTCCAGGAATATCCAAGATTTTTTGTTGGTAGTTTTTTTTTTTTTTTTTTTTTTTGTGTTTGTTTCGAACGAAGAATTAAGAGATTCCAAAAGGACCGAACTTAGGGTGTAAAAAGGTCGATTAAGGACATGATTTTCTTTATCACTTCCACTGAACTACCTCACACTACACTTAGGTAGATACAGGTAGGTTTATAACTTTTGTTGTTGTTGTTATTGAATGCGATAAATACAGAAAGATCTTCGTCAGTAATTAAAGCACTTTAGTAATTCTCTTTTTTTATTGCACACTTGTAGTTGTTGTTTTAAATAAAAATACAAATTTTATTTCTGACAATTCACAAATCTAACCAACCGAACTTTAGAAACAGGTACGGCAGACAAAACGGTTGCGACGACACGACAACGTTGAAGACAAGAAAATTGTAGTATTAAAATCCGACATAGGTCTGGTGCGATGGAGTTATAGACGGTGAATGCCAATGCCAAACCGATCGCTTTGAAAATGGAACTAAAACTGAAAAAGGTAACACAAAACAACATTTACCGAATGTATCTATGAGTATCTACATAATGTATCTGCTATATCAACAATCAACAGCATAAGCAACATTTCTTTTATCGTGCAACATTTATGTGGTAAAGAAGAAGAGAAATGATTGTGTGATCGAGAAGGGGAATTATGTTGCTTCTTTGATTAAAACATGAAATATTTCTGTACCTGTAGCAATGTATCTTTAAGATACTAAGCATGTATAATGTGTGACTCAGACTACTGGAGACCATCAGTATAAGTTTCATATAGAGGTCCGTAAAAGGGGGTGCTTTATTAAACTCCCTAATTTGAGATTTCATAATCATAGAGATCAATAAGATGGCATAGCGCCTTTTATCACACTGGATGGGGCTTCAGAACTTAAATATACAGGCCGAGCTTAGTTAGAATCCTGATGGAGAGTGCATATAATGTTTATAAGATAAGCCAAAGGTGCGTGTTTTGTTTATATAAAGTTGTATGAAAAAGATCGGTTAGAGAATATTTATCAACATTTTTATCAACATTGCAAAATTTAAGAGAGCCCTGTTAAACTTGATTTACAGATTTTTTTTACAAACCAAATTTCGTGGTTATAGGTATTTATTTTTTCAATTTTAAAGTTTGAAATACACCAAATTACTATCGATTACGCCGATTTGCATAGTTAAAACTCAAATATTTAAGGTCAACATAACTGTTTAAGTTAATATTAAATATTTAAGTTTCCCATCAGCAAACGGCTCTCGAGGACGTGTTTCTCTTCACAGTCAAGTTATAATTTCGTTGTAACGTTTTTTTTGTTGAGAAAATGATAATAATCGTACGGCTAAAGGATATGGAACAGACAAGATGCGGAGGCTAGCTTTAACAATTACAACATCCTGACTCCTTGCAATAATAATTTTGAATATCCACGATTGCACTGCACAAACTTACTCTTTCAGCAAAAAAAAATTATAATGAAGCTACACATTGAAGATTCATGTTAATGGTTCAAGAATGTTAACAGGAATTTGACGAGAAAATTTTATAATAAAGAAGTCAAAAGTAGGTATGTACTAAAAAAATAGATTTTTCGTTTGAATTTATTTTTGTATTAAATAATTAGGTAGTTTGCCAAAATTCTTTGATATAATTTTATTTGAACTATCTTAAAGCAACAGATTGCAAAATGTGTAATAACAAAATCGCTTAGACCATTGAAAAGATATACGCGAATATTAAAAAAGTAAGACCAATTTCTCAAACAAAAGTTCAACAAAACCTGTAAAGTGGCTATTTCCACTGTGTGATTTTTTTGCCAAAAACCTGAAACCAATTTTTCTTACAATTAATTTGGTTATCATAGGTACGAAGTTTTATCAAAATCGTTAAAACCGTTTTTGAGAAGATTCCTCTTCAGGGAATCACATACGAATGCTTTGTACCAAATTTAGTATAAAGCAAGTAACAATCACACAGAAATCAAGACAATCGGAAAAAAGTGGGTTGTTGTGAATTTTGCCAACCGACGAGCTTGGATGAGTATAATAAGCAATTGGGTCAAAATCCCACAATATTTTTAGTCACTAGGCCACAATATTAAGAAGAAGGTGGGCCATACGTCCACAATTATTATAATGACCTAACCAAATATTTACCTATATAACCAAATATTTACAAATATTTGTATTAATATTTTCAAAATGTGCTTTACAAAAAATAAAAAAAATCCTTTCAGGAAAAAAATCGATTATAGGTACCTCGAGGTTAATCTATATATATATAAATTGATCGTGGTGGGTTCGGACTGGAATAAATTGGATACTTCCTTCTACGGGTTTGTTTTTACTTCCTCCGCGAAGGTTTAGGAAAAAAAGAAAAGTGTCAACAGTTGGCGCTGTACGCCCAAATTTCGTATTTCAGTTCAATTCAATTACCGTTCAACAGATGGCGCTGAAGGCGGTTGGGAAATGGCTTTTGGGATATAATTTTTCATATTTTGATATTTGTAGGGTGAAATGGGGGTAAAATAAAATAATTTTCTGATTTAAGAAATTCCTTTTTGGTTTGAAAGGTTTTTCTTAAGAAATGGCTCTAAGGATATTGTTTTTTTTTAAATTTTCTTATTTTTAGGATGAATTAGGGCAAAAACAAAAAGTACAAATTTCATTATTTGTAAGGGGAAATGGGGCAAACGAAAAAAACTGTCCGATTTAAAAATTCTTTTTTTTCAAAGGTTTTGTTTAGGAAATGGCTTTAGATATTCATTTTGAAATTTTGTTATTTATTGGGTGAAATGGGACAAAAATAAAAAAATGTCCAGTTTAGGAAATTCTTTTTTGTTTAAAAGGTTTTCTTAGGAAATAGCTTTAGGGATATTATTTAAAAAAAACATATTTTTTGAGGGAGTAAAAATAAAAAATCGGGTTTAAGAAATTCTTTTGGTGTAATTGAAAGGTTGTTTATTTGGATGACCTAAGGGATTTTTTTTTCAGAAAATTGGCATTTATAGGGTGAAATGGGGTGAACATGAAAAGTGGTATCTGATTTGTGTTTAAAAAAATTTAACAATAGAGTGCAACTGGATAAAAACAAAAATGTGTTTATCGATTGCAAAAATTATTTCTGTATTGGGAAAGTAATAAAGGTTGAACTTAGAGGATTATGTTTTAACATGAAGTAGGTTAAAATCCATAAATTACTTTTCGATAACAAAAATTAGCTTAAATATTTATTTAGATTTGCTTTTGTAATTTGTATGCGAAGCTTAGGTTTGTCTACCCGTGCGAAGATAGCTAGTAATTTAATATAAATAAATTTTCTACGGAGAATTCAATTGAAATATCGCCAACGTAATTCAAAACAAAATCTATTAGATACTTCAAAATAACAATTTTTTTGAAACAGTGAGGTTTCTTAGAATCCAAAAAAAAAACCTTGCATATAACCAATTTTGCACCTTCTCCAAACCCTATAGTTAGGCCAAGCAGGGGGGTTGCAGAGGGCAGCATGCCCCCAATAACTCTCTCACTGTTTATATGCCGTAAACCTTATATGTCTAAATATAGAATTTATTTGGCCGGAATATCGAATCATAAATTCATTTTTAAAAATTTATAAAGTTATATCGAAAAATTCGGGCGAATTTTGTTGTTTCTACATGAAGATGGAAACTTCAAATAGCTATGGACTTATGACCTACCTAAGTGAGCCTTGATACCACAATCTGTTAAAGTAAAAACACATTAATTTTCAATATCGTATAATACTGTATTGTGAATTGGCTTAGTAATTAGCGTATCGTACTGGTACAAGGTCCCAGGATAGAACCCAAACGAACAAACCTTTTGTTTGAATCTCGAGGTGAAAGGGTTCATAACTGGCGAGGGCCTAGTCAATTTTGATAGACGGTTTGTTTTTTTAGTCAGGTTATTTAGGCACAATTTTTTTTTAAAATAGCAAAAATAGAATATGTTCTTTAATGTCACTTTTAAAGTAAAATTTCAAATGTATATTTTCAGAAAGGGAATTGTGAGGTTTTGTAAACTAATCCAAATCAGACCATCATTTCTTTGAATAAATTATTCCGTATAGTAATTTAAATGCCACATGACCTATAAACCAACAATTAAATCAATTTATAAATGATAGGAAATAAAGAACAATTATAACACTTTTCGATAATTCTTATGCTGACTAATTAATAACTTGGATACAACTCCTATCATTTTTGACCTTAGTTATTTCGGCATATTTATTAACCTTGCAATTAAAAACTACAAATGAATCAATAAGAACTTATCCTGGTGTCCATCAGTATTTCTGTAGGTCATGACTCTTGAAAAAAACAAAAATGTTTTTATTCTTCACAAGCAATTAGCTGAAGTAAGTAGGTACTTGTCAACTTTTGCTATACCACACGGATAAGTGATAAGTTTTACCAGTACAAAACCGCCAGTCAACAAAATGTCTCCACTGATGACTCTTGTAACTGTCTTACTTCTGCATGCAAGTGGCATTAGATGTAACAAATATTTGGAATTATCTGAACTCATCCATCGGGTCCACCACGAATCATTTACGCCAACAGTTGTTTTTTTTGGGCTTGAAGATGATTTCTTGCGCTATTTTATGGCAATGAACACCGCTACCCCTGTGGCCATTTTTGAACCCGCACCAAAGGAAAACAACAAGATTAGGAACAAATTGAAATGGGATACTGTTTTAGTGGCACAAACTAGAACTAAAAATAACTGCGAATCACTTCAACAAATCATACCTTCGCTAAGAGTGCGAAAATTTGTCATTGTAACTGCTGACAGTTTTGAAAATCTTCACCACTGCATGTTATATCTAACAAAGAGAAACTTCACAAGAATATTCGGCATGGCCAACGGAAGGACTTATGCCTACCTTCAATATGCTAACAATCCAGTAAGACGCTTAACGATCACAAAAGAACCGCTTCTGAATTCTCTGGAAGATCTTAATGGCTACAAGTTTCGAACAATCATAAGTCCTGACCTTCCGAGGGTTTTCTGGTTCAAGGATGCCAATGGAAATCGTCAAATTGGAGGTTATGTTGGTCAGCTGTTTGTGTGCTTTTTGAAAAGGCATAATGCAACTTTTGAGGAAATTGATTTCAAAGATGTGCAAAACCGTTTTATGCTTGCCGTAACGGAGGCAACCAAGAAAAACGAAATAGATATTAGCATGAATGCGTATAAGCCTGTTAAAGGACTCAAAATGAGTTATCCAATAACACTGATGAGCTGGAACATTATCACACCGATTAATGGACAGCTGGATCCTAATCAGTATTTTGTGCGGCCGTTTTTTCCAGCTGTTTGGTTGTCCATTGGTCTGACAGTTGTCTACACAATCGTTATAAATGTACTGAAAGATTATTATTTGACGGATAAACCTGTCCACAATGTTTGGAGATGTTTTAGCATGATTTACTTAACAATGCTTAATCAGTCAGCGGAAATCCAAGTCAAGCGGGACTTTCGATTTTACAGTCAAGTGATCGTTCTGGCATTTATAGTGGGAAATCTCTACACAGTGACACTGACATCGTTTCTGACAGTTTACATCCAAATCAAACAGTTCCATACAATCGATGATCTGGTTGAAAATAACTTATGTGTGATGATGCTTGACTATGAATGGAATGCCATCGCCGATCCCGAACTTCATCCGAAGGATTTTGAGAAAATTGTGACTCTAGTCGGTCGAGAAGTGATGTTTCGAGAGAGAAATTCAATGGTCAATACTAGCTTTGCCTATGCCATGGGAGGTGATAAGGCTTTGTTTTATTTGGGATTTCAAAAGCGATTTGCCACAAAATCATTATTTCAAATGATTCACGATACTTTGGGGAATTATTATCTGGGATTTCTTCTGGCTGAATATTCACCGTTTTCGGAAATTCTTAATAATTGCATTGTAGAAGTTTTCGAAACTGGGCTATTGCAAAAATGGCTGAACGATGCAGTTGGACAGGTAAGGCTAAATGGGATATTGGAGATTGGAAAGGTTTTTCCAGATCCCAAAGTTCCGTATCCTCTGAGAGTTTATCATTTGAGATTCGCTTGGATTTGTTTGGTAAGCGGATTGGTTATTTCAACAGTCGTGTTTGTTGTTGAAAAAGTTGTTCAAGTCATGCGAGCACAGAAAATTAATTGTTGAAACACTGTTATTTTTAAATATAATAAAATGTTAAAGAAGTATAAGACTATTTATTTAGAATTTGGTTTACAATTCAAAAATTCATAATGATAATGGGTGATATAAAAAAGTGACAATGTAATTGGAGACTTCAGGAGGGGCTTCATTTGGAGCCGAAGTTTTCTATCATTCATATGATTCTAAAATATATTGCAAATAAAATCATTACTCGGTCGATTAATTGGAACATTTAAGCCTTCTTTAAATAGATAACAGATAAAAAAAAAAACACAGCAAAAATCCAGTGCGAAAAAAGTGCGGAGACTTCTCCAAATAATCTGCAACAATATACGAATTTTGCTCGTCAAACAGTGTACTGCATAACGTTTATGATTTTGTTGTGTCATTTTTGTATGGGTTTTTCGTTTTGCATCGGAAATAAAAAGTTCGAAAGATAGCGCTCAAAACCAAAACTAAGAAACTGGCCATATCGAATTGAGTTTTTTATACAACGTGAAGTTAAATTTAAATAAAAATATAAAAATCCATTCTTGAAAAATGAACCATCCTTACTGTGTATAAATTCTTGATGAAGACTTTACGTGAACGTACCAAATTTTCGATTTCCAAAATGTTAAAATTTGTTTTTAAAAATGAAAAACTTACCATGAAATGAAGCTGAACCTTACATAATAATTATATTCTTCAATATATATATGCGACAATAGTTTTCAAGTTTTGCGATAGATGGCTCTGAACACTACGATATAAAAATTAGAAAAAAACTCAAAAACTAATCAAGCGATTGAGCTAAAACTTACAGAAGTGAGAAGTACATGCTCTAAAGCTCATATCTTAAGTTTTATTAAACGCAAAGGAAATCTTGATATACAGAAATGTAGGAAATTTAGTGGTCTCTAACATATATCAATATCATTTTTTTAGTCAGATCAACGAAAGCGGAAATAAAAGGTAAAAAACCGTTTTCAATTACAAAAATCTTACAGTTTTTTGATAATATTCTTTTATTTAAAAAAAAAAACTGAAAAATTTCGAAAAAAAAGATTTATAGAATATTTTTCCCTACAAATCCATATACAAAAATCCGTTATAAGGTTAATAGGAGCCGATAAATCGTATACACGCCTTTTTCAAAATGGCGGCCCCGTCTACACCGTTTTCAGTCCCGCGAACTGAGATTTAGGTTAGTCTCGATAAACCCCACCGCATTGAATTACACTTTTATTCAACAAATTTACAGATTAGTCCCTTTCAACTCCCTATTGCCTGTACTATAGGGCCTTGTTGTTGTTGGTTCGTTATGATGTTTTAATAAGTTTTGTTCAAATTTGTATCCATATGCGACAGTGCTCATTTTGACTAAGGCTTTTCTACTGCCGTACATATTAATAAAATGCTAGAATCTATGTTTAACGAATCTATTTCATATCAAGTATTAATCAATAGAACTATAGGTTAAAAAAAGCACTATCCGCTCCTTTACTGGCACACGGATATAATGAGTGGGCCATCTAGTGGTTTGTTTTTAAATCATAGGTTATTTTGACACTGACAGCTGTTTCCCGCTCGAAATCTTGAAAGAAAGTCAGTATCATACCTTCGCGGAACGAAATGAGTCACTTTAAGCTTGAACAACGTTTTGAAATATTGAAAACTTATTTCCAAAGTGAGTGCTGTGTAGCCCAAACAGTGCGTTTTTTGAAAAGGCGAAAAATCATATTTTCTGACGGGGCGAATTTTCATCTCTGCGGCTACGTTAACGAACAAAATTGCCGAACCTCGGGCTAGGAAAACCTGCACGTTATTGTCGAGAAGCCAATGCATCCACAGAGAGTGGAGTTGCATGTTTGGACCATTTTTCTTTGAAAATGAGGCTGGGAACAATGTTTATCAGTCAACGGTGGGCGTTACAGAGCCATGTTAACCGACTTTTTTTTTTTACTGAAATTGAAGACATGGATTTGGACGGTTTGGATTTGGCTCACCTTGCCACACACAGCCCATCCCACAATCGATCTTTTGCGTACCAGATTCCCCAATCGTGTTATCAGCCGTCTTGGCGATGTCACTTGGCCGCCTCGGAGCTGCCATTTGACCCCTTTCGACTTTTTTTTTTTGCGGAGAACCATGAAGGACCAATGTTATGCCAGCAATCCGGAAACGATTCAATCATACTTGAGGCAAATATCATCCAAGCAATCCGTGAGCTACAGTCCGAAACCATCAACAAGGTCTTGGAAAATTAAAGTGACAGAATGCGCTACTGGAAAAGCCAGCCACTTAAACTACGTTGTATTCCGTAATTAATGGGAATATTTGCTCTTACTAATCAAGCCATAATACGTGAAAAAAAATTAATTTTGTTCATTTTATTGCATTTTTAAAAAGAAACTTGTATTTGGCCCAACCTGTAGAACTTCTCCTCCTGAAAACTTTTCTTAGTATGATATCTTTCCAGTCATTTTAACTATAAAAGCATACGGCAACACTAAATCATAAAATGTATCACAATTCCAATACATGTGTGGCACATATGCACTGATTCATGAAAACTGCTAGGTACCTAAAATTGTTATATTAAGAGGTTCGCTATAAGATACATCCTTGGTGTTAACAAATTATCAGTCCCTTGAACGCCAAATTTGGCCATTTAAAGCTATCCACTCATGTCACAGGCCATTCCAGATTTATTAATAACAAGTTGAAAGAAGTATGAGTTCGTATAAGCCGTTGTCCGCGGTTTATTAATAGGGGGTAGTGACTTTTTTTCATCATTTCTCTGATTAAAAAGGACAGCTTACGAGTCTTTATTATTGGAATGATTTATTCCTATTTCAAATATAAATTTTCCAAAAGTCGATTGTTTGTTTTTTTTTTATTTTATTTTTGAATAAACCTCAGCGAACAGTAATATGCCACGGTTAAAGGTAAACAATTATGGGTCATTAGAAAAGATTTTATAATCTTTCTTTCAAAGCCATATTAAGTTTTATGCAGTCAAAGTTGATAGGCTTCACCTCACTTCACATCATATAGATGATACACAAGGTAAAATACATGAACGTGTACCTATCCCATCAGATGTTTACTTTTTTTATGTCGCTTAATGAGCACCCAGAGGGTCATGTGTGAGATATGGGAGTTTAAAAATGTCACTAATTCGAAGAAAAGTGAAGGTTTAAACTAAAAGAGTGATTATTTTAAGAAGCAAGCCTTAAAGTGTCCAATTTATATACTATAATAAACTCAATCAAAAGTTTTAAGTTGTGTGTGTTTTTTTGATAATGAAATACAATAAAAATATCTAAACAGATTTGTGGTCTATACATTTGTGTTGATATGTTTGTGTATAATGAACATTTCATGGGTTAACATAGCGACATAATAATGTATAATATACCCATTTTTTTTAGAGGTATACAACTTTAAAATGGCATAAAACAAAGATGATTTTTTTTAAATTGACATGAAATTTACTTTATTCGAAAGATAATCTTCTGGCATTATAATTAAAATATGATTTCTGGCATATGACTGCCACGGCTGGCTCGGACGGAGTCTTAACTGGAGGTCCAATTTTCCATGATGGCCGTATATCGGCAATAACGCAGTGAAAGTTGTCCGCCAAGTGGTCAATCGTTTCGGGCTTATCGGCGTAAACTAGCGACTTCATATATCCCCACAGAAACTAGTCAAACGGCGTTAAATCGCACGATCTTGGAGGCCAATTCACGTAACGAGAAACTATGCGGTTACCAAACGTTTCCTTCAATACATCAATTGTGGCACGAGCTGTGTCACATTTTGCGCCGTCTTGTTGGAACCACAGCTCCTGCACATCACGTTTGGTTCTATAGCGGTCACCATTGACTGTAACGTTCTGACCAGTACCAGTACGGACCAATTATTCCACCAAACCATAAAGCACACCAAACAGTCAGTTTTTGTGGATGTAACGGTGTCTCAACATACACTTGAGGATTATCATCACTCCAAATACTGCAGTTTTGTTTATTGACGTATGCATTCAACCAAAAGTGAACTTCATCGCGTAAACAAAATTCGCTTATGAAAATTGGGATCAACGACAATCATTTTTCGGGCCCATTTGGGCACAATTTGGAAGCGTTGTTCAGGCGTCAGTCTATTCATGTTGAAATGCTTAACCAAACTTAAAATAAATCACTTGACAGCTGACAAAATGGCTGCCAGTTAAAATAGTGTTGCCAACTTAAAGTTCTATACTTCTAAAAAAAAAACACCCTTTACCTACCAAAGCATCAATGGAGCCTTGCATCAGACTCTCAAATTAAACACATTTACAATTTTTATGTAAACCCATTCATTTAAATATTTTATTCCAAACACAATCAATGCAGGTAAACAATTTCAAAATATCTTTATCGATGTCGAAATAGGAATATTTCAACAATAAAAGTTAGCACGGCAAATGTCAATCCAATTAATAAACAAGACCATGCAGAGGTTAAATGAAACATTGACAGTGGATACGGTTGTTTCAAGTCATTGGATGTCGTCTGCAATACCAGCAAATTGTGCTCTTTAATCACTGCCAAACCATCTCGATTCCATTTCTCCATCAAGCCTGTGTCCGTAATTCTTATTATAAAATCATTGAGAATGGCAATAAAATGAGAATGTTCCACCATAATGAATCCCAAATAATAGTCTTTTAGACTTTCAAAGATTATATGGTATTTTGGATATTTCTGAAGGTCTATGAAAAAATTTGCCTTATCATTACCCAAAGCGTAGGCGTAATTCAAATTCTTCATTGAATTTCGTTCGGCAATTAAGCTATCATAATCCACTAGAACTACAACCTTCGCGAGATCCTGTGCGTGAACTGACACAAGTTTCCATTCGTAATCCACCATCAGCACTGGAACTTGATTGTCAACAAGGTCTTGAATGGTCTTGTGCTGTCTGACCTTTATGTAGACGGTTAGAAACGATGTCAAATAAACCAAATAAAAGTTCACTAGAACGAACGAAAACAGAAAGACCAAACCTTGGAATCGATATGCTCTGATTATTGGCCTTTCCGTCGGCCGCGCGAGTATCGTAAGGTAGTTTTGGCTAAAGCTTTCCCATACACTGACAGGCTTACCGCAGAGTTTATTTTTTATCATATCCATGATAATGACATAGCCAGTGGTAAGTCCAATGCTGATCCAAACCGTCAAAGAAAATGGCCTCAAAAAGTACTGATTGGGATTCAAGAAAGGTATTATCGGAGTAACTATGAACCAAGACATCAATTTCAAAGGGTAACTCAGTTTAATCCCTTCGAAGTCTTGATAGGTGTTTAAGCTGATATCGATTTCGTTGTTGATGGTTGCATTAATAACTGCCATCATAAAATGTTTATCCAAATCCTTGATGTTGGCTGTGCCGAAAGTTGCATTATGTTTTTTTAAGAACGCTTTGAACAGCTGCCCAATATAGCCTCCAATATGAGATTGACCAAATTTGTTAGTGTACCAAAACACCCTTGGGAGATCGTCTTTCGCAACCGTTCGGATTGTGTATCGATTTAGGTTGCTAAGGGCATTTGGCAATGGTTCTGTGAGATTGAGTTGCTTAACTTGAATATCAGCATACGGAAGGTATGCATAAGTCTTACCTCTGACAATTCCATACAACCTAGTGAACTTTTTCTTCTTGAAAAAATATGAAAAACTTTCTTCAAGATTTTCCAAATTACTTGCGTTTATTATGATGAATCTCCGACTATGAAGTTTTTCAATTGCGAAATCCAGAAAATCACATTTGTGACAAGGATTCTGAACGACTAAAATGGCATTGCTGAAAAACCAATGATCTCCGTTGTTGCTAAGGTGAAAATTTGAAGTAAAAAACGCCACTGGAATATCGGTTCTCTTCTTACTAAATCGGCTCACAACATCATTTTCAATTCCAAAAAAAAGCACTGTCACCGAATCACTTTCGACGTGTATTTTTTCAATAAGCTCAGTCAATTTAATATGTTCACCGAAAACTCTAGCGATTGTAGTAAAAAATAAAATATATGCCACCATTTTTTTAGACTGACACATTTTTTGCCAATGACTGCAGGATAATCCCCAAACTTAGTCCTGAGAAGTATTAATTAGAACTAAAATATACGGAAACAAATCAGAAACAAAACCTTGCTTTCATTAAATCGCCTATGTGACACATAAAATGTTCATATAGGTATACATACATGTTTCAAAAGGAGAGACAATAGAAAATAAAAATGTAAAGGCTCTAATTGGTTCAATTAAGCGTCATCGTCTTGAAAAGAAGTGGTAGGTTAACGAGAAACCCTAAGATAGGGGTTAATGAGAAGGATTTCCCATGTGGGTTAATTATGTGCGTGAAGTTAGCACCACCATTTTCGATTCTCTTAAAAAAAAAAAATACAAAGGTTGTGCTGTCATTTGCCCGACTTATGCTGTCATAATAGATATGCCATATAAATAAATACTATTTCCCTTGTCAAATGTCTCTGTTTAAGATCGTGTCAAAATATTTCAGCCATTCTCAAAAACACTACAAAAATTTTCTTTCAATTGTGGCATAATATGGGTGTTTTCGTTAATATAATGACTTCTTATGAATTTTTGACTGTAGTATTTTACGAATCTTTCAATCGAATCAAAAGTTAGCCGGCCTTTTCAAGAACTTGGAAAGTTAAGCCGAGAAAAGCTGCCATTGCATTTAATTAAAAATTCTGACAACAGTTAAAAATTATCAATCATCATCAGTTCTCCAAAAACATCCATATTGATGAAATTGATAGCAAAGTTTTTGAAAATACAAACCATAGAGTAATTGGTGCCAATTTATTGTAATAAAACTAATTAGCAGTTGATTTTGTCAGTTTTCCAAAACCGTGTCCATCTGAACACCATTATTCGGCCCATTTTCCAGAGCTGTTAATTTGGAGTGAGTATTGTATCATCTTCAAAAAAAATATCAAAATGTTTTAAAACGTATGCGTATGCAATTAACAATTTCTACAGCTTTGGTCATTAAAATTTTCAAAATAGATTTGGAGGTACATATTAAGCTATAATAAATCATCGCCATCAAAAATCAAACCTTCATCATTAATAATTTTTACAATCCATTGTCGATAAAAATATGTATTACCTCTTTTCATGAATTTAACAACACCTTTCTTGAAAAATAAAATTTTGTTTGCTCTTAGTAATTTTAGCTATCAATATGATGTGTCAACCACCCCAAATTCAGATATTTTGTTCAGAACTTTGAGAATTTATGAAAGTTAGCAAATCATAGGTTTCGTAAAAGTAAGAAAATTCTGAACCTGAATGTATTGAACGTCCTCATTGCTGCACATTAAATTTCATACATCACATACAACAATGGGCACAATCAATCACAAAATCTTAAAAATTCAGATCTGAATTTATGTTGTTGAACGCACAAAAAATCTGAATTTTCAGTTGAAAGTTGTTGTGGCAAATGCTAGCTTTTACCTGAAGTATTTACATTAAAACAAAATAAAATAGAACTTTCATTTTATTCTTAAAGTAAAAAATTAAGCGCCCATAGTTCTGGTTATGCGTTATGATATATGTAACTTAATCAGCAACAAAATACAGCAAGACTATGCTAAGTTCAATGAAAAAATAATTCCACAATATTGCGACGGAGAATTCTGGGAACATTTTTCTAAGAATAATCAATCTTTTGATTTAAAAACTCACTTAACAATAAGCAATTAGTTCTTCTTTGTAATAAAGTATTAATTTGTTCGTGATGAAAATTAATCACAACAAATCAACCACTAACTAGAGCGAAAATCATAAAGTTCAACTTCTGTGTGGAGTACTTCAACATTTCCCCCACCACTATCACTTTATTCTGAATTTTCAGATGAGAATTTCCGGCTGAAAATTCAGATGAAACGTAAGCAAACGTAACTTAAAGTCACCAAAAGTCATCTTACTTTTTATGGCAACTGGCCAATCAGAAGCTCTAAAAATTCAGAAATCTGAAAATTCAGATGTAAAACGTAATGCATTGAACGCGCCCAATTAAAAATGTTATACATTCCTTCCAATGGAATCTGTGAAACAGAAAATTGTATGTGTTGATGTATGATCGATACAAGTAGATTTTGTAGAATATTGTCCTTTCCTCCTAAACAGGGGTTAAAAGACTTCCTCTCATATACCTACCTACGTTTTTTCCTACACCTTTCTACACGGCCTATCTTTTTGTCGCTTCGTATGCCACTGTTTGCTGATTGAGGCCAATAGACCTAAAAGAGCTGCAAATAATAAATTCTTTTTTTAATTTTGTTTTTTCTAACGATTAATACACAAATTGAAGATATTATTTTTTTGATTTGTTTGGAATGTTGGCGTTGGGTGGTGTAGTTGTAGTTCTTCCTGAGAGAAAATCTCGATTTCAATTTTGTTAAAAATACAAAAATCTCTTTGTTTTCTAGTATGGCGCTGAATTAAAAAAAAAAAAAATTTGATTGCCTCAAAGCCAACCTTATTTCTGCATCTTCCCACGAATCCGCCCGCATCCGCACTATAATTTGCCAAAAATGTTGGTTTTTTTTAACATTAAATTAGATGCCCATAGTATAATAGGTAAACTAATTCGAACTTCTACTCAATAATTATTTTGCAATTATGTATGTGTGTATCACCAAAAATCTACTGAATGAGAGAATGTACAAATTCGAAGGCGCTGAAGCATGTCTTAACTGCCATTACCTGCGCAACTTCATCATATAATCGACACATTACTTTAGTCGTGTTCTGTTTTATGCATTTTATTACCCAATTCTTTGATTGATCGACTGGTTGGATTGGATTGGATTGAATATATACAGGGCAGGTGCTTTCAAATGATCATATCCCTTCAAATTTTGTATCCAGTGTATAACTAATAGGGTAAGTAAACATATTGTTGGCATCCTACAATACAAATTTTCTCTAAAGTAATTTTTTTTTTTTAATTTCTCAATGTTGGTAGAATTGAAAAAAAAAATGAATTTGACATTTACCAAATAAGTAGTTCGAGACATCTTCTAAGAAATGCAGTATTTACACGACTGACAAATTGGCACTATTATGTCAGTAAACTGTCAAAAAATTATCACAAGAATGGAAAAATGCATTCTGTTGGCAGTTTACTGACAAAAAACTGCCAATTTGTCAATCGTGTGAATCCAGCATTAAGTTGGATTAACATCGTAACTGACAAAATGTCTTATATCCGTCATAGTTCAATGTCTTAGGTAAGTTTACATTGCATAAAAAATAACATAATTCGTTTTAATTGTTATACTATGTTTCCACCGAAGGTTTATCTCAATTTAGATTAAATAAATCTATGTAGTGTTTCCACCACACAAAAAGATTAAAAAATAGATTAACTTTGACAGTACCTCTCAAAATGCAAATGTTGTTTCATTTCTTCGTATGAAGTTGAAGCGAGACAGAAAGTTTCATGTTTGGCAAAAGAAGCAAGAAGGGTTGGATTTTCCAATGAATGCGTTCAGCGCGACATAAATTGGTTTGTTCGACTTGTAAAACTATTTGCCCTATGAAGATTTAACAAAATTTATTTGGAATCTTCTAGATTTACGAAATAAATTTGTATGTTAAAAGTTATTTTACCATGACGTCTATTTTAAAATAAAAAAAAAAACGAACGGTTTTAGTAAAACATTTAGATGCACAAATAAGCTGCTTTACCCTACTACATTCTGTTTTTTTTTTCCTTTCAAACAAAATTGTCAAAAGTGAGGTTAAATTTCAAAAAAACTGTCACGTTCCGCAACTATGTATACAACATTACAAAAGCTTAAAAATTCAAATCAACATTTCGTCCGTACGTCGCGTCGCGTCCCATCGGACGTCTTCGTTGATGTATTGTCGCAAAGTCGGTCAGTCATAACAATGACTTAGCTTCTTCTCTCTGTACTCAACACTTTTTTGGACATTTACCAAACAAAACGATGGGTTGGTCTTTTTTTACAAGCTTTTCTTGACACTTACTTAAAAACTTAGCTTGCGAAGTTTCTGTCTTCTCTGTCCAAAGATATTGTCAATGGAACTCATTCAGTGTATACTAAACAGTATAAGATGTGTAGATTTTAATATTATGTAGGCATACACAAACGTATGCGGTTTCACTTTCTCTATAGAGATTATTTCAAAACTGCAAATGAAAACATACTCTTTAACGAGACAAAAATTTTGGATAATTTTGTTGGGAAATTCCAAAGATGTTTTCATTCTTTTCATTATATTATACGTAGTATATATGTAAGTATGCAAATATTTATACAATAAATGTTATTGTTTAATTTTGTAAATGTAAAGTAGCAATGTTTTCACTTTCATTTGAAAAAAAAAATTATTATTTGCTAAATTAAGAAAAATATTTAGTTTAACAAGGTGTGATAATTTAAATAAAAATAAATTTAATTTAAAATTGTTTAATAGAAAAACTACAAACTTGTTAAAAAAGTGTCAATACAAAAAAGTTATAGTCGATTTAATTGAATATTTCATTCCTTTAATGGTGAAAAACTGTTATATTTTTCATAAATTGACATTTCTCCTTTCAAAAAGAGGATTTTGTTCATTAAAAACGTATGTTTAGCATCGTGTTGTATTTTTAACCTTTTGTCAAAGTTAAAATCACCAAAATGACTATTTAATCTTTGAGTATCATGTTTTAAAAACATTTTATGACACTTTGACATTTATAAATGTCAAAAAAAAGCTTTGTTTGCTTAGTTTTTTGCATGGAACTGTCATTGTTTTAGGGGTGTTCACTTGCTTTTTTCTTCATAACTTTCATACTTTCATTTTAAAAAAAAAAATAACAAATTCGGTTAACTTAAGTCAACCTCCATTGTTTTTTTAATGCTTTCCGAAGTGTGATTCCAACAAAAAAAAAATTGTTTATTTTCAACTCAACCTCAACCAAAAAGCGTGAGAAATTAAAAATTTGCATGATAAAAGGCTAAACTTGCTAAATGGTTTACATGAAAATTTAGGTACAGTTACAGCGGCCGGCGCGCGTGGCGGCAAAAAGTGGTCCGTTTGTTGAATTTTAGCAATAAAAATTATTTGAAGTGACAATTCTTGACGAAAATTAAAAAAAAAATTGGTACATTTGGGTGCTCTTAATTCAGTGGTACATCCTATTTGTTTGTTTTGAAATTGGTGTCTTCGTTACTTAGGTCAAAATTGTCAGAGTCAGAAATTTTGTCAAACTTACATAATGTTGGAAATGTCTTAAAATATGTACTTGTCTATTTTCAACTATTAAAGTGGTTCTCATGCACATACAGATATGTACCAAATTTATAAAAGCAACTCTTAACTGCTGCGTAATGTTTTCAAGTGATTAAAACCACTTTGAGTGTTACACCTTTGATTCATTTATTGAAATTATTTTTAGACCAAATCTGATTTATTTGAGTTAAAAGCTGCCTTCCAAATTTAAGATCATGTATCCAAGCACTCGAAAAATTCTAAGAATATAGTTTAAATCATTTTTTTTTCTGGTTGCTATTTATTTAAATCTGAAATCAGACTAAAAATTTTGACATTTCTAAAACAATCCCTTGGAAGCATTGCGCAACTTTTTTGACGGCCTTCCCTTAATTTGGTACATATCTGCTTTGGAACCATATTCATATGAAAGTACAAAAGTCAAGCACAAATTTAAAGTTATTTTAAACACAAATTTGACAAAATTCCTGATTTTGACAATGCCTTTTTGTTTATTTTCAAATTTAGTACCATATTTTGGCCAAAACTCTCATTTCATATACAAAAAATAGGCAGTTCCATTAAATTCAGAGTCCTCAACCCATTAGGTTTCCCCAAGAATTGTAACGCGTAGCTATTTTTGTCGCGAAAATTTAACAAACGGACCACTGTGTGGCTATTTTTTTTTTTTTACAAAATAGTGAGGGTGAATAAAGATGAATTATTAAAGAAAAAGTCTACAAGAGATAGACATAATATGTTAGTGCGTGAGATTGTTGACCTTTGGGTACAGGTAATCGCTTGGGTTCTTATAGTTTTTCGTATTATCCAACTAAAAAAGTTCTTTGCAGTTTTTAAAAGCCAGACAATTTTTTTGTTTGATATGAAGGAAATAAATTATTGTTTTACTTCCGAAGTCTTTACCAATATCAAACTATGTTCTAGGGCAAGTTGTTCATCATTGATGAGTTAAATCCGAGTAAGTTAGGTCTTAATGTACTAACTTTCTTCAATCTCGTATCAAGATTTTAAGCCAACGATTTTGGGGGATTAAAAGTGAGGTTCAAATAGGGTTTAATAATTTGGTTTTCTATAAATACTTTAAACCTCAATCAATCCGCTGAAATCGGTAGGTACAAATTGAAATTATTAAAATTCACTATAAAAATGGTGAAAATTTGGCAGAGACGGTTCGTAAAACTAAAACATTTTTGGGTCGTCGTGAAGCACCTTGTCGGACCGCAATACAGAAATTGGTGGACAAATTCAAGCTGTTGGGACAAGTTAGTGATGTGAAGAATAAAACCCGTGCACGTCGCTCAAGAACAACTGAGAATATTGCTTTTGTAGCCCAAAGTGTTGAAGAAAACCCAGGTTTGTCCATTCCTCGTCGTTCTTTGGAATTAGGCATTCCACAAACGTCATTACACCGTATTTTGCATAAAGACTTGGGTCTTAAGGCTTATAAAGTTCAGTTAACACAAGAACTCAAGCCGGCTGATCATCAACAACGTCGTGTCTTTGCTGATTGGGTCCTTGAAATGCATGAAAATGATCCGGAATTTCATAGAAAAATCATCTTGACTGATGAGGCCCATTTCCACCTCGGAGGCTACGTCAACAAGCAAAACTGTTGCATCTGGGGCTCGGAAAACCCAAGAGTTATTGTTGAAAAGCCTCTCCATCCTCAACGCGTGACTGTTTGGTGCGGTTTATGGTCCGGCGGGGTCATTGGACCTTACTTTTTCGAAAATGAGGCTGGAGCAACAGTTACGGTCAATGGATTGCGCTATCGAGAGATGATTAATGATTTTTTATGGCCGGAATTGGATGGTATTGATCTGGACAACGTTTACTTTCAACAAGACGGCGCTACGTGCCACACAAGCAATGAAACCATCGATCTTTTACGGGAAAAGTTTCCGGACCGTGTTATCTCTCGAAGAGGTGATCACAATTGGCCACCGAGATCTTGTGATTTGACACCTTGCGACTTCTTCCTTTGGGGCCACGTGAAAGATAAGGTCTACGCCAACAGCCCAGCGTCGATTCAAGACCTCAAAGATGGAATTCGTGAGGCTATCGAGGACATAGGGCAGCCACTTTGCAATTTGGTTATGGAAAATTTCATGAAAAGGATATGGTCCTGTAAGCGTGGTCGTGGCGGCCATTTGGCTGATGTTGTGTTCCATTATTAACGACATACCTTCCTCTTTATAATAAAATAAACATCCGATCATTTATCTCAAAAAATGCCATTTTTCTTTGAATATCAAAATAACACCTCTTAATGGAAAACCCTTTACGAACGCTATTCCTATAAGAAAATACTAAAGGGCGTTTTTTTAGATGTGTAGAAGTTTAAGTTGGCAACACTATTTTAACTGGCATCCATTTTGTCAGCTGTCAAGTGATTTATTTTAAGCTTGGTTTGGCATTTCAACATGAATAGACTGACGCCTGGACAACGCTTCCAAATTGTGCCCACAAATGGGCCCAAAACAAGATTGCCGTTGATCCCAATTTTTCTAAGAATTTTGTTAAGCGATGAAGCTCACTTTTGGTTGAATGGATACATCAGTAAACAAAACTGCCGTATTTGGAGTGATGATAATCCTCAAGTGTATGTTCAGACACCGTTACATCCTCAAAAACTGACTGTTTGGTGTGCTTTATGGTTTGGTGGAATAATTGATCCGTACTTCTTTAAAAACGATGATGGCCAGAACGTTACAGTCAATGGTGACCGCTATAGAACCATGATAATGATGTAAAGGAGCTCTGTGGTTTCAACAAGACGTCGCAACATTTCACACAGCTCGTGCCACAATTGATTTATTGAAAGGAACGTTTTGTAACAGCAAAGTTTCACGTTACGGACCCGTGAATTGACCTCCAAGATCATGCGATTTAACGCCGCTTGACTATTTTTTGTGGGGATAAGTGCAGTCACTAGTCTACGCCGATAAGCCCGAAACGATTGACTACTTGGCCGCAAATGTTTGAAAAAGTCATCGAAAATTATACCTTCAGATTAAACTACGTCCGAGCCAGCCGTGGCGATCATATGCCAAAAATTATATTTAAATTTTAGTGCCAGAATAATTTTTTTTAATTTTCCAATAAGAATTTTAATTTCGAATAAAGTAAATTTCAATTTAAAAAATTCATCTTTGTTTTATTCCATTCCAAAGTTCTATACCTCTAAAAAAAAAAAACATGTTTATATTGTGAGACTAAATGCCCGATTTCATAAAAATACACTTAAATCCTTTTTATCTAAAGTCCTCTTAAATTTTATCAGACCTTTAAATATTTCCAGTTTCACCATCTAAAAAAAGGAAATTTTTGGGAAATTTTAGTTAAAATTGGGTTTGCCTCACATCCCTGGATATGAAAATAGGTTGTTTCCCATTCACATTCGAAATGCACGTGAAAAAGCCTTATTTGTAGAAAAAAATGCTACGAAAAAAAGTATATTTGAAGATCGGATTCCAATTCCAATATGAACACGGAATATTCTTGGACGTCTTACTATATGTTGCTCATCATCCTCAGATGAACAATCAATTATTCTAAAAACAAACAGATTATGAAGGCTTTCCGAAACCAATGCGAAACATTCGGAGCGAATATGCGATGACTGAACAATGTTTGAAGATTCACATCGCGCCAATGTGGGTGCTCTCATTTATCACCATGTAAATAAATTAAGAAAGGCGAAAGTCTTGTCGTCGTTCGGAAGTATTCGCGTTGGCTTGGGAGAGCCTTAAAAGATTATTATTTACAACAATTTATATTTGCAAGAAATTAAATAAAAAAGTGACTGCAAAATATCATCTATAATTTCCTTACTCGTCGGCTGACATCTGACATATTAGACTTCACAAATCACACTTTTAAAATTTATTGAGACGAAAATGGGCTTTAAGTTTATAAGGGCACTTAAAAGCATTTTAAATTTAAAAGCACTTGGTGAAACCAAAAAATCCCATTTTAACTCTAAATGGGCTTATAAATATTTAAAAGTCCTTTATTAAATCGGGCATAAGCCGATAATAATAGAGATCTCTTATGGCTGATATCTTGTCTGTCACTAACCTCTCTTACCCAAGCTTAAAAAAAAAAAAAAAAAATATCTGCTACTTAATGTCAAAAATGCATCATCATACCAAGGTAGATTTATATTTTGAAAAGAAATCATAAACCAAGTAACGCCGTGTATGTGTTCAACGTTCAGCGCGATATGGAAATGAAGCAACTGAATTGAACATGATCCACGCACAAATTCATGTAAGATTGTCATATTTATAACTCATAAGATATTCCAACAAACATGAGCTTCGCGGATAAGTGCACGTCTTCGCTTTACTCGAAGAATAGTTGGATGAATGATGATGGTCGAAAAAATACCAATTTTAATTCCTTAACGCCAACTTAAAATGGGGAGAAGATAAACGATTACATAAAAACCCTTTGTTGATGCACTGAAATCAGAAAAGAAAGTGAAACTGATGCCATAATAATAAATTTGTTCAAAATCAACTACTGTGAACATAATATACGCGAGTACCACTACTACATCACAAATAACGGGCGTTTTTTAATAAACTTATCATTTAAAGTTGAGTAAAAGTGTAAATTTTTCACCCGAAGGTGCAAAAAAACCTTTTTAAGGTATTCCGATCACGTCTGCGAACCTGCTTAAAATACCTATACCTACATTTATATACCTAGAAATAAGCGTTATTTCAAAAGGTATTGTTGTTACCGTAACCGCAATGAATATAAGAGATAACCTTTTATGGTGGAATGTCAAAAAAATAGCAGTGGCGTATCTAAATCCAGCACCCGCTCTTGATCTTGATATAATCATATACTTTGCACAATATCCTATAGTTCTCACGTCCATTTTTTCAGTGCGAGATTAAAGTTAAGCCTGATTTAACTCATCAAATTTGGTGAGTTAACTCAGAATTAACTGAACAGATACTTCCGATGTTTTATCCACAGAGTTTGTTTAATCGTTCTGCATGCATTCTCCACCAAAAAACTTCTTACTCAGTTCATTGTGGTTTAATCTGCTTCCTCTGACTTAACTCACCATACTTAAACACTGGGCCTCAGAGAATAAAAATGAAAACGTTCCACAATTTATCAGACAAAAGAGAAAAAGTTAAGATAATGTATCTTTTTCATTTAGTTGTCAAACAATTAACAACGTTTTTACCAATAAGCTGGGTCTTAAGAATTTCACAGAGTTTGAGTAAAATTAAATTCCATCATTGCTCAATCACCTTTAGTGAGCGTTTTGTTCGGATGCTTAATTCTTACACGAACCGGGGAAAAAAACTAAAATATATATTTAAAAATGAAAGGATTGAATTATTATATTATTACCAGTGATGCCGTTGTCACTCCGATCGGAGTGTTTCATTTCGTTTTCATGTTAACACTTTGGGCACTTCCTCTTTCGTAAAAAAACACTTTACTTTTTTTACCTCTCAACTTTTACTACATTAAACTCGAATGCACCCATGTTAATCGTCAACAAGAAGTGATGGACAAGTCAACACGAACACTGCCGAAAATTTTACATTATTCTGTGTAAGTATATTCTTAAAATAATTAATTTTAAAGATTTTGTGTTAAACGCTGTTCAGATTTTAAACTTTTCTTCTTTGGGGAAAAGCCTTATTAAATTAGGCTGACTTTTCCCGAATTTAGTAAAAGTTGAGACCGTAGAAAAAATAGAATCCGAATGGAGTTTTAAAATTTTGGACGAATTTCTACCCAAAGGAAATAATCTCGAACTCAGTCTTCCGCTAAAAAAAATTCTTTAGGGAAATAATTTATCCTTATTTAAGAGACTTTGTAGGAGCTTTTTTATATCTTCCCCATTCACTGATGCTTGTTAAAGACAAATTAAATGTACCTTATTTTAATTTGTTCGTATTTATTATAGAATCAAAACTAATTTTCCTTAGGGTTATTACGCAAACGTATTTTTTGCCATTTCTTTTGTTTCACGAAATTTTCATAAAAGGCGTATAGCCTAAAATTAAATTTGTCCAAGAAATTCGACTGTGGAACACGCCTATATTTGTTTTGTTTTTTTTTTTGTATCATAATTAGCTTCGCACGGGTAGACAAACCTAAGCTTCGCATAAAAATTGCAAAAGAAAAAAATATTTTTGTACTTTTTTTTAACCGAATACTACCTGAGTTTTAACCCACTCCACGTTATGAAAGAATTAATTTGTAAAAATATGATAGCTTAAGTACAACCTTTATTGCTTTCCCAACACAAAAACAATTTTTGTATTCAAGAACCATCGTTTTATTTTTACCCCATTTCACTCTATAAATAGAATTTTTTTTAAGATAACCTTTCAAACACAAAAAGAATTTCTTAAATGGGACAATTTTTATTTTTAGCACATTTCACAATACAAATAATAAAATTTGAAACAGAATAGCGCTAAAGACATTTCCTAAGAAAACATTTTTAAACAAAAAAGAATTCCCTAAATCGGACATTTTTTTAATTTTACCCCATTTCACCCTACAATTTGAAAATTAAAAAAAAATACTTTTGAAGCCATTTCCTAAGAATATCCTTTCAAACGCAAGTTAAATTTTTGTAATCGGATACGTCTTTTTCATTTTACCCTATTTCACCCAACAAAGTCATTTTTTCATATAATTATTTATATAGTTATTCTGCTATTCGGGGCGGAGACGAATCCAACAAATCAAAGATCTTTAAAATCGGTCCAGCCGTTCTTGAGCTATAAGTGTTGTAACTAAAACGACTTTGTTTTATATATTAAAAAAGAAGAAAGAAGATAGGTATGTACAATTGTACATAGTTTTATCGTTGTAATAAAAGACTGACTTTTTTCTTGCATACAATTCTAAAATTTACTGACAACACTAAGCTTTGGGGCAAAACACTTCTACTTTTTTCTCCAAACACTTCGCTCGAAAATTTCCGAACCGAATCGCTGATTATTACTGTTTGTATATACCTAGGGGACCGAGCTTCACTTCAAGGCGTGTGTCAAACTATTTTTGATGTGTAAACATCTCTGCTGGCGATAGAGTGAAAAAAAAAACGTGAACGTTCGTATGCAATGTTACGTCGTGCCACGTTACGGTGTGCGTTCAGTGAAAAAAAATCTTAAGATCCCCTTCAAGCAAAAACAAGTCCGTTTTGGATCCGCGCACGTTGATGTTTACACATATTAACCGTGAGTCCCTGCACTCACACAATTTTTTTTCAAACCCCCCTCTCCCCTCCGTATACCTACTTCACTGGTAAAAAATGTTGTTTTTTTGGCAGACATCTTATCTTTGTTTATCATTGTTGCATTATATATACATATGAAGCGTGGTGTAGGTCTATTTATGTATTCTAACAATGAACTCATTTTAACTCCGCTTGTTACGTGAAGTCAAAATTTTTGACAATCAGCAATATAAAAATTGGCTTGGCAAATGCATGCAAATACTCTTCGTGTGACCAATCTCGCCCCCTTTATTTTCCTTTATGGTCAATTTTGGCGATAAACTGTTAGTTGTAACGAAGCAGATGAGACTGCAATGAGTTAAAAGTAATACAAGTGGCACGTAGCATAAACACTTTTTAAATCTATGACATTAGACTTAGACACTGAAGACGCGATGACGCTTAAATAATATGCCAAGTTGCCAAGAGGGAAAGTGATTTATCGGTCATTTAAAAAAAAAAAAAAATTTGTTGCACTGTTGTATGCATGCTACTTGCATTTTAATTCAAATGTTTTTATTTTTCTAAACAACTACAACAACAACAAATTTAACGAACAGAGACATTTTTATTGTTGGTACTATGTGTTGTAACGTGTTGTAGGTATTTACTCACTTACTCATACATTTATGAACGCAAAAAGTACGCTTAGTAGCTCGTAATGAGTGCTAATCGATGGTTATTTTTTTTTTTTTTTTTTTTGTGAGCCACAGGGCATTGTTCGTTAAAGGAATTTCAGATAATTACTTCATTATTATGTGAACAGATCATAGACCTATGACAACATTATTATTGCGTTGAACTGTGCTTACCTATAAGTATTTGACGTAATGAATTGGGATTCCTTCACAGATATTTCATTTCTTCATAATTTGAACAGACATCACGTACCTGCGTAGATAAGTGTTAAAATGGATAGTTATAGTCAAAAACTTCCGTGGTTATGATAGAGATAGTTTACATCAAAGATACTCAATTATTCATTAAGTTGAGAATCTTTCGAATACGTTTCAACCTTCAAAACCCATTTGTTGACATTGTTGTTTTTATAATTTCATCTCGTGTCGATGGAAAGATGTAAATTGCAACAACTATTGGATGGTGTGAAGATCCCTACTGTCTACGTGTGAGGTTTTTTCACATACTTTCTCATTTGGTTTTTAAAAAATGACAGTTCAGCTTGTAGGAAACTCCTACCTAGGCTACCGAGGATTCTCATCTTCACGTGTGGATAATCTGTGGTTTCCATTATTAAAAATTTTCCTTGATTGTAGCTTCACAAATAATAGATAGTACCTACTCCTGCTTAAAATATTATTGGTTTTTAACTAAAGGGTGTTTTTTTTAGATGCGTGGTTTTCAATCTGGCAATACTTTTTTCGAAGTTGGTCTTTTTGACAGCTGTCACTTGATTTATGATCAGTTTAGTTTGCCATTTCATATTTAATAGACTTACTCCTGAACAAGGTTTGCAAATCGTGCAAATTTATAGGCAAAATAATGGTTATGTTCGCGCGACGCATCGCGCGATGCGTCCAATATTCCTCGACATAATCGCAAAATCGCATAAATTCGAGCAACCATGGATCGGTTTCGCACCACGTTTGCTCTAGTGGATAATGGGCATCCTCAGAGACACCGTACTCTGCGCTATTGGAATTTATTCGAGCCAGCCCCGGGCCACTTGCCCGAAATCGTTTTTAAAACATAATGGCATACCCTTATCTTTAAAATAAAGCTAAATTCTTGGCCATAACATTAAATTATATGCGTCTTATTCCTTCTTGAAATCCACGCGTCTAAAAAAAAAACACCCTTTATTAGATCCTTCCAGAGCTGAGATGTAAAAGAATGTAATAAATTTAAGAACTAAAGGTAATTGCATAGAAAGACTTATTTCAAAGTAGGTATTCTACTTCACCTCAGTAGGTACTTCAATTTCAAGACGTAATATCCATTCAGTTTTGAAGTTTATTTATAATTTAATAATTTAAAAGACAGACTAATGTTCGATTTCACTAATATTTAACAGGCTTTTAAATTTTAAAATGACGTATTTTGTATGGAACAAACTTCATTTTAAGATTTAAAATCCTATTTAATAGTTACAAGGGCTTTATGAAATCGTCCATAAAAGTTAAAAGAATGCAATACTTTCAATTCCATTCAATTCAAAAGACTTCAAGAAAGAATTTAAAAGACTTTTAAAAGAATTCAAGAAATCTTTAGTATTGCATTCTTTTAACTGTTAGTTCTCTTTGCCTTCTTAAAATGATTGCATTCTTTAAGACCAGTTAATTGACTGGGATTTCAATTAATGAAATACTTAAGTATTGTATTCATTTAAAACTCTGTTTCAAGGTTTCATATAAAACGTGGACTCTTTTTGTTCGCTAAAGCTATAGCGTCGGGAAAAAAAATGACAGGGTTTTAAAGGGGATAGCAATTCACATTGGTTTTGAAAATCTAAATCTCACTATGGTAGGGCGAAAAAAAGTTAGGTAAGGCATTCCATATTCGAGTAGTGCGGTTAAAGAAGGAATCTCTGTACTTTACTGTAGGTATATGTCTAAGGGTTAACTGGTGGGCATTCCTGGAAGTGCGTGTATTATTATCGCCGATGATCCATATAGATCATCTCATGAAAAGAAAACAACACGGATCTTATTGACAATTCCTAACCATTTGCAAAGCTGAGAAGTAATAGCGAAAACTAAACTTTTGGTTCATGAAAGTTGATCCCGATAGAGAGCAGGATCTAGTGTTGTTGTTGTAATGCATGTATTTTGATGATATATATGGATCATCTCTGATATTAAAAAACGGCTATTGTTGCAGGGAAGGAAAGCAACTCTAGCTTTTTCAATGGAGCATTGTTTATAAAAGTATAAAATGGTGGAACCTACAATTTTCTGTTGAATCCAAAGAGCTTATAAGAGAGGTACTTTATTATGAAAAGAGAGAGATACTCTTGGAGAATTTTTTCACACTTACCCCGCAAGAAGTTTAAGTACCACAAACAAAAAAGTTTTAAGTTTAAAAAAAATAGATTTTATCTTAACCGTTTAAAGATATATTCCCAAAATCAATTGTCATTCCGCACTATCATAATGCATCCTCTGCTAATGTCCCTAAAAGATTGGTTTTCGGGAGAAAATGAGACTGCATATTCCTTATTTCAGGTGTATAAAGTTAGCAGAACCCTTTTTATAATTCGGAATAAAAAGCATGTAGTAATTAGCTGCTATTTAGTGGCAAACAAAAAATTTATCGCTCTGTTGGATTTCGAGAAATTGGATGTTCTGCTAACTTGACGTCTACTACTTTCTGAGTAAATATTATCATCTATGTTCAATCTTTATTACTTTTCCAGAACAGAAATAATTTTTGTATTCAAAGATCACTATTCTGTGCTTATCCCATTTCACTCTATACATATCAAATTTTTCAAAATAACCTTTCCGACACAAACAGAATTTTTAAAATCACATAGCCCTTTTTGCTTTAACCCCACTTCACCCTATAAATATCAATTTCTTAAATCAGATAATTGTTTACTGAAAAATTTAATATGTGCCTACAGCGCCACCTGTTGAGAATTTCCCGACTCGTCTTTTTTCTTAAACATTCGCATAACAATTACGAACAAACCCGCCACCTTCCATTAAATCAAAAATAGGTACGGATATTATTCTTTAATCTTTAATTTAAAAACGCGGCAACCCTCTTGGGTTGATGAGAGTCGAATGAAAGCAAAAAAGTTGTCAATGAGAAAAATTAATATAGTGGACTAACTGTTATCGCTATCAATATTAAATCAGCTGCAAAAAGATATCAAATTTCATGACTAAAAACTCGTATTTCTTATCTTAAAAATAATAAAATAATTTGTTTGTTTTTTTTATTCGAGTAATAAATTATACAATAATTAGGAGATCAATTGCTTTTTTTAATGAATGGTATGTATCCAGACATGAATCATATCATACGAACTTTGGTGAATCAAATTATTTAGGTTTCGTCTCTCGTGTCGAAAATACTTTAACCCATGTGTGATAATTAATTAAAATCTCTTTTCCCCAAGAAAACAAAGTTCACATAATTCCATACCATAACTATTTAAAACACAAACCTAGGATCTTACATAATATTTATTGATTCTCAGATAAACACACCGTATCAAGATTTCATAAAAGTGTGCTTTAAAAAAAATGTCACCATGATTGACACACAAATTTATCAAAAACAAAAAAAAGTACATATTATATTGACATTTTATTCTCTTTGAATCTGGCATTTTATATTTTGATATTCTTCATTGAATAATGCGGGTAAGTGATAGAATGTGTTCGTTTAGAGGTGGCTAACTATACTCATGAGTAGATGCAAATGATAAGCTAGTAGTTTTCTAACTACTCGTGCTTTTATCGCGAGTAGATGAGATTTGTAGAAAAACCAATTTTCGGCCTTCCATTGAAAATGGCTAGCAAAGTACTCACCATGAGTATATTCACACTTACTTTTATTGTCACCTCCAAAGGAACACGGCTATATACACAGATAACAACGATCCTAAAGATTCTTTTCGACAGATGAAACTCCCATGGGATTTCATGATGCCATGCCGATCATTCTTCCTGATGATTCTAACACTGATTATGGCAATCAATGCTGATCCAGAAGATACGCAAGACCAATTAAAAGAATGTGGCCAATACGGATTCAATTGCTTAAATGAGAAAACCCTAGAATTTTGTCCAATTGTTGTGGATGGCGTAACTGATGTCGCTCAATTATACAAATGCGATGAAAACTTTAGCTGTGACGAAGACAATCCATCTTATTGTACACCCAAAGAAACACCGAATAAGATATTGCAGGAAGCTAATAAAGATGGACATCAGTCGAATGGAGGAGTTGGAGTTGTAAATAATGGAGTAAATGCCTATGATGAAGAGGATTTCTATTACAGACAAGCTCGTGCCACTGTTGCAAGTCATGAAGACCCATGTGTTTGTGAAACAACAACTTTATCCGAAGAAATAACAACCACAACAGAAACGAATGACGAATTATCTGATTTCAAAACTATTAATTTCACACCACCACCACCATTTGATTGTGATTCTTATGGGTTCTTTGCTGGTGAGTATGTAGTCTCAGATTTTTTGAAGAACGCTAAATGGCACAAGATAAACTTATTTGGTAAAAATAGTTCAAGCAGTTTGCCAACATGGCAATATAGAAACTCACTGTTGCTTCGGTAGATTGTTTCAATATACCACAGTATTACCTTTGAAAATTTGTTTTGTAAATATTTGAAAGGTTAGGTATACATTAAGAGGTTAGATTTAGAGCATGGCATTAGGAGGGTTAAGACATTTTTAAAATTTAACTTATTATAGGGTGATTTGGGTAAAAACAGAAACAAAAAAAATGTATCCACTTTTTCTTATTTTTTTTTTTTGAGTTTGAAAGCTGAGATATACTTACGGATGGTTTATAGGATGAAATGGGGTAAAAGGCACAATTTAATAAAACCAAGAACTATCAGCCCAATTCTAAACATTTCCCGGGAAAATAACTCCCCGGAAAATAACTCCCTGGGAGACGTGTTCTCTGGGGAGTAGTAGTACCTATACTTACTCTTGTTTCGAATTCCCCAAGAGAAATTCACGGGAATTTTTTGTTTAGAATACGGGCGTAGGGAAATATTTCCCGGGAAATTCTCACTTAGAATTGGGCTGTATATATTTTTTAACACTACTTTTTGAGAGTAGCTGTAGGGCAAAATATTTATCATTGTGTTAATTAGGGATTTGCTAATCACAGGTATAACTGTGACTGTGATTTCTGAATCGCTGTGAGTTTAACCTGTGATTGTGATTGGCAAGTTTGGAATATCTTTGGAGGCCAAAAAAAAAGAATTCTCAGTAAAATATAAAGTAATTAATTGAGGACAACAAATAAGTAATTAAAAGTACCTCGTAGGACATAACCATGGATACAAAAATGCTAAAAATCTAAAGTCCCGAATTCAAAACTATTGAATAGCAAAATCTCGAATGTCTAAAATATCGAATAAGAAAGAAGAAGAACGAAAACAATAGAAAAAAAATTTATCGAATGCCTCAAATTTCCAACACATACATAATGCAGATCGCAAAACGGTTTTAGGAGGTGGAAACCCGAAAATTTGCACTGTCAAAATTTTACTACGGCGGATCGAAAAACGGAGTACGCCAATCGATTTAGGGGGTGGAAATTACCTTGATGTCTCGCCCAGCTCTCTAGCTCCAGTGGAAACCCGAAAATTTTCAATGTCAAAATTTTAGTTTCAATTTTCCTTGTCCTTGTGTACAAAATCAAAACCAAGCCAGGACCTCAGTTCACAATTCAGATCTACCTTCTAGATCCTAAACTAAAAATAAAAGAATTAATCTGTTCTTCATATTTTCGTCAGATTTTGTTTTTCTTTCTGATTTTTCTGTATTGATTTCGTTCAGTTGCAAAAAATATAACTAAATCACGACTACAGATCTCGTTCTGATTCATTTTACTCATTGTTGTGATTTTGTTCACAGTTCATAAAGTTCATTGTCCGATTGTCGTGATTTGTGAATCGTTTCTTTTTGTTATGATTTTACTACAGTTGTGATTTTCAATCACATTTAAGGCACTCACAGGTTTATTAAAGAGTCGCTCACAGGTAGTGATTGTGATTTTTGACTCACAGCTCGAAATTCACAGGTCGTGATTTTTTGCTCATCTCTTACTGTTACTCAAATGAATAAGTAAAGAGAAGTTGATTCATCAGCTAGCATATACGAGGGGAACGATCGAAATTTGGGTTCCACAGAAGGAGACGAAAAATGTAAATCTTTATATTTCGCTTACTATGCATGTGCGAGAGTAAAGAAATAATGGGCTTCCAGAATTTCAGAAATCACGCCACAGGAAATTTAGCTAGAAAATATTTTTAGAAAAAATCCAAAAATATTGCAAATTCTGTCAAAAAGGTAAAAAAAAAGTCAAACTAAACCAAATTCTGGCAATATATTAAGTTTGATCAAAAGATCAAATATTTTTATATACCCCTACTTGTGTTTTTTTAAACGAAAGCCTGAACTGATATACCAATTCAAAAATTTACATTCAATAGTTTGAGTATACCAGAGTAAAATGTATCCAACTGGTTTCCTCGTGTGAAAGGGGACGTAATCTCAAAAACACTGAAAAATTTCTTCTTTGATGTTTGTTCAAAGTTGTTCTGAGCTTAAATTAAAGCTCAAAAGTCCATCAGCTTAAGCTCTATACCGCTATACAGTAGATGTAGATGCACCAGTTGGACAAACTGACAGACTGTATAATGAAATCAACTTTTCTGGACTTCTCCGTTATCATGCTCTTCCAGAATTTTAGCAAATCGTTTCCATAACCAACCAACACAACATATGATTGCCTTGTCTGGAATATAAACTACCACTTACTTAACTGAATTTGTGTACTTGGAACTTTATGAGCGCTAGCAACCGACTTCACCAAGCCTGTTCATAAAACAAAAATCTACTTTTATTTTTAGAATGTTCTTGACATCAAGGTTCCTACATACCTATCTACCAAAATTCAGTTTATTGCAATTTTCCCAAAGTTTGGCATTCTGTTCTATTTTTAATGTTTCTTGGGAACTTTTATCAAATACAAAAATTATTATCATTTAAAGAATTGCCTTGTCAGCTGCCAAAGATAAGCTTGAGCCTGCTTATCAGAACAACTTTTGGCGGAACTCGGTGTGCATATCGCTGTTTGTGATTGATGGTGGGTCATACGTGTTGTTGCTATCAAACAAAACCCATGGGATTAGGTGACTTTTTTTCTTTCGAAGAAAAAAAAATCACAATTTGATAAAATCTCAATCAGCAGTTCTTTCTAGATAGTTTCAGCAATGCAATTATAAATCCTAATCACCGGAAACGTGTTAAGATATTAAAACAAAAACAAACTAAATATAAAACTCATCTTATCTTCCAGATCGACAAAACTCAAGCCTTTTCTGGCATTGCGATGTACCATTAAATGGAATGGGTTTCCTGCTGCGTCACATGAAGTGTGGTCGTGATAGATTCTTTGATGAGACCCTCAAAAGCTGCATTCTAGAAGGAACCATTCGACAAGAACGGAAATACAATTCGGACAGTGACATTGAAATTGGCAGACGCAAAATCAAATACACTACCGATTGCAAAAGCCGAAAACCGGGGAAATATGCTGACGAATTTGACTGTCATGTCTATCATCTGTGTTTGTCGAAACAATTTGCACCCGCAATGCAGCTTTCATTTGTGTGTCCTCGGCAAACAGCCTACGATTGCATAAGTCGATCATGCACAATTGCTGCTTCCAAACGATGTGAAGTCAAAAGCCATCAGTCAACGAGTAACATCAATTGCACCACACCAATGCGTTTTCGAAGCATCGACGATTGTCGAAGCTATTTTGTGTGCTTCGTGGATAATGTGATCGAAATCAAGTGTCCGAAATTTTATAAATTCGATGACAATTCTATGGAGTGTCTTCCTGAAAAGTTAGCCCATTGCAAAGAATACTTAATGTGACGTATTACATTTATTTTTTGTTAATTTATTTATTATTGTTTTATATATTTTGTTGAATAAATAAACAGTTAATATTATTTGAAACATAATTCGATTGAATCATGAAAAATGGTCTTCAAATAACATTGAATCAAAGAGATCTTTTTTTTATTTTCGCTAACAATATTAACTTTTTTAATAGTTAAGTCGGTTCCAAAGACAGGAGAATGCAGTTCCTTGAGTGCAAGTATGTGTTGCCATATTGAATATCTGGCCACGCGGACAACTTTTGATGGAAACCAAAAATTTCGTTCTATCCAAGCTCAGGGAACAGTTGTAGAAAAGTGAACAATCCTTTTTGTATGCAAAGAGTCCTTCGCTGGAGCATTGAAATGTATCCAAACCAATTTGGACATTACGGGCTTCACATTTGGAATAGTTTGCTTCATCGACACAATACTGTCTGTAGGGATTAAAATTCTGACCCTTTGGACAGGTCATTTTAAATGTTGTAAGCGAACCATCGCTGTCATATTGGCACATGTAGAACTGGCTACATTTAGATTCTACTGGGAAGAATCCTTCAATGGAGCATGTGAACAACGATTCTGGAGCTGTTATTTCTTCAGTTATGGATGAGTCTGCTGTGGAAATTGAGTTTTCAGTCGAAGAAGAAGCCACAGGTCCTATTGAAGAAGAATCAGTTTCCAATAATGTTGATGATATAATTTCTCCAACCGTTGAAAGTGGGCCTTCTGTTATGGATTCAGCTGAAGAATCTGTGGAAACAGATGCTTCTGAAGTTATTTCTGCAATAGTCGAATCGGAGATATCTTCTTTAGGAACTGAGTCAGTTGATGAAGCAACGATTGTTTCTGTTGTGGAAACTGAGTTTTCGGTCGAAGAAGAAGCCACAGGTCCTATTGAAGAAGAATCAGTTTCCAATGTTGATGATGTAATTTCTTCAACGGTTGAAAGTGGACCTTCTGTTGTAGATTCAGCTGAAGAATCTGTGGAAACAGATGCTTCTGAAGTTATTTCTGCAATAGTCGAATCGGAGATATCTTCTGTAGGAACTGAGTCAGTTGATGAAGCAACGATTGTTTCTGTTGTGGAAACTGAGTTTTCGGTCGAAGAAGAAGACACAGGTCCTATTGAAGAAGAATCAGTTTCCAATGTTGATGATATAATTTCTCCAACGGTTGAAAGTGGACCTTCTGTTGTGGATGTTGTGGATTCAGCTGAAGACTCTGTGGAAACAGATGCTTCTGAAGTTATTTCTGCAATAGTCGAATCGGAGATATCTTCTGTAGGAACTGAGTCAGTTGATGAAGCAACGATTGTTTCTGTTGTGGAAACTGAGTTTTCGGTCGAAGAAGAAGACACAGGTCCTATTGAAGAAGAATCAGTTTCCAATGGTGATGATATAATTTCTCCAACGGTTGAAAGTGGGCCTTCTGTTGTGGATTCAGCTGAAGAATCTGTGGAAAGAGATGCTTCTGAAGTTATTTCTGCAATAGTCGAATCAGAGATATCTTCTGTAGGAACTGAGTCAGTTGATGAAGCAACGATTGTTTCTGTTGTGGAAACTGAGTTTTCGGTCGAAGAAGAAGCCACAGGTCCTATTGAAGAAGAATCCGTTTCCAATGTTGATGATGTAATTTCTTCAACGGTTGAAAGTGGGCCTTCTGTTGTGGATTCAGCTGAAAAATCTGTGGAAACAGATGCTTCTGAAGTCATTTCTGCAATAGTTGAATCGGAGATATCTTCTGTAGGAACTGAGTCAGTTGATGAAGCAACGATTGAAGACTCTGTGGAAACAGATGCTTCTGAAGTTATTTCTGCAATAGTCGAATCGGAGATATCTTCTGTAGGAACTGAGTCAGTTGATGAAGCAACGATTGTTTCTGTTGTGGAAACTGAGTTTTCGGTCGAAGAAGAAGACACAGGTCCTATTGAAGAAGAATCAGTTTCCAATGTTGATGATGTAATTTCTTCAACGGTTGAAAGTGGACCTTCTGTTGTGGATTCAGCTGAAGAATCTGTGGAAACAGATGCTTCTGAAGTTATTTCTGCAATAGTTGAATCGGAGATATCTTCTGTAGGAACTGAGTCAGTTGATGAAGCAACGATTGTTTCTGTTGTGGAAACTGAGTTTTCGGTCGAAGAAGAAGACACAGGTCCTATTGAAGAAGAATCAGTTTCCAATGGTGATGATATAATTTCTCCAACGGTTGAAAGTGGGCCTTCTGTTGTGGATTCAGCTGAAGAATCTGTGGAAAGAGATGCTTCTGAAGTTATTTCTGCAATAGTCGAATCAGAGATATCTTCTGTAGGAACTGAGTCAGTTGATGAAGCAACGATTGTTTCTGTTGTGGAAACTGAGTTTTCGGTCGAAGAAGAAGCCACAGGTCCTATTGAAGAAGAATCCGTTTCCAATGTTGATGATGTAATTTCTTCAACGGTTGAAAGTGGGCCTTCTGTTGTGGATTCAGCTGAAAAATCTGTGGAAACAGATGCTTCTGAAGTCATTTCTGCAATAGTTGAATCGGAGATATCTTCTGTAGGAACTGAGTCAGTTGATGAAGCAACGATTGTTTCTGTTGTGGAAACTGAGTTTTCGGTCGAAGAAGAAGACACAGGTCCTATTGAAGAAGAATCAGTTTCCAATGTTGATGATATAATTTCTCCAACGGTTGAAAGTGGGCCTTCTGTTGTGGATTCAGCTGAAGAATCTGTGGAAAGAGATGCTTCTGAAGTTATTTCTGCAATAGTCGAATCAGAGATATCTGCTGTAGGAACTGAGTCAGTTGATGAAGCAACGATTGTTTCTGTTGTGGAAACTGAGTTTTCGGTCGAAGAAGAAGACACAGGTCCTATTGAAGAAGAATCAGTTTCCAATGTTGATGATGTAATTTCTTCAACGGTTGAAAGTGGGCCTTCTGTTGTGGATTCAGCTGAAGAATCTGTGGAAACAGATGCTTCTGAAGTTATTTCTGCAATAGTTGAATCGGAGATATCTTCTGTAGGAACTGAGTCAGTTGATGAAGCAACGATTGTTTCTGTTGTGGAAACTGAGTTTTCGGTCGAAGAAGAAGACACAGGTCCTATTGAAGAAGAATCAGTTTCCAATGTTGATGATATAATTTCTCCAACGGTTGAAAGTGGGCCTTCTGTTGTGGATTCAGCTGAAGAATCTGTGGAAAGAGATGCTTCTGAAGTTATTTCTGCAATAGTCGAATCAGAGATATCTGCTGTAGGAACTGAGTCAGTTGATGAAGCAACGATTGTTTCTGTTGTGGAAACTGAGTTTTCGGTCGAAGAAGAAGACACAGGTCCTATTGAAGAAGAATCAGTTTCCAATGGTGATGATATAATTTCTCCAACGGTTGAAAGTGGGCCTTCTGTTGTGGATTCAGCTGAAGAATCTGTGGAAAGAGATGCTTCTGAAGTTATTTCTGCAATAGTCGAATCAGAGATATCTTCTGTATAAACTGAGTCAGTTGATGAAGAAAAGATTGTTTCTGTTGTGGAAACTGAGTTTTCAGTCGAAGAAGAAACCACAGGTCCTATTGAAGAAGAATCAGTTTCAAATGTTGATGATGTAATTTCTTCAACGGTTGAAAGTGGACCTTCCGTAGAAACTGAGTCAGTTGATGAAGCAACGATTGTTTCTGTTGTGGAAACTGAGTTTTCAGTCGAAGAAGAAGACACAGGTCCTATTGAAGAAGAATCAGTTTCAAATGTTGATGATGTAATTTCTTCAACGGTTGAAAGGGGATCTTCTGTAGAATCTGAGTCAGTTGATGAAGCAACGATTGTTTCTGTTGTGGAAACTGAGTTTTCGGTCGGAGAAGAAACCACAGGTCCTATTGAAGAAGAATCAGTTTCAAATGTTGATGATGTAATTTCTCCAATGGTTGAAAGTGGACCTTCTGTTGTGGATTCAGCTGAAGAATCTGTGGAAACAGATGCTTCTGAAGTTATTTCTGCAATAGTCGAATCAGAGATATCTTCTATAGAAACTGAGTCAGTTGATGAAGTAACGATTGTTTCTGTTGTGGAAACTGAATTTTCAGCCGAAGAAGAAGCCACAGGTCCTATTGAAGAAGAATCAGTTTCCAAAGTTGATGATGTTATTTCACCATCAGTTGAAAGCGGAATTTCTGTTGTGGATTCTGAAGAAATTGGGTATTCTGTAGTAGAATCAGAATCAGATTCAGATGAAATTGTATTTGTGACATCTGAGGTAGAGATTTCTTGTTCACCAGTTGAACTGGAGACATCTTCAGTTGACTTGGGACTTAAAGTTGACGAGTTGACTTCTTCAGTAGATTCTGGAACTGATGTAGAAGCATCTGTTACACTAATAGTTGATTCTGGAAAGGATGTTGATATATCTGAAGCTAAAGAGCTAGAAACTGATTGTTCTGTTGAAGAAACCGGTAAATCAGTAGATGATTCTACCTCTTCGGTTGTATTGCCTTCTTCGGGTGTAGATTGAGTATTCTCGTCTGTTGTGTAAATTGGTTCTTCTGTTGAAATGATTGGATTTTCACTCGATTGATAAGATTTTTCTGTTGTAATCGGTTCATATGGCGTAGAAATAAATTCTTCAGTTGAAACTATGGGAGTAGAAGAACTAACACTTTCAATTTCTTGTGTTGGCGCTGACGATATACTTGTTAATTCTTCAGAAGTAGTTCTTGTTATTTCTGCTTCATCATTCACACCTGATGACCGGCGAGATTTACTCATACATCTTTGCAATGAATTGCTGAAATATTCACCATTTTCACACTCAAAATATGAAACTGATAATCCACCGGCGGAATTTCGAGAACATTCGAAAAATATTTTTGAATGAGCAAAAAGTCCAAATCTTCCCGGTGTAACACACGGACCTTCTTCACTAATAGGTAAATCACGGGCAAATGTTGTTGCTGCCAAAAATACAATCAAAAGAATACGAATCATTTTGAATGAATTATTTTTCGTTCGAATATTTTAGAACTTGCTAACCAACGACGCTAATCAAAGCAAGTCTATAACTAAACCTAATACAGTTTCTAGTGTATTCTTTTATAGTTCAATTTAATTTTTTTGCACATACTGATAAGGTTCGGACTATTTTTAATTATTGTGGTATCATGTAATTATGTCTAGGTATGTGCTCTACCATTGTGCTTAAAGCCTTTTATATCTTAGAAATGGAAGGTCGAATCTTATCTTTACCAAAAAAAAAAAAACTTTCCAATTATTGACTGGTGAAGATTTTACTATAGCGGTCTACTTGTTAACCGGGTGTTAGGATAAGTAAGTTTTTTTGTGTTTAGTGATTGGCATCTGCTTTGATTAAAAAGTTTAAATTAAATTACACGTGAAGATAAAATAAAATCATTTCCTTCGTGATTATTTGCAATTTTAGAAATGGATAATCACTTTTTTTTCTTTTGAAAGAGAAGACAAAATGTTTCTTCAAAAAACAGTTAAAACAAATGTCGTTCATCGTGGGTGGATTCAAAGCTTTTTCGGGCCGGAACATAGGCGGCTCCCAATCTTAGAGCATGCTTGACTTTATAAATCAAAATTAAACTAATATACTTCTATAAATTTAAGACTTTTGCTTAATTGCTGAATTTGATTTATTTAATAAAATAACAGATAAAGCTAAATGTTACCAAAATATCAATTATCTATTAATAATAGAGAACAACTCGGTGAAAGATGTTCCATTTCTTTGCCTTTTTGTTTATCCGACTTGGCATCGACTCTGCTGATATACAGAAAATTTGAAAAATCGTCACAAAGATTAGTGTCGGTGATGGTTATGGTTATGGTGATGATTACTAGAGGACTTATCCTCTTCTTCATAGGTGTTGTCATCATCGCTTTGACTTGTATTTGTCTTCTTATTCTTCTTCTCCTGCTCCTTTTCACTGCTTTCGGATGAAATACTTTCGTTAGTGTTCTTCTTAGATTTCTCCTTCCTCTTCTTCTCCTTTTTCTCCTTCTTCTTCTCCTTCTTCTCCTCCTTCTTCTGCTGACTGCTTTCATCAGAATTTACATCCTTGTCGTCGTCATTCTGGCTACTGTTCTTATTCTTGTTTGACTTCATTTTTTTTCCGTTGCTTTCGTTGGAATCATTATCACTGTCGCTTTTATTGTTTTTCTTCGTTTTTGAGATATTCTTTTCGCTAGATTCTGAAGACTTTTCATTTGATTTATTGTTGGACGATTGATCCTCCTCCTTTTCCGAGTCAGACGTTGATTTAAGATCTGTTTGAGAAATGTTCTCTTCTTTTGATGTTTCATCGCTTTTGTTGGTGTTCTGCTTTTTTGAGATATTCTTTTCGCTATCGCTAGATTCTGAAGACTTTTCATTTGATTTATTGTTGGACGATTGATCCTCCTCTTTTTCCGAGTTAGACGTTGATTTAAGATCTGTTTGAGAAATGTTCTCTTCTTTTGATGTTTCTTCGCTGGATGTTGTTGGTTTCGAATCAGGTTTACCAGTTAGTGAAAAAGGGCTCACCATAGTAATATTTTTTCCTGATAAATCTTTAACTGCAACTTTTGAAGAATTTTTAGGAAGTAGAGGATGCGGGGGCATTTCTTCATCGGACTCTTTTGATTCAGAAGAAGTTCGAAGCCATTCAGGTCGATTGATAAAATGTGGCCAATTAAATAGGTTTGTGCTATTAGTTTTGATTTCCTTACAAGGACCAATTGAATTGAAAGGCCACCACCAGGGACTAAAATGACATGGTGTATTTGTAGATCCTGGAACTATTGGACCAGCAGAAGATCCACTTGTAGAGGATCCAGCTGGGACTTTCGCTGGAATGGATTCATTACGGCGTGTTGAAGTTACATCTGAAGAATCTGAAGTGGAGATAGAAACAATTGGAACATTTGAACCGGGACCTTTACTAACTGAGGTTGAAGTTACATCATTTAAAGATTCAACCGGACGAACTGTGCCTCGTTCTGGAATGATTGGTTCAGTTGATCCAATAGCTGCTACAGTATGATTAGTTTGTGCCCCAGTTGTAATTTGTACATCTACAATTGCATGAATTAGAGGATCATTAGGTGCAACTGCTTGTGCTGGAACAAGATTATTGGAAGCAACTGAATTAGTTGGATCAATCGGTAGACCTGTAGAATCCTTTCCAATGGAGGAAGATTCGACATTTTCTACTATTGTGTCAGGAGCACTTGGAGCAACTGTGATTGTGCTTGCATTGGAAATTGCATTGGAAAGAGTTTGACTACCAGTTGAGGCAGCTGGAACATCTGATCCTTTGACTGGTCCAGCAGGTTCTGAAGGAAGAGCTGCTGATGCAGCTGTGGTAGTTGTGCCTAACTCTGATGGGATTAAACTTCCGTTGGAAAGTGTTTGACCATTAGTTGAGGCAGCTGAATTATCTGATCCTTTGACTGGTCCAGCAGGTTCTGAAGCAAGAACTATCGAAGCAGCTGTGGTAGTTGCGCCTAACTTCGATGGGATTGAGCTTACGTTGGAAGGAAGTTGACCATTAGTTGAGGCAGCTGGATTTTCTGATCCTTTGACTGGTCCAACAGATTCTGAAGGAAGAGCTGCTGATGCAGCTGCAGTAGTTGCACTTGACTCCGATGGGAATAAGCTTGCGTTGGAAAGAATTTGAACACTAGATGCGGCAGCTGGAACACCTGATCCTTCGACAGGCCTAGTAGTTTCAGAAAGAGGAGTTGGTGATGCAGCGATGGGGGTGTTACCTGACTTCGTTGTGATTGTGCTTGCATTGGAATGATGTTGACCACTAGTTACTACAGAAGGAATGTGTATTCCTATGACTATTCCAGGAGCTTCAGAAGGAAGAAGTGTTGATGCAGCTGCAGTAGTTGCACTTGACTCCGAGGGGATTGAGCTTGCGGTGGAAAGAGTTGGACCACTAGTTGAGGCAGCTGGAACATCTGATCCTTTGACTGGTCCAGCAGGTTCTGAAGGAAGAGCTGCTGATGCAGCTGTGGTAGTTGCGCTTGACTCCGTTGGGATTGAGCTTACGTTGGAAGGAGTTTGGACACTAGATGCGGTAGCTGGAACATCTGATCCTTTGACGGGTCCAGCAGGTCCTGAAGGAAGAACTATTGATTCAGCTGTGGTAGTTGAGCTTGACTCCGTTGGGATTGAGCTTACGTTGGAAGGAAGTTGACCATTAGTTGAGGCAGCTGGATTATCTGATGCTTTGACTGGTCCAACAGGTTCAGAAGGAAGGGCTGTTAATGCAGCTGCAGTAGTTGCACTTGACTCCGATGGGATTGAGCTTGCGGTGGAAAGAGTTGGACCACTAGTTGAGGCAACTGGAACATCTGATCCTTTGACTGGTCCAGCAGGTTCTGAAGGAAGAGCTGCTGATGCAGCTGTGGTAGATGTGCTTGATTCCGATGGGATTGAGCTTGCGTTGGAAAGAGTTTGGACACTAGATGCGGTAGCTGGAACATCTGATCCTTTGACTGGTCCAGTGGTTTCAGAAGGAATAGTTGCTGATGCAGCGATGGGGGTGTCACCTGAATTCGTTGTGATTGTGCTAACATTGGATTGATGTTGACCACTAGTTGCGACAATAGGAATATGTATTCCTATGACTATTCCCGTAGGTTCAGAAGGAAGAACTGTTGATGCAGCTGTACTAGGTGCGTTTGATTCCGATGGGATTGAGCTTGCGTTGGAAAGCGTTTGAGCACTAGTTGAGGCAGCTGGATTATCTGATCCTTTGGCTGGTCCAGCAGGTTCTGAGGGAAGAACTATTGATGCAGCTGTGGTAGTTGCGCTTGACTCCGTTGGGACTGAGCTTACGTTGGAAGAAGTTTGACCACTAGTTGTGGTAGCTGGTACATCTGATTCTTTAACTGGTCCAGTAGTATCTGAAGGAAGAGCTGCTGATGCAGCTGTGATAGGTGCGTTTGATTCCGATGGGATTGAGCTTGCGTTTGAAAGAGTTTGAACACTCGAAGCGGTAGCTGGAACACCTGATCCTTCGACAGGCATAGTAGTTTCAGCAGGAGGAGTTCCTGATGCAGCGATGGGGGTGTCACCTGACTTCGTTTTAATTGTGCTTGTATTGGAATGAGGTTGACCACTAGTCACGACAGAAGGAATATGTATTCCTATGACTATTCCAGTAGGTTCAGAAGGAAGAAGTGTTGATGCAGCTGCAGTAGTTGCACTTGACTCCGATGGGATTGAGCTTGCGGTGGAAAGAGTTGGACTACTAGTTGAGGCAGCTGGAACATCTGATCCTTTGACTGGTCCAGCAGGTTCTGAAGGAAGAGCTGCTGATGCAGCTGTGGTAGTTGAGCTTGACTCCGTTGGGATTGAGCTTACGTTGGAAGCAAGTTGACCATTAGTTGAGGCAGCTGGATTATCTGATCCTTTGACTGGTCCAACAGGTTCAGAAGGAAGGGCTGTTAATGCAACTGCTGTAGTTGCACTTGACTCCGATGGGATTGAGCTTGCGGTGGAAAGAGTTGGACTACTAGTTGAGGCAGCTGGAACATCTGATCCTTTGACTGGTCCAGCAGGTTCTGAAGGAAGAGCTGCTGATGCAGCTGTGGTAGTTGAGCTTGACTCCGTTGGGATTGAGCTTACGTTGGAAGCAAGTTGACCATTAGTTGAGGCAGCTGGATTATCTGATCCTTTGACTGGTCCAACAGGTTCAGAAGGAAGGGCTGTTAATGCAACTGCTGTAGTTGCACTTAACTCCGATGGGATTGAGCTTGCGGTGGAAAGAGTTGGACTACTAGTTGAGGCAGCTGGAACATCTGATCCTTTGACTGGTCCAGCAGGTTCTGAAGAAAGAGCTGCTGATGCAGCTGTGGTAGTTGCGCTTGACTCCGTTGGGATTGAGCTTACGTTGGAAGAAGTTTGACCACTAGTTGTGGTAGCTGGTACATCTGATTCTTTAACTGGTCCAGTAGTATCTGAAGGAAGAGCTGCTGATGCAGCAGTGATAGGTGCGTTTGATTCCGATGGGATTGAGCTTTCGTTGGAAAGAGTTTGAACACTCGATTCGGTAGCTGAAACACCTGATCCTTCGACAGGCATAGTGGTTTCAGCAGGAGGAGTTCCTGATGCAGCAATGGGGGTGTCACCTGACTTTGTTGTGATTGTGCTTGCATTGGAATGATGTTGACCACTAGTTACTACAGAAGGAATGTGTATTCCTATGACTATTCCAGGAGCTTCAGAAGGAAGAAGTGTTGATGCAGCTGCAGTAGTTGCACTTGACTCCGAGGGGATTGAGCTTGCGGTGGAAAGAGTTGGACCACTAGTTGAGGCAGCTGGAACATCTGATCCTTTGACTGGTCCAGCAGGTTCTGAAGGAAGAGCTGCTGATGCAGCTGTGGTAGTTGCGCTTGACTCCGTTGGGATTGAGCTTACGTTGGAAGGAGTTTGACCATAAGTTGAGGCAGCTGCAACATCTGATCCCTTGGCTGGTCCGGTAGCTTCAGAAGGAGGAGTTCCTGGTGCAGCTATGGGGGTGTCACCTGACTTCGTTTTAATTGTGCTTGCATTGGAATGAGGTTGACCACTAGTTACGACAGAAGGAATATGTATTCCTATGACTATTCCAGTAGGTTCAGAAGGAAGAAGTGTTGATGCAGCTGCAGTAGTTGCACTTGACTTCGATAGGATTGAGCTTGCGGTGGAAAGAGTTGGACCACTAGTTGAGGCAGCTAGAACATCTGATCCTTTGACTGGTCCAGCAGGTTCTGAAGGAAGAACTATTGATGCAGCTGTGGTAGGTGCGTTTGATTCCGATGGGATTGAGCTTGCGTTGGAAAAAGTTTGAACACTGGGTGCGGCAGCTGGAACACCTGATCCTTCGATGGGCCTAGTAGCTTCAGAAGGAGGAGTTCCTGATGCAGCTATGGGGGTGTCATCTGACTTCGTTTTAATTGTGCTTGCATTGGAATGAGGTTGACCACTAGTTACGACAGAAGGAATATGTATTCCTATGACTATTTCAGTAGGTTCAGAAGGAAGAAGTGTTGATGCAGCTGCAGTAGTTGCACTTGACTCCGATGGGATTGAGCTTGCGGTGGAAAGAGTTGGACTACTAGTTGAGGCAGCTGGAACATCTGATCCTTTGACTGGTCCAGCAGGTTCTGAAGGAAGAGCTGCTGATGCAGCTGTGGTAGTTGAGCTTGACTCCGTTGGGATTGAGCTGACGTTGGAAGGAGTTTGACCATTAGTTGAGGCAGCTGGATTATCTGATCCTTTCACTGGTCCAACAGGTTCAGAAGGAAGGGCTGTTAATGCAGCTGCAGTAGTTGCACTTGACTCCGATGGGATTGAGCTTGCGGTCGAAAAAGTTGGACCACTAGTTGAGGCAGCTGGAACATCTGATCCTTTGACTGGTCCAGTAGTATTTGGAGGAAGAGCTGCTGATGCAGCTGTGGTAGGTGCGTTTGATTCCGATGGGATTAAGCTTGTGTTGAAAAGAGTTTGGACACTAGATGCGGTAGCTGGAACATCTGATCCCTTGGCTGGTCCGGTAGGTTCCGAAGGAGGAGTTGCTGATGCAGCGATGGGGGTGTCACCTGAATTCGTTGTGATTGAGCTTGCATTGGAATGAGGTTGACCACTAGTTGCGACACTAGGAATATGTATTTCTATGGCTATTCCAGTAGGTTTAGAAGGAAGAACTACTGATTCAGCTGTGGTAGTTGCGCCTAACTCCAGTGGGATTGAACTTACAGTGGAAAGAGTTTCACCACTTGTTGAGGCAGGTGGATTATCTGATCCTTTGAATGGCACATTTGCCTCTGAAGGAGGAGTTGCTGATACAGCTGTGGCAGTTCCTCTTAGGCCATCTGTGACTGGGATTGCATTGGAATCAATTGAAGTATTATCTGGTTCAACGGGCCGACCTGCTGATTCACTTACAACGGAAGATATTTCGACTTGAATCTTTGATTCATGAATAGGTGTTTGACCTTCGGTAGATATAAATGGACCATTCGTTACCAAACTGGCAGCATCCAGAATAATAGATGAATTTTCTTGCATTGTACCTTTAGTTGTTTCTACTGTAATGCTTTTTATTTCTTGGTCAGTTGTGGCAGGGGCATCAGTGACATCTCCAAATGAAGAACAAAAAATTCCGAACCCATTATTAATGCATCGTGAGTTCTTCGGGCACTCTGTGAGGGTCCCATTTTTGGCATATGACGTTCCATCTACACCTAACTCACATTCTTGGTAATTAAGTGGTCCCACGCAAACAGCAGCTCTGCCATGACAGTTAAGAAGAGTGCTTGGTGCTGCAACTACATATGAAGCAGACTAAAAATAAACAAAATAGTAGTTAAGTTTTACTTTTAAGATGTTATTTTTATATAAAATTAAAATTCACTCTCATGTTAATTTTTAAAGTTTTAATTGCAGAACAATTCTTGACTCAATTTATTTATTGCTAGATAAATGTAACTTAAAGAAATCACTTTATTTTCGTTTAGACCAGCTTGAAGTGTATAATTTCCAAAATTCTTGATTCCCTTTATCCAAATTAGAACAATTCCGAATAGCTTGGGAGTATGAGTTTTTTTTTTTTTTTAAACAATTTTGATGACAATAACCAAGCAAACTAATCCCCAAATGTGGTTCAAGGATAGGCACTATTGGAATTTAATACTATTATATATTTACCGCTATTATAAGATATATTCCGAACAACTTTTTCGTTTCCATCCTTTTCGAAGTAAAGTTTCGTTACTGTCTTTATCGCAGATTTGGAATCGGCTTTTATGCAAAATTCTAAAGACATTTTTTTTATCAATCCAAAGCATCTAGTCTTGGTAAATACATCTTTATCTTACATCATGGGTTCTGATAAGGACCAGAATTTATAATCTTGCAGGTTAATTAATTTGCAGCATTTTGTATGAAGCAAATAGTATAGGTATACCTAGTCAAGTAAGAATGTTAGTTATCTTCGTTTCTAAATCTGCAGCCTTCAGATCTAAATATTTTATAATTTTCTTTTTGGTAGAAATGAGTCAGTGAAGACTTTGTATGAATTAAAATATTTTTATTGCTGCAGGTACTCCTGGGAATTATCTTATCAATTTGGCAGACAAGTTGTCTTCATTAAAAGATATAAGCGCTCAAATAAATAAATAAATAAAAAAGGACAGATGGTATTATTTTGATGCAAGGTCATAAGTCCATAATAGACTTTTGACCCACTTTGGGTGGGTTATAAGTCTTCAAACCAATTTTTAACTTGTAACTCACCCTAATGGGCCAATTGTTTACGAGGAAGTGCGTCATAATTTATATATTATGCGCGAAAATTAGAGGTCCTATTAGTTTGGCGTAGGGCCATATGTCTACAATAGGCTTTTGATACACTTGGGTGGGCTATAAGTGTTCAAATCAGTTGTAAATTTATAACTCACCTTGCTTGGCCAAAAATCCACAAGGAACTGCTTTATATAGTTCATATTTTGTTTACAAAAAAGACAGACGCTTTTATTTTGGTGCAGAGTCATAAGTCCACAATGGACTTTTGACCCACTAGGGTGGGTTTTTATAGAAATTAAAGCGAATGTTATCCGTCTCGTAAAAAATGAAGGGTAGATTCATTCACAATTCACCCATGCGTCAGTTTCAGAAAATATTCTCGGATTCACCATAAGAGAGACTTTTTAATTTTGCGAATGACAGATAATTGGATTTTAAGGGTGTGCGATACGGAAGGGTATATTGAACTAAAATTATTATTATTCTCTATCGTGTAGAGGAAAAACAGGTCCCAGTATAACTATCATGTTCTAAATGAATTTTCAAGCCCTTTAATTTGGATATTTAACATTTTTAAATAAATTTTTTTTGTTCAGCTTTGTTCTAAAAATCTTTGCTAAATTAAAATAAAAAAAAAAAAAACAAGGAATCTTCCGCTTGACAATATACAAACATTTGTCTTAAAATATTGCAGGTAACAATGAGTAATTTTGTTGATCAAAGATAAGATTATTTATTAAAAAAAATAATATTCAACCCACGTGATTTAAATACATTTTTAAATACCTACATAGGTAGTTGTTTTGATTTTAATTCCAACGCTTAGCACCAAGAAGCTAGTTTTTTTTTTTTTTTGATACAGGAGAAAATGAGTATGTGACTTCTTTAAGCAAATTATAAAAGGTTTTATGTGCAAGTACCTACCTATATTACGTATGTACTACATATATAATTTTTGAGATAAAAATGGAAAAAGATAACAAATTCTATGAATCAAATGATTAAAATGGAAACGAAATTTAGCAATTAGAGGTAGGTATATCATTACGATGACGTCAATGTTAACTATTTACATATTGTGATTACAATTTTTTTGTTTGTAGGTCTTATAAGTGATAGTTTATTAGGTAACCTTGGACAAAAATATATTTTTTTTTTGGAAAATAACGTCTTATCAGGGGTAGAAAAGTTTAGCTGGGGCAAATAATAAGGCAATAATGGTAAATGTGGTCATACAAAGACGAGATTAATTTTTGTTTAGATATTTCATAGACTTTTTAAATATATAAAGCAATGCATGCATAACTTGCCTTATAAATGCGTATACATATGCGTATACATATAATGGGATAGATTTTGGCGGCCATGATGTGTTGATGACATCTGTCAAATTTGTTGTTAATTATTCAGTTACTGATCAAATCAAATCAAAATGGCAAGTTATACGTCCAAATGATAAAACTTTAATATCAAAATCTTTTGGCGCAACAACGGTACCTGCATTGCGGCCATTTTAGGGTTTATATGGTTGTCCTGTCAAGTTTGATGACGATTCAGTGATTAATTAGCCAACGTCCTTGCATCAACGAAACGCAATTTCTACCGAAAAAATTGAAACTGTCCGTGAGAGTCCGTACTTTTTTGAAGACGACGAGATCATAGCCATCATCATAAACGGATAGTGCTACAGATCGATGATAACCAGTTTCTTTTGGTCCAAACTGCATGATATGGGTATGAACGTCATGTGGGTCCAACAAAACGGCGCTGCTACCACACATCCAACGCAACAACGGAAATTCTGCATGAAAGATTTGAGGCAAGAGTTTCTCTCGCGGAAGTGACATGAATTGGCCACCAAGATCGTGCGAATTTACCCCGCTACGGCACGCGTACACCTAGTCCGTCATCGGCCGAAGTATTCTTGTCCGTTGGCGACCGATCGAACCAAACGTATAGAAAGGAGAGAGAGCGCGTACACCACTGAAAGCGACATCTTCCGATGACGTCCGTTAATAAGCGATCAACCGACATATTCCAACATGTTTGGATTTTTCGTCAGTTGCCCGGTTGATTCTTAATGAAGTTCATACAAATAAAAAAAAATGGATACTGAAAAAAAGACCGGCACCGTCCGAGATCGGAAGTAGTGTATGCAGACGAACGTCCGAGACAGTTGTCCGAATGGCTTCGACCCGACATCGGCCGATGATTTGGTTTTAGTGTACGCGAACCGTTAGACTTCTTTTTGTGTTTTCTGAGTCTAACGGGTCAATAAGCCCCAATAGACCGATGCTCTCAAAGTTAACTTAACCCAGACCATCACTCAAATTCAGGCGGATCTATGCGGAAGAATCATTGAACTTTGGGCCACTTGGATCCGTGCCACCGTAAGAAGCCGAGGCGGGCAATTGAACGATGTCGTATCCCATAATAAATAATAGGTCTGTTCCCGAGATTTTTCGCACTAAACCTGGCTAAATGTCATATTTTGAGGATGAAATGCTCTCAGAGAGAAGGAAAACTGTCAAAATGTCGGGAACGGCTTGCGCACTACTTTGCACTAATTCGGGCCAAACTTCACAATTATACTCGACTAGGATTGCCGTAGATCACTGATAAATCTTGATCAACATTTTCAACAATCACAACTCAAGAAAGTAATTGTTAAAAAAAATCAAACGTACTAATCCTTAGTTTACAAAACAAAAATTCTTTAATTATACATTAAATTATGTAACTCAGTGTGTTGTTTTCTTCAAAAAACACAAAAATGTATAGTAAATATGTAATATTTAACTGAATATTTTATTCCTCAGAAACAGTTTTGCTAAACGATTTATATTTTATAAAAATTATTAAGTCAGTTAAAAGATTAATAAAATAATAAAAAACATGCCCATCTACCAAAACTAAAACTAAAATAAAAATAACACTTGGGCAACCATGTTATTTGAATTCAACCGAAAAAATTCTGTCATCTGACATACGTCAACCTGGTAAGAAATACCCAGTAAGAAATCACAGTACACAAATCTAAGGTAATATATTGCGCAGGTTGTTAGTCAGAAATTAAACATGGCGGCTCGAGTGCCTACGAAAACAGCACATGGCATTACTAGAAACAACAACACATATTAGCATTTTGACAAGTAAAGAGACACTGAATCCGCCATTTTCACAGATGCGCAGAACTGAACAAAAATGAAAACGTTAATGAACCTTTAATATGTGTACTGTGGTAAGAAATAGCCAGAAGAAATTTCTCCGACTAAAACTGGTAAGGAGGGGAAATGTTTTACTCTCATTTCAGCGCTCTCTTTAGCAAAAAATAGCACAATTTTTGAAGTGTGGAACGGCTTCTGACTAAAAATGGCTAAATCTAGCGGTCTAAAGCTGTTTGAAAATAAGTGTGGAACACAGCTAATAGCATACATGGGCCTTTTAAATAAAAACAGAATATTGTGAATATTAGAGGTGTTATTTTGATATTCAAAGAAAAATAGCATTTTTTGAGATAAATGATCGGATGTTTATTTCATTATAAAGAGGAAGGTATGCCGTTAATAATGGAACACAACATCAGCCAAATGGCCGCCATGACAACGCTTACAGGACCATATCCTTTTCATGAAATTTTCCATAACCAAATCGCAAAGTGGCTGCCCTATGTCCTCGATAGCCTCACGAATTCCATCTTTGAGGTCTTGCATCGACGCTGGGCTGTTGGCGTAGACCTTATCTTTCACGTGGCCCCAAAGGAAGAAGTCGCAAGGTGTTAAATCACAAGATCTCGGTGGCCAATTGTGATCACCTCTTCGAGAGATAACACGGTCCGGAAACTTTTCCCGTAAAAGATCGATGGTTTCATTGCTTGTGTGGCACGTAGCGCCGTCTTGTTGAAAGTAAACGTTGTCCAGATCAATACCATCCAATTCCGGCCATAAAAAATCATTAATTATCTCTCGATAGCGCAATCCATTGACCGTAACTGTTGCTCCAGCCTCATTTTCGAAAAAGTAAGGTCCAATGACCCCGCCGGACCATAAACCGCACCAAACAGTCACGCGTTGAGGATGGAGAGGCTTTTCAACAATAATACTTGGGTTTTCCAAGCCCCAGATGCGACAGTTTTGCTTGTTGACGTAGCCTCCGAGGTGGAAATGGGCCTCATCAGTCAAGATGATTTTTCGATGAAATTCCGGATCATTTTCATGCATTTCAAGGACCCAATCAGCAAAGACACGACGTTGTTGATGATCAGCCGGCTTGAGTTCTTGTGTTAACTGAACTTTATAAGCCTTAAGACCCAAGTCTTTATGCAGCTTATTACACAAAGCTTGTTTTATTTCATTTCAACATCTACCCGCCCCTATTGAAAAAAACCCACAGTAAATATTGTACGTATGTTCAAAGCCGCTCAAATAGTATAATAGAACTTATGCAAATCTATTCTCTGAATTGTTAGATTAAGCAAGTATAAATCTTGTCAAATCAACTAGGAAGTGTCTTTCTTGATCATGAAATAGGTTAAGCAAATTAAAACTTGCATTACAATAATATTATTGTGGAATGAAATCATTTTTAAGATAAGATAAAATGTACTTAGTTTTCTATATTCTCCTTATTGCAAGTTCTCGGATCCTAAATAAGTAAGACATTTAACGATACCTACGCTAATTAAAATACATAAGTAAATAGTTCCTTCAAATTTCTTTAATATTCTGTATATATAGGTATGTAGATAGGTACATACCTATATATTATATTATTATATTCGTGTAATAAAATGCCCCCAAAGAAGTAAGACAAACATTTCAAACAATAAGCTTAAGAGATAAATATTACAAATTATTTTAATTTTAGTATTTTATTATGATAGCAGCTGTCACATCGTTTGTTTTGTGTATTCCTTATATGTATTTGTTTGATAGAGATAAGGAAGCTTTTGCTTCTTTGGCTAAGCAGAGAGAAAAGCTATTTTGATTTGTTTATTCCGTTCAAATATTAGTTTTCTTGTTTTTTGCATGCCAAAGTTGTAAATTATTTCAAATCAAAACTTAGTAGACATTTTCAGAATAGTAAACATTTAAAGACGCAAGAACTTTCATTGCGTCATACACAAACAGTCAAGTCAAGATAATGCTTTTCGAAACACTGACTAATCGTTTGTTGGTTGTTATCTCTGCGGAAGGTCTTTTAGATAATATTGAACACCAACACCAACATTTATTGTGAATCGAGAAGCTGTTATTTAATGTGGATATGATTCCACTTTAAATATCAGCTTCTCAAAATCTGAAAAAGCCGTTGGACATATTATCGGGTAAGGGAGAGTATTACAAAGAAGATTTTAAGATTGGAAGTGACTCTAGATATGCCAATTATAACAGTTTTGGTTTATAAAAGTACTGTTTTTGCCGGTTTGCATACTTCAGGCACCCAGAGTTTTTTTGATGTGCAAACATCTATGCTGCCGGTAGAGTGAAAAAAACGTGAATGTTAGTGTGCAACGTTACGTCGTGCAACGTTACGGTGTGCAACTTTACGATCTGCATACTAGGATGGGTGCGTTCATTGAAAAAAAATCTTAAAATCCCCTTCAAGCAAAAAGAAGTCCGTTTTGGATCCGCGTACTTTGATGTTTACACATATTAATCGTGAGTCCCGGCACTCACACAATTTTTTTCAAGTCACGCGAAGCGCGTTAGCGCACAACCATTTTTAATAGCGGAAAACTGTTATAACTGTTATAAATTGGCATGTCTCTAGTCTCGTCCTTTAAGATTACCTATATAGAGTTACAGGGTAACAGGTTGAAAAATGTGTCCTTTTGAAAATAAATGTGCTGATGGATGATGATAAAAATTCCTTTCTATGGGAATTTTAACCTCAAAAGGGACAATTATTAATATCAACCACATAACTATAACCGCCATATTATTCACTAGATACATCCAGATTAAAACTTAAATCTAGATGTATTTACATTGAATTTGTATGCTTTACATCTGGATTTAAATTTTTAATCTGGATGAATCGAGTGAATAATATGGCCGTAAGTATCTATTTAAAATTTGTGGCCATCATTTTTAAGCTTTTATCGAAATAAGAAAAAAGATTAATAGCAAAAAAAGACTAGGTATAGCAACCAAAATGCACGACTGGTCGCACGAACTTGATTTTATGTGTGATCACATTGTGGTTCTAAAGTCTAGAATAAATTAGTTTTGGGAGTCTTTATTTAAAGCACCGTGTTGCACATAATTTATACAAGGAAATTAAATTATTTAGACTGGGAAATTATTTTAAATCAACAAAATTAGATATAAATTGATTTAAATACTTCTGAAATTGTTTTGAACCCAAAGCGATGTAAACAATTTAATTTCTTTGATATATCCAAATTTATGAGATTAAAATATCTTAGGAGCGGTTTAAGAAAAAAAATATATGCAAAATGTTGTTTACATATTTAAGAAAAAAATTTGGTACGCCAATTCTAATTATTGGCCAATTCTAACTGAAGGCAAAAGTAAGGTATTGATCTGCTTATTTGAAATCACAATCAGTTGTGACTTCGATGGATTGAGGGTAAAGGCATTGGTTACGGACAATTTGAAGATTCCTAGAAAATCCTTATGCATTCTACAAATTAGCCAGTTGGACGAGACAAATAAATTTGCACATCATTAGCATACAAGTGAAACGAATCATTCGAGCAAACATTAGGCAGATCATTAATAAAAAGACAAAATAAGATTGGTCCCAAAATAGAGCCTTGTGGAACTCCCATCCGCAGATTCATATGTTCAAATATCATTTGCTCAACGGTTAACGGTTCTTAAACATTTGTATGTGAACCGTTTTTTCGTTCTTTTTTAGTTATAAGAATAATTTTTGTTTGAAATCTTCTAGATAATACATATTTAAAAAACGCTTCTACCAAATTTAATAAATATTATTGTTTGTAAATTGAATAGAAATACATATATCAATCATTCTTCATAAAAAAAAGACATCAAAATCATTAGAGAAAAGCTGAGAGAAAATAATGCCACTAAAAACCATTTTTGAAAACAATTTTTAGGCTTATACCCTTTAAAATTTAATGAATTTTTTTTAAATATCTGTGGAGCCGATTTTGAGAAAAATAAGATTTTCCTTTCTTGCGAAAAAATTTATTCGAAAAGAACCTTTATCTATGTACATATACATATTATATTTTTTCATGTTTTATTGTCAGTAAAAGCAAATTGAAATTTTGTGTCAAAATTGAAACAAACATAAAGTCGCCAAAAAAAAAAATACGGGTATTACTGGCAAATTTGTATTCTATTGTGACCAACCACATTTTTATTCTAAAAGAAACGATGACCATATGGAATAATTAACTGTCTGTAGGCAGTGTTTAAAAGTCTAATGTTGAAAGAACAACAGCGAACTACCTAGTGGGAGGAACCGCTGTATCGAAAATTAAAAGCAATAAAAGGCTGGTGGTGAAAATTCGGTGGTGAAGTGTCCAACGGTGAAAGTTAGGTACTGAATAGTCCTACTTTTAGGTATTTACACTTTCAGTACAGAACAAACATTTTGTAGCAATATTTCTGCTCTCTTCGGGCTTTTTCGCCTTTAGATTATGGGAAAAACAACACTGTTGTCATCATGGATTGTATAATTTTCATGGCATGATCTATGTATTGTACATTTATGGATCATTAGCGTTACTAAAATGCGGCTATTATCAGTGAAAATATTTGAAAGAAACTTTTAATTGCCATCTTCAGCAATAAAGTGAATGTCTATATTATTGATGTGTAAACATCTATGCTGGCGGTAGAGTGAAAAAAAAACGTGAACGTTCGTGTGCAACGTTACGGTGTGCAACGTTACGATCTGCATACTAGGATGGGTGCGTTCAGTGAAAAAAATCTTAAGATCAACTTCAAGCAAAAACAAGTCCGTTTTGGATCCGCGCACGTTGATGTTTACACATATTAACCGTGAGTCCCGGCACTCACACAATTTTTTTTTTTTTTTGGGTGTATAACCGCATCATATAATCAACTCAATGGTTTTCACATTCGCTCTCACCCATTCATTTCACTTTTTAATTTCACTCGGTCCAAAAAAAACACTTTGGTTTAATAAGTGAAGCCGTCAGAGGAACTACATTATCAATCTCCGAACCACCTTACTATTAATTTCCCCTGTCCATCCAGAACAACACTCTCTTTTTTCTTATTTTTTTGAAAACAAAAGATGAGATAAAAACTTTTTTGTCTTCATGTAAAGGGACAGAGACAGAGAGTGTTGACATTTTGCATCGTTTGTCTGTACTCATATTCGCTCTTTCTTTTTAGAGAGAGAGAACGTGAAAGAGAACTACTACTTATTTTTATTAAAGTTTCTGACGTTTGATTACACATTTCCGCAGAACATTAATCGGAATAATTAATCGGAATTAGTGTGAAAAGGTGAAATGTTTTTTGTTTCACTATGATGAGTAAAGATTTAAAAAAAAAAATAAAATAATGCATACATCCATCAAGGTACATATATTAAAGGTAATATCATTAGCGTTTAAATTTTTGTTCAGTTCTGCGCATCTGTGAAAATGGCGGATCCAGTGTCTCTTTACTTGTCAAAATGCTTACATTTGTTGTTGTTTCTAGTAATGCCATGTGCAGTTTTCGTAGACACTCGAGCCGCCATGTTTAATTCTTGACTGACAACCTGCGCAATATATTACCTTAGATTTGTGTACTGTGTACATCCATATCTACAATAATTACAATTTTATCAAAGCCGATTTATTAAAAAAAAAAAAATTCAATACTAGCTCAGTATTTATTCTACACGCAAAGCAAAATTAGACCAGACTTCTGATCAGTTGATGTGTTTTTGGTTTGCGGTTAAAATTATAACTTTGAAAACAGTTAATGAATTTGAAAAAAAAAAATACATCTTAAAAGTAAAATAAAATTTCAAAAATTAAATGAACACATAATCAAATAAAATTATCATTTTATGGGAAGAAAGACTTAATAATATGTCTTTTCTAATCATCATTTTCTTCGGTATCATCATCGTCATCAATTTTTCTAACGACCCCTTTCTGCTTCTTTAGTTCTTTAGCCGCAAGTTTCTCTGCCCGTGCTTTGGCTTTTTCTTCCATCTTCTTTCTAAGTTTTTCTTCTCTTACTTTTTGTTTGATTTCTCTTTTTAGAAGTTTCCATTCAGCTCTTACTAAATCCCGATCACTTGGTTCACGATTGATCAGACCAAAACCAAGCCCTAGACCAAGTTGTGGATTTTCAAGCCAACATCTGCCTATTAAGGGGATGAAGATTTCATTTTCAGCACACTGAATATGATATTTATGGAAACCGCCTAATAAATTTGGAACACACCAGTAGTAGGAATTATTTTCTCCATTTGGATTGGCTATGCTGCTTGTTCTAAGACATAATGGCTCCTCGTCAAGGCATGGGGATAGGTCTCGAGTGCATCGTCGAAGAAGAGGATTAAAGGCAGATCTTTCGGGACATTGTAACTCTTGGGAGACAAGATTTGTGGCATTGCCAGAGCAGGATAAAAATTGTCGACAGTTGGTAGGATTCGAAATATCACCAACTTCAGTGCAGGGGCTGATAGTGGTCGATGAGACTTCTAATGGATCAATGGTTATAGTTGGTTCGGGTTCAGGGGCAACTTCATGGTTGGCTTCAGTAGATTCAGTTGGTGGATTTGATAAGTTAGAAGTTGTTTCAATATTCAATTCTGTTTCAGATTCTGTGACTGCTGAAGGAGTGACTTCATCTGTTACAATTGTCGATTCATTGCTTACAATCAGTCCTCCTTCTTCTTGAGGTGCTTCGTTAGATGGGGCTGCTTCTGAATTTTCAATTTTTTGAGGAGCTCGTGTTTCAGTTTCTATACCAATCGGTTCCGTTGACTCTTCATTCGTGATCGAAGTGTCTGGTTCTAATGTGCTCGTACTTGGTTCTCCTTCTGATGGAGCTTCTGTTTCAATGATTCCGTTTTTTTCATCTTCTGCTTCCTTTTCAATTTCAGAGACTAAGGGATCATTATTTGTTGATTCTGTTGGTGCGACATTTTCATTTTCAAGAATAGCGGCCTTTGAAGAGCTTTCTTCACAATTTTGAGGTAGATCTGAATCAACACCACAGTTACAAACACAAATTATTGTTCCTAATGGCTGTTGATGCTCTGAAGTACTTTCTGGTTCTGCTTGCACTTCCGGTCCTGATTCATTTAAAGTTGTAGCTTCATCTACTATTTGAGGTGCTACTTCGGGGATTTCTGTAGACGGTTCTGCCTCGGGTACTATCGAACTTGATTCTTGTATTTCAGAAATAGGTGCTGAAGTTTCTTCTTCGTTTTGTGGGCTGTCGGGAGAATTCACGTCTTGTACTTCTGGACCTGATTCACTTAAGGTTGTTTCTTTGTCTACTATTTGAGTTGTTTCTCCGGGGCTTTCTGTAGACGGTTCTGCCTCGGGTACTATCGAACTTGATTCTTGTAATTCGGAAATAGGCGATGGAGTTTCTTCTTCTTTTTGTGGGCTGTCGGGAGAATTCACGTCTTGTACTTCTGGACCTGATTCACTTAAGGTTGTTTCTTTGTCTACTATTTGAGTTGTTTCTTCGGGGCTTTCTGTAGACGCTTCTGCCTCGGGTACTATCGAACTTGATTCTTGTATTTCAGAAATTGTTGCTGGATTTTCTTCTTCTTTTTGTGGGCTAGGAGAGTTCACTTCAATATTTTCAATCGGTGCTTCTTGAGATGGTAAGGTCGAAGAATCCGTTTCTGAAAAAAATACACATTTAAAAAAAACCTCCATGAATCCTTTGTCTACAAATTGTAAACTAAAAACCTTAACTTACCCCCTTCCAGCTTAGCTTTACCATCTAAAATTGCTAGCAAATTTTCAGGAACTTTTGTTTCGGTTGCTACTGATGCTTCAGCTTTTTCCGAAGCAACATTTTCTTGGCAATAGGATTTTGCTGCGAACTTAAATAAGAACTTAAATAATTCAAAGTAAAAATTATAAAACAAAAATTATCATACCAACAGGATCAATAGAGCTAAAGTCTGTATAGTTTTCATTTCGAGGGTATTTTCGTTACTAATGTGTAATTGCAGATATTACATGCAATTTAAATGCATCGAAAGTGTTATTCAAGATCTTTATCTAGTGGCCTCATTAAAGATGCAAAGATAAGATGATCTTTTTTCTGTTTGTTTGTGCCATATCGTAAAGATAACGCTAAATGCATAAACATTTTGTAGTGCATGCGGGGCTGGGCATGGGCAAGGTATTTTGCTTCTATCACTGATACATGGAGAGAATATTTTGCCAAGTGAATAAAAAAAAAAAGATTTTATTGAAATCTTAAAGATATTCAAGGTTGTCCTTTTTTTAAAAAAAAAGTTAGATAACGAAATTAAAATCTGAACGATCTGGATTTTCAAACAAGTTAAAACATAATTTTGCATAAAAAAGGTCATGATAAAGGAAATACCTACCTATTATTAAAACATGATAAAGGGTGTTTTTTTTAGATTCGAGTCTTCTTCGATACTCTGCTCCACAGCAGCAATAGCGTCTTCGGTGCGCACTGTACGGCGAACCCGATCCATGGTTGATCGAATTTTGCGATAATGTCGACCGAATATTGGACAAAACCGGGACTCACGGTTAATATGTGTAAGCATCAACGTGCGCGGATCCAAAACAGACTTGTTTTTACTTGAAGGGGATCTTAAGATTTTTTTCATTGAACGCACCCATCCTAGTATGCAGATCGTAACGTTGCACACCGTAACGTTGCACACGAACGTTCACGTTTTTTTTTCACTCTACCGCCAGCATAGATGCTTACACATCAAAAGAAGATATTGAAATTTTTAAAATAATAAACAAACACTTATTAGTTTCAAGAATTACTTCAAATTAGAACAATTTCGAGAGAAAATAAGCAAATTGTGACTTTGATAGCAGCTGTACGATATTCTAAGACTTTATCTAAACCAAAACAGCGCCCACTATCCAGGGCCCAGGCGTTACAATGCATTAGGTATAGAAACGAGCACTCCATATTATATATCCTCTAAGGTGCAACGTTACGAGGTCACACTTGATGATGTAGAGCGTTACGTTACGAAAATCTGCATAGTAGAATATTGAGTACGTTCAGTGACAAAAATCTAAAGATCCCCTTTAAGCAAACTATTTAGTACGTTACATAGTCAACAACGTTTCGACGACCTCGCACTCTCAAAACTGCGCTGATGATACGGACGTTGATTTTTTCACGTATTAACCGTGAGTCCCGGCACTCACAGAGTTTAAGACTTAAAACAACAAATAATATTTAAAGTAGCCTATTGCAAGTGATTGTAACAGATTGACTTTTCTAATCGTAGAATGTACCTACTTGTACTTATAGGTATTCCTTGGAGCTAATATTAAACCCATGCACGTGTAAGTGCACATGAAAAGAAGAGGAGATTTGATTAAAAAATCAAATCCTAAGGCCTGGGAAAACGCAACAAATCAATAATAGTTCATAACGATTTTTTAAACAAATTCACATACCTAAATATCAAAGAACTATACACACCTAAGTACCTCATTGTAATATTTTAAGCCACGTTTTACTTATTTCTAAATTATCTAGCTAACCGGTTTTATTATGTTCAACTAAAATGCAGGCAAAAACATCAGAGTTTTTTTTTTATTTCAAACGCGTGAACATTTTTCGTTTATTAACAACAACAAAATTGAAACATTATTGGATATATGCAATTTAATCATCTCATATGCTTATCACCAGATTGTATTTTTAATTGTTATTTTATGACTTAGTAATAGCATTCGTTTCGATTTTTTTGTTTTAACACAATTTCATCAAGTACCTACACACCTACAAATTAAAAATCAAATTTTAGAGACTTATTTAACGATAGAGATTGATGAAAACTTATCAATACAAATATTTGAAGTACTAGCTCATTATTAAAAATGTGGCATTTTGTTCTTGAAAACTAAGATAAATTTTATTGGATGATTTAATGAAAAAAATGTCAATGATGTTATTATAGAATTGATTAGTTTTACTTGAACATTAATCGCCTATCGATACTTCGATATTTTGCTTGGAAATATATTGAAAATCTGAAAGTTGATTTATCTTATTGATTTTGAACGGACACAGTAACTTAGATTTAGAAACCATCTCATACTGAAGTCCTCCAAAACTTTAAAATACAACTGACTCTAGTTTAGTTTTTTAAAACGACAGTATTGCAGGAGGTTGTGACACGCTTTTTGTTATAGGCTGGAGTATTCCCCTCGGGTCTAGGGTTTTCCCAAAGAAGCATCAAGCTTTACTGTTTTCGAGGCTATTTTTATTCAATAAGTCTGGTATTTTCTTATATAGCTAATGTACTTTTATACAATCCAAAATTCATATATTTTCTTACAGCTAGATTAATATAATTCAAATGTATTACTGATTATATAGCAGATATTCCCTCTAGTTACCGTCTGAGATAGCACACTTCACTAAATTACAGTCTGAGATGGCGACATCACTAAATTACAGCCTGAGATAGCAGATTTTAATAAATTACTCTCTGAGTTACCACACATCACTAAATTAGAGTATGAGATAGCAGACGCTACTAAATTACAGTCTGAGATACCAGTGTTATCACTTAATCACAGTCTGATGGCGAATTCCTTTCAACAAAGAATTCGAATTTTTTCTAAACAGAATCGAATTTTTTCTAAACAAAATCGATTCTTTTCTGTCAAAACAAATCTTGCGTTTCTAGCAAGATTTCACACTGATTTGCACACACACTATGAAGACTTGACATTTCTTATACGTCAAATTGAAAGTCGCGGAATTTTTGGAAGACGAGTTGTTTATTTTTTGGTTGCAACGAATTCTACATAATTTAACAAAATATTCAACAATATATTCAGTCAATACAGCTATAAAAATAATTTATTGTGCGTTGTTCATTATCAAACACAAATTTGACAAAAAAAATAGCTTTTGCGAGTGAAAGACGTGTCAAAAACTTTCAGTACAAGTGAAAACTTTTCAAAAACAATTTTCTTTAAAAATATATGTGCAAATAGAAGTTCAAACAAATAAAATTCACCAACAAATTCGCACCGTATAAGCTGGCTAATATCTTTTATTTATTAATTTAATTCTATTGGTAAAACATTTTTCTCACAACAAAAACAAACAACCTAAATAGTTTTGTGAATAATTTCTTGACGTTTTGCGTCAATTGCAGCTATAAAGTAACACAAACACATCAAACAAAAAATAGATTCTTTTACGAAATACGAATTCCTTTCAATTGACAGAAAAAATTCGATTCTATTTAGAAAAAATTCGATTTCTTTTTTGAAAGGAATTCGCCATGAGATAGCAGACGTAACGTCACGTTTGGGGTTTTGGGTACGTTCTGGGTTTTCACTGTCACTTCTGGAACACAAGTATTAAAATAATGGAGGCTCAGTATATACTCTTGATTGGAACTAATCCTTCTATGACAGAGCTCGTTTTCTTGCGTGCATCCACGATGTCTTATTCGTACGGTGCGAACTTAGTGTGAACAAGAATTTCCACAGAAAAACTAATATTTTGAGCACCATTTTACTATCGCTAATGATCCATATAGATCATCTAATGAAAATAAAACGATCTTGGATCTTGGTGGTAAGAGTGTATTATACCTATCTCTTTTTTCCTTACGTTTGTTAATTTTTCATGTATCCGTTGTCTATTTTCTTTACACTACCTAACCATTTGCAAAGCTCAGGAGCAAGAGTTCAAGAGTCTTGGTTCATGAAACGTGATCCCGATAGAGATCAGGATCTTGTGTTGTTGTTGTAATGCATATTTTTTTCTATATGGATATAACTCCATGGATCATTTCTGATAATAAAAATGCACAGTAGATGATGAATGGAAAGCTTTCATTTTGCCAAAAGTAAAATCTAACCTCAATATTTATTTAATTTCGGTTGTTTGTTTTTCTATTTTCGTTTGGAAACATTCTGTAACTAGATAAATAAGTACTTTGAACTACTTCAGCCACAGAGTAGAAGTAGTTGACTGCCACAGTACACAAATCTAAGGTAATATATTGCGCAGGTTGTCAGTCAGAAATTAAACATGGCGGCTCGAGTGTCTACGAAAACTGCGCATGGCATTACTAAAAAGAACAACAAATATAAGCATTTTGACAAGTAAAGAGACACTGGATCCGCCATTTTCACAGATGCGCAGAACTGAACAAAAATTTAAACGCTAATGATATTACCTTTAGTATATGTACCTTGGTTGACTGCAGCCAAGAGTACTTGGCAGTAGATACTGGAGCCCAAAGGAACTCACCTATTGATGGTATAGAGCTCTTCCAAGATTTGTCTTTGTCGTTTCTCTTTCTAATTTGTCATCTAAAAACAAAAACAAAATAGTCCCTGGTTGGAAAATATTTACATGCTCTTGGCAGTGTTAAAAATCCGGTAATTTAATTATTTTTTTGTATTCGGAAGCGAAAACTTAAATTTGCGATCGAATTACCTATTAATTAGTGTCTAAACACTTTAGTGAACATTTTTTCAAGTGTTTGATAAAAAAAAAAAAAATGTAGTACATACTAATCACTATTATTAAACACACGACCACAGATTATCCATATGAAGATGAAAATGTTTCGTACGTTTCACCCTCCAAAACCCATTTGTTTACATTGTTGTATTTGTAAATTCTTCCCGCGTCGATGAATAGATGTGAATTTCAACAATTTAACCGGTGTCTGAAGATCCCTACTGTCTATGTGTGAGGTTTTTATACACACATTCTAATTTTTTATCTGATATCTGACTGTTCGGTGTTCAACCTTGTATGCAAATTAAAATGGCTGCCGGGGATTCTCATCTTCATGTGGCTAATCTGTGCACACGACTTTTTTGGCTCGCCTTCGTACCTTTGACATTTGGTTTTGATTTCAAACCAGGGAGGGATGTCAGATTGTTATTTTTTTTTTTACAAATTTTACACTGACACTTCTGACATTTGGTGGCAGAGGTCACTTCAGTGGTATGGGCAGGGATGTAGGGAGTGTTAACGGGTTTGGGCTTTCGCTTTATACCAAACGATCGGTTCTCTTCTAGAGCCATTATAATAACGATAATTCGGATTTGCTTTGAATGCAATTTAATAAACTCCACCGGCCGGCGGCCAAAAAGAGGGTAATGCGTCATTACAAGGTGAAACTCCTGTTTAAGTAAGGTAAGGTAGTATTCTCGTTGATGTCTCAGATGGTTTTCACTATACAAACAATTCAAATTGTCATTTATGACAGTCAATAAATGGCAATTAAACCACAGTTTGAGAATGCCAAATGCTTTCAGGTTTTATTCTGAAATCAATTCTGAAGTTGATGATGATGGTTAAGTTAATTGAATCAAATAAAAGGGAATAGTTACGTTAACGATTCTCATCATGTTTGAGAAATCACAAAAAAACTCCCCCAGCATTCTTACTTAAAATTAGCTTTGAAGTTCTAAACCAAAATTAATTTCGCTAAGTGTAGTAAAATGCAATCATTACTCACTATTGATAAAAGGATCATTATTATGGCAGACTTAAGATTTAAATATAAACAAAAAATAAAGTAGTTTAAACAAAAATAATATTATATTTATGATTGCGTTAAACTTAAAAACGCACAGCAAATTGCTAACCATGTAGTTTTCCGTTCATCTTTATCACAATGACATATCTTAACTCATTTCCGTTCTATGTCATACTTATAACATGGTTGAAATACTCATACCTGATTTATAAGTTTAGTAAAAGGTTTCCATTTTGTTTAAACAAAACAAATTATATACCTAGCTTTACCAACTAAAGTAAATATATTATCATTTCTATGATCTATCTAAACCCTGAATTCAAAACATGTTTACGATAAACAAGACAGATGGATAATAAACAACAAAAATATCTTGTTATCGTTGGGAAACTATTGTTCAATTTTAAAGTAACTAAGGGTTATTTAGATCTTAGATACACCTCTACGTATCATTAGCAATAAAAACCAAAATATGATTTTCTGATGAATGCTTCGGTAATCCTTATCATAACCACAATCTGCCACAGGTTTTCCGGCCAGCCCACCGCTCTACGCTGATATGCTTCACGTTACTACGTTTTCATTAAGCTGCATTATTAAAGCTTAACCAAGAACCTCAGCAGAACCCGCCAATGGTTTTTCACTAGCGATGCCTCACTGTTACTAGTGATGCCTGGATGTTCGTGATAAAAGCAGGAACTCGAGTTGGAATATCGTTTGGTGTGAAGCCAGATCTGAGAATTGCGTGTACAGAGAACACAAAACCGAAAGTCAAAATAGGTCCGTTCCCCACCGAATATCTGTGATTTTCTATGCATTTTGTGAATTTCAGTCAAAAGCCGTTTCTATTCCCGTACTCCAAAAATTCGTAGCCCTCTCGAGGGAGTAAAAAAATTCCCCAATCAGTGATTTTATGTCCAAGAAATTTCTGTGGACAGAAATTCATAGTTCAGCAAAATGTCATTACTTCCGATCCTATACTTTTTGCACTGAAAATCACAAACTGTCAAATTTTGAAGACCAAGACATAATGAAATTTTCTCATGGAAATGTATGGAAATGGAGTCTGCCTCATACGCAGTGTACGTGAGTTCGGCACCAAACCTATAAAACAGTAACTCGGTAATACGGTAAAGTAACTGGCCCAACTGTAGGTAAGGGCAAGAAAGAGATGCAATCAAGAGAGAGAAACATTTGTAATCCGATCTCACCCACAAAGGCCTCCGTCATGGCATATTGAGCAGTCACAGTCTAAACAGGTTCTTAAATATTGCCATTGAGTCGCTGGGTAATGCGAGTTCAGGGAAATGAGATCTCAGAGATTTCGCTCCGTCAAAAAGTGAACAAGCCAATCAAGTATTTTGACAAAAAACTTTGACTGAGTAGAGTGTACCTATATGTTTGATTTGTGAGGTCTTCGAGATCTCTCAAAATTTGCTTAATTCATTAACAATAAATTGCTATTTAATTATACAAAAACAAATATGAGTGGCGATGAAAACTTTGGCAACATTTCGTTTCAGTCTAAAAATATTAACGGTCAATGGCGTGGACCACATTGAATTTTCAGTGCATATTCTTAGGCTTTATTTTAAGCTTTTTATTCCGAATCGAATTGAGATAACAAGTTACACTCTTCTGTCAAATAAGCTTTTCTTCCTTCGTGTTGGTTTTTATTTAATGTTAAATCTCTTAACAGTAACAGCTTCTCTAGTCAAACTGATATACCGTTTAAAGCAGATACATACATGCAATGCAAACTTAAGATAAGATTACACAGCCAACACAAAACGTCAACATTATTTATAACGGTTATTTTGTATCACTTAGACTATGTCTTATGTCAAGAGAAGGTGACAAACAAATTCGTTCAAAAAACCAAATCTAAGTGTAAAGAAAAGATACATTCCCGTCACTGTGAATGTCGTCGGAGTCGGAATTGGTTTCAGAGGATTGTCGTAATTTTTTAAAGTGCCCCGCAGTATAGCAGAAGGTTATTCGAAATCGTTACGTACGGTGGATCGTTTGAAGAAGTGCGTTCAATAATAATCAACCATCTAAGATGCCGCTGAATATCTTTTGTTGATTTAGTGATTCAAAGAATAAATACCCAACGGTCGAAGATACTTTTTTGAAGTTCGAGTTTAAAAAGAAAAGAATGCAAACATGGATTTGAAGGCTTTTCGTGATACAATCCCCCCTTCGCCGCCGAAGGCTCTTGATCCAGTAGCAGCTCGGCGCCCACGAGCTACAGTTACGACAGCGGGAGTCAGGCGGCGAGTTCTTAAGAAGCACATCCAACAGAAGTACCTGTTATGTGGGTTCGCAATACATGTAGTTATTTTTTCTTTGGATTAATTAAGTGCCCGCGACTTGTTTTGCGGGATCCTTAAAGACATCATCCCTTTGTCTCTCTCACTCACACACACTTTGTTTTGATGCGTTTCTAGGCTTTCCTGGCAACACCCGCATACCTCTATGGTAATATTGTTGAAACAGATAAGGAATGGCTCATTCGAATATGGCCGGCGATCATTTACCAAGCCACAATACAGATCTGCCGATCGATATTGGAACACTTGACCGAAGAATATCGAGGAAGGGAGTATGAAACAATCGCATATCGTCGAGTGTTTTTGATAGCAACTGTCATCATATGCGTTTCGTTGCTGATATGTGGATGTCTCTTCTCATCGGCATGGCTCACAGTGACAACAACAACACAAGTGATAGCAATTGTTTGCTATGGGGTTTTTGCAGGTAAGATTGTGTGTATTTGAGGGCGGTATGGGAGACTCAGATAAGTCTAGAATTTTTTGTTTATCTCAGATAAGGGAAATTCAACTTAGGTACATAGGTATATAGGATGACTAAAAAACTGAAAATTCAAATCAGGTTAATTCTTCTTTGAATTGGATGGAAGATTGTTATTTAAATTTTACTAAATAAAGTCTACAACAACTTACACGTGCCAGTTGAGGGAAGTGGAAAACTTTGCAATAATTGTTAAACATCATCGAAAAACAAAGTGACCTTATTCAAAATTTATAGAGATCCAATTATCACTATATTATATTTATAATCAACGCTGAATGTTTGAATGAAGAATGATTTTAATCAAGGTTGAATGAATGAATGAATGGATGCAGGCCGTGTGTCAATAGTCAAGTGGATTTATTGAAATTTGCTAAGAGTATATACCTAAATATGGAGTGCTTGTTTTTAATCCAAATACGAATCTAAGTTTCAGGAAGTTCAAAGATACTCAATTATATATGTAGCTTAAAGATGAGAATTTTTTATACGTTTCACCCTCCAACAACAGCAGCTGTTGAACTTTCCTTTGACTGAAAATCAAACAATGCCCCCTATCAAGGCTTCAGGAACTTCAAGTCTACAATGCATAACGGAAATTTGTTTAAACTTGATCCTTCGATTTGTTTTTGACATTTCCACATACCTACCTACCTACATTAGGTCTGTTCGTTTACTTCCCAAAACTTTCGATTTCTACCAATTTTAGTCCAATCTTTTTTTTATGTTAATTATGTGATAGAAATGTGTACATAGTTAAAAATGGTAGAAATCGGTTGTTTTGTGAAGTAAACTAATAGCATTTTCACACCACACCCACAACGAAAACTTGAAAATATCGGTTTAAGCGTAAAAACAAAATCAAAAACACAAGTTTTCCCATATATTTTTAAATTTAGAGTCAGTATTATAACCACAGATTATCCACATGAAGATGAGATAATCGCTGGCAGCCATTTTAATTTGCCTACAAGCTTGAACTGTCAGATTGCAGATAAAAAATGAGAATGTGTGTATAAATACCTCAAACATAGGCAGTATAGGGATCTTCACACACCTGGTTAAATTGTTGTCGCAATTCACATCTATTCATCGACACGGGGTGAAATTACAAAAACAACAATGTAAACAAACCGGGTTTGGGAGGGTGAATCGTACGAAACATTGGGCACCTTCAATCACAAAATCTGAACATTCAGATCTGAATTTATATTGTTGAACGCACAAAAAATCTGAATTTTCAGTCCAAAGTTGTTGTGTCAAATGCTAGCATTTACCTAACACCCCGACTACATAGGGCATTCAGGTGCCCAACATCACAACCACAATCCAATCAACAATCAGCGAATTTTTTTCCGCTGGGCAAATTATGTCATGTCGTTTCACATACACACATTTCTTTTACCACTACTTCTACCTTTTTCCTTCAACATTTACCAATGCATTCAGCGAGAAGCAGAAAAAAACTCTCACACACGTGAAACGTCAAATCTCATGCCCAAACTTTGAACAGCGGTCATGTCGTGTTCAAAATGAAGTTTTCGTCGACATGTTGCTGCACGGACATGGATTTTTGTGCCTCCATTGGATTTATTTTAGACATGTTCATAATCCGAGCATCGTTCATGCCCAGTGGAGGCGGCATGTAAAGGATTAACATTAAAACGAAATAAAATAGAACTTTAATTATATTCTTAAATTAAAAATTAAGCGTCAGCAGTTCTGGTGGTGATTTATTTAACTAAATCAGCAATAAATTACAGCAAGGCTATGTGAAATTTTATGAAAAAATTATTCCACAATATTGCTATGTAGAATTCTGGGAACATTTTTCTAAGAATAGTTTATCTTTTGATTTACCAATCACTTATTAATAAACGATAAATTCTTTTATGTAAAAAGTATTAATTTGTTCGTGATGAAATCATCCCAAATCAACCACTAACCACAGCGATAATCATAAAGTTCAACTTCTATGTATAGTACTTCAACATTTCCCCCACCACTATCACTTTACTCTGAATTTTCAATTTTCTGAATCATCAATTAAGTATTCAGTACCATTTAATATCACACTGGTATACATTTTAACCCTTATTTGTTATTTTATTCTTTAAACGAACAAAATCAGACGCGACACCAAAAAGCAAAATAAGTAGTCGGCTGTAGGTATAATCAGCTGTGATCAGCTGTTCCCCAAATTTCCATCGGATAGTTTAGTATCGCGAAAATTTTAGGATAGCTTGGGATTTGTTTCTGCCAACAGCTGATTGGTTTATCAGCTGAATTTTTCTATGCGATTACAACAACACAAACCTATCCGGATAGCTTTGGATAGTTGCCCGAACGCGGCCATTTATCACTTTGAACTTGGCTGGAGCATGGTTGTTTATCATATGTTTTCATCTCAAAATTGGTAATTTCGTTTTAGAGCTCATTTTAATTTGATTTTTCTGTTAATTGCTTTTTTTCCACCACTTTTTTCCACACCACCTTGGGCTGAGGAGTTGGTTTGACATTATGTACCTTTTACGTGTGTGTGTCTAATTTTTCTATTCAGTGGCGTCTCGTGTTTTTATTTTTTTGTTGACTTTATTGCCGGCTTTGAAAAATTTAAAAAAAACTGCAAATATATAAATTAATAAAAATAATAAATGAGGTGGCATCTCAACACCATTTCAACTCAATTCCAAATCAAGCTATCAACTCTAGGAACGAAAACATGGGTCGAAAATCCGACCCTAATCCAACTTGAGCTCTCGATCATACATATACCTAAGTCCGCATTTACATTGCCCGATTTTTCCAATGCCGATTTTTCTTTTTTGTTGTAATCGTGTGAGATTTCGAGAGAAAGCCGACATGTTACACACGATTCAATTCTCTCGCACACGATTACAACAACAAAGAAAAATAGGCATTGAAAATATCGGGCAATGTAGACGCGGTCTAAACGGGGAAATTTTGTTTATTTTGTTTACATCGAAATTTTGACATTATGTATGGATTCCATTTTGAATGAATCCCATTTGGGCTTTGGGGGATATTCGTTAGGTTTGTACGTAATTTTTAACTCAACTTTGTGCAAATTATTTTGAAAATCGAATTTGAAAAATTTCAAGGAAATAACCTTATTTTCCCTAATAAAATAGTAGTACCTATGCCTTAACATTCGAAATGAAATCCGGCAGTGAAATGGAAACAGCAAAAATTGATCAATGCAGAAAATTGAATCAAAACTTTCACGCAGTTTACGCACCCCAATAACAATATAAGCTAAAAATTCCGCTAGCGTTAAATATGTACATACATATACTCTATTAACAAGTATATCGTTTTAAATTATGACAAACGAAAGTTTTTGCAGACATTTTTTCACATTGTCAATAATATAAATCCCTCTATCTACATATGTGCTTACTACGCTTTCATTAGAGCCGAAATGAGGTAATTTCACAAATTACAAATTAAAGTTTTCATCTCAAATTTGCTGATTTCGTTTGACAGCTCATTTCATTTTGACATCGACCTGGCTTGGCTTTGACATTTTCAATGAATTCCACTTGGGTGTGTTCATAAAGTTTTCACGTAATTTCCAACGGAATTTCGTGCAAAATATGGTTGAAATTGTGTAGTCACGATTTCATTAAAGTGACCATCACTTTTTATTGTTTTCTGTTTCTGTTTTTCATACATCGAGTTTTGACATTTCAATACAAAAGCTTTTCAAAAAAAGGATTCCAATTCCAACCTAATTTCGTGCAGATTTGGTTGAAATTGCCTTATTCCGAAATGTTAATTCGTATGGGAAATGATGAGAAATCACATTTGGAAATTTCCAACAAAATTACCTTATTTGATTTAATGAAAACGTAGTATAACTTTTTTTCCATTGGTCATCCAGAAGTCTTCTGAAACCAACAAAATGACAGTTTATCTTCTGAAAAGAGGTTTAAAATGATATTGGATTTCATTTAAAAATAGAAAACGATATATTTTATATATTCAGTACTCGGTATGTGTGTCACAGACCACCTTTTGTGGAACGACCACATATTTGACATAGCCAAAAACGCTGCTAAGTGTTTAGGTTTTCTCCGTCGATGCAAGAAATTTGTCTCCCCTTCTGATCTGGCTGTGATCTACAAAGCCTTTATTCGTCCAAAACTTGAGTACAACTCCCATATTTGGGCAGGTGCACCAAAAACTCACTTGAGCCTATTGGATAGAATACAAAAGAGAGCTCTGAAAATGATAGGTGAAAGAACTATAACGGAAACATTTACATCTCTTGAGCACCGTCGCAATGTTTCATGTCTATCATTATTTTACCGCTATTTCTATAAACAGTGTTCTAGTGAAATAGCCAGATGCATTCCTCCCCTTAAACAATTTAACCGTAATACTCGCGCTTCTAGGAATGCCCATCAGTTTACCCTTGAGCCCAACTTCGGACGTACTGTTAAGTACAGAGATTCTTTCCTTAGTCGCACTACACGAATGTGGAATGCTCTACCCAGCCCGATTTTCCCCTCCCATTGTGATCTTCAGACATTTAAAACCAATGTGCATCGGTATCTCCTTTTCAATCCCCTCCAATCTACCTAATCGCTCGTGCTGTGTATATCATATTAAGGGTAGTCACAACCCCTTTAGTGCGCGCTAAATTAAAAAAAAAAAAAAAAAAAATATTTTATTTCCTATTACATATACATTTTGTAAACTAAACTAATCTTTTTTTTACTTAGGTATTGGTTCAGCTTTGTTTATATGGAAAACTCATGTTATCCTTGAAGCTGTTCGACCCCGAGAAGATAAATACGTCTGTAAAACGATTCACCTTTGCGGAGAAGCCTTTTGTCAGCTTTTCCTCTCGTTCGTCTTTACCAGTTTACGAACTTTATACGGCACTTCTCAGTCCGTAGTTTTGATGGCTGCAATGTTTGTTAATCTGATACCCATAAGCCTTCTCATAACAAGGCATCGCGAAGGAGCCATCACCAAGAGAATCTCGTTAATAAAAAGTGATTCACGTTTCGAAAGCTTTCAACCGCTTAATCCGCTTGGCAAACTATCATCTCATCTAATGGCAGACCAAATGGATGGCATCGATATGCAACAGCGCCCTTGGAAGAATCCAACTGACTCTGAAGTGCATTGTAATTATATGTTAACACACGAAGAAGCCTATGTGACGTTTCTCAATCCTCATGGAGTGGAAATAATGGAAATCATTCCCGAAGAAGATGACGAAAACATCTCCGTGATACGTTCAAGCTCTGCTACGATAAACAATTACGGACGAATTAGTTTGACAGCTTCACAGAATTTCAAGTGTTCATCGGTGCATCAAAGTACAACAAATCTAGCAAAGATTCAAGAATACTCTAAGAATATAACGATCAGTTTGTGGGGCAGTTTTTTGGAGACTATGGTAGCTCCGCTGCGGAAGGCAATTTGTATTCCGAAGCTTTATTCAACAACCATGCTTCTGTCAACTGATATATTCTCATATGTCATGTGCCTTACGGTACTTCCAGGGGTAGCTACCAATTTGCATGCAATTAAGAGCGCAGAAATTCCATTTTTGTTCTCGTTACTTGCATTCCCGTGGATGTGTTTCTCGCTGATGACGCCGCGTTTTGGGAATGCACTTACAAAACAGAAAGTCGAATGGCATACACTTGGATGTATTTGCAAGGGACTTGCCTTGTTATGTGAGTATGGAAATAAGCGTTTAAATCTACCCCACACGATCAATCAATTACATTATGTTGCATTTACACGGCGCGGCGGGAAGATCCCATCATTTTTGACATATTGTAACCATTTCTTACCGTATCAAATTTTATGACAAAAATTAAATGGATGTTTGTCAGTCATCGTTTAAACAAAAAACCTAAAATTTTGCACTTAAGTCGATTGATCGTGTAATAGGGGTAAAGCCGATTGTGATTTCAATAAAAAATGCTCTAAATATTGTTTTTGTTTCAGTTATAAGTGTTTCATCATCAAAGCTGCTTCTGAGCGTTTCTTCGGTACTGCTTGGCTTCGGACAGGCCGTCACAATGTTTCTGCAAGACTTAGTTCTACAGATAAGTATGCCTCGGGCACAATGGAGCATAATACGTTATCCAGTTCATTTTACAAACGGATTGCTTATACTTCTTTGGGGTGTTGGAGCTCATTTGATCGTTGATAATTATACGTTTCAAGCCAGCGTTGGTTATTCAGCTGTTTTATATAATTTTAGTATAATTCTTTGGCATTTAGTTTTTATATTTTGTAAGGAATAGAATTTAAATTGAAATAAATTTGAAACATATATTTTTAAAAATAGAGGTGCATATTTAGAAAATTCAGGTTCTAACTACTTTTATTTTAATTTTAATTGTATTTTCATTTAAGATTAATTTAGCATTAATTATGGAAAAGAGAGATGGATATAGTTGGATCATAAGCGATAATCTGCTAACTCGCTATAATAAAATTAAGTAAATTATGTTTTGATATTTTTTTTTCAAAAAACAAAGGAAGTTCTTACCGTCACCTGTTAGTCAGAGCTTCAAACTAGCTATCATCTTATCCATATCGTTTTGCATCTCTATGAATGCGTCCATTTTAGTTGTAGTACTGCCAACTGCCACACACAAAAAATCCAAAAGTCATTTGACGGCGGCTTTTTCACTTTTGCACTCGTTCGTCCCTGAATCGTTTTCTTTTTTTTCGCGAAAAGCCACAAAAAAGTAAGAAGCTAGAAAAGCATTTCAATTTCATCCAACAAAAAAAATTCCACTTAAATAATTATCCTCCAAACCAACATCACCGAATAATATTGAAAAGTTATTCTACCAGATAAATAAATTATTGCTAAGTGAAAAAGTGTAAATGGATTTAAATCCAAATGTACATTGAATATTCTCCGATTGATCTATTCGACGAGGCCGAGCAGCATCTTCAGTACCCAGCAGCGGCTACAACAAATATTGGCTTTGGTGTCTCGGTTGGTGGCAGTGGAGGTGCTGACGAAGGCATTGACGATTGCGACAACGACAACATAAGCATTGTCCAGAACGGCAACGGCTTCTTTGAGCTAAAGAACCACCGCCGTCCAACCAAACGCAAATGCAGTGAACTAATTCCTGCACGAAAATCCTCAAAGATCATCAAGCGGGGCTACATTGGCAGCAGTGGCAGCCACACGAGTGGCGGCAGCAGCAGCAGCATCCCAATGGGTTTTGATCTAATTTCAAAAATCCGAAAACTTTTTAGTGACCACAGTGACGGTGCATTTGGCCGAAAACGAAGGTTTGTCAATAATAAAAAAAAAAAATTAATTTCTGCTGAACTTTCGCTTAATTGGATTTTGTTTTCTTCCAAACAAAAAAAAATAAAAAAAAACAATACAGGGCGGACGAAGGCGACTGGAACTCGACTTCTTCGCAATTCAAGTACCGCCGGGTGGACAACGAATTCCCAAAATTCGTGAAGAAGTCTTTGGAAGAAGGTAACTTTTTTTTTCTTTCGTATTTAATTGAAATTAGAAAGGTTAGGTAGAATGAGGACAGTTTCACCGGGGGCCTGCGAAAAGTACTACCCAGTCCTGCGCAACGAATTATCTGTTGTTGTTTTTATTTTTGTTTTACGTAGCACAAAATACAATCGCGGGCGATACAAATAATGTACTTTCTTTATGTTTAAACTTAAATCTAATGGAAATGAGATCAAGATTGCTGCATCTTTTTATTATTTAAAGTTGGACTTTTATGATGAAAATAAAAACTTCTTCATATTTTGGCGTACGTTAGTTTATAATTCCGCCTACGGAAAACAGCAGCACAATGGAATATAAAAAGGATCACGCACGTAGAAGTTAAAAAACTTGCATTTTTTCTAATTTGATTTTTCGACAACAACAACTCGAAGTATTTGAAACATGTTGAGATAGCCCAGCCGACGGCCACTCGTACGCGATCATTTTCATTTCTTGACTTCAGCAATCGCAAATAATTATGCAGCGCTAATGTTTTTATTTTAAAATTGCCAAACAAGATTGTCATGCCATCTTCCATCATTTTTTTTTTTTTTTTTCAATTTGACGGAATATTTACGGCTTTTTTGAAGGCTATCATGCTTAAACTTTATACGGATATAAGAGTCATTTGCTCATACGAAACATAAATATTTATGTTCCACTTAAACGCTTATGTTCTACTTTTTCCTCAGCGTAAACTGTCACAAAATTTCTTATGCAGAACATAAACTCAAGTTTCGTTTCAGCAAATGGGCCTAAATAACCTCCTTATATCGCTTGTACGGCATGTACCGTAATTTTTTAAGTTAAAAAAAAAGTAGAACGTTATGTATAGTATAACGTTGAAATTTGACAGATTGCATATGCATACCCCTCTCACTTCAACCTTGGTTGAGGGCATCTCATCTTCAATAAGGATACTTAAATATATGCCTTCAAGTAGATCACTTCCCGAGGAAATAGTAAATATTCTCTCTTTCACCTTCGTTACATAAACTGCAGATTTCTGGGCGATAGCTTTTAGTTGAAAGGTAGTCGAGCCTTGCGTATTTGTTGACTTTCAAGCTCTTCTCACGATATCATCTCTTTTCTTGGCATCTACTGCACCGATTAGATCATAGAGTTAAGTTAATCCAAGTCTCGAACCAGGGGGCCCAGCACGAAGCTTGATACAATCGAGTTTAGTCGATACAATCGAGTATAGGCAGTTCTTTACTTGGCTGAGGCGATTGTTTTCGATTTGATTGAACCACATAACGAACTGTCTACGCTCGATTTTATCTAGTAAACTCGAGATCGAATTTGAGTGTAGCATTTATTATGACTAACCTTCGTAAAAATAGGTATAGTTTGTTTTCTGTCACAAAAAAAAATGTAAAATTTCGTTGACCAGGGTTATGGCATGGGCGAGTATGTTTAAATATTACAGTTTAGCTTAATCTTTTTGCCCAGCTGAAACTGAGTTGTTTCGTTCAGGCAAACTGCTTCAGCTTATTTCATTGTTTCACACTTATTTCGAAGCTTTTTGTAGTTCACTGTATTATCCGTTGTCATATTTTTATTAAAATTTTATAGATTGACGTATACATGTTTTATTTACTAATTTTGTCATTAATTTTTATTTTTTTGTATTCTAAATTATTTGCACGGACAAACATTTTGTCTGGCTTCGGGAAGAAAGCTACACAAAACAACCCAAAAAAATTCAATGGTGAGCAAATGATAGTATGTAGTATCAATTTCATACCAACATCAATCAATTCTGTGTTTCCCAAATTGCAACTTCCTTTCAGAGGGGTGCGAATTGTTAAACAAATATTGTTCAGGTTTCCATTAGGCATATACGAGGTAAAAAAAAAACATTTTGCGGGGAACTTTTTAGTAACAAAGAAGTTATAAACAATATTAATAAATTTTGCCCCGTAGCTTCATGAAAACTGCTTAATTTACTCAATATTATCCACTGCAAAATCGTTATTTTGGTCTTTGCAAACATAAAACACGAACAAATGTTAAACCTATTAACAATTTTCATGAATTAGAAGCTAAATAATAACCTACATAGAAGCATTAACTAAACCAACGACATATTTTTTTTTATCATCAGTTGGTTTACTTTCAATTTTTTTTGTAATAAACTGTACTTTAACCGACCCGCTTCAAAGGTTCAAGGGTTTAATTTCTTTTTTGGGCTCTTAGCCTGCTAGAAAGTTTTAATCGCAACAATATATCCTTTGCGGATCTTTTTGTGTATCTTTTCAACACTTGAATTTCTATGAATTTTAGTCCGAACATCCTTCAAACGCTAAAAGAAATTGTGTGTCTAACCCAGAAGCCACACGAGTGAGTACCTGATTTGTTATTAAGTTTGTTCTAGACCTTGACCAAAACTGCCAATTATCACAATTTGTTGCATATTATTTACAATCCTGTTCCACACGTGAAAAATCGGGTAGTTTTTGGCAAAAGAGAGCGCTCACGAGAGAGAAAATCATTTCCCCTTTCTCACAATTTTTGTTCAAGAAATTTCGTTGGCCAGAAATCGGCAGGTTTGTGTTCTGTCAAAAAAATGTCAGTTTAAATTCAAATAACAAAAAAATGAAAATAAAACTCTTGACTGAGGGTTAGGGTTGCCCAAGTGATCCTTTTATATTTATTTTAGTTTTTGTAGTTGTGCTAGGTTGTATTTATTATTATTTTAAGACAAATAATTTGTATAGCATTTATCTTTCGTTTACCAAGTTTTTTTTTTACCAAGAAAAGGATATTATAACTCATGAATTTCGTTTATAAGTTAGTGCTTTTTCACACGAGTGTGAAAATTTTCTTAAATTAAATGGTAAATTTAAGAAAATTGTGTTTCTAAAAACTTGGGAACTTTTTTTGCTTTGGTTATGATTTATTGTAAATTGTGATTTATCATAGATCGGTGGCAACTCTATTCGATTCTGGTTTTGACGTTTAAAAAGTAGCAACAATAATTGTTGCCCACAAAGCGTTTCAAACATTTTTGTCAGTTTTCTTGATAGGATTTCGTCCCTCTCCACAAAATTTGACAGACTGCCCATTATACACAGACAGCTCAACTGGTTTGCCTTTTTCGAAGCCAGATGAAAATCGAGTAGGGCAGCGAGTGAAAGAAATATAAATAGTAATTTGACAGCTTATGTATGCAAACAAGCCGCTAGGGAGTCATCACTCCTGAGGCCTTGGGATAATAGCCGTTTGCTGATACGAAACTTAAAAAATCATGATCAGTTTAAACGCTTTTGTTCTACTTTTTCGTCAGTGTAAGCCGTCACACATCCTCTTATATTGTGGCCAAGATTTCAGCGAAAGAAGTCAAAAGCACTCCATCGATTTTTTTTTTTATAAATTGACTAAGCAAGCGAATACAAAGAATGTCGCTCTTACTTTTTTGACAGAAAGCGTGAAGAATTTTGCTGAAGAATTCCGTTCAGTTTTCTAACATTACTTGATTGCTTCGATCTCTGAGACCATAAAAGCCTAAACTTATAGTTTTGTGACATTACAAAATTAATAGGGCTAGTGCCTATTCATTCACACTTCTGGCTTCTTCTATTGTTCGTCTCCTGTCGATTGATTTTTAACGGGAATAACATGAAGTGTTATACTTGAAAGTTTTGTTTAATTTACATGCATTATATGTACGGATGTATTTATAGAACTCAATTTTTTTTAAATCTTCTATCATTCGAGTACAAAAGTTAGCCCATATTTATGCTTGAAAAAAAAAGCTAAAGTCCCGATTCTAAACCATTTTAATTGACGTCATAATAATTCATTAACTTCTTTTTTTTTTTCAAAAAAACATGAATGGTCTGGCGACCCTATCCCATCGAAGATGAAATAAAAATTGTTCCGCAACGTCTTCACAAGTCTCCACTGGTAATGGCTCAGCAAAATCGTAAGTTTTCAAAAAAAAAAAAAAAAAACAACAACAGATTTTCATTCCATCAATCTTCAACAACCTGACATTTGCATTTTTAACTAATTTTTCATATTCTTTCAAGAAAAAGAGAAAAGATCTCATTTCATGCGTCCAAAAACCGTTACCAAGCATATTACGAATACAAATTTTGCTGATATTGAATTCTCCGATGATGATGATGCTGAAATTATATTCACCAATTCGCGTGGCGAGGCTTTTAATCTTGTCCCTCAGCCGAGTATTAGTAGACCAGTATTATCAAGAGCCAATATAATGCCTTCAATGTCTTCGGCTAAATTGACAAACATTCCATTCAAACAGCGACAACCACCACCCCCACTGATTCAAGCACGTACAGGTAACATTTTGGCTTCGACTATAATGCCTGATTTGCAACCAATACGTCAGCCTATATACTCGTCAATACTCTCAGCATGTACCAATGGATTCGATAGCGCTGCCGCCGCCGCTCCAAAAAGAAACACATCTAAAGAGCCAATCCAGAGGACCACATCACCGTTCCTTTTCAACGGCACCAACAACTATTCGTCCTTCAAAGGTGCCCGTTCGATTATTGCCCAAGAAAATGTTACAAAAGACCAGGAGCAATACAGGGAGCTTTTGCAAAAGTTAATGCCCAATTTGTATGGCATCAAAGGCACCTCCCCAAAAGTTTCGATTCCGACGAAGTCTCGATTGTCAATCAATCGGACAAAAGAACCAGCGACTATCGATTGTGTTGAGAGGACGACGAGAAATCGAAAGGTCTCGGTTGGTGAAAATGCTTTGACTTTAGAACTTTCCGATGATGATGATGATGTGAGCGAAATTATTGACTTGGCCGATGACGAATTGAATATGTTGTCGGCATGTTCGAAACTACAGGAAGATCAAGCCGAATGCACATATGACGTTAAGAAGCGAGCTGCTGAAAAGAAGAAACAACTGTGAGTAAATGATTTCTTGTGTAATTACTGTGTGATTGTTTTAAAATTGTTAAATAGTTCATTGGGTGTTTCGCCACCTGGATCCACTCCGCCCATTAGATTTCATGAGATATCTTGTTATTCATTAATCTCAATTCACTGCCCCATCAACAATTCATAACAGATTCCTTTTTCCTTCCATTTTTTCTGAAAATTTTTTCATGATGTTTCTAAACTATGTATGTATGTTGTCGGTTGATTGCGTCAGCGAGTGCCACTCGGCTAGCGGCTGCGAATTTTTATATTTTTTTTCTTGAGGGTAGCCAACTTTTTTTTAGCGATATTTTCGTAATTATGACTTTGCACATGAGACACGAACAGTAATTTTGACATTTCATTAACATGAGTCGTCGCAGCGAATTGTCAAAAAAAAAAAAAAACAAAGTTAAATGAGTTTTTGAGCTTAAATTTGTGGAATGCGTCCTGATGTTGTGGATTGCCAATTTACGTTTGACAGTTGTTTTTGGTTGTGTAAAAAATGTTGTAGATACGCATTTTTTTGTATTTAAATTTGTTGCTTTGATCATTTATTCACTTCGTCGAAAAGTTGAACCGAAAAAAATTGATATTTGATGTAGAAATTGCTTTAAAAGATTTATTACTATTTACAGGTCGCAGCTCATGTCCAAAGTACTGATGAGCCTACTTTCGTACCTTGGCAAAGCGCCTATTAGAGTTGAGGTCACTATTGAAATAGCGTATATTTTTTTTTAGTAATGTGTTCAAACCTAATACTATTACGATTTGAGGAAGTGTGGTACAACGATTTCATTAGACTCGAAATGAGGAAATTTCGCAAATTACAGAAAATATTTTCATCTTCAATTTCGTTTGATAGCTCATTTCATTTTGAATTTCATCTACTGGCTTGTTTTTGTTTTTTTTTTCTCTTTCTGTTTTGCATACATCGAACTTTGGCATTTTCAATGGATTCTACTTTTAATGGATTCCACTTGGGTGTGTTCGTAAGGTTTTCACAGAATTTCCTATCGAATTTCTTATGGGAAATGAGGTGATTTGGTAATTTTCAACGAAGTTATCTTATTTGTCCTGGAGCCTCATCCCGTAAAATTATCGTTTTGAAGATAACTTTCCAAATTGTCTCCCCTAAACCATACTGTTCTTTGTTAACTTTTTCAAGACATCGCCCAAGGCCTAGTTCGTAGAAAAATAGTTTCCAATGGCTATTCTGAGTTAGGTTGGGGCTTATTCTTGGATTCCATTGGCTTCTCACCAGTGGGAAATCTGTCTTTTTAGTTTCAATGAGAGTCAATCTTCAATGTCCTTATTCCAAATAGAAACCAAAAAAATTTGTTGTCCACAAATATCAAATTGGATAATTTAGTAGTATTCCTGTAGGATCTATAATGCCTGTTAGTAGTTAGTAGGCGCCTTTTTAAAAGCAATCTGAACAAAGGGTACTAGTTAGAAGCAATATAAGGGCAGGAAAGAATTTTTATTGGGATAGTGACCTTGGAAATTAGGTGTTAGTTATCTCGTTCAATCCAGCGTGTGACGTTTATAAAAAAAATTAATGTCTAGAGTGGGGCTCGAATTCACACGTCTATATTAGCTCTAATCTTCCCAATCTAAGCTTATCCTTCTTATCTTCGTTCGGATGGAAACGTACCCAAGTTGTGAACAAGTCATTTAGAGTCTTTCATGCTTCTGCTTCGTCGATTTTTTCCGTGACCAAATCTAGCACTTCTAGCCTTCACATTCAGTTTAATTTGAGAAAAAATTCACTGTTGTTGTTGTTCTTTTAATGATTTTTTGTCAGCTTTCTTTAAACTCCAATAGATTCAGTAGGTTCCTGACCCGTTCTCGCATGAAGTTCATCATTGAAGATAGATATTTTTCGCAGACATCTATTCACGAACGTATCCAGCTTTCTTGTGATATGGATGTGTTTCCAAGTGCTGCATCCATATAATTAGAAGCACGAATTCAACATTTGAGCGAAACAGTCGCGGTTTGGTCCTTAAGCTAATAGAGCTGTTTCTCCATATTTTTGACTGCTTATCTTTAGTTTGGTTCCGAAATCAATAGAGACAATAATCCCACGAAATTGAAAATTCTCCTCCACCTCTACCAGTCCAGAAATATCCACTTGGATAGATGAGGAAGTTCCATGACTGATCCTTTTTGTTGTTGATGCATTCATCTTTACTCAAACGATTTCAGCTTTTCTCTCCACCCTTGTTGTCATTTGGTGGAGATCAATGATCCTATGAAAAAGTAAGCATACGTCGCCCGATAGTCCAGATGTTTTAGGTTTGATTGCAGATTCCACTGAATTCCTCCATTTCCAGTCGACGTGCAATACATCACTTATCACCAACAGGAATAGCATTTGTGACAGTATACAACCTTGCCTAACTTCCCTTTGGATTTCAAATTCCTCTGAAAACCTTCATTAATAATAGTAATTAATTTATCTTGGATGCCTGCCTCCCTGCGCAAGATAATTTCTCTGTTGAGACTGATGAACGGCTTTTCAAAATCTATGAACAGCTGATAAAGCAGGACAATATAGAATTCTTGATGCTTGTTTTGTCCTATTTGTCAATCGCAGGTATGTATATACGTTGATCGTAAAAGGGTTTGAAAAATGTATGTATGTGAAATTTGATCGAGCTCTCTCCCGATTGGATCCTGTTCCAAAAGCTTTTAGGTACCAATTTTTTTTATCTGCATTTATTGTGAAGAGTAGAAGCTCTCCTGTCTTTAATTACAATGCAAACTTTTAGCCCAAAGACAGAAGGCATATTGTTATCTGATAGGAAATTTACAGAAGTTTTATTTACTAACCTCTTTTTATTTATTTTTAAGCGTTCTAGTCTTTTTTGAGTGTACTTTTTGGATTTTTTATGTTTTGTTTATTCTCTGGACTTTTAAAATAGTAAAAGCAGAAAATTTCTTTTGTGTTGGTAAAGTTTTCCAATGTCTCCATCTTTTTTGAAGCTAACTTCATTTGTATTTGCTTAAGGGAGACAGCAATATTCAAAAGTTTCATGTGGAAGTGTTTAACATTCAATAAAAGCTTTCTCACCAATTGCCGTTCTCTTTTTTTATTCGAGAATTGAAATATGTAATGCGGGTTTTTTGTTCAGTTAGAAATTGTTGTTATTTTAACTTGTACTGCCTAGTCACACAGCAGAATGGCTTGATCATGAAGGGCGAGTCATCTTTTGGGTTAAACAAAAAACATAGGCCAGTATTCCATTCGGTTACCGAGAGATCCTCCATCTTATGTGTAACCAACGTTGGTTTGTTTGTTTACACCATCAGCCATTCACGCAAGTATGACTCATTTCTGCCATTGGGTTGTTTTCATTCTACAAATCTATTCCTCTAGAAATTTAAAACCCAAACATAGTGTTTTCCTACCACAACTTAATCTTTTCAATTTTATTTTTCAAATAAATGTATGTTTCTTTATATAACTTTCTTGTTTTGTTTATTTTATTTTCATTTCTAGTCCATATGTTGAGCCAGTGAATACACTAAAAGAGAAATTCGATCTGTCACCAGTTTGTCAAAATGACTGGCTTGAGAATTTTAACCGAAAATGGCAAAAGAAACATCTCGAAGGAAAACAAAAAATTGCTGAGACTGAAAAAGAGTGAGTAAATTAGTTTTGTTGTTTTGCACTTTTTGACATTTGTAATAATATAAATCTGCAACAACACTATTCCATATTGGGTTTGTATTGTACAGACTGAGTGGTCTAACACACAACAATAGCAAGTTAAACAAAACAGGCTCAGCTTCTTTGAAGTTCAATATGGCGTCGTGTAGGATTTTATGTTTTTTGGTATTATTGCTTTTCCCTTCTAATTCAGTAAGAACAAACGTAATTTTAGAGTGGAAGAACGTTCTGCTGAAACCCGTGACAAGGAGAAGGAAATGCAAGAGCGGCTCAAAGAGCTGCAAATTGTCGATCCGGATCTTATAATCATAGATGATTTCCCCGAAGGTGATGAGGAACCAGAATTCCCAGCGATTACTCCAGAACATGAGGCAATCATTAAAGGTGCTCTCTTTGGTGGTCCAGCGGACCAGGTAAGATGTCATATTTTTGTATTTTATACTCTGTGTTCCATAATATTGTACGTTTTGTTTTTTTTTTGCAGATGTTGATATCAAAATTCAATATGTCCATCACCCGCCGCGATATCGCTACTCTATTTGGCAAAACTTGGCTTAACGATGAGGTTATCAACTTCTACATGAATCTCCTCACGGAGCGTGGTGAGAATCGTTACGAAGAAGGCCTGCCAAAGGTCTATGCAATGAACACTTTCTTTGTGCCGAGATTAATGCAGTCAGGTCACAGTGGTGTCCGCCGATGGACCCGAAAAGTGGACATCTTCACATACGATATCCTTCCAGTGCCCGTGCACGTTGGCGGTGTTCATTGGTGCATGGCTATCGTCCATTTGCGGGATCGCAGCATTAAATATTACGACTCGATGGGTACGCCAAATCCGAAGATACTGAGTGCCCTGGAGCAGTATTTGCGAGACGAATCCTTAGACAAGCGAAAGAGACCATTTGACACTTCCGGCTTTCTCGTAGAAAGTGTCAGAGATGTGCCCCAACAGAAGAACGGAAGCGATTGCGGAGTATTCAGTTGCATGTTCGCGGAGTTTATATGCCGGGACCGGGAAATAACGTTCTCACAGCAGAATATGGAGTACTTTAGACATAAAATGATCTTAGAAATAGTACAGGGCCAGCTTATGCAGTAGATAAGTGTAAAAATTCACTTGAGAAAAAAAAAAAAACAACAAAATCACACCTAAATTAATCAAATTGAATGTTCCGAAAGGGGGTAACACAGTGTACCTTCATTAATAAAAAAAAAAAAAACTCATACAATAAAAAACACTGAATGGATCTTATTTATAATCGATAACAAAGAGTGGTATATACCTTTTGTCAAGTTATACCCCTGCCACAACATTTTATTCTTTTCCCCCGCCAAAATACACCCATCACTCGCTCATTATCCACTTCACTTCACCTCAGCAAATCAAACTTAACCAAATCCTCTTATTATTGTATGTCCAACAAAAATGTTTATTTTAATTGAAAATTTCTAAAAAAAAAATTACTTTTTTAAACCCAACTGAAATGCATCTCAATAGTTTTCTTTTTGAATTATGTACGCATATAATAATACATTTAATTTATGAATATAAAATAATAATAAAACAGAAATCTTTATAGAGACATTTCAGGCCACAATTTGTAAGTTAATTTCATGTTCTTATTATAATTATTTTTTTTTTGATAAATTTAAGAAGAACAAGATTTATGATGAAAATAAACTAATTAATAAAACAATAAAATAAAAGGAGATCTTACTGAAAAGAAATTTAAAACAAAAATTTTCTCTAGATATTGCAGATTTGTATGGTCTATAAATTCAAAATCTTCCTTCATACGAGGAATAATTGAAATAAAAGACTTGGTGGATGCGAGAGTATTCTGTCTGACACCATCTGGAAGTTATTATTCGTTATCAACACTCAACAGTCCATGAAATATGCTCACCGGTGCGCGGATAGACAAAATATAAAACTGTTATAAATTGGGATGGCTAGAATCACTTGCGATTAGGTATGACAGTTGATTATACTGTTCATGCTAATTTTTTTTTCATTAGATATGTTTGTTTTTGTGCCTGTTGGTAGATATTTGTTATTTTCAATATTTAAAATGCATTTACCGAGATAATCATCCCTATCACGAGTTCCACCGTAATCGGAATCTTTCCGATTCCCAAAAAAAAGCTATCACAGAATCCGTTCGTAATGGCAATCTGTATGAGATTTTCCGATACGATAGATTCTGTGATACTTTTTTTCGGGATTCGTAACAAGTTTTCGATTACGATGGAATTCGTGATAGGGCTGAATAAGTATAATTGTAGTATCCGGTGGCGTGATGGTTAGTGCGTAGGTCTGTCACGCCGGAAGTCTGGGTTTGATTCCCCAGCCTTGTCCACCTAAAAAATAAATCGGCTACTGCCTCTTGCGAGGATATGACAAATCCTCCAGAGTATCTGTTGTCATGAATAAGTGTCTCTCACCTAAGCCGTTCGGATTCGGCAGAAAATTGTAGGTCCTTTCCACACAGGTTTGGTTGAGAGTTGTAAGTCGATGAAATTTATATTAATAAGGTTAATTGAATTCATCCCTGAAATTCAAGATGCCTTAGTGATGCAAAAGGTTCATGGTAGAAAAGTTTATTTAATGGAGACCTTATGACGTCAAAGTAAATTTGAATTGGCATCTTACTGTTTATTATGTTATACAAAAAGAAACTACCAAAACTTCGTATTTCATTTTAAATACTCAACTTTCTCGATAAAGCCTAAACGTTCAACTTATTAGCAGTCCTCTTTCTAAATCAATCATCGCTATCTTAAATTTGTGATTAATTTAAATATAATACTCAATGAAGACGTCGTCCATTACCTTATTCCACTGATTGCATCTTCATCCGCATAAACATCAGTATCACTGATCTGAAAATGCATCAATTCCATAAATCCACTGCAGCATGATGCGCAATCTTGTCCGGTAGGTATGGATGCAGATGCATACCTATAATAATGTGTATACGCTAATGGTCCAGAGCCCGGCACCTTTCCTATGTGCTTCACAAATTGATTCAATTCCATGAACAAGTAAAGAGAGAGCACCATTTCTTCAATTCCTTGGTTATGGTGTCGTCGGTTTGAAAGCTTGTTCAAGACGTTCCGTTCCGAGGCCACAATGTGTTTAAATTCAATTTAGAATTATTGAATTGTTGATGGGATATCGTGGATCTCGTTGGCGTTTTCGCTTCAAGGTGGCAATTTGAGTAAATTGCCTACAATAAGTCTATTTGTAGTCATCTCTGCGGTCATCATCAGATGCATCTCTATTCATAGTTAGTTCTTCCAGCTGGTAAAGAAGGCCAATAAAAGAGAGACACGGACGATTTGTCGATTTGGAACTTGAAGTGATGATCAGTAATATGGAATGGCTACGGCACTAAATGAAAATGGTGTTGGCAGTTTTGTGTGTAACTAGATTTAATCATTAATTTATAGAGAATGATGTGATGATATTATATTAGGTCAGTCTCAGTTGTTCAATTTAGCATTGAGTTTTTCAATTCTAAATGTCGTCGTCCGTTGCTGCATTGTTAAAAAAATGGAAGTGACTCTAGAAATGCCAATTTTTAACAGTTTTGTTTACTGAAGTGAGTAGGTACTGTTAACGCGGCCCGCAGGGCCTGGGCTCTCCCCCAGTGGATATTCTTTTTTATTTTTTTTGTGAAAAACTGTTATAACTATTATAAATTGGCATTTTTGTAGTCTCGTTAGTTAAATACATGTTTTTTTTTGTACATTCTAGTTTTGCAGTAAACCGTTTTTGGCTTTTGCTTATGAAAATATGGCAGTTTGATTCTTTTGAATTCCTTTTTGTCTTGTCGTTTTTATTTACGACGAGACTAGGTATATGGACATACCCACTACCCAGTCGGACACTCTGTTTTTATTCACAACTCAACAATTTCAGTAATGAAAGCAAGTATGTACATATATACGAAAGACATTACCTCCAAACTTTATTTTATATTTTTTGTTTACACTTGTAGCACTTAGCCGAACTTATTTTTCTTAAATGAATTCATATAGCTACTTACCCAAAAAGAGTTAGCTAAAATAGCTTTTTGTGTGCGGTCTATTTGAAGACAATAAAAATACTTATCAGCGTTTTGTTGCACTCGATAAACTATGTTTTTGCAATCTTGAAAAAAAGAAACAGAATTTCGTTGGATATGAAGTTATAAGGCTATACATCATTGGTTCGGTGCGATATGACCACACGACCACACTAATGGAAAATCGTAGTTTTCCTTTAATCTTTTTAAGTCTTTCTTTCCAGATAACTTCTTTCCGGATCTCGCAACCAGAAATAGCTAATGATGCAAAATAGGTATAGTGAACAAAAGGGTCAAATGTACCTACCTACAATTATATTAAAAAAAAAAAAAAAACAAATTAGTAATTTTTTTACAATACTTAATCCTAAATTCGAGAATTTTTTGATGTGATTTCTGACTCCTGTTCAGCTTATTAAAAAGATCAGTCTAACGGTTTCTTAAATTGTTTGTTCATAAGTTTACAAATGATTTGCATAAGTTGCATCAAAACGCTATAGGCTGTAGGTTGGGTCAAAAGAAGAAAAAAATCGTAAAGGAAAGGTTTATTTCCCTTATTTAAGTGCGTGAATGCAATTAATATTGATTGATTGATTGAAAATGAGAAAAATAAGTATTAAAATCAACAGCAACAATAACAATAACAACACTAAGCCATCATTTTTTTTTTTAATATGAAACATGTTCTTCAGTTTTCTTTTTAAATTAAGTTGTTTTAATGAATAATTTTTTGAGAAATTATTTTTCAAACTCAATATTTTGAAAAAAAAAAAATTAAAGCGTAACCTTATAACGTAGGTACTCTTTTTGTTTTTAATATTCCATGCTCATATTAATTTTATTTGGTGCCTTCCTACATAAAAACCGTATTAAGCATAAAAAAATCCAACAGCCACAAACGCCCTCCCCCCTCGTCCACCAATTTCACCATCTATTTCAAAATGTATAGTTTTAAAATTAATTTTGTCAAAAACCCTATTCATTAAAAACATCTTTCTTGATTTAAAATTAAAATGTAACAGTTGATTTAGAATTATAGCATGATATTGTAAGTGTCTCCGTTGTTTTTTTTATAAACATTTTTCAAAAATGAGCAAGGAGTGGCCGTTACAGTCAATGGCGATCGTTATCGGGCCATGTTGAACGAATTTTTGTTCACAAAATTGAAGAGGAGGATATTGGTAACATTTGGTTTCAACAGGACGGCGCTACGTGCCACACAGCCGAAGCTACACTCGATGTTTTGCGCCATTTTCAAAAAAAAAAGAAGTTATTTGGTGGACCCTTTAATTTTATTTTCTTTCTGAGGTAATTTTTTAAGAAAATTGAATATTTCAAAAAAAAACATACTCTCCCGTTGTTCTTTTTATTATTTTTTTTTTCCTTTATTAGGTACCCGGGTTGGGTACGATATCCCGCTTTTTGTTATCCTCTTTTTTTTTAAATCCCGTATTTTTAATCTTGTTTTTAACTATCCCGCTTTTTTATAATCCCGCTTTTGCAATATTTAAATTAGTATTAAAAAAAAAAAATATGCACGACTTGATCGCACGAACTTGCTCTTGTGGTTTAATATTGTGTGTAACCCCTCATTGAAGATGCATGACGTACCTATATATTTAATGAGAAAATATTGAAAGAGCCAAAAGCACTAAAAAAGTGATTTTTTTGTTTGATTATTTTTTGTTTATAAAAAAATGTTTTTAAAAATTCTTAAATGCATTATTGTTTAAACTATTAAGAAGCATCAGATTGCAAAATTATAAAAAAATCGGTTGAACCATTGCAAAGATATACGCGAACAACCCAAAAATAAGAGCATTTTCTCAAAAAACCTGGAATTCCTAATTCCATAATATGAATTTTTTGAGAAAAACCTGAAATGCAGTTTTCTTACAATTGACTTGGTTATTACAGGTAAGAAGTTTAATCAAAATATTTTTTTTTTTACTCGAAACCAATACTTGTCCTATAGAGCAAGTAAAAAAGTTTTCTAAAACGCGGTAGGTATGCATTTAAAAACTTTTTTTTGGGATTTTTGAAAAACGGGATTTTAAAATGCGGGATTCCGATACGCTCCCTACTCTCCCCTATACCTACAATTTTTGTCTGGTTTCCACCAACAAACATGCTCCATAGCGTTGTGATGCATTTAAGAACATTTGGGTTGCAACAGGGCCCTAATTGCGCAGCTAGTATATATATATATATGTATGTCCGCCGCATTAGGTATGTCACTTCACCGTAATAAAAAAAATTCCCATTTAAGATATAATTTTATTTGTTTGAAAGGATTTCCGTTTAGGGATATTCGTTTTCAAAATTTGTTACTTGTAGGGTAAAATGGGGTAAACACACAATAGATGATAGATTTAAGAAATTCTTTTTTTTTTCTTTGAAAGGTTTTTCGTAAGGGGTATTCTTTTTGACAAGTTTTGTTATTTGTAGGGTGAAATGGGTTAAAAATTCCGATTAAAGATTTATTTTTTTGTTTGAAAGGATATTTTTAGTAGGGCTTAAGGGATATTTTTTTTCTCCAAAATTCGGTATCTATAGGATATGCGATTTCAAAAATGCTTTTTTTTTTAAAGATTATTTTAAGCAAATTGCTATTTATAGAGTGAAATGGGATAAAAACAAGCAAATGGTTTTCGACTACATATAAGTTCTTTCTGTGCTGGAAAAGTAATAAAGGTTGGACTTAGATCATCATATCTTTACAAATTTATCCATTCATAACGTGAATTTGGTTAAAACCCAGAAATAAGTATTGGCAGAAGCTTCAATATTTATTCATATTTTCTTTTATAATTTGTATATGCTAAACGTGCGGAGCCGGGCAGGCCAGCTAAGTTTATTGTAGGTATTCATTTTTATAACAACACAGCTTACGAATTTAAAAATTCAAGTCAAACATCGAACCAACATGTTGTGTTGTGTTCGAAAGCAACTTCAAAAACTTTCGATAAAGTCGAATTGATAAGAAGTAACAACTACAACACACTGCAACACTTAAATCTAGAACCAACCAAACCATCAACAATCCATCGACCATAAAAAGTATCTTCTAAACATAATTATTAACCGCCAAATAGCCTTTCCGTTTCCTTTCCACCACCATCAACTGCCAATGCCAACGATAAAGAAATAAAACCGTCATCGCGTGTAGATGTAGAGCATAGAATTATATGGGAATAGTGTTGTATTTGTGTTGTACTAGCTTTAGCTTCTGGCTTCTGCTGCTCTGTTGCTGTTGGTGCTCTTGCATTCGCATTCGAATCGTCGTTGTCGTCGCGTCGCACGACAAAATAATCTCGCGTTCCGATTCGTTTAAGATTCGTTTATCGAAAGTAAAAATAACAATTTAATTCGCGTGTCTCAATAATGGTTTGAAATTACTTTTTTTTTTATTTTGAAAAATCGTAGATCGACGACCTTCAAATTTACCACCTTCATTGAACATTCATATAACTACCCAAATAAAAACGAACTCCTACTTAAATACTATGACTCTATACTGAGTATAGGTTTTAATGTAATTTACAAGTATCTGCTAGATTCAAGATAGACTCTCTTAATCTTTTGAACAAAACTGAGAATTGTTAATTTTTTTTGATTTTTTTTTTCTTCTCAAATCTCAATCTCAAGACCATCATCTATCCATATGGCACACTCATAGTCGAAGTCGACATCGCTTACTCTCGCTCATTCAAAAGATATTTTTGTTTTTGTTTTCTTAAAAAAGTCGTTAAGCCATTTAGTTAGAGTTGAGATCTCGCGGCGAATAGATGTTCTTTACTTCTGCTGCTGCTGCTAAATCGCTTTATTTAGCAGATTAGTATTTAGTCTTTACTATAGGTACCTTATAGGACTTATACTATCTTTATAGTTAAAAAAAAAAATTTAAGTGCGGTTTTAATTGTGGTGAGATCTTAATAAAGACACCAAGTGAATTCAATCTTACAAAAGAATATACATAAATTAAAAAATTTAAATAAAAAAAAATATTGACAAAAAAGAAAGAAAAAATATTAAAAAAAAAAAGTATCTTTGAGATATTTTTAGAAATTACCTACCTACTTAATTCTTTACATTTTCCATTCATCGGTGTTGATTATATAATTTTGTGTGTTAATGTTAACTTAAACAAAAATAAAAGATATGTACAAAGGGTTTTTTTTTGTTTTTGTGGTGTTTCGTTGCGTTTAAAGAAAACAGAATAAATTCAACGTTGGTATTATTTCGGGTCAAAGTGCGTATGGTATTTATGTATATACTTCTGCAGCCTGCTGCAGTTGAATGCATTATTATTTCATTGTTGTTGGCTTCTTAACATATAAATAGAATGAATTCCCGGTGTCGCGTTGACTTTATTTTATGCTTACACGATCACTTAACACTTAACTGTTGAATTAATGTGTTAAATTGAATTTTTTAAATTGCAATTGTGGTCTTTTTTTGAATTTTTCCAAACAGCTGTGGCTCTTTTTATGCGCTGATAGTCATACCTACATAGATATAACCTTCGTTTTAAAATAAATACTCTATACCCAACCTGATCGCGATCACCATCGATCGGTATTATTGTTGTGGTGTGTTTATTATTTAAAATTTTTTTTTTTTTTTTTGTAAATTTACCTATGTCCTATATGACCATCTGTTGTGTGAAGAAAAAACGTGAAAATTTCAATTTAAAAATAAAATTTTATTCAAAATTTTGCGCGATCGTGAGTGAAGAAAATGAATTAACAAAATAAATAAATAAATTCTGATCACATCGAACTAAATACAACAACGCCAACGACAACCTATATGAGATCACACATCGCACTCTTCAATATTCACCTCAAAGCTATAATACACACACCTACATTAAGAGATGGATTTTTTATTAATTTATTAGCTATTGGCATTGTGTTATTGTGTATATCTACAACTATTAGATACCTATACCTACTCTACTCGAAGAATTACATCATTTAGAATTATTGAAAACTTAAACAAAATTGAGAGCAGCCAGCATCATTTAAGAAAAATCAAGATTCAAGAGCGAAAGGCTGCTCCCACTGCTGCTGCTGCTAGAATTTTATCTTTTGCGGAATATCTTATAACTTAAAAAAAAAAAATAATAGAAGAAAACTCAAATTTTGTAGATAACAATTATGGCAACCTAATTAGACACCAAAAGCATCTTTGAAACGGTTTTTGGAGCGAATCTATCTTACAGCATTTATCTGATTAGAAAATGTTTGCGCTTTGATGAGTATTAATTTATTTTGTTGTGCGGTTTTCTTTTTTGCTGTAGCTGTAGGTACCTACAGTGTTTTGTTTCTTATAATGATGAGATGATGATGTTCTCTATTTTAAACAATCTTATTCGCAGATTAAGATTCTAGAGATGCGAGACTTTTGTGTCTTCATAAATATGAGTAATATTTATACAGTACGGTTCACTTGGTTAGATGTAGGTAGGTAGATATATTTTAAAATTAGTTTTTGAAAAATTACTTGCTTCATTCTCGAGATATGAAAATTATATGAGTTTTCCATATAGGTTGGTTCTATATGTACCTACCAAAAACTGTTTTTAACGATACTGATCAAAATTTGAAGCATATAGTTTCTTAAAAAAGGCGAATTCCTTAAAAGTTCAAAAAAATATTGGACATCAAAATTTTGAAATCAAAAAAAATTATTTTGGATCTCTTACTAAATTTCAATTTTTTGTTTTCCATTTTTTTTTTTGAAAATAAAAACTTGGATGTTTGCGCAATAGTTAGGTTCGACTTGAATAAAATTAAGCTTAAGCTTATAACTTTAAGCTATAGCTATCTAATCTTCTAGTGAAAGGTATGTATTTTAAAAATAGCTATAGATTCATGTAGCTTTAACTTATTTTTCCAGCATAAACTTTAATTTGTGTGATTAAAAATTAGATTAAACTAGAATACTAAAGTAAAAGCTACTAAAATATTAAGATATCTGTACACCTATCTAGAACGCTTTTACTATAATTCATATATTTAGAATACTCATAAGTTAAAATGCGGATATGGCCGAAATTATTGCCAATATGGAAACCTTCGGAAATTAGTGAAGATGACTTTCATGGTTTGTTGCTATTTTCAAAAGAAAATGTGCAGTGTCTTACTGATTACACTTGGAAGAGGATACTCAAAACAGAGCGTTGAAAAAGTTCACTTAACTCAGAGTAGATAATGTAGATATTTTCGAGATATGTAGGTATATCTGAGTGAATCTGGTTTTCAGTTAGTTGTACGGTCAAGCTTTTTTCGGAAGAAGCCTAAGCTGGTTAGTCATAGCTTATATTCTTGTAGTTTAAGCTACATATAGTTCTAGCTTAAGCTTTGTTTTTTGTGTAAAAAAACAAATTACTCTAATGTGATGTGCAAAATAAGAATGAATAATGTATAGGTGTTTCCGATCTGCCGATCCATTCTGACGAACGATTTTAATTTTGTGAAGTGGCTTAGTTCAGTCAGAGTATTGATATGGCTGAGTTCAGCCGATGTCTGAGTTGCTACAGCTCTAGTAAAAAAAATAAACCTTTTAGCTTCATATTTTAAGCAATCGTTTTTATATTCTCAGGTTTCTGCTTAGGTATAGCTTTAGCTTAAACTGTTATTGGGTCTTGTGAATAAAAAAAATAGTAAAAACTTTTTTTGAAGGAAGCTAAAACCAACTATTGTCATAGCTTTTTAGCCAACTAGTCATAGAATTTACTAGCAGCTTAAGCTAGAGAGTTCTAGCTTTGCTGTTTTGTTTCAAATTCGTACGTAATGCCCCAGAAGAGAAATCTGATTCTATATTCTATATATTCTAATATTTAATTAAAACCTCGCACAAGTTTTTAGTAGCTGCTTCATACTTTTCCATTAATTTTGTAATTGTATATACTTATTCTTATATTCCAAGCCTAACCATCTTATAGCATTTACGTGCAAATTCTCGTTCATGGATGCATAAATTGAAGATCCGTGAGTAGTGAACTGGCTCTGGCCACTGGGCGTCCACACTTGTGAATTCTTCGGCTGCATTGCATGTCGCTTGTACATTAAGGCTGTGGAAGCCTTTCCGATTAATGTATTCATCAGAAAATCTTGGGGGTTTGAAGATAGCAATATGGGTGCAGTCTATTGCCCCAAAAGCTCCGGGAAACGTATATTTTTCCACCCATTTTGCATTTTTGATTTCGATTTCTCTGCGACTCGACGGAAATCTAATATGAATGTGAGCCTTTTCCATAATCTTGTTGGCCAAGTGCTTAACAGTCTTGCATGCAGAAGAGCGTTCAACTCCAAGATCTTGTCCTTCACCGCACTGAAATCCAGGTTCACTCAGATATTTCAAAAATATCTACATTCTTTGCTCCGAGGTCAGTGCACCTCCTCTACGCTCTGTTGAATCTTCTAAAAAGTAATCAGAAAGTCACAGAACATTTTCTTTTGAAAACCGAAATAAACTATGAAAATCCTCATCACTAATTTCCAACCGTTCTTTATACAATTTTGGTTTTCTAACGCGTATAAACTCGGCCATATTCGCAATATAACTAAACACAATACTAAAAATAAGAACTAGTCAAAGCATTCTAGACAAGTTAAAAAAAAATCTTGATTTTTTTGTAGCTTAAAAAAAAAATCTTGATTTTTTTGTAGCTTAAACTATAATATTCTAGTTTAAGCTATTTTTATTCACATAAATTGAAGCTAAGGCTGGAAAAACAAGTTAAAACTGAATGAATTTAGCGTTGGTTATTTTAAAATAAAATTTAATTTAATTTTTAAATAGCTAAAAAAGCCATCATTAAGTAGCTAGTTTAAGCTTATTTTATTCACTAAAAATCTAGCTTTTACTTAAAAATCCAAGTTTTAGCTTAAGCTTTTTTTTTATATTCACAAGACCCATTTTATGGACTGATTTTGTTTTACCAAAACTCTTACTTTCTCTACAGGGGAAGCATTGGTTTTATTAGGTATGTGATGAAATTGTGAAATTGTCCTAGACAAATAATCTTGAGATTTTTGTAGCTTTTAAAACAAGCTTAAGCAAACATAAATCTATCGTTGGCTATTTTTAAAAAAAGCCTTAATTACTATATATAGAAGACATCTTTTGCTATATCTAACTTCAGATAGATATAGTTGATTTGAATTCACACAAAACTTAGTTTTTACTTATAAATCAAAGTTTTAGCTTTATCTTTGTTCTATCCCATGCCAATAATATCTCAATTTTTCATAGATAATTTAGAACGAATTTTTAGTTGTAAAATTACCTATAGCTTAAAAATTCTAAACTGGTTTAACTATGAGAGCAATTCGGTGTAACCCAGTCGTGCATTTTACTTTTGTTTGGATTAAACCAATTGGGAGAACACTTCTATGACAAATGCAAAAAGCGTTACCAAAAATTAATTAGATTCCAAGAAAACAAACTTGTTTTTTTGGTTACCTATGTCTAACTTAGATGGCCGCACTGTATCTGAGAGATAGATTGTCTGTGTAGTCATATATAGTATTATTTTCTCCATTACTCGCTCAAATGATTTTGTGACGGTTCGAGAAAACAGGAATTAATTTTGTGTTTTTTTTTTTTTTGCCCCATCTGGTTGTTTAAAATTATTGTAATTAATACTTTTGAAGGTTAAGTGGGTAAATAATATTGACATTGGGATGAATTGTTAGAAAGAAACATAAATAGCGGTTAATATTTGAAATATAGTTCAGTTAAGAACGTGTGCGGGGGACTCAGTAAATATTTGCATTGATAATATTCGCCTATAGGTTACGTGTGAATTTTTATTCACTGCTTTTTGATTGTCAAATTAATGTAGTTATAAAGTTACAAAATAAATAAAGTATCTACCTATCTCCCTTTTTCACCAAATAAGCCAGATTTAAATTAATTTCGAACTTTTTTAAATGAATTGTACATTTTGCGTGTCAGTATTTTTTTGTTGTTCTTATCTTTTTTAAGATAATTTTAGTTTAAAACCAAAAAAAATATATAAGAGCAAGAATGTCTCCATTGTTTGACATATGTGATAAGACTTCGGATTCATAATAATGTATTTAAAAATATAAGTCTATAACTATTTATTCAAAGTCCTGTCGTGGCATATTACTATATGAGAAGAATTTTCTAAGTAGGATCGATAAAAATCTCATTTGTTATAATAACATTTTTTTGCACCTTTCTCCAATATATGTAAGAACAAAAAATTATATTAAAACATTGAATTTAATACATTTTTGCTCCAAATCGGTTAAAATTAAAAAAAAAATGTGTCTTCATACAAAGTTGCCATAATTGTTACAAAATTCTTCAGATTTCATAGTTTTTTTTCTATCACTCCATAATAATAATTTTATGAACAAAATCTTTCATTACAGAGAATCTCTCTTTAAAAAAAAAAAATGTGCCCTAGTGTTAAGAAATTTTTTTTAAATAAAATAAATTAGTAGTAAAATAAACTAACTCTTAAAAAAAAAAACACGAATAAAATAAATACCTCACTTATTATTATAATTCTTAAATAACAATCAGTGTATGAAAAATTCAGCAAAATTATGATTAAAACCGAATTCATAAAAATGGCTTTTTGCCTTTTACAATTTTGTTTGATCTTCACATTGCTACAATCGACTGTGATGGGATTTAATTTGGATTTACCAACATTCATTAAACACAATGGCAATCGGGGATCAATGTTTGGATTTAGTGTGGCATTGTATAAAAGTAACGAAAATGGAGCATCATATCCTTCTAAATGGTGAGTTTTTTTTTTATTTATTTAAAATCTATATTTGCTACAAAACATAAAATATTTCTATAATTTAATAAAATAATAATTTAAACTCTAAAAGTACCTACAACTATACTTATTACTAATTTTGTAGAAATGATAAAAATTTACAATTTTTTTGACCAACATCCACCCGCTCGCTCATAGCATTTTATTTCGATGCAGCTTCTATATTTCGGAAATTAAATTTATTAAATTAATAACTTCTATAAAAATTGAAAAAAAAAAAAAAATGGTGAGACAAATTACCAGAATTATTGCACTTGAATCAAGAACGAATGCGTTTTTGAAACGAAAGCCTCATTTCATGGATCATTAAATAAAAATAAAACAAAAAAAAAAAAAAAGTTTTTCATCATCATTTCATTTATTTATTCACCTCTCAAATTTTTTTTTCTATAGAATAAATTATCCATGAAGTTATTTTTAATCAGAATGCATTTTTTTCTATAGTTTCATAGTTTCACAAAAAATAATGGAAAACCCTTTTATTATAATGCATTCTTCATTATCCGAGTTTGTCCAGTGATATACAGTTTCATGCCATTAGGAACTAATTTAGTTTTTCATATATAAATGTACATAGGTATATTGCTTCTTCCTGCTATAGCTAAAATTCCTTTCAGAGTTTTGTGATTAGCGAAGCGAAACAAAAATTCACAATTTAATGCGGTTACATTCATATATATATAAAGGGAAGAGCCTCAACCTCAAGTCTGAGGAATTAATAATTATAATGGAGTAGGACACGATGCAAGGTGACGGAAGTGACGGGGTTAGGTTATGATGCTATCGAGGTTTGAATGTAACCCCTTTTTTGGTAGAAATATTATACCAGGGGAAGAACATCCGAATTGATAATGAATTTTTTTGTTATGAGTAATTTTAAGCTATAGGCAAAGCCCAAGGAAGAATATTTACATTGATAAGATTTTTGCAGTTAACAAAATTTACTTTCATTTCTCAAAAAAAAAAAAAAAAAAATGATTCACCAACTCCTATACCTACGTAAGTAGTTAGGTTACGGCTGTTGTTCCATTGCAAAAATTTCAGGCCATGAGAACCATAGTGTGGTTCAGCTGATTTTGGCACCTATTTTTTAAAAGTCGAAAACTTGAAGTAATTAGAACAAAAACAGCTTTTTTTTTAAATAATTATATGTATGTTCTTAATTTAGTGAATAGTTTTTTATGTTTCTTTTGCTTCAAAAAGTGAATAGCTTTCTTTTTTTTTTAATCAGTCCTCACTAAAGGGATTTTGACTACCCTTAAAATGTTTGAACACAGTGCGAGCGTTAGGAAAATAGGGAAGGATTTAATAGGAGATACCGATGCACATTGGTTTTGAATTTCTGAATATCAAAATGGGAGGTAGAAATAGAGCCAGACAAAACAATCCACATTCTTGTAGTGCGGCTAAAGAATTAATCTCTTTACTTGACGGTACGTCCGAAATTGGGCTCAAGGATAAACTGATGAGCATTCGTAAAAGCGCTAGTATTACGGTTGAATTGTTTAAGGGGAGGAATGCATCTGGCTATTTTTCACTAGAACACTGCTTGTGGAAGTAGCGATAAAAAAGAGAGAGACATGAAACACTACGGCGCGCGCGGCGGTGTTCCAGAGTTGTATAATTGTTTCTGTTATACTTATATCACCTATCATTTTCAATTAATATTGGTTTTAGCCTTTTTAAAAATATCGAAGTGTTAAATCAGTTGGGCCACTCTGCTTCTCATTGCCTAATTTGAAGTGGTGCAGATTATAGAGTGACAATATCTATTTATTGCTTGGGTGAGCATGGGCATTTCATTCAGTAAATGACATAACAACAGCCATTTGCAACTATATATTGTTTCATTTTCCACTATTCTGAAAAAGTAGATGTATGAAAAACAATGAAAATTGCCTTTTCCTTATTGCCATTACGCCGATTGTCATTGGCAACTCGTATAGTCGGATTCATCCTCGATTGACAATATTCAAAGCTATTAAAATGAGCGGAGCAGTTTCTTGCGAATGCTGCATGGAATTCAGACAGCAGATTTTGAACAGCGGTGGCCGGCCGGGTATGGCTTTAAAAATTTATTTAAAAATACTATATGGCAGCGGTATTGAAATCGAATAACATTACTCAAAATTCATACATCCAATGAATTCAATCCGCGTGGCCTATAGTTTCATTTTTCAAATCAGTCAAATTTTATTCTTTAAATAGATTTTTGACCGCATTGAAAATAATGTCAAAATAAGTAAAATTTAATTGTTAACCATAACTAAAAAGAAGCACCTCTTATATAAATAGAAATAGATAAAAATGTTAAAAAACAAATTTTATATTTTGGAACATAAACACTGAACAAAAAAAAGTCCTAAAATAAAACATAAACTTAAATGTGCATTTTTCAACATTGTATGCAATATTTTTTTTTTAATTCTTGCGAATATTTTATACTTTATTTACATGAATTCAAATTTTACAATAAAAATTGGAATAAATTATGTCCATCATCCGATTTTTAAACATATCCGATTAAAGAATATAAATAAAAAAAAAATCATTAAAAATTGAAGAAATAGTAAAATTATGAAATGGTTGTGTTTTTCAAGAACCATCACTATATACGCATAATAACACAGATTAATAAAAAAAACTCCCCAAACATGGGTAAAATTTTATTCCAAAAATATGAAATTCGCTTCCATCAAACATTATTATTATTTATTGCAAATTACATATTTCTTAAACCTCCACTTTCCCGTTTTCGGTATTTAAGCGGGTGCAAATTAACCCCTTTCCTCACGATTTTCATCGGGCTTTGATCTAATCCAAAGCATCCTAGTTTTTTGTACGCTTATTATTACTCCAGAATCACCCTGTACCTCTCTTACCTATAATTTTAGTGTTTAAAGTGAGGGAATTAAGAGATGTAATAAACGGTGCAGTGCAATAAGACCCGCGGAAATAAGGCCCGCTGGTCAAAATTCTCAAAATAAATGGAAACTACTCCCGCTGGCTTTCTTCCTTTTTTAATTTGGCAACAAAAGCTGCGGGTTTAAATGCCTTTTTCTTGTGGGTTTTTATTCCAATTATAAATGGAAATAAAACTCATCCAAAGAAATCAGGGTACACGAGCGCTCATAAAACGCTCTCAGCTCATATATTTTGACCACGAGCGTACGCAGGTTTCAAAGGATCAAAGGCTCACGAGTGCGAGCGCAAAAACTCAATAGGGAAGCGCATGTTCATGGCTCGCGGGCGAGTGTGGGCGGTTGGATTGGGTAATGGGTTTTCCTTTTTCCAATACAATATAGTACACCATGCGTTTATGATATAGTTATGGCCTAATCGGTTATTTTGGAATAACTGTTATAACAGTTACAATTATTTCATGGTTACAATTATTCTTACCTGTTATTGAGTAACGGTTATTTTTAATCTTGAATTTCAAAATCGTAAACTGGCCATAAACGATCAAGCAATGTGATGGCTTGTGGGTTTTCGAGTTGTTGGAAATGAAAACAGATAACAATATCTAAAAAATACGAAAATTAGTTACAAAGGACAAAGGTCAATAAGAGTTGATAGTTGAATCGAAATATTCTCTATACTTCAAAATATAATTCGTCCCCTATCTAACATACCAGCAACTGTCAAATTTCATTGAAAAATGGCTGCCATGACGACGGATTAAAAAACCTCTGAAAACTCCAAAAATGTTTGCATTTTATTTTTTGCTTGAAAATGAAGGTATGTAAGACATTTTTCATGAAATTAATTCTTTAATAAATATAACTAGCATTACAAATAAAAAGCGCTAAATTGGCTCGCTCGCATCTTATGCTCATGAGTGTGCGGTTTTCCTATCGCACATATAATGAGTGCGCTCTTGACGAGAGCGTTTTGCAATCGCACATAATGAGAGCGCTCTTGACGTGATCGTTTTGAAATCGCACATAATGAGAGCGCTCTTGACGTGAGCGTTTATATAATTCGAACGCTTGCGAGCGCGAACCAAACTAATAGTGCTCACACCTGATGGCTCATGGGCGAGCGAATTTGGTAAGTGCTCATTAGAGCTTGTAGCAAGTGTCACTAGCATTTGTTTTCGTTTTATCTTTATTATTTGGAAAAAAATATCATGGGATTTTTTAGATTAATTACTCGTTTATCCACCCACTTCCGTGTATTAGGTATTTACTGCAATTTCGTTTTTATTGATAAGATTTCTTACTTAACTCCATGTGTTATTTATTTATCATTTTAACCATTTTAAGATAGTTATAATTTCTTAAGTAATGTGTACCTACCTATTCTACTCGTACATGCATGTTATGCAAAAATTAAATAATATTTATATAAAAATAATCTGAAAACTTCGAATCACCCTGTAACGCACGGTTCGATTGCAATTAGTCGAACTAAACAAGAAAAACAAAAAAAAAAAAACTAAAGTAAACATCCGAACGAATTTTCTCAGAGATACTTTGAGTAAACATTTGTTTTGTTTTTTTTTTTTTTTGTTTTCTGTGTTTGTCTGAGCTCCCCGCAAAAGCCATTATGTTGTATTTAATCTTCATCACTTTTTCTTTCATTCGGGGAGTTCAGACTTTATCTCGACAAGCATGCAATGATGGTGGATTGGTCAGCTGATAGTGATCCATGATCTCAACGCGCCAACTACCACAACACCCCCCCCCCCCCCGGTTTGGGTGCACTGTTTGTGCCTCGATTGATTGTGTTAGCTCGTTGCAAGATGCGAATGGAGCTGGACCACAGATCACATAGTATTCGTGAGATTGTTTCGGTGTGTTTTATAAAAAAAAAAATGAAGCTGGAAAAATATTGTTCAAATGTTAAAGGCTATCATCAACCAGGATGATAAATTACTGTAGTTGATGCTATTCCTGTCCGAACGTATTTTTTTTTTTTAAAGAAAAGTTATTTATTAAATTGAAGAGTACAGGCTGGCTATGGGTCTTGTAAAAGTTGATAGGAGAAACGGAAAACAGATAAATGGTCTCAATCGATTTATTAGAGTGTGAAATTTAAATGGGTATAGATTGTTTTAAATTTATTTAATTTTTTTTTATATAGATATTTGAAATAACACAGGGGAAACACAATATTTAAACATTGAATTCAGTAGAAAGGTGAAGATTTCTTAAAGGCTTTTATCAGTTGGGTATTCAACTTTCTATACACTTATACATTATGCAGGGAGAAGAAGCTTTTTGAAAATCAAAAACTTTAAATCGCTGGCACTGCAATTTATCATCTCTTTTTCCCTCATTTGTTTCACCACGGCAACATTAAGGCCCAGTGTTTTAGTTGTGAGTTAAACCTGAGTTAGCTAACTTTATAAGTGAATTAACCCACAGTTAACTGAGAAAGCAGTTTTTCGGTGGAGAATACATGTCGAACGACTAAACAAACTCGGTGGATAGAACATCAAAAGCATCTGTTCAGTTAATCCTGAGTTAACTCACCCAATTTGATGAGTTAACTCGGGTTTAACTTTAATGTAATACTGAAAAACAGGACCTAAGTCACTTAACATCTTTTTTTTTTAATGAAACAACAACAGCTTAAGGGCTTAATAGTCAGTCAAACATCAGATAGTACTTATTCTTCAGATAAAGCAAACAGTTGTTTTTATTTATTCCTCTGATAGTTTACTGAATGTTTAATTTATGATTGAAAAATCGGCTCTAAAGTGTGCTAAGATCAAGTTATGACTGGAGATGTAGATATTTTACGAGTGTCAGTTACCTCGATCATCAGAAACCTTTCCTTATTTCGTATAGCGAATCAATTTTATTTCAATTGAGAAGAGTTCGAGGGGAGTTAAATTAAATCCAGTTAATCAAGTGAGTGAGCAGCAAAAATGAACACGCGTTTTACTTTTGGCCATGTGTGAATTGGATAAAAAACGCGTTAAATTTTATCCGAAAATAAATGTTTCACACTAATAAGGGCAATCTGTACGAATTTGTACTTGGAAACGTCAAAATTTAATCTCGTATAAAATTTAAACTATATCGTTTAATCCAGTTCACACACGGCCTAAGCCCTTAGAATTTTTCCACATTGTCAAAGCTAAAAAAAATATTTTCAAAAGGGAGAGATGACATAGGTACCGAAAAGAAATGTACTAGGAAATGTCAAAAACAAAGAAATACAAGTGGTCTGCTGAAAAAAATATAAAGATTCACGACGAGTTTTGTTATATTGTCCGGAAATGTAAAATTTATAAATGTTAAACGGTAGATCATACTAATTTTCATACACACAATTTTGCTTATCAAAATCGTAGGAGTAGATCGTTTTTGATCAAAATAAGATTTTCCTCAACGGTTTTTAAGTATGTATGGAAGCTACCGCTATTTTTGGTTATAAGAATAATTTTTGTTAAAAGGCTTTTAGATTATGTAAAAAACTACTTTTAAACAAGTTTAATAAAAATCGACTAAGTCAATATGGAAATATTGAGTTTTCAAAGAAAAATTTCAAACTTTTTTTAAAAATCCAAAACCATATTTTTTTTAAAAATTATGGTTAACAATACTTTTTCGAAAATATCAATCATTCTTCACAAAAAAATGGATCAAAATCGTTTAAACTATTTTCGAGAAAATCGAAAATATACAAAAAAAAGTACTTTGGGAGGTGCGATTAATAACCAAATTTCTGAAATATTTTTTTTTACTAAAACGCAGCCTATACTTATTAAATTTTACTTGCGGAAAATTTAAGACGATTTAGAATCGTGTTAAAGTATTTTTAGTGTGATGCTAAGTTAAACAGACGATTTTCGAAATTTTAAATGAGTTAGCATCGAATTTCGACTTTAGACATGCCAATTATAACAGTTTTGGTTTATAGAAGTACTGTTTATGCGGCCCCGCAGGGCCAGGGCCCTCCGCCGGTGGGCATACTTCAGGCACACAGAGTTTTTTTTCAAGTTGCACGAAGCGCGTTAACTCACGCCCACTTGAAAACTGTTATAAATTGGCATGTCTCTCGTCTCGTCCATCTTCTTAACATTTTACTAACATTTTATAAACACCAAATGGCAATTTTATCTTTTTAGTACCATATTAACTACATATGTCATTTTGACAATATGAAATGTGAAAAAGGTTTGTTCGCTTACTTTTTTCCACGAACCGTCACTGTTTTAGATGTGTTCAGCTGGAGTTTATTATGAAAACTGGCTTATTCTGATACTATAGTTCAAAATTGTTTAAAACTAAGAATACTTTAGTAAAGTGTTTTAAAGTTAGTAAATTGTTAACTAGAAGATATCATGCTAACATCGTAACACCAGGCTGTTTAAAATTTTGCGCCACTGATTTTTGTTTTTTTTTTTTTTAAATCTAAAGACAATTTTGAGAAAAATAAGATTTCCCTTTTTGACCGAAACATTTAAAGCAAGAGTTTAAAGAACGTCGACCCGTCCGTTAAGGTTGGTGCCGAACAGGCAGACTGACATTTTTGAGGGACACACTTTTTTCACCATCCCTATCATCGTAATGTCAAATTTGATCAAAATTTCGAATTCTATTTTTGCCTTTTTATAAAAATAAGTAAGTGTACAAACTTGTAAGGCCTTTCTGCTTCTCATGGCCTGAATTAAGATCGACCAATAAAAGATTGACTTAAGGTTTGATAAGCTTTCATGTTCTGAACTATTAGAGTGGCCTTAATTCGCTTTGTCAAAGAGAAATATAAGGCCAATTTTGTCTTATTTCACATAATAAATGGCCCTTTTCATGGCTCTCTTTAATCCTGAATGAATTTTTCTGAATTAATATTTCTATTTTAAAAATTTTGTTATAATCAAGAAGTTCTGGTCTGTGCAAAAAAGGCATTGACCGTTGGGACCAAAATCTTTCTTCGCAATTACAAAATAATTTTTGACTCTCAAAATTTGTTTCGCGAATTTTCTTCCAGTACCTACCTATCTTCTTCAGCAAACCGATCATTTCGCAAAAATTCTCTCGCTGATGTTCAGTTCATATCACTTTTTATTATGTGGGAAAATTTAATTTTCCTTGCTGCTTATACCAATATTGTTATCTCGCATTAAAATTAAACCATTTTTGTGCCCATTTATCTCCATTTATCACAACGAAAAGGAGAAGTTCTTCATCGCTTCCTTCTGTGATAAATTCTTACTTTACCCAACATAAGGTCTGTCAGACTATCCCTTCCTTTTAATCAAAATCACAAGACCCTGACACTAATAAAAAAAAATTAATTGTAAAATATCATATTTCAATATTAAGAAGTCCCTCAAGTGGTGATCTCACACCCGAATCCATCTTCCATGACCACCACCTTCACACCGACTTGAAAAGATAGATATACATACCTAACCCACCCCGTTACCGCACTCATTCACTCAACAAAAACAATAAAGTACCAAATTTAGATCCAAGTGCATGTTCTGCATCTGCATCTGCACTTTTATCTGTCTTGTTCTATCTTACAGCTATAAATATGATTCCGAAGGTTTTATGTTTTTTTTTTTTTGTTTTTGAAAAGTTATTAATGAACTTCAGTTGTCAATTGATGAAGTGCGTCAAAAAATATCACTTAATGATCTCGAATAAAAAAAAAAAAAATAAGAATGTGGATCATAATTTTCAAATGATTTATATGAATTCTCAACTTTTTTTTTTGTTTAAACGGTCTTGATGGAAAATGTAAATCTTGTATTTTATTTTTAAATTTCATTACGTCAGTTTTGCTGTTGTGATACACACACAGGTAAAAAAAAAAAAAATTAAAAAAAAAACCAACAAAAATATTGAAGATGATTCGTCAAAGGCGGGAAGAAAGTTTTGTTTATATCTTTTTTGGTTTCTTACTCAAAATGTGGGAGATCAACCGGCTGCTGCTGTGACTGTATAGGATTGTAGGTAGGTATTAGATTATTATGGTTTTGCTGTTTTTGTATACCATGCACGTAGTGGTTCTAAAAATAGAAAATTTTATATATTTTTTTTTGTTATTTTGTATGAAACATCGAAGAAAAAGAGGCCAAACAAAATTATTGGCTTACCGAAATGGTTATAACGTAAGGCTATATTTTTTTTGTTTTCAAAAAATTATGTATCTACCACTATAGATGTTAGTACGTGTCCTATATTTAGAAAATGCATTAATATTTTTCAGGAGACGTGTAGCAGGAATACACAGATATTTATGTATTTGGATTTCGACTTTTTTTATTTGTTCATGCTCTGATTTTAAAGATAATGTACGTGTTGTTTAGTGTTAGTATTGTAGATGTTGTTGTTGATGATGACTTTGTAGTTATTGTAAGGCTGGACTACTTTTTTCGAGATGCAATGTTTACTGAAATACACAGTGGGGTAGAAATGTGTTATAAGGGGTGTTTTTTTTTCGACGTGTGGTTTTCAATCTGGCAATTCTTTTTTCGGAGTTGATCTTTTTGACAGCTGTCACTTGATTTATGCTCAGTTTGGTTTGCCATTTCATAATAAATAGACTCACTCCTAAACAACGTTTGCAAATCGTGCAAATTTATTACCAAAATAATGGCTTGGAGTATTCTCAAATGATTTCTGCAGAAGCTGTATGGATGAAGAAGAGGAAGAATCGATTCCTCATCTCCTCTGCACATGTCCTGCTCTATCCCAACGACGTAAACTCCATCTCGGCGAATACCACTACAACGATCCTAATGATCTGGTAAATGTTGACGCTTCGTAAGGAGCTCTAAGTGGTTCAACGAATAGGAAGAAAAGTTCCAAGATTCCTGTGGTATCACAATGGACCAACCATGGTCTAAGTGTGTCTAGACTTTGCTCGACAGCCACCTTAACCTAACCTAATGGTGCGGTTCGCGCGACGCATCGCACCCTGCGTCCAATATTCGGTCGAAATAATCGCCCAGCAGAGTCGGTAATTCGGGCAACCATGGATCGGTTTCGCACCACGTTTACTCTAGTGGTTAATGCGCATCCTCAGAGACGTCGTACAGTGCGCACCGAAGACCGAATGAGTCCATCCGCCATTGCGCGCAACAATTGGAGCTGTTAAAAATTGGTCCTCTCGGCTGGAATTTATTTGAGCCAGCCGTGGTGGCCACTTGCCCGAAATCATTTTTAAATTATAATGCCCCTTATCTTTATAATAAAGTTTAATTCTTGGCCATAACATTAAATAATATGCGTTTTATTTCTTCTTGAAAACCACACGTCTAAGAAAACAACTTTTAATTATATCCTTTACTCCCTCAGCCTTAGAAAACGGCCGATATTGACTCAAGCGATTTTAGTAAGTCCTTTCGCAACATTTCACATAAACTAATATTCTGAAAACTGTCTCATCCTCAGCTTTGAACTTGAAATTGATTACTTCTTACCTAAAAAACCATTATTGCAATTCTCGTTTTGGATCTGCCCTCTCCCCTCCGGGATACCCCAAGGCAGCCACTAAGTTCCACTTCTTTTTTATTCTTACCATTAACGATTATGGTCATCAAACATTCCCATATCTTCCTCTATGCCAACCAGGCTTGGTTTTTCAAAAACAAGTTTCTAAGTTTTTAAGTAAGATAAAGAATTAGCCTGCACTTAGCCAAATAAATTGGGGTTTTGTCCCAGAAAAATTAATTACCAAAAACTGAATATTTAATTCTTTGATTTCAAACGATTTAATTTTTAATGTTTTATTTAAAATTTCATGTTTTCTCCATTAGAGCTTTTAGAAATATATTTAGTCTTAAATTTATTTATGTCAATCCCACTATATTTATTTTCAATTCAGTGTATAAGTAGGTATAGGTATTCTAACATTTTTATTCCAATCTTGTCTCCCCTTTTTCTGAAGCGTAACTATTTTAAAAGGAAATTTATATCTGTTTTTGTATTGTAAATGGAATCCACCTTAGACTTGGCTTATCCCAAAATGATTGCTAATTTTAAATCAACTACCAACAGACCATGTAAGGGCCGGCCGTGCCGCTTGCTGATCCCTATTTATCTTCCACTCTCATGCTCCATAATCTCCTTGAATTCCTCATTTTATAGTAGGTATATAGCATCGCAGTCTCTTCAAGATATCCAACATCTATCCTACACTGGAAATACTCGTAGCTACATATATCTTCGTTTATGGAAACTTGCTTGTCAGACACGATCACACCTTTTATTCACAAATTCAAGATGAAAAAAAAAAACATACAAAAACATAAAAAAAATAAAATATAGCTACACAAATAGAAATAACGTCAGAAGAAAAAAAAAAAATAAAAATAAACAAAACATAATGAGGCCTATAGGATACCACAGAAGTCCACAGAAAAAGAGCAAGAGCTAAATTTATATGAAGAAGACAAAAACAAATAAGTCGCAGTCCCAGTTCCATCATAGAGGACCGTACATGGACTTCCATGGTAGTTAGCAATAGTAACACATTTTGTTTGGCTTGGTGATCTATTAAACGTGTGCTGCTTCCCAAAATAAGAAAAACAAACTCATTCGAGCAAAGAACAACATAAGTATATTGAGCTATTGGTATATAAATTGTGTCACTTGACCAAATGTGTAAAGAGTTTCCTCATTCATAAAGCCTTAACTTAACTTAACTCAACTCAACTCATCCCGCCGAGGTCCGTCTGATGGAGCGTATTGTATATGCGATCACCATGTACCATGATCACTTGATTTAGATGAAACCGGCCGGCGGCGCGCCGGCGGATGCAACCATCATAATGTTCTATTTATGTGGTCTTGAATGAAAACTGTCATAGCCACAGTTTGGTCTTGATTCTCTGATAATTTTGTAATAGGGTAAATGAGTTAAGGTGATGTTAATATGGTAGCTTTGATCAAGATCTCGATTTTTGTTTTGCTTCTACTACTACTTTTGGTGGAGGTTTGTACAACTTGCCACTCACACTTTGTCATTTTTGTGACTTACCTACTCTAGAGGTCTAAAGGGTTTTCTTTTTAGTTTTGGCAGGCTACTATATAGGTCATAGCAAAAGGGTGTTGTATTATGTTATCTCTTCCTCTTCCTTTTAGCCTTAACTCTTTAGTTATACTTTGTAATTCTTTTGAAAAGATTACACTCCCGGAGTGCTTTACTGGTGTGCCTCCACACAATCTCCACACAATCCGTCAGTCCCCTCCCGATAACGAACAAGGCTTCTTCAAAATTCAACTACAGTCTTTTATCATGTAATTACTTGTAAATCAGAGTATTTATTTGGAAATGTTGCACTTGTGCCCCTGCAACGGCTTTAGATTGCATTTTTATGACTTTCATTGGAATTAACATAAATACGAACAGGGCGAGAGTACAAATCTTGAGACAGAATGTAGGTATCTTCTATCTGAGTTGTGAACTTTCACCCGAACAGCCACATAATAGTGCATTGTCTTTTGTGTGTGGGTGACGACGAATGATTAACCATAATGGGCGGAGGGATATTTTATACTTGCCGGGCCGTACCCTATCCAGGTCTACGGCCCAGCCTAATGATGAAGATAGTTTTATTTTTAGTATTTTTTTTTAACTCTATTGATAGTTTTTTTTTTGTTCTATGTATATAGATAGAGATACGCATTTTAAAGGGAAACTGATTGAAATACAAAGATCACCAGAGAGTATCATTTTCATGGTGTTGAAGATTTGATGGGTTCGGTTTCAATATTTGTTTGTTGCGTTGCGGTGTTTGTTTATGTTGTTGTGCTGGATAATACTTAATTTACTTAAGATCTTAGATCGAGGTCGAAAATACAATCGTGATTGTATGGATATACCTATAGGGAAGAATCAAAATACTCTTTTGATAATGACAATGGGTTTTCGTGGGTGGATTTTAGGGTTCGTTGTGATAATTTCTATAATTATTTTTAAGGTCCATTGACAATTCTATAATGACATTTGTATGATAATGTGTGTGTTTTTATTCGAGCTGAGGTGTTGATAAATTTATTTTGTTTTGTGTTAATTGGATGAGGCATATATAGTATAGATGCGTGATGTATGTAATTCATTTGGGTTTTTAATCAAAGCTATTCGGTTCTATCGATCTACATATTTCTTAAAAATGTCAACCTAATACTGGAAACGGGAAGTTTATTGATTCAGAAAATTTCAAATCATTGTTATTTTGTTATCTAGATTAAATTTAAATTCGAAAAAAAGTTAAATAAACTTGTCAAGTAACTTTTCATAGCCAGTTCAGGTTACAGATCTCTGAAATATGAAGACCTTGAAGTAAAATATTTTATTTTAAATTCTCTTAACTTTGTCGTCTCATAAGGAGCTGGCTTACCAGCAAAAACTCATAAATCATCGGTGTTGCAAGAAAATTGTATTTCCTCAAATTTGGCATAGTTTGGGAGTTGTGTAAGCTATAATAATATTGAAAAGTGACCAGAAATTATCCTTAAATAAGGGTGTGCCTCAGAGCTCTGTCTTGGCTCCGAACATCTTCCTTTTATTTATCAACGATCTCCTGTGTTAAACTATCTATACTCAATTGTTAGGCATATTAAACCCTTCTCTGTTTTTCTTAAGCTCGCAGGCTCGCACTGTGTTGTTAATTATAAGGAATATATAAACATTTTAAATAACAAAAACTCCTTAACGCAGTTTATTCTATTCTTCCCTTCATATTATAGTGTATTCAAAAGCGTGCAATTTCTTTATTGTAAGGTTCACTGGGCTTAACAGAATAACGGAAAAGCGTGAAAAAGTGCTATGTAATTTAAATATTTTAGCAAAAAAATGTTTTCTTCGTAAAATTTTGCAATGTAATATTATTGGAACTTTTTTGAAGTAATTTCGTTCAGCTGAAACCCACTTTTGAAGAGCGAAAAAAAGGCGATTTTCAAGTTGCTTCTTTCGAACTGGCCCATACATATGGAAGGTGCGTTGGTCTTTTTTATTAATTGATAACAATTTGATGTTTAATATGATTTCTAACGTCGCGCGTGCGGCGCTGGGAATCTTGGTTTGTTGGCAAATCACGATTAGAGGGATGAAAAATGTTTCCTATCGCGCGATACCTCGATGCGGAAAGGTAGCAACTCCCAGATCAATAATATGCTTTTTCTAGATTACGATAGGGCTGTTAGTTAAGTTGCAAATCGAATAGACAAATTTCACACTTTTGCTTCAAATCTACAACTTCCTTATACGGATTTTTGAAGGTTGTTTTTTGTTGGGTCTTGTGATACCTAGATTGAAAGGTGTAACTTTCTAAATCTTGTTTTGAAAATTGGAACAAAATTGGTCGACACAATCATTAAATATACGCGGGAATAGCCCAAAAATAACTAAAACTCTTGTTTTTAAGAATTTTATTAAAGAATTTTGACTTACTGAATACTGGATTTACAGAATTTTGATCATTCAGAATAACAAATCTTGATCTTATACATGTAGTATGGCAGTATGGGTGAAAGGAAGATACTGATGTCGAATCTGTCTTAAACCACCCATCGAACAACGAACGACGTGGACGCAGTACCATGGATGAAATCTCTGTGTAACGAACGTGGACGTATAGTAAATGGAATGAAGTCCCTTTGTTCATAAATGTTCGATTTTGAATAATAATTAAATAATAATTATTTTTATTTTATTTTTAGAGTGATCCCGGTTGAGCCCCCATTTGTTGGATCTTTTTTCTTAAAATAAAAGATTTAATATTAATATTAAGAATTATTCAAAATCAAACGTTTATGAACAAAGGGACTTCATCAATGGTACTACACGTCCACGTTCGTTATTCGATGGTTGGTTTAAGACTGACTCGTCATTACTATCCCTCTTTCATCTATACTACATGCATACATTATTTGTTAGTACCTACCTTTTTGCAAAAGTAATTAGTTTTATAAACCCGTTTGGAAAAAAATATAGAAAAAGTCGTCGTCGTTCACTGAAAACTCTATAAAACCAACTTTCGCAAAACAGATTAAAAAGAGTATCTACGAGTACCTACACGTCATTTTAATCAAATATAAAAATTGCAATTCGGTGTAACCTCCCTAAGTGCAATGTGTTCCTCTAATTTCAAATTATAAACTCCTCAAATCAAAACATTTTCCATCTATTGTCAGTAAAAAAGTCCCTTTTGTAAATGGAAATACCTCTCAATATAGATTTACTTTATCCAAACACTCAACTTGACTTGACAGATGCGCTGTTGCTGTTGTCGTGTCGTTTGTACACGTCTCATAATGGTCTTATGCAACCCTCATTTAAAGTGGCAAATTCAGCTAATTGCAATCACAATCAATCCAAATATTTATATTATTTAATTGTTCAAATCATCAATCAAATCAAACAAAACAAAATACTCTTTAATTTTATTTTGAAAGTGTCGCATTGGAAATATATTATGTCAAATTGGTGTCACTTCAACCGCATAAAGCACATTAGAAATGTCGTACTCTGATATGTCAGCTCAACATCAGTTTAGTTTCTGTCTGGTAAAAATACAAAAACGTTAGGTATACAAAAAAAAAAAAATTGTATTAATGCCGGGACTCACGGTTAATATGTGTAAACATCTACGTTCGTCCAAGCGCAGTTTTGAGGATTCATATTTGGATCCATATGCGGAAGTCGTCCATACGTTGTTGACTACGTGCACGGATCCGAAACGGAATAGTTTGCTTGAAAGGGGTTCTTCTGATTTTTGTCACTGAACGTACCCAATATCCCGCTGATTTTCGTAACTTAACGTGGTTCATCGTAAGGTGTGACCTCGTAACGTCACGTTGCACAGAGCAATGTCTACGTTCATACTTCACTCTACCACCGGCCTAGATGTTTACACTTAAAAAAAATATCAGAGATATGACGAAATGACAATGTACGCGTTATTGAAGGGATCATAGCTAAAAGACAAAATTGACATTTAAAACTGTCAAAAGAATAATATATGTCTGTCTCTTTTCATAACTAATATAGTCATTCAACTCTTTTCTGCCATTCGTGTGAAAAGATTCACTTTGATTCCACAATTCACAGTGAAATTAGTTTTGAGAATTTTGAAATGGGTGAGAAGCTGAGGTAAACAAATCTTTAAGTTTGCGCAATTTTTGAAAAGTTGATTTGCGTCTTCTCTGAAAATAAATAAAAATGAAAAGAAATATTATTATGAATTGATTCTACAGACATCTAAGGATTCTATCAAAAATCGACAGTTGCTTTCCTATATGCAACAAAAAAACAACAACCTGAACAAAAAACTGACAGATGCAGAAAACCCATTCAATTAGTTCTGAATTCCCTATATTATTAAGATGCAAATGTTATTTCGCACCCGCATTGTTTGTCTAATACAGATGATAAATACATAATCCTGATTTTTATCCGTATCCGTTTCCCTAACAGCCCTCATTTGTATTTCCCTCTGATGTCAGCCTATCCTTATATTTATTTATTTGAACTAAAATGCTTTACTGCATCTGTAAATATAAATGTTATGAGTTACGTAACAAAAACATTGCAAAAAAAGCAAAATTCTCTACGACTTCAACACACCCCATTTCAATAAAATATACTTAAACCCACATATGTATTTTATTCGATTGGTTTTTATTCATTGTTTAAGTTTTGGCAGGGCCAATGCACTTAAGGGTGCGAGAACAGACCTACATATACATACATGAATTGCTAAATGCCTGACTGACTTAACCACACTCGTTATATCACCGCGCCGCGCCGCCGATTGCCAACAGCCGCACTACATATATAAAAGTCCAAGAAATTAGACTCTTGGACGTTCGTTGGAAAAATTAAGTTAAAAAAGAAAAAAAAAAAACGGACCCGTTAACGATGATTGACAAGTCTGTTTAGTAAAGTCGTCGGCGTGTTGTTTTATATATTTCGAAAATTGAAGTCAATTTCGGTGCGTTTGACGTTTAAAAGATGAAATTCTATTGACAGCATTGCGTGTTTCCTCATTGCAAGTAGTTGTTGATAAATCAACTGACAGACATAACTGATCATAGGGGTTGGATTGTTTTAATATTAAAAAAAAAAAAAATTATATTATATGTCTGTTGATGGCATTTTAAGGAGACAAGTGAATCAGAATTCATTGAACCAATGGCACAGTTCTGGGAAAAGTTAATGACTTTTTTTTACTATTTAACTGAATAATTTTAATTTTCAATAAGATGGGCAAAAAGTTTATCCTGCGGGAAAATAATAGGGAGTTCCGAAAATCTAGGAATTTGGCCACTAGATAGTCGTCTTCTGACTATTTAAACCGTAAAATGGGTGGCAACACGCACATCGTTGCCAGAGTAGATTTTTACAATAAAGTTTGTTTTTTTTTATTTTTCTTTTACTGTGTTCACATTGGACTCCCTCAGCACCATTCATTTTGACATCTCTTTGCTGTATCTCACTTCACCTCAGGATGAGAAAGAAATTATAGTCAAGTGAGGCAGGATTAAAAAAAAAATTGACTATCTCTTTCTTATCATGAGATGGAGTGAGATAGAACGAAGATTATGTCAAAATGAATCGCACGCTGTTCACTTCACACTGTAATAGTATTTAAGTGCAAAAGAAAAATTACAGACCGAGAAAACACATGTCACAAAAGAAAACGTCAACAAAAATGTAAAAGTTTTTAACAAATTTAAAAAAATCCTGTCTTTCTTGGCCATCTCTTTCTCACCATGAAGTGGGAGCGAAGAAAAGCACAAAAATGTCAGAGAAATTCGGAAGATTCAGCTTAATGTGAACACCGTCTTACGTGTTATGTGTCTGAAAAAAATAGGTTTAAACAACATGGCCGACATTAATAGTCACAATATCCGTCGCTTGGAAAACCTTTTGGTGTCAAGGATTGTCTTCGCTTTGTCCACAGAACCCATAAAGCCATACTCCGAATCCGAATGACATAAATGTATATCAAGATTCATTTTTATCCGATATTTAATAATCTTTTCCTTAGGGCACATCTCATTAAAATAAAACGGAAACGGCAAGATAAAAAAAAAACGAGAATAAACAGTAATTATAGCAAAATGAAATCTTGCTAAACCACAAATTTCCGCCTCATAATAAGCGATCTACACAACCGCTAGAGAACTTTTTCAAAATAAATTGGTTTGCGGTTTAAATAAAAAACACGTTAAACAACTATTGCGAGTCGATTAACATTTATAAGAATACTTATTGATAATTGTGGAGTGAGATTTGAGAAGAGATTTTCGACCAAACATCAGACGGCACCCATGGTACATATATTGGCCCTTATAGTCAAGCACCTTAGTGAAATTCTCCCTTTATTTCCTCTTATCCGATATACATAACTAGAAAGGAAAGGAGACTAGAGAAATGCTTGTGTATAACAGTTATAACATTTTTTCGACAGTACGAATTATTATAAACCGTCCTTTTTGGCGTTTTTCTTTTTTGGCTCTGAACAAAGCTCTGGAGCAGAGGCTGAGCGATCAGATCAGAGCTCTGAGCAGATTATGATCAGAGTCCTCACTTCCTCAGATTTAATTATGAAACACACTTGAGCACTGAACTGTCATTTCATAGGGAATCCATTTTTTATTCTTAATAATGTGTGAAGTTGGCTTCGCTCAGCGTTTCGCTCGATTTGCTCGGTAATTTTATTCTGAGCTATAGCCCCCAAGGGAAAAAGAAACACACTTTTTAAGCTCTGATATGTTTGAGCTAAAAAAAAATATGAAATGTGTTTTTGACAGTATCTACCATGATCTGTTCTGAGTTAAAAAAGAAAAACGCCAATTGTCACAACAGTTTTTTTACCTCTTTAGCTTTTGTAGTTATCGCGATTTATGTCTATAAAACCAGACTGCACTGAACTTCCACGTGCCACTGTGGACTGCTGCTTAGCATGCGACAAACGGCATGTCGAAATCTCTTTTTTGGGCTTCGCGATCATCGAACTGTAAGTTTTGATTTAAACCTCGATTTTTTGACACCAAATCAATACTTGCCCTAAGGCTAGTAAAAATATTGTTTGCATACATTTGGAGGGTCTGGCCTTGATCTGGAGTCTTGAACAACACTTCAGATTTTGGACGGGGACCTCAGACTTTTTGTATATTAAGGCTGCTCTTTCCTTATTAACCTAAACAAAATTCTCTCTGCTCAAGTGTCTCTTTCTTCCTGAGGACAGAGTAAGTTATTATGTTTGCCTATATTTTTTAAATTTGAAGCGTAATTCACAATGCGGCACGGTGTGGAAACGAGACGTGAGCGTGACGAGAACTCGTTGTAGTTGTCAAACCAATTTCAAACAATGAAAGCATACCTGGATATACACAATGCGGCGTTTCTCGTCGTCACGTCACGCCAAGAATTCGAAAAATTGAAAAAAAAAGACGCGACGTGACGACGATTTTCATTTTTCCTAAGTAATTTACAGATTTTTCACAAGAGATGTAATCAAATTGTGTCTAACAAATAAAGTTATTGATAAATCTATTGTATTGTAAGTTACATATTTTGTTTATATTTTAGTGATTTTTTTTTTACAAAAATGAATTTTTGTCGTAAAAACGCTAGCTGTGAATTGGGCGACGATTTTGTAACTAGAAAAAGATGACAGCGGTTCTCGTTACGCTCACGTCCCGTTTCATCGTCGCATTGTGAATCAGGCTTGATTCAAATATTATTTTCACTCATTTCTATTTCTCCATATGAATTCTTCTTTTCAGCAAGTCCAACCAATATCCCATCATCATAAGCAAATTCAATCCCTGATTAAGTCACTACGGCACAATACTAATTATTGACCGTATATTTTCAAATTAATTTCCTGTCTAATTATCATGCAGAGAATTACCCGTGAATAAAATTTAAACCACTCCGATCAAATCGGGTACCTATAGAAGAGAATCCCTTGCTTTGATGGAGTAGTAGAACGCCCTCATTCATTATTCCCCGCAGATGACCTTTGAAAATATTATGTCTTTTTTTTTCTTTTTTGTTATTCCTAACCATCCATGTCGGGTTTTACACACGAGTACAACAGGCATAATGCACATTTGTTCCACTAAAACTTTTTATGTTTATGAACAGACACACGAGGGAAATATTCCCCTCCCCGTCCGTCGCCAGGACCTTACTCAATCGCAACGCATATGTTGAGGAAACGTCAAACAAAAGTCATCTTCAATACCTACCTATTTCAAGACCACATGTGTGTCAGACATTTCAATTTTTATCCAAAATTAAAAAAAAAAAAAAACAAAACAGAAACGAAAATAATCTGAAGGATATTCGTAAGAAAACAAAACTATATCCTTAAAATCAATTACAATTAGATATGGCACGAAGTGTGCGGTGATGGTATATATCTGATGTGTGTCTAGTATAATCCTTAGGTATAGAAATGCGATCAACATCGAGTCATTCAGATGAAATTTTTTTTATCCTTGAAATCGTGTTGGGAATATCTGAGATAGGTATTGGATTCTCCGGGCGGGCGGCGACAATTCCCAATGCCATTATATTATATGAGCTGATCCCTTACATGTGCGCGACATCCGTTTGGGTATCCGTATCCGTTCGATATTGACTGCGGCAGTCAGTCGTAGGCATATACCGTACTCAAGGCGTTTATGTATTTGAATTACTAATTCAATTTCAAGTGAATCCCAGTAGAGTGCGCAATTGTCTTGGATTCTAGGTATAGGTTTGAAGGGTGCATATAACTGCATAATGCATACATGTATACTTATATGAATTTTCCGATATTACAGTCAAAGACCCAAGAGAACAATTGAGCTCATATACAAAGTCATTAAAAAGTGTTTTACAAGGGGGCGCTATTTGGCGCATACGTTATAGCAGCACAAATAAAGTGAAAAGGGCATGAGAGGATCAGAATTTGGATTTACCCGCGCCCTCTCTTTTATGTTGGTGGTAAATGCATTTTTAGAATTCAACTGTTTAACTTAATATGACGATTGAGGACGACACACACTCGCTCACTCCTCCCTTCTTTGGAAAGTGAGTGTAGGTTGCATAGGTATCAATTTCAATATCACTCCCTTGCTCATGTTTATAGTTTGTGTTTAGGCAATGTTTGCATAGGTGTGTTTGATGGGACTTAAATTTTGATCTTGAGAAAGAACGACCATCGAACAATAGGTATAGAGTTTTTAATGTTTTGTTATTTTTAACTTTGACCAACAATTGGTGTGTTTCTATAAATAACCGTTATATTGAAGGGTAATAATTCAATTTAAAAATGAAACTTCTTCGGTAGGTAGGTACCTAGGGAAAATGATGATTATTCCTATTTTAAAGGAAATTTAAAACTATGGCATCTGCTAGGATGTTTGTCTTCTGAAAACAAAATACCTACAATTTTGTCATTTATTAGTAGAAGCCATAATTTGATTAAATATCAAATCTTTCACCATACTTTTTGTACAATAATTGTAGTATTCCCAACTTGTCCAAGATTGAGGATGAAATTCTTTAAAACCTAAGTAAATATGCGAAAAATAATGGGAATCCGTAATGGTTAAAACAGATGAGCAGCATATCTATATTCATCGATGCATCTATCGCCGCATCCAAAACATAATAATATGCGTATATGTACTTACTATTTAATATTAATGAAAAAAAAACTCAATCACCCCTTTAGCATGACATTTTTCATCACCTCCCAATAATTTGTTTGCACAAAAATGTAGCTTGACATTTAAGCTTTATTTAGATACTTCAATCTTGAAGATCCAAGCTTTAGAAGCCAAGTTATAATTTTTTGAAATGCACGTTTTTCAAGATTTTGTTTCTGTTATATATATATAAATTAAAACAATAACTTTATGGAATATTGTTTTTCAAAATTGTTAAAGTTTTCATAATTTTTTTTGCATTTTAAAAATGAAAACAAAATAATTGACGGCTCTATTGCATTCAGCCTTATTTTGAAATTCACTTTCATGCGAAAGTAAGTCGAATTCGAATAGTTTGTATTTTGAGTTTCGAACGAATCGAAAGTTCACTTTATCAAAAGAAAGTTCAGTTTTTGTTGAAAACTAAGCACATTTTGACTTTCGAATCATTCGAAACAAATGTCATTTATTTGACGTTAAAAATTTTCTGGTGAAAAGATTAAAAAAACATGTGAGCTCAAATATTTTTGTTGAAAAATAAAGAAAATAAAATACTTTTATGAATTATTTGTTGACATTTTGATTAAAGGTCGCATTCCAATTGGACTAAACGGGAGCAGAAAGAAGTTCTCATCAAATTGAAGGAAGAAAATCCGGAGATAGCCAAGTGATTTTCAATCTTGAATGGATTTGATGCATCCATTATCCTTCTCCTCCATATCTGCTCTTCGCCGCCGTCTTCAATTCTTATAAATAAAATAATTGCCATCTGTTTTTCTTGAAAATTAAACAATAAACTCTTGCTCATGAACTAGCAAATAACAATGAGGTACAAGTATTTACAAATAACAAAAAAAATACCGGCGAGGGATTTTACTTTTTTTGTTTTGTTGAAAATTGAAAATTGTGACCAGGTGTGTATAAAGTAAAGAGAGACTTTGAAGTTACATGTTTTTTTTGTTAGTCAATTTTAAACACAATTAAATTGACATGAAAGCTAAAAAAAATCTAGTATTTAACTATTCAAAAGTTTTAAATCTATTTTGTTACTTTTTCATGTCAATAAACTTACAATACTATTTTCTAAATGCTCCCAATTTTTTTTAAATTTCAGTTTTTATTGATGTTTTTTAAATAGTAAACTTTACCGGGCCTTTAACATTACTTATCTTTACTTTATTTTTCTTAAATGAGAACGCATTATTTTGACCATCATTTTTATAAAAACAAAAATTCTTCGAAAAAAACAGCTTGGTCACACTAAATGTCAAAGAGTTGATGTTCATTTTATGCATTCATTCGATAATAAATATTATTCGTTCGATTCTCAAAATATGCAAAGTCCATTCGAATGAATAGATCTATAACTACAACTTTTCTTATGAAAGTCTTGAGATAAGTTTAGAAAGGAAGTAAACCCTCCCTTCTTTACTATTTTTTACTTGCTCTATAGGGCAAGTATTGGTTTCGTGTAAAAAAAAATTTCGAGGTTATAATCAAAACTAACACCACGATATTCGAGAAGTCCGAAAAAGTGGGTTTCGTCATGCCGTCCGTCGGTCTGTGCGTCTGTGCTTCCACTGTAATTTGAGCTAGAGCCTTAATGGGTGGACCGATTTGCATTAAATTTGATACAGAGCATTATTATGTGATTCCCTAGAGGGAAAATTCGAATTTTTTGTTTTAGCTCATCTAGAACGGGTAGCTGCCATACAAATATTTTGGTTTCTCCAAATTTTCTCGAAAACGAATATAACGATTTTGATTAAACTTTGTAGCTGTAATAACCAAGTCAATTGTAAGAAAACTGCATTTCAGGTTTTTCTCAAAAATTCACATTACGGAATTAGTTATTCAACGTTTTTTGAGAAAATGGTCTTATTTTTGGATTATTCGCGTATATCTTTACCATCGTTAGACTGATTTTGTTATAATTTCGTAATATGATGCTTCTCAATAGTATAAGCAATATTGCATTTAAGAATGTTTAAAAAACTTTTTTTTAGAAACAAAAATAATCAAACAAAAAATCAATTTTGTAGTGCTTTTGACTCTTTCAATATTTTCTCGTTAAATATATAGGTACTTCATGCATCTTCAATGAGGGGTTACACACAATATTTAACCACAAGAGCAAGTTCATGCGATTAAGTTGTGCATATTTTTTCTAAGAATATGCTCAAGAAATGATTTCCCAAAGTATTTAAATCAAACTTGGGAACACCCTGTAGAGCTACGAGTTTTGACAAATTCTGATTAATAAAAAAAAAAGTACTTGAAAACACATCCTTTTTATAAGGACGTATACAACTTCTTATAATCAGATATACTTTCTCTCTTACAACAAACACTTGAGTATAATAATTTTTAAAACAAATTGCCTTTTCAACAGCTCTTAACTTGATTATACTTGACGGAAGCCCTTTAACTAGGTACCTACTCTTATACCCAAGAAGCATTTATTTTTAAATTATACAACTCGCAATCATTCCTATAGGTAGGTACTGAAGAATTTAAGAACCCTCTAAATTATTCCCCCCTCTGGCTCCGGATTAATGAAACTTGAACTCATCTTGGCCAATTAACCATATAAGAAAGACCTTGAACCACTTGGTAAGCATTCATATCATGGATGGAGAATCTACATTTTTTTTTTTATACCTAATATTACCCAATCCTTGAATGTGGAGCAAACTTTGAGTTGAATTCCACTTGAAATTTGTTTCTATGCCGCATTAAATAATTCTCATTCTCAATGCTCTTAATTCAATGGCGCACGAGTTTAAATTACTTACCATACCACCAGCCGATGCCACTGCTGCTGCCGAATACATATGCGTATACTCTTATACCTTACTCTCTACCATCAGTTTTATATCACATTTCATTCGAATTTTGTTGTTGTTATTTAAGTTAAATTGAAAAGAAGATATCACAACCATATTGCATCTAATTGACTTAAATAGAATTGAATTGAGAATATTTACATATAGCGTTTTGATTGCAACACATTATTGATCTGAAATACCGCAATAGATAATGTTGCGTCGGAATCGGAATCGGAATTGGATTGGAAAATAAACATCAATAAAAATGGAATTTTTTTTTATTGAAATTTGTGGTTTTATTTTGCAATACGCATTGCAATCAAACAAAGTCTGGAGAATTTATTTTTTCTTCATATTTTCTAATTCGATGCCCATTTTTAAAGTTGAGTAATTTACTAACACAGTTTTAAAGAGAAAATGGCGGTTAACTTTTTGCTATATAAAGAACATTAAACAAATAAATATAAAGTATTTAAGAAACTTTTTTAGGTTTTCAAGTACCTCTATACATAGGTACACATACATAGCGAACAAACGGCGTTTTCTATGGTCATGCTCTTTCAGCTCCTGGGTCAGTTGGATCTTGTACGGGTATAGGCCAAATTCGCGAAATTCTCGAAGTTTAAGTCGGGGAAAGGCCAAGTTCTTGTGAAGCACGGCGAGGAATCGACTGCCTCGGGTCTGAAGTCTGATGTACACTTTCAAGGACCGCAGTGATGTTCTCTGCCGATCTTGACATGCGAATGTTGGATGGTTCATTACCGATCCGGTCGTGTCAAATTTGGCCACGTCTGCCGTAAATAAGACAACCCGCTCTATGTTTGCACTAACGAACACTCATTTTGATAATAAAGTTTTGTCATTTGGACGTGTAGTTCAATGGTGTTACTTGGCATGGTGATTGGGATTATAACTGAATAATAAACAACAAATTGGACAGATGTCACCAAAGAAAAAACATGGCTGCCACAGGCCGTCAAAATCTATCCGCTTCATTTGAAAAACCCTTTACTATCAATCTCTCTCCATTTTGAAGGCAAGTCAAATTATTGAAAATAAGGTTTTTGCCAAAAATTTTTCGACCCTATAAAATTTTAAACAAAATAGACGACTGGATCAAACGAACTTGTTTTAAGCCTATAAGCCAAACTGGATTAAAATTGTGACATTTTTGTTTAAACCGTCAACTCTATGTTTATATTATGAATTTTTGGCAAAACCGGGAACGCAGTTTTTTTTAAAATCAATTTGGACACCGCACAGATAAGAAGTTTAATCAATTTCTTAGGACCTGTTTTCTAATTAAAAAATGCTCTGCACCAAATTTTGCACCTTTGAACAGTGAACGTACAGATATACAGATGTACTTAGTGGCGGTTGTGACGGTATGAGGAAAATCTCTTTTTCATTACTTCTCCATCATCGTAATGTTAAGTTTAATTAGAACCTCGAAACCAATACTTATACCCTTTTGTGGAGGTATAGGTTTTGAGGTTAGTAGTAAAAATATATTTCAGCTCAATCGGGCCTTTAGTTTAGAGTGATTTTAGCAGCTAGCCGGTTTGAAAAATGCCTTTAATTTGTAGTTATGTATATAGATATCGACAGGTTTGTTTTAAAGCCTATAGTACGCAGCTAGAATTTAGTGATGAGATGCATTCTTAATTTATATATGGGGTGTATAAAAACAATATTGTCAATGACGTTATTCCAGGTCTAATCATAGCTAATTATACTACGTAGTTATTATTTATAACCATTCCAATGGGTATGGAAGTTTAAAATCTTCTTAATACCAAATTCCACGACCCAGTCACCTGCACCGTTTTAAAAAAATATTATTCTGTCGATAGATTAGATTAGATTAGATTTAGATTAAATTAGATTTTATTAAAATCATAATGTTCACAATTTTTTTTAATTCGGTTTACAAATCTTTAATGACATTGCATAAGCCGTCTGCCAGATTGACAAGTTTATGATATTTAAACAAAGTACTTAAAAGGTTCACTTAGTGGAATTGCGGCTGTCGAAAAACATAGCTTTGCAGTAGAAAAGCTTGTACGACATGCAGTGGCGATAATCATACTAACCGTCCAACTGACCTAAAAAAAAATGAAATAGAAGACGAAGACAATATGCATTAAACAGAAAAAAAATATTTTATTTTTTTAGATTTGTGAAATTAATCACAAATGTAAGCAATATATTTTTTTAAATATGGCATTGTAAAGGGTCCGCCATCTAACGTTTTTTTTCAACTAGTGCTTATTTCGTGAATGGTAACACTTAGCTCATGTCTGATTTGACAGATAATTAGTTTTATCCTTCCGCTGAACGAATATGGTTGTGTATACGCCTCGCTAAGTGGGCCTGCGATCGACTTAGAGAAGATGCCGATTTTGCCAAAAAAAATCATCTTTTCAGATGAAGCTCATTTTGATCTTGGCGGGTAGTAAACAAGCAAAATTGTCTCATTTGGGGCACAGAAAACCCGCACGCATACATTCAAAAGCCGATACACCCAAAACGAGTCACGTTTTGGTGCGGATTTCGGTCCAGAGGCATAATTGGGCCATTTTTCGAAAATGAGCAAGGAGTGGCCGTTACAGTGAATGGCGATCGTTATCGGGCCATGTTGAACGAATTTTTGTTCACAAAAATTGAAGAGGAGGATATTGGCAACATTTGGTTTCAACAGGACAGCGCTATGTGCCACACAGCCGAAGCTACACACGATGTTTTGCGCCACTTTCAAAAAAAAAGAACTTATTTGGCGGACCCTTGTTGATGTGGAAGACCTTTGGTTGCAACAAGACGGAGCTACATGCCATAAAGCCAACGATTTACAATTACATAGGTACATTATTATTTATTATTCCTATTTCGTACATCTAAAAATAAAAATAAAATAACTCATCAACACGTTTTAAAACATAAAGGGGCGTATTCATAGTGGTTTTCTAAAATCATGTTTTACTAAACTTCAGGTTAAAATCGAATGAATCAACGAATATTATCTGTGTTAATTAAAATATTAGTTTATTGAATTATTCGATTTAAATTTTTGAAAAAGTTAAACCAAAGCAATCAGAATTAGACAAAAAATAATTAAACTAAACTCACCTTTTAACTTAGCAACAGTTTGAAAATCACTACGCTCCAAAGTATTAAGGGATGCAAGGGCTCGTAAGTATAGATTTGTATATCTTAAGTTTGAGTACAATTACAAGTACAATTTCTTTGTATTCTTAACTTTTAAAGGACAAATACAATTCCTTTGTCCTTGTACTTAAAAATTCTAAGTAACATACCGAGATTTGTACTTAGAATTTTTAAGTAGAACAACCATGGAAATTTACTTTTGATTAATAATTTAAAGTAGAATGTATGTGTTCTTAAGTTGAACTTAAGTCACCTATATTTGTCGAAATGAACCTTAAACATTGAAGTTCAACATAAGAACTTATCCGACAGTTTACGCTGGTTAAAAAGTATGTAGAACATAAGCGTTTAAGTAGAACATAAATATGTATGTTTCGTACCAGCAAACGGCTCTTAATAAATTTACCCAGAGCTTGTAGTCCCGTATCTGTCGATACGATACTTACGATACACAAAATAAGCAGGTCTGGATCACACGAACGTATGACATATATCATTATTTTTGGTCCTAAAAGAATTAAAACAAAAGTTTCGGGAAAATGCTGAAAAACACTATAGGTAGATACAGAGTAAATTCAAAGAAAATCGACACACTCATTTAAGCTGTTGCCGTCTTATGCAGAGAGATTCGCGAAAGCCTATTCCCTATGATCGTATTGCTAAGCTTGATCAAAATCCCCTCGAGTTCAATTTTAGTTACGAATGTACAACTTGCCATAGAGTAGGTTCTTTATACATATTTTTTTGAACCGCATGTAAAGAACTGATGTACCTACGAGCGGCTTTCACTTTGTATACAAATCAGTTATTGTTTATAATTACTTACTTACTGGCGCATAGTCTTCAAAAGAGAATCATTTTCCTTTACCATTTCTAAAGAATTTAGGGTGGGCCCTTATTGAATCTACCTTAAATCTTCTCCACACAAACAAAAAAGGCCCGCACTCAGAATTATATTAAAAATTCCGTCACATCCAACCTCAAAAATATAATAACTTATTGATAAGTACAACATTAACTTCCATTTATGCGCCTCCAATAATACACGTCCGATTGAAATTTAAAGAAAAAAAAAACAACAAATAAAACTTATGTCAAGATTTTATGATCAAAACACCGTTTTTAATATCACATAGGTATAGGTATACCGCGACGATCCAATGGAATTTAATTCCCATAGAGTCATTCACCGAATCCCATGATTGTGAGTATACAACTTTGTTTATTCGTACCTAACTGAGGTCTATACGTGTACCGAACCGTATAGCACTTAGACCTGGGTCTCTATACGCGTACCTCAATATGAATTCCCCTCTCTGAGATTACAAAAAAAAATCAACATTGATAAAATGAATTTTCAAAAGGCACAAAATATTCTAACAATACGTTCGTCCACTGTCCAGTATTGACTATGGAATGGAAGCATGCAACGAGGATGCCCGCCGCCGGCCGTTGCACCTGAAATAAACAGAAAAAAAAAAACTACAGATTTATGTGCACCTCGCCTAGATTCGGTGCGATTTGAATTTGTTACCGCTAGTCAGTGGTTTTTTTTTTCTCTGTTTTATACCGTATGGGTAGCTGTACCTACCCAAACCCAACTTTATTCACAAATCGCTTGGCCGAGATCTCGACTTCATTCATGTGCAGCAGTACCGCACCATACCGCCATATCGCCAGCAGCGAATCGACAAAATTTTCATAAATAATTCAGTGTAAGCTTTTGATAGTGGTGCAATTCACGAGTCGAACTTTTCTTGAATGAATATTGCAATCCGGCTTCATCAAATTGTGGCGGGAATTTTAAAATTTCCTCTTGTCATCAGAAAAAATGCGCCGATGACAGTCGCAGTGGTAGTGCATCTATTAGGTATTGCGTGGGGTGAGTTTGCATATGGCGTCGCATCGGCGCGTCAAGTTTTCATATTGGGAAATTCTTTTAATAAAAAATGTGGAATGAATCCTCAAGTGGAATAAATTCTCGTGGGAGTTATTTCCCTGAACCTAGGAAAACAGCTTAAAGATCAACATAAGTATGTGTTTTTTGGTATAAGTGAACTAGAAACCCATTCTTTCCTGGGCCAAACGACAAGATGTAAAAGTTTTCTTAAACACATATTAAATTCGAGATTTCAATTGAGCATGACATTGAGATGAAAGAGATTCAAGTTTGGGTCTCTTCGATAAGCCCCAAAACTGTCAATTTCTACAAATTGAATTCCAATTAATTTTTTGCACATTAAATTTTAAAGAATGTTGGAATAAAATTGTAAGAAATTGACAGTTTTGGGAAGTAAGCGAGAAACTATATGAGTATGAACTCCAATAAGCTTATTGAAGTAATGCAATTCACAGAATAGGTATATCATTAAAACCTAGTTTGTTAATGGAAGATTAAAGTTAAACTTGAGTTTAACTTCCAAAATCCGATTATCTCTGGACCTAAGGTTTGCAAGCTCAATTGTATTCGCCACCACTGCTTCTTTTATTTAAGGTAATAAGATCCCGATTTACAACATTTTACTCTATTCTTCTCACGACTGTGGGAAATTTCCGACACACTGATGTTTGATTAAAATCAATTCTCTTTGACGGACGGGCATCCATACAACAACGTTGGCGGCGAGGCGTCCGTCGCAGCCGTGCGTCCGTCGTCGGCGACAATGTATTTGTTATGTTGTTGAAGGTTTGTGATTTGAATTTAATTTGTTTCTGTATATGTATGTATGTTTGTAGGTACCTACCTGAATTTGTCGTGAAATGGTTTTGGGCACACCCAGTTGATAAACAGACGTCTTACAGACTAAGACTTTTGAGAAAACATTATTGTCGTCGGTCGTCGAGGAAACGAGCCACAACTATAATATATTTGATTTTGTATGTGAGGGTGGACAGAAACGTCTTAAATTGTATGATAATTTTTTGAATAGTAAAAGTAAAACAAAAAAAAAAGTAAAGAGTGAAAAGTGAAGCCTTTGCTCTAATTTATTTATTTATTTATTTTAAGGCTAGTATAGGTGTCGGTATACAGTTAGATAAACCTAGTTTTAACATAAATGTGAAGTGTCGTCTGAACTTATATTTATGTGGATGGATACCAACACATTTCGTGATGAAAATACAAAATTAAAATTCATTGCGAAGCATGTAATCGGTCCGGCAGAAAACCGGCAGAACTCAAAAACTGTCACCTTCTCTGAATAAGCTTAAGGAGATTTTAGAAACCTATGAATTAATGTTTATTTGTTAAAAAATCGGAATGAATACTAATTCAATATGTAGCACATTTTGAAATATTATAGAGGTGTATGGTAAAGAGTTTTTTGTTTAAGTTTTGTTTACTTGTGACGTTTTTCATCCGTATCCACTGACGATATTAGTAGAGGAGCACTAACATTTAGTTAGAACAAAATTGACAATTCAAAAAATTACATAAAATTTTTTAAAAAACTTGTAGGTAAATCCGAAATTTTTGATAAAACTAAATTCAATTTCTTATTTGAGTCTGTAAAATAATTTTCAACTTATACAAAACTTTTCAAAAGTTTATACCTACGTTTTTACTTGCGATATATGTAGGTACTATATCCCGCTTTTTTCTTTTAAGACCAAAAATAACGGTACCTGTGGTACAATATTTTTTGGCCAAAAAAGAAAATCTTATTTTTCTCAGAATCGGCTCCACAGATTTTTTTTTTAAAAAAACTCAAAAAGTTTAAAATAGTTATAAGCTGCCGTTAAATGAAAAAAAGGTTCTGAAAAATGGTTATTAATGGTACCTCCTAGGGAACCATTTTTTTGAATTTCGATTTTCTCTAAAACTGTTCAACAGATTTTGACAATTTTTTTTGTGAAGAAGGATTGTTGTATTCTAAATAGTATGGTGTACCAAAATTTTCAAAAAAATTATTTTTCGATTTTTGAAACACGTTTGAATTTTTTTTTTTTGAAAACTCAATATTTCAAAAATGACTCAATCGATTTTTATGAAACTTGGGTTAAAAAAGTTTTGTAATATGGTCTAACATAATATTAGCAAATGTTCAAAAACCGTTGAGGAAAATTTTTTTTTTCTCAAAAACGACTCCTACGATTTTGATAAAATTTCTTTTGTGTATTGATATTAATACGAACTACTTTTTTAAAATATTAAATTTAGCATTTTAATTTTATTTACAGTACCTCTCATAGAACGGTAATTTTGATTTTCGACTATCTCACTGTCGGGTTCACCGATTAAAATAAAATTTTGTATATAGAAGCTTGTAATCAGTTAAAGTAATATTGTATATCAAAATTTTAAAATAATATATTTTTGGAGTTTTAAAAAAGAATTCAATATTATTTTTTGGAAATTCGATATTTCAAAAACGGGTGAATGATTTTTTTTTAATTCAATTCTTAACTCCACATTAATAAATACTTAAAATTGGCGTACCAATTTTTTTTTCACACATGTTTACAAAATTTTATAAATAAAAATTCATTATTTTTGAAACCGCTCCTACGATTTTTAAAATTTTTTTCACATAAATAGTAAATTAGAATATTTCTATATAAATATAATTCATACCTAATATTTTTATGTCGTTTTCCATTGGACGTCCGGAAGCATCCGAAACTCTTCTAAAACCATTCCATTGGCAAAAATAACTGTCAACCGACGCTTCTGAGAAGAGAATTTCGCTTCTCGATTTGAAATCAGAATCCACTCAAGAAGCACGAATACATTTCAGCTCTAACGTCAGAACAAACTCACCCAAAATAACTATAATCCCCATTCAATTACTCAACTTCATACATTTGTTCTCAAAAGCTTCAAATGCTAAAAGTTCCATAATAAAATCCAAAGAAAAAGCTCTTGAATTTTCTTACAATTGGGAAAGGTAACTCTGTTTGGATGAGCATAATTTCACAATACACACATCGTAGATGACGACGACGACCGCACCCGCACGGCACACGTTCGTTCATCGTCAGTATTAGAGTTGCGCAATTTAGTTCATTTGAGTGATCGATCAATTTAGTTCAAATCCCGCTACTGAACTAGTTCGTTCATTTTTGTTCAATTTAGTTCAAAATAGTTCATTTTACAGAAAAATGCAAATAAAATTAACATCAACATCTTTAGAGGGAAAGAAATTTTTTATACGAAGGTTTTTTTTTTTATTATATCTACAAGACAGCACTATTTAAAGAGTTTTGCCAACTGGGAAGTTCAAGTCCCAGCGAACGTCACGTCAGCGTGTCAATTTCTCGGAATATTTAAATTTAAATGTAGCTATTATGATCTGTCATTGTTATGATTTGACTTTTTTATAGTTTGAGTCTGTGCACACAAATGTTATTGAAAAGAAATCATGTTTACTTAAAGTTTATTTCCTTTGTATGAAAGTTAAACACACCACGACTTCTTTCACACGAGGAAACCTAGTTATCAACAGCAACTATAGGTCGCCCCCAGTCAACAATTTGAAGACATTTTGTGTCTTTGCTTTTCACATTTCGATAACTGTGCGTTCAACTAATAGACTTAAAAAGAAAACTACAAAAAATCTGGCGATTATATTTCCTCCAGCTAAATGTTTCCTCATGTCAAAGAGGACTAAGTGCGCGAGAACTAAATGAACTAGTGAACTTAGTGTGTGAACTAAGTTCACTAGTTCACTTAAGTGAACTAGTTCGTTTGCGAACTACACAAGCCTAGTCTAGTCAGTATCCCTTCAGCAGTGGGATACAGCGGTCATGGTAGGGTGTATGTCTTTTTTTTTAAGAATTACAACAATTCGTATAACTTAAGGCTTAACTACATAAGTCAAAAAGTACTTTTGTACAAAATTAAATTTTTTTTTTCCGCTAGCGCAGTTGTTTTGTGAAAAAGAATATACAATTTTTTTTTTAGACCAAAATTTAAGCTTTCTGCATCATTTTTATAAGTTTTCCAGTCAGAAAAACTATTCCAAAATGAGTTTGAAAATTTTCACTTTTGTACTTTTTCACTTTTTGGGCTTATGTAGTTAAGCTTTTATACGTAAGTCAGTGGCAATAGAGTGAGTATGAGTATAGGTAGATATTTATCTTGCAGGCATATACAAAATAATGAACTAGCAGGGCATTTCACCGACACGACGATTCACGACTACAATGACAAAATTTCAAAGTTGAGTAGAATTAGTTAGCACTGTTCCATTGGATTTCAGAATGAGTGAATCCCCGAGTGAAACCAATGGAAAACGACATTAGTGTACATTAAAATTTCTCTTAAAAATGTTTAACAAGAAATGTCTGTAAGATTCATAGATGTGCTTTATCGCCCATTTGTATTGTATGTTTTGTGTTTTTTGGTAAGCGGCGTTAAATATAGACACCCATTTCTATAGTTAAACTTAAATTTTTAAGTTTAACATAAGCGCTTTATGTATTACTTTTTCCTCAGCGTAAGCTGTCACATAAGCTCTTATGTTGAACACAAATTCTTAAGTTTCGTTTCAGAAAATTGCCCTTATTGAACCAGATCTATAGGCCTTGAAAATGGCAGTCAGTTTTATCATACAAATAAAATTTGTATGGAGAGGAAGGCTTTAGTTAAAAATAATCTGGACTACTAGACCACACAAAAGGATACAAAAATATTTTATTTATTTCTAAAAAGTAAAAATATTCCCCACTAAAAGTGATATAGATAGATTTAACTCCCATGTGAAGTTATTTCCCTTCATCACTATTTTGTGTATCACATTGTATAATTTCTTCGTCATCAAAAATAAATGAAATGCTTTTTTTATGGCAATTTTAATAGTTAATAGCATCACCAGATACATACAATACTAATACCTATTTAAAAAAAAAAAACAAACAACTTTTAAATCATCTTAAATTTAACTAAGAGTTTGACATAGACAATAGACAAACCAAATCATCGCTAGAAGCAGTGTCGTCATTTTTATTTTAAGTAATAATAACAGTGCTCTTGAAAATGCTTATCTCTGAGTCTTTTTAAGTCTGATGTCATTCAAAATTGCATAAACAATATCGAAAATAAATAACCAAAATTCATCTTCACTTTTTTCTCAATTTTGAAATCAATAACAACGCACGAGCGAGTGTTTATTTGTTATCAATTTTGCCCGCATCAGTATAACATTATCTACAAAAATAATAATATTGAGAATTTTACCTTCACCTCTAAGTGAACTGAATTAAATTTCGTAAATAAAAATATATTTTTAGACAAATTTCCTTCGAAATAACACCGGGTCTTATGACTCATAGCAAACACTATATGTACCTAGTTGGTTTGTGTTATTTCTTTTCCTTGAGTTCAAAATACATTATATACATTTTGTACATAGGTGAATAAAGATAAACATTCGAAAAATAATAAATTTTAAAGATATATGTAAATTATTTTCAATTTGGCACTCAGAGTCGAATTGAATCGAATCTTTTGATATTCTTATATTAAAATAACAAAAAAAAAAAATTGGCACTCTTTTAAAAGCGATGAGTCAACAACTAACGCACTCCATCAATTGACAGGCGTGCGTCGCGTCTTTGCCGGGTGTGATCTTTGCAGTTTTTTTTTACTCAAATCCGTTCTGGTGTTCTTAAGCCAACAGAATTCAGTATATATCCGAATCAAGGGCGTATGCAAGGTGAGGAGGGGGAGACAGTAGTATGTTTATTTCAGACTTTAAGGCCCATTTTCTGAAACGAAATTTAAATATTTAAGTTTAATATAAGCGCTTATATGTGACAGTTTACGACGCATCGGTGAAACATTATAAAGATATACATAAACTTTTAAGTAAAATATAAATATTTAAGTTTCAAATTAGCGAACAGCTCTAAAGTGAGAAATATACGTTTCTTAGGGCCAGTTTTCAGTGTTGAGTTTACTCTGAGTTAAACGAAAGTTAGTTAATCCTGCAAATTAATTAAATTCGAGTTAACTCAGAAGCAATTTTTCAATGGAGTATTAACCTAAACTCCTCATCAAAAAATTATCGAAATCAAAGTATGACACGATAGAAATCAACGTTGATTTACCGAAATCGAGATGGCGCCACTATCAATATTATCCTTTTATCCATAGTGTCATACCTCGATTTCAATAAATTTCTGACACTTATCTGGCAAAAAACCTACTATTCAGTTAATCCAGAGTTAACTCTAAATTGACTGAAAAACATGCTTCAGGAGTTAACACGGGTTTAACTCTCGTACTGGAATTTACTGTGAGTTAAACGAGAGTTAGCTAATGCTAAAAGTAAATTATCGCACAGTTAACTGAGGAAGCAGTTTTAAACAAACAAACAAACTCAGTGGATAAAACATCAAAAGCATTTATTCATCAGTTAATCCTAATTTAACTCACCATATTTAATGAGTTAACTCTGGTTTAACTTTAACCTAGCACTGAAAAACTGGACCGTAGTGGTCTTAATTTCACTGCACCTTCAGCATTTAAATAAATACCAGATAACTTACTTCATTTGTTGTCAGGGGCGCCATCTATAAGCTAGCTCATGTCTCTTTACTAACCAATATATATCTTCAACAAATATATTTATCTTAGATAAATGTAAAATTCAGCTGAACTGTGTTATGAATGAGTGTTTGTCCCCTCCCCCTTTCTGATAAAAATACTGTCAACGCTCTTGGTTTTTTTCCTCGGCGGGACGAGGAAGACAAACTATATGAATTATTTTTAGATTAACCATGGATGACGATTACTCATTCACAATCGAATGAAGTAATTGGTGGCGTTGACTTAAGCTATGTCACTTAAAATTCAAACGAAATTTCGACGTTCATCTACAAATATGGAAAAAAATTTAGCATATGGTCAAAAAATTGAATTTAATTTATACAGTTATTTATAGATAGTGTTTGTTTTATTTTTGACGTTTGTAATTTGAATAAAGCCAATCACGTAGATATTCAAATGAAAATCGTGAGTTAATAGCTGAAAATGATGAATGATGATGAGCAAAAGACAAATAAGATGAGATCAAAAGAGATATAAAATGAGTAATTTACGAGAACACCTATTTTCTGAATTGATTAGACATGGACACCTACGTAAGATTTCTAAGTTTGTAAGAATTTTTTTAAACAAAAGTTACAATATGTGATTTCATAAGATGAGTTAAATAAAATATCCGGTAAGCAGTAAATATACGTACAGTTATATGCGGATGACGTTTGATTTCGGATGATGATGCATTGTGATGAATTAAACGGCCCTTATATGGTCCATCCACTGGTGCATAGGTATTAATTAACATTTACGGCGTATTTGAGGTGTCTCTGTCTACCTATATTTACTTACTTACGTTTCAAAGTTTTGATCTCCTTTAAATTTGGTAACAAGAAAAATTATAATTAATGCCACAAATTTGGCTTCAACCTGCAACCAAAGACTTTCTGTCCAACGAGCACAAGAACAAACAAATTGGTTCAAGTATGCTAGTTGTAGAGGCTACATTAAATGAATAAAAAATTAACATTCTATAGGTTTAATTAAATTCAGAAGCATACTAAGGCCCAATTTATTCAATCTAAATTAATTTTTTAAAATGTCATTAAAAATTAGAAATTTATTGAGTTTATAAAACAACATTTGTTCCTTCATTAACTAACTGTTAACTTAACTTAAAACCAGTTTGATTAAAATGGCAAAAACTCATCCTTTCTAGAAGGATTTTTAAAACTAATAGAGGTTTAATAAGGTGTTTCTATTTATTCACTCTCAATTAATTTTGACAGTTTAGTTTTTGTTTGCTTATTTTTCTGTGATCTAGAAGTGGGTAATGGACAAAATTAACTGTCAACGCTAACTGAGATTGAATAAATAGAAGAACCTCATTTAGGGGTTAAATGACATTTAAGTCCAGTTTTTTCATCACGAGGTCAAAGTGAAACCCGAGTTAACTTATCAAATTTGGCGAGTTAACTCAGGATTAACTGAACAGATGCTTTTGATGTTTTATCCACCGAGTTTTTTTAAGTCGTTGCGCATGCATTCTTCACCAAATACTGCTTTCTCAGATCACTGTGAACTGAGTTCTTATAGTTTTTAATGGAGTATGAACAAATTGGCCCTTAGTCTCTCTTTATACAAAATTTAAATAAATTGATATGGGCGAAGTAAAATTTAGAAAAGAAAGCAAAAAGAAGAAATATCTAGAATATAAATTTTGACATTTGTCTGCGTTAGCATTTATTATTAATACCCCGTCTTTGTAGTTCTAGTTCCGCCTGTGGGCTGGTGTCTTCCAGAGTTTTGACATCAAGGAGTATCAATTTAGAATCCGCTTTGGGTTTGTATGACGGCGCGCTTCCTATTGGATCACATCATTAAATAACTGTACTTTAACTATTCGCCCTTTAGGCCAACTGTTTCTGGGACTATTTGGAGATCAACGCCAAATTCTAAAGATTTTGTAGGTGTGAACCATTTAGTGCGTCTGATGGTAAACGTAGGCAAGTATTCTGCCACCAAGCACTTCCAGAACCGATCCACAAACAGCTGTGGAGATAACCCCAACAAAAAGTAGTTTGTCATGAGGACTTAAAGTATTTTTAGTGTCTATCGGAATAACTGTATTTCATGGCCCGTGTGACTTGAAAATATTTTCTATTTCTACAGGATTGGCTAAAAGTCTGTTTCCTGTGTAAAGGGTTAGCCAAAAATACCCAAAGAATATCTTGAACGAAATATACATACAAACCCTCCCTTATTTTAAAAACAATTTCTATTGCAGTCATGATGGTCGGGTGTCATTTCACCTTGATTTTTATAAATTAAGATTTTACAGAATCTAGCATTGTTTTTAGGTGTAAGTTTTAACGAAAAATAATAATAATTAATTTAATGTTTTTTTTTTTAATTTTTTCAGGGTCATTGTTGGGGCGCCAAAGGACAACAACACACTATATCAACCAACAATTGTACAACCTGGTGCCGTTTATAGGTGCGACATCGAACACGATAATCGTTGTCGTGTTGTGGCATTCGATTCACAACGTAAGTTTATAAAATATACAAAACAAAAAAACAACATAACAAAATAAAAGGCTCCTTAAAATGGTTTAATTATAATCTGTATATCAGATGATGATTCTGTTTACATTGTGCCGTTATTATTCTACTATCTATGATACCTGCAGCTTGTTTTCTCTTATCGCTACAACATGATCAACATCCTCTCTAATCTTCGGGAGCCATACCTGTGTAGCATGTGTATTCTGGTACAACAGACTTTTATCAATGAAGAAGATGCTTTTGTTTGTGGCTGCTGGCTGAAAAAAAAAAACGATAAAGATCTTTATCTATCCTTTCTATAATTTTATATCTATACCTACCTGAGCAGAAGCACTTATGTATATACATTACGTGATATGTTAAACAGATGTGTGTGTTGTCACTTTTCTTGAGTGCAAGAACTCCTGGCGAAGGAGGGTTGCCATTTTACTGAAATCACCGTATTGATGTTCTGGAATAAAAAACATAAATAAGCTGCTAGCTTTTTTAAACTTCTTAAAGAACCACAAAAATTCAATATTTTGTTCTTTTAGTTTTATTACTCTAAATACAACGATACTTTTTTGTTGTGTACTGAAAATTTAAGAACGTTTTACCTAAGAGTGTAGTGTGGCAGCACTGTGCAGCGTGCCTGCTGGTGATTCAAAGACGTGTGTCGGTGGTGACAATGCACCGCAGGGAAGTGAATGTAGATCTTTAACTTGTGATAAGATTAATGGTTGAAGATATGCTAGTCCGGCCGGTAAAAAGGTGTTAAGCAGCCAAAAGTGGGCATGTACCAATGATTGTTGAATTCTAAGCCAAGAAAGGTGTCCTTTTGAGTAGTATTGTTATTATTACTAGGGCTAGCATTGTCATCAGATGACATACAATTAATTAAATTCATAAAGAATTATATGAGCGGAAAAAGGATGTTAATGAGTCATTTTATCAAGCAGAGTCTAACCCCGCAGAATATGGTTATAGCATAGCAAGGAATAATGAAATGTATTTATCGCATAAAATATATGAAGGAGAGGCAACGTGTGGTTTTAGCTTAAAGAATATTTTAAGTGTACTTTATAGAATTGAATGGGTTCGTAAAGAGTATTTTTTTTATGAATTTGAATAAATGAACTTCGTTTTCATTGGATTTATGGCTTTTTCATGGTTGTAAATGGTCAAATGTAAAATGCATTTAGGGTACCTATACCTACAATACTAATTAATTTATTTTTTATGATTGAAATAAATAATACCTATTTCGTTTGAGGGTGAAGACATTGTCATTAAAAATAATGGTTATTTTTAACATAGAAAAACTACTCTTTCAAAGAGTATTTATTTTAGTTTTAATTTTTAATAACATGTTTTGCATACGAAAAACTTTCAGAATTACATATCTGTTTTAGTTGTCAACATTAAAAAATAAGTATAACATACAAAAACTCTAAGGCATTGTGTTATTTTATTACATTATAACCGTGTTTTGCTTATAGTGCTCATTTATTACTCAATATATTCGGACATAATACAAAATAAGGAGATCGATTTGTTTTTCATTTACAAACAAAAATAAGCAGCTTGTGAGCAATAGGAAGAACACAGCTTATAATACATACACATACTCTTTACACATGTCTATTATATATGTAGATGATTTGAGTTTTTCATGATTTATAATTAAAATTATTTGTTTTTAAGAAATTTTAAAGTTTGCTTGCCAACTCTTTTGTTTTCATAATGATAGTTAAGTAGATAAAATATTAAAGTTTGATCAATAAATAGCCCGATCATCATTTTGCCTTCAACAATAGAATATGAAGCTTAAGTATAGTACATGAAGTTTAAAGCCTATTTAAATTTGGCTTTCAATTCGACAAAAAATAATTTTAGTAAAGAGCTTTAATTTAAGGTATGTCTTCAGAATTTGGATTATTTTCAATGCAAAAATTGTAAATTATATAAATCAGCACAAAAAAAGGGAGCAAACTCGACTAGTACTGTAGACCATAGCGATTTGAAGAACAAAAAAAGGCTGATATTCGAACGTTTTGTACAAACGTTTTTCTTAGAATCTGTTGTTCTTAAAGAATAATGCATCACAACAAATTTTGTGTGAAATTTAATGAGGTACAATTATAGTATAAGCATTTCTCCAACGAAAAAGTTTTCGAGACATCTAAAACAAAACTGAATTTCGCCCTTTCCGGCACAAATTAAAAGAAGCTTTTCATAATGTATGCTTATTTTTATCGCGTGTTTAAAAATCTATTCGAAAATTTTCGAATGTCAAAACTATTGATAATTATTAGCATAATCGTTTTACTAGGTGCGTCCAAAAAATCTCAGAGATTTAGCTCCGTCAAAAAGTGAGGAAGCCAATCCAAATTTTTTTTTTCCTCAGGATTTTGACATTAAAACTGAGAAATTTTGTCTGTTAATGGAAATGAGATTACTGACGTATCATTTTCTTTAATATGCCTACTGTTTATTGCGAAAAAAAACTACAAATTGCTGTCATGGAATGTCATAAAAATACGACATTAGATTTTATTGACAACGAAAAAATACAGATTTACAGATTCAATTAATAACAAGAAACAATGATTTGTTAGAAAAAAAAAATATACAGCGATGGTGATGCTCTGTTATTTGAAATGTTGGGTATAACAAATGTCAAAAAATTTACCTGTCAAAACAATTTGTATCCATCCGAGAAAATATTAAAAAAAAGGTGAATACCATGTATTTTTTTGCACGGTATGAAAAAATATGACATTCACCTCATCCAAAAATAATTTATTTACATTTTTTAGCAATTGAATTTATTAAATAAGGCCGCACATAACGCACTCTATGGATTGCTTATGCCAAGGCAAATATCTTTCACCTAGGAAATTATACAATATAATGCACATACAGGAAAATTGTTTTGATTTTTTATTTGTAAACTAGACTTAAGACGACAAAGCAAATCCTTAGACCAAAATTCAGATTTTTCGAAGTTTGGCCTTTTTTAGTCTTATTTTTCTGTTCTGTTTGGGTGAAACTTTATTAAATGAATGTATGCCAAGAGTTTGAAGGTAGATCCCAATTAATAACGAATTATTCAACAAATGTGGTAATAAATTATATTAATTTACGTATAGTGGATTGCACTTGCACCCAAAACTGAAAAAAAGTTGGTTTGTTGTTTTGTGTTGCTAACCGATTGAGCCGACTAATGAATGCATACAAAATATTTTTTTAATCTTTAAAATGTTTTTTACGAGTATAGCATTTCAATCATAGGTTAGCCATACAAATATTTTTAAAAATCTGCAGGATATGGGTATAGATAAAAGAAAGTGTTTATTGTGATTTATTTAAACTTTTCTCAATTTCAAATATGATCAATATATCCGTGACTCAACACTTAATAAATGTTGTCAAGCCATGTTTAAATGTACAATCTTTCATAATAATGTAAATTTCAAATATGTAATTACAATTAACCATTAACTTACTAACTAGATATCAATCTTGAAAGCAGTGTTGGGGTCCCTCAAGGTTCTATTTTAGGTCCAATACTATTTTCACTACTCATAAACGAACTCGTTTATTTGTAATAATTGATTGATTGATTTGTGCATAAATATGTATCCCAACTATGTACAACTTTTTATTAAAATCTATTTTGATTCTACCGATTCTGCGATGATCTATATACAAGTCAAACCCATGGTAATTAAACTCACCCTGGCTAAAACGCTGATATTGCCAATTTTACTTAAATCCTGGGAAATTTTTTTAAATAATTGATAGCAGACTTAATGTTTTTCTTACAATAATGTAGCTCGATTTAATTACAACTTGGAAAGACAAGTCATATTTCACAATATTAAAACAAGATTTCTGGATTTTCTTTCGATAATTCACTCAAATTGTATACAATAAAACACCAATCTAGTGCTCCCTGCATCTCGAAGAACATGTGTACTCATTTACAGCCAATATACTCTGGCTTAATATTTGAACATCAATTTTTCGTCTAAGTCTATCGCTTATGGAACTTACTTTCAATTAAATTGAGGCCCAAAACTTAAAAAAAAGAAATTGTTTGCTTCATCTGGCATTGGATCATGTCTAAATATTTTTTTTTTGTAGCTCTTGTAAACTCAGATTCCGGGTCCGTAATTTTATTTTACTGTGTATATTTTTATTTGCATTAAGTATATAAAATTAAAGGTAGTTATATGAGCTTTTCACTAGAGCTAAAAAAAGTATAAGCCATGACTGAATTTTTTGAAATATCCGTGTGGCAAAGACAGCGCAAAAAAATGGCTTTTCTAGAAGACAAAACTTTTCTAGAAGTAACAGCTGTCAAAAAGACCAACTCCGAAAAAAGTATTGCCAGATTGAAAACCACACGTCTTAAAACAACACCCTTTATATCAAAATAAATTTAGTATTATTTTAAAGACTAAACAAATACCTTTCATTTGATATCAATATCAGTTTTCTACGTCAATTTTTTCGCCCGTTATCGACAATTATTTGGAATAAAATCAGAAATCCCTAATCCCTATGAAATCCAATCGGCAACTTCAAGCCCGAATAACTCGACTTTCCCAAGAACGATTTTAAAAACATTTTGCTCGAGTGTTGTACATTCTGGGCCAGAAATATGGGCGATTCCCGTTCACAACTCATATCTCATTTATGTGACCAATTGAGAGATGTTATTCTTTCACTAATTGAACATCTATTTCTTACTCAGAGGCTTCAACTTTACACAACATGTTTAGTGATCTGATTGAATTCTTTTCTATAAAGTACCTTAACCTTTATGCTTTCAACTTTTCGAATAGTCATTTCAGTTATCCACTCAAAACTTGTATGCGGAGAAAATTGTGCACCACATCCGTCTCATATTTCAATTTTTTACGATCATATAGGTACTCCAAATATAAACCTTTGTCTATTGAGAACTAACAAAGCCAATCCATTGACCATTGTATTCCCAAGGAAGATTGAAGACAAACCGAACATCATAAACCAATTTTGTATGGATCTCCTCTTTAAGATTATATTATTTGCAATTTTCTATTCACTGTTTTATTCATGGAATATAAAACATCCGTCTCCATATGCCGACATGAACTTCCTCTATAACAAAATCTCTATGCACAATGTTTACCAGTTAGAAAATCAACCATACAATTCAGATTTTATCATAATTTTCTTCATACCGCAATTATGCAGTGATCGGAAAATCATCTTTTGATCCAGAGTTCGCAACTCGCTCCACTACAATTATACATATCAACAATCGGCAACATATTCAATGTTTACATCAGGTTCGCGCGTTCGTAGTGCCGGAGTGCGAACAGGAGAAAACCATTAAGACTTCTTTAACTGGAATTATTTATGCTTCACGATTCAGTATAAAATTCGTTCTTGTTGATTCTCACATTTTGCACTTATTCAATCAACAACCTTTGATTTGATAAAAAACATCCTTGAAAATTCTTTGAATCAAATAAAATACTTCCTTTGATTTTAGATCTAACGCAGTTTAGTATATCCCCTAGGGCCTGTTTGCATCACACAATTTGCGGCCAGAAATAATGCACCCCTGATGGATATGAATGCTCATCATAAATTTTGTATCCATCGAATAGGTCAAAGGAGTGTTAGACGGGCAGGCAGCTAGCCTGCCTCACTTCAGTGCGGTCTAGACGAGCACACAATAATCATCAAAGTGTTGCAAGTTTCCTGGCACATAAAGTCTCATATCCGCTGCTCGCCGCGGTGAATTCCTTCGCTTTTGCGCTCGCTTTGTGCAATTTTGTTGATCATTATAATGTTGCTAAAGTATCCAATACAACTATACAGCACTGATGGGTGCCTTATACTCCATCAAGCAAGCGGATGCGCAAGCCACTAAACATATTAATGATACGTTTGCAAAAGCAGAAGAAGAGGAAGGAATGCATCAGTCAGAGGGTGTTGTTTCAACTTCAATCCTATTTGTGTATGCAACTGATGGCGTATCTTCAACCAAAAATTCAAACCACAGAGATCATAAAAGATTGGCAAACGTTCATATATTTGTATATGTATATAAAGCAGAGCCCGTATATGACAGAACAAGTGTATATGGTTGCCTTTGTATGCGCCCTTCTGGATAATATGATGGTGCGGTTTTCAACACTTTAACGTCAATTTGGGCTGTCAATGCAATAAACTACTCCGTTAGTTGTTTTTTTGTTTTTTTTCTTTTTCTGCTGTTGTTGTTTTTACTTGAATATCTGACTCGCTTTCTTGATCTTTTGTCAAACTCAAAATCAGAACCGATATGACATGAGCGTGGAATCCAATGACAACTGCAAAATCACTGCATGTCTTCGGAAAGACTTAAACTGAATAGCGCGTCCAAAAATAACTTCAACATTATTACTGCTTTGCACCCGCCACAGCCATGACGCACCGCACACCCCACCCGGCTGGCTAGGGGCTCTGGCATACCACTGAATTGATTGGTGATACCGCGTGTGCACGCAGGAAGTGCACTCTCTCTGACGCATACTTCGTTCCATCCAACCGACTGCATAATATACGCGTACTGGCGTCTTTTGCTTGGGGTTGATTGTTCGTTAATAGTCAAACAACGAACTCTGCAAGTCTGAATCCAGCCTTTGTTTGGTGGGGTTGACGTTATGGTGTGCTCTGTGCGCCATTTCTTTATTTGGCGCATTAACGGGAGGAATTAAAGGGGCTTTATGTATTAAAATGTTGAACTTAACTCACGTGGTTTGTAATGGGTGATTTTTTAAGAGGTTTAGAACTTTTTTTAAAAAAAAAACACAAAAAATTCGAAAAAATGAATGAAATATTTATTTGAATCGATAGTTTGAACCTTGCAATTTAATGTTAAAAGATAATTTCATGCAAATGTTGACCGCGGCTGCGTCTCAGGTAGCCCATCCGCTGAGTCCAATTTTGGCATACTCTTTCACACATATCGGCCGGTATCTCACGAATGAATGCATGGATGTTGGCTTCCAGTGCGTCAATCGAAGCGGGCTTGTCCCTATAGACATTAGCCTTGACATACCCCCACAAAAAATAATCTAATGGTGTTAAATCGCACGATCTAGGCGGCCAATTGACCGGCCCGAAACGTGAAATTAACTGTTCACCAAACTCGCCTCGCAATTGCGCCATTGTTTCGCGTGCTGTGTGGCATGTGGCACCGTCTTGTTGAAACCACATATCATGCAAGTCAAGAACTTCCATTTCGGGCAAAAAAAAGTTTGTTATCATCGCTCGGTAGCGTTCACCATTGACAGTAACGCTGCGATTCGCATCATCTTTGAAGAAATAGGCCCAATAATGCCGCCGGCCCATAAACCGCACCAAACAGTGGCTTTTTCGGGATGCATTGGTAGCTGTTGCAATGCTTCGGGCTGATCTTCACTCCAAATGCGGCAATTTTGCTTATTTACGTACCCATTCAACCAAAAATGAGCCTCATCGCTGAACACAAGCAGCGCGCGATGAACATTTCGAACCGAGCACGAATTTTGATAGTAAAATTCAATAATTTGCAAGCGTTGTTCATTTGTAAGACGATCCATGGTTAAATTGCAAACCAAACTGAAGCTGTTTGACAGTGACACAAGGTACTAAACACACGTCAGCTGTCAAAACCAGTGTTGCCAAAACCAAACCAGCCAAAAAATCACCCGTTATTTATTGCATTGGCAAAATGGGTTTTAGCACACATGGTTACCACTTCGGCATGATTGTAATTTTTTTTTTTTTTTGAAATTTGTAAAAGGTCATCAAATTACTATTATCATATTGAAAAAAAAAAAACAAATTAAATAAGAAAAAATAGATATTACAAAGGTTATAAATGAGCTTCCATTCCAAAAATTTCATGAAAATCGGCAGTCGTTAGCGAAAAAGTCGGAATAAAAAAGAACGACCAAAAAACTGTTTTTGTTGAGAAGAAAATTGTGGTCGATTTTTTAAAAACATCCAATATTTTTTTAATGGTTTTCCAAATTTTTTCCTCTAAAAAACTTTTTATATATTTTTTTAAACCATTAATTTCGATACAAAATTTGATTTTCTACAAAAAGTTATTTAAGTAAAATTATCAAATTCGGCTTGGTTTTAAAGTTATATTAAATAATATTCTTAACAAAAGACCGGTATGATCATTCTATCAGAAACTTTGTGGTATAAGCATGACTACGTCCCAAAAAAATATATTTAAGGCCTGCACTCATGGTTAACGTTTGAAACATCACTGTCGATATTCTTTTATACTTGTATTTGTATCTGTCCAAATTATTCAAAAATGGTGTTGCCCCTTTCCCTTAGGGCAGATCTCATTCTGCTAAAGGTAGACTATACCTACAAAAAATTCTAACAGAGAAATTCAAACTGTTGATAATTTAACAAATTTATCTTTTGCATAACTTTTTTTCAATTTTGGAAGTATATTTTTTTTTGTTAACTTTGGCTGATTTTTTTTTTATCAATAATTGGCAACCATGCTTGATTGAAGCTTGTTCTTGTTTTTTCTCCATAAAAATACCATAGATTTGGAATACGAGAAAAAATTAGTGGCAATCTTGTTTTGACCCTGACAGGTTTTTATTTTGACAGGTTTTAGAAAATTCATCGGTAAGGTACACACAAGTCGCTTGTATATAGAGTCTAAAGGTAGACCAAACACAAACCGACTGCGGTGCGGTGGTTCAACTTATTTCGAACAAGGTAAATTCGCATTTAACATGTAGCATATATACAAACATATGCATAAGTTGAACCTTATTCGGTAGATGGACAAGCATGATGATGTCTTTCGTGCGATTTATTTGTTTGCTATATAAATCGTGAACACAATAATGCTGTTTGGCAACATGTATGTCCTTTTTTGGAGGATAAATGGTTGTTTTTTTTTTATTTTTTTACTATGTGTGCTAAACCGATTATACACTATATTGGTTTAGGAGAGGAGGGCGAAGATGAAGAGTGTGTTGTTTAGTGTTTGTTTATATTTGAGCGATTGTTTGTATGTTCTTCATGGTACGTGATCTGGGAGACACTTTGCTTGGTAAATTTGTTTATAAAATATTTGCTTACACTGTGATACTTGCATATATTATCCTTTATGTATCAACCGCTATTCATTTTAGTTTTTGAAAATATCTTTCGAGGAATAATTATTTAAGATCATAAAAGTTTTAGACCTGTTTGCTGATACGAAAGATAAATATTTAAGTTCAACTTGCACTCTCTAAGGTGCTAGTTTTTACTCAAAATAAGCCATCACATATTAAGTGCTTGTGTTGAAATTAAATTTTTAAATTTCGTTTTCAGTAAATGGGCCTTGAACTACGTTTTTTTTTAGAACAGAAAAAGTGTTTTCATCGAAAAATTCCATAATTTTTTTTGCCATCTCAGTTTAATTTGAACTTAAAAAGCCCCTTAACGGTTTTTTTCTATACTGAGCACGCATTAAAGGGGTTTTGACTACTTTTTACGTGATTATGATCAAGCACAATGTGAGCATTAGGAAAACAAGGAAGGATTTAAAAGGAGATATACTGATGCACTTTCACTTGAGTTCAGAATATCAAAATAGGGGGGGGGGGGGGAGGAAATAGAGCCCAAGGAAAAGCATATCACATTCGTGTTGCACGACTAAAGAAAGAATCTCATTCCATAGAAGGAGATCTCTGACACACATACCATGAAACTATGAAAGCAAATCCCAATCATGGATAGCGGTATGGAGGTAGTTGCCACTTTAATGACAGGGCAGAGCATTCAGTTTCTTAAAGCATTAAATTCTATGTGGTTTTTAATTTCCATTGGACAATGCTGTCAAAATAAGAATTAAATGAGCTTAACACTCGCTATTGTTGTATTTCCACTTCTGAAGAACAAGAGGTGAAAATGAAAAGGCAAAACAATTTATTGATTAAAAGTTAAAGACAAGAGATCATTGAAGAATTTGGGAAAGAGAGTCGGAGACAAAACGGGGCCTTGGGACATGCACCAACTTTATGTTAACAACAGACTTAAAACCATTTAATATGAATTGTATTAATCTGGGCTTAAGATAATTTCTAATACAACCAAAGAGTGATTTGGCGATACCAAATACATATATGCATTTTCGATAAGATAGCTTGATGACAAACTCTATCTCTGTTAAGTGTTTTTGCAATATTAAGAGCAATAATCATAAATATGTATTTCGCAGTGCTGGATTTAGGCTTAGCCCCGTGAAGCCTGGGCCTATTGCGGCAAAATCTTTGGGGGCGCAGAAAAATAATTGATTCTCAAATTGGGCAATAAATGACTTAAGTTTGAACTATCAGAAAAAAAAAATTATTTGCATACTAAAAATTGCAACTAAATGTATCAACATGTGAAATGTCGTTGTGAGCCTACTCAACTTTTATTTAATTAAATTATTTTTTTAAGCGTTTTTTGTTTATATTAGATTCAATAATAAAAACCATAATATATTCACAGGTTTTCCTATTTAAGTTTTAGAAAAAAGATCTGTTTTCAGTTTTTTTTTAACAAAAATAGCAATAGGTACTAGGTACTGAGAAAGAAGAAGAACGAAAACAATAGAAAATTATATTGTTTTTGTTTTTATTTTAGTGGTATTAGCATTGAGCTTATACATTGAGCATTGAGTGTATAAACTCAATGGTATCATTTACTAAATTCCCAAAAAAAATTTTTTCTAAATATCTTATCACAATCTTAATTAAAATTAAATTTTCAAATAAAATATAATTTTTTCTAATGCAAGATATGTTTGAATAAAATATACATTTTTGTAATCCAAAAAATTATTGAATTAAATTTGCATTTTCTTAATGCATACAAATTTCGAGTTAAACTTAGAGCACAGAAAAAGGCTCTGCACGAATGATTAAGAATCAATGCAATTAAAAGAATTTAGTTTAAAAAAAAGGGGGAGGCCGAAGTACTCAACCGGGCCTAGGGCGGCAGAAAACCTAAATCCGCCACTGGTATTTCGTTTTTATATTCTCTTATTTATTGATCGAGTTTTGACATTTTCATGCAAAAAGATTAAAATGGATTTCAATGGGATGTGTTCGTTAAAGATTGGTCAGTAGTTCGTCAAAAAACACCAAATTGTTTCAGAAATTGGTTAACCAAAGAATATTTGTAGTCAATTACTAAATTTCAAGGTAGACTTGTGCCTCAACCAACCAACTACCGTTACACTAAATACTAATTTTAATAAATTAAAAGTAAATGGTCTTTTGTCTAAAATTTTAAATCCCGGAAAGTTCTTGACCGATTGGTTTGAAAATTTGACCTTATCCTTGCATTCTAATTCTGTGTGTGTTTCATATACTTTTTGAAAAAAACAGTGCATCTGTTGGACGTAAAAGCACCACACGCTATGCTGAGATCTTAGCAATCCAATCAGTTATTTATACGCAGGATTCCTCAGCGAAAATTTTCAGATTTGCTGTCAAAATAATGAAGTAACAAAATTTGTATTTAAAATAAAGCTCTGTGTAGGGTGAAATGGAGTATAGATGCATACAAAAATGATATCCAAATTTTGTTCAAATTATGTTTTGTATGAAAGGTAATATTAAGTGGAAACTTTGAGGATCTCTCCAGAGCAAAAGGGTGATATGGGAAAAAACTAAATTAAAATGATATTATTTATAGGGTAAATTGGGTGAAATCGGGAAGATATTTTTTTTTACAGAGCTAAATATTTTTAAAGTTTAAACTTAAAGAAAATCTTTAGGTCTCTATATTTTTTTCAAACGTTAACTCCATAATTATAGCCATTTGTGGTAAAAAATAACAAATACCATATTCTCTAATTGACACGAAATAGTTGGGTATACATTCAGTGCACTTAAAATTTATTTTGATTATTTGAGATTTTTAGTTTATGAATACATTTTTCGATGAAAAAAATTTCTCTGATTAAGAAATCCAGCATCCTCGGGAGTAACTCTTTCTTTTCCACGGATATATCGAATCTATGAATCCACAGCCAACCAAATATTTTGCTCACTTTTTAGCAAAGTCGAATGTGTTGAAAAAAGGACAATTGTATCGACTTTTGCAGCAGTGACTTCCATCTATTTTGGAAGCTAATTTCATTCGTGAAGCCAAAATTTGGAGCAAAACTATGGCGCATCATATGGATAATGAATGTTCATGCGCAACTGAATCGGCTCATGGATGTGCTGCGCTTTGCAGCGCGGCAGTGCCAGTGCCACTAAAATCTCTACTCAAAAAACAATATCATTCATTCATGACTACTAAGTGAATGAATAATAATTATGAATAAGACAAATCAAGATGTCTGCTGTAGTTGATCGCATACCAAATAAATGGTATACGAGTAAAGAGGTACCAACACCGTTTAACAACGGAAATAACATCAAAATAACTCATTTCAATATTAATCAAACAACTTCTGAAAATCAACTCGCATATACTTATGTACACACACAATCTACCTGGCGCTAACTTAATTATAATTCCCAAAACTTGAAAAAATTTAGACTTCAACCAAGCTACCTAATTTTCATGAATAAATATTTTTTGTTTCTCTAAAAAATAATTGCAAGTCCGAAGCATAACTAAAACCGGCTCATTATACGGTCTTATAGAGAGCGAAAATAAATAAGCAATCAAAAAAAGAAACATTTTTTTCAATGTCATATGTATCTTGAAAACTTTATAAGCAGTCATGGGTTTATCTCAACGCAACGCACTTTGCCCAGAGCCCATGCCCACTCATTTTATCTTAAGCCGATAGAGAGACTTTCAATTCATTTCCTTGTGGATGTTATAATGTCTGGTTGCTGATGTAGTATATGATATTCAACAAAAGCGTGGGAATTTAACAACTGCTTTTATAGACTTTTGTGTTTCATAATGCACTTTCTATAGAAGCATAAATAGATAGTCAATGTTAATATGGGTGAACCTGAAAGCTTAAATAAGGGAAATAAATCAGAGTTATACGTATGAGCTAAGTGCACAATTCAACGAGGTAAATCCATATAAATCAACTTTTTCAGCAGCTGCGAAATGATGAAGAAAGACATCATTTCGCAGCTGCCAACATTTATAAATGGTGTTTTTTTTAGAGATATAGAACTTTAAGTTGGCAACACTATTTTAACTGGCGGCCATTATGTCAGCTGTCAAGTGATTTATTTTAAGTTTGGTTTGGCATTTCAACATGAATAGACTGACGCCTGAACAGCGCTTCCAAATTGTGCCCAAATGGGCCCAAAGCAAGACTGCCGTTGATCCCAATTTTCATAAGCGAATTTTGTTTAGCGATAAAGCTCACTTTTGGTTTAATGGATACGTCAATAAACAATACTACCGTATTTTGAGTGATGATAATTTTTAAGTGTACCTATGTTAAGACACCGTTACATCCACAAAAACTGACTGTTTGGTGTGCTTTTATGGTTTGGTGGAATAATTGGTCCCTACTTCTTTAAAAATGATGCTGGCCAGAACGTTTCAGTCAATATGGTGACTGCTATAGAGCCATGATCACTGACTTTTTCGTTCAGCAATTGAACAACCATGATGTGCAAAAGCAACAAAACGGCGCAACATGTCATACAGCTCGTGCCACAATTTATTTATTGAAGGAAACGTTCGGTTACTGCATAGTTTGACGTTTCGGACCAGTGAATTATTGGCCTCCAAAATCGTGCGACTAAACGCCGCTTGACTATTTTCTGTGGGGATATGTAAAGTCGCTAGTCTACGCCGATAAGGCCGAAACGATTGACTACTTGGAGGACAACATTCGACGCGTTATACTGCCACAAATGTTGGAAAAGTCATCGAAAATTGGACCTTCAGATTAGACTAGGTCCGAACCAGCCATGGCGGTCTAATGCCAGAAGATTATCTTTTGAATAAAATGCAAACTAATCTACTCTTTTAAAATCTCCACATCAGAATTATGAGAATCAGCAAGAACGAATTATATGACATTCATCAGAAACACACAAAACAAAAAGTTCTAGTTATTTATAAGTGAAAAGAATATTCATAATTAGTAGAGTTATGGTTAATTTATTATTATTTGATGGAACTTTGAACCCCTTCGTTCAATTTCGAAGCCCTTCTAAAAACCCAAACATCAGGTTAAATATTTATTTCCCTTTGAGCATATATAATTGGCTTCTGAAATTAATTAACCTTTCTGGTTTTGTTTCAACAACCCAAAAACTATTCCTGTTTCTTTATCTTTAAAATGTCAAAACAACCAAAATTCAGTGAATTAATTAAACTAATCATTCATCAAAATTAATTGCATCAAAACTCTTTATGGAGAAAATCCCTCCACCACTCTCCGCATTATATACACTATTTGGGTTGGGTTGGGTTGTGTTAACGTCTGGCCGTCTACGTCTGTATCATTTTAAGTTTTTTTTTTTCTTTTATATATCTCTTCTATGTCAAAGTATATTTAATTCTTAAATTGCCTTTGGCACGCATTTAATTTTAAAACACATTCCTATACACATCTTCAGCTATGTATCTTTTCAATTAAATCTACCCTATGGTCATATAGCATATGGAGTTAGGTAGGTACATATATTACCATATCGTCGCCACTAATGAAAATGTGTATGCTGCAGTTTGATTGATGCTGAAACATAAAGTTATAATTTTGTTTCGGTGTTAAAATTTAATAATGGACACGGACTAATGCTTTTGTGAAGGAAAAAAATAAATAAAAATAAAAATAAAAATAAAAATAAAAATAAACCTCTCGACTGACACTTGCAACACTCAAAACATCTTCGCACCAAAATAATTTTATTTATTGCATCGTAGCATACACAATACACACTCATGTAGATGGAAGTGAAAAATAATAAAAAGTGATAGTCGAACTAAAGAAGAACAAATTTGCTTAGTCTGAGCAAAATGATTCCACCTGAAGTGTATGTATGAATCAGTGTAACAAAACCACCACCGGGTGGCGCCGTTACCTATTTGTCATCATCTGTCATTTTGAATGTGTCAAATAAAAAAATATTTGTTTTTTTTTTTTTTTATATCCGGTGGGCCATTTGTTGGTTTATTTATGAATCATATGTCATTTTGACACTGACAGCTCTTATGATGCGCTCAAAAAATTGACATAATATAAGAATTATATTTCCGCGGTACACAGTAGATCAATTCATATTTCAACAACTCTTTGAAATATTACAAATTTCAAAATGGATGCCATGTTGCAGAAGAAACAGAGTGAACCATGTTTGCGAACAATTATTAAGCATTTCACTGAGCATCTCCTTCCAAGTGGGCTCACTATAGAGATGTCACAAGAAGAGGCGCGTGCCCCGGCGTATTGCAAATAGGTTAAATAAGCGGAATTGCTTTTTGACAATTCCAACTAATCCTCTATCTGTCTAAAACATAAATGTGGAAGCACAATGACATTTGACGCCATTTGCAAATTGCAAACATTATTACATTACATTTACATCATGACATTACTTATGCCCCACCTGTAGGTAAAACAGCTTCAATTTTTTCGGCAAGATTTTTGACTTATTTGATTGAAGTGATCTTTATAATTTTCTGCTCCGCAACGACATGATTATAAATTAGAGAACCCCTTGAATTTAATGCTTTCAATTAAAAACAATGCTGCCAAATCTTAAACAAAATTTAGAACACCACTTTTGACCCCAATCGATCAATTGAAGTTCAAAGCCCACTGCATTCGTAGGTGGATTTTCATATACATAATTTTAAAACTATTTTTACACGACATCACAGCTCTCTGCCACCCTCAAATTTTATATACCTACATTTTCCATTACAAAGGAAATGACGCAAGCGAGTTCACATTCAAATTTTAAACACAAATATCTATCTATATAGCTGAAGTCATATTTGAAGTGATAAATTTACTTATAGAAAACGGAACAAGTTCGCCCATCGATTGTAGACATCAGCCTGACGAAAAAGCTAGATGTCAAAGCCTTTATGGTCAAATGCGTGTTGACTGTCGAGCCTCAAAACGTTCGTTGTGCTCTGCAGTGTGAATATTGTGTTATTTTAGTAGTAGTTTTATTATTTTGTTGCTTTTGCTTATAGAAGATGCGTGTGGGCTGAGTTATGGACCGTAGTCGTGGGCCGAATTCGTTTTCGTTGTAAAAATGGATTGCCTATCGGAGCGAGTCTCATTGCATGAAGAACTTTAATCTTATGGTAAACTCACAAAATATCAACTTCCTACGATATTTGTCTATATTATGTATATTATGTAGATACTTTGAAATTAAAAGTATTCATACAAAAATGAAAAAAAAAAAAAAAATTATAAACAACGAGGTAAAGTAATACCATTTGTTCTTACTTGACTTGGCTGACGATGAACACAAGACAGCAAATTGAATGAAAACGAGTTTCTGTTGAAAAATAAAACTTTAACAGGTTAAAAGTTGATTTATTCCTTTCTTGCAAGTTCCCTAAAGATTATTGCCAATAAATAGCTGTAGCTATTTCAAGACGCGATTTATTTGACTGATGTGAACAAAATAAAAGTTTATTTAACCACACTCTTCGGATAAACCTTTATATATAAAATAACGCTAGTATGGTTGGGTCTTTTATATACCTGTGAAAATCTGGAAAAATCTATTAATCCTTAAATATTCAATTTTGAGAAAAGGACAAAATAAAACTATACAAAAATGTCTCCAAAATACAATCTCACAGAAATCAAATTGTTTTACTTGCATTGTGCTGGTATTGAGATTGCATCTACATCTTCTTTTGCACCCAAAATTGCTCTCCAAAAAAAATTGGTATTGACATCGCCAAGGCAACCTCAGACTGGAAATCACGGTTTGCCCCCAAAATCCAAAACAGGCAAGCTACACTATTTTCGTTCTTCCATCAGCTGCATCCCTTTTTCACTAAAGCTCTCAAAGAAGTTAAAAAGCCGACATTGTTTTGAACGACTAACCAAATGTCGAAATTTTGAAATCTCGACTTGAAAAAATGTTGACTGCCGTTAACAAAATTCAAGAGTTTTATAACATAAATTATGAATTAATGTTGTACACTGTGACGTATACGTTCTTTTTTTTTTAGTTATTATGTCTAGTACGCTGCTGATGGGAAACATTACAGAAAAGACACAATGAAATCATAAAAGACAAAGTTCGTTCTCCTTTTCGTTTGGAAGTACGATTTTCGATGAGCGAAATTGATCAATTGTAGCAGATATTTGGAGAACTCTTCGCTCTTTTTTCGCACACTTTTTTGAACCATTACAACTTGGACTTCTGTGATTTTATTGCGTTTGGGTTTGTTGTACCATACACCTGGTGTGACCTAAAAAAAACTGATGATTTGCTAATGGATCATCTAATGTTCATGTAGGGAAAAATATTGCATGAAGACTGTGTCCGATTCTTTTTAAAATATATCCCACTAAAATGAGACATCAATGTTTTTATAACTTTTTTCTGAGGACTTATGGTCCCTACGCCAAAATAAGAAAGATATTCCTTATTCTTCAAATTAAATTTCTTGAATAAGTAAAACAGACATGTTGTCTGCTATAGGGGTTTTCTTAGAAATATTTAAAGATTTTTCCAATTTTAAGTTGAACGTGAACTATATTTCTAACTTTAAAACTTCTAGAATATTTAGATCATAATTCCAATGCTCATCACTAGCCATCGGAACCTTTTTTAAACATGGCTTTTGATTTATTCGTACTGACCTGCATATACCATATACTTTGCAATATAATCATTCCAGCTCATTAATCATCATTTTAGAGCGGACTAAGAATCTGTTAGAATAGCGATGTCTTCTCCATTTATGATTAATTTGATCCGCTTATCATCAAACTCTACTCCTTAATTTAGTTTATATATCAGATTATTGAAATAAACAGCAAAGAGAAGCAGACTAAGGTTATAATCTTGCTTTACTCCTTGGTTAACTTCAGCCATCTCTGGTCTTTCTTTTTCGTTGTAAATGAATGTTGTTGTTGGTTGCAACAACTTTTGAATGATATGGACAAAATAAGTTGAAATTTCTATATTGTAAAGCTTATAAAATAATGCATTTCTATTGATCCAAAACTGTCTTCAAACAGATGCAACGTAGAAAGCATAAAACGTAGAAATAGAGTATTAAAGTTTTTCTTCATTGAAATTGTTATACATATTTTGTTAAATGACGTTTTGTTTGTTTTTAATTTGAAAAACTCGGTCCAAGCAGAGTTTTTCAAATTTAACTAACTAACATATATGTGGATAAGTAGTTAAACTATCCACTTGTTAATTATAAAGAAAAACATTAAGGTTGTTTTTGCAAAATTATTTCCAGTGTTCCTCAAGGGATTAAATGAATAAAAAGACCTTAACAATTTCGGGCAGCTGATTTTAGCTGTCGAATTTAATTTTAAAATACATTTCTTGTTTCTCATATTTTAAAAATATAGTGACATTATTAAATTCAATAGTCAAATTGCCTGCCAAACACCCAATAAACCTGGAAAACTTCTGTTTCGGATTCTAAGTTCTTCAAAATAACTTAAAAAGCACCTAAGCCTTGTGTATAATATATTTTATATCAAACATTTTTTTTATTTTTTTTTTTTTTTGGAACACAGTTGACAAACTTAAATAAGACTCAAGAAACATCCCAATTTTCGGCGTAGTTCAGTCATCCAAATGCTGACTTACAAATACATATCGGTCTTTCCTGAAAAAATGTCTTAAATTGTTTTTTGTTTAAACCCCTATAACTCAGTTCGTTGTTTAGTTTTCACGTGAAATGAAGTCATACATAAATGCCTTGTAGTCTTCTAGACAAAATAATCTTATCTGATCTCATGAACGAACAATGATGACATGTGTGTTCTGATTCCATGAAAAAAAAACTTTTGTTAAGAATGCATAGTACAAAATACATAAATTAAAATGTGCACAAACCTAAGTTTTCTTATAACTCAAACAAAAGATGCTTCTTTAAATAAACATGTGTTGTTGTCATCCATTATTATTGTTGAATAGAAAAAATGATGTCAACCAGACTACTTAGTCACTTCATCCTGTCATCTCAAACTGTATAGTAATAGTATTCATCTCATTGATTCTTTGAAAATTTTTATTTTAATTAGAAAATACTAATAATTATAAATATTTTTTGTATTTTATTTATTCAACAAAACAGCCGGTATAAACAAATGTTTTATACCACACATAGGTACAAGTATATTTAAATAGGTGTTTGTTGTCTTATTGTTACTACAATAGTTAAATGTTTAGATGCACTCTGTGATGAAACTTTCAATATTTTACTTTGTTTTATTTAATTTAATTTCTTTATAAATAATTTAAATAATGTTAAGAGTAAATTATTTTTTTTTTTCAATTGGGAACTCTGCTTAACTCTAGTGCCAATTCGTTCATTTTGTTTTGTATTAATTTAGAAAACATGCTGGGTATGTTTTATACGTTGTTTGTTAAAAAAGCAAAATAAAAAAAAACCGACAAAGCGCTAAATTTCACTCACAGAAATTCACAAAATGTTTTTAACATCTCTGACTGACCGTCTCTCATTTTCATGAAATTTTGTTTGTAGTTTTTTTTATTTTTTTTTTTTTTAATTTTACATGTGAATGACTAAGAAAACGATCTGTTTCGTGAAGACACAAATCACTGTCAAATAAAAAAATATTGGCGACAGGAAGTGCTTGATTTTTCGTATTTATTTAATTTTGTATAAATTGAATTAGCTGAAGTGGAAAAAATATTGGTAAACAAACTTAATTTTTGTCCATGCATATAACCTACTGATTTTTTTTCTTTTCATTTTTAGTAGTTTCAATGTAATTTCAATGTTGTTATTAAGAATTTATAATTTTTATATTCAAGTATATTAATGTAGTTTTTTTTTCTTTATAGCAAATCAAATAAACGATCGACATGAACAAATTGACAGTAAATCGAATCAATGGCTGGGCGCCACTATTGCGGCGAGCAGCGACGAAAATGGGATTATTGTGGTGAGTAGCGATGCGTTTTTAATTTTAATTTTAATTTATCGTTTTTCTTTGGCATTGTTAAGTGGTTTAAGTGGGTTTGAAAATATGTATGTGGAGACGTGGGTGCTAATTTAACAGTTTATTCATTCAAAAATTAAGATAATACCTTGGAGATCTGCAAGCTTTTAAAGGTATTTCGATGAACTAGAAGTGAATATAATTCAAGGTAGTCTATGTTTGAACAGTTGAACCTTTTGTTTGAGATTAAAACTTCGAAGAATGTTATTTATTGAACCCATAATTGTATTTTTTACATTTGTGTAGAAGTTGAAGTTTTCTGCTAAATCTGAAGAAATATCAAAAAGGGTTTGTCAAATGAAGGTAGATATATAGATGTAGATAAACATAGAGCCGTTGAAAATGGGGGATTAGGGATCCCATCAATGGACGGTCTTTTGTGAGGAGCCGGGTAATGCGAAAAATAAATGAATAAATTTAATGGCACTTCAATTCGTGAAAAAAAAACAAAATTCTAGTGACTTACAACTCTCAATAATTACCGTGTGCGAGTTTTCGGAAGGAATGGAGGGAACCTACAATTCTAACTGCTAAGGTTAGATACACTTTTTCATAACACTTTTTGATACTGTTGGAGGACGCGTTAATTGTTCGTATGGGGCAGTACCCGTATACTGTCTGTTTTTAGTTGGAATAGGCTGGGATTCGAACCCCGGACTACCAGTTATTCGAAACAAAATATTATATGAATGTTATGTTATTGTTATAGAGTAATAAAAATTTGCCGATTGAAAAGTTGTTAAGTTGCCAATAATTTCGATTTTGGCGTTCATTATTTTCTTTGTGTTTTTATTTGTTGCTTTGCTAAGTTGAAATCAAACTGGTGAAGCATCCCTTCGAATAAAATTAAAAACTCGTTAAATTGAATGCTTTTAGCCGTGCGATTTTTTCTATGTTTTTTTTTCTTCCCAATCGCTTAATTGATAACAAAGTTGGCTCCTCCGAAAAGGCGGAAAATGGTTTAATGCTTCGTCATTTTCCATGCGTTAGTCGTTAATTATAGTTGTGACAATTTTGTCTTGCGATCTTTTCTATGTTTTGTTTTGTTGATTTGCTAAATTGATATGAATTTGCCGTTTGGATGAAAACGGGTTATTACATAATAATTTATCGGTCGTTAGTTAGTTATGAAAATTTCAATTTTGTCTTGCGTTTCTATGTTTTTTTATTAAATTCATGAATTTAGTCAAAAAACAATAAAATACATCGAAACATTTTTTTCGCTAAATTCAAGATTTTAACAAAAAACAAAAAAAAAAATACATAGAATCATTATAAGAAAAAACACATGGAAAACATCGCACCACAGAATTAAAATTGTCACAACTTTCAGCAAATTTAAATTAAAAATTTAAAAAAAGGAACAACAAAAATAACATAGAAAACGTTGGATGACAAATGCGGAATTATAAACGACAAATTTACGGAAAATTATTCACCTCACCACTTTTCGATGATTCTGCACTAACTTGATATTTATAAACATTTCAATAATATTTAATTAAGTATGTATCTACTCACCAACTTCCTTTTATCATTAAAAGCTGTAATATGGCTGAAAATTAAAACGTATGGTAGTGGTTACGTTACGATATATCGTTAAAAAGAAGAAAGTGCTAGAAAAGTACTAAAAAGTAATGTATTTATTTCCTAAGATATTTTTTGTTTATTAAAGAAATTATTTAAAAATGTAATATTATTTATATTGCTCTGAAAAATGAAATCGTAACAACATCTACAAAATTTCTAAAGTTCTAAACCCCATTATAAGGCAATTTCATCGAAGAAAGTTAAAGTCGTTTTACGTTGTGTATTTTTTTTTTTTGTCAAAAACAGGAATCGCTGTTTTATGGCAATCTCTTTTAACACACCAATTTTTTAACCAAAATCGTTATAGCCGTTTTCGAGAAAATGATCACTTTAAAGTTCTAGATAAGCTAAACCAAAAATTCGAATCTATCCTCTGGGGAATTATATTTAAAAAAACGGTCTGTACCAAATTTGAAACAAATATAGGTCAACCTGTTAAGGCTCTAGGTCTGTGTACAATAAATGTACAGACGCGTAGACCGATGCATGATGTATGTCAAAAATAACATTTTTGGACTTCTCCACTATTGCAACGTTAAGTTTGATTAAAACCTCAAATAAAGGGTTTTCCAATAAGAGGTGTTATTTTGATATTCAAAGAAAAATGGTATTTTTTGAGATAAATGATCGGATGTTTATTTCATTATAAAGAGGAAGGTATGCCGTTAATAATGGAATACAACATCAGCCAAATGGCCGCCACGACCACGCTTACAGGACCATATCCTTTTCATAAAATTTTCCATAACCAAATCGCAAAGTGGCTGCATTATGTCCTCGATAGCCTCACGAATTCCATCTTTGAGGTCTTGAATCGACGCTGGGCTGTTGGCGTAGACCTTATCTTTCACGTGGCCCCAAAGGAAGAAGTCGCAAGGTGTTAAATCACAAGATCTCGTTGGCCAATTGTGATCACCTCTTCGAGAGATAACACGGTCCGGAAACTTTTCCCGTAAAAGATCGATGGTTTCATTGCTTGTGTGGAACGTAGCGCCTTCTTGTTGAAAATAAACGTTGTCCAGATGAATACCATCCAATTCCGGCCATAAAAAATCATTAATCATTTCTCGATAGCGCAATCCATTGACCGTAACTGTTGCTCCAGCCTCATTTTCGAAAAAGTAAGGTCCAATGACCCCGCCGGACCATAAACCGCACCAAAGAGTCACGCGTTGAGGATGGAGAGGCTTTTCAGCAATAACTCTTGGGTTTTCCGAGCCCCAGATGCGACAGTTTTGCTTGTTGACGTAGCCTCCGAGGTGGAAATGGGCCTCATCAGTCAAGATGATTTTTCGATGAAATTCCGGATCATTTTCATGCATTTCAAGGACCCAATCAGCAAAGACACGACGTTGTTGATGATCAGCCAGCTTGAGTTCTTGTGTTAACTGAACTTTATAAGCCTTAAGACCCAAGTCTTTATGCAAAATACGGTGTAATGACGTTTGTGGAATGCCTAATTCCAAAGAACGACGAGGAATGGACAAACCTGGGTTTTCTTCAATACTTTGGGCTACAACAGCAATATTCTCAGTTGTTCTTGAGCGACGTGCACGGGTTTTATTCTTCACATCACTAACTTGTCCCAACAGCTCGAATTTTTCCACCAATTTCTGTATTGCGGTCCGGCAAGGTGCTTCACGACGACCCAAAAATGTTTTAGTTTTACGAACCGTCTCTGCCAAATTTTCACCATTTTTATAGTGAATTTTAATAATTTCAATGCGTTGTTGAAGCGTGTATCGTTCAATTTTTATTAATGGCGTAGTTTCTACTTATCAAATGTCAAAAAATGACAGCTTCAAAAGTGACAGCTACCAAAATAGCGGGCTATTCAAAATAACACCTCTTATTGGAAAACCCTTTATTTTATCTTTACCTTCTTATAGAGCAACTAAAAAACATTAAGACGTATGGATAGCTGGACTTAGTCCAGAACCTAAACTCTATACATTGAATTCGTTTCTTTATACCCATTCTCATACAAATACCATAGCTTTTAAATCGTAACCTGCCCTAAACCTTGAATTTTAAAGCTTAACATTTTTAAAATCGATGAAGTTTTCCTGCAGCTAAGTTTCTCCTATAGTTTGACTGCAATAGAAGTTTTTTTAATCTACTAGGGCCTCTAAATTGTTTTGTACTTATACTTGTATACCTACCTTATGATATTTTATTTTATTTTAGTCATTTTATTAACTCCATCGACCTACATCACAGTGCAATAAATACACCCGCTCATTGCTGAGCCCATCGTCATCATTATTATCGTTACAAATCCTTAAACCAGTTCAGACTATAAAATTAAGTTATAAAAACTTTGAAGGCCACAGTCAGTGTGTCAGGCAGTTAACGTTGTTACTGTGTTTTTTTTTTTTTTTTTTTTTTTTAACTTCACAACATACTTTACTTAGTTGAAATCCAATCACTTTTACGAATCCAGCTAACCTTAATTGGAATTAGAAGGAACAACGTTAATCCCTACATTAACCGCAGGCAGTAACACACAAAGTATATCTGCAACACAATCTTAGTGCTGTGCCACACCTTTTAAGCCAAATAAAAACCCATGGTTTGTGGCGGTTGTGGTGGTGTCGGCTGTGGCTGCGGCAGTCCCTGTCGTTCTCGATTCCAGGTGAAAAATCGTGCGCCAAACAGTTCTCCTGGCCCTCGCCTTGCAGGAACTGAGGTTTCGTTGTCATCGCTCTTTTACAAGGGCGCAATGGATGGATGGAGTCTCTATAGCCATTATGCGCTTCCTCCGCTTCCGCTTACGTCTCTATATAGTTATATGCCACTCTATCTCGGGAATTTTAAAAGGAACCTAAACGCTCTAAATAAATTCCTCGTGCTTCTTTGGCATTTCACAAGCGATTGCTTATATTATTTATGGTCGCGGTTTCGATTTTTACGGGGCACTTAATCGATCTGATTGCGGTCACTTTGTGTCAATCTTGTCTAAGGCAGTTGTGAAAAAGGAGATGAAGAAGTAAAGCAGGGCCGTCTACGGGTATGTGAGAGCCTGAGATTTATTTCGAAGCCTTTCCTTATTCTCTATAAAAATAAATTTCCATCAAGTTTAGGAACTTTCTAGACATAAATTTACTTCGTTTTATAAGTGCAATCACTTCAAATGCATCAGATACCAGTATCCTCGACCCTTTGTTTTGGCTCTAATAGATGGGTAAGAAGTCCTTGAAAAATTATGGCAACATTTTTGTCTTTTTTGTGTTGTTTGAAATTAGACTTGGTCGCACTTTAAATTCGACGATGCGCAGGACATGACCAACTTTTTGTATTTGCAAAATTAACTAGGCCCGGATTCCATTAGGCAACTTCATTTGCCTTTAAAAAATGTCCCATTTCACTCGAGGAAACAAGTTGCTGGAGATTTTTTTGAGGTTTTGTAGTAATTGCTTTTAAAATCGCTTGTCCTTTTCACATCCGAAGAAAAATAGAACGCTATATATAAAGTATTAAAATCTAAAAGAAATGTCAAAAAAAATTCTTTAGATCGTTGAACGGAGCGATTTTATCAAAGAAAGTTGCGCGAACTTAAAGTGATAGCGTCATAGCCCACCAGGCAACTTTCTTTTTCATATTCTAAAATAAAATGTGCGGTAAATGCTAATTGCCTGATGGGCGTTTGCTATAAACTCTATGAAAATTGAAGAGTTTATTATTTCTTTACACAGAATTATAGCAGTCTGTTCTGGAGCGTTGAGTTTCACCTGTGAGTGGAATGTCCATTTGTATTGGAGTCAACAAAACCGATGTTACACAAGGCTGCCTTTTAAGGCCTTGGATTTTTTATTATTAGTCCCGAAAAACTCATCTATCCGTGTCCGAATGGTTTTGGCTTTGGTTTTGAGAACTTTTATTTCAAAAGAAGAAGAGTTGTTCAAAAAGTCCAAATAAAGAAGTTTTATTTTTTTTTGTAATTCGGGGCCCATTTTTTATGTACACCTAGCACATTCAGTTCAGGCGCTCCTGAAGAAAGTACAACAAATGGGTCTACGATTTATAGTCCTTTGGAAAATCATTTTCTACGCTTTTAACGGTCAGTTTTAGATTCTTGACCGCGATAATAAATATTGACGTCGATATGAGGACGGCTGCTTTCGGGTAATTCGCGGTCATCATTGCGGTAGTCGAATGAAATTGATGTTAACGATGTTGTGAAAGTGAAATGCGTGATGACAGCATGACCTGGATTTCTTGACAATTAAGAACAAATTGGTTACCTACATCAATGTTTAACTATATAATGTACATAGGTACATATAGGTAACCCTGTGCAACAATTTAAATTGCTATTTTATTTTGACTCTGATATGTGACACCCACGAGGAGACACAAAATAGCAAAACAAAAATACCGAAAAGTGAATTTTATAAATATGGTCACGCGTGCGTTGTAATAAATCGTGTGACGCCACTTTGACAGCGGTTTTAATGCTGTCAAGTATATCATCAGTTTTATTTGTTTTCTTTTTTTTTTTACAAATAATTAAACTCGACATAAAGGCGAATGTGCGTGTAATTAATTACTTGGAAAATCCATTCGAACGCACAGGAGTGTTGTATATAGTTTGTATAACAGAGTCATCTGTCTGTTGCAAGTTATATTACTGATATATACAGTAAGACCCAGTTAAATATAGGTCGCCTTAACAAGATACAAAAAAAAATAATAAAATTCAGGAGGGGAAGTGAGGCCTACACCTACCTATAGGGTTGTTTTTGGTAATTATCCAGGGACATTTGTTGGGAAAATAGTTAAAAAAGAGACCAATGGGTGATATTTAATTAATAATAATTATAGCCAGCTCATTAATGGAAATTCCAATAAAACTCAACAACTTACTTTTCACTGTGTCTCCATCGTACAGAATTCATATCTGGATTATCCACATAACATGAGTTTTCCGCTTGAGGCTATAACCATGTTATTTATTTATCCAAAACATACCCGTTGGTTTGGGAGAGCCTTAAATTTTGATAAAGCAAAATTATAGTGAAGACTTTGAATATAAACTGAGCAATTTATTAAATTTTTTCCACTAGTTAGACAGTATCTTTATAGCTCGAAATACATAGTTGGAAATATGTTTTTTTTTTTAATAAAAAAGTAACTAACCGGGTACTACTGTAATTGTTGATGGGTTTATATTTTTTGAAGACACAGACGAACGAATGATTGCGAAGAATGAAGAAAGTTGACGATAATGTTTATTATTTTTTTTTTTTTTTTGCTGTTAATCTTAAGCTTCAGGAGCTGATTGATGAATGCGCAAGTGCAAATGATTTATGAGGATATTTAATTAATTTCTGCGTATGTATGTCTTTTAGTAGGAATTATTTGTATTCCTTGAAAGATATCGCAAAACAAAAAAACGTGATCTTACTACATGCATATACTTGTGTTTTATTTTAACCGTAAGGATTTAATGGCTGGAAATTAAGATGGTTCGTTATTGCTGTAATTTGTTTAACGTAGGTATACATAATATGATCACTCTGCGCTCTCATAAAGGTGTCAGACTTGGTAGAAGTTCATAGGCTTCGTATTTGAACAAGCCAGAAACAGATTGCTAGCAATAAGCAAACATTATTAGTTAAATGATCAACTCGTTATGTAGAAGCATTAAAACTCAAACATAAGCTATCTTCTTCTTAAGAGAAGCTCGTTTACGAGTTTATTACCCTTATTTATGCATTAAACTCGATCATGGTCTTCCTTGATTCCCAACCTTAGGCCTTCTGCACACGAACCGTCTTGTCTTGGATGCGTATATCAAGACTGTTTGTATGGCTTTTGTCCAGCTTGTCTGTAGCTCAGGTTTTTTTCAATAGACAATTGAACACGAGGGGAAAACTGAAACGAAATGTTGTATAGATAGAAGAATTGTGTAAAATTGATTGACAATTTTCAACCGGTTTGAAGTTTGGATTTCAAAACAATCCATTATTGTGCGGACCAAACTTCAAACTATAGAAGCGAAATTTTACGCAAAACTAATACCTTCACGTTTAACGTTTGGAAATAGGGTTCGGGCATTTACTACCCTATTTCTGGAAACCAAAAAAAAAATAAAGACGATCTAAAAAGTCATAGAAAATCGGAATAAAATATTGAAAAGTTTTATTAATTTAACAGCCATAGGAAATTAATTTTACAATTTTTTTTTTGTCAAGGAGATTATAGAGAATAATAGCACCTTATTGGCGAAATTTTAACTTTTCGGATCCGCGCATTTATCAACAAAATTCTGTGGCTGAAAAATTATTTACAGAAAGCTTTGACTATTTAGAGGGTACTTGGATTTTTAAAATTCTACAAATCAGGTCCTAATCCTACGCCTCCACGCATAATAGTTCATTTCTAAAAATCGGGTATGCAATGGAAATTTCCAATGCAGACCACAATTTTCAGTTTTTTTTTTTCTAACCATCTATATGGCAATAAATGAAGGAATAATTTGACGTCTCATGTCAGTTCAAATGACAGTCTGCCAATTTTGCCCTTTACATGTAGGGTTAGGAGTTTGAATTAGTGAATTTTTGGTCTATAGAGCAAAAGTGGGTTCCGTAACTTTGTAAATAATAGAGATAGAGCAATGGGATACAACAAACGATAGAGAATATTCGAATTAGTATAACTGAATCATTAACTCAGTTTTCCGAAAAAAAGTGGTCTAGTGGCACTTAAGCACTTAGGTGGCGACTTTATGAAAGGCTTAATTTGTAAAAAGTCCAACCTTTATTGCTTTCCAAACGCAGAAAGATTTTTTGTATTCGAAAACCACTGTTTTATTTATATCCCATTTCACTCTATAAATAGCATTTCTTTTAAAAAAACTTTTAGACACAAATCCGTATTTAAAAAAAAAAAAAATTTTAAAGCCATCCACTCAAAATAACTTTCAAACGCATAACGAAATTCTTAAATCGGATATTTGTTTACCTTATTTCACCCTAATAAATAAATAACAAAATTTTCCATTTCCTATGAAAAAACTTTTCAAAAAAATTATTAATTCGGAAAATTTATTATTTCTACCCCATTTGACCCTATATAAATAGCAACATTTAAAAAAAAATATCCTTAAAGCCATTTCCTAAGAATAACCTTTTAAACGCAGGTAGAGTTTTTTTTCAATCGGTACTTTATTTTCAATTTATCCTATTTCAGCCTACAAAATGATTTTTGTCCGATATTTTAATAGTAATTCTGCTATTCGGAGCGGAGATGAATCCAACAAATCAGAGATCATTAAAATCGGTAAAGCCGTTTTTGAGTTATAAATGGTGTTACTAAGCCGATTTCGTTTTAGAAACATTAAGATAATGATATTTTAGGTGCTAAGAACTTAAACTTAATTGAGTTTTTAAATGTTTGGAAAAACTATTTTTAAATTACACGCTTTCTTCTCTCTATCCGTCTGTTTGGTGTAAATTTTGCAATTTGGAAGTTAAGAAATTATTGCGCTGTAAAGTGGAAAGAAAATATCTTCATAGCGTCGTTGGCATTGGTTGTATACAAATACTTTCAAGAAAAAAATTTTGTAGTCTATTTTATTTTCTACAATTTCTCACATAATATTTTTTGTGCAAAAATAGACCAGAAAGAAGTTATAGGTAAAAGACTGAAAAAAGTTCCAATTTTCTGTGGTTTGTGGAAATTTGTTTTTAATTCATGTACCACACATATTCAAAAAAATATCAACAATTTAAAACTAGGGTACGGTAACCCCTTCATTTTGGAATTAACTGATTCAACGCGCTTTTTGAGGAAATTGCCTCAAACAGTTTCAGTCTAGTTAGACTAAAAGTAAATAAATAACTCTCTCTGAAAATTAGCTCTGCCACTCAATCCCCTTACATGTCTTGGCAGAGTATTCCACAGGCGAGTAGCATTAATGAAAAACTGAATCCTGGATGTTAAATAATTAAATCGCGTATGGATTAGTGTGAGGGATCTGTTTGAGGGACCAAATATCAATCTATCAAAAAGATACTGCGGTTGATGTGTTTGGATTACGTTGAAGAGCAATATGAGTGTTCTATAGCGTAAAAGGTGATCGAGAGAAATGCATGAGATTTGCCTTGAAAAGATGGAGGCACTTTTGTGTCTTTTTAGTCCATACAAATTTCGCACCCAAATGTTAGAATTGGTAGAACCAGTGTCTTAGCCAGCTTTAAACGTATTTTTAAGGGAGTGAAATACTGCGAAATCCATAACATACGAAGAACTCCATAAGCCTTTCCTACCGCTGCGTTAATGTGCCTATCCTATGTTAACGTACTATTGAATAACATTCCCAAATTTACATCTGTTTCGACATATTGAATAAGGGAATTGTTGAGGATAATGGGTGGAAAATAGGAAAGGTTCAAAGGGTTTCTGCTCACCACAATGCATTTGGACTTCGTTGGATTTAAAAACAGACCATTCTTATTAGACCACATGGAAATCTTTTCCAAATTCATGTTGATGGTATTAGCGCAATCTTCTATTAGCCCAAGTGAGCAGCTCTTAAATAGTTGAACATCGTCCGCATACATTTGGATGACTCAAGATGAAATAAGTGAGGGGAGCTTCATTTATGTAGAGAGAGAAAAGCAGTGGTCCAAGTATTGATCCTTGAGGAACCCCTCTCACAGTGGGTAGGTAATTCGAAATAGTAGTGCCTATGACTACCGCTTGCTTCCTATCACTAAGATAGGAAAACAAAAGGTTGACAGCCGAAGTAGAAAAATTATAAAGCGTTGACAGTTTAGTACGAAGGATATTATGATCGATGGTATCAAAGGCTTTAGAGAAATCTAAAAGAACCAGGAACGTCAAATGGTCTTTATACAAGGCCAGTCTTAACTCATCGACAATGTTGATTATGGCAGTGGTACAGCTATGTTTTTGACGGAAACCGGACTGCATATAGGGGATTAAATATTATTTACTCTAAGATGGACTCCAAATTGTTTTTGTACTACTCTTTCAAAAACTTTGGATAGAAAAAGAAGAACAGAAATGGGTCGAAAATCAGTACCTATACGTGTTTTGGGAATGGGTATAATTTTAGCTAAGTTTAGGAAAAATACCAGTCATTAATATAGTGTTAAAAGCATGTGTTATGTACGGCAAGATAATAGGTAAAATAGCCTTAAAGAAGACGGTGTATTTCTTCGGGGCCAACAGCATTTGACTTAATGGATAAAAGACACTCAACTAAGACGTTTTATTGTTTTTTACAAACCAAATATCGAAGAACAAATCCATTTTTACTTTTGACTTTTTTTTCGGCTTTTTACCTTATGCAAAATTCCATACTAATATTATAGCCTTGAACCACAACAGCAAGTTCGAATAATCATTAAAAAAAAAACTAACAAAATTCGGATGATTTTAAAATATTTTTTTTAAATTATTTATTTTCAAGAATTCAGATGTCGTATTTCATATTTTTATTACATGTTTCATTACCTGTAAGAAAAAATTATTATATATATACGCGTTTCACATCTTAAAGGCTTTTATGTACGCTTAGACACTTGAACTATAATAGCGACAGTTGTCATGCATATATATTACTTTATTCGTTTTCATAAGCTTAGGGATTATAAAAACTTATCAAAATATGTTGTACCTATTCATATTCATATCACATGCATATAATAATTGAAAACAAGATTACCAAAACTGAATTTAAATATAATAATAAAACAAACAAACAACTTAACCAAAAATCATGTTATTTACAATGAAAAAAAAACCCTACAAAATTATTTAAAAAAATTAAAGCGTTCCATTTGATCAAATCAATTTTAAAAACCATGTCTTAACTACATCGCCATTATTCTACTTCTTTAGTACTTTAATTGCTTTTCGGTAGTTCAAACAAATAGAAGGATAGGAGGGAATGGGGCTATTTGAACATCACTGACATTGACTACAAAAAGTGAACTTTTGTCCCAACCGACATAATTGCAGAATTTCTTTTATGGAAGATCCGACATAAAAAAAGTATTGGTGTATTTTATTACTTTTTATTTATGATGATAAAATATGTAACAATAAATTCAAAATACACTTTTGGAACCTATGTCCCGCTGAAGTTAGCCATAAATCCTTACTCCTTTTGCGATAGAATACACATTCTTCTAATTGAGCGCATCACAAATCAAGCACTTTAACAAATTACCATCATAGATACAACAAATTTGTTGTCTTATTCTTACCCATATTCCCCTATAGAGATATCACATCACGTATAAAGTAAGCATAGCTACCGCAGCAGCTCAGCGGAGCCACTTAACGTTGCGTCTATTGTCTTAGGCCGAACGCACATTGAATTGCCAATTGAATTCATATCAAAAAAATTAGTTTTGTCTTTTCCTTTTTTTTTTTTAATTTATTTTTCTCTCTATACATATTTCTTCTATTTCTGTTTTCTTTGTTTTGTTTTGCTTTGCTTTAAGTTTAAGTTTATTTTTATCCATATAACCATTTTGTTTGCAGCCAATTTCCTGCATATGCGGCGAGCAACCTAAGTTGCATAGTTTGCATCACTATATTTATATCGTCAATTAAATTGAGGTCTTCGGCGCCTATTAGACTTACGGGCCTATATGAATAGGGAAAGTTCTAAGCTGATGCGCACGTACTAGCATTCGTAATGCTATTGTTGCCGCTGTCGCTGCTGCTGTTGGTGGCCAAAAATGTGTTAGATCGATTACATTATGCATATAAAATATTATAAAAATGCATTATGCCTACTTTTATGAAGGTACATCAGAATCGCATGTGGGTTGATTTTTGGGCTTAGTTTTGTATAGGTATATCAAAGCCACATAAAGTTATGCAATGACATGTGTTTGTTACTTTATTTTAAGTAGAATATATGGTCGTACGAAGCCGAACCCTCGCCTACATGAGTTTTTGTTTGTCTTTTGTGGCTTTGGAAAAACTTTAAGCTTAGATTAGTTTTTTTGTCAAAACAAACTAAAAGATTTTCGGGTGCAATGTGGGTGCAGTATAAACGCGTTGACGTTTCAAATAGTCTGACATTTTGTATCTATCTGCCCAAGTGATTAATTACTTTGTCATAAAAAGTATAGGTTTATGGTCGTGTATACTTAGTCATCTTAATTTTTTCTCAAAATCTTATAAAGGGTGTTTTTTTTTAGACGGACGTGTGGTTTTAAATTTGGCAATACTTTTTTCGGAGTTGGTCTTTTTGACAGCTGTCACTTGATTTATGCTCAGTTTGGTTTGCCATTTCATAATGAATAGATTTACTCCTGAACAACGTTTGCAAATCGTGCAAAATTTATTACCAAAATAATGGTTGGGTTCACGCGACGCATCGCGCGCTGCATTCAATATTCGGTCTACTTAATCGCAAAATCGCGTAAATTCTACGTTTACTCTAGTGAATAATGCACATCCTCAAAGACGCCGTACAGTGCGCACCGAAGACGCTATTGAATTAGTCCATCTGCCATCGCGCGCCATGATTAATGAGTGTTTCGTGCCTGAATTGGAGGAAGTTGATGTGGACGACCTTTGGTTCCAACAAGACGGCGCTACATGCCATACAGCCAACGAAACAATCAATTTATTGAAGGAAACTTTTGGTGAGTGCATTATCTCGCATAGTGGGCCTGTGGCGTGGCCTCCAAGATCGTGCGATTTAACACCGCTGGACTATTTTCTGTGAGGTTATGTGAAGTCGCTTGTCTACGCAGATAAGCCCAAGACGATTGACGCCTTGGAAGAGAGTTTTCGGCGCGTTATTGCTGACATACGGCCCCAATTTCTGGCCGTGGCGGCCACTTGCCCAAAATCATTTTTGAAACATAATGGCAAACCTTTACCTTTATAATTAAAGCTAATTCTTGGCCATAACATTAAATAATATGCGTTTTATTTCTTTTTGGAAACCGCACGTCTAAAAACAACCCTCTTTACTTACGAAAAAAAAATGTTTCAATCTGTTGTGTACAATTTCATAAGCTACATTTCTGCCTTAGATTTTGCGAAGAATAAAATTCTATATACCTAGTCCTTCTCTTGAAAATGTTTTTGGTAGATGATGTAGCACCATATTATTTTTAACAGATTGTCTTATCTATTTACTTAATTTTGAAATCAAGTTACTAAGGCCCAGTATTTCAGTGGTGAGTATCTACAGTTAATATCTATATACAGTTCATACAAAAAGCATTTCTGTATGGAAAGATACATGCGGAAAGAACAAAAAAACTCGGAGGATAAAACAACAAAAGAATTTGTTCAATTAATCTAGAGTTAAACTCACCAAATTGAGTGAATTAACTCGGGTTTAATATTAATCTCGCACCGAAAAACTGGGCGATATGGTCATAAACAGTTAAAGGTCAGGTTATTTCTCTTCAGCACAAACTCCTACTATTCTGGTTTTGTATTACTTTTATAATATTTTGTATTATTCTAGTTGTATATGCTTATTGTTCAGGCTTCCTCAAAGACTATTTCTGTCATGATTCTCAATTAAATTTAATCCTCTTTAAACTCAAGCATTACTCTCTAATAAAATTTCTTAAATTGCAATTCAAAAAGAATTAACTAAACTATCAATCAATAAACACCATCACGAGCAAAAATCCTCAGAATCAAGTTCTTAAGTCAACTCAAAATGCAACTCTTATAACAAATTAGTCAAACACCATGTACACACATTAAAACAAATGACCAACAATTGCATCTTCGTTGTTGCCATCAGTTTCAGTCATCGGCGTCGCGTCCGTCGGTCGGTCGGTCGCTCATCGGTCGTATGGTCTTCAGATCCTCTATTCTTCTAGTCTTCTTCGTCATTCCTTTTTTCTATAGAGTGTGGTTTCTTCGCCTTCAGTTCAAGCGAAATTGAAAATAAAATATAAAGAACACACAAATAAGACCAATACAATAATATTGGACTTGGACGACATCATTCAATTGAATTCACCTGAGGCACAAAAAGACGAACACGAAAAGACACCACACTACACCACCATACCAGAGCAGCGCAGCGAGCTAGTCTTTATATAGTAGATATAGAATGCTTTGAAGGCTTTTGAAGCCATCAGATAGGCAGATAGATACCCAGAGACATATGAGATATAGTGGCGAGAGTAAGATGTGTTTGCATTGCATCTTGAATTGGAAATTAATTCAACGGTAAGTTTGTATCAATTTGTATATGTATTCTGTTCTTTTTGCGATATTGCAAGTTCTATCTTATCCCATACCTACCAGCGAGCTGCATTAAGGTCTTCTTCTGAGACCAACAACGCGCTGCGCCACACCAACCGCCGCGCCGTGCCGCGCCGAAGAATTGTCATGACATGTCTTTAAGATTGCAACGATTTGTGTGCGGCATTTAAAGCCTATTCAATGATGTGCGGGACTGACCATAACATAGACTCATCACTGCACAATGATATTCTCTATTATAACTTAAGTTATATCGCCGCACCAATAAAAATTGTTGAATCTCTATATAACTACCATTATCGGTGGATTTACTGGCAATACATTATTTGTATGCTGTTAAATGGTGGCTGGAGTTTGTTTAAAAAGAAAACAAATAGTACTGGCCCGAGTAAACAGCCGTCTGGTACCTCGCAACGAATATGCGGGAGAAAATAGTCTTGTTTTCTTCCTGAAGACCTCATAGGTTGTGTCATGCTTGGCTGGTTGGCTGGTTGGCTTGTGCAATGTTTGCTCCCGAAATTGACAACAACAAAAATATACTACAACACAATCTTTAACCATATCAAGAAGCAATTTTTTTGACAACAAAATCGTTTTTATGGCATCGTTGTTGTTTTTAAAGAATGCAAATTTCCCTTTGTTACATACATAGTGCTCTTTATATGGTGCGGTGTTTTGTTGTCATCTCACATGATCGTTGTTGTCATTGTGTTGTTTTGACAGAAATAGAAGTTGACCAAGATATACCTATACCTACACAAGAAAACAAAACAAAAAATGTCTTCACCCAAGCAGGTCAAACATGACCTCCGCTTCCATATTAGCTGACGAGCTAGCAGCAGCCATCCGGGATTCGGAAACATAAGACAGGATCACACAACGAACATACCCCACAAGGCGGCCGGCAGTCGGCGGCTGGCCATCCATAGTGGGCCAAAAAAGCTTTAAAATTGAACTAAAAGTAACGATTACAGTTGAAAAGCTGAATTTTCCAAGAAAGTCATACTTCTTCATCAGGCAAATCATCTTAAGTGCTTGTGTTATGTCAAACTTAAAAGGTTTTTTAAGATATATGAATATAGAATTCACAGATGAATAAGTCCAGCAAAAACTGCTATTGCTATTTCGCAAACCGTTTTGACAATTTCTATAGAATTTCGATACTTTCTAAATAAGAGGCACGTTCTATCATCAATTGTCCTATAAATATTTCTTTTCCAAAAGATACATTTTGATTTATTTTAAATATTTTTTTTTTTTTGGAACTGTCCAATATTCGACATACAATCGGCCTACTGTGTGATGGAAAGGCTAAAATCAAAACATGGCCGATTGAATATAAAAAAAAAATAAAAACAAAAATCCGTGCAAGGAATTGTACCATTCTTTTGGCAATAGCTAGAAAAATACCTAAATATACGTACAAGATCCCCATTCCCATATAGTGCATGGTGCAGGTCAAAGGCCAACACATTTGGAGTTTTATCTGCGGCTTTGTTAGGCTGCAGATGCAATTGGAGATCGATCTCAATTCGATTTGATTGTATATTCTGAGCATGTACCTTACCGTCTAATCGTCATCTTGATCATCGTCATCGTGCACCTACACGTAGCAATTTAAGTTTCTAAAATTTTATAATGTACGCTACGTGTGGGCACGTTTATATTTGACTATTATGTTCAATTTTGGTCATTTTGATGGCGTATAGAGCTTCTAATGAGGTCGGCACCTGGTTATGTGGGATGAAGACATATAAACCTATAAATGAAGATTTTTTTCAATAAAGGTATACCTATAATACAAATGCAGAATGAAAGCACGGCTTTATGAGTGTGAATGGGTCGTTATTGTTCTGATGCGTTCTCTATAGTTATAACGATCGATTGAGTGCCAGCGAAGCGACCACCTAAGACGAACGGTGTGCACCATAACAATCCAAATGAAGGTGTTTTCAGTGAGTTTTACATAAAGTGGTCGGGGGCAGCTTATAGATAAATCTTTTACAAAAAAAAAACATCTGTGACAGTTGTAATTTCGAGTTTGTTTTAAGGATTTAAAAACAGATTTGTATATAGCTAACGCTTTTTATCTTCTGATTCAATCCTACACCTACACCTATATATACACATTATAACAATGAACTAAATGGAAATTAAAAGAGAGTAAAGTGGGCTGAAGAACATGATCCATAAAATGTTTCAATTTAGACCAGAAGATGAAATTGTTTAAGCTAGCACAGGATTATTTAAATATTCGACTATGACAGCCATCATTATTGAGCTCGTATGGTTGGTTAGGTTGCTAATTAGTCTTCTTGTAAATTTATTCATAATATTGTCAAAAATTGATATGCTTGAGGTGCGTGGTAAAGTATGGAACGGACATGACTAGCTTTTGACCTTCTTCCGACGGTATAAAATCGTCGTCGTCGTGGAAAGAGCAAAAAAACGGTATTTTTATTTTTTTTTAGAATAATGACATCTTTTAAATCATCACTTTTAGGGAAAAAACATTATATTTTTTCTTATACAAGGTCACATCTTGTATTAATTGTATTTAAGGAGTTTTTTTACTTGCTCTATAGGGCTAGTTCTAGTTTCGTCTAAAAAAAAGTTGAGGTTGTAATCCAAACTATAACACTACGACAATCGAGAAGTCCAAAAAAGTGAGTTTCGTCATTCCGTCCGTCGGTCTGTGCATCGGTGCGTCGCGTCTGTGCGTCCACTGTAGTTTGAGCTATAGCCTAAATGGGTAGACCGATTCGCTTCAAATTTGGTACACAGCATTTTTATGTGATACCTCAGAGGAAAAAATCTGGGTGTTTTTTTTTACGTGTAGTTTTCAATCTGGCAATACTTTTTTCGAAGTTGTTTTTTTTTACAGCTGTCACTTGATTTATAGTCAGTTTAGTTTGCCATTTCCTAATGAATAGATTTACTTTTGAACAACGCTTCCAAATTGTGCCCAAACGGGCCCAAAACAAGATTGCCGTTGACCCCAATTTCAATAAGCAAATTTTGTTTAGCGATGAAGCTCACTTTTGGTTGAATAAATACGTCAATAAACAAAACTGCCGAATTGGGAGTGATGATTATCCTCAAGTGTATGTTAAGACACCGTTACATCCTTAAAAAGTCACTGTTTGGTGTGCTCTATGGGCAGAGGGAATCATGGGTCCATATTTCCTAAAAAAATAAAGCCGGCCATAATGACTCTTTCGTGCCTGAATTGGAGGATGTTGATGTGGACAACCTTTGGTTTGAACAAGACGGCGGCGCTACATGTCATACAGCCAACGAAACAATCAATTTATTGAAGTAAACTTTTGGTGAGCGCATTATATCGCGTCGTGGGCCTGTGGCGTGGCCTCCAAGATCGTGCGATTTAACACCGCTAGGCTTTTTTTTGTGGGGTTATGTGAAATCGCTTGTCTACGCAGATAAGCCCAAGACAATTGACCCCTTGGAAGATAATATTCGGCGCGTTATTGCTGACATACGGCCCAAATTGCTGCAAAAATTGGTGGAAAATTGGCCCTCTCGGCTAGAATTTATTCGATCCAGCCCGAAATCATTTTTAAAACATAATGCCAAACCCTTAGGTTAGGTTAGGTAAGGAGGGGCTGTAGCGTACAGGGGGGCCTATTGGTCCATTGTGATCCCCTTAATATATAAAGCAGAGATGCTTCCAACTAACGAGTTGCATAGACCGGTTCATTTACGAACCAACCTGTGCTGTCTATATATTTCCTCATGTTTGCCATTGAGACCTGCGCTAGATCGTCCAGTTCTCCAACAAATCTATTTCCAAAGTATCGGAGGCGGCTTGTTTAAAGGTTTGGACAATCGCAGAGCAGGTGTTTAATGGTTTCAATTTCTTCGACATCCTGACAGCTCCTACAGAAATCGGGTGCTAATACACCCAATCTAGTGGCCATTGTGCCAATGTCCTCTTAGTACACCTATCAAGATTCTAATATTCTTTTTACTCAGCGAAAGAACATACTGAGTTTTCTTTTCATTAATTCTAGGCCATAAGCTTCTAGAGATAACACAATCGTTCCTGGACATCCAGGAATTATTGATTTGCTCTTTCATAATTATGTCTATCTTCATTTTAATCACTCCCATTGGAACGTCTGGTCCCATATCTATTTGGCTACTGTTATTCCTATTTGATACTGACCCCTTCCTTGCCAGTTCATCTGCTATGTCATTCCCTTCTATATTGCTATGTCCAGGAACCCAGCATAGTTTGACTTGGTTGGTGTAGCAAATATTGTTCAGTATGCTTCATGCCAAACCCTTACCTTTATAATAAAGCTTAGTTCTTGGCCATAGCATTAAATTATATATGTGGTTTATTTCTTCTTGCAAACCACACGTCTAAAAAAAAAACACCCTTTATATACATCATGCAACTTCAATTTGGGGTTACATACAGTATTTAACCACGAGAGCAGAGCAAGTTTTTGCTATCAAGTCGTGCACATGTTTTTTATAACACTTACCCTCTAGGAGTAATTTGGGAAAAACTGATGTTTTTTTACCTTTGCCTTTTTTTGTATTCGACTATTATTGAGTCTATTTCTTTTCTTCAATTGAGAGTTGAAGGTAGAACTCGGCTTATAAAATAAAACTGTTACGCGTGCGGGTTGAATTTATGTATATTGTTGCAGAGGTGGAGCTTCACAAAAATGTCACCTTATTCATATTTTCTGATCAGCAGACAATAATCACGAAGAAATGTTAGCGCTTCTTATTTAATAATTCTTTTCATTTTTTTAAACACCTTTTATAGGCCATTTCGGATTTCAAATGTCAAAATTTTTTTCTGTTTTTGTTCGTCTTTTTGTGTCTCTATTAGAATGAGAAAGGACTGAAGACTTCCTTGCGCGTCAAACACGTTGATTTATGCGCAAGTGGTATTGTTTTTTAAGGAAATTAAGCACATAAACTGTTGAGAGATTCCAAAATCCAAGAGTTATGTACATATGTATCAAAAATAATTTCAGGTACAAATTCGAAAAAATGTCTCTTTTTAAGCTGCACTTTTTCATACAAAGTTGTAGGTATAGATCTCAGGAACTCACACAATTTCAATAACATTCTATTTGCAATGTTAATTTAACATGGCAGCATCAACTCATGTACAACAAGTCCATGTAAATACAAAAATTGTAAGATTTAAAATAGCTTTTATCGGCCTTTAGTCCATAAAAATTGGCATTTCGTCCCGGCGATCTCACTTGGACTCATCAGTTGACTAGTGAGTGCCTTGTCAATACGCAATTTTTATTAAGTTCAGTTCAACTTACATGAACTTTTTGACAAAAATCCAATGTGAACTATATCCAACAAGATTAAAATTCTTAATCATTAAGCTGGAAATTTTGCCCAGGGCCAGGCTTTGTTTTTATATGAAGGTTTTTATAATACAAATTCTATATACTACTGAAATACATCAGCCAAGTAGAAGACTTAGCACTATTTTTTTTATGGACTAAAGGCCGATAAAAGCTATTTTGAATCAATAATTCAACAAGTCCAATTAAATAGTGCTTAGTCTTCTACTTGGCTGATGTATTTCAGTAGTATATAGAATTTGTATTATAAAAACCTTCATATAAAAATTGTAAGTACCTGTTAATTATTTACCAAGTTTTTGTTATTTTAACATTTTCTCTTGGCAATTTAAATATGTTGCCTTTTGACTTAACATTTTATTTAGTTAGTTTTACAGTTTTTTTCCTGATGAACTGAACCCGGTCTTCTGTTAGACCTGTGTCTTGTCATTAAAACATTAAATGTTAATTTTTTCTGATCTTTGACCGATCGCAAAGTTGATTTTCGTCTCATGCATCTGTATTATCAAAAGTGCTTTCTGAAATCTTTTACAAACAAATAAAAATGTGTCAATGCGATACGATCAAATAAAATAACAGTCAAGTATAAGTCTTTAGTCTTACAAAATGACCATATAAAGCGCCCTTTAAAAATACCTATTACAATTATTCCATGTACGAAAAAATAAAAAACATCAATTTGCTTAAAAGCTCTTAAAGATCCTTGGCTTAACTTAAAACTATACGAGTTAACAAAACTTCTAAGCCAGCCCCAAACAAACATGTTTTCTATATCCTATCTATGGAATACCAACTTTTTTTTTAAGATATCCTTTTATCTAAGAGGAGTTAACACTAAAAACATTTTTGTTAAGCGGCATTCCTCAAATGCTTTGTCTATTTTAAATGTACAATTTGTCTATCCAAATCCACGAAGTAAGTCTCTTTTGTATTGAACATGAGAGGTTTTATGCTCTGTGCCATTCTTGCATCTTGCATGCAAACCCCATGCAACGTTGTCGCCATCGCCAGTACCGCATAGTGCCAGTGTGCTATGGCAATTGCGAGGCGGCTTCCGATTATATCATAGACAATCTGCGCCACACACAAGCCACTTCTTGTTTCGTAGAGATAAACTTCTTTTGTATCTGCGCACTCACCAAGTTATTTATTTAATTTCTTTTGTTCGTATTTATTATTTTATTTATCTTTTCGATTAAATAGCTCTTCAAAATCGCTCGTTCGTTGGTTGGTTGGATTTCGCGTTTAATAAACTGAGAAAAATAAACTATGGTTTAATCGATAAATTCAAGGTTTGTTTGAGTTTTTTCATAATAAAAACTTCCTCCTTGGTGAAAGGAAAAATTAATGAGTTCCACAAACATTTTTGGATTCTTTTTGATTTCGCTACCTGTCAAACCAAGATAAAGTTAAAATACTAAAGCACCGTGAAAAGTTTGACGATGAATGAACTTCCTTGCTTTCCAACTTTGCATTCCACAACAAGTATTTTAGTAATTCGTCTCGGATGTCAAGAAAAAGTCCAAAAATGAAACGTAGAGATGATTGTGGAATGCATTAATTTTTTTCATTTCACGTAGTAAGTTACTTAGCCTTAAATTCTTTTTATGACTTTAACTTTTAATGAGAATGTCTACGATTTTTTGAAAATTTGAATTTAACACTCAAACAGCACTTTTCAACTTTTGCTCATAAATAATGTTGATATAATTTTGTACAAAAAATAAATATTTTTTGCTTTGATTTGTATTTAAATTTTGTTTTCTTTAAAAAAGGCCTTCATTCAATTTAACTTGCAAATATCAGCTCGACTACAAATTGTTATTTGTTATTTTTTATGGGACCTTTTGGTTTTCTTTCAGTGCATAGAGCGACTTTTTTTTAAATCTTTCCAAACAAAAAAGAAGAACTCAGACAATGACGAAGATGAAGACGAAGACGACGAGGAAGGACTGTGCAGCATGCTTTAGCCGCCAACATCATCCTCTTCCTCCACCATACGATCGCGGTTGTGATAGGTTTGACAAGAACCTAAAAATGGGCAATATGACTTGTTTTGGGACCACGGCGAGAATAATGTCGGTTTTTTTTTGTACAATCTCACTTTTGTCAGGTTTTGTTTTACGGTTTTACGTAGCAGCAGCATCAGCATCAGCAGCAAGAGCAAACGGTCGCCAATATCTTGATATGACGATGCCAAAGAACCACCGTTTATATCTATTTGACCATAAAAATAAAAATATTTTATCCGTGGTCAGTGTCTGGAGATTCCCTATAGATTCCCAGCTATTAACTTGTTGTCTCTTTGTTGTTTATATAAAAATGTCCCTTTAGGATCTTGCGGAGAAGGTTTTAGAGATAGAAAGATGGATGGATGGACGAATGGACAGACAGATTCACTACCTGTGATCAAAGTTTATCTTCTTCTTCCTTTTTTTTTTCGTAAAACGATGCGAACAGATTTGCAGTGCCATCTTCCTTTCGTCGTCTGTCCGTCGTCTGTCCGTCAGTCGGTCGTGTATGTCATCGTCATCATCGTGTCGAAGGAAAGAGCCCTTGACATGGTTTTCTGATAGAGGCTATAGTAAATACCTATACAAAGCCAAGGATTTGTCCTGAGTGTCCTAACATATTGTTTAATTTATTGGGTTGGGCGAATTTTATTCTTCCCTTCTGCTCGCTCTATCTCTCTCTCTCTCTCTCTCTCTCTGGTAAAAAATCCCCGATAGTCATGCAAAAAAAAGCGGTCCCATTGGAACAATTTCTCAAGGCAGATCGGACCGTATGCCAACATTAAAATAAGAAACCAAAAGAATAAAGACTCTTTAAAAAAAGATTGCTTTCATATTGTGTGTGCGTTGACCATTTTGGGGATTGCGAAATCTTGTAATAATTTTTATTCACTTGGAGATTCTTTGACTGGGTTTGTGCCATTGTGTTTTGGGACTATATACACTCTATACAGTCTTTATGGACGGGCATTGTATACGTTTGATGTCTGTTATAGATATACCTAAGTATACGGAATGCATTTTATTTTATATAGCTCTCCTTTTATTATTATTATTCAACTTGTATTATTTTATTTCTTTATTATTGTTTTATTTTTTAAGTTATTTTTTTTATTGCAGGCTTGTGCGCCACGATATGTTTTCCATACAATGAATCCATCAGTTCGTCCTAGTATAGAACCAGTCGGAACGTGCTTTACATCGAGGAATTTTTCAACATTCACAGAGTATTCTCCTTGCCGAACAAGTAAGTATTTATTTTATATACATTTTAAAATATTTTATTGTGAATAAAAACCTTTGCTTACCAAATTTGCCTACAAATTATAGAACCTTTTCAGAAAAAATAAAAAAGTTAAAGCCTGGTACTCGCATTAAAGTTAAAGAGAGGCCAATTTGCTGCAATGAAACTTGCCTACTAAAGTGTGTTTTTTTCTGATGTGTGGTTTTCAATCTGGCAATACTTTTTTCCGAGTTGGTCTTTTTGACAGCTGTCACTTGATTTATGTTCAGTTTGGTTTGTCATTTCTTAATAAATAGATTAACTCCTGAAAAACGTTTGCAAATCGTGCTAATTTATTACCAAAATAATATGGTTTGGTTCGCGAGACGCATCGCGCGCTGCGTCCAATATTCGGTCGACCTAATCGCCCAGCAGAGTCCGAAATTGGAGCAACCATGGATCGGTTTCGCAGCACGTTTACTCTAGGGAATAATGCGCATCCTCAAAGATGCCGTACAGTGCGCACCGAAGACGCTTTTGCTGCTGTGGAGCAGAGTATCGAAGAAGACCCGAATGAGTCCATCCGCCATCGCGCGCCATGGTTAATGAGTGTTTCGTGCCTGAATTGGAGGAAGTTGATGTGGACAACCTTTGGTTCGAACAAGGACGGCGCTACATGTCATACAGCCAACGAAACAATCAGTTTATTGAAGGAAACTTTTGGTGAGCGCATTATCTTGCGTCGTGGGCCTGTAGCGTGGCCTCCAAGATCGTGCAATTTAACACCCCTGGACTATTTTTTGTGGGGTTATGTGAAGTTGCTTGCTTACGCAGATAAGCCCGAGACGATTGACGCCTTGGAAGAAAATATACGGCGCGTTATAGCTGACATACGGCCCCAATTGCTTCAATAAGTGGTCGAAAATTGGGCCTCTCGGCTGGAATTTATTCGAGCCAGCCGTGGCTGCCACTTGCCCGAAATCATTTTTGAAACATAATGGCAAACCCTTATATTTATAACAAAGCTAAATCCTTGGCCATAACATTAGTTTATATGCGTTTTATTTCTTCTTGAAAACCACACGTCTAAAAAAAACACCCTTTAGTTTTTAGTCGCTGTTTTCTTTAAGCTTCTTACCATACCTTGTGAAACACATTTCTTATACAGATATGGCCAAATTTTTGATTCTTTATTTTTTCCCTGGGCGTTAATTCCTCCGACTTTAATCTTCTATCAATTGTTAAATTGGCATATCATATCAACTTCTCAGAGGTATTTGAGCGACTAAGCAACAAGCAGGTTTAAGTGTTCCCTATACAAGATTATGACAGCAAAGTTCCCACAATCTTCGACTTTAGTTTTTTTTTGTAAGCATCTGAAACGCGATACTTCTTTTATTAAAAAGAATACAATGTGGTATAGGTATAGGAAAGATCACTTTAAATTTACAGTTGACTGGATAACTACTTATTTCGTGTAAAATTGATTACCCTGCTATTTTTAACTCAAAATAAATCCGTTATGGATAAAACACGAACGTTGAAGGTGAAGAAAATGTGTTGATTTTATATTATATGTAATGATAATGATAACGAATATAGCTAAATAATTCTCGACCTACATTATCTATAAATTTTTGAGCTAAGATGTTTTAAATTTTATTTGTTTTTATTTTCCTTATATGAAAATCAACAAAAACGATTCCCATTTTTTGTTTTTAAAGTCTTCGTTAACATTTTAAATTACCTTGTGACACTTGTCTTATGTGTGCGCTCGTATAAGCTGATCAGTATAATTTAAATGCTTTCATGGCCTATACACACAATACAATACAAAAAACAAAGGGAACTTGAATAACCCGCCAAGTGAATATGTACCACTTGAATTGATCATGAACAAGATCGTTACCATTCCAAGACCAAAAATGTCGTCTTCTCAATTGATCGATGCAATTTTCGTGCTTCCAAATATAGATGAACCGATTTATTGGAATTTTTTTGTCTTCGCTATGTGAAGTTCCAAATTCCGATTTCCCTCTCGAGGACGCAACACGCACACGATCGATCTGATCGGCGCAACGGATGCGACGATCAATCCACTGTTGCAGTGCAGTTGCGTATAGTGTAGTGCTTTTATTTTAATATACAAACGGGTAATTCACAGAATTTCCAACATTTCATCTCGTTCAATTCTAATTGAAATTCCACACCAAGAATGATTGCTGTACAGGGAAAAACTACAGGAACAAAAACCCAAATCCAGAACACTCTCGTAAAAGCAATGACAGCAACAACAAACAAAAAAAGATCACCAAGCGATATAAAGTCATACATATGAGCAATAAAAACAAGCAAAAAATACTGCAGATTCTACATAGGTATCGCATTTGATCGGTTTCAATCGATTGTGACAATGGCTTCTGGCTTCTGGCTCCTGGGCAGGGCACGTAACGTAGGTAGTAGGTATGGATAAAGGAAGGTACACTGGAGCCTGGACTTCTTGAAGTGGCAGACAAGTTTCCGAAACATATTCGAAACACCTTGGCGACAAATTGTTATCGTTCAATAATGATCATGCGGTGAAGGGAGGACAGGACAGGACAGGAGAGGATCGGAAAAGATCCACCACATTTAACGAGATCGCTTATTGTTGTTATTGCAGGGCGATGATGGAGGTGCAGATAAAATGACTATACCTTCTACAGGTTTTGTGTCTTCAATGTTTACACTTCGGAAGATGTGATCACACATTAACGGCAATGAAGTCACCAGGATGAAAGTTTTATAATAGTCTTTTTTATAGGGTCTGCTTTGTTGCAATGAGAATTGACACTTTTTTTTTTATTATAAAGGGTTTTCCAATAAGAGGTGTTATTTTGATATTCAAAGAAAAATGGCATTTTTTGAGATAAATGATCGGATGTTTATTTCATTATGCCGTTAATAATGGAACACAACATCAGCCAAATGGCCGCCACGACCACGCTTACAGGACCATATCCTTTTCATGAAATTTTCCATAACCAAATCGCAAAGTGGCTGCCCTATGTCCTCGATAGCCTCACGAATTCCATCTTTGAGGTCTTGAATCGACGCTGGGCTGTTGGCGTAGACCTTATCTTTCACGTGGCCCCAAAGGAAGAAGTCGCAAGGTGTTAAATCACAAGATCTCGGTGGCCAATTGTGATCACCTCTTCGAGAGATAACACGGTCCGGAAACTTTTCCCGTAAAAGATCGATGGTTTCATTGCTTGTGTGGCACGTAGCGCCGTTGTCCAGATGAATACCATCCAATTCCAGCCATAAAAAATCATTAATCATCTCTCGATAGCGCAATCCATTGACCGTAACTGTTGCTCCAGCCTCATTTTCGAAAAAGTAAGGTCCAATGACCCCGCCGGACCATAAACCGCACCAAACAGTCACGCGTTGAGGATGGAGAGGCTTTTCAACAATAACTCTTGGGTTTTCCGAGCCCCAGATGCGACAATTTTGCTTGTTGACGTAGCCTCCGAGGTGGAAATGGGCCTCATCAGTCAATATGATTTTTCGATGAAATTCCGGATCATTTTCATGCATTTCAAGGACCCAATCAGCAAAGACACGACGTTGTTGATGATCAGCCGGCTTGAGTTCTTGTGTTAACTGAACTTTATAAGCCTTAAGACCCAAGTCTTTATGCAAAATACGGTGTAATGACGTTTGTGGAATGCCTAATTCCAAAGAACGACGAGGAATGGACAAACCTGGGTTTTCTTCATCTTCAACACTTTGGGCTACAACAGCAATATTCTCAGTTGTTCTTGAGCGACGTGCACGGGTTTTATTCTTCACATCACTAACTTGTCCCAACAGCTCGAATTTGTCCACCAATTTCTGTATTGCGGTCCGACAAGGTGCTTCACGACGACCCAAAAATGTTTTAGTTTTACGAACCGTCTCTGCCAAATTTTCACCATTTTTATAGTGAATTTTAATAATTTCAATGCGTTGTTGAAGCGTGTATCATTCCATTTTTATTAATGGCGTAGTTTCTACTTGTCAAATGTCAAAAAATGACAGCTTCAAAAGTGACAGATACTAAAACAGCGGGCTATTCAAAATAACACCTCTTATTGGAAAATAAGCCAGCAGAAGGAAGCAATTTGTTAAGGTGTAATCTTCGATTCTGTAAGACTTTATATCTGTCAATCTCTAAGCAAAATATAAAATCTTATTAAAACATTTTAGTGAAATCGCTCTTAAAATATAAAAACCTCTGTTCGTTGACTTTCCAAACTTGCCATTTTTACTAGTTTAAGTCCAAAGTTCATATAAAAAAAAATTAATTGGATTAAAAATGGTAGAAATGGGGAGTTTTGGACTAGTATTCGAACACACCTATTGTTTACAACACTTCTGAATAATTTATTTCATTAGCTGACGGCAAATCAGAAGCCACAAATAAGTACGTGACTTTGCGGACTAAACATGCAAACATTTCTGTTACGTGTTAAAAACTGCTTTTAAAGTAGCCAATCGCCCTTTCTAAAACTCATCATCGTTAAATTAATCTAAGTTAAACATTTACTATAGATCTTCAATCTATGCAAGCAGCTTATAATATCCCTCAAACAAAATAATGGGCTCTTGAATCAAAGCCACTCAAAGACTTGAACAAGTAATATTAAGATAAGGGAACAAAATAAGCTTGGCTTAACATTGAAAAAAAAATTGTGTTTCACATAATCCTTTTTCAATTCAAGCTGACATTTTACCAGGCTCAGTCAAACCGTTGAAATATTTTTTTTTTTTTCTTAACATTAAGAATAAAAATTTTCATTTCCAGCCAATTTGAGTAGGTATACCTCCTTAAGCTCTTGTGGTGGTAATTAATCTTCAACTCGCTGCTAATTGCTTGAAAATATTTGTTTACCTATTGTTCTGTTCAACTTAAAATAAACTATGAACATTTAATTATTTTTTTTTCTCACCAAAATTCAACCCTTCCATAAGTTCTTGAATTACTTTCAGGTTCTTATTATTTTTGTTGTTTATTTTTTTTCCCCACAAAAGGTTACAAGACGAATCCAGTGCACTTGTAGAATAACCCTTCTTGTATTTCAATTTTAATTTCAAAAGCCAAAAAAAATGTGTTGAAATATAAATCCGACAGTCAAACGTTTGTTGCTTGGTCAAGTTGCACCGCTAACGGTAGCGATGGTGATGATGGTGTCTTCAAATGTCATTTTGATTTTGTAACTCCGGTAATAATCTGACATTTACCCTTTATGTGGTCATTTTTTGTTTGTATGGTTTCCGAAAGTAAAAACTAACAAAGAGACGTTTTTTTTTCTCTTTGAGATACGTTTGATATGAAAATTCTTATAAAACAATTTCAATGGTATGTTGGATGTTGTAAGATGCTTTCAGCACTTTAAGAATATATAAAAGTACAAAAATAGTACGACGACATCTGCAATGCATTTAGATTGAAGAAAATTGAAATAGAATTCTGTCTGTGGATATTTTCATTAAGCAAAAGAGTAGACCAAAAACAAATCAGTGCTGAGAAAGATCACACGAATCGAAAAAAAGATAGAACTCATGCTCTTTTTACCGTAAGTAGGTATTCAAAGTTCGAAAGGGAAGGTAATGGTTTCCTTAAAACCGAAGTTGGGATGTTAATAACACACAAAAAAATGCCATTAGTCTTATGGTTTTTTTTGTTTTTCTTCAAATTTCAATGACAACGAATTAAAAGATTATTTTAGTAAAAATCTTCAACAAAGACAAATTGATATTCGATTTTAAATATATTTATATGTATAATTTTTTAAGAGTGTGAGAACCAACAAGAATGTAAAATTTTAATGATAGTAATGACCAGTTGCTCTAAGCTCTTTTAAATGTTTATTGCTTCGGTAAATTTTAATATGATTTTTATCTATTGCACCGACCACATTTAATTCTAAAAGGTCAACAAACGAACGAATAAAATAACGTTATAGTTTCCTCCAGCTATGTACTTACTGTACATAATTTATAATGTATACGTAGAGTACCCCATGTTTAGTTGATGTGTTTGACATCTCGTATTGCTATCTCACTTACACTCATAGAAACTTTTTCATTAAGTTTTAAGAGCAGATGATAAAATGCAGGGATGGTTAGAAAACTGCATTACCAGTTAAAAAATCATATCATTAAATGACATTGGTGCAATCCAGTTATTTTATCATGCTGATAAAATAGTCTTTAAGTGCATATATTTATTTATTTAACTACAAATTTACAAATTATTAGCTTTGAGATTGTAAAATTCTATATAAATTATTTTTTAAACAATACTTTTGATACATTGATGCATTGAAATATTTATTAAAAGCAGCACCCCAAGTAACATTTTTCCTCTCATAAGACGCTCCGAGAGCGCTAAAAGACTTATTTTAGGGAGCTAAATGCACTCTTGAGGAGTTCTTCTAGATTCTTATAAGATTGTTAAAAGCCTTAAATGGCCTAGTTATGGGAGCCTCTTGATCCTATAGGAAGAGTTTTATTCTTCTTATGCGATTATAGACGCCGCTTTGTAAATCTAGTAAAGCTCTCTGAACTCTTCCTATGGGAGTGCGTCTCTTCCTACAGAAGTTGTTAAAAAGAGAACGAGTGTGTGTAAACTTAAAAAAAATATATATCTTTCGCATTTTTAATTTCTTTTTTTGAAGAAGGTAGGCGAATAGTTTTTATGTGTGTTTGTGATTCTCTCATGTCAAAAAATAATGTGTTTTTTGATGCGAGTATTTATCTCACAAGTTAATTGACGTATTATATTTGTTAAGATCATGGCATATATGTAGGCTAAAGTCTTGGTGCAATTAAAATTGCATCTACTAATTTCCACATTTTGCTTCGAAAAATAACAACGCGCTTCCAAAATTATGCATATTTAAAATATTTTGTTATTAATTATAATCTTATTATAGGGTTACCATTAACATTTTTTAGGTGCAAAAATCACCAAAGTATGTTTTTATACATTTCACAAAATGCGATCATTCATACCATATTTTTTTCCAATTATTGTCACTATCGTGCTTTTATGACAAAAATTTGATCTAGAGTGGCAAAAAATTTGAAGCTTTTTCATTATTAAGATTATCTGAAATCTTCCAATATATTTGTCATTAAAAACTGACAAAAACAACTGATTTTTAAAGATGCCATTTTACTTGTGTCGTGTTAATATACTGCTCTCACAAATTTTAAATAATGACATAACACAAAAAAGAATGTCCCCGCTCATTCTTCTCTGGTATAGTAGCTGTATACTAAGTAATACAAATCCATTTTTTATACAACTAATATCGACAGCAAATAATAGAAAACAAGATAAATATGACCTATACAACTTTTTACTAGTTTTGGTCAGAATGGAAAACCAAATAAGATAATTTTTTTAGAATATTTTTTTAAAGCTACGGTAACCCTCAAAATATAATGAAAACATTTTGTTCATTTTGCAACATGGCTGCTGTTGATTGATACTTTTACTCTTGTTTTAACATCTCTATGAGATCTTTGGATGATGATGAAACGGAAAGCAAGACAGATAAATGTGTTTCGTTTGAAAGTTAAACGTCAAATTGTAGTCCCATTAGAACGTTTGAGCTCCCGTAAGAAGTGTCGCTCTCAGTAAATATAAATTTTCTCTGAGAGACAGTACTTCTTATGGGAGCTTAAATGCTCTTATGGGACTTAAATTTGACATTGAACTTTCAAACGCAACACATTTGTCTGAGGGGCGTTCCTTTTTATTGCAATTGCCAACTTTTATTAAGAAATTTAAATGAGAAAGCAAAAAATCGATAATTGTGTTAGATTAACATTTTGAAACAATGGAACTAAATTATAACCTAATAATTTTTCGAATAAAGTAACAATCAAAGTTTACTGGATATAGCTTGGTGTTATTTAAATCACTCCAAAGCTGATGACAGCCGATGCAACAACAGTATATATATATATATATAATATAAACATTATGTGATACTCATGGTGATTTCCATTAGTACAATTAATAAGGTTGTTTCGATCAATTCTATCAAAATAATGCTTTTGAGATCGATTTTTCGGCAGATTGTTTCCTCTTTTTAATAACAGTAATATACGTAATATTAACTACCTTAAGTTTGAAATGTGTGCTTTTTGTTTAGTATATTTCAGTGCTAAAAATGTTTGTTATAATATTTATAATCAAATTCACTACTACATCGAAATTAGGTAAACAAACAGAACAAAAAATCGACCAAAGAAACTTGCTCGCAAAGAAAACAATCAAACTTTTCTTTGAAATCTTAAATTACATCTTCCACCACCAATCAAATAACCAATCCGATAGAAACATGAACAGAAGTAAGTTTTGTGAACAAAAAGAACGCACTGTACAATTCAACTATAACATCTGTTCGTTTGATATTCAAAGCTGGCGTCGTAGCTCCTATTAGAATCTTGAAAAAAACTTGAAGTATTATTATGGGATTATAAAGACTAAAAATGACGTTTAGAGTTTTAATTTCATAACGAGATACTTATGAGACTTAAATAGATTTAGATATAGGATTTAAGTACTTTCAAATTTAAAAAATGCTTAGCTCTTACAATAAAAATGCTATGAGACGAATTTGAGTTTCATAACAAGAGATTCATTCTTAAGTATAACAATAGGATATAAAAGAATCTTATGGGAGTTCTTTTCAGATTTGAAGAGCTTAACTCCGGGAGTTTGTTAGTTTGGCGTGCAGCAAAAAAAGGTTCCTGACTTCCATAGTTCGTTCTGTTAAATATATGATTTCATAATTCTACAGATCTTAAGGATCGAGAATTAATATTTAGGCTGAGTTGTGACATAAGACATTCGGAATCAATTGCTTCAATCAAAATATCGTTAATAAATAGTACTTTAGGAACTGTTCTTCTGTGTGTCAGTGATGGTAAATTGATTAAAGCCAGGCTTTGGTTGTATGGTGGTAGATGCATGTCGTCGCTTTTGCCCAGATTTCAATCGATTGATATTATTTTGATAGCTTGGACTCCAAACACAGCTAAGTATTCTATATTCGATCGCACAAGAGAGCAGTATAAAGTTTTTTTAAAATATATGGGTCTCGAAATTCTTTAGAAAACCGACAAACGAAGCCCAACTTGCATTTTGCTTTGTTAATAATATGGTCAATATGTTTATTAAAGTTTAATTTTGAGTCCATTATAACGCTAAGATCACAAAAATGTTTAACTCTTTCAAGTGGTTGACTACACAACATATAGACATTAAATAAAGGCTCAGCTTACGAGTAAAAGTCATATACTTGCACTTTGATATATTTTTTTCCATATCATTCATACTACACCAAGTTGAAACACTGTTTAAGTCTTTTTGTAACAATTGAAAATCATTATTACTTTTGTAAGATATGCGAAGCTTAGCGTCATCATCGAACAAGAGAAGATCGGAATAATGGATTGCATTATGTAAGCCAGTAATAAATAATACAAATAAAAAGAGCCCTAAATGGTCTCCTTGAGGAACGCCGGAATGCACAATTATTTTTCTTGATGTTTTATTTTTAAAGTTAACAAAATGTGATCTGCAGTATGACTCCAGCCAGACCAAAACCAACTTATGGGAACCCAATACTAATTAATTTTTTCAAGAGCAAGCTATGGTTCACACGGTCGAACGCTTTTGCACTATCTAAGTCTAAAAACCATTTTGATTTTTGGCATGTTGCGGTAGATTTACCCTTCATAAATCCATGTTGATGTGGCGAATTAATGTTTTCGTATTTTGTTTTCGATATATTGCAGGATAATTTTTTCAAATAATTTTGGTATATGTACACGATAACTGCCTCTGTAGTTAGAAATATTACATTTGTTCCCGTTTAAAAAAAAAAAAATGGTGTAACAAATGAAGATTTCCATACGTTTAAGAAGATTCCTGTTTGAATCGATAAATTAAAAAGATAATACAGAAATGTAACGCTTAACAATCAAGGCTGGTATTTCATCAGTACTTTAGGATGATGAATCCTTAAGCCTGGAGACATGGATTTTTATTTCATTTTCGTCAATTGTTGGTTTAGTTACGTCGAGTTGGTAAAAGTTTACTAAAGTTTTTAAATAAGTTTTAGTGTTATCACAGTTTTATCACAGCTTTTATCATGGGAATTATCACAGGTATTATCACAGCTATGAGGCTTTTTATAAACGCTTTTGAAGAAGTCCGAAAACATATCACATATACTTGCAGTGTCATTAGAAATCCCATTTTTTTTTCGGATCATCAAAGATTTCTCTCTTAACATTCAAGTACTGTTGATAACTTATTGACTTTGTTCTTGCATATATTTAGATGTCTCCTTTTAGTGCAGCTGGGGCTGGACATTCGTTTCTTCTGTTTTTGTTGCTTCAAAAATATGAAGCTAAATTTGTTAAAAAAATTACGTTATTCAATAGTATTTTTGTTTTTACTATTCCATGATGGTCAGATGTCTTCTAGTTGTTTTTGAGAAAATTGAAAATATCAGAATCTTCTTTACTGACTAGGTACCGACTACTGACTGAGAGGAAAATGATCTTCAGAGCACCTTAAACGAAGCATTGAGGTCAAATTAGATTAAACTTATTCAGGTTATTTTCAATTTTCTCAAAAACTAAAAGAAAGTTAAGCATTTACAAACTATAGTTAAACCGTTTTTTTTTAAGTTTTTATTAGTTGAAAATATTTTAAATAAAGTTTCAAGTTAGTCAAATTTTTAGGCAACCGATTCCATTGTCCAAGTTAGATTACTTTAGGAAAACAGGGGACAAAGTTTATTATAACTTTTAGGAGTTGGATGGCTGTCTAAAGTTAGAAAAAGTTTATAAATACGACCATTAGTTTTAAGTGTTTGACTAAAAATAAATAAGAACATTTAATATTAAAAACAAAATTACTCCTTAATCCCATATGCAGAAACGAAACTTAAATATTTAAGTCACATAAACTCTTATATTGAACTTTATATTAAAGTTTCGTTTTAACGAACGGCTTTTAATTACTTAAAATTTTGAACAAAATTAGTTCGAAAAAAATTTGTATTTAATTTTTTTTTTCAAAACTTATTTAGATTTAGAAACAGAATTAAAATTGATTTCTGGCTGCAAAAAAAGGTAAAACATGATACTGTAAGTGTCTATTTTTCCGCCTAAATAGGGGGGAATAGTCCCCCACTCAAATTTTTGACTTGTTTTAACCTACTTTTGTTGCACATTATGCAAAATTATCAGATAAAGAGGTTGGAATACTTAAAACCAAATTTGAATTTTATTTTAAGAGTTAGCTGGTTTTTAAATTGTATGCAAAATTTATAATTTTGAATACATGGTGGACAATGTGATTACGTCGAAAAAAAAATCAGCTTGGCTTCAGCCTAAATGTTAAGGTCGATTTTCTTTAAATTTGGAAATTTGGACATTCTGAAGACTCAAGGTTTTTGGTTTTAAGGAACTGTGCCCGCCATACAAAATTTCTTAACTGTTAAGGAACAATTTATTTTTTCTAGAATTGATATGACATACTATACAAACACCCATTGGAACTTAATCTTAAAGATGTAACTACAATTTTCTGTTTTTTTTTTTTTTGTTTCTAGACTTTTTCGGATATCATAGACAGGGTTCTTGTCAAGCTGGTCTTAGTGCTGCTGTTAATAAGGTAAGTGTACATAATTGACATCAAGATTAAGTTATTTAGTGTTAAAATATATTTTATAGCACTCTTTAGCCATTTTTGTTTTGTCTACATAACTGAAATAATTTCTGCAACGAAAAAAAAAATATTCCTTAAGCCAAAATTTACATAAACACATCACGATAAGTTGGAAAATATTAAACGAAGGCTCTCTATTTGCCCACCAGAAACCGCCTTTTTTTCAAGTTCATATATAGCAATCCTTCTGACATTATGTTGGCTATTTATTTCGGTATGTATTTTATTCGAAGAAGGGCGTTAAATAAAATGGAGATAATCGTGTGTTAGCCGGGATCTTGGAATCTTATATGTGTATACGATGTGGGAACAGTTAGTTTTTGTTCGTTTTTTTCTTGGCAGCAACAAATTTAAATATTACAAACAGTTCTTGAAAGGATACAGTATAACCAGGGGAAGGGCAGTGTGGTCAGCCTTTCTTTAAAGTGTATGTTATGTTGGGGAGTCAGGGCTATGTTATGACATTTTTTTTTCTTAAAATTTAAACCACAATGAAAATATTCAATAATAGTGGCGCAACATTGTAGGCGATTTAGAACAGTGTTAAATTATTTTTAGGATGATGCTTGGATAGATATATAGAGGATTTTCTAAATTTTCAACGAGTTAGCATAATATTAAAGTTAAAATCACCAAATGACTAGGTATTTTATCTCTTCAGTATGTAACACACTATAACTTCATAAATGTCACTTTGACAATAACAAATATGTAAAAAGTATTAAATAGTGCTAAGTCTTCTACTTGGCTGATGTATTTCAGTAGTATATAGAATTTGTATTATAAAAACCTTCATATAACAAATATGTAAAAGGTATGTTTGCTTACATTTTGGCACGAACTGTCACTATTTTTAGGTGTTTTCATCTGGAGTCTTTTAAGAAAATTTTACTGAAGAGCTTTAAAGTAAGAAAATTGTCGAGTCATATCATAATAAGACCTTAACATCAAGCTGTCTTAAATTTAAGAATGTCAAAATCCATGCATAATGGCGAAACGAAGTCAAGTAACAGAAAAGAATAAGCTAGTTCAATCATTGAGCCTGATTATACAATTCCTTTTTGCGGTTGTTTCGTCTTTTTCACAACTTCGTGATCTGTCAAAAAGCCGACAAACGAAATGACCGAAAAAAGAAATCGCGTAAGCCCGCTCATTCTTTTATCTGTTTCAGAATTTCGCAAAATCGGGTTATTTTCTTATGGGTTTTGACAGCAAATTGCGAAAATTTCTAAGAAATTTTACGTTACCAAACATATCTATTATGTTGGCACAATATTGACACGAATTGAATATTGAATATGAATTTAATATTGACAATGAATTAAACGTCAATTGTAATTGTCAGTGTTTTTATAACAAAAATGCTGGCAGATTTCTACTATAAAGTCATAAATGCTAGGAAATGGAAACAAATTTGACAACTTGTCAGTTGTGGGCAATACTGATGCTTCCACATCTCAAAACTTAAATGGTAATGCCAATATTATAAACTTATACACAATAAATGAGTATTTTGCTTTTATAGATGGAAAAATATTAAATCACACACTTAGCGCCCAGTATTGCCAGATTTATGTGTTTTTTTGGTAATGGAACTTTTTAAACATAATGCCCTAGTCTCCCCTAAATTATTTTTCTTCTCTAGATAGATATTCTTAGCAATACAATTTTTCGTGCGTTTGAGAGATTTCACGATTTGATTTTTGTAGGTATTTATTTTCTTTATTTTATTTGCGTGAGATGCACATCTATGGTAAAATGCTAAAATAGTTGTACCTACTATCGCTTTGAAAAGATTTATGGAGATTCTAAATTTGACCAGTTTTATTTACATAGATAAATCATCTTGAATTTAAATGTGGTGTTGTTAAATAAAATAGTAAAATGTTAATCATTTGCATACAGCTGCAGTCTCGAGATACATATGTCACCACTTCACACTTAATCAAGTTTGAACATCAAATCGAAATTGGTCGTATAGCTCGGTATAGGAACATAAGGGGTATATTCCGATTCACAATCAGATACAAAAGGGGCCTAGTATCATTGGAAAAGTGCGAAAGTTTTTAACTTTATCTTGTGTATTTAACAGGAAGTCAAATGTCATTCTTACTGTCAGCTGTTGATGGTTTTTTTTTAAATTCTGTATATTTGCTGCAGTGTTCCTGTATTAAAAAAAAATCAAATTTCGCAAAATTGTACATACCTGATATGTTGTACTTGCACCGAATCGTGAATACCATTCATATTGTTGTACATACTCGTATGTATGTCCCCTTTCACACGAGGAAACTGAGTTGCCAGAAACATTCAGTTTGTAGGTGAGAAGGGCAAGAAGTAAGAGGGGAAATGAAATCTCCCCGGTCAACGATTTGAGGAGATTTTTTTGACATTCCTCTTCAAACATATAATAGAGTGTGTTCAACCAAGCTATTATAAAGGGAAACTACAGAAAGTTTCCACGATTTTGTTTCTTCGTGTGAAAGGTACAAGAGATTTTTAAGGAAATTAAAAGAAAACGGCAAAAAAAATCTCCAGCAACTTGTTTCCTCGTTGGTGCGTTCTTTTTTTAACTAAAGTTAACTATGGTTGATGTGTCAGAAATTATAGTTGGAATGTCATAGTTAAAAAAGTTACTTTGGGTAACTTTTCATTTAGGAACGATCAAAGTTATAAATATGGTTGAACTGTCAAACGAAATGTGTTGAAAAAAAAATCGAAATACATTTGGAATGAATAAAAGAGATAAAATCGTGTTTGCATTAAATTTATTGCCAAAAATAATTACTTGCACTTCAAAAATGGAAACAATTTGTTAATTAAATTTATGTATACTTAATTTTTGGACAAAATCGAATCAATAATTTGTACATTGTTGGTTCATTCATTATGGGCACAATGCACAAATTTCGTAATAAAAAATTGACCAAATCGAAAGAATAAAATGTCGACAAAAAATTAAAATTAGTCAAATAATAACAGAAAACAATTCCCAAAATCGAAATCGACAAAAACAAAATGAGTTAAATTGAAAACACATTTACAAAAATGAATGCAATTTCAGATCAAAAGAACGAAAAGTAAACAAAAGATAACCACAAAATGAAAACATTGCAGTTTCAGCTGTGTTTGACAGATTAACCATTTCAACTCATATCAATGAGATGAGTTGGAAAAAGTTACTACAAGTTACTTTCTGACACTTTAACCTTGAGTTTAGGAACGACTTTATGACGTCATAAAGTTACTCAAAGTTACTTTTCTGAATTAAAGGAACGATGAAAGTTAACTATAGTTAACTATAGTTAACTTTAGTTAGAAAAAGAACGCACCACGTGTGAAAGGGGACTATGCATATGTACATAAAGGGTTTTTCAACAGAGACGCTACAAAAGTAGAGCAACAGGGACAGCAAACGACGCTATAATTCTTGTCGTTCTTTTGACATTTCTCTTCAGTAAGGTTTGCCATTTTATGATAGAAAGATATACGCGGCAACAACGAGTCGAAATTGTTAAAATTTAAAAAATAGTGACATTTCGAATGAGTGCATTCAGCTCAAATGAGTAGATGAGTTTTCTTTGATAATTTATTATGGTTCTTGATAGATTAACATGAGAATAATAATTTTTAATCTCTCGTCTTAACAATTGATAAAATCTTTGGTGACATAATTTAATATTTAACCAGCTCTAAACAAACTGACCAGTAAGCAGTAATATCGAGACTTATCATCAGTCACATTTTTTTTACTGTTGTTTTTTTATTTTATAAAACGACCTCTTTATCCGTGATTGGAATAATCATTTTTCTGGTTTTTGAATGACTAAGCTCCAGAAATCCTGATTCTAGTCTTTATCACTTATTATTACCACAATTCACTTCTAAAATACAAATAAGTATTTTGTTGGAAACATCGCTTCAAGCCTTCATGATTAATTTTTAATCTTTTGTCGGTTTATATTGTTTGCTGGAAATGTTATATTTCGTGGTTTTATGGCGCTTCCCCGCGCTGCCGGCAAGTGAGTGTAACTAGTCAGCAGTTTAAAATAATGAGATCTAAAATTACTTATTTCTGCGAAAGCCACGCCCCTAGATGAAAAACCTATGTATGCTATACAAGACCTATACCTGTGCGATATTTCAAAATTCTACGGTATCGGGAAGTGGTTCATAATTTGGTTGGTCTGTCAGTCAGTTATGGTTTTAGCAATCATTGTTGAAGTGGAAGTGATATATCTCAAGAACCAATAATGCTTGGTAGTTGAAATTTGATGAGGCGCCAATGCTTGATCAGTTTAGCAAATGTTTCGAATTTGTAGTTTCTGACTTTAATGGTGTTGAAGTTAGAGGGAGTCGAAAATAGCTCGAGTTGCTTCCTGTAAAATTGTTAGTGCCTTTAATTTGTCTGAGCACAATACCGTTCCCTGTGATTAATTCCGGAATAATTGGCGCTTATCAACTAAAATCGGCTGATTAGCGAATTTGAATATTAACAACTCAACTGGTGGATTTTTGAAATTGGCGAAAATTTGATTTATTAAATTCAATTTTCCAATATAACATTTAAAGGGTGTTTTTCAGTCAAAAATGAAAAATAACAAATATAACAAATTTATATTTCGTACAAAATTGCAGCATTTCTTTCAAATTATAAAAACTGTTTCTTGAAATTTTTTAGGGCCATACATTTAATTTCTGGTGATCATTTTAAACTAACATTGCGTTCAAACTCCAAACCCTGTTTACTTGTAGCCTTAGAGTTTAAAGCCTGCCCTTTAAAGAGAACTTAACTTTAAATTATTTATTTTTTTTTTATTTTATTATTTTTTTTTATTTTTCTAGAAAGGCGATCGTTTATTCATTGGTGCTCCTGGTAGCTGGTACTGGCAAGGTATGTTGTTTTGTAGCTATTTTTAAATTTAAACAAACAGAAACAATAAAATGTAGAATTAAATTTGAAATTATAGATTGATTAAGAATTAATATTTATATTAAATAACGAACCAGTAGAATTAAAACAAAGACAGAAATTTTTAAGTAATTAACCTTTTCCCCAAATCCCGAGTATAAAAATTCAAAAAAGATTAAAAATACAATTTTATTATTTGGCTTAGTATAAATATAAAATAATAATTTACAAATTCAATTTAAAAAAAATTTTGATATCCCGTTTGTAACATGAAATCAATTTAAAATTATTAAATTCATAGTTGTAGAACTTAGTCCATTTTAATTAGTTTTAATCAATCATTTGAGACTAAATGCCAATTTTTATTGTTGGTATTGTATTAAATTGTAATTTGTTTATGTGAGGTTCAAAGGTCAGCATGTTGACGTGTTAACAAAGTCAAATCGGTTAATGATTTGTCAACCAATTTAAGGAATATATGTATGTGATTACTCACACTTTCTATATTGAATCAATAAGATGGTTCAATTGAAAAAAAATTACATAAATAAATTGGAGCAAGAATCACTTTTTTTTATATGATGGAATTTAATTGAATGAATGATTAAAGAGTTATATTATTTCATGGAATTTGTAGTTAATAACTTATTATTGTTTAATCTTTTAATCTTTTAATTTTTTTTTTAATTTGACTAACAATGTTGGGGAATTGAATGAGGAATTAAAAAAAAAAATATTTAAATATATTGACGATATAAAATCAAGGAATTATTATTGAAGAAAACGAGCCAAAATTGCTTGTTGTGTAGTTAAAATAAACAAAGAAGGTTATTCTTTGTCAAGTCGAATCAATGAAGGCTGTCATGATTTATCTATACAAATTCGTAAATACCTACACACATTAGGTCACATTCAAATTATGTAATTTATTTGAATGATTTTTAAAGTATTTTTCATTTAAAGTCAGCAGCATTCTCAGAGAAGGGAAGGGGCGCATAAAGCTGAAAGATAAAAACTTAAGCCAATTCTCTTATAAATAATTTGTGTGTCTACACCAGTTCTTTAAATTGGACCATTTACAATTTGTTTCCATTTAATGACGAGATATTATGAAGATGTATGTCAGGTTAAACACTCGCAGTAGTATTTATTAGATTTTTTTAAAACACTTTTTGACAGCTGTCCAGCTAGCCATTGTTCCTATATAAGTTAAGTTGGACATCTCCTTATTTATAATCGCATTACAACAATGTTTGTCTTATAACTATAACTTATAACTTCATATAATATTCACTGACATCCCTGTAATCTGTCAATTTTATGATCTTTTGGATATGTTCAATTTGACAGGTACGTACCGTCGTGATTACACGGTTCCTTTTTACATCCTGTGTGAGAAGTTTTTCGTTATTTTGATGTTCAAATATACTTTGAAGTTGTTTTTATTAGAAAATAAATAAATAGTAAATATAGTTAAACAAAAAAATTTTAATAACTTCTTGTTAAAATGCATATAATATTCAATTATGTAATATTAAAACAGTTTCACAGCTCGAAATTTTAAGTTTATAAGTTCTTCTTCTTTGGTTTGATTTTAGGGGTGAGACACTAAAATATTACGTTACATTTCTCCACCCAAAGACGCCAAAACAACCAAAAAAAGGAATCGTGTAAACAGGCTCTATAACTTTTCAATTCGCAACTAAAAACTTGGCTTATCTTCTTCCATTGAACTGACCCTTTTTAAAATAGGTTTGGAAACCAATTACAGTATCTAAGTTAAACAATTGACGGAAAATGTTTATAAATTAGATTTTGGAGTTGGACAGCTGTTCACTGTTCAAAGGTTAGAAGCCATTGAAATGAGATAAGTCTATTATGGTTAGGCCCTAAGACTGTCGGCCTATTGTGGTATTTTGTCTTTATAGCTGCATTCCCAGTCAAAGAAATTTCATATAAAAATGCCAAACCTTTCCTACAAGCTATCATAGTGCACTTTTTCTCTTAAGGATTCTAGCGCATGTGGCATGGCTGTTAAAAAAAACTTCTTTACCTTCACATTAAAAGTGATTGATTGGCTGTTCTAAAAGCTAAAGCATAGAGTTTTTTGTATTTTGATAAGCTAAGAGTAAAATATAAAACAAATTTTGTTTTTTGTTTGTGATCATCCTCTAGAACGTATCTGACTTCAAATATAAGGCCACCTCAGAAAAAGAAGATTTCTGAGATCCCGCCAATCGAATTTCTTTTTATTTTTTTTCAATTTTACTGCCAATTTCTGAGGAAATAGTATTGGATAAGCTTGCAAAGTTTTAAGGCTCCTATATTGGTTCGACTTGCTGGTTAGAAAAATATATAATTGATATAGGAATCAGCGAAATCACAAAAGAGGGAATAATAGTATTTAAGTTGTAGTTTAATTTATTGAAACTAACAAAAGTAAACTTTGAATTTTTTTTTTCAAAATTTTGTATAACTATTTTTTACAAAACTAAGTCTTGTATTTTTTCGTAATTATTTATTTTTTACCTTTTATTTTTTTTTATATATCTTCTCGTTTCCTGCCTGTATCTGCACCCCTCTTCATTGTAATGTGCGCGACTGTTGTGTTGTGTTGCCTTATTGTGACCTTACCCCTTCTATCTATCCCAACGTATATCTACAAACATATAAATATCTTTAAATATATATGCAACAAATTTTATATAATTAAAAAAACAAAACAAAAAATACCTACAAATGCAACGTGCTACGTACTACGAAATTTCGTCAAACTACAAAATTCATAATATCGAATCGACGCTAATTGAATGCAATTTTTTTTGGAAAACCGAATCCAATATAATAAAGGAGAAGCATTTTCAATTGACCCTGATTCAAAATATCCGTATAAGCCGCCAATGTATCAAGATTTCGGCTATGGAGGTAAAGAAATATAAAATCAAAAAAAAAAATATGAATTTTAGTTTAGTTTTCATTATTTTTTTTTTATTAAAAAAAGATTTTTTTTTCTTAACCATTATTTTGTCATTTTTTTTCTTGACATTAAACATAAATTAAAATATTCTTCTTTTTTTTTTGTCAAAATTCAAAATTTCATTGTTGTCTTAATTTGAATACCTACTCTGAAGCGGCCCTTATACTAGTCAATATTATTGCACAAGGTTTAACGTAACATAAATGTTATGCCACGGAAGGTTTATATGTCAATTGAGATTTAGGTCAAGCGCGAATTGGATTAAAATTTCGATAAAATTTTATCCGAGATTAAATTTTGGCGTTTCAACGTACAAATTTACCTTTTTAGATTCAAAAATGTGACGGATTAAAATCCAATTCGCAAACGGTCTAAATAAATTTAAATAATATGTAGGGTTTCTTCGACACAAAGATTAAAAGTAGATTAACTTTGACAGTACCTTTCAAGCTGTAGATGGTGTTTCATTTTGTCTTATGAAGTTAAAGTGTGATAGAAAGTTACTTTCATGTTTGTCAAAAAAAAGCAAAAAAATGAATGTGTTCAGCGCGACGATTTAACACTAGGTTAACAAAATAAATTAGGATGATAAATATTTGAGATTAAAACAAGAGTCTTGCATCCCTAACCATTTTTAATAGCCAGTCTTTCAGTACGGAGTTAACTCTCAGTTAAACTAGGCTTAGTAAATCCTGCAAATAAATAAAAACCCGAGTTAACTTGGAAGAAGTTTTTCAGTGGAGGATTTACTTTAACTTAAAAAATTTTCAAAAATATATATGTATGGTAATCGAAGAACAACACTATTGAAATCAACCTTTTATACTATTGAAATCAAGATGGCGCCACTATGGAAATGGTGTTCAGCTATTCCAGGACTTTAATCACCAAACTTGTTGAGTCAACTAAGGGTTAACTTGAATCTAAATTTATTGAAAGAAATCCTTCAAAAAAATGTAGGCTACGAAAGATAAATTAAATTGTCTAAGAAATTGACTTAACCATTCTTGTTAACGATAAGTTCTTCTCGAAGCAAATGTATGCTTCAGAACTGCCGAATAGATCTATTCTTTAATAAAAATACAGTACCTACCTACTAACCAACTTAGGGTAAAGAGGTTTTTGAAAAATTGAATATATAGCCGTAAAGCAATAATATTGACTAATATAAATATGTGTGTTGCATCAGAGTAAACCACTCATTTGAGGAAAATTAAAACAGAAAACATGGTGCGCTTCAAAGGAAAAAAAAAATACCTTAAACAAAAAACCTTAACAACGCTTTTATAATTTTTTTTTTACTCGATGCTGGAACAATAAGGACGAATCTAATTTCTAACGTATACATAGTTTAAATAAAAATCTGAAAATTTGGGCTTATTTCTAAAACTGGAACTATACTATATTAACCAACGGCTATGTGTGCAAAAATAAATACAACATACATAACTACCATCATAGCATACAAAAAAAAGGAGCATCTAGAGCGCTCTGGCGTTACGCATCCAAACCATATATAAATTAAACGGTTCCATTGCATTGGGTCTAAACATAATTATATTAAACTTAAAAGTTATAACAAAAAAATAAAATAATTAAAACAAACGTTGTTTTCTTCTCCTGTTTTCGCTCTAATGCTTTAAAAAAAAAAAAAAAAAAAGGAAAACTTTTTTTATACCTACTTGAATTAATTGGTGAATATTTAATGAAAATCATGTGCATTTCACAATTTTTATTTATATTTTCTTTATATCGACATAAATATATTATAATGCATGAGTATAAAATGATGTCTGTTCTATGTGGTTTTCAGTTTTGTTATCTGGTGTTTGGTGTTTTATTAATTTAATTATATTTATTTAACATTTTAAATGTCTTTAACTAACTTGTATAGAGTTTAAGAGGGCTAAACTTAATAGTTAAGTTGTGCAATGGACTATAATTGTTTGAATAATAAATTATTTAATGTGAGGATTTTAAGTAGCTAAGTTTTATTTTATAAGAATTTATTTGTGTATTCAAATAATAACTTACAATATTATTTATAAATTATATTTTCAAAAGATTCATGAAAAATATTATATAATGTAACTAAATGTTTGTATTTAGAAACAATATTTACAACAAACAAACATAAAATATAAAAAAAAATAATAAAAACATTCTGAGTTGTCGGCGATTTTGAAAAGAAGTGTTATAACATGTTAATGCGATTTACTCGGCTCTGATTGGCCGTAGAGTAGTTTGTTTTTGTTTACTTTTTTCTTCAAACATTTTTTACAACTCTTTCCAATCAAAAGTTATTGTCGAAAAACTGTCGAGGTTTTGAGGTAGAAAATGGGTTTTAAGGTTTATATCTCGCCCAATATTCACTTGAACACAAAAATTACCTACTTAATAATTTCCTTGCGTATAGCACCCAATTTCCTAGGATTTATTAATATGGCACATTTTAATTTTAAAAATATCTACCTCAGCTCATTGTCAGTAGTTTATTCAGTAGTAGGTACTTGGTCTTTACTAAAATCAAGACCTGTGTATACAAATAACTCAATGCAAAATTAAAAAGAGCTTTAGTTGACTTAGGTCAAGTTTTTCATTGGTGAGTTAAACTAGAGTTAGCTAACTCTAGAATTGAATTAACTCACAGTGAACTGAGGAAGCAGTTTTTCGGTGGAGAATACATGCGGAATGACTAAACAAACTCGGTGGATAAAGCATTAAAAGCATTTGTTCAGTTAATCCTGAGTTAACTCATCAAATTGGACTTTAAAATCCCTAATAAAACAATTGAAATAGAAAAATTAACATTCTTGTAGAATTTCTTCTATTCATTCCCTAGAATCTATTTTTTTGTTCTCCTAAGGCCAGTTTATCAGTATGTACTAAGTTAAGTCTGAGTTAAACCAGAGTTAGTTACTTCTACATATAAATTAAACCTGATTAAACTGATGAAGCAGTTTTTCAGTGAAGGATTAAAATCGAAGTGCAGCATTATGAAAATATACTCCTAGTGTCACACTTAGATTTCAATCGTTCAATGCCGCATCTGTTAGGCCTAGTTGTAAAAAAGTCGTTAAACCATGTTTCAAAATTGTTACTCACCAATTTTGGTACATTAACTAATGTTCAACCAAGTCTTTGGATATTAGGAGTGTTTTTCTTTTGCCAACCCGGAGGAAATTGGTCAAACCCGAGTTTACTCCGAAGTAGTTTTCCATTTTAGGATTAACTTTAACTTTCCTTTGTCAAAAATCTATCGAAATCAAAGTGCGACGCTATGGAAATGCACTTTTACCATTGAAACAGAGAGGGCACAACTATGCGGAACAAGGAAAAGGCCGCCCTCTCTATGTCAATACTGTTTTGACAAGCATCTGTCAGAAATACTTATTCAGTTAATCCAGACTAAACTCACTACATGCGTTGAGACTGAAAAATATGTCTATTACTTAGCAGGGACTTAACGCCGAAACTAAGCAAAACATTATATTTTGTTTTTATGTTAAACTGTCCCGGTTCACATTTTTCACATTTCATGTACCTAACTATACTACTTTATCTCAACAACTTATTGCCTTTGTGAAATTAATAAGATTTTGTATTCACTGTTTTCGATGATCTCAAGCATGATTTACTATTGACTATACCTTTATCTTATTAAGGTAAACGATTTCAGAAATAAGTATCGATAAGAGAGCAGCTGCAGAGAAAAATCAAAACTAAGGAGTCTTGTCAAGAGCAGACAAAGTTATCGATCAATTTCGTACAACAACAACAAGATTATTACTAGAAAAGTATTGTTTAAATTAACAGTCAGCGCTGTATAGTTTAACAGAAGAACACTTTAAGTTTATCAGGTTCAAAATTGTTAAAATAACTATATTAAATTTTAAAACAAAGTGCTATTTAATAAAATTGCTCGTCCGCTATCAATAATTCTCTAAGGAAACATGTTGGAGGCGACTGATTTCATCTTTGATTTCGGGAATTTGTTTCGCATTGTGATCATTGCGCAACTTTGAGGGTTGTTCCCTTTTCCTTTTGGGGGTTATTTCCAGCCCTGTTCCAGTTTATACATAAATTAATAAATTTGTTGGCACGACAGCTAGTGACTTACAATTCTCAACCATTCCTCTCTGTGTGTTGGGTGTCTGCGGAAATATAGGGGACCTACAATTTTTTTGAAGAATCCGAATGGCTATTATAAGGTGAGAGGTACTTATTCATGACAAAGGATACCCTCGGAGGATTTATCACTCCTCGTAAGAGGCAGTATACATTTTTTTTTTAGGTAGACGAGTCTAGATTATAGAAAATCAAAATTGATATTTTTTCATTACTTTTTCTGATAAATTATGTGATAATTTATGCTCTTGTACCAAAATTGTAGTCCATGTGCAAACTTTATATTTAAGACATCCCCGTTCTTTTATTTCCTCTGTTCTATTCTGTAAAACAAAAATTTTATATACCTACCAACTCTTATTTAAATAAATGCTTTACATATTCTACTAACTAAATAATCTAAATTAAGGATTGAATTCATTTTCATACTCTAAAAAAGAGCTATATACATAAATGCAAAAATAAAAACAGAAGAAGTTTGTATGATATGGCAATGCTTATATCTTTATGCGTAGATCATTGACTTATTATTTAACAAGTCTTCCAAATTCTTTTATAAAATTCATTAAAGGTGAAAGTTTTCAATTTTAAAAATTTCTAATAACATATACCTACAAATTTTAAACAAATACAAAAAAGCATTGCCAGCTTCGAAAACTTAAACTCATCAAATCATAAAATTTCATTTTTCATCAATAAAAATCTGATAGTTTGAAAAAAATTAAATGCTTTAAGAAAAAACTTTAAAAAAATTTTATAGGTCAATCATATTCATATGATATAATGCATCCAAAAAGTAAGGTCTATGCTACCACACAAGGTAGTGCCAGCGATGATGACTCCTACTTGGGTTATTCCACAATAACTGGTGACTTTGATGGCGATGGCGAAGAAGACGTGGCATTGGGTATGCCACGTGGTGCCGATCTTCGGGGCAAAATATCAATCTACAAATGGAACATGGTGAATATGTATAATATCACCGGCTGGCAAATTGGTGCTTATTTTGGATACTCAATGTGCAAATGCGATGTGGACGGTGATGGCTATGATGATTTGATTATTGGTGCACCAATGTTTAGTGAGGCCAATAACGAGGGTAAATACGATGTGGGAAGGGTGTATATCATGATGCAGGGTAAAAATCCCAAAGAGAAGTTCAATCAACAAGAAATCAGAGACGGAATAAATTCAAAGGGACGCTTTGGACTTGCGCTGGCAAATCTCGATGACATCAATCTGGATGGTTATGGTGATTTTGCAGTGGGTGCTCCTTATGATGGCCCAAATGGCAATGGTGCTGTTTATATTTTCCATGGTTCGGATAAGGGTCCATTGCAAAAACCCTCTCAAGTTATCTATGCAGAAGATGTGATTGGTGCTCAACCTCCGAGAACTTTTGGTTTTTCACTGTCGGGTGGTATTGATTTGGATGGAAACTTATATCCTGATTTGGCAGTTGGCGCTTATGCTTCGGATCAAGTTATCGTGTTTAGAGCTAGGCCAGTGGCAGTAGTTGATGCTAGAACTACATTCATGAGCCCATCGAAACTCATTTCTTTGGACCAGAAGGCGTGCAAGACACGCGACCAAAGAGATGTGTCCTGCACGAATGTGAATTCTTGTTGGAGGTATACCGGTAAAAATCTTCCCGAGGTCTTAGGTAGGTTTGAGTCGCATTATTATGTACATAACTTATAATTCTTCTATGTTTCTACTCTTTCCTACAGATTTTCAGGTTTCGCTGGTTCTTGATGCCCGCAAAATCAAGAGTCCCCGTATGTTCTTCCTTAAGACCGAAGGGCGAAACATCCAGAATTCAACAATTCGTCTACAACGAGGAAAGACTTTCTGTCTTAACGAAACTGCCTATTTGACGGAAAATATTCGTGATAAGCTGACTCCTCTGGATGTTGAACTTCGCTATCAACTTAGAAGCGAAACAACTGGCCGTCAACATGAAAGAGTTAAACGTGAATATTTGGATCCAATCATCGACCAAAACCGTGAGATTGTCCAGAAGGATTCGCTGCATATTCAAAAGAATTGCGGAATGGATAATATTTGTGTACCTGATTTACGATTAGAGATCACGTAAGCCTTAAAATTTGGATCTCTTGCGAGCATTTGCATTTTAAGAATTTTGGTTTTTCGTTTCTCAGGACTGTAAACAAATATCTATTGGGATCTCGGGAACCTTTGCAAATCGAGGTTTTGATTTCAAACTTTGGTGAAGATGCCTTTGAAGCTGGTTTCTATATGACAATGCCTGAAGATTTGAACTTCAAGAAGATCCAGCAAATTGGTGATGGACGAGAAATCCCGATAACTTGTGCAGCTCCAACTCAAGCTTCTAACTATACGTTGAAATGTGATATTGGAAATCCATTGCCATCTCTAAAAGTGGTAAGAAAAATTATTCCACCCCCTCTCCTCTATAGTTTTTTCTCAAATATAACTCATCCCTGCGTTTAACTGTGTATAGGCTAACTTTAAAGTTGTCATGACTCCATCAGCAAAGGTTGGCATGGCATCTAGTTATGAATTCTTTATGGAAGCAAACTCTACAAATCAAGAAGCAGAAGGTTCTCGATTCGATAATATCATTCGAAAGAGCATAGGAATCTGGGTCGAGACAGACCTAGCAATTGAAGGGTAAGTTCAATTTATTGATAGCTTTTTGATCTACGTCTAATTCCTTATATATTTCCAGAACTTCATACCCAGAGTTTGCCGATTATAAGGCATCTGATTATAAGTCAATTGCAAATGCCACCAAGGAAAATGATTTGGGACCTCATGTGGTGCATATCTATAACATTCGCAACAACGGACCTTCTATGATCGAAGAAGCTGTCGTTCATATCCAATATCCTTATCAAACAATAGGTGACGATATTCTGATGTACCTTCTTAACCAGCCCGAAACCGATGGAAATATTGTTTGTGACCCTCATATCCATGTGAATCCCCTAAACCTAAAACTCAATCAGACTCTTTCTAAAAAAAGTTACTTGGTTTCAATTGGAGCTGTTATTCGAAATTCAACTACTAGCATCTCTCATGTAGAACAATATTCGGGAACTGCATTCAAACCGGTGTCAACTGATCGCCGTGTTGTTACCGAAGAAGAAAAACGTCTATTAGACGAAGAGGAAAAACGAGGATCAAGCGGTGATGCATCGTTTGTGCACACTCAGCGAGCAAATGAGGCTGCTGCAGCTGCTGCGGCTACTGGCGCAGCTTCGTCTCTTGCATTTGCTTCAATGGCAGGTGGTGGAAGTGGTGGAAGTGGTGGAAGGCAAGGTTATGCATCTTCATCATCGTGGAATAGTTCGTCCAGAAGCGATGGAGTTCATGGTCCATCAGTTGTTGTTTCTTCAAGAAATCGAAGTGTTTCATATGACGCCGCTGGCAAGCCAATTGTAGTTGAAACCAGCACCGAGTATGTTCTGAATCGTCAACAGGGAGCAGCAAGCAATGCGCAGTACGCTCAGCAAAGGAGTAATATGGCTGAAAATCGTCAATGGAGCAACAGTGATGATGATATCCGGCCACACATTGAGGTAAATCGACAGGCTACTTCAAATGCGGCACTGCCTTCACATGGATCCCATTCCCAGCAGAGGACATATCAGCAGCAAGCTGGTCAACAAAACAGTCAGCAATTCGGCCAACAGAGAGGCCAGCAGGATAGGCAGCAAACTGGGCAACCAGGAAATACTGGAAACTACCGAACACAATATTCCAATACCTATAGTCCAGGAGAGATGACTTACAATCGCCAAGTTGCACCTGGCCGAAGTTTGGAAGATCTTCAGGGTACAACTCTTGATAAGTTCGGAGCAGGACAAGATTTCCGTGCTGGATTTTTGGACTTGGGCACTTTGAATTTTGGCAATGCTGACAATCAAGTTCGTCAAAGTGCAGCATCTTCTTATTCACCTGGAGAGCAACAAGGTGGATCACTGAGTGGAAGCACTTACTCACAGTCAAGTAGCTCTGACCCTATTTATAATCAGAATCAGCGCTTTTCAAGCCACCGAGAGAAACCATATTATGGAACTGCTGATGTCAGCGAATACTACTACGACGACAATAACGATCGCGGAGAAATGTCCTCATCTTCGTCGTCATCATCATCATCTTCGTCTAGAAACTCCGACAGTACGCGAAGAACAAAAAGAGAAGCTGATGATAGAACCATCACTCTTAGCAGCATTGCACCGTGTAAATCAACAAAATGTGCAACAATTCGTTGTGTAGCGAAGAATTTGGGTAACAATGATGGTGTCTGGGTTGCGATACGAACGCGTTTAGTTGCCCAGACAATGGAACGCTTAGCTTCAGATGTCCCCCTAAATGTATCTACAATGGCCATTTCACGTGTGACGAAGTTGCCCTATATTGGTGAGCCGACAGAAGAAATCATACGATCACATGAAATATTCTACAAAGCTATTCCCGAAACAATACCAGCACCGGATATTATTCCTCTGTGGATAGTGATATTGGCAGCGTGTGTTGGTGCTACGATTCTATTGTTATTGGTCTATTTGCTGCATAAGGTAAGTGTTATTTTATTAGCCGTATTTTATTAAAGCTAATGATCTATATAGATTATCCCATGAAAATAAAACAGTATTAATTTGAAGTAGAGTTCACATTCATTTTAAGACCCTAATCTTGAAGGTCGGCCAAAAAAATCGAATTTTCTTTGATTTTTTTGATTCGTGACAAGTTTTTCCTTTCCTTTCGACCAAAAAAATCGATTTTTTGTCGATCTGAAGTCGATTTTGCAGATCTCGATTTTTAGCAAGATCTACACAGATTTTCACACGCACTTGCACACACATCAAAGAAAAGTGACTTTTACCCAGTGTCGGTTCAAAAAACTCACTCATACAATCATAAAACAAAATAAAATCACGTTTTGTGTTCGTTTTGCCAGTAAAATTTAAGATCTGACACCCAAATCTGAATTGATCGAAACGAAAGCCACATAAGATATTGGGTACGTTCAGTGGCAAAAATTTGAAAATCCCCTTCAAGCAAACTAGTCCGTTTTGGATCCGGCACGTAGTCAACAACGTAGGGGCGACTCGCCGCACGGATCCAAATATGAATCCTCAAAACTGTGCTTGGACAAACGTTGATGTTAACACATATTAAACGTGAGTCCCGGCACTCACATATTTTTGTTTGTTAAGATCTCCTGTGCTTTATCTTGGTCGGTCTTCTGTGTTAACTCCCCAACGCAGAGCCTGGGTTAAGAAATTCCACTTCAATCAAAACCTCTTTGAAAGCATCCGCGGTCATTTTTGAGCTTTTAAAATCTGGTTCTGGTACCGACTGTTAAAGGTGTATGCTGTCTTTGATGATAATACAGTAGTTTTGGATATAAGAAACACACATATAAGTAAAACTTGCTTATAGGAAACGCAATCCAAACCATCTTGCCTTTTCCCTCAATTTTTCTTTAAAATTAAACCTATGTAACTATATAAGAAACTAGAATATTAGAAAAACATGGTTTTAAGAAATTCTGGTTTATGCACAAATTAATATTAATTTCATGATATTATAAGACAATTTACCTAAGCAATTGGTAATTGACCTTTGTCAAAACTTTTTTATATTCATAAATATGTTTCCAACTCAAAAGACAGCTTACAATTTTCGAATGGAATAACAGTTAAGCGCCCGAATCTTTTATCAATATGACATTTGAATTTGGTGTATTATTTGGAACTTCCACCAGACGTCAGTGCCAAAAAAGCAAAAAAAAATCAATAGTTTGACAGTAAAATATGCAGGGAAAACAAAAAAACATGTCATGGTGATTGGTCGTTTGTTTGTTATCCATTTTTGTAAAAATTAGAAAGACAAAAGATAGTTTCTGGAATAGCCTTATTGCTTGGGTTGTCGTAAAATGTCGTGCACTACCAATGCTCAGATTATGAAAATGTCTGATTCTGAACTGGAATGTGTTTCTGATGTTGGACATCGTTCATGTTCCATGGAGGTGGAATGTTGCTGGAGATTTTTTGAGGTTTTCTTTTAATTTCTTCTAAAATCTCTTGGACACTTTTTTGAACGCACACTACGTACCTACATATACTATGTTTTCATTAAAGCAAATGAGGTAATTTCGTTGAAAATTTCCAAATTGAATTCGAAATCACCTCATTTCCCATACAAATCCACATTTCTAGAGGTAATTTTAGCCAAATTTGCACGTAATTCGGTAGGAAATTACGTGAAAGCTCTATTTGGATTCCATTTAAAGTGTAATTCACTGAAAATGTCAAAGTTCGAGGAATAAGAAGAGAAAACACAAAAACAAGCCAGATCAAAATCAAAATGAAATGAGCTGTCAAACTAAATTAGGGAATTTGATTTGAAAACAGTTTTTCTGTAATTTGCAAAATTAACTCAATACGGCTCTTATTAAAACGTCATATGTATAAGCAATTGTCTAAAATCATTACATAATTTGGCGTGATCTGTTGAGCCTGGGCGCTTTGTTCCAATTTGGCGTGGTTGAATCAGTAGTAAAATTTCGGAGCAGATTTGTAAAAAAAGTGGAGTTAATAGGAAATTTCTGGAGTAGATTTGAAAACGAAAGAAAAAACCTTCAAAAATTGTATTTTTAACAGAAACAAAATAAATCACATACACAAATTCACTTTCAGAAATGAATAGAATTTTAAATTTAAACGTTCAGTGCCAGAACTGGTTAGAAAACTGAACAACACAGCCCTTTCATATAGTTTGGCTAAAGAATTTGTGATTTTTTTAGTGTGCGAAAAAAGGAGTAGCTAGATCTAAAAAAAAAAACGCAGTGGTGGAGTAGATTTATTTTCTTACTCAAAATTGGAGTAAATTTACTCCGATTGGAGTAAGATTCTAACGCTAAGCCAGCTTTAAACTTTGATAGATTTTCTTATAACACTCTTGGACAGTTGTCCGGCTAGCCATCTCCTTATTTATAAACGCATTTTAACAGTTTTGTCTAATATGGTCGTCATATATTCATAGAAACCTGTAATCTCCCAATTTCGAATGAATTATTGAATTTAAATGAACTTTTGGATACGTTTCAATGAACATTTCATTCAGTTCAAGATTAGTTACTTCATTCGTGACTATAGAAACTTGTAGGTATATTGATATTGAACGTAGCCACTTTAGAATAGTTTTTTTTTAAACCACTTGCAGTGACTTATGCCGGATTAACACGACTGACAAATTGGCCTTTTTCTGTCACTATACTGCCAAAAGAATGAATTTTTCCATTGTTCTATCACTTTTTTGACAGTTAAATGCCAGAATTTAAATGCCAATTTGTCAGTCGTGTAAATCCAGCATTAGTTAGACAATCCGTAAGCAATGTTTATAAATACGATTTTGTAGCTGGACAGCTATCCACAGTTAGATATACTTTAGAATGGGTTTATAAATTCGATAATGACATTATAAGAATTCAAATATTTCTCTTGAAAACCAAGTATTGAATTAAAGACATTAAATTTAAGCATTGAAACTAATTACTAAATTTCAATATTATATATTTCTTTTCTTCCATTACAGTGTGGTTTCTTCCATCGAAATCGACCAACTGACAGCTCACAAGAACGTCAACCTCTCAGAAACGGTTATCATGGCGATGAGCATCTGTAAACTCTAAATACATTACATTAACTGCTTAATAAACTACATTATATTTTGGTATACTTACCTAACAAAACAAAACACAATTTATGGCCAAGTGCAAATAGCTACAAACATACACTGTTGAATATTGTTTAGAATGTTAAAAAAATTCTAGAAAAAAAAAATATTTTTGGAACGACTTTAGTGATAACACCAAATAAAGAAAATCACAGAATTAATAAACCTGTTAAAACATACACGTAACATATTCAAAAAAGATTAAAAAACAAAAAACAGTTTTTGTCTAACTTGCCGCCATTTATTTTGACAAATTTTTTAAACGAACAAAATTTGAACAAGATTTAATTTTTTTTAATTTCGAGTAAATTTATATTGTAACTTTAATTATAATAATAATTTTTTTTATTATTTTGAAAATTTACTAAATCCTAGTCACGACAAAACGAATGTTTTTTTTTTATTTTATTTTATTTTTGTACAAAAAAAATATCTATGTAAAATAATTTCAATAATATTTTAAATACTTTATAATAATATTTTGTTCATTAAAAAAGCTACTTAGTGAAGTAAATAAATTAAAAAAAAAAGAACAAAGAAATGCAATCGATTTTATAACAAAAACTAGGAAAATAATAATAATTGTGCTTTAGTGTGTGAATGTAAGAAAAACCGTTTTTGTTTTTAGGAATATTTAATGTATATGTGATTGTTTTTAAGTTCTTATTTTATTATTATATTTTGTTTTAAAACATAACTATAAATTCTAATTAATACTTGGTTATTTATTCAATTTAAAATAGAAATAAATTTAAAAAAAACTGTGTATAGAAAAGAATATTGTATTTATTTTTAACAACAACTTAGAAAGTTTATTGCAATACAAATTTAAGATGAATAAAAAATTCATAAATTTGATAATACTAAATTTAATTAAAATTTTCCACTGCCTTTGAGTTTTAAAAATATATAAATAATTAAATAAATGTTACTCAAACTCAAGTGATTCTCTTATCATAATTTATCAAAAAAAAAACCCGAAGTTTTTGTACGATGTTTCTTAGTACATATCATGAAATTTTGATAATATTTTCAAAATATTAAGTTGCAAAGGTGGAACGAGTTTTGATTTAGTTTAAACGAATCAATAATTATTATATTTTATAACAAATAAATTTTTAAAATGCTTATTAAACAAATTGTATATTTTACATATTTTATGCTTAGTTTTATTTTCAATTTAAAAATAATATAATAACTTAAGAAAAATAAAACTTTAAACAATAAAGAGATTGCTTCATTTAAAACTGTACTTACAAAATAAAAAAAAGCAGAAAACAAAATAAATATATACAAATGAAATATTAAAGTATAAAACGTTTAACTTTATTAATTCGTTTTATTTAATGTTTTGTAATTTATGTAATGTAATGTTTGGTAAATTATGATACATATAATTATGTTGAGCCTCTTAAAATTAGGCTCCCGCCAATATAAAAAGTCTATCCTCCTTTCTTCTTAAGGTAGGAAATAGTTTCGAAAAGAGTGTTGCATCCAGAGTGTCATAGAATACTTATTTAGTAACATTTTATCTGTCATCTATGCTAGGCTTTGTGTGCCTGGGCAGATTGTGACGTTGTATTAGACATAGAACATGGAGATGGTTTTGTGAGTGGAATCGAGAGGAAAAGAGCTCCTTTTGCCGACCCAATTGTCATGTCGTAAAGGAAAGAAAGTCACAATCTAAACAGAACTTTAAGCATGAATGACAACAACACTTTTGGTGAGTTAACTCTGGGATTGTAGTAGATCGTGGCATAAGGGTGAGTGTGCAGGACTTTCATGCCGGAGTTTTGTGTTCGATTCCCATTCTCTTCCACCTAACAACATAAAATGTTATTTTCACAGCTACTTTTGCGAGGAAGTGACTAATGCTGGGGCCAAATTACGGCATCAGTGACTGATCGAGTGAGTGCTATCAGTGATCGAATGAACGAGTAACACGTATGGGGATGATGACTCTATAACGTGAGCGGTAATGCCAAACTCACATAATTCAGTCACGTATTACTCGATAACTGATGCGGTAATTCGGCCCTGGATTTACACGACAAAAAAATTAGCAGATATTTGTTAGTAATCTACCAAAAGAATGAATTTTTCCATTCTTCTGCCAGTTTTTTGACAGTTTACTGACGGAATACTGCCAATTTATCAGTCGTGTAAATCCAGCGTAATCCTTCAAGAGTATCACTTGTCATAGAGATTAGTAATGCCGTTCACCTTATGCTGCATATACACGACTGACAAATTGGCATTATTCTGGCATTTAACTGTCAAAAAAATGACAGAACAATGGAAAAATTCATTCTTTTGGCAGTATAAGACGGTGTTCACATTGGACTCACTCCGCGCGACTCATATTGACATTTCATTGTTTTATCTCACTCCAACTCATGATGAGAAAGAGAGAGTTTAGTGAGGCAGGATTTTTTCAAAAAAATTAAAAATCCTGCCTCACTTTCTCATATAGTTGTGTAGAGTGAGATAAAAGAAAAAGATGTCAAAATGAATCGCGCGGAGTGAATCCAATGTGAACACCGTCTAATGAAAGAAAAATGCCAATTTGTCAGTCGTGTAAATGCAGCATTAGCCTATCGGATTCGGCAGAAAATTGTAAGGCCAGGCGCGCACATGCAGCTAAACAGTTTGGTTTCGATTTTGAGCACTCGGGATTATATGAGAGTCCGCCGGTTTATGTGCGCGGACTCTCATATAATCCCATAGTACTCAAAATCGCAACCAAACTGTTTAGTTGCATGTGCGCGCCTGGCCTAAGTCCCCTTCATCCCTGCAAATAAATTACACGCACACAGGAATGGTTGAGAGTATGAGAACTGGTTCTTCACGAGCTGTCGCGCCTCCAATTTTTTTTTATTTATATCTATTATAGAACAAAATGTCCAGTTTGTTCACTGATAATCTTTGATCAATATCTATACCTATTAACTATTGCAACTGGTAAAGGCTTAACTACATAAGCCAAAAAGTACTTTTGGACAAAAGTAAAAATATTTTTTTTCCCGCTAGCGCAGTTGTTTTGTGAAAAAGAATATACAATTTTTTTTTACACCGAAATTTAAGCTTTCTGCATCATTTTTATAAGTTTTCCAGTCAGAAAAACTATTCCAAAATGAGTTTGAAAATTTTCACTTTTTGGGCTTATGTAGTTAAACCTTAAGTCATCGAACGTGCATATTTATGTAAACCAAAACGTAATCAAAGCATCCACAATTTTAGTTTTTAATCATCGAAATCAATAATTGGCCGATTTTGGTTGATTAAGCGCTCATCTTTTTCACACGAAGAAACTGAACTTCCAGCATCTTTCAGTTTTTAGGGCAATAGGTCACAAAGTGGGGTGTGAACAAAATCTCCTCGTGTGAAAGATATAAGAAATTTTAGAAGGAATTAAAAGAATACGTTTAAAGGCTCTCCCAGACCAACGCGAATATTTCAGAACGACGACGAAACTTTCGCGAGTCTTAATTTATTTACATGGAGATTAATGGGAGCACCCACACTGGCGCGATGCGAATCTTCGAACATTATTCAGTTGTCGCATATTCGCGCGAATGTTTTGCGTTGGTTTGGGACAGCCTTAAGACTTCCACCAACTTGTTTCATCGTGTGAAACGGGTTTATTTATTCAGAATCTATGTTACCGAAATAATCTTTGGAAATTCTTCGTCGTCGCACATTCGCTGCGAATGTTTTGTGCCAGATTGGGAGAGCCTTAATACAATGTTTTATTAGAGCTAATACCTTGAGTAAGTTCGTTGAAAATTTCCTGGATTCGCAGTGCAGTGCACTCGTTCCTCTCTACTCTTTCGCCATGAAAAAAAGAGAACACAGCACTGCGAATCACCGCGAATCCATTACTGCGAATTCCATGATCGGCATGATAATATTTGCAACAAAATTTGCACGAAATTAAGTGCAAATCTATATTTTAAAATCGTTGAAAAGGTTATGTATAGAAATGGATAAAATACAGTAGAAGAAAAGAAAAGAAAACAACAAAAACAAGCAAATAACGGTCAAATAAAATTCAAAATGAAGTGACCTCTCAAACGAAATAGGTACCAAATTTCAGATGAAAATCAAAATGCTATCTGTATTTTGAGAATTTACCTCATTTCGACTATAGTGAAAACTAAGGCGGCCGCCCATTAACTTTTAGTTGCTCCCGATTCAAATACATTGCGGCCTATATAGGAGAGCGCCCACTGCAATTCGCAACTTAGTTGCTGACCCCACTTACTAAGCAATTTCCGAGAAACTTTCAGCAACTTTTGAAAATTTAACGTTTCTATTTGTAGTCCATTGAAATATTACATTGATTTTGCTATTAAGAAAGTTCAAATTGAGATAGGTTTGTGTAGCACGTTAATAATGTTATAGAAAAATAAATACAAAAAAAACTTATCATCATTTACCCTATTTATTTACTTCCAATGACACAAACCATTTTCTTGAAAAAAGTTATTAAAGTTACCCGCCAGCGCTGCAATCGTCACAAAGGATTTCCCCTTAATTATACATTTATGTCAAAAATTTCTATTTGTCAAACAAAAACAATGACGTCGAACAAGAAACAAACAAAAAGAATTTTTCTTTGCACTGTCTCTGTGTATACTTCTTCTTTTTTCATTCCCGTAACATAAAATAAACAAATAATAAACAATAAGGAAGATGAAAAGAATTAATACTTTTGTCTACACAAAAGTTAAATAAAAAAAAAACAAACCAGATTGTTTGTGTTTGTCCAAGAAATAAGTCGAATTAAAATCATCGTTGAGCGGTTCATAAAGTGTACTTTCACACAAAAGTCGAGTGAAAAATTGTGTGTAGATCAAATTCAGTTTTGCAAAATAAGGAAAAAGTGAATGAAAATAATTGAGTGTAATAAAAATACTTAGTTAAATTCCTAGACGAAGATTTCTCCCAATGTGAAAAGTCGAAGTCAATGTACGTCAACCACAAGTTTTGGTAATTATTTTTTTTTTTCTTTCTTGTGTTATCTAATTGGATTGCGGGCCAAGGTAGATTGAAGTACCTATAGCAACTTACATTTAATACCACAATAGTTTCCTAATTAATTCTAATAAGTTTGTTTTGGCCGTCGACGGCGACGTTACGTGAAGTTCGACGACTCCCGATTCGAATGTGAATGATTAACCCTCGGGCAGGGAATTCTTGTCCCCTTGTAAAAAAAAAAACAAATGGTCAAATGTTCATGTTCAATAGATGTGCTAATTAAAGAATCATGAAATTAAATGCATTTTCATTATTATCTAATTTAAGAACTGTCTCGGGCGAAAGAAAAAAAAAACTACTTTTAGAGTACCCCCCGGTTTTGCGAAATCGTGTGAATCAAACCGTGAAATGTAGATTTAATTGCAAGTTCGAGTAAAAAAAGATACAGTTGTGTCATAAAGTTTTGAGCTACAATTTTTTTTTTTTTTGTAAAAATAATAATTATAATATTTAGTAGTAAAAAAAGTCTTCAGATTTTCATATTGGTTTGAATTTTGCACTTTTAGTCGAATATCATTTGTGCAACGCGCCGTTATGAAATTTCTACCCAAGGTTATCTAAATTACATTTTTCATTCTGTGAGTCCAATCAACTTACAGAGCTTGTTTTCGTTGATTCATTTAAGACGATTGTTTTGCAGAATAACCCGGTAAGTGTTAATAATTTTGATTTGTTAATAATTTAAAAAATAAAGTCTGTGTGGTAAAATGAAGTTTTTCACAAAAGATTAGGTATGCTGGTTTGGTAACTAAAATTGTTGCCAAGTTTCGCAAAACTGGGGTTTTTCCCATAGGATTTCACAGAAAATTTTGAATTGTTTTGAAACATTTTGCGTTATCAAACAGACCTCTACTTATAATTTTCTGTGCACAAAATAAACATTTTGTTTTATTCGCATTCAAAAATCACATTGATCAAAAGAGCCTAAATAAACAGGTACACCTACAATGACAAAATTTACATCATTCAAATATTCGTTCCCGCGCCTTAACCGTTACTTATTTTGAGAGCAACCCCTAAGTGTCTGATTACATAGTGAAATGACAGATTTTATGCGCGTTAAAAGGAGAAAGTTAGATTGATGCGCCAGTTGCAAAGTAGGGCATTTACATTGACCGATTTTTTCACGAAGATTTGTCCAGAAATCCAGTAAAATATTTACACTGAACGATTTATTCAGAGATTTCATCCTCTTCATCTTCATTTTTCATTGCTGTCCCCTTCATTTTACATTCAGCCATATTGTGAGTTTCACCCGAACGATATTCAACACGGAATGACTGACATTTCACTTTTCGCCTATTGCGAGTTTCACTCAAAAAATGTTAAATAATCGAAAAAATTCTCTTATTGTTAGTCATTTTGGGCGAAATTTAAAACCATTAAGAAGAAAAATTTCACATAGCTATTTTGTTCATGCGAACGGAAACGATGGACATCATAATCATCGTTCAGGCGAAACTTGCAATAGCTTTCAAAATTCCGGGCGAACAAACATTTTTGATGTGCAATATTTTTCGGGTGAAACTTACAATAAAGGCTGATTAAGATTTACTCACACTATCGAATAAAGGATACATTAAACACCTAATACACACAAGAAACTTAAAAACAGAACCAAAACAAACTGGACTAGAGTTTTGAGGAACACACGATTTTGCCCTTCCCCCTCAGTTTTTACTCCTTTTACCCCAGTCAATGTTAATGCATAGATTCAGCCTGAAACGCTTTTTATTACGAGGGTGAGAAATAGACTGATTTAATGGGTGTGAGATAAGGAAGGGTAGATTGATGTGAAAGGATTTTTTTCATCGTGTAGTCACGAGTTCAGTAAAACGACCATCAGTAAAATTACCATGTAATCAGGCACTAAACTAGTGATGGCTCTAAAATTAAAACCAATACTAAGTATATGGCACGATAAATAGATACAAGGTATGCTCATTAGATACGCCCAAGTCGCCATCTTGGCATTTTTTTGACGTCACAATCATCTTTGGGTGTTATTTTCTTTTTAAAATGAAGACTATAATTTAGAATTCAGTACTTAAAGATATTATTTTAAAGTGATAAGAACTGTGAACATAAAACAACAACTAAAAACAATCTAATGATATGGAATTAACCTTTTGCTCTCCTAACAAACCCAGATGATTGTGACGTCATACAGCATGCATACAGCTAATGAGCCTTGCTTCTGTTTATCGTGGGTATATGGATACTATCAATTATTCAAAGAGAGTCAAAGACAAAAATACATATTTTTGTAGTTGGTTTCAAATTTTGACGGCCTATTTTCATAGCGAATTGTGATATGGTGAGATGTCAGTTATTTGTTTGACAGGAATAGCCGTGTTCCTTTGGAGGTGGCCAACTACTCATGAGTAGATTCAAACAATAATCTAGTACTTCCAACTACCCGTGCTCTCATGGCGAGTAGATGAGGTTTGTAGAAAAACCAATTTTGCCCGTTCCATTCAAAATGGCTAGCAAAGTACTTAAAAGTACTTCGCCACCTCCGAAGGAACACGGACACGGCTAGTGTAAATCCAGCATAAGCATTTTTAAAAACCGGTTTTTTCCTATGTTTTTTTGGCAGCAAATTGTGAACATTTATGAATTTATAATTATTATCAAATTTCCATACAGTCCTAATATACCTACCTATCTGTGCGCGTCATTTTTGTCAAGTTTGCTGCTTATGCATAAATAATCTTCCTCTTTATAACAAAATGAAAAATTTTTAATTAGAACCAAATCAAACTTAATTACACCATGAGACTTTTTTTAAAAGTATAATTGATGCAATAAAATAAGATCGTGATCTGATAATAATTTATTTGAACTTATTTTAGCATGAGACGATAGCATAATTGATGTTGGTACGAATAAACTGTGGTATTAGAGTTGAATCACATGTGGAAATAATAAAATGAGCATAGATTAAATACACAATAATAAAGATTGCGAAACACTTAATATTGAGTAAAATATGTGTGCTTAGTCTAGAAGTGTGCTTAGTCTAGACCTACTAATTAAGTGAGTGAATACTATAAGACAACATTTCCATTACTGCTGGAAATTTGATGGTTAGCACAAGTAAACAGATATCCGTTATTACCCAAACTCATTTTTAAATCAAAAAGTGAATGCTCTAAAGAATGTATTGAAGTTAACAACCCTTGCCTCTAAAGCTATTTTTCTACCAAACAAAATTGTATGTGAATTTTGCACTTTTTACGTTTTATATTTTCTCTCTATGTCTACATAAGAAGGCTCTAGTTTCCAACATAAGTTTTTCTTGGATTAAGAATTCTTATATTTTTGCCCTCAAAAAAAAAAAAAATCTTTAAATCAATTCCTTACATTCTAGAAAACAAAACCATTTATTGACAAGATCTCTTATCATATTTATAAATAATTTGAGAACTGAGTTTCCATAAAACTTCTTATTATCTAAAAAAAAATACAAAAATTCAGATAAGAAGATAATATGTACATATATAATATAAGAACAGAGAACAATCAAACAAAATATTAGAAAGCAAGCAATTTACTTGAGACTGACACATTTTATTCTGCCAAAATTATTTTTGTTTATTATTCCATTTTATGTAATTAAAAAAAATAAACATTTTATCACGTGTAATAAAAAAAAATATAAACAAATGAGGCGAACTCATAGGGATTTTTATTCTTTTCGGTCTTAATGTTTAACACTGAGGATTAATGTTGTTATTTAATTTTAACCTTCGTATCTACCAACTTTGTTTACATGTCCAATCCATAGTAGTTTGTTCTAAAACTGAAACGCTTAATCATAGTTTGTTTAAACTATTTTAATGGAAGAAGCATCTGGACTGAATCATGTAATTATGTATGTATGCATAGACAGAGTATAAACAAACAGCTTTGGTTGCTTATTTGTTGAGAATTTGCTTGAGCTTTGATTGCTGTTTGTATGTGTGGGAAGACGCGATATAAAAATTAACTATTTTTAATTTTTATTTTATTTTTAATAAAATTTTGTTAATTAACTCCGAAAGATAAATAAGGCAGGGCCTTAGTTAAAATCAAAGAAAATGTTATAGTTAGGTATGTTTATTTCCTGGTACTTTCTCGATTGCAACTTTATACTTTTTTTTTTATCGAAATACTACATCCAAGCTGAAAAATGGCAAATTTTTGCTAAGTTTAGTAAAGGCCCTGGAAAGTGTTCAGCAGAGAAAATCTAGATGAGGAAAACCCATGTCAAATACTTGTGAGGGACTTGCTAGTAAAATATTTTTGAGCAAGTGCTGATACTATCTTCTCAAAAATACCCCGTACACAACAAAACCACACGATTTTTAACAATTATATTATAATGATATGAAAAATTAAAGTATAAACTTATTCATTTTCAACTTTTTAATTATGTATTTTGAATTTGATTAGCGTATCGATAACTGGTAAGCGGACGAATCCCAAATGAACCAATTTTGTATTAGTGTGTATTAATTATTGTCTTTTAATCTATAACAAAACACAGCCATTCATTTATAATGGGTGATTTTTTAAGAGGTTTAGAACTTTTTTTAAAAAAAAAACACAAAAAATTCGAAAAAATGAATGAAATATTTATTTGAATCGATAGTTTGAACCTTGCAATTTAATGTTTAAAGATAATTTCATGCAAATGTTGACCGCGGCTGCGTCTCAGGTAGCCCATCCGCTGAGTCCAATTTTGGCATACTCTTTCACACATATCGGCCGGTATCTCACGAATGAATGCATGGATGTTGGCTTCCAGTGCGTCAATCGAAGCGGGCTTGTCCCTTTAGACATTAGCCTTGACATACCCCCACAAAAAATAATCTAATGGTGTCAAATCGCACGATCTAGGCGGCCAATTGACCGGCCCGAAACGTGAAATTAACTGTTCACCAAACTCGCCTCGCAATTGCGCCATTGTTTCGCGTGCTGTGTGGCATGTGGCACCGTCTTGTTGAAACCACATATCATGCAAGTCAAGAACTTCCATTTCGGGCAAAAAAAAGTTTGTTATCATCGCTCGGTAGCGTTCACCATTGACAGTACCCTGCGATTCGCATCATCTTTGAAGAAATAGGCCCAATAATGCCGCCGGCCCATAAACCGCACCAAACAGTGGCTTTTTCGGGATGCATTGGTAGCTGTTGCAATGCTTCTGGCTGATCTTCACTCCAAATGCGGCAATTTTGCTTATTTACGTACCTATTCAACCAAAAATGAGCCTCATCGCTGAACACAAGCAGCGCGCGATGAACATTTCGAACCGAGCACGAATTTTGATAGTAAAATTCAATAATTTGCAAGCGTTGTTCATTTGTAAGACGATCCATGGTTAAATTGCAAACCAAACTGAAGCTGTTTGACAGTGACACAAGGTACTAAAGACACGTCAGCTGTCAAAACCAGTGTTGCCAAAACCAAACCAGCCAAAAAATCACCCGTTATTAGTGCGTCTTTTAATAATCATGAAAAAACGTCTGCTCGCAAGGACCTTACAAAGTTGAATGCCCATTTCATTCTAAAAACTGTCTTATGGGAGATAATGTAATTACATCTCACTTTCGTTTCTTTCTCACATTTGTTTATTTTTTTTATCTCTTTTTTGGCAAAAGCGTCCTTACTGGTGAGGGGGATAGACTATTTCTGGGGTCAATCTTGCTAGCCCCTTGTCGATCTGAATTTCTTCTACAGTAAATGACGCTTATAAAAACTCCAAAATGTCACAATTTTTGTTTCTTATAAGCGTGTGTTTCTTATATCCTAAACAGAAGTTTCTTTTTAAAAAATGTTCTTTCAGAAAAAAAAAAGTTTATTTTTATAACAAGAAATACAGGTTTTCACTTTATTTGAAAAAAAAAAGGAACAACAAAATTCATAGCTGAACTGACATTAATGACTTTTCTTTGAAATGAAAAAGGATGTTTTTTTTGACGTGTGGTTTTCAAGAAGAAATAAAAGGCATAGAATTTAATGTTATGGGCAAGAATTTAGCTTTATAATAAAGATAAGTTGCCGCCGCGGCTGGTTCGAATAAATTCCAGCCACGAGGCCCAATTTTCTACCACTTTTTGCAGCAATTGGGGCCGTACTATGTCAGCAATAACGCCCCGAATATTCTCTTCCAAGGCGTTAATCGTCTCGGGCTTATCTGCGTAGACAAGCGACTTCACATTACCCCACAAAAAATAGTCCAGCGGTGTTAAATCGCACGATCTTGGACTCCACGCCACAGGCCCACGACGCGAGATAATGCGCTTACCAAAAGTTTCCTTCAATAAATTGGTTGTTTCGTTGGCTTGGCATGTAGAGCAGTCTTGTTGGAACCAAAGGTCGTCCACATCAACATCCTCCAATTCAGGCTCTATAGCATAACATTATGGCCGGCTTCATTTTTGAAGAAATACGGACCAATGATTCCCTCTGGCTATAGAGCTCACCAAACAGTGACTTTTTGAGGATATAACGGCGGCGTCTCAACAATGGCTTATGGATTATGATCACTCCAAATATTAAAAATTGAAAAAAAGACGCGACGAGACGACGATTTTCATTTTTCCTAAGTAATTTACAGATTTTTCACAAGAGATGTAATCAAATTGATAAATCTATTGTTTTCTAAGTTATTTTGTTTATATTTTATTGATTTTTTTTTTACGAAAATGAATTTTTGTCGTAAAAACGCTCGCTGCATTGTGAATTGGCTGAGATTTTGTAACTAGAAAAAAGATGACAGCGATTCTCGTCACGCTCACGTCCCGTTTTCTCACCGCATTGTGAATTAGGCTTAAGTCTATTCAATATGAAATGGCAAACCAATCTGAGCATAAATCAAGTGACAGCTGTCAAAAAGACCAACTCCGAAAAAAGTATTGCCATATTGAAAACCACTCGTCTAAAAAAACACCCTTTATTCCCTAAGGGCGAGTTCGTTCACATTCAAGGAATATTTAGATGGGACTTTTTTTGTGTCATACAAAAGTTTCTTATCCACATCATACTTCAGAGGAAAACTGAGAATAGGTGTTGTAAAAAAAAAATTCATTATATCAGTGTTTTTCTTACAAGCGTGTTTCACATACGGTATGTTTTTTACATTGGTGTAAATGTGCTCGTGCACGGTGTTTTTGTTCAGATTTCTTTTAAACGTGCTTTTCTCATAAGATTGTTTCTTATGAGCGTCATTTACTGTACAAGACAAATTCAGATAGCTTTTTTTTATGTCAGTTCAGCCAATACAAAAATTAACCGAAGTGGGAGTCTGCTCTCACCAAATTGAATTCGGATTTTTCAGAAAGGCACAGACAGACACATTCTTCATTTTTTTTCCAATCATCATCATCCAAGATTGTTTAAAATCTCGAGTAATTTTGTTTTTGCAAGTAAAAGTACCTACGTCACATAGGAGTACCTACCTATGTACATATATATAGTTGCCATTGCCATTTTCCATTTTCATCTCACAATTTATTTGCCTTAAATTCTCAAGTAGAATTTATTTCTATTTTGAAAGACAACGATGAGAAAGTTTTCCACCATAACGATGACGTTTAAAAGTTGTTTTTTTTTTTAATTTATTTTTGAAGAGGTAAGAAAAAATAATGACAACTCATTTGACGTCACAAGAAACATGGAAGTAGGTCGAAATATAATTCGTTGTTTTTAAAATATTACAACAGAATGTTACGCCAAAGCCAAGCAGTGCTTGTGAGGCCGTACGGTGCGGTGTTGGCGGGAAAAATGCGCTTTGATGAAAATTATGACCGAGTTGATTTTCAACTATACATACATAGGTATTCACAATATGACGCAGCTAAAGAGTTGAAGGCATAGAAAAGGTTGCAGTATAATCCATTTTTTGGAAGGAATCCAAGTATTTTGATCATTGACCAAAAATAAATTTTAAAGCTACCTAATTTTTGTGTTAGTTCAAGAAAACTGGATATATGTTTTTAAATGAGGTGTATAAGCCGGACTGAGGACAATGTTTTTTTTTTTTTTTATTTTCTAAAAATATCTCTATTGATGTGAATAAACTCGAAAAAATTGGAAAAGTGGTGAAAATCTATTTTTATATCAAACATTTCGATTTTATTTACACTCTCTCACACACACACACATCCATACTTATCGATGACTGATGAAGTTCAGGACTCTGACGCAGAAAAAAAAAGAAAAAAAAAAAAACAAAGTAATAATAGGAACAAAATTAATGGTAAAATAGACGATAAATTGATGAGAGGTATACAAATATGCGCGATGATTCTAAACAACGTGTGTGTAGTGTAGGTACTTCAGACGAAAATTAATCGATAATAAAAATGTTTTCTTTTCACAGCCATGCAATAAATATCAATCTGATTTTATTAACGTGTGCTAAAATAAATGTGATTTGAACAAACAGAGGATTTTTTTAAAAGTGTATATATGCAAATCTAGAATTTCATCTCCTGTGCACTAAAAATAAAATAAAATGTTAATCTTCTCTTACCAGTAGCTAGACAGATTTATTGAAGAGTGTGTCTTAAGAAAATTGAGATTTCAGAAATTTCGCACCGTCAAAAAGTGAGCAATGCCAAATTTTCTTTTCCTCAAGATTTTGACACCAGAATGTACAGACAATATCTACAACAAAAGGCTGTCCACAGGGAGGGGTACTATTACCCTTGCTGTGGAATATTGTAGTGGATGCAATGCTAAAAAATCTTACTTATCAAGGCATACGATGTATTGGTTTCGCTGATGATATCGTTATTACAGCTCTAGGAAAGTTTCAAGAAACTCTCGCGATTTTATCCAAAGAGGAAAATGGTGTCTATCTGTATAGGATTAAATGTAAACCCTATAAAGATGACAATAATACCATTTACCAAGAAAAGACTTCTGCCTCGAATGAAACCCATTCGATTAGCAGGCGAAGTCATAGAAACAAAGAAGGAGGTTAAATGTCTAGAAATCACACTATACCTACTCTGTTCAACAAAAATTGGAAGTGTAGGCAAGATAGGACGTTTGCCTCTCATTCTGGCTTCAGTGGATTGCATAAATTCTGTCCTTCATTAAAGCTTTCACAGGGTTGTCGTAGTGTACACGATAACACTCATCATAAAAAGCTTTTTCTTAAACTCGAAAATCAAAAGCACCTTAACAGAAACTCAAGGTAGAAAAGCTAAACAAATTACCAAATGGACAAGGGTAACTCTGAATGTACATCAACCAGCAGCCAATCGCCATTGGCCACAGCAATTCAGTGCACACTCAGATGTGCCTTGAATAGGACGTTGGGTCTGTGTCCGATGCAATTGTAAATTCACAGGCGGGCAAACACTTTATGTGGAGGAGTTATTTCAATTTAATATGGTGCAAAAATATGGCACGCTACTGATTTTTAAAAAGCTTTCCCATAAGACGTGTACTGCCTATATTTGTTGGACAGAGTAATAATAACAGAGTATAAATAACCGTCGGGAAAGTCACAAAGGCCCTTGTGATATGCTGGTAAAACATGGGGCTGCAACCCAAACATTCTCAGATGGATATACACTATGATGGTAAGACCCATGGTTACCTATATGGTGGGGTTGAACTACAAGCAACTTAGAAACGAGCTAGAAAAACTCCAAAGGCTCACATGCGTAGGCATTACTGGATCAATGAGAACTTGCCCTACCGCAGCGATGGAGGTTATTCTTCACCTTATTCCACTATATGTGCGGTAATCGAAAGAGCTGCGGAGGGGGGCATCATGCTATGGAAAAAAGAATACATACCCAGGTCTACAGTTAGCATGATTAAAAAGTACAATTTCGAGAAAAAATTTCAAACGAAACTAAGCAGCAAAAAAGAGGGGTTAGGCCAAATGGACTACACCCCATTAGAAAATGAAATCAAAAAGTACAATAATGGATTCGAGAACGTCTGAACGGACTGGTGCATGAATTTTTGGGCCAATAACCAAACTTTCCGTACCGATGGGTAAGTCCACTAGTATTTTCCAGGCTGAAGGTAATGCTGAAGGGAAATGTGCAGAACTAAATCTCGAAAAACAAAACAGGAAACAAAACATTGCCATCATGTCAGATAGGCAAGCTGCTCTTAAAGCACTTAACTCATATACACTATTACCTCCAGGCTAGTATATGGGAGTGTGTGGGAAGATTAAATGAACTTGCCAAGAATAATAATGCCACACTCTATTGGGTACCAGGCCACGCTACGCCGCCTATATCCAAGGTAATGAAGAGGCAGACTCACTAGCCAAAATAGGAGCAACAAAAACTCTAACGTGGCCTGAGCCCTGTTGTGGAGTAGGAGCAAATGTCATCAAAAATAAGATCAAATCAGAAGATGAGGCCAAAACAACCAAAATTTTGCAAGAACTCCCAACACTCAGACAGGCTAAACTACTACATGGGAACTAACCAAGAAACAAACAAATCCTGCATCAGTCTGCGCAGAAATAACCATAGAATTATAAAGTGCCTCCTTACCGGACACTGTGCAAACTAAGAAGACACCTGAACATTCTTGGCTCAGTAAGAACTCCAACTTGCAGATTCTGCAACACCGCTGAAGAAACTCTGGACCATACCTATATAAGGAGTGATATACCCTCTTTAAAAATACTCCAAATTCTTCAAAGGGAAAAACGTGGACGAAGAGTTGTAGAGTGAGCGATCTCATCCATCAGCTCAAAAAGGGGGCACAAAAGCTCAGTAAGTCGCAATGCAAATATACCCCAAATAATGACAACAAAACTGAGAAATTTTGGTGAGGAATCCTGTTTACATATGTAACTGAAATTGCTGAGGTCTCTGAGATCTCATTTTCCAAAACATGCCTATAGTGTCTTCCGTATGGCAAAGCCTGACTTGCGTTATTTCTGCTCCAGAACGAGATTGTAGAAATCAACTCTGATAGAGTATCTCCAAATAAATGGTGCTAAGTGCTAACTATATTGTATATATTCTATATGTACATTATTCTTTGAGTACCTACATACTAAGACATTTTATATTTTATATTATAGTAGCAGTCTTAGTTTATTTTTTGTTAAAATGTTCAATTAAGAAAATGTGTTTCCACTTCTGATCCCCTTAAATCGAAGCATCAGTCGCACTTAATGAGAGGCACGATGTAATCGTTGGTTTATTTTTGTTTCTGTTTTTCTTACTAAAATAAAGTTGACTACATAAATTGATTCAATTGGATATACGTAGGAAGCATGCTGTTTCTTGCATCTATTTCTTGGTCTCTATGAAACGATGATGAATTGCATAAACTTATGCATTTTATTTATGTGTTTTGCTGGTTACTCGTATAACATTTCCAGTTAAATGCATAGAAAATTCAATTGAGAAACTCAATTGGCATTACGGTCATTGAATTTAAAACATAATAATAATAATGGTTACGATTGAGTTTCTATGACGCGTAACACTAGCTAAAGGGTGTATCAAGAATAACCATTCATCAGCATTCGATAGAAATATGTCATGAAATCAAAATAGTTGTATTTATCTTACAATAGAAACAAATAAAATGCTGGATCGGGTGCACTGTTGTTCACATCGCTTAAAGTAAATATTTATAATTTAATAATATAACATAACAACGATTTACAAAAATATAAAATCTGGAAAATTGATTTTTACACACAATTTTGTATGGTGTTCGGCATAAATTGATTTTTTACAGCATAATAGAGGTAACTGTTCGGGGAAAGAATACTTAATAAGGGTTGGTATTTTATGATTAATACCTAAAGGAACAAAAGTGTTTTTCTGATCAAAAATAATAAAATAAAATAATTTTCTATGAAAAAATTGTTTTTTTTTATAATATGAATTTGATTTTTACCGTTTTGTCTTTAGCGTTCGTATAAAAACTAATAAAAAAAAATATTAAAAGACAAATTATTACATAAACATACATTTTTGAAAAATTTTAAAAATTTGAGTTTGAAAATAAAGGGTTTTCCAATAAGAGGTGTTATTTTGAATAGCCCGCTATTTCGGTAGTTGTCACTTTTGAAGCTGTCATTTTTTGACATTTGACAAGTAGAAACTACGCCATTAATAAAAATGGAACGATACACGCTTCAACAACGCATTGAAATTATTAAAATTCACTATAAAAATGGTGAAAATTTGGCAGAGACGGTTCGTAAAACTAAAACATTTTTGGGTCGTCGTGAAGAACCTTGTCGGACCGCAATACAGAAATTGGTGGACAAATTCGAGCTGTTGGGACAAGTTAGTGATGTGAAGAATAAAACCCGTGCACGTCGCTCAAGAACAACTGAGAATATTGCTGTTGTAGCCCAAAGTGTTGAAGATGAAGAAAACCCAGGTTTGTCCATTCCTCGTCGTTCTTTGGAATTAGGCATTCCACAAACGTCATTACACCGTATTTTGCATAAAGACTTGGGTCTTAAGGCTTATAAAGTTCAGTTAACACAAGAACTCAAGCCGGCTGATCATCAACAACGTCGTGTCTTTGCTGATTGGGTCCTTGAAATGCATGAACATGATCCGGAATTTCATCGAAAAATCATCTTGACTGATGAGGCCCATTTCCACCTCGGAGGCTACGTCAACAAGCAAAACTGTCGCATCTGGGGCTCGGAAAACCAAAGAGTTATTGTTGAAAAGCCTCTCCATGCTCAACGCGTGACTGTTTGGTGCGGCTTATGGTCCGGCGGGGTCATTGGACCTTACTTTTTCGAAAATGAGGCTAGAGCAACAGTTACGGTCAATGGATTGCGCTATCGAGAGATGATTAATGATTTTTTATGGCCGGAATTGGATGGTATTGATCTGGACAACGTTTACTTTCAACAAGACGGCGCTACATGCCACACAAGCAATTAAACCATCGATCTTTTACGGGAAAAGTTTCCGGACCGTGTTATCTCTCGAAGAGGTGATCACAATTGGCCACCGAGATCTTGTGATTTAAGACCTTGCGACTTCTTCCTTTGGGGCCACGTGAAAGATAAGGTCTACGCCAACAGCCCAGCGTCAATTCAAGACCTCAGAGATGGAATTCGTGAGGCTACCGAGGACATAGGGCAGCCACTTTGCGATTTGGTTATGGAAAATTTTATGAAAAGGATATGGTCCTGTAAGCGTGGTCGTGGTGGCCATTTGGCTGATGTTGTGTTCCATTATTAACGGCATACCTTCCTCTTTATAATGAAATAAACATCCGATCATTTATCTCAAAAAATGCCATTTTTCTTTGAATATAAAAATAACACCTCTTATTGGAAAACCCTTTATTTGATTCAAAACTTTTCCATTAAAACACTTAAGTCCAGTTTTTCCAGTGCGAGAATAAAGTTAAATCCGAGTTAACTCATTAAATTTTGTGAGTTAACCCAGGATTAACTGAACAGATTCTTTTGATTGAAATTTTGAACAACAACAACAACTTAAAGGTGCTACCACCAATTGTTTACGAATTAATTTATAATTCGTTTATTTTGGCTAGAGATACAGCTGTTTCAAGGGGTGCTAAGCCGCCTATCATCAATCTCCTCTTATTATAGTGGTGCTGAGCTTTAATCCAATTTTGTTATGAAAAACTTTCTACATGCCCATCATAGGGATCGAACCCACGATATCAGATTTGCTCAGTAGAAGAAGCCGTATGCACTACGCATTCCGCCACCTGAGACCACTGACGTCACAGATCGACAATGGGTTGTTTTTGTTTATATCAAATGCATTTGGAGCATCAGCATTTTTCTAAGCGCCTTTAAGTATGCTGTCTTGTTCCGCCTCCATTCTTTTGATGTTTTATCCACCGAATTTGATTAGTCGTTCCGCATGCATTCTCCTCCAAAAAACCGCTTCCTCAGTTAACTTTCAGATAATTCACTTCTAGAGTCAGCTAAACTCTAGTTTAACATTCAAAACTTTTTCAAAAAGCACTAAAGCGTAAAAACACACACATACTCTAGTGACGTCTGCTTGCAAGAAAGTTTACCAAAAAAGTGTCTGTACTTAAAAGGATCTGTTATTTCTTTTATAATTAATCTGCTCATTGAAAGTACGATTTTTTTAAGAAACTTTGAAGAAAATATAATTTTTTGTAAGGCAGCTACCCGTTCTAGGTGAGCTAAAACAAAAATTCAAATTTGCCCTAAAGTTGCTTTGTACCAAAATTTCATGCAAATCGGCCCACCCGTTTGGATGTAACTCAAAAAACAGTGGACGCACCGTCGACGTACGAGACGCACAGACCGACCGACGTCATGACGAAACCCACTTTTTCGGACTTCTCGAAACCAATATACTTGCCCTATAAAGCAAGTAAAAATGAAAAATAGTGTACAACTGTGAGTCGAATAAGAAAGTATGAATGATATTTACTGCACTTCACTGGGCTTTAACCAACAAGCTTCTTCCAGCCAGCTCGGCCTATAGCAAGCTGCTGTCTCCAGTTTCTAATGCCAAGTTGGTTGAGGTCCTCTTCCACTTGCGTTCGCCACCTGAGTCGCGGTCTTTTTCTACTGCGCCGTCTCAGGGTTAGATTCAAAGACTTTGCGAGCTGGAGTTATGGTGTCCATTCGTATACGAATGGTCTGTATCAAATTTGAAACAAGTCTATCCACGCACTTTGGCTCGGCTCTAGCTCGACGTTAGGTGGCGCACGAACGCGCAGACCGACGAAAGGTTGGACAAAAACCACTCTTCCTCATTGCAATTAATTGTTCATAAGCTTTAACGGAAAGACTGATGTGCGGGACCAAATTAATTTCAGCATCGTTTTTGTTTTTATCATCTATTTCATTTAAACATCGATTTTTTGGTTAGGTTAATCGATTTTTTCTTTTAAACCCAGAAATGACCAATCGATATGATTGCGACACTCACCCTTAATCGTCATATATCAAATTGATCCTAATAACCTTCAGTCGTAAAATAACAAAAGCTTTTGCAACGCTACTCTCCAGACTATATTGACTTTGTAAGATAATACGATTTATATCCATATCGTCAATAATAAATAATACCACAAATGATTGCTCATAAATATTCCCGCATTCACACCTTATTTACACCTTCCATGAGAAAGAATATTACCATACCTATGTACATACATACTATATACCTTATATTGTCCTTATCCTTATTTCAATAAGTTAAACAGTTATGATAAGCAAAACGTTCAGATTTATGAAAAACAATTTTGGCTTTAAGTTCATTGAAGTATATGAGTCAATTCAAATGAAAACCCATATGTCATCGTTTGTCATTATGATATCGAAATTGAAGATCTCAAGTAATACTCGATAAAATAAATAAATTAATTAATGTCCAATGGAATTAAAAGCTGCAAGAGCAGCAGCTAAAATAAGTGAAGGTACTTAAGATGTGATAAAATGAAGTAGGTACCCACCTACGTATACGCTTCACATTTACAATAAATATACTTAAATAAAGTGGGTTAATATCATATAATACATCAATTTTTTTTAAGTGCTTCAACTATTATGTTCTCAAAATAGAAATCAATCAATCATACTTGTGACTGGTTTAGTTATACGCGTTCCTTTTAATTGATCTATAGGATAAGTATTGGTTTTGTGTACAAAAAATCATTGGAGGTATCAATACAACTTAACAAAACGATGATAGAGAAGTTAAAAGTTCTGCATCATTCTGTAGCATATTTCATACAGAGCATTTGAAAAGGTTCCAACAGATTATGGTTGTCAATAAATGAGATATAATAATTTTATCAAGGCGAAGATTTATCAATGATAAGGTAATAAGGACAAACAAAAGAGGTCCAAGAGTGCAACCTTCAGGGACCCCTGATTGTGGATTTTTAAGAAATATGTTTTTAAACTTCGAAATAGTCTTATAAAGGGTGTTTTTTTTAGTCGTGTGGTTTTCAAGAAGAAATAAAACGCATAGAATTTAATGTTATGGCCAAGAATTTAGCTTTATTATAAAGATATGGGTGTGCCATTATGTTTTAAAAATGATTTCGGGCAAGTGGCGGCCGAGGGTGGCTCTAATAAATTCCAGCCGAGAGGCCCAATTTTCGACCACTTTTTGCAGCAATTGGGGCCGTATGTCAGCAATAACGCCCCGAATATTCTCTTCCAACTCATCAATCGTCTCTAGCATATCTGCGTAGACAAGCAACTTCACATTACCCCACAAAAAAATAGTCCAGCGGTGTTAAATCGCACGATCTTGGAGGCCACGTCATAGGCCCACGACTCACCTAAAGTTTCCTTCAATAAATTGATTGTTCCATTAGCTGTATGGCATGTAGCGTCGTCTTGTTGGAACCAAAGGTTGTCCACATCAACATCCTCCAATTCAGGCATGAAAAAGTCATTAATCATGGGTATATAGCGTTCCCCATTGACTGTAACATTATGGCCGGCTTCATTTTTGAAGAAATATGGACCAATGACTCCCTCTGTCCATAGAGCACACCAAACAGTGACTTTTTGAAGATGTAACGGTGTCTCAACATACACTTGAGGATTATTTTCACTCCAAATACTGCAGTTTTGTTTATTGACGTATCCATCCAACCAAAAGTGAGCTTCATCGCAAAAAAAAAATTCGCTTATGAAAATTGGGATAAACGGCAATCTTGTTTTGGGCCCATTTGGGCACGATTTGCAAACGCTGTTCAGGAGTAAGTCTATTCATTCATGAAATGGCAAACCAAACTGAGCATAAATCAAGTGACAGCTGTCAAAAAGACCAACTCCGAAAAAGTATTGTCAGATTGAAAACCACACGTCTAAAAAAAAATCACCCTGTAAATAAGGATGCAGCTTAGTAATAGCTTAATGAATCATTTTAATCACCGAAATTTTCAAATGCATCCGCCAGAATCAAAAATGAATTCGATATTTAATCAATGTGATTTAAATTCTCTGCAAAATAAATTAATTTTATCTTCCTAAATACTCTTAGGGGCAGTTTTTCAGTGGCGAGATTAAGGTTAAACCCGAGTTAACTCATCAAATTTGGTGAGTTAACTTAGATTTAAATATGAACAGATGCTTTTGATGTTTCACCCACCGAGTTTGTTAGTTGTTCGCATGCATTCCCCAACATAAATCAGATAACATCTAACTGTAGGTTAATTAACTTCTAGAGTTAACAAACTCTGGTTTAACTCACAACTGAAAAACTGGGCCTACGCAAGTTTAATTAAAAAATTAAAAAAAAAAACTCATCATAAATTTAAAAAGATTTCACTCATAAATTGCCAAAACAACAAATTCAAATTAAAAATGTACACTGATTAGCCACATACCCGTACCTAACCTAACCTCCATTTGTGAACACTCTAACTGACCACATTCATGGTTTGGTTAGCCTCATCAGACACAAACCCTCCCTTTGTTTTGTTCCTAATGTGTAAATAAATAAAACAAAAGGCTATGCAATAAAGCTTCACCGACTATGACAGTATAAATATCTATTTTTCCGGCCATCATTCATTCGAATGGATAAAAGAACAACAAAAAAACTATGAAAAAAAGAGAAAATCGTTAGAAAAAAAAAACAATTCTAATCCCTCCTTCATCCACCTCACACTCAAGCACTACATGTTTTTATCAAAAGGGATTATACCGAATGACCAAAGCCATTTAAATCTTTTCATCTCTTTAGAGGCCATTCACAAATCCTTAAAAGGACGACGACGTTAACGTTATATCGTTATATGTGTTACCAATTCCTGTATAGATGCATAGGTATACTGTAGCATAGAATTCCCCTTAAAAAAAAAGTAGTAAAGAGATACCAAGTTTCAACTTTGACATTTAAAAAGCGCATGTTCATTCCTAAATGCAAAAGGATCTTAGAATGACTAAGGAACTTAAGCACAGTGTTGCACTTCTATATATGAAACACCTCATAGTGCCAATGCCAACGACTACTGGTGGTGGTGGTTACAATTGCATTAACTTTATAGTCGGCTGTAGTAGCACTTGGAGGATGAATGTTGTGCGCGGAAACAAACTAAATGAAATTCCTGGTTTCCTTCGCGTTAGGTTGTATGTTGATTAAACAGAAAAACAAAAACAAAAAAAAAGGATTTATTGTTCTTCCTGTGAAAAAGATATCACAAGGTAGTTCCTGTTCTCCATCACTAAGTTAATTTGTTAATCAAAAACTTCCTGTGGCAATCTCGAGAGTAGTTGCTTATACTCTTTGCTTTACTCACTTTTAGATGGCGCTTAAATTTCAGTGTGTACGAGTAGTAACAACTTGCTCTTCTCGGGAATTCGATAAGTACCTACTTCAATTTTATTAAAAATGAAACAAAAATTCAAATATTTTTTTTTAAATTATCCTATTTTCATGAGCTTTTTGTAAAGAAGTCTTAATTTCTATTTTTGTTTTACCATTTCAATCACGACTTAAATTTAATGGTTATTTTATTGTTTTTAAATGTCGTGATGGTATACCTACCTATAGTATTGATTGCGGTTTTTCGGCATGAACGAGCATTGGCTTTCATTTTTCTGCTTAATATATTTTAATAGACATTATTTTTTGAACACGAATATTGAATCTATACTAACTCTTGGTTGTCATGCGTCAAAAGCAATAAAGTTTTTCATAGTTTTTTTTTTTCTTTGTTTGTTAAAAAAATAATTAAGAATGTAAATTTGTGTATTTTTTTGGCGCCTGTCAAGACAGAAGACTATAAATCCTTCGTAAGATAACTTAAGCTGCCTAAACCATGCCTAAAAGAAGCGAAGTTTTTAAAAGTCTATAATTTCAAGGCCTTTTTTTTATTTTTTTTTTAAACACAACTGTAGGTAGAAAGGTGAATTAACTAAAACCGGATAAATTATACCATCCTTCTTTACCTTAGGTACTTTCTCTTTAAAATTGGAACCAATTCAGTGAAGCAGCTGAAGGGAAATTTTATCAAAAAAAAACCTTTATTTTCGTTAGGTAAATTACCTACATAATTATGTGCAATTTTAAGGAGAATCCTAAACCAAAATTTTATTTTGCTGCTGTTTAGATATTACAACCCGATGTTTTCGAGTCAAGTCGAAGAAAAAAATCAAAGTTGTTGTGTTGGTGACACATCTCTACACACCTCATCGATGCCCAATGTTTCTGTTTGTATGGAAGAGCCCAAAAAAAAATCCATCGAAATCGGATCTTGGAAATCCTCTTTTTTACCTAACATCATACGTGCTAAAATTCGACACATTTTGTATGCAATTTACTGGCCCACTTTGTGGGTGGTTTTACTTTAATTTTTTTTGTATGGCGGCAGTTTTAATTACATAAAATCTGAACCCCAATTTTGAGAATACATTTTATAAAAATCAGGTGTCATTTATGAATATTCTACATGGGTGACCCAGCGGTTTATACCACTGCACCGCAATGTATTGTTTCATTCATTCGAAAGGGACTTCCGAACTTTGACAGTTGATAGCGGCCATATTGGTGAAGCTACATCTGTCAAATTTTCTGTCATTTAATTAATCTGCTTTACCAAATCACCATGGTTTGATATAGCGTTCAAATTGTTTTATCAAAATATGTGTTCTGTTCCATTTTACGGTTCCCATAATCCTCTTACCGATTATTTGCAGTGTGGTGGATAAATTTGAGTCCACTGGTCCACAGTAAACGATTAACCAATACCAGTACGTCGACAAAACGCAAGATCTGGCGATACAATCGCCACTGTCCGTGAGAGTGTGCAGGAGAATCCGAGGCAGTGGATTTCGCGTCGCTAACAAGAACTCGGCCTTTCGCACACCACAACTTGTCGATTTTTGAGTCGTGACTTGGGCCTGCACCCGCGCAAAATTCAACTGACCCATCAGTAGCTAAAGGTAAATGACCATTGACAACGACGTGCAGCAGTTAGAAACTCACCGTAATATTCATCGAAAAATTATCTTCAGCGATGAGGCGCATTTCTAGATTAATGGGTACGTCAACAAAAAATATTGTCGAATTTGAGACGATACCAATCCACATGAGATCCAAGAGCGTCCAATGCATCGCGAAAAAGTCACTGTTGGGTTTGGATTTTAGGCTGGCGGGCGTCATAGGTCCATATTTCTTTGAGAACGACGTTGGTCAGGCCATTATCGTCAACGGTGAGCGCTATATTGGTAGATGATTACTAACTTTTTTTTGGCCTGAATTGGTTGATATGGACACCAATGACATGTGGTTTCAACAGGAAGGCCGGCGCTACAAAAATCAAGAAATAAGAAAATAAGGGCTTCTGGGAAAACCACGTTCGAAAAATGCGCCTAAAAAATTACCTCAAGTCGAAGAGTTGATGCGGATAAAAATATTTTGAAAAATATGGAACAGCTATTTCTCATATTGCAAAAGAAAATATTTTCAAGAGAATAACAGGACCTTATCCCCATCCCCATCACATAGATACAATGGCAAAGAGAAAAGCTTGCAATATCGAACCTACGAATTTCATCCAATATCTTGGACTTGTTTGAAAAACAGTAGGTCTAAGAGGTGTTATTTTGAATAGCCCGCTATTTCGGTAGATGTCACTTTTGAAGCTGTCATTTTTTGACATTTGACAAGTAAAAACTACGCCATTAATAAAAATGGAACGATACACGCTTCAACAACGCATTGAAATTATTAAAATTCACTATAAAAATGGTGAAAATTTGGCAGAGACGGTTCGTAAAACTAAAACATTTTTGGGTCGTCGTGAAGCACCTTGTCGGACCGCAATACAGAAATTGGTGGACAAATTCGAGCTGTTGGGACAAGTTAGTGATGTGAAGAATAAAACCCGTGCACGTCGCTCAAGAACAACTGAGAATATTGCTGTTGTAGCCCAAAGTGTTGAAGAAAACCCAGGTTTGTCCATTCCTCGTCGTTCTTTGGAATTAGGCATTCCACAAACGTCATTACACCGTATTTTGCATAAAGACTTGGGTCTTAAGGCTTATAAAGTTCAGTTAACACAAGAACTCAAGCCGGCTGATCATCAACAACGTCGTGTCTTTGCTGATTGGGTCCTTGAAATGCATGAAAATGATCCGGAATTTCATCGAAAAATCATCTTGACTGATGAGGCCCATTTCCACCTCGGAGGCTACGTCAACAAGCAAAACTGTCGCATCTGGGGCTCGGAAAACCCAAGAGTTATTGTTGAAAAGCCTCTCCATCCTCAACGCGTGACTGTTTGGTGCGGTTTATGGTCCGGCGGGGTCATTGGACCTTACTTTTTCGAAAATGAGGCTGGAGCAACAGTTACGGTCAATGGATTGCGCTATCGAGAGATGATTAATGATTTTTTATGGCCGGAATTGGATGGTATTGATCTGGACAACGTTTACTTTCAATAAGACAGCGCTACATGCCACACAAGCAATGAAACCATCGCTCTTTTACGGGAAAAATTTCCGGACCGTGTTATCTCTCGAAGAGGTGATCACAATTGGCCACCGAGATCTTGTGATTTAACACCTTGCGACTTCTTCCTTTGGGGCCACGTGAAAGATAAGGTCTACGCCAACAGCCCAGCGTCGATTCAAGACCTCAAAGATGGAATTCGTGAGGCTATCGAGGACATAGGGCAGCCACTTTGCAATTTGGTTATGGAAAATTTCATGAAAAGGATATGGTCCTGTAAGCGTGGTCGTGGTGGCCATTTGGCTGATGTTGTGTTCCATTATTAACGGCATACCTTCCTCTTTATAATGAAATAAACATCCGATCATTTATCTCAAAAAATGCCATTTTTCTTTGAATATCAAAACAACACCTCTTATTGGAAAACCCTTTATAAAACGGACTTTTGTAGTAGATAGCAAATTTCACAAGTGCAAAAAATTAGAGTTATATGATTTCCCATTTCGAATAAAGGAATCTAAATTTTGGGGTTGGGTTATAAATGAACTGGTATATTAGGTATTATCGTAGAAAATTTTGCCTACTAATCCGTCTAAACTTAAAAAAAAACCTCATCAAATCGTCAAGATATTTTCTCAAAAAATAGGTAACGAAATGCAGCAATTGTTTTTGCATTCAATATTTAAAAGTTCAATGTATTTTAAAGATACTATAGGGTAGCTCGGCAAACGTTGTATCGTACAACTACATATTTAGATGTTATGCCTGTTTTAAAAAATTCATGTGCATGCCGAACATTTTTGTAACTGCAACTATAACTACTGTAAATGCAAACAAATGTCAAAAATGTACTACACATGTAATGTTATAGTTTCAAAAAAAAATTATTTTTGAAAAATCAACTTCCTAGAAATCTCTAATAAACAAAAAGCTGGAGGTTTTATTCAAGAAATCTAAGATACCTATACCTTCTACTATAAATAAATTGAAAATTCTTATGTGTACATAAATATAAATATGTGCATCCATAACTTCTTAATTTTTAATTTTTGTTCAAGCGCCATAGCCTCCATGAATAATCTTACAAAAGTAAACAACATTTTTTAATCTTCTACTATTCATATCTGCTTTGTTTTTACCCCGTTTCACCCTACAAAATCAAATTTTGGAAAATATTAAGTCTAAGAACCATCCTCACCTTTCAAACACAAAAAGAAATTTTAAAGTCAGACCTGGAGCTTCTGAGATTATACAGAACATAAAAATAAGCATACAAACAAATTCAGTTTTGAGTAACTGCGCTTTGTATACCTATATTTTTACCAAACTTCATATAAAAGGTCTGCCAAATAACTTCTTTTTTTTTTGAAAATGGCGCAAAACATCGAGTGTAGCTTCGGCTGTGTAGCACGTAGCGCCGTCCTGTTGAAACCAAATGTTGCCAATATCCTCCTCTTCAATTTTTGTGAACAAAAATTCGTTCAACATGGCCCGATAACGATCGCCATTGACTGTAACGGCCACTCCTCGATCATTTTCGAAAAATGGCCCAATTATGCCTCTGGAACAAAATCCGCACCAAACAGTGACTCGTTTTGGGTGTATCGGCTTTTCAATGTATGCGTGTGGGTTTTCTGTGCCCCAAATGCGACAATTTTGCTTGTTTACTACCCGCCAAGATCAAAATGAGCTTCATCTGAAAAGATGATTTTTTTTGGCAAAATCAGCATCTTCTCTAAGTCGATCGCAGGCCCACTTAGCGAAGCGTATACACAACCATATTCGTTCAGCGGAAGGATAAAACTAATTATCTGTCAAATCAGACATGAGCTAAGTGTTATACCATTCACGAAATAAGCACTAGTTGAAAAAAAAAAACGTTAGATGGCGGACCCTTTATAAACACTCTTGATGTGCTGATCCCGAAGATTGCCTGAAATTTTGAGCTCAGTCGTCAATCGGTTTGGAGAATACAGTATGTGCTATGATTGTATACTCGTATAAATAAGAGTCGTTATAATTACATATCGACTTTGCCTCCTTAACATTTTCTTCCAGAAGAACCAGTACACATCTTCAATGCTAAATCAATATCTAAAACCGCAAGACAAGAATAAGTAAGTTCGTGCGACCCAGTCGTGAATTTGAATCAAAACAATAACTGTATTTAAGTTATTTATATTTATAACCCAACGAAGACCAGACACATTAACTAAAACACTTGAATTTTTACATTAATCGTATAAGAAAAGCTCTCAACAATAAAATTAAATAAAAAAAAAAACCAACAGTTCTTGCTCCTTATTGCCATTCAACAGAATTCAATCCAAATAAATTGTTATTTAAAGAGGGGAACAATAATTGAGTTTCCATATTCTGTTTAATGTAGGTAAGTAGGTATAGTCGCTCCCTGTACCTATACTTGTAATGGGTGATTTTTAAGCTGGTTTGGTTTTGGCAACACTGGTTTTGACAGCTGACGTGTGTTTAGTACCTTGTGTCACTGTCAAACAGCTTCAGTTTGGTTTGCAATTTAACCATGGATCGTCTTACAAATGAACAACGCTTGCAAATTATTGAATTTTACTATCAAAATTCGTGCTCGGTTCGAAATGTTCATCGCGCGCTGCTTGTGTTCAGCGATGAGGCTCATTTTTGGTTGAATGGGTACGTAAATAAGCAAAATTGCCGCATTTGGAGTGAAGATCAGCCAGAAGCATTGCAACAGCTACCAATGCATCCCGAAAAAGCCACTGTTTGGTGCGGTTTATGGGCCGGCGGCATTATTGGGCCATATTTCTTCAAAGATGATGCGAATCTCAGCGTTACTGTCAATGGTGAACGCTACCGAGCGATGATAACAAACTTTTTTTTGCCCGAAATGGAAGTTCTTGACTTGCATGATATGTGGTTTCAACGGTGCCACATGCCACACAGCACGCGAAACAATGGCGCAATTGCGAGGCGAGTTTGGTGAACAGTTAATTTCACGTTTCGGGCCGGTCAATTGGCCGCCTAGATCGTGCGATTTGACACCATTAGATTATTTTTTGTGGGGTTATGTCAAGGCTAATGTCTATAGGGACAAGCCCGCTTCGATTGACGCACTGGAAGCCAACATCCATGCATTCATTCGTGAGATACCGGCCGATATGTGTGAAAGAGTATGCCAAAATTGGACTCAGCGGATGGGCTACCTGAGACGCAGCCGCGTTCAACATTTGCATGAAATTATCTTTAAACATTAAATTGCAAGGTTCAAACTATCGATTCAAATAAATATTTCATTCATTTTTTCGAATTTTTTGTGTTTTTTTTTTTTTTAAAGTTCTAAACCTCTTAAAAAATCACCCGTTATTAAACGCATCAACAAAAACCTTAAAAAACAATTTTCAGTTCAGTCCCCAAATCATAACGCATAGATACGTCATTACATCATTACATTACTCCGTCTATCCATCATCCAGGACTAGAAAAGCTTCTGATTAATTAACTTTGAAATAACTGCCTGATGCCCAGACCCTTTCGTCCTGGGTATATTGTTACGGCATCATTTTTTTTGTTGATTTCATCTTCTTCAATGTTATAGTGCTTTGTAGCATAAAACTCTCATGCTCTCATCTCGCAGTGCCAAGATATTTTGTTGACGTCATCAATAAAAGCAAATGCCAATGTTAAAAACAAGAACAAGAACAACAACAACGAAAAACACAAACAAAATTGTCTCCGATTCTAATTTAGGCTGAGAATTCGTTTTTCTCATAATATAAAAACAAATTTGTCTCCCCCTAACATCTGACGTCATAAGGTTTAATACTTTTCATCTTAAGCAAGGTTATGACGTAAGAACCATTCAAGAGAATGTTTTTTTTTTTTTTTTTTCTCCATTTTGTTTGAGAAAGAGAAATCATCCCTGATTTGGAGAAAGTGAGTGCTGGCTGAGTGTGTATAATGTTTGGACTTAAAAGCTTTTAGTGTTTTATAAGGGTTGCCAACAATTTGTTAACAGGGCCGATTGTGAAAAGTTTGTTTGACACTTGTTGATTTCATTCAGAATATATTAGAGAATTTGACATAAATACACAATATTTTCAAGTTTTTGCTTTGTTGTTCTTGTTCTCGAAAATCTCAAAAAAGCGCCTGTACATTGAATAACAAATCGAACAGAGCACCCTCGTTTTACGCGTTTAATTTTGTTTTTATTCTTAACACCTTATGGGCAGGGTTGTAAAAGAATGCAATCATTTGTGAAAGCAGTTTTTAAAAATAATTCATTGAATTCAATTAAAAGATTGCATTCATTGAATTCAATTAAAGGATTGCATTCATTGAATTCACTTCAAAACTGCGACTTCAAATGATGTAAATTAATAAACTTTTTCCCCATTCATTTTACAGCAATCTTTTGAGATTCAATGCATTCTTTGCAGACTTTTGCATTCTTTGAATTTTGTTGCATTCTTTTGCATTCATTGCATTCTTTTGCATATGATCATATGGCTTGGAATACTAGACGTAGGTGAAATCTTGTCATGCAACTGAGGAAAATGTTTAATAGGGATAGAGCACGTTAGGTTTATGGAAGACGAAAACAATGAAAAAAAACGAAAACAATGCACGAATTCCCAAAAGATTTCATTCAATTGATTGGTGTATAATGAATCGGGAGAAAATGATTTCGTTTTTTGTGAATGGTGATTGTATCATTTAAAGTCGAAGTCTGAAAGTGAAGTAAATGAAGCCAATATTTTGATTGAAGTCATTAAAGATTGCATTCACAAAAGATTTCATTCTTTTACAACCCTGTTTATGGGCTTACAAATAACATCAACATTTGTAAATATTCTGTATAGAAATATGTTTAATGTTTAAGCAATCTGTTAGCACCTTAATTTAAAAACCAGTCTTGCGAAACTACATAATCAATCTTAAATAATTTTTTTTTTGAGTTGCCATACCCTCGATTTTTTGCACTTGCTTATACGCTTAAAAAAATGTCAAAACTAAAATATATCCACGGATATTTCTGGATAAAATTGAAATAATTTAATTTTTACTCCCTGTTTAATCTCGATTTCTATACGATCATCCTCAAAATTTTGTACACAAAAACGTAAATTGTTAGCTGCTCCCCGATTTAAATTCCTAAATCTTGAAGTTCCAACATTTAGAACTGAAGTTATAAGCATCTAACTGAATCTATGTATACTGGTTTTTTTCACTGATAAGTAATTTTTTTGTATGAAAGTCTATTTTTGTAAAAATTCCATTAAAACTCTCCTCCTGACTTTTTTCTTGTACCTTCTGGTATTTTTTTAGATAACAAATATAGCAGTAATCTGTTATTTCTCCTGAAATTAAAAACCTCTACTGTGAAGATTTATAGAGGATTGTTTTGGCGAAAACTTTGTTTTATGAGATATTTTATCAACTTTTATATTTACACTCATGTAAAATTAAACAGAAAAAAAATCAATTGTTATTTTTCAACACGGTTGATCATGTTAAATATTTAACGAGACATACGATTTTAACGTCGGTCGTGTTAAATCAACACAAGTAACGTGGAAAATATACATCTGCACTACCCTAAATAATAATAAATCCTGTTTAACTAACATGACAATCTATATAAATTTACTCTGTTTACTATTGTACATTTGTCTGTGTTGTTAAATTCTAATTTCTTGATAAACCTAATATTAAATAAAAAGGCAATCTTTTTTTGATATAAGAAAATTCATTTGTAAGAATTTGGGTAGGAGAATTATGAACTGAAGGCTTGGAGGTTATCGAAAAATAAAAAAATACGTAAAAAGTATTATTGACAGGAGGAAGTTTATCTTAATGACGGCAGATATCTCTTCAAGGTGCGTAGGTGTTCCAAGATGACTTAGTCCAGTGTTCGTATAAGACCCAACACGTAATCTACGTTGCTCAATTTTTAATTAACCCAGTAGTCTTATTACTCTAATACGCGAACCAGTATAAATTAACATGACTCACTTTAACTTTAACAATTTACACCTGTGTAGTTTACATGACCCCTTGTCAAGTTAAACCTTTTCCTAGTCTTATTAAACATTCAAAAGATTAATACATATTACTCCTTACACATCAATGTTTTAGTTATTTTTCAAAATCTGATTTTTTTCTTTTTCGATATTTGATCAGTAAGAAAAATAACGAAAAAAATTATTATCAATTGTTTTTTAAGACCTTTGACCTTTTATCATCTCAAGTACTGCAAACCATTAACTGAACCTAATTTGAGTAAATGTCTTCAAGAAGTAGTTTGGATAATAAAGATGCACATTAAAATAAACACTGTGATCAGGTAAATAGCAGAAAAAGTAAACGGTTAATATTATATACCAAAAAATGAATTATCTACTAATGTTTAAATAAATAAATATAGCTCTAAATAAACACAAGATCACGCTAAATTTATTAGGTTAAAAGTTGTAAAAATAACTATATAAAACGTTAAGTCAAAAGGCCACATAGTTAAATTAAAATTTACAAGTGACTTTTTAAAATAACTCAAATTTGGTACAAACTTACAATATGCAGTCATATCAAAATGCGTCCAATTTTATTATTAACAAGAATTGTATGTTGAAATAACATGATATCTCCTTAAATCAGCTAAATCAATGCGGCTACGTTAATTTAATATTAACTATATTATTATAACATTGTTTCTAAAATGTCTACCATTTTATATGGCATAGTTCACTTTGTAAATTAACAAGATGCTAGTTAAATCTTTACACCACGTTCGTATGTTAAAATTCTACATCCTAACCACTTTATTAATTTTGTCATAACCTACCTATTGAAATCTTATAGTATATCATTTTATGTAAATGACTCACCTCTCAATATTTTTGAGATTTAAGGTCATAGATTTTAAGACTTCAACCATAAAGATTTCATCAATAAAACACAAGTTACAAAAAATAAAACATTGTCTTACTTGAAAATCAATAATTAATCGATTTGACTTAAATCTTTTTTTACTTAAAATAAAACATAAATAAATTTATAAAACGATGCTGGCAACAGCTGCAGCTTTTCGCAAGCTTTAAGGGGAATCTACCACTATTAATTTCTCTATCTCTCAATCTCAATCAGCCCTCAACATTTTCAGGTGAAAAAACGGAGAATGCTATCGTAAATAAATCAACCCTGATAGCTTGCTAGAAAGCGAGCAGCCTGTTCTGCTACTGCTAGTTAGTGTCGCTCAGAATCAAACAAATTTCATCAGTTCCCTAGCAGCTTTCGGTTTGTTCGCAACACTCTAAAAAAACGCCTCCGTACGCTTCCAAGACAAAATTGTGGAGAAGAGTTTTTTTTTTCTTCGGTTTGTGTTCTTTTTCTCTATTATGTTACCCTTGAGTTTAAAGTGCAATTCGAAAAAAAATAAATCATTCCCTCGGATTATTTATTGCTTCTTGGAGTAATCGAATTAAGTTATAGATCAATTGTTTATTTATAGCAGAGAAAATAAATAATACAGAAAAAAACAAATTGCGTATTTTTGGGAGCCACAATGATAACTGTTCTCATTTTTGTATTTCTGTCCAGGCAACTATACTGTGTAACCGTTAACAAACAACTTATTTAAACACAAAATGTGTATAATGTAATTTGAAAATAACACCCACCGCTCCATCCAATATTTTATGCCACCCATTGCTACGCTTAGAAATCATCCGTATGGAGGGCCGTAATTCCAACCCCTTACAATATTATAGTCTCTTTGTGATTGTGTAAGCGTTGAATAGCGCGTCAAAAGTTGAAAAGCATAATTGGCAACAAAATGCAAAAAGGAATCAAAATATAATTTAATGCAAATCGAGGCGAGTAAATTTATTTGAACAAAAAAAAAATAAAAATTTGAAAAAAAAATAAAGAAAAAATTTAAAAAAAGGGTGTTGAAACAATTACGTATACGCCTACGAACCACAATACACAAACCCAACAACAAACTCTGTGTTGGGCTAGGGATACAAACATATGGGTTACAGTTTGTCTATACTATACTCGCTTCAGTTACCCAACTGTGTTATCATCTTCGTTGCAGACAACTTTCTATATAAAGTGCTTGTGTGTGTGTGTACAACAATATCCTCAATCACTTCGAGTTTACAATAAAAAAAAAAGATTTAACAAAAAAAATGGAGAGTACCTTTTGTCAGTCGTGAACGATTCTAAAGTAGATTGTCCTGCAATTGTAAGTACATTTCTATCACAAGTATATATATATTTAGATACATATATACATACTTGCTATGTCTTACCCAACCAACTTTTTGGGGGTGAAATAAGTTAAGTTTGAAGTGGCAGGAAATTAACATTTTACATCGTGGGTACATAGAAGTAGATTTTTCTCACGTTCAGAAGTTTAATTCGAGTATTTATGATTATCAACAAGGGGTAACGAAGAAATGACCTTCAGATCAGTCCCCAACAGGTTTGATATCATAAGATGTGTACAAGGTTGTAGGTAAGGTCAAGGCATCAGGGAGAGAATCTGATGATAGAGTGGGTTATTTCGTGTTTTATTTTTTGTTGTTGAAATATATTACAGGTACATAGGTGCTCAAACGATGGGAAAAGATGTGCATACCCAATGAATTGCCCTTTATAGGAATCTGATTTACTATTCTGCAGATTTATACTTTTTTTTTATATAAGGTGACGCTACAGTCCGCAGGGGAGCAGGACAGCAGCCAGCAAGGTCCCTAGCTATAGCTGTCTCCAGTTTTGCACGCTAAAGATGATTAAGGTCCTTTCACACTTGTGTGTGCCACCTTAGTTATGATCTTGCTCTACTACTCGCGCCGTCCCTTGGATTGGATTCAAAGATTTAAGTTAAAATATACCCAGCAACCTAAGTCGTTGACTTTTTACTTTATTTAGGCGATGAGTGTGGCGTTGTACGTGTATAGTCTGTTCAGTTCAAAAATCACCTGGCCTTAGAATCATAAAGCCTTCTCGTTCACAAGGTGCATACCTCTCCACCCTATAAAGGGTGTTTTTTTTTAGACGTGTGGTTTTCAATATTGGCAATACTTTTTTCGGAGTTGGTCTTTTTGACAGCTGTCACTTGATTTATACTCAGTTTGGTTTGCCATTTCATAATTAATCGACTTACTCCTGAACAACGTTTGCAAATCATGCAAATTTATTACCAAAATAATGGTTCGGTTCGAGCGACTCATCGTCCAATATTCGGTCGAGATAATCACAAAATCGCATAAATTCGAGCAACCATGGATCGGTTTCGCACCACGTTTACTCTAGTGGATAATGCACATCGAAGAAGCTATTGCTGCTGTGGAGCAGAGTATCATTAAATTATATTAAATTAAATTATATGCGTTTTATTACTTCTTGAAAACCACGTGTCTTAAAAAAAATATCCCTTTATATGTAGGTACCTACCTATTCATTTTATCTTATTTTAAAACTAACATCACCCTGTGCAATGTTTGTGTCAAAGGACATTTTACACTTTGAATGGATATTGGATGTGGGCGAAGGATATGTATATATTGATTAAGTGGGTATAGGTATATATAGAGTTTCATCGAATTGAGATTGTGGTCAGGAGGAAAATTGAAGACCATTTTTTTTTTTCTTATCGAAAGGGGTCTATTACCTCTCTTTGTTATTGTGGGTCAAGTATAGGAAATCTGTTTGTACATATGTATTATATATTCTAAGCAAGGTAAATTAGTCTATAAGAAAATGATATGGACATGGATAAGTTGAGTCAGATATTTCAAGCGCCATGCTGTCTATCAAATTCTATGGCAAGTAGGTTAAGTACAGCGTATATATCTACATAGATGGTGACTCAATCAGTCAGAATCAGAATCGCAATAGGGATGTGCCTAGTCTGGGAAAATTTTAAAAGTTATATTTTATTACAACAATAATGAAAATATCAAATTAGTATATTTAGATATTTTATTTTGAATTTAGTTTTCTACTTCTAATATACAGGAAGTACGTACATATGTATGTATGTACATATGTATATGACATGGATCTGCATTTATAAAAAAATTAACCTGAGATTTCAATCAGACTTGACATTAAAATCGTAATTGAAAATCGTTGTTCCAGCGTGGGTCTATTCATGAAGAATTGCAAAACCAAACTAACCTCAAAACAACTAAAAAGTTTCAAATCAACTATCACAGAAAACAGTGATAAGTTTAAGAACAGTTTAAAGTTGAACTTATTGTGCACCAAATAGATTGTTAGATGACTTGTGTAGGGCACGAAGTCCCGTATCTTGCTGAAACCTCAACTCAATTTTTGGCCAAACCAAATCATTTATCATGCCTCGGTAGCGTAATGTTTCATTCATAATTCTAGCACTACAGAAACCACACCAGCTGAGTGCACATGACGAACATAGCAATGTATTCGGTTATCAATCAGCAAACCAGCCTCAAGAACTTGCTTCACAAACTAACGAACAGCAGGTGCAATTTCGACTGTTTCGGCAACACCACACCCACTTTGGAAGTATAACTTTGCAATATTTCCCAACGTTGATCGATCCATTTCGTACTGCAATAACATAATTCAGAGTCTGTCAATTTTTTGAGTGTAAGAGCAGTCAGTGTCAAAATAACATATATGATTAAAAACAATTCAACAGATGGTCCACCCAATATATGACACAGGGTCACAACTCCACAAGCGAAAATTCTACCTGATTGGGTTTAAAATCAACAAAGGAATACTTTTTCCTTGTGAATTCAATCACTTTCTGTTTGAAAATAACGGAAACAGAAAGCAAACTAAGAAATCATTTTCTTTGAAATTATTAGCCGTGTTTTGGTGAAAGTGTATAGCCAACTCAGCAAATGTCTTATACGCAAACAAATACAAGTCGCTTTTTGTAATAAACAACAATTAAGTATATAAAGGGTGTTATTTTTTAGACGTGTGGTTTTCAAGAAGAAATAAAACGCATGCAATTTAATGTTATGGTCAAGAATTTAGCTTTATTATAAGGATAAGGGTTTGCCATTATGTTTTGAAAATGATTTTGGGCAAGTGGCCGCCCCAGCTGGCTCGAATAAATTCCAGCCGAGAGGCCCAATTTTCGACCTCTTTTTGCAGCAATTGGGGCCGTATGTCAGCAATAACGCCCCGAATATTCTCTTCCAAGGCGTCAATCGTCTCGGGCTTATCTGCCTAGACAAGCGACTTCACATAACCCCACAAAAGATAGTCCAGCGGTGTTAAATCGCACGATCTTGGAGGCCACGCCACAGGCCCAAGACGCGAGATAATGCGCTCACCAAAAGTTTCCTTCAATAAATTGATTTTTTCGTTGGCTGTATGGCATGTAGCGCCGTCTTGTTGGAACCATAGGTTGTCCACATCAACATCCTCCAATTCAGGCACGAAAAAGTCATTAATCATGGCTCTATAGCGTTCCCCATTGACTGTAACATTATTGCCGGCTTCATTTTTGAAGAAATATGGACCAATGATTCCCTCTGCCCATATAGAGCACACTAAACAGTGACTTTTTGAGGATGTAACGGTGGCGTCTCAACATACACTTGAGAATTATCATCAATCCAAAACGTATATATTCAAGCAAAAGTGAGCTTCATCGCTAAACAATATTCGCTTATGAAAATTGGGATCAACGGCAATCTTGTGTTGGACCGATTTAGGCACAATTTGTAAGCGTTGTTCAGTCGTCATTCATTCATTTGGCAAACGAAACTGAGCATAAATCAAGTGACAGCTGTCAAAAAGACCAACTCCGAAAAAAGTATTGCCAGATTGAAAACCACACGTCTAGAAAAAACACCCTGTATAATCATTTTGTTTGCTGTAATTGCTTAGAAATTTATACACTCTCACCAAAACACATCTATTATACTTTTATTAATCAACTTTTTTTTTAAAACTAAATTTTAATTATAGCTTAAATTATTCAAAATTATAACCAAATCTTAGTTAATATTTCACCAACAAATACAACACTTGCGACTATCAGTCCTTTTGTCAGGCAATTCCAGGCAAAACGCAATCTATCCACATCAACCGCAACAGGCTCCAATTGAGGATCATCATTATCTATCCATCGGGATTTTTCTACCTGAAATCCAGCGTGAACAGATTGCACAGTTGTATCGTAATCCCACTTCTGAATTAATCCCATTTCAGTGACGTGCATTATTAAATTATCAAGAATTTCCCTAAACGGTGAATGCAAATCCAATAGAAATCCAGCTTTATATCGAATATCAGAGAATTTTATTGAACGAAATAAAAGTTTGCCTTGATTTTTTTGTACTCCAATGAGGAATTCTGTCCTATCTTCACCACTACTATAGGCAAAACTTGTATTTTTCAACGAATTAATTTCCCTTATATAAATACCATAATCAACTACTTTGATAATCTTTTCAAATCCTGGAGGACAGGCATTAGTTTTAGTCATGTAGTCCCAACTCAAATCAGAAATCATCACCGGTATGCTGTTGTCTATGAGGTCTTGAATTGTATTGGGTTGTTTAATTTGTATGAAAACCGTTAGAAATGACGTAAAAGAAATCATATAGATATTTCCCAGTATGAAAACGAATAGAAATAGTTGAAGTTGTATTCTATAAGGTGAAGTCGATGGTCCTTCAGGAGACTTCGACAAAAATGCCAGAAATATTTCACTCAAACTTTTCCAAATATCAGCTTCTGAATTGACGATTTTCTTTAGAAGAAAATCCATCAAAGCTATGTAAACTCCGGTAAGTCCTATGAGTACCCAAACTATTGAAGAGAATGGCCTCTCAAAGTACTCATTCGGGTTAATGTAACCACTTAATGGCACCATTATTGTCCAAGTCAAATGTTTCACTGTGCTATGGTAGAAGCCCGGAAGTTCAAGAAAAATATTCATACTAATATCAATTTCGCTGGCCAATGTTGCATTTACAATTTCCGGAATTACCAACTTCGTCGAATTGCCAAGTGAAATTTCTTCAAACGTTGCATTATGCCGTTGGAGAAAACCTAGGAATATTTGAGCGCCAAATCCGCCAAATTGTCGAATTCCCTGTGAGCTCAGGTATGGAAAACTCCTCGGAATATCACTTCGAATAGATGTTCGAACAACAAATCCGTTCAAGTCCCTAAGCGCGTTTGGCAGTGGTGCAGTGTTTGAAATCCTCTGGATATTTTCATCAGCATAAGGTAGAAATGCATACGAAACATTATCATCAACGGTTCCGAAAATTCTGGTAAATTTCCAACTATCAAAGAAGACAAAATACTTTCGAAGACTTTCGAAAGTTACCCCGTAAATTATGACAAACTTTCGAACTTCCATCGATTCTATCAAATGTTGTAACATCTTGAATTGTTGGCTATACTCGCCAAACTGACTCTGACCATAAATTAATAGGAGTGCATTGTTCAAAGAAATTTGTTTGGAGTAATTTTCCAAAGATGAAAATATTAGAACTGCCACTTTCGGCGTGTGGTTAACGTTTAAATTCTTAATCAAATAATCCTCATGAATTCCAATGAAACACAATGTTTGCGAATCTGTTTCTCGATGAATTTTAATAATGAGTTCGCTGAGATTCACACTAGTCCCTACACACACTCCAGTAAGCGGAAGAAGAAACATAAAGAATTTCCGAAGACACATGTCGAATAATGTTTTTAACTCTAAACCGAAATTATTGACAGTTGTGAAGGAAATGATGGTTCTTTGCAATGTCTTTGTGTAAAAAACACAGGAAACAGAAACCAAGGGATACTCATGGGTTTGACATGCGAAAAAGTCTGTTTAAAATTGATTGTCATTAAGATATTAGTAATTATGTGTAATTAAAGGCAATGCGTGTTTCGTAACTTAAAGTATGGTATTTAGCCAGGTTAGCCTCAATAAAATGTTGCATGCAGTTCATATTGGATTTTTGTTAAAAAATCGAAGTAAGTAAATTGAGGCCTTTTGCACACGAATCGTCTAGTCATAGATGCGTACAATATTCTTCATGAAGTGACGATTTCTCCACACTTAGACTTCTGAACTTGATGCGTCACATCTTAAAAAAAGCCGCAAACAATCGTAGTACGCGTCTATAATCAGACGATTCGTCTGAAGAACACTTATGAATAAAAAGCCTATACAAATATTTAAGCCCTTTTGCACACGAAGCGTCTCGCGTACTACGATTGTTTGCTACTTTGTGCTACTGGTTTGTAGTTCACGTTTGTTTCAATAGACAGAAAAGAAGATATCGAATTGCTGTATTTATGTAATTTTTATTCCAAATCGAAATATACAAACTTAAGGGGCTTTATACGTCAATCAAACGACTCATCAAAATAATTGTATGTTGGTAGCTGTTTTTTACATGAGTATATGCACATTTTTATAAGAAAAAAAAAATAATAATGATCAAATCACAAAAAAAAACATCAGTTTTTCGATTTTTGCCAATTCTTTTGGCATTTGTGCCCACAGTAGCGCAGAGGTCTCTGTACTCTTTCAACTATGTTTTCGCAGTGCGAAATTGATCGAATCGATTAACGTTTGAACAACTTTGTGAAGTAGGTATTGCAAAGTTATACTTCCAAAGTGGATGCTGTGCGTTGCCGAAATAGTGCGAATTTTAAATATAAATTTCAGCCGAAATAATGCACCAACTCCAGATACTGTTCGCCAGTTTGTGAAAAAAATTGTTCGTGAGACTGGTTTTCTGATTGATAACCGAACTTATTTATCTTGTGCGAATAGTTAGTGTGGTTTTTGAAGTGGTAATATTTTTTGATTATTTTTCTTGCAAGACGATGACGCGATGGAAAAAAACGTTACAATCAATGGAGAACTCTATCGAGGCATGGAAACCGATTGAAAGCTGTCCAAAGTTATGCTAGATTCACGCGACTGACAAATTGGCATTATTCTGTTAGTAAACTGTCAATTTGTCAGTCATGTAAATCCAGCATTAGACATACTTTAGAATGGGTTAACTATATCGTTTTCGTTTGGATTTTCGGTCCGTTCTACTCCTTTTGGATTCCAATCAAACATGAAAACACCGACTTCCTATATATTTACACAGACACTACCGAATGTCGCCATTTTACATAACGGCTTCTTCATTTATCACTTTCGACTAGTAATCTGACGAAAAACTTTATATAGGTAGGTATATGATGTGTGTATTCTACGAGTTGAAATGAGTTTCGTTTCATTCGATCGCGCTCGCATAGTAAAGTTGAGTCGAAATCTTGCTATCCCTATTATTTTTTAGAGAACACACACGATGAGTTCGAATGTACCTATGTGAAATACAACTGAATTTATTGTGACCTTATGTGTTAAATATCGTCCGAAATAAAAGTACAGTTTCCAAAACTTTGCAAAATTACTTATAAATATTTAATTGTGCTAGCCAGCTCAGTCCCATCAAAAAGACTTTTTTTAAAAAGCATCACAAGTGTTTATTAATTAGCAACGTAACAGAATCTACACTCTGTCCAACAAAAATAGGTAGTGTAGGCAAAATAGGACGTTTGCCTCTCATTCTGGCTACAATGGATTGCATAAATCTGTTATTCATTAAAGCTTTCACAGGGTTGTCGTAGTGTACACGATAACACTCATCATTAAAAGCTTTTTCTTAAAGCTCGAAAATCAAAAGCACCTTAACAGAAACTCAAGGAAGAAAAGCTAAACAAATTACCAAATGGACAAGGGTAACTCTGAATGTACATCAAACAGCTGCCAATCGCCATTGGCCACAGCAATTCAGTGCACACTCAGATGTGCCTTGAATAGGACGTTGGGTTAGGGTCTGTGTCCGATGCTATTGGAAATTCACAGGCGGGCAAACACTTTTTGTGGAGGAGTTATTTCAATTAAGTATGGTGCAAAAATATGGCACGCTACTGATTTTGAAAAAGCTTTCCCATAAGACGTGTACTGCCTATTTTTGTTGGACAGAGTATAAGCAAAGCGGGTCAATAAAAAAACTATTTATACAAAGCTTGGAAAGGTAGTATTGGGATATCTAATATAAAAATAAAAGTAAATTCTACGTATCTACATGTAGCTATAAATAATTAATTTAAAGTTTTTTATTTTACCAAAACTCAATTTTATTACCTTGGATAATGTCTCATTTTTGTGTTCTCTTATCCCTATCCTTAATTTTTAACATATTACTCAACTCATGCATCAATGTTCCCATTCGATATATCGGAAAACATCGATGTTTTTATTCGATACATCGATATACCGTTTCGATGAAATACATCGAATAAAACATCGATACATTTTTTCTATGGACATCCCTAACACATTCTTATTTTTTATCAAGCTTGTAGGCAAATTAAAATGGCTGCCGGGGATTCTCATCTTCATGTGGTTATTCTGTGGTTAAAATTCTGTAAATTTATAAAAGTTCAAAAAGTGGCGCTACGTTCGCGTGGTAGAATGCAGTTGGTAATTAATAAAACTAACGAAATTAGGTTTTTTATGTTTTTGGTAAAAATTTCTTTTGGAGTAATTCCTGTATAGTTCGTTAATAGCTCTACCGATTTTATTGCAATTTTGTGGAGGTAACTGGAAGCTAAACGCATAAACCTTATAAACCAAAGATAGATCTTGAGTAGCCGCACATTGTGTGAAATTTTCAGTGTTGTCATACTCAAGAAGACCATAACATTTAACTGCAAAGCTTTAAAATATTTGATCATATCAACAAAAATAAATAAAAATGTCACTAATAATAGCCGTGTTTTTTGCAAGCCCGGGGATATTTGGTTGAAAAAAAAAACGACATCGGGGATTATCGACGCCATTACAGAAACGAAATGGAGTTTCCATACAAACTATCGATAACAAGTATGCAATTCATGCCGGCAACACAGTTTTTCTCCCCAGTTATAGCTATCATTGAAAACTTTAATGATTGGTTTTGAGGGATTTAAAAAGCTAAATCAGTGCATATTTTGATGCCAATATGAAGGCGGTGACTTAATTATCAATTTTTGCCAAAAAAAAAATTTCGTTTTGGCCCAACAGTCCACATAAAATGACATTTATTATGTCAATGATTGAACTACCTTACCAATGATCATTAATTTTAATTTTATGGCGAAGATTGGGATCGAATTGATTTTTTTTTTTCACTTAAGTAATAATTCAATCCATTAGCTTTATTTTTGCATCAAAATAATAACTGAGTTTACTTTCTACACGTTTCAAATTCAGTCATTAAAGTTTTCAATGATGGTCTTCAATGATAGCTATAACTGGCACCTTAAGCCTCGAGAATTCTCCGCGCTTAGCTAAGCCCGAAGAGAATTATTTGTTGTTGGATTTAACATGCAAAATGCAGGACAGGACGTCGTTTTTTTCGATCGATTTCCTCCGGGCTTGCAAAAAAAAAACACGGCTAATGTCATTGTATTAATGAACCATTACCATACATCTTCAATGTTCAGTCACGTTATAATTTGAAACTACAAGAGCAAGTTCGTATGCGTTATAGTTGAGCATTTTATTAAATATACATTAACTTTAGCATACATAATTATAGCATATAAACCTACATAACATCATATATGAATAATAATAATTTATTTCCTTTAATCCCACTGAAAATTTCAAAATCAATTTGGAATAATTTTGCTTGTGGCAGTGCAATATCCTGACCGAACCACATATTATTTTTTTCTCTCGTATATTAGTATCCTTACGAAGGATATGAATAAAATTACCATCATCATTGTTGCTTTAATTTATAAAGTTCCTAGAAAATGCATGATATGTATGAAAATAAAATTTAATTAAATATTAAAAAAAAGGTAAATTTATATAAATAATAAATATACCTACATGTCTACATGTACAAATGTAGATACCTTGTAAAATATACACAAAGGATATATTAACTAAATTAAAAATACAATTAATTCATAAAATTATATATATTTCTCTTTGACCAAATAACTGTTTTAATGTAAGGCAAACAAAAAATCATATGGTTTGAGTTGTTTCAACTTTGCTTCTATAGCGGTGTCAATAAATATGTGTAGCCGCAAGCAATTAATTAATTGCAGTATGTTATGTACTATGTATCATGTATTTATGTAATTTAGTAGTTTTTTTCGGTACTCAATTTTAACGCAAAAACACGACGAAATCGAATAGGTAAGATGTAAGAACATTTTTGCTGCCACAGTTAGGGTACCATAATGAGAAGCTTAGGTGAATCCCAAGCTATGGATCATCAATAACTTCCAGGGCTTCCGCCATCTTGATTTAGAGAGGGAACTGATAGTTTTTCCCTATTTTCCAACCGGCCGGGTGTGAGTCGCCAAGGAGACGCCAATGTCAACAGATTTCTTGTACAACATCAGTTCTTACCAAATGGATGGAGTCCGTAATGAATTACAGGCTGAACACAATAGACGCTAGTCAAGAGTCCTTGCCTGTCAATGTTAAAATACATACAATCACGTTAAAGTGAATACAATGGAGACGCAGCCGCGAATGGGACTCTGAGAGTTAAATAAGTTTTGAAAATCATTGGTGCAAAATTTTAAACATTTAAAACCTACTCTAAATTATTTTTAAATTCGACGCCGACGCCGACTCTAAAAATGAGTTTTAAAATGAGAGTCGACTCTTTGATAATTTTAAACGATATAAAGTATACTTTAGAGCTAAAGCACTCGTCTAACTTTAAAAGCAGTAAAATACTTCTCTATCTTTTTTTAAAGTTTACTTTATCTATTCAACGTGTGTAATTTCATAGCAAAAATTTAAAGAAAAATGTTTGATGAAGATTTTAAGCATGTAAATCAACAATCACGAAAACTGTCTTAGCTTTAATTTGTGGTGCATGCAGCCAGTTACCATTACCACGACAAAACAACACCATCTCCACCCCACCGATTCAATAGACTACGACACCAAACAATACAATACAAACTTGTATTCGGTCGACCGCCCCAACAAAAACAAAAAAAAATGTGGTACATATTGTTGGACTACCATATCGCGGCAAATCATTTTCTGCTCACAAAATCGTCCGTCATCTAAGCTGCAAAGGTGAAGTAGCTATAGGGGAGTTAAAAAAAGAAAAAAAAAATTACAAACAAATTTAATTTTCAAAGGGGACAACCGGGATTTGAACCGCGGACCTCTCGATTTGCAGTCCAATGCTCTACCACAAATCATAAAAAATCCCTACAAATGCGCTAAAAACCTTACAAATGCGCTAAAAACCTTAGTTAGAAGAGTTGTTTAAAGTGTTTAAAATTAAGAAAAGGTTAGACAAGGGCTCGCAACTAAACGACTGCGTTAACTAGAGTCGGTTTTATTCCTTAAACGAGGACTGTTTAAAAATTTGCGCCATTGCGGCCAGCCGGTTATGAAACCAAAAAAATTTGAACTTTTGCCAATGTTGCGAAAAAACTCCAAGTTTTATCGGTAAATTCAACAATTTCTATAGATTTACAGTAAACTCTTACATGTACGTATATAGATTGCAACTTTTTAATTACTTCGCATAAAAATGAATTTCTGTCACAAGATCCCATCTGTCAGCTGATGTTATTTTTTTTTTTAGAGAAAGAAATTTCCCAACAGTTTATGACAGTTTTGTATATGTTTTACCAACGAAGATGCACAAAATGGGAAAAAGTAAGTGCATGTCACATTTGCTTTTATTGCAAAAGTAAACAAAATAATAAAAGTGACAGAAAAATGACAGCACAAACGCACCACAACACAACTTGCTGTTATCGTTGAGCATTTATAGGTCAAGGTTGTTTGGTGTTGTTGAAACAAATCTGAGGCGAACATTAGTTGCGGGATTTCAACAGAAGTTTAAATCTCCAGAGTAAAGTGTATAGTCATTTCTATACAAAAGTCTTATAGAAGGTGTTTGATTTAAAATGATTTTAAGGTTTTTTTTTTTATTTTTGTTAATTAAATTAATTTGTATAGGTATCCTTGTCATTCATGTGAAATCTACAAGGATAGTAGTTCAAGTTTACGTACACCACATACTCTTCACAAACATAATTATATCAATTGGAAATTGAATTTTCTGTTCAAGGTAAAACATATTAAGTAAGGCGTAAAGGTAATCGCGTGCGTGTATAGTGAAATTCGATACACACCATCATATCATCAGCATCATGATAACTTATTTCATTATTCATATTATATCATCAAAAAATAAACACCCAGCAGGATGGATAGATATAGGATATCCATTGGGAAAAGTAACAGCTTGTGTGTAGAAGTTGACATATTTGTCCAAAATTCGTCGTTTTCATAAGGTTTACCTTGAATAGTAAGGTTTTGGAATTATTTTTAATGAATTACCAACAGAGAATTTTATCGAAAGAGAACACTTTTCTCCACAGTTATTTTTTTTACTTTGTTTCAATTTAAAATTAATAGTTATAGCTACTTAATTATGAATAGATATTTAATTACAGCGAACTCTCTTAACGGACACCTCTCTTATGTAGACGATTCCCTTCAGCGGACAACATGTAGTGTCATGGTTGCCCGGTATGATTGAAGTGGACTATTTTATTAAGCGGACATAGACAGTATGTTCACATTCATTTTTAAAAAATATTCTCGATTTAAGTCATTCACATTAGAAATATTTTTTCATTTTTACCCGGTTGTTTTTTTTTGTCGGAAGAGAAATGGAAGTGCCTCTAGACATAGCAATTATAACAGTTTTGATTTATAAAAGTGTAGTTTATGCGGCCCCGCAGGGTCAGGGCCCTCCGCCAGCGTGCATACTTCAGGCACCCAGAGTTTTTTTTTTAAGGCGCGCAAAGTACGTTAACGCACGCTCACTTTTAATACCGAAAAACTGTCCGGATGCCGAGCGCGCCGGTGTAAATACTCGTACAGGAAAATTGCGACTGTGATTTGCGCTTTCTTTCTCACATTCGGTAAAAATAAAAAGTCCAAAAGACACTTTCTGATTAATTAATGGGACCCATGTGTACTACATGTATACACAAACATTTGTCTCGTAAAGTTGTAACTCGTAGAAAGACATTACATTTTTGTAAGAAAGTCAATTTGAATCTTAGTTCACTGGCAGCGGGTGGGAGAGGTAGAATTGTTTGGTGTTATCTACACGTTAAAATTTATTTTGATGCTTAGTTTTTTCTTAATCACAAAAGCACATTTTATATAGAGCACTATCTGGGGAAGCTTCTGATATTATTTTTATTTTTCCTGTCGAGAGGGCACTCTCTTATGTGGAAAAAACTCTGCGGTCCCATATGGGTGTCCACTTAAGAGAGCTTTTACTGTAGTTAACACAAGAAGATTTTCGAAAATGTGTAGAAAGCATCAGCAGTTCAAGTTTGTTTTATAATTGAAAATTATTAATTTCTTGGAAATTTATCAATCTCTGATATTGTTTCCGTTCTCAGAATATTCATTCGTAGATATAGATAAAAATAGCAATTTGAATCAAATTCATTATAATGCGATGATGGAAAAGATGAATAAAATATGATTCGACAAATAACTTTTTCTGTAATATTAAGTATGAATATGATATTTTTTTGTCGGTAAAAAAATGCGAAAAAAATTTTACTATTGGTTCGTACGTTCCAATGAACAATAAAGAAAAAAACAATAAATAAAAAACCTCAAATCATATTTGATTTAATTTACACCATATACCTCCATTTAACACGGTGTCCTTTAATTCGTCAAGGATAATTTTGGAAATGATTCTTGGGTGTATTCTTAGAAAAAAATGGTTTCACAGTAAGGGTCTATCTCCAATGTTGACATCATTTATCATTAATTTAATAAAAAGTTTACTTTGGAGTACCCTGCCCCATATATGTAAACGAAAATTACTCTGTTAATACAAATGGTCAATACTTCATTAAGGACTTATTTTTAGAAGAAATACTAGCCTTGTAACTGAATTTAAATGTAGTTTTACTATATGTGTGGATCCGAAAAAAAACCTATTACATCCACTTTTGAAAAAAAAAAAAAAATTACTTAAGTATGAGTTTTTTTTCGTATCGTTCAAACACATACGTTGGGCCCAACTTTGAATCCCAAATCGCATTTTATACCATAGAAATGAGACCTCAAAATCTGTAGTTAATTTCAAAATCCATTTTATCCACTAAAAATCCATTATAACCACATATTTTTATTAGTACCAAAACCCATTATATCCATTCGAAAAAACATTTTTAATTTTAAACTTTTAATTCAAAAACCTTTATATCCTAAAAGATGTTTGGTTTAGAAGATATATGTACAATAAGGTTTTCTCGATTTACTGGAAACTTATATCACTGTTCCATTTTTCATCCCATGCTAATTTTTGACTTTTAAAAAATCGCTTTTTGCCGAGTTTAACAGAAATCGACGGAGTCGTTTTTGAAATATTGAGTTTTCAAAAAAAAAAAAATTCAAACTTATTTTAAAAGTTAGATACTTGAAGAGGTGCCATTAATTAACATTTTTCGGAACCATTTTTTTTACTTTGAAAAAATTTTGTTAAGTATTTTTTTCTTTTTTATCTGTGGAGGCGATTTTGAGAGAAATAAGATTTTCCTTCTTATCCAAAAAAATTTGTATGAGAGGCCCCGTTGTTTTGGTCCTGAATAAAATGAAAATAAACGTGTCGGGGGAGTGTTCAAAAAACGTTAGGTAGGTACCATGTTTAAAGATAATTAACCCATCCATTTATTCTGTAGCCGAACAGACAGACAAACCGATATATCGACGTACATATGTTTTTGCGAGGCCTGCTTTTTTCGTCTTCTCTATCATCAGCTTTGTTTTATTGGTAATTTATAGCTAGCGCAACAGTCAAGTACCAATAAAACGCTTTGGCTGTGTTAATAAAACGCTTTAGCAACTTTTGGCTGTGTTCGCTACAAATATCATAGATCACATTCATTTTGTCTCCACCAAACTACAAATATCATAGATCACATCCATTTTGTGAATGAAAAACAACATTAAGGTTCAAGTCATGAATACTTTTCAAGAGCGCCATCTTCATCTTCAAAGTTCTAACTATGTTAATCCACTTTTACATCCACTCTTTTACTGGCTAATTTATCGACACTCTTTGTTTTTGTTTTTTTTTGCCAAGAAAAATTTTAATGCGCTGGCTATAAAATTACCAATAAAACACGGCTATCTTAATGTCTAGTTTTATTAAAATCTCGATTTCGATTTTTTTTCCCGAATTCATAACTTGCCATTACCTACATAATGTATACGAGTTTATACCTACTCGTAAAAATTTACATATAAGTATATCGCTAGTAAAATCGAAGTAAGTTCATATGAACCAAGTCCCATATTTTCGTTGGAGTTAGCTCACAGGGAGTACACTCTTTTAGGAGTTAGTTCGTAGGCCCTATTTGTACAGGGTGTTTTTTTTTTGGAAGTGTGGTTTTCAAGCTGGCAATACTTTTTTTCGGAGTTGGTCTTTTTTGACAGCTGTCACTTGATTTATGCTCAGTTTGCTTTGCCATTTTATAATAAATAGTCTTACTCCTGAACAACGTTTGCAAATCGTGCAAATTTATTACCAAAATAATAGTTCGGTTCGCGCGACGCACTGCGTCCAATATTCGATGATTTTGAATTTGAATGGGTACGTTAATAAGCAAAATTGTCGTATTTGGAGTGATCATAATCCACAAGCCATTGTTGAGACGCCGTTACATCCTCAAAAAGTTACTTTTTGGTGTGCTCTATGGGCAGAGGGAATCATTGGTCCATATTTCTTCAAAAATGAAGCCGGCAATAATGTTACAGTCAATGGGGAACGCTATAAAGCAATGATCAATGACTTTTTCGTGCCTGAATTGGAGGATATTGATGTGGACGACCTTTGGTTCCAACAAGACGGCGTGGCGCTACATGCCATACAGCTAACGAAACAATCAATTTATTGAAGAAAACTTTTGGTGAGCGCATTATCTCAAGTCGTGGTCCTATGGCGTGGCCTCCAAGATCGTGCGATTTAACACCGCTGGACTATCTTTTGTGGGGTTATGTGAAGTCGCTTGTCTACGCAGATAAGCCCGAGACGAATGACGCCTTGGAAAAGAATATTCGTTGCGTTATTGCTGAAAAAGTGGTCGAAAATTGGGCCTCTCGGCTGGAATATATTCGAACCAGCCGCGGCGGCCACTTGCCCGAAATCATTATTAAAACATAATGGCAAAGCCTTATCTTTATAATGAAGCTAAATTCTTGGGCATGATATTGATTAATATGCGTTTTATTTCTACTTGAAAACCACACGTCTAAAAAAAACACCCTTTATATCTATCCATTTTTAGTCAAAGCTCAGTTTACTCACTTTTTCGTGAAATTAATTTTTATAAATTTGTGAGTATTACATTTTTACTCGAAGTGTGTACTAGGCTGTACGAATGTAGTATTGAATGTTTAAACTTTAAAGCTTCTTCGTTTTGAATTATTTTGTTCTTCAATAAAAAGCTGAATTTTTTAAAAAAATTATTTCAACGAAATATAAATGAAATGTGTCATTGTACACATCTTTAAAATTCTTCTGAAATTTTTCTCGTTAAAACTTTTTTATCCAAATGCCTATTTTCCCGCACAAATCCCAATTCTCAATCTATTAAAAATGAAACCTTAAATACTATACGTACTATGTACAATTCTTAGCTTTCAACACAGCCCTTCCACCTGTCACTTCGTGTGTTTTTTTAAGTTGTGTTGTTCTAATTGACACCACAAAATGTCACTTGTCAGTCCAAACTAGTTTTCACTTCGTGTCCGCTGCCCCCAATCTTATCCTGCTCATCAGAGGAGAATCTACCAACAACCACCCGCCCATCATGTCCTCCCATTCAACCGGGTGTTAATTATGTTTATTGGAATCCAATTCAGAATTCAGTGGTTTTCATCGAGGGTTATGTCAGCTTCCGTCCTCAAGAAGTTCAGTTCCAAAAGGAAACATTTACTTGGTGGTATTTTTTTTTTTTTTTTTTGTATAAATGAACTCCTTGTTTTGGTTAGACTTTAGAAGGATGACATTATCGCATAGACGTTAACTATTGTTACAGTCTTGACAGGCGAATGAGAATGAGAAAGATGTGCGTCACCATCACCGTTGCGTTGTCGTCGTTCGTTGTAAGTGAAAATGTATATACCTGTACAAATATTGCACAAAAAACAACAGAGCTTGAAAACGACGCCAATTAACTTGAAAACTCCAAACTATTGTTTTTGGATTTTTTTCTACAGAAAATGTTTTTGCTGGTATATTCGGGATCCGATGCGGTGCTTTTTTTTCGTTGAATCTTCTCGTTACTTTTATTGTGAAGCTCTATGGAAAGTGAACTTTCTGTCTTCGACTTTGTTATACGTTTCCTTATGTTGTGTGACGCCGCATCGAGTCGTCGGTTGTCCTTGCTGATGACATTTGAATTAGTTTTGTTCAGTTTGTGGGAGTCTTTGAATGCATACATTATGCGAGTACTACATAAAGATAGTTTCTTTCATACAAATATGTTTACGAAATGTTAGGGTCACAACCATAAGAGGGCGTTTGTTTTTATTTCAGATTTTTTAAAAAAAATTTGATTAAATTAAAATCCTAACATATTAAACCATGTGTAGAAATAAACAAACCTATAACCTTTAAACGCTAAATTCCATACAGAAATTTATGTTGCCGACTCTTCGCTAACTAAAGGGTATTTTTCTTAGAGGTATAGAACTTTAAGTTGGCAACGTTATTTTAACTGGCGGCCATTTTGTCAGCTGTCAAGTGATTTATTTTTAGCTTGGTTTTGGTTTGGCATTTCAACATGAATAGGCTGACGCCTGAACAACGCTTCCAATTCGTGGACATTTATTTTGAAAATCATAGTTCTGTTCGAAATACGTTCATAAGCGAATTTTGCTTAGATGAAGCTCACTTTTGGTTGAATGGATACGTCAATAAACAACATTGCCGTGTTTAGAGTGATAATAATCCTCAAGTGTATGTTGGGACATCGTTACATCCAAAAAACTGACTGTTTTATGTGCTTTATGGTTTGGTGGAATATTTGGCCCGTACTTCTTTAAAAACGATGCTGGCCAGAATGTTACAGTCAATGGTGACCGCTATAGAGCCATGGTTACTGACTTTTTCGTTCATCAATTGAACAACCATCATGTGAAGGAGTTGTGGTTTCAACAAGACGGCGCAACATGTCATACAGCTCGGGCCACAATTGATTTATTGAAGGAAACGTTTGCTAACTACATAGTTTCACGTTATACGGTCCCGTGAATTGGCCCACAAGATCGTGCGATTTAACGCCGCTTGATAATATTTTCTGTGGGGATATGTGAAGTCGCTAGTCTACGCCGATAAGCCCGAAACGATTGACCACTTGGAGGACAACATTCACCGCGTTTTTGCCGATATACGGCCACAAATGTTGCAAAAGTCATCGAAAATTGGACCTCCAGATTAGACTACGTCCGAACCAGCCATGGCGGTCTAATGCCAGAAGATTATCTTTTGAATAAAGTAAATTTCATGTCAATTTAAAAAAAATCATTTTTGTTTTATTCCATTTCTAAGTTATATACCTCTAAAAAAAACACACTGTACTTAACATATTTTGAAGTTTGAAATATGTACATTCATACTCATATGTACATTTATTCATTTACTTAAGATGTTCTCTAAGGCCCAAATATAAGAGGTGTTATTTTGATATTCAAAGAAAAATGGCATTTTTTGAGATAAATGATCGGATGTTTATTTCATTATAAAGAGGAAGGTATGCCGTTAATAATGGAACACAACATCAGCCAAATGGCCGCCACGACCACGCTTACAGGACCATATCCTTTTCATGAAATTTTCCATAACCAAATCGCAAAGTGGCTGCCCTATGTCCTCGATAGTCTCACGAATTCCATCTTTGAGGTCTTGAATCGACGCTGGGCTGTTGGCGTAGACCTTATCTTTCACGTGGCCCCAAAGGAAGAAGTCGCAAGGTGTTAAATCACAAGATCTCGGTGACCAATTGTGAACACCTCTTCGAGAGATAACACGGTCCAGAAACTTTTCCCGTAAAAGATCGATGGTTTCATTGCTTGTGTGGCACGTAGCGCCGTCTTGTTGAAAGTAAACGTTGTCCAGATCAATACCATCCAATTCCGGCCATAAAAAATCATTAATCATCTCTCGATAGCGCAATCCATTGACCGTAACTATTGCTCCAGCCTCATTTTCGAAAAAGTAAGGTCCAATGACCCCGCCGGACCATAAACGGCACCAAACAGTCACGCGTTGAGGATGGAGAGGCTTTTCAACAATAACTCTTGGGTTTTCCGAGCCCCAGATGCGACAGTTTTGCTTGTTGACGTAGCCTCCGAGGTGGAAATGGGCCTCATCAGTCAAGATGATTTTTCGATGAAATTCCGGATCATTTTCATGCATTTCAAGGACCCAATCAGCAAAGACACGACGTTGTTGATGATCAGCCGGCTTGAGTTTTTGTGTTAACTGAACTTTATAAGCCTTAAGACCCAAGTCTTTATGCAAAATACGGTGTAATGACGTTTGTGGAATGCCTAATTCCAAAGAACGACGAGGAATGGACAAACCTGGGTTTTCTTCAACACTTTGGGCTACAACAGCAATATTCTCAGTTGTTCTTGAGCGACGTGCACGGGCTTTATTCTTCACATCACTAACTTGTCCCAACAGCTCGAATTGCTTCACGACGACCCAAAAATGTTTTAGTTTTACGAACCGTCTCTGCCAAATTTTCACCATTTTTATAGTGAATTTTAATAATTTCAATGCGTTGTTGAAGCGTGTATCGTTCCATTTTTATTAATGGCGTAGTTTCTACTTGTCAAATGTCAAAAAATCACAGCTTCAAAAGTGACAGCTACCGAAATAGCGGGCTATTCAAAATAACACCTCTTATTGGAAAACCCTTTAGTATTGCTTCCAAGGTTTAGTGCAGATATGAGCAAGAAACATAAAGTTCTGGCAAGTATACGTTATAATTATAATTCCAGAACTCAGTTGAAGTGAAAACGAAAATTTCATATGAATTTTCCAGGGTGAACTTCCTCCAATAACATTCCACCAGCCTGTGTTTCGAAACAATAGATGCAAATAACACAAGAATTAACTTCACTCTCACAGCCACGAGTGTAGTCTAAATAAAATTACCTAAAAAGTCCAACGACTAAAGCGTGCCGAATAAAAAAAAACGTCCCGTGCGTGCGTCAGTCGCGTGCATATCGCTTAAAGAAGACGACGACATTTTGACATGACTCTAAAATCTACTCTTATACAGATGTTCGTGACGTGTACATCACTAAAGTAACGAATATACTCACTTGCTTATATTGAAATATTGACAAAACCAATTACGAGTAAAATGAACATTAAAGGTGATCATCACTATATCTATATGCACATATCAGCTCATGTGACTTGGGTGCATATGTGTATAGGAACATAGGAAGACTGCGTCCATTGTCCAATGTCCATTCATATGAAAATGAATCTATCGTGTTTAGTTTTTCGCTGGAGAATCATAAATGCGATTGAGAGATGTAAGATTGTTTGTCATTCTAATGTGACACAAGGTGACCAGGTCGCATTCACATTTTACAGTGATATACAGTCGTTGCCAAAATTATTCGAACACTGCGTCTTTGGTTAGTTGACAAATAGCTCGGTTCTTTTGAGATCAAATATATTTTAGAGGCACAGTTATAGCAGTGATATATGTACAGCTGCAAGCTTAGACAAAAATGAAAAATCAAAAGAAATTTTATTTTAGAAATCATTGTTAGTAACACTTTTTACGTTTTATTGAAATGTTTTTTTTTTTTCTTATAAATTGAAGGGATAATTATTGATCATAAATTTATTAGAAAATAAAGGGAGCAAAATAATAGCAGTGCTTGTCCCATTGTGTATATAGTTATGTCAAAATAAGGGTTCAAAAAGTTCAATTCATTGTAATTTTAGTTAGTACTTAGTAGAATGACCATTATTTTTTAATACAGCTTCGCAACGACACTGTATTGAGTCCAAACCTGCTGAACTACGGTCAATAACACTTTGTTATTTTTTGGTTTGGCATTCGAGACTTCTTTTTTATATCCACACAAAGATGTTCAATGGGATTGAGATCCGGTTCCGGAGACTGAGCAGGCCACTTCTAGACCTCAATCTTATAGTCCTGAAACTATTTTTAACTGTTCTGCTGGTGTGGCTTGGGTCACTATCCCGCTAAAAGACCTATTTAAGCGGCATTTCGAACTCTGCATATGGTAGCATGATGTTCTGCAAAATACAACTACATACGAGTGTTGATTAATTATATTTACTTTTGATCCAATATATTGCACCGAACACCCAACAAGTTCCTGAACTTCCTTATAGGTGTTGCCGTCCATAATTAGGTTTTTAATGAGTTGGCGCCTTTTCGGTGTCCAGTGTTTACCACGACCCACTTCATAAGAACAAATTATTAATTTTTTAAACAAATTCGGTTGAAATATAAAGTAAAAAAAAGGGCTTCCTTTTTATAACATCAAAATCATAATTGAAGGAAATACAATATTTTAAATCGAACTTGACGATAACACTACTATTATTTTGCTTGCTTAAAATATGGAAACACCAGACAAAGTGACATTTAACCAAAGCATTAAGAATGAACCGTTAAAATATGACTTCAAATAGTTAGCTTAACATCCATGAGCACCACACTACAGTAGAAGTTAGAAAAAGTGGCTGCATTATAAAGTTATGAAAAATTATATTTTTTAACAGATTACACTGATTAATCTCAAAATTTGTCAAAATGAGTTGATTAATAAATAGATACCTAAAAGAATCCATCGAAAAACTCTATATTTTCAACCTTATACTCGTACAAGTAAAGCTTTGGAAATTTTAGAAATTACGATATTTAATTTTAGCTTTTTTCATTGTTACGGGTGTGACACTGACGCTTATAATCTTGTAAATAATTCCGCAAAATTCTAAATTTATTAAATCAAACTTGAATAATAATAGAAGGCATAAATCAAGTGACAGCTGTCAAAAAGACCCACTCCGAAAAAAGTATTGCGAGATTGAAAACCACACGTCTAAAAAAAAAACACCCTTTACAAACTTTTATAAAAGAAATTCACATTTAAGAGTATCATAGAGATGCCAATAAAAAGTTTTGGTGGTTGACATCTTAGAGAAATTCACATTATCAAGGGACTACTGTATATTCAAATGTTCAAATAGTATCAAAATCTGAATTAGACCAGTTTTAGAGGTATTGTCTTAGTACCGCTTGGTGTATTTCGATCCGGTACTAGTAGGACTGAGTATTACAGTTAGTTCCTGGCCTAGCTAGACTGGGTACTAGGCTGGCTTAGTACCTCTGAAGAAGTTGGGGGTAAGCACCACTTAAAGGAGTCTAATGATCGGCCTGGCAGCCGTGAAATAGCTATAACCCCAGCCTATATGAACTTGGTGGTAGCGCACTCAAGTGGTTGTTGTTTCATTCAAAACCCTATTACTATACCTTTTTGACCAAGAGATAATCCGGGATTTAAGGTAGGAGATTTAAAATTAATCTTGAAGTGTTTTCACCAGAGCAAATGAGATCAATTTGACGTTTTCTGTCTGAAATGTCATTCAATTGTCAATTTGACAAGAGTAAAACAAATTTAATTGGAAAACGTATAGCAAAATTAAAAAAACTTTTTTTGAGCAATAAAATCATTAATTTTCAATAAACTATTTACATATTAAAAATGAGTAAAGATAATCTAAGGGCCAGTTTCACAGTCAGAAAAGTGGCACTTAAGTGGACGATGTGAAAGATTAATGCGCAATATCACAATGCACACTTACCCGAATAAGTGGCACTTAAGTCGCCGATGTTGTTGACTTAAGTTCCACTTACGCTGGCTATGAAACTTAGCATAAAGTCCTAAAATATGGGAAACTTAAGTGCCACTTATTCTGGTGAAACTGGACCTAAATCTTTTGTCACAACATTTGATTCTGCAAAATAACACTAGAGTGATAATTGGTACATTGAATAGGGGAATTCTCTTAATTCCACCAATTTATCGGCCCACACTTCAATGGGAAGCTCCTCATCCTCCAGTGCCTAGGTTTTCCGTTGTTTTTTTTTTGTTTTCGTTGTTCCATTATCTGGAATTTATTTTTATTAGTGAAATATTATATTACTTACATTTTTATCCCTAGACAGCCAACGCGCGCAGATCAAATGAAAATTGAAAAATGTTGGATAGTTTTTTTTTTTTATTATCAATGGAAAATCTGACATTTAAATGGGTCGGTTCCACAAAATTAGGATTGTTTGATTTGGAAATCTCCTGCTTGCAAGAAGATTGCAATGAGATTTATTTTCAAATCTTCATTTGAGGAGATTTAAATTTTGTATGGTAAATCTTCGAGATTTGAAGAGGATTTATGTTAAATTCACTTAAATCACGCGTTTAGAGCTTGGTGAAAACGTAGTATATGATTCTACTTTATGTAAATTGGCTGCCCCTGCTTAAACGTGGGTAAATAGGACTCTCCTCCTATGCAATTTTCTCTTGTGTGGCTTGAAACCTCACCCTGTTACACAATAAAACATAGCATCTTAATTTAACCGCTACACCAGCGACTGTAGGGGATGAACAAAACAAATCTGAACGAAATTAGAGAATTATATTTTTTTTCTTTGGAGCTGATTTAGTTCCATCCAAGACGATTTTTGTGTTTATGTATGTGTAGACCTCCAATCCAAACCAATCCAAACAGCTATTATGACAACGTTTCCATATAACTGGAGCCATCCCTGTGCACTAATAGGATTCGATTTTATTGTTAGACCAAATACTTCCGAGTCAAAGCACTTTCGCACCATCATCATATGATTAGTGTGGAAAGCTTTGCAGCCTGTTATCATACAAAAACCCACATTCAATAGAAATTAATTCTTGAGCAGTGTCAAATCTTCCAACTAATCTCTCTCTCCTATGTCTGGCGAATTGTTGAAGCTATTTATGGGAGAATAACGAAACTGAATGAAGCTTGGTCTATATAGGATGAAATCCCATTAGTGACGGCTGACGTGAAAAAGTGTTTCAATTAAAAACCAACGTACTAGACTAAGCTTCGGTAAAGGAGTCTGAATAATCGGTTTGGTCACCATAAAATAGCTATCCTATAAGAAAACAGCCTATAAATGTTGTTGCTTCTTTCAAACTTTCCAACGAATCAAAAGAAATGTATATATTCATTTAAATGAAAACTTTATTTTAATTTCCACTCAATTCGATTTTAAGCACAGGAAGTCTGAATAATAAGCCTCAATGCATAACAAATAATAAATACTGAATTTGTCTATTTAAAATGGAATTAAATATTCCAGTGAAAAAGTTGCATTCTCCATGCATTCTAGGGATGCTGAACAGTTTACAGCGTTTTCCTCAGATTTTTGGTAATATTCCGAGTAATTAAACAATCAATTTTGAGGTATATCCCGTCCTGTTATTCTATTTTCAGAAACACTTGGACTCTGTTCACCATTTAAAAGGAAAGTCATCACACCCCTGCATATTATAAGAATATTTAGGCACCTACCTATTTCAAGTTTCTGAGATCTAAGAATTGTCTGATGCGTTCTACGAAATCCCTCAACACAATTTCTCCACAAAATTCTCTACTTTAGCTGTAAAAAAAAAAAAAAACCAAAGATTGAAATTCGTTGGAACTTGAGACTGACTGCTCAATTATTTTGCATTGTAGTGAATTAAATTTGTTGAAAAGAGAATCCGTTTGGCTGATGGTCACTGGAAATCCTATTCACAAGTTTCTCGTCATTCCTGCCTCGTGCTCCATCGATTTGTATGAGAGTTCTCAGAAACCAAAAAAATTGTTTATATCCTTGACATTTAGGTATAACTGGTTTTTTTTGTTGCACCGCACCGGGGGAATATTAAATTTTTTGTAAAGGGTTTTCCAATAAGAGGTGTTATTTTGAATAGCCCGCTATTTCGGTAGCTGTCACTTTTGAAGCTGTGATTTTTTGACATTTGACAAGTAGAAACTACGCCATTAATAAAAATGGAACGATACACGCTTCAACGACGCATTGAAATTATTAAAATTCACTATAAAAATGGTGAAAATTTGGCAGAGACGGTTCGTAAAACTAAAACATTTTTGGGTCGTCGTGAAGCACCTTGTCGGACCGCAATACAGAAATTGGTGGACAAATTCGAGCTGTTGGGACAAGTTAGTGATGTGAAGAATAAAACCCGTGCACGTCGCTCAAGAACAACTGAGAATATTGCTGTTGTAGCCCAAAGTGTTGAATATGAAGAAAACCCAGGTTTGTCCATTCCTCGTCGTTCTTTGGAATTAGGCATTCCACAAACGTCATTACACCGTATTTTGCATAAAGACTTGGGTCTTAAGGCTTATAAAGTTCAGTTAACACAAGAACTCAAGCCGGCTGATCATCAACAACGTCGTGTCTTTGCTGATTGGGTCCTTGAAATGCATGAAAATGATCCGGAATTTAATCGAAAAACCATCTTGACTGATGCGGCCCATTTCCACCTCGGAGGCTACGTCAACAAGCAAATCTGTCGCATCTGGGGCTCGGAAAACCCAAGAGTTATTGTTGAAAAGCCTCTCCATCTTCAACGCGTGACTGTTTGGTGCGGTTTATGGTCCGGCGGGGTCATTGGACCTTACTTTTTCGAAAATGAGGCTAGAGCAACAGTTACGGTCAATGGATTGCGCTATCGAGAGATGATTAATGATTTTTTATGGCCGGAATTGGATGGTATTGATCTGGACAACGTTTACTTTCAACAAGACGGCGCTACGTGCCACACAAGCAATGATCCATCGATCATTTACGAGAAAAGTTTCCGGACCGTGTTATCTCTCGAAGAGGTGATCACAATTGGTCACCGAGATCTTGTGATTTAACACCTTGCGACTTCTTCCTTTGGGGCCACGTGAAAGATAAGGTCTACGCCAACAGCCCAGCGTCGATTCAAGACCTCAAAGATGGAATTCGTGAGGCTATCGAGGACATAGGGCAGCCACTTTGCGATTTGGTTATGGAAAATTTCATGAAAAGGATATGGTCCTGTAAGCGTGGTCGTGGCGGCCATTTGGCTGATGTTGTGTTCCATTATTAATGGTATACCTTCCTCTTTATAATGAAATAAACATCCGATCATTTATCTCAAAAAATGCCATTTTTCTTTGAATATCAAAATAACACCTCTTATTGGAAAACCCTTTATATAGAAAATATCTATGAACAAAAAAAAGGAAAAAGAACAGAGACGTGGTGGAAATTTTATTAAATTCTGCTTTATAGACATACCTATAAAACCCCATTTCCATTACCTACTTATCCACATTCACATAAAATAGTATTGTCCGAATAATTTTTGCACTCACAGTATATTCATCAGATTGTGTGAAAAAATGAATTTGTCATCCCCTCATTGGTTTTTTTTTTTTTTTTTTTTTTTTTTTAATTTTACCCTCCTCCTAACAGGTGGATTTTTTGAATACCTAGCTGATGGCTTCGTGGAGGTATTTCGCGTGGTGGTTTGCTTGATGTTTAGTATGTGAAGAGGGTAATTAGTGCCAGTGCGATTCTTTCAGGGACTTCTTTAGTCGAAGCTTTTGTGTGTTTTTTTTTTTTTTTTTAATTTTTTGTTTAGCTTGACACTGAATGAAATAGAATAGAATATAGTACAACTTGTGGAATTGTGTGGTTTCAAGGTGACGGGATTATCCTCAAATGCCAAGAAATGCCTTTTTGATTTCTTTGGCTTCTTCATATGATGACTGATGGAAATTGATTTTTTGTTGTTCATATGGTGATTATGGTATGCAATCCACAACAACTTTTTAGTATTATTTTGTATTGTTAGCTAATATATTAATTTTAACATGTATCATATTTGATACACAAATTAAATTTTTTCGCGTGCCACCTACGTCCATGTATCATATTTGATACATTTTGAAATTCGGCTTCACTGTTCCCATACAAATTGATATGGAAATATTCATACGTCCATTATTTTGTCTTAGAAATAAAATACATCAACAATAAGTCCCATGTATTTTTTTATAGTTCCGCCTACGTCCATCATGTTTCATTTTTGATACATAAACATTTATCATCTTTACATGAACAAAATTGCCAAAAAAACTTATTTTTCATATAAACGTGTATAGGTAACGTAAAATAAAAATTGGAAAAATGCTTAGGTAAAAAAACTTATTTCACAAGTAAATCCTTACTTTTGTATGAAAATATTTAAAAAAAAAAGTACGATATTTCTTAATAATTGTGTAAAGTGGCATCACTTATCTTATTAAATTGAATTATTAGGAACATAATTAGATTTTGATTTTGTATTCGTCTCTTTTTAATAACTCTGTATGAACATAAAAACTGAATTTTTTGTTCAATATAAAGTCGCCCAAATATGAATTCATGAGTTAAGTTAACGATTTACTTTTTAACCAATATGATTGAATTAATTTTGATATTATAAGATAAGAAGGACGATTCCGGAGACGGTACAATCATGAATTGTACGCAATCTACCTTGAAGCAGATATCGTGACAAAAATTAAGCTCGGTAGACTCCGGTGGGCAGGTCACCTAGCTCGCATGAGCGAAGAGGAACCTGCTCGGAAAGTTCTTTGTGGTACATTCTATGGTAGACGACAGCGTGGTAGACCATGACGCCCGGAGCCTTGGGGTGCGCAACTGGATGGCGGCGGCTCGAGACCGGGATGGGTGGAGAGACTTGTTGAAGGAGGCCAGGACCGGACCCCGGTTGTCGAGCCGACGATGATGATGATGATTATAAGATAAAACTTACTATAAACTGGATAGTTTTGAGGTTTTTTTTTTTTTAATTTTCCAGACATTTAAAATTTTTCTTCATGGTGCCGAAACCCGGGAGCCGGGAAGTGTTGAAAATGAGATTTAATAAGTTTTGTTTAAAAGAAATAGTCGTGGTTTTTTTTCAATATCGAAATTTCCTTTCTCGATCTTTATAATAAAAAAAATGGAGATACAAACACGTGCTGGTTTTCACAATCAAATCACGAAGATTGTCCTTTTTGGGAAAATTTTCGAACTGAAAAGTTTAATTTCTTGCAATCGGTGTTAACGGAAAATGCGGCAAAAACCATAGTAGGTTTTACTCCCTCCGATGCTTGTTATGATGGACCCATTTCCCTCTTGCAAGAGGAATATGGAGATACGGAGAAGCTTATAGACTGATGCAAACTCTTATGGGTTTGCAGTTGCAAAATCTAGTAGTAAATCTCAGACCCATACAAACTGATAATCACCCATACGTCCCATGTATCAAATTTGATACACAAAATAAGTTAGCATACGTCCATGTATCAACAATGACCACAAAACTAAAACTTTTTTTTTAATAGCAGTGACCAATTATGTATGCAACCAACCCCTTCTATGTTGAATCCTACTAAATAATGATGTTTTTTCTTCAAAAAAAAGTACCGGACGTATGGGCGTTTTTAAATGATTTTGTATGGGGACAGTGAAGCCGAGTTATGTTCATGTATCAAAAATGATACATGGACGTAGGAGGCACGAGAAAAAACGAATTGTGTGTATCAAATATGATACATGGGACGTATAGTTGATGTCTTGAAATAATAATGGACGTATGGGTGGTTTTAAATCAATTTGTATGGGGACAGTTAAGGTGTTAATATTTTTGTTCTACTTCTAACAATTGGCGCAGATATGAAATGAACATATTTATGTAAAGGTTGTTTTTTTTTTTAGAAGTATAGAACTTTAAGCTGGAAACACTATTTTAACTGGCGGCCATTTTGTCAGATGTCAAGTGATTTATATTTAGTTTGGTTTGGCATTTCAACATTTTTAAACTGACGCCTGAACAAGGTTTCCCAAATTGGCCCAAAACAAGATTCCCGTTGATCTCAATTTTCATAAGCGAATTTTTTTTAGCGATGAAGCTCACTTGTGGTTGAATGGATACGTCAATAAACAAAACTGCCGTATTTGGAGTGATGATAATCCTCAAGTGTATGTTGAGACATCGTTACATCCAAAAAAAAACTGACTGTTTTATGTGCTTTGACACACAGCTCGTGTCACAATTGATTTATTGAAGGAAACGTTTGCTAACTGCATAGTTTCACGTTACGGACCCGTGAATTGACCTCCAAAATCGTGCGATTTAACGCCGCTTGATAATATTTTCTGTGGGGATATGTGAAGTCGATAGTCTACGCCGATAAGCCCGAAACGATTGACCACTTGGAGGACAACATTCGACACGCTATTGCCGATATACGGCCACAACTGTTGGAAAAAGTCATCGAAAATTAGACCTCCAGATTAGACTACGTCCGAGCCAGCCGTGGCGGTCATATGCCAGAAATCATATTTAAATTATAATGTCAGAAGATTATCTTTCGAATAAAGTAAATTTCATGTCAATTTAAAAAAATCATCTTTGTTTAACTCCATTTCAAAGTTCGATACCTCTAAAAAAAAATATGTGAGTGCCAGGACTCACGGTTAAATATGTGTAAACATCAACGTTTGTCCAAGTGCCTAATTTTTGTGACTGAACGTCATCAAAAGAAACATATTGAATAATTAACACTACATTACCTATCTGTAGGCAGTGCTTAAAAAGCTTAGTATTAAAAGAACAGCAGCGAAACACCCAGTGGGGGAAGCGCTGCAACGAAATTTCCAAACACTAAAACGCTGGTGGTGAAGTGTCCAACGAACGGTGAAGGTTCGGTACTGAAAGGTCCTCTCAACTTTTAGATGACTTCACATTACACATGGTTATTGTTTATGGTCATCATCATCACTCTCTGAGCATCGACAAACAACAACTGTCAGCGGAGAGCACTAAAACCGTGGTTTCAAGTAAATGACACCGTACCCAAATTCCAAAGGAACTTAATGGTTTCACTGACAGGGGCCGAATTAAAATATCCAGTTAGAACTGTCAACGAACTTACAACCCTTATGAAACTCCATCTTTCCATCGAGTAAAACTTACAAAAAGTTCAATCTTAATTTTATACTGAACGAACCTCAAATGAATGTCACTATGAGATAGCCGGAGAATTATATATCTTGAGTTTTTAGACTATTTAGTTGCAGTTGTTGTCAGTGGAAATCACTAAAATCGCAGTTTCAATCGATTGACACCATCAACCATCAGCTATGGAATTGGACGCTGTGATTTTTAATGAATGTTAACTTTGTGCAAGTACAAAAGTAGCCGATAACTCTCCAATTTGTTCAACCTCAGCTATTTTGTATATCCCAGCCACCTACGTCCCTCGCCTACGTGCCTACAGGTTGCAAGAAGAAATTGCATCGTTTAAAAGCAGTGTAATGTAAACGTACAATTTAAGTTCAGATTTGTATCACTGAACGCACCCGATATCCTACACTACCTACAGCTATTGACCTACCATACCTACAGTCAATTGTCAATCCCTACAGCTGACTATTATTATTTTTGTTTTGATTTTGTTTTCTTTTTAATTACTAGTGTCGCGTCCATTTTGTTCGGGGAATTATTAAAAATTAAAGAAAAAATATAAAAATATAAGTGTTAAAATGATAAAATCGTCGGTCGCGCTAAAAACAATTAGCTTTCGTCGTTGGCAAAAACACTATAAATGAGTGGTTGCGATAAAGTATAATCTAATTGTCATCATCATCGTCGGCTCGACAACCGGGGTCCGGTCCTGGCCTCCTTCAACAAGTCTCTCCACCCATCCCGGTCTCGAGCCGCCGCCATCCAGTTGCGCACCCCAAGGCTCCGGGCGTCCTGGTCTACGCCATCTCTCCAGCGCAAGCATGGTCTACCACGCTGTCGTCTACCATAGAATGTACCACAAAGAACTTTCCGAGCAGGTTCCTCTTCGCTCATGCGAGCTAGGTGCCCTGCCCACCGGAGTCTACCGAGCTTAATTTTTGTCACGATATCTGCTTCAAGGTAGATTGCGTACAATTCATGATTGTACCGTCTCCGGAATCGTCCTTCCTCACATATGGGGCCAACAATTCTCCTTAAGACTTTTCTCTCGAACGCGGCTAAGAGGTCGGAGTGCCTTTTGCTAAGCACCCAAGTCTCGGATCCATATGTGAGTACTGGCAGGACCATGGTCCTGTACAGCAGCAGTTTTGAAGTTATGGTGAGATTTCTGGATTTGAAGAGCTTTGACAGACTATAGTAGGCTCTGTTGGATTTGAGAAGCCGCCCGCGTATTTCTTCTTCTATATTGTTATCGGCTGCTACTATTGACCCAAGGTATTTAAAGGATTGCACCACTTCAAATTCGTGCTCCGCTACCTTGATTGTTTGACCAACTGTTCCTCTCGCATTCGACGCCACCATGTACTTTGTTTTACCTTCACTAATGTGCAGCCCCAGATTTTGTGCCGCCTGCTCGATCTGGATGAAGGAATCATGTACAGCTTGCTCAGTTCTTCCGATGATGTCGATGTCGTCTGCGTAAGCCAGTATCTGGCTGGACCTGTTGACGATGGTCCCTCTTGTTGCCGTGCCAGAGTCACGGATTGCTTTCTCCAACGCCAGGTTGAAGAGGAGGCAGGCCAAACCATCCCCTTGTCGGAGTCCATTAAAGATGTTGATTGGTTTGGATAGCAATCCGGCTATTTTTACTTGGCTTGTTACGTTGGTCATGGTCAACCTACATAGTCGTGTCAATTTATTTGGGATGCCGAATTCTCTCATGGCTTTGTAAAGTTCTACCCTGGCTATGCTATCGTAGGCGGCCTTAAAGTCTATAAACAGGTGGTATGTTGGGATGTTAAATTCTAGACATTTTTCCATCGCCTGCCTAAGGGTAAAGATCTGATCAGTTGTTGATTTGCCTGGAATGAAACCGCACTGATATTGTCCGATGATGGTTTTAGCGTATGGGGTTATCCGGTCTTGTAGGATAGAGGAGAGTATCTTATAGGCGGTACTCAACAACGTGATACCTCTATAATTGCTGCACGTTGTGACATCTCCCTTCTTATGTATGGGGCAAATGATACCTTTTCGCCAGTCTTCTGGAATTTCTTCATGCTCCCACACGTGCACTATAATCTCATGAATTGCTTGACGTAAAGCTGGCCCACCGTGTTGAAATAGTTCGGCTGGTATACCATCGGCTCCCGGGGCTTTGTTTTTCTTTAGCCGGCCTATAGCCTTCTCAACCTCTTCTATGCTTGGTGGCGGCAACATAGGGTACTCTTCTTGAAGTAGTGGAGCCTCCACTTCTGCAGTGAGCTGACCATTTAGCAATTCATTGAAGTACACTTCCCATCGCTCCAGTATGCTTTGAGGATCGGTGATCAGATTTCCCTCTCCGTCCTTGCAGTATGTGCAGCGTGGTGTGTACTGCGTCATGTTTCGGACGGATTGGTAGAACTTCCGCGCCTGGTGCGGACCTCGCTCTCGGCTTTTCTCTATTTCACAGATTATGTTCTTCTCCCAGGCTGATTTTTTCTGTCTGTGAAGCCGTTTTTCAATTCTTCTGAGCTCTTTATATTCGTCTTCGCGTGCCCGCGTTCTATGAGATTGTTGCATTGCTCGGTACGCAACATTCTTACGTTCAGTCGCTAGCTTGCATTCATCATCAAACCAGTCGTTCCGATTTCTACGACTGCTGCCTAAGATGGAGTTGGCAGTACTAATGACAGTATTCTTAAGGCGTGTCCACTTCTCATCTACGCCCAGCAAACTGGCTCCAGGACTTACTCTACCCAGTTCTAGGGCGAGTCCTAACGCATTACCAAAGGTGTTACTGGTGTTTTCATTGCGCAGAGCAGCCGTGTTGATTCGAACCTGATCGGCGGATGCAATACGTCTTCGCAAGGCAATCCGCCCTCGGAAAACCATACCAACAAGATAGTGATCCGAGTCGATATTGGCACCTCGGTACGTTCGTACCGTCATCAAGTTCGAGTAGTGGCGACGGTCTATCAACACGTGGTCAATTTGGTTACGAGTGACTCCATCAGGTGATACCCAGGTGGCTTTGTAGATATCTTTACGCGGGAACCTGGTACTCGCAACGACCATGTTTTTCGATGCTGCCAATTCTAAGACTCGAAGTCCATTGTCATTAGTGTTCTCATGCAAACTATGGGTGCCTGCGTAATGCCCGAATACCGGCTCCCGACCTATTTTTGCATTCAAATCCCCAAGGATGATTTTTACGTCATACCTTGGACAGGCATTGAGGGCCCTCTCGACTTGTTCGTAGTAAGTCTCTTTTTCTTCGTCTGAGGACTCCTCCGTAGGTCCGTGAACGTTAATGAGGCTGATGTTCTTAAATTTGCCTCGCACGCGAAGGGTGCATAGCCTTTCGCTTATAGCGTTAAAGCCGATGATGGCAGACTTCATTTTTTCGCCGACTAGGAAGCCTACCCCGAGCACATGGTGTTTTGTATGACAGCTGTAGTATAAGTCATAATCTTTCTTCTGTAGAACACCATTCCCTGTCCATCTTATTTCTTGAAGTGCTGTTATGTCAGCTTTATATTTTGACAGGGCATCGGCTAGCTGCTGAGCAGCTCGAGCTCTATAGAGCGATCGTACGTTCCATAAGAAAATTCGTAAATCGTTATTCCGTTTTCTTTGCGTGGGTTGTCGTCGTGAGATCAGTCCGTTTCCGAGGCTTGTTGCTGGTCTCGTAATTCTTCTTGTTTTACGGAACAGGGAATTAACCTGTTGCCAACCTGTGGAACCAGCCTGATCATATTAGCCAAACCTTTTTAAAGGCTTGTTTCTAGCGGCCGCCGCGAAGAGGCTATGATCACACTTCCACCAGTCCGAATAGTTACGGCACGTGCATGTTTTCGTATGCTACATGTTATTCCCCCTATTCGGCTGATGGCTGACCGCCAATCTAATTGTCGGTCGCGTTAAAATCAATTTGTTTTGGTCGGGGCAAATCAGATTTCGTAACGTAACGTGCTACAACGTAAAGTGCACGACGTAACGTTGCACACGAACGTTCACGTTTTTTTTTCACTCTACCGCCAGCATAGATGTTTACACATCAAAAAATACCCTTCATATGCCTGTAAGACGTAAGGTCTTTTATCCTTGAGGAATTAGGAGACACCCTGTATAAAAGGTTCTTTGATTATCACTGCTTATCTCAAGGATAAAAGAAATAAAAAAGTAAAAGTTCACTAAAAACCACACCTAACATCAGTGTCATAAGAAATATCACGAACTTAAGCAAGTCAAAGTGTTGCCATATATATAGTAAGCCATATTTATTAGACTCTCTTTTATTATTATTACGAGTACACATGTTAGTTTTAAGAAATAACTTGGAATTAAAACCCAAACCGACTGTCTACATAATATCATGATGTAGATTTTCAAAACACGCAAACTATAAAAAAACATGGTTTTACAGCCGAAGTCCTTGCATTCTTAAAGTCAAATAAGAGAACTTATTGTCATAACTCATATACAACAGTAATGACTTATATAATTCTTCTCTAGACTGTGCCCTCATGCATTGTTTAGGGGTTTTGCTATTTTTATTATTTTTTTCTTGCATCATCATTATAAGTCTTTTACCCACATATACATACATTAATGAATCTATAGTCCTTAGTCAAATAAACAAACTGTTGGCATCTTCAAACAAAAAAATGAAATACATATTTAATAAACGACCAAAATGCCAACAATGCATGAACGACACAAAAAAACGTACAATGCATTAGATGTTCTGTATGTCCTTGTTAGCACTTACGTCTGCCCACAACAATGCCAAAATTAAACACCCAAACACAGAGAAATGATATGGTATATCCTTGAAAGTTTAACCTCCGTATATAAACGTCATCATCATCATCATCATCAAAATTTGTTCTTAAGTATATATACCTACTCAGCATCGCATCGCACCATCAGTATCATAATATGTGTTTGTATTGTAAACATTTGCACACAAAATCGGACCAAGGATATCAATTTAATTATAATTCAGTGAGATTATTTAAAGGATGTGGTTAGCATTTAACGGTATTTATATGGAGTCTTATGTTATTTCTGTTCCAGATCTCAGTCACCAGAGCCAAATTTGGTATTCTCTTAAAATACAAAACCCAATGACAAAGAATGTTGTGTCCTTTGGCGTAGTAGTAGTTAGTGCGTTGGACTGTTATGGTGAAGGTCTGGGACGAAATCCCATCCAATGCCACCTAAGAAAAATGTTTTTTTTTTTTTTCTTTTCACTTTCCGGAGACACTGCCTCTTGATGCAAGGAAGTAACGAATTCTCCAAGAAAATCTTTTGTCATGATAGCCTATCGGGGGGAAGTTATGGGTCCCCTCCATTCCTGTATTAAGCCACTAATAGGTTTTGGTCTCATAAGATAAAAATGAATTGACATTGTGTGAAATTCAGCTTAATGTTTTTTTTTCAGATTCCACGTAAATATTAATTAAAATATTAGAAGAAATGTTTGATTATAGAGGGTGTTTTTTTTAGACGTGTGGTTTTCAAGAAGAAATAAAAGGCATAGAAACTAATGTTATGGCAAAGAATTTAGCTTTATTATAAAGATAAGGGTTTGCCATTATGTGTTAATAATGATTTCGGGCAAGTGGCCGACGCGGCTGCCTCGAATAAATTCCAGCCGAGAGGCCCAATTTTCGACCACTTTTTGCAGCAATTGGGGCCATATGTCAGCAATAACGCGCCGAATATTCTCTTCCAAGGCGTCAATCGTCTCGGACTTATCTGCGTAGACAAGCGACTTCACATAACCCCACAAAAAATAATCCAGCGGTGTTAAATCGCACGATCTTGGAGGCCACGCCACAGTCCCACGACGCAAGATAATGCGCTTACCAAAAGTTTCCTTCAATTGATTGTTTCGTTGGCTGTATGGCATGTAGCGCCGCCGCGCCGTCTTGTTGGAACCAAAGACCGTCCACATCAACATCCTCCAATTCAAGCACGAAAAAGTCATTAGTCGTGGCTCTATAGCGTTCCCCATTGCCTGTAACATTAGGCCGGCTTCATTTTTGAAGAAATATGGACCAATGATTCCCTCTTTTCATAGAGCACACCAAACAGTGACTTTTTGAGGATGTAACGGCGTCTCAACAATGGCTTGTAGATTATGATCACTCCAAATACAACAATTTTGCTTATAAACGTACCCATTCAACCAAAAATGAGCTTCATCGAATATTGCACGCAGCGCGCGAACCGATCTAAAGGGTTTTCCAATAAGAGGTGTTATTTTGAATAGCCCACTATTTCGGTAGCTGTCACTTTTGAAGCTGTCATTTTTTGACATTTGACAAGTAGAAACTACGCCATTAATAAAAATGGAACGATACACGCTTCAACAACGCATTGAAATTATTAAAATTCACTATAAAAATGGTGAAAATTTGGCAGAGACGGTTCGTAAAACTAAAACATTTTTGGGTCGTCGTGAAGCACCTTGTCGGACCGCAATACAGAAATTGGTGGACAAATTCGAGCTGTTGGGACAAGTTAGTGATGTGAAGAATAAAACCCGTGCACGTCGCTCAAGAACAACTGAGAATATTGCTGTTGTAGCCCAAAGTGTTGAAGAAAACCCAGGTTTGTCCATTCCTCGTCGTTCTTTGGAATTAGGCATTCCACAAACGTCATTACACCGTATTTTGCATAAAGACTTGGGTATTAAGGCTTATAAAGTTCAGTTAACACAAGAACTCAAGCCGGCTGATCATCAACAACGTCGTGTCTTTGCTGATTGGGTCCTTGAAATGCATGAAAATGATCCGGAATTTCATCGAAAAATCATATTGACTGATGAGGCCCATTTCCACCTCGGAGGCTACGTCAACAAGCAAAATTGTCGCATCTGGGGCTCGGAAAACCCAAGAGTTATTGTTGAAAAGCCTCTCTATCCTCAACGCGTGACTGTTTGGTGCGGTTTATGGTCCGGCGGGGTCATTGGACCTTACTTTTTCGAAAATGAGGCTGGAGCAACAGTTACGGTCAATGGATTGCGCTATCGAGAGATGATTAATGATTTTTTATGGCCGGAATTGGATGGTATTGATCTGGACAACGTTTACTTTCAACAAGACGGCGCTACGTGCCACACAAGCAATTAAACCATCGATCTTTTACGGGAAAAGTTTCCGGACCGTGTTATCTCTCGAAGAGGTGATCACAATTGGTCACCGAGATCTTGTAATTTAACACCTTGCGACTTCTTCCTTTGGGGCCACGTGAAAGATAAGGTCTACGCCAACAGCCCAGCGTCGATTCAAGACCTCAAAGATGGAATTCGTGAGGCTATCGAGGACATAGGGCAGCCACTTTGCGATTTGGTTATGGAAAATTTCATGAAAAGGATATGGTCCTGTAAGCGTGGTCGTGGCGGCCATTTGGCTGATGTTGTGTTCCATTATTAACGGCATACCTTCCTCTTTATAACGAAATAAACATCCGATCATTTATCTCAAAAAATGCCATTTTTCTTTGAATATCAAAATAACACCTCTTATTGGAAAACCCTTTATTATTTTGGTAATAAATTTGCACTATCTGCAAACATTGTTCAGGAGTAAATCTATTCATTATGAAATGGCAAACCAAAATGAGCATAAATCAAGTGACAGCTGTCAAAAAAGACCAACTCCGGAAAAAGTATTGCCAGATTGAAAACCACATGTCTAAAAAAGCACCCTTTATAAGTATTTTATTCAAGATTAACAATAAGAACTCTGTTCAAGTAATTTATTAGGTGCGGCTTGTAAAGGTCAATTTAATATCAATTTCTCTGTGATAAGATGTCTTCTTCAAATGAAACTATAACTCAAGGTGATTTCTCGCGTGTTAAAGTCATGATTGGTGTTAAAAGATAATAATTTTTGTTTGGATCTAATTCAATGTTTTATAAATAAAAAAAAACCCTTAAACACGCAAAACACTCAATTATAATGTCGGAACAGGATGTTATAGTTTAAATACTTAATAAACCTACTACACCTACCTGGTAGCTTTTGATTGCAAATTGATTGGTCGTTAAGATAAATACTTACAATAGAATGGTTTAAGTTAATTAAAACGTATAAATAAGAGTCATTGGGAGAATTGTGCGACTTCTATGAACTTAAGATGAAGTCAAATCGATTTGCTTAATTTTTGTATTCCAATTTAATGTGTCCACCTGTAAGGAAAATAAATACAAAAAATCCCAACTCGAAAAGTACGTAGTTATACTATACATACTATGGTTATTTATACCATGTTTTCCAATATCCACCTGTTGCGATAAGTGTGTGCGTTTGTCGGTTATTTGGATGTTGGTGTTATTATTGAAGGAGAGCTTTAATATGCAGAGTGCTTTGCATACGGTGTAACAAAATGCTATAAAGCGTGTAGTCGTTTAGCCAGGAGGGTCAATTTTGTGAAAAAAATGACTTTTTTAAACAGAAACAAAAATATCAAAAACAACAGTTACACATACAATGACATGATACACCTTTTGTAAAGCCAAAAATCTATTAATTTATTGTGTTTTTAAATAAAGTTGTTTTAGGGAATAGTTTTTGAAAAATTAATTTTCAAACTAAAAATTTTGAAAAAAAAAATAAAAAATAAAATTTAAAACTAATTTTACGTAATTAAGTACTAATTTTGTTTTCAAAATTCAATGCGTTAATAAGTTTTTAGTTAAAAACAGAAAACCGGATGCTTAAATGTCTTGTACTTTTTGAGAAAATTGAAACTTACTAAATCTACTTTACTAGCTACGCAGTGGAAATGGGATCTTTAGAGCAACTTAAGCAACGGATTGGAGACGTGTGTCAAGTTAGCACTACACTTTTAGAAATTAAATAAACTAAGTACACAGTTAATTGTAGCTTTTTTGTAGTAAATTAGTTGTGGAAAAAAAAAATTTGTAGCTCTACTATTTAATAAAAAAATGGTATGTAGTGCTAACTTGATATCAAGTTAGCATTACACTTTCAGAAAATAAAAAAACTAATAACACAGTTAATTGTAGTTTTTTTGTTGTAAATTTGTTGTGGAAAGAAAAAAATTCTAAAAATTTTTTTGCCATAAGAATCCTTGTATTAAAAAAAAACATGGTATGTGGTGCTAACTTGATATCAAGTTAGCACTACACTTTAGGAAATTTAAAAAACAAAGTACACAATTAATTGTAGCTTTTTTGTAGTAAATTAGTTGTTGAGAGAAAAAAATTCTAAAAATTTTTTTTGACGAAGTTTTCAAACAAAAACTAGGTAGGTAGTGCTAACTTGACACTCTCAGTCCAGGCATTAGAAAAGCAAATTGGAAAATCTAAAGAGGGCATTAATTGTAGCTTTTCTGTTGTAAATTAGTTGTGGAGAGAAAAAAATTCAAAAAATTTTTTTGACGAAGTTTTCAAACAAAAACTAGGTAGGTAGTGCTAACTTGACACTCTCAGTCCAGGCATTAGAAACGCAAATTGGAAAATCTAAAGATGGCATTAATTGTAGCTTTTTTGTTGTAAATTAGTTGTGGAGAGAAAAAAATTCTAAAAATTTTTTTGACGAAGTTTTCAAACAAAAACTAGGTAGGTAGTGCTAACTTGACACTCTGAGTCCAGGCATTAGAAAAGCAAATTGGAAAATCTAAAGATGGCATTAATTGTAGCTTTTTTGTTGTAAATTAGTTGTGGAGAGAAAAAAATTCTAAAATTTTTTTTGACGAAGTTTTCAAACAAAAACTAGGTAGGTAGTGCTAACTTGACACTCTGAGTCCAGGCATTAGAAAAGCAAATTGGAAAATCTAAAGATGGGATTAATTGTAGCTTTTTTGTTGTAAATTAGTTGTGGAGAGAAAAAAATCTAAAAATTTTTTTGACGAAGTTTTCAAACAAAAACTAGGTAGGTAGTGCTAACTTGACACTCTGAGTCCAGGCATTAGAAAAGCAAATTGGAAAATCTAAAGATGGCATTAATTGTAGCTTTTTTGTTGTAAATTAGTTGTGGAGAGAAAAAAATTCTAAAAATTTTTTTGACGAAGTTTTCAAACAAAAACTAGGTAGGTAGTGCTAACTTGACACTCTGAGTCCAGGCATTAGAAAAGCAAATTGGAAAATCTAAAGATGGCATTAATTGTAGCTTTTTTGTTGTAAATTAGTTGTGGAGAGAAAAAAATTCTAAAAAATTCTAAAAAATTTTTTGACGAAGTTTTCAAACAAAAACTAGGTAAATTAGAAAATGTTAAGACGAGTTGTCAAAAAGTGTCGTACGTTCTTTTTTTACGTGTCCACAATGGCCGCATTCGGGCAACTATCCGATAGGCTATCCACCTATCCCAAAAATTTTCAGATTGCTTGAGTTTTTGTTGCATCAGCTGACATCAGATATTTTTCAACAAGGGATTACAACAACACAAACCTATCCGCATAGCTTAAGATAGTTATCCGAACGTGCCCAATGAAGCTGTACAGCTTTCTGACCAGACCACAGATTAGCCACATGAAGATGAGAATCCCCGGCAGCCATTTTAATTTGCCTACAAGCTTGAACTGTCAGATTGCAGATAAAAAATGAGAATGTGTGTATAAAAACCTTACACATAGACAGAAGGGATCTCACACACCTGGTTAAATTGTTGTTGCAATTCACATCTATTCATCGAAGCGGGAAGAAATTACAAATACAACAATGTAAACAAATGGGTTTTAGAGGGTGAAACGTACGAAACATTCTCATCTTCATGTGGCTAATCTGTGTTTCTGACATTCTGACTGCAGAAGCACTGATATTTATAACTTTAGAAATTGAAAAGAGCTTGAAGCGCCTTTCAACCCCATATAAACACTCATCGTGTTGAAATGGGCTTCAATGGGCATCAACTTTGAATTGTCATAAATGCTGCACGCAAAAGTTAAAAGCTGGTGAACTCTTGCAGCTGCGGCTACGTCACGTTGTGTTCGCAACATTGGGGCGTATTCATATTCGATGATTACAACAACAAAGAAAAATCGGAATTGGAAAAATCGGCCAATGTAAATGCGGGCTAACGAAACAGGAACACAGTGAAAATAGTGCTAGCCGTGTTTTTTCAAACCCCGGGGAATTGGGAACTTCCACCAGACGTCAGTGGCTAAAAAGCAAAAAAAAAAAAACACAATAGTTTGACTATAGATCTCTGCCACCAAATGTCAGAAGCGTCAGTGTAAAATTTGTAAAAAAAAAAAAAAAAACAACAATCTGACGGCACTCCCTGGTTGGAAAACAAAACCAAATATCAAAGGTACGAAGGCGAGCCAAAAAAGTTGTGTGTTAAAAATAGTGATGAATATGTATTAAAATTAGTTTTTTTTGTTGTCAAACACTTGAAAAAATGTTCACTAAAGTGTTTAGACACTACTGAATAGGTAATTCGACCGCAAATCTAAGTTTTCACTTCCAAATACAAAAAATAATCAAATGACCGCCTTTTTAACACTGGCAAGAGCATGTAAATATTTTCCAACCAGTTTTTGTTTTTAAATGTCAAATTAGAAAGAGAAAAGACAAATCTTGGAAGAACTCTATTGTCAGGGAAAACAAAAAATATGTAATTGTGCATTTATGACCTTTGTTTGTTTCCCCTGCATCTTTTTATGTCAAAGTTTTTTTTTTCTTACTTGAGAACTGTCAAAGTTAGAAAGAGAAAAGATAATGATAGTTTCTGGAAAAGCCTAATTTGGAACTTCCACCAGACTTCAGTACCAAACAAGCAAAAAAAAATCAATAGTATGACAGAAAAATATGTAGGGAAAATAAAAAGCACGTGATTGTGATTGGTCGTTTGTTTGTTTTCCCTACATATTTGTATGTCAAAATTAGAAAGAGAAAAGACAAAGATAGTTTCTGGAAAAGCCTTATTTGGTTGAAAGAAACGACATTGGGGACTAACGACGCCATTACAGAAAAAAAAAATGGAGTTTCCATACAAACTTTCGATAACAAGTGTACAATTCATGTCGGTAACTCAGTTTTCCTCCGTGCTGAAGTGAAGCCCCGAGAATTCTCCGCGCTTAGCTAAGCCCGAAGGGGAAAATGTAAATTGCAGGACAGGACCTCGTTTCTTTCGACCAATTTCCTCGGGGCTTGCAAAAAAACACAGCTACTGATGCGCTATTCAGTAAAACGACACATGTAATCAGGCACTATAATTGCTAAAGCTGGCCATACACGATCAAGCCATTTGGCTCGGAGCCAATTTGGCTCGTGGATTTCCGACCGGCTTCAAATCAAAATCGCTCAGTTGAGCCCAATCACACGATGCAATTTGGCTCGGCCAGCCATTTGGCTCGATCGTGTATGGCCTGCTTAAGGCCTGGTGCCCACTAGGCAACTTAGTTGCCAGCAACTTTTAGTTGCTGGGTATTGCCGGCAATTCTGAGCAACTAAACTTGCCTGCCCTCGCCCACTAGGTAACTTCTGAGCAAGTCTTGAGAATTAATATTTGTGGTTTTTGTATTTAATTTTCTATAAAAACATGTAACACCTGAACATATCTCAATTTGACCTGTCTAAAATGCAAAATCGATGTAACATTTCAATGCACAACAAATAAAAACGTTTAATTTTCGAAAGTTGCTCGGAAATTGCTTAGTGAGAGGGGTCAGCAACTAAAAGTTGCCCGGAGTTGCCGGCAACTTAGTTCCGTCAACAACTCCGAGCAACTTAAAGTTGCCGGCAACTAAGTTGCCCAGTGGGTGCTCTCCCATATAAGCCAATGTAATTGAATCGGGAGCAACTAAAAGTTGCTGGAGTGAGCAACTAAAAGCTGCCTAGTGGGCAGCAGGCCTAAAGCCGGAACCACACTACTCTCGCCATTACAATGCATTTCATAGATTTCGAGACAACACACCACACGATACAAATATGGTTATTCGCATATGAAATACATTAGAGCGATATCGACACATCACTCCAAAACACACCCCACGAGACATACTTTTTTTGGCTTAAGTCCCCTTTCACACAAAGAAACAAGTTGCTGGAGATTTTATGACGTTTGCTTTTAATTGCTTCTAAAATCTCTTGTACTTTTCACACGAAGAAACAAAATCGTAAGAGCTTTTCTGTACTTTCCATATAAAGTCTCTTGCTTGAACGTACATCACCTAATAAAAGAGAACTGCCGAATTTAGGTCATGACTCAAAATTCATGGTGTAATAGCGGACGGCGCACAGGACGAAATTTTAAAGAAGAATTCGAAGAGAGTTACGACGAAAAAGTCGTTGTGTAATACCAGACTATGAAATGCTAAACTCATAATTTCCGAGTTTTCCACTAAAAACGATTTTACATCGTACTAAATCGACTAAAATTTTGGCCTAACAAAAGGAAAACTGTTACTACGTTTTCATAAGGCCAAATGAGGTAATTTCGTTGAAAATTTCCAAATTAGTTCCGAAATTGTCTTATTTCCCATGGAAATTCACATTTCGATATGGAGATAAATTCAACCAAATTTGCACGAAATCAGGTTGGAAATAAGACACAAACATGAACACACCTAAATTGATTTAGAATCGAACAACTGCTGATTCAAGTCAAGTGTCAAAATTGAAGTAAAAGACGTCAAATACATTTGGGCAGTCAAACCTTGTCAGAGCAGGTTATAAACAAACTCTTTGATTGTGTAGTGCAATGTGAACATCCTCTTTCGATGGCTCGAATAATAACATAGTGATTTGTTAATTTTAAATTGGCTCAAAATATTATTATAAAGTATACGTTTTCTGTTTAAACTTTTGCTTATAACAATAAAAAGATCAAAGTTCTATTACGAACGTTAAAAATATGTTAAAACTTTAAAATTTTAGTTATTTTATTAAATTTGTTCTTGTGAATCTGACTAAACTTCGGAAAACTTTTCGTACAATGAATTTTCCTTGGAAATGCATGTTTTTTTCTCACAGAGGCGTTTCAAACTATTCAATAAATGTTATTACACTAAAAATTACGAATTTACGAAAATTATATTTTCTATTAAAAAAAAGTGAATAATAAAAATCACTGAAAAGATCATTCGCTGTTTAACCTCTGACTAGGATTCTATAACTGTAAGAACAAGACGGAAAAAAGACAAAGATAGTTTCCCGAAAAGCCCACTACAAAAAAAAAAAAAAAAAACAAATCAAAATATTTTTCACGGAAAACTGAAAAAACAATTCGATAAATACAATTAGAAAATACTAATATTAATTTGTGAGTCATACAAATCGGTACATCCGATTAAATTGCAGAATCGCCTCTATCTGATTTGCAGGGAAATATGCTGTGGAAAGACATGCCATATCTTCTAAAAGGTTTGAAGTTTTACATTTAGGGTCAATTTACGTGTTCCTACGTCCCTAGGATTTACGCATAGGTACCTTGGCTTTTTTTTAGAGTCTGTCTAAAGGCACGTAGTTTCGCGTACGCGAAATTAGTTCTCATACCTAAACAGTGAGGTTCCTTTAAATCCAAAAAAGACTTTGCATATAACCAACCTTGCACCTACCCCAAATCCTATAGTGAAGCCAAGCAGGGGGGTTGCAGGGGGCAGCATGCCCCCCATACATACCTCACTGTTTAGGTATGAGAACTAATTTCGCGTACGCGAAACTACGTGCCTTTAGACAGACTCTAAAAAAAAAGCCAGGGTACCTATGCGTAAATCCTAGGGACGTAGGAACACGTAAATTGACCCTAAATGTAAAACTTCAAACCTTTTAGAAGATATGGCATGTCTTTCCACAGCATATTTCCCTGCAAATCAGATCGAGGCGATTCTGCAATTTAATCGGATGTACCGATTTGTATGACTCACAAATTAATATTAGTATTTTCTAATTGTATTTATCGAATTGTTTTTTCAGTTTTCCGTGAAAAATATTTGGATGTGTTTTTTTTTTTTTTTGTAGTGGGCTTTTCGGGAAACTATCTTTGTCTTTTTTCCGTCTTGTTCTTACAGTTATAGAATCCTAGTCAGAGGTTAAACAGCGAATGGTCTTTTCAGTGATTTTTATTATTCACTTTTTTTTAATAGAAAATATAATTTTCGTAAATTCGTAATTTTTAGTGTAATAACATTTATTGAATAGTTTGAAACGCCTCTGTGAGAAAAAAACATGCATTTCCAAGGAAAATTCATTGTACGAAAAGTTTTCCGAAGTTTAGTCAGATTCACAAGAACAAATTTAATAAAATAACTAAAATTTTAAAGTTTTAACATATTTTTAACGTTCGTAATAGAACTTTGATCTTTTTATTGTTATAAGCAAAAGTTTAAACAGAAAACGTATACTTTATAATAATATTTTGAGCCAATTTAAAATTAACAAATCACTATGTTATTATTCGAGCCATCGAAAGAGGATGTTCACATTGCACTACACAATCAAAGAGTTTGTTTATAACCTGCTCTGACAAGGTTTGACTGCCCAAATGTATTTGACGTCTTTTACTTCAATTTTGACACTTGACTTGAATCAGCAGTTGTTCGATTCTAAATCAATTTAGGTGTGTTCATGTTTGTGTCTTATTTCCAACCTGATTTCGTGCAAATTTGGTTGAATTTATCTCCATTTCGAAATGTGAATTTCCATGGGAAATAAGACAATTTCGGAACTAATTTGGAAATTTTCAACGAAATTACCTCATTTGGCCTTATGAAAACGTAGTAACAGTTTTCCTTTTGTTAGGCCAAAATTTTAGTCGATTTAGTACGATGTAAAATCGTTTTTAGTGGAAAACTCGGAAATTATGAGTTTAGCATTTCATAGTCTGGTATTACACAACGACTTTTTCGTCGTAACTCTCTTCGAATTCTTCTTTAAAATTTCGTCCTGTGCGCCGTCCGCTATTACACCATGAATTTTGAGTCATGACCTAAATTCGGCAGTTCTCTTTTATTAGGTGATGTACGTTCAAGCAAGAGACTTTATATGGAAAGTACAGAAAAGCTCTTACGATTTTGTTTCTTCGTGTGAAAAGTACAAGAGATTTTAGAAGCAATTAAAAGCAAACGTCATAAAATCTCCAGCAACTTGTTTCTTTGTGTGAAAGGGGACTTAAGCCAAAAAAAGTATGTCTCGTGGGGTGTGTTTTGGAGTGATGTGTCGATATCGCTCTAATGTATTTCATATGCGAATAACCATATTTGTATCGTGTGGTGTGTTGTCTCGAAATCTATGAAATGCATTGTAATGGCGAGAGTAGTGTGGTTCCGGCTTTAGGCCTGCTGCCCACTAGGCAGCTTTTAGTTGCTCACTCCAGCAACTTTTAGTTGCTCCCGATTCAATTACATTGGCTTATATGGGAGAGCACCCACTGGGCAACTTAGTTGCCGGCAACTTTAAGTTGCTCGGAGTTGTTGACGGAACTAAGTTGCCGGCAACTCCGGGCAACTTTTAGTTGCTGACCCCTCTCACTAAGCAATTTCCGAGCAACTTTCGAAAATTAAACGTTTTTATTTGTTGTCCATTGAAATGTTACATCGATTTTGCATTTTAGACAGGTCAAATTGAGATATGTTCAGGTGTTACATGTTTTTATAGAAAATTAAATACAAAAACCACAAATATTAATTCTCAAAACTTGCTCAGAAGTTACCTAGTGGGCGAGGGCAGGCAAGTTTAGTTGCTCAGAATTGCCGGCAATACCCAGCAACTAAAAGTTGCTGGCAACTAAGTTGCCTAGTGGGCACCAGGCCTTAAACAGGCCATACACGATCGAGCCAAATGGCTGGCCGAGCCAAATTGCATCGTGTGATTGGGCTCAACTGAGCGATTTTGATTTTAAGCTGGTCGGAAATCCACGAGCCAAATTGGCTCCGAGCCAAATGGCTTGATCGTGTATGGCCAGCTTTAGCAATTATAGTGCCTGATTACATGTGTCGTTTTACTGAATAGCGCATCAGTAGCTGTGTTTTTTTGCAAGCCCCGAGGAAATTGGTCGAAAGAAACGAGGTCCTGTCCTGCAATTTACATTTTCCCCTTCGGGCTTAGCTAAGCGCGGAGAATTCTCGGGGCTTCACTTCAGCACGGAGGAAAACTGAGTTACCGACATGAATTGTACACTTGTTATCGAAAGTTTGTATGGAAACTCCATTTTTTTTTTCTGTAATGGCGTCGTTAGTCCCCAATGTCGTTTCTTTCAACCAAATAAGGCTTTTCCAGAAACTATCTTTGTCTTTTCTCTTTCTAATTTTGACATACAAATATGTAGGGAAAACAAACAAACGACCAATCACAATCACATGCTTTTTATTTTCCCTACATATTTTTCTGTCATACTATTGATTTTTTTTTGCTTGTTTGGTACTGAAGTCTGGTGGAAGTTCCAAATTAGGCTTTTCCAGAAACTATCATTATCTTTTCTCTTTCTAACTTTGACAGTTCTCAAGTAAGAAAAAAAAAACTTTGACATAAAAAGATGCAGGGGAAACAAACAAAGGTCATAAATGCACAATTACATATTTTTTGTTTTCCCTGACAATAGAGCTCTTCCAAGATTTGTCTTTTCTCTTTCTAATTTGACATTTAAAAACAAAAACTGGTTGGAAAATATTTACATGCTCTTGCCAGTGTTAAAAAGGCGGTCATTTGATTATTTTTTGTATTTGGAAGTGAAAACTTAGATTTGCGGTCGAATTACCTATTCAGTAGTGTCTAAACACTTTAGTGAACATTTTTTCAAGTGTTTGACAACAAAAAAAACTAATTTTAATACATATTCATCACTATTTTTAACACACAACTTTTTTGGCTCGCCTTCGTACCTTTGATATTTGGTTTTGTTTTCCAACCAGGGAGTGCCGTCAGATTGTTGTTTTTTTTTTTTTTTTACAAATTTTACACTGACGCTTCTGACATTTGGTGGCAGAGATCTATAGTCAAACTATTGTGTTTTTTTTTTTTTGATTTTTAGCCACTGACGTCTGGTGGAAGTTCCCAATTCCCCGGGGTTTGAAAAAAACACGGCTAGCACTATTTTCACTGTGTTCCTGTTTCGTTAGCCCGCATTTACATTGCCCGATTTTTCCAATTCCGATTTTTCTTTGTTGTTGTAATCATCGAATATGAATACGCCCCAATGTTGCGAACACAACGTGACGTAGCCGCAGCTGCAAGAGTTCACCAGCTTTTAACTTTTGCGTGCAGCATTTATGACAATTCAAAGTTGATGCCCATTGAAGCCCATTTCAACACGATGAGTGTTTATATGGGGTTGAAAGGCGCTTCAAGCTCTTTTCAATTTCTAAAGTTATAAATATCAGTGCTTCTGCAGTCAGAATGTCAGAAACACAGATTAGCCACATGAAGATGAGAATGTTTCGTACGTTTCACCCTCTAAAACCCATTTGTTTACATTGTTGTATTTGTAATTTCTTCCCGCTTCGATGAATAGATGTGAATTGCAACAACAATTTAACCAGGTGTGTGAGATCCCTTCTGTCTATGTGTAAGGTTTTTATACACACATTCTCATTTTTTATCTGCAATCTGACAGTTCAAGCTTGAAGGCAAATTAAAATGGCTGCCGGGGATTCTCATCTTCATGTGGATAATCTGTGGTCAGAAAGCTGTACAGCTTCATTGGGCACGTTCGGGTAACTATCTTAAGCTATCCGGATAGGTTTGTGTTGTTGTAATCCCTTGTTGAAAAATATCTGATGTCAGCTGATGCAACAAAAACTCAAGCAATCTGAAAATTTTTGGGATAGGTGGATAGCCTATTGGATAGTTGCCCGAATGCGGCCATTGTGGACACGTAAAAAAAGAAGGTACGACACTTTTTGACAACTCGTCTTAACATTTTCTAATTTACCTAGATTTTGTCTGAAAACTTCGTCAAAAAAATTTTTAGAATTTTTTTCTCTCCACAACTAATTTACAACAAAAAAGCTACAATTAATGCCATCTTTAGATTTTCCAATTTGCTTTTCTAATGCCTGGACTGAGAGTGTCAAGTTAGCACTACCTACCTAGTTTTTGTTTGAAAACTTCGTCAAAAAAATTTTTAGAATTTTTTTCTCTCCACAACTAATTTACAACAAAAAAGCTACAATTAATGCCATCTTTAGATTTTCCAATTTGCTTTTCTAATGCCTGGACTCAGAGTGTCAAGTTAGCACTACCTACCTAGTTTTTGTTTGAAAACTTCGTCAAAAAAATTTTTAGAATTTTTTTCTCTCCACAACTGATTTACAACAAAAAAGCTACAATTAATGACATCTTAAGTTTTTCTAATTTGCTTTTCTAATGCCTGGACTGAGAGTGTCAAGTTAGCACTACCTACCTAGTTTTTGTTTGAAAACTTCGTCAAAAAAATTTTTAGAATTTTTTTCTCTCCACAACTAATTTACAACAAAAAATCTACAATTAATGCCATCTTTAGATTTTCTAATTTGCTTTTCTAATGCCTGGTCTCAGAGTGTCAAGTTAGCACTACCTACTTAGTTTTTGTTTGAAAACTTCGTCAAAAATTTTTTTAGAATTTTGTTCTCTCCACAACTAATTTACAACAAAAAAGCTACAATTAATGCCATCTTAAGTTTTTCTAATTTGCTTTTCTAATGCCTGGACTCAGAGTGTCAAGTTAGCACTACCTACCTAGTTTTTGTTTGAAAACTTCGTCAACAAAATTTTTAGAATTTTTTTCTCTCCACAACTAATTTACAACAAAAAAGCTACAATTAATGCCATCTTTAGATTTTCCAATTTGCTTTTCTAATGCCTGGACTCAGAGTGTCAAGTTAGCACTACCTACCTAGTTTTTGTTTGAAAACTTCGTCAAAAAAATTTTTAGAATTTTTTTCTCTCCACAACTAATTTACAACAAAAAAGCTTCAATTAATGCCATCTTTAGATTTTCCAATTTGCTTTTCTAATGCCTGGACTCAGAGTGTCAAGTTAGCACTACCTACCTAGTTTTTGTTTGAAAACTTCGTCAAAAAAATTTTTAGAATTTTTTTCTCTCCACAACTAATTTACAACAAAAAAGCTACAATTAATGCCATCTTTAGATTTTCCAATTTGCTTTTCTAATGCCTGGACTGAGAGTGTCAAGTTAGCACTACCTACCTAGTTTTTGTTTGAAAACTTCGTCAAAAATTTTTTTAGAATTTTTTTCTCTCCACAACTAATTTAAAACAAAAAAGCTACAATTAATGCCATCTTTAGATTTTCCAATTTGCTTTTCTAATGCCTGGACTCAGAGTGTCAAGTTAGCACTACCTACCTAGTTTTTGTTTGAAAACTTCGTCAAAAAAATTTTTAGAATTTTTTTCTCTCCACAACTAATTTACAACAAAAAAGCTACAGTTAATGCCATCTTTAGATTTTCTAATTTGCTTTTCTAATGCCTGGACTCAGAGTGTCAAGTTAGCACTACCTACCTAGTTTTTGTTTGAAAACTTCGTCAAAAAAATTTTTAGAATTTTTTTCTCTCCACAACTAATTTACAACAAAAAAGCTACAATTAATGTCATTTTTAGATTTTCCAATTTGCTTTTCTAATGCCTGGACTCAGAGTGTCAAGTTAGCACTGCCTACCTAGTTTTTGTTTGAAAACTTCGTCAAAAAAATTTTTAGAATTTTTTTCTCTCCACAACTAATTTACAACAAAAAAGCTACAATTAATGCCATCTTTAGATTTTCCAATTTGCTTTTCTAATGCCTGGACTCAGAGTGTCAAGTTAGCACTACCTACCTAGTTTTTGTTTGAAAACTTCGTCAAAAAAATTTTTAGAATTTTTTTCTCTCCACAACTAATTTACAACAAAAAAGCTACAATTAATGCCATCTTTAGATTTTCCAATTTGCTTTTCTAATGCCTGGACTCAGAGTGTCAAGTTAGCACTACCTACCTAGTTTTTGTTTGAAAACTTCGTCAAAAAAATTTTTAGAATTTTTTTCTCTCCACAACTAATTTACAACAAAAAAGCTACAATTAATGCCCTCTTTAGATTTTCCAATTTGCTTTTCTAATGCCTGGACTGAGAGTGTCAAGTTAGCACTACCTACCTAGTTTTTGTTTGAAAACTTCGTCAAAAAAATTTTTAGAATTTTTTTCTCTCCACAACTAATTTACTACAAAAAAGCTACAATTACTTGTGTACTTTGTTTTTTAAATTTCCTAAAGTGTAGTGCTAACTTGATATCAAGTTAGCACTACATACCATGTTTTTTTTTAATACAAGGATTCTTATGGCAAAAAAATTTTTAGAATTTTTTTCTTTCCACAACAAATTTACAACAAAAAAACTACAATTAACTGTGTTATTAGTTTTTTTATTTTCTGAAAGTGTAATGCTAACTTGATATCAAGTTAGCACTACATACCATTTTTTTATTAAATAGTAGAGCTACAAATTTTTTTTTTCCACAACTAATTTACTACTAAAAAGCTACAATTAACTGTGTACTTAGTTTATTTAATTTCTAAAAGTGTAGTGCTAACTTGACACACGTGGATTGGAGTCAAATTAAGGGAATTTTATTTCTGTTATTTTCAATTTTCTAAAGAACTAGAAGAGATTTTAGCATCAGGTTTTTGGCGTTTGACTTAAAATTAATAACATAAAATTAATAAAATTCTGAACAAAATTTTTTCAACTTTTTTTTTAGAAATTTTGAGATTGAAAATTAATTTTTCAAAAATTATTCTCTAAAACAACTTTATTTAAAAACACAATAAAAGAGAGTGTGTGAAGTTAGCCCCCATTTTTTTTTTGAATTTATTATTTTTGAAAGTTCTGCCAGGTTGTTCACGATTTGTTCCGCAAAAAAATTTTGGAGAGCCAATTTTCGCGTTTTTGAAAAAAAGGTTTTGAAGGCCTTATCTTTAAAAATAGGCCTTTGACGGCTTTAATTTTTTGAAACAATGTTCAAAACACTTTTTGAAACCTGAAATATTAAAAAAATCGATTTTCTAAAAAAGGGGGGCTAGAATTTTTTCGAATTTTGGCCATAACTTTTGAAATTTTTACTATAGAGGTCCAAAAACTTGGAACAATGTTCAGAACGACTAAAAAAATCTAAAACAATTTTTAAAAATTCGATTTTTTTGGGTGTAAAACCCCCATTTTTGAATATTTTTTCAAAAACAAATTGGAACAATGCGGAACAAATCGGGAACAACCTGGAACAACTTTCAAAAATAACAAATTCAATAAAAGGGGGGCTAACTTCACACACTCAATAAAAGAAGAAATTGCTGGCTTTACAAAAAGGTGTTTATGGCATTGTATTTGTAACTGTTGTTTTTTTTATATTTTTTTCTTTTTTAAGTAATTTTTTTTTAGAAAATTGCCCCCCCTGGCTAAACGGGGAGGAATAGACCCCCCCTCCTGTACAATTTTTTTCTTGTCTCGACGAAACCTACATCGTCTAGCTTTTTGTCATATCTTATGCGAATCATCCTGTTTAAAGAAAAGGCGTATTTTTGAGGAATGAGGAAATTTTAAAGAACCAAAATATTTAATATTATATTTATATGTATAAGTACAACTGGACATAGACCCATAGACAAACGGACGGACCCTGGGAAATTATGACGAAAACCATTTAGTTGCAGTCCTCCTACGAAAGAAATGTTTGGTTTTATTAAAAACCTCGAAGCAACTTTTGTATAAAAAATCAAAACATCACCTAAGAGCCACGACTGGGTCGCACGAACTTGCTCTTATGAATGCATCACACTTCGGCTTTAAAATTCTGACGTGCGATGTTTTCTCTGTTTTTGGGTCCATATTTATATTGCTTAATAAATGTTCGTTTGTTTTGCTAAATTAATATGAAACCTATTTCTGTTTTGTTTTGTTAAATTCATGAATTGAGCAAGAAAAAACAAAGAACATTGAATAAAAGGTTTTTACTTAATTCGTATGAATTTACCAAAATCAAATAAAAAATATAAATTTATAAAAACAAAACAAAAAAAGATAGAAAACATTAAAACATCGATTTTTTGCTTAGTTCATATGAAGTAAGCAAAACAAAACAAAAAGAAAACATAAAATTTAGCAGAAAAAAAAAAAACAAAATAACATAGAAAAAATCGCACGAAAAATTTGAAAATGTCATAACTATATCACGACTAATTATCGCCAAATTATTACTGAGCAATAAAACAATATTGTAACCCTTTTTATGAGGGTGCTTCGCTAACTTCATATCAATTTATCAAATTAGCAAAAAAAACATAGAAAACTTTGTAGGACAAAATTAAATGTGTCACAACTGATCCACGACTGTTAAACGGCAAATTATAAAGCAATAAAATATTCAATATAACAAGTTTTGACTCCATTTTGAGAAATAAAAACATTGAACGACAAATTCGAATTTACCACAACTTATTAGCGGCAAATTATCCACCTTTGATCGGCGAATGTTGCTTCGCTAACTTGACATTCATGACTTTTACTCATGATTGACATTAAAGGTCAAGTAATGTATTAAGACTTAACCTAATAAATAGCCTTTGAGGGGTTGTATGAAAAAAAAACAGCTTGTCTGCCTACCTGTACACGATTAAATTCAATTAGAGTTATTCTTTTTAACTCAGAGCAGATCACGGAACTGTCAAAAAAAATTCTATGTTTTTTTTTTTTTAGCTCAGACATATCAGAGAGTTTTTCTTTTTTCCATCGGAGTTAGCTCTGCTTGCTCAATTAGCTCAGAATAAAATGACCAAGCAAATCGAGTGAAACGCTGAACGAAGCCAACTTCACTTGTTTTTTTTTTTAGTGATTTGACAGACACACCTATGTAATAACAGTTCAGTGCTCAAGTGTGTTTCATAATTTAATCTGAGGACTCTGGTCATAATCTGCTCAGAGCTCTGCTCTGATCGATTAGCCTCTTCTCAGAGCTTTGCTCGGAGCCAAAAAGCGAAAAAACCCAAAAAACAACAAAACTCCAGCATAAGTTGAAAACACAAATTGTTACGGTTGTGACACATCCTTTTAATTACAAGTATAATTTCTAAATTCAATTTAATTCTGTCTGACGGCCAATCACAATATTATTCATATTTCCTCAACTTAACTATGTGTTAAAATGATAATTATTGTAGTAGTAAAATATTACCTTCATATGCACGTATTTTTGTAACGAATGTGACACTTACACAACTTTATGAATCCATAAACTCAGTTTTTATTTAATCTAATTCAAAACCAAAATGTGCTCTGAGTTTAGATAATAGAAAATGTATAAGGGCCCTCACAATTCGACACACAATTAAATTGCAAATATCAGCGTTTCCCGAACATGCTGACAAAAAAGGCTTTAGCCCTTTAGAGGGAGAGAAATCTTTCAAAGAACGTCCCAGATTTTTGTAATCGCGCTCCAACTTTTTTTAGACGTGTGGTTTTCAATCTGGCAATACTTTTTTTGGAGTTGGTCTTTTTGACAGCTGTCACTTGATTTATGCTCATTTTGGTTTGCCATTTCATAATTAATAGACTTACTCCTGAACAACGTTTGCAAATCGTGCAAATTTATTACCAAAATATAGGTTCGGTTCGCGCGACGCATCGCGCACTGCGTCCAATATTCGGTCGACATAATCGCATAAATTCGAGCAACCATGGATCGGTTTGGCACCACGTTTACTCTCATCTTATGGTTTTAAACTTTAAAAATAAATAAATAAGAAACAAAAGACTTTTAAAGGTCGACTATAAGTAATTTATATCGATCCAGCCCACATGAAATTAAGTTGAATGTTTAACATTGTTTAAACTTCAAAAAGCCTTGCCTTTGTTATATAGCTACTAATTTTTTATTTTTTTAATTTTCATAACTCGTTGCAAATTAAGAAAAGTTTTTCAATTTTGTAATTTAAATATGCCTCTTTCCAGATAATATATAAGTAGGTAAAACAAGAAAGTGTAACGTGTTTCTTTTGAATTTATTATGTTCTGTTTGTTTGTTTTTCCTGCGCCAAGTAGTTTTATAGGGTGAAACTGGGTAATATTATGCATGTAACGATTTAAAACATAAATTAATATGTCAATCATATGGTAAAAAAATATTATTGGTAGCCAGTAGCACAACATCTTAGCTATATGCTAAGTACATAGTTTGAAATTTCGAAATATTAAAGTGGTGAAAAAAATGAAATTGAAATTTTGTGATATTTGAGCATACCCTTGTTGTTTTCTATCTATTTGCTTTACCTATTCAAAATGTAAACACGTTCGTCAAAATGCTTATTTTCGGTAATATTACAGAATTTATTAGGTTATTTGTTTTGGTAACCACCAAAAACTGTAGTTTTTTTTAGTGTTCTGTTGCTAGTTTCTACATTATACCTATGCGGAACTTATAGCTACGTATATAATATAGTACTACGTACTTATAGTAGTTCCTTGTCACTTAACCAAAATTTCATAGGAAGTTTTAACCAAGGACTCGTGGCTGGAGCTTTTGTAGGCCCGGTTTTAAATACATACAGCAAAAATGGTTCCATGACAAACAGACTAGGCTGGTTAAAATAAAGCAACAGCAGCAATAGCGTCTTCGGTGCGCACTGTACGGCGGGCGTCTCTGAGGATGCGCATTATTTTTTTTAACGCTATCAGTACTGCTTAATGCAAGCATTTTGTAACAATATCTCTTTTCTCTTCGGGCTTTTTCGCCTTTAGATACTGGGAAAAACAACTTGTCACAGTCATCACTTAGCGCGGTGTTAGTTGTTAGTAGGTAGATAAATTACATAAGTCTAACACACTACAAGACAACTGGACATATTACATTAAGAAAAATAAAAATTTACAAAACATTGAGAAACAAATACTTATACATACAAATAAAATGAAGACGAGAAATGAAATGGCAAGAATTAAAACTACATAACACAAACATTAAGAGCGTGGAACACTGGTCTTTAATGTATTTTTAAGACTACTCTTACTTACATTAAAGTCAAAAATATTTGAGTTCAAATTCAAAAGTTTGCCCATGCGAGTAAATGGTTCATGCATGCCATAATTAGTACGGTGGTAAGGTAGATGCATTAAATCAAAACTACGAATATCGTGGTTTCCTTCACGATAATTGAAATTAATACAACTTAATAAATCGGGTGCATCAATGACGCCAGTTATTAGTTGATGAGAAAAAACTATATCATTATTGATCCTCCTTTGTGACAGGGGCTGAATTTGAAGAAGTTTAATCCTATGTTCATAAGGAGGAAGATTGTAGGGATCGGACCACGGTAGGCCTTTTAAAGCGAAACGAATAAATTTACGCTGTACCGCTTCTAATCTATTTTTATGGATCTCATAAAAAGGAGTCCATACCTGGGACGCGTATTCAAGATGGGGGCGAACTAAGCAGTTGTAAAGAGCGAGAGTAACATGCGGGTCCTGAAATTCCTTGGACCATCTCTTAATAAAGCCTAGCATTGAATTGGCCTTGTTGACGATTAAGTTTATATGCTCCGAAAAATCAAGATTAGAGGTAAAATAAACTCCAAGGTCTTTGAAACCATGGACTCGACGTAAAGTGTGCTGCGATATAATATAGTCAATTGACCCAGGAGTTCGTTTTTTAGAAAAAGTCATTGCCTGACATTTAATAGGGTTAAGATTCAAACCATTTTTATTACACCAAGTAACAAATCTGGTAATATCATCCTGTAGAAGGACACGATCATTGTCAGATGTAATGCTTTTGAAAATTTTCATATCATCCGCAAAAATTAGTATCTCACTATAACGTATGCAGAGGTGCACATCATTGATAGCTAAGATAAAGAGAAGGGGTCCTAAGTGACTTCCCTGAGGAACTCCCGATCTGGCTATGAAGGGGTTGGAGAAAATGTTTCTGAATTTAACTTGGTAGGATCTATTTTGGAGATAGGATGAAATCCAAGTGATTAGTCCAGGGGGAAACCCATAAACTTTTAATTTATATAAAATAATTTCATGAGAAAGTTGATCAAAAGCCTTCGAGTAGTCCGTATAGATACAGTCAAGTTCTTTTCCTCGTTCTAATGCGTTAGAGCACTTATTTAAAAATGTAAGTAAATTTGTTACCGTAGATCGCTTTTTCATAAAACCATGTTGTTGTTTGCAAATAATACTTTTACAGACAAAAGTCAAACCATCACAGACCAACTGCTCAAAAAGCTTAGGAATACAAGATAGTTTAGCAATGGGCCTGTAATTGCATATCTCAGATTTACTACCCTTTTTAAAAACAGGTGTGATAAAGGATTTTTTCCATATACAAGGAAATTTACCCGAGCGTAGGGATAAAGAAAAAAGTTGTAGAAGAGGGGAAGCTAATATTGTTTTACATTTTTTCAAGATTATTGGAGGGATTCCATCTGGTCCAGATGAGTAATCATCATGAAGTAAGGACAGATAATATAAAACTTTGTCTATTGTGATTGTAATATTATTGAAGGTGGATTGAGGAGAATCTCGTAAGTAGAAAAAGAAGTCTTCGTCTACGGTAAGAGGAGTATCAATGAAAGATTGACTAAAGTTATTTGCAAAAGCATCACAAATTTCTGGGGTACTATTTAAGACATTATTGTTATAGGTAAAATTGACTGGAAAGCCATCAGATTTCTTTTTCAAATTAACAAATTTCCAAAAGCTTTTTGGGTCTAGCTTAAGAGAAATTTGCATAGTATTGAGATAGTCAGTATATAGATTATTCGAGAGGGTTTTAAACTCATCAAAAAGGGAAATATACACATTTCTATCTTCAGGGGACATACTTTTTATGAAAATCTTCCAAGCTCTGTTTCTTTTGTTACGAAGAACCTTAAGTTCTTTTGTATACCAGGGATGGGAAAAGCTTGAATATTTTGAAATTTTTTGAGGAATTATGAAATTGATACAATTTTTCAATACTTGATAAAAGTATGAAATTGCAACGTCAATGTCAATAAAAACTTGGAACTCTTGATCAAATAGTTCCGTGTCCAAGATCGTTGCATTAAGCCAAGTTTCAGTGAAAGCGATAAAATCATATGGGAGAGCGGAAGAGTTTTTAAAAATATTAGAAGTTTTACTACGAAGGCCTCTTACATTTTGATAGTAGAGGGAGAACCTGCAAAGTTTTTTGAAATAAGATTACCAATGGTCTTGGCAGCAGCTCTTTGCCTAGACGGGACTGTAAATTCTTTTACTAAAGTATTAGGCGGCCAAGTAGTATTACAAATTGAGTCGAATAAGGTGGGTGGGGCAATAATTTTGAAAGACGAAACGAAACTATTGGGTTTACTTATTTTGGTACATTTAATAGATGAAGTATTGGGAATTGAATTTAAGGCAACGAGATGTTTTAATATGTCTTCGGATAATGTTTCGGGTAAGAGACGAGAGATGAAAATTGATTTGGGTTTAGGTACCGATTCTAATGTTCTAGGAGCAACTAGATTGTTTGAAGGGATTGGATTAATAATTTCCAATTCAGGAATTAATTCTAAACGCTGAAGTCCTGATAAGTTATTAGCCATTGACGAATCATTTTCCTTATCAGGAACTTCTGAAAGATGATTAACAACTTGGACTTCTACTGCATTGTGGGGACTAATATTTGTCCGTTTAGGGGGTGGACCGGAGTTTTTAGCTACGAGGGAAATATCTCTTCCCCTTTTTTTTGTCTTTTTAGAATGGAGAAGGTTCACAGAACGTGTAGTTGAGGTGGATTGCGCAAGAAGATCATCGTAAGATGGCGCAATTAAAAGTTTAGGAGGATCTTGTACTAGGTCGTCAGTAGATGTTCCGATATCAACTGGATCATTTGGGAGTGTTAATGAACTAAAACTGGATACAGTATTTTTGAAATTACATATAGGAGTTCTTCAAATCCTTTTGAAAGTTTAGTAATGTCCGCTTTAAAATTGGTCATTTTGAAAGCTAATTGAGAAAGGGAGAGCTTACGGCAATCGGTGCAATACCAATACGCAAATTTAGAATTTGTAATTTTCTCAATAAACGCATTAGTTGAACCGATGCATTTTGCGTGATAAAGATTACCGCACGGCCCGAAACAAGCAAAAAGTGGTGTAAAAGATGAGTTTTCGGAGCAATTCTTCGTAGAGCAATTCATATTTAACAATCAAATTAAAAGAAAAAAAAAAAAATATTTTATGGAAGAAAGAAAGCGAACAAAAAACAAAAAAAAAAAAAAAAAAAAAAAATATTAAAAAATAAAATAAAATTTTGAATAATAAAAAAAAAAAAAAATTATGTTTGACCTTATTAGGAGTCGAACCCTCACAGGGAGGATCTCAACGCCGCGTGCTTACTATCTGCACCACCAAGTACTATGAATTATTGAAAGCAATTTATATCCAAAATAGATTTAATATCATGGGAAAAAAAATTTAGTGATTTGTTAATGAAATAATAATAAAATAAAAAAGCAGAATGGCAATGTAAATGTAAATAGCAGAGTTGGGATATTAAAGGGAAAGCTTTTTAGAAAAGCACTTAGATTGTCTAGAGGTGAGTTTAATAATAATTACAAATAGGTACGGGGAAGGGTAGGACGGAATCTTGAGGGAAAAAAAAAGAAAAGAGAGGTAGGTATAGTTGTAAGTGTAAAGGCATGCAATTACATATGAAGAGAAATAGTAAAAATTGTCATAAAGATTTTAAGGAGAAGTAGGAAAAAAAAAGTGATGGAAATGGAAAAATATGCACTTAACTCACAAGAAATTAAAGCACGGAGGTTAAAATGTGAACAAAGAAAGAAATTAAAAATTACACTTAGTAGGTATTTAAGTTAATTACAATAAAAAACATTCACAATAAATTAAAATCAAATATAATATCAAAAAACAAATAAATTGACAAGAGCAAATGCCGCGCACAACACAACACAGAAGACCAGTGTTACCACAGAAGACCAGTGTTATCCACTAGAGTAAACGTAGTGCGAAACCGATCCATGGTTGCTCGAATTACCGGCTTTGCTGGGCGATTATGTCGACCGAATATTACCTTTTTTACGAGTTTTTTTTTTTTAATGTTTTTTTACACTTATTTACGCATTTTTTACCCTCTTAAACGTAGAAAACGAAAAAAATAGTTTTTTACATAGATTTGAACATCACTGAAAGCAAACCGAAAGTTCATCTGAAAATCCGTCCATAAAGCTGCTACCATGTCAACCAACAAGAATTAAATTGAGAAGTATTTCCTATTGTGACACGAAACATATTTCAGTGCAACACTTGCAGAGTTCCTATTATTTTACATAAATTCGACTACGCAAAGGAGACATATTTCCAAGATTTTTCATAAAAATGAACTTAAGTTTGCTTTTAGTTTGTTAAAAAAAAAAAAATGTTGATAAAAGTAATATTAATAAATGTTGTCATTTGTCATTTCTTTCAGACCTACATTCACAGTGGTTACCAATGCTAACCACCGCACCGTTTTCCTTCAAAAACACAAATCTTAATTATTTTTTGTATTAAAATTATTATCTAAGTATTTTGCCATAACTAGCCGCAAAACACAAAGGGCCGTATTCATAGTCACATTTAAACTATGCTGTTAAAAGTAGGTTTAATTGAATTTTATGACATTTATTTTAATTTTTATGGTTTGTCATTCTCATATTTGAAGTCGAAAATAATTCAATAAACTTCGATTTTTATAAATACAGAATGGAATTTGATTACAGATAGGACAGGACCCATATTCATTGTTTCCATTTCCAGCCAATTTTCCCCTCCCATTGTGATCTTCAGACAATCAAAACCAATGTGCATCGGTATCTTCTTGGCTAGTCACACCCTTTAGTGCGTGCTAAATGAAAAAAAAAAAATCTTAAACTCCAGTTTAGTAAAACATGAGTTTAGCAAACGTCTATGAATACATGCCGAATTCTTTATATATACAAGTTTACCTTAAAATTTAAGTAAAAATACATCTTTATCTGTACGTATACCTACTAAAATTTAGTATTTTCACTTTATTTATTTTTATCCATATTCAGATTTACCCCTAGTCACATTACCTAGTCTTACCTTAAACCACAATGAACACAAAATGGAATGTAATATAGTTAAGTGGGTCATATTTAAAAGGAAAAAGAAAACATAAGAAAACTACTTATGAAAATATGTACACAGGTTGGTAATTGTTGTGACCGAGTTTCATGGCATTAATGTGCGAAATCTTAAAAATGCATTATTTCATGTAATTATGAAAGTAAAAGCGGAAGGAAGTGGTTTGCATTAAGCTTTGAGCTTAAGAGCATTAAGGATGCTCCATAAATAATGCAGAAATAATACTCCCTTCGCTGCATCTTAATTTAGGTATTTTACTTTAAAAAAAAAAAAACTTTTAGAAATTTATTGTTTCTTTTTTTTTTTTTTAATAAGTAATGATGGATCTAATAGTTATTTCGTAGAAATTATACAAAAATTAGCTGTTCTTAAACACTTAGGAATAGTCCTTTGTAGCTTTAAATAAATATCCAAGAAATAAAAGAAGGTTTAATGATGCGGATGTAAGCACACTTCAGATTCTTTGTAGTACCCGTGATCTTATAACAAGTTACAACTTAAAATCATAGGGTCATTAAAAGAAGTTCATCTGCAATGTGCATGACTAAGTGGAAAGTAAAATAAAAAAAAAAAAAAAAAACAAAACTAAATAGTATATTATGCAAAATTTAAACAATATCCACAACATTTACAGCCTTTTTTATTAGAATTCGCTCAACACCTCTAAACGGCTGAATAGTTACATATGTAGTACATAAGTATTTTTGAAACCACTATTCAACGTTGTATAAATCTATCACATTGTATTTAGTTATATTGCGCTTGTGTCAAATAAAGTACCAAGAAGGGAAAATCTATTACGTTTTACTGTCACAATTGATTGACAAAACTCAGCTCTGAAAGTGAAATATTAATAAAAGAATTCTGCAGCGCCGCACAGTGGCCCGTATTGACTTTTTTGGTTGCAAAAATCATATCTCTTAAACGAATAAAGATATCGCCAAAATTTTTTTTTGGTTTTGAAGGAAATTTCCAAGGCTATAAAGTTTGTGAATTTTAAGAAAAAATATTTACAGGGTGTTTCAGAATCTGCTGCTGAAATAAGAAGTTTTTGTTAAGGTGGTTAACATAATTGGTATTTAATTCTAAAAAGGTCCAAAGTCAATTTATGAAGTAATTTGAGTGTAACTTAAGTCAAACAGTGGGGACAGAAGAAAACAAACCAATTTGAGCGAAACAGTGGGAAAAAAAATCTGTTTTTGTTTTATTTTTATTAATTACAAACATTAAATTTCTTGAAAACTATCATCTAAGTCCGGGGTAATGCGTAATAAACTTTTAATTTCCGCTGAGTATTGTGCTTTCAGATCTTTTTGGTTTCTTACATACCTTAAGGTAGAAGTAAGTGGATCGGATGAGACTGCTAGCATGTTAAATAGGTCTTCATTCTGCCGAATTCTTGAAAGTTTGCACGTATTTTGATATCTGTATTTCTTATAGACTTTATTATCGGACTCCTGGGTTTCTTCTGACAATTCTCCAAGTGGTAGTGATTGGTATTCGATGATATTTTGACTATGAACCAAAATTTTATGAAGAGTAGGTGTGAGTTGATTTTCAGGGTACTTTTTTGTGTACTCTCCAAGTATAACTGTATTCACTACTTCCCTGCTATTCAAAACATTAAGTATTATTTTGATTCTGGATCTCTTTGAAGTGCTTACATCATTGCTATTTCCAAATCCTTGCTTTGGTTCATCTTCATCAAGTGCAAGCTCATTTGTCCGGTTTTGATATGGAGAGATGAAGAAAGCCATTCCTCTTTTTTGTTTATGAAAAAAAATCTCGATCTATGGGCTGAGACCCATTTTTTTATCAATATTGTAATAAAAGCTTTTTAATTTTGCTTCATTTTCCGGTAAATTTTCAACGGATAGTTGCGATTCACTTATTACGGCAAAAAAGAACTCTTCAAGACTCTCATCTTTGACAAAAAGTTCAAACAAAATATTGTATGGTATATCCATTTTAAATAATTTTTCCTTCTACAACAGCTCCTTCAAGTTTTCAATGATAATTTTATCCCAATGTTTCATCTTTTTATACCATAAAACTAAATACCTGCATTAAAAATATTCAATTTATGACATCCTAATAAGGTAATCTGCTTTACCTATAAGCTTTTTAAAAAAAATTCTAATCCAGTTTAAAACTCTTATCCATCAAACTACCTGACAGTATTTAATCATACCCGAAATCAATAACATTCATACTTTAAAGTTTTATTTGGGGTCAAAAGAAATAAGCTATAAAACCGTTTTAAAAAACTTAGGTAGGTTTTTCTTTCTAAATTTCAAAACCATTTTATTTAAAACCAACACTCATACCTGCAAAACAGAGAAAAAATATTTTCCATGATTTTTTTTCTGCACCTGACAAAAAAAAAAACTTAGACAAAATTACCGACTTCATTAAATCTAATCGCTCTAGCTCAGCTCTATGCAACTTTATGCAGCTGAGTTTTTGGTTTTATAAGAAGAAATATAATTATAAGAATTTACCATCCGTCGAGCTTAGCTTGATTATGTTTGAACCTTTTTTTTTCTACTCAGTGTAAAGACGAAAAAGCGTGCAAAAATGGGTGTTTAAAAAAACATTAAATTTAGCAGTTTAAAAAAATTTATCATTTTTTTTTTCATTTCTGATTATAGCAATTAACACATATATCAAGTAAAAATAACAAAAAAAAGTTTTATTTACACCTTTTTCCTAGTTTTTACACTCAAAATTAAAAAAAAAAAATTAAAAACAATTGTTTTTTTTTTCTAACCATAAAAATTTGTCAACTTTGACTTGCTCTACAAGTCAAACCATTCGTACAAATGAAATTATTTTTTCGATCCAAACATTTGTTAATTCAAAAAAAGTAAAAGTTTTGGGTTTATAACCCAACCGAAAAATGAATTTCGCAAGCACTTTTACCTAAACGGGCCACTGTGCGCCGATTGAATAAGTTTACATTTCTTTTAATATTACATAACTTTTCTTATTACTGTTTCTTTTGTGCCGTTTTAGTGTTAGCAAATATAGTTTAATATTTAAGAACAAAAAAAATAATAGTTTTTATTGAAATAATTTTTCCATTAAATGACAGTTGACAGTGTGATCAAATTGGGAAGAATATAGGAACATCTATAAGGATGGCACTTATTTTGGCAATGTTTTAATTTATTCTGTGTGTCCCACTGAAAGTAGTCAAATAACTTTAATTTTGGCATACATCTAGGCACATGTAAAGGGTGTTTTTTTTACTCCTAAACAATGTTTGCAGATAGTGCATATTCATTACCAAAATAATGGCTCGTTTCGCGCGACTCGTCGCGCACTGCGTCCAACGTTCGATGAAGCTCATTTTTGGTTGAATTGGTACGTTAATAAGCAAAATTGTCGTATTTGGAGTGATCATAATCCACAAACCATCTTTGAGACGCTGTTACATGCTCAAACAGTCACTGTTCGGTGTGCTCTATGGACAGAGGGAATCATTGGTCCATATTTCTTCAAAAATGAAGCCGGCCATAATGTTATACAGTAAATGGGGAACGCAATAGAGCAATGATCAATAACTTTTTCGTGCCTGAATTGGAGAATATTAATGTGGACGACCTTTGGTTCGAACAAGACGGCGCTACATGCCATACAGCCAACGAAACAATTAATTTATTGAAGGAAACTTTTGGTGAGCTCCCGTCTCGTCGTAGGGCTGTGGCGTGGCCTCCAAGATCGTGCGACTTAACACCGCTGAATTTTTTTTCTGGGGTTATATGTGAAGTCGCTTGTCTATACGCAGATAAGGCCGAGACGATTGACGCCGTGAAAGAAAATATTCGGCGCGTTATTACTGACATACGGCCCCAATTGCTACAAAAAGTGGTTGAAAAATGGGCCTCTCAGCTGGAATTTGTTCCAGCCAGCCGCGGCGGCCACTTGCCCGAAATCATTTTTAAAACATAGCGGCAAATTCTTATTTTTATAATTAATTTCTTGGCCATAACATTAAATTATATCCGTTTTAAAACCACACGTCTTAAAAAGAAAAACACCCTTTACAATGAACCTAGCTTTTATTTTTATTCTCCGTGTAGCCAAGTTAATGACATTTCTTTATTTTTGTTTCAGGCACAGCTATGAACACTTCTACCAGAGGCAGTTTTCGACGAAAATCTACAAAGTCATTTTGATAAGGAGATAAAACTCTTACATTATAGAAATTCTTGAAACTAAAAAGAAAACTTATACGTGTTCTAAGAATCTTCATTAATTTACTCATTTATACACTGTGGTTCCTGTTAATTTTAGAATTTCAAAATGTTGATAAAAGAATATCGAATACCACTGCCTCTTACGGTAGATGAATATCGTATAGCTCAGCTTTATATGATAGCCGTAAGTTTTTAAAATTTGAATTTGTAACTATGCCTTTTTTCAAACTTTATCACATAGAAAAAAAGTCGCGAAGAAAGTCATGGTGAAGGTAGTGGTGTAGAAATTATCATCAACGAGCCCTATCAAGATGGCCCTGGAGGCAAAGGAGGACAATACACGAAGAAAATCTACCATGTTGGAAGTCATCTTCCAGGATGGATTAAAAGTAAGAAGTCAATTTAAATAAACAACATTAAATCAAAAAATAAATACAATTTCTTGCCGTCGAGAGAGATAAATGAATTGTAGATTGAGATGAAGATGTAGATGATATATATATAATTTTCATTTGAATTTTTAATTTATTTAAGGTCTCCTCCCGAAGAGTGCCCTAACTGTTGAAGAAGAAGCATGGAACGCCTATCCATTTACTAAAACACGATACACTTGTCCATTTGTGGAAAAATTCTCATTAGATATTGAAACCTATTATTTTCCCGATAATGGATTCCAAGAAAATGTGTTCAAATTGTCTGGCAGTGAATTGCGTAATCGAATTGTTGGTATGTTATTATCTTACATTTTAAATTTTTTCGTATTATATAAAAAGGTTTAAGTGTTTAAAAAGGTACATGTTCAATCTAAGGCATTTGTAAAAATAAATTATTTCGAGATTTTGATCAAACCTTACCCGAGGATTATAAGGAAGACGAAAAATGTGGATCCCATTCTTGAGTATTCTGTTTTCACACGGGTATAGCCTATATGACTGTTGAGAAAATGTCGAATTTGTACTATAGATCACTGGTACTGGACTGACATGCATTGGCACTACAAGTTCCATGAAAAACTACTCCAACTGCAGCCCTTGAAACGTTTCTTTCACTAGACCCACACGAATTATTTACGAAGGAAGTGGCGGCCAACAGTGCTCTAAGACCAAAGTAACAATATAGTAGGGAGCAACTTTGGGCACAAAACCATAATGACTTCCATGGACAAAGACATTCAAAAAGACTATACTGCACCGCACATTGATTTTAACCCAGTGGGCCTAACAGATATCTCCTCTGGGCGGCACTGATCATGTTTCGGTTTCGGTTTTTACAGATGGTTTCAACACGGTTAAGGGGGTAGGATCCAGGCATCTTCCCAGACAACCCACCCCAAAATAGATCAATACAACTTACAGATTTTTGAAGTGTTTTCCAAGGGGAAGTGCTTGCAATTTACGAGGGGGCAAAAAGTCTTGTCACTTTTAAATAAGTAAATAGAAACTTCGATATCTTCATTGATAGTCAGGGGGCAATTAAATTCATTGCTTCAATTATTGTCACAAAGTCTAAACTGGTAGACTTTTGTCGTAACGAGTTAAAATTACTCAGTGTATTAAATACAGTTACCCTGCGATGGGTCCCAGGATGTCGTGACATAAAGAGAAACGAAACGGCGTATAAATTGGCCGAAATAGGATCTTCTCCTGTTCTAAGCCAATCTGAATCCTCCGTTTGTATGCCACTAGAAGTTGAATTCACAAATGTTTCCTCCAAGCCACAAACGATAGATGATCAGCAATTGATACTTGTCGGGTCTCGAGGAATCTATTGCCGAACCTATCTAAAAAAAAAAAAAAAAAAAAACAGAACTAAGCAGACCTTAACTATCCCTTTTGTTTGGTATCCTAATGGGTCACAACTCAATGGGAACTCACATGCGAAGAATGGCCATCAGCTCATCTGACTTATGCAGCGGGTGTCAAGATGAAGAGGCGGAGAAGGGCTCTTTTCCGCCCTAGCTTAGTAAGAACCAGAAAAATAGCCCTTGGAGATTACTTCTTTGAAGAACTGAATGAAATCTCGTCTGTGCCACTATGGAACATCCTGAAATTTATGCAGAGTTCAGGGAGGCACCTCATACCCACACCTAAGCTACTTTCTTCACCCATCCTCTTTCACTTCACCTGTATCCTGGGGATCACAATAAATCCATTGAGATTCGAGTGATTCTACCCTAACCTATCATTGGGGTTAAAATACGATGATCATGAGCCAGTAAAGAATTACCTACACTGTTTAATATTCAAGGCTTTAACACCAATAAACTAATAAATTCATATAACTTTGTGAAATGCAAAAATCTGCTGGTTTTTTTTTCTAATTCAAATAAGCATAATTAAATAAAATCTGGACAAATTAAGTAAGATGAAAACAAATCATTTTATTTTTACTTTTTTCTTTCAAGATGTCATTGATATTGTTAAAGATCAACTTTATGGAGCCGATTATGTCAAAGAAGAAGATCCAAAACTTTTTATATCGGAAAAAACGTTCCGTGGTCCTTTGAATGATGATTGGTTAGAAGAATACTGGCATGAGGTAAGAACCGTAATATAATTATCTAAGCAACAATATTAATATTGCTATAATATTCTTTTAGGTGAAAGGCAAGAAACAACCTACACCTCGTAATATGTCTCTTATGTGTGCTTATAAGATCTGTCGGGTTGAATTTCGATACTGGGGTATGCAAACTAAATTGGAAAAGTTCATTCACGACGTTGGTAAGCTAACAAAATAATGTTACTCAAAGAAAATCCAATATTTAATAACAATTTCTAAAGCCCTCCGAAAGACTATGGTTCGAGCCCATCGACAAGCTTGGGCTTGGCAAGATGAATGGTACGGCTTGACAATCGAGGACATTCGTAAGATTGAACATCAAACTCAGTTGGCCTTGGCCAAGAAAATGGGTGCCGGTGAGAGTGGAGATGAAGAAGAAGATGGTAAGTTTACACAGTCATCTTTTAATTTAATCAATTTTAAACTGTCAAATTGACCATCATCTATTTAAAAAGGAGTTTCAAGTCCGAACTTTTAATTTGGTCCAACTTGATGCTTCTGTTTCGCTAAATTCTGGAAATTATTATTTTTTTTTTAGATGCAAGTTTGTCAGACAAAGAAATGGACATCGACGGCCCAGCAGTAAAATCAAACAAAAAAGGTCTGCAACCACCAATTGTGAAAGAATCACCGCCAAGCGTCGAAGCCAGCTCCGAAGAAGACGAAGACGAAGAGGAAGAACCTGGCGATAACTCATCACATAGTTTGCAGCTTTCCAAATCAAAATATAGCTCGAAAGGAGCACTTCATTCACCTGTCGGCTCGGCGCACAGCTTCGACTTGCAGGTGGGCATGTTATACAATACTCAACCTGACTGAATCCACTGTTCAGTTTGGGTCTATATACACCTTTTGTTTATAGGTGGCAGAGTTGTAGTTGAACATAGTTTTTTTTCAGTCAATCTTGGTGTGGACTTTTGATTATACATATATAATTCTAAATATCTATATTCTATATACATATCTTGATTCTTTATCAAAAATATATATTATTTTTAAAATGTTTATTTTATCACATAAATGGATTTGCATTTTTTCTTTTCTTTTGCAATTTAATTATTTTTATTTTAACATTTATATCTATATATATATTTCTTCCTCGAATACAAACAAAAAAATAAATATTTGTTAACTACCTATATACAAATCACAACAGCAGCATGAAAAAGCTGTGCAACACAAAAATGTAAGTACCTAATAAACTTTGAAATCGTGTATTCAAATTGTATGTATGTATGTATGTGTATGTAGTATATGTGTAAGGGGCTTAAAGAGATTGTTTGTTTAAATATAAAAAATGACAGAAAATTCATTCATGGCCTACAATAAACGTTGTGAAATTGCCATACAAATTTATTTTTTTTATTCTTCATTGTCGCAGGTCCTGAACAGTTTAAATCGCGTTGGTATTTACAAGAAAATGAACAGTACAGCACCGTGTTGCATTACATGGATCTATAGTCCAATAAAATTAACAAAAGTATCTACAAAAATAGTGAAACCGAATTTAATTTTTTTATTTTCAAGAGAACTTCTTGGGGATTCTCAAACCACAAAGCTCGAAGAAAAAAAAAACCTACGTCGTCCACCATTTTGAAAAAAAAAAACCTTTACTCTATTTTCTCGGCCGTTATTAGTCGTAGAGTAGTTAATTTTGTTTACTTTTATAGAGAAAAATATTCTCTAAAATTGTTGTTTCAAAAATTTTTGACAGCTCCTTTCAATATAAAGTTATTGTCAAGAAACTGTCAATTTTTGAGTTAAAAATGGATTTTTAAGTTTATCTCATTATAGATGAGGTGGTCCACCCGAACCAGAAAGCTCTTTAAATACCGTCAAAAAATTTGTTAACACAGAGAATTTAGAGAACATTTTTCCTACAAAAGTAAACAAAATTAACTACTCTCCGATTAAAAACGGCCGAGAAAATAGAGTCAACATTTTTTAAAGCTTTTTTTCAAAATGGCGGATGACGCAGGGGTTTTTTTTTATGTTCGAGCTTTGTGGTTTTAGAATCGCCTAGAGGTTCTCTTTAAAATAAAGCAATTTTCGATTTTTTAGGATAAATTGATTGGACTTCTTATAGTTCCAAGCACAGATTAGCCATATGAAGATGAAAATCAACGGCAGCCATTTTAATTTGCCTACAAGCTTGAACTGTCAGATTGCAGATAAAAAATGAGAATGTGCTTATTAAAACCTCACACATAGACAGTAGGGATCTTCAGACACCGGTTAAATTGTTGTTGCAATTCACATCTATTCATCGACGCGGGAAGAAATTACAAATACAACAATGTAAACAAATGGGGTTTGGAGGGTGAAACGTACGAAACATTCTCATCTTCATATGGCTAATCTGTGGTTCCAAGCTTATAATCTGTCCACCAAAAATTGGCAGTGTAGGCAAGATAGGACGTTTGCCTCTCATTCTGGCTTCAGTGGATTGCATAAAAGCTTTCACAGGGTTGTCGTAGTGTACACGATAACACTCATCATTAAAAGCTTTTTCTTAAAGCTCGAAAATCAAAAGCACCTTAACAGAAACTCAACGAAAAAAAGCTAAAGGAATTACCAAATGGACACGGGTAACTCTGAATGTACATCAAGCAGCAGCCAATCGCCATTGGCCACGGCAATTCAGTGCACACTCAGATGTGCCTTGAATAGGACGTTGGGTTTGGGTCTGTGTCCGATGCTATTGGAAATTCACAGGCGGGCAAACACTTTTTGTGGAGGAGTTATTTCAATTTAATATGGTGCAAAAATATGGCACGCTACTGATTTTGAAAAAGCTTTCCCATAAGATGTGTACTGCCTATTTTTGTTGGACAGAGTATAGTAACCTGCTGATGGGAAACGAAAAATCTCATACAAACATCACACAACAAAGTTATAAACGAACAAATCCGTTATTTGGAGAAGTCTCCGCTCTTTTTTCGCACAGAATGATTTGCCCGGAGCATTAAAAGTATGTGTGCGGAAAAGTGACATTAAAGTTTTATTCCTGTTTGCATGGGTTTTTGTGACATTTTTGTGTTGGCGTTGGCGTTGGCGTTTGTATTCGTTTTTTTTTGTTTTTTTTTTGAAATTGGTGACACTTTTAATGAGTAATTTTCGCTCTAATTCCTGTACGCATTTGGAGACCACAGAACAATCAAACAATTTCGTTTCGCATCAGCAGCGTAGTAGGCCTTAAAATGAAAAATTATTAAAAATCAACATAATTAGAAATAAATTGATTAAAGAACTTCTGAAACGTTTCTGATACCAACGCACAGTAAGGCAGCTCTATATAGTGCGATGATAAAAATAATACTATGCAAAACTTAAGCAACGGGAAAATAAAGTTTGGTCTCTTAAACTAAAGGGAATGCCCATTTTACTATGGATCTTTGCCACGAACGAGTTTGGTATCAAATGAAAGGTGACGTGAAGCCCGAACATAATTATCTAAGTAAAATATTTTCAAAATCGTTCAGTGGAAAGTCGAGATATTTGTGCTTAAAGTTGGCGATTGTAAAATAATGATTTCAGTTTTCGTTCCAAATAATTTTTCTATAACGAGCGAAATAATTAAAGTATTATTTAAATGACGTGAATAAATTTAATTGCAAAAAAAATTTATTGGTCAATGTTCTTTAAGTTTTTTTAGCTTATTATGTGATAAAATAGCTTTAGATTTTTCCCATATTTAAAAAAAAAAAAAAATACTTTCTCAAATTTGTCAGCAATAGCCCATATTTACAACGAATTATTACTGTTAATTTTCGTCTTTTTCTGGCTATATTTTTTGGATTTTGTATTGGATTCAATCAGTTAGTAGTTTTTATAAAATGTCAAGCATATTTTTAGCTCGCCCAAAGGCCAATCAAGAATGTTTTAAAAATGTCACCGTTTTTACTATATCTTTGGTATTTAGTATAACATTACAATTTCATTAAGAACTTGTATCTTTTTCGTTCTTTCAAAAAGCGATCAGTAGTAAATCAACATAGTACCCTTTCACACGAGGAAACAAGTTGCTAAAGATTTTTTTGACGTTTTCTTTTAATTTCCTTAAAAACTCCTGTACCTTTCACACGAAGAAACAAAATCGTGGAAACTTTCTGTATTTTCCTTTTAAAATAGCTTGGTTGAACACACTCTACTGTGTGTGTGAAGAGGAATGTCAAAAAAATCTCCTCGAATCGTTGACCGGGGAGATTTCATTTTCCCCTCTTACTTCTTGCCCTTCTCACCAACAAACTGATTGTTGCTGGCAACTCGGTTTCCTCGTGTGAAAGGGGACATACCTATACAAAGGCACATATTAGAAAGAAACCATAATTTGAGTAACTCTTTAACTTTTTAAAAACTATTGCTATCATTTTGCATTGTGCAACTTGTTTTAGCTCAAGCATATTTCTCAAGCTAACTAATAAATATAGATCAAAAATTATTAAAGATTAAATTCTCCTTAAAAAATAAAACTCTATGCAACCCAAGTCACATCACAAATTTAAAATTTCCTCTTAAATGCTTTAAAAATCCTCAGTTTAAAATAAAATGGGATCGTTCACACCGATTGAATAAACGGAAAACTATTTTATTAGGGGTACTCCGCTTTGTGAGGAAGGAAAAAAAACCTAGACTTCTTAAGATCATCATAAAGGATTAACGAAAATGATGCAGATGAAAACTTTCTTCCAGATTTTAAGCTGTTATTCAAATTACTCTTCTTTAGAGCTTTTAAAAATAGACCTAACATATAGAAGAGGTATATCATAATTTATTCAATATTAATTTCTGCTAACAACAAAAAAAAATGTGCATTTTTTAATGGATTTTCAATCCAATAAAATAGACACCAAATTTAAATTAAATTCAATTAAAATTAAAGAAGACCTATTTTTTTCAAATTTAATATTTTGAACATTCGCGTTTATCATTTTGTTTTGTGTTAATTTGTTACACTTTATGATCAACAAGTACAAAATTTATGAAAAACTAAAAATTGTATTTTTTGCCAAAACAAAAATGTATACTCTTTTGCCCAAAACTACTATACTGACAATATTTCTTTGACAATTGGCAGTTTTGGTCAATCAATGTCTGGAGAACTTAATAAAAGTTCTGGTTTTAAGTTGAAATTATAATTTAAAATTTTTAAAATGGAAATTTTATGGATGTTACAAAAAAACCCATTTGCCAACTTTTTTCTTCAACTATGTACATTGAATTCCGTTTATTTCGTGAAGCGACCGAAAAAGCTATGCCCTCGAGCTCAGTTATACCATAATTTAGTTTCGAAAAAATCAGACTAAAGCTAAGACTAAAAAATAGTTTAATTTATGTCAAGAATCATTTCTTTTTGTTAAGGGACCGTTTGAGTGTCAAAAACCATGATTACATACTTCAATATTCATTGGAATCGTACACATAAACCCATTCTTAGAAATTTATTTTAAATTTTTAATCTGGATGAATCGAGTGAATAATATGGCCTTTATAGGTGTTCAGTCCTGTATAAAAGTTCAAAATTTTATCAATCTAGAACCAAACAAAAAATTGATTTTTTTAAAAATATGCATACATATGTCGGGTACCCATACATTTTTGGGCTTTTTTAATCTCGTTCATTTTAATTTAATTTTATTTAAAATTAAACAGCATGCTATTAATTGTTTGAACATTTTAAACAAATGATTTGTCTTAAGCCTCATACATAACCAATAAAAAATAAAATAAAATATCACGCATGAAAAGCTTGAGCTGCTGTTTACGAAAACAAAAAATTAAAAACTTGTCTTTATAGCTTGAACTCGCACTAAAATTCCTCAATATTTTTTTTCTGAAAACACATAAACAACATTCATCATCAAACAATTTACAAATACAAAATCTTAAAATATATACAAATCTTAAAATGAATTCTAGGTTGCAAATTGGAGAATGGAACGCCTTGAGGTCGACTCTAAATCTAATTCCGAAGAGGAATTCTTCGATTGCCTAGGTAAGATTGACTCATTCCTAGATATGCAACCATTTTGACCATCCCTCTCAGATACGAATGAGACAAACTCTTTGGCAAAATGGAGTTCTTTAGAATTGCTCGACGAAGACGATTCGCCACCGGCACATGGCAGCCATATGGATGACAGTATCTTCAATCAGGATTTCCTGCAGCGAGTTGCTTCCGAACGTGGCACTAAACGCCAATTACAACAATCGGCCAGCTTAGACCGCAGTGATCATTCTCCACCGGGGTCACCAGGGACGTCGTGTCCAACATCCATATTGATATTAGTTGTTCATGCTGGAAGTGTACTAGGTAAGGAGTTTCTTGAAAATCTTCAACCAAATTATTAAAAAAAAAAATCTTCTCTTCGCAGATGCATCTAGTGAGCTGACGGCGAAAAAGTCCGATATCACTACATTCCGTGCTGCATTTGAATCCATCATGCGCCAGCATTATCCAAGTCTCTTATCTCATGTCACCATCAAGATGGTTCCATGTCCGTCGATATGTACAGAAGCATTAGGCATCCTCTCGAGCCTCAGTCCATATTCATTCGATTCATCACCCTCGGCGGCAGACATTCCAAATATCGCTGATGTTCCTATTGGTGCGATCCCACTGCTATCAGTGGCCTCGCCAGAATTCCACGATACTGTTAACAAGACTGTTGCTGCTGCCAATATAGTCTACCATGAGTTCTTGAAGAGCGAGGATGGTCGGGGATTCTCTGGGCAAATATCAATGCTAGGCGACTCGATGGGATCGCTGTTGGCGTACGAAGCATTGTGCCGTACAAACGGAACGAATCGCGATGAAGACGACCGCGTTGTTGATATTGAATTGGATGCAAAGCGTTTGTTGGTGGCTCCGTCGCCAAGGAGACGACGATCATCGTCTTCCAGTGACACTCGCCTGCCAAAGCTGGACTTTGAAGTGAGTGACTTCTTTATGTTTGGTACACCTCTGTCGATTGTTTTGGCATCACGAAAACTACACGACTCTAGACAAAGTGAGTTCAGTAACTTTAAAAATTTTTCCTCTCTATAGTCAAACATCTAACCGGGTAAATATATACATAAGTGTAGCTGCAGTTCGTAGCACTGTCAATCATTTGAAATGTAAGTGTAGTGCAGTTCTAACAAAAGCTACAACTATATGTACAATCCATTGGGTTTATCCAGTTAGTGTTGAGCACACTGTCAGCATCTTGACCTTTGCATTTAAGTTCATATTCTTTTACTTAAAATCATTTTTTTATTACATTTCAGATTTAGTGAAACCAAACTGCCTACAAGTTTACAACATGTTCCATCCTACCGATCCAATAGCTTCTCGTCTAGAACCGCTCCTTAGTGCGAGATTCTCAATGCTATCACCAGTGAATGTACCGCGCTATGCAAAGTATCCACTGGGAAATGGCCAACCTTTGCACTTGTGTATGTTCACTGACTTTGAAACTTTTGAAAAAAGTTAGTGTTCATTTTTTATAACTCTACAACTTGTTGCTGTTTTTTTCTTTCAGTGGAAATAATCCAATCACATCCGCAACAATTTAGTGATCAAATGTATTGTAGTCGACGACTGTCGGATGCTTCTATGCAAAGTACTATATCTGGCTTGGTTGAAAATGTCTCGCTTAGTACAATTAGTTCGCGTAAGTTATACGAATTGTAGAAATGCTATTGCTAGACTGTATATTTTATAATTTTTTGGAGAAATGTGAGTTGAAACTATGTATTAAAAACGGGTGTTTTTTTTAGAGGTATAGAACTTTAAGTTGGCAACACTACTTTACTTTAACTAGCGGCCATTTTGTCAGCTGTCAAGTGATTTATTTTAAGTTTGGTTTTACATTTCAACATGAATAGATTGACGTCTGAACAATGCTTCCAAATTGCGTCCAAATGGGCCCAAAACAAGATTGCCGTTGATCCCAATTTTCATAAGCGAATTTTGTTTAGCGGGGAAGCTCACTTTTGGTTGAATGGATACGTCAATAAACAAAACTGCCGTATTTGGAGTGATGATAATCCTCAAGTGTATGTTGAGACGCCGTTACATCCTCAAAAAGTCAGTGTTTGGTGTGCTCTATGGACAGAGGGAGTCATTGGTCCATATTTCTTCAAAAATGAAGCCGGCCATAATGTTACAGTCAATAGGAAACGCTATTGAGCCATGATTAATGACTTCTTCGTGCCTGAATTGGAGGATGTTGATGTGGACGACCTTTGGTTCCAACAAGACGGCGCGGCGCTACATGCCATACAGCTCGTGCCACAACTGATTTATTGAAGGAAACGTTTGGTAACCGCATAGTTTCACGTTACGGAAATGTGAATTGGCCTCCAAGATCGTGCGATGTAACGCCGCTTGACTATTTTCTATGGGGATATGTGAAGTCGCTAGTCTACGCCGATAAGCCCGAAACGATTGACCACTTGGAGGAAAACCTTCGCCGCGTTATTGCATATATACGGTCACAAATTTTGTAAAAGTCATCGAAAATTGGACCTCCAGATTAGACTACGACCGTGCCAGCCGTGGCGGTCATATGCCAGAAATCATATTTAAATTATAACGCAAGAAGATTATCTTTCGAATGAAGTAAATTTCATGTCAATTTAAAAAAATTACCTTTGTTTTATTCCATTTAAAAGTTCTACACCTCTAAAAAAAAAACACCCTTTACTTAGTCCAGTTAACGAATGTCCAACTTAATGATAATGAGCAGAAATTGCCTTTAGCACTTTGTTTGAGCCTTAGTCTGCTGGTAAACATAGCAGTAGTTCTATTGAAAATGTGCGCGTTCAACGCATATCTGAGTTTTCAGAATTCTGAATTTTTGGAGCTGGCCAATCAGAAGCTCCAAAAAAATCAGAATTCTAAAAATTTAAATATATGCTCTGAACGCCCAATGATAGCGAAAAAGACACTGTTCGTATTTGAAGATTCTCAGTACATGAATCTTTTACAACGGGCCTGTGATAAGGCCGAATATAAATGAAAAACTATCGATTTTAAAAATGCATGATTTTTCAGTCTAAAAATAAATATAAAACCCATCTGTGATCTTTCGCATCTTTTGTAAATGAAAAAAAAACCGAGATTTGGGGTCGGGATCAAACGTATGCTGCTCCTTTCGGCCAATTTCATTCACTCGCCTCTTCACTTATTCCAAATATTGCATCAAAACTTTATTTTTTTAACAATTTTTTCACAGTGCAACAAAAATGGTGGGGCACAAAACGTCTCGACTATGCTCTCTATTGTCCAGAAGGTCTCAGTAATTTTCCAGCTCATGCGCTTCCACATTTATTTCATGCCAGCTATTGGGAGAGTTCTGATGTCATTGCTTTTATTTTAAGACAGGTAAACTTCAAGTCTATCAATTTAATGCTCAATAATTTGTAACTTGTAACCCATTTCTAGATTGGTAAATTCGAAGGTCTGCCTTTGGTTGGCTTTGAAGATAAAGATAACTTGTCATTCCGTCCGGGTCAACCACGTGAGAAATGGATTAAAAAGCGTACATCTGTCAAACTGAAGAATGTTGCTGCAAATCACCGAGCCAACGATGTTATTGTTCAAGAAGGACGCGAACAAAGACTCACAGCTCGATTTATGTATGGTCCTTTGGATATGATCACTTTGGCTGGAGAAAAAGTCGACATTCATGTTATGAAAGATCCACCAGCCGGCGAATGGACATACCTCACAACAGAAATCACTGATAAAACCGGTCGAGTTGCATACTCAATTCCGGACGATAAATCATTTGGCTTTGGCATCTATCCCATCAAAATGGTCGTCCGTGGAGATCACACTTCGGTGGATTGTTACCTTGCTGTGGTGCCTTTACTAACCGAGTGTGTAGTTTTTAGTATTGATGGATCATTCACGGCATCGATGTCTGTAACTGGACGAGATCCAAAAGTTCGAGCAGGTGCAGTGGATGTGTGTCGTCATTGGCAGGAGCTTGGTTATTTGTTGATTTATATTACCGGCCGACCGGATATGCAACAACAGCGTGTGGTCTCTTGGTTGAGTCAACATAACTTCCCTCATGGATTAATCTCGTTTGCTGATGGACTTTTAACTGACCCGCTGGGTCATAAGACATCTTATTTGAATAATTTGGTACAAAATCATGGAATCTCTATTTGTGCTGCGTACGGAAGTAGTAAGGATATTACTGTTTACACAAATGTAGGACTGCGAGCAAGTCAGATTTTTATTGTTGGCAAGGTATGTTGATTATAATTTGCGTATGTACCTAAATGTTGTTATTCCCTTGGGGTGTTATTGTGTAGTGTGTACCTATCATAGAAAGAACCATTTTGTATTTTCAACTACCACAATTTCTGCCCCTTTTTGATGTGTAAACATCTATGCTGGCGGTAGAGTGAAAAAAAAAACGTGAACGTTCGTGTGCAACGTTACGTCGTGCAACGTTACGGTGTGCAACGTTACGATCTGCATACTATAATGGGTGCGTTCAGTGAAAAAAAATCTTAAGATCCCCTTCAAGCAAAAACAATACCGTTTTGGATCCGCCCACGTTGATGTTTACACATATTAACCGTGAATCTCGGCACTCACACAATTTTTTTTTTGCTAAATTTATTAGAATTCCTAAAACTTTCTGGACATCGTCTTATTAATAAACGCGTTCCAAGAGTTGTCCAAACATGCCCTCATATACCCATCGACATCCCTGTAATATTTAAATTTCGTGATCTTTTGAATGCGTTCAGAAAACATGTAATTCATTTCCCTTTGTTCATTGAACGCACAACCTACCCACTTTAGAATCGGTTTGGACAACCAATCGCAGTGCCTTAGTTAGACAATCGATAGAAAATGTTTATAAATAACATTTTGTAGTTGGACAGATGGCTAAACTTACACATACTTTAGAATATGTGTATAAATAAGTCTATTCATTTTTATTTAATTTTCCATAATTTTTTTCCAGGTAAGCAAAAAGCTTCAAGGCACTGCTACAGTTCTCTCCGATGGCTACGCAGCTCATTTAAGCTCTCTTATGGCTGTCGGTGGATCAAGGCCTGCTCAAGGCAATGCCAGAATGGTTATACCCCGTGGCTGTTTCAATTTACCTGGACAAGTAACAAATCCTCGCCGAAGGAGGTAATTTTTATTTTTCAATATTTATGTAATTTATAAATTGGTGTGTTATTTTATTCTTAGTTTTTGTTTTTGGTTTTCATGTGAATTTGATACAAAAAAGAGAATTGGTTTTTCTTTTCAATATTGTGTGAATTTTTGAAATTTGTTTGTATTGTCGAATTATTTTATTTTTTTTTTTTTTAATTAAAAGCACCACCTTAGCGTTATTTTGATTAGAATAAATTTAAAATCAATAATTGAGTTTTTAAATATGATAAACCCTTTACAATCAATTGAGGAAAATTCAATAAAATCCAAATTACTATAAGGTTTTATAACCTTTTCTATTTTAAAATAAACTTCTTTTTAAAATTAAAATATTTTATAAAGTTTAATATTTTTTTAAAATTTAACATTTTTTGTTAATTCAAAAAAACTGATTTTCTTTAAAAATAGCGTAAATAAAAAACCTTCTTTATCTCATTTTAATTTCAATAATATTATGCAGATTTTATAGACAAAAACTATTATTTTTTTTCTAAAATTTCTATTTTAATTCAAAATAACGCTTATTTTTTAATATATTTTTTATTTTAATTTAGAAAGAAATAGTTAAAAAAAAAAAAAAATCGTGTGTTTTTCTTATAATTTTTGATGTTGGATTTTCTTTTATTTTTTGTTTCTTCTTTTTTGCTTTGAAATCACAATTTTAGGTTGCATGAACCGGAAGCTTAACATAATTAAGAGGCAATGAATATGAATATTTGTAGTGAATAACCAAAAATAACAAAACAAATAAAAACGTTTGTCGAACAAAATATAACAAAAACAAAAAAAAAAACAACAAAAGTCCAAAAATCGATATTTTCTTACAGCAAAGATAAATTACTATCGTCGCCGAGTCGTAGTGGGTACCTGAAGCGTAAGACGTACTTTAGTAACGTTTAAATGAAATTTGTATTGGCAATGAACAATGAATTTTGAAAAAAAAAAAATATGATATTTTGAAAACAAAATGATGTGGATTTTTTTGGATGCAAAATTGTGCTAAGAAAATAAGAGAAATATATATGAAACTCTGTATATGAAAATGGAAAACAAAATATAACGAAAACAAAACAAAGTCGTAACTTATCGTTAATCGTCACGCGGTAAGTATTTTCATGTTTGTATAAATTTGTTCTTCTTTTAACATTATTAACCTACTACTATGTACTATGTTTGAGTGATAAGACCGGACACACAAATTTAGTCTAGCTTAGTCGAGGGTAAGGTTCTTTTTAAGTGTAGAGAGACTAATAATAGTAAAGTAGTGACAAACAGTCATCCCTAAACCCTCTCAGTCGTCGTATTTATTAGATTTCCTTAAAAATTGTTTTTATAAACGTTGTCTAACTTTAGACAGGCTTCCAAGTTATAAAAACACATTTTTAATTTGTATGGTGGAGTTCGTAAAAGTAAAACTTCGGCAACACTCCCACATTAAAGAAATTTAGAATAGAAGGGTTAATGTTTGCTCTCAGCAATAAAAATTAAAATAGTACCTACCATTTTATTGGAATTTTTATAAGCAGCATGTTAACTTCATCAACTTCATCAATTTTTTTCGACAGAAGCTTTAAAAATTGAGAATTCTTAAACTTCAGATGTAAAACTTGATGCGTTGAATGTGCCCATTGTGGTCTCTGATATGTGAAAATTAACTAGCTGAATTATAATAGACAAGTAGGGAAATATATAATTTAATTTTTTTTTTGTTAACTTAAACGCAAACTGTAAACAAAACCGGACTCATGGTATGTGATTTTGTATGTGAGGAGTAGGATTTTGAAGTTCTGTACAGAAAAGTGGTTCAATGCGTTTGTTAATTTTTATTTGTAAGTTTCTCTATTTTTAAGAATTTTGTTCTCACTTCGGTGTTTTGACATGTTTTTAAACATTTTGCTGAAAAAAGATACCAAACAGACCTTATATGTCAAGAAATGTAAACATACCTATAGAAAATTAATTTCTTTTTCAGAAGGGAGGGGGTTTCATTTTAGAGTTTCTTAAAGCTGGATTTACATCTTCGTTGTTCATTCAGTGAACGTTGTTCGCTGTTCGTTCTTCCTAAAAAAACAACGAACAACGAAGAAGCATCTAGATTATTCCGTTTTTATATTCAGTTCGTTATTTACAGCAAAATGGCGGCGCTTTTAACATTGAACAAAAAAGAAAAGATCCTGCTGGACGAAGAGTTGGTTACTTAAATGTACACTAGAATTAATCTTTCGTAACTTAGCTACGGAAAGTTATATTTCTTAAATTGTTTCACAATTTTCTATATGTAAAATTATAAAGTAATAATAAGAAAAACGTGGAGAGTGTCCCAATTCATTGCACGGCACTGAAAAAGAATGTTCGATTAAATAATTTTCGCATTTACACTCACGTTGTTCGTTGTTCGCGTAATATCGAACACCGAAAATTCAAAGCCACTTTGAATTAATTCGTTCTTCATTCGGTGTTCATTCGGTGTTAGGATTTAGACCTTCGTTGTTCCGCGTACGACCAACAACGAAAAACGTACACGGACGATAAAACCGAAGGTCTAAATCCAGCTTAACGCAGACTTTAAAATTGTGAAGTTCTGTCAGGTGATAGGGACATTTCCGAATCTGTCAACGTCAAAAATGACAGCCATATTTTTGAGGAAACTGACATTTACGAAATTGCAAGGCGAAAATAAAACCCCGTTTTTTAATGTTTATTTATATATGTTTGTTTATATATATATAGGTGTCCAACAGTGGATCACTTTTTACTTTTTGCGACATTGAGCTCGTATTTAAAATAGTAGCCATGTAATTTTTTTCCCATAGATTTTTCAATGTCCTATATTTAATTTAAGCACAAAATTTCAAGGAATTTTTAATTTTGAGATAGTGAAACAATTATTTGAAAATCATTCCATGTTATCATGTGTACACAATGAATCAGTGCCTAGTACACAGTGAATCAGAGATAAGATCAATGTATTGAATAAAAAAATTGTTTTTTTTTTTTCAAGGCGTGTTTATATTTATCTATCCACAAGCATATTATTTAAGAACAAACAAAAAAAAACGAAAATATAAATTTTTCAAGTATGATAAAAAAAATTAATAAATAACTTAACAGTTCTAGTCAGTAAAAAAAATCACAAAACTTTACGTTACGTTAAAATAAAAGAAAACTGGTAATACACTTGCTTATAATTGCTATTAGCGAACATCCATATTTGAAAAGTTAACATATAATACAAAAATTGAAATTCCGGAGCCTGGATCAGTGATTCACTGTCTACCACTTGTATTTGATTCACTGTGTACCATGTTATCATTTCACAAAAATATGTTAATAATTGTTAAGTAACCAGAAGTACAAATATTAAACTCAATTGAAGTTACAACCCAAGCTTTTTAAATAAGATCAAAAACAAAATAGAAAAAAAAATTACTTACTTATGGTGAAAACACAAACACGCGAGGACAACCTACTTCGACAACGGGATCGCGCAGGCTGATGGTTTGATGAGAGGGGAAGTAAAAATGTTGTGTTCTTTTCTCTTTTTCAGATTCATTTTGAAATAAAAAGTGACATTGTGAAAGCAAGTGATTCACTGTGTACCCTGATTCACTGTTGACACCTTTACTACATATTGCGTTTTCATTACAGTCGAAATGAGGAAAATTTCTCATTTTACAGAAAAAGTATTTTCATTTCAAAATTTGTTAGTTTAGTTTGACAGCTGCTAAGCACTTTTTTTTATTGTTTTCTCTTTGGTTTCTATTTTTTTTTTTTAAATCGAGTTTTGACATTTTCAATGGATTCCACTTGAGTGGATAAGAAATGAGAAGATTTGGAAACGAATTTGGAAATTTTTAACGAAATTACCTACCTCATTTGCCCTAATGAAAACGTAGTATTTCAGAAGTTTTTAAATAACCTCACATGTAGTGAAAAAAAACTTGCAATTTCAGATAAGTATAATCAATTTTGAGATCGGATTAATTTGTTCTGTTTAAGCTGTCTGCATAGGTACATTTCTTCCAGGTTTTAAATATTTGAAGTCCCTCCTCAACTGGGAAACACAAATAAGTTTGTATATCGCTTAGACAATAATTGTTAAGGAGTTACAGCAAAATTTGATTAAAAGTTTGTGTGTGTTTGAGTGTAATATTTAACATTTGATTTAAATGTTTACTTCTTAAATTATTTGTTTACTATATATTTACTAATTATTTTATTTTATACAATAATACAGGTACCTGGTTAAGAAGACTGTTTCCTCCTGTTGTTTGATGGTGTTTCAAACTACCTAAAATTTTATTGATATTACCAAACACAGATGTAAGAACAGAATAAAAAATAATGTCATACAAAAAAAAAAAACAGTATAGTAGAATATATATTTATAAAGCTTGAGATTAAAATAAAAAAAATATAAATTTAAAGTTGTAATGTCGTTTTTGTGTATATTTACATTTAAAAAAAAAGTAGATCCTTGGCAAGAAAATGAAAATATTTGCTCATATTATTTGTAAAAAAAAAAAACTTGGAATCTAAACTAGGAAATTTCAAAACTTATGAAAAAATTTTCAAAGCAATTTATTTAAAGAATTAACTTTACTATTTCAATAAAAATAAAACAAAATAATCACTCTGTGGTGTATTTTAAATTGGTGTCCTGTAGTTAATTATAAAATTAAATAAAAAAAAAAAATGATTGATATACAAATTGTAATAAAATTAAATCAAATCAATAATTAGATGAAATTAAATTCCTTGCTTATACATGTTTGCTTGTTTATTTGTTTAAATTGGAATTTGTAATCTTAACAAAAATCATAAGTTATCTATCTTTTTATATTATATCATTTAGTAAACATTCTACATTCGTATTATTTGCACTGTGATTATCGAAATTATTTATTTGTAAATAAGGTATACATGTTATAAAGAAAACATACTTATATAATGTCAAAATTAAAAAAAAATTTACTTAAAAAAAAAAAAAAAAAAGATCAAAATATATATTTAAAAAAAAAAACTTGTTAATTGTATTGAAAATTATCGATCAAACCAAAACATATAAAGTTAGTTTAAACAGAAAATAAAAACTACTGGCAACAAAAAAAAACAAGCTATGAAATAACTATAAGGATTATATTTTTCTACGTTTCTAAAAAGAAAAAGTTAAGTATTTTATGCAGAAACAAATCGTTCATTCAGATAAATATTATTCAAAAATAAACAAAACGCAAAATTAATTAAAAGAAATACGATTTAATTTTTTAACTACAGTTAAAAATAAATAATTTTTGTTTTTCTTCAAGAAAAAAAAAAATATAGTACGCAAAAACAATGATAAGTCTATTTCTTTTTTAATGCAGCTTATCTTTTTTTCCGACAATAGTAAAGGGTAATTTTTTTAGACGAGTGGTTTTCAAGAAGAAATAAAACGCATATAATTCAATGTTATGGTCAAGAATTTAGCTTTATCATAAAGATTAGGGTTTGCCATTATGTTTTAAAAATGGTTTCGGGCAAGTGGCTGCCGCGGCTGGATCGAATAAATTCCAGCCGAGAGACCCAATTTTCGACTACTTTTGGCAGCGATTGGGGCCGTATATGTCAGCAATAACGCGCCGAATATTCTCTTCCAAGGCGTCAATCGTCTCGGGCTTATCTGCGTAGACAAGCGACTTCACATAACCCCACAAAAAATAGTCCAGCGGTGTTAAATCGCACGATCTTGGAAACCACGCCACAGGCCCAAGACGCGAGATAATGCGCTAACCAAAAGTTTCCTTCAATAAATTGATTGTTTCGTTAGCTGTATGACATGTAGCGCCGTCTTGTTGGAACCCAGGGTCGTCCACATCAACATCCTCCAATTCAAGCACGAAAAAGTCATTAATCATTGCTCTATAGCGTTCCCCATTGACTGTAACATTATGGCATTTTTGAAGAAATATGGACTAATGATTCCCTCTGCCCATAGAGCACGCACACCAAACAGTGACTTTTTGAGGATGTAACGGCGTCTCAACAATGGCTTGTGGATTATGATCACTCCAAATACGACAATTTTGTTTATTAACGTAACCATTCAACCAAAAATGAGCTTCATCGAATATTGGACGCAGTTCGCGATGCGTCGCGCGACCCGAAGCATTATTTTGGTAATAAATTTGCACGATTTGCAAACGTTGTTCAGGAGTAAATTAATTCATTATGAAATAGAAAACCAAACTGAGCATAAATCAAGTGACAGCTGTCAAAAAGACCAACTCCGGAAAAAGTATTGCCAGATTGAAAACCACACGTCTAAAAAAACACCCTATATAAGCCCCACCTATTCTACACCCCGATCGGACACAATCATCCCGATTATGGAATTCGCAATAGTGAAAATAGAGAAAATAGCACTGTGAATCACGTATTGCGGATTCCATAATCGCCGTGCATAGTTAAAATTGCAATTTGTTATAATTAAATTTGTTATATAATTTTAAATTTGGTCTGTTCATGCTCTGGTTCAGTTAACTAGGTTTGCTTTACTTAGTTCCATAGTGGTCGGAAACTTTCATATCACCGAATCCCATCTTAATGGCAATTTGATGGATTCTGTAATATTTTTTTTTCAGGATTCGTAATAAGTTTCCGATTACGATGGAATTAAGGGTAGGGCCGAAAGGGCTCATTACTACACTGCGAGATAGTGTGGAAGGACTGTCAACCCTACTGAGGAAAATTCATGATCAAAATTTACATTTAAAAAATTCACGGGAAAAATACTACAATATGGTAGTATCTTCCTTAAACCTTTTGGTCGGCCGCAAAAGAAAACCTCGTAACTCTCATAGTTTAATGTTAGTACCTACATTAAATAGATGTAATCTCATGGCAACCACAGCCGCCTTTCAAATAAAATAATTGTATTATTATTTAAATCAAATTTTATAGGAAAGACGAAAATGTCTCACAGAGGTTTTCTTTGTATTTTCTTCGTCGTGGTACCGAGATTTGACAGAGAAATCGTATATTCACAATTTAAATGCTGGTGTGCCCCAAGGCTCCATTCCAACTTTATTTTTTTTTTTTTTTGTTCATCAACGATCTCTTGTTCAAAACTTAAACTTCTAATGCACTAAAATGTCTTGTTGAAGGCAACACTCTCACATTTTTCAAATTCGTTTCCAAAATCACATCCCTAATCTTCGGATGCGAAACTTTAATGGAAGGGTATGATAAGCTTATGAGATATTTTCAACGATGTTGAAATTTGGTGCTTCAAAAACACAACCCTCCTGGAAAAATGGCCGGTTTTGCCAAGTTTAGTCAATGTCACCTTATGATAGCGGATAGCTTATCGGATATGGTAAGTGGAAAGTCCCAGGATCGAATCTAAAACAAAACACGTTTTTTGTATGTATCTCGAGTAATCCTTGCTATAACCCCTTATAAACTGTGAGGACCTCATTAAAAACTAGATAATTTTTCCAAATGTGGAATTTACTCTACCAAACTTACAAAAGAATCACTTCAATAGAATAAGAATAAAAACACCACTTACGTCAGTATTTTGAATATTATTTGAAGCGATCAATGTCTGGATTAATTATGAAAATTATTTGTCAGACGCATCCTTTTGCCACTTTAAATTTTAAATTGAATTTGAATTTCTAAATTCTATCGAGTGCAAAAAAAAAAATAGTTCTCTATTACTTCCGGGTTTGCAAATAGATTTTCAACTTACCTGCACCTTGTTAACTTTAAGAAATTCAATAAATTCCTTCTAATACAGCATTGGTATACATACATAAAAGTCGCTGTCAGGCAATATTTCGATACAAAAAAGCAAATTAAAAAAAAGAAAGTGGCTTTTTAAAATATTGTTTAAATGTTCTCTTAAAACTAGAAAACAATTATCTATCTTGTCTTCTTATCACTCCATGTATCCTCAATCCTTACAAAAAAAAAAAAAAAAAACCAAATTCAAATCCCAGATGGAAACAATATTAAAAATTTAAAAAGAAAACAATAAATCCCACCAGAACAATTGAAAACAAAATTAAAGAAAATAAGTACAAACAAAAAATATAAAATAACCAATATTTTCTTACAAAATATCAATAAAAAAAAAACAAGAAATAAATATTTTTTTAACCACATACAAATTTTCGTAAGTTCAATCCAAATTTTTCCTAAAACCGAATTAAATAAAAAGGTTTCTTTTCTTACCGAGAAAAATTAATACCTAGCTACCTATAATAAATTTCAACTACTTTTAACAACCCTGATGTATTTTTACAAAATATTTCCTTCCTCATTCTTTTAAATAGAAAACCGCAATCAGTTTCGAATGCATTCTTATTGCGTTATTTTTTTTTTCTTGATTTTACGAATAATAGAAAAATGGAGCCGTGTCATTTCTTTCGGTTTCCTGGAAGTTTCATTAATAATAATTTTTGCTGGTATTCATTTCCAAAATTGATTTTTTCAAAAGATTGCATTCTTTGAATCTACTCTGTTTCATACCTTGAAAAAAACTATAAATATCAGAAAACCACTTGTTTTTGGTTTGAAAAGAACAACACATTTATCATTGCATTAAATAACACATGTATTAAGAAATACAAAGAAATAAATATTATTTATAAATAAATAAAAAAAAAACCAACAATAAAACAAAACAAACTTGTTGCATTACGACAATCTACAATGATTGAGTGCTTATAACAAACCGAATAAAAAATGTAAATTTGATGGAAGTTAATAAAACAAAAGCTATAAAAAAAATACATATATTTATTTACATAAAAATTAACCTACAGAGTATATTTTTATTTGAAAAATGTGAAAATTAAAAATTAAAAATTAAAAAAACACTATAACCATAACTAGAATCTCAAAATATAGTTACTACCTATGCGTTAGAAAAAAAAAAATATAATTATTATTTTGTATAAAAACAAATATTTTGATTTAAGAACTTTTACTAACTAAACTTTGGCTATAGTATTAGTTATATTTAATGTCAATGTTTGTTAAATTCGTAACACAAAACAAAGAAAACAAAATAAAAAAAATGAGTGTTAATCTAAAGTGTAATTATTTTATTCCTATTAGTGACCTCCAATTACTTGAACTTGTATGTTTTTTTTTATGAAAATAATATACATACATATAATAAATATATTTATGTAATGCCTATCTATTGATATTAATGTTATTCTGACATAAGTTACTGTTGTGACTTATTAATAAAACAAAAAAAAAAAGAAATAGATCATTATAAATATGTAAAAGAATGCATTATATATTTAAATGGTAAATAAATGTGAATAACACAAATTTTGTTGTTTTTAATGGAATATTTTATGGACGATATCAAAAACAGACTGAAGAATAAAATTAAAAAATAAATTGCTTGTCAGCAAGTTGAGGTGACGCACGACGGAAGTATGTTACATGCCGCCTCCACTGATGGGCATCAACAATGTCCAAAATCACAACCACAATCCAATCCCAAATCTGACTTGTATGGATAATAGCCGTGTTTTTTTGGTAATTTTATAGCCAGCGCAGTAAAATTTCCCTTGGCAAACAAAAACAAAAAGTGTCGATAAATTAGCCAGTAAAAGAGTGGATATACATAGTTAGAAGTTTGAAGATGGAGATGGCGCTCTTCAAAAGTATTCATGACTTGAACCTTAATGTTGTTTTCCACTCACAAAGTGGATGTGATCTATGATATTTGTAGTTTGGTGGAGACAAAATGGATGTGATCTATGATATTTGTAGCGAACACTGCCAAAAGTTGCTAAATCGATTTATTAACACAGCCAAGGCGTTTTATTGGTACTTGATTATTGCGCTAGCTATAAATTACCAATACCACAGCTAATAATGTCACCACATGACATCAATTTTCGTGCCTCCATTGCTTTTTTTCTAGTCATGTTCATAATCCGAGCATCGTTCATGTGCAGTGGAGGCGGCATATTAGAAGAATCTCCCATTTCCGCCTAGAAATAAAACTAGGTGTGAACTTTTGAACAGCCCTGGGGCAGTTATGGACACACCTTAAAAAATCGCATTTTAAGTAACCTTTTTTTATTCAATAATAATAAATAATTTCAAAACATAACATTAATTATAACAAGAAAACAAAACTGTCTTTAACATTTCTGAATAGATTTGGACTTGTCCAAATATGCCCTTTGTTTACTGTCCAAAAGTGCTCCAAGGAGGCCTACAAATTAAAAATTTAATATTTTTTTTGTTTAAAACAATGTTAAACACTAAAATAATTGTTAAATAATATGACAAAACAAATTTCATTTAAATTTAAAAATAGGAAGCGTTTAATGAAAGACCCTGTATTTGCTGGAAGTCAGGGTGTTAGAGCCTGGAAATTTTGACAGACTTCACGTGGTACCCTTTAAGTTAAAAAATGAACCACCTGAGTTAATTTAAGTACTATATTAATCAAAATACCACTCATTATGCAGTCAGAGACGTTTAAAGCCACCGATTACAATCGATAAACCTACGTAGTTTCTTTTTTTTTATGAAATCGTTTAGCGACTTCTTTAAAGTCTGTCACCCACAACCATAATCAGAAAGTATAGTCGTATTTTATTCGGCCCTATCGAGGTAACCGTCGGAGCGGAATTCCCTCCGATTTCCTACAAATCGGAGACATTTTGCTTCAAGGTAGTTCTCCGATCAGCTGATCGGAAATTCTGTAAGACGAAATTAAACGCATGCCATTTGTTTGCGATGCTTTGCGATGAAGTACTTCTAATGGTTTTTTTTTTTTGGCAGATACAAACGAAATTTTTTCCGAAGTCCTCCGACAAGTTCTTGTTGCGGAAAGTGTTTTCTTTTTAAAGAAATAGTTAATTAAAATGTAAGTTATAAAGAAATAAAATTTATTTACGTTAACTTGTGGACTTTTTGCTTCCAGGCAGAACGAAAAAAACAAGTTCACAACAATATGAGCGGTTGGTGAGTTCTCTGAGTGAATATCCCGATATTGCACAAAATTACACCAAAAGGACACCAGAAATTGTGGTTGTCTTTTGGGAAGATCTGGCCAATTGGCTGAATTCATTGGGACCATGACAAAGGGATGTTGGTGGATGGAAAAAAATGTGATTAAAGTTTTTTTTTTTGTCCAATTTATTCTTTTTTTGACACTTCAAATGGAAACAAAAAACATATGTTTGGAAATAGGGAGAGGACTTTATTGATAGTTTTGAATTAAAAATCGGTACATCTTATTGCATTTCTTAAGAACGCTAGCGCATTACAATTGAAAAAATTACTTTTTATAAACAATAAATTACACTCTGCACCGATTTTTCATGGTTTAAAACGCTTATGGTGTTTATTTTGTAAAAAGTTATCGAAAATATATTGCATTTTCGATAAATCGGTTAATTTGCACATCTGCGCCTGAAATATACATCCATCTCAAGGCGTCGTCGCATTTCTGTAAAATTTCTTCCGATGAAAGCTACTTCGAACCGAAATTGAATTTCCGACGAAGGATGCGTTGTGGAGAAAATTCCACTCCGACAGTTACCTATATAGGGCCGATTATCGTCGATAATCCATATAAATCATTTCATGAAAATTAAACACTGTTAGTGACAAAGCTGTGTTGTATAGCTGCTATCTCTTTTTTCCTTACGTTTATTTATTGTTCATTTATTCGGTGTCTTTTTTCTTTACACTTCAGTGCAAAGCTTTGCAAAGCTGAGAAGCAAGAGCAAAAACTAAACTTTTGATTCATGAAACGTGATCCCGATAGAGAGCAGGATTTCGTGTTACTGTTGCAATGCATGTAAACGGTTTTCCAATAAGAGGTGTTATTTTGAATAGCCCGCTATTTCGGTAGCTGTCACTTTTGAAGCTGTCATTTTTTGACATTTGACAAGTAGAAACTACGCCATTAATAAAAATGGAACGATACACGCTTCAACAACGCATTGAAATTATTAAAATTCTCTATAAAAATGGTGAAAATTTGGAAGAGACGGTTCGTAAAACTAAAACATTTTTGGGTCGTCGTGAAGCACCTTGTCGGACCGCAATACAGAAATTGGTGGACAAATTCGAGCTGTTGGGACAAGTTAGTGATGTGAAGAATAAAACCCGTGCACGTCGCTCAAGAACAACTGAGAATATTGCTGTTGTAGCCCAAAGTGTTGAAGAAAACCCAGGTTTGTCCATTCCTCGTCGTTCTTTGGAATTAGGCATTCCACAAACGTCATTACACCGTATTTTGCATAAAGACTTGGGTCTTAAGGCTTGTAAAGTTCAGTTAACACAAGAACTCAAGCCGGCTGATCATCAACAACGTCGTGTCTTTGCTGATTGGGTCCTTGAAATGCATGAAAATGATCCGGAATTTCATCGAAAAATCATTGACTGATGAGGCCCATTTCCAACTCGGAGGCTACGTCAACAAGCAAAATTGTCGCATCTGGGGCTCGGAAAACCCAAGAGTTATTGTTGAAAAGCCTCTCCATCCTCAACGCGTGACTGTTTGGTGCGGTTTATGGTCCGGCGGGGTCATTGGACCTTACTTTTTCGAAAATGAGGCTGGAGCAACAGTTACGGTCAATGGATTGCGCTATCGAGAGATGATTAATGATTTTTTATGGCCAGAATTGGATGGTATTGATCTGGACAACGTTTACTTTCAATAAGACAGCGCTACATGCCACACAAGCAATGAAACCATCGCTCTTTTACGGGAAAAGTTTCCGGACCGTGTTATCTCTCGAAGAGGTGATCACAATTGGCCACCGAGATCTTGTGATTTAACACCTTGCGACTTCTTCCTTTGGGGCCACGTGAAAGATAAGGTCTACGCCAACAGCCCAGCGTCGATTCAAGACCTCAAAGATGGAATTCGTGAGGCTATCGAGGACATAGGGCAGCCACTTTGCGATTTGGTTATGGAAAATTTCATGAAAAGGATATTGTCCTGTAAGCGTGGTCGTGCCGGCCATTTGGCTGATGTTGTGTTCCATTATTAACGGCATACCTTCCTCTTTATAATGAAATAAACATCCGATCATTTATTTAAAAAAATGCCATTTTTCTTTGAATATCAAAATAACATATCTAATTGGAAAACCCTTTATTTTGATGATCTAAATGGATCATCTCTGATATAGTAAAAAACGGCTTGTGAATCAAACAGTTTGAGATGTGATAAAGGAACAATTTCGAGCCATACACTCAATATTAGTTCCCTTAGTTTTCATTCCAAAAGTACCAATTTTAGTGCCATTCTATTTTTTTATGAACTTTGGACTTAGATCGGTAGAAATTAACATTTTTGGGAAGTAGATAAACGAGCAGATGTATTATTTTGGAGAGTTGCGGCATCTCTTCCGTAACTACCGAACCTACTCGTATTTATAAAAAAATTAAAGAAAAATTCACGTTAAGAAGTTTTAATTTTTTTTTAATATGCAGTGAATTTATTACAAAAAGTGTTAATTTGAAAAAATAATTTAGTTACTTTAATAAAACGGTTTTAAAATATTTGGAAAAAAAATTCTCAAAAATAACTTCCAATGCTCTGCAGCAAAAACTGTCATTGCCAACATCCATCCAATAATCAAACAATTCCAAGCGAACGACAAATGATATACAGTCAGAGGTATTGGTAGTTTCTGAGGTTTTTCACCAGACTTATCCACTTCAAATCCAGCCGCGATGGCTTGAACAATAGCATCACTATCCCATTTCCCTATCAAACCTGTGTCCATAACTTCAATGACAAAATCACTTAAGATCTCTGTGAACGGTGAATGTGGAGCTAGCAGAAATCCCAAATGCAAATCCACTAGACCATCTCGTGTCGAACGAAATAATGGCTTGGCAAAGTAAGTCTGCAGCCCGATTAGGAATTCTCCTCTATCCGAACCGACGCCATACGCATAACTTGTATTTCGCATCGAATTCATTTCGGTTATGTAAGTTGGGTAATCGACGGAAGCAACAATTTTTTCAAAACCCTCCGGATGCAAATCCTGGTGTGATATCAAAGCCCATTCATAGTAAGGAATCATCACGCTCACATTGTTGTCAATCAAATCCTGAACTGTTTCGAATTGTTTGATCCTGATGAAAGCTGTGAGAAATGATGTCACATAAATGTTGTAGAGCTTGCCAAGGACAAAGGACAAAAACAGGACCTGGATATGAAAACAGTAATCGGAGGTTATGCGTTTCTCGGGAGAAAGATTTAACATTGCCAACATTGTTTGACTAAAGGAATTCCAATAATTCACTGGTAAATTCATATAGCTATTCTTAAGGACATCCGTTAGGATAATGTAGACAAAACTGATTCCAATCAATATCCATACCAATAGAGAGAATGGTTTTGTGAAGTATTCATTGGGATCCACGAAGCCATTTATGGGAACTATAATATTCCAGCTGACATATTTGACAGGATAACTGTAGTCGAGTCCTGGGGTAGGAGTGAATACATTCATACTTATATCGATATCATTGCTAATTGTTGCATTTATCACGCTCGGAATGGAAAGCCGTGTTGAATTACTGATAACGATTTCTTTATAAGTCGCATTGTGTCTTTGAAGAAACCTGACGAAAAGCTGCCCATAACTTCCGCCTACAGCTCGGTGTCCATGCTTGTCTTTATATGGAAACGCTCGAGGAATATCCCGCTGCAGAGAAGTACGAAATGTCAAGCCATTGAGGTCCTTCATGGCATCGGGCAAAAGTTCGTTATCGAGGACGATTTTTTGAATCTGATTATGAGCATATGGAAGGTAGGCATAACATGCATCGCCAGCGATTCCAAAGATCCTAGTAAATTGTCGGTCGTGGAAGAAGGTGAACCATGCTTGGAGGTCCTCCAAAGTAATTGTTAAAATAATGACAAACTTTCGGACATGAAGACGCCCAATTATTGAATCCAATATTAGAAAAAATTGATAATCCTTCTTGGGAGTCCTTAAAACGACTATTGCATTGTTCAATATTAAACCCTCCATACTCTTGGTGCTTATTGAAGTCGTCAAAATAGAAACAGGTATTTCAGAATGTTGTCTCATAAACAAAGTGAAGAAATCATCGTAATCATCGAATCCAATAAAACACACCATAGACGAATCACTTTGCTCGTAAATCCTTTTAACCAGTTCACTTAATGGAAAACTATTTGCACAAAAACTACAACTACAGAAAATTGCCCACCAAAGTGTTATGGAATTGACGAGGTACATTTTTTGACTAATTTCGCTCAATTATTTGGAAGCTATGTAGTTGTCACCAGATGGGCGCCGATTATTTGTTTTCCATATTAGTATTTACTTAAAATAATCACGGGGTGTTGGTGTATAATTATTATATTGTAAATATACATCCCCGATCTGATATGCAAATAGTGAAAGTTTAGTAACCTATTTGGCCGTCAGGGTTGGAGTAAGAATGGTTGGTTATTTTTGTTTGTCAAAGTGGAATTACATTTGGGTATAGGACCCTTATGCTACAGCCCAACCAGTTTTAATGGTGGAGAGACAAACAATCTCAATCAAAGTATTTTTCAATTAAGTGAACTTTGAATATATGAAAAAAGTTTTTAGTTATGCAAATCTTAGATTAGTACAATAATTCCAAAAAATATGCACGACTTTCTATATGTAAGCTAACAATGATGATGCATGATATAAATATATAACGAGTAAATATTAAAACAGTCAAAAGCACTAAAAAATTGATTTTTCGTTTGATTTTTTTTTTGTTTAAATGCATTATTGTTTAAATTATTGAGAAGCATCAGATTGCAAAATTATAACAAAATCGATTTAACCATGGCAAAGTTATACGCGAATAACCCAAAAATAAGACCATTTTCTCAAAAAATGTTGAATACCTAATTCCGTAATGTGAATTTTTTAAGAAAAATCTGAAATGCAATTTTTTTACAATTGACTTGGTTCTTACAGGTACGAATATTAATCAAAATCGTTAGAGCCGTTTTCGAGAAAATTTGAAGAAACCAAAATATTTGTATGGCAGCTACCCGTTCTAGATGAGCTTAAACAAAAAATCGAATTTCCCCTCTAGGGAATCACATAAAAATGCTCTGTACCAAATTTCATGCAAATCGGTCCACCCGTTTAGGCTCTAGCTCAAATTACAGTAGACGCAACGACGCACAGTGGTGCGAGAGCGGAAAAAAGTCTTTTGAAAAAGTCATATCTATCCTTTTAAAGTTTATGTTTAAGTACTCTTAGATAACCCGAGCGTATGATTTAAAAGTATTTTTTAACATATATATTGTACGCTCTGATTTACAAGCCCTCAAAGTTGAAAAATAATTTTACTCAAATCGCGAACCGTATTTTCAACAAATTTTGAGATGTTTTTTTCCGAAGTTCCTGTAGATAAATTCTCTAGCTTCTCAAATAATTTAATTGGTCTATTTTCGATTATCTAAAAATAAAAAAAAATATTGATTATTTATAAAAGATACCTTCTATAAGTAGCCTGAAGCTTTAGTACTAAGAAAAAATGCTTTTTTTTAAAACTTTTTGATTTAAAAAAACAGCTCCAAAAGATACCAAGAAAGTAAGTATGCCACCATATGCTCCATACATTCATGTTAAAGCACAGAAAAAATCAGCTGCAGATACGTGCAGATGTGGAAGTTATGCTCAAAAATGTTTCACTTAATCGGATTTCAAAAAACTCCGTCTTGACGGTGGTGTTTACCAAAAAGTTTGATTACTTCGGTATTAATTGTCAGAATGAACTAGTTAAGCCTATTATTTTAAGAAAAAATGTCAAACTTTATTTTAAAAATAAAACAAAATTAATACATTGACCCAGGGCTGAGAATTTCGATTTTTGCGAAACCATTTATTTCTGCCTGGAAAATTTTTCAACTTTCAACTCAATTTTCTTGAAATCAACACAAGAAAAATAATATAGTTTTATGAAATTTTGAATTATATGATAGAGCTTAATACAAAATAAAGAAAAGGATTAGGGATAATCTTTTATTTTTTTTTAATTTTTCGCTAAAAGTAGGGCAGGTAAAAATAAAAAAGGTGTTCTTTTTAAAGTTTTATTGCTTTGTTTTTGTTCTGTATTGCGTAATTTTTTATTACCTCTAAGTATTAGTAATGGCTTATTACAATAAAATCTCTTACTTAAATCTATATATATAAAATATATATAAATCCAACCATGACTTCAGAAATCACTGGAGTTAGGGAATCCCTAATTTGGCGGTTTGCTGTTATCCTTGAAGTAATAACGTCGAATGAAAAATTAGATTTCAAAAAATATGCACCTTACACGTGGGAAACTGCTGAACTGTTTGTTGAGAAATATAAATGGTACAATATGCCAGCAACCTTACATAAGGTTTTGATCCATGGAGAAGAAATAATTAAAAGCTGTGCATTTCCTGTTCGATCGCTCTCCGAGGAATCCCAAGAATGCCGAAATAAGGATTATAAAGCCTACCGCAGGTTTCATTCGAGAAAATGCAGCCGAATTGCGACGAATGAAGATGTGATGCATCATATACTCATATCCTCAGATCCAATAATAACAGGTTTAAGGCCACAGGCAAAAAAGAAAATACTTCCAATCAGCGCAGACGCAAAAAACCTCATTCTAGCATTATAAAATTACTACTTCATAATTGTTTTTTATTTATTTTTTTTTATGTATTTATCTATTTATTTATTTAATTTTATAATATACATAGTTAATAATAATATTTTATTCAAAATAAAAAGGTAAGATGTTACTAAAAAAAACTTTTATTTAAATATAACATCAAAACCCTCAAATTTTATAAAAATGTCAATAACTTTTTTTCTAACAATTTTTTCTTGACCAAATTTCGACCAAGCATGTATAAAACTAATCTTAACATGTTTGTCAAATTTCATTAAAATTCGTTTAATAGTTCAGATTTTACAGACTTTTTTCCGCTCTCCCATACAAACATCAAAACACTAAAATTTTAGAAAAAAAGTCAATAACTTTTTTACTAATGATTTTTTCTAAGCCAAATTTTGACAAAATGTGTATAAGACTAATTTAAAAATGCGAATCAAATTTCATCTTAATCCGTTAAACAGTTCAGATGTTACAGATTTTTTTTCCGCTCTCCCATACAAACATCAAATCCCTCAAATTTTAGAAAAATGTCAATAAGTTTGTTTCTAACTATTTTTTTTCAACCAAATTTTGACCAAATATGTATAAGACTAATGTAAACATGTTTGCCAAATTTCATTTAAATCCATTGAACCGTTCAGATAAAACAGACTTTTTTCCGCTCTCCCATACAAACCGAACCACTGTGCGACGCACCGACGCACAGACCGACGGACGGCATGACGAAATCCACTTTTTCGGACTTCTCTATTATCGTATAGTGTTAGTTTTGACTATAACCTCGAATTTTTTTCTATACGAAACCAATACTTGCCCTATAGAGCAAGTAAAAAGTTGAAAGAAACTGAAAAATGTATTCAAACAAATAAAAAATATAGCGTCAGAAAATTTTGTTCATTTTCTTTGAATCAGAGGTAGATAAAAGCAGAGGTAAATTTTAAAATTTTATTTTGTTTGATTTTTGAGTTTTTTTTTCTATGTCCTTATGATTAATTTGAGTATACCTACATTTAAATAAAGCGGAGTAAATCTTGGGAAATTTGTTTAAAAAAAATAACACAAGATTAAGATAAAATAATCAAATGGTTTTCAGTTAATCGGGTTTAACTGTTTGAATTTTACTTTTTCAATTCTAGAAAAATTATTTATTTTGCTGAACACTATTGAATTGTTCATCATTCTCGAAAATTCTGTTTCTTTTCTTTCACACATTAATTTTTACATTACAAAAATAGAACAAAAGATTTAAGAAATTAAAATATGTATAATGTATCTAGGCACTCACTTATTAACTGACGCCAATTTTTAAGGATTAAAGGCCATTAAAAGCTATTTTGAATCAATAATTCAACAAGTCCAATTCAACAAGTAATTTTAAGGTTAAGTGGGCTTTTACAAGTGCCCTTTATGAAATTCGGTCCCCATTTAATAAGATTTCGATGAATTTTAAGAAATGTCAATTTATAACAGTTTTAACAGTTTTTCGCCATTAAAAGTGGGCGTGCGTTAACGCGCTTCGCGCGACTTGAAATAAAAACTCTGGGTGCCTAAAGTATGCCCATCGGCGGAGGGCCCTGGCCCTGCGAGGCGACATAAACGGTACTTTTATAAACCAAAACTGTTATAATTGGCATATCTAGAGTCACTTCCATTAAAAATAGGAAATGTATCGACCTTACAAAATTTAATTCATTCAACCGCTTTTTTTTAACTTTTTATTGGCTACCTCCCTTAAGTAATTTAGTATTAATTTAAATTTAAAACCTTCTCCATAGCTAAAACGACAAAGTACGCTTTTTAAAAGGGTTTGTTTAGCCATAATGGATGTTTAAAAAGGCGTTTCTATTTACTGACTCTCAATTTTGTGGTCGCTTATGTTTTTGATAGGTATACCTGAAAGTGCAATACCTATATAAATATAACACGATCCGACAAAATTTAAACACGAAAGACTGATGGAAGCAGAATATGCTTTTCCGGATGATTTTGATTGACGAAATTGTTTCATAGTTAAATAGATAGATTAAACCTAATTTAGGGCTTAAATGCTAGGTAATCAGTCTCAATAACAATAAAACTCATTAGTATGTTTTTTTTTTAATGCATATTTAAATGTGTATTATCCATTACACTCCGCCACTGATAGGCGGTGGAAACCGTTGATTGCCATTGATATAACTTTTGACAGCTGGCGAAAGCCGTAGATAGACGGTGAGAACCGTTAATCGCCAGCGAAAGCCGTTGATAACCGGTGAAACCGTTGATTGATAGTGAAAACTGTTGATAGCCGGCGAAAGCCCTTGATAGGCAATGAAAGCCGTCGATCGCCAGTGAAAATTGTTGATAACAGGCGAAAGCCGTTGATAGCCGGTAAAAGCCGTTGATAGCCAGTGAAGAACGAGGCATGCCGATAGTCTGCAAGATCAGATGACATAGCCAGTGAAGACTATAGATAATCAACCGAATTGCTAAAAACTTTTATTACCCAGGACCTGACATCAGGAATCAAGAAGGGCAAGCAACATATACCGGAAGGCGATATAAGCACCAGCATCTGCACCAGACCAAATACCGTCTAGTTAAAATTAAATGTAAACCATTGTTAAACAAAACCATAAAGAAAGTTGAGAGAAACAAATAAAAGACCGTTAAACTAAAGCTTCTGTTCTTAATTTAGTTAGTACCTTCCCTGGAGGCCGGCGCGGCGAGCAAAACCTCAGCTTTAGACAACAAAGTACATCACATATGTTACTATTCAAAGTGAGCCATTTAAGTAATAGGAAGTGAATGAATAGAACATTTAATGGAGTTTGTAGGATAGCGAGCAGGTAATACTAATAAAAGACTTTCAATGGTATTTATAATCGCATTGCTAACTGAAGCACACCATATCCAACTCCAAAATCTTATTTATAAACATTTTCATTTGTTCATCTTAGACACCGAAATTGGTGTTCTAAACCAATTCTAAAGTGGGAACGTTCAATGTCTACAAAGTCAATCTAATGGCGAATTCCTTTCAACAAAGAAATCGAATTTTTTCTAAACAGAATAAAAAAAATCGATTCTTTTCTGTCAAAACAAATCTTGCGTTTTTAGCAAGATTTCACACTGATTTACACACACACTGTGAAGACTTGACATTTCTAATACGTCCAATTGAAAGTCGCGGATTTTTTGGAAGACGAGTTGTTTATTTTTTGGTTGCAACGAATTCTACATAATTTAAAAAAATATTCAACAATATATTCAGCCAATACAGCTATAAAAATAATTTATTGTGCGTTGTTCATTATCAAACACAAATTTGACAAAGTAACACAAATACAATCAAACCAAAAAAAATCGATTCTTTTACGAAACACGAATTCCTTTCAGTTGACAGAAAAAATTCGATTCTGTTTAGAAAAAATTCGATTTCTTTTTTGAAAGGAATTCGCCATAAAAAGATTGTAATGAGTGTTGAACGTACCCAGTGACATTTGATTGACAATTGTTCTTATCTGTCAATTTTTTGGAAAAAAAAATATTTCCAAAATTAAAAATGCCTTTTGCTGCTTTTGACCTTTTTCTCTTTGATTGATTTTGCATTTTTATTTCTGATTTGGATACCTGAATTGAAAATGTTTCTAATAGTTGAAACAGCTGTTTTATAATGTACACTCAAATTCATTAGTTCATTCCAGATTGACACAGGTATGTCAAAGAATATATGAGGGCGTATTTCGATAACAACCCTGGATAGTTAGACAACCTATGGCATCCGCTTATAAATATTGAGATGGCTAAAATATTAAGCCAATGACTAGCTGGACTGTCTAAGAGTGTTCTAAGAAAATCTTAAAATACGACTATTTGTTTCGATCTTGTTACCTTGAAAGTTTTTTAGATAAAAAAGAAGTGCCAACAGCTATTGAGAGCTGTATTTAAAGGCTTACATATAACATATAACATAACGAAATAGGATCATACGATCAGAGAAAACAAGCTATTAGGGCTGTTCTGATATTCGATCGAATCCGAAAACGGAAACGAAAATTGAATCCGTGCGGATTGAAAACGATTGTTCTAATTTCCAGTCGGATTTACTTTTAAGTTTTACCAACTTGATCAAAAAAACATTTTCGAAATCAGCTGTTATGTATGCAAGACCTGTCAAAAACGAAATTGTAATCCGCCAACAAAAGGATAACCGAATTTAAAACGTCAATTTGGTGGATTGTAGATCCCTTCGTTTTGTCGAATCCGCAAAACGTATTCGAATACGGAATTTGGAACAGAGAAAATTCGAAAACGTGAGGATATAGAATTCGAATGGAAATTAGAACAGCCGTGTCGGTTTCTATTTGCTTAAGCTTTATCGAATAAGATTAAACAACAGTCTGTTGAGCAAGTGCACATATACAATCACAAAGAAAAATTATTTATTGACTACAGAGAGTGTTCTTAATGATATTATTACCTTAAAAACGGTTTATTAAAATTCAGTTTTGATGGAGGGTGAATAAATTGGACCTAAAAGACAGTAAACAAAAAAGTACTAATGGCTAGCCAATTGACTGTGTTAGTTAACAGAATATAATAAAATTCACTGCACTAAGTTTAAGTGTAACTATTATTCAAAAGTTTTAGTCAATTAACTGCAGTCCTCACAACTCCGCTTATTCCTTTTGAAATACGAAAAACTTCTAATTTGATTTTAATATTTGGATCACCCTGTCCGATTTTTATTTTTTACAATTTTTATTAGTTTGACATCTGCTTGATTCATATTTTTAATGAAATATTTTCAACATTTTGAAAGAAATAAAAATTCTAAATGTTGGTAAATGTTGTAAGAAAACTGCAGTATAATAAATATAAGTTGTGTCTTTTAGAAGCTTTCCCTTTGGCAGATAGTTTTGAAGTTTCATAAAGGGCTTAGAAAGTATATATATGTTTACCAGAACTAATCATTAATCAAGATCTATAATCATTAATTTTTTTATTTCTATTTAAATGTTTTTTTTTTATTCAAATCAAATTTTTAGTATAATTGCAATGAAATCATAATCGATATATGTTTTCAATGAAACGCACTCAGGTAGAATAAGTTCATTGCATTTAATTCAATTCATTTTAATGTATCTTGCATACACCCCGTACTGCTTCATTTGGAACCATAAACCATTTCATTCTTCTTATTCATCGGACAGGTTCTCTTCATCTTCAGTCAGTATTTTCCTTCCAATTCGGTGTTTGGTGAGAATTTTGATAGGTATTAAACCATCGTCATTCATTTTCCAATAGTTGATTCTCCTGATGCACGGCGGAATTTTGTCTATTATTATCCTTTAGCACCATGCAGAATTAAAATCCTCAACAACTTAATTACATTTAAATTCATAGTTTCGTCAGAAAATCGAAAAAAATCGATTAAACTTCCAAAATTTAAGTTTTTAAAGGCTTTATATTAAAAAATATGCAAGATTTTGAAAAAAAGTATTTAATATAAATTGTTGCAAATCTTATTTTTTGAATATTTCTTGTAGTAATTTTTTTTGTCTCTTAAACTAATATCTAACGAAATAATGGCATTAACACTTAAAATTCACCAAATTCAATATGGCGGCCACCCCTTATAAAAAATGAGGGGGGAAAACTAAGTGGGAGTATTCTGGTTGTACCTCCTATACCTGCAATTAAAATTTCATTGGACTCCGATTTAACTCAAACCTACTATCATATTTAAAGAGTTTGTATCTCTTGAAAACCATCCATATCTCTCTCCATCTCTTCTATTGTTCTATTCCCTCCTTTTTGGTCTATTTTTCTCTTTCCAGCTCTAGTAATATTTGGTAAAGCCATGAGCGCCACCAAAATGAACATGTATTCAATTTTAAAATGTGTATGACGGCAATCATCCCACGCAGAGTGTAGAATTAAGTTTCGATATCAAACTGTTATCAACTGTTATTAACGTTCATTAAAAAATATGACATATGACTTAATAGTAGTTATTTAAAACCCTGTGCAAATGCAAAAGGACAAAACATACGATTCGCATTATTTTTTGTTCTTATCCCAAAGTATGTTGTTGCATAAAGTCGTTGTCTTGTCACTGCTCTATGGCATTATTACCGGACAAATTTGTCATCTACGGGAAATCATTTACCGAATTCATAAGGATTTCAATACCGAAACAATCTGCTTAGTTGGCTTCGAAAGCTCAATTTTAAGTTATTTACTCCAAAAACCACTCGGTATTCCATTGGAAATTCTTACTTCCACTCCTGCACCAAGTGATGAAGACTATAGAAGCATTATACTTGTGGTTCAGGTGTCGAGAAATTTTTCAAGTTTTCATCATTTCGTGAATAAAATTATAAATCGGGAATTTGTGGTAATTTATGGAAATAGTCTTGCGGAACTTCATCAGTACTTTTCCGTCTTTTGGGAAAAGCATTTCACAAGAATTTTTGGAGTTGCTGCCAACAGCACTTATGCATACCTTCCCTTTGCCGATAATCCAATTCAAGAGTTATTGTCGACTACAAATGCGCTACCCGATTCGCTTAAGGACTTGAATGGCTTTGCTTTACGAATAACTGCACAATGGGATCCTCCCAGGGTTTTCTGGTACAACGGTACGAATGGAGAACTCCTTATAGGAGGTTATATTGGGGAGCTTTTTGTTTCGTTTTTGAAGAGACATAATGCCACCTTGGCAATCGAAAATTTGGATTATAAAAATATCTCTGATACTTTAAAGTTAATCTTTAACAAGCAAATCGACCTCAGCATGAATAATTTTGATGTTTTGGAGGGATTAGACCACTCTTATCCGACACACATAATAAACTGGGCTATAATGGTGCCTCTCAATGGATACGTGGACTCAAGTCAGTATTTTTTGAAACCCTTTCAACCAATAGTCTGGCTTTGCTTTGGACTCACCCTGACCTTCCTGATTGTAACCGATATGCTGAAGGATAAACTGGTCAATGCACCAGTAGATTTCTGGAAAGCTGTCAGTCGAATTTTCCTGATTTGCCTCAATATGCCACTGCAGAAACCAACAACTAATGCTTATCGATTTGATATTCAAGTGCGCGTTTTTGCTTTTATTTGTGTGAACTTTTACCTTATATTTATGACATCGTTTTTGACAGTCTACATAAAAATAAACCAATACGAATCGATTAAGGATCTCATCCGTAACAATGTTTCTGTAAAAATGATGGACGATGATTGGAATTACAGTGCGGATTCGGCTTATTATCCAGATGGTTTTGAGAATTTACTTGTGTTGCAGGATCGTCAAACATTTGTGCAAGACTTGCTGTCAATGAAAAATACCAGCTTTGCTTATGCCGATGGTTCGGACAAATTTAATTTTTTATTACAATCGAAATTTAGTCAAAATTTTCGGGTAATACGCGAAAATATCCAGGAATACTATTTGGGATTTATTCTTTCGAAGAATTCGCCTTTTCGCGAGATTCTAAATGATTTTATAATTGATGTTCTGCGGACGGGTTTGATGGATAAATGGAAACGAAACGCTCATGTCCAGCTTTTTAATAGGGATTTTATTAGTTCGGACTGGAAAAAAAATTCCCATGAGCAATCAAGGCCACTTAATTTTTATCACTTTCAATTTGTTTGGAAATGCTATTTTGGGGGAATATTGATTGCAATTGGAGCATTTGCTATGGAAGTTTGCCTTATGTATTTTCTAAAACAACCATTGCGGAGACACAATACCAAAAATTGAGTTAGATGAAATTTAATATTTTAAAGAATTTATACAAACACTTTTATTAATGTAGCATCTTTCACGTTTTAGCAAATAAAGTTGTGCTTTTATTCAATTAAGATATTTTATTATCAACCATAGGATCAGTTTAAGGATTCCCTCCGTATAACACCAGTATGTCCTGCTCATAGTGGGATCGAACGTTCGATCTGATCCTCTCGTGTGTCGTCATCGTTCTTAAATAAAAAATTCAAAACCACTACTTTATCAACCCGCCTGCACTCTGCACAGCCAAAAATAACTACAAATTCAGTCTTGCAGTGCCGGAATCTTCCAAAGGTGCGGATAAACTTCAAAAACCCATAGCTTTAAGTTTAGATCTTGCGAATACTCTTTCACGATGCTTGCTTTGCAAAAAGAATCGTGTAACAGACTTCGAGTCATCTGAAAAGTGGTCAGTGTAAAGACACCCATAACCCATAATAGCTTTTCATTCAGAAAAAGGTCAACAAAAAATAAATATACCAAGGCTATTCGACTTGCTCGCTCACGAATAATTCAAAAGATGATTTTATTTTTTGATTCGATTGCAAATTTTATTTTTTTGTTTTTAAAATAAAATTCGTTTTCGCGAATGAATCAAATCTGCTGGTATCTGAAAAATATTATTCGTTCGTGAATTTATAACGCGGGAACCATTGAAGCCGCATTTCTCAAATGTGTTTTATTTTATAATTTATTATGGGAAAAATATTCAATCAAATAAACTATTTTTTTTACTCCATTTTAATTTGAAAAGGCAGTTTTTTTTTTTTTTTAATTTTCTACCTCTACATTTACAATACTGACAAACTAATACACTTCTCCTTGCAATGCAATTTTATTCAATTTCTTTTTATGTTGCCTCATACTTTTAATAAGAATTTTGTTCACACAATATTCAAGCCGAAACATCCGTTTCGGAATCATAATAACCATATTAAAGCAATTCAAATGTGTACCAATTTCAAAAAAAAACTAAAACTCCAAATAAAACACCGTACAAGCGCAGTGAATGAATACTTCTTAAAAACTGATTCGTTTTACGAGTATTTTCCATTACTTATCGCGAGCGAACACTATTTTACCTGAAGTTTATTTTGCTGTTAGCTCACGAACGACAGATAAAGACAAAAAAGGAGTAAATTCATTCATGAACGAACCATGTATTTGTATGAATTGCAAATTTTTAACGTTCGCGAACCATATTTTGTATGATTCATATGAGAAGATCAATAAAGAGTGAAAAAGATCCGTGTTTTATGATTCACAGACGATATTTTACGAACCCTGAAATAAACTCAAGAAATTATTACAGCCGTTTTTAAGCAAAAAATTTGATTGAATTTTTAAATGTTCATTTTTTTTTAAATAGTTTTTCAAATCCAAAATTTAAAAAAAAATCATCGAACAGTTAAAAAAAAAAACTTTATTGAACCTTTTAATATGAAATAGATTCTTATGATTAAATCATTCTTGTGTACGTGTTGTTTGTTTTCACAAAAAGAGATACTCTTGGAGGATTTTTCACTTTCTCCCAAGAGGTAGTAGCCGACTTTTTTCTAGGTGATCAAATCGAGCCCAGACCTCCGGCACGACATGATAGTCCTACGCGCTAACCATTACATCACCGCCTTCTACAAAGGTTATTTATGAATTTCCATTTACAATATTTCATTAAAATCCGTTAAGCAGTTAGTGAGAAAGTCGTTATTTTTGATTCGTACATTACACACATTTTTTTGGGGGAGATACCAAATTATTCTCCATTCCTTGTTATGTATGACTGGAAATTTCAACAAATTGCGTAGAGAGTTTAGAATTTCTTGTTTTATTTTTTGTAAATCAGACAGAAGTTTATGTCCTAGAGGCCATTCTTTTCCCATTCAAAAATTTTATCGGATTTTTTAAGTTCTTACGTCCTTTTTTCTGATTTTTAATTTATAGGTTCAAGAAAATAAGTTTGGGAAAGAACGGACACCATAAAATACACATGCACTGCATAAACTTAAATTTAATTATATGACACCTGAAAAGTATGAACTATTGATTTTTTTTCTCATCTCAACTACAGATTAGCCAAATGAAGATGAGAATGTTTCGTACGTTTCACCCTTCAAAACCCATTTGTTTACATTATTATATTTTTAATTTCTTCCCCCATTGATGAATAGATGTGAATTACAACAACAATTTAACCAGGTGTGTGAAGATCCCTAATGCCTATGTGTGAGTTTTTTATACACACATTCTCATTTTTTATCTGAAATCTGACAGCTCAAGCTTGTACGTAAATTAAAATGGCTGCCGGGGATCCTCATCTTCTGTGATCTCAACGATACTTGGGTTTCCAAAAATTTAAGGATGAAATGTTGTGTTTTCTCAGGTATCTTAATCTCATATAGTCAAACAATAAACATCTTTTTTTCATTCTATCTATAAGAACACCGCGCCTTATGATATAAGGTGCATTATTTTTAATCAACAATAAGAGAGTGAAAGAAAAGCAAATCAAAATTCAAAGAGAAAACATCTACCTTTACTAAATCTAGAACATCCACCACGCCACCAGTGTTGCCGCAACATGGAATAGAAAGCCGAACGAACTTCAAAAGTTCGTTAGATTTATTGATATTTTGAATACTTACAAAAAGTAACTAGATATTGTAAAAAATAATATTTTACATATCTTTGAACATAATTATTAATTTATTTTTGTGAAAAAATATAGGTGCAACAAATTAACTTTTCTCTAAATTCTTTCACTAAGGTCCAGTTTTTCAGTGCGAGATTAAAGTTAAACCTGAGTTAACTCTGGATTACCAAAACAGATTCTCTTGATGTTTTATCCACCAAGTTTGTAAAAAAAAACTAAAAATATTTGTAATAGAACGGTTTTTCAAAGATGTTGAACTTAAAATATTCTTTTATTCATCAAATGTTTGCTCCAAAAGTCGCTAGAAATAATCTTGAAAATTTTGTGTCGCTTAGTAAAAATTCCGCTAGTTATAGCGAAAAATTCACCAAAACGGCAACCCTGTACCTACGCAATGCTATAAAAAAAAAACTCGCTCTATGACGAGCAATAACTTGCCAGCCAAACGTTTCCCGGCAGGCCGGCGGCGCGGCAGTCAACACTCGCATTTGATTTCAAACGATTCACATCTATCCCGATGCTCAATCTTGAGAATTTTTCATCTTGTATCGACTTCGGTGGTGGCAGTTTTTCGTAAAAAAAAACGTGACCGAAATATTTGTATCCAATAGATCCTTTACACAGTGCTAAAAACCTACCCATAGTGATTTTGAATATAAGTAGTTAATGGATTTCAAGTGAAAAACTATTGATTATCCTAACTATCATTGTTTGTTACATTTCTCGATTAATTTAGTAAGTGATGTTGAAGTGCATTTTATTTGTTATGTGTTTCATATTCTCAAGTAACTTTTAATAGACGCAAATTGGAGTAGATACCTATGTATAGACAAATGAGATATAAATAAATAGAAATAAGTAATAGTCTGGACAGTAGTGTTGTAAATGTGAATTTATTCTTCCTTGTCTTTAGGTTTAGAAAAATAACCATTTTCCGATATCAAAATTGGTGAGGTGGTAAATGCAACGGGAAAAAGGAAAGAAAATTCTTAATTCTCCGAAACACTTTCTGATTCTATTGAAATAGCAGTTTGTTCCATTTGAAATTGGTTAGTTCACGTCAAGGAAAGTTAATCGAAGACCAATACCCTGATTTGTCGTACTCGTATAGTAAGTATTCTCTTTTTGACTGCCATCTTGGATTTAAGTTCTTATAAAACACTTTCCTGGCTGTTTTCCGCCTATTCCGTTCAGCCAGTAAAGCTACTGAACAAGACGTTCTTTCACCTCGATTTAACTGGAAAGCAGTTTTGTGATACATCACTACAGAAATCGACGTTTCGCTATTGACATCAAGATGGCGCGACTGTATGTAAACCACCCTTTACCATGTGTCGTACCTCGATTTCGATAGATTTTCAACACCCATCTATCAGAAATACCTAATCATTTAATTCACCATACAATAACTCGGATTTAAATTGACTGAAAAAAAAATTACAGGAAACAACTCGGGCTTAACCCTGAAAATATAGGATGAAATCTAATTTGAAAACTAGACTTTATTGTCTTTAATATGAAGGTAAATAAACATTAATCTATTTAGATCGTCTCTCAAAAAATACAACGCCACGTCTCAGACTACACCGGCATTTAATATTTTTTGTTTTGCTCTTGAATTATTCCAAAAATTACGTCAGCAAAATTCAACAACTGATAACCTCTTATATTATTTTCAACTAGTTTTGTTCTAGGCAGCACATCATATGGCATGAAACTGGAAAAGTGGAAATGTTTATTTTTGATGAAGAGATTTCTTCTCTCTTGCCTCTTTATCTTGAGTCTCTAGCTCCCTAGAGCAGCATAGCAATATTGTATACAAAAAAAAAAAAAATAAACAAAACTAAACATAAACATAAATAATAATTCATTTTTGCCGATGTGCGCTTAGCGATTATGTTTCTATTAGTTTTACTAACTCTATAAAGCAAGTATTTGTTTCGTAAGTATTTAATCAAAACAGAGGTTTTAATCAAAACCGAGATTACGAATGGAATGGGGAAGTCCAGAACAGTATGGTTAACGTCATACCGTCGCGTCCGTTGGCGAGCGTTGCATCCGCCGAGTTTGTAGGTATCTCCGTGTCTACATCATGCAAGAGCCTAATCTAAACACATGGACGGATTTGCTTGATATTTGGATCGGGGCACTTTTTTTATGATTCCCTAGATGAGTAAATTGAATTTAACACAAAAATAGATTTTTTTGTTTTATTTATTTTTCAGTTTTCATTTTTGTTTTCATAATTTTCAAATGCATAATTATGTTTAAATTATTGAGAAGCATCAGATTGCAAAATTATAACAAAATCGGTCTAACCATGGAAAAGATATAAGCGAATAAACCAAAAATACGACCATTTTCTCAGAAACCATTCAATGCCTATTTCCGTTATGTTAATTTTTCACCAAATACTTGAAACGCAGTTTTTTCCTCACAAGTAATTTGGTCATTCCAGTTAAGAAATTTAAGTTTTAAGAAAATTTCTAGGTGAGCTAAAACAAAAAATTCGAATATAACCTCTAGGGAATGACATTAAAATGCTCTGTACCAAATTTCATGCAAATCGGACCATCCGTTCAGGCTCTAGCTCAAAATACAGAGGACGCACAGACCGACGGACGGCATGACGAACACACTTTTTCGGACTTCTCGACCATCGGAGTGTTAGTTTTGATTAAAACCTCGAAATTTTTTTTTTACACGAAACCAATACTTGCCCAATAGAGCAAGTAAAAAATGTATGATCCTTCTTGGGAGTCCTTAGAACTATAATTGCATTGTTATTGTTTAACAATAAACCCTCCATATTCCTGCTGATAGTATTATTGAAGTCGTAAAAATAGAAACAGGTTTTTCAGAATGTTTGTCTAATGAACAAAGCGAAGAAATCATAGCTAGTTATCATCGAATCCAATAAAACACACCATAGACGAACGACACGTTGCTCATAAGTCCTTTTAACCAGTTCACTTAATGGAAAACTACCGAATGCCACCGCTACAGAATTTACGAGGTACATTTTTGACTAATTTAGTTCAATTCTTTGGAAGCAATGTATAACTATCACCTGATGAACGCCGAACAGTATGTGTCTCCATGTATATTGCTATTTGCTTAAAATAATCACTGGGTGTTGGTGTATAATTTCCATATATTGTAATGTTCTACCTAGGTTCGATAAAAAAACTTATTTCCTTTAAATAATAACTTCCACGTATTTACTATTCAGAATAAACACACTTTATTTCAGTTCAAATCGTTTTTATTATTCGTCAATCTCACTAGTATGCAATCTAAAATTCACTTCAGGATACACTTTTACTTCTTACTTTACGTTATCACATTCAAAATTAAACTGTGTCTACTCGCTCGAAAACCTCTCCTTATATAGGGAATTAAATAGTTCTAGTCTTCACTAGTATCCACTGGAATATTCGAGAATATCTCCTTCTGGAAGTTTCCTTTCCAGTCGCTGACAGATGGAACATTGGAATTGATACTCAGCTGAATCACAAGATGGCACTGTGAACGGTTGAAGGTTTGATGTTTAGTTTTCCCGAGAGATGGCGCTGCAAACAGTTAGAGGATTTTCTCTTGTTTCAAATTCAAAGTAGTTGGGTAATTATTAAATCGTTACAATATTGTAAATGCACATCCCCGATCTAATAGAGTAGTACAGTTACCTATTTGGTTGTCAGAGTTTCAGTAAATAATATGGGGTATTTTTGTTAATCAAAGAGTAATGATATTTTGGTATGAGCTCTTTGCTACAGTCAAACCTACTACCTGCGAAGACAAAAATTTTAATTACCATTTATATGAAGAGGGCTTTTTCCCTTAAGCGAACCGTGGGTATTTGAAAAAAAAGAAAATCAGTTATGCCGATCTCTGGTAATAAAAAAGCATTAAGCGGAGCCAGAATAGCGTGAAGAAGCTGAAAAGCTATACCTAACGGAGAAAGTTTATACAGTTTTCAATCTAATACTAAGTTTCCACTGAATATTAAACCGAGAGATTTATTTAGATTAACCCTTACGCCCAATTTCTTCACAGAAGTACTAAGCCAGCCTAGTACCCAGTCTAGCTAGACCAGGTCCTAGCTCTGGTACTCAGTCCTAATGAAAAGTAAGTACCTGAGCATTTCTTCACATCACAAGTACCGGATCTAAATTTACCAAGTGGTACTAAAACTTAATACGTCTAAAACTGTTCTTATTCTGATTTTGACAATATTTTGGCATTTCAAATATTGTTTTGATATTTATTTTGACAGCGATTTTTATTTTATTCTATTTTCGAATAAATAATGTCAATTTTAACAAAAAGGGGACATAATATCCATTCCACGATAACTGTCTCATCAAGCATCAACTATGAAATCTGTCATTGTGATCAACAATTTGCAGGTCTTCAATTTACGCAGTTAATAGCAAAACGGCTGTCGTTGCTACAAACCTATAGAGAATATAAAGATTAAGAATGCCAATAAAGTCCTACTGGTATTTACTGGAGAGATCAGTGGTGCTCTGTTTTGAATCAGCTTCCAGATGAAGCATTTGATTTGAGTAGAGCATTGTGTGTTATTTTTTGCGTAGAGTTTTGGACATTTTTCTATGTTGATATGTGTGACAGTCTTGGAGAAATGTCCTTTATTGTGTGCATTTCATGTGCGGTTCATTCAATGCATTGGTCGCGTTCGGGGAAATATTCAGAGCTATCAGGATAGGTCTTGTGTTTGTTTTAATCCCTTATGAAAACAGTAAATGCAAAAACAATAATGCATATCTGAAAATTTTTGGGATATGTGCGGAAGGCCTTTTTTATCTATTTTCGAAACTGTCTACAACACTATTAATCGTTTTAGATATGACGTTGTTTCTCGATATAATGTCCATAAACAGTGGCAATATGTACTTTTACGACTGCATTAACACACGTCCATGAAAAGAATTCATTGAAGAAAATGAAAATAAATACTCTGATTCAGGTATTAGCACCACTAGACTGCCGATTTTAGAGTCCTAGCTAATACAGAGTCCTAAATAGTACTCGGTACCAACTTGACAGAACTAGGGCTTAGTACTTGTGTGAAGAAATCATTTGGTACCGATTTGAGTACTAACAACTGGTATAATAACAAGGTACTAGCTGATTTTGAGGAGTCAGCTAGTACCGAGTCCTAACTGATACTCGGTTTCAACATTGACAGGACTACGACCTAGAACTTGTGTGAAGAAATGAGTTGATACCATTTTGAGTACTAGTTTTAGGACTAGTACCGGTACTTGCATCAGGACTCTGTGAAGAAATTGGCCGTTAATGTTCTTCAAGTCTCGATGATTTACCATAAACATTTATTTCGTTAATCTAGTAGATCTCAATTTGTTGTTCTTGAGTCTTCATAGGGCCAATAGTTGTTCAAATCGAACTTATGTAAAGGGTGTTTTTTTTAAGACGTGTAGTTTTCAAGAAGAAATAAAACGCATATAATTTAATGTTATGGCCAAGAATTTAGCTTTATTATAAAGATAAGGATCCATTATGTTTTAAAAATGATTTCGGGCAAATGGCATCCACAGCTGGCTCGAATAAATTCCAGCAGAGAGGCCCAATTTTCGACCACTTTTTGCAGCAATTGGGGCCGTATATCAGCAATAACGCGCCGAATATTTTCTTCCAAGGCGTCAATCGTCTCGGGCTTATCTGCGTAGACAAGCGACTTCACATAACCCCACAAAAAATAGTCCAGCGGTGTTAAATCGCACGATCTTGGAGGCCACGCCGTCTTGTTGGAACAAAAGGTCGTCCACATCAACATCCTCCAATTCAGGCACGAAAAAGTCATTACTCATTGCTCTATAGCGTTCCCCATTGACTGTAACATTATGGCCGGCTTCATTTTTGAAGAAATATGGACCAATGATTCCCTCTGCCCATAGAGCACGCACACCAAACAGTGACTTTTTGAAGATGTAACGGCGTCTCAACAATGGCTTGTGGATTATGATCACTCCAAATATGACAATTTTGCTTATTAACGTACCCATTCAGTCAAAAATGAACTTCATCGCTAAACAAAATTCGCTTAATGAAAAAAACGGCAATCTTGTTTTGGGCCCATTTGGGCACGATTTGCAAACGTTGTTCAGGAGTTAGTCTATTCATTATAAAATGGCAAACCAAACTGAGCATAATTCAAGTGACAGCTGTCAAAAAGACCAACTCCGAAAAAAGTATTGCCAGATTGAAAGCTACACGTGTAAAAAAAAACACCCTGTACTTAAAATAATAAATATATATCCCGAAAAATCTTCATTGCAATACAAAACCGGTCGTTTGGGATGGTGATGGTGACACTTTGTCAAATTAGTTTGAGACACTCTCGGGAGTCCGACAGGGTTGTACATTAAGTGCCCTTACTTTTAATCTGTTTCTTGACCACTTGATTGAGTGGTTGATAGGAGGTATTCTTTGGAATGGAATAAGAATACAAATACTAATGCACGCTGATGATGTAGTCTTGTTGACGGATTCTCCAAGAATTTTGCAAAAAAAAAAATAATTCAAAAGTTGGATGAATATTGCAGACTTTGGAATTTAGTTGTTTATCTTATCAAATCGAAGTTCATGGTGTTAAGAAATGGTTTTGGAAGATATTCTCACAATCTGAAAAATTGAGTTTGTCAAGAAAAACAAATATCTAGGAGTGCTTATTCGATCAAATTTTAGGATGTACATAAATCCATCTTTTCGATAAACTTATTAACATATGGCCAAAACAACTCTTAGTTCATCGAAATGATATTTAAAACTATAGGGGAACTATTTTCGGCTAAGCTACATCGACATCGTGATGACCTTCCCATAATGTCCTCGCTGTGCAACATGAATTCAAGAGAGTGCATCTTTCACTTCATCGCAATTTGTTATTGGTCTAATTTAAAAAAAAATTAAAGAAAGAGGTGTTAGGGTCGGATCGAGCTTAATTGACGAGAAACCAAAGATATTTTCAATGGAAGAACTGGATGGTGATGCCTTTACTCTTTTGTCTCAACGTCAGCAGCTTACAGGCAGAGAATATTAGATGAAAACTTCTAAATAGTTATCTTTTAAATTTTAATACATACCGACCTATAAAGTTTATTTGCAACTTAAATAATTTTAAATATTTTTAATTTGTTTTTCATTTAATTAAATACTTTTTTTTTCATTGCTTGACTATTTTTTTTTTGTTAAAACTCTTTTATTTTATTTAATAAATTTCCATTTATTATTATCTTTTACATATTAATATGAATGATACAAAATTAATTTCCCAAAATACTGCTTAATCTCTCGCCAACAAACACAAATACTGCTACTGTCCAACCAATCGCCAATTAATTGCAGCAAAACATTAAATGACGAACCGTTAAAGCAGCATGCATATTCCGAGTTATACCAATACTGTCACGATGCACATTTAATTCTTCTAATCCAGAATAACGCGCCTGGAAAACAACATCAAGATCCCACTTATTTACTAAGCCCGTCTCCAGTACATCAAAGATGAAAACACTCAGAATCTCTTTAAATGGTGAATGTCGAGCCAAACCAAATCCAAGACTGTATTCCAATAAACTATCATGAGTCATACGGAATAGCGGCTTTCCAAAACACGCGTGCAAACGTATTAGCAATTCACTTGTGTCGCCACTTACGGCATAAGCAAAGCTGGTGTTTTTCATAGAATACATTTCTGTGAGATAAGTTTGATATTCAACGGGAGTTACAATTTTTTCAAATTCAGGCGGATAATTTCCAGATTTTGCAATGGCCTCCCAAACGAAATTCGCCAGCATAACCTTGAAATCATTATCGATTAAGTCATGTAGAGTGTTGAATTGTTTGATTTGATGTCAAAAATGACGTAAACGAAATGACATAAATATTCACTAGGATAAATGCCAAAACGAAAACTTGAAAATGCAGTCGGTAGGCTGTTATGACCGGTCTTTCTCGCGGCAGACCAATCAATGGAAGAAACATTTGACTGAAGCTTTGCCACAAATCAACTGGCACGTTGGTACTTATTTTCAGTAAGACATCAATCAGGACTATATAAAGCAGAGTAAGTCCTATCAACATCCACAAAGTCGTCGAAAAAGGTCGTTTGAAATACTCATTGGGATCCACATAACCCTTAAGTGGAAACATCACTAAGAACCGTCCGAATTTCACAGGATAAGTGGAATCAAGTTCTTCACTGTTTCCACAGGGATTCATACTAATGTCAATTTGACCATTAACAGTTGCATTTATAATTGCCGGACTGTACATATCGGAGGAATTACTTAATTTAATTTCCCTGTAAGTTGCATTATGTCGCCGAAGAAAGCCCAAAAATATTTGAGCAAAACATCCTCCTATTTTGCGTTGCCCTTCTTTCGTCGTATACCAAAAAGTCCGGGGGATATTTCTATCCACTGTTGTTCGAAAAACGAAGCCGTTCAGATCTTTCAGCGGATCGGGTAGTTGGACATCTAACTGGATATTTTGAATTTTACTGTCCGCATACGGCAAGTATGCGATGACTGTGTCATTTGATATCCCAAAAATCCTTGTGAATTTGTTTTCTTCAAAGAACAGAAAATAATCGTGAAGTTTTTCGAAATTACTTGACGAAACTATTACGAATTTTCGAACTCGTAGTGTATGAATGTATTGTTGTAACATTGATGGCGTGAGTAGTTGTTCTTGAAGAGAAACCTCCACCACTAGTATTGAAATGTAAGGCATTTCTTTGTATGCTTCGGACCATGAAGTAATTATCAACACTTTGATGTTTAAATGTCTTCGTGTAAAATCACTCACGAGCTCATTAACATTTCCAATGAAACAGACATTCTCCGCATCACTTTCGAAGTGAATTTTTTCGATAAGTTCAATCAAACGAAAATTATTATTTCCAAAAGTATTTGCAAGCGATAGAAAGTATGTTATGGCCTTAAGAACGAACATTTTAAAATGAGTAGGCTTTCGATTAGTTCACAGAAATTAACTTACCTGGGGTAAGCGTTAGTCGTGCAACGTGCCAAAATGCTAATAAAACATCATACACGCAAGCACTCACATGGGTAATTAAAAATGAAATTTGCTTTCGCAACTTGTTCAAACAGACTTTGTGATTCAAAACAAATAAAATTATAAAATAAATATTAACAATGTAGCGTTGGTTAGACACATGTTATATATATGCATAATAGGTATTAGGAGGTTTACAAGCAGTGTACAAATGTTAGCTGCAATTGTCATTTTGATGTCAGTCAATGGTGTTTTATCGACTTTTTTACGATGATGGCAATTAGCTGTGAAATATATCTTCCATTGGAATTTAATATACAAATTTTTTCCTGGAAATTTGAGAGTTATGCCACAATAATGTGCCAAGGTAAGAAGAGCAAGAAAAAATAATTATTGTTGAAAATTCGGGATGATATCAAAACATCATTTATTACCATATTCGAATTCCGGTACCATATTCAAATGTCGTGCCCATAGTCTACTTGATGGCACTGCCTATATCGTTGGGCGAAACTCACAGATTTGACTAAAATGTGGGAGACGATGGTACTTCCAAAACAATCATTTTTATGAAAATCTATCGAAAAAAGTGATGAATCTATACGTGAAGCCTTGCCGGAGCCTAACTTTCAGATGATTCTGATGATTCCGAAAATGAGAACTAAGAGATTTGATACGGCTGGGTTTTTAGCCGAGTATTTAGCAAAATAAACAAATTGATTACTGAGCGAGGGAACTAAAGTGTAAAATTAAAAACACAAATATTCCGTAATAAATTCAAATTCATAGTCATTTTTAAACAGTTGCTAAGTTAAATTGAGTTTAATTGTTTATTTTCTATGACAAATTTTGATTGCTATGAGTTACCCTTTTAATATTTGAAGTTGAATAATTCGATCCATTTGATCTTAACCTGCAGTAAGTTTAGTAAAACATTCCCCAATTGGAATAAGTTGTTGTCAATTTACTGACTGAACACAATAGAATGCTGTGTGTTTTTCTTACACGTGTGGTTTTAAATCTGGCAATACAATTTTCGGAGTTGGTCATTTTGACAGCTGTCACTTGATTTATGCTCAGTTTGGTTTGCCATTTTATAATTAATAGACTGAACAATGTTTGCAAATTGTGCAAATTTATTACCAAAATAATGGTTCCGTTCGCGAGACGCATCGCGCGCTGCGCCCGAAATTCGGTCGACATAATCGCAAAATCGCATAAATTCAAGCAACCATGGATCGTCTTCGCACCACGTTTACTCTAGTGGATAATTCGCATCCTCAGAGACGCCGCGCGCACCCCAGGCACTATTGCTGCTGTGGAGCAGAGTATCGAAGAAGAACCGAATGAGTCCATTCGCCATCGCGCGCAAGAATTAGAGCTTTCGAAAATTGGGCCTCTCGACTGGAATTTATTCGAGCATTTTTAAAATATAATGGCAAAACCGTTATCTTTATAATTAAGCTAAATTCTTGGCCATAACATTCAATTATATGCGTTTTATTTCTTCTTGAAAACCACACGTCTAAAAAACACCCTGTAAAACTGGAGCTGGAATAGCTGGCACGAAGTGACGTATGTATGTGCTTTTTTTAAGAGCCCACAATATGCCAGCAGTATACAGCTTTTTGTGTATTTTAAAGAAAAAGGTGGGGGTTGGGGGTACATATGCTTATGTCGAATTCTTTTCAACAAAAGAATCGATTTTGTTGCGATTTTTTTTCCAAAGAAAATCGATTATTTTGTGTCAAAACCTATCTTGCAATTTTATCGATTTCTAATTCGTCAAATTGAAAGTCGCGGAATTTCGGGAACACCAATTGTTTTTTTTTTTTATTGCAACAAATTCTACATAATTGAACAAAATATTCAACAACATTTTCAGTCAATATGTGTAGCTATAAAAAAAAAGTCGATTCCCTTACGAATTCCTTTCAATTGCCAGAAACAATTCGATTAGGTTTGGGAAAAAATCGATTCGGTTTAAAAAAAAAAAATTGATTTCTTTGATGAAAGGAATTCGAAATTAGATATCGACATTTTTTAATTCCGATATTTTTTTCTTTTAATTTGTAATTTTTTTCGCGCCACTTCAAAAGCGCTGTACGAAAAAAGTTAAAAGTTGGTGAACTCTTCCAGCTCCAATTGCAGCTACGTTGGACCCTGTTTAGATTGGGAAGATTGATGGAAAAAAAGTTGCATTTGGAATGATGATTTTCTTTTCACATCCTTCTCAATTATAATTATTATTTGAACATCTCCAAAAAAATATAGAAACCAAAATGAGACTTATTATTTTTCGCCAAGTTTAAGATTTTTTTCCGAATCGAATGATTATAAATCGGATAAAAGTATTCTTAAGGCTATCATGTCTATTATTTTTGCAGGATTTGTATATAAAATAACGGGATGTCATATTTAAAGTTCTTCCATATCGGTTAGTTTTTCTATTAGCTTACTCCTCATTCCAAATTCTTACAATAATAGGCAATCAATTCCAAAACAGGGGAACAGTTTCAGTATTAATATTTTCAAACAAGTCTGTGAGAGCACATTTCAAAATTCAGACATATGATACATTATCTTACAACTAAAACATTTTCTTGTATAGTAAAAAAAAAGTTATACATAGATAAATTAAAAGAACAAATCGAAGGAAAATACGAAAAAAAACTTCATTAAAAAAAAAATAAATGTAATTAAGATATACTCTACAAATTAATAAAAAAAAACAAAAGAATTATTTAATAAGGAAATTAATCAAAAAAAAAGATCAAAAGAAATTACGTACATATCTATTCATGAATAATGGTAAAACGAAAAACTAAGTAAAATAAATAAATAACAAAAATGTTTCCCCATGACAGCCACATCATATAAACCAAGTAAACCTATTACCTACAGAAACAAAAACAATTTTCTTGATTTATTTTATCAAGCAAATACAAATGTGAACTTAAATATCCTTTTAGTCAAACAACATAATAACGCAGGTTGGTAAAATAAACAGGTCAAATTAAATAGCAATTGTGTTGTGAATGATATACACTAGTATAATAGAGCAATAGAGTTCCATTCCAACGCCAGTAGATGATGCACTCTTGTTATATTAGGCTTCCTCATTTTTCATTAGCTTCAGTTTCCTCAGACTATTTCAACAGATAGATATCGCTAACATCGCTTTCACACGCGGGATATTTGCAAATTCAAATTGTATTCATTCAGTATAATAAAAATTGATAAATTGCTTGGTTTTTGCAAATACTCTATCTTAACTGTCATCAGAAACAAAGCACGTCATTTGCATTGCCAGACATAAAACCTTAAATAATGACATTTGTCAATATTAATTCTACGCGCAAAATTACTAAGGTGGTGACGCAAAAATCGATGTATGCGGATTGGAACTGCTTCACTGTAGCCAGATTTACCATCAACAAAATAATTCTAGAAATGATTTCCGTCAGAAGAGTTCTAATTCTAACGTTCTTTATTCTGGTAACCGGGAATTTCGGTTTTGATTTAGAACTTCGTAATCTTATCGAAAGAATCTACTACCATGGTAGTTCGCCTGCGGTTTACTTCGTTAGAATCGATCAGGAGTTTGTGATTGAGTTCATGAAAAGTCATTTCGATATTCCACTGGTGATTATAACTTCCTCAATCGGTGACTTTGGAAATCCCTCAAGCAGTTCTTCTTCTTCAAAGGCCATTCTAGTCGTGGAGACCTCAAATCTGAACCGTGAAGATGACGAACTATTGCAGGGGGTCATTCGAACACTACGAGCGCGAAAATTCATAATTATTTCTGCTCGAAATCTTCAAGACCTGCGATTTTTTTGTTTATATTTTGTGAAAAACTACTTCAGTAGAATATTTGGAGTTGTTGGCAATACCTCTTACACATATCTCAACTACGAAAGTGAACCCATTCAAGAACTCTCCGCAAACCAATCACTTCCTGATGCTTGGAGAAATATGAATGGCTTTGCCCTGCGGACAACCATTCAAAAGGACATCCCCAGAGTTTTCTGGTATCGTGATAAAAATGGATGGGATCGAATTGGAGGCTGCTTCGGTCGGTTATTGGCCAACTTTCTATCATTCCACAATGCAACTTTCCGTGAAGTATTCCCCAACTCGACATCACAGTTTAACATGCCATTGGTGATAAATGCGACGAAAAACAATGAAATCGACATAAGCATGAATGTCTGGGGACCAACTGTGGGCCTCGATTCATCTTATCCCGTGAGATATCAAAGCTATACCATTATGGTGCCATTAAATGGCTACTTGGATCCGAATCAATACTTTGTGAGACCATTTACGTATGGAGTGTGGATTTTAATTGGCTTCACGGTGGTCTATATAGTTGCAATGGATCTCATCACGAATGTTGTTTGCCATTCGACAGTGAACGTGTGGAATAGTTGTAGTCGAACGATTTTGATAATACTCAACTGGCCATACACAGGGCCATATACGGACTATAGATTCCATGCACAAATTTTGCTATTGGCATTTATCATCGGCAACGTCTATAATATTTATTTCACATCATTCCTAACAGCTTTTATACAAATCAAACAATATCATACTAAACTAGACCTCGTGGAGAACAATGTGCCCGTGATGATTCCGGCCTTTGATTGGCGAGTAGTGAAAGGTCCTGGACTTACAGCAATTGGTTTTGATAAAATTGTTTACCTTGTTGATTATCCCGTCTATTTCGAGAATATAAATTCAATGCAGAACACAAAGTATGCCTATGCCATCGGAGCGGACCGTGCTAAATTTCTGATTGGATTGCAAACGTTTTTCGCCAAACCACTATTTCATACGACTAAAGATGAACTATTCACCAGTCATTTGGGATTTTTGATGACTCCATATTCGCCCTTCAAGGAGGTCCTTGATAAATTTGTTCATCGAATAAGTGAATTAGGTCTGATGGCTAAATGGGAGGCTGATGCAGTTCCCCAGGCACTTAAGGCCGGTTTCAAAATCGATGTTCGTCGTCAAGCGGGAACTGACAAGACTCACAATCCTTTGACAATAAATCATTTGCAATTCGCATGGAATTGTTTGATGATTGGATTGATAATATCTTCTGTTGCGTTTTTGTTGGAAAAATTCGGAAACAATCTGATGAAATATTTTAAGAAAGATAAAAAAAAGCGATGAAAGAAGGTTAATCATTTCTAAACGCTTAATTGTCAAATTTTGTTGTTTTTTTTCTGTCAAAATATGAACGCCTGTATGGAATATTAATTAGTTGTGATTGCTTAAAGTTATTCATAATTATATTATTTAATCAAAAATAAAGTCTTTTTTAAAGTGGAGCGTAGATATTCATAGTCGTTTACTAAAAGCATGTTTTACTAAACTACGGATTAAAATCAAATGGATCAACAAACACATCAGCTCTTATTTGTGAACAAATTACTTTCTATGTTGATAAAAACAAATATAGGTATATTGAATTGTTGGACATGAAAATATTAAAAATGTAATTCATATAGTAATCAAAATAAGTGAAAGAAAATTCGATTAAACAGAAGATTAACTTAGCAACTGTTTAAAATGACTATGAATACGCTCTTACTTTACTGAGGGGCCGTGTTTTATTATCTACGGATCTTGATTAGGATCATTTTTACTTGCTAATTGGTTTCGTTTAAAAAAAAAGTGCGAGGTTATAATCAAAACAAAAAGTGGATTTCGTCATGCCGTCTGTGCGTTGGTGCGTCGGTGCGTCTACTGTAATTTGAGCTAGAGCCTAAACGGGTGGACCGATTTGCATGAAATTTGGTACACAGCATTTTTATGTGATTCCCTAGAGGGGAAATTTGAATTTTTGTTTTAGCTCTTCTAGAACGGGTAGCTGACATACAAATATTTTGGTTTCTTCAAATTTTCTCAAAAACGACTCTAAGGATTTTGATTAAACTTCGTACCGGTAATAACCAAGTTAATTTTAAGAAAACTGCATTTCAGGTTTTTCTCAAAAAATTCACATTACGGAATTAGGTATTCAACGTTTTTTTGAGAAAATGGTCTTATTTTTGGTTTAGTCGCGTATCTCTTTGCCATGGTTAAATCGATTTTGTTATAATTTTGTAATCTGATGCTTCTCAATAGTTAAAATAATAAAATTTTAAAAAACAGTTTTATATAAACAAAAAAAATTAAAAAAAAAATCAATTTGTTGGTGCTTTCGGCTCTTTCAATATTTTCTCGTTAAATAAATACATCATGCATCTTTGATCTGGGGTAACACACAGTTGTTGTTCACAAGAGCAAGTTCGTGCGATCAAGTCGTGCATATTTTTTAACACATACATATATACAACAACAACACGAGATCTTGCCCTCTATCGGGATCACATTACATGAACCAAAAATTTAGTTCTTGCTGTGGCGGGAAGATGGCTTTTCATGGTAAGGTAGTGCAAGGAAAAAAGACAACAAATACATGAAAGCGATAATAAAACACCGCAAATATTACAATAATTATTATCTTCGGTTAGGTGGAAAAATTAACTTAAAAATGAAAACAAAATATAAATGGTATTTCATTTTTAGCGATCTACTTAAAATATAGGGTAATCCATTTTATAGTTGGGTTCTGAATGTAAATTTAAATAAAATACATATATGATTTAGATTTGCATCAAATTTGTATTTCAATAGATTATATTGTTTGTTTTATTGGATCTTGCCATTATAAATGGAATATAAAATTATTGAAATGTCCTCCACGATAGTTCTGGCAGAACTCTATCCTGACAATAGCCGTGTTTTTTTGCAAGCCCGGGGAGATTTGGTTGAAAAAAACGACATCGGGGATGAGCGACGCCATTACAGAAACAAAATGGAGTTTCCATACAAACTATCGATAACAAGTATGCAATTCACGCCGGTAACACAGTTTTTCTCTGTGCTTAAGTTAAGCCCCGATAATTCTCCGCACTTAGCTAAGCCCTAGAGGGATTAGCTGTTGTTGCATTTAACATGTAAATTTCAGGACAGGGCATCGTTTTTTTCGATCGATTTCCTCGGGGCTAGGAAAAAAACACGGCTACTGTAATTCTGGGTGACTTTACTACACATATCAAACAATGGGTACGTTCAACGCATTACGTTTTACATCTGAATTTTCAGATTTCTGAATTTTTAAGGCTCTCCCAAACCAACGCGAATAATTCAGAACGACGACGAAACTTTCGCCTGTCTTAATTTATTTACATGGAGATTAATGGGAGCACCCACACTGGAGCGATGCGAATCTTCGAACATTATTCAGTCGTCGCATATTCGTGCGAATGTTTCGCGTTGGTTTGGGAGATCCTTTAGAGCTTCTGATTGGCCAGCTGACATAAAAAGTTAGATGAATTTTAGTGACTTTTAGTTACGTTTGATTACTTTTCATCAATAAAATGATAGTGGTGGGGGAAATGTTGAAGTACTATACATAAAAGCTGAACTTTATGATTTTCGCTGTGGTTGATTTGGGATGATTAATTTTCATCACGAACAAATTAATAATTTTTACATACCTTAAAGAAATTATCGTTTATTAATATAAGTGAGTTGTTAAATCAAAAGATAAACTATTCATAGAAAAATGTTCCCACAATTCTACATTGCAATATTGTGGAAGTATTTTTTCATTAAACTTCACATAGTCTTGCTGTAATTAGTTGCTGATTTAGTTAAATAAATCACCACCAGGACTGCTGACGCTTAATTTTTAATTTAAGAATATAATTAAAGTTCTATTTTATTTCTTTTTAATGTAAATCATTTAGGTAAATGCTATCATTTGACACAACAACAACTTTGGAATGAATTATATATATATATAAGATCGATCTCAATTTTTCTGATTTTGTGATTGAACGTGCCAAATAACTCGGCTATACGAGTTGACGATGCTTTAATAGTTTACGGAACTATTTTTCCAGTAAGTTTTCACAATTTAAACACGTTCCGCGATTGTTGAACGATTCATATTGTAAAATGGCTAAAAATAGGTCTGTTTAGTATCTTTTTTCAGTTAAAAGTGTAAAACCTGTCAAAACACCAAAGTGAAAACGAATTTCAAAAGACATCATAATCTCACTCCTCAAATCAATAATCACATGCCAAAAGCGCGGTAATGTTAACAATTTGAGTTTGAATTTCTTAAATTATACTTTTCCAAGTTATCTATTATTAATATAATTAATTTTCACACACCGGACACCACAAGCTTGGTGTTTTGACAGTCTTTACTTTCGTGATGTGCTCTCTCGTTGCAACATTTTTAAATTAACAAGGTCTGTTTGGTAACGTGAAATTTTTCACAAATTTTCACAATTCGCTGTCAAAAAATCATAAGAAAAAAAACCTAGTTTTGGGAAACTTGGTGAAAGTTTTAGTTACCAAACAGGCATACAAACAGGAATTTTCGACAATTTGTGCAAATTCGAAAATATTTCACGTTACCAAACAGACCTCATATCTCGGATTACAGTTGAGTTTTTAGTGTGATTAAAGCAGGGATGTCAAACTCTGAACCACAAATTAGATGACCCTTTATATAAAAAGATTAGATGTGTTTGGTAAAGTTTAATATACATATTATGTATAACGACAATAAAAACTACATGAATTTCTTATGGGATAAAATTATTACACAATTTGTTTACCTACCTAATAAAAAAATTTATACACACAATGATTTTTTTCGGGCAAAACAATGGGTACTTTCAGAAGGCATAAGCCAAGGCAAGTTTCTCGTCTCTGATTGGCCAGCTGGCGAAAAATTGCCTTCCAATAAATGCAATTTTTATTGGAAAGCAGTAGCGGATCCAAGAATGTATGTATAGGAACTAACGACCCCCCCCCCCCCCCTACAGTCTTCCACAGCCTCGTTAGCCCCCCACAGCCAACAATACAATAAAATTCGACACACATTAGGGGAGAAGGGGGCAGTCTAGGACAGGGGAATGTTTTGGACAACTTCAAAAGAAGTACCAAATCAAAAACTTTTAACGACCTTAATAAAATTTTATAGTGGCAATTCCACCTAAGACAACTCTCCGATAGTATTTGAAACGATACCGACTTAAAACAAAAAATTAAAAATAAAACTCCTTTTCCAGATTACGGTTGTAATTTTTTTCTTTTCTCAGACGTAAGTATATTATTCTAAAACTATGATAATTATAGAAGTTTAAAATGTTTATTTATAGTGCTTATTTGTTTGGTGATGTTATTTTACAAAAATATTAACAATTTACATTGTTTTTAAAAAAAATTTAAAGTTTTTAATTTTTTTGCACCTTCGGGGCACTTGTGGACAATCGACGAGGGGCACATTTGGACATGTCAAAATCTGCCCCTTTTCAAGTAAAGTGTATTGTGTCAAAATATTATAATTTACAATCCATAATTGATTTGTCTGAGGTGTTTCTCATAATATTGCCTTTTTGTGAGTTTCTTAAATAAGATACCTATTAATTAATTTAATGTTTATTGATTGAATAGGTTAGGTACATACTTTTAGAACAGTACCTACAGTTGCGTATGATTATTGTTTTAGCATTATCGTGATGCCTACAAATTGAGTGTCAATAAAAAAAATGTTTGACCAACTATCGAATTGCTTGTATGACACTTCCTTGATTGATTCATAACTTAGATTCTTATTATAAGCTTATCATTTTACATACACTGAAATAATGAAATGAAATATAGGATGGCTAATTGGACTTATAAAAAAGCGGGGAAACTCCCTCATTTTAAAAGACTCGAAAATTTATTGGTTTGAGCTGAACAAATATGACGAAAGTTGTTGGAAATAAGAAAAATTTTAATTTGTCGTTTTAACGGTATACCCTCGAGAATAGAGATAAATAAAAAAAAAATATGCATGTTATGTATATATCCAAATAAAATATAATTTCAACTTTGGTCTTAATTTTTGTTTTGGCTAAAACCATAATAGTTTCGTAGATATAGACCAATTCGAGTTTCCGAAAATGGCGTATTTCCCAAGGGGTATGGCGTCTTGAGACCTAGACTTAAGCTTTTCTAATAGCTCTCTTTCAGATATAAAAATATCAGCCATACTTTATTTTATTCCAAACGTTGTATTTTACATATTAGCGACCTAGTTGTGAATTAAATTATTTCAGTGTAAGGAAAAATATCAGCTTATTGAAAAACGGAAAGACGTAGTTATGAATCGATCAAGGAAGTGCCATGCAAGCAATTCAATAGTTGCTCCAACATTTTTTATTGACACTCAAATTATAGGCATCACGTTAGTGCGCTTAAACAATACTTAAGCAACTTAACACTGTTCTAATGGTAGGTCTTCAATCAATAAAACATAATAAATCTGTTATTGAAGGAACTCTCAAAAAGGCATAACAAAATATTATTTGATTCATTGCAGGTGATTTTTTAGTATTTTCTCTGATGTCTGTTGCCTTTCCGAAAAACAAATTCTTAATATAAAAAAAAAATTGCATAATTGTTCGTCAATATTAATTACAGTGCTTACCTTTTCATTTTAAACCTTTTAACTAGCCTAACATAGTGGTTATAAAAGTTCTGCTACCAACACATTCAAAATAAAATAAAACGGAGTTGATAATAGTCATTGCGTGATGTAGTTAACACACAAAAAATACGAAAGAACCTACCTGAACCACCGTTATAAAGTTGTGCAATCACATTTAGAGCAAAATTAGTCAGAAATGTTTTTAATGGGAGTCATAACAATTTTACTTTTGCTGCTTGCACAGTCAAAATGTAACAATGAATTAAGTCAACTTATTGAAAGGATTCATTTGGAAAGTCATTCAGCTACAGTTTGCTTCATCGGAATGGAGGGTGATTTTTTGAGGGATTTCATGGCAGAGCATTCATATGTTCCGGTTTGGTATTTCTCACCACTTCATAGCGAATATAAGGGAATTTCCTCCAGCACCAATGTGATATTAGTATTGAATGATTCGAGCAGTGAAATCAATCGGACCTTTGAAAGCTTGCAAGTTTTGGTTAATCAGCTAAGTGTTCGTAAATATGTTATAACTTTAACTAAAAGCTTACCAAATCTCCAAAAATACTTTGACTTCCTGTGGGGAAATAAATTTACCAGAATTTTCGGGATAGTCGACAATTTATCTTACGTTTTCTTTCCCTACGCAAGTGTCAAAATACTCCTCGTGAACAAAGATGGCCGCCTTCCAAATGCTTTGACAGATCTAACCAACTTCACCTTTCGTACAACTGTTCAAAAAGATTTCCCACGGGCTTTTCGTTACAACGACTCGAAGGGACAATCCCGAATTGGAGGACGTATTGCACTAACGTTTGTCAATTTTGTTCGAAGACACAATGCCACATTTGAAGAAATAGTGATTAACAATTCGACAGAACTGTACATTCCTGGAGTGGTAAATGCAACTTTGAGCGATGATATTGATATAAGTATGAATGTTTATGGGAGAGCTAAAGGTCTTGACATGAGTTATCCACTGAGATTTCAAAGTTGGAACATCATGGTTCCCATCAATGGCCGATTGGATCCTTATGAGTATTTCAAAAGACCTTTTGCTCCCATTGTGTGGTTATGCATTGCCCTGACCTTAATCTACATAACGGCTATTGAAATCATCTTGAATGTATACACAGGCTTCAGACCAAATATCTGGCCAAGCTTTAGTCAGACATTCCTGATAATTCTTGGGCGACCTTTGGAAAGACCAATAACCTCAACTTACTTCCGAATACGCTGTCAGCTGCTCTTGTTTTCTTTCATCATCAGCAACTTGTACAACATTTATTTTACATCTTTCCTCACGGTTTTCATCAACGTTAAGCAATACGATACAATACAAGACTTGGTGGACAACAATGTACCTGTGAAGATTCCTGATTTTGAATTTAGAGCATTAACAGACTTTCAACGTTATCCTCAAGGATTCGAAGGAGTTTTGCTTCCAACTGATCATTCTATCTTTCTGGCCGAATTGAATTCAATGACTAACACAAGTTTTGGCTACACAATTGGCGGTGATAAATGTGAATTTCTCATAAGTTTACAATCTTTCTTTGTAAAACCATTGTTTCGAAAAGCTCGGGAAGCCCTATCAGAATTCTATCTTGGATTTTTATTGCCCCAACATTCACCGTTTAAGGAAATTCTGGATGAATTTATTTTTGAAATCGAACAAACTGGCTTGTTGTTGAAGTGGGAAGCAGATGCAGCATATCAATCGATTCAAGCTGGACATCCAATAGACGTCAGTGGGATTAGAACAGGAAATACTGGAGTGCAATTCGCTTTGACACTACGTCATTTGCAATTTGGCTTTTGCTGTTTGATAAATGGTTTGATGCTAGGATTAGTTGTGTTTGTTGGTGAATTAATTATTTTCAGATTTTTTTGATGGAAAATGTATTAAAATTATAATGTTGAATCACTTGTTTTTATTCATCAAAAAATTTTCGTTTTGAATAAAAAAGAACTGTGTAGGAACTTAAAAGAACAAACTTTGAATATCAATTTGAGTTGATTCTATGGTGGTCGTACGGCCAAGCGTCTTTGATTGACTTGTAAATAATATGGGTTCTTTACCAGAAGCTCGAATATTTTTTAAATAAATTAAGCAAACAAAGTTTGAGTTACTGGAGGTAATTATGCTTGTTATCGATAATTTGTATAGAAAGTCCATTTTTTTTCTGTAATGGTCCCTTATCCCTAATAACGAATTTTTCAACAAAATCCCTCAGTGCTTGCAAAAAAAATAAGCCGACAAATACAACCCGGAACCTTCAGTTCGGCTGAAATATCAAAATAAGAAATTGGAAAAAAAAGTTGTATGTTATTTTAATAGGGTTCGTTTTACATGTATGGATTTCATTGTTTTCAAACAGTTTCACTCAAAACCTTGGAATAGTTTCTGTATTTCAATAGCGAATTATTAGCCGTGTTTCTTTTTTAACAAGCCCGGAGGTATTTGGTTGAAAAAAATGACATCGGGGATTAAAAAAGCCGTTACAGAAGCAAAATGGAGTTTCCAAACAAACTATCGATAAGAAATATGCAATTCACGCCGCCGGCCGCGGTATCACAGATTTACTCTGTGCTTAAGTTAAGTCCCGAGAATTCTAAGTTGTTGTTGCATTTAACATGTAAATTGCTTAGTCTCGACGTCGTTTTTTCAACCAATTTTCTCGGGGCTTGCAAAAAAACAAGGTTTCAAGAAAATTGATGACTTTTACCTGTTTTGTTTTTAAACGTGTGGTTTTCAATCTGGCAATACTTTTCTCGGAGTTGGTCTTTTTGACAGCTGTCACTTGATTTATGCTCTGTTTGATTTGCCATTTCAAAATAAATAGACTTACTCCTGAACAACGTTTGCAAATCGTGTAAATTCACTACCAAAATAATGGTTCGCGCGATGGCCACCGATCACAAGAAAATTTTGTTCAGCGATGAATCTCATTTTTGGTTGAATGGGTACGTTAATAAGCAAAATTGTCGTATTTGGAGTGATCATAATCCACAAGGTATTGTTAAGACGCCGTTACATCCTCAAAAAGTCACTGTTTGGTGTGCTCTCTGGCCATTTTTCTTCAAAAATGAAGCAGGCTATAACGTTACAGTCAATGGGGAACGCTATAGAGCCATGATTAATGACTTGTTCGTGCCTGAATTGGAGGATGTTGATGTGGACGACCTTGGGTTCCAACAAGACGGTGCTACATGCCATGCAACCAACGAAACAATTGAAATATTGAAGGAAGGAAGGTGAGCGCATTATCTCGCGTCGTGGGACTGTGGTGGCGTGGCCTCCAAGATCGTGCAACTTAACACCGCTGGACTATTTTTTTGTGGGTTTATGTGAAGTCGCTTGTCAACGCAGATAAGTCCGAGACGATTGACGCCTTGGAAGAGAATATTCGGCACGTTATTGCTGTCAAACGACCCCAATTGCTGCAAAAAGTGGTCGAAAATTGGGCCTTTCGACTGGAATTTATTCGAGCCAGCCGCGGCAGCCACTTGCCCAAAATAATTTCTAAAACATAATGGTAAACCCTTATTTTTATAATAAAGCTAAATTCTTGGCCATAACATTAGTTTATATGCGTTTTATTTCTTCTTGAAATTCAGAAACCACACGTCTATAAAAAAAACACCCTTTACATATAATTAAGTCATAACATTTATATTGGCATCAAAGTAATTATAATCGATTTTGCTTTCTTAACGCCTCAAAATTAGCAATTAAATGTCAAAAATAATCGTCGATTACTGTTTCTTCAAGATACTAAGAGAGTGAAACGATTGCTGATGGAAAATGGGCGCTCTTCCACTTACCTCTCTCTCAGTAAATTGAGTAAAACAACTGCAGGTAAAAGAAAAAATGGAAAGGTATATGAGAAAAGATTTGCCCCCGTGGAAGAATGATTTTTGTTATTAAAAGCTATTAAGCAAATATATTTTTGGCTATATTCTATGTCCAAAAACAATGCATTTGCTATCTTTTTATATTATATCTCATAATTCTCGGTGATATACAAGCTCGAGCTGGACATAACACACAAACAAGAATTTCGGTTCAATTATTCCTCTGCACGTGTAAAATAACCTTTTAAATCTTTTCAAGCTGTGTTATTTCAAAACAAAAATTTATAACAATTATTCAATAGCAAAGGTTTGGGTCAAGTCACGGAAGTAGTAGGTACCTATGTCATGCAAATGGATATCGATTTCTTAATGGTTCAAAAGTATACTATATAATTAGGTGTACATCAAAAGTTAGATGGTGGATCTAACTCAACGTAATTGTAGGTACATTATGTCAGCCTTGGCATTAAACTTACGTTTTTTTTTTAAATTAATTATCTTAGTTTGTTACAATTTAGCTTTTTAACTAGTTTTATGCTATATGTACATATTTTTGAGTATTAAACTAAGCGAACATACCTATTTTAACATTTGAGGTGTTCACAATGATCTAAAACCACGCTAACATTGGTGATAAAAAAAAAATTGTGAAAAATCGTCTTTTTATAATTAATTCTCGTATAAAATAGTTTTTTTTTTTTTAGTTTAAAGATGTACACATAAGGGCTAGCTTCTCAGAAAGATTTTACTCGTGTCGAGCTATTGAAATAACTAACACCAGCACATTCTGTGCACGTTAGGGTGAAGCGATATAAATTTTGTATAGCCCTACTTACCGATTTCCGGAAAAAAAAATTGGGCCTTTAGGGATATGTTAACGTTAAGCTAAAGCCACAGTGGTTCAAGTTTTATAGAGAGTTGGTCTTAAATCTATAAAATCTGAACCAAACAACTGATTTTGAAGAAGGGATAAATTATAACGAATAGAAGCATTTAATGGCCGTGTTTTATTATCTACGGATCTGGATCAGGATCATCCCAGAAAAATAAACGATCTGGATCTTTTAAATAATTAAGTTTTCAATTGTGGTATTCCTGAATTTTTTTTACATTTCATTTTGACATGTAAACAAAAAATAAACACACCCACTTGTCCAAACCAAACTACTTGACGTAGAGGCATGGTTGATGGCATTGGCCGAGTTCAACGCACATCTGAATATTCAGAATTCTGAATTTTTGAAGCTCTTGATTGGCCAGCTGTCAGAAAAAGTTCTGAAAATTCAGATGACTTCTGACAGCTGGCCAATCAAGAGCTTCAAAAATTCAGAATTCTGAATATTCAGATGTGCGTTGAACTCGGCCATTCTGGATTTGTCATTGGATCCTCTTAAAAGTGGCGTTTTTCGTTTTACAATTTACGGAAGTCTTACAAAAAATCACTCCCAAAACAATTTCCAAAATGGATCCACTTTTCCAAACCAAACTACTTGACGTAGAATGGTTAATCTGGGCAAAATATTCAGTAAGCCGATTATACATTTAAAGAAAACAGTCAACGCGATTACAATAAATAATTTTAAGGCGTTTTCTTACCTTCAAACATTTCCTCTTCTTCTAAGGAAACATAATGTTTGTGGGTTATCGGCAAAGGTTGGACGGCCTTTCCATACAAATTTACCGTATGGTTATTTCTTATTTCGGGTCGCTTCCCAAATATATCTTCCATTATCTCTTGAAAAGGTGCTGTGCTGGGTGCTGCACCGGTCCTTTTGTTGTTGTCGGTGCTTTCCTTAAATGCCCTTTTCAGATTTTTAAGCTTAGTCGATAGCATATCCGGAGTTGTGTGCTGAGTCTCCGCATTAATGATTTATATAAGATAACTTATTTTCATTTGACTAGATAACAACTTACGAGGACTTCAGCTGCCAAGAGATCTTCAAAAACATTGTTTATGGCAATTTTTTTTTTCGCGGGTGGTCGAATTCGGCTTTCCGCTTCCCATACGCGTTAAGAAACGCCAGGGTTTCGGTATTCGTCCAGCTTCTCCTTTGTCTTAAAAAAATTTGTTTTAAAAACCTAATTTTACGAAAAAAATACAATAATACAGACAATTGTTTTGGTTTTTTTGTGCACAGCTGTTATTTGTTTGCATTTCGTGTTTTTTTTTTGCTGTTTTTTTTTCTCAGTGCTGACAACATTTACGAAACAAATTTACCCCCTACCCTCCAAGGTAAGAACTAATTATCGGATCTTTAAAATAGATCCAGATAGAGAGCAGGATCCCAAGTTGTTGTTGTATTACGTGTTAAAAAATGATCCTGATCCAGATCCGTAGATAATAAAACACGGCTAATATGATCATAGTTAATTTTCGCCCATTGACACGCGCATTTCTTAATAGAGTTGTGTTCTTCAAAAAAGTTTTAGACAATAACTTTTCTAAAAAGTCTCGCTTATACAGTGTTTTTGAATATGTAGGAAATGACTTTTTAAACAGTTAGTAGATACAAAGTTTTTTCCACGCTCACATTTTGGGAATGTATTGGATTAATTTATATTTTTATTTATTTTTTTTTTTGCTTAGTTGCTTAAATTATAAATATTTACAAATATTTTTCAAATCTTAATATGTATATAAAACAAAGACGGTTTAGTTACACCATTTAATATAATTCAAGAACGACTAGACCGATTTTAATGATTTGTTGGATTGATAGTCTCCTCCCCGAATCTAAGTCCAACCTTTATTTCTTTCCCAACACAGAAAGAACTTTTGTAATCAAAAACCATTTTTTGTGTTTATCCCATTTCACTCTATAAATATCATTTTTTTTTAAAACAACGTTTCCAACAAAAACAGAATTTTTAAAATCGGATTTCCCTTTTTTGTGTTTACCCCACTTCACCCTATAAATATCAATTTCTTGAAAATTAGTCGAAAAAAAACCTTTAACATTCAAACAAAATATTTGAAATCGATCACAACTTTTCATTTTTCACCATATTTCACAATATAAGTACCAAATTATTGAAAATAAAATCCCTTAAACCATCCACTTAAAATGACCTTTCAAACACCAAAAGAATTTATGAAATCTGACAATTTTCTTTTGTTTGTATCCCATATCACCCTACAAATAGCAAAATTTGAGAAAAAATATCCCTAAAGCAAGCAAAAAAAAATTTCTTTAATCGGACAATTTCGTATTTTTACCCCATTTTGCCCTACAAACAACAAAACTTAAAAAAAAATAACCCTCAAGCCATTTCCTGAGAAAAGTTTCTTAAAGAAGAATTTCTTTAAAAGTAATGGGTGATTTTTTAAGAGGTTTAGAACTTTTTTTAAAAAAAAAACACAAAAAATTCGAAAAAATGAATGAAATATTTATTTGAATCGATAGTTTGAACCTTGCAATTTAATGTTTAAAGATAATTTCATGCAAATGTTGACCGCGGCTGCGTCTCAGGTAGCCCATCCGCTGAGTCCAATTTTGGCATACTCTTTCACACATATCGGCCGGTATCTCACGAATGAATGCATGGATGTTGGCTTCCAGTGCGTCAATCGAAGCGGGCTCGTCCCTATAGACATTAGCCTTGACATACCCCCACAAAAATAATCAAATGGTGTCAAATCGCACGATCTAGGCGGCCAATTGACCGGCCCGAAACGTGAAATTAACTGTTCACCAAACTCGCCTCGCAATTGCGCCATTGTTTCGCGTGCTGTGTGGCATGTGGCACCGTCTTGTTGAAACCACATATCATGCAAGTCAAGAACTTCCATTTCGGGCAAAAAAAAGTTTGTTATCATCGCTCGGTAGCGTTCACCATTGATAGTAACGCTGCGATTCGCATCATCTTTGAAGAAATAGGCCCAATAATGCCGCCGGCCCATAAACCGCACCAAACAGTGGCTTTTTCGGGATGCATTGGTAGCTGTTGCAATGCTTCTGGCTGATCTTCACTCCAAATGCGGCAATTTTGCTTATTTACGTACCCATTCAACCAAAAATGAGCCTCATCACTGAACACAAGCAGCGCGCGATGAACATTTCGAACCGAGCACGAATTTTGATAGTAAAATTCAATAATTTGCAAGCGTTGTTCATTTGTAAGACGATCCATGGTTAAATTGCAAACCAAACTGAAGCTGTTTGACAGTGACACAAGGTACTAAACACACGTCAGCTGTCAAAACCACTGTTGCCAAAACCAAACCAGCCAAAAAATCACCCGTAATGGAATTGCCCATTTCTGGCCCAGAGTTTACACGAACGAGTTTGGTATCAAATGAGAGATGAGGGGTGTGCAAGGTGTGCATTGCACACCCTGATCAAACGGCGAAAAATTCCTCATCGAATCCCTCATAACACACACAAACATACACCATAATACCGCCTAAGACACAGCCTACACAGGGACATAATATTCATCTTTCGTAATTGCTCTTCCAAAATTCCTTCACCGTTTAGTGAAATTAGAGAAAAAAAAATAAAGTAAACTCGTACGAAACCACACTGTGCACTTATTCTGTTGTATTCTTAAATTAGTCACATAAACTCATCCAAGATTTTCCAACTTCCCCAGTAGCCATCCCCATCGTTATTCATCGCCCGCTCTACATACACACATAATAATGATATATATTTTGATGAATTTGTAGTGAACTCGAGAGAAAGTTTTGCGTGCACTTCAGTCTTTGCTCTTATTCTATTTTCTTTTGTTTCTGTTCCGTTCCTTAAAGCATCAAAGAAGGTCAAAAATTCAATGAACATTACATCGACCAAAAACACTCTATATGAAGATACCAATCTCGGCTGTCATCCGAGTTTGCCTACAAGCTCATATAGGGGAAATTCAGGAGAAACACGCACACATATGCAGTAAGCGTACATACACCACGCTTTATTTGCACACACATGCAGTAAGCGTACATTCGCCACCAAAATGTCGGTTATTTACGAGTTTCAATGGGTATGTTCAAAAAGTATAATAAAAGGAGCAACGAGTTATCAAGTGCTAACCCAACCTTATAAGGATAAGTTTGTGGAAACAAATTGAACGTGAAAATTTATAATCAATTTAAGTATATTCTACGATTTGTTTGGTATTGTATTTCGCTCTCGAATTATTGAAACAGACTGTGAACATGACAAAAAAAAAACGAATGAGAAATCAGCGAATCAACGCAACTGTTGTAAGACTTTAGGCGTGTTTTTTTGCAGGAAGTGACTAGACATGCCAATTATAACAGTGTCGCGTCGGGGCTAAGGAATTTACATGTTAAACGCAACAACAACTAATCCCCTCCAGGCATAGCTAAGAGCACATAATTTTCGGGGGTAAACTGTTCTAACGGCGTGAATTGCATAATATGTACTTCTAATCAATAGTTTTTATGGAAACTCCATTGTTTTCTGTGATGGCGTCGATAGATAGTCCCCAATATCATTTCTTTTTAACCAAATCCCTCCGGGCTTGCAAAAAAACACGGCTTTTAAGAGCATTAAGGCTCTCCAAAACCAAAGCGAATACTTCAGAACGACGACGAAACTTTCGCCTGTCTTAATTTATTTACATGGAGATTAATGGGAGTACCCACACTGGCGCGATGCGAATCTTCGAACATTATTCAGTCGTCGCATATTCGCGCGAATGTTTCGCTTTGGTTTGGGACAGCCTTTATACTATATATTTATATGCGAAGCCAATTGAAAACTATCGATGACCGAAATTTCAATGTATAAATTCTAACTTATCACGTTATTTATTTTATTATAGACTTTTCTGTTAAATGCCAAAGATTTAAAAATCATTGTGTAACAGCGAACTACTTACAGGATGAATTTTCAAAGAAAAATTAAAAGAAGTTTCATCACGTGAAATTCGTAGTTTAATAGCAGACTTAGCACCATTAAATTGGTGTTTTTTTCAACACATCCCGATATCCCACCTAACATCCGCCATTTTCATGTTGAAAAGCTGGTGAGTTGAAATTTTTTTAAAGATGGCTGCGTTATTTGCACATACAAAATGGTTGTTCTGGGAAAACAGAACAATCCCACCCCGTTAAATTGTTGTTGCAATTCACATCTATTCATGGACACAAAACGAAATTACAAAAACAACAATGTAAACAAATGGGTTTTGGAGGGTGATACGTACGAAAGATTGGTATCTTCATATAGAGTGTTTTTGACATCGACGATCTTCGCACTGTCCATAGAGTACCTATATTACCTAGAGAACCGACCGGTACCCCTCTTGCCTTAAACACCCGCAAATTTTATTTGAGGTGAGTAAGTGAAAACTCTCTTAGTTTACTCTTTTTTCCTTATCCGTGAATCCGTGTGAATGGTGGATATAAAAACAAATTGGCGCATTAGTTCAAAAAGGTACGTGTCTACGGTTTAATTGTGAACAAAGTGGTGGCATTAGCTCAAAAAGGTGCGTGTCTACGATTTGCACACCTAAATCGTAGACACGTACCTTTTTGAGCTATGAAACTAGAGTGCGCTTCTAATTTCCGGTAGGTGTTTTTGTTTTTTTTTTAAACATAAATATTCAAAAATATTATTTAATTTATTACCCGGGAGCAACAATGACCGATATTCTTCATAGTTTAGGTTGACAAAAGGTTAAAAAAAGAAATTTGACTACGAAATTAATAAATTTCTCAATTTTTGAATTTAACGGATTTTTTTTTTTTGAATCCCTGGGCGGTCTTATCCACCTTATTGAGCACTTTGAGCAATTTGAGCGAAGTCCTTTCAATTGAAGCCATGTTGGTTCGGTCCCATTTAAAATGCATTGGACAACTACCCCATACAAAACTTAATGGGCATTTTCCTCTCAGTACAGCTTGTAGGGTGGAAGAGAACGACCGCCTGAGTCGGTTCTCTAGGTAATATAGGTACTCTATGGCACTGTCTTTGCCACTCTTACGACTATTAATTTGATGAAGTTTACGTGAACTCGTGTGAAAGATATCTTCGCACTTGAGTCTGAGCTATTTTTCTGTTGTTTGTTGTATCCGTCCAATGCACCAAGTTTCGTTAAAAAAAAAAGTAAATTACTTTGCTTTTCGTGTATAAGTTTTCAAGTGGTAACAGTTTCGTGCTGTAGTTTTGCTTTTTAATGCATTAGTTTTTTTTAATTCAATTTTGAAGAAAAAAAGAATTACATATAATATAAGAACAATGAGTGAAAGTGAAGTCGAATATCGCGTGAATGAGTTATTGGAAAAAGCGTTTAGTTGTAATAAGTATGACAAAAAAAAACGATTATTGAAGCGGGCAGACCTACACCTACACCAAACTTAAAAAAAACTTAAAATCAACATACAAGAAAAGTGGCAAAGAATATGCGCAAAATTTTAATTTCGATTTGTATAAACAACTTGATTGGTTGACGGGGTTTGTTAAGCGAAATAAGCTTTTTTTGGCCGTGTTTAATTTTTAGAAGTCAAAGTAATGAAAAAGAAAAAGTGTGGAGCACTATTGGTTACACGGATCTAAACCATTTGCATGAGAAGCTCCCAAAGCATGAATTTTCCATTTCACACAGTTTTTATTGGAGTATTTTATAATAAAAAAAAAAACAATTTTATGAAATTGTTTGTGTTTTAATTTTGATTTAATTTCCATAGAGATAACACTAAATAGAATTTTTTGAGGAAATTCATTGCAAAATCCCAATTTACTGATATTAAAAAAAAATATATTCTAGTATCGCACACCCGTCTAAATAATCCACGAAACGCCACTGGTATCTACTTATACCTACTAAAAGACTTAAATCTTAAACAATTTAAGCAAAACAAAAACGCACACTTGTTTATATTATTTTTATTTACCAATGCTATCTATCAATTACATGCTTTAAAAAAACCCCTACCCAAACTTTCAGCTAAAAAAACAATCACTGCCATCGTCAAACCAATTGTTAAACAATTCCAAGCAAAACGCAAATGTTCACACGTCAAAGGATTATACAATGATCGTATTCCATCCTCTCGATTCACTTCTATCTTAAATCCAGCTTGCATAGCTTGTGCAAAAACATCAGTTTGCCACTTTTGTATTAAACCGGTTTCTTTAATTTCAATAATAAATATGCTGAAAATTTCCTTAAACTGTGAATTAAATGGTAACAAAAATCCCAGGTAATAAGGTTTCACAACATCGCTGGTTTTATGAAACAATGGCTTTTCATAAAGCGATTGCATGTGAATAAGAAAATCACATTTCTCAGAACCCAGTGAGAAGGCAACACTGGTATTCCTCATCGAATAAAGCTGATCGAAATAACTATCGTAGTCTGTTGGTTCGACAATTTTATCAAAACCTTTCGGAAAGACTCCGTTTTTTTCAATCAATACCCATTCAAAGTAGGGAATGATAATTCGAACATTGTTCTCCATCAAGTCCTCGACGGACTCAAATTGCTTGACTTTAATGTGAACTGTTAAATATGATGTAAAATAAATGACGTACATGTTTCCAATTATAAATGACAGTACTGTCACTTGAAAGTGCATCGAATATGCCGAATGAATCGGTCTCTCTGGAGGCATTTGTAATAACGTTAGAAACACTTGACTAAAGCTCTCCCAAATGTCGACTGCCAAGTTTGTGCAATATTTAAAAATAACATCCATCACGGTAATATAGGTAACAAGGAGTCCAATGTAAATCCAAACTATATAAGAAAACGGCCTTTGAAAGTACTCCTTGGGGTCAACATAGCCATTTAGGGCAACCATAATACTGTACTTTTCGATTATAACCGGATAACTTAGGTCGAGGCTATCGATGGCACAGAAGACGTTCATGCTGATGTCAACTTCGTCATTGATTGTTGCATTGATCACTTTCGTTATGTCCAGCTTCGTCGAGTTATTGATAATTATTTCCTTGAAAGTTGCATTATGTCTACGAAGAAAGTTTATAAAAATCTGTCCATAAGGCCCGCCAACTTGATTCTGTCCATGGCTGTCAGGATACCAAAATGTCCTTGGAATTTCTTTCTGAACAGTTGTTCGAAAGGCAAAGCCGTTTAAGTCCTTTTGAGCATTAGGAAGCGGGTCATCTGTATAAAGCTGTTGAACTTGAATGTCTGCATAGGGAAGATACGCAAACGAATCTCGAGCAACAATTCCAAAGATCCTTGTAAATTTTCTGTCTGCAAAATATCGAAACCATTGTTTCATAGAGTCAATGTTGTATGCCCAAACGATGACAAACTTTCGAACGTCTAAATTTGTGATTAGTTTATCCAAGACCATAGATAGATGATAATCATTCCTAACAACTCCAACCACCAGAAGTATGTTTCCAAAATTGACATATTTTTCAGATGTTGTTTCGCTGAAAATAAGCACTGGTATGCGAAAATGTGTTTTTAGAAACCCACTCAGAAAGTCTTCATCTATTCCAACAAAGTGCAATGTCCCCGAATTGCTTTCCGCATGAATTTTTTCAACAAGCTCAGTTAATTCGAAATTATTTGGGAGACAATTATTCAAAAACGGACTAAGTAACAATAAGATAATGGCTTTGGCAATAAGCATTTGTTTTTCGGTTAAAAGTCAAAAAGTATTCTATTCACAACGAGAGTAGAGCAGAAACTATACGCAATGAATCAGAAACAACATCAGATACATTTACGTTTGACATTAAAGTTAATTTACAGACACGCAAGACAAAATGCTTGCTCGTATATCAAAGCACTTTAAACCATATGAACCATTTTAGTAAATGATTCGTTTTAATGATGTTCATAACAGAACATTCTTTGCAGGGTCATTAGAAACCTTATATTATACTTTTACTTCACTCATATAAGCTGAGAATTCCCAGGTGGCATTATAACATCAGTTTAACTAAGAGACATATGTATATTTTTTGATGTGTAAACATCTATGCTGGCGGTAGAGTAAAAAAAACGTGAACGTTCGTGTGCAACGTTACGTCGTGCAACGTTATGGCGTGCAACGTTACGATCTGCATACTAGGATGGGTGCGTTCAGTGAAAAAAATCTTAAGATCCCCTTAAGGCAAAAACAAGTCCGTTTTGGATCCGCGCACGTTGGTGCTTACACATATTAACCGTAAGTCCCGGCACTCACACAATTTTGTTTTATTTTAACGGTTCCTTTTCTTGCCCCATAGGAGAAAAATGCCTCGTCTAAATGCGCCAATTCTAGCTATCATTCAAACTCATGTAAGTTCTAACGCCATCAGTATTGATAGTTTCAACGCCAAATTAAAGCTTATGGCTTCATCATTATTTCTTAGCAGACAAAATTATTTAAGCACGATTTTTTTTAAAAAATCTTATTATAATTGGTTGTGCAGTCATTAAAATAATAAATGTCATTTCATTTCAAAAATGAGCAGGCTTTTGCTTGATCAACACGAATGAAAAATTGGTTGTACTTCTGTCAGAAAACTTGCAAAATAATAACCAAATTTATTCTTTTGGCAGTTTTTTTTTTGACAGAATAACTGCCAATTTGTCAGTCGTGTAAATCCAGCCTAATTTTTTTATTCTGTATTACAATTATTTGCAAAATAGTGTCACAAAAGTATTTGCACGATATCTATTTAATGGTAAAATTAAACGTCACTTGTTTGGAGAAGCCTCCGCTCTTTTTTTGAACAAAATTTACTGGCCGGGAAACTGATTTTTGAGTTCGTGTTTATAGGTTTTGGTTATTTCTCTCATTGAAAGATATGTGTAGGTTTCTGCGATTTTTCGCATTTGTGTTTTTTTTTATTTCCCTTCACACACTTTCAATGGGTTTTTGTCACTGTGCTTTCCGTTAATATTTCGCTGTCGTGCTGGAGACCACATACAAATTTTGATTCGTGTCAGCAGCGATGTTCAAAATTCATAAATGCAACTTGAAAATAAAAAATACGCCTGTTAGTAGTGTAATTTTAGTAACGAAAATTTTGACATTTAAAAACCTATACGTATTAACATAATTCTAGTAAATTCTTTTAAAAATAGATAAATAGCAGTTGCTACAAAGTGCTGATTTAGAAGTTTATGAATTAACGGGAGAGAGTTATATTTGGTGTGTTTGGTATCTTTTTTCAGTAAAATGTGTAAAACCTGTCAAAACACCAAAGTGAGAACGAATTTCTCTAAAATGGAGAAACTTGCAAGAAAGTTAGCAAACGCATTGAACCAATTTTGTGTATAAAACTCCTCACATCAGGCGTTTTCCTGTGGAGGTAGCGAAGTACTTGTGAGTATAGATGAAAACTAAAATCTAGTACATTCATCTACTCATGCTCTCTTCGCGAGTAGATGAGATTTGTAGGAAAGCTAATTTTGTGCGTTCCATTCAAAATGGCTAGCAAAGTTAGTTCCAAGTTCTTAGCCACCTCCAAAAGTCCGATTTTGTTAACAATTTGCGTTTAATTTAAAAAAAAAATTACATAAACTATAAGAAATTTTATTTTACCAAACAGACCTATTTCTATTTTGTAAAGAGCTATAATTCGCTCATCGTTCAGCCTAACAACTTTCGATTTAAACTTGAGATTTGTTTTTGCGTTCTATTACATAAACTGAAATCTGAATTTTAAGATTTTGTGATTGCACTTATCCGTTATCTTGAAATGAATTCAATATTCATTGAAGGTATCCAAAAGAACAGAATTAATAGATTACAGGGATGTCAGTGAGTATATAAGGACATATTCAGAAATGAAGTGACTCTAGACCACTGATCTCTATAATACACTGGATAGCGTATTCATACAAGCAAAATGACTCCAATTGAAGATTGTTATACGGTGCGCTTGGCACCAGGTTTGTATAACAGTATAACTTCTTTTTGTCAAAGTGGCTGAACACATTACACGCGAGTCATGGCGCGCGTCCTTATCTTACATTGTTAAAATACATAAAATCTCGTTATAGAACGGTGTTCACATTGGACTGTCTCCTTCGACTTTTTTTCGCGTCTCTGTACTTTATCTCACTCACACTTCATGTAAGAAAATGATGGCGAAGAAAGTAAGGATTTTTTGATTTTTTGCCTAAGATTGTTCACTTTTTTGGCGTTTTCTTTTGTGATATCTGTTCTCTCTGTCTGTACCTTAGCTTTGGCACTTAAATCCTACGGAATCCAATTTTTTTAATTGAAAGCATTTTCCTAATAAGATTTATATTTTGTAAGTGAAATGTTTCTAATTAATCCTTCAACAAGCAAAGATTTTTGTTTTGTTTTAACGACTGCTAAACGTCAGAATGAGTCGGATGTGTTCACATTAGGTTTTGTGTCTGTAGCCACAAACGCGATTCTGGGAGTTAAATAGTAGGTGACATTTCTTGCAAATTTGCACAAATTGTAACTGAATTGTAATTTTTTGTTGTTTGGCTAAACGCACATTTTTTTTTGTTTTGCATCTATTCACTAAAATAAGTTTGTACTTAATCCTATAAAAGGGACATGGTAAATTAAATGCAGTTTGAAATATTTGTTGTGAATTTGAAGGACCATTATTTTTTTGTGTTCAAATTCCTGTCAAATAGAACTCACACCATCATATACAAAAATAAGCCATCTGAAATGGTTGAACGAAATTCGACACAAGTTTAAATAATCACGCTCATGTGTACGCCCGCCCTGCCGCGTGTCCTGACGCGCGTACTGTGTTCAACCAGTGAACTGAAAAATGTACTTCAAATTACTTTTTTTTTTTAAAGAAAGACGTCAAAAGGTGCGCTTGGCACCAGAATGTCATCTTCAATTGGAGTCAAAAAAAACTGTTATACATAAAGGGAATCCACTATCCAGTGTATTATAGAGATCAGTGCTCTAGACATGCCAATTATAACAGTTTTGGTTTATAAAAGTATTGTTTATGTGGCCCCGCAGGGCTAGGGCCCTCCGCGCCGGTAGGCATACTTCAGCCACTCAGAGCTTTTTTTCAAGTAGCGCAAAGCGCCCTAACGCACGCCCACTTTTAATTGCGAAAAACTGTTATAACTTATAAATTGGCATGTCCCTAGTATCGTCCTATTCATAAAGGACGCAAGTAGAGAATTGCCAATTTACAACAGTCATAACAGTTAATCACTATTAAAAGGGGCGTGTGGTTACGCACTTCCCGAGTCTTGAAAATAAACTCTAGGTACCCGAAGTATGTCCACCAGCGGAGGATCCTGGAGCTGCGGGGTCGCATAAACAGTACATTTATACATTAAAACTTAAAAATAAGGAGATGTCCAACTATTTAGAAAATGGCTAACTTGATAACTGCCCAAGAGTGTACCAAGTTCCAAGGAAGAAATCTATAATAAACGACTCAAAAAGTATTACTTTGCAATACATTCTTTAAAAAAAAAGCTTGAACAAAATTGTAACAAAAACCTATACTTTTAGAATTATATTTAATTCCACGTGTACATAATTAGATAATGATTTATAGTTTTAATAAATATTAAATAATTATTATTTATGTATCTTTCGCATTGATTTTAGATAATAAAACCTTTCAAAAAAATGTCATCTGACAATAACGAAACCATCTTATACAATAAGTCGACCGAAAATCATCCCCACAATTTCAAAACTGGGCTAAGCTTCTTGCAGCCGTTAGAGCATCTTGATACAACACTTACCACTTCAAATAGTATCAACAATAACACAATCGATTCAAAAAATTCCAGCATGCGAAGAAATACAAGCTTTGGAAGTATACTACCGACAGATTCAAAAGAATCCAAGGTTAGAGTTATCTATACTGGTGGAACTATTGGAATGATGAGAAATGAAAACAATGGTGAGTTATTATTAGTTTTGGGTTGTGAGAAAGAGTTATTTTCGTATATAAAAAATTTATATGTGACTTAAATTTTTGTTTTTAGTTCTTGTGCCAATACCAAATGCTTTAGTGAAAACGATTCGAAAATATCCAAATATGCACGACCAAGCTTATGCAGAAAAGCGGTTTGGTACCGCAGCTGGGATGGCACCATTGGTTCTTCCATTTATAGATGGTATTCCAAATCGAGTTATTTTCACTGTTACAGAATACAATCCACTTTTGGATTCGAGTAATATGACAACTGACGACTGGGTGCGAATTGCCAAGGACATTCATGTAAGTTTCGAGCTTTTTGTAAGAACCTGGGTTGGAAAGTTTGCGCAGAACCAATCTCAAATAGAAGTTATTCGGGCTTCCTCGAATTACTACAATAGAACAAATAGAAGAATACGAAACAAACTTCTATTGATCTCTTTTGTTTCTTTCCCTCAGCAATCGTATGAATTTTTCGATGCATTTGTGGTGCTGCACGGTACCGATACACTCGCCTACACTGCTTCGGCGTTGTCGTTTATGTTGGAGAATCTGGGAAAAACTGTCATCATAACTGGCTCCCAAATTCCCATATTCGACACGCGTACTGACGGCAAAGACAATTTCACCACAGCCCTTAGCATAGCCGGTAACTATGTGATTCCTGAGGTTTGTGTCCTCTTTGGCAATAAATTGATGCGTGGCAATCGAACCATCAAAGTGAGCTGCGATGACTTAAATGCCTTTGATACTCCAAATATTGCACCTATCGGTCGAATCGGAATCAACTATGAGATCGATTACCGTTTGGTATTTCGTCCATGCAATGTCAGTCGCTTTGTTGTACATGCCGATATGGATGTCAATGTTGGGCTGTTGCGATTGTTCCCTAGCATAACTAGTTCAACGTTTAAGGCGTTTCTTGCACCGCCTATGAAGGGCGTAGTTATACAGTCATTCGGATCTGGCAACATTCCATCTAATCGAAAAGATATTTTGGAAGAAATTCGAGCTGCGTCGGAACGTGGTGTGATTATTGTAAACTGCACGCAATGTGCCAATGGCTCGGTAGCGGAAATATATGATACGGGAAAAATTCTGAACGAACTAGGAGTAGTGCCGGGATATGATATGACACCTGAAGCAGCTGTTACCAAACTATCTTATGTTTTGGGGAAAAGCGACTGGACTTTGGAATACAAGAAACAGGTTAGTTTTCCGAATCCGAATAAAGTCCGTGTGGTATTCGTGGTGAATATTTGTTTACTTAAAGGTAATGCAATCTAATATCCGTGGTGAGTTAACTGCAGAAAGTCCATTGATGGAGGATTATGATCTTATTGAAGCAGTTGCTAGATCGCTGCACTTGTCATCACCAACAGAACTATCTCAACTAGGAGCCACGCTTTTCCCAGCAATGTTGAATGCTGCCGCATTGAACGGAGATATCAAGAAGGTAGAGTAAATTTTAGGCCCGGAGTTTTCATATACAAATTGTATTTTATTTTTTCTTGCAGATCAACAATCTGAAGGCTTATGGGGCCGATTTGTCTGGTGTGAATCATGACAATCGAACAGCTTTACACATCGCCTGTCACGAAGGAAACGAACCAGTTGTCAATCTTCTTCTGAAAAATGGTGTTTCCGTGCACATTCGTGATCGTTACGATCGCACACCTCTGATGGAAGCTGTTTGCATTGATCATCATGAAATCATTCAATTGCTCTTGAGTTGTGGTGCTCACTTGACTGGGTCAATGCGAGCGATTGGCGAACAACTTTGCTCTGCTGCAGCACGAGGCTCATTGATAAGATTGCAATCATTCCAGTTAGCTGGAGCTGATCTGGCTCAACCAGATCATTCAGGAAGAACGGCATTGCATGTTGCTGCACTCCATGGTCATGTGGAAATTGTTAAATATTTGGTGCAGAATTATGATGACATAAATGCAAAGGATAAATTGGGCCTAACCGCATTGCAATATGCAAAGACGATAGAGCACGAAGAAGTTATCAAATTATTTGGTGATATTTTGCATTGATCTTGTGTAAGTATCTGAAAAATGGGGTATCACAAGCTACATTTTGTTATATGAAATGTTCTAATTGGTGAAGGCAAAGTTTTTCTTTAATATTCTAAAAAGAAAATTTAAGAATTTTGAAGAAGAAATGTAGTTTTGACGATTCTTCAAGCTCTTGGTGTTGAATCATTTTGAATACAAAATCATTTCTATCTACATTTAAAGAATCTGTTTCTCATATTTTGATAAAATATAATTAAAGACTAAAATCTATTGCGTCCTTTTGTTCATTTGGGGTGCCATTTTAAGCAATGTTCCCCTATATTTTTAAAATATTAGTTTTTCTATTTGTGTCTATAATATTTAAAATTGATATGATAAAATTGTATTTGCTTTTTTTTCAGAGATTCAAAGCAACTAAATCACTGGAAAATGTAGATATGATATCATTAGAGGCTGTTTAGAATAAGTGAATTCAATTTTTAACTAAGCTTCAATATTAATTTGAACTTATTATTAATAAATATTAAGCATAGTTGGAAAATATTGATAACAAAAAATCAATTACACAATTACTTGTTATTGAAATCTCCAAACACTTTTTCAATTACTTTCAAATGTAATTGAAGAATTTAATTTCTTATTACATGTAATTGAATTAATTAATTGCTATTCAATTCAATTATATTAATGTAATTGAAAACAAAAGTAATCATCAAAAAAGCAGTAATGTTTAGGTACTTTTTTTTCAGTAATCATTACCTACACACAAATCTAATTAACTTATTTCTTTTTCCAGTTGTAATTATTATAATTTTTAATTGATACAAGCATGATGAATTAAAATCCAAGAATTTAACTACCTAAAATGTAATTAACACAGTGCTTTCCTTCAAGTAGATACCTCCTAATTGAAAGAATCCATTACTATTTTCAATTATGTACATGTTATTTGTAAGTGAACTATTTACAATTACAACTTATGGATTATGTTATTTTTTATTCAATTACAATTACTAATTACCTACTTGTAATTGAAATTAAGGTTGAAATAAATTACAAAAACTATTCATTATTTCCCAACACTGCTTTTAAGTTTTGTTTACTCAGATAACCTAAGACTTTTAAGTTAAACCTAGTAAGGTTATCTTAACATTTTATAATATTTCAATCCGATACCAATTTATATTTAGTTGCTAAGTACATTATTATATTTAACTGAATTTTATGCTTCGTTTTAACACACAGGCCTAACTGTAGTAATTTATGAATCTCACTTTATATTAATGAAAATGTTAATAAATACATCTCAAATACTATATTAAAAGCTTTAATGTGATATTTTTCTCACTACTGAAACTAACAATGGCAGCCATTTCTTCTTATTTTTGTACATAATTCATATGCAACGAAATTGAGAGTTTAAACTTTGTCTAGGAAACATTAAGGATGGTGAGTATTAACTACAAAAAAAAAATCTTGAAATATTTTAATAGACAAATTCTACAACAACGACACGCGTTGTGGAAACGGCAATTAATGCGATTAAAAGACTTTAGTACAGTTAAATTGAACTTTAAAGAAGGCCAATGGCCGAACTATGAACGAAAAGTACTGTGTGGAATTGTCAATTGTTGTACCGCTTGGAGAATCTTAATTCACGAAGTTCTAACAAAAAAAATGTGTGAGTGCCGGGACTCACGGTTAATATGTGTAAACATCAACATTCGTCCAAGCGCAGTTTTGAGGATCCATATGCGAGGTCGTCCATACGTTGTTGACTACGTGCATGGATCCGAAACGGACAAGTTTGCTTGAAGGGGATCTTGTCACTCAACGTACGTACCGTAACGTGCTACATCGTAAAGTGTAACCTCGTAATGTCGCACGGAGGAAAGTCCAAGGTTTTATTTTTCTATACCGCCGGCACAGATGTTCACACATCAAAAAATCTGGGACAGCGGAATTCAAGTTCGGTAGCCGGACCAAAGTTTTTAATTATTTTTAATTTTTTATTGAAGATAATTTATATTAAATTATATTTTTTTTCCAAACCCTATAGTTTCATTCAAAAACAGAAAAACATTTTTCGCTGTTAATAGCTGGAATTTTGTTTTTCAGAAACAAAACTTTGTTGTTATTATATTTGTTTCCCATATTCGTTTTACTGGCTGAACACAATAGACGCGCGTTCGAACGCGCTTCTATTTTGTTCAGCCAGTTAATCATTTGGAAGTTCTTGTTGAAAATTAAGTTTTGTTTTATCTCAACTTTCAAAAACCAAAAAAAAATAAACTGAAATAATGCTCTTCCTATGCTGCTGCTGCATTGTGTTGCGGTTGGTGTGTGTTGAAAGAAAACGTTTTGCCTAATCCGGCTTAGCTGTCAGACAGGCGCCAATGTCAACAATTTTCTTTATCAACCGCCATAGGTTTATAAAATATATATCCATTCCTTGTCAAAAAAATAATCTGGATGTAACGGGTGTTTTTCTTAGAGGTATAGAATTTTAAGTTGGCAACACATTTTGGCGACCATTTTGTCAGCTGTCAAACGATTTATTTTTAGTTTGGTTTAGCATTTCAATTTTCAACATGAATAGACTGACGCTTGAACAACGCTTCCACATTGTGGCCAATTGCGCCCAAAACAAGATTGCCGTTGATCACAATTTTCATAAGCGAATTTTGTTTAGCGATGAAGCTCACTTTTGGTTGAATGGATATGCAATAAACAAAACTGCCGTATTTGGAGTGATGATGTTCCTCAAGTGTATGTTCAGATACCGTTGCATCCACAAAAACTGACTGTTTGATGTGCTTTATGGTTTGGTGGAATAATTCGTCCGTATTTCTTTAAAAACGATGCTGGCCAGATCTTTACAGTCAATGGTGACCGCTATAGAGCCATGATTACTGCCTTTTTTGTTTATCGATTGAACAACCATGATGTGCAAGAGCTGTGGTTTCAACAAGACGGCCGGCGCAACAGGTCACATAGCTCGTGCCACAATTGATATATTGAAGCCAACGTTTGGTAGCATAGTTTCACGTTACGGACCCGTGATTTAGCTTCCAAGATCGTACGATTTAACGCTGCTTGACTATTTTCTGTGAGGATTTATGTGAAGTCGCTAGTCTACGACGATAATCCCGAAACGATTCACCACTTGGAGGACAACACTCTCCGCGTTAATGCCGATCTACGGCCACAAATGTTGGAAAAAGACATCGAAAACTGGACCTCCGAGCCAGCCGTGGCGGTCATATGCCAAAAATCATATTTAAATTATAATGCCAGAAAATTATCTTTCGAATAAAGTAAATTTCATGTCATTTAAAAAAAAATCATCTTTGTTTTATTCCATTTAAAAATTCTATACCTCTAAAAAAAAACACCCTTTACATATATGTACTTGAACTGGCCTCCTGAGAGCAGTTTAAATACAATTACGGCCATATTATTCACTCGATTCATCCAGATTAAAAACACAAAAACAAATTAAATCATTTATAATATATTTCGTCTCTTGTCTATGCTCCGGGATATTTTGAGAGCCGAATTAGAAAATTATTTAAGACCATCGGCAAACTAGGAAGTAATTCACTTTTTAAAATCATCTCAGATTAACACTACCAAATAACCTTGAGGTGATAAAAGGTTCGCTTACCGCCAAAATAATACCGTAAATTTACGCAATCTTATTCTAACGATTAGTTTTTCGAACTTCCATTAGTTTTTATTCTTTTATTCTTTATTAATTCGAACCACGAAAATTAAGTTAGCTTTGTTAGTATTTTGAGAAAAATCTATTTGTCAAAAATCAAAACCGGTGTGAAAGAATGCGTTTTTAAGAAATCACTCAAAAAGTCACCGTCCATTCCGATAAAACAAAATGTGATGGGCGAATCGCTTTCTTGTTGAATTTTTTCGATGAGTTTAGTTAATTTTACATTATTGGACATAACATCAGACAAAGTTGTTAAGAACAACACCATAAAGATTTTTGCTAGCAACATACTGAATGAAAAATCGTTTTAATCAGCTAGTTTGACTAGTGATGGTAATATTGCACTGCAATTGTTCTTAAATGCATCATGGGTATATAAGCTCTTTTTGCATCATGTTTTACTGGTGAAAATAATTTAATATAATATAAAAATATTTAAAAGGCTTCTTGGCACAAGTCCAATTCTTTAGAGAATTTTATTTAAATCAATTTTGAATACAATTTAATAAATTATAGATGTAGATTAAAATACGTGCATGCAGCACATAACTGCTTCTAATACCTTGCAATTCTGCTCATTTTTTCAAAAGACCTATGCTATGCACAGTTCTGTATTGTTTAACCATTTCAATATTATCTATCATTTTCAATAATAGTAGTATTTCTACAGCAGGTGCTAATGGAAAACCCGTTGTTCCTAGATTTAATTGTGTGTCGTATATTGTGTTACCTACCTGTTAAGATAATGTAAATTTATGGTAATGGTTCAGTAGCGTTAGGTAGTAGGTATATAAGTGTGAAAATAGTAAAAAGTACCTACCTACTAAAAAAATAAATATTTTTATGATTTTATATTTTTGTTTAAACCTGAAATGCATTCTAACCGAAATCCCCCCAATTTCCTATCACAATTCCCGAGAAAGGACACAATAACTTCGACAAAAAAACTTGGAGAGTGTGTGCAGCATTTTAAGAAAATTGCCTCTCACATGTTTTAAAGTTAGTATAATTATAGCAAACCTTTTTGGGAAAAAGTGCGTCAATTTGTAAAGGGTGTTTTTTTTGAATGTGGTAATACTTTTTTTCGGATTTGGCTTTTTTGACAGCTGTCACTTGATTTATACTTAGTTTGGTTTGCCATTTCATAAGTAATAGACTTACTTACAACTTTTGCAAATCGTGCAAATTTATTACCAAAATAATGGTTCGGTTCGCGCGACGCAACCAACGCTGCGTCCAATATTCAGTCGACATAATCGCATAAATTCGAGCAACCATGGATCGGTTTCGCACGACGTTTACTCTTGTGGATAATAGCCGTGTTTTTTTTGCAAGTCCATATGGATTTGTCGAAAAAAAACGACATCGGCACTAATAGTTTTACACGTAAATACAAGAACTACTTAAATCTATATAGACTTAGTTAAGTCCAGATAATTATCGGGACTTACGTATTGTAAGTAAGAAGGTACTAAGTCCCGATGTCGTTTTTTTCGACAAATTCATATGGACTTGCAAAAAAACACGCCTAATGCCATCCTCAGAGACGCCGCACAGTGGTTCGGTTTGTATGGGAGAGCGGAAAAAAGTCTGTTTTATCTGAACGGTTCAATGGATTTAAATGAAATTTGGCAAACATGTTTATATTAGTCTTATACATATTTGGTCAAAATTTGGTTGAAAAAAAATAATTAGAAACAAACTTATTGACATTTTTCTAAAATTTGAGGGATTTGATGTTTGTATGGGAGAGCGGAAAAAAAATCTGTAACATCTGAACTGTTTAACGGATTAAGATGAAATTTGATTCGCATTTTTAAATTAGTCTTATACACATTTTGTCAAAATTTGGCTTAGAAAAAATCATTAGTAAAAAAGTTATTGACTTTTTTTCTAAAATTTGAGTGTTTTGATGTTTGTATTGGAGAGCGGAAAAAAGTCTGTAAAATCTGAACTATTAAACGAATTTTAATGAAATTTGACAAACATGTTAAGATTAGTTTTATACATGCTTGGTCGAAATTTGGTCAAGAAAAAATTGTTAGAAAAAAAGTTATTGACATTTTTATATAAAATAAAAGTTTTTTTTAATAAAATCTTAACTTTTTATTTTGAATAAAATATTATTATTAACTATGTATATCATAAAATTAAATAAATAAATAGATGAATACATAAAAAAAAAAATAATAAAAAACAATTATGAAGTAATAATTTTATAATGCTAGAATGAGGTTTTTTGCGTCTGCGCTGATTGGAAGTATTTTCTTTTTTGCCTGTGGCCTTAAACCTGTTATTATTGGATCTGAGGATATGAGTATATGATGCATCACATCTTCATTCGTCGCAATTCGGCTGCATTTTCTCGAATGAAACCTGCGGTAGGCTTTATAATCCTTATTTCGGCATTCTTGGGCTTCCTCGGAGAGCGATCCAACAGGAAATGCACAGCTTTTAATTATTTCTTCTCCATAGATCAAAACCTTATGTACGGTTGCTGGCATATTGTACCATTTATATTTCTCAACAAACAGTTCAGCAGTTTCCCACGTGTAAGGTGCATATTTTTTGAAATCTAATTTTTCATTCGACGTTATTACTTCAAGGATAGCAGCAAACCGCCGAATTAGGGATTCCCTAACTCCAGTGATTTCTGAAGTCATGGTTGGATTTATATATATTTTATATATATAGATTTAAGTAAGAGATTTTATTCTAATAAGCCATTGCTAATCCTTACAGGTAATAAAAAATTACGCAATACAGAACAAAAACAAAGCAATAAAACTTTAAAAAGAACACCTTTTTTATTTTTACCTGCCCTACTTTTAGCGAAAAATTAAAAAAAAATAAAAGATTACCCCTAATCCTTTTCTTTATTTTGTATTAAGCTCTATCATATAATTCAAAATATCATAAAACTATATTATTTTTCGTGTGTTGATTTCAAGAAAATTGAGTTGAAAGTTGAAAAATTTTCCAGGGAGAAATAAATGGTTTCGCAAAAATCGAAATTCTCAGCCCTGGGTCAATGTATTAATTTTGTTTTATTTTTAAAATAAAGTTTGACATTTTTTCTTAAAATAATAGGCTTAACTAGTTCATTCTGACAATTAATACCGAAGTAATCAAACTTTTTGGTAAACACCACCGTCAAGACGGAGTTTTTTGAAATCCGATTAAGTGAAACATTTTTGAGCATAACTTCCACATCTGCACGTATCTGCAGCTGATTTTTTCTGTGCCTTAACATGAATGTATGGAGCATATGGTGGCATACTTACTTTCTTGGTATCTTTTGGAGCTGTTTTTTTAAATCAAAAAGTTTTAAAAAAAAGCATTTTTTCTTAGTACTAAAGCTTCAGGCTACTTATAGAAGGTATCTTTTATAAATAATCAATATTTTTTTTTATTTTTAGATAACCGAAAATAGACCAATTAAATTATTTAAGAAGCTAGAGAATTTATCTACAGGAACTTCGGAAAAAAACATCTCAAAATTTGTTGAAAATACGGTTCGCGATTTTAGTAAAATTATTTTTCAACTTTGAGGGCTTGTAAATCAGAACATACAATATATATGTTAAAAAATACTTTTAGATCATACGCTCGGGTTATCTAAGAGTACTTAAACATAAACTTTAAAAGGATAGATATGACTTTTTCAAAAGACTTTTTTCCGCTCTCGCACCACTGTGCGCCGCCGTACAGTGCGCAGTGCGCACCGAAGACGCTATTGCTGCTGTGGAGCAGAGTATCGAAGAAGACCCGAATGAGTCCATCCGCAATCGCGCTCAACAATTGGAGCTGTCGAAAATTGGGCCTCTCGGCTGGAATTTATTCGAGCCAGCCGCGGCGGCCACTTGCCCGAAATAACTTTTAAAACATAATGGCACACCCTTATCTTTATAATAAAACTAAATTCTTGGCCATAACATTAAATTATATGCGTTTTATTTCTTCTTGAAAACCACACGTCTAAAAAAAATTGTGTGAGTGCCGGGACTCACGGTTAATATGTGTAAACATCAACGTGCGCGGATCCAAAACGGACTTGGTTTTGCTTGAAGGGTATCTTAAGATTTTTTTCACTGAACGCACCCATCCTTGTATGCAGATCGTAACGTTGCACACCGTAACGTTGCACAAGGTAACGTTGCACACGAACGTTCACGTTTTTTGTTCACTCTACCGCCAGCATAGATGTTTACACATCAAAAACACGGCATATTAACGGTTAATTCTGAACTGGTAAACATGTTTTTTTCTAAAATTGTCATTTTTTACACGGTAAAAGTTATGTACATTATGAATGTTTGCATTTACTGGAGTTTCATATTGTTTATATTTGTATCTTGAAAATCCTGATGTGTGCACTATTAAATTCAGTTTTGGAATATTGGACAGGAACACTTAATTGGCATCCAGAAATCTGAAATTTGGTATCAAGCGATTGAATTTCTTACTTTACATTGATATATCAAAAGAGAGAGAACAAATTTTAACTTATACATGAGTTTATTACAACTTTATTATTACAACACCTATGCATTATATTGATGAAACTACTCCTATGAAAAAAACACAAACCTCTTAGATACTCTCTCGCCAATAAATACAACAGTTGATAGCGTTAATCCAATTGACAAACAATTCCATGCAAACCGCAAATGATGCAACGTCATCGCAATCGGCTGTCGTTCTAAACCAACATCATTGTTACGTTTCATTACAAATCCAGCCCTTAGTTCTTGCATAATTGAATCACGGTCCCATTTAATGATCAATCCAGTTTCTAAAACTTGAACTATGAACTTGTTTAGAATTTCCTTAAAAGGTGAATGCCATTCTAGCAAGAATCCAATATGGCAATCAAATAATCCACCCTTAGAATTTGTAAACAATGCTTTCGAATTAGACGTCTGCATCCTAATTAGGAATTCACTTCTATCCGAACCAACTCCGTAGGCAAAGCTTGCATTTTTCATCGAATTCATTTCGGTTATATAAACGGGATATTCAACCAGTGCTACAATATTCTCAAAGCCCTCGGGATGTAGATCCGCATCTGATATTAGATTCCATTCATAGTCGGGCATCATTACTGGGAAGTTGTTGTCTATCAGATCTTGTATTGTCTCCAATTGTTTAACTTTTATATAAACCGTTAAAAAAGATGTAAAATATATGTAATACAAATTTCGAAGAATAAACGCAAATATCAGTACTTGCCCATGGAATCTATACGCACTGGTTGTTGGTCTTTCCGATGGCGAACCAAGCATTACTAGAATTGTTCTGCTTAGGCTTTGCCATAAGTCTGTACTTTTCTTCATAAAGGTATCCTTGAATACATCCATCAGGATTATGAACAGCAAAACCAGTCCCAGAACCACCCATGCCACCAGACGAAATGGCTTCAGAAAATACTGATTTGGATTCAAGTAGCCGTTCAGGGGTATCATCACGGTCCAGCTGATTGTTTTCACAGGATAACTGAAGTCAAGGTTCTTAACTGGATTGAAAACATTCATTGAAATATCTATCACGTTATCAACTGTAGCATTGACCACACAAGGAATGCACAGATTCGTTGAATTACTGATTGGAATTTCTTCTATCGATGCATTATGCCTTTGTAGGAAATATGTTAGAACCCGTCCAAATGTTCCTCCGATTCGGTGCTTTCCATCGCCATCGCGATACAAAAAAGTTCTCGGAATATCCCTCTGTATTGTAGTTCGAAAAGGAAAGCCGTTGAAATTCCGAAATACTTCAGGAAGTTGTCTTTCTGTGAGGAGTCTTCGAACTGGATTGTTTTCGTATGGCAGAAAAGAGTAAGGAACATTTTTGGCGATGCCAAAAATCCGTGTGAACTTTTTCCTTGCCAAATGGTAGAAACACTCACTGAGACTTTCAAAATTATTTGCTAAGACCACAACAAATTTTCGAACTCGAATTTTCATAATAATTTTCGATAATATTTCGAATGTTTGATTTTTCATATCGTCATTTATCCTTACGACTAGAATTGCGTTGGTTTCTATATTATTTGTAGATTCACTTGCAAAAAGAGGCGTGGATATTAACACTGTGGCGTCAAAGTTCGATTTCAAAAAATTTGTCAAAATTTCATCATCAATTCCAACAAAATAAATGGTTGCAATGTCACTTTCCCTGCGAATTCTTCCAATTAATTTACTACATTCTAAATTGCTATTTCCACAACTGACAGTAAAGAGTGATACAAACGTTATAACTTTGAGAAATAACATTTTCAATTGATACAACCGACAATTCCCGTATGGGAATATTGCAACGAAATTCTTCACTAAATACCCTACTGAGGTTGCACTCTAATTTGAATCGGCTAAGAGCCCTCACATGAAAATAGTTAATTGCTAAAAATAAGTAGGTTTGTACATTAGAATGGTATGCAATTTAACTGTTATAAATGGATTGTTTACTACATGCATAAATGATACACATCACATGATTATGGCTTATGATAATAGGAGCAGGTTAAGGAATAGAGTCAATTCAATTAGCATTCAAAAGACACATTAATCGATTACTATTGAAATGCCTGAATTTGTGATCAATTTATTAAATTAATATACTGTTGATGTATAGATAAAGGGTGTTTTTTTTAGACGTGTGGTTTTCAAGAATTTAGCTTTATTATAAAGACAAGGGATTGCCATTATGTTAAAAAAATGATTTCGGACAAGTGGCCGCCGCGGGTGGCTCGAATAAATTCCAGCCGAGGGGCCCAAATTTCGAAAGCTTCAATTGTTGCGCGCGATGGCGGATGGACTAATTCTGATCTTCTTCGATACTCTGCTCCAAGCAGCAATAGCGTCTTCGGTGCGCACTGTACGGCGTCTCTGTAAACGTATAGTGCGAAACCGATCCATGGTTGCTCGAATTTATGCGATTTTGTTATTATGTCGACGGAATATATTGAACGCAGCGGGCGATGCGTCGCGCGAACGGAACCATTATTTTGGTAATAAATGTGCACGTTTTGCAAACGTTGTTCAGGAGTAATGCCCGATTTCCTAAAGGACTTTTAAATATTTAAAAGCCCATTCAGAGTTAAAATGGGATTTTTTGGTTGCACCAAGTGCTTTTAAATTTAAAATGCTTTTAAATATTCTTATAAACTAAAAGCCCATTTTCGTCTCAATAAATTTTAAAAGTGTGATTTGTGAAGTCTAATATGTCAGATATCAGCCGACGAGTAAGAAAATTATAGATGATATTTTGCAGGCACTTTTTTATTTAATTTCTTGCAAATATAAATTGAGAATAGGTCGAAACAAAAATATAGTTTGTGTGTAGATAATAATCTTTTAAGGCTCTCCCAAGCCAACGCGAATACTTCCGAACGACCACTTTCGCCTTTCTTAATTTATTTACATGGAGATAAATGAGAGCACCCACATTTGCGCCATGTGAATCTTCAAACATTGTTCAGTCATCGCATATTCATTCCGAATATTTCGTGTTGGTTTCGGAAAGCCTTCATAATTTGTTTGTTTTTAGAATAATTGATTGTTCATCTGAGTAAGTAAAGTAAGACGTCCAAGAATATTCCGAGTTCATATTGGAACCCGTTCTCCAAATATATTTTTTTTTTGTAGCATTTTTTTCTACATAATATGTTTCTATAATATATTATAATGCTTTTTCACGTGCATTTCGAATGTGAGAATAAAACAACCTATTTCCATATCCAGGGATGTGAGGCAAACCCAATTTTAACTAAAATTTCCCAAAAATTTCCTTTTTTTAGATGGTGAAACTGGAAATATTTAAAGGTCTGATAAAATTTAAGAGGGCTTTAGATAAATGGGATTTTAGTGTATTTTTATGAAATCGGACATAAGTCTATTAATTTTGAAATGGCAAACTAAACCGAGCATAAATCAAGTGACAGCTGTCAAAAAGACCAACTGCGAAAAAAGTCTTGCCAGATTGAAAACTACACGTCTAAAAAAAAAACACCCTGTATAAATACAACAAGACGGCACTTCTTTTTGATTTGATTAAAGACAACCCGTTATTTGTTTTTATTTGCTCTAGGTACGGTGACCATCTAATCTACTTACCGTAGGAACAAGGCATATCTAGTACAAATTAATTTTTTTCCTGAATGCACTTTATAGGTTTTGACATCATCTGTCAACTGTCATGTCCAAACAAAAACATGTCTGCCCTGTGAAATTGGTGATTTTTTTTGGGTTTTTAAAAAGGGGGGCTAGAATGATGACAATACGATATTTTTGCATTTAAAGTTTTTTTTCGGCTTAAAATCTTCAATTTTCAATATTTTTGGATGAATAATTTAAACTTGGATGAAACATTTGGATCTGAGCAATTCTAAACTGGGAACAAGTTATAGATTTAGATAGATCAAAAAACTTGTAAGTAGATGTTGTTATTGAAATTCGATTTTAAAGTGATATATAAATGGAATAGGAATCAAAGGTTTAAAAAAAAAATAAGATATTGGACAACGGTTTTTCGTTTTTGAAAAAAAAATTTAGAAAGCGTTATCTTTAAAAATAGACACTGTACCTTTTATTTTTGAACTTAGGTGCAAATATGTCTGTTTGTTAACTTCTTGCTACTTTTGGCTACTTGTCAAAAATTTGTATGCGATGTGACAGCAAGTTGTGCTTTGACGTACAACGTTTTTAGTTACCAAACAGACATAATAGATTCGTTCGTTGAACTTTACCCAGGGTTGACCCAGGTTTTTTTGACAAACCCAAGATTTGTCAAAAAAAAACTGAGTTTTTCGGTTCTTAAGAAAACGCTCAAGGGCTGTTGACATTTAAAGCAAGAAAAAAAAGTTCTGTGCTTAGACAAATAAAACTTATAATTTGTTTCAAATATGTCTTAAAAATGAATAAAAACAACTTCTACCGTTTCCACTATATATTGCTATTTATTAGCATTAAATTAAATTTGTATATTCTTTAGATTTGTTTTCCAAAAATAAACAATAACCTGCAGCACGTAAATCCACAACAAAACATATGCATAACAACTCATGTCACTTTGGCAGCTTTTGCTTTACCTCAACTCGCCACAGCAAAATACCTACATAGTTCTACTTCAGGGCGAACCCTGAAAAAAAAAACACAGAATTTTTTCACCAGGGTGACTTCGCTTTGCGGCGACCCCAGGGTGACTTCAGGGCTCAACGAACAAACCTAATGACACTGACAGATTAATCTGACAATTGGTTTGACAGATATCTACAACTGTCTAAAGTTAGTACTGGGTTTGAAAAAAACCCACTTGAAACAAAATAAAGAACAAACAAATGGCGTTCATGTTCCGTTTATTTTCTATTCAAAAGGTGCGTCGAAAAAAAACAATGTTGTGTTTATAGTCATATAAATATTACATTTCAAACTTTGTAACTAAATTTAAATTTAATAGACTATGAAGAAAATTTGACAAGAAAAATTCTTCTGTTTAAATTTAAATTTGATTAAACACCTCCTGCATCATCGCAGGAATAGAGGTCTTCCAAGATTTGTCTTTGTCTTTTCCCTTTCTAATTTGACATCTAAAAACAACAACAAAAAAAGTCCCTGGTTGGAAAATATTTACATGCTCTTGGCAGTGTTTAAAATCCGGTCATTTGATTATTTATTGTATTTGGAACTGAAAACTTAAATTTGCGATCGAATTACCTATTAATTAGTGTTTAAACATTTTAGTGAACATTTTTTCAAGTGTTTGATACAAAAAAAATAATTTTATTACATATTAATCACTATTTTTAATCACCCGACTTTTTTGGCTCGCCTTCGTGCCTTCGGCATTTGGTTTTGTTTTCCAACCAGGGAGTGCTGTCACATTGTTTTTTTTTTTTTTTTAATTTCACACTGACACTTCTGACATTTGGTGGCAGAGATCCATAGAACTCTTTTATTTCAAAGCCACACAAAAATGTTGGTAGATTAAAGTTGATAGTTGAATAAACTTAATAGTATCTAAAGATTAATACTTTTTAAGCCCATTTACAACTTTCGTTGTTTACGAGTCGAAATGATTACTTTCAAAAAACCAAATTGATTTTTCCAAGTTTTTGAACATATTTCTCCAACAAATGCCAGCAGGGCAAATGACATTCCAATTGCTAAAGTATTCCAAGCAAAAACCAAGTGTTTCAACGACAATGGGGTGTGCAATGGTGGTTCATACGACCTACGATTGGTAATCCCATCGAATTTTGCCTTTAAGCTTTCGTAAAGAACATTACGATCCCATTTTTGTATTAATCCTGTCTGCTGAAGGTTAATTATGTATCTGTTAAGAATAGTCTTCATTGGTGAATGCTTTGGTAGAACAAAACACAATTGTGCGCCGTTCAAAGGTCTCCTGATTGTGCGAAATAATGGCTTAGTAAATAGGGACTGCAACTGTATGAGGAATTCAGATACGTCGGAATCTGTTAGATAGGCATTTCTAGTATTGTTCATAGCATTTCGTTGTGTCTTATATTCACTGAGCGAGACCGGTCTAAAAAGCGCCTCAAAATTCTCCGGATACATTCCAGTGTATGCCGTCCGATTCCACTCCGAAAAAGGTAACAATATTCGAACGTTATGAGTATAGAAGTCTTGTTTCGTATTGAATTGCTCAATTTTGATGAAAACTGTCAAAAACGACGTGAAGTAATTGATATAGATGTTATTTAGAATGAAAGCAATCAGTATGACTTGAATGTAAAATCGGTAGTTCTGAGTTAATTGACGTCCCGCAGGCAGACCCATAATCATTAGGAATATTTGTTTAAAGCTCTGCCAAACATCCGCACCTAAATTAAGATAGTTACTGATGACAAAATCCATTAGCACAAGGTAGACTAAGGTTAATCCTATGCATATCCATACGGCATACGAAAAAGGTCTCAAAAAGTATTGGTTGGTATCCAAATGATCAATTATAGGGACCAATACAGTTTTGAATGTATTCCTCACTGGATAGCTGGAATCCAGTTCTGGTATCGAGCCTAATGAATACACGTTCGTACTTATGTCCACTTGGTTGTTAAGAGTTGCATCAATGCTATTTATACAATTGTCAGTGCAGTTTTCAATTTGAATGTTCCGGTAAGTGCCATTGTAGGTGATTAAAAAGAATTTGAATATATTGCCAAAAAATCCTCCTATTCTTATGATTGGTTGTTTCCGGTGAGGATATTGAAAAACTCTGGGAATATCCTGTTCGATGGTGATGGCAACAGGAAAGCCATTTAAATTTTGGTATGCGTCAATCAGTGTAGTCTTTTCGGAAAACACCTGGATACGTTTGTTTGCAAAAGGTAGATATGCATACGAAATGCCGTTCACCACGCCAAAGATTTGAGTGAATTTGTTTTCCAAAAAATACGAAAAAGACGCATTTAGATGATCCATATTCAATGCTGAAATGATAACAAACTGTCGAAGGCTTAATTTGGGAATAACTTTTCGAAAAATAGTTAGCTGATGGGTTTCATTTGAATTTTGGACCACTAAAATGGTATTGGTATTGAAACTTTTAAAATTTTCTAAAGCCACACCGTCATTGAGAATTGATACCGGGATTTCAAAATTATTTCTCAAAAAATCACTCAGAAGTTCATCATCGATTCTGATAAAGAGCAATGATGCCGAATAACTTTCACTATAAATCCTTCGAATTAGGGAGCTTAACTGATAATTCTCTGATCCATATACCATGGACAACAGATGGAACAACGTCAAGACTTTGAGACCAATCATTTTCGATTAGTCAACTGTACTCATTTTGGTTTGGTTCTTATATAGATAATGAGGTGGGATAACTGGTTGGTAATATAGATAATGATAAATGATTAACAGGATGGATTCAGTTCCCTTTGGCGTGTCATCAACTTATTCTCTGAGGGGCACTTAGTTATCAAACAATAATAAACAATTTACTCTTTTGAAGAAATTAACTACGGGAATAAGAATAGATATCATTATTTTCAACCATGGTTAGAGCGTCCGCGTGATTGATTGTTTCAAAATCTCCAGAGACCTTAAGTAGCCATTTAACAAGTTCACAATTCGACCATGCACGTTTTTCTTTATAATGACTAAGTAAGTATGTAAATAATGTATAATACAGTTCCATTGTTTTATTTAATACACAACCCAGGTTAGTTAAGAGAGAAAATAATAAAACGAACAATAGTTAAGTGGTATATCTCTGCGATGTCATTTAATGGCTCTTTGGGCTATCTCTTGTCTAGTTCTTCTTCAAAGGATCCTCAAAAGGCTGATATTTTAGTCTGAGTAAGGCTAGGTCATCCACTAAGAAAGATACCTTTACCGTCTACCGCCTGTTCATAATATGCTGATGCATAATACGCATTCATTGGAAAATCAAATATTTTGTTGCTTCTCTTGACGTTGCCATACATGAATCCTTCTGATTCACTTCACAAGAAAAGATGAAAAACAGTTTGCATTTTTAAAGTTACTGTCAAAGTTACTCTAGCCTGATTCAAATTGTGGCGAGGAAACGAGACGTGAGCGTGACTAGAACTCGTTGAAGTTGTCAAACCAATCTCAAACAATGAAAGCATACCTGGATATACACAATGCGGCGTTTCTCATCACGCCAAGAATTCGAAAAATTAAAAAAAGACGCGAAGTGACGACGATTTTCATTTGTCCGAAGTAATTTACAGATTTTTCACAAGAGATGTAATCAAATTGTGTCTAACAAAAAAAGTTATTGATAAATCTATTGTTTTGTAAGTTATTTTGTTTGTATTTTATTGATTTTTTTTTTTTACAAAAATTAATTTTTGTCGCAAAATCGCTCGCTGCATTGTGAATTGGTCGACGATTTTGTAACTAGAAAAATATGACAGCGGTTCTCGTCACACTCACGTCCCGTTTCCTCGTCCCATTGTGAATCAGGCATCTGTAATATTTGATAATTCTTCGGTGGAAACAAAGTATTCCTGTTTGGGAACTAAAAACTAGTTTCTTTTTTTATGGGTTTGGACAGAAAATCTTGAAAATTTGTGAAAAAATTGTACGCTACCAAGCAGACCTAGTATATGTCTATTCATGACGGTGTTCACATTGGACTTACTTTTCGCGACTAATATTGACATTCCTTTTTTTTTTATCTCACTCTAACTTATGATGAGAAAGAGATAGTCTAGTGAAGCAGGATTTTTTTCAAAAAAAATTTAAATTTTGAAACACACTTGAGCACTGAATTGTCGTATGAAGAATAAAGATAAAGGCTCTCCCAAACCAACGAGAAACATTCGGAGCGAATATGCGACGACTGAATAATGTTCGAAGATTCGCATCACGTTAGTGTGGGAGCTCTCATTAATCTCCATTTAAATAAATTAAGACAGGCGAAATTTTCATCGTCGTTCGAAAGTATTCGCGTTATGGTTTGGGAGAGCCTTAATCTGTTAAATTATTACGCTTACAGCTAGCTCTGATTGTAAAAAAAGAAACACGAGTTGAGCGCTCTGATGTTTCTGAGCTAAAAAAGAAACACAAATCTTATTTTTACATCTCAACGATTTGCTCAGAGCTAAAAAGTACAAACGCCTATTGTTAGTTATAATAAAATAACAGCTACACTTTTACACTTTAGTCAATAATAGATTTGTTGGTTGAGCCCTGAAGTCACCCTGGGTCGCCCCAAAGCGTTTTTTTTTTATACGTTTCACATTATTTATGTTAACGCCTCCAAAGTTACTTTCTGTTAAAGCGAAATTTACGGAGAAACACATCAGCCTTAACTTTTGTTTTGTTCTTCATATGATTTTATGCGAAAAATTTTAAGCTAAAATTGGAAATTATCGACAACATTTACCAACAAAGTATTTCATCAAGTGTTTTGCGTTCATTGAAAGTGAATTTTTAAGTAACTTTAGGAGAAAATCTAGCAATGTCCTGGTATCAATTTTCCAAGGGATATGGACAAAAGCGACAAAAAAGAATATCTCATTAGTCAACCCAGAAGCTTTAAAAGATACCATCCCAACAGAAATCGCCCAAATTAGGCTCGCGTGCGGGAGTGCACGAAAACTTCGAAAAAAAGGCTTCGGTAGTGTATCTACGGACTTTGGAGGGCGCCATTTACGAAACTTTATTTACGGAGAAACTCAAAAGAACGTCAAAACTAATTCATTTGGGGCTCCACCCCGTATTTATCAATATAAGAACAGATTATTCATTCTTAGTTCAAAAATATTTAATCATTTCATTCATTTAGGTCTCGTACTGGAAGCGCCCAATCCCCTCAAAGCTCAATGCTAGATCAAACACTGATTTCTCCCATTAGACAATTAGACCTTAATAATTAGTGCACTTATCTTGGTAATATCCATTAAAAATTGTTCATTTGCTTAAATTTAACAGCCACTATAAACGAATAAATACCAAAAGCTATTTGCAAATTGCTAATGAATTAAATCAAGCACCACCTATTAATCATTTTTTATAATTATTGTATCCTATTTCATATTTTTATGGTTTAACATCTAACAAAGCAGCTATAAACATGCCGCCGCTCCACGCGCGCCGCGCCGGTGGAAAATACAAGACCAAATGAATTTGATCGACCATTTAAAAATGTCCTTTCTCACAACAATAACGCTGTTTCTTTCGGTATTCAGTTGTTGTCTCGCAAACAATGGCAATGGCAACGCGTTGAGTGATTTGGTTCGAAGAATTTATCAGGAAAGTGATTCGGTAACTACTGTTTTGCTTATAGGAGTGGATGATGAATTTTCGAGCGAGTTTATAACATCATCAAGTTCTGATATTCCGGTATTGATTTTCAATAATCTTTCCTTCGGTTTTACGTATATGGGTGATTTTTTCTTAAATTCTATACTTGTTGTGCAAACTCAGGGAGAGCATCAAGAAGAGCAGGACAATTTCTTACGTCGGCTTATTCCAAGACTTCGAACTCGCAAATTCGTCATAAGTTTGGCATTTAACAAAGATAATCTCCTAGAATCGATTTTATTCTTTCATAATTATAAATTCACTAGGATTTATGGAATTGAAAAGGGACTTGCATATACCTATCTTCCCTTTGCTGATAATCAAGTCCAAAAACTTGCAGGCAAAGCTCCTCTTGTGGACGCATATAAGGATCTGAATGGTTTCACATTTCGAACAACCATACAAGATGATATTCCAAGAGTTTTTCGGTATCCGGACAAGCAAGGAAAAATGACAGTGGGAGGGTGCTATGGACAAATCTTCATCCATTTTCTGCGGCGTCATAAGGCTAATTTTGAGGAAGTAACACTCCCGGATTGCGATGGTATTTGCTTTCCAAAAATATTAAACGCAACGCAAAACAATGACATCGACATAAGCATGAACGTCTACGGTCCCATAAAGGACTTCGATTATAGTTACCCTGTCAAAATTCTAGGATTGACAGTGATGGTGGCAATCAATGGCAATTTGGACCCGAACCAATACTTCTTGCGGCCATTTTCACCGACGGTTTGGCTTTCAATTGGCTTTATATCTCTTTACATCATTCTCATGGACGTGTTAAAAAATATCGCCTTGAATTTGACATCCGCTGGATCGGTTTGGAAGAGTTTCAGTCAATTGTTGCTCATGATGCTAAATTCATCATCTGGACAGCAAATTAAAAAAGACTACCGGTTTTATGTCCAGGTTTTGGTTATGGCATTCATACTTGGAAATATTTACAACAATTACTTCACATCGTTTTTGACAGTTTCCATAAAGATGAAGCAATTCGAAACTATACAGGACTTAATTGACAACAACGTACGTGTAATGATAGCCGACTATGAATTGAAAACAGCTCAAGAAATGAATCTTCTCCCGGCTGGCTCCGAGAAGCTTTTTTATCCCACTGCATATTCGGTCTATGCTAAAGAGAGGAATTCTATGAAAAACACACAATTTGCCTATGCCATTGGTGTTGACAGAGCTGATTTTCTGATTGGTTTGCAAAAACACTTTGCCAAGCCTCTATTTCATACAACCCGTGAAGGGCTCATTAAGTCGTATACGGTTTTTATTTTAAAAGAACATTCACCATTTAAAGAGATTCTAAATAGTTTCATTATACAAGTTCTTGAAACAGGATTGATAATTAAATGGGATCGTGATGCGATTACGCAAAGTCTTATGACTGATGGATTTGAAATAAACCGTGACAGTCAAGATCACCCATTGCGTGTCCCGTTGGGAGTAAGACATTTGATTTTCGCATGGAATATTTTGGCAGTTGGTTTACCTTTAGGGTTGTTAGTTTTTGTGGGTGAAATATTGTTAAAGAATTACTATTTTTTGTTTCAGAAACAAAGTTTGTTTCCTTATGCTCGATCGAAATATGGGTTTTTTAATAGAAATTAATTGTAACGAAACATTTAAATTGTTCTTTAAACGATTAAAATAGTTTTAAGCAACAAAAAAAAAGAGCACCAGACCGCCTGCCATTTGATTTCTTGAATAAATAAAAATATATGCAAAAAATATTTCAAAAATCTTTTGAGCGTTTTTTCTTTAAAATTATTTTTTTATATTTTAAATTTCCTTAGCATTGATATTGTTATGCCAATTTAAAATACAGCTAATACTTATAGATATATTTATATTCACAAAAAAGAATATATTTTAAAAATATTTAGTTTTTAAGTTTACGATATCGTAAACGAAACGTCACAATTTTTATGAGAAATCTTTTCCAACAAATCGTAAACTTTCCGACAAGAATTTGTGTTGTAAACGTCGTAAACGAAAATGGTAAACGTGGTACACTTTTTTTCAATGGAGTTATGACATTGGCTGAATCAGCTGATTGGTTTACAACATCATTTACGCAAAATGTTTTAAGGGGCATTTACGAAACGTGTGTCGGAAACTTTACGATTTTACAACGTCGGAAAGTTTCTGACGTTGCATGAATACTCTTATTATAAATACTTTTACAACTTTCTATATATAAAATTTAATCGAAATCTGTTTAACCATTCTCCAGAAAGTCGAAGATACAAAAATGGATAATATAATAATATAATATAATATTAAGGTGTTAGCATAATACTATAGTTAACAATTAACTAACCTTAAAGCTCTTTACTAAAATGTTCTTAGTTTTAAACAATTTTTAACCAGCCTCTTTTCTTAATAAACTCTAGCTGAACACATCTATAACAGTGGCAGTTCGTGCAAAAAAGTATGCAAACATACCTTTTTCACATTTTGTATACTTTCAAAATGACATTATGGAGTTAGTATGATACAAGCCGTGTTCCTTTGGATGTAGTGAAGCACTCATGAGTACTTTGGTAGCCATTTTAAATGGAACGCACAAAATTGGTTTTCCTAAAAACCTCATTTACGCGCCATGAGAGCACAAGTAGTTGGTGGTACTATAGATTATTGTTTCCATCTACTCATCAGTATTTCTATTTCACCACCTCCAAAGGATTACGGCTAACTAAAAAGATAAAATTGTCATTTAAGTAAACTGTCAAAAAGATAGTACGACACTAATGGCCACTTTTATAAAGCCCTTTTAACTATTTAACAGGCTTTTAAATCTTTAAATGACGTTTGTTCCATACAAAATACTTCATTTAAAAATTTAAAAGCCTGTTAAATATTTGTGGAACCGAACATAACTCATTTAAAATTTAGAAAATCGTTTTTTTTTAACTTAGCGCATCATACTGAAAATGTTTTAAGACGATACTAAATCGTCTAAAATTTTGCGCCGATGTTTTATGGGTGATAGGAACCGTTGCGTTGGTTTTTGTAAAATGGATAATTTTCGATTTTTCATGCAAGTTTCGATTATTCAGTCACAAGAAATGGAACACGAGTTCGAAATTCTGTGGTGGAGCAATTTTTTAATCGCAATTACAAAATTCTTATATTAGCAGTGTTTTTTTTGAAAGCCCCAAGGAAATTGGTCGAAAAAAAACGACGTCAGGGCTAAGCAATTGGCCGAGTTCAACGCACATCTGAATATTCAGAATTCTGAATTTTTGAAGCTCTTGATTGGCCAGCTGTCAGAAGTCATCTGAATTTTCAGAACTTTTTCTGACAGCTGGCCAATCAAGAGTTTCAAAAATTCAGAATTCTGAATATTCAGATGTGCGTTGAACTCGGCCATTCACATGTTAAATGCAATAACTAATCCCCTTCGGGCTTACTTAACTTAGCGTGGAGAATTCTCGGAGCTTAACTTAAGCACGGAGAAAAACTGTGTTACCGGCGTAAATTGCATACATTTTATCCATAGTTGGTATGGAAACTCCATTTTGTTTCTATAATGGCGTCCCTAATCCAAGATATCGTTTTTTTTTAACCAAATCCCTCCGGGCTTGTAAAAAAACACGGCTATGAACAATGTCAGTTTTAATACAATGACAGAGCTACTATAGTGAGTAATACGTTTATTTGTTGAGCCTTAAAGTCACCCTTGGGTGGACCCAAAGCGTTTTTTTTTTTTCAAAAATCTGAACTCACCGTGGACAGAAAAATCTAGGTGTGTTCGTTTACTTCCCAAAACTGCTAATTTTATTTTTATATCTTATTTGGCAGAGCTTTGGACTAATTAGATATTTTGGAAAGTAAACGAAGAATGGATCTGTGTGTTTCCGAGGATGCCGTTTAGATTGAAAAGATTGCGTCAACATAAATGAGACTCATGATTCATCATTCTTAATGCATCACGTGATCCCCCAACCCACACTTCTTTTGCCAACAAACTTCCGTGATACAAGACTCAATCTTCGCAATCAAATCAGCGTCTAAAGTAGATCTAGGCTTTTGCTGTGGCGAGTTGAAATATCGAATGAATTGTCAAAGTGACATGAAATGTGAAGCATTTGTTTTGTCGTGGATTCGCGAGCTACAAGTAATTGTTTATTATTAATAAAAATAAATAGAAATAAAAAATGGAAACGGAAATGAAAACGAAAAACCTGGGGTAACATTCGTTAAGTTCAACGAAGGAACACGAAACGCACCGGATCACATTCGTGCAGCATAAATTTCCTTCTTCAAAAGGTTTGATGATATCATATACCCACGCAATAGAGGGAGTTTTTATAGGTTTATCGACCCTGTAAGGACAGACGCACTCTTCTCTATCAGGCAATTTGTCACCGCAACTGTTAATTATTACTGTTTATGTTCCCCGCTTTCATTGACTAGATTATTATCCGTCCTACTAATACAAATAGTATTTAGGCTTCAAATTATTCATTTTGACGCCTCTCATCCTCTAAAATTACTTTCTGTCAAAGCGCTATGTTGGAATATACATACCTACATATCATTAAATCTATCCACTAACCCGGAGGCCACACGAGCCAGTACTGGCAAGCAAGTTGCAATACATTCACATTTTTTCACTAACACATATAAACGCAAGCAACTTGCTCGTCAACTGGCTTGCCTTTTTCGAAGCCAGTTGAGGAGCCAGTAGAGAAGCAAGTAGGGCGTTCATTTTTTACACTATAGTCAACAATCATCGTTCCTTTTATTTAAATTTCTGAATTAATTAGATTTTGTGCAAAAAATAAGTTAAAATAAATTTAGTGTGGAATTTGATTGCATTTTAAAAATGTTAAAATTCACTTTCGTACGAAACTTGACATTGCTTGACAGAATATTTGACATTTGCGAATATTTCGTTACAAATTACCAAAAAGCTCTAAAATTGCCCTTTTCAAAAATAAAATTTCAAATTATTCGGATATTTAGAGGTTTTTTAATCCATTGAGATCGTAGACATCCTTTAATGGAATTTGAAAGTTTATGGCTTGACAGATAGGGGACAAATTATATTTGATCCTATCGTGAATATTTCGTTCCAAATGTCAACCGATTGCCCTGAAAATGCATTTTTCCGGAGCAGAAAAAAAATGGAAAAAAAATCGGATTTTCAGAGGTTTTTTAATCCATTGACATCGTAGACATCCTTCAATGCAATTTAAAAGTTTGTGGCTTGACAGATAGGGGACAAATTATATTTGATCCTATCGAGAATATTTCGTTCCAAATGACAACCGATTGCCCTAAAAATCCATTTTTCCGGAGCGGAAAATAAAATGGAAAACAATTCGGATTTTTAGAGGTTTTTTTATCCATTGACATCGTATACAACCTTCAATGGAATTCGAAAGTTTTGTGCTTAACAGACGGATAGCTAACAAAATGTATTTTGACGTCTGTAGTTTTTTTTTTGGAACATGAATTTTAGTTAGAGTATATGTTATTCCCTCTTATGTTTCGTTGTCCATAATTTCAATTATTAAAGTTCGTTAACCATTTTTGCATTTTTCTTTAATATTCTTTAAAAATGTATTTTGATTTTTTCAATCCATTTTGTTTGAAAGATCAACCAAAATTGTTTACTATAGTAGAGAAAAAGAACGACCTACTTGTAAGCAACTTGCTTGGCAAGTGGAGTGCCACCTACGTCACAGCCATTACACAGATACGAATTTGGCAGGCAATGTATGAACCCAACTTGCTGCCAGTACTTGCTCGTGTGGCCTCAGGGTAATATAAATAAAATTTCCAATAGTAAGTGCTAATTAAATGTTAGAAGGGTTATAATTAGGAAATAAGAGGTCTTCGATATCTATTTAACAAACTATGTAGGTAAGTAAGAGTAAAAAAATAACCGATACGAGTACGACAATGACTTTACGGACAAACACATCATCCTTCACTTTTGTTCTGCTCTTCTTAGAAATTTGTGGGAACAAAAATAGTTATTTGAATCTTAAAACTGAACTTATTGAAAAGATTTACCAACTAAGTGATTCAGCAACTGTGTTGTTCATTGAAAGTGAAAGTGAATTTTTGAGTGACTTTATGAGAAACCATAGCCATATTCCGGTATCAATTTTCCATGGAACACCTGCCGCGGTGGTTCACAATGAAAACACTCTTATTGACCGATCAATTTTAGTGGTTGAATCTTCTTCAAGAGAAAGCCAACGAATTCTGATGGCAACTTTATTCACATTTATTCAAAAAATACGAATTAGAAAGCTTGTAATTATTTTTACAAGCAACTTAAAGCATCTTACTGAATATTTCTCTTTTTTTTGGAAAAATAATTTTACAAGAATCTTTGGAATTGCCAGAGGCACTTCGTTTACCTACCTTCCATTTGCAGACTTGCCAGTTCGAAAGATCTCCAATAACGATACTCAATTTGTTCATCTTAAGGATCTCAATGGTTTCGCGGTGAAAACAATTTTTCGGAAGGATTTTCCAAGACTATTTCGATATATCGACAAGCAAGGCTCCGTTCAAATTGGAGGATTTCATGGGGAAATATTTTTAAACTTCCTCCGAAAACATAATGGAACTTTTAAGGAACTCGAAAAGTACAGAAACACAACGGTTCGCCTAGAGGATTTGATTAATGTAATTTTAGCCGGTGAAGTTGACTTGCTTATGACTCTTTACCATCCGATCCTAGGAACTAAGCGCAGTAGTTATCCGGTAGATATTCTCAAACACAACTTTATGGTACCCTTGAACGGTGTTGTGCCAGCCAGTGAATACTTTTTGAAACCATTTTCATTTGAGACATGGTTATGTATTGGATCAATTTTCGTCTACATGATTCTGATGGATGTATTGAAGGACTTCTGCATACTCTCCAAGGCGAACTTCTGGGAAAGTTTTAGCAGAGTGTTTCTTATGATGCTGCGTTTGCCGACCGAAATCAAAATTGCCACAGAATATCGTTTCCATATCCAAGTATTACTACTTGCATTTGTATTGGGAAATATGTATACGATATATTTTACATCGTTTCTAACGGTTTTCATAAAAATAAGACAGCATGAGTCAGTTCAAGATTTGATTGACAGTAACTTGAAAGTTTTAATGGTCAACTTCGAATGGCAAATTATGAATAGTATGAATCTTTTTCCGGCGGGTTTTGAGAAAATTGTTGTGCCTGTTGATTTTAATACGCTGACGAGAGAAAGAAACTCCATGACGAATACTAGTTTTGCATATTCTGTTGGAAGTGATAAGGGGAATTTTCTCATCAGATTGCAAGACTTCGCGAAAAAGCCCTTGTTTCGTTTGTTACCTGAAAGTATAATGTCGACATTAGCATGTTTCTTGATGCCTGAACATTCGCCGTTAAAGGAAATTCTTGACAGATTTATAATGCAAATAGTGGAAACGGGACTGTATCAAAAATGGCAAAGTGATGTTATCTTCCAGGCGTTCCATTGCGATGATACGCCGTTGAATTATTTTAGTCATAGACAGAAGATGCAGAATGCCGAAGACCTCCATCATAGTGTCCCATTGACGTTGCATCACTTCAAATTCGCTTGGGAAGTTTTGCTGCTTGGATTGACAGTTGCGGTTTTTGTATTTGTGGGGGAACTTCTTTTCTACTTTCGAATTAATTAAAAACTGAAGTGACTCTAGACATGCCTATTATAACAGCTTGGGTTTATAAAAGTACTTTTTATGCGGCCTCCGCCGCTGGGTATACTTCAGGCACCCAGACTTTTTTGTTTTCAAGTTAACGCACGCCTACTTTTAATGTCGAAAAACTGTTATAATTGCTATAGATTGGCATGTCTCTAGTCTCGTTCAATAAAAAAATGTAATTCATTTTAAATAAAAGATACTTTTTTCAATCTAAAAAAAAAATACATTTATTTTTTTATAAGATTTGGAACTGCCAAAATCTGATATATGCTCCCTGCGTTATCATTAAGCATGCAACTACTCTATAGTCTCTAATTTGGAGGGAGTATAGGGAGATGTTGAATTCGCTGTTTTTTTTTTTTTTGCAAAATTTTGCAGTTGTATTTTTGTAGAAATTTAATAAGCTGTAGTTAGTGAAGGTTCTAACTTGATAAATCTCAGTGTTTTCAATTTATCAATTTTAGTATTTTTCGCTTCGTTGCAAAGTTAAAACAAAAAGAAAGTTGAAAGTAATTGCTTAAAAAGATTTATTCGCATTCGCCGGTCGCAGCTCATGCGCAAAGCACTTTAGTAGGGCTAGGCAAGTATTTTAAATCATTTATTTCTCTATACCAAACTACCACTGGATCTTGATGCCTGTTCTGCATACAAATACCTAAGACCATGAGAGAAATCTAGGTAACATGCGAGAAAAGTATTATGCGAGAAATATAGCATGCGAGACAAATATCAGGTGAGAAAAGTATCATGCGAAAATTATATCATTGGAGAAAAGTATCATTCTATAAATATACCATGCGAGAAAAGTGTCATGCGAGAAATTTGCACCGCAGTTTTGCGGAATTATGAAAGTATATACGGAAAGAAAAGTCACGCTTGTGATATTGCCCCCTAGTATACCATATTGGAAACTTGAGTGCCACTTTCTCTTGCTGTGCAACTAGTACTAGGTTATTAAATTTCGTTTTAGTGGTCGGTGAAAACAATAGTCACAGAATTAATAACGACTACAATCTACGAACCCATCCTAAATAAATGCAAATATTTAACGAATAATATTCTAGTCGTTTCTCAAACCACAATCATAAACAAGAACCCATCATCCATGTTGGCAAAAAATATAAATTTCTCTCTAATCCAATTGTAATGTTGTCAGCACTGTAAATCTGACATTTAATCAACTGCTGACATGGAACTATTTTGTGTGTTTTGTGTTAAAATTTGTACATATTTTTTGGTAAATTCGCATTAAAATATTTTATTTCCAATTTAAAGTTTATACTTAAAAAAAAAAAAGAAAAATCTTAAGCAGTCCTTCATGTTTCTATGGTTAAATTTTCTAATATTCCCATGCCTACACTAATAACAGAAAGATTAAAAAAGATTGAACAAAAGTTAATTTTTCTCTGAAAATAATAAAATTGTTTTCTATTTCATTTCAGTTTTGTATAATTAATTAAGTTGTTTTGTTTTTTATTTCTAATGAATTTACAAAACGTGCATTTATAATTGACAAAAAAAACGAAAGTGAAGTACTTTGTTTAGAAATAGAAAAGAAAATTCAGAAAAAAATACAAAATGTCTCAGCACGAATCAGAGGAGCACCCCCAACAACAACAACAACAACAATCGGATATCACAAGTTTGCAAGAGAATTTCAGCAAACAGCAAGTAAGCTAACTGTTTATTTCCTTAACATTTTACTGTAAATCCCATATATCTGCCTACATTAACTAAAATTAAAAATTTCTTGCTGTTTCTGTTGGTGTTTTTGGTTGTGGTTTCACTTTTTTGATAGAATGTCCAATAGTACGTGAGTTTTTGTACAAAGCAAAGTCATGTGCAGAGTTAGAAAATTGTGACCTCTACAACGACATCGATAGCCATGGAGCACTGATTGAAAAATAAGACCTTGAGCTAAGATTTAGATTATTGTTAACGACACGTAATACATACATTTCTCTGGGATTAACATGGTAAGCCAATCTCTTGAAGAAAAGGCCGACATTTTCCATACTTGGATAGGGTTGGGTTGTTTTATATGTAAACTACTTTATAGTTAACAAATAAAACCGTTCTTTGTAACCTTGAATTTACGAACAATTTTGGTTTCCATATTTCTTACCCTAACTGGTTTTCATAAAAGATCGACAAAATTTATCAAACGGCTTATCGGCAGTAACCAGAATATTCTTTTTTGGAGTTATTAGAGTATTTTTAGTACAGTCGAAGTAGTTCTTAGTATAAATTATTGAGTTTTGCATAATAGTGGGGTATTCAGTGCAAAATTGAGAAATGTTCTTATTCTTATTAGATCTCTGGAATCTTATTTTTCTGAACAAATATTTTGAGCGATATGAAATTAAACAATTTAAGGCATATCTTTTTTTTTAATTTACCACATCCGAAGTGTCAGGGCGTTCTTTCGATACGTGTGTTCGTATGTATGTAGATACAAGTTTTAGATTCAACCTCGGGATTTTATTTTTTATCAAACACTAGCTGGCCCACCCGGCTTCGCACGGGTAGTCAAACCTTAGCTTTGCATAAAAATTACAAAAGAAAACATTATTTTTTGACTTTTTTTAATCGAATACCTACTTCTTTCTGGGTTTAAACTCACTTCACGTTATGAAAGGCTAAATTTGTAAGAATATCATCCTCTAAGTCCAACCTTTTTTGCTTTCAAAACACAGAAAGAATGTTTGTATTCGAAAACCACTGTTATATATTAACCCGATTTCACTCTACAAATAGCATTTTTTTTAAAAATAACTTTTTAAACACAAACGGAATTTTTTAAATCGGATGCCACTTTGCGTTTGTACCCCCTTTTACTCTATAAATACGAATCTTTTAGAAAAAAATCATTCCTAAAGCCATCCACTCAAAATAACCTCTCAATTCTATTTCACCTAAAGCAATTTCCATAGGAAATGCCCTTTCAAACACCAAAAGTTTTTTTTTTCATTTTTACCCCATTTCACCCTACGAATATCAAAATTAAAAGAAAATATCCTTGAAGCCATTTCCTAAGAATAACCTTTAAAACGCAGGTAGAGTTTTTTTATTTGGATACATCTTTTTTCATTTTACCCCATTTCACCCTATTAAGTGAATTTTTCTGATATTTTAATAGTTATTCTGATATTTGGGGTAGAGTTCAGAGATAATTTAAATCGGTTCAGCAGTTTTTGAGTTATAAATGGTGTAGCTAAACCGACTTTGTTTTTTTATATTGACATACATTGTGAATGTCCGGATTAATTTTCAATTTTGGATTTGAATTAATGACACATAATCTATCTAAAATATCATCTTACAATTCAACTCGATGAATGGATAAAAAAAATTACAACAACAACGTGGACTTTGGCGATGTAGCTTACAAAAAAGTGGGCTACGAAAACTTCGGCTCGGTGGATTTTCTATTTTTTTTTTTCCTAAACCATCAACAAAAATATACAAAAAAACTCATTTTTATATAATATAGATTACATTACAATGATAAAGACCACAAAAAAAGTGAGTCCTGCCATTCCATCTGGAAAATATTCGAAACAAGCCAAAGCCAAAAACTTGAGTTCCAAATGGCGGATCTTTAAGGTTAAGGTCCTAAAATCGAATATGCCTCAATGAACTTCACATTGTATTATATGAATGGTGAAACTGATTTTTGGAAACTTTACCGCACTTTCAACCTTGCTTTTTAGCCACTAGCTGCAGACAGCCATACCCAAGGGATCAATTAATATTCAAAATTGGAAGCTGAATAATGTTTGCCTCCGACCGATTTAAAAAATTAAAGGAAAGAAAACTAAGAAAAGGGGTGAATTCCTTTTTCAGATCTTGAAGAACAATAAAATTGATAGTCTAGCCTGTTTACTGTTTGACTGTACTATAGCAACAAATCCCTAAATTTTTACTTTAACATTTTTGAAAGATAAAATGAAAAAAAAGAAGAAAACAAAATTGTTAATCTTTTTTCCCTCAGATATTCTTATGGAGGTCATAAGCATCCAATAAGATTTTTCTCACACATAGCTAAATACCTCACTCGAAAGTGAAAGACTTTCTCACTCTAAATAGAATTTTATCATTTGTGAGGTTAAGCGGGGTGTTTTATCAAACATAATCACCACGAAAAACACAAAGCTCTTCTTCAATGTTAAGTATTTAAAAATCTCTTGTGTGGCTAAGATATTTGAATAAATGAATATAAATTTCAAATTTTATTTAATTTTTTGTTTTTTTTTGTACATATTCACAATATGTTGAGTTGTGTTATTTCTTTTATTTCTTTTATTGTTAGCCTCTTAGCCTTTTCATCTGCGTCGATCAGCCCTATTCTGCTAAACGTTCGCGTGAACATTGGCATTCTGCTATCAGCGGGAAGGAAATAATTGTTCCATTATGCCTATTAATTGCGATAAAAATAAAATGAATACAATGAAATTCTCTTTAGAATTTCAAAAATAAAGAACTGGTTAAGATTTGCATTCGAAAGACATAAGTTTTAAATAAATGATTTGAAGAAAATTGAATAAAACATTTACGTGAATCGAAAGATTCGATCGAATCGTTTAGCAGAATAGGGCTGGATATCATTATTCATTACCTTGTCTAAAACCATCCGGATCATAGTTATCTTAATCGTTTACGACGTTCATTCCTTCATCATCACCTAATACCTAATTTTGTGCTTTTACACCATCTTAAGTACTTCTTCGATTTCTCGTGTATCTGAGTCATTTATACATTTTAATTTCTTCTTTAAAATCATTATCTACGTCATATTTGATCTCTACGACTTGCTCAAAAATATAATTTTCCGCAGCAAAAACATATTAGCTTACTTTACCCAATAGATGTAGGTCAAGAAACTTAAGAAGTCAATCAGCTAGATTGTGTTGGCAAAGTCGTCAGTACTTCTTCGAAACTTCTTCCCGATAAGATATTGACAAATAGATTAAAATTCAAATATAAATGACCCTAACATAAATATAATTAATAAACTTCCGATTGAAGTGAGATAATGTCCAATTTATAATCGTCACATTAAAATATTTCACGCAATTTTTGTTTGAAAGAAACCAGCTGAGTTCAATGTGTCTCCAGCAACAATGAAATTAAATAGTTTCGAAGAGAAGAAAAGCGATAAGAACATATTTGGATCCAACAGAGATATGGGTAATGGGGCCAATTTCCATCTCTTGAGCTTTCTTATGGTTTTATTAATGTCCTTCGGCTGATGCTGAAGGACGGCATCGACCATTTTTATTGAGCCACTATCCCCGAAAAATAATCGTTATCAATTTCACATTAAAAACTCATGGTGTCGTTTTATTCCAATAATAAATACTCTCTTGTAAGCTCTCAAGAGGTTTTCTTTTTTTTCTAAATTTAAATTAGCAATCTTTTGAACTAATCACTTAAATTATCCTTTTACACAGGAAAAAATATCCGCCCTTAAGGAGCTCGTACGAAAATCCGAAGTAGCACATGGGAAATCAACTTCCTCGGCCCAAGAGAAAGTAAAGAATATTGCCCTACGACTAACAAATTTGAAATCGAAAGCACGATCACGACAGAACCTCGATTCGTCTACCACATCTCTCAACGAATCACAATTTCAATCCGAAGAGAACTTAAATCTTTTCCAATCGCAATGCAGCACAACTACAGATGCCGGAGGTGGTGGAGGCTTTACAGATACTCCCCAAAGACCCCTTTCGGCTCGCATCGAAACACCGGGCAGTGAGAAAATTCTTCTATTGCGTAAACAAATGGAAGAGAACAAAGTGAAAATGGCTGAACGAGAGCACAGCAAGCGAGAAATCGAACAAATGGTCACACAGTTGAAGGCGAAGTTCGATACAACTCAACAGTGTTTGGAGTATTCGTCTGAGCTAGGTCGTTCAATGGGCGATTTAAGTGCTCTGTCTTACAGTTCGGTGGGAAGTAAGGTGAGATCTGCAACAGATTTAGCTTCGGCGCCATTCAATCTGGACAAAGAGCGAATAAAGTTTCTGGATAACCGAGTTCGCTTGCTTGAGAAGCAGCTGGAAAAGGAAAAAACTTCTTCAGATGCCTCCAAGCGAGTTAAAGAACTTGAAACTAAGATTCTTGAGTTGGAAGAAGGTCTAAAGGAGAAAAGAACTCGCGATTTGGTTGCTAATTTGAATGACCATGACGTGGAAGAAAGTTGGCAGATCGAAAATGATCGTTTGAACACAGAATTAGAGGAAAAGTCAAAAAGAATCATTCACCTTGAGGAAGTGAATGACATTCTTGAAACAGCTAAATGTGATCTGACCGAAAAATCCCAAGAACTAGAAGCTAAGCTTCAAGAATCGCAAGCAAACAGTAAGAAACTCGCAGAAGAACTGGAAATACTAAAGTCATCCGTCAATCAAAAGATTGAGCTGCTCCCCGACGGAGATATTGATCGACAGGTCGAACAAGAATTGGTCAAACAAGTGCATCAACTCGAATCAAAGATAAATATACTAGAGCGAGAGAACGATGCACTCCGTGAGGAGAATGGAAATCTTCAAGAAGTAAACAAAGAAGAACGAGAAGACAACACCGACAGTCTGGAAGCCACAATCGAGTCTCAAAGGGAAGATATTATGAGTCATATTGAAAGAGTTAGGTCCCTCGAAGAGGAGCTGATGGAGAAGACCATCGAGTTGAATGTCCTCAATGCCAATTTTGCCGTTCTCGAGGAAAAGCTAAAAGTTCCAAGCCGAAAACCATTGTTTGCAACCATGAGTGACGGAGAGGTGTCATCGCTTAAAGACGAACTAGAAGAGACAAAGAAAACGGCTAAACGTCTAGAGAAACAGATAAATGAATTCAAAAGAATGTCCGATTTGCATGCATCAGTAGCGGAGCTGACCGACGAAAATGAAGAACTCCAGCAAAAGATCACCGAACTGGAAGACGAAAAGGGACAGCTTTTATTGAAAATGGAAAGTGGAGAGCACACAACAATTGTGACCGAAATTGAAATCGAGAAAAAAATTGAATACCTAGAAGCAACTTGTCAAAACCAAACGTCTGCAATTCAACTTCTCGAGGAACAGAAAATTGACATAACCGAAGATCTTGAGTCGACAAAATCTGAACTAGAGTGCGCCAGAGTGGTATCGGAAATGGAATCAATTCAGTTAGAGGAACAAGTCAACACAAACCTGCAAAAGATCGACGAACTGCAGAGGGAGAATGTTGACCTTATAAAAACCGTCGAAGAGTTACGCGAGGAGAAAAGTTCGTTATCAAAGAAAATGGAACACTATGTTGCCGAGAACATGGAACTCTTGGACAAGATCGAAAAGCTTAGTAAATCCAGTTCATCAGCTGAATCGATAGAAATTGTTGAGCGACTGACCCAGCAAGATCGTCTTGAGATTGAAGCCTTTAATAAGCGTGCGGAGCAAGAAGAATCCCGTTTGATGACCGAGGGGGCAACAAGTAGTGGTCAACAGCCAATGGATCCAGAACTCACGGACTCCCTGCTGAAACTTAAAGAAGAAAGTTCCGAGTTGATGCACAAAATTGAACTCTTTACTACTGAGCGCAAAGAAGTTCTCGAGAAAATGGAAGCCATTACAGCTGAGAATACGGAGCATTTGAAGAAGATTGATAGGTTGTCCGTTGAGAAGTTGGAACTAGAAAAATCAAACGAAGAAGCTAACCTCCAAAAAGACGCTTTGCAGAAGAAATTCGACGATGCAAATGCAGAAAAAGAGACAATTCGTAGAGAAATCAGAGAAGTTTCAGCTGAAAAAACCAAAATCACTGCTGAATTGAATAGTATGGTTAAGGCAGCTTCTGTAAGTGGCCCCAGTGATGGTAAAGATTTGCTGGATAAGTGTGAGAAAAGCCTTGCGAAGCTGAACACCGAGTTGGAGAATTATCGAAAGGCAAACGACAAAAATGCCAAATTCAATGCATCTAAGAAGCTATCCAAAGAAGCAAAGAACACTCATCAGCAATTGACCGAACTATTGCAGAAGGTAAAAACTTCAACAGCCGAGGCGGTTGTAAGTTCACCAGAAGATGAGGCTAAGGTTGAAGAACTTCAGTCAGTGATTTCCGATCTTCGGGCAAAGCTTACATATGCCACAACTGCATCTGAAGAGAAAGACACTCAGATATCGCGACTCAATAAGGAGATAACTTCTCTGAAATCGATGTCTGAAGAGTTTGATAAATTGATCAACGACAAGGAAATGGCTCACGAAAAGCAAATAGAGAGTTTGACTCGCTTGCGGCATGAACTCGAGGCTAAATTAGAAACATCCGATGCTGAAATTAAGATTCTTCAAGAACTGATTGCAGAGCAAAAGCAACAATTGATTGAAGCCTACACAGATAGTGAAAATGAAATTACTAAAAAAATGGAAGAACTCAATATTCGTGATGAGGAAGTGTCTAAGCTTAAAATCGAACTAAAGGCTCTGCAAGAGAACAGCGGTCAAGTAGGTCAACAATTCTCCAACGATCTTCAGCTGGAAGTGGATAAACTGCGTGAAGCTTTGTCTATCAATAAAAGTCTTCTGGCTGAGCAAATAGATGATCTAACTAACAAACAAGAAACAATTGAAACTCTGAATGCGCAAATCATGGAACTCTACAAGACAATGGAAGAGAATGCTGATAAAGTTATCCAAAAAGAGGACGAAATTGTTCTCCTGCAAGAGCAAATCGATGCCAACAAAGCTAAGATCGAGCAGCTTACCAAAGAAAATGAAGATAACCACGTGGTCGTTGATAAATTATTGTTCGAGCTGCATTCACAAAAAAGTAATTTAGAAAAACTAACCCAGTTGCCGATTTTGGAAGATGACATAAGTAAGCTCAGGGAAGAAAATCAAACACTTGAGGAGAATATTCAAATTGCCGAGTTGAAATCAAGCCAGTTGGAGAAAACTGTAAGGGACCTGGAGCATAAAAATAAGGAACAGCTAGACAAACTCAAAAAATATGCCGCCAACTTGAAGAAAAAGGTTAACCAATGCCAGGAGTTCGAAGCAAAAATAAAGAACCTGGAAAAAGGAGCACTTGATGCTAAAGCCCAGGAAAAAAATCCTTTAATCGAAACCTTACAGACCGAACTACAAGAAAAGACTTCCCAGTTAGAATTGAAATCCCAGGAGATTCAATCAATTCAAGAAGCAACTAACCAACAGAGAAAGTTCTTTGAAGACTGTGTTCTAAAGGTGCAAGAATCCTTGGATGGCGTACAACATGAGATGATGTCTTTGCGAGAACAACTGCGTGAAAAAACGATACAAGTTGAAGAACTGAAGGCTGCACTTAATGAAAAGAGTTTAAGCAAAGATCAGCTGAACAAATCTGAATTTGAAGACATGCAAGAGCAGGTCCGACATGCTTATAACCTTATGAATGAGAGGAATGCCAAGATCGATGAACTGAATGACATAATTGAATCAGCAGAACCTTACCACGATGAGTTACACACCCTTCGTGAGCAGATAAAGGAAAAAAATACCACTATCGCTGAGCTGAATGAAAAGAATTCCGCAATGCAGGGCCAATTGAATGCTGTCCTTCAAGGACAAACTGATCTTGGTGCCATGCAAGAGCAGCTCCGACAGTATCATAACCTTATTAACGAGAGGAATGCCAAGATCGATGAACTGAATGACATAATTGAATCAGCAGAACCTTACCACGATGAGTTACACACCCTTCGTGAGCAGATAACGGAAAAAAATACCACTATCGCTGAGCTGAATGAAAAGAATTTAGCAATGCAGGGCCAATTGAATGCTGTCCCTCAAGGACAAACTGATCTTGGTGCCATGCAAGAGCAGCTCCGACAGTATCATAACCTTATTAACGAGAAGAATGCCAAGATCGATGAACTGAATGACATAATTGAATCAGCAGAACCTTACCATGATGAGGTACACACCCTTCGTGGACAGATCGCTGAGCTGAATGAAAAGAATTCCTCAATACAAAGCCAAATGAATGCTGTTCCTCAAGGACAAACTAATATTGAAACCATGCAAGAACAACTCCGACAGTACCATAACCTAATAAATGAAAGGAATGCAAAGATAGACGAACTTAATGATATCATTCTGGAAGCCGAGCCCTATCACGAAGAATTACAACTTCTTCGTGAACAGATGCATGAGAAAAACACAGCTATCACCGAGCTAAATAATCAAAATCTTGCTTTGGGAAATACATCTAAGCACCTTCAAGATCAGGTAGATTTTCTGCAAATTAATAAAACTACAGGCTCACAAAGTGATTCTCTTCAAAATGAACTAAGAAATCTTCAAAATTTACTCAATGAAAAGAATGCTAAAATTGATGAGCTCAATGACCTAATTACAGAAGCACAACCATCCCAGGCTAGAGAGGCCTTAAGAATTCTGCACAACGAGCTGAATGAGAAGAATGCCAAAATAGACGAGCTGAATGATATTATTCTAGAAGCAGAACCTTACCATCAAGAATTACAGGTTTTGCGTGAACAACTTGTTGAGAAAAACACGGCTATCAATGAGCTGAATGAACAGAATAAATCCAACAGCCAAATGCTGACTGAACTCACAATGATCCGAGAGCAACTCAATGCCAAGGAGAAGGAGATCGAAAAACAAAATAAAATACTCGATAGCAGCGAAGAGCAGCTGAGTGCGTTGCAAGAAGAGCTGGATGCAAAGAATATCGAAATTCAGCAGCTGAATGAACAGTTGAAAAAGATTCAAGTACCAAATGGGCAGTCGTTGGACGAGCTTAAACTGAAAGACGGCAGAATCGAGGAACTAACAAATCTCTTCAAAGCTAAGAGTCTTAAATTTGAAAAGTCCAAAGCAGTGATCAAGGAGAAGAATAAAGAAATTCAGCGGCTTAATCAGCTTTTGAGTAAGGAAGTCGAAGAGGGAAATATTGCACCAACAAGTGCTCCCGCAGTTCTTGCCTCTCAACCACCATCTAACTCAAATGCAGCAGCTGAAATAGAAGAACTTAAAAAAGAAAATACTAAAATGCGTGATGAAGCAGCAGCAGAAAGAGCATCATTCCAAGAGACCATAGCTCGTCTGGAGACGGTTCACGATGGAATTCAGGCAAAACTTCAAGAGGATATGAGTTATATTGAAACTCTGGAGCTAGATAATAACAATTTCAAGGAGAAGATCTGTAGATTGGAAGAGTGTGTGGCTATGTTCGAGGAGCGTCGTTCTTCTATGGAGCGGAGGGCTAACCTTCTAGACGCTCAACTACAAACACGTACCGATGAGCATACGAAGGTTGAAGATGAATTGGTTTATCGCCTTAACATGCTCTCCGATCATGACGACATCATTGGTCAGCGTTTGTTTGAAGCTCAGGAAGAAAATGAAGTGTTGTCTAACCGCCTAGAAACTCTCAAAACAGAGCATTCAGCTCTTGTCGCAAACTATGCTAAAATCGAGAAGGAATACGCCGGATTCAAGGAGCACACTAAAAATAACTTAGAAAGCGAGAATCAATCTTTGAAGACGCAGGTAGCTACAGTCGATGCCGAAATGAAGCGTTTGCGTGGTGTTTTTGAGGCTCAGCTAGTTGCTAAGGACTCTGAGATCGACGAGCTGGAGAATGATTTGAGCGAACAGCTGCGTGTTATTAACGATGAGAAACGAATTCTCACGGAAGAACTAGAAAAAACTAAGGACGAAATAAGTGAACTTAAGGATGAGCGTGTGCGTCTAAATGAGACCATGAATTCCCTAGAGCAAGCAAAGTCGGATTTGGAGAGAGAATCCACTTGGATAAAGATGCAAAATGAAAATTTGTCGCAAGATCAATTCGAGCTGCAGGAGCTGCGCATGCAATCGATGCAAGACAAAACCGAGCTGGAGAACCTAAAACACCAGATAGACACGTTGGTGCAGAATCATGATATCGAGTTGAATGCGTTACGTACGCAAATCGCCGAACTAGATTCGATGCGAATGCAAGTTGGCCAGAATCAAACAGACGATCAGGTGTTCATTGAGACAGAGAACAAGCGTCTTAAAGATCTGCTCGCAGAAAAAGAATCACTGATCGAGAACTACCAACGACAAAATCTTCAGCTGCAAATGAATGCTTTGGCAGCAAGGCAGCAGCCAGTTGATCCATTCGCCAATCTAACTCAATCCGATGACAATGCTGAAATGGCAATTTTGCGCGAGAAATGCGATCGTTTGGAGAGAGAACTGAATGAGAAACAGCGAGAAATTGAGCAAATGAGAATGGACCATCATCAACAAGGGGTAGTTCCTCCGCCGCTGGCATTCTTCGGTGCTGAACAGTCAATGCCGTCTGTTTTTGACGAGATCGTAACCACTCGTCATGTGGATAGTCTGCATGGAGCTGTATCTAGTCGGGTAATGGGAGCTCCGTCATTCCTGGAAGAACCCGCTGACAATCAGCAAACTATAGAGGATCTTCAAAGAAATGTTTCAGATTTAGAGAAACACGCTCAAGACTTGGAGAACAAGCTTGTCCATCGCACTGCCGCACATGAAGACAGCTTGCGACAACTTGAAGAACTTAAAAGGACATTTGAAATCAGAATGCGAGAATATGAGGATCGAATTAAAAACCTCGAACTTAAGCAAAACACTACAGCAATCGATTGCCAAGTTATTCCCACAGAGCAAGTACCTTCTCTAGATATGTTCTTCCGTGGAGCTCCTGAGCAAACGCCGTTCGAAAGCATAATTATTCCTCAAGTTTCAGCTGAACCCGTTATTGAAGAAATGATTGTTCCCGTGAAAGCGTATACTTGCCAACCATTAGAACAGCTTGAGCTAGATGAAGGTTGGGGATGGGGCTCAGAGGAAGCCGCCCTTGAAGCGAAACACTTTGCCACCAGTAGCAATCCATCACTTCTACCCCCACAACAGCAATTAGAATTGAAACTACAAGAACATAACGATCGTATTCAGGAGCTTGAACTCGAACGTGATCGTTTAGTGCAGCAAAAGCAGGATATGCAAGTTAAATCTGGAAAACTAATGAAAAAGCTCAAGGAGTACAAGACCAAGATCGATGAGTTGTACTCACAGGCAGCCTTCCGGAAGTCCTCATCGGTGGAATCATCCGATCTTGATCTGGCTATTCAAGAAGAAATGAAATCTCAATTGAAACAGCTGGAAGAAAAGTTAGCCGAGGCCAAAAAGTTAACTGAATCACAATCGTTAGAGAAGGAGAACCTGCTAAAGAGAATCGATGTGCTGTCGGCCGGAAATGAAAGAATGGCAGAGATGAAGGAACGCCAGGATAATGACGTCGCAATGTACAAATCCCGTGTTCGTGAACTTACCGAGAAAATAAAGTCACTTGAAGAATGGAGCGCTGCGGCATCTACTACCGAAGCAGCACCAGCAGCAGCAGCAGCCGATACTTTGGCTACTAACACATCTATTGCAACACACGAGCTAGAAAGCTCGAATAAACTTCTAGAGAAGAAGGTAGATGAGCTGTTATCGGAAATTGAAGATATATCTGGCGACCGAATAGAAATGCAAGCACTTCTAGACGAGGAAAAGGCCAATGTCCAACGCGCGGAGCAAGCAGTCAAGACTTTGAATGAAAAACTCACCCGCTTGGAGAACTCAATTTCTTCCGAAAGTTCCGATCAAAAGTTCCAGTTCAACGAAATCAAACTGGAGAACCAGAACCTTAAATCACAGCTGACTGATGCCCAAGGAGTCATTGCAAAGGAGCAAACAGAACGACTAAATGAGATGAAACGATTTGAAATGCAAAGTGAAGAATTAAATAGGGACGTTGCCAAGCTTCAGTTGGATTCAGTAAAGAGAAAAGAGCTGGAAACAAAGTTGGGACAAGTTTCTGATGAGAAGAATAATTTAATTCAAGAAATCGAAGCACTACGAATGGAACTCTCATTTACACCCAAACCAAGCAACGCTGCTGATGAACTCGAGCAGCAAATTGTTCGCTTAACTTGCGATTTCGAATCGGTTATGATGCAAAATCAGGATCTAGGCAAAGAAGTTGATCGCTTGAGGTCCGAAGCAGCTAAGTTAAACGAAACAAATCAACAACTCTTGCAGGAAATCAATTCGCACAAGCTTCAGCAATCATTTAATGCTTCAAGTGACAACAAGTCTATCGATATTACATCTGAGGTGAATCGTCTGCAGCTAGAGCTTCAATCTTTGAAACAAACAAACGAAGAATTATCAGCTGAAATCAATAGAATCAACTTGCAGTCGACATTCAATGTAGCAAGCAGTGGTTTTGTGGAGTCCGAAAAGCTGTCAAGTGAAATAAATCGCCCGAGTGTCGAACTCAAAACGGTTATTACTAAAAATGAAGAACTCTCTAAGGAAGTTGCACAATTGCGACTGGAATTGTCCGAAAAAGAAACACTTCAGAGTGAAATAAATCGACTTGCAGATGAAAACCAATCTCTCAGCAATCAGATCAGTCGATTGAAATTGGAATGTTCTTCGTCCACTCAACACAATGAGCTCGAGGAGCAGATTCAGGAAAAAGACTCCGAGATAATGCATCTCAAACAACGAATTGAAGATCTTATGCGCGAGGATCAAACCGAGAAACTGGTCTTGGAGATTCTCACAAAGAATCAAGAAATCCACATGCTGAAGATGCAAGTCAAGAACTTGGAAGATGACAAACAGGAGCTTGACCACAATTTAACTATGCAAATAAGTCAAGAAATGAACGCAAAACGAGCTGATAATTCGGCAGAAAAAATCCAGCAGTTGCAGGAGGAATTGGAAAATATGCGCATTGAAAAGGGTCACATGGAAGAGGAACTACAGGTTCTCAACAATCACGTTATGTCGAGTTTGGAAAATGAACAAAAAATGAAGGCCGTTGTGCTCGAGCTTGATACCAAGAACATAGAAATCGCTGAGCTAAGGAAGTCACTGGTTAGTGTCGGAATGCAGAAGCCCTCTTCGGATTCGCCTGGAGCCAATGCTCAATGGGAAGCCGTAATAGAGCAGCGATGCAGTGAGATTGCCGAAATGTGGCGAGCACATCTGGATAACCGCGAAATAGAGTTCAATGACACCAAAAACAAACTCAAGCAAGAGATTGAAGCTCTGAGGAATGGCGGGGCATCGCCTTCACAACAGAGTAACGCTGCAGAAGACAACAGTTCTGGCTCATCATCCAAAGATACAACTCCCGATCCAGATTTAATACAAAAGATGCAACAGGTTCTGGAGAATCAAGAAGTAGAAATTGTCACTCTCAAGGAGCAGTTAGCAATCAGAAGTGCCGAATATGCTCGATTGGCCGCCCAATTCGATCCCTACAAGATGCAATCCACAATGTCCCATAGCAGTGGGTTCAGCTCGGATGGACAGAGACCAACACCAGCACCAACTACTTCTCAAGTGCCAAAATCTGAACTTGATTTGGCACTGTATATGCTACATCAACGAGATATGCGGTGCGAGGAGATCACCCTGGAGCTGGTTCATCTCTTGGAGGAGCGTGATACATTGCAACTAAAGTTGTCTAACACATTGCGGCAAATGGAAGCGATCAAATCGCAAAGTGGCTCAGAACGTGAGTAGAAACATCAAATTGTAAAGAAATCACACGAATAATGTTTTTCTCTGTTTTTATTTTCAAGCTTCCCAAGGAGACTTATCATCGCCAGCCGAAAGTCCAGAAAAACCCCAGTCACCACCTGCAGTTTCTCCACCACCAGAGTCAGATGAACTGCATCAGAAGTATTTGTATAACACTATAAATCAGTAACATCTGTGTAACTCTCTAATCCTCCTCGAAAACAGGTTATCTCAACTCCATTCGGTGAGTCATTCCAAGCGCTTTCAAGAAGAACGAGATATGCGTCAACGCCAAATGGAACAAATTCAGCAAGATGTAGCTAAGATGCCATCAGAAGCTCTATCCGAATTAGTTGGCAGCGATTTATGTGAGAGAAAAAAAAAACATCCTCAATATTAATGAATTATTTTATTTGAATTATCATTTATAGCTCAATCAAATCAATCTCCATCTTCTGTACTTCTCAATTGGCTTTGGGGCAAACCAAGTGGTGGACAGAGTTAATATTTGCAATCAATCTCCTATGTTAATCATGTGGAGAACCAATTACTATCGCAAAGTTCCAACGAAACTTCTAAAAGCTATTACTTATCAGGACAAGTGATGCAGCTAACACCTCATGGCACTCAGTGGTGCTATTGAAATTCTAAAAAGATATTCATTAAACTAAGTAAATGTTCTATTTTATTTTGTTTTTTTTTTAATAATATTTTTGTCGTATACAACATAGTTGAAAATACATCCTTAAACGGTACCTTAATCTGTTTTTAATCTAAGACTTTGTAAATAAAATATACATTGGAATTAAAAGAATAAATAATAAAAACAAAAAATATAATTAATATCTAAATAATTGGAATATATTAATAACAAACATTTTAAAATAGTTTAAAGCATTTTTGCCCTAAAATATACATACATAGCCGTAGACAGATAAATAAAAACCAGAAAAATAAAAAAAAAAAAAATGTTTGTGAAATATAGTAGAATAAGAAAAAATGTTAAAGATGTTGTTTTATTTTTTTTTGTATTATTATTACGATATTCTATGGAAGCAGCTGTATGTCTTCTAACTTTTGGGTGTATTATCGAAAGTGAAACAGTGTCCCTATCATGGCTTCAGGCACTACCATGCATTAGGGATAGAAACGAGCAGTCCATATTATATATCCTCTAAGTTCAAAACCCAAATCAGCTACTTTGTAAACAAGATATTGGTCGGTCAAAAAATATATTCTATGAGACATAGTAACAGTTTTGGAATTCTTTTTTTTTTCTTATAGACAAGCAAACCATCTCTATGTAGTAGGTACATGTATTTTTGTTCATATAGTGCCCTGAATTTTTTGTATTCAAATCATTAGAAACGCTTTAAATGAATTTACTTTCTTCGGTCGTCGAATATTCGCTCTGAATGTTTCTCGCCGGTTTGAGAGACCCATAATTCCCAAGTTTGAAAAAAGTCGCTTTAGCAATTTTGGATTCGGGGCGAGATATAGATATATCGGATCCACTTTTGTAGGGTTGTCTATCCCCGTATTGTTCGGCTACACAAAAATCTCTAATTCGATTTTTTTTAAGAATCCAAAACGTGGTTTATTTATATTAGGGGAGAGGGGGTCAGTTTTAGACAACGGCAAAAAAGTATCACAAAAACACTTTTTAATGCTAAAGCAGAATTTATCATTGTCAACTTGTCCTTAAATACATGTCTGATGAGATTTATGTATAACAACAGATTACCCATATGTGGGTAATCTGTGTCTATAACGAAAACAAGCTTTAAAAAAACATAAAAATAAAAGTCTGTTTCACGGTATCCTACGAATATTTTTTATCTTGGCCGTAAGTAGGTTTTTATCGACAAATCTAGCCTTAGTTAACGTGGGAAAAGTTCGTAAGTGTTATATTCAGCCATATCATGAATCGGAAACTTCTGACGAATCCCGAAAAAAAATTTCACAGAATCCATCGTATCGGAAAATCTCATACAAATTGACATTACGAACGGATTTTGTGATAGTTTTTTTTCCGGATTCGGAAACATTCCGATTACGATGGAATTCGTGATAGGGCTGATTAAGTTGCTTCGTTAAGTTATAAAAAAATAATTTTAGGTTACAACAAAGTATTGAATTTTTAGTTTGTAGCTCTCCTCGGGGCATTATTGGACAACACATTTGGACATGTCTAAATCTATTCAGATTTCAAAGACTGACAGTTATAACAGTTTTTCTCCATGCTTAAGTTTAACCCCGAGAATTCTCTGGGCTCAAGGGGATTAGTTGTTCTTGCATTCAACATGTAAATAATTGCTTAGCCCCGACGTAATTTTTTAAGACAAATTTTCTCCGGGCTTGAAAAAAACCCTGTTTTGAAATAATATATTTTTTTTGTATAAAGAAAAAAACTCTCTTTACATGTTCAAAAATTTCCCAAATCTACAATTTACTAGATGGAATAAAATTATATATGTATGTATGTAGGTACCACAAACATAAAATATAAAAAAGTCTGATGGGTTCAACACAACAGAAATTCTAATGATTAAGGATTTAAGTTACAATTAAGTGCTAATTTATGTCGTTTTCGGTTGGATGTCGGATAACTGTTCCATATTCCTACCGAAAATGGACAATTTGGAATAAAAGGAGTAACTCCCGACGTCCACTCGAAAGCGACATTAGTAGGTACTCCAATCATAACTTGGAACTAAAATCACCTCCCCTTCAAACTTGGGGTGGACCCAGCTTGACGTCAAGCTAGGAACACCACACCTTTTCAAACACAAAATTAAAAAAAAAAACTAATGATGATGGGTTTAAGTTCCATTTTAGAGCTCGTTATATATTAAATAATATATTAATTTATGTTTTACGTTTAACATTTATAAACTTTAATTCATTCAAATAAAGTAGGAACTTTCAATTAAAAATAATAGAAAAAAATTACAAAAATGGTTCTGTTGTGGTGAACCCAGCTAGACAGTCCTAAATTCTTCAAATATCGATTTCAAGCAAGATTTACTCGTACCTACTTGCACACTAAACACATTTCTCAATATAAAAATAGCACAAGTTTTCAATTAGGTACAAACAAATCAGATTTAATTTTGTATTTTATTTGGTTGAATGAAAAACGACATAAAATGACCAACAAGTCAACTATCGATTAAAAAAATAACGTGAAATCCCATTTAAAAAAAGAACTGTTAGTTACCAGCGATAAAACACGGCTAATGTTGAGCGCATATTTTCATTGATAACTACCTAATGGACAGAGGTACGGAATATGTAGACTCAAGGACGGCAACTTCTCCTGCAAACAGGTACAATTTTAAAAATATTACATATACGACTGTTCTGATATTCGGTCGAATTTGAAAACGGAAACGAAGATTGAATCCGTGCGGATTGAAAACGATGGTTCAAATTTATGTTATGTATACAAGAGCTGTCAAAAACGAAATTGTAATCCGCCAACAAAAAGATAACCGAATTAAAAACGTCAATTTGGCGGATTGTAGATCCATTCGTTTTGCCGAATCCGCAAAACGTTTTCGAATACGGAATTCGGAAGAGCGAAAATTCGAAAACGTGAGGATATAGAATTCGAATGAAAATTAGAACAGCCGTGATAGTGTCTTTTTATTTGTACTATACTAACTGACACCATTTGCAAAACAAAAATGCCATCAGCGTTGATAACGCATTTTTAGATCATTGAAATCTAGACATAAAGGTGGAATACGTGTATTTTTTTATAACGGGTGATTTTTTGGCTGGTTTGGTTTTGGCAACACTGGTTTTGACAGCTGACGTGTGTTTAGTACCTTGTGTCACTGTCAAACAGCTTCAGTTTGGTTTGCAATTTAACCATGGATCGTCTTACAAATGAACAACGCTTGCAAATTATTGAATTTTACTATCAAAATTCGTGCTCGGTTCGGAATGTTCATCGCGCGCTGCTTGTGTTCAGCGATGAGGCTCATTTTTGGTTGAATGGGTACGTAAATGAGCAAAATTGCCGCATTTGGAGTGAAGATCAGCCAGAAGCATTGCAACAGCTACCAATGCATCCCGAAAAAGCCACTGTTTGGTGCGGTTTATGGGCCGGCGGCATTATTGGGCCTATTTCTTCAAAGATGATGCGAATCGCAGCGTTACTGTCAATGGTGAACGCTACCGAGCGATGATAACAAACTTTTTTTTGCCCGAAATGGAAGTTCTTGACTTGCATGATATGTGGTTTCAACAAGACGGTGCCACATGCCACACAGCACGCGAAACAATGGCGCAATTGCGAGGCGAGTTTGGTGAACAGTTAATTTCACGTTTCGGGCCGGTCAATTGGCCGCCTAGATCGTGCGATTTGACACCATTAGATTATTTTTTGTGGGGGTATGTCAAGGCCAATGTCTATAGGGACAAGCCCGCTTCGATTGACGCACTGGAAGCCAACATCCATGCATTCATTCGTGAGATACCGGCCGATATGTGTGAAAGAGTATGCCAAAATTGGACTCAGCGGATGGGCTACCTGAGACGCAGCCGCGGTCAACATTTGCATGAAATTATCTTTAAACATTAAATTGCAAGGTTTAAATTATCGATTCAAATAAATATTTCATTCATTTTTTCGAATTTTTTGTGTTTTTTTTTTAAAAAAAGTTCTAAACCTCTTAAAAAATCACCCATTACAATCATGTACCTATATATAATAAAACCCAGATTATGTTGGTGTTTTCTTCTGTCCAAGTCTGGGTGGATGAGACCAATACCCGCAGCCGTGTTCTTAAGTTGTTTTGATTAGTTAGACAGTGTGTAGTTCAAAATATTTGGAGTATAATGTTTAAGCTTTCGGTAATATAATACTATTATATTTCCACCAACCACAAAACCGACATTTAATAAGATTTGAACATAATCTTCTTAAAATCTCGAAGATTTAACATACAAATTTATTTTATTTTGTCTTCATTATAATTATTTCATATTTATACACATCGAACAAACTTTTTTTATATCGCGCTGAACTCATTCATTGGATAATCCCACCTTTTTCACTTCTTTTGAAAAACATGAAACTTTCTATCTCACTTCAACTTCATACGACAAAAATGATCCAACATTTGAATTTTGAAAGGTAGGTACTGTCAAAGTTAAATCTACCTATTTTGTAATCTTTTTTGTGTGGTGGAAACACTACATAGATTTATTTAATCTTAACTGAGATAAATTATCGGTGGAAACATAGTAGCCGTGTTTTTTTTGCAAGTCCATATGGATTTGTCGAAAAAAACGACATCAGGACTAGTAGTTTTACACGTAAATACAACAACAACTTAAATCCATATGGATTTAGCTAAGTCCAGATAATTATCGGGACTTACGTACTGTAAGTAAGAAGTTCCTAAGTCCCGATGTCGTTTTTTTCGACAAATCCATATGGACTTGCAAAAAAACACGCCTAGTATAGGCACCTATAAGAGATACGAAAAAAAATAAAATACAATTTTTACCCATGAAAATGGTAATATTTTCAATAATTAGTTGGAAGCCTGGAAATCGCCATGCTGATGTCAATCAGTGGTTTGACAGTTCCTACAACACCGAACACCAATTAGCCGAGTACTCATTCACCTTGTAGGTATACCAGTACCAGGGGGGCTATCCCGGTTCAGTTAAAAAAGCGATGAAAAGGCTTTTCATCGATAAATTCGATTTGCCGATTCTTTTTCCGTTTAAAAATGGAAACTTCTGTCAAAAATTTATCATTTGAAAAGTTTTTTATCATCAAATAATTTAATGTGAAAAGTGCCTGTCCGAAAGAACTTCGAATGGATTCTTGGTTTTTCTCATTATTGTCAGTCTTAATCTAAAAGTTAATAAACATTAGATTACCTTTAATTATTTATACTACTTGTGCATACCTTTCAGGATCTCTACGCTCTTCAAACAATAAAATATGAATCCAAATGGAACTATTTTTTTTAAACTTCTAACAAATTAGAGACAAAAGGCAAAATTAAATGACTTGATCTGTCAAATGTCATATTTTTTCATTCAGCCCACATTCAGCACATATTCAGAACAAAATCAGCTGATTTTATCAATGGTATAACCGGAATCAACTTTCTGGGTAAAATGAAATGATAAAATGGAAAAGTCGTATGAAAATTTTCGTGATACAAAAATTATAACATCATTTTATCATAGAACCGGAATAGGGGCCAAGACCAATTAACAAATTAATTTTTTGTTCACACAACACACAGTGCACTGTACCCTTTAAACTGGCTCTCCATGTATGAGTGTTATATTTGGCTTTACCAAAAAAAAAATTACACACATATTTGTTCATCTTTTTATGATTTTTTGCATACCTTTCTTTCTTTCTCTTCTTCATGCTTCTCCTTACGATCCACACACCACACATAAAAACAAAAAAAAAAACAAACCAAATCCACCACATACATTCCACACTTGTTTGTCAGCTACGCAGAGCAAAAAAAATCCAACCATAAACAGATTGCCTCTCATTCCGTTCGTTGCTGGTTGGTTGATCGTTCCGTTCGCTGTCCTGCCACATTCGCCGGCTACAAAATATATATATTTTTATATTTCCATCGATATCAAATATTTACCTACCTATTCGAACAACAACGAAATAAAAGCAAAAGGATCACACACTTTTGCAACAATACAACATAATTTACATTAAAAAAAAAAAACATTTAATATTAAAAATTATAAATTGAACATTGCATGATAACATTTAAAAAAAAATTAAAAATAAAAATTCATACCTTCCTACTTGTCTTACAAACAACAATAAAAGTGTGGTGTGCAACAATTTAACTAATAAAAAAAACAACACGCTAAGGAGAATCAAAATTAATAAAAAAAATAAATAAGAAATTTAAAATACTTATTTGAAAACTATAATAATACCTATTTATCAATAAAATAATTAAAAGTGCATCGATATCCCTGGTACTTCGAAAAAAATCCTATAAAAGGAGTTGCTTGGTTAATTATTATTATTACTTTCTCCCTGTGCCTTTATTTAAACAGCAACCAAAAATAAAAAAAAATTACCTATTTTTTTTTTGAAAATGCAGATTCCAGCTGTTTTCTGCTGAGTTGTAAGTTTTTTCCTGTTCTGTTTCTGTTTTTTTTTTCTTCTCGTGAATAATCTCTCGTTTAGTGTGACAACATCATTTTATTTGGCAAAAGTTAAAAGGAATCTTTTGATACAACTCGTCGGGAGTGAGTGAGTGGTAAATAGAATTAAACAAAAAAAAAGCTTTTTTTTTAACTGTTAAACGTGATTTGTTTTTTTTTTTTTTTGTATTTCCTTGGATTTGGACAATCGCTCCTATCTGCTCGGACTTTAAGCAGCGCAACATTCCTGTCCCTTGTTGTCACACCTATTTAATTTTTTTTTAAGCCTCCCAATTTTGTTGCTTGCTTTCGCGTGGTGAGAATAAAAGAATTGTAAAAAAATTTCGATAAATATGGACCTTTTGTGCACGGAAAAAGTCCTTTTAAACGACACCGATGTCTTGCTAAATAGTTTCAATGTTCAAACTAACGGTTATACAGCCTCTGTTACAACAGGTGGTGGTGGCCCTGGGGGAGGTGGTGCTGGCGATGCCGGTGATTTAACAACTACAGCAGCAGCTAATCACACCAATCAATTGTTGATTAGCAAAAATTTCGAACAAGTGAATACAGCTGTGGAAGATCCGGTATTTTTGAGTGATCGTTGTCTCGAGAATGCCTTGAAGGCAGAAGATAAACATCCAACAGTTTGTTCTTACTTCAAAACGGTACAAAAGGATATTACACCGCCAATGAGGAAAATTGTTGCCGAGTGGATGATGGAGGTGAGTTGGGGTTTTATGATTTTTAAGATTATAATTTATTATTTATTTTATTTTAGTTTTTTATACCTACTTACATACATACATATGTAGATGTTTAGAAAGATAATAATTTATGTGTCTAGCTGTTCAGCAGCTGTTTTGTGGCTGAATTTGAATGACGTATTCGTTTGCATAGATAGAATAGAGAGAGAGTGTAAAAGAGAGAAAGATAACGGGATAGCCAGAGTGAGAGATAAAGGATTTGTGAAATAATGACAGCATTTACGCAATTTATTTTGTCTTGTTCTTTTGAATTTTTTTTAAAGTGCAAATTTTCGTAGAAATACATACATACATAAAAACATAACACATAGGTACCTATAGTCATTTATGTTTACTCACTAGTTTATCTAGTTTCATATTCAAAAATGTTTGTTATAAGAACAATACCCCTACGAATGTAGGTATGTATATTACATGTAGGAATGTACTACGAATTTTTTTGTTCACGATTGATTTGTAGGCTTGTGACTTCGCCAAAATATTTTGAGTAGGAGAAAGGTGTAGGTATTAAGAATTTTCCCACATTTCCCACCTCTCAATGTCATTTTCAAATATGTATGTATTTTTTAAAATCGTTATGTATCTACATAGGTACTTATCCTGTCAACAACAAGTGTTGCTAAAAAAAAGCTTATAAAGGTGTAAAGATTTGCATAAGTTCATTCTATACCTACATAGGTGTACCTATGCACTTGTCTACTTAATTATGTACACATTTACCTATAGAAGCACTACAACAGATGACAGATGATATTATTGTGACTTTAAAAAAAATCTAAAGAAGCTTTTCTCCTCAGTAACTGGCAGGTTATACACCTTTCTATATACAAACGTAGGTAGGTATCGACATATTTTGAATATTCAAGTGAACGGAATGAACGATTCGGAAGAAATTTCCTATCCACTTTGGTAGATGTACATAGTTTCTTATTTTGGGTGCTGTAGGTATATATTGTATTTTATTAAAATTTAATTTTAATTTAATTGAGAAACGTGTCAGTTTAATTGCAACCGCCTGAAATTTGATATTTGACTTTTAATTATAAAATTCGTGTTTTTATGTAACAAACAAATATTTCATGTAGGTACCTACCTAAGTGAAAATCATTGTTAACAAAATGTATAAAATGTAAACAACCCTGAAGAAGTTGGGAAAATCGTACGAATGTAGGGTAAAATTATGGAATAAAGATTTTTATTTGCATACAAAAATTGGTCAAATTATTAATTTCATCGGTAGATATATTTGTACGTGGAAATGCCATAAACGAATCTAGGGATCAAATTTACTGTAGATCCTCTTCGCTGGGTCTTCATCGTCCATTGGCTCGAGATGACCAAGCCAAAGTATTTTCTTAGGTAGCGGTTTCCTAGGTTAATTTTTCATTCCATGCAATCCTTAACTACATAAGAGTTAGTGCCATTAAGATTGTGTTTTTGGTGCACAACTTTTTTCTTGATAGACTATACCTACTTAGACTTTTCCTCGTTTACTTAAAGACCAACATCGATTTGAAGGATCCGCAATCCTCAGTAGTTAAGCGGATCTTTTGATGATAATGCTCTATGTGTTAACACCTACACATGGCACCATCTGCTTCAGACTATGACAGCGTATTTCCTTTCCGAAACCCTGTTTATGTTTTAAATATGTTGGTCTTAGAATATAATAGGTATAGGTATGTCTTTTCATATGCATTTCACACATGAATCAGTTTTCACAGGTTCCCGAGGACATTGCCAAAAGAGTTTCTGAAAAGATGGCGAGTCTCGACTTTAAATTCGTCAATCTTTTCAAATATTCGCCTAGTATCGGGCCGGAAGCTAGACTTGTAGTCAAAGTGAAATATTCGAGGCGTTGCAAATATCTCAGCAGATAAAATTCAATGAATACCTACCTATGAAGACTTTTCTTCTGCTTCAAGATAGAGTTAAAAGAATGCCATTTTGAGTTCAATAAACTTTGAAAGAGAATATTATGGAAAAATTGGTTCGAACAATTTCCTTTGAATCGCCCTCATACAATCTACTTATGTATGTAGGTTTATTAGTAGTATTTAACGATTTAATGGGTTCAATAAAAAAAAGTTCACTTAATTACAGATGAAATGTGTAGGCGCAGATAGGTAGACCCTTATTTTTGTGTTCAACTTCAACATAATATCCATATTCGTGTACATAATTTAGAATTACACACCTAGTTGTGCAATTGGAATAGATAAACCACACAAAACAGTCATTAGTAGCAAAAACAATTATAGGTACTAGCAATAAATATGCAAAAATAAAAAAAAAATAAACAAATACCTACCTATACGTTTAACAAAGAACAATAATATGATGACTATGGATTAGCTAAGAAAATTAATGACACCCATAGTTGGCGCCGACCGGTAAATTACACCACCATTGAAAGTACCTGTAATTGCTTTCATCAGTGCCAATTCTTGTTGTTGTATTTTTTTTTTCTAACCAAACCACATTTGTACTTTTTTTTCTTCATTTCTAATCACCCAAAGCAACCCATACACCTAACTAACTTTACCTGCACATTAGAATCTTATACCTAACCAAGTCAAAGCTGAATCGCATAAATATAAAATTGCATGCTCCTGTATCACCATCACTACGAACGACTACTAGGTAGGTACCTAGTAGCTACTCATATGACGATAACCATCTATCCTCCTATCGATGTGACTGTCCGTTCGTCCAAACATTGTATTTACGTACATATGTATACTTTGCTGACTGGTTGTATAAATAATACAACATTCTTGGAATTTTCACATCGACTGATGACCAACAGCAACGTCTTTCTTGACGATCCGGTCAGTTGATGTTGATATTGCACAATGTTTATGGGTGGAGACTACTTGTATTATTGTTGCATATTTGTATTCATATTGATAATGAACATCGAAAGGGTTTTCGACTTGACATTCAATCGTATAGGGAATTCTTAAGTTGTTGTTTCTTTTGATTCAGACGCGACTTTCCTTCTTCCGGCTTTGTTGGTGAATTTAACTTCTTCCTGTTTGCTGTTAAGAGCTATTGCTTTGGTGTTAAAAAAGATATCAAGAAACATCAAGAATGCTTTGATAAGCGAATTAGGATTTGAAGAATTTATCAGCGTTGTCTTAAGGCTATCCAATCAGTTGTCTCGTGTTGTTTTCTATTTTTATATTAAGTAAGAAAATGAGTACATACATAAATAGGTACAAACTCAACGAATTTAAAAAAATAATTTTGAGTTATCCAGATAGGCTTCTATAAAGTTAAGCGCCACCATTTGATCAAATAACAAAATACTTTGCAATTTGGCAACAGTACAAATATTTGCGAACTTTTAAATAACCTATTCATTCAAAGTTGTGTTTTTTTTTTACACTTTTAAATACATGTTTAATTTCACCAAAGCACGAATTTGTCGTCTTAATTATAGCAATGGCATAGGGTTTTTGAAATTTTTGTTAAAAATAGATGTAGGTAGAAATGGTGACGGCAAGTAAAATAGCTTGCGGAGACCCTATTTTTGATGGAATGTACGGTTATGATACCATATTTCGTTTAATTTGTGGTTGTAATACAAATAAATAGTCATTAGTTATTAGATAACCCGTGGGTTAATTAGGATCTAATAGTAATTAGGTGAGATGCCAAGCTTATTGGTGGGTTGGAAGGCATATTTCGCCAAGTTAGATCGAATGGATGGACCAAATGGACTTCCGTGGAGTTCCTCATATGCCCATTCAGCGAGTAATATTCCTTGGATCAATTCAAGAGATACCTATAGGTCCTAATCTGGACATGAAGCCAGTAATCTTTCTTGGATGAAGTCAACAGATATACCTATAATAGTCAAAAGTACACATATGTGTTTTGTACGGGGAATTTAAGATCTTATGATTTGGAGGTGGTTTACAGGCACTCACTCTATCTGCTCCTGAAACCATCTACATTGTTTCGGTCTAGACAGCTTCTTCAGTTATATTGGAGCGAATTCTTTCAACTAGTGTTATTAAGTCCAATCACTGAGTACATTACACTCTTAAGTAGGTGAGCACTACCTTATATATGAATGCTTAGCTTATGCCTTGCTTGCAGTCCTGAGTCGACAAAGAATACGATTTTGAAAATTAGAAGTTCGTTTAGGTAAATAAATAAATTTGTCGAGCCTAGTGACTTAAAATTCTCAACCATTCCTGTTTGCGTATTGTAAGTTTGCAGAAATTTAGGCGACCCACAATTTTCTGCCGACCCCGTATATATCTAATATGAAAGGCACTTTGTCAGGATTAAGAGCCTACAATATTAAGATTTTGTTGATTAAATTCGTACATATACCTAATTCGTGATGCTTATTTATTAAGTAGGTAGGTATATATATTGAATTTTAAAATTTGTTTTACTATAAAATATGTAATAAACAATAACTTCGAGTCTGAGTTAAAACTTCCTTTTGGATGCAACCGTTAAATTTATTTTTTTTTAAATTTAAATATTTTAATCAAAAGTCTTGATGAACTTGTGTGCATTTAAATTCATAATTAATATTAGGTATGCACATATATATAGGTATATGCAATTCTCAAGTCTATCAGGTTGCAAGTACTATAATTATACCTACCTATATAATTCTCGGATTTCGTGATTAACTATAATGGTTCTAGTCATCGCATTATGATTTCTGATTGTCTGCACCTTTGTGGTTGTATATTTGACGATAATCAAGCTTTTAAAGGGGAAATTTTGATGAGGCAACTTATATATAGTTGAAACAAGAAAAGTTACTTAGGCACCTATGTTTTTTTTTTTAGTAATAACAACTTCTGTTAATTGTTGCATCGTTAAAGCAAAGAAAAAACCTATGTACTCGTATGTATGTTAGAGGACTATATCTACATAGTATGTTTGTAAATGTAAACATAGTCTGAACTCATCCAGTTGATTAACTTAAACGTATTGAATACAAAATTTCCCTTTCAGTACTTTCAACAATCCGATCACAGGACTTCTTTCCTTTCTTTACTATTAACTCAGTTCCCAGCGACTAGTGACGGCTTATTCCTTCTCATTGCCTGACACTAAACAAAAACAAACGGAATTGAACGGATTTATTTATGAGAACTGAACTAATTCTACATTCTCAAGCTCTTTACAAAACAACAAGAATAATTTTAAGAAATGCCAATCAAATTCCAGAATCAAAAAGCTGAAGCCACCGAGAAGACTTGTGGTGATAAATGTCTTGTTTGTAAACATATCAAATCAAAATGTTTATAAAAATACAACATCCACTTCATACTTCTTAGTGCAGAAATTCAAATCATAACAAATACAATTTTTGCAGATCCGTGGTCTGTTGCTGACGGCCGGTGATTCAGCTTTTTGGTTGCTGTAGCTGTGGTTGTTGTTTTTTTTTTTTTTTTTTTTATATATCTGTCAAACTCCCACTCTATGTCTGAATCTGGAATTGGCTAATTGCATTTTTTCGCTTCCAAATTGTATCTGTGCTGTGTTGGGTGTAATAAGACCAACCGCGTTCCTGTCTACTGTCTGATACAATCTATTTTTATCCACCCACAACGAAATAAAAAAAAAAAAAAAAAAAATCATCTTCAACTTTCAGAAAATATTTAAATTAAAGCAAAAAATATGAACCAATAAAATGTTTTCTTCTATAATATTGTTTTTGTTTTTAGGAATACATAACCTCAAACAAGCAATAGTCAAAGTCGAGTAAGCAAAAACAAAAAATGTTTAAACTGAACGAGCCTATCAAAAAAAAAAAGGTTCAAAACCCTAAGAATTGTTAATGTTATCTCGGAAAAGTAACTAGAAGCCAAAAACGTTTAACGAGGTAATAAAAATGTCACACACACTTGAACACCGCATCATGATGCATAATAATATAACGGTGACCATATTTTTTTGAAACCAAAAATACACTAAAAGGGTGAATAATTAAATTTTGTTTTTGTTTAATCAGTGTGGGTAGTTCAAAATAGTTATTAGTTTTGAAAATTCTTTTTAAAAATTCTCGAGATTTTTAAAACTCATAAATTATGTTAAAATTCGTCGGTCTCTTTTCGTTGGGGAGAAAAAGGAAAAGGATGCTGTTACCTGGCAATTGAGTTCTGTACATACACATACATATATAGACATTGATGTAGGTACCTACATATTGTATAGTGCATCAGTTAGTTGTTGTTTTTTTTTTTTTTTTGATTTTTGAAGTGACTCTTTTTACGCATGGTAGAATGAAATAGTTTGATGAAAATCTATGTTACAAAACGATTTCATTGCTCGTTGCTGGGTTAATTTTAATTTAATATTCATTCCGCTTCATTATTATACCGCTATTATGAGAAGTCGTAGACATTTTTTTTTACAAAACAAATTACTAAAACGTATACATTTATGTTGACGCCCACAATGAAAGGATTTTTCCAAATTCGAATGTTAAATAGGGTAAGCAAGGGTAAATGTGTACTTAAGTCAAAAAACAATATCGTTGATGTTAAAAACATACAAAAATGGAAAACCCGAGCTATATGAATACATATTTAAAAGACGAAAGTTTATTTTTGAAAATAAATTAAAACCAAAATGCTGCATTACTCGGTGACCCTAAACTGCCACCAGCTTTCGGGAGCATAGTGGAGAGTGAGGGGACATTGAACAGTATGTATATATTTAAAAGTATGTATTTTTCGCTAGGTATATGTATATATGTTGTACATGTATAGACACTAGGATCGGTTGTCTAAAACCCATATATCACACATACCCGACTAATCGGAGTTATGAATGTTATGGGAGCCACTAAGCCTTGGCTCTCCACGAGCTGTTTTGCCATAAACTTATTTATCACTATAGGCGAGCTTTTACAAGTAGTGTCGACGGAAACGCGAGCCGGTTAGTCCCCGGCTGCCGAAAACGGGTTACCCGTTCTCAAATCAAAAGTAGATATTATAAACAAATTATCCGCAAGTTTCTAACCGGTTTTATGTGTTTTGCACAAAACAAGATATGTACATATGTAGATTGTTTTCTGTTTCGTGAAAAATTCAAATACACGGGAAGGTGGAATTCTGAGAAACATAAAAATTCATACACATTATCAGCTGCCGAGTATGTTTGAAAGCATACTCATTTTTTTGAGAAACTGGTCAGGCGGTGCTGGCTTATCGGATTTGTGTAAAATGGAACATAAGATTGACTAAAGTGGTATTATATTTTATTGAATACAGCTTACAGTCTACCTGCATATTTAGATCAAAAATCTCATCAAGTGCAATAACCCCAATATATTATTCATTCATGAAACTATGGTATACCTGGCAAGACATAGCTTGCGGGGGTACAACTTCTACGGGACATTTGCCAAAAGAAAATAATTGCGTTAAAGATGGACAGTCCTCTTGGTACTCGTTGTCAAAGTAGCGGAGACGAACAAGAAACACTAATCCATTTTCCATATCACTGCTCTACCCTAGAAAGATCGAGGTTTAAAAAATTTAGAAAGACGCGAAGAAACGGTTCTTAAGTCTCGAAACTATGAAATGTTGTGGAAGATATTTTTTTTAATGCTTAAATTTAGAATTGAGCTATAAGAGAGGTCTCCAAAGCCAACTTTCCGTGACAATGACAGTAGGTGTATTGTCCATTCTAGTTCTTATGTTTTGCAAGCTGCAAGTGGACTTTGGAGGTGGGCTTTGAGCTGGATCGTAGGACACATTGTGACCGGGCGATTACTCGAGTTGATTAAACCAATTTACATTTTTGCAAGTATGTATATATATGTGTATGATGTGATTCACACATGTAAAACTAGAAAACCGCAGCTAAATCAATGTGGAATACCGTTTATCTTTTCTTCTACAACAAACGGAAAGCTTTAAGATTCAAAACTTACCTACTGTTTTCTAAATTATACAAACCTGATGGTTACCCTATGCCATACTGATTTGTTTGTATATTTTTCAACTCTGGATAACATTCTTCAAAATGAAAAAAAAAAATAACTTAAAACATTTATAGGGGACACGAACAAATTTGTCAGACAAAAAATAAAAAAAAAAATAATAAATACCTTTGATGTCATTGCCAAAGTTTAAAACAGAGTTCAACGAGTTCGAATTACTTTTGGCATTTTAGTGGACTTATCCACTAAAAAAAACAAAAATGCAAATAACGTGTGCGGCATAGAGTTTCGCTCGAAGAAGCATATTTTTTTTTTGATTGCTTTTAACGATAAAGTCGATTATTTTTTACTAATATTTTTTTTTTCTTTTTTTATGATTTCTGTGGGACCGGCCGAATAGCCGAGACATTGAACTTGGCCTTTTTTTGTCTTTGGGGGCCACTTTTCCTTAAGACACAGCAAAACAAAAGTGAGAATGGTCATCAAAAAATCGCAAAGAAGACAAAGAATAAAGAATAAAAACATAATTCACAAGAATAACAAAAATACAAATAAAATAATAAACAAAAGAAAAGAAAAAAGACATTCTAAACGAACGTAGGCACATATACCTATATATACATATAAAGCTGCAGCAATATATATGTTCATCGTGGTTATTACTATGATGACACTTAAAAATTTGACTGCGCAGCGCAGCAAAGGTAATTAGCCGCTAGCTTATAGGAGCAAAAGGCCAAACGATTGAATGTGCATTTTTTGTTCTAGTGACATAGAGGTTCTTTGTCCCCAGGACACCGACCGTTGACACAAATTTTGTTGTTCTTTTTTTTTTTTTTTTCATTTTTGACGGTTGGGCGAACTAAAAAAAAAATGAAGAAAAATTGAAAACACCAGGTGCATTGGGGTTTCATTTTTCACCGATGACGATGATGGCCACCAAGTAGTTGAAAAGTCACTAGAGCATGGTGATAGCATGATTGTGTCGTCGCGTCGTCTTTTTCTCAAAGTGACATTTGTGTTTTTGTAGGTTTGTTGTGGTTTTGTTCTTTTAATTCTTCAGCGGCATATGTTTTGCAATAATAATTTGCGGTTATGACATGATGTCAAAAATAAAAACAAAAAAAAACTATCAAGTGAAGATGGAAAAGTCTGATAAATTGCCAGTGTGATGGAATCAATGGTTACATCGATTATTTTTTATTATTTTGAATTTAATTGATACATAATAATGCCGAATAACCACAGGCGCTCTAGTTGGTGTAGACTTACAGCTATACATATAAATATATTGCTAGATAGAGCATTTTTTTTTTAAATTCAAGTCATCAGACCGGGTGCTAGAGGGTATTTGGTTAGTAGACAACTGTGAACGGTTTTATAAGAGGTCCATCGACGTCGTTTACGAAATTGGAGACGGCCGGGGGTCTAGATATTAGGTTAACTGGCGAGTTATTTTACGTAAAGCCCAGAAGTTTGTATCGCAAACGAAAATAAAAGTAAAAAAAACGACAAATAACACAACTCGAGGGACCTCTTTTTTTTACTAAAATAATAATTCTAGTCATCAGCTTTATTTTGGCATCAAAATAATTACTGATTTTGCTTTCCAAACGTCTCAAAAGCTTTCACTGGCGCCTTTAGATTCCTAAACATCATTCCTTTAACCTCAACCTTCTTCCAAAAATAAATACCAATTTAAACTAACCATAAAACAATCTACCCCCGCAAAATGCGACGTCAATCAGATGTGTCCCACTTTACAACCACCTGAATCCCTCATCTAATTCTAATCTATAACAACAAAAACACAACAAAAAAAAAACATTAAACTCGAAGGGATCATAAGCTGTCAACCTGCAGACAGGAAGTTCTTTCCTGAATTGAAAGCATCTTCGTTTGTTTTTTTTTTTTTTTTTTGAAAGAAGGCAAAAACAAATAAAAAAAAATGTATAGGTTCTTTTTTATCTTACATCACATCACAATGGTTGGTATATAGGTATGTAGCTTTAAATAAAATTGCAAATTTATTTCTGACGTCCAAAAAAGCTTGTTTTCAAGAATCTTTTAGCACACAATTTAGGACGCTACACTCGAGAAAGAAAAAGAATACAAAAAATCCAAAAGAATTTATTTTATTGTCATGTTTTTTTTTCTTTGATTTTTTTTTTTAGTGAGTTGGATCATATCCAAAATGACTGCAAAAATTTAAATCAGCCAGCCACACAAAATAATCATAAAAAAAGAATACGAATATTATGAGGAACAATAAACTAAGGCGGACAAATGCTAGAGTTATTGATACAATAAAACATTACCGTCTATCACATGTTGCAATTTAAATTGTTTTTTAATCTTCTTTTGAATTAAATTAGAAAAAAAAAAACAGGAACCGAGAAAACAAAATAAAATAATTAAACAAATTTTTTAATGCCATCTCATGGAAATGTGGTAACCGATTTTGTTGAGAGTTTTTGGTGCTTTTTAACAGGGTGTTGTAGATTTGCAGATTTGTAGTTTTTTATATTCTACGGGCTAAACTATGACTTCGATTTGATCAAACTGCTGAAAATCCAGCGAATTAAATGGCTGGGACACGTGGATCGTATGTGGACTGCAGAGCAACGCACCATCCTGACTGGACTTCTAATCGACGAATTGTCAGCACTTTCATATTATACGGATTTCTGATAAACATACACTCATATATGTATGCATGTACCGAAATTTATTCGATCGGAAACACCCTGTATAGGGTTTTTCTTCAAATTTAACTTAGTTATAATAGGAGTCAAAGTCAATGAACTAACTAATCACAGCGAGTATAATAATTGTAAATGTCTATTTTTTTTTCTCTTTTTTAATGTTGAGTCATAAAACAACAAATTGTTTCGGCGAAATGATTTTAAAATAAGTGAGAAACATTCGCAGATGCCATATAATATACCTACCAATCTACCTATCAACTTGATTGATGAAGCTGTAAAACCTGTGAAAGAAGTTCACAAGGTCATGCCTGTGGAACGAAAATAACCTCAATGACGAATATAAAACACATTAGGAGAATTATTGTTATCGCAGCTCGTTGTTGGTTATATAGTTCGTTGACATTTAAGTTTAATACACATAATATTGCAAAAGACTTAAAAATCTACGGAATTACTAAAAATCTTCTACAGTATGGAGTTTTTTTTCTTAACTGTCAAGTCTGTCAAATTGTTGAAGTTAATTGCCTCTTCGATTGGAGTCAGAATGACAGTTCTTCTTCTGAAAAGAGGAGAAATTTGCTTATGATTTTGTTTTCAGAATCATTCTAGAAGGGTGCACACGTATCAAATCGTTCTCCCGGATTACCAATCGAAAAGGCCATAAGGGTATTTTTCCAACCCAGTACTTCAGATAGTTCTATCTGTCAAACCAACTGTCAGATAGCAAACATTCAGTGCATATCTGAATTTTCAGAATTCTGATGTTTTGGAATTTCTGATTGCCCAGCTGTAATAAAAAGTTCTGAAAATTCAAATGACATCTAACTTTTTATGACAGCTGGCCAATCAGAAGCTCCAAAAACTCAGAATACTGAAACTTCAGATAAGAGTTGAAGGTGCTGTGTCATTTTTATTCAGTAGTCAATAGGCGTTTTTTTTTTTTTTTTAATTCAGAGCAGAGCCTAAGTTGTCAAAAAGCTCAGAGCTTCGAATTTATGTTTCTTTTTCTCAGAATAAAATGACCGAGCTAGCGGAGTAAAAAGCTGACAGGTGAATGAGCCTAAAATCAACTGGCAATTGATCCGCTGTTTTATCAAAAAATTGTGTTCTGCTATGAGACTCATTTTAATCCATAAGTAGGTATGTCAAAAAGCGAAATTGTCGCATTTGGAGCGAAGGTAACCAAGATGAGATTATCTGGGGGCTGGTATAGAGTCATTGGACCACATTTTTTTTTTTTCAATAAACGTTTAACGGTCAACAGTATTGTCTATAGAGCCATGATTTATGACATTTTCGTTCCCCGATTGAATGGCAAACGCTACGTGCCTCCAAGATCTTGTGATTTGACGCCCCTTTTTTTAGTAACAAGTCTTAAATGAGTGACTATTCTTCTGCAAGTGCGCTCCAATCTCGAGAACCACTGAACGAATTTGGATGCGGTTTTCGCCGTTATGCTCTGAATCTCCCCAGGAAGATGTAAATAAGTGTATACAACATATATTAAAAAATCCAAAGATTTAGCTATTTATAGGGTGAACATGGGTAAACACAGGAAAATTGTGTCCGATTTAAAAAATACTTTAAGTGTTTAAAAGGTACCTTCTTACATAATATTAAAAGGATCGGCTTAGAGCATCAATTAGACTATATATTAAATTAAGCTATTTATAGGGTGAAATGAAGTAAAACCAAAAACAGGTGTTCGATTTTAAAAATTCTTTTTGTTTTTGAAAAATAAAATTTAGAGAATGGACTTCGAGGATCGCTTAAAGGCTAGATATATTTCAAAAATGAGCTATTTATAGGGTGAAATCGGTTCAACATAAAAAATGTGTCCAATTTTAGAAAATCTTTTTGTGTTCGAAAGATAATGTTTAGAGGATGAACTACTAGGATCAATTAAGTGCTAGATACAAAATTTAGTTATGTATAGGGGGGAATGGAGTAAAACCATTTGCATTTGAAAAGTAATATTTTGAGAATGGACTTCGAGGATCACTGAAATATTATTTTTTTTTTCAAAATTTAGCTATACCATAGGATGAAATGGGGTACCTGTCCAAATAAAAAATTCTTTTTTGTTTGCAAGGTAATCTATAGATAATGGAATAAGGGAATCAATTTAGCGCAAGATATTTTTTGCAATGTATCGATTTATAGGGTGAAATGGGATAAAAAACGAGTTAATATTTATATTAGATCCGATATTTCGTTATTTTATGCAAAATCCCATGATTAAAAGGCAATGGTGGTTTAAATAAAATATTACCGCACAGTTATCAGGAACAAGAAAATCGATACAATATGGATCGGACCTTACAATCCAGTACTGATTGAGCTCTTTGATGCGCATATAAACGTGGTAGGAAAACCATCTCCGATTTTGGTCTTCATTTACCAATTAACGCTAATTCAGGCTTTAAAAATATTAAATTATTATAAGAGAGACGACATTATGCTCAATCTACGCTTTACGAAATCCTCAGACAAGAAAAACTAAGTCTTAAGATTAGAGAGCATCAGTTGATGATGCCCTGCTCTCATCCATGTTAAGCAAAGAAGGCAACATTTTTTTCTCGATGCCCCTGTGCCGACCCCAGGTACAACTTTTTTTTAATTAATTGCATATTATCACGTATTCATATAAAAGTCTTACTCAGCAGATACAGTGCTCGGCCTTGAAGAAGCTGATATGCATTTTCCCACAGAAATTCTGAAATGATTGAATCCTTCTGGCGCATGAGACCACACAAGTTGATTTTAAAAGTTTTATAGCTCCCAGAATTTTATTGCAAAACACAAATCGACTGAAATTTTCCAACGGCACTCGATTTCAAATTAAAATTTTAAACAATTATGACAATGACGCAACGATTCTGGTACTGGCGGAACTGTCTTAATAGCTAGAAAAACAATGATTTCCAGCGACCAAGCTGAAGTCAGGTGGGCACTCTTGATGCTCTATCTCACCCCGTAAGGAGATCAGCCGTGAAGAGAAAGTTTGTTTTAATATCAAAAAAACAATCGGACTTCAAGCTATGTGAGGGCTATAGCCCTGTCGGTTGTCTTAAAGCCATATCTATATGTCCCTAAGACATTTTTTTTTATCCATTTCTTTTCTTCGGATCAGTGGCACAGAAAATGTAGATAAAATCGTAAAATAACACCACTTGCATGGCACTCACTAAATGGTTGTTTTTTCAATACGCATGCATGACGAAACCCTCGTCATGATAACGACGAAAAACAGGACAATCGTGGGAACATAATTAGACAACTCGCACTTGCCTATCTCCACCTCAACCTGGAGCATGAACATGGACATATCAGAAACTCGTCAGTAAATTCCAACGCACCCTGTTTTGCGGTAATATTCTGAGTCAGGAGTATTTTTTTTTTTTTCGGAGATGCTTTCTTAGACGTGAAGGTTATATTTAACGTTAATGAAGTCATCAGGTTGACGACAATTATCACAACTTCGCGGCACATCAATATTTTTTTTTTGTATACATAGATAAAAGCAGATAATTACATATAGGGGAATCTTTACTTAGATTAGACATAACCTCAAAATTTGTAAGGTTAAAGACGATATCCCAGAGCCATTTGAAACCGATATTTTTTTTCAAAATTATGAGCCAGCTCATTCTAAGGTAAAAATTGAGATTTGAGCTAGACGCGTGTTATTAATAAAAAATTTAAACTGGGACAATCTTGTTTCCAATTTTAATTGCACTGCTATTTTTAGATCAAGCGGATATTTACAAAAACTTTTATAGCTTTACTCATAAAGGGTGTTTTTTTTAGATGTGAAACTATACGGTTACCAAACGTTTCCTTCAATAAATCAATTGTGGCACCAGCTGTGTGACATGTTGCGCCATCTTGTATCAGTAATCATGGCTCTATAGTGGTCACGTTTTTAAAGAACCAATTATTCCACCAAACCATAAAGCACACCAAACAGTCAGTTTTTGTGCAATCTTGTTTTGGGCCCATTTGGGCACAATTTGGAAGCGTTGTTCAGGCGTCAGTCTATTCATGTGGAAATACCCAACCAAACTAAAATTAAATCACCTGACAGCTGACAAAATGGCCGCCAGTTAAAATAGTGTTGGCAACTTAAAGTTCTATACCTCTAAAAAAAAAACACCCTTTATTATAATACAAACATCCTGTGAGATTCTCCGAAATTAATGCTAAAAGCACTCTTTTATAAAATTAGCCTTTTCCGTTTCCGAATAACAACTTTGTATATATTTATAAATATTTTGCGATACCAGCGTATATGAGCACAATTTCTCTTTGTGTGTAAATATATGTCTATATGTCCACTCTACATTTTTTATCAGTAATATATTATATAATTTTTTATAACTTTTGAATTTCTCAAATTCAATGATCAAGGCCAGCATGTGATAAGAGTAATAAACGGTTTGTAGGTATCTACGTATAATTTTTGATCTGTGAATAAAAAGTTCTTTTATGCGAATACATTTTAATCATTTATCAACAGATGAAGACAAATTTGTATAATTTTTTTTTTTTTTATTTACATAATAATAATTTGTTTTTATTTTGTACTATAAAACCATCAACGAGCGCAAAATCTGCGATTAAATATTCGCACGGCCCGCGCATATTTTTTAATGAAAACAACAACAAAGATATGGGAAAATTGAAATTTGGAGCAATAAAAAAAAAGAGAATAAATAATTGTTTTTTTTTTGTCGTCTTCTTTTTGATTTGACATTGACATTTGTTTCCGCATTTGGCAAGATGCCATCATAAAGGTGAAATTTTTTGAGAACACACTTAAATCGGACAGATGATGGAATGGAAATTTATTTTTTTAAATCTGTGTTAGAAGAAAAATTAAACAAAAAAAAAAACACTTGTTGTGTTGTTTGATGAGTTTGAACAAGCAATTTTATGCAAAATTTATAAAAAAAAAAACTTGTAAATAAATTAATTTTGTTTTTATTTAAAATTTAGCACTAAATTTTCCTCATGAAATGAAAAGTAAAAAAAAAAATGTCGAGCTTTTAATCAAACTTAATATAACGTTTCCATAAGAGCAAATAAGGTAATTTCGTCGTTGAAAATTTCCAAATTCGATTCCAAATTACCTACCTCATTTCCAACACAAATTCACATTTCGAAATGAGGTAATTTCAACCAAATTTGCACGAAATTAGATTGGAAATTACGTGCCAACCTAACAAACACACCTACTTCGAATCAATTTTAAAAGCTTTGAAAAGCTTTTGTATTGAAATATTAAAATTCAATCAAAAACAGAAAGAGAAAACAACAAAAACGGTCAAATCAAATTTAAAATGAAATGAACTTTCAAACAAAACTAGCAAATTTGAGATGAAAACCCTTTTTCTGCAATTTTGCTAAATTACCTCATTTCGGGTTAATTCAGAACATTTAGCTGAATATTGTAAATAGTGTTTTTTTTAGACGTGTGGTTTTAAATCTGGTAATACTTTTTTCGGAGTTGGTCTTTTTGATAGCTGTCACTTGATTTATGCTCAGTTTTGTTTGCCATTTCCTAATTGATAGACTTACTTTTGAACAACGTTTGCAAATCGTGCAAATTTATTACCAAAACAATGGTCCGGTTCGCGGGACGCATCGCGCTCTGCGTCCAATATTCGGTCAACATAATCGCAAAATCGCATAAATTCGAGCAACCATGGATCGCGGTTTCGCACCACGTTTGCTCTAGTGGATAATGCGCATCCTCAGAGACGACGTACAGCGCGCACCGAAGACGCTATTGCTGCTGTAGAGTAGAGTACCGAAGAAGACCCGAATGAGTCCATCCGCCATCGCGCGCAACAATTAGAGCTGTCGAAAATTGGGCCTCTCGGCTGGAACTTATTCGAGCCAGCCGCGGCGGCCACTTGGCCGAAATCATTTTTAAAACATAATGGCAAACCCTTATCTTCATAATTAAGCTAAATTCTTGGCCATAACATTAGATTATATGCGTTTTATTACTTCTTGAAAACCACACGTCTAAAAAAAACACCCTTTATATCAACGGTCATCCGAGTGCCTGCTTTTTGTTATTAAATGTACCTACCCAATATACATAACGCAACCGTAATGTGTATGTGCGACACGTATAACATTGAACGTATACCACGTAAGTTGTTACAAGTAAGGCCCATGTTCTTAGTCCTACTATTTGTAGTTGAATTTCAAAATTAGAAGAATGGTAACTTTAAGACCCTGTACTGTACAATTGCATATTTTTTTACCTGCAAGTTAATCAAAGCCCTTTTACTGCAGGCAATTAAACAAAAGCAACTTTAAATCACAACTTTAATTTTTGTGATTTTGTTCGGCTTTTGCACCACTGTGCGTCGCAATAATACACTTTTGATGCTTGTATCGCAATACAAAATTTTCATTTAAACTGTTGAATTACGCGTGACTAAACAAACAAAAATAAAAAAATTAGGCAATGACCAAATAAAAAAAAAAATACAGAAAAACTTTAAAAAAAAAAGCATTTCCATAACAAAAACTAGGTAACTCTATTGTCTAATTTTAAATATGTTTCTCGGAAAAAGCGACTTGGACTTTTCCTCCAATTTAATTCCGATATATGCAACAATTATAGCTATTAATAAATGGGACTATTTTGAAAAGTTTACGGCCTGCGGCATCTGGCTAATGTAAGGCCCCACTGTAAGTGTCTGGCTGACTGGGAAATATTGTTAAATAATTACCCAAAAAGTCCAAAAATGCTATTGGGTGTCTGAATGATCCAAGGCCCCACTGTAAGTACCTGGCAATTGCCGGAAATAAGTTGATGAGACCATACCTCCTGCAACATAACTTAAAATAAGTTTTGATAACCATCCCAAAGGCCCTCTGGTATAACACATTCTCAGCATGACATTACTTTTGCCCCATCTTGTATAAAGAAAAGGTTTATGATTAAGTTGAAAATACCGTCATGCAAAAAAAATCGCAGACAATTCTGTTAATTTCCAGGGATTATAAAGAAACTAAAAAAATCGATAGATAATTGAATTTCATTCAATAAGCGCTTTCACCAAAAATGTTATATGACAGTTCGAAGTAGCCGGTGGTGTAATGGTTGGCGTATAGGACTGTCATGGCACAGGTCTGGGTTCGATTCCCAGCCTCGCCCACCTAAAAAAAACGGCTGTTAGATAGTGACCAATAAACCAAGAGTATATCTCTTGTCATGAATAAGTGCCTCTCACCTAAGACGTTCGTATTCGGCAGAAAACTGTAGGTTGCCTCCATTCCTACAAATAAACAACACGCAGGAATGGTTGAGAGTTGTAAGTCCTTTCACTAGGCCCTGCTTTCGAACAACCTATCGCGCAACCAAATTTTTTTTTGTCGACAGTTCAAGTTTGAGGGTGGGTTCAAACATACAGCATGTTGTAATATTGCGGTTACAACTTAATTCTTTCACCACGTCCAACATGTTTTGGAAGCTTAGTTGTATATCAAACTTATAAAAAATCAGTGCTAACACTTAAGAACGTACATTTGGCGTTTTTCTTTTTTAACTCAGTTGATATCACGGAACTGTCAAACAAAGAATTCTATGTTTTTTTGTTTTTAGCTCAGACATATCAGTGCATAAAAAATGTGTTTCTTTTTTCCATCGGAGGTAGCTTAGAGCTTGCTAAATTAGCTCATAATACAATGACCGAGCAAATCGAGCGAAACGCTGAGCGAAGCCAACTTCACACATAATTAAAAATGGATTCCCTATGAAATGACAGTTCAGCTCAAGTGTGTTTCATAACTAAATCTGAGGACTCTGTTCATAATCTGCTCAGAGCTCTGGTCTCATCGCTCAGCCTTTGCTCAGAGCCAAAAAATAAAAAACCCCATTGAATCGTTATAGTGTCATTCGAACTCATACAAAAAAATAGTCTAAATCACATTTAAGCATACTTATCTTAGATTAGGAAGAACTAACTTTTAATTTTTTTATTTTTTAATAACAGATATATGTACCTACTCATTAAAACAGTGTTAACAAAAATACGACATACCTAGTTTAACAATCCAAACAAAAAATCATCTAAGTACAACCACAACAAATATCAATAAAATTAAGGCCTATCATCAAACCTACTGCGGGAAATAAAAGAATTAGACCCAGTTCCATCATAATATCTACTTCTATCATTATATTGAGCAACAATGTTACAGGTAGAATATTTTATATTTATTTGTAGGTAGATTAATATTCTTCAAAGTAAAGAACTTATGATGTACTTGAAAGTATCTATAGTATCAACCTCTCAAAGTATCTATAATATCAACCATCACAAAAGTCTTTATCACGGGTTATTAACAAAAAATTGGTGTCATTGATAACAGATAGACTAGATTTTGATCTGTCAGCTGTTAGGCGCTTTATGCCCACACAAAACAGCATATATATGGATGTGTGTGCGCATGTATGTATCTACATATCTATACGAGTATTATGTTTGTTGCCATTTCTAACACAAATATTGAAATGCTGTTGAATATACCTAAGATAAGGTATAGATAACCCAAAAAATATCTATGTATAATATGTACGGTGCGGCGACGGAAAACTAGGCTTCTTATATTTGCTCCAAAATAACAATGTTGCCAAATTTCATGAAAAAAAAAAAAAATGATACATAATGTAAATGAATTTACAAATTGGAGATAAATAGCGAATTGTCGTTGAGGTTTTTGTTGTCTCAGAGATTTCTGCGGAGAATTCCTCAATTCTGTTCTCCTTATTTTTCGGTTGAATATAGAAAGAAAGTTTTTTCCTCATACAATCTAACTCTAAATCTCAGTGATGAAGAAGTGTCTTTTTGAGATCTTAAAACTTGCTAAAAATTCACTCAAATATATAATTTTATGAATGGCTTAAAGGAACTTATGGTATTTTGTTTTGTTGTTTATTTATTCATAGCAATTTGACTGTTCAAGACAAGATTGAAGAAAAAAAAATAAACAGCTTAGCACAAAATTCTTATTCGAAAGCTCAATTTATTTATTGATTTTGTATGCAAAGCGAGACATACATTTCTTTGTAATTCTCAAAGACGAGGACGTCATTAATCAAGCTTGTTAATGGGAACTTGAATTGTTTTTTTTTTTTTTTGTTTATATTTTGTTGTTGGTTGGTTCTTATACAAGTTAATCAACTTTGTTCGATAGAATTCATCTTATCAGTTAAGATCAATCTAGATAGTTTTTTTTTTTATCTAATGACAAATAACCGACAGTAGCTTTATTTAATTTGTGTTTCTTCGATTATAATAGAATTTATTTAAATAAAATATAAACATATATGTATGTATTTACATAGGTATGAATGTAAAGGGTTTTCCAATAAGAGGTGTTATTTTGATATTCAAAGAAAAATGGCATTTTTTGAGATAAATGATCGGATGTTTATTTCATTATAAAGAGGAAGGTATGCCGTTAATAATGAAACACAACATCAGCCAAATGGCCGCCACGACCACGCTTACAGGACCATATCCTTTTCATGAAATTTTCCATAACCAAATCGCAAAGTGGCTGCTCCCTATGTCCTCGATAGCCTCACGAATTCCATCTTTGAGGTCTTAAATCGACGCTGGGCTGTTGGCGTAGACCTTATCTTTCACGTGGCCCCAAAGGAAGAAGTCGCAAGGTGTTAAATCACAAGATCTCGGTGGCCAATTGTGATCACCTCTTCGAGAAATAACACGGTCCGGAAACTTTTCCCGTAAAAGATCGATGGTTTCATTGCTTGTTTGGCACGTAGCGCCGTCTTGTTGAAAGTAAACGTTGTCCAGATCAATACCATCCAATTCCAGCCATAAAAAATCATTAATCATCTCTCGATAGCGCAATCCATTGACCGTAACTGTTGCTCTAGCCTCATTTTCGAAAAAGTAAGGTCCAATGACCCCGCCGGACCATAAACCGCAGCAAACAGTCACGCGTTGAGGATGGAGAGGCTTTTCAACAATAACTCTTGGGTTTTCCGAGCCCCAGATGCGACAGTTTTGCTTGTTGACGTAGCCTCCGAGGTGGAAATGGCCTCATCAGTCAAGATGATTTTTCGATGAAATTCCGGATCATTTTCATGCATTTCAAGGACCCAATCAGCAAAGACACGACGTTGTTGATGATCAGCCGGCTTGAGTTCTTGTGTTAACTGAACTTTATAAGCCTTAAGACCCAAGTCTTTATGCAAAATACGGTGTAATGACGTTTGTGGAATGCCTAATTCCAAAGAACGACGAGGAATGGACAAACCTGGGTTTTCTTCAACACTTTGGGCTACAACAGCAATATTCTCAGTTGTTCTTGAGCGACGTGCACGGGTTTTATTCTTCACATCACTAACTTGTCCCAACAGCTCGAATTTGTCCACCAATTTCTGTATTGCGGTCCGACAAGGTGCTTTCAGGACGACCCAAATATGTTTTAGTTTTACGAACCGTCTCTGCCAAATTTTCACCATTTTTATAGTGAATTTTAATAACTTCAATGCGTTGTTGAAGCGTGTATCATTCCATTTTTATTAATGGCGTAGTTTTTACTTGTCAAATGTCAAAAAATGACAGCTTCAAAAGTGACAGCTACCGAAATAGCGGGCTATTCAAAATAACACCTCTTATTGGAAAACCCTTTATAAGAACATTCTTAACGAGTAGTGTTTTTTTTTAACGCAGAAATATTAGACATTTTTGTATCAGTTGTCAAATATTTATAGAGGGTGTTTCTAATTTTTCGCCATAATAATTCTTGAGCGACATTTTATTGTTGTTATTTAAAATTGGTAGCCTCATAAACAATAATGACGTAAGAATTTTAAAATTTATTTGAATAACGTCATAATATTCGTCTTGTAAAAATGTTGTAGTTTCAAAGTATTTATTTAAAATAAAAGGATACCGGTAAGCACTATTTCGCTACGTGACTTTTTCTTTTTTATTTTTTTTTTTATGTGTTGGGTGCTATAAAAACGTAAAGTTGAATATTTTTTGAACTAAGGGTGGCACAAACGATTATTTTTGGTGGACAATCATAACCAAGCGATGAACAAACGAACCCCATTCTGCCCCATCCGAGATCAGTAGGGGCTTTTTTGTAAGCAGGGGTTTTGCTATAAAAAAACAATAATCTTGAATATTTGTTTATCTAGAGGTGTACATTGTACAACCCATTTTTTTTGGTGGACAGTTATACAAAATCTGTTGACAAACAAACCCACTTGGTCCCATTCTTCTAAGTTGTCAATTCTAAGCTGTAGACATTGTTTTTTAGTTTTTGTGGATGTTGCTATAAAACAGAAATGTTAAATATTTTTTGAACTAAGGGTGTAGTGTTGATTAAATATCGAAATATTTCACTATCAATAGTATCGGTGTTCTTGGAAAAAAAAAATATCGACATTATCGATACTTTCTCTGAACTCTTAGCCCCCTTTCACACGAGGAAACTGAGTTTCCAGCAACATTAACTTTGTAGAAAAGAAGGGCACGACGTAAGTGAAGTCAAAGGAAACTGAGGAGATTTTTTTGACATTCCTTCTCACACTTAAGGTAGTGTGCGTTCAACCAACAGATTTTATATGAAAACTACAGAAAACCTCTCTTCGTGTAAAAGGTACAAGAGATTTTAGAAGAAACTAAAAAAAAACGTAAAAAAAATCTCCAACAACTTGTTTCTTCGTGTGAAAGGGAACTTATGCATTTTATTTCCGTTTAGCTTTATGTTTCAAAAACTGATTCAGTTGCTGGACATAAAATTGGTTTTGAACTGGAATTGGAATGCTTTAGTGGAGGCCTGTTAACAAAAATGTTAAAGGAGAAGAAAAAGAAAACGAGAGTGGTTTATTTGCAAAAAAGAAAATGTATGCAACCATATTTGTTCGATAGTATCGACAGTTTTAAACTATCGGCGCTAGTATCGTTGTTAAAAAAAAAACTATCGGTACTTTCGATAGCCTATGGATGTTTAACCAAAACTATAAGGGTGGGACAAACGATTATTTTTGGTCTAAAATCATATAACGGGTGATTTTTTAAGAGGTTTAGAACTTTTTTCAAAAAAAAAACACAAAAAATTCGAAAAAATTAATGAAATATTTATTTGAATCGATAGTTTGAACCTTGCAATTTAATGTTTAAAGATAATTTCATGCAAATGTTGACCGCGGCTGCGTCTCAGGTAGCCCATCCGCTGAGTCCAATTTTGGCATACTCTTTCATACATATCGGCCGGTATCTCACGAATGAATGCATGGATGTTGGCTTCCAGTGCGTCAATCGAAGCGGGCTTGTCCCTATAGACATTAGCCTTGACATACCCCCACAAAAAATAATCTAATGGTGTCAAATCGCACGATCTAGGCGGCCAATTGACCGGCCCGAAACGTGAAATTAACTGTTCACCAAACTCGCCTCGCAATTGCGCCATTGTTTCGCGTGCTGTGTGGCATGTGGCACCGTCTTGTTGAAACCACATATCATCCAAGTCAAGAACTTCCATTTCGGGCAAAAAAAAGTTTGTTATCATCGCTCGGTAGCGATTCGCATCATCTTTGAAGAAATATGGCCCAATAATGCCGCCGGCCCATAAACCGCACCAAACAGTGGCTTTTTTCGGGATGCATTGGTAGCTGTTGCAATGCTTCTGGCTGATCTTCACTCCAAATGCGGCAATTTTGCTTATTTACGTACCCATTCAACCAAAAATGAGCCTCATCGCTGAACACAAGCAGCGCGCGATGAACATTTCGAACCGAGCACGAATTTTGATAGTAAAATTCAATAATTTGCAAGCGTTGTTCATTTGTAAGACGATCCATGGTTAAATTGCAAACCAAACTGAAGCTGTTTGATAGTGACACAAGGTACTAAACACACGTCAGCTGTCAAAACCAGTGTTGCCAAAACCAAACCAGCTTAAAAATCACCCATTACAAGCTGTGCACAAATGCACCCACGTAACCCCATTTTTTTAAAGTTATCAATTGGGGACAGCAAACGAGTTTTTGTATTGGGAGTGTCGCTATAAAAATTAAAACTTTTTACCAAAAATTTCAATTCAAGGTTCTGGCTTGAAAAAAAAACAAGAAAATTTTTTTGCTGCTTAGTGATTAAAAATTCGTGGATTAGCTAGCAACGCAATGCTCTCCTTTCTCTTCAACGACAAATGAGTACGTTGAGAGCATTGAAATAAAAATGTTAAAATAGTTTGGAAATCGATAACATAGTGCAATTGCGAATCCAGTCGACTCCTCAGGATTTGAAGTTGTGAGTTCCATAATCGGCAAAAATTATGAAATTATTTGTATGCATTGATACAAGGCTGAAAACACACCGGATAAGACAAAACATTTTTGTTTCATAAGGCAAGAAATCGTGCTTTGCTTCAACACACACCGACCGAAACACACAAACAGAATCATATCACTTTTTTGTTTCGTTTGCTTTGTGTTGAGATAAAACAAAACAAAATTTTCAACAAGAACTTCCAAAAAATTAAAACGCCAGGAGCAAACCAACAATAATAGCAAAATTTCTGATAGAAAAAAAAACAAAGTTCCAACCATCGACAACGAAACATGTTTTATGTTTTTATGTTTTGGCCTTGTTTTTGTTTTTGTTTTTGTTTCGCTTGGTTGATGTGTTTTGGTTCATAAGAATCAATGGATACTTGTTTCACATGACAGAAAAACACGTTTCGACTGATCCGGTGTGTTTTCAGCCTAAGAGTGGTAAAATGACAGGAATACGTCCCTGACACGAATATGTCAAATGTTGACACTTAATTTCCATGTTTCTCAACATTTTTTGTCTTGATAAATTCTCTTCTCAAACCAATCGAAACAGCTCAAATCGAATATATTTTATTTTAATTTTTCAATTTTCTCATCCGATTGACAATCAATCAGCGACCAAATGAAATCCAATAAATTGATTATTTTAGTGCATTATATTAATACAATTTACTCTTTGACATAAGACCCTTTAGTTAGAAATAATTTGGAAAACTACGGTTCAGTAAAAAAAAAAAAATGTTTGACTTTTTCATCAGCAGTGAGGTTGTTTTTTTTGGTGAATGAAATATGTGAATTTGAAGAACTCCAACCGCAACATAGCGATAAGATAAATGTGAAATTCTAATATTTTATTCATTTGCAACATTTTAGAGGGAGATTAAGAAGGAGTGTTATCTTTTTGATAAGAAAAATCGAAAAGAAAAAAAAAATAAGGAAACAACAATTTTGCTCGGTTTGATAATTTTATAAAAGATCTTATGTTATTTACAAAAAGTTGTTTAAAATCATAAATTTTTTTATCGGGTTGGGTGTAGCCCATCCCAAAACCACTGGTCCCAAGACAACTCATCCCCGAAGACTCATCCCCCAATACCCAACTGGTACCGGGACAACTCATCCAGGGACAACTCATCCCGGGACAACTCATCCTGGGACAACTCATCCCGGTACAATTCATCTCGGGACAACTCATCCCGGGACAACTCATCCCGGGACAACTCATCCCGGGACAACTCATCCCGGGACAACTCATCCCGGTACAATTCATCTCGGGACAACTCATCCCGGGACAACTCATCCCGGTACAATTCATCCCGGTACAATTCATCTCGGGACAACTCATCCCGGGACAACTCATCCCGGGACAACTCATCCCGGGACAACTCATCCCAAGGAAAGTATGAGTATGAGTATGTATGGGGGGCAGCCCCCCCCAAGGAAAGTATGAGGTATGTATGGTGGGCCCCCCTGCTTGGCACACTATAGGATTTGGGGTGGGTGCGAGGTTGGTGTTTGCAAAGTATTAAATCACAGCAACAAAGCGCTGTTTTTTTTTGTTTCGCACAAAACATCCAAGGGATGAGTTCTTATTTCTGGGATGAGTTGTGCAGGGATGAGTTGTCCCGGGATGATTTGTCCTAGTACCAGTTGGGTCTTGGGATGAATGGTCGGGGATGAGTTGTATTGGGACCGGTTGTCTTGGGATGGGCTGTTATGACACCGATATTATCCCTTGTTAGAAACTTTTTAGTATCTTTGTTAAACTTTTAAAAGCGGCATTAATATTTTATATATCTAACATCTTTAGAAAAAAGTCCATGTGGTATATCCTCTTGAAGCATATAACTTGAGTACTAATCGTCGGATCTTCACGGTTCCGGTTTTAAAACGGAGGTAACACAATAGAATACATTTTGGTATTTATAAATTATTAAAAAAAACAACACTGGAAGGGGAAAAGGGTGCGTTAACGACCCAATCAATTCGATTTTTGATATTGTAAAAATTCTGCAGGAGGGCTTGTAGGAAATTTGCACATGAACAAAAAAAACACGATTAAAAAAAAAAAATACCTGAAATGGTTTCATTGATAAATATCGTTAAACATTATTTCTATCCAAACAAAATGATGATCAACGAAGATATATACAAATTTTGAGAAAAAAAAACTAATTTTAAGTTTGCACTGCATTGCTCCGTGGCTTCTTCATTGCCACACATTTGTGCTAAAGAGTAAAAGGGGGAACTTAACAGTATTGTTGTATACATATGTATCTACACAGCACCCATACTTGTCTAATAGAGCAAATTTAATTTATCAGTATACTATCTAGATACAATTTATTATGATCACTTTTTGAAGGTACAGTTGATTTTTTTTTCATTCAGGTAAAAAATGTGATTCAACAGTTGTTGTTTGCATTTTCTTCCATTCTGCATCCTTGCGTATAGTCCAAGTGATATTTAATGACCAATCCCTCTGTTCCTGTCTCATCTATACATACATAGGTACCTTACCACACTTGGAATGGTTATTGAAAAAATTTGGTAGGTATTTCAAGAAGGCATCAATTCACTAAAATTTTAACTCCAAAAAAATAAAAAAAAAGAGTTTCGGAAGCATTCTGGGTCAAACTCATTAAAAGTCCCATGGCATATTGCTCTTACTATAGCCAAAACAATAACCTTACAAGTCTCCGACTCATGAAAATGAAACCCTTTGGCATACAAATATACAAAAAACTTACTTCTGTCGCCATCTGCAAGTCTTACCAGTAAACCATAAAAACAAAACCAAAAAAATAACAAACAAAAACAAAGAAAGAAATAATAATCATCATCATAACAATGATGCAGCTAAGGAATATAAAAAAAAAGCTGCTTGAGACACGACCAAGTTGAGTCTCAAGGCGTCCCGACGGACGCGACGCGATCTTACTCGTTTTCATTCCACTCAACTGTTGCAAAGCTTAAAAACCCAATCCTTAACCAAAACGGCAGATGTAAAACGAACTAAGAAACAAACACAGAGTCAGTCTCGTTTTCCAAAGGAGAACCAAGCCAAAAAGCCAACATGCTCTATAGGCGTCGCGTCGTTGTTGTACATCAGATAGTACAATGTATTACCTACCTACTGGCACAACTACATACATTGTACTCTAAAGAATATTTATCGAGTCGACCACATGTCGTCTCTTATTCGTCAGGCTAAATAATTGAATATATATTTTAAACAAATGTATTGAAGTTGTATTGAAGAAATCCTTCAGAGACACAAAAATGTAAAGTTACAGGGACGGAGTAAAGTTAATTGGGTATCTGTAAGCAATTCTGAAATTACACTTATTTCTTTTTCTTACAAAAATTGGATTTCTTTGAAAAATATGACATGGAGACGCTTCTGTCTCAGACCCATTCAGACCTATTTCATCGAGCTGAATGTGTTTTGAAAGTTTCAAGGATTGAAGAGATCCTCTACCAAAAGTTGTTATTTCAGGCTATATTGAAATATGTAAAAATAACAGTGACATTTTGGAACAAAAGAAAATAAATACAAAATATTTGTGCGGAACTGCACTTCGAAGGTTAAATTGAATAGATACTCCACATTCGTGCAGTACGAATTCCAAAGGATTCTCTATACATAGCAGAAGATCTTGAGTAAGGCTTCAATGTTAACTGATGGGCATTCCCAGCGCCAGCAGGGTAATGACAAGGCGCAATCATTCTGGCATTTTAATATTCCATTCATAAACTTTAAAGACATTCGTAAAGTACGGCTAAGACTGAAATATCTAATCTAAATAGTTCATTCTAAAGGGTTGAGTTTAACGGTGGAATTGTTCAAAAGTAAATGTAAAACTTTTTTTTTTCGCTAGAGAATTTCACATAAGTGTAGTGCGGCTTTAAAAGTTGAATGTTTATCCTTAACAGAATTTCCTAAGTAAGGCTAAAACTTTGACTGATAAGCACTCTTAGCGGTGTAATTACAATAGCAGAATTGTTAAGGGGAAATGTAAAAATGGTTTTAAACCGTATTTCATGTTCATTAAATATAGTTCAAAATAGAATCTTCGTACTACAGTATGCCTTATTTTATATTCGTGAAGTACGGTTAAAAAGGAATCTTTGTACTACGGTTTGCCAAAGAATTCAAGTAGTTTTATTGAAGAGACTAGCTTAAGATGTGAATTCTTAACAATAGAATTGAAATATCAGCTATATAAAATGGCACATTCGTGTCGTGTGGTCAGAGAAACAATATCTTATTTTAAAATTACGTATCAATGTACATCCAAAGTAAGGATACAAAAATAAATGGAGTTAAATATCCGAAATGTTTGATATGAAATAATTGTATCATTGCCTTTTTGCTGAAGCATTTCACATTAGTGTAGTGCGGCATTAAAAATGTAATCTCATTACTTAACATAACGTCCAATAAAAGGCTCAAATGTCAACTGATAGCAGTCCTATCGGTGCGATTGGCGAGAGAATATAATAACCATATATCACATTCGTGAAGTACGGTCAAAATGGAATTTGAACTGACCAACTCAAGGTCCAAAAAGGCCTTTTCACTAGCTTTATTGAAGAACGATTTGAAATCTTAACCAGAAAAATAATATATTGCCCATTTAACATGACCCATTCGTGTAGTGTGGCTAATGAAACCATTTCTTGTTCCAAAAGTATCTACATACATGCAAGGTAGCGGAGTACCGAGCCGGGTAACACAGCCGAAATGTTTTACGTCAAATTGTATCACCGCTTTTTTCCTAGAGCATTCAACATTCGTGTAGTACGGCTTTAAAAATGAATATCTACAGTTTATAACCGTGTGCAGGCCCATATGCTGCGGCCATTTACTAATCCGACTCTGTACACTGTGGATATAACTTAAACTATTCACCTCAAGTTGGCTGAAATTTTTGCCGATACAAAAGAGATTACGTGTTGCACCACCACCACCGTCGGCGTCGTCGTCGTTGCTGCCTTCTTTTTAAGTCTAAGACCCTTAAAGATGCAGCTGCCAATCCATTATGCTTTGCCGAATTATTATCAAAAAGAAAACACAAACACCAACACAATCAAAAAAAAAAAAACAAGGAAATCGACAAGAAACTCATGAACATCATGTTGAATTTCACTCCGATTGTGAGCCAGAGCGAGATAGAACTGAAGAAGCTCGCACGTTTACCTTTATAATAGCGCAGGTAAAGGTGCAATCTCAGGGGTAGTTTCTCGACCTATCTAAACAATAATGCAAGATTCAAAAACAACAACACCTTTTCTCGAAGAATAATTTACTTTCTATTCTTTAAACCCATTCCTATACATTTACAACAACAAAAAATGCAAGAAAAAATATATAGGAAACAAAAAAACAAACCCTGTTGCTCAAAATGAACAAGCAGAAGTGAAATTGTTAACTAGGAGTAGGTACCTAGGTTGCTACCCTAAGTTTTAATTTTCTTGTTTATTGTCTGCACGAAGAAAAAAATAATAATTTCAAAACAGCAATGAGGGTTGACTGACTTTAATGAAACAAAAAAAAAAAAAAACATTTTCTTCATTCTTTCTTCAAATAAATTTATTTAAAAGGAAAAAAGGGTTTGAGTTGACTTGATTTTGGCATATGTTGCATGTCACGTCATGTTTGTGCAATTGCTAAAAGGTTTGAGGGTAGTTTTTTACTATTTCTTCTTAAAAATTTTACAAAACAAAAGACCCAGACGTTGAATATTTGAATTGTAACTACTTTTTTTTCAAAAAATAAAATAAAAAAAAACTAATTACATTCTTGATCCTTTTATATCCGGAAGAACTTTTCAAAGTGGAATATGCCAAAACCAAAACTAATTTACACAAACTTGTTGAAGGTACAAATTGAAATAGGTAGGTATATGTATGTAAGTTGATAATTTGTATTCCTATTTGCTGTAAGTTAGACTTGGATGTACCTACATTTTTATTCCCAAATAATAAACGAGTCTTTTTGATTAAGAAAATTCAGGATGTAGAAGAAAACAGGCTGCCAAATGCCTGCCAGATGAGGTCAACTCAATACTGATGCAAAAAAATATGGAGTTTTATTTAGCCGATTCAATATTTATAGTTTTATTAAATTTTCCCTACTGCCTTTTCTTGTTTCATTTAATAGCTACACCACCGCAGCTTTGATTTTGTGAAATAAATTCTTAGTACGTATGCATAATGTGCCTTATTTGTTTTTTTTTTTTTTTTTAATTCACCACCATAATTGAATTGAATAGATTTTGTCCTTGCCTTAAGCTCATTTCATAATCCTGCATTGGTATGCCTTCTCTTAGACGCTTAATATGTCAGAAATATATAGATTTTAAGCTGCCAAATGCTTGCCAGACGCGATTTACTTATGCAAAAAAACCTTGTGAAATTTCATTGAATTTTTTCATTCTTTTAATTTTAATCCGACGTGGACTGCGCAGGTGTGTGTATTGACTCCTAGGCTATTCAACCTCTTGCGAGGAAGTGACAAATCCTCCAAATGTGTATCTTCTGTCATAAAAAGTGCCCTTTTATCTTAGATTTCCGTATTCGGCAGAAAATTGTAGTTCCCATCCATTTATTTCCCCAATAGCACAACACGCACTCAGAGTTGTAAATTCCTCGATCCTGGCTTTCCACCAACTGTCACGCTTATACCTATATTTGGACGCGGGCCTGCTGGCATGCTGCCAAACCCCTGCCAGACGAAATCAATAATTCAAAAACAACGTCTAAATTTTCATTTAACACCATAATGTTTTTTTTTCTCAGACCAAAAATAGTATTGGTGATAAAAAAATATTCCAAAATTCCTGCCAGACGCTTAACATACTAAATAATTTTTTCTGTAAATTTTTTAATTTAAATTTGATAGTCTACTTTTTGACAATAATCCAATTTTTATGGACTAAAAGCCGTTAAAAGCTATTTTGAATCAATAATTCAACAAGTCCAATTAAATAGTGCTAAGTCTTCTTCTTGGCTGATGTATTTCAGTAGTATATACAAAATGGTTTCATTTTGATGTTTGCAATAAGTGCCAAATGGTTGCCATACAACAATACGACAATTTTCAATTTCAACTTAAGTTCATCTAAAATAGGAACTTCTGTCACACAAAATTCAAATGTGCTTGACTTTATCCCTGCCAGACAAGTTGAAAATAGGAAAAATGTGTTATTTTAAAAATTGAGTACCTACCTACCTACATTTATGTACATATGGGGTTCTAAATGAGATCAAAAAATATAAACTATTTTCGAATATTGAATCTAGTCACTCAATCACAAATATCCGACTTAAAATTATCAAAAGTTAAGATTGCTTCAAACCCAATTTCGTAAGCACCAAACGTTTTCAATGTGCCAGACCTTATTGTAAATAGTCTGTCACATATCCCCACGCAGAAAATACTCAAGCGGCGTTATATCGCACGATCTTGGAGGCCAACTCACGGGTCCGTAACGTGAAACACTGCGTTTACCAAACCTTTCCTTCAATAAATCAATTGTGGCACGAGTTGTGTGACATGTTACGCCGTCTTGTTGAAACCACAGCTCTTGCGCATCATGGCTGTTCAATTGATGAAAGAAAAAGACAGTAATCATGGCTCTATAGCGATCACCGTTCACTCTAACGTTCTGGCCAGTATCGTTTGTACAAAAAGTACGGACCAATTATTCCACCAAACCATAAAGCATACCAAACAGTCAGTTTTTGTGGATGTAACGGTGTCTCAACATACACTTGAAGATTATCATCACTCCAAATACGGCAGTTTTGTTTATTGAAGTATCCATTCAACCAAAAGTGAGCTTCATCGCTAAACAAAAATCGCTTATGAAAATTGGGATCAACGGCAATCTTGTTTTGGGCCCATTTGGGCACAATTTGGAAGCGTTGTTCAGGCGTCAGTCTATTCATGTGGAAATACCAAACCAAACTAAAAATAAATCACTTGACAGCTGACAAAATGGCCGCCAGTTAAAATAGTGTTGCCAACTTAACTTAAAGTTCTATACCTCTTAAAAAAAATAAAAAAACACTTCTTATATTTTTAAGAGCACACAGACACACACCAACACTGAAATGAAAAATAAAAACAACTGTCAAATTCGATTCATGAATATGGTTGCAACATGTAATGCTTAAATCAGAAGAATTCGAAGTAGGCGCATTCATCTAGATTCATCGTGTAACAGCAGACTATGCCAATAAAAATATTCCCTCGAGATCTTGATACTGATTTAATTTTTATTGTTTTAGTTAGGTCCTTCAATCTCGATGAATATGGACAACTGTCATACAGACAGCTGTCATACGGCTGTCAAACGTTGAATCTTTGATTTTGACAAAAAGAAAATTAAATCCTGCATGACTTTTGTTCAGTGCCACATACCTAGTCTTGTATGCTTATACTTATGGAATACAAACATTTATTTCCTTTCATAAAGAGAAAAAGTAAAAAGTGTTTATCCTAAAACCATTCTCCAGACCAAATTTGAGCCTGATCTAACTAAAAAACTCGTGTTTGACACATTTTATTATTATTTTAGTTTTATAATTTGAAAGGCCTTAACCATCGATCAAGAAATATTCCCATAGTTATTAAACAGTCTACCAACCAATAATAATGTATCGATTTCTCTTTTATTATTCTACATTATAGGTCCTAACCTAGAAAGGCCAATTTACCAACAACAATACTTATTAGCAGCATCCAATTTTGGACTTTATGCGCTCGATTTGTTAATTTCTTTATTATATTTTTGATTCCTTGTGTCGCAATTCAATATGAATTCGATTTCATTCACAAGTAATACAATTTTAGTCATGCTTTTTTGGTCTTTTGTCAAAAAAAAAAAAAAAAAAAAAAAAAAAAAAAAAAAAAAAAAAACAACAACAACCGAGATGAAATTGCTTTGATTTGATGTGTCTCATATCAAATAATAGAAACAAAATACAAAATAAAAAAAAAAAAACAAGCTTAATGAAGCAATTCAGCATATTTAAACCGCCTTTTTGTTTAAAGCCGACACAAAATGTATTCGAAGATTTTTCTTCGAATTTTGTATTTCAATGATATAAACAATCTCTACTAGAGGGCTATGTAATTTATCATTGATGTGGAGCATTTTTTTAAGGCATCCACAAATTATTTTCATATCATTTTTAGGATTTGTTATTATTTTTTGGTTGTTTCCCACGATATCTAGTAGTCCGGGAAATGATGTTGATAAATGATTTAAACACTCTCTTTACCGGATTGATTTTTTTTTTTTTTTTTTTGAGTGACGCAACTGATGTGCCGTGTTGGATTGATTATTTGTGAAAATTAACATATTCCAGCTAGTTATAAGTCCCATGAAAATAATAAGTATGTTTAAATTATAGGTAAGTTTCTACAGATTTAATAAACTACCCCTGATGAAGTCGAGAAATTACGACGCAACGTAGGGAAAAGTATGAAATAAAGTTTTATTTGCATATTAAAGGAAGTGACCAAAAAAGCCCGATCTAACATAAATATTTATAGGAAATTAAATTTAGCATCTCTTTCGCATTAATTAATTAAAACCCATAATGGGGTTTTCGGCAGAAGGCTTATGATATCCTATAAAGCGTTCACACCGAACAATTACCCGTTTTCGTTTGACATTTCAATTGTTTTTAAATCAGCTGCTATATGATTGCTTGAACAGTATGAACGCGACAAGGGCCGCGATACTTTTAAACGCATCAAAAGTTAAATTAAACTTAACAAACTCTTTTAAATGTGGTTGGAGTGAATAAGAGAATAAGGAGAGGGAAATCTGATCACCGATCCTCAAAGCATACTGGAGCGATGGGAAGTGTACTTCAATGAATTGCTAAATGGTCAGCTCACTGCAGAAGTGGAGGCTCCACTACTTCAAGGAGAGTACCCTATGTTGCCGCCACCAAGCATAGAAGAGGTTGAGAAGGCTATAGGCCGGCTAAAGAAAAACAAAGCCCCGGGAGCCGATGGTATACCAGCCGAACTATTTCAACACGGTGGGTCAGCTTTACGTCAAGCAATTCATGAGATTATAGTGCACGTGTGGGAGCATGAAGAAATTCCAGAAGACTGGCGAAAAGGTATAATTTGCCCCATACATAAGAAGGGAGATGTCACAATGTGCAGCAATTATAGAGGTATCACGTTGTTGAGTACCGCCTATAAGATACTCTCCTCTATCCTACAAGACCGGATAACCCCATACGCTAAAACCATCATCGGACAATATCAGTGTGGTTTCATTCCAGGCAAATCAAATCAACAACTGATCAGATCTTTACCCTTAGGCAGGCGATGGAAAAATGTCTAGAATTTAACATCCCAACATACCACCTGTTTATAGACTTTAAGGCCGCCTACGATAGCATAGCCAGGGTAGAACTTTACAAAGCCATGACAGAATTCGGCATCCCAAATAAATTGACACGACTATGTAGATTGACCATGGCCAACGTAACAAGCCAAGTAAAAATAGCCGGATTGCTATCCAAACCAATCAACATCTTTAATGGACTCCGACAAGGGGATGGTTTGGCCTGCCTCCTCTTCAACCTGGCGTTGGAGAAAGCAATCCGTGACCCTGGCACGGCAACAAGAGGGACCATCGTCAAAAGGTCCAGCCAGATACTGGCTTACGCAGACGACATCGACATCATCGGAAGAACCGAGCAAGCTGTACATGATTCCTTCATCCAGATCGAGCAGGCGGGACAAAATCTGGGGCTGCACATTAGTGAAGGTAAAACAAAGTACATGGTGGCGTCGAATGCGAGAGGAACAATCAAGGTAGCGGAGCACGAATATGAAGTGGTGCAATCCTTTAAACACCTTGGGTCAATAGTAGCAGCCGATAACAATATAGAAGAAGAAATACGCGGGCGGCTTCTCAAATCCAACAGAGCCTACTATAGTCTGTCAAAGCTCTTCAAATCCAGAAATCTCACCATAACTTCAAAACTGCTGCTGTACAGGACCATGGTCCTGCCAGTACTCACATATGGATCCGAGACTTGGGTGCTTAGCAAAAGGCACTCCGACCTCTTAGCCGCGTTCGAGAGAAAAGTCTTAAGGAGAATTGTTGGCCCCATATGTGAGGAAGGACGATTCCGGAGACGGTACAATCATGAATTGTACGCAATCTACCTTGAAGCAGATATCGTGACAAAAATTAAGCTCGGTAGACTTCGGTGGGCAGGGCACCTAGCTCGCATGAGCGAAGAGGGACCTGCTCGGAAAGTTCTTTGTGGTACATTCTATGGTAGACGACAGGGGGGTAGACCATGCTTGCGCTGGAGAGATGGCGTAGACCAGGACGCCCGGAGCCTTGTGGTGCGCAGCTGGATGGCGGCGGCTAGGGACCGGGATGGGTGAAGAGACTTGTTGAAGGAGGCCAGGACCGGACCCCGGTTGTCGAGCCGATGATGATGATGTTTGCCTCACAATAGCCCTTTTTATTCCCTTTTGTTGCATACAAATATATACTTATATTCATTGTTTGTTTCACGTATAATCGTAATAAAAGGTTGGTGCAACCATAATGCACGATGTTAATTGTGAGTCACACCTTAACGTCAAGATTTTTGCCCAACTTCATTGTTTCAGTGTTTGACAAATTCAACCATGGAGAGGTACACAATTGAGCAGTGCGTGAAGATTGTTGAAGCCTTTTATACGAAAATGGGAGTTCAAATCAAAATGCATTTCGTGCACTTCGTGATTTTTTTTGGTCAGCATAATTGACCAAATGTGTCCACAATCGGTAGAATTGTGCGCAAATTTCAGCAAACCGAATCTGTAGGAAATGTGAAAACACATGTCATAGCGAGATGATAACGGGCTTCTTGTGGCCAGAAATTAAGCATATCGACTTGGACGATATGTGCTTCCAACAGGATGGTGCCACTTGCCACACAGCCAACGAAATAATGGCCGATATTTTTTTTTCACACATAATTGTCATACATAGATCCTTCTATCATAATAAAAAATATGAAGATATTGTTTTATTTATAATTAACATCGTTCGTTTTCGTTGGACCACCCTTTATTACATTGAATTTATAATGTTATGTTTCTGGAGAGTAGAACACAGAATAAATAAAATAAGCGCAGAATAATAACAAACAAGCACAAGAGATTACGAGAATCGAATGAAAATTTGTCGCACAATCCTATGATGTGTATTTCCCACAAGTTTCACCAACTTTGACCACATTTGTTCGTGTCATAAGCAAATAAATTAACGTGGAAACCCTGACTTTTTAATTCAATTCGTAAGCGAACTGACACGTTTATTAGTTAGGACGCGCGTCCCATCGCGTCTACTGTGTTCAAGCACAGTCAAAATTTAATTTCTCGTGACTGCTAATCTGCAAACATTTCTAAAGTCTAAAGTTATAGCGCTAGGAATGCGGACGCCTGATTGAGCTAAAACCTTTTATGGGTGTCGATGTGGGTGTTTTTTTTTTTTTTTTCTTTGAGAAAGTTGACGCCACCTTTATAATTTTTGACAATGATTTTGTATCACTCGCTCAATCGAGTCAAAAGTCATTAAATTCAAATGTAAAGGGTTTTCCAATAAGAGGTGTTATTTTGATATTCAAAGAAAAATGGCATTTTTTGAGATAAATGATCGGATGGTTATTTCATTATAAAGAGGAAGGTATGCCGTTAATAATGGAACACAACATCAGCCAAATGGCCGCCACGACCACGCTTACAGGACCATATCCTTTTCATGAAATTTTCCATAACCAAATCGCAAAGTGGCTGCCCTATGTCCTCGATAGCCTCACGAATTCCATCTTTGAGGTCTTGAATCGACGCTGGGCTGTTGGCGTAGACCTTATCTTTCACGTGGTCCCAAAGGAAGAAGTCGCAAGGTGTTAAATCACAAGATCTCGGTGGCCAATTGTGATCACCTCTTCGAGAGATAACACGGTCCGGAAACTTTTCCCGTAAAAGATCGATGGTTTCATTGCTTGTGTGGCACGTAGCGCCGTCTTGTTGAAAGTAAACGTTGTCCAGATCAATACCATCCAATTCCGACCATAAAAAATCATTAATCATCTCTCGATAGCGCAATTCATTGACCGTAACTGTTGCTCCAGCCTCATTTTCGAAAAAGTAAGGTCCAATGACCCCGCCGGACCATAAACCGCACCAAACAGTCACGCGTTGAGGATGGAGAGGCTTTTCAACAATAACTCTTGGGTTTTCCGAGCCCCAAATACGACAGTTTTGCTTGTTGACGTAGCCTCCGAGGAGGAAATGGGCCTCATCAGTCAAGATGATTTTTCGATGAAATTCCGGATCATTTTCATGCATTTCAAGGACCCAATCAGCAAAGACACGACGTTGTTGATGTTCAGCCGGCTTAAGTTCTTGTGTTAACTGAACTTTATAAGCCTTAAGACCCAAGTCTTTATGCAAAATACGGTGAAATGACGTTTGTGGAATGCCTAATTCCAAAGAACGACGAGGAATGTACAAACCTGGGTTTTCTTCATCTTCAACACTTTGGGCTACAACAGCAATATTCTCAGTTGTTCTTGAGCGACGTGCACAGGTTTTATTCTTCACATCACTAACTTGTCCCAACAGCTCGAATTTGTCCACCAATTTCTGTATTGCGGTCCGACAAGGTGCTTCACGACGACCCAAAAATATTTTAGTTTTACGAACCGTCTCTGCCAAATTTTCACCATTTTTATAGTGAATTTTAATAATTTCAATGCGTTGTTGAAGCGTGTATCGTTCCATTTTTATTAATGGCGTAGTTTCTACTTGTCAAATGTCAAAAAATGACAGCTTCAAAAGTGACATCTACCGAAATAGCGGGCTATTCAAAATAACACCTCTTATTGGAAAACCCTTTATGAAATCGATTGATGTTTCTATATAAATTCGGTTTCGTAAATGCAACCCTATCTCCGAGACTATTAGATGTATTCTGAACAAGCTATCTAACCCCATTATCACGAAATCTTATATCCGTCATTATAATTAGTGTTTTATGTACATCTATAATACTCGTCGTAGCATAGGCTCGCTTTTCATGTTTTTGTAAAATTGGAAACATGCATTTTTATGTATGTATTTGTTCTGTTTGTATATTTGGTGCTAAATGACATTCTTTTTATTGTTGTTGCATAGTCTGCTCCTATGATGAATGATTGAATTAAGGAATTTCATTCATTCATTCTCAGTTCCAACAAAAACACCTGATATCAATCTCATTTTCATAAACCGCACTCTATAGGTAGATAGACAGGTACATAGGTAACTACAGGCACTAAATGTTGATACTTTAAAGTTGACCGCAGTTCGGGTGCGGTTTTGTCATCAAAATACGAATCAGTTTACTCATTATTATTTTTGATGAACAAATTCCTCAAGTATCCCATTACTGACAAAAAACAAAAAAAATAAAGGAATTCCTCAAAGTCTAGAACTTAAAATTTCATTCACAGATTTGTATTGCTTGAATTGGAATGATGCGAATATTGTAGCTGTATATCTATGCTCGTAGTATGGGTGATGATGGCCATGGAATTTTATTGCTGATGAAGGACATTTTTGTTTTCCTTACCCGAGTTCACATGGATATGAAATGGTAAAACCAAAAGTCAAATTCCAAAGAAAATATTATATAAAAAAAAAAAACAGTGGAAGAATATTTTCAAATAGAATGTGTGCAAAAAAAGGAGAACAAAAAAACGCTTTGGGACTTGCGAGAAATGTGAACAAACCGGAATATTGCTCAGTTGCCAAATTTCTTATTCTCATTCTAACAAAAAAGCAAAAATAATTGTACGCACACCGGCACACACTTAAAAGATTGTAGGTATGTCTACACAGAGGTGGATCTACACAGAGGTGGTTCTACGACACAGTTACACAAAAATATCTGAAAACTGGAAATTATTTTTTTTTTCTGAAATAAATACAAACCTTGGAAGAGTTTGAATAAGAAAAAAAAATATAAATATGTTACTCTTAATATTAAGTTACAAAAACAAACAGCAATAAAATTCAATCAAATTCAATTAATAATAATAATTAACCATTAAAAAGAAATAAAATGAAATAAAATAAAATAAATAAAACAAATAAAATAAATAAAACAAATTTATTTTATTTGTTTTATTTATTTTATTTATTTTATTTAATATATTAAATAAAATAAATAAAATAAATAAAATAAATAAAATAAATAAAATAAATAAAATAAATAAAATAAATAAAATATTAAATAAAATAAATAAAATAAATAAAATAAATAAAATAAATAAAATAAATAAAATAAATAAAATAAATAAAATAAATAAAATAAATAAAATAAAATAAAATAAATAAATAAAATAAATAATATAAATAAAATAAACAAAATAAATAAAATAAAATAAAATAAAATAAAATAAAAAAATAAATAAAATAAATAAAATAAATAAAATAAATAAAATAAAATAAAATATAAATAAAATAAAATAAAATAAAATAAAATAAAATAAAATAAATAAATAAAATAAAATAAAATAAAATAAAATAAAATAAAATAAAATAAAATAAATAAAAATAAATATGTAAAAATAAATAAAATAAATATAATAATAAGATTTCGGAGCAGAAAGTGGTTTAACAAATTGACCTTAGGTTTAAAGTCATTACATTTGTAATTTTTTGCGCCGACTTTTCTGATATTTGAATCTTATCCTTATTTAAGCAGCCTATTACCACGCCTAATTTTTTATTATATCGAAGTTTTCTTGCTAGGGAGCTTAATATTGGAAATTTTACTCAATTTAACTTAAAGCTTGTAATTTTTGTTTGGAAAGCAGTGACAGGATCACGCCCACTTTTATTCTATTTAAAATTTTTTTACCAAAATCCATTACTCTCACAAAACTGGGATATATTTTTTTTTTTGTGAAGCAATTGCTTGCCTGGACATTTCTTCCGAATTTAACAGCCCTAGTCCTTTTTGAGAAAAGCTTAACACATACACAGTGTCGAATTAAGCTCATCACCAAAATTCAAGAGTGTGAGATTTTTTTTTGTGTAATGAAAATCCAATTGAAATTAGCTGTGTAGCTTTTTTTGTTGTTGTTTTCAAAATACTCCTGCTCGGCAAACCGAGACCAAAGACAACTTCTAAGTAAATCTTCGAAGTAAATTGCTAAATTGAAAATTATTATTATTTTTACGTTGATTTCTGTTGCATAATAAGGCAAATCTGATATGACAAACAAAATTGTTGTTCTTTGTTCCCAAATGTGAAGAACTCTATGAGCTAATATCTACAACGTTAAAATTAAGTTTCCAATAGATATGCATATCATCGCAATTGTGGTCAGTTTGTGGTAAAAACCCATAATGAGTCAGTTAGAGAAATCTAACTCGTGTCTACTCCCCAGGTTATACATATACATACATATATCTCTTACATAGTGAGCTTTGTTCCCTTTGTAATCTGTCACAACACATATATATGTATAGTCAGTAGATCCGAATTAAAAACGACAAGTCAAATAGACTAGACATCAAAAAATAAAAAAAAGAAAAACCCAGAAATGGCCAATTAGTCTTAATTAACTATCTGCTGCTGAAAAAAAAATCTGTACAAAATATATTTATTTTGAGAAATTCTCCAAACACTACTTATTATCATTTTCTATAGTCATATTATATTCAAATGGTAGCGAGTATAAGGGTTTGTGTTTAATCAGAGTGGAGTTCATTCAAATTTTAACAGCACTTTTTAACCCCCACAGCAATTTTTTTTTTATTCATTCGAAATGGAGAGATCATAACTCTGATTTGTCTCACTTGTGAAATTCACCTCTGGACCGCCATCTTCGATTTTTTTTTTTTTAAGTAAATATCTCGCGTCCTGTTAGTCTAACAAAACAGTTTGAAAGGCAAAATTAAATTTTCAAAAATTTAAAAAAAAATTAAAATTTATTCACTTTTTTAATATTAACAATATCGAACAATTGTTCATAACACAATAAGTAGGGTATTTAATTCCTCGCAGTTTTTGTTTTTCAAAATTTTTGTAGGACAAACAGGAAGCTAGATATTTAATTAAAACTAAAATTCAAGATGGCAGGCAAAAGCGTTATTTTCACAACTGCAAGACCCATATTCTGTAACACTCGCATCGATATAATCGGTCGCAAGAAACGATGGAAAATGGAACAAAACTCTAATGATTTGTTTCAATTTTCATCGTTTCTCGATTGATTTTAACGATGCGAGAGTCACAGAACATATAAGTCGAGGGCCCAAATCGCGGGTAAGACGATTTATTAACCGATCATTGTTTATGACAATAGCTTTCTCTATCACAGGGAGAGAACAATTATTGTCGAAACGATTATCAATCAATCGATCGTCTTCCGAGAATTTTCATTCAATTCTTATTCATATGATCGAAAATAATTTGGGGGTTGTACAAACTACTGGGTCAGATTATAAATTGACAGGTCTAGTAGATAGGGTTATCAATCACCAAAACACTACAAAGTTTTCGAGTGGACTTTCGGAGTACTCCCTATTCCACTCCTTTCTCACTCCAACTATAGGTACCAAACGCCTTAGATTCGCTCTTCCGAGTATTGTTTTCGGAGTGTGTTTCTGTTCCCAATTTAATAAAGGATCACACACATACTTATACATACATAAAAAGCTATTTTGTTAAATGGCGACATTTTAGGTAGTGTGTGCGTAAATTAAGAGAGTCTATCTTTTTATATTCGATTGGAATCAAAAAGGAGTAGAAAAGTTTGAAAATGCAATCGAAAACGACATTAGTTTCGCTGCCCCTTAGAATTCCATTTAGATGAACGCCATCTTGAATTTTGTTAAATTTGAGGTTGCAGTCAAAAAGGTTGAGTAAATATTGGTTTTAGGGAAAAAAGTTTAAAATTAAATTTGTTTTAGTAAAATTTTTTTCAAGAACTACTGTTAATACATTTTTTTTTATTCACATTTTGAAATATTTTAAGAGATATGTGTACCTAAGGCTTAAAAAAATATTAAGGTGTTCGAACTATTTTTTTTGTTGTTTTTTTTTATGAATTTAACAATCTGACGCTTTTCTTCAATTCTTGAGAATCCAATCATATGGGTGCGACTAAAAACAAAAATTAGTAGGATAGGAGCCCCCAAAAATGTTCCGCCCAAGGTGCTTCGTGTGTTGCCCTTAAAGTAAATCCACCGCGGCAAATGAGGCAAACAAAAAATCTCTTAAAAAAAGAATACATACCTAATGTGAATCACTATCTCACAAAAACTGAAACTCAAAAAAAAAAAAAAAAAAAAAACAACACATTTAGCAATCTTTTTTTTCCGCCTATACCATCAGAGACTCAGTTAGGAAGGTAGGTAGGTGTAGAATGTGCAAAAACCAAGAACAAAAAGGAAGACATCAGACGTTGATCGTTGATCATCGCCGAAATTTCATTATAAAATTCACTACGCAATAGTTTCTCATTTAAAACTTGTTGTATCTTAATTCAATTTGTAGTATCGGCTTATACCTACGTTTTCCATCTTGTCCATCATCACCATCATGATGTGAAGGATAAAAAAAAAAACCTGTAGGACTTAATACAAATTTTCAATTGTATCTTTATTTTTGTATTTCAATGTCAGTCAAAGTTGTTTTCTTTTTGTTTATTAGCTTCTTTACTCTACATACATACATACATACATACATACATACATACATATAGATGATATTTGTTTTATCATTTCTTTTTTTTTTGTTTTTATATCTAATGCGGATAAGATTGTAGGTAGATGTGTGCGTTTGTGTGTGTGTGTAAGTGTGTGTTTTCTCCAGTGTAGTGTGCTTAACCCATAATAATGATGTGGTGAGATTGTCAAAAAATATACCTATCTACATAGGTATACCCTACCCATCACATATAGAACTCAATCAAAACTAAATCAGCTGATTAAACTTAACGTACCATATGATAGAAAAGCTAGGAACATATGCGTACACATACAAACAAACATATGTTTATACATTAGCTTTTTTTATAAGTACCTACATACCTATTATTTTTTTTGGTTTTGTATACTTAAAATAACTTTTAAGATAGAAAAGAGTGGGTGTCTTTTTTTATGGCATTACATATTACCGAATTATAGAATCATTTATTAATCGTTTAAATTTAAATTAAATTAGTCATTGTGAAATAAAATAAGATTCTAATAATATGGCAACTAAAATTGAAATAAATAAGAAAAGTATTAATAAAAAAATTGTTATGCAGCAGGTACAGTCAAATTATGAAATGTATTTGCATTTTTGGTGGGCATTTTCAGGTACTCGCGATGTATGTATGAAAGTTCAGTATGTATTTGTATGCGTTTCCAATTTATGGATGCTTAAAAAAGATTGAACTCAAGATTTTGATCAAACTTGATGTGTGTCAAGTTAGCATTAACACTTAAAAATTTTAAGGATCCAATAGGTAGTTTGAGCAATTGTCGTGAATTTTTCGTAAATTTGTCGTGAAAGAAACAAAATTTGTCCCGCTGGTTTTTTTTTTGTAAATGACCCCTGGTAATGCTAACTAAGTGAGACCGATACTTACTTATGGTGGCTATCCTAGCTCTATGAAATATTTAAATTCTACCGGTCAATCGTCTGAAGAAATTGCAAATATGTTTGCAGATTTTTTTTAAAAATGCGTTCGAAGATACTTTTAACCATGAGACTGAAACCAATATATTCTTCCTCTGTACAATTTATCTATCTGAGCTCAATAAATTTCCATATCACTGAAGATACTATCAGTGAAAGAATTTTAAAGCTTGATGACAACAATAGTCCGGGACCTGATGGTGTTCCTGCCTCTATCTTGAAGAAGTGTGTCTCTCATTTGTGTTATCCGTTATTTATTCTCTTTAATGAATCTTTAAGTAGCTCAGTTTTTTCCAATCTCTGGAAAAGTGCGTACATATAACCCCAATACATATAAAGGGACTGAAAACTGAGATTATAAACTATCGGCCCATGACCAAATTATCTGTTATTCCAAAATTATTTGAATCCATTGTTTGTAATGTTTTATCGTTTCATTGTAATTCAATTTTGTGTAGTAGTCAACACGGTTTTGTCAAAAAAAAAGTCTACTGTGACAAATTTATTTAACTTTTATTTAAATGCTTTTGAAGACCGAGATCAAGTTGACTGCATCTTCACCGATTTCAGTAAGGCATTTGACAATTTGTGTCATAAAACTCTTTTGAGTAAATTAAATAACTTAAGATTTAATAATAATTTTCTTAAATTGATTACTTCGTATCTACTTAACAGACATTATAGTGTAGCTTTTCGCAATGTATATTCTAATCAATTTATTGTTAATTCAGGCGTACCTCAGGGTAGCCATTTAGGGCCTATTTTGTTTATCCTTTTTATAAATGATATCGTCTCAATTGTCCAAACTTCTTGACATTAAACTTTACAAAAGAATAAAATCTGAAACAGACTGTTTACTATTACAAGATGATCTTTTAAGATTTAGGGACTGGTACAATAAAAATAGACTTATCCTAAACGTTGACAAGTGTAAGGTTATGAGCTTTACACGCAAAACAAAAAGCCCTTCACGTATAACTACTCATTTGAATCGGACCCTTTGAACAAAGTTTCAGTGTTTTCAGATCGAGGAATTATTTTAGATTCAAATTTGACCTTTAACGATCACTTAGATCACATTATAAAAAAAGCCAATAAAACATTAGGATTTATTAAACGATTCTCACTTGACTTTAAAGATTCCTATGTTCTCAAGTTTCTATTTATTTCGTTTGTGAGACCAATTCTTGAGTACGGCTGTGTGGTCTGGGCACCTCACTACTCTATTCAAAAATCTTCTGTCTCCGTTTTCTTCCTTGGTCTCAGGAATCAGCACTTCCCTTGTATTCACATAGGTTGGTTTTGATAAATCTGCCTTCACTTGAAAACCATCGAAAATATATCCAATTCTGTTTCATTACTGGTTTAATAAATGGAAAGATCTCGTCTTCGTCAGTTCTTTGCAGACTGAATTTTAACTTTAGACAAACAAGCTTATGATTGCTGCAACCTATGAGCCAAATTTTGAGTAGGTCAAACTATGGTGCTTATAGTCCTTTGAACCAATTGATTGCAATATATAATAAATTTTATTTTCTCATATGTTCTGTAAATGACAATTTGAGGTGTATACAATTCAAGTTTGTATTTTTAAGAGCTTTAAATTATAACTAGATTTAAGAGATAATTTATGTCTCCAATAAATAAATAAATAAGACTAAGCCAAACAAATGTCTGGAAACACAGTCAAGTAGGCCACGCTCAGATTCTAAACAAATATATAGGTAGAAATGTGATCCACAGACTATATTACTCTCCACCTATAGATTTCCATTCACTTCTAACATCCCTAGTAGACAAGAATGGGAAGTCACCCAAGCACACATCAATGACTCAACGGTAGCAATTGAATGTGGAGTTGAAGGGGGATTCTATTCGTAAACCCTTGACTTAGCCAGCTCCTATAGAATCCCTGAAAACAGCAGCATCTTCCAAGCTGAAGTTTTGGCAGTACTCAAAGCTGCTGAACGTCTATCAATGTTGGCGATACCGCTAGCTGATATTACCTTCTTCATTTACAGCCAAGCAGCCATAAAAGCACTCTCTGCAATAGAAATAAAGTCAAAGCTTGTTTCCTGCTGCCGCGAAGAGCTCAAGGGTCCTGACTCACAGGACAACGTTATAGGCTCTACTGGGTTCCTGATGGCCATATAGGAATTCCAGGTAAAAAGAAACCAGACTAGCTGGCGCGAATTGGATCATCAATTGATAAAATCCAGGCAGAACTGAACGTATACGCAGCTATCTGCTACTGTAAATAGACTGTGGAAAAGAAAATTCTGGAGAAAACAAATGTAAGATGGACCCTCGACTCGACTCTTGTGCGAATACCAATAAACTTTGGCCATGTTTTGACAAGGGGAAGACAGATATAGGATCTTAACACTAAATAAGAAATCACTGTACTCTCTCGTAGGTACCGTTACTGGACACAATCTGCTGAAGTACCACAAAAAAAAACTGAGACTCAGCATGCAGAGGTTCTGGCGATGAAGAAGTACATGAAGATTCTTCTCACTTCTTATGTCACTGGCTATCGCTCTCAAAACTAAGAAATAAACACCCAGGAAGCAACTTCTTTAAATAACTTAGAAGAGCTCTCCAACTTATCTGCTGTGAAATTGTCGAAATTCATTAATGCCTCTAGATGGGTTGATAATACCATGAGAACGTGTAGCTTAACTTATTAGGAGCGTCCAATCCTATAGGGTATCACAAGGGATCTATTTCTACATTGTTCTAATTGTGATATGAATGAGATCCTCTATTAGCCCAATAACCTAACCTAACTTAACGACCTCAAAAATGGGTAAAATTAGCTTAAAAAAAAAGAAGACGTATGTCTTTAATCTTCATGACTTTGTGGTAAAATTGTCGTGAAAGAAAAAAAAATATTATCGCGATTATTTTTTTTAATCCCAAAAACTTTGAAATTGCAATCTTCAGCTTGCAATAATTTTTTTCCTGAGTGGTTTTTTTGATACGCAATTTGTTTTGAACAATTGTCGCTCGATGTGGGACTGCTAACTTGACACACATTCAAAGTTGAAATTGCGATTTTATGATTGGGAAGACCAACAAATTGGGTGTCCAAATTTTGCCTGAATGTCTGTCTGTCTGTGTGACTGCAGCCTAAACCGATGGGTCGATTTTCTTTAAACTTGGTAGGTACATATGGGTTTTTGATATTCCATCGACACGTTGTTATTTTTTTTTTTAGGACAATAACTAACATTATCTGCCATACATTCTATAACCCATATGTGGGATATTCGCAAACAAAAGTATGACAATCTAAAAGGTCAGCAATTGGTCAAAGCGGCCAGTTTCAGAAATTGGTGAGCCATAGGTTTTTTTTTTTAAGTGAATTTTTAAAGATTTTTTCAACTATTTGATCTTTTATGAAAAAACTGAGACCTTTCAGATATGTAGTATAATTTTTTCGCGAATACCCCACAATTACGTGCCCAAAATCTCTACAAATTTATAAAAAAAAAAATTAAAATAATTCGTTCCACAAATCTACCTATTTCTAACGAATTTCTGGAACTGGTCACCAAGGTCCAGTTTTTCAGTACGAGATTAATGTTAAACCCAATTTACCTAACTCATCAAATTTGGCTTTTGATGTTTTATCCACCGAGTTTGTTTATAGTCATTCCGCATGCATTCTCAGCACCGAAAAACTGCTTCCTCAGTTAACTGTGGGTTAGTTTACTTCCAGAGTTTCAGAATTCTGGTTTAACTTACCGCCGACAAAAACTTGGTTTAATTCCTTTCAGATGGCATACTTTTCTTGCGAATATCCCACGTATGGGGTTCTAAGATCCAGTAGCCGAAAAATGGCTCCACAGATTTTTAGAATCAAGATCCCGATGATTTTTATTTAAAGGGTCCGCCATCTAACGTTTTTTTTTCAACACAAAAATTGAAGAGGAGGATATTGGCAACATTTGGTTTCAACAGGACGGCGCAACGTGCCACACAGCCGAAGCTACACTCGATGTTTTGCGCCATTTTCAAAAAAAAAGTTATTTGGCGGACCCTTTATAACACCGCAGCGCTGAGATCAAATTCGGGCTAAGAAGTCAATTGAGTGGCAAAGCCCTACCTCGAACAATTAAAGTGTCCCTGTATTAGACGATAGTCCTCCCGGTCCTGCTATATGGTGAGAGGCATATGACCATGTCAAAGGCAGACGAGAACCCTTTGTGTTGTTTTGAGATAAATTAGCATAAATTGTCAGGAAGGGAAAATGTTTGTCTCTCTCGTGAGGGCTCTCTTCTACTCAAAACTACCCATTTTGTGAAATGTCGAACAGGATAACAAAAAAAAATTGCCAACAAAAATGTGACATTTGGCAGTTTTCGTCGAGCTGGAACAAGCTTATTGCCGGTGGCCTCGTATGAGTGAAAATGAGCTGGTTTGTAAAACCCTTTGTGTAGAGCATTTTTTTTAGTAAAAACTGAAAAACTGAGCATAAATCAAGTGACAGCTGTCAAAAAGACCAACTCCGAAAAAAGTATTGCCAGATTGAAAACCACACGTCTAAAAAAAAACGCCTTTTAGATGACCATTATGGACCTTGTAGTGTCTTACAGCTGGATGACCTGTAGTATAAAGTTCTCTTTTTCAAAATGTTTCTTTGCTATAAATAAAACATTCTATCCATTTAGACCCAAGAACCATCTTAACAACCACACACATCAGAGAAATTTAAATGTCTTCAATTGAAAAAAAATTTAGTCCTCGACTGTTCGACTGCTTTTGTTGGTTTTTTCATCTCTTATCCAATCTTATCTCTATACAGACAATTTACTTAAGCTTTCAACTTTGAAACAAAAAAAAAAAACCAAAAAGTTTTCTGTTTGTCTTCATTTAAACCAAAAAAAAAAAAAAATGCTATTGAATGTGTCAAACAAAAAACAAAAAAAAAAACACATTATCTGATAGATTTCAAGCATTATATTTTGTATTCTTCCTATAATAATATATTGAATCTGTCAAAAAAGGAGCAATAGCCGAACAAAACTATTAGCAACAATTACCAATTGCTGTGAACCGTCTAAATAGTCAGCCAACCAAAAATAAAACATGCGTGGTGCGTTGTGTTATATGTATTTCTGTATGTCTGTATGGTCTCTATCTCTGTCACTCTCGAGATAAAATAATTTGTCAATTTTTTTGGTTTGTCTTAAAGTTTAAACGCAATTGTGAACACAAACAGACAAAAAAAAAGAGATACATTAATGATTAACTATCTATCTATAGAGCGTTATGCTTTTTTATGCTATTTTTTTTTTTTTTTGAGAACCCGTGTGCTGCGGTCAGTAACCTTAAGGTGGGAAAATTACACTGCGCGACTCCTGATTGAGGTTGTATTTTTTTTTTTTTTGTTAATTGAATTTTCAAACATAAATTTTGCTTTACAAAATAATAAATCATGCAGTTTTGAAGATAACACTTCAAAAGTAAGGCACTTCTTAACTAAAATACACACAGTGCGTAAGGTCAAAAAGGGTTTTGATTATACCCCATAGATAGTTATTATATACATATGTATCAACTTTAGCGAGTTAAACAATATTAAAAAAAAAATTAGCCTGGGATCAGAATACGGAAACCCAAAAATCCAAAATCTCGAAAACCCAAAATCCTGAAAACCCAAAATCCTGAAAACCCAAAATACTGAAAAACCGAAATCCCGAAAACCCAAAATCCCGAAAACGCAACATTCCGAAAATCAAAAATATGAAAAACCCAATTTCCAAAAAACCCTAGATCCCAAAAACCCACAATCCAGAAAACCAAAAATCTCGAAAACCAAACTATATTTTGCAGTTCAAAACTGCTAACACCCACTACTCGTGGCGAAAATGTTTAAGAGTTGTTTAATGCAGCCCTCAAATTCAGTAGCAAATAGTCAAAAGAACCTTGTGTGGCGAGGAGTTGTGTTCGTTAAACTAGTCATAGTCATTTTTAAACTCCAGTTTATCTTAGACTGGAGTTTATTCAATGTTATTTAGATAGGATAAACCCAGGTCTAAGATAAACTGGAGTTTAAAAGTGACTATGAATATGCCCCATTGTACTTATAAATATAGCCGTGCGCAGTTTCAAAATCTATTAAAGATGCTCTTTGATTTGTTGCGTGATTGTTTTATTTTTCTTCAATAAAAGTTTCACGGAGAAGACAATTTTGAAGAGATTTTAGCATTTACCTACATATGACTAAACAAATTCTAAAACTAGTTGACCTTTTTTGACAAATTACTGAGCTTTTAGGTGGCATACTTTTGTGCGAATATCCCACATTAGAGGTGCTAAGATTCCAGAAAAACAAACAATTACACTACTTTACAGGGTTGGCTCACCTACTTTTATTTTTCAACCATACTATTTTCGTTGTAGCTCGGTAGACTTCGTTTATCGATTGTTTTTTTTCAAGACGTCTCGTTTTAAAGGGAAGATTTTGGAAGTTCTTCAGCATAAGCCCCAATCTGTTTTAGTGATGACGTCCTTGTTTGACTTAAGTCTCTTTTGGCCAAACCGGTTTATAGATAAATGATTGAAGGTAGAAAAAAGGCATTAGGGGCACTTTTGTAAGTCGCTTAATACAGTGGGTGTGGAATTCACTTGAACTTTAATTCGTGCAATGTCGCTATAACATCACTTCAGAAGTGAAAACTCGCACTCCATTTAAAGTTTATCATCTTCTAAGCAATCATTAAAAATTATATCATTCGCTTTCAAACAAGGTTTCTAAATTATGAGACCTTAATCAAGTGACGTGGAGTGTATCTACGCAATAAAGCTCAAATGTATGTACTTAAAAAAAAAAAGAGTCACTCTGCGTTACACCCCACACATTAGAGAGCTCCAAAAAAAAAAAATCATTACACAACCTACTGAACATCAAACAAAAAAAAAAAAGGCTCCGAACTATTTCTGTATAATATGTAGGTACGAGAAGAGTATCTTCACCTATTCGAAAATATTCATTCATAATTTCCGATTTTTTTTTTACTTTTTTTTTTTTATTTTTTTTTTTGCCTGTACAATAGTTAGAGGTCGGTTAAAAAGTATTGTAATATCAACCGGCTTATAACGACTATCTTGTTTGAATTATCATAAAATTAGAGTATTAAACTTGAATGATGATGTTAGAGTAAATAAAATTAAAAAAAAAAAAAAAAACAAAGCTACCTGGAGAATGTTGTTAAATTAGGTCACATATTTTTTTAGAAGTGTCTGAACAACTTTTACACTTGAAAGAACATTCAAACCGAATATTTGAGGTTACTACACCTTATGTTAGGTACTTTTCACAGATATAAATTAATAATTGTTCGGTTATTGTTTAAGGTGTTAAGTATACATGTATATGGCCATAGTACCTAGAACCTTTTTTTTTTTTATATATATTTAGGAGTCAAGAAAAAAAAATATTGTTTTAATAATTATTTTATAAATTTTAAGAAATGCCATAAGCTTATTCTCCAAAGCATAAATGATATTTTGATAACATGTGTGTTCGTTCTGTTGTTTATGTGATAAGATAGCATTGAAGAATGGTAGGCTTTAGATTCTAATTGTGGCCTAAATTTGAAGAAATCAAGTTGACAACAATTTTGATAGAAATATTATTCCTATATTGATGATTCATTCTTTTTTTTTTTTTGTTGTGGAAATTTTTTCATTTGTTTTTTTTTTTTTTCATTGACAAATTTTGACAATTGGAACTATGTATGTGAATTGAATGATGCGGTTTTTCGAATTAAAAAATTTCTGTTGAAATGGCATTCAATCCATTCAATTTTGCTAAAAATGAATATTTAAGCATATTTAGCACATTTTCACAATTAACTCATATTTTTCGTGCATATTTGTAAGAAAATTGAAAATGTTCATAAAAAAAAACTAAGCATTTTTGAAAATTAAAAAAAAATCTCCACCATGTTATCCTTGAATGTGAATAAAAAAACGTGCTTGGATATTTCATAAATGAGATTGTTTCATTGAAAAATTATCCACTAAGGTCTGTTGACATGGAGAGATCATTTTCGATGTACAAAAACTTTTTATGACATACAAACCTTTTTAAAGTATATTTTTTTATTTTTTTTATAAACAAAAGACTAATTTATTATTTGCTTTATTTCAATGTTTTTTCATCTCCTTTGTTGAATTATTTTTGCACCATATTTTTTATTTTTTATGTCATATTTTCCAATTTTTTGTGCATATTTTGTGTTTTTTGGGACATAAAATGTCTAAAATATCGAATGCCCAAAATTTCCAATAAATACATACGGCGGATCGAAAAACGGAGTACGCCAATTGATTAAGGAGGTGGAAATTACCTAAGGTCTCGCCCATCTCTCTAGCTCCAGTGGAAATCCGAAAATTTGCACTGTCAAAATTTTATTACGTCGGATCGAAAAAACGGAGTACGCCAATCGATTTAGGAGGTGGAAATTACCTCGCCCAGCTCTCTAGCTCCAGGGGAAATCCGAAAATTTGCACTGTCAAAATTGTATTACGGCGGATCGAAAAACGGAGTACGCCAATCGATTTATGAGGTGGAAATTACATTGGTATCTCGCCCAGATCTCTAGCTCCAGGGGAAATCCGAAAATTTGCACTGTCAAAATTTTATTACGGCGCATCGAAAAACGGAGTACGCCAATCGATTAAGGAGGTGGAAATTACCTAAGATCTCGCCCAGCTCTCTAGCTCCAGTGGAAATCCGAAAATTTGCACTGTCAAAATTTTATTACGGCGGATCGAAAAACGGAGTACGCCAATTGATTTAGGAGGTGGAAATTACCTTAGTGTCTCCGGAAACCCGAAAATTTGCAATTTCAAAATTTTAGTTTCACTTTTCCTTGTCCTTGTGTACAAAATCACGACCAGGCCAGGACCTCAGTTCACAATTCAGTTCTACCTTCTAGATCCTAAACTAAAACTAAAAGAATTATGTTGGGTTTCACAAATATTTAACAGGCTTTTAAATTTTTAAATGACGTATTTTGTATGGAACAAACGTCATTTAAATATTTAAAAGCCTGTTAAACAGTTAAAAGGCCCTTATGAAATCGGCCATTAATCTGTTCTTCATATTTTCATCATGAGTCCTGAGATTTTGTTTTTCTGTATTGTGATTTCGTTCAGTTGCTAAAATAATAATTAAATCACCACTACAGTTCTGATTCATTTTACTCATTGTTGACTTTTCTCTCGTCGTGATTTTGTTCACAGTTCATTAAGTAATCAAGACCACAGTTCATTGTCCGATTGTCGTGATTTGTGAATCGTTTCTTTTTGTTGTGATTTTACTAAAGTTGTGATTTTCAATCACATTTAGGGCACTCACAGGTTTATTAAAGAGTCGCTCACAGGTAGTGATTGTGATTTTTGACTCACAGGTCGAAAATCATGGGTTGTGATTTTTGTGTCATCTCTAACACAGGCCTATAATTGGTGTGACGTAGTGGTCTTGTTTATACTCCTTAAGAAGGAGATATGGGAGGAGATACCCAAGGAGTTTGTTTTGTGCGACATGTTCTGGTCACTGGGCAGTAGGAGAGCATGCGGTGAAGTTGGGCATTCCGTATACAATACTTTTTGTCGGAGTTGTGGGGACCAGCAGTAGAAGGAAACATTCGTTCATTTCCTCTAAAAATGCCCTGCTCTGGCCAGATTGATAGCGCAATCACTTGGAAAGGCTTTTCTTGAAGACCTAAACGAACTTTCTGAGATAAAGATCAAAGATATATCGCTTTCTTCAACGCGACGAAGTGGATCTAGGTTTAACTTCGACTTTAATTCCTAAGGGTGTCTTAGGGTATACCCCTTTGATACTCGTAAGTGGGTATATCTGCAAATCCCTCCAATAAAACCACTTTCAAGCCACAGGTCAATACGAATTATGGGATATAAAAACGACGCACCCCAGTACTAATTTGGTCACGGATCTAGATTGCTCTAGGCCGCCATTTCTACCTACCTATGGGAGGTACCTATTCTAGTTGGAGCTTAAACAAAAATTCAAATTTCTCTTTTACGGAATTTCATGAAAAATGTTCTGCATCAAATAAAGGGTGTTTTTTTTAAACGTGTGGTTTTCAAGAAGAAATAAAATGCATATAATTTAATGTTAAGGCCAAGAATTTAGCTTTATTATAAAGATAAGGGTTTGCCATTATGTTTTAAAAATGATTTCGGGCAAGTGGCCACCACGGCTGACTCTAATAAATTCCAGCCGAGAGGACCAATTTTCGACAGCTCCAATTGTTGCGCGCAATGCTGGATGGACTCATTCGAGTCTTCTTCGATACTCTGCTCCACAGCGTCTTCGGTGCGCACTGTATGGCTTCTCTGAGGATGCTCCACTAGAGTAAACGAGGTGCGAAACCGATCCATGGTTGCTCGAATTTATGCGATTATGTCGACCGAATATTGGACGCAGCGAGCGATGCGTCGCGCGAACCGAACCGTTACTTTGGTAATAAATTTGCACGATTTGCAAACGTTGTTCAGGAGTTAGTCTTTTAATTATGAAATGGCAAACCAAACTGAGCATAAATCAAGTGACAGCTGTCAAAAAGACCAACTCCGAAAAAAGTATTGCCAGATTTAAAACCATACGTCTAAAAAAAACACCCTTTATATGAAATAAGTTCGTTCATCCGTTTAGGCTGTAATTCGATGTAAAATGTAAGAGAAAGGCCGGAAGATGGTTATATGACATTCCATTCTTAAAATGAGATTTAAAATACAAAATCTTGTTTCTACATGAAACCAATTTATCGCCTATAATAGAGCAAGTCAAAAAATCAAAGTTAGTAAAAGTTTCGACTAAATTACGTCAGATATACTCGAAGTTTTAAACTCTCATTTAAAAGTCTCAAAATTATCGAGTTCAGATGACTCATGATATCAGTCGCGTAGCTTAAAAAAAAGATGAAGAGGAGGGTCTATATGGAAAATGTACTTCATCCTAGTAATGTCCAGTGGTATATGGATCAAGCTAAGCTCCTGCTCAAAGTGTTGAGCTGGCCCAAGCTCAATTTGGTATGAATAAATTCGTGAAGCCATTCATGAGCACCTTCTCAAGTTCGTATATGGCGCATCACCTACTTTAAGCAGAGCACGGGCTCCCTTTTTATTTATACCACCCATTGAGTTTTTGCACTTACGGGTTCTCAAAGCTTTCAACTTAATGCACACATAAAATTCTTACTTCTTCCATGATTTTGTTTTCTCTTAGATTTTTTTTGTTTTAAATTGGGTTTCGTATCAGTTTTAAATGATTAATTCATGAATGAAAGCATAATTATAGAATTTTGAAAAAAAAAAAAAAAATGTTATGAGTCCCCTATATACAAAAAAAAAAAAGTTTCTCATTAACCTGTTTTTTTTTTTTTTTTTAAATGCAACCAAAATCATCAAGAATAAAAAGTATAATATAAACAAAAAAAACTGGACACGAATTACCTTCAATCTTCATCCAACCACAAATTGATAAGAATTATTCAATGAATAAAATGTAAAAAAAAAAAAATAAAATATACATAAATCGATTGATTCTTGTTCGTCAATCAGTGGCTATTGAATTTTGACACGATTCTTGATATCAATTTGAGAATTAAATAATTATTTCGTATAATTTTTTCTCATAAGTTTTGATTGTTTTATTGTTCTGGTTTAAAAAAAAAAATTAAAATAAAAAAAAAGAACCTCGAGGCAATCCACACCTTAAGATGCAAATTAAAGAAAAAAATTAAGTATTTTAATACTAATATGAAAAAGCATTAATGAATTTTTGAAGCAATAGAAAAGAAAGAAAATTTAAATCAGCTGTGACATTTGGCCAAAAGAGAAACGAAAAAAAAATGTAAAAAACTGTTAAAAAGTATGTTTTAAATTTATTTTTTTCTGTTTAATACTATGACACACGCTAAAAAGGACAAGATTAGTGAGCAAAATTATAAAAACAAAAAGCAAATATTAAATTTCATACAAAGAATGCAAAACAATGCGAAAGAATGCAAAAGAATGCAAACGAACACATGAATTCCCAAAAGATTGCATTCAATTGATTGCTATAAAATGAATTCGGTACAAAATGATTGAATTAATTTAAAGTCGAAGGTTCAAAGTGAAGTCAATGCATGCAATCTTTTATTGAAGCCATTGAAGATTGCAATCACAAAAGATTGCATTCTTTTACAATTCTGTACCGGCAAAAGATTGCATTCTTTTACAATTCTGTACCGAATAAGCTAATTTAGATTTGTCTGTCATAGACTTGGTTTGAGTTTCATAGAAGAATTACGATTTAATGATACATCGTATTTAATAACATTTCGTAATATTCGTAAAAAAATTTACTATATGGCAAGTTATCGATTCGTACAAAAAATCGAACTCGAGATTTTGATCAAACTTGACATTCCGTCTGTCTGTTCGACTCCAGCCTAAACGGTTTTGTCGATTTTTTTTAAAATTTGGTGCCAAGCGTTTTTTGAACTTTCCCCCACCCGTTTTTTTTTTTTGGTCCAAAAGTAACAGTAGCTTCCATACAAATTTTTTAGGCCAAAAAGGAAAAACTAATTTTTCTCAAAATCGGCCTTACAGAATTTTTTTTTTTAATCTCAATAAATTTAAATAGTTATAAGTTGCCTTTAAATAAAAAAAAAAAATGGTTAAGAAAAATGGTTATTAATGGCACCTCCCAAAGAACCATTTTTTTGATTTTCGCTTTTCTCGAAAACGATCCAACAGATTTTGATGAATTTTTTTATGGAGAAGAACTAATACATTTGAAATAAAATTGTGTACCGAAATTTTCAAAAAAATATTATTTGAATTTTAAAAAAATTGTTTGAATTTTTTTTTTTTTTGAAAACTCAATATTTCAAAAACGACTCTGTCGATTTTTATTAAACTTAACAAAAAGCAGTTTTTTAACATTATCTAGAAAATTTTAGAAAAAATGTATTCCTATATCCAAAACTAACGGTACCCATTAAGGAAAATCTTTTTTTTTCTCAAAAACCACTCCTACGATTTTGATAAAATTTTGTTTGTGTTTCGAAATAAGTAAGGTCTAGTATTTATAATTATTAAATTTTACATCGATCTATAATTAACAGTACCTATCGTAGAACGGTTTTTTTTTTTTTTATTTTCGACTAGGTATCTCATTATCTGAATTACTGATTAAAATTTAATTTTTTGTACAGAAGCTTGTAATAAGATTAAATAATATTGCATATCAAAATTTAAAAAAAAAAAATATTTGTTTGGATTTTTAAAAAAATATTTCAAAATAATTTTTTGAAAATGAAAATTCGATATTTCGAAAACGGGTAGAACATTTTTTTGTAAAATTCAATTTTTAACTCCGCATTAATAAAATGACATTCTAAAAAATTTTATAATTAAAAAATTAATTATTTTTAAAACCGCTCCTACGATTTTTTTAATTTTTTTCTTTTTTATTAAGGTTTATATAAGAAATCAGGTGGTGTACATCGCGTTGGGTTCAAAACAGTTTCAAAAGTATTTTAATTAATTTCTAATTTTGTTGATTTAAAACAATTTTCTACTTTAAATAATATAATATCCTTGCATCCATATTGCATATGTGCAAATCGGAGCTATATTGTTAATTTTTGTATATTCACATAATAATGCCTGCAACTTAACTAAGATTTGATAAATGGATAAAATATATGCTCCCATAACTATAATTTATTTTAGACTTTAGAACCACACTGTGAACGCACAAAGGAGCAAGTTCGTGCGACCGAGTCGTGCATATTTTTTTTTTCTCAGTTTTAGTTCAACTACGAAACCAATAAAGAAAATATTTGAATATGTATAATTTCAACTATTTCACGTCAAAAAAAAAAAAAATAAATGCTATAAAATGATTGATCGACAAACTAATGAAGCGAAATTAACAAATCTATAAACCTTTTTATTTTTTGTTGCTATACATATGCATGTGCTATTTTGTGTATAGGTAGCTATCAATGTCAATTAATCAAACCATCAATAATTCGATTGAATGTTTTTTTTTTTTTGTATTTTGCGAATTTTTTAAGTGGTAGAAGAGGTAGACAAACTCGATACATTTAATAAACGGTTTTCTCACCCACCTAACACTACAAAAAAAAATAATCTTCAATCAAGTGTTGACCTGGCCATTAAATCTTTGAAATATCAACTCAAACTCAATCATTTATTTCTCTCCAAAATTATTGTAAGATCGAAAGGAGGAATTTGTATATTAGGTAGATGAAAATAAAGAATCAGTTTTTTTTTTTTAAAGATTTTTAGTACCTGTTGGTACAAATACATTCCCACTTTACCAGTAGCACTGTTCACTAGGCCGAGAACATTAAGGAGAGTTCTTAAGAGGGCCCGTCATTATAGGTTGTTTCAGCTTTTAAGCGGATGCAGGTTACGAAACTTTCTTAGTTGTATCTCCCAAGTGAAAGTTTGGCTTGCCTATAATATTCGGGAGCTCATTTCGAATGTTATGATAGCTTCCAGATAGCTTTCAATGACCACGTGTATAATGGTGTCAGATGAAGGCTGACCTCCATTGCTTGGGGTGGGTCAGGTTCGCATTACTCCATCAGTTATGCATTTATATGCATGTGAGTCTTGCAACTCTTTCTAGCGCTTTCCTAGTTGTTTCTGATTCGGTTGTTTTGTGTCATGCAACTGCATCATATAGGTAATGATGGGTCTTACCATCATCACACTTAAGGGTGTTTTTTTTCTAGGTATATAACTTTAAGTTGGCAACACTATTTTAACTGGCGGCCATTTTGTCAGCTGTCAAGTGATTTATTTTTAGTTTGGTTTGGCATATTTCAACATGAATAGACTGACGCCTTAACAGCGCTTCCAAATTGTGCCCAAATGGGCCCAAAACAAAATTGCCGTTGATCCCAATTTTCATAAGCAAATTTTGTTTAGCGATGAAGCTACCTATTGGTTGAATGGAGCGGAGCCTTGGCTAAGAGTGTAAACGAACAAGTTTGTTATTAAATAAAAGCTGACGTTGATCTTGTTTTCAATATTTCAAAAAATATTTTCAAAATCGTTTATGGGAAAGTCGATATATTTGAGCTTAAAGTAGTTGCCGATTGCATTTCTGAATATCGCAATCGGGAGGGAAACATTGAGCCGTGTAAAGCACTTTACATTCGTGTAGTTCAGCTGAATAAAGAATCTCTGTACTTAACAGTACACCTCTGCCCGAAGTTGGGATCAAGGGTAAACTGATGATATCGATTATCGAAGTTCTCAAAGAATCGTTAAAAGTTTTTCACTTTTTGTTTAGTGTTAATTTAAAAAAAAAAACTTAATCCCTGCTTCTTCCAAAACTTTTCAATTTTGAATTAATTAATTCACAAAAAAAAAAAAAATCTTATAAAAACAATAATTTAACATTTTCTTATATGAAGCTATTTTTTTTTTAAGATTTGTTTTCATCTTTTTTTTCCAGGTATGTAAAGATAAGAAGCGAAGATCAAGGACTTTTTGCCTTCTTTTGAAGATCGATGCAAGCAATTGCTAAGTATTAATTCAAATTTATTAAATAACAAATTACTAAATTCTATAAATTTGTATACCAAAATTAATTAGACTTAAAAGTCACTTAATTGAGATGGTTTATAAAGATATTTTACATTTATGTATTGTGTTTTTTTTTTAAGTTTTCTAATTTTTTTAATTATTTTTTTTCCTGATTTAAAAATGTTGTACTTTAGATGTACATAAGGCGTTTTTTTTTTTGTAACCTTAAAAACAATTTACACAAAAAAACGCACTTCTGTTTTGGCAGCACTGATAAATACATGACATTTTAGATGTCAGCTGTTTAAAAAAAGAAAAAAAAAATAGGTATGCATATTTACATATATGTTTACATATTAACGTATAGGAGTTTTACCTATTGCCTTAGACTGTGCGATACCAAGAAGACGGCCGTCAAGCGTGGCTGCATCGACAGTGGGCTGTCATACAAGCAAAGGAAAGCATTCCTCTACAATATCCTTAGTACCCACGCGCTGAATCATCCATGCGTCTGTAAGCTATAGCCAGGGACTGTCGGACATCGAATACCTTCTCCTGGTGACCATGAACGATGATACTTACGTCAGCTTCTGTGCCATCATGTCATGTTACTAAGAAATTCAAACATTCGTATAGGCATATAAATAGAGGGTTTTCCAATAAGAGGTGTTATTTTGATATTCAAAGAAAAATGGCATTTTTTGAGATAAATGATCGGATGTTTATTTCATTATAAAAAGGAAGGTATGCCGTTAATAATGGAACAAAACATCAGCCAAATGGCCGCCACGACCACGCTTGCAGGACCATATCCCTTTCATGAAATTTTCCATAACCAAATCGCAAAGTGGCTGCCCTATGTCCTCGATAGCCTCACGAATTCGACCTTTGAGGTCTTGAATCGACGCTGGGCTGTTGGCGTAGACCTTATCTTTCACGTGGCCCCAAAGGAAGAAGTCGCAAGGTGTTAAATCACAAGATCTCGGTGGCCAATTGTGATCACCTCTTGGAGAGATAACACGGTCCGGAAACTTTTCCCGTAAATGATCGATGGTTTCATTGCTTGTGTGGCACGTAGCGTTGAAAGTAAACGTTGTCCAGATCAATACCATCCAATTCCGGCCATAAAAAATCATTAATCATCTCTCGATAGCGCAATCCATTGACCGTAACTGTTGCTCCAGCCTCATTTTCGAAAAAGTAAGGTCCAATGACCCCGCCGGACTATAAACCGCACCAAACAGTCACGCGTTGAGGATGGAGAGGCTTTTCAACAATAACTCTCGGGTTTTCCGAGCCCCAGATGCGACAGTTTTGCTTGTTGACGTAGACCCGAGGTGGAAATGGGCCTCATCAGTCAAGATGATTTTTCGATGAAATTCCGGATCATTTTCATGCATTTCAAGGACCCAATCAGCAAAGACACGACGTTGTTGATGATCAGCCGGCTTGAGTTCTTGTGTTAACTGAACTTTATAAGCCTTAAGACCCAAGTCTTTATGCAAAATACGGTGTAAAGACGTTTGTGGAATGCCTAATTCCAAAGAACGACGAGGAATGGACAAACCTGGGTTTTCTTCAACACTTTGGGCTACAACAGCAATATTCTCAGTTGTTCTTGAGCGACGTGCACGGGTTTTATTCTTCACATCACTAACTTGTCCCAACAGCTCGAATTTGTCCACCAATTTCTGTATTGCGGTCCGACAAGGTGCTTCACGACGACCCAAAAATGTTTTAGTTTTACGAACCGTCTCTGCCAAATTTTCACCATTTTTATAGTGAATTTTAATAATTTCAATGCGTTGTTGAAGCGTGTATCGTTCCATTTTTATTAATGGCGTAGTTTCTACTTGTCAAATGTCAAAAAATGACAGCTTCAAAAGTGACAGCTACCGAAATAGCGGGCTATTCAAAATAACACCTCTTATTGGAAAACCCTTTGTAATAAGTTGGAGTTGAAGTTTTTGTTTTTAATTGCCAGAATTTGACATTTAATGAATGAACTATTAGTGAATTCATGACATTTGTGAAAAATAATAATAATAACACATTAGCGGGAAATTTAATCGCTGCTATATATTCGGATAAAGCTATTGTTGTTGCTACATTTTACATGCGCATTACTTTTTAAGCGAAAGTCAGCGTGCAAAAAAACACACATATAGTATCTATACTAATTTTTTTTGTTTTGTTTAAATCAATCTATAAAGTAGCATAACATTCGGAATTGTGTATAAGGTATCTTGGTGCCTTGCTCTCTGTAAGGCTATTCTGATTAATAAAGACCTAAAAAAGCATATCCCGACATATGTTTGGATTTTAAGACCTTTTACTTTAAATTTATTTCACACACACCTGATGCTTATTCGTTTGATAACCTTAAGCCCTGTACAACTAGAACTTTTTCCCGCTTAGCGGTAAGTTAGAAAATGCAAATTTTCATCGAAAACCTATAATTAAAATGTGAGACTTCTAACACTAACCTTAAAAATATAATCGAAAACTACCAAAAAATCAAATAAATTTACATACACAAATGCACATGAATACCTATACATACAAATTTACATGCATATAAATCCACATACATACAAATCCACATACATACAAATCTTCGGGAAATTAAAGCCAGATTTCTGCAATAAAATTTGTTTCGAATTTCTGTTGCAATTTGGAATAAATTATGTTAAAATTGAATTAAAAAATTCTTTTCAACCATCTTGGCTATAATTTAATACCTTTAAATCATTTTATACGCTAAATCTTCATTTTTACTTATCAAATGGTATTTTTGTAGGTCAATTTCAAAAATTTCCGATAGACAAATTCTAATAAAAATTCTTTTAAATACCTTGACCCCAATCGACTTGACGCTGAGTGTATTTTCCTAAAAACACGTGGGTCGTATAGGAACTCTCTCATGTGTCTCAAAACGAAGGCAATCATTTTTTTGTTTTATTCTTTATGTACCCAAAAACCCCAAAGCCCATTAACTCATTGAACTTTTCTATTCCTCAAGGACCTATAAGTGCCCATATGTTATTATAAGTCTTGTAAAATAGAACGCGCAGATTTTGAGACATCTTTTTATGACTTTTCCTACATAGGTTAGGTACCTAAGTAAAGAAAAAAAAAATAATTCAAAATTAAAAAAAAACATCCGTTAAACAAAAGCAAATAAAAGAACAACAATAAGTGGGAGAATTGAAGAGGAGAGACCCATCCATCTAGATTAAAAACCAACTTTTTGATGTTGACCGTTCTTCATCTTCATCTTCACACCCTCCAAAAAGGTCATAATTATTTTTATAGATGAATGAAATATAAAAGCGGTGAAAGGTCAAGGCGAGATAATCCATCAGTTGACACTCTAAAACTTAATGTAAAAAAAAAAAAAAAAAAAGTATAACTTCTTCTATAGAAGGGGGAATTGAATTCCGACTAATTATAATCTGACTATACACTCAATTAAATAGAACGTCTCTTGCTGGCTGATGCTGCTGGCACTGCGAAACCGAAAGAGAAACCGAGACCGAGACCGGGAGCCGTATGCTATTGGCCAAACGCTATTAAAACAATGAAACTCTACACTGACCGCAGGCATCAGTCAATTACTTCCAGACATAATAAACCTTTCCTGCCTGCTGCCTATATATCATAGCCTCGTACTTATATGTACTTACATTGTATAAGTTGGTTGGGTTGGTCTGGTCTGGTCTGGTCTGTGGATGGTCGGTGTGCGCGCCTCCTCTCGAAGTGTGTGACTTCTGTGTCCATTTTCTTCCGGCAACAATAGATATAAACTGACTTGAAAGACTTCTTAAAATTCTATAACGCTTTGACACGCAAACACCAAGTATTATAATAGTAGAAGAATTATTATTAGCAACAAGCCAACACCACCATCCACCATCCACCATCCTCCAGCTCCAGCTCCAGGGAACGGAACACAATGTGTCATCATCAATTTGGCCATCAGCACACAAGCACAAGTGTTTCCTCGTTTCTTTTTGTTTTGAAACGTGGTGGACGAACGTGGTTTCTTCTAAAACATTAAGTTATTGCTTCACAATAACGCTGTGTGGAAGAGCCCAGGAGGCTTGAGCTCCCCCTTTATAGTTTTTTTTCCTTCTGATGATGTTGACCACAACACCATGGATGTTGCTTTGGTTTTGGTTGTGGTTTGTTAAGGTAAGGTTGGTTTCATTTCACATTTCATTAAAATCACTAGACTATGTTGAATGGCTTTTTAGATTTGTTCTATGATTAATTAAAAAAACAAAAAAAAAAAAAAAAAAAAAATACTACACCTACTAGGTAATCCTATATGGGGTTGTTGGAGTATTTAACAATTTATAAAGTTGTTTGGGGCTTCGGTTATGAGCACGGGAGTGAACAAAATATTTATAAACTTCTGTTCACGGTTCTTGGTCATTCCATATTTATCAATTAAGTGTAACGTCAATGACCTAGAGCAATAAAATATAAGCGCGCACATTATTTAAGTCTTCCATAAAAAAATAAAACAAAAAAAGGGGTGGTATAGGTGTATATGAAGTAAAAAAAAGAGGGTTCAAGCTGATCGCCCGACAATTCGTTGGGCTAAGAATTTTCGTATACACTTAGTTCACGGTTAGATAAGTTTTATAATGGGTGATTTTTTAAGAGGTTTAGAACTTTTTTTAAAAAAAAAACACAAAAAATTCGAAAAAATGAATGAAATATTTATTTGAATCGATAGTTTGAACCTTGCAATTTAATGTTTAAAGATAATTTCATGCAAATGTTGACCGCGGCTGCGTCTCAGGTAGCCCATCCGCTGAGTCCAATTTTGGCATACTCTTTCACACATATCGGCCGGTATCTCACGAATGAATGCATGGATGTTGGCTTCCAGTGCGTCAATCGAAGCGGGCTTGTCCCTATAGACATTAGCCTTGACATACCCCCACAAAAAATAATCTAATGGTGTCAAATCGCACGATCTAGGCGGCCAATTGACCGGCCCGAAACGTGAAATTAACTGTTCACCAAACTCGCCTCGCAATTGCGCCATTGTTTCGCGTGCTGTGTGGCATGTGGCACCGTCTTGTTGAAACCACATATCATGCAAGTCAAGAACTTCCATTTCGGGCAAAAAAAAGTTTGTTATCATCGCTCGGTAGCGTTCACCATTGACAGTAACGCTGAGATTCGCATCATCTTTGAAGAAATATGGCCCAATAATGCCGCCGGCCCATAAACCGCACCAAACTGGCTTTTTCGGGATGCATTGGTAGCTGTTGCAATGCTTCTGGCTGATCTTCACTCCAAATGCGGCAATTTTGCTTATTTACGTACCCATTCAACCAAAAATGAGCCTCATCGCTGAACACAAGCAGCGCGCGATGAACATTTCGAACCGAGCACGAATTTTGATAGTAAAATTCAATAATTTGCAAGCGTTGTTCATTTGTAAGACGATCCATGGTTAAATTGCAAACCAAACTGAAGCTGTTTGACAGTGACACAAGGTACTAAACACACGTCAGCTGTCAAAACCAGTGTTGCCAAAACCAAACCAGCCAAAAAATCACCCGTTATAAATTACCATTTAGTTTTAAAATGATTTTCGTATATCAAATTGATAATTATGTAAATTCAAAACTTGGAAGCTGATAGAAAAGTTCAGTTAATATAGAGAAAAGAATATTTAAACTTATTTTCAAAGCTTATAAGCTTTAAGGACTTGAAATGGTTTTATTAAACGCCACTAATTATGGTTAAAAATAAATAATTACAAAATAATAAAAAAAAAATACTTAAGATTTGCGTTTTTAAAGGAAAACGGGTGGTTAGCATTTGTAACCACCTTGAATAAAGGAATAAAAAGAGATGGAAGATAACTATCTTTATTTATAGTTTATCAATATGTATTTTAATATTTTAGCCATCTAAAAGCTATAAGTTCAATCAATTTTATGAAAATCAAAAATCTTGAAAACTTTTTTCCTTTACGTGGAGAAGGACGAACGCTGCAAGTGTAGCATGTACAGAAATTCTTTAAGTGTTGCAATTGCAAATTCTTTTCAAATTGATTTTTATTGGTTGGTGAAGGTTGCTTTATAGGCGAAGTGTTAGAAAAATGATTAATTTGTTTTATTTTCACTAGCTTAGCTCTGGGGCATCCAGAACCATTCTTACTACATATTTTGAGAAACGGTCCTACTCTTGTTGCCATACGCTCGATGCTACCATTCCATTCCTTGGTAAATGCTTCTTTCTAAAGAGTATCAAGGAACCCTAATCCTTATAAATTATGTAGATATTAAGCACAGAACAATTAATTAACAATGTGTTTTTGCTTAAAATACGAATAGGACACATAAATTAACAAGGTACCGCTCAAATAGCATTGGAAAACTTCAAATTACCTTTTTTTTATAACTTTATACATAACCCCCAAAAGTAATAGTAGGTAATGCCAAGATTTTAAACTTGGTTTATAGATAAGATCTCGTGCCACTCTGACCAATGTTTTCTTTTTCACATAGGATTGATATATTCATTGAAGTTTTAAGTCAAATCGATAGATGGCGCTAGTACACATAGAAAAGAAGTATTTAAAAGGTGGTTGTCTTTAGTAACCACCCAACCTGAAAGTGTTTAAATCAAATAATATGTGATTTTAATATAAAAACTTCACAAAACGTATAATCATAATTTTGGCCTTCTCCACCCAAATAGTCTCGTCGTAGACGTGTACAACACTCGACATGACCCGATTTCCTAGCCTTCTGCACATGCAGAAAATAAGCATATTTTTTAAATACGGGGCTTCTAAATTTAGTTCGGAACTTGAAATTATCAAAATAAAAAATTGAAATCAAAAATGTTGTTAAGTTTTTGTTTGCAGTTATAAATCTGACGAAATATTAAGAATTTTGACAGCTGACAGTCGAAATTCGAATAATTAAATTAAGACAATTGAACAATGCATCCAGCATTCTCAAATCATTAATTTTACTAAATTTCATACACTGGAAAAATCTAGTGAAAGTTGGTTCACGGAATGCCTGAAGGTTCCATTCCGGGACCTTTGCTATTCATTCCATTTTTCAACAATGTTTGTTGTCTTTTAGAACTTTGATAATTTCTTCATGTCGATGTCGGTTATAAAGGGTGCTTTTTTTTTAGAGGTATAGAACTTTGAAATGGAATAAAACAAAGATGATTTTTTTTTAAATTGACATGAAATTTACTTTATTCGAAAGATAATTTTCTGGCATTATAATTTAAATATGATTTCTGGCATATGAACGCCACGGCTGGTTCGGACGTAGTCTAATCTGGAGGTCCAATTTTCGATGACTTTTTCCAACATTTGTGGCCGTATATCGGCAATAACGCGGCGAATGTTGTCCTCCAAGTGGTCCATCGTTTCGGGCTTATCGGCGTAGACTAGCGACTTCACATATCCCCACAGAAAATATAGTCAAGCGGCGTTAAATCGCACGATCTTGGATGCCAATTCACGGGTCCGTAACGTGAAACTTTGCGGTTACCAAACGTTTCCTTCAAAATCAATTGTGGCATGAGCTGTGTGACATGTTGGACCGCCTCGTTGAAACCACAGCTCCTGCACATCATTGTTGTTCAATTGATGAACGAAAAAGACATTAATCATGGCTCTATAGCGGTCACCGTTCACTGTAACGTTCTGGCCAGCATCGTTTTTTAAAGAAGTACGGACCAATTATTCCACCAAACCATAAAGCACATAAAATTGTCAGTTTTTGTCGATGTAACGGTGTCTCAACATACACTTGAAGATTATCATCACTCCAAATACGGAAGTTTTGTTTATTGACGTATCCATTCAACCACAAGTGAGCTTCAAAGCTAAACAAAATTCGCTTATGAAAATTGGAATTCACGGCAATCTTGTCTTGGGCCCATTTGGGCTCAATTTTGAAGCGTTATTAAGGCGTCAGTCTTGAAATGTTGAAATGCCAAACCAAACTAAAAATAAATCACTTGACAGTTGACAAAATGGCCGCCAATTAAAATAGTGTTGCCAACTTAAAGTTCTATACCTCTAAAAAAAAACACACCCTTTATGTAACAGCTTCATTCCAGATTTAAGATGTGGATGTCCTTTTAAGAAAAAAAAAAACTCTAAAAAGTGTTAAATCAAAATCTATTCAGGTTTTCACTTTTTTTTTAACGTTGTTATTGTATAAATCCTTTGTTTGGCCATGTTTTCAACTGTAACCATTCCTTAGCGTGGATCTGGTTACAAACTATTTCAGTCGTTTAATTAAAAACTGCTTACGGATTAAAGTTGATCCAAACTTCTTTTTCGACAACAACAATTTGCCAAAGTAATGGCAAATTTTACGCACAATTATGTGCTTGTTATAAAATTTGCATATATTCAACACACCACACACCAGTTTCTAAAAAAAAAAAAAAAAAAATATGCAATCCAAAAAAAGATAAACCGTAACCACAACAAATCACAATTCATTGTCTACGCAAAAAAAAGTCTTTGCTCACTTAAATTGAAACTACATTATAGCCTATAATAAAAAAAAAAAGCAACAACATAGTTTTAATTCAAAAAATGCTGTAAGAAAACCGCATAAATCTTATCATAAAACCCTTAGACTCTTATGACATTCAACCTTACAAAATCTCGCACTAAACCAATAAAAAAAGAAGTAAAAACACACCTTCTTAAATGGTTTTTATATTTTATGACCTTTAGCAAAAATAGAAAAGAAAAAAACTGTATACGCATGTAAGATCCATTCATTCATGTGCGTAACTAGATATAGAAGACCTCGAACACAATTGTTTCGGTTTACAAAAAAAAAAAAAAAACCATTCAACTCTTGCATGAGCCAGCGCAAAAAAGTTAAGCCAAGGTAAAACAAACGGAAGGCAGACTATTTTTTTTTTCTTTCCCATGGGTAAATTTGTAAAGTTTGGAAATAAATATGCAAAAAAGTTTCTGATAATAATTATTTCGGTTTTCCTTTGTTTGTTCGGATGAAAAATTATGCTTTGTTCATCATAAGAATCTCCATAAGTTTTAATTTTATATATTTTTAATTTAATTTATCTAAAATGTAAGCGAATTAATCAAAAAACAGTGCAGATAAACCATTCTTACAATCTATTTAATTGTTTTTAAGAATACCTCAAGGTTCCATTCTGGCCCCAATGCTTTTTTTCGTAATTTTATTTCATGATGTTTTTATTTCTGTCAATTTGTCTAGTAACTCCTTTTTGCTATAACTATGACGTCAAGCCTAATTGAAGAAAAAAGCTTCTGAATTCCAAAGTTGTTAGTCTGGGCTTTTACTTAAACTGTCCATGTTCAAAGCTAAATGTCGATTGGAATTTTTTTTTCCTCCGAAAAAATTCATTCCCATGACAAATGTCTGCTTTTCGTCCAGCTCTTCCGAAATAAATTGCATCTGAACAAAATATCCACTAAAATGACATCCAAATACCCCTGAAAAATTTATCCACGACGATATTAATAAATTACGAGGGAAATTTAAGATCATCATTCACATTCAAATGCGGGAATAATTTCCAGAGAATATATTTTCATTTACTCGATCGTCTTTCTCCTCTGTGAGGGCATGTGTCCTATCCATCAAAGATTAACTTATTATGTCAAACAATTAAGCTTAGTTGCGAATCGTGTCGAGCGGCTCGTTTACATAATTAAAACTCAAAACTTCTTGCCTAAGTTTCCCTTGCATGAAAAATCCACAAACCAACAAATCAGTGAAAGAAATTTACACACTTTGACAGCTGATGGTTTGACAGATATCTATCCCTATCGGAAGTGATCTCTAAAGTTATAAAAATTCGCTTAGATTGCTTTCCAATTTCGATATATCGATGTGGCTTACAAATAGTGATCAAATCGTTGTGACTATGTCCGCCCTTCTTGTCGTGTCGTTTTAAATAAAGTTCCAAAAGTTCAACACTAACTCTCTGTTAATTTTGTTTCCGCTTGAAGTCTGTCAATCGATTGAGTTTACTTTCGTATACGCTTTAATTCGTGGATCGTCATCGTGGTCGTGGTCGTGGTTCTCTGCCTTCCTATACACTGCAACACTGAACCCTGAGCTAAACTGTAAATCTTGTGCTTATTTGTTCATGAATTTCAAACTTATTCAAGCTGATCATTCATTTTATTGATCAAGCCAAGTACCTTTACCTATCCGAACCAAAGTACTTTTGTATTTTCTGTTTGTTTTAAATCATAAACCTCCGAATTCGAAAAGCAACATCAAACATGGATTTTTATTTCTTTTTATTTCCTTTCCCCTTTCGTCATTAATCCATTTTTTCTTTCCATTTGTCCATTTGTTTCTTTCTTTTTTGACAATCTCTTTAAACTTTTTTGTTTTTGTTCGTTTTTTTTTTTTTTTTTTTTTTTGTTGAGTACCAGCTGACAACTGAATAGAGTTCTTTGCTGAATGTGGATCGTATTTTGTCTCTCTTCCTGTTTAATTTGTTGTTGTTGTTGTTGCGTGAAAAGCTTTTTGTTCGATGGCCTGTAGCACGTTTTGCCAAAATTTTATTATAAAATATTATATATACGCATACGCATCACCATTCACCACCACACTCCACTACTCTACTCACTGTCAAGTCATACCTATAGATAACACTTGTGCGAAAAAAAGTTCAACCACCTTTAAAGGTTTTTTTTTTTTTTTTTGTTTTTTGTTTCCATATGTTCATCGATATTTTTGAAGTTTATGATATCAGATGGTTAAAAATAAACTTTGAAAGTTCGAACACAATATTATAGCAAAATAAGGCAAGATATAAATTAGGGAAACACAAATGTATGGTCTAAAAATTAATTGCTTTCGGTGTAAATGATTTCGTAAAGCATGCAAAAAATAAAAAAAAAATAAAATAAAATACCTAATCAGCCGGAAAAAAGAACTTCAAGGCCAAAATGCGAACGGGTGTACTCGGTCGGTGTACAGTGGGATATTTTTGGGCAGAAATGAAAACAAAATTAAAAGATTAGAAATATTAGTGCAAAAAAAAAATATATAAATACATTTATTAGCGCGAAATATGGTGTAGAACCAGGGTCTAGTGACTTAGAATTATAATCACTCTTGTGCGCGTGTTATCCGCAGGAATATTAATAAATGCAGTTATTAGCCGTGTTACATTATTTACGGATCTGGATCAGGATCATCTTTTAACACGTAGGTAAAACAACAAAAACTTGGGATCCTGCTCTCTATCTGGATCTTTTTTAAAGATCCGAAAATTAGATCTCACTCTTGCCGGTAGATGGCTTCTCATGATAAGGTAGTGTGAAATGTAGTGTAAAGAAAAAAGACAAAAAATACATGAAAAATAAACCAACGTAAGGAAAATAGATACAGGTATACAACACAGTTGTCACTAAGATCTGTATCGTTTTTTATTCATGGGATGATCCTGATCCAGATGCATAGATAATAAAACACGGCTATTATTAGCCTACCTCTTTAAGCGGATTGAGCTTAAAAATATCCAAAAAGAAAGAAGATGAATATAAGTGCAAGAGACATAAATAAGTAAACACTGCTATTTTAGCTGTTGTTGGAGATTTGAATGGAATTTGATAAAGTGGAGGGAGGAAAGAGAAATATGACAATGAAATATGCCTGATGTGCATGTTTTTGGATCCAGTGAAATGCTGACAGTAAATTCTACAAGCGTTTGTAAATATTCTATATGAAAGTGGATATCTAATTTTCACGGTTCAGCGGGGGGAATATGTATGTTGGAAGAAAAATTACATAAAGCGCAATCTGTTGGTCATATATTTCCTTTTCGTAATGTTGGGGTGTTTTCTAGCTTCTTCAATTGTTTATGTTGCCAATAGCTGCTCTTACAAATGAATTACAGCCGGTCTGCAAAAAAAAATCTAGTTTTAATCGAGGCTCTAGAAAGATATACTTTCATACTAACAAGGGCCTAGCAAGGGTAACTAGTGAAATTCTCTAAGGTCTCGCCAGTGATATAACAATTTACCTATTGTTTGGTAAATCTCAAAATTTGAAAAAAAATTAAGGGTAGATTCCAGTTAATCCCGGTTTAATTTAGGTCGATGATGGGAAACTTAGGACCAATTTTCCAGTGCGAGATTAAACTTAAACCCGAGTTAACTCCTTAAATTTCTTGGGTCTAATCAGTTTTATTCACCGATTTTGTTTAGTCGTTGCGCATGCATTCTCCACCAAAAAACTGCTTCTTCAGTTAACTGTGGGTTAATTTGCTTCTAGAGTTAGCTAATTCTGGTTAAAATAAATTACGCTCTTTTCATTTGTTGCTAATATTTACATACATAGTTCCAACTTCTTAACTATTCTGACCCACTGTGCGCTGGCGCGGCGGATGAAAGAGAGACGACCGACCAACCGACGTGATGGCTAAAGAGGTTTTTTTTTTTTGGGAACTTTGAGTCTTCTTTGGTCCCATATGCTTTTAGGGGACTTTCAGAAACAAGAAACAAGAATAAAAAAAAAAACTTTTTATTGCGTGCTGGTTATAAAATTCAGTTCAAATCGAGTACGAATGGACGAGCAGAGCAGGAAAAATCAGCGCAATATGACACCAACAACAATGAAAATCAAAAACACAAAAAACTTACAAATAGGTATACATACAGATACACACACACACACACACATACATATAGAAGCTTAGATAGGTTCACATTTAATATTCGGTGTTGTCGGTGGGTTGTGAAACTATTTCGTCTGTCCGCAGCCAAATCTCAAGGTTATATTTTAATAGAGCGTCTGTATAGTATGGTAGGTAGGTATAGGCATAGGCTCAGGGGGTCTATCTATGTATATAAAAAATAAATACCTTTGTACTAAGCACATGTATAGCTATAGATTTATGTTTAGATTTTATCTGAAAGTTTCTTTATATTGAGATTTATTTATTTATTTTGTTGTTGTTAATATAGTCTGTGTGTGAGTGTGTTGGTAATAGTTTTCTTATTGTTGTTTTTGTGTTTATTTTTTTTTAGGAGGTGTGGCTCTTGAGGTAGTCAATTTCAAAATTTAGTTTAGCCAGTTTGTCTACAAACAAAATTTTGGGCTTTAATTTATGAAAAATTAATCTTGTTATATAGATGTGACAGAAAACACATTATGCATACCTACATAGATATCTATTAATTATAAATTCAGATTATTTTTTGTTTAAGTTATTTTTTTTTTTTTTTTTTGTTGCTAATTTTCAAAATTGCATGCATGGTGGTTTTCTTTTTAGACAATAATTCGAATACCTACCTAATAGTGATGCCTATACTTACCCCTTTCGTCAAACTAGTATGCAATTAAGTTCAAAGCTGTCTCTCATTTATTTGTAGATACCTACCTATAGACAACAACAACAAAAAAATAATATTTATTAGAAAATGTCTGGAATGTTATGCTAACAACGACATTGAGTTAAGCTTCAACCTTTTATACATAACTGCAGACAGGTTTTTTTAAATATCTATTTTGAAGTAGGTAGGTATATGTAGTAGATATTTATTTAATTAGATTTTTTTGTTTATCAATGTCAATGAACTTAGGTTGGTGTATAGGACAACTATAGAATTTTTTATTAAAGAGATTTTCTAAAAAAAAAAAATAAAATAATTCATAAAACTTCATGAATATCAAACAGGTTGCCGCAAAGGATATTCCACTGTTGGTTTATAGCATATTTACACTCACAACATATCACCTATTAATTTCTCAAGAAAAATTAGAGTTTCTGCGTGTTTTTGGGTGGTGGAATTTAGTGCTGCATTTGATTTAATTGACCAAAAAAATCACATTTTCTTCATATTTTGTTGTATATTTTTGACATTTTCTTTAGAAACGAAGAACTTTGACAAAAATGGCTCCAACAAATTGTGTGTAGCAAAAAAATTGTGTGAGGGCCGGGACTCACGGTAAATATGTGTAAACATCAACGTGCGCGGATCCAAAACGGACTTGCTTTTGCTTGAAGGGGATCTTAAGATTTTTTTCACTGAACGCACCCATCCTAGTATGCAGATCGTAACTTTGCACACCGTAACGTTGCACGACGTAACGTTGCACACGAACGTTCACGTTTTTTTTTTCACTCTACCGCCAGCATAGATGTTTACACATCAAAAACTTGGTATGGACGAATTTTTAAAAAAAGAACTTTTATTCATATTTTTTTGTAAAGGGTGTTTTTTTTAAGACGTGTGGTTTTCAAGAAGAAATAAAACGCATATAATTTAATGTTTATTTAGCTTTATTATAAAGATAAGGGTTTGCCATTATGTTTTAAAAATGATTTCGGGCAAGTGGCCGCCGCGGCTAACTCGAATAAATTCCAGCCGAGAGGCCCAATTTTCGACAGCTATAGTTGCGCGCGATGGCGGATGGACTCCACAGCAGCAAAAGCGTCTTCGGTGCGCACTGTACGGCGTCTCTGAGGATGCGCATTATCCACTAGAGTAAACGTGGTGCAAAACCGATCCATGGTTGCTCGAATTTATGCGATTTTGCGATTATGTCGACCGAATATTGGACGCAGCGCGCAATGCGTAGTAAATTTGCACGATTAGCAAACGTTGTTCAGGAGTAAGTCTGTAAATTATGAAATGGCAAACCAAACTGAGCATAAATCAAGTGAAAGCTGTCAAAAAGAACAACTCCGTAAAAAGTATTGCCAGATTGAAAACCACACGTCTAAAAAAAAACACCCTTTATAATGCAAAACTTTGAGCTATCTCCTATTTTAATACACCGGCCTTCCTTATCAGCAAGTATACTATGGCTATATAGTGAATCTTCAACCGTTCAGTAGCGGTACGACTGTTAAGCTTTTTCCTTGAAAGTAAACCTCGCGGCCGCGAACATCATCTTAACACTTCGAAAACCTGCAAAAAACTGCAAAAAACTGATGAAATTCTTGTAGCATTCTAGAGATTTTTCGGTGATAAACTAAAAGATCGAAGGAAAACCGTAAGAAAACTGGAGCATATGAATCCAAAATAAAGTTGACGATAGACATTGTCAGCAACTACCAACCAATGGGCAGCGTAAGAGGTACCTACATATATCTTTAACGGAACCACACCGGTTTTCATCAATAAGTAGCTAGATACTGAGTCCACATTTTTCATGTCTTTGTGCAGCAAACCCATCCCCCCCCCCACTCCTCATTCGCAAGCATTGTCATTCGTTTCTAAACTTCTAAAGATTTTTTTTATTTTAAGTTGAAGTTCTGACGTCAAACATACATACATACATACATACATACATATACGAGCATGTTCAAAGTCAAAAGAATTTTATGTCAATTTTTCCTTTTCTCTAACTAGGTTTCTAGATCAACACAACTTTGGTTTAGCACTTCAAGTTCTTTTCATTGTATATATCAACTTGAAATTTTGTTTGAATCTCTGCATAAAATACCACTTCAAATATAATATGGGTCATTGATTGATAAGTTTGCTTTAAGTTAGCCGTGATAGCTACTCATTTTAGTGCAATATATAAGACTTAAACCATATAGGTACGGTGCTTAAAACAATATTAAATTATACATTTAAAAGAGGTATAGATACCTGATTGTACAAAATTATATTATTTATCAATCAGGCCTCTTGAAATTGATGTCAATAGCCTCATATCTGTAGGTAGCTTGCACCGCCATCGCTATAATGAAAAGTCAAAAATCTAATGATGCATGAATTGACTGCCGCAATCCAGAAATAAGGTGCTCTAAGATTTGACCTTGAAATAAATGCATTTCAATAATAAACTTTTATTCAGGTTAGGTGGTTACCTTAGATAACCACCTTTTGGTTATTTTTGTATGTGTAGCCAGCGGCACATATCGACTTAATATGATCTATGAAGTATTCTAAGTGAAAACACGTCCACGGTTATGCTTATTTTCGGAAATATAATGAATTTATCTGGTGGTTAGTTGTGGTAACCACCGATACAATAGTAGTTTTTTTTTTTTAGTGGTCCGTTGTTCTATATGATTTATAAAGAACTAATAGTCAGCAGCTTGCACTAACAAAAAAAAAGTTCTTTACTACTATTATTCTAAGGGTGGTTACCACAACTAACCACCTAGTAAATTCAGTAATATTTCCGAAAATAAGCATTACAGTGGATGAGTTTTTACTTGGAATACATAAAGCATTATTCAAAATAGGAAGTGCATGCTCAAATAGTATTAAAAAACTTCAACTTAACTTTTTTAAATATTCATTTTTTAAATGGCATCAGTCAGATTTTGTTATTTCAATTTACTTGGCTTATAGCTTAAATCTTGCCTCACTCTTGGTAATGTTTTTGTTTCACAAAGAATGGACATATTCATTTCAGTTCTGAACCAAATCAATAGATGACGCAGTTGCACATACAAACAATAATCAAAAGGTGGTTAGCCTAACTAACCACCCAACCTGAAAGAGCCAACAATGCTTATTCAAAAAATGAAAGGACTGATGCATCGCCTTGGTTATCGAAATCAACTCCATCCTAATCGATGTCTAGTCGGCCAGACAATACAACAAAAAAAAACAGCAACCACGAATCAAAAAAAAAGTAAAGAAAACAAAATAAATGTTTCTGCAAATAGCCTTCAAAATTATTTTAACAGCTTAAACATTGCAAAAAAAAAAAAACGCAAGAAGAAGAGGAAATTGTATCCAATCATTTATCACAACTGTATGAATGTGTCTTATGTCTTATAGAGCGGGAGCCCCCAATCAAGTTCAAAGAACTACTTAAGGCTATATAATAAATTTTTCTGAACAAAAACCAAGCGCCTCCTAGTGTGTGTTCTCAATCTGGATATTGTATATAGTCTCGTCCTCTTCAGCTGTTTCAATTCTTTTTATTTTTTTTTTCCATCAGTTAAATGCGAGAATGTGAATGAGACAAGATTAATAGTTTATTGACTTCCCCAATATGCGAAAAAAAAAAAAAAAAAAAATCAGAAACAATGTACATATATCTATTTAAAGACTTTGCCTTAAGGCTCAGTCTTGTGGTGGGAACTTTCAACATTAATAATGTCATGTTGTATGTAGTTTAGGTATTTTAAGTTTTTGTTTATTTACAATTTGTGATACTAAGGCAAGTTATGAATTCGCAGCAGAATAAAAACTCAATTTAATTAAAAATGATATCGAGATGCCGAAGAATAGGGGGTCTCAAAGCTTTTTGCGATAGACTTTCTCTTAAAGGTCCAGTGGAAGTCTTAAACGGAGCCATAAGAACAAGTTCGTGCGACTTAATTGTACATTTTATCGTTTGCTCCTCGGCTCGAGTATGAATCTATACAAAGATCTCAGCTTACCAGAATCCAACTTATTTACAACTCCTTCGGTGCAATCCAATCACACTATCCCCATATTCATCATAATTCCTTGGAATACCACCGCACGGCCTGTGTTTTTTTTTTTTTTTTTTTTTTTTTTTTTTTTTTGTCTTTTTGTATGTTTTTTGCAATTTATTTTCAGCAAGGAATTCATTCCTAGAATTTTATATTTGCTTAGGCAGACAAAGACATCACGAAACAAGACAACAATGGTTACATACTCGTTTAGTATATGCAAAAGCAAGCTATACTAGTGTTCTTAAAGGTCTTGGTTTGTTGTTTTTTTTTTTTTTTTTTTTTTTGTGAAAGAAAATTCCTTAGCCCTTCTAGACTCATGGTATTATAGCTGTTAGTCTTTAATGAACCCTCTAAAGCTGTCCTCTAAAAATCGAAATTCCTTCAGAACTTCACTATACAAAAAAAAAAACACCAAGATCGCTTACAATGTATGTGTAATCGGTTTTCTTTTTGATTTTTTTTTTTTTGTATACATAAAAAAAAACATGCGTAAATTGTACGCATACAATTTAAGCAAATAGATTAGCACCATAAAATCAAACAGCTACATGATGGCAGCCCACAGCACAAAGAACGACCAAGTCCGTCATCACCCAGCTGAATCCACCCAGAGGCTCAAGTCTCTCAAGACTATGAATGGCAAACCAAGTAAGCAAGCCAGCAAGCAAAAAAAAAAAAAAACAACCCAAACTTATTAGAATGTTGTTAATATTCCCATGGCGAAGAAGAGGCTTATTTATTTTATTTAGATTTTTCGTTTTGTATTACATGTGCAAATTGCTTAAAAAAAATTAAAAACAGGGTGTTCTTGACTTAATTCAAATTTTGTTGAATTTTTTTTTTTTCTGAAAAAAATATCAGTTGGAAATATAGTTCGTGATTTTACCCAGGTAATACCCATTTGAATAATTATCCGGGTACGCATGTAATGTGGTTATCCCAACTCTCAACGTTAACCAGCGGCTACTCGGGGGTACTCCCTACCCCCAATATTTTGTAACTGGTGGCTCATAAGTTTCACCCGAACTATTGGTTGGAAATAGAGGTCTTGATTTTAACCAGGTAATACCCATTTTGTGCCTATGTAATGTGGGTAATCCCAACTCTCACCATTAGCCGACAGATATCGGGTACCACCCAATGTTGGGTAACGGGTGAGCACATAAGTTCCACCCCTAATACCAGTTGGAAATATAGTTCGTGATTTTAGCCAGGTAATACCCATCTGAATAATTATCCGGGAAACCATGTAATGTGGGTAATCCCAACTCCCAACGTTAACCGGCAGCTAACCGAGTAGCCCCCAATGTTAAACAACAGTCGGACACATAAGTCCCACCTGGAATATATCAGTTGGAAATAGAGCTCTTCATTTTAGCAGGGTAATATACGCATCTGAATAATTATCCGGGAACCCATGTAATGTGGGTAATCCCAACTCTCAGCGCTATCCGATGGATATTGGGTACCACCTAATGGGGGCATAAGTTCTTAATATATGTGGGTATGAAAGCATTCATTCAGAGGGAATTTGTGCGAAACGAAAGGGAAGCATTCTAAGTGACTTGGTGACTCAAATTGGTTAAATATCACAGTAGAACCTACTCCAAAGCTGGCTTCTAGGATGATAAGGTTGTACTCTTCGCTATAGCTAGGTTTTTTTTGGTGCAGTCTGCATAGAAGGGGAGTGGAGGAAGAGATACAACAACGTATAGCCCTCTTCTGATTTTACATGTACAAGTAAACTACTCTTTTCAGTCTCAGTTTTAGTTTGAAACACCCTGTATAATCTATACAAAAAAAATAGCATAATAGTATGTCTTCATGCGAAAGGAAGAGGTATTTGGTGGCTCGCTCGTACGTCGTCGGGTCTGTCGACTCATATGGTTTACCAGTTATGTATGAATACGAGCGGACAATTTATAATTATCGCACTGACTGCACTTGTGGCAAGTTCTTTTTGAACAAGTACTTGAACATGCAAGTCGCAAATCTTTCCAACTCTCATAAAAGCCACAAGGTAATGGCGAAAAAAGGAGCTACATAGCTTTGTGTATAGTACATATATATACATTTATGTATATGCTCGAGGTCAAGGCAAGGTGGAGATAGCTGTCGTGATTTATCATTTACATCCTTTTTAAGTGAGGATAGTTATGGTATATTCATTCGTTTAATATCTATTAATTTGCCCATGAATCAGAAATTATTAATTAAAACGGTTAATTTTCAAATAAACAAAATGTTTAAATAGATACACAGTTGAAGTGGAAATGAAATTCTTATTTGAAAAAGAATAGACCGCCCAATTCTAAATGACAATTCCCCGGGAAATGTTTCCCTTGTCCTTACTCCCTTATTCTAAATAAAAAATTCCCGGGAATTTCTCTCGGGGAATTCGGAATAAGAGTAGGTATTACTACTCCCGAGAGAACACGTCTCCCGGGGAGTTATTTTTATTTATATTTAGAATTGGGCTGATTATATTTATTGACTGGCGTAAAACTGGTTCCATATCAATTTCACATGCCGTAAAATCAAAAATATCCCTTGTGAATAATGTCATTGAAATGTATTCACTATGTATTGAAATTTAAAAAGAAATCATCCTTATTTCACCTTAAAATTTTTTGTTCGCCCGGAATCTTAAAAGAAGTGAAATGATATTACATTCCTCCCGAAATGAATGTTAACAATAAGGGGAATTTTTTATCATGAAATTTCGGCGGGAACTCACAATAGGCGAAAATTGAAATGTGCAAAAAGGAAAGACTTATCACGAAAAATACTGTCGAGGAAGATTTTTTTTTCCTCCGAAAACTTAATTTCCTCCAAATAGATTTATTTCCTCAAAAAAAATATACTTTTCTCCAAAAAATGTATTTCGTACGAAAAAATTATTTAACTCCGAAAAATTTATTCTATTCCGAAAAATTTCATTTACTCCGAATAATTTCATTTACTCCGAAAAAAATTAATTTACTCCGAAAAAATCATTTCTATAGGTACTTCAGTTTATTTTCTTGTTCATCAGTAAGGTAGTAATTAAACATATTTCTTGAAAAGGATGTAGGAAATAATTGTTTCATATTCAAAGGCTTCCACTTGGGTTTGGATGTGTGTGCTCTTAAGCGTTTCACATAGTTGCCTACCGTAGTTATATGGCAAATGAGGTCATTTTGAATCAAATTTTTAAATTTTCAACGATTAGAGCTCTACAAGCCATTTTTCGAACTCATCTTTAAAGGCTTTTTAAAGCTCAGTTCCATATCGGCAGCTTAAGCCCTTCTGCTTTAGAGCTTCGTTATGGTTACTTTGAAGTTTAAATATATGTAGGTCCCTATATCAAAGTCAGGTGGCATCAAGCAGTTTCTTGATGTGGTAAATCCACCGCTTACCACCATTTCTCGACCTCGAACCATCGTCGGTCCCATCTCTGTCATACACCACGTTCGGGGTCAGAATGTTAACTTTTTGTCATGTTAATATCTTTTCTCTCTATGAAAGTTGCTTTAAACTTTTTCCTAGAAGGCATTCATCCTAAAGTTTTAGGCATCAGTGAATAAAAAAAAAAAAAAAAAAAAAAAAACTTCCCAACCACCCTCTTAATCAGTTTCTTTCATTTTAACAACTTAACCATGAATCCATGAAGATGCAAACTATCGTGTTTGTTAAATTTTTAAACCACGATCAACATTCCGCAACATTTAAACAACTCTCCAACTACCACTTCATCATCATGCAAAAGATACGTGCGTATGTTGTAGAATTATCATCATCATCATCATCAACATCAAGACCCCGCTCTGGAAAGACCTCAGACCTCACTCAAAAGGAAACGACAACCAAGACGAAGACGACCAAACAAACAAACATACACGAACACGATCAACATGCAAAAGACAAACTTGTGAATAAAATTTACAAAAAAAAATTATAAAAAAAAAAAAAATCTGAATCAACATGTTTCCCTTCTTCAATATCGCCGGCCGGCATTTTATGATTTACAAAAGACCACGACGAAGAGCAAGGCGAAGAAGTAGCAGTTACAATAAGAAGAAACAATAAAAAACAAACATCAAAACGAAGAAGCAAAGTCTACAACCAGACCACGAATTTGTGCTGCTAACGAACTACCAAACTAAAACCAAAAAAAAAAAAAAAAAAAAAAACCAAATACGAATACGAACCCCGAATCCGAATCCGAACTGTTGAAGAAACACTGCGCCATTCACATTCTCTGAGTCTCAGACCAGCCAGGATACACATTCTCATGATCATCATCAACAACATCAACATCATGATCATCATCAGTGGCTTCCATAGTGTTCTTCAGCTGTTCCTTTATCGTACAGTGGGGCAGAATAGCATACAATTTGGAATATAATAACTTAGATTAAAAAAGTCCTTAAATGAACTTTAAAATTTTGTTTTTTTTTTTTTTTAATTTGAACAAACGCCCACAGAGATGACAAAAAGACACGCCCACTGTGTGATATTAATAACAAACATAATTGAGAAAAAATCAAGTAGGTATAGCCCGCTACGCAGTGAAAGTTCGATATGGAGAGTGTTTTCAGGTAGCAGCTTATAACTCTCTATCGAGTCTGCGGATTTATATGTTTTCCAATTAATTCGCAAGATGATAACAATCTCAGTTGCAGTTGCATTGAAAAATAAAAATAAAAAAATCGAAAATCGAAGACATTCATCGCTGTCAATCATTGAAGAGTGTCAAAAGCTTCGAGATTATGTCTTTAGAAGCCTATAACTTGCGTTCTTCTTAAGGCCTTAAAATTGAGGAGAAAAAAGGCTACGTTTAGTGTGCAAATTGTTCGGCGAAATACATAACAAGAATGACTATGTCCAGAGGTAGAGGTAAAATAAATTCGATTTTAGAATTACTTGTGCAAGTTCCCATTCAAAAATCTGTTAATTGAAAAATTCAAGACGGATCTTCGAGTTTGATTACACATGTAATTCTAATCTAATTACACGTGTATTTCTAATAACATGTGTATTTCTTATTACACGTGTATTTCTTATTACATGTATATTTCTAATTACACGTGTATTTCTTATTACACGTGTATATCTTATTACATGTATATTTCTAATTACACGTGTATTTCTTATTACATGTATATTTCTAATTACACGTGTATTTCTTATTACACGTGTATATCTTATTACATGTATATTTCTAATTACACGTGTATTTCTTATTACATGTATATTTCTAATTACAGGAGTACCTAATTTTATTTACAGCTGTAGTTCTAATTGTACCTGTATTTCTTCCAAATTCACTTGTAATAGATTTATACTACACATATAACACGTAACACGAACACATGTGCAGTTAAACACAGATAACCAAATTATGCCATAAAAACTGCCCACTGTATACATCGTGGGTCTCTCTGTCTGTTTGCCATAGTGGCTACGTATATGGTATTCTACGCGAAAACTTTAAACAGAAAAAAAAAGTAAACTAAAGAATCATCCGCAAAGACCGGATGTGGGGGGTCGTGAACACCACATTTGCAAAAATATTTTTCTCTTCTTATTTTTATATTATTTATAATTTCTGGCAATTCGCACAGAATAACACGAGACGAGACCCGTACAAGAAAAATAAGAATAAGAGAATCAAAGCCCAAGAACACAACAAACCTTCGCCAAACCAACAGCCAACAGAACAAGTAAAGAATGAAAAATTGAGAATCGAGAATAGTGCCTGTGGTGTGGTGTGGTGTGTGGTACTTGGAATTCTTATTTTCAATGTTTTTTTTTTTTTTTTTCATTTTTGCGTTTCCATATTGATGATGGCGTTTTCTTTTTCTGCGTTTGGTTCAAAATTCAACCTCAATGGCTTTTATGAATGCAGATTCAGATTTTTAGTTTTAGTTTTTTTTTTCTTTTTTTTTTTTTTTGATTTTTCTCGGTTTTATGAATTCATAATGGTCCGTCCTACCCAGCGAGTAGTATGTGGAGGTCTCTATTCTTTTTTGCAGTTCTTAATAATGTCTCTCGGCTTGAGTTTTGAGCTAACTCTATCCTTTCATTGATGATTTTGGGATGTGTGTTGCATCCAGAAGGATGATGGAAGCTACTCGTGTATACATAAGTTTTAAATTCAATGAGTGTGTGTTTCTTTTTCCTTCATAAGATTGAATTTAAGGGAGTAGTTTTTTTTTCACCATTGAGCAATTAATCTGCTTGAATAGATTTTATACCACCAGCGGAGTGACGAGGAATGTCTCGTCTTCGTCTTCGTCATCTTCTTATTTTAGTTTTTTTTTTTGATCAACTAATTTGACTAATTAAAACGCGTGTATGTGCTAAATTTGTAGCATAATCATGAAAGAATGTTAAATGTCGGCGGGAATATTTATGTATTTACGATACTTGTTCGAAGAGTTCATAAAATAATTAATGTTCATCAATCGATAGCTTGTTCAAACTAGATTTTGATGAAACGTTGAGCTTAACATTTATATTAAAATGGTTAAACTTGTTCAGGTTTGACTTTATATTTTTATTGTATTTCGATTGTTTGCTTTCTTGTCGTGCTCGTTTAGATATCCCTCACATCCCTATAACAATTGTCAAATGTCAGTTGGTAATTGATACAATTTTTGCACAAATACTGTACATGTCATAAACTCGTTTTTTTCCAGAGATCCTTCTCAAACGCGTTCATTCCTGCACTTGCTCGTTTTCTCACTCGTTCCTTCTCGCAACTGTTCCTGCTCGCACTCGTTCCTTCTGGCACTTGTTCCTTCTGGCACTAGTTCCTTCTCGCACTCGTTCCTTCTCGCACTCGTTCCATCTGGCACTTATTCCATGTCGTACTCGTTACTTCTCGAATTTGTTCCTTCTATAACTTGTTACTTCTGGCACTTTTTCCTTCTGGCACTTGTTCCTTCTGGCTCTTGTTCCTTCTGGCATTTGTTCCTTCTGGCAATTGTTTCTTCTCGCACTTGTTTCTTCTCGCACTTGTTCTCTCTCACTCGGTCTATTTCAAAATCTTTACTTCTTGCACTCGTACCTTCTCTTATCCGTTCCTTCTCGCAATCATTTCTTCTCGAACTGTTTCCTTCTCCCACTAGTCCCTTCTCGCACTCGTTCCTTCTCGCACTCGACCCTTCTCGCACTCGACCCTTCTCGCACTCGTTCCTTCTCGCACTCGTTCCTTCTCCCACTAGTCCCTTCTCGCACTCGTTGCTTCTCGCACTCGTTGCTTCTCGCACTCGTTGCTTCTCGCACTCGTTGCTTCTCGCACTCGTTGCTTCTCGCACTCGTTCCTTCTCGCACTCGTTCCTTCTCGCACTCGTTCCTTCTCGCACTCGTTCCATCTCGGTTCCTATTTATACTCGGTCTTAATCCTAATCGTTCCAATTCCAATTTTCTTGTGAGTTCTATTATTTGACCCTAATATTACTCGTCACTTTTCTATATATATTTTATTGCGACCCATGACTCATCTTTAGTCTTTAACGAAAGCTTGTAAAGTTGTAAATGTTTGCTCCTATTGCATTAAATCTGATTTCGAACAAACAAAAAAATCTATCTCGTTCCGCAGTTTAACAACAAAATCTTTCAACAAACTCTTATTGCGCTTACCTTCAATTTGTCAATTTAAACCCCGCCTCAGCCCTTCTTCAGAAATTGACATGTCTGTGAAAAAAATATTCCATCGTCTCAACACCAAACTACATAATTGTAATCACCCACTTGTCTTCTCGACTGATCTAACACATTCCGAGACGTTTATTTATTTTTTTTTTGTTGAGTTTGCAAACATTAGTCATTCTACTTAAAGTATGTAAAAATGTGGCGCCTAAATGCAAACTAACACTTCATGCCATGCCACACACTCATTGTGCTTCTTCTTCGAATGCAACAAAAACAAAAATTATTAACGTTTCATCCTAGTTTCTAACGAGGATGATGTAAGTTGGAATGTTCCATCGCAAACAACAATTTGCATGGAGGAGATCGAGAAAATAAAGAAACTAAAAAAAAAAAACAAGACCAAAGAAGCCCCCATCATCTCCAAGACTTGACAGCGTAAAAATCACATTTGTTACGTGTTTGAGCAGAAGTTGCCGACGAACGAAGAAACGAATTGTGACTGCGACGAAGACGGCGACGGCGACGGCGATGCGACGTGGCCATGTCGCTGCTCGCTGCGCTTCGCCCTGCCGCCTTCCTTGACATAACGAACTCGACATTTCCCACTGTCACGACAGGAAAGATGGACGGCATCTGTGAACTCTTTTCCGTTCACTTCTCTCTGTCTGAGGGAAATTGCTTCCGGCCGGCACTGGTGGTACTGTGGTGGTGATGCTTGCTGTTCTTGTGGTATGGTGTGGTGGTGGTGGTGGTGGTGGTGGTCTTTAAATGACGTCTCCATCTTGGTTCTTTGTCATTTGTGCTAAATTCACTCTCGTTTTAGCCCTCCCCGCCACTCCTCCTCAACCACTGCCGATACCGTGTGCTCCGCCGCCGCCGCCGGCCGTCTTGATGTCTGATGATGGTTCTTTGGCCAATAAAATGAAGCAATGTGTGAATCCGTAAATCTAATTGAACGGACTGCGACGCACTTAAATTGTTCCGCCGCCGCCACCGCAACCGCAACCGCAACCGTCTTTCCTGTTCGCATCAGTTTGACGGTTTCCTTTGGGTTTATGACGTGTCGTCGTGGTCGTCATTTTCTTCTTGTTCATATATTTCCACAAACTAAATCTGTAATGCAGAAGTTTTTTCCATTTTTCTTTCCCTTAAACGTCACGTCGAGAAGATGGTTTTATTTATAAAGGATTAGTCCCTTGGAGCGTGCGAATTTATCATAACATTTATCATTTTCTTATGTGCAATGCAACAGATTGTTGCAGAAGCGGAAGTAGGCTAACAGTTCACAAGGGTGAATCTTTAATGTTTTCAGAGATGAATGACGCGACGGACGATGTAAAAACATGTGCATCGAGCATAGTCATCATCCGAATGTTTTTTTTTTTTTTAAATGGTTCTCAGGCAAGGAACAAGGTCAATTGAAATACCATTTTTATTTTTGCCGTCAAGGTTGAGCTGTTAGAAGCTTCTGTAACAGCTTTATCGGAAATTAAGAGGTGTTTAGTTCCTGATGATAATAAACTCATCTAGAGTATGAAGTTGTTTCTAGAATTGATCAGAAATGCAAAGGAATCTTCTTATCAATTTCTAGATCATAAGGTACGGGTTGAAAGGTTTTTTTTCGTGTTAATCATCAATTATTGGAGAGGCGACCAGCAGTTTCGGGCCTAGGGTGGAATCGAATTATTCGTTAAAATTCTTCGTAGCACAGAAAGGATATCAATTTGCTTATTCACATATCCACATACGTAGAGATGCGCCTAGCTACTTTGATAATTTGAAACTTTCAAGTGCAAGTAATTATAATCACCCTCACAAATAGCGATTCGTATTATACTGATTTTGAACATCCATGCAATTTAAGTTAATTTGAAAAAAGAAGGCGAAGAGAATTCAAGAAAATATCATACAAGTCATTGGTAAAAATGATAAAAAGAAGCGGTCCAAGTTGGCTTCCTTGTGGAACCCCTGATGAAAACAGCAAAACTACACTTGATGACAATTTGGTGATTGTTAAATTTTGTTTAGAAAATCCATTTAAAAAAAAAAATAGAGTAAAATCTTACACTTTTTTAAATAATTTTTTTATTTTCCCTTTAATGTGAAGAGTGCTTTTTTTAGACGTGTGGGTTTCAAGAAGAAATAAAACGCATATAATTTAATGTTATGGCCAAGAATTCAGCTTTATTATAAAGATAAGGGTTTGCCATTATGTTTTCAAAATGATTTCGGGCAAGTGGCCAGCCGCAGCTGGCTCGAATAAATTCCAGCCGAGAGGCCTAATTTTCGACAGCTCCAATTGTTGCGCGCGATGGCGGATGGACTCATTCGGGTCTTCTTCGATACTCTGCTCCACAGCAGCAATAGCGTCTTCGGTGCGTACTGTACGGCCGGCGTCTCTGAGGATGCGCATTATCCACTAGAGTAAACGAGGTGCGAAACCGATCCATGGTTGCTGGAATGTATTTGATTTTGCGATTATGTCGACCGAATATTGGACGCAGCGCGCCATGCGTCGTGCGAACCCAACCATTATTTTGGTAATAAATTTGCACGATTAGCAAACGTTGTTCAGGAGTAAGTCTATTAATTATGAAATGGCAAACCAAACTGAGCATAAATCAAGTGACAGCTGTCAAAAAGATCAACTCCGAAAAAAGTATTGCCAGATTGAACACCACGCGCTTTATATTGCTTATTTTAAAGCCTTTGTCTTTTTTAACTGGAGTACCTCAGGGATCAATATTAGCACCAATACTATTGTGCTAATACATTAACGATCGTTCTACTGCCCCTACACATGTTTCTCTCAATTAGATTGGCTGAAGATCTCCCTTCCTGGCAAGTATAGTTACCCCTAGAAAAGTTTTATTTTTTTTTTAGTGGTATAGGCTGGGTGTGTTCCCCAGATCCACGTCTAGTAGGGCAGTCCAACGGACTAACTATCACACCACCAATATAATTTAAACAATAACCAAATTAGGTTTGTTACTATTTAATCTCTCTCCTCAACTGACCAAACTTTAGTTCACGGGATAATTTCTTAAGCTGGACACCTCCCAGCTCAAATGCATTAATTGTTTTATTGGATTTGAGCTTCAAAGAATACTTTTTGTCAAAATACAAAACAAATGTAGTTAATGAAGTCACCGTAGTAAGTGTAAGTATTTTCTTCCATACTATTCTTTGGTTTTTCTATAACCGTCATCCACCAACCCATCTCAACTTCAAATATGTCAATTATAAACTTCTGTTTATCGCTGTCCGAAGCTAAGCTGTTTTTATGAAGTTATATGTACATATGAAACTTCTAAAGCATTTAACAACCGGTTAGACACAAAGGTTCCATTTCACTCCTCGTAAGGTCACCATTTTTACGATTACCAATAAAATATTCAACAAAAAAAAAAGAAGAAAAACCTATAAACTTCGGACTTGAAATCTATCAATTGGTTTTATTATCATTCAAATACCGTTAAATATACGCTACTCTTCTCCTCTAGTTTGAAAATACTTCTTTTTTTTTCTATTAAAATCGAAAGAAATCTTTCAGTTCTTTCCCCAATTGACCATCTGATTTGTATAGGTACATACATATATAAACACCGAATGAGATACAGTTGGGTATAATGGGTATCCCCAACTACATTTATTGCATACAAATAAGTCGTATCCTATTAAAGAGCAAGTTAAAAGAACAATTTAAAGCACGTAACTCTTAAAACACTTTAACTCAATTTCCTGTGGCTATGTCACGTAAGATATAGTATCTGTTCTCCCCCTCTATATCTTGGTGTCGCTTTATCCTCCCATCAACTAGCTAACTTTATCTAGGCATATACCTACCTAACTTAACTACTGATGGCTGACTGGCTGCTGCTAAGCTTGGCTTGGCTTGGCTGGACTTTGCACAATTTAAATTTCCCATCGAAAAATCATTTCCCACAGTGCGGCTTTTGAGAAATTCACACTAACTGCCACCGAGTCGCGTCTTCGAGAGACTAGAGACTACCTGTATTATACACTAAAACCACTTTTATGGACAAAATTCTTTATAACTTTTCTTCTTCGACTTTCAGTAAATTTTCTGTGTGAAGTTCTCGATTATGTGGCTATAGAACCACAAAACAGAACTTCACTCATTTCCTATTTGCCAGTTGTTGTTTTTGCTTTCAAGATAATTGACACGCGGTTGGTTTGGTGAAAGAGACAAAAAAAGAATTGTATCAGCTGATTGGAATCACAGTTTTCCAAAAGCCATTCGATTAAGCTATAATTGAAAAGATTCTTGAATTCTTTCCGCATCGTCTTGTATATATGTAAAAATGTGACATAGTGCTGATCAATGCCGGAAGGTAAGTTTATCTTACTTTGTAGAAATGTTGAGTGGATTCAGAAGTTGGCTTTAGAAGGGGTGATAGAGGGGTGGGGGGGGGGGGGGGGGGGGGTCGTAAATGAGAAACTTTGAATGCTGATGCCGTCAATCGCTGAGAGAACATGAAGAGCTTTGGAGAAAGGGGAGCTGAATAATTGATACCGAAATAGATACAATTACTTGCTTAAAAAAGGGGGTATAAAACCCCATTATCAGTAAGGCAACAGACGAAGGGATAAACAGTTCGTCAACAAATTAAACTAAATATTAAGAAAGAAAGAGCGATATATTGAAAAAGTTTCGTTGACTGATCCAACACTCTCACTCCCCCCTCCCACCCCCATCCAATCCGTGCCTGTCAATTTTGCAGGAAAATTTGTCTACATTGTATAAAATCACTACTTTTTTTATATTTTTTTTATCAATTTGGCGACAAAATCTCAACATCATCTAATTCTCACATCTCATATCACACAACCGACCTTAAGTAGGCCAATAAATTTTCTTAACTTCAGAGAACTATCACGCTAAATCGACGACGACAACAATGACGACGACTACGATGAAGATGACCGTCATTATTGTTTGTCTTTTGTCGATGGCAATCAAATTAAGTATAAATTTACCCTGAATCTGGGAATCATCTCGTGCTGTGTTGTGCGAGCCGTGTAGATCAGTGATCACTATCAAAAGCACCGCGCGCCGCCGCCGCCCGCTATACATATATTGACAAAAAGTAAGAAAAAAAAAAAGATCGAAATATTTATAAACTTGAACAAGAGGATAAGAGTGTATATTCAGCAACAACAAAAAAAGAGAAAAAAAAAATAGATTTTTTTCAATGTCGTTCCTTGTTGAGATGAGAGTTTTAGTGGTCAGTTTAGGTTGGAATGGAATTTATGTTTTTTACTGTGTTGGTTCATTTATAGTTTGTGGAATTAATCTCAGAAAAGGAAACTCTTAATAATTGTATCTACCTGATTCCACATCGCACATCTATCCTATACACAATAAATACGAAGGCCAAAAAAGGTCGTTAGCAGGCGAAAACAAATTAAACTTAAAGAAAATACAGAAGTTCTTTAAGTCGGAGTCAGAAGAGGGAAAATCAAATAGTTAAAAATGGTTTTGTTCCGAGGATAGAATTGGTCTTATTTGAAAATGTATTTGGTTAATTCCTTCTGATATTGGCCTTGGCCACCATTTAGCCCAGGAAAAATCTACAAAAAAAAATCCAAGTAAATATTTTTAAACGCAATTGTATGTAAAGGGTTTTCCAATAAGAGGTGTTATTTTGAATAGCCCGCTATTTCGGTAGCTGTCACTTTTGAAGCTGTCATTTTTTTGACATTTGACAAGTAGAAACTACGCCATTAATAAAAATGGAACGATACACGCTTCAACAACGCATTGAAATTATTAAAATTCACTATAAAAATGGTGAAAATTTGGCAGAGACGGTTCGTAAAACTAAAACATTTTTGGGTCGTCGTGAAGCACCTTGTCGGACCGCAATACAGAAATTGGTGGACAAATTCGAGCTGTTGGGACAAGTTAGTGATGTGAAGAATAAAACCCGTGCACGTCGCTCAAGAACAACTGAAGAAAACCCAGGTTTGTCCATTCCTCGTCGTTCTTTGGAATTAGGCATTCCACCGTATTTTGCATAAAGACTTGGGTCTTAAGGCTTATAAAGTTCAGTTAACACAAGTACTCAAGCCGGCTGATCATCAACAACGTCGTGTCTTTGCTGATTGGGTCCTTGAAATGCATGAAAATGATCCGGAATTTCATCGAAAAATCATCTTGACTGATGAGGCCCATTTCCACCTCGGAGGCTACGTCAACAAGCAAAACTGTCGCATCTGGGGCTCGGAAAACCCAAGAGTTATTGTTGAAAAGCCTCTCCATCCTCAACGCGTGACTGTTTGGTGCGGTTTATGGTCCGGCGGGGTCATTGGACCTTACTTTTTCGAAAATGAGGCTGAAGCAACAGTTACGGTCAATGGATTGCGCTATCGAGAGATGATTAATGATTTTTTATGGCCGGAATTGGATGGTATTGATCTGGACAACGTTTACTTTCAACAAGACGGCGCTACGTGCCACACAAGCAATGAAACCATCGATCTTTTACGGGAAAAGTTTCCGGACCGTGTTATCTCTCGAAGAGGTGATCACAATTGGCCACCGAGATCTTGTGATTTAACACCTTGCGACTTCTTCCTTTGGGGCCACGTGAAAGATAAGGCCTACGCCAACAGCCCAGCGTCGATTCAAGACCTCAAAGATGGAATTCGTGAGGCTATCGAGGACATAGGGCAGCCACTTTGCGATTTGGTTATGGAAATTTTCATGAAAAGGATATGGTCCTGTAAGCGTGGTCGTGGCGGCCATTTGGCTGATGTTGTGTTTCATTATTAACGGCATACCTTCCTCTTTGTAATGAAATAAACATCCGAACATTTATCTCAAAAAATGCCATTTTTCTTTGAATATCAAAATAACACCTCTTATTGGAAAACCCTTTATTTTGACATCAGAAATACTGACAAAAAATGTCATTGCCAAATATTTAGTGTGCGCAAGTTGCTCAAGGTCAAATGCGAAAAACATCGGTTCTTAGCAATTAACTTGACCATGTGACTATTTTTGAAGTCACGGATTGCTCGTATAGAAAAAAGTGTTATAATCTTCTTTTTTTTAGAGGTAATCATGATCTAGAAATTGAGAATAATTTATTATTCGACAATTTCCTCAAATCAAACAAACAGTATTTTTGATTTTTTACCAAATAAAGAAAACAATTTTTTTTAACAATTTCTTGCCCCAACTTTTAATTCAGTTCTTTTCGATAATGTCCACTGCTTAGGAGTTATACTGCAAACCAGACATTTTCGTTATTTTATATTTTTTTTTTTGTTTAATGACGATATTTCTAAAAGCTAAGTCGTAGTAAAAAAGTTTCTTAATGTTTTTTTTTTTGTAAAGGATTGCATGATGTAAAAGTATTCCATGAATAGCTATTTCGATAACATTTACCATTATAGATTTAAATATGCTAAAAATCGAAAATATTTGACATTTAACATTGAATTTGAAAAAGACCTAAGAAAAGCATCCATATTCGTGAAGTGCGGCTAAAGAAAAACTCTCTACACGGAATTAAGGCTGTAATTTTTTATACGACAACTGCTATTTTCTACATAATCGAAATGACAATCGAAAATGGTTGAAGAATGGCAACTCTGTTCATAAATTTGATGGAATTTATGTAAAAAAAACTGAGTTAAGCTAAATTTAGCTTTACATTCGGGTATGATATCTGGCAAGATTAGTGGTGCTTAAATGATTTTTTTGTCAGATATCTACGTGGCTTAACAAATTATACCGATCAACTAAGTAAAACATTACACATTCGTGAAGTGCGGCTTAAAAACACAAATCTCTGTAAAATACTCAGTATATCGAATTAGCGTATTTCAATTTAAAAATTTACAATCGCAAATTATTTAAATTCTGTATTAGGGAAATGAGACTTTTACTTCAAAAAAATTACGACAAAGTTGAATTTTGGTTGGTTTTTGGAAACTCCTCGAAGACTATCAATTTGTTTAAGTGAAAAGTATGAAGACTCAAATTGTAGCTTATCGAATTTTGCACAAACAATTTTATAACACTTTTTGTTGTAAGTGCAATAGTTTCGGAGAAATACTTACCCAAACGATCCCAGTATACGTTACACCGCGGTGATACGTGGAAAAAAAGTAGGTACATTTAAAACAAACAAATAATATGGTAACGTTACGCACGTTTTGTATCAAAATTTATTGCTCAAACGAAAAATAAGTATTGCAATATTTTTTTGTGTAAAATTTTACAAGCTAAAATTCGTATCCTCACACTTTTTTGAAAATAAATTGATAGTTTTCGAGATGTTCACAAAATCTGAAAAATTGAGGTTGTAATCAACACTAACACTACGATAATCGCGATATCCAAAAAAGTGGGTTTCGTCATGCCGTTCGTCGGTTTGTGCGTCGCGTCGGCGTGCGTCGACGTCGGTGCGACTGTGCGTCCACTGTAATTTAAGCTAGAGCCTAAACGGCTGGACTGATTTGCTTCAAATTTGGTACAGAGCATTTTTATGTGATTCCCTAGAGGAAAAATTCGTATTTTTGTTTTAGCTCATCGAGAACGGTTAGCTGCGATACAAATATTTTGGTTTTTTTTCAAAATTTTCTCGAAAACGGCTCTAACGATTTGATTAAATGTTGTACCTGCAATAACGAAGTCAAGTATAAAAAAAACTGCGTTTCAGATTTTTCTCAAAAAATTCACATAACGGAATTAGGTATTTCAAGTTTTTTGAGAAAATGGTCTTATTTTTGGGTTATTCGCGTATATTTTTATCATGGTTAGACCGATTTTCTTATAATTTTGGAATCTGATGCTTCTCAATAGTTTAAACAATACTGCAAATAAATTTTTTTTTAAAAACATTTTGTATAAACAACAAAAAAAAATCAAACAAAAAATCAATTTTCTAGTGCTTTTGACTCTTTTAATATTAACTTGTTGAAGTATATACATCATGCATCTTCCATGTTGAGTTACACACAGTATTTAACCACAAGAGCAAGTTCGTGCAATCAAGTCGTGCATATTTTTTTTAATATCTTTAGTTCAACCTCGAAGACGATTATGCAAATGTAGGATAAAAAAAGACTATCGTTTCCAGACTGATAATGTATTGATAATATTTGCCCACACTTAGTCCGGATGCGCCCCACTCGACCAGACCAGACCAGACCAGACTAAATGGTTGGTTTATCTGGTTGATATAATCTGACGTTGAAAAAAGGGCCGATATATCACGTTTTAACATTGTGTTCTTCTTCACTTTAGCTTGAAGTTAATAAGTAAGATTGATTGTATTAAAAAATTGTGTTCAGCGATGAGGCTCATTTTTGGTTGAATGGGTACGTAAATAAGCAAAATTGCCGCATTTGGAGTGAAGATCAGCCAGAAGCATTGCAACAGCTACCAATGCATCCCGAAAAAGCCACTGTTTGGTGCGGTTTATGGGCCGGCGGCATTATTGGGCCATATTTCTTCAAAGATGATGCGAATCTCAGCGTTACTGTCAATGGTGAACGCTACTGAGCGATGATAACAAACTTTTTTTTGCCCGAAATGGAAGTTCTTGACTTGCATGATATGTGGTTTCAACAAGACGGTGCACCATGCCACACAGCACGCGAAACAATGGCGCAATTGCGAGGCGAGTTTGGTGAACAGTTAATTTCACGTTTCGGGCCAGTCAATTGGCCGCCTAGATCGTGCGATTTGACACCATTAGATTATTTTTTGTGGGGGTATGTCAAGGCTAATGTCTATAGGGACAAGCCCGCTTCGATTGACGCACTGGAAGCCAACATCCATGCATTCATTCGTGAGATACCGGCCGAAATGTGTGAAAGAGTATGCCAAAATTGGACTCAGCGGATGGGCTACCTGAGACGCAGCCGCGGTCAACATTTGCATGAAATTATCTTTAAACATTAAATTGCAAGGTTCAAACTATCGATTCAAATAAATATTTCATTCATTTTTTCGAATTTTGTGTGTTTTTTTTTTAAAAAAAGTTCTAAACCTCTTAAAAAATCACCCATTATATAATTGTAGGTAGGAACATATTGTATATACGTTGAACTAGCCATAAGCTGTTGTCGTTTATTTTTTTAATTTGAAGAACCATACAAATGAAACCACTTTCAATTTTTTATGCCATAAGTTTAAATACGAAAACAAATGAAATTAAAAAAAAACGTCCCAAAAAAAATAAATTTCGTTCCTTGAGTTTTCGTGATTTTTAGGTTTTCGGCATTTTGTTTGTTTGTATTTGGATTTTCGGAATTTTTCTTAATAATTATTACAAACTTAAAATTGTTGGGTAGTAGAGTTAGTGAAGTGGAAATTTGATGCACTTTTGCTTGAAATAATCGTTGGTTTATTATTATAAAGGGTGTTTTTTTAAGACGTGTGGTTTTCAAAAAGAAATACAACGCATATAATTTAATGTTATGGCCAAGAATTTAGCTTTTTTTTTAAAGATAAGGGTTTGCCATTATGTTTTAAATATGATTTTGGGCAAGTGGCTGCCGCGGCTGGATCGAATAAATTCCAGCCGAGAGGCCCAATTTTCGACAGCTCCAATTGTTGAGCGCTATGGCGGATGGACTCATTCGGGTCTTCTTCGATACTCTGCTCGACAGCAGCAATAGCGTCTTCGGTGCACACTGTACGGCGTCTCTGAGGGTGCGCATTATCCACTAGAGTAAACGTGGTGCGAAACCGATCCATGGTTGCTCGAATTAATGCGATTTTGCGATTATGTCGACCGAATTTTTGCAAACGTTGTTCAGGAGTAAGTCTATTAATTATGAAATGGCAAACCAAATTGAGCATAAGTCAAGTGACAGCTGTCAAAAAGACCAACTCCGAAGAAAGGATTGCCAGATTGAAATCCACACGTCTAAATAAAAACACCCTTTATTATTTCTTTTCATATTATCCACTGACTAATAATGTCATAATATCTGTCTAATTGTATCTAGTTATCAAGTTTTATGAAAGATAATAATATTTACACGAAACGAAGATTTAGTGTAAATCAAGAATTACTCCAAGTGGAGGAGAATTTAAATGATTTTTTTTTTTATTAAATGCAGAAGCTTCCTAATTAATAAAATTCTTTAAAAAAAAAAAAATTATTATTCATGTTTTTTTTTTTTTTTAATTTCTATTTTAAATTTTTATATTTTTTCAGGTTTGTGCCGAACAAAAATGCCAAGAAGAAGTCGTTCTGCTTGCACTTATTTATATGGATAGATTTCTATCAACAAAATCAGTTCTAAAAAGTCACCTACAAATCTTAGCTGCTGCCTGCCTATTATTAGCATCAAAATTACGCGAACCAAGTTGTCGAGCGTTGTCAGCTGATTTATTAGTATACTATACTGATAATAGTATAATTAAACATGATTTGATCGTAAGTATACTTAATTACATATATGTACCTAGTCTAAAACAATTTATTTTATAAGAAGAAAATAAAATAAAAAGAAAATATGATCAATTTTCGAAATTAATAAATAATACAGTGGGACAATTTGTATTTAAAAATAGGAAAAATATTGATAAAGAGCTTTTCAATAAGTACTTTATTAAACCAAAATACCATACAGTGGGACAAAATGTATTGAAAAGTAGGGTAAATATTGATAATGAGCCTTAAAGCTTTCCAATAGGGTGTTCATAAAACCAAAAAATTTGTTTTTCCTTATATTCTCATGATCTACAGGTAGATTATTTGTTTGTATTTCATACTAATAAATCGAATCGATAATTCTTTTTGAATTAAAAATTACAGGCCCAAAATTTTATTCTAATTTAAAAGCAATTCAATTAAATTTTCTTAATTTTTAACACTTTAACCAGTAGGTACCGTAGTAAAACAATTTTCCTTCATAATGTCAATTTTTGAAATAAAAAAAAAAAAACAAAAAAAAAAAAAACCGCCTGCCCCTCATAATAAACGGCTAACAACGGCGACATAGATGTTACACATCTATTAACTTGTGATTGTTATTATTAAATGTGATGCCATGACATTTGAAAAAACATTTGACATTTGACAAAATTGGTGGTTATAAGCAACTGACGCATACATTTCATAGAATTGTTTACTGCTGCAATCATAATATTCATAAATCCGTGCACCTATTTGACACATGTAGAAGAATGTCGCTGCAATTGGATTAAGTGTTTCCCTGCTTGAGGGTGACAAAGCCTGCAAACATAGCATAACGCAAAACTATGTTTATAAATAAGAATACAATCACTTGTGAATCGCAGTGAAATATTAATATTAGTTAAATTATAGTTTACTCTTGGTTTGGACCAAAATATTTATAAAAGAACATAGATGAGCACAAGAAAATTGAGCTCTGGCATACAATGAATAGTACAATAGTACTAATCAAGAGTAGGGGAGAGTGGGTACGAACGTAACGGTGGGTCGGTTGTAACATTCAATTTTTTCGAAAAACTAGAACTGTGTGCGTTCATTTTTTAATGCACAATTCTTTGCAATTAGGCCCTTAATGCACCCACAAAAATCCAAAAGTCAGTACAGTCGAATGTACCAACAATAGCCAAAAATGTGAAATTTTAGTGAAAACGTAATTTTTTTGGTCTTGAGTTTTTTCATAATTTTTCTTGAAAAAAATAAACAATTCATTGAATTGATGCGACGTTACCGTGATCCAATATTTCTAAAGTCGAATAGATTCAATATTTTTACGATAGGCATACCGGTTTCTTCTTACTTTGATTTTTAATATAAAAAAGCATGGGGTGGACTGTTGTAACAATTTTCGTGTGGACGTTTGTAACATAATACAAGCACAAATAACTGTATAATTATTTGTGTTACAACCATCCACACACAGTTTTTGGTCACTTTGTTTGTTCTTGTTCAACAGCTGAAGATAGAGATCAAAATAGTTTTTTTTTTTAATAAATTCCAAATAATGTTATACTACATAAATCCATTTATTATCAGCACTGAATAAGATTGCCTTTTTATTGGCATTCATTTATTTTATAATAATACATAATTAATTTATAGTATTGGCTTAGAATTTAATTCTAAGTCAAACCACCATTTTAGATTTTTTCTTCATATATTTATATGGTGTTACGACCGTCCTTTCAGCGTGTTACAATCGACACACCGAAAAGGACGATTGTAACATTTGACCTTGTCTTCATTTTCAAGTCATACATTTAAATCAAAGACAAAGCTGGAAACCAAAGAAGTATTTAACGGTAGCTAAATGTTCATTCAATAATATGCACTATGTTTCATTTTGATATGTTTATTGGTTATCAAATTACGGCACGAAATGTCAAAAATGTTACTTTCGTACCCACTCTCCCCTACTCGATGAGTCTCCATTTTTGAAAGACTTTTAGGTTCCAGAAGAAGTGTTAGTAGAAGCCCAGGTTTAATGTAGTAAGTTAGAAACGTCTCCTATCTCAGACCTTCATTTAGTGACTTTTATGACCAGAAAACTGAATTCCAAACAAAACTGTTATAAATTGGCATGTTACTTCCTATTTGGAATCACTTTGAAATGATGTGGAGAACGTTTATATCCGAACCGGCTAATACCTGATTTCCTTTCTGTACCTGAAATTGTTTCAAAAAAAACTAATTACAAAGTCTTTGCATCCCAATATTATGACACCAAATTCATTGTTCTCGTTCCCTATAGTTACGCCATTTTTATAACAAATCCGCAAGGCGAATCAGCACTAGTCCAGCAGGGAATGTTGTATACAGCCTTATTCCTAATTGGATATCGATCATAATACTTTTTTGCTGTGTCTATTTTTTTTTTTAAATCGCGTAGTATATTTCTTTGTATTTTGTTTTTTTTTTTTTTGGTACATATTTTATGGATGTGACTGATAGATAGCTGTAAGGTATATACTTTTAATTAATAACAACGATTTAACGATATATTTAAGTGTTTATTTATTGCCATCAAATAGTTGAGAATTAATATCAAATTCAACCATATAAAGCTTATAATTGGTATACAAGTACATACGAACCAGCACGTCCGTCGCGTCGTGTGTCCCTCGTCGTCGTCGTCGTTTCACAATCCGGTGTTATTTGGTGTGCCAAAGATGATAATGAAGTCCAGAGTCTTTCTAGCTAGTATCTTAGAGAGGAAAAACGAAAAAAATAAAAAAAAACTTTTAATAAAATATCTCAATCAATTACTTCGCCGCCTTGTCTAGCTACACGCACCGCACCGTCCTGCGTTCATGCGTCCTTACGTCTGTCGCTTTGGCGCTGCCGGCGGCGCAGGCGAAGTATACTATTCACGGCAGTGAGCAACTATTTCAAATTGCAAATATGTTGATGGTGCGTTTTTAAGTGATCTAGCATAGCAAGTTCCATGTTGGCAGTAATACACTCCCCGTTCTGTCCTTATAAGGATACGAACAAAAACAGGGATGTTATAGATTAATAGTTAAAGCTCAAACATTTCTATCGAATTTAGCACTCTTACGAATGAAGGTGGCAAATGTTGACACACGTGTTGGAAATCTAAAAAAGTCATTTTGTGACGGGCACAACCAATATATATTTAATCTGCTTTTATGGTTAGATCACAGGCGTTTGAAAATGGGCGTGTTGGTAGGCGGGAATTTAGTTTGCTAAGTTTCTTTATTTTTTCTTTATCGTAAAGGGTTTTCCAATAAGAGGTGTTATTTTGATATTCAAAGAAAAATGGCATTTTTTTAGATAAATGATCGGATGTTTATTTCATTATAAAGAGGAAGGTATGCCGTTAATAATGGAACACAACATCAGCCAAATGGCCGCCACGACCACGCTTACAGGACCATATCCTTTTCATGAAATTTTCCATAACCAAATCGCAAAGTGGCTGCCCTATGTCCTCGATAGCCTCACGAATTCCAGCTGGGCTGTTGGCGTAGACCTTATCTTTCACGTGGCCCCAAAGGAAGAAGTCGCAAGGTGTTAAATCACAAGATCTCGGTGGCCAATTGTGATCACCTCTTCGAGAGATAACACGGTCCGGAAACTTTTCCCGTAAAAGATCGATGGTTTCATTGCTTGTGTGGCACGTAGCGCCGTCTTGTTGAAAGTAAACGTTGTCCAGATCAATACCATCCAATTCCGGCCATAAAAAATCATTAATCATCTCTCGATAGCGCAATCCATTGACCGTAACTGTTGCTCCAGCCTCATTTTCGAAAAAGTAAGGTCCAATGACCCCGCCGGACCATAAACCGCACCAAACAGTCACGCGTTGAGGATGGAGAGGCTTTTCAACAATAACTCTTGGGTTTTCCGAGTCCCAGATGCGACAGTTTTGCTTGTTGACGTAGCCTCCGAGGTGAAAATGGGCCTCATCAGTCAAGCTGATTTTTCGATGAAATTCCGGATCATTTTCATGCATTTCAAGGACCCAATCAGCAAAGACACGACGGTGTTGATGATCAGCCGGCTTGAGTTCTTGTGTTAACTGAACTTTATAAGCCTTAAGACCCAAGTCTTTATGCAAAATACGGTGTAATGACGTTTGTGGAATGCCTAATTCCAAAGAACGACGAGGAATGGACAAACCTGGGTTTTCTTCATCTTCAACACTTTGGGCTACAATAATATTCTCAGTTGTTCTTGAGCGATGTGCACGGGTTTTATTCTTCACATCACTTACTTGTCCCAACAGCTCGAATTTGTCCACCAATTTCTGTATTGCGGTCCGACAAGGTGCTTCACGACGACCCAAAAATGTTTTAGTTTTACGAACCGTCTCTGCCAAATTTTCACCATTTTTATAGTGAATTTTAATAATTTCAATGCGTTGTTGAAGCGTGTATCGTTCCATTTTTATTAATGGCGTAGTTTCTACTTGTCAGATGTCAAAAAATGACAGCTTCAAAAGTGACAGCTACCGAAATAGCGGGCTATTCAAAATAACACCTCTTATTGGAAAACCCTTTACTTGGAAATGTCATCCTATTCCCTGGAATAGTTTAATGGATTATAAAGATTTGACACAACTTCGACAGAAGCTCTAGCACAAGTTGGTTGAAAAGCAGATGACCAGATGACGTGTGAAATAAGTTGGTAACCGCATTTATATTAGAAATACCGTTGTAAACGAAAAATTTAAGAAGTAGAAACATTATAAATGTATTTTTCTGTTCAAATATATTTTAATCTTACCCTCTAAAGTGACAATTGTCAAAACAAAAATAATTTAATTCAATATAGTGTACTGCAAAAACATACGCCCTTCATCGACTTTTTATAAAATTTTTGCTTTAATGAATTACATTTTTTTTTTTTAATAATCGTATAACATCACTGTCGATCAGCAGTGATTATTCTTTTTCTTGTTCACCTTTTTGAAATGGTTGCGCAGCAAAATAATCGCAACCAGACAAAAAGACGTTTGTTCGGTTCCCATGATCGTTTAATGCTCGCACGATCACCTCCGCTCTACTCGGTCTGTCGATCTTCCATCCGTCCTCGTCGTGGCCGTTCGTGGTGAATTCCTTAAAGGAGTCCAGTCTAGTCCAGTCCAGTTTTTTTTTTTTTTTTAATTTTTTGTCGATCATTTGTGTTTGTTGGTGGTACTTTCTGGCTGTATTTTGCCAGTGGCGGCTGGTGGCTAGATCATGCCTCACACTACCACTCTGCGGGTCTGTCTATTTACCCATTCATGTGCATTATAGAATATGCAAGAAGGAAGCCGACCAACCGACGACGACTGAACGACCGCCGCCGCGCCGCTCGAAGGCAACGTCCGAGTCTTAAGATAAATGATGGAGCTTGTGGTCTGTGGAGTCTTGGTTTTGGGCTTTTTGTATTGCAAATATACAATATCCCGCCACCCTTTTCCCCCCATATAGACTTACGACCCTTCTCCAGCTAGCAGACAAATGCATTGTTTTGCAAGGTCGTTTGTTCTTTTTCCAGGTAATCTAGACAAACGATCGTACATGATCGTGTATAGTGTGGTGGGGGGGTTCTGTTTTTATTATTTTTTGTCCGAGACTTAATCTGGGGGAGCTGCGATGGGAGAGATTTTTGCTTCCTTTTCCAAACGAGACTATGGGGTTCTTTGTGAAGCAGTCATCACCATAATAAACTTTTGTTGCTGGAAATATAGTTAACTTATAGTTTCAAGACTATACGATCGTTGGAGACATAAGCAAGTCAAGTCTCTCTCTCTCTTAAGTTGATTTTATGATCTCGTAGGGATTTTTGTCTTTTACCACAAAAAAAAAAGAAAGAGAATTTTTTTTTGTGCAAGGACGTGTTGATTGTTTTTTGATGACAGAATTTTTGCAACCGAAAAAGGAAATACAATGACAAACAGAAATGAACAACAAAAATTACAAAAAAAAAAAAAAAACAATCAATTTCAATAAATCGAGATCAGAATTGGAATTTAAATTGGCACGTTTTGACAAGGACACATTGGTACAGACACAGGTATAATTATCAATAATAGTCTAGGAGGTGATGTTGCATTTTGGGTATTGAGTTAAACATCAATTAAATCGGTGAATCGAGAAGAACAGTAAACGCTCCATTGCGTAAGGTCTCTCTGGTTGAATATATGTAATGTTTAGTAAATTTTGTGAAATATTCAGTTATATTGGCAAATCCCTTGTATTAAGGTAGCATAAAGGATATACCAGATGCCTAATATGTTTTTTTCTTGCTGTAAAATATTGGATTCATGTAAAAATTCGAAGTCGTCAAAACTAACACTACGATGATCGAGAAGGCCAAAAAAGTGGGTTACGTCATACCGCCCTTCGTCTGTGCTCCGTGCGTCGACAGTTATTTGGCCTATTAGAGTCTAAATAGGTGTACCAACTTGCTTCAAATTTGGTAAAAATTATTTTTACGTAATTCACTGGCAGGGCAATTCAAACATTTGTTTTAGCTTAGCTCCACTATAGAACTTATAGCTGCCAGTCATAGCTTTTGCTTCTTTCAATTTTTTTCGAAAACAACTCAAACGATTCTGATTATAGTTCGTAGCTGTAATAACCAAATTGATTGTAAGAAAACTTCCTTTCAGGGTTTTTGGATAAAAAAATCACATAACGGAAATAGCCATTCCACGTTTTTTGAGAAAAAATGGTGTCATTTAAGGTTTTTCGCGTATATATTTTTAATCATTTGACCGATATTTTTATAACTTTGCAATCTAGTAGGTACATACTCATAAATAGTTAACCAAAATTGCATTTAAAAATTAAAAAAAAAAACACTTTTTCAATAATTTCTCGTTAAAGGTTCCATAATATAGTTAGCCATTAGCATGCATCTTCAATGTATAACGGTATCTTAAACAAAATTTATCTACTAAAAGATCTCCACGCGAAAAACATAAAGCTTTAGATACATTTTTGTTACATCTCAATACTATACTAATTTTCACACAGATTCAACTAAAAAAAATTCACTAAATAAAAAAGTATTCTCTTAATTGTTTTGCTATATTAAAATTAAACTTTGAAAGGACCAGGGGCATTTTGGGTCTTTTTTTAAATAAAATGGAAAATGGTGTTTTGGTGCATTTTATAAAAAAAAGTATTTAAAATGGAAAACAAATTATTTAAAAAAAATGGCAACACTTGATAAAAATTGAATACTGATTTTTTCACAATTATAATTCTCTTTTATTTCGCATTCAATCAAGAATTAATAGACGTAGTGAATACTAAAACGAATTTAGAACTTAATTTTTAAAATTGTGAAAAAAATCAATATTCAATTTTTTGTTTTTTTTTTACCATTTTTGAGTTTGAAAGTAATTTTTTCAAAAACTCTATTATTAGAAATAAGTTTATTTAAAAATCAAACAAAAGAGTAGACATCTGGCTTTTAAATAAGGTAAAACACTTTTTAGTAAGTGTTGCCATTTTTTTTAAATATATTTTTTTTTTCATTTTAAATACTTTTTTTTTAATAATACGGCAAAACACCACTTTCGCGCTCAATTTCAATTAAGCTGCCATATATTGAAATAAACTAGTCTCCATAAGCTTACATATGACATAAGTTTCATCACTGTTGAGTAGAGCCCATACATGTTTGCCCATGGTCTTTTGAATCGAATTTTCTGGTTACTCCTTCAAATGTAAAAGTGTCTTTGTTTTTTTGAAAACATGTACTTATTCAGAGGTATAGTTAACTTTTCCGGTGAAAAAAATTCCAACAGTTAGCTATAATATCGCAAAAAAAAAAGACTTGTGAAAGTGGTGGGCTCAAACAAGTGACGCGCAGTGTAACTACACATTGAGGCCTAACGGTCATCATGAACGAAAAAATATACATTTTTCAAAATAACAATTTTTTTTAATGACAAGACTAGATAAATGCCAATTTATAACAGTTATAACAGTTGTTCACCCTAAAAAGTAGGTGTTTGGGTGAAGGGCCCTGGCAATGTAAGGTCGCATAAACATTAGTTACTTTTATAAACAAAACTGTTATATACATTGGCACATGTCTTACAATAAACAATGGGACGAGACTAGAGACATGGGAATTTATAAAATTTATAACAGTTTTTCGCCATTAAAAGTTGGACTGCATTAACGCGCTTCGCGCGACTTGAAAAAAAAATTTGTATGCCTGAAGTATGCCCACCGGAGGAGGGCCCTGCCCCTGCGGGGCCACATAAACAGTACTCTTATAAACCAAAATTGTTAAAATTGGTATGGGTAGAGTTACTTCCTAAACAATGTTGGCTAGGACACGATATACAAGGTAATTCCACTATTCGACCTTTAATAAGGAGTTTTTATTTTTCAACACCTTCATTTTAATTTCTAGCTGATTAATTTCATTTATGAAAAAAAAATCAAGGTTCCTTTTCCAAATCACACATTATTTCAATGAAATTCCATGAGAAATTTATTTATTTGGTTTATCCTGCTGCAACACACATATATAAAAAAAAAAAAAATTCTGAAGGATTTTTTCCAAGAATTTTCATTGCTTTGCCGCCAACGACACACCGAATATTTACTTTAAGATACAGATATACCACACAAGCGCTGATGAGATGATGATGATGACAAAAAAAAGAAAGGAAACAAAAAAACAAAAAAACAAAAAAACCTCATTATATCTGTATGGTGGTGGTATCCTGTGTGATGTGGGAACAAAATAAAGACTCAAATGCATTTCGTCAATATGTAATACACTTAAATACATATACCTAACTCGTCGTATATATATTATTATGAGATAAGATGTCCATTTCGAAGTGAAAAGTGCAATTACGGGTCATTTAATGTCCTCACTCGAATAACTAACACACAAAAAATTAAAAAAAAAAAAAAAAAAAAAAGAAAGTATCACGCTGTTGCTGCTGCTGCTGCTGCTGCTGCTGATGCTGATGCTTGCGTGATATGTGCTCTCACACTCTCATCAATGAAAAGAAGTCAAAAGGACGATCTTTGACAGCAATTCCTTCAACTCATCCAAATCCAACGATATAGGAATGTCATAAAAAAAAATATTCATCGGAATCTTTTTTATCATTGATAAAAAATACCCATAACTAACGGTAAATCTGTCCTCTATCTAATAAATTTCTGGAATGCTATTTAGTAAAAATCAAAAACTATACCTGAGTTGATGGAAGGATTCTTTACATTTTTGTAAAAAAAAAAAAAAAAAAAAAAAAAAAAAAAAAACCAATTGATAATTTATTTTTTTTTTTGGTAGATATTCTTCTGCAAATGACAGAAAAAAAGTATCTAGAGGAAAAAATAAATAACATCCGACAGAATCACACAACAAAATTCCTAGAAGGACCAGCAGTTTGTTTTTATTCTAAATACATACCAATATACGAGTATCTGAAAAAACCCAAACAACAAAAAAAAAAAAATTACTTTCATCCTTGCGCCATCGCCGCGCCGCACCGCGCCGTGCCGCCTTCTATAATAGTTGAATTGCTCAATTTGTTTGTTCCTTTTGGCACTTAGATATCCTTTGATTTTGGAAAGCCATAAAAGTGGGATTATTTTTTAAGAATACATATAAGAGTAGAGTAGTAGGTAGATATGTGCCTGCCAAATAAGCAAATATTGAATCAGATTGAAGAACAAAAATCAGTTTAAGGGATAATATAATGAATGAGTGGGACACTCGCACTCGTATATAACGTTCTATACGTAATATTGTTACCCTTTGGACTAGTCGTGCTAGTCGTGAGAATCTTAACGAGAATTCTAAGTTCTTAGCACTATACAATACATACCTACTATAAATCTTGTTCTAGCAATCTGTTTCTTCGATTTCGAATTTTGTATGCCTCCGTTTTCACGTCTATCAAGTTAGCACTACACTTAAAAAAAAAAAAAAAATAAGTACACAGTAAATAAGTTGTGGAAAGAAAAAATTTAAAAAAAAATGTTGGCGTAGTTTTTATAAAGGGTCCGCCAAATAACTTTTTTTTTTAAATGGCGCAGAACATCGAGTGTAGCTTCGGCTGTGTGGCACGTAGCACCGTCCTGTTGAAACCAAATGTTGCCAATATCCTCCTCTTCAATTTTTGTGAACAAAAATTCGTATGGCCCGATAACGATCGCCATTGACTGTAACGGCCACTCCTTGCTCATTTTCGAAAAATGGCCCAATTATGCCTCTGGACCAAAATCCGCACCAAACAGTGACTCGTTTTGGGTGTATCAGCTTTTCAATGTATGAGTGCGGGTTTTCTGTGCCCCAAATGCGACAATTTTGCTTGTTTACTATCCGCCAAGATCAAAATGAGCTTCATCTGAAAAGATGATTTTTTTGGCAAAATCGGCATCTTCTCTAAGTCGATCACAGGCCCACTTAGCGAAGCGTATACACAACCATATTCGTTCAGCGGAAGGATAAAACCAATTATCTGTCAAATCAGACATGAGCTAAGTGTTACCAGTCACGAAATAAGCACTAGTTGAAAAAAAAAAACGTTAGATGGCGGACCCTTTATCTTGATTCCTCAAGCGATTTGCATGCTGTGATTGTTGAATTTGAAAAGGCATTCGATCGGCAACCGCGAAATCTGATATGGTGTTGACCCTTAGGAAACGAAGAGTTTCGGAAATTTACGTGCGGATAACCATGGATATGTACGAGCAAGTCAAATCAAAGGTTAGATTCACTTGCAAGAGTCACCGAAAATTTCCCAATCGAAGTTCGTGCACACCAAGGAAGCGTTTTGAGTCCTTTGCTCTTTATAATAGTTCTTGATTATCTACTTGAAGATAAGGTGAGGAACTCGAAAGTGAATCAGTTATTCTTCGCTGACGATGGATCAATCATAAGTGAAGATTCTATATCCTTGCAACGAGCACTTGATGTATGAGTGGACATTTTGGAGGGGAATGGGTATCTTTTAAGTGTATTCTGGACATTTTTTTGAACGGAACAGTGTTTCCCAAGAGCGAAAAGTTTAAATGCCTTGGATCTATAATCAATAACGAAGCATCTTGTGATGGCGACATCAACCATCACGAAAGCGTAGGTATGAAATGGTGTGAGAACTCTGCCATCTTCTATGACCAAAAAATGCCCCTCTACATACAAGCAGTATGAGAGCAATTTGACGACAACTGAGATGACAGCATTAGTGAAAAAGCTCGATTGAATTAGAAGTAAAAAGATCTGAAGAAGCCTTCTAGTCAAAAATACCATCGTGAATAAAATACAGCCCGACAAACTCAGCTGGTACTGTCATGTACTAAGGAGAGACGCTGGAGAACCCCGTCCAAAAAGCATTATCATACAACGTTCCGGTACAGTTCAGGCGAAAGATAGGCAGGCCCAAGAACTCCTGGAAAAAAAACAAATGCAACAACAGCAGCATGCAGTTGGCCTCAGACATTGAACAATCCATAACTGTTCAACCCGACGGACGAACCCCACAAGCAGATCAGTAGGTTAAGTGAAGAAAGTTTTGATCCCATTTGAGATCATAACATCGTCGTAAAAGAAGTAGAAGTTATGTGCTTATGCATATAGTATTTTGAATAAATCTTTTATTTGTTTAATGATAGCATTTTAAGACGTTAATCTTTAAGATACATTTTAGTTACAGAGTTATTAGTAGAAGCATGTCGATGGATTTTTTGAAATTTCAATCAATTGTTTGTTTTAAAATTCTCTAAAACTAACCTAAGCGTCTATCCTATTGAATAAACACTAAAACATTGATTTTTTTTATTTTATTATTTAAAAGGAGGGTCGCAGCAATAAGTGTGAAGTTTTTTCAAAATTTTAAATTTTTCATTAGCTTTTTAATATAAAAGGTCCGCCATCTAACGTTTTCTTTTTCAACTAGTGCTTATTTCGTGAATGGTAACACTTAGCTCATGTCTGATTTGACAGATAATTAGTTTTATCCTTCCGCTGAACGAATATGGTTGTGTATACGCTTCGCTAAGTGGGCCTGCGATCGACTTAGAGAAGATGCCGATTTTGCCAACAAAATCATCTTTTCAGATGAAGCTCGTTTTGATCTTGGCGGGTAGTAAACAAGCAAAATTGTCGCATTTGGGGCACAAAAAACCCGCACCCGCATACATTGAAAAGCTGATACAGCCAAAACGAGTCACTGTTTGGTGCGGATTTTGGTCCAGAGGCATAATTGGGCCATTTTTCGAAAATGAGCAAGGAGTGGCCGTTACAGTCAATGGCGATCGTTATCGGGCCATGTTGAACGAATTTTCGTTCACAAAAATTGAAGAGGAGGATATTGGCAACATTTGGTTTCAACAGGATGTGCCATTTTCAAAAAAAAAAAAGAAGTAATTTGGCACACCCTTTATGTAATGAACCGAATTCATATTTCGCTGAAACACCCCTCTAATATGACCTTTTTTGTAACGTCATAATAATATACTTGTACCCAAATGTAATGAAATACTTGGCATTTATTTTAAAACCTAAACCTTAATTATCCGATTATTTGAACTCAAGCTATATAGTTTTTTTTGTTAACCAAATCAACATTTTTTCAAGATTTTTACTTTTTTGAGGTGAAAATTCAAATTCAGTGCCACTAGCGCCTCTATTGTTTCATTAAACTCTTTAAGACCTTTTGGCAATTATGCAGAAGAGACTCGGACACATAGCTGTGTAGTATATTGTTTTTTTTTTTTTTTTAATTTTTTAACTTTTCATCAACTTCTGAATTTTGAATGCCAAGAATCGAATCGAATCGAATCGAATCGAATTTATTTTTCATTTACACACCGTTTTGACTATGATTTGTTTTATATTCGGCTGTGAATTTTGAATTAAGCCTGATATTTTAGCTCGATTTTAAAACCTAAATCTAGAAGATCTGATTATTATTAGAATTCAGGTTCATATCGACGTTTTTTTCAAGGTTTTAAATTTTTAAATACATTTTTTTTTGTGTTAAAAATAATAAGACCATGACAATTTTGTAGAAATGGACTAGGAAGGATATACCCAATATTATATTTCGAAATTCTGAAAATTTTCGCGATCTTTTGCATTTTAAAAAGCATAAATCAAATTGATTGTGGATGCAGACACATCCCCTCTCCTCTAGTATGAATATTTATCATCATCATCGTCGGCTCGACAACCGGGGTCCGGTCCTGGCCTCCTTCAACAAGTCTTTCCACCCATCCCGGTCTCGAGCCGCCGCCATCCAGTTGCGCACCCCAAGGCTCCGGGCGTCCTGGTCTACGCCATCTCTCCAGCGCAAGCATGGTCTACCACGCTGTCGTCTACCATAGAATGTACCACAAAGAACTTTCCGAGCAGGTTCCTCTTCGCTCATGCGAGCTAGGTGCCCTGCCCACCGGAGTCTACCGAGCTTAGTTTTTGTCACGATATCTGCTTCAAGGTAGATTGCGTACAATTCATGGTTGTACCGTCTCCGGAATCGTCCTTTCTCACATATGGGGCCAACAATTCTCCTTAAGACTTTTCTCTCGAACGCGGCTAAGAGGTCGGAGTGCCTTTTGCTAAGCACCCAAGTCTCGGATCCATATGTGAGTACTGGCAGGATCATGGTCCTGTACAGCAGCAGTTTTGAAGTTATGGTGAGATTTCTGGATTTGAAGAGCTTTGACAGACTATAGTAGGCTCTGTTGGATTTGAGGGGCCCCCCCCGTTTTTCTTCTTCTATATTGTTATCGGCTGCTACTATTGACCCAAGGTATTTAAAGGATTGCACCACTTCAAATTCGTGCTCCGCTACCTTGATTGTTTGACCAACTGTTCCTCTCGCATTCGATTCCACCATGTACTTTGTTTTACCTTCACTAATGTGCAGCCCCAGATTTTGTGCCGCCTTCTCGATCTGGATGAAGGAATCATGTACAGCTTGCTCGGTTCTTCCGATGATGTCGATGCGTAAGCCAGTATCTGGCTGGACCTGTTGACGATGGTCCCTCTTGTTGCCGTGCCAGAGTCACGGATTGCTTTCTCCAACGCCAGGTTGAAGAGGAGGTAGGCCAAACCATCCCCTTGTCGGAGTCCATTAAAGATGTTGATTGGTTTGGATAGCAATCCGGCTATTTTTACTTGGCTTGTTACGTTGGTCATGGTCAACCTACATAGTCGTGTCAATTTATTTGGGATGCCGAATTCTCTCATGGCTTTGTTAAGTTCTACCCTGGCTATGCTATCGTAGGCGGCCTTAAAGTCTATAAACAGGTGGTATGTTGGGATGTTAAATTCTAGACATTTTTCCATCGCCTGCCTAAGGGTAAAGATCTGATCAGTTGTTGATTTGATTTGCCTGGAATGAAACCACACTGATATTGTCCGATGATGGTTTTAGCATATGGGGTTATCCGGTCTTGTAGGATAGAGGAGAGTATCTTATAGGCGGTACTCAACAACGTGATACCTCTATAATTGCTGCACGTTGTGACATCTCCCTTCTTATGTATGGGGCAAATTATACCTTTTCGCCAGTCTTCTGGAATTTCTTCATGCTCCCACACGTGCACTATAATCTCATGAATTGCTTGACGTAAAGCTGACCAACCGTGTTGAAATAGTTCGGCTGGTATACCATCGGCTCCCGGGGCTTTTTTTTTCCTTAGCCGGCCTATAGCCTTCTCAACCTCTTCTATGCTTGGTGGCGGCAACGTAGGGTACTCTTCTTGAAGTAGTGGAGCCTCCACTTCTGCAGTGAGCTGACCATTTAGCAATTCATTGAAGTACACTTCCCATCGCTCCAGTATGCTTTGAGGATCGGTGATCAGATTTCCCTCTCCGTCCTTGCAGTATGTGCAGCGTGGTGTGTACTGCGTCATGTTTCGGACGGATTGGTAGAACTTCCGCGCCTGGTGCGGACCTCGCTCTCGGCTTTTCTCTATTTCACAGATTATGTTCTTCTCCCAGGCTGATTTTTTCTGTCTGTGAAGCCGTTTTTCAATTCTTCTGAACTCTTTATATTCGTTTTCGCGTGCCCGCGTTCTATGAGATTGTTGCATTGCTCGGTACGCAACATTCTTACGTTCAGTCGCTAGCTTGCATTCATCATCAAATCATGAATATTTATGAAACCCACAAATATTTGTATACCTACCGAATATGTAGTCTGACATTTCACCATCATTTAAGAGCCTTTATCTTAAAAATCCCACAATTAGAACTCGATTTATAGAAATTGTAAGCCAAGTTTATCGATTGTTTTCGCAGATTTTGTATAATTTATTTGTTTTTTAATGTCTTATGATTGTATAACTCCTCTCAACTAATATGATGTGACGTTACTTCCGTCATGGAAGGGACTTACATACGTCTCGGTCGATTTATCTTGTTAAAATCGCCATCCTCGAACCCTCGTTAAGAAGCTTTACTTTAAAAATAATTTTTATAGAAACAAAATTATTTCTTGTACGATAGGTATTAAGCCTGTTTAAGCCTGGTAGTTGTTAAATTTCATGCCTATCACTTAGGTACATGAATGTAAAACGTAGTTCTAAAATAAAGTTTCTTGGAAAATTTATATTTTCTGCATAAGTTCCAAGAATAAAAGATTAAATAGGTGATAAATTTACTCGTTTGACTTATTTTTAATCGAGATACGAAAGAAACAACATTGACGCAGCCGCATAATCTGGATGTTTTATGAACCGAATCCTGACCACAAAGATGTTAGAATAGCGCAATTTTTAAACTTAATGTCCAACTTGATGGCAAGCAGCTGAAAATAACTTGGTCGAGGAGAGCATATTCTTCATTATTTCAACATGTATGTGCCTGGATGTATGGAATCTCAGTACTACTATCTTAAAACCACCCGAAGATAGAACCCAATATACTGCGCTAACCAAATATATACATATAAGAAATAAGTCATCTAAATGTCATACAGGACATAAAGTTATGAGATATATGTAGCATTTCACAGGAAATGGTAACAATCCGTGAAATTTTTAAACATTATTTTTCGAGATTAAAAATTAAGCATAACCCTACATGATGGATGGTTTCTATTTGCTACCCTCTAGTTTAACTGATTGAATTTTTTGAAAAATATTTCTCAGTTGTTAAAAAAAAAAAAATTGGCATTTGATTCCGTACACATTTTCGCATCTGTTGTTTGTCTCAATATGAAAATAATAATTTTTAGATTCCGTTGGTGATGGCTTAAATGATTTATTATTTGAAGTACATATATAATTAATCAGCACAAAACATAACTTCTGCCAACTTCTCCTATTCATAAAAAATTAATTGTCCCGGTGCGATTTTTTTCCACTAGCTCCTGAAAAATGTGTGTGTTTTTGGTTCGAAGCATAGCAACTAATTTATACTATACCACCGGAATAGTCAAAAAAGCTCAATTATTGTGATTAAATTGTTCAGCCATATAAAGACAAGATTATTAATATTTAAATAGTTTTTCAAAGTCATTGAAAAATTATTCTTTTTTTGAAAATTCCATAAATGAGGTGCTAAGATCCTAATCTCGATAAAAAAAAACCTTTAACAATTCATTAAAAAATCACATAGGAATAGACAATTATTGATACTACATAATTTGTCATGACCATTCAGATGGTATACTCGTTTTATGAACATCCCACTTATCGCCTGCTAACATCCTATAATTGTGTTCTTGAAAAAATTTAAAAAGTTGACAAAAACTGCCAAAGGCTGTTCAACTACTGAAAATGATTGACCTTTTTTTGTTCATTTACTAATTTTTCAGATGGTATACTTCTTTTTTGAATATCCCACAAACGAAGTCCTAACAACCCCTAATGGTGATTCCGAAGAAAAATTACAAACATTGATCAAAAAATCGCATAGGACTAAGCAATTATTGAAATGACATGACTTTTCATGACCATTCACATATTATACTTTTTTTTTTTGAATATCCCACAAATGAGGTGCACACATCCTCTAATGGTGATTTCGAAAAAAAAACTTTAAAAATTCATTAAAAAATCAAATAAGAATAAACATTTAATGATACTACATGACCATTCAGATGGTATACTCGTTTTATGAACATCCCACTTTTCACCTGCTAACATCCTATAATTGTGTTCTTGAAAAAAATTAAAAAGTTGACAAAAAGTGCCAAAGCCTGTTCAATTACTGAAAATTATCGACCTTTTATGTACATTTACTAATTTTTCAGATGGCATACTTCTTTTTTGAATATCCCACAAATGAGGTGCCAACATCCTCAAATGATTTCCTTGCACAAAATTTGCTAAAAGCTGTTAAATTACTGTTAATAATTAATCTTTTATGACTATTAAAAGACTTTCAGATGGTATCTACTCCTTTTTCGAATATCCCATAAATGAAGTACTAAAATCTTCTAATGGTGTCCTTGAACAAAAAAAAATAAACTTTGAAAATTAATTAAAAATTCGCATAGGGCTAAACAGTTACTGAAACTACTTGACTTTTTATGACCATTCAGATGGTAGGTATACCTCTTGTTCGAATATCCCAGAAGTAAGGTTTTGTAGCAACCTCTACAACCCTGAATAAAACTTAAAAAAAAATCATAAAAAAAAATCCAAGGGACTAAATATATTATTTTCTACTAAAAAGTGGGTGGAATCACTCAGGCAGCTAATAAAGGTGAATTATCAAGTGCAACAAATAGAGGGTTTTTGAGAATTCGATCCATTCGTGTTAAAAATTTCGAATTATTCCGAAACACCCTTTAAAATATTAAATTAATATTATTATTGCAACAAAACTAAAAATCGCGTATATATATTTTATTTTAAAGATTATATAAAGATTGTGTGTGATCGGTAATTGTTACCCAACAACAACAGTGGTGTTGTATATAGATGCGGCCTACAAAAATCATGTCACATAATTCATTTCCTTTGTTTCCACCGGAACAGTCTTGTTAACCAAAAACTTTAACATAGATTCAGCACAGATACGAGACCAATGCGCGCGATTGGTGTTTCTTTTCCATTTATGAATTATTCATTCATCGATAAGTAATTAATTAAATAAAATATAAAAAGAAGTAACGCATAGAAATAATAATGTCTTGTTGTTGTTGTTTTTTTTTTTTTTTGTTTTTGTTGCCAAGCGACGAACAAAAGCTAAATTAAAGTGCGTAACCGCCGCCGCACAGTGGCCCGTATTGACTTTTTTGGTTGCAAAAATCATATCTCTTAAACGAATAAAGATATCGCCAAAATTTTTTTTTGGTTTTGAAGGAAATTTCCAAGGCTATATAGTTTGTAAATTTTAAGAAAAAAAATTTACAGGGTGTTTCAGAATCTGCTGCTGAAGTAAGAAGTTTTTGTTAAGGTGGCTAACTAATATAATATAATATAATATAATAATTATAATATTCTAAAAAGGTCGAAAGTCAATTTATGAAGTAATTTGAGTGTAATCTAAGTGAAACAGTGGGGAAAGAAGAAAACAAACCAATTTGAGTGAAACAGTGGGGAAGAAAATCAGTTTTTGTTTTTTTTTATTAACTGATTTTTATTTTTTTTTATAAGGGAGTAAATTTGTAAAGTACTTTATTGATAGATTAGAATTCAAAAAGTAGAAAAACAAAATAAAAGGAACAAAAATTTACATACAAACATTAAATTTCTTGGAAACTATCATCTTAGTCCGGGGTAATGCGTAATAAACTTATAACAGATCTTTTTGGTTTCTTACATGCCTTAAGGAAGAAATAAGTGGATCGAATGAGATTGCTAGCATGTTAACTAGGTCTTTATTCTGCCGAATTCTTGAAACTTTGCACGTATTTTGATATCTGTATTTCTTGTAGTCTGTACTTTTGGACTCCTGGGCTTCTTCTGACAATTCTCCAAGTGGTAGTGATTGGTATTCGATGATATTTTGACTATGAACCAAAATTTTATGAAGAGTAGGTGTGAGTTGATTTTCAGGGTACTTTTGTTTCAATAACTGCGGTTTTTTTGGTGTACTCTCCAAATTTAACTGTACTCACTACTTCCCTGCTATTCAAAACATTAAGTATTGTTTTGATCCTGGTTATAACCTCTTTATTGACTCCAGTAATACGAGCGGTTGCCTCAGATTGATCAAAAATCTCCTTGAAGTGTTTCCATAATTGCTATTTCCAAATCCTTGCTTTGGTTTATCTACATCAAGTCCAAGCTTATTTGTGCGGTTTTGATATGGAGGGATGAAGAAAGCCATTCCTCATTTTTTTTATGAAATATAATCTCGATCTATGGGCTGCGACCCATTTTGTATTAATGTTGTAATAAAAGCTTTTTAATTTTGCTTCATTTTCCGGTAAATTTTCACCGGATAGTTTTTATTCACTTATTACGGCAAACAAGAACTCTTCAAGACTTTCATCTTTGACAAAAAGTTGAAACAAAATATTGAATGTTATATTCATTTTTAATAATTTTTCCTTATACGACTGCTACTCTTCAAGTTTTCAATGATAATTTCATCCCAATGTTTCATCTTTTTATACCATTAAACTAAATACCTACACTAAAAATATTCAATTTTATGAAATCTTAATAAGGTAATCTGCTTACCTATAAGATTTAAATCTTTAAACAAAATTCTAATCCAGTTAAAAACTCTTATCCATCAAACTACCTGACAATAATAATTAATCATACCCGAAGTCAAAAACATTCATACTTAAAAGTTTTATTAGAGGTCACAAGAAATAAGCTATAAAACCGTTTTAAAAAACTTAGGTAGGTTTTTCCTTCTAAATTACAAAACCATTTTATTTCAAACCAACACTCATACCTGCAAAACAGAGACAAAATATTTTCCATAATTTTTTTTCTGCACCTGACAAAAAAAAAATCAGAAAAAATTACTGACTTCATTAAATCAAATGGCTCTAGCTCAGCTCTATGCAACTTTATGCAGCTGAGTTTTTGGTTTTATATGAAGAGATATATAAGGATTTACTATCCGTCGAGCTTGGCTTGATTATGTTTGAACCTTTTTTTTCTACTCAGTGTAAAGTCGAAAAAGCGTGCAAAAATGGGTGTTTTAAAAAAACATTAATTTTAGGAGTTTAAAAAAATTTATCATTTTTTTTTTTCATTTCTGATTATAGCAATTAACACAAATATTAAGTAAAAATAACAAACAAAAATTTTATTTACACCTTTTTCCTAGTTTTTACACTCAAAATTAAAAAAAAAAATTTAAAACAATTCTTTTTTTCTAACCATAAAAAATTGTCAACTTTGACTCGCTCTACAAGTCAAACCATTCATACAAATTAAATAATTTTTTCGATTACTAAAGGTCCAAACATTTGTTAATTCAAAAAAAGTAAAAGTTTTGCATTATAAACCCACCCGAAAAATGAATTTCGCAAGCACTTTTGCTTAAACGGGCCACTGTGCGCCGCCGATGTGTCCGAAATTTCAAGGTTTTCTTTTTACCTCCAACTGACCACCGAGACTGACACCACCAGCGAGTGTCTTATAACTACCGATATTCCTTGAATATTTCGCCAGCCTTTTGTTTGTCTGTCATAAAGTTTAAATAAATTTTATTTTTTTTTATTTAACCGACTTCACACTTCGCCACAATTTACGCACTATTTTTTTGTTTTCTTATTCTGGGACTCAGGTAGGTTTTGAATTCGTTTTGCGTGGAATTTAAGCTTTGCCTTTGAATTTGAGCGGATTTTGTTGTCTATGATAGCTGAGCTGAGCTGAGATGCTATTGGTTTATGGGGAAAGCGCGTAGCGTATGGTATATTGTCGGCAAATGGGTGTTTGAAATAAACGTGACCATCGGCAAATTGTCAATTTTTTTTTTTTTTTTAACACATTGACCAAGGCTATCTGCACTACATTGGTATCTACCTAGGTATATAAATATATGCGCCTACCGACACGTAATGAGGAGGATTTGAAAGTCCCGCAGTGATGTTTAACATGGTCATAATAATTAATAGGCTATACAAAATTTTAATCATTTTGACATGAGTATTTATATGCATAAATTTGGCGGAAATGATTTTTTTTTTCTAAATACAAAATTAAGAAAATATGAAATTTTAACAAAATTAATAGCTCCGGTCAAATATTAAAGAATTAACACATTCTCTATAAGGGTAGCTCTGGCCTCTTATCTTAGCCGTTCAGATTTGGCAGAAAATTGTAGGTCCCCTTCGTTCCTGCTGACTAACAACTAACAACACACAAACAGGAATGTTTGAGAATTTTAAGTAAAGGGTTTTTTCAACAGGGACGCTACAAAAGTAGAGCAACAGGGACAGCAAACGACGCCATATTTCTTGCCGCTTTTTTGACATTTCTCTTCAGTAAGGTTTGCCATTTTATGATGGAAAGATATACGAGCCAACAACGAGTCGAAATTATTAAAATTTAGGACCGAAATTCGGAGAAAAATCATCTTCAGCGATGAGGCTCATTTCTGGCTGAATGGCTTCGTCAATAAACAAAATATACGGTATTGGTCAGGCAGCAATTCACACGTACTCCATTAGTCATCATTGCATCCCGAAAAAATTACGGTTTGGTGTGGTTTATGGGCCGGCGGCGTCATTGGGCCGTACTTCTTCCGTGATGATCAAGACCGGCACGTTACTGTGAATGGGGATCGCTACCGTTGAATGATAACCGAATATTTTTGGCCCCAATTGGATGATATGGACTTGGAGGACATGTGGTTTCAACAGGACGGCGCCACAAGCTACACAGCGAATGTCACAATCAATTTATTGGAAACCAAGTTTGGAGAACGTGTTACCTCACGAAATGGTCCAGTCGCTTGGCCGGTCGTGCGATTTGACGCCGTTAGACTATTTCCTGTGGGGCTACGTCAATTCTATGGTCTATGCCAACAAGCCAGCGACGATTGATGAACTTCGTACGAATATCGAACGTGAAACTGCAGCAGTATCGGCCGATTTATGTTTGAAAACCGTCGAAAATTGGGTTCAGCGTCTGGACTTCTGCAAGCGTGCCCGTGGTGGCCATGCAAAAGAAATCGAGTTCCGTACATAATGGCATCGAACGTACTTTCACAGGAATAAAGAATTTCATTGATATTCAAAACAGTTTTTGTTTTATTTAAAAAAAACTTTTGTAGCGCTCTTATTGAAAAACCCGATAATGAGGTTCTCGTTCTGTCCGAACTATCTCGCCAGCAATTTATTTATATTTTCTTCATTTGACTTAGAAAGTTCTGAAAAGTATCGAGACACAAATAATGCATACCAGGGCTAATTGCAGCTAGTTTGGTCGCGACAGCCATTTTTTGCAATCCTACCTCCCAGACTATAATACAAGTCCCAGAGGCAAACTAGATTCATGTGGATTACTACCAGCCAGCGCCACCCACTCACGTTTATATTGACCTTGGCATCTTCAAAAGAATCTTAACTTTAAAAATGACTCGATTTATTACCTATAGCACCTCATGTTGAATTTTTATTATATTTTGCAAAAAAAAAAATCTCATGCAAATGTGATAAATGCTTCTTTTTTTTTTAAGAAAAGCTACCTCGAAAAAATTCCCCTAAAAATAAATTAATATTGATTGATGCAAATCTATAAATTAACAAGAATTATGAATTACATTCTCTCAATATTATGTACCTCCACCTCCATATTATTTGATTTTTGAACTTTTATTCTTATTTATTGAGAAGTATCTAATATTATTCTGAGATACAAATTGTTTGAAAGTGTTCATAAAAAAACATTTTATTGTAACATTAAAATGATATAATAATCGGTGTTTTTTTTTTCTTGTTTGTTCAATAGGCGTATTACCGCACATATAAATGTGTTAATTCATGATATACACAGCAAAAACACACACAAAATCATCATACAAATAATAATAATAATTTAAATTATTATTCTTTGGTCAATTTGTTGTATGTATATGTATAGATATGTGATGGGGGCGAGAGAGAATGCTAAATAATTTAATCATTTCTGAATAAAATTTCACAAACATTAAAAAAATACTCGTAGCAATCAAAATGCACTTTGGAATATTGTCAGATGACGTCTTGTTATTGCTGCTTTGATTTATTTACTGGGCCGATATCATGGTGTTTTATTGCTTTATTTATTGCAATAATTATTAAATTTTTTTTGTTGAATTATAAATATGACTGATTAGAAAACTAAAATAAAAAAAAAAACAACACAAATGAATTCTGTATCAAGTGGAAGTGTTTATTTAAAAAAAATATCCATTTCTGTCATTCATAAGGTGTGACAAAAAGCGAGGGCGTGTTGGATGGGTCGAGACATGAAAATAATCGTGTAGAAGGGGGTCGGTCTATCCACCCGCGTTAAACCGGGAGGGGCAATTTCTAAAAAAAATGTACTTAAAACAGACAAAAATTATTAAAATCCACGGCAACACTTACAATGCCATGCTATACCTATTTGTAGCGCCATAAATCTCTCCTTTTATTTTAATTCCAAATAAAGTTGTTTTAGTGAGCAGTTTTTGAAAAATTAATTTTCAAACTGAACATTTTGACAAAAAAAATTTGTTTTTAATTTGGTTTAATATTATTTTTTTAAAAATTTTACGATGGTAAGTAGTTTTTTTTTGTTTTTGTTCTTATGTATTTTTGATTTCTTTTATTAATTTTTAGGCAAACATCAAAAAACCAGATGCCAAAATCTCTTCTAGTTCTTTAGAAAATTGAAAATAACAGCGGGTAAAGTAGATTTAGCTATTTTCAATTTTTTCAAAAAGTAGGTACAATACATTTAGGCATCCGGTTTTTTTTGTTTTTGACTAAAAATTTATAAGAGCATTGAATTTGGAAAACAAAAATGGTACTAAATTACGTAAAATAAAAAAAAAAAATTAGTTTTAGATTTTATTTTTAATTTTTTTTTTTTCAAAATTTTAAGTTTGAAAATTAATTTTGAAAAACTGTTCACTGAAACAACTTTATTGAAAAAAAACATGAAATCAGAAATTTCAGGTTTTACAAAAAGTATAGCCTGACATTGTAAGTGTTACCGTGGTTTTTAATAGTTTTTTTTTCTGTTTTAAGTAATTTTTTTTTTAGAAAATTGCCCCTCCTGGCTAAACGGAGGGGAATAGACCCCTCTCCTATACTATTTTTTTTTGTCTCTACCCAATCTACACGCTCTAGCTTATTGTCACAACTTATGCGAATCACCCTGTATAACAACACGCACACATGAACGGTAGAGATTTATGACTTGTGATTCACTAGGTGGCCCTGGTTCTCCACGAGATTTTGCTAATTTATTTATTTTTTTTTTTCATTTAAAAACTCTGAGTTTTTATTCTGAGCGTTTTTCTAATTACCCTCAATTTATTTACACTCCATTAAATTTAAAGCCGCCATTAAAAATGAACTACTACTACATTTCTAGGAAATCTATTCATTTTCACATTTTTTAATGGCGACTTAAAAATGAATACAGGGTGAATAAATGAGGGCTAAGAGCTATGTTTTATGTCTCAAAATTATGTCTCAAAACCTTTCACATTAATTGCTCCATGATATAAAACAAAAATATTCAAGGAAAAGTAACATAAGACAAATTGGTCTGCCTGAACATACATAAAGGGTGTTTTTTTTTTTTTGAGGTATAGAAATTTGAAATGGAATAAACCAAAGAAGATTTTTTTAGATTTTTTTTAAATTGACCTGTAAATTACTTTATTCGAAATATAATCTTCTGGAATTATAATTTAATTGTGATTTTTGGCATATGACCGCCACGGCTGGCTCGGACGTCCACTTTTCGATGACTTTTTCTAACATTTGTGGCCGTATGTCGGCAATAACGCGGCGAATGTTGTCCTCCAAGTGGTCAATCGTTTCGGGCTTATCAGCGTAGACTTGCGACTTCAAATATCCCCACAAAAAATATAGTCAAGCGGCGTTAAATCGCACGATCTTGGAGGCCTATTCACGGGTCCGTAACGTGAAACAATGCGGTTACCAAACGTTTCCTTCAATAAATCAATTGTGGCACGAGTTGTGTGACATGTTACGGCGTCTTGTGGAAACCTTAGCTCCTGCACATCATGGTTGTTCAATTGATGAACGAAAAAGACAGTAATCACGGCTCTATAGCGGTCACCGTTCACTGTAACGTTCTGGCCAGCATCGTTGCAATTTTACTGTTTATCAACTCCATTATCTAAACTTATAGATATCTTTTCGATGTATTTTGGTATATCAGTGTAGTAAATAGAAACTGATATTATGAGCAGTTGATTCATAAAATGATTATAGTGTCACAAACGTAACGAATAAAGCTATTGAATATGTTAACTGCTGTGACCAACTATCGTGCTTGGGCGAAACAAATTTGGACTAAAGGTAACAAAAATACTTTCAATTGAATTATAATATTGTTTATTAAATTGTCATGCGAAAAAAAATCATATTTAGCCACTACCGTCACATTAACCTTTCACACGCGGATAGGTATTTTTCATATTTTTTTCTGTACTAAACTGGAACTGGAGACCAACTTTCAGGTAAATAAAAAAAGACCGGCACATAGTCTACTTCCAGTGTCTTATACCACACATTTATGGATCATCTACCATTCACAAATCACAAGCTTACAAACGTCACACCCGTAACACAACTCAAATGGGTCCTATAACTTAACCACGTGTTTCTTAAATATAGTGCCCTAATTTGTTCAAAGAAAATTAACCTTCAACACTTGGAGAAAAATTGCAAGCAACAATCTAGTACAATCGGGCTTCTTTTAACATTTTTTCGTTAAAACAAGTTTGAATTCTTAAATTAGCAAGAGAAATGTTGATTTGAGATAGCGAGAGTGTAAAAATCCATTTATTGTGGATTTGAGATAGCGAGAGTGTTAAAATGCATTTATTCACACATGAGCTAACACATTCTAAGAGTCGTCGTGAAGCCGAGAGGCCCAATTTTCGACAGCTCCAATTGTTGCGTGCGATGGCGGATGGACTCATTCGGGTCTTCTTCGATACTCTCCTCCACAGCAGCAATAGCGTCTTCGGTGCACACTGTACGGCATCTCTGAGGATGCGCATTATCCACTAGAGTAAACGTGGTGCGAAACCGTGCGATTTTGCAATTATGCCGACCGAATATTGGACGCAGTGCGCGATGCGTCGCGCGAACCGAAACATTATTTTGGTAATAAATTTACACGATTTGCAAACGTTGTTCAGGAGTAAGTCTATTAATTATGAAATGGCAATCCAAACTGAGCATAAATCAAGTGACAGCTGTCAAAAAGACCAACTCCGAAAAAAGTATTGCCAGATTGAAAACAACACGTTTAAAAAAAACACCATTTACTATACTGTATTGTACTATACTACAAAGTGCGCCATCTTTTATGTCAGTATGTGAATGTTTGGCTGTATTCCAAGCAACGTAGACGGTCCTTATAGGAGATATTCGGATTTTTGCTCATCAGTATCCAACTTTCAAACATGGATACATCCTTTTGTAAACATTAATTCTCTAAAGCCGTATTATGTAGAATTTTGTTTCGAAAAGCCCTTTTTTTCGGTTTTCGAGAGTTCCCCAATAAGTTCTTCCAAAAAGGATTTTGGAGAGTCTGCTTGTTTAATATACGAGTTGGGTAAGGCACACAGGACAGGTCCAAATCGGAAAATTTTTCTTGTTAAGGAGCCCAGTTTAAACTCTCCGTTGTTAAGGAGGACTAACAGTATAACGCAATAACGCTTTAGAAGTTTTGAACCCATTTCATTCGCCAAACCGAAGTTTCAGCGGTTCCCACTAGGGTAATTCTTTGTCAGATCTCCACTAAGGTGTCATTCTTGGAGTTAATGTTTATTCCTTAACTACTTCGAAGTAACTGATGGTATCAATAGTGACGTTTTGTCCTAGGCGGTGGACAGAAGTTTTTTTGTTTGGCTTTGAAGTCGATGAAAAGGTGGTAAGTCTCGACTTGAAATTCGTTTGTCTTTTTCCAGGATTTATCTCAATGTTAAGGTTTGGTCTATATGGTCGATCTTCTATTGCTATACACTCCTCTTCCTTGCCGTAGATACGAGTATAGTGCTTAAGACCCTCACACATTACGTTGGATATATAGAACCCGACGTTTAGTAGAGTTATACCTCGACAGTTGGAATGGGAAAATAACAATTGAAAAACTTTAGTGCGCAATTCAGTTATTTATTTTGCCTGAACTTTGACAGTTCTAGTAAGAAAAATCTACAAATATATAAAAAAAAAAACAAATACTTAAGTACTAAGTAAATATATGAACAAAATGTCTCAAAGTACTCGAAATGGGGTCAATAAATTAAAATGCTCTCTCAGTCCACATGCCAATCAGATGGTTAAACGAAAGAAAGCAAAAAAAAATAATATACTAATAATGACATCTTTGTGCCAACACCAATCCATCACAAAGTGTTATAATGATGAAGAACTCAAACAAAAAAAAAAATACCGTCATCGCCTATTCAAATCGTCTGATGGACTCTTGAAGTATTGGACGAAATCAAAAGTATCTAAGAATTTTTTTTTGTAATTTTATTTTTATTTTATCTTAACTCTTTTGTGTGTGTACAAAATGACAGAATTTTATACAAGAAAATGATGGTTGATGGTGTTGTGGAACTCAATCATGGCACACAAATCCTTGCTTCGTCATCGTCTGTCGTATAGTCTCTCGTAGACGTCCTCGCGTATACCTATATACTCTTACTCGTCGTCATTGGGCTTGTCTTGAATTTTATTTATTTAGTGTGCCATTCATAAAATGTTTGGTTTAGGATTACAAATTCTGCATAAGAGACCTACATGATGTTGGATTTGATGGAATCGATGAGAACCCCATCAGCGGCAACATGATGACAGAACGGGTCTTACACTTGGAATAGCACAAACATTATTGTTTGACACATAACACTCGAAAACGGCGCGGCAGCCAGCATGGAGATGATGGCAAGAGGAACTCCTCTTTGCCTGGAGCTATGCTATGCCATGCCGCCATCGCGATCGCGAGCCGCCGCCGACTGAAGTGACCATACGTTCAGTGACCTTGATATGGGATGCAATCGCAACTCAGCACAAACACAGTATAATATGTATAAAAACAAGAAGGGTGGTGTTCATTAACAGAGAAATTAAAACATTTTACATGCGATCACTGAATAAATATAAAGTAATAAAACGATGATCGTGATGATGATCATTGGGTTAACATTGCATGACCAGACCAGACCATCATGCCTCCCCTTCACTGTAACAAAGTAACGCCATCCCATCAGTAACATCAGGCCCAGATCCATCCAAACCCATGAGAGAGCGATCATTGCGATCCCCAGATCCGCATCACATAAAAAGAAGAGGAAGGAAACCAAAAAAAAAAAAAAAATGAATAACTAATGTTGGAGTTACTCGAATTCGCCCCTTCTGGGCCGGCGGAGGAAGAAACTCTGGAGAGACTGTGGACTGCGACCGAGGCGACGCGACGAGGCAAGAACTTGAAGTTATAATTTATAAATCCATTTTATGCCTTAATTTCTTTTTTTTTTTTGATTTTTGTTCATCCTGCTGCTTCTTTGTTGTGATGATAATGTTAAACATTTTAAAGACGTTAAAAACGATCGGAATGAGGATCGTGTGTTCGGAAGGTGGCGGCACTTGGGCTGGGTTAGATTGGACTGTGCTATGGGCTGGGCTGGGCTGAGTTGAGCTGGGCAACCATACACATCACAAAAAAAAAAAACCCAACCACTTTACTTTTGCAAAACGATAACAAGACCAAGAGAATGAGGGGAATAGCGAGAGACACCATCAGGAAGATAGACGACGACATCGAATACCAAGACGACCATGGGAGATGAAGAAGAACCAAGAACAACCAGCCAAGAGGAATAAGTGAATATTAATCTTGAACATTGAATTCCAACAAAAAAAAAAAAACAAGATCAAAAGCAACCATAACAGAACATAATACACATAAAGCAACCTTATCCAAAACACAACTTTTAAATAAACCACAAACAGGACCCCGTCATCAGTAAGAAGGAATTTATTCACAAGACATCTCCTGGTGTGTTTTCTTTTTATTTTTTTATTCAGAAAAATATTTATGTAGTTTGGTCAAGCGGTGTGGTGGGAAAGTATTTTTTTAAGGAATTCGTTTTATAAAAAATAACTTTATTTTAATTTTCAATAAAGTTAGGTAGGTACCTACTCTCAGAACAAGGTCATTTATTCTTAAATAAAAATAATAAATAAAATAATAAATAAAAGTAATAAATAGAAAGAGAGATTTGAATTCTTGAACATTCGAGGTTTCGGCACCAAATAAAAGTAAATTCAACCACTGACATGCACGTACGTTCCTGCTTTTATAGTTTACGGTCTTAAAGCGTTAAGGATTGAAGTTGAAGATGTAAGGTTCTGGCTTATACATAGCATTTTCGATTTCAAATAAAGTAGATACATGAGCATTTTGAAAAAAAAAAATTAATTTTAAAAAAAAATAATTTTATAAAAAAAAAATAATTTTATTAAAGAAAAAATAATTTTATAAAAAAAAAATAATTAAAAAAAAAATTAATTTTATGGAAAAAAATCTAATTTTATTAAAAAAAACAAATTTTATAAAAAAAATCAATTTTATAAAAAAAAATTAATTTTATAAAAAAAAATTAATTTTATAAAAAAATGTTAATTTTATAAAAAAAATTAATTTTATAAAAAAAATTAATTTTATAAAAAAAATTAATTTTATAAAAAAAATTAATTTTATAAAAAAAATGTTAATTTTATAAAAAAAAATTTTTTTGAAAAAATTGGTATGCTAATTTTCATAAGATTTCTTCGGTTTACCTGCTTACTAAGTTTGAATAAAATTGTATAATCTATTAGCGAGAAGTACGGGACTAAAAAATTTTGCATTTTTAGCCTATGATTTTTATCTATGATTTAATAATATACACATTGATTCTCTGACGTCAAAATGACGTCAAATTCGGTTCAAAAGTTTGTAAGTCGATGCGAATTTTAAGATCAAGAAAATATGTGGGACCGTGTTATCACCCAGTCAACGCAGTTGAATGCTCCCAACGTTAACACACCTGAATTAACTGTTGCGCCAACGTAGCCTACGTTGACCATCATCTCAATCTCAAACATTTCGGACTTTTTGGAGCTTTTAAATTTCATATCGACATCGTAGCCAATCTTCAATGAAATTTTAAAGCTTGATAGCTTGAAAGATAGGCAACAATCTAAATTTTGACGCAAGTTCAAGTCGTGCGATCGTCATAATTTTACGTTTCAACGCAGTTACATCAAAAGATAAAAAAAACACTTTCACAAAAATACTACGTTAACACATTTTGGTACATTATTGATCGATTGGCGTCATTCATGTGATTGCGTCAACGTGTTGCATACGTTGACGCACAGCATACGATATTTGTGGATATTGAGTATACTTAATTTCGACTCAGCTTATAATCTCAACCATACAGTTAGATGAGTCTATTTTTTGAATTATGAAAAAACCTTTGTATCCTTACCTAACGGCCCAAATTAATAAGAACATTTTTGAAGGATTTAATATCGTTTTAAATCACCTGATGCTTGGTAATTTTTCTAGAAAATCAAAAAAAATGACAAACCTGCATTTTTAAGTTCCTTGACTTCAGAAAAGCTTGCTTCAACGACCAAACTTCATTGTAAATATAAACCCCTATACCGTCAAGGACCACATCTTACCAAATTTTGTACTTAAATTCAACTTATCAATTCCTAAAAGAAAATAAAAAAAAAAAAAAAAACGAAAACGAAAACAACATATTCTCACGCGCACAAACTTCAGCCCATTTTTAACAATGACGACTCACCCGCTGCGCTGCCGCCATCGCCATTAAAAATCCTCCAATCGATGGACAATTTCTCAAAATTTATTGTCTTTTAACATTTTCCACTTGCCGCTTATCCTGATGTTGGTTGGCCACAAGCAGGCGCAGAACTCTCCTTCCAAATCGAAACGAAGATCCTTTTTTTTTTTTCATTTTTGATACGAAACTATCAGAGGGAGATTCTCAAGACCGATTCAAGAGTCAAATGCATAGCTAGCTATACAGGACACACAAATACACACATACATACATTGAACGAATAAATGTTACCATTCTCAGTTGGCATGTATAAATTATTTCTAATTGGCACATTCCTACGTAGGCCAATTGCCTTTTGGCTGCTGCCCTAACGTGCTGCGCGCAAATCTTGTTCCCAAAGACAAAACTACAAACAGAAAAAAAAAAGATCGATTGGTTTTGCATTCGATTGGAGACGTCTTGGAAGTCTTCGTCGGTTTTCAAAATAGTACGTCACTGCTCCGCCACGCCATCGCTATCGCCATGCCACGCCAAACCGGCTAATACAGTGATGTATAGGTTCGAGTTCGAGTAGATAGGTATGTACCTACTACAGCAACGTTCAACTGATCAGAGAAGGGTGCCGAAAACAATATTTCCAAAACAACAGTTAAAAGGAAACACACCACAGAGTACTGCGCAAATGAGATACCCAGGGCCCAGGCTTAAAGAAAATCCTTGAGATTTGTTGCTGTTTAAATGTGTGCATTTGGAAATGAATATGCGTGGTGTTTGATGGCAAGAGAGTTTACAGAGTGTGTGATGGTAAGAATTTCACTGAAATATTTTTCAAGTAGGTACGTATACATAAAGGGTGTTTTTTTTATAGACGTGTGGTTTTCAAGAAGACATAAAACGCATATAATTTAATATTATTTTGGAAATAAATTTGGACGATTTGCAAACGTTCTTCAGGAGTAAGTCTCTTATTTATGAAATTTCAAACCAAAAAGAGCATAAATCAAGTGACAGCTGTCAAAAAGATCAACTCCGAAAAAAATATTGCCAGATTGAAAACCACAGGTCTAAAAAAAAAAACCTTTATGTTTAGAGCTTTTTTCAATAGCAGAGTCCAATAAAAGGCTGTAGAATGCTTAAAGTTTTAAGCGAACCTTTAGATTTTCACACCAACAAGTTTGACATTTCGATCTGTCATTTTTCGTATCTACCTTAAAAGTTCTTGTGAGATTTTAATAATTTTCTATCAGGAGGATATGAGGTTCAGAGAATAAAACTGTTGTTTCGGGATGTTTCTCAAAACAAGGCTACATGAGATCCCGCTGGATAAAAACGGAGTATGTACTCATAAATTTTGAGTTTTTCCTTAAAATCCTTCTCACCCTGTTAGTTCCACTCTGAAGCAAATGGAATTTCTCGTTGCACAGAGGTAGATACAATTGTACCTTGAGAATGCTCCGCGGACTCTGTTTTTGTGCGCAGATAGAAAGACTCTTGACTTGGACACAGACTTGCGGCTTGAAAGTGGAAGTTGGTTTCTTTTTTTTTTTTGTTCTTCTGTTTTAAAATTTTTATTTTGGGTGTAATATACTCGTTGCACATATTTTATTTCGAGAAGCTCCAGAGAAATCCACGTCTTGCTTTGCTCAAGAGTTGAATCGGTGTATGTCTGGCGCACAAGGTTCTATATACCATAATCATGCTGCAGTCGTTATCCCTGTTCTTGTCGTTTTCGTCGTCGTATAGTCATCGTCGTTATTTGGCGGTGGGAATGTTTTAACTAAAAATCTCACCAAAGCATATTGTATAAGAAGAAGAAAAAAAAAAAAAAAAAAAAAAAACAAAAAGGAAAAAGGAGGAGGCATTTTTCAAGAGATGATGATCGAATTCCTGGAAACTTACTTGCCTCCAAGAGATATGAAAGATGTGCGGCATTCGTTTTAATGTTTCATTTGATTTTTCTTTTTTTTTTTTTTTGTGCGTTGCGTTGCTGGATTTCTGAATTTCTGGCTTTCTCGTAGAGGAATTTTTCATCTTCTTCTTAGTTTTGAGACAGACAACATCAAGGTAAACGAAGAAGAAAAATTAAGAAAATAAGTGAATAAAGTTTAACCATTTGATTATGGGTTCGTATGAGAGTCGAGTGTAAGCAAAAAAAAGGATTATTTTCTTACCTGGATGGAAAGTGAAGTTAAGATGCTGGCTGCTGACTAACTGGCTGGCTAGCTGGCTGGATGGGTGGAAGTAGAGGATGTGGTGAAGTTGTTTGGTATGCTGTTCAATTTGATTTCAATGGAGAGATATTCTTAAAAGACAGTTATTTTTATGAAGACGCACCAACAGGATATCGTTCTAACAACTTTTCCAACAGTCTCAGAGTCACTCAATAGGTATATCTGGTTTTAGTGTGAAATTAACAACAACAAACAATTTTAGAACTTGACATGTCCATGATTATCCTAAGTTACTACCAAGTTCAATTAATATCTATCGAGTAGATGGGGCTTTTAAAATTCTTAGATATTTAAAAGTGGAACCTTCAGCTTCTTATAATTTGTAATAAGTACAACTTGAATAGCTAGTTTCTGTTTTTTTTTTTAATTTGAGATATAATCTGTTAAGAACAAGCTGGTTGTTGTAGCAACAGAAATTTTAAGAACAATTTTAGTCGACCACTGATATCAGCAACCAATTCTCACTCAACGGAATGAATTTCGTTGATTTTCATCAACTGAAAACAAAAGAGGCCCCAAAACAGAACCCTTAGGTATTCGTAAGTTTTCTTTAAAATGGACAGAAGATGCAACTTTAACCATCCGTAATTTACTAGTTTTTTCAGATTGCGACGAAGGCAATTGGGAAAGTACAACTCATCGTATAAAAATGCCTAAGAATGTAATTTTTTGTAAACATTTGGGCACATTGAAGCCAAGACCGCGCCATTTTTGTTGAATTCTCAGGCACTATTCACCTAAAAATTCCAACCATAATGTTTATCTGCATTGCAGTTGGTTCTCCATAAGCGAATTGGCCTCAAGACGTAGAGTGCGGCCTAGTTATTACTTGATTTTTCCATCTTATGCTGCGGCCTGGTACCACTGTTTCTTCTTCCAGAAAGTGTTCTTCAAAAATTAATAATTTCAAAATATGAATTTTAATAACTTTAAGTTTTTATTTGTACCTTTTTTAAGGCTTTAAAGTCCTTAAAGCCGCCGATATAGTGTAGAGCTCTTATCACTTTTTATTTTTCCATACATTTCGTCGTTATTGATATTTGAAATTTGTCCCACTTTTTACACACAGATCGTGTGTTTATCTTTTGTATAGCTTCCTCTATAAATCAGAACAGAAAAAAAAAAGAAATCAACTTCAAAATCAGACCGTCATTTTGTATTGACCCTAAGCAAATATATATAAATCAGCTTGCTTCGCACTCTTACTCATTTTCATTCAAAACCGAAGAGACATTCTTGTTCCTGATTTCATTCAAACATAAATGTACATTTGTATGTATGTGTGTAATGTTCATATTATATTTATTTGCATTTTGAAAGGAAACATATTTCTCAATGGACTGTCACTGATGTGTGGTCACAGAGGTCGTCCATCGTATCATTCACGTTATCAAACACCGGCAGCAATTTTTTTTTTTTTTCTTTAAATTTTGATAAATCAAATAAAATAAGCTGATAGCTGATACAATCGAGGTCTAATCAAGTTGCTCTTAAGGCTTTAGATTTTTTTTTTTTAAATAAAAGCGAAAAATAATACTCTTTATGGGACCACCACGATATCCTTTTGGTATTGGCAAAACTCTCCAATATTTTGATGAAATTCCATCAATTTTTGTTTAAATTTGTCAATGCCAACATATTGGGCAAGAAAGTTGAGGAATTTTTTGTATTTAACTATCCTTTTTGATAACCTCGTAGGAAGAAGTGTGAAGCTGTTAGGTCTAGAAAACTAGTCGGCCAATTAAAGTCTCCAGTTTTGGAGATTATTCTCCCTGTTAAGATTTTTCCACGAATAGTCATTCTATCTCAGAGCAGTAGCATCATTTTTTGTAATCATTTTTACGAGAATTTAATTTTACTCGATCCCCTTTTAAAGATATAGCCATTTGCATCTTCAAAGAATCTGTTCAGGACACCGAACCTTGCTGTGTGTTTCCTCGGCGTAGAATTTTGAGATGAGTTACTTATTGAAATAAAATCAACATTTACCCTCTAGAATCGGAAATCAAGAGTGATTCTCCACTTGGAAAGTTTTTGCCAAGCTTAGTCAAGCTCCTAGAAATGTTTCTGTTGGGAAAATTTAGACGGTTAAAATATGTAAAATACTGTCTAGTTTTGCTTTCCCGTCAGAAATACAAAAACAGCCTCTGGAAGAGTGATTCTCCGCTTGGCAAGTTTTTGACAAGTTTAGTCAAGCTCCTAAAATTTTTTCTATTGGGAAAATTCAGACTTTTAAAATATGTAAAATACTGTCTAGTTTTCTTTCCAATCAGAAATACAACATAAACAAAAACTAGATCTACTTGTTAGTATCAATGTTAATCTTTTAAGGACCTCTTTAAAAACTAGATTGTTTTTCAAAGCGGGATATTGTTAATAAAAAACAAAAATCGCTTAGGATTCCATCTAGTTTATCGTAAAAAGAATTGATTTCTTATGAGAATGGAAATGATATTTTGGGATTTTTTATTGTTACGTTTGTGACACTGATACCTACTCATGATGTTTTAAAATTATTTTTCACAGAATGTTCTTAATCGAAACAAACTTAGATAAGAACATTTATGATGTCCTTAAAATAAATTAGTAGGTGCACCTACAGATGTTAAAATATATGTATAAAAGTTAAAGGTTCCATTTCAGTTGCGTAACTGTTGTGACCTTAAAAAAAACTAATGATTTGTGAATATTCATGTAATGTAACATATTTCATTCTTTTTAAAATAATTTCCAAAGTTATGAGAAACAAAAAACAATAGAGAACTATTCTAAATTTAGCTTGTATTTGTTACGGTAGTGACAGGTTAATGTTACGGTAGTGACAAAGTATGAGTTAAATGCATGAACATAACATAACAAATGATATTATAATGGAAAATTATTTGTATAAAAGTGTAATAGTTTAATCCTTTCTCACCCGATTTGGGAAACCCCTCAACTTTTGACTCATCATCTCTAGACAATGATATTGCTTGTTTCAATCTAGCAGCCCCTTTATTTACATATTTTCAATACGTCTTATCAAAATTATCTTAGCAGTTTTATGTACTTAAGCGAGGATATTGTAAATCATAAATAAAAATAAAATAAAAAGTAGTGGCCCAAGGTGGCTGCCTTGAGGTACACAGGAAACGTTTTTTTTATTTCATTTAACAACACAATGCCAATTTATTTTGCTTTCTTTTCGATATCCTAAATTCAAATATTGATTGTCTGGTGCTAATATCAATGTTAAATATTGATGAACCTTCCCGCAGTTTGACACAAAAGGATGCCAATTTTTTGTATAGTTCGTAACACTAAGAACATTGTTTATTGGCCCTGTTAATTTATATAAAGTGATGTAATTTGATTGCCAAAATGAATAAAAAAACAAACATTTTGGATCCGATTAGGGCAATCAATAACATAAAATTTTAATAAATTGTCGACAAAAAAAAATATCATTGAGGGTGTGTATGGGTTCGTGAGATGTGGGATAGAAAATACATTTACCTATGCCATTATATTGTCCATTTCGATTTTGTTAACGAATCCATAAAATACCCTTATACAAGATGGTTTGCGTTAGCAATTTACAAAAAAAAAAACTTCCTTAAGTGATAAGGAACTTGAGAAAAAAAAACACAAATGCAAACAATATTTTCATATTTTATCAAATCAGGGGAACATCCTCGTAGTAAAAGATTTGGCATTCGACAAGGGTGAATTATGTAAATATTTGAATTCTTTCATTAACTTATGACAAGAGTAGTTATAAGTACCTACCTAAATACCCACATTATTTGATTGTAAATATTTCTTTTTTTTTTTTAATTTAGTTAAAGAAATAAAATATTTCAAAATCTCCGAGAGTTTATAGGTTATGGCTGATAAATCAGCTGTTGGCATAATTTCTTTTTTTTTCTATTTTGAACAACAATTTTTTTAAACGTATTGCGATTGCAGTTTTTTTTCAGGATGTTGTTATCGACAAACGTCAAATTTAATCAAAAAAATTTCAAACTAATTTTCAACATAAGTAATACTTGATAAGGTGAGGGAAATATCATCAAGAAGTCATTAAAAAAAAAACCAACAGATGGTTTGCGAATTAAACGTTCCAAGATTTTTTTTTATTAAATTATAAATTTAAATTTGGGATCTGTTATCTGCTTTTTGACGTTGGAACTCTGCACTGTGAATTTTTTTTCATCTTAAACGAAATGTTAATTTGATAGAAACTATACCAACTTTTGTATTCTTGATCTTGTGCTGGACGTGGATGACAATCGATACCATTGCCCCTGTTAAAACCAAGACTAACTTTCTATATATAAAATACGCAAATGATATGGGATGCAAGGATTTTTTCAAAATGTTTTAACACTTTTCAGGTTGGGTGGTTACTAATGCTAACCACCTTTTGATTATTTTTTTTTGTATGTTCAATCGCCCCCTCTTTCGGTTTGATTTAAAACTTTAATCAATGTGTCAATTCTATGTACAAAAAAAAAACGTACTTAAAAATGGCAGTAGATCTTAGCCATATATGCCAAGTAGTTTGAAATTTAGAACCTTTCTGTTATCATTTTTTGTGAGGGTTCTATATAAAAATGTTAAAAGGGGTAAGTCGAGGTTTTATAAAACTGTTTGAACACAGTCTTGTTATTTTGTATATACTTTGTGTATATTTCAAGAAAAAAAAACACGAGCGCCATGATGTTCATTTTCAGAAAAATTAAAAAAATATTTGGTGGTTAATTGTGGTAACCACCATTACAGTAGTATTTTTTTTTTGTTGGTGGTCTGTTGTTAGATCCTGCATGATTTTTAAAGAACTTATAGTTAGGTTAATGTTCCTTGACAGTATAATGCTTTCGTAGGAAATATTTACTAAGGATTAGTAGCTCGATTGTATGTCAACAAGCTTATGCCCGGTTTTATGTGCAGCAAGAATGGTTCTAAGACATATAGACCAGGCTACTAAAAATAAAACAATCATATATACCAATATTTCTATTAAGCCATCATCACCCAACAACAAATTAAATTGGAGAGCAATTCGCAATTAAAAGACCAAACGAATTGCAGTACGTAACCTATAGAGTCCTTGCAGAATTTCTTTCTGTCCATCACGCAAAGCAAATACATGTTTCCAATTTGTTTTGATTTTCACCGAAATGATGTTTTTAGTTCGAAAAAAAATACTAAAATAAATGTTGATGAAGATTGATTTTATTCATTTCTTTTTAATCCTACAGTCACGGTCGGTGGTTACCTATCATAACCACCATTTTCTTAAAAAAAAAAAAACGAATTGCTACATATTTAGAGTCGTTTCGATTACGCTAAATTAGGCATAGTTTCCATTTAAAGCTAAGTAGGAAACGCGTTTTATTAAAAAGAAAATACTCACACTCGTAAAATGAAAATCAGATTTAAAATTGAGAAAATGTACAAGATTGTGGAACGCTTAAAATAAACTTTTGTTCATGAGGATTTACCTACCTGTTCCCTTCACTTGAAATTCAAAATAAATGGGTTCCACAATATTAAGGTCCTCCATGAGAAATGAAAAAATTAATACGTTCCACAATTTTGTCACTTTTATTTTTCAATATTAGCCGTGTTTTATTGGTAATTTTATAGCCAGCGCAGTAAAATTTCCCTTGGCAAACAAAAACAAACACAAAGAGTGTCGATAAATTAGCCAGTAATAGAGTGAATATAAAAGTGGTTATACATTGTTAGAACTTTGAAGATGAAGATGGCGCTCTTGAAAAGTATTCATGACTTGAACCTAATTGTTGTCTTTTACTCACAAAATAGATGTGATCTATGATATTTGTAGTTTGGTGGAGACAAAATGGATGTGAACTATGATATTTGTAGCGAACACAGCCTAAAGTTGCTACAGCGTTTTATTAACACAGCCAAAGCGTTTTATTGGTACTTGATTATTGCGCTAGCTAAAAGTTACAAATAAAACACAGCAATTGCTATTTGCGACCATAAGGATCGAATGGCTTATAGCCCAAACAGGTACCTATACGAAAAATTAATTTGCTCGCTTGAAATTAAAAATTGATATTTCCACAATCTTGTTCACACTTTTGGAACTCATCTCGCACAATTAAAGGTTGTACCTTAATTCTTTTTGACACTAAAGCCTGATGTGAAGCCTTGTGTTGGTAACTCATCTCTTGTGAAATGAAAATTGAATAGATTCCACTTTTCAAGCTGGGAGCGGACTACTAGCTGACTACTCTACTTTCGTGAAACGTTTTTGCTCTTTATTAGAAGAATAAGTAGGTAATAAACAAATATGGAAGTTTATTTCCTAGTAAAGCTTTCTACTCACCACTCTTGAAATGAAAAATGAACGCGTTCCACAAACAAATAGGCATGTTGCCACATGGGAAAAGAAAGGTATTTGGTGTGGAAAAGTTAAGATATCGCCATGAAAACAACTGAATCTCTAAGTTCCAGTTTTTCAGTGGTGAGTTAAACCAGAGTTAGCTAAATCTAGAAGTAAATTATCCCACAGGAACCAGTTTTTCTGTGGAGAATGCATGCGGGACAACTTAACAAACTCGGTGGAGAAAACATCAAAAGCATCTATTTAGTTAATCTTGAGTTAACTCACCAAATTTGATGAGTTAACTCGGGTTCTCGCACTTAAAAACTGGTCCTAAGTTGAAAATTGTTCACCGAATCAATTTTCTTTGCAAACCTATTTCTCTTTCACGAGATGTGGCTTAAAACTGTAAACACTCTGTAGAAGGAAATCGCTTTAAATCTGGCATCTAATGTATAAGGAGCGTCGCGTCGTGAGGTTTTATTTGTTGTTGTTTTTTTTTTTTTTTTGTATCTCTCTTCTATCGTCTTGATCTTTTGGCCCACGATGGACTCCCGGCCGGCCGCTATGTGGTGGTGCCTTGCAACTAAATTGAAAAACCCGCAAGTTTGCATTTTTTATCGTCACACACAAACACACTCACATGTGTGGCCATATGATGCGCAAAATGTACAAAAGTCTGTGGGGTCCTGTGCTGGACCTCGATCGTTCTTCTTATCCCGCAATCACATGTTCCTTTCTTTTCCCATCTTTTTTTTTTTTTTTGCATTCCTCTTTGGGATGTACACACATATGTATGTGTATATATTTGTGTATTCCTTTATTAAAGTCGAATCGTATGCACTGATTGGCGCCTTCTTACGCCTTTAGTCATAATAAAGTTCGGCTTACTCGAAGGTGCAGACTCTCTTTATACAAAGCCATAATACCGCTGCGGCTGCAGTGGCGGTGCGCGCGGCACACCCTTCTCGCCTTACCCACAATGTCTTGAATTAACATGTGTCTGCACTTCACATTCCTTTTGCAACATGTTTTTTTTTTTTCTTTTCTTTCATTTCATTTTATTTTTGTTTGTTGTGTTTTGTTATTTAATGACCGCAGAGTGCAAGAATGACGCCCTTCCTGTCTCGTTTCTTCTCTTTACCCCTTCTATCTGTGTCTTCTCGTTCTCGTTCTTGCGATCCCAGATAAACCCATGACATTAACTTTCATTCATAAAACCCAAACCTAAAGAGGAGAGGATTTGCTGCTTTTATGAAAATGTTGCTGCAACATTGTAAACAAAAAAAAAGCACAATTTTAAACCTTTGAACTTTTGGCATTGCCTGGGCGGTATTAATCAATCTCTGTCGAAACAAGAATTAATTTGTATTACTTTATATAAATTCCATTTCCAATAAACAAAGAGGAGGGGGAGGGGGGAGGGGGTTAGAATCAAATGACTGAAGAAGAGCAGGAAGTTGTTCGTTATATAATAACTGTAACTGCAACAAGAGAAGCGCCAATGATACGAGTAGAACCAGCCATCACAACATATCACGCAGATCACAGAGTGATTATCAATATTGACATAAAGCTCCGGAGTCAACACCACATCATCGTTGTCTATGGTCCATTTCAACTTGCGGAAATAGAGGGTGCGTTCATATACGTATAAGGTTTTTTTTTTTTGTTTATTCATATGAAGAGTCCGGCTAAACTGGACAACCAAAGGCACTGATTGGCTCAAGAAAAAGAGGTCTTAATGGCAAAAAAAAAAACAGTTTGTTTAGAGTTTTATTTTTTGTTCCATAGCTGTTTCTATTTTTGTCATTTTTGTGCCATTAGAATGGCTTGTTTACAAGAGATGTGTATGAGTGTGTATCTTATGTCCTCATATTGGATGGCGCTGATATGATTTGATGTGAAAAGGAAATAATTTTTTGTTGCCAATTATGTCTCAGGGTTCAGTCAAAGGGTCTCTTAGGGGTTTATCATTTTTTCATTTTATTGTTTTCGTTGAAAGTAAGATTGTTGAAGAGTTTCAAAGTTTATTTTTGTTTGTTGATTTTTTGTTGATAAAATTATGATCTTTGCAATCTAAATGTAAACAAACTATATGATCAGCTTGATGTGTATGCAGACCGATTAATATGTTTGTATATTGTTTGACACGAAGGAAATCGTTCAAGGTTGTATAGAATTTAAGCTAAACAAATAGATTATTATTTCGGAAGTCACAGACATGTATCCGAATTTTATGATTATTTTTAATAAATTGTATGGTAGATACACTCCGTTTCACTTGATGACGCTCATGCATTTTTTTTTTAATGGTTAATGCCTTGGCGAAAATCGAAATTTGCAGTTATGTATTTGATTATTGTCTTTTCTGATTTCTTACACAGGAATAAATAAAAGGCAGCTAGCAAAACAGCAAATGTATAAATTATTTGTGTGATAAGTGGCGCCCAATGCCAAAAGTAATGTCAAAAATCAAAATTTGTATTTATTTGTTTTTTTTTTTTATAGCATTTTTACCTGCATTACTGAGTAACTTTTGATTTGGTTTAAAAATATGTTTAATCAAATTTAACATTGCAAAGAGGGAGAAATATTCTACAAATAGAATAAAATTGTTACCCTCATGAAACGTTTAACTTGCTTATTACTTATACTTATTTTCACACCTCACTTCATGCAATAGGATTTCGAAAAGAGAAAATCAACTCGACATCAAACCCTCTTCTTATATGAATTCTTTTGACATATCCTCACATAAATGTAGCCTGACATTTTAAATAAATTGACCTTGAAGATGTAATCATTTAAAGCCTATATAAAGGGTGTTTTTTCTAGATCTGGCAATACTTTTTTCTAAGTTGGTCTTTTTGACAGCTGTCACTTGATTTATGCTCAGTTTGGTTTGCCATTTCATAATTAATCTCCTGAACAACGTTTGTAAATCGTGCAAATTTATTACCAAAATAATGGTTCGGTTCGCGTGACACATCGCGGGCTGCATCCAATATTCGGTCGACATAATAGCAAAATCGGATAAATTCGAGCAACCATGGATCGGTTTCGCACCACTTTTACTCTAGTGGATAATGCGCATCCTCAGAGACGCCGTACAATGCGCACCGAAGAAGCTTTTGCTGTTGTGTAGTCCATCCGCCATCGCGCTCAACTATTGGAGCTGACGAAAATTGGGCCTCTCGGCTGGAATTTATTCGGGCCAGCCGCGGCGGCCACTTGCCCGAAATCATTTTTAAAACATAATGACAAGCCCTTACCTTTATAATGAAGCTTAATTCTTGGTCATAACATTAAATTATATTCGTTTTATTTCTTCTTGAAAACCACACGTCTACAAAAAAAAAACATCTTTTAGATTTTGAGATATTCACAAATAACTGATCCTTTCACCTCACCAAATCAAAAGCAGTGTGGTTCAAACTTTGGGTACCTACCTACTTATTAGAATTATTTTTAAAAAAGTAAAATATAACACTTCATATCTGAGCGACTGAATTTTTTATGAAACACTATTGACTATTTAAGCCCAGTAGTTTTTCAATGCCGACTTAAACCAGAGTTAGCTAACTCTAGAAGTAAAATAACCAACAGTTAACTGGGGAAGCAATTTTTCGATGGAAAATGCATGCGGAACGACAAAACAATCTTGGTGGATAAAAAATCAGAAGCATCTGTTCAGTTAATCTTGAGTTAACTCGGATTTTAATTTAATCTGACGCTGAAAACTGGATCTTAGTGTTTGTCAAATAAAATCGACTTTATCTGTTTTCTTTGAGTTTTAAAAAAACAGATAAGCCTGAAAAACTTAATATTAATAAAGGGTTTTCCAATAAGAGGTGTTATTTTGATATTCAAAGAAAAATGGCATTTTTTGAGATAAATGATCGGATGTTTATTTCATTATAAAGAGGAAGGTATGCCGTTAATAATGGAACACAACATCAGCCAAATGGCCGCCACGACCACGCTTACAGGACCATATCCTTTTCATGAAATTTTCCATAACCAAATCGCAAAGTTGCTGCCCTTTGTCCTCGATAGCCTCACGAATTCCATCTTTGAGGTCTTGAATCGACGCTGGGCTGTTGGCGTAGACCTTATCTTTCACGTGGCCCCAAAGGAAGAAGTCGCAAGGTGTTAAATCACAAGATCTCGGTGGCCAATTGTGATCACCTCTTCGAGAGATAACACGGTCCGAAAACTTTTCCCGTAAAAGATCGATGGTTTCATTGCTTGTGTGGCACGTAGCGCCGTCTTGTTGAAAGTAAACGTTGTCCAGATCAATACCATCCAATTCTGGCCATAAAAAATCATTAATCATCTCTCGATAGCGCAATCCATTGACCGTAACTGTTGCTCCAGCCTCATTTTCGAAAAAGTAAGGTCCAATGACCCCGCCGGACCATAAACCGCACCAAACAGTCACGCGTTGAGGATGGAGAGGCTTTTCAACAATAACTCTTGGGTTTTCCGAGCCCCAGATGCGACAGTTTTGCTTGTTGACGTAGCCTCCGAGGTGGAAATGGGCCTCATCAGTCAAGATGATTTTTCGATGAAATCCCGGATCATTTTCATGCATTTCAAGGACCCAATCAGCAAAGACACGACGTTGTTGATGATCAGCCGGCTTGAGTTCTTGTGTTAACTGAACTTTATAAGCCTTAAGACCCAAGTCTTTATGCAAAATACGGTGTAATGACGTTTGTGGAATGCCTAATTCCAAAGAACGACGAGGAATGTACAAACCTGGGTTTTCTTCAACACTTTGGGCTACAACAGCAATATTCTCAGTTGTTATTGAGCGACGTGCACGGGTTTTATTCTTCACATCACTAACTTGTCCCAACAGCTCGAATTTGTCAACCAATTTCTGTATTGCGGTCCGACAAGGTCCTTCACGACGACCCAAAAATGTTTTAGTTTTACGAACCGTCTCTGCCAAATTTTCACCATTTTTATAGTGAATTTTAATAATTTCAATGCGTTGTTGAAGCGTGTATCGTTCCATTTTTATTAATGGCGTAGTTTCTACTTGTCAAATGTCAAAAAATGAAAGCTTCAAAAGTGACAGCTACCGAAATAGCGGGCTATTCAAAATAACACCTCTTATTGGAAAACCCTTTATTAAAAGGGCACTCGACGCAATTTTATTATGATGGTTTAAACTTTAAACGTTAACATTTATCAACTACGCTTTTTTATAACACACAATTTCCTATAAAAATGTATCAAATGATTAAGGTATCTGACATTGTAAGCATCATTTTAAAGCATGACTACACCTTTCAGATTATATTGATGCCCTAAAACACAAATATATTAATGGAAATAAAATTAAATTTTCATTAATGCACCGAACTCTATCATCAGATTAAAATAACTTGACTCACCGCATTTCAACAAAATTATGACAATTGCTAGGCAGAGATACAAAAAAAAAAAAAAAAAAAAAAAAAACAACCCTCTAGCCTGGCGCCTGAGAAATTTCAATGAATTAACAAACGAACACAAAAAAAAAAAAATAATAAAAATTACCCTCCAATCTCAAAGTCTATCTACCTACTATAAATATTTTTAACACTCTACAAGCACATGGAAGGAATACCTTATCTATAATAAAGCAAATAAATGCTGAATCGTGCCCTTTTTTTTTGTTGAAATTCTATCAATAAATTGAATTAAGATAGAATCGAGGGATTTCCTTGTAAACATTTGTCAATTCCTCCTAGGAATTCACGAAATACACAAAGTGACAAAACTTACTCTCGGGTTCAGACACCAAAAAAAAAAAGAAAGAAAAACCAAACTATAGATATAGTGATCCCATTATTATGCAATTTGTTTTAAGTTACAATGTTGCACTAGTACCTAAGTATATTCACTTGCAATTGTAATAAAAAAAAAAAATAATAAAATTATAGGAAAAACAATGCAACGTGTGTGAACTTTGTAAACCTACCCTATATTTGTTATTATTTTTTGTATTTTTTTTTTATTTTTGAATAATAAACTTAGCATTGAGTGCAAAAGAGTTTTGTGAAATTTATTGCTAAAACAAAAATTGTCTGGAAAGTGTTAATTCACTCGGGCGTGTACCTACTTATGGGGTACTATAATGTTTTGTTTTGTATGTTTTTACTTTTTATTGTTGTTGTTGTTGGGGATTTATTTATAAGATGAACACTTTTGTTTTTTTTTTTTTTTCGTTTTATTATTTTCAAACACAAGCTTTTGAATGCTGGCTCATGTGCTTTGCATTTGACCTTCGATATAAAATCGCGTAATGCGATGGGTGAAGGACGAGTTCAAGAGAATTTGATTTTCATATACATACATTTATGTGCTATTAATTTGATTAGATTTGGTTTATGTTTACATACGATAATATTATTATTTATTTCTATGTTTTTGGCACTTCAGTTATTGGAATGGAAATGTCCCTTTTCAGATCTAGCAAATCCAACCACTTTAATTCAATCAGGTGTCAATTTAAGATGATGAGATGGTGTATATGTACATATATGTAATTATGATTTTTTTTTGTTGAGTTTAGAGTTTTGATAAACACTTTTTGGAGTTGAATATAAAAAGTGTTTTTTTTTAAACGTGTGGTTTTCAAAAAGAAATAAAATGCATATAATTTAATGTTATGGCCAAGAATTTAGCTTTATTATAAAGATAAGGGTTTACCATTATGTTTTAAAAATGATTTGGGGCAAGTGGCTGCCGCGACTGGCTCGAATAAATTCCAGCCGAGATGCCCAATTTTTGACGTTGGCGTTGGCGGATCGACTCATTCGTGTCTTCTTCGATACTCTGCTCCAAAGCAGCAATAGTGTCTTCGGTGCGCACTGTACGGCGTCTCTGAAGATGCGCATTATCCACTAGATTAAACGTGGTGCGAACCCGATCAATGGTTGCTCGAATTTATGCGATTTTGCGAATCCGAATATTGGACGCTGCGCGAACCGAACCATTATTTTAGTAATAAATTTGCACGATTTGCAAATATTGTTCAGGAGATTAATTATGAAATGGCAAACCAAACTGAGCATAAATCAAGTGACAGCTGTCAAAAAGACCCACTCTTAAGAAAGTATTGCCAGATTGAAAACCACACGTCCAAAAAAAACACGCTTTATGAGTATAGCAGAAATGATTTCATATTTTTTACTCCGTTCCACAAAAAAAATTGGTATTATCATTTTATGTTGGAGTTAAATAATTTTGTCGTTGTCAACATTTCATAGAAGCACCCCTTTTATTCCCTTCTCAATTTTAAAACCTCAACCTTAATGATCCGACATTTAGAACTCAAGTTATAAGCTTCGGAAGGGAACAAATTCGTTTTTTTTTTAAGAGATTGCATAAAATAAGGGGCTATCAACCAATTGATTTGGTTAACTGCTTCTTTGCAAATGTTGAGGCGGTACTTCCGTGTTGGTCGTTGTTTGTACTTTAACAAGTTCAAACATAAATAACAATATTTTCTACGGTAACTATTTCGGGACGACAACTCTAACCGGTGGGACTTTTGCAAATAGGGATGCTTTATTTATAAAGGGTCCGCCATCTAACTTTTTTTTTCAACTATAGTGCTTATTTCGTGAATGGTAACACTTAGCTCATGTCTGATTTGACAGATAATTAGTTTTATCCTTCCGCTGAACGAATATGGCTGTGTATACGCTTCGCTAAGTGGGCCTGTGATCGACTTAGAGAAGATGCCGATTTTGCCAAAAAAATCATCTTTTCAGATGAAGCTCATTCTGATCTTGGCGGGTAGTAAACAAGCAAAATTGTCGCATTTGGGGCACAGAAAACCCTCACGCATACATTGAAAAGCCGATACACCCAAAACGAGTCACTGTTTGGTGCGGATTTTGGTCCAGAGGCATAATTGGGCCATTTTTCGAAAATGAGCAAGGAGTGGCCGTTACAGTCAATGGCGATCGTTATCGGGCCATGTTGAACGAATTTTTGTTCACAAAAATTGAAGAGGCGGATATTGGCAACATTTGGTTTCAACAGGACGGCGCTACGTGCCACACAGCCGAAGCTACACTCGATGTTTTGCGCCATTTTCAAAAAAAAAAAGAAAGTTATTTGGCGGACCCTTTATAAGTCTCTATCCAATGATATGGGGTTAAATGTCTTTAGTTATATTTAAATGATACTGAAAATGTAAATATAATATTAGTGAAATGCAAAGATTTAATATATAGGAACACATTTCTTATTTATCATAAAAAAATGTTTTTTTTTTAAACGTTAAGTGTTTAAATTGGCAACACTGTTTCTAGTGACAGTAAATTTGACAGTTGACAGTTTATTTGTACTCAGTATTTTTACCATTTCACCCTTAATGCTGGATTCACACGAATGACAAATTGACAGTATTTTGTCAGTAAACTGTCAAAAAACTAGACAAATTCATTCTTTTGGCAGTTTACTGACTGAATTGTGTGCGGAAAAGTGACATTTGAGGTGCGTTCGTGTTTGTATTTGTTGTTTCTTTCTTTACAGCATGGCTTTCTTTGATTTTTTTGCGTTTGTTGTTTTTTTTTTTTGTTCCAATTTGTGACACTTTCAAGTGTAATTTTTTTCGCAGAATATTTACAATATTTTTGTTTGTTTTATTTCATTTTAAAGTTGTATAGGTATCTACACATACAAAAACACCCTTTAAATTGAGTTGCCGAAAATCGTTTCGTTCAATAGAAATTAAAAGTGTTTCACGTTCAAACAATTTTATTATTACCAAAAACGACTTAAAGGAATTCCATATTTTGATCGTTGATTTTTCAATCTCGCTTTACAAAATTAAGTTTCTATAGATTTTTGGTTGTCCTGATTAGACCCTTAAGCAAGTCCCTGGCATCGATAGGGCTGTGTTTTTAATTTTATTTTTAATTGATGCATCATAATACTTCCCCAGATTTGTTGTTTTCTCTTATTTATATTTTTTCCAAGAAATGCACTATAAATAATATTTTAATTTTTTTTTTTTTCTTGAAAAATATCTTCATGGAATTTTATCAGATTCACATTTGTTATGGCATGTTATTTGCATCTTGCTCGCTTTGGGATGCTGATAAGAAATATTAAGACTGCCGGTTTTATTTTTTTTTTGTTGTTGTTTTGTTTGCAATCAGCAGACTAAAAGGTGACACTAAAATGTAAAAATTATTTGACAATATAAAACACTTAAGAGAATGCAACCCTGAAAACAAAAGAAATTAATTTCTTGTTTAAAGATTATATTCATATATCCATATATATGTATGTAGGTTATAAAGATAGAAGATACATTTCTCGTGGAAATATAAAGTATAGGAAATAAATGAGATTTTAAACGACTAATAATAATAATTAAAAACAAAAAAAATTAATGATTCAAGAAGAACAAGTTTGATTCGATCAGCGCAGGGATATGACTGTTGTGATATTGTTTTTGTTGTTAAAAGTAAGACTTTTGAGGAATTTAAGAATTTACTTTGAAATTTGAATGAATATGCTAATTTAATAAAAAAAAATATTTAACGGATTTTTTATCTGAGAAGAATTCAATACATTTTTTCAGTAGTGGTTCATATAAAATAAAGAATATTCCCTTCTATCTTTAAAATAATCAAAGCTTTTATTCGTGAAAATTTTGTATAATTTTCGTGAAGAAAGCCAATTAAAGCTTAATTTGTTCCTTAAACTTATACAAAAACTATTTAAAATTTAAATTTTCGATTTTTGTATCTAAAATGAAATTTTACTAAAGAAGAATTTGTTTGGCCTTAAAAATCAACAAATTTCACCATCTTTTCATCGACTTCAAAGCCGCATATGATATCATAAGTCGCCAAGAGCTTCTATCGGGGATGTCGGGAATTGAGGATCCCGAAAAAAACTGAGGCAGCTATGCCGCATGACGTTACAAAATACGCAGTGCAACAGCTCATCCGAGCTATTCCAGACGTGTGAAGGGTGTTTTTTTTTAGACGTGTGGTTTTCAATCTGGCAATACTTTTTTCGGAGTTGGTCTGCTGTCACTTGACTTATGCTCAGTTTGGTTTGCCATTTTATAATAAATAGCCGAACGACTATCAAGCGCGTAACACGTTCGGTGAATGGGCCCAAAACGAGATGGCCACCGATCCCGATTTTCACAAGAAAATTTTGTTCACCGATGAAGCTTATTTTTGGTTGAATGCGTACGTTAATAAGCAAAATTGTAAAATTTGGAGTGATCATAATCCACAAACCATTACATCCTTAAAAAGTCACTGTTTGGTGTGCTCTATGGGCAGAAGGAATCATTGGTCCATATTTCTTCAAAAATGAAGCCGGCCATAATGTTACAGTCAATGGGGAACGCTATAGAGCCATGATTAATGACGTTTTCGTGCCTGAATTGGAGGATGTTGATGTGTACAACCTTTGGTTCCAAAAAGACGGCGCTACATGCCATACAGCCAACGAAACAATCAATTGATTGAGGGAAACTTTTGGTGAGCGCATTATCTCGCGTCGTCTGCCTGTGACGTAGCCTCCAAGATCGTGCGATTTAAGACCACTGGACTATTTTTTGTGGGGTTATGTGAAGTCGCTTGTCTACGCAGATAAGCCCGAGACGATTGACGCCTTGGAAGAGAATATGCGGCGCGTTATTGCTGACATACGGCCCCAATCGCTGCAAAAAGTGGTCGAAAATTAGGCATCTCGGCTTGAATTTATGAGAGCCAGCCGCCGCGGCCACTTGCCCGAAATCATTTTTAAAGCCTAATGGAAAACCCTTATATTTATAGTAAAGCTAAATTCTTGGCCATAACATTAAATTATATGCGTTTTATTTCTTCTTGAAAACCACACGTCTAAAAAAAACACCCTTTATAAAACGCTAATTTTACCAGTGCTAATACTGTACGGCGCCGATTGCTGGACGATAAGTAAAAAGGGGGAATTGCTACTGGGCACTTTCGAGACAAAAATTCTTGGCCGGATATTTGGTCCTAATGCGAAGAGGGCGAATGGAGGAGAAGATTCAATCGTGAATTGTACGAGCTATACCAAGATGTGGATGTAGTCCAAAGAGCTAAAACACGTCGACTACACTGGCTCGGCCACATCGAGCGAATGGACAACAACGCTCCAGTGAAGAAAAAAAATTTTCGAATCCCAGCCCCCAGGTTCGAGTCGACCAGGAAGACCGAACCTCCGCTACAGGGACCAGGCGGTAACAAATGCAACAACTGGAGGAAGCTTGCGAGGGACCGCAACCTATGGAAGACCGAAATATCTTAGGAAGATGGATCGGGAGGAAGCTTGCGAGGGACCTCAACCTATGGAAGACCGAAATATCTTAGGAAGATGGATCGGGAGCCGGATAAGTAAGTGAGCAGTAGAAAATCAACAATCTTGCAAATGTAACCATACATTTGTGTCGTTGCAAAAATCAACTGCCAACTCAAACAAACCGAAGAAAAACACGAATTTTTCACTAGAAATCTTTTTTTTTTAACTTTTTTTCGAGTGAATTCGTTCTTTAAGATTTTATTTTATGAATAAAATAATTGTTATAAAATATCGTTGTAATCAAATAGAATTTTACAACAAGTCTCCCCCAATATGACTTCTTCCAAGAATACTCAATTATGTGCGATAAAATTATTTGTATTAATTTTTGTTTTTTTGTTAACAAATTCTTGCTTGCCCCATTGAACGACATGCGGCGTTAATTTTGTATGTTACGTGGTCACAAAATGTCAATGAATGGTTCCATTGATTGAATTTTACTTTTTTTCTCTTTAAAAAAAAAAAAAAAAAAACAACTCAAAACTAATTATCGGAAGTTAAAATAACTAATAACACAGACATAGGCCAACAAAGTGTAGTAACTCGATATGATTGAAAATAAAAAAAAAAAAAAAAAAACAACCATAATTATTGTCCTTGGATGTTTTACAAAAAGTGGGTGAACTAAAAAACTCAAAAAACCAAACACCATCGACAAACCACATTTTCAGGTGTAACTTTCAATCTCTCTTGGTATTTGCGCCAAGCAAATATTTATCTAATCTTTTCCCTGCACTAAATTTATGCATTTAACAGACAAAAACAAAACAAAATCAAAATCAACATCAACATCAAGAAAAAAAAGCAACAAACGCTAATTACAGTGTGCACTCTATGTGCAAGGTGCTCCTTTTTGACCTAAACGCTTTAGCTGGCTGGCTGGCTGGCTGGCTAGCTTGCTGGCGCTTATGCGATACATTTTAGTGGCGCTAAAAGAGCCATCTCTTTTTATGTGCCGCGGCATAGTATTTCACTTTTTTTTGTTTTTTTTTTGTTGTGTTGTGTTGCAGTTTTGTACAGGGTGTAAAGTTCACTTCTGCGTTGCAATCTCTTGCTTACGATTTAACAATTTTTTTAATAATTGTTTGTCTGGAATATCTTCTGACCGAGTACTTTAAAAAAATTAAGAAATAAGTGGCTTAAATTTAATATAGTCGTATTTAGAAAATTACAAAAAAAAAAAGAAAAAAAGTTGGATAAATATAATCAAATCTAATTATTAATATTGATTGAAAAACTCGTATAAATCCGGATATCCGATGCCAGATTTTAAATACACGAAATACTGGTCAGGACAGTAGCGAATACAAGAATATTACTGGGATTACACGTTACTAAATGGGGTTTCTGAAATATCCGGATAAAATTGGATGTTTCCCGGATAATAAAGTGTTTTTCAGATATTTTCGGATATCCGATTATATCCGGATAAGATGAATATCCAGTGTCTAATCCGGATCTTTATCTTTCTTATTCTCCGTTAAAATCTGCAGTTTTATTTGGACATTTTCAAAATGTATCCTGTTATCCAGGTAGCTAATTCTATCTGGATAAACCGAATATCGCATTCTGAATCCGGATCTTTGTTTTCCTTTTTTTCCACCCATTAAATTCTGGAGTTTGATTTTTTGCATCTGTTAGTCCAATACCTGCACCTTACAAGTGTTCCCACATCCCCACATCAGATAAAATGTTGTATCAACCCTCTCTTATAACACTATGTATATGATGTGGTATAATTTACGTTGCAGTTTGTAGCATTGATGTTTGTGTGGTGAGACACTGCATGTGAAAATCGTAATTAGTTAAGTTTAGTTAACTTTTTTTTTATGTTTTTTTTTTGTGTATTAGATGCGTGTAGTAATTATACACTTATGGGTTCGATAAGGGGCACCGTGTTACACATTAAATTGCAGTTAATTTCCCATGTCACACTGCACTACAGATGGATTTATCTTTTTTTTAGTATTTTTTATTTTTTTTAAGTAAAAAAAAAACTATAATTCAGCAAAAATGTGTGTTCAATTGTAGTTTTAGGTCATAATGATAAGACACACAATGTATAAAAGTTTTGTAGATACATATTAATATATGAAGGTACTATATTGTTGAGTTGATAGAGTCAGAATATGTGCAACTTAATATACCTAATGTTGGGCATTGGAGACACCTTTGGCAATTGATAATTTATATTAAATGAATGACTAGGACGCACGTTCCTGCTCGTATTAGATGCGTGCATTTGACTTATGTTAAGGTCTATCTAAGTAAAAATTGTCGAAATTTTATACTTTTTCGACATGTTTTATGAACATTTTCACATTTTAATTGGTATAATCGAGTGAGTAATAGGCAAAAACATCACATATTATATTTGTTTAATTATTTCCTGATTGGTAGAAACTGGTCTAATACACATATGTACATATGTAGCAAGTGAAACAAAATCAAAACTGGTCTAATGCATTAAGTAGACGAATAGCAGACAAACTGTGCAGTAATCTGAATTTATGTTCCTATCAAAATAAACATTAATATATCCATCAATGCCAAGTATTGAGTCAAACAAATTAAGATATTCTATATAATGTTCATCAACATAAATGTAGATTGTAGTAATAATTTTTGCTTATTTATTCAGTGCTTGGTACAAACTAGTCTAATGCACAAAATTGACAAAAAGTGTAATGAAACTGGTCTAAAGCACACAAAAAAACGAATTTAAGACACATTGATATATTTTTGTACATTTTCCTAGATATAATTCTTAAATTTATAGAAACTGGTCTACTGGACAGATAGAGAAAACTGGTCTAATGCATACTGTAGTAGAATATTAGACAAATAATAATTTGAAGTGATTTATAGATTTTACTAAAAAATGTGTTGCTGATTTATTCACTGATTGGTAGGTACAAACTGGTCTAATATTTACATAAATTATATGAAATATAAACAAAACTGGTCTAAATTACAAAGTAAACGATTGTTAGACCAACAAAATGCCATTTTTTATATTTTTGCCGGTAATGACGCAATTATTATTGCAATATACCTAGTTGACGAAACGTACCGAAATGATCTGGTCTAACGTAGAAGAATATAGGAAACGAACTGAAGTGTTTTACATATTTTCCATAAATATTTCTGGTTAATTTTTTTCAAATTTGTCTAATACACAAAGTAGATGAAAATTCTAAATTACACAGTAAACTAATATTAAAGAGATAAATTGACATGTTTTATATGTTTTTCCTCATAAAAATCCCACATTTGTTTGGATTTATCTGGTAGACACTGGTCTAATACACATAGTAGACAATTAGTACCAAAATGCAACTGATCTAATGTCTACTGTAGACGACAATTACGTTGACGTGTTGTAAATTCATAATGTATATTGCAAAAATATTTTTGGTTATGTATTTACTGATTAGTATACAAACTCGTCTAATACAGAAAGTTAATGAAAAGAAAATGAAACTGGTCTAAATCACACAGGTAACGGATGTGAAAGAGATATATTGACATATTGTATATATTTTCCGCTTAAAATAAGCGATAATTTGTGTGAATTTGCCCTCTTATTAGTATAAATTAGTCTATAATAGACACGGTATGTACTATTCGTCCAAACCCCAACTAGTCTAATGTATACTAAAGATGAATATTAAAGAAATAAGTTGGAGTGTTTGGTATTTATTTTTTTAAATATTTCTGTTGATAAAGTCACTGATTGGTTTAAACTGGTCTAATTCACAAAGTAGTTAGAAATTAAAAGAAACTGGTCTAAAGCACAGAGTAGACAAATATTAGAAATTTTAATAGATATGTGATATTAACTTGTCTTAAACATACATACCAAACGCAACTGGTCTAATGTCTACTATAGCCGAATATAAAATAAACAAGCTGACGGGTTTTATGTAATTTATGAATATATTTTTGGTGATATATTCACTGATTGGTCTAAACTTGTCAAATACATACAAATTAGAGGAAAATTGAACGAAATTGGTCTAAAACACAGACTAAACTAACAAATATTTCCAATATCTTTCTAACTCTCCTTAGAAATCCGAAGTTGTTAGTCTTCACTTGACATTTCATAGAAAAAAATACAAATACATATGTTAGGTATATGGTATAATTTGCCAAACATTAAATTAAAAATAAACTGATTTCAAACTTGTTTAAAAATAGCTAAGTTATGTGCTGAGGGCTAAAAAACCTCCAATGAGATAGCTAAACAATAAACCATCATATAGAAAGTATCGATTAACTTTTGGTAAAGAATATATTTTTTTTTACGAATACATAACTTATCCTTACGACCATATGAACTTCCTACCTATCATCACAGTTAAAAATACAAGCAAACAAATACAACTGCATCAGCAGTACGTATAAATAGTTATACCGAGCAGTATAATGAAGGTAATTATTTGTAAAATGTTTATTATATTTTTTTATGCGTTTTCAAGCATGTAGTGAAAATCGTGCATACATAAAATATCTGGTTTTTCCACGCGCTTAAGCTCTTAACAAAAAAGAAAACATTAAATATAGGGAGGAACGTTCAAATATTTATTTAGATGCAAACAAGGCAAGGCAAGGTTCCCATAAGTATAGTCTTTTTTTTTTTTTTTGAACTTTTGTTCTTTTACTTACAGCTTTATCTTAGTCGGAAGTAAAGTTAATGCAATTTTTAACGTTTATGGTTTGTGTTTATTTTATGTTTTTCTTTTTTTTATTTAAGTGCAAAATTTTATTGAAAACACACTCCTTTTTCCTTTATATAAGGTTTAAGGTTAAAACAAGGCTAAACATCGAACTTCGTCTTTTTGTTTTCCTATAATTATTACGTGGAAGTCAGAAGAACATAAAATATAATTATATATTTTTTGAAATATCTTTCTTTGAAAACTTTGTTTTTTACTATAAGACCTTTTGGCTGGTTGATTTTTGTACTGATGCAACTTCTCCAACTTCTCCAACTCTCCCAACTTCTTTGAGCTAAATTTTTTTTTAAATCGAGATGGTAATTGTTAAGTAATAAATTAACTATCGTTGTCGCTTAAGACATTTTTTTTCGAAATAAATTTTACTTGTAAAGGCTGTCTATACATGTGTATACGTCTAAAGTGATGACATTTTTTCTTGTGTTTTTGTTTCATAACAAAATAATAATTCTGCCGACATAAACTTGCAACCGATCATTAGACACACAATCACCTACTAGATATCGAGAGGAAAACAAAATATTACTAAGATGCATGCAAGTGATTATTACATATACAACTTTTATTTTTTTAAAGAGATTTAAGATAACACTTACTATAAAAAAAAAATATTTATATATATTTCATCATTGATTTTATGCAAAAGAATAGTGTGAAATTCACAAGCGAAAAAAATTATGTATTTCGATAATATTTTTACAATTATAAATTGTACCAACCTGCTGAACATCAAAGATAATATTTTTTGTATGATTTAATCAGTGGAAAATAGAGCAAAGTCAATTATGTCAACGAAGAAAAAAAGGGCAGTTAACCAGCGAAAGTTTTGAATGCAGTAAATTAAAGTAGCGAGAGTTGTTTTTTTTTTTTTTTTTTTTTTAAGCAGTCAAACAGCAGCGATTAGTTGATAGCAATATACATAACTGATGTATCACTATTTAATAGGCGCATCCGTTTGAAGTTAGCCGGCGGTGATTTGAATACTAGACAGAAATGTCAAAGAACTGTCAAAAATTACACTACGGTCATTCGCTAATGATCCATCTATCGTAGGCCCATTTGACTATGAAGCTTTTGCCCAGAGTGTACACGATAGAGTTTGGTATCAAATGAAAGATGATGTGAAGCCCGATACATGAGTAAAATATTTTAACTTTTGAAAGTCGAGATATTCGGGCATGAAGTTGTTGATTGTAAAATAAGGATTTCAGATTTTGTTTCAAATAATTGTCCATAACGGACGAAATAATTGGCGTAGAAAAATGATATTGATATCAAATGAAATGTAAAGGGTTTTCCAATACGAGGTGTTATTTTGATATTCAAAGAAAAATGGTATTTTTTGAGATAAATGATCGGATGTTTATTTCATTATAAAGAGGAAGGTATGCCGTTAATAATGGAACACAACATCAGCCAAATGGCCGCCACGACCACGCTTACAGGACCATATCCTTTTCATGAAATTTTCCATAACCAAATCGCAAAGTGGCTGCCCTATGTCCTCGATAGCCTCACGAATTCCATCTTTGAGGTCTTGAATCGACGCTGGGCTGTTGGCGTAGACCTTATCTTTCACGTGGCCCCAAAGGAAGAAGTCGCAAGGTGTTAAATCACAAGATCTCGATGGCCAATTGTGATCACCTCTTCGAGAGATAACACGGTCCGGAAACTTTTCCCGTAAAAGATCGATGGTTTCATTGCTTGTGTGGCACGTAGCGCCTTCTTGTTGAAAGTAAACGTTGTCCAGATCAAAACCATCCAATTAAGGCCATAAAAAATCATTAATCATCTCTCGATAGCGCAATCCATTGACCGTAACTGTTGCTCCAGCCTCATTTTCGAAAAAGTAAGGTCCAATGACCCCGCCGGACCATAAACCGCACCAAACAGTCACGCGTTGAGGATGGTGAGGCTTTTCAACAATAACTCTTGGGTTTTCCGAGCCCCAGATGCGACAGTTTTGCTTGTTGACGTAGCCTCCGAGGTGGAAATGGGCCTCATCAGTCAAGATGATTTTTCGATGAAATTCCGGATCATTTTCATGCATTTCAAGGACCCAATCAGCAAAGACACGACGTTGTTGATGATCAGCCGGCTTGAGTTTTTGTGTTAACTGAACTTTATAAGCCTTAAGACCCAAGTCTTTATGCGAAATACGGTGTAATGACGTTTGTGGAATGCCTAATTCCAAAGAACGACGAGGAATGGACAAACCTGAGTTTTCTTCAACACTCTGGGCTACAACAGCAATATTCTCAGTTGTTCTTGAGCGACGTGCACGGGTTTTATTCTTCACATCACTAACTTGTCCCAACAGCTCGAATTTGTCCACCAATTTCTGTATTGCGGTCCGACAAGGTGCTTCACGACGACCCAAAAATGTTTTAGTTTTACGAACCGTCTCTGCCAAATTTTCACCATTTTTATAGTGAATTTTAATAATTTCAATGCGTTGTTGAAGCGTGTATCGTTCCATTTTTATTAATGGCGTAGTTTCTACTTGGCAAATGTCAAAAAATGACAGCTTCAAAAGTGACAGCTACCGAAATAGCGGGCTATTCAAAATAACACCTCTTATTGGAAAACCCTTTATTTTTCTTGTCTTTAAAATAATAATTTAGAGGAGCTTTATCTTTACGTAACCTTCCCTTTCTGATCTTATCTGAATCCACCATTGTGTGCATACCTCTGTTCGCTTACTTCCCAATTTTTGTCCATAGTTCTGTCAAAGGTCATACAAAAAAATAAAAATGGACGTTTTGAGACCTAATATTTAGTTTTGTTTGTTTAATTTTGTATAGCGTATATTTAGAACCCTTGGAAATATTGTCCATTTTTCAAACCTCCTAAGACACTGGCTTAAAAGCCTAATTTTTCAGTGGCGAGTTAAACCAGAGTAAGCTAATTGTGGACATGAGTTGATGTACAGTTATCACTAGATATAGTTTTTCAGTGTTCAGTCATGAATTCGGAGGAGAAAACATTAAGATCCAGTTTTTGTCAATGCGAGATTAAAGTTAAACCCGAGTTAACTCATCAACTTTGGTGAGTTAACTCAGGATTAACTAAACAGATGCTTTTGATGTTTTATCCACCGATTTTGTTAAGTCGTTATGCATGAATTCTCCACCAAAAAAATTCCTCTTTCCAGTTAACTGGGGGTTAACTTACTCTGGTTTAACTCACCACTTAAAAACTGGGCCTAAAAGCATCTGTTTGATAAATCCAGAGACAAATGTGATGAGTTAATTCGGGTTTAACTTTAATATAGAACTGATATACTGTGCCTAAGGCCCAGTTTTTCAGTGCGAGATTATCCTAGTTTCGGGGTTAACCTCCAGTTAACTCCTGAAACATTTTGTTTAGTCAATTTGGATTCCGAGTTAACTCATTAAATTTGATAAGTTAAATCTGGATTAGCTGAAAAGGTATTTCTGAAAGATGCGTGTCAAAATCTATTCGAATCCTGGTACGACACTATGGAAATGGTGATTTTCACAGTGGCTCCATTTCGAATTCGATAACGAAGCATGGATTCCTCTATTGTCGCACTTCGATTTCGATAGATTTTTGACAATCATAATAGTTAAATTGAGGAGGGATACTCCACTGAAAAACTACTCTCGAGTTAACTGGGGATTAAAGTATTTACAGGACAAACTAACTTTTACTTAACTCGGAGTTAACTCATGCACTGAAAAACTGGACCTTAGAGTACAAAAGGAGTAAAAAAGTATACAAAAAAATCTTGGCCTTTCCAAGCCCCTTTTTATTCGCTAGCTTCTTGATTATGAAACAAAAAAATTGCTCAAAATTTAAAAAAAAATTCTATAAAAAGCCATTTCGATAAGATTTTTAAAACTATTAACTAATTCATTAAATTTTACATTTGTTACATTTCTAATTTATATTTTTTTTCTACGTTTATTATTATTTTTCCATTAAAAAAATGTCTTAATTTTTTTTTCTTTTTATTTAATTTTAGCAATGGGAACTGTACGTATTGAGCCGATTAAAATGGGATCTTTCATCAGTGACACCATTAGATTTTCTAGAATTACTATTAATCCGCCTGCCAATTAGAAGTAACAAATGTCCCGATTTAAATGTGGAAAAAGTAAGGCAGCATGCCCAAGCATTTATATCATTAGCCGCCAAAGGTAAGTTTTTTTTTTTTTTTTTCTTTATTCACTGATTGATGATCTTTTATACAGGGTGGTTTCAAAGTATGTAATAGTTTTTTTGTTTTTTTTTAAGTCCACTAAATACAGGGTGTCCGCCGGGAAGGTATACTAACTACTTTGTTTGTTTATAATTTTTGATTAAATGAAAGAGAATGGATCTTATATCGATAAATGTTTTATTTAATGTTGGCAATTAGGTATGGAATACAATATCAGGTAAATGTCCGCCTCTGTTAGTCTCACAAATGTGAGCCCTTTCGAGAACATTTTTCATTGGATTCTCACACATTTCACGCGGTATTTCACTAATTTCATCACGAATATTATGTTTGAGTTGCTCAAGCGTTTTTGGTTTGTTTGCATATACCTTACGTTTTAGATAACCCCCTAAAAAAGAAGTCCGGAGCAGTGAAATCAGGCGACCGTGGAGGCCAATCAACATCACCATTTCTTGAAATATCTTGTTGTGGAAAGAGGTCTCGCAGTAATTCCATTGTAATCCTAGCTGTATGCGATATGGCACCGTCTTGTTGATACCACATGTTAATCAAGCCCAAAGCATGCAGTTGTGGCGTTAAAAAGTTTTCAATCATATCACGATATCGCTCCCCATTCACAGTTACCGTTACGCCGTTTTCATTTTCAAAGAAGTAACACTTCCCTGAGCAGCAATAATGTTTTCAGTCGATCTTGCAGTACGTTGTGGTCCATTCTTGGGCCTATCACCTACAGACCCTCTTTCTTCGAAATCATTCACTACACGACAAATAGTGCGTTTTGTTGCCTGGACTAATGTTTACCAAAATGGCGGCAAAACAAAGTAGTACACCCTGTATATGAGTCTGTGACTGGTGTAATAGTTGTGAAACCCGCGTTTATTTTGTTGTTTATTTATTTTTCTTTTAGGTAATTATTTGATTTAATATACCGCTTTATATTCATGAATATCAATCAGCAATTGACAATTGATAAATACTGAAATTCAAAACCCAATTGATGAAAATTTTGATAATTCAGAATTATGCAGACCTTGTGAATTAAGAGTAGCAAATTTAATATTTATCAATTAACAATCGTTAATTCTTCTTAAACAAAGTGACATAAATAAAGATATTTTGTGGTGCGACAGCTCGTGCAAAACCACGGCCTAGTGACTTCCATCATTAAACAATAAAACTGTCTTATATCGAACAACAAAAAAAAATCAAAAAGAAAAAAAACAAAATATGTTCAACCACTTTTGCACACATATATGGCCCACCCTGTAGTAAGATGTGATTTAAATCAACTTTATGTACACATTTCCTAAAGTAACAAGCAGACAAAATCTAGATACAGCGACAAATATTCACGCCCTTTAATTATAGAATTATAAACATCATCTTTCTAACTCCTTCAAGAAATTCTCAAAAAAAAAAAGAAAATAATTATTTTCGCCAAGAGTTTTGATAATGACGACATCATAACAAATTATTAGCCTTAGAAAGTTTATTTTTTTTTTAGCATCTATCGACGTCAAGTCACACAAAAGCCTGAATAAAAAATCTTATCCAATCTTTGAGTATGGCTATCGAATAAGCTCCATACCTACCTGCGCCATCAATGATAGCTCAAGACATTTATAATTATATCTTCACCTTCGGGCTTATGTCTACTACGGTTACAACGAGTTATAAATAAATTGTAAACAAACAAAAAATGTATGTATGTATTTCTTTCAGGAAAGACAGCTCTTAAGCGAGACTACTTTTACACCAGAGTCAATTATGTTATGAAAATGAGATTTAATTTGTCACTAATTGATAGAACGAGTTCCATCGTATTAGCGCTAAATTAACTAATTAAATCGCGTAAGCCTGATGGTAACACTTTGTCGTCGTGTCGGTCGAGCGGATTTCCTTCTTCTATAGTAGGATTTTCTTTTGATGGGATCTTGCAATACAAATAAATGTGGGGTAAAGAGTTCTCAGTTGTTGGTATATGTTGCAGGTTCCAGCTGATCTCAGTTGGGAGCAAATTTTGGTCGCATAAGGCAGCTTTGCTTGGGGCATTTGTAAGCATTTTACCTAAAGTTTACCTTGGGCCAAAGTAATTTTGCCTTGGATTAGCCTTGGTCATAAATCAGATTCCTACCGTTTTGTCCTTGATTCACTTCCAAGTAGATATCCTGGGTCGACCTGTAGCCCATTACCATTCTATTTTTGATATAAAGGGTGTTTTTTTAGACGTGTGGTTTTCAAGAAGAAATAAAACGCATATAATTTAATGTTATGGCCAAGAATTTAGCTTTATAAGGGTTTGCCATTATGTTTTAAAAATTATTTCGGGCAAGTGGCCAGCCGCAGCTGTCTCGAATAAATTCCAGCCGAGAGGCGTTATTTCCGACAGTTCCAATTGTTGCGCGCGATGGCAGATGGACTCATTCGGATCTTCTTCGATACTCTGCTCCACAGCAGCAATAGCGTCTTTGGTGCTTACTGTACGGCCGGCGTCTGTGAGGATGCGCATTATCTACTAGAGTAAACGTGGTGCGAAACCGATCCATGGTTGCTCGAATTTATGCGATTTTGTGATTATGTCGACCGAATATTGGATGCAGCGCGTGATGAGCCGTGCGGATCGAACCATTATTTTGGTAATAAATTTGCACGATTTGCAAACGTTGTTCGGGAGTAAGTCTATTAATTATGAAATGGCAAACCAAACTGAGCATAAATCAAGTGACAGCTGTCAAAAAGACCAACTCCGAAAAAAGTATTGCCAGATTGATAACCGGACGTCTGAAAAAAAAACACCCTTTATTATCTACTATTAAATATTTGTACAAAAAAAAAACATCCAAAATTATATCATGAAATTGTGACTGGTGTGACAAGTTAATGTTACGTGAGTGACCAAGTATGTTTATTACGCATTTAAACAGAATATAATAAAAGAAATTCTAGTGGGAAATTATTGTCATCATAAATGGAATGATTTTTCACAGGAAAAAGGAAACTCGTAGATATCTTGTGAAAGTGAAATTTTTCTCATTTAAATGTGAAGAGATACCATACTCCAATGAGAATGGGATGTAGATTACCAAGGGGTACTATACTATTAAAGAAAATTTGTCAAAAATTTTACTTTGCAATAGTAACGGTCGTGACAAGTTAATGTTACGGGTGTGACAATGTACGATTTTTACGCATGAACAGAATATAATAGATGCAACATAATTGTCATCGTAAGCGTAATCACTTTCCACATGAAGTAATAAAACCGTCTCCTGCGAAAGTGGCATTTTCTCATTTAAAAGTGAAATGTTACTTCACGGACTTCAATTGGAATGAGGAGTAAATTAGATTCCCATTTGGAGGTATAATTCTGTAGAACTATTTCCTTGCGTTGAAAATAGAAAGATTAAGTTTTGAAATATCAACACCTATTATTTACGGTTGTGACACACCCTTGAAACTATGAATTCAAGATCAGTGGAGCTTCCAAATTTAATGATATTTTATGTGATGGTAGATCACAATTTTCTTCTTGTTTCCCTAAATTATTAGTTTTTGTAGTAAAAAATGTTGTGTAATAAAAGTGTAGTAATACGAGGTTTTGGTTTGAAATCGTAACGGGTGTGACAAGTTAATGTTATGGGTGTGATAAAGTACGATTTTTACGCACGAACAAAAAATAACAACAAACTAAATTCTAGGGACAAATAATTTTCATCATAAGGAACGTAACGTTTTCATAAGAAGAATTAAGATTATCTCCTGGGAAAGTGACATTTTTCTCACATAAAATTGAAATGTTACCTTACTGACTCCAATGAGAATGAAAATTAAAATAAATTCCCATTTGAAGGTATGTCTAATGCCGTTGAACTATCTCTCTGCGTTGAAAACAGTAAGAATACGTTTCAAAATATCATCTTGTTACGAGTTTGACACACCTTTCAAACTAATTTATTAATCAGTATAATTTCCAAATTCAATGAGACTTTGCGTGACGATATCTCACAATTTTGTTCTTACTTCTCTAAATAATCAGTTTTTGTAGAAATAAAACAATTTAGTACACATATTTTTCTAACTTATGTGACACTCCGCACTCTTTGAATCTACCCACTAGTCTAGATAATAATCAGAATTTTTTATGCGTTAGTTATATTTATAATACTTTCGAATAAAACACGCCTCTACATAACTACCTATCTGTCTAAATGCAGAGTTTCGAAAGCCAAAAAACGTAGATATGTCTTAGGCTTTTGTATACACTGAACAAAATACCTTTTGGTAGAGAATAAACTCATTTTACAAAAATATAGAACCTCATTTTACCCTCAATGAGATTCTCTTCTTTTTTTTTGGAAACCATGTTAAGAATTATTCTCTAACAAATGGTTTTTGTTCAGTGTATATACAAAAGCCCAAGACTTATCTACTTTTTTTTCTCGAATATCTTTTTACCAATGAACAATTTTGCAATCAGAGTTTCTTTCGTTTCAATAGAATCACAACAATCAACTTGCCCTTCCCTAATGTTGTTTTTTTTTTATGAATTCTTAAAATAGTTGTTGAAAAGAGGGTTTCGGACGCGGTGTGGAGCGAGAGCTCATTTCCGAGTAGTTTATCATTAAACTACCAACACACAAAAATCAAAAAAAAAAAACACCAACTATAATTCGCAATAATAATAATAAGAAAATAAAAAAAACTTTGAAACTGGAGTACCTACCTATCCACCTAGGAGAGTGAGTTAGTAAGTTAGTGAGCAATGCGAGCGCGTCTACAATTTGCAGGTCATCAGTGCAAGCGCACAACCGGCAATCCAGAACCACCCTCAATTCATGTCCATGAAATGTATCTGAGGGGCACCTACTAAACCAACAAAAAAAAAAAACTCATCTCATCATCATCATCATCATCCTCATCATCTGTGGGCACATCATCAGCTGCTGATTCAGTTGCTCCATCTCTGTGTGCCATGCCACCACTGGATGATGCTGATGCTGATGGTTTTTTCAGCCTCTGTGCTTGGAGCTGAGGCGATGTGTAGATTGTAAATTGCTTCGGTATGTCAGGGTTTTTTCTTTTTTGGTTTTATATTGTTTTGTTCTCCTGCCGACCGCCATCGCCATCGCCACCACCATCAACGCCACACATAGTCAGTCCCACAGTAGACGACCGACGGTCGACTACAACGGCAACAAAAACTGTCTGGAGTATAGCAACAACGATGTGTGGACGCGACTGGATCATTGTTTGTCTGGACACGACGCCACCGCAATCGCTGCCGCCACCACTTAAGCTGCTGATGGTGCGTGCGGTCATGGCAATGTCGCGTATTTGGATCTCGGAAGACAGTTCTTGCTTTATGGATAGTTTTATTTTTGTTTCTCAGTTGATCACCTTTTTTATTATTTTAACAAACATGATCATATCATGGGGTCGTTTACTGGTATAAGCTTTTTAAGCAAAGGTTAAATAAATCAACCGAAACAGTGCTAAAAGCTTAGCGTGATGAACTTGGGGAATGACGTTTTTAACAAATATAATGCTTCCTGGTGGTAGGCACTAAGGCACTTAGATTTGTGCAGACGAATGTTTTGAGCCTACTTTCGCTGCGATCCGACAATTACATACAAGTGGGTATATTTTGTTCAGGTCAAAGGTCATTGATACAAAATTGGGCCTGGAAGCCAAATGCGCCAACGGTTCTTATAGATCGATGTGTCGGAAGAAATCGTTTGAGTAGACGCGTATTTTGAGCCTACTTTCATTGTGATCCGACACTTGCATGCAAGTGGGCACATTTTGTTTAGATCAAAGGTCATTGATACAAAATTGGGCCTGGGAGCCAAATATACCAACGGTTCTTAGAGATCGAGGTATTGGAAGAAATAATTTGAGTAGACGCATATTTTGAGCCTACTTTCATTGTGATCCGACACTTACATGCAAGTGGGTATATTTGGTTCAGGTCAAAGGTCATTGATACAAAATTTGGGCCTGGAAGCCAAATGCGCCAACGGTTCTCAGAGATCGAGGTATTGGAAGAAATAATTTGAGTAGACGCATATTTTGAGCCTACTTTCATTGTGATTCTCACATGTGGTCTGTTTTTTATTTGGTCGACGCTCACCGACCAAAAAACCTGTCTGGAACCCAAACCTTGTAACGGGTCTTGGAGCTCAAGGTGTCGGAAGAAATGGTTTGAAAAGTTGAACATGTTGAGACTATTTCACAATGTCTACCGATTATTTGAAACTAAATTTTGCTCAGGTCAAAGGACATTGAAATCAAAAAATAGGGTCTTTAAGCTTAACGCAGCAGCTGGTTTCGCAGAACGGGGAGTCCGGAAGAAATGGTCTAAGTTGACGCATGTTTTAAGCCTACATCCATTATTTAATGGATAATTTTCTTACCTACAACTATTTCTAGAAATACTAGTACACAAAGTCTCGAATAATTCTTCACTTCAATAATTTTCGGGGGCCCTAAGCCCTCCATCATTTATTTTAAAATTTTCGATGCACCATCTAAGGTATAGGTACCTACTAAAAATTTGATTAGAATTCTATTAAACTTATTTAAAGGCTGCGTCTTTTAAATATAAAATCAAAAAGGTTCTATAAAATATTGTCAACTTCTCTGAACTTCCTTAGAAAGTTCTATGGATGTTCTTCACGTTCACAATGCATCGTCATACGATAAGTTGATCAACTCCACGAAATTGAATCCAATTAAATATAAATTACGACCCAATACAGCCGCTACATAGCCGCTAGTTCCTCAGTAGCTTTAAAGTACATAGATATACCTCATACAACAAGTGGTGAGAAAACAAACGAAAAATCAGGTTTCATTGCCATCGAGCGTCGCGTCGGCGTCGTTGTCGCCGTCTCCGTCGTCGTCGACTGTCGTGATGAGTTAAAGGGGAGTTTGTGGCCGGTCTTCACCAGCTACCCACTATAATAATTTATATATAAAAGGCACACACCATTTTATCCCGCAGAAAAAAAAAATACTGTCAATTATCAAATTTCAGCGAAAAAAATCTCCGAGTCCACCAAAAACAACAACAACAACAACCAACTAAGCGGACACTGTCCGCCTGGTGGTCTTGGATATGGCTAGGCTACCCTCTGACTCTTTAAAACCTCTTTGTTCATGTCCCTTTTCACATTTTGTTTCGAACCATTAATCGCATCGTAAATAACACAAAAACCTTTTTTCGCCATCTTCAAAGTTACACATGCAAATTGACGGCATTCTGTCTCATTGGCGATTATGATGATAGCTTTCGATTTTGTATAGGTATGCCTCGGATACTCTCGATGATGACCGTAAAATTTTATATAAAATGTCTTTTTTACATCCATCGATTCGAGTTAATTAAGAAATTGAGTCGACAAATTCATGCATTTTATTTCAACGGTAACTAGTTCGGTTTCTTACCTTTTTTTTTTTTTTGTTTCGTTCTTGTACTTTTTCTTTCATCAGGACGCCGTTGTATATATGTACATTATGTATGTAAGTATAAGGGTGCAATAATTTAAATCACTTTTTACTCATAAGTAAAAATATCATGGCCAAGGAGAATAACGGGTATGGTGAGGGATCTTGAAAATTCTGAGCAAGAGTTTTTGAACCAACGGACAGCGAGGATTTGTTCCCACACTTTGAGTTAAATTGATCCCACAGTGGGACAAAATTAAAAAAAAAATAATTATTTCTAATCAATGCATATAAATCAAAACAGCTTTATAGGGTATATAAATATCTCGGCTCCAGTATATCGCATAGTAAAAATTGAAACACAACATTATTGGTAACAAAATTTTCTCTTTTATTTGAATGCAAATTTGAGGTTCGCTTGGGTGAAAAATTCCCAAATTTAAATTTGTTATTAAAATTTGGTTTGTTTCATCTAAGCGGGTTTGATCGCATTTAGAGTCTGTTTAGTGAGCATGGACATTTGTTTTCGAAAAAAAAACTCGCGAAAAAAACCCCAATGTAAAGGTTTTTTTTTTTTTATTTAAACCTGTGATTTTCAAGAAGAAATAAAACGCATATAATTTCATGTTATGGCCCAGAATTTAGCTTTACTATAAATATAAGGGTTTTCCATTAGGCTTTAAAAATGATTTCGGGCAAGTGGCCGCGGCGGCTGGCTCGAATAAATTCCAGCCGAGAGGTCCAATTTTCGACCACTTTTTGCAGCAATTGGGGCCGTATGTCAGCAATAACGCGCTGAATATTCTCTTCCCAGGCATCAATCATCTTGAGCTTATCTGCGTAGACAAGCGACTTCCCATAACCCCACAAAAAATAGTCCAGCGGTGTTAAATCGCACGATCTTGGAGCCCACGCCACAGGCCCATGACGCGAGATAATGCGCTCACCAAAAGTTTCCTTCAATAAATTGATTGTTTCGTTGGCTGTATGGCATGTAGCGCCGTCTTGTTGGAACCAAAGGTCGTCCACATCAACATCCTCCAATTCAGGCACGAAAAAGTCATTAATCACGGCTCTATAGCGTTCCCCATTGACTGTAACATTATGGCCGGCTTAATTTTTGAAGAAATATGGAACAATGATAGCGCACACCAAACAGAGACTTTTTGACGATCTAACGGCGTTTTAACAATTGCTTGTGGAATATGCTCACTCCAAATACGACAATTTTGCCATTAAACCAAAAATGAGCTTCATCGCTGAACAAAATTTTCTTGTGAAAATCGTAATCAACAACGATCTCGTTTCGAACCCATTTTGCACGATTTGCAAACGTTGTTTAGGAGTAAGTCTATTCATTATGAAATGGCAAACCAAATTGAGCATAAATCAAGTGACAGCTTTCAAAAAGACCAACTCCGAAAAAAGTATTGCCAGATTGAAAACCACACGTCTAAAAAAAAAACACCCATACTAACGGGTGATTTTTTGGCTGGTTTGGTTTTGGCAACACTGGTTTTGACAGCTGACGTGTGTTTAGTACCTTGTGTCACTGTCAAACAGCTTCAGTTTGGTTTGCAATTTAACCATGGATCGTCTTACAAATGAACAACGCTTGCAAATTATTGAATTTTACTATCAAAATTCGTGCTCGGTTCGAAATGTTCATCGTTACTGTCAATGGTGAACGCTACCGAGCGATGATAACAAACTTTTTTTTGCCCGAAATGGAAGTTCTTGACTTGCATGATATGTGGTTTCAACAAGACGGTGCCACATGCCACACAGCACGCGAAACAATGGCGCAATTGCGAGGCGAGTTTGGTGAACAGTTAATTTCACGTTTCGGGCCGGTCAATTGGCCGCCTAGATCGTGCGATTTGACACCATTAGATTATTTTTTGTGGGGGTATGTCAAGGCTAATGTCTATAGGGACAAGCCCGCTTCGATTGACGCACTGGAAGCCAACATCCATGCATTCATTCGTGAGATACCGGCCGATATGTGTGAAAGAGTATGCCAAAATTGGACTCAGCGGATGGGCTACCTGAGACGCAGCCGCGGTCAACATTTGCATGAAATTATCTTTAAACATTAAATTGCAAGGTTCAAACTATCGATTCAAATAAATATTTCATTCATTTTTTCGAATTTTTTTAAAAAAGTTCTAAACCTCTTAAAAAATCACCCGTTACATATAAATGTAGGAACATATAAAAAATGAAGACGGAAACACACATTTTTTTTAAAAATAATTCCAACTTTGTCTTTACGCTGCCCCACTGTAGGTCAGTGAATTATTTTAATATTTTTGTTCTGCTTTAATGTAAGCTTCTTCTTTGACTTAGCAAACTTTCAGACTAAGGACCAAAAAAAAAAGAAGAAGTTCATCTTTGTAAAAACGTTTCAGCCGCATATCAAACCTCTTTTGCCACTTTAATTTTTTTTTTTTTTTTTTTTTGTTGTCTTGCTCATCGTTTTTGGCTTGTTGATGGAATTTTCGAACATCACACACATCTCAGGTGTCAATATGATTTAATTATGCGCCCCTAGAAATGTTTTTGTTTTATTTTCTTTTTTTTAGAGCACAAGCGCCTCCTGCGAGCAGCAAGATACTGGCTTATTCTATCTGATGATAATTTTTTGGGGTTTCTAAGAAATCTGAGATTTAGCGAGGTTCCTACCTAGGAAACTGAATGTATTATGCTGAATGAAATTTTGTACGATGATTTATATTATGTATATAGCGGTAAGCATGAAGGAGATTTTGTTCTTTTTTTTTTATTTTTTGAAATTGATTTATGTGCGATGTGAACTCAACCTTAAAAGGGGCTACTTCCCTTTTACAAGTTAAAGAACCTCTTGATGGCATTTGATCTTTTATAATAAATAAATATAAAAGAACTATATTTGATTCTAATAAAACTTGAAGGTTATCTCCAAAAAAACCAAAACAAAAAAATCAAATTAAATATCAGTTTTCCTAAATTGGGTTTTGTTTTGTTGTTTTAAGATGGTTTGGTGGTGGAGTTCATCGTTTTGCTTGTAAAAATAGGGCCAAAGAGCTTTTCTTAGCCCAGAGTAGCTTCTTAAACGAATGAAGATTTATGTTTAGTTTTAATGTTATATGGATCAAATAGAACTTGATCTAGCAAAACTAATCACTTCTACACGTTTTTTTTTTTTTTTTTTTTTTCTCATCTTCTAATAAACGTTTTGAATTCTCATAAATATTGTGTGAACAAATCTCTTTCTAAATATTTCGAATCGGGATTTTTATAGAATTTTAAAGACCAATAAACCATCTGCTACAAGACATGCTCCATCAACCCCTACAAATTGCACTCATAAATAACCCGATTCAATTTTGAAATGTGTGAAAATGGGATCGCATCGCGATCTTTTATCTCAACAACAACAACAACAACAATAAAGAAAAAAGATATATATCTAGATTTTAATGAAGATCTGGAATTTGATACTCTCTGCACTTCACAATATGTTTTTTGTTAAGCCGACTCGTCGTCGCGTCGTGTCGGTCGTCATTCCTTTTTGGCACTAATTAAGACCTCCTTCCAACCCTTGTGATTAACACTTTTTCAATAGACCAACAGACAGACACACAGACAGATATTGCACGCCTCCTTCCGTTTCGTTTCGTTTTTTTTTTTTTTATATAAAAGGAAAATTGCATTTTATAATAATAATTGAAGATCACTGATCCGGATTCTGCAGACACAGATGGCAATGAACTAGAAAACATTATCTCACACAAACCAGCAGCACAGTGTAAATGATAGATATTGTATCTCTTATTTATTCATTGGGAAAGGAAAAAGGATACACACCGCATCCTGCCATGGTGCATGGTGTGCGATCTCGAGTCCAATGGGTGATTCTATTTTAAACCATTTTTGCGTGAAAATGAAAGAAAGAATTTCTTTCGCCCACATAAATGTGATTTTAAAATGAACATGAACAGTTCGGTAGAATTATTATTACGTATTTAGATTAATTTGAGGAACAATAGAACATTTTTTTTTTTTTTTTGAAAGGATATGCGGGCCCTTTATGGCGTTCTCCATCTGTTTCCTGTTTTGCTGTGCCAAAATAGACACAATATATAAAATACAATGTGTTCTGATTCGAAATTCAAAGGAATCCCTACTTAGCCTTTTATTTTTTTTTTTAATTGTGAATGATCCTTGAAGAGTCGTTAGGTAGGGGTGTTCCAAAGATACATTTTCTATTTATTTTTGTTTTGTTTTAGAGATTATCATATTTTATTTGTCTTTATTTCTATATTTTTTTTTCTTATTTTATTTATTTTCCATTTATTTTAAATTTTATTTTATTTTTATTTATTTTTAGAGCATTACTTTTCAATTTATTCTGCTAGTACCATTGCTGCATCGAGTATTGCGGCTGCATTAAGTGGCCTCAACTGGCATCTGAGAACTGGAAAGAATCTGCGTTTTCTATTAAATCAATTGACAGATTTAACAAGTGTCGAACAGGTGAGATATTTTTTTTATTTGTAGGTATTATAAAAGTTTTTGTTATTTAATTTTTCTTAAAATTTGTTTTTTTTTATTTTTAATTATGAAGAAATTAATTTAAATTATTTATTTCTAAACTAAATCATTAGAGATAAAATAATTTCCAATAAAAAGTTGAATGTCTTGTAGTTATTTAATCAAAATTGAAAATAAGATAGCTTTATACTTCGTACTAGCGAGACCCTGCAAACGTTGTTTCGCATAGAAATTTTACCTGTTTTAATAAATATATGTTTTTCAAACCAAAAAAAAAAAACGGATATCCTGCTTTTGGTAAGTTTTATATAAAAATAAATCTTATTTTTCCTACCTACTACAACTGCACATGCAAAAAATTCAGTTCAACAGTAGGAAGGCTTTATTTTCAAGAGAAATAATTTAAAAAATTTCAATTTTCTAGAAATCTAATAAAGAACAAAATTTCGATATAAGATAAATTGGGAGTAGTAGGGGGCGGCTTTCCATAAATAAATATAACACATGTCATGGATACTTTATGTTTCAGACTGCTAAATTAAACAAAATCAGCTTTCTAGGGACTTTAAAAAAAGCAGAAAAGAAAAGTGGGCGTGGAAGGGGGTGTAAAAGTAGCCTGTAATAATGAAACATGTCATGCCTTATTTTAATCATAGGTTATTAAAAAAATTTCAATTTTCTAGAGATCTATTCAATAAAGAGAACTGAAATATAAAAAAAAGTGGGCGTGGAAGTAGGCGGCTTTTCAAAAATATGAAACATGTCATACTTTATATTCCAGAGAGCTTAACTTCTTATTTCCAGCTTTATAAGGACTTTAAATAAGTAGAAAATTCAAATATAAAAAAAAGTAGGCGTCGAAGTGGGCGTAAAAAACAGGCTGGAAAAAACACATATGTCGAGCTAAATTATCAAATATTTTTTTTTAAATTAAGTCGAATATGGAGAAAATACAAATAAATTAAAATTGGGCACTGAAGTGGGATGGTTCTAATGAAGCCACTTTTTAAGTCCTTCGCCCGGTTAACTATTTCTTGAGTTTATAGATGATAGTGGGTACCTAATCGGTGGCTAGCGTGGTGGGCCTTTTTGCACCTAGCAAAAATAATTACCTACTTTTTATCTAGCTCAAAATGGTGTTTTTTTTTGCAACCACTCGCTGGAAAAATTTTGACGAAACTTCATAGCAACAATTTCATTTTCTTTTGTCGAACCGAAAATTCGATCGGTAAAGCCGCTATTGCGCTAATGAATCAATTCTTTTTTTTTTTTCATTTATATATTAATATAAAGGGTTTTCCAATAAGAGGTGTTATTTTGAATAGCCCGCTATTTCGGTAGCTGTCACTTTTGAAGCTGTCATTTTTTGACATTTGACAAGTAGAAACTACGCCATTAATAAAAATGGAACGATACACGCTTCAACAACGCAATGAAGTTATTAAAATTCACTATAAAAATGGTGAAAACTTGGCAGAGACGGTTCGTAAAACTAAAACATTTTTGGGTCGTCGTGAAGCACCTTGTCGGACCGCAATACAGAAATTGGTGGACAAATTCGAGCTGTTGGGACAAGTTAGTGATGTGAAGAATAAAACCCGTGCACGTCGCTCAAGAACAACTGAGAATATTGCTGTTGTAGCCCAAAGTGTTGAAGAAATCCCAGGTTTGTCCATTCCTCGTCGTTCTTTGGAATTAGGCATTCCACAAACGTCATTACACCGTATTTTGCATAAAGACTTGGGTCTTAAGGCTTATAAAGTTCAGTTAACACAAGAACTCAAGCCGGCTGATCATCAACAACGTCGTGTCTTTGCTGATTGGGTCCTTGAAATGCATGAAAATGATCCGGAATTTCATCGAAAAATCATCTTGACTGATGAGGCCCATTTCCACCTCGGAGGCTACGTCAACAAGCAAGACTGTCGCATCTGGGGCTCGGAAAACCCAAGAGTTATTGTTGAAAAGCCTCTCCATCCTCAACGCGTGACTGTTTGGTGCGGTTTATGGTCCGGCGGGGTCATTGGACCTTACTTTTTCGAAAATGAGCCTGGAGCAACAGTAACGGTCAATGGATTGCGCTATCGAGAGATGATTAATGATTTTTTATGGCCGGAATTGGATGGTATTGATCTGGACAACGTTTACTTTCAACAAGACGGCGCTACGTGCCACACAAGCAATGAAACCATCGATCTTTTACGGGAAAAGTTTCCGGACCATGTTATCTCTCAAAGAGGTGATCACAATTGGCCACCGAGATCTTGTGATTTAACACCTTGCGACTTCTTCCTTTGGAGCCACGTGAAAGATAAGGTCTACGCCAACAGCCCAGCGTCGATTCAAGACCTCAAAGATGGAATTCGTGAGGCTATCGAGGACATAGGGCAGCCACTTTGCGATTTGGTTATGGAAAATTTCATGAAAAGGATATGGTCCTGTAAGCGTGGTCGTGGCGGCCATTTGGCTGATGTTGTGTTCCATTATTAACGGCATACCTTCCTCTTTATAATGAAATAAACATCCGATCATTTATCGCAAAAAATGCCATTTTTCTTTGAATATCAAAATAACACCTCTTATTGTATGTTTTCTGGAGTTCGCCGTTTTTACCCCATTTCACTCTAGAATTATCTTAATTTTGAAGCATTCTTAGCCATAAAAAGACAAGTTAAACTTTTCAAATACAAAAAGAATATGTTAAAAGCGTCTTCAATTTCTTTTTTTGAGCACCTAACCCATTTCGTTCTATAAATACAGCTGAATTTCAAGAAATATTCAGCAATACCCCAGGTAGGTTTATTCTTTGATTACCCCATTTCACCCTATCAATAACTTAATCAAGAAAATATTTACCCATTAAGCCATCCTCTCAGTTCATTTGACGATATAATCTTTCAAACATGAAAAAGAAATTTTTTTTAAATCGGACACCGTTTTTTGTGTGTTATCTACCCTATTTCACCCTATATAATGTAAAATTTAGCTCTCTATTCATTCTTAACCTTACAAACACAAAATGAATATTAAATGCGAGTACCCTAAAATTCTTGTCTAACCCCATTTCACCCTATAAAGAGCTTACTTTTGTGAAAATTCAGTCCATCGAGTCCACGGGCACTCAAATCGTTCTCTATTCGCACCTGAAACCATCTTCAGTGTTGACTTGTTGAAAGTCTCCAAAAACATATTCTGTAAAATTTGTGTATAAAGATTTCATAAGTACCTAATCCCACAGAAATATCTACTATTTTCATCATAGCCCAATATACATACATACATCACAGCATGTCCAACTCTTGATATCAAAGTTCACGTGGTAATGTGTGATGGCTTAGAATGTATTCCTCAATTAAAAGCCGAACTTTTTATCCTTCATACACGACTTTAAAACTTCTTCTTTGCTTTAATTTATCATCATCATATGCAAACGCTCAAAGGTCAGAGTTCCTTTTTTCTTTCAATATAAGCGTATGCCCGCCATAAATTTAAATTCTCTCTCATATACCATTTGACACACAGTTTCCTGTTAAAATGGCCTCATTCAACGATGATGATGAACCAAAAACAAAATAATAATAATAATAACAAAAAAATGAACTACGTTTCTCTGACTTCGTTCATTTTATAAATTACTGACCCATTGAGAAAAATAAAAAAAAAAGTTCTTTCTCCGCTCGCTCTATACTACTTTCGTTTTCAATGAATCCATGGTGGGCGGCGGCGGGCGGCGGAAAGGTAAAGGGAGAGTTGGACAAGCGAATGTTTAACTTGGAAAGAATTTCTCCAAAGCCATCATCAAACGCATGGATGATAAGAAGACTTAAGGCTCCAATGAATGACCGACCGGGCCCAACAAACAATGAAATTGATGACGAACAACTACACAACATGTGCGTAAAGTACCTACATAAACACACAGTCGTTGATCTTTGTTAACTCAAATTAAACAAAAACGAAAAAAAAAAAAAAACAATAATAATAAGAGTCTGTGTAGTTAGCTTTTTTTTTCTTAATTTTTTAATGTCATTTTTGCAATAACGACGCCGCTTCGACCGCACCAACCTTTTTATTCGATGAGACTTTTGAATCTCCGTATATTTAAGAATGAGAATGATATCATCTCACGAAGGGCTGGTGGACGTGGACTATTTTGTCAACAAAAAAAAAAGTCGTAATATAAAAACCGTAAATCAAACAAATGGGTCGCACAGACTTGCTCTTGTAAGCATTTCAAAAATAAATCTGAACGTAAACATATTAAAATCAAAATCAAGCTTTAGAAACCAAGGTCCGCGTAGTATGAAAGTTTTCTATTAATATTATCCATTTTTAATTTAAATCGCAAAGTTGGTAACGATGGCATTATGTGTCAAAGTTTAGCTGTCAATGAAATTAGGTCTGTTCGTTTACTTTCCAAAACTGCCAATTTCTACTTATTTTATAGACAAATTTACCCAAATCCTGTTCTTTTACGCAGAATTGTGAACTTTTTGACAGAAGAGAGCGTTTACAATCTTTTTTGTGCAGAATATTCGTTGAAATTTCTTCAAAAAAAAAAAATGAAAATTTTCGAGATATTTACAAACAGCTGAATTTTGACCATTTCTCCAAAAAAATGCAAAATATTCATTCAAATTTAGAGTAATTTTTCAGAATGTGCTTATTAAGACGTCAACACAAAAATTCAGCTCTGTCTTTGTCGGACTTTTTTTTTAACTCTAATTTGACTAGGTTAATTAAGATCTCGATTTCTTTATTTTTTTTTTACGAATACACAACTCCCCCTTACAATACCTTCCATCATAATTATTTTTAATACAAATTCGGTGGTATTCCCAAGAACTACATATTTTGATATTTTGACAGATATTTTATTTATAAAACATTTTCATTAACTCAGCAGCCATCATCATTTCATTGGTTCCACCATCATCACAATTATTTAAGAAGTTCTTGGTTTTTTTTTTTGTTCATTTTATTTTATTTTATTTTTTTTTATTAAAAAAAGAAATCAACTTAATTGAAGGATTACAATCAAGTGACAGTCCAATGAGGAACAAACGAAGTCCAAAGAGAGTTTTGTGAACAAAAAAAAAAAAAAAAAAAAAAAAACAAGACGGAAATTGAATGACTCAACAGCAGCGGGCCCTAAAGTGGGGGTGTTTTTTATTTGTGTTTTTTTGTTGCTTTTTGTTATTTTGTTTTAATTTCAAGTAATAAAATTGATTCTTGCGGGTCGGGTCGCTTTGTTTACCCTTTTTGTAATTAATGTAAATTGCCGAGGCAAATGTTTTGACATGACCTTGAAAGAGGCATTAAATGCTCAGAGAAAGAGATCAACTGCTGTCGTTGTTGTCGAGAGTGTCATTAGGAAAATTCACAGCTCAATGACTTCATTGTGGTATTTTGTTATTATAGTTGAAATTGTCCCTTTAACAACTTTCACACTCAACTATGCTTAATAAAACCCGGATTCACTGAAAGGCTTGACGAATTGCATTTTCACTTGATAAAAGTGAAACAAATGTTTGTTTGTATTCAATAAACAATGTATTGCACCCAATATAATACCACTAAACATCCATTATAGAGATTATAGTGCACGTGTGGGAGAATGAAGAAATTCCAGAAGACTGGCGAAAAGGTATAATTTGCCCCATACATAAGAAGGGAGATGTCACAACGTGCAGCAATTATAGAGGTATCACGTTGTTGAGTACCGCCTATAAGATACTCTCCTCTATCCTACAAGACCGGATAACCCCATACGCTTAAACCATCATCGGACAATATCAGTGTGGTTTCATTCCAGGCAAATCAAATCAACAACTGATCAGATCTTTACCCTTAGGCAGGCGATGGAAAAATGTCTAGAATTTAACATCCCAACATACCACCTGTTTATAGACTTTAAGGCCGCCTACGATAGCATAGCCAGGGTAGAACTTTACAAAGCCATGAGAGAATTCGGCATCCCAAATAAATTGACACGACTATGTAGGTTGACCATGACCAACGTAACAAGCCAAGTAAAAATAGCCGGATTGCTATCCAAACCAATCAACATCTTTAATGGACTCCGACAAGGGGATGGTTTGGCCTGCCTCCTCTTCAACCTGGCGTTGGAGAAAGCAATCCGTGACTCTGGCATGGCAACAAGAGGTACCATCGTCAACAGGTCCAGTCAGATACTGGCTTACGCAGACGACATCGACATCATCGGAAGAACCGAGCAAGCTGTACATGATTCCTTCATCCAGATCGAGAAGGCGGCACAAAATCTGGGGCTGCACATTAGTGAAGGTAAAACAAAGTACATGGTGGAATCGAATGCGAGAGGAACAGTTGGTCAAACAATCAAGGTAGCGGAGCACGAATTTGAAGTGGTGCAATCCTTTAAATACCTTGGGTCAATAGTAGCAGCCGATAACAATATAGAAGAAGAAAAACGGGGGGGGCCCCTCAAATCCAACAGAGCCTACTATAGTCTGTCAAAGCTCTTCAAATCCAGAAATCTCACCATAACTTCAAAACTGCTGCTGTACAGGACCATGATCCTGCCAGTACTCACATATGGATCCGAGACTTGGGTGCTTAGCAAAAGGCACTCCGACCTCTTAGCCGCGTTCGAGAGAAAAGTCTTAAGGAGAATTGTTGGCCCCATATGTGAGAAAGGACGATTCCGGAGACGGTACAACCATGAATTGTACGCAATCTACCTTGAAGCAGATATCGTGACAAAAATTAAGCTCGGTAGACTCCGGTGGGCAGGGCACCTAGCTCGCATGAGCGAAGAGGAACCTGCTCGGAAAGTTCTTTGTGGTACATTCTATGGTAGACGACAGCGTGGTAGACCATGCTTGCGCTGGAGAGATGGCGTAGACCAGGACGCCCGGAGCCTTGGGGTGCGCAACTGGATGGTGGCGGCTCGAGACCGGGATGGGTGGAGAGACTTGTTGAAGGAGGCCAGGACCGGACCCCGGTTGTCGAGCCGATGATGATGATGAAACATCCAACACTAGATTTTAGATTAGTGCATTCTTGACGCATTTGGCAAATAGTTTTAGGATCAAGGCCTCAATCAAACGTTTAGTAAAATACAAGATCCGCTGCATGCAGCACTGCATGCGTTTCTTTAAAATATTCACGCATTTGGCAATTATTTTCAAATTCAGAATCTCAATGAAACGTGTAATAATATGTTAGAGCCGCTGCATACAGCACTGCATATATGTATTTTCTTAAAAATTTTATTCGATTAGGTACATGCCCTAGGCCTTGGGTTTCCACGAGCTGTTGTTTTTATTTTGGCACCTTTCTAGACATAAACCACGTCAAAAATTTGACAATTTGTTTCATGATCAAAACCTCAACAAAAATGTAAGAGTTGCTTTTTGCAGAACTGCATGTATCTTCCCATATTTTGTAATTTGTTTCATGATCAAGACCTCAATCAAACGTGTAGTAAAATAAAAGAGCCCCTGCATGCAGCCCACATGTAACCAACTTCGTGGTGAAAAGCTCGCGATGGCGAGTTGAAATTTCTTGAAATAATCTTATGGCCAAAAATTTAGCTTTATTCTAAAGAAAAGGGTTTGCCATTATGTTTTAAAAATGACTTCGGGCTCGCGATTTCGGATGGACTCATTCGTGTCTTCTTCGATACTCTACTCCATAGCAGCAATAGCGTCTTGGGTGCGCACTTTACGGCGTCTCTGAGGATGCGCATTATCTACTAGAGTAAACGTGGTGCGAAACCGATCCATGATGGTTGCTCAAATTTATGCGATTTTGCGATTATGATGACCGAATATTGGAAGTAGCGCGCGATGCGTCGTGCGAGCCCAACCATTATTTTGGTAATAAATTTGCACGAATTGCAAAGGTTGTTCGGGAGTAAGTCTATTAATTATGAAATGGCAAACCAAACTGAGCATAAATCAAGTGATAGCTGTCAAAAAGACCAACTCCTAAAAAAGTATTGCCAGATTGAAAATCACATGTCTAAAAAAAACACCCTTTATTAACGTGAAATATTTTTTGGCTGAAATTAACAATAAGGCTGAATACATCTAGGTATTATTTTAATACAATTAGAATAAAAAAAAATTTCGCATCAATCTGCTTTAATTTTTTTTTTAAGGTTAAAATCGTCAGGTTGCCCCAATTCTGAAAACAAAAATAACACACCACGTGCCCTGATAATATTTTGTTGAAGTTCTAGTTCCACACTAACACCAAAATAAGTGACAATGAAACTTATCAAATAAACACATCTTTACAATTCTACGCTGATGCAATTAAAGCGAATTATTATAATTATTGTTACCAAAGCTAAAGTGTTTTAAGGAAACATCTCTCTTAATCGATTTCTGGAAACAGGCTTGCGAAATATTGATTTTTTATGTCAAAGTAAATTAAATACAATTTTTTAATTCAGTACATGCAGAACGTCTCCCTAAATTGAACATTTTTCTTTTCGATACAGTATAATCAGATCAGAGTCATCAACGCATATGGGTCGTCATTCAATTATTCCATTCATCCGTTTATCCCTTTCATCACTTTCGAAAAAAAGTCCATTCATAGCAATTAATTATGGTCCCAAAACTAAAATCAAAAAGATCAAAATAATAATGTCTGTCTTGAGAATACATTGCAATTTAACGGATGTCTTTCTTCAACTCTTGGCCAAGCTGTTGAATATTATCAATGAATCTAAAAACTATATGTATGTATATAAACAACACGCCCCATTTCTACATATACAGTCAATGGGTTGAATAAAAAAAAAAAAAAAAAAACCAGTATCAAGTAGGTACAACACAAAATCAATAACAGCAAATGTATTCGCAGAAAGCTCTGCTTAATGTTTCTGCAATCAGTTAATTAATCCCATGGAATTAATTTTCATTTTTGAAATTTGAATATTCGTTCCTTTTTTTTTTTGAGATGCAAGTATTGTAGAATAATTGTATTTTATCTTAATTACCCTGTAACCGGCACTGAACCTTAATGATGATGACGAACGCAACGACGACGAAAGATGGCGGTGAGGGCGGAGGGCACACAATATTTGGATCGGTTTTAAATCTTGAAACTGGAGGTTAAAACGAAAATGTTTGTTTGTATTTTTTTTTTAATAAACAGCAGCTGTTTCGAGTGCCAGACAAACAATTGGGACATTTTCGTAGCTGTGTTTTGTGTTAAGAGTCAAAATTTTCCACCACTTTGTTATATTGACCTATATTTTTTTTTTACCAACAAAATGAACTTTTTGCTAAAAATAAAATAAAATTAGTTTAAATTGTGTATTTTAATAAATTTACCCTACTAAAAAAAATCAAGTGAAGGTACTTAATTGAGAACTCTAGAATGTTTTCAACAAAAATTTTGAATAAAATGCATGCAGTGCTGGATGAAACGAACTTTATATTTTACTACACGTTTAATTGATGTTGTGATCATGAAAATTATAACCAAATATTTAACGAATCTTGACTTTAACAAGGTCATCAAATAGAATTTTAAAGAAAATCCATGCGTTAGTGGATGCAGTTGGTTGAGCTTTTTTTATATGAAACTATGTAACTGTACCAAAATGCGTGACAAATCTTAACTGAAGGAAGTAAATCCAACAGAACATCAAAAACATAATGCAGAGATGAATGCAGTGCAACATCCATATTGACTCTTGAACTTTACTAAAGGGTGGTTTTTTTAGACGTGTGGTTTTCAATCTGGCAATACTTTTTTAGGAGTTGGTCTTTTTGACAGCTGTCACTTGATTATTGCCCAGTTTGGTTTGCCATTTTATAATTAATAGACTTACTCTTGAACAACGTGCAAATTTAATACCAAAATAATGGTTCGGTTCGTGCGATGCATCGCGCGCTACCTCCAATATTCGGTCATCGTAATCGCAAAATCGCATAAATTCGAGCAACCATCATGGATCGGTTTCGCACCACGTATACTCTAGTATATAATGCGCATCCTCAGAGACGCCGCCCGTACAGTGCGCACCCAAGACGCTATTGCTGCTGTGGAGCAGAGTATCGAAGAAGACCCGAATGAGTCCATCCGGCATCGAGCGCCAAGATTAATGAGTCTTTCGTGCCTGAATTGGAGGATGTTGATGTGTAAGACCTTTGGTTCCAACAAGGCGGCCGGCGCTACATGCCATACAGCCAACGAAACAATCAATTTATCAAACCACACTTTTGGTGAGTGCATTATCTCGCGTCATGGGCCTGTGGCGTGGCCTCCAAGATCGTGCGATTTAACACCGCTGGACTATTTTTTGTCTGGTTATGTGAAGTCGCTTGTCTACGCTGATAAGCCCGAGACGATTGACACCTTGAAAGGGAATATTCGGCATGTTATTGCTGACATACGGCCCCAATTGCTGTAAAAAGTGGTCGAAAATTGGACCTCTCGGCTGGAATTTATTCGAGCCAGCCGCGGTGGCCACTTGCCCGAAATCATTTTTAAAACATAATGGCATACCCTGATTTTTATAATAAATCTAAATTCTTGGCTATAACATTAAATTATATGCGTTTTATTTCTTCTTGAAAACCACACGTCTTAAACAAAAAAAACACCCTTTATAAGATAGTCCCCAAAAATGAATCTCCACCGTCAAATTCGGCTAAAAGTGCTGAAGTTTGGGAGATCTCGATGCTAGGGATGAGGAGAATAATTTTTGTATCACGCTAAAGAAGTATTGCTTACTTCTAACGCGCTGTTTTTTTTGCCATCTATCAATTTCGAGAACACGTATTCCCCTGTTAAGGCGAATTGGGGCAATTTCTAAAAAAAAATAACAGAACATGCATACATACCTACTTCTTAATCTGAATTCTCGAAAGTGTCCTGCTAAATATATACATACCTAAAAAATGTTCTGGACATAGAGAAGTCATTGCATAAAGCCCTGCCTAGACAATGAATTTGTTTATAATTTTGAAAAAAAAAATAGCCCTTAAAAAACAAACATAACTCACCTTAATAAAAAATAGCCCTTAAAACACAAACATAACTCACAATAATTCAATTTGTTTTATTTTTTTTTTTTTTCAATTCCAGGACTACCTCCATGAATGCATGCTTCAAATGGAACAAATATTCGAAGAGCATAGTCGCAACCTGACACCCTACATCGTTACCATGGATGCTCAACAGCATCAGCATCATCATTCAATGAATGGTAACAATAATAATTCTTCCATTTTACCTGATTTAACACAAACTTGCAAAATGCAAGCTAATAATCAAAAAGATATTCATGATATAAAATTTTAAAATTTCTTTCTTAAACCATACAACAACAACAACAACAAACAACAACAAAAAAAAAATCCACACCCATATACCTGCTGAATATCAACATAAATTAATTTTATATATATCTACAAACAAATATCTACACACCACTACCATAAATATATGTACACAACAACAACTATGCAGCGAATGATTATTTCGAACATGATTTAAAACAAAAAACTTCTCACATAAAATTAAAAAATTAAAGACACACAACAAAAAATCAAAACAAAAAATGAGTTATATTGTTAAATTTTTTTTTTTACAATTTTTTTCGTTGGAAACAAACAAATGAAATCGTTTAATAGTCTTAACAACAAAAATGAAGCATTTAAGTTTTTTTTTTTATTTTTTTTTTTACACACAAATTGTTTTGTTTATAAAGATTATTACGTATTAATAATTTTTTTTTTTTTCGAAACTTATGTTAAATTTAAAGTTTATAACGTTTTGTTGGTGCTCAAACTTATGCATATTATATACATAGATTTTATTTTATACGCGTTTATTTTTTTTTTATATACACTAAATTTATTGGAAAAAAAAATTATATAAGAAAAAAGTTTCAACTCTATTAAAGTGAAATCATTCAACAAAAAAAAGAAAGAAAATTTTCCATGTTTTTTTTGGAAAAAAAAAACAACATTGAATATTTTATAAGATATCTATTTCAAAAAATGTTTTAAAAAAAAAACAAGAATTATTACTTAGTTTTATTTTATATGTATATAAATAATATATATTGTATTTTTATATATACCTATAAATTAAAAAAAAAAAATATTTAGTTACTAAAAAAGAATTAGTAACACACAATAAATTGAAATGAAAATTTTTTTTAAACAGACAAAATGTAAAATTTAATAGAAAAAACATATGCGAGAGGTAAAAGTCAATACAAGAATATTTAACAAAAATGTTAAATAAAGTATATACCTACTAATACATATTTCAGAATTTTCTGTAAGTTTTTTTTTTTTATTTTTATAAAACAACATACAAATATATAGCAACACAAAAAAAATTATAGAATATTAGGAATTATTTTTTATGAATCAACTTTGTTTTTTTTTTTTTGTGAAATATACATAATTATTTTAACTGAGAAAACAAAATAATTAAAAAAAAATACAAAACTACACCCCACAACGCAACGCAAAAACATTTAAATTTATTAAAATGTGATTTACAGATTTTTTTGTTTGATAAAAAAAAACTTGTTTCGAAAAAAAAAAATCAATTAAAAACATTTATGTACATTTTAATTTGTAAAAAACAAAAATTAAGAAGCAAAAACAATTTACAATTAATAGACTGAAAATTTCACACGCTTACCTACTACTTTATACTACCATCTACTACTAAATAATATAAAATTTAATAATTATATTTTTTTTTATAATTAACGTATTTAAACATAAATAAAAACAAATATTTTTTCTTCTTTTTGTTAAAAAAAAAAAAACTGTACAATTCAACTGCGGATACAATTTAAATAAAACAATTTTTTGAATGCAAATAAAATTTTAATTTGTAAAAACAAAATAAATTTAAACAAATGAAATAGAATAAACCACAAACAAAAAATACAACAATAGACTGTCAAAATATATTTACACAAAAAATAATAACTTATTTATTTAAGTTGCTACATGCGTTTAATTTATTGTAAAATATTTTTAATTTTTGCAATTCAGCTGCTATAAAATAGAAATGAGTTAAGAAATGGCAACACTGGTTTACACAAAATAAAAACATAGTCTATGCATAAGCGTCGCTATTTTTATCTTATGCATGTCAGACTTTTAAGTTCGAATATTGAAATGAAAACAACTTTTTTTTTTAGATAGGTTTTCGAGGTATGGGTTTTTAATTAATTTGTTTTTCAAGCAATACTAGTTTTTGAGTCATATTTCGAGTTAAAATCGAACAGAATGAAAATTGAAAATTTTTAAATTTCCAACAAATATTCTCATTTGTGTTAAATATCATATATTTATTTCTATTGCACTACAGCAAAAAATAGCAGTCGTTTTTTTTTTAACATGGCTACATTGAACAATTTTTTCAACACCGCTACATTAGACAATTAAAAGTTTAAATATTAGTTGTGAAAATAGTTGGTAACAGTATTAAATCAGAAATTTTATATTTCGCCAAGGGAAATAAGAAATCGTGGATTTATTGGACAGGAAAGTTGGTCTTTAACGAAGAAAATGAGATATTAATATACACCAATTTATCAATAAATACGTAAATTATGACCGTTCGTGTTCAAGAAGGTGCAGAAATTCGACTTTGTCCATATCTTTTTGTTTTTTTTTTTTGTACCATTTTCGATGGTAGCAATTTGTAATTGAATAAAAACCAAACGACTATTATCAAATTGTTTTATATCATGGAGATGATCGTCGCCCCCCCCCCCCCCCCCTTTAGTCTTCACATTATACAACCGTCAATTTCAATCGTATGTCGCTCCTGGAAGATCTCAGGCTGTGTGATGTAAAGAATAGTGACTGGAGATAACCCCTCGTTTCCCCTCCCCACCGCGCACAGAAAAAAATCTTAGTGATGTTAGATTACATTTTCGTTTCTTCGTTAAAGTTCCTCCTTTTCGTAGAAAATTCAAAACAAATATTTTTTTGTTTGAGGATTTATTTCTCTGTTTTTGACGAAAGATCAAATTTCGTCCAAAAAAACCAAAAAATTTGTTTTAAGAATTCCCTGGCTAATAAACTCAGCTCAGCTTACCTATCAGAAAAGAATGGCAATTCAATTTACATAATTGAAGCGAATTTTGTGCAATTGGTTATTTCAATCTGCTAACTAAGGAAATATTGAAAAAAAGTTGTTCTTCAGTCAATAAGTTATGAGCTTAAAAGTAGGCGAAGCTCTTTTCGAAATCAAATCAAAAACCTAAATTCAAATCTCGAAAACCTATTCTTGTTTTTAATTTGTTTTTTATTTGAATGTGTTTCTTGAGTTCAAAAGGCTTCAAATGGAAAAAAGGCCCTAAAATCAGTGTTAAAAATAAAACAAAAAATAGGTTTTTTTATTTAAAAAAAAAATCAAAAAAATTACTTTTGCATTTAAAATAGAATGTAATTAAAAGATGGAATACAAAAAACATTTGCTGAATTTTAATTTTTCTTAACTCAATTTATTAACAAAAATAAAATTAAAAAAAAAAGTAAAAATATTTAAATATAAAATGACAAAAATAATTACATATTTGTATGTAAATCTCTTCAAGATCAATCATTGTTTTTTTCTTTTTAACAATATATATTTCATTTTCTTGCAAAATATTTTTTTTTTTTTCAAAGCACACAAAAGTTTTGCTGAATCCGTACCTTATTGTTTTTTCTACAACAAGTTGTGTTAAACATAAAATTTAAAATATTTGCATGAACAAAAATAAAATCATCCATGTATCTGAGAAAACTTGTACTATATAATATTTTTTTTTTTTTTTTTGTCTTTTTTTATTTAAATCTAATTGCATGTACATATTAAGATTTTAAGTTTATAATATTTTCTATATTATACATACTTTCCTGTTGCTTATAATTATTATTATTATTTAATTATTACATTTTCCCATTTAAGTTTAATTTGCATGCAATTAGTAAAACAAGCAACAAAAAAAAAAAAAAATCTCAATGAAAAAGAAAGAAAAAAAATAATAAAAATATACAATATAATAGAAGAATATAATAAAAAACGAAAAAAAAATATGGAACTTGAATTCCTCGCTAATTAAAAATTAAACAAAAAACACTTAAACAAAATGACTGCATGAAACGCCGATAAAAAATTAAAAAAAAAAAAATATATAAATTATAAAACAGCTTTTAATATTAAAAATACAATTTAAACTTAAAAAAAAAAAAAATTAAAACTTTAAGCAAATGGTTAAATAATTACTTAAAAATATAAAAGTAAAAAAAAAAATGCAATCCTGTACATCAAGGGGAAGGCATTTCCTTACGCTTTACAAAAATACAACAAAATAATAGAAGGGTTTTGAAGCAAAACCATGATTTTGTCTAACCCTTCTGCAAAACATTTAAGTCACAAACGATGTTGCTCTTGAGTGTTGAATAAAATATTTAAAAAAGAAAATAAATAAATAAAAATGAGACTTAAGGATCTGTAAAAGACCTCGCTTTAACTTTTAACAATAAATACAAATATTTATTTAAACAAATTTATTGCCTTAAAAAAAACATATATAAATAAAAGTTTTACTGGTATTTAATTGCTGCAAAGAACACGCTACATAGTCATTCCTTAAACAAAATACAAAAAAAAAAAAACATAAATCCCAGCAGGAGTTTCGTTGCAAAAAGAAACAAAACCTCTTGCCATTTTATAAAAAAAAAAGAAAACCAAAGAACATCCTTTCTTCTCAAACACTCAAGTGCAACATTTAATAAATTTTATTTATTGAATTAACGAAAACTTTTCTCAAAACCAACACAAACACCAACAAAAAAAAAAAAAACAATAATGCCAGGTTGTTTGTTAGAAGAACGCAACGATAAATTCGAAACCAAAAAAAAAAAAGGAATATGGCTACAAAATTCAAATCGACTTACACCTAGAAAACGAAATATTACTTTACATAAATGTAACACAATATCTATGTCTTGTAAATCAATAAATAAATAAATGAAAAAAATGTGAAATATATAAAATTTGTATAGTTGAAAAATTGCATAGTTCTAAATAAATTCAATATGCAAAATATCAAATTATTTACATAAAATATGTAACAATATGTAAAATTAAAAAAAAAAAAAGAAAACTAATTACTAAGATTTATTGTATAAGGAGTTATTATTTTTTAAAAAAATTCTTAGGATTATTTTGTAAAAATAGTTTATAACAAACAAAATTAAAAGAATAAATTTAATAATTATTCATATACGCTTATTCTTTACCATCTTAACAAAAAAAAAAAAACACCCACTTGTACATTAATAACACAGAAACGATAACTAAAAAAAAAAAAAAAACAATCATTAAACAAAATAATCAAATGAAATTATTATAAAAATAATATGTATGTAGGTATGTGCGAAAACTGAATTATTAAAAATAACAAAATTGTTTATTTTTCTACTACTATTACACATATACACACATATAAAACTATTATTATTACTTGTAACATGGATTGTAAAATTATAAATAAACATATAAATATTTTTTCTACTTATTATCTAGTTCATAGAATTATAATTATTTTATTAATATTATTATTATTATTATTCATTTAATTATTATTATTATTTTACGAAAAATGCAAATGCAAATAAAAAAAACGAAAGAGAGAGGGACAGAGAGAATGGAATTAAATGTGTAGAAATCAGTTTAGCATTGTATTGACCATTTTTTTTTTTTTTTTTTTAATTTTATAACTTCAGTTATTATATTAGTAAACAATGGTTAACTAAAAACGTAAATACAACAACAAAAAAAAAAGATGAAAAAAAATATAAACAAAAAAATAGAAACCAAAATTTGTTTGTGTTTTATTGGGGGAGGGGGGGGGGGGAGGATGTTGTTTTTATTGCAGAAAACGAAAAATATATATGCTCGCAAATTAATGATGCTGAAACAAGTTTGCACTGTTTTACAAGATTACCCAGTTACATCCATATGGAGAGGGAATGTTAACAATTCAGGGAATGAGACACTTTAAACTAAACACTTAGTTTAAATTATTTTTTCGTCATGAGAGGGCTAATTGTGCTGCTAGAGCATGATCTACGTAAAAAATCCTGAGGATGACCTTTGAAGTTCTTCTAGCGGCCGCCTCAGGCAAGCTTGGAAATTTGCATCACCCTTACACCTCCCCACGCCACCACCAGAATATGCAGGTGATCCAGTTCTTCTTTCTCTGCTCTCGCCCTTCCTTTGTGGTGAAACAGCGAGAGTGTAGCAATATACAGGGTTTTCTTTAAAGCCAAAAAAAAACACATTAAAGTGTGGAATGCGTAGTGCATACGGCTTCTAAGACTGAGCCAGGTGGGTTCGATTCCTATGGTGGGCATGTAGAAAGTTTTTCATAATAAAATTGGATTAAAGCTCAGCACCACTATAATAATGAGGAGACTGGTGATAGGCGGATTGGCACCCCTTAAAACATCTGTATCTCTAGCCAAATAAACGAATTATAAATAAATTCGTAAACAATTGGTAGTAGCACCTTTAAGTTGTTGTTTTTCAAAAATTCAATGAAAACACATTAAAATTCTTTAAATAGCCATTAATTGATGTGTAGACATCTATGCCGGCGGTAGAGTGAGATAAAAACGTTGGCTTTCCTCTGTGCGACGTTACGAGGTTACACTTTACGATGTAGCACGTAACGTTACGAAAATCTGCATAGAAGGATATTGGGTGCGTTTAGTGACAAAAATCTGAAGATCCGTGCACGTGGTCAACAACGTATGGACGACTTGGCATATCCGCAGAACTGCGTTCGGACAAACGTTGATGTTTAAACTATAAAGTTTATAGTATTTAAAGTTTATAGTATTTTCATGAAAAAATTAATAAAGAATAATCTAATCTAATCTAAAAACTGCGGAAACGTGTGTGCCACCTCTATAAAATTTCAAAGACTACTGAATAAAAAAAAGATCGTTAAGAAATCCCGCAGCACGAAATTCCGCAGATAACAAATACAACAAAATCCCGCAGGAAAGTACACTGCGGAATTTTCAATACTTTTTTAAAAAAAATATGCACGACTTGATCGCACGAACTTGCTCTTGTGGTTAAATACTGTATGTAACCCAACATTGAAGATGCAGGATGCATATATTTAACGAGTAAATATTAAAAGAGCTAAAAGCATTAAAACATTTTTTGTTTAATTTTTCTTTTTGTTTATGAAATAATGTTTTCAAAAATTTTTAAATGCATTATTGTTGAAATTATTGAGAAGCATCAGATTGCAAAATTATAACAAAATCGATTTAACCATGCGAATAACCCAAAAATAAGACCATTTTCACAAAAAAACGTTGAATACCTTATTCCGTAATGTGAATTTTTTGAGAAAAACCTGAAAAGCAGTTTTCTTACAATTGATTTGGTTCTTACAGGTACGAAGTTTAATCAAAATCGTTAGAGCCGTTTTCGAGAAAATGTGAAGAAACCAAAATATTTGTATGGCAGCTACCCGTTCTAGATGAGCTATAACACAAATTCGAATTTTCGATTTTTGTCTTACTTCTCGATTATCGTAGTGTTAGTTTTGATTATAACCTCGGAATTTATTTTTACACGAATCCAATACTTGCCCTGTAGAGAAAGTAAAAAATACGATTGGAAGAATATTGATGGTAATTTCGAATAAAATAATACAATTGGAAGAATGTTGGAGATTTCGAATATAATATTTTTCTGGACTTCTGGACCTGGACAAAGGTGGTTCTGGACCTGTACAGAGATGGAAGTTTTTTTTTTGAAAAAAAAAAAAATATTTAAAAAAAATTAACTTTTCTCATTTCTTTTTTCGTATTGAAAACTGTTTTGTTTCCAAAAAAAAAACAAAAATTGTCCTTCGTCCAAGTTCCAGAACCGCCTCCAGAACTTGGTTCCACATCCACCTCCAGAACCTTGTTTCAAAATAAATGTTTGCCTTTGTCCAAATTCCAGACCCACCTCCAGAACCTCACCTGTCAGACCCTCCGTCGGCGGTCGGCCCAGAAAAAATAGTAGGAAACATCGTTCTTCGTGATCCTATACAATCGAGGCACCAATTCCTACGGGAAAGAAAAATTTAATGCGCTGTCGCATTGTAGTTAGACCCTGCGGGATTTTGTGATACGGGATTTTGTGATGCGGGATTTCGAACCCAACCCGAATAAAAATGAAACTGAGACACTGACAGTTGTTTGCACTCTGACAATTGGTTTGAATATAACTGTCTGAGTTTAGTACTGGGTAAAAACGGAACTATGGAGAAATGGTACTATGATTGACTAAAGATCGGACCTTGCTAATTTATACTTCAATATGAATATATCCTGAGAGTACTATACATACGATATTTCGGATACAGCGTTATTCAAGAAAACTGGACATAGGCTTCTGCCTAGCCGGCGGTGCCTAAGGAGCAACCCAAAGCACTATTTCCAAGAAAATGTTTGACGTTTAGTTTGGACTTTTATTGTAGAAGACATCACACTGTACAATTATATTAGGGGGCCCTCAAAATCTTTGGATGAATATTCTATCTAAATGAAATATATGCATTGAAAATATTTGCACACTTTTAGTAAAAAATAACATGGGTCATTAAAAGATTTTACTGCAAGCCTATTAAGAATGCAAAGGATAAAGGAGAATATAAATGCACCTCAAAAGGCTCCAATTTGGTGGCCTGACAGTGCGAGCCTTGTTTTAGGATATGCGGCTTTCCACAGTGAAACACAAATTGATTAGGAAATCATTAAAAAAGTTATGGTTAAATGTTCAAAAGACTTCTCAACTTATGTATTTGATTTGTCTGACATCCATAGTTACTGACTGGATCAAACTTGAAAGTTAGAGAAGTTTCTATTGAGGTTAATCTTAAATATTTAGTAAATCAAACAGCAAAGTTTATGAGTTTTTTTTAAATAGCTGAGAATATTGGGAAGTAATGGGTGATTTTTTAAGAGGCTTAGAACTTTTTTAAAAAAAAAAACACAAAAAATTCGAAAAAATGAATGAAATATTTATTTGAATCGATAGTTTAAACCTTGCAATTTAATGTTTAAAGATAATTTCATGCAAATGTTGACCGCGGCTGCGTCTCAGGTAGCCCAACCGCTGAGTCCAATTTTGGCATACTCTTTCACACATATCGGCCGGTATCTCACGAATGAATGCATGGATGTTGGCTTCCAGTGCGTCAATCGAAGCGGGCTTGTCCCTATAGACATTAGCCTTGACATACCCCACAAAAAATAATCTAATGGTGTCAAATCGCACGATCTAGGCGGCCAATTGACCGGCCCGAAACGTGAAATTAACTGTTCACCAAACTCGCCTCGCAATTGCGCCATTGTTTCGCGTGCTGTGTGGCATGTGGCACCGTCTTGTTGAAACCACATATCACGCAAGTCAAGAACTTCCATTTCGGGCAAAAAAAAGTTTGTTATCATCGCTCGGTAGCGTTCACCATTGACAGTAACGCTGCGATTCGCCCAATATGGCCCAATAATGCCGCCGGCCCATAAACCGGACCAAACAGTGGCTTTTTCGGGATGCATTGGTAGCTGTTGCAATGCTTCTGGCTGATCTTCACTCCAAATGCGGCAATTTTGCTTATTTACGTACCCATTCAACCAAAAATGAGCCTCATCGCTGAACACAAGCAGCGCGCGATGAACATTTCGAACCGAGCACGAATTTTGATAGTAAAATTCAATAATTTGCAAGCGTTGTTCATTTGTAAGACGATCCATGGTTAAATTGCAAACCAAACTGAAGCTGTTTGACAGTGACACAAGGTACTAAACACACGTCAGCTGTCAAAACCAGTGTTGCCAAAACCAAACCAGCCAAAAAATCACCCGTTACTATCATTAGTTACCAACAATTCTAAATTTGTTTAGCAAATGGGGATGTAAAGATATGGATCTACCGGACAAAGTCTATATTAACAAAGAATAGCATCTGATGCGAACATGTGCATAACATAACGAATTCCCGCCAATTATGCCAAGTTGTCAATTATGTATAATGTATGTATATTCAGCATTATTCCATCGTCATACGATTCTAGAAAGGGAACCTCTGATTGTAACCAACTTGTATGAAATAAAAGAGCTACCTTGGCTTTCATGATAGAGCCAGTGAGCCTTATTAAAGACTATGGGGCATATTCATAGTCAATTTTAAACTCCAGTTTATCTTAGACCTTGGTTTATCCTATCTAAATAACATTGAATAAACAACAGTCTACGATAAATTGGAGCTTAAAAGTGACTATGAATATGCCCCTATTTGTCTAACAGAAGCCAGAGGGTAAATGTTGAACAAATGATATCTAAAAATAAATGAATCTGCGGATGGGAGTTCTACAAGGCTCTATTTGGGGACCTATACTATTTTGTCGTTTTATTAACGATCTGCCTAATGTTTGCTCGAATATTTCGATCCACTTGTATGCTGATGATATGCAAATTTATTTTTCTCGTCCAATTAGGTTACAAGAGGACCTAATTTTTAGAATGAATGATGATCTTCTAGCAATCTTCAAATGGTCCCTAAAAAATGGCCTTAGCCTCAATCCATCTAAGTCACAACTCTGATTGCGATTTCGAATAAGTAGATTTATACCTTGCATTTGCCTTCTGTCTATTTCGCACAAGTGAAACTTAACTTTATGAACACTGTGAATAGCCTTGGTTTAAGGATCAACACTACTCTCTACTATAAAAGACGAAAGTCTTACTTGTCCACCGATTGGGAATAAAACTAAAACTGAAACTTCGTGGTGAAAAGCTGGCGATGGCCAGTTGAAATTTCTTTTAATATGGCTGCATTTTTTCTTAGCATACAAAATCGTCGGGCTATCAAATAAATCAAATTCACCCCAATTAAATTATTGTTGCAATTTACATCTATTCATCGACACGAAACTAAATTCCAAAAACAACAATGCAAACAAATAGTTATTGGAGGGTGAAACTAACGAAAGATTCCTATCTTTCTAATTGAGTATCTTTGTTGTCCACATCGGAAATAGCCCTACTGTAAAACATGTCCAAGAATCATTGAATAAAATATTGTTAATATTGTTAATTAAAATTAAACAAAAAAATTACCGCTTTAATACTTTTTAAAATTGGTTTGTTAGCTTTATGCATCCACTGTTAATAGCCTTCTAACACTTAATAATCATAAAAATACAATCATTTTAGAACTACAGTTAATTGAATACAAAGACTTATTTCAAAGTGTTTTCACTTCACCTCAGTACCTATGTACTTCAATAAAAGACGAAATTTAAAAACTGCAGAACTAAGGACTGCTTGAATTCTTTGAAGTTTTTTTTAAAGTCTTTCACATCCTTTGAATTCTTGAGTCTTTTGAATGCATTCAAAGTAGGTATTGCAGTCGTTTGAAGACAATGAGTCTATTTTACTTTAAGCTGTCTTTTAACTGCAATCAAATGATTCTTTCTTTAAAAAAAAAAACCTGAAAGAATTCAAGCAGTCTCTAGTACATAAAGGGTTTTCCAATAAGAGGTGTTATATTGAATAGCCCGCTATTTCGGTAGCTGTAACTTTTGAAGCTGTCATTTTTTGACATTTGACAAGTAGAAACTACGCCATTAATAAAAATGGAACGAAACACGCTTCAACAACGCATTGAAATTGTTAAAATTCACTATAAAAATGGTGAAAATTTGGCAGAGACGGTTCGTAAAACTAAAACATTTTTGGGTCGTCGTGAAGCACCTTGTCGGACCGCAATACAGAAATTGGTGGACAAATTCGAGCTGTTGGGACAAGTTAGTGATGAGAAGAATAAAACCCGTGCACGTCGCTCAAGAACAACTGAGAATATTGCTGTTGTAGCCCAAAGTGTTGAAGAAATCCCAGGTTTGTCCATTCCTCGTCGTTCTTTGGAATTAGGCATTCCACAAACGTCATTACACCGTATTTTGCATAAAGACTTGGGTCTTAAGGCTTATAAAGTTCAGTTAACACAAGAACTCAAGCCGGCTGATCATCAACAACGTCGTGTCTTTGCTGATTGGGTCCTTGAAATGCATGAAAATGATCCGGAATTTCATCGAAAAATCATCTTGACTGATGAGGCCCATTTCCACCTCGGAGGCTACGTCAACAAGCAAAACTGTCGCATCTGGGGCTCGGAAAACCCAAGAGTTATTGTTGAAAAGCCTCTCCATCCTCAACGCGTGACTGTTTGGTGCGGTTTATGGTCCGGCGGGGTCATTGGACCTTACTTTTTCGAAAATGAGGCTGGAGCAACAGTTACGGTCAATGGATTGCGCTATCGAGAGATGAATAATGATTTTTTATGGCCGGAATTGGATGGTATTGATCTGGACAACGTTTACTTTCAACAAGACGGCGCTACGTGCCACACAAGCAATGAAACAATCGATCTTTTACGGGAAAAGTTTCCGGACCGTGTTATCTCTCGAAGAGGTGATCACAATTGGCCACCGAGATCTTGTGATTTAACACCTTGCGACTTCTTCCTTTGGGGCCACGTGAAAGATAAGGTCTACGCCAACAGCCCAGCGTCGATTCAAGACCTCAAAGATGGAATTCGTGGGGCTATCGAGGACATAGGGCAGCCACTTTGCGATTTGGTTATGGAAAATTTCATGAAAAGGATATGGTCCTGTAAGCGTGGTCGTGGCGGCCATTTGGCTGATGTTGTGTTCCATTATTAACGGCATACCTTCCTCTTTATAATGAAATAAACATCCGATCATTTATCTCAAAAAATGCCATTTTTCTTTGAATATCAAAATAACACCTCTTATTGGAAAACCCTTTATTAAGCTTTAAGTCTTTGAACTGCTTAAAATTATTGCATTATTAAATGATTATAACAAGTATGTCATTGCCTTCGTATAAAGACCAGTTAGTGGACTTGGATTTTAAATATTGAATAATCAAAGTATTACATTCCTTTACAACTCTTATAGTCATAATTGTATAACAATCGCAATAACAATTGGAACTGTTGTTTTTTTTTTTAAGTTTTACTTTAATTTTCTGGATAATCTTATTTCATTCAGCGATTGTGAAACAACTTATACGGTTTTTTTAAATTTTTCCATTTGTATAGCCTTGGGAATTTTCTTTAATTACACAAATTGAAGAGATATCTTTATATGTTCAAAAGTAATGATTTTTGAAAGAAGTCATTTTGAAACATAGTGGTTCCTGTTAAACACAAACATTTTTCTATCCAACCCATATATTTTTTTTTCGATTTCTTGTACCCATTTGTTGAGTTTTGCAATTGCTTCTGTACCTAAATTTGGTTCCTTTTGTTATTTTTTTTTTCATTCTGAATGTGAAAATAATTCTTCTCACGGTTTATCAGTTTTTTTGAAAATCCTTAAAAAAATAAATTGGTTTTCCCAAGCTATTTTTCTTTCCTATCAAGACCAACTTCCAGCGGGTAGGTTCCTTTAATTAATTATTATTCATAAACTGTACTATGTTTATGAGTTTATTGCAATATTTCACCCTCAATCACTACACACTTTTTCGTAGCGAGTTAGGTAATAAAAATATTGAAACAATTAATTGTTTTAATTAAACCGCCCCTTCTCACATGAAGTTGTGAAATAATTTATTACACATTTGTATGAATGTTAAAATAATTCACGTGAGTCAAAGGCATTAGTTTTCATCTCGGGAAAATTACCCAAAACCGAATCACCCACATAATGGAAATGTCTTTATTATTTTTATTATGAATTTTGTGATAAAAATTAAATGCATTCAAGCAATCCCCTCCACAAACAAAAAGAGAAAATATTTGTTTTTCCTGACTTCAGTTTGAAAAAAATAATTATTAGTGTTGTCAAAAACAATAACATTTATGAATAAAAAAAAAAAAAAAAAAAACCTAGAAATCGTTGATCTAAAGTTAAATTTATGGAGCACGAGTCTATTGGCCTCCTTATCAGCTGGGATGTTGTTAATGATTTTAATGACGAATTAATTTTTAGCTTACATACGGGTGGATTGGTTTGTTTGTCAGCTTTTCAGAAAAAAATAAAATGCAATTCTAAGTTCGATCTTACTCCTCTCCTATACCTACGTACCTGCTAATACCTAAGGCCGTGTGTGAATTTGATTAAAGTCGTGTTAAAAGATAAATTTGTATCACAAATAAGGTGAATGTAATCGAAATTTTAATCCAATTCACAATCGTGTTGTGGTAAAAGAGAAAATCAAAACACACGTCGTTTTTGAATACTCCCAGAAAGCCAGATGGATAATTCCCTACTCTACACACTAATCCCAGGTGCGATGCATTTATTATAATTTTGTCAGGAGGATGTAACACGTGCTGTTATATTGGTGCCATTGCCTATCTACCATCGTAAAACATCGCGTTAGTTTCGCTCTTCGTCGTCCTTTTTGTTTCCTTGTAAAAAGTTAAGTGAGTGAATCGTCGAAGACGCTGACCTCACTTACAATCATAATTAACTCGAGACTGTTTATGCTCCTGGTCCTGATGGCATAAGGAAGGAGTATAGTATGATGAGTGCGACTGTACCTAGTGTTTTGTTGCTTTTAGCAGGTGCATCTGTCATTTCCTTTGTTTGTGTTGTTTTGTTGGCTGGCATTGTGTCCTCAATATTAAATTCACAAAGGATATGCCTTGCACACGAGAATATATAGGTAGGTATACATGTATCCATGACAGGACCAAGGAAATGAGTGTAGGTATTATATAAAGGAACTGGTTGCAATGAAAATGTGGATGAGGTGAAGGTATGCTGGCTTGGTGAAGCCAAGCGACAGGTGTTGCAATTTTTCTCACTTAAAACTACATATTAACTTTGTTGTAAGTAGGTTCCTAGCCATGTTTTGGCAGCATGTTGTGTTGCATTTTAAATGGAGATGGAGGCAAATAATGACAACTTCTGGATTCAATTATAGGTAAAAGTACAGCCTCGCATATAAACAGCTATCTAGGTATAGCTTACATAAAATTGAATGTGCAACAAACATATTTAAATAGCAGAACAACAATATTTTTGATCGTAAATAGGAGGGGGAATTGGAACGAGTTTGATATAGTTTGTTGGAAGAAATTCGCAACATTAGCTTTTAAATCCCAATTGAAGTTTGATAAAAGATAGTTTTCTCTGTTAGAAAACTTTGGTGTTGGTAACTATACTCATACAGGCTGTTAAAATGATAACTCGATTTTTCCTTCATTTGAAATTAAAACATTTTGACCAAAGGTGCCCTAACTTTGGAACACTCTGCGAATAATAAGTTGCGTGCAAGTATGCTAAATAAGCGTCTGATATTTTCATCTGTTATTAATTTTAATGTTGGTAAACTTTCCATCTTTTGAAATAAGTGTTGTAAAGGTGCAGGTGGCCATAGAGTGTATAGTTGCAGACTCGTGGACGGCAGGTATATTAAAAAGAATGCTACTTTTGCGTTGAGGATGATTTCATGATTTCTCCTCCGGTCTTTGTGTTTCTGTGGTTATCTTAACTCAACCTACAAACTACACCAAACGTCCTTATACCAAAATGAGAACTTCACAAAACGAAAACTATCCACTGTGGGCCGTGAAGGACCACATTTTTAAGATAAAGTTATACAATTTTTAACACCAATTAGGAAGTATACATAGTGTGAAAATTTCCTTATTGATTAGATATAAAGAGTGTCCCAAAATTAACACAAGATTTGAATTTGACGCCATTGGTGGCCATTTGTGTAGTAAAGTGTTGCCAATATTAATAAAAAAAAATCTATTTGACAGCTAACAGTTCAGTGATAATAAAAATGGAGCATTACACTAGAGAACAACGTGTTTTCATTTAGCCAGGGGCCTCCAGTTGTGTGTGAGTATGAAATAGTAAAAACGATATTATAAAAATAAAACAATACAAAAGTATGTTTAAATTTTGCGTTTTATTTATTTTAAAAACTTTTGTTTTCAAATCACGGCTAATTTTATATTTTTTTTAATTTCATCTTTGAGCTGCTTGCAACTTAAAAACAAAAGTTTTAAAATAAATAAAACGGAAAATTTAAAACTTAGAGTAACTTTTTTCAATTTACAGTAAAATCCAGATTAGTACATAAGTGCCTAACCCGCATAAGTACCTTTTTTTTAGGACCAAAATTTTGAGGATTTTTTTCATATAAAACTCATCTAATAAGTATCTTTCGCTTAACTACCTTCCCCGCTTAATTGCCTTTTATTTTGTATTCTTTTATTGAAATTCACTTGAAAAAAAATCTGTGTTAAGACAAAATCTTCTTTTCATTTAGCGTTTTCTTGTGTTTCATGCAACAATATAGATGATAGTGAAATCGAGCGTCTTGAAGAAAAGATAATTAAAATCAGATTGCATAACGGAACACAACTTTACCAAGTTTGGTAAAGTTTGCTCAGTAAGATTGAGATCTGGCTAAGGTGCCAGTTAAAGCTTTCATTGAAAACCATCATTGAAAACTTTAATGACTAATTTTGAGAAGTTTAAAAAGTAATATCAGTAATTATATTGATGCTAAAATAAAGCTAATGGCTTATACTCAGCCTTATTGTGAGTTTTACCCAAAAAAATATTTCACCTCAAAATTTTTTGTTTGCCCGGAATTTTAAAAGCTATTGTGAGTTTCGCCCGAACGAAATTTCGTTCGCCTACAAAAAAGATAAGTTAAGTGAAAATGACATTACCAGCCCTATTCTGCTAAACGTTCGCGTGAACATTGGCATTCTGCTATCAGCGGAAAGGAAATGATTGTTCCATAATACCTATTAATTGCGATAAAAATAAAATGAATGCAATGAAATTCTCTTTAGAATTTCAAAAATAAAGAACTGGTTAAGATTTGCATTCGAAAGACATAAGTTTTAAATAAATGATTTGAAGAAAATTGAATAAAACATTCACGTGAATCGAAAGATTCGATCGAATCGTTTAGCAGAATAGGGCTGTACATTCCGCCCGAAATGAATGTTCACAATAAGGGGAATTTTTCGATCATGAAATGTCGGGTGAAACTCACAATAGGCGAAAAGTGAAATGTCAAATTTTCCGGGTGGAATGTTGTTCGGGTGAAACTCACATTGGTGAAGTAGTTCACTTCGTCAATAACTGTGAAAAGAGAAATTGAAAAATTCAGGGAGACTGGATCAATTGGTGATGCTTACCATAGTCAATATCGAAGCTGTTCTTGAGAGTATTGGTGAAAGTCCAGGAATAGGAAAAACGAAATTTTCAAACTTTTGAAATATTTTTCAACAATGAAAAAAAAACAAACGTTCTTCTCTAGTGTAATGCTCACTTTTAAAAACCTTAGACTGTCAGCTGTCAATTTTTTTTTAAGGTTGCAAACACTTACACAAATGGCGGCAAATTCAAATCTTACGTAAATTTTGGGGAACCATTAGGTTACTGGAATTATTTTTGTTTATTGTGTTTTATGTTGGAATATCTGTGTAACATTGTTAACCTTAATAACTAAAGTTACAATTAGGCGGTCAACGAAAATGGTCAACGCGTTGACTCTCTGACATCAAAATGACGTCAAATTCTGTCCCAAAGTTGTCTTGTCGTGTAGTCGTCAACGCAAATACTGTCCATGCGTTGATGGCTGCGTTGACACCTACGTTGACATTGTTTTTACCTCCAACGCATTGCCTTTTTTGTTTGAACGTGTAATCACCCTGATAGTCCATTGAAATGTTACATTGACCTTGCATTTAGTATAGGCCAACGTTTTTTCATGGATAGGGTGGGTCAGTGTGATCAGTATAACATTCGGTTTTCGGGGTTGAAAGCCCCCTCATTTGGCAGCCATCTTGGAAAAGGTTGTGTAAAATGAGAACCATAGGTCGCACATAAAAATGTAGTAACCTTTTATATAGAAAATTAAATTCTTAACAACTTTAATAACAATTTTTTTGGCCAAAAATTGAAAATAAAAAAGTTATAACTAAAAATAGACGAAAATTTTGACGAAAAATATCATTAAGGGGTTATAATTTCTTTTCTATTAATTTTATTGAAAAACCCTCCGGTGAGACAAAAAGCAAGAGCATGTAGGTTAAGTCGAGACAAAAAAAAAGTCGTATGGAAGTGGGGGGGGGGGTATCTTTTTCCCCTCCTCCGTTCGTCAATTGAAATGTTACATTTAATTTGCATAAACAATTTGTGTCAACATTTTTTTCTGTGAGACACACCTATGGTTCTCAAGATATAGCCGAAAAACATTTTACACCACCTTTTCCATGATGGCGACCAAATGGGGGGGATTTCAACCCCGAAAACCAAATATCATACTCACCCACCCTAAACATAACAAACAAAAAATGTTGTCCTGTCCAAAATGCAAGAATCGCCCAAAATTTTCTAACATTTCAATGGACTATGAGCAAATGTTAGGATACAGTGACGCAAAGCGTTGACCATAATCCCAACGTTGACATGGGACAATTTTCTGCCACGTCAACGTAGTTTGCGTTGACTTCCGCGTGATATTGACAGACTAGCGGGATTCGCATGATCGTCAATGTGTTATGCGTTGACATGGCCAACGTTGACGGTCCATTGGCAGTGTGTTGATGACTTTTTTGGTGACGTCAGAGAATCAATGCGTTAATCATTTAGATTGACCGTCTAATCATAGCTTAAGTTTGACGGTGTTCACATTGGACTCACTCCGCGCGACTCATATTGACATTTCATTGTTTTATCTCACTAGTGAGTCTAGTGAGGCAGGATTTTTTCAAAAAAATTCAAAATCCTGCCTCACTTTCTCATATAGTTGTGAAGAGTGAGATAAAAGAAAAAGATGTCAAAATGAGTCGCGCGGAGTGAGTCCAATGTGAACACCGTCTTTAGTTCTAAAAAAACAAGACAAATTTTTCATAAGAAACTGTACATTTTTGTATGAACGGGTGATTAAGTTCGACGCATCATAGGCTTACAAGATAAATTATAAAACTGCCTTTGAAGATCGCCAGCTACATTATGAAAAGGTACTAAAAATTTTGCACTATAATAATCAAGTACTTAATTAAATATACATTAATTATGCATTATGCAATAAATATTTTGCTATCAAAAAACAAACTTAGGTATTTCTTTGATCTTTTACTTGAACAAAATTCTAAAAATAATCCTACAAAAGGGTTTAAAATTCAAAAACGAAATCATGACTGAATAAGACTCGGTGGCACAAAATACATTTTTTTTTTTTATTTTGTTTTAGTTTTCAAAAACAACAAGACCTAGGTAATTAATTACTATAGAGCACACTTCTTCGAAATCGACCTAGATCCTATTTAAATAAAAAAAAAAGCTTTCCAGGCCAGCATTGAAGTGTTTCTGTTTCGCGTTCGTTCTTATTTTTCATATTTGCATCACAAATTCAAATAAGTGCGAATCTATTTCATGCGATGGGTCATACACTAATTTTATTAATGTAGGTATATCTATTACGTTGTCGTATAAAAGTAGAATGTTGAAGCGTCTGAATAAGTTTTAATAGTCAGGAAAATAGTGTTTTGGAATAACTGAGTAAAATTTGCAATGATAAAAGGTCTCATTTTCTAGCTGATTGGAAAATTTTGTGTTGAACTAATATTCTGTTGTCGCAGAGAATGAAACATATAAATTTAAAGAATCCATCAACCAAAAATACTTAAAAACAATAAAACAAGTTTAAAAAAAAAAAGAATCAGCGATAGAATATTTTTTGCTACAAACGCACGGCATTGACATTGACCAATTTTCCAGTGCTGAGTGGAAAAATCATTGGAAGGAAGAACGTGAAATGTCAGATGAAATTCAGGAAATATTTTAAAACAACAAACGCAATGAATTTTAAGGTAGGACACAAGTAGTCAGTGTGTGTGGCACATTGAGTATAATAAAACCAGCTGTCACTGTAATCTGTGTTGTTTAATTTTTGTGAGATAATCTACTCGTGTATGGAGATTTAAGAAATAAATTTCCATCATAAATATTCGATATACAGAATAATGAGAGTGTGCTAACGGGTTTTCCAATAAGAGGTGTTATTTTGATATTCAAAGAAAAATGGCATTTTTTGAGATAGATGATCGGATGTTTATTTCGTTATAAAGAGGAAGGTATGCCGTTAATAATGGAACACAACATCAGCCAAATGGCCGCCACGACCACGCTTACAGGACCATATCCTTTTCATGAAATTTTCCATAACCAAATCGCAAAGTGGCTGCCCTATGTCCTCGATAGCCTCACGAATTCCATCTTTGAGGTCTTGAATCGACGCTGGGCTGTTGGCGTAGACCTTATCTTTCACGTAGCCCCAAAGGAAGAAGTCGCAAGGTGTTAAATCACAAGATCTCGGTGGCCAATTGTGATCACCTCTTCGAGAGATAACAAGGGTCCGGAAACTTTTCCCGTAAAAGATCGATGGTTTCATTGCTTGTGTGGCACGTAGCGCCGTCTTGTTGAAAGTAAACGTTGTCCAGATCAATACCATCCAATTCCGGCCATAAAAAATCATTAATCATCTCTCGATAGCGCAATCCATTGACCGTAACTGTTGCTCCAGCCTCATTTTCGAAAAAGTAAGGTCCAATGACCCCGCCGGACCATAAACCGCACCAAACAGTCACGCGTTGACGATGGAGAGGCTTTTCAACAATAACTCTTGGGTTTTCCGAGCCCCAGATGCGACAGTTTTGCTTGTTGACGTAGCCTCCGAGGTGGAAATGGGCCTCATCAGTCAAGATGATTTTTCGATGAAATTCCGGATCATTTTCATGCATTTCAAGGACCCAATCAGCAAAGACACGACGTTGTTGATGATCAGCCGGCTTGAGTTCTTGTGTTAACTGAACTTTATAAGCCTTAAGACCCAAGTCTTTATGCAAAATACGGTGTGATGACGTTTGTGGAATGCCTAATTCCAAAGAACGACGAGGAATGGACAAACTTGGGTTTTCTTCAACACTTTGGGCTACAACAGCAATATTCTCAGGTTCCGACAAGGTGCTTCACGACGACCCAAAAATGTTTTAGTTTTACGAACCGTCTCTGCCAAATTTTCACCATTTTTATAGTGAATTTTAATAATTTCAATGCGTTGTTGAAGCGTGTATCGTTCCATTTTTATTAATGGCGTAGTTTCTACTTGTCAAATGTCAAAAAATGACAGCTTCAAAAGTGACAGCTACCGAAATAGCGGGCTATTCAAAATAACACCTCTTATTAGAAAAGCCTTTATAAAAATATGGACGTGCTATAAAAATATATAATTCTAATGCGAGATCATTTTTTTTGCTATTTTTCTGATTTGAATTTTCAAGATATTTATATTGCGAGATATCGATCGATATATTGAAATGCACACAACAATTCATTTGTTTGCTCTCAATTTTTTTTTTTTAATTTACTGTTTCAATTGAGTCACAATCGTCACCAGCGCTACCTGTAGGCTATAGGGGCCCCTCATCAATCGGTCAATACAAAACTATTATCCGAAATGCAACTTTACCTCTCAGATTATGTTTAAGAAGTTCTTTTAGTAAACAAGAACATCTACTTTTTTTTTAATGCCAAACTATATTCGCAATAAAGGCAACATTATATAGATACCGCTACTTTTGGGCTTGAGCTACTTTTTGCAATACAAAAATAAAAACAAAAAAAAAACTATTGTTTGTTTACCAACATTGATTTGTATTTACAATTATAATTTTATTATTTGTTGGTTTTTTTCATTCAAATTTTTATTTTTTAGTTTCATTGTCTTGTCTATACATAACTTTTGTTCATGTTTCGCATTTAATATTCAATCAAGTCCCTACTGTGTTCTATATAGGTAATAAATGAATAAATTTCAACAACTGGAATAAAGTATAAATTCGACGGAATATGTTGTTTGATCATTGAATTTATCGGTCATTTATCATCAGCGCGCCATTGAAAAAATTCGCATTCTTTAAAATCGAGAGGGGGTAAACTCTTTCGGATATACTTAGCTTGTGTTGCATATTTTTACAAGTTAAATATTTAGAAAAAATGTTATTGATTGAGTAAAATTGGGAAAGATTTAAAAAAAAATTCTTTTTTCTTTTTGTATGGCAGGCTTTTTGTATGGCACGTAAGTTTTTCTTCTTCCTGATAAATTAATATGTATTTTTTTTTAGAAGAAGATTAAAATAACGTTAAATTTAAAAAATAGAATAAATAAATAAATAATAATAAATTTAAAAAATAGAATAAATATTTCAATCTGTCTGGCTGTCAATTGAAACCGTCTGGCACTTATTTTCTACTTTTCTAGATATAAAGATAAATTATTTAGCTTAGCTTAGTGTTAAGAAAAGCCATTTCATTTGAATTTTTGAAAGCGTGTGGTTACCATACGGATCTTTAAAAACCGTCTGGCACTTGTATTTCATTTCTTCGAATGACGAATGACATTCATTATAAATCGTAACGTTGAAAGTAAAATTTAAAACAAATGTCTGATATTTACAGAGATTTGGCATTTAAACATCTGGGGTTTCAATTTATATGGCAGTCACTTGAATCTATAAAAACCGTCTGGCACCTATGTATGTACTTTTTCACTAGATAACTCAATGAATATTTCTTTTTGAAAAATATATATACAGCTTAGCTTTAATATTAAAAAAGCCATTTTGTTTGAATTTTAAAAACCGTTTGTTAGTCTTGTCATTCGGTTTTTGGAAAACCGTCTGGCACTTGTGTTTTATTTCTTCGAATGACGCATGACACATATTAGTTTTAAAAACAAATCAGAACATTGGAGGACAAATTTATAACAAATTTCTGACATTTACGTAGCATCTGGCAGCCAATCGGAAATCTCCTTACTGCACATCTAGCAAGTATGGTATTCTTCTCAGGGTCACAAAACAGGCTTGATGAAAAAAAAATAATACAGTTTAAAAAAAATATCTAATCATTCAATGTACTCCAATTTCGTCTGGCAGGACTTTTAGGAAATTCACTGTTAAACTGGGATCTTTAAATTTCGATAAAATTGGTATAACTAGAGCCATTCGAGACTTTACAACCATTGAGTCATATTCGTGAAACCGTGTAATATATATTTTGGCCATATTTCACTCTTCCCCAACCATAATTTTATGGCCCATTTCACTAATTACCATTCCATACAGCAATTTAGTTGCGAAAAAATGTATCACACCTAACCGAACTCCTACCCTGGAGCAGTTAAATTTATGTTTGGCGCCTCCCTTGTCACTGATTAAAGTGCCGCTCATTCTCAATTTCCGTGCGATCGCGAAGCGACGAACCGAAAATTCAGTTGGCCCATCACCCTTTGGAGTTTTATACGAATTATAGTGCTTTCATTATTATCAGGTTTTGGAGTAGGTACTGACCGCTGCCACATCACAAAGCCGACGACGCGACGAGGCCGGCGAAAACCCGACGAACGTAAGCTTTAGTTTTAATGACATTGCCAGTTCGCAGCCGCCGCCGCGCCACCGTCCAAGTCAAAACCGATCTGCTGATGATGCCAATGCCACTGCAACGTCAACGATCACGACGATAATGATGGGACGGTAGTAGTTAATGCCATCAGAGATGATGAGATGCCACTTGGCGATTCATCCGCCGCGCTATAACAACACCCAATACCGCCCGTCATCCGTACAGCACAACATCAACATATGCTCGTACGCTTAACCATTTTTATGTTCATTGCAGAGATTTGGTTATTGAATTGCGTGCTGCATCTGACCACAGGGCCTGGCCTGATGGGCGAGATCGAGATCGAGAACTGACCGACGCAACGCCTCTCGGAATTGAAGCATCGATTATGCTCCTCTCGAGGAGTATGTAGGTAGGCATAGGGCAACGCAAAGCGTTGTAAAGTGTTGCAAAAACTTCAATTGCTTTTCTTGGCCACTTCAAACGGGTACCGATCTTTGCAATTTGCATTCAGGCGATCCTTTCAATCATTTATCTTTTTGTTCTTCTTTCAATTTTTGTTCTTTTTTTTTTAATGTGCCTTCTTTTTATGGTTGATGGTTGATGGTTGATGGAGAATTTGGCAATTCCAAGAATTGAAGAACCAGCATTTATGAATGAATGGCACCGGACACACACACACATACACACATACAATGCAAGGCACTGCCAGCCATGTCTGTCATAACGATCAGATGCTGATGATTATGCTGGCGGTGGCCGGCAAACTGATCAATGAGCGCAGGTTGATCGTTGATTTCGGATTGAGTTAGAATTGGAATTGGAATCGACCAAGACGAAGCTTTCTTTACCTCTGACTCTGAGCTGCTGCCTGCCTGATGCCTGCAATTGCTAAATTTAATGTCCATCAAAACAAAAATTACGATGGAAATTTTTATCATCCGTGAATAATTTTTTGAATTTTTTCTTGTTTTTTTTTTATATATTTTTGTTACCAAGCTAAGCACGTTTTGAATTTGACTGACAGAATTGTAATTTATGATGCTCTGTGATGGGAACTCTCGAGGTTGAGATATATTTATATAAAAGACTCCAAGTTCATATACTAGATTCTTAAAGAACAGGATGTTTTTTTCTGAATGGCAAAACGTCCACAATTTATGTGAACATAAAAAAGTCTGATAAATGTGATTGGTGGAATTTGATTTTAAATGGTTCGCAATTAGAATTGGTGATTTCGGAAGTTTTGTTGATAAACTGTAGAAACATCAATAATTGGTTGTTCACGGGCGAATAAAATTGGAATGTTGTGTGGAATAAGCAAATTTCCAACCGAGTAATTGTAGGAATTTTTGTTGAATATGGTGCATTATGTCATGAAAAGATATTTTGAGCAAGTGTTGTTTTATTTTTTGTATACATATGCCTGCGGTTTAAATCATAAATGTATAAACAGTAAGATTTTATTTTTTAAGACAAGTAAAATAGTCAGAAGCTTTTATGCCTGGAAAATTGAGGAATAAATCTGTTGTTAAGAATGTTTTTTTTAAAGGTATTGAACTTCAAGTTGGCAACAATATTTTAACCGGCAGCCATTTTGTGAGCTGTCAAGTGACTTAATTTACGTTTGGTGTTGCATTTCAACATACCTAAATAGACTGACGCATGAACAACGCTTTCCAATTGTGCCCAAATGGGCCCAAAACATGACTGCCGTTGATTCCAATTCTCAAAAGGGAATTTTGTTTAGCGATGAAGCTCACTTTTGGTTGAATGGATACGTCAGTAAACGAAACTGCCGTATTTGGAGTGATGATAGTCTTCAAGTGTATGTTGAGACACCGTTACATCCACAAAAACTGACTGTTTATGGTTTGGTGGGATAATTAGTCCGTACTTAAAAACGATGCTGGCCAGAACGTTGCAGTCAATGGTGACCACTATAGAGCCATGATAACTGTTTTTTTCGTTCATCAATTGAAAATTTGATGATGTGCAGGAGCTGTGGTTTCAACAAGACGGCACAACATGTCACACAGCTCGTCGTGCCACAATTATTGATTTATTTATATCTACTGATATGAAAGTCAAGGGTGTACTGTGAAGTATTTGCCAAACGCCTAACATTCTTGAAATCCGTTTAAAGAAGCCGTAGTTTGTACGGGGGTGAGGTGGGCGGAAGAGTGGTGCGGATCTGGAGTTACGTGGGTTAGTATAGATCGGGATCATTTCCAACAGAAAAGGTGAATCGATTGGTGCAAGAAGATTATATCAGTGACTTCTTGACGTTTATTTAAGAGTTTGCAAGTTGATCATTTTCAATCGACCTTCATGGGGGGCAAGATGATATTATCGTACCACGGAAGGCCGCGGAGGGCGGATCGAATAAATCTAAGTTGTACAGCTTCAATTCTTCGGGAGTGAGAGATCTAATATGGCGACCAAACTTGGCTAGCGTGTTCAACGAGGGGCCTAACGAAAGTAATGTAAAGTGACTTCGTGACGTAAGGGTTCTAGAATTTTTTAGACCAATGTTTTATGAAGCCGAAAGGGGAATTGGCATTGTTAATTATTTGATCGAAATGAGAACGGAAGTTAAGATCACTGTCACAAATAATCTCAAGGTCTCGAATGGAAAAAACAATGGGAATGACTTCATTACAAAAGTAGTGTAAGTTCTGGGGGGTGAGGAATTTTCGACCACTTTTTGCAGCAATTGGGGCCGTATGTCAGCAATATCGCACAGAATATTCACTTCTAAGCCGTCAGTCATCTCGAGCTTATCTGCGTAGACAAGCGACTTCACATAACCTCACAAAAAATAGTTCAGCGGTGTTAAATCGCACGATCTTGGAGGCCACGCCACAGGCCCATGACGCGAGATAATGCGCTCACCAAAAGTTTCCTGCAACAAATTGATTGCTTCGTTGGCTGTATGGTATGTAGCGCCGGCCGTCTTGTTGGAACCAAATATCGTCCACATCAACATCCTCCGATTCAGGCACGAAAAAGGTCATTAATCATGGCGTTCCCCATTGACTGTAACATTATGGCCGGCTTCATTTTTGAAGAAATATGGACCAATGATTCCCTCTGCCAATAGAGCACAGCAAACAGTGACTTTTTGGAGGATTAACGGCGCGGCCTATCAACAATGGCTTGTGGATTACCCATTCAACCAAAAATGAGCTTTATCGCTGAACTAAATTGTCTTGTGAAAATCGGGATCGGTGGCCATCTCGTTTTGGGCCCATTCACCGAATAGGCGACGCGCTTGATGGTCGTTCGGCTATTTATTATGAAATGGGAAACAAAACTGAGCATAAATCAAGTAACAGCTATCAAAAAGACCAACTCCGAAAGAAGGATTGCCAGATTGAAAACCACACGTCTAAAAAAAACATCCTTTATGTTCGTATACATACATTTTTCTTTCATAAAACTGCTCTTGGTCATTTTATTCTTCAGACACAAAATCTGTGGTCTCAAGGCCACCCGAGAAAAATGCGGTTAGAGAAGGCTCCTCTATATAACTTAAGCCATAATTCTGTCCCTAATATTGGGAAGTTGTGCAGACAGATGCAGAATATCTGATAGCGCAACTGCAACAATCTTTACAGCCAAATATTGCTGATTTAAGCAAGATTTAGAGAGAGAGAGAGAGATCCAAATGAAGGGCGCAATTATCTTAGAAATCTAACTGGGACATACATTTTGGATTTTCAAATGTTTGTAAAAAAAAAAACAGCGCTAGCTATAAATTTAATTTTGTTTTTTTTTTTATTTTAACTTTTTAGATAAATATTATAAAATACTTAAAAATGGCAACCCAATTTTTGTTTGAATGTTCAAGAAATTTGTATACCAAAAGTAATTTTTTAAGAAAACAGCTCCATCGATTTTTGAAATTAATTTTGCATAAATTAATTTTTTTCTTAAATTTAGACACCGTTCGTCATTTTGAGATTAAAACATTTTTAGGATCCTTGAAATGTCAACCAATTTAAACCACAAGAGCGCATGTTCGTGTGATCTAGTCGTGCATATTTTTTCATTCTTCCATCAGTTTTAACAATTTTAACGATAGTTTTCCTTAAATAATTTATTTACATTGTAAGACAAGGCCTGATTAAATCAGTTTATTATATATTTGAGGACTACCATCATTTAAGGAAAGTATTTTTTTTTTTTTTTTTGCGAAGTTAGAATTTCCACTTTTTCTTCGTAGTCTCGCGGAGGTAAATATATTTTTTTTTTTTTTCATTTTATCTTATCATGCGGTGTATATCTCAATTAATAAATCATACCAAGTCATCAATCATTCATATCAAAAGAATTCGCTGCATAATGTCATAATTTCCCGTATTGTCCATTACTCTTGAACGCAGAGAATCCTTTTCAACATCACACACGATTCTATTTAAACATTCCAATTCAAAAGTCTCTCGATTCTTACCAAACACCAACCCAACAGACTATCATCATCATCCTTCACTACACAAGACAAGACTATAGAGTTCTTCATATACACACTCTCTTTCAATTGAATTATCGTTGTCTCAAGAACATTGTCCATCGCACTTCACTGCAGTCCAGCCCAACTTGCCGATCATCGATCGACCAAAAAAAAATTAGACTGTATGGATTTCTAAGCAAAAAGGAGCCTTACATCCTTTTCTCATTCCTCTGTCCTTTGGATTGTGTTTTTTTTTGCGATTTGTTGTTGTTGTTTTTGATTGTTTGTTGCCGATGGACAGACAATGGTTCGATCTCCATCATCAAGCGATTACAGTCCGAAAATTCATTACTCAAGTGCACCATCATCCAGCGCCGCCACGCCGCGTCGCGACGATGGAGAACAAGCCATCGAACATCCTTCCTTTCGGTTCCTCGTGCAGCAGCCCATTGAGTCTTTTCCTGTGAAGCTGATCTTAGTTCTTCCATATGGATTGGATATATCGCAAGTGAGGCATGTAAAAGACCGAAGACCTGTAGAGAATTGCCGTTCCATGCCCAAGGAAAACCACATTCACTGGAACAACAGCAGCGGCCGGCGACGGTGGTGGCGGTGGCGGCGTTGGTGGTGCTGGTACCAATGGTGGTCATAATGGACCTCTTCTTCTGATTCTTCTTCTTCTTCTTATTCTACTATGTAGGAATAACTCTTTTTGTGCGGTCTTTCATTGACCACGACAACGACGATGCTAAGGACAAAGCTCTCAGGTTTTTAAATAACAACAACAACAAGAAAAAAAAAAGATGAAATAAATAATTTTCGTTATGCCCATATCCGTGATATGCGGCGGATGAATCTTTTTGTTCTCCTCCACATGAATTCCTGGAAGTGACTGACTGCCCAAAAATAAAACAGGCACCACCGGAATATTCAGGCAAAATAAAACAAAAAGTAATAATAATCAGAAGCACCACCAGATATCCACAGCCAAGAGTTGCCCCGGTAGTGGAAGAAGCATCCTTTGCCATCAGCAATCGATTCGTTTGGAATATAGGTATACCAACAATAAGGGATCTCCAGTGGCCCTATACACCAGCGTTACTCTGACACTCCCTCGATGTTGCTCCCCAATCCTCCAAGTCTCTCTGTCTCCGAATAGAAGCTTCTTATGCGCCACCACCGCCATGCCAATCCGCACCGCCAACCGACCGTACCGTAACCTGATAATGACCATGTGAAATTTTATTCGCCTGATCCTCCTCCAGATTTCTGTTGGAATTCAGGTGAATATCGCCACAAACCCAATTTTGAGGTATCGAAGTTTCGAAGAAAAATGTGTATAATAAATTTTTTTTTTGAAAATTTTCACATGCAAGAAAATTTGAGCTTTTTGGAAGTTTCTATAAATAATTTATTTTAATTGCATTTAGCCAATAATGAAAAAAATCAAAAATAACGTTCTATGGGAGGTACTGTTAATAGTTGTTCAGCTTAAGGATATTTTATATTTAATAGTAGACCGTAATTACTTATTTAAGCACACAGAATTTTTGTTTGGAAAGTTTTTGTATAAAAGAAAGCTTCATAGAACGATAAAATACCATTCGTTCTCTCGTGAAAAAATCAATTTTTATTTTTGATTCGATCGCGAATCTCAATTTTTGGTTCCATTAAAATAAAATTTATTTTTTACGATCGAACCACTAGGATGTGGATCTATAAAATATCGTTCGTTCCGAATTTATCGAACTATTGAAAATCCATTTCCGAACGGTTCAAATAAGAAAGGAAAATGTAATTTTACTAAAGGAAAAAAGTTTCAAAAAACTAAAGTTACGCAAGTACAGTTTCAAAAAAAAAAGTTTCGAAATCCTTTGACCTTCATTATTCCTTGATAGATTTCAGAATAAAAAAAAAAAAATATTTTCAAAACGTTCCCTTTAAGTCAGTTAAAAAAGTAGATATAACGGGTGATTTTTTAGCTGGTTTAGTTTTGGCAACACTGGTTTTGACAGCTGACGTGTGTTTAGTACCTTGTGTCACTGTCAAACAGCTTCAGTTTGGTTTGCAATTTAACCATGGATCGTCTTACAAATGAACAACGCTTGCAAATTATTGAATTTTACTATCAAAATTCGTGCTCGGTTCGAAATGTTCATCGCGCGCTGCTTGTGTTCAGCGATGAGGCTCATTTTTGGTTGAATGGGTACGTAAATAAGCAAAATTGCCGCATTTGGAGTGAAGATCAGCCAGAAGCATTGCAACAGCTACCAATGCATCCCGAAAAAGCCACTGTTTGGTGCGGTTTATGGGCCGGCGGCATTATTGGGCCTATTTCTTCAAAGATGATGCGAATCGCAGCGTTACTGTCAATGGTGAGCGCTACCGAGCGATGATAACAAACTTTTTTTTGCCCGAAATGGAAGTTCTTGACTTGCATGATATGTGGTTTCAACAAGACGGTGCCACATGCCACACAGCACGCGAAACAACGGCGCAATTGCGAGGCGAGTTTGGTGAACAGTTAATTTCACGTTTCGGGCCGGTCAATTGGCCGCCTAGATCGTGCGATTTGACACCATTAGATTATTTTTTGTGGGGGTATGTCAAGGCTAATGTCTATAGGGACAAGCCCGCTTCGATTGACGCACTGGAAGCCAACATCCATGCATTCATTCGTGAGATACCGGCCGATATGTGTGAAAGAGTATGCCAAAATTGGACTCAGCGGATGGGCTACCTGAGACGCAGCCGCGGTCAACATTTGCATGAAATTATCTTTAAACATTAAATTGCAAGGTTCAAACTATCGATTCAAATAAATATTTCATTCATTTTTTCGAATTTTTTGTGTTTTTTTTTTTTTTAAAGTTCTAAACCTCTTAAAAAATCACACATTAGAAAAGTGTATACGTATGAATACATAAACATATAGATATTTGTTTTTGATGTGTAAACATCTATGCTGGCGGTAGAGTGAAAAAAAAACGTGAACGTTCGTGTGCAACGTTACGTCGTGCAACGTTACGGTGTGCAACGTTACGATCTGCATACTAGGATGGGTGCGTTCAGTGAAAAAAATCTTAAGATCCCCTTCAAGCAAAAACAAGTCCGTTTTGGATCTGCGCACGTTGATGTTTACACATATTAACCGTGAGTCCCGGCATTCACACAATTTTTTTTATTTTGATGCACAATAATTGCTAAAACTTTTGGAATTCAAATTTGCATGGAAAAGTATGGCTTTACCCAAGTTCTTTTTGTAGGCAATCAAAATAAATAATCAGAGTTGAATAAGATTTTGAGAAAATTACTAAACGATTTGAAAATTCAAAACAAAAATTTCGAATTCCGAATCAAACTTTTTCTTTTAAATAAGAAACTTAATTTTTTTTGAAAATATACACTTTATATTTCTGTACAAAACTTAAATATTTACTTGATTAGTCAATTATTCAGCCCTATCACGAAGTTCATCGTAATCGGACACTTGTTACGAACCACCCCTCACAGAACTCACAGAACCCATCGTAGTGCAAAACTTCACACATATTGCCATCAAGAACACATTCGGTGACAGTTTTTTCGGGATTCTTAAACAAATCCGATTGCGATGGAATGCGTGATAGGGCTGATTATCAAATAAAAATCGTAATATCCGTTTAAACAACTGACCACATAGCCCACAAAACAGATCAACGTTTATTTTCTAAAGACTACGGTATTGTACTTCATTCCTCTACATTTCTTCACCCCTCACCAAATGTGTCAAAAAGACGAAACACGAAACGACCGAAAAAACGAATCGTATAATCAGGCTCTATCTCTGTCTTGTTCTTTTCTAAACGTCAAACTCATGAGTTTGGCTCTTATGACATTAAACTCCCATTTATTTCTTGTTTTGGAGCCTACACTCCACTTCAACTGAATAAGCACACACCTTTTCAAAGGAAGTTTATCCATTTTTTCCAAACGTTGTGCATGTGCATTGTCCTTCATTTAATATTAACCAACGATGTTTTCCAAAGCCAAGGGGGGGGGGGGGGCAAATCATGGAGAGAAGACAAGTATTTTTTTAAGTCCCTACATCCGGCCGCCTAGGGTGTTCTCGGATTGAAGACACATTATTTCTTTACTTTTGGAAGCTAAATGGTCCGCCATCTAACGTTTTTTTTTACAACTAATGCTTATTTCGTGAATGGTAACACTTAGCTAATGCCTGATTTGACAGATAATTAGTTTTATCCATCCGCTGAACGAATATGGTTGTGTAAACGCTTCGCTAAGTGGGCCTGCGATCGACTTAGAGAACATGCCGATTTTTCCAAAAAAATCATCTTTTCAGATGAAGCTCATTTTGATCTTTGCGGGTAGTAAACAAGCAAATTTGTCGCATTTGGGGCACAGAAAACCCGTACGCATACATTGAAAAGCCGATAGACCCAAAACGAGTCACTGTTTGGTGCGGATTTTGCTCCAGAGGCATAATTGGCCATTTTTCGAAAATGAGCAAGGAGTGGCCGTTACAGTCAATGGCGATCGTTATCGGGCCATGTTGAACGAATTTTCGTTCACAAAAATTGAAGAGGAGGATATTGGCAACATTTGGTTTCAACAAGACGGCGCTACGTGCAACACAGCCGAAGCTACACTCGATGTTTTGCGCCATTTTCCACAAAAAAAAAATTATTTGGCGGACCCTTTATATAAATGATAATCATTTATATTAATCATCCATAACTGATTGATGTACATGCTATACAAGCTTCAAAAATTTAACTTTCAAAAACAGACCACTGACCGTCGAGCGTCAGGGAGGAGGTAGTCTCGCTTTTCATGAAAATATATCGATTATAGTCGATGTAGTTGGCTAACCTGCAGCCTTTTTCCGCGGTTATTTTCTGGCTGCTTTAACTTTGTCTATAGGGCAAGTATTAGTTTCGTGTACAAAAAAATGTCGAGGTTGTAATCAAAACTAACACTACGATGATCGATAAGTCCGAAAAAGTGGGTTTTGTCATGCCGTCCGTCTGTTTTAGCTCACCTAGAACGGGTAGCTACCAAACAACAGTTTCGTTACCAAAGTAATTGTAAACAAAAATTCACATATCGAAAATAGGCATAACACGTTTTTTGAGAAAATGGTTATTCCATTTGCAAATATCTTTTCCATGGTTAGACCAATTTTATTATAATTTTGCAATCTGGTGATTCTAAACAGTTTAAACAGTAGTCGATTTTTTTGAACGAGTGAATAGGCAGCTGAGCAGATTTTTACACACAAACAACAACAAAATTAAGAGTGAATATAATTTTGGTCAGTAATCAGAGTGAACATAGAGTGGATATAAATTGTTGAAATGTTGAGATGTTCAGATGGCGCTTAATTCGGTTACAGAAAAATATTCGTTTCCGAATGGTTGGTAGCCTAAAATTTTTTGACTTACAATGGTATGTGTTCTTAAATGCATCCCGGGTAAAAACAGTTGGCTGTATATACTTTTTTTTCAGACATGCATATTATGTTAAGGCATTTCATTTCGAAATAAAAATTCAGACAGATGGGAGACAAACTTTATTTTGACGAATATTTCGTTAAGAAAGTCAACAGAAAGCTATAAAATTGCCTTTTTCAAAAAATTAAATCTCAAAATTTTTGAATTTTTCAGAGGTTTTTTTAATCCATCGTCATCGTTGCCATCTTTCTATGGAATTTGACAAAATTATATTTTATCGTATCGAAAATATTTCGTCCCAAGTGTCAACAGATTGCCCTGAAAATGCATTTTTTCGGAGCAGTGAATTAAATGCAAAAATTTTCGAATTTTTCAGAAGATTTTTAATTTATCATCATTTTGAAATTCGGCAGTTTATTACTTGATAGTAACCACGATTGGGTTCGGAATTACTGGCCTTGTTTTGAAAAGAAGAATCAATCCGTCTGAATTCAATTTGAACCAAAAGCGTTGACACATATGGAATTGATCTTCACTGGACATTTACTATGTCCCCACTTAAGCCAAATGCAAAAAGGTACTCTCGAACGCGCCCGAACACATTTCAAAGCATAAAACGAATGTTGATTTCATCTGAATATAGAAAATTTCATCGATTGGTGAGTGTGGAAGTGGTAAAAAGATCTATAATTTAAAAGTTTATTGTTAAGTACATAAAGAATTATGTTGTTACCCCTTTTGTTTTGTTATCCATCATATCAATAAATTATTGAGGTTTGTTAATTTTATGATTGTCACTGATTATTGTTTATAAAAGATATGAAATATATTTTGACATCGAATGTCATTAAATTTGGCACAATTACCAACATTAAAATTACAAAAGAAAAGAAAAAATATAAAAGTGAATATAAAAGTGAATATTATCGTTTTATTCATAATTCAATTTTCACAAAAAAAACGGATAGTAATTATTTCATTTAAAATTAAAAAAAAAAAGTTTAAACTGAAAAAAATAAAGAAACAAATAATATTTTTTTTACTTTTGACTTTTTGCCATTTTCTCTTTAAAAATATGTGTCATTATATTAGGTGTGTTTTTTTATACTCACTGTTCACTTTAAATAAAAAACGCCACGTATAAGAGTTTTAATACTTATTATTCTGTTGTTATTATGCCCTTAGTACATTAGCGGAGAGGTTTATCGCAATTAACTAAGCGGAATGGTTGAAACATATACATGTACTAAAAATACACCTATTATTGAACTAAAGGGTTTTTCAACAGGGACGCTACAAAAGTAGAGCAACAGGGACAGCTAACGACGCCATTTTCTTGCCGTTCTTTTGACATTTCTCTTCAGTAAAGTTTGCCATTTTATGATGGAAAGAAATACGAGCCAACAACGAGTCGACATTATTAAAATTTACAACCGAAATTCGGAGTCAGTGGCCTAAACGTTAAGAGCGCTATGTCATCGAAAAATCATCTTCAGCGATGAGGCTCATTTCTGGCTGAATGGCTTCGTCAATAAACAAAATATGCGGTATTGGTCAGGCAGCAATCCACACGTACTCCATGAGTCATCATTGCATCCCGAAAAAATTACGGTTTGGTGTGGTTTATGGGCCGGCGGCGTCGTTGGGCCGTACTTCTTCCGAGGTGATCAAGACCGGCACGTTACTGTGAATGGGAATCGCTACCGTTCAATGATAATCGAATATTTTTGGCCCCAATTGGATGATATGGACTTGGAGGACATGTGGTTCCAACAGGACGGCGCCACAAGCCACACAGCGAGTGTCAATCAATTTATTGGAAACAAAGTTTGGAGAACGTGTTATCTCACGAAATGGTCCAGTTGCTTGGCCGCCTCGGTCGTGCGATTTGACGCCGTTAGACTATTTCCTGTGGGGGTACGTCAAGTCTATGGTCTATGCCAACAAGCCAGCGACGATTGATGAACTTCGTACGAATATCGAACGTGAAGTTGCAGCAGTATCGGCCGATTTATGCTTGAAAACCGTCGAAAATTGGGTTCAGCGTCTGGACTTCTGCAAGCGTGCCCGTGGTGGCCATGCAAAAGAAATCGCGTTCCATACATAATGACATCGAACGTATTTTCACAGGAATAAAGAATTTCATTGATATCCAAAATCGTTTTGTTTTATTAAAAAAAACTTTTGTAGCGCTCTTATTGAAAAACCCGATATTAACATTTATCTTCACGGTGTACCTGCATTACAGTTTTTAAACACAAAAGCAAGTTCGTGCGCTACAGTCGTGCTTTTTTTGTACATATTTCTATGTTTTTCGTATTTGCTTTTTAATTTTTTTTGCATTTTCAATTTCTGATGGCATATTAAGTTGTTTTATGTGAATATTTTAAGTGTCTAAATAATTTTTTAGGATATATGAATCCGGGCCCTAGTTATTACCAAAAATAATGTTACTAATCATGTTTAATACCCTTTAAGAAAAATCTTATTTTCGTTGAAAACTACTCCTTCGATTATGATACAAATTTGTCAGTATGTCAAAATAAGTACGATCGACCATTTAAAATGAAACTCAGAGAATATTTGTTTTTTCATTATTAATGGGCACGTTCAATCACAAAATCTGAAAATTCAGATCTGAATTTATGCTGTTGAACGCACAAATAATCTGAAGTTTCAGTTGAAAGTTGTTGTGTCAAATGCTAGCATTTATTTTAAGGGTTCACATTAAAACAAAATAAAATAGAACTTAAATTATATTCTTAAAATTAAAAATTAAGCGTCAGTAGTTCTGGTGGTGATTTATTTAACTAAATCAGCAACAAATTATAGCAAGACTATTTGAAGTTTAATGAAAAATAATTCCACAATATTGCGATGTAGAAATCTGTTAAATTTTTTTCAAAGAATAGTTAATGTTTTGATTTAGCAACTCACTTATCAATAAACGATAAATTCTTTTATGTAAAAAAGTATTAATTTGTTGGTGATGAAAATTAATCATCACAAATCAACCACTAACCAGACCGAAAATCATAAAGTTCAACTTCTATGTATAGTACTTCAGCATTTCCCCCACCACTATCACTTTATTCTGAATTTTCAGATAAGAATTTTTGGCTGAAAATTCAGATGAAACGTAAGCAAACGTAACTAAAAGTCACTAAAAGTCATCTAAATTTTTATGGCAGCTGGCTAATCAGAAGCTCCAAAAATTCAGAAATCTGAAAAGTCAGATATAAAACGTAATGCGTTGAACGCGCCCAATATCTACTTAAATGATTTAAATTAAATATTGTATTATGGAAGCTTTAAATCAAATTGCAGAAAATTCTACATTTTTAAACGGATAATTCATTTTTTTAAATAAAATTTTTGGCTTCACATTTATAAATATGTACTTAAAATTAGTGTATCAAGTTTTTTCTTAAATATCTAAAAAAAAATTTAAATTAATATAAAAATATTTTTGAAAAAACCACTCCAAAGATTTGGTAAATAAATTATTTTTTATTTCAATACGTTAAACCTAAAGTTGAGATTATAATGCTTTACATCGTGCCTTACTGTTAAAATAATTTCACTAGTTGTTCATTGCTCAATGAATGTATTTATAATAATGTTGATTTTTAACAATTGTTTTTTTAGGCACCAACTCACGTAGTATTAGCTTCAACTAAACTACGTTTTCGCCAGTTAGCATAAACTAGAAGCTCAAATGCCCCATTACTAATTTAGCTATGTACAAGGTGCTTTTTTTAGACGTGTGGTTTTCAATCTGGCAATTATTTTTTCGGAGTTGGTCTTTTTGACAGGTGTTACTTGATTTATGCTCAGTTTGGTTTGCTATTTCATAATAAATAGACTTACTCCTGAACACTTCCTGAAAATTGTGCAAAATGGGCTCGAAACGAGATCATTGTTGATCCCGATTTTCACAAGAAACCTTTTTTCAGCGATGAAGCTAATTAGTAAGCAAAATTGTCGTATTTGGAGTGATCATAATCCACAAGCCATCGTTGAGACGCCACCGCCGCTCCGTTACATCCTCAAAAAGTCACTGTTTGAGAGGGAATCATTGGTCCATATTTCTTCAAAAATGAACCCGGCCATAATGTTACAGTCAATGATTAATAACTTATTCATGCCTGAATTGGAGGATGTTTTTGTGAACGACCTTTGGTTCCAACAAGACGGCGCTACATGCTATACACCCAACGAAACAATCAATTTATTGAAGGAATCTTTTGGTGAGCGCATTATCTCGCGTGGTGGGCCTGTGGCGTGGGCTCCAAGATCGTGCGATTTAACACCGCTGGACTATTTTTTGTGGGGTTATGTGAAGCCTCTTGTCCACGCAGATAAGCCCGAGGCGATTGACGCCTTGGAAGAGAATATGCGGCGCGTTATTGCTGACATACGGCCCCAATCGCTGCAAAAAGTGGTCAAAAATTGGGCCACTCGGCTGGAATTTTTTCGAGCCAGCCGCATCGGCCACTTTCCCGAAATTATTTTTAAAACGTAATGGCAAACCCTTATCTGTATAATAAAGCTAAATTTTTGGCCATAACATGAAATTATATGCGTCTTCTTGAAAACCGCATGTCTTAAAAAACACCCTTTATTTCTCATAACGTCAATTGATCAGCTTTACAATATTCAGGCTTTAAAAACATAGTGTGACGGTACGTAAGAGCAAGTTCGTCTTTGTAGACCCATCATATCAGTAGTACATTTTATTTGATTTGCATGATATGCAATACAATTTGAAATTAAGAACATCAAAATGCCCAAAATAAATGTGAAAAGTCCAAATTCCAAAACAAAAAATCTTTTGGAGAAAGCATCACTAGAAGTTAAAAACCGCTTAAAAGAATAACAATGAAATAATTCACCAATTTATTTTAATTCTAAAATTTGGGGACTTATTTTATTATGAACATACATACTTCCAAAAGGAATTGCTCATCATTTCTGGTCTTAAGTGTACACCAACGAGTTTGGTATCAAATGACAAGTGACGTGAAGCCTGATACGTAAGCAAAATATTTTCAAAATCGTTCATAGACAATTAGTTCCAGCAAAAACTGAAATCATTATTTTGCAATCGTCAACTTCATGCCCAAATATCTAGACTATCCCATTAACGATTTTGAAAATATTTTACTTATATATCGGGCTTTATGTCACCTTTTATTTGATACCAAGCTCGTTCGTGTACACTCTGCGACAAAGCTCCATATACTTTGAGAATGAAATCAACCCCCAAAAATTCATTAAACAAATACCCATTTGGAGGATTATTTAATTTTTTGTTTGGCGAGATATTTCATTGAAAAGTTAGTTTCTTACACCTCCAATTGAAGGTGTCTCTCATTTACTCTGAGTCAGGGTTGACTCCGCCAGGGGCGATTTCTGGAGTTGTGGGTTGGCTACAAAATACATGAGATATTAGCTGATGCACAGCACTTAAAGCCGCTCCATTTTATTAGTACATATACTCCAAACGACCTTTTGAGTAATCAATTTATTAATGAAGTTTTGTCGATCTGTTTTTTAATTAAAATGCATTTTATTAGCATAAGAAACATTTAAAATAATTCTAGCACCTCTAGCTTGGGCTTGATTATAAAACATTTTAAAAAATAATTTTAGAAGAGAGGTTAAGCAATAAATAAGTATTTTTTGATTTTTTAAATTGTTTTTTTTTAATTTAGAATACTGCAAATCGAAATTAGGGGTGACTTTTTCACCCTTTTTGTACATAATTTTTTACATAATGTAGCGTGTTATGTTGGCTTTACTCAGATGCCTTAACATTGAAGATCTAATTGGTGGAACGAGAGTTATGATTTTTTAAAGCCAACCATATCAAATTCGAATTATAACATTCGATTCAGATAACGGGGTTCTGCAGTGGTGGGTTCTAGTCGGTAATGGTCCAACCAGGCAATTGCAATGTCATTTTTTTTTATTTTTCGATCATTTTAAAATCAAGATTGTGATGATTACATTCCACGTAGAATAATAAGTGAGGTATCGAAATAACCGTAATTTTATTTTTATTCAAAGTTAATAAGAACCAAAGATATCCATTTTTGCACTCAAGAGATATAAGTTCATATGTGAAAGCGCTCAAAAATTGCCCTTATCACCGTTCAAGGGTATTCTATGGTTATAATTTTTTGTATTCATATTAAGATCAGTAATTCATATCATCTGCCAAAATTTCAGCCTTATAGCACCACCCCTTAAAAAGATAAAAATCAAATACTACATTTTGTCTCGCATTTCTCTACCCAGTTTGGCTCTTTTATTAGAGCCAACTTTTGTGAATATTTTTTCGGTCTGCTCTCAAAGAGAGAATGAGACAGCACATCGGGAATAATAGTGTAGTTTGTATGAGATTTGATGGCGCAAATTTTGTAGCCAACTCAACACCGAAGTTGAAAGCAAAATATGAAGCGAGATACTTTGTATGACGTGACGGTGTCCATATTGGACTATGGGATTAATATAGCACGTAGGGGTTGTAGTGATTTGAAAAGGTTTTGCTGATGATTTATAATGATTTAAACGCATAGGGATGTTATGTTTTTTGTATTTTAAAGAATGTTCTGTATATAGTTTTAATAATTTAAGTTGAAATTTTAGGTTTGGCGCCGCCATACTAGCCAACTGAAAGGAATCGCCACTGGACTCCGCCGCACTAAGCATTTATTCGGGCTTAATTCGTGTTTACTCGAGGATATAGAATTTATTACAAACTTGAACACACCCTCACCTTTTGGGAAAATTGTTTTACTTAGGCGATATATTAACAGGCAGTTTCCGCATTAACAGGCAGTTTCCATATTCATTTTTGACTAAAAATGAGAGGGTCGTGCCAACTTTAAATGATCAGGACGACCTTTTTTGAAAAATAATTGTATGAATTAATCAACCGTGATGTTACTTTAAATAATAATCTTTTAATTTGCATAGGTTCACATAACGTTCCCTAAAAAAAATCCAGGATAATTTATTAAAAATTCAAAAAATGATAAGCAAAAAGTACGTATACGCCCAAGTGTATCACTGATTTATCGTTGGTCTTAGAGCAAATAAAAAAATGACACGTTAGTAGTACAATTTTAGGCTGGTCATAAGTCAAATCGAAAAAAATGTGTTTGGACTTACCGTGAAGTTAGAATGACCGCCATTTTTGAAAAAGGTGAAATTGCACCAAATGCTCCCTCTAGGAGGGTTAAACCGTTCAATGCTGCTTCACCTTTTGAGAGTAAAAAAACATTCTCATATTCTGCATGTGAGTAATTTTGCGCCACCTATCGGATGAGTAGATATACAAAAACAATCTCCTAGGAAATATACATACATATGTTCTATATTTTCCTACTTTGGTGATCAGTAAATTGGTGTCCGAGTTTACTAAAGTCGGATATCAAAATCCTTTTTATATAAAATATAACGTCAGGCAATAGCGCAAAATACCAAAAATGTATTATAATTCTTGCAAATGGCATGAAATGTCTACAGACAAAGACCTTTCTGACTGCAATTCTGATTTTGAAAGAACAGCAATATTGTCAATATTATATTTTTCGGTTTATATGAAAATCTGATGTTTTTAACTTTTCTCGAAACAACCGATTGGCGAAATTTGTCTGTTTCAAAAAAAGCACCATTCTGGTGGCCGATTGAAAATAAAACTATTAACTTACTTGCTGCGCCAGACAAGGTATACATGCTGCTCCCTCTTACGTCCTTTTCCCTCATCCATGCCGCTTGTCTCACATTCCAAGATCAAGATTCCAAAATCATTCAGGACCAGTTGATATAGCGTTATAGCAGTAGTAGTTGTTGTTGTTGTTGTATTCAGATTCCTTTTCGTTGTCCCTTGATTTTTCTTGCTCTTTCTCAAAGTTGCTTATTCCTTTTTGTTCCTTTTTTTATATTTCTGCCGATTCGCCCTCGCCATTCTTATCTCTTCTTCTTAAGACCAAATGATGATCACCACGCCGCGCGCGCCGTCCGGCGCTGGCTGCCCTGCCCATCCAGCCGTGGTGTAGGGTCTTGAACAATCGTGTGAATTATTTTGCAAAGCACTCGCTTCAATGATGGAATACGAAATTCCAAGGACTCCTTTTTTTTAGTCTCCGCACTATCTAGGTATATTTTGTAAGAAATAAAGAAGTTCATAAAAAGCTAAACGGGGGTTTGTTGTGCTAACCGGCACTTGTAGGTTATTATTATTTTCATTTTTCTTTTTTTTTTCGTTTTGTTTGATTGGAAAAGATTTCATGGCGCGCGGGTTGACTGTTCTTTTCTTTTTCTAGGGGCAATACGTTTAATGAACCTAGAAATAGAGTCATGGGTTTTGTGTTGCTGCTTTTAGGAATGCGTCATCCGTTTTATGGGTTTGTCTAGACCAGACGGGGATAGTTGTTAGGAAGTAGTCTGTGGTAGTGGTTGAAGGTGGTCTATAGGTAAGGCAAGAATTTCAGAAATGTTTTCGGTGGAAAATAGCAAAAAATCGTATGGTTTATGCACTGAGCAAAATTTTTAGGAATAGTACTAGAAAATTTTATTTATTTTATTTTTAAATGAACACAAACGCAATATGGTATGCTGTCGTATGGTTGCCATTTTACGTTTTTGATGGCAAATCTCATTTAAGATTCTGAATTGATGAATCAGAAATAAGAAACGTTTAATGGATTAGTTAATACGGCGAATAAGTTGAATAACCTATAGTGCTAATTTTTTTTGACGAAAAAATGGCTCGTATGATATAACATAAGCAAGATTTTAGATTAAAGAGTTTGCATTGTTTATAGATGATTTAATAGATCTTCAAATAGGAGTTATAGAATACGCAGGTGACCATATTAGAGCTTTACTTTTTGCTGATGACATAGTTATTTTGGCATACACACCAGACTCATTACAGTATATGATAACCAAGGTATTTGAATATTTGCGTATGTATGTATGTGGAAGCTAAGCGTCAATCTAAGTAAATCCAAGGTATGAAAGGTGATAATGTTTTAACGGAAAAATTGCACGTCAATGGTGAATCTTTTGATGTAGTAAAAGAATATAAATATTTCGGGACAATATTCACCAAAAACCTAAGTAAATATGGAAAAGCAGCTTCAAGAGAAAGAAGCTCTTACAAGCTAAAACTGCCATCAACATCGCATAAGTTTGTGGGCCATAGTAGTAAATACAATTTATTTGAAGCAGTTTCAGAAGCAATATTATTTTACGGATCACAAGTTTGGAGAGCCAAGGAATATGAGGCTATAGAGAAGTTGATTAGATTCTACATAAAAAGGACTTTTTATCTACCACCCAAGGCACCGACTTATATTGTACCTAATGCTGGAAACAGGTCTATCGCCGCTTCTTGTCAAAACGTTGAAGCTTCAAATTAATTATATGGGTAAAGTTGTAAACATGCCTAACCATCATCGGTTGCCAAAACAAGCAGCGCTTCATGTAATTCAAAAAAAAAATTACCTGGTATAAGGAATGGATGGGCTAAGCACAACAAATCAAAATTGAAATTATTCTTACTGTGAGGGAAACAGGAAGCTGGAAAAGAAATCTGTATCATGAAGAGCATGCAAGGATGAGATATGAGCAACAAGCTGTGGATTTGTTACTTAGGTTCCGTTTAAGGGGAGAACTTTTAAGTCTCAATTTCATACCACACTGAGAGGATTTACCAGTTTTTTGCAGTATGTGTAATTTGAAAGAACGTGAATATGTATATCATTTCATGGGAAGGTGCCCAATTCTATGGAAGACGAAAAAAAATAACCTTGGTGAGGATTTTATATCGAAGAATCAAGTAAAACAACCCTCCAATGAGATGAATTTAAAGCAACTTTTCAAATTCTGTAGGATTGCTCTTTCTTACCAAGAAAAAAAAAAAACTAAAAATCTAAAACAAAACTTATTCACAATTTATATTTTTACACACTATCCACATTTTTTCTAAATGTTGTCAATCAGGCAGAGGGCACAGTATGATTTATGTACATTTTGCAATGAAAGTTTAATTTAAAATTTTGTGAAAAATAAATCTAATCTAATCTAAATTAAATCCTAAGTTCTTAAGATAATTAAAAAAAAAAGTATTTTTTTATTTTGTGTTACAAGTCAAACGACCGTTAAGTATCATCAATTAAATAGTAGCTTTTGAGTAAAGGGAAAAAAAAGTATGGATGCACTTTAATTGAGACAATGAAACACTCGTTGAATCAACAAAAAAATAGTTGATGAACGGTATTTTATATCCATACTTTGTTTTTAATTATTTATGGAGGGAAAAATAGAAAATTCGATATTTTTTTATGTAAAACTTTTTTATCTTCAAAAACTGAAAAGACAAATAGTTAAAAAAAAAAACGGCAACAACACTTTTTTAAAGCCAGAAGTTAATTATTTGTATCTATTTTAATAAAGTGGCACGAGTACGATAACTAGGGCTCCGCAAACTAATAACCCCCCCCCCCCGCCATACATACCTCACTGTTTATACGCCGTTACATAAATACCAACAAAAATAAATTTGAATAAAATAGTAGTTTTGGTAATTTTCAATTTTCTCATAAACTAGAAGACATAAAACCATCTAGTTTTCAGTGTTTGATTAAAAATTTATATTGACATCAAATAATTAAAGCCAGTTCAATACTTAATTTCACAACTTTGAATAAAAAAACTGTAAACATTTTGTTTAATGTTTTTTTTGGATAAATTTTCAGTTTGAAAGCATTTTTTTCAAAAATTATTAAAAAAAAATAATTAGATTAAAACAAATAATAACAGAACAAATATTTCACCTTCAGAAAACATATAATTTTGCATTGTAAGTGTTGCCGTTGTTTTTAAATCTTTTTTTTTAACTTTAATTCATTTTTTAGATAATTGGCCCTCCCACCTAAACGGTGGGAGATAGACCACCCCCTCCAATAGTAAAAAAATACTTGTATTTTACCCTTCTATAAAAATCCGTTTTTATATTGTGCCGCCCTAGCTATCGTACTCTCCCCATTAAAGTTGATTTCATGAACGATTTTTGAAAAATATATTTTTGAACTCAAAATTTTGAAAATTAAATTTATAATTTGCGTAATTGAGTACTAATTTATCTTTTTATATTCAATGAAGCAAAATTTTAACAAAAGCCTGATGTTAATGTAAAGGGTGGTTAAATTTTAAGAACCGTATTGATTTTGAATAAATCACAAATTATTTAGGAAATTATTGTCATATATTCAATTATGTATGGAACAAAATATCGGCCAAATGGCCGCCGCGACCTCGGCGGCACACTTCCATCCGATGGTCCAAATTTTCGATGACGCTGAGGCATAATTGAGTTTCTATGCCGTTAATGTGCAGAATTATCTCATCCTTTAGCTCTTGAATTGTATATAATATTTTCGACGTACACCTTTTCTTTCAAATGACCCCAAAGAAAGAAATCCAACGGTGTCAAATCACATGATCTTGGCGGCCAATTGACATCGCCACTACGTGAGATAACACAGCCATTGAATTTGTCGCTCAAAAGAGCCATTGTTTCGTTAGCTGTGTGGCAGGTGGCGCCGTCCTGTTGAAACCACATATCGTCCACATCCATATCTTCCAATTCGGGCCATAAAAAGTTCGTTATCATCTCACGATAGCGAACACCATTCACAGTAACTGCCTGACCGGCCTCATTTTGGAAAAATACGGCCCGATGATGGCGCCAGCCCACTGGTGTTTTCACATCTCTTACAGACCCGGTTTGCTCAAATTTTTGCACGATTTTTCCAATTGTACGCACATTTGGACGATTAAATTGACCGAAAAAATCACGAAGTGCACGATATGCATTTTGATTTGAACGCCCATTTTCATAATAAGCCTGAATAACTTCAACGCGTTGCTCGATTGTGTATCTTTCCATGTTTCAAATTGAGTTAGTTTGAAATTGAGAAATATCAAATGAAATGCAGAAAAAAACTTGACGTTTAGGTATGGATCACATTCAACATCGGCCCTTAAAATTTAACCACCCTTTATTAGTATGGCGCTAGTTAACAATTTACTATAATTTTAAAGCTCTTTACTAAAATATTCTCAGTTTTCGAAAAAAAACTTAACTAGTATCACACTAAACCTGTTTTCTTAATAAATTCCAGCTGAACTGAACACACCTAAAATAGTGACAGTTCGTGCAGAAAAATAAGCAAGCATACCATTTTTACATTTTGCATTGCCAAAATGACATATGGAGTGAATATGATACTAACCAAATCACCAAATGTTAAAAAAATATAGTAAAACCAGATGCTATTACAACTTTTGGTAGGTAATTGAAAAAATTATAAAACCGACATTTAAAAAAAAAAAAAAAAACAGTGTTTTTGGGGTAATTATAAAATATAATTTTGAATTTTTTAAAAAAAAAATTTTGAACTTATTATAAGTTTCTGCATAGAAAATGGAGTGTTAATCTGTTCACAGAATAATGAGGCAGTAGAAAATAAAAAAAATTCTATGCGATGTACCTACTGTTAGTAATACTAGGTAGTACAATGTAAAATTTAATAATTTTAAATTATAGATTGTACCAATTTAAATACACAAACATTTTTATCAAAATCGTAGCTGTCGTTCTTGAAGACAAAGAATTTTGGAACACAATATTAATAAGAATGTATCAATCACTTTTCATGTACAAAAATTGATCGACCAGAATCAGTTGAACCGTTTTCGAGAAAAATTAAAATAAAAAAAAATGGTTCTTTGGAAGGTGCCATTAATATCCATATTTTGGAACTGGTTTTGTTTTTTATTGAAGGGCAGTTTAGGGTTATTAAAATTTATTGGCAGGTAAGTATCGTTATTTTTGGTACTAAAGCAAACGTGAAAAAGGGTCGGGAGAATCTACCAACCCGTATACGCTGTAGTAGGCGAGACCCACTTTTTTGTCTTCCCTATCATCGCAATGTCAATGTCTCAATATCGATTTTTTTACGAATCTATACCGTAGGTATAGTGGCTATATATACATTATGTATAACGCAAGCATAAATTTAATTCAAATCGGTAAAGCAGACCATGAGAAACTCAAAAAAAAAAAAAACAGTTTTTTAAGAGGTCCTGGTTAGTAATGGTTTAATGTAAAAATGTTTCCTATACATAGAGCCCAGATAGTATTAATATAAGCACACAGTTGCCTGTTTTGATCAAAATCCTACGAGTAGTTTTCGAAAAAAAAAATATGATTTTTCTTGACGGTTTAAGCAGTTGTGAAATAGGAACAATATACAATTTTTGTATAAAATACCCTTGACTTTATTAATTAATAATAAAATATTTTTAAACTTTTTTAAAACCTTCCCCATAAAAAAAGTTATTAAAATCGTATGAACTGTTTTTGATATAAGAAGAAATAAAATTCAATTTGAGATGTCCTTATAATAATTATTTTTGATTGAAATGGAGACTTTACCTACTTTTGTGCAAACAAAATGTTTAATTAAAATCATTTGAAACGTTTCTGAGATAAAACACTTGCTTCATAATGATTGTATGGCAGGTACCGTTAATTTTGGAGCGGGAAAAAATTAGGATAGAGACTTCAAACTAGCAGAATATATCGTTTTATTTAACTTAACCCTTTGAGCCTCTGGGTTAAAGACCATATCCTAATGAACTCATGTCCGACTCGGTGAAACCAAGGGCAAACCGATTGGGCCAGTTCACCATTGATTTTTTTTTGTAAATTTCCGTCACAGGTGTCAGAAGTAATGTCTAGTAACATGTCGTCAAAATTAAGCATTTTAATTTATTTCAGTTTGTGAAATTGGGCAAAACCATAGTTTTTTTTTTGCTTTAAAATTTTGGATTTTTAGAAAATAATCTAAATATGTAGGTAAATCTTTTATGAAGGATAAAAATTACCACCAATAGCTATTTGACAGAACAAGCCATATTTGAAAGCCGCCAAGCTATACGCCCTTTTCACAATATATATGAGCTGTGGACTAAATAAATTTAATTGCCTTTAATAAGTCAACGATACTGAGGACGAGGTTGTTATTTTAATGATGGAACAACAACGAAGAGGCTGACGATGGCGAAGGCGATGGCGATGGCGTGGTAATGAAGATGATGTTAACGATTATACCATAAATAGTGGCATAGTTAGTCGCAGGACATTTTCCAGCTATTTTAATTGTTGCCATCAGGACACCACCAGAGTAGAAATGGGCGTCCTGCCACTCACCCTCCCTCCCCATCGAACAACCATCACATTTTCTTTGCTCATACATTTATATAAGCCCGTGTGAAGCAAGTCTGGTTGAGGCATACGCTCCATTTTCGATGGAGCAGAACTCCTCAGAATTCCAGACTCCAAAGTAAGTTTACAAAAAAACAACAAAAAAAAAAGTTAAAAATCTTTTCATCGGAGGCGGTTTGTAAAGAACTTCTCGCTGCTCTTTTTGTTTGTAAATTAATATTTTTAGTTTCATTTATTCACTTTGGTTTTTGCTTGCATTTCTGTATACTTACCGTGATGGTGGGCATTTTTGAATTTTTATTTTGTGTAATTTGAAGCCGGTCTTTTTTACAAGATCTGCGCGTCTTTATCATGTGCGGCTCGGCTTGGTATGGAGACGGGGAGTTGCGTGGATATTTTTTTTTTTTTTTGTTGCAAGGATAAAAGAGTGGCACGTATGGAGTGTGTGAGCGTACTTGCACGTAGAGATTTGATGAGTTTTTTTTTTGTCAGTTTGATAGTTGCCATTATCGTAACCGCCACCACCATCGCATTGATTATACATAGAGTGACCATATTTTCTTGAATTTTTTTAAAACGGTCAAGGATAGGGTTTTTAGAATTTAAAATTTAAGAAAAAAATATTTTCAAAAGGGGTAATAATTTTGTTCTTAAGAAATAAATGTATTAGTTGCTGTAAGCACCCGAATTGGTCGAAATCTAAAAAGAAATTCAGAAAATTTAATTTGCATACCCCAAATTATTTTTCACTTATGGAGAACGAATTGTTTTTCCATAACGTTCTGCTGTATAACTTTGAAACATTTTAAATTTGCATTATTCTTCTTTTTTTTTTTAATTTGGAGACTCTGCTTCAGAAAAGTACAAAACACATTAATCTGTGTTCAACAGCACTGTCACAATCTGGAATAAAATGATTTTGTAAAGGTCCCCATTTGTCAATCCTAAGATTTCAACTGATCCGAGTGGTTACAGTTACATTATTAAATTGAGTTCAGTAACTACTGTTCATAACGTTTCTAAGAAAAATTTGCGTTATCAAGATAGAGAGAGATAGATAAACATCAAAGAAATTTGTCCATCCCAACTACAGAAGCTGATACAGAGGAAAATCGACAAATAAAATAAATCATTTTAAATAATTATGAAATTTTTCAAAGTTCATGCTAAAATTGTATTTTTATTTCTAATTTTGTATTTTCTTAAAATTTGTCAACTATTTAATCAAGAAAACTTCATTTGAGACCAAAACTACAATACTTTTAAGACAACAAACTATAAAAAAATGATGTTAAAAAATAAGACACAGTTGGTCACCCTAATTATAAACGATGACTTGATAAGGGTCCTCTATTCAACTTCATTGAAATTATTTGGATCCAATTGATTCACCGAAAATTTATAATGATCACAATGGCACGTGGAATTATTTGGAACATTTTGTGATGTCGGCTTTTGTTAAAATATTCCCTTTGATTTTTTTTTTTAAACTCCAATGATTCGATAAGTTTAAAGTTAAAAAGTGCTCGGTAAGTATACAAAAACAAGACGAATAATTGAGATTCCAGAGATATTAAATCAATTTAGATGGTCCTTCCAGCTACACCAAACAAGCCCTATTGCTGATGGTTTTAAATTGTTTGATGTCCAAATTATATGCAACATAATAAAACTGCTTGTAGAATTATTTTTTAGATTACCAAAATTTAGTTCAAGAAATTTAGGTTTTTGTATTAATATTTAGTGAAGGAAGACTTTTTTGGTAGTTTGTTAGGTATAGGAAGACTAAATTTGAATTTTTGACTATCAACACTTTGAAGGGTTGCCGCTATCTTAAATTGGTGTTCGTTTTTTTGCAAAAAACTCCCATCATATAGAAAAAACAGCCTTAACCCATTTTCAACAAGAAGATTTAGTTCTACAAAATTGTTTATTTGATTTTTATTTATGTTTTGCGTATTTAAAGAGCAATACCAAACCAATATCATCTTTTAGGATTTCATTTTCTAAATCAAAATAAATAAAGGGTTTTTTTTTTTAGAGGTATAGAACTTTGAAATGGAATAAAACAAAGATGATTTTTCTAAATTGAAATGAAATTTACTTTATTCGAAAGAAAATTATCTGGCATTATGATTTAATATGATTTCTGGCATATGACCGCCACCACTGCTGGCTCGGACGTAGTCTAATCTGGAGGTCCAATTATCGATGACTTTTTCCAACATTTGTATATGGCCGTATATCGGCAATAACACGGTGAATGTTGTCCTCCAAGTGGTCAATCGATTCGGGCTTATCAGCGTAGATTAGCGACTCTACATATCCAGACAGAAAATAGTCAAGCGGTGTTAAATCGCACGATCTTGGAGGCCAATTCACGGGTCCGTAACGTGAGGTGAAACTATGCGGTTACCAAACGTTTCCTTCAATAAATCAATTGCGGCACTAGCTGTGTGACATGTTGCGCCGCACAGTGGTGCTAGAGCGGAAAAAAGTCTTTTGAAAAAGTCATGTCTATCGTTTTAAACTTTATGTTTAAGTACTCTTAGATAACCCGAGCGTATGATTTAACAGCATAACATTTTTTAACATACATATTGTATGTTCTGATTTACAAGCCCTCAAAGTTGTAAAATAATTTTACTCAAATCGCGAACCGTATTTTGAGCAAATTTTGAGATGTTTTTTTCCGAAGTTCCTTTTAATAAATTCTCTAGCTTCTTAAATAATTTAATTGGTCTACTTTCGATTATCTAAAAATAAACAAAAATATTGATTATTTATAAAAGATACCTTCTATAAGTAGCCTGAAGCTTTAGTACTAAGAAAAAATGCTTTTTTTTTTAAACTTTTTGATTTAAAAAAAAAGCGCCAAAAGATACCAAGACTTTCTTATGCCAGCATATGCTCCATATATTCATGTTAAAGCACAGAAAAAATCAGCTGCAGATACGTGCAGATGTGGAAGTTATGCTAAAAAATGTTTCATTGAATCGGATTTCAAAAAACTCCGTCTTGGCGGTGGTGTTTACCAAAAAGTTTGATTTCTTCGGTATTTACTGTCAGAATGAACTGGTTAAGCCCATTATTTTAAGAAAAAATGTAAAACTTTATTTTAAAAATAAAAACAAATTAATACATTGAGCCAGGTCTGAGAATTTCGATTTTTGCGAAACCATTTATTTCTGCCTGGGAAATTTTTCAACTTTCAACTCAATTTTCTTGAAAACAACACACGAAAAATAATATAGTTTTATGATATTTTGAATTATATGATAGAGCTTAATACAAAAAAATGAAAAATATTAGGGATAATCCTTTATTTTTTTTTTATTTTTCGCTAAAAGTAGGGCAGGTAATAATAAAAGAAGGTGTTTTTTTTTTTTAAGTTTTATTGCTTTGTTTTTGTTGTGTATTGGGTAATTTTTTTATTACCTGTAAGGATTAGTAATGGCTTATTAGAATAAAATATCTTACTTAAATCTATATATATAAAGGATTAATGGAAAAAAAGTCAGCATTGAGTTATTGAGCACTTGTGCAAATTGTGTAAGAAAAATGTTTACTCTTTGATCAACCAATAAGTGAAAGTTAAGTGAAATATAATAACAAACATATATAGTGAATTCAATACATTAAAATCGATTAAATCGAAATTCCCTGTTCGGTGTTGTTCAGTGAACTTATTACTAATGGTCATGATGTTCAAAATCTTCGACCATATTTTGTAAGGGAATACCTCAACTTAATTTCTGATCAAATAGAAACTGTGCTGTCAGAATTAAAGAAACGTTTTATGTTTCATTTTTTAAGTCATAAGGATTATTAAACCTACCGCAGCTTTCATTCGAGAAAATGCAGCCGAATTGTGACGAATGAAGATGTGATTCATCATATACTCATATCCTCAGATCCAATAATAACAGGTTTAAGGCCACAGGCAGAAAATACTTCCAATCAGCGCAGACGCTAAAAACCTCATTTTAGCATTATAAAATTACTACTTCATAATTGTTTTTTATTTATTTTTTGTATGTATTTATCTATTTATTTATTTAATTTTATAATATACATAGTTAATAATAATATTTTATTGAAAATAAAAAGTTAAGATTTTACTAAAAAAAACTTTTATTTAAATATAACATCAAAACCCTCAAATTTTATAAAAATGTCAATAACTTTTTTTCTAATAATTTTTTCACACCAAACAGTCAGTTTTTGTGGATGTAACGGTCTCTTAACATACACTTGAGGATTATCATCACTCCAAATACGGCAGTTTCGTTTACTGACGTATCTATTCAACCAAAAGTGAGCTTCATTGCTAAACAAAATTCGATTATGAAAGTTGGGATCAACGGCAATCTTGTTTTGCGCCCATTTGGGCACAATTTGAAAGCGTTGTTCAGGTGTCAAACTATTTGTGTTGAAATGCCGAATCAAATTAAAAATAAATCACTTGACAGCTTACAAAATGGCCGCCAGTTAAAATAGTGTTGCCAACTCAAAGTTATATACCTCTAAAAAAAAACACACTTTATTTGATCAAGCAAAATATGTAACAATATTATTTCGATTTAATAAATTGGTCTTGACTCGTCTTCAAATATTGAAAACATAGTAAAATATCATATATTCGAAATTTTAAAGCCCAACTTTATTGTCAAAAATTAAAAGGATCCAGATATTCGCTTATATCACTAAGCCTTGACTGAAGCTTAAGGCAAAGAAAGCTTGGGATTAGATCTTTAGCCTTAGTATTCGACACGTTCAGATGGTGGGATGAATTCCCTAACCCACGTCTAAGGCCGCGTCCAGATCAATACAAATTTAAGTTGTGCGCCGCGTGCACCTTGAGTTTTCTATTCACCGCAATCCGCAACTATTTCCGTCGAAAATTTAAATTTATTTCGGAATTAATTTTGTCTTAGAGTGCCGGGCGTGCGTCGGTGCTCAATTTGCATAAAAAATTCTTGTAATAAACTGCATTCACGTATACGTATTTATATTTGGACCCAATTTTTGAATGAATTGAGAAATTGAAATGAATAAATAGTATGGACTACCGACCGTGTCCGTCGGAAATCCATCAGAATCGAAAAGCGTGCGTTGAATGTGACACACAAATTTGGGTGCATCCGGGCGTCCACACTGACGATTTTTGTTTATATGTGTATACAAATATTGGGTTTAAATCCCCAACCTTAGCAAAATAAGGGAACAGTTTTTGGGATTAGATACCGAGTCTTAACACAGTGTGAAGGCAAATGTTAAGGGAAATCCAAAAACAGTTTAAAAAGTTCACACCTGTGAACTACGATACGAACCCCGCAGCTCTCTTCTCGTTGCTTCAAGTAACCAATTTAATAATTTTGAAAGTTCCACAGCACAGAAACAAAGGAGAATTTCCTAATTCTATTAGACATTTCTACTATCCCATATGATTGCAGCGGTGACAAGTAAATATGAACCGAGAAAACAGAAAAAAAACCTCCAAACATTTTTGATTGCAGCATCGCTCGCTTATACACTGTGTGCTGCTGAAAGCGTGCCCGATCAGGCCTTTTGGCCCGCTGTTTATAATTTTTTTACGGGGCCAAGGAAATAAAGCTTCAATTTTGTATTTCAAAGACGTATGTTGCCCCAGACGTCAATTTGCTTAGCATCATGCGTAAGTATATGTCTCATTTGTACATAACCAACATTTGTATGAAAGTGTTGATTTTGGGAAATAGGAAGTGATCTATCACTCGTCGAAATTTCATTACATTCAAATTGTATGTTTTTCCCAAATTTACAGTCTAAAGTCTCTGTTGTGTCACATCCGTAACAAGCTGGCATTTAAAAAAAAAAATTTACTCTTTCTGTTTTTCAACTCATTTTAAGTTTTGTTGTTTCTAGACATGGAATTTAAGATGCTGGGATAAAGTCCTAGAGAAATCTACTCCACATGGGAATGTAATCCAATTTATGTGGGAATCCTCATCATTTAAAAATAAAGAACAAAAATTTGATCAGAGTTGGAAATGTATTAACTTTTATGGAGGAAAAGCTTCACTTAACAAGAGGAAGTCTATTTCACTTCGTTTGAAAAATTTAACTTTCGTTTGTTATTAACTTTTTATGCGTGAAAATAAAAATCATACTTTGTCACAGCCGTAACGTAACCTGTCACAATCGTAACAAATTAAAATTAAAATTTTTGTGTGATTATTATATTCTGTTTATAAAATCATGTGAGATAACTGTCACACTTGTGTGTTATTTTCAACATTGACCTTTTTGTCATATTTTTGTATATGGTTTGGTCATATATTGTGGGCGCCTTGAAGTATGTGATATGTGACTGATCTAGAACTTCGTCATAAAGGGTGTTTTTTTTTTTTTAGACGAGTGGTTTTCAGTCTGACAATACTTTTTTCGGAGTTGGTCTTTTTGACAGCTGTTACTTGATTTATGCTCAGTTTGGTTTGCCATTGTATAATTAATAGTCAAACGACCATCAAACGCACCGCACGATCGGTGAATGGGCCCAAAACGAGATTGCCACCGATCCCGATTTTCACAAGAAAATTTTATTCACCGATGAAGCTCATTTTTGGTAGAATGCGTACGTTAATAAGCAAAATTGTAAAATTTGGAGTGATCATAATCCACAAGCCATTGTTGAGACGCCGGCCGTTACATCCTCAAAAAGTCACTGTTTGGTGTGCTCTATGGACAGAGGGAATCATTGGTCCATATTTCTTCAAAAATGAAGCCGGCCATAATGTTACAGTCAATGGGGAACGCTATAGAGCCATGATCAATGACTTTTTCATGCCTGAATTGGAGGATGTTGATGTGGACAACCTTTGGTTCCAACAAGACGGCGCTACATGCCATACAGCCAACGAAACAATCAATTTATTGAAGGAAACTTTTGGTGAGCGCACTATCTCGCGTCGTCTGCCTGTGGCGATGGCGTGGCCTCCAAGATCGTGCGATTTAACACCGCTGAACTATTTTTTTGTGGGGTTATGTGAAGTCGCTTGTCAATTCAGATAAGCCCGAGACGATTGACGGCTTGGAAGAAAATATTCGATGCGTTATTGCTGATATACGGCCCCAATTGCTGCAAAAAGTGGTCGAAAATTGGGCCACTCGGCTGGAATTTATTAGAGCCAGCTGCGGCAGCCACTTGCCCGAAATCATTTTTAAAACATAATAGCAGACCCTTATCTGTATAATAAAGTTAAATTGTTGGCCATAACATTAAATAATATGTTTTATTTCTTCTTGAAAACCACAAGTCTAAAAAAAAACACTCTATATATCGTGGATGCTTCGAAGTGAAAGAAGTATGATTTATATTAGGAAGATCCTCGACGTTGCTATTATGGCTAGGTGGCGTGGGTAGGTAGGTTTATCTAACTTGGTTAACAAATTTTAAATAAAACACAACTTAATTATTTTAACATTTAAAATACATTTATTTCTTCGTTCGTTTTTCTTTTCGCTTTTCACGTATCAATTCAATTTGTTGTGGGTTCCTTTTTCAGTTTATTAGTTTTTTTTTTTTTTTTTAATTAGTTCTTAACATGAGATTTATTTTTTGTTTTTTATCTAATTTTAATTTTATGTAATAATCTTATAAGATAATCAATTTTTTTTTCTCTTTGTAAAATTCTATAATATTATTGAATCTCATGCAAATTATACATAACTATAAAAAACATAAAAAAATTTACCACATACTATTATTTTTTTTTTTTCTCTATATATAATCTTTGTTTTGTTTGTTTTTATTTTTTTTTAATTGAATTAAATATTACATTCTCTTATTTAAATTCTAGTTAACATTATATGTAATCATTTGCTCTTTTAGTCATAAGTGTATTTGTTTTTTTTTTTTTAAATGTATTTTTGTGAAACGATCTTTACAAAATGGGAGACATTTTTTTGAAAGATCCTTTCATGCAACATTATTTAAGTTTTGTTTTGTTTTTGTTGTTGTTAGTAAAATTATATTTCTTCATAAACTATATATAACTTATAATTAATTATATGGAAAACATATAAGTGTGGAGGTTAATTTTTTTTTTTGCTCTTCCTCTTATTTATAAATATAATAAATATTATTATTTTCTTAACAATTAAAAAATGGATGTTTGTTTTTATAGTATGCAACTTGTTTCGGTTTGGTTTAGTTTATTTTGTTTGTTTTTTTTTTTTTTTCATTAAAATATGTAAAAAAAATCATCTGATATACAAATCTTCGGTTTACTTAAGATAAATTTATTTATTTTTAATCATTTAGGAATGTTGGCTATGTTTCTTCTCTTTTTTCTATATTATAAATTTTAAGTAAAAAAATATTGTTTTATTAAGAAAATTAAAAATAAACAAAAACAATAAACATTTTTATTAGATAACAGTTTTTTTTGTTTGATTTTAATATGTTCTCATAAGTTTTTTTTTGTCAAAGTTATATGATTTAATTGGTTATTTTATTTTATATTTTATTTATTACAAAATAAAAAAAAAAATAATAAAAATGTCTTACTTTTTTGCATTTCAATTTGATTGCACTAGAACGTGCAATGGTTATTTTCAATGCTTAACTATTATTAATTTTTTGTTTTTAATTTTTGTAGTGGGATTTAAGAATAAAAAAATAAACGAAAATAATAATACAAATAATAAATTTATAGATTGTTTGCGAAATGATATAAAAATTAATCAAGTTTATTTATTTTGTTTATATTAAGAGATATAATTAAAAATATGTGCAAATTTTTGGTTCAAAAATTAAAAAAAAAGGGAAATAAGGTTTTGAAATGTAAAAATGAATATATAGCAAGTTGCAAAACAACACTCGGTAAATGAGGAAAAGAAGCAGCTCAGAAGATGGAAGGACACCTTTTCACATCCCTTTGTCCCAAATCCCGGTGTAGTAAGTTACAAATTATTACTGCAATCAGAGGTCTGAAGACCTCCCAAATAGCTCACTCAATATAGAGATCTTGGAATTACAAAAGCTTCTTGGATGATGATGTTTGGAAAAAAGGAATTGTTTTCAAGCTCCTATATCGTAAAAAGATCATACTCATGGGCACAGGAGTTATTTGTTTGTCTGGAGTTGCTTAAACCGTTTAGAGCGAAAAGGCAGTCCATGATAAACAAGCAATATCCAGAGAGTTAGCAGTCCAAATATTTGACAAAGTTGCATTTTATGTCGATAGACCTTCTGCTTTATATGCCTGGTAGAGTTGGTGAAAAGTGATGAATTGTACGGTGCAGTAATTCAAGTAGATGGAAATGAATAAATTCTCTGGACTCTGCAATCACACTTCAATCTACACACTTAAACTACGGGAATGACACATTATACTTTCTCACAGAATCATGTATCACCACCAAATGAGAACAAGAGTGGCGAGAGAAGCTAAATTTATTGGGATGAAGATGAAGATAATAGGGACATAACTCCACTGGAGACGTAATTCCACTTTGTTTTCGCAGCACATCTTGCGAATGTTTTTAATCAATGTTATCAAACAAAAACTCTTTATTGTACGGTAGGAGCAAATTTATTGGGAAGAAAATTGAGATGGTATACCACAAGGAAGTCTCCTAGGACCAACTCTGTATCTGTTTTATACTAGCGATGTTCCAGTAGACAGCAATGCTATCATGGCCACCTTAGCAGATTTTCATGCTGATTATGGAATTCGCAATGCAGTGCACTCGTTCCTCTTTACTCATTTGCCATGAAAAGGAAAGAGAACACAGCACTGCGAATTATTGCGAATTCCATAATCGGCATGAATACTATACGATAGTGGTGCGTGCCTGATAAGTGCGTTGTGAAGGCAGGAGATAAATTTGCAAAATGCAGTCAATAAAGTAAAAGATAGGACGCAACAATGGCGTATCAAGCTCAATAAAACAAAATCGACTCATCAAATAAACGACTTTCAAATAAAAAGCTAAACAATATTCAAATTTTCTTCAACAGTAGAGCTGTACCTTGCGCCAATTCTACCAAATAAATATTTTTATGCAAATCGAAAATTTCGTCCCAAATGTCAATATGCTGTCTATAAATCGAGTTTTTACTAAGCATTAAGAAAAGGGCACCAATACATTGATGTTTTTAAGGGTTTTTTAATCCCTTTTTAATTGTAGCCATCCTTGTGGATGGAATAAATCGGTAAAAAGGAAAGAGTCTTTTCTTAAGTCTAAACTTAAAAAAAAAAACAGACAAACTTACACGGTTACAGAAGTGAAGTGTGGTTAGAAAACACACAATCAGCCACTGTTAAGTCCGTTATGAGATCGTCTTAAATGAACGAGACAATTTTCGAAAACTCAAAAGATTAAAAGTGTCATGAGCTTATAGTTAAAAGACTATGCTAAAACATTAGCATCAATTATCAATTTTTCATAGAAAGGTCATGATTTCTGGGTAGCTTTCATGCGTTAAACTCCCACACTACTTGGTATCGAAGAGTCATTTGAAAAATTCCCACTTTCAGAAAAAAAAATTTTTACTTCGGTGGGACATAAATCCCAAGCTGGAAATTAGCTCTTTTGCTTTAAAAAGGCGTGTTTTATTGAGCATTTTATAGCTAGCCTAGTAAAATTTCGGTAAACTATTACGATAACCAAATGTGCCGATAAATAAGCCAGCAAACTATTGAAGATAAAAGTAGATAAAGAGTGTTGAAATGTTTAAGACGAAGATGGCGCTTTATTAGTCAGATAGTCAAGATCATTGACAATCACCAAAACAAACCTGACAGACTTTTGTTTTAGATATCGTGGTGCATACACCAACAAACCTTCGCACTCATATTTTGGTAATACTTCCGCACCCAAAGGGCCAAAGGGGATTGCCCGATTTCTGGACCAAGAAATTGAAATTGACAACTTCAAGCTCAAATATTTCGACTTTCCCATGAACGATTTTGAAAATATTACACTCATATAATAAGCTCAACGTCAGCTTTCATTTGATACCAAAATCGTACACTCTTGGCCAAGGCTCTATAATAAAATGGGAATTCCCTTTGCTGTCATCTCTTACCGCCATATTATTCAATAGATACATCCAGATTAAAACTTGAATCCAGATGTATTTACATTGAATTTGTATGCTTTACATCAGGATTAAAATTTTTGATGTGGATGAATCGAGTGAATAATATAGTCGTTAGACTGTATATGAGTGTTTCAGGTTTCAGGCTCTGAAGGCCACCATATCTTCACTGCTTGACATTAAATACACGATGAGCCCATATTTTATATTTGTGAGTTATTCAAAGTATAATTATATTGTTAAGAAAAATATAATCTAAGAAGGTATACGGGAACAAATTGTTGCCCAAAGATATCGATCAATTTAAGTTGGGGAAAATTTAAAATCTGTAATCCTCACGAACCTCCTTTTCAGATGTTGTCCATGTTATTGTGTTTGTTGAAATAAAGGGAATCTAAATTGTTGTTATAGAAAAAAAAAATAAAAAAAAACACTAACCGCTTTAGATCAATGTTATTAAAATGTTAAAAAGTTTAATAATTATTACAATAACACTTCATGCAAACAATGGAAGGCTTTTTTGTGTATTTCAATTTGTGTTGCGTTTATGTTTTAATTAAATTTTATTTATTTTGAATATAAAACCTTATGAACAGATTATATTTGATTTTTAATCATTTAATTTAATTAAATATGTATTTATTTTTTTTTTACAAAACATTTTCTTGTTTTGTTTTTTATTATACTATATTGTCAAATTTTACAATTAAATAATTGTAGTTTATTTTCGAACTTATTACACTAATATATTTACTTCAACTAGCACTTTTTTATGTTATTTAAAAAAAATACCTACAATTTATTTTTTTTTAATTTATTATACAGTGATTAAAAAAAAAAAAAATCAAATGTCACATTATGAGTAGAATTATTTTATTATTGAAATTATTTGATATCTTGAGTTGTTTTTTTTTAATTTTTGTTTTAATCAAAAATCAAAAATTAAAATAAGCCCCACAACTCAGTTTTAAATTAAAATATAATAATAAATAAAATAAGTAGTTTTTTTTTAAATCTAAATATTTACAGAAATTTTCTACTCAAAATGTGAAGCTTGATTTATTTTGTTTTGTTTTTTTTTTTTTTTTAATTTTAATAAAAGGCATACTCTTAATGTTTAATTTAAAATAAAAAGAAATATAAAAATCAATCTACAATTCTACATCATAATATTGATGGTTGATTTTTTTTTTTTTTTGTTTACAAACAAAATTGTCGGTTTTATCTTCATCACATAGCAATTTTATTTTCAAAACATAAAAGAATTTTGGATTTAATTTCAGAATAAAAATATACATATGAATTAATCTTTGATTTTAAAAGATTTAAAGTTTAATTTTTAAATTTAAAAATACACTGACACCATTTGATTTAATGTTCATGTCTAACAAAAAAATTAGTTTATAAAAAAAAACATTTTTTTCACATGCCTTCTTTGGAAAATAACAATAAAAAAATGTTCACTTTTTAAAATAAATATAGTTTTCTAAAAAAAAAAACTAATTATTAAGGAAAAAAACAACTTTTTTTAATTAAATATTTCCATCAAAACATGTATTTACTTAAGTTAGTAAAAAATAATTGGTAAAAGTTGGTTTGTTGTACTCATTTATAATCAGTCTTATTGCCAAACTTTTTTTTTAATACAAACAAAAAATAAACAAAGACAATTTAAAATTTAGTTTAAAATAAAATTAATATTAATAATTATAATATTAAATTTAAATGCATTAGTTTTTTTTTTATTGATCTGCATCTCATGCAAGATTTTTTATTAAATTAATATTTTTTATTATATAAAATAAGTATACAGTAAATTTGTTATAAATGTTTTTTTTTTATTTATTTATATTTGTTTTTCTTTTATACAAATGTATGATAAATGCTGATTTTTTTTTGTTTATCGTACATTTTAATTGAAATAATATTTTTTTTATTTCTTGAATTCTATATTTCTTTCGTCATTTGGATGGAGATATGTCTAAGCTACATTTTGTCTTGTTTTTTTTTTTTTGCTTTTTTTTGCAATTTAAAACACCCGTCGTTTTTTGTTCTTTGTAGTTTTTTTTTCAATAAATTTATAATAATTTTTCTGTGAAGAAGTTTCTATACATATTTTTTTTTTTGTTTTATTTTAAGAAATTACAACCCTTTGCTATTTTTGATTTTAGGATTTTAAATTATTACATTACTTATTTGTTTTATTTTTTTTTTCTTTATTGTAGGGAAAAAAATTCACATTGATTTTAATTAAATTATTATAAATAGATACTTATTTGCTAGTTTATTATTATATATGCAAAATTTAACACTTTTATTTTTTTAAATTTAATTTTTAAATATTCGATAATTGCTATGTTAAAGTGTTATTGTATTTTTGATTTTATGGGAAATTATAATTTCGTTATTTTTTTTATATTATAATTTCGTTATTTTTTTTTGTTTTTATTTATAGCAAATTTGAAAATACTTTGTAGAAGTTTTGTATCAAGGTTGTAGTGGAGGCTGTTAAAAACAATAAGAAAACAATTTGTATATTAAGAAAAAAATGTCTTTATGTAAGTATGATTAATTAAATGAAATTCAAAATTATATTTTAATTTTAAATTTAAAAATTAAAAATTGTAAATGAATTATTTTTATAATAACAACATTTTTGTTAATAAACAAAAAAACAAACAACAATTTGTTTCGTTTATTGGAGAACATAGTATTTACTAATCTGGGTGGAATTAAGCTAGTAAATGCTGGTTAGTAAGAAACTTTTTTTTTACCGCAATTTTTTTCAAGTTTATAAAAATCTACTTAATTAAATAATTTTTAGTTGAATGCTAACATTAAGAGTCGTGATACTTATTTCAAAACAATCGGTACTTATTATTTCGGAAAAACTTTATAAACATCATGAACATCATGAGTGTACCTAATGTTGATATGAACAAGCCTCAAGCTACAATTAGGGTGTGAACGTAAATAGTTAACTTAATACCGTCAACGTAGGCTGTGTTAACGCATAAAACGTCATGCGTCAATACGCGAATGACGTCTGTAAGTCAATAAATAAATGTCTCAAAATGCTTTGACGTGTAATTTGTGTCAAGAACGCATTCTGTACCTACTCTTTGGGTTCGTTGATACTTAAGTGTCTGATTACATGGGTCGTGGGAGCGCATCGGTGAGACAGGTAGATCGTATGTGCGTAGATTTCACCTTTTCTTTTTTACGCACATAAAATCTAACTGTCTCACTGATGCGCTGTTCAGTAAAACGACCCATGTAATCAGGCACTAAAACTATGATGAACATGCGAAATGAACACATTCAAACACTTTAAGCATTGAAGCGGAGTAAATAAGAGCGAAAATCAATAATTTTTCATATTGACGTTCAGATGACGTTAAAATTTTTAGTCTCTATGATTGTTTGAGGCTTACATAGAACGAAAAATTCCACCAATAATGGCTGCGAAAATCAAAAATATTTGAGATTCAACATTTTGCTCCGATTTAAGACCATTTGGAGGAAAATATTCTACGTACTGGAAAATATAGTTTGTTGCCTATCTGTCAACTTATAAGTTGTCAAATTGTCATGGAATGATGACTACGATTCCGATAGATTAAATCCCTCTAAAAATCATCAGAAATGTTTGAGAATGAGGTGATGGTTAACAAAAGATTGGGATACAGTCAACATGCTAAAGACCAGTCTATTGACGTATTCTAACTACGTTAGCAGAGTGATAACATGATCACACAAAATAATCAACTCATTGGCCATAAAATTTGTGTCAACACGAGTGTCAACGCGAGTGTCAATGCGAGTGTCAACGCGAGTGTCAACGCGAGTGTCAACGCGAGTGTCAACGCGAGTGTCAACGCGAGTGTCAACGCGAGTGTCAACGCGAGTGTCAACGCGAGTGTCAACGCGAGTGTCAACGCGAGTGTCAACGCGAGTGTCAACACGATTGTCAACGCGAGTGTCAACGCGAGTGTCAACACGAGTGTCAACGCGAGTGTCAACCCGAGTGTCAAAGCGAGTGTCAACGCAAGTGTCAAAGCGATTTTCAACGCAGCCGTCAATGCATTGACAGATCCGGTGGGCTTGTTAATTTATCAATTTGAAGTCAGAGATTCAATGAGATAACCATTGACCACCGTTAACCGTCTTCTGTGAAAAAAATATTAATCGTAAAAGATAATTTTGCCTCCCTCAATATTCCATTAACCTGTAATGTAAGAGAATGATTAAATGTTTTTTTTTTTTTTTTTTTTAAATAAGGTTTGCGAATGGCCGGGTTGATTCCATGATTCAAGTAATATTAGCCACAAAAATGTTTGGACAAATTAAACAATAAAAGAAGGTTTTTTTTGCGATTGCCAATACGATATACGAGTAAAAGATAGTATTTCAAACTAGACTATGAATTCACGTAGGCACATTTATATTTACTAAACGATTTCTGATGAATTAATAGTATTTACTTGGATAAATCAAGTATTAACTATTAGTAATTATAGTATTTATAAACTCAATTTTGTACATACCAAATTAATTAAAAACTAGTACTTGTGTTTACTCAAAGCTTTTCCTAATAGTAAGTAATTCAGTTTTGTGAATAACCGACAGGTATCTTGGAATTAGGCAACGTAAGCCCTCATAATTTATCGACTACAATTATTATGCTTTACTATGATAAATTATGTATTAAATCATAGTAGTACATATAGGTAACTAAACACAGCAATTTTATTAATAACGAACAAACAACTTATACCCAGTTCAATAACAGCTGCATCGCTATTCTCGTACTTTTAAGAATGCGTCCACCTACATCAATTTATAAAAATAGTACTAAGGCTCTTACTAGCACCAATACACTGAGAAAAATGTTTTGTAAAATGAAGAAAAGAGAGGCTCCTTAATTACTAATGTACTTTTCCAATTGTGTTGTGTTCTGTTGAACAAGATCCTAAGATTTTTCGTTTATATCAACATGTTCAATTTGTGTCCTCCAAAATGGGACAAATCGATGAGATAAAAGTTGACTGCATCATGAAGTTTGTTGGGCTTAGGTTTGTAACGAGATCTATCTGCATTTGTGTTGTTATCTCTTGTGAGTACAGAACAGAATATGATAGCTGATTTACAACAACAACCTAAATTAACTCAAAATTTTCCATGATCAACTTTCTATAAAAGTCATTTATCGATTAACAAAAAAATACTCAATGTAATGCCCTAAATATAGTTTATTTGTATAAACAACAAAGCACATATGTTTTAAGGACCAAATTCTTCCTTACTCGTTCAATCCATACTAAGTCTGAAAGCCCTGTGAGACATTATATTAAATAAATTCGAGTTTTGCAGGAAAAATCAAGTTGCACATACTCAGCAACACTTTAAATATTCTGTTCACTACACATTTGGGAAGGTAGATAAGTATTGAAAAATAGCAGTGATCTTAAGATCGACCCCTGAGGAACTCCAGTCAATAAGTTTTAAAACTGTGATCTAATAAATTTGATAATTTGTGATTATCAATAAATTTGGAGCTGTTATGAAACATGAAATAAGGTTGATACTGTATTCAAAGCCTAAGACAAAACGAAGAAGGTTACAAAATTAACGAAAGTTATACTCAAGGCTGAACTATAAAACGTTCCAAGGAAGATATAATAGTTAAATTGGAATACTTCTGCGGTCGTTTTTTTTTCCATTTTCTTATGTAGAAATATGTAACAGTTTTTTTTTTGTATTTAACTAACTTACAGTTTGAGCCGCATAGGAGCGTTGAATATGTTACGCATTTTGTTTTGCCAAGAGCCGTTTCAGTCTAGTTTTGAATCCAAGTTATATCACTGGGAGGAAATGACAATTTGTGTGAAGCAAAGGCCATTAAAAGCTACATATTTTGAAACTCTCTTTTAGATAAACTTCCTGCTAATTTTCAAGTGAATTAAAAAAAATAATAACTAAATTAATTTAAATTTATTGTTTAACCCTCGATATCACCACTTCTTGTACATTTCTTTATCGCTTAAAATTTGTACAAAATTAAAATTTCCCATTTTAGTTTTTGGTTTTCTATAAAATATTTATAAATAAACAAATCCAATCAATTATTTTTCCTTTTAAAAACGAATAACACTATTAACCATGCTCACCACGCCTCTAATTGTTATTATTTTTCATTTTTAAAAATATATAATTTTATTTACTTATTGTGTATATAATATTATTTTCTTACATCTTAAATTTAAGTAAAAATATTAATTCCTTTGAACTTATCTGACTTAAAAATATACTTTTCTTACAAAAAAAATCTTAACCTTATTTACAGGTTTTTGTATGGTTTCATTTTTTTTTATATATTATTTTTTATTTTATGGTTTTCGTAATGAAGCCCTTTTTGGCACTGAAATTCACAGTTGTATTCAATTTAAGTTTTTTTGTTTTTTTTTCGTGTTCCCTTCTTGAAGGGTTTTCTTAGTATGTTATTCTCAAATAGAATACTTAAAAGAAAAAAATTAAAAATAAAACTAAGATTTATATTTATATTTAAGAAAATAATTAAAACAAAAAATGTATTATTTACAAATATTTACATGAATAATAAAACTTTTTAATTTATAACAATTCACAAGGTACCTGTTTGGTTGTTTTTTTTTTCTATTTCTATTTCTGTTTATAGTTTTTTTTTCTTTTTTAATTGTTGTTGATAAATATATTTTTTATGGTTAGGAATCATTGGTTGTTCGTTTTTGGTTAGTGTTGACAATTACACAATTTAACAAGTGAAGTTGTTTATTAATGTTTTGATTTTTCATTATTTATGAGTGTGTTTCTGTTGATATTAAATTTCAATTAAATAAAAAAATTGGAAAATAAAACTCGTCCAGTTTATTAAAATAAAAATAATTTCCTTGAATTGCCTAAATTGTTTAAATTTATTTATTTTTTTTTTTTAATTTTTGATAAATATATGAATTTTCATATTGTTGTACAAAAATACGTATATTAATTTTGCAATATTTTCCGAAAATGTATGTTATTGTTTAAATACAATTTTGGTTTGACATAATTACTTTATTTTTTATTAGTAAACAACCGTGCCGCTCATTTAATTTTTCATTTTATTATACAGGGAGTTTGTTTTTGTTTTTTTTTTACTATAATATTTATAGAAAATTAGAATTTATATTTAAAATCTTAGAGACACAAAAATATTTGTTTTATGTTTTTAAATATACAAATTAATTATTGGAAAACAGAAACTTAAAAATATTAATTAAAAAAAAAAATTTGAATTTATGTTATAGTTGAAAGTTGTATATTATTTTTATTTGACGGTGATGCCATTGGTGATGGAGTGGCAACAAAGAGACTTGTGGATGCGGTCTCTGTTGTTAAACTTCTTTCTTCGTAGACACGTTCCTGAGTGTTAAAAAAAATGTTTTTTTCTTAGAAATCAATTATGAAAATAAACTGTGATAGTGTAGATAAAATGGGTAAAAAGAATTTTATTGGACTTCGAAACTTATCTGCACTATAATAGATCATGTAGATAAAAAAGAAGATGAAAAAACAGCTTAGATGACAGCTAAACTGTTATTTGTCATTTTCTCTGTTCGTTTATTTTATAACATTGACAATTTCTATAAATTTTAGTGCAAACATGAGTCAGAGTTCATAAAAAAACATAAAATTTAACTAGAGTTTGTAGAAATTGACAGTTTTGGGAAGTAAACAAACAGACCTATTATTTGTATTACGTTTAAAGTCTAAGGGCTCTTTTACGTTTATCAATGATTAATGCAATATTAGCTGATTGTCAAGTAAATTGATAAATTGATAAAACTATCAGCATTTTTTAACATTTGTAAATTTCCTTCAAATTTGATTCTATTGTGAATAGTTCCTCTTAAAACAAAATTGGTAGTATCGCTGTCAAAAAAATTGTTGATATTCAAATTTTCAGTCAATTAAAAATGCGTATGAGTTTGTCAGCTTTAATTACTATTGTTAAAAGAGGCCATCAGCATTTAGACGATCGAAGGGACATTCGTGCGGCTTTTAAAGACATTCAAAGAACCTTCCATTGCACGGGGCCCATTCATGAAAGTACCTGTCAATTTTCTATTGATTTCTTATGTGAGTGAAGTGAAGTACCACCACTTTTTTTCAAGGTAGTCATGCAATGTTCCAGGCATGTGCCGTTAGAGCCGAATTTAAGAAAAATCATACCAAGTATATGGTTTTTATAGGGTAGCCATTTGTTTAACGTGAATTTAGCACTGCCTTTTCCAAATTTTATGGATGAATTTTTTTTTTTTGAAATTTCCATTTTGTTAAAAATTTAAAGTGGAGCTTTGTTTTGTGCTCAGTTTGCGGTGTTGTAAAAATGTGTGACCATTTTTAGGAATTCTATAGTTATCAAACTGGACCCAATAAATTCATTTGAATTTTTCTTTAAAAGCTCAAAAAAGCACACTTAAGAAAAACGAAAATAGAAAAAAATGTGTCTTTGAAATTAACATTGAAAATGGAAACAGACTGTACAAAGAAGAAAAAAAGTACCAGTTCTTCAAAAAATCGATTTATATTTCTTATAGTAATTATTGTATGTTTACTTGCAAAAAAATTAAACAATTTTAAAATTAAATTGTGAATGGATCTTAGCAGGATTTAATCAAAGCTTTAAAATTAGAAAAAAAATAATCTTACGTGTGACTTTTCGTATCTAAATCTCTTCCATATTGTCGTCTTTGGCTCCATGGGTGTGCCATCAACGTTATAATTTGGATTCGAATACGTCAAAACCGATCGACTTGATCCTCTTGAGTTTCTTTTTGGTTTGTTCTTTTTTGAATTCAGGACTAAAACTAAAATAAACCAAAGTCAAAAGAAAAAAGATCCAATTTAGATAAGAAAATACTTCAAAAATTTCTATTTTCAATTTTTACCTAAAATAGCAAGTACCACCAATATGATCATAACTGTAACCACTCCACTTGCCACTATCACAAAACGCTCCTGTGCAGTCCGTTGATCGGTTGCCGTATCATCTTCAGCCGAACTGGTTCCAGCTGTCACTTCATCTGGATATTCAGGTGTCTCATCGGATCTTCGTGGAACAATGAAAGCTGGTGCAAGCTTGCACGTTCGTTTGTCTGGATTGTCGGGACAGGCGCAGATGTAATCGTGTCCTCGGAACAAGCACAAATGTGAACAACCTCCATTATCAGTTGAGCATTGATTCCATTCGTCTGGCTGACGTTTGGCCGAAACAGATCGAATATCAAGTGCTCCACTTAGTGAATGTCGGATTTCACCAATATTCGTGTAGCCATTGCGTTGGGTCTTTTTAGCTCGATAGACGGATTTATTATACCAGTCAGTCCAATATATTGCCGAGTCAAACTAAGGAGGACAAACATTTTACTAAAAGGGTTCCCCAAAAAGAATTCTACAGCAATCTTACCACAGTGCATCCGAATGGATGAGTTGCAAACGGAATGATTTGAGCTCGCTTTTTGCCATAGAAGTCAACCATTTCGATTCGATCTTGTAAAGCATCTGCCCAATAAAGGCGACGAGTTCTAAAAAATATTATTTATTATGAGAAAGTTGTCAGCACGATGATGATCTTTGATATCTTACTCGAAATCAAGGGCCAATCCAGTTGGAAATCCAAGGTCTGTGGTAACAATTGGAGTTCGGTTAGTTCCGTCAAGAAGACACCTCTCTATGCTTGGTGGAGTGCCCCAATCAGCCCAAAAGAGGAAGCTTTAAAAAAATAGGTAAATTACAGGTCTAAAAAATAACAATTTCTAGATTTCTTACCCTTTTTTCGGATACACAATTATTGACCTCGGATCGTTAAGTTCATCGGATATGATTGTTTTCCGGGACGAACCGTCTAGTCGAGAAATTTCAATAATTTTTCGATCCGTATCCGACCAGTAAATATTATCAGCAATCCAGTCTACAGCCAGTCCATTAGGTGTGATAAGTCCAGACTCTATAATAACACTGTTATCTGTGAAATTCAACAGATTCACTCTTCGTATGATATCCAGATTAACATCGGCAAAGAAGAGTAATGATTTTTTGTAGTGAAAGTCCAGTACCACACCACCGTGAACTCCTTTGATTGGCAGAACTACGTCCATGAAGTCGGGCGTGTTTAGTGAAATCATTCCGATACCCGAGCGTTGCGCAATCAAGAGGAAGTCCTTTACACATAAGATGGTTTTTTTTTTTTTTTATTTTTTAAATAATCTCTCTTAAACAAAAAAAAAAAAACTTACATCAGGTAAAGTTTGACATTCGGTTGTGCTGTCTTTTTTCAATTTTAATCCAATTGGACACTGGCAGGAATATCCAGTTGGATTTCTCAAACACAAATGAGAGCATCCGCCATTGTCTTTGCCACAAACGTTGTCTAGCAGCGTAACATTGGTCTGAAAAATAAATAAAAAAAAACTCATAATCAGATTGGGATTTCTTACATGTGAAGTTTATCTTCGTCAAATAAAAAAAAAAGACTTGAAACAGTGTTGAATCGCGTCAATGCGAAAAATGCACTTAGCAAATGAAAATTTCCCAAATTTTTTGCATCATAAAAAGTAGTCAGGCAAATATTTGTTTGGAATCTACAAAAAAAAGTTTTTCCCTAATGTTTAAAAGTTTAGATCGCGTCATGCGCGTCATGCGCGTCATGCGCGTCATATTTTGAATGATAACAATCTTCAATCTTCTTTCGCATTTATTTGTAAGTAATTAGAACATAAAACTGGAAAAACAGCAAAGCTAAAGACCCATTTTGGTGACATATTTCACAATATCCATAGAATTTCAATCTTGCAAATCATGTCGTTCCGGTAATGCTTTGCATCACATAAACATGCATGAAGATTTTAGAATTTTAATGGGAATAGTAAATGTTATGTAACACCATGTAACACATTCTATATAGCTTTGTACAAGTTATTTCAATAGTTCTTAATGTTAAACATTGTACTGACACTTTCAAAACCCATAAGATCTGCACTGCTGTCCTAGAGTACTCAACAAAATGCTCGTCGCTTCGTGCTTTTTATTGGAAAAAAAGGAATCCAATTCAGCAATTTAATTTAAGTTTAAGTATTGTAAAGCATATCAGCTTAAGTCGACCGTGAGACTTTCAAACCATTTGTTTTAACTTTTTTTAAAAAAAAAACACAAAAAATTCGAAAAAATGAATGAAATATTTATTTGAATCGATAGTTTGAACCTTGCAATTTAATGTTTAAAGATAATTTCATGCAAATGTTGACCGCGGCTGCGTCTCAGGTAGCCCATCCGCTGAGTCCAATTTTGGCATACTCTTTCACACATATCGGCCGGTATCTCACGAATGAATACATGGATGTTGGCTTCCAGTGCGTCAATCGAAGCGGGCTTGTCTCTATAGACATTAGCCCTGACATACCCCCACAAAAAATAATCTAATGGTGTCAAATCGCACGATCTAGGCGGCCAATTGACCGGCCCGAAACGTGAAATTAACTGTTCACCAAACTCGCCTCGCAATTGCGCCATTGTTTCGCGTGCTGTGTGGCATGTGGCACCGTCTTGTTGAAACCACATATCATGCAAGTCAAGAACTTCCATTTCGGGCAAAAAAAAGTTTGTTATCATCGCTCGGTAGCGTTCACCATTGACAGTAACGCTGCGATTCGCATCATCTTTGAAGAAATAGGCCCAATAATGCCGCCGGCCCATAAACCGCACCAAACAGTGGCTTTTTCGGGATGCATTGGTAGCTGTTGCAATGCTTCTGGCTGATCTTCACTCCAAATGCGGCAATTTTGCTTATTTACGTACCCATTCAACCAAAAATGAGCCTCATCGCTGAACACAAGCAGCGCGCGATGAACATTTCGAACCGAGCACGAATTTTGATAGTAAAATTCAATAATTTGCAAGCGTTGTTCATTTGTAAGACGATCCATGGTTAAATTGCAAACCAAACTGAAGCTGTTTGACAATGACACAAGGTACTAAACACACGTCAGCTGTCAAAACCAGTGTTGCCAAAACCAAACCAGCTTAAAAATCACCCATTATAATCGCGTATAGGGTCTTGTGAATAAAAAAAAAAGCTAAAGCTAAAAGTTGGATTTTTAAGTAAAAGCTAGGTTTTTGGTGAATAAAAATAAGCTTTAACTAGCTAGTTAAAGATGTCTTTTAGTAATAGCTATATTTTAAAATAGCCAACGGTAAATTCATTTAATTTTACCTTGTTTTTTCCAGCCTAAACTTCAATAGCTTAAGCTAGAATATTATAGTTAAATCTACAAAAAAATCAAGATTTTTTTTACTTGTCTAGAAACCTTTCACTAGTTTTTATTTTTATTATTGTGTTTAGTCATAGTGCGAATATGGCCAAGTTTATAGGTGTAGGGAAACCAAAATTGTAAATATAAGAAACGGTTAAAAAATTAGTGATGAGGATTTTCATAGCTTATTTCGGTTTTCAAAAGAAAATGTTCAGAGGCTTTCTGATTACTTTTAAGGAGATTCAACAGAGCGTAAAGGAGGTGCACTGACCTCTGAGCAGAGAATGCAGATATTTTTAAAATATCTGTTTGAACCTGGATTTCAGTGCGGTGTAGGGCAAGATCTTGGAGTTGAATGCTCTCCTATATGCAAGACTGTTAACCACATGGCCAACAAGAATATGGAAACGGCTCACATTCATATGTATAAGATTTCCGTGGAGTCACAGAGAAATCAAAACAAAAAAAGCAAAATGGGCGGAAAAATAAACGTTTCCTGGACCTTTGGGGGCAAGAGACTGCACCTGTTGATAGTTCAGCTAGTAGAGAAAAAAAAAAACAGGAAAACTACTCAGTATTTTAAGTAGAGCTAGATTTTGAAGTTATAAATCATATCCACACTCATAATCATTTACTGCATCGCTCCACTTTCGGACATTACCGCATTCTGATGTATGCATTGCAGGTATATGATTTACAGTGGATGCCACTACGAAACAGCACCCATATTGCTACTTCCAAACTCCCAAGATTTTTTTTATTTATTTTCTGACATTAATCGGAAAGGCTTCCACAGCCTTATAATGTACAAGTCACAGGCAATGCAGCCGAAGAATTCACAGGTGTGGATGCCCAGTGGCCAGGGTCAGGTCACGAATCATGGATCTTGAAAAGATCATCAATTTATGCATCCATGAACGAGAATTTTCAAGTAAATGCTATAATTTTTGGAGATTCTGGGTACGGAATTACCCCTTGGCTTCAAAAACCTTACAAAAATCCTCAAACAGATGCAGGAAAAAAATACAATGAAATATTCTGCCGAGGGCGCGTAGTAAAAGAGAGATGTTTTGGCCAAGTGAAGCAGAGGTTTTCATGTCTGCAATACAAAATGAATGTTCCAACAAGCATGGTTCCCACCCTTGTCATTTGTTGCTGCGTGCAGCACAATCTGGCACCACAATTTTCAAGTTTCTTCTCTGCCAGATAGACCAGACAAATAACAAAATAGACCTTAGTAGCCGAGGGCAGCAGCGCAGAAATGAAATAGCTTCAGCAGAGACTGACAGACAATATGATAAAAAGATTTTTTACCTGCAACCAATGATCGCCCTATATAACAGACAAAAAGTTATTGCTAAACAAAATACAAAACAACCTTCCTATTCAATTCGGTCTATATAAAAATAGATCTAGCTAAAGCTATCTTAGTCAAACATTAGAATACAAAAACGAGATCTCAAGTAACGAAGCTAAAGCTAGAATTTTCCAGCTCAAGCTATTAATTTACACAAAACAAAGCTTAAGCTAGAACTCTCTAGCTTTAACTCCTCGTAAAAGCTATGACTAATTGGCTTTAGCTTCCTTTTAAAAAAAGTTTTTACTTTTTTTTATTCACAAGACCCATAGTGTGTCATAAACACTAAGCTTTAAATAATTTGATATAACATATAATTATTGGAATATGTATAATACAGCTCCTAAAGTCCGGGATTGTTTCCTGGAAAATCAACGTTTTTGAATTTCTAGAAGTGTAATAGTCACTCTTGATCAGGGTTGCCACCTTTTGAAAAATTTTCCGAAGTAGATTTGCAAAAAAAGTGCAGTAGACTCAATGTTTTTGCTGTAGATTTATATTTTTAAGAAACAAATTTTGATGGGTTAGGTCTTGAAATTTCTCCTCAATGTCGTCGACTCTGTCATTAACGAAACGCTTAGTTTTAAAAATCTAACCAAGAAAATCTGCCTGCCTGTTAAAAGTATCTACTTAGAAATATAAACTTACAAACATCTGCTGGGACCAGCAACTTGATCAACACATTGATTTTCCTATTCTGCAGCCCGTTTTTTTTTTTTGTAAATCACTACTAAATTAATACAAATAAACTTACTTTTTTTTACATCAATTTTCAACCACTTAAAAAATTGTATCTTTTGCTTGCAGATTAATTTAAAAATGTATCCATCCGTTCCCCTTTTCTTACAATGAAAACAAAAAACAAAGTCAAATAAATAAAAACACTGCGTTGACAGTTTTGTTTTGACAGCTGTCAATTGTCATCAAAACAAAGCCGATAGATGAGAGCTGTATGCATAAATTTAAGGGTGGGTTTCATGAAGTATGAGAATGACTGCATTCAATGACAGAATTGAAAAATTATTTTATGGATTATTATTATTGAATTTTTTATTCGTAAAACCAAAAGTGCGGTAGATTTATTTTTTTCGAAAAAAGTGCAGTAGATTTACTGCAATTTCAGTAAAATGACAACCCTTCCTGATTTGCAATTTTTTTTTTTTTTCATTTTTAAAACTATCTTTCGCTTGTGAGTACATTTAAGTTTTTAGTTTTCTCTACCGAATCGCGCGAATCCTTTCAAGGAGTAATTAAATTAAATTCCATTTGTTTTAATACTATTCGTATTTTTCGCAGTTTTTTTTTTCTTCAGGTCTAATGGCTATTCCACTATTAAATGTGAATGTCAAAAAACGTATAACAGCGAATTAATTCTTATTGGATTATAAATCGCGAGAACCACAACATTTAATCATGATTTCCGTGATTAGAAACCTATTTGATCTGTTTTTTTTTTTTTTTTTTTTTTTTTATAACAGCTATCCTTCGCTTTTCGCTATTGATCCAGTTTTAGGGAAAAAGATATCTAAATGCGCAAACAAAAATTACAACAGCTATGAAATATTTAATTGATTTGAATCGCGAGAAGCGCAGCAGCATTTATTTTCAAAAAGCGTCTATCGCTTCAAGCCGTTTATGATTTCAATTTTTTTTTTCTTTTCAGCTTTTTGGGCCAGAGTTTTTTCTATTACATTCAAAGTCAAGTGTCACAGTCGTCAATCATTTTAATTTGAATCGCGAGAAGCACAATACTCATATACATTCTTTTCAAAGCCCCTAAGAGTCTTCTGTTTGTTAAATTATCGTTTGATATTGAGTCAATATATTTCAATTTTGTGGAATCGCGCTATGCGCTTTATCCGATTTATGAATTAAATGGCACAGCATTGGATTTTTTTTTTCTATTCTAAATAGTGTGTTCCTTCTCTGTAACTCATGCATCGATAAAATTGGTCGTGAAACGTTGAAAAATGGAACCAAACTCAAATGATTTGTTTCAATTTTCATAGTTTCTCGACTGTTTTTATCAATGCAAGAGTTCCAGAATGTAGGCATAGCTTTTTAAATTAATAAAATTAAAATTTTAAAAGTGGTATTAGAAGCATATTGCAATGCAGATAATTTGCCTTGAAACCTTTAAAGTATACCTACTGTTACCTTTAGTGAAAACTTACCTTTACAATCTTAATATCCATAAGACCATCAACATTAACTATTACATCCGATCTTATCGAGATATTCTTCCTATCAGCCATATGCAGAGCTTTCGATTTCCAATCCGTCCAATAGATATGTTTAAGTGTAACAGCCAATGCATAAGGATGATGCAATGCTGCCATAATTAGCTGTCGTTGGTTGCCAGTGTAGTCACATGAATCAATAGTTTTTAACTGAGCATCAACCCAAAAGATTCTCTTTGCTTCTAAATCAACCGAAAGACCATTTGGCCAACCAAGTTTGCTTGTTACAATTTTACTCCGCTCTCCACCGTCCATATGAGCTTTTTCAATTTTCCGGAAGTGGCCCCAATCTGTCCAGAAAAGTAGCCCAGCTTCGTAATCATGAGCTAAGCCACGTGGTGATTCTAGGTCTTGCCAAGCTATCAAATGACGATTCTTCCCATTTAGATTACTCACTTCGACAGTATGACGACCAGCGTCTGTCCAGTACATCTAAAGAGAAATGTTGGTTTAAAAATTATGGTTGATCAAAAAGCTAATTTCTAGACGAACTTACATTTCTTCCAACTGAATCGATTATCAATCCATCAGCATTATCTAAGCTCTCTCCAATAATCTGACTTACATGTAGACCATCTGAACTTGAGCACATGATAACCTTCTCCACCGTATCGGACCAATAGATAAGTCCCGTCTGTTTGTCCACATCCAGAGCAACAGCATTGGAAATCGGTGGCAATGGAAGTACAACATCTATCATATGAGCAAAGTCCAAAGAAATCTGACGAATATCCATTCGATGTGCAAAAAGGATATAAGTCGATGGGCCATCATAGCAAGTTCTCATGTCCTCCTTTAAAACGATGAAAAAGTCTGTTAATCTACAGATAACAATTTTTGAGTGATTTTTCTAAACTTACCGAGAGTTTCACACCAACAGGACAAGCACAGCTGAATCCACTTTGACTTAACAGACACAAATGCGAACAACCTCCATTAAAATTTTCACAAGCATTTTGCATCCTCCTGCGGGAACGGTGAAACACTCGGACATCCATCAGGTCACTTGTGTTAGCAATTACGGTTTTGATATTTTGTCCTGTCAGCTTGTCGGCAACTTTGACGGATCTTGTTTCCCAATCGGTCCAGAAGATCTTATTTTCATTGATGTCCAGTCCAAATGGATGTCCCAAACCAGTTCCTAAAAGTATAGATTGAGAAAATTCATGTTAAAGTGAGAAACACAAGTCGAAACCTATGCACTTTTAGCACAGGGTATTGATGATATATTATACTAAATACACTAATTTTTGGACAAGAGCAAAGTAAACTCATTCTAAAGACAATTTTCGGTGCTGAATTCAAATCCATTTTTTCGCATTCGGACACGAAAAGAGAACACTGTTTTGTAGCATACTTTTAAGCGCTGAACTCACATCTGTCATCCTTTTTTAACTATCGACTTGGGTTTTTGAGATATTCTTGTTAGAAAATGAAAATGTTTTAACTATTTGAAAAGGCTATGTTAGAACATATTGTTATTTAAAAAAAAAAAATTGCTACGATACTTGAAAGGACCAATCAGTCCAATATTTCTTGAACTCTTTGAAAAAAAAAATTGAAAAAAAAAATAATCTCACGTTTTAACATAAAATCAAAAACGTTTATTTTTTATTTTCCAACAAGAATATTTTATTTGAGTTCACCGCCAAAAAGTATGCTAAGAAGTAGTATCCTCTCATCATGTCCAACAGCAGAAAGTGGATGACGGAGTTGAGTTCAGCACCGAAAATTCCATTAAAAATTAGTTTTTCTCGCTCTTATCCAAAAATCTTTGTAATTAGTCTTATTTCTCAACGACATCGCCCAAAAGTATGCTAAGAAAAACTCTCCTATCTAAAAGTTAATCGATATCTTATCTTGTGATATTTAAATCTAGCTAGATATAAGATCAAATATAGCTTTTTATCGCTAAAAAAAATATTTGAAATTGTTAACATTTTGGATTTTAAATTTAATCCGTTAAAGCCAAATCCTTACAGCTGGATATCCAAAACCCAAAAATACTTCAAAATCAAACAGTTATTAAAATAATAATCTGAGCTCTCATCTTACCTATGATCACCTTGCGGGCTGTTCCGTCAAAATTCATACTCTCGACTGTCTTAAATCCTCCATCAACAAAGTAAATTTTCTGATTATCATAGTCCACAGCCAATCCATTGGGAAACTTAAGATTACGCGTTGTAACTATGGTTCTACTCTTCCCATCCATTCCAGATCTTTCAATCATTGGCACATCACCCCAATCGGACCAGAACATTAGACCATCTTAATAAAAATCAAAGCTCTATTTTATATTCAAGTTCAAACCTCCAAAAACAATAAGAGAACTTACCAATTGGATTGACAACAATATCTCGCGGCTTGTCTAGTTTTTCCCAAATTAAAATCGATCTCATTTGTCCATTTGTCATGGCAACTTCTATCCGATTTGTAGCTGGATCAGTCCAATAGATTTTATGAGTTATCCAATCTAGAGCTAAGCCAGCTGGTGACACCAAATTCGAATGGACAAGCCTCTGCTGATAGCTTCCATTTAGATGAGCCTTATTGATGGACGAACGTTCCACATCTGTCCAATAGATGAAGTCAGTTTCACTGCACCAATCTAAGGCGACAGTATGCTTCAAGTTGTCCACTGGCACAATCATATCAATATCATTGGTTGTAGACGGTTTGCTGTTGAGCTGCCGCAGACGGATGTCTTTTCGACGTGCCACTAAGAGCAGCTTGTCCGGAGAACTGTTGCAGGTTTTTCTGGGAAAAAACAGACAAATATAGAAAATTAGTTGAGAAGATTAATTTATTTATCTGTCTTTGATAAACTCACTGATCTTCCTTAAGAGTAAGTCCAATTGGACAACCGCAACGCCTTGAGGTCTTATTAGGCAAACACAGATGAGTACATCCACCTCTTAGGCCGCGACGATCCTTCTGACAACGATCGGGGTATTCAGGTTGTCTTGCTGGATGGTAAGCATGGACATCCATTGGGAAATGGAAATTTTCATGTACCGAACGAAAACCTTTGCCAGATATCTTGTTTGCTGCCGAAACAGTCTTGGTATTCCAATCCGTCCAGTACATGGTATCTTCGAATATGGTCAATGCGAATGGGTGTGGTAAGTGGCTACTAAGAATCTGGAAATAAAATTACAGTTTTGAGTTGAGGTTGCCGGTTGAAAGTTCGTTCATATTATTACTTAATATTATATTCGACACATACATTTTGGTGCAGGAATGAGTTGAAAGTTGTTATTAGTTAGCAGTTTCGGCACCAAATTAAATTTTAATTCTTTTAACTCAAACCCGTTTTTCGTACTTTTTGTTTGCCGACTTTTGTGTCAAATCTTATCAACCTATCAGATGACTAATCATAACCTTGGTTAAAAATTGTGAAACAAGCCCTAAAGTTCAGGTTTTCGGTGCGAGATTAAATTTAAATCCGCGATAAATCATCAAATTTGGTAACTTAACTCAGGATAAACTTAACAGATGATTTTGATGTTTCTTTAGCCGTTCCGCCAGTTAACTATCAGTTAATCTACTTCTTTTATTTACCAAATTCTGGTTTTCTCACCACTGAAAAACTGGGCCTAAATTATTTAAAATCCAAGAAAACATTTTATAAGTTTACTTTTAAGTTATTTAAAAAAAAAATTCTTAAATATGTTTGGTGTTCCGAAACATTACGAATTAAGTTCAATTTAAGTGTTTTATGTTCCAATTTTATGTTTCTTGTTTTAATTTACGAAAATTGCCCCTCCTGCCCGAATGGGGGGAAGTAAACTTCTTCTGCTTTAGTCAAAAGAGTTTGCATTGCGGCCCTTAAAAAAAACTGTATTTCGAAATTTTACCATTTTTAAGGTGGAAATATCTTGAAAGTAATCGCTCCCATGGAAGGAAGTGTTTTAATATTTCTTCTAGACTAGATTGATCATAATTTTTTGGTAACAACGTCACCATTTTAAAGAAAAAAAACAAAAACCGGTATTTTTGGCTTTTGACGAAGATTCTAAAATAATGATAACTTCGAAATTGAAGCTCTTAAATAAATATATACGATTGTTTTTGTAAAGATATGTATAGTTTACACATTTTGTATGGAATTGTTATCGATAACATTCATCGTTTATGAATTTATACACGAAAAACTGAAATTTTCGTCATTTTAGGTTTTTCTGAAATTGTGATATCTTCTAAGGGATCAGTGGGAGAAAGGAAAGTGTCAAAATCTTTTCGGTAGAGAATAGCCTGATCTACAAGTTTGGCATGAATTTTTATTTTCAACATCCATATGCGAAAACCCGATAGTTTTTTTTATCATTTGACATTGAATAACTTTTTATATGCGCACACGATTTGGCAATATGGTCTTTTCCGTGGGTTATTTTTATGTCAAAATATAAACAGTTAACTGGATTTAAAAACCTTCACTTGGATTTTTCCGCTGTAAAGGTACATTTTGTCTGGGCTAGGCGTGTTTTTTTCGAAGCCCAAAGATGGATGAAAAAAACGATGTCGGGGCTAAGCAATATACGTATTAAATGCAACAACAAATAATCCCCTTTTGGCTTAGCTAAGCGCGGACAATTTTCGTCGCTTAACCTAAGGGCGGAGAAAAACCGACCGACGGAATGGGGATAACATACTTGCTATCGATAGTTTGTATGGAAACTCTATTCTTGTTCTGTGATGGCTTGGCTTATTCGCCTCGGTTTTTTCGTGCTTACAAAAAAAAATACTCGGCTAATGTTGAATTAAAGTACAGTAGTGCCTCTATAGTGTGAACTACCGATAATGTGAATTTCTCTAAAATGTGAACTGCTGCAACTTTACATTGTCATCTACTTTTTCTCTTGTTAATTTTGCGTACGATATTAGGGACTAATTAACCGTTGTTTGTCTTGACATATTACAAGGTATTTAATGCAGCTGCATGCCAGACAGGGTATCCTGTGAGATGTGTAGAAGCATTTTACATTGTCATGCTTTTTGTTATGATGTTTTATCATCATTATTTAATTTTTTATTTTTTTTTTCAAACTTAATAAATGTCGAAACTGTGTTTTGCTCAATCAGTTTATAAGAACTGAAAAATTTTCCAGTACTGTGAATCTCTCTAAAATCCGGAAACGCTTTGTTTTAATTAGTTCACATTATCAAGAGACTACTGTATTTATGAATTTCGGCTAAAGCAAATGGACCCAAATCAATTACCTTAACTCGATCAGTTCCATCGAAGTTAGAACTTTCTATTGCGTGTTGTTTAGCATCTGCCCAATACAATTTACGACTTGGATAGTCTATGGTTAGCCCATTTGGCCAGGTAACACCTTTGGTGATGATGACTTTTCTCTGTGACCCATCCATGTAGGCATACTCGATTTTTGGATTTGGACCTAGTTTAAAAAAAAAATATTATTTTTTAAGTTGAAAAGAATTTTATGATTTTATTTCAATAAACTTACCCCAATCAGACCAAAATACCATAGCTTCACCAGGATGCACAACAATCGCTCGTGGTTTATCCAAATCATTGACAGCAATCACAGCTCTTAAATTACCTTGAAAATTCGATACTTCAACTCTTCTTGTTCCAGAATCAGTCCAAAAGAGCAAATCATGAACCCAATCAACAGCAATACCCCCAGGAGACTCTAGACCCCACTTAATGACATCTCGCACCCGAGTACCATTGACATAAACCATTTTGATAACGTCCGTTGAGACATCCGACCAAAACATCAGACCTTTTTTGAAATGATAGTCCAGAGCAATGGCATTGTGAAGCCCTTTTACCACAGCTGTATATCGGTTATTGCTCAGAGTGACCTTGCGAATGTCCCAGCGATTTGCTACAAGAAGTTGCATAGCTCCACCCAAGGCCTTGCAGGTTCGAAGATCCGGTCTGAGGACATAGCCAATTTCGCAGGAACATCTGAAGCTGCCAAGGGTGTTTTCACATTTTTGTGAACAAACTGGATTCGAGAGAAATTGACATTCATCGATGTCGGTGCAGCTGTAAGAAGAACAATATTTAATCGGATTTAATATGGAGTCTTCTAGAATAGTATAATTACTTTTTCTTGTTGCCATGCATCACATATCCCAGTCGACAGGCACAATCATCTCGCTCTGGAGACGATCTAATGCAGAGTTGTTCACAGCGTGAGTTGCTCGCACAATTCTTTACCTCGGGACAGTGCAGCTCATCTTCACCTAGAGGGCAGTCATTCTGTCCATCGCATACATGTTTTTGATGCACGCAGATTCTTTAAGTTTCACAAAGAAAAAAAAAAATAATTACACCAAGTTAGATATACGCAAAAGGAGTTTCATTGTCTCTTACTTCAAATTGGTGATGTTTTTCTTGGCAGGACACAAAAACTGACCAGGATCACAAGCCAAATGACACTCAACCTCGTCCTCAGCTGACGAACAATCAGGATATCCATCACAAAGCCAAGTGGACTGTGGAAATTGAAATGATTCGAATTAAAAGATCTTCTCTGATAATAGACTAGTCAGAAATTACCAATATACAACGTCCATTGAGGCAAGTAAATTCGTCAGGTGCACATGTTGTTGGTTGACTGCCATTCATATAGCCACAATCTTTTTCATCTTCCCCGCCATCGCAATCTTGTTCTTTGTCACATTTCCAACGATTGGGGATGCATGTTCCGTCAGCACATCTACACATAGAAAAGGTTCGAAAAAAATGTTAGTTTGATTTTATGTCGAATTGAGGGAGTATCAATACAATACAAGACATCGGGGTCTTGAAGGTTTGTCTAACTTGAAGATATCCATTGGGGGCTAATTTTTAAATCAAACCATAGAGGTCAAAACAAAAGGCAACTTGTCACACATCTCGTTCAAAGTTCGAAGCTTAAATGATTTGAGGTTTTATTTCGAAGTCAACTGACCAACAAGATCTTACGATTTGACGCCGTTAAATTTGTATTAAGGTTTTGTTTAGATTTTATGCTGAAAAATCTGAAATGTTGGACACCTAGACTCCAATATCTGACTGCCAAGTTATGGCCTTAAGCTTGTGCTAAATTGTTCAAAAAAAGAAAGGACGTGACATGACATCATTCAATTGGTACATCAGTTGCACGACTTCTTTGTCAAACTACAGATTTTAAGCATTTTACAGTTTTCAAGCTCGGTAGACACCGGTGAGGTTGTCACCTAGCTCGCATCAGCAAAGAGGAACTGAATGGGAAAATATTTTACCAGAACAACATGGTGACATTCAAAGGAACCGCTATGGAGGGGACGCAAGAACTCTTGGAGTGCGTACCTGCAAAGTGCTTGCGGATGGCTTTTTAAACTTCAACCATTTTCCTAACGTGAAGATAGTACCGCCATTTTGGATTTTTTAAAAATTTTGCACAGTTTTCTTCTGAATCTGAAGGGATTTGGTGAGATGCACCTTTCCATGCCAAGGGATACTCTTGGGGAATTTGTCCATTTCTCGTAAGGGGTAGTAGGAAGAAGAACCCGGACAAAATTATTTTTTTTTAGATGGCATAAGTTTGGATTTGATCCCTAGATCTTCGGCTTGGCCAGTCCTATGCATACTTACCATAACGCAAGAAGGTTGCAGAAGGAGATACTCTTCGAGGATTTGTGAATTCTTTGCAACGGGTGGTTCGTAGTACTACCTGCCTACTCGGGAATTTTTTGTATTGATGGAATAGGCCGGGACTATGGATTCCCAGACATTCGGATTGACAACTCTACGCACTTACTATTGCGCCAGAAATATAAATTCTCGGAGGTCTTGTCAATTCTTCTCAAAAAAAAAAAACATTTTTTTAGGTTTCATAAGCTCGGATTCGATACCGAAGGTTTTGGTTTTAGAGCACATGGCATTACAATACGGAAAATTTCGTATGGCGGTCCTATATTCATGCTACTTCTAAAAACCATATAATATCTTTAGTAGACCATATAATATCTTTGGCAGATCAAGTCGGGCTTATTGTAGTGCAACCTAAAATGGCGTAAATTTTCGCACATGTGTTTAATTGAAAATTGAGCAATTGCTCAAAACTTCTCTTTTCTGAGCAGATTCTCAATTTGTTATTTGCTTCCCGTATTCTTCAACTTTTGCTCCGGGGGAAAACATTTGTGCCACATCGAACTGGCATTTTTATAGCACTTGCTCCGCTTTGTATATTTGGTACCTGCTCTGAGCATGTTCTCCGATTTATTCATGCCTCCGTCTTTTGCTCTGACTGGGAGAGGTGTAGAGACTTGTTGAAAGAAACGAGACCCTATCCAAAAAATAGTGCTGATTATGATGCGATCTCAAATGGGTAAGAATCGGATCAAATGGAAATAATTTTCAAGACTACTATTAGTGATAAACATGTAACTATTAATTATTTTACTTACTTATATTCATTTGACGTACAACTCGATGGTTTTTTGGGGCAATTTTCCTCATCACTCCAATCGCCACAATCATTATCGGTATCACATCGGAATCGATTTAGAACACACTGTCCACCAGGACCACCAGCTCCACCCAAACCACCGCGACACTTAAACTCACCCTCCGGACAACTATTCACAACAGCTTGGCAATTGAGTTCATCTGATCCATCAGCACAATCTTTTTCTCCATCACAACGAAATGCCAATGAAACACAATAGCCGTCTTCACATGGAAAATGTTCTTGGGAACAGCTACATTTTCCAGAGAAAGTAAACAAAAAAAAAAACGAAACATTAATTAGAACAGTCGCAATTGAATTTGTATGCTTACGTTATCCTTGAACAATTAGCTTCATCGGAGAAGTCCTTGCAATCATTCTCACCGTCACATACCCAAGTTTTTGGAACACAAAAACCATTCGAACACTCAAACTGATCGTCTGTACAATTGCTTCGATTACCTTTTTGAGAAAAAAAAAAAAAAAAAAACAAAAAACAAAACAGTTCTTGAGGTCTTCAAAAATGATTCAAATACTCAAAGTATATTACCACAATGAGTTTCATCAGAATAATCGCCACAATCATCGTCGCCATCGCAGAGCCACTCCTTGTTGATGCATCGATATGTCTTCGGGCACATGGCATGACCGCCACTCGCCTCACAAGTCATTTGGATTTTGGTTATCATATCATCATTGCCATCGCAGTCCTGCTCGTCAGTGCCATCGTCGCAGTTCTTCACTTTGTCACAGCGTTCGCTTTTCGGTATGCAGGAGCAGGACATGGAGCAAGTCCACTGGGTGTCCTTGCAGTTGTTGGCACATTCGTGGTAAGATCCGTCATTCGGTGACAATATATCACTAACCAAGGCTATGTGCGGTCTGAATATTCGGTCGCGGGTATTCAGCATACCCAAGAACCGTTCTGTTCCTCGTTGGGGGTCTGTCTTGCGATCGCCAAACTCTTTCACCCCATACAAGTCACCTCTCACCAATGGCCTTCGAGCTCCGACAGCAGCCCGATATCGTGGGTCTGATTTATCATATCCTCCTCCGTTATTACCTTCACCACCATTACCTGACGGGTGCTGCAGCGGCTCCGTTGTGTATATCTCGTGTGCCAAGTAGTTTGGAAGGTCTTGGGCGAAATAATAGTCTTCGGGGTGCGGCGGGAAGTCTGATGGATGCGGCTCATACTGTCCCGACAGCATATCGTCATCGGTGCCATCTTGATGGTGATGCTCTTGGTCATCCTCATGATGTTTCAGTATTCCCTCATGGTCGATATCATGACGATCTCCTCGACGTGTTTCCCGTGGTTGTTGACCATATCGAAGCCCTAGCAGTGGCGATCGGTCATCTCTCACAAAACTCGAACCGAGAAATTGCCTCGCCGAACCCTGTCGCACGCCAATTTTAGTATTTCCTCCATATGATGCATCTGAGTGCGGCAAGGCCGTTGCTTGTTCATCACACAACACAAACACTAAATAAGTAACAAAAAATAAAAATTCTTTGCATTTTGCTATGGATGAAGGCTTTTTGAAAAAAGTCATTAAACATTTTTATTTTTTAAATAAACATATGTAAATCTTTTTGGGAGAGAGTGCCATTTAATATAAAAGTTGAACAAAATACAGGACTCATGCCTTCAGCTTATCTTAAAGAAGAGAGAATTTCAAAGCTTGCATTTCATTCAGTTTCAAATGGGTTTCTACGAAAAAACCAACGAGTTGGGTGACAAATGTCAGTGTCTTGTAGAATTTTTTGTCACAAAAGGTTTAAATCAAAATTGAAAGAAGGCCAAAGAAAGTTTTTGCCTCCTTTATGATATCATTCATAATAATAATTTCAAAATAAATAGCTCCATTTAAACTTAACGAAAGAACTGACTAGGAATCAATTAGCAAAGATATGAAAGACAGTATTGATGATTGAAAACTCATTTCGATATGATAGGTATGTAATTTCAAAAATTAAAAAAAAAAGCCATCAGGGGCCGAATTCCGCAAGCGTGAGTTTTTTCTGTGTGCACAAAAATCAGTGTACACATTATATTATGCGATTCCGCAAGAGTGAGGTGCAATCTTTTTGACAGATAAAGTGTACACAGGTAGGCAAATTTACTCACGCATACATATTTTGAGCGTGAATAGAAAGTGTACACGGAAAATTATTCACAATTGCCCCAGGTCTCTGGATAAGATTATTTTGATGAATGATTGAGACACCTTAAATATTCGTGTTTTAAGGATATTAATTATTATATTCCACAAGAAACTGTTTGGGGTCCGATGCTGTTTTTTTTTTTATTAAAATTCAAGAAGATGCAACTATTGAAACTACATTTGTGAATCAAACAATTATTTATGTACATACATTCGATTCAATTAAGCTACAACTAAAAAGCCTCAGCAAGCCTTACATAAAATTTGCTATTTTAGAAGTGTAGCTTCAATTCCAATTCCTTGCAACATTCTTCTTTATGTTGGTCCCCAGCATCAAGAGACTATACATACATTTTATAAGAGATATTAAACACATTGTTCTCAATCTAATGTTTCAATGAAAATTCGTTCCTATCCTCCTATTCTCCTATTCTTTTTAACAAGTGACGTGAAATTTAAGTTGTATTTAAAAGACCTTTGGTCTTACAGGCTTAGAATTAAAATTATTATTAGTATTCTAAATACTGTCATGAATAACTGAAGAAATTGTAGATTTTAACTAATTTGTGCGATTGTGAGCTGAATGGGTTTGAAATGTGCAATGTGCATGGAAGAAGAGCTCCTTTTAAGGTTTTAAAGCAAAACATATTTAGGTAAGAGTGGTCAATAAATATTAAAATTAATAGCAGGTCACACCATCACAAAACAAATGTTTGACTTTTGTTTGCCTTTCTTTGATTCAGATTTCTGATGAACTTCCCATTCAACAAAAAAAATCATTTTAATTATTTGTTGAGATACTACAATACCCTAAAATCTTCGAATTTGAAAAGATGACACACGTTTTGTAAATCACCAATAGCGTGCAATCATTTTAATCCTTTTAGTCTCTTGAGCCGCAATTTTCTTGGTCATATACTTGTGGTTTTTGGATCTTATAAGAATTGAGGATGAATATTATATTTTCTGTGTGCTCATGTCCAGAATGAAAGGGATTTTGACAATTTCTTTGGACTTTGCCTTGGATTTTTCCTCAAGTGAAGGTCGAAGTTTTAATCATTCTGATCCATCTCAGAGGCAAGTTCCAATGAATTATGTTTTTTTATATCTAGAGTCGCGTTGCTTCGTAATCATGCATTCTTTTGTTTTATTTAATGTTATTCCCTTAGTTTCTCCAAATCAGATAGGAATACTTAGACTTCTAGATCCTTAAGACTGTTCAAGCTTTCGGCATCAAATTAGCTAAAAATGTACCTATTACATCTGGGCAAGATGCAATGAACCTTATTTATGTTATATCTCTGTGAAAACATCCAGCGGTTTCTGTTAAAATCCAGTTTGGTATTTAATTCTTTAAAATATTTTTTTTATTTTTTGATAGAAATAGAAAGCAATATATGTACATATATTAGCAAACGTGACGATGAGTGAAATGCTACTTTGCTCTGAATCTGATCATTGCTGTTTCTGGTATACATTATTTCTGTTTTTAAATTGCCCCTTAGTGGAAATATTGTTGTATTTGCCGATGACCTAGCTCTCGCTTATGCTGCAGTTGACATAGTTCACCTAAGTGGAGAGTAAATCAAGAAAAAAATATGGATCTAACCTTAATGGCCTTATGGTTCAAATACCCGGTAATGACACCTATAACGGAGTCGAGATATTAAGCTCTTCGAGCGCTTCAGGTCTAGCTTTGGCCATATCTTACTTGAAATGAAATAAATAATAATAACAAATTTCTTGTTTTTTCATTGTGTGAGAAATCAGTTACAAGATAGATATTCCTATTTGAAAAATTGATAGTCCGGATAGTCACTCAAATTCTCCTTATTTTTGTTAAATTTTATTTCAAATTTTTTTTAATTATCTAGAATATTACAAAAAAAAACATTTTTTTGTATGGTCTAAGTTTACGTAACATTTTTAAATTAAGTCGTTATTAGCACTACCTTAAATTCCTCAAAGAAATAAATTTGTAGGAAAAGTTATATAATAAACAATCCCATTCAGCTCTAGATGGGGGCACACAAGATCTATTATTTCGCAGTGCAACTATATTCCCAACCATTTCATTCATTCAACACTACCTCCTAAACAATTTTTTTTTAATTTTCGACTTTCACAGTACTGCCTTACCCGATTTCAAGTTATGTCAATTATAATCGGCATGTCAAAATTTTTTCAAACAACCTCTTAATTTCTGTTTAAATCAATGACAAATCAAGCTTACTCGTTAGCTAAAAACTATTAAACTAAAAAATTCTTTAGTCCAAGTTTTAAAATGTGTGCGACCGTAAATTAATCCAAAAATTCAATTATTTTCTTCATATTTTAAGAATTCTAGCTTGTTTTTTGGATTTATATCATACTGGATTTTATCATGCATAGCATAGGATTATAATTTTTGGTGGAAATATGCCTATAATTGTACTCAAAACATACTGTGATGAACTATTTTGAATTAATTAAAATAAATAAAGGTTTTTCATTCGAACTGAATTTCAGATTTTGAAATTCAATAACACATGTAATCAAATACACACTACACAAGTACACAAGAACACAGTCTAGAGCCCTAACCTGATGTATAAATATTGATAACAAACTAGTTTACATTGTTATCTTAGAATTATTAATTTTTCTTGGAAAACTAAAAATTAATTAAATTTGAAAGTTGCTCAATTTCCTTTGAAATCCCTTAATCAATGCATACGTTCTTTTGATTACCACACCCATACTTGCTTGTTTAAGAGGTTTTTGAATAAAGATACAAAAACTATAGTAAATTGGCAATCAAAATCACCCTCCACAGGAAACACCAATATTTTTTGTCATCTCTACTCGAATCGAATTGAACTTTCATCCAATTTTTGCCAGCTGAAAGTGATATAAGGGAAAATTTTGTGGATATAAAACAAAACTCCATCAGTACCTCACAGCATCATCATTTATCATTCGCCATTCAATCTCAACAAAAAGCTGTCTTGCTGCTCCATAGAACAGATATACAATACAGAACAGTAAAAAAAAAAACTATAGATGGCTCTTTTTTATCTATTAACTTTTCTCGGGCGCACCCAAACTCATAAGATTTCCTCGTGAGGTAGGGCAGGACACATCGAGATTCGAGAGTACAGAGGACGAAGGCTGGAGTTTTCAATTCAGAATTCGACGAACATTTTTGTGGCTCTCTTTTTGGTGTGTACCTATATTATCTTCTTTTTGATTCTTTATTATGCAGCACGCAATATTAAATGTTGAGTATGTCACGCTCTTCGTCTATACTGCCGCCCTCATTCATGTTGAAAGTTGAATTCGCTGTGGTTGTGGCTGTATACTGTCTCTAATGTGGTGGTGGCCTTCGTTTCATCCTTCTCGTTCTTCAATGTAGATTTTGATGAATGAACAAAAGCTTTTCCACCATTACGCATGTGTAGAATCACAACCTAGGTAGGTACCTATGTATATTGACAAAATATATGAAGCTACCTTACCTACACTAAAGAATCCACAAAGTAGAATTCCCGAAGTTTTAGAGGATTTTGATTTTTACAATAAGTAGGTATGTATTGTATGTGTTTTCAAAGAGCGAGAGAGAAAGAGGCGGATGCATATTCGATGAATAATAATACTTTCGACTCGTATGATGCTGCTCTGGGCTTTAAAAGCTTGACCAAATCTTACCTCAATTTGGACATCATGTAAAAGCTTAGCTGCTGAATTCAAAATAATTTTCTATTTGATGGACAATGCTTTTAACGAAATCACGAGATCAGTGGAAAGATAGAAAATGGAGAGTTATTTTAACTCACAATATGTTTTTTTGTTTTGAAAAATTCCCAAAAATAAACAACCCCAGCAGCCTGGGTATACTTTATTTGCAGAAGGAGTTGAATCCACCTTTTATCGGTACAGGTACTGATCCGAATTTTTATAGTGTACATGTAAGATCCTACTTTACTGCGGATATAGCTTCTCACAAAAACAATGTCTTAAGATTTACCAAAGACATACTTTAAATCACAGATTAGCCATATGAAAATGAGAATCCCCGGCAGCCATTTTAATTTGCCTTCAAGCTTGAACTGGCAGTTATCAGATAAAAAATGAGAATGTGTGAATAAAAATCTCACACATAGACAGTAGGGATCTTCACACACCTGGTTAAATTGTTGTTGCAATTCACATCTATTCATCGACGCGGGAAAAAATTACAAATACAACATGTAAACAAATGGGTTTTGGAGGGTGAAACGTACAAAACATTCTCATCTTCATATGGTTAATCTGTGCTTTAAATAACAGAAACAAACACTGATTGATTCTACGCCATTTTGATTGTGTACTTGCTACTTGTGGTGTTTTGTTTTCAATTTTGCAACATCGAGCCTTTGAAACACAAATTTAAGTCCCAGGACATATTGCGGCAACATCTTATCACTACACATTTAGCCACTTAATGAATCTTGATAAGATTTGTTTGTGGTGGGATGACATAATTTCCACGAACGTAATGTCTATGGAATAGTTTCTAAGTGATTACAGTGATAAGTTATGAAAGGGTGGTCCTTTGGACACGCAAAACTACAGGTATTTCGTTCCTGAATTCGGAAAATATACACTGCAATTCTCTGCAACAGGCTAACTCAGTGGGTGGATGAGAATGACAAATCAAGTGAATTTCAGTCGGGTTTTCGCAAAACGTATTTAACGGTGGACAACATCTTTGTCTTTTCAAGTATAGCTAGAATTAAGCTCAGCAACATAAAAAAGTTATATGCCTTTTTGGTTGATTTAAAGGCAATTGATAGAAAAGCATTATTTTATAAACTGCATAACCAGAGAGTGTTATCGAATTTTGTATCTGCGCTGGAGAAACTATTCCATGAGCCAAAGTTAACAACGGCAAAGGACTCTAACTAAATTTTGAAATTAATCGGGAAGTAAGGCAGGGCTGTAATCTTAGTCCATAACTATTCACTTTGTTTCTTGATGATCTAGTGGAATTTCTGCCTTGAGATGTAAGCATTGGGAACAAAAATATAAAAGTAATCGATGCTATTGTAATTATATCAGAATCTCCTGTCTCTCTTCAGTTGATGATAAATAGGCTGGTAGATTATGGCAAGATTTGGGCTTTGGGAGTCAATACTCAGAAATTTAAAATAATAATTTTTCAAAACGGGAATGGAAGACTTTCGAAAAAAGAAAGCTGGAAATATGAAAGAAGTACTTTAGAGCTTAGAGATAGTAAAAGAATACACGTATTTAGGAATGGTCTTCACATTTAACCTGGGCTTAGAATAGCACCTCAAGGTAAAAGCAAACAAAAGCTAAAACTTCCATTTGTACTAATTGGAAAAAAATATTTAGTATAAAGTTTTAAATGCTACTGCAAAATCGATTCTTTTCTATTCGTCGCAGGCTTGGGGTCCAAAAATATATGATGATGATGATATGGAGAATATTTTACTTACCGAATAACTCTCCTAAAGCTACTATCTAGAAACAGGATTTTCTTCTCTTCAACTTTAAAACTTAATGCAGACTATGAAAGTAGAATTACAGAAATGCATAACTCGAGGCTTCCAAAAGTGATCTGGATGTATGCGGATTGCAATACAAAAAAAAATCTGGTATGAGGATTGGTCGAGATTGACTTTGGCGTAGAAGGAAAATATGGTGTACAGATACGAAAATTGTAATATGAAATAATTCAAATCACAGGCGAAAACGAAAGGTACACCTTTATAGAAAAAGCCAGATCCTCTATAGAGATAATTTACTATGGTAAAAGAAATTACAATCTCAGTTCTCTCAATAATTTCAACACTGACCTATCAAGTGGAGCAATTGGAACTATGTTTAAAGTACGAGGAGAGATGTTACATCTTAGTTTTATGCCTAATAGAAATGATTTGATGAATATTTGTATCCTATGCAATCTACAAGCTAAGGAAGACATTGGTCATTTCCTTGAGGTTTGCTCTGTTTTACAGGAAATCAGAAGAATGCTCTTTGGCAAAAACATCTCGGCAGAGCAGGAGATATTTAACTTACTGAATGGAGCCAACTCATTGCTGCTATTTGAATTCGTTATACTTTACTTTTTCAGGCTCACTTTTTGAATAATCATAGAAATAATCTAATCAAGTGATAAGTTGTTGGTGCAATAGGACCCTAATAAAAGTTTATCTGCCAGTAAGTATTGCCTAACCAAGAAAAGTACGTCATATATTTCTTTAATATGGTTTTGGGAGACTTATTTCTTACTAAAAATTACGGGCTTATTTCATATCCACATAAGTAGGTACCAAAAATAAAATTTTGCTAAAATTGGGAATTTATATGTAGATGTACCTTATATTCATATAATAAATAAAGAAAAGCACGCAAGACGCACCTATCAGGGGCAGAGTGTTTCGGCAAACTATATGGTGGAAAACCCATAGGCGTATTGAAGTTTTTGGCAAGACTCCTGTAAGGCGAATTGATTGTTCTAAAATAATATTATGGGTGGCTATATGACTAACCAACTTTTGAAGAACGCTGACTGTTCATTGCTGCATCCACAATGCTTCAAAATATTTTATAAATCTTCTTTATAAGTTCATAACCCTAAAATTAGTACATAAAGTTTCTGTATCTAATGTATAAAGGTTATAAAAATACTCCCAAAAATAGAGAAGTTATTTCATAACGGTTTAGGGACTCAATACCATTTCAATTTGGGGAATTTATTTCACGTAAAACTATCCCATATTTGTGAGTTAATTTTCAAAAGATAGTATTTTCCATTTAATAACACTCCTGCTATCAACTCACTAGAGAAAACTTATTTGCTTGTAAAACAGTTTGCTAGTATGTTAATTCCATACGCTGCCAGGAAGTGTGTTATGCCTTCTCCTGTATATAATTCTAAAATATCTTGATAAAGACACACAAATCCACTAGCCCGTATATTATTCCTCCCATTGAAGAGATGTTCTTCAATGATTGCAAAACCACTGCGTCTCAAATCTCTTTTCGAGTAGATTGAAAACAGCAATTGTCCAATTATACTCCAATTGCACTTAAATCCCATCTTTCCAAGGTAATGGAAACGCTGATTGATCATCATCAGCTTAAGAAATATCTTGAAAGCTTCTTGGCTTTTGGAGCAATATGTCCACTGGTAACATTAAAGTTAAATCGCAACAAACAGTGGAACAAATCTTTACTTCGTTTTGGAGAAAGCAAGATTATTGCAGTTGATATTTCAAAAGTGTTTGGCATCAATCTCTCTTATCGAAAATTCGTGCATTTGATATCGATGAATCTCTACTTCGTTGGATTGTTTTTTTTTATAAATATGTTAAATTTGAGTTGTATTTGACAGTTTCAAGTATGAAGTTAACAAAATAAATGGTTTTGTGCCCCAGGGCTTTGTAACTGCCCATCTTTCTTGGATTCGTATACGATCTTTTGTCTATAAAATTGCAGTACCCTCAGCTTTTCATATTACATACATATAGTTTCTTGATTCAAATTCTTTTCCATCAAATAAAACGTCTGATAAGCTGTTTAAATTCTGATCTCGAGAGACGTTATACAGCTCAAAATTTGCTACTTATTTAAACTTTAGAGTAAAGATCACCTGCAATTTGTTACATAATACATAACTTTCTAAGTGTGAATATCATCAGACGCTTAAAGTGACACTTAGCCAAAGCCAAACCACCGCTATAACTGGCCTCTAAAAAGTCTGAAATTTTTATTAGAATGAGGAACAATACATAATAAGTTGAAATACATTAATATGTCATTTTGTAACTTACAAGGTTTTGAAAAAAAAAAACCGACAATATAATGTTATTATTAATAATATGACAGATATTGCAGCGCCGTTTTGATATATAGATTGTTTTAGTAAAAAATATGCACGACTGTGGTTAAATACTGTGTGTAAAACCACACTGAAGATGCATGATGTATATATTTAACGAGAAAATATTAAAAGAGTCAAAAGTACTAAAAAATTGTTTTTCAGTTTGATTTTTTTTTATTTATAAAAATGTTTTTTTTTTTAAATTTTTAAATGCATTAATGTGTTAACTATTGAGAAACATCAGACTGCAAAATTATAACAAAATCAGTCCAGCCACGGCAAAGATATACGTGAATAACCCAAAAATAAGACCATTTTCTCAACAACAAAAAAACGTGGAATACCTAATTCCGTTATGTGAATTTTTGCGAAAAACCTGAAATGCAGTTTTCTTAAAATTGACTTGGTTATAACAATTACGAAGTTTAATCAAAATCGTTAGAGCCGTTTTCGAAAAAATTTGAAGAAACCAAAATATTTTTATGGCAGCTACCCCTTCTAGATGAGCTAAAACAAAAATTCGAATTTTCCCTCTAGGGAATCACAAAAAAATTCTCTGTATCAAATTTCATGCAAATCGGTTCACCCATTTAGGCTCTAGCTCAAATTACAGTGGACGCACCGACGCACAGACGCACAGATGCACAGACGCACAGACGTACAACCGAACAGACCAACGGACGGCATGACGAAACCCACTTTTTCGGACTTCTCGATTATTGCAGTGTTAATTTTGATTATATGATTTTTTTTTACACGAAACCAATACATGCCCTATAGAAGAGCAAGTAAAAATATTATTCTTAAAATTATGTGTGGTAACGTGAGCGCGGATCTACTATATTACAAATTTCTTTACATGATTCACGATGTAATAAACATTGGTCACTAAAGGCGTTTAACAATTCAGAAGAAAAAACTAATAAAACTAAACTTTTTTTGTTTAATCGACACACAAAATATTATAGAATATGACATATCTGACTTCGAGGATGGTAGTGAAAAACACCCTCAACAGTAAATTTTTTTTCAGAAAATTTCTGTGCACCCATTTAACTACTTCTTCCTCTTAACCCTCTGTAGAAATGAAAGAACAAACATCTGGTGTATTTCTTTTGTTCAGATAAACACTGGCCGAGATAATTGTTAAAAACATTTTCAATTCCATAATATTAGTTATCAAAAGCTTTAAGGAATATTTGTACCTTCAAACCTAAAAAAAGAAAATTATTCTACCGTTAATAAGAGCCGAGAAAATTATCCTTTTCAAAATGGCGGAATTTTTGTTTGTTCGAACTTTATGGATTTAGACAATCCAAGGGGTATTACTTATAAATAAAATCAAAATTAAATGTAACGGGTGGGCCATCTAGTGGTTTCTTTTTGTATCATAAGTTATTTTGACACTCTGACAGCTGTTTCCCGCTAGAAATCTTGACAGTAAGAGTAAGACGCATTTTCATCTCGGCGGCTACGTAAACAAACAAAATTGCCACATCTGGGGCTCGGAAAACCAGAACGTTTCTGTCATGAAGCCAATGCATCCACAGAGAGTGACAGTTTGGTGCGGATTGTGGAGTGGTGGCAGCATTGGACCATTTTTTTCCCAAAATGAGGCTGGGAACAACGTTTCGGTCAACGGTGGGCGTTCCAGAGCCATGTTAAATGACTTTTTTACCACTGAAATTGAAGGAATGGATTTGGACGACCTCTGGTACATGTGCGGTGGCGCGCCACCATGCCACACAGCCCATGCCACAATCGATCTTTGGTACCCAAATCTTGGCGATGTCAATTAGCCGCCTCGGAGTCGCGATTTGACCCCTTTGGACATTTTTTTGTTAAGAACCGTGAAGGACCAACAGTAAAGAAACGATTCAAGTACTTAAGGCCAATATCATCCAAGCAATCCATGAGCTACAGCCCCAAATCATCAAAAAGGTCTTGGAAAATTGGAGTGACAAAATGCGCTACTGCAAAACCATCTGAGGTAGCCACTTGAACGACATTGTGTTCCATAATTAATGGGAATATTTGCTCTTTCTAATAAAGATATAATACATGAACAACATTTAATTTTGCGTTTTGATTTAGTAATCATGGCTCTATAGCGGTCACCATTGACTGTAACGTTCTGGCCGGCATGGTTTTTAAAGAAGTACAGACCAATTATTCCATTAAACCATAAAGCACACCAAACAGTCAGTTTTTGTGGATGTAACGGTGTATCAACATACACTTGAGGATTATTATCACTCCAAATACGGCAGTTTTGTTTACTGACGTATCCATTCAACCAAAGGTGAGCTTCATGGCTAAACAAAATTCGCTTATGAACGTACCTATTTCCAACAGAACCATGATTTTCAAAATTAATTTGCACAATTTCGAAGCTTTGTTCTGGCGTCAGTCTATTCATGTTTAAATGCCAAACCAAACTAAAAATAAATCACAGCTGACAAAATGGCCGCCAGTTAAAACAGTGTTGCCAACTTAAAGTTCTATACCTCTAAAAAAAAACTCATTTTATATCATTACAAGAACATTCTTAATACTTCAAATACCACTTCTAAGTTCTAAGTGACGTTATTTTAAAGAGTATTAAGCTTTCGACCTCCACAATTATAAATCATTATAAACATTTTAAAGAAAAATACAAAAACACACAAAATATTTCATATTTCCAATTTACACTGTCGGAATAAACAGTGTTTGAAAGTTCTTTCTTTCCTGCGTCCTTGTTGTCGGTAGGTATGTAAAATAAAAAAATAAAATTCTTACAACATAAACGCATAAGTTTATCAAGCCTTAATATTCAACGTCTTATTATACTGTTATAATATTTATCTCAATTGCCTTAAGGCACTCGTAGCAGCTAGAGTGTGTTGAAGTACCTTCATTTTCATTTTGTAAGTATTTGTCAACAACTTTGTATATTTACCTACATGTAAGACCCCATTTAGAAAGATATACACTCCATGTCATTTGATTTAGGCCTCTATTTTTCTGTTTAATTTTTTTACAATTCAAAGATTTTTATTAAGAAATACTTCAATACTTTCGCTTATATTAATAAAGGATATTTTTGATTTTTATTAAATTTTGGTTTTTATGTAGGTACCTATCTTAAAAAAAAAAATATTTAAACACGATAACTATATGTATTGCAAAGATTTTTCTAAAAATTTGACAAACCATTTATCATCATTTTTACAAAAGAAACCGCACTAAGGACGGCTTTTTGTTTTGTATTCCATTTATACATTATACATTTATAAATAAATTGAAAACACCATTTTATTGAGATTAAAAAATTTATTAACAATTTCTTTATTAAAAAATCACTTTCATTTAAAAAATGAGTATTTAAACAAAAAATTGAAAATTAAAAGTTTGAATGCAGCTATCAAACTTTTCCTGCTTACAGTTAAAATAAATTCAATTTCGATAGAAAATTTATTTTTCTTACAAAAAAGTTGCATGCAAAATGCGGTTGATATGGAGTTGATGCTGGCTTCAAACAAGGATATAAACGAAGGTAAGTCCCCTTTCACCCAAGGAAACTGAGTTTCCAGCAACTTTCAGTCTGTAGAAGAGAATTTAGGTCACGATGTAAGTGGGGTGAACAAAATCTCCGTGGTAAACAGTTTAGGACATTTTTTTTACATTCCTTTTCACACTCAGGTCTAGTTTTTTAGTGCGAGATTAAAGTTAAACCACATTTAACCCATTAGATTGGGTGAGTTAACTCAGAACTAACTAAACAGTTATCCGCCTAGTTTGTTTAGTCCTTCCGCATGAATTCTCCACCAAAAAACTGCTCCCTCAGTTAACTGGCGGTTAATTTACTTATAGATTTAACTTACTCTGGTTTAAATCACCATGCTAGGACTTAAGGTAGTGTGCGTTTAGCCAATAGACTTTAAATCGTTTATATGAAAACTACAGAAAATATCTTACAATTTTATTTCTTCCAGTGAAAGTTACAAGAGATTTAAGAAGAAATTAAAAGAAAAAGTCCGAAAATCTCCAGCAACTTGATGCTTCGTGTGAAAGGACACTAAAGAAAAAAAAAAATGAAAACTTGATGTTTTGAAATAAATCTGTAGTTCAAATGTAAGTCATCCGAAAATTCAAATTTTTCGAGAACAATAAATAAAATTTCAAAATATATTTTTTTTTTAATTAGTCAAATATTCATATTAAGTCCGTATCTTTTATAGAAACAAAAAGCCTAAATCTAGTCATACGAAGTGTCTTCATGTTGCTCTCACTGCGCATACATTACACAAACGAATTTTCCACCATCATATAGAAAGTTAATTATCCTAAAGCAAGGTTTTTGTGTTAAACAACCAAACTTTAAACTTGTATCTTCTGTATAAGCTTAAAAATTAAAAAAAAACTTAAAAATAGACAGACATAAAACAAATAAAATAGAATGCAATAAATAGTGAAACCTCGACCCATATTTTAAAGGCTCGTACACAAATACTACTATTTCATTTTTTAATTTTTTTTTGTTAAAAATGCTTCAAGCCTTGTTCAGATTAATAATAAAGCCAATGAATGTTTGTTTGTTTGTTTGTTTGCCTTTTTAACCTCTGACTTTGTCTTTTATGTGCGAATGAGCAATATTAGAATCCTTTTGCCTTAGACCCCTGTGGGTGCATCTGTTGTAGTCATCGTTCATATGATGGTGCAAGGTACTTCTTGATTTTCAATTGCAATCGACAAGAAAAAAAAAAGCTTTGTTCCTTATAGTTAGCCATATTCGACGAGAGTTGGGGCAATAAAATGGTTTTTGTTTTAAAAAAAATATATAGCAAATCCTTTGGAAAATCATTTCTTTGATATTTCAAACAAGTAGGTACTTTAGGTACATTTTGGACCAGCCGTCCACATAAAATGACTTTCATTATTTCAATGAATGAACTACCTTATCAATGATCATTGAAAAATTAAACGTCATTTTATGGCAAATTGTGGACCCCATTCAATTTTTTTTTGTCACAAAAATTATAATTTAAGCCATCAGCTTTATTTTTGCATCAAAATAATTACTGATTTCACTTTCTAAAGGTACTAAAATTAGTCATTAAAGTTTTCAATAATAGTTTTCAATGAAAGCTATAACTGGGACCTTAGTTGAAGCAGGCGATTGGTAACCTAGATTCTTCAAATAATAATTTAACTGCGGGGATTTTTCCACAGAATAATAAGTTAAGTTAATATGTTTGTAATGTAATTATAAAGTCAGTAAAATAATTTAACACTATTTATAATTTTAAACTTAACAACAAAATTTATTCTTAAGTGTTTTACAACTTTTTTGAATTAAAACTTCTTGACGCAAGCTTAAGAAGCTCTGTAAAACAAGAACATTAAATTCAAAATTTTTAGAGAGGTAAATGAAAAACCATGGGTGAGCGAAGGAACAAATTAATGGTTCGGGGAGGGTTTGTAGTTGATGCGAGTTACAAAAATTTTAAATGTTTATAAGTATTTTAGTTAAGTAATTTAATATTATATATACTAGTAAACAGGGTGATTCTCATAAGGTGTGACTTAAAGCTAGAACGTGTAGGTTGGGTTGAGGCAAGAAAAAAATTGTATAAAGGGACGGTCTTTTCCCCCTGTTTAGCCTCCTGGCAGTTTTGTAAAAAAAATGACTTAAAACTGAAAATAATAATTATACAAAACAACGATAATACTTACAATGCCATGCTAAATCTTTTTATAAAGCCAGAAATATCTTCTTTAAGTTATTTAAGTTTTTGAAAAATTAATTTTCAAACACAAAATTTTGAAAAAAAAAATATGTGAGTGCCGGGACTCACGGTTAAATATGTGTTAACATAAACGTTTGTCCAAGTGCCTGATTTTTGTTACTGAACGTCATCAAAAGAAACATATTGAATAATTAACACTACATTACCTATATGTAGGCAGCGCTTAAAAAGCTTAGTGTTGAAAGAACGGCAGCGAAATACCCAGTGGGGGAACCGCTGTAACGAAATTTCCAAGCACTAAAAGGCTGGTGGTGAAGTGTCCAACGAACGGTGAAGGTTCGGTACTGAAAGGTCCTGCTTCGTAGTTCACTCTCAACTTTAAGATGACTTCACATTACACATAGTTATTGTTTATGGTAATCATTCTCTGAGCATCGACAAACAACAACTGTCAGCGGAGAGCACTAAAATCGTGGTTTCAATTAAATGACAACGTACCCAAACTCCAAAGGAACTTAATGGTTTGACTGACAGGGGCCGAATTAAAATATCCAGTTAGAACTGTCAACGAACTTGCAACCCTTATGAAACTCCATCTTTCCATCGAGTAAAACTTACAAAAAGTTCAATCTTAATTTTATACTGAACGAACCTCAAATGAATGTCACTATGAGATAGCCGTCGAATTATATATCTTGAGTTCTTAGAATATTTAGTTGCAGTTGTTGTCAGTGGAAATCACTAAAATCGCAGTTTCAATCGATTGACACCATCAATCGCCTATGGAATTGGACGCTGTGATTTTTAATGAATGTTAATTTTGTGCAAGTACAAAGGTAGCCGATAACTCTGCAATTTGTTCAACCTCAGCTATTTTGTATATCACAGCCTACAAATTGCAAGAAGAAATTGCATCGTTTAAAAGCAGTATAATGTAAACGCAGAATTTAAGCTCAGATTTGTATCACTGAACGCACCCGATATCCTACCATACCTACAACCATTGATCTACCATACCTACAGTCAATTGTCAATCCCTACAGCTGACTATAATTATTTTTGTTTTGATTTTGTTTTGTTTTTAATTACTGGTGTCGCGTCCATTTTGTTCGGGGAATAATTAAAAATTAAAGAAAAAAATATAAAAATATAAGTGTTAAAACGATAAAATCGTCGGTCGCGTTAAAATCAATTTGTTTTGGTCGGGGCAAATCAGATTTCGAAACGTAACGTGCTACAATGTAAAGTGTGGGACGTAACGTTGCACACGAACATTCACGTTTTTTTTTCACTCTACCGCCAGCATAGATGTTTACACATCAAAAAAAGGAAAAGTTCAAATTATTTTTTTTTAATTTTGCGTTATTAAGTTCTAATTTTGTTTCCAAAATTCAATGCTTTTATTAGATTTTAGGTAAAAACAGAAAATGGAATACATAATTGTCTCGTATTTTTGAAAATAACTAGATCTTCTTTACGTCCTATGTAGTGCAAATAGGATCTTTAGGGCAACTTAATCAACGGATTGGAGTCAAATTAACCCTTTACCGCATACGAAGCCAAATATGGCTTTGTGCAGTTATGTGCTTTTTTCTCCTCACTTCAATAACAAAAAAAATGATCAAAACACAACAGGATCCTCTTCTGTGCATTTCTGAGAACAAATAGCTGTACTTTTGAACTCGTGCACCAAATAAGAAGGAAGATATTCATGTTTCCGGGTCTGTCGGTTACTTTTTGTCATTGAAAACGGAAGTGTGAAAAATTTTCTTATTTCAAATAATAATAACTTTGGTGTTAGGTGAGTTAAGTGGTCATAAAAATATATTTCTGATTCTGTGTCTAATTCTCTATGAAACGAATGTATTTTTATAAAAAAAAAAATATTATCTTGCTCGTTTGAGAGGTAAAAGTGTACAAGCCATATTTGGCTTCGTATGCAGTAAGGGGTTAAAAATATACAAATTTAGTAGAAATTTTTATTTAAAGAAAATTTTTTTTTTTTTTTTTTAATGAAATACATCTTAAAACAACCCAAAGAAGTCATTTTAAGCGTTTTTTATTTTTTTCCTCTTTAAACAATAATTCATGCGGTAAAGGGTTAAGTGAATTTTATTTCTGTTATTTTCAATTTTACATCTGATTTTTTTGTGTTTGAATAAAAATTGATAAGATCATTGAATATTAAAAACATAACAATACTACTTGAAAACTTTAAATTTTGAACAAAATCTTATAAATCAATTTTTTATCAAAATTTTGTGTTTAAAAATTGAATTTTCAAAAGTTGTTCAGTAAAAGAACTTTACAATACAAATACACAAGTATTTTTAGCAAATTTACAGACAAAACATTTTTAAGCCCAGCGTTATTGAATCGTATTAATTATAACTCTACACCAACATAAAATTTTTCTTGTACACTACGTTTGGCCTCTTTTATTTTGCTTTTTATTCAAATTCTACTTTTGAAAAAAAGGATCACCAAAATATTTGTGTACCTACATAATTTATTTTGTTCTACAGCCACTGTTTGCAATGTAACAGAGACATAATTGTGGATTCCACAACCTAATTGTGAAAATAACAGCATCTGTTGTAAATTTTATAGTCTGACTATAAATTTTTTTTGGGTGCAGTTGAAGTATAATTATTGTCGTCCTTCGAATTAAAACATCCTCAGTCGATTTTTCAAAAAAAAAAAAAAAAAAAAAAAAACTATGAAAACTATGACATATTTAATGAAATAACAAAATATAAGTTCTTTGAAAGCTTCCTAAGGCCGTCATTACTCTCTGTATTTTCAAGTTCATATTCAAAACTCCATAAAATCAAATGTTTTCAATTTATTGTCCGTGAGAAGTTCCTTGCAAACGCAAATTTGCCCAAAACAAGGAATAATGGATTTTTGGGATTTTTTTTTTGTTACACAGCAAAATATAATACATATGTATATGTAACTGTGAGAATCTTGGGATATAAATAACATTTTTGTTCATTCAACGGTCAAACAATAAGCACTTTGAATTCAGGGATCTTATAACTTTCTTTCAATTTTCCCTCTGATATATAAATGTATTTAAACCGTTCAAATTTAATGGTAAATCACCACTTAAAAGCCATATGTTTAGCACAAATCTCAGCCTTAAAATAGATTTTATCTTCCCACTTACCACACTGAAAAATCTATCTATTAAACATCTCTATAAATACAAATGAGCATAAAACAAAAGATAAACTAAATTTCGTTAGAATTTTCAAAGAAAAAAAAAAAAGCAAAAGATTAACTTTAGAATTACATTACTTACATATAAACTTATATGCCATTACCACCCTCTCAATTCTCAATAAGATACCAACAATTTTCTCAAAAATAAAAAAAAGCTCGAGATACACTACCTATGCTGCCCAAATATTTCCCCCAGCATAAAACAAATACAATCCAAAGATTTTTGAGAGCGAATGAATAAAATGAGAGAGAGAGTAAGAGGCAGAGAGAAATTTTGGATAAATGATAAAATCCCCAAAGAATATGGCATGGGCGTTACTGATGAACTTTTCAAAAAGTTAAAGAAAAACTACGCAAAAAAAAAATTAAATAAAAACAAGAAGACACAAAAGTTGGAAACCTTTAATAAAAACTAAATGATTATTGTTTTTGTCTTTCCAACTTTAGGGAATAAAATGCGATCAGCTTTACAGTGTTTCAATTGATTTCGGTAAAATTGAAAAATATCTCACAGTCAAAAGGTACCATCCGGCAGCCATATTTTTTCAAGATAGCCATTATAGGTTAAGATACATATACCTTCTTTAGCTCTCTCCCAAACAGGTGGTCTAAAAACTGATCATTTTTTCACTGTAGAAATTTTTATTAAACTTACCAATTCGAATCCAAATAAAATATGAAATCAAAGTGAGCATGATCCAACAATTATTATTCCTTTGGACTCCTATTTTGAATTTTGTATCCTTTTGTTGTTTTTTTTTGTTGTTTTTTTTTTCTTGTGGTGGAGTGACTGGGGAGGGGGGTAGTATAGGGGGTCGGTAGAGTTCTGGTTAAAAAGACTATCGTTTTTATTATTTTTGTAGTGTGGAATAATTTTTTTTTTCTTTTCGCGAATAAATTCACTGCGTAATATCTCTTTAGGGTTTGGTTAGGATCTGCAGTTGTTGTAGCTGTTGGAAATTATTTTTTCCCTTTTTTTTATTCTAAAATATCCTTTTTTATTTTGCTAGTCAAAAAAAAGTTGTTAGCGATATTTTAATTATTTCTCCATTCCTGACAATGTTGTTGTTGTATTTTATTTTTTGTTTAACCAAGAAAATAAAATGGGTTTGGCCGAAGCAATTTATCGGCAATGGCCCTTTCGTCTTCTCTTGTATCCCCGTTTCATCGTATTTGAGAATCCTTTGATAGAATTTTCCACACTTTATTCATCGTTTTATATTTCTAAAATGCGCACAATATTTTTTTCTATATTCCTAATTTTGTTGAAAACTTTTAAATATTTTAAGGTTTTTTTTTTTGTTGTTGGTGTATTGAAACAATTGATGGGTGTGTATTACAGAGAAAGGACTTTTAATTCACTCCATTTTGGTATATTAATTTTCTTTTTCAATTTTTTTTTCTTTCTTAGAACCAAAGATGGTTGAGGGATAATGATAACCTAAGCTACACAGCCCACAGGATGAGAGCAGCTGTTTGCCTTGGTTTTATGTAATTTTTTTTTTTCTTCTTCTTCACTTGAGAGAGGAGGATACTTTTCTTCTTTTTTTTCTAAATGAAAAAATGTATCCTTTTTTCACACAGGGAAATTTGTGTAAATCACTTCACAATTTTGTAACAGATTTTTGCAAAATTTAATATTTAAAAACGATGAAGAATTAGAAGCAGTTTAAAAGGAGTTCGTTTTAATCCTCAAAATTAGCATTGGAATGAACTTAGATTTTTTTGGAAAAAAGAAAAAGCAAAAAAGTATCCTTTTGCAAATATGTATAAATAGATATTTTCTGATGTATAACAGTGCAAGGACTCGTATTCGCGACGACTGAAGTTTCCTCAACGACTCTCTGTACGGGCAAAAATTCGTTCGACAAAAGAGCTTTTTTTCGAGTTTCGAGAGTGATGCGATGCTGGAAGATGGAAGATTTTTTGTGGATAAGGAAGGATTTGGATGCTTTTGGATGCTCTTTCTTCTCAAGGATATTTTCTATTTTTGCTACACCATTGATGATAATAATTGAAATAGCTTTGCGCAGGATTTTCTACCATCACAGTGGGGTATCTACTAAATGCCAATATATATATATAGCTATACAGTATACACAACACCTACGCACGATGTGGTGTTAGTTCGTCTGTTTATATTCTTTTAGGTAGGAGGAAAATTATTCATCGAAGTAGCTTTATTTTTGTGGAGAGTTTTTGACGTTAGCAATCATCATCAGCAGGAGCAGCACCAACACCAGCAGAAGCAGCAGCTAAAAATGAGTTACTTATGTTGGTTGAGATACATATTTAAAAATATATCCATTCTTACAAAAAAGTAAGTTTAGGTCGTTTTTTTTTTTGTTTGGTAATTGGGTTTTTTTTATTTATGCAATTTGATAAACTTGCCAGCCTACGTATTCTTGGAGACATATATGTCATTTGTGCTTACCTTGATTGTGGGTGGCTTTCGGGATACTGATTATGGGTATATAACAGAAGAAAAGGGATATTCTATTAATTTCTATTTATAGATCAATTCATTATAAACTTGTATGGATTTATTTCGATTCTGCATTAAAAAAAAAAAAAAAAACAAATACGTACATATGTAGAGGTGTAGAGGTGTAAAGTTAAAGAAAATAAAGAGTGTGGGTGTTTCAGTTATTTTATGTATGTATTTTTTATTTTCGTATAATTATTTAGGATTGTAGGTTGACGTACATATATGTTTGTATTTTTTGAATAAAGTTTATTTTTGTCTTATAGTTTAACATTTTTATTAAAAAAAAAAAACATAATTCGCGTATAGGATTTTTTTAGCTCCTAAATTTAGACCGAAGTTAATTTTATCTAAAGTCTCTTTGAATGAGACGCTTGATTTTTAAATGTTTATAAATAAATGGAGTTTTGTGTGAGATATCCAATCATTTATTTAAAAAAAAACATTTTAGAACTAAAGTAGAATAAATATAATTTCATTGAAATATCCAACGCAGATTTGTTTGGGGGTAATTAATTATTTTTTTGTACAAATCAGCTTGACTTCAACACAAAGATTGCATTCATTGACTGGACTTTGAGACTTCAAATTCAAATTATGTATTCTCCATTCATTTAGCACCGAAAAGATTGCACTCATTTGTGTTTCCATTCATTTTACAGCGATCAATTGAATTCAATCTTTTGGGAATTCATTCGTTCTTTGCACTTTCTTGAATGTACCGTTAATCCTATGGCTTCTAATACTAGGCAAAGATCATAACATGTATGTCATTTTATTGAGAAAAAAGTCAAATGGAGAAAAAGCCAGTAAGGTTTACGAGAATTCAATTAATCTTAGGATTTTAATTCCAAGTTTTAAGTTCTACACGGACCATCAAGATAAAATGTTGTTAAAATTTTTCACACTCCACTTAAATAGTAAACAAGCCCCGTCATTGGTTTGATGCCGGTGAAAAAAAAAACATATTTCAAAGATTGTTACGGAGAGCCCGGTATATATGTACCTACATTGTACATAATAACGGAGAGGACACGTAGTAAGATTGATGCTTCTTTATTCAGGCTCACAACATACACAGTCACTACCGATATATGGCAACCTTTTAATAAATTTCAGGTCGAACTAAATTATAGAAGAAAATTCAATCCAGTTATTGTCAGAAGCTCAGAAAAATTTTGTCTACATGAATTGTCACACAATACTTGAAACAATTTGTGATAGCTTATCGCTATACAGATTAACACCATTGAACTTGATTTCATTTAAACAAAAAAAAAATAAACAAAAATTAAACAAAAATTCCATAAGTGACTCAGCTATTTTAATCAGTAATCACTAATTTTTGTCCATGGGTAGAATAGTTGATAAAAAAAAGTATATGCACGACTGGATGGCAGGAGCTTTATCTTGTGGTTAACAACTGTAATGCAGACACAAGGTGTAGATAAATGTTAATAGTTCAGTTAAAAGTGTTTTTTTTGGTGCTTAAATAATAATTTCCATGTAAAATACAATAACAATTCCGCTTGGTTAAAAACGATAAACCTCTCCTTAACTAAGCGGTTATAAAGGGTTGTTTTTTAGAAGTGTTTTTAAGAAGAAATAATACGCATATAATTCAATGTTATGGCCAAGAATTTAGCTTTATTATAAAAATAAGGGTTTGCCATTATATTTTAAAAATGATTTCGGGCAAGTGAGCGGTGGTCACTAAAATAAATTCTAGCCGAGAGGCCCAATTTTTGACAGCTCCAATTGTTGCGTGCGATGGCGGATGGACTCATTCGGGTCTTTTTCGATACTCTGCTCCACAGCAGTCTCTAAAGATGCGCATTATCCACTAGAGTAAACGCGGTGCAAAACCGATCCATGGTTGTTCGAACTTATGCGAATTTGCCATTATGTCGAGCGAATATTGGACGCAGCGCGCGAAGTGTCACTCTAACCGAACCATTATTTTGGTAATAAATTTGCACTATTTGCAAACGTTGTTCAGGAGTAAGTCTATTAATTATGAAATGGCAAACCAAACTGAGCATAAATCAAGTAACAACTGTCAAAAAGACCAACTTCGAAAAAAGTATTGCCAGATTGAAAACCACACACAGAGAAATAATTAAATTAAAACAAAATTATTTTTTTAGATAAAAGCATCACATAACCCTTTGGAGGGAACTGAGATTTGATCTTCCCTACAAAGGATTGTAATGAGAGCGTCGCTCAGTACTGGATGAGAGTGTGCGCTTGGTTCTTTCTGCTGCTTTTCTCTGTTCTCAAGTGTCAAAGTGCTCGTGGATTCGATTTTCGATCCTTCTTATAGTTGCGTTTGAATTCTTTTGAGAAGTGATTCACCAAACGGTTGTCGAAGTCTTGACCTCCTAAGTGTGTCTCCAGCTGTAGATCTAACTGCAAACAGAAACTCTTATTCGATTGTGAGTATGGATACATCAAAGGTTCTTCCTTTTTTTTTTTTTTGTAATTCATTTTTATTTTCCATTAATCTTATAACTAACTTAAAGCTAGACAAAAATTCATAAGAATTAGCCTACTTATCAGTAACTTACAACTAACTTACTGGCCCCATGCGGTTCTTCCTCCCAAATCGAATATGTGCACATTTCGTTCGCCGGACAGATTATTGTCCAAGCCGTAAGGTTCGCTAATGGCTCCAGCGTCTTTAGTTAGCTCGCACTGCGATTCATTTAAATTAGATGGAACTTTGATCACCACGTCTCGGAGGGTATCTTTTTTAATATTCCTCAGCAGTCTCCTTCATTTTCGTCAGAACCATTAACCTGATTTCCTCGGGAGCGAATGTCTTTTTTGTCAATTTTTCATTCAATCATAACCTCTTTGCGTCGAACGCTGTGTTTTTTTGGGATTCATGTGGTAATTTAGATCTTGGCCGATGAGTCACTTTCAATCTGTGAGTGCCACATAGCTGGGATTCAAATAGAAAAATTATCCATTTTCATTTATTAGGCAACGTCAGCGATAAAATTTTGTATTTAAAACAGCTGATATACGACAGATTTCATTATAAAATATTATTTATGGTGAAAATCTTTAATGATTCATAACAGAAAATTCATATCAGAATAACAGATGTGGTAGGATAGGCCCATATATCAGGAAGCTTTATCGAAAACATACTAAATCACACATAACAAGGAAATAATGTCAAATATAAGTTTTTCAACAATTTTTACATTTGAAACTTCAATTCACAAAAGAAGAAAGAGAAACAAGTTCAAAATATTACAAAAACAAAAATTGAAGTTACAATGTGTGCATAATATTAATAAATATTTTAAATTGAGGAATAAAAACAAAACATTTCTTTTTTCTTCTTTGTCTATTCATGATGAGAAGAACTCATGAATTATTATTAAAGGGTTTTCCAATAAGAGGTGTTATTTTGATATTCAAAGCAAAATAGCATTTTTTGAGATAAATGATCGGATGTTTATTTCATTATAAAGAAGAAGGTATGCCGTTAATAATGGAACACAACATCAGCCAAATGGCCGCCACGACCACGCTTACAGGACGATATCCTTTTCATGAAATTTTCCATAACCAAATCGCAAAGTGGCTGCCCTATGTCCTCGATAGCCTCACGAATTCCATCTTTGAGGTCTTGAATCGACGCTGGGCTGTTGGCGTAGACCTTATCTTTCACGTAGCCCCAAAAGAAGAAGTCGCAAGGTGTTAAATCACAAGATCTCGGTTGCCAATTGTGATCACCTCTTCGAGAGATAACACGGTCCGGAAACTTTTCCCGTAAAAGATCGATGGTTTCATTGCTTGTGTGGCACGTAGCGCCGTCTTGTTGAAAGTAAACGTTGTCCAGATCAATACCATCCAATTCCGGCCATAAAAAATCATTAATCATCTCTCGATAGCGCAATCCATTGACCGTAACTGTTGCTCCAGACTCATTTTCGAAAAAGTAAGGTCCAATGACCCCGCCGGACCATAAACCGCACCAAACAGTCACGCGTTGAGGATGGAGAGGCTTTTCAACAATAACTCTTGGGTTTTCCGAGCCCCAGATGCGACAGTTTTGCTTGTTGACGTAGCCTCCGAGGTGGAAATGGGCCTCATCAGTCAAGATGATTTTTCGATGAAATTCCGGATCATTTTCATGCATTTCAAGGACCCAATCAGCAAAGACACGACGTTGTTGATGATCAGCCAGCTTGAGTTCTTGTGTTAACTGAACTTTATAAGCCTTAAGACCCAAGTCTTTATGCAAAATAGGGTGTAATGACGTTTGTGGAATGCCTAATTCCAAAGAACGACGAGGAATGGACAAACCTGGGTTTTCTTCAACACTTTGGGCTACAACAGCAATATTCTCAGTTGTTCTTGAGCGACGTGCACGGGTTTTATTCTTCACATCACTAACTTGTCCCAACAGCTCGAATTTGTCCACCAATTTCTGTATTGCGGTCCGACAAGGTGCTTCACGACGACCTAAAAATGTTTTAGTTTTACGAACCGTCTCTGACAAATTTTCACCATTTTTATAGTGAATTTTAATAATTTCAATGCGTTGTTGAAGCGTGTACCGTTCCATTTTTATTAATGGCGTAGTTTCTACTTGTCAAATGTCAAAAAATAGCGGGCTATTCAAAATAACACCTCTTATTGGAAAACCCTTTATTATGTAATTTAATTTATATTTATAATAATTAATCTAAATGTATAATTTAAACATTCTTAAAAAAAAATTGTTCCAGATAATTTCCTTGTTAATGAATCAGAGTGAAAAAATAAATAATTGGAATTATTCTTCTTGGAAACCGTTCCTGCATCAAATTTCATAGTTATAATGTACTACGCAAAAGGAATTAATTTTACTTTCTCTAAATCAACATTTCAATATGCATTAATAGATACAAAAATACATATACAAAATAAATTTTACTTATGAAAAAATTTAAATAGTAAATACCTCTACTATATCAAATACTCCATTCCCCTAACCCGCCTGTATCCTACAACCCAACAGAGATCTGTTTACTTGCTCTCGTTTCATTGATAAATAAAAAAAACCTACGCAGAATGTGTCATAGTTGATTGCTACAAAATCATCCCATCAACCATTTTATTATCCACCGCGCCCATATAGTAATTTCCAATCGAAATTCACGATAAGACAAAAATAAAATTCCATTACATATTTCCGAAATTATAATTTTCGAAAATCATTCAAAAAACATCTTTTCGTCTCTTTCTATCATTTTCTCGGGAGTGTTAAATGCTTATATAGAGCATTCTCTCTCTCTTTTGAAGGAAAAACAAATAAAAAGTCCTTCCCATCTGGAAAAAGCTTTCGAGACTTTCTTACACTCGTTAAATAACAACCTACTTGTTTTTACAGGATTACAATATTCAACTTTTACGTGGGAGATAAGTGAGTATATTTACTTGGAAGTCCTTGCAGACAAAAGACGTAGAGAACTTAAATAATATAAAACGAAAAAACTCAGTAAACAGATGAATTTATTTTGTTTCCGATGCGGGAAACAAATAGTCAGTTGTCCTTAAGTAGCAGCGGAGAGTAAAAATTGGGAAAAAAGAAAAATGGAAATTATACATAGCATCAGCAGCCAAACATATTGGAGAAAGAATGAATGGCCATGAAATGGCTGAGATACATTTCTAATAATATTGGTTAAACTTCTCATTGAATGAAGTAACGTAAGTGTGTATGAATGTGCAAGAAGTTGTAGATAATCAATGAAAAGACACGACGAACAAAAAGTAAGTATACGCCCAAGTGCACATTTCCATTGAAATATTTCGGATGGGAAACTTCAATTGTGGAGTACCGCAATGAAATGGAGTTTCACTTTTTATTCAATTCAGGTCTTTATGCATGTGTATATTCTCATGTGCGTGTGTGATGTGATGACTGATGTATCAAAAGTGACAAAAGTCCAGTGTGTTGTCGAATAAAATTATGGAAAATGTCATTCAATGTCATGTTCTTCATTCACTTCCGCCCCTATCAATTTTTTTTTTGTAATCCTATTATATTTCTTCAATGGAAACGAGATTTAAATAAACAAAAAAAAAAAACTTTTCTTTTGGCTCTGAATGGAAGCAGATGTAGATATAATATGCTTGAGTGTGAGACTCTTTGAATGTCTTTTAATGAGGAAGGATAAAGCAACGAGTTATAAAAACACAGTTCATGTGGATTTTATTTTTTAATAGAATAAGAAATTTAATTTAATTTGATGTCCAAACATACTTTAGGAAATATTATCTAGACCGACATAGTGCAGCATTTTTTGTTTCTTTTTTTTTTTTTTGCATCAAAGAGCTATAGAAACTAAAAATAGATTGAAATTTTTTGTTGATATATACATAAATTATATATACATAAATTAATTGTAATTTATGAATTTGTGCTAATAAGACCTTAAAGTGTACTTATATTATTCAATACTTGAAATTTGCATACCTCAGACAGAATTAAAAATTAGGGAGTTGTTTTAGTAATCTCGCGATTATTCAACTTTTCTATTTAAAATTTGATAAGGTACGCCAGCATGAATTTAAATATGTATATTTTATTTATATCGAAGATAAACTTCACTACAAAAAATTTTAGTATCGCAAGATTTCTAGATTTGAAATTTTGTAATTGCGAGACTTCGTACCCAATCGCCTTTGATACTTTACAACAACAGGATAATTTTTTAAGAGGCACGATGTTGAGGGCTACATGCATATGTCTGTCTAAATGAATATGTATCTTTTAGGAGCAATAATCAAATAAAGATTTTGTTCTAAAAAACATTTTATTTTGCTTATTGCATCTACAAAGTACACAATTCAATAATGGGGTTTTCAATTGGCACGGGTAGATTTTGGGGGCCTGTGGCTGCCATGTTGTTTCTGGTGACATCTGTCAAATTTGTTGTTTATTATTCAGTTACTGATGCCAAATCAACATGGCAGGCTACACGTCCAAATGATAAAACTTTATTATCAAAATCTCTTGTGGTAACAATGCGTGCCTTGCGCCAATTTTACGGTTTATATGGTTGGACTCCTCAGTCAACTTTACAACGTTTGGTGGCCCAAATTAAGCTGAGTGATCCATACTATACTTCAACGAAATGCAAGATCTACATTGCCGATGTTCGTAAAAGTCCGGACTTCTTCGAAAATGACGATGGCATTGTCATCACCATCAACGGAGAACGCCGCTACCTATAAAAGATTTATTTCAGTCCAAATTAGATGAAATGCATGTGAACAACGTGTAGATTAAATAGAACGGTGCTACGTGCCATAATGGAACGATTATAGGGTAAGCCGAACTCTAGAGGACGTGACGTGAATTGGCCACCACCAAGATCGAGGGATATGACCACGCTAGACTTTTTCTTGTGGAGTTTCCTGAAGTCGCAGGTCTATGCAAACTAACCACAATCGACCGATGCCCTAAAGGTGAACATAACAATTTTTGTATGGCCAGGTAGCTACCTAGATGAGCTAGAAAAAAAATCGAATTTCCCTCTAGGAAATCATATAAAAATATTCTGTACCAAACTTCATGGAAATCGGACTACCAAGTTAGGCTCTAGCTCAAAATAACAGTATGGAGACAGACTTCCTAAAGAAATTTTTTTTACACAAAACCTATGCTTGCCTTATAGAGCAAGCAAGTAACGTGGAGTTGAAATTGAATTTTACAAAAAATCTTCGTTTTCGAAATATAATATCGAATTTTCAAAAATATTAATTTAGAAATATTTTTTTAAGTTCAAAAATAATTTTGTTGAAAATTTTTTGCTATGAAAAATTATTCAAACTTATAACAACCTTCTGTATAAAAAATGTAGTTCTAATCGGCTTACCAGATAAAGAGATAGCCAAAAATAAATAAAATAAGTTCGAAGAGAGGTACTGTTACTAATAGTAAAATGCAAAATTAATAAATTTTAAATATTATGTAGTATTAATTTTGATACATACATTTATTTTATTAAAGTCGTAGTAGTCGTTTTTGAGCAAAAAAGATTTTCCTTGACGGTTTTTAAAAATTTGTATGGAAAGTAACGATATTTTTTGTAATAAGAATAATTTTTATTGAAAATCACTTAGATATTCGTAAGAAACAGCTATTTTCCAAATTTTAAAAAAATCTACTGAGTGGTTTTTGAAATATTGAGTTTTCAAAAACAAAATTTCAATTTTTTTTAAAAAATCCAAAAAATATTTTTTTGAGAATTTTATAACGCAATATTGTTTCCAACATATCAATAATTCTTCATAAAAAATTAAATTAAAATAACTTTAACTGTTTTCAATCAAAAAACGGTTCGTTGGGAGGTGCCATAATAACCATTTTTTTTTTATTAAAAGGCAGCTTATGCCTATTAAAATTAACTGAATGTTTTTTTAAATCTGTTGATCCGATTTTGAGGAAAATAAGATTTTTCTCTCTTGTCCAATAATTTTGTACAACAGCTACCTAACGTTATTGTTTGTCCTAAAAAAAATGAAAAAAAAACCTGTCAGGGGGATGTCCAAAAAAGCGGTAGGTTTAAGGAAAATCGAGCAATCAATTTAGGCTGTAGCCAATCACACAGACAGACGGACATTTGCGAGACCCACTTTTCTCGTCTTCCCTATCATCGTAATATCAAGTTCGATTGTTTTTACGAATCTATAACATAGGACCTATACACAAAAAAACATTAAAAACAACGGTGAATTTTTACAGTACAATGATATACCTTTTGTAAAGCCAGAAATCTCTTCTTATATTTTGTTTAAATAGAGTTTTAAATAGACTGTAATGAGCTGAATCAAAAATTCTTATCTGCTTCAAATCCTACACCATCGAGAGAATATTACAAACCCAACAATTTCCCAGCAACTTTTCCAGTGTCTCCCTTTTCTTTTTCAGGGGTATCCAATCAAGATGTTGTAGGAAGCCTTCTCTCGGTGAAATCCAATGCAGTGTTAGTTGATGAAGTAAACAACATTTTCCTTAAAGTTATCTTGCCCTTGTTGCTACCGTTTTTAACACATATAACTGAAATTTCTACAGAAGAATGAAAATTGGCTAAAATTATCACTTTACCAAAAAATTAATGGCGTGACGGACTTAGACCAATTTCTATTTTTCCATTCCTTTAAAAAGTTTGTCAAAGCATAATGCAAAACCAATTAAATAATTTCTTAGGTAGAAATAACCTCTTAGTTAATATTCAATCAGGGTTTCGACCTAAAAACAGCTGCACAACTGAGGTTATTTGAGGGTATAAGATCTGAACTTGACAATGATTGTGTCAGTGTCGTGGTTCTACTTGATTTCTTCAAGGCCTTCGATATGGTTAACTACTGCATTCTTCTAAGCAATCTGCGTTGCAGCTTTAACGTTTCTCCAGAAGCAATTAAACTGTTGCTCTCTTAATTAATCAGCAGGAAACAAGCTATTTTTATCGATAATCAGTTCTTTCTTCAAATAGAACAAGGCGTTCCTCAAGGATACATTTTGGCACCACTTTTATTTTCCCTATACATCTACGAAATAGCGTCAATCATCCTTAACACATGAAAACACTTCTACGCAGACGATATTTAAATCTATCGAAGCTGCCCCCATTAGGTTTTATAGAAGACTCATTTTGCTTTATTAATGAAGAACTCGAGCGAATCTCTGATTAGGAAGCAAAAAATTGTTTGAATCTAATTCCTAGTAAATGCAAATGTCTAGTTATATCTAAGAAAGTGTTGGATGTTTCTTTCGTCGGTAATGCTCAACAATATACATATACATCTAGAGTTTGTAAACTCATCAAAAAATGTGGATAACAAGACGTTAACATAGAATGACCATATTAATACAATAGTAGAAAGAACCAATAGAGTTCTCCAAAGTCTCTGGACTTTTCAAGAATTTACCCCATTAAACACAAGAATGATTCTCGCCAAAACACTTGTTATCCCAGTTCTTACTTTTGGCTGCGAAATATTTTTCAATTGTGATTTAGTAAGTAAAACAAAATTGAAAGTACCATTTAATACCACAATTCGCACAAAAATATGACTATATCTCTCATCTAAGTCTTGAACTCCCTAAAATGTCTTTTGAAAGCTTTTTTAAATTTCGCACCTTAAAATTATTGTTCTATATTTTACAAACTAGCCAGCCAACAAACCTGTATCAAATTCTTCGTTTTGCAGCATCAAACAGATCAACCGCTTTAATATTTGGTCGTTTTTTACTTGCGAATATAGGTACTATATATGGCAAGTTATGAATTCGTACAAAAAATCGAACTCGGCACACTATAGGATTTGGGATAGGTGCGAGGTTGGTGTATGCAAAGTACTAAATCACAGCAGCAAAGCGCTGTTTTTCTTTGTTTCGCACAAAACATCCAAGGGATGAGTTCTTATTTCTGGGATGAGGTGTCCAGGGATGAGTTATACCGGGATGAGTTGTCCTGGTACCAGTTGGGTCTTGGGATGAACAGTCGGGGATGAGTTGTATTGGTACCAGTTGTCTTGGGATGGGCTGGGATGACACCGAGATTTTGATCAAACTTGACAATACGATGAAAGCGAAGACGAAAAAAGTGGGTCTCGCAAAAACTCCTGTCTGTCTGTCTGTCTGTCTGTTCGACTACAGCCTAAACGGATATGTCGATTTTCTTTAAACTTGGTACCTAGCGTTTTTTGGACATTCCCTCCACCCGTTTTTTTCTCTTTTTTTAGGCCCAAAACTAACAGTACCTGTCATACAAAATTTCTTGGTCAAAAAGGAAAAAACTTATTTTTCTTAAATTCAGCACTACGGATTTTTTTTTTTAAGAACTCAATAAATTTAAATAGTTATAAGTTGCCGTTTAATAAAAAAAAAATGGTTCCGAAAAATGGTTATTAATGGTACCTCCCAAAGAACCATTTTTTTTTATTTTCGCTTTTCTCGAAAACTATTCTACAGATTTTGATGAATTTTCTTATCAAGAAGAACTAGTACATTTGAAATAAAATTGTGTATCGAAATTCTCAAAAAAAGATTTTTTGGATTTTTAAAAAAGAATTAAATTTTTTTTTGAAAATTCGATATTTCGAAAACAAGTAGCAGATTTTTTTATAAAGTTCAATTTTTAAGTCAAAATTAATAAATACTTAAAATTGGCGCACCAATTTTTTTCTCAAAAATAAAAACAAAATTGTATATATAAAAAATTAATTATTTTTAAAACCGCTCCTACGATTTTCAACATTTTTTTCTAATAAATTTTAAAGTTTAAAACAATTCACTGGTTTAAATAATATAATTTCCTTTCATGCATATTGCATATGTGTAACACTGGACTATATTGTTAATTTTTGTATACTAACATAATACCACCTGCAACTAAACTAAGTTTTGGCAAATGGATAAAATATAGACTCCCATAGCTAAATTATTTCAGACTATATAACCACAATGTGATAGCACATAAGAGCAAGTTCGTGCGACCCAGTCATGAATATTTTTTACTTTGTATTTTTGGTTATTTTTTTTTCGTACGGTGCGTCGTTTGTCTTGGTTATAATGGACTCCGATATCACTCCTTACAAAGTTCTGGCCTTATTCATGGATACTGAAATTTCTTCTAACGTTAAGCTTAGTTTTATTTTGTACCCTCGAAACCGCTCTGAACGACCACATTGGCGTGAACTAAGACGTTCCATTGCATCTTCTCGTTCCCTCATGTAGAAATCAGGAAGAACTTATCCCATATGTGGCATCGATGTTGTGCATCGCAGATTACGTACTCTAGAGCTTCTTCAAATAAAAGGTGTTGTTTTTAGACGTGTGGTTTTCAATCTGGCAATACTTTTCTCGGAGTTGGTCTTTTGGACATCTGTCAAGTGATTTATGCTCAGTTTAATATGCCATTTCATAAGTAATAGATTAACACCTGAACACCGTTTGCAAATTGTGCAAATTTATTACCAAAATAATGGTTCGGTTCGCACGACGCATCGCGCGCTGCGTCCAATATTCGGTCGACATAATCGTAAAATCGCATAAATTCGAGCAACCATGAATCGGTTTCTCACCATGTTTATTCTAGTGGATGATGCGCATCCTCAGAGACTCCGTACAGTGAGCACCGAAGACGCTATTGCTGCTGTGGAGCAGAGTATCGAAAAAGACCCGAATGAGTCTATCCGCCATCGCACGCAACAATTGGAGCTGTCAAAAATTGGGCCTCTCTGCTGGAATTTATTCGAACAAGTCACTGTTTGGTGCGGATTTTGGTCCAGAGGCATAATTGGGCCATTTTTCGAAAATGAGCAAGAAGTGGCCATTACAGTCAATGGCGATCGTTATCGGGCCATGTTGAACGAATTTTCGTTCACAAAAATTGAAGAGGAGGATATTGGCAACATTTGGTTTCAACAGGACGGCGCTACGTGCCACACAGCCGAAGCTACAGTCGATGTTTTGCGCCATTTCCAAAAAAAAAAGTTATTTGGCGGACCCTTTATGTTCCATGTTTTTCTTTATTTAATGTGACACTTTGTGAATAAAGAACCTTACCCATCCATCAACTCAAAAAGTGATACCCATTATTTTGTGCAAACTAACAGTTGTGAAATTTTACATCGAAAATAACATACGTTTTTTTGCTACAACTTATTTAATCTCACTGTTAGATTCGTTTTAACTTGCCGTTAATACGTTTTTCAAAGAAAACACCGCTGCTTACACAAATCTAACGTAGGTAGTAAAAATCACCTAGAAGAACACACTTCACAATTTCTCTGGAAAAATACTCTTAATGCTTAACAATTGAAACACACAGAAAATATTTTATCATTTTTTTAATTGTTTTGTTTTGTTTTCTTTTTCCTAAAATTACTTTTAATCTTAACAAGTCAATTACAGTTAAAAGAGTTAAATTCATATTTTTTTGTTTGTCACTAATAAATGTAGATACCTAGAAAAAAAAATCTCCTTTTATAAAAATGAGTCTTGAAACATTGGAATCTCCGTTATCAGCCGTTCGAGGGATATTTTTTTTAGATTTCATATTTTCATAAAGTATTTTCCAAATTTATTTTCCTTTAAGCAGAATTATTTTCTCGTAAATATACGTAATTTTAGTTTGATTTAAAATTTTCTTTTTCTTTTTTGAATTAGTCAATAATTATGCTTATACAGAATATTGAGAACCAATGGCTATACAATTTGTTTTCCTTAAAGCAATTTTGATTTAAATTGATTTCTATTGTTTTAAAATATTCTCCAATTTTCGCACTTTATCTATAGGTATAACAATATTTTTATTTATTCTATTTATGTATTTTTTTCTTATTTTCGATTTTTCTTAATTGATTAAGAGTAGTTAACAAATTTGATTTAATTCTCTTAATAGACTCTAACAGCAAGTTAAAACATTGTTGTATGAGATTTATAATTAACAAGGTATTTCAGGTTAGTATTTTCGTTTATACAAAACTGTTTTATTATCTACTATTTTTCTACTTTTTGTATTTTTTTTTTTTTTGACAAGTTCGCCAATGTTTGAAAATCATTGATTTTTCTCTTAATTTTGATCTTTTTTTTGAGATTTTTATTTCGTTTTGATTTGTGATATGGAATTTTTGATTTATTTTTTCATCGATTACTCCCTTTGTTAAATTTCTAAAATTAAGGAAGATTTTTTTGGTTTTTAATTTTTCAATCTAATTTTTTTTCTTCTTTGAGTAATTTTGTATCATTTTTATTCCCATTTGAGGTCTTATGCCATTTCATTGGGTTGGTTCTTTGAATTTTGATTTACATATTTTTTGTTCAGCTTGTATATGTACACAATTTGAGTGTATTGTTTTTTTTTTTTTTTTTTTTTTATGGGTGAAATCCAATCTCATTACCTACGCAGGTGAGGATTTAAATTTTGTTTTGTTTTGTTTGATTATTATTTAATTGAAAAATTCTAACACTACACACCACTGAGCTATTTTGCGTGAAGTGTTGACAACTGCTATCATTCTAAAATGTAGAACAGCCAATAGCCAAGGTTGAAGGCTAAAAAGCTAACCGGGAACACCATGCGGGAGTATTTATCAATAATATTGACATCTTTGATTTTTGGTATTGATGCTTTCAGTGCGGAAGCACCCTTTTTGAGAGCGTGAAGCATTCGAGGTTTTTGGTTACCAGTCGCTAAAATTAATCCAAAAAAAAAATGACAAAAATATTTCAGATATTTAGATACAATTTATTTTAAAATATATAAATAATTAAAATGTTTCTACAGTACCAATATAAAGGGTTTTCCAATAAGAGGTGTTATTTTGAATAGCCCGCTATTTCGGTAGCTGTCACTTTTGAAGCTGTCATTTTTTGACATTTGACAAGTAGAAACTACGCCATTAATAAAAATGGAACGATACACGCTTCAACAACGCATTGAAATTATTAAAATTCACTATAAAAACGGTGAAAATTTGGCAGAGACGGTTCGTAAAACTAAAACATTTTTGAGTCGTCGTGAAGCACCTTGTCGGACCGCAATACAGAAATTGGTGGACAAATTCGAGCTGTTGAAGAACAAGAACAACTGAGAATATTGCTGTTGTAGCCCAAAGTTGAAGATGAAGAAAACCCAGGTTTGTCCATTCCTCGTCGTTCTTTGGAATTAGGCATTCCACAAACGTCATTACACCGTATTTTGCATAAAGACTTGGGTCTTAAGGCTTATAAAGTTCAGTTAACACAAGAACTCAAGCCGGCTGATCATCAACAACGTCGTGTCTTTGCTTATTGGGTCCTTGAAATGCATGAAAATGATCCGGAATTTCATCGAAAAATCATCTTGACTGATGAGGCCCATCTCCACGTCGGAGGCTACGTCAACAAGCAAAACTGTCGCCTCTGGGGCTCGGAAAACCCAAGAGTTATTGTTGAAAAGCCTCTCCATCCTCAACGCGTGACTGTTTGGTGCGGTTTATGGTCCGGCGGGGTCATTGGACCTTACTTTTTCGAAAATGAGGCTGGACCAACAGTTACGGTCAATGGATTGTGCTATCGAGAGATGATTAATGATTTTTTATGGCCAGAATTGGATGGTATTGATCTGGACAACGATTACTTTCAACAAGACGGCGCTACGTGCCACACAAGCAATGAAACCATCGATCTTTTACGGGAAAAGTTTCCGGACCGTGTTATCTCTCGAAGAGGTGATCACAATTGGCCACCGAGATCTTGTGATTTAACACCTTGCGACTTCTTCCTTTGGGGCCACGTGAAAGATAAGGTCTACGCCAACAGCCCATTGTCGATTCAAGACCTCAAAGATGGAATTCGTGAGGCTATCGAGGACATAGGGCAGCCACTTTGCGATTTGGTTATGGAAAATTTCATGAAAAGGATATGGTCCTGTAAGCGTGGTCGTGGTGGCCATTTGGCTGATGTTGTGTTCCATTATTAACGGCATACCTTCTTCTTTATAATGAAATAAACATCCAATCAGTTATCTCAAAAAATGCCATTTTTCTATGAATATCAAAATAACACCTCTTATTGAAAAAGCCTTTATATTTAATAAAGCTAATATAAGACGGTAACAAAAGACTAATGATCAGTTATCTTTATAAATAAATGAGTCGTCGGCCACGTTAGGGGGTTAGGGTGATATGAGGTTAAATGAAAAAGATGTATCCGATTTTGCTATTTGTAGGGTGAAATGGGGTAAAATGGAAAAATATTTATCAAAATAAAAGTGATTTTTGAATGCAAAAATTCATTCTCTGTTGAGAAAGCAATAACGTGAAGTGGTTCATTAACGTCCAACTGCAATCTTTGACAATCTACTAAAGTTTTGACAGATCTTAATAATTTTAAGTCATCTGCATAAAAAAAAGCAGTTTGAGTATTGAATTCTGGATGAAAGGTCATTAATAAATAGTTTGAAAAGAAGAGGTCCTAAATAACTTCCCTGAGGAACATCTGAATGGTTCAAGATCTCCTTAGATACAACTGTTACAATTTTAACGGGCATACCCCAGCCAGCGAAGCATTTTTGAGTGGAAGCCTAAAATTTCTAATTTTTAAATCAAGATTGCATGCTGAATTTTATCGAATGCCTTAGAAAAATCTGTTTAAATTGCATCCACCTGGTTACCACGTTCAATGGCGGTAATCTAAAAGTTTGCAAATAACGCTTAATTTTTAACTAACAAAACCATCTTGATTTGCAGACATATGATTCACGCTCCTTGCCCTAAGTCAGCCAACGATATCACAACCACAAAACGCACACGATCTGATCACTCTGGGCGATCATTCAGTTCCATCAAATATTTCAAAAAATAATTGTGATTGTGAAAAATGTTGATGAAAATGATCAATAATTGGATATAACATTCTTTTGCTCCCAACCACAAGTTCAGCTACCAATGCTACCATCGAGAAGTATATTGCACACTTTCAGGTGCCTACGGTATTTATGACGCATAAACATCACAACAACTGAAGCAATCCATATTACAAAGAGAGATAGTAGATGTTGTTTTTCTATTTTTTCTTAGTTCACACTCACTTATTACCACGAAGAACATAAAGGAGACGAAAAAATTCTCCTTAATTCAAGGAATTAATCTGGCCTAACGACAATTGTAGTTCCAATCAAGAGTACTTAGGCTTATAGATGGTTTTTTCTATGTGACAGTAAGGAGTTGCATAATTTAACTTTACTTGTAACCTTTTAACCACCGAGAACTGAGAAGACGAAAAGTAAGTTGGCGGGAGCTTGAGTAAGAAGTTTCTAAGCTTTTTTTGATTTTTGCCATGAATTACGCTTTTGCGTTTCCCCCTTTATTTTCCCCTCTTAAAATTTCGTTAAGCCTGGGGATCAGTGATGGAAATCGATTTCTTTCAATTGTACTGAATGCTTAAAAAAATAGTAGTGAATAAGTCCAAATATGTAATATTGAAATTTTTCCATTTTGCCTTAAATGCACAAAAACTCATTAGCACAACATTTTAAAATTTTGTTGAAATTATTAATTTGTATTTTTGAAACTATTGAATTTCTAGCTTTATACTTTTGCTATTGCAGAAAGTTTTTAAATTATTTTTTATTATTTTAAATTTAAATTTTAAATAAAGGAATTTTTGCAAAAGAAAAAAATCAAAAACTTAGTTCCGTTCTTTGAATTTTTTTATGTAAGCCTAAAACATAATTTTATTGAAATTATTTTAGGTATTATATATGTAAATGAAGTGTAATCAATTTCATCAAAGTAACTTTTAAGAAAAATGTGTACCAAATTTTAGGCTCCAGCGCAATATACATCAGCAGATGCGAAGCTACGGACGCACGGAATTCATGACGCAACTCACTTTTTTGGTTTTCTCGATCAATGGTATGTCGATTTCGACTAAAACCTGTAGTCTTCTAACAAGAAAATAATAAAAACCAATTTAAAACATACTTGACACTTGAGTAGATTTCGGAATTTCAAATTTTCATGTTAGGAATATTTTGGTATTAGCTCGCGTTGGCATATTAAATTTTGAACTGCTTTGTTAATTGATTAAGGGGAAACATTTTAAGTTAATTTTAACAAAAAATAAAAATAATACTAACAATTGAAAAGTGGTATTTGCGCGTATTGGAAAAACTAAATAGTACAAAATTTAGTACAATGCTAGGGATCTAATCCAAAAATCAACCACGCCCTGATTTCATTAGGATTTAATCCAAATCTCCGTTTTTAGTTTCATATTTTTCTACCACCACGTTAATTAAGCTTAAAACAATACAAATTCATCTATATTAATTTTATTTCAATTAAATACCACTCCTTTTTTGTACTAAATATTTTCAATTTTTTAATATTGTTTTGGCATACTTTTAATTTGCATTTGTGCGATTGCAGTGCGATTTATGTTTATCATTATTTTGTTGACAAAAACCAAACTATTTATTTAATATGAAATTATAATTCTCTTTCGAAAAGTTGTATTTAACTGCGATTTATTTTTTAATCTATGTACTTCGAAATATGATTTCTGAAGTCTGAATTCGAACCCTGCTGCTGTCATGGTGCCCTGATGTGTTTGTAATCCATTATTCTTAAAAATACACACACTACATTCTGAAAAAGTTGCCAAAAACAACATTATGCCTGTTAGGTAACTAAATTTTTTACCAAGTTTTGCAAAACTTGGTTTTGACAAAAATTGTCAAAATATTGGAAAAATTGTTCATCTCAAAATTATTGTTCTTATTTGTTATTTAAAATGATTTGGAAGCGTTGTTCAGGCGTCAGTCTATACATGCTAAAATGCCAAACCAAACTTAAAATTAATCACTTGACAATACTGACAAGTTGGTTGCCAGTTAAAATATTGTTGCCAACTTAAAGTTCTATACCTCTAAAAAAAAACACCCTTTACATAGGTAAACCTTAACAAAATGCCAAGAGTCTACTAAATTGGGATTCTGGGGAAATATTTTTTTATGTGCCAACATTTTTTATCAACGAAACTTTCACAACTAGCTGCAGAAGAGAATTGTTACCTAATAAATGCTAGTTGTGGCTCGAAGTTGAAGTCCAACCCTCCTAGGTTCGCAAGACCAAGGAAATAATCCCACACTCTGTATATGCCCTAACTTCAGTCAAGGCTAAGTTCAATCAAGACTAGGGATTAAGTATTAGTATTAAACAAAATTGGGAACTTTAACCCTAAAGTTTAAATTCAAATCACTTTTTTGACTTGAGTCTAACATATGATCCGAAAAAATGGTTCTACAACTCAACAAAAATTTACTCACCTCTGCTCCCTCTATATCGTAAATTATTTCGATTCGTTCCGTAATTTCTAGCAATTCTAAAACTAGGTGGAAATTTAGCCAAATCTAATGTTTCAGATCCTATTGATCCAATTGTATTATTGTAGTTGCCCTTCCTCAGCGAGGGAATAGGACTCATTCGAACATCTTGCAACTCAATGATATCTTCAGTAGTTGAACATGTTTCGGACTTATCGCTTTTACCTAAAATACAAAAAACAAATTAATTAGTAACAACAACACTTTCATTGAATTAAAATGTTTGACATAAATAATAAATACCAGTTTTCTTGTCAGTTTCTTTAACTTTCTTGAGTTTCTTTTTCGCTCTTTTGCCCCAATATGTGTAATTAACTGCTGCATATTCTAATAGTGCAGCAAATACAAACACAAAACACATCACCAAATAAATATCAATGGCTTTCACATAGGATATCCTTGGCAAGGAACTTCGCACACCAGTACTAATAGTGGTCATTGTAAGAACAGTTGTGATGCCTTTAACAAAAAAAAAAAAAAACACAATTAATGGGTCTAAAAATATGAAATTTTGCATTCATCCTTACCCAAAGCAACTCTCGCACTAGTTGCCTCGTGGTTTATCCAAAATGACACCCAGGATAACATCACAATCAGTATGCTGGGCAAATATGTTTGGAACACAAAGTATCCAATGTTCCGTTGCAACTTAAATGATAAGGATAGCCTTTGATAAATGCCAGTTGCTAGTTTCTCTTTTCTGTCATTCGTTTCGTAGCCGATTATTGTAAATTGTGGCAGTTCGGCATCTTCAACACCACGCACTGGTGTTGGTTTCCAGTACATTACTACATCAGTTACGGTGTATCCATCTTGAATAAACAAAAATTTAATTACTAATTTAATCAAACATTTATCAATTTCTAAGCATTTCTATCAAAGGTTTTTAGCGACAAAAAGATTTTATCAACGCCAAAGAAGCTGTCGAACAAAAACTGAATATATTGTATCACGAAGCCTTTTATCTATACCATTGTTTTCCAAAGGCAGTTGAGCAATTTAAGGTGGCCAATTTTATTTGTGTGGGTCCGGCAAATCAAAAAAAAAATACATTACCATTTGATGCACACAAAGTTCTAAAATAATGGGTAAGCCTTCAAAGTTCTTCTTGAAGTTATCAGATATAAAAATTTGGAATTTTCTGTTTCAATGTTCCACAATCCATCAACAATCAGTAATTTATTTTCGCCAAGCAAATTAAGTCATTTCTTACAGTGGTGCACGATGTATGAGAAAGTGGAAAAAAAACTCCTTTGAATCTCATAATGAAGAGATAAAAAGTCAACATTTCTCTCTATTCTATCGCTCCTTCCACAAACAACACAAGTAGCACAAAATAGTAAAATTTCGGTATTACATTTCTTAATTCATACTTTATTCAATCTTAAATTAGTAGACCAATTTATGGCTTCTTTATTTCTTCTTAATTAGGTATTTTCTTTAAGAACTTAATTTGGTATGTTCACTTCTACTTAAAGCATTCTCAAATACTTCTTAAGTTGGCTTTTCTTAAATTGGTGTTTTTATTTCCTTAATACTTGTTTAATCCTTCTAAACATGATTTTTTTAAGGAATCAAATCGGCATTTTTGTAATTCTTTAATACTTCTTTAAGTCTTCTAAAAATAGTATTATTAATTGCTTGATACTAGGGGTAGTCGGTGGCATTATTATTAGTGCGTATGTCTGTTATGCCGGAGGCCTGGGTTCGATTCCCAGCCTCGTTTTCAAAAAACATCAATATTTTTTTGAACAAATTAATATTTTTAAAACGTGTTACGGTATTTTTTGATATTACGTTTTTAGGTGTATTAAATACTTAAATATGAAATCGCATTTTTTCAATCTTTGAAGCAACTTGAACTTTGAGTTTTCGTTGTGCGTATTTGTTCATTTAATACGCACGATGTGGGTATTATAATTACATCTTTTTTACTACGAGTAACATAACTCAATTCTTTTGCACAATTGAAAATCGAAAAGGGTTTCAACTAGCTTTTAATTCAGAGAAGCATTGAAATGCATCAGATTGGCTGAGTAGGTATAATAATGTAATTACAAGGAAAAATAGTTTAAAATAAAAAATAAAATTATAAAAGTAAAAGACCAAAAAAAAAATAGGTAATAATACAAAATAAATAAAAATAAAACAAAATAAATACATTTTATTTTTTCCCATAAGAAATACTATACCTCTTAAAGAAGGAGTAAAGAAGTATTTAAGAAGGCTGTTTGAAGGGAAAGAAAATTCAATACCTATTTAAGAAGAAGTAAGAAAGTATTTAAGACAAATTTTATTCCGAATCAAGAAGATTTTAAGAATCAATTTATCTTCTTAATTGCTTCTGTTTATACGCCGTTTTAAAGAAGAATACAGGCGCCGTTTAAGAATTCTTAAATCCTTCTATAAGTAATTCTGTGCTACTTGTGAATGTTCTAGCGAAATATCCAGCTGCATTTCTCCACTAAAACATTTCAACCGTAATACTCAGTTTACCCTTGAGCCCAATTTCGGACGTACCGTCAAGTATAGAGATTCTTTCTTTAGCCGCACTACAAGAATGTGCAATGCTTTGCCTGGCACGGTGAACAAGGTGAACTGAGTATAAAGTCGAAACAGTTGAAGTAGTAAAGTTGTAAAAAGTTGAGCAGTCAACAAAACTAGAAAGAAAGGATGTCAGTTTTTTTCTCTTCGATGTTCCAGCGAATTTAAGTTAATTTATTTAAAGAAAGTCTTGATAGGAAGGTAGGATCAAAGGATCATTCCAGGACAGACCACGAAGGACAAATCGTTGGAAACGACTTGAATACCCTCAATTCTTGAGATATGTATAGGTGTACTTGACAGTTGACAGGCGTATTGGGAGAGTGGGTTTACAAAGTCTATTTAGAGAGATCGCGTCACGTAGGGGTCGGAAAATACTTTGGTCCAACGTTTCACAAAGCGAATTATGTCGTCGATATGTGTTAGAAAGTTAAACTCTCGGTTACATAAGATACCAAGTTCGCAAATTGACTCCACGCTGGAAATGGGTTAAATTTTAAATTTAATATCTTCGTCAAAAGTGCTGAAAATCCGGGGTAAGTTCTCTAAGAAAAACCTTGAATAATTTATTTGACATGGATTACATGTCTTTCCCGCATGGTTGGGGGATTTTTATCGTTGAAAAAACATAACTGTTCGCAGGCCTAACCTTGCACATATACGCTTTGTTTATTTTATAACTTTCAGGTGATTCAAGTCATCGAGTTTGAGGCAAGTTTTAGTTCGATTTTTAGCACTGAAATTCTTTTGAGCGTCATTGCTCCGAATGTACATTCTACAAGCTGTGGCGCAAAGTAATCACCCTATCGGAAGATACTATATCTTTTGCAAATGGCGGCAAATGTCAATTATACTTTGACATTTGTGAAGTTAACAGATACAAAAAACTCATCCACAAGACATGAATCACTATACTCTTAAAGAACACGAAATAATTTTTTTGCCAAATAATTCGTCGGTGGTGTTGCCAAAGAACACAACATTTGCGCAACCTTATACAAGCGCTATACGGACGTGGTAAAATTCCCTCTCTTAAACTTATTACCCATAAACATATTCTGAAAATTGTAGAAGCAGAGCAACCCTTGAAAATGAGAAAAATGCGTCATGTCACCAAAGAAGAGCAAGTTGAAATCCGCCACAAAAAAAAATCCATGTTCCGTAGGTGCGACAAGCGCAATTTAGTGAGGGAATTTTTGTTTAAAAAAAATCGGTCTTAAAGAGTTTTTTCCCACGCCCACTATTTTGGACGGGTTTTCACATTTTTTTTGTATGAGGGCAGTCTAAGTTTGATAAAATCCGAACCATGATAAGTGATAGTATTAGATTGACCACGGAAAATTACCGACAATACAAAATTTCCTTCTAGATCTTTGAATCTGTTAGTTTATAGCGATATTCAAGCTGGAGGGGTAAGAATGGGCGGAGGGTTGTTATTTTAATAAAAACTTTAACGAGTTGACAGTAATAAGAAACCTTCCTCAACCTAGTGGAAAGTGAGCTTTCTGCCACTTCAACAAATTCAATTTTTTTTTTCGTTATACTGGAGGATTCGACTGTTGGATTGCATTGTTAGCCATTTAAGAGAAGCAAGACAAAATTAACATTTTTTTTTCAAAACACCCATTGAAGTAACGCTCTTGATTTACCTTTGGGGTTTTATTGGTTTTCACTTGAGTTTCAGCCAAAATCCTTTGTCCACTTTCGTAAAATTGAATTTTCGTCTTCCTTGTCTTACAGTGTGTATTTTTGATTTTATAGTTTAAAAACCCAGAGCGAAAGAAAAGATAATATTTTTTTCGTCGTTACCTTTTTTTAAATAATAAAATTTTGAGTTTTGTTTTTTGCTTTTATAGAATAGACGGCTTTCGAACTCGGAAACGTTCTTTTTCAAATCTGTAGTAGCTATACAGAACATATTTAAGAGACCTGAAACGCCATAATTTCTTTAAAAAAAAAAAAAAAAAACAAGATATAAAGTCCACTAAGGACGAATTAAAATTTTATGAAGAAAATATAGTCCTTTTCACCTCTAATTCTACCTTTTTTCCTCACCAATGACCATCCGTTAAACAAAAACCAGAGATAAAAAAAACTAACACACTTGAAGCTTCAAAACCCATGGCCAATCTTTGGACATTTTGACTAAATGAGCATGGATTTTTGTGCCTATCCGAAGAAGTATGATTCTATCTATCAAACGACCAAAGAAACTTCATAGAAATCTATGAATGAGCCAACCTTGTCTTAAGTGCATAGGACAGTGATGCCGAATGTCTGCGGATCCACTCAAAGCCTATATAAAGGGTTCTCCAATAAGAGGTGTTATTTTGAATAGCTCGCTATTTCGGTAGCTGTCACTTTTGAAGCTGTCATTTTTTGACATTTGACAAGTAAAAACTATGCCATTATAAAATGGAACAATACACGCTTCAAAAACGCATTGAAATTATTAAAATTCACTATAAAAATGGTGAAAATTTGACAGAGACGGTTCGTAAAACTAAAACATTTTTAGGTCGTCGTGAAGCACCTTGTCGGACCGCAATACAGAAATTGGTGGACAAATTCGAGCTGTTGGGACAAGTTAGTGATGTGAAGAATGAAACCCGTGCACGTCGCTCAAGAACAACTGAGAATATTGCTGTTGTAGCCCAAAGTGTTGAAGAAAACCATTCCTGTCCATTCCTCGTCGTTCTTTGGAATTAGGCATTCCACAAACGTCATTACACCGTATTTTGCATAAAGACTTGGGTCTTAAGGCTTATAAAGTTCAGTTAACACAAGAACTCAAGCTGGCTGATCATCAACAACGTCGTGTCTTTGCTGATTGGGTCCTTGAAATGCATGAAAATGATCCGGAATTTCATCGAAAAATCATCTTGACTGATGAGGCCCATTTCCACCTCGGAGGCTACGTCAACAAGCAAAACTGTCGCATCTGGGGCTCGGAAAACCCAAGAGTTATTGTTGAAAAGCCTCTCCATCCTCAACGCGTGACTGTTTGGTGCGGTTTATGGTCCGGCGGGGTCATTGGACCTTACTTTTTCGAAAATGAGGCTGGAGCAACAGTTACGGTCAATGGATTGCGCTATCGAGAGATGATTAATGATTTTTTATGGCCGGAATTGGATGGTATTGATCTGGACAACGTTTACTTTCAACAAGACGGCGCTTCGTGCCACACAAGCAATGAAACCATCGATCTTTTACGGGAAAAGTTTCCGGACCGTGTTATCTCTCGAAGAGGTGATCACAATTGGCCACCGAGATCTTGTGATTTAGCACCTTGCGACTTCTTCCTTTGTGGCCACGTGAAAAATAAGGTCTACGCCAACAGCCCAGCGTCGATTCAAGACCTCAAAGATGGAATTCGTGAGGCTATCGACGGACATAGGGCAGCCACTTTGCGATTTGGTTATGGAAAATTTCATGAAAAGGATATGGTCCTGTAAGCGTGGTCGTGGCGGCCATTTGGCTGATGTTGTGTTCCATTATAAACGGCATACCTTCCTCTTTATAATGAAATAAACAGCCGATCATTTATCTCAAAAAATGCCATTTTTCTTTGAATATTAAAATAACATCTCTTATTGGAGAACCCTTTATTACCTAAAAACAGAAATATTTTCTTCACAATTAGAACTTCTTACAAGGAATTGAAAAATTCTCCAAAAGTATCCTTTGTTATGTCTCAGATTTGGCGCAAATTTTGTTGGTCACTTCCATTTTAGTGATTTTGCACGCATGCAGGGTTGATTACCAGTCCCGCCTCCAAATTCAATTAATTTATTGACAAAGGCAAACTGCAGATCGTTGATACAAATAGTTAAGACTACTTAGCGAAGTCAGACAATCATCGCTGGAACCCCAGGCTCCCAGGATAACGTGAAATTTATATGGTCAAGAAATGGCTGACAATGGGTGGACACTAGCTCCAAGTGCATCCTCTGAGTCTATTTTTCTCTCTCTTTCAAAAATAAAAAGTATTTTTAAAACAGGATACCATTTCGCTACCCCTTTTTACCCTATAAATAGCTTAGTTTTCGAAAAACAACCAGTGCCGGTAAATGGAAATGAGTATTGCTCGAATATTTTGTACGTACACCGTGGATTTAGCGTTTTCGTTCATGCATGATGTAGTTGCAATAAGATTAATTTGCATATTTTAAAAAGTTTCCAGGGATATTAGTCTCAAAAATGGATAAATTAATTCGACGGTTCCAAATGTATTTTTTTTAAATAATTTTTTTTTTAAATTCCACTTATTATTTCTGCGCCACCCTGTAGGTATTTCTAAACTATGAGTAGACTTCTCCACTTTTGTTCACATGTAACTTACTATCCGAACCATTTATTGTGTGTAAATCAAAGATATTTCAGTTTCCCATTAGTTGATTTAATGATGATAGAACGAGAACATACAACTCAAGGGACTTGAGAAATAGTTTTCGGTCCTCAAGAATCAAATCTTTAGTATCCACATCGGACTATTATTTATTTTTCTTACTTTTCGAAGGGAATATAAATACACTAGAAGAACGTGCAAAATAAACCCCTAAAAGAAAATACTTCTTAAAACAAAAATACATCGCAATCGCGTTAGATAATCGTCACGTATAACATGCATGGCACTAAAATCTCGTGCTCTGTCGAAGACATTCGACAAAAGAAAAATAACGTCACCTTTTATTGGATACCAGACTATCACGTTCATGTTGATATAAAGGCAGGGACAAGACAGGTCTCATTTTTTTGTTTGCTAAAGAAATGACCAATGCCACACGTCTAAGTGGATTAGAACTTTATGACGGGATAAGTTCAAAAGGAACAAAAAACTAAATTCATTAGGAAAAATCCTGAATCTCTGTAACCAAGTTTTGAAAGAGTCTCCTCACCCCAGTTGTCTTTAGCTCCATCACTCATTTTTATTCAAAAAATTGCATCACCTTCAGGCTTCAGAAGTGGAACAATACCTACAAAACTGGGGCGTTGTGCATCAATGTCCGGCAACAAAGCCGGACGATTATGAATTTACCCAAAATGATGTCAAAATTAAAACATAAAAAAAAGAAGAACTATAAATAATTCAACTTACAACTTTCGATCTCTACAGTGCAGTTCTGTGAATCCAACGGATAATAGTGCAAGTCCATCATACACGCCAGAGTTGTAGTAAATCTCATGCCATATGTCACAGCACCATCTCCGCCCAAACGCACAAGTTTGTTGCGTTCAGTTACATCGTGCAGGAAGCTTATTAATTAAAATACCAAAATAGAAATACAAAAAAAAATACATATGTAAGTACATATGTATGTATAAGTAAAAACTCCAATCAATTAAAAACAATTTTCTTCTCACATCATCCAGTTAACACAGCGCAAGGACTCACCTGTTCTTGTCGTTTGCAAAAAACGTATCCGGCACCCAAATTTTCTCAGCAAAATCTCCCGACAATGTTAGAACATCATTTACACCATCATCGTCGGCGTCATCGTCGTAGTACGGGCCATAGGCGTTGAACGCTAAACGCTCATCCCTCCAGTATTGATTCAAGTACATTGTGATTGTGTAATCCTTTGTGGGCGTTCGTCGGGCGGTGGAGTGTGGTGCAGCGTGTGTAAACAACATGGAATGAAATAGGACCAAAAGGACATTTAGTAAGTATACAGACTATGGATAGGTGTTGTGAATGGTATGAATGCAGGTAGGTGAAACGTGATGTATAAGGTTGTGTTTGCAATTTTCATTCTTCAAGCTATCCCTATGCATCTGTGCATGCCTCCACCTAACCCCATATATTGTCATCTTGTGTGCCCTGGTTCTGGGTGATGGTGGTTTGGTTAGTTTAAAATGAAATGAAACAGGTGATGCAGAGGAGATTCTGTGCCAAGGACGAAAACATTAACTCCTCTCGTTGTATAGGCGTTTTCCTTCCTTCCGGTGGCTGATGCCCTCCTCTCGTTGGTATACCCTTATCGTTAACTACAAAATGTTAGGTCGCTTTGGAGAGTGTTAAGGGTTGTCGTGTGGCTTCGATAAGACCTCCGATTATATACATATATATTTCTTCTATTTTTCTTCTTGATGATGGAAGTCTTCATTTATAAACAGTCGACCTGTTTTTTTTTTTTTTTTTGTTGTTGTTGCCATTTAAAATCATTTAGAAGTGTTTTTTTTTTTTCATTTTCAAAGCTGTTTGCGTTGGTGAAACGAGGGTTCTGTTCGCAAAATTATTTTTTTTTCTGGGTTTTGGGTAATTTTGATTTGTAACCATTTGATATTTTTTAGCAAGGTTTTGTCAAAAATAAACAAATGCGAATATAAAATAAGATAGGGTTTTGTATAGACATGCTGGGCTTTAATTTGCTTAAAGCTTTGGTAGATTATATGGAAAACCACATAGTAATGAAACTGTCAAACAAGGATTTAATACTTTTGTCGACATTCCTAAACAATTCAGCTTATAGAAAAGTGCTTTTCCGTTGATTGAATTAAAAAATGTTTTAAAATTTACAAATGAACGTATCTTCCTTCCTTTATTCAGAAATGACTTAGCGGATGCATATAGTAAATATAAACTGACAAAATACAAAACGTCGAAGGCTTGTTTCTTTCTTTGCCAAAAAAAAGGAGGTTATCCTTTAACAACATTATGAAGTCAGCAACGCAAATATCACTCTATACATCAAACAAGAACATTTTTCAAACATCCTTATATAAATACTACATATTAAATTTTATTTTGTTCAAAAATACCTACTCACCATATTCACTTCGGAAATTGCATCAAAACTGGCTATGGTCAGATCCATGCCCACATGCAGTGGGTCTCCTTAAAATAGATGAAGCATACAAAGAAACATCCTCGTTAAGTTAAATACAATTATGTCCTTTGTGACTCACCACCAAAATTCGGTCGCAACCTTATGTCATAACCTTCCAGAATTTTTGATATAGTTTGCGTAACATTTTCCAAACGACCGGCTGGCATTTCTTTTCTCTTGCATCTGAAATTGCAGTAACAACACACAAAATAACGATATTAAACAACAAAACAAAGAAACTTTTTGAAATTTTCTTCCTTTCATAAAAAGGTATACGAACGAAGAGTTCAGTGAATCTTGATGCTAAAAAGGCTACAATATTTTTGATAAATTTCTTTGTAAAGGGTGTTTTTTTTTCGGAATTGGTCTTTTTGACAGTTATTACTTGATTTATGCTCAGTTTGGTTTGCCATTTCATAATTAATAGACTTACTCCTGAAGAACGTTTGCAAATCGTGCAAATTTATTACCAAAATAATGGTTCGGTTAGCGCGACGCATCGCGCGCTGCCTCTAATTTTCGGTCGACATAATAGCAAATTCGCATAAATTCGAGCAACCATGGATCGGTTTCACACCACGTTTACGGTAGTGGATAATGCGCATCCTCAGAGACGCCGTACAGTGAGCACCGAAGACGCTATTGCTGCTGTCGAGCAGAGTATCGAAGAAGACGCGAATAAACCCATCCGCTATCGCGCGCAATAATTGGAGCTGTCGAAAATTGGGCCTCAGCCACGGCGGCCACTTGCCCGAAATCATTTTTAAAACATAATGGCAAGCTCTTATCTTTATAATAAAGCTAAATTCTGGGCTACAACATTAAATTATATGCGTTTTATTTCTTCTTGAAAACCACACGTCTAAAAAATACACCCTTTATTATAGAATTTATGTGTTAAAAAATTCTTTTGTCCTGCGGGAATGTGTTATATTTTGTTTTTTTTTTTTTTTATAATTTACGTAGATAATGCATCCTAGATCAACATATACTATCTAAGAGTGGGAAAAATCTACATTTATAACTTCAAAAAAAGGAAGTTAAGGCAGGTACCTAGCAAATAAGCTTCTGAGGAATTTTGAGACAAAAAAGTTGAGAAAAAGTTCATGAATAAAGTCTTGCTGCGTTTTTTTTTAGACTACTATAAGTTTTCCACTGGGGGTGAGCTTAATAATGCGCTGTCATTGTTGAGATTTCTTTAAAATTCTTAATTAGTTCATACTACAAATAAATTAGAAATAAGCACTCCATGAGAAATCATCTGCTTCAATATAATGGAATTACAGGATACACTTCGTGGCATCCTTATTGAAACCGTATTCAAAACAAATACAGTCATGAATTATTTTTAAAAATTTCTATTAAAACTCATTTCTTCTCGTTAATATCTCAAAAAAAAAGTTCTTGGAGACCCTTAAACCCTCAAGAAAAAATGTAATAGAAAAATATTTAAAAGTCATCCACTAAATGCCACAGCGCCATTGATTCAACGATAAAATTATAGTAGTACGTAATGAAAGTCTCTGAGGACCTTTCCCATAACAAAAGCTTTTTTTATTTGAAAGATTTACTTAATTTTTTTTTAAATAGATGATATCTCGAATGAAAAATCCTATAAGAAATTAATTAGGTATTAAAAAACAAAAAAAAAAAAGGATAACAAGGCAACAAAATCTTAAAGTAACAATAACAACTCACCTTACGAGTGGTGTGAACATCATGATTACAGTGCATGCAAAGAACAGGCCCAGAACTCTTAACATGTTGCAATGGGGATGTCGTCCTTCGTGAATTATTGTTAGTCATGGAAGTAATGTTGTTGTTTATTGTTGCACGTTAGATAAATCATTTCAGTTTATCTAAAAGAGAGCATAAATAATATTAAGTTTATTAGATTAAATCTTAACATACACATAGTACATTTAAATGAAACAAAAAATGGAGCAAACCAACAGTCTCAAGGTTTAAAATAAAATTTAGCGTATGAACTACCCCTTGCAGCACTTCCACTACCCCAAATTTATAATTGCTCTGAAGGCAAGTTTTTTTCGTTTCGTGTTAGAAAAGAATTCGAGGTTGTAATCAAAACTATAACACTTCTATAACACTACTATAACACTGTCGGTCTGTGCATCTATACATCCGTGCGTCTGTGCGTCAGCGCGCCTGTTCGTATAATGTAATTGGGCTAGAGCCTAAACGGGAAGACTGATTTGTTTCAAATATGGTACAGAGTATTTTTATGTGATTCACTAGAGGCGAAATTCGCATTTTTTTTTAGCTTATCTAAAACGGTTAATGCCATAGAAATATTTTGTTTTTTTTTCTTATTTTCTCGAAAACGGCTTCAACGATTTTGATTAAACTTCATACCTGTTTTTTGTCAAAAAATTCAAATAACGGAATTAGGTATTCCACGTTTTTTTGAGAACATGGTCTTATTTTTGGGTTCATTAAGTATCTCTTCCATGTTTGGACCAATTATGTTATAATTGTGCTATCTGGTGTTTCTCAATAGTTTAAATAATATTGCATTTAAAAATTTTGAAAACAATTGATTACAAAAAAAAATCAAACAATTTTTAAGTGGTTACTTTTGATTTAATATTTTCTCGTTAAATATAAACAGCATTCATCTTCAATGTGTAGTTACACACAGTTGTAAACCACTAAAGCAAATTCGTGCGATCAAGTCGTGCATATTTTTGAAATGCCTAGAGGGCGGCCACTTTGACTATAAGATGGAGAAATCGGTTCAATTTTATGTAAAGGGTGTTTTTTTTAGACTCAAATAATTTAATGTTTTGTCCAAGAATTTAGATTTTTTATAAAGATAAGGGTTTACCATTATGTTTTAACAATGGTTTGGGGCAAGTGGCCGCTGCGGCTGGCACGAATAAATTACAGCCGATAAGAACAATTTTCGACCACTTTTTGCAGCAATTGGGGCCGTATGTCAGCAATAACGCTCCGAATATTCTCTTCCAAGGCGTCAAACGTCTCAGGCTTATCAGCGTAGACAAGCGACTTCACATAACCCCACACAAAATAGTCCAGCGGTGTTAAATCGCACGATCTTGAGGGCCACGCCCGCCACAGGCCCACGACGCGAGATAATGCGCTCACCAAAAGTTTCCTTCAATAAATTGATTGTTTTGTTGGGTGTATGGCATGTAGCACCGTCTTATTGTTGGAACCAAAGGTCGTATACATCAACATCCTCCAATTCAGGCACTAAAAAGTCATTAATTATGGCTCCATAGCGTTCCCCATTGACTGTAACATTATGGCCGGCTTCATGATTCCCTCTCCCCATAGAGCACACCAAACAGTGACTTTTTGAGGATCTAACGGTCGGCGCGGCGTCTCAATAATGGCTTGTGGATTATGATCACTCCAAATACGACAATTCAACCAAAAATGAGCTTCATCGCTGAACCGAACCATTATTTTGGTAATAAATTTGCACGATATGCAAACGTTGTTCAGAACAGAAGTAAGTCTATTCATTATGAAATGGCCAACCAAACTGAGCATAAATCAAGTGACAGCTGTCAAAGTTGTTCAGAACAGAAGTAAGTCTATTCATTATGAAATGGCCAACCAAACTGAGCATAAATCAAGTGACAGCTGTCAAAAAGACCAACTTCGAAAAAAGGATTGCCAGATTGAAAACAACACGTCTTCAAACTTAAAACAGTTACACAGCAACTACATTCTTTCCTTTTGTGCCTATACTTTGTTCGTTTTTTCTTCGTTGTCCGTTTCTTTTGTCTGTTGGTTTGATATTCTCAAGTGTTAATTGGAATAAATTTTTTAATCCAAAATAACTGTCTTTTCAAAGATGCTTCAGTCAAAATAAAATAAAATCAACAAAAAAAGATAAACTGCGACAATACTCTCAGGTAAACCGTTCTCAGGAAGAGAATAAAAGAAACAATCGATCAAAAACTGCACTTAAAAGCGGAGTTTTTTTCTCTTACGTTATCGATGTAACGTATCTTTTCTCGATGAACTCTTTGCACAATATCAATATCTCAACCAAAATTACAGATTTCTGTACTACTTCTGAAAGAAAATGGAATCAGAAGACTGCGAACAACTTGAATCCATTTTTAATGATTTATTAGAGCCCAAAAAAATCCATTTATATTAATATGGTGGTGCGTAAGCTTTGCAGCCTTAATGCAAATGTGTTATCACACAAAAACCAACATTCAAAATCAATTTTAATTGAGTGCATTTCATCTCTGAAAGTATAATGCGTATTCTTAATACAAAAAATCTAACACTAGTAGAAATTCCTTCAAATAATATACAAATGATGACATCTGGCAGACAATCAATAACAACCATACCTAACAATTGATACTTGTCCTTGTCCCACATTTGTATATCAATCACACACTAATTCAAACACAAAAAAAAAAGAAAAAAATTAGAAGGAACATAACAATGAAGCCGCCACTCAGCCCAGTTGTTATTGAATCTAAGTGCCACCACTTCTTATTGCATTAAGGATGGAAAAGCTCTCCTCCATTACATTTTTTTACATTCATAACACAATTGGAGATAATCTTTTTGTCCTAGATTAATAAAATAGCGATGAATGTTATTGTTTCATGCTGCTGTTGCTGTTGCTGTTGCTGCTGCTACAGAAACTACTCCCACGCACAATTTTAAAAGAAGCCTCTCTACACCGAAGCTCACACACACACAACCTTCAGGGACATTTCGGTGATAAGCTTTTAAGACCGCCAACAACGATACAGTGATTTCTTAAAACGAAACCGTTGAAAACAACCACAAGCGATTTTATTTCCACAAAACAATGAAATATGCAACAAAAAAATCCATGAAAAGGACAACTTACTGTTGGTCAACCGTAGCGAAGATACCCTTTTGTATTTGCGTATCGTATAACACTTTGGTGCTGCGACTATAATATAAACTTAACCATGAAAAGAGGCAAAGGGGACGCAAACTATGAATGTGGGATTATTTCCTCAAAATAAGAATTACAAAATATTCATTTTCTTCATAAAAAAAAATTTTGAAACACAAAATGCGCGCTCGGGAAGTCACTTAGGATAATTATGCAGCAAATACATTGAAAGTGTGGAATTCAAGACTAAAAAATTATACTCTTGATTGAAGGACTTTTTATTATTTTCTTGTTCCGTTGGCCACTTTAAATGTTTTTTTTTTTTTTTTTTTTTTTTAAGGAATAAGGTACAAATTGTTGGAAAAATTATTGAAGAAAATGGGCAGGATCATTAAAACTATTGCGAAAATTGTAATAATTATAGAAGTTCTAGAGGCGTGTTTTTGTTGTTTAAATGAAATATTTAATATTTATAATGATTGTGTGTAAGCAAACAATTTGCGAGCTTCTTCTCAAAAATTCAGTTCAATACAAATTGTGAATAGTCAAAAAAATAGTAAGCTGGAATTTTTCCAACGAAGTTTCTGATTTAAAGACGGTGTTCACATCGGACTCACTCCGCGCGACTCATATTGACATTTCTTTGTTTTATCTCACTCCACCTCATGATGAAAAAGAAATAGTCTAGTGAGGCAGGATTTTTTCAAAAAAATCAAAAAATTCTGCCTCACTTTCTCATATAGCAGGGTGGAGTGAGATAAAAGAAAGAGATGTCAAAATGAGTCGCGCGGAGTGAGTCCAATGTGAACACTGTCAAATGTTGCAAATGTCAGAAAAAGGATAGTTTGATCGGATAAGCTTTCGTCAGAATCAATTTTGTGAGTTGTCAGATAAATTTACACTCATTTTGATGTTTATAATTATTTCCAGTTTGTCGTATTATTATGCTTTTTAAGTGTAAAATACTTTGAGATTCAGTATGGATATTTTAAATAAAATGTTGTTTTCGTTTCAACACAAATAATTAGATGTAATGAAAATACAAATCGAAATGGAAACAATAATAAAAAAAAAGTATATTTAAGAGGGTACTTCTTACATATTAACGTACCCGCATGAAATAATATAGGGTCCGCCAAATAACTTCTTTTTTTTTGGAAATGGCGCAAAACATCGAGTGTGTAGCTTCGGCTGTGTGGCACGTAGCGCCGTCCTGTTGAAACCAAATGTTGCCAATATCCTCCTCTTCAATTTTTGTGAACAAAAATTCGTTCAACATGGCCCGATAACGATCGCCATTGACTTTAACGGCCACTCCGTGCTCATTTTCGAAAAATGGCTCAATTATGCCTCTGGACCAAAATCCGCACCAAACAGTGACTCGTTTTGAGTGTATCGGCTTTTCAATGCATGCGTGCGGGTTTTCTGTGCCCCAAATGCGACAATTTTGCTTGTTTACTACCCGCCAAGATCAAAATGAGCTTCATCTGAAAAGATGATTTTTTTGGCAAAATCGGCATCTTCTCTAAGTCGATCGCAGGCCCACTTAGCGAAGCGTATACACAACCATATTCGTTCAGCGGAAGCATAAAACTAATTATCTGTCAAATCAGACATGAGCTGAGTGTTACCATTCACGTAATAAGCACTAGTTGAAAAAAAACGTTAGATGGCGGACCCTTTACTACAGGCAACACTAACATTGAAATGTCATTTCATCTTATAATTTACGACTTTAAAGTTTTAAACATGGATTTCTGTGTATTAAATTTTAACCTTTATAGTTAATAGTATTGTAATAATCTACCTAGGTTCGATAATAAAACTTATTTCCTTTAAATAATAACTTCCACTTATTTACTTTTCAAAATAAACACACTTTATTTCACTTCAAACCGTTTTTATTATTCATTTATCTCAATAGTATGCAATTTAAAAATTTACTTCCGGATACACTTTTACTTTATACTTTACACTGTAACATTCAAAATTAATATGTGTCTACACGCTCAAACACGTCTCCTTATATAGGGAAGTAAATAGTTCTAGTCTTCACTAGTATACACTGGAATATTCGAGTATATCTCCTTCTAGAAGTTTCCTTTCCAGTCGCTGACAGATGGAACATTGGAATTGATACTCAGCTGAATCACAAGATGGCGCTGTGAACGGTTGAAGGTTTGATGTTTAGTTTTTCCGAGAGATGGCGCTGCAAACAGTAAGAGGATTTTGTCTTGTTTCAAATTCAAAGTAGTTGGGTAATTATAAAATCGTTACAGTATGTAATTTTTCTAAAATCTGGAGATTTTCGTTTAACTATTAATTGAATTTGATTTTTTGTAAGGCCCAATGTCTTTAACGAGAAAATGGCAGGACAAAAGTAAAAAAAAAATGTATATTTTTCTTTGATTTGTTTAATTTTATTGAACATTTAGAATGCAATACTCTTTTAAATATTTTCGTCAAATAATAACAAAATCGGTTAAACCATTAAAAAAAAATATGCACGAATTAATCGCATGAACTTGCACTTGTGGTTAAATACTGTATCTAACCCAACATTGAAGATGCATGATGTATATATTTCACAGCCAAAAGCACTAAAAAATTGTTTTTTTTTTGTTTATAAAAAAATGTTTTTGAAAATTTTTAAATGCATGCATTTAATAGAATACCTAATTCCATTATGTGAATTTTTTGAGAATAACCTGAAACGCAGTTTTTTATAATTGACTTGGTTATTGCAGGTACGAAATTTAATCAAAATTTTTAGAGCCATTTTTGAGAAAATTTGAAAAAAAAACAAAATGGCAGCCACCCATTCTAGATGAGCTATAAGAAAAATTCGAGATTTTTTCCCAAGGTGATCACTTTAAAATCATCAAGCCGTTTCCAAGATAAATAACTTATGGAACACACATAATAATATATTGCAAGGAAAATTGTCTAATTGATCCTGAAAGAGTCCGTTTTATTCACAAACTCTGAAACAAGTCGATATGGTTGATTTTATAAATCCCTCTTACTTAGTTCTTATTGTCAGATCAAAGATCTTAAATGAATGTCAGGCTACATTTATGAATACAAATTATTAACAACAGATGTTTCAAGATTAATAAGAAAAAGAAAAGATTTTTCATTTTTAAAAGAACAATCAAAATGCGTCTACAAATAAGTTTTGTAACTTTAAAAATTCTTAACGGTTGTCATTTATTCAGTCTGTTTTGCCAAATCACCATGGACAAATATTGCGTCCAACAACACGTGCAAATGATAAAATTGATTTATTAAAATGGGTGTTCTATTCGGGTGACGTTCCGCGGGATTCGCCCATTTTACGGTAGCCTTATTCGTCCCACCGAGAGGACTAATCGCATTGTCGTGAATAAATCTGAGTACACTGGTTGTTTATTAAACGATCAACCAACACCCGTACGTCGACAAAACGCAAGATCTTTCAAAAAAATCGCCGCTGTAGATGAGAGTTTTCAGGAGTATCCGAGGCAGTCGATTTCGCGTTGCCCACAAGAACTCGGCCTTTCGCAGACCACAACTTGGCAAATTTTAGGTCGTGACTTCAGCCTGCACCCGTACAAAACAAAATTCAACTAACCCAGGAGTTGAAGGTAAACGGCTAAATATTGTGTTGAAAATTTTGAGGATTATCCACATAAACCTTACTCTACAAGAAACTCCCTTAGAAGAAATTCAATGGTTTTAAATCAAATAATCTTGGTGGCTTATTCACGTCTGTTTTTCGACAAAATGATTCGAATATAAAACTTCTCTTTCAAAATATCGATTACTGTAGCATGTTGCCCCATCCACATCTTGTTAAAACAACATATTCTGCACACTGATATCTTCTAATTAACTCAAAAAAAAAAATCAAATCATCTCTTAATATTGAGCTCCATCAACATTAATTGCATTGCCATTATCATCTTTAAAAAAATTAGACCAATCACGCCACCAAACAATACAGTAACTTTTTTGGTTTTATTGGCTTTGGGCTTTAGCCCAAATGCTGCCATTTTCAAAATGAGCTTTATGGGTGAAGATAATTTCCTTTGAAAAAATCGATAGCCCACTAAGCAAATTGCCTACGTACCCTATGCTGGGTTAATTGGCTTCAATTCTTATGTTAACTGTATTTTTTTGTATTGCCCCAACACTAATATTAAGATCTTTGGGTAAAATATTCAATAAAGTTGTTGGTTTGATACTTCGGCTAACAGCTGCACTATTTCGCTTGAGCAACCATTAATTCTGATTTTCTGATCATGAACTGAACCATTTTCTCCAAATATAATCAATGATAAGTTTAATAGCACTGTTGGTCGGAGCATTTTCTCTACCGTATTTTGAACGAAATTTTCAACCAACTTCTGAAAAACTTTCACCAAATTTAAAATAATTTTTAATAATGAAAACACGTTGTTCGCTCGTGTAGCAATCCATTTTAACTAACCGAAATCTATTTACATACTTCATACCAGAAAAAAATAACCAGTTGTACCTGTAAAAAATGGCGAAAAATTTAAAAAGATACCTCAAACTTGAACACCGTTTAAAAATATCGGATAATTGAAAGATTGCAAGCAACTTGAAGCAATATTGATGGCAATAATCGACAAGGAAGTTCAAAATGAATTTTAATATTTTATTCTTTTTAGCTATACAATTCATACTTGAATTGTTTATAAAATAATTAATTGGATTCAAGATAGCTACTATTAACTTTTGAGTTGCTTAAGGCGAAGCTAGCTTCTTGCTTATAAACAACATATCTTCCCTTAACTTTAACTCAGGCCCGATTAACAGACCTTGCAACCATTTCAATTGAAGAACAAAAATCGATTGCACGAACTTGCAATTTTAATGTAGCCAGACATTGAAGACGAATGCAAATGGTATAGTCATGTAATAATTATTATCTTTAACAAGGAAATGTTAAAAAAAAAAGTAAAAAGTATGTACTAAAAAAATGTATTTGTTTAACTTTTGTTTGTTTAAAATTTTTAGTTCTTATTTTTCTTCTTTTTTGTATAAAACCTTTAACGCAGTTTTCCTATTATTTCTTTGTTAATTTTAAGTTCGAAGTTTTATTAAAATCATTAAAGGCGTTTTCGAGAAAATTTGAAAAAAAACAACAAAATTGTTGTATGGCAGCTATCTCTAGAAAATAATATAATAATGCTCTGTACCATGTTTGAAGCAAATTGTTTTAGCCATTTAGGCTTAAGCTCAAATTCCACAGAGGCACAGAGAGACAGAGGCACAGAGACACAGAGCCACAATTACATAGACGCACACACGCATAGACTGACGGGCGGTATGAAGAAAGATACTTTTTTTAGTACTTCTCGATTATCAGAGTGTTAGTTTTGATTAATACATCGATTTTGTATGTATACGAAACCATTCGCAGCATGTGACAACTTTTTTGCATATTTCGGGCGGTATCTCGGCCATAACTTGAGTAATGTTGGTTTTTAATGCGTCTAGAGTTCGGAGATTAGTCGCGTAAACACGATCTTTTGTGTAGCCTCACAGACAAAAATCTAACGGTGTCAAATCACTTGGCTAATTGACGTCGCCAAAACGTAAAATTACGTCACCAAGAAACTTCCCACGCAATAAAGCCATAATTAGTCTTGTTGTATGGTTTGTTGCTTCGTCTTTTTGGAACCATATATTGTCCAAGTCATGATCTTCAATCGCTGGCCAAAAAAAATCGGTTATCATTCGACGAATTGCTGCGAACGCTGGGAAGTCGATAACTTCGGATCATCAGCAACACTTGCACTTGCAGGAGCAATATTTTCGACTGAGCATGCATTACTATGATGCACAGGCCTTACAACATCAGTAACACTTCCACTCTATACAAATTTCTTCACAATTTTACCGATTGCTTGCGTATTCGGTCGGTTATGACGACCATAATCATCGCGTAATGCGCGAAAAGTGGTTACGTTTGAATCACCACTTATTTATAGTAAGTTTTAATAATTTTAACACGTTGTTCGATTGTTAAGAGATGCATTATCGTAAATGACAAACATTGACAGGTGTCAAATGCCAGCGCTACCAACTTGATACCACAAAATGAATGACCCTGTATAATAGACTCTAAAAGTATCTTAATGGAAATCAGTTTTTAATAGGTTTGTTGGCATTTTGAACCCATGTAATTAGTTGTTTTTCACATTTTTTTTTTTACGCGAGGATACTTCAAAGAATCTTAACATTCATCACCATTCAAAATAATAGTCAAATTGATTCTTGGAAAATTCTGAGTAATTCTTCTTCTAACGTTGTGAGTTCAGAAGAATTTGAAAACAATGTGATGCATTTGATATGGAAGAGAATTTTTTTGATTACAAATTTAAACATAAACTCAAAAATAGCAGTTTTAATATTATCATCTTTGAAAAATTACTTCAAAGAAATTTCTTTACACATTGCACACTCATGGTGAAAGTCAAAATCACGAGTTCTTGTAAAGATATGTATCATACTTAGTTCAAGATGTTATGAAATTTGATAGAAGCAATGAAAGTTCAATATTTTGTAGTAATTCGTTTGAAAAACTTCGTTTGTCTTCGGAAGCATTTCGAGAAATCTTTGATTAATTAAAGGGTTTTTCAACAGGGACGCTACAAAAGTAGAGCAACAGGGACAGCAAACGAGGCCATATTTCTTGCCGTTCTTTTGACATTTCTCTTCAATAAGGTTTGCCATTTCATGATGGAAAGATAAACGAGCCAAAAACGCGTCGAAATTATTAAAATTTACTACCGAAATTCGAAGTCAGTGGCCTCAACGTTAAGAGTGCTAAAAATCGAAAAATCATCGTTAGCGATGAGGCTTATTTCTGGCTGAATGGCTTCGTCAATAAACAAAATATGCGGTATTTGTCAGGCAGCAATCCACACGTACTCCATGAGTCATCATTGCATCCTGAAAAAATTATGGTTTGGTGTGGTTTTTGGGCCGGCGGCGTCATTGGGCCGTACTTCTTCCGTGATGATCAAGACCGGCACGTTACTGTGAATGGGGATCGCTACCGTTCAATGATAACCGAATATTTTTAGCCCCAATTGGATGATGTGGACTTGGAGGACATGTGGTTCCAACAGGACGGCGGCGCCACAATCCACATAGCGAATGTCACAATCAATTTATTGTAAACCAAGTTTGGAGAACGTGTTATCTCACGAAATGGTCCAGTAGCTTGGCCGCCTTGGTCGTGCAATTTGACGCCGTTAGACTATTTCCTGTGGGGCTACGTCAAGTCTATGGTCTATGCCAACAAGCCAGCGACGATTGATGAACTTCGTACGAATATCGAACATGAAACTTCAGCAGTATCGGCCGATTTATGCTTGAAAACCGTCGAAAATTGGGTTCAGCGTCTGGACTTCTGCAGGCGTGCCCGTGGTGGCCATGCAAAAGAAATCGAGTTTTATACATAATGGCATCAAACGTACTTTCACAGGAATAAAGAATTTCATTGATATCCAAAACCGTTTTTGTTTTATTTGAAAAAAAAAACTTTTGTAGCGCTCTTATTGAAAAACCCTGTATAAATGTACAAACATTTTTGGAATTACTGATGTTTAGTAAGTAGATATGCATTTTTACATGAGTTTGTTGAGAGGTTTTAAGGCGAGATAACGAGAGGACACGATTTAGACAATATTTTATTTTAAACATAAATTCCACATTGTCAAGCTCCAGTTTTTATAAATAAAATATGAGAATAGTTCTATGGTTTTTTGTATTTAATATTTAACTTGAAAAATGTCCAACCAATTCAGAAGTTTTGATTTGTATGTGTTAAATGTGTTATTGGTGTTATCTTAAGTACATTTTTAGTCAAGTTGTCAAGTTAGACCACTATTATAATAAGAGATATAAAACCAACTTAAATTTTCTAAAATACTTACTCTTAATATTTAACAATACATTGGCTATTCTTCTGTACCAAATTAAAATTGCCCGGTTTTTTCAGTTACAAAAAAAAATCATAATTAAAAAAAATTATGAAAACAAAAATATCAAAATATTCCGTATCTACCCTCTACATATTAAATTAACATAATAGTTTAATAAATTTGAGGAACCTTACTGTTTTGGCAAAATAAATATTCACATTTCACACAAACTGAACAAAAATATCCAACATCAATCCAATCTATTCCAAATTTCTGTCTGATTATTTAATCTGTCCATATGAAGCATACAATCCAACATTAGTACTGCTCAGGAAAAAAACAACCTTTTTCTGTCATTCAATCAATCACTCAATCTCCCTTCATCCATCGAAAATTAAAAGTAAAACTTCCTATCCTATTGACATTTGCCAATTTTCCAATCACAACTATATTTCCATTAAAAAAATTAAAATAATATTTAACGAGTTTTTAAGCCCAAACCATAAATGTACCCCTAATTCCACTCACCTCTGAACTATTCCATGCATGTGAATCATCCTCGTTTGTCACTCAAGTTATTTTCCTCCAAAAACATAAAATAAAATTACAACACCAATTGCCTTATTTTTGTAAAATGATGCACACGGCAAATTATAAATTTTATTTCGATTTCACACACATATATGAGCAATTATAATTACTACACCACTCGCACACATAGACCACCATCAAGCAAAGCAAAAGCCGCGCCAAAGGAACGGGGCACAATGAGTGTGATTTCAAAATGACGTATCACTCGACACACTTTTTAAATATTTTCCAAAAAAAAAATGAAAGAAACACGAAAGGATAATAGGATATTCTAAACTCAACGTATATATCCTTTTTGCCACCCACACTGCTCGCTCTCAACTTTTCCTCTTGATGGTTATACTTTAAAGGGTTGATTTCACAGAAACGTGTATTATCACCGTTAAACTCTTCAATATAGATAGATACTATTTTTAGGGTTTTCTTCGTCGATTCTGGGAAATGTTTTTTTTTCTTTTTTTTTTGCTAAACTGTATTTAACTCTCAACTGATGTCCTAGAGTTTGCTCCTTGAATCAATCCACTTGATAAAATCCTTGATCGGCAAGCAGATAAGAATTTTAGGAGAAAACAACTCCTCCTGTATGTGGATGTGAATGTGTGTGGGAAGCCACTTGATGCCACAGCAAAAGATTAACGTTGTTATCCTTAATAGTATCAGTGGTAGTAGAGCGTATGACATCAAAATTATTTTACTAACCGCACTTTAACTGACCCATTTATTGTATGCCAGCAACAGTACGCTCTTTAATGCGACAGGACAGACCGACGATGCGGGACAGTGATCAAGCACTAGAGAGTGACATCCTTGTATAACACACACTCACTCAATCACAGACAGTAAAACACACACACACACACACTCATATGAGAGTGCATTCAAAAAATTAAGGACAATTAGGTAATTTCAATATTTTCTCGAGTGAACTTTTGCTGGCATCGAACTGCTTGCTGTCTTCTTTTCTATCGAACATTCACAGCTTTTTTTTGCTAAATTCTAATTTCACACTGTTGTCGTTTTGTCCTTCAAGGACTCACAGAATCACTGTATTATTCACTTCTTTATAAGCGAAGTGAAGATTATCCACTGTTTTACATAATTTTTCACTTAAATTCCTTTCGACTCATTTGGAAAATGTGATGTGACCCGTTTTCCACAGTCTTTTTTTTTTCACTGTGATTTTGATTTGATGTGTGTTGGATTTTTTTGCATTCGTTCGTTCAACCGTGACACCTTTTTTCCGAGTGGTACGAAGCTATAACGGAGAGGATGCTCGAAGTGAAGAAAAAGACATTATATTTGACGAAAAGATATTGCTGTGATAACGCAGGATGAAAAATGATGCGAAAGGACTCAGTTAGACGATTATGAAATGATGGATGTGCGAATTTTACTTTTTCTATGTATTCGTTTTTTTTTTCTTTTTTCTTTTTTCTTTTTTCTTTATAATATTTCTTGTTTTTGTTGTTGTTTTGCTGTTTTTTTTTTTTTTTTTTTTTGCACGCACCGTGAATTTGGAATAAAAATAATGACAAAATGGAGAGGAAAGTTACTTTTATTATGCGCGTGGATGAGTAAGTGAGATTTTTTTCCGTCTGGAGGATGTCGGATGCTGTAGAGAAATGTATGTTATGGAGTTTAGATTTTAGTGAAGAGCTTTATGCCAATTAGGATTCGGCGCAATGAGATGAGAGTGAAAGGCAAGAGCTTTTATAGGATCTCATGCGACATCTATGTGTGGGGATTTCGACGATTTAACCCACTTAATATTTTGTTTTTATTCTTTTTATTTTAAAATAGTTTCATTTCAATATATAGCTGGTGATGTTTTTCCCTTAAGAATGCAGGTGAAAAAATAATAAAATAAATTTGCTTTTGAAAAAAAAATATCACGTATACGTCACAGTGAACAAATTCTTATTTCTTTGTTTGTCGGATAAAATAAAATGCACGTATGATTTATGATTGAAATCTTTAGAATAGTTAATAAATATTTATGTTTGTATTTGTACATTATACGTATATCTTTATATAATAAAGAAAAAACGTTGAAAAGTTAATGATAAAAGTGACAGCCAGATACAAAAAACTGACACTCTTTGACCCTTACATTGAGCAGATGGTGCGTCAAGTGGGTCTGGAAGGAAACTAACACAATTTTATACGGACCTTATTTTACATGAGATAGCAATGAAGTGAGTTTGTATTAATGTCGCAAATGTCAAAACGACACGAGTGCTCTCTAAGTTTCAAACATTGAACCAGATAATTGTTTTTTTCCCAGTCAGTCTGTAGTTTTATTTTCTTGATTCCAAATTAATTTTAACTGCCTCAAATTGTTGCATTGTTAACTCAAAAATTGCATTTTTTTAACTTTGTGATTGACGCGATGCTACGCACGTTATGAAGAAAAGTTTCATGCGAATAATATATCATGCAAGAAAAGTTTCATGCGAGATATTTATCACGCAAGAAAAGTAGCATGCAAGAAAAGAGAGAAATATATCATGCGTTGAAAGTTTCATGCGAGAAATATATCATGCAAGTAAAGTTTCATGAGAGAAATAATATATTATGCAACAATATATGCTTTATATTTGGTACATAGCATTAATGTTATTCCCTAGATAAAAATTTGTATTTTTTTAAACTCATTTAGAACGGGAAGCCATTTTTTAATTTTTCTCGAAAATGAATGTTTGGATTTTAACTAAATATCGTATCTTTAATTGTTGATAAAATTCTGTTATGTTTGGGTCATTGCAAAAAGCTACGTTATTTGCCTACTAATTTCTCGATGACGATATTACTAATTTAAATGAGATATTTTACATGGAAAAACAACCTTGCCAAATCAAAAAAAAAAATTGTCTAGATTTAACTCGTAGAGTAACTTGCTAGATAAAATAAAAACAAAATTAATATTTAAAATTTGTCTGCAATTTTTGCATTAAAACTTCATTAGCTGTCATAGATGCCATTTTAAGTTCACAATTATTTAGGTCCAGTTAGTGCGTTATTAAAGTTCAACCCAAGTTAACTCATCAAATTTAATGAGTTAACTCAGAATTAACTGAACAAATACTTTTGATGTTTTATCCACCGAGTTTGTTTAGTTGCTCCGCATGCATTCTCCACAGAAGAATCTGAATTCTCAGTTTATTGTGAGTTAATTTACTTCTTAAGCTAGCTAAATCTGCTTTAACTCAGCACTGAAAAGTTAGGCCTTAATGTCTATTTGTTAGTAAAATCAATTTTGTTATATTTTTTACTTAAACCAAATTTAGTTTTTCATTTTCATTATTATTATAATACAAAATATTTAAATCAAAATATAGACTATCCCCATGGGAAAAGTTTTCACAGAGCTTAAAATTGGTGCATTTTAAGTAAAATTTCATCAATCTGACATCTGCAAAAAAAGTTATTAAAGACTAACTGTCAAAAATATCAGTTTTTAGTTTGTAGGTTATGTGATATTCTACAAAATGAATAATAACATTTATTTTCTTGGAGTAATCATTAGAAAATATTTGGATTTTATTGAACGTCAAAGGTTAAAATGTTGAGTTCGGATTCCTCAATCGTAACCCGCTTAACCAAGTAGACTTCGGAGTAGACATAATCTGCGCTCTCAATTAACTGGTTCATAGTTTGAAATTATTGGTTTATAACATTAAGGATAGTAAACTTTCAACAGACCGAAATGCTAGAGACTAACTAAAATTTACAGATAATGATAGCGGATAATGTAACTACCGAAAATCCAAATTATTCAAATTACCAAACTGTCTAGCGACAAGCAAATGCTGAATAACTGAGAGTCTTTACTGTATTATTTTAATATTTTAATTTATTTTTTCAAACTTGATTTATTTATTTTCAAACTTAATTGATTATGTAGTCTGCTATTACACGATGACTTTTGAGTCGTGACTCTTCTTCGAATTCTTCTTTAAAATTTCGTCGTGTGAGTTGTGCGCTATTACACCATCACTTTTGTGTCATAACTCAAATTCGACAATCCTATGTTATTTTTTTTTTTCGGTAATGAAATTCTCGTGGCAACCAAACAAACTAACGGGTGATTTTTTAAGAGGTTTAGAACTTTTTTTAAAAAAAAAACACAAAAAATTCGAAAAAATGAATAAAATATTTATTTGAATCGATAGTTTGAATCTTGCAATTTAATGTTTAAAGATAATTTCATGCAAATGTTGACCGCGGCTGCGTCTCAGGTAGCCCATCCGCTGAGTCCAATTTTGGCATACTCTTTCACACATATCGGCCGGTATCTCACGAATGAATGCATGGATGTTGGCTTCCAGTGCGTCAATCGAAGCGGGCTTGTCCCTATAGACATTAGCCTTGACATACCCCCACAAAAAATAATCTAATGGTGTCAAATCGCACGATCTAGGCGGCCAATTGACCGGCCCGAAACGTGAAATTAACTGTTCACCAAACTCGCCTCGCAATTGCGCCATTGTTTCGCGTGCTGTGTGGCATGTGGCACCGTCTTGTTGAAACCACATATCATGCAAGTCAAGAACTTCCATTTCGGGCAAAAAAAAGTTTGTTATCATCGCTCGGTAGCGCTCACCATTGACAGTAACGCTGCGATTCGCATCATCTTTGAAGAAATAGGCCCAATAATGCCGCCGGCCCATAAACCGCACCAAACAGTGGCTTTTTCGGGATGCATTGGTAGCTGTTGCAATGCTTCTGGCTGATCTTCACTCCAAATGCGGCAATTTTGCTTATTTACGTACCCATTCAACCAAAAATGAGCCTCATCGCTGAACACAAGCAGCGCGCGATGAACATTTCGAACCGAGCACAAATTTTGATAGTAAAATTCAATAATTTGCAAGCGTTGTTCATTTGTAAGACGATCCATGGTTAAATTGCAAACCAAACTGAAGCTGTTTGACAGTGACACAAGGTACTAAACACACGTCAGCTGTCAAAACCAGTGTTGCCAAAACCAAACCAGCTTAAAAATCACCCGTTACAATCATAAATGAAACGATTTTGTTCCAGCATATAAATTCTCTATGCAACATACAGCTAAAGGTACATGTGCGCTCCACAAATAACGAAAATGAATAAAACAATTTGCTGACATAACAAACAAGAAATAAAATTATGTCAAAAATAAGTCGCAGAAATTTGGCCCACGACTCATAGGGCAGTTTGTTTTCCGTCTCAATTTTTTTTCTTTTCTATTGCACTCATTATGTTAGAAAAGAGAGTTCGAAAGTCGTCGTTTAATAACAGACTAATTATTTAAAATTAAGTTATTTTGTTAGGTCACATTTTTGTTCAATGTTATAACTTAGAAAAATAAGTAGATATCCTATTACCTATTCCACAACATAATCGTCCTCAACACAAAATGTCCTTGAAATCTATTCAGCCATTTGAGCGTGATTAAATAAAAAAATCCAAAGAAACGAACTTTCACAGATTGATTAAAAAAATATATATCTTTAAAGTTTACCCATTGTTTAACAGTTATTTCTATTGTCGTAACTCCTAACCAGAATCCTTGGAAATAATCAATTTCTATTTACTCCTTGGAGTAATTGGTTTTTGCGTTGGACTGTAACTTTGGAGTCCTGAAGATCGGATCTCAGCTTATTCCACAAAAAAAAAATGAAAAAAGCATCTTATCCGTTTTGATTCATTAGAAAATTGTAGGCCCTGCTGACTAACGAAACAATACGCACACAGGAATAATTTAAAGTTGTTAGTCACAAGGCTAGTAACTGGTTCTCCAGGTAGGTAGAAATGGCAGCCCACGAGCAGACTAGCTCGCTGACCTTAATTAGCGAAAAAAAGCGCCGTTTTGATACCATTACTCGTTTAAAAATATGGATGAGAAATGGCTTTGTGGGAATGCCCTATGGTGGAAACACAATACTAAAGCCCCAAGCCAGCCAGCTAAATGCCGAAATTCTTCTCAAACCCATTTCGTCACGTTTAGAAAAGAGATCTTGCTTCTCCAAGAGCTATCGCAGTGCCAATTTATTTTTTGTTTAATTTATGTATTTACTGCTGAAATTTATTTCTTTTAACTTAAAAACCTACACAAATAAATATCCATATTTAAAATAAACACTGAAATACAAATATCAATAAAGTGCTCCCTTCAAAAGAAACATCCTTAAAAGTTTAGAATTCTAAGTAAACAAGTGTCGGTTTGAAAAAATGGAAGGAACAACTTGAAGGAGAAATGCTTTGGAAAAATGTACTTTTATTTGTATTCTTTACTCAGCTAAACATAACTTTAACAATTTTGTCAGATTGTATATTTACCTAATTAATTATTACTCCAGAATAAGACTTTAAAACTATCCTTCTCAATCACTGTTTAACGATGTTAGTGAAATTAACCCTTTAACAAGGACTATCAAAACTATTTACAACAAAGTAATATCCATTCTGCAGTAAGACTTTTATCAACATAAAACTTTTTTCGCGAAATACTCCACCCTTCCAAAAAAAAAAAAAAAACAACCTCCATTATAAAGTTAACATCTCATTTGCATATATATATGCAAATTTGTTTTTACAGCAAAACTTACATCAACATAATAATCAAGTTGTGATTTTGTCAAAATTAAAAAGTCAAATATTTGAGTTCACTGATTCTTCGTTCGCAAAAACAGCACGACAACATTTTTGTATTCTTCTTACATCAAATATTTAGAATTGATATTAAATAAATGAACACACAATCAGTAGATACGTATGTTTATCCTTTTTTCATAGTCCTTAAACAAAAAAAAAATAAATAAAATTTAAATTCAATTCACACAATATAGGAATGCAATTGAAGTGGATAGATCATAATATTTACTAAGAGGTATATTTGCTCCTCAAGAAAATGCTTTCAGTTTTCAATGTTGATGCCGCGAAGGGTAAACTACGAGGACAATAGCTCTACACTCATCGTCATATGGAAATAGAAATCCAGAAAACGTTTCCCAGAGGAAAGTAAACACCGACGTTGAATATGAATAGTCTGGGAGGTATAGTGCTCCAATTTATTCAAGTACTGTATTTTTTTTTTTTGTTTTTGCCTAACCTGACTTTTTAACCAATTCAAATTTGTATACCTCAGCCTTCACACACCACTGTAATTGCGTCAATTTTTAAGTTTCACACGCCAAATTGATCTTCCCTTAGGCCAAATTTGCAAACATTATTTTAATTTTCAATTCTTTTTAGAGTGACCTACATGCACTCTACCTACTGTCTGACTCTTTCGTGGGATTGTGTTTTCTTCAAATGGAGAATTTTGTAAATCAAAAAATGTTGCTACCTCTCAGACTATATGAAGCAAGAGAGATCTACGAAATATAAATAGAATGAGCAAAAAAGTGCGTAAGCACTTTAAAGTATTTTCCATTTTGTCCACTTCATTGCATACCCTTAGGGTGTAATATCATTGTCAACTCTTTCTCTCTTAACTATTGTATTTGATGCGTTTTCTTTTTTGTGGGATACTTGAAACTATATAGCACTTTCATATAAATATATTGTATGATGTTCTTGGAAACTTTATACGGCTGCTAACAGGCCTTTTTATAAATTTGAAAGTATGTAAATATATTTTTTGTTTCAAACACAAAAGAGCATTATAAAAATGCGTATTGGTTTTGTGTTTCTCTCTAATTTCAATACCAATGAAGTCAAAAACTATATTGTCTAAGCTGAACTTGTGCTGGGCTATTCATAAAATTTGAACATCTCATCCTTAGCGCTCCCTGAGATAGGGGACTTCTCCTAAAACCGCGTAACTAGACTCACTGCGTGACAGATCATCAAAATTACTCTTTTAAATACAAGGGATAAAATACAAATTTTATTTTTTCTATTTTAGGGGGCGTGGTGTCAGCCTATTTTTACTGAACTTTTGTAAGACCGTTGATAGAAATTGGTGAAATGGTACGGCTTTTAATGCATGCAGAGGCGAAATTTAACATTTTGATTTTTACTCCAATTTTTAGCATCCATTCACTTTCTCAGAATTCTTATTGATATTGAATCATATGTATTTATTTTGTTGCAGCCAACCTTACATAGCTTTGTCTAGAGTAAAAACTCTTAATGGTTTGTATTTAATATAAAATATTGTAAACATTTTTAAGAAAATTGGTACGCCAATTTAAAGTATCGGGTTTTTCAATAAGACAAAAACGGTTTTGGATATCAATGAAATTCTTTATTCCTGTGAAAGTACGTTTGATACCATTATGTATGGAATGCGATTTCTTTTGCATGGCCACAACGGGCACGCTTGCAGAAGTCCAGACGCTGAACCCAATTTTCGACGGTTTTCAAGCATAAATCTGCTGCAATTTCACGTTCGATATTCGTACGAAGTTCATCAATCGTCGCTGGCTTGTTGGCATAGACCATAGACTTGACGTAGCCCCACAGGAAATAGTCTAACGGCGTCAAATTGCACGACCAAGCCGGCCAAGCTACTGGACCATTTCGTGAGATAACACGTTCTCCAAACTTGGTTTCCAATAAATTGATTGTGACATTCGCTGTGTGGCTTGTGGGGCCGCCCTGTTGGAACCACATGTCCTCCAAGTCCACATCATCCAATTGGGGCTAAAAATATTCGGTTATCATTGAACGGTAGCGATCCCCATTCACAGTAACGTGCCGGTCTTGATCATCACGGAAGAAGTACAGCCCAATGACGCCGCCGGCCCATAAACCACACCAAAACGTAATTTGTTCGGGATGAAATGATGACTCATGGAGTACGTGTGGATTGCTGCCTGACCAATACCGCATATTTTGTTTATTGACGAAGCCATTCAGCCAGAAATGAGCCTCATCGCTGAAGATGATTTTTCGATTTTTAGCACTCTTAACGTTGAGGCCACTGACTTCGAATTTCGGTAGTAAATTTTAATAATTTCGACGCGTTGTTGGCTCGTATATCTTTCCATCATGAAATGACAAACCTTACTGAAGAGAAATGTCGAAAGAACGGCAAGAAATATGGCGTCGTTTGCTGTCCCTGTTGCTCTACTCTTGTAGCGTCCCTGTTGAAAAACCCTTGAAATTGAAAAATTACAATTTTTTTTTGAAAATTCAATAATTTGAAAACGGGTATAAGATTTTTTGTGAAATTTATTAATTGTATACTCCACATTAGTAAATACTTCAAATTGACATATTAATTTTTTTTTACTTAAAAAAAAAATATATAATAACAATAATTTTGTTAAAAGTTATGGTATTCAATATTATTTAAAGTTTCTGTATTAAGAAATCAGTTTAAATCGGTTAATCAGACAGTGAGATAGTCAAAAAAAAAAAACGTTCTATGAGAGGTAGGTACTGTTAATAATAGTAAAATATGAAATTTTATAATTTTAAATGGTAGATCGTTGTCGAAAGACAAAAAATGTTTAATAAAATTATCGTAAGAGTCAATTTTGAGCAAAAAATGATCTTCCTTAACGATTTTAAAACATTTTTGTGGGAGGTAACTACCATTATTTTTGTTATAACAATAATTTTTGTTCAAAATATTCTAAATAATATCAAAAAAAAAAACTACTTTTTGCCAAGTTTAATAAAAATGGCCCGAGTTGTTTCTGACATATTTTTTTTTGAAAATTTTGGTACACAATTTTATTTAAAACATATCAATCAGACTTTATAAAAAATTGAATTAAAATCAGTTGAACCGAAAAAAGCGAAAATCAAAAAATTATTCTCGTGGCCATAAATAACCATTTACCTTTTTAAATTTACTGATTTTTTTAATCTGTGGAGCTGTTTTTAAGAAAAATAAGATTTTCCCTTTTGGACAAAAAAAAATTGAATGACAGGTACCATTTTTTTGGTCCTAAAAAAAAATTTTAAAATGTGTCGGGTACCAAGTTTTAAAAAAAATCTATCATTCCGTTTAGGCTGTAGCCGAACAGAAAGACAGGCGTTTTTAACGAACTTTTTTCATCTTCCCTATCATCGTGATGTCAAATTTGATCAAAATCGAGTTTGATTTATTTAGAATCCATAACTTGGCATAGTTCCTATGTTTATATCGCAAGTAAAAGTAGACGTTGTAAGTTGGGTCAAAAAAGAATCGTATGCGATTCCCCCTCCGCTAAGGTGGGAGGGGCAATGTTTTAAGAAATCGACTTAAAATACAATGACAACTCTGCAATTAAATCCAAATCTATTCTTTAATTTTATTTTTAATTCAAATTGTTTTAGGAAAAAGGTTTTGAATATTTAATTTTCAAACTCAAAATTTCGAAAAAAACAAGATGCAGACCATACCTACCTTTAGTATCTACACACACAAACATCTATGGAGCTTTTTGGAACCGCTTCCGAGATAAGTAACCTCTTTCATTACAATAATAATTTTCGCAGCTAAAAACATTGTACGAGTGCCAGGACTCACGGTTAATATGTGTAAACATCAACGTTTGTCCAAGCGCAGTTTTGAGGTTCCATATTTGAATCGGCATCCATATACGTTGACTACGTGCACGGATCCAAAACGGACCAGTTTGCTTGAAGGGGATCTTCAGATTTGTGTCACTGAACGTACCCAATATCCTACTTTCTAGATTTTCATGACTTTACGTCCTACACCGTAAAATGTGACCTCGTAACGTAGCACAGAGGAAGTTCCACGTTTATATTTCACTGTACCGCCAGCATAGATGTTTACAAATCAAAAAATATTTTAATTTCCATCTACTTATAGGAAATAACATAAAAGTATGAATTACCAATTTTGAAGAAAATCGCTTCAGTGATTTAGACTGCAGGTCAAGGTACCCGACTGAGGTAGTGGAGGATTCTGCCGCACATCAGGAAAGGATAGAAAGATTTTATCTAGCGTTTTAATATAAAAAAAAATACTAACCAAATTGACATGCCCCGCCCGGCCGTAAATAAATAGTTTTGATAATTATATTCAACTCATGATCTACTCAATTGATAACAGTAATGATGTCCTTCTAATTATCCTATGAATTATCAAGCTTAATTATGTTTATAATATCATCAATACTTAATAGTTAGACTAATATTTAGTTCAGTAACCTTGTCGCCTTATATGAGGGGGAAGACCTTTATTTTGTATGATGTTGGCTCAATGAATAGTCTATGATTACAGTTTGGAGATTCTAAATCTAAGACATACGTTGTCTGCCTTAAAAAAAAAAAAAAAACATATTTTTGTCGGCGCTGATTGGTCGTAGAGCAGTTTTTTTTTTGTTTATCTTATAGGTAAAATTATTCTCTTCAACTTTTGTTTTAAAAACTTTTGGCAACTCTTTAAAATTAATAGCTTTTGTCGAAAACCTTTCAATGTTTTGAGTTAAAAACGGTTTTAAGGTTTATCTCGGCCAATGTTATACGGAACAAAGAGAAAGAGTTTTTCAATAGAAACGACAATGAGTTACTTGAATCTCTAACTACAGGTACAGCTCAGCAACTTTCTGAAATCGTAAAGAAAAATAAATTTCAATCAACGAATGAATTGATGAAATAAATTCCTTAATTCAGCGAATAAATTCGTTAATAGGCTTTACGATGAGTTATGAAATAATTTTACTCAATCAATGAAAATGAATTGCTTGGTATACAGCTTCATAATTGGATGAACAACTATTCATTGAGCTAACGTATTCCATCATATCGGCCGAATTTTAAATTAATAACGCCATTAAAATTGTTCAACTTTTCCTCAATCGATGGAGTATAAAAACGATGAATCTAACGATATCCAATCATGTGTCAACTTTTTGCAAAATTAGCTAAGTCATCTTACAATAATGATTTTATAGAAGTCGTTAATATTATGTATTCAAATATTGATCCACTGATCAACTTTGATTCCTTCCCCACGTTTATCTGTGAAAGAAGTTTTAGCTACTTTATGCGAACTTGACGTTTCCAAAAAAAAGCAGGATATGACAAAATACACCCTCTGCTGTTATCAAAATGCTCTTCCGCGATTTTTGTCTAGCCCTAACTCTTCTTTAAAAAAAATATCTCTTAGCGGTTGAGTTTGTAGAAGAATGGAAAACACAATTTATTAATCCGATTTACAAAAGTGGTTCTAAGCATTTAATTAAAAATTATAGACCCATCTCAAAGCTTTTATGTATACCAAAGCTTCTGAAAAAGGTTATAACTGATCTATTTAATTTTTCTGTTGTGATAGCTCGTTTCTCAATTGGTTAAACTCGTAGCTTTCTAACAGAAAGCAAATTGTAGTGATAAGTGGACATTTTTCAAGTCCTATTGATGTGGACTCAGGTCATCCTCAAGAGTCAATTGGGCCTATTGCTCTTCCTTTTATTTACTAATGATTTACCTTCAGTTTTAACAAACGCTCTTATAAAATTGTATATCAGTGAGAGAATACTGCGAAACAAATGTGTACTCTTGTGTTGGATTGTCCCTACTCACAGACTATGGACTAAATGAGCCAATTTCGCGTTCATTACCATTGTGCAATTCGGTTTGCAATGAAATCGACTGAATTGAAACTGAAATTGAAATTGAAAAAAAAAATGGTAAATGTTATGTACATAGGTCTAAAGTTGTAGTTCAACTTAATTAATTTTATAATTTAAACCATATAAATTTTAAAGCAATCAGGGACCTATTTCACCAAACACTTTTCACTTTGCAACTTTTCACTTTTACTTTGCAAATTTCCTTTCACCAAACGCAAATATACAAAGAGGAAATTATTGGAATAATAAGTCGAAAAGTTTTCCTCTTTGCAAAATACGTTTCACCAAACGCAAATTTGCAAAGTGAAAAGTTTTCTTAGTTTGCAAAGTATTTGTTCATTTCGTTTCACCAAACAAACAAACTTTGCAAATTTGATTCAGAATTTTGAAAAGCTTTTCAGTAATATGCAAAGAGAAATTTTTATTTGCAAATAAGTGTTTGTTTTGAAAAGTTGAAATAATAATACACAAATGAACCGTTTTGAAGAATTTTTGGAAAATGAAGAAGTTAATAAGGGTAGTGAAAATAATTTTTTGACGAAAGAGAGTTTTCGATTTAAACAACCATCGAATTTGTTTTGTCTAAAATTGGACATACATTTTAATTCAACAGTCAAAGGAATATGTGTTAGCGTCATTTGCAACAAATTTTGAGTACACTACATTGGGCTGAGAATGGAACCCAATATCACGGTGTTGCATCTATGCGCAAAATAAGCAAAGCTACCGTCTGTAGAGTAGTTCATTGAGTGTCGAATGTAATCATAGTAGATGAATTTCTCCCAAACACCATTTGCTGGACACAAAATTCTTTAGAAATAGCATGAAACGAAAAACCGATGTTTATTTTAAAACGCGATTTACGGCTAAACTAACATCTTCAAACGTGATTTTTGACTGAACTAAGCATCGTAGGGGATTGAGAATTGTATATTCGTGATCTAGGGAGTGCCACCTTTCAATCAACGTATTGCATGAAACGAAAAAAACAATGTTTATTTTTAAACGCGATTTGCTTTGCGACTTTGCAAAATACGAATTCAAATGCAAAGTTCTATTTTAAATTGATGAAACACTTTTACTTTTCACTTTTCAAAAATAGTCTAATAAATTGAAAAGTGGAAAGTCTTTTCCCTTTGCAAATTTTGTGAAACTTTTCGCACTTTTACTTTGCAGGAAATTATTTTTTTGCAAAGTTGCAAACTGAAAAGTGAAAAGTGTTTGGTGAAATAGGCCCCAGCAGATATATTATCCATTGATGAAAATAAATAAATAAATAATAAATAATAATAGATTTGGTTCAGTGAACATTTTCAAAAAAAAAACAATTTTTTATTAAACAGCACCAAACTTCCAGTTTTACCAATTATGTACTGCTAAGTAAGTTTTGTTTCTACATTTTAAGTAAATTTAATAAATTATTGAATGTTCGATAACAGTACTTTATAATTTATTTTATGCAGCCGTACAGTTGTTATATCCATCTTACAGTAAATTTTATATCATAAAAAAAGTTTTTATTAAGACCTGTTTGACCTGAAATGCATCATTTTTTGGATAGTAAATTTTTGAACGGCATTTAATAACGTATTTAAATTTAATCTTTATTTCAATATCAACAAGCAATTAAGATATTTTTAATTATAACAAAAAGTTAAAAACAATCATTTATTTTATCGATTAAAACAACAACAAAAAATCACGTTGATTTTGAACTAAATGCATTTCCTTTGCTACAACAACTGATGGAAGTCTTGACTTCTCTGTGTCTTGGTCTTGAGTTTACCATGGGAAGTCCTTTTTATACATGCCATATGCAAGCCAATACAATAAATTAAAAAGTATAAATGAAGCTGGAAATGCAATACGCGCCACTTGGTCAATCAGAGACACACTGTTCATATGGCGAGCACCTGCATAGATAATAAGGTCCAATTATATGATTTGATTAAATTCTTACATAAGCTTTAAACGTAAGATATACCTTTGACAGTTGCATCTCTTTCACGTTGTTTTCGAAATTTATCATCTCCAATGAAACACAGCCAAACTTGTTTGCATTTCGAAGTGACTGGTGGTTCGGTTTGAGTTGTTCTCTCCATTGTAGAGGCATATGATGAGGGGGCTTGAAAGATAAGTGTTGGATCCTAGAAATATATTCCACATTCTCATTAATTAAAATTTAAAAGCTTTAATTTTGTTGTTCTAACATTGTATATTGGACAAATCATTGAGTTCCGTTTGCGAAATGTTCCCGAAACAGATTGTGGTGATCCTCTAACGGACTCTGTGCTTTTGTGCTCGGACGTTATGACTCCGTCGGATTCTTCAGCCATTTCATCGACATCTTCCCATTCATCTTCACTGGCGGGAATCTCACCACTTCCGGTCTAAATTAATTGACATTTTTTATTTTTTATTTTGGAATAAAAAGAGCAGCAAACCTTAGTAAAATAGTGAACTCCTGCAAACTCAAGCAAAGTTGCAATGCAATATAAGAAACTCATCAATAAAAACCAATCCAAAGCTGTGGCATATTTGACCTTTGGCAAATCAGTTCGAGAATCCAGACTGATGGTGGACAAAGTTAGCACAGCAGTGATACACAGCCCAACACGGTCACTTGTTGCCTCACGATGTATCCAAAAGGACACCCAGGATAAGACCACAATCAAAATGCATGGCACGTAAACCTATAGAATAGAAATGAATATATAGTATTATTTGGCTGACAAAATTGTATCTTTAATGATTCTATTTTTGCTTTAAGTGAACTAAAGCTTTTATGGTGTTGCGTATGTGGCTTTGCAACTAATGATGAGGTTTGAGAAGCGCGATATAGGTTCAATATGTTTAGTTATATAGGTTTACCTGAATTAGAAAGTATCCTGTGTGTCTTTTTAGATTGAATGCCACAAGAAGAACAGAAAATTCACCTTCTCTCCGTTCATATGTTGAATTCCTGTGAGACATGCTTATCAAGTCAAATTGATTCAATGTCATACCAGGAACGAAATTTACTGCGTCATCACTGTACCATTCGTAAACCAATTGGCGTGATGTATATCCATCTTGAATTAAATAAAGCATAAGTGAAGAAATATCGCACACATAAAATTTATTTTTATTTACTAAAACATACTCGAATGTCTTGAATTTACTATCACCAGTTTCGCTGCTGGTTTTAATTCGTACTGCAGAAAATTTATTAAAAAAAAAAATATAAAAATGTCTAAGATTTTGTTCAATAATCAACTTAGCTTTCCAAAGTTAAATTAATTATTTTGTAAATTACTCATCTTTATTTTTTTTGTTTTAATATATAAAACAAAGTCGTTTTAGTTACACCACTTATAACTCAAGAACGGCTAGACCGATTTGAATGATCTTTGATTTGTTGGATTCGTCTCTGCCCCGAATAGCAGATTAACTATAAAAATATCAGAAAAACTGTCTTTGTAGGGAGAAATAGGTTAAATGAAAAAGACATATCCGCTTAAAAAAATTCTACCTTAATTTGAAAGATTATTTTTAGGAAAAGTCTTGAAGGATTTTTTTTTTAATTTGCAATTTGTACGGTGAAATGGGGTGAAAATAAAAAATTGCCTGATTTAAGAATTTTTTTTTTATTTGAAAGGTTTTTTTTATGAAATGGCTTTAGGGATATTCTTTTTAATTTTTTTTTGAGGGTGAAATGGGGTGACAATAATAAAAATTATCCGATTTAGGAAATTCTTTTTTTTTTGTTTAAAAAGGTTTTTTTTAGGAAATGACTTTAGGGATATTCTTTTTCAAATCTTATTATTTGTAGGGTGAAATGGGGTTAAAATAAAAAATGATCCGATTTGAGAAATTCTTTTTTTGTTTGGAAGGTTATTTTTAGTGGATGGCTTTAGGAATTTTGTTTTTAAAAAATTAGTATTTAAAGGGTGAAAGGGTGTAAAAATGAAAGGTATTATCCAATTTAAAAAATTCTGTTTGTGTTGAAAAGGTTACTTTTAAAAATTTGTTATGCAGGTATAGAGTGAAATGGGATAAATACAAAAAATTGTTTTTGATTACAAAAATTCTTTCTGCGTTGGGAAAGTAATAAAGGTTGGACTTAGATGATCATATTTTAATGAATTTCGCCTTTCATAACGTGAAGTTGATTATAACCCATAAAGTAGTATTCGATAACAAAAACTAGCTTAAACATCTTAATTTACTTATATTTTCTTTTATAATTTTTATGCGATGCTTAGGTTTGTCTACCCGTGAGAAGCCGGGGGCGGGTCAGCTAGTTATAAATATTTTTCAATATTGAGAAAAACATACACTATTTAACCTTTATTATTTATGACTTCTTATAACACTCTTAAGTCTATAAATTGCATATTCTTCTTTGATATTTTAGTTTAATTTAAATATTGCATCGCTTGCAAAGAGAATCAAAAATGCAACATTTGTATGTTTAGGTTTGGTAGAATATGACTCTTAAATTAGCTATTTTGTTCATTTTTCTCTTGTCATTTGTTCAATTTGATGTGCTAGATATTATAAGAATAACTGCTCACAATTAGGGAATTATGGGCTTAAGGCCGATTATCTAATTCTACATGCATTGACCCAGTAAACAATACAACTTCAAACTGACACATTCAATACTACTAGGACTATACAAATCATAAGAACTTCTTAGTCACAATTTGCAACGATAATGCAATCAAGTGATATAATTACAACCTATCTCACTAATATAATGGTTTTCAGCTGATATGGTGTCCCACAAGGTGGCCTTTATAGTCCACTGGTTTTTATTTCGACAATTAACGCCTTTCAATGAAGGAAGAACTCTTTTTTATAGGTATTAATTCATGATGTTCTTGATACAAAAATCTGCAAAATTAATGTTATGAATTAGTGCATGTGTGTCTACTTCACAGTGGTAACGGTAAGATGTTCATTGGATAAAATCGAATGCGATTGATGTTGCAAAACTTCGAAACAATATACTGTAATTTTCTAACTATAGGTTCGTTAATGAAACTTATTTCTTAATATTATACTTATTTAATTAATGACTTCCCCTTATCCCCTTTACAAAATAAACAGAAGTTTCAGTAACCAAGAAGTTCAAGTTCACATACAAGCAGAATAAAAAGTATTATAACTGTTATACATGGTGTGTTTTTGTGCACTTTTATTTAAAGCGAACAGTGAGTTTGATTTTGTTTTAAAAATTTTTAAATGAAAAATTGTTTGAACTATTGAGAAGCAGAAAATTGCTAAATTACAACAAAATCGGTCTAACCATGAAAAAGATATACACAAAAAACCCAAAAATAAGACCGCGTTTTCTCAAAAAAAACATTTAATGCCTATTTACGTTATGTGAATTTTTTGCCAAAAAGCATGATTGTGATTCATTAAAGGGGAATTTTTGATTAAGCTCATCTAGAACGGGTAGCTGTCATACAAAAATTTTGTTTCTTTTTCAAATTTTCTCGAAAACACCTGCAAAGATTTTGATTAAACTTCGTACCTGTAATAACCAAGTCAATTAGAAGATAACTGTGTTCTAGGTTTCTGTCAAAAAATTCACATAACGGTATTAAGTATTCCACGTTTTTTTTGAGAAAATGGTGTTTTGAAAATGTTTAATAAACAAAAAAAAAATCAAACAAAAACTCAATTTTTTAGTTGGTACTTTTGACTCTTTTAATATTTTCTCGTTAACATATACATCTTGAATTTTCAATGTATGGTTACACACTGTTGTCAACCACAAGAGCAGGTTCGTGCATTGAACTCGATATTCTTCCATTTTTCTTAAGTCCAAAGACTTTAATGTTGACGATCCTCTTAATAAAAGGTGTTTTTTTAGACGTGTGGTTTTAAGAAGAATTAAAACGCATATAGTTTAATGTTATGGCCAAGAATTTAGCTTTATTACAAAGATAAGGGTTTGCCATTATGTTTTAAAAATGATTTCGGGTAAATGGCGACCGCGGTTGGCTCCAGCCGAGAAGCTCAATTTTCGCCCACTTTTTGCAGCAATTGGGGCCGTATTTCAGCAATAACGCGCCGAATATTATCTTCCAAAGCGTCAATCGTCTCGGACTTATCTGCATAGACAAGCGATTTCACAAAACCCCACAATCCAGCGGTGTTAAATCGGAAGATCTTGGAGGCCACGCCACAGGCCCATGACGCGAGATAATGCGCTTACCAAAAATTTCCTTCAATAAATTGATTTTTCCGTTGGAATGTAGCGCCGTCTTGTTGGAACCAAAGATTGTTCACATCAACACCCTCTAATTCAGGCACGAAAAAGTCATTTATCATGGCTCTGTAACGTTCCGCATTGACTGTAACATTATGTCCGGCTTCATTTTTGATGAAGTGTGCACCCATGACCGTAGAGCACACCAAACAGTGACTTTATTTTGAGGATGTAACGGCGGGCGTGGCGTCTTAACAATGGCTTGTGGATTATATTCACTCCAAATACGACAATTTTGCTTATTAGCGTACCTATTCAACCCAAAATGAGCTTCATCGCTGCACAAAATTTTCTTGTGAAAATCGGGATCGGTGGCCATCTCGTTTTGGGCCCATTCACCGAACGTGCGACGAGTTTGACTTTCGTAAGTCTAATTATTAATAAAATGGCAAACCAAACTGAGCATAAATCAAGTGCCAGCTGTCACAAAGACCAACTCCGAAAAAAGTATTGCCAGATTGAAAATCACACGTCTAAAAAAAAAAAAATTGAGTGAGTGCCGGATCCAAAACGGACCTGTTTTTGCTTGAAGGGGATCTTAGTATTTTTTTCACTGAACGCACCCATCCCATTATGCAGATCGTAACGTTGCACACCGTAACGTTGCACGACGTAACGTTGCACACGAACGTTCACGTTTTTTTGATGTGTAAACATCTATGCTGGCGGTAGAGTGAAAAAAAAACGTGAACGTTCGTGTGCAACGTTACGGTGTGCAACGTTACGATCTGCATACTAGGATGGGTGCGTTCAGTGAAAAAAATCTTAAGATCCCCTTCAACCAAAAACAAGTATGTTTTGGATCCACGCACGTTGATGTTTACACATATTAACCGTGAGTCCCGGCACTCACACAATTTTTTTTTTTCACTCTACCGCCAGCATAGATGTTTACACATCAAAAACACCCTTTAAACTCATGATTATAAGCCTTTTAGGCGAACCTTAAAAGCTTTTTCTTAAGAGATTATGCATTAGCTCTTAGACTAACAGGAGGCTAATACTTAAAAGATTAGGATTATTTTTTTGAAACAATAACATGCCTTTTAGTGTTAAAACAAATTCAGAACTAATATTTATTAAGTTTGATTGAGAGAAAGCATAGATTTCAAACAAAAGATCTCGTTATTGAGATAACCGAAAACTCAAGAACTTTCTGATATCCTCCAAGGTTAGAAGCCATACATCGTCACTCATTCATAACATAACTCTGCCTGCATATAATGTGGTTTAAGTTGATGAAATAAACTTTTCAAATAAAACAAACAGAAAACACAACTTACAGCTTCCAATTATCAGCGGGCACGACTGACGGTCCATGGGAAAGTTTTTCAATTCCATCGGGCATGTAGCTTTTATCGTCAACCTTTTTTAAAGGGTGGTATACAAATGCAATTAGCTTAATGGGTTTTCCAAAAATTCCATAAACGAGTATATATGTACATAATATGTGTGTGATTCAAAAAGTGCAGTTAGAAATATGTAGATAATATATAACCAACCTCATTGAATATAAAATATCTCCATCCTGACTAAGTCTCAGCAATTTATTTGGCACTGTGATGGTATGGATGTGCGAATGCTTGCCATTGAAGAAAAATGTATCTGGCCTCCAGATTTTGTCAAGCATCTGTATAAAAGAACAAAAATTAAAAGAACAAGATGGTTACCCTCATAAAACACCAGCATTTTATGCACCAGTAGGCATTTTTCTGCGGAGCAACCACGCACACCCACCTTTATGCTGAGTGACAAACTTTTAATGGGTCCTTTGAAGCTTAGCCTCTTGTCTCGCCAATATTGCCGGAAGTAGCAGTCCATTGAATAGTCCATGTCTAACTCGGATACTGGGCCCATGCTGCGAATGAGGATGTTCGTCCTGACTATTGTCGGTACACCTATATATAGAAGAGTACAAATTCGGTTGAAAAGTCTACCCATCTCTTCCCTCTTCCACGTGCCTGGATTTTTTTTGTGTTACCTTTTCCATGAGTGGGCAATTGTGACTGTTCGTAGCTTTTTAATAAATTCTCGAGGATTATTGAAATGTTCTTGCTCAGGTAATCATTGGATGCGGTCCGTTTGCGCATCAACGTCGTTCCATTCGAACTCGAACTATGACTGCGATGGGTGGTTGTCGTCCTGAAAGGCTCGTCATTGCTATCAGTGGGTGTAATTGTGCGAAAAGACTCATAGATACGCGATGCGGTTAGCTGTGGTGAGATGATTGGTGTTGTTGGGCTTCGGGAGGGAAATGTCACCCTCGAAGGACTATAAGAATGACGAGATAGAACGGGTTAACAAGTGCTTTGTAAGAACATGATAAAAAAAACACTATGCTCACCCTCCACCGCCACCGTTAACCATAAGATCTAAGGTTGCATTCCTTGGAAGGATGATTGTTGTTGTCGCTGTTTCGGCTCTCGTAGGTAGAAGTTCCGATGTCGATGGTGGCTGTTGGGCTTGGGCGATGGTGTCATTATTGTTATCTGGTGTCTTTTGTGATGTCGGGATGCCATGGCATAGAAATGCAACCAGACTTATTACCACAACTAGACTAGAAGTTGGGGCGCATTGGGAAGGTTCAACATCAGCAGACGTCCGGATATATCAGAGCAACAGCAGAACGAACAGAAGCAACAGGAAGGAAGAAATGAAAAATTAGAAACGGGTTTTCGATGATGGGAAAACAAAATAGGTTATTTATGTTATCATTCTTTTGAAACCTCCCCAACCCCCATGCCCTTCAACTCCCTCCCATAAAGTATAACTGCAAAAGTGCCCCCTTAAATGGAAATTGAAAAAGGAAAATAGTTTTGCTGCATATAATTGGTTGATGAATAAATGTCTAGTGAATGGGACCAATTATAGCTTATCATAAATAATGGCTCGAAAAATGCAAGATATGGACGGCTGGAGTGGTATGATAGGAATGGTATGGTGGTATGATGGTAGATTTGAATTTATGGGTTTTTGGCTTTATTTATGGCTGGCAGCGTCATTATCATTATTAAGGACAGTCTAAAAGATAAGATAATAGGTCTTTCTTTTTCAAAAATTATTCACACACAAATACATACATGTTTGATGAAGAATATTTTTTAGTTTGAAAGCACAGTAGTGATGTTTTATTTCGATTTGGACTACAATTCAAAGATTTTTACCTATTTTCAAAGACGGATTGGAGAGCGTTTATTTCACTCGGAGGTAAAATTGCAGTATCATTGTTTCCATCGTATATAGTTGCTTGAAAACCAGGTAGAAAAGACTATTGGATTTTGCCTAAAATCCCTGAAGTTCCTTGTCATTGATTTAATCATGACTCAAGTCTATTATAACTGGATGTTCCATGGTAGACAATCATGTCAAATATGTTGTTCTTGGCTCTTGGCTTCCTAAAAAGCTCAACATCTTCGAAAATATCAAAATCATCCTCTTCAGAAAAAATGTAGCTTCCTTTTTTTGTAATGAAATGACAAACGTCAACTGGATAAAGTAAAGGGTTTTCCAATAAGAGGTGTTATTTTGATATTCAAAGAAAAATGGCATTTTTTGAGGTAAATGATCGGATGTTTATTTATATATTTATTATTTATATTTATAAAGAGGAAGGTATGCCGTTAATAATGGAACACAACATCAGCCAAATGGCCGCCACGACCACGCTTACATGAAATTTTCCATAACCAAATCGCAAAGTGGCTGCCCTATGTCCTCGATAGCCTCACGAATTCCATCTGTGAGGTCTTGAATCGATGCTGGGCTGTTGGCGTAGACCTTATCTTTCACGTGGCCCCAAAGGAAGAAGTCGCAAGGTGTTAAATCACAAGATCTCGGTGGCCAATTGTGATCACCTCTTCGAGAGATAACACGGTCCGAAAACTTTTCCCGTAAAAGATCGATGGTTTCATTGCTTGTGTGGCACGTAGCGCCGTCTTGTTGAAAGTAAATGTTGTCCAGATCAATACCATCCAATTCTGGCCATAAAAAATCATTAATCATCTCTCGATAGCGCAATCCATTGACCGTAACTGTTGCTCCAGCCTCATTTTCGAAAAAGTAAGGTCCCATGACCCCGCCGGGCCATAAACCGCACCAAACAGTCACGCGTTGAGGATGGAGAGGCTTTTCAACAATAACTCTTGGGTTTTCCGAGCCCCAGATGCGACAGTTTTGCTTGTTGACGTAGCCTCCGAGGTGGAAATGGGCCTCATCAGTCAAGATGATTTTTCGATGAAATTCCGGATCATTTTCATGCATTTCAAGGACCCAATCAGCAAAGACACGACGTTGTTGATGATCAGCCGGCTTGAGTTCTTGTGTTAACTGAACTTTATAAGCCTTAAGACCCAAGTCTTTATGCAAAATACGGTGTAATGACGTTTGTGGAATGCCTAATTCCAAAGAACGACGAGGAATGGACAAACCTGGGTTTTCTTCAACACTTTGGGCTACAACAGCAATATTCTCAGTTGTTCTTGTTCTTCAACAGCTCGAATTTGTCCACCAATTTCTGTATTGCGGTCCGACAAGGTGCTTCACGACGACCCAAAAATGTTTTAGTTTTACGAACCGTCTATGCCAAATTTTCACCATTTTTATAGTGAATTTTAATAATTTCAATGCGTTGTTGAAGCGTGTATCGTTCCATTTTTATTAATGGCGTAGTTTTTACTTGTCAAATGTCAAAAAATGACAGCTTCAAAAGTGACAGCTATGGAAATAGCGGGCTATTCAAAATAACACCTCTTATTGGAAAACCCTTTATACTTTAAAAAATTAGACACTTGCTGCTTTTACAGTTAGACGAATCTTTTTGCGTTAAACTCTACCTTATATATTTTTTTTTTAAATTAGGAAAGAGTCGACTCTCACTTTAAAACTATTTTTTAGAACCGACTCCCGATTTAATAATGATTTAGAGCCAATTCTAAATGCTAAAATTTTTGCGCCATTTTTTATTAAAAACACACATAAATTCCCTTTTGTCGGCCTTGGCGATTCAATGTTCGCCGGGCTCCGTTAGTTATATATAAATATGCAAAAAACAATATGTCTTTGGATTTAAAAATATGTAAATTCAATTTATTTTTTTTTTTTTGAAAAATCAATATCTTGAAAATGAGTTAATGTTTGTTATTCTTAAATACTTTAAACTGAGATACATTTTTATTAAAATTTAAAAAAATAAATATATTTTTGTATAGCCAAAACAAATTAGATTTTGATCAAAATCAGTTGAACCATTTTTGAGAAAAGCGAAAATAAAAAAAAATGGTTCCATGGAAAGTGCCATTAGAATCATTTTTTTGAAATTTTCTACTGTAACTACAGTTTGAAAAAGAATTGTCAAATATCTTGTAAAAAGTGGACGGGACAAAAAAATTGAATAAACAATATATTTTATAAACAATTTTCTAACAACACGATCCAAGTATTTTTTTTGGCAAATTTTAGGGTTAGATAATTTTGTTTAAAGCGGATGTGTCAGTGAGTGGAAATCTATTGTAATTATTCCTTATGATATCTTATATATAATTCATATATAAAAATGGATCGTGGTGGGTTCGGATGCTTAAAACTTGAAAACGACTGAACCAATTTGGATACTTCCTTCTGGGGGTTTGTTTGTAATTACTCCGCGAAGGTTTAAGAAAAAGAAAAGTAGGAAAATTCTCAACAGGAGGCGCTGTCGGCGAACATTTAGTTTTTTTCAGTTCAATTCAATAACCGTTCAACAGATGGCTCTGTAGGCGGTTATTAAATGGCTTTTGGGATATTTTTGTTCAACTTTTGTTATTAGTAGGGTGATATGGGGTCAAAATAAAATAATTGTCAGATGTAAGAAATTCTTTTTTGTTTGAAAGGTTTTTCTTAGGAAATGATTTAAGGGATATTCTTTTTCAAAATTATAACATTTGTAGGGTGAAATAGGGTAAAAATAAAAAAAAATCCGATGTAAGAAATTCTTTTGGTGTTTGAAAGGTTGCTGTGGATGGCCTCAAGTATTTTTTTTCATAAAATTGGCATTTATAGGTTGAAATGGGGTAAAAACAAAAAGTGGCATCCGATTTTGAAAATTCTTTTTCTGTTTGAAAGGTTATTTAAAAAAAAAAATGCTATTTATAGAGTGAAATGGAATAAAAAGAGTTGGTCTAATGTTGGACTTAGAGGATTATGTTTTTACATATAGCCATTCATAACGTGAAGTAGGTTAAAACCCATAAAGTATAGTATTCGATTACAAAAATTAGCTTAAATATTTATTTATATTTTATTTTGTAATTTGTATGCAAAGCTTAGTTTTGTCTACCCGTGCGAAGCCGGGCGGCCCAGCTAGTCTTTCATAATATTTAAAAGTTTCATCAAAATCGATTCAATGGTTCAGTTTTTATTGGATTCAAACCATATCTACAAGGTTGGGCTTTTAAAACTCGCACTACGAAACCTCGCAATTACAAAATCTCTCATTTTACAATCCCGCAAATATGAAAACCCGCAAACTAAAACTCTCATTTGAAAAAGTGACAATTATTACCAAGAACATTGTCACAATGTTGTGGCATGAAATTAACTCCAATACAATAAACCAAGACTGTGAAAAGAAGAATAAGAAAGATTTTAAAACAAAGTAATACGCGACTATTGTTAATGATTATTATGTGAAAAGACTTTTGTAACTTTTTGGAAAAAATAATTAGAAAGGACGAGACCAGAGACATGCCAATTTATGATAGTTATATCAGTTTTTCGGCATCAAAAATGGACGTGCGTTAAAGCGCTTCGCGCGACTTGAGACAAAACTCCAGGTGCCTCAAGTATGCCCACCAGCGGAGAGACCTGGCCTTGCGAGGCCGCAGAAACAGTACTTTTATAAACCAAAACTGTTATCATTGGCATGTCTAGAATTACTTTCAATTAGAAAAAGTTTGCTTAAAACTTTGAAGGTGAGACAAATCTCTAACGACGTAGAAAACTTTTTTCAACTTATTACTTAATAAGTATATGCATTTTAGGATCAAACGGTTATTATTACAAATAAATATGTAAGTTCCCACAGCAAATTTAATAAAGGCATAGTATCAAACAATGTGTACCTATCTGTGTAGTTATTTATGTTAAATTTATTTTGTGTTAAAAGGAGTTTCCTAACATGACTGACAAAAATCATAAATATTTATGAATCAATGAGTCTGCAAACAACCGCAAATTTAGTATATCCAAAGCAATATTCTCTGCATAAATACATATGTATTTTGGTACATATATTTTTCTTATTTTATGTCGAGGATTTATCTCATTAAATTGCACTGTTTGTAATACTGAATTGCATACATAATGCCTTTTTAAAGAAGGTTTAGCCATTTTAGTAAAGTTTACAGCTTCTGATCTTTTGAGCATCCCTCTGTTTTGTTTGAAACTCTAAAGGGCTTAAATTTACATGCAAAAGTCAAGCCAGTTTGTATGTATACTTATCTCTTCAGCTTTTAACCTGTATTACTTGATACAATCACACTATGTAATATTTAGTTACACGTAGATAGGTTATGTACCTTCAGTGTATGTTAATACTTCGCAAATCGTTTATCAATCACGAATAAAATGGAAACCTTAAACTTTAATGCGCATCACAATTACACGCCCACACTCCCCGTTCTGTACTCCCACAGGAATCAATGTGAACTGAAAGTCTGATTTGTATATACATACATAAGTATATAAGACCTTATAGCCAAAGCTGATTTGTTTCTTAGATTTCCCCAAAGACACTAAATTCACTATTAGCCGTTATTGGAACTAATGAGAGCACGTTGAGTGGATTTTATCAGCACTTTGACTTTTATAGTCCCAATGTGACCTTTTCTTTGAGTTTCCTATTACTATGGGCTGGTCTGGTCAGTATGATATCCATAGAAGCAAAAAATCTTACTCTTAAGTCTATATATTCAGTCACACCATTAGAGTCTTTACCTTTGCATTCTTTTCGGTCATGGTATATTGTCAAACAAAACCAAACAAAAAGGCTGACCATATTCTTTTTGAGAAGGGTCATTTTTACAAAGGTGCGGCATGAATCTCTTTTTGTACGTGATGCAATGCATAATCGAAAGAGAGGCTTTAATGAGTTAGCCAAAGTGCTTAGTTTCAATAAAAATATAAAAGGATTTTCTCGTAATTGACTTCAAAAAGAATATCCTTTAAATGTCAAAGTGAAGTGGACTATAATATTTTGGCTACGCATTTTGTCCGATGAAAATATATGGAGAACTGGAGAGAGGAAATAAGTTAGTTTAAATGAACTCTTGTTTATTAAATCTGATTTTATGTTGACTTGGGAAACGTGGTTGAGCAGAACGTGTGCACAAAATTTACAGATTCTTTTTGTAAGAAACTAACGGCTGCGGATATCCCAAACACGCATTACATTTTCAAAAATCAATCAAAGATACCCCTGGTTTATCGATGAGTACTGACAAGCAGAGACTTTAAAACTGCAGTCAGTTGGTCAATGGAGTAAATTTCCTTAAAAAAAACTTTACCTTCAATGCTAGTCTTACACGACTGACAAATTGGCAGTATTCTGGCAGTTAACTGTCAAAAAACTGGCAGAAGAATGAATAAATTCATTCTTTTGGCAGTATTCTAACAAAAAACTGGCAATTTGTCAGTCGTGTTAGTCCAGTATAAGTCTTTTGATTTAATGAATGACCTTAACTTTGAAATCACATTCAACAGCCATTTTCAAATTTCTGACTGAGAACTTAACTAAAGCAGTAGTTTTTACTGTTATTAATATAAAGGGTGTTTTTTAAGAGGTAAAGAACTTTGAAATGGAATAAATCAAAGACGATTTTTTTTAAAATTGACATGAAATTTACTTTATTAGAAAGATAATCTTTTGGTATTATAATTTAAATATGATTTCTGGCATATGACCCACGGCTGGCTCGGAAGAAGTCTAATCTGGATGTCCAATTTTCGGTGACTTTTTCTAACATTTGTGGCAGTAGCTGTCCAAGTGGTCAATCGTTTCGGGCTTATCGGCGTAGACTAGCGACTTCACATAAATCTTCACAGAAAGTAGTCAAGCGGCGTTAAATCGCACGATCTTGGAGTCCAATTCACGGGTCCGTAACGTGAAACTATGCGGTAACCAAACGTTTCCTTCCTTCAATAAATCAATTGTGGCACGAGCTGCGTGACATATTGCACCGTCTTGTTGTCGAAACCACAGCTCCTGCACATCATGGTTGTTTAATTGATGAACGAAAAAGTCAAATTGGGATCAATGGCAATCTTGTTTTGGGACCATTTGGGAACAATTTCGAAGCGTTGTTAAGGCGTCAGTCTATTCATGTTAAAATGCCAAATCAAACTAAAAATAAATCACTTTTGAGTTGACAAAATGGCCGCCAGTTAAAATAGTGTTGCCAACTGAAAGTTCTATACCTTTAAAAAAAACACCCGTTATAAGTCACCTAAAAGATATCTGAAATTCATAGTCATTTGAACCAGTCAGTAAGAAATTTGACTGCTGTCTTTTAACTGTGAAAATACTAAAAAGAAGTTAATTGACTAAACTTAAAGTTAAAAGACTGCAGTGATATGACTTGCTGCGCCGTCAAAACTTATTAGGATTTAAGATCAACTTTAATGAGACTAACAAAATGGAAACAGTCCAAAAGTACCGTAGTCAAGTGACTGCTTTAGTTTACTTTAAAGTTCGAATATCAAAAATTACTGCTAATTGTTACTGTAATACTTAAGTTTAAGTACTAACAAAAGGTTAATTATAGTCAATTTACTTCGATTTTAATGACTGTATTCAGTTCAACTATGCCGACAAGCATATTGAGAAACTTAACGGAGGGTGCACTCCATAAAACAAGCATCGGTTTTTACTAAAACAAAGCCTTTTCACTTACTAAATGACCTTAGCTTTAAAATAACAGTCAGCAGTTATTTTCAATATTCTGACTGGGAACATAACTTAAGCAGCTGTAAATTGACTGCAGTTCCTTTTTCAATGTTTCTAGTATTTTAGTTACCCACAATTCATCTGAAAATCTATGAAATTTTTCGCATTTTTATTTGTTCAATACTCGTAAAAAATTTTACATTACATTTTAAATTTCAAAAAAAAAAATAAATTTTGAAAAATTCAAATATCATTTTTTAAGCTCTTTTTTTAATTTTTTATAATATTTTAAAACACGAAAATTTATTGAGATTTTGTAAAGTAACTGAAAAATGTGTGGATTTATTAGTGGTTCATAACCACACATTCAAAAGGAAGTCCGCAGAAATTCTTCAATGCTGATTTTTGACGAGGGTTCATAACAATTTATTTGTGAACTCGTAACCCATCGAAGAAATGCTTGGTAGAGCGCAGTATTTAAAATTATTGAATTATAGCAACTTAAAGAAGTCTCGTACAGCATAAGCTTTATCGGTAGTTTGCAACATTGAAATGTTAATTGTGTTCGGTATTTACCTATTGAGTTCTTATTTTATTTTCTTTTTTCAAAAATTAGCTTACTGACTCTGACTATGCCTAGTGATATAACTTTTTCAGCTATACTATGTCGATTCTAGAACTCAATATCTCTGTGATATTTGCCGTCTCTTGCTAGCCCTCGTTATGACATATTGCACAGAGGAGATGATATTAATTATGTTAGTCGAAGTAAGACAAAAATAAATTTGACTATCGATCTCGTGAAGCAAATAAAAATCATCCGAGATCCAACGATCGCTCATCAGTCTAAAATCCACGACACCAGTTTGAATTTGTGTGGTGGGTTTTCGTGTCGTTCCCTTAAACGCATATCGTATGAATATAGTATAACCTTGACATCCTTTAAACCAAACTTTTTCATAAATACACAGCAATAAGGCCAAATGTTTTTCAATAACGGACAGTGCCCATCACCACAGAAGGCTATCGTAACCTTTTTGATACGAAGAAAGAAATAAATTTTGCCCTCTAGCCAGCCACCGAAATTTGTATTCACATACACATCACACTTCAACGTAATATCTGTCCCGTCCCGTTACTTCAACAAACACATCACAGTTCCATCAATTTTTCGTCCTTGACTATATACGATGACATCAAATAAGAAGCAAAAAAAAAAAAAAAACAAAAGATATGAAACAGCAACAAAAACCCTTTTTAACATTTCACTGCTAGATCCTTGCACTTCTCTGTCAACACCTTTGGGGCAATGAATCTTTTTCAACCTTCCTCTACAACATGAATATAAAAACTAGAGATTCAAAAAAAAAATCCAGTACCGCACAATTTGCACCAACATCAACACCAGCACCTAAGGCTGTTCATTTATATCTTCGACGACAACCGACGTTTGACGCAGATATGACAATCATGAAGTCAACCCCTGCCAGCTACCATACTGTACTGTTATCTTGGTTCACCTTCATTTGTGATCCAAAACAAGATTCCAAATCTAATGAAGCTAATTTGCAAGCATTGTTCTCCCAGTCGAAAAACACAAAAAAAGTCAAACAGAGCGAGCACCCCAAATGACATTTAACGAAACACAAAAACACACACAAAAATTTGAAAACAAAATGCAGAATCTTTGACGCTCTTGACGTTTGACCCGATTCAATCTTTTTCCAAATGAAATTTGTGGCATTAAATACTTAATTACACAGGAAACAACAACGAAAGACCTCTTTATTTTGTTTGGAATATTTTCAAAGGAATTTCCATTTCCCCAAATGTAATGTCAAAACTGAAAGAACAACTTGCCATATTTGACACATAGTTTCTTCATTGTGTGACAGGATGCGTAATTTTTGTTTTCTCTTTGCACTCTGAACGCACACTCTCATCTCAGTCATATGAGGGTATGATAACCTTTTTTGCGGCAGTTAAGTCATTCAAACTATTCATTAAACTGCCCTCTTGAGAAATTGAGTCAAGTTCTCAGCGTATTTCAAAAATAGTTTCTTAAGGGTCACCACTCACCCTTAAGCTATAACACATACTCAAACATACCATCAGTTATGCGATGGATGTTACGTTGTATGTGCACTGTTCTGATTTTCTTTCGTTCAAAAATTGCATGAATGCAGTTACTTCAGTGGTTATATGTGTGGGGTTTGCGGGGGGGGGGAGAAAAGCGAAAAAGAGTGGATTTGAGGGGGGAAATAATTTAGTTCGATGGGCTCTGAAGAGACATGTCTATCTTTATAATATGGGAACAAGGATGAATGGCTGGCTATATAGGAACTGTGTAGAGGCTGTTGAGAGAAAAAAAATCAAACACCAGATGAGGAGTTCAGTATTCGCAGAAAGTGAACTATGTACCTCAATTTTGTAATAGTATTTTTTTTTTGAACTAAAGGTATCGGTGGAAAAATTCGTCCCTATACCTGTATTGAATGATCGATGAGTTCCATGAGAGTGTGGACAGTTTGAAGATTGAATGATGCCACACCTGCCACTAATATCAAAATTAATATTCGGAAAAAAAAATGTCCAGTTAGCTGAAATATTTGAAATGATATTAAGAAATATATTACCTGTGAATATGATATCGTGCCACCACCACAGTCAGATTAATAACGTTAAAAGCTATGAAAAATCTGTGCTATCAAAATTCTACAATACATAATAAATTGATAGCCGTTCTAAGGTCTTTGATGCCCGGGATTCGAGACCTTAAAATATTTTCACTGGGATATTCTAACTTAAAATAATGTTTTTTTTTGGAAACTATGTAAGGGTTTAAGGATTTTTCTGAAAGTATGAAGCTACGATTGGATGGTCAACGCAAGTGTTCAACCTTGACTCACTGACGTTAAAAGAATGACGTCAAATTCTGTTCCAAAGACTGCAAACAATAATCTAGTACTACTAACTCTTCGTGCTCTAAGGGCGAGTAGATGGGGTTTGTAGGAAAACCAATTTTGTGTGTTCCATTCAAAATGGCTACCAAAGTACTCATAAGTACTTCGCCACCTCTAAAGGAACACGGCTATTGACGGCTGCGTAGATAATTGCGTTGAAACGATTTTTTGTCACAATGTATTGATTTTATTATTGATTATCGTCCTATCAACGCAGCTAAGATAGATAGATAGACTGCTTGTCAGATCATTGACATTGTCCGAACGCTGATATAACTAAATTTTCTGCTGCGTCAACGTATCTTCCGTGGGCCTTCATGTCAATCTTAAAAATGTCCGAATTCTTTGAGGTTTTTAAGCCATACTTCAATGGAATTTGATATTTTTTAGATTGCAACAAATTATTTTTCAAAAAGTTTCATGTAAAAGCCTAACCCTCCCCCCCCCCCTCCTTCTTTTCGGTGCAAAACATTTAATATCAAAAATTTCCAATTTCTTGGAGAATTTTAGATACATCAATATCCTAGCCATCTTTCAATCGAATGAATTTAACAGTTTATAGCTTGACAGTCACGCTTCGTGTGAATTTTAGTCTTGCCAACTCAACGTCAATGCTCAAAGTGTGCGGATGTGGGCAAGTCGTAGTTTTGAATGTCATAGCGTTGACACTAAAAGGTAAAAAATATATTGAAGAAGATAAAACGTCAACGCATTTTGGTACAATATGTCTGTTTGTACCTTGACCAACAGCCTAAACCACTAAACGAGATTCTTGAAACATTGAACTTAAGGTATTTTAGTGATTTCCTAGAGAAAAAATTGAAATTGAAATTGAAATTGAATACTTCTAAAAATAACGGTACCTTCCTTACAACCGTTATAAAACAATTATTATTCTCGAAAACGGCTAAAATGATTTTTTTTTTTTGTTTAAATTGTTCTTTTACGACCTCAACTGTGATTACAATAGCACACCTCTCCAGGAATCATAATGATTTACACTTATTCTTTATACCTAAAAGGTGTTTTTTTTAGACGTGTGGGTTTCAAGAAGGAATAAAACGCATATAATTTAATGTTATGGTCAAGAATTTAACTTTATTATAAAGATAAGGGTTTGCCATTATGTTTTAAAAATAATTTTGGGCAAGTGGCCACCGCGGATGGCTCGAATAAATTCCCGTCGAGAGGCCCAATTTTCCACAGCTCCAATTGTTGCGCGCGATGGCGGATGGACTCATTCGGGTATTCTTCGATACTCTGCTCCACAGCATCAATAGCGTCTTCGGTGTGCACTGTACGGCGTCTCTGAGGATGCGCATTATCCACTAGAGTAAACGTGGTGCAAAACCAATCAATGGTTGCTCGAATTTATGCGATTTTGCGATTATGTCGACCGAATATTGGACGCAGCGCGCGATGCGCCGCACGAACCGAACCATTATTTTGGTAATAAATTTGGACAATCTGCAAACGTTGTTCAGAAGTATACCTGAGTCTATTGATTATAAAATGGCAAACTAAACTGAGCCTAAATCAAATGACAGCTGTCAAAAAGATCAACTCCGAAAAAAGTATTGCCAGCTTTAAAACCACACGTCTAAAAAAACACCCTTTACTTAGTTATAATTCTCATAACTTCAAGTTTAATTTTATATTGCAAATTCACATTTAAAAATGCAACTGCACTGTCAGCCAAACCAAGGACTCACTGCCCACACCTCAGAGAACTCCAATGTTTTCTTAGGTACGTAGCATCTTGTGTATATTTTTTTCTACAGTCCTAAATGAATGTGGTGAATGCTTAAGAATTCGTATGCAGGAATTTCAATTTGGTAAGTCAAGTATCATTTTGCTCCTTGGACCGCCACCGTCATTGTCCTCGTTGGTATTGCAGAACAGCACCAGCACTATACGAACATGCATGTCCTTCGAAACATAATGTGACAAATTGCTTTCTCCAAATGCCCTGCTAGTATTTTAATTCACGTTGAACATCTCTTGAGTCGACTTCAATTCTATTCTTCTCTTGTTCTCGTTCAATTATTTATTTAAGTTAAATTATATTTTCTTAAATTAATTTAATGGAATCCAAATAAAGGGCGAATATGACCCACTGTTATCTTTTCATTTTTCCACGAGAATGTCATGAAATTTAAAATCATCGCAAATAAATATCAAAGCCTTTCAAAATGTTAGGTTTATCCACCACCATCCAAAGATAGCGGTAGGTATTTAGAGTTTGTAAGTACTTTTGAAGGCCCATTCATTGCAATTTTTGTTATTTTTTTTTTTTCATAAACCATTCATTAAGTTCTTAAGTTCCTGTTCCGGTTAAATAAAATCACAACCTTGGCACTCCAAGGACCCTTATATATGAAATTAAATTAAAATATTATATAGAATGCGACAGCCGACGCGCGGTTATGGTTGCCTAGATTAGTGTTTTTTCTAATTTATTTTTGTTTCCCACAAAAAAAAAAAAATATATAATCGCGTAAGGATGAAAAATCCTTTTCAATTTTTATTAAGTGGAAACTATCGAGGTAAAACAAACAAAAATAAGTATAAGAGGAAGCTGTTCCGTGGGGGGAGGGGGGGCGGTTAAATAGCGAAAAAGTTGAAAGTTTTTGGTTAAAAAATCTAATTAAAAGAAAATAATTCTTTTGTCACCTTTCAGCGGAAAGTTCTTGAGCTGGCAATAAACAGGAAGTAACGAATTTAATGGGCGGTTAAAGGACATTTTGCTATTGAAATAATTAAATTTTGTTTGTCAATTTTAAAATCCACAATGAAATGAATGAAGGAAAGAAAAATTGTGAAAGTCCAGATCATCGTGGTGACAAACTAGTGTTAATACGTTAAAATGCGGAAACTATTTGGTATGGTGAGCTTTAAAAGTCTTGACTTTTTAATTGCTCTATGAGGCAAGTTTTGGTTTCGGGTAAAAAAAACGATTTCGAGAATGTAATCAAAATTAACAGTACGATGATTGAGATCCGAAAGAGTGGGTTTCGTCGTGCAGTCCCTCGGTCTGTGCGTCGACTGTAATTTGAGCTAAATCCTAAACGGGTGGTCGGATTTGCATGAAATTAGGAACAGAGCATTTGTATGTGATTCCCTAGAGGGGAAATTCGAATTTTTATTTTAGCTCCTAGAACGGGTAGCTGCCATACAAAAATTTTGTTTTTTTCAAATTTTATCAAAAACGGTTATTACGAATTTGATTAAACTTCATACATGTAATGACGAAAGAAATTGTAAGTGACTTCATTTCAGGTTTTTAGCGAAAAATCACACAACCGAAATAGGGATTACACGTTTTTTTTTGAGAAAATGGTCTTAGTTTTGGGTTATTCGTGTATATATTTTCTATTGCTTTACCAATTCTGTTATTATTTTACAATCTAATACAAAGTTAAAAAAATATTGCATTTAAAAATTTGAAAAAAAAAATTCAAACTGAAGAAAAAATCAAACAAAAAAATCCGTTTTTGTGTTACTTTTGACTTTTTAACATTTTCAGATTAAAGACAGGCATCTTAATACTAGGTGTGTTTTTTTTTTTTGTACTCACTGTTCGCATTAAATAAAAGCGCACAAAAACACACCATGTAAAGGGTATCCGCCATTTTGCCGCCATTTTGGTAAACATTATTCTTGACAGTTCATATTTGGCAGTCGTGAAGTAGACACGTGGCAAATTTATTATGGAAAATATTCGATAAACCAAAGTGTTTTAATCGTTAAAACATTTTATCAAAATCAGTCATCGATTACTGTGACGATAAGAAAGTTACGTGTAATTTTTGGGAGAAACAACGTGCCAACAAAACGCACTATTTATCGTGTAGTGAATGATTTCGAAGAAGGCCCAAGCATGAACCACAACGTACTGCAAGATCGGCTGAAAACATTAGTGCCGCTCAAGGAAGTTTTCAAAACAATACATCAACCTCAATTTGACGCCGCCGTGCTCAGGAGCTTGGTCTTCAAAGAACAACTTTGGCCACAATTTTTTACAAGGATTTGCATTTGTTTCCATTTAAGATTCAGTTGACACAAGAGCTTCTTCCACAAGACCATTTATGCCACCGTACATATGTCAATAGGATGTTACAGCTAGCCCATGACAACCCCGATTTTCATGAAAAAATCATAATGAATGACGAGGCACATTTTCATTTGAATGGATATGTGAATAAACAGAATAGTCGACTCTGGGCAATGGAAAACCCTCAAATTATTCATCAGTCACCTTTGCATCCATTAAAAGTTACAGTCTGGTGTGCAATTTGTTCAGGAGGAATCATTGGACCTTACTTCTTTGAAAATGAAAACGGCGTAACGGTAACTGTGAATGGGGAGCGATATCGTGATATGATTGAAAACTTTTTAACGCCACAACTGCATGCTTTGGGCTTGATTAACATGTGGTATCAACAAGACGGTGCCACATCGCATACAGCCAGGATTACAATGGAATTACGGCAAGACCTCTTTCGAAAACAAGTTATTTCAAGAAATGGTGATGTTGATTGGCCTCCACGCTCGCCTGATTTGACTGCTCCGGACTTCTTTTTGTGTGGAATATCTGAAAAGCAAGGTTTATGCAAACAAACCAGAAATGCTTGAGCAACTCAAACAAAATATTCGTAAATAAGCGGAGAGGTTTATCGCCATTAACTAAGCGAAATTATTGTTGTAAAGGGTGTTTTTTTTTTTAGACGTGTGGTTTTTAAGTAGAAATAAAACGCATATAATTTAATGTTATGGCCAAGAATTTGGCTTTATTATAAAGATATGGGTTTGCCATTATGTTTTAAAAATGATTACGGGCAAGTGATAGCCGCGGCTGGCTCGAATAAATTCCAGCCGAGAGGCAGATGGACTCATTCGGGTCTTCTTCGATATTCTGCTCCACAGCAGCAATAGCGTCTTCGATGCGCACTGTACGGCGCGTGTCTGAAGTCTGTGGATGCTCATTATCCACTTAAGTAAACGTGGTGCGAAACCGATCCTTGATTGCTCAAATTTATGCGATTTTGCGATTATGTCGACCGAATAATTGGACCATTAAAATTTATCTTCATGGTGTGTCTGCATTACATTTGTTAACCACAATAGCAAGTTCATGGGATTTTTCAAAAGCTTAACAGATTTTGAGAAATTTACAGAAAACTAAATTTTTGCCCCTTTCACCCCAGGCACAATTTTACCGAACTTAAATAGAACTGTTTAGATCATAGAAATAAAACTCTTCATGATAGTTTAGCTTTGTCGAAAAAGTGATAGTCTAATTATCCTGGATTAATTAAATAAAAATAACTTATTCGATTTTTATTTTCATTAATGTGGTTTGTTGGTTGACACAATAGTATCATTCGACATCACTCTTACACATTTCAAGCGCATAGGTACTTTTAATAGTACAAACAATTTTTATTTGCACTTATTGGCATTTTGTTAAATTTCAAAGTTTCTCTGTTATTCATTAAGCTGCATCATTTATTTTATCAAAGTGTAAATAAATCCATACAAAAGAATACAAAAGCAAATACGTCCTCCCCATTTCTTAAGTGTCCTTTGAGTATTAAGTGCTTGTATGGAAAAATGAAAAAAAAATCAATACAAAACAGGACAACTATAACACTTTTTCTCATTTAATTAACGAAATCTTTAAAAAAAAAAAAGGAGCTACAGCATAAAGATTTTTTTTTTAAAAGAAGCATTGGCGGCAATTCCAGGAGATAATTGAGTTCCTGGTACTTTGAAAACCTTATATAGTTTCCATCAACAAAAACTGTATTGCCTCAAAGGGATTTACTCCTGTTGTTAGTGGTGTTGGTGGTAGTATTTTTTTTTTTAATTCAAACTCATTCACATCAGTTTTCAGTTAAGCTATTCGAACTCCAAAGCCGTAACTAAAACAAAAGGACTTTGAACCCACCCTATACCGCACTTACACTGTGAATCGACCTTCATTCTTATTCGCTGGATAGCATTGTTTCCAATTCGCACATCATCATCGTTTACAATATTTTCGTCCTTCGTATTATATCCTTATCAGAGAAATGTGTTGTTCCTGCTATTTTGTAAGCTAAGAGCATGAATTATGCTTGGAAGTAGTAGTTGTCTTTTTAGTTTTCACAATGACATCAGCGGAGAATTAAATCTACAACGAAATCCACGAATAGAATAAGCGATTAAATTGTTGTTTTGTTTTTGGTTTTTTTTTTTTTAATTGTTTTTACTCTTAAACATTGTTCATTTTTTACTTGCTGATATTTTGTTTGTTCATTTTTTTTTTTTATGTTTTTGAAATTCCAATGTCATCTTGTACTTAAAGTGACACTGAATACTATAAGACTTTTAACAAAGAAATTATTGCTATAGGAATGCATTGAAAAATGTTGGATTTGTATTTCAATGGAAGCAATGTGTGCCTTATGTTTAACAGTATGTTGTTCAGTTAATTTTACACCTTGATTTCGTTTGAATATAAGTAGATGAAATTTGTAGGGAAATCAATTTTGTGCTTTTTACTGAATATTGTATACCCCAAAGTATGAAAAGAACAGTACGAAAGACTTTCAGTATAACTTTCTTTATAAGAAATTTAACTATAAAAATGTCCCCATACTTTTAATTTAAAACAAAAAAAAAATTTTAAATTACCCAATTACATACTAAAAAATTGACCCAATTTCAAAATGGAAATATCGCTCCAAATCAAATTACAAAAATGGACTAAAACAAATTTTAAATTAAAAAAAAAAAACTTCAAACCAATATGCGATTTTTAATGACTGTCACCAATAGTACGACTTTGTACGATTATTTAATCAGATATTTAAAAAAATTTGAAGAATTATTTTGTGAATTATCATTCGCACAAATTGGGCAAATTATTCTTTAAGATTAGTAGTTATTCATAAAATTCCGAGATGGCGATCTTTTTACTTGCATATAGGTACTATATGGGAAGTTATGGATTCGTACAAAAAATCGAACTCGAGATTTTGATCAAACTTTACATTACGATGATAGAGAAGTCAAAAAAAGTGGGTCTCGCAAAAACGTCCGTCTGTCTGTCTGTCGGTTCGACTACAGCCTAAACGGATGGGTCGATTTTCTTTAAACTTGGTACCTGGCGTTTTTTGCACATTCCCCCCACCCGTTTTTTTCTCTTTTTTTTAGGACCAAAATTAACAGTAGCTGTCATACAAAATTTCTTGGCCAAAAAGGAAAAACTTATCCAGCGCTACCGAATTTTTTTTTAAGAACTCAATAAATTTAAATAGTTATAAGTTGCCGTTTAATAGAAAAAATGGTTCCGAAAAATGGTTATTAATGGTACCTCCCAAAGAACCATTTTTTTGATTTTCGCTTTTCTCGAAAACAGTTATAAACTGATTCTGATCAATTTTTTTATGAAGAAGTATTGACACATTGTTAATAATATTGTGTACCAAAATTTAAAAAAAAAATATTTTTTAGATTTTTAAAAAAGTTTTAATATTTTTTTTATACTTGGTAAATAGCAGTTTTTTAACTTTATCTAGAAGATTTTTGACAAAAATTATTCTAATACCCAAAAATAACGGTGCCAACCATACAAATGTTAAAAAACCGTTAAGAAAAATATTTTGTTTCTCAAAAACGACTCCTACGATTTTCATAAAAGTTTTTTTGTGTGTTAAAATTAGTACGATCTACCATTTAAAATTTTTAAAGTTTATATTTTACGTTTATTAACAGTACCTCTCATAGAACGGTTTTCGATTTTCGACTATCTCAACATCTGATCAACCGAATAAAATTAGATTTTTTATACAGAAGCTTGTAACAAATATAAATAAAAGTGCCTATCAAAATTTTCTAAAATATGATTTTTGGGTTTTTAAAAAAAAAAAATCAAAATTATTTTTTGAAAATTCGATATTTCGAAAACTGGTAGCAGATTTTTTTGTGAAGTTGAATTTTTAACGCAACATTAATAAATGCTTTGAATTGGCGTACCAATTATTTTTCTCAAAATTGTTAAAGAAATTTTATATATAAAAAATTAATTATTTTTAAAACCGCTCCTACGATTTTCAAAATTTTTTTCTCATAAATAAAGATTTATATAAGAAATCAGATGGTGTACATCGCGTTGGGTTAAAACGGATTCAAAGTATTTTAATCAATTTCTTTCTAATTTTGTTGATTTAAAACAATTTACCAGTTTAAATAGTATAATTTCCTTTTATGCATATTGCATATGTGCAACACTAGGCTATATTGTTCATTTTTGTATACTCAAATAATACCACCTGAAGCTAAATTAAGATTTGGCAAATGGATAAAATATATACTCCTATAGCTAATTTATTTCAGACTTTAGAAACACAATGTGATCGCGCATAAGAGCAAGTTCGTGCGACCCAGTCGTGCATATTTTTTCATACTGAAATTAAAAAAAAACCGCAAAATATGATGTATCACCTGAGACCTTAAAAATAAATATATTGTTGTTGCTTTATCCGAAAAATAACTTTCTTTTTTTTTGAAAATGGCGCAAAACATCGAGTGTAGCTTCGGCTGTGTGCCACGTAGCGCCGTCCTGTTGGAACAAAATGTTGCCAATATCCTCCTCTTCAATTTTTGTGAACAAAAATTTGTTCAATATGGCCCGATAACGATCGCCATTGACTGTAACGGCCACTCCTTGCTCATTTTTGAAAAATGGCCCAATTATGCCTCTGCACCGAAGTCCGCACCAAACAGTGACTCGTTTTGGATGTATCGGCTTTTCAATGTATGCGTGCGGGTTTTCTGTGCCCCAAATGCGACAATTTTGCTTGTTTACTACCCGCCAAGATCAAAATGAGCTTCATCTGAAAAGATAATTTTTTTTGGCAAAATCGGCATCTTCTCTAAGTCGATCCGAAGCCGTTGGGCTGACGATCACCACAGAAGTTGGCAAATACATATGTATATTTTCATGAAGGTTTTTGTTTATCTACTGAACTTATAGGTGGCGCTGGAGTCAAGTTATTTGGTAACTAATTTATACCAACCTATTTGGAAATCAATAAGATTGATATTAATAAATGTTGATTAAGTGCCAAAAACTAAAATTAGAAAATCTCCTCCCTATGAGTGTGACTCTGTGGTCGAGTTATTAACAAATTCTGAATTAATGGAGAAGAATGACTCACATTCACAATAATGTTGTTTTAGTGTCAAAAAATAAACCTCGTGGCGGGAAATCGGCTGCAATTTCACTTAAAAAAAAAATATGTACGACTTGATCGCACGAACTTGCTCTTGTGGTTAAATATTGTGTGTAAGCTCACATTGAAGATGCATTATGTACCTATATATTTAAAGGGAAAATATTAAAAAAGTCAAAAGCACTAAAAAATTGATTTTTTGTTTAATTTTTTTTTTTTTCTAAAAAAATGTTTTTAAAAATTCTTAAATGCATTATTCTTGAAACTATTGAGAAGCATCAAAATCGGTCCAACCATGGCAAATATATACGCGAATAACCCAAAAAATGAGACCATTTTCTCAAAAAACCTAATTCCGTAATGTGAATTTTTTTGAGAAAAACTTGAAATGCAATTTTCTTACAATTGACTTGGTTATTACAGATACGAAGTTTAATCAAAATCGTTAGAGCCGCTTTTGAGAAAATTTGAAGAAACCAAAATATTTGTATGGCAGCTACCAGTTTTAGATGAGCTAAAACAAAAATTCGAATTTCCCCTCTAGGGAATCACATAAAAATGCTCTGTACCGAATTTCATGCAAATCGGTTCATCTGTTTAGGCTTTAGATCAAATTACAGTGGACGCACCGACACACAGACGCACAGACGTACAGACGCACAGACCGACGGACGGCATGACGAAACCCACTTTTTCGGACTTCTCGATTATCGTAGTGTTAGTTTTGATTATAACCTCGACATTTTTTTTTACACGAAACCAATGCTTGCCCTATAGAGCAAGTAAAAATTGTGGCTTTTTTAAATCCGTGTAATGTCGAGCCACATATGTTTTTAGATTTTACTTATGTCCAACCTTACATTATGCCGTAAATATGTTTTAGCTTTATTCTGAAAAAAAAAAACAATAGAACGGCGGTACACTCAGTCGTATACGCACTTTTCGTATTATATTGAATTAACAAGTTTTCTTCCGTTTTTGTTTGCCAACGTTACGTTAATTTATACATAATTTATGTAAATTGAAGTGTTGTAATTTAAAGTAACTTCTGTTGTTTAATTTTTCTCGTAATTATCATTTTTATTGGCACAACCAACAGAGCCTACAATTTGGCACAACAAATTCTATATTTATGTGTGGATCAAAAAGACAATATAATGTTGTTTAAGAATTAAAAAATTAAATCACAACCTGTAGGTGGCACTGTTGTGAACAATATCTCTTTTTTAGAAGCATAACACCAATATTCAGAGTAAATACATTAACATTTACCACAAAAAAAATGAAAACATTTTAAGGGGAGGCTTTTATTGAATATCTTCGTCAAATATTATTTATATTGTGAAATTTTGCATCAACTGTTTGATTTCAAAAATTAAAAATCACATAGACGGAGGACTACTCAATATAAACTCCCTAGTATTAGTTTTATTCGGTTTGCCATTTCTTTACTCAAAAATGTAGCTTAATGTTCTGCCTTTATTGAAAGACCCTAACTTTAATCACTTGACTATTAGAACCGAAGTTGAAGCTTCGAAAGCCAATAATTTTGGTCGATTTTAAATTATTTTTGCATTATTTTCCAATCCGGAGCCAACATCGCATCCATATCACGGCTACGACTTTAAGAAGGTCTGAAATGCAACTTTTGATACAAATCATTAGCTTTGAAATAAAATGAACATAGCTTACGTAAAGAAAGTTTTGAGATAGTGAGATTTTTGCTTTAAAATCTAAAAAGAAAACCACCCGATTTTCAAGTGTGTATTATTTTTCAAATAACTGATATAGCCACTTTTTCTCTATAGCTCTTCCCACGTTCCATTAAAATATCTCGCGTGATTTTCGTAATACTTTTTTTTGCTTAAAACACTAACTTGCATAACATTTTAAAGTTCTAAAAACACTGGCATTTATTGCTTTAATTTTAAAATATGTTCACCTATACGAGTTATCGTGCTCAAGATAGGAAAAAAAAACTGATAAAAGCTTTCCCTTTAGTTCATTTCACTTTCACCCCACAAAACAGAATTTTCAGATTTATTAACTTTTCTGACTGTTTTTAATGTGAACATCTCTTATTTACAAAACTCACGATTTGTTAAATATTTCGAAATATATTGCCTTCATTAATTGGGTTGACTTCATTCTTAAATTATGTTCATCACGCTGTGATGGATTGTTGTTCTGATAAATTTTTTTTTTTTTATTTTTATTTAGTATTTCTCATTTTGTCTGTTTCCTTGTTTTCTTGTTCGGTGAATTTGATTTAAAATTTAAATTTATTGAATTTTATTATTTATTTAAATGCTCCAAACGATTAACGAATAGAATTATTTTTATATTAAATATTTATTTATTGGATACATATTAGAGATTCAAAATGTTTTGATGCTTCTCATTGGTGAATGAGCTCAGTTAATTTTGCTCATCGTTGAAGCAAAAAGCTATTTATATGTACATTGTTTTTTAAGTGATGGAGTTCCCTTCAATCGATAGAAATAAAGTTGTTTTAAAGAAGAAGAGAAGGATTTTAAAGTGGATTTTTTAAAATATCATTTTCTTGGCAATTATTAAGAACAAAAGTGGTATTAAAGTTGTATCAACTTTGGTGGGGATAGGGAGTTAAAAATACCTTATTTTTTTAAAGTATAACTTGTTTTTTTTTTTAAATAAAAACAAATCATTTTCCTCAAGTCGAAAGTTTTAATTTTGGTGATCCGATTAATATAATTCAAGAAATTATGAAGGAATTCTCAGAATTCTCCCGATCTTCTTCAAAATGCTTGTAACACTTGTTTACACTTATAAAATTCTAGTCAACTCTCTGTAAAATATTTGCGACTAGTTCAAGTTTCGAAGAGTAATGAGCCATTATGAACAAGCAGACTAAAAAAGTCGAATTCGAACACGAGTAATAAAGTTGAATTGCTGGTTGTTTTTTAACACGGTATCCCTCGTCCCCCAGTTTTTTCAGTGCTTCCATTAAAACAAGTATGTTTCCCCTGAAAACTCGGTGAATTTTGTATTTTACTGTTCATCTTGCTTCACAGAAAAGGGGGATTCTGGGAATACATTTTCTTGGCAAAGAAGTGTCCCGGAATAAAGTTATTATTTATTTTATAGTCCCAACAGCATTTCTGATCTCAGACACTTCGTTTACATCATTTATCTTTAAAATTAATTTCTGTGCCTTTAAATTCCAATCTTGTATTCTTTTCCATACCTTACTCAATTTTCCAATATTTTTTTCGTTTCACTTATATACGTTCAGAGTTTAAGAGTTAAGTGAACGATTTTTCAACGTGAAACGAAAAATTAAATGCATTTTTATGATCAGTAAACGATTTTCATTGGCTACAAGGGGGGGCAAAACGATAAAACTTAGGAATTTATTGGATCAATGTCCAGATTCAGAGGGGGGTAACCTATGGAATTTGACGAAAATATGACCAATAAGTCAGAATTTCCAATTAAGAACTGATAAAATTTTGGTAGACAAAAGTCATAGCTCAGAGCCATGAGAGGGAAGGTGCCTCCCCTTGCCCCCCCTCCCTGCGGGCGCCTATAGATGCTAGACGTCTTCGTCGAATTCGAACAAAAAAATGCGTCCCTATCAAGTACTCAGTTTTCACCCGAACAAGTTTTGTAAAATGTAGTGTCTGGTGGGCACTTTTTATCACGATTTTAGAGCCTCAGTAATTTTTCAGACTTTAAAAGTCTTTGACGATCGTAAAGAGTTGAGCATTGTTAAGTTGCACTACTATTTGATAGGTCATAACTGTTTGTATTGGTCCCGTGTGTTCATCATCTATGATCTAGTGCTGCCAATTTTAAATTCCGCTGCCCACTTTTACCGGCGAAAACAATGGAACAGTTTTTTTTTTAAATGAAGAATCGAACTCATTTATTATTTTTGTTGAAGGAAAGCTTTTCAAAACGAATTATTTAAACACGAGCTTACAACAGCACTTCACATAACTGTTTGAAAAAAATTGTTTACTTAAGCTCGCTGCCAATCAAAGCTCCTAGAAAAACCAAGCAACAAATCATGAGCTATAAACTTTTAAATTAAACTTTTAAATGTTTTTCTCTTAATAACAATTTTTTGTTACACCACCCAATTTACACTTTCTTGGTTTTACCCTATATACGCTTTGCTTATCTCCACTAAACGTTGATCTTGGGTAAGTTGGGCGCCACTTATATTATTTTTCTAAAAAAATTCATCTGAGCACTCAAATATCATTCCTTTCCGATTTTAGTTTATTATACATAAATTTCCAATTATTAACAAAAATCTCTGCCAGCCCTGATTTTCATTTTTTTACTATACTCTATTTTGTATGTATTAAAAATTAAATTGAATAAGATTAAAAAGAGTTTTAAAAATTGCAATTAACGCAAAAGTTTTGCTTCATCCAATTAATCACTCTGGGGACATCCAGTATTATAGTACTTTCGACATAAATCTTCATATGAACGTATATTTTTAAGTATTTACGAATGTCATTGGGTATATAATTTTATATTTTGTACAAAACATCCATTTGTCAAATACGAAGAAACAGATTTTTATTTTAATTTACTAAAGTAAATTTGAGTCCAAGATAGCTTTCCTTAGGGATTTTTGTTTTGTATTTATTATTCAAAGTGTTTAAAGACTTTTCCCAATGCCTATTTTTCACTGTCGTCGAGATGCGTTAAATTAAGTTTTTTTTTCAAATTTTAGTATTAAATTAAAAAAAAAAATACATGCAATAAGCTTACCACCAGTAACAGGAAGTTTTAAAAAACATTAACATTGTCCCGCGTTCCTAAAAATTCTTCTAAGCACTAAAAAAAAAAATATAATTATGGTAATTTTAACTTCAAGTGGTCTTGAAGTATACCTTTAGGGAAATAATAGCTGTGATTATTTTTTAAAAACAAATTTCAACTCTCACTCTTCTCTTCACAGTAAAAAGTAAAGTTTCACGGGAATAATATTTGAATTTGAAACCAAACACACGACAACGGTCAAATGGTTGCGTTAGCACTTTTTCATATGAATATTTGTTTTTCGTCACTCAAAACACGCGCTTTCCGTGTTGTTTTCGAAAGAACTACAACGAGAAAAGTCATAACTTGTTCAGCTCTTACAGCGGCAACGGTCCAAAATGCAACTGATGGAGCACGTTGGATTTTCATACACAAAGCCATGCACTAAAATAATCCACGAGGATTTCCATCGTCTGGTTAAAGGATAAGAAAAATGGAATGAAATACACAAACAACAATAAAATAAAATTCAAAACCCAAGTCCTGTGTCCTGTGTTGTTGTGCTGTGTGTAAGGAAGGACGACAGGACTTGCGCAGTTTGCAGTTGGAGTAAAAATGTAAGTACAAATTGAAGAGGCACAAACTATTTCATTCATTTATTTGAGACGCGATGTGAATGAAATCGAGTGGGGTTACTGTTTGGGTAATAATTGAGAAGGCGCGGGAGAGGTGGTAGTGTTGGCGTCGAATAGGTAGTATTATCCTGCCTCAGCAAAATGTGAGGTAGCATGAGATTAAACGTCACCACATCATCGGGCGGTTGTGATCGAGTCTAACGATGCAAATTTAGCGAGAGGAAAAAAAGATTTGATGACACAATCTGATGCGGAGAAGGAGAACGACTTGTGACGAGAATTTGGATTTTATTTGCGATAAGTGTGCTACATTATAGGGATTATGTTATGCATTCGTAAAAAAATCGAGCCTGAGATCTGTATGCCAGACATGAAGACACCTTATTCGAATGAAGTGGGTGTCTCAAATCTGTACTTTTTGAGTAATTCAAATTTTATTTCTGGACTTAGAAAAATCGTTCAAGAGTAGTTAGACGAAATGTGTCAGTTTTGTGGAAAGCATTATTATTATGGATTTTCTCATATCTAAAAGAATATTATAGAAAAAACTAAAGTCCAGGTTTGCGGATTGTACAAGGAAGTGTTTTTTTTTTCAAAACTATTGGTTTTTGTAGGAAATTTTTATTGAAAAAAGTTGTCTGTACAAAATGATAATTTTTTTAAATTCTCCAGAATGTATGTACATTTATGTAAAAGAATAAAGATTTACAGAATTTTGGAAAACAGAATAATGGGTTAGCAGACTAATGAAATACAGAAAAATGTTCATTCAAAATATAAGATTCATTTACAAAATTAGAGTCATACTGAATTCTGAAATCTAGAACAACTCTTACAACGCTTACCTAATACATAATAAAGGGTTTTCCAATAAGAGGTGTTATTTTGATATTCAAAGAAAAATGGCATTTTTTGAGATAAATGATCGGATATTTATTTATATATTTATTATTTATATTTATAAAGAGGAAGGTATGCCGTTAATAATGGAACACAACATCAGCCAAATGGCCGCCACGACCACGCTTACATGAAATTTTCCATAACCAAATCGCAAAGTGGCTGCCCTATGTCCTCGATAGCCTCACGAATTCCATCTTGGAGGTCTTGAATCGACATTGGCCTGTTGGCGTAGACCTTATCTTTCACGTGGCCCCAAAGGAAGAAGTCGCAAGGTGTTAAATCACAAGATCTCGGTGGCCAATTGTGATCACCTCTTCGAGAGATAACACGGTCCGGAAACTTTTCCCGTAAAAGATCGATGGTTTCATTGCTTGTGTGGCACGTAGCGCCGTCTTGTTGAAAGTAAACGTTGTCCAGATCAATACCATCCAATTCCGGCCATAAAAAATCATTAATCATCTCTCGATAGCGCAATCCATTGACCGTAACTGTTGCTCCAGCCTCATTTTCGAAAAAGTAAGGTCCAATGACCCCGCCGGACCATAAACCGCACCAAACAGTCACGCGTTGAGGATGGAGAAGCTTTTCAACAGTAACTCTTGGGTTTTCCGAGCCCCAGATGCAACAGTTTTGCTTGTTGACGTAGCCTCGGAGGTGGAAATGGGCCTCATCAGTCAAGATGATTTTTCGATGAAATTCCGGATCATTTTCATGCATTTCAAGGACCCAATCAGCAAAGACACGACGTTGTTGATGATCAGCCGGCTTGAGTTCTTGTGTTAACTGAACTTTATAAGCCTTAAGACCCAAGTCTTTATGCAAAATACGGTGTAATGACTAATTCCAAAGAACGACGAGGAATGGACAAACCTGGGTTTTCTTTAACACTTTGGGCTACAACAGCAATATTCTCAGTTGTTCTTGAGCGACGTGCACGGGTTTTATTCTTCACATCACTAACTTGTCCCAACAGCTCGAATTTGTCCACCAATTTCTGTATTGCGGTCCGACAAGGTGCTTCACGACGACCCAAAAATGTTTTAGTTTTACGAACCGTCTCTGCCAAATTTTCACCATTTTTATAGTGAATTTTAATAATTTCAATGCGTTGTTGAAGCGTGTATCGTTCCATTTTTATTAATGGCGTAGTTTCTACTTGTCAAATGTCAAAAAATGACAGCTTCAAAAGTGACAGCTACCGAAATAGCGGGCTATTCAAAATAACACCTCTTATTGGAAAACCCTTTACATTTTGAACTTTTTATTTATTTCGTGACATTTCAAAAAATAATAATAGAATTTACAAAAAATTGAAACCAATACAATTTATATGTCAGTTTGAAGTATGTATGGTTGTACACAATTTATATGCCAGTTTGAAGTATTTATGGTTGCACACTTAAAGCTCAAAAAACAAAAAATTTAAAATCTATTTTTTTTTTCATTTTTTTTTATTATTGACAAAGACAGATAGAAATCGGTTAAGAAAAGTTGAAATTGGAAGAGTTATGTGGGAGGTACCAACATACAACATGGTATCACAGTCCATTTTTCAAATCTTATATATGAATACAGAGGTAATTTCATCAACTTATAGCGGCCAAGGACACCTTTTATTTCTTTGAGATTTTTTCAACTTAAGCTGATACCAGTCCGAAAAGTCTTTGAAGCCAATACTTAGGGACACCGCAGTAGAGGAAGACCGTGACTCAGGTGGCGCAAGCAAGTAGAAGAGGACCTCAATTAACTTGGCGTGCGAAACTGGAGACAGCTAGCTAAGGAGCGAGCTGGCTGGAAGAAGCTTGTTAGTTGAGGCCCTGGTCCACTCCGGACCGTAGCTTCACATTAAATAATTAATTTTCTGAAAGCTTTTGAGATGAGGCATATTCTAACCTTATAATTAAAAAAAATGAAGTCATAGCTATCCGTCTAACTTTCCCCTTCAAAATTAATTTTGAATTGATCCAAATTGAAATTTTTTTTAAGAAATGCATGAGATTTGCATAGCCCAGAAAAAAAAGACTAAAAAAAGGCCAAGCTTCGAAAAAATTATTACAAAGCTGAAAATTGGTGGGAAGATTTATTTGTATGTCTTAACTATTTCTCAAAAATTACCCTAAATTTTTTACGAGGGCTTATGTTTTTAGGGGAGATTATAAATTCAGTTTTTTGTAAATATTTCGAAAACTGTCAGGTTTTTTTACGGGCAGACGGCATAGCCATGCTTCAAAGATTTTTGAATTTAAACTTTTTCTAACTGATATTTTGAAAATGAAAAATAAATCTAATCTAAAATCTAGTCTATCAGATTTTTTAGAGAATTTCAAAATTGTGTCTTATAAAATTCTACCCATTCTGACATTTTTTTCTCATGGCTAACTAACTACTAACTAAACAAAACATGTCTCAAAGAAAATTTAAATAATTCAAAGTGAATTTTGGAAGGGGAAATCATTTCTTTAGAATATCTCGAAAACTTGTATTGATGGAGCGATTCTGTGGTCGGATATACTAATTCAAAGCATCAAAAACCTTCGGAAAATTATGGGAAAAAATTTGTGGCCATCTAATCGTCCTGTTTTTGGATTTTTTCGACAATTTTATTTTTATATTTCTGTTTGCCTCTTGAAATTCCAAAATTTTAAAAAACTTGGTGGAAGCGTTTCTTAACTATCGAAAAATTTTATAAAAATTGTTTTTTTAATTATCTCAACTAGCCACATCAGTAGTAGATATTCAAAGTTTCAAATTATGTTTTAAAATAGATTTGACGTTATTCCTACCATAGATAAATATGATTAAAGAAGTAACTGGGTTGAGTTTTTGTAATGTTTACTTAAAGTAGTATAGCATTCGAATTTAAAACAACTCAGTTGTATATAGTTAACGGCTTTTTGGAATCCTTTTATCTCGTACCTAATTCAAATTCTGAAGCCATTTTGTGATCAAATATCAGTACCCAAATTTTAGTATGAACGATTCTTCAATTATGATATTTAGAAAAAGCTATAGAGATTTGTTAAAGACTTCTTATTGGAGGCAATACATTCCACCCCACTGGGCCAGGATCCTCAGCCTGTAATGTTAAAAAAACGTAGAAATAAGTACTTCAAAATTTGGAAACTTATTTCAAAACTTATGTGTTATCAGCAGGAATGCGGGGACCCTAAATAAAAAATAAAAAATCTATGAACTTTAAGATTTCGTTTACAGAGGTCCAAACACACAACTGCTTCAAAGTTGAAACTTTTAAGGTCGAGGTATAAACACATTAGAATTCCAGAATCTTGTCTTCTGTATCATCAAATATCAGTTTTGGGAGGTGCTGTAAAATTTTCGAACACAGAAATCGTGATATTAGAAAGGCAGGCAGCCGATAACAATTTGTATTTTTTTAGTTGACAAAAAATCAATCCATCAGCGTGAATCCCCTATTGAAAAACCCAAAAGTTATCATATTTGACAATTTTCAGCGCCAAACAAGTCATCAATTCTATTTCACTCGACACGGATGTGAACTTTATTTCTTACGTCTTCATAGCTGCTATTCTATCTCTGATTGGAAAAAGAAATCACAACATTGTGAAGAAACACGAGTGGGGACTGTGAACATATTTTAAGATCTATACCGACTTCAAGCCCACAAGAAAGACACTTCGAGGAAACAAATAATATGGTGTTATGTAAGTTAATTAATTTTTATACCTACCTACTACAGGTGTACTCGCATTCTCGTACCTATAGTACCTACTTCGTATCATTGTCGCATTGTTTTTGTTTTTTTTTTTTTTTTTGTGATTGAATTTTTTCTTCCTACTGTCGTCATTTTCTTGAGGTGGTAGGTACACTCGGATTCCTTCGTGTTCAAGTTCTTTTGTTCGTCTTTATGAATTTTAATTATGTCCTGTCAATTGCAGTTTTTTTTTTTTTTTTGATTATAAAGACGGAAAATAGAGAATTCAGCTTAGTCCGCAATTTGTTTGAAAAGGAATGTTTGCATTTGATGCGAAATTGGATCAAATGATAAATTAATAGGTACTTATGTATATAAATCAAAATACGGGTAGCTAATAAAGAGATATTATTAAATCAACAGTTGATGTTCGGTTAAGGGCGTACTCAGAATTGTTGGTGGGGGGGGGGGGGGGGCAAGGGGTGGACAAACTTATTCAAGAAACAAATTAGGTGGTTTTTATATAATTTTTTTTTTGTTATTATAAAACTTAAAAAAAAAGAACAATTTTCAGTATGAACAAATAAGTGAATGTAAATAAGTAAGTTGGGGAAGTTCCATGCGTGGCTTTAACTTTATATTATATTATAAAAATGTACCTAATATTAGCACAAAAGGAATTGCCCATATTTCTTGCCAATTGTTCACACGAACGAGTTTAGTATTAAATGAAAGGTGACGTTGAACTTTTAATACAAATGAAATATTTTCAAAATCATTCATGGGAAAGTCGAGATATTTGATCTTGAAGTTACCGATTGCACAATAAAGATTTCAGTGTTTTTTTTCCAAATAATTTTGTTCATAACGTGCGCAATAATTCATGCAGAAAAATGATATTGATACCAAATGAAGGGTAATTTTCTTGTATGAAGGTTTTTATAATACAAATTCTATATACTACTGAAATACATCAGCCAAGTAGAAGACTTAGCACTATTTAATTGGACTTGTTGAATTATTGATTCAAAATAGCTTTTAACGGCCTTAAGTCCATACAAATTGGCGTTTCTTGTCTTTAAATAACACAAAATTTGAAAATATTTCATTCAAATAACAAGCTTAATGTCACCTTTCATTTCATACTAAACTCATTTATGTACACTCTTGGCCAAGACTCCATAGTAAAATGGGCATTCCTTTTGATAGTTTAAATCTTAGGCTTTCACTTATTTCAAAAATTGACTTTCAGGTAAGTTAAAACGTAATTTTTACGTTTACAAATTTCTTTAACGAATTCGATTTTATAATATAAGACTCTATGTTACATAAATATTCCATCTAAATTAAAGCCAAATGGTGTGGATCTTCAGTGAATTTTTTCCAATACGTCTTTTATTATAACCTTCTTATTTTCCATGACCGTTTCACTGTGAACATTCAGCGTACATAATCTTGTAAATTTAAGCATTCAATTACGAACATATTTTACTTCCACCATAATGGTTCTTAGATTATTCAATTACCATTTAAGTGATTTTCGATCATGGTTGAACGAAACCAAGTTATTTGACTCTTCTTAAGGTACTAAAGGTCTTTTCAATCAATGGTATGGTATGATAAAATATTGAAAAATTTAAAAAATCGCAAAAATAGAGCTCATCGCAAATGGATAGCCTCGGCTGATTCCAACGATTATAATATTTTTCGTAGTTTTAACGATAAGTTCGCAAGCTACTAACGGATGATTTTTTAAGAGGTTTAGAACTTTTTTTAAAAAAAAAACACAAAAAATTCGAAAAAATGAATGAAATATTTATTTGAATCGATAGTTTGAACCTTGCAATTTAATGTTTAAAGATAATTTCATGCAAATGTTGACCGCGGCTGCGTCTCAGGTAGCCCATCCGCTGAGTCCAATTTTGGCATACTCTTTCACACTTATCGGTCGGTATCTCACGAATGAATGCATGGATGTTGGCTTCCAGTACGTCAATCGAAGCGGGCTTGTCCCTATAGACATTAGCCTTGACATACCCCCACAAAAAATAATCTAATGGTGTCAAATCGCACGATCTAGGCGGCCAATTGACCGGCCCGAAACGTGAAATTAACTGTTCACCAAACTCGCCTCGCAATTGCGCCATTGTTTCGCGTGCTGTGTGGCATGTGGCACCGTCTTGTTGAAACCACATATCATGCAAGTCAAGAACTTCCATTTCGGGCAAAAAAAAGTTTGTTATCATCGCTCGGTAGCGCTCACCATTGACAGTAACGCTGCGATTCGCATCATCTTTGAAGAAATAGGCCCAATAATGCCGCCGGCCCATAAACCGCACCAAACAGTGGCTTTTTCGGGATGCATTGGTAGCTGTTGCAATGCTTCTGGCTGATCTTCACTCCAAATGCGGCAATTTTGCTTATTTACGTACCCATTCAACCAAAAATGAGCCTCATCGCTGAACACAAGCAGCGCGCGATGAACATTTCGAACCGAGCACAAATTTTGATAGTAAAATTCAATAATTTGCAAGCGTTGTTCATTTGTAAGACGATCCATGGTTAAATTGCAAACCAAACTGAAGCTGTTTGACAGTGACACAAGGTACTAAACACACGTCAGCTGTCAAAACCAGTGTTGCCAAAACCAAACCAGCTTAAAAATCACCCGTTACAAATTGTGCTACGATAGATATATTCTTAAGACGGGGCCAATGATCAAAAAAAATCCACGTAATTTTTACAAATTCGTCAAAATTAAAAGAAATGTTAACAACTTTCCATTGACAATGCATTCAGATAATGTGGTACACTCTGAAACAAAGGATATTTGTGAATTATTCGCTTCGTTTTTTTGAAACTGTGTATCAAACACCATCAATAGTATTTAACAATAATGATTTCCATCATATTAATGAAAACAACTCAATTTTAAGTTTTATGTAAATATCTATGTTTGACCTTGCCAGTGTCCTTACATCCCTTGATGTCAGTAAAAGTAGTGGTCCTGATGGTATTCCACCATTGTTTCTCAAGAAAACAGCCGATACTATTGCCAAACCATTACTTGAACTTTTCAACCACTCACTTTCCTGTGGTTATTTTCCAAAAACGTGGCGAAATTCTTTTTTAACGCCAATTTTTAAGAATGGTGATAGGTCCAACATAAAAAATTATCGGAATATAGCAATCTTGTCGACTATTACCAAATTATTTGAAAAAATAGTCACTGATAAGTTGAGCGCTGAACTGAGGTCGGTTATTAGTGAGCATCAATCTGGTTTCTTTAAAGGAAGATCAACTACTACTAATCTTGCAGATTATACTTCACATATTCTTTTGGAAATGGAAAAAGGAAACCAGGTTGATGCAATCTATACCGACTTCAGTAAAGCTTTCGACAAATTTGACCATCGCCTTCTTCTTTTCAAATTAAAGAAGTATGGCATAAATTCTACGTTATTAAAGTGAATTGAATCATATCTGTCAGATAGAACTCAGTGTGTTAGATTTTGTGATGTTATTTCTCGTCAAATGCATGTTACTTCAGGAGTGCCCCAAGGAAGCCATCTTGGTCCTTCTTTTTTTTCCTGCTATTTATAAATGACTTGCTCTTGTTGTTAAAAGGGTGTAGATATCTTATTTATATGCCGACGATCTCAAACTTTTTCAAAATGTTAACAATATTCACAACAATATGTTTAAACAGTGTTGTAAACTGGTGTAAAGTCAATGAAATGTTGCTAAATGTGGAAAAATGCAATATTATTTCTTTTTTGAGAAACAAAAGTGCAATATCTCTTGACTATACTATTGACGAAAATATATTAGCTCGTAAAGATGTGATAAAAGACTAAGAAATTATCATTGACAAAAAACTAACGTTTAAGCAACATATCGACAAAGTACATTCAAAAAGTATGTGTATTCTAGGCTTTGTTAAACGAAGATCTAAGGAATTTAATGATCCTTACATTAGCAAATCTATCTTTGGTTCGTTCGCAGCATGAGTATTGCAGTGTTATTTGGTCTCCGTTTTATGCTGTTGATGTCAATAAACTTGAATCTGTGCAAAAGCAATTTCTGTTGTTTTGCATTAAGAGGTCTAGGTTGGAGTCCTGACACGTTTTTGTTACCTAGTTATAATCATTGTCTAAAACTCCTTAGTATGTGTAGTCTCGTTTGTCGTAGGGAATTATCTGAGGCTCTATTTGCGTTTGACCTTTTTAAATTTAATGTTGATTCTTTTTTCTTTATGTTCCAAAATTTCTGTTAATCCAAATGCTCGTACTCTAAGACATACAAGGTTTTTAAACGAAACTAACTCAAGGACCAATTATGCTACAAATGAAACATTTAATCGTTGCTCAAAAACTTTTAACGAATGTTTTGATAAGTTTAATACGAATATAAGCAGAAATTGCTTTAAAAATAAAATTCTCCAAAAAACGATGGCTGAAGGCTATTCTTGACATTATGTATCTTTGTATTTAATATAAGATAAACTTCTTTTTATTTTTACTTTATATTTTTTTTGTTTCTTATTTCAATTATTGTTTCAATTTTTTTTTTTTTAACAACCATGCAACATTTAAAAATTGTTAAATAATTTGTTGCCTAATTTTGGCAAAATAAATAAAACAAATCATAAAACTAATAAAACAAAACAATCGAACTGGTAGTACAAGAGGTTACGCTAGGGCAATATGAAGTTCAACTATTGTTGGTGGGTATAAAACTTCTGCTTCTAGCGGGACACCGCATAATTCTAGTTTTTGAAGATCTTCAGCGGACATTTTTTTTTTGTTCTTCCAAAGATTGTTCAGCTTTTCCAATTAAACTTTGTTTTGATTTTTCTTTGAATTAGTTTATGTTCATTTTCAACAAATTCGCTGCATACAAAAGAAATAGAGAATATGCTGGTAGGTTTTTAGCTGGGAATCAAGATATATCAAAGTAATATGGAATCAAAAGCAATATCTTCCAAAATTCAACTGCAGTTGATGAAGGGTGATTTGAGCGACTTTTATTTGACGGTTCATTGTTCTTGGCCTTTGAAGTTCTACATCGATTTCTTCTGCAATCAATTTCAAACCAGCTATAAGTTCTTGAGCTCCTGTACCATTGATTAAAAATTTTCTATGGCTGACCAATAAATTTTGAAACTAGTTGACCTTTTTTGACCGATTATTGAACTTTTAGATGGCATACATTTTTCTGGGAATATCCCACATACGTTGTGGTAAGACCTCGGACTTGGCATGGCACTGGTTGATTAAAAACCCGAGTTAAATTTGCAAGAATTCTAAAGCTTGCTCCATGGTAGGAATCTGCAGTCCTTAAAAGATTTACAAAAACCACAGCAGGAAGATAAGCTTCTTTTTTTTAAATATTTTTTTTTTTTTGAAAACGACAATAGAGCTCCGAGCTTTCCTCTGGGTCATAATTTCCCAACCAATAAAAAGGCTTTGTCAAATTCAATTCAATAACACTTCAATCGCCCCCAAAACCCAAAATTCCGCCCTTTCTTCGTCATAATTTGTAAATAAATTTTTACAATTCTCTTCCTCCCGTCAATTTATTATTCAAAATGCAAATCCATTACTCTGATTACCATGATGATGGCTTGCAATATTTAAACTCGCCAATGTTTCCCTTCAATATTTTGCCAGGAAGCAAATAATCGTATAGGAAATTTTTCAGCAGTCTCCTTCAAGATGTTTTCACCGTCGCATCGATTTAAAATTTTCCTATTAGCCTTATTGCCAATCCATACAACTTCAAATTCCAGCCAAATTAAGGATATTATCGAAAGAACATCAAAAGAAAAAGAAATTTCCACAATTGCGTTCTTCGGGCGCATCTATGAATTGGAATTAGTTTTGTTGGAGGCAGACGCAAACATTCCCCGAATGGTGTATACAGATTCGTATGGAGAACTTTATTTTGCTGGCGACTTTAATAAGAATATCCTTTTGGTGGGCTGTATTAACCTTTGGCAGAGGTCTATGTTGAATAGAATTGATTTTGCCTTTCGTGGAATTCATGCAGCCTCGAGGAGTGTATTTCTGGTTCCTGGCGAGAGATATAAGAACCTTCGGTATCTTGGGGAGCATTTTGAGTGGTGTTGGTCGAGGGGATTTGTGAATGTCCTTGTGGTCTTCTTGGTAAGCAATGAAACTTTTTCTTACTCACGATTTCCGCATATGAAGATTTTTCCTCGAACACTTGACGACGAACTGTTTCCAGATCGATTTGATAATTTAATGGGATTTCCAATAAGAACTCCATTGCTGTATGATCCACCGAGAGTTTACTCCTATGTTGACTCGTGGGGCAAACATTTTACGACTGGCTATTGTGCAGAACTGTTTTTGGCTTTTTTGGACAGACACAATGCTACATTGGAGGAAGTTCCGATCAACAACTCCACAGATTACAACATGCCGGGAATAGTGCAGCTCATCAATAAGGGAAAAATTGACATAAGCATCCACACTTACATGGGAATTGGTGGAATTCGCTCGAGTTATCCTGTCCGGATGATGCAATGGTGCATTCTGGTTCCGAGTCAGGGTGAGATCAAGGCGTATTGGTATTTCATACGACCGTTCCAGTTCCATTTGTGGTTGGGCTGCTTGGGAGCTCTGGTAGTTATATCATTCTGCGTCGCCTTGGAAGAGAGATTACAGGGTATTCACTATGATTTCGGAAGGTCTTGCTGTGATGTGTTTCGGTTCCTACTATGTCTACCCACCAACGATTCAAGACCGTTTGCACTTCGTTTAGCTTTTAGAAAAATTTTGATTTTTATGCTTGGATTCATGCTGACCAATTTGTATCTAGCTTACTTGACAAGCTTCTTGGCTAAAATCATCCTGAAGCCACAAATACAAACGCTCGCCGAATTAGTCACAAAAAACATAAGCATTCTAACGCTGGACTTTGAAATTCCAATTGTCCTCAGGAACAGAGATCTGCCTGAGGGATTCGATCGACTTTTAGTTCCGATTTCTGCCGCACATTTATCCCGGCCCGATCATTTGATGAATAACCGAAGTATGGCCTACACCGTTACCGATGATAAAGCCTTATTTGTTCTCATGCAGCAAATACATTTGAGGAAGCCGCTGTATAAAATTGTCGATGAGTGTGTGTCAACTATTCCGATTGGATTTCTACTGGCCAAGCAATCACCATTTGAGATTATTTTGAACCGTTTTATCTTGAGAATCAATGCAGCCGGTTTTGTATTCAAATGGTGGAATGATATGTATTCGACAGGACTTAAGGCAGGTATTTTAAAGGTCCTTCCATCGAGGGGAAAACAAACATTGCCACTAACAATGCAACATTTTCAATTTGCCTGGTTTGCATTGGTTGGGGGGTTATTGTTGGCAACAATCTGCATCGTTTTGGAGAAGATTATGAAAATGGTCCGGAGATTAAGAATTGTTGTTGTTTATCAATAGATTAGTTAATATTTGTATTTTATTAATTTTTGTATTTAGTTGAAAAATATAATAAATCATAGGTCAGCAGAGAAGTTCGCTTTAATATTTATATTTATTAAATGTGTCAAGCCTGTGTTGTTTCTGCGTTTCCCAATTTGTTTATTTATTAGTAAACAAAACAGCTGAAAATGTAGTTGTGGTTTAAGTTGCTTAGAATTTAAAATATTTTATGTTGTTAAACATTCGTATACCTAATTAATTTGAGAGAATGGTTAAGAAGCAGGAAACTTGCTCTCTATAAATTGCTAAAACAACTCTTAAAAAATTCTCGGGGCTTAACTTAAGCACGAAGGCAAACTGTGTTACCGGCGTGAATTGCATACTTGTTATCGATAGTTTATATGCAAACTTCATTTTGTTTCAATTATTGCATTTCATTAGTTCGGCGTTGTTAAATGTTCGTTTAATTTAAAAGATTTAAAGTGATATATGTGTACCTGCCTATACACATTTCACAAGTTATTAATATTCAGGTTGTTTATTATTTCTTTATTTTGACATCCAACACACACCATACGTTAAAATTAGAAGTGAATTAAATGGTCTGCTAGTGGTTTTGGCTCACTCATTGCAACCGCAATGTTAAATTAAAAAAAAGAAAGAAGAATTCAACGAAAGGCCCCGGCGAGATTCGAACTCACGATCTCCTGTTTACTAGACAGGCGCTTTAACCAACTAAGCCACGGCGCCGATGGTGCCTCCAGCTAATCAGTCTGTAATGGTTCTTTTTGCAAATATAAAGATAAAAAAACACAAATTGATATCAATTTATTTAAGAACCTAACGGAATTTCTCATGCTTGCTTATGGCGAATTCCTTTCAACAAAGAAATCGATTTTTTTTCTAAACACAATCGATTTTTTTCTGTCAATTGAAATAAATTCGTATTTCGTAAAAGAATCGATTTTTTTTTGTGTGATTGTGTTTGTGTTACTTGACAGCTGCAATTGACGCAAAACGTCAAGAAATTTTTCACAAAACAATTAAGGTTGTGAGAAAAATGTTTTACCAATAGAATTTAATTAATAACTATAAGAATTCTATTTTAATAAGAAAAGATATTAGGCAGCTTTTACGGGGGCAATTTGTTGGTGCATTTTATTTGTTTGAACTTCTACCAGCACAATATTTTTAAAGAAAATTGTTATTGAAAAGTCTTCACTTGCACTGAAAGTTTTTATCACGTCTTTTATTTATGGCGAATTCCCTACAACAAAGAAATCGAATTTTTTCTAAACAGAATCGATTCTTTTCTGTCAAAACAAATCTTGCGTTTTTAGCAAGATTTCACACTGATTTGTACACACACTATGAAGACTTGACATTTCTAATACGTCAAATTGAAAGTCGCGGAATTTTTGGAAGACGAGTTGTATTTTTTTTGGTTGCAACGAATTCTACATAATTTAACAAAATATTCAACAATATATTCTGTCCCTACAGCTATAAAAATAATTCATTGTGCGTTGTTCATTATCAAACACAAATTTGACGAAAAAAAATAGCTTTCGGGAGTGAAAGACGTGTTAAAAACTTTCAGTGCAAGTGAAAACTTTTCAATACCAATTTTCTTTAAAAATATATGTGCAAATAGAATTGGCCCCGTATAAGCTGGCTAATATCTTTTATTGATTAATTTACCTAATTCTGTTGGTAAAACATTTTTCTCACAACAAAAACAAACAACCTTAATAGTTTTGTGAATAATTTCTTGACGTTTTGCGTCAGTTGCAGCTATAAAGCAACACAAACACAATCACACCAAAAAAAAATCGATTCTTTTACGAAATACGAATTCCTTTCAATTGACAGAAAAAAATCGATTCTGTTTAGAAAAAATTCGATTTCTTTTTTGAAAGGAATTCGCCTTAACTGTCAAAATGCCACCATTCACTACTGACAAATTGGCAGTATTCTGTCAGTAAACTGTCAAGAAACTGGCATAAGAATGGAAAAATTCATTCTTTTGGCAGTAGGTATACTGACAAAAAACTGCCAATTTGTCTGTCCAGCATTAGTTAAGCCATTTATGTATTGCTTGCCATAATCATTTTTATGACCAAAAAAGAATAGAATAAGGCAAATAAAACGACGACTGTGGTGTAAATTCATCATTTAATTTAAAAAAATTTCAGTAGCATAGATAACGGTCTGGTGTGAATTTTTTAAACAATACTTTCAATATGTAGGTACTCCTAAAATAGGACTAGAACAAATACCTACGTCATAGTTTTAGGACTTGAGAAATGAAAATAACGAGAACTTATGAGGAATATCTTTGATCATTTTTATGACATAAAATTGATGTATGGTCTTAAGAAGTTTTTAGATAATGATGGATATAGGTAGGTTCATACCTTTTTAACTCTTTGTGAGATGTTTCCCCATATTTTGTAACGTAACAACACCAACTCATTCAAGTCTATAATTGGCTCATGAACTTAACTTAAATTCAACCCCTTTTTTCTCCTATATTAAAAGCCTTAAAGTGCACCAGTTTCCCATCATAAAGGTTTTAAAAAAGAGCTTTGACAAAGGAAAATATATTCTTTTTTTGGATTTTGTCATCTCATAAGATCAAAGATGCTTCTGAATTATTTTTAACCAAGTATACTCATATCGCCGCAAGGCAAAATGGATAGATACTCGTGCATACATATGTATAAACATATGTACATACATAATACATTACATACATGGCATATCAAGTGAAAAACATGACAAAAGATATGAAAATGCTGGTTGCTATAGAACAAATCTCTAAAATGAATCTAAATTCTGCTGTCGACCACTCGATTCAGATTCATTTGCTTTGGTTTTGTAAGTTTTTTTTTTATTTAGAAACTTTTTGACCGATATTTATGGTGATAAAGTTTTTCAATTCCATATTTCGTTTATAGAGATAATAATGTAGAAAAGCTATATCACACGATGTGAATATATGTTCCCACTTATTGACGCTCAAAAGTCGATATACTTAGTCTAATGCATTGATTTTTTTGTACCCAGTAAGCTGGTGGAAGTGGATTCAACTCAATCCAGATTCTCGCACTCTGATGTGTCTGTGTAAGAAGCATGTCCTTTGGCACAATGAAAATGTGTCAATCAGTTCGATAATACATAATAATTTATTATCGACGCGATTGCACAAATATCTTGTGGAATGTGTGTCATCAGACAAGTGAAGAGCTCTTTGACGATTCATATACTTATATGGTTAAGTATTGTATTTCCTTTAGGCCCAGGTTATAAGTATCATTGAAACTCTTATGTAATTGAATATTTTAATGTTAAATTCTGAAACATTTATGCCCAGTTTTTCAGTGGTGAGTTAAACTAGAGTTAGTTAACTCTAGAAGTAAATTAAACCACAGAGAACTGAGGAAGCAGATTTTCGGCGGAAAAAGTATGCGAAACGACTAAACAAAGTCGGTGGAAAAAACATCAAAAGCATCTGTTCAGTTAATCGTAAGTTAACTTACCAAATTTGATGAGTTTACTCAGGGTTAACTTTAATATTTAATCTCGGGCTGAAAAACTGGACCTTAGAAAGCAAAATTAATTATTATTTTGATGTCAAAATAAAGATGATAACTTTTTTTTTTATTTCTAGCCAAACGCAAATTTCATTCTGACCAACTCGTGAACACAAAATGGATGTTAAGCAACCGGGTCCAAGAATTTGGGTAAGATTTTGTCTGTGTGCTAAAATCAGTATACGAAAAATGTTTAAAAAATGTATATAAATATGTATGTACGTAGGGGAGATCTGCTGAAGATGACATAGTTTTTTGTAAAAACTAAAAATCTTAGGACTCATAACAATAAAAACGAAATCAATTTAATTTATTTATTTATTTGTAACAAAAAAAAAATTAGAATTAAACAATTCAAACAAAAGTTAGTATTTTAAAGAATTACATATATAAAATTAAGTTAACAGCCTAGTATAAGTTGACATACATTTCAGGTAAGATGACACACTATGCGTTTGGGTATGATGACATAGCCGAAGCCAACCACATTTTTTGTTTTTAACATCTTCAATGGCCTTAAACATGTCCAGTCGTATTTATTAGATTTTTTTAGAACACACTTAGCCAGTTGTCCAACTAGTCATTGGCTAAATATTTTAGCCATCTCCCTATTTATAAACGGATTCCATAAGTTGTCTAACTATCCAGCAGAGTTGTAAAGACTGCAGTCTTTTCAGTACTGCAGTTAATACAGTCCCAGTTAATTAACTAAACTTTTGAATGCAAGTTAATACTGTGAGTAAGTACTTTAACTGCAAAGCAAACAGTCAGCAGTCAGTACTAACATTCGGACTGTGCAGTTAAAAAAAAAGTTAATTAACTTTAAGTTAATTAACTGCAGTACTTTTGACTTGATTTTAGTCTTTTAGTCAGTTGAAAGTCATTTGTACTGCGATGGTTCATCTTTTAGTCAGTAAGTCTTTTAACTGCAGTCCATGAGCTGTAAGTCTTTCAACTAAAATACTATAGATTTATACTTATAACACAACAGGATACAATGAAAATAAATTAAAATGTTTGCATTATTTATTTGGCATTATATGCGTACGGCGTGATGTACAAGTGTGAAATATTTTTGATAAAAAACAAAAACAAAGTTGAAAGATTTACAGTTAATTAACTGCAGTTAAAAGACTTACTGACTAAAAGATGAACCATCGCAGTACAAATGACTTTCAACTGACTAAAAGACTAAAATCAAGTCAAAAGTACTGCAGTTAATTAACTTAAAGTTAATTAACTTTTTTTTTAACTGCACAGTCCGAATGTTAGTACTGACTGCTGACTATTGTATTACAGTTAAATTCTTTTGGCAAGTTAAAAGACTTAAAGAAAAAAGTTTTTTTATACAATTAACTGCAGTACTGAAAAGACTGCAGTCTTTACAACTCTGCTATCCAGGGTTGTTATCGAAATACGTCCTCATATATTCTCTGACATACCTGTAATATGTCAATCTGGAATGAACTAATGAATTTGAGTGAACTTTGTAGAACAGCTGTTTCAACTATACAAACATTTTCAATTCAATCATCTAAATCAAACATAAAAATGCAAAATCAATCAAAGAGAAAAAGGTCTGAGAATTGGGATAGCCATGATAAGTTATGAGGTGTGAAATTAAACGAATTTATCATGTTAATATTGTAAAAAAAATCAATTGCAGCAAAAGGCATTTTTAATTTGGATTTTTTTTTTAGTTTTTAAAATCCAATTACCAATAAAATGTCACGCGGGTACGTTCAACACACATTAAATTAAGTTTGAATTGACTTTGTAGACATTGAACGTTCCCAATTTAGAATAGGTTTAAGGCTTAAAGCCTAGTACGCAGATCGCGCTAAATTTTAGCTTCCACTTTTCTCTCCAAACATCAGCTAAACCCCTAGCTAAATTTTGACATGAGAGCGTTGAGGAGAATATGTCAAAGAGAACAGCTGTTATCTGAAAAAAATTATATTTAACAATTTCAAAGAATTTTTATTTCATTATTCCAAGTAATTTCAACCAAATAAAATGGATTCTTTTCTTTGCCCGAGATAAATAGTTTGTTTCCAAATATTAACCACGTTGCTTTTTATTTTCAGAAAGCAAAATTCACAAAAAATTTAAGAGTTAAAGAAACCTTCAAAATTTAGCTCGAAAATTAATGTGCCGAACAATTATTTCGTGCGCTAAATTTTGACAGATAGTTATGTACAGTATGAAACAAAAATGTGTTTTTTTAGTTGGAGCTGCGTACCACTCGGCTAAAATGCTTGGCTAAATTTTAGCTTGGCTAAACTTTGGAGAGAACACCAATTTCTGTGTCTTAAGGCTTAACTACATAAGCCCAAAAAGTGAAAAAGTACAAAAGTGAAAATTTTCAAACTCATTTTGGAATAGTTTTTGTGACTGGAAAATTTATAAAAATGATGCAGAAAGCTTAAATTTTGGTTTACAAAAAAAATTTGTATATTCTTTTTCACAAAACAACTGCGCTAGCGGGAAAAAAAATATTTTTACTTTTGTACAAAAGTACTTTTTGGCTTATGTAGTTAAGGCTTAAGATGAACAAATAAAAATGTTTATAAATAAGATTTTGGAGTTGGATGGTGTGCTTAAGTTAGCAAGGCTTTAGAATGGGATTATAAATACCACTAAACGTCTTTTGACCAAGAGTGCCTGGTTGATGTTCTTTTGTAGGTATTTGTCATACTGAAAAAAAAAAGTATTAATACAAAATACTACCTTCAAAGTAAGATGACATCCTATATGTCAATTTAGACGGTTAAGTGTCATGTCACCTTGCCCGGTACGATCGAAAATGGTTTCAACATGCTGGTTGTTGACATTGTAAAATTGTAAATTTGGGAGTATCCAAAAGAACTGTAACGGTTATTGTTACTGCTGAGTGCCAGTTAGAGATCAGTGATGCCAGTATGTCATCTTATCGTGTATGTCATCTTAAGCAGATCTCCCCTATGTAGGAATTGGAATACAAAATTGTTTTTATTTAAACCAATTTAATTAAAATTCTCATAACCCGCTGAAGTGGTTTCCTTAAGGTTTGTATGTGATTCCCTAGAGGGGAGTGTGAAGAATCTCCTCCTAGAATTCTTCTTTCGAATAAAACACGTCAGCATTTATAGGAATATTTCATCTTTTAAGCATGTGGCCCCATATTTACGATATTGCAGTAGTATCGGTAACAATTCAATACACATAATACAGACTGTATTTCACTGACCACTAAAATGCTTGCATGTGTGAAAAAATGAAAAAGTGCAAATCTTTTCGCAAAAAGATAAAATCTTTTCTATTTACAATTGTGTAACAATTATGTTTGTTCGCGTACTGTCCAAACCTACGAGTTTTTGTCCAAAATCTTTCAGTTACTATAAAAAAAAATTAATTCATAGAAATTAGTAGGTTTGGTTTGGACTGTACGCGAACAAACATATTATGACGACTTAAAATCGTTCCTAAATCCAAAATTAAATTCTGCGGTGTTAAAAGGTACCTACAAGAGATTTAAGAAGATTTTAAAAGAAAATGTCAAAAAAAATCACCGGCAACTTGGTTCCTCATGTGAAAGGGGACAACACAACACAGAGATTTGCCGGTACCCTTGTTCTATTTCAATTTTCACCGTTAGGTGGCTTAGCACATGAGACCACGAACAGTGAACTGCAACAAGAGTGGATAATTGACATGAGTGGTCCCTGACACATGCAAATTGCCATAAAACATAAACAATTAAAATGAGTGTTTGAGCTGAAGTTAAATTCAAACAAGTTTTGTATTCGCCGCACTGTAGAATGCGTCCTAATGTTGTACATAGATTGGGAATTTACGTTTGACAGTTAGTACACAAATTTTCCCAAATTAAAATTATCTTTCACAATATTTTCTATTTAAATTTATTGATTAGATTATTAAATTCACTTCGTTGAAAAGTAAAAACAAAAAAAAATTGATATTTGCTCTAGAAATTCCTTTAAAAGCAGGAATTTTACTTTGTGAATTTAATCGATGCGATAGTTACAGAACATGAATCCCGGCCTTTAACCTTTGTAAAACGCAAGTATGAAGAATTTTCCGAAGTTAAAAACTTCCACATCTTTCTTGCCGAATTGCAAAATTGTATGTGTACGCGGATTTTTTCCTTCAAGCCACAAGCCGAAAATGAATGAATGGAATGATAAAGAAAATTTTGGATATGATACATGACATGCACTACAATTTTTATATTTTCTTTATGGTCGCCCCTTTTTTCCACTCATCGATTTCATCCACAAAAGACAACCATTGTCATTGCAAACGCAAAGTCACAATCTAAACAGATGTGGGACCAGAAACAGACTGAACTCACTCATTCTATGAAAAAAAAAAACATAGAATACAATTCCAGTTCAGTGTTTCCGACCAGCCAGTGAATTGTCAAATATTTTTTGTTGTTATTTCGGTTAAAAATTCCACTTGGCAAATAGTGTTGTTTTTTTTTAGTTGAACTTCTCATTTTAAGGTAAATATCTTTTGAATTACACAAACAAAATTAGTTGAACTATCAAAATAAGAAACTCAAATCAATCTAATTTATTCTAATCACCACCAGTAAGTGTTATCTACTTGCAAATCGTTTAGCTAATCAAATCTAAACCACTTCACCTTTGGAAACTTTTTTCTTTGGTGGTTTAAAATGTATATGTTCTTAACAAAGACAGATTTTAAGTTCCTTAACTGATTTGTCTATATTTGCTTAATTGTTGTGCATTGTAGTTCTTAGTAAAGTACTTGCCAAAAATTATTTACATGACTGAATCTATTTTTAAATGATTTTCTCTTTTTTTTAATCAACCAAACACTAATTTTTGGTAGTTGTTCCTTGAAAGTTGGTTATATAACTTCCGTTTCGATTGATTGTGATCATAGAAGCGGTCGGGCGGTCGGTCGGTGGGTGGTGGAAAAACACCGACATTATTTTTGATCTCGTGATCGTTCTTGGTACATGGTCGTTGTTGACGGCGGCGTCGTAGGGGACAAAGAAACTATGCCCAGTTGAGGACAAGTGAATAGCAGCGAAATTTCTCGTTTTTTCTTAATTCTCAACTCCATTTGGGATCTCTCACTTTTCGGTAAGTTTTTTTTTTTCTCATTTCATAGAGAAATGCAGAATATTTTGTTTGTATAACTAAGCTAAAATCCTTTGCAGATAATGCCTCGTCATCAGCTGCACGAGGCAATTGCCACCGTCTCCACGAAACCCGACCAGACGGTGACCAAATACCGATTTGTAGACTCAGTTGCGTGTACTTACATTGTGTCGGTGTTTGCAGCGTCTATAGCTGAGCTTGTTACTTACCCGTTGGATCTGACGAAGACGCGTCTGCAAATTCAAGGAGAGGCCGCTACCGCCTCCCCACAGTCAAAGGTAAATGGAATGTCTAAAACTTTCTCTTGGAGCTTCGCGCATATCGAACAATGAAAAACGTCTTTAATGGCAATCCACCCTAATAAGTTAAAAAAAAAAATTCTCAACAGTTGCAGTATCGAGGGATGATGGCGACCGCAGCTGGCATAGTTCGTGAAGAAGGTGCCATGAAACTCTGGCAAGGAGTAACTCCAGCGCTGTATAGACACGTTGTCTACAGGTTCGTTGGATATGGTTGATGTTTTTTTTTTTTTTTAATTTCTATTTAATTTTGAGTTTAATTATGTTTCGAAAAAAATTTGTTAAGACAACGCATTCCAGCCCTGCTGGACGAGCCCTTTCAATGAAATTTTAAGTTGAAAATCCACAGATATAAAAACAACGCCAACTGACCTTAATAAAACGTTTTTTTTTTCTCAAAAAAAGATAAACATTGTTAATACGCCCACTTTTCAACGATTTAGTATATCAGGGATGAACAGAATATTAGAAATAGTTTTAAATCCATTGTTCGACTTGAGCTATTAGGAATAATGCTATCATGTTAAGAGAAGGAAGTTTCGGGTGACTTTAAGCTAACCTCAACTCTGTGAGAAAAAAAACCGGAATAAACAAACTAGAATACTATTCGGCAAATCAATCACATAATTTAAATTTGCTAACGGAACTTAGTTGCTGGCAACACGGGGCAACAACTTGCTGGCCCATGCCCACTAAGAAATTTCCAGCAACTTTGATCAAGATCAAGAGTTAGATACGTAGGTGTAGATGTTGCACGTTTTTGTAGACAACTAAATACAAAAAATATAAACATTAGTTCTCAAAAGTTGCTCGGAAGTTACGTAGTGGGCGAGGGCAAGCAAATTAAGTTTCTCGGAGTTGCCGGCAACTAAGTTTTATAGTAGGCTCCATTCCTATTAGCAGCAATTAATCCATCATAAATTTAAATACAGACTAGAATAGTATTTGTGTTTCTGTTTCGTTTTCGGGTGCAGTCACATGAATTTGTGCTTGTTGACTGCAAATTCACACAAATATATTTTTATTTAGCATTAATGTTATTTTTTGAATTTATGAATGAAATTGAATTTTTACAGTGGAGTTCGAATAACTTTCTACGATTACCTGCGCAAGGAAATGGCCAAGGGTTATACATCCCATGAAGTGGTGCCAATTTGGAAGTCAGCATTATGTGGTATATTTGCTGGCTGTGTGGCACAATGGTTAGCATCGCCGGCCGATCTAGTCAAAGTACAAATCCAAATGGAAGGCAAACGTCGTCTAATGGGTGAGAAGCCTCGAGTAAAGAGTGCTGCAGACGCTTTTATGCAAATTCTCAAACGTGGTGGCGTCAGTGGACTGTGGAAGGGAAGTGTACCTAATATGCAACGTGCTGCGTTAGTTAATTTAGGTAAGATTTTCTTGTGAAGATCTCTGAAGAAAATATATACATACATATTTTTTTCTTACAGGTGATCTTACAGCTTATGATACAATTAAACAAACGCTTATGAAAAAACTTAATATGCCAGACAGCCGACCGGTGCATATTTTATCGTCCTTTGGTGCTGGTTTTGTTGCAGCAATAATGGGTACACCAGCTGATGTGATAAAGACAAGAATTATGAATCAGCCCACAGATGAAAAAGGAAGGTAAGCGAATAAATAAAAATAATAATACAAAGTTCCTAATATGATTATATTATATAGTTCGTATAATTCATTTAAGACATTATTAATTTATCTTGGAATATTTATTTCCTTTTTCAAATATGTACCTAACAAACATTCTTAAATAATTCACTTGTGCAAATACAAAAGCTACTTTGAAAAAAAATTCAAAACTTTCATCTTTTAAAAAAATTGAAGGTTGTCTAGACTCAAAGTTTTCTGTCAATATTTCGTCAATAAGTTCTGTTGTTAGACACTTCTTATTATTATCATCTTTGATAGTCGATGTTCTGTTTTGGCCTTGATGGCTTACTAGCATACCATAAACAAACTTTATTTGCTGATGAAATTTGTGTGGTTTTGTTTGTTTAATGTCAACAAAGAACTGACGCAATGCAATTTATTTACTAGGAGCAAATTCAAGTTTGCAAAGCATTCATAAGTTTTGTTTGTAGAACCCCCCTAAGTTTTATTTAATGAGTTTTACTTATTTTAAATAATCTCATAGTTACCGTAGTTTTTGAATAAAATAATCGGATTAGACTGTCTCTTTCAATATATGTAATACTCAATTTTGTCTTTTTTATGTTTTTTTTATTTATTATGGAATTTATACGACATTCTTTCCCATCGCGAATTCCATCGTAATCGGAAACATATTACGAATGCCAAAAAAAAAAAAAAACTATCGCAGAATCCGTCGTCGTGGAAAATATCATACAAATTGCTGTATTGGGAAAGATTTCCGATTGAAAACGGCGTTTTAAATTTTTGTTTCAAAATTATTAATTTTATTTCTTTCCTTTTCCTATCCGTTTCATTTATTTACTTAGTTTCGCCTCTTTTATTTCTTCTTGAGGCATTTTCATTTATTTTATGTTTCATATTTTGTGTTTTACCACAACTCAAATCATTAATGAAACTATAGTCCGAAAAAAAAATAATTAAATTATTTTCCAGAGGACTCTTGTACAAAGGACCTGTCGATTGCTTTAGTCAAACTGTTAAAAAGGAAGGTTTTGCCGCGCTCTATAAAGGACTTGTACCCTGCTGGATGCGAATGGCGCCCTGGTCTTTATCGTTTTGGCTAACATTCGAACAAATACGCAAAGTTCTTGGAGCTTCTATATACTAGTTTGTTGTGTTCACCAGAAACAAAATAAAAAAAAATCAAAAAAAAAAAAACTAATAGCCGCCACGACCAACCCAAAAAACAAACAAAGCACATCCTTTAAATTAATTTAAAAAAAATAATATTTATAAGCATAAGCAATGATTGTACAAATATACAAAATAGTTATTTTTATTATTGTAATTATCGAATAAGATATTATGTTCTGTGTATATTTTGGACTAGTGTAATGCTTTAATTGTGGTTCTCCCCATTAAATGGGACAAAAATAAGTTTTTAAGACCTAAAAAGTATGAGTCTTAAAAATTAAAAAAAAGCGACCTGCTTATAATGAAAAACTATAAATAGCTTTGCATGAAAATAGTAAATGACTCTTTTTTTATTTATTTTAAAACTTCATATTTTTGTTTGATTTTGTACCGTTGTTTTGGGGGCTTAGGTCACTGTCATATAAAAAGAAGCTGGAATCAGTCCATCTGCAGTCTGAAATATCATAATGACATTTAAATTTAGCGGAATATTAAGATAAACATTTTTAGTTGTTGAATTTATTATATTTTTAAACGGTTGTATAGTTAGATAAGACAGTGTCTAAATAGTTCAACAACGGATTCCGTTGTCTTGGACTGGAGGACTTACAAGACTACAAATTTCCATACTTTTTCCCCATTTTAAACAATTTATTGTTTGTCATCCATTTTATAGGTGTTTTCTGCACAGAAGAGATCGGAAAAGTGCAGGATAGTGTGATTCATGAGTGCGATTATTCTGATCGGATGGCCAACATTTGATAAAAAAAAAGAAATTGTTAACAGTCGTGTTAATCCAGCATAAGTCTAAAGGCCAGTTTCACAGTCGAAACTTGCAGGAATAAGTGGCACTTAAGTTTCCCATATTAGGACTTCAGACAGTTTCACAGCCAGCGTAAGTGGAACTTAAGTCATCAACATCGGAGACTTAAGTGCCACTTATTCAGGTAAGTGTGCACTGTGATATTACGCCATAATCTTTCACATTGCCCACTTAAGTGACACTTTTCTGACTGTGAAACTGGCGTTTGGTACAACTACCACCACTATTGCAATTGTCAATTATTATGAGTTGATAAAAATGATTGAAATTCGATATTTAACGATTCAATTGATAAATCTTTTGATAATTTGTTTAAAATCAAATATCAAATATCATCATATAATATAATAACAGGAGTTTATAATTTCTGGAAGGGTACTTAAGTGGTCCTACGACAACAACCGAATACATAGTAAATTATATGATGCGCCCAACATTGGGGATTTTTACTTTTTGTTCAGTTTCATTCACTTTGCTTACTTAAATCAATAGCCCTACCAGAAACCAGAGCGCAACTCAATAAAGTGAAACTGTTATTTATTAATAAAGGAATAAAATTATGTTAACTAAAGCCCGAACCACACTACTCTCGTGTGGTGTGTTGGGGAGTAGTATGTCGCTATCGCTCTAATGTATTTCATATGCGTAGAGCCATATTTGTATCGTGTGATGTGTTGTGTCGAAATCTATGAAATACATTGGAATGACAGCGACACACTACTCCACAACACACCACAGAGTAGTGTGGTTCGGGCTTTATGTGGGTTGGTGACTATACTATGACAGTTCTACCTTAAGGCGCCAGTTATAGCTTTTATTGAAAACCATCATTGAAAATTTCAATTTTTAATTTTGGGGCACTTAGGCGGGTATTCACCGAACGCTCATAACTTAACAGGCTTATAAACCTATTCACCAAGCAATAATAGTGAATATTTATGAGCGCTTATAAGACTTACGAGTGTATATTTTGATGCCAATGGGCCATCACACTAATGGCCTTTTCGATTGGAGTCAGAATGACAGTTCTTCATCTGAAAAGAAGAGAAATTTTCTTCTAATTTAGATTTCAGAATCGTTCCAGAAGGGTTTACTCGTATCAAATCGTTCTCCCGGATTACCAATCGAAAAGGCCATAAGGTTCAATTTTGCACGAGACTTTCCCTACTAACTTTTGCTTCAATCGCACACGGAATTAAGAAAGCTGGAAGAAAATGTTGTGTGTTTCTCTCAATTCGAACAACAGAAAAGCCTTAGCTTTTACAAAAATAAAAATTTAAACGTCATTTTATGGCGAAGTTTTGGCTCGAATCAACTTTTTTTTCACAAAAATTATAATTTAAGCCATCAGCTTTATTTTTGCATCAAAATAATTACTGATTTTAGTTTCTAAACTGCTAAAAATTACTCATTAAAGGTTTCAATGATGAGTTTCAATGAAAACTATAACTAGCAGCTAAAATGAGTTTTTTTATATTTCAATTGTTAAACTTCCTTACCCACGATAAACAAACACAAGGTATGGTCATTCGATATACTCCAATCGCCATCTTGTCATTTTTATGACGTCAAAATCATCTTTGAGTCTTATTTTCTTTTTGAAATGAATATTAAAAATTTGAATTCAGCATTAATACAAATTATTTTTAAGTGATAAGAACTGATGTGACCATAAAACAACAAATACAAACAATCTAATGAAATGGATTTATCTTTTTGCTCTCTGAACAAAACCAGATGATTGTGACGTCATACAGCTAATGAGCATACCTTGTTTCTGTTTATCGTGTACCTTACCAATGATCACTGAAAAATTTAAAACTATTTTATGCGAAGTTTGGGTTCGAATAAAGCCAGAAGCTTTATTTTTGCATCAAAATAAATTATGATTTTACTTTCTTAACGTCTCAAAATTAGTATATAAATTTTTAATAATATTTTTCAATAAAAGCTATAACTGGCGCCTAAGACACAGCAAAGATAAATGTTTATTAATAACGTTTTGAAGTTGGATAGTGTTCTAAGGGCTATCTTAAGTTAGATAAGATTTATAAATAATATTCCTTTTTTATATTTTTCGTTTTAAATATTTTTTAATGTTGAATTTTTGTATATTTTTTTATATAAATATTTGTTTTCATTTTCAGAGGAAAACTCTACAACGGAGCGGTTGATTGTTTGGCAAAGACAGTAAAATCTGAAGGTTTACTTTCTATCTATAAAGGGTTTTTTCCTTGTTGGATACGTATGGCCCCATGGTCTCTAGCATTTTGGTTATCGTTTGAACAAATGCGTTTAGTAATTGGAACATCTACTAAATGATTATTATCTTTTTTATTTATATTTTTAAGTTTTGTTGGTAGTTGGTACATATGTATATAATTGTAAAATAGATATCGAATATCATCAACTTCAAACAAAAGACATCACTCAAAAGAAACAGATTTTTTCGCCATATAGCATAGTAGCCCAGACGTAGGCACAGGTATAGTTTCCAACGAAATCGATTATGGTAAAACAGGAGTCAGGGACATTTAAAAATAATTCTTTTAAGATTAAAAAAAAGTCGATTGAATACGGTCCTTTATAACGGGTAGCTGCTATACAACAATTTTGAGTCTTTTTATTTTTTTCGAAAACTGCTCTAACGATATTGATCTGAAATCTGAATGAACTGAAATCGAAGTAATTGAATGAAAACTGCCTTTCAGTTTTTGTTGGCAAGCAATTAAAAACCACTTAACGGAAATAGACGTTTTCTTCCTTTTTTATGTGCTTTCAACAAAGCTTCTTTTTTGATGAGTGCTTTCAACAAATAAAACATATACTTCCAGTTTCAACTGGATTCCAACCGTGGAATTTCATGAGAAAATAAAAACCTTATTTCACAGTCCACTGTGCCATCAAAAATTCTTTTCTATCTTCTTCTTTACCTCCTAACAAGTTGCATTTACTTGATTTTAATTAAATTAAATTAATTGCAACGTCCCTATACCTACCTTACACTGTCCCTGGGGAGCACAATGGATCCATTGAGATCCGAGTGAGGTGATACGGCTAGCCGTATCATCACCCCATCCAACCTAACCTTACCCAGTTTCCTTTCACTGCATGCTGCCTTCTGCGTCGTTTTCTTTTTCCTCCGGATGCCACATGGTGGAAAAGGGGCGTTTGTAGATTTTTTTTTAACCTCCCAAAAATAATAAATAGGAACTAAGATGGAAATTAGGCTATTAGTCAATTGCTTTCAAATATTGGTTGAATTAAATAAAATTAGGATTTGTACCGAAGAAACAAATTTTTAACGGAATCTACCAATGCCTGTTTAAAATGAAAATTATTGAATTCTTTCGTTTCTATATTAAAAATAAATTAAGTATCAATGTTAAGCATTTCTAATGGCATTTGTATGTTTTTTTTTTGTTCTTGCTTTTTTGCAATGTTTAAGGTTTATTAAAAATGGTTTTTTTTTTTAATGATTTGATTTATTAAAAATTGCTTTTTGTCCAACAGCCGAGTAACAAACAATTGGTTAAGTTTTAAATGCCTCCAAACAATAAAATACAACAAATATTTTCGGTTGAATCGTTTATTTGAAGAAAATTATGTTTGGTTTGGTTAAATTTTACAGGTTTTCTTTTTGGAAGTGACTAGACGTGCCAGTTATAACAGATTTGGTTTAGAAAAGTACTGTTTAAGCGGCCCCTCAGGGCCGAGGGCCCTGGCATTCTTGGCAAACACACTTTGTTCAATTCGCTAACGCACCCCCATTTTTAACGGTGATTTACTGTTATAAATTGGCATTTCTCTAGTATAATCCTTCCTTTTTTGTATTTGGAACTTAATGCCTGGGTTTTAAATTGCACTAAAACTTGGTGAACAAGTTGTAATCATATCCATCACAAATTATTATTTTGTTACAATTTATCGCCATTAAAACTGGTTATGCAATACGTGCTTCGCCCGACTTGAACAAAAACTCTGGTTGCTCGAACCATGTCCATCGGCCGAGGGTCGTGGGCCTACAATTCCGCAGATATTACAGTACTTTTATAATCAAAAATGTTATAAAATGGCATGTCTAGGCACTTCCAAATGACAATTTTCAATGAAGTGAAAATAAAACAAAATATTTTACTTATCAACATCTTTATTCTGTTCGGAAATTTCATTTAAAATCTCATCATGACGAAGCTGGGCTCTCTTTTCTTTTAAATTGCGTTTTCTGCTTCGCGGTTCGCGTTTGCCAACATTAGACATCATTTTATTCAATCTACTTGCAATATTCAATTGTTTTGGAATTTGTATTTGTCGGATACATCTACTTTTAACAATAAATTCATCGAATTCATATTGCAATCCATGGCGGTCGATGAATACAGCTTCGTACAAATGGATGTTCATGAAACCATCTGCGTTTAAAATTCTTCCAGCCACCGATGTTTCATTTCTAAGATCTATAAGAATTGATTTTCCTTGTAATAATGTGGGAATGCATGCAAGTGAATTGCATATAAGATATTTTTCCTTTGCACTAACTGCTTCCATTTTGATACTAATTTCTAAAATTTATTGTTATTTTGGGGTTTTGCATTTTTAAAAAGTAAACAAAACAAAAATGTTTATTTGACAGTTAGACTAGTGATGAGCTAAATATCGATTCTTGGAATGTCATATGAATTATCGATGACATAGGTAACCGGCGCAAAAGTTCCTTTTCACAAGTTGCTGGAGATTTTTTTGACCTTTTCTAATTTCGTTAAAATTCTGCTGTACCTTTCACACGAAGAAACAAAATCGTCTAAACTTTCTGTAGTTTCCTTTTAAATAGCTTGGTTGAACACACTCTATACTGTGTGTGTGAAGAGAGGAATGTCAAAAAAATCTCTTCGAATAGTTGACCGGCGAGATTTCTCTTACTTCTTGCCCTTCTCATCAACAAACTGAATGTCTGCTATTACACGACGACTTTTGCGTCGTGACTCTTCTTCGAATTCTTCTTTGAAATTTCGTCCTGTGAGTCGTACGCTATTACACCACGACTTTTGAGTCATGACTCAAATTTGGCAATCCTCTATATTTTTTTTTTTCAAAAAAACCAAACCAACAACAAACATAAATGAAACCTTTTTATTCCAACATAGAAATTCTCTATACTCTATACCTTAGTCTGCTATTACACGACGACTTTTGCATGGTGACTCTTCTTCGAATTCTTCTTTGAAATTTCGTCCTGTGAGTCGTACGCTATTACACCATGACTCATCTTGAGTCATGACTTCGGTAATGAAATTCTCGTAGCAACCAAACAAACAACAACCATAATTGAAACTATGATGTTCTAGCATAGACATTCTCTATGCTCTACACCTTAGCAACCATACAGCTATAGGTACATGTGGGCTCCACAAATAATGAAAACAAATAAAGCAATTTGCTAAAATAACAAACAAGAAATAAAATAATGTCAAAAATGAGTCGCAGAAATTTGGCCCACGACTCATAGGGCAGTTTGTTTTCCGTCTCATTTTTCTTCTCTTTTGCACTTATGTTCGAAAAGAGTCACGACGCAAAAGTCGTCGTGTAATGTGGTTTTCCAAACAACCAAAAAAATTGATTTTTATGGGGGTCAACTTGATCTTTTTCAGATTTTACGTTCCTAACAACCAAAAAAATTGATTTTTTTCGTGGTCTGTTTTTTTTCTCGATTGATCTTTCAAATCTCGATTTATTGGCAGATTTACACATACTTTCACACACACTTGCACACAAACCAAATTGACATAAACGTCGTCCTCTCCTCGTCAGTTTAAATTCGTTTTGGCCTTTCGCTAGCATTGTTTACTTTTGATAAGGCATTTGTTTAATAAAATAAAAACAAATAATGAAGTTTAATTAGTGAAATTTTTGTCTTTATTGTCCTCAGTACCGTTAACCATTGACTTCTTGAGTTCGGAGTCAATTAGTGATTAAATTGGATAAATGCTTCATATGGAATGAAAGGCATTGTGGAAACATGTGGGTTAGTCCATTGTTTTTTGTGAAAATAAAATTATTTTTATTAAAATTCCATAGTAATCCTTATGTAGTGACCTTGTTTCATGTTCATTGTCTTCTTCCTCACCATCGACCGATAGCTTCTCCTTTGATTTGGATTTTGGATGGACGGGATTCCTGTGGATATATGGATCCGACCGATGGCCAAATCATGTTATAAAGCAGTGATAGTATACCAACAAAATAAAATTCCTGCTAGGGAACAAAAAATTCCCTAATTTGTATTGAACAAAATAATGTACAATATAACATTCATTTAAATGAAGTCAAGAAAAGAATGCGTAAATCTTTTCTTTCTTATATTTTGTCATAATTTCAAAATGGCCTCAGGATATTAATAATTTCAAGATTAAAAGTCAGTCCCACTTTTGAGTTTTTTCTTATGAAACAAATCAATAAAGGCTCCCAAACCGGCGCTAAACCTTCGCGCGAATATGCGACGACTGAAGAATGTTCAAAGATTTGCATAGCGCCATTGTGGGTTCTCTCATTAATCTCCATTTCAATAAATTGAGACAGGTGAAAGTATTCGCGTAGTTGAAATTAATTATAATTTAAACACAAAAATGTTCTTTTATAATTTGAAAAAAAAAAATTTTTTGTAAGAATTTTTTCTTACGCATTTTTTCACCAGTTTCATCAAGAAAATAAAGCCAAATATATAATATTTTTGTATTAAAGAAAAAACTGTTCCCTAGGAAAAAAATACTTGTAGGAATTTTTCCCTACATATACTATCACTACACATCAGTAAACACAGACAAATCACCTACACCTATACAAAAAAAAGGATCAATCGCGATTCGTTCTAGTTACCACGATTGATCTGGAATCTGACCCCCAAATCTGAAATGGTTGACTGGAAAACCACATAAGACGGTGTTCACATTGGACTCACTCCGCGCGACTCATATTGACATTTCTTTGTTTTATCTCACTCCACCTCATGATGAAAAAGAAATAGTCTAGTGAGGCAGGATTTTTTCAAAAAAATCAAAAAATTCTGCCTCATTTGAGAAATTCGTTCTCTCTTTGGTGTTGTGACAGGTTTTACACTTTTGCTGAAAATAGATGCCAAACAGACCTATGTTCTAACTTTTCGCTCTGATTGGCCAAATTTGAATTCTACTTTGACAGCTGACTAATCAGATTCTGGAATCTGGACAGTGCTAGAAAATTGTAAAATCTGGAACGTTTTGAACGTGCGGACTTTTTTTAAAACTGAAATACAATACACAAAAAAAAACAAATACCTTGGAAACATGTTTTTTATTGAGCAAAGCAGTCACCATAGAAATTAATTAATTAAAAAGTAATACTCTTCATATCCGCGTCCTACAATACGTATATCATTTATTGAAATATCTTTCGCGCAATGGCTGATTTCCGTGAGAAAGTATGGGAAGACCTCCAAAGCACAGACCGGCGGATTCGTCTAAGCGCCCTGAAAGAACTCGAAAACTTTTGTAACACTATCGTGGATCTAAGAAGAATTATATCCGTCTTTGACGAATGTTACTTACACTTGCTCAATTGCTACGCCGATCAATACGAAAGCTGTCGCGAACAATCGACAATAACAGTAGCCACATTCATGCGAAGTCTTCCGCTCAATGATTTCTATCTCCAGAATGTGATTGTCTCTATGGCTGCGAGAATGGGCAGAGCTGAGACCATAGAAGAAAGTGAAGAAATCCGATTCTTACACATCCAGCAACTCAGTGTGGTAATCGACAAGTACAAGAAAACCGACGACAACGATTATCTCAGTCACTGCTACGACGACATCATGGATATTCTCTACAAGGCTTTGGTGGATGCCTTTCCTGCGGTACAGAAAGAAGCCTGTAGTTGTGTTGTTAAGCTGTCAAAGGCTACACTCGTGTTCCACCAAAGAGCTGAGCACCTGGCCAAACCACTGTTCACCATGCTTAATCACAAGCACTCGCAGAATCGAATCGCTGCTATTGAAGCTTGCTATGCCATAGCTCTGCACATAAATTCCAATTCTGAAATGCTGGTGCGAATCTTCTGCGAAACTTCTCCGCTGCTGATGGATTTGATGCCCTTGGTGAGGAGAGAATGCGGTCGAATGGGTTGCCTTATGCTGATGGAGCTTAAGGATCGATATTCTTTCTTTGATCGTATCATTCCTCTGGTATTATGCTGGTAAGACTTAATGATTTTTTCTAATAAGAAACTTCTGTTCAATAGTTGAGAAATTTTGAATTAGTTTAAAAGATGAGTCTCCAGAGGTTCGTGAAGATATTGTCGTTCGATGGAAAGAATGTGGCCAGTTGTATTACGACGAAAACGAAACAGAACTGAAAAAGGTGGAAATCGGCGAGAGGATACCCGCAAATTATCCCGATTGGGAAGAGCGTCCAACCATCGGATGTCGGGCACTAGTACAGCGTAGTCTTAGGCTCGTCCACACTATTATGAGAGAGTCTGGCGACTGGAAGGAACATGTTCGTGTACATGCTTTGCGGCTGATGTATCAGTTTGTTCTTCATGCTGAAGCAGCAATGACTGCAAAGTTCTTCGAGATATATCCTGATCTGGCCAAAGCTTGTGCTGATCCGGAATCAAGTGTTGCTCCTGAGGTAAGCCAAATAACCCCAGGATAGATTAGTTCAAGTAGAAGATAAGTGCTCACCAATTTAAGTTGGTTTGGTATTGTAGACAGACTGATGTATATAAACACAAATTCTAATAGCTCAAGAAAAGGCTTCGCAAATTAATTGCATTCTTGGCTAAAAGGTCGGTAATCTGAAACAATTTAAAAATATGGCAGGTTTTTTATTTAGCTTATGGCTTGGATCGTGAAGAGAAAAGTCTTTAGGCTTAATTTTAACCACCATACTCGAGGGTGAGTAAAATCCTAAGTTTTTGTTGGATATATCTAAAAACCCATGTATCCATATCCCAAAATGAGCTGAAGGCCCTTGGTCTAGCGGCTTTGTGGTCATCTTTTCATTTGGTTGCATTCCCAGAGAAACCGTTTAAATGCAGAATTACAAAGAAAAGAAAGACTGTAGCTTACATGATATCAATTTCTTTTACAAAATCTAATATTCATGGAATCTTAGGCAATGAAAGTTGCAGATCTTATGGGACGACTTTTATCGTATGCGGACTGGAAAGAGCACGCCATAGAAGGACTTGAAAAGAACCCCAAGCTAGGATATATAAGATGTTTCTTTCATTTATTTGCTGCCGCAACGGATACCAATGAAGAAGATATTTTAAAAGTATCAAATATCCTTGTGAGGAAGGAGTTCTCACAGAGTCTTAATGCAAGTTCTTCTTTTAAGCTTCTTTTTTAGATCCCTATAACAAACTTGTAATTTGTGCATTTTTACAGCCCGAAATTCAATTGTACATTCTTGGATTGGTAGACGAACTTTGGAGGAAGCACACAATACGAACTACTGAAGATGCTATGAGCAGCTTGAGTTTAAACCCCGACAGTACAATAGAACGGAGTCTGTACACAGTAACAATTCGTATAATGGCGTTGTCGTATGGGACAGATAGCATTGTTGCGAAATATCTCAATCGAAAGCAGGAAATCCTTGAAAAGATCGCTTTATATGTCAACTGCGATGTATCAGCCCTTCACGCGAAGCACTTAGTTTGGGTTCTGGAGCAGATAGACGATTTGGATGCCTTTTTGGACAGTCGCACTGAACCTATCATTTTGCTGTGTGGCTTAATTCACATTTGTGGATATCGTCCAGCTGCATTGGAAGTTCTAAAGCGCAACATTCGAACTGTTTGGGACAATGCAGCCGATGATGCTAAAATTAAGGTCTTTACTGCAATGTCAATTTCTATGCTAAAATGGAAGGATACCATGAATGGAGATAATGAAGAAGAACTTGAAAAATTAATCAAGGAACTAATAGAAGAGCATGTTGAATGGAAAGTTGGTGCAACAGCAGAGTCGATGCGATCTCTTGCAACCGCTTCTTTGTGTGCCATGACTCATGGTGCTCCTCAAGCTGCTGCAAAGATCCTCCCAACAATGGAAAAATATTTTGCAAGTCTACTTGAAGATAATTCAGTTTCAACGAGGAATTATGCTCTCAAGAGTCTCTTGAAATTCGGTCAACTGGAGGTGGAAAAATTGAGACCTATTGCCTTTTGTAATTCCCCTTCAAAATATGCTGTTAATTGAAATCTAAGTTATATTTTCGTAGGTGTTCTCCAGCGTTTGGATGATCCTCACAGTGGCAGTCGTGAACTAGCAGCAAAAGTCATTCCCAAGCTGCAACCGATCTGTGAGACGGAAAATGACCAGCAAATTTGGAATGCTTTCATTAAAAAGGCAACATCCTCACTGTTTCTTTACTTTGATGGACCAGAAATTAAACTAAGAGAAACCATTAAAGGTAAGAAATTAGTTTCCTATGGCGAATCTTGTCTTATTCTCTTGTATTTCTCCCAATAGAGGTTCTTATTGAACTTGGGAAACTCTATCCTGCTGTGTTTGAGGAACCTTTGAATTGTGCTCTTGCAACAAGTTTCCAAAAGGCTGAGGTTCAAAAAATCAAAGAATCTGTTTATGAAAAATAAAATTCCGGAAATTATTTAATTATTTTTTTTTATAAATTTTAGTTTTATTTCTTTTAACAATTTTGGGTCTACCACATGGCACGTTGTACACCGGACAGTTTATTGTAATCGGCTAAGTGTCGCCAAACGATTCGGCTCAATCGGAAGCGATGAACAACTCCTCGGGGACGTGATGTAAATGCACAGCGTTCACGACAACGGACCAGCGAAGAATCTCGTGGGAAGGCGGCAATCTCGACGTCGGCAATTTCTCTGATTTCTGCAGGTAGAATGTCATTTTTCCGTAAAGCATTTACACGGAGACGATCAACTGCATGATGTACTACACATTTTCGGCGTTTTACATCACGAATCATCTTCCAATCGGTGTATTTGGTGCGAACTTGCTGAAGCTGTTTGTCGGTTAAAATATAATAAAACTAAAGATTCTAAGATCAATATTTATACATACTATTGGTCCGGGTGCTTGAATAGATTTAAGGATGTGGCAACCAATAGTTTTTATGCTTGACAACGAGGCCATTGCTAGGTTTATATGCTTTTTCTTTTAATTTTTAGAAATCAATAGAAAATCAGAAATAATTTCGTAATTTTTGATAAAAGGTTAGTTGTCAAAACTGACAAGTATCTTGAGAGTAGTATTTATTTGGTATAAAAGATCTGTTCCCTTTAATTCTGCACTAAAATTCAGAGTTTGACAAATTTTTAAGAACGGTTTAAAATTTCAAAGATCAAGATTACACGATAACTTTCCTGCATAATTTTTAATACCAAAAAACATTGGTTTTCTTGTATTGTTCATGTAAATTAATTTTGTTCACAGTATTTTTATACAATTAAAAATAAAATAAAATACTTTATCGTCCAACTCCTTCGTTAACTACAGACAAAATTGTTGTCTATGATATTTACAAAGAAAAAAAAAACTTATAGGTACACAGTCCGTCGAACTTACAACCGTTGTCTTACTTACAAAAAGTAAACAACAAAACCATGCACTGGAGATGCCTGTGTGCAAAAAATCTTACGAAAATAGTGTGTTTGATTTGTCATTTCAGACTAACTATCAGTTCGTAGATCAAACCCAGGCATCTGTAGACAATGTTTTTGTTCTTCTATTTTGTACTTTTTCACTTTTTGTTTGAATAGAGTTTCCTTAACTAGTCAACAAATTGGAAAAATATGGCTGACTTTGTTCACAGTGTTTTAAATTTATAATAAGATTTTCACATGTTCAGGCGTGAAATAATATTAGTTGTTTTTTTTTCTTTGCCCTACAGTTAACACTTTTTAACCATTTGCAAAGCTGAGAAGCAATAGTAGGCGTCTTTTTTTTACAAGTCCATATGGATTTGTCGAAAAAAAAAACATCGGAACTAATAGTTTTACACGTAAATACAACAACAACTTAAATCCATATGGACTTAGCTAAGTCCAGATAATTATCGGGACTTACGTACTGTAAGTAAGAAGTTCCTAAGTCCCGGTGTCGTTTTTTTCGACAAATCCATATGAACTTGCAAAAAAACATGACTAGTAAAAACTAAACTTTTGGTTCATGAAACGTGATCTCGATAGAGAGCAGGATCTCGTGTTGTTGCTGTAATGCATGTATTTTAATGATCTATATGGATTATTTCTGATGATTAAAAACCATAACACATAGTTTTTTTTTTTTTTTTACAAATTTTGACTATTTTCTGTCAAAACCCATAGGAAAAAAAAACAGTTTCGGGAAACTTGGTGAAAGTTATAGTTACCAAACAGGCTAAAGCTAGGACCGCACTCGGCGGAACTGAACTTCACGACTTATTTGTGGGAAATTGTATGAGCTATATCGCACTAAGCGACAACTGCACTTCACGACGCGACACTATGCGACAAAGTTGGAAATCTGACCAACTGTGTCACGACGTGAAGTTTCGTTCAGTTTCGTGCGAAAGTGCGCACGGTGTCGCTGAAGTGCAGTTCCGCCTAGTCCGGTTCTACCTTAATACACAACGATGTCACCGGTTTCCAAAAATAATTTCCTTTAGGTCTGTTTGGTAGCTTGATATTTTTCACAAATTTTCGCAAATTTTGCACAAATTTTCACAATTTGCTGTCCAAACCCATAGAAAAAAAAAACAGTTTTGAGAAACTTGATGAAAATTGTAGTTACCAAACAGGCATTTTATCAAAACAAACTGCGCCAATTAGCCAAGTTTCATGTAATTGGTATAAGATTTTAAAATCAGTTCAGTGAGTTGTCACAAAGTGACATAACAACTACTCATCCCTTTCTTCTGTGTGTGCGTGCTGTTCTTTTTTTTTGTAGAAAAGGGAAACCTCGACTTGCTCGTGGTTAGGTTCCCGAAAAATAAAATAAAAATTAATTTCTTAAGCAAAAACAACCCAACCAATAAATAGTTTGCACTCTTTGCCAACAAAATACCGATTAAAAACTTCAATCAAATTTCTGCTGCACAAGGACTGGGATACGCCAACATCAAAAAACCCGCAACGCCCGCAAGAAGTAGCAGCAACTCCAGCCAAGATGCCTTCTAGCGATCCATTGCCGCAAAAGGAGAGCGCTCTATTCCGAAAACTTTTGGTAATAAAACAATTATCAAAAATAATATCAATCATGTGCTTGAAGTTTCTGAGCGCTCTAGAAAACCAAAAAATATAAGATCGGATTTCTTGATTTTTTTTTTAATTTCTATACATATTGGGGGTTTTCTGGGTGCAATTTTGTTAAAGCGAGTTACTGCGTGAAATGTTTCAAAAGTTGAATAGAATTTAATGTAAAATGCATGTTAAAATTGGTAGTTTAGAAATCTCAAACCAGTGGAAGTTAATCCGTTTTGACTAGCACAACCATTTACGGTCATGTGGGTGCAGATTTTTTTGACTTTCCTGTGAAAATCCATTCGGCAGCAATTGTAAGACCAAACCTAACCTCAATCAAACAAAAATGATTTTTTTTTCTGCAATAGAACGAGTGCAGAAGAAGTAATTATCCGAAAGAGAGAAGTGGGTGGGGGAGCCACTCGTGTGTCGTTTCTATGGGCTAGCTTATTCGAGTGATAAATGGTTACTTAATGCAAAAATTAGCGTGTAAAGCGTTCTAGCTGGACAAGAATTAATGTTCAGATTTTTGCAAGGTAGAATTCATAATGGCCAAAAAAGTCGATAGATAGTTCGAGACATAAAACAATGCGAGGTCCATATCAAATAATGCTTAGAAACGTCGTTTTAAAGTCCACAAACAAAACGTTTTTTGTATGAAACAACAAAAACTTGAGTGCCCTGCGTTCAATCTGAATTACTGTTCACTTTAGACCTTTGCTTTTTGGTTCAAAAAGTTCCAAGTTAAAAGAACTTCTATCTGTAACTATAACTTAAGTAGTACTCAGCTACCAAACTCATATACCTACCTATTTTGCTGCTCCAAAAAAAGCTACATTATGTACATATGTAAATTTAAAATAAACTATTATATGTGTTCTATGCTGTTCACCCTTATCCAATAGTTGTTTTACGAAAAACGGCAGTAAAATGACACTGGTCTAGAAGCGACAACTGCCTTTCACTAAAACGACTATCGTTATAATGGTGAGACAAATTAAACGGTGAACTTTTAGTTTTACTTAAACACCAATAGTGGTTTCTGGAGACGAGTTGTTGTACTGAATGATTGTTTTTTTTTCTTAATATGTAAGTTACTAGCTCATGCTCTTTACATTGAAAAGCTGCCGAACCAAACATCTAATTTTGAATCAGCATTAAGTTTACACAATGATGTCGAAGATTTTAGTAAAAATGATGAGGAATTTGATTCTCACGCGTCCGAAATAGAAAGCAATCTAAGATATTTTTTAATAAATTAAAGCTTAGACCGTTAGTTTTTTCGTTCCATCAGTGGAGCTTACAGAATTTTCATACAAAAATCGACATGTCCATTTTTTGCTGTTGTTAATATTCAATATTTTATTAAAAAAAAGACATAATGTACTAAAAGGTCCATCTTAAAACTGTCTGCTTTGTTTTTAGTTTTTTAGCACTCCTATAAAAAAAGAAAAAAGGTAATTGTTCGCTATTTCCAAAAATGTAATTTATTTGTCTTTTAAAAAAAAATCATTAATAAATTATATTTAACACTTAGGCTGAAAACACACCGTATGAGACAAAACGTTTTTGTTTCAGAAGGCAAGAAAACGTGTATTGTTGCAACACATGCCAAACGAAACATAATGTAACAAACCAAATCTTTCGTTTGGTGGTAAGCAACAACGAAATTTTGTTTCTGAAAAACAAAGTTCCATCGACAACAAAACATGTTTTTCTGTTTCGCCTTTGTTTTATTGTTTGTGTTGTGGTTTGCGCCTTAAGGATCTGTGTAATAATCGACTACGTTGGTTTAAAACAAATTGTGTTCAATCGGTGTGCGTTGGCCGTTTAATAGGTACATATTTACAAATAAAATATAATACATACTTTCAATTCATTCCATGCTGTGGTTTCGATGTATTGCGTTCATAAGAAAATACAATGAGGACAAAACCAAATATTATAAAACTGTGCGTAGCTGTAGAGGGATTCAAAAATTTAATTATAAATGTCATCCTTAGGTTCAATACAGCTTAAAGACAAATTTTTAACTTTCAAGGGATTTTGAATAAGGTGAAACGAGTGACCTTAAATAAAGTTAAAACTAAGTCGAACACATAACTATTTATTTTAATACTACGTATTGGAATTCGTAGATCGTTTATATTGAAGTAAAATTAAAAAGGTCCGACTTGATTCAACAAACAGAATAGAATAGAAATTTATTTAATAGAAAATTATATTGGCAAACAACAAAATATTAAAACCTACTATATATTGTTCTAAGTAGCAAAGTTGTTCAAAGCAAAGTATTTTAATTGAATTTATAATTTAACACTACGGCTACTTTTTCAGTAAATACTTAAATGAAAAAATAAAGATTGTATAATTCAAATACAAATAAAATTTACATTTTGAAAAAAAAAAAGAATAAATCGTTTCCATTTTGTAGCACTTAAGTTCAGTCGCTAAAGTCAAATGATCTTTCTAAAATAACTAAACATTTTGTATTGTAAGATTGCTTGCGAGGTTCAATTTAATAAAAATCGCTTTAACAATTTGAGATTATTGTAAGAAAAAAAATATATAATTTTTAAGTGGTAACAAATGTTAATAATATGACTATTCCTCGAAATAATAAGCGCAAAGTAGTAATTTGACTAGAATTGTCCAGACTAAAAAACAGATAGCGTCGGTCCAATGGTTTATATTCACTTAACAATGAAATCCTCAAGAGTTCAAATTCATACAGTTCAAGAGTGAATAACCTGGGATTTCTCTTCGTTAAAAAAACTGTGCTTTTGTGCCATTTTTAAAAGATAAGGACGGATGGAAGATTCGTAGAGATTTTCAACGGGCGTTCGAGGTCCATTTAAGATATAACTGTCGATTTTCTATAGAAAATCTCTACAAATATTACGACTATCCTTACGACCGTCCCAACGTGAATTGCCTGCTTAAATGTTCATATTCACCGACTGTCTCACCGATTTCTATATTGTAAAGAAATTTTCAAAGGGCAAATAATATGACGCGGATTTCATCATTAAATAACACCAATGCCATTTCAATTTTTCAGTTCTCTTTTTGTTATTTTACTTCGTTTTCAACTTATTCTCTTGAAATTTCACTTAAAAAAAAAAAAAATAAAATAAAAATCAAAATCGTTTGTACTCGTAATCACATTCACTACGAATCGGTCCAATGATGTTCATATTAATAACATTTGTCGGTTATGACACGAAATGATGACTTTGTTGTTAAAAGAAAACAAGTTGTGAGGAAGAAGATAAATACTTTTAGGAACAACCATCAAAATTTTATTAGAACAAAATTACCTCACATTCTTATGTAACCTCAAAAATAGCGAAAAACGGCTATGAGTAACATCTAAATAAAGATTGATCGGAAAGTAAAACTGATATTGAAAAAATAAAATCTAAATTTTGAAGAAGAAAATTATTAATTCCAGAAATTTTGTTGAACAAGATTACCTCGTGATTTAACATAACCTTAAAAATACCGAAAAAAACGTTTTTTTTTTATTTTTAAACGGGAAAATTTCGAAAAGTGATGAACAATTCTGAGTTCAGATTTGAATTCAGCCCACCAAACTAAGAAGAGTAAGGTTTCTGCAACAAAGGACATTGTATGTAATTCTGTTGTCTGAACTCAGAATTATTATCTAGGCCACGTCAGCTTTTTTTAAAACACCCATACTCGATTAAGAAAAAATTGAAATCAAAATCGATAACAGTGAAACGTATAACACCGAATTTCATTTTCGATCGATTTCGATTGAAAGTGAAATGTGGAACGTAGCTGATTGACACGATTGGTGTAGCGGAGTGTTTGTATTAAGTATTTACCAAATTCCTACATAGACTTTCCAGGGCTGTAGCTTTTGCATCCCGAAAACCTGGGCTTAAGCTTAAGGCTTAAACAAAAAATCACCCTTCCTATATTGCGTTCCAGGAAAAAGTCGGTCGTTCTTTTACTATTTCTTTCAGTCCGGGTTTTGCATCCTGAAATTTTGAACATAATTGTTTATTTTTATTTTTCTTTATCTCACTAACTAAATTTAATTTCATTTTCCACAGAAATGCTATGAAATGAAGCAATATAAAAATGGACTGAAACTGGCAAAGCAGATTCTATCCAATCCCAAGTACGTCGAACATGGAGAGACACTCGCTATGAAAGGACTCACTTTGAATGGGCTAGGTCGACGCGATGAAGCGTACAAGTATGTGCGACAGGGTTTGCGTAATGATTTGAAATCGCACGTTTGTTGGCATGTCTACGGTTTGCTTCAGAGATCGGATAAGAAGTATGATGAGGCCATCAAGTGCTATAGGAATGCGCTCAAATGGGAAAAGGATAACTTGCAGATATTGAAGGATTTGTCATTGCTTCAGATTCAAATGAGAGATCTGGAAGGCTACAAAGAAACCCGCCATCACTTGTTCAAATTGCGTCCATCGCAACATGCCTCATGGATTGGTTTTGCTATGAGTTATCATTTGTTGGGAGACTTTGAAATGGCTAATAGTATTTTGGAGACTTTTAGACAGTCGCAGGCGTTGATTGTAAGTATGAAACATTAAGTTTTTTATAAGTTATGTTACGTTAACTTTGCATGTTAAAATTGTTTCTACAATTTTGAATTTTATTACCATTATTTTTGCGATACATATTATCTAAATAATTAATTTTATATTATTTCTTTTAGGAAACTCACGACTATCGTCATAGTGAGCTGCTGCTTTATCAAAATCAAATTCTTATCGAATCTGGTAATCTAGAGAAAGCACTCAATCATTTGACCAAGTTCGAAAGTCAAATAGTCGATAAACTTGCAGTCAAAGAAACCATCGGAAATTTGTACATACAACTAGGTCAACACAGTTCTGCTGTGCCAATCTATGAGTATCTAATCAAGCGTAATCCGGAGAACACATTGTATTTCCATAAGTTTTTCGATGCCAAAGAAATCGCCGACGATAGTGAAAAACTTAAAATCTATAAGCAATTCCAAGAAGAATATCCACAAGCAATGTGTCCCAAACGGCTGCCATTGGATGTTGCATCTGGAGAGAGTTTCTTCGAAGTCATCGATGAATATTTGCGACGTGGCCTGCGAAAGGGCGTACCACCGTTGTTTGTCAATATTCGTTCCTTGTACAAGTTTTCCGAAAAGGTTAAAACTATCGAGAGCCTGGTGCTCGACTATTATGAGAACCTCAGAAGTACAGGACATTTTTCCAAGGCCGATTGCGAACAAAATAAGCCCAATGAACCGGCGTCGGCGTTACTTTGGACAACGTTATTTTTGGCGCAACACTATGATTTTATGCGCGAGACTGAGAGAGCGCTGGAATTCATAAACATAGCCATCGATCATACACCTACGCTGATAGAGTTGTTTGTCACCAAAGGACGAATTTACAAACATGCCGGCAGTCCAGTGGAAGCGTACATGTGGCTGGACGAAGCACAAAGCTTAGACACTGCGGATAGGTGAGTAAAAAAAAATGGGTAACAATTTTATTTTGTTTTGATGATGCGATGTGGTTTTAAAGGTACATTAACTCCAAGTGCGCTAAATACATGTTGCGGGCAAATATGGTCAAAGAAGCGGAGGAAATTTGTGCAAAGTTTACACGTGAGGGTGTTTCAGCGATGGAGAACCTCAACGAAATGCAATGCATGTGGTTCCAGACAGAGTGTGCATTGGCCTATCAGCGTCTGGGGAAATGGGGTGACTCTCTAAAGAAATGTCACGAAGTCGATCGACATTTCGCAGAAATCATCGAAGATCAATTTGATTTCCATACATATTGCATGAGAAAGATGACCCTGCGAGCGTATGTGGGGCTTTTGCGGCTGGAGAATGTGCTGAGGAAGCATCCATTTTATTATAAGGCTGCCAAGTGTGCCATCGAGGTTAGGAAAGTTGACCTATTTTTGTATGCTCTTCTATAAATTAAAATTTTAGGTGTACATTCGTCTGTATGATCGGCCACTAAAGTCAGAAGAAACAGTTGAGGAAATCGATACTGGTAAGTGATATTTGCAAGTTTTAGAGAAAATGAAATTACTTTTCGGTAAACTTGCAGAGAATCTTCCACCCTCTGAACTGAAGAAACTTCGCAACAAACAGCGCAAAGCCAAAAAGAAAGCCGAACTCGAAAGCGCTCAAGCCGCCGAAGCGGCTGTCAAACGTGAACAACATCAAAAGTCAAAGCAACAAAACGCCCAAGAGGCCGATCCCGAGGCTCCGCAGTTGGACGAATTGATCGCCGAAAAACTCGAACGTCCAGACGATCCACTTGATAAGGCAATCGATTTCCTTACACCCCTACAACTGTTAGCCAAACATCGCATTGAAACTCACTTCCTTGCATTCGAGATTTACTCGAGGAAGAATAAGATTCTCCTTATGATTCAGAGTATAAAGCGGGCCCGAGCACTCGATGCCAAACATCCACTTGTTCATGCATGTTGTATGAAATTAGCAAAAGCCCTGCAACTCACAGGAGCCAATCTGAATCCCAGTGTCAAGATTGTTGTCGAGAAGGCTCACGAAGAACTGATTGGCAGCGGAAAGACATCGCAGCAAATAAACGACGAATTCATAGCGAATAATCGTGATTCAATTTCGCATTTAGTTGAGGGCGCTAAAGTTTTGTATCTTCTCGATAATAGTAAAAAAGACGAAGCTATCAAACTGATAACCTCATTCGATTTAAACAAGATGACTCTAGAGGTAATTTTTGTTTATATAAAATCAAAAAACCTTTTCATTTTCATTTTCCTTTTTGATTTTTTTTTAGGAAGCGACAAAAATATATGAGACATTGCGCGACGGACATTTGTGCAGCAGTGAAGAGCACACAAAAGCCTACCTAGAGCGATGCCAGTTGCGTTTCAAATACGCTCGAGTTTTTAAAGAGCTAACGCCACAAGCCGAAAACCACGTTAACGAATCAAAAGCTGATGCGGCTATAAAAACTGCAGACTTGTAGGGAAGCAACAAACATTTCACCAATAAACACACAAAACAAAAATCGCAACAACAACTAAAAACAATGAATAAGCATTAAAAAGCACTCGACCCAACAAACAGAATATCAATACCTTACACACAAACATTGAAAACATTTTTAGTGTAGTTCTTTTTTACTTTTGTGTTTCCCTTTCCCCGTGGACACTAATTTTGCCTCTTTTCCTTCCCCCTTTTTGCCAAAAATCGGTGCAATCCTTGTAATTTTTTTTTTAATTTGTCATCTAACAAACTGCAAAAGTAAAAAAAGTATAAGTTCTTAAGTTTTTTTACTAGAATATAAATATACAATATTAAGTATATAACGCAAGATAAGAAAAAAAAGAAAACAAATTAAGAAAGGGAGATAATTGTATAAAAATTCATTAATAAAACATAAACAAGAATAAAACACACACACATACACTATGGATACATGAAAATGCAAATAATTTAAAGAAACAAAAACAACGGCAACACAAGATAAACTAAGGATTTTACTTTAATGGAATTCGTTTTTATTAACAAAAAATAAAAGAAGAAATAAAAATAAAAGTACGATTAACAAAAAAAAACAATTACAGAAAACAACAAGAAAAATTCATACGTTAAACTTATCCCGATGAAAATCTGAAGTACATATTAAAGAATTTTGTTAAAGCCATCAAACGAACATAAATTGAACGGTGTTTCTTATGTTTAGGTAAATAGTTTTTTTTTTTATTTTATTTACTCTTTCTATATCAAGCTCAAAACTCAATTTTATCGTTAGCGGAGACATTTTTAGTTTAGGCCAAATGTCAGCATTCACTTTTATCATATCAGAAATCTGGAGGGGAATTTTGTTTCAGCGGAAAATTTTCTGCTATCCTGAATCTCCCCCGACAAAAAATTCCAATGAAATGACAGAGCCAAATTCCCCTAGAAAATGTAATCCCGATACAAATAAATGCTGAAGTAAACTTTCGAGCATCATTCACATGCACAATCTTGGAAGGAGGATGCTGAAATAAAAGAATATTTTTTTTTTAAACTTATTTCGCTCAGAAATGTCCCTTGTCGCCTAACGACAACGTGGCTGCAAGCATACAATTGTTTATTTTTTTGTTTAATTCCATAATTTGACTAGGGAAATGGAAATCTAAATTAAAAATGGAAAATTTGTCTGCTATCTTGATGCTGCCAACCACTATATCTTCGGGCTATGAAGACATTTAAGTAGTAAAGCCGTTTCTCAGAGAAGCAAAGAGACCTTATAAAAGACCTTATTCCTTCATAATCTCGGTCCTGCTATATGGGACAGAAGCATCGATCTTGCCTAGATGGGATGGCTTTGGTGCTTTAAATAAAGGTTCTTCGGGTGAATTTTGGTCCATGTGTGTATCGAAGGAGTTTAGAGGAGAAGATTCAACAACAAACTTTAAAGCGACGGACGTCGACCTGGTCAAAAAGCTGAAAATACAGCGAAATAGCTGGGGCACGTGGGGCGTATGGACACCGACGCACCATCCCGATGAGTCTTTGAATCTACACCTTAGTTGGCGCCACCCTTAATGTGCTTTTGCCTTTTTTGACAATTATCTCTTTCGTGAATATAAACTCGCAAATGGAAATGTAAGGGAATTAGCAAATTCAATTTTTTGAGATATCAGTAGTTGTTCCCGAAATTCCTCATTTTTACATCGATAAATTGAGACTGCAATTTGTTATTTTTTTTAATAGAAAAGAGATAAGAATTCTATTGACTTCTTGCTCCGTCAAAGGAGGCAAAAATGCAAGATATCGGAATTGTGAACTGGCTATTGACATCCGTTTATACGGGCCCCATTATAAGCCCAAAACATTCCTTTATTTGGACTGGATCTCTTCAAAAAAAAATAAATATATTTTCCAATTAAGGTGGTCTTCCACTTCCGAGGCAAAATGTCTAACTAGACCTAACGGGCCCTATCGAGAATCTCGAGGGAAATTGTGTTTCCTACAAAATATTTTATTCCTTCCAAAATATTTTGCTAACTAGAATCTTTCCCGAAATATACAAATAAAAAAATAAAAACGAACAATTATTTTTTTCTTTTAAACTGATAAGTCAAAGAATGAATGATAATCCTTTCTAATTTTCTTCACCTTCGTTCTTAAAAAGGCCAACAAAAAATAGTTTCTAATTATCACGTACGTTCAGTTCCTTCGCAACAAGAATATAATATAAAAAAAAAAACAACATTTCGAATTTTGGTCCGAAGGTTAAATAAATAAATCGATTAAATTAAGGTATAAAAATACATGTATATTTTCAAATCCAATTTCCATTTTATCTTAAACACAAAAAATAAATTTAACTACAACTTCGATTTCAAACCACCCATTAATTTCGAGAGTTTCATGGCCTTTTGAAGATCTCCGTTTATTTTCAATTTCCCAGACATAAAAGCGGTTGGAGCCTTCAATTTTCCTAATAAAAAAACAAACACAAAATATGAAAACTTATTTCATTAAAAGCTCGTTAAATATTTTAACAAACCTGCAAACATGTCGTTGAAATTGTCCGATGTCATTGTAAGAATTGCATCTGGGCTAGTTTTTGGTGTTCCTTGGCCGCACTTGCCTGATCCAGTCTTCAAATCTAAAAACCAAACACCCTTTTCGTTGCCCTCAACATTGAACTGGTAGATTGCTTGCGTTTTTCCAACTAGTTCTTCACTAAGTAGACTTTCGATTTTCTTAAATAGCTTCGGGATACTGGCTTCAGTTTTAACTGTTGTTCCTACTTGATTTACTTCTTCGGACAGATCGGTGCTGTCCAAGAAAAAGTCACCCATCAATTTGTCAGCGTTTTCAGGAACACAGGCATATTGTTTGAGATCGGTTATTCCTTCTGATCTAAGGACCTCATCGTCAATGAAGAAATTTCCTGTGCAAGCCTTTGGTTCACGACACAAAACGGCATAAGCAGCATCGGACATAATTTCGGGTTTTCTTGAAAATTGATTGCTATCCGGACCACTTAACATTTCGATAGCTGCGGTGTGAATAGCGGTACGTGGCCAGAGAGCATTTACGCCGATCGGTACATTTTTAAATTCCTCAGCCATTCCAAGGACACACATAGACATTCCATATTTGGCCATTGTGTAGGCAACATGGTTTCCAAACCAAATTGGGGACATATTCAGGGGTGGAGAAATATTTAAAATGTGTGCATGATTACTCTTTTGCAAAAAAGGTAAACATTCCTTGGAGCTGCAATGTACGTAATAGTGCGTTAATGAAATAAATATGTACAAGATTTACAAAACTTACACCAAAAATGTTCCTCGAGTGTTGATGCTGTGCATGAGGTCATAACGTTTCATGTCAGTCTGAGCAGTTGGTGTAAGTGATATGGCACTGGCATTATTGACGAGTATATCGATGCCTCCAAACTTTTCAACTGCCATTTTGACGGCACTCTTTACTTGATTTTCATCGCGTACATCGACTATACAAGGAAGAGCCTTGCCACCGGCCTTTTCAACTGGGAGAAGATGAATTAATTAGTTTATATTCATTTATGTAACGAACCTAATTTTGTAGAGAACTTAACCGAAGACTGCATCACTGATTAAAAGCTTACATCGTAAGTTGAAAGAGTTATAAGAACAAATTCGAATCAAAGGTAATTTTTTAAAAATTCGAATTTTACTAGCGTTATTAGCATAAATGTAAAATATTGTCTAAAATTTACATATGTAATTAATAGAGAGTTGAACTACATAAAAGAAAGTCTTCGATGTGTTGGAACATTTAAAAATGCCAGACACATACAAGGTAAAAATTCGGAAAACGAACGTTTGATAAATTATTATTTCAAGTACCGTAAACCGGTGTGTGTGCATAAGGTTTAACCTGTAATTAGGTACTGACTGATAATGCCTAATCCATATTAAAAGATCTGTCATAAACCAACAGTATTTATACAACATTTTTTCAGTTTGCTCACCGAATCAATCAAAATCCTTGTTGTTTTAAATTTTTGAATTTATTTTTGTTTCAAAGTTTCAATAAACTGCTTATTTTAAATTAAAAAGACCATACAAATGACAGGTTAAAATAATAAATACAGATACAGCGGAATTTGCAAATATTTGGTTATCTTTTATTTATTTTTAGTTCTTACGATAAGACTTTATTTCACCGCTAAACTTTTTTGTGATTGAAATGTGTTTGTTTATCCGAGCGCTTAAATTAATATACAAAATAAAAATGATGGAGCACTCAAAATTTGTTTGCACTAAAGCATCAGATTCTGCTTCATGGTATTAGTCTAAAGACTAAGGAGATGTTAAAAATATTACACCAATGCCAATTTTTATTGGAACGTTGTCTTCTAACGTATTCGATCGCTAATCCGGACGAGCAATTCGATAGGTAGAACTGTGAACGCTTCGTAATAAATTGATAAAGTTCACTCAAACCTTCAAATTGATAAAGTACTTAGGGCAGCAAAGAACTCAAAAAGCTTAGAAAAAGCTAACAACGTATATAGTATCTCTTCTAATAACCCGTACTGCATATACTTGTCATGGATTCGCATACATTTTAAATCCAATGAATAAATCCAACATAAAGAAAGCTATGTAGGTTGACTATTAATATTGTTTGCCTATTTATTAGATTTTTGCTTTCTTAAAATTTCATTCAATCTAATTTTTAAATCTCCTTAATGTTGATTGTTAAGATCAACTAGGTACCTATTCGTGTTGTTATTCTAGAAGAAGACATCTAGACATACCAATTTATGTAAGAAATACCTACTCTCTAGAATTATATTTATATGGTAATTAGCACTTTTCATATTTACTTTCTTCTGCAGCGGTATAGATTGTTCCGGGGAGTTTTGGGTGCGGTTCAGCTGTCTTAGCTGCCACTACAATATTGGCACCATCCTGAGCAGCTTTTAAAGCAATTGCTTTTCCAATTCCTCTCGATGCTCCAGTAATGAAAAGCGTGCGACCAGCTAATTTTCTAATAGAGTAAATCAATGATAATAATAGGCAAGAAAATGCATTCATTAATTTATATTGGCTAACTCACCCGGTATTCATAATAATTTAAATATTTCTTGAAGAGAAAAGTGAAACTTTCTTCGTACTTTCCCGAAATTGACCTGGAATCTTTACAACAAAAATAAATCTATCGAATTCCTTATAGAGCAATTGAACTTGGAACTTTTCTATCGCATATGTTTGATTTTTAATACAGATAAAATTAAAAACCAGAATCAAATTGATCTTTGGACCTGAAAATTTTCTTTCTACAGGTTGATTTTATTTTCTTAGCTACAACGCCACGCAACAACAAATATATAGAAATGTCAGAAAGCTGTCAAGTTTCAATCAGCTGTTAAGAGAAATATATTTCTCCTTGTTTAACGAATATAGCTGGTAGTGACGGCTGGAAAAGTGCGAACAATTTCTTTAATCAGTGCTGTCGTAGGAGTAGGATTAGAAGATAGTTTATTTACCCTTAAGGCTCTCCCAAACCAACGCGAAAGATTCGGCGCGACAACGAAACTTCCGCCTGTCTTAATTTATTTACATGGAGATTAATGGGAGCACCCACACTGGCGCGATGCGAATCTTCGAACATTATTCAGTAGTCGCATATTCGCGCGAATGTTTCGCGTTGGTTTGGGACAGCCTTTATTAAGGCTCTCCCAAACCAACGCGAATATTTCAAAGCGACGACGAAACTTTCGCCTGTCTTAATTTATTTACATGGAGATTAATGGGAGCAATGGGAGAATGTTTCGCGTTGGTTTGGGACAGCCTTTACGGTTGTCGTTTTAATAAAACGACTCGGCTCTAGAAGCTCGAATTGGTGTTTAAAAATAAAAATATTGTTATAATAGCGAGAAGGGTGAAGAGCGGTCAGAACACAGTAGTTTTAGAGTTTTAGTTTTATTTTATAGTCAATTGTACCTTTTAGAGTCATGTCGTTTAAGTGTCGCTTAAGAAAAACGACGACCGTAATAAGGGTTATTACATTGAAATATTGAAAACTGATACACCTTGTAGTACTTAAAATTACGGGCCAGTTTGTTCACATGGGTTAAATATGCAATTTGATTACCGTAGATTCTTCTTAAACCATACTTAACGCCCATGTTCGGCATTTCGGACTTAATCGAATTGAAACTGATTTTCAATTTCACGTGAAATGAAATCCCATGTTCTACAATTCGTTCGTTTTGAAAAATTTAGCAATTACTTCGAACTGTTAAAATGGAAGGTGCATGTATTTTTAATTGTTTTATGAAGTGAAATTACACTGTGGATGAAAATGGATTCAATATTATTAGCCCGGAAGAAACTGGTCGAAAAAACTACGTCGGGGCCAAGTACCTAATGTTAAATGCAACAACAACTAATCCCCTTCGGGCTTAGCTAAGCGCACAGAATTCTCGGGGCTTTACTTAAGAACGGAAACAAACTGTGATACATACTTGTTATCGATAGTTTGTATGCTAATCCCCAAACAAAAAAATTGCTGCGTTGTGATTTGTATTCAAAATTAAACTTGGAAACTTCACTTCTATTTTGTTATTTCGTATGAATTTTATGAGAAATAAAAAATGCTTTCCTCAATTTGAAGATAAATACATTACGTTTTTTCTCCAGTCAAATGTGACTTTTGATGAATACTTTGGAACAATTTGGAACTATGGAATTCGCATACCAAAAGAGCTGTATAACCCAACTTGTTCCACATCGTTTTGTTGTCAAGCTTATACTATGCTGTTTATAATTCTCAAGAAATCGCAGCTATTGTCAAAAAAATGTTCATAAATGCAAACAAAGTACACGAATTAATCATTCTTCCTCCAACGCGGCAACAAAACAAAAACCACTTGATCGCATTTTTACTGTCATATTGCTTTTATTTTACACATAATCCACTAGTAAAAGGCAACTTGTCGCTAACTCGCGTTTATTAATATGAGTGTTATTTTTTTACTGTACACACCACCTGCTACACAGTGAACCACTTAAGATGCTTTTAAAAAAAACTACAAAATATTTTCCATAAGTTAGTACCTATTTCTTAAGAAATTCAAACTTGATAAACCATTAATTGCCTTTTAACCCGTAGAAGTAAGTCTTAACCTATAGTTTGAAAACTACATCAAGTCAACAAAAAAAATGCTTCGCTTAACAATACCTCACTAACCTACATATAGTGTCAACAAAAAGTATAAATATTCAAACAATTAACTATTTATCCATACACATACTTAGCTGTTAGTTTTTTTTTTGCTTTTTTAAAAGCTTTTTTTCTTAATCTTAAGTCACTGCAGGTCACAACAATCCTGATTCATTAATCAATTTCCTTAAACCTATCCCAATAACTCCTCTTATTTCCTCTTTTAACATCCGTCTTCAACCAACCAATTGGCCCGGCCCGGCCTCCCAAAACACTAAACTCATTTTGAATGAAGATTATATAAACCTATATATATGTATTTAGGTACATAAAAAGTTATTTTTTTCTACGCCAGAAATTGAATTTCCTTACAGCGGAAAATCTTTCACCATTCATTTTCCATTTCATCATCATCATGCAACACGTTGTAGCTCGGAAACAGTCATCTCGCAGTTTATGTGCAGAAAGAGTAGGATTTAAAGGGTAAAAAAGTGAAACTCTATCGCAGATAAGAGTCAACTATTCCCAGTACATTGGCTCTATTTGGGTGTGGTGTGTATAGACTCTGTCGTGAGGAAAATATGTTTCATCTGTCTGTGATGGGGTTACTCTTCAAGCTTTTGGGCTGTGAAATTGTTGCTGCTGCTATCGCTTTTACAATATTGGCATTATTCTTTTTCCGCATAGAATTTGTCTTTGCAATAGAACCCACTTTTTTAAAGGTCTTCAAAGTGGAGTCATTAAATTTTAGTCTATTTTTATTTTTTAAATAATAAAATAAAGTGTTTAATTCAGATATTTTTTGTCTGCTGCCAATCAACTAAAATTTAACACATATTTTTAAAACCATTTTGTTTATCGAGTCTCAAAAAAAAAGGAAGCTTTGTGTACATATGTGTAGTCCAATTTCTGGTCTTTGATCTGGACCTCGTCGTGTTTTTCAATTTGTTTAATAAGTCGTTTTCGACGACTCTCGTTTCCCTGTCGTGTCATTTTTCAAATGGCATTCTTTTAATTTTCCGATGCGAAAAATTTGTAGCAAATTTTTTAACGAGAAAAACGACTGAGAATCTGTCACAATTGGAAGAAATCATCATTAGCCGTGTTCCTTTGGAGGTGGCGAGGCACTAACGAGTACTTTGCTAGTCATTTTCAATGGAACGCACAGAATCAATTTCCATACAAATCTCATCTACTCGCCATGAAAATTCTAGTTGTTGGTAGTACTAGATTATTGTTTGGATGTACTCATGAGAAGTTCGCCACGTCGAAAGGAACACTGCTATTAATGGCAATTCAACAATAAACATTTCTCGTTGAATTTAATTATTAAAGTGAGAAGTAAAGCAATATAATGTATATGTTCAGTTCATACATATAGAGTTTGTTCAACGAGGCTGTTCGGAACAGTTTCGAACAGAAAAGTACAACTTTTTGCTGTTCAATGAGGAATTTTCTGTTCTAAACTGTTCTGGTTTGCTTCAATGAGGCTAGCTAGCTGGCTTTTTAGGTAGAACAACTTAGAACAGATTTCCTGTTGTAACTTGTTCTGACGTTTATCACGAATCTGAGCTGTTCTGTTCTATTCTGTTCTAATCTAACTATTTTGTCACTGAACACAACTACTGACGAAGATGAAAAAAAATGAAGAATACATTTATTAATAATGAATTTTAAATAAAGCGTGAGGTGATAAAAGTGCTTTCAGCTACGGCAATTCAATTGCAACAACAATTCAAAACAAAAGTTTTAAACTTACAATTAATTAATTATTATAAAAAGATAATTTTAAATCTTGAACAAAGCAGATATTTCGATCATTACTTAACACGTACATTTATTACTAAACACTTAGGTAAACGCCTATTAATATACAAAAATATAAGTTATTTTCTAATTCACGAATCAACTAAAATATTGATCAAAAATTAATAAGATAATTAAAATAATTTATTAATACAAAATAAACTGGTTATTAACGTTTAGTACCAAATCTACTACAATCAACAAGAACTCTGCTGTCTCCAAAGACTATTATAAACCTTTCTCACAAAAGGGAGACTTTTACACACAGCATTTCGCATTTCAAGCTTGTAAATAACAATTTATGTTTAACTTAATAACTCTTTAATCCACCTTCTTCGGTGAATTAGCTAATAAACTTAAATTTTATTTTACTCACAAGATTTCGCACTTAACTTACAGATTAAACATAATTCACATTTAAATACTAATTTGTATAAAAAAATGAAATTTAATGAAACAGCTATAGAGTTTATTTTTAATCCCCTTTACATTAACTCATATTATTATTCAAGCAACCAGATGGGAGTTATTTTATAGGTACATATACCTTTTTAATCTTTAAAACTCTAAGCCATTTGTGATAAGACCTAGAACGTGATACGACCCATTTGTTCATTTTATTACTTAAGGATTCTTATAATTAAGACCCAAGACACATTGATGATTCCTTTATGTTCAGGCGCCAACTAACTCCAGGACATTGGATATAATCAATTAAATCCAATGAGTGCCATTGATTTCATTGATTCAACTGGCACTTGACTGAATTTATTTATACTAACGAAAAAGCCAGAAAGGAAAGACTCCTTGTTCTACTTATTTTAAGGGGGGCAATGATCGAAGAGATAAAATTCTTCGGGCGCCTGAGTTCCGTTTCACTTGGCTGATTTATTGAGTTCCGATCCTATTGGGTGGCATTTAAAATTTGTTTCCTCCTTATTTTTTCATCAAAAGGAAATTAAGGCAAAAAGATGTTGTTAGTTGGCTTGTTTGCTTATACAAACATTTTCTTTTAAATTAATACAATAAGTACTGAACAGCACCTGGCAACGATAATGGAAAGGCAGCAAATTTAAAACTGAAGTGTTTAAAATAATATATTTTTCGTTGGAGTGTCTACAAATTAAAAAGGTCGATTCGGTATTTTTTTTGTTTTTATTCCAAGAAAGAGAAGATTTTTTTCCCCAGAACTTGGGGGCTACGATTTTTCCAGCCTAATTGATTTAAATTAAAGAAAATATCATGATAATTACATAAATGATTTGAAATATTTATATGTTTGGGCAAAAAGGAAACGCACAAAAAAATGCATTAAACAGCATGGAGAATAATTTTAAAACAGTGGCGCAACAGCCTGATGTTAAGGTATTAGCATGATGCTACTTAGCAACTGTCTAACTTAAAGCCTCTTAACTAAAATGTTCTTAGTTTGAAACAATTTTTAACTATTTTCTTAATAAAATCCAACTAAACAGGAACACGTCTAAAATATTGGCAGTTCGTACAAGAGAGTAAACAAACATACCATTTTCATATTTGTTCATAATACTACGTTTTCACCAAGAGATAATCCGGGATTTAAGGTATGAGATTTAAAATTAATCTTGAAGTGTTTTCACCACAAAAAAGGAGATTAAATTGACGTTTTCAGTCTGAATTGCCATTCAATTGTCAACTCAATTTGACAAGAGTAAAACAAATATAATCGGCAAACGTATAGCGAACGGAAAAAACAATTTTTGAGCAATAAAACAATTAATTTTGAATAAACTATTTATTAAAAATGAGTCTAGTAACCTAAATCTATTGTTAACACACCATTTTATTCTTCAAAATAACATTAGAGTATAGGAGAATCCATAATTACAGAAAAAAAAACACAATTTTTCGGCCCACTCTTCAATGAGAAGCTCCCCATCCTCCAGTGTCTAGGTTGTCCGTTGTTTTTTGTGTGTTTTGGTTGTTGCATTATCTGGAATTTGTATTGTTTACCAAAATATTATTATAAATATATGAAATACATTGTAAATACTTGCATTTTTATTCCTACAGCCAACGCGCAAAAATATTTTATAATTTTTTTTTATTTCAATGGAAAAACTGACGTTTAAAAGGGTGCGTTCAACAAAATTAGGATTGTTTGATTTGACAATCTCCTTCTTGCAAGAAGATTTCAATGAGATTTATTTTAAATCTTCATTTGAGGAGATTTAAATTTGTATGGTAAATCTTCGAGATTTGAAGAGGATTTATGCTAAATCCTCTTAAATCGCGATTTAGTGCTCAGTGAAAACGTAGTATAAATCTTCATTTGAGGAGATTTAAATTTGTATGGTAAATCTTCGAGATTTTGAAGAGGATTTATGCTAAATCCACTAAAATCGCGATTTAGTGCTCGGTGAAAACGTAGTATAAGTCCATTGCGAACACCGTCATATTGAGTTACTATTTGGAACTTCCACCAGACGTCAGTGCCAAACAAGCAAAAAAAAAATCAATAGTTTGACAGTAAAATATGTATAGGGAAAGCAAAAAACATGTGATTATGATTGGTCGTTTGTTTGTTTTCCCTACATTTTTTATGTCAAAATTAGAAAAAGAAAAGACAAAGATAGTTTCTGGAAAAGCCTAATTGTCGAATTCCTTTCAACAAAGAAATTGATTTTTTTCTAAACCGAATCGAATTGTTTCTGTCAGTTGAAAGGAATTCGAAAAAGATTCGATATTTTTTCGTATGCTTGTGTATGTGTTATAAGACAGCTGCAATTCATAATATTGACTGAAATTATTATTGAATATTTTGTTTAAATATGTAGAATTCGTTGCAACAAAACAAAAAAACAATTTGCCTACCCGAAACTCCCCGGCTTTCAATTTGACGAAATAGAAATGTGAAATCTTTATAGAAATCTAGCTAGAAACACTAGGTTTCTTGATATCAAGTAAGCACTACACTTTGGGAAATTAAAAAAAACGAAGTACGCAGTTAATTGTAGCTTTTTTGTTGTACGTTAGATGTGGAAAGAAAATAATTCTAAACGACGAAGTCACAGATTAGCCATATGAAGATGAGAATGTTTCGTACGTTTCACCCTCCAAAACCAATTTGTTTACATTGTTGTATTTGTAATTTCTTCCCGCGTCGATGAATAGATGTGAATTGCAACAACAATTTAACCGGTGTCTGAAGATCCCTACTGTCTATGTGTGAGGTTTTTATACACACATTCTCATTTTTTATCTGATATCTGACAGTTCAAGCTTGTAGGCAAATTAAAAATGCTGTCGGGGATTCTCATCTTCATGTGGCTAATCTGTGGACGAAGTTTTCAAACAAAAACTAGGTAGGTTGTGCTAAGTTGAGCCCAGGCATTAGAAAAGGAAATAAGAAAATGTAAACATGGGATTAAATTATGTAGCTTTTTTGTTGTAAATTAGTTGTGGAACAAAATAATTCTAAATTCCCAGCCATCCCCCTTTTTGGCTTCCATTGGGGAAAATGGTGATTACCTATTCCCTTCAGCGTTGTAGGATTTTTTTTTTTTAAGTGCCAACGCTGCCAACTGAGAGTGCCATTTTAGGCCACTCGGTGCCACCAACGGAAATAATAAAAAAATCTGATTTCATATTAATTTTTAATTTTATTAATTGCACCTCATATAAAACTTAAAGAAAAACACGAATAAATGAACACAGAATTAATAAACAAAATCAAAGATCTCTATTAAACGAAACATTAACAAAAATAAAAAAAAGCAACGAGGAATTTGGCAATTAATACCAATATAAGTCTTCAGGTGGTATGAAATGTTGGCAAGTTTCGGCCTTTATTATTTCATTAAACCCCAAAAGCGATTTCATAACTTTACAAGAAAGGCGATTTTTGCTATGGGTTTTAATATTATTTAAAAGTGAAAAACCCTTTCAGCTGATGCAATAAAAAACACTTAAAGTCTGATCATAAATTTCGATATATTTGGAGACGTTTGCTTGTCTTTTTTTAACATTGTATTTTATTAGAGTGCCATTTGAAGTGTTTGAGTGCATGATAGTTCCACATCGGCAACGCTGATTCCCTTATAAGATATTCCAATAAAATAAATAATTTATTATTTCTTAAGAATTAATAAACTAGCATTAGTTGTATGACGTAACGAGTGCTATACACCGATTATCCACCGAAACCACACTCAAAACAACTTCCGACATCCATCATACATCTTTTCTGTCTCCACTGACACTTAAAGCTATTTCGCATTAATGCTGCTTCTTATATTATGGGTAATCCTCTGTGACACCGAAAAGCTCTCCACTCCGCTCTATCTGGATAACCCATTTCGTTCGCTCCATAACCAGGCTGAACAAAAATGAAAATAAGAAAGCGAGAGAATGCAGAAAGAGTAAATGGGGTGGTAGGCGGTTAAGGGGCGTGCAGAATCTCAAAACCAAACAATGTGTCAATTGTCAGAAGACACTCAAACACTCATATAACAACTCAGCTGAAGCAAATGCTGAATCTTTCAAAATTCAAACCCAGAATGTATGCCATCAGGCTATTTCTGCAAAATACAGGAACAGGATGTATGACAGGCAAGAAAAGATGTCATTGATGTCGTTTGCTCTGCTAGTACTCCTATCCTAACTCCTCTACTACCGCCGCCGCCACGCCAAAGACCGCCCGCTCGCCTTCTCCTTCCTGAAACATTCATCAGATGCACATAAAATTCTTAGTGGAATTGTCGGAACATGCTTTCCTCTCAAGCACGTGCCTGGATTTTAAGATTCCCATGGTATATTTTTTTTTGCATTGGCAAATACATAAATCATGGCAGGATAAGTATAAGGAATGTTACTTATGTTTCCCGCTTTTACATTGCCTTCCCTCAAAAACACCCCCTCAAAAATCCTTGTTCTTGTATAAAAATGTGAATTAGAGACGACACGTCTTATCTGTTCCGCATTCGTGGTGTTGGCGTTTGGGAGGTTCACGATGTCATCAGTTGTTAGAGTGCGTGTTTTTTTGTATTGCTTCTTCAAAATCCTTCAGCAACATCCTTTTTAAAAAGGATATAATCGCCAAAAAAATACCTCTGAGAGATAACACAAATTTACAAAATGTTTACAATAAATTATTGTTTTTTTCAAGACATCACTCTTGAATTCTGGTCCAAATAAATGCATTAATTCGTGATTCATGATCCATTCGCGGGCCAAATCCTACAAAAGCTAGTTTAGAATATATTTCGGTCGCTGCCCTAAAGGAATACCAACAAATTTAGATGTTTCGGATCGAATGAAAGCATCTGTGGAATATTGTTCGTTTTGTTTCCTAAACCTTCAAGGAAGTTAAAGGAATCCATAATTCGATTTCAATGATGGGAGACAGACTACAATGCTTGCATTTCTACAAATTGAGCTTTAGATATTTTGAAATAAACTCAAATTGAAAACAAACGAAACAACCGAAACATCGTCAAAAAGATGTTAAATCCAGATTTATTTACGGTTTCTGGATTTATGATGGCATTACAGAAGAAGCATTTGGTTATATATTATGGTTTAAAGAGGAATATACTATGTATATAAGGATACATATTGGATTTGGGTATTGTTATATTGTTATTGATCAAATCCAAATGCAGTAAAACAAAAGTAGGGTAGATTGATGGACAATGAGTAAAAATAGGTTAAAAAAATAAAAGTAAGCAATTAACTTCCATTCACATTCCAAAACAAAAAATAAAGAAAACAGCTTACGGTTTCGATACAACATATAGTAGAGTGTCTTCAACCAAGCTATTTAAAGGAAACTACAGAAAGTAACCACGATTTTGTTTCTTCGTGTGAAAGGTACAGGAGATTTTTAAGGAAATTAAAAGAAAAAGTCAAAAAAAATCTCCAGCAACTTGTTTCCTCGTGTGAAAGGGGACTTAAATTGTTCGGGTGCCAAATTGCCATCCGATAGGCTATCCAAGATACCTTAGTATCCGATATGTTTGCGAACCACCAAAACCAGATAGGTTACATTTGCTGCCAAAATACAATACAGCTAATGACCGCGTTCGGGCAACTATCCGATAGGCTATCCACCTATCCCAAAAATGTTCACGATAGCTTGAGTTGTTGCTGCATCAGCTGACAGCAGATGTTTTTCAACAAGGAATTACAACAACACAAACCTATCCGGATAGCTTTGGATCGTTAACCGAACGCGTCCATTTATAGCAATCTTCAATGAAAGAAAATTGAATTGGTCAACTACGTTTGCATGTTTATGTTCCAACTTTCTTTCCGAATTCCGAAAAAAAAAACAATCCGATTCTGTGATGGTTTTGTCGGGATTCGTTATACGTTTGCGATTAAGTGCAGGTAGTAGTTTTTTCCTGGACCGAAAACCGGGAAAGGAAATGTTCAGAGAACAAGTAACTGCAATTCAAAGTGTAGCGGATCATCCGGGAGATTCCGTTCGATATCCGACTGATGCCAGAAATATAAGGACACAACACTCTAGCTAACGTTAAGGAGTTCGCAGATTGGGTTCTTATAAAGGGTTTTCCAATAAGAGGTGTTATTTTGATATTCAAAGAAAAGTGGCATTTTTTGAGATAAATGATCGGTTTGATTATGATTATTTCATTATAAAGAGGAAGGTATGCCGTTAATAATGGAACACAACATCAGCCAAATGGCCGCCACGACCACGCTTACAGGACCATATCCTTTTCATGAAATTTTCCATAAACAAATCGCAAAGTGGCTGCCCTATCTCCTCGATAGCCTCACGAATTCCATCTTTGAGGTCTTGAATCGACGCTGGGCTATTGGCGTAGACCTTATCTTTCACGTGGCCCCAAAGGAAGAAGTCGCAAGGTGTTATCACAAGATCTCGGTGGCCAATTGTGATCACCTCTTCGAGAGATAACACGGTCCGGAAACTTTTCCCGTAAAAGATCGATGGTTTCATTGCTTGTGTGGTACGTAGCGCCGTCTTGTTGAAAGTAAACGTTGTCCAGATCAATACCATCCAATTCCGGCCATAAAAAATCATTAATCATCTCTCGATAGCGCAATCCATTGACCGTAACTGTTGCTCCAGCCTCATTTTCGAAAAAGTAAGGTCCAATGACCCCGCCGGACCATAAACCGCACCAAACAGTCACGCGTTGAGGATGGAGAGGCTTTTCAACAATAACTCTTGGGTTTTCCGAGCCCCAGAAGCGACAGTTTTGCTTGTTGACGTAGCCTCCGAGGTGGAAATGGGCCTCATCAGTCAAGATGATTTTTCGATGAAATTCCGGATCATTTTCATGCATTTCAAGGACCCAATCAGCAAAGACACGACGTTGTTGATGATCAGCCGGCTTGAGTTCTTGTGTTAACTGAACTTTTTAAGCCTTAAGACCCAAGTCTTTATGCAAAATACGGTGTAATGACGTTTGTGGAATGCCTAATTCCAAAGAACGACGAGGAATGGACAAACCTGGGTTTTCTTTAACACTTTGGGCTACAACAGCAATATTCTCAGTTGTTCTTGAGCGACGTGCACGGGTTTTATTCTTCACATTACTAACTTGTCCCAACAGCTCGAATTTGTCCACCAATTTCTGTATTGCGGTCCGACAAGGTGCTTCACGACGACCCAAAAATGTTTTAGTTTTACGAACCGTCTCTGCCAAATTTTCACCATTTTTATAGTGAATTTAAATAATTTCAATGCGTTGTTGAAGCGTGTATCGTTCCATTTTTATTAATGGCGTAGTTTCTACTTCAAATGTCAAAAAACGACAGCTTCAAAAGTGACAGCTACCGAAATAGCGGGCTATTCAAAATAACACCTCTTATTGGAAAACCCTTTACTACGTTTCAACCGACTTCTAAACCGAGCTTTATTTTTTTTTTTTTCAAAACTTGAAGATTTACCATACAAATGTACATATTTTGTAAATTTAGAAGTTTTCTTGCCCTCCTCTACTTTCTTTGTGTGAAAGAGAACTTGCTTCTTTTGACATGAATAAAACTGTCTATCGCACTTCAACTTCATAAGATAAAATGAAATACCATTTGAATTTTAAAATGTATTTAAAATTTCCATTTTGTTATCCGAGCTGTGAGCGATTGCTCTGTCTTGCTGGAACCCACAGTACACAAATCGAAGGTAATTAATGCGTAGGTTGTCAAAGTTGAAAGTGTCAGAAATTAAAAATGGCTGCTCGAGTGCCCTCAAAACTACACATAACATTAGTAGAAACAACAACAAAAAATATTAACATTTTGACAAGTGAAGAGTCACTGGATCCCCCATTTTCACAGATGCACAGAAGGCAGAACTGGACAAAAATGAGAACGCTAATGATATTATATACAGGGTGTCCGCCGGGAAGGTATACTACTTTTTTTGTTTATAATTTTTGATTAAATGAAAGGGAATGAATCTTATAATGATAAATGTTTTATTTAATGTCGGCAATTATGTATGGAATACAATATTAGGTAAATGTCCGCCTCTGTTAGTCTCAGAAATGCGAGCCCTTTTGAGCACATTTTTCATTACATTATCACAAATTTCACGCGGTATTTCATTAATTTCATTAATTTCATCACGAATATTTTGTTTGAGTTGCTCAAGCGTTTCTGGTTTGTTTGCATAAGCCTTGCTTTTCAGATATCCCCACAAAAAGAAGTCCGGAGCAGTCAAATCACGATATCGTTCCCCATTCACAGTTACCGTTACGCCGTTTTCATTTTCAAAGAAGTAACACTTCCTTGAGCAGCAGTAATGTTTTCAGTCGATCTTGCAGTACGTTCTGGTCCATACTTGGGCCTATCACCTACAGACCCTCTTTCTTCGAAATCATTCACTACACGATAAATAGTGCATTTTGTTGGCACGTTGTTTCTCACAAAAATTTCGGGTTACTTTCTCATCTTCACAGTAATCGATGATTGAGTTTGATAAAATGTTTTAACGATTAAAACACGTTGGTTTATCGAATATTGTTCCATAATAAATTTGCCACGTGTCTACTTCACGACTCCCAAATCTGAACTGTCAAGACTAATGTTTACCAAAATGCCGGCAAAACAAAGTCGTATACCTTCCCAGCGGACACCCTGTTTTACATTTAATTTGTGACTGTGGCTGGAACCAATAATGGTCGAGACCGAGAGTCGAGGCCCAATTCAAAAATTTGCGCAAAAAAAAAACTCATTTACCTGTGTATAGACATTTGACGCGCAATTTTCAAAAATGATGGCGCATTTACATTATGACATTAAATTTCCCGATCTGTTACTATTACTACGAAATTGGTCTTGAACTATTATTACGATTCCTAGGGACATAAGATCGTTTTGTCCGTATTCAACAGAATTTAATTTAAAATGTAAAATATTTCCAAACATTTGTGGACAGTAAAAAAAAACTGATTTCCTTTCCATTAAGGATGGAATAAATCGAAAATAAATCGAATACATAGTGTATTTTCGACTTGAACTTTCATGGGAAACATTTTTGAGATTCGCCTCTATTTTATCATCCATTTTTTTCTTTGTAACTATTTCGTTTTAAACTTTTTTCTATTCCAACATACACATTTACAATAAAATATAAAAAGGAAACTATAATATAAAGGAAATTAAAATCGTTTACACAGAGAGTTCCCATAAAATTTGCCATAATTTCCTTTCATGGTGATAACGACTTAATATATAAATGGATTTATGCTTATTATGGAGGCGTTGTCGGTCGTCGTCGTCATCGTTGGTTGCGTCATCATCCTTAAAGTTCTTGTTCTTCCGGACACCCACTTCTAGTGTCACTATACAGTGGCAGCTCAAAATCCTTTTAATGGATTTTCTTCCGCGTTGCTTGTCGACAACTTTGTAATAAATTCAAGCTTTTCGCAATATATTTTCACAGTGTCCCATATCCTTGTGCTATACGAAAAAAAAACAAGATTTATTTGTCTTTTCTTTAAAATAAAGTAGATGAACCATTCTAATGGACTGGACAGTTGAAGCAAATGACTGGACATGCTACTCAGAAGCATCCTTCATTCCGCCATAATAGCTAATGCATGGTTCCGTTGGATGGATGTATAAAAATATCCTCTTTGCTTCAATTTTACAGTAAAGGGAAGCAAACATAAAAAGACGTTTAAGTGTAGTTTTGTTGCAAGGATACAAATTATATATTCCCCCTTTCGTACTACCAATTTACCTTCCTATAAAAAAAGTATTTACTCCTGACTTCTGAGTAAGTAAATTTATGATAAGAGCATTTTTTGTTAAACCTTCGCAGGATTTAAGGAAATGTTAAGTCATTAAAAGCGGTCGACTGTTTGCATTTCTCTCAGGGAGCAAACCTTAGCCCAAAAATGTGTCGATGATACATGGTGGTTCGCATAAGGTGTGACAAGAAGCTAGAGCGTGTAAGTTGGGTCGAGCCAAGAAAAAAATCGTATGGGAGAGGGGGAGAAATCTATTCCCCCCGTCTAGCCAGGAGGTGCAATTTTCTACAAAAAATTACTGAAAACAGAAAATCAAATTATTAAAAAAAAAAAAACAACGGTTACTCTTACAGTGCCATCCGTGCTATATTTTTTTTGTAATTTTCTTTTTAAGTAAAGTTGTTTTAGTAAACAGGTTTTGAAAAATTAATTTTCACACTCAAATTTAAAAAAAAAAAAAATTCAAACAATTTTTTTTTAAAACTTTTAAGTAATAAAGTACTATATTTGTGTTCAAAGTTCAATGCTCTTATAAATTTTTACAATTTTATTTAAAAATAAGAGAGATTTATGGCTTTACAAAAAGGTATAAAGCATGAAATTTTATAAGTGTTACAATTGTTTTTTATTATTTTTTTTCTCTGTTTTAAGTCATTCTTTTTTTGAAATTTTCCTCTCCCGGCGAAACGGGTACGATTTTTTTTTGGTTTTGCCTACACCAGGCTGTTTAAAATGTTGCGACACTGAATCTGAACTAATGGTACCGTTATTTGGGTGCGCAAAATTAGAGAACACCAATATTAAAAAAAGAATAATTTATTGTTTAACAATTGCAAACAATTATACACCAAAAGCCATCAAGGTAAGTTAAACAAGAACGTAGAAATGTACAAACACCTTTTTCAAGAATCGAAGGATATTTTTCACTCTACACAGCCGGTGCGGCACATCGTACATGCATGATTGGAGGCAATAGTTGGAAAAACTATAAAACATCACCTCGCCTCTGGGTTCTACCTTTAATCCAAATTTATTAACACATCCGGGAAACATTCTTTTAACTTTTATTTTAGATTCGCAATTCCTTTGGTTGTGTGTTAGTTGCATAAAATAGTTTTTACAAGGTTTTTGTTCCGGGTCGAATTTAAAGGATTTTTTTTGTAAAGGTAATTTGTGTGTTTTGCAAGTAAAATAAATTGAAAAGATAGTTAAATAGCTTGCTTTACGAGGTAAGCGTGTTACACGAACAACAAAATGCATAACGTGAAATTGGAAAGTGTAAATAGAAACAAATTTGGGTTGTAATATAGTCATGCATATATAAATATATGTATGAAGGGGAATATACATATCAATGGGTTTTAAAATTTAAATAAATCACAGTGGATTGCATTAGTTAAAGTCTTATAAATGCCTACTAAAGAAAACAAATAAAATCGATGACTATGGGTTGCATGTACATCAGTGTGTTCCCCGCTAAATTGCACCAACCATTTTCCTGATTTTTCCGATCAATTTATCGGGTGTTCAACTGACGAAAACCGTCTTAGTTACGTCCCTGGTGCAGAATTAAGCGATATTCGCCTAATTGAATGTAACACAAATTTCAAAGTCAACTACTTAATAGTCGGAGAGCCGACCATCGAATCACTAAGTTCATTAGGTTATAGATTTTAATGCCTCTCAATCAATAGCTCTTAGCAAGATAAACAAAATGCACATGGGTTGCCTGGCTTAGCAAATTCTGGTCGCATGGGTTCTTAAACGGCTAATTTCTGCTGCATTTTTTCGACCATAACTTATTTCATGGAGCCCAAGTTTAAAACCAAACTCAAACCTTAGAGCTCATCGAGATAGATCGAAATATATAATGGGTGATTTTTTAAGAGGTTTAGAACTTTTTTTAAAAAAAAAAAAACACAAAAAATTCGAAAAAATGAATGAAATATTTATTTGAATCGATAGTTTGAACCTTGCAATTTAATGTTTAAAGATAATTTCATGCAAATGTTGACCGCGGCTGCGTCTCAGGTAGCCCATCCGCTGAGTCCAATTTTGGCATACTCTTTCACACATATCGGCCGGTATCTCACGAATGAATGCATGGATGTTGGCTTCCAGTGCGTCAATCGAAGTGGGCTCGTCCCTATAGACATTAGCCTTGACATACCCCCACAAAAAATAATCAAATGGTGTCAAATCGCACGATCTAGGCGGCCAATTGACCGGCCCGAAACGTGAAATTAACTGTTCACCAAACTCGCCTCGCAATTGCGCCATTGTTTCGCGTGCTGTGTGGCATGTGGCACCGTCTTGTTGAAACCACATATCATGCAAGTCAAGAACTTCCATTTCGGGCAAAAAAAAGTTTGTTATCATCGCTCGGTAGCGTTCACCATTGACAGTAACGCTGCGATTCGCATCATCTTTGAAGAAATAGGCCCAATAATGCCGCCGGCCCATAAACCGCACCAAACAGTGGCTTTTTCGGGATGCATTGGTAGCTGTTGCAATGCTTCTGGCTGATCTTCACTCCAAATGCGGCAATTTTGCTTATTTACGTACCCATTCAACCAAAAATGAGCCTCATCGCTGAACACAAGCAGCGCGCGATGAACATTTCGAACCGAGCACGAATTTTGATAGTAAAATTCAATAATTTGCAAGCGTTGTTCATTTGTAAGACGATCCATGGTTAAATTGCAAACCAAACTGAAGCTGTTTGACAGTGACACAAGGTACTAAACACACGTCAGCTGTCAAAACCAGTGTTGCCAAAACCAAACCAGCTAAAAAATCACCCGTTAGTAGAGTTACCTTATTTAAAATGGTCGCATGGTCTTGGCAAACTTATTTGAATCGAACATATTTTCGACCATTATTTAGTTTACCGGGTTCAATTGAAAAATGAAATATAAAATTGTACTGAAAACAAAAATATAGGCTTGCCACTTTTAAAATGGTTCCACCCGAGTTTCCTATTCTTAACCGGGCGCCTTTGTGTGGCAACCCTGACTAAATGTAAAAATATTTCAAAACACTACCTTTGGAGCTCAAGTGTATACAATTTTATGAGGTTCATGTTTAAAGGCTACACTTAATTGTCACGTAGAATCCCTTTGTACCTAAAGAATATGAATTGTTTTTTTTGTAAACCGAACCCATATGCAGGGCAACCCTGATTTAATGTAAAGATATTCCAAAAACACAACTTTTTGAGCAAAAGTGTATGTAATTTTATGAGGTTCAAGCTTAAAACTTACCTATCCTACACTTAATTGTTGCACCTTAAAAATTTTGGGTTGTCTGCTCTGACCCGGGCGCATATTATGCGCAACAACAGCAACATTGGTAAAAGTCCGAAATGTTTTGAATTGAGAAATGTTTTGAATGAGAAATATTTTTCTACTTTCTCGTTGAAAACTACTTTCGCTTTTTAATACGCATTTTTAATTTAACCTATCCCAAAATACCATTTAAATTTCGGCAAATTAAATTAAATTTGATCACTTATTCCCATTGACAATAGAAGTAGAAGCTGTTACCCTTTTACGTACTTTACATTTCTTTAACTAACCAACAGCTAAATCGTCCTTCAGTTATCCAATTAAAACAAAAACAAAAACAAAAGAATTGCCATGCACTACTCGTGTTTCAGAATTTGAGCACAACAATATTCTATTCTGAAACAATTACAAGTGACAGATGCTCATTTTGAAGAAAAACACAAACTTTCACATTCCCAGCAATTGGATTAAGAGACTATAGACAGCCAACATTCCTGCAACAATCCCATTTGGGTATTTACCCAACAGATGTCGCTAATTGTTTTGTAATTTGTGGACAACTTAATGGACTTTTTGTCTTCCATTTTATGGGTCATTTTCAAGGATCCTGTCCCCTGGATATACGTTTGTAGTTCTTTTTTTGTTTTTATTATTTTAAGGCTCCACTACTCTTCTTCTTCATTGCACATAATGTCGACACAGCATGGCAGGGTATTTAGAACCCCATACTCTGATTCATATTTATCTCCTAAAACCGGCTAGCGGCGCGTGCTCCAAAAAGCATTTCAATTTGTGCTTAGCTCCTCATAGTTGAAGCAATATAGAAAGATATGTCTTCGGAATAGATCCTTCAGATGGAGAATGCATTTAAGCAACACAACGGATGCATCACTGATGTCACACTCTATGTTTTGTCGAGTAGAATTGAATTGAAGCTGTATGTATATATATATGCAAAGTCATGTTTCCTTATCCGTTATGCGCTCAAGGATAACAAAATGTTTCGACAGAGTGCATATTTTGAATTCATGGATTCCCATAGCTAGACACGATACATTCAGGGTTGTCACCATACATCTTATTATTAATTATTGACAGATAAACTTGTTGAAATTTTCGTTCAATTTTTATTATAACAAGTTTTCCCCAAACGGTCAAAATTCGACCATACAAAATACAAAAAAAAAAACAAATAAAAACTATAAAGCTGAACACGACTTAAACAGTGGCAGATCGTGCAGAAAACTAATATCATACCATAATTTCAGTTTTTTTTGGAAATGAAAAGAAATTTACTTCTGGATTTGTTTTCAGAATCGTTTCAGAAGCGTTCACACGTACATATATCAATTGATTACCAATCGAAAAAGGCCATAACCAAACATATACCATTTTGACATTTGTAAATGTCAAAATATCATATGGAGTTACCATGATGGTACTAAAAAGATAATAGAGGCATATGGTGATTATAACTTTAATAAGATGTTAAACATGATATACCCTACGCTTAACTAATTTAAAAATTTAAAAATTCAAAAATCCTTTTTTTAACCTAGTGTTATATTAAAAATTCTTTTAAATTAAATTTTATGCAGCTCTAAAAAAAAGATGGCAACTCTGGGTTCAAATGAAAAAAAGAGAACAAAAAAAAAATATTAAAATTTATGCCAGTCAGGGGAAGGCATAGAGGTTTCATAAGGAGTGCCAGTACTCAAGGATGGTTTCTTGAAAATAACCAAAAAGGGTGGCATCACTGGCATCTCCTCTTTATGCTCTATCGTGTCTAATGGTTATTTGAAGTACATCGCCCACTGAGTCTCTGCTGCTTCTTCTGCTGCTACTTCTACTGCGGAAATGTCACTACATTGTTGTTCACAATGACAATGAGATCGGAATTCCTTTTCGAAGCAAAGGAGATGGCTTTAAATGATTTAATTTTCAAGTCGTTCCTTGAGCGTTATAAATCTCTAATGATTCCTAATGGATTTATCGTTTGCTTATGTGATGTATTATTTGGTTTTGGCATAAATAATTTATTTAATTCATAGCCGTGGACGTTGAGAATAAAGATGTGGGAACAATAAAAATCCAGCGCTTTTTCGAATGAGCTATGGGATCTGTCATCTTATGGACTAATTCAATATGCCAATGTCAATACAGAAGATATCACAGAAGTCAAATTAAAAAGATTTGTTCCTGACTATGTACCTTCCCCATTTCGAAATAAGAAAATATGTTCAATATTCAAGAGCACTAGCACACCACATCATGTAACTCGTCCAGTATGACAAGTGTGACAACATTCTCCGCAGGTACCTATACAAGCAATGGATGCTATTTATGTCAGTTCTCTAATTGACAATTGATATGGATTCCAAAATGATGAGACACCAATGTTGGAAATTGAAAATTCTTTTGAACATAAAATAATATAAAATCATTCTTTTGACAGTTGTTGCAGTTAATTTGATTTCGAAGAATTGGTTTATTGATAAATTAAGGTCAGCGAAAGGCAATGACTATAGAAAAGCCTTAACTTGTTCCAAGGTTCATAACCCATATAAATTTCAATATGAGGCCTCTTATTAGAATGGCATTAGTGCCAGGTTAGGCTCCATGGTCGTGTAACTGAATGTTATTCTCAATGATATAGGTTGATTTCGCGATTTCCAAGAGAAGGGTTTATGTATACTGTACTTACATAAACCTACGTGCCTCACTGGAAATGAACAACATTTAATAAATAGACCATGTAGCCCGGCACTTCTGCAGAAGTCCTTTTTCACACGAGGAAACTGAGTTTTCAGCAACTTTCAGTTTGTAGGAGAGAAGGGCACGAAGAAGGTGGGGTGAACAAAATCTCCCCGGTCAACGATTGAGGAGATTTTTTTGATATTCGTTTTCATACTTATGTCAGGTAGTGTGCGACCAGCCAAGGGACTTTATATATGGAAACAATAGAAGGTCTCTTTTGATTTTGTTTCTATATGTGAATGGTTCAGGAGATTTTAGAAGAAATCAAAAGAAAACGTAGAAAAATCTGTAGTAACTTGTTTCTTCATGTAAAAGGGGACTTAGCCTGTTTAAAAAAGAAGAAAAAAATAATCCGATTTGCATCGTGTAATCTGTCAGTTAAAGCCCAAACAAGAAAATGCATACGTAGCTTAAAACAGATACATTGAAAGACCTATACTCGTTAGTTGTTTTGGAGCTTGAGAAAAAAAGTGTTGCCTTGCGTAGCTCAGATAAGTGTTACATTGCGTAGCTCAGATAAGTACACTTTAACAGGGCTTTTATTTCTCATAAAAATTAAATTGACAATCAAGATTTATTTTAAATATTATTAGCCGTGGTCTTATGTGTAAGTAGATGAGATATTAAAAATTGCTATCAAAGTCATAATGACTTCTTCGTAGATAAAATTGGGTGAATTTTTAATTTTCAGACCCCAATTGATCTTCCATCGGGCAAATTTAAAAATATTATTTTTAATTTTTATAATTCTTTCTCATACTTTTAATTTTGGAAGTCTTTTTCAGAATAGTGCCAGAAACTATAATATTTAATCGACAGCGCTGGCCAGACACAATATACGATGTTCACATTTCTCAACTCATTTATTTTGACGTAAATCCCTCTTCAATTGAGGCATCACGAACTATTTAATGCTGCTGAAAACTTAAAATGTAGTAAAATGTTCAAATGTGTCGAAAATTCATCAAAAGAAAGGTGTTTTTAAACTCTATCCATATTTCAAAAACAAAGGCTAGTGCAATGAATAGTTCTTAAGATATTGCCTTCGAAAGCCAAAGCGACAGCTCCCACCCTTACTCAAAAGTGAGAATCATGATTTTTCGAAAATGTTACCGAGACCCATGGAGTCGTACAGTATGTAAATTTGCAGGACCATATCCTAGCCATAGATACTCTGCATCTGTACAGGGGAATTTCCCATTGTAGACACTTCTCATTTTTGTTCAACTGAAGGAAACCGTCGCATATACATACATATAATGCGTTTTTTTTCAATTTCCTGGAATTTCGCATCACCTACTCCAAATTCTATAGTGAATCCAAGCAGGGGGGTTGCAGGGGGCAGCAAAGCCTTGTTTCCAAATATCAATTAATTAATTTGTTATGTTTATCAAGGAATACACTCAAAGTGGGAAATCAAAAAAGTGAAATTATTTCCCGCTAGGTGTGAAGTTTTTTCTCATGTAAAGTTATTTCCCAGTGAACTTATTTCCCTGAACCGTCTTTTTTAGGTCAGATGAAACCAGCATTCTATTTACTTGCGATATAATATGTATGTATGTAGGTACTAAAACGTGTTTATCTTGAAAATTGATAAAATATTTTAAAGTTTTTTTATTTGCCCTCGCTTAAACAGACAACTTCGTAAGTCAAACAAAATTTTACACACCATTAGTGTTCGCTGAAGGGAGACAGTACTGTACGTAATTACAAATGCCTGCTTCCATATTGATTTCCTCACTCAGAGTATCAGAATATTGTCGTTGTCATTCCCAATGGATAAACTAAGTTCTTAAACGAAAACAACAATATATTAGGATACGCTGCACTGGCCGAACCAAACTATTTCCTAAATTGTTTCCTGTGATTGCGTATAATATGTTAGTGATGGCTAAATGCAATATGGCGGGTTTGCAACATCCGTTAACGAATTTTCATATGCAACCCACCATATCTACACGTACACGATGTTAGAAACCATATTTATATTGTATATACTCAAACACGCATATTTTAGATTCAGAAAACGATGCATTTGAGGATAGAGGCAAAACATTTGAATATTTTACACTGTGGAATGTGTTTGTATAAGAGGACATTTCGGGAAAATGCCCGCAATACTTTACGAAATGCGTGAGGCAGAAATTAATAGATATATAGTTTGGGCACTTTAAATATACATTTAATTTAAATTTGTATAAATGTGTCTTTATTAATATGCAAATTCTGAGATAATCACGATACTTTTCATGTTGTATGCTCTCCACTTGGCCCAGGTCAATGACTAAGCTTGTTTACGGTATTAAGGTTCTTTTATTCACCATACTCTTGTTTTTAGCATTTTAAAATATTAATACATTTCTAAATTTTTTCTTAAAGCTATAATTGACTATTATACGCAGGCACGGATCCAGGATTTAAGTTTGGAGAGGTCACGTTACCCGGAAGCAGTCCACCGACAAATATATGGAATTCAATATTCTCGAAAAAAAAATGCACATAACTGAAGCACTAGAAACAGTACAGTAAAATATTAATTCAACACAAACAAAAATACTGGACTTGATCGTAATTCGTTTTTGTAATTCCAATCTCTCAATATAATAGGAATGAAGCCCAAGAATATATGCAAGCATTTTTCGAACTATGCAAGTTTATAAGCCCATTTCAAAATGTGTGTTACTTTAGGCAGCTAACTCCAACTCCAAAAGCTTATTTCTAAACTAATTTCCATCGAATCTCTAACTTAGGGCCAGTTTCACAGTCAGAAAAGTGACACTTAAGTGGGGAATGTGAAAGATTCATTCCCAATATCATAGCGCACTGTTAACTGAATAAGTGGCACTTAAGTCTCCGGTGTTGGTGACTTAAGTTCCACTTACGCTGGCTATGAATATTAGCTTAAATTCCTCATATGGGAAACTTAGGTGCCACTTATTCCGGTAAGTGTCGATTGTGAAACTGGCCCTTACTCTGCAGTTGGGTCTCTTAACTTATGCTTAAGAAAGTATAAGTTCAATGCAAAAAGTAAGAAGTCTATACTTACGAATTGAAAAGATATATTGAAATTAATGAAACGTATCCAAAAGTTCACAAAATTGACAGATTTAAGGGATTTTAGAGAATATAGGAAGCAAAATTGTACTGTTGTAACGCGTTTATAAATAAGAAGTCCAGAAATTAAAAAAAAATGGCCAGCTGTCCACCAGTGTTTTAAGCAAATCTAATAAGTACGATTGTTTGTGTTTATCCTATTCTTTCCTCAGAGATTTTGGGAGGGGGGGGGGGGCTAATGACCCCTATGATCTCTCTCTGGATCCTCCCACTGATTATACAAAGTCTCAAGATTCATGACTATTTTCAGATTAAATGAGTGCGAACGAAAAAAAAAAGATCGTATTTTACCTTCGAACTCATTTGAAATAAGACTCCTGAGGCTCCGTTTGCGCATAATATCTGTTGCAAATCAATACTTTTCTTTCTTCGGCGGTATAATTGGAAATATTGCTGGATTTACACGACTGACAAATTGGCAGTACATATTTACAAAAACCTAGCAAAAGAATAGACAGTTAAATTAATTTGTTTTTTTTTTTTTTTGACATAAATACTGCCAATTTGTCAGTCATGCAAATCTAGCAGAAGACTTTATAAAAATAATTTAATAATAATTCTGAATTTTTAGTCTCTTCTTCAGTTTTATTTTGTATATATTTTCCCTAGAGTCTGTCTCTTCATTTCTTTGGACACAAATGTGTCCCAGGAGGCCAGGACCAGTAGGTACTCAATGAAGTGTGACATAATTGTTCGCGCGGAGTTCGTTTGTTAAGAACTGATGGTGTTTTAGTTGCATTATTTTCTTTCTAGTTTCGTTCTCCAGATTTTCCTATAACTTGCTTACCTCCGTCTGAAAAATACTTTAGTCCAATCGATTAGGAAAAATTAGATAACTCACACACAATTTTGTTGTATTCAATTTTAACATCTTACCGTTCCTATTGGAAAAATCCTTTAGGTAATATTCTACCATACATTCAGGTTTATTGCTCTTCTTTCGAATTCATTTAAATAAAAGGTGTTTTTTTTTAGGTATAGAACTTTAAGTTGGCAACACTATTTTAACTGGCGGCCATTTGTCACCTGTCAAGTGATTTATTTTTAGTTTGTTTTGGCATTTCAACATGAATAGACTGACGCCTGAAGAACGCTTCCAAATTGTGCCCAAATGGGCCCAACACAAGGTTGCCGTTAATCCCAATTTTCATAACCGAATTTTGTGTAGCGATGAAGCTCACTTTTGGTTGAATGGATAAGTCAATAAACAAAACCGCTGTATTTGGAGTCATGATAATTCTCAAGGTTATGTTGAGACACCGTTACATCCACAAAAACTGACTGTTTGGTGTATGCTTTATGGTTTGGTGGAATAATTGGTCCGTACTTCTTTAAAAACGATGCTGGCCAAAACGTTACAGTGAACGGTGACCGCTATAGAGCCCTGATTACTGACTTTTCCGTTCATCAATTGAACAACCATGATGTGCAGGAGCTGTGGTTTCAACAAGACGGCGCAACATGTCACACAGCTCGTGCCACAGTTGATTTATTGAAGGAAATGTTTGATGACCCCATAGTTTCACGTTACGGACCCGTGAATTGGGCTCCAAGATCGTGCGATTTAACGCCGCTTGACTATTTCTGTGGGGATATATGAAGTCGCCGATAAGCCCGAAACGATTGACCACTAGGAGGACAACATTCGCCCCGTTATTGCCACAAATGGCCACAAATGTTGGAAAACATCATCGAAAATTGAACCTCCAGATCAGACTACGTCAAGAGTCAGCCGTGGCGGTCATTTGCCAGAAATCATATTTAAATTGTAATGCCAGAAGATTATCTTTCGAATAAAGTAAATATCATGTCAATTAAAAAAAATTATCTTTGTTTTATTCCATTTCAAAGTTATATACCTCTAAAAAAAATACCCTTTATATGAATATGTAACCGTTTTTCAATTAACTAACCGCAAATACATTGGAAAACCATGGCATGCATGCAGTCAAATGATATAATTAAAATTGTATATTACCCATCTCATCCAATATTTCAAATACCATGTTATGCATATGTCAAAAAAGTTCTATTGTCAAGGATTTATTGGACCGAAGTTCTGGTCCAGTTTATGCAGTCGATGGTGCGGTGGCGCGCGGTAAGAGTCGGGTGACTCACCAAATTGCAATTCCATTAACCAGTGGCTGAGATTTCACATTCGATCAGACAACGCTACATTGATTTTAAGCTCCTGTTCCAAATGCGACATCATGATGTTGCCGCATCACTCTATGCTCACAATACATAAATGGACCACTCCATTGATAAAGACCACGAGAATCGGCCAATATTTAGCAAAATGGAAATTAATGAATCTGAATCAGAGGATCCTTGGAAATGCTATCCGTATAATATGTAATTTCTACTTTGAGGCCAGCTATTTCTCTTTTCACCTGACCAACAAAATTGTGTGAGTGCCAGGACTCACGGTTAATATGTGTAAACATTAACGTGCGCGGATCCAAAACAGACTTGTTTTTTGCTTGAAGGGGATCCTAAGATTTTTTGAACTAAACGCACCCATCCTAGTATGCAGATCGTAACGTTGCACACCGTAACGTTGCACGACGTAACGTTGCACACGAACGTTCACGTTTTTTTTCACTCTACCGCCAGCATAGATGTTTACTACACATCAAAAAAAAAAAACAGAGTGCAAAGTAGTTCCATTATATTTATTATACTGGCTGGGTAATGCCACAGTAGCGCCCAACTTCGCTATCGCCTTTTTACCCTCTATATAGTGATGGCTGATTTGTCAACCCAAGCATGATTTCGTGCTGTCAAGGGGACGAGAAGCAAAAAAGGCAGTAAATTGAATTTTGGCTTTGTCCTGGCCTGGCCATTTGACAGACTGACATACATCCAATGACCACGGTGGAATGACACGGCACACATTCTCATCGCATCGCCTACGGTGCGAGTCCTTGTTAATGCATGTCCACTACAAATGGTAGTAAGAGTCCTTTTGACCGGGCTAATAAGCATTGGATGTGGGTCATCCGCATCCTGTTTCAAATGTTATAATGTTATGTCATGCGGAATGAAGTTTTGTGATGTTTTAATTGTAATGAGCTGACCATGAATGTGCTGAGCTTGTTTATTTTTACGTACCTACCTACATACTTATGAACATATATAGCACATTATCTGATTACGCTGTCAGAAGCGATAATAATTAAAGGATTTTATTGCATTTTGGGGCTTTAATGGCCAACCATGCGGTCCATTTAACAGAGTTTAGATTGATTGCGTTCTCAATTTTACCACATTACGATATTACGGTTTTTTTTTGTTTGTTGTTACTGCTAACTGCTAGTCAAGTGAGAAACATTGAGTGTCAAAACGAACACATTTATTGTGGCGAGATTTTTGTTATTAATTGAACATTCATAACTGATTTTAAATAATTTTTGGTGAATGACAAAATTTAGAATTAATAATAGTTTTTTTTTTAATAAAAACATAAAGTGATTAAAAGGTTTTCTATATAATTTAAAAAGTCCCATTTACAATCATTTTTGTATTTCAGGAAATAAACGCCCAGGAAGAACGCCGTCTGAATTTTTGAAAGAAAATGAATTTATGGAAAAATTAAAAGGAGTGTTTTTTTTTTAAGAAATAATAACCAACGTCATCAAATAAATGTATGCAGCAACGTTCTTCCAAAGCAGTGCACTCCCTTGTCAGAACCAAATATCAAAGTACATAAGTCATATTAAATGTGTTTATACATCAAAATTATATTTTTTCTTTTATGCAATTTGGGAATACATTTTAACAAAAAAAAAAGGATAAATAGAAACCCTACAGATTAAATAAAACAAAAAAAAAGGGGGAGAGGTAAATTCAACCACGTAAGGGAATTAAATGTGTATTATTAGTGATTTGATTTTCGTTTGCCAATTAAAAGAAATAAATATTAAATACAATTTTATGATTGCCAACCCAATGGAAATAATTTTGATTTTACAAATAATCTTAAAAGGCCGAATAAGAATCTGTTACATTTTTTGGCAAAATAAAATAAAATTGTGAATTGAATTTTATATAAACTTTCTTTTTCTTTATCTTACAACGATGAATCATTGGAGCTTCTATTTGAACTATTGATGATTTGCGGAGGGAAGTTTTATTTTTCTCTCATCTTATTGAGGTGGAATTTCGACTGGGAAAGTTATTTTTGTGTCATAGTCATAGCATGACTTTCTAAGAGTCGGAGGTCAAAGGTGGAGGTGATTCATTCGTGACAAGGATGGCTAAATAAATTGAATGAGTACTGGGTATAAGCTTGATGAAGTACAGTTTAGGGGCTAATGCGTGAACAGGGAGGATGTAGTATAGGCATGGTGGTATCCTCGAGATACAAAGCGTGGGCAAATCCTCTGGAGTGCCATAAAACTTATATGAATCACACTCCTCAGGTTAGGATGAATTCGGGCTATAGATTCTCTTAGTGTGCTATGACGGCAAGAACCACCCCTCCGATGAGTTAGAATGAGCTAAAGCTAGCATGCCACGCGTGCCGCCATAGACTGGACGCTCTCTCTTTCCTGCTGCCTGGATCAGCCTCATGCTCCTCTTACCCTGGGGTTGTAAAGGTGGCCAAAAGAGGGAGTGGTTTAAGGATTCTCAGACTGAGAATCACGGTGGTTATCAACTACTTGTAAAAACCTTGCAACCAGTTTGGGAATCCTTGCCGAAAACACCTTTGGTTCGTTACAGGTGGTAATTTTATCTTTTTAGTATCATACTAACTCCAAACGTCATTTTGACAATACAAAATATTTTGACAATACAAAATGTGAAAAAAGTTTGTTTGCTTACTTTTTTGCACCAACTGTAACTGTTTTGGGTGTGTTTAGCTGGAGTTTTTTTTAGGAAAACAGGCTAAGTATGATACTAGTTAAAAATTGTTTAAAACTAAGAACATTTTGGTAAAGAGCTTTAATGTCAGTAAATTGTCAAATATACCTACTCTGTTCAGTACAGAGAAGATAAAGATAGGACGTTTGCCTCTCTCAGTCTGGTTACATTGGCTTATATGAACCTGTTCCTTTTTAAAGCTCTCATAGGGTTACCGTAGTTTAAATTATAAATAACCCTTCACAATGTATATAAATTTGTCCTCAAAAGCTTTAAATCCCAAAAGCTTCTTGACAAAATCCATAGAAAAAGCTCTTGAATTAGCTTACAATTGGCTAAGTCAGCTCTGTTTGGATGAGCACAATTTCAATACACACATCGTAGATGATGACGACGAGCGCACGATCGTTCATCAGTATCCCTTCAGCATAGTGGGATACAACGGTCATGGTGCAGTGTACGACTTTTTGCGGAGAATGACAACAACAATTCGTATACTTAAGTCAGTGGTGCTAATTTTTTTAGTGTCATTTTTCCCAATTCAGTATCGTGAGCGTCCATCAGGCCCCACTGCTTTTGAAAAAGCTCGCCCATAAGCCCTGTACTGAAAATTTTTGTTGAACAGGGTATATTATAATGCAATCACCTTGACATCAGGCTGTTTAAAATTTTGCGCCAATGTTTTTATTAAAAATTAAGTCTTGCAATATGGAATTCGTATAGGAACCCAATATGGAACTGGGTGAAACAGTCGTGCCAAATAATAAATAATATCGCCCAAACCAAAAAGAAAGTCCTGGAGCGTAAGGCAACAAAAAGCCTGAAGAAAACTGTGAAATTTTTGCATACATTTACTGACTGTATAGGCACTTTTACAAGATGACCTTGACAGATTCAGGGAATGGTGCATCATCTTTTTTTTATTAACAAATGCAAAACTAAATTTTGTAACGTTAGTATCTAACGCTTTGTGAATTAATCTAAAAATCTCAACAAATCTAAGTTGCAAGATATACTGGTAACAAATTCACATACCTTCTGAAATGAGGCTCTAATTTGTTTTTGTTGCAAAAATTACGAAACAAATCAATTTTGACAGCAGATGGTTTCAAATAGTCCCATCTGTAACATTCAATCCAGAACTTTGCAAAAACTTCCTTCCTAAAAACAATATAGCAGGTAACATAAGTACTCTATTTTATTATTTTTTTCATCATCAACTTAAACTTCTATCTCAATAAATTTGAAGAATTCAATTTAGCTTTGAGTCCACTCTAATTTCCCTAATATTTTTATCTCGCGATTATCTGTTCTGTCTGAATAAATTTTCAGTTCAAACCATTTGTAAATTACAAATCGCTCAACATCCGTCTTCAACAAACCAAACAAAAAAAACACAAAATTCCATTGCGTCAAGTTCTCAAGCTTAATTGTCACCAAGACGACAAGACGATCAATATATACCATCACAGCATTACTCCCTTCCATTATTGTCCCAATCATTCATTCTAATGAATTTTCTCCTAATTGCCAAGTGGCACACTCAATCCTTCAGCATCCTTTCTTTCCGAGAGTTGGTATACGAGTAGGTAGGTAGGTAGGTACTTACAATCAACTCTTCATAGTTCGGAGTAATCGTCTTATTGGACTATTAGGAGCCAAATCCCAAGGAAAAACCCCAGCTCAGCCACAAATCCTTTATCCTTTCAGCCAGTCACTTCAAAATAAATGAGTGGTTGACAATTACGAGTGGAGTAGTAGTACTCAACACCAATTTTGCAGGACGACATATCAACGACGACAGGGACTATACCCGAATGTGTTTGCCTTGTTATGTAGCTATGAAATGTCACTATTTCAGACGACAACGACGACAATAACTATGAAGACGGCAGAGGTACCAAAAAGACATGTGAACTGAATACCCTGATTTTTGGCCAAAAAAGAAAAGAAAAACAAAACACAGAATCGGGTCATAAATTATGTCCTTGGGCATAGTACTCTGGCTTGGTTATCCTTCGAATGCGACAAAACCTAATACAAATCCTTTCATGGAATCTCACTAGGTTTTTTTTTGCGATCTCTCAGCAGGATAATACTTTTTGGCAGGTTGCTTGCACAGTGTTTCCTATATTTTCTGAAAGAAAAAGTCTCCCAAGGCTACGTTGAATGGTGATTGGTGATAGTTGGCTAGCGGCGGCGGCGGCGCGGCGCGCGGTAGTGGCAGTGGCAGTGGCGGTAGGTGGTGGGGTGGAGCGTCTCGGCTGAGGCGTCTTTTTGTCTCTATAATGTAGTGCACTCTCATATCAGAGTGTTTCGTGCCAAAGTATATCGTGTTTTCAAGAAAGGATATCCGAGAGTGAGAGTTGAAAACAAAATATTAAATCTCACAAGAGAACCAAAACAGAATTATTACAGTGTCATTCAAAAGTTTGAAAGCTAAATATTTAAAATTGAATTACAGCATAAGTTTAATAACAAAAGAAGTTTTTATCTGAATCTTTACGACTTGATTTTCAGTCAGCTTTTACTTAATTTTTGTAAAGTGGTGCTAAATTGCGGCGAAGACTTGAGCCTCAACGATCAAGCTTTTCCATCGAATTTATTCATTAGTTTCTAAAGGTGGTACTAGATTTTGGGGAAGAACTGAGTTTTAACCAACAAGCTTCTCCAGCCAGTTCCTACTTAGTGGTGGTGCAGTCCGGGGAAGGCTAGGGCCTATCAACCAACAAGCTTCTCCAGCAAGCTCGTGCTATATTTTCTTAACCATAACATTTTGGGGAAGACCTGAGCCTCAACCAACAAGCTACCTTAGCGAGCTCGTACTTAATTCTGTTATGCGAGCGCCTGCAGTCCAAAGAAGACCTAAACTTCAATCAACAAGTTTCCCCATCCAACTCGTATTTAATTTTCCTAAGGTGGCACCATTCTTTTTGGGGAAGACCTGAGACTCAACCTAGAAGCTTCTACAGCCAGCTCGTATTTAATTTTCTTTATGTGGCGCTATAATCTGGCGAAGACTTAAGTTTCTTCAACCAGCTCGTACTTAATTTTCTAAAGTTGGTGCTACAGAAAGACGTCAACTGGGAAAGACCTGAGATACAACCAACAAGCTTCTCCAGCCAGCTCATACTTAATTTTCTTAAGGTGGCGCTGTATTTCCGGAAAGACCTGAGCCTTAACGAACAAGCTACCCTAGCGAGCTCGTACTTAATTTGTTATGATGCTGCCTGCAGTCCAAAGAGAAACTTAAGCCTTAACCAACCAACCAGTTTATCCAACTCGTTCAAATTTTTCCTAAGATGGTTCTACAGTCTGGCGAAGACTTAACCAACAAGCTTATTCAGCCAGCTCGTACTAAATTTTTCTAGCCAGCTCGTACTTAATTTTCTTAAGGTGGCACTGTATTTTCAGAAAGACCTAAACCTTACCGAACAAGCTTGTCCAGCCAGCTCGAACTTAATACTCTTAGGGTGATGCTACAGTTCGGTGAGGACCTGAGCCTTAACCAACCAGCTTCTTTTTATTTTTGCCTTAGCCAACCAGCTCGTCAGGGGAAGAACTGAGCCCCAGCCAACAAGCTTTTCTCCAGCTAGCTCTAACCTCTGGCTAACTGCTCCAAGGTTCGCACGCCAGTTAAGGAGCCTTAACGGTTGATTCAAAGATTTTCTGAACTGGAACATAGCTCACCATCCGATCTTCATCCAAGCCACGTTCGGCAGTCGCTTTTTACATTTTCGGCTGAGCCAATGTCACTGTACGTACAGTCCGGCGTACAATTGTTAGTTTATTCAGTCTGGTGTATCATAAATTCTCGTTTCCAGTGTTTTTAATCATCTAAACGAGCTATAAAGCCTTTAGTGGAATATAAAACCCTTAGTTGTCATTGTTATCTACTACAGGACTTTGTTACCGTGTGATGTAGTTTGTTGTCTATTCTTTTCTTTAGGATAGTTTCAAAGTTTGACTTCATTTCAAGGCAAAAAAAAAAAAAAAACAGAGATGACTAGCTATGACTTAGGCAACGAGGGCGGATTGTCGTGAATAGATTTATGACCTGCCAAAGAGTTCACTGTATATGTGGTTTTTATAGTTTCATTCGACAAAGGACCACAAACTGTCTAACTGCCATGCTTTTGGCTGTTTTTTTTTCAAAACTTATTTTCCAGGACACAATCAATCTTAGATCCTTTGTGTGACTTGTTGGATTGACTTAAACTTGGTCATATGAATTACTACTCGTAACTTATAGTATTTTTTTTTATTGAAAATAATATTATACTAATGTGATTATTATAGACAAATTACAAAAAGCTTATTTAGCAATATTATTGATCTTTGTAACGTCCTAAATGTGTCATTCGGAAAACCATTTGTAACGTATAAGCTTGTGTCAAAGGTGTGTGATTCCCATAAATATATATGTAGGTATGAACTTTAATCATGACGGGGTGAGTGCAATTCAAATTCAGCACTAAAAAAATAAATACGTACGTACGGGTATGCCTAGCTCCTATAAAAAGTATTGACACTAAAAAATCAGTGTTGCCATTGAACATATTTTTAGAGGACACTTTTGAAAAAAAAAACCAAATTAAATCAAATTTAGACGTAATGGTACGTAAACTCAAGTTTTGATAAAACACATTATGGGGCAGATTCATAGAAGTTTTTTCAAACTGTTGCTAAGTTAAACATGAGTTTTTCTATGACGAATTTTGATTTCTGCGGGTAATTATTTCAATCTTTGAAGTTGAACAAGTCAATATTTTTATATTGTATAATCAACAAAGAAGGTTATTCGGTTAATAAAAATGGCTGTATTCATTGATCCATTTGATTTTAATCTATACAAACATGAGTTAAGAAAATGACTTGAATACGATTTTATTTAAGATATTTTTATTTTTTAATTTTAATTGTTTTCAGAATTAAGTTCATAAGAAATCTGGAGAGGTAATCTAAAGCAGAAATGTCATTGATTGATACGAAAATAATATCAAAAATTTTCACCCCACAACCTATAAAGGGTTTTCCAATAAGAGGTGTTATATTGAATAGCCCGCTATTTCGGTAGCTGTCACTTTTGAAGCTGTCATTTTTTGACATTTGACAAGTAGAAACCACGCCATTAGTACAAATGTTACGATACACGCTTCAACAACGCATTGAAATTATTAAAATTCACCATAAAAATGGTGAAAATTTGGCAGAGACGGTTCGTAAAACTAAAACATTTTTGGGTCGTCGTGAAGCACCTTGTCGGACCGCAATACAGAAATTGGTGGACAAATTCGAGCTGTTGGGACAAGTTAGTGATGTGAAGAATAAAACCCGTGCACGTCGCTCAAGAACACCTGAGAATATTGCTGTTGTAGCCCAAAGTGTTGAAGAAAACCCAGGTTTGTCCATTCCTCGTCGTTCTTTGGAATTAGGCATTCCACAAACGTCATTACACCGTATTTTGCATAAAGACTTGGGTCTTAAGGCTTATAAAGTTCAGTTAACACAAGAACTCAAGCCGGCTGATCATCAACAACGTCGTGTCTTTGCTGATTGGATCCTTGAAATGCATGAAAATGATCCGGAATTTCATCGAAAAATCTTCTTGACTGATGTGGCCCATTTCCACCTCGGAGGCTACGTCAACAAGCAAAACTGTCGCATCTGGGGTTTGGAAAACCCAAGAGTTATTGTTGAAAAGCCTCTCCATCCTCAACGAGTGACTGTTTGGTGCGGTTTATGGTCCGGCGGGGTCATTGGACCTTACTTTTTCGAAAATGAGGCTGGAGCAACAGTTACGGTCAATGGATTGCGCTATCGAGAGATGATTAATGATTTTTTATGGCCGGAATTGGATGGTATTGATCTGGACAACGTTTACTTTCAACAAGACGGCGCTACGTGCCACACAAGCAATGAAACCATCGATCTTTTACGGGAAAAGTTTCCGGACCGTGTTATCTCTCGAAGAGGTGATCACAATTGGCCACCAAGATCTTGCGATTTAACACCTTGCGACTTCTTCCTTTGGGGCCACGTGAAAGATAAGGTCTACGCCAACAGCCCAGCGTCGATTCAAGACCTCAAAGATGGAATTCGTGAGGCTATCGAGGACATAGGGCAGCCACTTTGCGATTTGGTTATGGAAAATTTCATGAAAAGGATATGGTCCTGTAAGCGTGGTCGTGGCGGCCATTTGGCTGATGTTGTATTCCATTATTAACGGCATACCTTCCTCTTTATAATGAAATAAACATCCGATCATTTATCTCAAAAAATGCCATTTTTCTTTGAATATCAAAATAACACCTCTTATTGGAGAACCCTTTACAAGCCTTTCTTCTGCACAGTTTAATATAACGTAAAAATACATAATAACTTATTGAAATGCACAATGGTAACACTAAAAACAATATCGATGGCAAAAACTATCAATACCTAAACGACCATAACTATTCTATATATAGTCTTTGGTTCTTTAGTTATGCAACAGAGCTCTATGTTACTATGTTATGTTAGTGTGAAGTAATGAAAAAAATATCCTTGTAATAACCGTTTTCCATTTTTATGAAGCTTCGAATGCCATTTTTTTGAGAATAAAATTGAATGCTCAACCTGTCTGAATTTATGGAGCGTTTGAACCTTTATTCGATCATTGAACAATCGAAAATCGTTGCTATGCTAAGGCTAGAGGAATTTTACTGCCAGATTTATGGTCACACAAAAGCGTGAAGTGAGAGGTAAAATATTATTATTGTTTTTTTTTTTTTTCTAACGAGTGAAAACGTTATTTTGTCCAGAAGGGGAATATGATGAATATCTATAGATTTGAATTTTAATGAAGGGTTGGAATATTTTCTTTTCAAAGTTGTTTTCTTTATTTTTGAAATTGAATATGCCGTAATGTATAAGTACATGTTTTAGGATTCTTTAGAAAGTACTTTGGTAATAATATTTCTGAGTAGCTACTTACTTTATAAAAATGAAATCCTCTTCATTTAAATTTTAGTGAATAAACCAAATTATGTTATAACGATTATAAATTATGTTTAAATCTTAACATGTTACACTGTACTGAGTGTTCAGTTGTTCTATATATAGTTGTATGGAGAAGCCTCTTTGATATTTATAAAAACTATAGGTTTGGGTTGGGTTTTTTTTGAGGAATTTGTAGAAACATTTATTTTTAACATTATTCATAATTTGAAAATTAATTGTCCATTCCACTTTTTAACAAAATTTTTAATTCCACTATACAGGGTAATTCAGATAAGATTCGCAGAAGCAATAGCGAGTAGATTGTATCGAGACAGTACAACAAAAAGGGGTGTTCTCTTTTTTGCCTGCTTTGATTGGAAGAGCGATTTTTCAAAATTATACCTAAAATTATTAAAAACATCAGAAACATTTGAAATACTATCATATAAAGTGTTTTTCAAAGCCAGAAATTTTGTACTTTCTTTTTTTACAAAATCAGTTTTTCAATTCTTTTGAAAAAAATAAACAAATTTTCGTAGTTTCATTTTTTAAATTTAAGGCATAGTCAGTAGTTTGTAAATACGGTGACGATGTGGAAGGTTGACCAACTTCAATTCTTGCACGAGTTCCGTTTTGTATGCTTTTAAACAAAAAATAATTGTATGCCTTTGTTAGATTGTAAAGTAATTTGAAGACGCTATCCCGGGCAGTTATTAGTCATTTTTAAATGAAAAAGAAAGAATGATGGTTGGCCAGGTTAAAAATTATAAAATTTTAACCAGCAAACAAAAAGTCTATAAACAAAAAACACTAAAATAGGGAGTGAAACGTTTTAAACAAATAAAAAAGTACGCATACGCCCAAGTGAACAATTAAAATAAGCAAAATAATATATACATAATAACATTAAATACATAAATCAAATCAAATAACAAAAAATTAAATAAATAAAATCGTGTTTTTGAGTGAAGCCCTTAAAGGTTTAAATTTACAAAAAGGTGAATATCCTACAGATAAAGAGAGATTTTTAAGAAACAATTTTGAAATGTGAGAAAATTTACTTGCAAGCATTGCAAATAATAAATATATTAAAGTTATGATCAAAGTTGATAGTGAAACGAAACACGGAGACAAAATTATTAAATTCTAACTTAACTAAAGGGTGTTTTTTTCAGACGTGTGGCAATACTTGGTCTTGGGAGTTGGTCTTTTTGACCGCTGTCACTTGATTTACGCTCAGTTTGGTTTGCCATTTCATAATTAATAAACTTACTCCGCATCGCGCGCTGCGTCCAATATTCGGTCCACATAATCGCCAAATCGCATAAATTCGATGGATAATGCGCATCCTCAGAGACGCCGCCGTACAGTGCGCACCGAAGACGCTATTGCTGCTGTGGAGCAGAGTATCGAAGAAGATCCGAATCAGTACATCCGCTATCGCATGCAACAATTGGAGCTGTTGAAAATTGGTCCTCTCGGCTGGAATTTATTCGAGCCAGCGGCGGCGTCCACTTGCCCGAAATCATTTTTAAAACATAATGGCAAACCCTTATCTTTATAATAAAGCTTAATTCTTGGCCATAACATTTATATGCGTTTTATTTCTTCTTGAAAACCACACGTCTAAAAAAAATACCCTATACTTTATTAGTGAAAAGTACGTACTTCTTTAGAGAAAATTACACATCTTAACAAAGATTGTGTCTTTCCAATTCCAATTTGTATGTATATATTTTAATGGCAAAATAAGTTCTATTTATATACAAATTAACCATCAACCAATTCAGTAAGTGTGACAATCTGTTTAGAATAGTTTTTTTTTTAATATTCATAAGAGTATTACATTACCAACATTAGGAATAGTAACGATCCCATTGCAAGTACTCCCGATGAGAGTTTTGAAACAAACAACACAACCCAAAAGTATTTAATTTGGAAATTCCACCACTTTGTCGTTTCAAGTCTGTATCTTGTAAGGGGTGTCACCTAAACTATAATAAAATGCTTTCCAGAGCTATGGCAAAATACATTTTCACAATCTTTCCAGGCATCCGCACATTCAACTGAACTGCATTTTGCCTCCTTCAAATACTATAGAATACATATAAAACATTGTTTCTATAGGTCTCATTTCGACCTGACTATGACGCCTACCGCACCACTCCACCAACTCTTTTGTCAAACAATTTTCACGCTTCTCGCCTTCGCATATGCAATGCAATATGAACTGCACTTAAAGCTTGTAAAATCGCAAACCCCAGAAATGGCTCATCCCTTGGGTTTGTGCGAGTTGTGAACCTCCGGAAACACCAGAAGCTTTTATTAAATTAATTTGAGGTTATGCACCATGTGGGTGCGGTATTGTTTCGTTCTCTGGTGTGAAATTTGCATTTTCACAGAAAAGCGCAAATGGCAGGCAGGAACTCAAAAAAAAAAAAAATGTAACCGGAAGAGCCGTTCTTCCAGGCAGTTTCCTTTTGCAGTCGCTACCGTAAATTATAAATCCAACGTCGAAATGAGTTTCATTTTTAATGTAGTAACGACACGGTTAAAATTAAGTATGTAGGTATCTACTGGTATAAGTCACAGTATAAGTTGGTTCAGAATGCCAAAGTTTTTCTTACGATTATGGTTGAATTTGGCTAACAAACGAAATACGGTTGGCGCAGCTACTGTGCTTCATCATCGAATGTCTAACCAAATTGATTTTGATGGCTGACCAATTACTGAATATAGTGGATCTTTTACTGAAAAATTACTGACCTTTTAGATGGCATACGTTTTGTTTGTCAATATTCCACATATGGGGTGCTATATGATACCGGATCGTTATTCTACTCCTTTCCGATTCTAATTGAATATATGAAAACATCGACTCCCTAAATTACTGCACATCACATACACTACCGAATTAACAAAATGGCTTCTTCCGACGAAAAACTTTATATGCAAGTGTGTTCGTGTATTAAGGTCTATTCTTGTGAATAGAAAAACACTCCGAAAAGGCTACTCCGAAGACTGAAAATTAAAGGCTTTTGGAGTAGTTGGAGTTAAAAAGGAGTGCAAAAGGAGTACCTACTTCGAACATCCAAGCGAAAACGACATTAGTTCATTTAAAAATTTTAGTCCTTAATACTTTTTGCTGGTGGTCATGTAGCTTTTAAATCCTTTGTCTGTTTTTATATTGTGACTTTTTACTATAAGAACGCCACGCTCGCCATAACGATCGTTGTGGGCTTTAAATCGTTGAGGGTAAAAGAGCCCTCACCGATCTCACCCACTATACCACCCTCATGCTAGGTGTAGTGAGATATAAAAATCCATGGCCGTAAAGTATTTTATAACTTCTTTTCGTGTAATGTCTTGATGTAAGATTAAAATCTCGACTTGTTTTTTTTTTTAACCGTATGCATAATTTGCCCTAATTGTGCCTATTTGCCAAGAAAAAGGATCATTAAGTACCACACACTATTGCTTTATGACTTTTCTCGAACACTCCCTATTATTACATGCGTTCACCAACCCGCGTTCTCCATCCACCCCTTCACCATTATCATAAGGGTTTTCTGTGTCATTGTCGACAAAATATAATTGTTATGCATAAATATACTTCTATATAGAATAAATTAACAGCCGTAAAATATGCATGTGTAATTCTGCAATCGAGTTGCAACTCTTCAAAACTTTTCAAGCCATTTTCATCATTAGTGTACACGCAATGCCAAGAAGCAAAAAAAAGTTTAAGAACAAGGATATCTAAATACAAAAAATCGACATCAAGGACCGTGGGATATTATGAAAATAGAATCGCGGATTTCGTGCTTAGTTCAATTAGTCGAATGTCATGTTAATTCCAAATGGAATATAGGTGCCATGATTTAGGGCTTTTTTTGTTCATCAAAGGCGAGTGCATCGTATAAGATTGGAGGGTTTCTTTTTGCCTGGCATTAAATTGGCTTGAAATGGGGTTAACTTTTATAAGAGAGTTAAGAGAATTTTTCCTTATCGTTAAAGTGAATGGCATGTCGTCGCCAGTAGTAATATTTTTGGCAGACAACTAAGTATATAGAAATAAGCTACTGCAATAATTAAACTAAGCACAGAAGCACAGTCTACGTCATTAAAATAAGGCGTTTTATATTTAATTTTTAAAAAGAAAATTAGTAATTAAATTAGCTACTTTAGAATAGAGGCCTTTTCCAACAGGAAATTAGCGATTTGAAAAGGAAAAACTTGTTATGGTAAAATTAATAGCTTTAAAACTCAAAAAGGAATGGGGAAGAGGATTTGAAGTAGGGGGTTTTATTGTACCTTATGCGAATGCATAGTTCATAATGTGAGGCTGTGAGTGCAAAAGTTGTGGTTTATTTTGACAGCTATACGTTAAAATCTATCTAAGAACACCATACTTAAGTCTAATAGCTCTTTGATACGTGAGAACTGTAAAAGCTTCTTGAACGATTCCGAAAACAAATCCAAAAGCCAATCGAAAATTCTATAGGTACACATAGAGTTCCAAAAAAAATGACTATTCAATAAATAAATACAAACTAAAACTGCCATAAATTTAAAGACTCTTTTCATAATTATTGTAAGCAGTGAATAACTTTAATATCTCAAGTTACTCACAGTTATTTAACTAATTGGCTGAACTCAATAGACCCTCATTCGAACGCGCGTTCGCATTTGTCAAAGATAAAATACATAAAACCTCTTTAAAGTGAATAAAAAGGTGATGCATCTGCGAACGCGACTCTGTGACAGGGTTGCCGTTTTAGCGACTTTCTCGCTATATCTAGCGACATTTCCACTTAGAAAGCAACAAAAAATATTTTAATGTCGCTAGATTATTTCTAGCGACTGTTCTAGCGACTTCTGAATCTGTGAGATACGACATGCAAATTATACTTTTTATTTCAAAATACGTCCCTGTTGGTTGGAATAATAATTTCAGATTTGACTACATTGCTAACTGTATCCAAATGTGAGTGCAAGTGAGTGCGGTAGTCTGAATTAGTGTTGGATTAAAATCGATATTATCAATAGATTTTTGCCATCGATGCTATCGGCGATAGTTTAAAAATATCGATACTATCGAAAAAATATGCCATATACATTTTGTTTGAAAACAAACCAGTTTCATTTTCTTTTTGCTCTTCATTAAAATCAGAATACGTAGGTTTTTAAAAATTTTATCGTTTTCACGAAAAAATTATTGTCTTTAGTTTTGTTTGTTTTTAATTTTTTGTTTTAATTGATTTATTAAGCTTCAAGTTCAAGATGTTCAAATGTTCAACTTTAAATTTGTTCACATCACTTTAAAAACCTACACTAGGCTTCATACACACGAGGATGGAAATTGAATTGCAGAGAGAGATTGCAGTAGAACATTTTTTTTTTTGGATTTTATTAAACCTCGCTTAATTTATTTTCCCGCTTAATAATATTAAAAAAAACTGCAGATAAAAAACTTAAAAAAAAAATGTTAAGGTTGCTTAATCGAAAAATCAGACAAAATGGGCAGTGCAATTAAGCGGAGAGTGCTGTATTTATAATAGGTTCAATTTTATTTATTCTATAATAGACTTTTTTAAAAATTAGACTGAATTGTTTTTTTTTTTGTTTTTAATCATTTTATTCTTTACTTTAAAGGAATAAATAGGTTCTTCAGAAAGAAAATTGTTTTTTTTTCTTTTTTTTTCTCGAAATTTCAGCCAATCTAGTGACTTTTGGAGGTTGGTCTAGCGACTTTTATTTTTAGGTTGCGGCAACACTGCTCTGTGAGTAAAATATAAGTTTTAATAATGGGTGATTTTTTAAGAGGTGTAGAACTTTTTTTAAAAAAAAAACACAAAAAATTCGAAAAAATGAATGAAACATTTATTTGAATCGATAGTTTGAACCTTGCAATTTAATGTTTAAAGATAATTTCATGCAAACGTTGACCGCGGCTGCGTCTCAGGTAGCCCATCCGCTGAGTCCAATTTTGGCATACTCTTTCACACATATCGGCCGGTATCTCACGAACGAATGCATGGATGTTGGCTTCCAGTGCGTCAATCGAAGCGGGCTTGTCCCTATAGACATTAGCCTTGACATACCCCCACAAAAAATAATCTAATGGTGTCAAATCGCACGATCTAGGCGGCCAATTGACCGGCCCGAAACATGAAATTAACTGTTCACCAAACTCGCCTCGCAATTGCGCCATTGTTTCGCGTGCTGTGTGGCATGTGGCACCGTCTTGTTGAAACCACATATCATGCAAGTCAAGAACTTCCATTTCGGGCAAAAAAAAGTTTGTTATCATCGCTCGGTAGCGTTCACCATTGACAGTAACGCTGCGATTCGCATCATCTTTGAAGAAATAGGCCCAATAATGCCGCCGGCCCATAAACCGCACCAAACAGTGGCTTTTTCGGGATGCATTGGTAGCTGTTGCAATGCTTCTGGCTGATCTTCACTCCTAATGCGGCAATTTTGCTTATTTACGTACCCATTCAACCAAAAATGAGCCTCATCGCTGAACACAAGCAGCGCGCGATGAACATTTCGAACCGAGCACGAATTTTGATAGTAAAATTCAATAATTTGCAAGCGTTGTTCATTTGTAAGACGATCCATGGTTAAATTGCAAACCAAACTGAAGCTGTTTGACAGTGACACAAGGTACTAAACACACGTCAGCTGTCAAAACCAGTGTTGCCAAAACCAAACCAGCTAAAAAATCACCCGTTATAATCGAACGCGCATCTATTGTGTTAAGCCAGTAAAGGTTAAAATTCTTGCGTTGCAATATTCATTATTTCAACCAAATTGAACATAATTCCTTGCCATTGAGTGTATAGAATTTTTAATATAATTTGTTTGAGTTCATATTATTTATGCACTGCTGCAGAATTACGCATAAAAGAATAAATTATTTACATTACTTTACGAACTAGATGGAACTTTTCCAAGAATAAAAGGACTCCAGTTCCAGTTGTGTATACGATTATATAGTGTTTGAAGGAAGTGTAAGCTTCCTTCCTGCACTTAACTTATTTTTGGATTACTTCCAATCGTTCAATCTCTTTTTTTTTATTCTTAAAAAATGTATCTGCATAAATAAATCTTATGAAAAGCAAATTTATTCAATTCAAATGGGAGTTTTAATTTAAATTGAACTTCTATAAAGAACATTAAAACATTCTCAATTAAAGATATTTCAAGACTTAATCGCATTAAATCTCACTTCAATTTGAAGTTTCTTGCATAAACAATTGAAATTATCCTCCAACGAAGAAATGGAATTATTTATATTTTATATTACCAGCAACCCGGCCCAGAGTCAGTAAAATTTTAGATAAGAACGCACATACTGAAGGATAGACACTCGCTAGGGACTTCATTGAAAATTTGAATAGATGATATTGGACTGGAATTGATGGACAAGTCTAGAGAATTTAATTTTTTTTTATATTTTCAAATATTTTATATTTCATTGTTCAAATTAGAAAACGTCAAATGTCTTCACTATGTGGAAAATGACATTTCACCTATGTATATTTGAAAGGAAATACAGAACCGGATATAAGAAACTCTTAAAATCCAAGAAGTTTATTTCATACTCATACATTTTCTACATACAACGCATATAAGAATGAAAATTTCTTATAGAAACAAAACCAGGCAACAAAACCAAGCAATAAAGCTACGATTAGACGGTCAACGAAAATGGTCTACGCGTTGACTCTCTGACGTCAATTTCTGTCCTAAAGTTGCACTGTCCATGCGTTGACGACTGCATTGACACCAACGTTGACATTGTTTTTACACCCAACGCATTGACATTTTTCTTTGAACGTGTAATCATCCTGAGCAAATGTTAGGACGCATTGACGCAAAGCGTTGACCATAATACCAACGTTTACATGATATATTTTTCTGCTTCGTCAACGTAGTCTGCGTTGACTTCAGTGTGAAATTGACAGACTAGCGTCATTCGTGTGATCGTCAAGGTGTTATGCGTTGACATGGTCAACGTTGACGGTCCATTGACAGTGTGTTGAAGACTTTTTTGGTGACGTCAGAGAGTCAATTCGTTGACCATTTACATTGACCGTCTAATCATAGCTTAACAGACCAAATTAAAATGTCATAATAATGCTTTCCAGACAGTTGCAGTTATTCCATTGGAAAATTGGAAGCTGTCATTTAAACATATTTATCGATACAAACAAGTATTGAAAAAACTTTAACCAAATGTTTAAGTAAATTTCTTTTAATGTATACAGGCAGTATTACTTATTATTATTATTGGCAAGTTTGCCAAAAAAATATGTCTCAAAAGTGTCATATATGTAAGTGTGATAGTCAAATTTATGTCGTTTTCGATTGGATTTCGGAACAGTTCCATTCCTATCGAAAATGGGAAATTTGGAGTAAAAGGAGTGAAAAAAGAGTAGCCCCGAACGTCCACTCGAAATCGACATTATATGACACAAATTACATGGAGCTTAATACTATGTTTCCACTGTAGGTTTATCTCAATTTAGATTAAATAAATCTATGTAGTGTTTCCACCACACAAAAAGATTAAAAAATAGATTAACTTTGACAGTACCTTTCAAAATGCAAATGTTGTTTCATTTCTTTCGTATAATGTTGAAGTGACACAGAAAAGTTTCATGTTTGGCAAAAGAAGCAAGAAGGGTTGGATTTTCCAGTGAATGCGTTCAGCGCGACATAAATTGGTTTTGTTCGAGTTGTAAAACTATTTGCCCTATGAAGATTTAACAAGATTTATTTGAAATCTTCTAGATTTACGAAATAAATTTGTATGGTAAATCTTTGAGATTTGAAGAAGATTATGTCAAATCTTTTCAAATCTCGGTTTAGTGGTCGGTGGAAACATAGTATAATACTACTTTGACATACAACAAATATGTTGTCATATTAGCCGTGTTTTTTGAAAGCCCCGACGAAATCGATCGAAAAATACGACGTCCTGTCCTGCAATTTACATTTACAACTAATCCCCATCCCGCTTAGCTAAGCGCGGAGAATTCTCGGGGCTTAACTTAAGCACGGAGAAAAACTGTGTTACCGGCGTAAATTGCATACTTATTATCGATAGTTTGTATGGAAACTCCATTTTGTTTCTGTAATGGCGTCGCTAATCCCCGATGTCATTTTTTTTCAACCAAATCTCCCCGGGCTTGCAAAAAAACACGGCTATTATATGGCATAATGGGACATATATATATGACAATATAATATCGCCTTACGTACTACGTTTTTAATATTGAAATTAATATTTTTGTATAAACAAGAGTTTCGTTCTATCTTGTTTTTCTTAAATGCGATTTAAATAGTAATACGGTATTTTGGATTGCGTTTCTTATATAGGTGAGCGAGTTTTTCTTATATGAATATTATCAGTACTGGCATCTGTTCGTTTATTTTCCAAAATTGACAATTTCTACCAATTACAAATCCAAAATAGTTTTTTTTTAAATCTATCAACTTTGAAAGAACTTTGTAATATAGTTGGTATAGAAATTAAATTGGTAGTTTTAAAAAGAAAGTAAACCTACACGAGTAATACGTAAGCAAAATTTTGTTATTTAAATAAAAATTATATAATCTCAATTGAGCACAAACTGCTTTAGAGAAAAAAAAAAATACTTTTGGCATCCGTCAGTTAATTAACAAAGTATAATTGCTGTCACTTCTCACGTTGACTAGATTAGGCTATACGTTAGGGAAAATTGAGTCTCTTTTTGCAAACAAAAATTGTTGTTGTTGTTGAAATTTAAAATTTAAATTTGAAAAGATACATCTAAAGTTTTTCGTTTCTTCACAATAAACGTCAAAATTATCACTTTGTGGAAACTGACATTTGTTTATCAATTAAAAAAAAATAATGGAATTGAGTGTATTTTGCAAGCCTGGCTGAAATCAGTTGAAAAAAAAACGATGTCGGGGCTAAGCAATTGACATCTTTAATGCGGCAACAACTAATCTCCTTCGGTTTTAAGCTAAGCGCGGAGAATTCTCGGGGCTTAACATAGGCACGGAGAAGAACTGTCTTATATTTACTACGTTTTCACCAACTACTAAACCGCGATTTAAGTGGATTTACCATAAATCCTCTACAAATCTCGAAGATTTGCCATACAAATTAAAATTCTTCAAATGAAGATTTAAAATAAATCTCATTGAAATCTTCTTGCAAGCAGGAGATTTTCAAATCAAACAATCCTAATTTTGTGGAACGGAAATATTTAAACGTCAGTTTTTAGATTGATAATAAAAAAAAAAAACTATCAAACATTCATTTGATCTGCGCGCGTTGGCTGTCAAGTCTAGGGAAAAAAATGTTAGAATTTACAATATATTTTATATAAAATTTATTATTTATTTATTATAATAAACGGAAAACCTGAGCACTGGAGGATGAGGAGCTTCTCATTGATGTGTGGGCCGATAAATTGCCGAATAAAGAGAATTCTCCTATTCAATGTACCAATTATCACACTCATGTTATTTTGGAGAATCAAATGTTATACCTATACTCATTTTTAATAAAAAGTTTATTGAAAATTAATTATTTTATTGCTCAAAATTGTTTTGTCATTTTGCTATACGTTTTCCAATTGAATTTGTTTTATTCTTGTCAAAATGACAATTGAATGACAATTCAGACTGAAAACGTCAAATTAATCTACTTTTCTCTGGTGAAAACACCAGAATCCGAATTTTTGCACACCAAACCATTGGAGAGTTGTCGTTTTCTTGAATTAAAGTTGAGTTTGTTTTCCTGGAAAAATATCAGAATTTTTTGATTAAATCGAAAAACAGCAAGAACGCGGTCTACAAAATTGTATTAATGACATTTTTTCATATTTGGCATTTTTCTTGAGTATCTAATAACCCAATTCCAATTAATGCGATTGTGCTAAAAGAAAAAATATGAATGACTGGATTGCAAGAATCTGCAATCCTAAAACCCTAAAAAGGGTTGCAGGTCGGATTTAAGCTTCCTATAAAGTAAGTTTGTTAATGGAAAACAAAAAATATCTTCCCCATTTTAATATTGATTTCACTTACAAAAAATAGCTTTGTTTCGAGGTATGAAACCTCGATAAGAAAATACCTAATATTAAAAAAAAACTCACCTTTCACAACATTTTCATTTAACGCGATTTTCCACTAAACCAAGCTTTTCAAAGTCAAAAAAATTAGGTAGGTTTGTTTGTTAATTTCGAATTTTCATCTTTATGTCGATATGGCAGATTCCGATTCTGTTAAATTTGGTCTTCAGAAACCTTAAAACTATTCTTAAGATTGCCTTAAAAAAACAGGCTTTAACGTTAAAGCCAACGACCTTCACCTACATCTAAAGTAGTAAACTCAATGAACGGTTTTTGTTGAAAACAAGTCCAAAGATTTTGATTACACTCTACCTTTTAAATTCTTTCCCTTCACATCTGTCAAACTTAGCCATTTATTTGTTCTGTATACACATCTGTTTGATGAGGAATGATGCAACATACCTATAATTTTATTATATTCTTCAACTCTTCTGTTTTCAATTGTTTCAATTTAGTTTCCCGAATTCTCCTTTCCTAATTGACAATAACTGTTTTATTCATTTGAATGTGCCCCATCAGTTATTACCAGTACTTCGGTTTTTTATTAGGTACTTGTGCGACTCCATGGCGTCAAGACTCACATGACTCATCAATTTCAAAAGCAAAAAAAAAAAAAAAAACATCCTGCGTGAGGCTTAGAGGGATTGAATATGAGCCTAAAACGAAACTTATTATGACACAACGGTCATACAAATAAAAATTATTTCCAACGTCAGTAGAGCCCTCCTTTTGGGAGGTATACTTATGTGTGGATATGTTTGGTTTTAAGATCACTTTCATTTTATTGAATCCCCCGCCACAATCTTATATTGACTATTCACCTTTTTTCCCGTTTTCGTAGTTTTTATGTCAATGCGGTCGTTGTCTTGTGCTCTCTCTGTCTATAGGCAATGTACAGTGGGACAACCTATATGTATATGTAGGCTTGAAATAAAATAATACAAAATATCATTGATTTTACTTGCTCTTTTCTATATTGGGTATATCTAAGTTAAAAACAAAATTTCGAGGTTGTTATCAAAATTAACACTACGATGATCGAGATGTCCGAAAAAGACGGTTTCGTCATACCGTCGGACTGTACGTCTGTGTAATTTGAGCCATATAGACCCTAAGCAGGTTAACCGATGTGCGTTTCAAATTCGGTGATTCCCTAGATAGGAAATTCCAATTTTTGTTTTAGCTCATCTAGAACGAGTAGTTGTCATACAACGATTACAGTTTTTTTCAAATTTTATCGAAAACGGCTTTAACAATTCTGATTAAACTTCGCGTTTGTAATGAACAAAAGTCATTCTATAAAAACTGCATTTCAGATTTTCGGCAAACAAATTCAAATGACGGAAATAAACATTTCAGGTTTTTTTGAGAAAATGATCTTATATTCCGGGCTGGTAATACGGGTATATCATTTTGATGGTTGGACCGATTTTGTTATAATTTTTGCAATAAAAAAAACTATTAAGTTTTTTTTTTAATTAAGGGGTTTTCAATTGGTGTGGGTAGATTTTGGCGGCCATGTTGTGATATCTGTCATGTGACATCTGTCAAATCTGTTGTTTATTCGATTGAACAGCACGTTCAAATGATACAACTTTAATCAAAACCTTTGGGGGCAACAGAACGTGGGTTGCACCCATTTTACGATTTACATGGTTGTCTTTTCAAGTAGATTATCCAAGGTTTGGTGGCCAAATTTGAGTCGACCGATTCAGTGAAAAATCAGCTAATGCCCTTGTGAAACACAAGATCAACCGAAAACATCGTCGCTGTCCGTGAGAGTCCGTACTTTTTTTTTTTAAAACGACGATGTCATTGCCATCACCATCGACACGAATAGTGATCCCGATCATATGGCGAGTTCCGATATTTTGGAAAATGAAAATCGAGCTATGTTTATTTCCAGATCTATTTGTTTTTACAGAAAAACTGTGGACAATTAAATTATTTATTATCTGTACATTTCTATGCGGACAATATTTTCGAGGTTAAGTCGATTTAATTTTTAACTTTTCCGCATTTTTCTCGTTCTCTAAGAATCTTAATAATTTTTGTTTTTAACATGAAAATTGAAGATGACAAAATTTTAAACATTTTAATATTTTTTTTCAAGATAATGCCCTAATTCAATTTAAAGTTACAGCTCTTCAAAGTCAGCCCTTTAATGGGGATAAAACCATAGGTATACAAATCTTCTGCGCAACACTAGTAGTGTTGTTATTTTGTATTTTTGAAAAGCTTTTGACATCTAGATAATTCGTGTCAAAATCTATTGGCCAATTTTGAAAGAAGTACTCGTGAGTGCTTCGCCACCTCCAAAGGAACACGACTCTTGACAACATTTTAGGAGTCTTTTATTGTACCTCAACGATTCGCTCAATCGAGTCAATGAGAGATTGGTTGCTAAAATTCCCATTTTCAAATCATTTTGCTCCACTGTTCGTTATTTTTTTGACATTTTGTATGAATTTACTTGGCTTCAAGACCCTAAACTATTGACTTATTATATTGGTCGTAAATTTAGTAAATGTGTGTGGTGAGGTTTACGACGATGGCACATTTGTCGTGCGTTTAAGTAAAAAAGAAAATATTTGTTCAATCCGCTGTACCGCCTCTATACTACCACCGATACATTCATATTCGTTGTTGTTGGCATTGGGATTTATAAGTCATCCTGTTTTATACCAGCACACAGCGAAAATTCTACTCCACACCGTAACCAACCAGGTTGAGAGAATTCGTACTTTACAATAAGAAATCCATATTTACGATGTATTACGAACAAAAAAAAAATACACATAATACATTATCCTTGCGCTGGGGCTTAGGATGAAAAAAAAGATGAGTAGAGTATAAGTTTGGAAAAAAAAATCATAAAAATGATTTAAAGTAAGTAAAGCCACAGCGGGATTGACGTAAAGAATATTGTAAACTTTGTGCTTGCCATAAAAGTCGTTTTTTTTTTCTCTGTCTTTTTTTTGCTATTGCTATGGGTTCCATTGGTATTTAGAGTTCATTTTGAGATAAATCAACATTTTTGTATTCTTTATTTTTATGAAGTGTGAAGTGATGAAAAGGCAGAGCATAAAAGTGATTCTTCAAAAAATCGATATAATCTTTAAGGTTTATAGGATTTTTTTTTTAATTCTGTTTCATGTTATATACTTAAGGAACAACTCTATTTATTTACTATTTTAGCGAAGAGTAATCTACCACACCATTTAGTTTTACTTTATACGAACTAAAGTTAACTGGAGATAGGGAACACTAGTGCAAAGTTGTAAATGAATGCAATCATTTGCGAATGGAGTCTTTAAAAATCATACATTGAATTCAATTGAATGATTGCATCCATTGACTTTAGATTTCGACTTCAAATTATGCAAACATCATTCATATGAGATCTAAAAGTGTTTTCCTCATTTATTTTAAAGCAATCAATTGAATTTAATCTTTTGGGAAGTCAGACTTTTGCATTCTTTGAATTCTTACGGCTTGGAATACTTGGCGTAGGTGAGATATTGTCATGAAATTGAGGAAAAAGTTTAGTGAGTCGGGAGCACGTTAGGTTTAAAGTGGGCAAAAGAAATACAAAGAATGAAAACCATTGCAAATAATGCATGACTTCCCAAAAGATTGCATTCAATTGATTGCTGTAAATTGAATTTGCGAAAAAATAATTGCAACCTTTTTGATGTCTAATGAATGGTGATTGCATAATTTGAAGTCGAAAGTCACAAACTAAAGTCATGGGATGCAATCTTTTAATTGAATTCAATGATTGATTTTTCAAGACTGCATTCACAAATGATTTCATTCTTTTACAACTCTGCAATGAATGGGTGAAAAAATGATTGTAATCTTTTTGATGTCTAATGAATGGTGATTGCATAATATGAAGTCGAAGTCTAAAAGTGAAGTCATTGAATGCAATTTTTTTTTAATTGAAATCTATCATTAAAGATTGCATTCACAAAAGATTGCATTCTTTTATAACCTTGGACCACTTGGAAACAAGACAAAAATAATATCGAATTTCAAAATATTCAGCCAAAGATGAATTTCGATAGAGCTTTATTTGCCTATATGCATGGAAAGGGCTACACCAGAACCATATATTAATTTCTAACCTCACTCCTACGCAATAAAACAAACAAGATTTTTTATTTTGATCTTTTAATTTATTTTTATAATAAATTTGTCTGAAAGTATTTTTATTAATATTAAATTTTCCTCTCGGTTGCTTCCAGTTAGTGTGCAAGTTCATTGAATTGGTAAATTGTGAGGTTTTTACATACTTTCACACGAAATATTTATGTATGTATATGTAGATATATTGTGTTTGGCTTTTGGCACATCCATATGTACTGATCTACATGCGTTTTGGAGCTTTAATACTACTCCGCCATGTCTATAGTCTATCTATTATGTCCATGATGCCAACAAATATGTTTCGTATCTATGCCTCCTTTGGGTAAGCGCCCGGGGAAGGCTCAATCAGAAACAGTTTTGCATTGGGTTTTATGATTGCAACGTTTTCAACTTTTTTTTTTCAACACAAATAAATTTGTATAGTCAAACAGAGTATAGGAATTCGTTATCCTTTGTCTCCCGTGGGATTTCTGTGCCAGGATTAAAGTTGATACAAAAGTCTGTTGTTTCGTTTTATGTTTTTAATCACTTTTTGCTATTCCAAAAATTGTGTATTTTAATTGGTAGAAAATGATGAAGCACAAAGTACATCTAATCAAACACAAAGAGAGTATAAAATTAATTATTATATGTACGTGCATATGCAGGCATGTACATATATTTATGTTATATGCTCATTTGTAGATACACAAAATATGAAATTTTGTATAGTTTAAAACCTTTAAATAGAATTTTAATTGAATATGAAAACAACTAAAAAACCGTGGTAGTTCACATTGATTACTCATGTCTGTAAAGCTTATCAAATAAACAATCTTATACATAGGTAGGTAAAAATGTCAGCTACAAGCAACTTCGCTCGGTGATTCAATCAACTCGTTTGACCTGTGGATCAAAGTGGATTATATTTGAGGGCTGCGTGGACTTTTTAATTGTGACGATGACAACAATATAAATTTCATCTGTTGGTCAGCTCAAACACGGATAATCTGATCACTTCAGAAGTAACTCGATATGTCAAGTAGAAGTGTCAAATTCCACTAAAGCATAGCTAGAATTTCGATGTATTCAAAACATCTGAAAATCCAAAAATAAAATATATACATATGTACATAGATATAAGCAATTGGAATGCTTGTTTCTTATATTTGGAACGAAATAATATATAAAGGGTTTTTCAACAGGAACGCTACAAAAGTAGAGCAACAGGGACAGCAAACGACGCCATATTTCTTGCCGTTCATTTGACATTTCTCTTCAGTGAGGTTTGCCATTTCATGATGGAAAGATATACGAGCCAACAACGAGTCGAAATCATTAAAATTTACTACCGAAATTTGGAGTCAGTGGCCTCAACGTTAAGAGCGCTACGTCCAATTTATGGTCGTCATAATCGTCCTAGCAGATCAACAATTGAGCGTCTAGTGGACAAATTTGAATCCACACGCACAGCACAAAATGTTTCCGTGCCAGTGAGACAAAGAAGTGCCCGTAGTGTCGAGAATATTGCTGCCGCTGAGGCTTCAGTTACAGAAAGCCCAAATGTGTCTCTCACACGTCGTTCTCAAGCGTTTGGCATATCTGTGACGTCGTTGTGGCGAATTTTGCGAAAAGATCTTGGCCTGCATCCTTACAAGATTAAATTGACGCAAGAACTGAAGCCGCTTGACCACCAGAAGCGTCGTATGTTCGTGAATTGGGCTGAGCAACAACTTGAAAATGATTCGGATTTTCATCGAAAAATCATCTTCAGCGATGAGGCTCATTTCTGGCTGAATGGCTTCGTCAAAAAACAAAATATGCGGTATTGGTCAGGCAGCAATCCACACGTACTCCATGAGTCATCATTGCATCCCGAAAAAAATTACGGTTTGGTGTGGTTTATGGGTCGGCGGCGTCATTGGGCCGTACTTCTTCCGTGATAATCAAGACCGGCACGTTACTGTGAATGGGGATCACTACCGTTCAATGATAACCGAATATTTTTTGCCCCGATTGGATGATATGGACTTGGAGGACATGTGGTTCCAACAGGACGGCGCCACAAGCCACACAGCGAATGTCACAATCAATTTATTGGAAACCATGTTTGGAGAACGTGTTATCTCACGAAATGGTCCAGTCGCTTGGCCACCTCGGTCGTGCGATTTGACGCCCTTAGACTATTTCCTGTGGGGCTACGTCAAGTCTATGGTCTATGCCAACAAGCCAGCGACGATTGATGAACTTCGTACGAATATCGAACGTGAAATTCCAGCAGTATCGGACGATTTATGCTTGAAAACTTTCGAAAATTGGGTTCAGCGTCTGGACTTCTGCAAGCGTGTCCATGGTGGCCATGCAAATGAAATTGAGTTCCATACATAATGGCATCGAACGTACTTTCACAGGAATAAAGAATTTCATTGATATCCAAAACCGTTTTTATTTTATTTATACAAAAACTTTTGTAGCGCTCTTATTGAAAAACCCGATATATCAACCCATTAAAATATAGTTCTTTCTCTACCTGTCAAAATTCGATTTCCAAAATATCCGAAAGTTTTGAGGTTTTATTAATTGGTGAGGCGGAAAAAGGCATTTTTAGGGTTTTCGATTGAAATTTAGATCAAAATACCCCAAATATTATTCGTTGTCTATATTTCATTCCATGAACTGTCCAATATAATTAAGAATACATTCCAGAAACATTTTTTAAGTTTTTTTTTTTAGAAAAATAACTGCCGTTTAGAGAGCTTCTAGATGACCAATTTAAAATGCAATTTCAATACGTCAAAATATATTTGAATGTAAAAACTGTTTAAAGTGTTCGAAAAAGGCGAATATGAGATAAAACAAATATCAAACTAAAACCGCTCAAACTAATAATAAATCCAGTAAGAAAATCTGCAGAGACTTCACCTAATATGAAACACTATGTAAATCAACATGACAGTTGACGGTTGACATGACCAGAAGGTGTGTTTAAAGCGTCAGCTGTGTTGTTTATTTGGTAAAACTAAAAGCTAACATTTATTGGACTTTTGTATTAATAATAAAGAATAAAACATTAAAGAATATGAAAAAGTGTGAGTTATTATTAAATTCAAATTGAAAATCATTGCAAAGAAATAATAAACCTATTTTTAATAATTTTACAGCTGATAGCAAATGGCCAAACCCCATAATAAAGGGTGATTTTTTAGCTGGTTTGGTTTTGCCAACACTGGTTTTGACACCTGACGTGTGTTTAGTACCTTGTGTCAATGTCAAACAGCTTCAGTTTGGTTTGCAATTTAACCATGGATCGTCTTACAAATTATTGAATTTTACTATCAAAATTCGTGCTCGGTTCGAAATGTTCATCGCGCGCTGCTTGTGTTCAGCGATGAGGCTCATTTTTGGTTGAATGGGTACGTAAATAAGCAAAATTGCCGCATTTGGAGTGAAGATCAGCCAGAAGCATTGCAACAGCTACCAATGCATCCCGAAAAAGCCACTGTTTGGTGCGGTTTATGGGCCGGCGGCATTATTGGGCCTATTTCTTCAAAGATGATGCGAATCGCAGCGTTACTGTTAATGGTGAACGCTACCGAGCGATGATAACAAACTTTTTTTTGCCCGAAATGGAAGTTCTTGACTTGCATGATATGTGGTTTCAACAAGACGGTGCCACATGCCACACAGCACGCGAAACAATGGCGCAATTGCGAGGCGAGTTTGGTGAACAGTTAATTTCACGTTTCTGGCCGGTCAATTGGCCGCCTAGATCGTGCGATTTGACACCATTAGATTATTTTTTGTGGGGGTATGTCAAGGCTAATGTCTATAGGGACAAGCCCGCTTCGATTGACGCACTGGAAGCCAACATCCATGCATTCATTCGTGAGATACCGGCCGATATGTGTGAAAGAGTATGCCAAAATTGGACTCAGCGGATGGGCTACCTGAGACGCAGCCGCGGTCAACATTTGCATGAAATTATCTTTAAACATTAAATTGCAAGGTTCAAACTATCGATTCAAATAAATATTTCATTCATTTTTTCGAATTTTTTGTGTTTTTTTTTTTTAAAAAGTTCTAAACCTCTTAAAAAATCACCCATTACAAGAAGCTGTACTCTCTGTTCTTTCTTGTTTTGACAGTTTTCACACACGTTGACACTTGTGGTGTTTTGCTCTGTTCTGATCTATTTTTTTCTTTACTATCGTCCAACATTCAATGCAGTGACAGCGTTCAGCATTGACGATCAAACAACCTATCAACTTCAAGACAGAATTTAACGTCCTCGTCCTCGCCCTCGCCCTCGCGTCTGTCTATTAGCGTCCGTCTTATGTCGTACTCGATTGATTTTTCCGAACATTCTACTCCATTTTGATTGCAATCGAATATGAAAATATCGACTTCCCAAATTTACACACAAATACCACTGAATGTCGCCATTTCAAGCTTTAGTACATTGAAATGTTACATTGACTTTGCATTTAGTACAGGACGAATAATTTTAATGTGTAGGGTAGGTCAATTTCCATTCGGTCCCCTTTCACACGAAGAAACTAGTTGCTGAAGATTGCTTGACGTTTTCTTTTAATTTCACACGAAGAAAAAAAATCGTAAGAGATTTTCTGTTGTTATACAATATAAAGTCCCTTTGGTTGAACGCACACTACGTTAAATGTCAAAAAAAAAAAAATCCTCAATCGTTGGGTGGCGAGATTTTGCTCACGTCACCTACTTATTTCTTTCCCTTCTCTCCTACAAATTGAAAATTGCTGGAAACTCAGTTTCCTTGTGTGAAACGGGTTTTTCGGTGCTGAAAGCCCCCACGTTCAGAAAAAATGGGCTACATTTACCACATTTGAAAAGTAGTCCAACAAAATACTTTATATGCATGTTGTGCATATTCCTTGCCTGCTCTATAAAATTGGGAACAAAAAAACACCACGAAAATGTTTCTCGGAACAGCCAATCGAAGGCTTTTGGTGTAAAGTTGAAGTGAACAAAAAGGAGTACTCAGAACGTTCACGTGAAAACGGCATAATAGTAGCTTAAATACAAATCCAAATTATCTCCATTCAAATGAAACGAAAAGAATAATATTTTCTCCATTAGAAGAAACTGCCTGGGTGTTGGCACTTGAACACTGGTTTACCTACGTGCGATCCAGTGGAGGCTTTTATTTTAATAACCTCACTGTTTTTCTTTTTAATTAGTTAATCTTTGTTACACTGCATCAGTGCATGATTTTTATACAAGCTTAAAAACCAAAAAAATGTTGTCAAAGGGCATTTTATAATTTAACAACAAACACAGTTCTAACTGCATCTCCAAATCTCTATTAGTATCACACGTAGAAAATAAACTTATGTTTGTACATATTACGTTGGCTTAATGAGTTTTTGAATTTCAAAGTAAGCACCCTAGGACTATGGTAATTGCCTGTTGGCTATATAAAAATGTTTCTTTGAAGGCCGACCATTATAATGCCATATAGTATAGACACTACAATAGCTACATAGGTATACCTACTGTTATTACAACTCCATGGAAACGGTCGAGTCGAGAACGTCGAATGTCACGTTCCATGTCTATTTTTCAAACCAGCCATTTTCATTTTAGTTAGGTTGGTATTTTTTTAATGACATAAAAAAAAACGTACTTATTCAACGTTGCAGTAATTATGATTTTATAACCACACAATTTGACGCAATGACAAAAAAAAAAAAAAAAAACTTGGAACAACTAAAAACACGCTGTGGGGGTTATAACCTCGTTAGTTTGTGGTAACAATGTTATTTAAGGTTGAAAACATAATGTCAAATAAATACAAACAACAATGCCTTATTGAAAATATGTATTTTCATATATGAGTAGGTAGGTGCCTAAATATGTATGTAACAAGCCAGACGTTCTATTGTTAGAATATTGTGTAACAAAGGTTCACTAGCGACACATACGCAGGTTTAATATCAGATAAAATACACGATGCAGGTAAATTTTAGTGATTCAAAATAGCTTTTAACGGCCGCCTTTAGTCCATAAAAATTGGCGTTTCGTCCCGGCGATCTCACTTTCGACTCATCAGTTGAATAGTGCTAAGTCTTCTACTTGGCTCATGTATATATAGAATTTGTATTATAAAAATCTTCAGGTAAATTTTAGTCTCACGTAACTAACTATACTAAAGCTAGGAGCAGACGGCATATAAAAGTCGCAAACGTCATTTTTGCGTCATCATTTGCGACTTTGAGAGTATATCGTCTGAACACCCTTTTGGGACAGTCCGCATATGCTCGCAAACCATTTGCGGAATATGTGCGACACCCAAATTGCATATAAGTTTGCGACTTTCTTGCATATCGTGTGAACACCCTCGCATATAATTTGTGACAGTTTGCGAGCATGTGCGGCCATATGCGACCATCCCAAGCATTTGCGATGACACGAAAACCGAACACTGCACATCTCCACATAGGCCGTCTGCTCCTAGCTTAAGGCGCTGGGGTGGTTATAGTCAGCTACGGGCGTGGAGTGGGCGCGATGACCTTTATTCACACAGAAGCGACAATAAACGAAAAACTGAATTATTAAAAAAAACTTTGACGTGAAAAGTCGATAGATTTGATGAGAGTGCTCCCCTACAGTGGTCGTGACCACTCATAACTTTCATTAGCGCTCATAAATTTTCACTATTATTGCTTGATGAATGCGTCTATGAGTCTATGATTGAGAGATTTCATTGTGGCTTGACGTTTACGTAGGCCACTGAGGTTTTCAATACGGCGTGGCGATGGCAGGTGACACCATACCCTCACCTCGTCATCTGTGTGTGTATTATCCTATAAGAGAACATGTAAATTCCACAACGTGGAATATGTATGCATCACGCCAGAACCACACCAAAACCTCAAGCCAGTTCTATGTGAATTGGGCCTAAGGTTGAGGGATGTATACCTACATACTTTTGACTTACGACTTACGAGTAAAGAATCCGTTGCATGCGTTGCGTGAGCGTATACAGCTGACAGCTCGATTAAATATACACGTTCTTTTGAGAGGCGACCCATAAGGTCAATTGCTACTATCTGCTGCTTGAATGCATATAAAGGAAACTACACGCGAACATCATTCAAAGGCAAGGACACGAGCAGACATAGGCCGTTTTGGATAACGCCAAATCAAAGTCAATGGCCGCGATCAGGCGACTATCTAAAGCTATCCAGATAGGTTTGTGTTGTTGTAATCACTTGTTGGAAAACGTTTGATGTCAGCTGATGCAACACCAACTCAAGCTATCTGAAATTTTTTGGGGTAGGTGGATGGCCTATCGGATAGTTGCCCGAACGCGGCCAATTTGACCGACAAATTAACCTTTTTTTATGATGCAATCGTCAAATATGCGATCGTCTTGTCTGTTGATGAACGTCAAATGATTGTTTTGCAAGCTCATTTGACTTTTTCAAACAAAAGCTAAAACAAAATGTCCGTCAGAATGTGTGCTAAAAATCTCTCGGACTTCCAAGTCTGTCTCTTTTGTCAACTTTATTTTTTTACTGCACCGCAGAAGATGTTTTGGAACACATAATTTTTGTGTTTTCGTTTTCGAACGGAAGACTTTTACAGTTTGCGTTCAATAACATTCTGCAAATGGCCGGAATCGGCCATATTAAGAGTATTCATGAAATGTCGTAGATATATGAGCTTATGTCATACACACAGATTGCTTCCTCATATTCTTGATGTACTTATCGCCTTTTCCATTGGTAATCCGGGAGAACGATTTGATACGTGTGAACCCTTCTGGAACGATTCTGAAAACAAAATCAGAAGCAAATTTCTCTTCTTTTCAGAAAAAGAACTACTGTCATTCTGACTCCAATCGAAAAGGCCATTAGTGTGCGTCATTTGTGTTATATTTTGAAGGCCCAATGTGTCCCCATTTTCCAATCTATGCGTCCCAAAAAATTTAAAGGGTGTGTTTTTTAGACGTGTGGTTTTCAATCTGGCAATACTTTTTTTCGGAGTTGGTCTTTTTGACAGCTGTCACTTGATTTATGCCATTTCATAATGAATAGACTTACTCCTGAACAACATTTGCGAATCGTGCAAATTTATTACCAAAATAATGGATCGGTTCGCGCAATGCATCGCGCGCTGCGTCCAATATTCGATGAAGATCATACGTTAATAAGCAAAATTGTCGCATTTTGAGTGATTATAATCCACAAGCCGTTGTTTGACATTATCAAAAAGTCACTGTTTGGTGTGCTCTATGGGCGGAGGGAATCATTGGTCCATATTTCTTCAAAAATGAAGCTGGCCATAATGTTATCGTCAATGGGGAACGCTATAGAGCCATGACTAATGACTTTTTCGTGCCTGAATTTGAGGATGTTGATGTGGACGACATTTGGTTCCAACAATCGAAACAATCAATTTATTGAAGGAAACTTTTGGTTAGCGCATTATCTCGCGTCGTGGGCCTGTGGCGTGGCCTCCAAGATCGTGCGATTTAACACCCCTGGACTATTTTTTTTGGGGTTTTATGAGATCGCTTGTCTATGCACATAAGCCCGAGGCGATTGACGCCTTGGAAGAGAATATTCGGCGCGTTATTGCTGACATACGGCTCCAATTGCTGCAAAAAGTGGTCGAAAATGTGGCCTCCATCAGGGCTGGAATTAATTCGAGCCAGCCGCAGCGGTCACAAAACATTATGGCAAACCCTTATCTTTATAATAAAGCTTAATTCTTGACCATTACATTAAATAATATGCGTTTTATTTATACTACACGTCTAAAAAAAACACCCTTTATCTGGCAGCCCTACTCGATGCCTCTAAAATTTTCGACAAAATTTTGAAAAATCAGCGTACCAAATATTGGAGGTAGATGACTTCCAAATATTGTATGGTCGGATTCTGGAGACTTATTTAAAATCTTTTAGAATCTCTCCCAATTTATTGTGTTGATTCCTTTTTTACTTCTTCATGCCATCTTATTGCAGAGCTTATAGAGGTAGACTCATTCGGCTACCTGGCTGTCTATTTATTTCACACCTGGGACAGCAATCTAGTTTTTAATGAGTTCCTACAAAGTTTCACATAGATACTGACAGGGGCCTAACAAGGGGATCAATCATAATTGGCTAGGCCCTTGTCAGCGGGATAACAAAACTTGTCGACAAATTTTTCTAGTATAGATTTTTCCTACTGAAAACTCTCCAGGGCCTTGACTAAACATGGCAAAAACCTTCTATTTCTCCAGGCGGATTGGTATAAATCTACAAAAAATTTTCCATCCAAAAATTACGTTTCTACTCACAACCCTTGCCATCTTCATTTTATAAGAACACAAAGAATAAAAACAACTTAATTTTTTTTTAATATTTAATTTTTATATAAAAAAATTATATTTAATAGTAATAATAATAATACAATGTATATAATCGTTTCCTTTCTTCTTCATTTAGCGCTAACAATATTCTCATTCTCATTTTAAATTACAAGAGAAAAAAAAATTAAAACTAAAAATAAATTGTACAATGAAATATATAGATATAATAAATTTTCTTACAAACAAAAAATTCTAATTTCAAAAGGAAAATTCTTGTCCGTTTAGCAAAAATATATATATTTTATTTAAAGTGCTTGAATTAAACATATACATGTATTATATATTTATATATTTACTATAAAGAAAACGACATGATAATAAATAAATTATATAATTTTTTTGTTTGTTGTTTTGCCTTAAATACATTTGTATACAAAAAAAAAAGAATTATTAGAAAAATATGTATTCCATACCTACACAGAGTTTTGTAAAAAGTGCAATGTTTTTTGTAAAAAAAAATATTTTTATATTTAAAAAAAAAAAACTAAAAAAGAAATCATACAAAAATAAAAACTATATTAATATTGTGTGTGCAAGAAAATAAATAATTTTCTTAATAATGTGTTTATACGTCTTGGAGATAAAAAATAAATCAATAGTTTTAAAGAAAATAAAATATATATATATCTCTTTCTCGCTCTTAACATTACATCTCATTCTTATAATATACATAATATATATATTTGTTTAAATATAATATATTTTTTTTATTTAAATTTATATATATAATTCTTTTATTTTTGTTCTTTAAATTTAATTTAATTAATTACAGGTAATAATAAAAATATTATTTTTGTTTCAATTCATAATTATATTCCTTATTTGCTTTGTTTTTAAATTTATAATATTCAACAGTCAGTATTATTATTTTTGTATTTAAATTTCTTTTCTTAAAATTTAAATTTATTTTAATTATGAATTTCCTTTTAAGCCTTAAAATTTAGATTTAAATTTAATATTATTTTCTCTGGGGTTGTTTTTTTTTAAATAATTTTTTTTTTTAATTCTGTTTTAACCAGCTCTATACATTTACATATTTTCAAAACAGAATATAGAGGGAACTTTGACAAAATAAGTAGCGTATTTTATTTTGAAAAATACAAAAGTTTTTTTATATTTTTTTTTTTCAGTTATCTATAAATTATGTAAGAACTTAATCTAGGTTTTTTTTTGTAAAAAAATGAAACATTAAAGTTGGGAATGAGGGGCATGGAGAAGGAAGAAGATGAAGTTCCTCTTCGAAATGAATTTTTTTTAAAGGTTTCTAGAATCTTATAAACAGTGTTTTTTTTTTAATTCTAAATTTCAGTCGATTGGCACACAAGTCACTAAATTCGAATCCCATTTTTGTTTTCTATTTTTATTTTAGTTTTTTTTTTGTTTCTCTAAGCCAACACGTGTAGATCCTCCACCCATTCAAAGTTTCGCGAGGGAGATGGGAACTCGTTTTTTTGTATGGTTTTGGTTTTTTTTTATACAAAATCTCCTTTGGAAGCAGTGCTGGAATAGGTTGCATTGGTGGTGGTAGAAAAATAGGAAAAGATCGATGGAATTTTTGCGGTAGTATGCGGCGAAGGAGGGCTATGAATGCTTTGTGCGGCGGCGTCGGCGGCATTGCGGAAAGCCAAAGCCGTCTTCGATTTGAACTAAACCTCTGTACCGTCTTCGCCCTCGTCGTCGAAGAGCTGACTCGTGCTGCCTTGACCCTTCGATGTTACGGACATTTTCTTTTTGGGTTTTGGCGGTGGGCGTGGCGGAACTTTGCTGAGCTTCTCAGCGCCACCTGTCGAGCTGGATGTGTTGCCGATGACCATGCTGGGCACTATGGTCACACCACTGTGGTGTCGGGCCGTCCCGTAGAGGGGTTCGGTATCGGAAGTCGTTGTAAGGTTATTGACCAGTTCTTGAATTGGTTCGTAGATTTTCGCTGCTTGGGCTGCGGCCGCTGCTTGTTGAGCGGCCGCCGCTTGCTGTTGCTGCTGTTGTTGCTGTTGGAGTTGCTGCTGCATCTGCTGTTGTTGTTGCTGCAGTTGCTGTTGTTGCTGCTGCAGCTGCTGTTGTTGCTGCTGCAGCTGTTGTCCCTGACTTGTGCTGGGCGTGGCCGGCAGCGGCCGGTCCTTCATCGTATACCGAACTGGTTCCTGGTTGATTTTGTGCAGATTAAGAATAGAATTGCCTCCGGCAGTTGTGCGCAAGCCTAGATTATCATAGACCGGCTCGAAGGTTTCCGTGTGCGATGTCCCCGTTTCGCTGGGATTCGGCGATGTTGGCGATTGGAATTCGGAGAGCTGTGAGCTGTTGGTGGGTGTCCAACTCGGTACGCGCGGCTTTCGCGGAATGGTCATGTAACCTTGTTTCATGACCACTGGCGAATAGACAACCGGGGCGGGTATGAAAGGCGATTGATTGCGTGAATTTGCAGCAGCAACTAAGGCAAGATTGCGATTTTTCGGATGTTGAAGTGTCATAAAACCCGATGGTGCTATCGTCGTACCATAGATACCATGCGGATTAACGTGCTGATAAACTGGACTTGCCAATGGGGATTTTCCATAGATCATTTCTTGTGGGATATTCGATGTTGAACTTTGAATTGAAGGTGAGGCGGGAACACGTGCTGGAAACGCTAGTAGATCTGGTGGAAGATTCGTACCGTAACCATCATCTACATAGGTCTGGCGCGACCGTGGTGTTGTATCGGATAGAGCAATAGAGTGAGTTTCTTCATCACGATTTCCTGAAAATAGATTTAAAAAAAAACGAAGTTATTTAAGTCTTCTGTAAACATGTCTATATAAAAATAAATGTGGGGGAGTATGACGCTTTTAGACTCAAAAACTACTTAAGAAATTTTGAGTATGTTCCTATTAGTTAGGTTTGAGTAATATCCGCCCACTGCCACGCCCAATTTTATCATTATTTTTGTTTTCTCCTTATAGAATTTCCTAAACGTTATATTTTTGGTAATTAAGCTCTCTTGTTAACCCAAAGCATGACATGTGTTTTTTGTCCCGCCCACTTTTCGTATATAAGTATTTAATCCTTATAGCTTATAGGCACGTAAAACGTCCTTAGAAGGCTGAAAATTTATAATAAACATCTCTTGAGCCAAAACCATAATATGCGTATTTTTTTTTACAAATCCGCCTACTACCACGCCCACTTCAATTATATCCGTGATCCCTCTTTACTTTACATCCCTAGAATCAATTTTTGTAATTAAGATATCTTGAACCTAAAGAACGACAAGTGTAATTATTTTTATATCCGCCTTCTGCCACACCCACATTTCTTATATTTATAAATTTGTTTATTAACTTTATATAGTTTTCTTTAAAAATTTAAATTTTGTAGTTTATCATCATATTCTTTAGGTGGCGCTGCGAAGCGTGGCAGGGCTCAGATAGTAATACAAATAAAAACTTGTCTTTGCCAATTTTTGTAGAAAAAAATTCATGTAAGAACTAAACTAAATGAAAACTGCGTATTTACAAGGCCCTCGCAAGTCAAATGATAAGTCCATGTGAACTCGCCGGACGAAACACCAATTTGTATTGACTTAAGGCCGCTAAAAGCTATTTAGAACTTAAGAATTTCTTTAGAATTGGGAACTTTAGAACTGTGAACAGTGGCCATACAATTTAACTACTAAGGGATAAGTGTTGATCTGCATCCTCTCTGTAGTATATCAAAGACCATATAGATTGTATTATCTTGGAGAAAATGAGAGCACACTTGGAATCAAAACTCAAGACTTAACCTTCATCAATCACTTCAACCACCGACACATTATTAATCAACATAGGAAAATACAGATGAAACTATAATTGGTCCTACGCAGTTTATGATTTTCCATTGGGCAATACTGTTGAGATTAGAATTTAATGAGCTGATCACACGCTGCCGTTGTAGTTGTACATCCGAACAACGACGAGATCAATCTGAAAACGAATATAAAAAGTTAAGGGCTTAGGTTTCAAACAAGAGAATTATTAATGAATATGAAAAAGAGAGTCGGAGACAGAACGGAACCCTGAGGCACACCAGAATTTTATTTTATGACTATGACTTTTCGATAACAGCGATTGATGCCAGACATCAATTTCAAATGATTTTGAGATTTCGATGTAAAGATTGGTGCGACGATTCGGTGAGATATACCATATAAGATCACCAGTCCACCTCGCTGCGAAAGCCATATTGCCGCTTTCTGGCAGCGTCAAATTAAGAATTGCGTGTTTCCTCAATTTTGTTCGTATATTTCTCAAATGGATTTATTTCAATTTCTATGTGGGTCGAGGAGAAAAAGTGGGAAAGCTAACAAATTTTGAGCTTTCAAATCTCAGTAGTAACTCCTTTAAAAGATAGAGGGTTGCGAATTTTTCAAGATTTTGTTGTTGTTGTTTTGGGAGTCCTGTTTTTGTGATAATGGGAGGGGGAGGGGGAGGGGATTTACCTGTAGTACAACTTTATTTTTGAAGTCCATTTCTTGATAAATTTGTTGAGGTCAAAACTTGAAAAAAAAAATGATTTTTCAGAACTTTGCCTCCTTCTAAATATCTTCTTGTGCACTAGCTTCACGGTCGGGATTCTCAACATTTCAAGTTGGACAAATCTTTGGTTGGACGAGTTTTCTGTTCGACCAATTGCTATTGAAATTAATCGATTTAAATAACAAAAAGATCAAAATAAGGGTGAGGGTTAATACTTTTAGGCTTTTTTTTGCCGCGGCTGAGGTGTCTAGACTCGTTGGTGTCCAGGGTTTTGCACAAAAAAAAGCAAAAAAACTCGGGTTAAGAGTTATCAAACTCTTAAATAAAGTATTTTCTTGAACTTAACTCAAAATCGTGATACACAATATTTTTATATAATTAGAATTAGTCAACGTAATACCTTAACAACATATAATAAACAAAAGTACAAAATTCGATTGGGATCTAATGTCCGCCTTTAGCGGCAAGCTACAGGAAAAACGAATCTTCGCCCGGCTTACAGAATGCGTCTACCGTGTACTTATGTAGAAGAAATACCCAGCAGAATAAAGAGGTTAGGATTCGCTCCTCGCCTTAAGCAGCAAACTAAAGGATAAACAACAGCGGAAATCTAATTTAAGATTTAACAAAAGGATGAGAAGCCTAAAAAAAATCAAATAACGGATTTAAAACCCAATAACTATGCAACTTCTGATGGTGCACTTCGTTCTCCACAGTGTGTCACGGTATTGCTTATCAATTAGAGTATATTCCTTTCCAGAATAAATCAATTTGCAATGGTTTTCCCCTGAATTGGTACAATCAACATCAAGCAAAGGCAAAAGACCAATTTGTTCGCAATTGCCACCTCCCCTTATGTAAATTCAGTCGAAAGGAAGTGTGAATCGATAAAATGCGAATGAAATGAAAAATGTCAACAAAAACATACATACGTGCTCATTCCATTGTCTGTTTAAATGCATTCATTATATAGTATGATTGGAGTGGAAGTAATTAGCAAACCCAGGGTTCGGTATTATGGATACTCAACCTAGGGTTCGGTAGTGCGGTGTAGCAAAGGGTGATTTTTTTAGACGTGTGGTTTGCAAGAAGAAATAAAACGCATTTAATTTAAATTTCATGTTATGGCCAAGAATTTAGCTTTATTATAAAGGTAAGGGTTTGCCATTAAGTTTCAAAAATGTTTTCGGAAAAGTGACCGCAGCGGCTGGCTCGCATAAATTCCAGCCGAGAGACCCAATTTTCGACAGCTCCAATTGTTGCGCGCGATGGCGGATGGACTCTTTCGGGTCTTCTTCGATACTCTGCTAAAAGCAGCAATGGCGTCTTCGGTGCGCACTGTACAGTGTACGGGCGGCGTCTCTGAGGATGCGCACTATCCACTTGAGTAAACGTGGTGCGAAACCGATCCATGGTTGGTCGAATTTATGCGATTTTGCGATTATGTCAGACGAAAATTGGACGCAGCGCGCTATGCGTCGCGCAAACCAAACTGAGCACAAATCAAGTGACAGCTGTCAAAAAGACCAACTCCGAAAAAAAGTATTGCTAGACTGAAAACCATAAGTCTAAAAAAAACACCATTTATAAATATAATAAATATAATTTCGGCATGTGGTAAAAATGGTTCGGTATGACGCGACGGTGCCGTTTGACGGTACGGGTAATAAGGCCAGGGTTCGCTGCGTTAATTTAATTTAGAGTTCGGTACGAGGGCACATGAATAAACAATAGTTTTTATGCCTAGCATTGGTTCGGCACGGGATGCTGGTCTTCGGTGGGGCGGATGAAAAGTGTAACGCTTCGTTACAATGCGCTACTTTAGGCTTTATAGAACAACAGAATGGGTTTTCTCACGGCACCATTGCACTTAACATTAGGTATGTATTAAAAATTTGTATTAGTCCCTCTATTAGTAGATGACACGGCAGATAAGTTCCTTTTTACATAAAAATTTGTAAATCAAACGAAGGAAATCTAGAAAAGATTGTTCACATATAACGCTTTTAGCAAACATCCTTTAAATTTGTATACACACAAAATTTGTGTTTGTTAAAAGTTTGTTGTATTCCAAAAAAAAAAAAAAAAAAATTTAATTAAACTGAAAAGTTAACAAAAAATTCCATCACTATACTCGTTTAAAGGTACATGTACATCTGCCAATTACATCCGATCTAATTACAAAGTCATGTGTCTAGCTTGGACTTATGCACATTGTACATATATGTATCACATGGACAAAAGAAGATGTTACCTATACCGCCCATTTCCCCAAAAATTACATCAGTTGAAAATTCTATCCTCCCACACAGGAGATAGTCAAGTGCCATCAATTTCTCATCTGGGTTCTTCGGCTTTTTGTCTTTCTACGAGATTTACAAAAACTAATTAATAGTATTTTCAAGTTGTGCCTCTTTCATATGATCTCAAACGAGTCGAGAGTAGGTACGAACGTAAATACGATTCATGGATATGCTAGTGTGGAAAATATTTGCATTGAAATTTACAAACCATCAGCCAGATGCAAGCTATTCTTTATAAATTGCATGCCATATATGAAGACAACACACTGCGAGTCATTTGATTGGGGCCAAATGTTTTTTGCTTTTTTAATAATAAAATAAATTGGTACAGCCATTAAAAACGGCGTAAGGCAATAACGCCCAAAGAAATAACGCCCAAATCAATTTGGAAATATCACCCAAATTATTTTTATCGCCAAAAAAAAAAAAAAACAAACAATTCGGTATGGAAATATCGCCCAAATGATTTCAATTAAATTGTTGTTGTAAAATTTCGGCGTTATTTCCTCAATTTTGGGCAATATTTCCAAAGTGAAATTTGAATGAAACTTGCGGCACATAAGCAGTGAGATACAATTATTGGCAAGATTTTGATTTGGGCGTTTTTTTCCTAGCATTTAGAAGTTATTCCCTTTTTCTGGATTTTTTGGGCGATATTTCCAATTTTGGGCGTTATTTCCCATTTCATTTTTAAAATTATTATTTTGGGCGTTTAAAAAAAAATTTAAAAAAAATGAAAATAACGCCCAAATCAAGAAAAAAAACAATAACAATTGTTCAGAAGTTTTTTGGGCGATATTTCCAAATCGATTTGGGCTTTATTTCTTTGGGCGTTATTGCCTTACGCCATTAAACATGTGTATACGGGATGAATAACCCAAAAACAAGCAAATTTTGTTAGAAAAACGTCAGAAACCAATATTATTGTTGGGAAATAGTTTTGTCGTGAATTATTTTTAGCATTGTATTAACAAAGTTTTATCAAAATCATAAAAGCCGTTTTTGAGAAAAATTGAAAAAGAAAAGAAATCATTGTCTGGCAGCTATACACGTTCTAGATAAGATAAAATAAAAATTCAAATTCCTCATGTAGGGAATCACATTAAAATGCTCTGCACACAATTTTAAGGAAATCCGTCCATCCATTTAGGCTCTACCACGATGAACACGCATGGATGGACGGACCAACAGACCTAGGGGCGGTATGATTTTCCCATTATCATTTTATTAGTGTTGCTTACAACCTTCATTTTGTTTGAAACGAAACATATTCTAGTCCGCAAGGGCAATTCTAAAAGGAGAAAGAAAAAGAAAAAAAAAAACAACCAACTCAATCACCTAAAGCAGAGTGTTAACACATTCAGAATCCAATGAGGACCGAATGTGTAAGAACAAAAAAGCAAAAGGGCCAAAGAAGTTGATGATTGTAGTTTGGGAAAATATTGATGGCCAAACGCATATACACATGTACATATAAAGCACAGAGTGTTTTCACTTGGTATGGCATCAACGAGCTATCCATACTTCCTTTCGAATATCCTGTTCTGAGTTCATAGAATGGTTTTAGATGGGCATTTACGCTTTTCTAAAGCCCTTCATGGCCACATTCCGACTTTGTCAGTGACTGATTGAAGAGGATATTCCTTTCTTTCTCTTTTAAGTATTGAATTAGGTGATGAACGAAGGACCAGGACAGACGAGGCGTTTGTGCTGCTTGACTGAATGTAGGTTTTTGTTTACTCTTCCTATCCAATGATGTTAGGTTCTGTCTGTGGTTCGTTCTGGTTTGTGTGTCGATAGTCGTTCGGTCGTCATCAAAGTCCTATAGTATACTGTATAATGTGCAAATAATCATGTAAAATGTTTATTCCCGTTAGCTAAGAGCATATCTCTCAGGATTGTATGTCTTCTAATAGATGACACAGAGAATCCAAGTGAGGAAATTCAAATATTAGCATAACTCGAATGGGTACCCATATAAGTAGGATGTACATTATACCAACAGTAAAACCCGCTTAAATTAACATGAAGATGATAGCTGACAAACGTGACTAGAAGCACGCTGTGGTTTTATCCAATATTTAAAATTTGATAGTCAAGAGCGATAGAAAAGCTAACAAGATTTTGATTTCTATTTCTGTGCAGCTTTAAGGTTTAAACACAATTGGAGCGGCGTGGGCTTTGAACGATTCGAATATAGCCACGCCACCCTGCAGTTACAAAATGCAAAGTGTTAAGCAAGAAGTATCCCGTAAGCAGTTATTTTTCTTTTGATTCAATAGTAAAAGGCAACTGACACAATTAATACGTGTTATTAAGTGATGGGATATGCTTTTTAGCGATGTGATTTTAAGTAGGTTTTACTGTTTTAGTATAACTTCTTACCTACCTATACCACATAGCCATAATATGCATCTCAAAAATACCATAATGATAGAAAACTGAATTGAAGAATCTTCTTTGTGGAAATGAATTGCATTTAATCGGGAGTACTTGATATTTTGCAAAGATATTTTATGAAAGGACGATGTGAATTATGTGGAGAACAAGAAAATTAACATTATAGATATGTGTGTGATTATAGAAAGAAATTGAAATAAGAGTTTTAACTATCTAATAAGCATTTTGATAGAAATCGATTTTTTTTTATATTGATTTCGGAGCTCAAAATGTTAATATGATAATCATGTAGAAATAAACTTATTTTAGAAGTATGCACAGGGAAATTTCTCTTTGCGGCTACTTAATTTACTATCTGAAAACAATAGACGCGCGTTCGAAAGCGCATTTGCACGCGCGTGATTGATAAAACTTATTTAACTCCTAGCGTCGCGTTTGAGGCTGCGTTTGCACTTTAACGAGATTTCATGAATTTTAACTTTGACATACGTAAGGACGCGCGCCATGACTCGGATCTATTGTGTTCAGCCAGTTAAACGGAAACTTTCCTTGGGCGCCACTTTTGATGTAGGTAGGTATACTTGAAAACGAAAGTCAGTTATTATTTTGATGCCCATATAAAAGTGATTACTTAATTAGGTATTATTTTTTGCTAAGAAGAAGAAAAATAATTTTGGTCCAAACGTCTCAAAAAATGATTTTAGGAGGGATCCAGAGAATAATTACCCAAGGAAACCGCTGCTTACTCGGTTAAGTAAAGCAAATGAGTTTAAAACTCCTTTGTATAAGACAAAGTTCACACTCTACGGCTTCGAATAATTCGAAGGAATAATTCTTCGATTGGGTGATTGATTGGAAGCGAATGGATGTAGTCCAAAAAAATCAAAACACGTTCGGATTGAGCTGAAATGTCCAAGATATATTTAGTATATGTACATTGTTGTGGGCTAGGCTAAAGCGTGTTTTTTTTTTAGACGTGTGGTTTTTTATGGCCAAGAATTTAGCTTCATTATAAATATAAAGGTTTGCCATTATGTTTTAAAAATGATTTCGGGCAAGTGGCCGCCGCGGCTGGCTCGAATAAATTCCAGCCGAGAGGCCCAATTTTCGACAGCTTCAATTGTTGCGCGCGATGGCGGATGGACTCATTCGGGACTTCTTCGATACTCTACTCCACAGCAACAATAGCGTCTTCGGTGCGCACTGTACGGCGTCTCTGAGGATGCGCATTATCCACTACGTAGTAAAAGTACGTAGTAAAAGTGGTGCGAAACCGATCCATGGTTGCTCGAATTTATGCGATACGCAAACCGAACCATTATTTTGGTAATAAATTTGCAAGATTTGCAAACGTTGTTCAGGAGTAAGTCTATTAATTATGAAATGGCAAGCCAAACTGAGCATAAACCAAGTGAAAAATTATGCCAGATTGAAAACCACACGTCTAAAAAAACACCCTTTACATTTTCTGCAGTAGCCGGTGAAGTTATGATTAGTGTATAGGACTTTCATGCCATAGGTCGGGGTTCGATTCCAAGCCTCGTTCGCCTAAAATTAAAAAAAAAACGGCTACTGCCTCTCTCGAAGAAGTAACAAATCCTCTAAGAGCACATATCTCTTGTCATGATTAAGTGAATTTAACCGTGAAAGCTGTAGAGTCGATTCTATTTTGAATTTTTGCACTTCAACACTTTCTCAAAGATTGTTGGAATAATACTCACAAACTGTCTCGAAGAGTGCAAATGAAATTCCCCATTGAAATTGATTTGTTTATGTGGCATCGCATCATCTTGTGTTGGTATAATGCATCACATCAAAAACCATAACCACAAGTGTCAGATTTATAACAAGCAATCGATATGGTTTGATTTGACATGGTTGTCATGGACACGTTGCTCGCTTTCATCTAAAACAAACTCCATAGCTATACAAAATGATTAGTGGCATAACCATTTGGACCACAATGCACAAGACAGCTTTAATTAAACCAACAATCGGTAATGGTATATCGTCTGCGAAGAGAATCGTGTATAGATGACTGAAAATGTATGCTTCGATTTCACTTCAACCGAAAATAATATCGGTGACATAATCCCTTAAAGCATTTCAAATCAACCTCTTAACACATCCTGCTTTAGGTGTACCTATTAAACTAGAATGTGGGTAGATATTCAAAGAATAAGCCAATGCAATTAAATGAATCCGAGTTCAAGTGAAAGAACTATTCTATCTGCCTGTCTGCCGGCCTAAAAGGATATTCCCAAGGTATTACCACAGCCCACAGCATAGCATCTGAAAATTCCATAAATTTAAAGGATCATCTTGATTTTACTCCTTCCAATAACTATTTCGGCCGGTATGTTGTATCCCCATCATCCGGACGACCGCATTAAGCCCAAAATATCATATCACTGCTACATTATAGTTAGTCCTCAAGGTGGAGATTACATTGATTTTGAGGTGCTGTCATCACATGGCATGGTTAACCACACTTATGTATGTAGTATACCACCATCATCTATAAAACGACTGTCGGCCATTGAGTTCGGATAGATATGTAGGTTTACCAATACGCCTAACCAAGTCCACAAATATTATTGTCTAGAAACTGTTAGGTATATGTATCTAGATTAATGTTACTGGAATTTAATTCCTGAATCCTGAATAAAATTGTTTTCCATAGCAGGCCCGTAGTTGGGTTTGTTTTTCGGAGGGGACTCAATGCCTAGAAAAATTAGTGTACAAAATTCTGTCATAGCTGAATTTTGGTAGCAAGCTTTGTTTTGTCGTCTTAAGGACATTCTAAAAATAAAAAGTACCTACCTTATAAGTTTGAACCACTATTTATGATTTTGGGAGATGATGAAAGGGGCAAAATTTTGTTTTTTTGTAAATAGCTCGAAAACAATCAATTTTTGTTGGAAAAAATGTTAAGGTAAAAATTGGAGCTTATGAAATTCTACACACAAAAGATTATAAGAAGATTTTTCATAATAGCAATAGATTTCGAGAAAAACGTGCACAAACGTAATAATATCAGTTGTTTATGTGAATGTACTTTTTTCAACATCACCTCGGGTATTGGGCACGTTTGCGTGTATTTTTATCAAAATCTGTTGATCTTATACGAACAAATTGTTTGTGTAGAATTGTATATGCTACAATTTTTGCCTTGACATTATTTCTTCCAAAAAAAACTATTAGTATTCAAGCAATTTACCAAAAAAATAAATTAGGATCCTTTAAATCCTTTTTTAGAACGGTCTTTTGGGTTTATAGACAATTTTCTCAGAAGCTTCCATAAGGAATTGCTTCAGAACTTCAGATACCCCCGGATACCCTCTTCCTACGTACCTGGTTTATAGATTCAAGAGTAAAATCAGATTATAGAGATAACTACATTACCTACTTACATACATATATCTAAGATATCTAGGACTGACCGTAATTTTCGTTGCGAATTGTTCAAGTGAAATTGATTACTTTTTTGGTCGAATTTATGTATAAATGTTTATTCAATTGCATTTCTGAAATGTATAATATATAATGTTTAAGTGTATGTAAATATATGATACCTACCTATATAGATAGGATTTTAATCAAAGATAAAATACATTTGACCTTAATACGTATGTATGTATGTATATGTACGTAGATTGACAGGATAATAAGCAAGTCGAGAAAAGCTTAGGGGATTTCAACACGTTTTGTGTTGATTGACGCAGGATGAAACGATATGAAGTCGAATAATATTACTATGTTTATGGGAATTTTGAGATTAATAAAGTTAAGTAAATACAAAAATAATTAATATTTTATTTTATTAAAATATTGATCAAGTTTATTTAAATGCTTTATTGGTTTTGGGCAAAAGTAATGGATTCTAAAATGAATTTAATTAATATTTTGTTTATTTAATTTTTGTTCCATATAATTTGGCAAAAATTAGAGAGTTTATTAATATCAATAATGGGAACTCTGATTAGTTTAAGCGAGCAATTTTTGTATATTCTGTATGAAATTTTGTATTTACATATAATGTATTTAATTTTTATTCAAGTTTATTTCCTGAGGCATCTCGATATCAGAAAAAAAAATTAAGAAAAAAAATAAGTTGAACAACCTTCAACGACTGCCACACCTCTCATTTTTGGATATAATGGGTGATTTTTTAAGAGGCTTAGAACTTTTTTTTTAAAAAAACACACAAAATTCGAAAAAATGAATGAAATATTTATTTGAATCGATAGTTTGAACTTTGCAATTTAATGTTTAAAGATAATTTCATGCAAATGTTGACCGCGGCTGCGTCTCAGGTAGCCCATCCGCTGAGTCCAATTTTGGCATACTCTTTCACACATATCGGCCGGTATCTCACGAATGAATGCATGGATGTTGGCTTCCAGTGCGTCAATCGAAGCGGGCTTGTCCCTATAGACATAAGCCTTGACATACCCTCACAAAAAATAATCTAATGGTGTCAAATCGCACGATCTAGGCGGCCAATTGACCGGCCCGAAACGTGAAATTAACTGTTCACCAGACTCGCCTCGCAATTGCGCCATTGTTTCGCGTGCTGTGTGGCATGTGGCACCGTCTTGTTGAAACCACATATCATGCAAGTCAAGAACTTCCATTTCGGGCAAAAAAAAGTTTGTTATCATCGCTCGGTAGCGTTCACCATTGACAGTAACGCTGCGATTCGCATCATCTTTGAAGAAATAGGCCCAATAATGCCGCCGGCCCATAAACCGCACCAAACAGTGGCTTTTTCGGGATGCATTGGTAGCTGTTGCAATGCTTCTGGCTGATCTTCACTCCAAATGCGGCAATTTTGCTTATTTGCATACCCATTCAACCAAAAATGAGCCTCATCGCTGAACACAAGCAGCGCGCGATGAACATTTCGAACCGAGCACGAATTTCGATAGTAAAATTCAATAATTTGCAAGCGTTGTTCATTTGTAAGACGATCCATGGTTAAATTGCAAACCAAACTGAAGCTGTTTGACAGTGACACAAGGTACTAAACAGACGTCAGCTGTCAAAACCAGTGTTGCCAAAACCAAACCAGCCAAAAAATCACCCGTTATAACATTTATTCGTTGAGTTTTTAAAGGGTTTTTCAATAGGCGTGGGTAGATTCTGTCAAATCTGTTGTTTATTGTCATATCACTATGACAAGTTACACTATTAAAAAGCACGTCCGAATGATAAAACTTTATTATCAAAATAAGTTTTCGTTAGTATGCAAACGTTTCGCGCATTGCGCTCATTTTTCGGTAGACGTGGTGGCCCGTCACAGTCGGCTTTTCGGCCAAATGTGGGACGAGCGGTTTGGTAATCAATCAGCCAAAATTCGTACGTCAAAGGAACGCAAGATTGGCCGAGCGAGAACATCACCGCGGTCCGTGAAAGTGTACAGCAGAACCCAAGACAGCCAATTCCTCGCCGTGCACAAGAACTCGGCCTTTCGTTGACTTCAACAAGGCGAATTTTGCGTCGGGACTTGGGCTTACACCAGTATAAAAGATCCAACTGGCCCAGGAGCTCAAAGTTCATGACCATAGACAACGCCGCCGGCCCGTTTATTCGCTGACTGGACTTCGGAGCGTTTGGAAGGGGACCCCAATTTTGGCCGAAAAATCATCTTTAGCGACTAAGATAAATTTTGAATAAATGGCTATGTTAACAAGCAAGATTGCCGTATATGGAACAACTGATATTCCACAATTAAGTAAAAGGTTTACTCTTTTCGTCATGTGTCAATAAATTGCTTTTCATTCAAAATATAATTATGAGGACTAGATATAATAGAAAATTTCAAGAAAAAACACATCAAAATGTATAACGAATCCAATTGCCACCCCCGAAAGAACAATAATTATCCTCTTAAAACATCACAAAACACATCATTGTTGGCTTAACGTTAAATGTTCTGCTTGTAAATCCATTTAACTACCTACCTCCAACCAACACGATGCACGACGACCAAATAAATTTCACATCAAAATCTCATTAGAGCTTTTACCTATACTGATGATGCGGGAGGCATTTTGCACCAAATTACATTATTCCTCTGCTTCCTTTTTTGAGCCACCAGCCATCCGGCCATATCACACACATTCCCATCATGCTACTGATGATGCTGATCCGCTTCTGCTTGAAATAAAGTGCGTGCGCTCCGTTATTTAACCTTAATTCAATATATCTGTTTTGTGTTTGCTGCATTAAACGCTCAGGGTTACAGATCAGATTTTTGGCATCAATCCAATTTTGCCATTTAACTCGGGGCTAAAAATTTTAATTTACCAATTAACATCCCGTTTACTATATACCTACATAGTTGGTATGGGTACTTTCCCGGAAATGCCAAAGAGAGGAAATAATTTGGAGTAATATAAAAGGTGTTTTTTTTAGACGTGTGGTTTTCAAGAAGAAATAAAACGCATATAATTTAATGTTATGACCAAGAATTTAGCTTTTTTTATAAATATAAGGGTTTTGCCATTATATTTATTTTAAAAATGATTTCGAGCAAGTGGCCGCCGCGGCTGGCCCGAATTAATTCCAGCCGAAAGGCCCAATTATCGACAGCTTCAATTGTTGCGCGCGATGGCGGATGGACTCATTCGGGTCTTCTTCGAAACAATAGCGTCTTCAGTGCGCACTGTACGGCCGGCGTCTCTGAGGATGCGCGTTATCCTATAGAGTAAACGTGGTGCGAAACCGATCCATGGTTGCTCGAATTTATGCGAAACGCAAACCGAACCATTTTTTTGTTAATAAATTTGCACGATTTGCAAACGTTGTTCAGGAGTAAGTCTATTAATTATAAAATGGCAAACCAAATTGAGCATAAATCAAGTGACACCTGTCAAAAAGACCAACTCCGAAAAAAAGTATTGCCAGATTAAAAATCACACGTCTAAGAAAACTCCCTCTACAAAGGAATAGCAAAATAATAAAACTCCCATCCATCTGTAACGCTGACATCATACGAACCCTCCACTTCTATCAATCAAGTAGCTAAGCTAAAAGAGTTCAAGCACTTTTGCTTCCGGTATACAGGGAGATTCCCATAATGCCTATTTCCGTTATGTGAGTTTTTGCCAATACCCGAAAGATAGTTTTCTTACAATCACTTTGGTCATTACAGGTACAAAATCTTATCAAAATCGTAACAGCAATTTTCGAGATTATTTGAAAAACCATAAACTTTTGCATGGCAGCTAAAAATGGTCTTAACCGAACTTCAAGCAAATCGGACTACTAGTTTAGGCGCTAGCGCAAACTACAGTTCTACTACGGACGGACGCACCGATGCACACACGTACGGACGCACAGACCAACGGACAGAATGACGAAACCCACTTTCTCGGACTTCTCAATCATCGTAGTGTTTATTTTTATTACAACTTCAAAAAAAAGCTGAAAACTTCCAACAAAAAACATTGAATTATAATATACAAACTGGTGAGCCCAAAACTCGTGGAGAACTACGGCGGCGGCGTTGTGAGGCAGTGATTCTCAACCATTTCTGTGTGCATGTTGTTAATAGGCAGGAATGGTGGGTTCCGTCAATAATTGTCTGCCGAATCCGAATGGCTAAGATGTAAAATTTAACACTTCCTCGCAACAGTACCCCTGAAAAAAGATTTAGGGCCTCTTGCTGATACAAATCTTGAATATTTATGTTCAATTTAAATGCTTATGTTCTACTTATTCGTCAGCGTAAACTGCCACATCTAAGCTTTTAAGCTCAGGTTAAATTTTAAAGTTTCGTTTCAGCAAATGGGCCTAAGCTATTCAGCCTTATTTTGAAATTCGTTTTCAGAAATTGCATTTAACGGCTAAAGTTAATAATTTTTATTTCGGTTTTCCATACCTATCATCTTTTTTGTTGAAGCTGGTTTAGGTTGTTGGAGTGAAATATAGGCCTCGTCCTTATTTCAGATTTTTCGTAGATTCAAAAGTAAGTACGTTCGACCCAAGTGGGGCCTTGAATTTTATTCAACAAGAGTAAAATTTATCTATTTATATAGAGGTATACATATATGATTTCACATATATCATCCTTATGCGGTGTCATTTAAAAAAAAAAAAAACTGTGTTTCGAACATGATAATTACAAAACAACGTTTAAAAAAAAAATCTTCATAAATGACGGAACGACATCCAATTAACAGAACATTTTTTTTATGTCTTATATGTTTTTTTTTATTTTTCATATACATTTGCTGCCGTTGTATGGTGGAAAAAATTAATTAAGAAAAATGCACCCACGAAATGATTTTATTTTTACTTTTGGTTTGTTTTTTTTTTGCCAATTCTTGTAACACAGAGCGTGTCGGGAGTCATTGAAGTTAATGAGAAATTCGTCAGTTGCAGAGAGAGTTTAAAATCAGCGTTCATGTGAAAGGAGGTTTTTTTTTGACACAATAGTTAAGTGAATTGCAATGTCAATATTTTATTTTGGCTCCAGGACAATTTAATAAGGTTTAGTACAGAACCGATGGAACACTTTTGCAATTTTTTCCATGATAACCATTTTGTGGCTGAAATTGTACCTCAAAGCTTTCTTTAAACGTGAATGGTTCTTGGATTGTATTTTGTTCACAATCGTTTATCATCGGCGATCTGTTAAAACCTCGAAAGTCGAAAATTTGAAATAGCTTAGGGGATACACAAACTGGTTGATAGATCCAAAACGAATCAAAAGGTTGGGCAGTTCTTAAATGGTGATATATGTTATAAAATATGGAAGTGACCTTAGACATGCCAATTATAACAGTTTTGGTTTATAAAAGTACTGTTAAAAAAATTAAAATTCATGAAAAAACAACTCTTTTTTCATTTTATTGCCTTTATTTTATTTCTTATGTATTTTTGAACAAAAAAAGTAATATGGTAACTTGTAAAAAATAAAATTTCCTATAAATATGATATGAATAATATTTTTGTACAACCAATAGCAACGACGCTATGAAGCTTCCAAAAAAGGCTAAAATCTCGTATTTTGTAAAATTTTTCTTTTCTTCCCACTTTACAAGGCAATAACTCCGTAATTCGCGATTTTAACGCAAATATCTTCATAATCAATGTTGTAGAGAATTTCATAACCTACAAAATGCATGTGCCACTTTTTATTTAGCAATCAATCAATCCTCCTCAATCGCGTCAGGATTGAGAAAGTTTTTTTTTTTTTTTTGTTTTGAAGTGTTTCTCGTCTTCTTCTAAAGATTGTGAAGGAGGGCGGAGAGGGCGTGGTTGTGAAAATTTGTAATTTTCATCTTCCAACTATAGTTTATAACACGTCAACAATTTAGAACTACCCGACCTTTTGATGCCCTTTAGATCTATCAACCAGTTTATGTGTCCCCGGGGCTATAATCGCACTATAAACACTATGCAGGGTCTTTTCCCTAAGATGGGAAAAAAAACAATAACGTGTAGGATAGGTCGAACAAACAAAAATGTTAGAAGGGGGAGTCTCTTTCCCCCGTTAAGGTGGGAGCGGCAATTTTGTAAGAAAAAATAACATCAAATAGAAAAAAAAAAAAAATATTAAAAACAACGGCAACACTTATAGATTTTACAATAACAAGATTTCACAAACCATCTACAAAAAAAGCTTAAAACCAACAACTACTGTTCATTAAGTTGTCACCTCTAGCTGTTTCTATATTAAAACCGCTGTACCTACTGCCACAGAAGTACCAGAGTGTCATATAGCTTCACAAATGACCCTTCACTCGCGTGTCTACCTCTTCGATTTAAATAAAGCTGTATACAAAGCACCAACACGAAACTTCACACAAGTATCTAGAAAATACCCAACACAGCTGTTTGTTTGCTACCACTAATGGAATTCTCCCCAAACGACCCCTTATATGAAATCATACCTACATTTATCGCAAAAGACTACACTGTCACATGTTACAGCCTCTCTGCGGAAAGACTGATGAACCCTAACCTTACCTCTGTGCTCTGTGTCAGATGAAAAAAATTGCTTCTCTATACACGCTCATCACTCAACTGAAAAAAAAAATCCTCTTGACTTGTCGTCACCTCAGCATAACATTCCGAGCGAGGGGAAAGAGAGAACAAATGTTCTATCCCTCTGCCAGTTGGCAGATTTAAAACACTTAGTAAACAGATGATGGAACTTACCAAATTGCGTTTCGTCTAGGAGCGTCTTTTTGATCTCATGTCCATCATCCATGTCGAGATTTTCAATGTCTGTCCTCCTCGGAGGCTTCTCAACTGGATTAACCTCTGTCAGCAGACTCTTTTGCATTTCCATTATCACCGAGCCCTCCAGCACCGAGCCGTTGTGGGTCTTTTCCATTTTCGTCGCAATAAGGCCATTCTCACTCATCGTTGCGTCCTTCTGATAGGTCTTTATCCTGCGACAATACCAACAAATAACCAGCACTATCACAATCAGCAGGAGCATCAGTGTAGTTGCCACCAGACATATTATCAGCAGGATATTCGAAGACGAATCGAAGCCATTGTCCGGACCACCCATTCCGTCTATGACGGTTCCGCCATTTATATATCGTTCTGTGCCGACGACCAGCTGCATATTGCTCTCGTCCTTGCCACCACGATTCTCGGCCACACAAGCGTAGGCACCTCGGTCCGCAGCCCTTACTCCAAAGATAATCAACTCCGATGTCAGGATGTTGGAGTTCTCGATGCGGTTCTGCTCCACGGAGGTTCGAATCTGAAACCGTTGGTCGTTCTTGTTAATATTCCGCTTATTGTACACCCAGCCGACGACAGGCTCCGGTGAGCCTTCCACCCGACAGGACAGCGTTATGTTTTCACCGTTGGCCTCGATGTAGTGACCTGGCCGTGGAAAAACTATCCGCGGCCGACATGCAAAGTGTTCGGGTGGAATTTCAGTCCAGAGCTTCCCATGCAGATGTGCTGGTTCGTGACAATCTGTCGGCGGAGTATACAGCCGTTTACCGACGGCGAAGTTACGGAACTCCTGTAGTTCACACGTACAGTTCCAGGGATTCGCAGCCAGCGACAGGTGCAGCAGCTTGGGGGTGTTGGCGAAGGTTTCCTTGCGCAGTAATGTCAGTTGATTGGACTCGAGGTAGACCGCCGACAGCAGGGGCAACTGGCCGAACGCATGAATCTCGACTTGTTTCAGACGGTTATGCTTGAATTCCACACGTGACAGGAAGGAAAGTCCATCGAAGAGGTTGTTTTTCAGCACCTCGATTTCATTGTTGTTCATAACCAAGTTACGCAGCTTGACGAGCCCCGAAAAGATGCTCGCATGAAGGTCCCGTATTGAGTTGTGCGACATATCTAGCTCGATTAAAATGACCAGGCCTTTGAGGGAGTCCCGGTTGAGTTCCTGTATTGTGCAGTTCCGCATGAAGATTTTATGCAAATTCTGCAGATTGGCCTCCACGAAGTGTTCCCGCTTCAGTTCGGCTATGTAATTATTGGACAGGTCTATGACTTGCAGCTCATTGCTCAAGTCGGTGGGAAGGGTCGTAAGGGATTTGTTCTTGCAGTCGGCCGTCTTCTTGCCCGAGTTCCAATTGCAATGGCAGGAGGTGCAGTTCTGCAGCCAGTCCGAGTTGCCACTGGCCCCGACAAACAGCAGCAGCACCAGAAGTTGTGCTAGCCGGAGCTGTTGGGAGGTGGAATTCATATTGGTGGTGTTTTGTGTTTTTTGTTTTGTTTCGTTTTGGGGGAGATATATAAGGCCTGTAATCGTTGTTGATGTAGGGGGATTGGCGATGCACGAAGGGAAGATCTTATGTTTCTTTACTTCTGGTTTGCGGTTGTTATGTGGGCTATCTTAGCCTGTTATCCTTGAGGGTCACTTTGATTAATTATCATGTCCTTTTCGTGCTGCATTTGGTCTTCCCTACTACGTGGCTATTGTGCTGGTGAGGGTTTTTGTAGTTGGGGTGAATTTACAACTTGTAATTAGCATAAAATGTAACTGTAACGAGAAGGAAAAAAAAAATGTTTTGATTAATACGATGATATTGTAGTTTGTTGTTGGTGGAAGTTGGTTGGATGATGGTTGCATTGTTGTCGACTCTGGTAAGCCACAAGTTTTCTTATATTATTTTTTCATCTAAATTGAATGGCTATCATTTTCAAAAAGCAAGTCCCCTCAGGGAGAGAGGGACAGTTGAAAATTTATATTTGAAAAGTCAAGAACAGTGCATATAACGATGTACCTTTACGTAGTATAGGAATAGTTACACAAGAGAATTTTCATTCTTTTTGTTTTTTTTTCTTTTTATGGGTTGGCAGTTTGTTGGATGGATTTGTATGAAACATGATGACCCAATGACCAGAAGATGGAAAAGAGAATTTCAGTCCCTTTTTCTTCTCTGGAGTTGAGAATGAAAGATGCGGAGATATGGAAATTACTTTGCGGTTTTCTGGTCGCGGTTGGTTGAGCAATAACAAATCAAGAAAAATTGCAGTTGAAAAGAGTTCACAATGGCCTTAGGGTGGACAGTAAATTAGAAAACAAAATTAAGAAAAAAACAACTTGACAGCCATGAAGTATGCAAAATATTTTCATCAACTGGACACATTCAATCAGCGCGGCACCAGCGAAAGCGGGGGGATTATTGCATCAAGAAAGTGAAACTAGAACGGAAAAAGGGTTCATGAGAAACTAATCTTCAAGCTTTATGCACGGGTATAGGTTATAAATTGGTATAAGGGAAATAATATTCACTGCAAGGGCTTAGTCATTCAATAGTGAGTGCATTAAAGACATTAGCTATTATATAGAGAGGTTCTGAAATGGTTTGTAAAAAGTTTATATTTTCTAAGACTTTGAAAACACCATTGATTTGAGGAATCTAAAATTATTTCGAGCTATGGAACAAATGCCAATTATTTGTTTGGTAAAGAACCCATAAGTTGATACTAAATAGAGTCTTCAAAAGTTGTAACTCAAATTACAGCGCTCTCTGTTGAGGTTTTTAGAACAACAAGCGACGCACAGTAAATTAAATTTGAATCAGCCACAGGTTTTGATAAAATTCACACACATTTCACTCATTGAAACACCCACGTTTAAGGCTGATTGCCACGGGATGAGACTTTTGTATGTTTTGGTCTTGTTAAAATCGAAAAATTTGAGTATCGTCGTTGTAGGTATCGGTCTCATCGACGTTTTTTGTGATTTTGTGTAAGAAATACCAAATAAGAGTTGGAATTTAGAAGCTGCTAAATATGTATTAACATTGAAGATTCTATTTTATAATTTAAAAATGCATTTTTTTATTTTTAATCTTTTCTGCCGAGACCGTTTAGTCGAAAAATACGGTCTGGTCTTGGTCTCGGGTGCTTTAGAAATAGTAAATTCTTTGACTTTTCTCGTCTAGAGAGCAACTCCAACCACAAACAGTTATATAGCCCACACAATACCTAATTGACAAAGGTTAAAAAGCTGAAGAGAAAAAAAAACAATATAGCCGTGATCTGGTGAAAATAAAATTTGAAAACGACTGGACCAATTTAGATACTTCCTTCTGCGGGTTTGTTTGTAATTGCTTCGCGAAGGTTTAGGAAAAAGAAAAGTCGGAAAATTCTCGCTGTAGGTGCACATTTAATTTTTCACTTTAATTCAATTAACATTCAACAGGTTAGGAAATGGCTTTTGGGATATTTTTTTTCAAACTTTTGTTATTCGTAGGGTGAAATGGGGTCAAAATGAAATAATTGTCAAAATTAAAAAATTCTTTTTTGTTTGAAATGTTTTTCTTAGGAAATGGTTTAAGGGATATTCTTTATCAAAATTACAACATTTGTAGGGTGAAATAGGCTAAAAATAAAAGGTTGTTTTTTAGTGGATGGCCCTAGGGATTTTTTTTTCTAAAATTGAAATTTATAGGTTGAAATGAGGTAAAAACGAAAAGTGGCATCCGATTTCGAAATATTTTTTTTTGTGTTTGAAAGGTTATTTAAAAAAAATTGCTATTTATAGAGTGAAATGGGATAAAAACGTTAGTCATATGTTGGATTTAGAGGATCATGTTTTTACTGATAAAGACATTCATAACGTAAAGTAGGTTAAAACCCATAAAGTACTATTCTTCCCGTGCGAAGCCAGGCGGGCCAGCTAGTTATATTATATGTTACATAAAACTTCTAGCCTCACCAATGGATGAGGATGGCTTAGTTTTTGAAAATTTCTATTCACATCAAACCAACATTCGTCCAATGTTTTAAACTGTGTTTGGGCGCGTTCGAAAATAAATGTTTGCATGTGGTGAACAGTGAACATCAATACGATATGTGTGAACGCTCATTGTTCAAATTGAATTCAGAAGAATGATTTCTTCTTTTCAAAACAAGGATATCTAGTTATTCTGACACTCATCCTTGCTTCTGTATAGACTAGCAAGCAATAAACTGTCAAATTTCATTGAAAGAATTATACGATATTGATGGATTAAAAAAAAAAAACATCTAAAAATCCAAAATTTTTTCCATTTTATTTTTTTTTGCTCCAGAAAAATGCATTTTCAGCGCAATCGGTTGACATTTGTAACGAAATATTCTTGAAGAGATTAAATATAATTTGCCCCCTATCTGTCAAGCCATTAACTGTCTAATTTCATTAAAGAATAGCTACGATGACGCTGAATAAAACCCTCTGAAAAATTCAAAAAAAATTCAGGGCATTCGGTTGACATTTAAAACGAAATATTCTCGGTACTATCAAATATAATCTGTCCCCTATCTGTTAAGCTATCAACTGAAAAAAACTTCTGAAAAATTCCAACATTTTTTCATTTTATTTTCTGCTCCGGAAAAATGAATTTTCAGGGCAATCGGTTGGCATTTGGACAGAAATATTCTCGATACGATCAAATATAATTTTTCCCCTAGCTGTCAAGTCATAAACTGTCAAATTTCACTTAAAGAATGGCTACGATGTCAATGGATTAAAAAACCTCTAAAAATTCAAAAATGTTGCAACTTTATTTCTTGAATAGGGCAATTTTAGAGTTTTCTCGTGACTTTTGTAACGAAATATACGCAAATGTCAAAATAAAATTTTTTTCCTAGCTGTCAAGCAAAGGAAATACCTTAACATAATACGCATCATTATTTATCAACGATGTAGTAACACAACTACCAGGAGGAATTCGAATTGTTGAAAAGAGTGTTAATGTACTTTTATATGCTGATGACCTAGTGCTACTGTCAGAATCACCTGAAAATCTTCAATTGATGATTAACCGCTTAGCCGAATATTGCAGTAAATGGGGGCTCCTTATTAACACCGACAAATCAAAAGTTATGTTGTTCTCTAGATCTAACCGGAACCAAAACACACGTAGTTGGAATTTCAATGGAAACCGATTGGAGATAGTGGACGAGTACAAGTACCTGGGAGTTAAACTAAATAAGACTATTGATTTCTCCAAAGACCTCGATGAGAAAGCCAAATCATCCCAAAGCTTGATTAATTTATCTTGGAAGTCCGTCTTCACAAACGAACACATCATACTTTCTGCTAAGTATAAAATATTTAGTGCTGTTGTTAAATCTACACTCTGCTACGGATCGCAAGTATGGGGAGTTTATGAGCACGTTGTGTTAGAAAAGTTCCATCGAAATTTTTTGAAAAAACTGTTTAACCTTCCGCTAAATACACCAAATTATGCATTATATCTGGAAACGGGTCTTCCTAAACTTTACACAAGTACCCTTAAGTCGCAGGCGGACTACATCGTTAAGGTACTGTCCCTTCCAAACGACCGTTTACCAAAAAAATGGCTCTTTACGAAATGAGGAACAAAGACTGGTGGGTGCTGAAGTGGAAAAGCTTAGGACAAGATTGTGGTGAAGTAGTGACGTTAGATCCTAATCTAAACTAATCTAAAGGAACAGTTTTACCACATCATTCAATCATACGAAAACTCAGCACGTGTTGCGCTCCTAGTAGAGGCTCATAAATCAGAAAGCAGAGTATTATATTCACAACTCAGACATAATTTAATGGAAGCAAACTACTTCAACGATTCAATGAGTTACAGAGAGATATCGTTAATATTTAAAGCCAGATGTGAACTTCTAGCTCTCAATGGGTGTCCGTACAACGGAAGTTTTAATCAATTTTGCACTTTATGTAATTTGAAAGCCAAAGAAGACTGTTTTCATGTCATAAGTATATGCCCAATTTTTACTCCTCAACGACTAACATATTTTGGAAAGGACACGATGACGTTGAAAGAAACAATCTTAGTGCTGAACGAGTCTGACTGGAAAACACTTTACCTTTTTCTGAAAGAAATGTACAAATACAGGATGTTATTAATAACTGAATTCGAATACAAATATTTTATTTTACTTTATCGTTATTATGTAATAAAAAAAAAAACAAATATAAAATTATTGTAAAACGTAAACTTGCCAACCGAGCTGACGGCAATGCCATAGCTTCTATATTCATTAAAACTGTAAATGTAACCAATAATAAGCAATAAAATGAATTACTTACTTACTAATACGCATTTCTGAGAAAAAAGTATATATAGTCGATTGTTTTTATCCGGTATGCATTTAAGAGCACATCCCATTGTCAAGTCAAAAAACCTATGGCTACTAACCATTCGAAAACGAATATTTTTCTGCAACCGAATTAAGCGCCATCTACACATTTCAGCATTTCAAAAATGTATATCCACTTTATGTTCACTCTGATTACTGACGTAAATCATATTAATTTTTCAATTCACTTTATGCATATTGCCTTTTTCCAAAATCACGCCTAATGTTACAAATGCTTGCATTAAGCAGTTCGGAGAATCTGATAGCTTAGTCGAAATCAGGAATTAAAACTATTTCCGAGCTGACTGCTTCGTATTTGTATGCACACAACACACATGTATATTTGTACATTTAAGAAAGTACTGTACATGTCTATACATACTTATCTACTCAATGTTTGATATTTTCGATCATAACTTTTTTTTACGACTTCCTCTGTTAGAATTTGCTGTTGAAAGATAGTAAGACATTTTAACGACGACACACGCCGACGACGACGTCCAAAGAACAATTTGTTGGCACAAAAATCTTTGCAAACGATTAATTAATGCTTCCATCAGCGAGTCGTAATTATCATTCAACATTTATATAATTTTGTATATTTATCAATTCGAACTCAATATCTGCGATGCAATGCTTTCCATCTCATTAAGCTCGAACCTTATCAGTTGTGCTGGCTGCTGCTCTGAGACTGTTTTTGGTTCCATCAAAACAATATCATTCCACATCGCTTAAATAACTTAATAGCCAAATATCGTACCGCATCGCAAAGCATAGCCACCGCGCCGGCAAAAACACATTGCAATCAGCTATTATTCTGGAATTACCGAACTAAATTGAATGCTAATCGACAGAGACAATAGGAAGCCATTTAAAATGGACTCTGGAGTCTGGACCATTAGCTCTCGCCCAAAATACTTCTTCGCCATTTTACTTGATAATAGCAAAAAAATTTATTTCTATCCAAAAAAAAAGGAGAAAAGATAAAAGCAATGAGTTCATTTTTTTTTTATCGTTTCTTTCTGTTGTCTCCTCTGCTGATGCTGATACTGGTGCTGATGTGAATGTGATGTTGTATAGGTTAGTATACAGAGAAAGGATACACATATTCACATATTTTTATGTTTTGCACATCCTGATGTCGTTATAGATTGTCTACCGTTTCAAGTTAACATCGATGTAGTCAACTACGAAATGGTTTACTTTGAGCATCACATCTTCCCTTGTCGCGCTGTTATTTCTGGAAGAAACCAACACAACAAAAAATTGTAATCACCTTGTCTATAAAAGGACTTTTACCGTTTCCATTACCTTAATGTTCAATCACATTGAGGTGTTTGAAAAAAAAAAAAAAATAGATAATAATAATAATTCAATACGAAAATCCATTTCCAATCGTTGGATTCGGCTGTGTACCTAGTATCTTTGTACACATGCTTGCAGATAGAAAAATTTCAATCACTAATGGATAATGGCTGATGTGTGTCTATGTAATCCCGAGTCACAGTCAAATTATTATAGACGTATTAGTCGAGATGTAAAACAGAGGGATTTTGATATCATATTGAATACTTTGCGGGTCAGGGTTGCCATAGCGTGACTTAAGCTGTCATTTAAAAACGAGCAGGATTTTTATGTTAAACGCCATTTAAATACATTGGGGCATATTCATAGTCACTTTTAAACTCCAGTTTATCTTACACCTGGGATTATCCTTTCTAAATAACATTGAATCAACCCCAGTCTAAAATAAACTGGAGTTTAAAAGTGATTATGAATATGCCCCATTGTGAAATTTTTGAAGTCTGTCATAACCTACAATTAAATTGGTTCTTTTTTGAAGTGAAATTGCTGTAGTGGCGAAAGAACTTTATAATTCACTTCAGACTTAAATAAAATTTAAATTCAGATGTACTAAATCGGATTTATTAAATCCGGATTAATTAAACATATGTCCATATTATCCTTGTCCAAAAAGATCTGGATCTGCGTACGTAGGTACAACTGTAACGCCCATATTATTCACTCGCTTAATCTAGATTTAAATTAATTTGAATCTTTCATTTTTTTTTTAAGATTAAATAAATCCGGATTAAATAAATCTGGATTTAAAGTCCATTTAAATATAAAGTGAATAATATGGTCTTTATAATTTCGAATTTCTCTAGTCTTGCCCTTAATATTTGGATGCGGTACCTTATATGAAACTTGGGGTACGTACATAGGTCTCGAAGAGCTAAAAGCTTTGCATTCGCCCACTATATCACGCTTACTTTTCATATGTTTGAATTTTTTCCTTATCCAACGACATTCTTCGAAAATGTAGCTTAATGCCAACAGTGGCAGCACTGATAAATGCAAACTTCTGTTTTTTTTTCTTCGTGTGGTTGAAACAGAACTCCTTTCGTAATGGTAAATCGATTGATACTATCTGCATTTAAGTGGGGGGGAGGGGAGTAAATTAGGGTGTTGGGTAATTTTGAATTCTTCCTTCTTTTCGTTAAAAATTTGGTGTGGTGCGGGATCGGGATCATAAATTTAAATTTGTATATTTTTGTTTTTGTACTTTGACTTTTGTTTGGTGTTAAAATTGTAATATACAGTGATAGTATTATTTTTTTTTGAAATTAACGAGCACCCTTAAAAGTATATTTACCTAAACAAAAAGTCGGAAAATAATTGAAAATACAAATTATTAGGTATTTTCAAAAAAATTACATGCAAGCATCAGCATATTTTACGTGTGTTAATATTACCTACATAACATGCATTTTAAAGATAATTTAAATCAGAAAATATTGCTCTTGAATATTTGTAGGTAGTTGAGAATACTTCTAAAACATTTTGATGAAGTTTTATGATTTCAAAGGTGATGGAAAGTGCATGGAAAGAATATAATTTTGCTAAGGGAAATGTTTTGGTATTAATTTTTACTTTGAGGAAGTTATATTCAAAAAATATAACACAAAGAACAAAATAAAAATGAAGAAAGTTATAAAGAATTTGAGTTTCCTTATCTATTTGTGTTTTTTTTTAATTATTTTTTAATTTCCTAGAAGAATTTCAATATTAAAAGTTTTTTTTTTGTTTGAAAATTAAAATAAATTTACTGCTTTTGGGTTTTTTATTTTTTTTTTTTTGTTCAGAATTTCCAATACAAAAGATTAAAGTTTAATGTTTATTTAGGATCCAATTCGGTGCCATGATGAGTTAAGGTTAAAAAGTCTACCAACAGGAAGTGATTTTCATGCGTTAGATTCCGTTGTTTAAAACTGAAGATAATTAATATTCCTTCAAATTATAGTAATCAATGTTAACGGTACTAATATTGACAAATAAAGGGTTTTCCAATAAGAGGTGTTATTTTGATATTCAAAGAAAAATGGCATTTTTTGAGATAAATGATCGGATGTTTATTTCATTATAAAGAGGAAGGTATGCCGTTAATAATGGAACACAACATCAGCCAAATGGCCGCCACGACCATGCTTACAGGACCATATCCTTTTCCTGAAATTTTCCATAACCAAATCGCAAAGTGGCTGCCCTATGTCCTCGATAGCCTCACGAATTCCATCTTTGAGGTCTTGAATCGACGCTGGGCTGTTGGCGTAGACCTTATCTTTCACTTGGCTCAAAGAAAGAAGTCGCAAGGTGTAAAATCACAATATCTCGGTGGCCAATTGTGATCACCTCTTCGAGAGATAACACGGTCCGGAAACTTTCCCCGTAAAAGATCGATGGTTTCATTGCTTGTGTGGCACGTAGCGCCGTCTTGTTGAAAGCAAACGTTGTCCAGATCAATGACATCCAATTCCGGCCATAAAAAATCATTAATCATCTCTCGATAGCGCAATCCATTGACCGTAACTGTTGCTCCAGCCTCATTTTCGAAAAAGTAAGGTCCAATGACCCCGCCGGACCATAAACCGCACCACGCGTTGAGGATGGAGAGGCGCGTTGAGGATGGAGAGGCTTTTCAACAATAACTCTTGGGTTTTCCGAGCCCCAGAAGCGACAGTTTTGCTTGTTGACGTAGCCTCCGAGGTGGAAATGGGCCTCATCAGTCAAGATGATTTTTCGATGAAGTTCGGGATCATTTTCATACATTTCAAGGACCCAATCAGCAAAGACACGACGTTGTTGATAATCAGCCGGCTTGAGTTCTTGTGTTAACTGAACTTAATAAGCCTTAAGACCCAAGTCTTTATGCAAAATACGGTGTAATGACGTTTGTGGAATGCCTAATTCCAAAGAACGACGAGGAATGGACAAACCTGTGTTTTCTTCAACACTTTGGGCTACAACAGCAATATTCTCAGTTGTTCTTGGGCGACGTGCACGGGTTTTATTCTTCACATCACTAACTTGTCCCAACAGCTCGAATTTGTCCACCAATTTCTGTATTGCGGTCCGACAAGGTGCTTCACGACGACCCAAAAATGTTTTAGTTTTACGAACCGTCTCTGCCAAATTTTCACCATTTTTATAGTGAATTTTAATAATTTCAATGCGTTGTTGAAGCGTGTATCGTTCCATTTTTATTAATGGCGTAGTTTCTACTTGTCGAATGTCAAAAAATGACAGCTTCAAAAGTGACAGCTACCGAAATAGCGGGCTATTCAAAATAACACCTCTTATTGGAAAACCCTTTATAACATCTTTTATCAAATCGTAGGAGTCGGGCTTTAACTGTTTTTATACATAATGGGGCATATTCATAGTCACTTTTAAAATCCAGTTTATCTTAAACATGGGTTTATCCTATCTAAATAACATTTAATAAACCCCAGTCTAAAATGAACTGGAGTTTAAAAGTGACTATGAATATGCCCCAATAATTTTTTTTTCAAAATTTTCCAGACAATAGTAAAAAAAACTAATTTTTACCACGTTTAAAAAAATTCGAATGAGTCATTTTTGAAATATTGAGTTAAAAAAAAAAATCAGTTTAAATCAATTTTAAAGAAAACAATAAATTCCAGCTGAACAAACCTTAAAAAATCAATAACCAGAAAAAGGGTTTTCAAAAAAAAAAATTTTAAATCGAAAAAACACTATAAAATGTTATTTTAACTTTTAAGGACTTGATGTATAAAATTTTTTATCGAAATCGGCCAAGCCATTATCAAAAAAAAGTCGAAAATAAAAAATAAACGGTTCTATGACAGGTCCCGTTACTACCAGTTATTGTTAAAAAACCAAAACGCTAACAATATTTTATATCAAAATATTTATAGCCGTTAATTCATTTTTTTTTCATATGAGTTGTATGGCAAGTACCGATATATTTAGAGCTTAAATAAAATTTTCATTTCCCCTCTTGGGGGATCACTAAGTATCCTTAAGTTACAAATTTGAAGGAAATCGCTACAGTGGTTTAGGCTGTAGGGCAAGGTACAGATAGACATACAGACATACATAATGAGAGAGACAGACAAACATACACACAACATTGCGGGATACAAAAATAGTGGAACAAGGTAACTGCCTTGAGGTGCACCAGATACTTAATTTATTAACCAAGATTTTTTTTTTTTTTTAAATTCGATCGGATCTATTGAAAAAAAGTTGAGAGGAAACCTTGAGATGATTGAGATATAACACCATATGACGACTTGTCTAAGGATTTCTTGAGTTTTGTACGTATATAAAGGGTGTTTTTTTTAGACGTGTGGTTTTCAAAAAAAAAATAAAACGCATATAATTTAATGTTATGGCCAAGAATTTAGCTTTTTATTGTAAAGATAAGGGTTTGAATTATGTTTTAAAAATGATTTCGGGCAATTGGCTGGCTCGAATAAATTCCAGCCGAGAGGCCCAATTTTCGAAAGCTCCAATTGTTGCACGCGATGGCGGATCGACTAATTCGGGTCTTCTTCGATACTCTGCTCCACAGCAGCAATAGCGTCTTCGGTGCGCACGGTCCGGCGTCTCTGAGGATGCGCATTATCCACTAGACATGGTTGCTCGAATTTATGCGACCGAATATTGGACGCGAACCGAACCATTAGCTCGGTAATAAATTTGCACGATTTGCAAACGTTGTTCAGGAGTAAGTCTCTTAATTATAAAATGGCAAACCAAAGTGAGCATAAATCAAGTGACAGCTGTCAAAAAGACCAACTCCGAAAAAAGTATTGCCAGATAGAAAACCACACATCTAAAAAAAACACCCTTTTATATGTAGATAGTCAACTTGTTAGCCATGTTCAAAAGTTTTCTTTTGTAAGCAACGTGAAATCTAGAAGATTAGTTACAGTAAGTTTGCTGTTCAATTACAAAAAAGGTGAAATAAATACTCTTCCATAGAGGCAACCTCATGAAAGTTTATTTATCTTGTTGTGGATTGGAATAATATGAATCAGTTTTACCAAATTTTAGGGAAGAGTGCGTGTAAACAAGATTGAGTTTTAGCAACTTTCATAAATGCCCGGAATAAGTTTTCACTGCGAGTACATTTCAAATGTCAAAAAACGCTTCACACAAATTTTTGTTTAGATTTTATTTTTTCAAAAAACAAACTCTTTACGTTTCATCCTTACTGTTTAATCTGTAAAAGAGGATATTCACTTGTCAATATATATACCCAAAGCTATATATAAAAGTGAGTGCAGATTTGTTCATATTCTGAAAACTACATATACACAAACAAAATAAAATTGAAATAATTACATAGATACAAGTTTATCTGGAATTAGAGTTATAATTAAGTAATTAATGCTTTTTGCGTTAAAAGAACTCCGAAGTTAGTAGCTAGTAGAAATGGATGTTGCAAAAAGGATTTAAATTTTATTCCATGATTATTTATAGTGCATGATGAGATTAAATTTTACTTACTCTCAATTAATTGAGTTTACCTTTCTAGTTAATATGTTTGATGATTAAAAGTTTTTGCTTTCGAATTTTTTGAAAGTTAAGTTATAATCATGTCATGATACACTTATACTTTAAACTTTTCCTTCACTCAAAGGGACTTTGAATAAAAATTTTTGAATTTAACTTTGAATTTAACTTGAAAGGACTTTATCTAAGGATTTAAATTAAAACCATCTTGATCTAAGGTGGAAAAGAAATACAAATACCCACCATAAATTAAAAAAAAAATTATTTAAAAATACACTTCAATTTCCAGTGTAAACTGTTATACTGCAATCACCGAGTAAGTATGCAGTGCAGTCAACGAATCCATTTTGATTCGTATTATTTTCTCTGAAAATGACAGTTGTTGACAACAACGACAAGCAGTCAAATGTGACAGTTTGTAATTTCAATTTTTTTTCAATTTTGAATTATGCATCTGGTGTTGCTGAAACGGTGGAAAAACAAAAAAAATGTGTATTCCATTTTTTTTGCGATTTTAAACAAATAAATTTATTAAATTTAGGTTTAATGCCAGTCTAAAAGAAAAAAAATATTTTGATATTTTACTATGTTCTTTGACTTGAAACAAATTACCTTACGTTTGGTTGTTTTTTTTTTGGCTGGATTCGGAAGAGACAAATCGCCACCGTTCCGTTCCGCGCCGCCGCCGCCCCACTGTATTCCAAAATGACTTTTTTGGTTGCAAAAATCATTACTTTTGAACGCATAAAGATATCCCTACAATTTTGTTTCTTCTTAAAGGAAATTTCCAAGGCTATAACATGAGTGGATTTTGAAAAAATATCTTCACAGGGTGTTTCTTCATCAAAGGCTGAAGTAAGATTTTCTTAAAAAAAGGAATTAACAGAGAAAGACACTAAAGGAAAACTATAAAAATAGTTAAAATTTTTGGAATCTTTTAAAAAAAAGCCTGCAACTATTTAATTGTTCACAAGGTGTTAGAAAATATTTTGTTTTACAACACTGGATGCATCAAGTTAACGAACCAATTTTTGAAGATTTAAGCAAATATTAGAACAATATTTTTTTTTTCATTTTGTGGCTCATCGACATATCCTATAAACTGTTTCAGTGACCAATTTTTTTTAAAACAGTGTGATAAAAAACTAAACGGACCGAAATTTTAAGAAATACATTTTTTTAGGAAATAAAATAGAATACAAAATGCGACTTTTTTAAAATTAATTTTAGATTTTAATTTTCAGAAAAAAAAATCATTTGCATCATCATTTATTATAAATATTTTCAAGAATTATTTTACCTGTTAACTATAATGTACATTGCACATAACCTCTTTTTTTGGAGTACCTATTGATAAAAACTTAACACTTTTTGCTACCTGTTTTGTTGGACCATAATAATAATAATCCACAGTTAAATATTTCTTTCAACATTTTATGGAGCAGGCAAAACTCTAAATTTCACTTTTCTGGTATTGATAAGGCACTAAAAAAAATTAATCTCCTACTTTTTGCAGGTTATAAAAAAATAAAAAGGTTTAAGGATAACAGTTATCTTTCTTGTCTAGGTCCATTCGTGTATTTACCTACTTTTGTTTCAAAAACTCTTAATTTAAGAAGAATTTATTCAAAAAGGGGCGTAAAAGTGCGCGGATTACAAAAATTGAATATTCAATATAACAATCAGTAGTTTGCTTAAAGATTTTAAGTCCATTTGTTTTTTTAACAATTGCCATTTAAATAAAAAGGGGCGTAGAAGTGAGCGTATTTTTGTACGATTAAGATTTAAAAAAAAAAACGTTTTCTAACTGAAGTAAGAAGAGAATTTCAAGTTCTCAGCTCTTTTGATTAAGTAAATTTGCTTTTAAGACCAAAATGTTAGCACCGAAAACATGTTTTTTTTTTTAAACAAATGAAATTTTCTCAAAACATTGCAAAAAGTTGCAGCTGAAATTTTGCATATGGCTTAACAAATAGTTGGGCTAAAATATTCTGCTAATTTTTCAGCGGCAATTAGCGAGTTTTTTTTTTTGTAGCTCTATGCAAACCTCAAAAACTCATGAAAAAAGTTTTTTTTTTATTTTATTTATAAAAAAATATTGAATTTTTTTTTAAATTGTAATTTACTTAAAAATAAATAAACCGCGCTCCACTAAAGGAAACTAAGATTTTTCATAAAATATACCATCATTGCAATAAAGAAAATAAATAATTTCGTTTTTTGTCATTTTTTTACTCTAAAACCAAATTGCCCAACTTTGAAAAGCTATATAAATCAAACTATTTACCAGAAAATTATTTTTTTGTTAAGTGCTTTTGAAGCCCTGTTTATATACATATCTATTAAAAAAAAAAAAAAAAAAAACATAAAAAAAACATCGGATTTTGTATTTTTGCCGCGACTTTTATCTTTTTGGACCACAGTGCGCCGTAAAGTTCAAAATTCAACAGCTCCAAGTAAAGTAATAAATAAATGTTGATTTTAATTTCTTCAACAGAAGTGATTTATGGGCAAAGTTAATTTCATAGTAAGCCTAGGGTTCATAGATTTCCATATCAGATTTTAAATAAGTAGTGAAATTTTGTAAATCAATTTCCTCACAAAAAAAAAAATAAATATATTTTGAAGCCATTAATTTTTTTTTTTTCAATTTGCATCCTTCTTCCTAGAAAAACAAAAATAAAAACAATTCAAAATAATGTTTACCAGAAGTGCAAAGGGCGTAAAATAATGGTTGTTTTATTCCCTTGAGCTCGTTGACATTTAAGAATAATTGATTGAGTTAATAAAAAGTTATGTGTTCACATTTGTATGTATATTCTCGAAACGTCCAAAAAACAAAGTACAGGTAGGTTATATCAATCTCAAATGTGGTTGTGGCTATACATCCTAAAAAATAAAACGTGGGATCCTTACCACATGTTATTATAATATATAGTAGGCGTTAAACAAAACAAAGTAAACAGGGTGTGTTTTTATTCCTTTTTTTTTTTAAATAAAATTTATTATTTTGTCAACATGAAAATAAAACCAACATTTTGTGAAGACTTTTCTTTTTACGTGATGTATGCGACGTTAAGCAAATTAAACTTTTCAAGTCTATTCTCAAAAAATTTGGGGAAATGATTGGGCCACCCATGGATTTTTAATCATTTCTACTTTCTCTGATACTTATTTGAAATACGGACAAATACACGTATAGTCCGAAGAGTTATGTTGGATTTTGGAAATTTTGTTTAATTACTATCGATGTTTACTTGTACTAATACATTTTTAACTGTATAAGCGTTGCGGTAGCAGCCATATTGAACAAAATAGAAATGTCCATTATTTAAGAGTATTATAGCGAGATTTTTTTTGGAGAAGAACAGGGCAATCGATATTCGATCTTAAAGCTATTCCTTAAAACTATTACAAAAGACGATCACCTCTTATGAAGTTTTACCTGTCAATAAGCTTAAAATTTTATTAAACATCTAATTCAATTAAATCTCGAATCTCACTTAAAAAAAACTTACGTATATTATTGCGGAGCAGATTAAATTCTTTTCGAAGATGCGGTGAATTTTGGGATCATTCTTATGTAGGAATTATTTTAAGATTATTTATTTTGTCATCGTGAAAACGCAGAGGCCTACTTGACTTGAAAAGAAAAAAAAATATACACGACTGGGTCGCATGAACTTGCTCTTATGCGTGATCACAATGCTGTTTTAAAGTCTGAATTAAACTGGCTATGGGGAGCCTGTATTTTATTTATTTGTCAAAATCATAGCTTAGTTGAAGGTGTACAGTTAACTAAAATATTAGTATCCAAAAATTAACAGTATTAAAGCACCGTGTATGCAACAAATTTTGTTATTTAAACCGGAAAATTATTTAAAATCAGCAAAATTAGAAGTAAATTGATTAAAATACTTTCGAAACTGTTTTCAACCCAACGCGATGTACACCATCTGGCATTTTGGGAAAATTGTTTTAAAAAACGTTGGACTCATTTTAAAATTAATTAATTTTTTATATAAAATTCTGTATCTAAACATTTTTAAGAAAAACAAAAAAAACATGGTACGTCAATTTTAAGTATTTATCAATGTTGAGTTAAAAATTGAATTTCACAAAAAAATATTCAACCCGTTTTCGAAATATCGAATGATTTTGATATTTTTCTTAAAATCCAAAAACATTTTTTGAAAATTTTGATGTGCAGCATTATTTTATTTTATTACAAGCTACTGTAAAGTCGAAAATAAAAAAAAAAAGTACACAAAATTTCTTTATCAAAATCGTAGGAGTCGTTTTTGAGCAAAAGAATATATTTTTCTCAACGGTTTTCAAATATTTGCATGGTAGGTACCGTTAGTTTTGGTTATAAAAATAATTTTTGTTTAAAATCTTCTATAGACTATGTTAAGAAAATGCTTTTTGCCAAGTTTAAGAAAAAACGATTGAGTCGTTTTTGAATTATGTATTAAGTATTGAAAAAAAAAAACATTTATACACATAATGTATGTACAGATAAAAGGTGTTTTTTTTTAAGAGGTATAGAACTTTAAGTTGGCAACACTATTTTAACTGGCGGCCATTTTGTCAGCTGTCAAGTGATTTACTTTTAGTTCGATTTGGCATTTCAACATGAATAGACTGACGCCTGAAAAACGCTTCCAAATTGTGCCCAAAATAAGATTGCCGTTGATCCCAATTTTCATAAGATCCCAATTTTGTTGAGCGATGAAGCTCATTTTTGGTTGAATGGATACGTCAATAAATAAAACTGCCGTATGTGGAGTGATGACAATCCACAAGTGTATGTTGAGACATCATTACATCCACAAAACTGGCTGTTTGGCGATGCTGGCCAGAACGTTACAGTCAATGTTGACCGCTATAGAGCCCTGATTACTTTTTCGTACAACAACCATGATGTGCAGGAGCTGTGGTTTCAACAAGATGGCGCAACGTGTCACACAGCTCGTGCCACAGTTGATTTATTGAAGGAAACGTTTGGTAACCACATAGTTTCACGTTACGGACCCGTGAATTGGCCTCCAAGATCGTGCAATTTAACGTCGCTTGACTATTTTCAGTGGGGATATGTTAAGTCGCTAGTCTACGCCGATAAGTCCGAAACGATTGACCACAATATTCGCCGCGTTATTACCGATATACGGCCACAAATGTTGGAAAAAGTCTTCGAAAATTGGACCTCCAGATTAGACTACGCCCGAGTCAGCCATAGCAGTCATATGCCAGAAATCATATTTGAATTAAAATGCCGAAAAATTATCTTTCGAATAAAGTAAATTTCATGTTAATTTAAAAAAAATCATCTTTGTTTTATTCCATTTCAAAGTTCTATACCTCAAAAAAAAAAAAACACCCTCTATGTACTTTTTTGAAAATGTTGGTGGGTACCTTCATAATATCTATCATTAAGAATACTGTATATCAATCATTCTTCATACAAAAATTGGTCAAAATCAATTAAGTCGCTTTCTGAACCATTTTTATTTTACTAAACGGCAGCTTATAACTAATTAAATGTACAGAATTGAATAAAAAATAAGTGGAGCCGATTTTGAGAAAAATAAATTTTGTATGACAGGTACAGTTATCTTTGGCCCTCAAAAAAAATCGATTTTTTTTTACGAGTCCATAACTTGCCATAAAGTACCATTTTATCACAAGTAATAAAAGATAATTATCAAAAACCAATTTTGATAACGTATTTTCCCAAAAACAGCACCACATTTTGAACCTTGTTTCATTTTACAAACTGTTTATAATGTGCCTGATTATTATTGATTATTATAGTCAGTTCTGCCATAATTATACGTGAAAATAGAAATATAGAAATATTCAATTCAAAATTGTTTGGCTGCTTGTTTGCATAAGCTGCTGATGAAAATTATAATAAATATTTATTGTCGTTACTACTCACTGATGTACCCGAAATATTCAGGGCCGGATTAGTTGTAAGGCAACGGAGGGAATGGATTTTAAATCATTTCAAAAATTCTCAAATGCAGAGCCTGTGGTAGACAACGGAAAGACTCAAGAGAATGGAGTTTCAAAATTTGCTCTTGAAATATATCAAACAGAAAATGGATGACTAAATGGAAAGAACATAAGAATGACCTCTTCAAAGACCGTTTAGCTAAGGGTTTTAAGCTTTACTCGGACACTTCCATTACAGATAGCTTAGGCCCTTGACTTATCAAAAGAAATATGTACCATGATAGCTTTGAAAAATTCAAACTTATAACGAGTTACTAATCCACTTTTTGCAGCAATTGACTCCGTGTCAGTAATAACGCGCCGAATATTCTCTCCCAAGGCATCAATTATCTCGGTCTTATCTGCGTAGACAAGCGACTTCACATAACCCCACAAAAAATAGTCCAGCGGTGTAAAATCGCACGATCTTGGAGGCCACGCCACAGGCCCACGACGCGAGATAATGCGCTCACCAAAAGTTTCCTTCAATAAATTGATTGTTTCGTTGGCTGTATGGCATATAGCGCCGTCTTGTAGAAACCAAAGGTCGTCCACATCAACATCCTCCAATTCAGGCACGAAAAAGTCATTAATCATGACTCTATAGCGTTCCCCATTGACTGCAACATTACGGCCGGCTTCATTTTTGAAGAAATATGGACCAAACAATGACTTTTTGAGGATGTAACGGCGAGCGTCTCAACAATGGCTTGTGGATTATGATCACTCAAAATACGACAATTTTGCTTATTGACGTACCCATTCAACCAAAAATGAGCTTCATCGCTAAATAAAATTTGCTCATGAAAACTGGGATCAACGGCAATCTTGTTTTGGGCCCATTTGGGCACTATTTGCAAACGTTGTTCAGGACTTAGTCTATTCATTATGAAATGGCAAATTAAACTGAGCATAAATCAAGTGACAGTTGTCAAAAAGACCAACTCCGAAAAAAGTATTGCAAGCTTGAAAACCACACGTTTAAAAAAAAAACACCCTGCACTTGCCGATATCTCTGATACTTCAAAGATTGATAGTGTTTCAGGAAGTGTGCTTCTTAAAAAATGGTATACGAATAAAGAGAAACAAGAACTAAAAAAGGGCCCCCTTAGAGCCCTGTTATCCCAGGACTCCTTTTTTGTTTGTTAGTCCGATCCTGGCCACCTCATTGTCCTGTCATCTGTTATTCAAATAATGTGCTCAAAAACGCAATGCATGTCCTGAATTAGATGTTTTTGTTATTTAATTTAATTCATCCATAGAGGGAGAGAGAGAGAGAATGACTTTTAAAATATTGAAGTAAAAGATATTAATCATACTGAATAACATTTATGCCCCTGACAAACTATTTACCCTAATTTTATTTTTCCCAAAAAAATAAAATAAACAAAATACAATTATTACGGTGCATATTAGGATATTCCAAGGGTTTGAAGTGTCATGATTCATGTCATTTGTCTCTGAGGCTAAAACAAGAATAAATATTAGCTTTTGAGCACGTTATTCGGAAGTGGAGGTTCTATTTATTCGTGCTGTGTGAGCCATGTGTATAGTAGGTACATATATACCCTCGAATTAGGGAAGTAGTAATTGTTGTTTGCACAGATTATTATAATACATATGAGGGTGATACAATATAAAAACATATAATTTAGATCAGGTTTAAAAATAGCTTGTCATTATTTTGTATTACAAAAAAATACGAATCAATCAGATAAAGTAAAGGTATAAGAACATAATAGTGTGACCATACTCGTTAGGATATATGTATATGGTCCGCCAAATAACTTTTTTTTTTTTTGAAAATGGCGCAAAACATCGAGTGTAGCTTCGGCTGTGTGGTACGTAGCGCCGTCCTGTTGATACCAAATGTTGGCAATATCCTCCTCTTCAATTTTTGTGAACAAAAATTAGTTCAACATGGCCCGATAACGATTGCCATTGACTGTAACGGCCACTCCTTGCTCATTTTCGAAAAATGGCCCAATTATGCTTCTGGACCAAAATCCGCACCAAACAGTGACTCGTTTTGGTTGTATCGGCTTTTCAATGTATGCGTGCGGGTTTTCTGTGCCCCAAATGCGACAATTTTGCTTGTTTACTACCCGCCAAGATCAAAATGAGCTTCATCTGAAAAGATGATTTTTTTTTTGGCAAAATCGGCATCTTCTCTAGGTCGATCGCAGGCCCACTTAGCGAAGCGTATACACAACTAAATTCGTTCAGCGGTAGGATAAAACTAATTATCTGTCAAATCAGACATGAGCTAAGTGTTACCATTCACGAAATAAGCACTATTTGAAAAAAAACGTTAGATGGCGGACCCTTTAAAAGGTGTTTTTTTTTAGACGTGTGGTTTTCAATCTGGCAAATCTTTTTGCAGAGTTGGTCTTTCTGACAGCTGTCACTTGATTTATGCTCAGATTGCTTTGCCATTTTATAAAAAATAGACTTACTCCTGAACAACGTTTGCAAATCGTGCAAATTTATTACCAAAATAATGGTTCGGTTTGCTCATCGCATAAATTCGAGCAACCATGGATCGGTTTTGCACCACGTTTACTACGTAGTGGATAATGCGCATCCTCAGAGACGCCGTACAGTGCGCACCGAAGACGATATTGCTGCTGTGGAGCAGAGTATCGAAGAAGACTCGAATCAGTACATCCGGCATCGCGCGAAACAATTGGAGCTGTCGAAAATTGGCCCCCTCAGCTGGAATTTATTCGAGCCAGCCGCGGCGGCCACTTGTTCAAAATCATTTTTAAAACATAATGACAAACCCTTATCTTTATAATAAAGATAAATTCTTGGCCATAACATTAAACTATATGCGTTTTATTTCTTCTTGGAAACCACACGTTTAACAAAAACATCCTTTAGTTTTGTTTTACATTTTTTGAGTAACTAAGTAATAATCAACACAAAGATAAAAGATTTTTATGATTTCTAAGGCCGACGGCCATAACATCCTTTGAAAAAGTCTTTTGTACCAGTCTAATTTAAAACTAGAAACATTTCATTCAATCATAAATATAAATAAGTGTTTCTTCTTTAGGAAAAGTTCCAACAGTGGGACACTTTGTTTCAAAATAATAATCAAAAAATTTCTGAAAATGCATATTTCGAAGTTTAATCTTGCAAAATTAAATGAAATTTATTTTTTACAAAAGGAAACTTTTATGGCATCAGTATTCAATGAAAGAAATAAATGGAAAAATCAGTGACTCACTGTAATGGACACTAAAATAAGATCTAAAATTATATGCAATAATTAATTTTTTTTGAAAAAAAAAAATCACATTTAAACTAATATCAAGGCAAAGTAAAATAATAAATTTGTTCAAACATATTTCCTTGGCGTTGTTGCCATAATGTATCACTGATGTTAGAACTGTACCACTGTTGCAACCTTTTTCCATATCTACTTATAATGTTCTGTATAGATTTCTTGATTTTTATATACTGACTTCAAAGCCTCTTTAAAATTAATTTTTAATGAGCACCATCAATTATTATAATTTCCCAAGAACAAGTCGAAGTTTTTCTTTCACAATCTTACCTTTATCCTAAAAGTAGTCTTTAGCACCCTCGTCTTTCTGTTGAACTTGGTTCTTCTTCCTGCAAAATACAAACAACATAAAACAAGAGTATTAGAAAAATATGCTCGAATGGAATTGAATAGAAATAATATGCATAAATCATCAACAGTCAAAGGAAGTAGAATCAACCACAAGAATAATTATAAACCCTTTGCCTTTACGACCATACTACAGACACAAACTACCATAAGCTGACTTAACAGAAGAACAAAAAACCAAAAATAAATAAATAAAGCTACCTATAATAGAGACGACAAGGAAACTCGTTTAATATTTTTGGAACCTAATACCCGCACCGACTTCCTTGACTCTAATAATAAAGTATACCAAAACCAATACCGCATCAACGTCGTCGTCGTCCTTTTCGGTTGAGGTAGTCACGAAGATATACATAATATCTTTTATTCTATCATCGAAGATAAGTATCAGATACAGATTATCAGAGACTTTTGAATAATTTATTGGATTTGCATCGAGAAGAGCTTGTGCTGTGGTTGGTTATCTAAAGATGAAGACAACCAAGCATATCGAAAGTATCAGTTTGCAACGCAAGGTTGAGTTGTGCTGCTGCTGGATGGTTAGATGGTATACTGCTATAGTTTGCTTCCCACTCAACCTCGATAATTATTTTTTATGTTGGTTGGTTGACCTTAGTCGATGATGGTGAAGTTATAGATTCTTCGATTACTATTTTGATCATAATCCACTTTTTCTTCGTCGTAATCGATACATTTGCATTTGCTTCGTTATGGTTGTTTGTCGTGGTCGTCATTGTGGCGGGCAGTTAGTCGGTTAGGAATGCATGGAGAATTGTTATCTTGGAGTGAGATATCGCTTACGGAAAATTAAACTAGATAGAATTTTGAAGGCCACATCATTGCAGCATTGAAAGAGGGTTATGTTTTTCAAATTTAAATAGTATTTACTATCATATTATATGCATAAATTAAAAGTAAATGCTCAAAAAAAGTGGGTATTTAGTTAGAGAAATTGTATTTACTTAAGGAAATAGTATTAACTATGGCTATAGCTATAATAAATACTTCTAATGGTATGCATAATAACTAGTGCATTCTAGTATTTTCTGCAAACTATTCAAGTTTGTAAAACAACAACTTGAGCATTTGCTAGTAAGTGGGAAGGTAGAAATGGCGGCGTAGCTCAGTGACCCAATTAGAGCTGGAGTGCGCCGTTTTGATACCATAACTCATATTGACCTGTGGTGATTTTATTAAAAGGATTTGTGGATATACCTTTTTACAAATCTAAAAGGGGTACATCCTTGGAAAACCTAAGTCCGCTTTCGCGTGGCCTAAAGGAGTCCTGCGGATACAGTAAAGGAGTTTAAACTGATGTTTGTCCTAGATCCACTTCGTCGCGTTCAGAAAAGAGATCAAATCTTTGATCTTCATCTTAGAAAGCTCGTCGAGGTTGTCAAGAAAAGCCCTACCAAATGATTGTACTCTCATTCTGACCAGAGCGGGGCTTTTACAGACGAAATGAACGACTGTTTCCTTTTCGTGGTGGTCCTCACAATTATGACATTGAGTATTATCAGGAATTCCCAGATTCGTAGCATGCTTTTCGATTGGCCAGTGACCAGAACAGGTCGTAACGACCTTGGATTTGTCTCGCCGGGGGTTAAGTATCAAGTCAGCTGTTCGGGATTTGCTAGTTAATAATTTTGATTCCTTTTTGACATAACCCCACAGAAAATAGTCAAGCGGCGTTAAATCGCTCCTGATACACATCATGGTTGTTCAATTGATGAAAGAAAAAGTCAGTAATCATGGCTCTGCAGCGGTCACCATTGACTGTAACGTTCTGGGCAGCATCGTTTTTAAAGAAGAACGGACCAATTATTCGACCAAACCATAAAGCCATACACCAAGCAGCCAGTTTTGTGGATGTAATGATGTCTCAACATACACTTGTGGATTGTCATCACTCCACATACGGCATTTTTGTTTATTGACGTATCCATTCAACCAAAAGTGAGCTTCATCGCTAAACAAAATTGGGATCTTATGAAAATTGGGATCAACGTCAATCTTGTTTTGGGACCATTTGGGAACAATTTGAAAGCATTCTCCAGGCGTCAGTCTATTCATGTTGATTATGATTATTTCAAAATTAAAACAAGAAAAAGTGTTTGTTGATCCCAAATGAACAACATTTAAGCAGTAATACGCCTTTGGGTAAAAAGATAAGTTCGGTTATATACACTTCCTTATGATCGAATTCAAAGATTAAACCAGCTAAGCATATATTTTGCTATTTATGCATATAAAACAATACCCACCCACCTACTGACACACCTACTTTTTTAGGAAACATGTTAAGACAGATATTAAGAACCACCAACCACACCCCACCCCCCCCCCCCCTCCCCACCCAAAAAAAAAAGAAAACTATAAACACGACCATCATTTGATATATTGCTGTACTGACTTCGTTATCATGCCGAAGATTATTATCAAACCCTAACGAAGGCGATGTAATTAAACACGTCCCTCAAAATTCGCCTGCTCTTACATACATACATATACATATATTGGTCCTTATTTTGGCCAGAACTATAGGAGTATAGAAGCAGCGCGCAAGGAGAAATATATATGAACAACAAAACTCATTTAACTTTTACATTTAATTATTATCACTCTGTGGCATCTGGACTTGTCGGGTTCCACACCAACCGACCGACCTCTTCTTCGTTTTGCCGCCCTCTACCTTCTCCACTTCTTCACTAAGTATTACAATCCTTTGAGAATCTAATTTGTTTCTAATGACATACATTCTCCATGGGATTCTCAAGGAGCGCTATAGCTAGCTCTTCGCTCTTTATCAAAAAAGGGTGTTGCCAAAGTTCATATAGAAACCGTTTGAGTAGAAACTCGTGCATCTACGAGTATGTAGGTATAGTAAGTATATATATTATAAAGGATACCTAATACGTAATCTATTCCTACTCGATGATTCTAAATCCAGATACAACATCATACATATGCTTACCAACAGTGGTATGAAAAAAAAATACGTTGTCGAAATAATTTTTAGGGAGATTTGTCTAAAAATGGGAGGCTGTGGTGTGTGATATTTTGTCTGTTGGACTTACACGGCGATGGTTAATTCACCACTTTGATTTTTTTTAATTTTTAGGAGAAATAAAGTGATAGAGTAAAAGCTTTGTGGGCTTACAGGAAAAAGTAACATTTTTCCGTCAATTTTCTTCTCACTTCCTTGTCTAGCCATATCGAGGTTAAAATAAAAAAAATATCGAAATATTCAAAATTATGAGTTTGAAACTTAATTTTTCAAAAACTATTGGCTAAAACAACATTATTTAAAATGAAAATAAAAGAAGAGATTTCTGGCTTTATAAACAAGGTATGTATATCACGGCATTGTGAGTGTAATCGTTGTTTTTAAATCACTTTTTTCCTGTTTTAAGAATTTTTTTTTAGAAAATTGCCCATCCCGGCTAAACGGGACCCAACCTACACGCTCTAGCTTTTTGTCACACCTTATACGAATCACCCTATATACAATGAAGTATGTAAAAGGTGTTTTTTTTAGACGTGTGGTTTTCAATCTGGCAATCCTTTTTCGGAGTTGTTCTTTTTGACAGCTGTCACTTGATTTATGCTCAGTTTGAATAATGCGCATCCTCGGTTTCGCACCACGTTTACTCTAGTGGATAATACTCATCCTCAGAGACCGCGTACAGTGCGCACCGAAGACACTATATTGCTGCTGTGGAGCAGAGTATCGAAGAAGACCCGAATTAGTCCATCCGCCATTGCGTGCAACAATTGAAGCTGTCGAAAATTGTTCCTCTCGGCTGGAATTTATTCGAGCCAGCCGCGGCGGCCACTTGCCCCGAAATCATTTTTAAAACATAATGGCAAACCCTTATCTTTATAATAAAGCTAAATTCTTGGCCATAACATGAAATTATATGCGTTTTATTTCTTTTTGAAAACCACACGTCTAAAAAAAACACCCTTTAGTAAGACACGATGCAACTCTTACCGGGCCGACGCTTCGATCCACAACACAACCCACGATAGTAGAAAGGTTCCGAACTATGGAAGGTTTGAAGTCTACCAAAAACATTCCTATAAATTTAAAAAAAAAAACGTCCAAAAACTGAAGAGACATTTTTGTCTCCACCTCACTGTGTTAATAGCTACCTAGTTACTGCGGATAAATTGAAAATTAATAGATTCATCCTTGTGAACTATATAATCATTTTCTTCAATCATCGAACATGTTGAGTGGATCTTCTCATTTGGCGACGTCATATCTTTGCCGCGCTATATCTTGCCAAGTTTATAAGATCCCATGGAGGTTCATCTAGCTACAAGTATCTTAAGCATATATAGACGAAATAATACGCCCGAATGAAATTGAATTATTTTCTCATCAACGAAATGACCCTGATCATATAGGAAACTGATGATGAGGCACTACACCCAGTAGAGGGAGCAATTTAACTATAATTATAAGGACACAGATAGGAAATTACATGGCCAAATGCGACGAATAGCAATTAGGTATTGACACATATAAATAAAAATCAAATTTCTAAACAAATATTTATTGAAGCTCATTAACACATATTGGCTGGTTTTGGATTTCGGTTGACAGGCCCCCCTCAGAAGTTCATACATGACCGATAAGGAGGGGATGATGATAAGATAGTATCTTTGGTAGTTTGAACATCCTTCTGGAATACTAATTGAAAAATATCCTTCACCCAACTCATATAGGTCATCAGACCATAACGTCTTCGTCGGATGGTCATCATGTCGGGTGTCTATTGTCGACCAATTAAAAACATTCTAAATATGCGATGTGGGGAAGTTACTATGATTTTGACATTGGAAGAGATAGGCACTATTTTGCGAACATTATTAGTATGCTAGAGACGAGCCTTCTTTCACAAAGAAGTTCTCTTGTTACTGAGCGTGTTTGTCTTGAGTGCGGTATTATTTTCTTCAAGGTTTAAGTACTAAGCTACAACAGATGCTAAAGCGCTTAGACTGGGTCTGGATGTCTGTAGACATCAGCGAGCTCGAGATAGCGGAGATGCACGAAAGCTGTTGTGTCCCAGGAAGAGAACTTTAATGGGTTGGGAGAAGTTAGTTTGCAAAAATTCTATTTTTATGGTTGATGAACCGAAAAGTGTTCTGTTTTAGGTTTTCGTCAAAAGGTACATAAGGACCTAGAAAGGCATAGTTACGGGAGTTAAGTGGCAAAAACGGGCAAAAGAAAACTTCACCAGCTCTATTTTACTAGTTTTTCGTGTATAACTTTTAAACGGTAAGTTTTGCACTTAAAAGGACTCTTCTCAAAATTTGTACACTATGTTATCGTCTAAAAGAATACATAAACATTTTTTTTCTCACAATATTCATTTTAAAAATATCATATTTTTTTATAAAAAAAATGTTAAAAAAATAAAAAAAAATACCCGTTTTTTGTTCTATACTCCTAAATGTCGAAGTTGTCGAATTGTAGTTTATGCTCATTTTAAAGGCAATGATATTTACTACAAAAAATATTTCAATAATTTTTTCCATACGAGTCATCAGTAACAAGATGTTGCAACTTTAAAATATGGTCCATATTCGAAAATTAGTCTAAAGGGTGTTTTTGTTCGACGTGTGGGTTTCAACAAGAAATAAAGAGCATATTATTTAATGCTATGGCCAAGAATTTAGCTTTATTATAAAGATAAGGGTTTGTCATTATGTTTTAAAAATGATTTCGGGAAAGTGGTTGCCACGGCTAGCTCGAATAAACTCCAGCCGAGAGGCAGAATTTTCGACAGCTGAAATTGTTGCGCGCGATGGCGGATGGACTCATTCGGGTCTTCTTCGATACTCTGCTCCACAGCAGCAATAGCGTCTTCAGTGGGCACTGTACGGCGTCTCTGATGATGCGCATTATCCACTAGAGTAAACGTGGTGCGAAACCGATCCATGGTTGATCGAATTTATGCGATTTTGCGATTATGTCGACCGAATATTGGACGCAGCGCGAGATGCGTCGCACGAACCGAATCATTATGTTGGTAATAATTTTGCACAATTTGCAAACGTTCTTCAGGAGTAAGTCTATTCATTATGAAATGGCTAACCAAACTGAGCATAAATCAAGTGACAGCTGTCAAAAAGACCAACTCTGAAAAAAGTATTGACATATTTAAAACCACACGTCTTAAAAATACACCCTTTAGTATAAATGTACAAAAACAAGGCCAGTTTGCTGGATAAAATCCAAGTGAAGATTTTTAAACACAATTATTACTTACATTTGTATGATTATTAACAAATACTGTCTAATAAGTTCATTATCCAATCGTGTGTACGTTATAAGTTATTCAAGGTCAAATGTCGAAAATATCAGTTTCTTTCGTAAAATTTGTCCATTTTAAACCATTCTTGAAGTTACAATATCTTTTAACTGATGTTGCGTATGGAAAAAAGTATGATAATATCTTTCGGAGGAAATATTATAATCTATAAAGTGATTATAAATTATTTGTCAACAACTTCGCCTTTCATGAGTTAGGAGCAAAAAACGGGTAATTGTGAATTTCATCAAAAGTTGCGAAACGTGACAATATTTGAATTTAAAATACTCGATGAGGAAATTTAGTCGTAGGAATCGACATTTGAAAATAGAAAGGTGTTTCTTAGCTGTATATGGATCTATGAAAATTCCGCACCTAGATCTCCAAAAAAAAAAAAAAAAAACAAAAACAATAAAATTTGAAAGTTCTATCTCTATAAATTCAACATTTATGAATATACCTATAGCAATTCTGTGCTCCATGCAGTTAGTCAAAATTACAAAATACCCAGATTGAATTCTTTCAAGCAGAATAAGAATTATGTGTGGGTGAAAAACGTTCCTTTCCAAGTTTTTAAGGAAGTCTTCTTTTACCAAAAGGATCTCCTCAACTGTAGAAAAGTATCTCAACAGTCAGATATAACATGAAAAAAAAAACAAAAATATTTTGAAATTACCATCAATCTTCAAAATATGTACCTCCAAGCCCATTTATCATTTATAAAAATGTATATCTCCGCGGGTTTGTACATACCTACTACTTTAAAAAAACATAAATATAAAACAAAATATACCTATACCTCTATCTCCCCATACATGAATTCCTTGAAAATAGGTTTTATCCAGCAAATTCGGAGAAACCATTAACTTTGACAATTGTAACTGTAGGTACGTGTAAATTACAACCATCTTGCGTAGTTATTTATTTTTGTTTTGTATTTTTTTTTTTGTTTATACATAGATACAATATTTTAGAGGCTTTATTCAACTTTCTCTTATACCCGCTGAATGTTAAAGGCATATACCTACAGACACTTGACATCTTGATGGGGAACTCTTAAGTCGTTTTGTCTTTCTGTTGCGACTTGCGAGCTTGCGACAGTGTAATTTATTTTAGGTTTTTGCGTCATTATTTGGTACTATGCGGGATCGGGATAGATATGGGAAGTGAAGACAGTTGTAAGGAGGAAAAGTAAAAGATAAATATTGTCTAAATGAGCGTAAAGCAGCAAATTAGGGTAGGGATTTGTTTGAAGATATGTTTAATAAAACAAGCAGCCTTTAGACAACTTAGACTTGATACCACCATCAAGCAGGAGAGAGAAAAAGTTTCTCCTCTGCTGATGTGAGACAATGAATTTTTTATCATTAAGAATGTCTAAATTGCTTAGCATTTGCTATTTGATAGGTACCTACCTACCTATACATAAAAACAACGAAAAGATTTTTGAACAAGCTTAGAGTATTGCATTGATGTTTATTTTGAACTCAAGATAATGATGTCCTTGTTCGAAAATATTTATTTAACAAAGCAAGATTATATAAGGAATATTTAAATGGCAGCAAAAAATACGGGGTGAGATAAAGGATTAGAGAGTTTTTTTTCCTTCGGTCGAATGGAAGAAGAGAGTAATCGCTGGCGCTGTTGAGGAAGTTTTCAAGTTGAATTCAAGACGAAAACAATCCTACAGTCATCGTTTATTGCTTAGCTAAGTAAAACGTATATATATATAGGAAAAAATAATCTTTTTCAAATAATGGTGAAAAACAAATTCTACAATAACTTAACTAAGCTTTAAGTAAATATTGTTCTTTGCCGAACTTTGGTTGTGATGATCTCTTTCAAACTCATGTTTAGTAGACAAAAAATAAGCTGATTTACCAAACGTTGCTACAACAACATTAGAAATTTCTTCATTTTTGCGATGCATCAGCGCTTATTTGGAATTTAAAGGTGGTTCGTCTCTGGGTGAAGAGTGTTTTCTTTTTAGACGTGTGGTTTTCAATCTGGCAATACTTTTATCGGAGTTGGTCTTTGTGACAGCTGTCAATTGAGTTATGTTCAGTTTGGTTTGCCATTTCATAATGAATAGACTTACTCTTGAACAACGCTTGCAAATCGTGCAAATTTATTACCAAAATAATAGTTCGGTTCGCGCGACGTATCGCGCATCTGCGTCCAATATTCGGTCGACATAATCGAAAAATCGCATAAATTCAAGCAACCATGGATCAGTTTCGCACCACGTTTACTCTAGAGGATAGAGCGCATCCTCAGAGACCCCGTACATTGTACTGGTGCGCACCGAAGACGCTATTGCTGCTGTTGAGCAGAGTATCGAAGAAGACCCGAATAAGTCCATTCGACATCGCGCGCAACAATTGAAGCTGTGCCCATCCATGATTAATGACTTTTTCGTCCCTGAATTGGAGGATGTTGATGTGGACGATCTTTGGTTCCAACAAGACGGCGCTACATGCCATACAGCCAACGAAACAAGCAATTGATTGAAGAAAACTTTTGGTGAGCGCAATATCTCGCGTCGTAGGCCTGTGGCGTGGCCTTCAAGATCGTGCAATTTAACACCGCTGGACTTTTTTTGGTGGGGTTATGTAAAGTCACTTGTTTACCCAGATAAGCCAGAGATGATTGACGTCTTGAAAGAGAATATTCGGCGCGTTATGGCTGACATACGGCCCCAATTGCTGCAAAAAGTGGTCGAAAATTGGGCCTCTCGGCTGGAATTTATTCGACCCAGTAATGGCAAACCCTTATCTTTATAATAAAGCTAAATTCTTACCCAAAACATTAAATTATATGCTTTTTATTTCTTCTTGAAAACAACACGTCTAAAAAAAAAACCCTTTACGAGTTAAAAATTGTTTAAAACTAAGAACATTTTAGTAAAGAGCTTTAAAGTTGCCATAGTTATGGTGGCTGCAAATTGTATCAAACTAAAGAGAGTGCTTCAAAATTAATCAATCTATGACAATCTCATTTAGGAGAGAGTCCTTTTCCAAGGCTTTGTGTCAGTTTCGCAAGAATAGTTTTAACGGTAAAGGTACCTATCCACTTGTCAACCTTACCTAGAAGAAACAACAAAACTTGAATATTATATCACTAATATGTATTTTTAATCTTTATTTCCTTGCATAAGCCGACTCGAGGAAGTTATAATCACACTCCCATAGACGTATCGAATATATACGGCACGTGTATAGTTTCCTATATGTGACATGTTATCCCTCTATATTCAAGTTGATAACTGAAAGCCTTTCTGAGGGTAAACATAAATTAGATATATTCAGAATTTACTTCCGAAATTCTCCTAAAAATAGGCTTGACTATACCTTCAAACTGTTATTAGAGCTTTCCCTTATATCATTAAAGTCTACTTCTTCCCCTCATAAAATACCACTTAATAATAATATGTCATTAGTCATATATGTAAGTGTTATATAAATGAATTAATCCATTTTTCAAATAAAAAATACTTAAATGTTTGATCAATCAATCAAAAACCAAACTTAGAAGAAAACTAACTCAAAATTAAGGCATTAAGGGTCATTAATATTGTGTGTATGTGTATAGAGTTTCGTGTCGACAGTTTCAAATCATAAACCCACAACAATTTAAACCACTATATATATGGACCACCCACATTTTGCCCAGTTAAGGGTGTGTGTTGCCCATTCAACAGGAGTAGGTAGTATAAAAAAATATAATTACAGTAAATTAGTTTCTTAAAAATAAGGTTAACGTAGGTTATTTTTATGAGCAGGAGTGGTACCGAACGACAAATTATTACCATTCCAAATGTATTTTTTTTAAAGGTTTCGAGGGATTATATCAAACACGCACTTTGTAGTTCACTTGGTTTGGTATTCCGTCAAATAATAATAAAATTAGCATTTAAATCAAAGGTTCCTTCTATACCAGAAGTCATGACCTGGCCTAATAAGAAGCCAAGTAAAGCCATTTTGTTTATTTTTTTGCGCAAATTAGGTACTCGTATATGATGATTCTTCTTCACATCAAATCCTTTAGTGATATTCATATACCCTAATCAACTCATATATCTACATACATAAATAAATGTGTTGTCAGTTGTGTTTCATTTAAAAAGTGAATGGGGGGAGCTCTTCAGACATTTGAATCTTCAAAGCTTTTCACTATAAAAGTTTTCTAAATTTCCTTGCTATTTCGCTTTGTTCGTGTTCCACTTGTCATGTGCTCGCCAAAGGGTTCTTTTGATAACTTCAACTCACTCGGCTCCATCACACTCCATTTCCTCTTCAAACGGAGCAATCTTTCACCACACACACACACACACATACAAAGTAGCAGCACATCTCTTTGCAAAAACCTAATATAACGTGTATAGAGAGACAGATCTTCAGACAAACTTTCGAGTTTTGTTTAATGAGACGACAAAAAAAAAAAAAAAAAAATTTCTTTGGTGGATTTGTGTGGTTTGACTAAAACTATAGTTTTTAACTATTTTTTGCTTTGTTTCACTCAGTTCCGGGATAGAAACAAGCGAAAATTACAGAAAAACAAGGGTAGGTAAGGTAGTGTTTGGTCGTTAACACATCACATGGCTAGTTTTTACCTTCACATACATAGATACGTACCAGGAAATATTAGCAGGAGCTGAATGACTTTTTTTTTTTTGAAAAATGAGCTCTAGATTTTAATAAAAACTGACACATCATGTGTCACACAGCGTTTAATAAATCATTTCAGTTGTAGATACTACCTACACTTTTTTTTTCAAAAGATCATGTGGGCTCTTTAGAACCTTCATTACCTAATTGTATTAGTTATAAAGAGTTCTTGGAGTGTCCGCTGTACCTAATATCTCGTTTTTGTTTCAAAACCTATTGAAAACATTTGTGTTGGAGATATTTAAAGTTTTTTCTATCAGCGGTTTGAGATTTTAAAAGACCATTATTTTAACATGATTGCATACAAAGAAGAACTTTTAGATTGGCTTATATATCAAATACCTCTTTTTACCTTCAAAGCTAATTGGAGTCCTTTGGGTTGGAGATATTACAATTTTTTTTTATTGTGTGGGACTGTTCAGGTCCTTCATTTTGATATACTTTTGAGTTTGAAAGAATTTTTGGAGTGTCTGTTATAACTAATATCTCGTTTTTGCTTCATATACTGTTGACAGCATTTTTGTCTGGACTTTTTTCTTAATAAATCATACGGTTTGGACTTTTACAGGACATTTACTCAAAAAGGATTACAAATAAAATAGAATAATTGGATTGTTTACGATATCATATATGTAGGTACCTATAAATTCCTTCATATGAAACTCGAGTAATTTAAATTGGAGATATTTCAGTTTTTTTTTTTCTTAAAAAGATAAAAGCCTCTTCAGGACCTCATTTTGGTGTGCATACGCATCATACAAAAATGTTGGATTGTCTGCTATACCTAATATCTTGTTTTTTTTCTGTATAACAATTTGCGATGGAGATATTTCGAATTCTTCTTAAGAAGGTGCGAATTTCTAAAAGGTCTTTATTTTAATATGATTAAATATATATTAGATCTTTAGGATTGTCCACTATTTCTAATATCTCTGATTTGCTTCATTAAAAATGTGTTATTTGTGTTTGCGATATTTTAAGTTTTTTTTTTTCTTAAGATGGTATTGTCTGTTCAGGGCCTCCATTTTTATCTGTATATGAGTTAAGTATATCTTCTTCTTCGTTTTTGAGTATTTTCTGTTCCTGACATTTATTTCTACAATATTTTCAATACACTGCCTAATTCACAATTTACGTTTTCCTTTAAACAAAATCCATCTATTGTTAAAATGTTTGGTGTAGATATGTGATGCTGCAAAGTTTAGTCATGCAAACTACCCGGCAATCAACAAATTAACCTTGGTTATCCACACCAATTGCTATCAAAATGAACATGCATGGTTTTACGTATTTTCAAATGGCTTCGAGGTTATCCGCAGGAGCATGCTTCTTTCATTGGCATGCCTAAGCCACAAGCCCCCTTGATTTCGCTACCTCTTTTCAATCCAATATTCCAGTATTGAAATTTCTTGTTTTTGCAATACAAACCTACCTACCATATACATACATATCGAGCTGTGCCCAATCATCCGTATAACCCCATGTCGGTTGTCAACATTTGAACATTATCATCAACCCAGATCTCTTTTATTTGCAAGGACGTTTGATGCGCGTTCACTCTCGTAGTCGTGGATATTCATGCCAGTTCTCGGAATCTCAAAAGTTCATGTTAAAAATGCAAAAGTTGAGCAATGGCAACACTATGTATAGCGTTCGTCGGTGCGGTGAGTCTATACCTCACCGCACAATTTGCCATGGAAATAGTTAACACCTGCAATCTGATAAATGGATCCCGGTCGTCTTCCGTTTGTCTCCATATTTTTGTATTAACTTATATGACAGTCTGTAGTGGTGGTCTTGATGTTGTAACGTCCTTCAGCAGGAAGTACGGAAAAGAGTGCAGGAAAAAAAAAATAAATGTTGCATCATCCCATGTGAGAGCTACTGAAGTGAAGATAAACGAAAGCCATAGCAAAATACACAACAAAACAGGCGAAAAAAACGAATCGTATTCGCCATTAAGAGCTTTACCCGGCAGTATATTTTGCCACCACCATCCGTCGCCGCGTCGCGTCCATTCGACAATAAAAGGAGAAGATTATATAAAATAATGTTATGAAAGTTATTCGGCTGTCACTTAAAGTGCAGAGTTTGTGTATCTCAAAGGAAAAACGACTATGCGAAAGAAACGTTGAATCATGCTTCAACCCACCATCAAGACTGTGTACCGCCCACACCAAGCCACACAGCCAGAAGGGAAGTCCGTGCTAAAGCCCCACAGGCCCCAGGTGGATCTTAAAACTTTCAAGATTACTGCGTTACGTTGTGTAACGTTGATTTTATAAGACTCTGAATACGAAGATGGCGTCAACATCCACCAACAAGAGAAGCAAATGAATTCTAAATCTCTGGACTCCCAGGAGTTTCTATTCGTTATTGGTTATAGATGTTCATAGGTTAAGAAGTAGTTTTAGTTTGTTAGCTGTTTTGTTTAGTTCCTGCTGCATGGGTTTATGAAAAGTGGAAAAGCGTGAAATATGAGTTCCAGAAAACCCATTCACTGTTTTTCGTCTACTCCCGCTGGAGAGAAAGGGGGATCGCAAATTCTTCCCATCTTTCTCCAAGTTAAGGGAACATGGTTCGGCTATGAAAATGATTTCATATACTTATCCAGGGCCAAAGTTTTTATCAATAGCTCTATTTTTGGGCTTCCATCTTGAAACTCATGCATTCCATTCGAAGAGGATATTACTTTATTTCCCAAAAAAAGTGTTTGTAAAATCTGTTCTTTTATTCCGAATTTTACATTTTATTATTCTTCAAAGTCTGCAAAGTGAGCAAAAATTCCACCCAGCTTTTCCATCTTTAATAGTTATTAGCACCACTTGCAAAACAAAATGATTGCTCAAGTAGATATCGATTCATTCAACTAAAAATAAGGTTACCGCAAGGTTCAACTATAGGACCGTCATTGTTTTGTAAAATTACAAATGATTTCCCTGTTGAAGCATTGCGACACCTATATGCAGTTGGTGAAGGTATTTATTTATCCCTGTCAATTAGCCTACTATTTATTCGTATGTAGAATTAATGAAGATTAGATAGCCACCTACAATTATTGTAACAATGGTAAAGGGTGTTTTTTTTAGATGTGAAGTTTTCAATCTGCCAATACTTTTTTCGAAGTTGATCTTTTTGACAGCTGTCACTTTATTTATCCTCAGTTTGGTTTGCCATTTCATAATTAATAGAATTACTCCTGAACAACTTTTGCAAATCATGCAAATTTATTAGCAAAATAATGGTTCGCTTCGCGCGACGCATCGCGCGCTGCGTCCAATATTCGGTCGACATAATCGCAAAATCGCATAAATTCAAGCAACCATGGATCGGTTTCACTACGTATACTCTATAGGATAATGCGCACCCTCAGAGACGCCGCCGTACAGTGCGCACCGAAGACGCTATTGCTGCTGTGGAGCAGAGTATCGAAGAAGACCCGAATGAGTCCATCCGCCATAGCGCGCAACAATTGGAGCTGTCGAAAATTGGGCCTCTCGGGTGGAATTTTTTCGAGCCAGCCGCGTTGGCCACTTGCCCGAAATCATTTTTAAAACATAATGGCGAACCTTTAGCTAAATTCTAATAAATTATATGCTTCTTATTTCTTCTTGAAAACCACACGTCTAAAAAAAACACCCTTTGTAACTCAAATCCCTTTTTTTTGTTAATCCTGGTATTAGCTATGAATTTTTCTCTTTGAACACAAGCTTAAATTTCTAGATATCTGCCTGGAAAAATGACAAGTTTTTGTCTAGTTTAGTCAAGGCCTTAAATTGAATGAGTGCTTAATTGAATAAGTGCCCCAAATTTCATTAATTTTTGTCAAGAATTGGTTTGGGAAATGATTTTGCCGCCAAAATTAAACAAAGGAGCCACTGTCCACCGCGGGGGACCATTGTCATCTTTCATAACTCATATTTTGGTATTTGCACGATTTGTTTTTAATAATTTCCCTCAACACAAATCCAAAAAACATTTAAACCATTCGCTAATTAAATATTAAATCTAAAAGAATCAATCCAAAACATTTGAATAGGCAATGTAATTTGTCTTTTCGTTTTTCAATGTCTGTTCAAAAGGATATATACCCATTCCCAACCCCAAAATGGCCTTAAGTCATTCATTAAATCCTATAATTACTTCATTTATAAATATAATATCTACAAAAAAAAAAAAAAAAAAATTTGTATCCCCTCTACAACTTTCCTTTGAACAGGATACAATTAACCACAACTATTTCACCGCCAACCAGTCAGTGTTATTTAAATATAGGAACCATGGAAAATCACGCACTTTCCGCTTCAAACAAAAAAGCAATTAACTCAATCTCTTGGCCTGATGTAAACTCCTTTGGATCTATTTTAAAGTCTTCCGGTGATGAATGACGTATATAGGAGAGAACACTTTTCTGTGCCGCTTGAATTGCAAAAAATAAAGGATACGCTTTGGTGAAACGTACTTACTCGTGACTTTTTTTTGTCATGACTTAAGCCCGAACCACACTACTCCCGTGAGGTGTGTTGCGGAGTAGTGTGTCGCTATGGCTCTAATGTTTTTATTTCATGTGCGTAGATCCATATTTTTATAGTGCGATGTGTTGTGTCGAAATCTATGAAATACATTGGAATGACAGCGACACTCTACTCCACAACACACCACACAAAAGTAGTGTGGTTCGGGCTTTAAACTTATTTTGTAAATTGCAAGATGTACAACTATAAACAGAAAATTAAGAAATTGAGGTATTTCTGGCTTTTAGTGTTGCCGTCGTTTTTTAATATTTTGTTTGTTCTTAAATTAAATTTCATAACTGTTCTTAGACTTAAGATTGATGTTCAAATAAACCCACATACTTCGTTAAAGAAGGTTTAGTTTAAGTAGCTTCTGTATAATATTAAAAATATATTTTTATCACGAAACCAATACATGCCCTTTACATAAATCGAGCAATGAACAAAAAAAACTGTATTGCTCTAACATTCCCGACCTTACACACACTTCATCTTATGAAGAAACACCCAACTTCTAATGATGGAAGGAAAAAGTCTACAAAAAAACGTAAAGGCAAGAAGTTCATCGCCTGGTTAATGACAGAATTCGTCCTACAGCCCGCCCTAAAGACGCCACCGTGTGTCGTCAACATCATTTTTAATTGCTGCTCCTGATGTTTAGATGTTCTATACCCAATACGTCTTGTGTAGTTGTGTTATGCAAATTAAAGGGAATCTCATAGCGCACACGTATTGCATCAGATTGATATATGGCGAGAGGGTCGGGCAGGCGGGCAGAGGGCTAATCTCATTCAAGTACGTTTCATGTGGTGGGAATGTTGGATGAAGTTTTTGCGGTTAAAAAATTGGAAAATTTATGTTCAAGGAACGTATATGTAGGTACATACATGAATGATTATGGTGAGAATATATCACTTAACTTTGTCCTTGGGAGCTCATCAGGCTGGAGTTTGTGGTAGATTAAAAAAAAAATTATAATATTACAGAAAAAATCTAATTCGCTATAGGATGTTCTTAATTATGGTGTATAGGTACAGGAATAGATATCCGGTACTTTGTCTTGGCTTTCTGTGTAATAGGTATGTGTGTAAGGACTAGAAGATTTTTAAATACTTTTTTTTACGACTTTGCCCTGTTAATTGCAAGTGGAAATTGTGCAATGGATTTAGTTTTTGACTGCATACATAGGTATTTGTGAGCTCGAGCCCCACTCAAGGCAGCATTTTTTATAAATACGCCCAGCTTCAACAGGAAGCCTCTCATGGGATTTAATGAGATAATAATATTCCTAATTCAAAATTAAATTTCTTCCCTCTTCTTTAGTTCTGGCACTAGTGTCTCTTTAAGAACGTACCTAAACGTCTTACAAGCATACAGATGCAATAAAAGGCTAAGGCATGTATGTAGAAGACGAGAAAAAAATCTTATAGCAGGAGAATGTATTTCCCCCTTTTTAGACAGGACGGGCAATTTTCTAAAAAAAAAAAAAACGAAATATTTAGAAGAAAATCATTTAAAAAAACGACTCAACTCACAATATCATGGATTTTTAATTTTTTTTTTTTAATTTGTAGTTTAAAAATGTATTTTTCAAAAACTATTCACAAACATTTTTGTATTTCAAAACATAAGTGAAGAATAAATGTTTGGCTTTAAAGAATAGGTATAGCATGATATTTTAAGGGTTACCGTTGTTTTTTATGATTGGTTTTCTATTTCAAGTCGTTTTTTTTTTTGAAAATTACCACTCCCCGCCTAAACAGAGGGAAAAGAATCCATCCGCTCCGATTGTCTTCATATATCAACCGATCTTACACGCCCTAGTCTTTTGAAGTCGAAATCATCTTATGAAAAAAGTGAAATATCTGCAACTGATATGCTTCAAAAAAGCAATGAAGCACAAACGAGGTATAAGGAATAGCGGACAATCCAAACCTTCTGCTTAACTTATAAGCATATCAAAATGAAGGTCCTAAAGAGGCCACACCATCTTTACAAAAAAAAAATGTGTAGGTAGGTAATATCTCCAATTCAAATGACTAAAACTTGTTTAGAAGGAAAAAACAGGTATAAGTTACAAAGGACAATCCAAAAGTTCCTCTTTGTTTGCAATCATATGAAAATTAAGATCTTTTAGCAATTAGCCTTCTCAAGAAAAAGTGTAATATCTCCAACAGAAATGGCTCATATTAGCTATGAAAGAAATAGAGGTATTCGATATAATGGCAAATCTACAAGTTCTATTATATTTGTAATCATATTAAAATAATAAATATAAATAAAAATCTTCTAAGGAAGGGAATGAAATATCTCCAATATAAATCTTTCTTATAAGTTATGAAACAAAAAAGAGGAATTAGTTATACCGAACAATATAAAACTTCTTCTAAACTCATATGCGCATAAAAATGATGGTTCTGCTGAGAATATCTCTTACTCAAAACCGTACATTTTGGTGTGAAGTAAATTGGAGGTATTGCATATAGTGGGCAATCCAAAACACCTTTATTTACTTTCGTAACAAAAAGAAAGTCCTGAAGACACCCGCACAATCTCAAGGACAAATTTAAATTTTATCAGGCTCAATTACATCCAATAAGTTTTAATGCAAAAACAAGATATGAGCAATACAGGAAAAAAAAAAAAAAAGAAATCGGAGATACTTACCGATTAGGTCATATATCATCTAGATACAACTAAATTAATTCCTTTCCGTTTCAAAAGTGTGGAAATGTTCTTAGTAGGTTTCAAAATCTCTCAAACAACTCAAACAATATTAGTAACCACATAAGCAATGCTAGATTCTTTGTGTCTTTAAATATAAAGTTTTAATATGTTTAGGAATGTGCCTACCAGTTCTTTGTAAAGTAGGTACTAAATAGAAGTCCACATATACGTATATACACATAGCATGCCCTTGAGTCGTACATTTTTGAACTTTAATGAGTCCTTTGCCTTTTAAGGGCAAATTCAAATCAACCAACCACAATCTTTTCCCCACAATTACCTCTATCCGATATTTAGTTAGGGGAGGGCACATTATTGTCATGAAAGTAATTAGTAAGGTAAAGGTCACTAAAATTCAACCTGTGCAAATAATTCTTCTCCCTCTTATTAACACCGCAAAAACCAAAATCAATAACTTCTTTTCAACTTTCCTCCTCATGACACTAACAAAAAATGGTTTTACTTAATATACATATCCCATTGTTCCCAACAATAGAACACTAAATAAAATCCATCTGGGAGCAGGGGCAAGTATGTATATACAACAGTAACTTTAAACTATAGGAATGTCCTTTACTCAACCAACTCATCTCCACCTCTACTTAGTAGCACAATTGTTGCAAAAGTTTTGGTGAAAAACCCTTTTCTGAAGGGAATTCCATAAGCTATTTTGTGACAAGCAATATAATGAACTGGCAAGTATGAGAATGAGATGGGAACGACAAAACTTATGGTGTGTCTATATTACGTCAAGTTGTCATACGAGAAAACCCATAGTCACTGAGCTATATTTAAGTCCTTAAATGGCATAATTTCCAAGATTTTCTCCGAACATCTTCTGTGTTTGAGAATAGAAGAAAATAGAATAGAAGAAAAAATAAACAAAAAAAATCGTCAAATATTCTTTTCGACATTCCATCTGCGCGTGAGTATGTTTTTTGTTCTTCCTTGGGTTCTCGAAAAGAATTGCATCCTTAGTAGGATCTATCTACTCTACGAAAAATGAAGAAATTACAAACAATTACATAGACGATAATGATGGTAGAGAGTTGGGGGAAAACATTCTTGGAGGGTAGACGTAATTAAAAAGGATATAATGATGAGATAGATGAGAATGCAAGTCAGTTTTTTTTTGTCGTTTTGTTATCAACATAAAGGTAAAAGTTCTTTTCTTCATTTAGATCCACAAATATATAGGTGCAATATCCTGATAAAGCCTGGAAGTGTGTCAATTAGGGAATTCCGGTGTTGAAAATTTTTTTGCTTAGGAAGCCAGGCCAAGTTTATTATTTGATGAAGTTTCTACGGTGATGAATATAACACCACCAAAAATCTACCCTGATAATAAATTATTTTCTTTACACAAATACTGCAAGCATCAAAGGCCGGACTTATAGATTGTAATTTTGGGGCATCACCAATATTATTCTTTATGATTTGGATTCATGAATGTGTGCTATGAAATTTTTATTAGTCAAATAAACAAATTCTAGAAAAAAAATGTTGGCTAATAGAATTCAATCTTTTGTGAATTCATTCTTTGAAACTCTTTTATTGAATTTAATTAAAAGATTACATTCATTGACTTCACTTCATTTGACATCGGAATGATTGCAATCATTTTTTTTTTCCAATTGAATGCAGTTTTTCTTTAATTCATCATGCATTCCTTGCAGTCTTTTACATTCTTTGTACTCTTTTGTAATATTTTGCATTCTTTTGCATATGGTCATATGGCTTGAAATACTATAGGCTTATGGCAGAATTTGTCATATAACTGGTCAAAAAGTTTAATGACGCCAGAGCACGTTAGGTTTCTGGAGGGCAAAAACAATGCAAGGGAATGAATGAATTCAAAAAAGATTGCATTCAATTGATTACTGTTAAATGAATGGGGCAAAATCGTATTGATGTCAAATGAATGGTGATTGTATAATTTGAAGTCAAAATCTCAAAGTGATGTCAATGAATGCAATCTTTTATTTTGAAATCATTAAAGATTGCATTCACAAGGGATTGTATTCACAAAAGATTGCATTCTTTTTACAACCTGATAGAGAGTGGCTTGTTAGTTGAAAGCTGTAAGTCGTTTTTCGATAAACAACGAAGTCCCAATAAGAAGCATTATTATGAAAAAATCAGTCGCCTGCGTGCTTGGAAGTGACAGTTGCTTGCGATAGCACAGTTGCCGTTGGCCCTGGGACAATAAAAGAGGCCAAGTATACTCAATTTTTGTATTTTAATAACAATTTGTTTTTTAATATAATATCAATTCGTCTTATTGGGACAACCTCAATTATCTTTTTGCAAGGTTAACTTAGAGATTTGATCTTGAATTACTTATTTCTGAGGTTTTTTTTTAGAATTATAGTTTATTTGTTATAAATTAATCTAAAAACTTATTTTTAGTTTTTACATAAGTTTTAATTTTAGTTTCTACTTAAAACCTTATCCGCTGCTGACTTCCATTGTTTTTTATGTGCAAATTGATTGTAATTAAGGTTAAAATAGTTTACTTAGTGCAATATATTCCCTCACAGTTACACACGCTTGTGCATAGGTTTTTTCCATTTTTCGCACGACAAAGGTATTATAAGTTTAAAATTTTAAAGCAATTAATTTGCACATTTTACACCACACATAGTACATAATATATATGGGTAGTGGATAGACGCCTCGATTATAAAATTTGTGTATGGGGGTGGAATGAGTAATTATAAAAGACTCTGGTAGTTTTATCAGGGTTTTTGTGGAATTTATTTTGGGATAAGTTTTTCTGATATGCAGATGTTTTAATGAAAGAAAATGGATGTGCCAGGGCTGTCGAAAGTTCTTAGTGTCAATTTAAATTAGTTTTAAATTGCAGTATGCAGACATGTTATGGATGCGATGAGTAGGTATAGATGATGGTCTATTACAAAGAAAGAAATAATTTTGAAGTTCTCATATAAAAAATAAAAAAGAATCATATTACACCGCTGACTTCGATGTGAAGTTGGCAGTACAATACGAAATTGTTGTAATTGAGAATTTAAAAATTTTGGACGATTTTTTTTCTTGAACTGCAAATTTTTAGCTTTCGCGGTTGCTGAGAAAAGATCTACTGTCACGCTAACTTCAAATTGAAGTCGGCGGTGCGATATAATTTTTTTTATATGAGGAGTTCAAAATTTTGGTCAATTTTTATCACCCCTACTGCAGAAAATTGACAAAAAAAAGTACGTTTTTTTTTAAACCAAAAAACGACCGAAAAAAAATCCCGTCAGAAAATTTTTCCAGAATATAAACTTTTTCAATAAGTTATAACCCTGATTGATGGTGAATTATTTTTCAACCCTCAATTCGTTTTTTGACTTTCAAACAGTTATACCTATCTAGCTTTGTAAATTTTATAGATTTATAGATTTTAGTAAATCTAAAACTTTCTAAAACGTATTTTAAGTATGTACCTATCTATAAATTAAAATCAACACTTTAGTAGCTAGTTGCCATTTAGAATATAATTTTCGATCCTTAATCAATTACACCCAATTTCACCATACTTATAATAAGAATTTAAAAACAGTGCGCGTTTACATTAAATTCCAATTCACAGCAATTTTAATTACATTTTTAGCACCATCCTCATCCGACATTCCCCTGATTTAGACTAGCTGAGCCCGACGGACATTGTATATTGCCCTAACAAAGAAACAAAAATTACTGTTTTAAAAAATATGTTTTAGGACAAACAAATTGTATGTGACAGCAGAGGAGCTTTTAAAAAAATTACATATTATTTCATGCTTTAGTTTCAAGAGCGGTAATTTCTAAAATCTGAACTTTCAAGAGATCTTCAATAAAGAGAGAACTCAGATATCTTAATAAATATATAAAACAAAGTCGGTTTAGTTACTCCATTTATAACTCAAGAACGGCTGTACCGATTCTAATGATCTCTGATTTGTTGGAGTCGTCTCCGCCGAGAATATCCGAATAACTATTAAAATATCGGTAAAATTCATTTGTAGGGTGATATGGGGTAAAATGAAAAGGTCGTATCCGATTGGAAAAACTCTATCGGGTTTGAAAGATTATTTTTATGCAATGGCTGAACGGATTTTTTTTTAAATTTTGCTATTTGTAGGGTGAAATGGGGTAAAAATAAAAAAAAAATTTCAGATTTAAGGAATTCTCTTCTTGTTTGAAAGTTTTTTTTTGGTATTTATTAGGTGAAAAGGGGTAAACACGAGAGGTAGTATCCGATTTCAAAAATTTCAGTTTGTGTTGGGAAAGCAATAGAATTTGGACTTATTACATTATATACATATATGTACAGTACATATATGTATTTTTACAAATTTAGCCTTTTATTACGTGAAGTGGGTTAGGACCCAGAAAGTAGTATTCGATTACAAAAGGTCAAAAAATATTATTTTCTTTTCTAATTTTTAAGCGAAGCTTTAGTTTGTCAACCCGTGCGAAGCCGGCCAATCAGAGAGCGTTCTTTATTTTGCAATTCAATTTTTTTAAGAAGTTAGTTTCGCAATTTAAAGAATGAGTTTCAATGCTTGCTTACCATATTTTCTCTAATTTTATAATAAATAATCTTTAAAATTCGAAGCAACTCGAACCACAAGAGTAAGTTTTTGCGATCTAAGCGCGCATTTTATTTTATCTTAAATTCCTGTCTGCAAATATTTATAATTCGAATTATTTGAGTGACAATAATGTACCCTCGGCTTTGTAAGTTCGTCTTAAGATTAACTTCCGTTTTTGATAAAATGAGTATACGCACAATTTGTTATTTCTGTCCTTCAAGCACCGTCCCATCGTTTCATATTTCACATTAGGTTAGGTTAGGTTGTTGGGCTGACAATTGGTGTTGTTATTGTCCCACTTAGATCAATGTAGACCCATTGTGCTACCCATGAGTGTAATCACTCTATTGTGATAAAAACCTATGTGTTCTTCCCTTCTTTGGTGGCAGAGTGCAGGGCAATGACAGAGAAAGTGCGATGTGTCTTCATGCACCTCTTCATCACCACATCCCCTACATATGCCATCTGTACTTAGTTTCATTTTATATTTATGATATTTTAGTAAACTATGTCCGGTTATTATGCTCGAAAGAGAGCGAAGGGTCTTCTTACTAAGTTGCATAATTTTTTCTGTTCTCTGCTTATTAAAGCGATTCCATATTTTCCTAGTAGTATCATAAGTAGATTCCACCTTTCATTGGATTTCTCTAGAATTAAGTCTGAAATTTTCTATTAAATGTTACAGGGCGGGATGTTGACCAGCTCTGCTTGACTAGCGTCAAGCGCTGATCCCTGTCTTGCCAACTCATCGGCATTTTCGTTACCCGGTATCCCGCTGTGTCCCGGGACCCAGCAGAGTCTAATATTGTGCTGCGTGTTAAGAACCTTAAGCTCTTCGCGGCAGCAAGAAACAGGCTTCGATTTAATCACATTGGCAGAAATCGCTTTTATTGCCGCTTGGCTATCAATGCAAAAGGTGATATCAGCCCGTGGTATCGCCATCATTGATACCTGTCTAGCAGCTGTTGTCACTGCCAGGACCTCCGCTTGGAAGACACTACTATAATCTGGGAGCCTAAGTGAGTTGTTTAGCGGTTCTGAAAAAAAGCCTGCACCAACACCCGTGTCCATTTTGGAGCCATCAGTATAGATCGCTATTGCGGATTCACTGGTGTAGGGTTGGTTGTTCGACCATTCTTCTCTGCCTGGAAAGGCAGTTTTAAATGGTTTATGAAAGTTAAATTCGGGTGTTTTATAGTCTGTAATGATACTATCACTCGAATATTTGTGAAGAATCTGAGAATGTCCTTTTGTGCTGTTTTTCCAGGAATTAGTCTGGCATAGCCGTAAGGTGCTATACCAGCCCGGGAAGTGAGTATTTATCAAGTGTTCTAGAGTTTCATTGCAGGATTCGGTCCAGCACCCAGTGGGCGACTTAAGAGATCCCAGAGGGATCGAATCTTTGGAAAGAATTTTTCTTAGCCTGGTCGATTCGTTTGTACCTTCGATTTCACTGCAAAAAGTTCTCCATGAGCTTCGTTTCGCTCGTTGCGTTTCTGCTTTAAATTTTCGCTGACTGGTTTTATAAATATCCCAGTCATTATCGTTTCTGGTATTTTTGGCAGCATTGAAAAGTCTTCTCGTTTCTTTTCTCAAATTGGCGAGTTCTACAGTCCACCATTGTGGTTTCTTTTTTCCCTTCCCTATATGTTTCAGTGGACATATTTCACATTATGTTAATGTTACTTTTATAAACTAGTTCCCAGCTAAATAGAAAGGATAATTTCTACCCTCTTCAATAATTTCACTACCTTTAACTTAAGCACATACAGATGTTTGATCTTTAACCGTACTTCACGAATGTGAATCTATTAATGCCTCATTTTGTAAGTACATATTCTGAAATGTAAAACCAATTTACAATCTTCGGTAGCTCTGATTCAATTATATAAAGGTCACTTGCAAAAAAAAAAGGATCATTTTACAAGGTTTCGAAATAATAAAAGTCAGATAGCTGTAAGTGAAAATATAATGAATGTCATTTTCAGTGATTTCAAAATGGACATCCATAGCAGCAAAATATAAAAAAAAATCCATCGTCGATAATATCTGCTTACTTTGTGAGAAACTGCAATAAGAGAGTTCTTCTTTGTGTGCAGATTAAATTCCAATCATTATTTTTTTATTTTTAAACTGAAATCCTTTTCGTAGTTGATGTTATTTTATACTTTGATTGTCATTCTGTCTCCATTCTACTGTCGACAGACAGTTTTTATGTACATAATCGAGAAGATTTCAAAATGCGAGACAGAAAGCTATAATGTCTACATTCATATATCGATATATTTGTCATTAAGACTTGATATCTTTGAAAGCTTTATTGTGACATTTTGTAAACTTAGATTTTCTTTGAGAGTGGGATTACGGCGCGCAACTCTTCCTCAATATGTACACGAGTATATCGATTTAAAGAGAAGCCTTAACGTTTTAATGCTGATTCCCTTACAATGATATGCATTTTTTTTTTTTGTTGTTGTGTGAGTGTGTTTCGTCCTTCGATTGAGGACTTTGAAAAGTGACGCCAAATGATAAATGTAAAAAATGACATTTTATTCGAAATCTGTCGAAAAAAAAGACAACAAATTATGCTGAATTATCATTCGTCTAAAAGATCATGAGGAAATTAGCTGTACTAGTACTTTACATGCAGGTACTCATATGTGATTTATAAACTTCAAAGCATCAACAAACCTAAATACAAACGAGGCTTTTCAATGATATTCTTTGTATGATTTGATGTTCATGTTATTACGAAATTGCTTTCAGCTATTGTACATACCTATACAAATATCTATGTATATATATATATCTGTAGGTTTAGTTAACGACCTAATTTCAAAGATGAATGGTAATTGCAGTTAATTATGAGAGAAATGCGATTGTTGATGGCACAACAAAAAAAAAAAAAAAAACCCACAACAATGGTGATTTGTTCAACGATTCGTATCTTTTCTGGTGGTACACAAATATATTTTGTGTTTATAATACGAACGAACATTACTATTAAATACGAATGATTGTTTGAATGAAAATGACAGATTTACCTCCAATTTATGGTTAACGAGATTATTATCTCTTTGAGGAAAATCATGTAAATGTAAAATTACAGAAAAACATACAACAATTATCCAAAATTCTGTTAGGCGGAGGACAATTGAGTGAATTATTGAATTTATAAAGGGTGTTTTTTTTTAGAAGAAATAAAACGCATATAAATTAATGTTATGGCCAAGAATTTAGCTTTATGATAAAGATAAGGGTTTGCCCTTATGTTTTAAAAATGATTTCGGGCAAGTGGCCGCCGCGGCTGGCTCGAATAAATTCCAGCCGAGAGGCCCAATTTTCGACAGCTCAGGATGGGCTCATTTGGGTCTTACGCGATACTCTGCTCCACAGCAGCAATAGCGTCTTCGGTGCGCACTATACGGTGTCTCTGAGGACGCGCATTATCCACTAGAGTAAACATGGTGCTAAACCGATCCATGGTTGCTCGAATTTATGCGATTTTGCGATTATGTCGACCAAATATTGGACGCAGCGAGCGATGCGTCGCGCGAACCGAACCATTATTTTGGTAATAAATTTGCACGACTTGCAAACGTTGTTCACGAGTAAGTCTTTCAATTATATGAAATGACAAACCAAACTGAACATAAATCAAGTGACAGCTGTCAAAAAGACCAACTCCGAAAAAAGTATTGCCAGAGTGAAAATTACACTTCTAACAAAAAACACCTTTTATTATAAATAAAACAATTTATGAACTCGAATCTTTTCGACTCATCCTGAGTCCTGAGTTACGATTCATTTGGAAGTAGACAGAGGAATAAGGCTCTAGTTGATCTCAGTTGACAACAACTTTTGGTTTTGAGCGCTTTATTTTCCATTATTTAGGCTATTTGTTAAATATTATTAAAAAAGGAAGCCTTTTTGGTCCCAAGAATTGATTTTTCTCTCAGATAAGTCTTGATGGACTCGAATCAGATTCTTGCCATTTTTCTTGGGTTAGGTAGTTTTGTGTCTGTTTAGCCTTGGGCTGAAAACAGATTCATACCCCTTTTTTTTTTTTAATAAAACAGAGCTACTGGACAGGACTTTTTCCTATTTTGAACGAATTTTACTTGTTTTGTTCTTTAAGGTTCCGAATATTATTCTTTAATCATGTGGACAACTGATATTGTAACGTTTATGAATGTTTTTCTCAAAACCCATTGCATTTACGAAAAGAAGTATCATTATATTCTATGTGTTAGACTTTATAAGCTACAATTTCGATCTTGACATTTCTTTCAAAAAACTGATAGTTTTCGAGCAATTTACAAAATACTAAGTTTAGCAATTTTCACCTCATAAAGTCAAAAAACAGTGATTCAAACTAACGGCCAATTTCTTTACAGAGTCCTAGTGCTAGTACCGTTACTAGTCCTAAAATAAGGACTCAAATCGGTATCAACTCATTTCTTCACTCAAGTTCTAGGTCGTAGTCGTGTCAATTTGGTAAAGAGTACTATTTAGGACTCGGTATTAGCTGGGACTTTAAAATCGGCATTCTAGTGGAGTTAATAACTGAATCAGAGGAATTTCTTTCATTTTCTTCAATGAATTCTTTGCTGATTTTCGATAGTTTCTTGGTTGTTGTTTATTAAATAGGTAGATTGTTTCCCGAACGCAACCATTGCTTTGCATGAACCTCACATGAAATGCACATAATAAAGGGCATTTTTCCAAGCCTGTCACACACATACCTACACAGAAAAATGCCCAAAACTCCACGCAAAAAATAACACACTATGCTCTACTTAAATCAAGTGCTTCATCTGGAAGCTGATTCAAAACAGAGCACCACTGATCACTCCTGTAAATATCGGTAAGACTTCATTGGCATTTTTCATTTTCCCACTCTCTATCTAGCAACGACGACCGTTTTGCTATTCAGAATTAGACCAGTTTAAGACGTAATAAGTCTTAGTACCGCTTGGTGAATTTAGATCCGGTACTAGTGACGTGAAGAAATGCTCAGGTACTTACTTTTCATTAGGACCGAGTACCATAGCTAGTATCTAGTCTAGCTAGACTGGGTACTATGGTGGCTAAGTACTTCTGTGAAGAAATTGGGCGTAAGGGTACAAAGTGCTGAAGACAGAAAAACAAAGCTCTCCTTGCTGGCTTCGACTGAAGTTTTTCTAGAGAATGAATCAGTGTATCTGAATTTTGTTGATACTGCGATGAAAAAACCCTTTCAACCCCTTTTAAACACTGGTTCAAATTTGGGACAGATACTTTTCGGAAATGCGAAATTCGAAATTTGATATTTTTGTCTAATTTTCTTGGATTATATTCTTAAATATTCTTCTTTTGTCAACAATTCATAATAAACATATAAATTATTGATTTTATCTTAAAAATTACAAGCCACTGTAGCTGTATGAACAAGAGCGTATATACAGACTATTTATGCCCTTTATTTTTAAAGTTTCAAGGTTGAAGTACGCGTTCTAGAAATATTCTATAAAACTGGTCATACTTAATTGCATTGGTTAGAAGAGTCAAAAGGTAACCAGATAAACTTTTAATTCTTCATACAAAACAGATGTATCTTCTATATGGGTTCTGAAGCTTAAGATCCTTGGTATTACAAACTTTTCAGACATTCAGTTAAATATATTGAATTCATGCTCTACTTCATGTAGGTACCTACTACCCTGCCTGTTAACAGATTTTCATAAAAGTTTCAATATCCTGGCTGAATATTTATTTCAATAAACAAAAAAATCATTGCCCATTTCTTCAAAACTTTTTATTCTAAATCATCACAAAAATACTACCATCCATCAACTTATGTGCTGCAGGTAAATTTATTATTGAAAAAAAAAATAATAATTGGTTAGATAGAGATGATTCTCGTTTGAAAACCACATCACGACTTTTCTGAATCCCAAAGTTTTTTTTTTTTCAATATCAGTCAAACCAAAAACCACACATGGACTCAATTTGTGTTTTTTTTTTTTTTTTATTAAATTGCCAAATCGTGAGGATAGCAGTGAAAGTCGTTTAAAGTTTATCCCTTCGATCTCACTTTCAGGTCAAATTCCCTAAAACCTATAAACCAAGTACCTATACACATACGATATACCTAGAAAACTTTTGAAAATTGGAACTCATAATAGGGATCAAGATGTTCTACATGGACCTTCCTCAATTTTTCAATAAAATTTATGAGACAAAAATGTGCACCAACTGATTTGGTGTCCCACACGTTTCACCTTCATTTATTTTAATCTTTTATCACAAACCAAAATGACATTTTGTAAAACGATGGCCTACTGTGGAGCAAAGTTTGTAGCGATTTGGTCAGAAATCACTAATTAAAAAAAAATAAAACAAGATTATTCGCCATGTAGGCTGGAGAAATAATTAAGAAGCATAAGAAGTTTTTATATACAGGTACTCAATAGAGCGAGGGTGAATCACTTGAGGGTGGAAATTTTTCTTATACAACATATTATCATATTAAAAAAAAAATTAAACAATTGATTTGTATTTTTTGTATTAATGAGGCCAACGCGTTTGGTCTTTCTTAGCATAACACTAATTGTGTGCCTTTCATTATTGGACTTATTATAACAGTTTTGGTTTATAAAAGTACTGCTTATGCGGCCCCGCAGGGCCAGGGCCCCCCGCCGCTCCGGTGGGAATACTTCAGGCACCCAGAGTTTTTTTTTTCAAGTCGCGCTAAACGCGTTAACGCACGCCCACTTTTAATGGAAAGAAACTGTCATAACTGTTATAAATTGGCATTTTTTTAGTTTCGTCTTTCATTATTTTGGTCCAAAATATTTTTAAAAGACATCATATTCCGACATCTTGGTTGGTTACATTCCAGCATTTAAACTATTCAACCCCACTGTTTGATGAGTCGTGGTGGAAGCAGCAATGTCAGATCCTTTTTTTTTTTTTTTTTCTATAATGAAGAACATTCCATTGTTCAGACACTACCGGGACCGGCACCATCTGCACGTACATCTGTTCTTTGTTTTCGGGTTAAAAATTCATTGGAGGCATCAGCGAGCAAAATGCTGCTGCTGCTGCTGAGGCTGACGATGAGGCTGCCTCTATTTCTCGCTAAACGAGGAAGTCTCCCTTAGGACGGGGTCGACAATAAATATTCCGTCTTCGAAATTCCGTAGAGAAAAATCAACTCTGCACTCTCACTCGATTTGGTGGAATATATGTATAGTTGAACAAGAGAATCTATTTTAAGTTCAACCAAATAAGGAAATCCCTCTAGTTTTAGGCACACTCCATACACACTCATATAAGTTTGCTGTGCTAAGGAGGATGGTCGGCCGGCGGCGCGGCGGGCGAGCGATGGAGATGGGAAGGTATCGTGGCTTGGCACGTCTGGCCTGGTTAGCTAAAGGTAAGGAGGTATAGAAAGAGGACAGTGAAGCACGTAGAACGTGAGTTCATTTAATTTATGAATTCAAATATTCCAATAAGCAAATAAACCGAAAAATTCAAGTTATGTATAGACATATATGTAGATATACAGACACACACACACATTCGATTTTATAGTTCGATTATTGTGCTGGAAATTATTTTATTTATGAGGATGGGGACGACGGAAAAAAGGGGTTAAGATCGAAAACTATTGATTTGTGCTTTGTGGCAGTTTAAGAAATCGTTAAAAGGCACTAACATGGGGGCCAAATGGGGCTATTGCGGTATTAATTTTAAGGATCAAAGAATCTCCAAAGGGAGATTTGATAAAGTTTGCTGTGGTAATTGAGGAATAAAGTGGAAGTATGAAACTTAAAAAGCTATTATGGCTATTATGTTTTTCTTTTTTTTTTTGAACTGAAGAACTGATACAATCAAGAAAGTTCACTTTGAAATATTTTTTTTTTTAGGGTGATTGGGAAGATTTTATGGTTTGGATGGGTTTTAAATATGCCTATTTAGTCTTTTAAGGATTTAATTTGTATTCTTTGGTACACGACATTCTCATAACCAATTAGGTTAACCGATTTTTATTAAATTTTTTGTTGTATACAGAAGTTTCTAAAAAGTTCACGATTTTTCTCAAACTTGGCATAAGAATAGTTTTTAGGATATTTTACAACTGAATGAAGAAAATAAGAATCACAAACAACGATATATATTTATCGTTATACGAAACCGTTAAGGAAAAACTTATTTTTCGTATTTTGTTTTTTTAATTTTTAGCGCCTTAAAATGGTGCGCTGCGCCGAAATAAAATGGATGTTCCTTTTTCATTGTGATTGCAATAAACTTTTGTGGCAAATAGCTTTCGCTCTTGATCGTGATCATTTTTTTGTCAAAGAAATAACATAACACGTGGCTAATATTAAAATGAAATATAAGTGAATGTTACACCATATCTGCACTATTTCATATTGAAAAAAAGTCGTAAACTTGCTCCATCGGAATGATTTACAAGCGGGCAATGATATGGATAATCATGTCTTAACGAACTCGGAGATATCGAAAAAGAAATGGAAGTGCATCCGGAGAATGAGTTCGTATAAATTAATTTGTTTTTGTTTTCAGTGAGCTTTATTGTGGATAAGGCCGACTATAGGGCTTCCACAATGAACAAAGTACCTATTTTACTTCCGCGTGTGTTTTTTTTGCTAGACGTGTGGTTTTCAAGAAGAAATAAAACGCATATAATTTAATGTTATGGCCAAGAATTTAGCTTTATTATAAAGATAAGAGTTTGTCATTATGTTTTAAAAATGATTTCGGGCAAGTGGTGCTCGCCACGGCTGGCTCGAATAAATTCCAGCCCAGAGGCCCAATTTTCGACCACTTTTTGCAGCAATTGGGGCCGTATGTTAGCAATAACGCGCCAAATATTCTCTTCCAAGGCGTCAATCGTCTCGGGCTTATCTGCGTAGACAAGCGACCTCACATAACCCCACAAAAAATAGTCCAGCGGTGTTAAATCACACGATCTTGGAGGCCACGCCACAGACCCACGACGCGAGATAATGCGCTCACCAAAAGTTTCCTTCAGTAAATTGATTGTTTCGTTAGCTGTATGGTATGTAGCGCCGTCTTTTTGGAATCAAAAGTTGTCCACATCAACATCCTATAATTCAGTCACGAAAAAGTCATTGGTCATGGCTCTATAGCGTTCACTATTGACTGTAACATTATGGCCGGCTTCATTTTTGATGAAATATGGACCAATGATTCCCTCTGCCCATAGAGCACACCAAACAGTGAATTTTTGAGAATGTAACGGCGTCTCAATAATGGCTTGTGGATTATGATCACTCCAAATACGACAATTTTGCTTATTAATGTACCCATTCAACCAAAAATGATCTTCATCGCTGAACTAAATTTTCTTGTGAAAATAGCGCGAACGGAACCATTATTTTGTAATAAATTTGCACGATTTGCAAACGTTGTTCAGGAGTAAGTCTATTAATTATGAAATGGCAAACCAAACTGAGCTTGAATCAAGTGACAACTGTCAAAAAGACTATATACGAAAAAAGTATTGCCAGATTGAAAACCACATGTCTTAAAAAAAAAAACAGATATAGGCCCTTATTGCGAGTGTCGTTCAACGTTCGATTCGATAAAAGTCGATCGTATCAAAACGCTTGACGCGTTAAAATTTGTATCCAAAAAACTTGTGAGAACACAGCTGATGGCACCTGATGCAACAAAAACCTCAGATATCTTAAATTTTCGGTGCCTGATTTTCAACAAAAGTCGTTCATCGATTAACAAACGCACACTCGCAATAAGGGCCATAGATAGAAATCTCCAATATACCTAAATTCTTCACTAAAGAGTAATAAGCCCTCTTCCTGAAAATATAAAAAAAAAAAACTAAATGCCACTTTGTTGAACATTTCCATTAGTAAAATTATTGTTCCTTAAAATCAGGGAAATTTGAAAAGCAAACCGACATCAAATTGTCATCAAAACTTATCCTCCAAACAATTGATACAAAACTAAGAGCTGATTCTTTTTGAGAGCATGGGAAACAATGCGAGTGACATGTTGTTTCCCAATTCAACCATCTGTTCCATAAAGTTGCCGAAACTGTAATTTCTTTTCAAAATAAAGATACCATCTCCATTCCATCACCGAATTTCAATTCCTCTCCGATGAACAACAATTTTATAAAAACACAGCTCCATAGAAGACTGATGTATACGTATAGTAGGTACCTATTTGTATAGGTACTTTTCCCCAAATCTAAATTATTTTTGTAACTAGAGCTACTACATTCCATCACGCCATAAGAGAACACTCTCGAGCTATTCAACTTCATTTTCCCAGAAAACTGTATCATATGGCACATCTATACCCTGCCCCTCCCCACCCGCCTAGAATGTCGTTAAATTAATCTTCGACATCTCGCTTACAAATGAGTATCAGTTTTCATCTAAGTGAGAAACTACTCCGCTGAATACTATACTCGAACAACTGCGAGTCTCTACCGTTCTTTAGCATGTGTTCCATTTCGACTTACTACATGCGCTTTTGTACGAGTACACGAGTAGGCACCATATTGTTGTAAACGATCTTAATAAACTCCTTCTTTTATGTTTATAGGGAAAACTAGTATAAACTTCTGGTGCTGGATAATTTAATTATTATAATACAAACAAAAAACCTAGCATCACCACAAGATGCCTTCATAGATATATGTATGTATTATACTCATACTCATCCCGAAGAATTAATGAATGCAATGTTTAAACATTAACTTTACAACGATATAATGCGCTACTTCGTCGTCGCGTCGCTTCCCGTCGGTCGTTCTGTGGGTGAAAATTATTGACTTTGTTTCGACGGATGCGGCGGTAAAGTTGGATATATTATAGAGCAGATGATGAACATGGAGAAATGGAAGAAATAATAAACGAAAATTAAAACGTATAAAAAATGTAGCCACAACGTTTATGCTCCAAATACTATCTGCATGAGCTTACAACTTTGTTCCATGAACTTGCTTCGTATTTTTAAGAATAATATTGATGCTAAAACTTCGCCGCAATAGAATATTCTTATTGCATTTGGAAGTTTTGCTCATTACTGTTTATTCTTTCCCCAAAAAAACTTGATTTAACTTTCATATTTAGGTGTAATGATTTGCTTGTGCAGTGCAGTGCCCCTAATGACTGGTATAAACAAAAAAACTGTCTGCTACCGCTTCAAATGTTGGAAAAAAAAATTCTTTGAGTGGTGGTTTTGCAGTTTTTGCTAATAGTATCTAATATTGAAAAGGTTCTACCTGCACATAATTCCATGATTTCGCTAATTGGTATAAACTGGTCTAACGCACACACAACATTTCAGACCTAAACAGGATGGCCCCTAATTCAGCTGGGATAATTTGGGAAATGATTCTTCGATATATTCTAAGAAAAAAAAAAATTTCAACAATACGTTTCTATCTCCAATGTTGAGATCACTTATCGGAGATATAAGAAAAGGCTTACTTTGGTCCACCATGACCCATATTAACGGAAATTGCTATGTTAATAATAATCGTAGAAACTTTATTTAGACCTTATTTTTGGAAGAAATACTAGCCTTTATAAGGTGCATTTAAATATTATTGATATGTTGTTTAAGTCTTCAGGTTTTGACTTTGAGGTCAATTTTCTCCAGAAAATGCGTAATAAACATAAAGTTTTACTATTTCTGAGATTCTAGTATGAATAGTACCTACAATAACAAAGTTTTACTATTTTTTTTATTAACGCCACAATATTAAAAATAGAAAATTAATAAACAATCATTCACTCTGTTTTGATATATAAAAATTTTTGAAAAAAATATTTATTAACTTTAAGTTGGCAACACTATTTTAACTGGCGGCCATTTTGTCAGCTGTCAGTCAAGTGATTTATTTTTAGTTTGGTTTGGCATTTTAACATGAATAGACTGACGCCTGAACAACGCTTCTAACTTGTACCCAAATGGGCCCAAAAGAAGTTTGCCGTTGATTCCAATTTTCATAAGCGAATTTTGTTCAGCGATGAAGCTCACTTTTGGTAGAATGGATACGGCAATTAACAAAACTGCCGTATTTGGAGTGATGATAATCCTCAAGTGTATGTTGAGACACCGTTACATCCACAAAAACTGACTGTTTGGTGTGCGTTATGGTTTGGTGGAATAATTGGTCCGTGCTTCTTTAAAAACGATAAGATTTTCCTTAATTGGTTTTTAAACATTTGTATAGCAGGTACCGTTATTTTCGGTTATAAGAATACTTTTTATTTAATATCTTCTAGATAATATTTAAAAATCTTGTAGACAGACGGAATAGCTTTATAAAGCTATGGATCCACACTTAATTCTATCGATTAAAAAAAGATAAAACACTTCCCACTATAGGAATCATCTAAGCTAATATGATCAGTTATCTCAAATTGATCTTCGAATTGTTGATAAGTCTTCCCCTCGACCTTCACTTTCATCTTTAAAGAAAAACAGTTCTATTATTTTTTTTTTTTTTGATAGCTATTGGCTTTGAAAAGAGTCGTATTCATTGCATACGACTTTGATAATATCCGTTTCATATAGGTACAGTACGATACAAAAACTTTTTCAGATACGATGCGAAGTTTGAATTTCATAATTGGGGTGATTGTGTTTTCAAAAAAAAAAAAATGTTAGACATTGTATGTTCTACTCTGAGTAGCAAATATTGGGGTAGTCGTACTTTTCATTAGATCTTTCAAATTGCAATTTTCGATTAATCCTAATTTGGGATATTGAAAGATTTAAAAAATTCTGACCAAAATCTTAGCACCCCATATTTGGGATATTCGCAAAAAAATATTGCCATATAGAAGGTAAGTAATTGATTAAATGATTAGTACCACAAATGTGGTACTAAAAATCGCTGAAGACCTTGAAAAAACTTTAACAATTAATTTAAAATTTTCTATAGCGGACCAATTCCTGAAACTAGTTGACCTTTTTTGACCAATTACTGTACCATTTTGCTGGCAATATTTTTTGCGAATATCCCACAAATGGTGTGCTAAGATTCCGGAGTCAATAATATCTTATATCAAAATATTCAACAAAATATTTTTTTTTGTCGATTTTAAACGGCTCCGAGTGGCATAAATTTCGCATAATTTCTAATATCATAATTTGCAACATAAACAATTATCTTATAAAATTCAGAATTAAACACATCCAATACGCCGAAAGTTGATATGTTATCCCGCAAAGAATATAAAATTGAAGGTTTTGAATGAAACAAGAAAAAATATGCACGACTGGATCGCACGAACTTGCTCTTGTGGTTAAATACTGGTCTAGCCCAGCATTTATGCACTGGCTCAAATTACAGTGGACACACCGACACACAGACCGACGGACGCCATGACGATACCGGACTTCTCGATTAGTGATAGTTTTGATTATAACCTCGATATTTTTTTTTACACGAAACCAATACTTGCCCTATAGAGCGAGTAAAAATTAAATGTGAGCTATAATCAAGTTTCTATAGGCTGCAGTTTTAGCGATTTCAATAGGTAATCATACCTTTGACGCTGCGAAAGCTTTAAAGCCTTTCGTGCGAGTGTGTTACCAAATGAAGTAAAAGGTGTTTTTTTTCGACGTGTGGTTTTCAAGAAGAAATAAAACGCATATAATTTATTGTAATGGCCAAGAATTTAGCTTCGTTATAAAGATAAGGCTTTGCCAATATGTTTTAAAAATAATTTCGGGCAAGTGGCAAGCGCGGCTGGCTCGAATAAATTCCAGCCAAGAGACCCATTTTTCGACAGCTCCAATTGTTGCACGCGATAGCGGATGGACTTATTCGGGTCTTTTTCGATACTCTGCTATACAGCAGCAATAGCGTCTTCGGTGGGCACTGTACGGCGTCTCTGAGGATGCGCATTATGCACTAGAGTAAACGTGGTGCGAAACCGATCCATGGTTGCTCGAATTTATGCGATTTTGCGATTATATCGACCGAATATTGGACGCAGCGCGCGATGTGTCGCTCGAACCGAACCAGCATTTTGGTAATAAATTTGCACGATTTGCAAACGTTGTTAAGAAGTTAGTGGATTAATTACGAAATGGCAAACCAAACTGAGCATAAATCAAGTGACAGCTGTCAAAAAGACCAACTCCAGAAAAAGTATTGCCAGATTGAAAACCACACGTCTAAAAAAAAAAACACCCTTTACAATGGAAAGTTTTTGAAACATCAAGTGCAATAAACTTTTTTTCTCCAAAATGATAATGTTTAAGCTTGCTTCCATTTTTTTTTGGTGAGACACCATCAGCTCCTATATAATGATGCGCGTAATGCTGCTACGAAATCCATTAAGAAGCTTTCGTTCTTTGAGATATTTAAAGCTGTTAGTAACATAAGTATAAGTGCTGTCCATCGAAAGTAGGAAATATTTGCCTTTTTTATGGCTTTACGGACCGGGCGGACATTAAGGCAGTATTGCATACACTCGCAAAAAAGATCATTTCAAATGACAGATGGATAAGCTTAAGCACTGGTTTTGCCAATGGAAAAGAATACCTCTTTAAAACTATGGATGTAATACTAATTGGGTCAGCGCATTTATGTAAATACATGAACATCGATACCTTTCAGTTCATTTCGCGACTGTATACAAGTGCGTCACATTCCAAGTGCAATAGAAATTTCTTGAAATTCTTCAAAAAAAAAAAAGAATAATAATTTTCTTTAGAACCAATACCTTGCTGTTAGAACACAAGTGCAAAAAAAAACCCAGTACAACTGGGCTTTCTTTCTAAACAAAACCAACAATCCAAAAAAAAACAAAAAACAAAAAACTTTTTTATTTTCGATATCTCTTTTTCGATTGCTACCAGATGGCGATGCTGATGATACTGCTAAGCAGGGTTAAATGGCTAAAATGAGTGCTTGACGTGTTCGCCTTTCATTGAAGTACGCCCGGAGTACTTGACAGCCGACAGGCCGGGGGCAATTAGGGTCAATAAATTCAGTCTTCCAGTCTTCTCTTCTTATACTGGACTTTTTTTTTATTTTGCTGTGCTCTTTATCTTAGTAACACTAGAGGCTGGAGTGTTTTTGTATTGAAAAAAAAAAAAAAAAAAAAAAAACATACCCCAGAATAAAAGAGTGCATTGTTTTAATAGCTGATTTTCTTCTTAGTCTGTATATTCATTGTAACGAGTGGGTGAGTCTAGGCCGCCTACTTAGAGAGATTACGAGCGTACTTGTTCTTATTTATTTATGTTTCTTTTTTTTTAAGAATACATTTCAGACAAAAAAAAATAATATTCTGCCCATAATAAGGCAAAGTCATTATTATACGAGCAGATAAATTATGGAGCAAGAAGTAAATAGTAGGTAAATTGACTTGCCCGCTAGTTCTGGATTTTAATGAGGGAAAGAAATGAAAAATGGCTGCTTTATTGATTTTAACGATTTACAAAACTTGTTAGCAAATTAAATACTAGTTACATTATCGAAAGGATTTATAAGGTTATATTAATAAAATTATAATTATCAAAGTTTTATGGATCCGATAATTTTTAAACAGAATTTTTGTTTGTAAAAACGAGGACTGAGCCGTTCAAGGGCGTTGGATGTATTAATCAATGGACACAAATAGTTTCAAAACAACTTAAAAACCACTGATGAAAGTAAAACAGGAGCATTCAGAGTCCATTTACTTATAAAAATGATTATTTACTTTTCTACACTGCTTAAATCACTTTTCTTATTTTTACTTGCTCTATAGGGCAAGTATTGGTTTCGTGTAAAAAATAAGATTATAATCAAAACTAACACTACGGTAATCGAGAAGTCCGAAAAAGTGGGTTTCGTCATGCCGTCCGTCGGTTTGTGCGTCTGTGCGTCAGTGCGTGCACTGTAATTTTAGCTAGAGCCTAAACGGATGGACCGATTTGCATGCAATTTAGTATAGAGAATTTCTATGTGATTCCCTAGAGGGGAAATTCGAATTTTTGTTTTAGCTCATCTAGAAGGGGTAGCTGCCATACAAATGTTTTGGTTTCTTCAAATTTCCTCGAAAACGGCTCTAACGATTTTGATTAAACTTTGTACCGGTAATAACCAATTCAATTGTAAGAAAACTGCATTTCAGGTTTTAATGCAAACAAAATTCACATTACGGAATTAGGATTTTTTTTTAGCGCTTTTGACTCTTTTCATATATTTACTCGTTAAATATATACATCATGCATCTTCAATGTTACATACAGTTTTTAACCACAAGAGCAAGTTCTTGCGATCAAGTCGTGTATATTTTTTTATTTTAAATTGACTGGTGCATAAATTATAATTTGATAAAATGACAAATAACAGAAATTTAAGTTTTCATTGCAAAATATTGGTCAAAAATTTACATTGTGTTGGTGAAATTCATCCCCGATTGTGTTTATAATAAGAAATTTGACAAAAACTACTCGATAACATCCAATAATTAATAAAACTTGAATAAAACAGAAAGTTGATAATACAATACATTCAAGATATATGTAATAAAATAGCATATATTAATAATTTAGAATTTGTGATTTTTTTATGGTGTTATATGGAATTTTGATCAAATAAATTTTTGAGGAATAAGATTATATATGTAAGTCGATGGTTGTAAGAAGTTTTAGAGTTTTCGAAGTCGTCAATCAATTTGCAAGAGCAAAAACCCCTGATCAAGGATTCTCAAGAATCAAGGACGCAACATGATTGACTTAAAACCAAAAGTTTTAATAACAGTATATCGATTTTTTTAAATATAATTAAAAAAAAAAAACAAATTTCATATTTCCAAAATCTCGAATTTAACAAATATCGCAATGTCAAGTTTTCTCTTATAATCCAGTACAAGTATCTAACAAAAAAAGAACGAATTATTGAAAAAAAAAATCCTCTAAAACATTTGATTCCAATATTTTCGACTAATCTTTCGATTTTAAAGTGATTGCCAAAAAACTGTAGAAATTTTTGCATAAATAACAAGAAATAATTTGTGAAGTTTATCTCGGAAAATGTTCATCTGAACAAAATATACTAACATACGTTTTTAAGTGAGCACTTAATGTCTGAGGCCGGTATTCACCGAACGCTCATAACTGAAGAGGCTGTTAAACCTATTCACCAAGCAATAATAGTGAATAATTATGAGCGCTCATAAAACTTATGAGCGGTCCCGACCTCTCATTTTCGATCTAAAATACTTATGAGTGGTTGGTGAATACCACAAATAATTTCCAAGTTATGAGTCTCATAAACTTAAATGCCGTTTATGAGCGATCGGTGAATACCATCCTAAATGTTAACATTTTATGTGCGTCAGAAAGTATCTTAGCTAGAACAAGATAGAGTTTTAGCAAATAATTTGTTTCATAAGGAAAAGAAGTAAATTTTTGTAATAGTGTTATTAGATTAATTTGATCGTTCTAGTTTTAAAAGTTGAATCAAATGTAAATTTTTAAACTTATGCCCAGACCATCACCTTGGTTGAGTTCGGGCGTAGTTTTGTTTAACGTGGTATCTCAAACAGAAAATAATCCATGAGTTAAGCATTTTGTAAAGGGTCCGCCATCTAACGTTTTTTTTTTAAACTAGTGCTTATTTCGTGAATGGTAACACTTAGCTCATGTCTGATTTGACGATAATTAGTTCTATCCTTCCGCTGAACGAATATGGTTGTGTATACGCTTCGCTAATTCGGCCTGCGATCCACTTAGAGAAGATGCCGATTTTGCCAAAAAAATCATTTTTTCAGATGAAGCTCATTTTGATCTTGGCGGGTAGTAAACAAGCAAAATTGTCGTATTTGGGGAACAGAAAACCCGCACGCATACATTTAAAAGTTTATACACCCAAAACGAGTCACTGTTTGGTGCGGATTTTGGTCCAGAGGCATAATTGGGCCATTTTTTTCGAAAATGAGCAAGGAGTGGCAGTTACAGTCAATGGCGATCGTTATCGGGCCATGTTGAACGAATTTTTGTTTACAAAAATTGAAGAGGAGGATATTGGCAACATTTGGTTTCAACAGGACGGGCGCTACGTGCCACACAGCCGAAGCTACACTCGATGTTTTGCGCCATTTTCAAAAAAAAAGAAGTTAGGCGGACCCTTTATAACAGTTTGTACAATCTCCGATATGAACAGGGCTTTTGATATTAATAAATGACGACAAAAAATCATTTAACCTTCTTTTAGCGATTTTTAACACTTCTTTTACACAGCCGACCAATCACTTCAACTTGCGCATTCAAGCTGATTCAGTTACGACACTTTAACAAATTTCATTTCGAAAATCAATGGAGTTCTCCAAGGCTCAATCTTGGGACCCATTATATTCATAATAAACTTTGTAATGAAGCATAACACTTCTATGTTGAAATTCATTAAACGAAAATATAAATACAGTAGATATTCCCCGATTAATTAATTTTCCCGCTTAACTGAACTGAAAAGCTGAAGAGTAGGGCGAAAGTCATTTTTAAACGGTTAATTAACATGTGTCAATGAACATTGACAATTTTGTAAGTAAATTCGTTGATAAAATGCTGTAATTCGTACATTTGTCAATAAAAATTGAAAAAATGTATCAATATGATGTCGAAAATTGAAGTTCGACATTTGTTCAAGTAATATTGACAGGACGTAACATTGATGATGTGTAGAGCTTTTAAGACCATATTTGTTTGATAAGTTTAACAATTTTCCCATTTAAAGCGGTACCACTCACATGACCTCAAATAAATGAGAGGTACGTGTACCCTAAGTTACGTATAGAACAAAGGTAGGGGAGTAGCAGGAGACGAAATAATGCGGGCGTTGCCAAGAAAAGTACACAATTTAGAAGTATATATTTAACATTCACTTTCAACCAATATCCAAAGTCATCTTAGTACAGATTAACAGAAAAGTTAAGACCGAAAAATCAGATGATATTTTGTTAACTCAGAAAAGATCAAATTTAGGCCCAGTTTTTCAGTGCGAGATTAAAGTTAAACCCGAGTTAGCTCATCAAATTTGGTGAGTTAACTCAGTATAAATTGAACAGTTACTTTTGATGTTTTATCCAACGAGTTTAATTATTCGTTGCGCATGCTTTCTCAGTTAACTGTGGGTTAATTTACTTCTAGAGTTAGCTAACTCTGGATTAACTCACCACTGAAAAACTGAATCAATACCTACTGGAAATTGATCCGAAACCTAGTAGTTGAAGAAGCATAAGAACCGTAGTTTATTTTAACCGAAGACTTGAGTAAAGCAGGTAACACAAACAAATATTGCCGCCAGTTTAACAGTAATCCCAGTTAATTTATCTAGATTTTAATGTTAGATTAACAGGGGATTAACTTGTGCTGATTTAACGATATGATTTGAAGAAATACAACCCTTCAACTGGTTGATTCTTTTGAAGTCTACATGATGTTTTCAGCCCTGAATAATGAACCTACCAGTGATGATCATATTTTTTATTTATGAGAAATCATTATATCTACATACTACTTATAATTACAATTTCTTAAGAATTAAAGGTATAAATATCCAACCCATGCCTATAAGTACTCAGCCTATAAGCCCACGTAACATTGTTCCAACGTTTATGGCATTCCAAAAACCGAAGAGAGAAAAAACCTCACTGACAAATTATATTCTAAACATCTTCTGAAAAACCCCAATAGGTCCATTAGACACCGCGCATAAATGTTGAAAGTATATTTAAACTAATCGCACTCCCTTCGGAACAATTCCTAGAGAAGACTCCCAGAAAGCACATTTATACAAGCTTGCATATAGATAAATAAATTCCCAAAGAATGTAAATCGGATGTAATTTAGAATGCGTTCCTTTCTTTTTTTTTGTTGTTTGCTGTTTGGTTTGTTTCCTCCCTGAATGCTACTACTTTTTGTTTGGATTTTTTTTTCACCATTTCTATGCAATTACCCTATAACCACCATCTAGCATTCCAGCCTCAATTCGGAACAGAAAATAAAATTAAAAAAAAAAAAACAAAGTGTTGGCAGAAAACTTGTCCCTCAGCGCAAATATCACTGACCTAGTTCGAAAGTACATAGTAGTGGATGTGTTTTTTTTTACGTTTACGTATTTTGAAATGCAGAGCAAACCAATTTGCACCATTTGAAGTATAAAACTTTTTTGGTTCTCCAGCTTAAGGTACGGTTTCTAGAGAAAGCGACGACCATGTCGACGACGACGATGAAGACTTCGACTACTTTAGAGTGTTGTGGCACTAGGCGCACTATATGGCGATAGAGTAGATATGTAGGTATATAGCCTGTTTGGCTTCTGTCCTAGAGCAGAACATCAACATCATCACGAGCCAAAAACCAACTGGATCTGATAGAGGCCGTGAAACTCTATAACAAAAAAAAAAAAAACTATACCCACGACGAGTAGAGCAGCGAAGCATCAGAAAGTATATACTATGCAAATATGTACAGGGCAAAACTTATATTTTCTTTCAATTGCATGTTTAGTTGCGAATTGCTTTTTGGCCAAACATTTTCAGCCTGATAAAGTTGCCAAACACAACAACAACAATGCCAACAACAACAAACAACAATAAAAAAAATAACTAGAAAAATTTAATAAAAGTTTCACCCCCATCACAATCCCCTAATTTGCATGTGTGTACAGGAGAAATTGTAAACAAAAGGAAGTTTGTAATATTCAAAATATGCACTTACCCCCAATGATGTCCGTTGCAATGTTGTACATGTAAGATGAAAGGTCTGCAAGGAAACAAAAACAAAGAGAGGAATTATTTTCAAAAATTTGAAGAGACTTTGACATAAAGTTTTTAGTTTATCATTTTTTTTTTTTTATTTTTAAGGGCAAAAGTCAATTTTTAAACGTTGAGTGAGTTTCAAAGTGTAGAACTTCTAAGTGCAATGCGAGAGATTATTGGACATCCATATTCGCAGTACACTGAACCCGGAGGTGATTTCTCCAATGCAGAATGCCTATATACAAAAGGCAAAAGCGTAGAAACAACACTTCACTGTGTTGTTAATAAAGGGTTTTCCAATAAGAGGTGTTATTTTGAATAGCCCGCTATTTCGGTAGCTGTCACTTTTGAAGCTGTCATTTTTTGACATTTGACAAGTAGAAACTACGCCATTAATAAAAATGGAACGATACACGCTTCAACAACGCATTGAAATTATTAAAATTCACTATAAAAATGGTGAAAATTTGGCAGAGACGGTTCGTAAAACTAAAACATTTTTGGGTCGTCGTGAAGCACCTTGTCGGACCGCAATACAGAAATTGGTGGACAAATTCGAGCTGTTGGGACAAGTTAGTGATGTGAAGAATAAAACCCGTGCACGTCGCTCAAGAACAACTGAGAATATTGCTGTTGTAGTCCAAAGCGTTGAAGAAAACCCAGGTTTGTCCATTCCTCGTCGTTCTTTGGAATTAGGCATTCCACAAACGTCATTACACCGTATTTTGCATAAAGATTTGGGTCTTAAGGCTTATAAAGTTCAGTTAACACAAGAACTCAAGGCGGCTGATCATTAACAACGTCGTGTCTTTGCTGATTGGGTCCTTGAAATGCATGAAAATGATCCGGAATTTCATCGAAAAATCATCTTGACTGATGAGGCCCATTTCCACCTCGGGGGCTACGTCAACATGCAAAACTGTCGCATCTGGGGCTCGGAAAACCCAAGAGTTATTGTTGAAAAGCCTCTCCATCCTCAACGCATGACTGTTTGGTGCGGTTTATGGTCCGGCGGGGTCATTGGACCTTACTTTTTCGAAAATGAGGCTGGAGCAACAGTTACGGTCAATGGATTGCGCTATCGAGAGATGATTAATGATTTTTTATGGCCGGAATTGGATGGTATTGATCTGGACAACGTTTACTTTCAACAAGACGGCGCTACGTGCCACACAAGCAATGAAACCATCGATCTTTTACGGGAAAAGTTTCCGGACCGTGTTATCTCGAAGAGGTGATCACAATTGGCCACCGAGAACTTGTGATTTAACACCTTGCGACTTCTTCCTTTGGGGCCACGTGAAAGATAAGGTCTACGCCAACAGCCCAGCGTCGATTCAAGACCTCAAAGATGGAATTCGTGAGGCTATCGAGGAGATAGGGCAGCCACTTTGTGATTTGGTTATGGAAAATTTCATGAAAAGGATATGGTCCTGTAAGCGTGGTCGTGGCGGCCATTTGGCTGATGTTGTGTTCCATTATTAACGGCATACCTTCCTCTTTATAATGAAATAAACATCCGATCATTTATCTCAAAAAATGCCATTTTTCTTTGAATATCAAAATAACACCTCTTATTGGAAAAAACCCTCAAAGACAAGGAATACACTCTTGTTGCCTTTCTGGATATTGACGGAGCATTCAACAATGTGGAAAGCGATGCAGTTAAGAGAGCCCTTGTAGACCTGAATATAGAAAGTTCAATTATAAATTGGACTATGTGCATGTTAAGCAACAGGCATATAAACACAGAACTTGGAGAATCACGTCTAAAAGTATCCACATCTAGAGGAACACCCCAGGGAGGGGTGCTCTCTCCACTTCTTTGGATACTAGTTATGAACGAAATTCTCGTAAAATAAAAATATAGTGGAGTCAAAGTAGTAGCCAATGCTGACGACCTAGCACTACTTGCGACAGGAAAATTCCCATCCACTATTATTGAACCTTTGCCCTTTCAAAGGTCAACAACTGGACAAAGGAACTGTGGTCTAATGGTTAATCCATTGAAAACAGAAGTGGTTCTCTTCACTATCAGAAGGAATATACCAATGTTTAGACTACCATCAATAGAAGGGACACCACTCAAAATCTCAGATCAGGCCAGATACCTTGGTGTGATCCTAGACAAGAAACTGAACAAGTGTCTCAACACTAAAGAAAGATCAAAGAAAGCTATGGTCGAATTCTATTCCTATGCAACAGGATTTTTGGAAAATCCTGGGGACGCAACTCAAAACTTATCAAATGGATGTACACGGCAATAGTTAGACCGATACTAACCTACGGTAATCTAGTTTGGTGGATTGCGACTGAGAAAGCAACAAACCTGAAAACTTTAACAAAAGTTCAAAGATTAGCATGCGTAGGTATAACAGGGACGTTGAAAACCACCCCCACAGCGGGGCTGGAAGCGATACTCAACTTGAAACCCCTAGATCTATTCGAGCAAGAATCAGCAGCATACAGTGCCCTGCGACTAAGCCAGACTAACTGCTGGAAACAAAGCACAACGGGTCATACTCAGATTCTTCAGAGATATGTGGGAAATAATGTTTGCACAGACTACACAATACCGCATTTAAACTTCAATAGACCATTCACTACCTCTTTTCCTAATAGAGAGGAACGGAAAAACAACCAACCTCTCAGTAACGAAGTTACGATGACTGTCTTCACTGATGGTTCTAAGATGGACACTGGAGTTGGTGCAGGAATTTTCTCGGAAACTCTGGGACTAGCTAGCTCCTTCAGACTTCCGGACTTTTGCAGCGTCTTCCAAGCTGAGGTCTTGGCAGTGACCAAAGCAGCTACGCAAATATCAATGATGGCGATACCACAAGCTGACATCACTCTCTTTATTGATAGCCAAGCAGCAATCAAAGCAATTTCTGCCACCGAGATACATTCGAAGCTTGTAACTTGCTGTCGCGAAGAACTTAGGGTTCTTGGTATGCAGTATAACATTAGACTATGCTGGATTCCTGGTCACAGTAATGTGCAAAGAAACGAAAGAGCTGATGAGCTGGCGAGAACGGGATCGTCGCTTGATTCAAGTCAAGCAGAACGACATACTAAAGTACCAAACTGTAACATCAAACAGGATATTGGTAACAAACTTTCAGAAAAAACGAATGAAAAATGGAACCTGCTTGAAACATGCGCCACAACCAGAAAATTATGGCCAAATTTCAATAAGCAGAAGAAGGACAAAATTATGCTAATGAACAAAAAATATCTTCGTGCCCTTGTCAACATAATCACCGGTCACAACCTACTGGGGTACCGCAAAAAGAAAATGGGGCTCAGTACTGACGACCTTTGCAGAGGGTGCAGCGATGAAGAAGCACATGAGGATACCTTACACTTCCTTTGTCACTGCCCAACACTCTGTCACTTAAGAAAGAAACACCTAGGAAATCATTTCTTTGATGACTTAGAGGATCTTTCAAGAACTTCTGCGAATAGCCTTCTGAACTTCGTCAACGCCTCTAAATGGCTTGACTGCTAACAGAACACATAGGTTTTTACATTTAATGGGATACAATTTCCTAGGGTATCACAACGGATCTACATAGATCTAAGTGTGACGGTAGCAACATCAACTGTCAGCCCTTCTACCTTACCTAACCTAAGTGCAATGCGGTTAGTGTTAGTGCGTTAGAATGGAAGGGACTTACAATTTTCTGTCCAATCCAAACGATACTCATTCATGACAAGAGATACTCTTGGAGAATTTGTCACTTCCTCGCAAGAGGCAGTCTTCATGACAAAAAAAAAATATTTTTTTGTTTTTAGGCGGAAGAGGCTGGGAATCAAAACTACTACGGACTACTTTGGGCAACTATTTAATAATACTTTCCAAATAGCCAGATACTTACAGTGGGGCCTTATATCAACCTGCAGGCTGATGTAAAGCCCTACTGTAGGGTAGGTGTATGGCAAACTTCCAAAATAAGTTGTTGTAACTTTGCAACATTTGTGTCCACCTTTAGCATTTGTCACCTCCAAAATTACCCTTCATTCAAGGTTCGTAAATATAATACCATACCTACCGCATAGGCTAGATTTCACAGAAACAAATTTTGGCTTTGATAAAATGCCGTATGTCTGGTGGCCCTGGGATCTTACTCTATATATCCTCGTTGAATTATTTGGTGGGAGAAAATGAATTCGATGAAAAATTGAATTTCTATTCGGTTTTCGAAAACTTCGAAGTTCTATAATTGAGAGTCATGGCCAAAGGCGTTAATTTAATTAACGTTTCCGAAAGTGACACCAGCAGGCCAGTTGTACAGCAAAAAATCGTGGTTCAAATATTGATCCGTGGTTCAGCAATTTTAACTCACCTATTTTGGCGGATTAAAACTAAAGTGCAATGATGTTTCAAGCATGTTATTGGTTATTATCACATAGGTACCTACTTAAATGTTGAACAATCGTTGAACCTCACTTAATCTGCCGAAATCGATGATTTTAAATTGCTGAATTGCACTTGTTCAACTGAGCCTTATAGGTCCAGTTTTTCAGTGTTAAACATGAGTTAACTCATTAAATTTGGTGAGTTAACTCAGGATAAACTGAACAGATGCTTTTTATGTTTTATCCAACGAGTTTGTTTAGCAGAACGCATGCTTTCTCCACTGAAAAACTGCTTACGCAGTTCATTATGGATTAATTTACTTCTAGAGTTAGCTAACTCTGGTTTAACTCAACACTTAAAAACTTTGCCTTGAGAGTCTTAAACATAAAATTGAGAAATTTCGGCCTAAGAAACATTGAAATTCAAAATGTATTTAGTTTTTTGATCGAAAATGAAAGTTTTACTAAATACAGTCGAATCTCTCTAAATCGAATTTTCACTGGATACATTTTGTAATTGGGATAGTTGGAGAGACTTGTTGAAGGAGGCCAGGACCGGACCCCGGTTGTCGAGCCGACGATGATGATGATGATGACATTTTGTAATTAGTTCGAGTGAGAATTATTTTTGGAAAAATTCTAGTTAGAGGGATTGATATTTCATTTTATTCAAACGGATTTTTTTCGATGTTGTTTTTTTTTTTTTTTTTCAAAAGAGAAATTCGAATTAAAGGGATTGCAAATAGGCCAGGAATGTATTCGAGTTAGAGAGACTTTTGCCTTAAAGAATAGTTTTGGTTTGGAAAATTGAGCGGAATAAAAAAAAAATTCGAGTTAAAGGGAAATTCGAATTAGATAAAGTTAGACTCAGAGGAAATCCACCGTAAAAAAAATTTGTTTAAAGACAAAAGTCATCATTTTGAATTTTTAAAATACATACAAAAACATCTGGTTTTTAACTATAAATTAAAAAGAAAATTATATATTAAAAACAAATTTAAAATTTTGAAAATACAGTCAAACTTCTTTATAACGAACTTCTTCATAACGTAATTCTCTCTATAGCGAATTTCATTTTGTTCCCCTTGCAGTATTTAAAAACAAAATAATTTCTATATAACGAATTTTGTATAAAGCTTCTTTATAACGAAGCAATTTTGTGTTCCATCAACTTGATTTAAAAACAAAAATTAAAGAACAGATTTCTGCCTTTAAAAGATTTCACAGCATGATAGTGTAAGTGTTGCCGTTGTTTATTTCTGTTTTCAATATTTTTTTTTTTCTTTTGAAGCCTACCCCTGCCACTTAAACCGGGGGAAATAATAATGGACCTACACGCCACATATGGAAAAGCCCATTTTTGATTTTTAATTTACATGCAATCCAAGTAAATAATTGAAGGATTAAAAAAACTCGACTCGTTTTTTTTCTTGTTCATTTTCTTTTCGGGTATGAATTTTTTTGTGTTGAATTTTATTTAGAAAGCCACAACTCTTAAAATTTTATTTCATCGAACAAAATGCCTGTGCTTAAGTATTTTTCAAAAAATATATCAAAAAGGATTCGAGAATATTTTTCCTTTTTGTTTGTGGGTGCTCTCTCGTTTTGATTTGTTTTTTTTTTTTTTTGTGAAGCTTCGTCTCAGGAATGTTAAGACTTGGGACTTATGAAATATCTGGGTTAAATCGTTTGCCATTTTCAAGAGTGTTCACCTGAAAGTAACTGCATTCACCATCATACAATTCGACGAGCTAAAATATCTCTCTGTTCTTCGCTTTCCCTCCCTGCCCCCCACAAAGTCTCGACATTGTAGGTATATAAGGTAAGGAGTTCTTAGTGTAAATCCATTAAGAAGTGATGACATACTTTTCTTTTGTTCTTCTAGGTTATTTTTTTTTTTGTAGATATTTGGGTAAAGTGTATAGTTTATCGTCCTTATTGAAAGACGAAAGGATTCTTTTGGTTTTTATTTTACAATTTTTTTTTTTTGTTGGTATGATAAAATCATTACGTACAATATAAAGCTATCAAGAAAATGCGACAATGATAGGGATTTTGGTATTTAAAAAAGGTACCAAGGTATTTAAGGGTAACATTTGTGTGTTTATTGATGGTTTTGCTATGCGGTTTTATTTTTTGTTCACCTCTGTCTGTTTTGAAGGATTTTGGAAGATTCAAATCTAAAAGGTTTGAATTTTAGTGTGGGTCTTTTGGGAAAAGGAATTTTTTAATGGTAATTCCTTATATAAGTCCTCATCGCAAACTTGTTTTCACACTTTTAATGAAATTTAAAGTAGTTGAAAGAATTTTGAGAGATTAGGAAAATCATTTGAATGGTATATGGGCAATGGTTTTTAAATTAATTTCTATGGCTGGAGTTATCTTCTTTTTAATTCCAAAAAAATATCTCAATTTATTTATCAATTTAAAATAAAATAGGCAGAAGGGGATAGATTATTTGGAATTTGTTTCAATTCTAGAAACCTAAAAAAAAAAAAAAACTAAAAGGTAAATCGCACACTTTTGGGCCCTTTAACTTTGAAAGTTTAAATCCTATACAAAAATGAATGACGTGCATAAGAAAGATAATTAAATTTCCTATCAGAAAGATCTTATCAAATTTTCTGTGCGATGAGTAGTTCTCGAGATATTGTTTAAAACGTGTTTTTCAAAACACCATAGCTGAAGCACGACACTTACAGCTGCACCATCTTTTTCGTTTCTGCCGACTGGCCTAAGACACCCCAAGTTTCGAATTTCAGACAGAACATAGATGACTCTGTTGAATTTGAACTGTCAAGGGTTGCCAAATAGGCAATTATAGATTTGCTCTTCGAACGACTTTTTTTTAATTTCTTTGGACGGCTATACGTACCTATACTGAATCTTTAATTCATATAGTTACATCGACTCTTAAGCGCTTTTTGAATGACAATTAGCAATAAATCATCGCATATACAGCTCTCACAAGTTTCAATAACTTTCACCCAGAAGAGTCGAAAGATTCGGGCACCATTCTCCGAACGCCCTTCATAGTCGCCTTAATACCTCTTCAAGAAAAAAAAAATGACTTATCAATACATTAAATCAAAGTTAATTCATCTCATATAACGAAAGCTCGCATAACATTAATAAACCGAAAACATGACCAAAAAGAAGAAAACCAAAACCAAAAAAAAAAAAAAAAAAAAAAAAATCTAATCACGATTCCAATTAAGTTTATGGCCCCATAAACATCTGAGCCTTTTCCCGAATGGCCCTTATTGTTATTGAATCAGAGCTGTTCTTTTCTACTCACAACTAATATTCTATTTTTGGCCTTTATCTGCAACACTTTCTCTTCCGGGTTTAACGATTTATGTATTATACTCATATTGATGCCGCCGCCGCGCCGGCCAGCCAGCGGTGTCATGTCGGTCGGTCGTCCTAGTCCTCGTCCTCGTCCGAAAAGGAACACTCCATTGGCATGTCCCTTATAAATTACATGGCATTATTGCTACTTATTTTAGCTAATTTTTGACACATTACTACCAATAAATAAAAGCCACAGAAAAGATATACTCGTACAGAGTCCATAGACCCAATGTACAATATTTCAAACTTGATTAACGTCTTCCCTCATAAGACAGACAAAATATTGGAGTGTTTTTCTTGGGGCTATAGGGTAGATATAGAGCTGACGACATAATGTCTTGGGATCCCCCAAAAGATTGCTACTATTTTTGCGGTGATAACATGTCGAGATTAATGATTGTCGATTTATATGCAAAAAAGCACAACATATCCTTTGAGAAGTTACGATAACAATGAAGATGTTAACACACCGTATTATGTGCGTTGGAATACATATATGGAGGAATTCGAGTTATACCTAAGCCAAATTTATACATACATTAATAAGCCTGGCGGATAAGAAAGAACATGGAATTCTAAATGGCACTATGGAGCCAGTTGTTTTTGATGTTTTATTGAACGTGTGTAGCTGTCGAGAGGGAATATATAAAATACTATAAATTGCATTAAATTCTGGGAGTGGAATTATGAACGACATTGCCAGAGAGAACTAAAATTAATGAATATTAAAAGCTTTTTTTGAAAAAAAAATCTACATTTATAGTGCAATCAAACTAGGTTTTGATAATGTAACAGGCTTTGCATTTTTATTGTTTCTAAGGCAAAGCAAACACATTGCTCTCTTTTTATTTTTAAAATCGATTTATTTCAAATTCTATTGTTCAGAGAGAAAAAGTGTGAAATCTGATAAACAGTTATGGAGGAAATCAAAAAATAAAAGAAATGTCTATGGAAGGTTCCGTGGATAATTATAAATTAAATTAACTTGCTGAAGTAGCTTATTATTTTTAAGGTTTAATCTTTAAAATTCTTGTGACGTGCCTGAGTTAACTGCGAGTTAAATCAGAGCTGGTTAATCCTGCAAATACCTTAATCTCGAACTCAACAGAAGTTTTTCAGTGGAGAATTAAATTTAACTTATATAGTTTTCAAAAATCTATCGAAATCGATGTGTGACAGTATAGAAATCAATGCTTCGCTATTGAATTCGAGATGGCGCCACTATGAAAATCACCCTTTCCATATAGTGTCGTACCTCGTTTTCAATAGAATTTAGACACGAATCTTTCAGAAATACCTATTCAGCTAATCCAGAACTAACTCACTAAATTAAATGAGTTAACTCTGGATCTAAATTGACTGAGAAACATGTTTCATCAGTTAACTCGGTTTTTAACCCCGAAACTAGGATAGTCTTTCACCGAAAAATCTTGCCTCAGACCGGTTTAAAAAAAAAAAAAAATATAAAAATGTAGTAACATTTTTAAATAGGTACATATTTATCTATGTTTCAAATTCAATAAATAAAGGGTGTTTTTTTTTTTTTTAAGCGGAGAACTTTAAATTGAAATAAATTACAGACAAATGATTGTAATATCCATGAAATTGGCTTTATTTGACAGATAATTTTATGGAATTGAAGTTTAAATATGATTTCTGGCTAGCGCGTATCTACGAAGCGCACCCTGAAGGCCCAACTTTCACACACTCTTTGCACCAATTCAGGCTTTATTTCGATAATAACACGTCAGCGTCGAATGTCAACTACCAAGTGGTTTATTGGTTTGGCTTCAATTGTTTCTGGTTTATCGGCGTAGACATCCGGATTAACATATCTCCATAATACTTAAATGGTGGCCAGTTTACAGATCAATTTCGTGAAATAAATTGCTTGTCAAATGATTCTTTCAGTAAAATAATTTTATCGAGCGCCGTGTGACATGTGGCACCGCCCACCCTGCTGAAACCCCATGACAGAAAAATTAATGCCTTTCAATTATGGCAGGAAGAAGTTAGTAGGTATCTATGTACAACTCACCGTTCTCAATGTATCTAATTGAACGTGTAACTAATCAGTGAACAGGGTATCCCCTTCTACACTGATGGGTCAAAAATGGCTGAAGGAACAGGAGCTGGGGTGTTTTGTGAAACTCTTAATATAAGAGAATCATACAAACTCCCAGATGAGTGTAGTGTCTTTCAAGCTGAGATTTACGCTATTGAAAAGGCGGCTGAAATAATTCACAAAAGAAAACTGAACTCGTCGGAGATCACTTTTTTCGTGGACAGCCAAGCTGCCATCAAAGCACTTTCCAGTGAGACTATTAGATCAAGGCAGTAGCAAAATGCCGAAGCATACTGAACAAAATTTGCTACACCAACCAAGTCAAACTCTGCTGGGTTCCTGGACATAGCAATATAGAAGGGAATGACATAGCAGATGAACTGGCAAGGAAGGGGTCAGTATCAAATAGGAATAACAGTAGCCAAATAGATATGGGACGAGACGTTCCAATGGGAGTGATTAAAAAGAAGATAGACATAATTATGAAAGAGCAAATCAATAATACCTAAAATAAAGAACGATTGTGTTATCTCTAGAAGAAGAAGCCTAGAATTAATGAAAAGAAAACCCAGTATGTTCTATCGCTGAGTAAAAAGAATATTAGAATCTTGATAGGTGTACTAACGGGACACTGTGCCATTGGCACAATGGCCACTAGATTGGGTGTATTAGCTACCGATTTCTGTAGGAGCTGTCAGGATGTCGAAGAAATTGAAACCATTAAACACCTGCTCTGCGATTGTCCAAACCTTCAAACAAGCCGCCTCCGATATTTTGGAAATAGATTTGTTGGAGAACTGGACGATCTAGCGCAGGTCTCAATGGCAAACATAAGGAAATATATAGACAGCACAGGTTGGTTCGTAAATTAACCAGTCAATGCAAGTCGCTAGTTGGAAGCATCTCTGCTTTATATATTAAGGGGATCACAATGGACCAATAGGTGTACGCTACAGCCTTCGGGTTGTGCACGCCCCTCCTTACCTTACCTAACCTATGGTGTTTCAACTTCTTTCGACAGTTGCTTGTGGATTATCATTAACACAGCAAAATATAAACCAAAAGTGTGCTTCATCAGTGAACAAAAGAAATGCAAATAATGCCCGATGAGTTTTTCGAAACATGTTTTTCAACATAATTTTGATAAATTTCATTTTAATTTCAAAAACAACCGATAAATGGCTGAAAACCGTGTTGCCAATTTAAATTTCTTCGCCTCAAAAAAAAAAAAAACATTGGCGCAAAATTTTAAACATTTAAAACCTACTCTAAATCATTTTTAAATTGGACGCCGACTCTAAAAATAAGTTTTAGAATGAGAGTCGATTCTTTGATAATTTTAAACGATATAAAGTATACTTTAACGCTAAAGCACTCGTCTAACTTTAAAAGCAGCAAAATGCTTCTCTATCTTTTTTAAAGTAGCTATACTTTATCCATTCAACGTTTGTAATTTCATAAGAAAAATTTAAAGAAAAATGTTTGATGAAGATTTTTAGCATGTAAATCAACAATCACGAAAACTGTCTTAGCTTTAATTTGTGGTGCATGCACCCAGTAACCATTACCACGACAAAACAACACCATCTCCACCCTCCGATTCAATAGACTACGACACGAAACAATATACAACACAAACTTTTATTCGGTCGACCGCCCCAACAAAAACGAACAAAAATGTGTTACATAGTGTTGGACTACCATATCGCGGCAAATCATTTTCTGCTCACAAAATCGCCCGTGATCTTAGCTGAAAAGGTGAAATAGCTAAAGGGGAGTTAAAAAAAAAAAAATACAACAAAATTTAATTTTCAAAGGGGACACCCGGCTTTGAACCAGGGACCTCTCGATCTGCAGTCGAATGTTCTACGACAAATCATAAGAAAAACCTTACAAATGCGATAAAAACCCTACAAATGCGCTAAAAAACCTACAAATACGCTAAAAACACTTCATTAGTTAGAAGAGTTGTTTAAAGTGTTTAAAATTAAGAAAAGGTTAGACAAGGGCTCGCAACTAAACGACTGCGTTTACTAGAGTCGGTGTTATTCCTAAAACGAGGACTGTTTAAAAATTTGCGCCATTGTTTATAAACTTAAAAACAAACTTCAAAAAAAAAAAAATCATAAAGCCGTTTTCGAAATATCGAATTCTGGGTAAATTTTAAAATGCAATATTATTACAACTGTTAAGAGCAAAATACCATTCAAATCGGTAAGGCTGTTAATGAGATCGTCTTACCATTGAAAGTAGTCCGTTTCTCTATAGAGTCACATAGGTAGACAAAAAAATAATCAAAATCTTTGGAGCCGTTTTCGAGCAAAATAAGATTTTTATCAACGGTTTTTTAAGACTTAGTTTTGAACCTAAACATAACACTGGATAGTGTGCAATAATTTGTTTAAGAATATATTTACTATTTTAAAAATTTAAGTTAGAAATGCATTTTTTTGCGAATATATATGTACATAACTTGCCATGTTCTAAGGTTCAATTTAAGTGTGTGCACTTCTTCGAATCATTCCGGCACTCGAGTCACCCACATTGGCCACTTATAGAAGTGTCATTTGCTCGGACTCTGAAACTTGGCCGCATTGCCTAAATATCAAAAGTAAAATAGCTAAAGGTAATCTCAAAATTTTAACGACTTTTTGAAGTGAAACTTCTTTATCGGGTGTATAATTTGAAACTAGTTAGCGAAACATGGTAACAAAAAGGGTAAATTGTATCGTGTGTATAGAGTTTCCACAAATAAAAGAAGATTTTCAGAAGAAACTCTTCTGTCGTAAACTTGATTTCTTTCATTCAAGAGGTAGAGTCACAGTAATGAAAAATATAGTAATATTAAAAATGTCAGGGGGCTTACATATGAATGTTGTTTAAACACATGGTTTATCCTCGGTGTACTGGGACTATGAAGAGTAGACATGAATAAAATAAGAAAGAGACTAAAGAAAAGTAAAAAGCAATAAGTCATACTGCAATTATTATAGGTAGGTTTTCGAAAAAGAACTAATTTATATCATGGTGCGTTCAGAATTAACTGAATGTTTTACTGATTGGCGAGATGATTACACTGCGCAAATTTATTAGGTTTGTTAACATTTTGTGGCTGTATTTATTTTCAGTAAAAGTAAAGTTTAAAAGTAAAGGGATTAAAGCTCAGCGCCACTAATAAGAGGAGAATGATGATAGGTGGCTTGGCACCCCTTGAAACAGCTGTATCTCTAGCCAAAATAAACGAATTATAAATTAATTCGTAAACAATTGGTGGTAGCACCTTTAAGTTGTTGTTGTTGTTCAAAAATTCAATAAAGTTTTTTTTTTAACTATTATTTTAATTCACTACAATAATCTTGTTTGCATCGATAAACAAGCCATAGAAGTTTCACTTCTTGCGTGTGTACACACTGATACACTAACATATTTTGTTTCCTGCTAATGTTTCGTCACGTTTAGGTCGAGAATATTAAGAACTACCATCTAGGAAGAAGAATATGCTTGAAACGGGTGTTTTAAAAAGTGTGTTTTTTTTTAAACGTGTGGTTTTCAATCTGGCAATACTTTTTTCGGAGTTGGTCTTTTTGACAGCTGTCACTATTTATGCTCAGTTTGGTTTGCCATTTAATATACTTACTACTGAACAACGTTTACAAATCGTGCAAATTTATTAACAAAATAATGGTTCGGTTCGTGCGACGACCAAAATCGCATAAATTAGAGCAACCATGGATCGGTTTCGCAACACGTTAACTCTAGTGGATAATGCGCATCCTCGGAGACGTCGTACAGTGCGCACCGAAGACGCTATCGCTGCTGTGGAGCAGAGTATCGAAGAAGACAAGAATGAGTCCATCCGCCATCGTGTGCAACAATTGGAGCTTTCGAAAATTGGGTCTCTTGGCTCACATTTATTCGAGCCAGTCGCGGCGGCAACTTCCTCGAAATCATTTTTAAAACGTAATGGTAAACCCTTTCCTTAATAATAAAGCTAAATTCTTGGACATAACATTAAATTATATGCGTTTTATTTCTTCTTGAAAACCACACTTCGAAAAAAAAACACCCTTTACATAAAGACTTCAAGACAGTGTTATTGGCAACATTGGCAATATTGACAATTTTTTTTTATTAAATTATTCTGGCTTAAATTATTTTCTTTTCAGTTACAACACGACTTCAATTCTTCACAATTATCATGGCAATTCCGCAAATAAATCCAAATGTATCATTCTCGGTTTCTGTATATACCTATACTATTTCTGCTATTGCAAACCTTATCTAGCATTTTCATTTTCTATATCATTTTGTTAGAAACATATAAAAGCTTTTTTGCTTGCACTGTACAAATATATAAATATTTATATATTTTTACCGAACGATAGAAATTCTTATGCCATGTGAAATAAATGTCATCTCAACCAAAGATATATTGGTTCTAATTTCAAAACCGCCAAACTCCAATAAAGATGCCAACATATAGGTATTGCATTCCATTAGATTTTGAATTATAGCACCTTTTGGTTATGTGGGTTTTGTAGCCTGAGGTTATACAAACATACATCCATGTATAGAGCAAGACAAACCAATATCTATACAACATGAGCTTAACATAACAGAGTATCGACTATTAGGTAAGGTGTTGTTAGAATACAGAATACCCAATTAAATTTTCTTACTCATTCAATACTTTAAAGGAAAAATGAAACGTAAGAAAAAAAAAATAACACAAACCGAGCTACGTAACATACCTACCATAACTTTTACCTTCGTTGCCAAATAAAAAAGAAAGCAAGAAGATTGGTATAAGCATAAGGACGAAATCACCGCATGAATTTCATTTTTTTGCTTAGCCCACGGCAAATTGTATACGTATATATACGCTCAGGGGTAAAATTTTACGATTTCATGAGTCGCTAGCATGTAGGTAATGTTTACAGAATGTTTTTGTTTCGTTTTTTTTTTTGTGGTTTAAATTATGTTTTTCTTGTGCCCGTATTACACTGCATTCAAGGATTTTGGCGGTAAGCTTGTTTTTTTTTTTAATGTTTGCATTGTAGCCTTTAGATTGGAAAAGTAAATTCCGCACCGCTTTTAGCAATCCATAAATAAAGTGTTGGATGATTTATACTCTGGATAGCTAAACGCAAAAAAACGTTTTGGCATTTATGTGTTTTGACTCCAAGAAAAAAAAAAATTAATTTTGACAGGACAAGACTATACGAACAAGAAATACGAGGAGAATTTGAAATCATTCTTTAAAGCTTTTTCCTAAACAAAATAATAATAATTCAAACAAAGGTGTTAAAAATTGTCTGTTGTTGTTTTAAGACGAGGACATTTTCGATGTAGTTGAATTTCTTTGAACAAAACCTAAAAAAACTGACATTTTGGGCTGCTTAATGGTAATCAATTAAGAGGGGAAAATAAAAAAAAAAGACTGGGTAGTGGTTAGCAATATGGTTGCAATATGTAAATATTAGTTATTTGCAGGTACAAATTTAGAATAGAATAGAATAGAATAGAATAGAATAGAATAGAATAGAATAGAATAGAATATAATAGAATAGAATAGAATAGAATAGAATAGAATAGAATAGAATAGAATAGAATAGAACAGAATAGAATAGAATAGAATAGAATAGAATAGAATAGAATAGAATAGAATAGAATAGAATAGAATAGAATAGAATAGAATAGAATAGAATAGAATAGAATAGAATAGAATAGAATAGAATAGAATAGAATAGAATAGAATAGAATAGAATAGAATAGAATAGAATAGAATAGAATAGAATAGAATAGAATAGAATAGAATAGAATAGAATAGAATAGAATAGAATAGAATAGAATAGAATAGAATAGAATAGAATAGAATAGAATAGAATAGAATAGAATAGAATAGAATAGAATAGAATAGAATAGAATAGAATAGAATAGAATAGAATAGAATAGAATAGAATAGAATAGAATAGAATAGAATAGAATAGAATAGAATAGAATAGAATAGAATAGAATAGAATAGAATAGAATAGAATAGAATAGAATAGAATAGAATAGAATAGAATAGAATAGAATAGAATAGAATAGAATAGAATAGAATAGAATAGAATAGAATAGAATAGAATAGAATAGAATAGAATAGAATAGAATAGAATAGAATAGAATAGAGCCTCTAACTACGAATATTTCCCAACAACTGAGTTTAGGACACTATCTATTATCCTTCACCAATAAAACACGTCCACAACACAATTTATCTTAATGTAAACAAATCACTTTGAAGGAGCAAGCTAAATTTCTGTATTTTTTATGGTAATGCATTGCGAAAATTTATCCATTGGCTCAAAGCACTTAAAAAAACAGCCTTTCATCGATAAAACACGCTCGGCGAAAATAAAGTAGATAACCACACTGGGAGTATTCAAAATGTCTCTTTCCATACAAAAAACCAAACGACCCTCCTAATATTATAATGTGATCCTTTGACACACTTAATTCCCGCCTATTCATTTGACATCCCAATATTCGGGTATATTTGCGTGTATAGGCCTTATATGAGATTTCCACATAATGCTAAGAACATAATGGCTTACATCTTATATGTATGATTGTACGTGATGTCGTAACATTGCCTTTTGTTAAAGCCTTATAAAAATTAAATCAATTTACATGCATTTCCTGCCCTGAAAGCCTTTTTTTTATGTTCTTTTTTTTTTTTTCTTCAGGACGATTCTACCCTACAAAAATTTGTGTCCTGTGTTTTGCCATCCACACACAGATACATACCTAGCTAATACTTCACTTAAATATTCCTTTCATTTTATTCAAAGTTTGCTAGCTGCCATTTCTTTGCAATGAACCTAAGCCCAAAGTGTCATCGTATAGAATCCGCCCAAGTCATTTTCTTTATCCAAAAGGATCAACAGAAAATTTAGAACTTGATGAGATTCCTTTTTTTTTTTTTTGCTTGTTGAACTGAACCCATTCGTCAGACTAATTTGCCTGCTGTTCCCCGCATATACACTCCAAAGGACTCTGGTTATATGTTCGTGTCATCACTTCGTGTCACATCCGACTGGCAGCCATTATTTCAAGTATCATGTCTATGTATGTGTATATGACTTCGTTTTGCTATGAGTCCCTGATGGAGAGAGTATTTCAAGTGAAAGGAAATAAACTTAAAAGTGTCGTATACCCACCTATTACCATGTAGGTATATTAACCTCTTCCTTTTAATGCACATAATCTCATTCTACTTTTCGCCTAAATCTACACCTATACATTGACATATTACAGTAGTACGGCTATTTTGGCATTAAAACTGTTTTCTTCGAGCTTTATGCCAAAATTTCAAAGGATATTTTGTTGCCTCCCTAAACATCCTTCAGGGAGGGTATAGGTGGTAAAATCGCCGACGACCGACGGACCGAACGACCGAACGAGGCGACGCACGGATAGAGTTATTTCCCATCGAAACAATAAATTCCCTTCATAATTCTGAAGGGATAATAATTTCTTTTGTTGCGTCGTACATTCCATATTGTTTTCGCTTGTAATTCAAGGTTTTTGAGTAGGTCGTTATTTTGGGTCTTAATTTTTGGACACTCGTGTTCTGTGGGTCGAAGCTCGAAGCGCTCTTGCGGGCATAATAAATGCTATTCTATTGGGTCACCTAAAGGGATTGCTATTATTTTTGATGGCACGCAGTATTGCTGGCTGTATCTACTTAATATACAAGTAGGCTGAGTTAAATTGAATTGGCTTAATTGGGTGGCCTCAAGGACACCACTAAAATAGTCTTCTCTGATGGACTACAATGAACGTGGACGTTGGCAATTAGGTATACGATGTCGATGGCCTGAAACCTGGAATTTAACATATAGGGTGATTTTTAAGCTGGTTTGGTTATGGCAACACTGGTTTTGACAGCTGACGTGTGTTTAGTACCTTGTGTCACTGTCAAACAGCTTCAGTTTGGTTTGCAATTTAACCATGGATCGTCTTACAAATGAACAACGCTTGCAAACTATTGAATTTTACTATCAAAATTCGTGCTCGGTTCGAAATGTTCATCGCGCGCTGCTTGTGTTCAGCGATGAGGCTCATTTTTGGTTGAATGGGTACGTAAATAAGCAAAATTGCCGCATTTGGAGTGAAGATCAGCCAGAAGCATTGCAACAGCTACCAATGCATCCCGAAAAAGCCACTGTTTGGTGCGGTTTATGGGCCGGCGGCATTATTGGGCCATATTTCTTCAAAGATGATGCGAATCGCAGCGTTACTGTCAATGGTGAACGCTACCGAGCGATGATAACAAACTTTTTTTTGCCCGAAATGGAAGTTCTTGACTTGCATGATATGTGGTTTCAACAAGACGGTGCCACATGCCACACAGCACGCGAAACAATGGCGCAATTGCGAGGCGAGTTTGGTGAACAGTTAATTTCACGTTTCGGGCCGGTCAATTGGCCGCCTAGATCGTGCGATTTGACACCATTAGATTATTTTTTGTAGGGGGTATGTCAAGGCTAATGTCTATAGGGACAAGCCCGCTTCGATTGACGCACTGGAAGCCAACATCCATGCATTCATTCGTGAGATACCGGCCGATATGTGTGAAAGAGTATGCCAAAATTGGACTCAGCGGATGGGCTACCTGAGACGCAGCCGCGGTCAACATTTGCATGAAATTATCTTTAAACATCAAATTGCAAGGTTCAAACTATCGATTCAAATAAATATTTTATTCATTTTTTCGAATTTTTTGTGTTTTTTTTTTTTTTAAAGTTCTAAACCTCTTAAAAAATCACCATTTATAACATAGTGCGGTTTCCAAGGACATATGGAAAATGGGAATGCCTATAATATGTCTGAGGAAACCATAATATGTATATGTTGTAAGGGCATACCTAAATACATGCAGCATCACTTATATAATAAAGAAAGAGTTGTGTTAGAAAAATTAGTATTATGGGGATAAAACATAATCCTCAAAACCTATTACTTAGTTGTAAACTTAAAGGTTTTAGTTTGTGAAAGTTTCATACTTCGGGTGCGCTTTTATCTACAAAATGTTAAAAGCATATTGTGTTGCTTGGTCATGTCATAAAACTAAAATAATGAACCTTTTCTTAATGAACCTCGTAAGTCTTTTCCAATCTCTGTTGATTTTGGTTTGCGGTATCTAAACTTGAACAAATAAAATTATAATGGACTGGATGAGGGTGATGGTCTGGTAATAGCATAATGTAGATGATATATAAACGTATAGTTTATAATAGTACAGGGTGGGTTCACAATATTTATTAAATTGTAAAAATTTAGAAGCAATATTTTTCAATAGTTTCTTGAGTGAAGCTTCTTAATCTAACCCGACCAAGACGGAGCACAGCGATAGTTAACAGAAAAACTGTCGAAATCGGACAAAATTGTCTGATTGATCTTTTGCCTACGACAAGATTCAGAGAGGACTGCCCATCATTTCAACCAAATCTCCGAAAACTATCGATATGGTTGCCTATCACCGGTGCCAAGCTTGGCCTAAAGGCAATACAGGCAATTGCCTTGCGCAGTATCACTTTCTCAGCCAAAATTTGGGATTTCTTTCCGAAGAAGAAGGAGTTAAAAGACTGCGAACAACTTGAAGCAATATTAACAGCATTACTTGACAACAAAATTCAAACGGATACTATAGCTAAAGATCTCTTGAATGAAATTAAAATATTTAACCAAACTTTTGCTGCTTTTAATTTTAAACTTTTGTCAATTTTAAACTATTTAGCTTCTTACTTGATTTCTATCCGAATTTATTAACGGCATTAAGATAATGCTAACTTTTCCTGTAAGTGTTGCATCAGGTGAAGCTAGCTTCTTATTGTAGCTTAAGATTGTAAAAACCTATCTTCGTTCAACAAAAAGCCAAGGGCGATTAACCAGTCTTGCGACTTTTTCAATTGAATGCTAAATCGCATTGAAGAAGAAGAAATCGCTACAAGATTTGCGAAAATGAAATCGCGCAGAGCAGCAATTTTGTTTCAAAATTTTGTAAACATGTATTTTGTCGAGAGCCTTTGATTTTTATTAAATAAAACCCTATGTAAATGTTAATGTTGTGGTTACCTTCTTTTTTTTATATATATATGAGGCGGCAAAATATCAAGTTTTGCCTAAGGCGGCAACATGTCCAGGTTCGGCACCGCTTATAACTAGAGGTTTAGTTGTAGGATCTTCAAGTTTAATGTCAATAAAGCAGTATTTATAAATTTCAAACTGCAGAGAGGTGTTTGAAGTCACCATCAGTAAAACGTTAGAAGCTTCACTTCCGTCGTGCTTCCACTGCTGAAACAGACTCACTTTTTTTTACGAAAGGCGCGGAAGTGGAGAAGCGTCCAAAGTATCTAGGTACACAAATTAGTAAGTTTTTTTTTTTTAGTTTTGTAGCTAAAACTTTTGCTGACAAATATTTTAAATAACTCTTTTAATTAAGAAGTTGTTTACGGAAACTGTCGAAGTTTTTAGCAAGAATGGTTTTAAACGTTTATCTCGTTACATGTTACATGCTCATCTCAATCAAAACGAATTCAAGATATACGGTGCACCATCCATTATGTCGGTATGTGACTATTTGGCCGTTTTCCAAACGACGTGGACTATCTTTCGGCAATATTCTTTTAGTCAATTGCACTTTATACGGAAACAAATGCAAATTAGGCAAAATGCTGAGCCCGGTGACGATACGACAAACGTGGGTTCTTTAGGATGTCAAATGAATGGTGATTGCATAATTTGAAGTCTCAAAGTGAAGTCAATGAATGCAATTATGTTATTGAAGACATACAAGATTGCATTCATAAAAGATTGAATTCTTTTCAACAATCCTGATATAGGTAGACAATTGAAATATCGAGTTGCAGTATTCGCTTTTTTGTCATTTCTATCGCATTCGTAATGAAAGGATTGATAAAAAAAATCTGGAGTTCGCTTTTTCCCGAATGGAAAACTTTTGCTACATAGCACCTCTCAAGTATAAACTGATGATCTTTGACATTACCTTTAATTTGTTTTTGAACAAAAAATAATTCATTTTATCAGACACAACCAACCAGATCTACTTTCATTATTTTCTTTGACTACCAACAACTTTACACAAAGCCATAATAAATTCTTATAAATCTAAAAAAGTTATTTCGTCTTGTTATTGATCTTTGAAATCAATTCCAAAACTTTTCTTCGTATATTGACACATTTCATAATATCAATTTCGGTTGCCTAAGAAAACAAACAAAAAAGAAGAAAAAAAAAAAATAACCCAATCCTTTTTAAGTACCGATTTGACTGCCAACTTTAGGACACTTTTGTGGATTGAAATTTCAAACATTCATGATGGTAGATACTTTTCAGAGTTTTTGTCTTAAAAAAATAAAATAAACATAAACCACAAACGGGTCACATGTTCGTGCTCTTATGTGAAGGGATATCATTAAATTGACAAATAAATATTTAGTATTTAAATCATGATGATGGATGAATAAATAAGTCGTATTCGCGCGCTATAGGAATGAAACTTAAAGTTTTTTGAAGGTTTGAATGAAATAACAACCACTGGAGTGAGCTACTACCAAGTCATTATAGGCTGGAGTTATAGCTATTTCACGGCTGCCAGACCAATCATCAGACTCCTTTCAGTGGTGCTTAGTCTATTACGTTCAATTTTAATTTGGTTGTTAAAGTTTTTTTTTATTTTTTTCCAACACAATCTCCTTTATATAGAGGATACACTTTTTCCTCAATGTATACTGCCATTTTTTCCAAATCCTCTACAAAATTCGGCTTGTCTAAAATTCTTTTAAAATAGGACTCTATGACCCATGAGTCGAGCATTATAATAAATCTGTCAACATAATAATGGCGGAAAAGCCTTTCTATCATCTTAAAGAATTATGCCTGATTAAATTTTTTCATGAATCCACAACCGACCTTTATTAAGAGCACATTACTCCTACCCACCAATACCCCAAGTAAAAAGTTTCTATTGCTTTTGACGGTGAATTCCCAAATATTCCGTCATTTTTTTCTGCCTTTAACCTAATGCGTAGGTAATAGGTACACATATACATTTTTAATAAGCAAATGGAAGGAATCCATTAACCCCCTCGATGTCGAGGTAATGCTTCCATACGACTTCAAATATAGGATGTTAACATTTATAGAAGGCATTTTTTTCCTATTCATTTATTCGGTGTTATCGTTTTCAATTGTGGAATTGCATGGAATCGACATTTCGAGTACACCAGCCAGATGTGCACACAAAGGTTCGATTAAGGAACGGTTTTATTTTTTTTTTTTTGTACATAAGACCAGTTCTTATGGTGGGCTAAATAAAACATAAGGTGACCATGTTTTCAAAAAAGGTAAAACCAAAAAAAAAAAATTGTCTTGATTTTTTAAACTTTATGTCATAATTTTTTCACAACTGTTGGCAAAGTTCAAGTGTGGAATTTTAATTTTGTATCTTCTAAACGAAAAAGAAGAAATAATGTTGTTTATTTATATGACACTATTTTAATTTAGGTATTTTTGAAATTGTAATCATAGTTCCATGTTCTATCCTCTCTGTTTAAGGGAAAACGTAAAATTGGCTTCCATATTCATTAAATATTTAAAGTTAAGAAAGCTAAACAAAATTATTCTTTGTAAAAAAAGGATAGATGGTCACCTTAGCTATATGACCAGAGAGTGGATTCTTAACGAATATTCTGGTGGACGCAATATAAATATGTCGAAAACAGACATTGTTGATTTTTTGTATTTATAAATTGAGTTGGGTTAACCAATACCTACATATAACTAAAAAAAAAAAAAAAAAACAAAAAAACAAAATTATAATTTGATTTTTAAGTGAATTTTATCAATGAACTTTCCTGGTATAAGAATACAGATAATTATAAAACGAAAATAGAAATTTAAAAGGAACTGCTAGCAGCATATAGTCATATTAAATAATATTATTATAAGAAAAAAACATCCTGAGGATTTAAAAAAAAAAAAAATAATCATAAATAACCAAAGGGAAAGTCATGTCAAAGACGAAAATTTTTTTTTTTTTGCTAAGCAGGAAAAAAAATGGGATATTCTCTTTATAAAGAACTCCATCAGGAATACAAAAAAAGGACTCGATTGGAAATATATAATTTTTATATTTATTTTTAGAAAGAGACCTGATAAGCCGAAGCTGTGTTGAAATGAAAAAAATAAATTTAAATTTTTAAAAATACACACCATCAGTTCTCAGTTCAGGATTAAGATTTTTCGAAGGGGCCTCATGAACATTTTAGTTGAATTTCACATTTGATTCTTGTCAAAAAAATCTATGTTGACAGGCAGCCTGATAAGTCAATGCAAGGGGGATTCCAAGTAGCGCATGTGAATTCGTGAGACACCTCTTCGATATGAAATTTTTGTTTTGTGTGAACTTCAACCAGGTATCAAGAACAAAAGTATTATTTTTAAATGATTTTGAAGGCTGCGAAAAGCTTGTTTGAATCAACAATTCAGTACAATCAATCAAATTACTGAGCCTTCTAAAGGGTTTTCCAATAAGAGGTGTTATTTTGATATTCAAATAAAAATGGCATTTTTTGAGATAAATGATCGGATGTTTATTTCCTTATAAAGAGAAAGGTATGCCGTTAATAATGGTACACAACATCAGCCAAATGGCCGCCACGACCACGCTTACAGGACCATATCCTTTTCATGAAATTTTCCATAACCAAATCGCAAAGTGGCTGCCCTATGTCCTCGATAGCCTCACGAATTCCATCTTTGAGGTCTTGAATCGACGCTGGGCTGTTGGCGTAGACCTTATCTTTCACGTGGCCATAAAGGAAGAAGTCGCAAGGTGTTAAATCACAAGATCTCGGTGGCCAATTGTGATCACCTCTTCGAGAGATAACACGGTCCGGAAACTTTTCCCGTAAAAGATCGATGGTTTCATTGCTTGTGTGGCACGTAGCGCCGTCTTGTTGAAAGTAAACGTTGTCCAGATCAATACCATCCAATTTCGGCCATAAAAAATCATTAATTATCTCTCGATAGCGCAATCCATTGACCGTAACTGTTGCTCCAGCCTCATTTTCGAAAAAGTAAGGTCCAATGACCCCGCCGGACCATAAACCGCACCAAACAGTCACGCGTTGAGGATGGAGAGGCTTTTCAACAATAACTCTTGGGTTTTCCGAGCCCCAGATGCGATAGTTTTGCTTGTTGACGTAGCCTCCGAGGTGGAAATGGGCCTCATCAGTCAAGATGATTTTTCGATGAAATTCCGGATCATTTTCATGCATTTCAAGGACCCAATCAGCAAAGACACGACGTTGTTGATGATCAGCCGGGTTGAGTTCTTGTGTTAACTGAACTTTATAAGCCTTAAGACCCAAGTCTTTATGCAAAATACGGTGTAATGACGTTTGTGGAATGCCTAATTCCAAAGAACGACGAGGAATGGACAAACCTGGGTTTTCTTCAACACTTTGGGCTACAACAGCAATATTCTCAGTTGTTCTTGAGCGACGTGCACGGGTTTTATTTTTCACATCACTAACTTGTCCCAACAGCTCGAATTTGTCCACCAATTTCTGTATTGCGGTCCGACAAGGTGCTTCACGACGACCCAAAAATGTTTTAGTTTTACGAACCGTCTCTGCCAAATTTTCACCATTTTTATAGTGAATTTTAATAATTTCAATGCGTTGTTGAAGCGTGTATCGTTCCATTTTTATTATTATTCCAATTTTATTAATTTGACTTGTCAAATGTCAAAAAATGACAGCTTCAAAAGTGACAGCTACCGAAATAGCGGGCTATTCAAAATAACACCTCTTATTGGAAAACCCTTTACTTTCTTAAATAATGAATTTAATTCACTGACTTAACGAATAAATTCGTTTAATTATCGAATAAACTAACTTACTCAACGAATAAATCAGTAGGTACTTAACGAATGCGTTCTACGTGAATTATTTAAATAATTTCATTGACTCAACGAAATAAATCATTAAAGTACGAACGAAAATTCGTTTTTAATAAAGAGCTTCATCAAAGACTGAGCTAACGAAATCCAGTACCGATTAAATTTTAATGAAAAATTTTTTAAATAAATTTAATTTGTCATTGCTGTTACGTAAGGATTTAGTTCAATGTACTTCACTCCAGCGCAGCGGTGGAAGTGTAAAAGCAGTAGTAGTAAAAATAGATTTTGAAATAATAGCTAGTTAAAGCTCGAATAGAAATAAGCATAAACTATGCCTTAATAGTAATAGCTATTTTAAATTAGACAATGTTAGATTCAATCAACCTTTTTTATTGAAATACAACAAAGCTTAAGATAGAATTGTGTATCTTTAGAAACTAGTAAAAGCTATGACTAGTTAGCTTTGTTTCTTCCAAAAGATTTTACTTAATTTAGGTACTTTTTTTTGCATTTTAACAAGAATAATAGAAGCAATAAAAGCTGCATCTACAAAACGAAATGTTGGAAATTCTGCCAAGACTAGCAAAGTCGTGGTTTGTAACTTTATTTGTTTAAATAGGGTTGCCATGCCACGTATATAGAACCATTTTATAATTATCAAACTATTATATAGGGTATTCAGCGGGAATTTTTCAACTTTCAATTACGATTATCGAAATACTAGCGGGTTGAGGTAAGCAGGAGGGGTATCCTTCAAAGCGAAGGAATTGTTAGTCGCCATGAGTCACTGGTCGGGAGCGCACCACGTGTTTGCGGTGAAGCAATATTTGAATGACCAATTACCCCGCTCGCTGAAATGGCACACCAAACTGTCGTTTTTAAACAATGTAAACTTTTTTGATGGCGTTCTCTAGGGTTGTTGGGGCACCAGTATCGCATATTTTGTTTGTTAACATAAACATAATGTATTTTTGCCAATTTATAACAGTTTTGTTTATAAAAGTACTGTTTATGTAACCCCGCAGGGCCAGGAATATCCGCCGATGGGAATACTTCGGGCACATAGAATTTTTGTAATCAATTCGAGCGAAACGACGCTTGGATGCACACCTACTTAAAATGGCGAAAAAAACTATTACAACTGTTATAAATTGGCACTTCTCTAGTATCGTCCATTTATTAACTGGCACTACAGTCGCCGTCGGCTCTCCGTCAAAACGAATTGTAAAAATATGCACGACCTGATCGCCCAAACTTGCTCTTGTGGTAAAATATTGTGTGTTACCTCACATTGAAGATGAATGATGTATATCTTTAACTAGAAAATATGATAACAAGAGTCAAAAGCACAAAAAAAATGATTTTTTGTTTGATTTTTTTTTGTTTATAAAAAAATGTTTTTAAAAATTTTTAAATGCATTTTTGTTTAAATTATTGAGAAGCATCAGATTGCAAAATCGATTTAACTATGGCAAAGATATAGGCGAATAACCCAAAAATAAGACCATTTTCTCAAAAAAACGTTGAATACCTAATTCCGTAATGTGAATTTTTTTTTTCAGGAAAACCTGAAATGCAGTTTTCTTACAATTGAATTGGTTATTACCGGTACAAAGTTTAATCAAAATCGTTAGAGCGGTTTTCGAGGAAATTTGAAGAAACCAAAACATTTGTATGGCAGCTACCCCTCCTAGATGAGCTAAAACAAAAATTCGAATTTCCCCTCTAGGGAATCACATAGAAATGCTCTGTACCAAATTGCATGCAAATCGGTCTCTCCGTTTAGGCTCTAGCTCAAATTACAGTGGACGCACTGACGCACCGACGCACAGACGCACAAACGGCATGACGAAACCCACTTTTTCGGACTTCTCGATTATCGTAGTGTTAGTTTTGATTATAACCTCGAATTTTTTTTTAAACGAAACCAATACTTCCCTTAAGAGCAAGTAAAAAAACAATGAGCCTATAGCACTTATATAGGAATATAGGCTGTTATAAAATCCATTTCATTTAAATCTAGTTCTGAACTTTCTGAGATTATCCCGGACAAACTTTGAAAAAATCAATTACTATACTCTGTCCAACAAAAATTGGCATTGTAGGCAAGGTAGGACGTTTGCCTCTCATTCTGGCTTCAGTGGATTGCATAAATTCTGTTCTTCCTTAAAGCTTTCACAGGGTTGTCGTAGTGTACACGATAACACTCATCATTAAAAGCTTTTTTTTGAAGCTCGAAAATCAAAAGCACCTTAACAGAAACTCAAGGGAAAAAAACTAAACGAATTACCAAATGGACAAGGGTAACTCTGAATGTAGATCAAGCAGCAGCCAATCGCCATTGACCACACCAATTCAGTGCATACTCAGATGTGCGTTGAATAGGACGTTGGTCTGTGTCCGATGCTATTGGAAATTCACGGGCGGGCAAACACTTTTTGTGGAGGAGATATTTCAATTTAGTATGGTGCAAAAATATGACACGCTACTGATTTTGAAAAAGCTTTCCCATAAGACGTGTTGGACAGAGTATAATATCAACTTTAGAATTTCCCAGACCTCAATAAAGTATTATTTTTATTTTAGGTAAAATTTTAAACTTTTAGAAATTGAAAGCCCTTCGCAAAATGTAGTTCAATCTTGATCCCACATCACTGCACTGACATTAGTCAAAAGGTGAATATCTGAATGCTTCAGAGATAAATCAATCTCAAAAAAATTACCTTTTTCCTTTCAAACACAAAAATAAAAATAAAAAAAAAATAAAAAAAACAAAATATACCTTCCGACAGCTCGGACATATAACAATTTAAAGGATGCTTTGGAATTTTGTAAACCATCTCAATGTCAGGCTTGCCTTTGAACTTAAATCACGTCACCTTTGCAATAAATATTTCACAACCTTTCACATCGTCCACGGAAAATTCACGACCCATCAGCATGTGATGGTAATATACTATATTTTGTGGACACATGTGTGTGTGTATGTGTGTATTTGTGAGATGTTGCAACTGCAGCAAAAACCTGGTCGAAGATAATCCAACATGGAAATGTACGACTTCCGGTTGAAAGGAATTACCCATCGCACGAACATAATCTCTCTGTATGGCTTCACGTGTTTTTGTGTTAAGTATATGCACAAGCTCAGCCTTATGCTGCACTTACACGAACACCAGAAGTGCTATAGCACCCAACTGCTACTCGTCCTCATATGAATTATTACCTCAGAGTTTATCTGACATTTTTGCTGAATCGTCCTCTCTCCATCCTTTGGACACACACACGGCAAACTGTGGAGGGACTTAAGGCTCCAGTTCAAGGGGTGTCTCTGGCTGTTCTGTATATCGTTCATATTTTGGAACACACAAAAAGGTGTCAAGAGCGGCCTCATGCATGGCGAAAGGGAATAGGAAAGCAGAGTATACAACAACAACAGCAAAAAAAAAAAAAAAAACACAAAACATTTTTCCAGGCCATAAATATCTCCTCATGAGTATCATCTCTATACTAGGTACACTCGGATACGCAGTGAAGGGAGGCTCGGCCACCCGGCCCGTGCTTATGATTTATGAGAAAGGAACAAGTACCTGCCACGTAGCACTATCTGCGTCAGCTCAAACATCCTATACACGGGAAACAACATACCTACATAAAACACAAATCCAAATCCACCTAAAGTGAATAAAAATGGTCCAAGGGAAAAATTAAAAGCCCCATGTCTAATTTTCTGTATAATTTGTGTTGTTCCCAGAGAATAAAGAGACAGGCAGCAAGGATAATATTCGCATTGGAATAGAGAAGTCATCACAAAAGGGACTATCACACACTCCAACGACCGACACCATGCGCCGCGCCGCGCCGGTCGGACAACGTTGCTGCTGCTGCTGGTCTATATTCCAACTGATATCCCTATAATCCCATTCATTAACAGAATTTTAAGGTTGATTGAAAAATTTTCCCGGAATTTCATGCTTGGGTGATTATTATGTAACCGAGATGTTCATCACACCGAAGAGCGAACAATCGCAACCCTTGGGTTAGGTAATACTATACGGGAACAAAACAATACTATACGTGATGCCTATTGGGAGGCATCATATTAGAATTGGGTTAGGCTTCAGGATATAACAGGGCTTATGTTCGTTATCGCAAAAAAAAAAAAAAACAAGACAAATAAAAAGGGAGGACTATGGGAAAATGGGTTTGATAATACCTACACCCAATTACCTGGAGGGCGCAAAGTTTCCCCATCATATTTGCTTTCGGGTCTTGCTGTTTTTCATGCCCTATATTTGCCCAGGTAAGAGTATGTGTTGGATAATAACACCTTTTATATTTGAGCGAATAAACATGATCTTTTGTTGTTTGAATACATTATATCGATTGAATGAGCGTGAATTGAAAAATATACCTAACCTATCTACCTTATACCTTAATTTTTTTTTTGAAGGGGATATTTTTTAAAATTCACTATAAAAATGGTGAAAATTTGGCAGAGACGGTTCGTAAAACTAAAACATTTTTGGGTCGTCGTGAAGCACCTTGTCGGACCGCAATACAGAAATTGGTGGACAAATTCGAGCTGTTGGGACAAGTTAGTGATGTGAAAAATTAAACCCGTGCACGTCGCTCAAGAACAACTGAGAATATTGCTGTTGTAGCCCAAAGTGTTGAAGAAAACCCAGGTTTGTCCATTCCTCGTCGTTCTTTGGAATTAGGCATTCCACAAACGTCATTACACCGTATTTTGCATAAAGACTTGGGTCTTAAGGCTTATAAAGTTCAGTTAACACAAGAACTCAAGCCGGCTGATCATCAACAACGTCGTGTCTTTGCTGATTGGGTCCTTGAAATGCATGAAAATGATCCGGAATTTCATCGAAAAATCATCTTGACTGATGAGGCCCATTTCCACCTCGGAGGCTACGTCAACAAGCAAAACTGTCGCATCTGGGGCTCGGAAAACCCAAGAGTTATTGTTGAAAAGCCTCTCCATCCTCAACGCGTGACTGTTTGGTGCGGTTTATGGTCCGGCGGGGTCATTGGACCTTACTTTTTCGAAAATGAGGCTGGAGCAACAGTTACGGTCAATGGATTGCGCTATCTAGATTGATTAATGATTTTTTATGGCCGGAATTGGATGTTATTGATCTGGACAACGTTTACTTTCAACAAGACGGCGCTACGTGCCACACAAGCAATGAAACCATCGATCTTTTACGGGAAAAGTTTCCGGACCGTGTTATCTCTCGCAGAGGTGATCACAATTGGCCACCGAGATCTTGTGATTTAACACCTTGCGACTTCTTCCTTTGGGGCCACGTGAAAGATAAGGTCTACGCCAACAGCCCAGCGTCGATTCAAGACCTCAAAGATGGAATTCGTGAGGCTATCGAGGACATAGGGCAGCCACTTTGCGATTTGGTTATGGAAAATTTCATGAAAAGGATATGGCCCCGTAAGCGTGGTCGTGGCGGCCATTTGGCTGATGTTGTGTTCCATTATTAACGGCATACCTTCCTCTTAATAATGAAATAAACATCCGATCATTTATCTCAAAAAATGCCATTTTTCTTTGAATATCAAAATAACACCTCTTATTGGAAAACCCTTTACAAGAAGTAGGAACCTAGGTACATACATATGTTAAAAAAATGACGATTATTATTGAACAAATAAGTTTGGTATATAACGGACACCCTAATATATATCGAAAGTAATATCCCAGATCGACAGAGTTTTTTAGTGCCGAAACCGAAAACGGTCGAAGGACCTAAAAAGGTAAAAGAGTCTCATGTTCTAAATATATACAAATTAATTGGTATTATGTTCGTACACACATAACTAAACTGAACATCATCCGATTTGCATTGGAAAGTTCGACAAAAAAAGTAGGAAATTAGTGAAAACCAGAAATTGCATACTTTCAAGGGTGGATGGTGGGAAAATTTCATTATTTTATGAGAAGGAGAAAATATTGACACTATACGGAATTGAATGTGGCCTAATTTTGTCACTGACGAAAATGGGATAGCCAACAGATGGCGTGACGTTCTCAAACTCACGTTTGACAGGTGAGTTGAATAGGTACATATGTAAAGGGTGTTATATTTTTATACGTGTGGTTTTCAAGAAGAAATAAAATGCATATAATTTAATGTTATGGCGAAGAATTTAGGTTTAATATAAAGATAAGGGTTTGCCATTATGTTTTAAAAATGATTTCGGGCAAGTGGCTGGCTCAAATAAATTCCAGCCGAGAGGCCCAATTTTCGACAGCTCCAATTGTTGCGTGCGATGGCGGATGAACTCATTCGGGTCTTCTTCGATACTCTGCTCCACAGCAGCAATAGCATCTTCGACGTACGTACTGTACGGCGTCTCTGAGGATGCACACTATCCACTAGAGTAAACGTGGTGCGAAACCGATCCATGATGGTTGCTCGAATTTATGCCATTTCTAAACCATTTTTTTAACCATTATTTTGGTAATAAATTTTGCAAAAAAGATTTGCAAACGTTGTTCAGGAGTAAGTCTACTAATTATGGAAACGGCAAGCCAAACTGAGGTGACAATCAAGTGACAGCTGTCAAAAAGGCCAACTCCGAAAAAAGTATTGCCAGAATGAAAACCACACGCCTAAAAAAAAACACCCTTTACAAACACGAACAAACCTTAAATGTCACTTTTCCGCACACAATCAATAGTCCGGGCAATTAATTCAGTGCGAAAAAGGCAGAGCAGAGACTTCTCCAAATAATCTGCTATACAATTATCAACTTTCCTCATCGAACACATCGTTTATGATTTCGTTGTGCAATTTTGTATGGGATTTTTCGTTTCCCATCAGGACCGTACTAGGCTTTAGTTTGATAATGCCGTCGATAAGACAATGAAACATTGAAACTCGCAATACAATTACGAGACGGGTGTCTAATCTACGTGAATATCACAATGAAGAAGCCCCTTTACGAATGGCTTTCATGCGTAGATAGCCGTCGTCGTGCAAATGCGCAAAAACGTGCGCCAAATTCGAGCTGCATTTTTCTGTATAACTTCAAAACAATGATCTTCCGTTTTTTTGGAATAAGGCAATTTAATAACGTCTGTCAGCATTGCAATGCATTGAAATTCTTAACGGAAACGCCTGTGCAGGATGAAAAGACATAAATTACCCGTTTTGAAATCGCGCCTGCACACTATAGCCATTGCGGTCGCTTCTGTATTTCCTCACACACACTCAACAATACAATGGCTGCTTCCAAATGACGTCAGTTGCAGCCACTGTTATTTTCAATTCAACTTTTAAGGTAATGTCGTCAGACAAACTTCCCCATATTATGTCCAATGTGGTTCAATTGTCTAATTCACCTTCCACTATTTAGATCGAAGGACAAATCCACCATCGTGCTGGGAGCTATGTTCACACAATTGAATGAAGATCATAAGATCCTTCATATTTATTTCCTTGGAAATCCAAATAATGAACTCAATCAGCGTTGTGCGATTTTTCGTGCGATGAAACGTGTGCGATCATCTAACAACTGCAACAAGTCCTTTAGACGAGTGAAGGAACTCAATGGGGCATATTCATAGTCATTTTTAAACTTTAGTTTATCTTAGACTGGGGTTTATTCAATGTTATTTAGATGGGATAAACCCATGTCTAAGATAAACTGGTGTTTAAAAGTGACTATGAATATGCCCCAATGAGTTGGTTGAAGAGTTTAATCTTTCAATAGAGAAACTCGACTTTCGAAACGGACAATCATTTTTAGTCAGAACAAAGTTCGTCGGGTCAGCTAGTTTTTTTTTAACAAGTTTGATTATTTTACGAATTCAAATTTTAAAAGCTCAGCTCTACAAATCAATCTATAGCTTAAAAAAACTAAACAAATAATCCGCCTATCACCTAAACATCAATCAGTTTCCAATTACTTATATTTATTATTATTATTGAATATTCAATGTAGTTAAATTACAATTCTATGACTCCACTTACCAAAACTATAAATCCATTAAGTGCACGATTTTCCAAAGAAATTTTACCACCAATAAATCTGAAATCCAAAAAAAAAAAAAAACATCTATTATATCAAATTTACAAGGAAAGTTAAAGGAAACAACAAAAAAAAAAATCTATTCCTTTTTACCCATATGTCAAAGTTTACCCACAATATCGAAATAAAATAATAACTCACAACACAGCACGACTCAAGAGTTGTTGGTTAACATTGAAAAAAAAAAAAAAAAAACAGAGGTGTGTCTGATGTTTGTTTTCTTATACTACCTTGGTATACCGCTATACATTGGCAGCTGCTTTAAGTTAAGACGACCTCGAACATGCAATTCGGTTTTCTAATAAAACTTATGACAGAAAATTACTGATATTGACACTTAAAGCAGTGAAAAGGGATGAAGAAATATATACGTAGGTTTAGGGGAACAACAACATTTGGACGGAAATTAAATTGGAACGAATCACGAAATATTTTATTAAATAAGTCAAATTCCAAGAAAGGCAAAATATACACAGTAGAAGTTGATGGGAATTGAGGTGAAATTCGGAGGAAAATGGTTTAAGAAAAAATTTTCAACTGAAAAAGAAAATCGTTGGCGTTGTGTTTAAGAATTGTAAGAACCCCTTCTAACTTTTTGTCACATTTTACGATGTAATTTTAAAAAAACTTATGTTTACAAGGCACACAATAATTTGTAAACTATAGTGTTTTTAAAACCGGTGGACAGTGGGGGTGGTGTCAATGAGTTTAATTGAGCCACACAAATATAAAATAAAGGGTGTTTTTTTTTTAGAGGAATATAACTTGGAAATGGAATAAAACAAAGAAATTTTTTATTTAAATTGACATGAAATTTACTTTATTCGAAAAATAATCTTCTGGCATTATAATTTAAATATGATTTCTGGCATATGACCGCCACCATGGCTGACTCGGACGTATAGTCTAATCTGGAGGTCCAATTTTCGATGACTTTTTAAAACATTTGTGGCCGTATATCGGCAGTAACGCGGCGAATGTTGTCCTCCAAATTATTGATCGTTTCGGGCTTATCGGCGTAGATCAGCGACTTCATATATCCCCACATAAAACAGTTAAGCGGCGTTAAATCGCACAATCTTGGAGGCCAATTAACGGGTTCGTAACGTGAAACTATGCGGTTACCAAACTTTTCCTTCATTAAATCAATTGTGGCACGAGCTGTGTGACATGTTGCGCCGTCTTGTTGAAACCACATCTCCTGCACATCATTTGGTTGTTCAAGTCAGTAATGATGGCTCTATAGCAATCACCATTGACTGTAACGCTCTGGCCAGCATCGTTTTTAAAGAAGTACGGACCAATTATTCCACCAAACCATAGAGCACACCAAACGGTCATTATTTGTGGATGTAACGGTGTCTCAGCATACACTTGAGGATTATCATCACTCCAAATACGGCAGTTTTGTTAATTGTCGTATCCATTCAACCAAAAGTGAGCTTCATCGCTAAATAAAATTCGCTTATGAAAATTGGGATCAACGGCAATCTTGTTTTGGGCCCATTTGGGCACAATTTGGAAGCGTTGTTCAGGCGTCAGTCTATTCATGTTGAAATGCCAAATTAAACTAAAAATAAATCACTTGACAGCTGACAAAATGCCAGACAGTTAAAATAGTGTTGCCAACTTAAAATTCTATACCTCTTTAAAAAAAAAAAACACCCTTTATATAGCAAGCACAAAAATGGACCCTTCGCTAGCACCTATCTAACAACTGCATTTTTTTTTCAACTTTTTGTTTCGAATTTCTTTTTCTGGCAATAAAATTTGAAATGTCGAAAAATAACAGCGAGTAAAAAAAAGCAATCAAAATTCACATGATTTATCATTCTGTATACGAAAATAAAATCCAATTCACACCACCATCAGGGGAGTTCCTCTTCCTATACCTATACAACAAAGCGGGTTATCAGGGAAAAGTTGGAATTCAACAATTTTAGCTTCCAAACTTTATAGAGATATAAATAACTTTTCTAGCAATTTCAAAAAAAAAAAAATATTATAAAATAAATTAAAACTTCCTGCAGTTCATTAACAACCATAAAAAAAACCCCTTGTTACTCCTAAAGCTCTCTCAGGACTATGTATGTACATATGTATTTATTATATCGACTATCACACCCTGTTCTGATGGTTATTATCTTTCCCTTACATGATGGTTTCATTATAATTTATTGATTGATTCATTTCTCTCCAATTATTGTAATTCCTAATTCCCGATAACAAACTCTTTACCACATTCAATTAACAGATATATGTACATATATGGATATGTGCATGTGCATATATAACAAACTCGCCTATAGAGAGGTGCAAGGGATAGTTAATGAATTTTCTAACAAAATTGAATTTCAATTGATGCAATTGATCAATTGTTTCCATTTCCATGTCCATCGCCATCGATGCATCGATGTGTGTGTGCCCGGATTAAAAATATTGAGAATTAAGAGTTGGTTGCTATTCTAACGGTAATTAGATCAATAGAACCTAATTAGTTTCGAATGGTTGTAGTTCAATTGCATACACCACATTTATAAGAGTTTCCGATGAAAATTAATGCTTTTACATATCATCATCCATCCCAATCATCTGATGTGGATTGATTACAGGGTGTTTCCTGGATTTAATTTAAAACAAAGTAGATCGAAAAGTATCGCATTTAGTTACTTTAAATGGTATTAAATGTAATTTGGGCTCTTTGTGTGATGAACATTTTTATTTCAGCTTGCCATAAGCCATTACGCGTGTAATAATAATGCAAAAAAAAAAAAGAAGAAAAGACCTTCATAAAGGCCTTATTTTTGCACACCTCCTACATAAAAGGAAAAACAAAGGATGAATTTATACTTTTTAGTTTTTCTTTCCTGGAGTTTTTTTTTTTCTTTTTTGTAATTCAAGACATTTTTGTAGGAAAATCGGTTTTATTTTCACCTTCAAACGTGCCGAGAATTTTCAAGATTTTTTTTTTTTGTTTTAAAGAGGTTTTTATTTTAAAGAACGTTCGACAAGAGATACAAGGTAATATAGGGACCGGAGCACTGGGAGGTGTTGGCGTCGTCTTTGAGTAGGTAATATACGGATAAAGTCTTTTGCCTAGGATTCAAATTAAGAAGTAATTTTGAATTTTATACCTTATAAACTTGTTACATTATTTTTGTTTGTAACTATTGAATTCCATTATTAAATTTTTAAAATCTACCTTCGATGAGAACTATACCCTTATGCGAGATCTGTAAGATCAACTTTAATAACTCCATGCTAAAAATTTTTTTACCTACTTTATGGTTCTATAAAATTCAATAATAGAGCAAGAGTTAGTTCTCACAAATTGTTTACATGCGAAAGCAGAATGAAGTTGATATTGTTCGAAAGTCCAAATAAAATTAATATTAACTAAAAAATTCAATTTCCGCCTCAATGTCAAATCTCTGAAACTATCAGTTTTTTTTTTTTGTTCTAATAGAGTACAGATAAAAATTGTAGTTTATGCAATTTTATACAAAAAAATTAGCACACTTTTATTTTCGTAAAATTAAAAGTGTATTTTTCCATAAGATTTTTCAATTAACTCGGGACCAATAAGTCACGATTCGAGCAATGAATTTGCGTAATTGTTTTTTTCGGACCCATTTGCGCGGTCTTTCAAGTGGTTTTAGTAAAATCCGCCCTATGCCACGCCCACTTTTATTATATTTGAGTTTTTTTTCATATTTATAACAAAAATAAAAAGCTAAAATTTTGTAATTAAGTTGTAACTAAATCATATTTGTTTTGGAAACTGCTACACCCAATTTTTTTAGAGTTGAATGTTGAATATAGCTGAAAGGCTTTAAATGTGTAACTATACTCTGTACAACAAAAAAAAGGCAGTACACGTTTTATGGGAAAGCTTTTTCAAAATCAGTAGAGTGCCATATTTTTGCACCATAAGTGTTTGCCCGCCCGTGAATTGCCAATAGCACTTGGAAACTGCTACACCCAATTTTTTTAGAGTTGAATGTTGAATATAGCTGAAAGGCTTTAAATGTGTAACTATACTCTGTACGCGGGCGGCTTCTCAAATCCAACAGAGCCTACTATAGTCTGTCAAAGCTCTTCAAATCCAGAAATCTCACCATAACTTCAAAACTGCTGCTGTACAGGACCACGGTCCTGCCAGTACTCACATATGGATCCGAGACTTGGGTGCTTAGCAAAAGGCACTCCGACCTCTTAGCCGCGTTCGAGAGAAAAGTCTTAAGGAGAATTGTTGGCCCCATATGTGAGGAAGGACGATTCCGGAGACGGTACAATCATGAATTGTACGCAATCTACCTTGAAGCAGATATCGTGACAAAAATTAAGCTCGGTAGACTCCGGTGGGCAGGGCACCTAGCTCGCATGAGCGAAGAGGAACCTGCTCGGAAAGTTCTTTGTGGTACATTCTATGGTAGACGACAGCGTGGTAGACCATGCTTGCGCTGGAGAGATGGCGTAGACCAGGACGCCCGGAGCCTTGGGGTGCGCAACTGGATGGCGGCGGCTCGAGACCGGGATGGGTGGAGAGACTTGTTGAAGGAGGCCAGGACCGGACCCCGGTTGTCGAGCCGACGATGATGATGATGATACTCTGTCCAACAAAAAAAAGGCAGTACACGTTTTATGGGAAAGCTTTTTCAAAATCAGTAGAGTGCCATATTTTTTCACCATAAGTGTTTGCCCGCCTTTGAATTGCCAATAGCATCAGACACAGACCCAACGTCCTATTCAAGGCACATCTTAGTATGAACTGAATTGGTGTGGTCAATGGCGATTGGCTGCTGCTTGATCTACATTCAGAGTTACCCTTGTCCATTTGGTAATTTGTTTAGCTTTTTTCCCTTGAGTTTCTGTTAAGGTGCTTTTGATTTTCGAGCTTCAAAAAAAAAGCTTTTAATGATGAGTGTTATCGTGTACACTACGACAACCCTGTGAAAGCTTTAAGGAAGGACAGAATTTATGCAATCCACTGAAGCCAGAATTAGAGGCAAACGTCCTATCTTGCCTACACTGCCAATTTTTGTTGGACAGAGTATAGATAACTGTAGCCTATTAGGTATAGCATTTTTTCTGTTAAAAATTCCCGTTTCTGGCCGCACCCAGATTTCTCATAATTTGAGTTTTTTATTCTCCCTAAAAAAAGTTGAAATTTTGAAATTATCTTGGAAGAATTTTTTTGGAAATCAACTTAATATTATTACACCATCTGATTTCTTATATAAATCTTTATTTATGAAAAAAAAATTTTAAATCGTAGGAGCGGTTTTAAAAATAATAATTTTTGTGTATATGTTTAAAATTAAATTAACATTTTTAAGAACCAATTCTAAGTATTTTTTAATGTGGAGTTAAAAATTGAATTTAAAAAAAAAATCTTCCACCCGTTTTCGAAATAGCGAATTTTCAAAAAATAATTTTGAAATATTTATCAAAAATCAAAAAAATAATTTTGAAATATTTTTAAAAAAATCCAACAATTTATTTTTACATTTTTGAAACCCAATATTATTAAATCGTATTACAAGCTTCTGTATACAAAATTTAGTTCTAATCGCTACTAAGTCAGATAATGAGATAGCCGAAAATAAAAAAAAAACATTCTATGATAGGTACTTTTAATAATACAGTCGAACTTCCATAACTCGAACTTCCTTAAGTCGAATTTCTCTATCACTCAAAGTTTTATTGAGAACTTTGTATTTTCAACTTTATTTTCATGAATTTTGCCCTCCATAATTCGATGATGCGTTTGATGCCGAAAAGTCTCTTCAACTCGAACTTTTTCTCTTATTGGGGAAATCCCTATTGTTTCAATTTTTTGAAAAGTACTTGAGTCTAAGGGCTCTCCCAAGCCAACGCGAATACTTCCGAACGACGACGAAACTTTCACCTGTCTTAATTTATTTACCTACATGTAGATCAATGAGAGCACTCACACTGGCGCGATGCGAATCTTCGAATATTTCCAGTCGTCGCATATTCGCTCCAAATGTTTCGCGTTGGTTTAGAAGAGCCTTAACTGTGATCAATTTCGAAAGTTTTTTTTGGGGGTGAGGGATGGCTGTGTTCAGAGTTTGTATGTTTTTTACTTAAACTTCGGTTTTGAACGGGTTAAATATTTTTCATGCGCAGAAGTTCCTAGTTAGGTTACAATTTGTTTGTAGGTTAAGGATGAATTCACGAATTTTAATGTCAGGAAGAAAATTCAAGCGTCTTCCTTTTTAACAAAAACTGAAGGCCACACAATTTATTTTACCTCAAAGTAGACTTTCCATTAAATTGAACAACAGAGAAAGTATTAAAAAAATGCTGACACTTCAAGAAACGAAAAAAACCTCAATCAGAAAAACAAAACCTTTTGAATTAAAGTGCTGGCAAGGCAGTCTCCAAGGAATGAAAACCTCTCAATTTCAGGGACAATTATAAAGCATACAAAATTTTATATACGATATCTTTTTCAATTAGAAATAGCATTGTTCAAAAAACACACTGGCTCGTTTTTTCGATGTATTTCACGAAATTGAAATTTTGTATATTTTGTATGAAAAAAAACGTCAATGAATGACTTATGACTTTTATTAAGCTTCTATTATTCAAAAATCAAGTTCTTCTTTTTAATATTCCATTTACTGCAATAAAAAAGTAAAACTAAAAATTTTGTCTCATTTCTTTAAATCGAAGTTTCTTTAACTCGAATTTCTTTTCTCTCATTTTGAGGTTTCGACTTATGGAAGTTCCACTGTAGCTCAATGTAAAATTTAATCATTTTAAATGCTAGACCTTACTAATGTCAATATACAAAAAACTAAGACAAAATCGTAGGAGTCGTTTTTGAGCAAAAAAAAAAGATTTTCCTGAACGGTTTTAAACATTTGTATGAGAGGTACCATTATTTTTGGTTATAAGAATAATTTTTTCTAAAATCTTCTTGATAATGTTAAAAAATGCTAATTACCAAGTTTAATACAAATTGACCAAGGTGTTTTTGAAATATCGAGTTTTCAAAAAAAAAAAATTAAATCTTTTTTTATAAACCCAAAAACTATCTTTTTGAAAATTTTGGGACACAATATTATTTAAAATGTATTAATCATTCTTCATAAAAATATTGATCAAAATCAGTTGATCCATTTTCGAGCAAAGCGAAAATCAAAAAAATGGTTCTTTGGGAGGTGCCATTTTTTTTAAATTTAACGGCAGCTAATACATAAATTACATATTTAAATTTATAGAATTTGTTTTTTAAATCTGTGAAACTGATTTTTAGAAAAATAAGATTTTTCTTTTTGGGAAAAAAATTTTGTATGACAGGTACCGTTTAATTTAGTCGAGTCCTAAAAAAATGAAAAAAAAACGTGTCGGGGGAATGTCCAAAAAAAGCTAGGTATCAAGTTTAAAGAAAATCGACCCATCCATTTAGGCTGTAGTCGAACAGACAGACAGACGGACGTTTTTGCGAGACCCACTTTTTTCGTCTTTCTTATCATCGTAATGTCAAGTTTGATCGAAAACTCGAGTTCGATTTTTTTCACGAATCCATAACTTGCCGTATAGTACCCTATATTATATCGCAAGTAATAATTTTGTTCAATGGACTTAAAAGTGTAGTTAAAAATACAAGTTTTAAGTGACTAAAAGATGAACGTCAAATCAGCGAAGCAACATTTGCCGAAACAAAAGTGGTTAAGTACATAAGTTGGCGGTAATTAGTTGTGATAATTTTAAATTTTTCGTTAAATGTTTTCTATGTTTATTTTTTGGTGCTACTTTGCTTAGTTGATTTCAAGTTAGCGAAGCACCCCTCGAAAAGGGGTACAAATTTTTTAATTTGAATAGTTTCTTGCTTGATAAGTATTTGTCATTCATTAATCGTTTATGCATTAGTTTTGATAATTTGTCGTCCGATTTTTTTAAGTTTGTTTTCTTTTATTTTTTGTGCGATGTTTTTTTTTATTATTATTTTTTGTTTCTAAGTTCATGTTTTCTAGGTGTTTTTTTTTTACTAATTCATATTAATTAAGCAAACCAGGTTTCTATGTTTTTTAAAATTGTTTTTGCTAGATTAATAAATTTAACACAAACTAAATATAATATAGAAACAGGTATTTTGCATGGAAGTGACTCTAGACATGCCAATTATAACAGCTTTGGTTTATATGTTTATGCGGCCCCGCAGGGCCAGGGCCTTCCGCCGGTGGGTATACTTCAGGCAACCAGAGTTTTTTTTTCAAGTTGCGAGAGGCGTGTTAACGCACACCCACTTTTAACGGCGAAAAACTGTTATAACTGTAATAAATTGGCATGTCTCTAGTCTCGTCCATTTTGCATAGGATAACACATTTGATTTTAGCAAAACAAACATAGAAGACATGAATTTAGCAAATACAAAAATAACATAGAAAACATCGCACGAAAGAATTGAAACTGTCACAACTACTTACAAATTTACAATTGATGAACGACGATTTATTGCTTATAGCAATACAAAATTCGATTTAACAAGTTTGTATCTCTTTTGGAGGACCATTTTAGGAGTTGCTTCGCTAACTGTCGTATAATATAAATAAAATATCTATTCTTAAGTCAAAGTATAGCTTTGAACAACATGATCAAGTACGTTGAATTTGTGTTAAATTTTACTTTACAAAAAAAAATTCTCTTATTGGACAATTATTTGGGGTTCTTAATTTTTTTTTTCTCCGAGGAATATCTTAAAAGCGGATGGTACTTAAAGTAATTTGAAAGAGAAAAAAAAAACTATAATTGGGGATATAATTAGAATTACGGGTATTATATATGTTAATAGAAGCCAAATTAAATAAGCTCCTCTTTCGGGCGATATGACAGTTTGAAGCGGAATTATATATTTAAATTAAATTCCATCTCTATTCTGTAGATCGTTCTTCTGGCATATTTTTTTTTTAATCCTGTAATATTAATTCAAAAATGAAGAATAATTTATATTGTGCGATGAAGACAAATTGAGGCTGTTTTCCTCGAATTGGGTCACTGAGCTATAAGCTATAAGAGGTTGCCATTATTTTCGTCCTTCAAGTGGCGAATCATTCAGCAAATAAATGAGTCCACTTGTACGTATGTCACTCAAGGACTCTTCACTGGTCGAGATCCCGTTAAGTAAGTAAGATAAGTCCTTAAATATTTTGTTTTGTTGATGTGATGATGTATGGAATTGAAAACCAATGATAGGCTCTTATTTATATATCGCCAAAGTGGGTAATGGGGCCCAGTTCAATAATAGTTATACTGTTGGTACTTCCTGATGCTCCAGTTGGCCAAATAAGAAAAAGCCCCAAACATGTGGCTTTCAACAACACCCAACCAATAATAACAATATTGTTTGTACCCCCTTGAATTTTTATACTGAGAGGAAATCCTATATAGTAGATAGGTCTGTCCATTCCAACATTTGCATTTTCAGTCTTAAATGAGACGCACAATAAATATGAACAGAAGGAAACGGATCTGCTAAAATGAATTTATACTCTCATACATAAATAGCTTAGATAACATGGTGTATGTGACTAAAATAGAATTTGCATTTTGAGAAAATGTAAGACCAAATTTTCCAGTAGAATTGATTAAATTATTCAAATTGCTTTGGGGTCGTCATGGAATCTGTTGATGGGCGAGAGTGGACCTATTCATATTTCTATACCTAACGTACATATAAATATTATTTTATTTCCGTATCAGTAACTTCACATTGGAGCTTCAAGAGTTAACTTTCTGAAACAGATCCATAAAGAAATAGAAGCAATAAGAATGACAAATAATAGGAAATATGAAAAAGTCTGTGTGTACATGCGGGTTCTAGAGTGCGGTTTCTATGAGTTTTGAAAAACCAAAGTAGATTTATTTTCAAAATTAAGCTTTGAAGCAAATCATATGGAGTTTAATCTTGTGCTTTAAACAAAAATGTGTAAAAGAGTGAGGAATTTATTTGCTGAACTAAAATATAAAGGGTGTTTTTTTCGACGTGTGGTTTTCGACAGCTCCAATTGTTGCGCGCAATGGTGGATGGACTCATTCGGGTCTTCTTCGATACTCTGGCTCCACAGCAGCAATAGCGTCTTCGACGTAGCACTGAACGGTTTCTCTGAAGATGCCCATTATCCACCAGAGTAAACGTCCTGTGAAACCGATCCATGGTTACTCGAATTTATGCGGATCGGTTTCGCACGACGTGTACTCTAGTGAATAATGGGCATCCTCAGAGACGCCGTACAGTGGGCACCGAAGACGCTATTGCTGTTGTGGCGCAGAGTATCGAAGAAGACCCAAATGAGTGCATCCGCCATCGGTTGCTCGAATTTATGCGATTTCGCGATTATGTCGACCGAATATTAGACGCTGCATCGCGCGAACTGAACCATTATTTTGGTAATAAATTTGCACGATTTTCAAACGTTGTTCAGGAGTAAGTCTATTAATTATGAAATGGCAAAATAAACTGAGCATAAATTAAGTAACAGCTGTCAAAAAGACCAACTCCGAAAAAAGTATTGCCCGATTGAAAATCACACGTCTAAAAAAACACCATTTACTATCTGATGTTTTACTGACCATTGGCTCTAAATACATAGTTGTTTTAGTGAACATTTTTTGAAATATTAATTTTCAAACTCAAAATTAAAAGAAAAACGAGAAAAGAAAAATGTCAAACTAATTTTTTTTCAAAACTTTACGTAATTATTACGTTCATCTTATAAATTTTTATTGGAAAACAGAAAACCGGATGCTTAAATGTCTGTTACTTTTTGAGGAAATTGAAAATAACTAAATCTACTTAAAACTTTACTAAGCCTACGCTACGTAGGGGAAATATAATCTTTAGAGCAACGTAAGCAACGGATTGGAGTTAAATTAAGAACATTTTATTTCTGTTATTTTAAATATTTTCTAAAGAACTAGAAAAGCTTTTAGCATTCGGTTTTTGGTGTTTTTCTAAAAATGGAATATTAATAACAAAAATACAATCAAATAACGTAAAATTTAAAAAAAAAATAATAGAAAAAAAATTTTGTTTTCAATATTTTCAGTTTTAAAATTAATTTTTCAAAAACTCTTCTCTAAAACAACTTTATTTAAAAATAAAATAAAAGAATAAATTTCTGGCTTTACAAAAAGTCGTAATTAACTGATTTTTTTTTATAATATTTGTTTGTCACTGGAGCTTGAAAATTTAAATATAGCCCTCTGTTTCTTTTAAATTTAAATCAAATTGAAAAATCCCCGAATCGTGTTGTTTGTATAAAAATATTGTTTAAATCTCTCAACACATTCATCATTCTGACAACAATTATTCTCTATTTCAAAAATCCCTAATGGATTTACAAATTACTACAAAGTATCTGTGGCTATAAAAAATGATATAACAAAAAAAAAAAAAAAAACGAAACCTATTCCGATCCCTAAAGACTTTACATGGAATTAATTGGTAGCATATTACAGAAGTGAATTTCAGGAACACATTGTGATGGCAATAAATCCACTCACTTCACTCTATAAAGCCTTCTCGCATACCTATAGAAAGATGTGGGTGGATGTATTTGTAAATTGTATACAAACATCTATCTTATACTATGTGTCTTTTCATAGCTCCAGAGCTTCGAAATAACCCCGGCCGCAGTGGGGTTTCCTGTTTTTTTTTTTTTTTTTTTTTGTTTTTTTTTTGTTTCTTTTGATTTTTTGCTTCTCTTTCGTGATTTTATTTTGTATTTTTTTTTTATTTTACGCTCCCATAAATTTTCATCTACCCTATAGGTGAACCTCGATCAGGCCACATGTGTCTTTCTCCAAATAGGGCTTTGTATTTCCGAGGACGTGTGAGCATTGGGAAGTGCTGTTAAGATATCCTAATCCCAATATCGCACGATAAATTACTGTATGCACCATTAGAAGCGGCATCACCATCATTGGAGCAAATTATGGGCCTGACACATTGCAACCAGCACCAGCGTTTTTATATTTTACTCGTAGATTATATATTTTCAATTCCATTTTATTTTTATTTTTTTTTGAAGTTGAGAATTAAGGAGCTTATTTGTTATACAATATCTTCGTAAACATAATTCATCGAGGGAAAGTAGGGCATCGCATCGGTGTGATATATGTATGTATACATGCATATATATTATGTATTAAGTTGGAAAAGACTTATTTTTGTCCTTCGGATGATTTAATTAGGACATAAAGAATTTGAACAGAAACAAGAAATTAATTGGCGGAAATCATCCAAGTCTTAACAACCATTTTGGATTTACAACTAATACACTATTTCAATTGAATGAGTTCTTTATAGTTTAGTGGCAATAAAAGTCCGTTCCAAATGTATCATCATTTTATGTTTTTATTTATGTGCTTTTTGCTTAATTGGGCCACAATCAAATCAATTCTCAATCAAGTTTTCGTTGAAATCTATATTTATGTATGTAAAAAATGGATCGTGGTGTGATCGGATGCCTAAAACGTGAAAACGACTGGACGAAATTCGATCCTTCCTTCTGCGGGTTTGTTCGTATTTGCTACACGAAAGTTAACGAAAAAAGAAAAGTCGGAAAATTCTCAACAGGTGGCGCTGTAGGCGCGCATTCCTTTCTTCAGTTCAATTCAATTACCGTTAAACAGGGCCTGTAGGCGGTAAGGAAATGGCTTTGGGACATTCTTTTTCAAATTTTGTTTTTATGTAGGGTGAAATGGGGTAAAAATAAAAAAATATTCCATTCGAGAAATTGTTTTGGTGTTTGAATAAGGTTATGTTTTTTAGTCAATGGCCTCAGAGATTTTTTTCAGAAAATTGGCATTCATAGGGTGAAATGGGGTAAAAGGAAAAGTGGCATCTGATTTCAAAAAATCTTTTTGTGTTTGAAAGGTTATTTAAACAAAATTGCTATTTAAAGAATGAAATGGGTTAAAATCATAAAAAGTGGGTTTTGATTACAAAAATTCTTTCTGTGTTGGGAAAGTTATAAAGGTTGGACTAAGAGGATCATGTAACGTGAAGTAGATTAAAATACATAAAGTAATATTCGATTACAACAATTAGCTTAAATATTTATTTATATTTTCTTTTGTAATTTTTATGCGGAGCTTAGGTTTGTCTACCCGTGCGAAGCTGGACGGCCTAGCTAATATGTTTATAATGTTGAATCTAGATTAAGCTTCTTGGTGTTCATAAATCTGTGGTCCAAGAAAAATGCCAATTTGGAATTTTTCAGAAAACGATCTTCAAAGCCATGAACGAATCTCGTCCATTTTTCATTAGGTATATGCACTAAGGCTTTTTAACGAAAGATTAAAACTTTTTGTTTGATCTATTAGGGCAAATATTGGTTTCGTGTATAAAGAAAATTTCGAGGTTTTAATCAAACTTCTCATTACGATGATAGAGAATTCCAAAAAAAAATGGTTTTCGACATTTATTGTCCGCTGGACTTGGCGCTTGCAAGTCAACTGTACATCGAGCTGGAGCCTAAACGGAGTGGACCGATTTGCCTCAAATTTGGTAGAGACCTTTAATATGTTCAGTATATTCTAAATTTTGTGTTAATACATTTAGAACGGATAAATGTCATACAATGGTTTCGGTTTTCTGAAATTTTCGCAAAAACCGCTCTAACGATCTTGATTAAACAATAATGAACAAAGTAATTAAAAAAAAAAAAAAAAACTGCTTTTCAGGTTACTGACAAATTTTTTTTAGAAATAAATAAATACATTTGATGGTGCGAAAGCCCGGGCCTATACCGCCTGTAGTTGCCGGTCTGTCCCTCCAGTCCGACGGTTGTTCTACGACTGACTGAAAGATCTCAATCACTGATGCCAGATGTGATTTTTAAAATCCCACCGTATTTGAAAAAAAAATCCCACTGTTTTTATACTGAAAAAAAAACCACCATACTTCTCTGCCACAATCCTTTCCTAGATATTAAACAAAAAAAAAAAATTAAATGTGAGATGTGAACTTCTCCTTTAAGAAAAAAGCTCCCGAATAAACAAAACACACTCTAAAAATATTTTTTTTTTTATTTTCTAAATAAATAAAAATTAATTTCACTTCATATTTATTAAAAAAAAACTTCTTAGATTTCATTGTAAGAATTCAGTATTTTAAGTCAAATCTTATAGGTAAAATTTGTACTTTCGTACATTTTCACAGTTTTTATATAAAAAAAATCTTATTTCAATAAAAAAGCTAGGAACACATATTTTTAGTTTTGTTATAAAAAAAATAAATATATTTTTTGTAAAAAAAAATAAATAAAAAAGACTTCAAAATATTTGATTTAAAAAATTTAAAAAAAAGTATAAATAAGTAAAATGATTTTGTATTAATGTACATTATTCAAATATTTACAAATTGTTATTGACGTTTAATTCATAGGCAAATGCCTCAAGAGTTTCTTCGTTTTCATCATCATGGTTACTGTCATGCGAAACAAAGAGGTTCTCTGAATTGAATTTAGCCAACATTGCCTTTGAAGGTTCGAAACCGATGCAGCCTTTAGTTCCTAGGCTATAGCGAACTCGTAAAACTGAATCTGCTGTATCGGTACTAAGTCGATTCCTGAGTTTATTTTTTTACTATTTTAACAACTGAGAACGCTCTCTCGACTGAAGCATTGGAGAAGGGAAGACTTAAAAGTGCCAAAACGAGGGTGCAAATGCAAATGCTAGCCGAGAAAGAAGATCGCTATTGCAACAGAAAACTGTAAACATATTGGGGCATATTCATAGTCACTTTTAAACTCCAGTTTATCTTAGACCTGGGTTTATCCTATCTAAATAACATTGAATAAACCCCAGTCTGAGATAAACTGGAGTCTAAAAGTGACTATGAATATGCCCCATTATTTTTTGTGTGGCGAAAGAAGAACGAAAAATTGTTCCTCTCTTATTGAGACATTTTCTGTGTCGGCCAAATAGTTTTTTTTTTTTTGAGTTATGAATTTTTAGTAAGAAAAAAAAAAGTTTCGGTTATGTTAAAAACAATATTTTCCCCCCATAAAAAAGCATTTCAAATATTTTCCCACCATAAATCCATCAATTTTTTCCCACCATTATTCCCACCAAAGAGATTTTTTCCCCCCATTTTGGTGGGAAAAACCACCAATCTGGGAACACTAATTCTCAATTCTCTGAGGTAGGTAGAGTGTAAATAGCGCCTAGACCATATACCAAATCTCCACTTACATGTCACAACAGTGCCTTACAAGCAGTGCTGCCCAGTAGATATTTTTAGAAATCTGCAATAATGGATGAAAAAATCTTTTTTTGAGAAAACGAAATCTTATTTTGACAGATGACTGCGTTCACACAATTTGATTTCATGATTAAAATCGAACTGAATGCTAACAAAAATGACAGCATACAGTACCGATGAATTGTTGTAAAAAGAACATTATGCAGACAAAATCTGCAGTGCAGATTTGAAGATTTCAAAAATCTGGGAATGAGTGGATAAATCTGCACTAATGGCAACGCTGCTTACAAGTTACAACTCACAACCATATTCCTGTGTGAACAGCTTGTTAGTGAATTAGGAATTAAAAACAATTTAATTCATAAGCTACATAGTTGCTTGTTTGGAATTTCGTAACCTTGTTTTTAGTGCATAATTATAAACGAAAGTGGTTTTGAAGCTTTTAAAGAATTTTAAGTAAATTGCCGTTTATAACCAAATTAAATAAAAATCAATATTAACTTGTTTGCCGAGCATGCATTGGCTTATGAGTTAATTCTTTTTTAATTCATTTAAGTCATCTATACTAGCTTATGACTAAATGTTTTTTTTTTTAATTCAAATATTCGCAACCCTTCTCAGGGCAAGTAGGTAATAAAGGGTCCGCCAAATAACTTCTTTTTTTTTTTTTAAATGGCGCAAAACATCGAGTGCAGCTTCGGCTGTGTGGCACGTAGCGCCGTCCTGTTGAAACCAAATGTTGCCAATATCCTCCTCTTCAATTTTTGTGACCAAAAATTCGTTCAACTTGGCCCGATAACGATCGCCATTGACTATAACGGCCACTCCTTCCTCATTTTCGAAAAATGGCCCAATTATGCATCTGGACCAAAATCCGCACCAAACAGTGACTCGTTTTGGGTGTATCAGCTTTTCAATGTATGCGTGCGGGTTTTCTGTGCCCCAAATGCGACAATTTTGCTTGTTTACTACCCGCCAAGATCAAAATGAGCTTTTTTTTGGCAAAATCGGCATCTTCTCTAAGTCGGTGGCAGGCCCACTTAGCGAAGCGTATACACAACCATATTCGTTCAGCGGAAGGATAAAACTAATTATCTGTCAATTCATACATGAGCTAAGTGTTACCATTCACGAAATAAGCACTAGTTAAAAAAAAAAACGTTATATGGCGGACCCTTTACTTTCGGATAAGAAATTATTAAAAAAACTCAACCAACTGCCCGAACCAGCGTATAAGAAGGAAGGCAACCCAACAGCGACTATACCCCAGCTATGGTACCTCACCTCAATAGTCATACTGGATGGCAACATAATCCTGAACGACAACGATGAACCGTTGCATTCTACGCTGACCCTGGGTCATCGCGTGCCGCCATGGCTAAGCGCCGCGATAAAAAAACTGATTTTCACGAGGACGAAAAATATAAGTTATGAGCTCCGATGTAGAAACTTTTCTTCGAATAAACGAAATATGGTCAAAAAAATCTGTAGCCCTTAAAAAGAAATCCTGTAAACACCCAGTTGGTTGGGGCATTTGGGATTTAAATTTTATCTAGAAACATCGATAACCCGAGTGCCAATCCCCAAAGGCTTAGAGTTTCGTGGAATTTTTTTTTCGTTTCTTACCAAATCTTGCACAGAAATTTCGAGGAAAAAAATAACGATTCAGTGAATTTAGGTTTTTGTTATTTGGAGGATTTTTTATTGCAAACACGACCAACCTCGGAAATACCACTCCGAAACACCAAGCATTTGGAAACTTTCCCGTTTCCGGGTGATGCGAATAGGTACTTTTGTCGTTGTCATTGTCACTCATAGAACTTGCAGCCGTTGAGACTGGAGAGACGTGTCGGTCGCGTCGCCGTCGTTGGTTTGCTTTGGCTCCTGATGGTGACAACAACGCCCAAAGGAATTGAGCGGCACAAAATGCTACTTGTGTGTGTGCTAGTGCCAGGGTGAATATATAAAACCGAAATTAATTGGGTAAACGGTTTATGTTGTTGGCAATTTTTTTGCCGTTGAAATCCTGTTGCTGGAGAGAAATGTATTCTTGGAACTTACTGGATTGCTGGAACTCTAAAAAAAAAAAAAGAATTAAATTCCAACCTGATGGTAAGGACCCTTCTACGACAGTTGAATCCAAAAGTTTTCTCACTTTTTGTGCGCGGTTTTGATGTGAGTGACTTTTTTTTTGTTGGATTTTAAATATGCCAAAACAAAAAAGTACCTTGATGGTGAATTACAAAATAAAAAAAGAATAAATTAAAAGAATCTTTTTTTTTTTCTGGAACACGTTATTGACGATTGATGTTTACTTATAAAAAAGCTGGGACACACAATTATACCCGCATTTTGGGTAGGTATATGAAAGAGGGTCCTTTTTTCAAAGTTTCAAAGGGACACCCTTTCCGAGTTTTTTGATTCCCAAGTTTGGCCGACAAAAATACCTGATTTTTTCGTTTCTTTAAAGACTTTATGAGGAGATTATTTAAACAATAATAAGTACATATCTATAAGTGTTAAAAATAAGGAAGGTAGATACCTATTTAGTTATCTTTTGGAAACTAAGCAGTTGGTAAAATACTTCCGTATGAACCATTTCTAATGTTCTTGTTTAAGTTTACAACACGAAAGAAATAGGAAAAGTTTTGAATATATTTATTGGTATTTTCTTTTGTACATTTTGTAGCCGACTTTAATTTGTATGCCAGCCTGCAAAGCCGGGTCCCACCTAGTCTTAATATATTTATAAAACAAAGTCGGTTAAGTTACACCATTTATACCTCAAGAACGGTTGGTCCGATTTTAATGATATCTGATTTTTTGGATTCGTTGGATTCCGCCACGAATAGCAGAATAACTATTAAAATAACGGAAAAATTCAGTTTGTAGGATGAAATGGGGTAAAATGAAAAAAACTCTACCTGCTTTTATAAAGGCTTTCCTTAGGAAATAGCTTAAGGGATATTTTTTTGTTCAAAAAGTTTTAAAAAAGGGTGTTTTTTAGACGTGTGGTTTTCAAGAAGAAATAAAACGCATACATCGGGTTTTTCAATACGAGCGCTACAAAAGTTTTTTTTAAATAAAACATGGCCACCACGGGCACGCTTGCAGAAGTCCAAACGCTGAACCCAATTTTCGACGGTTTTCAAGCATAAATCGGCCGATACTGCTGCAATTTCACGTTCGATATTCGTACGAAGTTCATCAATCGTCGCTGGCTTGTTGGCATAGACCATAGACTTGACGTAGCCCCACCGGAAATAATCTAACGGCGTCAAATTGCACGACCGAGGCGGCCAAGCGACTCGACCATTTCGTGAGATAACACGTTCTCCAAACTTGGTTTCCAATAAATTGATTGTGACATTCGCTGTGTGGCTTGTGGCGCCGTTCTGTTGGAACCACATGTCCTCCAAGTCCATATCATCTAATTGGGGCCAAAAATATTTGGTTATCATTGAACGGTAGCGATCCCCATTGACAGTAACGTGCCGGTCTTGATCATCAAGGAAGAAGTACGGCCCAATGACGCCGCCGGCCCATAAACCACACCAAACCGTAATTTTTTCGGGATGCAATGATGACTCATGGAGTACGTGTGGATTGCTGCCTGACCAATACCGCATATTTTGTTTATTGACGAGGCCATTCAGCCAGAAATGAGCCTCATCGCTGAAGATGATTTTTCGATGAAAATCCGAATCATTTTCAAGTTGTTGCTCAGCCCAATTCACGAACATACGACGCTTCTGGTGGTCAAGCGGCTTCAGTTCTTACGTCAATTTAGGATGTAGGCCAAGATCTTTTCGCAAAATTCGCCACAACGACGTCACAGATATGCCTAACGCTTGAGAACGACGTGTGAGAGACACTTTTGGGCTTTCTGAGACTGAAGCCTCAGCGGCAGCAATATTCTCGACACTACGAGCACTTCTTTGTCTCACTGGCACGGGAACATTTTGTACTGTGCCTGTGAATTCAAATTTTTCCACTAGACGCTCAATTGTTGATCTGCTAGGACGATTATGACGACCATAAATTGGACGTAGCGCTCTTAACGTTGAGGCCACTGACTCCGAATTTCGGTAGTAAATTTTAATAATTTCGACTCGTTATTGGCTCGTATATCTTTCCATCATGAAATGGCAAACCTTACTGAAGAGAAATGCCAAAAGGGCGTCAAGAAATATGGTGTCGTTTGCTGTTCCAGCCGAGAGGCCCAATTTGCTACCACTTTTTGCGGCAATTGGGGTCGTATTTCAGAAATAACGCGTCGAATATTCTCTTCCAGGCCATCAATCGTCTCGGGCTTATCGGCGTATATCGTTCATTATAAAATGGCAAACTAAATTAAGCATAAATCATGTGACAGCTGTCAAAAAGGCCAACTCCGAAAAAAGTATTGCCAGATTGAAAACGACACGTTTAAAAAAAACACCCTTTAGTATTCGATTAAATAGGTTTGTCTACCCGTGCGAAGCCCGGCTGGGCCAACTTTTTTTGAGTAAAAACAAGGTAAAGAGTTGTATTCAATTTAACTTCGGCTTAAACATTTTTTTGAGACACATACCTTACAAAAATAGACACACAAAAATTCGATTCCTTTTTAACTGCATTTTTGAACTTATTCGCCACCCCCATTCTTTCACATATGACTAAGGAATTACCATATGGCTTAAGGCAATAAAATAAATTCCAAAATTAAATCAAGAAGTGAAGGCCTCGCATAAATAAAAAAGTTGTGAACACTTTGCCAGCCCAAGATATGTAGCTCCTCCAGCTCCTCCAGCTCCTCGTCATCGTCATATCAAAGAGCTCTGATAAACGTATAGAAAGGTAGAGCGTATATAGACGTACACAAACATGGAATGTTCCTTCTGTGATGAATCACTCCTTTCTCATTAACCATTCAAACATCGTACGGTGTCAAGTCCAGGTATAAAATGCTACCACAAAAATTAAGTACCTATTTTGAATTTATTCACGTGCTCGTTTTTCCTATTTACACGTTGTTCATTTTTTATTTTATTTTTTTCTTGTCTTTAAAAAAAGATTTGTCTCGCTGAGCTATACCAGCTACTGTATGCCAAGATAGCGCTGCGCTGCTTCGAAAACAGAGGAAAAAATTGTAAAGTAGGTATAATTCTTATCAACGATAAACACTCACGTTCCATATACGAGTATATGAAACTTTATGTCAAATAAGTGTCAATTGATATACGCCTAGCTACCGCACGTGCAATATGGGAATACCATACAGTAGGGGGTCCCTTTATTCTTATAGCCCTCACACTGTCTATTGCGGCTAGATGTCTCATGGATGTGCGGGGTCTGCAGTTCATAGCGAATGGGATGGGGGGGATGAATTAAATTATGATATATCTCCAAAATCGCTCTAGACACACGACTCGGGTAACATTCTAAAACGGATACATGTCGTCGCGTCGTCGTCGCGTCGGTCGGTCGGTTGGGCCCTCTACCATCAGATAATCGATCGGCGATGACGAACGAGAGGCGGCTCTGTCGCATCTGGGCCTCTCAGTTGGAAGCTATCGCAGCATGAATTATTTAAATTTCAACACTAACCGGGGACAGATTTTTTTCGACTTTCTTTTCGTTCCTTCTCCTCGTCCATCGCACAGCAGCGGCCGCAGCTGGAGCCGCACCGTTGTCGTCGTCCCTCAGTGTCAGCTTTTTAAATTAATTTAATTTTGTCGACGAGCTCCCAATTGTACACTGCGCTGCTTCATTATTACCCAATTAGGGTGCCAAATGATATACCCAAGGCAGCCCCGTGCTTCGTCTTCATCTAAACTGAAAACCATCTAACGTATACCACCAAGAGTCAGTGGAGACGAGGTCTGATGTGAATATATCTAAATACCTACTTGACTGTGAATTATACTGACATCATGCAGATTAAGAAAGTTTCGGGGTTGGGAATGACAAAAAAAAAAGTAAAAAGCGGAAAAAATATCGTTACTGTATATTATATTCCCAGATTTAAGTTTTGATTAGCAACAGGAAGTGGGCGCGGGGGTTTCCAGGAATTTTTAAGTCAAAACGAAGCTATGTATGAGTTGAAGATGGGACTCGGACCGGGACCGGTACCGGTACCGGTACCGGTACCGAGGGGCGAGAAACTTGTGCAGAGCAAGTTATAAATCTTGAAAAGGAATTGCAAGTTTTATTTAAATTTTATGTATTCTTTACTCTCTTTTAGTCGAGTTTGGGAGTTCGTTTTTTTTTACAGCTGTCATTTTTTAGATGTTTTTTTTTTTGAAGGTATGAAAGTAGAGGAAGCTTCAAAAACTGCAGGTGTATCTGGGTTCATTTTGTAAGTTTAACTTTTCATTATGACATTTTTTTTTATCTTTATCATCAATTTGGATTTTTTTGTTTGTCCGGAAAATGTTGATTAGGTAATACGGAAGGAGAGTTTATAGGGATAATGGAAGAAAGAAATCGGAATAAAGTAATATTTAAGGAAATTAAAGCAAAGTGACCAAAGGAATTAGAAGACAAGGATTTGTATAAAGGTTCTGCTACCTACCTACATACCTGATGATGAGTTGGTTTGAGTTCATGGTAGCGTGAAATTAATCAGCCTACCTAATGAAGTTGTATTTGACAAATATCTACATCAAAAGTTGTTTTGATCAGCGGGTTGCCTGGAATTCTGATTGAATGGAAATTTATGGTTTGGATTTCTTTTTCTTAAATTGCGAAATTAAACTGAATAAATATTTAAAATAAACACAAACATTAGGTCGTACGAAAATGTCGAGAAATGTTGTTTTTCTGGAAGATTTATTTCCAGTAAAAAGAATTCAGCTATCGGGAACTTCCAACGGGTTATACCGAGAACGAAAGCAGCATCTATTCGAGGGTGGATTTTTCGTTGGAGACGGACTTAGGGAAGAAGTTATGCTCAACTATTCGAACGAGTAACACACGCCTATTCGCCCCCAATATAAGTCTCTTATGCACACATACCCCACAGAGGAGAAAGATGATGACGGACCAAAAACATCATGTCGTAAGCCACGACTTTAAAATTATTGTTATCCCAGGTGGTTTTTATACTCCAAGCTTGGAATAAAAGACATCTTTATTGATGGTACAGTTGAAAAGTACGGCCTGGGCCCTATTTCATAAATATTGACAATTGCGATGGGTGACAATTTATTAATTTACAACTTGACAATTGTCAAAATCAGTTCCATAAACAATTTGACAATTTTTTGAATAGTCGGGAAATAGCCTAATAAATATAATTTTCAACTTTTCGGTTCATAAAAAATTGCTTTCAGTTTAAAGAAAAATTTCGTGTCGGAAAAACACCAGCATAGGTTTTGTTCCATTTTTTTTGTCGTTTTTTTTTTCGACGTGGGCACTGCATAAAGTTATGTAAGCCATGACAAAATTGAAACGACAAATATGTCAGTATTATGACAAGTTTGTCATTGAACTTTTCTGACAAATTTGTTACCTCTCAATATTTTATGAAATACAAATTTGAAAATGGCGCAAAACATCGAGTGTAGCTTCGGCTGTGTGGCACGTAGCGCCGTCCTGTTGAAACCAAATGGTGCCAATATCCTCCTCTTCAATTTTTGTGACCAAAAATTCGTTCAACATGGCCCGATAACGATCGCCATTGACTGTAACGGCCACTCCTAGCTCATTTTCGAAAAATGGCCCAATTATGCCCCTGGACCAAAATCCGCGCCAAACAGTGACTCGTTTTGGGTGTATCGGCTTTTCAATATATGCGTGCGGGTTTTCTGTGCCCCAAATGCGACAATTTTGCTTGTTTACTACCCGCCAAGATCAAAATGAGCTTCATCTGAAAAGATGATTTTTTTTTGGCAAAATCGGCATCTTCTCTAAGTCGATCGCAGGCCCACTTAGCACTTAGCGAAGCGTATACACAACCATATTCGTTCAGCGGAAGGATAAAACTAATTATCTGTCAAATCAGACATGAGCTAAGTGTTGCCATTCACGAAATAAGCACTAGTTGATGTTATGTTGATGACGTTAGATGGCGGACCCTTTAGAATTGTCACTTGTCAATTTTTATGAAATAGGGTTCTGCCACTACAATACCTCCAATGAATTGATTCAGACTTATCGACTTTGCTGCGGGGCGAAACATTCATCATCGTCGGCTCGACAACCGGGGTCCGGTCCTGGCCTCCTTCAACAAGTCTCTCCACCCATCCCGGTCTCGAGCCGCCGCCATCCAGTTGCGCACCCCAAGGCTCCGGGCGTCCTGGTCTACGCCATCTCTCCAGCGCAAGCATGGTCTACCACGCTGTCGTCTACCATAGAATGTACCACAACATTCTGGAAGCTAATATACGCAGTTCCCATATCTCAAGAATCACAAGTTGAAATGGAGATCTTCGGATTAATCAACGTGTCAACCAGATTGCAATCGGTCTGTATAAAGACTATCTTTTGGCTCGGACCACTACTTTGTTGTAGCAAAGACACGGAGTTGCGGGTATCCGCATATCCCGCCAATACCCAAAACTAGGAAATGGTGTGAGGAAGTTCATAGTTGGACTGTTCCAATCTCTCGAAATCACCTCACAGTTTTAGATTATCGAGTCTCTAATAACCACTTGAGAATTAATATGTCACCCTCACCATCAGCATTAGGCGTTGAGAACCAATTGCCACTGGTTGCCAAGAAGCCATTCAAGATGCCGCTTCTGGCGACCTGGTGGCATACGATTTCAAGCACATGCAGCTCAAGAAGATGCATATACAAAGCAATTCTTAATATTAGGACAAGATCTGCTCGGAAGCTCTAAGGCCGCGGCGCGGATGACATCATCTATGAAACGAGTTTTACATAATAGAGCAATATCTTGTTTTTTTTTTTACTTCCTGATAAACTCGTCCCTGGATGCTGGATGACGATGGAAATAAAACACTTCTTCTATTAGGGTCAGCAAGCACTTTATTGATACAAAGTGATGCACTGTCATGCGAATTCTTTAACATCATTTTTTACAGAACTTTTTAAATGATATTTACGGTCACAAGGTTTTTCACATTTAACTTTAAAATAGTATACGCTATCGAAAATGTACTTCATGCAAAAGTTTTAGATCAGTCTATTCTTTACAAAAAAGAAAATTCTTTAGGAGATATCACCATTTAAAAAAAAAAAAAACCTAAAATGACGAAATTATCATCTCTTTCATGCTTAACTCCTAAACGGTAAGTGTCATGAAAAAGTCCAGGGCAAAATTTTGTCCTTACATAAGCCCCTAAAAAAAAATAAAAAAAACAATCAAAATGTTTTTCCTAAGAGTGATGATTTAAATGATATCATTATTTTAAAAATTTGGTCAAAAAACTAAAATATAGGTTATTTATTCTGCTATCGATTTTCTTAGTAAACAAAATTAAGAAGGATATTCTCCTTCGAACCATTCACCTCCTCATATTTCATATACATTTATCCTTTAGCCAACAGCTTGGCCATAAATCAAAGGACAAAAATATTAATTCGATTAATATTAAGCCAAAAGCTTTACAACAAGAATTATTGTCTATACCTTACGCACTAATTAGTGGCTATAATTCAATCCATATACGTTTCGTGTGGGTGAGATTCATTAGGACTAAATACAATTTAATTAGATCGTAACATTTCGAAAATTACCTCCAAGGAAGAGAAAGAATAAAAAAAAAGAGAAAAAAAACAACAGACAACAAACAGAAAAACAATAATAATAATAATTATGAAAAGCGTCTAGACATGTTAATGCTGCATGCATCGATTTATATCGTTTTTTTTTATTGTGATTGGCGCAAAATAAAACTCAAATGTGTTTGAAAGAGTTGATGCGCCAGCCAACTGCCCACAGCAATTTTTCGTTATGTGAATGGTTAAATCAACAAATAGACATACATATACTTATAAAGGGTGTTTTTTTTTAAGACGTGTTGTTTTCAATCTGGCAATACTTTTTTCGAAGTTGGTCTTTTTGACAGCTGTCACTTGATTTATGCTCAGTTTGGTTTGCCATTTCATAATTAATAGACTTACTCCTGAACAACGTTTGCAAATCGTGTAAATTTATTACCGAACTAATGGTTCGGTTCGCTCGACGCATCGCGCGCTGCGTCCAATATTCGGTCGACATAATCGCAAAATCGCATACATTCGAGCAACCATGGATCGGTTTCACACCACGTTTACTCTAGTTGATAATGCGCATCCTCAGAGATACCGTATAGTGCCCACCGAAGACGCTATTGCTGCTGTGGAGCAGAGTATCGAAGAAGACCCGAATGAGTCCATCCGCCATCGCGGGCAACACTGGAGCTGTCGAAAATTGGGCATCTCGTCTGGAATTTATTCGCACCAGCCACTTTTTAAAAACATAATGGCAAACCCTTATCTTTATAATAAAGCTAAATTCTTGGCCATAACATTAAATTATATGCATTTTATTTCTTCTTGAAAACCACACGTCTAAAAAAAAAACACCCTTTACCTACGAGATCTATATAAAATAGATGATTCCGTGTTGAACAAAAAATTGCGAACTTTACGCTGGTGGTTTTATGGCTACAATGATATTACAGTAGAAAGCACAAAAAATAATTTCATCAGCTCTATACCGAGCAACCAAAAGTTGTAAAACAAAAACATAACAGCTTGAGAAGTTATCCAATTGGAAAAGCCCATTTGGTGGTATGATTCAAAAACGAACATTTCTAAGTAGAAATCGATGTTTGAGTTAAAGTGCCGAACTACGTTTTTGACTGACAATAAAATTTAAGCACTCTTTGGAAATCCTGAAAACCCCAATTTTTATTGAAAGGCATATAACAATAATTGGAGGTTGGGTGGAAGACCACTTTATAATTTTTTTTTGTCAATATTTTATAAAGAATGCGATGTATTTCCAACGAAATAAAAACTAGTATTTTTGACTGCTGACCCATTTTTCGAAATCATGAAAATTATTGAAATCATAGCTACTATAGATAAAACTTGTTAATGATTTCAGGTAAAGGGTCAAACAATCGACAAATTTTGTAAAAAACAAAAATCGATCAAATTTACCCGTTAAGACTTTTATGCTAAAAACCTATATTTTCTACACCTTGACTTTTAGAAGTTGCAAATTCTTGTAACTGATCGCTTTTATGGAAAAAATGTTATAATCTTTTTTGTGTAGGAAACATTATAATCTATAAAGTGAGCATTATTAAATTTTCGATAACTTTGACATTAAGATACTTAATGATCCAAAAACCGGTATTTTTGACTTTTTTCCAATTTGTTTTTAAATACATAGTGATAATTTGTTAAGTCATATTTACTATATAAAACATATTAATTCCTTTCTATAAAGTGACAAAGATCGAAAAAAATAAAATAAAATTTACCCGTTTAGGCTTGTATTGGAAAAAAACAATATTTTCGACTTCGTCTTTTTGAAGAAAATATTTTTATATTCAAAGTAACAAATTTGTATACTTCTACTAACTTCAAATAAATTTAGACAAAAACATAGAAAACATCGCACGACAAAATCAAAATTATAACAACCAATTCACAATAAACTTTTCAATATATGAAGATTTTAACCCTTTTGAGGGGGTGTTTCGCTAACTTTATAAGAATTTGGCAAGTTATCAGAAAAAAACATAGAACGAAAAATTTCAAACTGTCACAACTAATTCACAACAAATGAAGGGCAAATTATTAAGCAATAAAACATTCAATATAAGACGCTTTTAACACTGTTTGGGGGGTACTTTGGTAACTCCATATGAATTTAGCAAATTAGCAGAACAAACATAGAAAACATTGCCAGACAAAATTGAAATTGTCACAAAAAATTCAACATTAATCGACGACAAATTATTGACCAGTAATTCATTCAATTCAAGAAGTTTCTACTCGTTTTTGAGAGGGTGCTTCGCTAAGGTGACAACAAGTAAGCAAAGCAGCAAAAAAAAACACATAGAAAAACACATCGTGCTATGCACGACAAAATTTAAATTGTCACAAATAATTAAAAACTACCAAACGGAAAATTATTCATTTGAAAACTATTCAATTGAAGAGGGGTTTTACCTATTTCTGAGAGGGTGCTTCGCCAAGTTAATATCAACTAGCGAAGCAGCAAAAAAAAAAACATAGAAACCATGAAAAAACATATTCGAAATTATCACAACTAATCAACGTCAAATTGTCCACCGATCGGTAAATGTTGTTTTGCTAAGTTGAAAGTGTTAAAAAATTATTTTCGAAAAACTGATATTTTTGACATTTGACCTTCAATAACTTTTTATGTTTATAGGAATAGGTACATGATTACGCAATAGAATGTTTCTTATACTATTACAAAGACAATTGCATTTGAAAATCTTCACTTGGATTTCATAAATTGTCCTTCATTATGAAATTTTCCTAGGGCTCTATTTCCCTCTTGTTTTTTACTCACAAACGTCAAAATCTTAACTTTGTTGAATTAGACATTTAAGATATTTTTTCTTTTCTTCTGTATTTCGAAATGTTTTGGGATAAATAACAAAGTTATTGTATAATTGAAATTACATTATAAAAATTATAATTTAGTCAAATATTCGTAAACATAAAAAACGCCTTCTATTTTCGTTCTACAATTTAGCATCTGTCAGTCTCAACAAAGTCATAGCTTTTGACGTTAACGCAAATTCGGAAAACAACCTATTGACTCAATTGATCAAATGCATGTGTAAGCCAAAGAAAACTAATATTGAAAATTTGACTCTGGGGTCTGGGTTATTCGTTGAACTGTCATCGGATATCTGGTTTTCGACTTTAAGGTCTGGGTTATTCTTTTAACTGTCATCGGATATCTGGTTTTCGGCGACATGCCAACCTGGCGGCTTCAACATGTATCGGATTGGCCAATTGTTGGTTTCATTTTTAATCTTTTTTTTTTTGACACACTCTTATAGGCTCAAAAAGTTGACCCATTTCCGCGGCACGAAAAAGATCGATTTTTGGTTGGTGGAAAAACGTTGGCAAATATTTAAAAAAATACTTCAGCTTTGTTGCCAAAACAGTGCGAATTTTGAATATAAATAATTTTGTCTTTCAAGACGTCGCGATAATAGAAGAAACGTACCATGATAACCGATTCTGTAAGGCCGGAAATTGAAGATTTCGACTTGGACCAAGATGGGACTTATTTCCATAAAAGTCGTCCAACAATCGATTTATTTCACACTAAGTTCGAAATAATCGGGTAATCAGTATTTTTGGTGATGTGGCTTTGTCTGCAATTTGACGCTGTTGAACTGTTTTCTGTGCGGTCTCATTAAAGATCAATGCTGTTTGCAAACAATTCACAGACATTTAGGGCACCTAAGAACAATATTGTTGAAGCTATTCGTGAAATTCAATTCAGGTGCCGAAACCATCGAGATATGCATTCAAAAAATGGGTTAACATCAGGATGGCCTATTGCAAAGCAAGCCGAAGCAGTCATTAGAATGAAATAATATTTCCTAATTAATCTAAGGGTTTACTCTTTTCAATGAAGCAACAATCTTTGAAAAATAATGAACAGTTTTTTTTTTGTATAGAAACCAATAGATGGCTCACCCATTACCACTTGGCAGTAATTTGGAAATACTCACTTCTTTAACTAGTGCTGCCAGATGTTTTTTAGCCATTAATTGCCATAACCACAGAATGATTATAAAATGGCAGAAACCAAAACGATTTAACTGTCGTGTAAATCAGGCATACAAAAAAAAAAAAAAATTAAATAAAACTAAACACCAAGCTGGACTGGACGTAACTTATAGCCTTTTGTAATTTCACCTCACGGACATTTCTTCATTCTAAACCATGTCCGATGGCGTCCGTGTCACCGTTGTCGTCGTCGTCGCCGTCAACGTCGACTTTATTTACACGAACAACATGGCCAATCTCCTTTATATATCCAATATGCAATCAAACTTATCAGGTTTTCACCCTTCGGGAATACAAATTATCTTATAGGATATCGATGGGGTTCAATCGAAACTAAACAATGTAGATAGATAGGTATTGGTATACACGATGAGAGGCAGAAGAAGGAACACGCAAGCCGCATAAGTACCCCAGATTGGATGGGAATAGTATAGATATACGATGGACACAATACAAATATAACGAAGGCATGGGGCTAGTGAAATCGAAACCTGTATAACCTTGACATAATGGATATACATATATACGTATGCAATGCTATGCGATAAAAGTGAACGAGGAGGACGTTCTAATAAATAAATAATTTTTGCAATCGTAAAGATTTCTGAACAAAGCCTAAGGGAGCTTGAATACCATCAGGTGGGGCGCTGCGGTGAGGGGCTATGGATAGACACGTCTTTTTGTGGCCTAATGAGGTGGGAAACCATAAGAAAAACGTGGTTTTTATGTCGCCTTGGGAGGTGATGGTTGGTTGGTCCTGCTAGCTACCTACATGAACGACTCTATACATATTATTGATTTTTTATGGCAGCATAAATTGAGCTCGAAGTTTGGCAGCAACTTTTTCGTTATCACGTTTGGCTTGTGGATAAGTTATTAAGGTGTGAAAGTGTAGGGATAGGGTTTGGGAAGATTAGAAGTAGAAAAATCTAATGTCGATGCCACGCGAGTAATTGTTCAAGAAGTATAATTTAAGGATTAACGGTTGCGGCGGCTATAGCTATCAAATAAGGGAATGAAGTTGGCATGGGAATAAGATAAACTGACAAGTTAACTTTTGGAAATCAATTTATTTTAAGGAACAAATGCTAAAGCAAGGAAAAGTGGGGACTAGAAAAGTGTCTCTTACAATAATTTTTAACAGAACGGTTGGCATTTCGTAGTTTAGCTTATACATATATGCAAATATACTTGAATATAAGGAGTTATTGGTGATATCTGTGATGTTATACCCCGCCTGGAAAAGTGGAAAGTTTTTGCACATATTGAGTGTCAAGAATTCAGTAGGGACTAGAAGAGGAGAACTTGTCAAATACTCGCCCTTGCAAGTAAGAACTTGTTGAGCAACTTTTGCTATCTCACCACAAATACCTCGTATACAACAAAAAATGTATAACCAAAAAATAAGAGTATGAAGAAACTGACTCATTTTCAACCTTCTCATTCTGTATCAAATTTAGTGTATCGGAGTGGCAAGCGAAAGGTCCCAGGATCGACTCTCAAATAAACCAAATGTTATTTAATTTGCGAGGGCTTGGTAAATTGAATTAACTATTTTTGCTAGGCTCTTTTTAGTATAACAATGTAAAACTTTCTAGGCCCTCATTAAAAACTAGATTGTTTTTCCAGGCGGGACAGATTGAAATTTCTTAAGCAGGCTTCTTGTAAAAAAAACACGGTGTATTATTTTGAACAGCTGCTCAAGAATTTCTATATTTAAAAAAAAAAACTGTATTTTTCATTTATGTAATAATTATTGTTTGGAGTAACTACTGTGACAGACCGAATTGCGGAAAACTCCCAAAAAAACAACCAAACAAAAAATGAATAATTATGCGATGCTATACTAAATCGATATCAATTTATTTTTCTGTCTTTAATTCTTGAATTTAGCCAAAAACATAGAAAAAAACACAATAAACTACATAGAACACATGACTTTATTAACAACAAAAAATAGAATCCATCAAAAACAAACAGTTAATATCTTCTTAACTATTATCCTCAATAATTGTATCAACAACAGCTACTTCCCACAGAAATGGAAAACTGCAAAAATCGTAGCGATTCGGAAGAAAGGCACCAGGAACACAGTCTTCAACTACAGGCTGATATCCCTCTTTAGCAACTTAAGTACCCTCTTGGAACAGATGATATTCAGGAAACTGAAGAAGTTCTGCAGCGAAAACATCATAATCCCTGATATGCCAGTTCGGCGTTGGCTTTTGAGAAAAGCATTCCACACTACATCCGCTGATGAAGTTTCAGCATTGCATCACCATAGCCCTGAATAGCAATCCAGTTACCGCTGGATGCTTTTTGGATGTCGAAAAAGCATTCGACAGTGTCTGGATTGAAGCCCTTATCCACAAACTTCATTTAATAGGCTTTCCAATAACACTAATCAACATAATTTATTTCCTTCTTTCTTCCAGGAACTACTTCGTGCAACTGGAGAAAAACACATCAACAGTGAAGAGCATCAGAGCTGCCCAAGTGACCTCTGGCCAGCCCATCTTAAACAAATGCGTGAACCTTCTCTTCGTTGATGACTCGGACTCATTTATATACCACGCATCCTTGTCACCAGTGACAGCTGTCCGAAAATTTGAAGCCCACATCCGCAATCTATTTGAATTTTACAATAACGGAGTATCCGGATCAACTCCTCCAAATCGGAGGCAGACGCAATCGTTCAGCTGGAAACTGCAGAAGTATCACTCTTACACTCACCGCCGGAATCAAAATACCAACCAAACGAGATGCTGAGATTCAACTATCATTCACAGACTATCCTCATAAAGGCGCACTCTGCTTTCCATCGTTTATAACCGCTGACAAAAAAATAAATTAAGCTAAGTCAGCAGACGAAAGTTCTAATCTACAAGCAACTCCTGAGACCAGTCATCCGCTACAGCTTCCTAGTTAGGTTCACCATCTCCAAAACAACTGCGAAGGAACTTCAAATATTTGACGGGAAAATCCTAAGGATCTGCACCGGGCTTCATTTCGATCGTCAATGGCGGAAACACTTCAATAACGAGCAACTTTACTCTGAAGGCAGGAAACATAATGCTTTCTGCAAAGAAGATGGTTAGAAACATCATCGCTGGTGTCAATTGAATTCGTAATCATAAGCGATCATGATCCAATACATTCCTGGCTAATTCCATCACTTGATGGATGCTTTCAAGGGTGATTGCTGTGCGGATTAATTACATATGTGTGTGTATGTAAGTCAGAAGGGCTTTCCAAGAATGTAATATTATATTACGGCTAGAATGATTATCAGAATGAAGTAGGGGCAGATAGGATCAAAGTGGCGTATGTAACTTATTGTGTTTCACTTTTTTACTTGCGAATATAGGATACTTGGCAAGTTATGAATTCGTACAAAAAATCCAACTCGAGATTTTGATCAAACTTGACATTACGATGATATCGAAGACGAAAAAAGTGGGTCTCGCAAAAACGTCCGTCTGTCTGTCTGTCTGTTCGACTACAGCCTAAACGGATGGGTCGATTTTCTTTAAACTTGGTACCTAGCGTTTTTTGGACATTCCCCCCACCCATTTTTTTCTCTTTTTTTTAGGGCCAAAACTAACAGTAGCTGTCACACAAAATTTCTTGGCCAAAAAGGAAAAACTTATTTTTCTCAAAACCAGCGCTACCGATTTTTTTTTTTTTAAGAAGTCAATAAATTTAAATAGTTATAAGTTGCCGTTTAATAAAAGAAATGGTTCCGAAAAATGGTTATTGATGGCACCTCCCAAAGAACCATTTTTTTGATTTTCGCTTTTCTCAAAACCGGTTTAACTGATTCTGATCAATTTTTTTATGAAGAATTATTAACACATTCTTAATAATAGAGTAAGTGCTGCAAATGTGGCCCATGTTGGTATTATGGCCCACCGTACTTCCCTACTGGAATTTATTTCGAAGATAATCTTAGTGGTTTCGATATATTAAAAAGTGGAGACTCAGGAGCAGGAAATGTGCGCGGAATTTGAGGTTTGAATTTTATTACATTGGTCATATAATTTTTTGGTAAATTTTTGTAAGTGTTTTTATACTAAATTTTGCACAAATATTTTAATATTTTTTGAGACTTTGTTGTGCTTAGATTTATATTTCATTATGTGAAAGCAAAATTTTAAATATATTTTTTAAAGTTGGATAAAATTAAAAGTACAACGAAAAGGCTATATGCAGGTAATATGGTCCACCTCATGCACCATATACACCAACAAATAATTTCTTTAAGTATTAAAAAAAGAAACAAGTCAATTACCGAAAAACTGTTTTATTGACAAAAAAGTTAAGGGTGGGCTCTATTTGCGACACTTACTGTATCGTGTACCAAAATTTTCAAAAAAAAAATATTTTTTTGGATTTTTAAGAAAAGTTTAAAATTTTTTTTTTGAAAAATCAATATTTCAAAAACGAATCTGTCGATTTTTATTAAACTTGGTTAAAAGCAGTTTTTTTTTAACTTTATCTAGAAGATTTTTGACAAAAATTATTCTAATACCCAAAAATAACGGTGCCTGCCATACAAATGTTTAAAAACTGTTAAGAAAAATATTTTTTTTCTCAAAAACGACTGCTATGATTTTGATAAAGTTTTTTTTGTGTGTTAAAATTAGTAGATACGATCTACCATTTAAAATTTTTAAATTTTATATTTTACGTTTATTAACAGTACCTCCCATAGAACGGTTTCTTTGATTTTCGACTATCTCAATATTTGATCATCCGAATAAAATTATATTTCTTATACAGAAGCTTGTAACAAATATAAATAAAAGTGCGTAGCAAAATTTTCTAAAAAAATAATTTTTGGATTTAAAAAAAAATTCAAAATTATTTTTTGAAAATTCGATATTTCCAAAACGGGTGGCAGATCTTTTTGTGAAATTCAAAAATCCACAAAAATGCACTGTTTGGTGTGTTTTATGGGCTGATGGAAGGTGGAATCATCGGTCCGTATTTCTTTAAAAATGAGGGCGGCAGAACATAACAGTCAATGCCGAGCACTACCGCACCATGGTAACGGACTTTTTGCTGCCGGAAATTGAAGCCCGTGATGTTGGCAACATTTGATTCCAGCAAGATTAGGCTACGGCACACACAGCTGGCGAAAAATTGGCTACATTAAGAAACAACTTTGTTTGACAGCTAATTTCGCGTCTCGGACCTGTAAATTGGCCAGCCATAGACTGTGTGATATCACTTTTTTTTTGGGGGTTATGTGAAGTCAAAAGTCTTCACCGATAAGCCAGCTACGATCCAGGATTTGGAAGAAAACATTACTCCCGTAATTCGGCAAATACCGGTCGCAACGTTGAAAGCAGTGATCCAAAGTTCGACTTTCAGAATGTACCATGTACGGCGCGCGTAGTCGTGGGCAACATTTACACGAAATAATATTTAAAAAGTAAATGTCAGACACTGTTTGTTCTACCATCCAAATTCATTTTATTTGGTTTATTTAAAATTAAAAAAAAAAAGGTCTTAATGAATCACCCTTTAATAAAACCGATGTACTAAGAATATGAGTGGGTCTATCTGATTTTCTAGATTTGATCAAATTTGACAGGATAAGCTTGGATTTGTGTACTTTCAACAAGAATATTTAACATAATATTTCAGTCAAACTAAAAACAATATGGTGGTGCGTCACAAAAGTTTGCAACAGGATGAGTCTGACGATAGTAACAATCTGTCATTTTGCCATCAGCAACGCTCTCTGTCACTTCGATACCACTTATTGAATTTTTTTTTTTTAAATATCCCCTCATTGGTAGAGGCATTCTCAACAACAACAACAACAATCTCCCCGATTAAAATAATCCTGGATAATCGAGTTTCAACTGTATTTCAAAATTTAACCACAATGACAGAATAGCACATCAAAATAACGACCCGCATGAGGCATCAAAAATACTCAAATTCCCATATATTCGTTGCTGCTCCATCATAATCATCGAGGGGATGCATGTATCATCCAATTGACATAGATAAGCAAAAATATATATTTAAGGGATATAACCAGGTCAAAGTCAAACTGTATGTGACCCAAAAAGAGCCCCATCAAGGACTATTACTATCACATATTAACGAACAACCCAAAAACAACCTTTTTCGAAAGAATATTTAATTTGCAATAACATCCGGTTGGTCGGTTGTGTGTCTGTGTCGGTGCCGGAATATACATCAGTATCAACAACCAGCAGTAGATGGCTCTGGTTTTTTCGCTCCGAAAAATCTTATAAGAGAATTTCAAAATTAAATTTCGTGATTGATAATGCGGTTGATTTTTGACGTTGGCATGTCAAATGGAACAAAGCTTTTCACTTACTACAGTTAGCGCCTTCAAACAATAGGTATACCTAACCTACCTATACCAAAGCGGCTTAATTTGTGGCCTGCTGGTGGCCGGAAAGAAAAGATGTTTTCTAGCTTGCTTTTGTGTGTTCCTATACTTACCTATGTAACAAAGGAAAATAATTAATTATTTTTATGTTCGACCGCGTGCTGCTGCCGCTATCATCGTTACGGCGTTCCCTCTCTCATAATGAATAGAAATTGTTAATTTGACCTCCCCGAACCAGCTCACCGGGAAGAAAAACCTTTAGAGATAAATCTTTTGATTTTGTGTTTTTTTTTTTTACCTTGTCCGGGTCGATCCTCGACCTTCGACACACAGCCACCACAATACACGTCTTCATCGCGTAGTTCACCTAAGCATCGAATAAAGATTTCTTTCGAAGAGAAAACGAAGGACCTCATGACTTCGGGGTTTGGGGCTCATCACTTGACCCTTTTTCCTTTTCTTTATCGCAGGACAACACGAGTAGGTATAGCGACACGGTAATTTATTGAAATAAAAACATCTTGATAAAGACATAAAAGGGACAAATTTTAAATTAAGATACCAACGTTGGAGAGGACTAGATTCGGCACGCTGGAGCTGGCCAAAGTTCCTTGTGCGGTCGTCATTACTCGCTCTGGCTCTTATAGGGCCCATAGACACAACACTTGTGTACACACCAATCGAGACACCGACACCAAAAATCAAACATTTTTCATTTTTTGTGTCGGTGTTACCATTGGTGTGATGTGTATGGGGAAGTGTCATGACACCGGTGTGCACACAAGTGTTGTGTGTATGGGCCCTATTAGAATTGTAAAATAGAAATTCATTCAATACAATCATTTAGTGTGACCCTTCCACAACTTTGGCAAAACAAAAGTAACGATCAGTTTGGTGGCTCCGGGATATTAGCAACCTTAATATATGTATGTGGGATATTCGTAGAAAAAGTATGTCATCTTCAAGGTCAGTAAATGGATAAAAAAAGATCAAATATAGTTTCAGGAATTGTACACCCATAGTTTTTTTTATGATTTTTGAAAGTTTTTGTCAAGGTGGTACAGATTGTGGCCTAGAAAAAATATTTAAAAATTCATTAAAAAAAATCTTTGGCTGAGACTAGTTGACTTTTTCTGCGCTTAATAATAAATTCCTTTCAGATGGTATACTTTTTTTGCGAATATCCCACATATAATTCCTTATATCCCGGAATCCAGTTCGGTGGAATTGAGAAACAGACTTCAGTCTGCATGCACTGCACTAGGTTCTGAACTCCATTGACCTTTGTTCAAATCATGCTTACTAATAAGTTCCTTTCAGATGGTATACTTTTGTTGCGAATATCCCACATATGATTGCTAATATCCCGGACATCAACTCGGTGGAATTGATAAACGGACTTCAATGGTCTCGAATGCACTGCACTGGGTTCTGAACTCAATTGACCTTTTATCAAATCATGCTGACGGAAGAGACGGTTTTCAATAAAAAATATACAAAAAAGGACTGATGGCAATAAACGAGTGTGGGATGAAGTAGCTTTAACTTTAGCTCATACACTGGGTTGTAGCTTGTAGCGAACTTAAGTTTCGATTTTCGCATTGAAACCTTTCATTCAGAAATTGATTTCGAAAATAATATTAAGAATTTTCGCATTGTTAGTGGGACCCTTAAAACAAATCTCAAAGGGCTATGACCTCTAGTTCACATGGAGAATAGTTGTAAAGTGGGTTTTTAAGCTTTTTTATCCTTATTGTCATTTTTGATCACAATTTGGGAGCAGATTTCTTTTTAAAAATGCACTACTTGTCCTTATAAATACCTTTGGTTCCATAAAGAACAGTTAGGTCCTTGTCTACATACCTAACTATAGAAGAAGGATGAAGCCGCATAATTTCTGTTCAATCTCAAAAAAAAGATAATGATTCTTTCTTGGGCCGCGCTGCGCTCTGACAACAAAAACTTACCTAGTCATACCTAACATAAATATTTGTTGTCCCATTATTTTCTTTCGTCCTTTGATTTTTTATTTTGAGGCACAAACTTTTTTGTATCCCCTTCAATAAGTGTCCTTTTTCTAAACTGAACAAACAAAAATTAAAACACACAAAATTGTGTGGTATCCTGATGAATTTTTTTTTTTGATATAAGAAAATGAATTTTGTTAGGTAATTTGGGAAAAGTTGTCCGCATTTCCTCATTATATTTTTAGAAGAGAGATGCGGAGAATGCGGAATGCCAAAATCTAGGTTTAAATAAGTCGTGTGTATTTTCCTTTTATTTTATACGTATAGGTTTCTATATAGATGGATACATAAACCCTTCTTGGGAAATAGCAGTTTTATAGTTTTGTTGACATGAATTGAGTGAATTTCATAAGAAATTGTTTGGGCAGACTTAGTTCAAGAAACCTTTATCCCAAAAAAAATGTTAAGTTGTATAAAAGTTTAATAAATAATTCAGAAGGGAGAATTTACCAAAGTGTACATAAGAAGTATATTTTGTAACCAGTTTATATCTAGAAGCTTAAAAAAAAAAACAATACTGGAAAAGTTTTAGGAAAAAATTTAGTTTGAGGATTATACAATACATAACTTTTTGAGGGAAGGAGGTTTATAAAGTAGAAAGATTACATTAGATTAAAAAGAAGGGTCGAGAGATATGTGTATACATAGTGTTGGGCCTATACATGACCGCACAAGAGATTTGTAGGTAGATTTAAAAAAAGTTAAGAATTTTTTTAATACTCATAGCTATATACTAAGGAAAGACTGTGGTTGCTGAAGTGATAAACTTAGAGACCGAAAAGACTTGTCGTTTTGCAAAAAAAATTCCATAATAATAATTCACCGGGGTCAATGGCAATTAAGGCCATCCGACGGCATTTCTGGAAATCGAAAGAAAAAGAATTCTCAATTTTACATCTCTCCCATTAAGGTATGATGTGTGTCCATATATGAATTGCTTTTGTGTCAAAACATCTTCCGTCAGTAGACGGAAAAAACTGATTTACAAAAATATTAAAATGAAGGTTTTTAAACTGCGGTTGTTGGAAAAGGCCTTCGTGAAGTCTGAAAAACTTAAGTATTATACTAAAGAGCTTTTAAATATTAAATTAAGAATTTTTTAACGCATATATACCCTTAAAGCCCAAAAATAAAAACGTTTTTTTTTATCTATTTTTTTCCAAAAAACCTGAAACACAGTTTTCTTAAAATTACTTTGCTCATTACAGGTACGAACTTTTATCAAAATCGTAAAAGTTGTTTTTGAGAAAATTAAAAAAACAAAATTGTTGTACCTATGGCAGTTACCCGTTCTAGGTGAGCTAAGAACAAAAATTCGACGGCGGTGTTACGAAACCTTCTTTTTTGGACTTCTCATAAAATCAACACTTGCCCTAAAGCCTTAAAGTTTTTGGTAAAAATTATCAAAAAGCATTTAAATGAGTTCTGTATCATCCAACGGGTTTTACCATTCTAATAGGTATAAAAGATCCACACTTACCGTTTTGGAATGGTAATCTGAAAAAAAAAATTGAAAATACACATTAGTTAAAGTTAAAGTAAGTATATGTACTTATATGGTTTTAAAATTTTAATTCAGAATTAATTAATTTTTTTAGAGGTAAAGAACTTTAAGTTGTCAACACTAATTTAACTGGCGGCCATTTTGTCAGCTGTCAAGTGATTTATTTTAAGTTTGGTTTGGCGTTTTAACATGAATAGACTGACGCCTGAACAACGCTTCCAAACTGTGCAAATTTATTTTGAAAATCATGGTTCTGTTCGAAATACGTTCATAAGCGAATTTTGTTTAGCGATGAAGCTCACTTTTGGTTGAATGGAAACGTGAGAACTGCTGTATTTGGAGTGATGATAATCCTCAAGTATATGTTGATACACCGTTACATCCACAAAAACTGACTATTTGGTAAGCTTTATGGTTTGGTGGAATAAATGGTCCGTACTAAAAACGATGCTGACCAGAACGTTACATACAATGTGGACCGCTATAGAGCTATGATTACTGACTTGTTCGTTCATCAATTGAACAACTATGATGTGCGGAAGCTGTGGTTTCAACAAGACGGCGCAACATGTCACACAGCTCGTGCCACAATTGATTTATTGAAGGAAATGTTTGGTAACCGCATAGTTTCACGTTACGGACCCGTGAATTGGCCTCCAAGATCGTGCGATTTAACATCGCTTGAATATTTCTGTGGGGATATGTGAAGTCGCCGATAAGCCCGAAACGATTGACCACTGCGAGGACAATATTCGCGGCGTTATTGAAGATATACTGCCACAAATGTTGGAAAAAGTCATCGAAAATTGGACCTCCAGATTAGACTAAGTCCGAGCTAGCCAGAAATCATATTTAAATTATAATGCCAGAAGATTATCTTTCAAATAAAGTAAATTTCATATCAATTTAAAAAAATCATTTTTGTTTTCTTCCACGTCAAAGTTCTATACCTTTTAAAAAAAACACCCACATTTGGCCATTACTAATGGTGGAGCAAATTCCAGTCGAGTTATTTGTAACTATTCCTAAACGTGTTCCACAAAATGTTAATTTTGAGTTGTTCAATTAATAAAAACAATACATTTCTACTTTTTTCGTTTTTCTTCTTCTTCATTGTTCAATAATTATCATTATATTATAATTGTGAACAATACTTTGGTTATGACCCAACAATGTAGCACAATATACACAATAATTTATTTCCTAACTATTTAAACGTGTAGGCTGTATAAGTCGCAATAGAATTGCAGTCACTATAACAAAGTAATGCTAAATTAAGTGCCACGACTATTTTTAAACATTCGAAGCTAAATGAGTAATGAACTCAATTCAAAACAGAGATTATCATGTAATTATATCGAGTACTCGTAATATATAAAAATGAGATCATCGCATGAAACCACAATAAATTACAATAAACAAAATATTATTCCTACTTAAGTCATCGAAGAACTCTTAAAAAAAAAAAACGATTCTGTACAATCCAGAGAGGGGAAAACTTATGAAGAATTTTAATGTTTGATCAATAGGCGTAAAGGGAATGATGACGAAATATCAATTACAAAAGACTAAGTAGGTACAGAAAAACAAAAATTTCCTTGTGAATAAACGTAGCTTTTAGTTCAATGTGAGATTCTTAACCCAGAATATGGATTTGTGTGAGTATAGGAAGCAGTTACATTTGGTAACAGGTTAACTCAAATTTTCCAGCTTTAACTTTAAGAATTCGAGTGGTGTAGTTATAAAAATACACAAGCACCACTGACTCTTGTGGTTAACACCTGTAATATTGCCAAAAATTAAAGATATATGCTCTTGGATCAATAGTGTTGTGGTATTTTTACCAGATTGAAAAATTATAACAAAATCGGTCGAATCATTAAAAAGATATCTATACGATAAAAACCCAAACAAAAATAGACAAATTTCTCAAAAAAAAAAAAAAAAACATGGAATGTCTGTTTCCGTTGTGTGAATTTTATGCCAAAAACCTGAAACGCAGTTTTCTTAAAATAACTCTGTTTATCGAGAAAATTTGAAGAAAAAAAAAAAACCAAAACTATTGAATGGCAGATAATCGTTCTACAGGGTGTTTTTTTAAGACGTGTGGTTTTCAATCTGGCAATACTTTTTACGGAATTGGTCTTTTTGACAGCTGTCACTTGATTTATGCTCAGTTTGGTTTGCCATTTCATAATAAATAGACTTACTCCTGAACAATGTTTGCAAATTGTGCAAATTTATTACCAAAATATTGGCATCCAATATTCAATCGACATAATCGCAAAATCGCGTAAATTCGAGCGACCATGGATCGGTTTCGCACCACGTTTGCTCTAGTGGATGATGCGCATCCTCAGAGACGCGCGCCGCCGTACAGTGCCCACCGAAGACGCTATTGCTGCTGTGGTGCAGAGTATCGAAGAAGATCCGAATGAGTCCATCCGCCATGGCGCGCAACAATTGGAGCTGTCGAAAAAAATTGGGCCTCTCGGCTGGAATTTATTCGAGCTAGCCGCGGCGGCAACTTGCCCGAAATCATTTTTAAAACATAATGGCAAACCCTTATCTTCATAATAAAGCTAAATTTTTGGCCATAACATTAAATTATATACGTTTTATTTCTTTCTACAAAAAACACCCTTTATGACTTTCGGTTTTTTTTTCGATAAACTATTTTTCTTCGGCTTTTCTCTTGATACCTACTTACCAAAAAATCCAACTTCTCTATTTTTGTTTTTCGCCTGGGAATATATTCACACATTCAAATTATCTCTGTTTCACAACTTTAACTTTGAATTGAACTATTTTTCGAGCATAATTTGTCGCTTATTTGTTTTTGTCCGACCACACTCTTTCAAAAGTAATAAAAAAGTGAAGCAAAAGACCAAGTTTGGTAAATTATACAATCGTGCACTTTATTATTATGACAAGACCATACTTCTAGCATCAGGCATTTATCCATAGGATGATGGTATTATTAATTATATTTTGTTGTTGCTTGATTGTTTAACCTAAACAAAATTAATAAACGCAGTTTAAGTTTAAATCCATGAATTCAACAGTTTTAGATTTCCATAGAAAAAAAAAAAACATACGATACCTACCTACAACCATCAAAGCTTGGCTTGTCCATAATTAAGAGACTAATTAATGTACCAAGCTCAATTTCGAGCAACATACATGTCATTTTAATTAAACGCATTTGAAACAGTCAGTATAGCTATTCCCACGCTCAAATATTAGGTTTTGGGAACACAGCAAACCAGGCAGCATTGAAAACTATTCCCAAACAAACAACTGCACCCCTCTCTAAAAAACTCACAACAAAACATCTATCCAAACTACACAGCCCAAAGTCTTTACATTTACAACTTTAGAGAATGCAGATTGTACTCTGTTCTGGCATAGCATTTCATTTCATTTCATTTCAATATCAAACACACAACTAGCAACACTATACACACAGGAGCTCATCTTAATTAAGAAGAATAGAATATTCATTTACATTTACACACCCAATTGGATCATCGTATAGTTTCTTCATTTGCTGTAAACTATAAAATCCTGTACAAAAAGAAAAAAATAGAAAACCCGAAGGGGTGTTCGAATGGAAAAGAAGGGAAAAGTGCAGCGGCAATCGTAGTTTATTTCAATTAAATTGAAATATAAATGCCAGTACGTATTTTGTTGGCATCTAATTCAATGCTACTACTACAAAGCCCGAGGGGGAACCATGATACCATATTGAAGAAAAAAGGAAAACTCAAAGGAGAACATCCGTATGTAGTTGTGGAATAGATTTTTCAAATTTTAAAATCGCTTTGTTTCAATTTTTGAGGTTTAAGTCTTTGTACTCCGAGTGCTCGAGCACTTCCTCTCTTTGAATGCAATTAATTTAGGGAATGCAAATACTTCTAACATATACACAGACAGTAAGATTACTATATCGATATGAAGAACCCAAAGTAGTGATTTGAGCATTGGCAGAAGTTTTCATATAAAAACACATCAATGATTCTAACAAAATTAATTAAATCGTCAAAATGTATGTTTATGAAGCAGAACTGCAAGTTTACTTGTCGAAAGATTTCTCAAAATTCATTGAGCTCTTTTGATCAAATTGTCGGCATTTGAGGAAAACTACTTTAAGGAATTTTCAACAGAATTTCGAATTTGGAATAGATCATTGGACTTGGGGGCCTTTTACAGAACTTGAAGATTTTTATAAAGGTTGTTTTTTTTAGACGTGTGGTTTTCAAGAAGAAATAAAATGCTTATAATTTAATATTATGGCAAAGAATTTAGCTTTATTATAAAGATAAGGGTTTGCCATTATGTTTTAAAAAGATTTTGGGCAAGTTGCCGCCGCGGATGGCTCGAATAAATTCCAGCCGAGAGGCCCAATTTTTTTCGACAGCTCCAATTGTTTCGCGCGATGACGGATGGACTCATTCGGGTCTTCTTCGATACACTGTTCCACAGCAGCAATAGCGTCTTCGGTGGGCACTATACGGTATCTCTGAGGACGCGCATTATCCACTAGACTAAACATGGTGTTAAACCGATCCATGGTTGCTCGAACTTATGCGATTTTACGATTATGTCGACGGAATATTGGACGCAGCGCGAGATGCGTCGCACGAACCGAACCATTATTTTGGTAATAAATTTTGCACGATTTGCAAACGTTCTTTAGGAGTAAGTCTATTCATTATGAAATGGCAAATCAAACTGAGCATAAATCAAGTGACAACTGTCAAAAAGACCAAAAATCCGAAAAAAGGATTGCCAGATTGAAAACCACACGTCTAAAAAAAAACACAAATTACTAGGTGTGTTTTATTCAAAAGTTTATAGCCAGCAAGGTAGCAAATTTTTACACGTAAACTAAAGGGTCTTCCAATAGGGACTTCCGCACTTTGACAGTTGATAGTGGGCATATTGTTAAAGCTACATCTGTCAAACTGCCTGTCATTTATTCAGTCTGTTTTTCCAATTCACCATGGACGGATAAAGAGGTTCAACAACACGTCAAAATGATAAAATTGTTTTACAAAAAAAAACGCGCGCTTCGGCAATTTATGGTCATCTTCAGCGATGATGCCCATTTCTGGATGAATCGTCAACAAACAAAATTGTCAAATTTGGGACCATACGAATCCACATGAGATCCAAGAGCGCCCAATGCATCCCGAAAAAGTCACTGTTTTGTGTTGATTTTGGGCTGGCAGCGTTATCGGTCAATATTTCTTTGAGAACGAACATCACCAACAACGGCGAGCGCTATAGGTCGATGATTACCAACTTATTTTGCCCTGAATTGGATGATATGGACAGCAACGACATGTGGTTTCAACAGGACGGGGCTACGTGCCACACAGCAAACGCCGTATTGGAAATTCTGCACTAGCGATTCGAGGGCATGGTCATTTCACGTGGAGGTGATGTGAACTGGCTACCGAGATCGTGCGATTTGACCACGTTAGACTTTTTCTTGTGGAGTTTTCTGAAGTCGCAGGTCTTTGCAAATAAGCCACCCCTCAAAGCTAACATAACCCATGCCATCGCTCACATTCAGCCTGGTTAATGCGCCAAAGTGATGGAAAATTGGACATTTCGGATGGGGGCCACCCGAACCTCGTATTCCTCACTGGCCCTGTGGGGCCGCATAAACAGAACTTTTTTAATCCAAAACTGTTATAATTGGCATGTCTAGAGTCACTTCCTTTGGGTTTACACAGCTGTCGATAACTAATATTTAAAATATTAAAATTGGTAAAACAAGAAAAAAAAAAGCTTTGTCTTTCTATACGAATTTCGTTCAGTGTGGATACCTTTAAAACACCTATGGCCCGGGTCCCATATTTATTTATTAAACTCTCAAAAATCCTTTGCTGATATTTTTTTTTTTTTTAAGTACCATTTCAAGAGGGAGAGGGATGGAGAAAAGTATAAAGATAACTTGAAGAGCAATGAAAGTTAAGAATCGTCGTTGTAGCTGGATTTCTATAAATATTTGCCTCACAATTCTACACTCTAACCACATCGTTTTGTAGATGTGCAAATTTAAATAAACATTTAAACAAGTCTTGTGACTTTTTGGAATTTCTAAGGGAATTTCAGCCAGCTTAGTTTTCTTCTTTTTCTCATACGTATACAAAAAAAAACATGGGGGACTGAAATTTGGTCTTTCTGATGGTTATAACGTACATAGCATCATCATGTAGAATTTAATTTACTGCTACGTATTTATAGCTGATGTTTGAAATTGGTTTTTATATAAACGCATGTACAGTATGACTTTATATTTGTGTGTGTACATATATACCCTTTAATTATAAGGGAAATTTGGTTGAAATTTCAAGAAACCATTTAATTAAGCTTAAAGTCAAATGCTCAGAAGTCATAGGTAATGCATAGATATAATATCAGCCAGGTTTGCTTTTAAGGATTTCGAGGAAAATTCACATCAGCAATACTGTTGGGGAAGATATGATGTTTCTGAAGGTATGATAATTTAAAGATTTAAATGAATTCACTTGGTAATAGAGTTGCTTCAAAATTGTACTTTAATGGGCAGATGTACTTTTTACTTTTAATGAGGGCACGTTTTTTTTAATAAAATTTGTAAATAAATAGAATAAAACTATATTAAATAGGGTAATTCGTCAAGGATTATTTGGGAAATAATTTTTCATTGGGGTAATCGTTCAACATGAAGAAAGGCAAAGGGTCTATCTCCAATGTTGGTGCAGAAGCTGAAAAGATATTATAGTATTCAAAGAGTAGAACTTGAATGGTTCAAAAGTTATTTATCGAACAGAACTCAACGAACCAAAGTGGCGAATGAATTTTCGGAAGTTTTGACGGTTACTCTTGGTGTACCTCAAGGAGCAGTGTTGGGAACACTTCTCTTCATAATTTATATCAACAATGTCGAAAGTGTACTTAGAGACATGCAAAGGCTAGATTGTTTGCTGTTGATACTTTCTGCAGAAGAGTGCATCAATCTACTGAATGCTGACTTAAAAAAATATTGAAATTTATTTTAAAAATAATAAACTGACGATTATTAACACCGCTTAAACAAAATAAATGGAGATTCTGTTCGAAAAACAGGATGTTTTTTTATAGACGTCTGGTTTTTAATCTGGCAATACTTTTTTCGGAGTTGGTCTTTTTGACAGCTGTCACTTGATTTATGCTCAATTCGGTTTGCCATTTCATAATGAATAGACTTACTCCTGAACAATATAAAATCGGGCCCAAAACGAGATGGTCACTCATCCCGAATTTCACAACCACTGATACCGAATTTCACAAGAAAATTTTGTTCAGCGATGAAGCTCATTTTTGGTTGAATGGGTACGTTAATAAGCAACACTGTCGTATTTGGAGTTATCATAATCTACAAGCCATTGTTGATACGCCATTAGATCCTCAAGAAGTCACTGTTTGGTGTGCTCTATGGGCAGAGGGAATCATTGGTTCATATTTCTTCAAAAATTAAGCTGGCCATAATGTTACAGTCAATAGGGACCGCTATAGAGCCATGATTAATTACTTTTTCGTGCCTGAATTGGAGGATGTTGATGTGGACAACCTTTGATTACAAAAAGACGGCGCTACATGCCATACAGCCAACGAAACAATCAATTTATTGAAGGAAACTTTTGGTGAGCGCATTATCTCGCGTCGTGGGACTTTGGCGGGCGTGGCCTCCAAGATCGTGGAATTTAACACCGCTGGGCTATTTTTTGTGGGTTAATGTGAAGTCGCTTGTCTACACAGTTTAGCCCGAGACGATTGACGCCTTGGAAGCGAATATTCAGCGCGTTATTGTTGACATACGGCCCCAATTGCTGCAAAAAGTGGTCGAAAATTGAGCATCTCGGCTGGAATTTATTGGAGCCAGCCGGGCCACTTGCCCAAAATCATTTTTAAAACATAATGGCAAACTCTTATCTATATAATAAACCTAAATTCTTATCCATAACATAAAATAATATGCGTTTTATTTCTTCTTGAAAACCACACGTCTAAAAAAAACACCCTTTATATACATAATTGTAAAATCTAGTTATATGTAATTGTTAAGTTGTTTTAAGTTAAAATTCTTATAAATAGCTTAAGCTAAATAAAGAATCAAATCGAAATCATTTAGGTATCTGAAATTTAAGAAAAGTCTTGCTTTGTGGGGTACTCTGACTCATTTTAACGAAAATTGCTCTGTAAATAAAGGGTTTTCCAATAAGAGGTGTTATTTTGAATAGCCCGCTATTTCGGTAGTTGTCACTTTTGAAGCAGTTATTTTTTGACATTTGACAAGTAGAAACTACGCTACGCTAAAAATGGAACGATACACGCTTCAACAATGCATTGAAATTATTAAAATTCAATATAAAAATGGTGAAAATTTGGCAGAGACGGTTCGTAAAACTAAAACATTTTTGGGTCGTCGTGAAGCACCTTGTCGGACCGCAATACAGAAATTGGTGGACAAATTCGAGCTGTTGGGACAAGTTAGTGATGTGAAGAATAAAACCCGTGCACGTCGCTCAAGAACAACTGAGAATATTGCTGTTGTAGCCCAAAGTGTTGAAGAAAACCCAGGTTTGTCCATTCCTCGTCGTTCTTTGGAATTAGGCATTCCACAAACGTTATTACACCGTATTTTGCATAAAGACTTGAGTCTTAAGGCTTATAAAGTTCAGTTAACACAAGAACTCAAGCCTCAACAACGTCGTGTCTTTGCTGATTGGGTCCTTGAAATGCATGAAAATGATCCGGAATTTCATCGAAAAATCATCTTGACTGATGAGGCCCATTTCCACCTCGGAGGCTACATCAACAAGCAAAACTGTCGCATCTGGGGCTCGGAAAACCCAAGAGTTATTGTTGAAAAGCCTCTCCATCCTCAACGCGTGACTGTTTGGTGCGGTTTATGGTCCGGCGGGGTCATTGGACCTTACTTTTTCGAAAATGAGGCTGGAGCAACAGTTACGGTCAATGGATTGCGCTATCGAGAGATGATTAATGATTTTTTTATGGCCAGAATTGGATGGTATTGATCTGGACAACGTTTACTTTCAACAAGACGGCGCTACGTGCCACACAAGCAATGAAACCATCGATCTTTTACGGGAAAAGTTTCCGGACCGTGTTATCTCTCGAAGAGGTGATCACAATTGGCCACCGAGATCTTGTGATTTAACACCTTGCGACTTCTTCCTTTGGGGCCACGTGAAAGATAAGGTCTACGCCAACAGCCCAGCGTCGATTCAAGACCTCAAAGATGGAATTCGTGAGGCTATCGAGGACAAAGGGCAGCCACTTTGCGATTTGGTTATGGAAAATTTCATGAAAAGGATATGGTCCTGTAAGCGTGGTCGTGGCGGCCATTTGGCTGATGTTGTGTTCTATTATTAACAGCATACCTTCCTCTTAATAATGAAATAAACATCCATTTATCTCAAAAAATGCCATTTTTCTTTGAATATCAAAATAACACCTCTTATTGGAAAACCCTTTATTTACAATTAATTTACCAGATTTTTTTTTTTTTTTTCATTTTTTTGTCAAGACAAGTAGTCAAAGCATTTCTTTTTCAAAGCTCTCTTAATAAATTGACACACAACTTATCATCTTTCAAATATGTATGTTATGACGTTATGAGTAATGAGGAACTAATTAGTAACAGCAAACTGTTAAAGTAGTATCTCTCATCAACACCTGAAATGCTACCTACCTACTGTTGATCGTGTGTAGCGTATAAACTCATTTTAAAGGTGTGAAGTCGGCTCTTAAGAAGAACTTCTATCACACTTAGATGTGTGATGCCTTGCATAATATTGATTTATGCAAATTAATGAATATGGTTGGAATAAACAATTAATTAAATAAGTAAACTATTTTCTAACGTTGTTGGTTGAAATACGAGTATGATTGAAAAATAATTGCATCACAGTTTGACACTCCCTATGTATAATTTCTTTTTTAGAATTGAAAGCTTAGGTTTGAATTCTAATATTCTAACAACTGACAGCAAATTTTGGGTGTGTAAATAAATATTACTAAAATATGAGTACAAGAGATTGTAGGTGTTTGCGTCGTGATATCGAAAACAAAAGTCTGGCAGGTTTTTTTCTACGCTGCGCCCGGTGACGAACGGCATGATGAAACCCACTTTTGCGGACTTCTTGATTATAGTAGTGTTAGTTTTGATTATAATAACCTCGAAATTTTTTTTACACGAAACCAATACTTGCCCTATAGAACAAATAAACAAATTAATTGAAGTCTTAATGCTGCTGAAAAATTAATTAAAAACATCGCTTTTTTTTCGTAAGCAAACCAATACTTCCCCTTTAGAGGATTGAGTTTCACACATATTTTATTTATCAAAGAGAATAAAATTCAAGCCGACTCCCTGGAAAGGATGTTATCCTTTTTTTTCATATATTTATGTCACCTCGAATGTTCTTTTTGTTTAAATTTAACTGGGTCATTGAGTTTAAAGTTTTGTCTTCTTAGATGCACTAAGAATAGAAAACACCGTTGCAGGATAACTTTCAAAATAAAACAACAACAACAACAACAACAAAAAAAATAGAAAAACAGTTTCCTATGGAAAAATAAATGAACCAGGCCAGGACAAGTTTGTAAGCATCAGTGAAAGAGTTAGTAGTTGAAAGCTTTTGTACAAAATTACTGCAGTGATATTTTTGAACAAAGAATTTTACACCTTTAACAATTCCAGGTTAGTAGGTGTTAAGGTATGGTAAATGGTCTGGCTTGGAACGGCAGGCGGCCAGCACCAGTGCCATCGCCAGCGGTGGAGAAAGAACTATAAGTTCAAGGTATAACAAAAGGTAATGGTGTATCTCAAGATATTTAATGCCTTACTCCCTGCCCCACAACCCCTAGACAACAAACAACACAACGGTATAGTAAAGAAAATGAAATAAAATTTTATGGAGACCAGAGAAATAATTGTGGAAAATTAGAGTTGCCACAAAAGGGCGGGCTATATGTAGGTAAGTAAAGGCTAAATTTTCCGAAGTGGTTGGTGTTTATTGATTGAAGTAAAATTAGATGGAGAATTCACTTCGCTTTGCTTTGCTTCACCTCACCACGCCTCGCTTCGACTGTCGTCTGAGTGTAATTATGGACTAGGTGCTATAGCAAGATTGTTAAAAGTAGATTGAGGTATCTATTTATATGTATTGCCTCAAGTGCGGTATCTGATGGTTATAGAAGGCTCTAATGGGTGCGGAATGGGTTATGGCAAAAGGAGGTCACGGAACGACTTCCTTCGTAGAAGAGAGGGAGATATATCAAGGTAGCACCAGTAAATTGTCATACTTTTTGGAAATTCCAGAACAAAGTTTTTGGTGCTGTAGTGGCAAGACATTATTTTTATATTTCACGCTGAGATGTCGTCTTTACGTGTACTTACATTTACATTTTGAGATGCTTAAATTTTAATTTAAAATACAACCTGCTGAGGAAAAAAAAAAGTTATGTACCTAAGTTCCGTGGAAGCTTTTACAAAATCGCCACATTAAGATCTTTGAAGAGGAACATCCACGGCGCGGATGATGTACTTTTAAAGGGAGTCAAAAATATCTAATAAATCTGGGTTCGATCGCGTTTTAAAGTGACTACGGTGTTTAACCCCAAAAACTCTGATATCCACACACTGAAAATTTTGGCCTAGAACTTATAAAGGGTCCGCCATCTAACGTTTTTTTTTTTCAACTAGTGCTTATTTCGTGAATGGTAACACTTAGCTCATGTCTGATTTGACAGATAATTAGTTTTATCCTTCCGCTGAACAAATATGGTTGTGTATACGCTTCGCTAAGTGGGCCTGCGATCGACTTAGAGAAGATGCCGATTTTGCCAAAAAAATCATCTTTTCAGATGAAGCTCATTTTGATCTTGGCGGGTAGTAAACAAGCAAAATTGTCGCATTTGGGGCACAGAAAACCCGCACGCATACATTGAAAAGCCGATACACCCGAAACGAGTCACTGTTTGGTGCGGATTTTGGTCCAGAGGCATAATTGGGCCATTTTTCGAAAATGAGCAAGGAGTGGCCGTTACAGTCAATGGCGATCGTTATCGGGCCATGTTGAACGAATTTTTGGTCACAAAAATTGAAGAGGAGGATATTGGCAACATTTGGTTTCAACAGGACGGCGCTACGTGCCACACAGCCGAAGATACACTCGATGTTTTGCGCCATTTTCAAAAAAAAAAGAAGTTATTTGGCGGACCCTTTATATAAATAAGTACCAGGGCAGTTAATTTTGTGGGGTGAAAAAATAAAATTTAGTTTTTTCGCAAATTTATGAAAAACTATAGGTTTTTTTCACATACATTTTGAGATGAAATTCAGGCAAACGCCAGTATCTCACACCGAAGTGTATATTAAGTAAAGAATGTTTTTTCAATCTGGCAATACTTCTTTCCGAGTTGGTCTTTTTGACAGCTGTCACTTGATTTATGCTCAGTTTGGTTTGCCATTTCATAATTAATAGACTGAGTCCTGAACAACGTTTGAAAATCGTGCAAATTTATTACCAAAATAATAGTTCGGTTCGCTCGACGCATCGTGCGCTGCGTCCAATATTCGGTCGACATAATCGCAAAATCGCATAAATTCGAACAACCATGGATCGGTTTCGCACCACGTTTACTCTAGTGGATAATGCGCATCCTCAGGGACGCCGTGCAGTGCGAACCGAAGACGTGGAGCAGAGTATCGAAGAAGACCTGAATGAGTCTATCCGCCATCGCGCGCAACAATCGGAGCTGTCGAAAATTGGGCTTCTCGGCTGGAATTGATTCGAGCCAGCCGCGGCGGCCACTTGAACGAAATCATTTTCAAAACATAATGGCAAACCTTAGGGCCAGTTTCACAGTCGACACTTACCGAAATAAGTGGCACTTAAGTTTCCCATATTAGGAATTTAAGCTAAATTTCATAGCTAGCGTGAGTGGAACTTAAGTCACCAACATCTGAGACTTAAGTGTCACTTATTCAGGTAACAGTGAATGTTTATATTGGGAATTAATCTTTCACATTCCCCACTTAAGTGTCACTTTTCTGACTGTGAAACTGGCCCTTAATCTTTATAATAAAGCTAAATTCTTGGCCATAACATTAAATTATATGTGCGCTTTATTTCTTCTTGAAAACCAAACGTCTTAAAAAAACACCGTTTATTTTAATACAAACAACTAATATTGTATAGTTTGCGCACGTTTTTCTAAAGTTTTATTACACTTACGAAAAAAAAGTTAGAATCTTTTTAGTGTAAAAGATTTTGAGCTACAATTTTTGCCTTAACATTTTTCCAAAAAAAAATAACTGAAAGTTTTTGAGATATTTACGAAAACCAAAATTTTGACCCTTTCACAAAAAAACAGACCACAACATCATAAAAGTTTGATGTATTTTTTGGTATAGTTTTGCTGATGGGCTATATATTTGGGATATTTCATGGTCAAGTACAATTGTCCGAGGCAGAATTGTGGAAAGATTTCTCTAACATTTTCCTATCGAACGTGAGATTGATATCCTTCATCACAAAAGCACAAAGAGTGAGAGGGGAGCAAAAATAGGAAGTTATAGTGCAGCTGTTTGAAGCCAGAACCACGAACTCAACATTTTGGGGGGAAGGGGTAAATCACCGGTTGTCCAGGCAAAAAAAATCGTTTGTCCACCCTCAGGAAACCCCAAAAACAAAAAACTTGTCTAAGATCCACAATTGATAACTTATAGGAGGATGGGAGCAAGTGCATTCTTTTGTCCACCGCTCAATTATGATTGCCCACCAAAAAAAAAAAAAAAAAATTCGTTTGTCCACCCTTAGACAAAAAATATAATCAGCTTGTCATTTTTATAGCACCCAACAAAAAAATTTCAAAATTCAAATAAATATATCCACCCTTAGTTCAAAAACGATTGTGTATATTTAAAGTGCCACTCCAATTGAAGTTGTATGTGCTGTTTTGTGTTTACCCAAATTTCGAACTGCTTTCATTTGCCTCTAGTACAATTTCATGAAAATCGTATTTGTAAGCAGACAGATATACCTATACAGTATACATAGCTTTTGAATAACACCTATTAATGCCGCTTTGGACATTTGACTTGGCGACTTGGCGTGGGAATTTTACAATTAACTTGTTTTTCTATACATTTTCATTTTTTCAATGACATCATCCGGATAAAATAATTAAAAAAAGCAAGAAATAAAAATCCAAAAAAAAAAACCACAGAAATGTTGTTGACAGCAAAAATATGCAATGAATTTGCATCTTTTTAATTTTTTCAAGATCACAGTTTTCAATCAACATTGAATGTCATATTACAAAACAAAAAACAAAGCTACATGTAAGAAGTCTGAAATAAGTCAGCAGTGACATTGCTCCAACCATACATAAATTTCTATATGCCCGTAGGTAGAATAGGAACAAGAGCAAAAACGAGAATGTTAGAGGGAAATAATTGGTACTTACATTTATGTACATAGGTACAATTTGTGTACAGTCGCTGAGAAAATTTTTACGACAGTTACAATAAAATACAATTTTTTCATTATTTTAAGAAAAATAATTTTTGTTGAACATGGAAATATCCGCAATTGGATTTTCGTTTTAAGCTCCTCAGTGCGGTGTTAAATCGCACGACCTTGGAGGCCACGCCCGCCACAGATCCACGACGCGAGATAATGCGCTCACCAAAAGTTTCCTTCAATAAATTGATTGTTTCGTTAGCTGTATGGCATGTAGCGCCGTCTTGTTGTAATCAAAGGTCGTCCACATCAACATTCTCCAATTCAGGCACGAAAAAGTCATTAATCATGTCTCTATAGCGTTCCTCATTGACTGTAACATTATGGCCGGCTTCATTTTTGAAGAAATATGGACCAATGATTCCCTCTGCCCATAGAGCACACCAAACAGTGACTTTTTGAGGATATAACGGCGGCGGCGCGGGCGTCTCAACAACGGCTTATGGATTATGATTACTCCAAATACGACAATTTTACTCATTGACTTACCCATTCAACCAAAAATGAGCTTCATCGAATATTGGACGCAGCGCGTGATGCGTCACGCGAACCGAACCATTATTTTAATAATAATAGTAATAAATTTGCACAATTTGCAAACGTTGTTCAGGAATAAGTCTATTCATTATGAAATGGCAAACCGAACTGAGCATAAATCAAGTGACAGCTGTCAAAAAGACCAACTCCGAAAAAAGTAATGCCATATTGAAAACCACACGTCTAAAAAAATCGTTTAACGAGCATATTTCTTGTGTTTAAAAAAGATAATAATTCAAGCCTTCCTGAAAACTAAAAAGGCATTACTGTCTTTAGACTTCTGAGTTGGGTATGAATTCTGCAACAGTTTTTAGACAATTTATCGAGAAATAGAAGCTTTTGTAAACGTTTTTTTAGATTTTAAATCGGATTTTAATACCATAAAGCGGAGATTCATTTTATAAAAGCAAGCAGCAATTGGCATATATCAACTTACTTCATTTTGGACTATGAACTATGAACAGCCAGCATTGGGTATTAACAGTTAACACAGGACTGAATTACTTTGTTTAGGAAAATGTATTCCACAAGGTTGCATATTGAGCCCGTTGATGTTAATTATGTATACCAATCAAATTGAAAATCACTTGCCTGGAAGAGTTTTCTGTGTTGGTAATATTTTATGCTGGCGAATTTGTGATCTTTTCTCATAATGTCATAACCCAGTGACATTGCAACTGCAGATAGACAAACTGAAAAATTTTGTGATTCATGCAATCAAACTTTTTTTTTTTTTTTAGATTATTTATTTCGTTTAAAAGCTAACACTGTAAGATAAATCTTATAAGCAGATTTGATAGATGTCACTAAAACAATATGGCTGCCACATGCAACCTTACAGTTCACAGGAATAAGATCAAAGTGGGATGTAAAGGGTTTTCCAATAAGAGGTGTTATTTTGAATAGCCCGCTATTTCGGTAGCTGTCACTTTTGAAGCTGTCATTTTTTGACATTTGACAAGTAGAAACTACGCCATTAATAAAAATGGAACGATACACGCTTCAACAACGCATTGAAATTATTAAAATTCACTATAAAAATGGTGAAAATTTGGCAGAGACGGTTCGTAAAACTAAAACATTTTTGGGTCGTCGTGAAGCACCTTGTCGGACCGCAATACAGAAATTGGTGGACAAATTCGAGCTGTTGGGACAAGTTAGTGATGTGAAGAATAAAACCCGTGCACGTCGCTCAAGAACAACTGAGAATATTGCTGTTGTAGCCCAAAGTGTTGAAGAAAACCCAGGTTTGTCCATTCCTCGTCGTTCTTTGGAATTAGGCATTCCACAAACGTCATTACACCGTATTTTGCATAAAGACTTGGGTCTTAAGGCTTATAAAGTTCAGTTAACACAAGAACTCAAGCCGGCTGATCATCAACAACGTCGTGTCTTTGCTGATTGGGTCCTTGAAAGGCATGAAAATGATCCGGAATTTCATCGAAAAATCATCTTGACTGATAAGGCCCATTTCCACCTCGGAGGCTACGTCAACAAGCAAAACTGTCGCATCTGGGGCTCGGAAAACCCAATAGTTATTGTTGAAAAGCCTCTCCATCCTCAACGCGTGACTGTTTGGTGCGGTTTATGGTCCGGCGGGGTCATTGGACCTTACTTTTTCGAAAATGAGGCTGGAGCAACAGTAACGGTCAATGGATTGCGCTATCGAGAGATGATTAATGATTTTTTATGGCCGGATTTGGATGGTATTGATCTGGACAACGTTTACTTTCAACAAGACGGCGCTACGTGCCACACAAGCATGAAACCATCGATCTTTTACGGGAAAAGTTTCCGGACCGTGTTATCTCTCGAAGAGGTGATCACAATTGGCCACCGAGATCTTGTGATTTAACACCTTGCGACTTCTTCCTTTGGGGCCACGTGAAAGATAAGGTCTACGCCAACAGCCCAGCGTCGATTCAAGACCTCAAAGATGGAATTCGTGAGGCTATCGAGGACATAGGGCAGCCACTTTGCGATTTGGTTATGGAAAATTTCATGAAAAGGATATGGTCCTGTAAGCGTGGTCGTGGCGGCCATTTGGCTGATGTTGTGTTCCATTATTAACGGCATACCTTCCTCTTTATAATGAAATAAACATCCGATCATTTATCTCAAAAAATGCCATTTTTCTTTGAATATCAAAATAACACCTCTTATTGGAAAACCCGTTATTATTACGTCCCACGATTGCAGTGATATTTTTTTTTGTCTGCGTTCGATATCTCTGAAACTATAGTATCCGTGCTGAAACCTTTATTTGTCTAATTTATTCTGTCAAAGTGTCAAAAGCAAACCAGTCTAATATTATTTCACAACTTTTAAAATAAAAAATTGTAATGTCACAACAATTTTGACATTTACTGTGCTAACCCGCAAGCCTATATACAAAAAGTATCTTTCTATTCATTGGTCTCGTATAAGAAATGCATATGTTAGGCTACCAAATGTGGGTAGACAGACATCATCATACGACTTTGAAAAGGCATCATGAGATGGTATATAAATTGGTTATGGCAATGACGACGGTTTATGTAGTGACAAGACAGGATGTGCGCGGAATGTCACAGTCTGATTGGAATGATTTATTGGGAATTTTTTCATGCGTAATATTATTTTCATCATCAGATCCCAACCTCGACATTGCGGAATTAAACAACTTGAAGTTTATATGAATCTAGAGAAGGAAGATGTGAACGTGAACTGAACGTCAGACGAAAAATATTTAATGAAAATGTTGTGGTGTCAGACACATCTACATATAAAACGATGAGGATATTATATGCGAGATGAAATGGAGGCGGCATGCAGCGTATAGTAAATCATTTATTTATTTATATATTATTTATAGAAATTGGATTTAAGAAAAAGGATTTCTCTATATATTGAAATTGTATTAAGCTCTATATGTCAGAATAATTACGAATGCCGAATGTTGCGAGGCGTACAAAATATGTCACGTAGGAAATATTCTATATACGTTATTTAGCTATTGAGTGGGTAGAAGAGAAGGGGGCATTATGAATTTAACAAAAGTTATTACTAACTGTTTCTCAATAAAACGGAAGACTACTAGGACTATGTACAAGGCTGGGTAAAGATGAAGAGAATTCTAAGGGGTCAGACAGATAGTATCGGGACCGTTTCGATTACAATTCGACTCTTATTCTATAAATGGAACTCGAATCCATATTTAGAGAGTGAGTTTTCGACATCTACCCTTCTTCGATGTTCAAGTGACATGAATGTTCTGATGTTGATATTATCTCCAATCAATTTGAAAGCTTTTCTTCGAATACCATCCAAAAGACTCAAAAGAGTTGATGGGCACTCGCCCAGATATGGCAGTTATATTCTAGTCTTGGACGGATATATGATTTGTAGATAGTAGCCAGATCAGAAGGGGAAAAGAATTTCTTACACCTTCTGAGGAAGCGGCATTTTTGACAACATCATAAATATGGTCATTCTACAAGAGGTTTTTGGTGATACTCATATTGAGAATTTCAAGATGATCAGCTTCTAAGCTTCTATCAGCTTCCACTCATGGATAATTGCAAGGGGGGTGTATTTCGCTTTAGAGACATCAGCATTAAATCCTACACGATTTCTTATTCCCCATTTCATAATGCTGTCAAGATCAGAATTTAATGAGCTTATCATAGGTTGCCGTTGAAGATCCACATCCGAAGAGCGCGGGTGTGACTCCAAAAATTAATATGAAAAGCTGAGAGTACTGTCATCAGCGAAGCAGTTTAGTGGATTAAAAGTTTCAGACAGATCATTTATAAAAATGAGAAAGAGATACGGACACAGAACGCAGCCCTGGGGTACACCAGCATTTATTTTGAAGATACCATCCAATACAACTTGTCCAAAAGGTAATTTCTAATCCAATGAAGAAGAGTAACATCGAATTCGAAAGCACGCATTTTCGATAAAAAAGCCTGGTGCCAGACTCTATCAAATTCTTTAGAAATATCGAGTGGAATAATCTTACTTTCTCCGAAACGATGTACACATTTATTCCACTGTTTTTGTGAGATAAACCATCATATCACCAGTGGACCTATTGCTACGAAAGCTGCGATATTTCTTGATTTTATAATTAATAAGTGTTTCCATGACTTTGGAAAGAAGGGACGAAAATGCAATCGGTCGGTAGTTTACGGGGGAAGACGATTCCATTGGGTATGGGCTGGACAAAAGCTGTTCGGCTCTAATAGTCCAATCATTAAAGAAAAAGCTCTTAAAATGAAATCAGAATAACAGGCTACATTTTTTCTCATCTCTTTAACCTAAAACTCAAATTCAACCAATTTTTTTAAGATATTGCACCTACCGCCTTTTAAAATGATAAAAAGTTTTTGTGAGCTGATTCCACTCGACTATAAGTGAAGTTTTGTTGAAAAACAATTGATAAATTCTCTTTGTTCCTACCGCTATACAAAACCACACTAAAAACCTTCGCTAAATTATTTTTATTTTTTTTTCATTTTTAAAATACAAACATTACCACACCTACTGAGTACCATGTGTAAAAAAATAAATAAATGGGTTTCGCTTGTGTGTCGCAAGAGTACATCGTCTCTTTTTTAAGTGGAATACCCACTTAGAGGTAACATCCTTTGAAGTTCCCTAATCGAATTCATTTTTTTTGTTTATTTGCTTTCTACATTTAGAGTTGCCAACAGGTAATTATAGCTGCACATCGAATGGAGACCATATAACGGGTGATTTTTTGGCTGGTTTGGTTTTGGCAACACTGGTTTTGACAGCTGACGTGTGTTTAGTACCTTGTGTCACTGTCAAACAGCTTCAGTTTGGTTTGCAATTTAACCATGGATCGTCTTACAAATGAACAACGCTTGCAAATTATTGAATTTTACTATCAAAATTCGTGCTCGGTTCGAAATTTTCATCGCGCGCTGCTTGTGTTCAGCGATGAGGCTCATTTTTGGTTGAATGGGTACGTAAATAAGCAAAATTGCCGCATTTGGAGTGAAGATTAGCCAGAAGCATTGCAACAGCTACCAATGCATCCCGAAAAAGCCACTGTTTGGTGCGGTTTATGGGCCGGCGGCATTATTGGGCCTATTTCTTCAAAGATGATGCGAATCGCAGCGTTACTGTCAATGGTGAACGCTACCGAGCGATGATAACAAACTTTTTTTTGCCCGAAATGGAAGTTTTTGACTTGCATGATATGTGGTTTCAACAAGACGGTGCCACATGCCACACAGCACGCGAAACAATGGCGCAATTGCGAGGCGAGTTTGGTGAACAGTTAATTTCACGTTTCGGGCCGGTCAATTGGCCGCCTAGATCGTGCGATTTGACACCATTAGATTATTTTTTGTGGGGGTATGTCAAGGCTAATGTCTATAGGGACAAGCCCGCTTCGACGCACTGGAAGCCAACATCCATGCATTCATTCGTGAGATACCGGCCGATATGTGTGAAAGAGTATGCCAAAATTGGACTCAGGGGATGGGCTACCTGAGACGCAGCCGCGGTCAACATTTGCATGAAATTATCTTTAAACATTAAATTGCAAGGTTCAAACTATCGATTTAAATAAATATTTCATTCATTTTTTCGATTTTTTTGTGTTTTTTTTTTTAAAAAGTTCTAAACCTCTTAAAAAATCACCCATTATATTAAAACAGAAGATTGAAATTTTCAAGTTTGTTATGACCAAACCATGGTTACTCGGAACTGAAAGGAATTCAAGCCGGTATTCCACTAGGTAGTGTCATAGGGTCTGTATTTGTTACAAGGGATATTCAACCGCCTTATATATGTTTGTTACTAAAACGACACGGCTTTTTTTTTTTTAAATAAACGTGTTCAACGTGACAAACGCGTTCCGTAAAGAGTACATCCAAATGGTAACTCTGTCAACAGTCTGCAAATAGGATGCTATGTATACCTATACTTCGGGAACCGCAAACAAAAAGAATCGTCTGTTCTGCACAACGTTGCTCCAACAACGCTCGCTCATAAATTATCACGGATGTTGAAGATTCTTCCTGTTTTTGTCATCATCATCATCAACATCAATAAAAAAAAAATTCAACAATGGCACCGCGGGTTTTTTATGGACCTTCTTTGACTGATTCTTCTATCGACTCAACAAATATGCGTCGCGTGCTTCCTTCTCTCAGCATTTTTCACTTCCATTTTGACCAATTTATCAAAGCTTGGAGTTTAATTTTCCCTTTTTTCTTTGTTTAAGTTTCACACACATTTTTTTTTTTCCTTTGCTATTCGTTTGTTTAGTTGAAGTGCACTTACCTTCTTGGTATTTAATATAGAAATTCAGAGCAAACTTAGCCTTGCCCCTGACAACCACACCACTCCCACACACACATAGGTACACATTTTAGAAAAGACCAGAAGGGTTGATTATGTTATATAGACATAGCCCACGGAAGGTATAAGTAATTATACATATAGTGAACAATTTTTTGCGGTTTGTGGATTTTCTTCCACGTTCCACCTACTCAACCATCACTTTGAAAAAATAAAAAAATAAAAATCAAGATTAAGGGTGAAAAATTGTAAATTATATACTTGTGCACTTTAAATATAAAAAGGGGTTGAAAAAGTCTAAACCTACAGTCATTGTATAGTTATGCATCAGAAAAAAAGTAGCATAGTTTAAGAGGCGGAAAGAGTTAACCTTAGCTGCAGCAGAAGCAGCGGCAGCAGCTGATGGCTTATTAAAGGGCACTCAAAAGTGACTCTTTAAAGTGAATTAATTACACTTATTCAGTCAGCCCTTGAGTTTAATTATAGGTATCGCTGATGATGGATGAATGACCAGAATTCTAGAGAAACAAAAAAGAGATTTCGAAAGAATCGTGTATAAATAAGTGTAGACTGTAGATGTACAGATAGGTTAGGAATATAAGTAGATTATTATGGAGCACTGTATGTTCAAATGAAATGACCTTAAATTTTTGATAGCAATCAGTTTATTGGATTCGTGTGTTCTTGTGTGTGCGTGATGGGGAGATTTGGGTTGGCAGGTTGAAATTTTTTATCAAATTAAAGAGTCATTTAAGTGGATTGAAAAAACTAGGTTACTGACTGTTCGTTTTATGTTGTATTGTTAAAAGAAGTGGAAGCTTAATTAATTGGTTTGTACTTAAAATTTAATTTTTCTATATACAAAGTAGGTATTCTTTTAAATGATAAAGCTGCAGGGTCTTTCATTAAGCGCTTCCTATCTTTAAATTTATAAAGGGTCCGCCATCTAAGGTTTTTTTTTTTTTTAAACTAGTGCTTATTTCGTGAATGGTAACACTTAGCTCATGTCTGATTTGACAGATAATTAGTTTTATCCTTCCGCTGAACAAATATGGTTGTGTATACGCTTCGCTAAGTGGGCCTGCGATCGACTTAGAGAAGATGCCGATTTTGCCAAAAAAAATCATCTTTTCAGATGAAGCTCATTTTGATCTTGGCGGGTAGTAAACAAGCAAAATTGTCGCATTTGGGGCACAGAAAACCCGCACGCATACATTGAAAAGCCGATACACCCAAAACGAGTCACTGTTTGGTGCGGATTTTGGTCCAGAGGCATAATTGGGCCATTTTTCGAAAATGAGCAAGGAGTGGCCGTTACAGTCAATGGCGATCGTTATCGGGCCATGTTGAACGAATTTTTGTTCACAAAAATTGAAGAGGAGGATATTGGCAACATTTGGTTTCGACAGGACGGCGCTACGTGCCACACAGCCGAAGCTACACTCGATGTTTTGCGCCATTTAAAAAAAAAAAAAAGTTATTTGGCGGACCCTTTGTTAAACAAAGTGTGAGTGAGATATTATCGAAATTTTTGTTTCATTTGAAAGGCCTGTTGATGATATTATGTATGAAATATGACATCGTTCAAATGTCCACCGCGAATTCTCTGGGTGGCACGCATCCGAAATGTCCAATTTTCCATGACTCTGGCGCATAAATCAGGCTGAGTTAGACCGATGGCATGGGTTATGTTGGCTTTGAGGGGTGGCTTATTTGCAATGACCTGCGACTTCAGAAAACCCCACAAGAAAAAGTCTAACGTGGTCAAAACCCACGATCTCGGTAGCCAGTTCACATCACCTCCAAGTGAGATGACCATGCCGTCGAATAGCTCGTACAGTATTTCCAATGTCGCGAGAGCTGTGAGGTACGTAGCTCCGTCCTGTTGAAACCACATGTCGTTGCTGTCCATATCATCCAATTCAGGGCAAAAGAAGTTGGTAATAATCGACCTATAGCGCTCGCCGTTGTTGGTGATGTTCGTTCTCAAAGAAATATTGACCGATGACGCCGCAAGTCCAAAATTAACACAAAACAGTGACTTTTTCGGGATGCATTGGACGCTCTTGGATCTCATGTTGATTCGTATCGTCCTAAATTCGACAATTTTGTTTGTTGACGATTCATCCAGAAATGGGCATCATCGCTGAAGATGAACATTACGCGTACTTACGCGTTTTGGATAAAACAATTTTATTATTTTGACGTTTTGTTGAACCTCTTTATCCGTCCATGGTGATTTAGGAAAAAAGACTGAATAAATGACAGGCAATTTGACAGATGTAGCTTTAACAATATGGCCGCTATCAACTGTCAAAGTTCCGAAGTTCCTATTGGAAGACCCTTTACCATTATTATTTATGTGTAAATTACTTGTAGGCTTGCGTTCGCCACTTTTCAAAAAGCCATTTTTAACCAAAAGCTTGGTGATAAGATTTGACAAACCAGTCCCTTGAAAAACATTGAAAGCATTCAATAACAAACATTTTGTAAAAAGAACACTGATGGAACGCTTGTTTTTATAAATGCGGTACAACGATACACATTTAGAGTTCAAAGTGTCGCAAAGTTAACATCCGTATGCATTGCACATACCACACAATATGTCTTCGAAAATATACTACAATATATCCTATACACAACTTTTAATGGGTACTTACATATACACACATACATACATATATATCTCAACTTCTCTCAAAAACAAGAAAAAAACTTAATGTGCGTTTTGTGCCACCACTCGGGGTAAAAACAAAAAAAAAATATACACGTAGAAAGCTTCCAAATCGCTGTCGTTAGGAAACAAGTACATACAAAGCGTGTGATTTTTGAAAGTCATAACAAATAGTCAAGGAAGTATTGTTGTAAATGAATCGATGACGACATTATATAAAATGATTTTTTATTTTGTTGCCATTTCGATTGTCGGGTGAGATTTATCTTGATTTTTTCTAAGCACTATAGCTCCTAGCTAATGTCAGCAATTTTTTTTTTTTTTTAAATAATTTGAGAAAATGAGTTTAGTCTAAAAATCCCAAGGAATGGAATATGAACATGGATATTGAACATAATTCCAGGCGAATGAGTTCCTCTCACTTTTTGTCTGTCCAATTTTGAGTTACTTTTTCGAGAAAAAAAGGTCCTTAGGCACCGATAACGTCGAATCATGATCATAAAATATATAGTTAGTTAAGAGGATTTTCACACTAACTTAATTTAATTACACGGTTTTCTAAGAATATTTATATGGGATGACCACATTTTTTTTATACACAAATAATGCCAACGAAAGTGATCGAGTAGAAGGATGTAGAGTAGGTGTGTAAAAAGGCCAAATGAGTTCGGTATAGTGGAGCTTTCTATAAATTTAAGGTTGGTAATATTTTAGATGAATCACTTTTTACATAAATCAATAAACAAATTGGTGGCGAAACAGCCAATGGATAACAAGTGCCAAGTGACTTATCAATTCAAATTGATATTTTATTCTTAGTTTATTTAAGGTTGTGCAGTAGAAGTACTTTGAATTTGTCTTCATCTTCCTTCAATTAATTTTTTTTTAAATGTGACACTTCTGAAAAACTTTCAACCGTAAACGTGGCCATTAATTTTTTTTGGGAGTTTAAGACCTTCATCTAAAAAGTTCGAAGAGGTTGAACTCAAGTTATATGCAAAGCAACGTTTCGTAACATATACCTAGGTACCTTATGATTTTCATGAATCGATATATTCTACAAAATGGAGGTTTACGTTGAAAATAAGTGTTCACGCAAGATGGCGGTTTCTCTGTAAGCGCCGTACTACATATTTTTATAAATCTGAAAATCAACCATATCCGTCGTAAAATCACTCACCGAAATGCAACTATACTTTTAATACTATGCAATAGAAATCAGTTCTGCTATCGGGGTAGATTTGGTTGTCAAGGTCTGTACTTAGTTTTTAGGTGTAACACTGAGAAACCAGGACAATTGAATCGCCACTTCGCACGCAAGCATTACCTATAACACCACCATCAGTGCCATCCCCATATTCCATCAAAACACCGCTCCTGCACAGTTTTAGTTCCGTAAATTGTAACTACGGTGGCTTTTGGTTTTGTCATCTTAGCAAAATGTGTGCTTTAGCGGCAGAGCCCGAAGCAACGAGCGACGACGACGACATGAATTCACTAGATCACATTGCCAAACATTCCCTAGAGCAACCACCTACTATCACCTGCCCGGAATGCCCCCTAAACACACCTACACTTCTAGAATTGAATTACTTTTTGTAACTACAATGAGCGGGCTGGGTTTTTAACGTGGCCATTATTTAGTAGAAGGTATACACGGTTACGTCAACATTTACGATTGTTTCTGCGACAAAGGGAAGCAACAGTGAAAACGTGAGTGTCCTATGTAAATAACATTGTTTGAAATCTGCCAAAAGGGTGTAAATTCGCCTTTACCGAAAAAGTATCTCACGGGAAAGCAAGTTAGGTATAGGTATATAAAAAAAGAACTTCCGTACTTAATTGGACTGTAAATGACATTCCGGCACTATTGTTACATAATTTCCTTCCTCACATCGTTTGTTCAACCGGAAGCTATCAAAGGCAGCAGCAAATCATTTCAAAGAAACTCACCAACAAAAAAAAAAAAAGACAAAAAAAAAAAACAACAACAATAGCAAAAATAATTGGCGCTTGAGGAAGATGACATATTTATCTGGCTATCTATTGTATAGGAGTATTATACATAGCTCTATACCTATACACAATGGAATGACAGAACGAAGTGAAAGTGATATCAATTTTTCGTGATTTGATGATTGAGTTCGCGAAATGTTTCATCCTTGATATCACATCTCGTATAACAAGGAGACGAGAACGAGACTTTCTATAGTAGACAAGGACTACGACAGATAATGATAATTTTTTTTTTTTTTTTACTTGTCGTTTCTGACTGAGTTCCCTTAACAGGAGTGGAGTAATAAATTTTCCGCCTTTGGGAAAGGATATGTTAAGGAGAAGAAAAGTTAAATTTTTCCATCCATGTAGATTGAACATAGGCCAGAGGATAATTTTTTAAATTATAAATTAAGCCCAAAAAAAGTTCGACTTTCACATAAAAAAATTAAGAAGTTTAGTGAAAAGCTTTTTTTTTTATTTTTGCAGCGCTTTCCATAAAAAAGTACCGTAAATTTGGACAAGGGTTTTAATTTTTAGGGTTGAATCCAGTTTTTTGTACATTTCTCGAAAGTTATCAAAATTTTTGAAGAAATTCTTAAGCAAAAACTGTTGTTGTCTCCACAAGAGCAACAGACTTTTAGAAAATGTGCTCAGTATTTTACCCAAGCAGGGTGTGGCAAACTGTATAGTAAAGGGTGTTTTTTTAGACGTGTGGTTTTCAATCTGGCAATACTTTTTTCGGGGATGTACTTTTTGACAGCTGTCACTTGTTTTATGCTCAGTTTGGTTTGCCATTTCATAATTAATAGACTTACTCCCGAACAACGTTCGCAAATCGTGCAAATTTATTACCAAAATAATGGGTCGGTTCGCGACGCCGGCCGCGGCCGACCGTACAGTGCGCACCGAAGACCCGAATGAGTCCATCCGCCATCGCGCGCAACAATTGGAGCTGGCGAAAATTGGACCTCTCGCCCTCTCGGCTGGAATTTATTCGAGCCAGCCGCGGCGGCGGCCGCTTGTCCGAAATAATTTTTAAAACATAATGACAAACCCTTGTCTTTATAATAAACCTAAATTCTTGGCCAAAACATTAAATTATATGCGTTGTATTTCTTCTTGAAAACCACACGTCTAAAAAAACACCCTTTACATTGAAACAAAAAAGTTATATCGTAAAGTTTGCGCACGATTTTCTCAAAATTTTTTGCTCTTTAGAAAAAAAGTTTAATATCTTTTTTTTTGTAAAATTTCATAAGCTACAATTTTTGCTTTTATATTTTTTGCAAAATAACTAATAGTTTTCAAGCAATTTACCATGTACTGAATGTTGCCCCTTTCACGCTATAAAATCAAAAAATTCTAGTCCAAATTCTTAAAACATACATGTAAGGCTCTATGCCAAAATTCTGATTCCTCGAAATTATTATTTGGAAAAAAAGTTTGATATCGAGCAGAGGTTTACTTTTTAAGTTTTTTTTTTTTTTTTTTCTGACAGGTATAAATTACGCCCAAAAACCGGGGTTATTCGATGACGCTGTGGGTTGACTTATTTATTAAAAAAGATTGTCTAACCAGTCGCTCATTTAAATTTGCCGCCCCATACACAACAACCCGATAATCCTTTTAAACAAAATCCGCTTGTTGTTCCTTTGTAAATTGAGAATTTCATGGATGACTTACTTTTTTAATTTTGCAACAGACGAAGAATCATCAGGATAAGTTCCTTACAAATCTCTGCAGCATTGAAAAAGGATTTATTCGAGTATAGACAGAATGTATGTATGTATACATAGGTATATATTTATAACAAAAAAATAGAAAATTGCTTTCAACACGAGTTGAAATTTTGAGAATGTTTGGCAATAAGTTTGATGAGATTTTTCATACTCTGGTTTCAGTAATCTTGCATACAACAAGGGCTCCTTGTCGATTTTAAGAAATCAAAAAGAGGGTTGAAATTACCAATCTGTTAATGGGATGAGCGCAATTTGAGAGATGTGGGAAATTAATTGAAAATTAGGGTTACACATATTAATTGGAATTGTTTGACACGTGTGACAGAAGGAGAAGGAAAATTTAACCAAAAATAAGTAAAAGTAGATTAAACATACAATTGGGGATGTATATAAAACCTTCGTTTAAGTATCCACATTTAAGTGCAAGGCCGCATAGCCGTACCCAAAGGTTAAGTTTTATCATTAGTTTTAATACTTGCATGTCATAAATAAAGGTACCTAGCTTTTTAACTAAATGCTTGACTTACTTATACATACATCACTCACAAAAGACTATATAATTATATTCGGTCATTTTGTGCATGCAAGAAATATTGGCATTCAGCTTAAGTTGAAAAACTTAATTAGAGATGTGCTGATTTATAAAAATTATAACAGTTTTTCGACAGTAAGAATTCATCAAAGCGGTCCGCGCATTTAAAAAAAAAAACACGAGTGCAAGTTTTTACACCATTGAAAATGCATCCTGAGGAAATCAATGCACTTCAAAAGTTTTCTTCGTGGGAAATCCAACCTTAAATTCAGTTTGCGGAACCTTTGATTAACGATGAGATCTTAGACCAAGAAATCTCTCTGGTTGAAGTAAACGCTGTTATTCTCTGGGCAAAAAATGCCCCAGGTGAAGATGGGGTCCCATATGATTTTTTTAAGAACGCAACACCCACGTTTATCTTACACCTGAAATGTTTGTTAATAAAGTTTTTAAGAACGGAAAAAAAACTCCAGATTCGTTTACAAAATTATTTTTCCAATACACCAAATAGAAGCTGTTGCTAAATGGAAAATTACAGAGAAATATTGTTTATGAATGTAAAGGGTGTTTTTTTTTAGACGTGTGGTTTTCAAGAAGAAATAAAACGCATATAGTTTAATGTTATGGTCATGAATTTAGCTTCTTTATAAAGATAAGGGCTTGCCATTATGTTTTAAAAATGATTACGGGCAAGTGGCCGCCGCGGCTGGCTCTAATAAATTCCAGCCGAGAGGCCCAATCTTCAAACAGCTCCAATTGTTGCGCGCGATGGCGGATGGACTCATGCGGGTCTTCTTCGATACTTTGCTCTACAGCAGCAATAGCGTCTTCGGTGCGCCCTGTACGGCGTTTCTGAGGATGCGCATTATCCACTTGAGAGAACGTGGTGCGAAACCGATCCATGGTTGCTCGAATTTATGCGATTTTGCGATTATGTCGACCGAATATTGGAAGCAGCGCGCGATACGTCGCGCGAACCGAACTATTATTTTGGTTATAAATTTGCACGATTTGCAAACGTTTGTTCAGGAATGACAAAATAAACTGAGCATAAATCAACTGACAGCTGTCAAAAATAAGAATTCCGAAAAAAGTATTGCCAGATTGAAAACCACACATCTTAAAAAAACACAATGTATTAGCAAAATTGTTCTGTGGGATACTTGCAAATAGATAAGAATCCTGGGTAGCTATTAACAATACTTTCACCAAATTTCAAGCGGGCCTTTGGAAAACCTACAACTGACCACATTTTGACACTTATGTACTTCCGTTGTGAAAATGCTTCAAGCTTCAAGCGAGAAACGAGAAAAGTAATTGCTTTCTTCGTCGATTTTAAATCAGCCTTTGACCTTTTTAATCGTAATACTCTTTTCTATAAGCTGTCTGGGATGGCTCAGCTTACTCGAAGTGATTCACGACAGATAATGGCCTTAAACAAGGATGTCTCTTCAGTGACCTTTTGTTTGCACTCATAATCAACAATGTGGCAACTTTCCTTCCTGGAGGAATACGAATTTCTGGAATGCTCATCAATGTGCTGTTGTATTTCGATGATTTGGTTTTACTATCAGAATTAGCTGAAACCCTCCAATTGATGATAATTCGTTTAGCAGAGTATACTGTTCCAAGTGTGATCTTATATCATTGACAGCAACAAATCTAAAATTATTATATTTTTAAGGTCTGCTAGAAATCAGAACAGATTTAATTGGTCTTTCAATGGCAATAGTGTATAGAAATCGTTGATGAATATAAGTATCTAGAAGTGAAGCTAAACGAAACCCTTCATTTCACCAAACACTTACTTGAGAAAACAAATTCATCCCTAAGTTTATTGAACCTTTCCTGGAGAAATATCTTTTCGAACAAACGCATCGTCTCGTAGTTTCTGCAAAATGTAAAATATTAGCAGCTGTTGTGAAAACAACGCTATGTTACGCTGATCAAGTGTAGGGAATGGATAAGTATGAAGTTGTTGAAATTAAAAAAAAAAAAAAAAAACTCCTCAACCTGCGACTAAATCTCCAAATTATGCTCTTTATAGAGAAACAGGACTCCCAAACTTTTCACCAGTACATTGAAGTCGTCAATACATCTCAACTCCCGGACGATCGACTAGCAAAAAAAATGCTTTTATACGAAAAAAGGAATGAGGAAAACATAGGAATTGACGAAGTTTTTTTTTCAATTAATTCAAGCAACACGGTACACTTAAAGGAACAACTTTATCGCATAATCGCTAAACATGAAAAATCAGTGCGTGATGATTTCAAAGTGACGCTCGTTGGTTGGTTTAATGGAACCCCATACAACGGAAGCTTCAACCAATTCTGCACTCTCTGCAACTTAAAATCTAAAAAAGACTGCCCCATCTTTATTCCAAAAGGATCAGCAAAAAAAACCTTAAAAAATGCCAGAAACTATACAATTCTTAAACGAGACTGAATGAAAAGCTCTTTACTATTTCTCAAAAGATATCTATAAGTCTAAGCTTTAATATTAAAAAATTGTTAAATAATGTTTCAAATGAAAACAAATAAATCAAAAGATTGAAATTCAACCAGGTGAACGAAATTTAATTTAGATTATTTAAGTTAAAAAAATATCCTTGAGACGAGTTTGCATCCGAAAGAACCTACGTACCTATTCCTACCTACCTACATATCTAAGCAATGGTATATATGCATAAATATGATATCAGCTGTAGGTGGCCATTTGTTTTCTTTTTTTTTTACGTAATTTTCCTGGCCAAATGAAATACACCTATAAGCAAAACATTTTCAAGGTTTTGCAAATAAAGAATGATAAATTTATTTGATTGCTGTCTTGGGGGATGTTGTGTTATGGCTTGTCAAAAGGGGAAATATGAAGGGTAACATTGCTTTTTGACGTTCTTAAGGGATATATGTAGGTGTGTATAGACCTTGTTATATATATAGGTACACCATATTTCATTTCCGGCATCAGCATAACTGAATAACCTTGTTAGATGAGGCGTTCTCAATGGTTTTTTTTTTTTATGGTCGAAGGAAAAAATCTTTACTCCCAAACACATATTTTGTGGGAGGAAGTATCATTAAATGGGATAGAAATGGTTGTTCTATAGTCATTTTGGTTTAACGACCTTTATGTTCATTTGTTTTTTGTAATGATTTTTGTATCATTTAATACTTCCATACTGTTAAATTTTTATTTTCCATGGATAGTTTATTTTTTAATCTAATCACATCGCACAAATTTAACGCATCTAATTGAAATACCCTAGGTTCGTAAAATTGATGCTTTCTTATAAGTAAGCATACTGCGCTTATAGCCCTTACATATATTTAACAGAAGAAGTCGAAAGTTATCCCTGTCACTAAAAAGTGAACGCGTATAGTGACATAAAGTTACGGCAATTGCCATATTCTGCAGCAGATACACAAATATTTTCCAATCAACAAATTCTTGAATGGCTGGCAGGCTTATTTTTGACGAAAGCTTAGCTGCAAATACGCCTTAGTATTTACAACTGACGTTTTCAAAGGCTTTTGATACTGATTAGTACAGGGTGTTTTTTTTTGTTTTTGACGTGTGGTTTTCAATCTGGCAATACTTTTTTTTGAGTTGGTCTTTTTGACAGCTGTCACTTGATTTATGCTCAGTTTGGTTTGCCATTTCATAATAAATAGACTTACTCCTGAACAACGTTTGCAAATCGTGCCCAAATTGGCCCAAAACAAGATTGCCGTTGATCCCAATTTTCATAAGCGAATTTTGTTTAGCGATGAAGCTCATTTTTGGTTGAATGGGTACGTTAATAAGCAAAATTGCCATATTTGAAGTGATTATAATCCACAAGCCATTGTTGAGACGCCGTTACATCCTCAAAAAGTCACTGTTTGGTGTTCTCTATGGGCACAGGGAATCATTGGTCCATATTTCTTCAAAAATGAAGCCGGGAATAATGTTACAGTCAATGGAGAACGCGATAGAGTCATGATTAATGACTTTTTCGTGCCTGAATTGGAGGATATTGATGTGGACGACCTTTGATTACAACAAGACGGCGCTACACGCCATACAGCCAACGAAACAATCAATTTATTGAAGGAAACTTTTGGTGAGCGCATTATCTCGCGTCGTGGGCCTGTGGCTTGGCCTCCAAGATCGTGCGATTTAACACCGCTGGACTATTTTTTGTGGGATTACGTGAAGTCGCTTGTCTACGCAGATAAGCCCGAGACAATTAACGCCTTGGAAGTGAATATTCGGCGCATTATTGCTGACATATGGCCCCAATTGCTGAAAAAAAGAGGTCGAAAATTGGGCCTATCCGCTGGAATTCATTCGAGCCAGCCGCGGCGGCCACTACCTTAAAATCATTTTTAAAACATAATGGTTAACCCTTATCTTTATAATAAAGCTAAATTCTTGGCCATAACATTAAATTATATGCGTTTTATTTCTTCTTGAAAACCACACGTCTAAAAAAAACACCCTCTATAATGTTATATTTTTAGTTTTGTGTTTCGTAATTTTTGTTGATGGTCCAAACTAGAAAGACAGAAAAATGTCGGCTTAAATGTATGTACCATAGTGTATCTATAGTATGTACATTGTACAGTGACCCAATTACCGTAACAGTCCATCTCTTTTATATACCTATAGAGAAGTGGATTTAACTCGATTAGAAATGTTATGACAGACACCCCCTAACAAAAACAAAAGCTGTCTGTTCCACTAAAGTATATATGCTTCTATTTGACAAATCCATCACTCAAGCTCTCATGGATTTTATTTGTTTTAATTTTATATCTGCTTAGTGAGTAGTTCTATATTGTTGTTGCAATTATTCTTAACAAAAGATAAAAACATTTAAAAATGTATCAAGTTTTTAAAGTGCATTCTTATGTTTGTGTGTTGTTGGCATGATTGAAAGAATAAAGCAAATCTCTCATTTTGCATATTTTAATTGGATGTCTTGAGAAGAATTCTGTTGTCTTAGCTTATCTCTCTGGCCATATAATGTCCTGGATTCCAAAAAAGAGAGGAGGAATATATTTTTGTTTCTTTTCTTTTTTTTTCTGCGAGTCTTGCCAAAGATAAATCACAAACAAACAAACAAAAAAAAAATAAATAATGCAAAGAGTGCTTAAACGTAAATCAAGTCCTTAAGGGTTAGAATAAGAACGAAAGGAAATGAAAAATATATAAAAACAAAAAACGAAAAGGATCTTCGTCGAACTGCTTTCTCTTTATACCTAACCTATACTGCAAAACTAAGGAGACTGTCCTTTGTGTTAAAGCCGAAGAGATTTCAAAAAGTACACTGCTTTGAGTTTTGTAAAATAAAAACACAACGCAAAAAAAAACAAGTACAAAACTTTTTCTCTCACTGACCAAAAGTTTACCATATCTCTCTCTCTCTATGAATGAATAGGGAAAGAATATTCTAAAAGAAGGCTATAAAATGATTGGAAAAGTTGTAGCTAGGTACCTTCCAATATCTACTATCTATATACAACTTTAAATATATGCAAAGCAACTTTACAGTACATTTCTATTATTTATTGTATGAAAGTTTACACTATAACTCAACATTATATCTTGTTGATCCTTTATTCTCGGTGTGTGAGTACCTACCTATTGGTGAAGGTGAAGATATTGCTCGTTTGCAAGGACTGCAGATGAAAGTTGAGTAAGCTGTTTGTTAATAACAGTATGACTTACATTGTATGCTATCGTAATCCGCTATTGTTTACAGGACTCTTTTAGGATAAATATGAAATGTACATACAATCACACCGTTAGGAGAAAGTTTTAAGTAAGTAAGAGGGAGAGCCAACAGATAGCGGGGATGTTGTTCTTAAGTGAAACATACACATATTTTATGAGTAATCATCTTTACTGATTTTTACTCGTAAGCTCGGTTTGCTATGCTTACAGAAAACCATCATGGATCGAATATCAGACCACAGCCCGATGGCTTAAATTGTTCATCGGTCCATTGAAATGTAACATGGTCCTTACGGGCAGGAAGAAAAAAGTGTATAGGTAGAAAACCATGTTCGGGGTTTAAAACACCAATTTGGTGACCAGCTTAAAAAAATATGCACGACTGGATCGCACGAACTTGCTCTTGTGGTTAAATACTGTGTGTAACCCCACATTGAAGATGCATGATGTGTGTTTATATTTAACGAGAAAATATTAAAAGAGCCAAAATTACTAAAAAATTGATTTTTTGTTTGATTTTTTTTTTTATACAAAATGATTTTTTAAACATTTTCAAATGCATTATTGTTTAAACTATTGAGAAGCATCACACTGCAAAATTATAACACAATCGGTCAAACCATGACAAAGATATACGCGAATAACCCAAAATATGACCATTTTCTCAAAAAAACGTCGAATACCTAATTCCGTTATGTGAATTTTTTGACAAAAACCTGAAACGCAGTTTCCTTTTAATTGATTTAGTTATAACGGGTATGAAATTTAATCAAAAACGTTAGACCCATTTTCGAGAAAATTTGGTAAAAGTAAAAATGTTTGTAAAAACAAAAATTCGAATTTCCCCTCTAAGGAATCATATACAAATGCTCGGTACCAAATTTCTTACAAATCGATCCACCCGTTTAGGCTTTAGCCATTGTATATATAATCTATAGTACTATCATGATGACGAACGACCGACGCGCTACCATACGGCCACACATAAAGCTAATGTTGCTAACAACTGTTGCAAAGGAAAGTGGAGATTTTGAATTCTCCAACAAAGGAGAATAGTTTTTTAATACAAAAATGAGAGCCCACTAAATTTATGAAAGTTAGAGGGAGGCAGGAAGTAACAATTTTGTCCTTTTTTGTTTTATGAATGGGAATTGGTTTTTTTTGCTGAGGAAGGGGTTGTTTTTGCTTTTATCATTTTTTATAGAAAGGGGAAAATGTTTTTTTTTGTTTGTTTTTTGGGTATAGGAAGAACGAAAATGAATATTGTTCAAAAGAAGGCTTGATTTTTTGGCTTTTGCCTTTTGCCTGTGACGTAGTGTGGGAATAGAGGAAATGTATAATATGCATGCAAATTATTCAAACTCGGTTACCACTAAGAATAATAATGTTGTTGTAAATGAATACTTTTTGACTGAATTGTATAGCGAAGGATGTTATACGCTTTTGTAGGTAGGTTTTCCGTTGAGATTTAAGGTAAGTAAATACATAGGTATAAATATATTAGAAAGGCTCTATTTAAGGTTTGTTTGTGATATCAGGTTAAATCAGGTTAGTTTTGATTATGTAGGTATTTATTTATATCTAGGTAGGTATATAGGTAGGTATTGACAGATGATTGTTCGTTATGTTGTAAAATTCAAAAAATAACCATCAGATTGAGCTGAAACTTAGACAATGCAATTGTTGATGAATCAGAAGTTCACGTAAATTTGTTTAAACTTTTGTATAACCATTCTATAAATTGAGCTGAAAATCGAAATATAAAAATTAGTTAAAAACTGAAGAAAAAATAATCCGTTTGAGCTGAAACTTGAGAAGTTTTAAGTTTACCATCATACCTGAATATCATCTGATGAATATATTACGTGCAGTTTTTCATTTAATTTTTGAATTCATGTGGCCTTAGGTTTTTTATTCAGACAAATTTATAGTTTAGACTTAAAGAAGAGAAAAGTATCCTAATTAAATTAAAATTAATGTGTTTTTTCTTGAAAATTAATTATCAATGTTCTGGAAAGTTAAAACAAAACACTAATTTTTCTGCATTCGGCTTCGGAAATACTTAATTAAGTTAAATTTTTTAAGAAATCGGTTTGGAATGCTAAACAATTAACAAATGTGGTAATCATGTCTTACTTTTTCTTGTAAGTTTGACCTTTTTTTCTAGTAAAATTGGGGATATAGGTTGGTTTGTTTCTTATAGTAACTACTAAGTGGGTGTTTGAGTGGGATTATTTGCTTGCGAATAAGTTTAAGAGTTCATTTTGAAATAATAAATTTTATTTATGCTCACAAAAACTCTTTTTAACTTAATTTTATTTAAAAAAATAGTTTTTAGGAGTATTGAAATTGTTTTTTTTTTTAAATTAACACCAAAGTTTTGTCTTTTTTTAATTTTTCAAAATTATTTGTATTCAAAATAAACTAATTTTTTCGAAATAATTTCCTTAATTTTTTTAAAAAATAATTTTAAGGAGCATTGCAATTGTTTTTTTTTTAAATTAAAACACCAAATTTTTGTTTTTTTTTAATTTTTTAAAAATACAAACTATTTTTTTTCGGAAAAAAATGTACTTCATTTTTTTTGAAAATATTTTGTAGGTGTATTTCAATGGATTTTCAAAATTGGTTAGCCAAATTAACTTTTTTTTTTAATTTTTGAAAAATTGTCTGCTGATGAAAACAAATTTTTTACAAAAAAAACATTGGTTTTTTCAAATCTTGCTAAATTGGCTATATGTATTCCTATTTTCATTTCAATTTTTTTTTCAGTCTCAATAGCTACATACATACATAAATAGGTACCTACTTAAAAAAAATTATTTTTTTAAATTTTTGTCTCAATTGTATAATTAGTCAAGAAAGGTACCTTTTTTACCCATAAATAGGTAGATACCTAGGTTGTATTTTTTTTCCAAAAAGAAAGCTAGGTAGGTTGTAGGTACCTATAAGGTATTTGATTTGGTTTGAAAAATAATTTTTAATAGGTGGGTGGTTGGTTAATATTTAAAATTTACGTACATACCTACCTACCTACCAAATACATTCATATATATGTATGTAGGTTAGGTACCTATCTACATTTCTTTCAAATGTTTAAAAATTAAATGTTTTAATAGGTACCACCCTGTGCATAGACACCCACCCACCCACCTACATCCCTACATTGATATTTATATATGTATGAAGGTATATACCTATACCTTCATACCTACCTAAACTTTAAAAAACAAATTATACCTACCTACCGAATACCTACATAATTATTATTAATTTTGTTATTCAAAATTCCAATTACCTATCTTCTTTTTGAATAACAAACAATAAAATACCTACTGTGAAAAAAGCCTACCAAAAATCTATTAAATATATGTAGCTATACCTATGTACCTACTATACTTGAAAATTGGGTATACCTACCTATGCACCATAATTCAAAATGTAGCAACGTTGTATTCCACTAAGCTATAGTGAAATTTAACAACGTTGCTTTGAAAATCAACGAAAATCAAAACTGAAAATTAAAAACCAAATTCAAATTGTGCTGAAAAATAAAATCATAAAGTAATTATATATAAACATATGCCTATAGCCTGGCAATAGGAAACAAATTAATTCTTATACATTCAAATACCTACCTACTCAAGTTTTCCTTGTAAAAAATATTAAACGATAGAATACCTACATACATATGTAAGCATATAGCGATTTTTCTCCTATATTCTGGTCGTTGTCATTGCAAAAATGTCTGATTTAGTTACCTCCTTTACTCCCCTTATTGTTGTCAGAACAATGAAATACAACCCTCTCCTTCTATTTTTTTCTTTTAATTCTTACTTTTTCCTTCTGTCTCAAGTCTCCACTGCCAACTAATCGACGAGCCCAGCGCCGCGTAACGGCCACATATAAAGAAGAAAAAATCAGTCTCGTGGTAGTACTATAGGTTCTATATACAAAGCTTTAGCTCAAATTACAGTGGACGCACCGACGCACAGACGCACATACCGACGGACGGCAAGACGAAACCCACTTTTTCGGACTTCTCGATTATCGTAGTGTTAGTTTTGATTATAACCTCGAAGTTTTCTTTTTACACGAAACCAATACCATATTGCCCTATAGAGCAAGTAAAAAGTGTATAGGTAGAAAACCATTTTCGGGGTTTAAAGCACCAATTTGATGAACAGCACAAAAAAGGAGGGGATAGTTAAAGGCGTTTATCTCCAGACAATTCAAATTGTGATGCGCTCTTTCTTATAAAAATTGGCAGCACAAACAAAATATCAGCACATATTTGTGGATAATAATTAATATATGGGGAAATTGGGCTCCGGACCCGATAGTTATCTGGGATATTCGCAAAAAATGTATGCCATCTAAAAGTTGAGTAATTGTTCAGAAAAGTTCAATTGGTTTCGGAATTACAGAATGAGATCATTTTTGAATGACATCAGCAATGTTTAGCACCTAATTTGTGGGTTATTCGCAAAAAAATAATAAAAACTGAAAGGTTCATCAAGGACCTCATAAAAGGTCAAATAGTTTTAGTAATTGCTCAGCCATAGGTATCTTTAAATGAATTTTTAAAGACTTTTCCAAGGTTTCACATTTGTGGGATATTCACCTAGTATCAGAAATTATTCAGCAATCTATACGAATTTGAAATAATATTAAAAAATTCATTGAAAAATACCTGTGGCTGACCAATTTCTGAAACCAGTGGACATTTTTTGACAAATTACTGATCTCTTACATATGTAGATGGCGAATATCCCACATGTGTGCGTGCTAAGATCCCAGAGCCTTGGATTGCGCTTCGTCGAAAACAACCCGGGGTGAACGTATGAATTGATAGTTATATAATAGGTATACCTACCTAAGGGCGCTTCCAATAAAGACTTCCGAACTTTGACAGTTGATAGCGGCCATATTGTTGAAGCTATATCTGCATAGCATTCAACAACACGTGGAAATGATAAAATTGTTTAATCGAAAAGGGTGTTCTGTTCAGGCAACGTTCCCCGCAGTCACCATAATCTTCCTACCGCGAGGACTATTCGCAGAGTGGTGGATAAATTTGAGTCTATTGGTTCAGTAAACGATCAACCAACACCGGTACGCAGACAAAACGAAAAATCTGCCGAAAACATCGCCGCTGTCCGTGCGAGTGCGCCGGTGCAATCCGAGGCAGTCGATTTCACGTCGCTCACAGGAACTCGGCTTTTCGCTGACCACAACTTGGCGAATTTTGCGTCGTGACTTGGGCCTGCACCCGCACAAAATAACCTAATTTTCATCGAAAAATCATCTTCAGCGATGAGGCCAAACAAAATTGTTGAATTTGGTACGATATACCAATCCACATGAGATACAAGAGCGTCTTAATGCATATCGAAAAAGTCACTGTTTGGTGTGGATTTGGGGCTAGTCCATATTTATTTGAGAACGACGTTGGACAGGCCATCACCGCCAACGTCAACGGCAAGCGCTATAGATCGGTGATTGTCAACTTCTTTTCGCCTGAATTGAATGATATGGACAACAGCAACATGTGGTTGAAACAGGACGGCGCTACGTGCCACACAGCTCACGCGACATTGGAAATTCAGCACAAGCGATTCGAGGGCATGGTCATCCCACGTGAAGGTTATGTGAACTGGTCACCGAGATCGTGCAATTTGACCCCGTTAGACTTTATCTTGTGGGGTTTTCTGAAGTCCTTGATCTATGCGAATAAGCCACAGCGGGCCTCAAAGCTAACCTAACCCATGCCATCGGTCAAATTCAGACTGAATAATGCGCCAGAGTGATGGAAAATTGGAAATTTCGGATGCGCGAAATCCAGAGAAGCCGCGGAGGACATTTGAAAAAAAAAACAATATTTTCACCAATTTTAATTTTATGCACTTCAGCTTGTAGATGTTTGTAAGTTATAACATGCCATGTTAAATCCTGTTGTTTTATGTTGATTTTATTTGTTCATTCGTTCTGTGAAACATTAACCCCTTTTTATTTGGTACAAACCAACAAGTTTTGATAAACTTAAACTATTCATGATTCAGTCACTTAGGTAATTTTCTCTTTAGAAAGTTTTTTTGTGTGTGTGTGTGTGTTTTTTTTTTCTAAGCACGTTCAACTCCCTTTACTCACGTTCCATACACATTTGCAGTATCTTTTCCATGAAAAAGAGTATTATTCTTATGAACTCATAAAATTCAACACAAGTGAAACGATATGTATAGTTCCAGCAATGTTTCTTATGCTCCATGTTCCAAAAACAGATGAAACACAAAGTCTATCCATACATATCACATACATATATATTGAATGCCATATAAAGTAAAATTAATTCAATATTCCATGGGATTTTGTAGCATTTCCAAACAAAACACCAAGTAGAAGAAAAAAGAAAAAAAAAAAATAATCATCTCGGCACGTACTTTGCGCTCCATCAACCACGTTTGCCTTAAAATAAGACACAATACCCAAACGAAACGAAATGGTCCAATAAGTCGGGGTAGTAGTACGTAATATACCTAATATCAGCAAAAAGGATGCGAACAAAAACATCGCCGACATAAATGCGCGTCTGTAAAACGTATTTTCAATTTTCGTTATTTTCCTTAATTTTTGTTTTCCCTTTCTTCAACTTCTTACATATTTTTTTTTTTTTGTTTTATACTAGAACGCACATGATGATCTAATTGAAAAAGAAAACAAAGAAACAAATAAATGGACTCAAAATCAATATATATGTAGGTAGTATGTATCCCTATAAGTCCTGAAATATTTTAACCTCTCCAGGGAATGCTAAAGTGCACACACCATCACATCAGACACACTCTGGTTATGATGCTCTTAGATAAGAAAAGATCTACACCAAACCATCAAGTAACAACAAGAGTACATCGTACACTAAAACCAAACCAACTGACTTAAGTGGGATGAAAAGAAGATATGCGGATAAAAAGGACATAAAAGTTGAATAATTTATCAAATAAGTCGGTGAAATCTAAATTTATTACGGTTCTTCGTAATAACTCTCCCCCAATGTTGCGCTGAAGTGTATGAGTGTGATTTTTGTTTGTGTGTTTCTCAATTCTGCTTGAATTCCATTATTATCCTTGATCGAAGGGAAGGGAAGGGAAGAGAAAAGAAAGAAAATAATAATCAAAATCGAAATGAGAAAATTCCAAGTCCGCCATGCAAGGCATAGTCAATAATTTCACATTAAGTCAATCCCCCTCGCATATACGCTTATAGTCCCCCAAAAGTAAAAATAAAGGATATTATGGCAGAACATCATACATGTAGGTACATCCTAAATAAGCAAGGAAGGGATATGTGTGATGGTGCAATATAATATTCTAAATGAATGCAAATAAATGCGCATGTATATTGTCTGATTTTCAAGAAAAAAAAAAAAAAAAAAAGATGATAAAAAACTCAATATCCTTCTTCATATAAGGACATTGCTATTATTGGGTTTGTAGATATGTATGAGCGAGGAATTGCATATTCGATGGTGGCGGTTGTTGGTGGCATTTGTTAAAAATCAGCATGTGAATGGTTTGAGACTAACAAACAGCTAACAAACAGTTGGATGATTAATTCAATTTATGTTATTTCAGGAAACATGCTGAATTCTTGGCCAATATTAGGTAGGTACTAGGTATAGCAAAGGATTTCCTCTTAAAATTGGCACGACATTTAAAATTGTTCGTACATCAGGTGTGTGCTTGTATCCAATGTGAATAAATAAATAATGCCAAAACATATACATATCTAGTGGTGTACCTATACAAAAAAATAAAATTAAAAATACAAGGTCAAATGCCTGCCGCTTAGATTTGAAATTCTTCGAGAATGAAGAATTATTATCGTTTTCCATGGAGGAACACTTAGGTATACCTAAGTAAGAGCAAAAGTTCATTGCGTGTTTGTCCTCTCTGCATATTCGTGTCAAATGAAAATAATAAGGAACATGTTATAGTTTACCAGCATATGGATGATAAAAGTTTTTGCATCTTTTTTTTTTTTTTTTTTAACTTTAAAATCCTGGACTGCATGCGACCAATATTCGCATGAACGTTGGAATTTCTAAATGGAACACAAGTTTACGAGAAGGTTAAAAATAGATGCATTAGTGAGTTAATTGTTGTTGGTGTGGTTTTTTTTTTTTTTTTGACAGGATTCTTCTCTTTTTGTTGAACCTGACTCTAACGGAAAAAGCCATTTAGTCCAACTTTAGGTATTAATCGATTCAACCATCGAACAACATTACCGTAGAACATGCGAGAAGTTGTGGTTTTATTTTGAACATGTGTAACTATACCATTGGCTTTGGCAAGCACATCAGTAAAATAATTTAGTTTGAGTTGGTCCTATATCATAGCAAATCGTAACAGTGGGGGCTTGGATTTTTCAGAAATATGTGCAGGTACAGTATTTTTAATTTAGCCTGAAATTGGTCTTTTTTTTGATCTAAAATGCGAAGGTTGAGACAGTTATTAGGTTAGTTTTTATAAACTTTGGTTACCAAGAATGTGGAGGCAACTTTCGTTTCAATTTTAATCAGCAAAATTAAGTAATGACATATTTATAAAGAAAATTTTGAAGAAATCAAAAGTAAAGTGTGTTTTTTTTTTAGACGCGTGGTTTTCAAGAAGAAATTTAGCTTTATTATAAAGATAAGGGTTTGCCATTATGTTTTAAAAATGAGTTCGGGCAATTGGCGGCCGTGGCTGGCTCGAATAAATTCCATCCGAGAGGCCAGATTTTCGACCACTTTTTGCAGCGATTGGGGATGTATGTCAGCAATAACGGGCCGAATATTCTCTTCCAATGCGTCAATCGTCTCGGGCTTATCTGCGTAGACAAGCCCACAAAAAGTAGTCCAGCTATGTTAAATCGCACGATCGTGGAGGCCACGCCACAGGCTTACGACGCGAGATAATGCGCTCACCTTCAATAAATTGATTGTTTCGTTAGCTGTGTGTCATTTATCGCCGTCTTGTTGGAACCAAAGGTCGTCCACATCAACATCCTCCAATTCAGACACGAAAAAGTCATTAATCATGGCTCTATAGCGTTCCCCATTGACCGTTACATTATGGCCAGCTTCATTTTTGAAGAAATATGGACCAATAATTCCCTCTGCCCATAGTGCACACCAAACAGTGACTTTTTGAGGATGTAACGGCGTCTCAACAATTTCTTGTGAATTATGATCACTCCAAATACGACAATTTTGCTTATTAACGTACCCATTCAAAAAAAAATGAGCTTCATCGAATATTGAACGCAGCGCGCGATGCGTCGGGGGAACCGAACCATTATTTTGGTAATAAACTTGCACGATTTGCAAACGTTGTTCAGGAGTAAGTTTATTCATTATGAAATGGCGAACCGAACTGAGCATAAACCAAGTGACAGCTGTCAAAAAGACCAACTCCGAAAAAAGTACTGCCAGATTGAAAACCACACGTCTAAAAAAAAAACACCCTTTAGTTCATTCCGAAACAGCAGTTGAATTCTAAGTGGCGGGCTTTCGGATTATGTCGGGCTTCTCAGGCTCTCAACGAGTGTAATAAAGCCAATATGTAAAATAGAAATAAATTATCTTGGTATAGGAAACTGTTTAAATTCTTCTCCATGGTTGGCGCGCAGGGGGAAGGGGCGACAGGAGTTAGTTCATCTGTCTGTCCCACTTTTAGGACCTAGGTCTAATATGACTGCCTTGGGGAACTCGATGAAGTTTATAGTGTAAGAGATGAAATTTTTCAATTTGACATATCGGGTCCTGTTTTTCAAGTAGGATGCTATCTAACTCAACATCCAGTTTGGAAATCCATAACAGTTTAGTTTAAACAGAAGTATTTTATGGCAAACTCTATCAAACGCTTTACTTAAGTCACCATAGAATAGATCAGTTTTAAGGCATTCGGTTCGGTAAAAAACCATGTTGTTCTTGTAAGTTTGTACAAGGGCTTGTAAAACTTATTCAATGCGTCTTATTGGAAAAACTCAAGCTGTTTCTGAGAAACGTCTGATATTCTGCCAACAAAAGCCGGTGTCCCGCAAGGATCAATTTTGGGTCCTGTGTTGTTTACGATACAATCTACCATATAACCTTATATTTTGTGACATCATGACGTTTGTAGATAGGTATGTTTCCTGATGTGGTTCAAAAATATTATAGCTACCCCTTTGGTAGGGATGATTGAAGACCCCATAGTTCAAGTGAGCATAAATCTGATTAAGATTTTTTATATTCTGAAGGCATTAAATCGATTGCAGTTCAATGCCAAAAAATGCCAAAACATCTATACCTAGGCATTAAGACCTCCTGTCTACTAGGGCTAATTTAGGTAAATCAATGGTGGAGTATGTTAAAACCGTGATTATGCATCTATCCCTATTCATCTTTTTCTTTTATTCCAATATCTTGCGAAATCACCAAATTTTGACGGATTGTCTTTTCCTCTTTCAGAAAAAAAAGATACCACCATTAGCTTTTGGCATGTTTTTAATTGTTTAGTGGTTGCAAAAAATTGTTATGATTGCAGGAAATATGCTAACAACATTTCTTATGAATTATTTTTGTCGGTTTTTGATAGATTAAGGACAATCAGCTCGAAAAATACGCTACGTACCTTTCTGTATATAAATACTATGCATGAAGGTATAGAAATGCCTAGAAAAGTCGTTCTCATAAATCAAAAATTCTGAAACGATACTTTTTCTCCAATTATATCCGCATCCGCATGGTATGTCTTATGTCTACTTATTTTTTATATCCTCATAATAAGTCCCATCACATCTATCATTCGGAAATATTCGTATTGAAGTTTTTCCTCCTCCCCAAATATATCTACTGTGATTCTTCAAATATTCGATTCATCAAATTGTCAATATACCTTACATAAATATAGTTCAAGGAATAATAAGACCATAAATCTTCAAATTAATGAAATGGAACTTATGCCAATTTGCCTTTTTATTTCGTGTTTGGATTTCCTGTGATTTGGTTTCCATTTTTTTGCTGCTATTATACTGTGTTGCCCGTAGCCTTATTTGTGATGGATATAAGGCTATACCTACATACACCAAAAGAGATTCCTGAATTTGTATTTAATAAATATTTCCATAAATGCAATGTCTATACACATATACATAAGCAACCACTTGATACTTTGCCGGCGCCATTCTATCATCAGAGAGAGAATCCGTAACAAATTTTGTATTCTATATACAGCAAGTCACGCATTTGGTAACGCACTTCAAAAATAGCAAGCTATATAGAGTCTCTTAATGCCGCAGCGCCGCATTGCGTCTTCGCCCTCGATCCATCGCCCGCAAAAACCTCAATCATCTATACACACTCCATTTGAGCTTATAATATTACCATAAGAAAACCATTGAGTTCCAAAGCAAAAACCAAATGCCAACAACCCTCCTCTCACCACCCCCCCCCCCTCCTTTCTCTTTACACAACATTTCAAACATTATGGCTTCGCTGCTATAGTCATCTTCATCTACGTCAACCCTTTACAATAACTATTTCGTCGAGTATCTGGGATAGTGGATATCATCAGATACGAAAAAAAAACTGCAATTTAACCGAAAGGTCATTAACATTACGAACGTACTTTCCTGGTGATGTAGAGCGCTCTTGCACCCTTGCGCCATCGCAATCGCACTATACTCTATAGGCACACCATTTACAACTTAGACATACTATAGTTGGAAACAGACGCGGGCAATTGGACACTAATTCTATTTCTTGAATGCTCTGCCGCTCCAAAGACCAGCAAATCTGTGTTCGGTTCCCCAACTATAAATGGCAGGTTGTTCTGTCTGAAAATGGAGAGCAGAGCAGAATCCGGGCGCAAGAAATCGTGCGGAAAACATTCTTAGTAAGGCTGTTGGTATGCCAGCCACGGTGCTCAACTGCGATGAGCGGCAAAACGGCAGCGGCGCGCGGTGGCACTGCCTGCAGCAAATCACACTTCAATCGCATAGTGAAATAGTTGGTTAACTTTGTTTTTTTTGTTCTTTCACCAGAGAGCCGTACAGTGGGACTCGAAACCAATAAATTTGTTTTGAAAAGTATTAGAATTTAGCAAAACAAAAGGTTCGTTCTCGAAATGTGAATTTGTGTCAATTTTCATGAATGTCAGGCAAAACTTTCAGTCCTATTGTACTTTTTCTAAGAATATAGCTCTCGCTCTTATTCCAAGAAAGAAATGTTTGTGGACAGGCGGAGAAATATCAGTTCTGAAGAACATCAGGGCGATGCTGCTTGTGTTGGCGCAAGAGTTTCGAACTATTTCTTCAAAAACGGTGTTCAAGAAGTAGCATGACAGTTCTTCGACTTATTTGAGACCTTTTATTATTAAGTGATGTCTTTTCTGACCTTGATGGGACCGGATTTACATAAATTGGTTAACTCATATAACAAGGTCCGTTCCTTTATATTTTGCCAGTGGGTAAATTCACAACCTCTGTCATCTTTGAAAGAAAGTCGAGGAAAAAATTACAAAAATATAACCAAATTTGAGTTGAAAATTGCGCATAGAAAGTAATTTAAGTGCAAATAATGTCGAAAATATCGGTTTTTCACATATAAATTTTAAAGGGTAAACGGTATCAAGAAGAACTTCATGCAGAAATTATAGATCATGCAATTGTATACAAAAAAGGTCTGGCAACTTTTCTGCATCCGACTGATCGTTTAGAAGATATCGCCATTTGAGAAAATAATTACTTGTTATCAACACGAATTTTCAAACAAGTATTGTTCGCAGATTGGCCTTTTTTGAAATTTTTCTTGGGATATCTTTTTTGGTAAATTTTTCTTGGGATATCATTAAAATTTTGACAGTATGTGAATTTATAGCCAAAAATAAAAAAAAACGGGCCTTATTCCAAGAGCAAACCAATATCCATATCAAAGTCGAAAAAAAACCTCACCGATAGCCTTGATGATAAAAGAGGTTGTAATGAAAACAAATCGAAGACAGTTCGGCAAATTTTAATAGCATGCTCCCGCCGATGCTATACCTAGACGTAATGGGAAGAATACAGTAGGTTAGGTTAAGGTGGCTGCCAAGCAGGAAGCTTGACACACTTAGACCATATTTGGATCATTGTGCTACCACAAAAATCCACTTGGAGCTCCTTACGAAGCGTGTGAGATTAATGACGTCAACATTTACCAGATCACTAGGATCATTGTAGTAGTATACTCTCCGAGATGGAGTTTAGGTCGTTGGGATAGAGCAGGACAAGTGCAGAGGAGGTAAGGAATCGATTCTTCCTCTTCCTCATACATAAAGCTTCTGCAGACATCATTTGAGAATACTCCAAGCTTCGTTGCGTGCTTGGCTATCAAGCAGTACCCGGTAATGACACCTATAACGGAGCCGATATGCCGTCTGCTTAGAGATATTAAATTCTTCGAGCGCTTCAAGTTTAGCTTTGGCCATGTCTGTTTTGGCTCTACACAGCTGGTGATGTTGTTCTACCTGAGGTTTGTTTTCTCTATGACATCTTGCTTCAGCATAAGTTTACACGTAGCAATTGGTATACCTATATTTGACCTATTTCGTAAAATAGGTAGTATTGTTCCATTTCTGGCGAGTTCGTCAGTCCAGTAGGTTGCTGGTATTTTTTTTTTTAATATTGAGACATGAGCTGAGGTTTAACGTAAAGTAAAAGCAAAAGCAAGTAAACCTCAATACCGAAGCAACGCGCGACGTCTTCGACAGAACGGTGGCCCATCTGTTGGTTTCTTTTTTAAAAATGATTTTTTCAAATTACTACCTCCGCTTGCTTGGCAGTAGACCATCCTATCAACTCAATTTTACAATACAATTTTCGAAAACTTTTTAACGAATAGCTTCACTGATCTTGTTCGTAAGTGCCTGAAACATCTGTGAATTATTCGCACAACATCTGATCTTCAATGCCACCCAACAAAATCTCCAACGAAATTAAACTTCAGTACCGACGCAGCCAAGCAACATCACTAAAACGACTGGTTAGACGAGTTAACTCATCAAATTTGTTGAGTTAACTCAGGATTAACTAAACAGATGCTTTTATTGTTTTTTGTAGGTTAATTTATTTCTGGTTTAACTCATCATTGAAAAAAATGGGCCTTAATGTCCATTAAATCGATTATGTTTCGTAGCTCCATCTTGCTAGAACCATTGCTCGGCCAAGTCCACAACGACGACTTCAATTTCTGGTCACACAAAAATCGGCTAACATGTCTCATTGACTTTAACGATTCTTCCATTATGGTCTTGCAATAAAAAAAAGGCCAATAATGCAGCCTCTCTAAAAACCTCACCAACTGAAATATTCTCCGTTCAGCGCACAAACTTGGATACAGCAGCTGAAGTAAGTGCGTTATATGTATTCAAAATTCGAACTGTTTTTCGCTATCCCAGTATTCACTTTGGAAGTAATTTTTCAATGTTTTCGAACGTTTTGCAAACGTTAACCGATCCATTTTTTCAATTTTTCGAGAGCATAAGAGCTGTCAGTGTCAAAATGACATAATGATTCAAAAAGAAACCCAGGTGTGGCTCACCCTTTAAAACTCTCAAACAATTCAAAAAGCGAGTGGTTATTGTCTGCAGAAATGATACCTTCTTTATTTTAAGCCGAATCCAAACGACTAAAATGCGAGAGGCACATTGATTGAAGGTGAAATAGGCTATATTCTCAGATCTTCGGCTTGATAGTCTTACGCCCGACGTACTAAAAATTACGCGACGTGACAATATAGAGGAAACTAAAGGTTTTCCAATAAGAGGTGTTATTTTGAATAGCCCGCTATTTCGGTAGCTGTCACTTTTGAAGCTGTCATTTTTTGACATTTGACAAGTAGAAACTACGCCATTAATAAAAATGGAACGATACACGCTTCAACAACGCATTGAAATTATTAAAATTCACTATAAAAATGGTGAAAATTTGGCAGAGACGGTTCGTAAAACTAAAACATTTTTGGGTCGTCGTGAAGCACCTTGTCAGACCGCAATACAGAAATTGGTGGACAAATTCGAGCTGTTGGGACAAGTTAGTGATGTGAAGAATAAAACCCGTGCACGTCGCTCAAGAACAACTGAGAATATTGCTGTTGTAGCCCAAAGTGTTGAAGAAAACCCAGGTTTGTCCATTCCTCGTCGTTGTTTGGAATTAGGCATTCCGCAAACGTCATTACACCGTATTTTGCATAAAGACTTGGGTCTTAAGGCTTATAAAGTTCAGTTAACACAAGAACTCAAGCCGGCTGATCATCAACAATGTCGTGTCTTTGCTGATTGGGTCATTGAAATGCATGAAAATGATCCGGAATTTCATCGAAAAATCATCTTGACTGATGAGGCCCATTTCCACCTCGGAGGCTACGTCAACAAGCAAAACTATCGCATCTGGGGCTCGGAAAACCCAATAGTTATTGTTGAAAAGCCTCTCCATCCTCAACGCGTGACTGTTTGGTGCGGTTTATGGTCCGGCGGGGTCATTGGACCTTACTTTTTCGAAAATGAGGCTGGAGCAACAGTTACGGTCAATGGATTGCGCTATAGAGAGATGATTAATGATTTTTTATGGCCGGAATTGGATGGTATTGATCTGGACAACGTTTACTTTCAACAAGACGGCGCTACGTGCCACACAAGCAATGAAACCATCGATCTTTTACGGGAAAAGTTTCCGGACCGTGTTATCTCTCGAAGAGGTGATCACAATTGGCCACCGAGGTCTTGTGATTTAACACCTTGCGACTTCTTCCTTTGGGGCCACGTGAAAGATAAGGTCTACGCCAACAGCCCAGCGTCGATTCAAGACCTCAAAGATGGAATTCGTGAGGCTATCGAGGACATAGGGCAGCCACTTTGCGATTTGGTTATTGAAAATTTCATGAAAAGGATATGGTCCTGTAAGCGTGGTCGTGGCGGCCATTTGGCTGATGTTGTGTTCCATTATTAACGGCATACCTTCCTCTACATCCGATCATTTATCTCAAAAAATGCCATTTTTCTTTGAATATCAAAATAACACCTCTTATTGGAAAACCCTTTTACTAGCGCCCTTTAAAAATTGAAGGACTTAATTCAATACTCTTATAACTTCGTCCTAATTAATAAAAATACAAAAACTATTTAGCCCCCCTAGGGTTACCAGATTGAAAATAACGAAAAGTGGATATCGTGAGTTTTCTAGGGGGGACAAGTGTTCAAAAATTGTGACAGAACATGTTTTCGAAAAACATAACACCAGAGTAAAAAAAAAAGTAAAGTGAGATGTAGTTCATTAAGTGGATGCGTTCACTTTGAAATGATTTTGAACTGCATATGAATGCGTTCACAGAGAATCCTATTATACAAATTTTTAATAAAATATTTTTACAGTTTTCAATTGCATGTTTTCTATTTTTGAATTTTTACTTAATAAGGGGGACGAGGGTTTGTATTGGGGGGACAAACGGTATTTTGCTATGTAAAAAGGGGACTGTCCCCCCTAAAGGTGGACGTCTGGTAACACTAAGCACCTCCATCCTTTTTCCCTCCTGATGATTAATTTATTTATTTTTTAAGTAACAAATAAAAAAAAAAAATTCTTTTACATAATTGCGAACTTTCACCCACTGTACGCAATGAGATCCTTCTAAATGGTTAAAAGTAAATACAATCAGGATGGGGAATAAATACCCTTGCTTCATGACACAAAAAAAAACTGTCTATACACAATCCTTGTTGAGGAATCATGCAGACTAGACGAGACGACTTTATCGGTGCAGCTCTGGTAATAGCAAAAAGTATCTATCGACAACTGTGGCAATGGCAAAATGGCAACAACTACGAAATTCACAAATGCATTTCTTTGTCCCGATTTAGTAGTGTCTATGGCTTTTGTTTTCTAATCCCTTTTTGTTGGTTGAACACTGACGTTTGTGTTATTTTTTTTTTTTTTTTTAAGCTGAATACATAGTAGAAGAATAATATAAGGATGAAGTAACATTAAAGAGGATTCTCTCTAAAGTTGCTAGCGGAACGGAAACGATGTTATGAGGAGAGCAATTTTAAAGGGATACATACATATAGATATCCTTTTTGTCTAATAGTACGGCACGGCGCACAAACACTTTAAAGTGATGTTTTTTTTTTTTTTTTTGAATCCTTTAGTCTATTATGGGAAAAATACTTAAAGTTCTGTCAATTTGTAAGCTTTAAGTTGAATAAGACTATTGGGGGACTAGACTCGCAGCTTAATTCGGAAATTGGCGGTGGTGGTGGTGGTTGTTGGAAAAGTTTTCTTTTCGGTTTTTATCTGTGACATTTGGTGCAAAATGTAATCAGGAAGGACAAACTTTTTAAGCTTTAAATACAAAAAAAAAATAGGATATGAGTTAGCAGGCTGTGACTTTCATATGGAATTAATTTGCTTCGGTATACATTTTGATAGTTTCGAAGAATAAAACTAATGACCATGGGAAGTGGCTATTATTTTATATCATTTTTGACAAGAGATAGAGCCATCAGTTTTGGTATTAGATTTAGAATTCATATCGTAGACCAAAGGGTGTCTAGTCTGATGGTGGTTAAGTTGATATTAGTTTCTAAAATTCCAATGGAATATATAAAAAAAAAACTAAAGTGAGGCTTTATGTTTTATAATGAAATTATTTACTGAAGGATAAATATTTTTTTTTTTTAGTTAGGCTTTGTTGCTTACAGAACTACAATGAAATATTTAAAACTGTTAAGAACTTTTATAGGAAATATATGCAACAAGAATTTAAGTAATAATTTTGGATTTACCGAAATTTGAAATACAGAATTTGGGCAACCAAATGACAAATTTTGAGGATGTTTTGTAGGTTAAAAGCCTTATTGGTTTACTGTTGGGTTGTAACTTTTGCGACAACTTAACAATATCGTAACATTTTCATTCATTGTATAGCAGTTTTTTGTGTCTAAAGGGTGTTTTTTTAGAAGAAGAAATAAAACGCATATAATTTAATGTCATGGCCAAGAATTTAGCTTTATTATAAGGATAAATGTTTGCCATTATGTTTTAAAAATGATTTCGGGCAAGTGGCCGCCGCGGCTAGCTGTAATGAATTCCAGTCGAGAGGCCCAATTTTCTACCACTTTTTGAAGCAATTGGGGCCGTATGTCAGCAATAACGCGCCGAATATTCTCTTCCAAGGCGTCAATCGTCTCGGGCTTATCTGTGTAAACAAGCGACTTCACATAACCTAACAAAAAGTAGTCCAGTGGTGTTAAATCGCACGATCTTGGAGGCCACGCCACAGGCTTACGACGTGAGATAATGCGCTCACCAAAAGTTTCCTTCAATAAATTGATTGTTTCGTTAGCTGTATGTCATTTACCGCCGTCTTGTTGGAACCAAAGGTCATCCACATCAACATCCTCCAATTCAGGCACGAAAAAGTCATAAATCATGGCTGTATAGCGTTCCTCATTGAGTTTAACAATATGGCCGGCATCATTTTTGAAGAAATATGGACCAATGATTCCCTCTGCCCATAGAGCACCCCAAACAGTGACTTTTTGAGGATGTAACGGCGGCATCTCAACAATGGCTTGTGGATTATGATCACTATCAAAATACGACAATTTTGCTTATTAACGTAGGTACCCATTAAACCATCTTTATCGCTGAACAAAATTTCCTTGCGATGCGTCGCGCGAACCCAACCATTATTTTGGTATTAAACTTGCACGATTTGCAAACGTTGTTCAGAAGTAAGTTTATTCTAAATCAAGTGACAGCTGTCAAAAAGACTAATTCCGAAAAAAGTATTGCCAGATTGAAAACCACACGTCTAAAAAAAAAAAAAAACACCCTGTATTATCAATCACGTATGCAAAACCTACGATTGTATATGATGGTATACGATATATTCTTTGTCTTCTTGCACAAATTCATAAAAGCTCTACAACGGTGGGGTTTCTAGCAAAAAAATTCTAAAGTGGGATCTTTGTGTTTTTTGATGCATGAATTTAACATAAAGCAATAAAAATTATTTTATAACAAAATATTCCTTCTGTTATAAATAAATATGATGTATAGTACGGTTGGTATTTACACTTGAAAAATCCCAACAAGTCGTTGAATAGACACGGAAGAACATACAGACACCAAGTTCGCATTCAAATGACAATAGAATATAAAAGGAATGGATGAAATGTATATTTCGTCCTTGAAAATATATTCACTTAAAAGAATTCTTCCATTTTCTCCCGACAATATATAACTCAAAACTAAAAATTGAATTTTGTTCTACACTCGTATACAGTAGAGGTAAAATCCATTTCAATGAAGACTTTGACATGATATGATGTACAAGTACCTATACCTACATCTACTTTTGCATATTTATATATATTTTGTTCACCTACTTATTCAATCATTGTTATGCTTATATTGGAGGAAATTTACATTCTCCTTTATGTGGGATGACAACATTTAAAAAACAAAATAAAAATAACTCACCTTTACATTGAATAGAAGTTTTTGTGCCCAAATTAATTTTCACAAATGTATGATGAATACAATAAAACAGTATTTTTATTAAAAAAAAAAAAAACCTTTTATCTAGTTGGTTACCTGAAAATAAAAGGAAAAAAAAAACATTAAAATATTAATATAATTTACAGAAATGGGACTATAGGGTTAGTTTTCAAAAAAAAAAATAAAATATGTTTGACATTTAGAGACTTTGAAAGCTGTGTGATTGCCAGGGTTTGTCTAGGAAAAGAAATCGTTTGAACACCCTCCCTTAAAAAAATATATTAAGGACCAGTTTCACAGTCAGAAAAATAGCACTTAAGTGGGCAATGTGAAAGATTAATGCGCAATATCACAGTGCACACTTACCTGAATAAGTCGTACTTAAGTCTCAAATGATGGTGACTTAAGATCCACTTACGCTGGCTATGAAACATAGCCTAAAGTCTTAATATGGTAAACTTAAGTGCCACTTATTCCGGCAAGGGCCAGTTTCACAGTCGACACTAACCGGAATAAGTGCCACTTAAGTTTCAAATATGAGGAATTTAAGCTAAATTTTATAGCTAGCGTAAGTGGAACTTAAGTCACCAACATCGGAGACTTAAGTGCAACTTATTCAGGTAACAGTGCGCTGTGATATTCGGAATTAATCTTTCACATTCCCCACTTAAGTGTCACTTTTCTGACTGTGAAACTGGCCCTAAGTGTCGAATGTCAAACTGGCCCTAAGCTTTCTATAACAACACCCTTACGTCCAACCTTAGTAATAATAACTATAACTATTTGCCTGTAAGATCTAAGGTCTTTAAAATGCAATCTGAATTGCACGGCATTAGTAAGAAGGAATAGAAAGAACTTTTCCTGGTACCCTTAATTCAAAAATATGTATTCAAAATTTTGTTTTGGCCCCTAAATGATAACTTAGAACAATGGGGTTAAGTGGGTACGTTTGTCCAGTTTTTTATGATTGTCCAGACAAAAAAAAAAAAAAATTATTTCACCCTTCTTTCAAAAAATATTTAACTTTTCAATTTTGTAGCACCCAACACCACAACTGGGTCGCACGATCAAGCTTTTATAATTTAAGTTGCTCAGAATTTAAAAGATTTTATATTATAAAATATTATACAATGTGATGCCCATAAGGTGTGACAGAAAGCTAGAGCGTGTAAGTTGGGTCAAGACAAGAAAAAAATAGGTACATATATACAAAATTTATTTTCATAAAAAAGAAGTCGTTTTGCTATTTTTAAGTATTTAATAATATATGCAATTAAGAACTTATTTTTTCATAACAAATTTTTTTGGAAATTTCTATGCAATATTATTTAGACTTTAAATCACTTTTTGTGTAATTTTTTTTTTATTGAAAATGAGTTAAGTCCTTAACGAGATCGAAAATTTAAAAAAAGGTACTTTAAATAACCGTTCATAACTATTCTTGTAGAATCGCATAAGTTACAATTTAAAAAAAAAAAATCTGATAGTTTTCGAGATATTTACGTAAAATTAAATTTATTATGACCCCAACCTGAAACTTTTCAGGAAATTCTGAAGACATAAAAATAAAGCTCTTCACCGAAATTCAGCTTTGTCGGAATTTTTTTTTTTCCAAACTTTGCCTTTTTGTCTACTTTTCTTGGGCGAATGGTAGTATTGAGTATTTCGGGACGCATCTCACACCTTATTTTGTTTTTATTCGTTTCCCTTAAATTTCCCCCTCCATTTTTACGCAAACATACATCCTTGATATCCGAGTGAGCTGATCTCTAAACTTTGTTCTAAATTGACCAAACCTAAATAGAAAGCCGCAAAATAGTTCGGGTAGCTAAGTTGGGCCAATTGAATCATAACTCCCCCCAGAACTGAATTATTCTTCCAAGTTTCAGAAAAAAAAAACTAAATCATAAAAACCCATAAGATTTACGTAAATTAATTTAATTCTGTTAAATATTTTAATGAACTCTCTCATGTATCGTCACGCATTCATAAAGGGTGTTTTTTGTTAGACGTGTGATTTTCAATCTGGCAATACTTTTTTCGGAGTTGGTCTTTTTGACAGGTGTCACATGATTTATGCTTAATTTAGTTTGCCATTTTATAATGAACGATATACGCCGATAAGCCCGAGACGATTGATGGCTTGGAAGAAAATATTCGACGCGTTATTTATAGAAATACGACCCCAATTGATGCAAAAAGTGGTAGAAAATTGGGCCTCTCGGCTGGAATTTATTTGAGCCACTTGTCCGAAATCATTTTTAAAACATAATGGCAAACCCTTTTCTTTAAACTAAAGCTAAATTCTTGGCCATAATATTAAACTATATGGTTTTATTTCTTCTTGAAAACCACACGTCTAAAAAAAAACACCCTTTATAAGATTGAATTCCAGATTGTATTGTTAAAGTGAAAGTCCGTTGACACTCTTCCAGTATTTATTTACTTTGTTCCAAATAATGACCCATCACACTTAATTGTTCATCCCAAAACCATAAAAACATATAGACAATCGATTTATATTACACAACCAAATTTGATTTAATTAGTGTGAAAATCAAACCTACTCTTTCTCTCTGTTTCGATTCAAAAATATTTCTACAACTTGAAATGTCAACAAAAAACAAATAGTAAATAAGATTATTTCCATCAATTTTACTAATTCAAATAATGAGATGAAAAATCTCGATTACATAAGTTAATTAGGCCACTTTACACTCTACGTCTATATACATTTGTCCTTAATCTACTGATAATGAAATTTGAAACCAACAACCATCACACCACATCAGCCTTTCCACCTTCTGTCTCATTATGGTGCTCATAAAAAATGAATTACAAATCCCAATCATTTAATTACATATTCAGAGATGTTGATAACCTTTGTCTTCCTATGTTCATATTAATTAAAGCGTGAAAATTAATTCAAAGCTGAAACTAAGAACAGATAATTTATATGAAAGAAGAAAAAAAAAAAAAAAACCCATCACCCATTCATTGATTCAATTACTCATTTTTGTTTAGTTTTGTTGCTTCTTTTTTTTTAACTTTATGTCTATGTCTCATTATAAAGCTAAATTACTCTGGTCCAACAATTAGAGCTGTTTTTGAACTTATCTGCTAAAGAGACACAACAGTGAAGTTAAGAAATTAGTGAACACACAAAAATGTTAAATTAGTGATTGATTAATTTAGAAAACGGCAGCCACACACATAAAAAATTATATTGATTTTTTGCGGTTTAGACAACAAAATTATTTCCCAAACTTTGTCCATACTTTTTGCAATTCACAATTTAAAATTTTTTCTATAAACCACAAGTCAAACATTACAGCACGAGAAGCGGTTGATTGGGTTTATAATTGAGGGTTGTATAGCAGCAGGGGTAATGTTCGATAGGGTGCAACGATCTACCCAAGGATTCAAGGTCAAAACAGAAGCCTGCCAAGATAAGAGTGGAAATGGGGTAGTGGATACACATTCGGATTAGCAAAGAGCACCCGTCATCCCATAGATAGTAATATAGCGTTGGCAACAACACAATAATAGAGAATTTTTGGATAGAATTATGTCATTTTGGCGTCAGAAAGTCAACCCGTTGAACATCCAACCCAAAAATAAGACATTTTCTTTAAAAAAAACGTTAAAATCCTGGGACTAATTGGAAGAGTTCACTAAATGTTGACCGTCACTGTAGCTAAATATTATTATAAATTTCATTACAAAAAAAGTCCGAAACAACAACAGCAATAGGAGACATATCTACATCTCGTAGATACATTGCATGTGTGGTAAACCAAGCCGAGCTGTCTCAAAATGATAAAACCAAGGCACAAAGTTGGGTGCAACGACTGAAGTTCGAGCAGATAAAATTGCACATGAGTCAAATATTCTACTGACGTACATACATACATATATACATACACATATTGTTTATTATAGACATTCTGATAACAGTGTATCTACATACATATATGTAGAATAGATACTCGGACAAAAGGGAATTGTTTGAGTGTACATTGTAATACTTTTATTTATATTAACAGGAACAAACAAATACAAAACACACAAAAACAAAAAAAAAACAAAACAAAGGGGAACAAAAATACTGAAATATTTGGTCTCAATAAATTGGGGTCAATTTATTTTTGTATTTATTGTCAGCTGCCAAACTTCGATACAAATAAAAATTACCCAGTTACCAACACATAATACTTATAGAGGTACAGTTAAACAGAATTATTTTCGTTCGTGATTTTTGTATGGTTGTTAAACAATAAGGATGTGTTAGGAATTGATAAAAAATAGGCTGTCATTTTTGGATTACGGACTTTCTCGTTTAGTTCATGTCAACATTTATATGAAATGTAAGAGTACCTAAAACCAAGCACCTCCACGTTATAGCTGGTGGATTAGGTCTTTGCATCTTAAATTGTATTTTCCATTTCAAAAATGTCTCAACGATATGGAAGTTAATGATGGTTCGGACAAAATACTAAAGTCTATCAAAAAGTCCGTACATGAGCATATATTTACCTACATCTATTGTATTTTGTGAAAACTGAGTTAACCTGATAAGAGACGGCTATTTCGTCTGTCTGCACAAGCAGTGGGGGATGCATTTAGTTCCACGAAATGAGTTAGTATTAATTAATAACATTAAAGGACCGAGAACTTAGCCCTGTGGTGCGTCATATTTTTAAATTAATGATTCACTCTTCGATTGTAAGAGTAGAAACAAAACTCGAAAGCCTTGACCAGCATGATAAACCTTGAAAAACCATAATTCAACAGACCAAAATTCCATAAATGGTGTTTTGACCCACTAAAACCCAGTTTTTCAGTGGTGAGTTAAACCAGAATTAGTTAACTCTAGAGGAAGCAGTTTTTCTGTGGAGAATGCTAGAGGAACGACTAAAGAAACCTGATGATTAAAACATCAATAGCATCTGTTCAGTTAATCCCGAGTTATATTCGATGAGTTAACTCGCGTTCAACTTTAATCTCGCACTGAAAAACTGGACCTGAGTATGTTGTAAGCCCATAAAATTAAACTTTTTAGCCTATGCGCTTATGACCCTGTGCCAAAAACTAATCATAGCTTTGGATAGTATAGGTATGAATAAAATGGTCTAGAACTGGTCTAAACTCATTTAGTATGAACAGAATTCTTTACGAGCATCATCTGCTCAACTTCTCAAACAGAGCAATTGCTCTCAGTACGTACTCCGTTTCATTCACACAATATATGAAAAAAGCCTTTATTCTAAACCCTTGAAATATACATAGAATAGCAAGTAGGTACATGCAACCAATGCGTTGATTTTATATTATTTGGCGTCCCTTATGGTGCAGATACAATCTTTTGTAGTAGCAATTTGTCATTGATTTACAATTAATTGGAGCAGTTTTTTTTTGTATTCACGATTTACTTGTATAGGTATCTGCATAGTTTTATCTTTTTTTTTTTAAGTTATAAAGCATTCAAATTGAAAATTTATTGATGGTAGTTATGTAGTAATTGTTGATAACAATCTAATAATGAAATATGCACGACTGGATCGCTCGAACTATAGCTCTTGCAGCTCACAACTTTATGTAGCCACACACTGAAGAGTGTGATATCATTAACGAGAAAATCTATATTAAAAGAGTTAAAAGAAATACAAAATTGAGTTTTTTTGTTAATTTCTTTTTTAATTTAAAAATATGTTTTTTTTTTCTTAATTTTTAAATGCAATATTGTTTAAATTATTGAGAAACTCTAGACAGAATTTTTTTTAACAAAATCGGTTTTACCATCCAAAAGATATAAAGGGTGTTTTTTTAGACGTGTGGTTTTCAAGAAAAAATAAAACGCATATAATTTAATGTTATGGCCAAGAATTCAGCTCTATTATAATGATAAGGGTTTGCCATTATGTTTTAAAAATTATTTCGAGCAAGTGGCCGCCGCGGCTGACTCGAATAAATTCCAGCCGAGAGGCCCAATTTTCGACCACTTATTGCAGCAATTGGGGCGGTATATCAGCAATAACGCGCCGAATATTCTCTTCCAAGGCGTCAATCGTCTCGGGCTTATCGGCGTAAACAAGCGACTTCACATAACCCCACAAAAAATAGTACAGCAGTGTTAAATCGCACGATCTTGGAGGCCACGCCACAGGCCCACGACCCCAGATAATGCACTCACCAAAAGTTTCCTTCAATAAATTGATTGTTTCGTTGGCTGTATGGCATTTAGCGCCGTCTTGTTGGAACAAAAGGTCGTCCACATCAACATCCTCCAATTCAGGCACGAAAAAGTCAGTAATCATTGCTCTATAGCGGTCACCATTGACTGTAACGTTCTGGCCAGCATCATTTTTAAAGAAGTACCGACCAATGATTCCCTCTGCCCATGGAGCACACCAAACAGTGACTTTTTGTCTCCAAATACGGCAATTTTGTTTATTGACGTATCCATTCAACCAAAAGTGAGCTTCATCGCTAAACAAAATTCGCTTATGAAAATTGGGATCAACGGAAATCTTGTTTTGGGCCTATTTGGGCATAATTTGGAAGCTTTGCTCAAGAGTAAGTTTATTCATTATTAAATGGCAAATTTAACTGAGCATAAATCAAGTGACAGCTGTCAAAAAGACCAACTCCGTACAAAGTATTGCCAGATTGAAAAGCACACGTCTAGAAAAATAAAACCCTGTACAAGTTCAGTTTGACCATCTCTAAAAAAATAAAAATTTATGAGAGCATAAGTGGCCAATTATTTTAGAAAGTTGTCTATGTAATGTGCTTTCTAAAATGGTACAACACATGGCTGTGTTTTCGATAATTAATAAAATTAGCTTTTAATCTACTGAAGGAGCTCTTTAACATTTACTCAAATGAAAAGTTAAGTTACAGTGAATAGTCAATTATTTGGCCTAAAAATGTACTATTTGCAAATAAAATGAGTGGTAAAATAAGTTACTTAAATTTAGCCAACCTCAATCCGACTACCAGGGCAAACCTCCGCCCGGTTGTTCATAAGGGCTCTATGTAAGCATGAATAGCTTAACGAAACGAAAAGCTGTTGAACGTAAAGAATTTATTTTCCGTTGAAAGTTTACTTAAGTTGTAAATGCAAAACAAGAACAAATACGGTTACTTTATCATTTATAACAGAATATAAAGAAAATTTGAATTGAAAAATTCTTTTGTTTAAGTGGAGCGACTGAATAAAATTCAAGTTAAAAGTTCAAGTGAACTCAACTCTATAAATAGCCATCTAACTTATGAGCCCAATTATCGTACCTGGGCTTTTAACTTGAACCTTATCATTTGTTTTTTCCTTTTAGCAACATACCTATGGTGTAAGAATGGACTTATCATAAGATCCTATTGATAAGTTCCCGTCCTGGAACTATGTTTAGACTTTTATTGTAGCTCCATTCAAACCTGCCAAAAAAATGGTCGCTTCGAATTTGACATTTTGTTTTATTAATCTCAAAGTATGAACTAGGAAACAATGCTAAATAAGCTCAAAGACCAAAAGCTACGACTATTCCACTCAAAAATCCACATCCGTTTATTATTTTAAGAACCTTTCCACAACCCATATTTTTCGAAGGAACTAAATTATCCATAATAATCTCAATATAAGTAACCAAAAGCTGCTCTCGAAAACTACTTAAGAAACGAGACTGAGCTCAATTTACTCGTTGTCAGTACAATCTTCTCAACATCTGTTAGCACAAGACATAATGATAATTTTAAAGCTCTAAAACGTTGTTATTCTCAATTAATTTTGAATAATCATAAAATATTATAAACTTCCCTTATTAACTCCCCTTTCACATTTATGTCACCCCCCCCCCCCCTCCCAACGCCAAAAAAAAAAAAAAAAAACACCACTTACTTAACTCTGTCACAACTCACCAGTAGCCTGCCACCTGTGCACTTTGGCCTTTGCCTCATTTGAAATTTTATGCTGCTATTATTGGCAAAGGTATCTCATCTCCTGGCCAAGTGAAGCAAAACTAATTTTGGTATTTCAAGCACTTCCCAGGTGTTTATATGCAAATAACGCAAACTTCAACAGAATAAGCAATTTCAGGCGGCACGGCATCGGCAGCCAGGGAGAGGATGCTGGAAGTTCTAAAAATGGAAATGTCAGTAAGATTTTAAGATGATTTCCTGCATTAAATCTAAACGAAATGTTTAGGAAAACAACAACAACAACAAAATGAATCCACTTCCACTAGAATAAAATGAACGTTGATGAAGAAAAGATTCGACAAGATTTTCTGCTGACTTAGAGAACTTACTTAGAGAGTGGATTGTTTTTTTTTTTATTTTCTACATTTATAAGGGTTGAGTTTTATCTTAACTGACGTGAAGACGATGGTTTTCATTTTCTTGTGATTTGGGTCAAATATATTTTTCGACAGGATTACTTTGGAATTTCGTTTATGATGGATTATAAAGGGAAGCTGAGGAAAACATGATAACAACTTGAAAGGGTATTTCAGGGATTATTTTTGCTGATTTGTCAATGCGTTAAAGCTCTTAAAAAGTAAAATAATCTAATGTAACGCTTTTTTTTGTTGGGCTTTTTTTTTGTTACGTTCTGATGAATAATTTTTAAGTAATGAACGCCAGCCGGATAATCTAAAAGTGTCAGCGGCGATGAGCCAAAAAATGCTGAAAAGACCTTTGCTTGTAGAATTGATATTGAAGAGAAGGAGTTTTGTCATAAATAGAGATTTGGCATTAAACTTTGAATTCTTCTCAAACCATAGCATCATAGTATATCGGGTTTTTCAATAAGAGCGCTACAAAAGTTTTTTTTTAAATAAAACAAAAACGGTTTTGGATATCAATGAAATTCTTTATTCCTGTGAAAGTACGTTCGATGGCACGCTCGCAGAAGTCCAGACGCTGAACCCAATTTTCGACGGTTTTCAAGCATAAATCGGCTGATACTGCTGCAATTTCACGTTCGATATTCGTACGAACTTCATCAATCGTCGCTGGCTTGTTGGCTTAGACCATAGACTTGACGTAGCCCCACAGGAAATAGTCTAACGGCGTCAAATCGCACGACCGAGGCGGCCAAGCGACTGGACCATTTCGTGAGATAACACGTTCTCCAAACTTGGTTTCCAATAAATTGATTGTGACATTCGCTGTGTGGCTTGTGGCGCCGGCCGTCCTGTTGGAACCACATGTCCTCCAAGTCCATATCATCCAATTGGGGCCAAAAATATTCGGTTATCATTGAACGGTAGCGATCCCCATTCACAGTAACGTGCCGGTCTTGATCATCAAGGAAGAAGTACGGCCCAATGACGCCGCCGGCCCATAAACCACACCAAACCGTAATTTTTTAGGGATGCATTGATGACTCATAGAGTACGTAAGGATTGCTGCCTGACCAATACCGCATATTTTGTTTATTGACGAAGCCATTCAGCCAGAAATGAGCCTCATCGCTGAAGATGATTTTTCGATGAAAATCCGAATCATTTTCAAGTTGTTGCTGAGCCCAATTCACGAACATACGAGGCTTCTGGTGGTCAAGCGGCTTCAGTTCTTGCGTCAATTTAATCTTGTAAGGATGGAGGCCAAGATCTTTTCGCAAAATTCGCCACAACGACGTCACGGATATGCCTAACGCCTGAGAACGACGTGTGAGAGACACATTTGGGCTTTCTGAGACTGAAGCCTCAGCGGCAGCAATATTCTCGACACTACGAGCACTTCTTTGTCTCACTGGCACGGGAACATTTTGTACTGTGCGTGTGGATTCAAATTTTTCCTCTAGACGCGCAATTGTTGATCTGCTAGGACGATTATGACGACCATAAATTGGACGTAGCGCTCTTAACATTGAGGCCACTGACTCCGAATTTCGGTAGTAAATTTTAATAATTTCGACTCGTTATTGGCTCGTATATCTTTCCATCATGAAATGGAAAACCTTACTGAAGAGAAATGTCAAAAGGGCGGCAAGAAATATGGCGTCGTTTGCTGTCCCTGTTGCTCTACTTTTGTAGCGTCGTTGAAAAACCCTTTAGAACTTGAAAAAACAACTGAGAAACATTTTAAAATAATAATAATTGAAACGAAATTACCAACTTTTTTAAGTATCGGTAGTTCTATCTGTTGGTTTGTTTTTGAACCATGTATTTTATTTCGACATTGATAGCTCTAATGGGCTTAAAAACTTCACAGAGACTCAGTAATATTTTTCCGCGGCAAAGTTACTTCCAAAGTGGATGCTTCGTTGCGTAAACAATGCTAATTTTATGTAGACATTTCGGTAGAAATAATGCACCAACTGCAGCCGCTGTACGCAACTTTGTGAAGAATGTTCATGAGATTGAGAATGAACGGAGAATATTCTATTCTATTCTATTTTTAAAAATTTTATTTGAACTTAGTTGAATAATTTACTGATTGATTATTGACATTATTAACATTTTATTTAAAGGAGAATATCGTTCATAATTAGTACGACAGTTTGAAATATAAATGCAGTTGGGTATGTTTCTCAAGTTTCTTTGAGGAATATTAAAATTTATTTGGGACAAAAGGTAAAAAGAGTCAATATTTCCATTAATTATTTTAACAATAAAAACGAAACTTAAATAAGAGCGTGTGTTCTCAAGAATAGGTTAGTCAATGGGCCATCTTACACTGGTTCAATTTTGAACGTGACTTAGTCCTTCCTAACTTTTGTTTCAATCGCACACGGAATGAAGAAAGCTGGGAGAACATTTTTTGTACATGAAACCGTTGTATTTGTATGCGTAGAAATGTATGCTTTTAGAAAAATGAAAATTTAGTGGTCATGACAACCGATTATTTTTTTCGCCTAGAAACAAACAACTTGCGTGTATTAGTAGTTAAACTTTCTTATTCCACTCGAAATAAGGGAGAAAATTTTGAGCGTTTCCTTCGGCACTCCTCAACTCTCTCGCCTAAAAACTTTAATTTCCCCAGACTCAATTGAGCCAGTGTGTGATGGCCCAATGAGTTTAAATCTATTGATGTATGCGGGAAGCTTGTAGGGATTATGCCAGCTTAAGCCTCGTAAGGCAAACGGTAAAAATCTCTTTTTGGACACTTTCTAATCTTGCTATATGGCACTCATAGTAAGGTGACCAAACCTGGCAACCATATTCAAGAATAGGTCAAACAAATGTTATAAAAAGCTCTTTGGGATTTGGAAATTGTCGCGACTCTCTCTTGATCCATCAAAGAAGTGAATTAGCTCTATTTGATATTGAGTTGATGTGTTGAACGAATTCAAGCTTCGATCAAATAAGATGCCAAGGACATTTACGTTTTCCACACATGGCAAGGAAACTCCATTTAAAAAATAATTAAAAGGAGTCACTGACAGTGTTTTTTTCGTAAAGCTCATAAAACTAAATTTACTGATAAAACTAAAAATACTGAGAGACAAACAGTTACGTACACACCAGTGAAAAAATGAATTAAGGTCACTTTGTAACATTTCACAATCACGGATACTGGAAATAGTTTTAAAAATTGTAACATCATCCGCATAAATGAGACAGTTAGAATGCTTTAAGACAGATGGTAGGTCATTAATAAATAAAATAAATAAAAGAGGACCTAAGTGGCTGCCCTGTGGTATTCCAGAATTTACAGTAAAGAAATTTGATGGACAACCGTTAAACAACACTGAGTAAGATCTGTTTAATAAATAAGATTGAAGCCACAAAATAAAATGTTCGTTTAAACCCAGATTACTCAAAATTTTTAGCAAGATATTATGCGAGAGTTTATCAAATGCCTTACTAAAATCTGTAAAGATGTAGTCTACTTCTTTCCTTTTCTTAAGTACATCAATGCAAACTACACTTAACTCCATAAGAAAGGTTACAGTAGAGCGACATTTCGTAAAACCATGTTGATTCAGGACAAGGACTGATTTAACATAGAAACAGAGAGATTCACAAATAATAGCCTCGAAAAGCATCGAAATAACCGATAATCTAGCTATAGGCTTATAGTTTTGAATTTCGTCTTTTCTACCCTTTTTATTCAGAGGGGATTATAAAAGACTTTTTCCAAACGCAAGAAAATTGACAAGAAAAAAAAAAAACATTAAAAGAGAGTGGACAGTGGCAGAAGCAGATTATTTGCATAGATTTTTAAAATTATAATGGGTGATTTTTTAAGAGGTTTAGAACTTTTTTTAAAAAAAAACACAAAAAAATCGAAAAAATGAATGAAATGTTTATTTGAATCGATAGTTTGAACCTTGCAATTTAATGTTTAAAGATAATTTCATGCAAATGTTGACCGCAGCTGCGTCTCAGGTAGCCCATCCGCTGAGTCCAATTTTGGCATACTCTTTCACACATATCGGTCGGTATCTCACGAATGAATGCATGGATGTTGGCTTCCAGTGCGTCAATCGAAGCGGGCTTGTCCCTATAGACATTAGCCTTGACATACCCCCACAAAAAATAATCTAATGGTGTCAAATCGCACGATCTAGGCGGCCAATTGACCGGCCCGAAACGTGAAATTAACTGTTCACCAAACTCGCCTCGCAATTGCGCCATTGTTTCGCGTGCTGTGTGGCATGTGGCACCGTCTTGTTGAAACCACATATCATGCAAGTCAATAACTTCCATTTCGGGCAAAAAAAAGTTTGTTATCATCGCTCGGTAGCGTTCACCATTGACAGTAACGCTGCGATTCGCATCATCTTTGAAGAAATATGGCCCAATAATGCCGCCGGCCCATAAACCGCACCAAACAGTGGCTTTTTCGGGATGCATTGGTAGCTGTTGCAATGCTTCTGGCTGATCTGCACTCCAAATGCGGCAATTTTGCTTATTTACGTACCCATTCAACCAAAAATGAGCCTCATCGCTGAACACAATTTTTCGATAAAAAGCGGATCCTCGGCCAGCTTTCCAAGAGCCCATTCACCAAAAATTCGGCGTTGTGGTAGGTCGGCTGGCTTTAGTTCTTGCACCAGCTGTATCTTAAAAGGCTTTACGCCCAAATCCTTCCGCAAAATTTTCCACGTAGTGCTGTAACAAAGGCCTAACTGCTGGGAACGGCGCCGAATCGACATTTCGCGGTCTTCTGTCACACTAGCTGATACGGCCGCAATATTTTCTTCACTACGCACAGTACGTAAACGTGTTGGTGGTTTAATGTCCAACAAAGTAAATTTGGTGCGAAATTTGGTCACAATCTTCCGAATAGACTGCTCAGAAGGTCGAGAATGCCGATCATAAAATGGAAGCAGCGCGCGATGAACATTTCGAACCGAGCACGAATTTCGATAGTAAAATTCAATAATTTGCAAGCGTTGTTCATTTGTAAGACGATCCATGGTTAAATTGCGAACCAAACTGAAGCTGTTTGACAGTGACACAAGGTACTAAACGCACGTCAGCTGTCAAAACCAGTGTTGCCAAAACCAAACCAGCTAAAAAATCACCCTTTAGAAGGTATACCATCTGGCCCTGGTATACAATTCTCGTCAAGATTAGATATAAACTTAGCAATGTTATCAGGTGTAACATTAAAGTTTATATCAGTGAAGTAAGAAAAAGGTTTCAAAAAGCCAAACATTTGATTATTTTCGTCAAATATATCACAGTTCGAAGTATCATAGCTTAAATTATCACAGATGTTAGTATCACAGATTTTAGAAAACAATCAAATAAAACATTATAAAAATCAAAGACTAAAGTGTTACAATTTAAACAATAATTATTGAGGTATGACCAGTAAACTTGTGATAACAGGTTTTTTAATTTGTTAAAATCTGTCTTTTCAAAATTAAAAGTGTAAAAGTTTTCAACTGGATTGTAAGGAAAATTTGAATTTAAAAAAAGTGAAAAAGTTAAAGATGGATGATGGCTGTCCTCAGTTACTAAGGGATAGGTCGCTTTTTCCACATTAATATCTTCATCACATCTGGTTGCAAAAATTAAATCCAGGGTCCTTTCATTGTCATAAGCAATGTCGTTAAATTGGCGTAGACCAAGTGAGGTTAAAAATCGTCAATTAGCTTTGAGTCATCAGATTTGAGAGGTCCAGTTGGCAACCTAACATTTGATTCAGTGGCGGAATATTGTACCATTTTTCTACTAAAACGACGATGTAAGCAACGTTAAAGTCGATGAAGAGCACTGCCAAGGAATGATAACCGTTTTGGTATGGCCATAAATTGAGGATTAGGATTTGCGCAAGCTATTGTTCGAGCAACTTGGGTATGAGAGCTACACGCACTTAAATTTCAATAATTGTGTAATCAGTCATTTTGGTGATGTTGCTTGGGCGCCACGGAGCTGCGATTTGACGCCGTTGGACTGTCATCAAAGTAGGGTGTCATCAAAAATCGATGCTATATGAACATATATCCACAGATGATTGAGGCATTTAAGAAATATATTGGTCAAGCTATTTTAGAAATAGGTGCCGAAACCATCGAAAATGTATTAAAGAATTGGCTTGATATAGAATGGTCTACTGCCAAAGCATTTATTTGAATAAAATAATATTTCAAATTTAATCGAATGGTTTACTTTCGCATTTTGTCAGCTTCTTCGGGGGGGTTGAGCTTCGAAAAACAATTTACAAAAATAAATGTTATTTGAACACACAAACATATGAAAGTACTATTACAAATTATTTGAATTTCATTTGATCTATTTCACTTACTTTTTGTTTGAAATTTGTGTTTATTAAATTTTCATTTTGTTAAATATGTATTTTATAAGTTATTAGAAATATATTTGTAATTTTACTTTAAAAAATAAATTAACATTTAAAACAAGAAAATATACTAAGACCTTAACTGTCCCCATACAAATTGATTTAAAACCACCCATACGTCCATTATTATTTCAAGATATCAACAATACGTCCCATGTATCATATTTGATACACACAATTTGTTTTTTCTCGTGCTGCCTTGGTCCATGTATCATTTTTGATACATGAACAGAACTCGACTTCACTGTAACCATACAAAATCATTTAAAAACGCCCATACGCTCGGTACTTTTTTTCAAGAAAAAACATTATTATTTAGTAGGATTCAACATAGAAGGGGTTGGTTGCATACATAATTGGTAACTGCTGTTAAAAAAAAAGTTTTAGTTTTGTGGTCATTTTTGATACATGGACTAATGCTAACTAATTTTGTGTATCAAATTTGATACATGGGACGTATGGGTGATTATCAGTTTGTATGGATCTGGGATTTACTACTAGATTTTGCAACTGCAAGCCCATAAAGGGACGATCTTCGTAATTTGATTGTGAAAACCAGCACGTGTTTGTATCTCCATTTTTTATTATAAAGATCGATAAAGGAAATTTCGATATTGAAAAAAAAACCACGACTATTACTTTTAAACAAAACTTATTAAATCTCATTTTCAACACTTCCCGGGTTTCGGCACCATGAAGAAAAATTCTAAAAGTATGGAAAATTAAAAAAAAAAAAACTCAAAACTATCCAATTTATAATAAGTTTTATCTTATAATATCAAAATTAATTCAATCATATCGGTAAAAAAGTAAATCGTTAACTTTACTCATGAATTGATATTTGGGCGGATTTATATTGAACAAAAAATTCAGTTCATGAAACGAATACAAAATCAAAATTAATTATGTTCCTAATAATTCAATTTAATAAGATAAGTGATGCCACTTTATACAATTATTAAGAAATATAGTACTTTTTTTTAAAATATGTTCATACAAAAGTAAGGATTTACTTGTGAAATAAGTTTTTTTTACTCAAACATTTTTCCAATTTTGTTTGAACTTCCATAAAGTATCAGACGTTACCTATACACGTTTATATGAAAAATAAGTTTTTAGGCAATTTTGTTCATATAAAGATGATAAATGTTTATGTATCAAAAATGATACATGGTACGTAGGGTGGCACTATAAAAAAAAAATATGTGAGTGCCGGGACTCACGGTTAAATATGTGTAAACATCAACGTTTGTCCAAGTGCCTAATTTTTGTTACTGAACGTCATCAAAAGAAACATATTGACTAATTAACACTACATTACCTATCTGTAGGCAGTGCTTAAAAAGCTTAGTGTTGAAAGAACGGCAGCGAAATCCCCAGTGGGGGAACCGCTGTAACGAAATTTCCAAGCACCAAAAGGCTGGTGGTGAACTTGCAACCCTTATGAAACTCCATCTTTCCATCGAGTAAACTTACAAAAAGTTCAATCTTAATTTTATACTGAACGAACCTCGAATGAATGTCACTATGAGATAGCCGGCGAAGTATATATATTGAGTTTTTAGAATATTTAGTTGCAGTTGTTGTCAGTGGAAATCACTAAAATCGCAGTTTCAATCGATTGACACCATCAATCGCCTATGGAATTGGACGCTGTGATTTTTAATGAATGTTAACATCGTGCAAGTACAAAAGTAGCCGATAACTCTGCAATTTGTTCAACCTCAGCTATATTGTATATCCCAGCCACACGTCCCTCGCCTACGTGCCTAAAGATTGCAAGGCACGTTTTTGCATCGTTTAAAAGCAGCATAATGTAAACGTAGAATTTAAGTTCAGATTTGTATCACTGAACGCTACCGATATCCTACCATACCTACAGCCATTGACCTACCATACCTACAGTCAATTGTCAATCCCTACAGCTGTCTATTATTATTTTTGTTTTGATTTTGTTTTCTTTTTAATTACTAGTGTCGCGTCCATTTTGTTCGGGGAATAATTAAAAATTAAAGAAAAAAATATAAAAATATAAGTGTTAAAATGATAAAATCGTCGGTCGCGCTAAAAAACAATTTGCTTTCGTCGTTGGCAAAAACAATATAAATGAGTGGTCGGGATAAAGTAAAATCTAATTGTCGGTCGCGTTAAAATCAATTTGTTTTGGTCGGGGCAAATCAGATTTCGTAACGTAACGTGCTACAACGTAAAGTGCACGACGTAACGTTGCACACGAACGTTCACGTTTTTTTTCACTCTACCGCCAGCATAGATGTTTACACATCAATAATTTTATGTATCAAAAATGATACATGGGACTTATTGTTGGTGTATTTTATTTCTAAGACAAAATAATGGACGTATGAATATTTCCATACCAATTTGTATGGGGACAGTGAAGCCGAATTCCAAAATGTATGTATTCCATATCAAATATGATACATGGGAACGCGAAAAAATTTAATTTGTGTATCAAATATGATACATGGGACAGTTAAGGTGTTAAAACACTACTTGAACAACAAAAATTACAACCTAGTATCACATTCTATCACAGATCAATTTATGGCAACACTGTATACAGAGCTTATGTTGTCTAAGTCTTCCTGATGGTTCATGGTTCTTGTAATTTTTTTTTCGAATACGAATACATTCCAAAGTATAGCGGGTGGTTGTGCGGTTTTCTCTATCCAGTATTGTTACATTTTCAAAATCTGCTGAGAGTGCTGTACCAGCTGCTCTCTTCTTTCTGATGTCAGTTCATGTTCTGGTTTACTTTTTTTTTTAATAAAGCAACAACCCTTGGAAAATAACAGTGATTTTTTCTATACATCTTTTTTTAAAAAGAAACAAATAAATGGCCACCCGATACAACATAAATATAGGACGATACGCATCTTGTACAGAAGGCCAATCAAAATCTAGCACTCCTTGTATAATGTATATTTAACTTAGTGAACTATAAAGGAAGTACTTTTGCAGATTTAATAATTTTGAAACAGAAAGTCAAAATAATAATAAATTTGTAAAGTTCTATTTATTTTACAAAATTTATTATTTTTCCACACACAAATTTATTCAGCCCCAGCAATATCTTATGAACCAAAAGGAATTTCGATTAAATTTAATCCTGAGAAAAAGAAAGGTTAAGCTCACTTAGTTACCTGTGTCCTTATATCTACATCCCCCTGCTTCCCACATAAACCGTATCATCACTGAGTGTTTTACTACAGACACTTAATTTCATTGTTGTACCAATTCCATTAGATTAACTTACGTTTACAAAACCTTCTCAAATTATAGCAGGCTTAACAATTTTTTGTAACTTAAGTCCTGTATATTACCTATATGAACCTATACTATTTTTATATGCTTATATGGTAACCGTTATCGCATATAAAGTCGGTATAACAAAGCAAAAAGCCAACAATGAAAATAAAACTAACCCAAATGGAAATCAAATTATGGAAACAGATCACGAAAATCCCTTAGGGTTATACCTTAAGATAACCTGGCAAAGATTTCGGTCTGAATTCTTTTTTTATAAAAAAAAAATAAAAATATAGCAGAGTATACTCGAGTGCAAATGAAACAACACCCCCTGATTTTGGAGATGAGAAAGTTATATAGTTTTTCGCATTGAAAATCGAAAGATTTTCTCTTAAAATCAATTATTATACTCTCTTCAACAAAACAATGTCGGAGAGTTTTTGTGATGAGACAATAATTCATATAGACAGACAGATGGGAAATTCAGATTAGAACAGATTAGTGCCCACATTCTGTAACTCTACCATCGATAAAATAAGTCGAGAAACGATGAAAATTGAAAAAAATCGTATGAGTTTTGTTCCAGTTTTCATCATTTCTCGACCAATTTTATCCATGCGAGAGTTACACAACGTAGGCACAGAATAGTTTCATGAACACAAAACTATCATTTACAAGATGTTGTCAAAAAAAAATGTGCCTATGTTCTGTTATACTATACAATTTCAATAGAGGCGAAATGAGGTAAGTCTCGCATCGATAAAAAATGTTGAAAAATTGAAAGAAACTCATGTGCTTTTGTTTCAATTTTCATCGTTTTCTTAACGAATTTGTGTTTGAACACAAATTCCATGTAACTATCTCGTGGTGGGTGGTTTATTTTGCACATAAATGTAGGTAAGTACCTACATTGTCTGTTTGAATAATTTTTTTTTTTTTTTTTTTTTTTATTTCCCTATCTGACGTTTGTCCGTTTTTCTATGCCACGTCAGGCACAAAAAGGCTTGGTGTATGGTGCATTTTTCAAAGTTTTATTTTTGAGAAATGGTTTTTGAATGCCCCAAGGGGAAAAAGTAAAGCAAAGCAAATGAAGCTTATGTTTTTTCTTGCTCCCTTTGCAAAAACGTAGGTAGGTAGGTATAGATAGTTTGAGAGCGGGTGTTCAAATAAAAAAAAAAAAAAAGTAATATTAGAATTTCATTGAATTTGATAATTACATCAAGAGTTTATTATATATGTCTGCATCGAATGGGTTTTTCAACTTTTTTACGTTTTTAAATGATTTAAAAGCTTTTGTTTAGCAAGTTAATGCTGTTCATAGATAATATTCAAAGTTTATGAAGAGGAATGCTGTTCTGTTTCTTCTTTTTTTTTTCATTTAAAAATACCTATATGAACGTTAATAATTTATAGTATTTTTAAGAAATTTCTAATGAAATCATTCAGGTATGTATAATGAAACATACAGCTCTTACTGTTGGTAAATACGTTTTTTTTTTTTTTTTGTAAAAATCACCAATACCTATACTATATGCACATGTTACCTTGTTAATTGTTTTACTTTATTATTTTTTTAAATGCTTTCTAGGCCATGGTAACTAAGCATCATCAAGTTTTTATAAAAAAGTAAGTGGGTGTTTAGGCTTTGGGTATAGGCTCCGGGATCTTAGTAAAAAAAAAGGTCAAATAGTTATAGAATTCGTCAGCTATAGAAAGCTTGAAATCAATGGTTAAAGTTTTTCAAAGTCATCAGCTATTTTAAGCACCTCATTTGTGGGATATTTGAAAACAAAAATTTAAATACCATCTGAAAGGTCACTAAAACCATGGTAACCTAGTTTCAGTATTCTGTCAGCAAATGGTTTGTTTTTTTTTAAATAAATTCGACCTTGAAGAACTTTTCAAATTCTTTAAAACAAAAATCTAATTCTGACCATTTCCTAAAGGACGAGCACCTCATTTGTGGGATATTCAGAAAAAAATGCAATCTGAAAGGTCACTTTATTGTCACAAAAGTATAGCTAGTTTTAGGAAAGGAAGTGACTCTAGAGATGCCAATTTATAACAGTTTTTCGGCATTAAAAGTGGGCGTGCTTTAACGCGCTTCGCACGATTTGAAAAAAAAAAACTCTGGGTATCTGAAGTATACCCACCGCATAAACAGTAATTTTAAAAACCAAAACTGTTATAATTGGCATTTCTAAAGTCATTTCCTTTCCTAAAACTATCTGAACTTTTATGACAATTTAGTGACCTTTCAGATTGCATTTTTTTTTCGAATATCCCACAAATGAGGTGCTAAAAATATCTCACTAACAGAACGTTGGGCTGACCACGCGAAGCACTTTGAATATTTGATACTATTTAAAATGTTATAACTGTTATAAATTGGCATGCCTTTAGACTCGTCGAATTTATTAACAAAACAAAATTTATTAACAGAAACAAAAATGAACGAGACTTGAAATCAATTCAATTTCTAAAAGATATAACAATTTGTTCGCCATCAAAAGAAATGGTAGTTTATAACACTTAAAATAGTGTATTGCCTTTAAAAGTGGGCGTAGGTTGTCGTGCTTCGGGCGACTTGATAACAAAAAAACTCTGGGTGCCCCAGTATTTCTACCGGCATGCAGAGGGTCCTGGCGCTGCGCGGCCTAAACTGTTATAAATGGCATGTCTAGAATCACTTCCAATTATTTAAAATAGCTGCGCCCAAAAAAATCTTGGCTCTAAATTTTACAAAATGAGGCAGTCAAATTTACAATTACATAATTCAAAATGTGTACATCTATTTTAAACAGCAAATCCACTCACATTGCCAGGTCTACCAACGTTTGCTTTAATTTTAACAACATAATTGTTAAATGATCAAAATGGCTTGCTGTAAAATTGGCAGTGGGTTGTGTAAATTTTGGTTTTTAAATATACAAACATAAAATTGTAAAATCGACAGAGAAAATTTGTTAAATCTACAATAATTTTCTGTTATAATTACAACAGATTGTAGAAACTACAGACAATGTAAAGTAGCTGTAAACTATACATTGTATAGTAGCTGTGCATTATAGCAGCCGGTGGCGTAATGGTAAGTGAGTAGGACTGTCATGCCGGAGGTCTGGGTTCAATTCCTATAGCGTGTCTCTTGTCATAAATAAATGCTTCTCATCTTAGCCTAAGGCTATGAGCTGTAGCACCATTAAATTTATTTTATTTATTTATGCTGTGGGTACATTCAACAATGTATGCTGTTGTACCGACTTTGCTGACTGTAAAATTTACAATAGATGTTGTTATTTTTACGATTTTACTACTGTTATAACTTGGCATTTCTAGAGTCACTTCCAAACATGTAACATGTTAAAATAGCTCGCTTTGGTTCTAACTTCATATGAAAATAAAATGGAATTTTCTATCAACTTCAAAATTATTAAAAATAGTGCCACGTTAATTTAACAATGAATTTGTAAAAACGTTGTAAGTTTTCTGCACTTTTTATGGGAAAATGCGTAATTGGCAAATAACAACAAGACACTTGTTAAATTTTTCACTGAGTAGTGTTCTTTACAATTCAAATAGGTACAGATTGTCGATTGTATTTTTTAAAACACTAGACCAACACTTTGTGAGACTAAATATTGCAGGTGCCCAACTTCATTTTAAATTAAAAACTCAAATTGTTCCGGACTTCTTTTTGTGGGGATATCTGAAAAACAAGGTTTATGCAAACAAACCAGAAACGCTTGAGCAACTCAAACAAAATATTCATGATGAAATTAATGAAATACCGCGTAAAATGTGTGGGAAAGTAATGAAAAATGTTCTTAAAAGGGCTCGCATTTGTGAGACTATCAAAGGCGGACATTTACTTGATATTGTATTCCATACATAATTGCCGACATTAAATAAAACATTTATCAATATAAGATCAATTCTCTTTCATTTAATCAAAAATTATAAACAACCAAAGTAGTATACCTTCACGGCGGACACCCTGTATAAAATAACGAGTTAAAAACGGTTTATGAACGCGTTTCAATTTCGCTTCTAGCTTAATGCTTGGAACCATTTTAGCTAAGAAAAATTACTTAACCACAAAATGCTATCTTAACGTTAGTAAGTATAAATAAGTTCCTATGTACGTACATATAAGTATAAGCAATTTCGAAATCATGCATCTCGAAGAACTAAAATTTCCCCATCGACGACGCATTCAATCTTTTCAATTCAAGAAATGAGAGATGTTCACTGCCGCTCTGCAAGCACCCATAGAAATGCAGGCATCAAACGCCGTCGCCTCGTCTTCGTCGTGCATTCAACCCCTTTTAAGAAAAAAAAAAAAAAAGAAGAAAACTTCTTTATTATATTGGACTCCTTAAGACCAACATCAGAGTGTGTGCTTTACGATGCTTGACATTTAACATCATTTTCAATTGAAATCAATTTTACTTTGCATTTCTGTATCAGAAAAAGAGAAGCATAACAAAAATAAATAAATAATAATATTTCAATCCCTCCATCACACTTTATACGCAGCCAGCCAGCCGGAGTTAAACCACACTGAATGCTGCAATTGTCTGAATGGCCTTTTTTTTTCTTAAAGCTCCGTTTGACCAGGCCAGTGCTGTGAGGCATCACTTGAAGTCCATAGAGGCAGAGTATATTTTTTGCTTGTATCATTTTTTTTAATTAAACAATAATGCACCCTTTTGTGGTGAAATACATATATGTATATACCCTCGTTGCTGCTCGTTGTATGTTATGGGGTTGGCCAAATAAATTCGCCTTTAAACTCGACTCTCTATCCGCTGGCATTCCTCCTCGGACGGCTCTGGTTATGATTGAATCCAGAATTGACTCGCACTGATGCAAGAAAAGCACTCTTAGCATCCACTTATATATTCTGGACACAAGGGCAATGCAATTTCAATTATGCAACAATGGATGGAAGTGGTGCCACGGCTAGGCATATAGCAAACAAGCCTCTGAAACTCAAACGTTAAGTTTCGACTAAAGCCTTGTGTATGATGTGTAAAGGGAGGGGTGGTTGGGGTGAGATGAGATGAAACTAATCACATTTTCAACTACTGCATTCTTTGTTGCTACACAGTGTCCGCAGAGGAAAACTGTAATTTGTAACACAAAAGCACAGAAATCTGGTTGATGCAACTATACTGCATCAAACTTGTACGAAGCTATACGAACGAATGAACGTTATTAAAAAAAAAAAAAAAAACCTCCAAAAGTTAGGGAAAAACTAGGAAGGATCTAATAAACTCTTCAGACCATTTGCCGCATCGAGGATGCGTGTAAATGTTGCTAAAAGGGATCCGATGATGGTTGGTTTCGCATCGATAATTTCTTCTCATATTTTCGTACGATGTAGGGTAAAGAGGGGTCATTCAGAATATTTTTCTTTGGACAGTATAGAAAGAGCTAAAGTGGAGAAAAAGAAATAAGTAAATAATATCAGAATAAGATGAAAATGAAAAAGCATTTACAACAGTCTGGGCATGGAGGGGCGTTTTCTAGTCGTCTTTGTTAAGTTTTTCGTAAACTTTTTTTTTTAAATTGATATTTGTCGGCAGACAAATCTGTGAAAATCAAACTGCAAAATAAAAGAAACTTTAAAATTAGCTGGAATCATTCTTGAAGGTAATAATAAGTATTGTGAAAATTTCCAGCGTGTCTGATTGAAAGCATGATCCCATTAATCAATCGGTCTCATTTAGCAATCAAGGAGACATCCCCGATATCATGTTTATCATGTTTTCTGTCAAAATCTAAAGATTTTTATTAGCTTTTTTTGTTCGAGGTTATATCCATTCTTCTCGAATAACTTTTATTTTTTAAACAAAGATGGTGGTCCTGTTTGACCCCATTCTACCCTAGGTACGTGCGAGATAGAGTGTTTGTTGGATGTTGACGCTCCATGTATAGCCTGTTGATTTTCCCTATTCAATCTGACACATGAAATGAATCTTGTTTGCCAAAATCAATACCAGCCAGGAAAGCAAAAAAAAATGTAGATTTGTATTCTTTTCAACTAGAAAAGATTTTTTTAACACTCTGACGTTGTTGTGTATTTTTTTTTTGAGTCGGTTTGCTGGCACAGCAAAAAAGCAATCAGGACTGGGAGTAAAAAAACACAAAAATCTTTGTAGATAAATGTTGTAGTTATATAATAACAAAAGAAAGATAAAGAAGCGTTTTATTTAAAGACTGCTTACAAGTTAGAAAAAATTTGTTTTTCTATTTTGTAGGAAGCAAAGCTACCTACTTATATCTACTTAGAAATTTCACTTAGCTTAGAATTGAATCCTATATTTGTTATGTACCTATATATCTATATAGTTTATAAGCATGATACTGAAGACCATTTCGTTTTTCAAATAAAGGACCCCGAACTGTTCATCGGAATTTTTTCGGAAATGGTAGAAATGGGTCGATATTTTAAAACAAAAATATTTTTCACCCAACATTTGACCTTTGCCAACAAGATAATAAATATTATGCATAATTGCAGATTATATTCAAATAAAAACTTCATTTCAACAAGTGGTCGCCGTATTCATCACATCTAAAAATTAAAGGCATGATGGCAATGACGTTTATTTATGCCACATAAATAGAACGAAAAAGATTTATAGTTTTTCGAAAAAAATCATTACATAGGTATTCTGCCTTATAAAGGGTGTTTTTTTAAGAGATATAGAACTTTAAGTTGGTAACACTATTTTCACTGGCGGCCATTTTGTCAGCTGTCAAGTCATTTATTTTAAGTTTGGTTTGGCATTTGAACATGAGTAGACTGACGACGCCTGAACAACGATTCCAAATTGTGCCCAAACGGGCCCAAAACAAGATTGCCGTTGATCCCAATTTTCGTAAGCGAATTTTGTTTATAGCGATGAAGCTCACTTTTGGTTGAATGGATACGTCAAATAAGCAAAACTGGAGTGATGATAATCCTCAAGTGTATGTTGATACACCGTTACATCCACAAAAACTGACTGGCCAGAGCGTTACAGTCAATGGTGATTGCTATAGAGCCATCATTACTGACTTTTTCGTTCATTAATTGATCAACCATGATGCGCCGGAGCTGTGGTTTCAACAAGACAGCGCAACATGTCACACAGTTCGTGCCACAATTGATTTATTGAAGGAAACGTTTGGTCACCGCATAGTTTCACGTTACGGACCCGTCAATTGGCCTCCAAAATCGTGCGATTTAACGCCGCTTGACTATTTTCTGTGGGGATATGTGAAGTCGCCGATAAGCCCGAAACGATTGACCACTTGGAGGACAACTTTCGCCGCGTTATTGCCGATATACGGCCACAAATGTTGGAAAAAGTCATCGTCTGAGCCAGCCGTGGTGGCAGTCATGTGCCAGAAATCATATTTAAGTTATAATACCAGAAGATTATCTTTCGAATAAAGTAAATTTCATGTCAATTTAAAAAAAAATCATCTTTGTTTTATTCCATTTCAAAGTTCTATACTTCAAGAATGTGTCGATTTCGTTAATTTTGAAATAAAGGGTTTTCCAATAAGAGGTGTTATTTTGAATAGCCCGCTATTTCGGTAGCTGTCACTTTTGAAGCTGTCATTTTTTGACATTTGACAAGTAGAAACTACGCCATTAATAAAAATGGAACGATACACCCTTCAACAACGCATTGAAATTATTAAAATTCACTATAAAAATGGTGAAAATTTGGCAGAGACGGTTCGTAAAACTAAAACATTTTTGGGTCGTCGTGAAGCACCTTGTCGGACCGCAATACAGAAATTGGTGGACAAATTCGAGCTGTTGGGACAAGTTAGTGATGTGAAGAATAAAACCCGTGCACGTCGCTCAAGAACAACTGATAATATTGCTGTTGTAGCCCAAAGTGTTGAAGAAAACCCAGGTTTGTCCATTCCTCGTCGTTCTTTGGAATTAGGCATTCCACAAACGTCATTACACCGTATTTTGCATAAAGACTTGGATCTTAAGGCTTATAAAGTTAAGTTAACACAAGAACTCAAGCCGGCTGATCATCAACAACGTCGTGTCTTTGCTGATTGGGTCCTTGAAATGCATGAAAATGATCCGGAATTTCATCGAAAAATCATCTTGACTGATGAGGCCCATTTCCACCTCGGAGGCTACGTCAACAAGCAAAACTGTCGCATCTGGGGCTCGGAAAACCCAAGAGTTATTGTTGAAAAGCCTCTCCATCCTCAACGCGTGACTGTCCGGCGGGGTTATTGGACCTTACTTTTTCGAAAATGAGGCTGGAGCAACAGTTACGGTCAATGGATTGTGCTATCGAGAGATGATTAATGATTTTTTATGGCCGGAATTGGATGGTATTGATCTGGACAACGTTTACTTTCAACAAGACGGCGCTACGTGCCACACAAGCAATAAAACCATCGATCTTTTACGGGAAAAGTTTCCGGACCGTGTTATCTCTCGAAGAGGTGATCACAATTGGCCACCGAGATCTTGTGATTTAACACCTTGCGACTTCTTCCTTTGGGGCCACGTGAAAGATAGGGTCTACGCCAACAGCCCAGCGTCGATTCAAGACCTCAAAGATGGAATTCGTGAGGCTATCGAGGACATAGGGCAGCCACTTTGCGATTTGGTTATGGAAAATTTCATGAAAAGGATATGGTCCTGTAAGCGTGGTCGTGGCGGCCGTTTGGCTGATGTTGTGTTCCATTATTAACGGCATACCTTCCTCTTTATAATGAAATAAACATCCGATCATTTATCTCAAAAAATGCCATTTTTATTTGAATATCAAAATAACACCTCTTATTGGAAAACCCTTTATATTACTCTTTATTTTCATTAAGTTGTTGTATAATTTGGCTTTTAAGAAAGGCTTATTTGGCCGAGTAATCAATCTTAAACATATAAGAAAGAGCATTGGTTTTAGCAAAAAGTGTTACTTTTAGCCCCACTCTCCCCTATTTGTTTATTTTAGTGCAATACCTACCTACTTTGGAAAAAAAAAACAATACAAATTTTGATGACATTCATAAAGTTTGTTATCCTAACCTTAGTTATTTTAGAAAGTGGCTGCCACCCAAGGGCATATTTTATGTATACCAAATTTTACACGGAAAAATGATAAAAAAAACCACTGTAGATACTTTATTCTTAGCAAAAAAAAAACTTTTTCATTCAAAATATTTTCTGAATAAATTCAAGGGTAGCGAAAAAAAAACCACACATGTTCGAAATAACGTGTCGGTGATACGGTAGTGACCTGACAGTGACAGCTATACTCCATTCGTAGATTTGCTGCTCGAAGTTCAGAGACAAACTCAAACTGCGAATTTTGCAAATGAGTTTTAAATTTTATTTATAAATATGACATATTATAGCTGCAGTTATGATGCGTATACATATTTATATAAATTTCATATGAATTAAATTAATTCCGAGTTTTTTTATTTACATTAGTCAAGTTCTAACGAAATCTAAAACGAACACATGATTCACAAGTCAATTTAAAATTGATTAGTAAATTGTTTAAATCGCCGCGTGACATAAAAGTATCATTTTTCTGAAGAGTCACCCATATATACATATGTATTTCTCGGGAGAAGATGAAAAGAAAAACAGTTCTCCTCTCTGAAATTGAATTCAATTTTATTGTAAATTCTCAAGGTAGGTAACCTACTGAAAATACAATTCAAATTCAAAACTTATCTTTTATTTTTTGATTGGAAGTTCTTGATAACAAAAAATGAATATCAATTCTGTTCTAAGAATAACAAAATCTTTTCCATAAATTGGCAGCATAAAGTATACAGCTAATTGTACCTACCTATAAACTCTTCAAAATTTCGAATAAAAAAAAAAAAGACGAGCTTGACCTGGTGGCAGCAGAGCGGAATGGAATATTTGTAAGACTTGTGTTAGTTAAAGATAAAGTTTGTTGTTGTTGTTGTTGTTGTTGTAGTAAGTTTTATTATTATTTTTGTAAGAAAACTAGCTTAAGGTGCATCAGATGTGGAACAATATTCGTATTTCCTTCTACATTATTTTTTTTTTGTTTTCGTTTTCCAATTGAATAAATTTAAATTTGTTTAAGTGTTTTTCCGTTTTTTTTTTTTTTTTTTTTTTTTTTAAGAAGAACAAAAATTCAAATACACAAGTCCGTGCACTTACTTGTTATGCAAATGAGAACAACGGCGACAGCAACGATGACGACTGCACCAGCAGCCACCAGCAGAATCGGTTGAAAGGCAGCGCCTCCTAGACGACGACAACGACAGCGACAACGAAGGCAACACAAAATCCAGCAGCTAATACCTCATACCCATTCCTACCTATATTGCCAGCAGAAGTAAAAAGCTATGCTAAGGCTAGCTCTATATGCAAAATGCAATGCTACCCTAAAAAATATCTGAATTATGCATGAGAAGAGTCGGGCTCTTGACAAGCTTGCTTACGCTTACACTGGCATCCATACAATCAAAACATCAGCAGCAGCAAAAGCAAAAGCAGAAGCAGACGCTGAAGGAGAGAAATACAGCTGTTTGTTTATTATAAACGGTGTTGTTATCATTATTTGATAAACATAGAATTTTAATTAACTTTTGAATCATCTCGAGGAATTTTTAAAGATAATTAATACGGCCCGGCTGGCTCGAATAAATTCCAGCCGAGAGGTCCAATTTTCGACCAATTTTTGCAGCCATTGGGGCCATATGTCAGCAATAACGCACCGAATCTTCACTTCCAAGGCGTCTAGGGCTTATTTGCTTGATAAGCGACTTCACATAACCCCACAAAAAATAGTCCAGCGGTGTTAAATCGCACGATCTTGGAGGCCCCGCCACAGGCCCACGACCCCAGATAATGCGCTCACCAAAAGTTTCCTTCAATAAATTGATTGTTTCGTTGGCTGTATGGTATGTAGCGCCGTCTTGTTGGAACGAAAGGTCCTCCACATCAACATCCTCCAATTCAGGCACGAAAAAGTCATTAATCCCATGATTATAGCGTTCCCCATTGACTGTAACATTATGGCCGGCTTCATTTTTGAAGATATATGGACCAATGATTCCATCTGCCCATATAGAGCACACCAAACAGTGACTTTTTGAGGATGTAACGGCGCGCGTCTCAACAATGGCTTGTAGATTATCTACACTCCAAATGCGGTAGTTTTGCTCATTGACGTAGCCATTCAACCAAAAATGAGCTTTATCGCTGAAAAAAAATGTTCTTGTGAAAATCGGGATCAACAACGATAACTGTTCGAGCCCATTTTGCACAATTTGCATGCGTTGTTCAGGAATAAGTCTTTCCACTATTAAATGGCAAACCAAACTGAGCATAAATCAAGTGACAGCTGTCAAAAAGAACTACTCCGAAATAAGTATTGCCAGATTGAAAACCACACGTCTAAAACAAACACTCGTTATATACATATAACGAACAAATAACGAATTTCAGAAAACGAAAAAAAAAAAACAAATGTAAACGTTTATGTAAACAGATGCTAAAATTTTCGTTCGCTATGGAAAAAACCGTAACGGATTTGCAATATACAGTTTTACTTTCTATTTACCTGAAGATTTGTAAGAAAAAAGTATTCGATATAACGAATTGTCGTTAACGAATGCACTCTAGACATTGTATCGTTCGTTTTACTGGACCTCCACTGTATCCCAGAAATAAGACCATTTTCTTAAAAAAAGTAGAGCAACCAATTCCATTATGAGAATTTTTTTCCAAGAACCTGAAACGCAGTTTTGTTACAATTACTTCGTTCTTTACAGATAAGAAGTTTAATCAAAATTGTTTGGTTCTGTTTTCGACAAAATTTGAAAAAAAAAAAAACTAAAATTGTTGTATGACAGCTACTTGCATTAAAATTTCATATAAAAATGCTGTCTACCAAATTTGAATCAAATCGAGGCCCACCTCTTTAGGATGCAGCTAAAATTACAGGCCACACAGATTCACCAGACGTACAGAAGCATAGATACCTATATATGACAAAACCCACTGTTTCGGACTTCTTATTGATCATCGTAGTTATTATTGATTACACAACCTCGATTTTTTTGTACACGAAACCATTGGAGCAAGTTAAAACAATATAACATCCCTGTACTGTAAATAATGAACTACTAACAGCTTCAATGCGGAGAGGGTGGGATAACGTGATGGAGAATTCTTGTGGCGCTAGACATTCGATACCTATATTTTTCTTGAAAAGGGCAGATGTATCGCACTCCATTTTGTTGGCTTTATCTGAGTAACAGACCTGGCAATCATTCAAATCACGCGCTTCGCGACCAATTTATCGCATCCCATCCGATACCAAGCTACATTACACATACAATCATACATAGATACATACACTCTACACAATGCTTAAACTTGGCTCCAGATTGATATCTAGCGATACTACGGTAACTTTTTTTGTTTTATTTATTTTTTGTTATAAATTGTCAAGCGAGCAGAAAAATAAACGGCAAACGCGATATTTATTACTTTTCCATTTTTATAGTTGTTGTTGTTGCTGTTTTTGTTGTTGTACCTGCCTCTGGATTGTATAGAAATTTATGGCTTGTTCATTTGGCTTTGAAGAAAATAAAGTCGTGTCTGTTTTTCTGGTGAAACCGAGGCGCTCTTTGATACGTTTTATTTATTATTTTTTTTTTGTTGATATTTTCGCTGTTCAATAAACGCAAATTGATTACAAATGAATCTACTGCGCCGAGGATGGGGGTTGAGTAAATAGTGAACCACCATCCGGTGGTCATACACATACTTTCAACGACAATATTGCAGGATCCGCATCAAGGGGGGAGGATATCAAGTTATTACTTTATTTTACACTCAGTGCGCTCCTGGTGTAATTGTCACGTAGCTTGCAAATGGCTTAGAACACGCGCGACAATTGGACTTTAATTACAAAAGCAATTACAGCTTCAATGATTGGCGGAATAAGTGTTTGTATGGAATCAAGGACTTGCTACATTACACAGAAAGACGAGAATGAGTGCCTGTGTAGGTTAGGTATGTTTTTTTTTTTTTTGTGGTGCGATTTGAAGTTTATGGAAATGACTCCTGAGAATTACGTGTGGTTGATTGATCTTTTGTGTTTGTGAATATAATATGGAAGAGCAAAGGTTGGAAGATTGATTGAGGCCTACTTTAGTTTTACACGAATGACTCACGACATCAGCAACGTGAAAATGAAGCGGTTGAGTTTTTTTTTGGCATTGATTGATCAAAAGAACGTAGGTACCTACTATGTAGACTTTAGCATGCGAAATTTATATGTAGGTATAAGAATTGGTTAAGTAAGCTGTGAAGGTGACGTCTACACGAAGACCGCACGATAAAAAGAGCCTTTGAAACAACTGGACTTAAATATCTTTTGCTGATCTGAAAAATAGAAGTTGTGCAAATATTACAAATAACCTGTAAACAGAGGTATCCGTTTTGAAGTGCTTGACATTTCGTAAAAAAATTTCAAACAATTTTGAAGGTCTACATTTTTGTACAATTTATTTAATTTAATTTATTTCACCCTTATAACGGTTGTTGCTTTACTAAAACGACAGTTAAACGTCATGGCTCTGACGAGAAAATGACACTAAGACTTCAGTGGCTTCACCGCTTTTCACCATTTTTGCAATTACAGGGTGTTTTTTTTTAGACGTGTGGTTTTCAATCTGGCAATACTTTTATCGAAGTTGGTCTTTTTGACAGCTGTCACTTGATTTATGATCAGTTTGGTTTGCCATTTCATAATGAATAGACTTACTGTACTGAACAACGTTTGAAAATCGTACCCAATCGGTCCCAAAAAGAGATGGCCACCCATCCCGATTTTCACAAGAAAATTTTGTTCAGCGATGAAGCTCATTTTTGGTTGAATGGGTACGTCAATGAGCAAAACTACCGCATTTGGAGTGTAGATAATCCACAAGCCATTGTTGAAACGCCGCCGTTACATCCTCAAAAAGTCACTGTTTGGTAGGCTCTATGAGCAGATGGAATCATTGGTCCATATATCTTCAAAAATGTAGTCGGCCATAATGTTACAGTCAATGGGGAACGCTATAGAGCCGTGATTAATGACTTTTTCGTGCCTGAATTGGAGGATGATGATGTGGACGACCTTTGGTTTCAACACGACGGCGGTAAATGGCATACAGCCAACGAAACAATCAATTTATTGAAGGAAACTTTTGGTGAGCGCATTATCTCGCGTCGTAAGCCTATGGCGTGGCCTCCAAGATCGTGCGATTTAACACCGCTGGACTACTTTTTGTGGGGTTATGTGAAGTCACTTGTTTACGCAGATAAGCCCGAGACGATTGACACCTTGGAAGTGAATATTCGGCGAGTTATTGCTGACATACGGCCCCAATTGCTGCAAAAAGTGGTCGAAAATTGGGCCTCTCGGCTGGAATTTATTCGAGCCAGCCGCGGCGGCCACTTGTCCGAAATCGCATTTTTAAAACATAATGGCAAACCTTTATCTTTATAATGAAGATAAATTCTTTGCCATAACATTAAATTATATGCATTTTATTTCTTCTTGAAAACCACAAATCTAAAAAAAAACTCCTTTTATAACGATAATTGTTTTGCTGCAACGCTATATGAAGCTTTTAGAGCTGAGTCATTTAACTATCATTTTAGTAAAAACAAAACCGAAATAAAGTAGAAACTCAACCGATTTCGACCGATTTATATAGTAGTGCCTAGGAATAGTGTCTTTTTCATTTCCTGACGATAAATTTTGACCTCGACTGTAATCAAAATAAAAATAACCTGCGATTGCGACAAGGGTTATCAACCTTGATGTCAAATGAAGCATTTTAAATCTAGATGGCATCACTACACTTGTCCAACATATTGTATAACCGTATGTGATAGATGCTCGCTCATGTTGGCGCAATGAAGACAAAGCTGATCGTGTTGTATATGACGCCATCTTATTGGAACCACATTTCACTCAAATCAAATTCTTCAATTAATGGCAAAACAACTTTGGTTGACATACGACCACAGCTCTGAGAATTGAAGGTAATAGTCACCCCGTCGTTGTTTTTGAAAAAGTACGGGCCACTGACACCAACAACCACTCCAAAGCCGGCCTCTTCTCTTCAATTTTTCTTGACTTTGTGCGCTCAGATTCACTATTTTTAAAATTTGACAGCTGTCAAATTCCCAGAGCTATATACTCCAAACTATAAAATTTGAAATAACTTTTGTTAAAAGAGATTATTTAAAAAAAAAAATTTAATTTTGAAACTATATACCCCGGTCTCCCCTACACAGGAATGATAGACTTTTGTTTGTGTGTATCGAAAAAATACAAAAATTGTAAAATTTTAAATATCATAAAATAAAATCATTTTGATAGTTAAAAAGAATTTATTAAATAAAACGCCAAATTTTGTCGCAGGCTCGTTTCTATGCGTTGGTCTCTGAGTCAACATCTTGTTTCAGGTATTTATGGGTTTTCCTTCACTTTGAAAAAGTACCAATTTGAAGTCTTATAATTATTTGTTTCTATTTTTTTGTTGCTCGAAAATTCTATTTAAATTTTGAGTTTTGTATTGCTTTCTTCCGATGAACTCGACCGAATCAGAGTTCTGTTTCTGTTTTACGAAAACAATTCTAAGAAACTTGCAAACATGAAAAATGAATCATCAAGATAAGAACGTAATAAAAATAACTATTATTTTATTTTTGTTCCTTCATCGTGTGTCATCGTTGAACAGTTTCAATATGCCAACTTTTAATCTGAACAATTCTTCCGGCAATAAAATTGTTGAGAGAGAGACAAGTCATCTAACAAGCAATACAATTTATGTATTTTTTACTAACACAACTTTCTCATACTCGTTGGTACATTAATGATGTCCAATACCTATAGAAACCTTAAAACAGACCAAATTATACGGTATACGTTATTCTACATTTTATATAAGTACATATATAAATATAGAAAATAATCCCACAATAATTGTCGAATGGACTGAACGAGAAATGTAAACGCTTGGCTTCATCGTAACCAGTTTTGGATGCCAAACACAAAGAGCTCACGACTTTAGTATAGTAATGAAAGACTTTAGTACCTACCTATATTATATGCCGCACTATGGATCCTTTTGACAAAAAACGATTGAAACATTCTATTTTAAGGGCTGGAACTTGGTGAGATATAGGGAAGGTAGGTTAATGAGTGTCTTTTATTTTTTTGTCGACGTAGGATAACCCAGATGATTTGAGATTTTCGAATAGGTAATAAAATTCAATTTGGTAAATTATTCTATTGTGACGGGAGTGACACTACATTCATAGTTTTATAATTTTTTTACCAGAATATTTTTAATCGATAGCAAAAACATGAGTAACTTATCAATAAAACGGATGATTTTGCTGAAATACATTGGTATACTGAAATGTTGCGTTTCAAGTGTCATATTCGAAAACTGGTGCTTTTTGAAAAGGTAGAATGCTGTTTCATTTTTACTAAAATATTCACCCTAAAGTTGATCTTCATGTTCCAGTTTAGTGACGAGAAACAAAACTATGTAAAACTATACAGAATTGTAGTTTCAAAAACTGTTACGCATGTGACATAATAATGTTACGCATGTGACATAATAATGTTACGCATGTGACATAATAATGTTACGCATGTGACATAATAATGTTACGCATGTGACATAATAATGTTACGCATGTAACAAATCAAGAGTTTCATAGAAAAAGAATCATTTCTCACATGAAATGGGAAATATGAACCTACATCTCTTTTTTAAGTAAGGCTTCAACACTCTTATGGGTAAAATACCCTACAAACTTTTCTTTCCTGTAAAAGCTTTTTCTTCAAAAAAAAAAAAAATATTTCTGGCTTAGTTTCCTCTGGCGGAATTTCCGGGAGCCAAAAAAAAGATGTGACTAACAACTTTATTCTAATTGCTCTTTCGGCACAGAAAAAAATTTAAAAGCACCACTGTACCCGCGCAGCGGTATCCATTAAACGTATCTTGTTTCATTCCTCTCTTAGATGTGGAGGTACATGAGTGCTGTAACATGAAAACCAGTTCGATTGCAGTTGAACAACAATCACTTATTCGCATGCATTTTGTTTCCCCCTTAAAATTTCAGCATTACTATACGTAGGTATATACGATTGGGATATTTTTTGTTTGAAACTTTTTTTTTTGTATCTGTTCAGCTTTAGTGCTTGGCTTGTGTTGTGTTGTTTCACAATGTTAAGCATCATTGGATCATGTTCTTTTGGATTCGGACAGAGGAGTACGGAGTACGTTTCCAACTCCATCTCCATGTAGTTGGTATATGTAAGTAGGTATAGAGAGATCCAAATGATATTTTATTTTTTGGTTCTAACCAAGAGCACAGAACACAACGCAACGGTTTTTTGACCTTTTGTCTTTTTGATGGTAAAAGTTGATGCTGATGCTGGTTCTCCTGCTGTTGCTGCTGCAGCTCCTGCTGCATAGGTGGTTTTGCCATGTTAGGATAGTTGTATACCTACCTAAAATTGCGCGCTGTGTTTCTGCCCTTTTGTGATCAACGGTGAAGAAATTTATAGCCTGAAACTTTTAATTCCATTGGATGGCATAAGGCGTACCCTAACTGTTGCGGTTTTACCATATGGAAATAATGACCTAAAGATACAACTTGCAGTGATTGAGATAGGAACATGCATATAACAATAACTACCTGCACATTTTACAGTAATATTTTTGTATATGAGCTTATGTTTCTGTTTTTGTGGTATAGAAATTGTGTAAAAGGCTTTAGGGTTTTTGGGGAGTTATTTTATTTAATTTTTGTTTTTATGGTCTGTGTAAAATCACACGATTTAATATTAGAAGGCAGAATATTCGCAAGAATATTCCCGGAAATAGGTTTGCGATTTGAGGATAAAATAGTCACGCCTAAACGAAAAGCCTAAAATTACGGAGCTGGTATGACTGTAAAATTAAGAGGAAATGTGTGATTATATTTATATTCAGAGACAATGTATGTGCGTAAATTAAGCACTGCCACTTGTTGATTTTCTTAAAACAAAGGTTGTCCTGGAATATGCCCAACTTGCGCTTGTGTCGTAATACTAAAATAAAAAGTCAAAATTAGCATATTTTACGATTTTCTTAAAAATTAAAGTTGTGGTGTTTTGGGATCTCAGATGAACAAAATTCGCACATTTGCAAATTTTACGACCGAAAATAAATTTTGCGAAGCGTGAAGTTAGATTTAAAAAAAAGATTCAAAGTTTGAAATAAAAAAAAAATAGAAAATGTACAGATAGAAAAAAAGCAGTCAACACTGTCAAATTGAATTTGGTAATTTATTTGGAAAATGTTGGCTGTTTTCATTTCGCAATTTCTTGTCCTACAATTTACTTATTTCGCATTTGATTGTTTGACAATTTTTTCGCAAAATCATTATATCGCATTTCGCATAAGAATTTATGTCTTGCATTTCAATAGTTCGCAGTATATAACTTCGCTAATTATTATTTACTTAGTTCGCATGTCATTACTTCGCATTATATTTTCTCGCAAAATTATTACTTCTCGCAAAATTTATTAAGATATCAACGTTAACTTTATTTTTGTTTATTTTGTTTAACGAATTATTTCGCGAAAGAAATTGCGAAAAACTGCTAGATCTCTTTTTTTATAAATGATCGGTTTGCGTATTACAGCTTCAAAGACATAAGGAAAATTTGCGAAACAGCTATGGCAAGTCGATTAAGCTTTATGTTATATTTTGATAATTACGGAGATAAATTTGCGAAAGTATTGTCGTCCAAACGACCGTCATCCTGCCAAGGGTAACATATTTCAAGAACTGATAGATTTTCCTTTTTTTAACCTTTGCAATCGGACGAAGCATGAAAGAAACCATGGGCGTACTTTTAAAATAAAGTTCTAAATATCGTTCTACTCTATTTTATTTGCGGAGGCCAACACCAAAAATTGTCTTCAGTTTTATAATTCATACAACGAGGGAAGGTGAAATTTGTACTTTAAATATTGAACAATGTGACATGAAAGGAATTCCCTACCAAAATAAATTAAATCCCATTGAATTTATACCTCGGTTCTTTATTTGCACCAAGCAAAACATATTTTGTTGTTTGTTGATGGGCATATTCGAAAATATTTAAACATTTTTCAGTTCGCAAGGAATACAAAAATAAAATTTGTGACACTTAAATTCTGGATTCTGGAAGGCAATAATATAACGGTATGCATAATGCATGACATTAACACACACAAAAAAGAAATGAACGTAAAATCGAATTTCCCAAACCTCGGTTGATTTGAGTGTTAATGTTCGAGGTTCTATTGGAATGTGATTTGGTGTCATTCGTTATTTTCCACATAGGCAAACAATATTACGGTTTACGTCTGGGTCGAATATACCAGCTTTGATGAAGTTTAGAATGTTTAAACTTTGCCTAGGTTCAATGAAAAAGATTAACTTATACCAACCAGATGCTTTATATAATCCAGTTAGTAAATTGTTATACCTAAGTTAACTGAGATAGCAGTGTGCACTAAATTACAGACTGAGATATCAGACATCACTTAATTACAGTCCGAGAAAACGGAGACGTCACTAAATTACAGTATGATATAACATACTTCACTTAATTACAGTCTTATATAGCAGACGTCACTAAATTAAAGTCTGAGATAGTAAACGTCACTTAACAACAGTCTCAGATAGCGGACGGCACTAATTTACAGTATGAGATAGCAGACGTCATTAAATTAGAGTCGCATATAGCAGACGTCACTTAATTAAAGTCTGAGATAGAAGACGTCATTAAATTACAGTTGGAGATAACAAATATCACTAAATTACAGTTTGACATATCAGACGTCGGTAAACTAGTTACAGTCTAAGAAAAGAGACTAAATTACAGTTTTAGATAGCAAACGTCACTAAATTACAGTTTTAAATAGCAGATGTCACTAAATTACAGTCCTGGGGTTCCACTATCACTTCGGGAGCCTAAGTTCTTCAAAAGGCAGATTCTGCGAAGGTAATCTCAATTGATGTTATTCCTGTAATTCTTCACCTAAGATTTTTAACCAATCCAAAACATGCCCTTAATTCACCGACCTGCATAAATATCCCAATTGAAAAAAAGAACCTGTATTCGATTTTTATGGAATTTCCTACCACAAGGAATCATCAACATGAGACCAGCACCAGATAGGGAAGAGCAGATGACGGAGAGGGGAAACCTCTTGAGCTTCAATTGGTAACGCATTCTGAATGAACGATTGTAAATTAATCTTTTCGAGACTTCTGGTGAATGAAGCCCCATGGCACTATAATATGGCCACATCAGCAAGCGTGGCGGCAAATGTTGATGGTTTGGTTGTAATTCGGATTCAGGATACCGCACCGTCATCGTGGGTAGGTATACATAGGTAAATTTATCCGGTGATAAATTAAAGCCTATCTCTGCGTGTATCCCATCGCCACCGCACACCGCGCGCCACCGGCCGCTCCACAGTGTAGCTCATCCTGTGATTTACACAGTATGGAGCTAAGGGACACAACGAACGACAGGCTAAAATAAAAACAAGTTCTTCAGATTTTGAGAATTCGCATTCAGTGAGGAATTCCATACCATACCATACAGGGGTAAAGAGAACCTGAAAATGCGGGTGGGTGGTCCCTTTACGCGTAACCATTGAATCTCATTCCTTACTCTCGAAAATACGGATATGTAGTATCTCCCATCCCGACTTTAGTTATATTTTTTATCGTTGAAATTGGAAGTAATGGAATCAACTCAAGTGTGCTTCAAGTGTGAGTGTGTGTCTTATATTGTGATGTGAGTCTATCTATTATTTTGATAGAATCGGTCTGCCATAGGGGAAGCTTGTTTCAATCCCAAACCAAACGAAATGTTAACATCGTTGATTCATTTATGACAAGTTATGTAGCATGTCTTATTGCCGTGACGTGAAATTGCTTTCTGTCAAATTGCGTATGTCAGACATGTTGTTGTGCTTCATACGACAGTATAGGTGTATACCTACTTACGTGCTTGCTGATGGTTGAGTTGGATGCGATGTTGAACTGCTATTACTGGGGCTGGGGTATTTTTATCTAAAAGTGGCTTCTTCCGTTCTTTAGCTATTTACCGCTCCGTTTAGCGCCAAAGGTATGTGTGTGTGTGTGTGCCTCTTTATGTATCTTTAATGATGCCAAGGAGAAGACTATAATAAATGCAGGGCAGAATTCCCATGATTGACATGTAAAGGCCTAGAATTGTAAAAGTTCAATAGACGCTCAACCGAACACAATGACTTCGTTTCTTAAAATAGCAATTATTCTTTGCAAAACGAGAGGCATGTTATAGTGTCAGAGTCGGAGCGGTGCGGTGCCTTGCTGATGAAAGTGCGAAGGATTGAAAATTGCAAAAACTTGAAAGGCTTATGATTTTATTATTATTTTTGTTTTTGTTTTTTTTTTTTTTAAGAAAGTCAAATGGTGATTTATGGAACTTGGCGGTGCAAAGAGTTGTGTTGTTGTTGGAATTGCTTTGTTTGGACACTCACTTTTGTGTTGATTGGTTTTGATAAATGAGTTTAAGTTTTTAAATGGAATAAATATGAGGGGGGAATATGAAACTTTGTTTAATTCAACGGATTAGTTATTCGATCATTAATCATTAAGGAGATCTTATACGAGTATACCTGAGGCATTATATCTTCGTGTAAACATGAAATTTTAAGCCGGAAACGTAATAAAGCTAAAGATTTAATCAGATTATATAGGTTAGTAGGTAGATACACTCGTATCTACGTAAGTACCTTCATATTAAAATATAATTGGACCAACAATTTCGAAATAACTTAATTTAATTGATAAAAAAAACTTTCTGTTTTATTGTTCAAGTCTAAAGCATGTAAATATTTGGCCTTATCACAGGCCTCGTCGTAATAGATTCTTACAATACAATACCCGAAAAAAAGTATCATAGCTGCTATCGTAACAAAAATATTGCCAAACATATTCCGAGTTCGTGAAAAGTTTCATCGATAACCCCCAATTTCGGGTGCATGATCATACATCATCCTATATGTGGGATATTCGCAAAAAAAGGTAAGTAATTGGTCAAAAAAGGGTTCAATTAGTTTCAGAAATTGGGTAGAAAATTTGTAGTTTGCAATGGTTAACGGTTTTCAAGGTCATAGCGATTTTTAGCACATCATTTGTGGGATATTCGCGACAAAGTATGCTATCTGAAAGATCTTAGTGACCTCATAAAAAGTCAAGAAGTTTCACTCATTATCAGTCACATGTTTTTTTTTTATAATGAATTTTATAAAATAAATTTCAAGTCCGTAGGTATTCTTTGCACCTCATTTGTGGGATATTCGAAAATGAAATATATATACCATCTCAAAAGTCACTAAATCCTCATAAAAGGTCAACTAGTTTCAGATATAAGCCAGACATAGGTTTTTTTTTTAATATTTCTTAAAGATTTTTCAAAATCGTAGAGATTTTTAGCACCTAATATGAAGGGATATTCGCAAATAGAAGAAGTATAGCATGTAAATATTCTTAGTGACCTCATTCAAGGGAACTGTCTATGTTATATATAAAATTTTATCAACTTTAAAACTTTTATGAGGATTAAGTGAACTTTAACAATATATACTGCTTTTGCGAATATCCCACTTAAAATCGTTGATGACCTTGAAAATCGTTAACCATTAATTACCTTAGTTGACCTTTATTGACTAATTACTGAACTTATGGTATACTCCTTTACGAATATCTCATATATGGGTGCTTAGATCACGGGGCCAAAAAAAGACTCAATTCACAGAATTTCACCATTTTTTGTTGGTGTTGCTTGTTTTTTTTTTCTGAGCCATTCTTCATTTTTTGTTTGGGGCCATTTTACTTTGGGAACAAATCCACACGAGGTCAACCAAGTGGTAACGCATCTGCAAAAAGCAGAAAGTCTGTGTTTGGTGTGGATTATTGGCCGCCCCGCCGCACAGTGGGGCAAGACAGATCGTTTTGTGATAATAATTATTTTCACTATGAATTGAGTGTTGTTTTGCAATTTTATATAAAAATTTGTATAAAAAAATATTATTTTTAAAGTTGAGTTTTTTTTTTAAATAAATAAAGCGCCGATGATATTTTGCAGAATTATTCTTGGATATAGCCTAAAAAAAAACATTGTGTGGGAAGGGAGATTCAGCTCCCCTAGTTTAGACAGGAGGGGCAATTTTGTGAAAAGTTGACTTTAAGTTAAAAAAAAAAAAACATTAAAAATTAACAAAGGTCGTAAAACAATCTGCTATAGCTTTTTGGAAAGCTTATACCTACTGTATTTTTAATTTTCTTTTTCATTCAAGTTGTTAAAGTGTATAATTTTTGAAAAATAAAATTTTTAAAAAAAAATCGTAGTTTTTTATTTTGAAGTTAATTTTTTCAAAATGTTGCTTTTATAAGTGGTATGTTTTTACTAAGTATTCAATGTTCTTACCAATATTTAGCAAGATTTTGAAAACCAAGTGCAAAAATCTTAAATAGTTTTTGAGTTATTCGAGAAAAACTTTTTTACCAAAAAAATCCAAGAAAAACTCAATTCTTATAGTTTTTGATAGAATAAAAATAACTTGCATATATTAATTTTATTTGGTTTGAACAATATTACTTCACTTAATTGAACTATAAATAAAACACAATACTGATGAAAAATTAAAGAAATAATAATATATCCAACTTTTATTTTAACTTATTTATATATATTTTTTTTTGTATTCATTTTTAACTTAAAAAAAATCATAAAAAATATTTTCGGCATTTTTTAAGCATTTTTCTTTTTTGATTTATATTCAGCATCTGGTAATCTGGCAACACTCACAGACCTGGTTGAAACGGAAGATATTGCTCTAAGTTTCATATGAGACCTTAGAAAAAAAGCTAATTTTTGTAACCTTGCCATTATATACCAAAAAAAAGAATTTCCAAAATTTTTCTTCATAAAATAAAAACTACACACCTTCATCAATATTAGAAATATCACTTGACATTTTTTTCACTACTTTTTATAAGAAAAAAAAATCTCTCAAAAATCTGTTTTTTTTTTATTTGCTTTCTCGCATCAACTTGATCAACTTTTACAGCGTGGTTAAGTTAGCATAGGTGACTTACCAAAAAAAGTTCTTCTATGTCTTATCAAAAATACCGTATTAATTGAGAAAAACAACGTTTTTTCCCGTTGCTTACTAATTTTGATATGAACTTTATACCACGGCTCTCTATAGAGCTGCCCCACTGTTCGCCGGCCACTGGCATCATAACCATGAACGGAGAGCGCTACCGATCGATGAAAACGAATTTTGTTTAGTCCGCGTTGGATGATATGGATATATGAACGACATGTAGTTTCAGAAGGACTGCGCTACGTGATGTCACGTGCTTGGTTATATGCCACGGGGATTGTGCGACTTTTTTTTGTGGAGTTTCCTTAAGTGGCAGATCAATAACAATACCTACAACGAAAACGACTGGTCACCTCAAATTCAACATAACCTGTGCCATCATCGTTCAAACTCAGTCCAATCTGAAGCCACGGCTGGCACGACATTGACAGGCCTATAAAAATAAAAAATTCGTTGATATCTCACGCAAAACTTGTTTCATTAAATTTAAACATTAACCCCATTGCCTATTGGAAACCCCTTTATAATTTGCAATAAACAATTTTAAACTCATTCGAACATCATTGGTGTTCAGAATCCACTTGATAAATAGTCTTGTTTTGATGACCTTTTCAACTTCTTTAATTTTCCTTCTCATTTATTATTTTTATTATCCGATCGATCGGAAAGAATATTGCACGCACTATAAGCTCAGGTGTTATAACATCTATACAACTTCCTATTATAATTGTTCTTTTTTGCAATTCAAGTTAAAACTCTTGTAAATCATTAACTCCGACACATTTATGGATATATATTCGTTTTTACTGCGGCGCTCGTCTTTTGTGCATAGCATAGCAGACACTACTTCTAATTGCATTTTTTTTGTCGCAGAGAACAAGTTAAGCGATTGCAGTTGTAACGTCTATCCAAAGCAGTAAAAAAAAACGACTGCAATATAATCGCAAATGGTTATTACATTTTTTTTATTTCCATATAGGTACTGCTATAAAGGAGGCCTGCTTCATCCGCATGCAAGTTCAAAGTACCGCCACTGAAGGGCAAACGTAAAGCCCATCATCATAGCCAGTTTCTTTTTCTAATTACGGCTAATAATAACCGATGGAACATTCTAACGTTATGGGACATTAAACGCCTCCAAACAATCCAATAACTAATTCATTGGACGTGGTTGGCTGATGCGTTGGGCTGCTTATTATAAGCGATACCCACTTAGTGTTCCCGCCATCTCCATAAAGTCGACTGCTTGCTATAGGGTCGTCTCACATCCCACCCATCCACATTCAACATTTTACATGAGTCAATAATGGGCTCATTATGTGGCATTCAACATTTTATCACTAGCAACACGGTGTCACTCACCTGTTGAATAATTTTTTATGACTTCTTGAGTGATACTAATGGGTGATTTTTTAAGAGGTTTAGAACTTTTAAAAAAAAAAACACAAAAAATTCGAAAAAATGAATGAAATATTTATTTGAATCGATAGTTTGAACCTTGCAATTTAATGTTTAAAGATAATTTCATGCAAATGTTGACCGCGGCTGCGTCTCAGGTAGCCCATCCGCTGAGTCCAATTTTGGCATACTCTTTCACACATATCGGTCGGTATCTCACGAATGAATGCATGGATGTTGGCTTCCAGTGCGTCAATCGAAGCGGGCTTGACCCTATAGACATTAGCCTTGACATACCCCCACAAAAAATAATCTAATGGTGTCAAATCGCACGATCTAGGCGGCCAATTGACCGGCCCGAAACGTGAAATTAACTGTTCACCAAACTCGCCTCGCAATTGCGCCATTGTTTCGCGTGCTGTGTGGCATGTGGCACCGTCTTGTTGAAACCACATATCATGCAAGTCAAGAACTTCCATTTCGGGCAAAAAAAAGTTTGTTATCATCGCTCGGTAGCGTTCACCATTGACAGTAACGCTGCGATTCGCATCATCTTTGAAGAAATATGGCCCAATAATGCCGCCGGCCCATAAACCGCACCAAACAGTGGCTTTTTCGGGATGCATTGGTAGCTGTTGCAATGCTTCTGGCTGATCTGCACTCCAAATGCGGCAATTTTGCTTATTTACGTACCCATTCAACCAAAAATGAGCCTCATCGCTGAACACAATTTTTCGATAAAAAAGCGGATCCTCGGCCAGCTTTCCAAGAGCCCATTCACCAAAAATTCGGCGTTGTGGTAGGTCGGCTGGCTTTAGTTCTTGCACCAGCTGTATCTTAAAAGGCTTTACGCCCAAATCCTTCCGCAAAACTTTCCACGTAGTGCTGTAACAAAGGCCTAACTGCTGGGAACGGCGCCGAATCGACATTTCGCGGTCTTCTGTCACACTAGCTGATACGGCCGCAATATTTTCTTCACTACGCACAGTACGTAAACGTGTTGGTGGTTTAATGTCCAACAAAGTAAATTTGGTGCGAAATTTGGTCACAATCTTCCGAATAGACTGCTCAGAAGGTCGAGAATGCCGATCATAAAATGGAAGCAGCGCGCGATGAACATTTCGAACCGAGCACGAATTTTGATAGTAAAATTCAATAATTTGCAAGCGTTGTTCATTTGTAAGACGATCCATGGTTAAATTGCAAACCAAACTGAAGCTGTTTGACAGTGACACAAGGTACTAAACACACGTCAGCTGTCAAAACCAGTGTTGCCAAAACCAAACCAGCTAAAAAATCACCCTTTATATTCCAGCTCTTTGATGGGTAACCTACCATAGCTTCTACTCCTCTATATATTTGTCACTTAGTTGGTGACTAGTTGACATTAACAAAAACAAAAAATAAAAAAAAAAAATACCATCTCCATTAATCTTTTATATTTAGATAAACTTTGGCAGCAAAAAAAAAAAAAAAAAAACAAAAACAAAAACAAAATGCCGCACAAGTAGAACTCTTGGAAATGGAAAATTGATTGATTTTTATGGATTTATGAATGACACTTGGGCGACACAGAAATAAATGAAAATGCTGACCAAACTTGAGCTTCAATGACGAGGACTTTTTGTTGTCTGATGTTGAAGAATTGTTTTTAGCATTAATGGTTTATTGAGTTGGAAGTAGCTTCTACCTTTTATTTCTTCAAGTTTTACAGTTGGTTAAGTACATACACCAGCTTAGATGAAACAAAAAATATATATACCTATTTATATATAAAAAACAAGAAGGCCATTCAAGGAAAAGCACTCAGCATCTTCGAATAATGGATAAGGATTTGAATAATGGATTCCTTGAAGAAGGATTAACATGACACTTATTGAAATGTCCTTAATAGCCTTGAGAAAATTCATCGATCGACCGTTTAAGATTCTGAGAAACCTATTAAGATGTACAGCTAGAGCTGAGTGTGCAAATCGTAGGCAAAACGGGTTTTTAAAAACATTATTTCCTTCAATTGTAAAGGCTGCTTTTTTCAGACATGTGGTTTTCAAGAAGAAATAAAACGCATATAATTAAAGTTATGGCCAAAAATTTAGCTTTATTATAAAGATAAGGGTTTGCCATTATGTTTTAAAAATGATTTTGGGCAAGTGGCCGCCGTGACTGGCTTGAATAAACTCCAGCCGAGGACTAATTTTCGACAGCTCCAATTGTTGAGCGCGATGGCTGGTGGACTCATTCGGGTCAACTTCGATACTCTGCTCCACAGCAGCAATAGCGTCTTCGGTGCGCACTGCATGGCGTCTTTGGGGATGAGCATTATCCACTAGAGTAAACCTGGTGCGAAACCGATCCATGGCTGCTCGTGATGCGTCGACCGAACCAGATTATTATTTTGGTAATAAATTTGCACGATTTGCAAACGTTGTTCAGGAAAAGGTCTAATAATTATAAAATGGCAAACCAAACCGAGCATAAATCAAGTGACAGCTGTCAAAAAGACCAACTATGAAAAAAGTATTGTCAGATTGAAAACCACACGTCTAAAAAAAAACACCCTTTACCACAAAGTTATGCTTCTTATCGTAATGTTCTCTTCAAGACGTTGGTGTCGGCTGTCTTTTCTTGATGAAAGCATTAACTTGGTCTTGCCCTCATTGACCGCTAAACCCATTTTCTTCGCTTCCGCCTCAATACTCACAAAAGCTCTACTGACTTCAATAACGTCAATATCGTCGGCGTATGTGAGTAATTGGACGGACTTTTGAAAGATTGTGGCTCTAGTGTTGACGGCAGAGTTCTGCACTACTCTTTCCTGCACTACTCTTTCAAGAACGATGTTAAAGAAGTCGCATGACACCGCGTCACCTTAGCTTAATCAATTTTTGACATCAAATGTGTCGGTGAGGTCTTTGCCGACCTTGATAGAGCATCGTGCGTTCTCCATCGTCATCCTGCACAAACGGACTAGTTTGGCAGGGATGCCAAAACTAGACATTGCTCTATAAAGCTCATCTCTATAGATGCTGTCATAGCTTTATTTTGGCATCAAAATAATTATTAATTTCACTTTCTAAATGTCTTAAAATTAACAACAAAAATGTTCAATTGTTATTATTATTGGCGAATGAGTCAATTTAGGGAGCACCCCAAGTCAACAATTATCCCAATGTCACTATTTGCACAGGTGGTTTTTTTTAGACGTGTGGTTTTCAATTTGGCAATACTTTTTTCGGAGTTGGGCTTTTTGACAGCTGTCACTTGATTTATGCTCAGTTTGGTTTGCCATTTCATAATAAATACACTTACTCCTGAACAACGTTTGCAAATCGTGCCCAAATTGGGCTCGAAACGAGATCGTTGTTGGTCCGGATTTTCACAAGAAAATTTTGTTCAGCGATGAAGCTAATTTTTGGTTGAATGGGTACGTTAACAAGCAAAAGTGTCGTATTTCGAGTGATCATAATCCACAAGCCATTGTTGAGACGTCATCACATCCTCAAAAAGTCACTGTTTGGTGTGCTCTATGGGCAGAGGGAATCATTGGTCCATATTTCTTCAAAAATAAAGCCGGCCATAATGTTACACTCAATGAGGAACGCTATAGAGCCATGATTAATGACTTTTTCGTGCCTGAATTGGAGGATGTTGATGTGGACGACCTTTGGTTCCAACAAGACGGCGCTACATGCCATACAGCCAACGAAACAATCAATTTATTAAAGGAAACTTTTGGTGAGCTCGTTGTCTCGCGTCGTAGGCCTGTGGCGCACAGTGGTTCGGTTTGTATGGGAGAGCGGAAAAAAGTCTGTTTTATCTGAACGGTTCAACGGATTTAAATGAAATTTGGCAAACATGTTTAGATTAGTCTTATACATGTTTGGTCAAAATTTGGTTGAAAAAAAATAATTAGAAACAAAGTTATTGACATTTTTCTAAAATTTGAGGGTTTTGATGTTTCTATGGGAGAGCGGAAAAAAAATCTGTAACATCTGAACTGCTTAACGGATTAAGATGAAATTTGATTCGCAATTTAAAATTAGTCTTATACACATTTGGTCAAAATTTGGTTGAAAAAAAATAATTAGAAACAAAGTTATTGACATTTTTCTAAAATTTGAGGGTTTTGATGTTTCTATGGGAGAACGGAAAAAAGTCTGTAAAATCTGAACTATTAAACGAATTTTAATTAAATTTGACACACATGTTAAGATTAGTCTTATACATGCTTGGTCAAAATTTGCTCAAGAAAAAATTATTAGAAAAAAAGTTTTTGACATTTTTATAAAATTTGAGGGATTTGATGTTATATTTAAATAATTTTTTTTTTAGTAAAATCTTAACTTTTTATTTTGAACAAAATATTATTATTAACTATGTATATTTTAATGTATTGAATTCACTTTATATGTTTGTTATTATATTTAACTTCACTTTCACTTATTGGTTGATCTAAGAGTAAAAATTTTTCTTACACACCTTGCACAAATGCTCAATAACTCAATACTGACTTTTTTTTTTAATCCTTTATATATATAGATTTAAGTTAGAGATTTTATTCTAATAAGCCATTACTAATCCTTACAGGTAATAACAAATTACGCAATACACAACAAAAACAAAGCAATAAAACTTAAAAAAAAAAACACCTTTTTAATTTTAACCTGCCCTACTTTTAGCGAAAAATAAAAAAAAAAATAAAGGATTATCCCTAATCTTTTTCTTTATTATGTATTAAGCTCTATCATATAATTCAAAATATCATAAAACTATATTATTTTTCGTGTGTTGCTTTCAAGAAAATTGAGTTGAAAGTTGAAAAATTTTCCAGGCAGAAATAAATGATTTCGCAAAAATCGAAATTCTCAGCCTTGGGTCAATGTATTAATTTTGTTTTATTTTTAAAATAAAGTTTGACATTTTTTCTTAAAATAATGGGCTTAACCAGTTCATTCTGACAATTAATACCGAAGTAATCAAACTTTTTGGTAAACACCACCTTCAAGACGGAGTTTTTTGAAATCCGATTAAGTGAAACATTTTTGAGCATAACTTCCACATCTGCACGTTTCTGCAGCTGATTTTTTCTGTGCTTTAACATGAGTGTATGGAGCATATGGTGGCATACTTTCTTTCTTGGTATCTTTTGGAGCTGTTTTTTTAAATCAAAAAGTTTAAAAAAAAAGCATTTTTTCTTAGTATTTAAGCTTCAGGCTACTTATAGAAGGTATCTTTTATAAATAATCAATATTTTTTTTTATTTTTAGATAATTGAAAATAGACCAATTAAATTATTTAAGAAGCTAGAGAATTTATCTACAGGAACTTCGGAAAAAAACATCTCAAAATTTGTTGAAAATACAGTTCGCGATTTGAGTAAAATTATTTTTCAACTTTGAGGGCTTGTAAATCAGAACATACAATATATATGTTTAAAAATACTTTTAAATCATACGCTCGGGTTATCTAAGAGTACTTAAACATAAAGTTTAAAACGATAGACATGACTTTTTCAAAAGACTTTTTTCCGCTCTCGCACCACTGTGTGGCGTGGCCTCCACGATCGTGCGATTTAACACAGCTGGACTACTTTTTGTGGGGTTATGTGAAGTCGCTTATCAAGCAAATAATCCCGAGAAGCCTTGGAAGTGAAGATTCGGCACGTTATTGCTGACATATGGCCCCAATCACTGCAAAAAGTGGTCGAAAATTGGGCCTCTCGACTGGAATTTATTCGAGCCAGCCGCGGCGGCCACTTGCCCGAAATTATTTTTAAAATATAATAGCAAATCCTTATCTTTATAATAAAGCTAAATTCTTGGCCATAACATTAAATAATATGCGTTTTATTTCTTCTTGAAAACCACACATCTAAAAAAAAAACACCTTTTATTTAAGAAAGTATTTAATAAAAATGTATCAGTTTCAATTAAAGTGACCTTAATCCGAATATATAAATAACAAATATTAGAACAAAAGTTTTTAAATACAAACGATTTGTAAATAAAAACTCGTGCCAATTTATCATGCTTACATTCATATAATATATGAATATAATACTACAAAAAATTACAAAAACATATAACCCAGTATAAAAACGAGCACAAATAACAAAAGAACAAAAAAAAATATACCCTATCAAAATTCTATGTCTAAAAAAGCACAACTTACCTCTTATTCCGTTTTTATTTATTATTTTGTTGAATCTGCAATAAAAAAAAATAAATAAATAAAAAAACCTGGTGAGCAAATTGAAAAAATTATTTGAAAAATAAAAAAAAAATATATATATGTATATCCACCAGCGATATTATATTTTATCGGAATTTCAAAGCATTATGACAGAAATATAGAGTATGCAATAAATTGGAGTGCACTACCTTGCTCGGAGCATTTGTCACGCTTTGTTGCGGTTAAATCTTAAATGCCGACCAAAGCAAAAGCCGCCTTTACCTACTGTTTTTTTTTTACGTATTAATAATATGCACGAGTTCATGATTAAAATAATTGCTGAATGTTTACAGGGTGTTTCTGTTGGAAAATTTTGTTCGACACTGGGGTCAGAGAATTACAAAAATACTTGCGCGGGGTTTTAAGATATGATACGATTGAAGATTCGATTTTTTTTTTAAAGCTATAAGAATAGAAGTATGTATCTTAATAGCAGTGTTTTAGTGCTGAGTCAGCTCTGAGTTAAACCAGAGTTGGTTAACTCCTTATTGGCCAATTTGTCGATAGTCAGTTAAACATCAAATAGTACTTATTCTTCCGATATATCGCGGCCATCAAACATTTGTTCCTATTTTTTCGTCTGAAAGTTAACTATGACTGCTTAAATGATGATTGAAAAATCAGCTATAAATGAATTGATGAATTGATTATTGATTATGTTATAAATACAGAGTTAACTCACTAAATTTGGTGGTTTAAGTGCGAGTTAACTCGAGATTAAAATTAATTGGCAATATGTTCCATGATTTAGCCTGACTGACAATGAAACCCGAACCGCACAAGTCTCGTGTGCTGTTCTGTGTTGTGGAGTGGCCTGTTGTGTCGCCGACTGTGCACACTAATCAAGAGTGCTGTGTTGCAAACTGTCAGTTTTTCTTTTGATATACAGGGTGTTTTTTTTAGAGGTATAGAACTTTGGAATCGAATAAAACAAAGGTGATTTTTTTTGAATTGACATGAAATTTACTTTTTTCGAAAGATAATCTTCTGGCATTATAATTTAAATATGATTTATGGCATATGACTGCCACCACGGCTGACTCGAACGTAGTCTAATCTGGAGGCCCAATTTTCGATGACTTTTTCCAATATTTGTGGCTATATATCGGCAATAACGTGGCGAATGTTGTGCTCCAAGTGGTCAATCGTTTTGGGCTTATCGGGCGTAGACTAGCGACTTCACATATCCCCACAGAAAATAGTCAAGCGGCGTTAAATCGCACGATCTTGGAGACCAATTCACGGGTCCGTAACGTGAAACTATGCGGTTACCAAACGTTTCCTTCAATTAATCAATTGTGGCACGAGCTGTGTGACATGTTGCGCCGTCTTGTTGAAACCACAGCTCCTGTACATCATGGTTGTTCAATTGATGAAAGAAAAAGTCAATAATCATGGCTCTATAGCGGTCACCATTGACAGTAACGTTCTGGCCAGCATTGTTTTTATAGAAGTACGGACCAATTATTCCACCAAACCATAAAGCACACCAAACTGTCAGTTTTTGTGGATGTAACGGTGTCTCAACATACACTTGAGGGTTATCATGACTCCAGTTTTGCGTATCCATTCAACCAAAAGTGAGCTTCAGTTCTAAACATAATTCTCTTATGAAAATTGAGATCAACGGCAATCTTGTTTAGGGCCCATTTGGGCACAATTTGGAAGCGTTGTTCAGGCGTCAGTCTATTAATGTTGAAATATGCCAAACCAAACTAAAAATAAATGACTTGACAGCTGACAAAATGGCTGCCAGTTAAAATAGTGTTGCCAACTTAAAGTTCTATACCTTTTAAAAAAACACCCTTTATAACTGTTCTCTTTCCACGAGCACTGTCTTCTATTTTCCGCACACAGAAAGGCGTTTCTGTGACACAGCGTGATATGGCCCTAATGAAACAAGATGGATTCCGACAAAACGCACCAATCTACAACACACCAGATAAGACAAGTATGGTTCTAACGGGTGATTTTTAAGCTGGTTTGGTTTTGGCAACACTGGTTTTGACAGCTGACGTGTGTTTAGTACCTTGTGTCACTGTCAAACAGCTTCAGTTTGGTTTGCAATTTAACCATGGATCGTCTTACAAATGAACAACGCTTGCAAATTATTGAATTTTACTATCAAAATTCGTGCTCGGTTCGAAATGTTCATCGCGCGCTGCTTCCATTTTATTATCGGCATTCTCGACCTTCTGAGCAGTCTATTCGGAAGATTGTGACCAAATTTCGCACCAAATTTACTTTGTTGGACATTAAACCACCAACACGTTTACGTACTGTGCGTAGTGAAGAAAATATTGCGGCCGTATCAGCTAGTGTGACAGAAGACCGCGAAATGTCGATTCGGCGCCGTTCCCAGCAGTTAGGCCTTTGTTACAGCACTACGTGGAAAGTTTTGCGGAAGGATTTGGGCGTAAAGCCTTTTAAGATACAGCTGGTGCAAGAACTAAAGCCAGCCGACCTACCACAACGCCGAATTTTTGGTGAATGGGCTCTTGGAAAGCTGGCCGAGGATCCGCTTTTTTATCGAAAAATTGTGTTCAGCGATGAGGCTCATTTTTGGTTGAATGGGTACGTAAATAAGCAAAATTGCCGCATTTGGAGTGCAGATCAGCCAGAAGCATTGCAACAGCTACCAATGCATCCCGAAAAAGCCACTGTTTGGTGCGGTTTATGGGCCGGCGGCATTATTGGGCCATATTTCTTCAAAGATGATGCGAATCGCAGCGTTACTGTCAATGGTGAACGCTACCGAGCGATGATAACAAACTTTTTTTTGCCCGAAATGGAAGTTCTTGACTTGCATGATATGTGGTTTCAACAAGACGGTGCCACATGCCACACAGCACGCGAAACAATGGCGCAATTGCGAGGCGAGTTTGGTGAACAGTTAATTTCACGTTTCGGGCCGGTCAATTGGCCGCCTAGATCGTGCGATTTGACACCATTAGATTATTTTTTGTGGGGGTATGTCAAGGCTAATGTCTATAGGGTCAAGCCCGCTTCGATTGACGCACTGGAAGCCAACATCCATGCATTCATTCGTGAGATACCGACCGATATGTGTGAAAGAGTATGCCAAAATTGGACTCAGCGGATGGGCTACCTGAGACGCAGCCGCGGTCAACATTTGCATGAAATTATCTTTAAACATTAAATTGCAAGGTTCAAACTATCGATTCAAATAAATATTTCATTCATTTTTTCGAATTTTTTGTGTTTTTTTTTTTAAAAAAGTTCAAAGCCTCTTAAAAAATCACCCATTACGTAGATGAAACACTCGCTTGCTATAGCTTTGGACGGACGAATATCGTTGATTTATGGGTCACCCTATTTTGTATTTGTTTGTGTGTTATATTTCTCTGATACCTACTTATTTTTATTTTTATTTTTATTTCGTTTTTTTTTTTTTTTTTCATTTAAAAAATCCACAAAACATCGATTAAAGTTTGAGTCAGCAGCGAACAACCACATCATATGCATATACATAATGATTACTGAAAATGTATATTAGTGGGAGTATAAGTATATTTTAAGGCTGAACTCACATTTTTATAATGTCGCATGACACATTGTGGTTAAATGGAAAATTAATAAATTAAGGAGTGAAATATTATAATCATCCTGACATTTAAAAAAATAAAAATAAAAAAAAAAAAAAACATTTGAATTTTAAACACGTTCGATACACAGAAAAGAATGGTATACGCAGTCAAAACCATAGCTTAAGCATAAATATTTATAAAAGAGTTAATGATTTAATATTATTTGTTGAGTTTTATTTTTTTTTTTTTTTTGGTTTCATTTTTGTTTGGTAATTGGGTAGAAAATACAAATAAACAAAACTATATTATGTAGCGTGAATGAAAAATAAGTGAAGAGTCCCTATGGAAATAAAGGGTGTTTTTTTTAGATGTGTGGTTTTCAATCTGGCAATACTTTTTTCGGAGTTGGTCTTTTTGACAGCTGTCACTTGATTTATGTTCAGTTTGGTTCGCAATTTCATAACGAATACACTTACTCCTGAACAACGTTTGCAAATCGTGCAAATGAATGGCGTTCATTTAAATAAAGTTACATATGTTAACGCACTGTTTTTCAACGTAGATTAGGAATACTTTAGAAACCTCAAAAAAAAAAAAAAAAAAAAAAAAAAAAAAGCAAACAATGTGGAAAATAATTGTTCATTGAAACTAAAAAAAACTGTATCGTTTGCGAAAGTATTTTTCGAATTTTTTTCGATACCTATGAATACAAAATTGAATTTCAACCCCGCCCTTTTATATTACACTTCGGTTTTAAATTAGGGTTTTTTTTAGGATATATTCAAATTCAGCTTTATCGGAATTTTTTCGAAGTTGGAATTTTCTAGGGTATAAGTATATTTTAGCGTTTTTTTATAGCAGAAAGATTTATCTCTATTAAAAAAAAATAGCATATTAAATATTAAAAGCCGGTTCGAGCTCACGTTGGGCGCCAATCATTCTATGTTCTATGGAATTTCGAAAATGCCAAGCAAGCAAACCAAAAATTCCATGTTTTAACCGCGACACCGAAAGAGTAAATGTTATGATTCACGAATTGTTTGATAGATAAGTTAGCGATGAGTCAAACAACGAAAAAAAGATAATGAAAAAAAGTGCATGTTGCACACCTTAGCTCATTGATAAAATCTACCACCATCACCGCTCAACTGGGCTTGGTTAGGTGAAACAATTCATAATTAGATAAGAAAAATTGTTACGATATTATATCAACTGATCAAAATACACAAAGTATTTTATTGCAAGTACAGTGGGGTATTTTTTTTTTTTTTTTTAATTTAGTATTTATTGTTGGTATGTGTATGTATTTTGTTTGCTTTAAAAATTAAAAAAAAGAAAGAAAATGTAACTTTTTTTATACATTTTTATTTCACTTAATAATCCATCAGGGAGGAACCATATACATAACATTCATACAAAATTTCTTTATACCGTATCTTTTATGCCCAGGCTATGTAAGCCCTGTTTCGACCCTCATTGCTTAAACTTATTACGGTACGTAGATATAAGGTAATATGTGTGTACATGTGTATCTACATAAATTAGATTGGAGTACAAATTGTTTGTATTTGAGTGGAGCAACATGAATGATGAAAAGTAAAAAGAACCATCATCTATACGTACCTAGTGTTTGTATGCAAAATGAAATGAATTATTCTGTGATTAAAAATTCATATAAATAACCCATCCATACAGAAAAGAAAAACAAGAGTAGGTAGATATATGGAATTGGAATAAATATATATGCTGCTACGAGTACCTACGTATGTCCACAGTTTACTGAAGTTCATATCCTCAAACTCTTCTCAAGTTTCAAAACGATTAATTTGTTATAAAATATTTAAAAAAAAATTATATTTACATGTGCTGGCAGTTAGGCATATAAATATTTAGAAAACGTAACCATGACTGAGTGTGTAGGGGTACCTTCACTAAGAAATTACCAACATGCATATTGTTATTATTATTTGAATCTTTATTCTTCCTTCCTGTGTTTTTTTTTTTTGTTGGTTTATATAGGGGAAAGTCGGATGAGTAAGTCCATATATTTTTTTTTGTTTTTTATTCACGATGAAATAAGTATGTGAGTATACTTTTTTTTATTTTCAGTTTTTCGATAACACTGGTCAGAATTTTTTTAAGCAGAAAGCCAACTAGGTATACCAGAATACTAGTATATCAGAAAGTTTTTGATGTGCTAAATTCGAGTCTAATACTAGAATTACTTTAAGTCACGTAATAAGTTCTTGAGATGTTCCCGTTTTTGGGAACTAAAGAACACGACTAAAGATTTCTGAAAACATCAATGATCTCCATTTTACATTGTTCCAACTTTTTAAAGTATAGTCTGGTGTCTGTGATAAACTCTGTGTATAATAAACTTTCTCGAGCAGTGTATTAGTTATTAGATCAAATTTTGACATTTATTTAATTTATATTAAAAAAAAAATTGAAATTAAACAAAAACTTGAAAGAAATGAAATTTTTTTAACTTAACTTTTACAGATGTTTCAGGGAAAAGCGCATTTATGAATTTAAGGAAGAGCATAGGAGATAAAACGGAGCCCTGAGGCAATCCAACATTTTTTTTTTATGAATTTCAGACTTGAGTGCGACCCTGAAAGGTAGTTTCTGATTCTGATTCTAGAAGGAAGAGATTCCAAGTTATCAAATGTACGCCTTTTGGATAAGAGTTTGATGCCAAACTCTTTCGGATGCTTCTGAAATATCATGTTCAGTAGTCTTGATTCCGCGAAAACGATGTTAAGACTGGTTTCACAGGTAGTCGAGATTTACCACCAGATCAACAGTTGACCTATTGTCCATTAAGAAGCATTCGTCCAAGGTAATTCTTAGGCTGGTGATAAGCCAGTGTTAGTGTCCTTGAAACGAAGAGACATCTTTGTATATATTTATTTATGTAAATTCAATTGGACGATAGTCTGAAGAGCTAAAGGCGAAGAATATTCGTCTTTTTTAGGGATATGCTATACAGAGTGATTTTTCCAGCATTAAAAATGATAGCCAGCTTCATCGACATGACGCTTATAAATTTGCGTTGACACATCTTTTAGTCAAAATCACGCCAGGAAATGAATTTATTGGCAATGAAGAAATTCGTGGAGGTCTTTTATAACTCTTGCAACTGCATGAGTACGAAAGAATATTCGTCCTATGCACTCAGATACAGGAGGATTCATAACAATCTGGCAACTGCTAATTAACAGTAAATTGTGCCGCAAGCAAATTGGCTTTCACAGTTGCAGAGTTGAAAGTATTTTCCTTGAATTATTAGAAGATAAAATTTTTCTAAGAAAAGACGCGTCGACTCCAATTCAGAAGGACGTGAGTTGAATTTTTGTGAGGCCATGCCATCTATGGTTTTCATGAAATTATCACTTTTGTGTCAACTGGTTTGCGAATGGTTTCTTATTTTATATAAAAACGTAAGTAGGTACCTATTTAAGTTTATTTATTTATTGGAGACCGTTAAATGCTAACGTTACATAAATTATCTCTTAAATCTAGTTATAATCTAAAGCTCTTAAAAATACAGTCTTGAATTGCATACTTTTCAAATTGTCATTTACAGAATATATGAGAAGTGAAGGCAGATTTATCAAAACCAACCTATGTGAATACAAGGGAAGTGCTGATTCCTGAGACCAAGGAAAAAAGCGGAGACAGAATCGCAAAAACCTTCGTTGAACTGCTTCAAGTCTCGATTTGTGAAAAGAGTAGTGAGGTGCCCAGACCACACAGCCGTACTCAAGAAACGAAATAAATAGGAGCTTGTAAATATAGGGATCTTTAAAGTCACGTGAGAATCGTTTAATAAATCCTAATGTTTTATTGGCTTTTTTTATAATGTGATCTAAGTGATCGTTAAAGGTCAATTTTGAATCTTAAATAATTCCTAGATCTGAAAACACTGAAACTTTGTTCAAAGGGTCCAATTCAAATGCGTAGTTATACGTGAAGGGCTTTTTTTGCGTGTAAAGCTCATAACCTTACACTTGTCAACGTTTAGGATAAGTCTATTTTTATTGCACCAGTCCCTGAATCTTAAAAGATCATCTTGTAATAGTAAACAGTCTGCTTTCAGATTTTATTCTTTTGTAAGTTTGAATGTCATCAGCATAAATAAGGATACAAGAAGTTTGGACAATGGAGACGATATCATTTATAAAAAGGATAAACAAAATAGGCCCTAAATGGCTACCCTGAGGTACGCCTGAAATAACAATAAATAAATCAGAACATACATTGCAAAAAGCTACACTATAATGTCTGTTAAGTAGATACTAAGTAATCCATTTAAGAAAATTATTATTAAATCCTAAGTTATATAATTTACTCATAAGAGTTTTGTGACACAACTTGTCAAATGCCTTACTGAAATCGGTGAAGATGCAGTCAACTTGATCACGGTCTTCAAAAGCATCTAAACAAAAGGATGAAAAGTTAAATAAATTTGTCACAGTAGATTTGTTTTTGAAAAAAACCGTGTTGACTACTACACAAAATTGAATTGCAGTTACTTTGAAGATACTTTGAAAGCAGTCTTTATCAGACGAACATGAACCGTCCTCAACAGTACAAGATTTTGACTCCTAAGTAAGACTGCGAAATTTTGGATGAATCATAAAAAGGAAAGAAAGCGACATTTTGGAAAGCGTGACACTTTTGTAGCACTTTTCACATTTTCAAGTTGGAAAATCGATCATTATACGAACATCTAAGAAAATACGAGGAAGATTTAAGCGTATTCGGCTCAAACTGAATCGGGAACTGGAAAACGTAAAACGTTTGAAATTACCAGACATGGAAAAAGCCTTCTTCAAGGGTTTTTTTATGCAACGTGAAATACATGTACCGATAACGTCTGCGATACTGAAAGCAAAAGGCAATTCAACTTAACAGAATTTTTACAATGCATGCGGACGAAACTGGCTTCTACTGGCGTTTACTGTCTGACAAGACAAAATTCTCCTGGAAGAAAGATTAGTTAGGCAAGGGTAACCTTTTCACTTTGCTTAAATTGATCAGGAGAGGACAAATTTCGACCATTAGTCATTGGAGAAAGTCAGCTAACCCAAGAGTCATCAATAAAGTTGATAATCCTCTTATATACACAAGACTACTAAGAATACATATGGATGACAACAGAAATTTTATAGTTGATTTCATCAAGATTTAGACTTATTGGCGCAAAATTTTAAACATTTAAAACCTACTCTAAATCATTTTTAAATTCTACGCCGGCTCTAAAAATGAGTTTTAGAATGAAAGTCGACGCTTTGATAATTTTAAACGATATAAAGTATACCTACTTTAACGTTAAAGCACTCGTCTAACTTTAAAAGCAGCAAAATGCGTCTCTATCTTTTTTAAAGTATACTTTATCCATTCAACGTTTGTAATTTCATAAGAAAAATTTAAAGAAAAATGTTTGATGAAGATTTTGAGATGGTAAATCAACAATCACGAAAACTGTCTTGGCTTTAATTTGTGGTGCATGCACCCAGTAACCATTACCACGACAAAACAACACCATCTCCACCCTCCGATTCAATAGACTACGACACCAAACAATATACAATACAAACTTTTATTCGGTCGACCGCCCCAACAAAAACGAACAAAAATGTGGTACATAGTGTTGGACTACCACATCGCTGCAAATCATTTTCTGCTCACAAAATCGCCCGTGATCTTAGCTGGAAAGGTGAAATAGCTAAAGGGGAGTTAAAAAAAAGAAAAAAATTTAATTTTCAAAGGGAACACCCGGATTTGAACCGGGGACCTCTCGATCTGCAGTCGAATGCTCTACGACAAATCATAAAAAAAAAACCTTACAAATGCGCTAAAAAACCTACAAATGCGCTTGAAACCCTACAAATGCGCTTAAAACACTTCATTAGTTAGAAGAGTTGTTTAAAGTTGTGTTTAAAATTAAGAAAAGGTTAGACAAGGGCTCGCAACTTAACGACTGCGTTAACTACAGTTGGTTTCATTCCTTAAACGAGGACTGTTTAAAAATTTGCGTGGAGACTAAGAAGCAGGAAATGTGCGTGGAATAGGAGGTTTTAATTTGTTTACATTTGCCATATAATCTTTTTGGTAAATTTTTGTAAGTGTTTTTAGACTAAATTTTGCGCAAATATTTTAATATTTTTGTTTAGATTTATATTTCATTATGTGAAACCAAAAATTTTAAATATATTTCTTTTAAAAGTGGGTTAAAATTAAAAGAAGAAAGAAAAGGCTATATTCAGGTAGTTTGGCCCACCACATGTACCTACCATATACACTACCCTGATCCATATTTAAAACCGAGCACAAAAGCTATGTGTGGGTAATATGGACTACCGCATTTACCATATACACCAACCTGGGGCCAAATTACCGCATCAGTTATATCGTGTACCTAATACGTGACTGAATTATGTGAGTTTGGTATCACCGCTCACGTTATGGTGTCATCATCCCCATTGGTGTTACTCGTTCATTCGATCACTGATGGCACTCACTCGATCAGTCACTAATGCGGTATTTTGGTCCCTGGTTCATATTTTACACACGGCCGCGGCGTTCCATATTAGCAGCACTTTTTTAAAAAGTGTTAAAATGAGTTTTTTTATTTTTTTTTCATTTAATTTTTAGTTAAGTTCTTTTTATAATTTTTGTTATGAAGGCTGATTATGAAATAATTTGAATAAGTATTCGACTTTTGTGCTAAGTTGGCTTAAAGGTGGTATACTGAAAGTTACAAATTTTGATCGAATGAATTAGAAGTGTTAAAATATTTCCCGATCTGCGGTAAGGTCAAAAGACTAACACCATTGCTTTAAATCATCAATGTCATCATGGTTCAATTTTGAGATAAACCTTACTCGTAGAAATTTTTCTTCGATATCAAAAATAATCCATCACAAGATGACTGATAAAGTCAAAACCAAGATCATGATTTATACACATGTGAGTTATGATTATAATTCACTAAACAATGTCAAAACAGGTATTCGTTGTGGCATCCTCTATATAGTCATCCATCTTTACCCTATTCATCAGTCAGACATTCCCTATTAGAATAGAATAAAAGGTAGGTATCAGCAATTTAATCCCATACATAACATGTCATTCACCAGCACAATACAATACAAAAAAAAAAAGAGAAGACGAACGCAAATAACGACAATGAACAACATGCGTCATTTGCCCGACAACGACGACGACGTCTATTAAAATCTTATAACAAGCAAAACAGCGAAGTCAGCTGGTATAGCCTACTTTTCATGTCAACACGATTATGTCAGTCATAATATATGAACCAACAAAAAAACGCTTTGAAGCTAAACAAAAATGATGAATCGAATTCCGATTAAAACGAAGACGACATACCTAAGAATTTTTGCATTGAAATTGCTGGGTTGGGAAAAATTGTAAGGATTTCTTTTTTTTCTTTTTCAACGACAAAATTATAATGTTTTTCTTTGGAAATTTTTATGAAAGAAACATATTTTGTACCTCATTAAGCCCATTTATGTATGTATAAAAATTAAAAGAAAAATTTAAAGAAAAAAAAAAAAAAATTATTAATACACACGCAGACATTAGCTTAGAAGATAAATGTCCACCAAATAACTTCTTTTTTTTTGAAAATGGCGCAAAACATCGAGTGTAGCTTCAGCTGTGTGGCACGTAGCGCCGTCCTGTTAAAACCAAATGTTGCCAATATCCTCCTCTTCAATTTTTGTGAACAAAAATTCGTTGAACATGGCCCGATAACGATCGCCATTGACTGTAACGGCCACTCCTTGCTCATTTTCGAAAAATGGCCCAATTATGCCTCTGGACCAAAATCCGCACCAAACAGTGACTCGTTTTGGGTCTATCGGCTTTTCAATGTATGCGTGCGGGTTTTCTGTGCCCCAAATGCGACAATTTTGCTTGTGTACTACCCGCCAAGATCAAAATGAGCTTCTTCTGAAAAGATGATATTTTTGGCAAAATCGGCATCTTCTCTAAGTCGATCGCAGGCCCACTTAGCGAAGAGTATACAGAACCATATTCGTTTAGCGGAAGGATAAAACTAATTATCTGTCAAATCAGACATGAGCTAAGTGTTACCATTCACGAAATAAGCACTAGTTGAAAAAAAAAAACCTTAGATGGCGGACCCTTTAGATAATAGATACTTATACCCTTTACCTATTAAAGTTGGCTTTAAGCTTCATAGAGCTCAACGGTCAAGATATTTGGAATGAAATAATTGAAATGTTTGGTGTTCCAAATATTTTTTCCCCGGAAATTATGCTCCAAAATTACAAAAAATAAGGCCCCGATGGTTGGGTGATTTTGTTTATGCAATTATTCCCCAAAAATATAATTAGAGTCCTTTTTAATTGCAACTTAATTTCATAATTAAATAAGGTCTTAGTGCATAAAAGAGAAGAGGACGAGGAATCATAAAACATCATGGCAGAAAAAAAACCTTTGTTTGTCTCAGAATAACCCATATTGAAGAAGGGCCTATGGCATTTGAAATTGGAATTAAAGTCCACAAGAAAAAAAAATTAAAATCTACAACTTTTGTTGCAACTTTTAAAAGGAAAGGATAAAACCCGTTGGTGATATTTTCATTTATTTTTGAAAATCAGAAACACGGGCTTTATAGTCCCGCGGAGCTTACGGCGCGGCACTGGACCTGGACCGGAACAGTACGTTAAAGGATAAAAAATTGTTTTTTTTTGTATGAAATTTAAAATTGAAGGTTTCGTAAAACCCGCTGCTCAGCTCATAGTCATACAACACGTAAAAAATATCCGAAGGAAAGTACAAACAAAAAATATCCGTTCTATAAAGGATTTACCATTTTTATATTCTTCTCTTTTGTTAGGTATAGTATAACGCACAAAAACATTTTTTTTGGCTAAGTCTTAAATCGTTGGTCTGCCTCTGGCATAACTTGGGTGGCGTTGTGATGTTGTGTATTGTGTTATGTTAAGACTTCGTCGGCTTTTACTCTATAAACAAAAAAAAAAAAAAAACAAAAAACATTTCACAAGAATTTTGTTTAAATCCCTTGAGGCGCAAACAAGAGATCAACTTTTGCGGCGTAAATTTCATGACATAACAGAGCCACAGCCACACACATGTGTGTGTAAATAAAGCTAAGGTACCGCGCACATCAAAAACCACCATAACCACCTACGCATCCCACATCCGTATAGGTCCTCACTATCTCACGTATGTACGTATGGATAATATTATGATTATGTGTTTATACGTAAAGCCTATATCTAACGAGATTTTTCACTGAGCTTATACAACAAAGTTTAAGAATCCTGCCAACAAATTTTAAAATTACAAAACATAGGTATGAGACGCTCATATACACACAAATTTCTTCAAGTTGAAAATTGTTATTAGGTTATAAATGCGATGATGGGTTAAGCAATTTTCATAGGGTTTTTTGTTCTGCTAAAAAAAAATTTTTGTTTTTTTTTTACGTCAGAATTTTTAACATTATTTCTGTTTTATACAGTTTAGAATACAGACAAATTGGTTAATAGGATTAAAAAAGATCAAAACGATTACGCTCGCACAAAAGAGGTGAAGTTTTTGAAAAAAAAATGCCATGGCCTTAAGCCAACAAAAACATAATTGTACTGTAAAAAAAAATGCTTTCTAAAATTCTTGTAATTTACATAGGTAATATAAGCCAAGGGCCATGTATGACGCACTAGGCAATTGCATGAAAGTTGTAATTATTTTTTTTTTATTTCAAACAAAGAATACCTTCACAATTATCTTGGGTAAAAGCTTAAGTTGTGAGATTTTATATTATTTAAATTACTGAAATTTCCTGCTTGTATGTTAATGCTTTTTTAAACGCATGTTTATGTTTATCACGCCAGAAGATTAAAATCAAAAAAAAAAATTAATTAAATTCGTAGAATCCCTTGTTGAAAAGTCTCTTTTTTTCGAGTATCAGGAAGATATTTCCTAAGTTTATAAGGAAGAGTCTGTCACTGTCTAAATATAGGGTGATTTAGATACGATGCAACACTAAGCCAGAGTGAGTAGGTTGAGTCAAGACAAGAACAAATATCGAAAGAAGAAGTCTGTTTCCAACCCTAATCTAACCTAAGATCAAACAAAAAAAATCATAAAAAACAATGGCAGTATCAGTGTGTGAAGTTAGCCCACCTTTTTTGAATTTGTTGTTTTTGAAAATTGTTCCAGGTTGTTCTCCATTTATTCTGCATTCTTCCAATTTTTTTTTTAATATTCAAAAATGGTGGTTATAGATAGACACAAAAAACGGATACTGACCTACCCCCTTTTTTCGAAAATCGAGTTTTTTTAAATTGTTCTAAAGGGTGGTTAAGTTCTAAAGGGCCGATGTTGAATGTGAACCACACCTAAACGTCAATTTTTTTTTGTGTATTTCATTTGACATTTCTCAATTTCAGACTAACTCAATTTGAACCATGGAAAGATACACAATCGAGCAACGCGTTAAAGTTATTCAGACTTATTATGAAAATGGGCGTTCAAATCAAAATGCATATCGTGCACTTCGTGATTTTTTCGCTCACTTCAGTGGATTCGTCAATAAGCATAATTGCCGCATTTGGGCGAATGATAATCCAAGAGTGATTGTCGAAAAACCAATGCACCCACAAAGAGTGACTGTTTGGTGCGGTTTATGGGCTAGCGGCATCATCGGGCCGTATTTTTTCCAAAATGCGGCCGGTCAGGCAGTTACTGTGAATGGTGTTCGCTATCGTGAGATGGTAACGAACTTTTTATGGCCCGAATTGGAAGATATGGATGTGGACGATATGTGGTTTGAACAGGACGGTGCCACTTGCCACACAGCTAACGAGACAATGGCTCTTTTACGCGACAAATTCAATCGCCGTGTTATCTCACGTGGTGGCGATGTCATTTGGCCGCCAAGTTCATGTGATTTGACACCGTTGGACTTCTTTCTTTGGGGTTATTTGCTGTACGTCGATAAGCCAGCAACAATTCAAGAGCTAAGGATGATATAATTCGGCACATTAACGGCATAGAACCTCAATTATGCCTCAGCGTCATCGAAAATTTGTACCTTCGGATGTAGGTGTGCCGCCGAAGTCGCGGCGGCCATTTGGCCGATATTTTGTTCCATCCATAATTGAACCATACTAATATTATGATGATTAAAGGAAATGACAATAATTTCCTAAATAATTTGTGTATTATTCAAAATCAACATCGCCCCTTAAAATTTAACCACCCTTTAATAGTAGGTATATTTTTTTACATTTCAAGTTTAGTTCTTCTCTCTCCCTTTTACATTCCAGATCACCATCAGTAAAATTTATCATTTCGATTTTTTTTTTAATGAATTCAAGTGATCAAATTGGAAAAATCGCAAGGCTGGAAAAAAATACCTGCCAAACTTTTTCATTCGATATCACGACGCATACCTATACCTAGGTATATAAACCCATACGTTCACATATTTTGGCTATAAAAGTTTTAAAAATCTGGAATCCTATGCAGGAACCATGGAGGAAATATTTCGATCTCTGTTCTTTCATACATCGCTTCATCTACTCGAATAAACAGGAATTCAGAGGGAATTGCAATGCTTTCCTAGAAAAAAACTCTACAGTAATACTGTCGGTTCTAGGAATGCACATCAGTTTACTCTCATCCTCAACTTGGGATGTACATTCATACCTACTGTGAAGTACAAATATTTTTTTTTGCACAGGAATCAAGAATGCCTACAACCTGGCACTATACATTTATTTCCCCCCATTTTGATACTTGAAACTTAAATATTTTCTTTTTAATCCTTTCCTTTTGTCTTCCTCTAAAACTCACGCTTTGTTAATCATTTTTAAGGGTAGTCACAACTCACAACCCGTTGAGTGTGTGCGTTAGGAAAATTGAATACTTCTCTCTTAAGATTTATTCTTGCTTCTATCCTCGGACTTCAAAGTCGCCGTTTATAAATTAAAATAATTTTGAAAGTTCAACTCAGAAAAAGGAAGTATTAAAAAGTAGGTAGGTAGGCCTACCCTTCTGGAAACATCAATCTTTTCCGCTTGAATAAGCATAAACAAAAAAAAAAAAAATATAGAAACTGCGTAACCAATGGATTTGAATTATTTGACTGTTATCAGTGGAATTATACCAAAATTACAACACAAATTCATTTCCTGTTGTTTTTGTTCCTTGTATCCGTTTCAAAAATTACGCATAATTCATTTGTTTCATGTTCAAAGAAAACCCAAACAAAAAACAAAACAAAAAGTAAAGAAAAATTAAAATATAACAAAAAAAAAAACTTTCTAATCGCTTTCATCCGAAAGTTTGGCATTGCCTATAGGTATAACAATGGTCACTGGTCAAATTATCCCTATCCCATTTTCCCCCAAAATAATCATCCCCCCCCTCCCCTCCCCGCAGTTAACAAGATTATTTTTGTTTTGTTATATTGTGACTTTGATTTATGCAAGCAATTTGGTGTGAATGAAGCCTACAATTATACAAATGTTGTTTTGGATTTTTTTTTTTTCTGTGTGAGCGTTCGTTTTGATTGTTCTGCCCTGCCATAACTAATTGTCTGCTTCCTCTAATTTATCTTTTTCCACACAAATCTTATTATAATGAGAAATAAACAAGCGTGTTGGCTTCTTCTGATTTAACTGAATATAATAAATTTGTGATGACAAAATTTTACCTGCTAGCATTGATTCTACGGGATCGGGCATAGCAAAAGCAACATTTTAAGATTTCTTATATAAATTTTAATTTCATTCGGTAGTTTAGATTTTATATAGAAAGTTCAAAGAAACTTTTTCGGGTTTTCAGTATTTCTGAATTTTTAATTTTCAGAAGTAGGGTATATGGGATCTATGGTATCCTGTTTTACCCTATCTGTCCTGCTAGTATTGGGCAAAGGTCTTCTAAGCCAACGACGTCGCCGATGCACTGATGTGCTTCTTTCTGTTATGAGCTTGCAGTTATAAAGGAACCGCTAACCCACAGTTCGCGAGATGTGGGAAATAAGCCCCGACTGTTCACAAAAAGGTTTAAATTTTCAGGGTTGGTAAAAGAGGCTGATACTTGAATCTTACTTTTATTTGTTTATGAATATCTCAAAGACTCGATTTAAAAAAAAAAAAAATTGTAGCTTATGTATATGTACAAAAAGACGGCTTTGGGATCTTAGCACCTCATATCGTTGGATATTCCCAGTCCATGGGATATTGGTCAAAAAAGTTCAACAAGTTTCAGAAATTGGACAATTTTTAATCAATGGTGACAGTTTTTCAAGGTCATCAAGGATTTTTACTTATTTCTGGGATATTCGCAAAAAATAGTATACTATCTAAGAAGCTCTTAGTTAGTTAAATTTTGTAAAAGAAATATGAAGTTTGAAAATGAATTTTTTAAAAAATATCAAAAAAACAACTTTATTTGAACAGAAAATGAAAGAATAGATTTCGGGCTTTAAAAAAGTTTTTGCATATTGTAGGTAGGTATATAATTACATATAAGTATTATCATGAGTGTTTGAAGTTAGCCCCCCTTTTATTTGAATTTGTTGTTTTTGAAAATTGTTCCAGGTTGTTCCCGATTTGTTCCGCATTGTTCCATTTTTTTTTTTTTTTTTGAAAAATATTCAAAAATGGGGATTTTAGACCCAAAGAAAAGGGTTTTTAACTTAGCCCCTCTGTTTTGAAAATTTGTTTTAGATTGTTCAAGCAGTTCCGAAAATTGTTCCAAGTATTTGGATTTCATTCGAAAAAAATTCAACTTCCCCTTCTTTCGAAAATCGAGCTTTTTAATATTTTTTTTAATTTTAAGTCAACATTTAAAAAAAATTAAATTAAAGTTTTAAAAGGCCTATTTGTTAAAGATAAAGCCTTCAAAACCCGTTTTCAAAATCGCAAAAAAGGATGGACTTTAAAAAAAAACATCGACTTTAGCCCCCCCTTTTTCAAAAAAAAAAATCGATAAGTTGTTCCAATTCCAAGTTCAAAATTTTTCAAATCCGATTATTCCAAAAATTCATCCAAAAATATTTTAAATTAAAGATTTTGAGCTGAAAAAACACTTTAAATGAAAATATCCTGTTATCTTTGTTCTGGGCCCTTCTTAAGAAATCCAAAATTCAAAAATTGTTTCAGGTTTTTCTGTGGCGGGCTCTACTCAAATGTTTCAGAATTTCGTTTCTTAAAATTGAGCTTTAGTAAAAAAAATTGAAAAAATTGCATTGAAAAACAACTTTTTAAACAATGTTAATAAGAACACTTTTAAAACCTGCAAAAAAAAAATCTAAGTTCGTTTTTCGAAATAAGGGGGCGAGAGTTTTTTTTCGAATTTTGGCTATAACTTTTGAAATTTTGAACATAGAGGTCCAAAAAAAATTAAAATTGGTGAATCGGAATAACTTACTTACTTAAGGTGGCGCTACGGTCCAGAGTAGAACGGGGCCGAAACCACCAAGCTATTTTTCCAGCCAGTTTAGTCCCTATATAGCTAGCTGCGTGCGCCACCTGAGTTGCGGTCTACCTCTACTGCGCCGTTTTCAGGGTTGGATTTAAAGACTTTTCGGGCTGGAGCTTTGGTGTCCATTCGCTCTAAATGACCAAGCCATCTCAGTCGTTGTATTTTTTTCTTTCGGCTATTTCAGTGTCGCTGTACAGTTCGTTGTTGAATTTTCTGCTCCACTTCCCGTTTATGCAGACGGGACCAACAAATCAGCTGAAGAATCTTCCTCTCAAAACATCCTCAAGTGTTCTCATTCGCCTTCGATAAGATCCATGCCTCTGCACCATATAGCAGGACCGCGATAATGAGTGTCCTGTGCAGGGACACTTTAGTTGTTCGAGAGAGAGCAAAGCCCTTTGCTATCTCTCAAACAACAATTTCGTTCTAAATCCGAAGAAGCAGCGATTGGCAAGAGTTATTCTTGGTTTGATCTCTGCGCTCGTATCAGGGTCTGTGTGTGAAACCGGAGCCTAGGTAGAAAAAGTCCCTTACTATACCTCAAAGTTATGCTGTCTATCGTAATGTTCAGTCCAAGACGTTGGTGTTGGGTGTCTTTTCCTTATGACAGCATTTACTTGGTCTTGCCCTCATTGACCGCTAAATCCTTTTTCTTCGCTTCCGCCTCAATACTCACAAAAGCGCTACTGACTTCAAGAACGTCAATATCGTCGGCGTATGTGAGTAATTGGACGGACTTTTGAAAGATTGTGATTCTAGTGTTGACGGCAGAGTTCTGCACTACTCTTTCAAGAACGATGTTAAAGACATCGCATGACAGGGCATCGCGTCGCCTTGTATCTAAATCCATTTTTGACATCAAATGTGTCGGTGAGTTCTTTGCCGACCTTGATAGAGCAGCGTGCATTTTACATCGTCATTCTGCACAAACGGACGAGTTTGGCAGGGATGCCAAGACCAGACATTGGTGGATTTGTAGTTTGAGGTTTTTTTTGGAATCGGAATAAACCGATGTTTTTATAAAAAGCAAAATAATGGCAAGCGTTCAGAGAGAGGATACGCAAAATGAGTATTTTATGCTTAACATCTTAAGGAACAAAAAAAAAACACCAAAATCCGTTTTGTTAAAAATTCGTTTCGTCAAAAAAGAAGGTTGAACTTACTTACTAAAAAAAACACCCTGTATATACAGCACAAGAAGACACTGAAACCAGTTTCCTTAAAAAAGCTCAATTTCAACACCCTAAAGGGCTAGTTTTTCAGTGGTGAGCTAAAACAGAGTTAGTTAACTCTAGAATTAAATTAACCCACTGTTTTTTTTTATGGAGAATGCATGCGTAACGACTTAGCAAACTCGGTGGATAAAACATCAAAAGCATCTGTTCAGTTAATCCTTAGCTAACTCCCTCAATTTGATGAGTTTACTCCAGTTTAACTTCAATCTGCCACTGAAAAACTCGACCTAAGTCCATTTTTCTCGAAGCTGACACACATCTTGTACATTTGCTATACTAATTTACCATAAATCCGTTGATCTATTTTTAAATAAAAAAAAATGGTAAGCGAAGTTTTGTCTCGCAGACGACGAAAGATTAATTTCGGATTTATGCATGTAATTACGATTCAAAAATATACCATCAAAAGCAACTTGAAGATTGAAGCAACTTTGTATACCTTCTTCTTAAAAAGTATTAAAACCTTTACCTACTATGTATTTATTTTAAAATTTCACAAGAAAACATTAAAGGGTGGGTCGGCGGCGGGTCGTTGTGAAAAAAACACATTTAAAAATAACAAGCATTTTTTCTATGTTACAAAACCGCAATGTATTATCTTTTCGGTTTTATCTTCAAAGGTACAAACTTTATGTAATTTTTTATAACCTCAGTCTTATGCTGGAGATTTTCTTTTTACTTTGCAATTACTTTTTTTGTGATAATTGCTGCTGACCAGAGCATACTGATGTCATTCTCATACTCATCTTCATCTTCATCTTCATCTTCATCTCCATCGTCATCATCATAATCATAAAAATGATTCAGTTGAAATTAAATTTGGTAATTTTCGTTCAAGTTATAAGCCTGAAGGAAGATAATAAAAAATGTATGGAAGTATGTATGTAATACCTTCTTAGTCGTTTACTGCTGGTTGCGGGTTGTTTTGTTAAATCGACTGATTATGGTTTTAACTGATGGGAAGAGTCATAAAAAGACAAAACATTTATTACAAAACATACAACACACATGTTGGTATATGTTGATTTTGTTTTGTTTTTGTATTATAAGGATCTCGTGTGATAAGTACCTACTAACTTTTTATGTGTTAAGAGTTTGTTGTATGATTAAAGTGATAACAAAGGAACATCTATAGGCTGTAAAGCTTCAGATTAAATTTGATTGGTAACTATAAGCTGACGTTTCACACTTAAACGTTTAGTCTAAGGATCAGACTAACATATGAAATTTGTCACAAAGTTTGTTTAAACTAAATTTTAATGGGCACGGCGGAAATAAAAATACGAACCTCTATACACTAATACGGATGATAGTAAAATTGTTATCTTGAGTATCAGTGCCAAACAGCTTGCAATAAATTTTAAAAACTTTCTACTGCCAGACCTTAAACAAAATTCTATAAATTTATCACTATCAAGCATCACGACTCCTGAGTAAGATTCCACTTTTACAATAACAAGGCTGCTCAACTATTGGAATATTTTTAAAATTTACGGAATATAAAGGGTCCGCCATCTAACATTTTTTTTTCAACTAGTGCTTATTTCGTGAATGGTAACACTTAGCTCATGTCTGATTTGACAGATAATTAGTTTTATCCTTCCGCTGAACGAATATGGTTGTGTATACGCTTCGCTAAGTGGGCCTGCGATCGACTTAGAGAAGATGCCGATTTTGCCAAAAATATCATCTTTTCAGATGAAGCTCATTTTGATCTTGGCGGGTAGTACACAAGCAAAATTGTCGCATTTGGGGCACAGAAAACCCGCACGCATACATTGAAAAGCCGATACACCCAAAACGAGTCACTGTTTGGTGCGGATTTTGGTCCAGAGGCATAATTGGGCCATTTTTCGAAAATGAGCAAGGAGTGGCCGTTACAGTCAATGGCGATCGTTATCGGGCCATGTTCAACGAATTTTTGTTCACAAAAATTGAAGAGGAGGATATTGGCAACATTTAGTTTCAACAGGGCGGCGCTACGTGCTACACAGCCGAAGCTACACTCGATGTTTTGCGCCATTTTCAAAAAAAAAAAAGAAGAAGTTATTTGGCGGACCCTTTACAATTCAATCAGGAGTGTTTTTTTCGAATCTTTCAGGACATGAAGCAGTTTTTTGAAGGAACATTCACTCGAACTACGTCGAAATCCGCGTTACGGATTTGTGGTAAAAAAAATAAACGATATAAAGGTTGTTTTTTTTCGACGTGTGGTTTTCAAAAAGAAATAAAACGCATATAAATTAATGTAATGGCTAAGAATTTAGCTTTATTATAAAGATAAGGATTTTCCATTATGTTTTAAAAATGATTTCGGGCAAGTGGCCGCCGCGACTGGCTCGAATAAATTCCAGCCGAGAGGCCCAATTTTCGACAGCTCCAATTGTTGAGCGCGATGGCTGGTGGACTCATTCGGATCTTCTTCGATACTCTGCTCCACAGCAGCAATAGGGTCTTAGGTGCGCACAGTATGGCGTCTCTGGAGGATGCGCATTATCCACTAGAGTAAACGTGGTGCGAAACCGATCCATGGCTGCTCGTGATGCGTCGCTCGAACCAAACCATTACTTTGGTAATAAATTTGCACGATTTGCAAAAGTTGTTCAGGAGTAAGTCTATTAATTATAAAATGGCAAACCAAACTGAGCATAAATCAAGTCACAGCTGTCAAAAAGACCAACTTCGAAAAAAGTATTGTCAGATTGAAAACCACACGTCTAAAAAAAAATACCCTTTACAAAACAAGAAAAAATCCATTTTTAGGTAGTTGTTGAAAGACTTTTTTTTTGCTACGAAAGAGAAAAATTAAATCATTTTCCGTAGGCAGTTTTATTACGAACAAAAACCAACACCGCGCATATTAACCTACCTAGATACGTTATTCCTAATTAAGTATTTTTATAAAATCGTGGGAAAAAAAAATTCCTCACTTTCCTCCTCATGGATTTCCAGTTCATTGCAGCATTCATTTTTTTTATTTTTTTGACAAAAAGACAAAGCAAAGCAAAAAAAAAAACAAAGATATTCAAAGCTGGATGATACATTAAAAATCCTTTTCGAAACTCAAATCTTTTCCTCGGTTATTTTTTTTTTGTCATCATTTTCATTATTATTTTTTCTGTGGTTTTGTTTCATTCGCTATAACAACAACGATGTGGTGAAGGCATATACACACATAAGCTCCTTTTTTTGTGAACCTAAAAGACTCAGTATACACATACACACAACAAAACACATTTAAATAAATGGAAGATGATTGTAATTTTTAATTGCCTCTCAAGTATAATCCCTTGGCACCATCATACCATCAACATCATCATCATCATCATCATCATCATTATCATCATCATCATCATCATCATCATCATCATCGTCATCAACATTATCCATATGTTCCAACATAGGTCGCCATCACTTTGCTCTCTTTAGCTATGGCATTTGCCACTGGAGTCCTTGTAAAAAGAGAAGGAAAAAAAAAAACATTGAAATAGCATCTTGCCACAGCAACAGCCTTGCAACAGCAATCATTTCATTCAAGCACATTATAATGCACATTCTAAGAGCCATGATGGTGAAATTTATATCTTTTCAAGGCAAAATTTTTTGTAGGTATAGAAAAAAATACATATACCTTACGTATGTTATACCTAGCTCCATCCTAGATAGATATGTAACTATATACAGGGGGGTCGACAAAATTTAAAAATCTTTTATTTCGAATGTATTTATTTGTAAATGTTTATTAAATATGTTCTACTGTCAATATTTTTCACAGTTTAATCAAAATCTTTCGAGTCGTTATCGAGAAGATTTTAATAAAAACCAGGATATGGCAGCTATAACTGTTGTATATAGATGAGATACAACAAAAATACGATTTTCTGCTCTAGGGGATTGCATATGCTCCTCACGCTCAGGATCTAGCTCGATGTACAGTGGACGAACAGTAGCACAGACCGACGGACGATATGGCGGAAACCACTTTTTGAAATTCTGCATCATCGTAATGTTAAATTCGATTAAATCCTAGAAACATTAAAAACAAAAAATCTGTATTACCGACATCAGTTGTTTTAGTATAAAAGAGTAGTTTAATTTAGAACGATGAGAGAAAACCGACCGTTTAAATGTCATATTTTAATTTTAAATCTCGTTTTGTTGAACAAAATTAAACTATAATTATATATATCTCATATTTTTAATTTTTTTTTTTAAATTAACAATAAAACAAACCACTACTTAGATAGCACCCTGTATGGAAAGGGTTTGTAAGGGCATTTTATGTTGAAATGAGAGACTAGAAGTATATTTGTGGTTAAAGGATGTGGCATTGGATGAACTACATAATTATATATGAAGACATCCTCCCAGTGTAATTTGAGCTATGAAAATCCTATAAAATTAATACCAAGTTGTTTACACGTATGTGTGTTTTTTTTTTTTTTGTTTTTTTTTGAATAGTGACCCGGCCAGCTATAGCTTTATGTAATCGCAGAGTAATAATCGTCTTCATCGTCATCTTCATCACCGCACAACGGAGAAGCAGTTTTCGCAGATGAGTATACCATAAGAGGTTATATCTTTAGGTGGGTGTCATATTACTGGCGCATCATCTTCTTTGTTATTGCGATGTAAAGAAAAAAACGGTCCAACAGTCTCATGACTGACGGAGCTTAAATCCTTATGTGTCTCTCAAAAAAAAAAAAAATCGAAAAATGGAACCAAAATTATGTCTTACTGGGACTATTATCGTAATATGATGTTTAATGGAACATATCCATTCACAGAGATAAAGATCAAGTCTTAAAAAATATATAGCAAGGAGATTGGGGTACTCATTTATATTCTTTTGGATCTTTTGTTGGATGGTAAATTGTTGCAGGACAATAAACAAATAGCATCTGAGGGTGTGGAATATAAACAATAAAGACACAAACACACACACACCACGCGACGACGGACGCACAGAAAAAAAAATAACTCAATATAATTCCAGGCAATTGCTTATGAGTTATGATGGTTGTATTAAAAGTTATGAGTTTTAAAAATTCATGTTTATGAGATGGGTAATAGCGTTTTAGTGTTTTATTTCATGAAATTGCTATAGTACCTATACATATATTGACACTGAACCCATCGCAATTGCTATGAAGGTTTATTTTTATTGAATGAACAAATATTTATACATAACTGTCATTATAGAGCGAAAAAAAATATTGATACATACAAAATATGAATATTGATTGATGAGCTTTTTTGATGGTTTGGTACCTAATTGAAGAATTTTAAGGCGACGTAACTTCTTCGGAAAAAGTTATTATCTATAATAAATTGTATGCTTCTGGATGTTATTTATTCCTTTTTGACAACTATCAAAAAGGCCTTTTTTTAAGTCGGGAATATGAGGCTTTTGAATAAAGAATCAGCATTTTTACACATGAACATACTTTTATAGAAACGTTCATGCTATTAAAATTCTATTAATTTGTTCTAATACATAACAACCGATAACAACGTTGATGAAGGGCATTCGCAAAAAGTGACAGTAATTGATCAAAAAATGTCAGAATTTGGTCAGCCATAAGTCCATTTGTCCTCATATGGGGTGCTCAGATCCCATAGTCAATCTAATGACTTATTTAAATCAGTTAAAAATAAAAAAAAAAATAATTAAATATTAAATTAAAATTAAATTAAACAACATAGAATAAAATAAAAAGCTTTAAAATACATTTAAATAAAGGGTGTTGTTTTTTGACGTGTGGTTTTCAATCTCGCAATACTTTTTTTTCGGAGTTGGTCTTTTTGACAGCTGTCACTTGATTTATGCTCAGTTTGGTTTGCCATTTCATAATAAATAGAGCATCATTTGCAAATCGTGCCAAAATAATGGTTTAGTTCACGCGACGCATCGCGCGCTGGGTCTAATATTCGGTCGACGTAATCCCATAAATTCGAGCAACCATGGATCGGTTTCGCACCACGTTTACTCTAGTGGATAATGCGCATCCTCAGAGACGCCCGCCGTACAGTGCGCACCGAAGACGCTATTGCTGCTGTGGAGCAGAGTATCGAAGAAGATCCGAATGAGTCCATCCGCCATTGCGCGCAACAATTGGAGCTGTCGAAAATTGGGCCTCTCGGCTGGAATTTATTCGAGCTAGCCGCGGCGGCCACTTGACAGAAATCATTTAGGGCTTTGTAGATTACAGCCAGATCAGAAAGGGAGAAAAATGTCTTGTGTCGCCGAAGAGAACCTAAACACTTAGCAGTATTTGTGGTGATGGCATTCCACAAAATGTAATCTGTGATCCACATACCGATAATTGAAAACTATTCGATTTCGCTCATAGATAGCGGCATGGGGTTGGGTTCCGCTTCAACGACAGCAGACAGTAGGTATTGATTTTCTGAAGTATTAAATTCTGCGTGGTTTTTGATTCCCCATTGGACAATGCTGTCAAGGTCGGAATTTAATGAGCTTATCATAGGCTGCCGCTCTTTTTCCACATCCCTTGGATGTGAAACTGGAAACAAATATGAAATGCTGAAAGTAGGTACTGTCGTCAGCAAAACAATTTAATGTATTTATTAGAAGTTTCTGATAAAAGATGAGTGATGAATATCTGAAAGAGAGTCGGAGACAAAACGGAGCCCTGGGGCTATGAATATGATATTTAAATCCATCCCATAAAACTTGTATTGAGGGTCCGAAAGTTAATTTCTATAATCCAACGTGTTTTTCTAGGAGCATTACCTTAATTTTATAAATTATTGACAACTGAACTTTTTCAAAATAGTGGGCATTTCGGAGGACATAAATTGGATCTGATGATTTTGTATGTTATGAAAATTTCATTAAATTCATGAGAATGGTTCAGATTATACCAACTTCTGACCGCCATTTAACCACAATTGGGACCAAAGTGCGCTGGTTAGAAGAATCAATTTTCAGCCGTATTTATAAACGTTGTCTAACTTAAGACAGCCGTTCAAGTGATAAATAAATATGTTTGATAGTTGGTCTAAAACAACGGAATCTGTTGTCTAAACCTTGACTAATGTGACGATATTTTCAACTATTTCAAACTATTAACACACTATCAAGTAGTCAATCGAAGTGCTACACTATCAACGTTTAGCTACCGAAATCAAGAAGACATCAATATGAAAATCTTCCTATCCATGGTGTCGTAGCTTAAAATCAATAGATTCATCTGTCAGAAATAACTAAAGGGTTTTCCAATAAGAGGTGTTATTTTGATATTCAAAGAAAAATGGCATTTTTTGAGATAAATGATCGGATGTTTATTTCATTATAAAGAGGAAGGTATGCCGTAACACAACATCAGCCAAATGGCCGCCACGACCACGCTTACAGGACCATATCCTTTTCATGAAATTTTCCATAACCAAATCGCAAAGTGGCTGCCCTATGTCCTCGATAGCCTCACGAATTCCATCTTTGAGGTCTTAAATCGACGCTGGGCTGTTGGCGTAGACCTTATCTTTCACGTAGCCCCAAAGGAAGAAGTCGCAAGGTGTTAAATCACAAGATCCCGGTGGCCAGTTGTGATCACCTCTTCGAGAGATAACACGGTCCGGAAACTTTTCCCGTAAAAGATCGATGGTTTCATTGCTTGTGTGGCACGTAGCGCCGTCTTGTTGAAAGTAAACGTTGTCCAGATCAATACCATCCAATTCCGGCCATAAAAAATCATTAATCATCTCTCGATAGCGCAATCCATTGACCGTAACTATTGCTCCAGCCTCATTTTCGAAAAAGTAAGGTCCAATGACCCCGCCGAACCATAAACCGCACCAAACAGTCACGCGTTGAGGATAGAGAGGCTTTTCAACAATAACTTTTGGGTTTTCCGAGCCCCAGATGCGACAGTTTTGCTTGTTGACGCAGCCTCCGAGGTGGAAATGGGCCTCATCAGTCAAGATGATTTTTCGATGAAATTCCGGATCATTTTCATGCATTTCAAGGACCCAATCAGCAAAGACACGACGTTTTTGATGATCAGCCGGCTTGAGTTCTTGTGTTAACTGAACTTTATAAGCCTTAAGACCCAAGTCTTTATGCAAAATACGGTGTAATGACGTTTGTGGAATGCCTAATTCCAAAGAACGACGAGGAATGTACAAACCTGGGTTTTCTTCAACACTTTGGGCTACAACAGCAATATTCTCAGTTGTTCTTGAGCGACGTGCACGGTTTTATTCTTCACATCACTAACTTGTCCCAACAGCTCGAATTTGTCCACCAATTTCTGTATTGCGGTCCGACAAGGTGCTTCACGACGACCCAAAAATGTTTTAGTTTTACGAACCGTCTCTGCCAAATTTTCACCATTTTTATAGTGAATTTTAATAATTTCAATGCGTTGTTGAAGCGTGTATCGTTCCATTTTTATTAATGGCGTAGTTTCTACTTGTCAAATGTCAAAAAATGAAAGCTACCGAAATAGCGGGCTATTCAAAATAACACCTCTTATTGGAAAACCCTTTATTCAGTAAATTCAGAGCTAACTCACCAAACTTGTTGAGTTAACTCGGGATCTAAACTGACTGCAAATCATCTTTCAGGATTTAACTCGGGTTTAACCTTGAATCTTGGCTGATCTGTATTGAAAAACTGGGCCTAATAAAACCTTTTAAATTTAATTTTACGCAGATTGGATATATATTAAGTTTTTTCCACGCCTATTTTTTGGCCACCAATTTAACCAATTTAAATAAAATTTTCAGACATGATAAATATGTATAAGGAATGCGATGACTTTTCGGATTCTAAAGACTAAAGTTTATAACTGTGTTAAGGTCGGAGGTGGTAAGTAGTTGCGGATGATTGTTGTCTAAATCTGAACTTTAACATGTCCACAGCACTGTTGACCAATTCTAGCATAGTACCTACTGCTATGTGTAACTCGCTGAAATTTTTTTAAAGAAGGACATATCGCAGGTCTGGATGTGAACCCTCAAAATTCAACAAATGAAATGATTGAGTTAACAAAAAAAATTATATTGTTGTAACAGATAGATATTATTTGAAATTCAATGATTTATTTATTTTTCTGCTGTTTCTTCTCGAAACTGAAATTTATTGGAGGTGCGTCGTCATCTTCGAGCCCTAACGATTATCACTTCAGTGGCCAAAAACTTTCAAAAAACTTCACTCCCTTAACAAAAAAAAAAAAAAAAAACTACCAATTTTCAGCACCTACTAAAACATGATCGAAATGAAATTGGTAAAAATTCACATAAATTCACTCAATAACGTTACCTACAGTTGTTGTCAAAACAGATTTACGTATACGTCTCTCACACCGAACTACAAATTGTTTTTGGATAAAATTCGCAATAGCTTTCAAAACTACGAGCAAACAAAAATAAAATTGGGATGAAATATTTCTTGCCTGAAAGTTTATCAATAAAGCTAATGGATTTTTTTTCTAACGAATTCAAGGTCGGGTAATAATGTATCATGTTTTATCCCAATAACTAACATAATTTCAGAAATAATTATACAGGAAAACAATCTGATACGAAAGTTTAGGATCTTCATCGTTTCTGGTGAAGTAAAGTTGGAATTTCCGTTAAATTCTTCTTTTTTTTTAACAACAAAAATAAAACCAGCACACACTTCTTGATTAGCAATCCAAAAAAGTTTGTTTTGGTTTAATTTTCGGATGAAATTTGATGATTCATGGTCCACTTGAGATTCATTGGATAAATGGACCAGAAAAATTCAAAAAAAAAAAAAAAGATACAAAACAAATGCGCCATACACATATATGTTTCTATGTAGGTATATAACATTGTAACTTTTAGCCACAATTTTATTTTTGTTTTTTTTTTTTTATTGGGTTGAGATTGTACCATCCGCGTCCATCAGATAGGATAGCACCAAAACTTTTTTTCACATGCTATATTGGTATTGGTTGGTTTTTGTTTTGGATTAAGAAACTTTTATTTTAATTCCAACGAAGTCAATTAGTCAGGGTTGTATCTTTTTCCATATCTATACTTTTTTTTGTTGTCTTGTTTTTTTGTTAGTTCAAGGTTTTGGTATAAAAACTCACACTTATACGCATAGCTTTTTCTCAAGTTGTTTAGAAAAAGGATTATACAAAAAATCCGGAAAAATAATTGTGTTCCTTATCCCCTTGAGATACTTTCTATGTTCATCTAGGAATGTGTGTGAGGACTTCCAGGAAAAGAGTTATCGTTTGGAAGTTAAAGTAAAAATTTTGATATATGTGTAATGTGGAAAAGTCAAAAGTTTGACAAATTACTGAATGCTTTTGTTCTAGTCTGATTTCCTGAAGTTTTATTTCTTGATGTACAGGGTAGGTCAAATAAGACCTACCAATGCCAAATACGTATAACTTTTGTAATAATCATTTATTTGTATAAATTTTGGTTATACATCAAACACATTTTATGCAAATTAAGGCAGAGTATGTATGAAATATGATATCAGACAAACGTCCACCATTCTACTCGATACCGAAACTGGCTGTTTTAAGCGCGTTTTCCATTACACCAACTTATATGTCTCTATGGTTGCAGGCTCTGTATATCGTGTCGATTATTCTTCTTCAGCTGTCTAATAGTCTCTGGTTTATTAACATGCACTTTCCTTTCGAGAAATTCCAGCAATTTTCGACCACTTTTTGCAGCAATTGGGGCCGTATGTCAGCAATAACGCGCCGAATATTCTCTGTCAAGGCTTGACGCTTATCTGCGTAGACTAGCGACTTCACATAACCCCACAAAAATAGTCCAGCTGTGTTAAATCGCATGATCTTGGAGGCCACGCCACATGCCGACGACGCGAGATAATGCGCTCACCAAAAGTTTCCTTCAATTAATTGATTGTTTCGTTGGCATCTAGCGCCGTCTTGTTAGAACCAAAGATCGTCCACATCAACATTCTCCAATTCAGGCACGAAAAAGTCATTAATCACGGCTCTATAGCGTTCACCATTATGGCCGGCTTCATTTTTGGAGAAATATGGACCAATGATTGCCTCTGTCCATAGAGCACACCAAACAGTGACTTTTTGAGGATGTAACGGCGCGCGCCGGCGTCTCAGCAATGGCTTGTGGATTATGATCACTAAAAAAAACGACAATTTTGCTTATTAACGTACCCATTCAACCAAAAATGAACTTCATCGCTAAACAAAATTTTCTTGTGAAAATCGGTCATCTCGTTTTGGGCCCGATTGGGCACGATTTGCAAACGAAAAGGCAAACCAAACTGAGCATAAATCAAGTGACAGCTGTCAAAAAGACAAACTCCGGTAGAAGTATTGCCAGATTGAAAACTACACGTCTAAAACAAACACCCTGTACTTGATAGTATAGGTGCATATAGGTTAGGTTAGGTGTGTTTTCTTCAAAAATTCCATAAGATTAGGTTGGCGCAAGAACTGATACTTGCCCACCATCAACAACCCACCCCGCTCGCCGGATCTTCTGTCACAACTTTTCCTGATATTTTGAAAAGTAAAGCGTGACTCGCTGAAGCGATCAGTCGACTGCACTGTCCCAAGACCGAAGCATGAACAATTTTTTTTTTTTTGCCAGGACTCGAAGGCTTTAAGGTGGAGCATGGTGACTGTGTTGCAGCTCAACTCTCCAATTGACTGCTCTTCTTCGTGAAAAGTTTTCTAGCCGAATAATTTCTCGAAATTGATCACAATTGCCACCGCGAAAGACGAATAGGCGCCAAAAAAAAAAACTTACTCAATACCTATTACTATTTTGTAAATGTAGGTAGATGGTGTGTTTTGGCTGAATCATCAAAGCGAGTAAATAGTGTTGCTAAAATACCGAATAAAACAGTGCTATATTTTCCACAACCAATTTATACTCCAAAAAATACATACCTATATACTCTTTTGCACAGCACACTCAATTTAGAAGTATACATACATTTTATTTTATATAAAATTGTCAAACATAAAACAAAGAATAAGTGGCTAAAAATAATTAAACTTTCTCCCTGTTGAAGCCTTTATTGTACCCCCATTCATTTGTTGATAAAAAAAAATAAATAAAAGAAGTTAGATATATATATGCCGGCGCCACGCAACTATTTTCCACCACAAACAAACGAAAGAAAACCCACAATTTATGCGACAAAATTTATCTCACTTGTCAGCAAATAAATTTTCTATATGAAAACTCACAGGCCCGCGCACAGACGAAAAAAAGTTGAAAACAGCAAATTTTTTTGTGTCGTTTTCATTTTCAGTGATTTTTTATAGCATAAATTATCTAGAGACTCTCAATTGCTTGAAATTCGAGATCATTTCGATTCAATGTGGCGACGCCGACGCGACGTAGGTATATGTACGAGTAGGTAAAGTCAATGTCTTTAGTGGGCCTATTTTATTCTTCAGAGAATTTATTGAATTCTATTGAAAGTCAGGATTTATAGTTTACAGACAAAAACATATAAAAATTTGTGATTTTTTCTTGTTGTTTTTTTGAACCAATCTAAAAGTCTTAAAACCGAGTTTAAAATCAAAGAATCGGTCGCGGGTATATGCTTTTATGGTTGAAGGCAATTCAGAGGCTTGGAATTTTTGTTAGTAATTAATTTCTTACAAAGAATTTGCAGGCTTTTTAGGGAAAGCTGTTTTTTTTTTTTTTTTTGATTTACAAAAAAATAAGGTACGCACGGTGCTCTCACCGATTTCCTTGATGATTTCTATGACATCTATTATTAAAAGAATAGTGAGAAACTATTGGGTCAACACTAGAGGCACATCTTTCAAAAGTCCGTCCACTTTCAAAAGTCCGTCACATAAAATTAAAAAAAAAAAAAACGAATTAGTTGCTTTGCGAAGCCTATAATTAGAGTTCTAATTGTTGGATCTTCAAGTTTAAGGTCTTAAAATTGAGGTTAAACTACAATGTATATTTTTATATACACATCAATGTTAGTTCAAAAAAAAAATTACACCGAACGAATGGTGAAAGAAACTAAATTTGATTTTTTTTTAATGCAAATTTTTAAATAATTCGTATAATAGATTCATAAAGAGAAATTTCGGAAAAAAAAAGAATCAAAGCTTACGTGTCGTAGTAAGAAAAACGTGCCACAAAATTAGGGGCTATCTCTATTAATTTTTACGAACTCAGAATTGGTTTAATGCCAATATTTCTGATTCAGTGATAAGTGCCTTGCACATAAATAGCGACCTGCGAATACGAATAAATCTTTTAAGTCAATTTCTAGAGCAATTACAATTATTTTGTTTTTGTTTTTACTTTTCGACAACTAAGTTATTAATCCAATGAACAAGTTTAAATACTAATCAGTGCGTAAAATTAGTTTAAACTGGAAGATTTTGTATTTTAATGTTTTCTACGCGACCAAAAACTTATCTTCTGCGAACTGTCAAACGAAAATTCGCAATCCACAACATCTGGTCGCAATCCACAAACTGGCGAATAGAAAATTCGCTCATGTTAAACCTCACACACTCATTTTACTTCTTTATGTTTTATGACAGTTCGCTCGCAGTTGTCAGCGACTACTCAAAAAATATCAAAAATTGCGACCAGTTACAATTCGCAGTTCGCAGGTCGTGTCTCATGTGCAAAGCACTTTAGAGCTTATTATTTTACAAATTTAGATATCTTCAACCCTCTTTTACAAAATTTGAGCTCTACGCTATAGTAAAGTCTAAAGTGGTAGGCATTTGCAACAGGAAAGACAGATGGGGGTCACTTAAATACATACAATCGATTTTAATTTTAAACAGAAAAGTTTACAGTCTTGGAATAATACGATTAAATTCATTTGAATTATTAATAAAAATAAAATTGATCTCCAATGGGCAAAATGATTTTGAATTTTTTTTTTCGATGGCCGACTTTCTACCTAGGTCAGAAGTGGGAATTGGATATTTCGAACGTTTGGTGCACGAAAACTCGCGGAGAAACATAACCTTTTGCCCCATTATTGCTTGCGAATTCTTTGTTTTAACGGTCAAACGTAGGTTTTGCAGCAATTCTGGGTTAACACATTAACATTATAGACGAACCTTGAGAAATGCCGGTTTTTTTGCCGTTAAAATTGGGCATGGGTTAACGCGCTTCGAGCTTGGTGGGCAAGCTGAAGGCCTTGGCAGTACGAGGCCGCATGAACAATACTTTTATAATCAAAACTGCTTTAAATTAGCATGTCTACAGTTACTTTCTAACATTATATATATATTGCAAAGTTGGAAGCCTAGACCTGCATCAGCTTCAAGATTTTCAATTCAATCATACCAAAGCATTTTTCTAGACATGTGTAACGCAGCGCTGAGTTGACGCAGTGAGTTGAAGCAGCAGCTGAGTTATCTGCGCTGATACAGCAATGTGTAACTCAGCAACTCAATAACTCAAAAGCGCCAACGCGCAATATGTCAACTCTGTGGGAGCGCAGCGCCAGCCACGCCACACAAACAGATGAACGATGCGATGATGCAAATGAAAAAAAGGCTGTGCGTAGCTCATTTTAATCATTTCACAACTACTGCCTTTCATAAGGAAAATCTTTCTTCCATTACGGTTGCAAAAAGATTGATCTTAAACAAGCGATTCGCAATGTTAATACAATATGTTCTTCAATTGGTCAAAAAGTAGGTACAAACACACCATATATTTTCAGACACCATTCCATACAAGAATTCATGTCTATTTGTTGGAACACACTAACACAGTAACGCACATTTCTCTATCTGTAACTCCATTGCTCAATTGTATACGTAAAAACCTTTTCGCAAATGTCTCAATTCTCAAAGCAAAATTCTTGTTTCCGATGTCATTTGTACACAGCCACTCTTTTCACAAACGTTTTTCAAAAATAACATCTTTCCACCATTCAGTGGCAAAGAGAGTGACTTTAAACAACTCATATATAATATATACAGAAAGCGATTTTATCTATCTATCTGAGAAACTCTCTCTGTAACTCACAAAAAATGTACAGACGACCTGCGCACTGCGCACTGCGCAATTGAGTTAGTGGGTTATTGTGTATCAAACGAAGCAATACCAAAAAATGGGCTATTGAGTTAGTGAGTCAGTGAGTTACGCTGATGCAGTAAAGTGCACTTGAGTTAGTGTATCAGCGCAGCAAATTTTGCTGAGTTACCCATGTCTACATTTTTCTTATGTGCTATGTTCTTTCGCATGTCAACTATCAAAAAAAAAAATTAAGGTTTGGCGATGGAAGACCTGTAATTCTTAAAAGACAAGGACAGTTTGGCTGTAGTTTTTATAAAATGGATTCTTAAATACAAATATTCAGATTTGTCAATTTGTTCAATTTAAAAACAACAAAAATAAACCAAGATAATTAACAATGCGAACTATGTAGGAACATACATATGTACTAACATGTAAGGGTGTTAGGCCCTCAATTTATTTTATTTCCCGATGCATATAGCTTACCCTTAAAGTCCCTAAATCACAAGTAATAAAAATGTTAAACGACCTCCTTTCTCGAGAGTTTATAAACTTTTATTCTATTTTAGTCTCTTTTAAGTGTGGAGTGGATTTTTTGCGCTATGATGGCCAACTAAGATTGAGGATTCATGTAAGAAGGAAACGGCAAACGCTTAATAATTTTTTTGTTCTTCTTGATTCACACGAATACATACATACCTGTATATGTTTAGTATATGTACATAGTAAGGTTAACTTTGTATCGATTTTCTCTACAGCCAGAGAGTCCCTCTGTTGATTTAATGATAAATCAGAAGTTGGAAGTTTGACTTTAATTTAGGAAACTTTTACTTAATAGGTGCTGATTTTGCTAAAATATTCTTGAAAATTGGAAGACATTAGCTGGCCATTAAGCTAACATATTCATGTTGGCAGGGTTGTTGTATGTAGGTATAGGTTGGTGTTGATTCAAGTTTAGTTTTGACTTTAATTGCCTTTATGTGTTATTATTAACTTATTAAGGTCTATTAGCAATTGCTTTTAATCTATTGGAATAATGAAATATGACATATTTAATTGAAGCATAGTAGTTTTGAAAGATAATAATTAATAAACTGACATTAGTAGCTTTTAGACAAAATTCAGAGTATTATGATAGAAAAAGCGTCGCCACAAAATTTAGAACTTCATATGGGTTGGGTGTAGCCCATCCCAGAAACACTGGTCGCAAGACAACTCATCCCCGACGACTCATCACAATGAAAGTATGATGTATGTATGGGGGCATGCTGCCCCCCCTGCAACCTCCCTGCTTGACCCACTATAGGATTTAGGGTAGGTGCGAGGTTGGTGTATGCAAAGTACTAAATCACAGCAACAAAGCACTGTTTCTCTTTGTTTCGCACAAAACATTCAAGGGATGAGTTCTTATTTCTGGTATGAGTTGTCCAGGGATGAGTTGTACCAAGATGAGTTGTCCCCAGATGAGTTGTTTTGGTACCAGGAGGGTCTTAGGATGAATGGTCCGGGATGAGTTGTCTTGGGATGGGCTGGGATGACACCCTTCACATAATTCACTTGATTGTAATACCAGTGTTTTGGACTGGAAAATAAAAATACAATCGGCGTGTTTTTTTTTTTGTTGCAAGCCCGGAGGAAATTGGTTGAAAAAACAACCGATGCGACGTCGGGGCTAAGCAATTCACATTCACAAATGCAGCATCAACTAATCCTCTTCGGGCTGAGCTAAACGCAGAGAATTCTCGAGACTTAAATTAAGCAAGGAGAAGTGCTGTGTAACCAGCGTGCAATACATTTTTTTTTTCTGATGGTGTTGCTAATCCCCGATGTTGTTTTTGTCGACGAATTTCCTCCCTGGCTTACAGAAAAACCACGCTCAATATCTAGCAGATATTCTTGTTTACGTCTGGACAACAAGTGTCCGTTTAATTGATTTTAAAATGTTTGGAATCTACAAAAATATATAAAAGCTTGGTTGGGAAAATTTCTTCGCCCAAAGGAGCTGCCGGAATGGCAGATTTCACTGTAATTTCTGCATTTCCGAATAGCTCACTCATTCACTAGCGCTCTTTAAAAAGTCCTTATGGAACACTTCGTATAAATCATTCAACCAATTGAAGATTTACCAACTTATTCCTAAAGTTTTAACTACAATAGATTCTGCAATAGATCGTTTTCGGAAAATCTCACTTTCCTATTCATCCCTTTTAATTCAATTGCTATAGAAGTAGTGCACTCTGAATAAGAGGAATGAAAATAAAAATCAAGAAAATTACTGGCTTTGAGAAGATTTGTGTTAAAATTTATTTCAAACTCAAAAAAAAAAAAAAAAACCAACAACGACAAAAATAAAAGCCCTGTGAGGGAGTAGATTTAGATATCGTGTGTACTGTACAACACATGAAAGTTCTTAAGTTAAATTGAATGGAGGAAAATAAAGATTTTCATACTAAGAATTCAAGTATACAACATACATGGAAATGGGAATTAGCCTTTTGGAGCTTTTTGGAGCGATTAAATAACGTAAATATGCCAAAAGTAAACTGGAATTTAATGAGTTTATATGTTAAGGGTGTTTGCGCTGCTAAAGTTCTTCGGTTTTGGAAAACTCATATGGGATTAGTTATACCTACTTCAATCCGTATCAAGTGAAGTATTTGTTTTAACTGAAATATTAAATTAAACTGATTATGTAGTATTTTTTGGTTGGGTGTTTGTTGATTTATTTTTAATTTTTAGTTTTTATTTATTAAAGAGGGAATTTAAGACTTTATTATATTGTCATTTTTTTTTTTGTTTTTAGATTTAAAGAGTACTATTTTTGGTAGGTTTCTTGAACTTGAAACCCAATCGTGTGGAATTTTATGCACTTTACCATTTGGCACCTATGAATGGTAATTGCATCGCAGAAAACTGAAAAGCTTTCTATTCTAGGTTTGTACATTACCGATCAGCTTTTGTGTCGTTAAACGAGGTGCTTAAGTTTCTTTAGGTGATGTAAGAACTTTTTCCCCCTTTTGATCTGGCTACAATTTATAAGGCACACATCCGCCCAAAGCTAGTGTATAACTCTCATATCTGGTCTTTTGCCTCTAAAACATTCCTGCATCTAGCATCTAGCATCTACTGGATAGAATCCAGCATAGAGCTTTAAAGCTGATAAGTGACAAGATCAATTTCCGAAACATTAGTTTCGCTGAAACACCATCGAAAGGTCTCTTGCCTATCACTGTTTTATCATTATTTTTTTAAACAATGTTCTAAGGAAATAGCCAGCTGCATTCCTCCCCTTAAACAATTTCCCCGTAATAATCGTTCTGCCAGGAATGCTCACGGTACGGTACGGTTTAATATGGAGATTCTTTCTTTAGCCGAACGACACGAATGTGGAATTCCTTACGCAACTCTGTTTTCTTTCATATTTCACAGACAAATGTACATCATTTGCTCCTATCAAATTCTCCTTCTATCTCTTAAATTTTCCGAACGCCCGCACTGTGTTAAAAATAACATCTAAAGGGTAGTCATAACCCCTCGGGTTGGGTGCTTAGCAAAATGCACTCCGACCTCTTAGTCGCGTTCGAGAGAAAAGTCTTAAGGAGAATTGTTGGCTCATATATTGGCTCCATATGTAAGGAAGGACGATTCCGGAGACGGTACAATCATGAATTGTACGCAATCTACCTTGAAGCAGATATCGTGACAAAAATTAAGCTCGGTAGACTTCGGTGGGCAGAGCACCTAGCTCGCATGAGCGAAGAGGAACCTGCTCGGAAAGTTCTTTGTGGTACATTCTATGGTAGACGACAGGAGATATGGCGTAGACCAGGACGCCCGGAGCCTTGGGGTGCGCAATTGGATGGCGGCGGCTCGACACCGGGATGGGTGGAGAGACTTGTTGAAGGAGGCTAGGAACGGACCCCGGTTGCCGAGCCGATAACGATGATGATAACCCCTTGAGTGCGTGTTTTTCAGTGGTGAGTTAAATCAGAGTTAGCTAACTCTAGAAGTAAATTAGCCCACAGGGAACTGAGGAAGCAGTTTTTCGGTGATGGACAATGCATGCGAAACGACTAAATAAACTCGGTGGATAAATCATAAAAAGCATCTGTTCAGTTAATCCTGATTTAATCCACCAAACTTGATAAACTAACTCGGGCTTAACTTTAATCTCGCACTGAAAAACTGGACTTTAGTGTTTTTTGGGTAAATCTTTTTTAATTCCCGGACCGATTTTGCTACATCACTGAATTTGTCACTTCCCGCACAAGCTTCTGTCAACTTTTCGATAACTATCTTGTGTATTCTCTCAACTAACCCATTTCCACATGATATCCATAGAGCAATATCAGGTGATGCCTATCCTCTAACAAAAGCTGCTGAACACGTTAGAGGTTAGACGTAACTCCGGCGCTGTGTTTTTCTGTTCGAAATGATTCTAATACCAAAATCAAAAAAAACTTACTGTTTGTCTTCTTTCTTCCTCGAAACATTTTATTATGACTTTCGAATGCCCCTCAAGTTAGCAGAACAAAATTTTGTTGATGGCATCGTTAGGCGCTTACTAAATGATAAGCTTTTATAGCATGATAATTTTATAGCATGATACTTTGACTGCATGATACTTTTTACTTTCTTAAAATGGGATACTTAATTGGAGCTAGCGGAGCTTTTAAATAATAAAATAGATTTGGAAAGAAAAAAACTTGAATAAATAAATTAATTTTATTTTTACTTGCTCTATGGGGCAAGTATTGGTTTCGTGTAAAAAAAATCAAAACTAACACTACGATAATCGAGAAGTCCGAAAAAGTGGGTTTCGTCATGCCGTCCGTCAGTCTGTGCATCGGTGCGTCCACTGTAATTTGAGCTAGAGCCTAAACAGGAGGACCGATTTGCATGAAATTTGGTACAGAGCATTTTTATGTGATTCCTTAGAGGAGAAATTCGAATTTTTGTTTTAGCTCATCTAGAAAGGGTAGCTGCCATACAAATATTTTGGTTTCTTCAAATTTTCTTCAAAACAGCTCTAACGATTTTGATTACATTTCGTACCTGTAATAACCAAGTCAATGGTAAGAAAACTGCATTTCAGGTTTTTCTCAAAAAAATCACATTACGGAATTAGGAATTCCAGGTTTTTTGAGAAAATGGTCTTATTGGGTTATTCGCGTATATATTTTCCATGTTTGGAGCGATTTTGTTATAATTAATCTGATGCTTCGCAATAGTTTTAACAATAATGCATTTAAGAATTTTTAAAAACATTTCTTTAGAAACAAAAAAAAAATCAATTTTTTAGTGCTTTTGACTCTTTCAGTCGTGCAAATTTTTTTTTTTTTTCTCAAAATTATTGAAATATTTTTTTTTTGTGAAAAACGCTTACTCCAACGAAGTCTTAAATTTTCCCAACTGAAAAGTAGTGATTTTACTGATGTACCAATATTTTTTTTTCATTTTTCTCCATCGACGCCCACGATGGAATTTCGACAAGGTATACACTATCAAAACATTCCTTCCACCATATTCTTCAAAGATCAAAGTTTCTTTAGTATCATCCAAGTTCTTCCAACTTTTATGAGAAATCATGAATGGACATTGATGAACACACATCATAAAAGGTATTATTTTCATGAGTAAGTATGTATATGTATGTAGCAGCATCTCTAAACCACAAAACTCACATGAAATATATTGTATAGGTATTCAAATATTTGCAAGGTTCAAGATGTCTTTCGAAATCTTTCTTCTTTCTTAAATAATGTCATTGCTTTTTTTATTTCGTGTACCTATTGAATTTTATTGCATAACATAAAACGATAGAAATTGCAATTTTGTACTTGAATCACGTACTCTCATGTACGATGGTAACTTTTTTTTTTTTTTTTTTTTTTTTTTTTGTAAAATTCTTCGTCTTCGTTTTGAAGAGCACACAAAGCCCTAACGATATTTTGACAAAATATTCAAACTTACCAAGCAAGGATTTTTGTGTGTCTTACGATGCATGAAATTTAACATATAGGTATGGGAAAATAAAATTATTTAATAATACAATTTTCCATCATCTCGATGATGACGCTGAATATTTGACAATTCAAAAAGTCGTTGAAGACAAATTCTATAGGTAGAGAGTTTGAGTTGCAAAAGAATAATCTTTGCTGGGATATATTCGGATCACAATGTGAAAAGGATTGGATGGAAAGGAAATATATACACACGTATGTATGTCGGTCTACAGTTCGTCGTTTTGAATAAACATTTTAGGGAGTAATGACTTTCTCAGTATTATCTAAACAATTCAAAAGGGACTTTACGTGAAGGTAAAAATCTTAGAAATGTGCGGCGTTTGATGGGATGTATTTGCTTGTAATAGTTTTTTTTTTACTTACAAATTTAATCAATTGAATATATAAGAGGGATATTGGCATTCCTAGTGCACTCCAATGGAAATATTTAACTTACCCTTTGAAATTCAATTAAATTTTTTTTTTGTTTACTTGTTAAAATAGTATTGATTGATGCATTAATACAACAAGAAAAACTATTTTAACATTGAACTTGAATTATATCCTTAAGTATTTTGATATACTTTGAGTATTTACCTGAAAATAAAAAAATAAATTAAAACAAAATTAGTAAAAGCTTAATAAAATTCAAATCATTAGGTAAATATGTATATTCAAGAGGTAAGGAGATAGATTTCGATTGGTTTGGGAAGTTTGTGTTTGTATATTTAGAAGAATTTAAAGGTTTTTTTTTTAGACGTGTGGTTTTCAATCTGGCAATACTTTTTTTGGAGTTGGTCTTTTTGACAGCTGTCACTTGATTTATAATCAGTTTGGTTTGCCATTTCATAATGAATAGACTTACTCCTAAATTGTGCAAATTTATTAACAAAATAATGGTTCAGTTCAAGCGACGCATCGTGAACTGCGTCCAATATTCGGTCGACATAATCGCAAAATCGCATAAATTCGAGCAACCATGGATAGGTTTCGCACCACGTTTACTCTAGTGATGGATAATGCGCATCCTCAGAGACGCGCGCCGTACATTGCGCACCGAAGACGCTATTGCTGCTGTGGAGCAGAGTATCGAAGAAGACCCGAATGAGTCCATCCGCCATGTCGAAAATTGGGAATCTCGGCTGGAATTTATTCGAGCCAGCCGCGGCGGCCGGGCCACTTGCCCGAAATCATTTTTAAAACATAATGGCTTACCCTAATCTTTATAATAAAGCTAACTCCTTGGACATAACATTAAATTATATGCGTTTTATTTCTTCTTGAAAACCACACGTCTTAAAAAAAAAACACCCTTTACAATAAAACGGCCTCACCATATTCTGTAATAAATAATGCATTTTAAGGTAAAAAATAACCTTCCCACTGGCCCTGATTAAAAATAAATAATAAATTAATTGATTTAATAAGCTTTTCCTTAAATAATGTTGCAAGTATAGCGCGAGAAGAGTTGTTTTGTGAGCGAGCGAGCGAGCGATTTGTTGATTTTGCAGCCAAAGGAACAATTATAAGTTTTAGGGTTTTTTAGGAACCTGAGCATGCTTTAAACACAAAATTGTGCAGATCTTAACCTTGCGTTTCTGAGAGAATATAAATGTTAGAGTTTAATCAAAAATATAAAGAAGTGACCAGTCAGTGTACTTTTTAAAATTTTTGATTAAACTCGAAAATTTAAAATTTTTTTTTGAAGAAAATTAGATGTTCTTTGTTCAAAATTGATGGCTTGCAAAATTTTAAGAAAAAAAATTAAGCAGGTTAAAAAAAGTCGGAGAATCTAAGATTTTCAAATTTTGTATACTCCATGTTGAAAGAATTTAGTAAAAATATTGAAAAGTGATCATTCCCTCAGAAATACAAGGGTGAATTTAGTATTTTTTTTGTATAATAAAGGGTTTTCCAATAAGAGGTGTTATTTTGAATAGCCCGCTATTTCGGTAGCTGTCACTTTTGAAGCTGTCATTTTTTTACATTTGACAAGTAGAAACTACGCCATTAATAAAAATGGAACGATACACGCTTCAACAACGCATTGAAATTATTAAAATTCACTATAAAAATGGTGAAAATTTGGCAGAGACGGTTCGTAAAACTAACCCATTTTTGGGTCGTCGTGAAGCACCTTGTCGGACCGCAATACAGAAATTGGTGGACAAATTCGAGCTGTTGGGACAAGTTAGTGATGTGAAGAATAAAACCCGTGCACGTCGCTCAAGAACAACTGAGAATATTGCTGTTGTAGCCCAAAGTGTGAAGAAAACCCAGGTTTGTCCATTCCTCGTCGTTCTTTGGAATTAGGCATTCCGCAAACGTCATTACACCGTATTTTGCATAAAGACTTGGGTCTTAAGGCTTATAAAGTTCAGTTAACACAAGAACTCAAGCCGGCTGATCATAAACAACGTCGTGTCTTTGCTGATTGGGTCCTTGAAATGCATGAAAATGAGGCTGGAGCAACAGTTACGGTCAATGGATTGCGCTATCGAGAGATGATTAATGATTTTTTATGGCCGGAATTTGATGGTATTGATCTGGACAACGTTTACTTTCAACAAGACGGCGCTACGTGCCACACAAGCAATGAAACCATCGATCTTTTACGGGAAAAGTTTCCGGACCGTGTTATCTCTCGAAGAGGTGATCACAATTGGCCACCGAGATCTTGTGATTTAACACCTTGCGACTTCTTCCTTTGGGGCCACGTGAAAGATAAGGTCTACGCCAACAGCCCAGCGTCGATTCAAGACCTCAAAGATGGAATTCGTGAGGCTATCGAGGACATAGGGCAGCCACTTTGCGATTTGGTTATGGAAAATTTCATGAAAAGGATATGGTCCTGCAAGCGTGGTCGTGGCGGCCATTTGGCTGATGTTGTGTTCCATTATTAATGGCATACCTTCCTCTTTATAATGAAATAAACATCCGATCATTTATCTCAAAAATGCCATTTTTCTTTGAGTATCAAAATAACACCTCTTATTGGAAAACCCTTTAAATTTAAAATTAAATTAAAAAAAAAAAATAATATTTTATAAAATAAGGACCTTTTGAACAAGTTCGTTATAGGTCAGTTTTTATTTAATACACACTTTTACAATTATAACAATGGCACTTAACCAAAAGTGGCAGTTAACTAATTTCGCTGAACATCAAATCATTGTTTTTACTTGCGATATATGTAGGTAGATACTATTTGGAAAGTTATGGATTCGTGCAAAAAATCGAACTCCAGATTTTGATCAAACTTTACATTACGCAAAAGCGTCAGTCTCTCTGTTCGAGTAAAGCCTAGACATCAGATAGGTCGATATAATCTTCAAACTTGGTAGCTATAGCGTTTTTTGGAAATTCCCCCGACAGATTTTTTTCCTTTTTTTTTTGTAGGACCAAAAATTAAATATAAAAATACATACAAATTTTTTTGACCAAAAAGGAAAATCTTATTTATCTCAAAATTGGCTACACAGATCGAAAAAAAAAATTCAATAAATTTATATAGTTATGAGGTGCCGTTTAGAAAAAAAAAAATGGTTATTAATGGTTCCTCCCAAAGACCCATTTTTAAGATTTTCGCTTTTCTCGAAAATGGTTCAACTGAATTTGATCGATTTTCTTATCAAGAATGATTAATACATTTTTAATAATATTGTTTACCAAAATTTTAAAAAAGAATTTTTTTTGTATTTTTAAAAAAAATTTGAAATTTCTTTTTTTTGAAAACTCGATATTCCAAAAACCACTTAGTCGATTTATAGTGGACTTGAAAAAAGCATTTTTTTTAACATTACCAAGAAGATTTTATACAAAAATAACGCTACCTTCCATACAAATGTTTACAAATCGTTGAGGAAAATCTAGTTTTTGCTAAAAAACGACTAATGCGATTTTGATTTGTTTCATTTAAAATAATTAAATTATACATTGAACTATTTTTAACAGTTCCTCTCATAGAACGATTTTTTTGATTTTATTTTATCTCTTTATATATCTACCAATTTTTTATACAGAAGCTTGTAATAAAATTAAATAATATTGCATATCAACATTTTCAAAAAGATAATTTTTGGATTAAAAAAAAAAATTCAAAATAATTTTTTGAAAATTCGATATTTCGAAAATTAATGCTTAAAATTGAAGTATGAAAATCCATTTCTTTTATTATAAATGTTAACGAAATTTGTGTATAAAGAATTAATTTTTTTTAAATTATGGAGAAAACCTTATACCTAATTATCTGATTTATAATAATAAAATAACTCTTAGCTTTAAAATCGGCATTAGGCGAAAAGTGAAACTTTTTTACTCGCTCTATAGGGCAAGTATGTATTTGTTTCGTGTAAAAAAAAAAATGTCGAGGTTATAATCAAAACTAACACTACGATAATCGAGAAGTCCGAAAAAGTGGGTTTCGTCGTGCCGATGCCGTCCGTCGGTCTGTGCGCCTGTGCGTCTGCGCGTCGGTGCGTCCACTGTAATTTGAGCTAGAGCCTAAACGGGTGAACCGATTCGCATGCAATTTGGTACAGAGCACTTTTATGTGATTCCCTAGAGGGGAAACTCGAATTTTTGTTTTAGCTCATCTAGAAAGGGTAGCTGCCATACAAATATTTTGGTTTCTTAAAATTTTCTTGAAAACGGCTCTAACGATTTTGATTAAACGTCGTACCTGTACTAAGAAAGTCAATTGTAAGAAAATCGCATTTCAGGTTTTTCTCAAAAAATTCACATTACGGAATTAGGAATTCCAGGTTTTTTTGAGAAAATGGTCTTATTTTTGGGTTATTCGCGTATATCTTTGCCATGGTTAAATCAATTTTGTTATAATTTTGCAATCTGATGTTTCTCAATAATTTAAACAAAAATCCATTTAATTTTTTTAAAAAACATTATTTTATAAACAAAAAAAAAATCAAATGAAAAATCAATTTTTTAGTGCTTTTAACTCTTTTAATATTTTTTCGTTAAATATATACATACATCATACATCTTCAATGTTGGGTTACATACAGTTTTTTAACCACAAGAGCAAGTTGGTGCGATCGAGTCATGAATTTTATTTTCTTAGTTCAACCCAACCGTCGCAATGTTTCATGTCTATCATCTATTTCTATTTCTCCAAGTTAAAAGTTCAAGTGAGCTCAACTCCATAATAAATACAAATTAAACAAATTCCCTTAGAATAATAAAATTCACAATATCTCAAAGCTGTGATTTTTATATTAGTCGGTAAACATCGATACAAATATGCGTCTTAGAAGGGTACGATAGCGATCTAACTGATGAGCCCAACTATCATACCTGGGCGAAACGCATTTATAGAGTTGAGCTCACTTGAACTTTTAACTTGAATTTTATTCAGTCAGTCCACTTAAACAGAAGAATTTTTCGTTTCAAATTTTCTTCATATTCTATTATTTCTATTTCTGTAAAGAGGGTTCCAGTGAAATAGCCAGTTGCATTCCTCCCCTTAAACAATTCAACCGTAATACTCACGCTTCTAGGAATGCCTGTCAGTTGTGAAATATCCTTGAGCACAACTTCGAACGTAGGTACTGTTAAGTACAGAGATTCTTTCCTTAGTCGCACTTCACGAATGTGGATTGCTCTGCCCAGCCCAATTTTCCCCTCCCATTGTGATCTTCAGACATTCAAAACCAATGTGCATGGGTATCTCCATTTCAATCCCCTCCAATCCACCTAATTGCTTGTGCCGTGTAGATATATCATTTTAAGGGTAGTGCGCGCTTAATATACAAAACAAAAAACCTAAAAGCTCTTTTGCAAATTATTCTGTATTTCCACAAACATCAAGAGATAATTTTAAGTCTTACTCATCGTAAGTGCTATGGATTTTAAGCTTCAACTATTTGACTAATGTACCTACCTCCGAATCGTATGTGTACTTCTACACTTCCCTCACATTATATTGACTCTCTAAGGTCTGCCTTCTATCCATATGTGGGGCATTCTTACTTGAATATTATAAATTATAATCTGCTTTCATATGAAGTGGCACTTAAACTACTATCTATGCTGCCTTTTCCTTTGAAAACCATTTGTTCCTCTCACTGTGAGCTTTTCCAATCTAACATTCTTATGGGCATTTGGAATAAATGAATACACAATTCCAATTTGTAAACTTTTTCGAGCACATTTTGTGGATAATAATTGAATATCCTGCCTTCCTGCCAATGCTTCAGACACAATAGGAATAAATAAAAATAAACAAAATTTATAATTGTCAGATTGAAAACTCCAATTTTCATCTCTGCAGCTACCTATAGCTATAGTGAGGTAGGCAAGTCATTCTTCATTTTCTCATCTAAATACAAACGACGAATTTTTGCTAAAATTCAAATATGTTTGTATTGTATATGTAGGTAACTATGTCTATTTTGTTCGTTAAACGATGGCATTACCGCCACAGACACTTTACTAACTTTTGATGAGTTCTTTTCACGAATTTGATTAAAACTTTAGATATTCTGTTCCTCTGTATGATGGGTACAAGTATATGTATATGCGAGTACGAGTACGAGTTTATGAAAATACCTTTCTACATTTCTCTTGACTGCATTATCTGTTGATGAGAAAATTTACAGTTTTTGTGTTTGATTACCAGAGTGACTAATTAAGAATTTCATTTGAAAAGTTCTTGAAAATTGAGTTAAGAAATATTTGTTCAAGAATTTCACCAATACCTATATACGTAAACCTACGGAGGATTTATTTTATAATTTGAATTTGAAAACTTTTAAACGAGAGTTTAAGTTCCAGTGGATTGTACAGCTTCAAAGGGAAGTTTAAAACAAAAATTGCTTCCTGTTGGTTCCTGTGTGTTGAGGCTTTTAGTTTGAGTAAGAAATATTTTATTCCTAAAACAGAAACAAATTAAATACAATTGTAATGGGTGTTTTTTTTTTAGACGTGTTGTTTTCAAGAAGAAATAAAACGCATATAATTTAGTGTTATGGCCAAGAATTTAGCTTTATTATAAAGATAAGGGTTTGCCATTATGTTTTAAAAATAATTTCGGGCAAATGGCCAGACGAGAGGCCCAATTTTCGACCACTTTTTGCAGCAATTGGCGCCGTACGTCAGCAATAACGCGCCGAATATTCTTTTCCAAGGCGTCAATCTTCTCGGGCTTATCTGCGTAGAGAAGCGACTTCACACGATCTTGGAGGCCACGCCACATGTCCATGACGCGAGATAATGCGCTTACCAAAAGTTTCCTTCAATAAATTGATTGTTATGTTGGCTGTATGGCATGTAGCGCCGCCGTCTTGTTGCAACCAAAGGTCGTCCACATCAACATCCTCCAATTCAACACGAAAAAGTCATTAATCATGGCTCTATAGCGTTCCCCATTGACCGTTACATTATGGCCAGCTTCATTTTTGAAGAAATATGGACCAATAATTCCCTCTGCCCATAGTGCACACCAAACAGTGACTTTTTGAGGATGTAACGGTGGCGTCCCAACAATGGCTTGTGGATTATGATCACTCCAAATACGACAATTTTACTTATTAACATACCCATTCAACCAAAAATGAGCTTCGACGCTGAACAAAATTTTCTTGTAAAAATCGGGATCGGTGGCGCGAACCGAACCATTAATTTGGTAATAAATTTTCACGATTTGCAAACTTTGTTCAGGCGTAAGTCTATTCAATATGAAATGGAAAACCAAATTGAGCATAAATTAAGTGACAGCTATCGAAAAGACCAACTCCGAAAAAAGTATTGCCAGATTAAAAAACCCCACACGTCTAAAACAAACACCCTTTAGATATGGCAGAAAACTTGAAATTACCAAAGTTACCATTGAAAACCTCGTTGGAAGTTAATACAAGATTGATGCTGATGCCCTTTTTGAAAGTTATGTAGGTACAACTTACAGAAATGCCCTAGTTATGTAGTAAGTAAATACTACAAAAAAATTGAAGGTACAATAAGGATTCCCTCAAAATTTTAATTATTTTCGAAGATTTCTTTAGAATGTATAAGCAATGTGGACTTCATTGGACCATGCGTCAGTTAAAATAGTCCGAAATTATTCCCATCACAACAATTTAAATCTGAATAAGAATTTGTTTTTTGCTGACTCAGATCATAAAAAGAAGAACTTTTGTCAGCCACAACATAAACTTAATCTTCTTATATTTTTTTTTAAATTCTAAAAGTTACGATTTATTTTAATAGTTTTATATTTCCATAAAACCCCATGGCATTAAATCAAAATATCAAAAAAAAAAAACAGTAACAAACCACAACCTCTTTTATCATTTTGCACAGTGAAATCCCTGGGTATAAAGAGAGCTCTTATTTAAGCTGATATATACACCTTTATCATCATTACCGTGACATTAGTCCAGCATTGTTTGAAGAGCTGAATAAAGGGGGAAAGTTTTACCTTTGGTGAAAGAAGTAAAATTATTTCAAAGCTCAAACGATTTATATATTTATATTTATCTCCCAGTCCCAATCCTATTTAATCCAAAACCATAAAACTTGTACTTTCTAAGCAGCAGAAATGATAATGGTGTACCTGGTGTTAAGATAATAATAAATGAGCCAACAATTTTGTGTTGTTGGTAGGTAGGTATGGTCTTTGTCTTGGCTCTACTTGTTGCTTTCACAACCGACCGACATTGCAAACCATCTAATTAAAAATACAAGACCGCGCACAAGAACACTAAATTCCCATAAAATATAAAAAAACTCAACGTTAAAATATTACATATTTTTATATAGTTTTTTTTTGTTGCTTTCATGACTTTGCTGTTTCGGTAATGAATTAAAGCTGATTCAGAAAGTTATTAGGATGATTACATACAAATTAAAAATAAAAACAACAATTTTCCTAATGAATAACGGGCCGCTACGGCTGGCGGTAGAAGAGGTAAGTTTAAGGCATTGACCGACTGCCCAAGGTCTTCCGAAACAGAGTTCATGGGTTCTGGGACATTCGCAGAAAAGTTTACCTACTCTCTCAAAGAGGTCAGTAATGGGTCAAATGGGGACAACTAGTTTCAGAAATTGGTCAGTCATTGGTGTTTTTTTGAGTTTTTGAAGGTCGTAGAGATTTTTAACACCTCATTTTTGGGATACCCGTTTCAGCAAAACCCGTCATAGGCATTAAGTACGAGTTTTCCAAGCTAAACAGCCCCAATCTGGTCAACAACTTAGAAATACACCCGTCTGAGATGGCAGCGACACGAATCTTCAAATCTACCCCTAAAAGCTGCAGAGGAAGACAATTGAAGAGCCACTTCACCCAATTTGGTGTGTAACTGAAGCCAGCCGTAAGTAAGAACCAGACTGGCGGGAAATACAAGTTGATGGTTGGGACTTGAGTTGTAAGTATACCTACCTTAATAAGGAAAGGGTGATTCATTAAGACCTGTTTTTTTTTTGTAATTTTAAACAAAAACACATAAAATCATCGGTAAAATATCTAGAGTTGAACCGTATTAAAGATTTCCGAAGAAATTGCTTGGTTTTAGCCTTATTTCGTGTAAATGTTGCCCGCGACTACGCCGTACATGGTCCATTCTGAAGGTCTAATTTTAAATCACTCCTTCCAGCGTTGCGGCCGGTATTTGCCGAATTACGCGAGTAATGTTGGCTTTCAAATCCTGAATAGTAGCTTTTGACTTCACAAAACCCAAAGGTGTGATATCATACGATCTAGGAGGCCAGTTTACAGGTCCAAAATGCGAAATTACCTATTCACCAAAGTTGTTTCTCAATATAGTTATTGTTTCGCGCGCTGTGTGTGTCGTAGCCCCGTCTTGCTTGGACCAAATGTTTATGACAACTCGGACTTCAATTTGAAGCAGCAAGAAGTCGCCATTGACTGTCACGTTCTCTTCGGCCTCATTTCTTAAAGAAAGACGGAACCGATGATTCCATCAGCCTATAAACCACATCAAACAGTAGCGCTAGTTTGACATACTCTTCAGGTTGCTCGTCTGCCCAAATGCGGCAATTTTGTTCATTTCTATAACCGTTGAGCCAGAAATAGGCCTCACCACTGAATAAAATTCTATGCTAAATCTGCGGATCTTCAGTGAACTGTTGCGGAGCCCATATTGAATAAAATTTAAGCATGAGCCTTTCCATGATGATTTGTCAAACAATACTTTATAAGAATAACACGACACCATGAGGCCAGTAACGCGTGACCTGTAAAAAAAAAACCTATTGAAAAAAAGTCTAAATGTTATAAAATTTAAAAATGGAATACAAGCACACTGAGTTCTGTTGGTTTGCAGTTGCTTGAATTTGAAAAGACCAACACCGACCCTGCTAAAACGAATGTCCTTTTTTAAAAAAATAAAAACCCTTTATAAGAATACAAATCTGAAGAAAAATCCGATTAACAAAATTTAGGTACACTTTCATCGCAGTTCCCTTTCATCGCAGCCAGATAGACGAAATTAATTGAAGAGTCTTGAGTTACAGACGGATGATTTCTTCAAAAGGTTCAAATTAAAACCACTTTCTTCATTCTTCAAAATCTCCATAATCATACATAATCAGTTTCAGAAATGAATGAAAATAAAATTTTGTCTACAGGACAACAAAAAAAACATCCTATTTCAATGTCAATCATCACACAAATGATATACAAATATTAATAAACATATTTTTGTTTTTGTAGTGGCATACAAAAAAAAAAAACATATCAATGACGTCTGAGATGAAAGTAAAAAAATGCTAAACAAATTATATGGAAATCATGAGTGAATCGCTTTTTCCCCACCAGATTCTTTTTGAGATAAAGTGAAATAAAGGTAGGTAGGTACTGGCTCTTATTAAAAAATAAAATAAAAAAGAATGCTTTTTTCCATTTGTATCACAGACATATAAGAGGTATACAATTTCCATTTATGTATTTTTTTTTTTTTGCTGAGAAGCTATGTAAATTCTCAAAAAAGCTTTAATATTGTATAATGTATAGCCTTGACGGTATTTACCTTTGACAATGTTTACCAACTAGTTGCTGCTGCTTTGTGGATTACGACACTGGATGATGGTGAGTTTGGTACATGTTGATATTGCTTAGAATTACATTTACAGTAAAACAGTTAATAATTTCTAAAGGGTGATTTTTTTTAGACGTGTGGTTTTCAAATCTGGCAATACTTTTTTCGGAGTTGGTCTTTTTGACAGCTGTCACTTAATTTAAGCTCAGTTTGGTTTGCCATTTCATAACTAATAGACTTACTCCTGAACAACGTTTGCAAATCGTGCAAAATTATTACCAAAATAATGGTTCGGTTCGCGCGACGCATCACAACGCTGCGTCCAATAAATAAATTCGAGCAACCATGGATCGGTTTCGCACCACGTTTACTCTATAGTGGATAATGCGCATCCTCAGAGACGCCGTTCAGTGCGCATCGAAGACGCTGTTGCTGCTGTGGAGCAGAGTATCGAAGAAGACCCGAATGAGTCCATCCGCCATCGCGCGCAACAATTGGAGCTGTCGAAAATTGGGCCTCTCGGCTGGAATTTTTTCGAGCCAGCCGCGGCGGCTACTTGCCCGAAATCTTTTTTAAAACATAATGTAGAACCCTTATCTTTATAATAAATTGTATGCGCATTATTTCTTCTTGAAAGCCAAACGTCTAAAAAAACACCCTTTATAAGAACGTTGTTAATTGACTAAATTGTTATAAAACGATTTTTAGGGCCTGTTTCACAATGTCTGATTAAAATTCCACAAACCAAAAGTTTTAATTTTTATATTTCAACTGGGCCAAAAGACAAGTGAATCCATTCGTGATAATTACTATGCTTGCACTGGTATTTATGCTAGGCGTTTATATCAGTGTTATCGTAAAGCACCTCCAGAGATCAAATGCTAGTCTCCACTCTGCCATTACTGTCGAACACAGATTAAAGCTTTTTATACTTTTCGGAAGGCTCCTTAAATTGTAGAAGTATAATACAAATTTAAAATATTTTTTTTTTTAAGATTTGCGCAAGATAGATTATTGCACTGGTAAGACCTAGAAAAAATAGACAAAAAAATAGCCAAGCTTCAGAAAAATTTCCACAAAGCTGAATTTTAATGTTGAACTTTGTTTAGACGTCTTTAGAATTTCTCAAAGATTACCTTGAATTAGGACAAGTCTAAGACTCAGTTTTAAAACGCACACTTACCAGAATACATGGCACTTAAGTTTCCCAAATTGGAAATTTTTAGTCTCAGTAAAATAGCCTATGTAAGTGGCTCACTAACTTGGGGTCCCACTGTCCTATTGTGATCTTATATCGCACATTGACCACTTAAGTTCCACTTTATCTGACTGTGAAATTGAGCCTTAAGTTTTTACGACGGAATGAAATGGGATGATTTTTTTTGTCAATCGAAAGCTATCAGCTTTCATTTGGAAAATTTTAAAATGTTAAAATTGTAAAGCTTACGAACTTCTACTCAAATATTATTCCAAAACTTTTTTTTTAAGAGCAATAGATTTTGAGGAAAGTGAGTTTTAATGTACTATTACATAGACTACCACCGCCACAGTGGGACAGAATGCCCTAAAAGTTGGTTTAAAATTCAACCTGTAGAGTTAGGAAGTTGAAATTTTGTGAGTTTGATTCACACGCTTTTAAATGACTCATAATTTTCGACTCAGAGTAGCCCGGAACCGAATTCAAAATCTACGAGATTTAAAAATATCTTTAAAAATACATATTTTAAAGACTAATCACTTGACTTCACTCCTATTTTAGAATTTTTTTTTTTTATTTTATATACTTTTTCTCTTACATTTTTGATATCGATGAATCTCTTTTGTATGTGATTTGCAATTGCTTTTCACCGCTCAACACAAGTAGCATTGAAAAGATTAGAGCCTAGAATTTTCAAAATAGACGCTGGTGTTCCCCAGGGTTTCATTTTGTACCCGAATTTTTCCCGTTTTTTTTTTACTTATTAGTGATATCTTGTCTGAAACTTCTTTTAAATTTGTGCAGACTTAACAATCATTATATATTTATAAGATTCAAATCCGTGGTCTTTTGCTGTGGAATTGCAACAGTAATTAAATTAGTATCGTATCATTGAACAGATGGGACTTAAGCAATATCGAGCATATAATTTAATGCTTCACAACCTCCTGTCGGAAACCAGCTTCTATTTTTCCCTCCCATCACTATAGCTATGAGTGGCATTTAAATTGCAACTTTGCCAGATACATACAAACAAAATTGACTGATTCTTTTGAGACTCCTTACCGCAGTTACGATTCTTTCTTTTGAATTTTAAATTAAAACTACTCTTTTATAATTCAAAAAGTTTAAATGACTCAATAGAAATAGTCCTTACTGTCAGTGTCAACATCACAATAATTACAGTGTAGGTTAAAAATAGTACTGAAGGTAGAACTGCATTTTTCTTCAACTTGTTTATTTCAATTAAAACTGATTTTGAGTTTAAAAAAAAAATTGGAATGTGTGGAATTACGCGGGCAAAATGTTCCCCTCTGTTTGGAATGGACTAAAAGACATCCCCTATGCCAGAAGCATCATGATTGTGTAAATTCAATTTTTGTAATGCCTAGTTTGGTTACAAACAATAATATTTCTTTGGTGTTTTTATTTTGGATGATTGGATGTGGAGTGGATGCAACCCGAGGAACAGTGGGTGAAGGTATGGGTGTCCCAGGTTTGCCACAGGCGCACAGTAGTGCTTTTGTTTTGATTTTTGGCGACAGAATTCATTTTCCACGCAAATTCTCATCAAACATTGGGTAGTGAAATTCGGTACTTACACTCAATGATTTGTTCAAGCTGCATCCAGTTTAACTGACTAGTTTTTGCATTTTCTAAATTTAGTGTTAAAAATTTTTAGAAAAGCAAGCCGAAAATGTTGCTGAATTTTTCAAAGGATTTGAACTTATTTTAGCTGACATTGGTTTTAAATTTTTGTATTAAAAATTATTTTTTAAACTAAATGTGATCATATTTGACAAACATTTGATAGCTTTGACAGATGAAAGTTACCAATTAACGAAGCAAAACCTTGAAAGAATGTAATATAATAGTTTTTTTTTCAATGGTGCACAATGAATCTGTCGTCAGACTTAAAATTTTGAGATATATATAACAATGGCAAAATAATATTCCGCAACATTTTGGACCTTTTATAAATTTGGTACATAGATCACTTTCATATAAAATAATACATTGAAGCATGTATTTGTAGACATTTGAGATGATAAAATTAACAAAATTCCTGATATAAATAAATTAAATTTTTTTAATTTTAAAATTTGGTACAATGTTCTTTTATAAAAGTTTAAAATTCTTTTATTTTTATTTCTTTTTTTCAGGGTGATTCGCATCAATTGGGACAAACATCTGGAGCGTGTAGGTTTGATGAAGCAAAGAAAACAAATTTGTAGGAACGGCTCTATTTCAAATGGTTCAGGCAGTACCAAAATGTACTTAAAAATCAATTTAGAATATGAATGCTTTCATTTTTTAAGAGCCAAAAATGTATTCTTTGATTTTTATTTAAAAAACCTAAATCAATTTATCATCATGGATAGATTTTGGAAAAAATGTTAATTGAAAAAAAAATTTCAAAATGTATACGCAAAACTGTAACATTGCGACCCAGACTATGGCATCAGCGCGCTGTAGTGTAGTCGAATCCTGATATTTACTTTTGAAACACTCAATGAGTCCTATTTTTTTTTTTTTTTTTATTTTGCATCGTCATATTGAAAGCAAAATTTTAAAAACTAGACCAAGGGAGTTTTAAACTTCATGTTCGTCGTCAAGGTTAGTTTTGGTTGTGCTCTTGTGATAGGTTGTTTTAATATTGCATACCACGAACCTACATATGTACGTATCGTACCCTATATATATTTGAAGTAGCGTCCATCCGCCATTGCTCTCTACAAGCATTTCAAGCACATACTTCTTCTTTTTAATGACAGTTTTTCTTTAAAATGTACTTTTATCAAGAGTGTTGCGGTTGTTTTTGCTGTATTTCTACTTCTCAAATTCGTGAAAGAGAGAAGAGATGTAAAAAAAAAAAAAACAACATTTATAATCCTGGTTGGTTAATATTGAAAAGAAAAACGTTTTGAATTAAATTTCTCCTTTATATTTTTGTTTCTTCTTCTGGTGACACAAAAGTACCTACCTACCTACGATGTGCGGCGATGTTGGCAACAAGGGGTGTTGAAATGTCTTTGACATGACACTTTTCGAATTGAAAAACGAAATTGAAAGCATGTGAGTGTGAGTGGTTTTTTTTTTTCTTAATAAAGGTGTTGGCTGTGTGGAATAAGTGGTTACCGTTTTGGTTTTATACACACTTTTCTTTATTTTATTTTTTTTTTTTTTTGTTTTCGTGTTTTTTTTTGTGTGTGCTGATGGTTGCCGCATTTAGTATAATGATGGTAGAAAATTCCTTGACACAACCAAAAACACCCACCCATGTCCTTTTTCGTTCGTATCTGTGAAATGTAATCTTTTGTGTATGTCACGTTTGTGTCTTATAATGCCTCTATATAACTTAGATGGAGTTCTTTTGGTGACCTCTTTATTTTTTTCTCGGGGGTTTCTTTTAGGTTTTTTTGTTTGTTTTCTTTTAATTTGAATTAATAGCTTATACACGTGAAAGATACTGGAAGAAGAAAGATTTTTTGTGTGTAAGAGCTTAGTTTTGGTTGAATTGTTATCTAATGTATTTGCGACTGGTTATGGTTTTTTTTTTTGCCAAAGGGAAGTTAACTGTAGCTCAGTTCAAAATAAAAAGATCTTTATTTCTTTTGAGAGTATAGGCACCCAAGCAAAAAGAACTATTTTAACAGGGTTAAGGAAAAAAATTTCATATTGCAATGTTCTCTTTAAAAGGTGCAGATATTATATAAATGTAGATACTGAATTCACTTCTCATTCGGTCTCTGAAAAAAAAAACAAAATTATTTGATATATTTACCTAGGTATACCGTCATACATTTTGGATAGGTAGATATACCTAACAAGAATACCACTTCACGCACGGGGTCTTAAAAAAAAATCCCTCTTTATAAATCTTTTTTTAAGAATTTTGCGGCTCTGGGACCTTAGCATTTCATACGTAGGATGTTTTCAGTATTTTTCAGTCTTTGAAGACTTCGAAAAAAACTTTAAACATTCATAAAAAAACCATTTTTACCACTGATTTTAACAACTGAAACCAATTGTTCTTTTCAGACAATTTAATAGCTTTTCAAATATGGCAAATCTTTTTTGAAAATCTCACAAGTGAGTAGCTTGGATCCCGAGCCGAGTTTGACCCAATCGTGTTTGAATGGTTTACTTTAAAGGAAAACAAACTTTAATTGGAAAATGCACTACTAGGGAGATGGGAACGAAAATGAATGTTGTGCTGATATTTTTTAGATCGGAGCTTAAGCCCTCATCTAGACCACATTTGTATTCTTCGATACATCCTGATTAAACTTCTTCGTTAAATGAGAAAAAAGCTACATATCTTACCCTTCGTTCACATAAATTCGTTCAGATCCTTTTATTTTTTTATTCCGGTACATAGCTATATAAATACATACCTACTGTTAACGGTTTTTTGTTTTCTAAAAATGAATACTAAAAAAAACATTGACCTGTAGAACGGGTAGTAGGCACACAGAAAAATTTATACAAATCGTTGGGGTAAGTTTTAAGAAAATGGAAGGCATACTAAAGGGTGTTTTTTTAGAGGTATAGAACTTTAAGTTGGCAACACTATTTTAACTGGCGGCCATTTTGTCAGTTGTCAAGTGGTTTACTTTTAGTTTGGTTTGGCATTTCAACATGAATAGACTGACGCCTGAACAACGCTTCCAAATTGTGTCCAAATGGGCCCAAAACAAGATTGCCGTTGACCCCAATTTTCATAAGCGAATTTTGTTTAGCGATGAACCTCACTTTTGGTTGAATGGATTCTTCGATAAACCGTATTTGGAGTGATGATAATCCTCAAGTGTATGTTGAGACACCGTTACATCCACAAAAACTGACTGTTTGGTAAGCTTTATGGTTTGGTGGAATAATCGGTCCGTTCTTCTTTAAAAACGATGCTGGCCAGAACCTTACAGTCAATGGTGATTGCTATAGAGCCATCATTACTGACTTTTTCGTTCATCAATTGAACAACCATGATGTGCAGGAGCTGTGGTTTCAACAAGACAGCGCAACATGTCACACAGCTCGTGCCACAATTGATTTATTGAAGGAAATGTTTGGTAACCCCATAGTTTCACGTTACGGACCCGTTAATTGGCCTCCAAGATCGTGCGATTTAACGCAGCTTGACTGTTTTATGTGGGAATATGTGTAGTCGCCGAAAAGCCCGAAACGATTGACCACTTGGAGGACAACATTCGCCGCGTTATTGCCGATATACGGCCACAAATGTTGGAAAAAGTCATCGAAAATTGGACCTCCAGATTAGACTACGTCCGACCCAGCCGTGGCGGTCATATGCCAGAAACAATTTTTAAATTATAATTCCAGAAGATTATCTTTCGAATAAAGTAAATTTCATGTCAAATCAAAAAAATCATATTTGTTTTATTCCATTTCAAAGTTCTATACCTCTAGAAAAACACCCTTTATTATTCAATTTTATGCCAGAAGTGTCAGATATTATAGAGAGAATTGTTTTTGCTTTTGAGGACTATTAAAAACGAAGGAAGTTATTTTTAAATTTTCTTAATAAAGAATTTAATTTAGTTTTTGCTTTTTATTCTTTCTGTTGCATTTAAGAATTTTTCGAGGGTTATTGTTTTCCAAATTTTTCTTTTAATGTTAGACTTTAGCAATATATAATTATGTAATAATACACCTTCCCTTCGTAAATTAGTTACCAATATTGTGCAGTTTATTAGGTCTTATGATTTTTTCTTTAGAAATAACTTTGATATTATTTTTACATTTTCGCCTTTTTCGAATTATTGGTATATGTATTCTAAGATAATCGACAAAATGAGTCGGTTTTCCCAAATAAAGGGATAAATGTGAAAAAAAAATCAACAAATAATTTTCAAAAAGGTTAAACGCCAGGGCAAAGCGGATTCTATATTTTAGCTGACTGCTTGTTTATTATTACCTACTTGTAATGTTTCTAACATTTGTTACCAACATTACATTACATTAATGGTTCGGTTCGCGCGACACAGCGCACGCTACGTCCAATATTCGGCCAACATAATCGCAAGATCACATAAATTCGAGCAACTATGGATCGATTTCACACCACGTTTACTCTAGTGGATAATGCGCATCCTCAGAGACACCGTACAGTGCGCACCGAAGACGCTATTGCTGCTGTGGAGCCATAGAGTATCGAAGAAGACCCGAATGAGTCCATCCGCCATCGCGCGCAACAATTTTAGCTGTCGAAAATTGGGCCTCTCGGCTGGAATTCATTCGAGCCAGCCTCGACGTCCACTTGCCCAAAATCATTTTTAAAACATAATGGCAAACCCTTATCGTTCTAATTAAGCTAAATTCTTGGCCATAACATTAAATTATGTATATGCGTTTTTCTTCTTCTTGAAAACCACACGTCTAAAAACAAATACCCTTTATTTGTCTTAACATGAAGCTATTATTTGCTGTAAATAAATATGAAAATATGAAATAATTCAAGTAAAAACTCCACACATGATTATTTTTGGACAACCTTGCACAATTTGTACAAAATAATGAAACTTAAATATAGACTTAAATTTACCATATACATAGGTATATTTACCTACCTGATGTAACTTTCAATTATTCGCTCTAGTTGCTCTGAATTCACACAAATTAAATTTCGTCCTTACGCTCAAAGTTCTTATTAATTATATGATGATCTGACATCGACATTACACAATTATTGGCATCATACAACATATGATGGTGAATTATGTTCGAAAATGTATAGTTTATGTATGTGTAATATATAGGGGTAGGTATGTTAGCTCATTATTATAGTTAAAACTCAAAGGATAATGTAATAGCTGTACCTACCTACTTTCCCTTCCCTCCTCTGTTCATTTGTCGGTTGTTTAACTAAAAGACCTAACCCAACATAATTTATGCCTTACATAGCAAAACCCAAAAATGAAATCGATATCTATGTGTAATCCTATCGACTTACCCTAATCCTATGAGCGTGTCGTGTGTCTGTGTTTTGCAAAAGGGTTGATCATTTTCACCCTTCTGCTCTCCCTCTCTCTATCCTTCTAGCCAAGGTTTACTTTCACTAAAAATCGGTCGAAAATCATAAATTTATGAGAGGATGTCTCTGTGAAAATAAATGACCTTTCGCTGCTTCTGTGTAAGTGTAACTAACCACCTCAACTCAATCTGCCATCAAATATAGTTAAGGTTAGGTAGGATATGTATATTCGAAGTCAGTTGGAAGATAAATTAATAAATTATTCAAATTTTCACTTGGGTTCACAATTATTTAGATTTATTGAAAATTTGAGGCAATCATGAGGCCGCTTACATATTTGTAAATATACATTTATCAACAAAATCAAGAAGAAAAAAAATCCATATTGTTGTGGGTTTTAGTAATTATACTTGTTGTTGCCCGGGGATGTTTAATTTGTTGCCTTTTTTGCCCAATTATATGCTTATCTTTTGTTACTGAAACCACAAGCCCTTGTATCTATAGGTACATAAATGTATATTTTTGTAGAAAGTCTTAGGGTGAGATATTAACATGTTGGATCTGTAGCTATATGTGGTGGCTTAACGCAATGACACGTAAAATTCATGACAAAGGGTAGAAAATGTTCTGCGAATCAACATCAGTTACAGTTTGTTTCTGTTTTTTTTTTTTTTTTTTAATTGTATCTACATGTAATCTGTTTCATTTGCAGCACGTTACAGTAAAAAAAGAAGCATATTACAAATTTGAAGGGTTGCATGAATGAGAAAGTGGATAGATATTATCTTGATTTCGAATTTAAGGTTTTAATAGTGATTATATGATAGCGTAATGGAAAATTATCCAATTTTAAAGTGCTTTATATTTATTATACACAACACATAAATCTCGAGGAGGGGGTTTGTACATTATAATATGTTCCGCCCATTATGTTGGTGTGAAACTAATGTGTTACCAACTTTGAATGACTTTTAATCAAGCTGAACGTGTGTGACAAGTGAAATGTAAGCCAATTAGGTACATACATATCAATTCATTCACATGCAAAAAAACATTTCGTTAAATAAATAGGTAGAAGTCATTTCTGCAAGGCTCTCAGGGAGTTAATGTGATTTTTGCATGTAACTTAGTAGGTAGTAGGTAAGTTTGAATAACGCATATTATGACAAAAAAAATGATCGGAATTTTCAAATATGTGGTTGTCAAGCAGAGAAGAAATTAAACAGGAGTGATTAGATTTTTACCTACCTACGTACTCCAAAAAAAAAACTTTGAGTATGATTAAGGATAATTATAAAATAAAAAAAAAAACAAATAAAAATTTATATGTTTTTTTAAAAAAAATTTATTTAATGTTATAAAATCACAACATTAATGAAAAAATATCCGAAACGCGTTGCTGAATATTAGTAAATTAAATGACGTGATCTTATAACATTGAATAAATTTGTATTAAAAATCATATTGATTTGTATATTTATTTTTATTTTTTAATTAAATCAATCGATTAAACACACAACATGGAGACAAAACCACAAAGAATTTAAGAATAATCTAAAGTCTTTGCGATGTGCTTTTCTAGTACTCGAATTTTCCTATTAAGAGAGAATTTATTTGTGATGGAATTGAAGTAATATAGTATGTTCGAGATTTGTTACGGAAAGATCAATCAGGAACACTCATCCATTATTGAATTATATAGTCAGCGAAATTTCTTCATTTTTCTAGAAATTCCATCCATAAAATAAGGACCCAACTTGACGAACCAGGCCCCGAAGAATTAAAAAAAAATTGTTATTATTCAGCGCATGCAGGCCTTAAATTTAAATATTATAGGTAACAATTTAAAAAAAAAAACAACAGTCTGTCTCCTGTCTGCTTATGGGATCAATCAATTACCTGCACAATTGCTCTCTTTTACCCTATTAAATTAGAAATTTGAAAAAAAAAATACATACAGTCGACTCTCCCTAAGTCGTACTCTCCCTAAGTCGAATTTCTCTCTGACTCGTACTTTTTCGCCATATTTTAACATTCCCTTCAATTTTCCATGCAAAAACCATTCTCTAAGTCGAACTCCTCCTAAGTGGAACCTTTCTCTAACTCGAACACATTCTCTTGATTACTGGCATTTTTGTACCCCTTAAGTCGAATTTTGTTTAGCAAAAAACAAAATAAAAAACATTACCCCTTCGGTATTCATATTTTGATATATGTATATATATAACTACGAACCATCGTATTTGTAACACCATTTGTAACATCGCGTGTGCCATCATCGTCTGTTTCTTATTATTCAGAAGATATTTTTTATTTTATATTTTTGTTTTGTTTCGATGAATTCATGAGTCCTTATTTTATTATTATTTTTTTAAATAAGCAAGAAGCTATTTTTTTGTAAATACGTATATGAACCTTTTTTTATTAAATAAAAAAAATAAAAAAAAAATCTTTCTCTCTATAACTCCAATTTTTCCAAAACTCTCTCTAACTCGAACAAATCTTGGTATCCCGTGAAAATTCGACTTAGAGAGAGTCGACTGTATATACATTGTGATTCGCATGAGGAGCGACAAAAAGCGAGGGCGTGTAGGTTGGGTCGAGAAAAGAGAAGAATCGTAAAAGAGGGAGTCTATTTCTTCCTGTTTAGGCGGTAGCGGAAATTTTCTAAGAAATCGATTTGAAATAGAAAAAAATCATTAAAAATCAACGCCAACACTTGGTCAAGCCATTTTGTATTTAGGTAAATCGCCTTGTTCTAGTGAACAAGTTTTTGAAAAAAAATAATTTTCAATTCTTAAGGAAAAAAACATGAATAATAATTGTTCAAAATTTTATTTTTTTTTATATTCAATGCTCTTATAAAATTTTAAGTTGAACACTTAAAACTAGATGTTTATTCCTGTTAGGCCCATTTGCTGAAACGAAACTTAAAAAGGTATCTTAGTCCAACATAGGCGCTTACGTTCTGCTTTTTCCTCAGCGTAAACTACCTATCATTATAAGCTCTTATGTTGAACTAAAATATTAATGTTTTGTTTCAGCAAGTGGACCTTATAGTTATTGACGAAAATTGAAATAACAAAAATATGATCACCTTAATTTGACTTCAATGTTCAATCCATTGATCAAAAAATCTTATTTCCCTTAGCAAGTAGTAAAGAAGATTTAGTTATTTTCGGTTATCTGAAAAACATACAAAAGTTGTTTTTAATATTATTTGTACCCCCACCCCTCTTCAATCAAAGGATTACAAGCAAAATGAGCTCTTAATCTTTTTGTGCAGAAAATAGTATTGACCCTTACTCAAATTTATCCCTTTTTACCCTACTTAAATTAATTCAAGGTAAAATAAATCACGCTTTTTCCGCAACTAAATACAATTTTCCTTAACAAATCGTTTGTTTCATGGACGAGACTAGAGACATTCCAATTTATAACAGTTATAACAGTTTTTCGCCATTAAAAGTGAGCGTGCCTTAACGCTCTTCGCGCGACTTGTTAAAAAAAACTTTGGGTGCTTGAAGTATGCCAACCGGCGGAGGGCCGCATAAACATTACTTTTATAAACCAAAACTGTTATAATAATTGGCATGTCTAGAGTCACTTCCTTGTTGTTTCATATCGATAAAATCAGTCGAGAAACGATGATAATTGAAACAAATCGTTTTGTTTCTTGTCCAAATTTATCCATGCGAGAGTTACAGAACGTAGGAACTATTATGTATTATAATAGCTTAACTTAACTGTTTAAAGCCAGAACCCCGAACTCAAAATAATTTCAGAGGGTGGAAGTGTATGAGATTTCTTTTTCAAATCCCGCCGAGTGCGTTAATTCTGGTCCATTTTCAGTGGCTTATCGCCAAATTGCAATTTCTCTATTCTAGTCCTCGAAAAAAAAAAACCATACGCTTCTTAGCGCCATTCTGGTGGTAAATTTTCCTTTAAATACTCGATATTTTTTATATGAAGGTTTTTATAATACAAATTCTATATACTACTGAAATACATCAGCCAAGTAGAAGACTTAGCACTATTTAAATGGACTTGTTGAATTATTGATTCAAAATAGCTTTTAACGGCCTTTAGTCCATAACTCGATATTTTTCCTAAATTTTTTTTTTCAGTTAGCCTACCAAGCGCATTTTAAACCTCAAAAGTAAATTGCTTACATTTTTTTTAATCATTGGGGTTTGTTATTTATTCGATTTAAAAATTCATCCATACATACCTTTTTTAAGCTCTACACCTATCCAGCAAACGAATAGCTGTACAGTACCTACACCATACATTTTATAGGTATGTAGGTATAACCAAAAATAGCTTAAAGAAATGCCTTCCTTAAATTCCTTGCGTAAGCAAAAGAGGGAGAAAAAAATAACATAGATAGATCATACATATATATAGAATAATTTTTGAAAAGAAACAGAAGATAAAATCTTTTTCCCAAACTCCATGTTTTCTCGCAGTCTTAAAATAAATTTGCAAAAAGAATTTTTAATCCAATCGGAACAGAATGCGGGGCATTAAACTTTAATAAAAACATCATAGCTCTTCTTTTTCTTTATTTTTTGCTTTTGCAGACAAAGATACATACATACGTATATACATATCTTTTTAATAATCGAAAGCAAACTTCTTCGTCTTGATATGTACAATTGTATAGGATACACACACACACACACACATTTTTTTTCTGTCCATTTTTGTTTCTTAAAAGGATGAAAAAAAGCTAATTTTGTTACTCCACTGAATCCATTATTTTATACATCGTTATTGGTTTGCAATTTCAAAATTTGAAGAAAAGCACAAACACATACTCGTATACCTATGTATAGATATGTATATGTATGAATATCCTCAACATAAGGAGTGCGTTCATAATATTATTATTTGAACAAAAGAATTGAGCTTAGGATAGATAGAGTCGTATAAAAAATCCTTAACGATAAAAAAATAAAAATCCTCCAACCAACTAGCTAGGACGATTAGATATGGAGTAAGAAAGAAAATCATGATGTGATGAATTTTACGACTTCACCAAAGGACCTTCCGTTTCATAGTTCCGTCGCATATCCACTTCCTCATCCACCAGAACCATCATATCATATCCACATGTATATTGTATGCTAAAGATTTGCTTCTCTTTATTTTTCCGTATCCGTTTTGTTATTATGAAATATTCATTCTGTTAGAGTGTCCCCACAAGACTCATGTTTGTGTGCCATTTGTTTGGTAAAGTCCTTGGTAAAAGTCCGTGCCACCACTGTGTGTAATAAAAGTTTATTTTTATTGTTTTGTTTTGTTTGGTTTTTTTTTTTGTTTTTTGTATATGTTTGTTGGTTGGTAGATGGTTGCGTGGACTGGAGTAGCGTATCATAGATTAATATAACAATGTTGTCAGCAGGACAACAGTGACGACGAAGGCAGCCTCGAAGTCGAAAACGAAGACTGACAGATACAAGAATACTCGACTCGTATGCATCTACACTGAAAAACAAACAACAGAAATGGAATTATGTATTTGTTTGTTTTGAACGTGAACTTGTTTACGTATTTTTGTTAAGTTCGTTGAAGAGAACGTAAAACCACTTAACCTCAGTTTTTGATAAAAAAAAGTCATTTAAAACAGAAAAGAAGGAAGAGGTTATCTGCAACAGAATTTACAAGCTTAATAAAATACCAATATTTATATTAAACACAATTCACATTACACCCTTTAACAAGTTAATAGGCATACATAATGTAGAGGGTCTTTTTTTAAAGTGAGGTTTTCAATCTGGCAATACTTTTTTCGGAGTTGATCTTTTTGACAGCTGTCACTTGATTTATGCTCAGATTGATTTGCCATTTTATAATTAATAGACTTATTCCTGAACAACGTTTGCAAATCTTGCAAATTTATTACCAAAATTATGTTTCGGTTCGCGCGACGCATCGCGTTTTCTCAAAAACGGTTTTCGAAATGTGTGTTCTTTAAAATTTTCTGAGTAGTGTACTTTTTCGCAATTATTTTGGTAGAAAACTTTGAAAAGCTTTTGAGTTGTAATATGTTGCACCTATTAGCGAACTTGATTTTGATATCATAATCTTGAAGATCTGACCATTAAAACTGAAGTTATAGGCTCCGAAAGGTAGGTAACCATATTGAGGTTTTTTTTTTTTGAAGATTTGCAACTTTATAAAAATTACCGTGAACCCGGGTGACTTTGGGACGTTTTTCATTTTCAAATGTGAATAACTTTTGCAATACATTTTTTTTTTTAAAGATTTCAATCCTCTTACCTACTTGGCTCACTCGTATAAGTGTGATAAGTCTCAAACAAAACAATTGAGAAGTTGTATTTTTTGATAATTAAAAAATGGGTGACCAGTCACCTTTCGATTTCGGGTGACTTTGGCCACCTGGACGTTTACCTCATTTTCTCGAAGACCATAAACTTTAAGTCAATCTCACTCTTGCCAAATGAAAGCTGTGTTTTTTCTGTATTTTATACTTTTTTTTAATTGGTTTGCTCTGAATTGTCTTGTTTTATTTATGTTTTACAAAAAGTACACTTTTTAAAAGATGGCTGGGGTAGATTCAAAATTTTTAATTTTTTCTAAACTTTTGCATTTGTAAAAGCGACATTTAAATCGAGTTTCTCTTAACACTCCTCAACAATATGATTCTTTCTTTACACCCCTCGATCATTTCTATACCTAAAGGAAGAATGTTATTTCTCTAAATTCTTAATTTTTAGCCTTGAAGGGCTCAAGTAATAGGCTTTGTGTGACAGTAGGTACTTCCGCCTCTTTCAGTTTTTGTATATTAACTACAGATCCCAAAGCTTGCGTTACAAAGTTTTTCTTCAAAAAAAAGTCGGTCTTAACTTAAATTTTTCAGAATCTATTTTTTGATACTTTAAACGGAGTTTTGTGATCTCATCGGCTCATCCCAGGAGAACATTGCCGAACCAGTTTGATATTATTAAAAAATTACAGGGATAACTTTATATGGATTACCGTGTTCGAACTATTTTCTTATCCTGGATTTTGCAATAAATTTATCTAAGATCTTTAACATAAATATTTTAAAAATGTTTATTTTGAGAAAAATATTTTTCCGCATAAAAAGCTAAAATTTAAAAAAAAAGATGAAATTTTCTCTCCGTGTATAGGTAGTAGAATCAAAATCTACAGCTTGAAAGCCCAAAAGCAAGTCATAAAAGAAAAAGATAGAATCACTAGATTTTTTTTTTTACATATTTATACAAATTTACATATTCAAGGAACGAACCTGACGAAGAGCACGCTTTGCTGTTATGCTATGACACGTTGAAAGGGTGGGAAAACTTCAGAGGTTCAGGTGTAAAAAGTAAACGTCAGCGTTGAGCCCTTCACTCGCAGGAACAGAAGTGGTCTGGTATTCATTTTACATAATTTATGAAATTCTATGTCATGGGTGTTATATATGTGTGTGTGTGTGTGTGTGTGTTTGTATTTGCCTGTAGGAAAGGGTTTACCTTTGATTATGACTATGAGCTTCAAACACACTCAGGTGGTAGGTATGGCACGAACTGGAGAATTAGGTATCGCGGTATTTGGATCTTACTTATATGAGGAAGAAGAAGACCAAGCAAAAGAGTTTTCTACTTAATTAATAAATAGCTTATTTTACAAATGAAACAAGATTTAAATTTTTGGTTTAATGCATTTTAATGTGGTGTGGTGTAATGTGGGCTTTAAAGAGCCCAGAAGGAATCAAATATGACTGGGAAGGTAATTTTAGAAAGTATGTAGGTATATGTACCTACATAATAATTATTTCTAATGAAAAGAATATATTATGTATATTTTTCAAGTGAGTGAAAATTAAAAAAAATTTTGAATGGTCCTCGAGAGATAAGTATGTGTAGATATCATCATTTTCATTAGGCAAATTGAGGTATGATACCTAAATTCTTTAGCTTGACATACCCGTGTAATTCTAATTTATCTGAAAATGGGGGTTAAACTGAAGATGTTGAAAAAATCTAATAATTTCTCGGCAAAAAAAAAAGAAAATTATTCCGTTTTCTTCTGGAAAATTTGCTAATAGACATGGAGTTACACACTTTTCTTGTTTCACTGGAGATAATGTTGTATGAATATTGTTGGGTATTAGTGCTCGCGACCTTAAGATCTAGTGTGTCCTTTATATGGTTTGTAAAGTGGTGTTAAATTCTGCTACAAGCGAAATATGGTATGACATAAAAAAAAACCTGAATTTTTTGGATGCAACTGCCCCAAAATCTTGAGCTGAAAACACACCGAATCAGTCAAAACTTTTTTTTTTCTGTCTTATGAAACAAGAATCTATTGATTCTTAAGAACCAAAGCACACTAAAAACTATGTTTTTGTTTTGCCTGGTTGCCTCAAAACACACCGGATAAGACAAAATGTTTTTTTTTGTTTCATAAGGCAAGAAAAGGTATTTTGTTTCAACACACCAACCGAAACACAATGAAGCAAACTTTATCTTTTTTGTTTCGTTTGGTGTGAGTTGACAGAAAACAAAACAATATTTTCAACGAGAACTTCCAGTTTATTATCTAAATCGCAAGTGGCAAACAAACACCAACAACGAAGACAGTTCCAGCCATGGATAACGAAATATGTTTCGCCTTTATGTTTTTTGTTTTTTTTTTTGTGTGTTATAATATAATCGACAACGATGCTGGTTTTAAACTACTTTGGTCACATAGAAATGCACTTTTTTTCGACAACCAGTTATAAAAACAAAAATATGTTTTTTTTTGTTTCCCCTAGTTGTTGTGTTTTGGTTCATAATAATCAATGGCATCATGTTTCATAGGACAGAAAAAATGTTTTGACTGATTCGGTGTGTTTTCAGCGAATGAACACATTTTTTTGAATGGACTCTAACAAATTCTAATTCTGGATTATTAATCAAGGGAATTAAGCCACTTAGAGTTGTTAATATTTTAAACAATAAAATATATCCCTGCATAATGTATGAAATGTAATTTAAGAAAAAATGTAAAAAATATGAAATTCGTTTTTTTAAATTGTTTCAGCAGTTTTTTGGCAAATTATTTGTTAGAATGAAAAGCCGAAATCGTGTGGTGTTTTTTGGAGTGATGTGTTGTGTCGGAATTTTTTCTTGTTTCGATTTCGCCATACCACCATACATGTCGCGGAAATGTCTTTCTGTGTGCGAGAAAGAGAAAGCCGTTGCTCATGGAAAGACCATAATTAAATAAGTAAAGAAAAACTGACAGTTTCCAAAAAAACACGCTTGATTAGTGTGCACAAGCGGCGCAGCCAAACAACACGCCATTCCATACAATACACTACACAAAAAATGTGTGGTTCTCGCTTAAGAGAAAGTGTAGGTACATTTTCCTTTTTTAAACTAGTCCAAAAAGTTTTATTTTAAAAGGTAAAATTGTTAATTATTATCAGTCAACTCAAATTTTTCAAAGTTCCATGTACAGGTACACATTCCTTCTTATACAAATTCACAATGACATCTTATCATTTATTAAACGGAATTTTCTATTGATTTTAGTCAAAGAGAAAATATTTCGTTTAGCCAATTAATAACTGATATTTACAACTCTTAAGCTTTATATAAATTGGTTCTATAAATTTGAATTTAACTGCACACGCCATTTTTCTTGATTTTATTAGTTTACTTGGAAACCAGGAAGAACCGCAAGCTCAGTGTATTGTATTTATTTATTATATTTAAACTCTAACACTCACTTTGTTATGTGTTTGTTTTCTTTCGTTTGCGTGTCAAGGAACAATCTTCTTGTTCCAAACTATTATAGTAGTCAGGAATTGTTATTTTTTTTTGTTGTTGTTGTTCCTTCTTTAACTCTGGATTACCATAGAGCCATCATTAGTTATAAAAGTAAAAGTACAACAACAACAAAAAAAACTATTAAAAAATTACCTGATTATTAATTTGCCACATTAAGCTTATTTAACAAATACTTAAACCTATGTAAAAAATATATTATATACATAAATAAGTACTTTATTTGTATCATGGAGTAAAATGGTAACCCGCTAGGAAAGTATAAGAAAAGTAATTCATACATGCGATTTGAAATGTTGCCGAACAATAATAGCAAAATGTTTAAATAACACTTTAACAAAAAAAAAAAAAATAAGTAAAAAGGGACGCTGAGATAAGACGAAACGTTTTTGTTTCATAAGGCAAGAAAACATGTTTCGTTTCAACACACAGCAACTGAAAGACAATGAAGCAAGCAAACAATATCTTTTCACTTTTTTGTTTCGTTTGGTGTGTGTTGAGATAAAAAAAAAACATTTTCAACGACAACTTACAAATAATTAAAACGCCCGCAGCGCCGGCCGCCACCACACCAGGCAAACAAACACTTTGACCGTAATATTTTGTTTGTGAAAAACAAAGTTCTTCCATCCATTGACAACGAAACATGTTTTTATGTTTCGTCTTTGATTTTTCGTTTTGTCGTGTGCAGTGTGCATTGCACAATAAGGGCGTGCGTAATATAATCGACAACGACGCTTGGATAAAATAAATTGTTTTGATTCGGTGAGCGTTGGCCGTGTAAAAAGCAATGTATTTTCGCCAACCAGCCATTCAAATATAAAAACAAAAACACATTTTTGATGTGTAAACATCTATGCTGGCGGTAGAGTGAAAAAAAAAACGTGAACGTTCGTGTGCAACGTTACGTCGTGCAACGTTACGGTGTGCAACGTTACGATCTGCATACTAGGATGGGTGCGTTCAGTGAAAGATCCCCTTAAGCAAAAACAAGTCCGTTTTGGATCCGCGCACGTTGGTGTTTACACATATTAACCGCGAGTCCCGGCACTCACACGATTTTTTTTGTTTCGCCTGGTTGGTGTTTAGATATAATTTGTTTTTTTTTTTTCGAGACTAATAAATAAATTATCATCATCGTCGGCTCGACAACCGGGGTCCGGTCCTGGCCTCCTTCAACAAGTCTCTCCACCCATCCCGGTCTCGAGCCGCCGCCATCCAGTTGCGCACCCCAAGGCTCCGGGCGTCTACGCCATCTCTCCAGCGCAAGCATGGTTTACCACGCTGTCGTCTACCATAGAATGTACCACAAAGAACTTTCCGAGCAGGTTCCTCTTCGCTCATGCGAGCTAGGTGCCCTGCCCACCGGAGTCTACCGAGCATAATTTTTGTCACGATATCTGCTTCAAGGTAGATTGCGTACAATTCATGATTGTACCGTCTCCGGAATCGTAATAATAAATTATAATGTCAGGAATTGAGTGAAACTTTCGTTGTTGGACAGAGCTGCACAGAAGCATGGACCTATGACAAAAAAATTTCAAAATTTCAAGCTTAAATATTTTTTACACCTAAAATAAATCGTTTTTTTTTTAAACAAGATAAAGGGTTTTTCAATAAGGGCGGGTATATAGATGTTAAAATGGAATAAAACAAGCTGTGTGCGAGGTATTAACAAAATTCTTTTTTTATTTGATAGGTCCATGTATGACATTATGTATGGAATATGACATCGTTTAAATGCCCGCCTCGGCTTCTTATGGTGTTACTGATTCGAGTGGTCCAATTTTCAATAGCTCTACCGCATAAATCCGGCTGAATTTGAGCGATGGTTTTTGTTATGTTCACCTTAAGGGCATCAGTCGATTGTTGTTTATTCGCATAGATCTGCGGCTTCAGGAAACCCCAGAAGAAAAAAGTCTAGCGGAGTCAAATCGCATGACATTGGTGGCCAATTCACGTCACCTCTGCGAGAGATTACCTTTTCGTCAAGTCAAGTGGTAAAGTGGTAGTGCTGGACTCATTGAAAAATGCCTTTTTGACTTATTTTCATATTTATATGAATTATTTTAGAAAAAAAGGGCACTACAAATTTGTTGATGGTGTAACTTATTAAAAAAACATCGAGCGACAATTGTTTAAACAAATTCCCTATCAAAAAACCACTCAGAAAAAAAAATATATCAAATCAAAGTCGTGGTAATGCTGGATTCTCTGAAAAATGCAATTTTAAGGTTTTTTTTTGAATTAAAAACAAAAAAAACTGACGCGACAAGTTTTTTTCTTTCACGACAAATTTACAACAAATTCACGACAATTAATGGCATACTTCTTTTTTTTTAATTCATTTTATCCATTTTCGAGGGGTGATAATGCTTACTTGACTGTCAAATAACCATTACCAGCGGTTATTAAAAAAAAAAAAACAAGCGCGAAATTTTTTTTCTTTCACGACAAATTTACAACAAATTCACGACAATTAATCCAATTATTAGATTTCTAAAATTTTGAAGTGGTAATGCTAACTTGACAGAAATAATTTTTGGGACGTTACAATCCAAAGCACAGTCTTTTACAAATTTGTCAATTAGGGAATATCATAAAAAGCTCTCTACCAAATTCGACAAAAAATTTGTAGATTAGTTAAGGTTCTAGCTCGATGCACAATTAAACGCACACCACCAACGCAACACAACTGAAAGTATGACTAAAACTTTTCCATCATCGTATTGTTAAGTTTGATTAAATTGTCGAAAAACCTATACTTGCCCTATAAAGCTGGCAACAAAACAAAATAATAAATTGAAAACAAGCATTGTATACTCGTATCTATAGTCGAACTTAAAGACAGTTTTGATTCTATTCACCCTTCTTTTCCACCTGAATTCGATTTGCTATTGAATGCACTCTAAAGAACCATACGAAATAAAATCACAAAACAGACATAACGTAACGTAAAATAATTGAACAATTTTAAATCCAATTCCATCTATATGTGTGTGTACCTACTACATATATCGAATTTCTGTATAAATGAAGTCTTGTGCTTTAACATCCCTCGAGCTAAATCTGTTCCTCGAAAGGCTTTCACTACCCCAAAAAGTGCCTTTAGCTTTGTACAAGTTGTACATATAGTAATGTACAAATGTACATATTATATAGGAAGGAATAGAATGACTTAAATACACAAAAGAAAATAGCAAAGACTATACATATAACAACAAAGTGCTATTCTCATCTCTGGAGGATTGATTTTGACATGTGTCAAAACCATCTCTGGATGCTATATACAAAATCCTTCCTATACTTACCCACTCCACTTGCAAGTTGACAAGGTAAACGTATTAGATACTCCTTTTGGCTGACAGCGCATTCACCATCACTATCATCATCATCATTTCAAAATCACCCCTTTCTCAATTTTGAATCTACCAAAAATAATAATTTCAATTCAAGACGACAAATCGTTTTCTGGTGCTTTGTCCGTAGGTAGGTAAGGTATGTACCTACCTAAAATGTAAAATATTTATTATTGGTAAAGCTATCATCATCATTTCTTATCATCTCTCCACCTCAAGATAAAATATGAAATGCGAAAGATAACAAATTGAGTTTGTATCATCATCGATTTATTTTTTTTTTTTTGTCCTGTCCAAATGCGGATGTATGCTTTAATGTACAGTGCGGTTTAGTTGGTTGTAGACAGTTGGAAGATATATTTTTGTTTAATTTAGTTTAGTGGATTTTCAGAACCGTTATATATATGGATTTCGATTATGCACTTGAAGAGTTTAAGTTCTCTTAGTAGCTAAGTTTCATATTGGCAAAATTATGTTAAAAGCATATAAGAGAAGGATTTATATTACTTTTTTTTTAAATCTCGTGAACGACTTAAACTTAAAAAAGTTAATTATAATAGCGGAGGTTGTGATGGCGATTTTAACGAACAAAATTTTAGAAATCGTTAGAGCAGTTTTTTACTTAATTTTGTATAAATCTTCTGAAACAATTTTTTTAGAAACTTGGTGGCTCAATTTTAAGAATTTATTAAAACACACTTAAAGCAAAATTTCAACAAGGCAACTTAAGGGTGTTTTTTTTTTTAGATGTGTGGTTTTCAAGAAGAAATAAAACGCATATAATTTAATATTTTTGAAAAGAATTTAGCTTTATTAAAGGGTCCGCCAAATAACTTCTTTTTTTTTTTAAATGGCGCAAAACATCGAGTGTAGCTTCGGCTGTGTGGCACGTAGCGCCGTCCTGTTGAAACCAAATGTTGCCAATATCCTCCTCTTCAATTTTTGTGAACAAAAATTCGTTCAACATGGCCCGATAACGATCGCCATTGACTGTAACGGCCACTCCTTGCTCATTTTCGAAAAATGGCCCAATTATGCCTCTGGACCAAAATCCGCACCAAACAGTGACTCGTTTTGGGTGTATCGGCTTTTCAATGTATGCGTGCGGGTTTTCTGTGCCCCAAATGCGACAATTTTGCTTGTTTACTACCCGCCAAGATTAATATGAGCTTTATCTGAAAAGATGATATTTTTGTCAAAATCGGCATCTTCTCTAAGTCGATCGCAGGCCCACTTAGCGAAGCGTATACACAACCATATTCGTTCAACGGAAAAGGATAAAACTAATTATCTGTCAAATCAGACAGTGTTACCATTCACAAAATAAGCACTATTTGAAAAAAAACGTTAGATGGCGGACCCTTTATAAAGATAAGGGTTTGCCATTATTTTTTAAAAATGATTTTGTGCAAGTGGCCGCCGCGACTGGCTCGAATAAATTACAGTCGAGAGGACCAATTTTCGACCACTTTTTGAAGCAATTGGGGCCTTATGTCAGCAATAACGCGTGGAATATTCTCTCCCAAGGCGTCAATCGTCTCGGGCTTATCTGCGTAGACAAGCGACTTCACATAAACCCACAAAAAATATTCCAGCGGTGTTAAACCGCACGATCTTGGAGGCCACGCCACAAGCCCACGACGCTCACCAATAGTTTCCTTCAGTAAATTGATTATTTCGTTGGCTGTATGGCATGTAGCGCCGTCTTGTTGGAACCAAAGGTCGTCCGCATCAACATCCTCCAATTCAGACACGAAAAAGTCTTTAATCATGGTTCTATAGCGTTCCCCATTGACTGTCACATTATGGCCCGCTTCATTTTTGAAGAAATATTAAATGATTATCTCTGCCCATAGAGCACAACAAACAGTGACTTTTTGAGGATGTAACGCCGTCTCAACAATGGCTTGTGGATTATGAACACTCCAAATACGACAAGTTTGCTTATTAAAGTACAAAGAATAAAATTTTCTTGATAAAATCGGGATCGGTGGCAATCTTGTTTTGGGCCCATTCACCGAACGTGCGGCGCACTTAATGGTCATTCGGCTATTCATTATGAAATGGCAAACCAAACTGAGCATAAATCAAATGACAGCTGTCAAAAAGACCAACTCCGACAAAAAGTATTGCTAGATTGAAAACCACACGTCTTAAAAAAAATAACCTTTAAAGAGATGTTTTCTTCTATGAGGTTCTGCACTTTAATCCTTGATATCTAGATAGAATTCTAAAATTCATACATCCATCCGTTAATAGGTATATAATTATTTAAATACGTATGGTATATAATCAAGTGTATCGTAATGTTCCAATTTGTTTTGACATCATATATGGTAAAAGGTGTATCATGTTAGAGAAAGGTAAGGCATATAGATTAGATTTCTAAAAAATTTATCGTCGATGACAAAGTGGTTGAAAGGAAGAAAATACTAAATCGTTCGATATGTTATCTATACTATTTTTGTTTTTGATGTGCACTAACAAAATTGTTATCGGCAAGAAACATTGGTTGTGTATATCAAGGCTTCATTATTTTATTTAGAAACTAGAAATGCTGGTAGAATTTTTAAGGTTTTAAAATATTTGGTTTTTAGATTTTTATAAAGCAGGTATAGGTTTTGGATTTTAATAACTTCTTCTATTTTTACAGTTAAATAAAATAGCATGGAAAATAAAAAAAACCTTGGTTTGGGTTTTTAAAAACATTCAAAAGCATTAAAGGTTATTCAAGGTAAAATATCAAAAAACATCTGTTTTTCCAATATTTAATTTCTAAACGGTAAAAGCTATCAAAAAGTACCTCACACAGAACTTGAAAATCATCCCATTCCATACGAAAAAATTCCTGACACTTTTCTTTCTTCGAATGATCGTTTAGGAGAACTCGCCATTCTAAAGAAACGTTAAATGATGAAAATGTCGGTAATCGCTTAGTGCTAAGTTGGTATAAATTATGTAACCCGTTACAACAAAACATCTATATTAGTTTTATCAGAGTGATAATTTAAAAAATATCATTATTTTAACGATTTGATCAAAAAACAAAAATACCGTTATTTCTTTGGGCGAAAAATAAATTACGTATCTACTTATAATATTTACAACACACAATATTATCTCACTTTATTCCCTATAAGCATCAGTTTATAAGATATTCTGATTTTAAAAATGGTTAGCTAATATACGAAAAATCGATAATTTTGACATTTCACCTTGATCCTTTTTAATCCTTTAATCCTTTTAATTTTTAGACAGTACTTACTTCCTGGAAAAATGATTTAGTTTTTATTGAGGATCTCGAAAGTTTATAACATATATACTGACAAAGGCCTAGGAAGACTGCCTATCGAAATTGGCTAGGCCCTAGCCAGTTACATATAAGTACTCGTATGTAACTTTTTTTCCTCAAGAACTTCATTGAGTTTCTTCACAATACAGTTTTAGGATGTTGAAATGAATAAGTTTATACTTCATTTTGTCATTTCTACCTTTGCATCGTGTTTAAATAATATTTTTTTTTGTTTTTTTTGTTATGCACGGGGTATATTTGAGAAGATACCAAAACTTTCTTAAAATGTTTTTATTAGCAAGAGTATCACGAGTATTTCACATGTTTTCCTCGTCAAGATATTCCGTACTAAAAGCTTTCCAGGGCCTTGAATAACTTTGGCAAAAACTTAAAATTTTTCAAGGCGGGGTAGTGAATGAAATGTCGGCACTGATAATTTGTGTTGATCATAATGATAACATACATTAAAAAAAAAAAAAACGTCTGCTGACAAACCGTCAAGACTACATATACATAATATCTCTTGTCTTGTCACTTAATACCCGTTCGGATTCGGCAGAAAATTGTAGGTTCCCCCCCTATTCCTCCAAATAAACAACAGGCACACAGGAATGGCTTAGAGTTGTAAGTCACTAGGCCCAGGCTCTCTACGACCTGTCGCACCACCAAAGTTATGAATATAGCTTATAAAGAGCTTTATTCTAGGTTCAATATCAGTTCAAAAAATGCTGTCAACTAAAATGAATAGACATAGCAGGATTTTCAAAGAATGCAATCTTTTATGAATGCAGTCTTTAAAACTCATTCATTGAATTCAATTAAAAGAGTGCATTCTTTGGTGCTAAAGGAGTTCATTCATCGCTTTGGTACACAGCTAAACGAACAGGTCTTTGAAATCAAGAATTCAGATTGCAAGTCTGAATTTTTGATAGATTTTTTTAACAAATTTTAAAATAATAAAATGTTATTTTGTAAGTATTTAAGAGCCGTTTGGTAATACGAAACAAAAATATTTATGTTCTATACTTAAAAGCTTATGTTTTACTTTTTCCTTAGCGTAAACTGTCAGATAAGCATAAATTCTTAAGTTTAAATCAAATAGGCCTAAGTTACGAATGTACACAGCTACACAATTATTTCTTTCCTATGATTCCATAGATATGTGAGTTCAGGTAGAATCGAAGAATTATCTGCCGAAGAACGAGGACGCCATCAGCTTATCGTTTTTTCCCTTGTTGATATTATTTTTTTTTTTTATATCTAAGAAAGGAATCGACTCAAAAGTAAAATAATTATAGAATTGTGTATATCCGATAAAAATGACGCTTCCAGTATTATTTACAAACTACATATTGATCACCAGACATTAAACAGAAATATAGGTACATATGTGTTTATTTATTAAGAACCCGAGTTGTATGTTTTAAATAAAAAAAAAAAAAAAAACAAAGTAAACACTTGCTGTTTCTGTTATCAGTCTGCCTTTGCCGGCTAACAAATTGTTTACTCATAAAATTCTACTTTAAAAGATAACAACGGTTCACACCGCGAGATAGTATTACACTATAATATGTAGGTACCTTATTTGAAACGAAAAATAACGAACAACGCATCGTTTTTCCACTTCAAATCGATTGGATTGAGTAAGTGATATTTTTGATAAGAAATTACAAAGTCTAAGTGGCTGATGTATATATGTAGTTGTATAGCCGTAGGTAGGTAGATTTTTTAGGTATGTTATTGGGATATTTATTAAAATTGTGAAAGAAAGTCTTTGTCTTTAATGTTAAACATAAGAAATTGGTTTCCGTTTGTATAATAAGCTTTGTTCTGTCTTTGAAAGAAAACAATCGAATTTGTGTTGCGAGAAAACATTATTATGTATTATAAAGTGTGTTTTTTTGGACGGGTGGTTTTCAATCTGGCAATTCTTTTTTCGGAGTTGGTCTTTTTGACAGCTGTCACTTGATTTATGCTCATTTTGGTTTGCCATTTTATAATTAATAGACTTACTCCTGAACAACGTTTGCAAATTTATTACCAGAATAATGGTTCGATTCACGCGACGCATCACACGCTGCGTCCTATATTCGGTCAACATAATTACAAAATCGCATAAATTCGAGCAACCATGGATCGATTTCAGACTACGTTTACTCTAGTGGATAATGCGCATCCTCAGAGACGCCGCCGTACAGTGCGCCCCAAAGACGCTGTTGCTGCTGTGGAGCAATGTATCGAAGAAGACCCGAATGGACAATTGGAGCTGTCGAAAATTGGGCTTCTCGGCTGGAATTTATTTAAGCCATCCGCGGCGGCCACTTGCCCGAAATCATTCTTAAAACATAATGGCAAACCCTTATTTTTGTAATAAAGCTAAATTGTTGGCCATAACATTAAATTATATGCGTTTTATTTCTTGTTGAAAACCATACGTCTACAAAAAAAACACCCTTTACTACGTTTAATTGCAGTATAAAAAGATCGAGTTGAATTTTGAAGAAATCACACAACTTTACTATGCGAGAGCGATCGAATGAAACGAAACTCATTTCAACTCGTAGATACACGAGATAGTTGATGAAAAGTTGTTCAAACTTTTATTCGAATGAAATATATCGATGTATTGTTAAATATCGAATGTCAAATAATCGAATAAGAAAACATCGATGTTTTCGATACATCGATATAAAATGTGCAACCCTAATTCATAGTTATCTGATAAATTCTTATTTTGTCTCTACCATGCTAAACTGGAGTTAATGTTATTCATAAAGAATTCAAACCCATGTTTAAACGATAAACTGGAGTATAAAAATAAACACGACCAAACGTCTGTTTAAGTTGTTTTTAACTCTGCCAAATGTTTTAAAAAAAAACATAAATTAAAATAAAATTCACTTTTTCTAATTGGTGTTCTAATGGACCTAGAGAGCTGGGCCTGACAATTTCCAACTCCTTAATCGATTGGGGTACTCCGTTTTTCGATCCGCCGCCGCACAGTGGTTTGGTTTGTATGGGAGAGCGCAAAAAAGTCTGTTAAATCTGAACTGTTCAACGGATTTGAATGAAATTTGGCACACATATTTAAATCAGTCTTATACATATCTGATCAAAATGTCGTTAAGAAAAAATAATAAGAAAAAAAGTTATTGACATTTTTCTAATATTTGAGGGTTTTGATGTTTGTAAGGGAGAGTGGAAAAAAAATTGTAAAATCTAAACTATTAAACGAATTTAATTGAAATTTGGCGCACATATTACAATTAGTCTTCTACATATTTGGTCAAAATTTGTTTGAGAAAAAATTATTAGTAAAAAAGTTATTTTAAATTTTGAGGGTTTTGATGTTGTACTGTAATTTTAAAAAAGTCTGTTAAATATGTACCTACTATTGAACGGATTTTTATTAAATTCGGCACACATGTTAAGACTGGTACTATACAGATTTCGCCAAAATTTAGTTAAGAAAAAATGATTAAAAAACAAGTTATTGACATTTTTATGAAATTTGAGAGTCTTGATGTTGTACTGTTATTTTAAAAAAGTCTATTTAATCTAAACTATTAAACGGATTCTTATGAAATATGGCTCACATGTTAAGACCAGTCTTATACAAATTTTATTATTTATCAAAATTTGGTTTAGAAAAAATGATTAAAAAAAAAGTGATTGACAGTTTTCTGAAATTTGACGGCTTTGATGTTGTACTGAAGTAAATGGTTTCGCAAAAAATAGAACTTCTCAGACCTGGGTCAATGGATTAATTTTTTTTATTTTTTAAAATAAATGTATACATTTTTTCTAAAAATAATGGGCTTAACCAATTCGTTCTGACAATTAGTATCGAAGAAATGAAACTTTTTGATAAACACCACCGTCAAGACGGAGTTTTTTTGAAACCCGATTCAGTGAGACAATTTTGAACATAACTCCCGCATCTGCAAGTATCTGCAGCTGCTCTTTTCTGTGCTTCAACTTGAAAGTATGGAGCACACACTGTTATACTTCGTTGCTTGAAGTCTTTTCGAAATTTTTTTTAAATCAAAAAGTGAAAAAAAAAAACATTTTTTCTTAGTACCAAAGATTTAGGCTACTTATATAAGGCTAATTTTAAAAATTATTAATTTTATTTTTTATAGTCAAAATAGTCAAAAATAGCTCAATAAAAAGATATAAAAAGTTACAGAATTTATTCAAAGGAACTTCGGAAAAAGACATAAAAAAAGTTTGTTGAAAATATGGTTCGCGACTTGAATAAAATTATTTTTCAACTTTGAGGGCTTGTAAATCAGAACATACAATTTATGTTAAAAAATACTTTGAAGTTATACGCTCGGGTTATCTAAGAGTACCTACTTAAACATAAAACTTAATAGGCTAGATATGACTTTTTCCAAAGACTTTTTTCCGCTCTCAGACCACTGTGCGCCGTACTAAAATTCTGAACAGCGCAAATTTTCGTGTTTCCACTGGAGCTAGAGGGCTAGCCGTGACAGTATAGGTAAAAACAGTCGTCGATGTTTACACATATTAACCATGAGTGCAACAGCTGTTTTAAGTCGATTTTTTTTCAATTGAAAGGAAATTGCATAGTATTGTAATAGAATATACCTTAGACCTGTTTCTAATTAAACAGAGCTGCCAAATTCTCTATGAATATAGCAACTTGGTCTAACCTCTGTGTCAACTTGTCAACTTTAGACTCCAGTTCAGTTAGACTCGAGTTTATAATTATGACTTTGAATATATGCCCCATTATTTTTAATTTCTTGTTTTTAAGTCGTCATACAAATCAAAATTTTAGACCTTTCCTGCACACAACTTTTTTGAAATGTAAATAGCGCAACAATCAATTTTACAAAAAGAAAGTAGCGAAATGCGAAATTCATTTTAAAAACCCTAAAAAATTTACTTTCAAAAAGGTAAAAGTTACACTAAGGAAAAAACAAATATTATTCTACTTCTGGCAACTGAACATCACACATATACATACACATGTAGGTAACATTTCATAAAACAATTTTTGCATTAAAAATTCATTGACTCACAAATTAAAACAAAAAAAATAGAACAAACAAAAAAGGCAGACTTCCCAGATACATATGTATATAAACATATTAATGTATACGAACGAAAAGGCAAGGTAGAATATAAGTGTACCCTCTTAAATAATGTCAATACTTGTGTACATATGAAAAGCATTTGAATATTTTTACTCCCTTTCATACGTTTCTTCTCTCCCCTTTCCAATTTTGAAGCCCTATTTGCTTTTAATTTGGTGCATGCGTTCTTTAAAACCAACAACAACCAAAACAAAACAAAAAAAAGGCACTTTGAAATTCCCTCTGCAGACTTTGGCGCAAAACCTCGCGGCTTCTTCTCCCCCAGGGCGACTTGCTCCGTAGCATAAGTAATGAATAATGATATCTTAGCGTGTTTTTTTTTGTTGTTCTTCTTGTTTTACCTTTATTTGAATTTTGAAAAAAAAAAAAAATTCATAAATGCATATGCATAGGTAATGCATTATCAAAGTATCTTTGCTACAAAATACCCCAAGCTATAGCGTTGAAATGATTGCACGCGATACAATTATATCACGGACTCTGCATGAAACCAATTTGTGTACCTTAAATTCTTCCTCTTTTTTGGGTTTCGTTTTTGTATTTATGTGTATTTAGCTTTTTGTTGCGTTGTAACCGGATACTACTTTGGGGTTGATTAAATAAATTAATAAAAAAAAAATAGGAGCATTTTTTGTTTAATCAATTCGACGGTGTGTCTGGAAATTCTTCTGGTGGAATGAAATTTATGAGTGCTTTTGAGGCTTAAGACACGTGTGCTGTGTGCATCCACCACACCACACCACACCGCACCGACTTGATGACTCTACGATTATAATTTTTATTATTGTTTTTTTTTTTTTTTTTTTTAATCTTAACATATGGCTCTTTATGTTCATGAAGGTATGTACATATGTGTTTTTAATGACTTGACAGGGGTGTTTTTGTGCATAATAATGTCATAGGATAGACCAAAATGTTTGCGTATATTTTGAACGAGTTGGATGATGTTTTTCATTTTGTTAGGTTGACACTTTACACTCTGTATATATGTATGTTTGTTGTCAGCTTCAGTAATTCAAATTGAAAAAAAAAAATTGAGTCAATTAAGAAAAATTGAATGCACTAAACAAACATGTTGCTATGTGAGGAGTTCGATACAAGTCTGAGTTTTCAGTTTCAGTCTTTCAGTATTCCAGAATTTGTTGATGAACAACTTTTGTTAAAAAGTTGCTGTCGCATCAAACTTGAAGGCGCCCAATTTATTGATACGGTCGACTTTTATCGCATCTAACACCGCATTGAAAAATGAAAAAAAGGGTTCATTACTTGTGAGAGCCTAGCCGAATTCGATAGTCACATTTGCTAGGTTCTTTGCAGTATCAATTAATTAAATTGTTTTTCAGGCAGGTATTAAGTTTTAATGGAAAACCAGGTAAAATTCGAAAATCAACGAAGATTCTTGTTTGTATGATTTTGTTAAAGTGAGTGTGTCAGTGGGGTAACATGTCTGGAATCATTCATTAAACATATTATTTTGTATCATGCTTGAAAATTTCATAAAAAAAAAATTTATTTTGTAGATTTTGTCCATTCTCCCAAACAAAATTTATACCACTGTAAGCCGATTTGATAGAACTTTAATGCAGTGACATAGACGGAGTGGATGCGATACCAACCGACCCACTAACCACACCTGCGGCCAATCTCGCCACCGCACCTCTGCACTCTCAATTTTATTGTTTTTTTTTCTCAAAATATCTAATTTGGCTTTTTTTAATTTGTCAAAAAGTAAAATAAGGCCAATTTAAAATTAGTTAGGTACTTATATCTATAGATGGCATCGAAGTGACAATTTAGGAGTAGAGAATTATAAAGGTCTGAGTCCACATTAAAATTGGTAATTTATAAATAAGTTTGTGAACCTGTGTTTTTGAAGTTAGCACATTTAAAAATTTATTGAAAAATAAAGTTATTTTTCACACGGAATTTAAAATCTCTTTCTTTTTACAAAAATTGGGGTTTAAGCCGCGAGAGTTCGAAATACTTAAATAAAGCGAAAATGGACTTACATAGACATAGATAGAAGCCCGAATGAAGGTTTCACTCCTGTTTAATTCCCATGAAATAAGTACGAAAATTCGTCGTGCAAAAATCAGATAAGTACACAAGTGTTGCTGATGTGGCACGATCGTGGTCTATTTTGACACGTGGCCCGAAAATAAATCAATTATATGACACATTTTTTCTTATTCCTATTATTTTGAATAAAAAAAAAGTGAATTTTGACCAAATTTAAGGAAAGTTGTTGCCAATGGCTTAGAAATTGGCAGAAAATATATTTTTTTATGAAGGTTCAATTCACGAATAGACCAAGTGATTTATTTTTTTTTTTTTTTTTTTGTTGTAATAGGTATGGTATATGTATATTGTCTCTAGAGGTTTGTTTTTTAAACAAGAACCTGTATTTTAATATGGCACGAAAATGGAACGGTGAATGAATAAAATTTGGCACAGGATATTTCGTTTGAGCGGCACACTCCAGTGAAATCTCTTTTTTTGAATTTTTAAATTTGCTATATGTCATGGTATCTGGAAATAAATCCTGGTTGTAGGTAGGTACGTCATAGCACAGATAATAGAGAATTTTGATATCTGTGGTCCTAGTTTCTCCCCATCTGTCAAATTCCATTTCAGGATTAAAAAAAAAAAAACTTTTGAAAAATTTATAAAAAATTGATTTCCTATTTCTCACCGGAAAGAAGTAATTTTTGCGGTGGTAAATTTTAAGTTTGAACACGTGCAGTACAAAATTATCCGCGACCTTGTGTGTACCTATAATATGTTTGTATAAATTCAGTGCACTATAAATTGCCAATACAACGCTCTTAATTTATTTTTATCTACCACACTGCAAAAGATAACTTTAATAGGCACCTACCTACTTTACTTTGAAAAAGTTAAGTTTTTAGCTAAAGCTAGATAAGTACATAATATGTGTAGGGTATGTTCCCCTATATAATCAAACACTTTGTAGCTTACAGAAAAGTAATCGTTAACTGTGAGGAAAGCGTTCAACGTAAATATATACTTACATACATATTATGTGATGTAAAGTTAATTATTTACTGAAACTAAACATTTTTTTTATTAAATTTAAGTGTTTTTTTTATTTAAACTGTTTTTTTTTTATATAAAAATATAAACTGAAAAATGACAAAGACCCCAGTAACTGAAAACTTGTTTCCTGATTTCGAATATGTACATACAAGATTTATAAAAAAAAAAAATAATAAAAAGCATTTTTTGAATTCTTATTTCAGTTTAAATGAACAAATTACTTGAATATAATTTTCTTTTTATTCAATTTTATTGAAAATAGAGACAAAAGTTGGTAACTAACCCTAACTTTTTTCTGGAAGCCGCATTTAGCAATATTTAGCAATATTTTTTGAGCCAATCTGCGACCTATGCGTTCCCCATCTTCTACAGGGTGTTTTTTTAGACGTTTGGTTTTCAATTTTGCAATTCTTTTTTCGGAGTTGCTCGTTTTGACAGCTGTTGCTTGATTTAGGCTATGTTTGGTTTGCCATTTCATATTAAATATACTTACAACGTTTTGCAAATCGTGCCCAAATGGGCCCAAAACATAATTGCCGTTTATCCCAATTTTCATAAGCGAATTTTGTTTAGCGAAGAAGCTCATTTTTGGTTGAATGGGTACGTTAATAAGCCAAATTGTCTTATTTAGAGTCATATTTGGAGTGGTCATAATCCACAAGTCGCTTGTCTACGCAGATAAGCCCGAGACGATTGACGCTTTGTAAGAGAAAATTCGGCGCGTTATTGCTGACATACGGCCCCAATTGCTGCAAAAAGTGATCGAATATTGGGCCTCTCGGTTGGAATTTATTCGAGCCAGCCGCGTGTCGGCCACTTGCCAGAAATCATTTTTAAAACATAATGGCAAACCTTTATCTTCATAATGAAGCTAAATTCTTGGCCATAACATTAAATAATGTGCATTTTATTTCTTCTTGAAAACCACACGTCTAAAAAAAACACCCTTTATAAGAACTGAAGAAGGACCCATCCACTTAAGCTAATCTGAAATTTTCCTATTTATTCTATCATGAAGCGTAGTTATGGGTACACGAAACTCCCTACTTGCTGCTCGAAAGCTCAAATGGTTCTCACGAATACCTTTTTAGGCATTTTCTAGCCAAGCTTCACTATTATGTTTGATAGTTACGTTTCATTGTGTCTGCAAAACGTTTTAGTTTTCAAATTTGAGGCAAGAAACAATAAGACATTAATAACTGTTTGGATCAAAGAAACCAAAAATACATAGTTTCCTTGATCCGAATACCCGATAAAAATATGTTCGAATACTGGCTACAAGGATTTTGTTATCTTCATTTATAGAAATACGTTAAAATTATTTAATTTCCTACGATACTTCGAGCCTGAGCGAGAGAAAACTATTTTGACGACGTTGCCTATATTCGAAAACAAGCGTTGGAATAGGAAACTCATACAAATTTGGTTTCATATGTTCGAACAGCAAAAATATAAAACAATTATCTATTAACTTTTAAGATAAAACTTTTATTTTATTGTATAATAATAGTTATAAATAACGAAAAACTTTTAAAGATAGGTAATCATATGTATGTATGTATTTACCTCAATTTTCATACAATATACACAGTTTCCCACAACACTAGCAACAGTTTTTTTTTTCTAAAAAAAACGTAAACGATCGCACTTTCTGAAGTCTTATCTCAACACAAACAACTGTTCTTATAGGTAAACGTTGACTTTCATTGTACTAGTTGAAAATATCTCAAGGTTAAGGGTGATAACACATTTGGAATTTTGCATTTACAGAACTTGAAAATCTGAGAGTTTAAACGGTTTTTTTTTCTTCAAAAAGTGTTCGACAATACAATACAATACAATATGTAGGTATTTTGGTACCGTAAACATCTGTTTGCGTTTTTTTTAAAGTAATTTTTGTATTCAAACTAAATTTTCAAAACATATATTGATTTATGTAACATGTATACCTACCTAAACGTACGTAGGTATTTTTGTATGTACCTTAGCCTAATCGATTGTTGGACTTTTCTTACCTAAAAGTGTCATAAGCATAAATTGTAATCAACATTGTAAAAGTCATCTTCGATAAAAAAAAAAGCTTTCTCTTACAGGCATATTATTGACTTATTTCAGAACTAGTTTCATTGCAGACCAAGTGCACAAATTGATATTATTCAAAAAATGTTGACACTTAAAACCCGAAAACTTAAAACTAGCTTTGGATAGAACTCTAAATTCATAAGACCGTGCCAACGTTGGGACTACAAACTCCTACAAAACTAGTGTTGCTATGACTATAGTTTTGAAAAAAAAGACATATTATGTGTTTTATTATCTTCTATCGGGATCCGGATCTGGATCTGGATTAACTTTTAACACGTGTTACAAAAACAATTTTGAAAATTTCCCAGTATTTTGTTTGTGTATTACGTGTTAAAAGTAAATCCAGGGACCAAATTACCGCATCAGTGACTGATCGAGTGAGTGCCGTCAGTCATCGAATGAACGAGTAAAACCTATAGGGATGATGACTCCATTACGTGAGCGGTAATGCCAAACTCACATAATTCAGTCACGTATTACTCGATAACTGATGCGGTAATTCGGCCCCAGATTTCAAATTCAAAAATTGATTTTTTTCGTAGCAAATGGAACATGATTTCAAATTGATTTATTTTTGTTATTTTTTTGTATAGTTTCGTTTCTCTGTCAATATTTCAATATAAATTTCGTGCCTTTAAGAAGAGAAAGATGAGCTTGATGAAGTTACCGATTCATTTTAAACTTTTTCATTTATAATCGAATATTTCTCACATAGTTTCGAAACAAATTTCATTCCTAAAATACCTACCTGCCTACATTAATCTAAAAAAAGAAACAACACATTTGCCAAGTAGGTAACTGCTGTAAATTATGTTGGTGTTAGTCTGCAAAAATGATTTTAAATCAAAAATAAATCAATTTATTTTGCCCAATGGAACGCTAAAATGGTCAAAATCGGCTTTTTGACAGATCCAAATCAAAAATAAATTGATTTATTTTACCAATGAAAAATCCCATAAGACTCCTTCAAACCCTCAAACCGAAATCAAAACTAAGGAGAATCCAAAACTAAGGAGAATTATCATCTTCCAAATACATTTATTAACATAATCAAACTTCAATAATTTAATTATAAAAAGTTCCTAGTTACAAAAAAAAAGTCTGTCAAAAAGATTTCCAATTAAAATTCCCATTGTTTTTGGTTTTCGGGATTTAATGCTTTTGCATGAACCATGATCAACTTCCAATTCCAACAAAGAATTCAAATAAGGAAATTTTCTCTTTTGAAACTTTTTTTTTTTTTATTAAATAAATCTCACCGAAAACAAAAAACTTGACAAACTTTTAATTTAATTAGATTTTTGTTTGTACTCAACCAAAAACAAAACAAAAACATACCTTTAGCAATTTTAATCCTTTTAAGAAGAGAAAATCGAGTTCCCACGAAGTGGTATTGGTTTGGTTAATCCGTTAATGAATGTTTCACAAAAAAAAAAAAACAACAAGTGTTGATGCGAAAATATCCGTTAAGTAATTTTTTTTTTTTTTTGTGTTTCAATTGGAAATTCTTTTTGTTTTCACTCTAATTTTCTTCTTCGCGCACTTGACACTTTTTTTATTTTTTCAATATTTTCTTTATTTTTTCCTTTTTGTGGATCAATGACACACCAACACGATAACACTTTACCGAGTTGAACTCATATCCATAGGTATTCCAGTGGGTAGCGTGTAGAAACGAAGAGGGGATGTAAAACTTCTTTTTTTCTTATTTTGTTAGATTTGAACAAACACACACAAAAAGATAAAATTAAGATGAGAAGAATATGAAGAAGGGAACACACACAGAGGAAATAAAATTAATCACCTTCGTTTGCCACTGAGAAGAAACGGAAAATAAACTCGAGACAAAAGTCAGGTGTAAACAAAAAAACCCGTTTTGTTTATTTTTTTTTTGTTGTTTAAATTATTCGACAAAAAACACGCCGCCAAATTAATTCAATAAAATTATTATATATTTATTAAGTTCGATTCACTTCAACAACTAGGTAGGTATAACTTTGAATTATCTACTGTATTGAGAAGAGGGAAGAAAAGTAAAACAACACAAAACCGGTTTTCGGAGGGAATCCTCCTGCTCCTCCCGCCAACGGCAACGAAACGATCAAACCAACAACAACATTAACAGCACAAAAGGTTTTATTTTCAAAATTAAAGGCGAAAAAACGAAACGGCTGCTGCATCAATACGTTACGTAGAGGTACATGCAGCATGCAGCCAGCAACAGCAGCTGCTGTTGGTCACTTTTCGCCTTTTCGAGCACCAAACACAGTAAAAAAGGAAAAGGGACACAAGAAGATCAAAAGACCACCATTACCACACACCACTGGACAAATAACAACAACAAAAATATTTTATTAGAAAGACGCTCAAAGACAGAACCAGAAGACGAATGTAAAACTTCTTTTGATTCCAATTTAAATTCAACGACTTGAAGACCGAAACCATAAAAACTTCACTTCACTTTATTATTTTATTTTAATTAAATCGCAAGCTGTTGTATAAACATGAGGAATTTATCACTACTTCAATAATCTTATAGCACATGTGATTAAGCGAGATTAAACAACTTGGTGTTTATTTTTTTCTTTATTTTACTTTGTAATTTAATTTTTGTTTTCTTTGTAAACACAACGAGAGCACACAACACTTCGATTTGAGAGCCCGTTATTCTGGCAGCACCAACCAACACGACCGGCGTTTACGAACAAACTGACGTTTACATACGCTATGGGAAATCTTCAACACAATGGAAAATGGAAGCCAATGGAATATGGAAGGTTTTGTTGCTGTTCATTCCCGCTGGAAGAGTGGAAGCTGGATGGTTATAGAAGGAGTTTTAAGAGATTATAATGTTGGTGTGTTTAAAGAGATATTTTGTTTTGTTTTTGGTGTTTGGAGACTAGAATTGGATGCAAATTGTAGAATGCTTGCTAAACTATTGTGCATTTGTAAATAAAAATTGTGTATTGTAAAAATGCGGCAAAATATTTTATTAAAAAGTACCTACCTAGTATCGGGGCGAAACGCATATATGAACACTTTTATGCTGGTTTATATTTGTTTTCGAGATTTTAAATCATATTTATTAAAACTACCTAGTATTTTTGATTTGAATGCTCAATGTTTTATTAATTTTTAGCCAAACAACAAGAGATTTTTCTTCAAGTTCTTTAGAAATGTGAAAATAAAAAAAAATAAAATTATCTTAATTTGACTCTAATCCGTTGCTAAAATTTCTCTAAAGTTCCAATTTCCACTACGTAGGTAGTAAAGAAGATTTATTTATGTACCTATTTCCAATTTTCTCAAAAAGTGCCTATAGGTACAAGACATTTAACAATCCGGTTTTCTGTTATAAGAATATTGAATCTTGGAAACAAAAATAGTACAAATAACTTACAACTCTGACAAAAAAATAGTTTGAAACTTTTCTTTAAAATTTGTTTTTTTTTTTCAATTTTTTTAGAATGAAAATTAATTTTTGTAAAAATATTTACTTCACCAACTACCTACTTATATTTAAGAAGAACATAAGAGAAGCGATTTCTGGCCTTACAAAAAGTTATAATGGTACCTATATGGCATTGTTAGTGTTACCGTTGTTTTTTAATAATTTTTTTCTGTTTTAAGTCGATTATTTAAAAAATTGCTCCTCCCGGCTAAACGGTGTGGGTTAGACCCCCCTCCCATACGATTTCTTTTTCGTCTCAACCCAACCTACACGTTCTATCTTTTTGTCACGCCTTATGCGAATTACCCTGTTTATCTAAAAATATCCAAATTTATTTATTTATGTAGGTAGTTATACAGTATTTTACGGATATATGAACTAGTACTCTACTACTAGTGTAGTACTAGTGTTCAGCGCCAGTCTTACTATTTTCGTCTTACCCGAAATTCATACAAAAGACAAACAACAATACATTTTCTAAAATTTAACACAAGCTATTACACTAGGGCAATAATCTCTAAGGAGTGCCTGGGTAAAATGAATTTCGACTAATGGTCTAGAAAAAAACGTTCAATTGAACTTGATTCAATATCTGCCTATGCAATGCCGTCGTTGGCAAAAAGTACGCACAATATTAGATACATAATTATTCATATTCGTACGAGAAACTGGAAAAGAATCACGAAACTCTTTCTTTAAATTGATAAAACAAATTAAAATTATTAAAAAAAATAAATGTAATGTATGCAAAATTTTCAAAAATCTTTTGAGATGTTTTCTTAAAAAAAAAAAATTTAATAAAGGAAATTTTCTTAACATTAACAAAAAAAAAATCGAATGCCAATCAATTTTTAAAAATCCTACTAACCCTTTTTCAAAATAAGTGTTGATTTTTCTAAAGAAAACATTTTTTTTTTAATCAAAAAAAAAAAAATAAAAATTTTTTGTATCTATACAATATTATTTTAATTTAAAAGAACTTCCAATGTAAACATTTTGATTGAAATCGGTGAAGCCGTTAAATAGAAAGTCAAAAATCATAAAAATGGTGCTATGACAGATACCATTTACAACGGTTTATGGTAAAAATATGTTCTACTAAATTGCATATCATCCCAAAAATATAGAGCACACTTTTTATCAAAATCGTTACCGTTATTTTTAGACCTTAAAAAAAACTTCCGATTTCCCTTCTAAGGAATCGCTAAAAATCCTACATTAAAAATTTCAAGAAAATAGCTGCAGTCGTTAAGGCTTTAGATCGAGGTGCAGACACACATAAAGACAGACAGACATACAGAATTGCGGCCACACTAACTCAATTTTCGACATTTGCCAAAAAAAATTGCTAATAAACAAAAAAAAAGCGAGATATTTCGTGGTTTATTAGATTATTCACTAAGCAAACCTCATGAACAACACAGCAATGATTCAAAACTACCGGTTATTGTTAGGAAATAACTTGAAGAATTTTTTTTTTAATTTAGCTATTTGTAAGGTCAAATATGATAAAAAAAATGCTATTTTTAGAGTGAAATGGAATGAAAATAAAACAGTGGTTTCGAATACAAAAATTCTTTCTGTTTTGGGAAGGCAATAAAAGTTGGACTTAGAGGATCATATTCTTACAAATTTAGCCTTTCATAACGTCAAGTGGGTAAAAACCCAGAAAGTAGTACATGTGTTCGATTACAAAATGTCAAAAATAATATTTTCATTTTTATCCGAGTCTACCCGTGCGAAGCCGGGCGAGCCAACTAGTACTGATATAAAAGCCAAACACACATCCGGTAAGGCTGCTATGTTTTCAGATGTATCATAATTGTATCCCTAAAAATATGCAACGTTTTTTAAGTTTCTGTTTTAAATAGAGACATTTTTGGGGCAAATTAATGGCAGATCAATCTGTTTTCTTTTTGAAAAGTATTTAAGAAAATCACGAGAACTTTAGATATGCAGTAACGAAACTAAAGGGTTTTCCAATAAAAGGTGTTACTTTGATATTCAAAGAAAAATGGCATTTTTTGAGATAAATGATCGGATGCTTATTTCATTATTAAGAGGAAGGTATGCCGTTAATAATGGAACACAACATCAGCCAAATGGCCGCCACGACCACGCTTACAGGACCATATCCTTTTCATGAAATTTTCCATAACCAAATCGCAAAGTGGCTGCCCTATGTCCTCGATAGCCTCACGAATTCCATCTTTGAGATCTTGAATCGACGCTGGGCTGTTGGCGTAGACCTTATCTTTCACGTGGCCCCAAAGGAAGAAGTCGCAAGGTGTTAAATCACAAGATCTCGGTGGCCAATTGTGATCACCTCTTCGAGAGATAACACGGTCCGGAAAATTTTCATGAAAAGATCGATGGTTTCATTGCTTGTGTGGCACGTAGCGCCGTCTTGTTGAAAGTAAACGTTGTCCAGATCAATACCATCCAATTCCGGCCATAAAAAATCATTAATCATCTCTCGATAGCGCAATCCATTGACCGTAACTGTAACTGTTGCTCCAACCTCATTTTCGAAAAAGTAAGGTCCAATGACCCCGCCGGACCATAAACCGCACCAAACAGTCACGCGTTGAGGATGGAGAGGCTTTTCAACAATAACTCTTGGGTTTTCCGAGCCCCAGATGCGACAGTTTTGCTTGTTGATGTAGCCTCCGAGGTGGAAATGGGCCTCATCAGTCAAGATGATTTTTCGATGAAATTCCGGATCATTTTCATGCATTTCAAGGACCCAATCAGCAAAGACACGACGTTGTTAATGATCAGCCGCCTTGAGTTCTTGTGTTAACTGAACTTTATAAGCCTTAAGACCCAAGTCTTTATGCAAAATACGGTGTAATGACGTTTGTGGAATGCCTTATTCCAAAGAACGACGAGGAATGGACAAACCTGGGTTTTCTTCAACACTTTGGGCTACAACAGCAATATTCTCAGTTGTTCTTGAGCGACGTGCACGGGTTTTATTCTTCACATCACTAACTTGTCCCAACAGCTCGAATTTGTCCACCAATTTCTGTATTGCGGTCCGACAAGGTGCTTCACGACGACCCAAAAATGTTTTAGTTTTACGAACCGTCTCTGCCAAATTTTCACCATTTTTATAGTGAATTTTAATAATTTCAATGCGTTGTTGAAGCGTGTATCGTTCCATTTTTATTAATGGCGTAGTTTCTACTTGTCAAATGTCAAAAAATGACAGCTTCAAAAGTGACAACTACCGAAATAGCGGGCTATTCAAAATAACACCTCTTTTTGGAAAACCCTTTATTAGAATATTAATAAATAGAAAATATATTGCAAGAAATGTGGCTGATAATGTTATTTGAATTCATGATATTATTTGAAAAGTAAGTTTAGAACTGAGTATGCAATATCTTATAGGGATTTCATAACTTCGTTTTGAGCTCTAAAGTTTTATATACATTTTTTTTTAAGAAGGAACGCCATTCTTTTGAAGAGTTTTCTCTTAAAAGGCTTAGGTACACTATTTCTGTCTACAATGTCAAAAATTGGAAAAATTTCTTATAATTTATACCCACAGATCTTCGTAAGACTTTTAAGAAATCTTTCGAAAAAGCACACATATTTGTTCGACGGTTTTTTTGTGCGTACCTAAACGTATAAACGCTGTTAGAATAGAATAAAGCAATATTTAGAAAAAAGTTTGTGCATTGGTCCAAAACGTTTGAAAAACACTGAAAATAAGGCACTGGCTAACGACGGCTTCGTTTGAAGTCGTTGGTGCATTTTTGTTATTTCTCAAACCAACAATAATCTGAAAATTGAACGATACTTATGTAAAAAAAAGCAACAAAACATTATCAAGTAGGAATGAAGTAGGTATTTTGAGATTTCAAGGCTCGTTTGCGGGAATATTGCTATCCAAACACTTTTGTAGGGTTATGGTCAGAAATTCAGTATTTAGGTAAAAACATAAAAGATCAATTTCGATAAAAATATTCCTAGAACCAGACTTTTCAGGCGTTAGGCAATAACGCCCAAATCGATTTTGAAATATCGCCAAAAAAAATTTTTATCGCTCAAAAAAATAAATGTAAATATCGCCCAAATTTTATATTTTTCCAAATCTCAAGTTGAAAATATCGCCCAAATATTTTCAATGTAAATTGTTTTTGTAAAATTTGGGCTTTATTTTCTCAATTTTGGGCGATATTTCGCGTCGCATAAACAGTGAGGTATGTATGGAGGGGTGCTGCCCACTGGAAACCCCCCTGCTTACCTATAGGATTTGGGGTAGTTGCTAGGCGGGGTGTATGCAAAGTCTCTTTTGCATTTAAAGAATCTTGAATTTAAAGAAACTTTTGCACACACCCAGCCTCGCAACTACCCCAAGTCCTATATAGTGCGCCCAAGAAGGGGGGGTTGCATATTTCAATGTTTGTATGCCATTTCAAAGTGAAATAAGGTTTATTTTATTAAAAATGGAGTTGTTTCGGCACAAATATTGACAAGGTTTTGATTTGGGCGTTTTTTCCTAGCATTTGGGCGTAATTTCCTAAGATCTGGGAGTTATTGCCTTTTTCTGTTTTTTTTTTTGGCATATTTCCAGTTTTGAGCGTTATTTCAAAATTGACTTTTACATTTTTTTATTTTGGGCGTTCTTTACTTTAAAAATGGAATTGAAATGGAAATAACGCCCAAATCGAGATAAAAAAAACAACAACAATTGTGCAGAATATTTTTGAACGATATTTTCAAATCGATTTGGCCTTTATTTTCTTGGGCGTTATTTCCTAACGCCGACTTTTCACAGGCCTTTGGTTTTAGCTTTAAAAATGACTTTCTGTTTATTTATGTAATATTGGGTTTCGGCAGTATTTTATGGTAAAAATCTATCAACAATTTGTTAATTTTCTCTTCGGGACTGAAAAATGCAACCTCTTACGAGGTTTGGTTGCGGGAAAGCGGATACAATAACCTTCCAAAACTTTGTAAGGGTTGGTTCAAAGAACTTAGTACATTATGAGGCTTTCAATTTAAGCTTAATTTGGGCATTTTTTTAGATCTCCCGTCTTAGGTACTAATGTCTTGTTAAAAAAAGAAGAAATTTATCCAGAGAAAAATAAATATTACTATTGAATCATTTTTCAAGTACGACCTTAAATAAAAAACCAGCTTCACATACATTTGTTCATAATTAAAAATTTTAAGGTGGACTTAGTCTATTTATATTCTGAACGCCTCATGTATGGACTATATGTACGTGGAAAACTCCTCTAAGACCTCTTTTAGCCCATATTCATATTAAAATGAACCATCACTTACGCCCATATTATATATCACTCAGATTAAAAATTAAATACAGATTTAAATTGATTTAAATCCAAATATTAAATCGAATTCCATATTATGCACTTCTGAGACACACAAAATTTTTAAAAGAACAAATACAACAAATGAACCGCTGAAGCTGAAGTTTCTTTGTTAATATTTTAATTTCATTATATTGTACTATTTTGCATGTGTTTTATTATTATTTGTTATAAAGGGTGTTTGTTTTAGACGTGTGGTTTTCAATCTGGCAATACTTTTTTGGGAGTTGTTCTTTCTGACAGCTGTCACTTGATTTATGCTCAATTTGGTTTGCCATTTCATAATTAATAGACTTATTCCTGAACAACGTTCGCAAATCGTGCAAATTTATTACCAAAATAATGGTTCGATTCGCGCAACGCATCGCACGCTGCTTCCAATATTCGGTCGACATAATCGCAAAATCGTATAAATTCGAGGATCGGTTTCGCACCACGTATACTCTAGTGGATAATGCGCACCCTCAGAGACGCCGTACAGTGCGCACCGAAGACGCTATTGCTGCTGTGGAGCAGAATATCGAAGAAGATCCAAATAAGTCCATCCGCCATGGCGCGCAACAATTGAAGCTGTCGAAAATTGGGCCTCTCGGCTGGACTTTATTCGAGCCAGCCGCGGTGGCCACTTGATCGAAATCATTCTTAAAACATAATGGCAAATCCTTATCTTTATAATAAAGCTAAATTCTTAGCAATTACATTAAATTGTATGCGTTTTATTTCTTCTTGAAAACCACTTGTCTAAAAAAAACTCCCTTTACAATCATATTAAAAGTTAAATTATTTATTTGAAGTTTTTAAATTGAAATGTTGTAAATCCATTTTCAAATGTTGTAAATCCATCTATGTTGCTTGATATGTTTGACATTAAAATAAAACAAAACACTCGCTTAATCCAGATTAAAATTAAATCCACATTTAAATAAAATTCAAATCCAAACATGTTATTAAATCCAATGTATATTAAAATTCCAATTGAATTAAAACTGCTTTCAGCAGATCAGTTTAAGTACCTTCTTGCATTCATCCAGATTATTTTGGACAAGGAAAATGGACAAAGATTTAATTAATCTGCATTCAAAGTCCATTTAAATCCAAAGTGAATTATATGGCCTTTAATAAAGTATCTTTTCATTTTATAAAGGAAGCTCCATTCGATTAAATTTTTTGATATTTTAATTGACTGAATCAAAATCCATTGGTAAACGTTTGCTTCTGGCATTAAATGCAGCTTTTGTATGGTTTAAAAAATTCAAACAAAATCATATAAATTCTTTTTATTGCGAGTTTAAATGTTGTTTTCACAATAACTATACTTTTAAGTGATAAAGCATAATGGCTTCTATCAAAACATTGTTTAATTGTTATTGTTTTATATAATTTGGTTCGCCTACGCTAAATATCCTTAAATTGAAAAGCTTATATTTTAATTTCATTCAATTTAAACGGACATACAAAATGAATGAAAAGTTTTTCAATTTTTACGGACAAAATATCAATTTATTTTATGGCTTAATTCTGTCTGAATATAATAATACATAATTGACAAATAGTTTTTTTTGTTTCTTTAATATGTAATTTCAATATTAAATGATTTTATGTTAATGAGTTTTCACATGAAATGGCGGCAGTATATCCGATATGGCAGGATGGATGTATGTGTATACATTGGAATTATTAATTCGGTCAAGTCTCTGAAGGCTGTTTATATTAAGGATTTTTTATTTTTTTAAAACAATTAGAATAGCAAAATATTAATCCTCTGCAGTTTGTTTTTTAATTATAAGTTTTTTTAATTATAAAGGGTGTTTTTTTTTAGAGGTATAGAACTTTAATTTGGCAGCGCTATTTTAACTGGCAGCCATTTTGTCAGCTGTCAAGGGATTCATTTTTAGTTTGGTTTGGCATATTTCAACATGAATAGACTGACGCCTGAACAACGCTTCCAAATTGTGCCCAAACGGGCCCAAAACAAGATTGCCGTTGATCCCAATTTTCATAAGCGAATTTTGTTTAGCGATGAAGCTCACTTTTGGTTGAATGGATAAGTCAATAAACAAAACTGCCGTATTTGGAGTGATGATAATCCTCAAAAGTAGGTTGAGACACCGTTACATCCACAAAAACTGACAGTTTGATGTGCTTTATGGTTTGGTGGAATAATTGGTCCGTACTTCTTTAAAAACGATGCTGGCCAGAACGTTACATTCAATGGTGTCCGCTACGCTATATAGCCATGATTACTGACTTTTTCGTACATCAATTGAACAACCATGATGTGTATCAGGAGCTGTGGTATCAACAAGACTGTCACACAGCTCGTGCCACAATTGATTTATTGAAGGAAATGTTTGGTAACCGCATAAGTTCCACGTTACGGACCCGTGAATTGGCCTCCAAGATCGTGCGATTTAACGCCGCTTGACTATTTTCTGTGGGGATATGTGAAGTCGGTAGTCTACGCCGGTGAGCCCGAAACGATTGACTACTTGGAAGACAACATTCGCCGCGTTAATTGCCGATATACGGCCACAAATGTTGGAAAAAGCCATCGAAAATTGGACCTCCAGATTAGACTACGTCTGAGCCAGCCGTGGTGGTCATATGCCAGAAATCATATTCAAGTTATAATGCCAAAAGATTATCTTTCGAATAAAGTAAATTTCATGTCAATTTAAAAAATCATTATTGTTTTATTCTATTTCAAAGTTCTATACCTCTAAAAAAAACCCTTGTTATATGTACATAGGTAGCTATATTTAATCTTTATTTTTGAATGCATAACATTTTTGTATTCATAAAAAAACTCTCATATTGGTTTGTGAATATCCCACAAAGTTTATAGGTTGAATTTTTAACGAAACATCACAAATTAGCCAAAGTTGCGCACCTCTTTCGCCAACAAAAGAAAATTCATGAAATAGAAAATCCCTAACAAATTAAGTATTAATCCATTCTTTTTCCATCATCAACAATGGTCACAGTCAGCCTCGAAATTGTGTAGGTATTTCTACCTTTAACTATATCCACCTCCCGGTTATCACACCGTAAAAACTTAGAACCTGGAACAATCTATACCGAAATTTGTCCAAAAAGTCTCTGATGTTATCCCGATACAGGATATTATGAAATCCTAAACAAAGCTACATAAATAAAAACAAAAAAAAAATCATTCCTGACAAAGCAAAAGCATACCTACCTAAACAACTTCACCCGTTCACATACCTACCTACTCTACTTATTCCATGCGAAACCTATTTCTAACAAAAGGATGATATGGACCTAATTTCTGGTTTTTGAGGAAGAGACTGCGTCCGCGTCGCCGTGTCGTCGTGTTGCTCCCCAAACTAAAATAACATGAAAAATATATGTGTGTTTCACAAACACACATACTAAATTCACATCGTCTGGATAAAAAGGACAAATTGTGGAGAGGATAAACCTATATACATAGAACTGGATATGCCTGAAAAAGTTGTTGTGCAGATAGATGGACGGACACTGAATCGGGGGAGCTCTCAGCACCTCTCATCCCCATCTTAGCAAGAGTTATATTATACCAGCATGAGCCATAGAAACTCATCGAAGCGTTTATGGGTTTACGCAATTGAGTACGCCACTGAAACGTTAAAAATTGGTCTCTGTGTGCTTTTCGTCTCTTATTCCACTTCACGTCCACACTTCATCTGTTTCCTGCTCTAAAGTTCCAATGTTTTTAGTGAAGGACATTGTTCAATGTTCCTATGTTTTTTGTTTGTATTTTTTTTTTTTTTTTGTGCAGAAGGAGTCCTATATGGGATAACGAATAAAAGATTCAATAAATATCAATCTAGGTTAAGGACTCATGTTGTGTCGGTCTTTTGTATATATATACCTACCCTACACCCATGGGTACCTTCTGGACCTGGAGGGATTTATTTACGAGTTTACACAATTCACACTTTTGATTGTTTCCGTTTGTCCGTGTGCCTCCTCTCTGATTATTTCGGGTGTTTTCTATTGATTTTCAAACCGATTTACAATTTTATATTGGGAAAACACGTTCACTTCCATCGGAAATTTAAGTTTGTAGACATAAACGGAATGGTAGGTTGTAGACCTAGGCTGGTGTGATGGCTATGGCTAGGGTTGCTTATTGGTTTGAGAAGAAAATAAAAAAAAAAAAAACAGTTAGTATTGAATTTTTATTTTATTTATTTAATCGATAGGTTCTTGGAGAGATATTGAATGCGATGGGTCATGGTATAACGTATGTACATACAGATGTAGGCCTTAAGGTATTAAAAAAAAAAAAAAGAGATGTGTGACATTATACACCTGAGTAGCTTGGTTGTCTACTTATGTAAGAAGACTTTAGAGGGACAAAATGGTTCTGAGACAGTATGAGTTGGGGTGTGAAATAATTACTTTTCTACAGTGACTAAACAACGAAAAGCTACATAATGTCCCGGGTAGGTATCTCCACAAATATTTTCATAACTTATCGACACGAAATGTATTTAATATTTTTTTAAATTTTAACTCTTACCTAATTTTTGTCCCAACTGCTTAAAATCGCTCGTGAAAATGCCGCCAAAGTAGGGTCCGCCAAATAACTTTTTTTTTTGAAAATGGTGCAAAACATCGAGTGTAGCTTCGGCTGTGTGGCACGTAGCGCCGGCCGTCCTGTTGAAACCAAATGTTGCCAATATCCTCCTCTTCAACTTTTGTGAACAAAAATTAGTTCAACATGGCCCGATAACGATCGCCATTGACTGTAACGGCCACTCCTTGCTCATTTTCCAAAAATGGCCCAATTATGCCTCTGGACCAAAATCCGCACCAAACAGTGAATCGTTTTGGGTGTATCGGCTTTTCAATGCATGCGTGCGGGTTTCTTTGCCCCAAATGCGACAATTTTGCTTGTTTACTACCCGCCAAGATCAAAATGAGCTTCATCTGAAAAGATGATTTTTTTGGTAAAATCGGCATCTTCTCTAAGTCGATCGCAGGCCTACTTAGCGAAGCGTATACACAACCATATTCGTTCAGCGGAAGGATAAAACTAATTTTCTGTCAAATCAGACATGATCTAAGTGTTACCATCCACGAAATAAGCACTAGTTGAAAAGAAGCTTCAGTTTAATTCCTTTTGAATTAAAAAAAAGCCTAAGTTCTTATTTTTAACATTTTTTTATGCTTTATATCTTAGTAAGAGCTGAAAAATTATTGTTTTTTTTTTTATTTTTACTTTCTTTGTTGTAATACCTACCACCAAAAAATTCATTCAATCGTGCCCTATAAACATTTTCAATGCTAAGATAAGGGAATAAATTTCTGGGCTTCCATTAAGTTACTGGCGTAACGCGTAAAGCTCAACATCTTTTGAGCTTAGCAAAAATGGTAAATGTAATCGTTTGAAGTAGGTATAGATACACATACATTCAACATGCCCGTGTCAGTCGCTTGGCGACTGTAGGTTATCAACACAGAGCATGCTAACATTTAATTTACATTTAAAGATTTTAACCTTCAAGGTCTAACCATTAAAACTCGAGTTATATAAATCTAACCGATTTGTCCGTGTTGCAGTTGCTTCTCCGACTTAATACACGTTGTTGTCCGATATTATATCTTCCTTAATTTTAAAACCTTAACCTTGAAAATTCGAACACTAAACCATAAATTATAAATCTTGGTAATTTTACCCGCGGTAGTCACTTCGCTGACTTAACTCTAACTCTAACCCAATTTTCCCATTTCATAATCGTTTTGCAGACTTATGTTGAATTCCTTTGAACAAAAGAATCGATTTTGTTCCGATTTTTATCTAAACAAAATCGATTCATTTCTGTCATTACAAATCTTGCCTTTTTAGCAAGATTTAACACCGATTTGCACACACACTATAAAAATTTCTAATACGTCAAATTGAAAGTCGAGGAATTTTGGGAAGACAATTTATTTTAATTAAAAAAGATAAATATTCAACAACATTTTCTTTGAAAATAATTAATTGCAGCTGTCAAGGAACACACACACAATCACAGACAAAAAAATCGATTCTTTTAGGAAATCCTTTCAATTTATTGACAGAAGCAAATCAATCCAGTTAAGAAAAAAATCGATTCGGCTTAGAGAAAAATAGATTTCTTTGTTGAAATTAATTAATACTACATGTAGCTTGATATTTAACCTACATTTTAAGAGCTCAACCTTACAGATAGGTTTATTAAAACCGAAGTTATTCATTTTTAAAGGCATGCACCATCGACTACTTTCGGTTTCTTATTTTCACTACCTATCTAAGTATAGCAAATGCTAGAATAATATTCCTCCTTAAAACCTACACATTCACAGGAAGTGTAAAATCCATCCAAAATGTAGAACAAATACAAACATCGAAGCACTCCTTACTCCTACACTCCTACTCCTAACATTAAAATCGATTTTTAGTTGAGTAGTTTAGTCTAAAGTTCAAGTTAGAAATAGTTTTTGCACATCAGGAAAACAGGAACTATTTGTCAATGTAGTTGAAAAAAAAACAAAAAAATAATATTTTGCCCTTTGCATGCATAAACCTCCATTTCCCGACAAACTTCCTGAGCAGAAAATAAAAAAAAATAAAAATGTCATCTTTCAAAATGATGTTGAAAGTTTTGGTAGATAACTGTGAAATTAATTTGAATATCACGCAAAAAAAAAGATCATAAACTAATGTGTATGGGTGATGCTGATGCCTGATGGTGGGTTTAACATTTTAATTTATGGCCGTTTACGAAGTGTGGAGTAGATTACCATTTATAGATGAATTTTGGTAAACAAACAAAAAGAATCATTTTTTTTTAATCTCAACTGCCAGATAGTTTTCTGGTGAGCTTATAATCTACCTATAAACAAAAAAGTAGAAATGCAACAAAGTGAGACCTTCATGCTTCATTGGTGAAAACTCTAAATTTTGATTTAAATTTGTTTGAAATATGTAAACAATCGCATTTCAAAATTTGCGAAATTTACTAACCTTTAATATACCTATGAGTGGTGCGGCGTGATGTGAATAATTTAAATGGGAAGCCGAAAAAAATCTAAAAACTTTAGAGCCTTAATTTTCTTTACTTGAAACAAGAGCATGTAAAAGTACGCCTGTTTTCCACATTTAGATATAAAAAAAGCATTTATGTTTAGTTCAAGTCATATTAATACAGATTTAAATTTATATTAAACCTTAAGCACATTAAAAATACTGTCCCAAGAAGCCTCTGTCCTTAAAGCCAAATTATGCAATAATTTAAGGAACATTTTCAGTAATTTTGTAATTGAAAATTAAAGAAATGTAAAGGTTTCTTGAAAAGTTACTAATTGCACACTGTACGGCGGCGTCTATGAGCATGCGCATTATCCACACGTGGTGCGAAACCGATCCATGGTTGCTCGAATATATGCGATTATGTCGACCGAATAAAGGACGCAGCGCGCAATGCGTCACTTTGCACGATTTGCAAAAGTTGTTCAGGAGTAAGGGCCAGTTTCACAGTCGACACTTACCGGAATAAGTGGCACTTAAGTTTCCCATATGAGGAATTTAAGCTAAGTTTCATAGCCAGCGTAAGTGGAACTCAAGTCACCAACATCGGAGACTTAAGTGCCACTTATTCAGGTAATAGTGCTCTGTGATATTGGGAATTAATCTTCCACATTCCCCACTTAAGTGTCACTCTTCTGACTGTGAAACTGGCCCTAAGTCTATCAATTATGAAATGGCAAACCAAATTGAGCATAAATCAAGTGACAGCTGTCAAAAAACCAACTTCAAAAAAGTATTGCCAGATTGAAAACCACACGTCTAAAAAAACACCATTTATTTTTCTGAAAGAAATGTAAGTTTATGAAAGAGTATAATAAAATATTTATACAAATTTTTTTTGAAGGTCGCAGCCAACTTGTAAACACAGTTTTAAATTTGAATTATAGCAAAGATAACATGTCGATTTAAAAACTACCGATGTAAACGGTGTAAGCAAAGAGGTCATCTACAACGGGTATGTCCACTTAAATCCAATAAATTTAATGGGCAACATGATTTAAAGTACATTGAAAGTTCTGAAATATCTTTATTTAATATTATTAATAGAAATTTAGATTCAAATAAGCCTATTAAAATTAAAGTGTACATGAATAGTATTCCTATAATGATGGAAATTGACACGGGAGCTTCTTTCTCCGCAATCTCTTTAGAAACATACCGTAATAATTTTAGTTTGCATGCATTAGAAAAATCCAATTTAGTTTTTTGTAATTATAATGGCACAAAAATTATTCCTGCTGGAGTTTGTGATATGGATGTTTTATACAATAATGTGTGCAAAAAGATAAAAGTTGTTGTTGTTGAAAATGGTGGTCCACTTTACTAGGCCGAAACTTCTTAAATGAATTTGATATAAGATTTGCTAATTTAAATTTCATTGAGAATAATACTCCACCGGAGATGCATGCAATAATAAAAAAATTTAGTAAACTTTTTGATGGTGAATTAGGAAAATTTAATAAAGGTTCAATAGTTTTGCATGTTAAGAAAGACTGTAGCCCCAAGTTCTTCAAGCCACGCCAAATGCCTTTGGCCTTAAAAGAAAAGGTTGAAAACGAAATTGACAAATTAGTTAGCCTTGGGGTGTTAGAGCCTGTAAATTTCAGTGAGTTGGGAACTCCAATCGTTCCAATATTGAAAAAATCTGGTGAAGTTAGGATATGTGGGGATTTCAAGATCACTGTGAATCCTCAATTGCTCATTGAAAAGTACCCACTTCCGCGAATTGAAGAATTATTTGCGCAGCTCCATGGTGGAGAAGAATTCACTAAATTAGATCTGTCAATGGCATATCAGCAAGTGGTGCTGGACAAAGAGTCTAGAAAATTAACAACAATCTCAACTTCTAAAGGCCTTTTCCAGTACACGCGTCTAGTTTACGGTTTGGCATCGGCACCGGCAGTGTTCCAAAAAAATATGGATAGTTTATTAATGGGCATTAAAGGGGTAGTAGTTTTTCTAGATGATGTATTGATAACAGCTCCTAACAGAAAATTACATATGGAAAAAGTAGAAATGGTTTTAAAAATCTTGCAAAATGCAGGTTTTAAATTAAACAAAGATAAATGCACGTTTCTATCTAAATCAATAAATTATTTAGGTCATGTGATAGACAAATCGGGGTTAAAAACTTGTCCAAATAAGATAAAGACGATTCAAGAAATTAAAAATCCTAATTCCTTAAAAGAATTACAATCGTTTCTTGGGGTTATAAATTTTTATAGGAAATTTTTGCCTAATATTACAACTCTTTGTGCGCCTTTGTATAATTTGTTGAAAACGACAGTGAAATTCGATTGGAGAGATGAGCATTCTCATGCTGTAAGTCAAATTAAAAAAGAACTTATTTCAATGACAGCATTGGCACATTTTAATCCTGGTCTGCAGACAAAGTTAACCGTCGATGCGAGCCCGATCGGTTTGGGCGCTGTGTTATCACAGGTGTATGAAAATGGCATGGAAAGGCCTATCGAGTTTGCATCAAGAAAGTTGTCTAAAACCGAACAAAAGTATTCTCAATTAGATAGGGAAGCCATAGCTATTCTTTTCGGAGTGACTAAGTTTCATCACTACCTATATGGTAGAGAGTTTACATTAGTGACTGATAACAAGCCGTTAATGTACATATTCGGTCCAAAAAAGGGTATTCCACAGATGGCTGCTAATCGGTTGCAACGTATTGCACTAGTTTTGACAGGTTATACTCCCAAAATTGAATATATTCAATCCGAAGCTAATGTTGCGGATTATTTTTCGCGATTCCCAATCGAAAAACCATTAGATGCAGTAGAAAATGCAGATTTGTGTTACATTAATTATGTTAGGGAGTTGAGTTATTTGCCTGTCACTGTGGAGGATGTTGCAAAAGAATCCAAAAAAGATTCCATTATATCCAGTGTTATGAAATTCGTTCACGTTGGATGGCAACAAGATAAAGTAGATATTGAACTGCAACCCTTTTTCTTGAGAAGAAATGAATTAAGCATTGAGTCAGGTTGCTTATTTTGGGGCTATCGCATCATTATCCCTAAATTATTGCAGTCATCGGTTTTAGCTGAAATACATAAAACACACATGGGGATAGGTAAGATGAAAGCTACAGCTAGAAGTTACTGTTGGTGGCCTAAGCTAGATAGTGATTTGGAAGCCGTTAGTAAATCATGTGAACAATGCATGGCAACTAGGTCTAGCCCCCCAAAAGGAAGTCTTATGTGTTGGGAATGGCCTGAAGAACCATGGGTGCGAGTGCACATAGATTTTTTGGGACCTATTTATAAGAGATGGTTTTTAGTTTTGGTGGATAGCCATAGTAAATGGCCCGAATGTTTGGACATGGGTACAAATACAACAAGTAAAGCTACGATAAAGAAATTAAGACCATTATTTGCGCGTTTTGGCATCCCTAAAGCGTTAGTTTCTGACAATGGCACTGCTTTTGTTTCTAAGGAATTCGAAGACTTTTTGAAAATCAATGGTATAAAGCATCTAACAACGCCAGTAGGAAACCCAAGCACAAACGGCTTAGCAGAAAATTTTGTGAAAACCATAAAAAACGCTTTAAAACGAGCACTTGAACCAAATAATAAAATTGACATTCATTCGGCAATTAATGCATTTCTATTAGATTATAGAAATACTATTCATTCAACAACAGGTGTATCTCCAGCTGAGTTAATGATTGGTAGAAAATTAAGAACTACATTAGATTTACTTAATCCTAAAAGAAATATGGAAATTAATCTAAGTAAAATTAAAACAACAGTTAAAAAACAACAAACAAATCAAAAACAATATTATAAATCGAAAATAAGAAAATCTTTTAAAATAAATGAAATTGTAATGGTAAAAGATTATTCTAAAGCTAATAAAGTAATTTGGACTAAAGCTAAAATTTTTAAAATATTGGGCATGCAAACATACTTAGTTAAATTAGTGAATTCTGATAAAATTTGGAAAAGACATTTAAATCAAATCATAAGCATGTGCATTCCTAACAATAATCATGAAAATTATGTCCCTATAACTTTAAATGATGACCACACAAATGTAATTAAAAATAAAATTAAAAATGTAGTGGAACCGAATATTGTTAACAATCCTATTGAAGTTCCTTTCCAAAATCCCAAAACACTTTCTCCTGAAATAAATTGTATATCTATTTTTGAAAACGAGAATGAGCCAGTAAATGAATTGAACATTGAATCTTTAATAGAACCTAATGTTAAAGAAGGAGAGTTAGATACGCAAGTTGAAACTCATTCTAAAGAACAAAATTTAAATGATGATATGCAAGTTGAAAAATATTCTGAGCAAAATGTAAAAATAATGAAAACTACAAAAAGAAAGTATAATAAAAAAAGAGCGAAGGTACACCTGAAAGAAGTGAGTTACAAACTCGTAATTTAAGAAGTAATACCAAATTAAACGATTGAATTGTAAAATGTACATGAATTGCTAAAACGAAACAAGTATTACAAAATTATATGGACTCGCATGTATTTTCAGGACAACCATCTGAAGGGGGGATATTGTAGTGATGTTATGTAATTACAACTTATTCAGCAAAGCTTACACTTTAGTAATGGCTAAGTTAATTGTACGCAATATCAATGAGTCAGTTGTTTGCCCTCGCTTAAACCGATTGTTATCTAATTAGTTATTAAGTTATAGTAATAAAGAACTCTAACGCATATTCTGCCTTTTTACTCAAATTATCACAATAAACTATTTAGGGGAAACCTTAAAAGGGAAGACGGTAGGAATAGTTTTATAAATCATGAATCAAGGTATACAAGATTACGCCACTTCTATTTTTTCACTTTGTTGTTGTAATTGTGACTACGCGTCGTGACGCAATACGAGCCAAAAGAGAATAAATTTTTGTTCAATTTGTATATGAGACATATGGGAGCACGAAAACTAAATGCTATTTACATTCATTTTGAAAGTAAATTGTGTGTTATAATGTATTTGAAATATTGTGCTATATTTTTTTCTAATTGTAACGACAGTCAAAATAATAAAACATGAAGGAAATATGACTGATATTTTCATTTTTCCACACCACTCTGCTTTTTTTTGTTCGGTGACATTTTATTACTTTTAAGTAAATAGAAAGGCTTTTTAAATAATTAAATTATACCCTGCTGTGACATTTGTTGTTGTTGTTTTGGCTCGTATGACGTAAAAGTGGCGCAATCTTGTATTCTTTGATTCATGGTTTTATATGGACGCCATCACGCCACATGATAACATGATACTGATTTGATTGATTGATTGATCGATACACAACTACGAGCAATTTTCAATATCACTCTGCCTTTCAATATCAATTTGGCTTACCAAAACTAAAAAAAAAGAAGAAATGTATTAAATACAAATTTATTAAAAAAATAAACAAAAATTCTTTAAACAATTAAGTTCAAATTTTCGATGGACAAAGTACTGTATTTTTGGCCTCTACAACTTGTGGTGCCCAAAATAAATTGAATTTAATTAATTTGAATACAAATTAATATATGTACCTATATACATACTACATGGTGGTCTGTGAAAAACTTTCCTTTAAAACAAAATAAATATTCGCACAACCTTGATAAATGAAATGAAACGCTGCGCCACTTCAAAGTATCCAACACAAATCGAAGTCTATTGAAATAGAGTCAACGACGAGAATCACTTTACCGCATATTGATTTTCCAATAACACACTCCATTGGTGCTTTGTTGACAATTTAACCTCCATTTGATACCGTCATTGGTTAATGTTGATGGTTTTCGACAAAATATAAAATAATACATATCCATACAACACACATAACATGTTCAAATGCAAAAAATGAAACCTTTATGGTTGGGCCAAAAGGTCACTGGTGTTGTGTATAAGTAGTGTGTGGCGGAATTGTAGGATGCTGGATTAAGAAACATGTAGGTCAATGGAGAATGAGCTACATTTATCTATGTGTGTGTAGGCTTAAGTTCGGGAACAGAAGACAAAACATATACAAGTAAATTGATTGTTTTGGGGAAAATTATCTTTGGGTATTGTGAATGGAAACATTGACTTAACACTCCGAGTACCAATACGAATTTAGGTGTAGGTATTAATGGTATACATTGATCAGGGTCCATCGCCGCCCTCTAAACATTCACATAGAAAAATTGTCAATACTGTATATTTGGTGTTGTCTTTTTAAACAAGATTGATTCTTAGTAAAAAAAAAAAACATACAAATCCCAGGCTTTTGTCCCAGGTTATTTGTGTAGTGTAGACCCGATATGAGAACTAAAAACTAGCTTTAAGATATTTTTTTACATGAAGCATTTTGCATTTTGTGCAAAGTTTCAGGGATAATCACATCATAAACTTGGATATATATGATAAAAAGAGGCTAAAAACAATGACATAGAGTATTTTTGGATGCAGTACAACCGTTATGAAAGAAGTTATTTATCTCGGAAAAAAACTATACTATTGTAGATAGATATGATGTGTATTTTGGTAAAAATAAATTTTACCAAAAACTAGTAGGTATACTATCTATTAAGGGTTCTAGCCATAAAAGCCGGTGGCGTATAATGGTTGGTGCGTGGGAATGTCAGGCCGGAGCTTTGGGTTCAATTCCCAGCCTTTTCCATCTTAATACAAATAAAAAAAAACCTCTTGTCACAAATCCTCCAATAGTTGGTACCTATCTCTTATCATGAATAATAATCGCCTCTCACCTCAGCCATTTGCATTCAGTCTGCGTGTCCATGTGTTAACTGTAATTTGAACTAAAGCCTTAATGGGTTTGCCAATTTCCTTCAAATTTAGTAAAGTATTTGTAAAGGGTGTTTCTTTAGACTTGTGGTTTTCAAGAAGCAATAAAACACATAAAATTTAATAATATGGCCAAGAATTTAGCTTTATTATAAAGATAAATAAAGGGTTTTCCAATAAGAGGTGTTATTTTGAATAGCCCGCTATTTCGGTAGCTGTCACTTTTGAAGCTGTCATTTTTTGACATTTGACAAGTAGAAACTACGCCATTAATAAAAATGGAGCGATACACACTTCAAAAACGCATTGAAATTATTAAAATTCACTATAAAAATGGTGAAAATTTGGCAGAGACGGTTCGTAAAACTAAAACATTTTTGGGTCGTCTTGAAGCACCTTGTCGGACATCAATACAGAAATTGGTGGACAAATTCGAGCTGTTGGGACAAGTTAGTGATGTGAAGAATAAAACCCGTGCACGTCGCTCAAGAAAAACTGAGAATATTGCTGTTGTAGCCCAAAGTGTTGAAGAAAACCCAGGTTTGTCCATTCCTCGTCGTTCTTTGGAATTAGGCATTCCATAAACGTCATTACACCGTATTTTGCATAAAGACTTGGGTCTTAAGGCTTATAAAGTTCAGTTAACACAAGAACTCAAGCCGGCTGATCATCAACAACGCCGTGTCTTTGCTGATTGGGTCCTTGAAATGCATGAAAATGATCCGGAATTTCATCGAAAAATCATCTTGACTGATGAGGCCCATTTCCACCTCGGAGGCTACGTCAACAAGCAAAACTGTCGCATCTGGGGCTCGGAAAACCCAAGAGTTATTGTTGAAAAGCCTCTCCATCCTCAACGCGTGACTGTTTGGTGCGGTTTATGGTCCGGCGGGGTCATTGGACCTTACTTTTTCGAAAATGAGGCTGGAGCAACAGTTACGGTCAATGGATTGCGCTATCGAGAGATGATTAATGATTTTTTATGGCCGGAATTGAATGGTATTGATCTGGACAACGTTTACTTTCAACAAGACGGCGCTACGTGCCACACAAGCAATGAAACCATCGATCTTTTACGGGAAAAGTTTCCGGACCGTGTTATCTCTCGAAGAGGTGATCATAATTGGCCACCGAGATCTTGTGATTTAACACCTTGCGACTTCTTCCTTTGGGGCCACGTGAAAGATAAGGTCTACGCCAACAGCCCAGCGTCGATTCAAGACCTCAAAGATGGAATTCGTGAGGCTATCGAGGACATAGGGCAGCCACTTTGCGATTTGCTTATGGAAAATTTCATGAAAATGATATGGTCCTGTAAGCGTGGTCGTGGCGGCCATTTGGCTGATGTTGTGTTCCATTATTAACGGCATACCTTCCTCTTTATAATGAAATAAACATCCGATCATTTATCTCAAAAAAATGCCATTTTTCTTTGAATATCAAAATAACACCTCTTATTGGAAAACCCTTTATTTGCCATTATGTTTTAAAAATAATAAATTCCAGCCGATAGGCCAAATTTTTGACCACTTTTTGCAGCAATTGGGGCCGTATGTCAGCAAAAACGCGCCGAATATTCTCTTTCAAGGCGTCAATCGTCTCGGGCTTATCTGCGCAGACAAACGACTTCACAAAACCCCACAAAAAATAGTCCAGCGGTGTTAAATCTCACGATATTGAAGGCATTCCCCATTCACGGTAACATTATGGCCGGCTTCATTTTTGAAGAAATATGGTCCAAATGATACCCTCTGCCTATAGAGCACACCAAATAGTGACTTTTTGAAGACGTTACGGCCTCTCAACAATGGCTTGTGAATTATGATCACTCCAAATACGACAATTTCGCTTACTAATGTACCCATTCAACCAAAAATGAGCTTGATCGCTGAACAAAATTTTCTTGTGAAAAACGTTTTGGGCCCATTCACCGAACGTGCGACGAGTTTGAATTCTTAAAATGCCAAACCAAACTGAGCACAGATAAAGTGACAGCTGTCAAAAAGACTTTCACCGAAAAAAAGTATTGCCAGATTGAAAACCAGACGTCTAAAAAAAACACCCTGTAGTTTTCTTATTTTCTCTCGAAATTTTCCTCTTTTGAAGTGATTCTTGAATGTATAGGTTTGTTTATTATTTTAAAGATATTGAAATGTTCTTTTTTCGTTTTTTTTTTCCAATGTGCAGTTTTTTTCTTTTGTCGCTGTCTCGTCAATTCGTCACACAAAAATTCTACACCGAAAACTTCTGTTGATTCTCGAAAAACTGAGTACTTTTAAACTTACTGAAACTTGAATAGCGACCCCTATGAAAGCTTCACATTGGGAATACGAACGCGCACTCCATATTACAATTAGCTATATCCTCCAAGCAAACTTTTCCAGTCTTTATAACTGGAAGCACGCTAAAACTTCATCAAAGTGTAGCAACATAATAATACGTACAGTCGTACATACACTGATTTATGAAAACTGTGATTGGATTAGTAAAGGGTTCTATGAGATGTATGGATGTTAATGTTAAGAAGTTATCCTTATCCGCCTCTTAAGCCCCAAATTTAGCTAGTTAAAGTTATACGCTTGCTATTATATGTTACAGATGGCATTTCACATTTATTTATATTATAAATAACAATTTGACGGATGTGTAAGTTTTATCACGACGTTGTTTACCGTTTATTAATAGGTATAGGTTTTTATTATTTATTTAATTTCGACTAACTGGATTATCGAAAAATAACATAAATGCGGATATTTTAAATACACGGATATCCATGTGATACGGATACCTTAAACATATTAGTGCATATTCATAGTCACTTTTAAACTGCAGTTTATCTTAGATCTGGGTTTATCCTATCTAAATAACATTGAATGAACCCCAGTCTAAGATAAACTGGAGTTTAAATATGTACCACTATACGGGGTCCGCCAAATAACTTCTTTTTTTTTGAAAATGGCGCAAAACATCGAGTGTAGCTTCGGCTGTGTGGCACGTAGCGCCCGTCCTGTTGAAACCAAATGTTGCCAATATCCTCCTCTTCAATTTTTGTGAACAAAAGTTCGTTCAACATGGCCCGATAACGATCGCCATTGACTGTAACTGCCACTCCTTGCTCATTTTCGAAGAAAAATGGCCCAATTATGCCTCTGGACCAAAATCCGCACCAAACAGTGACTCGTTTTGGGTGTATCGGCTTTTCAATGTATGCGTGCGGGTTTTCTGTGCCCCAAATGCGACAATTTTGCTTGTTTACTACCCGCCAAGATCAAAATGAGCTTCATCTGAAAAGATGATTTTTTTGGCAAAATCGGCATCTTCTCTAAGTTGATCGCAGGCCCACTTAGGGAAGCGTATGCACAACCATATTCGTTTATCGGAAGGATAAAACTAATTATCTGTCAAATCAGACATGAGCTAAAGTGTTACCATTCACGAAATAAGCACTAGTTGAAAAAAAACGTTAGATGGCGGACCCTTTATAACTGATGCACAGTTTCAAATTTGGATATTTTTGGAGTTCGGTAATTTGGTATATCTATATATCCTTAAATGAACTCCCTATTCCAATTTATTATCTTTCCATCGTCTTTGTATTTGCTTCAATATAATAGCTATAACGTCTAGACTAGGTATATCTGAATCTTTTTCTATTTACAAATTAAAAAAAATAGGAGCAATGACTGTTAGCATATTTTTTATTGTAAGTGGTTGTTGTTTTGTTATAGCACTTAAAATAAGCAAAAGGTTTTTAAACAAAGATAAAACCCAAGAAAAAAAAACAAAGAACTTTAGGAATAACAATTCTTTTCTAAGCTCCCTCTCTGCAAGTGCAGACAAGAAAACTAAAAAAATAGTCTCGTGGGAAAGGAATACAAATTATTACAAAAAAGTTTAGTTTTTTTCTTTTTGCATAGCTATTGTTTTTCATGTTAATTATAAAACTAATTTTAAGATTGGTAATGGAGCCGATATAAAAGACATTATTTGTGTCTCTTAATTTAGGTAAATGCCACTTTACAGTTCGCGTGGAAAAAAAAAATTAAAAACCAATTTCGGTTTAGTTTTACCCAATACAAGTAGAGTGAAGGGGATCGAAATAAACTTTTTTGTACGCAATAAATTAAGCATGGAAATAATTTTATGAGTGTGAAGACAATTTTGTATTTTCAGAAAGTGCAAGCTGGTCATTATGAAAACAATTTTATTTGACATATCTCGTAGCCACAGAGCAAAAAAAAAAAAAACAAAATAAATGCAGGGTCTTTCATTAAGCGCTTCCTATCTTTAAATTTATATTAAAGAAAGTTTGAGTGAGATATTATCGAAATTTTTGTTTCATTTGAAAGGCCTGGGTGGCGCGCATCGGAAATGTCCAATTTTAAATGACTCTGGCGCATAAATCAGGCTAAATTTGTGTGATGGCATGTGTTATGTTGGCTTTGGAGGCCGCTGTGATTTGTGGCTTTATTCGCATAAACCTGCCACTTCAGAAAACCCCACCAGAAAAATTCTAACGGGTTCAAATCGCACGATCTCGGTCGCCAGTTTACATCACCTCCACGTAAGATGACCATTGACCATGATGCCTCCGAATCGTTCATGCAGAATTTCCAGTGCGGCGTAAGCTGTGTGGCACATACCACCGTCCTGTTAAATATACACAAAGTTGGTGTCCATATCATCCAATTGAAGCCAAAAGAAGTTGGTAATCATCGACCTACAGCGCTCGCCTATGGCCAACGTCGTTCTCAAAGAAATATGGACCGATGACGCCGCCAACCCAAAATCACGACGAAAAATTCGCCATGTTATGCTCTGCAAAAGGCCGAGTTCTAGTGAGCGACGCCAAATCGATCTTGCGTTTCGTCGACGTACGGCTGTTGGTTGATCATTTACTGAACGCTATATCTAGAGATGAGGAAAAAATCACGACCTGTGATTTTCGACCTGTGAGTCAAAAATCACAATCACTACCTGTGAGCGACTCTTTTCGGGTTTCCACTGGAGCTAGAGAGCTGGGTAAGGTAATTTCCACCTCCTAAATCGATTGGCGTACTCCGTTTTTTGATCCGCCGTGATAAAATTTTGACAGTGCAAATTTTCGGGTTTCCACTGGAGCTAGAGAGTTGGGCGAGACAAGGTAATTTCCACCTCCTCAATCGATTGGCATACTTTGGCATACTCCGTTTTAAGATCCGCCGTATGTATGTATTGGAAATTTTGGGCATTCGATATTTAAGACATTCGAGATTTTGCAATTCGATAATTTTGAATTCGGGACTTGAGATTTTTAGCATTTTTGTATTGACGGTTATGTCCTACGAGCTTATTTTAATTACTTATTTGTTTTCCTCATTTAATTACATACTTTATATTTTCCTGAGAATATTTTTTTTTGGCCTTAAAGATATTCCAAACTTGAAAATCACAATCACAGGTTAAACTTACAGTGATTCAGAAATCACAGTCACAGTTATACCTGCGATTGGAAAATCACAGTTTAGCTCATCTCTAGCTATATCTGACCATGGTGATTTGGCAAAACAGACTGAATTTCCCACTGACATCCCAATTTGACATTTGTGGCTTCAACAATATGGCTGCTATCAACTGTCAGACTTCGAAGGTGCCACAAAATCGCTTAATGCAATTTATTCTAAAAGCCAGTTAAATTCATATTTTTTACACCACCACGCCAGTGTTAATCAGAACGAATTTCAATACAGTTATGGTCGGGATCACCTTCATCTATCCATCACCCCACATAGATAATACATATTTTGATGATACTTTGTTACTTTTGTCGCACTCAATTCAAATGCCTGGCCAAGTTTGATTGACAACTAGAACGTAGTTTATTTGATTCCCAAACCAAAAGTCATCATCAACACCACCGCCATCGCCAAAGACTATCAACTTCAACTTCACCTTCACCTTAACCGACTCTGATTCTGATTCTGATTCCACCCTCGTGCTTCGTCGGGTCGGGTTGTATTGTATATACAAACTACAACCAAACAAAACATAATTTAACAAACAACCTCGTTTGCTTTATCCGACCGCACTATCAGATGCCAATGAGGATTCATTCCATTGACATTATTATATACTGCCGCCAATGACGCCAATAGAGTGTAAACATGAAAACAACAGTCACGTGCCATTGCCATGGATTGGACCGTGGTTTTAGTTTTTCAAGGGACTCATCGTCGTCGTCGTCCGTTGGGTGAGGTGAAGTGACTAGCTATATATATGGATGTAAATCGCTGCTCTATGGAGCTTCAGAAAAGGTGGCAGTAAATAAGATCATCCGATGTGGTCTGAATGAAATTGAGGCTTTTCGGTGTTTGTCAATGGGATGAATAGAAATGGAAATCCACCTACTTACTATACATATATAACTAGATACAATGTCTCTCAACATCACATGCCGATTCAAAGCCAGACTCTCGATATTGGTCAATTCCGTGGAAAGATAATGGAACCAACAGAGAATAGCCTGGCCACAACACACTTTAATAGGATTGCTATGATAAGAATTTGAGATAATCCCTAAATGTTTTGTGATTAGGTTTGAGGACAACAATGGGCATTTTCTCTTGTACATTCGAGATAAAAATTATGTTTATATTAGGTTAAGGCAATTGAGCAGCTAAAAAAATAGAAGTTAAACATTACGATTCCATGATACAAATCTTATTTACTCGTAAATTGTTGAGGCTTATTTGAAATCTTAGAATTATTTGAGAAATTTACTTGTTTGGGGTCTTGTTAGTAAACTTGTATGCAAGTTTTTTTTAATAAGTTAAAAAAAAAAAAAAAAATAAAAAAAACTATTATCATGAACTATATTTGGGTTTGTGGAAACCCAATAAAACTAGTGATGTGCAATATATAGTGTTTATACCTCTATGTGGGAATTCAAGGAAACCGACAAGATTTATGTATAAGAACGTATAATATGATTATGTGTCACTCACTCAATTACTTACTGGTTGCACAAAAATATATGGTTCAAATTTTAGATTTTGAAAGCCCATGTCATTGCATAACTTGTTTATACCAAATCCTAACCAGTTGGTAAAAATGACTTAAGCTATACGTACAGACGATTAGCAGATCTGTCAGTAAAAAAATTGTCCCAAATGTCTTACAACCGTATGACATTGTCAGACGACGATCTGACAATGAAATTATAAGGTATGTGACAATTGTTTGAACACATACAATTTGTATTATTTTCAGACGATTAGGACATTGTCAGACTTGTTTGAAATTGTCAAATGGCGTTGTTTAAGACATCTGACAATTGCTGGCAATTTCTTCATTGTCGTAATGTAAAGGGTGTTTTTCTTAGACGTATGGTTTTCAATCTGGCAATAATTTTTTCGGAGTTGGTCTTTTTGACAGTTGTCACTTGATTTATGCTCAGTTTGGTTTGCCATAATGAATAGACTTACTCCTGAACAAGGTTTGCAAGTCGTGCCCAAATGGGCCCAAAACAAGATTGCCTTTGATCCCAATTTTCATAAGCGAATTCCGTTTAGCGATGGAAGCTCATTTTTGGTTGAATGGGTACGTTAATAAGCAAAACTGTCGTATTTGGAGTAATCATAATCTACAAGCCATTGTCGAGACGCGCCGCCGTTACATCCTCAAAAAGGCACTGTTTGGTGTGTTCTATGGGCAGAGGGAATGTTGATCTAGACGACCTTTGGTTCCAACAAGACGGCGCGGCGCTACATGCCATACAGCCAACAAAACAATCAATTTATTGAAGGAAACTTTTGGTGAGCGCATTATCTCGCGTCGTGGGCCTGTAGCGTGGCTTCCAAGATCGTGTGATTTTAAACCACTGGACTATTTTTTGTGAAGTTATGGTAAATCGCTTGTCTACGCAGATAAGCCCGAGACGATTGACGCCTTGCAAGAGAATAGTCGGAGCGTTATTGCTGACATACGGCCCCAATTGCTGCAAAAAGTGGTCGAAAATTGGGCCTCTAGGCTGGAATTCATTCGAGCCAGCCGCTGTGGCCATTTGCCCGAAATCTTTTTTAAAACATAATGGCAAACATTTATCTTTATAATAAAGCTAAATTCTTGGCCATAACAAAATCGTTCTAGGCATAAGACCACATTTTCTTAAAATACTACTTGAATTTCTATTTCCATTATGTGATTTTTGTTTGCAAAAAAACTGTAATGCAGTTTTCTTAAATTGACTTTGGTCATTACAGATACAAAGTTTAATACAAATCGGTAAAGCTGTTTTCGAGGAAATAAAAAAAAAAAAAAAACAAAATCGTTGGATAACATCTAACCGTTCTCTTGCTCCCGGCAATCACATAAAAATGTACTGTACCTACCAAATTTAAAGCAAATCGTTGCCCCCGTTAAGGATCTAATAGGTCTAATAGCTAAAATTGCACTGGACGCACGGACTCACAGATCCACTGAAGGTGTATCGAAATTCACTTCACTTTTCGGACTTCTCGATCATCGTATTAGTGTTGATTTCAACATTCAATTTTTTAATTTACACGAAACTAATACATACTTGCTCCTAAAGAGCACGTAAAAATCAAAACCAATGGGTGCAAATTTGGGATCTTTTTAAGGAAGGAAGTTTTGTTTAATTTCAATTTTCAGTTTTCTCTTAATTCGAGCGAAGCTCGTAAAAGCATGCCCACTTTTAAGGACGAGACTAGAGACATTCCAATTTATAACAGTTATAACAGTTGTTCGCCATTAAAAGTGGGCTTGCGTTGACTAAAACTCTGGGTGCCTGAAGTATGCCCACCGGCGTAAAACTGTTATAATTTGCATGTCTGGATTCACTTCCCACTTTAAATGGCGATACACTATTATAACTGTTTTAAATTGGCATTTCTCTATAGCCTCGTCCTTCTATATATAGGAAATGCGTAAAACAAAAATTATAAAGCTGAAGATTTTTGTTAGTAACTGTCATATTTCCCTGGGCTATTCATTTAGGAAGTGAATCCAGACATGCCAATTATAACAGTTTTGGTTTATAAAAGTACTGTTTATGCGACCTCGCTAGGCCAGGGACCTCCGCCGACGGTGGGCATACTTTTTTTAGTCAACGCAAGCCCACTTTTTATGGCGAACAACTGTTATTACTGTTATAAATTGGCATGTCTCTAGTCTCGTCCATTCATTTAATTTATTAAAACGCGAAATAAGTCATTGGCCGAGTTCAACGCACATCTGAATATTCAGAATTCTGAATTTTTGAAGCTCTTGATTGGCCAGCTGTCAGAAAAAGTTCTGAAAATTCAGATGACTTCTGACAGCTGGCCAATCAAGAGCTTCAAAAATTCAGAATTCTGAATATTCAGATGTGCGTTGAACTCGGCCATTGAATAGTAATGACAATTTGGATATCAATGGAGTTTTTCGTCATTAATATTGAAATAAGAGGCCTTTAAAAAAGTGCAAACCTAGACATTTTTCATAGCAATTACACAGCAAAGTTAAACAATTTATTATATACTTCTGTTTCTATGTTTGACTGGAAAAAAAGTTTTAACTTACCTAAAGGGTAAGTATAGTTTTTTTTATTATTTTTTTTTTTACAAAAATTAAGGTTAAATCAATTGTATGTAGGTACCTAGCCTAATGAAGACAAATCTGAAAGTAAATTTTGAGAAATGCTTTTAATTTTTTTTTTTTGAAAATTCTCTTCAAACTATCTCCGAAAATCCCTTAAATCCATATCAAAATTTAGGAGTTTATTAGAAAAATATTCTGTATTCCTTGTGTAATACTTTTATAAAAAAAAAGTTATTTTTTTTAAGATTAGCGAAAATTATGAAAATGACCAAGAACCATAATGAAATAAGGTTTTTTTAAGTGTGTATTTTAATTTACGAATTTTTTCTTTAGAAAAATTTAAGTAAATTTGAGAAGTGTGCCAAGAAATCTAACGGCATTCTAAATATTTGTTTAGCTCGATCTATTTTAGGAGTTTGTTTTAGAAATTTAAAAAAGGCACAATTTTTTAAAAATTTGTCATTTAGATACATCCATGTTTAAAATAGGTATATAAAACTAAGCTATTTGAGCTATTAAAGCAAGCAAGAACGTGCAACGTAGTCATGGATTTTATTTTTAATGGCGAATAAATTAGTGAAATTAATTACCAAACTCTGTTCAATTAATTACAAACGAATTTGGTTGATTTCAAATAAAATTCGGTTTTATATCTCTATAAAATGTATTGCGTGCGTTCTGTTGTTAGTGCTTGCTTGACCATAGCATGAAAATGTAATCTATCAAGATTAAATGAGCTTTTGAAACTTTTACCGTGCCTAGTCAATTTTATTTAGTTTAAAATGGATTGCGGATATTGAGTGGTTGATGTTTATTTATTGTTTTTTTTTTCTTTTTTATTAACTTTTCTAATACCTTAGTTATAGGTACAGTTTGGTCTTAATGGCAGAAGCTTGATACTTTTTTTTAGAGGTATAGAACTTTTAAATGGAATAAAATACAGATGATTTTTTAAATTGACATGAAATTTAATTTAACCGAAAGATAATCTTTTGGCATTATAATTCAAATATGATTTCTGTCATATCAGTGCCACGGTTGGCTCGGGCGTAGTCTAATCTGGAGGTCCAATTTTCGATGACTTTTTCCAACATTTGTGGCCGTATATCGACAATAACGTGCGAATGTTGTCCTCCAAGTGGTCAATCGTTTTGGGCTTATCGGCGTAGACTAGCGACTTCACAAATCCCCACAGAAAATAGTCAAGCGGCGTTAAATCGCACGATCTTGGATACCAATTCACGGGTCCTTAACGTGAAACTATGTGGTTAAAAAACGTTTCCTTCAATAAATCAATTGTGGCACGAGCTGTGGGACATGTTGCGCCGTCTTGTTGAAACCACAGCTCCTGCACATCATGGTTGTTCAATTGATGAATGAAAAAGTCAATAATCATGGCTCTACAGCCAGCGGTCACCATTGACAGTAACGTTCTGGCCAGCATCGTTTTTATAGAAGTACGGACCAATTATTCCACCAAACCATAAAGCACACCAAACAGTCAGTTTTTGTGGATGTAAGGCTGTGTCAACATACACTTGAGGATTATCATGACTCCAGTTTTGCTTCTCCATTCAACCAAAAGTGAGCTTTTTGGCTATAAACACAATTCGCTCATGAAAATTGTGATCAACGGCAATCTTGTTTTGGGCCCATTTGGGCACAATTTGGAAGCGTTGTTCAGACGTCAGTCTATTTATGTTGAAATGCCAAACCAAACTTAAAATAAATCACTTGACAGCTGATAAAATGGCTGCCAGTTTAAATAGTGTTGCCAACAGTTCTATACCTCTAAAAAAACACCATGTCCTTAACAGTTTTCACAACTTTAAAGCTATAGTAGCATACTTAACGTATTTTCTTAATAAAATATTTTTGAAAACGCCAAAAAAAGTGACAGTTTGTGCAAAGACACTAAGAAAATATACGCCTTTTGACGTTTGTAAATATCAAAGTGGAATATAGAATTAGTATGATAAATTAATGGATAAAATAGGCATTTGCTGACTTTAATATACTAAAACTGGTTATAAATTTTGAAAATCTAACAGTTAGACTGGTACAAGCCAGCATTGCCGGAGGGTTATGTATATGTGCGAAAGTAGTACAGAATCCAAAAAGAGTAGTATTTTGAATGTGAAAGGACAAGTATGATATTAAGGTGTAAAGAGTAGTTAAATACTACCATAGTAGTAGGTACTTTCGGCAACACTGGTACGAATCCTTATTATAGAGGTGTAAGAATATATAGCTAAGGTGAATATTAGACATTGTCTTCCCTCGGGCATTGCCAACATCTCACTGCCGGCCGTGCTGGTACGACAAAGATTCGTTGAGATAAACATTATGCGCCTACAACTCCTATTACATGAAAAGAATCTGATTCAGCTTAAATTTCTGCTGGTAAAAGTAGTACTTAAAAGTGCTGGGTATACTTTACTCATGGTGAACTCTCACAAACGCCAAATGCGACTATCATTTTATTCGTTTCTTATCATATTACATACCTACCCTATTTAATGTCATTAAGCTGAAGTCTTCTCTAAATTTGAAATAAAAAACAACATTCGTTTATAATTATTGTTTTCTTCAACACTATTGCAACTCTTGGATGTCTATTTATATTCCTTTCACAAAAGGCATGTCTAATATGTGGCCTTGTGCGATAAGCATTAGAAAACAATGAAATTAGTATAAATTTGTATAATTTCCTCGGTAGTTGGGGGTAAGGTGCTTTATTTTAATTTCATTTATTATTGCCTCCACCTCCATCTCCATCTCATTAAACCAAAAAAAAAAAAAAAAACGGAAGAGATTAATCAGAATAAGAATAGAAAGCGACAGCTGGCAACGACGCGACGTGACGCAAGGTTCAACTTACCTCGATATAGTAGTTCTTTCAGAGCTATAATAGTTGCCCAAGCTGATGTTTGAAATCGTGCCATGGTCCCCGAATAGACATCTTGGCTCTAAACTAACTGCAATCTAAAATTTAATTCTCAGACAAGAATAAAGCTGCCTCTGGTAGTAGGTATATAGCTATAGAGAATGTAAAGATATTAGACTTTATCGGGGGTTAAATTCCAAATGCACCCCTTTTTCGATTTTAATATTTATTGCATTGGACTAGTTTCTATTTTCGGATAGATTGCCTCCAAAAGGAACGGCTCCGATTCCAATATACACAAATGAAACATTAAACTGTTATCGCTAAATATTGGTCGTGGGAGGATAGCATATAGCGAGCTCAATATATTAATGGGTTTTTGAGTATCTAAGGGAGACAAAATGCTATAGCTGATGGTGCATCGTATACACTGAAAAAATTTGTAATGATTTTAAATTTTTTCACAAACAGGAATAGCTTTTTTTAAAATTTTTTCACCTTCAACCATATTTTTTTTGGGGCTCCAATTTTGCAGTTGGAAAAAAGCCTCGTCCTAAATCTTGAAGTCACAATGTAAAAAAATTGATTGCAAAAATTTACTGCTTGTCTGAGTGTATGGTAAAGGGTTTTCCAATAAGAGGTGTTATTTTGAATAGCCCCCTATTTCGGTAGTTGTCACTTTTTAAGCTGTCATTTTTTGACATTTGAAAAGTAGAAACTACGCCATTAATAAAAATGGAACGATACACGCTTCAACAATGCACTGAAATTATTAAAATTCACTAGAAAAATGGTGAAAATTTGGCAGAGACGGTTCGTTAAACTAAAACATTTTTGGGTCGTCGTGAAGCACCTTGTCGGACCGCAATACAGAAATTGGTGGACAAATTCCAGCTGTTGGGACAAGTTAGTGATGTGAAGAATAAAACCCGTGCACGTCGCTCAAGAACAGCTGAGAATATTGCTGTTGTAGCCCAAAGTGTTGAAGAAAACCCAGGTTTGTCCATTCCTCGTCGTTCTTTGGAATTAGGCATTCCACAAACGTCATTACACCGTATTTTGCATAAAGACTTGGGTCTTAAGGCTTATAAAGTTCAGTTAACACAAGAACTCAAGCCGGCATCATCAACAACGTCGTGTCTTTGCTGATTGGGTCCTTGAAATGCATGAAAATGATCCGGAATTTCATCGAAAAATCATCTTGACTGATGAGGCCCATTTCCACCTCGGAGGCTACGTCAACAAGCAAAACTGTCGCATCTGGGGCTCGGAAAACCCAAGAGTTATTGTTGAAAAGCCTCTCCATCCTCAACGCGTGACCTTACTTTTTCGAAAATGAGGCTGGAGCAACAGTTACGGTCAATGGATTGCGCTATCGAGAGATGATTAATGATTTTTTATGGCCGGAATTGGATGGTATTGATCTGGACAACGTTTACTTTCAACAAGACGGCGCTACGTGCCACACAAGCAATGAAACCATCGATCTTTTACGGGAAAAGTTTCCGGACCGTGTTATCTCTCGAAGAGGTGATCACAATTGGCCAAGGAGATCTTGTGATTTAACACCTTGCGACTTCTTCCTTTGGGGCCACGTGAAAGATAAGGTCTACGCGTCGATTCAAGACCTCAAAGATGGAATTCGTGAGGCTATCGAGGACATAGGGCAGCCACTTTGAGATTTGGTTATGGAAAATTTCATGAAAAGGATATGGTCCTGTAAGCGTGGTCGTAGCGGCCATTTGGCTGATGTTGTGTTCCATTATTAACGGCATACCTTCCTCTTTATAATGAAATAAACATCCGATCATTTATCTCAAAAAATGCCATTTTTCTTTGAATATCAAAATAACACCTCTTATTGGAAAACCCTTTAGATATGCTTACTTCACAGACGATATACTAAATTGCAATGGAAGCAAAGATCGGCTAAAGAGAATCCGTTTCATTTGACCTTGGTTGGTCATAATCAAAAGCGTTCCAACCAACTTTTCAAAATTAAATCAAAATTTTTTCAAGTGTAGATATTATATTGGCCTTTTCCAAAAAAAAAGAACGAAAATGGAAGATAACGCCGTCGAGTTTAATTGGCTAAAATCTATGGATAAACAGTGAGATGATTATACGAATTTGGCTTTCATTGCTGATGGTATTTCTAATACGGAATACACATTCCATGTCATGAAATGCAGCCTATGGAAGAAGGGCAATCCAATCGCATTTTCTATAATAACTCCAAAAATCAAGAATTTTCTTTTTTTGGTGGTCTTTTTGTGATTTTAAATTTTAACCAAACCTCTTAGCCCCCGATTTAACCTAGATTATGGAGTCAAAAGCTTACAGATAAATATAGAGCAAAGATCTTCTTACATAAATTTATCCGAATCCAAAATGGAAGCTTCTTAATTAAATTCATGGTTTTTGTATTTATATGCTCGCTTGTACACCACATTTATGAATATGGTATGGAACAATGCCAACATCTTCCACTTAAAAGGGTCAAAATTTACTTCCATAAAATATTTTCTTTGCTCTTTGCCAGAGATATCTCTTGCCTTTGGTATATAATTGCATTGTAAGTAACATAAATTTCTATTTTATAATGTTCATCAGACACCTCTAGCTATACTCGTTCGTAGAAGTGTAAATGAAGAAAATTTGTGAAATATGAAATACAAGAAGTAGAAATAAAGTTTTTGAATTTAGTGTTGGTTTTACATTTTTTTTTCTAGGGCAATAAAGAAAATATTTTAGTATTGTTCCATGAAGTTGAAGTGGAGTGGAAGTTTTGATTTCTTGGCAGTTTGAAAACGAAATAAAGTCTTATTGGTCTGTAGAATAGTGAAGGTACATGCTATTGGTCATATAGTTGGTATTTTAGTTAGCAAAATAATGGCGTGGTAAATTTATTCACAATACACCTAAGTTTAATTGGTGAGGTGGGAGATAACAAACTTTCAAAATTCGGAAAAAGTTTCTAAAGATACCTATGAGTGAAACATGAACATTTCAAACACATTTTATCTCTCTGTCTGATGGGCTATCTCATTTTTATTATGAACTGGAAATTAGCTTCTTAGACCCAGTTTTTCAGGGGTGAGTAGAACCAGAGTTAACTAACTCTAGAAGTAAAATATCCCATAGTTAACTGAGGAAGCAGTTTTTCGGCGAAAAATGCATGCAGAAGGACTAAACAAACTTGGTGGATACAATATCTCAAAAAAATATAAAAAGCATCTGTTCAGTTAATCCTGAGTTAAATTACCAAATTTTATGAGTTCAACTTTAGTCCCGCACTGAAAAATTAGACGTGTTTAATATCCGTATGGATTTTCGTACAGAGTAAAAGTAAAGGGTGATTTTTTAGCTGGTTTGGTTTTGGCAACACTGGTTTTGACAGCTGACGTGTGTTTAGTACCTTGTGTCACTGTCAAACAGCTTCAGTTTGGTTTGCAATTTAACCATGGATCGTCTTACAAATGAACAACGCTTGCAAATTATTGAATTTTACTATCAAAATTCGTGCTCGGTTCGAAATGTTCATCGCGCGCTGCTTCCATTTTATGATCGGCATTCTCGACCTTCTGAGCAGTCTATTCGGAAGATTGTGACCAAATTTCGCACCAAATTTACTTTGTTGGACATTAAACCACCAACACGTTTACTTACTGTGCGTAGTGAAGAAAATATTGCGGCCGTATCAGCTAGTGTGACAGAAGACCGCGAAATGTCGATTCGGCGCCGTTCCCAGCAGTTAGGCCTTTGTTACAGCACTACGTGGAAAATTTTGCGGAAGGATTTGGGCGTAAAGCCTTTTAAGATACAGCTGGTGCAAGAACTAAAGCCAGCCGACCTACCACAACGCCGAATTTTTGGTGAATGGGCTCTTGGAAAGCTGGCCGAGGATCCGCTTTTTTATCGAAAAATTGTGTTCAGCGATGAGGCTCATTTTTGGTTGAATGGGTACGTAAATAAGCAAAATTGCCGCATTTAGAGTGAAGATCAGCCAGAAGCATTGCAACAGCTACCAATGCATCCCGAAAAAGCCACTGTTTGGTGCGGTTTATGGGCCGGCGGCATTATTGGGCCTATTTCTTCAAAGATGATGCGAATCGCAGCGTTACTGTCAATGGTGAACGCTACCGAGCGATGATAACAAACTTTTTTTTGCCCGAAATGGAAGTTCTTGACTTGCATGATATGTGGTTTCAACAAGACGGTGCCACATGCCACACAGCACGCGAAACAATGGCGCAATTGCGAGGCGAGTTTGGTGAACAGTTAATTTCACGTTTCGGGCCGGTCAATTGGCCGCCTAGATCATGCGATTTGACACCATTAGATTATTTTGTGTGGGGGTATGTCAAGGCTAATGTCTATAGGGATAAGCCCGCTTCGATTGACGCACTGGAAGCCAACATCCATGCATTCATTCGTGAGATACCGGCCGATATGTGTGAAAGAGTATGCCAAAATTGGACTCAGCGGATGGGCTACCTGAGACGCAGCCGCGGTCAACATTTGCATGAAATTATCTTTAAACATTAAATTGCAAGGTTCAAACTATCGATTCAAATAAATATTTCATTCATTTTTTCGAATTTTTTGTGTTTTTTTTTTTAAAAAAAGTTCTAAACCTCTTAAAAAATCACCCATTATAAATAGTAGCTAACTTCTAAAAATTATCTATTCCTAAAGACATCCTCTGAGCTTTCAAACAAAAAAAGAATTTTTAAGATAGTGTTGCGGTAAAATTTTGCCGTAACAAGAATTGTTCTTTCGCTTCCCCATCCTAGGTTCCTTTTTTCCCAACTTTCTTTAACAGGGGTTTCTTTTTCAACTTACTGAGAGAAAGAAGGGCAGCAATGGTCCATCAGCCATTGGTTCACTCTGTCAGTATCTTGAAGAAACAATAATTTAGTTGTCACACTTGACAGTTCCGGTGGGTAGTTGGCCCACTCATCATTAAATTGACAGACGGACGGTCTGGCCATAATAAATCTTAAATAAAGCACGGGCGACACTTGGTCGCCGATTGCTGAAGTCACTCTTTGTGAGAATGGCTGCAGGCCCAACGTAAAACTGTTGCTTTAATTTATACTTACAATTGTAAAAGATGGAACGTTAACTGCAGGACCCCATTCCCCCAAATCTGCGCAAGACCCCAACGAAGTAGGTTAAATTCGCGTTGTGGAAATTTTCTGAGAAACTCCTTTCTAACTTTCGAAAAATTGATTTAACTCATTCCAACTTTTCACAATTTTATTTTGTCTTAGTATTGCAGGGGGAAATTGCAAGTGTGAACAATTAGGTTTTTTTTCGGTTTTAAAAGTTTTCTTTTTCATATTGAATTGGGGAAATTAGGTGGCTGAATGCGCTCATTGGATTGCTTACCACTGGAAGTCATGTCAGAGGTCGGCGAATTCAATGATGATGACGATGCATGAAGCTGGGGTGTGAAGGTGCGAGTAGGAAAGGCTGCTGGGTTTCAACTGCGTTAGCGCGCTCACGCAAATATGCGTAGTGTTGCCGAATGATGACGCGATCGAAATCCCGGGCCACTGATTGGCCGAAAGCACGGGGGTTCGAAAACCATCCAGGCATGGTGAAAGCCTGAAAGGTCACTTCTTGGCAATCTAGAAAGCGATATAGAGATAAAATTAATTTGGAGAAAAAGAAAATTTTGGAAAATTTGAAAGAGATTTAATTTATCGATTTGAGTTTTAAATTAAGAAAATTGAAAACAGGAGCTTGAAGGAAAATTGTGAAAAATTGGAGGAAAATTGTGGAAGGGATTTCATGAAATTATCACGAGGAAATTATAAATATCTACTATAGAAAGGAGGAAAATTGGCAGTAAAATTCCACATAAGTATAGTGATTATTGAATTGATTGAATAGTGTTCTTTTTTTTTTCTAATCGTTTGTTGTGTGAGCTTTAATCCTCACATAAATTCCGTTTGGGTTTTGCTTTGCGTTTTATTCCGGAAAATTACGGAACTCGTGAGCCGTTTCAAAATCGCTATATTCTTTCGGGATCGAGTGTTAACGGTCCACCTTATAATCTTAACTTTTCTTTGTTCGCGTTGTTTCAAAAGATCTTGGGTTTTACTCCTACTCGTTAGGTTTCCCAAGCACCTTAAATTTTCATTAAAAATAATTTCATTTTTCAAATATAATTTCTTCGTCTTTTTTTTATTCTAAAATAATTTCACCATCGGTTCCGCTCCGAAGGTTTGTGATTTCCTTTTTTACAAAAAAAAAAATCACTGGCGCCCTTTTTTTTTTTTTCAGCTACGTCCCTGTGTCAACACAGTTAGTAGTTTTAATTAATCACAATCATCTTTTTTTTTTCAATCATAATCAATAAAAGTATAAAAACCCGAACCCACCCCTTACTGAGCATAGTTGTGGTGGCAGCACTTTTTATCGCTGCATGTTACACTTCGAATTCGAATTCGGAATTCTTTGATTGTTATTCGTTAACTTCCTTGTGAATACTTCCTTGTAAGTTGCGTTTTCTAATTGTCGTCGGTCGTGGTTAAACTCGTTGTCGATCGTTTTAATTAAATTAATAATTGTTTCTGATTCGGTTCGTCGGGAAAAAGTGTAAAAATCGGACCGTGTTTTCTGAAATTTATGCGAAAATCTATGTGCTGCTACAATTTGTTGGCAAACTGCTAGACCAAACACACACAGGAACACACTCTCTCTTCCACTTAAGATTTCCTGACATTTTGAGTTCAATAGGGGTGGGGGTTTTGGAGTCCATTGAACACATATACAAACATACTATATACCTATATAATATAGATTGTATATATTGTAGAATTATATATTTTTATTATATAGGTTTTTAGTTCCCATAAACCATAAAATTGGTCAATTTTTGTTTACTAAATATTGGAAAAAAGTGAAAATTTTTACAAATTTTGTTGCGGACTTACGGCATCAAAATAAGATAAACAAAATTAATTAAAACCAGGCATTAAAAAGTTTGAAATTTTTGTTCCAACTCAATCCTTCGTCATTTGAGATATTTCACAAATTTCTGCTGCACAGAATTACTTAAAGAAGGATTTAAGAATCCTAAAGCGTTTCCTGCATTCTTCTTTAAAACGGATTTAAGTTCATATTCAGGTGCAATTAATGATACCATTTTAAGAAGACTTAAAGAAGTATTAAAGAATCACAAAAATGGCGATTTAATTCCTTTAAAAAAAAAAAAAAACAATTTTAGAAGGATTAAAGAAGTAGTAAAGAAATAAAAAAAAAAAACAGAGATTTAAGAAATGCTAATTGAAGAAGTATTAAAGAATGCTTTAAGTAGAAGTTACAATACCAATTTAAGTTCTTGAAGAAAATCTAATAATGAAGAAAAAAAGATTAAATAAAGAAGCCATAAATTGGAATACGAATTTAAGATTGTAAATATAAAGTATGAATCAAGAAATGTCATACCGAAATTAATTATACTAATTTGTGCTACTTGTGATGCATACCCTTTTGTAAAAAAAATATTTTTACTGTAAACGAAACCGTGAACAAAATACTAAAGGCGCAATATGAAAAAAACAGCGAAGGGAAATAATTCCATGGGAATCTGCTTGAAAATTTATTCTACTTTTGTTTCCCATCTAAATGTTATCGATTCTTTGAAACTAAAAATTCCATGTTTTAGATATTTTAGTTGTTATTTAATCAAAAGGTAACTTTGGATGTTCTCTAAACGGCTAAATTGCTATGTAGTAAACTGATGTGTCTGACGTGATTTCTTGGACAACTTTTACCAATGATTTTGAGCAAAATCGGTTAGGTAAGGAGTCCAAAACATATACTTACAAACATAGGAATAATTATTTGAGAGGCGTACCCAGGACGGTGGAGGGTAGGCATTCCTAAAGGCGATATTACACTGTCATATATACATATGTGTCCCATTATGCCATATAATACACTTATATGACACTTTTGAGACATATTTATTTGGCAAACTTGCCATATTTATATGATAATGTAATACTGCCTTAAGAGGCATTGATCAGGCAAAAGTCCCGAAAAGATTTTACACATTTTATTTTTCCGATAAACGGAATGAAATCTCACCACCTGAATACACTTGGCACAAGGCAAAATTCATAAAAACGCTAGAATTCAATCATTATAAATAAAACCAGTGTTACGAGATCGATAAATAATACATACAAGCGATCAAATTGTGTCACCTTTTTATAAAAAAAGGCTTTCATTTTTGTGCTACTTTCAGTGACAATACCTTGCAAAAAAATAATATCCACCAACATTGAGACTGAAATCCTTTCCCCCCTCTCAAAAAATATACTGCGTACGCCACTGATTGATTTCTATAAATTCCTGATGAAGATTTGAAGTTTCACTCAATAAACTTCAGCGTGCAACAAGGCTCCATTTTGACTCCAATTCTTCTTCTCATATTTTTTGTGAACTTTTTTCTCAAACTTCTTATCTATTTTTTAACCGTTTATGAAGGATGATGAACTTGAACGGGTATAGTACTAATTTATAAGACAAACAGGCTACTATACCTACTATATATAATGTGTACAAGATATAAAAAGAAAGTTTGAAAAATATTTTTACATTTTTATTTGACAACTTTACTATGATGAACATAGAAAAACACATTCCTTAAATTTTGTTCTGAAATTGCATTCATAAAAGTGTTTGTGTTTTGCGATGTGTTCCACTAGCTACTTCTTGTTAAACGATAACGTATAAACAGCACATCAACAAAAAAACATCCAACTTCCATAGAATATCTCAAGTAGTGCCACTGACCTACTTTCAAAAGTTTGCTCTTCAAAAGAAGTTGCGCTGCTGGCATTTTTTTTCTTTTTTTTTTCCTTAAAGTGTAAAATAACAGAAAAGTATAGTGCCATCATTATTTTAACACTGAAAAAATGTTATCTTCTATAATAGTGACACTTTGTGAAGTTTAAAAGTTTTTCGTCTCTGGAACAAAACTTTTCAAATAAGTAATAGCGCTATTTTGCCGAAAACGGAACGAACACAAATATGTAACTCATAAGTTTAATAATGTTTTTGTTATTCGAAAACGAAATCATTGAACAGGCGATAATTTGGTTTTGAAAACAAAAGGACCATGTTGGTGTGTTTGTAATTTAATTGGTTCGAATTTAAATCGTATGTTATGTGAGTATTGGAGCGAAAAACTTTCGAAGGGTTTTTAATTTCTCAATGACTTATGAGAGCTTAGACGATGCGAATAGGTATACTCGTAAAGGAGTCAGGTTTGAAGAATGTCAATATATTTACATCAGAAATTTTCATCCAATTTTTTTATTTGTAGAGCAAGTTTTGTCTTCGGAGAAAAATGGAGTTATTGATTCAAGTCAAAATGATGTGATTTAAATCATGACTTGAACACAAAGAAGTTCGGTCCTTTGATTTCGTGTGTGTCTATCTAATCTAAACCTGCTAAGGCAATTATTTTCAAACTAGGTGCATGCTTTGAGGTTGTATGTGATTTTAACATACTAGCATATTGAATTTTGTTTGCCTGTAGTAATAATAAAGGGTATTCCAATAAGAGGTGTTATTTTGATATTCAAAGAAAATGTCATTTTTTGAGATAAATGATCGGATGTTTATTTCATTATAAAGAGGAAGGTATGCCGTTAATAATAGAACACAACATCAGCCAAATGGCCGCCACGACCACGCTTACAGGACCATATCCTTTTCATGAAATTTTCCATAACCAAATCGCAAAGTGGCTGCCCTATGTCCTCGATAGCCTCACGAATTCCATTTTTGAGGTCTTGAATCGACGCTGGGCTGTTGGCGTAGACCTTATCTTTCACGTGGCCCCAAAGGAAGAAGTCCCAAGGTGTTAAATCACAAGATTGTGATCACCTCTTCGAGAGATAACACGGTCCGGAAACTTTTCCCGTAAAAGATCGATGGTTTCATTGCTTGTGTGGCACGTAGCGCCGTCTTGTTGAAAGTAAACGTTGTCCAGATCAATACCATCTAATTCCGGCCATAAAAAATCATTAATCATCTCTCGATAGCGCAATCCATTGACCGTAACTGTTGCTCCAGCCTCATTTTCGAAAAAGTAAGGTCCGATGACCCCGCCGGACCATAAACCGCACCAAACAGTCACGCATTGAGGATGGAGAGGCTTTTCAACAATAACTCTTGGGTTTTCCGAGCCCCAGATGCGACAGTTTTGCTTGTTGACGCAGCCTCCGAGGTGGAAATGGGCCTCATCAGTCAAGATGATTTTTCGATGAAATTCCGGATCATTTTCATGCATTTCAAGGACCCAATCAGCAAAGACACGACGTTGTTGATGATCAGCCGGCTTGAGTTCTTGTGTTAACTGAACTTTATAAGCCTTAAGACCCAAGTCTTTATGCAAAATACGGTGTAATGACGTTTGTGGAATGCCTAATTCCAAAGAACGACGAGGAATGGACAAACCTGGGTTTTCTTCAACACTTTGGGCTACAACAGCAATATTCTCAGTTGTTCTTGAGCGACGTGCACGGGTTTTATTCTTCACATCACTAACTTGTCCCAACAGCTCGAATTTGTCCACCAATTTCTGTATTGCGGTCCGACAAGGTGATTCACGACGACCCAAAAATGTTTTAGTTTTACGAACCGTCTCTGCCAAATTTTCACCATTTTTATAGTGAATTTTAATAATTTCAAAGCGTTGTTGAAGCGTATATCGTTCCATTTTTATTAATGGCGTAGTTTCTACTTGTCAAATGTCAAAAAATGACAGCTTCAAAAGTGACAGCTACCGAAATAGCGGGCTATTCAAAATAACACCTCTTATTTGAAAACCCTTTATAAGTATATGTAAATTATTTGCCTAAATATGTATGTAACTGATTTTTTTAAAAAGGTTTTCTACGTTATATTGATTTAATGGTTTAACTCTTGCCAAAAGCCAAGTGCCCTTTGCTAGTTCTAGTGCTTTAAGGACAAGAAGAGTGTTTAGTTTAAGTTTGGAATATATTGTTAAACGACCCAACTTCATAATTTTTTTTCTAAGAAATTCTCAACAACATAGTTAAAAAATAATAAAATAAAAATTATTGAATGACTTTTTGTTAAAAACCGATGAAATTTAAAAAAAAAAAAATTAATTTTATACAAAAAAATAAATTGACAAAAATATTGTAAGCAATATGTTATTGTGGTGAATGGGTAGTAAGAAAAAGAACAGAGACGTAAAAAAAGTGAGCCCAATGTGAACACCGTCTTTGAAGAATAAAATTTCTCAAAAAGTATTTGTACGAAGATCAAGTAAAACTTTTAGTCATTGCCTTGAAAATTTACGAAAAGTACCTACTTCCTTCCTCATTTATAAAGCGTGTCGTTTTTAGACGTGTGGAATAAAACGCATATAATTTAATGTTATGGCCAAAAATTTAGATTTATTATAAAGATAAAAGTTTGCCATTATGTTTTAAAAAAGATTTCGGGCAAATGGCCACCGCGGCTGGCTCGAATAAATTCCAGCCAAGAGACCCAGGTTTCGACAGCTCCAATTGTTTCGCGCGATGGCGGATGGACTCATTCGGGGCTTTTTCGATCCTCTGCTCCACAGCACCAATAGCGTCTTTGGTGCGCACTGTACGGCGGCGTCTCAGAGGATGCGCATTATCCACTAGAGTAAACGTGGTGCGAAACCGATCCATAGTTGCTCGAATTACCGACTCTGCTGGGTGATTATGTCGACCGAATATTGGACGCGCGAACCGAACCATTATTTTGGTAATAAATTTTCACCATTTGCAAACGTTGTTCAGGAGTAAGTCTCTATTAATTATAAAATGGCAAACCAAATTGAGCATAAATCAAGTGACACCTGTCAAAAAGACCAACTGTGAAAATAGTATTGCCAGATTGAAAACCACACGTCTTAAAAAACCACCCTTTTGTATTAGTAACTAGATATTAATTACAAGTGAACATTGTTTTCGTATAGTTTTTAAATTTTCTCAAAAACTAAATTCAACTAAAAAATATTAATAAGAGCATTAAATATTAAAAACAAAAGTAAATAGGCCTATTCAGCGAGATCTTTTATTCTGTTATTCTGCTATTCTGTTATAAATGTCCATACAAAATTTTGAGCTGTCATGAAATCTTTTATGAATTTTAATTTTGGTATTCGGCATGCCCAACTCTGAACTGTCAAGAGTTTGAACTCAAAAAAAATTCTTTTACGAATTGCAGTTTTATCTTGTCTTTTTCGTCCAATCAACCTCTTTGCGTCGAACACTGTGTTTTTTTGATTCATGGCAACTTGGTTCTCTTGGCGGCATCACCGATGAGTCGCTTTGAATCTATGAACGCCACATACATAGCTGGGATTCTAATTTAAAAATTATCAATTTTCATTTATTAGGCAACAAGTCAGGTATCATTGTTTTTATTTAAAACATGTATTGTAAGTATTGCCGTTATTTTTAAAACTTTTTATTTTAATTTTAAGGCATATTTTAGAAAATTGCCCCTCCCGCCTTAACGGAGAGCGATAGACCCCCCCCTCCCATAGTAAAAAATGCTTGTATTTTATACCCTTCTACAAAAATCCGTTATTATTTTGCGGCTCCCTAGTTATCCTCTTCCCGTTCTGTTTACTTTATGTTTACAACAGATTTCGTTTTCGAAGTTTCAGAACATAATTTAATAAAGGATCGAACTCTTGAATACCAATTATAAGAGATCTTTCACGGTGAAAATCGTTCATGATTCATAACAGAAAATTCATTGTAGAATAACAGATGTCGCAGAATAGGCCCAAATATCTAATTAATAACGTAAAACTTGAATAAAACTCATGTTTAAAATTAAAAAAAAAGAAGTCTTATAAAACATAAGCGACTTGATTTAGAAAGAAAATTGAAGAATGGTTTTTAAAAAAATTAGAACATGATACTGTTAGTGTTGCCGTTGTTTTTAATTAATTACTTTTCTATTTTAAGTAATTTTTTTTAAATAACTCAGCCATAATTCCCGTCTAAACGGATGAAAATAGACACACCTCCAATACGATTTTTGTCTTGTTTGAACCCAACCTTATATGCATTTTGATTGAACTAGTGTAAATCACCTTGTAAAACACTGATTTGATTTAGTTTTTTTTTTTAATAAAATCTTAATATCTATATAAAACGAAGTCGTTTTAGTTACAACACTCATAACTCAAGAACAGCTAGACCGATTTTCATGATCTTTGATTTGTTGGTTTCGTCTCTACTCCGAATAGCAGAATAACTATACAAATATTTGAAAAATTCACTTTGTAGGGTGAAATGGGATACAATGAAAAAGACGTATGCGATTAAAAAAACTCAATTTGCGTTTCAAAGGTTATTCTTAGGAAATGGCTTCAGGGGTATTTTTTTTTAATTTTCAATTTGTAGGGTGAAATGAGGTAAAAATAAAAAAAATAGTCCGATTTAAGAAATTCTTTTAGAGTTTGAAAGGTTATTTTAAAAAAATGCTATTTATAGAGTAAAATATGGGGTAAAAATAAAATGGTGGTTTTCGAATACAAAAATTGTTTCTGTATTGGGAAAGCAATAAATGTTGGACTAAATTACTTTGCGGGACAGTATATATTGACGGCACACTTGCGGGACAAATGTCATTTTGCGGGACAGTCCCGCACCTGGCGGGACGTCTGGCATCCTACTCCGCCCCGAATAGCTATTAAAATAAAAAAATCCACTTTGTAGGGTAAAATGGAAAAGACGTATTCGATTAAAAAAAATTCTACCTGCTTTTGAAAGGTTATTCTTAGAAAATTGCTTCACGTATTATTTTATTTTTAAATTGCAATTTGAAGAATGAAATGGGGTAAAAATAAAAAAATTGTTCGATTAAAGAAAGTACGATTTTTACCATTCATAACGTGAAGTGGGTCAAAAATCTGTATGTAGTATTCAACTACAAAAAGTAGCTTAAATATTTATCTATATTTTCATTTGTAATTTGGATGCCAAGCTTAAGTTTGTCTACCCGTGCAAAGCCGGGCGGGTCAGCTAGTTTAAGATAGAAGCATTGAATGAATAAAAATATAAAAATTAATTTTGGACAAGTTCGCTTGTGTCCGCCCCATCAGCAAATCAATTTGTTTTGTTAATTATTTTTAAAATTGCTTTTTTGTCATCAATCACGTGGAAGTGAATGCGTGTGATGGGCTGGGCTGGGCATTTCCAAAAATTCTGTTTTCAATTATTCAGTTTTTCCTTTTAATTACCTAGCTACATATTTCCTTTATTCATCTGAAATTATGAAAAGGAGGGCGTTCTTTATTTCTGATTATAAATTAAATTTCTTTTCAACACAATCTTTAAACAAAAGAACAAAACAAAATGCCAATGAATTGTATATTTTTCCTCTTGAAGTTCGAAATATAAAAAAATTTAAATTGTAGCAGATTCTTTTGATTTTCTGTAGATATTAGTTTTTTTGGTCAACACAAGTACAATAATGTTTTGAATTTTAAAACCATAGATACACCATATAAAGATGACAATCTCGGCTGTCATCCGAGTTTGCCTACAAGCTAAATCAGGGGAAATTAAGGAGAAACACGCACACATATGCACTTGGCGTCCATTCACCATGATTTATTTGCACACATATGCACTTGGCGTCCATTTACCACGAAAATGCCGGTTATTTTAAAAATGCCACGAGTATGTTCAAAAAGTATAGTAAATGGAGCAACGAGTTATTAAGTGCTTACCTGCCCTTAAATGATACATTCCTCATACTAATTGAACTTAGATTTATAAATTGGTCTGCATAGGTAAGGAAGAGTCAGCACAAAGTTGAAATTATAACAAAATAAATAAGAAAAGAATTTTTTATTTCTTATTTCCATTACGTATTTCAGAAAGAGTTTTTACAAAACATTCTAAAATGTTCAAGTGCAATTAATTAAAACGCGGATAGCAGGAATGAAATTTGTTTCAGCTTATTTGGTGTTGAATTCAAGGGAAAATAAAAACACAAATAATACTTTATTAAAATATTACGTTATTAAAAATAAATTACGGTTGTCAAAGAAGAAGAAAATAAATAGTTATTTTACTTCGAGGTGATAAAATCTCTCACCTTCACTTTCAAAGTGATGAAAGAAAATTTGTGAGTGGTCAGGATAACAAAACTGTCTAATTTTATTAAATTTGTGAACATAATATTTTCACATGAAACTGGGTGGACGATTTTGAAAAACTGTAAAAAATGTAATTAATAAATACTTCCTAAACAAAATTGTACATTAGCCGTGTTTTTTGCAAGCCCGGAGAGATTTGGTTGAAAAAAACGACATCGGGGATTAGCGACGCCATTACAGAAACAAAATGGAGTTTCCATACAAACTATCGATAACAAGTATGCAATTCACGCCGGTAACACAGTTTTTCTCCGTGCTTAAGTTAAGTCATATTTATTTATTTATAATTTTTTTTTGTCAAATTTATGGCATCTGAAGCACTCACGAAGAAAAACGTGAAAGAATAAGCTGTCGTAAAATTCTTTTCGCATGTGCGAACGAAAACTTCGGTTTTTTGTGTTACATGAAGCAAATCGTTCGCACGCGCGAAAACGGTTGTTCGCTTTTGCCTTACAGAATGTCACCCCAGATAAATCGATACAGGGAAATGTCAAAATCTAATTCACACACCACCTAAATATTAAAAGTTTTACTCATCAAATAAATTGGGGCGTATTTCATAGTCGTTTGCTAAGCTCTTTTAGCATAAAATTCTTCAAAGTTCGTATACAATAAAACAAAACAGTACAAATTCGCAGTTTTGAAAAATTGGCAAACGGACATATTTTTTCGTCAAATCGGGTAAAAAAAACTACTGAAAAACAAAAACAAAAAGTGCAACATCACCTTCAGTAAGAATATTTCAAACACATCCCTAATATAAACAACAATTAATTTTTCCGAGGTGAATTCTATAAACGTCATTTGTCATTTTGACGAGTGTAAATTTTAATGCGTGCTAGTAAGAAGTGCCACATTAAATTTAAAAACAAAAAATTTGTCCATTATTTTTGGCCCATCGATAAAAACGCAAAATAAAACACTCGAAATAGCAGTCAAAGATATGAAACATCAATGCAGGATCGTTGAGCTTTTGCTGAAGCAGGTAAGAATGCAAATGCATTTAGAATCCAAAACACAAATCTAATCTTTTTGACATGTTTTTCAGAATGACTACTTTTTTGAGGACGGTGAACTACCTGAGATTGAAGCGAACGTAGCCAGTATAACGTGCTCGTCGATGTCATCATCACATCAAGATCAGACAAGCCTCCTGCTAGATAATGTTTCTAAAATTGAACGCATCAACTACCGAGAAGCGCTAACTTCTCGGCTTATTCCTCATCGTCGCCGAATGCATTCAAAACGAAGTAAACAATGAGTCCCCCGAACGAACATCATCACAACGAAATGACAAATTTTAAGGCTGTGCGTGATTTTCCCAAAAACATTCGATTTTCGTTTGTAAATGAAGCAGCGTGTTCGGATGACTGAAGGTTCCACCACCAGTGACCCCTAAGAAGCTTTGATCAACTCTCTGCCGTCGTTTTTTCTCGAGCGCTACAAGAAACGACGTGATCACCGGCTCTTTCGTTCTGCCTCCTTCAATTGCGAAAACTAATCGAGGAGGATTTGGTACGAAACAAAAGGCAAAACAAAACTATACCCAAGAAAACGATTGTCATGACATAAACCGATTATGATTTACGAGAATGGATGCCTGAAAATAATAATATTCCAAAATTAAACGAAATAAAATTTCTATAAAGCCTAGAACTTTATTTCACACCTAATTGGTGAATTAACACTTCAAAAAGCCTAATTGCAAAGTTTTTAAAAATGCTGTGGAGGCTTCGATGCCACGATAATGCAGCATTTGGCATTTGTGGTGGGGATCCATAATATGAATTTGTTTTGTTTTTATGTGTAATTAATGTTAATCATTTTTCTTTGTTTGGTATGTGAATGTAATAAACTATTGTGCTGCAAGCGCTCGGTTGGAATAGTTTTTTTGTTTTGTTTTTTTGTCTATATGAGTTCTTTAATCTACATCCTCCATGTGGGAAGCATCTTCAGAATCCTCCACAAGTGGTGGTGCGTCACCTGCTGTGGCGGCAGCAGTTGGTTTTTGGTTATTCTGTGGCCATTGCTTCATCATCAACGATGCCAAGACCCAATTGAATCATGTGGTAGATTCTTGAAGCGTGAACTTGTGGGCTGTTCAATGAGAAACCAGATGAGAGAAGGGATGTCTCGAAGAGTAGTATGACCAAGTCCTTGACGGTTTTGTCAAACCTGCCTTGGTCACTGAAAGCAATTGTTTGCCTTTTTATTCCTTCAAATGTTGGATAACGTACTCATCGATTGCTTCAGTCATGTAGACGACCTCGAATCCGCGTTTCTTGACACGTTCAACAAATGCAGAATTGCTGACTTGGTCTTGTGATTCACCACTGATAAAGTAAATGTGCTCCGGGTTCTCCTTCATGCGACTAAAGTAGTCGGCCAAAGAGCAAGATTCCTCGCCCGAAGCTGAAGTTTGATAACGCAACAAATCAGAAAGCTCAGCTCGGTTGTTGTTGTCTTCGTGGACGCCCAATTTCAAATTCTTGTTCTTCTTGTCTTCGGTGAGTTCCTCAAATAATTCCATGCACTTTTTGACCAAGTTTTTGCGGATAACCTTAAGAACCTTGTCCTGTTGGAGCATTTCACGAGAAATGTTGAGTGGCAAATCCTCTCAGTCGACAACAGCTTTCATGAAGTTCAAGTAAGATGGAATTAGATCCTCACAGTTGTCCATGATGAACACACGACGCACATACAACTTGATGTTGTTCTTCTTCTTTTGGTTGTCGAAGAGATTGAAGGGCACTCGACGTGACACATAGAGAAGAGCACGGAGTTCCAAGTGACCTGGAAAGATATGAAAATTAACAAATTGAGCCCAAAAGAATTTAAAAAGTAAAATTATAGCTTTAAGTTATGTTTGGTTTACCTATTTTTCACCACAGGAGTTTGAAAAAAAAGTCGAACTGTCAAAACAAAACAAACTCACCCGGTTAAATTGTTGTTGGATTTCACATCTATTCATGGACACAAACTTAAATTACAAATACAACAATGTAAACAAATGGGTGTTGGAGGGTGAAACGTACGAAAGATTGTCATCTTTATATGGTGTATCTATGTTTAAAACGATTTATTGCTCCCTTTCCTTCAATAAACAGGGGTTGAAAGCTCAAAACCGTTAAAATATACTCTTGCTACTAATTAGTTGATAACATTATCTTTAAACGAAGGATACTCAGACTTACAGAGAAAAAGAAAAATTAAAAGAGCAAACAAATCCTTTACTTTGGATTGTGACCTGTTCACTATGTCACTATTGTAAAGTGTATTTTTTTTTCTTCTTCTTCCGATTAAGGTCTAGATAACAACATGGTGTCTCATTTCAAATGGACAAGAAAGAAACTCTACTACAATATTGTAAGAAAGCTGTTAGGAGTGAATGAGATATATGCTATTGCTCCAAAGAACGACAACGACTGCGACAATGTCGATTAAGTTGGCAGCAGACATTTTTTTTTTTTTGTTTAAAGCAGGAACCATTTTTCTAAGTTAAGAATGTAATTACTAAACTTGATGTTGTTTATTTTTAAAAGTCACTCTAGTAATTGAAGCACGTTCGTGTACGTGTTGTTTTTGTGCTGTAAATACACATACATAAATGTTTGCTATTTTGCTCTTTTTATTGACAATTGTGGTAAAATGGCTTGGAAAAATGCTGTTGGACATGTTTTTTGCGATATCCATATGTAACATATGTTAGGAAATGTGTAAAAAGAAATCTATAGACAAGAGGAATTTTGTGAAAGAAATTCCATTAGCTATTTATAAAAAGTGCTTATAGTTATGTGAATTTGAAAGAATTAGGGATGAGTTAAACTAACACTAAGCTGAAGTGTTCTTTGGAGTTAGGTTATTCTTATTATATTTGAAATGTTATAGAGTGATTTCGTGATAATTATACTCGTATAAGCATCACGTTTAAAGAATTAACTCGTCATTATGGTGAATGAATAAACTTACTTAGACTAAGCACCACACAAAAAGGAGTGTTGGGATCGGGAGGGCTCGGTTGAAGTAGCGCCCCGAATATACCAGAATAACTATTAGAATATCGGAAAAAATCAATTTGTAGGATGAAATTGGGGTAAACTGAAAAAGACGTATCAGATTGAAAAAAAAACTCTGCCTTCGTTTAGAAAGTTTTTCTTAGGACACGGCTTCAAAGACTTTTTTTTTAATTTTGCTTTTTTTAGGGTGAAATGAGGTAAAAATATAAATGTCCAATTTAAGAAGTTCTTTTTGTGTTTCAAAGGTTATTTTGGGTGGATGGCCTTGGTAGAATTATTTTTCTAAACTTTGGTATTTATAGTGTAAAAGGGAGTTAAAACGAAAAGTGGTATCCGACTTCAAAAATTACAAAAAAAAATGCTACTTGTAGTCATTGTAAGTCAAAAATTAAACAGTGGTTTTCGAATACAAAAACAATTCTTTCTGTGTTGGGAAAGCAATAGAGGTTGGACTTAGAGGATTATATTTTTACAAATTTAGCCTCTCATAACGTGAAGTTAGTTAGAACAAATTACAAAAACTAGTTTTAATATTTATTCATATTTTCGTTTGTAATATTTATGTGAAGCTTAGGTTTGTCTACCCGTGTGCGAAGCCGGGCGGGCTAACTAGTATAACTATTATTATCAATAATTATTCCTATTTCGTGACCTTTATTAAGATATTAATATAGTTATCTTAAGCGGGCTTTAGGCCTTTCTTGATAAAAATAATAATTTTGAAAAAATCATCTAAACAAACAATAATTTTATTTTAAATATATTTTTTAGGATAATAATAATAATTTAAATAAAAGGTGTTTTTTTAAGAGGCATACAATTTTAAGTTGGCAACACTATTTTAAGTGGCGGCCATTTTCTCAGCTGACAAGTGATTTATTATTAGTTTGGTTTGGCATTTCAACATGAATAGACTGACGCCTGAACAATGATTCCAAATTGTGCCCAAATGGGCCCAAAACAAGATTGCCGTTGATCCCAATTTTCATAAGCGAATTTCGTTTAGCGATGAAGCTCACTTTTGGTTGAATGGATACGTCAATAAACAAAACTGCCGTATTTGGAGTGATGATAATCCTCAAGTGCATGTTGAGACACCGTTACATCCACAAAAACTGACTGTTTGGTGTGCTTTATGGTTTGTTGGAATAATTGGTCCGTACTTCTTTAAAAACGTAGCTGGCCAGAACGTTACAGTCAATGGTGATTACTGACTTCTTCGTTCATCAATTGAACAACCATGATGTGCAGGAGCTGTTCTTTCAAAAAGACGGAGCAACATGTCACACAGCTCGTGCCACAATTGATTTATTGAAGGAAGCGTTTGGTAACCGCAAAGTTTCACAGTAAATTTCATGTCAATTTAAAAAAAATCATCTTTGTTTTATTCCATTTCAAAGTTCTATACCTCTAAAAAAAACACAATTTACCTACAAACAAATTCTTGAAGGGGCAAAGAGAGGCAGGTCGGTTAATGGCTACATGCTAACTAATGGAGGAGGTTTTTTTTTTTACAATTTATGGTAAGGTGGTATGATATTTGCAGCTCTTTTATTATTATTATTGATAATTTGGAACAATTTAAAAAAATGAGCTTTATATCAGGTGAGGTGGGAGCAATTGCCCCCTCCCCAGTTGTCACGCCAGTAAGCTATGAATCCAACTTATACTAAAGCTCGATGATGTTTCAGTCTCTACTGCTCTATTACAATACTCTGTCCAATAAAAATTGGCAGTGTAGGGAAGATAGGACGTTTGCCTCTCATTCTGGCTACAATGGATTGCATAAATCTGTCATTCATTAAAGCTTTCACAGGGTTGTCGTAGTGTATACGATAACGCTCATCATTAAAAGCTTTTTCTTAAAGCTCGAAAATCAAAAGCACCTTAACAGAAACTCAAGGAAAAAAAGCTGAACGAATTACCAAATGAACACGAGTAACTCTGAATGTAGATCAAGCAGCAGCCAATCGCCATTGGCCACAGCAATTCAGTCACAGATTAGTCATATGAAGATGAGAATGTTTCGTACGTTTCACCCTCCAAAACCCATTTGTTTACATTGTTGTATTTGTAATTTTTTCCCGCGTCGATGAATAGATGTGAATTGCAACACCAATTTAACCAGGTGTGTGAAGATCCCTACTGTCTATGTGTGAGATTTGTATACACACATTCTCATTTTTTATCTGATAACTGCCAGTTCAAGCTAGAGGCAAATTAAAATGGCTGCCGGGGATTCTCATCTTCATGTGGCTAGTCTGTGAATTCAGTGCACACTCAGATGTGCCTTGAATAGGACGTTGGGTCTGTCGGATGCTATTGGAAATTCACGGGCGGGCAAACACTTTTTTGTGGAGGAGTTATTTCAATTTAATATGGTGCAAAAATATGGCACGCTACTGATTTTGAAAAAGCTTTCCCATAAGACGTATACTGCCTATTTTTATTGGACAGAGTATAAGAATATTTTTTATTTGAAAAAGAGAACATCAAATACTTCTAAATAGTTCAAGTCAATTGTATTCGAAAATTAAAAAAAAAAATTGATACAAACAAAAAATCCATTTCTGAAGTAAAATTTTGACTTTTTCACGCTTCTTCATAAACAATGTCATTGCATTGAATAAAACCATAAAGCAACGCCCTAAATCTTCTATGCTTAACCACGTCTGAACAAGGGCAAAATCTTATAAGAACAAGTTATGCATTTTATTATTTTTCTCCATCACTGTGTTGTTTTTTGATTTGGCAAAAAACCTCGAAACATTTTTTTCTACACAAAATCAATACTTGCCCTATTGTCTATAGGATTGCCTGTCATGAAAGAATTTTTTTTTGCAAATATGTTTAATTGTATATCAAGGTCAGGTTCTATAAGAGGTTTAATTGGCAAACATTTTGAAAGCTATATAAAACGAGTTCGTTAACTTTTGGCTCCAATGAATTTCTATGCCAAGAATCTTTATAGTAACTTTCTAATTGGCTGCTTTCACGCACTGGGTTGAATGAGTTTTCATGTTGTTCTGAAAAGTCCTTCAGGGTCTGGTTTGATGAGAAAATTGCATTAAAGAATATTGTGTCAATTAAAATTTCTATTTAGAACTTTTAACTACTTTTTCATTTAAACTTTTAGAAACAAGAACTATCATCATCTTTACCACTTTTATAGATCTTATCATTTTACATATTTTCATTAGGTTTGTTTATTTGAAAGTATGAACAATCGTACATTATGGTGAACCTTACTGGTCTAAGTTGAATTTAAGAATATGTTTCTTATACAACTTGAAGCAGTTAAACGAGCCACAAATATTATTCTCAAGAATAGAAGACTTTTAATCTCCATTCTCATTGGGAGCTTCAAAGGGGCACACGTAAGTTGATTAACTTCAAAAAAATAACTCGAAGATGAACACAAGTATACATGCCCGAAAACGTTTTACAAACTGTCGTTTTAATTGTCTTGTACTTCCGGAATTTTCAGACCATTGTATCCGTATTCCGTTGCTGGAGTTCATGATGCTATTTGGGCTTTGCATACAGCTTGCATCCTTTTCATCTACAGCGTGTTCAGATCTTCGTTCCAAAGGATTTAACAATAAAGTTAGGAATTCTGTGGAATTATGCTGGAGATAAAAAGAAGATCCAGGCTTTTTCGAAAAAATTTCATTTTTCTCCTTTTTTTTACTACTCCTTTACGTTCATCCTTATCTCTTTCGTTTGTAAATTTCTTTTAATCGCTTTTTTTTTCATTTTCTAAAAAAAATATTGTATTGTAAATTGTTTTTCTTTTAACTCAAATCTTAAATATATAAAATTTGTTAAGATCAAATTCTTTTTTTCTCTACAAAATATTTAAATTATTAATGTTCTCATAATTTAATTTAAAATACATTTATTTGAATTAAAATTTTATTTTTTTCTCTTTTCTCGCAATTTGTCAATATTTGTAATATACATTATAAGTCATTGAATTGTACGTTATAAGATATAATCTTACCGTATATACTATACTCATATTTTCGAATAATAAAATATCTAAATAATTAACACTAAAAGTTGGATCTGCTTAAGACAAACTAAATAAAAATAAGTTCATCTTTAACTAGCTTCTCGTTTATCTAGTGTAAGATTTTTGTTTATAAAAATTGTCATTTAAAATTATCATTAAAATTGTCATTGAAAAATTAGATAATGCTTTTCATTAGCCAAAAGTAAAAACTGTATTTACCATTAATCGGAAAATAAAAGTGTCTATTAAATAAAAAACACGGTGGGCCAGCTTTACGTCAAGCAATTCATGAGATTATAGTGCACGTGTGGGAGCATGAAGAAATTCCAGAAGACTGGCGAAAAGGTATCATTTGCCCTATACATAAGAAGGGAGATGTCACAACGTGCAGCAATTATAGAGGTATCACGTTGTTGAGTACCGCCTATAAGATACTCTCCTCTATCCTACAAGACCGGATAACCCCATACGCTAAAACCATCATCGGACAATATCAGTGTGGTTTCATTCCAGGCAAATCAACAACTGATCAGATCTTTACCCTTAGGCAGGCGATGGAAAAATGTCTAGAATTTAACATCAAAACATACCACCTGTTTATAGACTTTAAGGCCGCCTACGATAGCATAGCCAGGGTAGAACTTTACAAAGCCATGAGAGAATTCGGCATCCCAAATAAATTGACACGACTATGTAGGTTGACCATGACCAACGTAACAAGCCAAGTAAAAATAGCCGGATTGCTATCCAAACCAATCAACATCTTTAATGGACTCCGACAAGGGGATGGTTTGGCCTGCCTCCTCTTCAACCTGGCGTTGGAGAAAGCAATCCGTGACTCTGGCACGGCAACAAGAGGGACCATCGTCAACAGGTCCAGCCAGATACTGGCTTACGCAGACGACATCGACATCATCGGAAGAACTGAGCAAGCTGTACATGATTCCTTCATCCAGATCGAGCAGGCAGCACAAAATCTGGGGCTGCACATTAGTGAAGGTAAAACAAAGTACATGGTGGCGTCGAATGCGAGAGGAACAGTTGGTCAAACAATCAAGGTAGCGGAGCACGAATTTGAAGTGGTGCAATCCTTTAAATACCTTGGATCAATAGTAGCAGCCGATAACAATATAGAAGAAGAAATACGCGGGCGGCTTCTCAAATCCAACAGAGCCTACTATAGTCTGTCAAAGCTCTTCAAATCCAGAAATCTCACCATAAATTCAAAACTGCTGCTGTACAGGACCATGGTCCTGCCAGTACTCACATATGGATGCGAGACTTGGGTGCTTAGCAAAAGGCACTCCGACCTTTTAGCCGCGTTCGAGAGAAAAGTCTTAAGGAGAATTGTTGGCCCCATATGTGAGGAAGGACGATTCCGGAGACGGTACAATCATGAATTGTACGCAATCTACCTTGAAGCAGATATCGTGACAAAAATTAAGCTCGGTAGACTCCGGTGGGCAGGGCACCTAGCTCGCATGAGCGAAGAGGAACCTGCTCGGAAAGTTCTTTGTGGTACATTCTATGGTAGACGACAGCGTGGTAGACCATGCTTGCGCTGCAGAGATGGCGTAGACCAGGACGCCCGGAGCCTTGGGGTGCGCAACTGGATGGCGGCGGCTCGAGACCGGGATGGGTGGAGAGACTTGTTGAAGGTTGTCGAGCCGACGATGATGATTAAATAAAGTCATTGCAATGAGGACTTAATAATCCTTTATTTTTATTTGCATTCTTTATTTGCATATATACAATATCTTATGGCTTTTTTAGTACAGAGTGCTCTTAACCCAAAGCCTTTTGTGTTTCTTCATGAAGTTGCGTGTTTACAAATTTACATTCATGTCATTGGATCTATAGAGAAAAAAAAAAAAACGCCACAAAATAGCTTTATGACATTGACCTTTCAGTAGATCCAAAGACTTCACGAACTTGAATGCCATTGAATTTTGTGTTCCCTTAACCGTACTTATAACAGATACATATATATTTTCATATAAAAAAAAGTGTTTCATCCTTTCAGTATAACATCCCAACACATCACACAAAGAGCAAACAAATTGAGCAGCCTCAATTCCTAAACAAGTCTTGAGCCTTAGCATGAAAAAAAAATATGCACGACTGGGTCGCACGAACTTGCTCTTATGCGCGATAACATTGTGGTTATATAAAATTATTAAATTAGCTATGGGAGTCTATATTTAATCCATTTGCCAAATCTTAGTTTAGTTGCTGGTGGTATTACAAAAATTAACAATATAGCCTAGTGTTGCACATATGAAAGAAAATTATATTATTTAAACTGGTAAATTGTTTTAAATCAACAAAATTGGAAAGAAATTGATTAAAATACTTTAAATCCGTTTTAACCCAACGCGATTGTACACCATCTGATTCCTTATATAAATCTTAATTTACGAGGAAGAAAATTTTGAAAATCGTAGGAGCGGTTTTACAAATCATTAATTTTTTATATATAAAATTTCGTTAACATTTTTGAAAAAAAAAAAACTGACACGCCAATTTTAAGTATTTGTTAATTTTGAGTTAATCATTGAAATTAACAAAAAAATCTGCTACCCGTTTTCGAAATATCGAATTTTCAAAAAATAATTTTGATTTTTTTTTAAAAATCCAAAAATCATTTTTTAGAAAATTTTGATACGCACTTTTATTTATATTTGTTACAAGCTTCTGTATAAAAAATCTAATTTTATTCGGTTAATCAGATGTTGAAATAGTCGAAAATCAATGAAACCGTTCTATGAGAGGTACCTACTGTTAATAAACGTAAAATATAAATTTTAAATGATAGATCGTACTAATTTTAACACACAAAAAACTTTTATCAAAATCGTAGGAGTTGTTTTTGAGAAAAAAATATTTTTCTTAACGGATTTTAAACATTTGTATGGCAGGCACAGTTATTTTTGGGTATTAGAATAATTTTTGTTAAAAATCTTCTAGATAATGTTAAAAAACTGCTATTTACCAGGTTTAATAAAAATCGACATAGTCGTTTTTGAAATATTGAGTTTTCAAAAAAAAAATTTTAAACTTTTTTTTTAAAATCTAAAAAAATATTTTTTTTTGAAAATTTTGGTACACAATATTATTTATAATGTGTTAATAATTCTTCATAACAAAATTGATCAGAATCAGTTTAACCGTTTTCGCGAAAAACGAAAATCAAAACAATGTGTAATGTAATAACATTCATTCTTAAATAGCCACAATCAAAACATTAACAAAAACCAAATGTAAACAGATCCGCATAGTATAATGCACTTTCATTGATTGAATCATAATTGTGTTGTTCCCTTTGACCAACAAAATCAACATCGTTTTGGTGACGATGCAATATGAGTGGCATAGAATGTATTTTACTACACTACTCCAAAATTCAAATTATGATTAATAACTAAAACTGTCACAAATAATTTGCATACATTAGAAGAAAAGAATATTAATAATAATAAGTGGGGATAGCCCAAATAATTTGTAAAACAATTTAGATATAAATAGCTGTAAGAATTGTAAATAAAATTAATTCCTGACTTGAAACTAATGGGGAATCATTTTAACTGCGGCTCCCTAGCCACAATTTGAAGCGAGCTGCGCTTAATAAAGCAAACCGAAGCGTGGTACGCTATATAGCTTATGGCTTAAAAAGACAAAACATTACAAATGGTTCTTTGGGAGGTACCATTAATAACCATTTTTCGGAACCATTTTTTTTATTAAACGGCAACTTATAACTATTTAAACAAATTTGTTGGCGCTGGATTTGAGAAAAATTAGTTTTTCTTTTTTGGCCAAGAAATTTTGTATGACAGCTACTGTTAATTTTGGTCCTAAAAAAAAGAGAAAAAAAGGGTGGGGGGAATGTCCAAAAAACGCTAGGTACCAAGTTTAAATAAAATCGACCCATCCAGACAGACACACAGACGGACGTTTTTGCGAGACCCAATTTTTTCGTCTTCGCTATCATCGTAATGTCAAGTTTGATCAAAATCTCGAGTTCGATTTTTTGTACGAATACAAAACTTGTCATATAGTACCTATATTCGAAAGTAAAAAGAAAAATTTTATCACCATCATTTTCCTTTACAAAAATATACACACTCAATATAGAACCAACAAGAAAAAAAAAAGAAAAGATATTTCGGATTATTTACACTACCTACACTTTCACATAAAGAAGTTGGAAATTTGAATGCACGAGGAAAAAAACTCCAACAAATGATATGCAGCATAGAAACTTTGAAACAAATTGAGGTCGAGTCGAGGAGTCAGTGAAGGAAGTTCTAGTTCAGTGTTTCATGGTGGCTTTTTAAGTTCGGTTTTGATTTGAAATCTTTTGACCTTTTTTTTTCTTTTTTTTTGCTGCTTCCCCCTCAGGTGAGTGAGTATTCAAATTCACATTTCTATTATGTCGTTCTTTTTATTTCGTGAATGGGTTTTCAAGTAAGAGTTAGAGGCTTTTCAAAGGCCAATCCTATACCTACTCCATAGCGTGTAGCTTTGTACAAACGCCATATACGATATACCTATACTGAAAAACAGCACATATTTGAATGATTGAATGTCAATTTTGAAAACTTTTACGTCAAAAGTTTATCCTTTGTGGTGTACAATGAACTACAAACCCTTATGTAGACAAAGAGCATACATTGGATGTGCATATAGTAGGTAGGTAGGTACTATGTATTTCGTAAGTCGTCTTTATTTTCATTTTCAATTCCATCAGCTTAATGAAATGGAAAAGCGGTTGAGGTCACACCTTATCATAGGTTAGGTTAGGTTAGGTTGATGGGCTGACAGTGGATCTTGTTCCCGTCACATTTAGATCAATATTGATCCATTGTGGTACCCTGATGGATTGGACCATCCCTATAAATATATAACCTCTATGAAATCCTATGGAGTATCAAGCCATTTGGAGGCGTTGATGAAGTGTTGTTGACTACGATATTTCTGCTTGATCAATGAAGAAATAGCTACCCAAAAATATTGTCCTTATATTGCAGAATGCCGGACAGTGATCTAGGTAGTGAAGGGCATCCTCCTCGACTTCTTCATCTCCGCAGCCGCTGCAAATTTCTTTAGTACTTAGTCTCATATTCTTTCTATGACATCCCAAGTGATTATGCTCTGTGATAATTCCTAGCAAAAGATTCAGTGATCTTTTTTTCAGGTTCATAATTTTGTCCGTTTTTTTTTCTTGTTGTAGCTAGGCCACAGATTCTTTGTAGTGGTACAAGTTACGAGTGAGTTCCAACTGTCATTGGTAAGTTCTATTATCTTCTTACCATCAGTTTCCTGTTTAATGGCACTGGGTGGAATTTTAACACCGGAGTCTATTAAGCTTAGTTCTATTGATGAACCAGTCCTTGCCAGTTCATCTGCTTTTTCATTTCCTAGAATTCTACGATCATGGCCTTCTTGACTCTTTCTTTAACGTTCATACCTCAGTTTAGCTTTTTGTCAAGAATTACGCCTAGATATTTGGCATGATCTGATAGATTAAGTCGGGTTCCTTCTATTGACGGTAGGACAAATTTTGGTATTTTCCCTTCATTAGTAAAAAGTACCATTTCGGTTTTTTGCTGGTTGACCGAAAGACCACATTTCCTCATCCAGGTACAGACTCCCAACAGGGCTTAGTTAATCTGTTCACTATAGTTGTGGAAAGAAATCTTCCAGTCGCCAGCAGCACTCAGTCATCTGCGTAGGCAACCACTTTGACACCACTATGGTCCTATGCAATCAGGATTTCATTCATAACTAGTATCCACAAAAGTGGTGAGAAAACCCCTCCTTGTGGAGTCCCCCTAGTGGTGGATACTTTTATCTGTGCGTAACCTAGTTCTGAATTAATCCGTCTGTGTTTTAACATACAGATGATCTAGTTTATGAGGAAATTATCCACTTCAAGGTCTACAAGTGCTCTTTTTACCGCATCATTTTGTACATTGTTGAATGCTCCTTCAATGTCCAGAAAGACAGCTAGAGTGTACTCTTTGTTCTTGAGTGTCGTTTCTACATCTACTATGCTTACTATGTTGTGAAGTGCTGTTTCAACACTTCTTCCTTTCGTGTAGGCATGATGGGCAGGTGACAACACATTCGGTTAAGGATACAACTTTTCATGCTTTTCCTTTTAAAATTCAGTTTTTTCTTCAAAGATTTTTCCATTTTCTATCTAACTATGTGCAGACATTTTTATTTAATAACAGTTCGTCAATTGAAATGAAAATTCTATTGTTTAACCTTTGTTAGACTGATAGATCTCCTGGTTTTAAACCATAGCTTTATGTCAATGTGAGATCATTCCAGTTTTGGAATTTTAGCTCCAAAATTAACATTATTAGAAATTAATTGGCTTAGTAGGTACCTGGGATACTCATCTACGCTCTTTCAAGAGTCGTCCCCTTATAGTACTTATAGTACAAGAGCTGACAGCATATTTTCATATTTTGTGCGTGGATGTTTAGCAAAAATATGAGTATGAGCGTTAATCCTTATATTCTATATACATATATGTGTATATCATTTTTCAAAAATCTGAAATTTTTTATTAACTTGCGTTTTTAAAAAAGAAAATCAAATTAATAACACATTTACCTTGTCCTTAGTCCTAACATAATAATTTTATATGTAGCCTCAATTTTCTGCTATATTTAAAAAAAAACATAAATTTGAAGATCAGGGGCCTATTTCAACAAACACTTTTCATTTTGCAATTTTGAAAAAAAAAATAATTTCCTGCAAAGTGAAAGTGCGAAGTGTTTCACAAAATTTGTAAAGTGAAAAGACTTTGCACTTTTCAATTTATAAAACTATTTTTGAAAAGCGAAAAGTAAAACCGTTTCATTAAAGTAAAATAGAGCTTAGCACTTGAATTCGTATTTTGCAAAGTTGCAAAGTTAAACTTGGATTGTATTAATTTGGACATAGGACGACAAGGTTGTAACTTACTGATATAACATTGTGTTACGGCTTAGATATATATATTTTCTATCGCGCTTGATTCTAGTAATGAGATGCTTTGGAGCAACAAGGTTCTGTCTACATCGTAACAATGTTCTATCTATACTACTCTCTTTGATTTTCTTTAATACACAAAGTTCTATCTGGCTATAGTTAGAACCTTGAGATTTTAATATCGATGTGTTTAGATAGAACCCTTTTCTCTACTTTTTCCTTAGTTATTTCTGAAACGGTAAGAGATCGAAAGAAACGGATAGTGGCAATCACAAAAGAGCAAAGCCTTTTTAGTTACGATTCGATATTTAACTCAATTTTGACAAAAATGTTAGTTAGAACCTTGTTGTCCTAAGTTCGCAAAGTATATATTCATCTCATATCAAAACAGATTTCAATGATTTGCCTGGTCCTTGTATGAGCCCTGTTAAATCTCTGTCCCACTGGATCTTCCGGATTTGCCCTTAGTGGTGTTATTCACCATTTACTCAAAGCATAAGCATCTCCTAAGATCACTTCATATAGGGAATGATCAATGTCGAGCATTGAAATTGGCTGCCAAAAAAGAATTCCTTACTACTTTCGCATCATGCACCCTACCTGACCAGCTTACGTTTATAGCATAGAAAGACCAATCTGTGTCACAAACCATCATTGTATTTAAAAATGCCTTCCATGCCCATTGACAATATGTTATTCATCCAGATACACAAAGAAATCCTCCATGAGAAAAAAATTACAAGGCTATTTCTGAAGAATTTCGTGTTCAGCAATTGGTGTTTGGGAGAGAAATTCATCTATGATTACATTCGACACTCGATGACTACTCTGCAGACGGTTGCTTTGCATATTTCATCTATAGATGCAACACCGTGACATTAGGCTCCATTCTCAACCCAAAGTAGTGTACAAAAAATTGGTTGCAAGGGACCTAAGCATTGATGTTTATGTCCAATTTTAGACAAATAAAATTTGATGGTTGTTTTTATTAATCGAAAACTCTCATTTGTCGAATACCAATTTGATATCAACGTTAATTCTAAACTTCACTTCTCTTTGGTCACCACTATTTACTTCTTCATTTTCCAAAAACTCTTCAAAACTTTTTTTTTGTGTATTATTATTTCAACTTTTCACAACAAACGCTTATTTGCAAATGAAAATTTCTCTTTGCATATTACTGAAAAGCTTTTCAAGATTCTAAATATAATTTGCAAGGTTTGTTTGTTTGGTGAAACGAAAAGAACAAATACTTTGAAAACTATCAAAACTTTTCACTTTGCAGAAAAGAACTTTTCACTTTGCAAATTTGCGTTTGGTGAAACGTATTTTGCAAAGAGGAAAAATTTTTTAATTTTCATTCCCATAATTTCCTCTTTGCAAATTTGCGTTTGGTGAAACAAAATTTTGCAAAGTTAAAGTGAAAAGTTGCAAAGTGAAAAGTGTTTGGTGAAATAGGCCCTAGATTGATTTTTGCGTAGTTGCATATAAACTTTGTTAGACAAACTTTTAAAGAAAATTGTTATCAAAATGTCGGCAGATTTTACTAAGACTAATTTCTAAATTTTTTTCTCGCTCACAAGAACAAACTGAAAATTGCATCTAAAGCGTTAGAGCCGCAGGGGCAGGATTCAGAAATCATTTAATGTGTGTCCGAGAAATAGAGCCGTTTACGAGAAACCAAGATATCATAAAAGTGGGCGTGGCTGTGGGTCGTTATTACTAAATCTAACTTTTTATTGTTTAATTTTATTAAAATCGTTTCAGTCGATTACGAGAAACTAAGAAATAAGAAAAGTGGGCCGCGTGGCAGTGGTTGGATCTAACTTATGACATTTTTAACATTTTTTTTGCTCATAAAAACAAACTTGGAAATGTTCATCCAAATCGTCAGAGCCGTTTCCAAGAAATCAAGATATGCGATAAACGTAGGCCCATTGCGGATATTACTAACAATTTATTTTGATGTATCTCTTGCACAAAAGAAAAAAAACTCTGAAAGTTTCATCCAAGTAATTTGAGTTGTTTCCAAGAATTGGAGCAATTTGCGTAAAATAAAAAGTGACTAAATCTATTTTTTTTTAAATTTTTTTCTCGCTCATAACAGCAAACTGTGAAAATTTCATCAAAATCGTAAGATCCATTTTCGAGAAACCAATAATTAATATATATATATATATAAGAATTGCTTGTTTATAATTGGCGTATAACAGTGTTGCATGTTGTTTTCGTTTCCAAGTTATGTGGTTAATATAATGATTAAAGCAAAAGAAAAACACGAATATGTTTATTTTGTTAAAATAAAGGGTCCGCCAAATAACTTTTTTTTTTGAAAATGGCGCAAAACGTCGAGTGTAGCTTCGGCTGTGTGGCACGTAGCGCCGTCCTGTTGAAACCAAATGTTGCCAATATCCTTCTCTTCAATTTTTGTGGACAAAAATTCGTTCAACATGGCCCGATAACGATCGACATTGACTGTAACGGCCACTCCTTGCTCATTTTCGAAAAATGGCCCAATTATGCCTCTGGACCAAAATCCACCCCAAACAGTGACTCGTTTTGGGTGTATCGGCTTTTCGATGTATGCGTGCGGGTCTTCTGTGCCCCAAATGCGACAATTTTGCTTGTTTACTACCCGCCAAGATCAAAATGAGCTTCATCTGAAAAGATGATTTTTTTGGCAAAATCGGCATCTTCTCTGAGTCGATCGCAGGCCCACTTAGCGAAGCGTATACACAACCATACTCGTTCAGCGGAAGGATTAAAATAATTATCTGTCAAATCAGACATGAGCTAAGTGTTACCATTCACGAAATAAGCACTAGTTGAAAAAAAAAAGTTAGATGGCGGACCCTTTATATATGAATTGCTTGTTTATAATTGGCGTATAACAGTGTGTCCGTTTGGACCCGTTTTTGAGAAAATAAGATTTTCCTTTATTTTTCCAAATTAGTTTGTATTTTTTTTAAATTATTTTTGGTCATAAGAAAATTAAAAAAACTATCGTTTTTATTGAATACTGCATCAAAACTAATGATGACCCTTATAGCGCCTTCAGTTTGCAGTGGCTCAAGGCTTAAGATCATCAGCTCACACATCGCAAATGATACACGTTTTTCACCAAGCGCTGTATAAATGCTGCGGAAATAAATTTGTGAAAGGAGTAAAAATGCATCATTTAAAAATCCCACTGTTCATTCCTTAAAACCAGAACACGGTAGAAAAAAAAATGTGAAGCTTCCCTCATCTTGCTTTCCACACGTTATGCAAACGGAACTTTCTTAACAGCTTTATTAATATGTTGATTTCCCTAATTTCGTTTCACTTTTTAGTTGAATTTCAAAATTTCCATTTTCGAATACGTATAAGTTTTAGTTTTTTTTTCCCTTAAGAATTCAAATGAGTTCCAATGCCAAAACCTTGATCATTCTTTCAGTTTGTTATTAAGCAGTGGAGCATTTTGTGAAATTCGTAGACATAGAGATGCTCTAAATTTGCATCCTTTATCGCATACAATCCAATTGCACATTATGTATTAACATTGAGCCAGACAAAAGTCTTTTAGTTTGTGTTGTTCGTGTCAATGAAAGCATTAAAATGTAAATTTTATTCCACATACGCCCGAGTGTCTCAGCATTGAGAATAATCACGATGGAGCAAAAATCGATTTTAAAAGTCAAACCCATAACGGAATACAAAAATTTTTTGTGCTGGTTTCAGACCTGGAAATCATTTATCAGCTTTAAAATTGAAAATTTATTTATTTTTTCTTTTTTTAAGTTGAGGAGTGTCTCAATGAGATATACTCGGTATATCGTATATCATCATAGACAAAACTTGTGGTGATGTTGGTTTTACTTTTATTTTCTATTTGTATACTAAACGTGCGTTTTGTTGATAAATATTGTTTTTTTCTTCAATTTGTATATTTGCCATCATAAAAAACATGCTGTGATTATTCATTAAATTTGCATATTTTAATTGAATATTTTCAGATTTTTTTTTTTTTTTTTAAATACAAAATTGCAGTCACAAAATCATTCACAAATTTATTTTTTTTAAGCGGTTAATATGCGAGGAGGTATTGTTTTGCAGGTGCAAATATTGTTACTGGCGGTGATGTTTGATACAATGACATGTGAGTAGCTTTTTTATTTATTTATTTTGTAGTAGATAGCTATTAATTAAAATACTGATGGACTATCTTTCCATTACGATGATTGTTTTTAATTGCCGATTAAAAAAGCCATACATTTTTAAATTTTATTTGTATGTAGTTTGAAAAACTGTTTCTAGGAGGAATATTAATTTTTATATAATTATTAATTTTAATATAAATAAAATAAAACTTAATATGTAAAAACAAAGCCGGTTTAGTTACACCATTTATATTATTACTCCAAAATGGCTGTACCGATTTTAATGATCTCTAATTTGTTGGATTCGTCTCCACAGCGAATAGAAGAATAACTATTAAATTATTGGAAGAATTCACTTTGTAGGGTGAAAGGGAGTAAAATAAAAAAGACCTATCCGATTGAAAAAAAAACACTACCTGCGTTTGAAAGGTTATTCTTAGGAAATGGCTTCAAGGATATTGTTTTTTTAATTTGCAATTTTTAGGGTGAAATGGGGTAAAAATAAAAAAATTGTCCGGTTTAAGAAATTCTTCTTATGTTTGGAAAAGTTTTCTTAGGAAATGACTCTAGGGATATTCTTAGATAAAACATAAAAAATGTCCGATTTAAGAAATTCTTTTTGTGTTTGAAAGATTATTTAAAAAAAAAAAAACTATTTATAAAGTGAAATAGGATATAAATAAAACAGTGGTTTTCGAATAAAAACATTTTTACTGTGTTGGGAAAGCAATAAAGGTTAGACTTAGAGAATCATACTTTTACAAATTTAGCCTTTCATGACGTGAAAAACCCACAAAATAGTATTCGATTACAAAAAGTAGTTTGAATATTTATTCATATTTGCTTTTTTGTAATTTTTATGCGAAGCTTTTAGTTTTGTCTACCCGTGCGAAGCCGGGCGAGCCAAATAGCAATAAATAAATAGTTACATATTTTTATTTTATTTTTTAAGCACTTTGTTTTATTAACACAACTTTCGAGCTATGCATTTCGGAATTTATATTCCATAATCAGACTTTTGGCAATTGATTAAGAGTATACTTTGGTTCCGGAATGCCTTAGTACATTATAAGACATTTATATGATCGTCTCCGTTTTCTTCCGAGTATTTTTTTTTCTTTTTCCAAACCGAATGATCAAAGTCTTATAGATTAATTAAAGGAACAAACTGTTTTGTTTCTTAACATTGTTTAATTATCATCAAATTAAAAACATGAAAATAGCAGTTCTCTGTGCACAATTTTGCATTAGGTTTTATTATATTGAGAAAAATCTAATGTTTCTAAAAAAAAATGCGATATAGGTTTAAACAAAATGAACGGTTAGCATTGGTTTCTTGTAAGGATCGAAACTATAAAACTACGATGATAGAGAAAAAGTCCGAAAAAGTGGCTTTCGTCGTACCGTCCGTCGGTCTGTGCATTCGTGCCTTCACTGTTATTTGAGCTAATACCTAAACAAGTAGGTTGACTTGCTTCAAATTTGGTACAAAACATTTTTTTGTAATTATTTCTCTAGAGGTAAATTCCATTTTTTGTCTAAATTCATCTAAAACGGGTAGCTGTTATACAATTATATTGTTTTTTTTTTTTTTAATTTTGTATGGAAAACGGCTAAAACGATTTTGATTAGACTTCGTACCTAACAAACGTGATTGTAAGAAAATGTAGTTTTAATGTTTTTGGATATATCGGGTGTATATTTGTGATGGTTATACAAATGTTGGTATTATATAATATTATAGTATATTAGTCGAAACAATATTGCGTTTAAAAAAATCGAAAAACAAATTAAAAAAAAAAAAAATGGTTCGAAAAATCTTTTGACTTTTTAACATTCATCTTCACTATATTTAGTTGTTTACCACAAGATCAAGTTCGTGTGGTCCAGTTGTGAATTTATTTCATTTTAACTCATGGCTTCCGAAAGACAGCAAAACCACAAAAAAAGAAGGAACAGTAAAGTAACTTTTTTAGCTGGTTTGGTTTTGGCAACACTGGTTTTGACAGCTGACGTGTGTTTAGTACCTTGTGTCACTGTCAAACAGCTTCAGTTTGGTTTGCAATTTAACCATGGATCGTCTTACAAATGAACAACGCTTGCAAATTATTGAATTTTACTATCAAAATTCCTGCTCGGTTCGAAATGTTCATCGCGCGCTGCTTCCATTTTATGATCGGCATTCTCGACCTTCTGAGCAGTCTATTCGGAAGATTGTGACCAAATTTCGCACCAAATTTACTTTGTTGGACATTAAACCACCAACACGTTTACGTACTGTGCGTAGTGAAGAAAATATTGCCGCCGTATCAGCTAGTGTGACAGAAGACCGCGAAATGTCGATTCGGCGCCGTTCCCAGCAGTTAGGCCTTTGTTACAGCACTACGTGGAAAATTTTGCGGAAGGATTTGGGCGTAAAGCCTTTTAAGATACAGCTGGTGCAAGAACTAAAGCCAGCCGACCTACCACAACGCCGAATTTTTGGTGAATGGGCTCTTGGAAAGCTGGCCGAGGATCCGCTTTCTTATCGAAAAATTGTGTTCAGCGATGAGGCTCATTTTTGGTTGAATGGGTACGTAAATAAGCAAAATTGCCGCATTTGGAGTGAAGATCAGCCAGAAGCATTGCAACAGCTACCAATGCATCCCGAAAAAGCCACTGTTTGGTGCGGTTTATGGGCCGGCGGCATTATTGGGCCATATTTCTTCAAAGATGATGCGAATCGCAGCGTTACTGTCAATGGTGAACGCTACCGAGCGATGATAACAAACTTTTTTTTGCCCGAAATGGAAGTTCTTGACTTGCATGATATGTGGTTTCAACAAGACGGTGCCACATGCCACACAGCACGCGAAACAATGGCGCAATTGCGAGGCGAGTTTGGTGAACAGTTAATTTCACGTTTCGGGCCGGTCAATTGGCCGCCTAGATCGTGCGATTTGACACCATTAGATTATTTTTTGTGGGGGTATGTCAAAGCTAATGTCTAAAGGGACAAGCCCGCTTCGATTGACGCACTGGAAGCCAACATCCATGCATTCATTCGTGAGATACCGGCCGATATGTGTGAAAGAGTATGCCAAAATTGGACTCAGCGGATGGGCTACCTGAGACGCAGCCGCGGTCAACATTTGCATGAAATTATCTTTAAACATTAAATTGCAAGGTTCAAACTATCGATTCAAATAAATATTTCATTCATTTTTTCGAATATTTTGTGTTTTTTTTTTAAAAAAAGTTTTAAACCTCTTAAAAAATCACTCAATATTATGTTAATGATACGCGTATTTATTTGCTTGCACATTAATAATTATAATCACACTTTAACACTTAAAAAAAAAAAAAACAATTTGAAAGAAAATAATTATTAGCTACTTACATACTTATAACAATACTATACCTGCAACTTTTAAAACCATTCGAGTCACTTAAATATGGAGAGAATATTTTTTTTTAAACCTGTAGACGTCCTTTCTTCGTATGGTAATTTTGAAATTTTTAGAATATACGAGGCATTTATTATGCAGTCTTGCAAACCTATTAAAGTTAGAACTTTTAAAAAAATCAATCTTCTCGCTTCCTTAGAAGTTCTTATGATTTATTATGAGAGAAGTTTTGTCAGAACAATTAAAAATAAGAAATAAAAAAATTACTGCAATCAAAATGAGAGTGCAATTTTGTTTTTTAAATGTGACTTCATCTAAGCAATGTCATATGCAATTTCGCACCTTCAACATTGAATCTTAATCTCTTGAATTCTTGTCAGGTAATTTAAATCTGAAAGCTAAAACTATAATATTCCTCTAGCCCCATCATTCATTGTATATATAAGCAAGTTCAGAGTTTCTTCAAGGAGTTGGTAATTAATTGTCTTGTATCCTGTGCAGTGTGCACACACCACCACACCGGTGGGATTTATTTCACATGAACACTGACGCTGGCTGGAAAGAATAAATCCAACGCAACGCCTTTATAATTTTACCAAATGGTGTAATAAAAGATACGACTACTCGTTCTCTCTAAAAGAAGTTATAATAAGTCAAGTCAAGCTACAAGGACAAAAGGTACATTGTTTCATTACAGCTCAGTGCAATAGTAAAGTACATCCTGCTTAAGTGTGTAGGGCAATGTTGTGTATAAATATTGTGTTTGAATTGCTGGAAGAAGAGCAAGCGGGTATTAGAGAGGGTTCTTCAAATTATTACTTAAGATGTATGAATTTTTACTTTCAGGTGCATAAGAAATTTGGTGTCGTTTGTAGGATTTTCTTACTTTTCACATGGACAACATAATGGTAAGTATGATAATGAGGTTTATGGTGGAATAAAGGTTGTTAAAACTGGAGTACGATGTACGATATTCATAAGTTCGAGTGTAATTACTCCAAGCAAGGATCTTTGGAGAAAAATCTAATCTATGGGCGACTTAGTAAGAGATGTAAAGGGTTTTCCAATAAGAGGTGTTATTTTGATATTCAAAGAAAAATGGCATTTTTTGAGATAAATGATCGGATGTTTATTTCATTATAAAGAGGAAGGTATGCCGTTAATAATGGAACACAACATCAGCCAAATGGCCGCCACGACCACGCTTACAGGACCATATCCTTTTCATGAAATTTTCCATAACCAAATCGCAAAGTGGCTGCCCTATGTCCTCGATAGCCTCACGAATTCCATCTTTGAGGTCTTGAATCGACGCTGGGCTGTTGGCGTAGACCTTATCTTTCACGTGGCCCCAAAGGAAGAACTCGCAAGGTGTTAAATCACAAGATCTCGGTGGCCAATTGTGATCACCTCTTCGAGAGATAACACGGTCCGGAAACTTTTCCCGTAAACGGTCAATATTTTCATTGCTTGTGTGGCACGTAGCGCCGTCTTGTTGAAAGTAAACGTTGTCCAGATCAATACCATCCAATTCCGGCCATAAAAAATCATTAATCTTCTCTCGATAGCGCAATCCATTGACCGTAACTGTTGCTCCAGCCTCATTTTCGAAAAAGTAAGGTCCAATGACCACGCCGGACCATAAACCGCACCAAACAGTCACGCGTTGAGGATGGAGAGGCTTTTCAACAATAACTCTTGGGTTTTCCGTGCCCCAGATGCGACAGTTTTGCTTGTTGACGTAGCCTCCGAGGTGGAAATGGGCCTCATCAGTCAAGATGATTTTTCGATGAAATTCCGGATCATTTTCATGCATTTCAAGGACCCAATCAGCAAAGACACGACGTTGTTGATGATCAGCCGGCTTGAGTTCTTGTGTTAACTGAACTTTATAAGCCTTAAGACCCAAGTCTTTATGCAAAATACGGTGTAATGACGTTTGTGGAATGCCTAATTCCAAAGAACGACGAGGAATGGACAAACCTGGGTTTTCTTCAACACTTTGGGCTACAACAGCAATATTGTCAGTTGTTCTTGAGCGACGTGCACGGGTTTTATTGTTCACATCACTAACTTGTCCCAACAGCTCGAATTTGTCCACCAATTTCTGTATTGCGGTCCGACAAGGTGCTTCACGACGACCCAAAAATGTTTTAGTTTTACGAACCGTCTCTGTCAAATTTTCACCATTTTTATAGTGAATTTTAATAATTTCAATGCGTTGTTGAAGCGTGTATCGTTCCATTTTTATTAATGGCGTAGTTTCTACTTGTCAAATGTCAAAAAATGACAGCTTCAAAAGTGACAGCTACTGAAATAGCGGGCTATTCAAAATAACACCTCTTATTGGAAAACCCTTTACAATGTAAATTTACATGCATAGGTACATATGAGTACAGCAAGTATTTAAACCATCAGCTATGGATGCATAAATCGTAAAATAATTTGTCCGAAACTTGTGGGACCGCTCACGACTGGGACCAATGACATTTGAAACTCTAATTATTCTCATAAAATATCTTCATGTCCTTGTGTTATTGTCAAAGACAAATTTTGCATTTTTATCTGTGTATGTATATAAAAATAGCTAATATTGTATGTAAGATTTATTTTACAGAATATTTTGTGAACAAGATTTATTAGTGATGATTTAACTATTCAACTGAGTGGCTAGACTGAAATTTGCTTAAGATATTAAAGATGGTATATTTTTTCTGTTAATTAAGTAAGTAAAACGACTGGATTGTATGTCTCTCAATTATTTACATTTAACTTCTTTCTGTCTGGACAAGAAGTAATATTCCCGACGAATGGCCATATATCAGATAATTTTCATTGAACAAAAAACTTTTCTACTAACCTTTCCATTCCAAGATCTCAAGCTCGTATGTCCGACCCAGACCTATAGCTGCGCACTATATTTATATTTTTTTTTTTCTGATCCAAAGAAGATATATATGTGAGATGAACTATCCATCCAGTCATTCTATGTTATTCTATTTATTAAATTAACATACACAAAATATCTCCGACTGTATTCTAAGCAAAATTTTACTTGTCTAGCCAGTCAGTCGAGAATAGTTAATTTCATCATAATAAATATCACGTTCAAAAAAAATATTATAAAATAAATCTTACATACACAATTATTTATGCTTGTCTTTTTGTAAGATTACGATTTCTCTATATACAAATACAAAAATGCAATAATTTTCCTTACAAATGAAAAAAGGATATTATAGACAATTTATGTGAATAATCAGATTCTCAAATAATGTGATTGCTTCTAGTTTTGGTGAAATCCATTGGAAAGGGGGTAATTACTATTGCAAGCGTCGCCAACAAACTTTTTAATGATTTATGCACGTTTTGGAAAAGACAAGGTTTCATTGAGAATATTTGAGTCTGTTGGATTTGTAGCTACTTCTCCTATACCTACCTATTATTCGGGTAAAATTTAAATGTATTCCTCTGGATCGCACGAACTAGCCCCTGTGGGCCAAAACAATAACGTGGTTTAGGATTGAAATTGTATCGCGATAGACATGGTATATTAAAAATGTCCAAAAAGGACCAAAAATTGGATTTATCGTTTGATTTTTGGGACGCAATATTACAAAACGTAATGTAAAGGGAGTTTTTTTAGACGTGTGGTTTTCAATCTGGCAATATTTTTTTCGGAGTTGGTCTTTTTGACAGCTGTCACTTGATTTCTGCTCAGTTTGGTTTGCCATTTCATAATTAATAGACTTACTCCTGAACAACGATTGCAAATCGTGCAAATTTATAACCAAAATAATGGTTCGGTTTTGCGCGCTGCGTCCAATATTCCGTCGACATAATCGCCCAGCAGAGTCGGTAATTCGAGAAACCATGGAAGCTTACTCTAGTAGATAATGCGCATCCTCAGAGACGCCCGCCGTACAGTGCGCACTGAAGACGATATTGCTGCTGTGGAGCAGAGTATCGAAAAAGCCCCGAATGAGTCCATCCACCATCCCGCGCAACAATTGGAGCTGTCGAAAATTGGGCATCTCGACTGGAATTTATTCGAGCCAGCCGCGGTGGCCCCTTGCCCGAAATTATTTTCGAAACATAATGGCAAACCCTTATCTTTATAATAAAGCTAAATTTTCGGCCATAAAATTAAATCATATGCGTTTTATTTCTTCTTGAAAACCACACGTCTTAAAAAAAACAACCATTATTATATAGAAAATATAAAAAAACATCTAAAACAATGATTTATAAATTCATGGTAGATTATTATTAAATTAAATTATTATTATTATTACAATTTATTAAACGATACATAAATGCAGGGCCGGCCTCAGCCAAACTTGAGCTCTATGCAAGATTTGTAGAAAGCGCCACCTTTTTATATTTGCATCCATACATACATAGACTGATACACATGCATAAGACTTTTCCACATTACCCAGGAAGTAGACTTTCAATGCGTTGTTCTATAGTGTGATCTTTAATTTTACGATATTTTGAGCTAAATTCTCCTTGAATGCAACAATGTATGTGATGTTAGTTAGTGTGCAAGAAATAACTTAGCACAGGGATTATTTGAAAAAGTTTTGTGGTAAAATGCAAATGGTAGTACCTATTTATTTGCGCAAGATCAGATTTTCTTGCTCCTGATAATGCGCCCCCAAAATTTCGCGCCCTGTGCATTTGCACATCTTGCACACATGGTTGATCCGGCCCTGCATAAATGTACAGTAAAATATATAAATAACAGTAAATTAAAATCATTTTCCGTTAAAATTCTTCATTTTATAACACTAGACGGGAAAAATATCATCAAAACGTGTTCGAGCTTTAATTTTCGCACTATCGTCACGCATACAATTTTATTTATATATTAATTAAAAAGAAAAACGTTTCAATAACCATATTTTTTTGGCTTAACATGATTTGCCTTCAAATATGCCATCATTTTAGTAACTTGTTGAAAAAGCAATCACAAAAAAAAAAAAAAACAGTTCGAAAATCAAACTCAGCTAACTGAAAAGCATAACATAAAATTTTATTCAAATTTAATCGAGAGGCAATAAGTCCTTTAGAGCGGTCGATTGAATTTAATTAATTTGTGATCCTCTTTAAAAAACTTTATTTTGATGACCATAAAATAGAAAACAAAAAACAAAAAGCATTTAAGCCATATCGTTAAGTTCATTGACAATATACATTCAAACAAAAAACTCAGCCTGATAGAATATGATGCTTAAATTATTTATTAAGTTATTCCACTCCACTTTAAAACTTCCCTGTCCTTGAAAAAAAAACTTTTTCAAACAACAACGAAATCAATATATTTTTCCTCAAAAGAGGAAACACGGATTTGAAAAATAAATTTACATAGTCATTCTGTTTGATTAGGGACGTGATAGCAAACTGTAACTGGAGAATGGGACACTTTCATTTTTTGTATCGAAAGATTGAAACTTCGAGAATGTTTGTACTCCCATGTTGAAATTTTTGGATTAAACACTGTCGCTGTGTTGATCTGGACATTTTTTACTTGCGATATAGGTACTATGTATATGGGAAGTTATGGATTCGTACAAATAATTGAACTCGAGATTTTGATCAAACTTTACATTACGATGATAGAGAAGTCAAAAAAAGTGGGTCTCGCAAAAACGTCCGTCTGTCTGTCTGTCTGTCTGTCTGTCTGTCGGTTCGACTGCAGCCTACACGGATGGGTCGATTTTCTTTAAACTTGGTAACTAGAGTTTTTTGGACATTCCCCTTACCCGTTTTTTTCTCTTTTATTTAGGACCAAAATTAACAGTAGCTGTCATACAAAATTACTTGGCCAAAAAGGAAAAACTTATTTTTCTCAAATCCAGCGCTACCGAATTTGTTTTTAAGAACTCAATAAATTTAAATAGTTATAAGTTGCCGTTTAATAAAAAAAAATGGTTCCGAAGAATAGTTATTAATGGTACCTCCCAAAGAACCATTTTTTTTTAATTTCGATTTTCTCGAAAACGGTTAAATTGATTCTGATCAATTTTGTTATGAAGAATTATTGACACATTCTTAACAATATTGTGTACCAAAATTTTCAAAAAAATATTTTGTAGATTGTTAAAAAAAGTTTTAATATTTTTTTTTAAAAACTCAATATTTCAAAAACGACTTGGTCGATTTTTATTAAACTTGGTAAATAGCAGTTTTTTAACTTTATCTAGAAGATTTTTGACAAAAATTATTCTAATACCCAAAAATAACGGTACCTCCCATAGGTACAAATGTTTATAATGCGTTAAGAAAAATATTTTTTTCTCAAAAACAACTCCTACGCTTTTGATAAAAGATTTTTTGTGTGTTAAAATTAGTACGATCTAAAATTTAAATTTTTTAAATTTTATATTTTACCTTTATTAACAGTCACTCTCATATAGAATGGTTTCTTTGATTTTCGACTATCTCAACATCTGATCAACCGAATAAAATAAGATTTTTTATACAGAAGTTTGTAACAAATATAAATAAAAGTGCGTATTAAAATTTTCTAAAAAATGATTTTTGGATTTAAAAAAAAAAAATCAAAATAATTTTTTGAAAATTCGATATTTCGAAAACTGGTAGCAGATTTTTTTGTGAAGTTCAATTTTTAACGCAACATTAATAAATGCTTTAAATTGGCGTACCAATTATTTTTCTCAAATATGTTAACGAAATTTTATATATAAAAATTCATTATTTTTAAAACCGCTCCTACGATTTTCAAAATATTTTTCTCATAAATTAAGATTTATATAAGAAATCAGATGGTGTACATCGCGTTGGGTTAAAACGGATTTAAAGTATTTTAATCAATTTCTTTCTAATTTTGTAGATTTAAAACAATTTGCCAGTTTAAATAATATAATTTTCTTTCATATGTGCAACACCGGGCTATATTGTTAATTATTGTATACTCACATAATACCACCTGAAACTAAACTAATATTTGGCAAATGGATAAAATATATACTCCTATAGCTAATTTATTTCAGACTATAGAACCACAATGTGATCGCGCATAAGAGCAAGTTCGTGCGACCCAGTCGTGCATATTTTTTGTTCTTAGTTGACATTTCTGACTTGTATTTATGACTCAAAGTATCGTCTTCTAAAAAAACCTCTTACGCCCAGATTAAAAATTTAATCCAGATTTAAATTAATTTCAATTCAAACATTGAGGCCCAGTTTTTCAGTGGTGAGTTAAACCAGAGTTAGCTAGCTCTAGAAGTAAATTTACCCAAAGTTAACTGAGGAAGCAGATTTTCGGTGGAGAATGCATGCGAACGAATAAAAAAACTTGGTGGATAAAGCATCTATTCAGTTAATCCTGAGTTAACTCACGAAATAAGTGGATCGTAATACAATTCCATATAATTCACTCGTTAAATCTACAATTAAATCTAATAATCTATATACAGTCGACTCCACTTATTTGCAACACAAAAAATGCAGAAAATTTGTTGCATTTAAGCGGAGTTTTCATATAAACAAACTTCGGATATATGAAACTTTGTTGAACTCAACGAAACCTCGTATAGCTGCAACTTTATTTACCCTTTAAACGATGTGACGTGATACATGAAATATTTTCAAAAATAGAAAAATAAAACATACATAACCTCGAACAACAAATAAAACAACTTTTAATAATTGTGACAGTTGAAAGGATGGGAATGATGAGAATGAAAATTCGAAAATTTATGAATGCGTTCAGTGTTTCACTTAAGTATAGTTGTTTCAGAACAAAATAATTATTGTTTCAATTTAAGGGAGTTTTCAAATAAGTGAAAAAGCCCTGCAAAAAACCGTGATAAATTTCCTGTTACATATAATCGAAAATTTTATTTAAGCGGAGTGCATAAAGGTGGAGTCGACTGTAAATCTAATTGACTTTAAACTTCGCTCGAAAGACTGGAATAATTATTTACATCCATCAGATTATTTTGGACAAGTTTGTAATGTGGACATAGATTTAATAAATCCTGGTTTTAGTAAATCTGGATTTAAAGTCCATTTCCATTTAAATATAAAGTGAATAATATGGCAGTAAGGGCCATTTGCATAAACGTGGTTCAAATATTGATCCGTGGTTCAGCAATTTAAACTCACCGATTTTTGGGGGGATCAACTCAGTTTCGACGATGGTTCAAGTATGAGATAATAGCCAATTAAATGCTTGAACCATCGTTGAACTTTAGTAAATCCTCTGAAATCGGTAAGTTAAAATGGCTGAATCACAAATTTAACCACTACGTTTGTATAGCTGGCCCTTAGCCTTCGTTGTTTTTGATATTAATGGTTAAAAGTGATTGAAAAAGATACCAAGCATTTATTTAAATCCTACCCTTTACCTAAATATTTGCTACACACAAGAGAGTTCTTATCGGTTATGCCTCAAATTGTGACATTTTCCTCCCAACCAACAACATTCTAGTAAGTACATACATTATATTCACCTGTGAATTTTAAAAATAATTCAGCTTAAATTCCTTTAGCAGGTATTTGCTTTTAATTGTTTTAACGGTAAACATTCATTTCTTCGTTGCTTAAAATTACTGTCTCGTGTCTATCAACATTTTAACAAGAATCTCGATAGACTCATAAAGTGTGTGCTGTCTGACACTGACAGTGAGCTACCTTATCCGCATACCTTAGCCTGACAGCATTTATTTGCCTTTAGGGAATGATTCTTAATTTAACATATCTTAAAACAAATCTAGAAAGTAATTTGCTTCTGCTACTGCTACTGCTGCTGTTGTTCAGTTACGATAAAATGTATAGCTTTTACTCTAATGATAGCCGTAAAAAATCCATTTTTCACCAAAAGACAGCGACACGATGTCTCATCAAAATGTCAAATACATTTTTATGCAAAATACTTTGCATACTCCTTTCAAAAGTCTATTTACCATGAAGCTATATATCTATATCAACTTATACGATGTACGATTACCTACATATGCACATAAATATAAAACCAAAAAGTGAAAGATTGAGTATCAAAGCCAGCGAAAGTCATGCTGCTATTAAGAATGTTTGTATAGCTAGATGTCGTAAATTACATTAGGTACCGACAAATTTACAATTTAGCTGACTTTGAACAGAAATACGTTTTTTTCGGTAATATTGATAAAGTCTTGAGATATTAATTTGATTAAAATCAAAGATACTCATATAGGTATGTGAATATTTTTTCACAAAATTGAAGACGCATTCTTTTGACAAAGGTAAATTAACAATAAAGTTTTGATCATTTTATTTTGACATGAATGGCTTAAGAGGAAGAGAAAAAACACATTATTTAACCTTTTCATTGCTTACCGTTACTAAGAAAATATGCTTATGCTTTTCTTTGAAATACGCTGCAACCACCAGTTTCAAAGGTCAATATCAGTACCTAAATAGATACATGTATTCACCCATCTGTGTAGTATTTATAAGGTCAAATTTTGTAAATAAACTTTCGATGAACTTGGATGAATGACATATGAGGCTAGAAATTCTATGTAAAAGGTGATTTTTTTAGACATGTGGTTTTCAAGAAGAAATAAAACGCATATAATTTAATGTTTTGGCCAAGAATTTAGCTTTATTATAAAGAAGGGTTTGCCAATATGTTTTAAAAATAATTTCGGGCAAGTGGCTGCCGCGGCTGGCTCGAATAAATTCCAGCCGAGAGGCCCAATTTTCGACAGCTCCAATTGTTGCGTGCGATGCCGGATGGACTCATTCGGGTCTTCTTCGATACTCTGCTCCGCAGCAGCAATAGCGTCTTCGGTGCGCACTTTACGGCGTCTCTGAGGATGCGCATTATCCACTAGAGTAAACGTGTTGCGAAACCGATCCATGGTTGCTCGAATTTATGCGGTTTTGCGATTATGTCGACCGAATATTGGACGCTAGCGTGCGATGCGTCGCGCGAACCGAACCATTATTTTGGTAATAAATTTGCACGATTTTCAAAATTTGTGCAAAGTAAGTCTATTAAAAATGGCAATCCAAACTGAGCGTAAATCAAGTAACAACTGTCAAAAAGACCAACTCCGAAAAAAGTATTGCCAGATTGAAGACCACACATCTACAAAAAAACACCCTTTATATAGTGTTTCATGAGAATACTGCAAAGAATTTGTTGCATACGTTATAGTTTTTAAGTTGATTAAGATTATAATCAGCAGAATAGAACAGCTTGTAGTCTAACACAATACTAATGGCTTATTTCTATTTTGGTATTGGAAATATAAGACCTAAGTTTCAACAAGAGATTCCCTTTCTAGAGTAGGAGTTGTACTTCGGGGTAATTTTTCTACCACTGAAAAAACATTGGGATCCGAAGTTTTAATGTAGACGTCCTCATCAGCAAACGAAACAAAGGACAATACATTTTGGATCTGCACCTGAGCGCAGTCTATAGACGTGCAGCAGAACAAATAGGGAAGAACTTGTATAGGCTGGTAAAATGTACGATGGGATGGAGAGGGTATACCGGAGATATGAAATACTGTGCTGTCTTTGTACTTTGGCGAGGGCTGCAAAAAAAGGGTATGCGGATCTTTACATATAGTGCCTTGTGATAGAGGGGAAATGAAATTGTGAAACAATAAAACCTACATCAGGATGGACCTGATCACGTAACTTCGGTAGTGCAATGTGTATGCATAGTCCATATGGCTCTGAAAACGCTTGGTCTCTATGTTCGAGCCTCAGTCAGGTCGAAAGTTTTTCAAATTAAAACTGAACATAATATACTAAGGGCCAGTTTCACAGTCAGAAAAGTGGCACTTAAGTGGGGAATGTGAAAGATTAATTCAAAATATCACAGTGCAATGTTACCTGAATAAATGGCACTTAAGTCTCCGATGTTGGTGACTTAAGTTCCACTTACGTTGGCTATGAAATTTAGCTTAAATTTTTAATATGGGAAACTTAAGTGCCAATTATTCCGGTAAGTGTCGACTGTGAAACTGGCCCTAAGCACCACTAAAGGAGTCTGATGATGATCAAAAATAGCTTCAACTCTGACCTATAATAAATTGGCGGTAGCTCACACAATACTTCGAGTAGGTATCTTTAATTTCAAAATATGGCGCCATCATATCGCCTTTTTTGGTATAGCTTAAGTACGGATGTGGCTACGAATATCGCTGACGCCACAACGCTGAAAAGATGTTGTACAAAAATTTCACATTGTGAATTACTATCGCCGCGCCAGAGATCAAAATAACTTTTGCTAACAAACTCCCTTCATCTCTCAGCAAGCTGTCCACGAGACGAGAAAAGAATATAAACTAAAAATCCTGTTAACATATCTTTGTACATTATCTACATAGCTGGAAACTAGACGAGAATAATCTTGAAAAGTCTTGGGATAACTGTTATACTTCTCCAAAGTATTAGCCCGTTGTGTAATGGTAAGTGCGTAGGACAAAGGTTTGCGGATCAAATCTCTATATCTTACCTTAAAACCAAAATGTGTCTTTTCACCGGTATTAACGCTCCATAGAATGCAAAAGAATGCAAAGAATGAAACAGCATGAATGAATTCGTAAAAGATTGCATTCAATTGATTGATGTTAAAGGAATGGAATGGGAGGGAAGAAATTATTGCAATCGTTTTGATGTCAACTGAATGGTGATTACATTATTTGAATATTTTTTCCACAGAAACATACCAAAAAACGTGAGATGTTATCTAGCAATACCTGGACGAGACAGAGACGAGACTTTATTATACGAAACCAAGACATATTCCACAATGATATGATACTGTAATTTTTCGATTTAACGACACAACAAAGATGGATTCGTTCATCCCACAACTAACAATTATGAATTTGCTAACTATGCACTTCTAGCTGAGCTAAGGTTAGGTTAGAAGGGGCGATAATGCGGCTAGCCGCACCACCGCACACGGATGAATCCATTGTGGTCTCCAGGAAAAAGTTGAGGTGAAGGAAGAGGATGGGTGGGAAAAGGAGTTAGAGGAGTTTAGGTGTGGGCCTCCCTGAACCAACCCGAACTTTGAATAAATTTCAGGATGTTTCTTGGTGGCAAACACGAGATGTCGCTCAGTTCGTCAAAGAAGTAATCTCCGAGGCGCATTTTTCTAGCTCCTACTAAGCTGGGGCATTCACAAAGGAAGTGATAAAAGCCCTCTTCCGTCTCTTCCGTCTCTTCATCCTGACACCCTCTGCACAAGTCAGATGAGCTGATGCCTATTCTGCGCATGTGGGTTCCCATTGAGTTGTGACCCGTTAGTATTCCAACCAAAAGGGACAGTTGAGGACTGCTTAGTTCGAGAAGGAAGTATGTTTTTTTTTCTCTGAGATGTTTGGCCATATATAAATTCCTCGAGACCGGACAAGTATCAAGTGCTGACCATATAACGTTTGCGGCTTTGAAGAAACATTTGCGAATTCTGCCTTTTTCATTTTCTAGTGGTTTTAGTTTGGCTTTGATCAAGTGAAGATCCTTTTTTGGCCAGTTTATCAGCCATTTCGTTTCCATATATGTCACGATGTCCTGGGACCTATCAAAGGGTAACTGTATTTGATGCACTGAGTAATTTTAACTCGTTACGGCAACAGTCTACCAGTTTAGACTTTGTGACAATTGAAGCAAAGGATTAAATTGCCGCCTGACTGTCAATGAAGATGTCGATGTTTCTATTAAGAAGTTCAAAAGGGGCAAGACTTTTTGCTGCCCCGTAAATTGCAAGCACTTCCGCTTGGAAAACACTGCAAAAAGTTTTATTGATCTATTCAGCGGTGGGTTGTCTGACCCTACCACCTCAACCGTCTTGGAATCATCTGTAAAAACCGAAACATGATCAGTGTGTATGACCCGGTTGGCCGCCATGAGGTCTCTTGAGGGAACATCTGTTAGGGCCACTGGGTTGAAATCAATGTACGGTGCAGTATAGTCCGTTTGAATGTCTTTGTCCATGTAAGTCATTATGGTTAACTGAGCTTACCGAAGGATTCTATTTAGTATTTATGTATTTAGAGCAAATTGAAAACAGCTAATCCATCGAATGCAGGTGCAGCCAGTGGGTAGTAAATAATTTGTTTAATTGAGTACTTTGCTTGCTCCAATCAAGGAAATACCGAGGAAACTAAGGAGTCATTATCCTGTTTTCACAATACGTCACGACGTTATAATGTACTCATATAATGCTAAAGAGGAATGGGTAATTTATTTCAACTTATATCTATCTAAAAATTTCGTTTCACTCCATATTTTTTGTTTATTTATTCAATTCTTCAAAAAATAATGTTTCCAACATCACCACCAATTCTAAAGTTATATTAAAAATTCCTTAAATTCTCTTAAGTAGATATGAATAGAATTTAATTATTATTTTTTCCATATTATCGTCTTGATAAATGACCTTGATCATGATTTCAAATAAAACCCATTGTATCAAAAATTATGGACACCACGTACAAGCTCAAATTTCAATGAGCCCAAAACACACAAAATTTCCACATAAAAGTTCTTATAAGCTCATAACGAATAACCACAATGTAAAAGGAGATGATTTTTTTTTTTTTTTTTTAATAAAATATAAGAATATAATATGATGAGTTTTAATATGATAAACCTGAATCCGATTATTAAAATTGACATTTTTGTTCGGTCTTCTGGAATATCCATCAGCCGTCATATTTAAGTAATATTATACGCACGAGGCAGTTTTTGGGGTCGTGTCAAGTATGTACCTAAATGAAAAGAAGATTTTATGTTAATCTTTGTTTGTGAGGGATTTAATGGGCAAGTGTTGGTTTATAAATTAAGTAACCTAAATACAAATTAAGCCTTAACTATTTTAATGTATGAGAAAAAAAAAAACAATAGTTTGGATTATTTTTCAGCCAGAAATTATTGACTTCAAAGTATTCTTAGGATTTAAGTCGAATCGTTTTTGAATTTAAAAAAAAAATCCTTACAGTATTTGAAATAATTTTTGGTTTAGAGATTTGTAATGTTTTTAGTCATTTACTAGAATGGCCAACTTAAGTGCCAGTTAAAGATATCTATCATTGAAACTCATACGTTAAAACTTTAATTTTGAAATTTGATACTTTTACTTAGGGACCGGGATAACTTTTGTGAGGAAATCTGCATTGACATTTAAGTTTCTAACATATATTTGTGGAAGACCCGACTCAACGTATATGGCGTAGTTTGGAGTGTTAAACGGTAACAGAAAAATTCGCTTGAAGAAGTATCTTTGAATAGACTCCATTTTGTACAGCATTTGGTATCCATAGACCTCGTTCCCATTACAAAAGCAGCTTTTAATTGTTGAATTAAAGACCTGAAACTTTGATCTTGTTTCCAAAAAAAATTTCCAACAAAATTGCTACTATATTGTATTTTTAGCTGATTTTGCAACCGCAAGTCTTTAATATGGGCTTTAATGTTAAAATTATGAGAGATAATGAAACCTAGATATTTAAATTGACTATAACAACTTCAATATTAGCTCCATCCAACTTCCGGTTCCGTGTATTACTATCAGTCCGGTTTTGTGGTCTAAAAATCATAATTTTAGATTTTGTAATATTAATTTTGAGATCCCATGAATCACAAAATTGTTTCAGTTTATTTATCTGCAGCTGTAGCGTCACTTGGTTATCAGAAAAAATCACTAGGTCCTCAGCATAAAGTAAAAGCTTTACACTTAAATCACCATAACAAACACCTTCTGTTAAGTGATTTTCAATATCATTAACATACAGAGCGAACATTAACGGACTCAAGACGCAACCTTGTGGAACTCCTATTTGAGATCTAAATGATTTAGAGTTATTTTTACCATAACAAACAACTGCTGAAATATTCAATAAAAGCTGTTCATAGACCCGAATGAATTTAGTTAGTTTGCCAATTACTGCCAGCTTATATCAGGTTTTTCAATAAAAGCGCTATAAAAGTTTTTTTTTAAATAAAACCAAAACGGTTTTGGATATAAATGAAATTCTTTATTTCTGTAAAAGAACGTTTGATGCCATTATGTAGGGAACTCGATTTTTTTTTTTGCATGGCCACCACGGGCACTCTTGCAGAAGTCCAGACGCTGAACCCAATTTTCGACGGTTTTCATGCATAAATCAGCCGATACTGCTCCAATTTCACGGTCGATATTCGTACGAAGTTCATCAATCGTCGCTGGCTTGTTGGCATAGACCATAGACTTGACGTAGCCCCACAGGAAATAGTCTAACGGCGTCAAATCGCACGACCGAGGTGGCTAAGCAACTGGACCATTTTTTGAGATAACACGTTCTCCAAACTTGGTTTCCAATAAATTGATTGTTACATTCGCTGTGTGGCTTGTGGCGCCGTCCTGTTAGAACCACATGTCCTCCAAGTCTAGATCATCCAATTGGGGCAAAAAATATTCGGTTATCATTGAACGGTAGCGATTCCCATTCCCAGTAACGTGCCGGTCTTGATCATCACGGAAGAAGTACGGCCCAATGACGCCGCCGGCCCATAAGCCACACCAAACCGTAATTTTTTCGTAATGCAATGATGACTCATGGAGTACGTGTGGATTGCTGCCTGATCAATACCGCATATTTTGTTTATTGACGAAGCCATTTAGCCAGAAATGAGCCTCATCGCTGAAGATGATTTTTCGATTTTTAGCGCTCTTAACGTTGAGGCCACTGACTCCGAATTTCTGTAGTAAATTTTAATAATTTCGACTCGTTGTTGGCTCGTATATCTTTCCATCATGAAATGGCAAACCTTACTGAAGAGAAATGTCAAAAGAGCGGCAAGAAATATGGCGTCGTTTCCTGTCCCTGTTGCTCTACTTTTGTAGCGTCCCTGTTGATCTTCAGACGACGATGGTTAGTGTTCGGAATTATTTTATCGAGTAGACCTACGTTGTCAATGCCTCTAGTCAAAAGCTGATGTACAAAAAGAATTTCAGCATTTTCACGACGTTTGCATAAGGTTTGCAGATTGATAAATTTTAAGCGATTTTCATAATGAGGTAGAATATGTGGGTCATCCCAACAAAGGCCGCGCAAAGCAAATCGGATAAGTCTTCGTTGAACGGCTTCTATCCGTTGAATATGTACATGATAGTAAGGTGACCAGACCTAAACCCATGTTCTGTAACTCAGGCGATAACTTATCGCATCGTTAAAAAATGAAACGATTCATTCCACACTTAACGCCTCTGGAAAAAATTGGGTTTCTGTAACTCAATGCGATAAGTTGAATTTTCAATTTGTTTTGATTGGAACAACCATTGGAAGGCGATAGGTCTGTCATCTGTTTGACATTAAAAAAAAAAAAACTAAACAGAAAGGAGAAAATTGCAATCGAATTGTTTATCTTTATATTTTGTTAAAAATAAGTTAAGAGTGAAGTGCTTGTTAATATATAGATAGATATACATAGATATTGTACACTGCTTTTTTTGAGGAAGCTAAAAAAAGAATAAAATGCGTATATTGAACACTTCCGCCGCCGCGCGGCCGGCCGCAGGCTCCGAGATGAAATGAATCCATTTGAAATGCCAGAGGAACGATTAAAGGAGATATTCCGGCTCAGCCGAGCTAGAAATGCAATGCAGATTCTGACGGAGGAAATGCTACCATATTTGTCTCAGGGATATAAAAAACTTCATCGATTGTCACTTGCGAATTCCTTTTTTTCGAAGAAATATTTCACCAAAGAATCTTTTAGGCTCTTGTCACTCTTGAAATTAAAATAGATAAATAAAACATTCAATTTTCTTTACCTTCTTATTAGTCATTCATTACGAAGATTATTTATTTTGTTTCCTTCTTTATATGTACTTGTTTTTCTTTCCGTTTGCAACAATTTTAATTATTCAACTTTTATCGCCTGCTTTTGGGTAGGTGATAAATTTTGACGTTTGAAATGAAAAAGTTAACGATTCTCAAAGATACAGAAACGGATTTTATCGCATTTTTCCAGGTTTTCTATTCCGCGTGTTCCCGTCGATAAGGTTATCGATTGTCAAAGTTATAGAAACCCAAATATGCGATAAAGTGAGTTTCGTTTCAATTTTCATCGTTTCTCGACTATTTTTATCGATGCGATAGTTACAGAACATGGGTCCTGGAGGCATATTCAAGAAGAGGTCTAACATAGGTTATATACAAAGTCTTAGTGACTTAGGGATCTGAGATTTCTTTGGACCAGCGTTTGACAAATCCAAGAGCGGAATAAGCACCCACATTGAGTTGATTATAGCATACAACACCTAAGTCACGAATGTAAGTGACTATATGGGAGTTGGTTTGAAATATGTACGCTGTAATAAGGTAGGGCGCTTGCGAGAGTGAGTAATGGCTTGACATTTGTTCACATTCAGTTCAAGATTGGCACCAGGTAGAGAAATTAGTTAAGCCTATTTGAAGTAACTGAGCATCAACCAAGCATATTATATGCTTACAAATACGTATGTCATCAGCAATAGTAAGCCAAAAAATTAAGGGACCTAAATGACTTCCTTGTGTTACACCAGATGTTGAGCAGAAAAGGTTCGAAATGTAGGATCTAAATAGGACTGTGTACTGACGGGGCGGTCATTAAGATAAGACTGAAGCTAAGATATAAAAAAATTATGAAAATCCATAAGCTTTAAGTTTAAAAGTGATAACCTACATTATATGAGAGACTTTGTCAATTGCCTTACTAAAATCGGTTGCTTTTGCATCAACTTCATTACAAGCTTCCAGTACACAGAAGGTATTGGACACGAACTCGGTAAGATTAGTGGTTGTTGATCTACCCTTAAGAAAACCATGTTGTTTAATAGAAAATTGGGGACTACAATGAAGAAGCAAGATATCATAAATAATTTGTAGCTATAGCCTTTTTTTAAATACTCATACTCAGATTTATAACTTGAAGCCAAAAGAGGTAGTTTGCACAATCTGTATGCAAGTGAATGAAAAACAGCGTGTTTTTGTTGTACCGGACAGTGCGAATAACTTGCGAATAACTTGCGAAAAAGTGATGCTTCTATTTTGTTTTGAGTATTTCTCCTTAACTCAAGATCTAGAAAACATAGCTTTCTGTCTGTTTCTGTTTCAAGTGTAAATTTTATAGAATTGTATTGACTATTAAACAGTTCTAAAGCACTATCTACGTTTGTATGTCTGTCTCAACAATAACTGCCAAGCGAATGGCGTTCTTTTTTAGCTCAAACTATTTTGGGAATTGTTTAAGAAATTAAAAAAAAAAAAAAAAAATCCACGACTGAATCCAACGAACTTGCTCTTATTTATTCATGTAAGAAATAGATAAGAAGCGTGAAATTTACTCCTTAAATTGCTAAAATAATTTCTTTAAATTTTATAAGAAAAGGCCAAAATGCAGTCTTTGATTAAATAACAAAGGCTGAACGTTCGGACATCCTATGTTGCTAGATGAATGTCTTGCGTCGATCGCTATGTGATCAATCCGGTTGACGGTTTGATTGATCTGGAGGTTTCCAAGTCCCCTTGTAGATTTTATGTATTTATTTATTTATTTCCGTTATTGAAGGTGGTGGCGTACAGGCTATGCTTTCCCACTGTACCACCAAAGATGTCTTCCTAGCTTGGCCTCAAAATCATCTAGGACAATTTTAATGTCATAGATATAGGGCACTGCTCATATGTTTGGTCCAGGAGCTTGTAGGTATAGACCGTGTCTTTGGTGTCGTCATCTTTCTAATCTGTTGGACCATGTACGCATATATAGCTTATGTTGCTGAATTTAGCTTTGATTTATGTGAGGCGATTGTCGTGAGGCGCTCGTTCAAATGTTTGAAACTCAAGACTTCTTGGCTTAGTCTGCCTCCAACGACAAATCTACAACCAAATAGACGGTGAATTTGTTCAAGGTAACAGTCGCCGCCGTAGTAGATATCGCAGTTTTTCATCTTTCTTTTTCCCGGCCCATCCCATAGCATTTCATGGATGGCGGTTATATCTGCTTTGAAGCAGGCCTAGGGCCTCGTCGAATTGTTCGGCTGCACGTGGTCTATTAAGGGACCTTACATTCCACGTAAAGATCCTTATTCGTTGTCCTTATTTTCGTTTTCTTGGTTTGCTTGGTTTTGTCATCAATAAATCCGTCTGTAGCCGGGGCTTGTTGTTGCATCGCAAATAAATAACTTTACGTGGCCTTGAAGTCACCCCTGACATGAAGTCAGTCCTTACTATAAATCTAAGGATAGAGAGCCGGATAAACCGCCCTGAGCTCCGAATGTGTCGTAGTAGCCCATTCAAGGTGTTCACTAAGTACTTCAGCCTGACGGGATCTGAAGACGCCACCGTTGGTTTCATCTGGGGAATTTTTCCGCTGCAGTCTGGATGAAAAGAGAGGTACCTTAGTGGAAACACCCACCCCCCTCTCTCGTTTGCTGACGCCATCAACTATGCACAGGAATTAGAACCCCATTTTTAGTGTAGGCATACAAGGCACCCGATATTCACCACGGACAGGGTAAGTTCTTCCATATTGATTAGCCTGTATAATATTACCATTTTACAAAGTTTAATTTCGACTTAAATTTTTACTTGCGATATAGGTACTATATGGGAAGTTATGGATTCGTACAAAAAATCGAACTCGAGATTTTGATCAAACTTTACATTACGATGATAGAGAAGTCAAAAAAAGTGGGTCTCGCAAAAACGTCCGTCTGTCTGTCTGTCTGTCTGTCTGTCTGTCGGTTCGACTACAGCCTAAACGGATGGGTCGATTTTCTTTAAACTTGGTACCTAGCGTTTTTTGGACATTCCCCCCACCCGTTTTTTTCTCTTTTTTTTTAGGACCAAAATTAACAGTAGCTGTCATACAAAATTTCTTGGCCAAAAAGGAAAAACTTATTTTTCTCAAATCCAGCGCTACCGAATTTGTTTTTAAGAACTCAATAAATTTAAATAGTTATAAGTTGCCGTTTAATAAAAAAAATGGTTCCGAAAAATGGTTATTAATGGTACCTCCCAAAGAACCATTTTTTTGATTTTCGCTTTTCTCGAAAACGGTCAAACTGATTCTGATCAATTTTTTTATGAAGAAGTATTGACACATTCTAAATAATATTGTGTACCAAAATTTTCAAAAAAATATTTTTTAGATTTTTAAAAACAGTTTTAATATTTTTTTTTGAAAACTCAATATTTCAAAAACGACCTGGTCGATTTTTATTAAACTTGGTAAATAGCAGTTTTTTGACTTTATCTACAAGAATTTTGACAAAAATTATTCTAATACCCAAAAATAACGGTGCCTCCCATACAAATGTTAAAAAACCGTTAAGAAAAATATTTTGTTTCTCAAAAACGACTCCTACGATTTTCATAAAAGTTTTTTTGTGTGTTAAAATTAGTACGATCTTTCATTTAAAATTTTTAAAGTTTATATTTTAGGTTTATTAACAGTACCTCTCATAGAACGGTTTCTTTGATTTTCGACTATCTCAACATTTGATCAACCGAATAAAATTAGATTTTTTATACAGAAGCTTGTAACAAATATAAATAAAAGTGCGTATCAAAATTTTCTAAAAAATGATTTTTGGATTTTTTAAAAAAAAATCAAAATTATTTTTTGAAAATTCGATATTTTGAAAACTGGTAGCAGATTTTTTTGTGAAGTTCAATTTTTAACGCAACATTAATAAATTCTTTAAATTGGCGTACCAATTATTTTTCTCAAAAATGTTAACAAAATTTTGTGTATAAAAAATTAATTATTTTTAAAACCGCTCCTACGATTTTCAAAATTTTTTTCTCATAAATAAAGATTTATATAAGAATTCAGATGGTGTACATCGCGTTGGGTTAAAACGGATTCAAAGTATTTTAATCAATTTCTTTCTAATTTTTTTGATTTAAGCAATTTACCAGTTTAAATAGTATAATTTCCTTATATGCATATTGCATATGTGCAACACTAGGCTATATTGTTAATTTTTGTATACTCACATAATACCACCTGAAACTAAACTAAGATTTGGCAAATGGATAAAATATATGCTCCTATAGCTAATTTATTTCAGACTATAGAACCACAATGTGGTCGCGCATAAGAGCAAGTTCGTGCGACCCAGTCGTGCATATTTTTTTTGTTGTTCCTCCATCAAGCTGGCCCAAAAATGTTTGATCTACTGAAAAATACAAATGATAAATATTTTAAAGCCGCATTTATTTAAAATACTTATAGGACCAATTTTTTCAATAATCACTTAAACATCAGATAGTACTTATTCTTATGATAAATCAAACATTTGTTCCTATTTACTCCTCTCATAGTTAACTGACTGCTTAGCTGATAACTGAAAAATCGGCTCTTAGTCTCTTTTTGCACAGAAGGCTTCCTTGAGACTTAATAAAATTTTCTTTGAAGTAAATACAAATTTTCTTGAATATTTAGTTCAGCTTTAATCCTGAAAGCAAAACAGCATTTGAAACAAAAATTTTTTCACATAAAGATTTGAAAATCGTCTTCAAGAATTTCTCCAACCTTCGAATTAATTCGTGACTTGTGTTTATAATTCCATTATCATCCTCTGGAGTCGTGTATTAGGGACACACACTAGCTTTCTTACAAGGCTATAGGATTTTTTTTTTATCTATTTATTTTCCTTTTCCTGCCGAAAGAATCTTAAATTCAAACCAATATTCTAAGATTGGTATCGTTAAAAAATTACAAACCATTTTTTAGTCTAATCAAGATTGTATATGCAAAACGAATCACGTTGTCGATGAAGATGGTATGGAGATTGAGAAGAAGCTATAGACCCTCAGCCTTAAGCCCTCAGCCCACATGCCATTGTATTGGATTTTCAATTTTTGAAATACAAAGATGATGACAATGGGACAAAATGAATAGCCCCAAGGTTGCATTGTGTCTTGTTCGTCTCCTTGCCTTGTCTTGCTTTGAATAAAAAAGCAATGAGATGACAAAAAATAGGTTTTCAATAAGATTCCGATAGCAAGGATAAAAGATCGATATCAATTGGGAAACATCCTGAAATAATAACCATGTTCTTTGGATTTGAATGTAAAAAAAAAGAAAATACAATTTCCGTCGCTGCTGCTGATTTTTGGAGTGATTTGTTTATTTTTATATATTTTTAGTCTTTTTATTGATTTTTAAATAAAATGGCCTAAAAGAAATAGCCTTATGAAAAATAAATTGCCTTCAGTATTGATATTTTGTGTACCTAGTTATTTCATTGGCTTTCTTAAGAAGGGCGCCTTTGATCATTTTAAATTTATGTATTTTGATTTTAGGTATTTTTAAAATCTATCTACACGTGTGTTTTTTAGTTAGAAAAATATTTGTAATAAAAATTTATAATTCTCAAATATTGTAAGATTTGACTTTGGTTGTCTTCTTGAATTTAAAAGATCCTTTGCTTGAAGAAGGGACTCTACTTAAACCCTTTTGAATAGTTTATACCTCTTGTTACCATAAGTAGGTATATATAAATTTAAATTGAAGTGTTTCAGCAATTACTCAAGCCCAACCCATTTGTAATTCTCTTGAAGGCGAGTGCAATAACTCACACGTATAGCTACAACAGTTTGCATTTATTGATAATTAATGCTATAAGGATGTAGAAGAACCAAAGAGCGTATATAATAAATTGCACTTGCAATTAAATTTTAATTGCAGCTACTTTACACCATAAATTTATGCATTTGCAACATGGCGATGGCGTGCCATCAATAATTCTCACCTTCATCAGCAGTTTTACTGTCGATTGAATCAAAAAAAAAAAGAAGTTATATCGATTATTTTGAATGAAATTCATATTGTGTACAATCCAGAGAAATTGCTATTAAGTTAAATTATTTCACAATAATTGTGGAAAATTCAGAAGTTAAATATTTATATTAGTAAATGACGTTTATTAAAAAAATTCCATTTCTAGAGCTTAGACTTTTAGTACGTTAATTTATATGCTCCTTTCTCTGACGAAAGATTAAATCGACAGTTATGATTTACGAGAATCTAAAGAGTGTTTTTTTTTTTAGACGTGTGGTTTTCAAGAAAAAATAAATCGCATATGATTCAATGTCATGGCCAAGAATTTTGCTTTATTATAAAGATAAGGGTTTGCCATTATGTTTTAAAAAATGATTTCGGGCAAGTGGCTGCCGCGGCTGGCTCGAATAAATTCCAGCCAAGAGACTCAGTTTTCGACAGCTGCAATTGTTGCGCGCGATGGCGGATGGACTCATTCGGGTCTTCTTCGATACTCTGCTCCACAGCAGCAATAGCGTCTTCGATGCGCACTGTATGGCGTCTCTGAGGATGTGCATTATCCACTAGAGTAAACGTGGTGCGAAACCGATCTATGGTTGCTCGAATTTATGCGATTTACGATGATGTCGACCGAACCATTATTTGCACGATTTGCAAACTTTGTTCAGGAGTAAATCTATTATTTATAAAATGGCAAATCAAACTGAACATAAATCAAGTGACAACTGTCAAAAAGACCAACTCCGAAAAAAGTATTGCCAGATTGAAAATTACGCGTCCAAAAAAAACACCCTTTGGAAACATGGATGATTCAGCAATGAAAAACTGGATCAAAGTCATACCAAAAATTACATTTTATTTAATTTATTTTCACACAGATTCTGGTAAGGTTGATAGAGGACACAAAAAAATTGAATCTTGCTATTCTCCCTGTCTGTCTGTAACTCGACCTTCAACCTAAACGAAAACGACTGAAGCGATTTTCTGAATGTAATGTTTTTTAGTCATTCCCTAGATAGTAAATTGAAATTTTATTTTAGCTCCGAAAATAACGGTATTTGCCATATAACCGTTATGGAAAAATCTGACGATTTTCATACAGATTTTGTGTGCACTATTATGTAAGTATATTATGCATTTTGGAAAAAAATTGCACCAAAAACTTAGAACTTTTTTTTTTCAATTTCGACTTTCTCGTCAACGGCTTGACCGATTTTAATGAAAATTTGCGTGTGCTAAGTTATTTAAAATCAAAATATTATTAAATACAAAAATTTTCAAAAAATAATTTTTGGATTTTTAAAAAGAGATAACATTTTTTTGTTGAAAAATCAATATTTTTTAAAGAAGATTTTTTTGAAATTAGGTTTTTTTCATTTGAGATACAAATATTTTTAGAATTGCTTTAGCAATTTAAAGAACGAGTTTCATATATTCTGGGTAGCCCTGATGGGTAATACTTTGTTGCTGTTTTTTCACAAAAGTTAAAACCATCTTTTTGATAATTTGAGAAAATTATGCATTTTTAAAGTGTAACCTCTAAATATACGAATAGGCCAAAAAAAAACATCCAATTTATTTTGTTTTGAGTTTTTTTTCCTATAAGTATACGTTATGTCCTTTTCGTGATTTTTGTACATTCGACATTTTTTCATTTCAGATAAGAAATTTGTATTTTGAAATTTTTGTCATTCGACAAAACGCCATGATCTCATTTCTCACATCATACATAATACATGTTACATGATGTATAAGTCGAACGACTGTGGAATTTACAAATAATATATACATTTACATATGTTAATTCTTGTTATCTCTGGCGTACAATGTACATGGCAGAACAAATTAAACCCATATCTAATAGTACAGCATTTTGTTTTTAAAAACCAAAATGACGATGCAACCTTTACGTCTCTGAAAAAATCCCATTCACTTTGATGAAAAAAATCTTCTTTACTTTAAACTAAAAAATCTACAATTCAAAACAAGTTTTTGAACAAAATTCTATCCATCAATTGTTAACTTCATGAATTTAAAATCTGGAGCTCTATAACATTGCACAAACTGGTAACACACCACAAGATGTCAATCTTCAACGAACTGTGATCTAATTTAAGCCTCATAGTGCTGGCCGAACATGTTATTCTGACATCGGTTAAATGCCAGGACCTCATTGAATTAGCTACAAGTTCGTTGGCAAACTTTCAGAACTTTTCAAGCTAAACCCATCAAAACGTTCTTCAGACGCACTTGCGTCCTATAATGTAGGTTGTATAGTTACTTGTCTCTGTGTAGGTATATTGCATTCAGCAAAGTATCCTCTATATTGTAATGGGTGATTTTTTAAGAGATTTAGAACTTTTTTAAACAAAAAAAACACAAAAAATTCGAAAAAATGAATAAAATATTTATTTGAATCGATAGTTTGAACCTTGCAATTTAATGTTTAAAGATAATTTTATGCAAATGTTGACCGCGGCTGCGTCTCAGGTAGCCCATCCGCTGAGTCCAATTTTGGCATACTCTTTCACACATATCGGCCGGTATCTCACGAATGAATGCATGGATGTTGGCTTCCAGTGCGTCAATCGAAGCGGGCTTGTCCCTATAGACATAAGCCTTGACATACCCCCACAAAAAATAATCTAATGGTGTCAAATCGCACGATCTAGGCGGCCAATTGACCAGCCCGAAACGTGAAATTAACTGTTCACCAAACTCGCCTCGCAATTGCGCCACTGTTTCGCGTGCTGTGTGGCATGTGGCACCGTCTTGTTGAAACCACATATCATGCAAGTCAAGAACTTCCATTTCGGGCAAAAAAAAGTTTGTTATCATCGCTCGGTAGCGTTCAGCATTGACAGTAACGCTGCGATTCGCATCATCTTTGAAGAAATAGGCCCAATAATGCCGCCGGCCCATAAACCGCACCAAACAGTGGCTTTTTCGGGATGCATTGGTAGCTGTTGCAATGCTTCTGGCTGATCTTCACTCCAAATGCGGCAATTTTGCTTATTTACGTACCCATTCAACCAAAAATGAGCCTCATCGCTGAACACAAGCAGCGCGCGATGAACATTTCGAACCGAGCACGAATTTTGATAGTAAAATTCAATAATTTGCAAGCGTTGTTTATTTGTAAGACGATCCATGGTTAAATTGCAAACCAAACTGAAGCTGTTTGACAGTGACACAAGGTACTAAACACACGTCAGCTGTCAAAACCAGTGTTGCCAAAACCAAACCAGCTTAAAAATCACCCTATATTTCTATTGTTGTAAAAATGCATACATAGATAGGTACATACACTCGGTGGCATTTTAAATGAGATTTGTTCCTCTAGACAGGGTATGGATAGGGTTACTAAGGCTGTTTTACGTGTTATCGAATCAAATAGGTATAACGAGGGGTGCAATGATAGGGGTTTTTCTTGTTTTTTTTCTCAAAGTTAATAGCTATTTCTGGAAAAAAAAATATGAAAACAATCGAATCCTTGATTCGATCACTATGCAAAACAAGCGGTAACTTTTTTGTTAGGACAATGAGATGATACAATAATTATATTATAAAGGGTGTTTTTTTAGACCTGTGGTTTTCAAAAAGAAATAAAACTCATATTATTTTATGTAATGATTTCGGGAAAGTGGCTGCCGCGGCTGGCTCGAGGCCCAATTTCGACCACTTTTTGCAGCAACTGGGGCCGTATGTCAGCAATAACCCGCCAAATATTCTCTTCCAAGGCGTCAATCATCTCGGGCTTATCTGCGTAGACAAGCGACTTCACATAACCCCACAACAAATAGTCGAGAGGTGTTAAATCGCACTATCTTGGACGACACGCCACAGGCCCACGACGCGAGATAATGCGCTCACCAAAAGTTTCCTTCAATAAATTCATTGTTTCGTTGGCTGTATGGCCTGTAGCGCCGACCGTCTTGTTGGAACCAAAGGTCGTCAACATCAACATCCTCCAATTCAGGCACGAAAAGAACATTAATCATGGCTCTATAGCGTTCCCAATTGACTGTAACATTATGGCCGGCTTCATTTTTGAAGAAATATGGACAAATGATTCCATCTGCCTTTAGAGCACACCAAACAGTGACTTTTAGAGTAGCGCGATTTGTAGGCCATCGGCGGCTTCTGAAAGAGTTTGGTCCGATGCGCGTGCCCCAATATGGGGAACAAATTTGTCAACTAAAAAAACCAATCACATTCATTCCACTTTGATGATTAAGTTCGTTCCTAGGATTTTCAACATTTTTCAGCTTAAAACTGCCAACTTCCCTCATGTTTAAGTTTTTAAAATAAAACATTTTCAATGGCTTCCAAAAGATGTGACTAAATTAAACAAACCTATTGTTTGAAAATTCTGAGGAGCGAATTGACTAAGCTACAGCGACAGTAACTGAATGTCACCATTAAACTGTTTCATAACATTAAAAAATATTTGTATTAAATTCCTGAAATTTATATTTCCTGATTAAACTATTAACTTCCCAGAACCAGCTGCCCACTTGTTTTTGAAGTTTTCGGCAAAAGGACAAACACAAAAACCTAAACTTATTCATGAGCTCTTACAATTTTCCGGATACAACACTGAATGAACTAATTTTGTTTCTTTTCTGTAAAACCTACAACAAAGAGGCTTATTCAACTGGGTCAGTTTATTTTTTTTTCTTGCGAAAAAGTTTCTTAAAGTTATTAGCTGTGTCAAGCGATGAAACAATTTTTGAAAGGAAAATGGTATTAACTGCTTTAATGATCAAAGGATTTTCAGAATAACTTAGTTCTTGCTTTTATTAAGTTGAAAGAGTTTTTGAAGCTTAATAAAATCCATGGCTGAGTCACACACAAAGCTGTTTGGTGGTTCAAGATTATTATATATTTACACCTCTATTGGTTAAACCTTGCAATCCTAATTCATAGAATTAATATTTTGTTATGAAACTCAAATTCGTCTCATAAAATGTTATTATTAGTATATCGTTATGAAATTAAAAATCTAAACGTCATTTTTAGTCTTTATAATCCCATAATAACACATCAATTAGAAATAAGTTTTTTTTTTCAAAGAGTTTGTGGCAGCACTCACACTTACAAATCGCGCTGATAATTACACGGCGGTAATCTTGCGCAACAAAAGATCATATTTCCTTCATAATTCTACCCAAAGATACTCAAGTATAGGGATGGGAATCTTTCGTACGTTTCACCCTCCAAAGCCCATTGGCTTACATTGTGGTTTATGTAATTTCATCTCGTATCGATGAATAAGTGTGAATTGAAACTAAAGTGTTTTTTCATTGGCGCGGATAGATTTTGGCGGCCTGTGGTGGCCATGTTTGTTTGGTGATATCTGTCAAATCTGTTGTTTATTATTCAATTACTGATACCATATCACCATAGCAAGTTACACGATTGAAGAGCACGTCCAAATGATAAAACTATAATTTCAAAATCTTTTGGGGCAACGAAACGTCCGTTGCGCCCATTTTTCATGGTTGTCCTGCGAAGACGATTATCCAAAGTGTGGTGGCCAAATTTGATTCTCCATCAACGGATAGTGCTACCGATCAATGATAGGCAAACACAGCGAACGCAACAATGGAAATTCCACATGAAAGATTTGAGGGAAGAGTTTTTCTGGCGGAGGTGACGTGAATTTGAAACGGAAGTCGTGCGATTTTACCCCGTTAGAATTTTTCTTGTGTTTCCTGAAGTCGCAGGTCTATGGAAATAAACGACAATCGACCGATGCCTTTAAGGTGAACATAATACAATTCATCGCTCAAATTCAGCCGGATCAATGCGGAAGAGTTATTGATAATTGGACTACTCGAATCAGTGCAACCGTTAAAAGCCGAGGTGGACATTTGAAGGATGTCATATTCCAAACATAATGGCATGCATGGGCCTTTCAAATCAAAAAAGAATATTGTTAATACCTCACACACACAGCTTGTTTTATTCCATTTCAACATCTAGATGCCCTTTGTGAAAAAACCATTTGCATATATTTTTTGTTTGTCATTAAAAAACATGATTATGACAGTAAATGACAAAAATATGGCATCAATGATGGCATTTCGATGGTCAAAAATATTATTGTTAATGCTTTCTGTGATACAAATCAGAAAATAATAACTTAAATGTCTATTATGTGTCAAAAGAAGAATAAAACGCTTGCTAAAGGTAGAAATAGGCTCTCATATCGAGTCAATTTAAGGCTTTTAATAATTTAGAAGAACTCTACAAGAGTGCCTTTAGATCCCTCTAAGAAAATAGTTTAACCCTCGAGTGGGCGCGTGGTATTTTGTAACACGAGAAGGCGCATGGTCTTAGATCGTAGACCACTTTTTTTTCGCTCATCAGACATTTGTTTTACAGTTTTTAGTCTTACAAGAATTTTTTTTTAATTTTTAAAGTACTTATTACCTTTCGTATTAATTAATTAAAATGTAGTTATATTTCACAGTTTTGAGAATAAAAAAATAATACAGACATGACCCTTTTTTTGCAATTTTTGTTTTTATTTTTCATTTTAATTCTAAAATAACCGCTTCAATTAAAAATTAGATTAAATAAGGAATGTTAATAACAAGAACTGAACAGAAGACATTAATAACACTTCAGTACCTACTTCCAGTCCAATTTTTCTTTTTATTTTTTTCTAACTTTCATATCGCAGATCAGGGATATAACCTTTTTTTATTATTGTATAAAAAAGTTACGTTAGTAGTCGCGTAGTCTACGATTGTAGACCAGACGAGTTTTAGCACTTATAACACTGACATCTGCCGTCACTAACTGCTGTTTTCACACTTATTGGCTTGAACGACCAATTTTAGGAAGCTAAGCCATTTTTAAAAACAGTGGTCTACGATCGTAGACCACGCGCCTACTGGAGGGTTTTAAAATATGATTTTTAAAAATCGTTGCTGAAACCCATCGACTTATATTTCAAAAGAAAGGTTTTTTTTTTAAACTCTATCCGCGCCTTCAAACCAAATGCTTCTGCAATGCCTGGTTCTCATAATTTTGATAAAAAAATTAAACAAAAAAATATTTAACAAAAAATATTTAACAAAAACAGGTCTGATGTTACTTTATGCACATCAACTCATGTGTTCAAAAAGAAACCACGTCACACACAAACCAAGTCAATTAACAAACCAAAAATAGGCTCTATATTAAATTTCAATGCCTAAAAATAAAAGCGATGAAAATAATACTCTTGTGGTTGTGTGTATTTTGGTCGAAGAAGCCGTTTGATTTCCTGGGTGTAGATAAATAGATGGTCACATCTCAAATAATCAATGCGAAAATGTGACATTCTGCAATAATAACAAATCAAATATGACATCAAGTTCAATGACTTTATTAAATTGTTGGTTTTATGTTTTTTTATACTTATCATCATAAGAGACCAAGCATTGTTTTGCCAGAAAGAAAAACTTTGAGAACAAAATACCTAGAAGTTGATTTTTGTTGTTTAGTTTGCCCAGTATGATAGAGAGTTTAATATTAAAATTCAGTGAACCTTCACTTCACAATCGCTTAATTTAAGTTTTCTCTGATAAGCAGCAACGATTTGATTTTGAGGTGATGCTTATTAATAAATTTGACTAATTTTTGGGTAGCCGACAAAGAAAATTGCCCAAATTTTTTATTTTATTCTAGTTTTATTTGTAATCAATATTGTGCTTTCAAATTTCAAACAACAAGTTCGTGAGACCTTAGCCTTACAGCATTTTATTTTTTATTTAATTAATTAGATTAATCGCTTAACAGCAACAAACACAAAATTAAAATAAAAATAAACGCTGTTTCCACCATCCACATTATCCATATTTTTATATAGAAATATAATAAGGATCTGGGATGGGCTTAAGATATCAAAGTGTTGATAAATTTAAAAAATAAATGAGTATTTTATAGAAAACAATTCTTAGATACTATTTATTTTGTGGTAAATTTCACACACAATAATGCATACAACATAACGTTACATGACCGCATTAATATTTTAAATTCATTTGTGTTATTTTTATACGATGTGGGTTTTAAGTTTATTAGGTTTGTGATTGATTAGATCTGTTTCTTATTCCACTTTACACATATAGATACAATATCTCCTTGTTTGCGGAACGTTTTTTTTAGGTAAATTTATAAAAAATATTTATATGACTTTTGTTTTATCACAGTGATTCACTGCATGGCATTAAAACCCAGGACTGCTAAACATTTTAAAATTTCTATGAATTTTAATTCAGGAATATACTAACTCCTTTCAATCTTAATTTAATATAATTTTTTCAAATAGGTCCAAAATTATGGCTACGAGTATAAAGTTAATTAGTTGATTAGTCGTGACATAAAATAGAAGATAATATAATATCTATTATACAGGGCGATTCGCATAAAGTGTGAAAAAAACTATTGCGTGTAATTTGGGTTGATACAAGAAATAATCGTACGGGATGGGGGGTCTATTCCCCCCCGTTTAGCCAGGAGGGGTCATTTTTAAAGAAAAAAATACTTAAAACGGAAACAAAAACATTAAAAAAAACAACGGTAAGACTTTTAATGCAACGATTAACTTTTTTGCTAAGCCAGAAATCTCTTCTTTTATTGTGTTTTTAAAAAAAGTTTCAAAATCAAAATTTTGAAAAAAAAAAATAAAATAAAAAAAATTCAAACTAATTTTTTTTCAAAATTGTACGTAATTAGGAACTAATTTTGTTTCCAAAATTCAACGCGTTTATTAACTTTTAATCAAAAACAGAAAACCGGATGCTTAAAGGTCTTTTACTTTTTGAGAAAATTGAAAATAACTAAATCTACTTTACTAGCAATGCAGTTGAAATAGGATCTTAAGAGCAACTTAACCAACGGATTGGAGTCAAATTAAGGGAATTTTACTTCTGTTATTTTCAATTTTGTAAAGAACGAGAAGAGGTTTTAGCATCCCGTTTGTTGGTTTTTGACTAAAAAATAACAAAAGTACTACTTAATAACGTAAAATATGAACAAAGTTAGTTCGAACAAAATTTCTTCAATTTTATTTTGAAAATTTTGAGTTTGAAAATTTATTTTTCGAAAGTTATTCTCCAAAATAACTTTGTTTTAAAATGAAGTAAAAGAAGAGATTTCTGGCTTTACAAAAACGTATATCATGGCATTTTAATTGTAACTTCGTTTCTTAAATATTATTTTCTATTTTGAAGTCATTTTTTTTAGAAAATTTCAACTCTTGGCTAATTGGGGGGAATAGACCCCCCCTCCCATACAATTTTTTTCTTATTTTGACCCACCCTACACGCTATTGCTTTTTGTCACTTCTTATGCGAATGACCCTTTATACTATTAGCCATCAATCTTTCAAAACAAATTGGTTCTGCTAGTTTTAATTGTTTATTAATGTCGAGTTCGAAATACAATTTCGAAAGAAATCATCAATCCGCTTTTGAGCTGTCGAATGCCCCAAAAATAAAATATATATATTTTTTAGGTTGATATATTTTTCACAGTTTCCTATAAAAACGATTTCTCGATATAATTTATCGTTTAAAAGTTTTAAGCAAAAAAACCAAAATTTTCAACATTATTAACTTTTGACAGGTACACGATTTGGCAATGGACATTTTATTCGATATTTCTGATGATAAAATAAAGACAATTGCATTCAAAACATTTCACTTAGATATTCCATCTAAAACAACAGTAATAGGTTATCAAGTTTTTTCTGCACCTCATCTGGAAGGTCAAAAAATCTTTTTTAAAAAATAAACTATAGTTAAAGAAATTGAAGAGCCATAGATTTTTTTATAAGTTTGTTCATGGTCCTATAGATTTTGACCTTGAACAATTTTTTTTAAAAATTCATAAAAAAACCTATGACTGATCAAGTACTGAAACTAATTGATCTTTTATGAAGTCACTAAGACCTTTCAGATGATATACTTTTTAATATTTGTATTTAAGTTAAAAATAAGCTCTTATGCATGAAGCGGACATCTATTTAACTATGCTTTTCAAATTGAAAATCTTATTATAGATAATTTCACTCTGCTAACTATAGTATTACCATAATGTAACCTTCTTGTATATTACTAGTTAATTTCCAACTCTTCCCAGGTCATATCTACACATTATTTTGTTCATATTTTGCATCCGATTCCAACAAACCTGCTAAAATCATATAAATTTCATACTTCATACTCCAAGAATTCAATTTCCTCCTTGAACGGAGAAACTTTATTGACATTTTTAAACATATTCTCTTCAAACAGCCCCCCCCCACTTCTACATCCTAATTCTTATGCAACATGTTGTATACTTCAGAAACATGTCAGCTTTCTCTGAATCTTTAACGTTACGTATAGTCCATATGTATTTGAGGAGTTTGAGAAAAAAGAAGACATCTTCTGCAAATAAGAATCAACTATTCCCAGAACATTGACTCTACGTATATTGAAAAATGGTGTAATGCGCGGGTCCATCGAAGAGACAGAGCTGGATTTACTACGATTTAACCGAGCTAAAAGCACCAAATATTTTGTATTAAAGTGGTCTTCTGAGAGCAATTTGAAGAGCGAATAACATGGAATTAGATTTAATATTTAGATTGAAGATAATTTAAATCTGGATTTAAATTTTAATCTGGATTAAGCAACTTAATAATAAGGGAGGAAATGTTAAAATAGGTACCTATTTTAATATTTTGTGTTCTAAAATTCATTAATTAAATTTTATTTCATATAAAAACAAAAAGAAAGTTAAACCCGAGTTAACTCATTAAATTTGGTGAGTTAAATCAGGATTAACTGAACATATGCTCAAGATGTTTTATTCACCGAGTTTGATTATTCGTTCCGCACACATTCTTCACAGAAGAACTGTTTTCACAACCACAGTTTACTGCGGGTTAATTTACTTCTAGAGTTAGCTAATTCTGGTTTAACTCTTCATTGAAAAACCGGCCCTTAGTGTTGTTCTATGTTCATTTTAAATTTAAGTTTTAATAAATTTTTTTCCGGCAATAATTACATTTTAACTAAGACCAATCGTCTTCCAAAGACTTTGCACTACGCATCTTGATCAGCTCCATCGAATGAAGGTTATATTGCTTATCAATTGCATTCAAGATCCAGCCCTGGCCATCAGACACTTACTAGACTTCTTTCTTGAGGAAATATCTTTAGTCTGCTTTTGATGGAGTTACTCTTGGGGTTTCAGGCTATATATGATGCCGTTAGTATACTACTGCTTCTATACTTCTACTATAGGACTGCTGCTGTTGGCAATATTGATTCTCCCCTCATGAGAAGTTATGAGAGCTACTCGTATAACTGGCCCCTAAAATTGAGTCATTAAAATTTAGTACATTTCGTTATCGGTACATATAATAAAAGAATAATAAAATACAGATATTCCTTTTTATAGTGTATACTTGGTTTTGAATTAATTTTTTTTGAATATAATTTCGTTTGCCCCTCACAAAATGTCTTACCTAGTTTTAATGGAGGTTCTATTTGAACCGTTATTTATATTTTTAGTTGATGGCATTTAGTTCTTGGTGAAAAAATGTCTGTCTGTTGACGATGCGATAGCGCTACAGAGTGCGAAATAGAACTGAGCGTCAACTTACAAGCTTCTTAAGAAGCTTATCTATAGCTCGGTCTTTGGCTACAGTCTGTTTCCAGTTTCCCACGACAAGTTGAAAAGCTGAGATCCCCTTGCCGCTTGGTTCTTACACAATCCCTTAGGGGATGAATTCAAACATTTTCCAGCTTGAAGCATTTGGTAACCATCTGCTAACCATTTGTGCGCTATATCTTTTATGTCCGTATGTGAAATTGTGAATATTGAATAACTTTAATAAAAACAACCGATTTCCATATTGAAGTAATTTTATTTAATTTGGTCTTTACAATTTATTTGGACTAGTTTTTGAATACAATATCAATCAAGTGGCAGCCTCTAGATATTGACCAAACAAAATGTGACTTTTTTGCTGCGTTTTTCATTACTTTTTCGAGCATCTCGGGCCGTATAACGATGATTTCGGCACGAATCGTTGAGCTCGTCAATGTCCTGAGGCTTGCTGGCGTAGATACATTTTACTTTTCAAATAATCCCAAATAAAAAGAAGTCCGCTGGGGTCAAATCTGGAGATCTGGCTGGTCAGTCAATGTCGCCATTTTTTTGACAGCTTACGTCTAGGGAATTTTCGTTGCAGAAACTACATTGTTTGATTTGCAATGTGGCGCATGGTGCACCGTCTTGTTGAAACCGTGCAGACCTATCTTACACATTATTTGTGGGCTGATATCCATTCCCATCAACTGAACGACCATTTTCAATGCATGGCGTCACTATTTCGGAGCGTTGTTTCGTTGTGAATTGATTCATGGCAAAAATTTGTAACGAAGCGTTCCATGCTACTTCACTTCTTTTACTTTGGTATTATCTGCATTGCTATCGAGAATTGTACTTTACCACACACAATTCACACACGATTATTCTTTTTCGTTCATCACTGTACAACTCACATTCAGTCTCTATACTGAAAATGTCACAAGAGAACCTACTCCGATGGACGAAAATCACTCTTTCGGTCATACGCAAAGTCAGACGACATAAGTACATTTGGTTTTATTGATCATTTTACATCCAGTCGTAGACAAGTCGAGACGATCTGGTCATTTAGCTTTATTTGTTTCTCGGAAGGGGGTTTCGTTGAAAGACAAAGTTAGGTAGGAGAGATTTTCCAGCTATTTCTTACTAAGGCGTCCCCCCACCAGTGGTAAGGGGTCTTGGTTAGAAGTCAAACGTCCTAATTGCCACCAGGGGCTTCAGTACCTGCTGATCTACCAGAGCGTTAAGCCTGCTGTTTGAGTGCCACTAGGGGCTTCGGTACCTGCTGATCTACCAGAGCGTTTAGCCTGCTGTTTTGAGTGAAACCAGAGACGTAGTACCTGCTGATCTACCAGAGCGTTTAGCCTGCTGGTTTGAGTGCGACCAGGGCCGTAGTACCTGCTGATAGACGTGTGAATACCGCCTGATCCCGTCCCAAACCTGACATCGTATTAGTGGTACCAGTTTTAAAGCCGAATAAGCAAAAGCCAGATAACCCGAGACCAGACACCAAGTTTTAATACCAAAACTCGAATCAACAGAAACCAGTCAGCAACGCAAGTCATCCGAATACCCGTGAAAAATCCAATTACCAGATTTAACCGAAGTACCAGTGAACTATAGTAACAGAAAAATTATGTGTTATAATAAAGATAGAATTGTTTTCAATAAAGATTTTGTAATGAGGTTCGAAGAACTTTTCCTTTGAAGTTTCGTGTTTTCTTCAGAACGACCCTGGCGAGACCGGCGAGCATAACCTCGTCTGGAAAGCAAAAAGCACATCACAAATTATTCTGAATTCACGTTTAAAATACATGTCTACCCAAGTCAGTCGGTTGATAAATGTCAAACTTGTTGTGATGGTGCACCCGTTACATGACTCAATTATCTTAGAATTTAGTTTCTCGGGTAAGTCAGTATCGCTTTGAAACCTGTACAGTTCGTTAAGTACCGCTGTTCATGCAGCCTGCACCAAAAAGAACCCGAACATTTTTTCTCTGAATCCATTCTAAAGACTCCTCATCCACTCTTGATTATTAGTCCTGTAAGAATAAACGAAAAAATGCCAAAGAAATAACAAAATTATAGTTAATGTCCGAAATGCATCATGGATATTGGTAAGTTCATTCTTTTTTAAACTGAGAGAGTTTCTCGTCTATATCGATATGATGACCGCTAGGTCGGTAACAAAGGGTCAAAGGACTGCCATGACAGGTGGCGCTGCAGCTCGTGAAAACCCAAGTGATGAACAACACTAAACGCAGATTGTTATAGTCAGCAGAAATGGAGGGGACCTACAATTTTCTGCTGAATCCCAACGGCTAAGATCCCTAAGAGGCACGATTGGAACTGAGTCTAGTTGTATACATACACTTTAATTTAATTCTTTTTAAAAAAAACATTTAAAAAATCAATATTTTCAACAATGCTCCATATGAATATTTCAAGCAGCACATCTAAATTTATATAAACTACCCATTCTCTAATGTATCCCGGACACTGGGACTCAAGTCCGGCGTTAAGTGGTATCTCTTATGGAATCAATATTTCCTCTCATATCGTTTGGATTCGTGTTTTGTGTGTTAAGCATTTACCCCAAGTGCGGTTTGGGACATTCCGAAATGTAAAATATTCAAATAGTTATCCCACATCCCCCTCGCAGCAAGCACATACGCTACGCATATTGAGCATAACGAAACGAGATTCCATTGGTGCTGCATTTTGAATACCATTCCCAACCGATGTGTAGTAGAATTGTATAGAATGATAATATTGTTAGAATGCATGAAAATGCGTCAGCGGATGTTGCGAGCGCACGATTAAAGCCAATTGCATATACACAATCACAGGATGCTATTTAGGAAATAGCTTTGTTTAGCGCAGCGTAATGTATTATTGTTATCGGTTAGAACATTTAGTGCATCTATTGGGGATGACATCGTGAATTACGAATATTTTGAAATGAATATGGGTTGCATTTGGAACTCAAAGGACGCCATTCGAATTCAAATATTCTAAGAACAGAACTTGTAGATTAATTTAAAGTTTTTGACAATTTTAAGTTGCTCCAGATGATGTTTTATAATGGTGTTGTAATGAATGTCCCACAATATGTAAACGTTAAGCTTACGTGTGATGAAATGATACCATTTCGATATTTCGAAAAACGAAACGCAAATTCCTCTTCGTGTTATTTGATTAGAACATGGATTTCTCCAACTTATATGCGCTCTATAGAGCGAGAACCGTGGTTCGTATTAGAAAACTGTTAAGGCAAAAATTATAGAGAATTGAAGGATCTGCAGGGTGTTTTTCTGAGACGTGTGGTTTTCAATATGGCAATACTTTTTTCGGAGTTGGTCTTTTTGACGGCTGTCACTTTATTTATATGCTTAGTTTGGTTTGCCATTTCATAATAAATAGTTTTACTTCTGAAAAACGTTTGCAAAGCGTGCAAATTTATTACCCCAATAATGGTTCGGTTTGCGTGACGTATCGCGCGCTGCGTCCAATATTCGGTCGACATAATCGCCCAGCAGAGTCGGTAATTCGAGCAACCATGGATTGGTTTTGCACCACGTTTACTCTAGTGGATAATGCGCATCCTCAGAGAAGGCGTATACAGTGCGCACCGAAGACGCTATATTGCTGCTGTGGAGCAGAGTATCGAAGAAGATCCGAATGATTCGACCCGCCATCTCGTGCAACAATTGGAGCTGTGCCCAGCCACTTTATGGAAGATTTTGCGGAAGGATCTTGGTTTTCGGGTTTACAAAATCCAACTCGTCGCACGTAGCACGTTCGGTAAATGGGCCCAAAACGAGATGGCCACCGATCCCGATCTTCACAAGAAAATTTTGTTCATCGATGAAGCTCATTATTGGTTGAATGGGTACGTTAGTAAGCGAACTTGTCGTATTTGGAGTGATCATAATTCACAAGCCATTGTTGAGACGCCGCCGTTACATCCTCAAAAAGTCGCTGTTTGGTGTGCTCTATGGTCAGAGGGAATCATTGGTCCATATTTCTTCAAAAATGAAGCCTGCCATAATGTTACAGTCAATGGGGAACGCTATAGAGCCATGATCAATGACTTTTTCGTGCCTGAATTGGAGGATTTTGATGAGGACCTTTGGTTCCAACAAGATGGCGCTATATGCCATACCGCCAACGAAACAATCAATTTATTTAAGGAAACTTTTGGTGAGCTCATTATCTCGCGTCGTGGGCCTGTGGCGTTGCGTCCAAGATAGTGCGATTTATCACCTCTCGACTATTCGTTGTGGGGTTATGTGAAGTCGCTTGTCAACGCAGATAAGCCCGAGATTAGTGACGCCTTTGAAGAGAATATTCGGAGCGTTATTGCTGACACGGAGTCAATTGCTGCAAAAAGTGGTCGAAAATTGGGACTTTCGGCTGGAATTTATTTGAGCCAGCCACGGCGGCCACTTGCCCGAAATAATTTTTAGAACATAATGTCAAACCCTTATCTTCATAATAAAGCTAAATTCTTGGCCATAACATTAAATTAAATGCAATTTATTTCTTTTTAAAACCCACACATCTATAAAAAAAAACACCATTTACATTAACTTTCACGACTCGACTTTCCTTTGACAAATTTCTGCTGATCCGCGACAGATTTCACCAAAAAATACAATTTATTGTTGAAATTGAAAATAACAATGCAATAGCATTCTATGATGTCAAAATCTTTCAAGAAAAGGACTGCCTGGCATTTTACTGGTATCAGAAAAAAACAGCATCAGGAAGATAAGTCAACTTCCGTTCCCACCTAGCTAGACACATAATTATGAACACTTCCTCAAACCTCGTAAGTAAGGTTTTTAAGATGAGTGGTAAGCAATTCCATTACGCCAACGAGAACAAAATTTGGTAAAATGGGTATGCTTCAGCTATTATTCCTAATTTACGGTTTAAACATAAAAATGAAATTCCCTCCCCGTGAAAGCAATACAAGTATCCAAATAACGTTTACTTCAAATTTATAGTTTACGTTCAAAGTCTGACTGAAAACTTTAAGGAAGTCAGCTTACTTACGTTCTTACAGACCTTCGCTTGACCTTCAAATCCAATAAAACCATTGACCACCTGTTTACACTATGATCTACAAAATTAATTGCAATAGCAAACTAAACGAACCATGCAACCTCTGTTACACCAGGAACACAAAACAATTCTTTCGACAACGCAATTCGAATCATAAATCCGACATTAAACCACAGAGTCCTTCGAAGACAGCCCTGGCGCACCACAGTATCAAAAGCGGCTACCGCATGTAATACGTTACGAGGACACACTTTACGATATAGCACATTATTTAAGGAAAATCTGCATAGTAGTATATTGAGTACTTTCAATGACAAACATCTGAAGATCCTCTTCGAGCAAACTAAGTCCGTTTTGGATCCGTGTACGTCAACAAGTCAACAACGTTCCTACTGACGACTTCGCCCACGGATCAAAATATGGATCCTCAATACTACGTTCGGTTGCTTAAATTAGTATATGGAAATTCGAATCGGACCCACTTGTGCATGTATTTTAAGAAAGAGAGCTAAAGATACCAACTCAGTGAAAGCTCAAACAAAAACGGATCCAAATCGAATCAAATCGATCAAATATAAAACACATTTTGTCGCACTAAAAAAGATGAAATGCAAGACAAGCATTTAAAGTTGTATTATTATAGACCGACAAAGTTGGATCAGTGAATTGACTTGGAGGGTCTGAATTTTATTCTACGTTTTAGATATAGGACGGAAAGATGATGGACTTGGATTAAGGCTCTCCTAAAAAAACGAAACTTTCAGCTGTCTAAATTAATTTACACGGTTCTTAATAAGAGAACCTACACTGTTAGCGTTAATAAAACATCGATAGTTTAATTGATTAATTTGAACTGTCGGGACTATCTATAGTTTCTCAAAAATATCGATAGTCGTCGAGTTGATGTAGATACCTAATTATGTCGTTTGGAAAAAAAAGTGTTTGTTGTTTTTTTATAATTAATATTTATATTAATACCACTATCGATTGTTTATCGATTAATCGATTGTTTTTTTTTTTTTAAGAATCGATACCATCGAAAACTCCACCAATCGATGTTTTTTTAACACTGCTCCACTGTGAATATTCCAAGCCATTACAATTTGTGTCAAACTCCATAGGATGTTGGCTGCGGTGTCAATATGTATTATAATCGCGATTTTAGTGACTTCCACTGACAGTTGCAACTAAATATTCTATAAACGTCAAAATATATAATTCGTTGGCTATCTTTTAAAATACAAAGTGCAGAATTCATTGGAGGTTCGTTCTGTATAAAATTAAGGCTGACATTTGTGTAAGTTTTAGTGCATGGGAAGCTGGAGTTGCATAAGTATGTAAAGGGTTTTCCAATAAGAGGTGTTATTTCGATATTCAAAGAAAAATTGTGCATTTTTTGAGATAAATGATTCGATGTTTATTTCATTATAAAGAGGAAGGTATGCCGTTAATAATGGAACACAACATCAGCCAAATGGCCGCCACGACCACGCTTACAGGACCATATCCTTTTCATGAAATTTTCCATAACCAAATCGCAAAGTGGCTGCCCTATGTCCTCGATAGCCTCACGAATTCCATCTTTGAGGTCTTGAATCGACGCTGGGCTGTTGGCGTAGACCTTATCTTTCACGTGGCGCCAAAGGAAGAAGTCGCAAGGTGTTAAATCACAAGATCTCGGTGGCCAATTGTGATCACCTCTTCGAGAGATAACACGGTCCGGAAACTTTTCCCGTAAAAGATCGATGGTTTCATTGCTTGTGTGGCACGTAGCGCCGTCTTGTTGAAAGTAAACGTTGTCCAGATCAATACCATCCAATTCCGGCCATAAAAAATCATTAATCATCTCTCGATAGCGCAATCCATTGACCCTAACTGTTGCTCCAGCCTCATTTTCGAAAAAGTAAGGTCCAATGACCCCGCCGGACCATAAACCACACCAAACAGTCACGCGTTGAGGATGGAGAGGCTTTTCAACAATAACTCTTGGGTTTTCCGAGCCCCAGATGCGACAGTTTTGCTTGTTCTCCGAGGTGGAAATGGGCCTCATCAGTCAAGATGATTTTTCGATGAAATTCCGGATCATTTTCATGCATTTCAAGGACCCAATCAGCAAAGACACGACGTTGTTGATGATCAGCCGGCTTGAGTTCTTGTGTTAACTGAACTTTATAAGCCTTAAGACCCAAGTCTTTATGCAAAATACGGTGTAATGACGTTTGTGGAATGCCTAATTCCAAAGAACGACGAGGAATGGACAAACCTAGGTTTTCTTCAACACTTTGGGCTACAACAGCAATATTCTCAGTTGTTCTTGAGCGACGTGCACGAGTTTTACTCTTCACATCACTTACTTGTCCCAACAGCTCGAATTTGTCCACCAATTTCTGTATTGCGGTCCGACAAGGTGCTTCACGACGACCCAAAAATGTTTTAGTTTTACGAACCGTCTCTGCCAAATTTTCACCATTTTTATAGTGAATTTTAATAATTTCAATGCGTTGTTGAAGCGTGTATCGTTCCATTTTTATTAATGGCGTAGTTTCTACTTGTCAAATGTCAAAAAATGACAGCTTCAAAAGTGACAGCTACCGAAATAGCGGGTTATTCAAAATAACACCTCTTATTGGGAAACCCTTATGTATGTATATGTCATTCATGAAAAAAAAAACAAATTCAGTCAACAATTCATGAAATTCTGTAGAGGCTTGATGATCGAAAATTTGGATTTAAGTTTTTATATAGAAAATTCAAAAATTACCTATATTTTTTTTGGTTTCACTAACATAAGTAATAAAATATCTACCTACTATCGTAAAGAAAACATTTGAAGTTCTATTAAAATAATAGCGTGCGTGCTTGATAACTTTCTTTGTTGTAGAATTTCCTAAAGTTCGTCCAACTTAATCTTTCTCTTAATGGCCGTATATATGTATATCTATGTATGAAAAAAACATTCTAAAATTTATTTTCAAATACAAAGCAGAAGGTGCTTCCGTTTGCTCTTATCACCATTCATCAATTTTTATCTATGGGTAAACCTTTTTCTCTACAAGCGCCTTCTTACTTTTATATTTCTCTGTTGAAGCAAAATATGTACATATATATACATATACAAAATGGAAACTATAAAGGAAATTAAACCCGTTTATAGACATTCCCATAAAATTGGCATAATTTCCTCTTGTGATTATTATGATGGCAGACATCATAGACGGCTTTATGGTTATGATGGAGCCGTCCATCTTTTTCATTCGTCCTTTATGATTAAACAACTATATTGATCCAGGCATCTTCTTCCGGTTTGCGTGCTGTATGTATAGGTAATTTATTCATGATAGTAGTAGAGTAGGTATTTTGTATTATGTATAGAATTTCATGTGTTTTGCTTTTCTTTTATTCATCAAAACTAAAGTTTCGCCATTTTTATTTGCTTTAGGTATAAAAGCCGTAAAAGAAACACTATGAATACATTAGAACAACAAATGCGTATGATGACTTGAAAATCAGTCTAGTAAATAATAAAGTGCAGTAATTAATCAATAAATTATTGAAATAATTAAAAAAGCCATTTTAACTGAAAGATTTGGTTAAAATTGATTTTTCGTATACTAAAGGGTGTTTTTTTAGACGTGTAATTTTTAAGAAGAAATAAAACGCATACAATTTGATGTTATGGCCAAGAATTTAGCTTTATTATAAAGAAAAGGGTTAGCGACTATGTTTTAAAAATGATAAGGGGCAAGTGGCCGCCGTGGCTGGCTCAAATAAATTTTAGCCGAGAAGCCCCATTTTCGACAGCTCCAATTGTTGCGCGCGATGGCGGATGGACTCATTCGGGGCTTTTTCCATACTCTGCTCCACAGCAGCAATAGCGTCTTTGGTGCGCACTGTACGGCGTCTCTGAGGATGCATATTATCCACTAGAGTAAACGTGGTGCGAAACCGATCCATGGTTGCTAGAATTCATGCGATTTTGCAATTATGTCGGCCGAATATTTGACGCAGCGCGCGATGCGTCGCGCGAACCGAACCATTATTTTGGTAATTAATTTGCACCAAACTGAGCATAAGTCAAGTGACAGCTGCTGTCAAAAAGACCAACTCCGAACTTGCCAGATTGAAAACCAAACGTCAAAAAAAAAACCTTTATTATTTAGTTGTGTTATTTCGCAACGATTTGGTGCAATTAATAATAATTATGCAAACAACGGAAACCTTGTGAGAGCCTAAGAGGTGTATACAAGCCAATGCAAACAGACTGAGAGGTATAAACGTCCTATATCTTCTCTTTACTGACAATTTTTGTTGAACAGAATATAGCCTTATAAATATAATGTCAAAAGGTTATAATGGGTGATTTTTCAAGAGGTTTAGAACTTTTTTTAAAAAAAAAACACAAAAAATTCGAAAAAATGAATGAAATATTTATTTGAATCGATATTTTGAACCTTGCAATTTAATGTTTAAAGATAATTTCATGCAAATGTTGACCGCGGCTGCGTCTCAGGTAGCCCATCCGCTGAGTCCAATTTTGGCATACTCTTTCACACATATCGGCCGGTATCTCACGAATGAATGCATGGATGTTGGCTTCCAGTGCGTCAATCGAAGCGGGCTTGTCCCTATAGACATTAGCCTTAATATACCCCCACAAAAAATAATCTAATGGTGTCAAATCGCACGATCTAGGCGGCCAATTGACCGGCCCGAAACGTGAAATTAACTGTTCACCAAACTCGCCTCGCAATTGCGCCATTGTTTCGCGTGCTGTGTGGTATGTGGCACCGTCTTGTTGAAACCACATATCATGCAAGTCAAGAACTTCCATTTCGGGCAAAAAAAAGTTTGTTATCATCGCTCGGTAGCGTTCACCATTGACAGTAACGCTGCGATTCGCATCATCTTTGAAGAAATAGGCCCAATAATGCCGCCGGCCCATAAACCGCACCAAACAGTGGCTTTTTCGGGATGCATTGGTAGCTGTTGCAATGCTTCTGGCTGATCTTCACTCCAAATGCGGCAATTTTGCTTATTTACGTACCCATTCAACCAAAAATGAGACTCAGCGCTGAACACAAGCAGCGCGCGATGAACATTTCGAACCGAGCACGAATTTTGATAGTAAAATTCAATAATTTGCAAGCGTTGTTCATTTGTAAGACGATCCATGGTTAAATTGCAAACCAAACTGAAGCTGTTTGACAGTGACACAAGGTACTAAACACACGTCAGCTGTCAAAACCAGTGTTGCCAAAACCAAACCAGCTAAAAAATCACCCGTTAGTAATTTAAAAAAAGACAACATAAACATTCATACGGTCAACTCAATACAATTAAAACGTCACAAATTTTGAACCCCGTAACCGACGACATGCACCACAAAAATCCAATAGCCACAGGATTTTGGCGTTAGGCAATAACCCCAAAATCGATTTGGAAATATCGCCCAAATTATTTTTTTTATCACCCAAAAACAAACAAAAAATTGGAAATTTCGCCCAAATGATTCCAATATAAATTGTTGTTGTAAAATTTGGGCGTTATTTCCTCAATTTTCATTATTTCATTTTTCTGGATTTTTGTGGGTGATATTTTCACTTTTGGGCGTTATTTCCCGTTTTTTCCTTAAAAAAATTTTAAAAATAGAAATAACTCCCAAATCAAGAAAAAAAACAACAATTATTCAGAATTTTTTTGGGCGATATTTCCTTTTTCTGGATTTTTTTGGGCGATATTTCCAATTTTGGGAGTTATTTCCCATTTAACTAACTTTTGAAATTTTTATTTTGGGCGTTTTTTCCTTTAAAAAAAAAATTTTGAAATAGAAATAACTCCCAAATCGAGAAAAAAAAACAACAACAATTTCCAAATCTATTTGGGCGTTATTGCCTGACGCCCACTATTTTCACTCATTGGTATTACACATTGACATTATTATTTTTGCCAAAAAGGACCATATATCCTTCCTCATAAGACATGGTCAATGGATTTCTTTCATCCTGTCAAACAGAATGGCTGATGCCAAAATCCATTCTGTCAGTATTCATTCCTGATATCCTCGCACAAAACCATGTTCAGATGAACTAATTACCCATACTGGCGGGCAGAATGATGGTTGCGTTACCTCTCTACATGCCATCATGACTGTGCTGATATGGAACCATTATTAACTGCAGTCTGCACGCTGGCTGGGCTGTATTTTGTATGTTCCAGGTGAAGAAAGCTAAAGTGAATCTACATTAGAATGACGAACATCATTTAAGGGCTCCTGCGGCTGCGGTTCATACAGCAGGCATACAGGCGAATTTATTTTCATTATGTGCAAAATACTATAGCGGAGTGCCTAATGAGGGCGCATTTATGTTGTGCAACATTTAGTGGCAATTCGATCTACCTATAATAATCAATTGAAGCAGTGCCGGATTAACTATGGGTGAAACTAGAGAACAACTAAATCTTAATGAGTCGTATGTGTCAAAGCGGCATTAAACAGCAGCGATAGTTGCATGGAAAAGAAGTTTGGTTCAACTTTAAAGTTGAATTTGTTTCTTAGAAAAAAATGAAGAAGAGGAAAACGAAAACAATAGAAATGCATTGTTTTTGTTTAATGAATTAAATTCAAATGAAAGTTTTTTTGCGACCTTTAGTCCAAATGCGTTTCGCCCAGGCACGACAGTTGGACTCATCAGTTAGATGTTGTCGTATACCCTTCTAAGATAGAAAATAACATATAGATACTTGTGTAGAATACTCAAGTTCAATTTTCTTCTCACCTTTTTTTGTCGGGGGTACTGCTTCTTGCCAGGAAGTGACAAGTCATTCAGATTAGCTCTTGTCATCTTTGCCGTTTGGCGGAAAACCGACTTTTTATAAAAATAAACACACAAGATTATTTAATGGGGCCTTATAGCAGCTTAATCCAAACCTGAATCATAGAATCAATATATGACTCTTCGAAGTAAGCGGACACTGAACTGAATGTTCTACTGACTGTCCATAATAATAAATTATTGAACGTGAAATCCTAGTAACTGGGTAATCTACATCCATCCATCCACCCATCTACTCGAAACTGCGCTCAAAGCCAATAGCTCTTTGGAAACAAGGATAATAGCTGACATGTTATTTTGGTCAGAACTTGATGTTTAAATGAATGATTGTAATTGGAATTTTAATAACAACCATATTTGACCTCCGCAGCTATTACTTATGTGTGCTGGTGCTCTTTAATTTTTCCAATGTAAATATGGTTGACTTGGAAACGATTTCGACAAAGAATAGCTACCTCGTTTAAATTTTGTAACAGGCTTATAATATTAAAATAAAAATTCGGACAGCGGGTTTTTTTGTGAAGTTAAAAAAGTTACTTCTGTGTATGGTTACGAAGTTTAAGCAAGTTATTACTAAATTTCATATGGCGTAGCACTCGAGTTGTATCAAAATGTCACGTCGGTTGTGACGATGATGGTTCGCCCTACCATTCCATTACGCTACAGTACCTTTGGTGGTTCACAAAAAAGAATATATAGGGTGTTTTTTTCTAGAGGTGTAGAATTTTAAGTTGGCAACACTATATATTTTAACTGACGGCCATTTTGTCAGTTGTCAAGTGATTTATTTTTAGTTTGATTTGCCATTTCAACATGAATATATTGAAGCCTGAACAACGCTTCCAAATTGTGCCCAAATGGATCCAAAACAAGGTTGCCGTTGATATCCCAATGTTTTTTACCGGTGAAGCTCACTTTTGGTTGAATGGATACGTCAATCAACAAAACTGTTGAGACACCGTTACATCTAAGAAAAAATGACTGTTTGGTGTGCTTTATGGGTTGGTGGAATAATTGGTCCGTACCTACTTCTTTAAAAACGATGCTGGCCAGAACGTTACAGTCAATGGTGACCGCTATAGACCCATGGTTACGCACTTATTTCACATTAGATTCGAAGAATCTCAACTTTGTGCGTAAGGAGATTTGACTGGATTTCCAAATTTGCGACAGAGTACCGAAGCAGCACGATCTTTACTAATTCTACTTTTAAAGTCCATATCCGTGCAACCATTTGCTGTAACTATACTTCCAAGGTATTTGAACAGTTTGACCTCTTCAACTGGCGTCCCCTGTAGAATTATATGTTGCTGTGAGGAGCGGCTTGTGTGCATTATTTTTGTATTTTTGCTATGTATTTTTAAACCGCTCGACTCTCCTTTCACGTGTAGTGTTTGACACATCACATTCAGCCGGCTGAGGTTATTTGTAAGGAGATATATATCGACGGCATAGTCTAAATGACTTAGCCTTTCAAACGGTCTCCATTGAATGCCCTGCTGGCTGTCAAAAGGTCGTCTATCGCCAGCAGAAAGAGAATTGGTGGCAGAACATCCCCTTGTCTCACACCCTGCCGTACTTCAAAAGAGTCGGATAGCTGTCCATTGTGCAAAAAAAAAAATACCTAGCATTGTTATAGGACTCTTTTATAATGGCAACAATTTTTAGGGGAATTCCTCTGCCTAGAAGTGATCTCCATATACACTCCCGGTTAACTCGGTCAAAAGCCTTCTCGAAATCCACAAACATAAGATAAAGTACGATACGCAGGGTGTTGATATGGTCCACACACGATCGACCACATTGGAAGCCAGCTTGATGCCTCTTGAGTGTAGACTCGATTCTAACATTTATCCGCTCGAGAATGATGGTTGACATTAGTTTTGGAAAAAAAGGACAAAACGGTAATACCACGCCAATTGTTGCAATTCTTAAGGTCACCTTTCTTTAACAATCACACCATCCATCCAGTCCCTGATGGGATAGGTTTCATTTTCCCAAACAGCTTATATCAACGGAAGAAGAATACACGCCGTTGTAAAGGGATCAGCTTTCAGGAATTTAGCCGGTATAGTCCATCAAGTCCGGCTGCCTTTTTGTTTTTGAGGAGATTTATCGAATTTTGGATTTCCGCTACTGAAGGAGGTTCGGTGTCAATACCCCAACAGGACCTGCGCATATCGTTAAGCTGGGGCACTTCAGAATTATGCTCAGCGGGATCTTCATTTAGCAGGGCACAGAAGTGGTCCTTCCATCTGCGTAGCTGATCCTCAATTGATACCAAAAGTGTGCCATCAACATCTATTATAGGGTGATTGGTGTTGGTTTTTTTCCCGACAACTTCTTTGGATATTTGGTACAACTCTCCAATATCTCCTCTTCTTGCAGCGTTTTCCGCCTGATCTGCGAGACCGTATAACCTCAACCTCCTGTCACGTCTCACGCAACGATAGACTATAGCTATGTGCTATCCGATACTCACTTCGCAATTCGACCTTTCTTTGAACGTCTATCTCGGCATTTATTTTCATCTTCAACGATTTACGAAGCTCGATTTGATCCATAGTGTCTTGGGAAATCCATGAATCTCTTACTTTCGTCCGCCTGGGCACAGTCGGATCCAGCCTCCATAAAAAACACTTTTTATTTCACCCCACATCTCGTCTATTTCTAACTGTTGAATTCCACTTACTGTCGAAGCTCTGTCGTTAAGGGCTGTAGTATATGTTGGGATCACTAAAAGCATTCTTATTGAATTTTGAACTCCTTGCTGCTTCCTGTGATTGTCGCTGGACAGCTGCGATGCGTAGTCTTACCAAATTGTGATCGCTTCCCACATCGGCATTTCTAATATTTCGGACATCACACATTGACTTTCTCCATCGCTGCTGGATCATGATATGATCAAATTGATTTTGTATTAAAATTATATATATTTCTGCAAAAATGTTGCCAACGCGCTAAATAATTCACAATTACACATTCTGATTCTACTATTTCTGCCCACAATCATTTTTGTTCTTATAAATTCACTCCCATAGCTAATTGCCAAGTAGAACATTCAATTCGTTGCTGCATCATTTCTGTCCAAAAATCATGTGGTTTAATCTGCTCTGAGTAATCTACTTGGACTATCTGGAGCCAAAACCATAGAAAAACCACAAATCCTTTGTCTCTTCAGCTAGTCATTTCCAACTAAATTAGTTTGTTGACAAATGAGTGCATTTTGGTATACCTAGCAGCTCTATATACTGAACTCAAACAAAAATAACTTCAAATTCAAACTTCAACAGGGACTTTTCCAATGTGTTTGTCTTGTTTGATAAGCCGTCATCATTTCAACCACTGAGACAATGACGACGACTACTACGGAGAGACGGAAGAACCATGATACGAGTATATAATGTATAATATGTATATGCACTAAATATACTGGTTTCTTTGCAAACAAAAATGAAATAAACAACAACCGACAAAGAATCGAGTCATAAATTTCGTCCTTGGACGTATACACAAATACCTAATACTACCAGATTCTTTCATGAATCTCACTAACTCTTTTTGTGAATCTCCTAGCTAGGATAATACTTTTTGGCAGGTTGCTTACATAGTGTTTCCTATTTTTGTTTTTGAAAGGAGCAGAGTAGGTACCCCAAGGGTTTGATGATGGTTGTTGCTTGGGTGGGGGTGGAAATGGGAGTGTTGGTGAAGCGGCCTGGCTTGGCGTCTTGTTGTCTCCTTAATGTAGTGCACTCTCGTTTCAGTGTGTTTCGTGCCAAAGATTTTTGTATTTCGTGATTTCATCAAACACTATCCGTGGGGTGAGAGTTGAAATTTGACAAAAAAGTTCAATATCTTAATATTTATATAAAACAATGTCGTTTTAGTTACAACACTTATAACTCAAGAACGGCCGAATCGATTTTAATGTTCTTTGATTTGTTGGATTCGTCTCCGACCCGAATAGCAGAATAACTATAAAAATATTCGAAAAATTCACTTTGTAGGGTGAAATGGGGGTAAAATAAAAAAGACGTATCCGATTAAAAAAAACTCTACCTGCGATTGATATTCTTTTTTCAAATTTTATTATTTGTAGGGTGAAATGGGGTAAAAATAAAAAAATGCTCAGATTTAAGAAATTTTTTTTGTGTTTGAAAGGATATTTTGAGTGGAAGGCTTTGGATTATTTTTTTTCAAAATTTGATATTTAAAGGGTGTAAGAACGAAAAGTATTATCCAATTTCAAACATCCTGTTTGTGTGTGGAAAGGTTATTTTTAAAAGTTTTATATGTAGGTAAAGAGTTAATTGGGATAAACATAAAAATTGATTTTGATTACAAAAATTTTTTCTGCGTTGGGAAAGTAATAAACTTTGTACTTATATGATCATTTTTGTACGAATTTCGCCAGTCATAACGTGAAGTAGATTATAACCCATTAAGTAGTATTTGATTACAAAAATTATCTTAAATATATTAATTTATATTTGCTTTTGTAAATTTTATTCGAAGCTTAGGTTTGTCTACCCGTGTGAAGCCGGGCGGGTCAGCTAGGAGTTGATAAAAAAACATTTTATTTCTTAAATGTCATGTTGTATTGAAGAGGAGTTATTATTTTTTAGAAAAAAAAACCCCTAAAACTAAATAAAGGATGTTTTTTTAGAGGTATAAAACTATAAAATGATATAAAACACATAAAAAATGTTTTAATTGCCATAAAATTGACTTTATTTGAAAGATAATTCCTTGCTATTTTTTTTGGAATATGATTTCTGGCATGTGGCTACCGCGGCTGGCTCAGACGAAGTCCAATTTTGATTTCCGATCTTCGATCACTGAACGCGGTGAATGTTGTCTTCCAAGTGGTCAAGCGCTTCGGGCTTATCGGAGTAGACTAGCGACTTGACATATCCCCACAGAAAATAGTATAGCGATGCTAAATCGCAAGATTAATGTTAAATGGTAAATCGTAACATCCAAATTTTTTTTTTTTGAAAATTTCGATATTTTATAAAATGCATTTATCATTCTTTAAAAAAAAAAAAAACGATTAAAATTAGTAAAACGGTTTTCGACAGTAAAAAGAATGGTACTTTGGAAGTTGCCATTAATAACCATTTTTCGGAACCATTTTCCTTAATGTACCTATTAAATTTTACTGACTTTTATTTTTAATCTGTGGAGTCGATTTTGAGTAAAATAAGATTTTCCTTTTTGGCCCAAAGAGGAATATGAATGGACCTAAAAAATAAAAAAAACTCTAGGTCTAGCTACCAAATTAAAAAAAAATCGACCTATCTATTTAGGCTGTAGCCGAACAGACGGACGTTTTTGGGGCTCACTTTTTTCGTCCTCCCTGTCATCGTAATGTCAGGTTTGATCAAAATCTCGAGTTCGATGTTTTGCACGAATCCATAACTTGCCATATCGCCATGTATATATTTACATTTATATAAAGGGTTTTCCAATAAGAGGTGTTATTTTGATATTCAAAGAAAAATAGCATTTTTTGAGATAAATAATCGGATGTTTATTTCATTATAAAGAGAAAGGTATGCCGTTAATAATGAAATACAACATCAGCCAAATGGCCGCTACGACTACGCTTACAGGACCATATCCTTTTCATGAAATTTTCCATAACCAAATCGCAAAGTGGCTGCCCTATGTCCTCTATAGCCTCACGAATTCCATCTTTGAAGTCTTGATTCGACGCTGGGCTGTTGGCGTAGATCTTATCTTTCACGTGGCCCCAAAGGAAGAAGTCGCAAGGTGTTAAATCACAAGATCTCGGTGGCCAATTGTGATCACCTCTTCGAGAGATAACACGGTCCGGAAACTTTTCCCGTAAAAGATCGATGGTTTCATTGCTTGTGTGGCACGTAGCGCCGTCTTGCTGAAAGTAAACGTTGTCCAGATCAATACCATCCAATTCCGGCCATAAAAAATCATTAATCATCTCTCGATAGCGCAATCCATTGACCGTAACTGTTGCTCCAGCCTCATTTTCGAAAAAGTAAGGTCCGATGACCCCGCCGGACCATAAACCGCACCAAACAGTCACGCGTTGAGGATGGAGAGGCTTTTCAACAATAACTCTTGGGTTTTCCGAGCCCCAGATGCGACAGTTTTGCTAGTTGACGCAGCCTCCGAGGTGGAAATGGGCCTCATCAGTCAAGATGATTTTTCGATGAAATTCCGGATCATTTTCATGCATTTCAAGGACCCAATCAGCAAAGACACGACGTTGTTGATGATCAGCCGGCTTGAGTTCTTGTGTTAACTGAACTTTATAAGCCTTAAGACACAAGTCTTTATGCAAAATACGGTGTAATGACGTTTGTGGAATGCCTAATTCCAAAGAACGACGAGGAATGGACAAACCTGGGTTTTCTTCAACACTTTGGGCTACAACAGCAATATTCTCAGTTGTTCTTGAGCGACGTGCATGGGTTTTATTCTTCACATCACTAACTTGTCCCAACAGCTCGAATTTGTCCACCAATTTCTGTATTGCGGTCCGACAAGGTGCTTCACGACGACCCAAAAATGTTATTTTTTTAGTGAATTTTTTTATAGTGAATTTTAATAATTTCGATGCGTTGTTGAAGCGTGTATCGTTCCATTTTTACAAATGGCATAGTTTCTACTTGTCAAATGTTAAAAAGTGACAGCTTTAAAAGTGACAACTACCGAATTAGCGGGCTATTCAAAATAACACCTCTTATTGGAAAACCCTTTATGTATCGCAAGTAAAGAGACGTTTACACTCTGATATTAATTTTGACGAATGAATTTATCATGCTGAATAAATATTTATTCTTTGGCTTAAACGCACCAAAGAAATGTGCCAAGGTGTCCTATGTCATTTGTCCAATGCACACGAGTTTTCCGAATTTACTATTAAATAACATAAAGAAAGTCAATAGTTTTGGCGGTATCATAAAAAGCATTTATACAAACAAAATATGCACGACTTGATCGCACGAACTTGCTCTTGTGGTTAAATACTGTATGTAACCCAACATTCAAGATGCATGATGTATATATTTAACGAGTAAATATTAAAAGAGTCAAAAGCACTTAAAAATTGATTTTTCGTTTGATTTTTGTTTGTTTATAAAATAATGTATTTCGAAAATTTTTAAATGCATTATTATTTAAATTATTGAGAAGCATCAGATTGAAAAATTACAACAAAATCGATTTAACCATGACAAAGATATACGCGAATAACCCAAAAATAAGACCATTTTCTCAAAAAACGTTGAATACCTAATTCCGTAATGTGAATTTTTTGAGAAAAACCTGAAATACATTTTTTTCTTACAATTGACTTGGTTTTTACAGTTACAAAGTTTAATTAATATCGTTTGAGCCGTTTTCGAGAAAATTTGAAGAAACCAAAATATTTGTATGGCAGCTACCCGTTCTAGATGAGGTAAAACAAAAATTCGAATTTTAACTCTAGGGAATCACATAAAAATGCTCTGTACCAAATTTCATGCAAATCGGTCTACCCGTTTAGGCTCTAGCTCAAATTAAAGTGGACGCACCGACGCACAGACGTACAGACGCACAGACGCATAGACCGACGGATATCATGACGAAACGCACTTCTTCGGACTTCTCGATTATCGTAGTGTTAGTTTTGATTATAAACTCGAAATTTTTTTTCTACACGAAATCAATACTTGCCCTATAGAGCAAGTAAAAAGTGCGCAACATCTGATTCCCCAATTACTTTCCTTTCGAGTGAAATGTCAACACGAGTTGGGAAAGGATTACTTATTCAATAAAATGAAAGTATACCTCTACATAATCCCCAAAGTAAACATACCCACACACACGTTACGAATTAGAAGATTTATTTTGTTTTAAAAGAATTGAATATTTTTTTTTATGAAAGCGTCCACATATATGTAATAAAATTCGGCTTCGGCACTCTTACGAACTATGGCGCAGGATGTTTTTAAATAGATGATTAATGTGTACACAGACACAGGATTATAGCGTGCGTAATACAAGGAAAACGAAAGCATTATTATCGAAAAAGAAAACGTTTTTTTACTTATCTTATAGAGCTGTGTACATCGTTCATTTCAACTGATCGAATCGTTCAAGAATCGATTACCAAAATGATTCGATCATTTTAATCAATCGATCATTTTCATTCCACTCAATTCATTATTTCATACTGTTCCGATTCGATTTTTGATGTGTAAGCATGTCGGCAGTAGAGTGAAATAAAAAAAATTGTGTGAGTGCCGGGACTCACGGTTAATATGTGTAAACATCAACGTGCGCGGATCCAAAACGGACTTGGTTTTGCTTGAAGGGGATCTTAAGATTTTTTTCACTGAACGCACCCATCCTAGTATGCAGATCGTAACGTTGCACACCGTAACGTTGAACGACGTAACGTTGCACACGAACGTTCACTCTACCGCTAGCATAGATGTTTACACATCAAAAATGTGGACTTTCCTCTGTGCGATGTTACGATGTACAACGTTACGCAGCACGTATTCTCGGAAATGATTTGACATTTGGACACCTGTCAAATTAAAAGCGTTCTAATGGATCTAGAGAACTGGCGTGACTTTAGGTATTTTCCACCTCCTAAATTGGCGTACTCCGTTTTTCGATCCGCCGCGTGTCGTACCAAAAATGTTGGCATATTTTGACAGCTGTCAAACTAAGTGTTCTATTGGACCCAGAACGTCGGCCGTGAGACCAGGGTTATACCCACCTCCTAAATCGATTGGCGTACTCCGTTTTTCGATCCGCCGTACGAAAACTGTCGGCATATTTTGACACATGTCAAACTAAGACAATTTTTTTATTTCGGTTTTGATGAAATTCAATCTCCGAAGTTAACGAATACTGTACCAATTTGATCGACCCCATTCTGACCCATATTTCTTTTCTCCGATAAAATATATTAATAATTCAAAAGATATTGATATCTAAAATCGAGATTCATTGAAATGATTGAGATTAGGATCGAAAATCGAGAATCATCGAAATGATTGAGATAGGGATCGATTGAATAGAAAATTTGTGATTTCAATCATCAATACTTTTCGATGATCGGATCAAAAAAATCGAATCGTTCCTCATTGACACAGCCCTATTATAGCCGTGTTTTTTTTGCAAGTCCATATGGATTTGTCGAAAAAAACGACATCGGGACTAATAGTTTTACACGTAAATACAACAACAAGTTAAATCCATATAGACCAGAGTTGTAAAGACTGCAGTCTTTTCAGTACTGCAGTTAATTGAATAAAAAGACTTACTTCCTTAAATCTTTTAACTTGCCAAAAGAATTTAACTCTAATACAATAGTCAGCAGTCAGTACTAACATTCCGACTGTGAAGTTAAAAAAAAAAGTTACTTAACTTTAAGTTAATTAACTGCAGTACTTTTGACTTAATTTTAGTCTTTTAGTCAGTTGAAAGTCATTTGTACTGCGATGGTTCAACTTTTAGTCAGTAAGTCTTTTAACTGCAGTTAATTAACTGTAAGTCCTTGAATTTTGTTTTTTGTTTTTTATCAAAAATAGTTCGCACTTGTACATCGCGCCGCACGCATATAATGCCAAATAAATAATGCAAACATTTTAATTTATTTTCATTTTATTCTGTTGTGTTATAAGTATAAATCTATAGTATTTTAGTTCAAAGACTTACAGCTCATTGACTGCAGTTAAAAGACTTACTGACTAAAAGTTAAACCATCGCAATACAAATGACTTTCAACTGACTAAAAGACTAAAATCAAGTCACAAATACTGCAGTTAATTAACTTAAAGTTGATTAACTTTTTTTTTAACTGCACAGTCGGACTGCTAGTACTGACTGCTGACTGTTTGCTTTGCAGTTAAAGTACTTTCTTACAGTATTAACTTGCATTCAAAAGTTTAGTTAATTAACTGGGACTGTATTAACTGCAGTACTGAAAAGACTGTAGTCTTTACAACTCTGATATAGACTTAGCTAAGTCCAGATAATTATCGGGACTTACGCACTGTAAGTAAGAAGTTCCTAAGTCCCGATGTCGTTTTTTTCGACAAATCCATATGGACTTGCAAAAAAACACGCCTTATGTTAGGTCTAAGCAACTTGTAAATTGTTCAAGCTTTCAATAATTCAGCGGTTATCGCTTTGGACTTGGATTTTAACTTTGTGAAAAATATTTTTCACATTCGACTTATGTATTTGTTTCTCTTTGGAAAAACTGTATTTCTCATTGCATTACATATCGATTTTGATGCATTGGAATAACAATAAAGAAAGATCCGCTTCAATTTGAAGAGTCAAAACTCTCCTTAAAAGAACTCAGTTTGCAAATCATTCAATTGTGGTAATGGCATTCTAGCTCAACGAATTTTTCATCCCGGGGTTTAATGTTTGATGGTTCCGCATAAGAGAAAAGAGGAGACAATTTTGAATTCGTCTCAAACTTGAGTGGTTCCTCGATGGTGCTCTTTCGTTTGCGCCCCTATAGTTTTGGGGCCCAGGGCGGCCTCTTGGGTCACCCAATCCTTAAAAACACGCTAAGCACTAGTTAGACAAGGATGGGCGAAGCTTTTTGGACACCATAACTAAAAGACATCAGCTCTTGATCATACATATACATACCTACCTACATAGGTGGGGAACCTTGTTTAAGATGATAAATCGTAAATTTTAAATTTCAAACAAAAAACTTCAGTCAATACTTATTTTATTTAATATTTGTATTATTTATTTGTTCACCAAAAATATATTCAGGGCAAAAATTAAATACTATATTATGTTAAAGTGAAGACAATTTAATTTAAATATCCACTACAAGAAAAAATATAAAAATATAAAAAAAATTCAACTGATTTAATTGGACAATTGTAAAAATTCTCTTATTTGATTTAGTTTTAAAGATTTAAGCAATTATTATATAAGAAATGTTTGTCTTAAAATTAAGTGCCTTTTATAACTTTTGAATTATTTTTACAGAAACAATTAAATAAATAAATATGTTAAAAGATGATACATTTGTATTAACAATTTTTTTTTCAAATATTAACAATGTTAGCAGGAAGTTAAAATTTTGACTTATAATTTTTTTTTTTAGTACGAAAAATGTTTCTTTGTAACAGAAATACATTTTTTTAAATATTATATTTATTGCTCAAGGGTTTTAGTGTTTTGGATTATCTACATCATTCGATTGGAAAAGTAAGATGACCTGGTGAAGATATATTTTCTTAAAAGCCAGGAACATGGAAATAAATTGCTTTAGGCAGACATCAAAATATCCTCTCGAATACAGTGCAGACAATGTTTCTTCCTTTAATATTTCTGAAAATAAATAAAAGAAGTCATTTTAGTGAACTGAATTGATGAATAGTTTAGATATAAATAAAAGGATTAGAAGCCACAGCATCCAAAATGCATGTTAAGAGTCGTTTGGGGGTAAGAATGTTCATATTTAACGCAATATAATTTATTATTCAGAGTAGGAGTATATAGGTACTCAAACATTTGAATGGGCCATCACACACTGGCTCAATTGAGCCTGGGGAAATCGAAGTTCGGAATGAAACGGGCAAAATATTCTTCCTTAATTCTAGTGGAATAAGAAAGTTTAACTACTAATACACACAAGTTGTTTGTTTCTAGGCGAAAAAAAAAACAATCGGTTGTCATGACCACTTAATTTTTATTTTTGTAAATGCAAAGGATTTTTTCTAAATAGTTCGAATTTTAAAATTGAAACAAAAAATACGCATAAAAATACAACGGTTTCATGTACACAAAATGTTCTCCCAGCTTTCTTCATTCCGTGTGCGATTGAAGCAAAAGTTAGTGAGCATCAGTAAATCTCGTTCAAAATTGAACCAGTGTGTGATGGCCCAATTGGATTCGGTTGTTATTTTAATTATTTTCCAAATCAGTTTATTGTTGAAGATGAACTAAAATCGGTTGAAAATGCATGAAAGAGCATTTTTATGAGAGAGATAGTTGGCATTTTTTTTTAAGTTCATCTAGAAGGGTAATAGCTACTTTTCAACTTCCCCGCGGTAAAACAGCTTGAAAAAAAAAACAAAATTGATTTTTTTGACCCACCCTCCTAAATGGTCACGCCAACGGAATAGCATGTTCTTATTTTGTGATCAAAAAATTTATCTTTCTATCGAGTTCACAAACGATTAAAAAGAACCATAAATAAAAGTAGCTTAAAAAATAGGAATTTCCGCCTTTAACCTCAGACATATTTAGTGAGACCAACGGATCTCAAGGAATAGAGTACAAAAGTAGATTACTACCAAAATTAATTTTCACAATGTTGGGTACACTGAACATCCCTTAGTCCAGAATGGCTGTGTGAATGCAGAATAGTTTCCCACGGTTAAGTGACGTTGTGTATGTATATTTCTCAGTACATGTGAAGGGTGTTTTTTTTTTTAGACATGTGGTTTTCAAGCAGAAATAAAACTCACAAGATTTAATATTGAACGGTTTACCAATATTTTTTAAAAATAATTTCGAATAAATACCAGGCGAGAGGCCCAATTTTCTACCACTTTTTGCAGCAATTGGGGCCGTACGTCAGGAATAACGCGCCGAATATTCTCTTCCAAGGGGTCAATTGTCTCGGGCTTATCTGAGTAAACAAGCGACATCACATAACCTAACAAAAAATAGTCCAGCGGTGTTAAAAATCGCACGATCTTGGAGGCCACGCCACAGGCCCACGACGCGAGAAAATGCGCTCACCAAAAGTTTCTTTCAATAAATTGATTGTTTCGTTGGCTGTATGGCATGTAGCGCCGTTTTGTTAGAACTAAAGGTCGTCCACATCAACATCCTCCAATTCAGGCACGAAACAGTCATTAGTCATGGATGGGCACAGCTCAAATTGTTGCGCGCGATGGCGGATGAACTCATTTGGGTCTCCTTCGATACTCTGCTCCACAACAGCGTCTTCGGTACGCACTGTACGGAGTATCTGAGGATGCGCATTATCCACTAGAGTAAACGTATTGCGAAACCGATCCATGGTTGCTCGAATTTATGCGATTATGTCGACTGAATATTGGACGCAGCGCGCTATGCGTCGAGCGAACCGAACCATTATTTTGGTATTAAATTTGCACGATTCGCAAACGTTGTTAAGAGTAAGTCTATTTATTATGAAATGGCAAACCAAAATGATCATAAATCAAGTAACAGCTGTCAAATAGACCAACTCCGAAAAAAGTATTGCCAGATTAAAACCTCATGTCTAAAAAAAACACCCTTTATTTACACGGTTGTGGTTTTCCTTTGAAAGTTTAAATAATTGAATTTTCAACTTTATAAAATATTCATATTACTCGTAACTGGCAAACCTCACCAAAAGCACACCTACTTTGTGTAATTTTAATTCAAAGCGCATTCTGGCAGTAAATTGCACTCCAACACACTAAAGCACAACCACGTGTGCACCAACGCAACGTGACACCAACGCAACGCAAAGTGCGCTTTTCCCACACGATTCTTTTAATTTATACTACGTACTTGTGATAGTTGTTTCGTTTGACTAAAAATGTGTTCTTAGCATAGTTCACCTTGCCTTGTCACAGAAAAGCCAAAACATTATTTCCATTTTGCTATAGTATCGTCTAAGGGGGTACGGAACTTATTACATTTGATACCCCATAGCAGGTAAAGGATGTGCCTGAGTGTAACACAGCATACTAAAGTCAGAAATTAGGGTTAATTAGCACAAATTTCACGGTCTCTTGGCACCGGAGGTCCTCTATGTATGTGCGTGTTTTGTGAAACCCAATAACAAGGACATATTTATTTTTCACTTTGTTGAAGCAATTATAATATGTTACATTGGAAATTTTTACTCTAGTTAAGATGATTATTGTCAACGGGGGTATTTCAATAAAAATATAAAAATGGTTTTAATATTAACACAGTTTAGAGTACAAGCCTATACCTAAAGTGACATGTTGCCCTCATCCTGATATAACTTTATTTTACTAAACACATAATATTTCCAACTTAAAATGAATTCTTACTGCAACTGCCGCTAATTTCATTTCGTAAAGGTCCTATCTAAGAAATTTCAGATTAAAGATTTATAGCATATTTATAGAGCTAAGGCAATGTCTCCAATTTTTTTTTGTATCTATGTAAACTTCGGAACCAATTTTAACCATTCAACACTCTCGAACAGGGCTGCAGCCAGGATTTTTACTTGCGATATAGGTACTATATGGGAAGTTATGGATTCGTACAAAAAATCGAACTCGAGATTTTGATCAAACTTTACATTACGATGATAGAGAAGTCAAAAAAAGTGGGTCTCGCAAAAACGTCCGTCTGTCTGTCTGTCTGTCTGTCTGTCTGTCGGTTCGACTACAGCTTAAACGGATGGGTCGATTTTCTTTAAACTTGGTACCTAGCGTTTTTTGGACATTCCCCCCACCCGTTTTTTTCTCTTTTTTTTTAGGACCAAAATTAACAGTAGCTGTCATACAAAAGTTCTTGGCCAAAAAGGAAAAACTTATTTTTCTCAAATCCAGCGCTACCGAATTTGTTTTTAAGAACTCCATAAATTTAAAAAGTTATAAGATGCAATTTAATAAAAAAAATGGTTCCGAAAAATGGTTGTTAATGGTATCTCCTAAAGAACCATTTTTTTTATTTTCGTTTTTCTCGAAAACGGTTAAACTGATTCTGATAAATTTTTTTATGAAGAAGTATTGACACATTCTAAATAATATTGTGTACCAAAATTTTCGAAAAAAATATTTTTTAGATTTTTAAAAAAAGTTTTAATATTTTTTTTTGAAAACTCAATATTTCAAAAACGACTTTGTCGATTTTTATTAAACTTGGTAAATAGCAGTTTTTTAACTTTATCTAGAAGATTTTTGACAAAAATTATTCTAATACCCAAAAATAACGGTGCCTCCCATACAAATGTTAAAAAACCGTCAAGAAAAATATTTTGTTTCTCAAAAACGACTCCTACGATTTTCATAAAAGTTTTTTTGTGTGTTAAAATTAGTACGATCTACCATTTAAAATTTTTAAAGTTTATATTTTACGTTTATTAACAGTACCTCTCATAGAACGGTTTCTTTGATTTTCGACTATCTCAACATCTGATCAACCGAATAAAATTAGATTTTGTATACAGAAGCTTATAACAAATATAAATAAAAGTGCGTATCAAAATTTTCTAAAAAATGATTTTTGGATTTAAAAAAAAAAAATCAAAAATATTTTTTGAAAATTCGATATTTCGAAAACTGTGGTAGCAGATTTTTTTGTGAAGTTCAATTTTAAACGCAACATTGATAAATGCTTTAAATTGGCGTACCAATTATTTTTCTCAAAAATGTTAACGAAATTTTATATATAAAAAATTAATTATTTTTAAAACCGCTCCTACGATTTTCAAAATTTTTTTCTCATAAATAAAGATTTATATACGAAATCAGATGGTGTACATCGCGTTGGGTTAAAACGGAATCAAAGTATTTTAATCAATTTCTTTCTAATTTTGTTGATTTAAAACAATTTACCAGTTTAAATAGTATAATTTCCTTTTATGCATATTGCAACACTAGGCTATATTGTTAATTTTTGTATACTCACATAATACCACCTGAAACTAAACTAAGATTTGGCAAATGGATAAAATATATACTCCTATAGCTAATTTATTTCAGACTATAGAACCACAATGTGATCGCGCATAAGAGCAAGTTCGTGCGACCCAGTCGTGCATATTTTTTCGTTTTGGATTTGGCTTTGTTTCCAAGTCTTACGAAAAATTCTTTGAACAAAAAATATAAAACTATAACATATTCCAATTCATAGATTTTTATTTTTTAAATATTACAAATTAGAATAATTTTTTATACATTTTTTTTACTAATCCTGCTTTTAACTCCACTTAAATGATGTATCTGCGGCTACGTCATTACCTTGGCCAATACAATTGCTCATATACCTATATCAAGATGTAGTTCTTCATCGCTGCAGTATAGTTTTGGTCAGATTTCTAGAAGTTTGGTCATCAATGGAACAAATTTACAAAACTTCCCGACGAAGCACACAACTTTTTGGATCTGTTAAACAATAAACAGTCGACATATCGAGGGCATTATATGGAAAGTTGTTCAGTGCCAGAAATATCCATTGTTTCGTCTGCGAGGACGTTGAAACTGTATGTATAGCCCGTTTATTGTATATTTCGGTTGAGACAATATCAGAACATGCTTTCAGGCTTTTATTTTGAATAGTTGAGCTCAAATAGCCTCACAAGTGGCACAAAATAGTATAATTTCGTTATTACATTTATTAATTCATACTTTATTCAATCTTAAATTGGTATAAGAATTTATGGCTTCTGTATTCATTCTTTATTTCTTCTTTAAAAGGTATTTTCTTCAAGAACTTTAATTGGTATTTTCACTTCTACTTAAAGCATTCTTAATTACTTCTTAAATTGGCATTTCTTAAATCGGTGTTTTCTTATTTCTTTAATACTTCTTTAATCCTTCCAAAAATTACTTTTTATATGGAATTAATTAATCATTTTTGTGATTCTTTAATACTTCTTTAAGTCTTCTAAAAATAGTATTATTAATTGCACCACTTGATACGAGTACTAGCCGCATTAGGGACAAGGTCTGTCACGCCAGAGACCTGGTTTCGATTCCCAGCCTCGTTTTAAAATAATATAATTTTTCTGTTTGAAAAACTCAGTAACAAATTCTGCATTTTTTGAAATAACGTTTTAAGGTGAATTAAATACTTAAAAATCAATCTTTAAGGCAACTTGACCTCGTGGAGTTTTTGCTGTGCATATCTGTTTATTTATGACGATGTCGGTATTATAATTGCTGCTTATTTACTACGAGTAACCTACCTCAATTATTTTCCACAATTGAAAATCGAAAACGTTCTTTTCACTAGCTCTTAATTTAGACAAGCATTGAAATGCATCAGATTGGATGAGTAGGTAGGGCACAGGAAGGGTATGCGAAGGTACTCGAGTTCGAATCCCGGTATAAGCACAGGTAAATACAAAAAAATTGACTTCTAATACAGTGTAAAATATCAAGAATATCATTACAGGAAAGGACAAAAAGGCAAAAATAGAAAATAAAAAAAATTAAACACCAAAACAAATAAGTAATAATACAAAATAAATAAAAATAAAACAAAAAATAAATATATTTTATTTTTTTCATAAGAAATGCTATACCTCTTAAAGAAATAGTAAAGAAGTATTTAAGAAGGCTTTTTGAAGGGAAAGAAAATTTAATATCTATTTAAGAAGGAGTAAGGAAGTATTTAATATAAAAGTAATAACGAATTAAGAAGATTTCAAGAATAAATTTGGCTTCTTAATTCCTTCTATTGGACCGCCCACTTAAGCCTTTTACCTACTTAATACGAACTTAAATTCGTTTTAAAGAAGAATGCAGGCACCGCTTTAGAATTCTTAAATCCTTCTTTAAGTAATTCTGTGCTACTTGTGCTGTATTCTTAGAGCTGGTTATGACGTGATTCTTTAAATTGTTGTCCCCATATCGAATTCTGTACTGCAGGAGAGCCTTTAGTTTTCCATCTTTTTTTTGTGGGCCGAGTCAGATATATAGCTCCGCTATCGTCGGCACCTCTTGTTATGCACAAAATAAAATAGTCTGAATAATATGTACATTTGTAGGTCTTATTACAGCTCTATTTTGAGCTTTTGCTTTTGCTTTGGGGGTAGTAGCATCTATCATCTAGTACTTTTTGTTTTCCAGCAGCAAGTTTTCCAGTCACCCATTATCATTATTTCTATTAATTTGTGGTTTTATTATTCTGAGAACATATAACTTTTATTATTTGTATTTTACAATACTTTAGCTTCTTCTTCTTTATATAAACGAAGATAATAATTAAAGTCCTTAACTTTTTTTTTTACTAAATTTGTTTAGATATACAAATCATTTCGGAAGGGACTTCAGCAACTCCCCCCTGGCTACGTGCCTGCTAATACCGAGGATTGCTTAAAATGTTGAGCTCCTTCGATTCGGAGGCCATTCAAAGCCCATAAACTATTTACAATCAAAGGTATCTGGTACATTGAATTGTTGCTTTGAAATTATTGTTAAATATTTTAGGTAGGTATAATAAAAGAAAACATTCTTTTGGGGAAGAATAACGTAATCAAAAATTACCCTGTTAATTTCGTTATAACTGTTTCACCCGTTGTTGTCGGTACAATAATGTACAATACAATAATAATTATCCTTTTAACGTTAACAAAAACAGTATGGATATATTTACTGTAATTTTGATTGTAATTGTTCACGTAAATGCGTATAACTATCCCTAAGGATAACCGAAATAAAATTCACATTAAAATCTCATTACTCCAAAAAGTGGAAAGACAATGCCTTTTCTCGCTTCTTCGATGTAATTCAGCCATATGCCACACGTAATGCCAAAAAAACAAAAAACTACAAGCACAATTTATTTATCCTTAATTCAATGTCTGTTTTGTTTGCTTCATTAAACTCTCAGGGCTATAATCAAATTTCTGGCATCAATCAGATTTTGCAATTAAACTGAAGGCCTGATAAACATTTTAATTTACCAATTAACATCAATACCCGATTCAAGGAAAACCAAATAAAATAATTAAAAAAAAATAAAACTCATTTCCATCTGGGACGATGACAAACGAAGATTTCACTTATCGATTTTATTTTAACTGCGCTAAAAGACATCAAGCTGAAGCTGATGCTTTGGGTTCGGGTTCGGGTTCGGACGAACTCTGGTTGATTTTTTAAATTTATATGGTTTATATTTGTGTGGTGTCAAAATTCGTATCCACGATAATTGCGAAAAATAAAAACAAATATTAAATCGATCAACATGGCATGATGAAAACAAAATCAGATGCATTTTTTGTGTTTGGAAAATAAATTATGCGTTGTCCAATTCACGTTAATTCGTTAAATTTTTATTTCATTTAAAAATATTTCCGAGTCTTAACGTTATAAAGGGTGTTTTTTTTTAGACGTGTGGTTTTCAATCTGGCAATACTTTTTTCGGATTTTGTCTTTTTGACAGCTGGACTTTTCATACAAACTATCGATAACAATTATGCAATTCACGTCAGTAACACAGTTTTTCTTCGTGCTTAAATTAAGCTCCAAGAATTGTCCGCGCTAAGTTAAGCCCGAAGGAGATTAGTTGTTGTTGCATTTAACATGTAAACTACAGGACAGGACGTCGTTTTTTTCGACCAATTTCTTCGGGGCTTGCAAAAAAAAAAACACGGCTATTGATATCAATGAATATTTTAAGCCACCACTTTCTCGTAGGGCAAATATTGGTTTCGTGAACAAAAATCGAGGTTTTAATTAAAACTAACACTACTATGATCGAGAAGTCCAAACAAGTGGGTTTCATAATGCCGTCCGCCGCCGGTCTGTGCGTCCACTGTAATTTGAGCTAGATCCTAAACGGGTGAACCGATTTGCTTCAAATTTGAAACAGAGCATTTTTATGTGATTTCCTAGAGGGAAAATTCGAATTTTTGTTTTAGCTTATCTAGAATGGGTAGCTGCTATACAAATATTTTAGTTTCTTCAAATTTTCTCGAAAACGGCTCTAACGATTTTGATTAAGCTTCTAACCTGTCATAATGAAGTTGATTGTAAGAAAACTGCGTTTCAAATTTTTCTCAAAAAATTCACATACCTAACGAAATAAGGTATTCCACGTTTTTTTGAGAAAATGGTGTTATTTTTGGATTATTGAAAATTGAAGTACATATATCTTTTTGATGGTTCTACCAATTTTGTTATAATTTTGCAATCTGATGCTTATTCAATAGTTCAAACAATATTGGATTTACAAATTTTGAAAAACATTTTTTTATAATTTAAAAAAAAAATCTAACAAAAAAATCAATTTTTTAGTTTTTTGACACTTTTAATATTTTATCGTTAAATATATACGTCATGCATCTTCAATTTGTATTTACACATAGTTGTTGATCACAAGAGCAAGTTCGTGCAATCAAGTCGTGAATATATTTTTTACTGTAGTATACCTACTTTCTCTGTTTTCTACTGGGAAGGGAGAAAAATAAAACTTTGGGTTGAGTAAAATTATTGAAAATGGGAAAAACGGCGACTTTGTTTTAACAACAACAACATCTTTATAAAAAACTGAATATCTAATTTATCTTATCTTCCCCAGCCACACATAATAATTGTAAGCATATCAACATGAATCTTTTCAACATTATTTTTCACATTTACAAAATTCTCACCCCAGCTGCTCTTCCAGGCGACCGACGCACGCGACGTATAGTTACTTTATGGAATTTTCTCCAGCTCCTCATTTATCGCAAAAGATACAATGTCATGTAACAGGTCTTGTCAAAAGATATAAATTAACGTAGGGCCACCTTCCTGACACACAAAAAAAAAAGAAGCTATTTCATGCTCATTACTCAACAAGAAACATGTCACTTTCATTAAAGCCCCCAGAAGGGAAAAAATCCAATCTCTCTAAAATTAGACTTATTGGTAGATATACCAAAGCTCAAAGGAATAAAAGTAGAGGTGATCTTACTTCTTACCTAATTGTGTTTTTTTTTTTCTCAAAGTTTCAGAAGGGATTTTTTTGTCATATATATATAGGTACATTGTCCATTAAAGGTTTTTAAAGCCTGCCTTTTGTATGGAAGCTTATCGACCGGATTAACATTGGTAAGCACGTTTGTTTGCTCTTTGTATAGTTCCAGTATGGAGCCGTAATGCTACTCCGTCACTTATTTAAGGAATGACTTCATTGTCGTTAAATCATGGGAGCATCTTTCAAAAAGTTTATTTCCGGAAATACCAAAGATATCATCAATTTTATCAATACACAGGCAAAGAAAGCTGCAGATTAAAATCACCATGAGGCTATTCATCAACATTTTAATTGAAAATGAATGAAATGTTTTGTCCATACTGTCGGCTTAAGCCGGGGCCACACATGTCTGGTGTGGTGTGGTGTGATGTGTTGAGTTTTGGAGTGGTGTATTGTGTTGTGTTGGGTTGCCGACTGGCGCGCAGTGGCCCTATTGACTTTTTTGGTTGCAAAAATCATACCTTAACGAATAAAGACATAGCCAAAAAATGTTTATCTTGTAGGAAATTTCCAAGGCTATAAAGCTTAAGAATTTTTTAGAAAAAATCTTGACAGGGTGTTTCAGAATCTGCTGCTGAAATAAGATGTTTTAGTTAAGGTGGTTAACATAATTGGTATTTAATTATAAAAAGGTCGAAAGTGAATTTATGAAGTAATTTGAGTGTAATTAAAGTGAAACAGTGGGTAAAAAAGAAAACAAACCAATTTGAGTGAAACAGTGGGGTAAAAAAATCAGTCTTTCTTTTTTTTTTAATTGTTTTTTTTTTATAAGAGGGTACATTTATAAAGTACTAGCTGACCCGGCCGGCTTCGCACGGGTAGATAAACCTAAGCTTCGCATAAAATTACAAATTTTGTAATTGAATACTACTTACTGAGTTTTGACCCACTTCACATTATGAATGGTGAAATTCATTAAAATATGATCATCTACGTCGAACCTTTATTACTTTCCCAGCGCAGAAAGAATATTTGTAATCAAAAGCGTTTTTTTTTTTTTGGGTTTATTCCATTTCACTCTATAAATATAAATTTTTTTAAAAATAACCTTTCCAACACAAACAGAATTATTGAAATCAGATGCCACTTTTCATTTCTACTCCATTTCACCACATAAATTGTGAAAAAATCCCTGAGGCAATCCACTTATAAATAACCTTTCAGTTACAAATTAAACCCGATTTTATTTTATTTTTACCTTCTAAGCAAAATTTAAAGAAGAATATCCCTAAAGCTATTTACTTAGAAAAACCCTTTACAAAAAAAGAATTTCCTAAATCGGACAATATTTTATTTTTACCCCATTTCATTCTTCAAATAATAAAATTTGAAAAAAATATTCCTCAAACCATTTTCTAAGAAAAACTCTTCAAACAAAAACGAATTTATTCAATCGGACACTTTTTATGTTTACCCCATTTCAAACTATAAATAAAAAAAATTAAAAAAAAATATCCCTTAAGCCATTTCCTAAGAAAAACCTTTCAAACACAAAAAGAATTTTTTAAATCGGGCAATTATTTTATTTTTACCCCATTTCATCCTACAAATAAGAAAAGTTGAAGAAGAATATCCCAAAAGCCATTTCCTAATCGCCTATAGCGCCATTTGTTGAACGGTAATTGAATTGAACTGAAAAACGAAATGTGCGCCTTCAGCGCCACCTTTTGAGACTTTTTCGACTTTTCTTTTTTCCTAAGCCTTCGCGGTACAACTACAAACAAACCCGTAGAAGGAAGTACTCAATCTGATGCAGTCGTTCGCAGTCCCATTTACTCTGTAAGGTCAGACTTCTTGGGAGTGCATTTATTTGTTCCTCCGTTTTGCTTTCTAAAAGCCGCCTTGCAGTATGGTCCATCATGTCTTGAAGTTTGACTTTAGCTGATGTTTCCGCAATTTTGCTGTTTTCTGGAACTGCTTCTTTTTTGGTTACCGTAATTGTGTTATATGGCAAGATCCATTAGGATTTACTATCGGTCGAGCTTGGCTTGATTATGTTTGAACCTTTTTTTTCTACTCAATGTTAAGTCGAAAAAGCGTGCAAAAATGGGTGTTTCAAAAAACATTAAATTTAGCAGTTTAAACAAATTTTTCATTTTTTTCTCCATTTCTGACTATAGCAATTATCACATTTATCAAGTAAAAATAACAAAAAAAATTTTTGTTTACACATTTTTCCTAGTTTTTACACTCAAAATTAAAAAATAATTGTTTATTTTTCTCACCATAAAAATTTGTCAACTTCGACTCGCTCTACAAGCCAAACCATTCATACAAATGATACAATTTTTTTGATTACTTTAGCTCCAAATATTTTTTAATTAAAAAAAATGTAAACATTTTGCATTATAAACCCACCCGAAAAAAAAATTTCGCTAGAACTTTAGCCTAAACGGGCCACTGTGCGGCGGCGGCGGCGGTGCACACTAATCAAGCATGCTGTGTTGTTAACTGTTAGTTTTAATTATTCGCTTTTCCTGAGTTTTTAAATTCGAGTTGATAAAATGAGCAATACCTAAGTTGAACTGCACCAAGCAAAACTGTTGAGATGTGGATCATATTTTGGTGTTTCGGAAAAGTTTGTTTAAAAGGGATGTGCTCAATGCTCATATAAAATACCCGCTACTATTCCGGAAATGAGTTCTTCAGGTCCCCAACTTTTTTGGATAACTTATCTTCTTGATCAGTTTTATTAATTATCATGTCCCACTGTCGATTTCAGCAGCTTTCATTATTTTAACATACAGATTATGAAATGAACCTTTGTTCAGAAAAGGTAGACCGCAAATAGAAAGGACATATACCTACACTTCGATTAACGCCTCCTATTATAAAAGATAAAAGAATCACACGCTATACCTATGTATCTATATTTCAACAATATAGCAGTAATCAGATAGTCTGACAAAAATAAACTTCTCAATGACATCAACAGTTACACGTTATTGGTTTTTTATAAATTCCAACGAGAAAATTTAATTTGAACATTGAAAATATTCATAGGGTGGTTTTGAGTAAATTGTGGTGTTACCAAAATTAATTCAAGTGATGAAAAATTAACTTCGGCATATAGAGGGAACTTATCAAATTTTTGGTTGATGTTACAATTACAAGATACCACAGTAATCACAGAAATTATTAAAATGAACTCAAGCGATGAATCTCAGCCAGGCGTACCTACAAATACTGGGACTGGGGAGAACTATCGAATTGTTGGTTTCTGTTATAATCGGGCTCATCATTGAACAGCTTATTCTGGAAGTTAAACAAATATATTGACAAATTGTATGGATTAGATGCTTTATCTACTGGTGCACGAAGACGGATTTTTTTGAAATTTGAATTCTAAAGAAGGTGAAATAGAATTGAATTGATTAAGGGTAGACAAACTTAATTCTTAAGGGGAGATCGTAGATGACTGATTTTTTTTTGAAACTAACCTACAGGGTGTTCTGGACCTTTTTGGAAGTATTTTAGGGAGTGTGTGTTTGATAACTCGTTATAGAAAAAAAAGGAGTAATAAAAATAATTATTTAAATGAAAATCAATATATTTAAAATTTTACAAGGCAAATTTATTAAACTTAAAGTGAAAAATAAAGGGTTTTCCAATAAGAGGTGTTATTTTGAATAGCCCCCTATTTCAGTAGTTGTCACTTTTGAAGCTGTCATTTTTTGACATTTGACAAGTAGAAACTACGCCATTAATAAAAATGGAACGATACACGCTTCAACAACGCATTGAAATTATTAAAATTCACTAGAAAAATGGTGAAAATTTGGCAGAGACGGTTCGTTAAACTAAAACATTTTTGGGTCGTCGTGAAGCACCTTGTCGGACCGCAATACAGAAATTGGTGGACAAATTCGAGCTGTTGGGACAAGTTAGTGATGTGAAGAATAAAACCCGTGCACGTTGCTCAAAGTGTTGAAGAAAACCCAGGTTTGTCCATTCCTCGTCGTTCTTTGGAATTAGGCATTCCACAAACGTCATTACACCGTATTTCGCATAAAGACTTGGGTCTTAAGGCTTATAAAGTTCAGTTAACACAAGAACTCAAGCCGGCTGATCATCAACAACGTCGTGTCTTTGCTGATTGGGTCCTTGAAATGCATGAAAATGATCCGGAATTTCATCGAAAAATCATCTTGACTGATGAGGCCCATTTCCACCTCGGAGCCGGAGGCTACGTCAACAAGCAAAACTGTCGCATCTGGGGCTCGGAAAACCCTAGAGTTATTGTTGAAAAGTCTCTCCATCATGTTTGGTGCGGTTTATGGTCCGGCGGGGTCATTGGACCTTACTTTTTGAAAATGAGGCTGGAGCAACAGTTACGGCAACGGATTGCGCTATCGAGAGATGATTAATGATTTTTTATGGCCGGAATTGGATGGTATTGATCTGGACAACGTTTACTTTCAACAAGACGGCGCTACGTGCCACACAAGTAATGAAACCATCGATCTTTTACGGGAAAAGTTTCCGGACCGTGTTATCTCTCGAAGAGGTGATCACAATTGGCCACCGAGATCTTGTGATTTAACACCTTGCGACTTCTTCCTTTGGGGCCACGTGAAAGATAAGGTCTACGCCAACAGCCCAGCGTCGATTCAAGACCTCAAAGATGGAATTCGTGAGGCTATCGAGGACATAGGGCAGCCACTTTGCGATTTGGTTATGGAAAATTTCATGAAAAGGATATGGTCCTGTAAGCGTGGTCGTGGCGGCCATTTGGCTGACGTTGTATTCCATTATTAACGGCATACCTTCCTCTTTATAATGAAATAAACATCTGATCATTTATCTCAAAAAATGCCATTTTTCTTTGAATATCAAAATAACACCTCTTATTGGAAAACCCTTTATATGGAGCTTGAAAAGGAAAGCGATCTTAACTCGAGGCTGTATGCTGCAAAAGTGGAAGATAGCTAGAGAGATTATTTGTCATTTGACAAGGTATTGATTTCTGGTAATAGGATTCAAGTGAGAATAGAATAATAAAAATTATTGCAATTTAAGTAGGATTTTAGATGATGGATAATTTATATATTCGGATAAATATTGTAATAGATCTTAAACAGAGTGGTTCTTGGGTATATTTTTAATATCGTTTACAGTAAAGGTCTTATTTTGACATCATTATCTTGACATCCACGATGAATGGATTTAAGAAAACGCCTACTTTGGTGTACCCTAACCCATGTTAACGATAATTACGCTCTTAGTACTAACTATAGCAACTTTATTTAGACCTTAATTTTTAGAAGAAATACCAGTCTTTGTAATTGCGTTTAAATAAGTTTGATATCTTCTCTCAGTCTTAAGATATCAATTTTCTAGCCTGTTCCATTTTTTCTGCTCGTGCTAATTTTTTGACTTTGAGGTCGATTTTCTTGAGAAAATGCGTAATAAAAATAACGTTTTATTTTTTTTTTTTCTTGTGAACGAAACAATAATAAAAATAAAAATGAATGAAAAAATCGTATAAAAACCCATAGATTTTATGATACTGTGGAAAACCTGCAGCTGGTAAAAGATGGAATTTATGATTTTTTCCCTATAAGTTTCTTATAAAAGTTTGCAATAAGAGTGGTTTTCCAAGAATCAACTATTCTTCAATATTTTTTTTTTTTTTTTTAATTATATAGCTATTAAAAATTTTGGCGTGTGCTTTTATTTGACTAACTGTCAAAACCCTCACTTCTTTACCCGTCCCTTAAATTTTACGTAGGTATATGGGCTGAGCGATGGAAATTCAGTTCATGCTCGACAAAGATACCATGAAATTTATCCTGATCGTCGACTTCCTAGTATAGCATTATTTTGAAATATATACGTACCGTAGGCTTCGATAAACGGGATCAGTTGTTAGAGTTTTTTTGGGTATATTCACGACTAAGAAGAGTTTTTAAAAACTATGTATCTCTAATTCTATTTCTAATTCTACAAACTATCTGGAGTTTTTGGGCAATAATTTACTAGAACTATTGGAAGACATTCGATTTATTCAACAAGTTTCATCATATTACCAACAGGCGTTTCAGCCCACTACGATCGTGAGGTTAAAATTTGGTTAGATGAAGAGTACGGTGATCGTTGAAGAAATGGACCAGTTCACTAGATCTCCCGAACTTACTGTATTGGATTTTATTCTATGGGAAAGAATGAAACAACTTGTTTATTCCATTGAAATAACAACAATTTCAAACGAATTAGAAGGGATTATCATCTAAGCGTCATCAAAAGTGCGACAGCAGATAGAATCAAGAAATATATTCAACGTGAAATCCAAAAACGGGCTCTAGCACTCATACAAAACCAAGGAGGACAATTTGGGCACCTGTTATCACTGTTTTATTACACATTTAAAACTAAAATTATCTAAAACAGCACAAAATGATTTTTTTTTTGTCATAGCATTTGGTGCTTAAGGCAAAAAACACCTAATTTTTTTTAGATTTTACCTGCTGCAGGTTTTTCACAGTATCATAAAATCTTTGGGCTTTTATACGATCTTTTCGTTGATTTTTATTTTAATTATTGTAACGTTCACAAGAAAAAAAATAGTAAAACGTTATGTTTAATACGCATTTCCTCGAGAAAATCGACCTCAAAGTCAAAAAATTAGCTTAGCCATAGGAAAAATGGAACAGGCTAGAAACTAGATGTCTTAAGACTGAGACAAGATATCAAACTTATTTAAACGCAATTACAAAGGCTGGTATTTCTTGTAAAAATTAAAATCTAAATGAAGTTTCTATAATTAGTATTTACAGACAGTTTTACAGGGTACACCAAAGTTAGCATTTTCCTAAATCCACGATATACTTATTACCTATGTCAAAATTGGAGATAGACCTTCACTGTAAAACGATATTTTTCTTTGAATATACTTAAGAACCACACCCTAAAATACTTCCAACCAGCTCCGGGACACCCTGTGTATGTAGAACTCTTTAAAAAAACACCCTTAATTTGTGCAAAACTTATGAAAGAAATATGAAAAGTGTTCATCCACTTAATTTTAATTTTATAAGTGTTTCCCCATTGATTTTATTCAAATATCTCTTCTATTTAATTGACAGAGAGATTGTCTGTTACAAATTGATTTTAAATGCAAATCATCATTGATGGCTTTTCGAAACCAATAATAATAAAATATTAATCTTCCACAATTTTACCTTCATCCATCCAAGAGATATCTACCATCTTAAGCTCCATCTCGTGTCTTCCTCTTGGATGAGTTTCTTTCTGAAAAGATAAACAAAATCCGAGTGTATTAAATTGTTTCGTGCTTCAATAGAATCGAAGTGGTTATAAATCATTTAGTTTTACTAAGAGGAAGAAAAGCAACAACAAGAAGATATACCTACTTCTATAGAGGATATTTATACGATTCAAAACCCTTTTGCTTAAGATAAAGTAACAAAGCGTGAAGAGCGCAAATAATAAAACGAACCGAACGAAACGAAACTCAGGAAAAAATAACTCATTAAATATTTTAGAACATGATACCGGTAAACACAGGCTTGTACACAGCATTCTCCGCACTGTTACGTATACTTTGAACCGCAACATTCTTTGCGCTTGAGGTACAGTCTCCAGGATAATAAATATCCTTATACCTACCTATAGTTATACCAGCCTGATACGATTATCGGGCTTTTGAACAATGTATCGGATTTGCATGAATGCTGGGTTGGATAAAAGTAGAAGCTAAAGGGTATATTGATGCTTTGTGTATTTTATACTCGCAAAACTCAAGGCAACCCATAAGCATAACTTTGGAGCGCAAAGTTGAATTGCAGCGGATAGTTGCTATAGATGCACTCTTCCTGCTTACCTACGACGTACACTTAGAGAAAATCTATTGTGAAATCTACAAGATGCCATCTATTTCGATGACAAGAAACGAGTAGCTGTGGTTTGTGAACACTGAATCACTTCCAATATTAAAACTTTACTGCCAACCTGAAGAGCCTTATCTTACTTGAAAGTTGAAAACTTAACAACTACTATTTGAGCATTCTGCCTCTTTTAGGAACTTATAAAAAAGTTGATTGAGTCCGGTCTAACGTATAGTAAATCAATTATGGAGTTTCTTTTTCTCTGAGTGTATCTATTGCTTGGTTGACCTTATAGTCGATTCCACAGTATATTTTACACTTCGTTTGCTGTTTTATGATATTCTTTTTCTTCGTCGACATCACCGTCGTTATCACTACATTTTTATGCATCATCATGGTCGTCTTCATTGTCGATTTATGCTGAATAGAGGGATGGTATTGAATTGAATATGAAGATATCGTTTACAAAAAGCTTTGTATAATAATAAAATGCAAAGGCATTTCCAAGAATCTTGAAGGCAAGAGTCAAAAGCCTGAGAGTAAATCAATTATAGAATGATAGACATAAAGAATACTTATATAGTAAGAGAAGCAGTTTTGTAATATAAATTATTGCACACAGTAAATAAAGCCTCTTGTGAAATTAACTTAAGTGTCTTCAATATTTTGAAGGGGATTTTTTGGGTATTTAATAAGTTTTTCGATGTAGTAAGCAGAGGGCGTCTTTTCAACTCTTTTAGAAAGTGTCGTTTTGGAACTTTTTTTAGAAGGTTTAATGAAATTCAAGGCTCCAGGCAAGTACATTTTCATAAAAAAAGACTAGAAAATAAGCAACGATTTTCAACTAATTTCTTCAGGAGGTGTACATTTTTATGAAAAAATATTATTTCAGTCATTCCTTGCCTTTCCAGTTTAATGCGCCAAAAGCTGCTTAGGTAGAACTTCCCTTTAGTATTGCTCCAAGCGAAAATATGAAGCAAACATTTTTGGTAAAGGGTGTTTTTTTTTTTATACGTGTGGTTTTCAATCTGGCAATTCTTTTTTCGGAGTTGGTCTTTTTGACAGCTGTAACTTGATTTATTTTCGATTTGGTTTGCCATTTTATAATTAATAGACTTATTCCTGAACAACTTTTGTAAATTGTGCAAATTTATTACCAAAATAATGGTACGGTTCGGGCGACGTATCGCGCGCTGCGTCCAGTATTTGGTCGATATAATCGCCCAGCAGAGTCGGTAATTCAAGCAACCATTGATCGGTTTTGCACCAAGTTTACTTTTGTGGATAATGCGCATCCTCAGATACGCCGTTTAGTGCGCACCGAAGACGCTATTGCTACTGTGGAGCACAGTATCGAAGAAGACAGAAATGATTCCATCTGCCAACGCGAGCAACAATTGGAGCTGTGCCCATCCATGATTAATGACTTTTTCGTGCCGGAATTGGAGGATGTATGTGTGGAAGACCTTTGGTTCCAACAAGACGGCGCTACATGCCATAGCCAACGAAACAATCAATTTATTGAAGGAAACTTTTGGTGAGCGCATTATCTCGCGTCGTGGGCCTGTGGCGTTGCGTCCAAGATAGTGCGATTTAATACCTCCCGACTATTTGTTGTGGGGTTATGTGAAGTCACTTGTCTACGCAGATAAGCCCGAGATTATTGACGCCTTGGAAGAGAATATTCGGCGCGTTATTGCTGACATACGGCCACAATTGTTGTAAAAAGTGGTCGAAAATTGGGCCTCTCGGCTGGAATTCCCCACTTAGCCACTTGCCCAAAATCATTTTTAAAACATAATGGCAAGCCGTTATCTTTATAATAAAGCTAAATTCTTGGCCATAGCATAAAATCATATGCGTTTTATTTCTACTTGAAAACCACAAGTCTAAAAAAAACACCCTTTATAAATGATCTAATTAATTTTATTTCTTAGCGTAAATTTTTCAACTAATATACTTAGTTTTCAAAATATTAACAAAAAACTATAAAAGATTGACGTTTTACCCCCTTCTATTTAAACGTCTTGGCCCTGAAGTGGAGACTATAAGTATGTTATACCTTTAGGTCACCTCTACCACATTAAACAATACCTAACCCAGATTACACGACTTTTTGCATTTGTTTTATGGTTTTCGGTCTTCAATGGCTGGAAAATTTTTAGCCAACCTATCGCCTTAGTTTTTTTGGTTTTTTGGGTTTTATGAAATTTAAAGAAAACCGGATTTTTTTTGCTAAAAATGTTTGTACCTGAATTTCTGTTATACTCTGTCCAACAAAAATTATCAGTGTAGGCAAGATAGGACGTTTGCCTCTCATTCTGGCTTCAGTGGATTGCATAAATCTTTTCTTCATTAAAGCTTTCAAAGGGTTTTCGTAGTGTACACGATAACACTCATCATTAAAAGCTTTTTCTTAAAGCTCGAAAATCAAAAGCACCCTAACAGAAACTCAAAGAAAAAAAGCTGAACGAACTACCAAATGGATACGGGTAGTCTGAATGGTCTGAATGCACATCAAGCAGCAGGCAATCGCCATTGGCCACAGCAATTCAGTGCACACTCAGATGTGCCTTGAATATGATGTTGGGTCTCTGTCAGATGCTATTGGCAATGCACGGGCGGGGAAACACTTTTTGTGAAGGAGTTATTTCAATTTAATATAGTGCAAAAATATGGAACGCTACTAATTTTGAAAAAGCTTTCCCATAAGACGTGTACTGCCTTTTTTTGTTGGGCAGAGTATAGTTACCTGAATTGTAAAGATTAAGGTATTTACACTTTAATAAATTAACGAAAAATCATATACAATTTTAATAAATAAATTGAAATTATAATTTACCCCCCCCTGACATAGAAATTGCAAAATCACAATCACAAAGACTGAGAAAATACCTGCTAGTTTTTATTGAAAAGCTTAGCAAAATTTTACACAATTCATAAAAAAAAAAAATCCAAAAATGAAATTTCTAAATCTATCAACGTCAAAAGTGACAGCAATCATTTTGTGGAAACTGACACATGCGAAATCGTAAATCGTCCAGGTTTGATATTGATATTCTAATTTTAATAATATATTAATCTTACTATTTGTATATTAACATATCACACATAATGCAATGACAGATGTCAGTTTCCACAAAAGTGATGATTTTGACGTTAGTGAATAAAAAAGAGACGGATAAAATGATAATTTTTGGTATAAGGAGATCTATTGAAGGTGACAGGAAGGGGAACCTTTGATTGTTTTGCAATGAAAGTGTGGGATGTCTTCGTTGATTATATAACTTTTAATTTTGAAACCTTTGCACGTCTTTATAGGTGTCAGTTGGGCCCGAGTCGATTTTTTTTAAGTTTTATAAAATTCTTACCAATTTTTTGTACAGTATTTTAAATTGAAAAATATTTAATTAAAATACCCTTTGGAAACATGTCAAATTAAACCAATTAAGGCCTTCATTTGATGGTGACAAAATAAAGTACAAATAAATCACTGTCAAACTGTGAGTCAATAAAGCAATTAATTTGAGCAATTTCTGTCATCGCTTGACACTTAAATTAATATTTCTATATTATGTGATGATCTGCCAATAAAGTCTTCCACTGATGCAAAATAAGGACGATGAACTTATTGATGCTAATTCCACTTACAGATAGCCCATTAATTGGCATTTAGACATTTTTGATGATAGGGACATTAAAATAGATTTTGTAAATGGATCTCTTGAATACTCAGGTGCCAATGAGGGTGTGATTGCGGATGGATGAAATGGGGTATTCGTATTATTGGCTGCAGTTTGCACACTTCTAGGGATGAGACAGATAGCTTTCAATGAAGATGAACACACAATATAGAAGACTTTTCTTAATAAAATCATGAAGTTGGTAGTGAAGTAATAAAGCGGATTTTTACGGTATGCCATCCAAAAGGTCAGTTGTCATGGTCAAAAATGTCAAATAGTTTCAGACATTGGTCAGCCATAGAAAATTTTTAATAAATGGTTAAAATGTTTCAAGGTCATCATCGATTTTAAGCACTTCATTTATGGGATATAAAGGAAAAAGATATACCATCTGAAACGTCTTATTGGCCTTATACAGGGTGTCCCGTAAGTCAAGGTTTGGTTACAAAATTAAATTCAAAATTGAACCATGACTCAGTCAAACTTTATTTTTCTTACGCAATTGACAATATTTATTTTTGAAGTTTTGATTGGAATTAATAGGATGGTTATTAACGATTACGTAAAAAATAAAAACGCCGCAAAATTTGAAAAATTGTGACCACAGCGCCTAAAAATGTGGCCTAGGGTATCGATTTTCATTATTTTTCTAAATATTGCTATTATTACTTAACCAAGCGAGATAGATTTTTTTTATTATTTTTCCCAGTACAGGTACAAGCTACCCTATCACCCAGTACACGCTTGACGTTGACTTACGGGACACCCTGTATAGTGTATATGGCCCATTAGTTTCAGTAGTTAATTGGTTAAATTCAAACATAGCTCAAAAAAAAAACATAGCTCATCAATTTCTGAAAATAGTTCACTTTTTAAGGGGATTAAGTGACTTTTCAGATGGTTTTTTTATGTTTCGAATATCCCATAAATGAGTTGCTAAGAATTGCTGATGTCCTTGAAACATTTATGAAAATATTTCGTACAATCACTACGAAATACTTTCGTAACTCATTTTTTCGTTCATAGTACGAAATTTTGTATATTGAACGAATATTACGTAGAGAACAGAAGATACGAATAATTCTGTATTACGAAATTTTTGTAAAATCTACGAAAACTTTTTGTAAATTTTCGTTGCACGAATTTTAGTGATATGTACGAAAAATTTCGTTTATTCTACTAAGTCTACATGAAACTAAGCTCCCTCCCAATATGCTTATTGTTGTATTTGTCTTTTTTACAAGCAATTTCATAAAATTACAAACTTTTTGTAAATTTATCAAAACCGCATATTTGTATCTGGCCATGGCAAAAATTTCCAGCATAGTGTTTAAGATTTTTTATTGTCAAAAAAAATTATGTAAGTAGAAAGAAACTTAACAAAAATTGGGTATTGACAAATCCCTCACTAGTCAACTTATATAAGTTCAACTGAGCTCACCCGAATAAAACGCCAATTTATAAGGACCTTTGAAAGCTATTTTGAAACTTTTAAATTATATTACCCTTATCTGCCATCATACTTTAATATTCCAAAACATTCTACAAAATTTCAAATGAAATAAAAATGTTTGAAAGTCAATTTCGTAGAACAGAAAAAGGTTTAAAAAAATATTTCGTAAATACATTCTTCAAAATGTTGCTCCCAATATTTTGGAAGAAATAGGAAACTTACGTAATATTAACCAATACGCATTCGTAACTATAGACGATTTTGAATACAAACATTTCGTAGAATGAATAAAATAATCAAAAAACATTTCGTACAATCTACTAAATTTTCTTTCTACTGTTTTGAAAAAATATACGAAAGTTTTGTGGTATTAACGAATGCATTTAGTTTCTTTTATGACTACAATATCAATTTTCCTACTACAAATGGGGCGTTAGGATTCCACAGCCGAGATTTCATAGCCATTACGATGTAATTAGCCTCTACGAAACTGTTTGTTGGAAAAAAAACTTACAAAAATTATTTCGCTTTCGAGAAAATTAACAAAAATTAAACTGCATGCACCGTTATTCTTGGTATAATTATAAAAATGAAAACTAGTCAACCAAACACTAATAACTTTTTCATGCTCAAAATCCTTAGAGACTTTAAATTTTGAATTTCAGCTTTCTGTATTAAAATAAAAGGAACTTATACCTTTTTTGGGGTTTTTCATTTCAATATTCGAGTAATTTTTTGAATTCAAACAAATCTTAAGAGTTCACTTGTTTGGCATCAGTAGGTTTTCAGGTTGAAACTCAAATAACCGTTTGACCTTTTAAGAAAAATAGACAGATATTATGTATGTATGCCCTGAACTTTGTTCCCTCCTTCAGAAAATGTAAATAAGTCTATACACATACATAGCTAAACCTAAATCAACGAAGCTGCATATTTTGGTTTTTCACCCCAATTAGGGAAAACTTGAAATTGTTCAGAGTATCTTAGGATAATACATCAGTATGCGTATATGTGTGTACATTATAATTTTAGAGATGAGCTATTGTGCCTGGAAAATTGCTACATTTCAAAATGAGTTAGATCACGGATTCACCGAGTGAATTTGGAAGTTTCAAAAGAGCCCTTAAGCGGCCAACATGGCAAATGGACTGAACACACTCTTATAAGAAACAAAAGGATAGACAACTTTTAATGGTTAGCTTGGAAGATTTAAAGTTCGGAGAGTTAGCCACTTTGTATGTCACTTTCAAGAAATTAGTTTTTTTGGAATAGAGTGATGATTACGAGTAGACAGTAGAGTAAGAACAAGAATTTCACAAAGACGTTTTGTTGGTATTTAAATTTAATTTCATTTGGTTTTTAGTTGAAAGAGGATCTGGATTTAAATTTGAGGACATCATTGGTCTAATAGAAAAACTGACTATGTAAAGGGTTTTTCAATTGGTGTGGGTATATTTCGGCGGTCTGTGCCGGCCATGTTGTTCTGGTGGCATCTGTTATTTTTTATTCAGTTACTATGATGCCAAATCACCATGTCAAGTAACACGATTGAACAGCTCGTCCAAATGATAAAACAGTGGTAGGACAAATGCGCGTTGCTTCCATTTTAAGGTTTACATGGTTGCCCTTCTAAGTCAATTATCCAAAGTTTGGTAGCCAAATTTGAGTCGACCGATTCAGTGAACAATAAGCCAACGCTCTTGCCTCAAAGAAACGCAAGATCAACCCAAAACATCGTCGCTTTCTGTGAGAGTCCGTAGTTCTTCGCAAACGATGTTATCATTGCCATCAGCATCAATGCATAGCGCTACCTATCGATGATAACCAATTATTGCGATGGTTACAGGTTGATAATATGGATGTGAACGACATGAACGGCGGCGCTACGTTCCGCACAGAATGGACATTCTGCATGAACAATTTGAGGGTACGGCTAACGATTGACCCCTCTAGACTTTTTCTTGTGGGGTTTCCTGAAGTTGCAGGTCTATGCGAATAAAATACAATCTACCGATGCCCTTAAGGTGAACATAATACAGGTCACCGCTCAAATTCAGCCGGATTTATGCAGTAAAGTTATTGAAAATTAGACCACTCGAATCAGTGACACCGTTAAAAGCTGAGGTGGGCGTTTGAACGATGTCATATTCCATACATAATGGCATACATGAGCCTATCAAATAAAAAAAGAATTTTGTTAGTACCTCACACACAGCTCGTTTTATTCCATTTCAACATCTACCCACCGTTATTGAAAAACGCTTTAAAAAATGCTGAAGATATTGATAAATTTTAATAAAGAAAATTCGCATTTGGAAAAATATTAATTCAAATCCAGTTACTGTTGAATAAGCATAAGAATATATAGTTGCTTTTAAGTCCAATATTCAGTAGAATAAATTTATTATAGTGTGAATATCCCTTTAAATCAATTGATTTCAGTCTTCAATAAGTATTATTTTTTAGTTTCTTCTATAAATGGCAAAAAATTTAAAGAAATCCTTTTTAACACATCACTATAGTTGTTATATTTTTTTTTATTCTCGATATATAGTTATAAGTTGCTACGGATGAAATAAATCACGTATACGGGTGATTCTACAAACAATGGAATAAAGTGGTGAAAATTTCGGCACGACATTTTTAGAAGCTAAGAGACGTACAAAGTAGTTCTAGTTAAACGTTAGGACGTCGCTTTACGTTGTTGAAAATGGCCAGTCAAAAAAATGAAAATGAAAATTTTAAGGACATTTTTGAAGAACATGTTCAGGGGACTGAGTTTTTTTTTCCAGGGGATAGTTTTTGGGCAATAAAACATATTTAGGGTTTACGTAAGAAATATTGTATATTTAATATTAATATAATTTTATCTAGCCTATACCTTAATACAAACAAATATGCCTGCTAATATACAAATTTGTTTTGTAAATAATTACCAAAGAACTGATAAACTAAACGGCTCTCGCACAAATGTCTGCTTCACAACTGACATAACAAACAGAACCGCGTCACAGACAAAATTTTATTTTAACGAGACCCTATACTTAACATTGTCAGCGCTGGAAATTCGATCGACATCGTAGACATCGATTTTGTCCACTGTTTCAATATTCCAGGGGACTGATTAGAAATTCGGGGGATAAAGTTTCATTATTTTTTTTTGCAATAAAATCAATTGCTGAAAAACATTTATCTGATGTATAACGAGGATTTTTTTTTTTAAGGTCACAACGGTGAGATTCATTTTAGTGTGGTACCTGAAATAAAAGAATGGTAATGATTGTTCGTAACAAAAACGAGAAGGGGACACGTGAGGGGACTGAGAATTAAACACTTTGAAGAATTTTTTAAGCAAGAAAAAAAAATGCCACTTTTTGGACATGTGGATATCAATCAGATTAAATTCAGTAAAAACAAATCAGATTAAATAATTGAACGGATTTAAAAATATCTTCGGGGCCGCCAAACATTCCATTGTTTGTAGAATCACCCATACTTATGATTGTATATCGAAAGGTATGCCTGGCCACTAGATTTATGTCTTAATATCTTAAAAAACTCAAAAGGGAATGCCCATTTTAATATGGAGCTTTGGACCAGAGTGTACGGGAACGAGTTTGGTAACAAATGAAAGGCGACGTGAAGCCCGATACATGAGTAAAATATTTTTAAAATCGTTCATGGGAAAGTCAAGATATTTGGGCTTGAAGTTGACGATTGCAAAATAAGGATTTCAGATTTTGTTCCAAATAATTGTCCATAACGGGCGTAATAGTTGACGTAGAAAAATGACATGGGATCAAATGATAGGTCTTTAAAATAATAACAAAGTTTGTTTTGATATGTTAAACCCATTTTGAGGTATTAAGTTTTAATTTCTAAAAAAACACTTTTTTTTGCGGTCTTTGTCACACCGATATTTCAAGAAATTCACTGATGACATATCCTTTTTTTAATGAAAATTCAATGAAATTGACGGAATAAAGAATATTCAAGTCTTATAAACTGACATTCTAGTATGAATAGTACAATAAATATTAATAATTACTTAATAGTCTGGTCTGTTACCGATCTTCCCACCTCTCCCCCTTTGATACGTACTACGAATTATAGTCTATCGAAACAAGGTATGGAGAAAATGGAGGCGGAACAAGACAGCATTCTTAAAGGCGCTTAGAAAAATGCTCCAAATGCATTTGATAAACAAAAACAACCCATTTTCGATCTGTGACGTCAGTGGTCTCAGGCGGCGGAATGTGTAGTGCATACGGCTTCTAAGACTGAGCAAATCTGATCTCGTGGGTTCGATCCTTATGATGGGCATGTAGAAAGTTTTTCATAATAAAATTGGATTAAAGCTCAGCACCACTAATAAAAGGAGACTGATGATAGGTGGCTTGGCACCCCTTGAAACAGTTGTATCTCTAGCCAAAATAAATTAACTATAAATTAATTCGTAAACAATTGGTGGTAGCACCTTTAAGTTGTTGTTTTTGTTCAAAAATTCAATGAAGTTGACCCAATAAAGAATTATCAATTCTAATAAACTGACATTCTAGTATGAATAGTACAATTAATAATAATAAAATCAAAATAACTTTTGGTATTTTTTTTAAGACAAGAAAAATATATTTCGTTTGATATCAATATCATTTTTCTACGTCAATTATTCCGCCCGTTATAGACAATATTATTTGGAACAAAATCTGAAATCCTTATTTTGCAATCGTCAACTTCAAGCCCAAATATCTTGACTTTCCCATATGAACGATTTTGAAAATATTTTACTCATGTATCGGGCTTCACGTCACCTTTCATTTAATACCCAACTCGTTCGTGTACACTCTGGGCCAGAAATGGGCAATTCCCTTTGTGGGTTTACCTTTTAACCGATGATATTATGAATACATAATATCGCAAGGGACTTTTCCTGATTCCATTTCCTCTTTGAAATTCGCCATTATAGGAATTCCTTATTCCTTATCAATAATAAAAATTCGTAGTTCATGACCACTCCTGTGCTCATATAGTAAAATGAGTTACTGCTTTAACATTCTTAAGCACTAATTTACTATAATTACTTTTTTAATATACCTACGTTTATTTCTTTCCGGAAGTGTCACTCATTGTCAACGCGTACTAGTAGGTGATCTCAGGGTTTTTGTTTGACGGTATATTACTTGAAACTCTCGACACGAAACCTTATAATTATGGTGAGTGTTCTTATAAATGCCAAAAATGAGTGTTATTTTACTATATGCTAAGTTTGGTTCTTGATTGATTTGAAGGACTGATTTGGGTTTTTATGTTATAACAACAAGTGCGAATTTGTCTAATTATATAAAAGTGGATTACCGCATAAAGTGGAATGTGTGATTTTACAAAATTAAAAGAAAAATAATTAAGTAGATGGATATAATGTGTTTAGGTGGGGAATAATGGAATGGTTTCAATGTAGGCTAAGACTGTATTTCCTGGAATGTTAAATTCTGAATTTTTATAGATGGATAGATTTTAGATAGATTTATTAATAAGAACTTAAAATTGACTATGAAACGGATGCAAAGCTAAATCTTAATTTCCATGCATAGCCAAAGTTCTTTTAGTTCCTTGTCTTATTAATCTCTAAAAAAAAAAAAACATTGTTACCAAAATCAGAAGAACTAATTCAAATTTTCAATCAGGGTGTTCTTAATTTTTAGTGTACCGGAGTGAAGGCATTCCATTTCCACATGCAAAGATATTAGAAATAAAAATAAGAAATTCGTTCTTCCTTAGAAAATTGTATGCCTTGGTGTTCAACTTCATCAAGCTCACCTTTTAGCCTCTGAACTCGCACCTTCATTCGGAAGTCCGTTCAGAATTCATTCTCAGTCAAAGTTAGGCGGGATTTACTTACATTGACCCATTTTTCCAGCGCTGAATGGAAAAATCGTATGAAACTGGAAGGAACATGTCGGCTGTACCTCGAAATCTCACACGATTAGAGCAACAAAGATAAATCGGTACTGGAAAAAACGGTTGATGTTTGAAAATCGTGCAAATTTATTACCAAAATAATTGTTCGGTTCACGCGACGCATCGCGCACTGCGTCCAATATTCGGACGACATAATAGCCCAGCAGAGTCGGTACTTCGAGAAACCATGGATTGGCTTCGCACCACACCACGTTTACTCTAGTGGATAATGCGCATCCTCAGAGACGCCGCCATACAGTGCACACCGAAGACGCTATTGCTGCTGTGGAGTAGAGTATCGAAGATGATCCAAATGAGTCCATCCGCCATCGCGCGCAACAATTGGAGCTGTAGAAAATTTTGCCTCTCGGCTGGAGTTTATTCGAGCTAGCCGCGGCGACCACTTGCCCGAAATCATTTTTTAAACATAATGGCAAACCCTTATCTTTATAATAAAGCTAAATTCTTGGCCATAACATAAAATAATATGCGTTTTATTTCTTTTTGAAAACCACACGTCTAAAAAAAAAACACCCTTTAGTCTTAACAAATATTTTTCCAAAATGTGAGTGATCGTAAAAAAGAGAACCGTAAATTCGTCAAGCATTTTATAACTTTCATTTTCTACTGCTTCTGAATTCTTAAATCTTTACATGAAGTTAAAAAATCACTTGGCTATGACTTTGTGTAGTTTGTTTAATGTTATCCCCATTGTCTTTAGCTCCAGTGTTACCAATTAGCAATATTTGTTTGGGTTCGCTTTTATTTTCTTTTGATGGGAAAATAATTCAATTTCAATCAGGGATAGAACTTTTTAGTTACATATACCACCAACACTAGCATTCCCACACTGCAACACTAAAGGACAATTTCCTGAAAATGACTATGCCAAGACCTGCAATTTATTATCTCTACATGTAAGTTGAAAGTTCGATGGAATGAAGAGAGATAATTTGTGTAGTTCATAAGGATGAATCCATCAGTTTTCAATTTATCCACTCTAATACACTTATGTTTATAAAATATATATGGTATAGATGAATGACGTCACAGTACACCAATTGAGGGTAATACACGCTTTCTATTAATTTTATTTACACCTACAACAGCCTTCCTCCACAGAGAAGCAACCGAGTTTTGAGTTTAATTGAGAATGTAAGTCCCAACGAATAAGTTTCTCAAAGGATTGAAACGAGAAAGAGGATATTAGACTTTATAGGGTCTCGTTTCCAGGAAAGGAAAACTGACAAAACCATAAGACAAGGAGCAATAATAATAATAAAATGTTAAGGTTAAATGAGCTTTTGTTAAGCGCCATAAATTGCTTGGGGTTAATATAAGAGAGGAAAAGAGGAGATGATACATGATAGAACTATAGGGCAAAGGATATGTTTAATTACATCACCTCGACCTCCGTAAGGGTTTACTAATAATAATCATCTTCAACATGATACTCAAATTGGAATCAATAAATTAAGGACTTCGTGGGTTGAATGTGGTGTTGATTGATGTTGAGAAGATTCATACCTTTGCGAGCTTTAAGGATAGTTATGCCCAGCAGCTGTTGGGGTGAGGATAATCAGAGAAAAACATGTACATCTATGCAAAAGTATATATGTCAACTTATATACTTATAACCTTCAGGTATCTAATGTTCGGTGTTTTTTTAGAGGTGTGGTTTTCAAGAAGAAATAAAATGCATACAATTTAATGCTATGGGCAAGAATTCAGCTTTATTATAAAGATAAAGGTTTGCCATTATGTTTTAAAAATGATTTCGGGCAAGTGGCCGCTGCGGCTGGCTCGAATAAATTCCAGCCGAGAGGCCCAATTTTCGGCAGCTCCAATTGTTGCGCGCGATGGCGGATGGACTCATTCGGGTCTTCTTCGATACTATACTCCATAGCAGCAATAGCGTCTTCGGTGTGCACTGTACGGCGCGCGGCGTCTCTGAGGATGCGCATTCTCCACTAGAGTAAACGTGGTAAAAAACCGATCCATGGTTGCTCGAATTTATGCGATTTTGCAATTATGTCGACCGAATATTGGACGCAGCGCCCGATTCGTCGCGCGAACGGAACCATTATTTTGGTAATAAATTTGCACGATTTGCAAACGTTGTTCAGGAGTAATTCTATTAATTATGAATTGGCAAACCAAACTGAGCATAAATCAGGTGACAGCTGTCAGAAAGACGAACTCGGAAAAAAGTATTGCCTGACTGAAAACCACACGTCTAAAAAAAACACACTTTACACTGATAGGAAAGGACAAATATTATTTACTTGATTTAAAAAAAACACGCCATTCAGCCTTCAGGGATCGTATGGGAAACAATGATCTCGTAGTTGTAAGCTTTGTTTTTTGTTCAGATCAGTCGCAATTATGCGTTGTAAAAGTGATGAGGAGCGGGCGTTTGCCTTCGAGTGCTATCCCTTCTTTTTGAAGTGATGTTCTGTGACCGCAACTTAGCGAACATTCCCCTTGATCTGGCCTATTATGATTTTTTTGTGATGTCAACCATCTAAAGACCCTACAAGACCTGAGAGCCAACATTCAACATTCATGCAGTAATTGCTATAGTACCTACAGGATTTTACAGTATCAATTCCAGCTAATCATTTTCGCTAAGTCTGTGAAAAGATACTGGAAAAATCCCCTACAAAAGTGTAACAATATTTATTTGTCGAAAATATTTCTTTTATTTCAATCTATAACGAACATTTTTAAACTATGTATTAAGCACACTATTAAGTTGGTGATGAAAGCGCTAGAACACGAAACAGCATCGGCTAACAGCGCAATTGGGATATAATAAAGTTTTTCAACAGGGACGCTACAAAAGTAGAGCAACAGGGACAGCAAACGACGCCATATTTCTTGCCGCTCTTTTGACATTTCTCTTCAGTAAGATTTACCATTTTATGATGAAAAGACCACGAGCCAACAACCAGTCGAAATTATTAAAATTTACTACCGAAATTCGGAGTCAGTGGCCTCAACGTTAAGAGCGCTACGTCCAATTTATGGTCGTCATAATCGTCCTAGCAGATCAACAATTGAGCGTCTAGTGGAAACATTTGAATCCACAGACACAGTAAAAAATCTTCCCGTGCCAGTGAGACAAAGAAGTACCCGTAGTGGCGAGAATATTGCTGCCGCTGAGGCTTCAGTTGCAGAAAGCCCAAATGTGTTTCTCACACATCGTTCTCAAGCGTTGGGCATCTCTGTGACGTCGTTGTGGCGAATTTTGCGAAAACATCTTGGCCTACATCCTTACAAGATTAAATTGACACCAGAACTGAAGCCGCTTGACCACCAGAAGCGTCGTATGTTCGTGAATTGGGCTGAGCAACAACTTGAAAATGATTCGGATTTTCATCGAAAAATCATCTTCAGCGATGAGGCTCATTTCTGGCTGAATGGCCTCGTCAATAAACAAAATATGCGGTATTGGTCAGGCAGCAATCCACACGTCATCATTGCATCCCGAAAAAATTACGCTTTGGTGTGGTTTATGGGCCGGCGGCGTCATTGGGCCGTACTTCTTCCGTGATGATCAAGACCGGCACGTTACTGTGAATGGGGATCGCTACCGTTCAATGATAACCGAATATTTTTAGCCCCAATTGGATGATATGGACTTGGAGGACATGTGGTTCCAACAGGACGGCCGGCGCCACAAGCCACACAGCGAATGTCACAATCAATTTATTGGAAACCAAGTTTGGAGAACGTGTTATCTCACGAAATGGTCCAGTCGCTTGGCCGCCTCGGTCGTGCGATTTGACGCCGTTAAACTATTTCCTGTGGGGCTACGTCAAGTCTAAGGTCTATGCCAACAACCCAGCGACGATTGATGAACTTCGTACGAATATCGAACGTGAAATTGCAGCAGTATCGGCCGATTTATGCTTGAAAACCGTCGAAAATTGGGTTCAGCGTCTGGACTTCTGCAAGCGTGCCCGTGGTGGCCATGCAAAAGAAATAGAGTTCCATACATAATGGCATCGAACGTACTTTCACAGGAATAAAGAATTTCTTTGATATCCAAAACGGTTTTTGTTTTATTTAAAATAAACTTTTGTAGCACTCAATTGAAACTTTATAACCCATCAAGTACGGTCGATTTGAAAAATGAATCACACAAATTTTTTTTTATTTCTTTTTATCAGTAAAATATCAGACACTATCAAGCTACTCGCATTCAGAAACCAAAAAATAAAATTAACTCTGCTAGTCCCGTACCGTATACCCTATCTACACTCTATAGACTCCCAGTGGAAATTGAGAACAAATAAAAGAACTTTAACTTCTGAGAATTCTAAGGTTTAAAATTTAGTTTTTCTCTCTTGTCGTGTATTGACTTCCTCACTGTCGGCGTTGCGCACCGCAAAGTACCCTCGGAGTCTTATATAAAATCAACGTGTAACACATACACTCAGTAATCTGGGCGAGAAGCTTTCAAATCCGATACGACTGGGGGCTGTAGTATACGAGGCGTAGTGTACCTACCTATAGACTATGATGGAGCTTGATTCAACGTATATCTTTAAATTCGGTTCCTTTGAGATGCACACACTCTGCAGTATAAGTGACAGTCGAATAACTTTCATAACATTATTATCTTCTCCTTTTTTACCGTTAGCTGTGTTGGCAAAGTTGGCGATATGGCAGCATTCACCATTGGATGAAGCTTCTAACGTTGAACACGTTTCGTTTTCCTGTTTGTTGTGCTGTCCCATTCTACTAGGTTAGTACGCTCGTTTATCTGCACTTTTCGTATTTCACATGGTGATGATGCAACATTTTATTTTTCTGCTCCTATACTTACCCACGCCAATCCATAGCCATAGCGTCTCTATCCCTAGAGAAGGACTTTGCACAAGCAGCCATTTTTTTACAAGGCAGAATCGACCGAACGGACCAAAAGTCAGACACCATCAAAGAAGAACGGAAGACGACCAGGATCCATTTATCAGGTTTAAGGTGTTAACCATTTCCGTGGTAAATTGTGCGGTAAGGTTGGGACACACACCTCTATGAACAACTTGCAAAAATATATAGGTACCACAAACTGGTATTAATATTATATATTTTAAAACTTTACGCACCAAGAGCTTATGCAAACAAAAGAGATTGTGGTTATCATCGAGGTTGATGATGATGGTGTCGAATGTTGATGACCGAAATTGGCTTGTGGATGATTGCGCAATATGCAAAGCAAGGAATTTCTTTCAATATTGGTTCGTATTCGATGGAGTTACGTCTATGTATACAGTGTACACATTTATATTGATATCAATGAGGGCTTGTGGTTTGAGCATGTGATGGCTGAAGGAATCATGGAGCTGCGGATGACCTGCAAACCATTCGGGAAATACCTCCTATATTTACCTTTATTTTGTTAGTAATCGGTGTGGATAACCGCGGGTAATTGATTGATTACCATCCATATGCATGGACAAGTTCACATAGACCACACATTTTTAACACATTGATCCTGCTTTAAGGATGAAGATATAAGGATGTTTAAATGTCGAGTTTTTTCCCAATAGCATTTTACTCCATTTGGTCATTGAGGTTATATGAAAGAATCAAATCCTCTATTACCCTGTTTTTTTTTATGTAAATCCTCCATTTTTGTAGGCCATCAGTAATTACCAGATACAAAAAAAGATCTTTCATATGTCAAATATATTTTCAGATTGCAGTTAGTTGCTAATAACTGTTCGTAAGCTCCAGCCGCAATTTGAAAGAAAAAAAATTATTTTCTACATCACCTACCTACATAAGTAGGTAACTGCTCATTGTGCAAAATATGTATTAGTCAACAACTTTCTATAGGAATTTTAATTTTAATTTTAATTTTAATTTTAATTTTAATTTTAATTTTAATTTTAATTTTAATTTTAATTTTAATTTTTGAATTTATATTTATATTTATATTTATATTTATATTTATATTTATATTTATATTTATATTTATATTTATATTTATATTTATATTTATATTTATATTTATATTTATATTTATATTTATATTTATATTTATATTTATATTTATATTTATATTTATATTTATATTTATATTTATATTTATATTTATATTTATATTTATATTTATATTTATATTTATATTTATATTTATATTTATATTTATATTTATATTTATATTTATATTTATATTTATATTTATATTTATATTTATATTTATATTTATATTTATATTTATATTTATATTTATATTTATATTTATATTTATATTTATATTTATATTTATATTTATATTTATATTTATATTTATATTTATATTTATATTTATATTTATATTTATATTTATATTTATATTTATATTTATATTTATATTTATATTTATATTTATATTTATATTTATATTTATATTTATATTTATATTTATATTTATATTTATATTTATATTTATATTTATATTTATATTTATATTTATATTTATATTTATATTTATATTTATATTTATATTTATATTTATATTTATATTTATATTTATATTTATATTTATATTTATATTTATATTTATATTTATATTTATATTTATATTTATATTTATATTTATATTTATATTTATATTTATATTTATATTTATATTTATATTTATATTTATATTTATATTTATATTTATATTTATATTTATATTTATATTTAAGTTATCACGGTCAGGCATTGACCCAACCAGGAAAAAGTGTCGACGATGCACACGGGCATCCGCTTCGCACTTTGCACTGTTTCCCACCGGGAAACTTGAGCCGAGCAAACACCTTTGCACTCGGTCTGTGTGGGAAGTGCTGGTCAGCAGTATTAGGCTAAGTAATAAAATGTATTTATGATTTAGTTGGATTCATTCTATTTTTGTAACTGAAAGAGTGCAGTCGCACTACAATAAACTCTTTATAAAGATTTGAAGTGTTGTATTTTAATTGGGACCAGTGCCAAGGTCCCGTAAATTTATATTTTTATATGACACGGATATAAAATCCGTTACTGGCGCCCGAGCAGGGACCCACTGTCCTTGTTAAAATAAAAAAAAAATCATACACAAATAGTAGAACAGAATTTAAGCCTTGCCTCCAAACAATTAAATAAACCTTAAAATCGATCAAATCAAAAAAATCGAGATTCTTTAAATAAACCAATTATTCCAAAACCTAAAAAAATAAATTATTTGAAAAGAAACAGTGATAAATTACTATTCTGGTGCTCCCGACATTCATCCGTGAAATTTGACCTGTAACTAAAAATCGATCCGAGTGTGTCCATCAATTACTCACAGAAATTTAATTAACATAAAAACTGCTATACTGGTGATACGAAGTGTACAGATATCTGCATAATTTGACCTGCAACTAAGAACAGAACCAAATGTGTCCATCAATTATTATCAAAAAATTTAACTAACAAAAAACTGCTATATTGGTGATACGAAGAGTACATGATATTCAGCTTTATAATTTGACCTGTGTGACGTTACTAAGCATTGAACCTGGTGTATCCATCAACATTTAAAAGTGAAGAAAACCCAGAGGATAAGATCTTGATGATGCTGTTTTTTTTAATGTAAGATAAAACCTATATTTATTACAAAAAAGAAAAATTAAATATTTAAAATCAAGGAAGAAGAAATATATTTTATATCAAAGTTAAATTCAATTACAATTTTACTAACTTTCAAAAAAAAAATAAATAAAAAACAGAAAAATTATAAAAAAGGGGTAAAAAGATAATCAAATTTTCAAAAAAAAATTAATAAAAAGGGTAAAAAATAATTAAACATTAAATTTGAAGAAGAAATAGAAAAAAGCTTACGAACTAACTTTTAATACAAGTTTTTGGTACCACTCACAAAAAAAAAAAAAAAAAAATGGAGGAACTCCAAGTTTCTGTAACGCAACTGACCGGCGCAGTTAATTCTGTCCTGGATCAGTTAAGGGGATTTGAGACACGAGTTGTCCAATTAGAGCAATATGGGGGTAGACAGGCGATAGAATCTGTTATAGGGCAGTTGGGCTCCATTGAGCACCAAGTTAAACAAATTGAGGCAAGAAATGCAGTTGAAAGAATCACCACACAACCCTCAATAGCTATCCAGCCTCTTCGAGGGCCCAATACGGAACTAGAGCTTAGAGAAATTCCTAAGCTCCCCGACCCTGTAAAAGAGATTCAGGTATTCGACGGGAATCCCGTGCAATACGTATCATGGGTACACTGCGTGGAGACGGTTCTTAAAGATTATGAGATAGTGCGCACTAAGCCATTGTATAGGGTAATCCTCCAACACATTAGGAATAAGATTCGCGGGAAGGCGGACTCCGCCCTAGTATCTTATAATATATTTGATAACGACTGGGTGGAGATCAAAAAGATTGTCCCTTCACTATGCTGACAAAAGGGACATCCGAACCCTAGAGCATCAACTTAACCAGTTGAAACAGGGTAGTTCGAGAATCGATGACTTTTACGCAAACGTAAATCATCAGTTCTCCTTAATTATAAACAAGATCCGAACTGAGTCGTATTCCTCAGAGACAGCTGATGCTCTTGTAGGAACATATCGTGACAGGGCCCTGGATATATTCATCAGGGGTCTGAGCGGAGACTTTTCACGGCTTCTTTTGATTCAAAAGCCAAAATCCCTCCCTGAGGCATACACCGCTTGCCTTGACATGCAAAATGTGAACCTGCGGAATAACTCGGTGCATGTACAGGCACCAAATGTAGTTTCCGCGCCAGTGCCATATGATTTTGGGACGGACAGGAAACCTCCCTTGCCGATTAGGAACGCGAATAAATACCCGAATAAATTTTCCAATCAATCAAGACAGTTTCCGAATACTTGGGGTCCTAGTTACAATTCGAAACGATACCAATATCAGACAGGGCCAAAACCCCCAGTCAAAATGGAACTGGGGTCTGTGCAGACTAATAACGTTAATTACATGAATCGACCCAATAACGTTAATTACACGAATCGACCCAATAACCCTTTTAAACGGGAGTTCCATTCCGAAAACTACCCTAGGAAACAGCAACGACTTAATCACATGGTCGCAGCTGTTCCAGATGTTACTGGAGAACCCAGTTGTTCTGACGTACCGGCGGCGTCAGAGGAAAATTTTATGGCAGGTGCCTCGTGTCCAGCGTACCATATATAGAATATGGCACGCGGGACGGGAAAGTGTTACACTTTCTCGTAGATACTGGTGCTAATAAAAATTTTATCAGACCAAACTTAGCACCAGTACCCCAACAAGTTGAAACCCCATTCTATATCAATAGCCCTGCAGGGGACATTCTTGTAAAAAATAAAGTATGCGGCAAATTCTTTGCTTTTGCCGGTTGCGACCTGGATATAACCTTTTTCATTCTGCCTAGCTTAATTTCCTTCGATGGAATAATTGGAGATGATACTCTTAAGGAGTTAAAGGCAATAATAGACAGGGAAAAGAATGAGTTGACCATCAACTCGAAAATAAGAATCCCCTTAAAAAATAAACGATCCGATGTGGTAAATAATCTAGTCATATTAAACAAAAACGTCTCTGAATCTTCCAAGTCGAAACTTGAATTTCTGTGTTCCAGATTTGAAGGCCTTTTTGGCCCAGTCAATAATGACAAGGTCAAGACTAATGTAAGGGCAGAGATAAAAACAAGTACGGAAATGCCAATCTATACGAAGAGCTATCCGTACCCTGCTTGCATGAGAGAAGAAGTAGAGAGACAAGTAAATGAACTCTTAGAAGAGAATATAATTCGACCTTCAAACAGTCCATATAACTCACCTATATGGATTGTTCCGAAGAAGCCCAAGCCGAATGGGGAAAAGCAGTATCGGATGGTCATAGACTATAAACGTCTAAACTCAGTAACCATTTCCGATACTTACCCCATTCCGGACATCAATAATACCCTTGCCAGCCTTGGCGACGCCAAACTTTTTACGACACTTGACTTAACCTCAGGCTTCCACCAAATAGCCATGAATGAAAAGGATATTCCCAAAACTGCCTTTTCTACTATGAATGGAAAATTCGAGTACGTCAGATTACCCTTTGGGCTTAAGAACGCCCCAGCCATCTTTCAGCGCATGATAGATGACGTCCTAAAGGAGCTGATTGGAAAGATTTGCTATGTCTATATTGATGACATTATTATCTATAGCAAGACAGAAGACGAACATCTAAGAGACATAGAGATAGTCTTTTCAAAGATCCATGAAGCCGGGTTAAAAATAAATTTAGAAAAAACTCATTTCATGGACACAAGCGTAGAATTCCTGGGATACTTAGTCACCTCAGAGGGTATTCTTCCAAACCCCGAAAAAGTGAAAGCCATTGAAGGTATCCTTCCTCCTAATACCCTGAAAGAATTGAAGAGTTTCCTCGGACTCACTTCTTATTACCGAAGATTTATAAGAGATTATGCTAAAATTGCAAAGCCACTAACTAACATGACTCGCGGGGAATTATCACAGGTTAGAGCCAATCAATCCAAAAAAGTTCCAATCCAACTTGACGACAAAGGACTTGAGGCTTTTGAAACTTTAAAACAACTTCTAACCTCGGCAGAGGTTTTAGCCTTTCCTGATTTTCAAAAGCCTTTCAATTTAACAACAGACGCTTCAGATTATGCTATCGGTGCTGTTCTGTCCCAAGGTGAACCAGGGAAAGACAAACCCATTTCATTCATCTCCCGTTCTTTAAGCAAAACCGAAGAAGGTTATGCCACAAACGAAAAGGAACTTCGTGCCATAGTTTGGGCACTCGACAACCTAAGGAACTATCTCTATGGTGCCAAAAAGATCAGAATATACACTGATCACCAACCCTTGACCTTCACTCTTAGTAACAGAAATTACAATGCGAAGCTCAAGCGTTGGAAATCCAGAATCGAGGAATACAACTACGAGTTGATTTACACACCTGGTAAATCAAACTTTGTGGCTGATGCCCTCTCAAGGCTCCGAACAGAGGTTAACCACCTCTCAGGTTCAAGTTCATTTTCCTCTCGAACGGAAACAGTTAAGACTTCAAGTACAGGAACGGCCAGTGAAAGATCGGAACAAACAAGTACGGCAACGGCTTACGAAGGACAAAGCGAAACGACAGACAACTTACTGACTGGTACAGCTGATGAAGGACTGCGAGAACTATCTCCATCTGACAGTGAAGAGTCCGGCACAATGCACAGTGCTGACCAAGACAATACTGACCTAATACCGCACGTAGAGGCTCCGCTAAATGTTTTCAGGAACCAATTGGTTTTTAAGATTGGCATCGACTTATATTCTCACGAACAACCACATCCGGGTTTCGAACGCCACTACTTTTCCAATAAACAACTGGATAGAACAAAACTTAAAGAAGCGTTAAGAGAAGCATTAAATCCGAATGTAATAAATGGGATTAAAATCCCAGAAGAATACCTTTGGATGCTTCAAAATGTATGTGTCGAAAATTTTGAAAAATATAAAATAAGAGTATCCCAGAGGCTGGTTGAGGACGTTGCCAATGAAGATCGTAAGTTCTCCATCATCGAAGGGGAACATAAAAGGGCTCACCGAGCTCCAAGGGAAAACAAGGAACAAATCCTTGAAAAATACTATTTTCCACAAATGATGGCGCATATAAAAAAATACTCAGCCTCTTGTGATATATGTAAAAGAAACAAATATGATAGACACCCGCACAATCCGGAACTACAAGTAACACCCGTTCCTAAATATCCGTGTGAAATAATTCACATGGATATAATGGAGATTCAGAACGAAAAGTTCTTAACGATCATAGACAAATTTTCCAAATTTTCCAAATTTTTTCATATTAACGATAGGTCTGCAATCACTATTAGATCGAAAATAATTAAGATCTTACATTTCTTTACCGTGCCACTTATCCTAGTCACTGACAACGAGAGAGGTTTCCTTAGCCCCATTGTCCTTAACCTAATAAAAAACCTAGGAGTAAAGCTTTATCTAACACCATCTCATAGGAGTGAAGTCAATGGCCAAATAGAACGAGTTCATTCCACTATCTTGGAGATTTACAGGTGCCTTAAGGCAGAACATCGCGATTTAAGCGTCAAAGAGCTCGTATATGTGGCCGTTGACAGATACAATAACACTGTACATTCTGTTATAAAAAGAAAACCATCAGATGTCTTTTTTAATAGATCACAAAGAGTTAATTACCAGAATCTTTTAAATATCCGATCGAAAATCAATAAAGATCTTAGGGGAATAATAAGGAAAAACATGGAAGCTAGGAATGTTAGGACTAACTTGAAGAGGGTGGTACCAAAGAAATATAAAAATGGGGATGTCGTTTACGTCGCTGTAAAGGGTATACAAAGTTAGAACAAACCTTTATATAGGAAAGAGATTGTTGCAAGGGACAATCGAGTGACGATAACGACATTAAGTGGTAAAAAAATCCACAAAGCCCATTTGAAAAACATTAAGTAATGCTAAAATGAACAAAAAAAAAAAACCCCAACATTTTGAAAAAAAAGAAAAAAAAAAAAAAGAAGAATGGGCTCAAGCCTAATAAAAAAAAAAAAAAACAAAAAATAATGTATAAATATGCCAAGGAGTTTAGTTCTCAAGAAACAAAGGGCCGGTTCACAAAACAATTACTTAATCGTAATTGCGGTGGTGTCGACTCTCGTACCCTAGTAGGTTGCTTGAAATTTTAACCTTGCTGCCAAAGTGGATGAATACGAAGCTTCCGATCCGCTGTGACTACCCTGAAAATTTAATGGAGAGCTAACTCATCAGGCATCAAAAATATGAGAAATCATTTATCAATTAAAAAAGGAAAAAGAAATTAATATAAAGAAATTACAAAAACAATTGAATTACAAAAATTGTACTCAAAGAGTAATTAAACTGCATACGTGCATACACTCACAAAAAAAATACTAATTTTGTATTCTATAATTTAGATTTTAAGAAATAAAATTGTGCTCAATAGAACTTGATTATAACTATATACATTACAGATTAGTAGTTCTTTTCACTCCCATGCAGACCTTGCATATATTTGCTTATGAATCACCGGTGGTAACCATTAAAGAGAGAAATGCCTGGATAGCGAGTGGAGTTTTTAAACTCGTACATGTAATTGACTTAAACAAATACGACATACTTGTACAAGAAACCGAACGACTTATGCTTAAACATTTGAAGGACGAAGACATGCGACCTATTCTGAACTATCACATAACTCAGATTAAAAGTAGGATTGATGAGTTGAGAGACTCAAGAACGAGGAATGTTAGGTCAGTAAATTGGATAGGAACTGCCTGGAAATGGGTAGGTGGCTCTCCAGACGCAACTGACTGGGACAATCTTTTAAAAGAACAAACATACATCACAGAAAACAACAACCGACAATACGTCATTAACAGGAAATTGTTTGATAAGACTCAAGAAGTAACAGAGAAAATTAACAAACTGATAGAACGCTACAATAACGCTATACAAAAAACAGAATCAGACAAACTCGGACACGACTTACTCGATAAGATACTTATTCTAAAGGAAGGGGTCAATGAAATAATAAGAGCTTGCCAATTGGCCAAGAACGGAATTGTTAATAGTAATCTTTTGGACTCCGAAGAAATAAACACCATAGTTAATGAACTTGAAACGTTACCCTACCAAAATGTTGTAGAAGCCGTCGAATATGGACGACCTTCAGTATATTGTAATGGGACATTGCTACTTTACGTGCTATCATTGCCCAAAATTGATCCTAGGGTATACCATCTAATTACCGTTCACGCAGCGATTAGAAACAACAGACAAATTGACTTAGACTATTCCAGACTTTTAATTAACCATAACGAAACGTACGGTCTAAATGGAGACTGCCTAAACATCGCTAACACATCCGTGTGCGAAGAGAATACTCTCAAAAAACTCTCTGAAAATTCTTGCATATCCAAAATTCTTAAGGGTGGAAATGCGTTATGTAACTACAAAACAACGAACGAAGAGATTGTTGAACTGGCCGGGGAAAATACAGTTTTCCTTACAAATTTTAACGGATCAATTTTAAATAAAAATTCCTCTATTCCCTTAGAAGGCACTTATCTGATTCAGCTAGACAACGAGATGGTAAAAATTAAGGAGAAGACATACTATAGCAAGCTGGTTTTGAGTCCCCAAGCGCTTCCTCCCATCTTGGCAAATGTAACGATCCACAGAATTAAACCAAACCTGGAATACGTGCATGATCTCAGCACCAAAAATATAGAACTAATTAATACCATTAAAAAGAATCTTAATTCCTCTATTCTTACAGAAATCTGCTTATTCCTAACAGTCATAGCTATCATCTTCCTACTATGGAGAAAAATCTATGGGAAAGCCAACATCCCAGAGCTTCGCTTGTCGTTCCGTAGAAAACCAACTCCAGTGCCAAGACCTACCCCAACGGCCAACGATACCAACAGAGGCTCAGGTTGTTGCCCTCGTTCAGCAAACGATCTGCGGGACGCAGATATTTAAAGGGGCGGCAGTTATCACGGTCAGGCATTGACCCAACCAGGAAAAAGTGTCGACGATGCACACGTGCATCCGCTTCGCACTTTGCACTGTTTCCCACCGGGAAACTTGAGCCCAGCAAACACCTTTGCACTCGGTCTGTGTGGGAAGTGCTGGTCAGCAGTATTAGGCTAAGTAATAAAATGTATTTATGATTTAGTTGGATTCATTCTATTTTTGTAACTGAAAGAGTGCAGTCGCACTACAATAAACTCTTTATAAAGATTTGAAGTGTTGTATTTTAATTGGGACCAGTGCCAAGGTCCCGTAAATTTATATTTTTATATGACACGGATATAAAATCCGTTACTTTTATATTTATATTTATATTTATATTTATATTTATATTTATATTTATATTTATATTTATATTTATATTTATATTTATATTTATATTTATATTTATATTTATATTTATATTTATATTTATATTTATATTTATATTTATATTTATATTTATATTTATATTTATATTTATATTTATATTTATATTTATATTTATATTTATATTTATATTTATATTTATATTTATATTTATATTTATATTTATATTTATATTTATAACGGGTGATTTTTTAAGAGGTTTAGAACTTTTTTTAAAAAAAAAAACACAAAAAATTCGAAAAAATGAATGAAATATTTATTTGAATCGATAGTTTGAACCTTGCAATTTAATGTTTAAAGATAATTTCATGCAAATGTTGACCGCGGCTGCGTCTCAGGTAGCCCATCCGCTGAGTCCAATTTTGGCATACTCTTTCACACATATCGGCCGGTATCTCACGAATGAATGCATGGATGTTGGCTTCCAGTGCGTCAATCGAAACGGTCTTGTCCCTATAGACATTAGCCTTGACATTCCCCCACAAAAAATAATCTAATGGTGTCAAATCGCACGATCTAGGCGGCCAATTGACCGGCCCGAAACGTGAAATTAACTGTTCACCAAACTCGCCTCGCAATTGCGCCATTGTTTCGCGTGCTGTGTGGCATGTGGCACCGTCTTGTTGAAACCACATATCATGCAAGTCAAGAACTTCCATTTCGGGCAAAAAAAAGTTTGTTATCATCGCTCGGTGGCGTTCACCATTGACAGTAACGCTGCGATTCGCATCATCTTTGAAGAAATAGGCCCAATAATGCCGCCGGCCCATAAACCGCACCAAACAGTGGCTTTTTCGGGATGCATTGGTAGCTGTTGCAATGCTTCTGGCTGATCTTCACTCCAAATGCGGCAATTTTGCTTATTTACGTACCCATTCAACCAAAAATGAGCCTCATCTCTGAACACAAGCAGAGCGCGATGAACATTTCGAACCGAGCACGAATTTTGATAGTAAAATTCAATAATTTGCAAGCGTTGTTCATTTGTAAGACGATCCATGGTTAAATTGCAAACCAAACTGAAGCTGTTTGACAGTGACACAAGGTACTAAACACACGTCAGCTGTCAAAACCAGTGTTGCCAAAACCAAACCAGCTTAAAAATCACCCGTTATTTATATTTATATTTATATTTATATTTATATTTATATTTATATTTATATTTATATTTATATTTATATTTATATTTATATTTATATTTATATTTATATTTATATTTATATTTATATTTATATTTATATTTATATTTATATTTATATTTATATTTATATTTATATTTATATTTATATTTATATTTATATTTATATTTATATTTATATTTATATTTATATTTATATTTATATTTATATTTATATTTATATTTATATTTATATTTATATTTATATTTATATTTATATTTATACTTATATTTATATTTATATTTATATTTATATTTATATTTATATTTATATTTATATTTATATTTATATTTATATTTATATTTATATTTATATTTATATTTATATTTATATTTATATTTATATTTATATTTATATTTATATTTATATTTATATTTATATTTTTATTTATATTTATATTTATATTTATATTTATATTTATATTTATATTTATATTTATATTTATATTTATATTTATATTTATATTTATATTTATATTTATATTTATATTTATATTTATATTTATATTTATATTTATATTTATATTTATATTTATATTTATATTTATATTTATATTTATATTTATATTTATATTTATATTTATATTTATATTTATATTTATATTTATATTTATATTTATATTTATATTTATAATCTGTTAATCTATATTATTTTATTAAGCAATTAATTATTTTTTTTCTATTTTAAGTTCCCTTGCAATCAAAGTTGAAAAGTTCTGTGAAGTTGCTTAAGGGTTAAGGTCAACATTTTTAAGCATTAATCGTACACACAATCCTCTGTAAGAGTAAGGTTTACTATCCCCCTGTTGACTTTATGGTGGAAGGATGTTTGTGGTTCTACAGACCTGCATAATCCTGGTCGTGACATATCAAATAGATACAAGAGAAAAAATACCCTTATATCAACAAAGCTGTGAACTGGTCCGTCATTTATCTTTGGCTACCTCATTATGGTCAACGTACTGCGATTTGTATCTACCTATTGGTCCACAAATTAAACCCATAAACTCTTCACACTCCGAAAACTAAAATTCTTGTTTCCACCTGGCCATGAACCCTTTTTCAATGCCCACCTTTCTCATGACACTCAAAACTTTGTGCAAATAGTTTCACTAACTATATGGAGAAGGCTATACCAATAGATATAAGTATACCATTCCCATTGTTGCGAACAATAGAACACTAAATATTCAACAAGAATGAGAGGCGGAATAAAACTCGTTCTGGAAAACTATATAAACATCCTGAAGCCTCAGCTCATTTCCACCTCTACTTAGTGGCACAATTGTTGCAAAAGTTTAAAACCCTTTTTGACGAGAACTCAAGTGGAATGTTCATAAGCTATTTTGCGGAAAACAATGAGCTGGAGATGGGGCAAACTTATGGTGATGTCTGATGTGTCTCGTGTCTCTATTGCTTGTAGGTACTCTTCGTCGAGTTGTAATTTGAGAAACAGCGAGTGGGCTATTTATTTACGTCCTTAAATGGCTTCGTTTCCAGGATTTTCTCCATCCATACCATACTGAGTTTGACAATACCAAAAAGAAAAAGAAGAAAAAAAAAATGACAATAACTATTTTTTCCAACATTCCATCTGCAGAACTATGATTTTTTTGTCTCTTGTGATTTTGAAAAGATTTGCATCCTGATCCTGAGTTGGTTCTATCCTGGGCTTCCTAATGGAGGAAGTGAGAACAATTACATCGAAAGAGAGGAGCCGTTGTTAGTGATAGAAAATACTTCTTCCTAGATGCAATTAAACAGGGCAGAGAGCAAGTTGTTTTGTGTGCCATACTGCCATCCCATCAACATGAAGATATATTTTTTTTTTTTTCATTCCAACCCTGCAGAAGTGCAGAGGTTCAATGTCCTGGCAGTGAGCCAATTAAGTGAGGAATTATTTTTGTCTGCAAAACTAAAAAAGGGATTTCCTACGTAATGCGCCGAAGAAGTACCTATATACTCCTTGGGAAGCAAGACAAAGTTAATTATTTGAATATTCTACAGTCTGCAGGACGACCGCCATCGACAAAAGTCCCGTTATAATAAATTATTATGTATGTAGGTCCACCTACACCTACACATGCACAAAACGTCTACACTTCTACATCCCATTACATTAAAATTGCGGTCCAAACGTTGACCTCGATCGTAATTTATGTGCAAATTGTTTGCAATTAACGGTATAATACCTCACCTGGTTCTGCAGAAGGTAGGTATCTACTACTACATATACCGAGGTACAGTTATATTTTTTCCCTTTTTGCACTGCGGGAAAGGTATTAGCTGGCAGGCTTAAAGTGAGGGTGGTAAATTGTGCACGTGTGCATAAGTAATGGATGCCGCCTATTACAAAATTATATGAATCAAATGTGCTGAATTTGTGTATGAGGGTGGGATTAGCAGAGAATAGACTCGGGAAGTTTTATCAGGGCTTTGGGGGACTTATGCCAGAGGATTTCCCTGCATGCAAGGCTTTATTGAAAGAAGATTTGTGTGAGTGTCAGGGCTGCAGGAATTTCAGGGAATTAATTTTAATTAGTTTTTAGGTAGGTTGTATAAATTATATTGAGTGCAATGATCTCTGACGAAGGGCATATGTATAGGAACTATACACTATTTACCGTAAAGGAGGTATCTATACGTTTCATGAGAAGCTATTATGTAAGTTTGAATGAAGGTATTTGAAGTCTTTCGCTTTCGTTTAGAGGCAAATGATGAAATTTTTGTCAATTTACCAAGAGTTGTGTGCAAGTATCATAAGATAGAAGGTAGACTTTGTTTATAAGGATCTGCTTATATAGGATAGACTGTCACGTTGGGCTTAAGCAGCTAATTAAAGCTGAATGGCTTTTTTCGAACAACAAAGCTATCGCTTTATTGTTTCCTTTTTTATGGTGCTTCATTGGTTTGAGAGAATCATTTCTCACACTAACCCTCCAATTCTATATAAATATTTACCTCTGCCACCCGTAGTCCTTATCCAAAACTCTCTTAGTAATTAATTTTCTTTTATTAAAATCTCAGAATTTGTATAAAGTGTTACCTCCAACCATGATGAAAAATCATAATTCTTAATTCACCTTAATTAATTCATTAACCAATTGTTAATCAACCCATTCCTTTTGTTTTTTTTTTTTTTACTCATTCATGCTCATAAAAATCCCAGATTAAAGGCAGGCAAGTCAATATTATCTACAAAATTATGTCTGCGATAATTACAACCGGAAACCTTTTGTTAACTTCACACCGCACGGTTCATCAATTTAACATGAATTAAACTCTGGACTGGAGGGTATCATTATGGAAAGAACTTCTCTTTTCTTTTACTCCTCTTGTTATTGTAGAAATAAATTAACACGCCGCCGCCGCCGACGCACGGTTCTTTTGAGTCTGAACTGAAGTCCGGAAGTAGGAGAGGAGCTAACTTGGCCTTCTGCCTTTGTGCCCATGAAAAGAGATTAAGAGAAAAAAAAAAAAAAACAATAGGTTCACTCTTTTAGTAACAACGAATTAGTTTTGTACACGATATATATAATGCCAATAACAAAAAGCTTATAGACACCTGAAAATAAAGAAACTCGAACTATGTATAAGCAGCGTTACCATTTCCGAAACAAAATTCGAAGTAGATTTCAAGAAAAAAGTAAAGTAGATTTAGAAAAAACCAAGTAGATTTCAAAATGAACTTTTTTTTGATAAAGGGTGTTTTTTTTTTAGACGTGTGATTTTCAAGAAGAAATAAAACGAATATAATTTAGTGCTATGGCCAAGAAAGTAGCTTTATTATAAATATAAGGGATTGCCATTATGTTTTATAAATGATTTGGAGCAAATGGCCGCCGCAGCTGGCTCGAATAAATTCCAGCCGAGAGGCCCAAATTTCGACCACATTTTGCAGTAATTGGGGCCGTATGTCAGCAATAACGCGCCGAATATTCTCTTCCAAGGCGTCAATCGCCCCAGAAAAAACTTGTCCAGCGGTGTTCAATCGCACGATCTTGGAGGCCACGCCACAGGCCCACGTCCGCTCACCAAAAGTATCCTTCAATAAATTGATTGTTTCGTTGGCTATATGACATGTAGTGCCGTCTTGTTGGAACCAAAGGTCGTCCACATCAACATCCTCCAATTCAGGCACGAAAAAGTCTCTCAACCAAAAATGAGCTTCATCGCTGAACAAAATTTTTTTGTGAAAATCGGGATCGGTGGCCATCTCGTTTTTGGGCCCGATTGTCCACGATTTGCAAACGTTGTTCAGGAGGAAGTCTATGACATTATGAAATGGCAAACCAAACTAAGCATAAATAAAATGACAGCTGTCAAAAAGAACAACTTCGAAAAAAATATTGGCAGATTGAAAAAAACACGTCAAAAAAACAACACCCTGTATAAAAATGATCTGTACCTGCTGAATTTGAAGCAAATCGGTTCACCCGTTTAGACAAACCCACATTTATGAAATTCCCGATCATCGTAGTGTTTTTTTGTTAATCGCAACCAATACTTGCCTGTAGAGGAAGATGGACCCATGACCCATTTATTTTTGTTTTACATAGCTATTCATATAACTGCCTGCAGTTGGCATCACATCAGAAACACATGTGCGTAGAGTCAAAAGTGCAGTACCAACTTCTTGCGTTTCTCTCTAACATGGGAAAGTCATGTTTTATGAAAACTTGCCGGAGGTATATTTATCCATATTCGAATATAAAATGACTGGTACACACCAGACAGGGACAAACCGAAAACATTTTGAATTGAAATGGGAAAACATCCCTGTCGAGCCCTGACTCAGTCGATTTGCCAAACAATCAGAAAGTATTTTTCCAGAGACCGTTTTTTTTTTTTTTTTTTTTCTGTGACATCAATTTATATTGAAAGGGGTAAAGCACCATGAAGTCCCAATCTGCCATAAATTCTAATATTTGTGCGTCCCTATAGACGTCTTGGATGACGAACGCATTGTTCTATGTTCATGTTGCTAGCCCAAGGGGATCGTCTTTTGGTTTTTCGGTCTGATGAGCATTTTGGTTATAACCACCGAAGCATAGAATTTTGACCAAAATTTTCAATCAGCCTCGAAGTTCTGTTAATGAATGGATTAAGGCTATTAGCACAGTATCATCGGGTCCGGGCACTGGCGCTGTATAAAAATGAACTTTTTGGTAGTGTTCTATAAGTGAAATGTCCTTCATTCAATTAAGCTTACTCTGATGTCAACAATCATAGCCATCATAATGAGAATTGTCACTTTTCATTTTATCGTCGTACGTCGTCGTCGCATCGGTTGTTGTAGGGCACGTTAAATTTAGGTACTTTCGCTGTGGTTAAGCATTTGAAGATGTAAAAGATTGGAACTCATAAATGTAGCCCTTGCTATAAAGGGTATACTATAGGGTAAGTTTCGGACTCGGGATTTTAAGCAAACCTTTCATTACGATGAAAGAGATAACACGAAAAATTTGTGGATCCCGAAATTCTGTCTGTCTGAATTTCTGTCTAGTTTGTGTATTTCAAACTACAGCTTAAGCCACTGAAGCCATTTTCTTGAAATTTTGAACTTTTTTTTAAAGATTCCGTATTGAGGAAAAATTGACATTTTATTTTTAGTTCCAAAAATACTAACGTTATGAAAAAGAAAATTTATCTCCGAAACGGGTCTAATGATTTTGAAAAAATTTCTGTACGTATTATTGCAGGAATCGGAATTTCGGTAAAAAAAAATGAATTATTGCTATATTAACGGTACCTCTGCAATAGAAACGCTTTTTTGATTTATTTAAAAAAAAATAACAAACAATATTTTGAAAACGGGTTAGTGATTTTTTCTGAAATAAAATTATTATATATTATTAAATACCTACATAAAATTTTCATTCAAAATGTTTATATAAAAAATCTTTCTCAATAAAACCACTCCAACGATTTTTGAAAATTTATATTTTTAGAACATATTTTTTTTTTCAATAACTCAAAAAGCGCGATTTCAATTATTTTTATTCTTTTTTTATTTTAAACTTCCTCATTATAAAGACTATAGGTACGCTGCTGATGGAAACGAAAAATCCCATAAAACGATAATTGATAATAATTATAGCAGATTAATTATTTGGAGAAATTTTCGCTCTTTTTTCGCACTGAATTAATTGCCCGGACCATAAATTGTGTGCGGAAAAGTGACATTTGAGAGTTGTTCGTGTTTGTAAAGGGTGTTTATTTCAGGGGTATATAACTTTGAAATGGAATAAAACAAAGATTATTTAATTAAATTTACTTTATTCGAAAGATAATCTTGTGGCATTATAATTCCAATATGATTTCTGGCATTTAACCCCCACGGCTGGCTCAGACGTAGTGTAATCTGGAGGTCCAATTTTCGATGACCTTTTCCAACATTTGTAACCGTATATCGGTAATAACGCGGCAAATGTTGTCCTCCAAGTGGTCAATTATTTCGGGTTTATCGGCGTAGACTAGCGACTTGACATATCCCCACAGAAAGCAGTCACGCGGCGTTAAATCGCATGATCTTGGAGGCCAATTCACGAGTCCGTAGCGGTTACCAAACGTTTCCTTCAATAAATCAATTTTGGCACGAGCTGTGTTACATTCGCTGTCTTGTTGAAACCACAGCTCCTGCACATCATGGTTGTTTGATTGATGAACGAAAAAGTCAGTAATCATGGCTCTATAGCTTTCACCATTGACTGTAACGTTCTGGCTAGCATCGTTTTAAAGAAGTACGGACCAATTATTCCACGAAACCATAAAGCACACCAAACAGTCAGTTCTTGTGGATGTAACGGTGTCTCAACCTACACTTGAGGATTATCATCACTCCAAATACGGCAGTTTTGTTTATTGACGTATCCATTCAACCAAAAGTGAGGATCCACTAAACAAAATTAGCTTATGAAAATTCTGATCAACGGTAATCTTGTTTAGGGCCCATTTGCGCACAATTTGGAAGCGTTGTTGAGGCGTCAGTCTATTCATGTTGAAATGCCAAACCAAACTAAATATAAATCACTTGACAGCTGACAAAATGGGAGCCAGTTAAAATAGTGTTGCCAACTGAAAGTTCTATACCGACAGTTTCTTCGGAAAACAGAAGTCGGGTATCGTCGGGGTTTCAAATATGTACCTATCTTATAAGAAAATAGATTTCCTAATATTCAATTCTTCACATTTATTAAAGTTTTGATTTCGAAAAATTTCAGTTTAGAATTAAATAATTAAAAAAAAAGAAAACTATTGAAATAAAAAACTTGATAAAAAGTTAATAAAAAAAAAAGATTTTTATCTTTCAAAAAAGTTATAAAATATTGTGTTAGCTGTTGCCGTTGTTAAAGTAAAGTGTTAAATCATTTTTAGTATGATACAAGGTTAAAAAGATAATTTTTTCTAATTTTTAACGAGTTTAACATGATACCTCTCAACATTTTAATAAAGTTAAAATCGCTAGATTGCTGTTTTATCTTTTTATCATATTACTAATTCCATACGTCAGTTTGACATAGAAAAATTTTAAAAAGGTATGTTTGCTTCATTTTTTGCACGAAATGTCACTGTTTTAGGCACGTTCATCTCGAGTTTTGTAGGAAAATGGGTTTAGTTTGGTACTAGTTAAAAATGTTTCAAACTAACAACATATTAGTAAAGAGCCTTAAAGTTAGTAAAGTGTTAACTAGTATCATGCTAACACCTTAACATCAGGCTGGTTAAAATTTTGCGCCCTTTTTTGCAATTTTGATTTTTTTTTTTTTTTGAAAATCACCCCTCAAGCTTTAACGGGGTTAGATAGACCCGCTCTGTCATGGTAAAAAATGCTTTATTCGTTCCTATTAAATAGATCAGTTTTTTTTATAAAGGGTCCGCCATCCAATGTTTTTTTGCAACTATAGTGCTTATTTCGTGAATGGTAACACTTAGCTCATGTATTATTTGACAGATACTTAGTTTTATCCTTCCGCTGAACGAATATGGTTGTGTATACGCTTCGCTAAGTGGGCCTGCGATCGACTTAGAGAAGATGCCGATTTTACCAAAAAAATCATCTTTTCAGATGAAGCTCATTTTGATCGTGGCGGGTAGTAAACAAGCAAAATTTTCGCGATTGGGGCACAGAAAACCCGCACGCATACATTGAAAAGCCGATACACCCAAAACGAGTCACTGTTTGGTGCGGATTTTGGTCCAGAGGCATAATTGGGCCATTTTTTGAAAATGAGCAAGGAGTGGCCGTTACAGTCAAAAATTGAAGAGGAGTATATTGGCAACATTTGGTTTCAACAGGACGGCGCGCTACGTGCCACACAGCCGAAGCTACACTCGATGTTTTGCGCCATTTTCAAAAAAAAAGAAAGTTATTTGGCGGACCCTTTTGTAAGAAATGCTTTATTCCTCCTATTGTATAGATCAGTTTTTTTTTATATTTCGCCGCCTTGATTATCTCACTCTCCACAAAAAAAAAAAACAAACAGGTGGGGGTCTTTTGCCCCCTATTTATGTGGGATGGGTAATTTTAAGCCAGAAATCCGTTCTTCAATTTTGTTTTTAAAAAGGAATTTTCGAACTAAAAATTTTGGTAAAATTAATTTTTTTTTCTCAAAACTTTGTATTTAATTTTCAATAATTTTATTAATTATTAGACAAATATAACATTAAAGACCAGAAGAAGCTCAAATGTGTATCCTATATAGTTTTTGAGAAAGAGCGGTTTTATGAAATTCAATATTGAGCCAATTCGAGAAAATTTTAGTTTAATTTAAGACTTTTTACTTCTCTAATGGAATTACTTTGGCATGCTGCTTACCAAATTTGAAGAAAATGTTTAAAATTCAATTAAAATACAAAATCGTACATAATTATATAAATCGTGGAAATTTTGTTTAAATTCACAGAACAATTATTTCCTCTGTAGGTATTGTAAAAAGTGTGTTTGTCCAGGTTTTATGTTGAAATTTCCAGCTTAAAATCTTAAGGTCAACATCAAAACATAACATCACTCACACGTGTGCAACTATACTGTATGTATAACTCAATTTCACCAGTCAAACAGTCACTATATTTTATTGCTTCTGAATCTTGTCTGGACGATATGAAATATTGTGATTTATTTATTGCAGAGGTGATATGATTTAAATTTGAAAAAGAATGACATCTGACGTTGAGATCGTGCTGCCCAAAACATCAGAACACAAAGCATATAAGCATCCTTTATTTTGTTGTGTACGTGCTTCAGCTAAAATATATTATGTAATAATGTAAGTAGGTATAATAACTTATATCATTCCATTACGAGGACCGTATAAATATTTTTTTGAAATCAATATATTTGTAGCTGTAATCTCTTTAACTTTGGGCAACGTATGTTTTGAAACCTTAAGGTATTTATTTGTTTTCTTTTCATCAGTTGTTCATGAAATTTTCCGGGAAAAAGCCAAAAACGAATAATATTCAGATCCATGTTTGTGAAGTTTTTATAAGTTGAATTCTTTTTGAAAGAATTTCCTGAAAAAATAAAGAATCAAATTGTTCGCCTTTGACATTCACTGCCTATAGCCTGAACCCTATATACAAACATTCATACTTATTATATAGGTATGACTTGACTTCGCTTCTTTTATGAGTTTTTTTTTTTTTTTTTTTTTTTTTTTTTTGTAAAAGACAAGCACGACATGGTTTAACGAAACCACTGGTAGTTGTACCTCCGCTGCCCCACTGGAAGCTGTCGCAATTCTCTTTGATTTTGCGTTTTATGTTTTTTTTTTATAATGAAATATATTTTTTTTATTAAACCCAACTTAACTCTAAAAAAAACTTCTGATGACGACACATTGATAATGTGTGTACCGTATAGCACTTGCTGAAAAGATATTCCACGTATTATATGTTCCTGGCTCTTTCTGGAGCTAATATTGAAAAAGAGCACTAAGAACTTTGCTTAATCGAAATCGAAAAATAAAAAAAATATGCACAACCTGGTTGCAGAAAATTGCTGTGTAACCGTAGATTGAAGATACATAATGAATTTAGTTAACTAAAAAATTGTTTTTTTTTTTGCTTTAAGCAATTATTTTTAAAATTTTTAAATGCAATATTGTTCAAACTATTGAGAACCACCAGATTGAAAAATTATAACAAAATTGGTCAATCCATAAAAAAGATAAATGCGAATAATTCAAAAATAAAACCATTTTCTCAAAAAACGTGCAATACCTAATTCCGTTATGTGAATTTTTTGAGAAAAACCTGAAACGCCATTTTCTTACAATTGACTTGATTATTACAGGTTAGAAGTTTAATTAAAATTGTTACAGCCGTTTTTGATAAAATTTGAAAAAAAAACTAAATTTTTGTATGGCAGCTACCTGTTCTAGATGAGCTAAAACAAAATTTGGAATTATGCCACTAGGTATTCACATAAAAATGATCTATATCGAATTTGAAGCAAATCGATCCACCCGTTTAGGCTCACGCTAAAATTACAATGGACGCACAGATGCACCAACGCCGACACACCGACGCAAAGACGCACTGACCAACGGATGGCGACGAAACCCAATTTTTCGGACTTCTCGATCATCGTAGTATTAGTTTTGATAACAACCTCGACATTTTTTTTACACGAAACTATAATAGAAGTTACTTGGCCTAGTACAGATTTCTCACAATGAAGCAGGAAAACAAACGAATTAAATTGAAAACAACAAAAATTTTTTTATGAAGGATGTATGGTAAAATATTTAAGGTTGTATGAGAGTGTACGACAAACGTATCGGTGGTTTTTGATTTTCAACTAATATTATCACTTGGAATGAAATATTTCTTTTAAGGACTCGGTCAGTCAGCGACAACCTGACTAGTTATAGAGCGACAAGCAAAAGTTGTCGCTCTTTTGCTTGTCGCTCTATAACTAGTCAGGTTGTCTAGATGAGCTAAAACCTGACTAGTTATAGAGCGACAAGCAAAAGTTGTCGCTCTTTTGCTTGTCGCTCTATAACTAGTCAGGTTGTCGATGACTGACCGAGCATTTAAAAGAAATATGTCAAAGTGACAGAGCGACAAACTCACATAAAGGGTCATTCATTAAGCGCTTTCTCTCTTAAATTCAACTAAGTGTAAAGTAAGTGAGTAAGATATCATCGTAATTTTTTATTGAAAGGCCTACCGATGCCATTACGAATGAAATATAACATCGTTGGCATGGGTAATGTTAGCTTTGAGGGCCGCTGTGGCTTGTGGCTTATACGCATAGACCTGCGACTTCAGAAAACCCCAAAAGAAAAAGTCTAACGGGGTCAAATCGCACGATCTCGGTGGCCAGTTCACATCACCTCTACGTGAGATGATCATATGCACTCGAAACGCTCGTGCGAAACGTTTCCAATGTGGAGTAAGCTGTGTTGCACATATAGCGCACGCCGTCCTGTTGAAACCTGTTGAAATTGGTAATCATCAACGTCCTTCTCAAAGAAATATGGACCAATGACGCTCTACCAGCCCAAAATCCACACCAAACAGTGACTTTTTCGGGACTCATATTGGACGCTCTTGGATCTCATGTGGCTTGGTACCTATTGCCCCAAATTCGACAATTTTGTTTGTTGAAATGGCCCTCATTGCTGAAAATGATTTTTTGATGAAAATTAGGGTCAGTTTCCATCTGCTCCAGAGCCCATTCAGCGAAGACACGTCCGTCGTTGTCTTTGGTCGTTTACCTTCAGCTCCTGGGTCAGTTGAGCGCAAGTCGCGACGCAAAATTTGCAAAGTTCTGGTCTGCCAATGGCTGACTCCTTGTTTGCGACGTGAAATCAACTGCCTCAGATTCGTCTGCACACTCTCACGGAGAGCGACGATGTTTTCGGCCGATCTTGCGTTTCGTCGACGTACGGGTGTTGGCTGATCGTTTTGTTGAACCAGTGGACTCAAATTGGACTCAAACACACTGCGAATAGTTTTCTCGGTAGGACGATTATGGCGACCGCAAAATGGGCGAAGCTCGCGGAACGTTGCCCAAACAGAACACCCATATTGATAAAACAATTTTTTTTCATTTGCACGTGTTGTTGAACGCTATATCTGTCCATTGTGATTTGCAAAACAAACTAAATAAAAATGATAGCCCATTTGACAGATGTAGCTTTAACAATATGGCTGTCAATATCAACTGTCAAAGTTTGGAAATTGGAAGACCCTTTACTTAGCAACGGAATTTTCACAACTCTTGAAATTGTTGCTCAGTCGTTCACTACTGTATAGCTAAAGTTACCCCAAGTTGAAGGTATTTGTAGCATACATATCTTGTATAAGAATAGAATTTTCCTTTTCTAATACTCATATGGCACCTAGCACACTTTATAATACCTCCTAAGTATTTAAGACCACCATCATCATTAAATAAAATGTTCAACGGAAAAAAATTGGATCTAAAATTAAAAGCGATCCTTTTTTATGAGCACTATTTCTTCTATACGCATCATAAAATATTGAATTTGAGAAAACAGTAAGAAAGTTCCATACACACACACACTGTACATATATATAACCACTAATGTAAGGTAAATGAAAAGAAGAAACTTTTATGTAAATTTCGAAATATACTAGTATATAGGTCATATGACCTAAATAAAACTTTGTTTTCCTTAAGCATAAGGAAGGCACCTAGGCCTACTTAGAAAACTTTCAATTTCTTTGACAAAAAGCAGCAGCATTACGCTCGATTAATAAAGTGAAGCTCCTGAGAGCCATTAAAAATGTTCTTCAACCTCAACTCAAAAGACCCTTTTAAGTATTATTATGTCATCGTTTGACACATTTAATTATAACATCCATTCATACGTATAGATATATACATTTTATATGTATATCTGACTATAAAAGATATTCTGGGTATACCCTTTTGGGATTTCAACACATCTTATATGACTCTACGTGCTAAAAGTGCCTTTCTTCAAGCCTGATAAAGTCTCCAATTAAATCAATTTTCGTGCATTTCCTGCCCTAAAATTCTCTTTTTCTTCAGTGAGTATCTGTAGGTATATATTTAGATCTACCCCAAAAAGTGAGATGAATGTGTCTCTGCATAATACGTCCATATACCTACACCCCGAGAACACACGCACTATCATTTTCTTTGGTTGCCATTTCTTTGTAATAAACCTTAGCTCAAAGTGTCATCATTTAGAATCCGCCCAAGTTATCCAAAAGGATCAACAGAAAATTTAGAACTTGATGAGACTTCTCCATGTTGAACTGAATTCTGAACCCATCCATCTGTCGGACTAATTTGATGGCTCTCCATTCATTCCGGAGGGCTTGGATTTTATGTTTGTGTCATCACTTCGTGTCACAACCGACTAGGAGTCATTATTTCAAGTATCTTCTATTTCTATGGAAGGTACATGCCTTTGTACATATTATTATGACTCTGACTGAGTCCCTAGAGAGCGTGGTACGAGAAAGCATATATGAGAAAGCAAAAACTTATAAACGTGTCCCATTCCCATATCGTAGTTCGTAGGTAGGTATACCGAACCTCTTTTTATTCAAAAGGTTTTTATTGTGCCCACAGGCCTACACTGCCACACTAACACTGACATGCTTGTATAGCAGGACCGTTATTTTGGCATCAAAATTGTTTTCTTGAAGTTTCAGCTGTGTCTGCAAACTTTGACTTTTATGCAAAATATCAAAGGACACTTTGTTCCGTTTGATAATATTCCTCGCCCACCTTAATTCTACTTCCCTATACGGCACAGGGCGCTGCTACCGATTTCGGCCGGTGGTGGGGTTTCTTTATGTGGGCGAAACAATTTACCCCAAACAAGAAATTTCCTTTATTTTCAGTATAGAATAATGATTTTTTATACTTTTTTTCAGACTAGGTATACAATGTTTTCGTATATACATGATTATGATTCAAGGTTTTTGGCTAAAAGTAGTTTTTTTAGGTCCTTATTTTAAGACACACGTGTTGGCGTTGTACAAGTCGAAAATCTCTAAATGGGGATAATAAATGTTATTCTATGGGGTCACTTGAAGGGATTATTATTATTTTTGATGGCTGAGTAGTTGGTTAATTGAATTTTGTCGGTGTGAATTTAAATTGGGTTAATTTGCAGACCACGAAATGGAGTCTTGTTGGAGGAGGAGGAAACTGACTGATTCTTATAAGGTACGGAAGTATCTAGGTATACAGAAAATTAGTTTAATGACAATAAAGTGGTTGTATGTTTATGTCTGTGGAGAATATTATCTGTTGAATAGCAAAACCCGTATTCTTAAAGAGGTATGTCACATAAAATATATAACTCTCCATCTATACGAGTAGTTTTTCACTTAAAACCAAAAGTTAGAGATACTGAAGATAAGGCTTCATCTATACATTAAACAAAAAGTATTTAATAAAATTATTAATCATAAAAATTAATAAATTTGCTGATAAATTGTAGGCTTGTTGTAAAATTTGGCCTTACAAAATTTTAATATTTTTTTAAAGGCTCTTAGTAGGGTCTTCGAGAGAATGTCCGAGAAGAGGGTAGATAGAAAACGTGCTTAGATTCCAAGGGTAGATTTCAAGAGGATGCTATATCTTCAGTTTTCTTCAAAAAAATAGCTCTCTAACAACTCTTATACATTCACCCACTCACGGTAAACTTCACACGATGCCAAGTTCTTCAACTGACAATTGGGTTTCAATTCCCATTTCAGTGTTCAGTAGTCAGCAAACGAGATAGGGGAAGGATGAGTATCTATGCAATAAGGTACTTTTTTTTTGTTCCCAGGTTATGGACGAAGAAGTCCCTAGATGGAATCAACGGCAGCGAGTGCTGAACTATGAAATGAACACGCTAAACGGAGTACTACGACATAATTCGACATAATAATAATTAGCAGAAAAAAAAACATAGAAAACATAGCACGACAAAATTGAAATTGTTGCAACTATAATTCACGGCTAATGAGCCGCAAATTATTAAGCACTAAAACATTCTATATAAGAAGCTTTTAACACTTTTTGGGTTTTTTTTGGGGGGGGGGGGGGGAATTTGACGATTTATTAGAAAAAAAAACATAGCACGACAAAATTGAAATTGTCACAACAAATTAACGGTAAATTATTGAACAGCTAGTAACCCATTCAATTCAAGAAGTTTTTACCCGTTTTTGAGAGGGTGCTTCGCTAAGTATACAGCAAAGAAGCAAACAAAAAAAAAATAGAACGTCAAAATTTATTTTGTCACAAATATTCAAAACTCCATTTTGGGTGCTTCGCTAAGTTGATATCGATTTTTACGAAAAAATAGATCTCTGTGTCTTAGTTTTTTAATGCACAGTTCTTAACAATTAGAACCTGAATCCACCCACAAAAATCAAAAAGCCAGTATAGTCGAATGCACCAACAAAAGTAAAAACAGTGGCGCAAATTTTTAAACAGTCCTCGTTTAAGGAATAAAACCGACTCTAGTAAACGCAGCCGTTTAGTTGCGAGCCCTTGTCTAACCTTTTCTTAATTTTAAACACTTTAAACAACTCTTCTAACTAATGAAGTGTTTTAAGCGCATTTGTAGGGTTTTAAGCGCATTTGTAGGGTTTTTAGCGCATTTGTTAGGTTTTTTTTATGATTTGTGGTAGAGCATTCGACTGCAGATCGAGAGGTCCCCGGTTCAAATCCGGGTGTCCCCTTTGAAAATTAAATTTTGTTTGTAATTTTTTTCTTTTTTTTTTAACTCCCCTTTAGCTATTTCACCTTTTCAGCTAAGATGCCGGGCGATTTTGTGAGCAGAAAATGATTTGCCGCGATATGGTAGTCCAGCACTATGTATCACATTTTTTTTGTTTTTGTTGGGGAGGTCGACCGAATACAAGTTTGTATTGTATATTGTTTGGTGTCGTATAGTCTATTCAATCGGGGGGTGGAGATGGTGTTGTTTTGTCGTGGTAATGGTTACTGGGTGCATGCACCACAAATTAAAGCTAAGACAGTTTTCGTGATTGTTGATTTACATGCTTAAAATCTTCATCAAACATTTTTCTTTAAATTTTTGAATAGATAAAGTATACTTTAAAAAAGATAGAGAAACATTTTGCTGCTTTAAAGTTAGACGAGTGCTTTAGCGTTAAAGTATACTTTATATCGTTTAAAATTATCAAAGATTCGACTCTCATTCTAAAACTCATTTTAAGAGTCGACGTCCAATTTAAAAATGATTTAGAGTGAAAAAGTAATTTTGTTGGACTTGAGTTTTTTTCAGTATTTTTCTTGAAAAAAAAAAATCATTGAATGGATGCCATCTTACTGTGCTCCATTTTTTCTAGAATCAAATAAAGTAAATATTTTTTTCGATAGGCTTACTAGTTTCGCCTTAATATGATTTTTTTATTCTATTTCAACATCTACCCGCCATTGTTGAAAAACCTTTTAAATATTGTACGAAAAGTGCGAATACGCCCGGCTGTACCACTGTTTTATCTTTGATTTTGGTTTGGAGAAATAAATTCTTTTTTGTCATTTCAGTTTGAATTTTCAGTTTGTCGTATTATTATGCTAGGTATACCCTTTAAAAAGGGTACTTTTAAAATACATAATACAAAAGATGTATATTAAAGTGATTATTTTTATAAAATTCAACAAAACAAACAAAATGGTGAAACTTATTTGTTGCGTTGCATAAAATGTTTATACATCAAATTATGTATATTTTATTTTAAAATTAAAAGTGTTTTGAACTACAAGATCAATTATTACACGGTTGGTCCCTAGTCATGCATTTTATTTCCTGCTGATAAAATATATACCATTTTGAATTAACTTCGCATTTCCTTTTTGATTTTACTTTTAACCATCATAAGGAGATAATTTATTTAAGTATCATATTTGTTTGTGCGGCTCATTGTTCCTCAATATTTACCCTATAGGTAGCTTTCACAATGTAAAGGGTCTTTCAACATTCGGTTTCGAAAGAAAAGCTAAACAAAACACACACAGCGATACATTTTTGATGAAAATTTAATTTCATTATAAAGTTTGGACTTTGCCGTTAAGTGTGAAAAACAATATCATTTAAATGGCCGCCTTAGGAACATTCGCAGAATGCGATACTTTTGATGTAATTTTTAACCGCTTTTTCGAACATTTCAGGCGGTATCTCGGCCACAACTTGAGTAATATTGATTTTTAATGCGTCTAAGAGTTCGGAAATTATTCGCGTGAACACTGCTTTTACATAGCCTCACAGAACAAAATCTAACAGTGTAAAATCTCCTGATCTTAGTGGCCAATTGACGTCGCCAAAACGTGATATTACGCGACCAGGTAACTTCTCACTCGTCGTATTGTGCGGCTTGTTGCCCCGTGTTGTTGGAACCATACATATTTTCCAAGTCATGATCTTAAATCGCTGTCGGTTACAACACTTTCGATTGCTACAAACTCAGATAAATCGATAAATTCGAATCATCAGCAACACTTGCACTTGCAGCAGTAATATTTTCGACTGAGCGTGCATTACGATGATGCACACGCCTTACGACATCAGTAACACGCTTCCACTCTCTTCAAATTTATCTACAATTCCACCGATTGCTTGCGTGTTCTGTTGATTATGACAACCATAATCCTCGCATTATGCGCGAAAAAGGCTACGTTTGATTGTAGGAAGTTTAAATAATTTGAACGCGTTGTTTGATTGTTAAGCGATCCATTATCGTAAATGGCAAACATTCAACTAATACTACCTCTGTTCGTTTACTTTCCAAACCTGCCAGTTTTAGTCAGAAGTTCTGTCAAAGTCCATATAAAAAAAATTAAATTGGACTAAAAATGGTAAAATGGGTAGCTTCGGACTAGTACGCGAGCACACCTATTATGATGCTTCAAATGACAGCTGAGTTTGACAGGTGTCAATAATACCAGCGCTACCAACTTGAACCACGAAATGAATGACCCTTTACAAATAAAAAAAACCCTTAGGTTGTGAAATCCTTTTATGAAGTTATGATACATATTTTTTTTTCTCTCTCTTCTGTTGTTTTAAATTTAAATAAAGTTATGGCTTTTTATCTTAAAGAAAACATTCCTTTCGTTTTTTGTTTTTATTTCATCTTTATTTAAATTATGATGAAATGTTATTTGCATATATGTACATTGTACACAACCCCACACAGTCAAATATGACGATGACATCTCAAAGGTATTTAAAAGGATTTTTCAAATGTTAACGCACTATAGGTATATAGGTTCGTTGGGTTTGCTTTGTGGTTTCTCCTTCTTTTGAAGTTACTTTCTTTTGGAGCCCTTTTATCTCCTTTTTGCATTGGAGAATCTATATAGGGTTCAAATCTATCAGGTTTTGAATTTTAATGTGGGTCTTTGGGGAGAAGAACATTTTTGTTATCTAAAGATCTTAAATGCCACAAAAGCTTGTTTTTTTTTTTTGTTTGAAGCGAGATAAACCAATTGGAAACATTTTGGGAATATTTCCGTTTGTTTTCAATGGATTTTCTTTTTAAATTGTTCTTGTTATATGTTTTCTTATTTTTGTCAATGATTAAACCAATTATAAAATACCTTTAAACATTTCTAAAAAAAAAAACGATTAAGATTTGCGGTTATTGGAAGCATCTTAAAGAATATTTTTAGTTAATGTCAATTTTTTTTAAAATTATTATTGAATTGAAACACCTGGCTGGACTGCTATAATATGGATTTGAACTTTATCTTGCGTTCTAATGATTAATTACTTAATTTACACGTCATGACCCTTACAAATGATTGCTACCATCTGACAAATTGCTACCAATAAATACAATCCATAGAGGCTATTATCTGTCCAACTGCAAATATGAGATGACCTATATACTCCCAGTTAATGTGTATCCTCTTGTACAGACATTAATTCAACCTTTATTCATTTATATTAATTCTGGAGATAATAAAACCGAACTAAACTTCATGTTCTTAGTTATAAAACTGTTCAGATTAATGATTCTCGATTTATATATACATATATGTACCTACCCGCCTACACTCAATGGAAATAATACTCCTTAGAGAAGTTAAGATAAATAGTAATAAAGATGTTTATTTCTCAGACAGGGGAGTTAACCAATAAACCAAATTTACTCACATCTACAACTCAGGCTACCTCAATACTACTTGGAATCTCATACAGGAAAAAGTAGCCAGTTATAGTTTTTATTTTATATGCAACTTTGTTATTTAAAGAAGATCATTTTGATGTATTTTTTTAAAAGATGAAAGATAAAATAAAAAGATGATTACATTTAGATACAATATAGCAATTTGAAAAAATACAAATAAAAAAAGAGATACAAATAGTTGGGACAAAGTTACAGAATACAAACAAATCAGTTTAAAGTAAGATTGAACTAAAGATAAGCCCCCTTGAAAATCTGGCATCAAGTTAGTTAAAATGTTTGACAGGTGGTCAAATGACACTTGCCTATACATAGTTCAATTGAGTTGAAGACATTTGAATCATCTTGAACAAAATAAAAATCTATTGATTTTCTTCTGGTTCTGGACAATAATAAAGGGTTTTCCAATAAGAGGTGTTATTTTGATATTCAAAGAAAAATGGCATTTTTTGAGATAAATGATCGGATGTTTATTTCATTATAAAGACGAAGGTATGCCGTTAATAATGGAACACAACATCAGCCAAATGGCCGCCACGACCACGCTTACAGGACCATATCCTTTTCATGAAATTTTCCATAACCAAATCGCAAAGTGGCTGCCCTATGTCCTCGATAGGCTCACGAATTCCATCTTTGAGGTCTTGAATCGACGCTGGGCTGTTGGCGTAGACCTTATCTTTCACGTGGCCCCAAAGGAAGAAGTCGCAAGGTGTTAAATCACAAGATCTCGGTGGCCAATTGTGATAACCTCTTCGAGAGATAACACGGTCCGGAAACTTTTCCCGTAAAAGATCGATGGTTTCATTGCTTGTGTTGCACGGAGCGCCGTCTTGTTGAAAGTAAACGTTGTCCAGATCAATACCATTCAATTCCGGCCATAAAAAATCATTAATCATCTCTCGATAGCGCAATCCATTGACCGAAACTGTTGCTCCAGCCTCATTTTCGAAAAAGTAAGGTCCAATGACCCCGCCGGACCATAAACCGCACCAAACAGTCACGCGTTGAGGATGGAGAGGCTTTCCAACAATAACTCTTGGGTTTTCCGAGCCCCAGATGCGACAGTTTTGCTTGTTGACGTAGCCTCCGAGGTGGAAATGGGCCTCATCAGTCAAGATGATTTTTCGATGAAATTCCGGATCATTTTCATGCATTTCAAGGACCCAATCAGCAAAGACACGACGTTGTTGATGATCAGCCGGCTTGAGTTCTTGTGTTAACTGAACTTTATAAGCCTTAAGACCCAAGTCTTTATGCAAAATACGGTGTAATGACGTTTGTGGAATGCCTAATTCCAAAGAACGACGAGGAATGGACAAACCTGGGTTTTCTTCAACACTTTGGGCTACAACAGCAATATTCTCAGTTGTTCTTGAGCGACGTGCACGAGTTTTACTCTTCACATCACTAACTTGTCCCAACAGCTCGAATTTGTCCACCAATTTCTGTATTGCGGTCCGACAAGGTGCTTCACGACGACCCAAAAATGTTTTAGTTTTACGAACCGTCTCTGCCAAATTTTCACCATTTTTATAGTGAATTTTAATAATTTCAATGCGTTGTTGAAGCGTGTATCGTTCCATTTTTATTAATGGCGTAGTTTCTACTTGTCAAATGTCAAAAAATGACAGCTTCAAAGTGACAGCTACCGAAATAGCGGGCTATTCAAAATAACACCTCTTATTGGAAAACCCTTTACATAACTAACAATTTTTTCATTTTTTACTATGAATTTTGACACATTTGGTGTAGAAATTTAGAGGAATGAAAAACAATATATAGGTACACCGTAGTCTTTAGAAAATAAACGTTAATACATTTTTTTTATTGCATAAGCATACAATTTTAATTAAAAGCAGCCCAAGAAATAATTTTAGCTTTTTAAGTGCTTTAACAGCGCTTCCAGAGCAAATCTGAAAGCTCGTTTATTTAAGAAATAGCTCTAGATGCACCCTTAGAGCAATTGTAGGGCTTGCTAAATCATTGAGTTTGAGAGCACATTTTAGCTCGTAATCAGCTTGTTATCAGTGACTATGGTGGCTTTGAAGCTCTTTATCTTTAGTATATTCATATGAAATCCTAAAAGGAGCACTTTTGACAGCTTTTTGTTTGTATTAGTTTGTGAAAATCAAATGCTAAATAAATATAATTGTTCTATGTGTTTAATGGTAAGAAGCGTAAACTTCATTTATTGTAAAGTCAACAAGCTAGTTAATATTTATTCCTATTGAGAAAATAATGTATCCAATTAATATTTTTCGGTTTAATGCAAGTGAATTTTAAGGCGCGCTTAGTTTTTTTCATAAATGTTTTGAAGGTACTTCGCAAAATTATAACGCGCCTTCCAAATTTTATATATTACGCTGTGAAATTTGAAAAAAAAAATTAAGTTGAAAAATGTAAAAATTTGTTTATTAAATTTATCGAAGCATGAAATAAAATATTTTTTTTTAACATTGCAATAGATATTGTGTTTTATACTGAAAGCGAAGATTTTAAATGTATTAAAATGAATGAAAACAAATAAATCAAATAATTTTCATTTATGTTGCCATGTTTTTTAAAATAGACGGAATTTCTCTCCAATGGAGCTGCAAGATCGCTTTGAGAGTTTTGTTCTATTATTGTAGAGCTATTTGCAGCAATGAGACAGTTTTTCGTTCAGGGCTTTGTAGAAAATAGGGTGTTTTGGAAATTGAAAGTTATAGAGAATGTTAAGTAAATACATAAATCTAAATTATAGAAATAACTTTTAATTCAAAGAGTACTTCCCATTGAAGTGTATAAAGTTTTATAAGCGCCTTAATTACACTAGAAAGTACTTGTGCGACTCAGTATTAGATTTAATTTTTTTAGGAAACAGCATAGTTAATTTATTTTAATAAAAAAAAATCGTGAATTCCGTGTCATATTCGAATCTTAAGTTAACAAAGATAAAGGTATTAATTAATTTTCAACTATTTTAAGTTTTCCAGTTGAAATAATTATTGTTTGTATTCGAGTTTGTAACACCCTTTAATATAAGTGGTAGAATTAGTTTAAAAGAGGATTAGTATTTATTCGGCTCTATAAGTGCTTTATTGTAGCTCTGTTGATGCATTTTTGACACTTCACGATTTCTGTGGAAGTAACTATTAGTAATTCAACTCTACAGCCGCTTTCACTGTAGCTCTGTTAATGCTATTTTCGACATTTCGAAAGAACATGCGTTAGTATTTTGAGCATGTGTTGTGAGCAGCTCTAGAATGTCCCTAAGTATGCTTATATTGAGAGTTTGCTAGTTTCAAGATCGTATAAACTGCCTTAAGGAGCATATTTTTAAATCTGTAAGCGTCGTACAGTTAATATAGCTGAAAGTGTTCTAAAACTTCAATTATACAACATTATTTTCAAATTCAATATAGGGAGCTGTGAAATAATCTCTTACAGAGCTATAGCTTTCGATTTCACTATCTTGGAGCTGTAGAAAAACAGTTTTGCTTCAAATAGCTCCAACGATGTTATTTGTGTGATCTGTTTTGTGGGCTATAAGGTCAGTTGTTTAAACGGATATTACGAATTTTATTTATTAATCAGCCCCTATCATGAATTCCTTCGATATCTCAAAACTGGGTTTGTGTCGAACAAATTTTATACTGCTTCTGATGGTTTATTTAAACATTGAGTCATCTAAACTACACATGAGTGTTATACTGTCAGTTTAATTTGTTTAGATTTTTAATTTGTCTAGATTTTTATGTTGATTCAATAGGATTACGATTTTTATTTAAAGAAGCTTAAAAGGTTCTTCAAGTAACTTCTGTCGTTGATTCAATACAACGTGACTCTAAGACTTTGTATGTGCTTTAATATTTAACATGATAAACCTTATGGAAAAATAATATCCCGCGATAATTGGATATATTTTCTGTTTAATTTAACTTGTGTTTAATTTAACTTGATGTTCTTGGATTCTTTTGTTTTTTCCTAAAATTTCAAAACTGCCAATTTTTATTTCAATAAACTTTTTTTTGAAATTGGAATATTAAATGATGGGTCATCCAGTTGGGTTCTGATTGTGATTCGTCATCAACGTCCGCATTGTCGTCGTCATTATCACCTTCTTCAGGTGGATTTTTTTTAGTTTTTTTTTTAGAGGTATAGAACTTTGAAATGAAAGAAAATAAAGATGATTTTTTTTAAATTGACATAAAATTTAGTTCATTCAAAAGATAAACTTCTGGCATAATAATTTAAATATGATTTCTGGCATATGAACGTCACGGATGGCTCGGACATAGTCTAGTCTGGAGATCTAATTTTCGATGACTTTTTCCAACATTTGTGGCCGTATATCGGCAATAACGCGGCGAATATTCTCCTCCAAGTGGTTAATTGCTGCAGGCTTATCGGCGAAGACTAGCGACTTCACATATTCCCACAGAAAATAGTCAAGCGGTGTTAAATCGCACGATCTTGGAGGCCAACTCACGGGTCCGTAACATGAAACTATGCGGTTACCAAACATAAATCAATTGTGTCACGAGTTGTGTGATATGTTGCTCCGTCTTGTTGAAACCACAGCTCCTGCACATCTTGGTTGTTCAATTGATGAATGAACAAAGTCAGTAATCATGGCTCTACAGCGGTCACCATTGACTGTAAAGAAGTACGGACCAATATTCCACCAAACCATAAAGCACACCAAACAGTCAGTTTTTGTGGATGTAACGGTGTCTCAACATACACTTGAGGATTATCATCAATCCAAATATATCAGTTTTGTTTATTGACGTATCCATTCAACCAAAAGTTAGCTTCATCGTTAAACAAAATTCGCTTTAGAAAATTGGGGTCAACGGAAATCTTGTTTTGGGCCCACTTGGGCACAATTTGGAAGCGTTGTTGAGGCGTCAGTTTATTCTCAACCAAACTAAAAATAAATCATTTGACAGCTGACAAAATGGCTGCCAGTTAAAAAAGTGTTGCCAACTTTAAGTTCTATACCACTAAAAAAAAACACCCGTTATGTATAGTTAAAAACTAACAAAGTTCTGGAATGGAAATGGTATAAATTATGGTTTGCTTTGCACTTCAAAATACTCTTGACAAAACTTAAAAAAAAAAAAAACAACCAACTAATTTTTAAGTAGGTCAAAGATATTTGCGCAAAGGGACAAGATTTCTACCAACACTATACTATAGACTAGATGTTTTCGCTCACTCAAGGCGTTTAGTTAAGGGTTAACTCTCAGGAATTACGAAATGCGAAAAACTTTTAAGGCAAAAACCCCATGTCGATGAAAGAGACCAAAAAGTATAAAATTGGAGCACATTCTAAATTACATCCGATTTACATTCCAGATTTTATATTTTATTTATGCAAGCTTGTATACCTATAGATAATATGTGTTTCTGGGACTTTTCTCTTTCGGAATTGTTCCGAAGGGAACAGCATTAGAATAAACATAATTTTAGCATTTATGAGCGGTGTGTAATGGGCCTTTTGGGGTTTTCCTGAAAATTGTATGTGTGGGAGTGTAGAATTTTCGTTGTTTGAATTTGGGCAGTAAAATGAGATCATGTTATATTATGAGGTTGAGTTTGTTTCTTTAAGAAAAAAAAGGAAATCTTTAAATGAATATATTTAGATAATGTTTTGCCAAGTATTGAATTGATGGTATGATATAAAGTCATAGACCTAGGACTTCTTCTGTCTGTATAGAGTATAGTTAACTTAGCACATACCTTCAAATATAAAACCAAAATTTATTTGAACAATATAGGCAACTGAAACAATCAAATATTTTGATGATAAGATTTGGCATACAGTATTTTTCCAAAAATCTCGTATATAAACTGCTTCTTTTTGAAATCCGCCAAAATCGTTTAAGAAACGTATATGTACACTCAGAGAAAAATACCATTACGATTGAATCAATAGTATTTTACCATTGTTTTTAGTCAATGGGATGGGTCCCATTGAAATAATAGTATGCATACTATTAATCCAATGGTACGTCGGTAGGAACTATTAAATCAATGGTGTGGGACTATTGTTTCAATAGTACCTATACCATTGTTTAAATTGGACTCAACAATCTATAACAGTACCAAATTTTAAAAGCTGTTCTATTAAATATATTAAATAATTTCAAATAAAAATTGCATATTTAGTTGAAAATGTATACAAACTTTTATATTATACAAATAAGGACTTGAATTTTGCTTAAATTTGGTGTTCAAACAGCGTGTAACGATACCTGAAATTCATAAAACATCAATCAACATTTTCCATTGCAGCTCAAATTATGACAATCCATCAAAATAAAAAGAAAAACAAATTTTGAATATTGAATACAAAAATCAATTTTTAATCAAATATTTTTTTTCATTATAAAAACAACAATTTCTCAAAACCAATTTTCAATTTTTAAAATTATCTTAAAAACTGGAAAAACTTACATAAAAATTAAAATCAGTCGGTGTATCTCTTAAAATGGTTTCATTGAAAAAAAATATGAGAAAATAAAGTTTTTTTTTAAGAAAATTCAAATTTTTTTTAATCGAACAGCATTTTTTCCATCATTCAAAATGTGAATGTGAATAGGAGGGCTATCGAACTCACTAACTGTCTGAGTGCAAAGAAAATGAATTTTTGTAGTTGCCTACGACTAAAGCTTGTATATTATGTTCACTAAAATATTTTATATTCCACTCTGTGCACAGGAAATAAAGCTCTGTTTCCATTAAAAAACACTGTTTGATTTCGAAAAGTAAAACCGACTCATTACTCATTGTCAAAAAAAAAAATTGGGTGAGTGCCGGGACTCACGGTTAATATGTGTAAACATCAACGTGCGCTGATCCAAAACGGACTTGTTTTTGCTTGAAGGTGATCTTAAGATTTTGTTCACTGAACGCACCCATCCTAGAATGCAGATCGTAACGTTGCACACCGTAACGTTGCACGGCGTAACGTTGCACACGAACGTTCAAATTTTTTTTTCACTCTACCGCCAGCATAGATGTTTACACATCAAAAAATGGGGCTTATAATTATAATATTCCTTTAAATGTTACATTTTTCATACAATTTACTTCAGATAGATTAGTACAGGGTGCCCGCCGGGAAGTTATACTACTTTGTTTTGCAGCCATTTTGGTAAACATTTTAGTCTTGACAGTTCATATTTGGCAGTCGTGAAGTAGATATGTGGCAAATTTATTATCGAAAAATGTTTGATAAACCAACGTGTTTTAATCGTTAAAACATTTTATCAAAATCAATCATCGATTACTGTGACGATGAGAAAGTTACGTGAAATTTTTGTGAGAAACAACGTGCCAACAAAACACACTATTTATCGTGTAGTGAATGATTTCGAAGAGAGAGGTTCTGTATAGGTGATAGGTCCAAGCATGGACTACAACGTACTGCAAGATCGGCTAAAAACATTACTGCTGCTCAAGGAAGTGTTCAAAACAATCCATCAACCTTAATTCAACGCCGCGCCGTGCTCAGGAGCTTGGTCTTCAAAGAACAACTTTGGCCACAATTTTGCAAAAGGACTTGCATTTGTTTCCATTTAAGATTCAGTTGACACAAGAGCTTCTTCCACAAGACCATTTACGCCGCCGTACATAATATGCCAATAGGATAAGTTACAGCTAGCCCATATATGACAACCCCGATTTTCATGAAAAAATCATAATGAGTGATGAGACACATTTTCATTTGAATGGATATGTGAATAAACAGAATAGTCGGTTCTGGGCAATGGAAAACCCTCAAATTATTCATCAGTCACCTTTGCACCCATTAAAAGTTACAGTCAGAACTCAAAAATTCTAGATTTATTGAATGGCTTTATGTTATCGTAGTCAATTTCAATCTGGAATGTTATAAACAAACGAAAAGTATTTTATTAGGTATGTAAATATCCGTGTTTTAGTTAAAAGTATAACAGGGAGATGGCATGGAAGTTCAATCCTTACCAGTATAGAGCCCCTCCGTTATAAAATATAGCATACGAAAAAAAAAATAAATTTAATTTTTGACCTTTTCTTTTTCTACTACTAATTATTCGAACTGATACAGTTACGTTCTATCTGTACCTTAACTAATTATTTAAGTTTTAGATTTTTTTGATTTGAGACACATTCGAATGCAATTTTAGGACTCACAAAGTTTTGACGTAAAGCCGACGATAATTGAAAAATGTTTGTTTTGCTAAAAAAAAACATAAAAGAGATGAAAACTGTTACCTAGTAAAAAAATATGCTTAATTCAATTAAATTTTGCTACTAAAGGGTGGTTTTTTAGACGTGTGGTTTTCAATCTGGCAATACTTTTTTCGGAGTTGGTATTTTTTCACAGCTGTCACTTGATTTATGCTCAGTTTGGTTTGCCATTTCAAAATTGATAGATTTACTCCTGAACATTGTTTTCAAATTGTGCAAATTTATTACGAAAATAATGGTTCCGTTCGCGAGACGCATCGCACGCTGCGTCCAATATTCGGTCGACATAATCGCAAAACCGCATAAATTCGAGCAACCATGGATCGGTTTCGCACCACATTTACTCTAGTGGATAATGCGCAACCTCAGAGACGCCGTACAGTGCGCACCGAAGACGCTATTGCTGCTGTGGAGCAGAGTATCGAAGAAGACCCAAATGAGTCAATGCGCCATCGCGCGCAACAATTGGAGCTGTCGAAAATTGGGCCTCTCGGCTGGAATTTATTCGAGCCAGCCGCGACGGCCACTTGCCCGAAATCATTTTTAAAACATAATGGCAAACGCTTATCTTTATAATAAAGCTAAATTCTTGGCCATAACATTCAATTCTATTCGTTTTATTTCTTCATAAAAACCACACGTCTAAAAAAAACACCCTTTATATTAACGTTCAATGTTTTCCTAAAGTTGTGAACTTAATTTTTTGTGAACTAAATTGGCTTAATCTCCAGTTCTTCTACAAGCATAATGCATTTGAATTGGATATTTTAAAAAAGGGATTCATTATAAGTTTATAGCCATATTTTTGAACTGTTGACATTCAAAAATCATTGCCTTGACTTTGAATTAGTAAAAACTAAGTCGTCAATAACTATGTATTTTGATGAAAGGCATTCGAAGGAATTTATTCATTAATCTGAAGTTCCCACTGAGGGTGAGTTTTAATAGTTTTTTTTTTCAAGCTCGTTAGTAGTTTTAGGGTATGAGAATAAAATTTAATTGCAAATGCAAACCATTGCAGCTCACCATTTTTTGCTTAACTTAAGTGTTCTGCTAACTAAAATGGAAATATTAAACTCACGAAAAACAAAATTTTGTTTTATATTTTATTATGTGCCTGATATAATTAAAACAATAGGTTAAGACCAGGATTTTCATGCACTTGAAAACGGAAAAAATGCTCTCAAAAAATAGGCGCTTCAAATACGCATTTAAAACTTTATAATTTACCCGATTAAAAAATATGGACATCTTTTTGTAGAAAATTATATCCCCTAAAATTTAGGTTAAGCGATACTTCTTCCATGAAATTGAAAATAAAACAGTTATAATAAAAAAATAGATATTTTCATAGTTTAAATCGTTCAATAATGTTCAATGATATTTTTTGTTCTTGAAAATGTCCGAGTTCATTTTTAATTTATAACTTTTAACCAAAACATTAGAGAAGTCAATTCTCTCTACGAAAAATATGTGTTTTGGGAGACCCATGATGCTCGATATGTGACGAAAATGGTTTGTCAAAAATATATGCATTTGCATGAAAATCTTAGCCCTGATCACCAATCACTGAAAATCTTACTTTGTCTTCAGTAGGGAAAATGCTTTGAATTGCACTTGTTGCAGATTCAATTTCCTTCATTGTCATCTCTTTAAAGTTTGATGAATAGCTTTCAGCTATTAATGAAATTAGCATTGTCTTATTGTTTTCATCCATTAATTGTTCTTTTTTATAGAACTCCAATATTCCAAGATCCTTCTCAGTTTTATTTAATAATTCTTAACTTTCGCTGAACGAATATGATTGTGTATACGCTTCGCTAAGTGGGCCTGCGATCGACTTAGAGAAGATGCCGATTTTGCCAAAAAAAATCATCTTTTCAGATGAAGCTCATTTTGATCTTGGCAAAATTGTCGCATTTGGGACACAGAAAACCCGCACGCATACATTGAAAAGCCGATACACCCAAAACGAGTCACTGTTTGGTGCGGATTTTGGTCCAGAGGCATAATTGGGCCATTTTTGGAAAATGAGCAAGGAGTGGCCGTTGCAGTCAATGGCGATCGTTATCGGGCCATGTTGAACGAATTTTCGTTCACAAAAATTGAAGAGGAGGATATTGGCAACATTTGGTTTCAACAGGACGGCGCTACGTGCCACACAGCCGAAGCTACACTCGATGTTTTGCGCCATTTTCAAAAAAAAAAAGAAGTTATTTGGCGGACCCTTTATAACGGGTGATTTTTAAGCTGGTTTGGTTTTGGCAACACTGGTTTTGACAGCTGACGTGTGTTTAGTACCTTGTGTCACTGTCAAACAGCTTCAGTTTGGTTTGCAATTTAACCATGGATCGTCTTACAAATGAACAACGCTTGCAAATTATTGAATTTTACTATCAAAATTCGTGCTCGGTTCGAAATGTTCATCGCGCGCTGCTTGTGTTCAGCGATGAGGCTCATTTTTGGTTGAATGGGTACGTAAATAAGCAAAATTACCGCATTTGGAGTGAAGATCAGCCAGAAGCATTGCAACAGCTACCAATGCATCCCGAAAAAGCCACTGTTTGTTGGGTTTATGGGCCGGCGGCATTATTGGGCCTATTTCTTCAAAGATGATGCGAATCGCAGCGTTACTGTCAATGGTGAACGCTACCGAGCGATGATAACAAACTTTTTTTTGCCCGAAATGGAAGTTCTTGACTTGCATGATATGTGGTTTCAACAAAACGGTGCCACATGCCACACAGCACGTGAAACAATGGCGCAATTGCGAGGCGAGTTTGGTGAACAGTTAATTTCACGTTTCGGGCCGGTCAATTGGCCGCCTAGATCGTGCGATTTGACACCATTAGATTATTTTTTGTGGGGGTATGTCAAGGCTAATGTCTATAGGGACAAGCCCGCTTCGATTGACGCACTGGAAGCCAACATCCATGCATTCATTCGTGAGATACCGGCCGATATGTGTGAAAGAGTATGCCAAAATTGGACTCAGCGGATGGGCTACCTGAGACGCAGCCGCGGTCAACATTTGCATGAAATTATCTTTAAACATTAAATTGCAAGATTCAAACTATCGATTCAAATAAATATTTCATTCATTTTTTCGAATTTTTTGTGTTTTTTTTTTAAAAAAAGTTCTAAACCTCTTAAAAAATCACCCGTTATAATATTATGGTTAAAAATAAAAAAGATATAAGATACTTAAGGGGTGAAAACTTTCGTACCAATTACTCGTTTATAAACTAATTCATCGAACCCGACTCGGTTGGAAATATGATCTTTTATGTCAATATTTGTATCAGTATTTTCAATCATGAAAGTCATTGTTCCATTGACATCTTCTGCCAGAATAATACTTCCATCTATATTATCGCCGTTTTCCGCAAATTGTATAATTTGACCAACTTGACTATCCATCTTTTATTGGCAGTGTTCCCAGTTCAAAATTCCAAATCCAGTCAAATCTGACTTGTTGACTGGATTTGTTTCTTCCGAATCCAGTAAAAAAAATATGCACGACTAGGTCGCACGAACTTGCTCTTATGCGCGACCACATTGTGGTTCTATAGTCTGAAATAAATTAGCTATAGGAGCATATATTTTATCCATTTGCCAAATCTTAGTTTAGTTTCAGGTGGTATTATGTGAGTATACAAAAATTAACAATATAGCCTAGTGTTGCACATATGCAATATGCATATAAGGAAATTATACTATTTAAACTGGTAAATTGCTTAAATCAACAAAATTAGAAAGAAATTGATTAAAATACTTTGAATCCGTTTTAACCCAACGCGATGTACACCATCTGAATTCTTATATAAATCTTTATTTATGAGAAAAAAATTTTGAAAATCGTAGGAGCGGTTTTAAAAATAATTAATTTTTTATACACAAAATTTTGTTAACATTTTTGAGAAAAATAATTGGTACGCAAATTTAAAGCATTTATTAATGTTGCGTTAAAAATTTAACTTCACAAAAAAATCTGCTACCAGTTTTCAAAATATCGAATTTTCAAAAAATAATATTGATTTTTTTTTAAAAAATCCAAAAATCATTTTTTAGAAAATTTTGATACGCACTTTTATTTATATTTGTTACAAGCTTCTGTATAAAAAATCTAATTTTATTCGGTTGATCAGATGTTGAGATAGTCGAAAATCAAAGAAACCGTTCTGTGAGAGGTACTGTTAATAAACGTAAAATATAAACTTTAAAAATTTTAAATGGTAGATCGTACTAATTTTAACACACAAAAAAACTTTTATGAAAATCGTAGGAGTCGTTTTTGAGAAACAAAATATTTTTCTTAACGGTTTTTTAACATTTGTATGGGAGGCACCGTTATTTTTGGGTATTAGAATAATTTTTGTCAAAAATCTTCTAGATAAAGTTAAAAAACTGCTATTTACCAAGTTTAATAAAAATCGACCAGGTCGTTTTTGAAATATTGAGTTTTCAAAAAAAAATATTAAAACTTTTTTTAAAAATCTAAAAACTATTTTTTTGAAAATTTTGGTACACAATATTATTTAGAATGTGTCAATACTTCTTCATAAAAAAATTGATCAGAATCAGTTTAACCGTTTTCGAGAAAAGCGAAAATCAAAAAAATGGTTCTTTGGGAGGTACCATTAATAACCATTTTTCGGAACCATTTTTTTAATTAAACGGCAACTTATAACTATTTAAATTTATTGAGTTCTTAAAAACAAATTCGGTAGCGCTGGATTTGAGAAAAATAAGTTTTTCCTTTTTGGCCAAGAAATTTTGTATGACAGCTACTGTTAATTTTGGTCCTAAAAAAAAAGAGAAAAAACGGGTGGGGGGAGTGTCCAAAAAACGCTAGGTACCAAGTTTAAAGAAAATCGACCCATCCGTTTAGGCTGTAGTCGAACCGACAGACAGACAGACAGACAGACGGACGTTTTTGCGAGACCCACTTTTTTTGACTTCTCCATCATCGTAATGTAAAGTTTGATCAAAATCTCGAGTTCGATTTTTTGTACGAATCCATAACTTCCCATTTAGTACCTATATCGCAAGTAAAAAGCAGTCGGACATAAGGAAATTTTTTTTTTCAAGTAAAAAAAAAGGTCAAATATGAAAATACAGTAGTCCCTCGATAATGTGAACTAACTAATTAAAACAAGTATTTTTCAGATTTTTAGAGGGATTTACAGATTAAAACAACTTTCGTATTCATTTATAGCAACAAAAAATATTTTCCTAAAGCACAGTTTCAACATTTATTAAGTTAAGAAAAAAAATGGAAAATAAAATAATGATCATAAAACATCATAACAAAAGCATGGCAATGTAAAATGTTTCTACACAACTCGCAGGACACACTGTCTGGCCTGCAGTTGCATTAAAAAGTCTAGACAAACAACGGTTAATTAGGCCTTCATATCACACGCAAAACTAACAAGAGGAAAAAGAGAAATAAACAACCTTTAACAAAAGAAATTCACATTATAGAGTTCGAAAACTTCAGAAGTTCACATTATAGAAATCACAATGTAAAGTTTTGGCGGTTCACATTTTATACAAATTCACATTATCGAAGGGCTAGTGTACCAATTTTTTTTTCTAACGAGAACAAAAATATATTTTATTAATATTGGATAGAACAACCAGCAAGCAGAAGTTCAAAACAAAATTTAACACAAAAAAACTTTGCCATTGGCATTTGGCTGTACTGTTTGCTGTTGTCAACTCAGATGTCTTGTCAGAAAGATTCAAAAATGGATGTGTTCATTGATTTCACTGCATAATTACTCGTTTACACTTGGTTCACGCACTGACCTTGAAGTGTATTCAAACATTTTTCAGGTGCAAATGTCGAAAATCGAAAAAAATCGTCTATGGGAGGTATCGTTAATAACTATAATAATAAAATAAAGTAAATGTGCGGAGATGATGTCCAAAAACGCTATGGTATTATATCTATACATAGCTATGCAGGTGTATATAATATATTATTTGTACTGATACATGTTCCTCAAAAGACTTGTGACTTAGATTTAAGAATAAATTTCCATTTTCTTCTTGATGGGCATTCTAAAAATAACTGACTGATTCATAATTCGACACGAGAGCGTGACGGAATCCACTGTCATCTTTTATTAGTTGCGAAATCAGTCCCCAATTCACAATGCGGGGAACTTTTTCACTGCGAAAGCGTGTTTACTTCAAAAAAATCAATATAATCAAAACAAAATACTATTCGAAACAAACCTACCAAACTTATCGCTGTTAAAAAAGTACAAAATGGGGAAAAATTAAATTTTTTTTAAATGTTACAACTTCTTTAACGTCCAAAAAGTAGGATCTTCAATTTGTTTATATTGCGATACATTTTTGAAAAGAATTTAGGCTTTGTCTTTTTTAACTCGCTAAGATGCTTGGTTCAGCAGTAAATCGCTGTTAAGAGAATTTTGAATTAGAGTCTTAGAAAGCTCTTGAAAATTGAACTAACACAATTTTGGAAACCGCAACCCATTTCGATTCTCGGTTACGGAAATATCGCTATCCAAACACAAACGCTTTTGAATGTTTTCGACAGAAATGCAGTAAAATTGAACAATCACTCTGGATGAAATCATTTCGAGAACCAGACCTTCCGCACACTTTTAGTTTATTTTTGCGGATAGAGTTTGAAAAGAACTTTCTTTTGATGTATGGTTCGATGGGTTTTGGAAACATTTTTGAAAAGCCGAAAAAAAGTTGCAAGGGGTGTCCATAATTTTTTTCAAAAATCAATAAAAAATTTGTTGTCAAGATTTGTCGAAATTTTTACGTTGCTGGAAAGGCCTGTTAATTTTCTATACGAAACTGAAAACTGAAATATCGTTATCCGAAGCCTTTTTAAGGGTTGCATCGAAATACAGTAATTTGACTTTTTATGCGAATATTTCGAGAACCAAACCTCTAAGAGTGTTTTGAATTTGAGTTTGAGTGAGAAGTACGGGCAGACCTCGTTATAGACTGTCGGCCAAAAACAACCAGGTCGTTCTTGAAAATTTTTCAACTGGTCCTTAAACATCGACACGACAATGTTCAACTAAATTGATGGTTATACCGCGATGAACGATTTCAAAGAAAGATCTGCACCTGTAGCCTACCAAAAGCTCAATCCTGGGCCCTATATTTCATAAACATTGACAATTGCTACAGATGAAAATTTTTTAAATAACATCTTTAAAATTGTCAAAATCTGGTTCATACAAATTTGACAATTTCGAAGAATTGTAGGAAAATACCCGAAAGTTTTCAACTTTTCGGATCATTAGAAAATTTTAATGACAATGAACTGTCAAGTTTTTTTTCGACAATTGTCAGTAATTTTCTGACAAATTTGTACTAACAATTCTTTTTTCAGATGAAAAAAATATACAATTTACATATGTATTTTTCAGTATGTAGCTTACAATTGTGACTGGAAACTCAAGTGATGACAATGAGAAGACAGAAGTTGAGCTTAAATGTTAAATAATATTTTTCAAGTGAAAACTATGTCGATTCTCAGTTGGAACTCCGTGTAATCCCCCGCGTCGGCGTTCTCGACATTTTTTTATGAAGAAAAAATAATAATTTTGACCCGTAAAATGACTATCAATTTAAAGAAAAATTTCGTGTCGGAAAAACAGCCGAATATGTTTTGTTCCATTTCTCATCGTTTTTCAACGTGTACATTGCATAAAGTTATGTAGGCCATGGCAAACTTCAAGATCTTGTAAAATGACAAAATTGTCAAGACAAATGTGCGAGTAAATGACAGTTAAAAAATAATCATACAAAAATTTGTCATTAGGCATAATTTTCTGACAAATCTGTCACCTGTCTTAAATTTTATGAAATACAAATTTGTCAAACAAGTGTGGCAATTTAAATGAAATAGGGCCCTGTGCCTACGTTCTGTAATTCTCGCATCGATAAAATCAGTCGAGAAACGATGAAAATTGAAACAAATCGTATTAATTTTGATCCATTTTTCTTCGTTTCTCGACCAATTTTGTCTATGCGAGAGTTAAAGAACTTTTAGGCACTGGTGACCCTGAATAACGTTTATATTACATTTACATAGGAAGGACTTATTTGGCCCATCCTGTATAAACCAGGTTTACGAAAAACCACCATCACCTACCCTATACGACGGCCAACCGACGACGGTGACGCCCAACCACCTCATTAGGGTACAAAAAGGCATTTCTTAACGTCTTATTATCAAGTTGTTTCTGTTGAAAGCTCTTATCTTCTACGTCATATGAAAAATTATTTATTTATTTGAACTACCTCACCGTTCAAATCCATAGCAAATAGTATACTACTACATATGTATAGGTACATAAACATCAGTCCCATTATTATGTAAGGGTTACATTATACACCACGCGACATATCGATTACCTACAATCGAAATAGATCAATGCCTTCGTTATGTCAACGTTGCCTTTCCCTTAACTAACGGGTGATTTTTTAGCTGGTTTGGTTTTGGCAACACTGGTTTTGACAGCTGACGTGTGTTTAGTACCTTGTGTCACTGTCAAACAGCTTCAGTTTGGTTTGCAATTTAACCATGGATCGTCTTACAAATGAACAACGCTTGCAAATTATTGAATTTTACTATCAAAATTCGTGCTCGGTTCGAAATGTTCATCGCGCGCTGCTTGTGTTCAGCGATGAGGCTCATTTTTGGTTGAATGGGTACGTAAATAAGCAAAATTGCCGCATTTGGAGTGAAGATCAGCCAGAAGCATTGCAACAGCAACCAACGCATCCCGAAAAAGCCACTGTTTGGTGCGGTTTATGGGCCGGCGGCATTATTGGGCCATATTTCTTCAAAGATGATGCGAATCGCAGCGTTACTGTCAATGGTGAACGCTACCGAGCGATGATAACAAACTTTTTTTTGCCCGAAATGGAAGTTCTTGACTTGCATGATATGTGGTTTCAACAAGACGGTTCCACATGCCACACAGCACGCGAAACAATGGCGCAATTGCGAGGCGAGTTTGGTGAACAGTTAATTTCACGTTTCGGGCCGGTCAATTGGCCGCCTAGATCGTGCGATTTGACACCATTAGATTATTTTTTGTGGGGGTATGTCAAGGCTAATGTCTATAGGGACAAGCCCGCTTCGATTGACGCACTGGAAGCCAACATCCATGCATTCATTCGTGAGATACCGGCCGATATGTGTGAAAGAGTATGCCAAAATTGGACTCAGCGGATGGGCTACCTGAGACGCAGCCGCGGTTAACATTTGCATGAAATTATCCTTAAACATTGCAAGGTTTAAACTATCGATTCAAATAAATATTTCATTCATTTTTTCGAATTTTTTGTGTTTTTTTTTTAAAAAAAGTTCTAAACCTCTTAAAAAATCACCCATTATATGCATTATATTTACATATACATACATAATGCTCTGTGCTCATAGATTGCGTGTTTCGTCTGTCTTTCATCGAGTGTGTTTTTTTTGGATGAGGCTCCACATTATCATCAACGCTAATTTGTATTCCCAAAGGGTTAAGACTTGCGACCTGATATATATGTTTTATTGGTTTTGTAAATATCTTGTAAATAATTTTTTTTAGAAAAAAAATATCCTTTTCACTTCACAATGTTTTTTCGCTATGGAGTTTTATTAATTTACAAGGTGTTCCTGCCTTGATCCAAGATTGTGGGTCAAATGTGGTTAATTTTTCGAATATACAATGATTAAAAAGTGGTTAAGCTTTGGTCGTTTTGGGGTTATTTATATGAAGGTTTTTATAATACAAATTCTATATACTACTGAAATACATCAGCCAAGTAGAAGACGTCGCACTATTTAACTGGACTTGTTGAATTATTGATTCAAAATAGCTTTTAACGGCCTTTAGTCCATACAAATTGGCGTTTCGTCCCGGCGATCTCACTTGGACTCATCAGTTGACTAGTGAGGGCCTTGTCAATACGCAATTTTTATTAAGTTTGGGGTTATGTTTATTAATTTTGGCGTATAATCTTAGAAAACCTCTAGTAAAAAATTATTGAACAGAACCAAATCTAACTTTTAAGGTTTTCGCGGTTGTCAGCACATGACATTGTCTAGTTTTTCGGATTAGATTATTAAATATTAAGCAAGTTCAAGGCAGTACTCTACTCACCCCGAACGTTTCGCTACAAATTACATTGAGCGTGGTCACCGGGAAACTGCCAGCGAGATGTTATAAGCGATTTTGGCTGCGCAGGTTGAAGCGGTGCTTCAAAGGTTCAATCTATTACTGTTGTTGTTGTTCATTAGAAAGTTGGGACTAAACCGTGCTCACTGTATCCCTGTTGGTATACAGCGGTAATTGGATCGACAGTGAAGAATTAATTATGGAATCCCCATTCGAAACAACTTGAAACTGTCATCCCGATTGAAATTGTGGTGTCGTTTTTAGCTAGAACCTTAGCTTGATCGAAATGGATCCAGTGGTGTTCATCTTTGCTTTTCACTCACAGCGCTGATATAAAGGGTTTTCCAATAAGAGGTGTTATTTTGAATAGCCCGCTATTTCGGTAGCTGTCACTTTTGAAGCTGTCATTTTTTGACATTTGACAAGTAGAAACTACGCCATTAATAAAAATGGAACGATACACGCTTCAACAACGCATTGAAATTATTAAAATTCACTATAAAAATGGTGAAAATTTGGCAGAGACGGTTCGTAAAACTAAAACATTTTTGGGTCGTCGTGAAGCACCTTGTCGGACCGCAATACAGAAATTGGTGGCCAAATTCGAGCTGTTGGGACAAGTTAGTGATGTGAAGAATAAAACCCGTGCACGTCGCTCAAGAACAACTGAGCATATTGCTGTTGTAGCCCAAAGTGTTGAAGAAAACCCAGGTTTGTCCATTCCTCGTCGTTCTTTGGAATTAGGCATTCCACAAACGTCATTACACCGTATTTTGCATAAAGACTTGGGTCTTAAGGCTTATAAAGTTAAGTTAACACAAGAACTCAAGCCGGCTGATCATCAACAACGTCGTGTCTTTGCTGATTGGGTCCTTGAAATGCATGAAAATGATCCGGAATTTCATCGAAAAATCATCTTGACTGATGAGGCCCATTTCCACCTCGGAGGCTACGTCAACAAGCAAAACTGTCGCATCTGGGGCTCGGAAAACCCAAGAGTTATTGTTGAAAAGCCTCTCCATCCTCAACGCGTGACTGTTTGGTGCGGTTTATGGTCCGTCGGGGTCATTGGACCTTACTTTTTCGAAAATGAGGCTGGAGCAACAGTTACGGTCAATGGATTGCGCTATCGAGAGATGATTAATGATTTTTTATGGCCGGAATTGGATGGTATTGATCTGGAAAACGTTTACTTTCAACAAGATGGCGCTACGTGCCACACAAGCAATGAAACCATCGATCTTTTACGGGAAAAGTTTCCGGACCGTGTTATCTCTCGAAGAGGTGATCACAATTGGTCACCGAGAACTTGTGATTTAACACCTTGCGACTTCTTCCTTTGGGGCCACGTGAAAGATAAGGTCTACGCCAAGAGCCCAGCGTCGATTCAAGACCTCAAAGATGGAATTGGTGAGGCTATCGAGGACATAGGGCAGCCACTTTGCGATTTGGTTATGGAAAATTTCATGAAAAGGATATGGTCCTGTAAGCGTGGTCGTGGCGGCCATTTGGCTGATGTTGTGTTCCATTATTAACGGCATACCTTTCTCTTTACAATGAAATAAACATCCGATCATTTATCTCAAAAAATGCCATTTTTGTTTGAATATCAAAATAACACCTCTTATTGGAAAACCCTTTATGTTCTTTCAGACGTTTAGCAATGCTCCTCTGAGTCTGTCCTACATAACATGATGACCCACAGCTGCAGGGCATCGCATATAATCCAGGTGTTTTGAGGGGGAATTGATATTTTGGTGACCGTAAGTAGCTTATCACTTTTTTGGGTGCGTAAAAATATGGTTTTTATACCATACCGCCTTAAGATTTTCCCTAACCTGTCTGTTACACCTCTTACATAAGGCAGGAAAGCTTTTTTGTCCAATTGGCTCTCTTTATTTTCCCGTGGAAAAATTAGCTTCCACGATCTTTGCTTTTTGGTATAGCCATTCGCTTATAAGGGCTGGTCCAATAAAGATAGATCACTGCTTAGATGTTTGTTGTCACACACACAGATCTCAAATTGGTCGGATGGTGGTGGGAAGAAGCATGCAGGAGTAAATATCTGTTTGTGTGCGTGCCTTTTTGGTAAACGGTGTGTGTTAAAGATCCATTTTGCTTCCGCATCACTTTCACATCCTAAAATGCAATGAATTCTTCATTTTCTTTTTCCATCGTAAACTTCATTTTTGGGTGCTGTGAATTAAGGTGTTCTAGGAAATTTAAAATGGCGGAATTCTTAAGAATGCAAAAAGTATCATCCACGTATCTCAACAACCCTTTTTTTTTTTTTTTTTTTGGCTGTTCACAGCTTTTTCTCAAAATTCGTTCGGGGTGAGTATACTGTATTCAACTCGCTTAGTATTAAATACTTATAACGCGGCTAATCCCGAAAACTAGACAATGTCAGAGCCAAATCTGTCAAAAAAAAAAACTTTTATTTCATATAAAATTAAAATATGCAAGTAAAGTTTTTTTTTTGATAATATTAGCTTGATACACAATTTTAAAAATAATAGTTGAGTTTTTTTTTTAAGACAGAGTGTAACATAATAAACATATAGGAGAAATCCCTTTCAAAAATAATGTTGCCATCTTCTAGAAACTGTTTTCAAATAACTCTATGAAAGGAAATCTGAGCAAAAAATGTTTGACAGGTTTGAATTTTGCTAGGTTCAGGGTTCGGTTATTTTGAACATAAAGTACTTTAAGGCAATCTAAGGGTTTTAATATTCACTGGTTGACGAGAAGTCAGTTATTTTAAAATTAAGTTTATTTTTTTAAAATTTAAAAAACTTCTGTCACACTTTTCATTTAATATAATGTCAATTCAACGTAGGTATTAAACACTATTTGAGTTGGAGAGACGTAGAAAATAGTTCTTCCATTTCTCTTTATAAAAGCCCTATCTGACCTTTCCGCAAGCTTTAGATTTTAAAATTTAAGTCATCCTGTTGAATTATTAGAATTGTTTTAAATATGTTTCTTATTTAGAGCAAGTGTCCCAAATATGGTCCACCCTCGACTTTTTTGTAAATAAAACAATAGCTTTTCGGTAATTCACTTGTTTTTTTTTAATACTTAAAGAAATGATTTAACAATAAGCCTTCATAACAGAAAACATAAAAAAGAACTTAACTAAGAATAAAGAAATAAAAAACTAAAAAACTCATTGTAACAGTTTTCAGAAGAGGGCTGCTAATATTGACCGCCTTGTGGTGTATTATATGAACAATTTTGGTTATATGGTGCATGTGGTCGGTCATATGAGGCCATGAGAAGCAGAGTGGCCTAACGGATTTTCGGACTTGTTTTTAAAAAGACAAAAACTTATGTTTATTGCACCAAAAATCTGCTTATTTTGAAATAATAGTATCTATAGATTGATGAAGCATATTACTGATTCAAAAAAAGTTTGTTTTCGTAACTGTAAATATTAGTTTTCGTTTCGTTTCCATTTTAGTTTTTCTAAGGTGCTGTGCTAAAATTCAAAAATTAAGAATTTATTGCCGTCGTTCAATAATTGTAATTAAATGTAACAAAAGTTTTTTTCATATTTAATAAACTACCCCTGATGAAGTCGAGAAATTACGACGAAACGTAGGGAAAAGTATGAAATAAAGTCTTATTTGCATATAAAAGGAAGTGACCAAAAAAGTCCGATTTAACTTAACAATCATAGTTCAAATAATTGGTCAAATTATTATTAATTCAATATTAGTTTTCGCCATTTCAAAAAGAAGTGAAAAAATCAGTTATGCCACTATGGTTCTCACTGCCTCATATTACCTGCATATAGCCTTTTCGTTGTTCTTTTAATTTTAACCCACTTTAAAAAATATATTTAAAAATTTGGTTTCACATAATGAAATATAAATCTAAGCACAACAAAGTCTCAAAAATATATTAAAATATTTGTGTAAAATTTAGTGTAAAAACATTTACAAAAATTTAACAATGTAAACAAATTAAACCCTCCTATTCCGCGCACATTTCCTGTTCCTGAGTCTCCACTTTTTAATAAAGGGTTTTCCAATAAGAGGTGTTATTTTGATATAAAGAAAAATAGCATTTTTTGAAATAAATGATCGGATGTTTATTTCATTATAAAGAGGAAGGTATGCCGTTAATAATGGAACACAACATCAGCCAAATGGCCGCCACGACCATGCTTACAGGACCATATCCTTTTCATGAAATTTTCCATAACCAAATCGCAAAGTGGCTGCCCTATGTCCTCGATAGCCTCACGAATTCCATCTTTGAGGTCTTGAATCGACGCTGGGCTGTTGGCGTAGACCTTATCTTTCACGTGGCCCCAAAGGAAGAAGTCGCAAGGTGTTAAATCACAAGATCTTGGTGGCCAATTGTGATCACCTCTTCGAGAGATAAAACGGTCCGGAAACTTTTCCCGTAAAATATCGATGGTTTCACTACTTGTGTGGCACGTAGCGCCGTCTTGTTGAAAGTAAACGTTGTCCAGATCAATACCATCCAATTCCGGCCATAAAAAATCATTAATCATCTCTCGATAGCGCAATCCATTGACCGTAACTGTTGCTCCAGCCTCATTTTCGAAAAAGTAAGGTCCAATGACCCCGCCGGACCATAAACCGCACCAAACAGTCACGCGTTGAGGATGGAGAGGCTTTTCAACAATAACTCTTGGGTTTTCCGAGCCCCAGATGCGACAGTTTTGCTTGTTGACGTAGCCTCCGAGGTGGAAATGGGCCTCATCAGTCAAGATGATTTTTCGATGAAATTCCGGATCATTTTCATGCATTTCAAGGACCCAATCAGCAAAGACACGACGTTGTTGATGATCAGCCGGCTTGAGTTCTTGTGTTAACTTAACTTTATAAGCCTTAAGACCCAAGTCTTTATGCAAAATACGGTGTAATGACGTTTGTGGAATGCCTAATTCCAAAGAACGACGAGGAATGGACAAACCTGGGTTTTCTTCAACACTTTGGGCTACAACAGCAATATGCTCAGTTGTTCTTGAGCGACGTGCACGGGTTTTATTCTTCACATCACTAACTTGTCCCAACAGCTCGAATTTGGCCACCAATTTCTGTATTGCGGTCCGACAAGGTGCTTCACGACGACCCAAAAATGTTTTAGTTTTACGAACCGTCTCTGCCAAATTTTCACCATTTTTATAGTGAATTTTAATAATTTCAATGCGTTGTTGAAGCGTGTATTGTTCCATTTTTATTAATCGCGTAGTATCTACTTGTAAAAAATGACAGCTTCAAAAGTGACAGCTACCGAAATAGTGGGCTATTCAAAATAAAACCTCTTATTGGAAAACCCTTTATAAAGGGTGATTTTTTAGCTGGTTTGGTTTTGGCAACACTGGTTTTGACAGCTGACGTGTGTTTAGTACCTTGTGTCACTGTCAAACAGCTTCAGTTTGGTTTGCAATTTAACCATGGATCGTCTTACAAATGAACAACGCTTGCAAATTATTGAATTTTACTATCAAAATTCGTGCTCGGTTCGAAATGTTCATCGCGCGCTGCTTCCATTTTATGATCGGCATTCTCGACCTTCTGAGCAGTCTATTCGGAAGATTGTGATTAAATTTCGCATCAAATTTACTTTGTTGGACATTAAACCACCAACACGTTTACGTACTGTGCGTAGTGAAGGAAATATTGCGGCCGTATCAGCTAGTGTGAAAGAAGACCGCGAAATGTCGATTCGGCGCCGTTCCCAGCAGTTAGGCCTTTGTTACAGCACTACGTGGAAAATTTTGCGGAAGGATTTGGGCGTAAAGCCTTTTAAGATACAGCTGGTGCAAGAACTAAAGCCAGCCGACCTACCACAACGCCGAATTTTTGGTGAATGGGCTCTTGGAAAGCTGGCCGAGGATCCGCTTTTTTATCGAAAAATTGTGTTCAGCGATGAGGCTCATTTTTGGTTGAATGGGTACGTAAATAAGCAAAACTGCCGCATTTGGAGTGAAGATCAGCCAGAAGCATTGCAACAGCTACCAATGCATCCCGAAAAAGCCACTGTTTGGTGCAGTTTATGGGCCGGCGGCATTATTGGGCCATATTTCTTCAAAGATGATGCGAATCGCAGCGTTACTGTCAATGGTGAACGCTACCGAGCGATGATAACAAACTTTTTTTTGCCCGAAATGGAAGTTCTTGACTTGCATGATATGTGGTTTCAACAAGACGGTGCCACATGCCACACAGCACGCGAAACAATGGCGCAATTGCGAGGCGAGTTTGGTGAACAGTTAATTTCACGTTTCGGGCCGGTCAATTGGCCGCCTAGATCGTGCGATTTGACACCATTAGATTATTTTTTGTGGGGGTATGTCAAGGCTAATGTCTATAGGGACAAGCCCGCTTCAAATGACGCACTGGAAGCCAACATCCATGCATTCATTCGTGAGATACCGGCCGATATGTGTGAAAGAGTATGCCAAAATTGGACTCAGCGGATGGGCTACCTGAGACGCAGCCGCGGTCAACATTTGCATGAAATTATCTTTAAACATTAAATTGCAAGGTTCAAACTATCGATTCAAATAAATATTTCATTCATTTTTTCGAATTTTGTGTGTTTTTTTTTTTTTTAAAGTTCTAAACCTCTTAAAAAATCACCCATTATCTTCGAAATAAATGCAAAGCTGGTAACCTACGCTCTTCCAGTAGAAAAATATTACAGTGGGCCATAATATTACCAACATGGGCCATATTTGCAGCACTAACTCTATGTTTAGAGTACTAAACACCCTATAAACTGCTCAATGTTTCCGTTCATGTTTGGGTACCTATTCGGTTTGTTTTGTAAAACGATTCGATTTTTATTTTCAATCAAAGGAAACAACAACTGTTATAAATATTTAAGAGTTTTGCCCTGTCTAGACGCTTTAACTTAGGTTTACGTAAGTTTTTTTGACTGTCTCAATTTTGTTCTAGAAGGTATAATTTTCGATAGGATACGATCTTATTAAAAAGTACCTATTTATTATTAATGATTGGCAATTACATTAAACTACTTTATAACAAGAATCGTCGACACATAAAGTACTCATTAGGTATTGATTGTTTGAAAAGACTGTGTTTATTTGTTGTTTTATATGGTAAAAGTTTTGGTCATTATAAATTGGCGCCCAAGCAGAGACAAATGTTTTTGTATTTTCTTCAATTGTTTATGAAGCCGTATTCTAATTTCTAATATTTAATCACACTGAAAATAATTTCACGCATTATAAAATTAAGAATTCTTTAAAGAATAGGTATACTCGATTGAAAAAAAAAAAAACTAAATGCAACCAGTTCTTAAATCGACAACATTTTCCATCTAAGTATAGGACATTCTTCATTCTATACCTCTACAACACTATAATCAACTCTAATAAATTACCTCCTGTTGTAGTTTAGCGACGGAAAACCATTTTCGGAGACTTCTAATAGACTGAATTTATTTTTGGTATACCTATTCACATAAATATGTTTTGTTTTTTTGTTGTTGAATATTCCCGAGAAAATAGGAAATTTCTATATACGTTCGTTCAGGCTTCAACTGACAGAAAATACCTCTTTGCCTCTTGAATATTTTTGGCTGTGTAGTTTTCATATCTCTGCTGCCATTTCCACCTGTTTTGCGTTGTAGTTTATGTGTTTTTCACTTATAAGTTTGTTTTTGTTTCAAATTTTTTATTTTTGTTTTTTCGTTGTGGGCTAAGCTGTGTTTTCACCTTTTGTGCGCGCAATATTGTGTGAAACTTCCGGGCGCAATCACCTAAATCAGTTGATTTTATAGCCACCCGTTCCTATATAAACCTTAATATTTTGGGAACCTTAAACTATTTTAGCCAAATTTACCTTTATATAGTATCTACCTATACCGCTACCAAATGGGTTTGAATGTGCTCTTTTAGGGCTTAGGTGTCTATATAGTATAGGGTATATCGTGAGAAGCCTATATTTATCCTTAAAGCGAACATTTATGGAAGAATATACCTACTTTTCTGAGAGGGGTTTTAAGTGAAGCGAATGGCTTTGAAACAAATAAATTTTAAATAGGCGCCTTTTTTTCGCCTCCTCTTGGGGTTGTATCTCTTATAATTGTAGGGTTGGGCTTAAGTGGGATTGAGTTCCTAAAATTTTGTTCTCTATGAATATTTGCGTTTGGCTAATTATACCTTGAATTGTAGTTGTTAAAGTTCTTAAATCTTTTTTAATAAATTTAAACTTTTGATTGAAAATCTGGGCTCTCATCACATAAGACGAAGATAACGCCAAGTCGTTTTGTGGATTTATTGCTTCGCATAACTCATTGATGCTATAAATAATTGTCAACTATACCATCCGTTTAAAGATTTTATTTTTTTCCTGAAACAAGAAAGCATTAAAGGTTTTATTTAGTTTTCCAGAATAAGAATTTAAAAAAATCTATTTAATTATATGAAATTTTGAAAAAATAACATTACAAAATATTTTCAATTTTGTGATTGAAGAAATAAGTGGCGTGGCAGCTCGTGGAAACCCAGGGCCTGATGATGGTGACATTCTCAACCTAAAAAGTGCATATCTAATATTAAGTTCAATGTGATGGTATCTTCCCGAGGCTTGGGAAAGCGAAGGAATAATCCAGGATAATCAAGAAGAAGTCAAATAAACCTCGAGTTTTAATTAGCTTGGCTATATAAACTTGGGTAAGGAGTTAATTTTAGCTTTCATTGTAATTCATCATTGAAAATTTTGAGTATTGAGGCATATAAAACCATAATAATTGCTTCTTATACAATTTTAGATACAGACGTTTTATGTTTATTTATTTAATTTAATGAAGGGTGTTTTTTTTAGACGTGTATTTTTCAATCTGGCAATACTTTTTTCTGAGTTGGTCTTTATGACAGCTGTCACTTGGTTTTGCCATTTTAGTTTGCCATTTTATAATTAATAGATTAACTCCTGAACAACGTTTTGCAAATCGTGCAAATTTATTACCAAAATAATGGTTCGGTTTCGCACCACGTTTACTCTAGTGGATAATGCGCATCATCAGAGACGCCGTACGGTTCACTCTTGAAGAAGAACCGAATGAGTTCCACAATCGCGCGCAACAATTGGAGCTGTCGAAAATTGGGCCTCTCGACTGGAATTTATTCGAGCCATCCGCGGCGGCCACTTGGCCGAAATCATTTTTAAAACATAATGGCAAACCCTTATCTTTATAATAAAGCTAAATTCTTGGGCATACCATTAAATTATATGCGTTTTATTTCTTCATAAAAAACCACACGTTTAAAAAAAACACCCTTTACAAGCGAAACTTATTATTATTATTATTCTTAAAACACTAAACTTATTATGGTGGGTTCTTAATTGTTTTTTTTTTTTTGTATTTATTGTGAAGAAGCACGGAAAACGGCCTAATGAAAGTAATGGAAAGGGACTTAGTAACGTAAGGGTTTCAGAATTCTCTAGGCCAACGTTTTATGAAGCCGAGAAAGGAATTGGCCTTGTTAATTATTTGGTCGAAATGAAAGCGGTAGTTAAGCTCACTGTCACAAATAATCCAAAGGTCTCGAATGGAACACTTATTTAGCAACGTTTAATCCTAAGAAATTTGTTTGGCACTAAGTTTGGAACAAGAGAACGTCCTTTTGGAGTAAGCGAAGGGCAGTGGGTGAAGAAATGACCTTAAATAATTTTCATATCATCTGCGTAAATAGACAGAGAAGACTCACTAATTATACTTTCCAACCAAAAAATAAATAATTATACTTTCAACATCGTTGATTGTTATAGGATAAAGATAAGAGAGCCCAAGTGACTGCCTTGAGGAACGCCTGAAGTGGCGTTAATGGGATCAGTGATAGAGAACCTGAAAAGAACCCTTTATTGACGTTCTTCTTTAGGTACGATCTCAGCCATAAAATGAAAAAGGGAGGGAATCCAAGATCATTGAGTTTAAGGTATATAGCTTGGTGACAGATTTTATCACAAGCCTTACTAAAATCTGTAGTTATGACATCAACTTCTTCTCCTTTCTCTATAATGCATTAAGTGTCTTAGAGAAAAAATTCACTTAGGTTAGTTGTAGTCGATCTACCCTTTAGAAAACCATGTTAAAGGGGAGAAAAGATGGATTTACAGTGATATACATATTTGTTTGGTAACAATATCAGTCTAAATGTCAAAAGAGACTATAGGGAGGATTTAGAGCAATTTTTCAAGTAACTAAACAATTCACGGTCGGGTTCGTATATGATTGGCTGATGAACGAGGCAAAAAGGTAACTGATTATTTAAGGTTCTGCAGAAGAAGTATTTAAATATTTGAGTATAGAAGGGCACCATCAGATTACTTCTTAATATTAATTAATTGTCAAAAACCTTTAGAATCCGAGATCAGACTAATCTGCATTTTATCTAGTTAATTTTGGTAATGTGACTAACATAGAGATTGGAGAAGTTAGAGGAAGCTTGCTGGTAGAAGATTTTAGATAATATTTCCATAGCTTGTCATAAATAGCTAATAAATACCACCTTTACTTTAACTCTTAATCCCAGTTACCCTTTTTAAACAGGATTTTAATTTTATGCAATTTATCATATAAATCAATAAAATTTATCATTCCTAAAATTTGCAAAGTTCTTAAATATCATGAAATTAAATTTTAAACCATTAGTGTTAATTTTGTTGGAATATAGCTCATTTACATAACAAGAATCACCCAAATCCCACCCACATCCGCAGTACGTAACGTATATAGCTAACATATTAATACCACTAGATACACCTACCCTTAATACCTATCGTTATCCTCTCTTTCCAACTTATCCGACATAACTCTTTAAAATTACAAACCCTTTTCATAGCACTTCACCATGGCCAACTTTCGACGTAGCGCACAATTATTGTCAACACAAACAATAAACACAAAAAGGAAAACCAATTAAATTTGCGAATTCCATCACAACGATGACGCACACTAAAAAAACCACAAACAATATTCAAATGCCGCATACACCCATATCCTAACGCTCTGTCATCACTGTAACAGGAGCTGTCTTCTCAAAATAATAAAAACAGAAATTAAATTTGATGCTTCGCGTTCGCGTATTCAGGTCAGGGTCATCCTCAACGACGAAATATATGTAAGGAAAAAAAACCCTTTTCGACAAAATATTTAATTGGGATAACATCCGGCATTGTTTTAACGGGACATACCACATACAAGTAAAGCGAGCGAGCGGTATAGATGATGGGGAGTGAGTCAAGTGCTTCGGTTTTCGTTTCAAACAATTCAAATTCAAACAGAAATTCATGATACCACAGCGCTGTGTTTGATTTTTGGCAAAGATTTTTGAATCGAAATGATGGAGCTTCTTCCAGTCTTCACACTGCGCCCATATGTAGGTATAGTTACCGCCATGGATTAAAAATTACTAAGAGCAAGAGGTAATTTTATGCTAAGGGAAATACAAAAAAAAAGGTTGCTGGTTTGTTAGAGGAAAATTAATTATTTTCTTGTTAATTTGATGCTATCACCATTTTAAGGATACATCACAACGAGTGGCGGGAGTAGCTAGAACTTTTTTCGCCAGGGCAAATAATTATCCACCGCCCTTCAATCTCTCACAATTGCTATGAGATGGACCACAAATGTGAACTAGAATATCAGTAAAATAATGTTGCAGCACTTGTTTATTTGGCCGTATTTTTTTTTTAAACTGCAAAATAACCACAGAAGCGTTAGTGACATTACATAGTAGGTATATTTTAAAACAAAAAAAAACCTTCTTTCCGCTTCCCTTTGCACTATTTGTTTTACCTTTTTTAATTTGTTTTATTATGTATTACCAATTTGCGGAGCTTTCTTTAGAAAAGTACCAAAACTATAATCTGTATTCGACAGCGCTGACACAATAGTTTATTTGCTTGTTTGATCGTTTGTATGTTCAGATAATCTCAGAAACCACAGCTCCGATTCAAAAAAATCTTTTTGCGTTTGAAAGGATAAACTTAGAGGACAGCTTTAGAGCTAAAAAATTTAAGAAAATTATCTTTTTATAGGGTGAAACAGGGTAAAATCAAAATATGATATCCGATTTTTAAAATGTGGAATGGTATTTTAAAGTTGAAATATTTATAGGATTCGATGGAAATTTAAAAAAAATGGTTGATACCTACTTATCCCTATTAGAAACAAATTAAGCTATTAATAGGGTGAAATGCGGCAAACACACCAAATTGTATCTGATTAAAAAAAAAACATTTTATTGTTTCAAAGATTATACTTAGAGGAAGGTTTCATATCTAACTAGTTTTCAAAATTTTGATAATAATAAGGTAAAATGGGGTAAAATAGCAAAATTGAAGAAAGCTTAACATTTTTGTTTTTAAATATCTTCATGTTTTAAAGGATTTCTTAAGATCAAAATATTTGTTATAGTGATTTGATTACTTAAATAATGAATAAACGAATTAAGCTGATATTATTCATCAATCATCAGCTAGCGATTATACGGGGGTAACTAGTAACTACCCACTTTTTAGTTTGGTGTTACCAGAGAAGAAAAATGAGAAAATTAAAATTAAGCTGGTGGGATAACGATCGAATTTTTGGTTTGACAATATTGATGAGAAATGAATATATTTCTTATATAAATCCTAATTTATGAGAACAAAAATTTTAAAAATCATAGAAGCGTATTAAAAAAAAATTAATTTTGTATGTATAAAATTTTGCAATCATTTTCTAAAAAAAAAATTGGTACGCCAATTTTAAGTACATTTTTGTTAATCCTGGGTTCAAAATTGAATTTAAGAAAAAAAACATAGACCCACTTTTGAAATTTCGAATTTTCAAAAAAATAATTAAAATTTTTTTTTATCCAAAAATATATTTTTTTTTAAATTTTGTTCAGCAATATTATCACAAGCATAAAAAATTAAATTTTTAAGTGGTGAGTCCTATAGGCAATGAAATAGTTGAAAGCAATAAAACCGTTTTATGAGAGTTAGGTAGGTACTGTTGAAAATCATAAAATGTAAATTTAATTAATGTTAAACAATAAAGATCGTACTAATTTTAAACGTTTTTTGTGAAAAATATGATTTTCCTCAATGGTTTTTGAATATTTGTATATGAGCTACCGTTATGTTTGGTTTTAAGAATAATTTTTGTTTGAAACCTTCTAGATAATGTCAAAAAACTACTTTTTAACAAGTTTAATAAAAACTGACTGAATCGTTTTCGAAACTTTGAAATATTGAGTTTTCACAAATAAAAATTTAAAACATTTTTATAAAAATCCATAAAATATTTTTTTTTTTTAACTTTGGTACACAATATTATTTTAAAAATATCAATTACATATTCTTCATAAGGAAATTGGTGAAAATCGGTTGAACCGTTTTTGAGAAAAGCGAAAATAAAAATTTGTACTTTGGGATGTGCCATTAATAACCATTTTTCGGAACTATTTTTTTTACTGAAAGCTTGGAAGTGTTTACCTATTAGTCCATCCAGCTTTCCAAGAACTGCATTTTGATTGAGACGACATATATTTCTTTTTGTGTAGGAGCAGTAAGGCACGCTGTCATCTATGGACTCAAAAACTACTGTTATAGTTGTGGCAAGGCTTAGAATTTTTTTTTTTGTACCTAATTAAAGTCCCGTGAAAGCTAAAAATTTATACTTGACTTCTCTTGACCAAAAGTTATGAAATGTGTATATTTTTGAAAATCTGCCAATACCACGGGCGCTTTTTTATATACGTACGATTTTTTATTTATTGAATAATTTTAGAAAAATTTGAATACACACCCACATTTCTTGCATTTGAATATTTTGTATTTGATACCTAGTTGTATTTGCAGTTGGAAAAATAAAATTTATTCTGAAAAAAATACTCTTTCATCATATTTCTTTATGAAGTGTAACTAGGGTATCACTTTGTTGGCCTTAAAAAATGTATTTTATTATTTGGGCAAAACAACGTTGGGTGGGCTCAGCTAGTCTTATATTAAACTACAAAATATGATCATTATAATCATTATAATCAATATATATTATTTTTATTTCATAGGGCAAAACGACAAGACATTATAAATATGTTTCTGGTTCTATTTCGTTTCTTTTTTTTTTATTTTATAAATTCTGTATTTCTCCTTAAAAAAAAGAAAATATTATCAAAAAAGTGTCTTTCCTGACTCGTATAAATGGTTTTTTTTTTCCATTAGTAGTTATGCCACCTCGAATTTCTTTTTTGTGTTCATTTAACTAGGTCATTGGGTGTGAAGTTTTTATCCGGATGCAAATAATAAGAATAGATAACACCCACGCTGGGTACTTTTGGATTTAAGAAATAACCTTGGCGGCAAATGAAATCGGACAAGTTCGCAGTCCCAATGGAGGTGGTCCTGTGGTTCTTTTCTGTAAATTTACGGCAGGTCGTATACTGTATACCTATACCGACACCTATATTCTTAACAAAGAATTACAATTTTCATTATTTAGGTTAGTTTAATTGTAAAGGATGTAGCAAAAAGTTTGCTGGTCCAGATGGAGTTAAAAAGTTTAAGGGATAATAAGTGTAAAATCGTAAGACATAATTTCAACCCAACGAATACCAACGGGGAGAGAGAATGAAATTAAATTTTATGCAGACCAAAGGAATAGCTGGGGTCCTGTGGAATAATAGATTTGCTACAACAGCGCGGGGCGCGGTAGAAGGGCTTTATGGAGCGCAACACCTAGTGTGGCGAAGGACTGATTGAAGTACAATTATTAAATGGGCAAACCACCTCGCCTGTCTGAGTGTAATTATAAATGCGGACTACAATATTCTATAATTGTGAAAATGTTGGTGAGGTATTTTTTAATAAAGAGCTAAACATCGTCCCAAGAGCGGTATTTGAGAAAAGAATGGTTAATGATTGCAGAAGGTAGAAAGATATCCACGAGGGGCAAGGGGGAATATCTGTGGAAAATCTTTCGTCCTAATCATTTATAAATGTCTGAAGAAATTTTCTTGGCGCCAAGGGAATACATTTTTTTTTCTCTTCAACTTTTAAGAGTATCCTTCACAAGATATAGAAACAACAAAAACGATTATTTATGCATCTTGGTGTGAAATTAGTAAAGCTTAAGCCAGAAGAATTTGTCTTACTTCATTAGATACAATTTTTGATATATCTTTCCTATTCATACCCGACTAACTCTAGGTTTATTAATAAAGCGTAAACATTGCTTTGTTTGTTTAATCGGATTAATCTCAGAAAACATTATGTCCGATTTGGATGGATTAAGACATACACTTGTTCAACATTTGGCTATTTATAGGGTGAAATGGGATAAACAAAGATAAAATGCACGCCTGGATCGCAGGAAGTTGATGTTGTGGTTCAAGAGACTTGGAATTGGAAAGATTATACATATTTATACTTATATTTTATACTATATTTATTAACATAAGTAGGTATACAAAGTAAAAATGTGTTATATATGTTTAATCTTTCCAATTTCAAGTCTCAATTCCAAGTATGTACAGAGGTATAGTATATAAAATGAAATAAAACACAGAAAAAATGTATTTATTTTTATAAAATTGACTTTATTTGACAGATAATTTTTGCCACTCTTTGTAGCATTTGGGGACCAAAAACAATATAAAATTAATATCGTATTGGATGGTTTTAAGTCTGATATTCATAAAATAAACGCTAGTGTGCCCCAGGGCTCCGTTTTGTCTCCTTTCTGATATTCAAATCTTCTGTCTCAAACTTCTAATCCATTAAACTGTTTTTCTGACGACAGTACCCTCAGTTTTTCATATTTGTTCCTTGAGTCACATCCTTGTTCTTCGGATGTAGATTTAGAGCGGTAGCGTATGATAAGCTCATTAAATTCTGATCTCGACCACATTGTCTAATGGGGAATCCAAAACCGCGTAGAATTTAATCCTTCAAAAAACCAATGCTGTCTCTTGTCGTTGAAGCGGAACCCGCCCCCATGTCGCAATCCATGAGCGGCACTTGCATTGACGAAACCGAACAGCTTTCAGTTCTCGGTATGTGCATCACAGACCACCTTTTATGAAATGACCACATATTCAACGTCACCAAAAATGTTGCTAAATGTTTAGGTTTTCTTTGGCGATGCAAGAAATTTTTTCTCCCCTTCTGATCTGGCCGTCCAAAGTTTGAGTACAACTCTTACATCTGGGCAGGTGCTCCTTTTACTCATCTGAGTCCCTTGGATAGAATTCAAAAAAGAGATTTAAAAATGATAGTCGATATAAGCGTATAACAGAAACAATTACAACTCTGGAACACCGCCGTAATGTTTCATGTCTCTCTCTATTTTATCGCTACTTCCACAAAAAGTGTTCTAGTGAAATAGCCAGCTGCATTCCTCCTCTAAAACAATTCAACCGTAATACTCACGCTTTTACGAATGTTTATTAATCAGTTTACCCTTGAGCCCAATTTCAGACGAACCGTATAGAGTATAGATAATCATTCTATAGCCGCACTACAAGAATGTGGAATGCTTTGCCTGGCTCTATATTTACCTCCTATTTTGATATTCAGAAATTCAAAGCCAATGTTCATCGGTATCTCATATTAAATCCTTCCCTATTTCCCTAACTCTCGTACTGTGTTAAAACATTTTAAGGGTAGTCAAAATCCCTTTAGTCAGGTCACAGTAGAATAGTCTCAGTAACGCCCATATAATTCTCTAGCTTAATCCAGATTAAAAATTTAAATCCAGATTTAAATGTATTTAAATCCAAATATTAAAGCAAATTGCATATTATTTACTTCATAAATTCAGATTTCAATCCAATTGAATAAATATACTCTGAGGAGACAAGTTTAAGAAAAGTTAATCCAGATTATTTCGGACATGGACAATATCGAAATCGATTTAATAATCTGGATTTAAAATCCGTTCAAATCCGAAGTGAATAATATGTCTGTAACTGTTTAAATTTCAAGGTTGTAACAATTTTTTAACAATGGTCTTACGGGGCTAATTACAATGGCTAACCAATTAACGTTTTCACCGTCACAACGATAATGTGGTTTAATATTGAACTATCGCCAAAACTGATCTTTAATCTTAAAGGTTTTTTTTCGAAAATAATGCCTACAAATTGCGTAATTTATTTTATAACAGAAACTTATTTTCAATTAATATATCGGATTAGCTACTTCATTGGTGCTTACATTGGTAATTTTAGATTTGGATCAAAAGTTTGATTATTTTCTTGTCGATCAAATTTCTTAGGTCGATTTTTGTTCTCTTTATTTCGATGTGTCTAGTTTCGGGACTGTGGAACTGGTAAAATTAAATTTCATCATACATTTTATAGCAACCATTTACACAATCGAAATATACTAAACACCAAGTTATATCCAATTGACTTTGATTGTGACTTTATTCCAGAAATTATGAGGTTATTAAGTTGTTCCATTGTTTCAAAATTTAAATAATCTAACACAACTAATACCAATTCTTTGTTTTCACATTTTAATTTTGTGTAATATTTACATCAATAAAATTTGGCAATTGGCAACGGAACGCCCCACAGATAAATCTGTTTCGTTTGAATGTTAATTGTCAAATTTAAGTCCCATAACAGCATTTTAGTTCCCATAAGAAGTAAACTGTCTCTCAAAGAAATTTATATTTACTGAGAGCGGAACTTCTAACGGGAGCTCAAACGTTCTAATGTGACTACAATTTGACGTTTAACTTTCAAACGAAACAAATTTATCTGTGTGACTTTCCTTTTCATCATCATCCAAAGATCTAATATAGAGAGTTAAAGTATCAATCAACAGGAACAGCAGCCATGTTGCAATATGAACAAAGTGTTTTCATTATAATTTCAGGGTTACCGTATAGCTCAAAAAAATATATTCTAAATAAATTTTCTTATTAAGTTTTCCATTCTGACCAAAACTGGTAAAAAGTTTCATAGGTCATAGATATTCATTTTGTTTTCTCGTATTTGCTGGTGACATTAGTTATATAAAAAATGATTTTGTATAACATTAGTAGATATGCAGCTACTATGCTACTATGAAAAATGAGCGGGTACATTCTTTTTGTGTTATGTCATTATTTGAAAAATTGTGGCAGCAGAATATTAACACGACACAAGTAAAATGGCATAATAAATATCAGTTGTTTTTGTCAGTTTTTAATGACAAAAATATTGGAACATTTTAGAAAATCTTAATAAAGAAAAAGCGGCTGACAACGCGGCATATTTTCTGCCACTTAAGATCCAATTTTTGTCATAAAAGCACGATAATGACAATAATTGGAAACAAATATGTTATGACCGATCTAGAGGTGTGTCAATCGTTCATTTTAAAAGATTCAATCGTTCATTTGTCGTTCAGTTCGATGATACGTTCTTTTCAATCGTTCATTTTTCCAATCATTTTGGTTTCAGTTTCATTTTTATTGCCAATAAAATGGGAACACTTCATTCTTTTCAAACGTTCGTTATTTTTTTTTGGTTGCGATTCAAAGATATATGTAGATAAAAACCTATCTAACAAATTTATTGATAACGCACTTTTCAAAGCACAAAGATCGCATTGTTCACATTGGCAATCAGATTGATTCGGTCTTTGTGATTGTGACCCGTGCCCGTACACCAATGTATCCAAATTTCAATCGTTCACATGAATGACATACATTTCGTTCTTTCAAGTCATTCTCAATCAAATGATAGGTACAACGTACAATACACTGAACACTGCCCGAACCATATCAGAAAGAAACACAAGAAACCACAAACACAAATAAACGGAGTTAAACTGAGAACAAATAATTGTATGTATCTGTGGTGGGTTTTTGTTTTATTCATTTAGATGAGTTTCTTTTCCTTTTGATGCGCTTCTGTTTTTTTTTGTGTGTTTTTCTTTCTTTGTGTGAATTGATTGAGAACGATTGTAATGAACGAAACATATACTACGTTTTCACTGAGCACTAAATCGCGATTTAAGAGGATTTAGCATAAATCCTCTTCAAATCTCGAAGATTTACCATACAAATTTAAATCTCCTCAAATGAAGATTTAAAATAAATCTTATTGAAATCTTCTTGCAAGAAGGAGATTGTCAAATCAAACAATCCTAATTTTGTAGAACGCACCCTTTTAAAAATCAGTTTTTCCATTGAAATAAAAAAAAATTATAAAATATTTTTGCGCGTTGGCTGTAGGAATAAAAATGCAAGTATTTACAATGTATTTCATAAATTTATAATAATATTTTGGTAAACAATACAAATTCCAGATATTGCAACAACCAAAACAAACAAAAAACAACGTACAACCTAGACACTGGAAGATGGGGAGCTTTTCATTGAAGAGTGGGCCGGAAAACTAATGTTATTTTGAAGAATAAAATGGTGTGATAACAATAGATTTAGGTTACTAGACTCATTTTTAATAAATAGTTTATTCAAAATTAATTGTTTTATTGCTCAAAAATTATTTTTTTCCGTTTGCTATACGTTTGCCGATTATACTTGTTTTACACTTGTCAAATTGAGTTGACAATTGAATGGCAATTTAGACTGAAAACGTCAAATTAATCTCCTTTTTTGTGGTGAAAACACTTCAAGATTAATTTTAAATCTCCTACCTTAAATCCCGGATTAACTCTTGGTGAAAACGTAGCAATACTTCGCGTCACCTCCTTTATTTGAAAACTCAAATGATTGATACTGGGATTGATTGTTTCGGTTTACTGAGATTGCAATCAATCGTTCGTTTTGGTGAACGGGCCACAAAGACCGAATCAATCACGATTGACACAGCTCTAGACCGATCGCATTTTGTGAATTGTATAAAAACATATACTTTAGTGATTTTTTCATCCAAAAAAAAAATTAATGGTAACCCTTTTTTCTTATTATAATTAAAAACAAAAATATGCATTATTTTGGAAGCACGTTGTTATTTTTCGAAACAAAATGTGGAAATTAGTAGATGCAATTTTAATTTCACCAAGAATTTAGCCTACATACGCCATGATTTTCACAAATATAATACGTCAATTAACTTGTGAGATAAATATCTACTCGCACCAAAAAACACATTATTTGTTGACATGAGAGAATCACGAAACAAATAAAAACTATTCGCCTACCTTCTTCTAAATGAAATAAAAAATGCGAAAAATATAATATTTTTTTTTTAAGTTTACACACACTCGTTTTCTGTTCAACAACTTCTGTGGGAAGAGACGCATTCCCATAGAAAGAGTCCAAAGATCTTTACTATACAAAGCGGCGTCTATTTTCAAATTTCAATATTTCTGCTATTGTAATAGGAAGCTTCCGGAAATCGTTTCTTTCACAAAAATACTTCCAACGCATAAATACTGCACATATCGATATTTAAGGTGTTACCATGAAAAGTAAATAAAATATTGAAGTAAATGAATTTAGAAATTTTATTTCGATTAAAAATTATTTACATAAATAAAAATATATATTGACTATAAAAATAAAAAAAAACAGTTTGATTGTTCCTATAGGACACACACATCTTAGTCGTTTCTTTCAAGAGCTCTTTCCTTCCGTCACCACAGTCGGTTGTTGCATTTTCAATTTTGCTAGCTTCATAGTTTGCCACATTTTGCAGAGTTCACCTCCATGATCACGTCCAATTACTTTATTATGAGATTCCTTGAAGTAGCTTATGTTGTTCCGAATAAGTTCCTTGGTGAGGTTATATTTAACTTCTTCGTGCACTCTAGAAATTGTTCGCCGACGTGCTTGGCGCTCCTTTTGGTATACAAAAAGTAAGTACGGAACTAACTCCTGTGATTGATTTTTTTGAGCAGGCATTTTGCTAGCGAGTGCTTTTTTTTTAATTTTAGATTGTACGTACAGCTTGACTAGTTCCTTGCACACTGATCCCATTTGCTGATTATCGGAGTCTTATATACATGTGACACCTGATGAAATAGGTGCCAGAATAATTTGTACCTACAGCCTTGTATCCTAATACGTTTCAAGACCGGATTATGTACAATGGATAAAGATAAAGGGTTAGTGAATATTAATGTTAATCTATCAGGTAGCTTAAGTCACTAGAGGTTATAAAAGACGTTACCGCAGTCGTTAATCTACATACCTGCCTAATTAGTAAATTTGATGTCCTGTCATAAATATTATAAGCTTTGTTAAGTAGAAGCATCAAACGATGAGTTGGTGGACAGAATTCATCTCAGAACTTCCGCTAAATTAGAATGCACTGGCATAAACTTTTTATGTCACGTGACTTCTTTAACACCGTTTTTGCAAGAAAAGTCCAGAACTTTCGCCACAACACTAGAAGCGCAATCTTCCATTTATTGTCTTTTGACCTAGAGAACACCTCTAAGGAGAATTCGGAAGTAGTTAAGATCGTGCTCGGATCAAGCTCCGATGTCAGACTAAAATGACAGAACAACTTGAGTAAAAATAGATATAAACCTTCAAGGTACAGAGACTAGTCTGCATATAGGAATAACGGGGGCACGGAGGTCTATGCACAAGCTGGGCTAGAAATTATTCTCAATCTTCCAGTTCTGGAGGAGTACATAAGCTATGCACAGCAGCCAAAAGTGCACTTATCGACTTAAAGAAATGGGCTCTTGGAAGCGAAGCACCTATTAGTCTATCTTGCAAAGGTATGCCACAGTGGCCGGACTTGATGTGAGGACTGACTACGTACCAGCTGTAATAGATTTTAACAAAAACTTCTCTATTTTAATAATCGAAAGGCATGGATGGGAACCCAACTCACTAATCAGTAAACAGGGTATTCCCATCTACACTGATGGATCGAAAATGAAAGAAGCAACAGGAGCTGGGGTGTTCTGTGAAGCTCTTAATATTAGAAAATCATATATGTAAACTCCCAGATGAGTGTAGTGTCTTTCAAGCTGAGATTTACGCTATTGAAAAAGCGGCTGAAATACTAGTTCACAAAAAAAACCTGAACTCTTCGGAGATTACATTTTTCGTGGACAGCCAAGCTGCCATCAAAGCATTATCCAGTGAGGCTATAAGATCCAAGACAGTAACAAAATGCCGAGGTATACTAAACACTTTTGCAACACACACCATGTAAAACTCTGCTGGGGGCCTGGACATAGCAATATAGAAGGGAATGACATAGCCGATGAACTGGCAAAAGGAATCAATATCAAATAGGGAAAATAGTAGCCAAGAAGATATGGGACTAGACGTCCCGATTGGTATGCTTAAAACGAAGATAGGTATAACAACGAAAGAGCAAATCAATTACTCCTGGATGTCCAGGAACGATTATCTCTAGAAGCTTATGGCCTAGAATTAATGAAAAGAAAACTCAGTATATTCTATCGCTGAGTAAAAAGAATATTAGAACCTTATAAGAGGTGTTATTTTGATATTCAAAGAAAAATGGCATTTTTTGAGATAATTTTTTGAGATAAATGATCAGATGTTTATTTCATTATAAAGAGGAAGGTATGCCGTTAATAATGGAACACAACATCAGCCAAATGGCCGCCACGACCACGCTTACAGGACCATATCCTTTTCATGAAATTTTCCATAACCAAATCGCAAAGTGGCTGCCCTATGTCCTCGATAGCCTCACGAATTCCATCTTTGAGGTCTTGAATCGACGCTGGGCTGTTGGCGTAGACCTTATCTTTCACGTGGCCCCAAAGGAAGAAGTCGCAAGGTGTTAAATCACAAGAACTCGGTGGCCAATTGTGATAACCTCTTCGAGAGATAACACGGTCCGGAAACTTTTCCCGTAAAAGATCGACGGTTTCATTACTTGTGTGGCACGGAGCGCCGTCTTGTTGAAAGTAAACGTTGTCCAGATCAATACCATCCAATTCCGGCCATAAAAAATCATTAATCATCTCTCGATAGCGCAATCCATTGACCGTAACTGTTGCTCCAGCCTCATTTTCGAAAAAGTAAGGTCCAATGACCCCGCCGGACCATAAACCGCACCAAACAGTCACGCGTTGAGGATGGAGAGGCTTTTCAATAATAACTCTTGGGTTTTCCGAGCCCCAGATGCGACAGTTTTACTTGTTGACGTAGCCTCCGAGGTGGAAATGGGCCTCATCAGTCAAGATGATTTTTCGATGAAATTCCGGATCATTTTCATGCATTTCAAGGACCCAATCAGCAAAGACACGACGTTGTTGATGATCAGCCGGCTTGAGTTCTTGTGTTAACTGAACTTTATAAGCCTTAAGACCCAAGTCTTTATGCAAAATACGGTGTAATGACATTTTTCGAATGCCTAATTCCACAGAACGACGAGGAATGGACAAACCTGGGTTTTCTTCAACACTTTGGGCTACAACAGCAATATTCTCAGTTGTTCTTGAGCGACGTGCACGGGTTTTATTCTTCACATCACTAACTTGTCCCAACAGCTCGAATTTGTCCACCAATTTCTGTATTGCGGTCCGACAAGGTGCTTCACGACGACCCAAAAATGTTTTAGTTTTACGAACCGTCTCTGCCAAATTTTCACCATTTTTATAGTGAATTTTAATAATTTCAATGCGTTTTTGAAGCGTGTATCGTTCCATTTTTATTAATGGCGTAGTTTCTACTTGTAAAAAATGACAGCTTCAAAAGTGACAGCTACCGAAATAGCGGGCTATTCAAAATAACACCTCTTATTGGAAAACCCTTTTAGTAGGTGTACTAACAGGACATTGTGCCACTAGATTGGGTGTATTACCACCCGATTTTTGAAGGAACTCTCAGGATGTCGAAGAAATTGAAACCATTGTCCGAACCCTCAAACAAATCGCCTCCGATATTTTGGAAAAATATTTGTTGAAGAACTGGACGATCTAGTGCAGGTCTGAATGGCAAACATGAGAAAATATATAGAGAGCACAGGCTGGTTCGCAAATGAACCAGTATATGCAAGTCTTAGCTTAGGAGCATCTCTGATTTTTATATTGAGGGGATCACAATGGACCACTATAGGCCCCCGTGAACGAAACAGCCTCCGCACCTACGGGCTGTGCAAGCCCCTCCTTACCTAACCTAACCTTAACCTTCATAATACTATTTTGCATTTGACAGATTTCTAATTATGTCATTTTGTTTGTCAGAGTCCGAATCAAATGTCAATGAAATAGCGATAGAAATTTTAATAATAATCGTTCCATTTAATTAATGTTGCTCTTCAAATAAGCATATGAACTCTCTGAAAGGCACAAGAGGATGACACTTGACACTTATATAACCCTCCTTCTAGTCGCTTTGATTTCAAATAATTTCACAGCTTATCATGCGCTTAAGCGTTAAACTTTACCTCTGAATGGTACAACCAATTAAAAATACACTTTGTGTGATGCAATGAAATAAGATTATTTTAATATACTCAAAAGCAATTTGAGAGAATTCAATTTATATTTATAAACCGCTTATGCTCCTTCCATCAATCATTTATCCCCTTTCTTATTTATACGTAATAATAAGTAATACGTAATAAGTACATAAGAATCTCATTAAATATTTTGTCTATAACATCACGTCACCTTTGACATTGTTACATCTTTCTTATTGGATCTGCGTTACTTGTTCTCTGACTATCAATGAGGAAGACAAGGCAGATGTTTCTGAAGGAATTATTACGCATGACAAAATCTCAATAAGTCATTCCAATCACACAGTCCCATTCGGCGTATCCGGCATCCAACGACCTTTCGATACCAACTCTTAGGATATCATTGATCCAAACTGATTGTCACTATCGCCTCAACATTCGAATAAAATATGATATTTTTTGTGTGCATTTCTTATGAGCCCAATAGAAAAAATATGCACGACTAGGTCGCACGAACTTGCTCTTATGCGCGATCACATTGTGGTTCTATAGTTTGAAATAAATTAGCTATAGGAGTATATATTTTATCCATTTGCCAAATCTTAGTTTAGTTTCAGGTGGTAAATATTATGTGAGTATACAAAAATTAACAATATAGCCTAGTGTTGCACATATGCAATATGCATAAAAGGAAATTATACTACAATTTTTATTAAGTTCAGTTCAACTTACATGAACTTTTTGACAAAAATCCAATGTGAACTATATCCAACAAGATTAAAATTCTTAATCATTAAGCTGGAAATTTTGCCCAGGGCCAGGCTTTGTTTTTATATGAAGGTTTTTATATGAAGGTTTTTGTAATGATTAAGAATTTTAATCTTGTTGGATATAGTTCACATTGGATTTTTGTCAAAAAGTTCATGTAAGTTGAACTGAACTTAATAAAAATTGCGTATTGACAAGGCACTCACTAGTCAACTGATGAGTCCAAGTGAGATCGCCGGGACGAAACGCCAATTTTTATGGACTAAAGGCCGATAAAAGCTATTTTGAATCAATAATTCAACAAGTCCAATTAAATAGTGCTAAGTCTTCTACTTGGCTGATGTATTTCAGTAGTATATAGAATTTGTATTATAAAAACCTTCATATAAAAACAAAGCCTGGCCCTGGGCAAAATTTCCAGCTTAATGATTAAGAATTTTAATCTTGTTGGATATAGTTCACATTGGATTTTTGTCAAAAAGTTCATGTAAGTTGAACTGAACTTAATAAAAATTGCGTATTGACAAGGCACTCACTAGTCAACTGATGAGTCCAAGTGAGATCGCCGGGACGAAACGCCAATTTTTATGGACTAAAGGCCGATAAAAGCTATTTTGAATCAATAATTCAACAAGTCCAATTAAATAGTGCTAAGTCTTCTACTTGGCTGATGTATTTCAGTAGTATATAGAATTTGTATTATAAAAACCTTCATATAAAAACAAAGCCTGGCCCTGGGCAAAATTTCCAGCTTAATGATTAAGAATTTTAATCTTGTTGGATATAGTTCACATTGGATTTTTGTCAAAAAGTTCATGTAAGTTGAACTGAACTTAATAAAAATTGCGTATTGACAAGGCACTCACTAGTCAACTGATGAGTCCAAGTGAGATCGCCGGGACGAAACGCCAATTTTTATGGACTAAAGGCCGATAAAAGCTATTTTGAATCAATAATTCAACAAGTCCAATTAAATAGTGCTAAGTCTTCTACTTGGCTGATGTATTTCAGTAGTATATAGAATTTGTATTATAAAAACCTTCATATAAAAACAAAGCCTGGCCCTGGGCAAAATTTCCAGCTTAATGATTAAGAATTTTAATCTTGTTGGATATAGTTCACATTGGATTTTTGTCAAAAAGTTCATGTAAGTTGAACTGAACTTAATAAAAATTGCGTATTGACAAGGCACTCACTAGCCAACTGATGAGTCCAAGTGAGATCGCCGGGACGAAACGCCAATTTTTATGGACTAAAGGCCGATAAAAGCTATTTTGAATCAATAATTCAACAAGTCCAATTAAATAGTGCTAAGTCTTCTACTTGGCTGATGTATTTCAGTAGTATATAGAATTTGTATTATAAAAACCTTCATATAGAAATTATACTATTTAAACTAGTAAATTGTTTTAAATCAACAAAATTAGAAAGAAATTGATTAAAATACTTTGAATCCGTGTTAACCCAACGCGATGTACACCATCTGATTTCTTATATAAATCTTTATTTATGAGAAAAAAATTTTGAAAATCGTAGGAGCGGTTTTAAAAATAATTAATTTTTTATATATAAAATTTCGTTAACATTTTTGAGAAAAATAATTGGTACGCCAATTTAAAGCATTTATTAATGTTGCGTTAAAAATTGAACTTCACAAAAAAATATGCTACCAGTTTTCGAAATATCGAATTTTCAAAAAATATTTTTTTTTTTAAAAATCCAAAAATCATTTTTTAGAAAATTTTGATACGCACTTTTATTAATATTTATTACAAGCTTCTGTACAAAAAATCTAATTTTATTCGGTTGATCATATGTTGAGATAGTCGAAAATCAAAGAAAACGTTCTATGAGAGGTACTGTTAATAAACGTAAAATATAAACTTTAAATATTTTAAATGGTAGATCGTACTAATTTTAACACACAAATAAACTTTTATGAAAATCGTAGGAGTCGTTTTTGAGAAACAAAATATTTTTCTTAACGGTTTTTTAACACTTGTATGGGAGGTACCGTTAGTTTTGGGTATTAGAATATTATTTTTGTCAAAAATCTTCTAGATAAAGTTCAAAAACTGCTATTTACCAAGTTTAATAAAAATCAACCAAATCGTTTTTGAAATATTGAGTTTTCAAAAAAAAAAATATTAAAACTTTTTTTAAAAATCTAAAAAATATTTTTTTGAAAATTTTGGTACACAATATTATTTAAAATGTGTCAATAATTCTTCATAAAAAAATTGATCAGAATCAGTTTAACCGTTTTCGAGAAAAGCGAAAATCAAAAAAATGGTTCTTTGGGAGGTACCATTAATAACCATTTTTCGGAACCATTTTTTTTATTAAACGGCAACTTATAACTATTTAAATTTATTGAGTTCTTAAAAACAAATTCGGTAGCGCTGGATTTGAGAAAAATAAGTTTTTCCTTTTTGGCCAAGAAATTTTGTATGACAGCTACTGTTAATTTTGGTCCTAAAAAAAAAGAGAAAAAAACGGGTGGGGGGAATGTCCAAAAAACGCTAGGTACCAAGTTTGAAGAAAATCGACCCATCCGTTTAGGCTGTAGTCGAACCGACAGACAGACAGACAGACAGACAGACAGACGGACGTTTTTGCGAGACCCACTTTTTTTGACTTCTCTATTATCGTAATGTAAAGTTTGATCAAAATCTCAAGTTCGATTTTTTGTACGAATCCATAACTTCCCATATAGTACCTATATCGCAAGTAAAAATATACCTACTTAAAATATTATTTAAATGTTATTAATTTTTTTCCATATCTTAGAATGAAATTTTCTACGAGTCCTTTAGCTACAGTATTAGCTTCCTTGTTTGGTAGTGGTATTGCTTCTACGAACTTTATTAGTTCATCTTGAAGAGTAAGAATATATTTTGACCCATTTTCTGATTCGTCCAAGAGCCCTACTAAATCTAATAAAATGTTATCAAAACCTGATTCAGCTGTTGATGTTACGGTCATTGGTCATTGGTCATTATTTTTTTGGGTTGGATATGTTTGTTACGTTGACATAATGGGCAGTGCTTAGCGTATGTCGTCACATCGTTTTGCATGCCTTTCCAAAAATATTTTTTTCGAATGTTACGTAACATGCGATTTATACCAGCATGTCCATGTCCACTCCTTGGTAACATATGATAAATCATTTAGTATTCATTTTATTTTGGGTCTGTTATTCTAAGTTTTTCATTTATAATGTGCACTTTTATTTTACTCTCTTTAAATATTTCTTCTATATGTTTCCTTAATATATTTATTTTTTCTTTATGACGGCCGTCTGATAGTGCCATTCTTGGATTCCTCTTCATTATTCATTTGCGGTTCACAATTTTTCTGCACGTCCCTCAACAACATTTTGTCTAATGATGCCGATCGGGCATTAGTGCTTATCTTGGACCGGTTTAAAAGTAAACAACTACTTCCTGGAATATATCCTAAAATAAAATTTGGACCTTATACTCTAGTACCCTTTAATTTTGCAAAATCTTCATCTTCTTCTCTAAAACTGTTAATTATTTTTAACTCAACTACTTTCAACCCTTTTTCTGGAGGTTTCAAAAGTCCGCTAATAACTTTGTCTTTGTCTAAATTTTCTTTTATGGGTTTGTCCTGTTTTATACGTGAAATTTTAGACTGTGCTCTTGTTGTGACACAAACGTATAGTTTAAGCAAGTCTTCGGAATTAATTTGTATTCTACTGAGAGCATCTGCAGTCCAGTTGTTTTTTCCTGGTGAAAACTCGACATAAAAATTATATTCTTCTAATAATAACCTAAATTTAGTTAATCAACTGGACGGTTCTTTAAGCGAAAATAGATATACTAGAGGCCTATGATCAGTTAATAATTTAAAATGTCTTCCGAACAGATATGGCCTGAAGTGCTTTACTGCCCAAACTATAGCAAGTAATTCTTTTTCTATAGTACTGTAATTCTTTTCCCCTATGTTAAGAGATTTAATTGCGTAAGCAATTGGTTTATCATCATAATTGGATAACACAGCACCTAAAGCAAATCCAGAGGCATCTGTTCGGAGTATGAATTCGTTTTCAAAATTTGGGAATTGTAGAATATTTGGGCTTATTAGAAATTCTTTTAGTAGATTAAAAGATGTTTTGCAATCTTCAGTCAATTTAAATTCTACGTTTTTCCTTAATAACCGATTTAAAGGTATTGCAAGTGTAGCAAAGTTTGGTATAAATTTTCGGTAATAATTGGCAAATGCTACGACCCTTCTTACTTCATTTGTGTTTTGAGGAATTTGATAGTTTTTCATTACATTCGATTTAGACGGATCCGGTATAATACCCTTATCGGATATTATGTGTCCTAAATAAAGAACTTCTTTTCTAAGAAAAGCACATTTTCTAGGATGGATTTTGAGGTTTGCTTCCGTAAATCTTTCGAAAACTGCCATTAAATTTTTATTATGGTGTTCTAAATTTTTACCGAAAACTATATGATCGTCCAGATATACAAAACAACGTGAGTAAGTTAGACCAGACATAGCTACAGACATCATTCTTGAAAAAGTGCTGGGTGATATTTTTAAACCCATGGGAAGGCGTTTTAGTTGGTAATGTCCGTTTTCTGTTGTAATTACTGAGATATTTGGAAAGACATTGCCAACTTATTTCATGCATCTAAACCATTATAGAATAATCATCTTTGCTAATGGGTGATTTTTAAGCTGGTTTGGTTTTGGCAATACTGGTTTTGACAGCTGACGTGTGTTTAGTACCTTGTGTCACTGTCAAACAGCTTCAGTTTGGTTTGCAATTTAACCATGGATCGTCTTACAAATGAACAACGCTTGCAAATTATTGAATTTAACTATCAAAATTCGTGCTCGGTTCGAAATGTTCATCGCGCGCTGCTTCCATTTTATGATCGGCATTCTCGACCTTCTGAGCAGTCTATTCGGAAGATTGTGACCAAATTTTGCACCAAATTTACTTTGTTGGACATTAAACCACCAACACGTTTACGTACTGTGCGTAGTGAAGAAAATATTGCGGCCGTATCAGCTAGTGTGACAGAAGACCGCGAAATGTCGATTCGGCGCCGTTCCCAGCAGTTAGGCCTTTGTTACAGCACTACGTGGAAAATTTTGCGGAAGGATTTGGGCGTAAAGCCTTTTAAGATACAGCTGGTGCAAGAACTAAAGCCAGCCGACCTACCACAACGCCGAATTTTTGGTGAATGGGCTCTTGGAAAGCTGGCCGAGGATCCGCTTTTTTATCGAAAAATTGTGTTCAGCGATGAGGCTCATTTTTGGTTGAATGGGTACGTAAATAAGCAAAATTGCCGCATTTGGAGTGAAGATCAGCCAGAAGCATTGCAACAGCTACCAATGCATCCCGAAAAAGCCACTGTTTGGTGCGGTTTATGGGGCGGCGGCATTATTGGGCCTATTTCTTCAAAGATGATGCGAATCGCAGCGTTACTGTCAATGGTGAACGCTACCGAGCGATGATAACAAACTTTTTTTTGCCCGAAATGGAAGTTCTTGACTTGCATGATATGTGGTTTCAACAAGACGGTGCCACATGCCACACAGCACGCGAAACAATGGCACAATTGCGAGGCGAGTTTGGTGAACAGTTAATTTCACGTTTCGGGCCGGTCAATTGGCCGCCTAGATCGTGCGATTTGACACCATTAGATTATTTTTTGTGGGGGTATGTCAAGGCTAATGTCTATAGGGACAAGCCCGCTTCGATTGACGCACTGGAAGCCAACATCCATGCATTCATTCGTGAGATACCGGCCGATATGTGTGAAAGAGTATGCCAAAATTGGACTTAGCGGATGGGCTACCTGAGACGCAGCCGCGGTCAACATTTGCATAAAATTATCTTTAAACATTAAATTGCAAGGTTCAAACTATCGATTCAAATAAATATTTCATTCATTTTTTCGAATTTTTTGTGTGTTTTTTTTTTTAAAAAGTTCTAAACCTCTTAAAAAATCACCCGTTATATTCAACGTTGAATAAAAAATATGGAATAATCTGAAAAGATGCAAGTTTATCAGAAAAAACTGTAAGGGCAAGTCTAGGATTCGCACAATAACACAATTCAAGAAAATGAAGTATTTAAATAACGATAAGGTCAATAATTAATATTTTTTTTTTAAATAATAATGCAAAGTAGAAACACCAATTTAATAACAAAAACAAAAAATGAGACCTAACTTATAGAGAACATTTTTTTGCGCTTGGGAACATTGACATACGAAGAGTCGGTACGAAGTGCAATCATCATAACTGGTATAACACACTCGTGACATAGCCATTACCGACGGTTTTCAGTTATGATTTACTTGTTAAACATGTGTTGATAAATGACATTTAATCCTTTGCACAAAAACATGCAAGTATTTGTTATTACTACCTTTTTAGCATTTTTGATCGCAAACAGCCAATATAAGTTTAATACGTGATACAAAAGATATAAAAGTTAGGTTTTTCGACAGAAATAAAGTGGTAACGTTTTGAAAATTTTTCTTAAGTAAGAAGAAATTAAAAACAAAATTAATTCAGTCGTAATTAATAGTTATTTGTAAGTTGAATAAAAAAAACTTTTTTTGAAATTAACTACAAACATTATTACGTGATTTATCATATTTTATTGATAAAATATGCCTCAAGAATTTCTGCTGTTCAAGTTCTTTTTTTTTTTTACTTTTTAATAAAACATTTTGTCCTTTTTTATAAAAATATCAGGTTAAATGACAGGGAAACAGGCAAACACACTACTTCACATAAATATAGATGAAAACTTAAAGAAAATGCTGAACTTCATACATTCATTAAAGAAGGGGAGGGCGTGTTCAGGGCCGGAACAACCATATATCCAAGATGTGCAAATGCACAGGGCGCAAAGTTGTGAGGCGCATTACCAGGAGCAAGAAAATGTTATCTGATTTGCATTTTAGCCACAAAACTTGTTCAAATAATCCCAAAATAACATCCATCACAACTGTGCTAAGTTATTTCTTGCTCACTAACTAAGTAACTTCACTTTCACTGTTGCATTCAAGGAGAATTTTACTCAAAATATTGTAGAATTAAAGATCCCACTAGACCTAGGCACTGAAAGTCTACCTCCTAAGTAATGTTTAAAAGTCTAATGCATGTGTATCAGTGTATGTATGTTTGTATGCAAATATAAAAAAGGGGCGCTTTCTACAAATCTTTCACAGGGAGCTAGTTTGACAAGGACCGGCCCTGGGCGTGTTAGATGATAAATGGGAAGGAGTGAAAAACATGCAAGGAATGCAGTCAAAACATTTCTTCAAATCTGAAGACGGCGACAACATAACTGTGGCACGAACCTTATTGTCTCATTGCAAGAGATCAGTAATCTACCATGGAAACAGACAGTGATTGGAAGATTCGAACCACTTATGCCTTCCAGTGCCCGAAGAAAATTTGTTTCCTGACCTATATCTGCTCCTACTGTATCGGACGAACCCTGCCCAGCATTGAAACCAAAAGTGAGCGTTTCCGGTGATGCAGAAAATGAAGCTTTAAATTGATAGTCCCCAACAACTTCTTTGAACCCTTTATATTACCAGCAGAGGTATGCCCTGAAACCCGTACTATTTTTACTTTTTAAAGGATGTTTGCCTAGTTGTGAACGCTATCGTACAAACGGCAGACGCAAAATAATTACACAATATGGTTATGTGGGGTTGTGTCTAAGCGATATAGATGGAAATGGAGACATAAGTATCAAAGAAGGGCACTGAATAGTAATTAAAATTGTTTGTTCTATTATTTCGTTCTTATAAAGGGTTTTTCAACAGGGATGCTACAAAAGTAGAGCAACAGGGACAGCAAATGACGCCATATTTCTTTCCGCTCTTTTGACATTTCTCTTCAGTAAGGTTTGCCATTTTATGATGCGCAAACAACGAGTCGAAATTATTAAAATTTACTACCGAAATTCAGAGTCAGTGGCCTAAACGTTAAGAGCGCTAGAAATCGAAAAATCATCTTCGTCAATAAACAAAATATGCGGTATTGGTCAGGCAGCAATCCACACGTACTCCATGAGTCATCATTGCATCCCGAAAAAATTATGGTTTGGTGTGGTTTATGGGCCGGCGGCGTCATTGGGCCGTACTTCTTCCGTGATGATCAAGACCGCCACGTTACTGTGAATGGGGATCGCTACCGTTCAATGATAACCGAATATTTTTGGCCCCAATTGGATGACATGTACTTAGAGGACATGTGGGTCCAACAGGACAGCGCCACAAGCCACACAGCGAATGTCACAATCAATTTATTGGAAACCAAGTTTGGAGAACGTGTTATCTCACGAAATGGTCCAGTCACTTGGCCGCCTTGGTCGTGCGATATGACGCCGTTAGACTATTTCCTGTGGGGCTACGTCAAGTCTATGGTCTATGCCAACAAGCCAGCGACGATTGATGAACTTAGTACGAATATCGAACGTGAAATTGCAGCAGTATCGGCTGATTTATGCTTGAAAACCGTCGAAAATTGGGTTCAGCGTCTGCACTTCTGCAAGCGTGCCCGTGGTGGCCATGCAAAAGAAATCGAATTCCATACATAATGGCATCAAACGTTCTTTCACAAGAATAAAGAATTTCATTGATATCCAAAACCGTTTTTGTTTTATTTAAAAAAACTTTTGTAGCGCTCTTATTGAAAAACCCTGTATAAGCTATATGTTTATATTCACTTAAATTTGATGTTGCATACCCGCGATTGGGTATAACAAGGCATAACATAATAAAAAGTTTCACAATTAACAAACTTTTTGATTTTTGTTTTATGATCCAGTAAGGTATGGTCAATTTTGTTGCACCCGCGATAGCACTTTGAACCTTTCCTCCTGACTTTATAAATATCAAATCAAACATTTTGTAAACGAATATAAAGTGAAAATGTTAAAATGTAATTCTTCCAAGATTTATTTCATTAAAAATTATTTTATTTTATCGTTAAGGAACTTAATATGCGTCCAAATGTTGCACCCGCGATAGTGGAATCGCCCATAAGTTAAGGCCAAGTAAATTTAAAACAAACTTTTTTGCCAAATTTATATATAAGTTGTATGGGTTTGAAGTCTGTAAAGCTGGTACTTAGCTCAGTTATAAAAATTCTACCCACGAATTCGAATGGGTAGAAAAAAAAAATTACACAAGAATACAAGTAGGTAAATATTTTGTCTTAAAGCTGTTACGCGCTTGCTTTGCTGGGTTCCCCAACCCCTCTATAATTATACAAAATATTGTACAACTATACCGCATAAGTCAATACAATTGTACATTTTTCGATAAATTCGATCATTTTTGAAGATTGAAGGGAAGAAGGAAGGGAAGACTCTTATTAACAATTCGAAGATCGATTCGAGGTAACTCTGATCCCATGAGCTTAGAGGATTCCTAGTGGAAAATATTTTGTTTTTCTTTTTTTTTTTTAATCAAAAGAATTAACTGTTGATCCATAGTTTCATAAAGCTGTTTTGTAAGTCTAAATCTGCCTTAAATCAACTACTGGAAGAATAGAATAGAATCAAAAACAATCGGCTGAGTTAAATAAGGAGCTGCCTATACTCGATTGTATTTTTAGCTCCTATAGCCCCCCATGGATCCGCTACTGTTTGTGGGCTTCGAAATGTGTAACATAATTCAAAATGGTTAAAATATTACTTCGCTAGAACATCTATATAAATTATGGTTTTCGAACAAATATTCCACAATATTATCTAGACTTTGAGAGTTTTTTCCCGTTGCTATAAAAACATTTATTATATGGGATCTTTGCTATAGAGAGGATCAAATAAAAACAATGCGCAACGTTATCACACCAAAACAGATAAAAGATTCCTGATCCTAGAAAATAAAGGGTGTTTTTTTTAGACGTGTGGTTTTCAATCTGGCAATCCTTTTTTTGGAGTTGGTCTTCTTGACAGCTGTAAATTGATTTATGCTCAGTTTGGTTTGCCATTTCTAACCAAATAGCCGAAGAACCATCAAGCGCGTCACACGTTCGGTGAATGGGCCCAAAACGAGATGGCCACCGAACCTGATTTTCAGAAGAAATTTTTGGTCAGCGATGAAGCTCATTTTTGGTTTGTTAATAAGAAAAATTGTCATATTTGAAGTGATTATAATCCAAAAGCCATTGTTGAGACGCCGTTACATAAAAGTCACTGTTTGGTGTGCTCTATTGGCAGAAGGAATCATTGGTCCATATTTCTTCTAAAATGAAGCTGGCCATAATTTTACAGTCAGTGGGGAACGCTATAGAGCCATGATTAATGACTTTTTGTGCCTGAATTGAAGGATGTTCATGTGGACGAGCTTTGGTTCCAACAAGACAGCGCTACATGCCATACAGCCAACGAAACAATCAATTTATTGAAGGAACATTTGGGTGAGCGCATTATCTCGCGTCGTGGGCCTGTGGCGTAGCTTGGAGGCCACAATTTAACACCGCTGGACTATTTTTTGTCGAGTTATGTGAAATAGCTTGTTTATGCAGATAAGCCCGAGACGATTGACCACTTGAAAAAGAATATTCGGTGCGTTATTGCTGACATACGGCCCCAATTGCTGCCGAAAATTGGGCCTCTCGGCTGGAATTTATTTGAGCCAGCTGCGGAGGCCACTTGCTCGAAATCATTTTTAAAACAAAAAAACCAAACCCTCTTATTTATAATTAAGCTAAATTCTTGGCCATAATATTAAATTATATGCGTTTTATTGCTTCTTGAAAACCACACGTCTTAAAAAACACCCTTTATTTTCTTTCTCTAAATTAATATTATTGCTACGATGTTTTTTGTCTTTTTTACTATCACTGTTAAAGGGTGATAGTTTTTTCACTAGGTCGCGTTGCTTAACATTACCTTAAATCCAACTGCCACCTGTTTTATATTTACACAATTTACATGTACACCATCAGAAAACACTCACAAAATTAAATTAATTTTTTTTTTCACGATGATGGAAGAAATTACAATTACAGTGAGATTATTTGAGTGTATATATGGTTATGTCACCATCACTACCACTACCACTCCACTACCGAGAAAAAAGGAGCGACTTGAAAAACGTTAGAATTCTGATAGTAAATTCGTTTCGTAAATTATACTCTTTACCACCAGCATCTAAGAGGAAGAGATTGAGTTCCAGCAACCAACCTAAAGTAAAAGGTAGGAATAAGTTACAAAAGATTGCACAGGTATTTAATTGGACTGCAAATCGCATTCCGATACAATTGTTGTACATAATTTCTTTTATTCATCGATAACACAATATATATGTATTATGGAAAGAGATCAGACAGAAACAGTATCAGAGAAGGTCCAGACAAAAAACAACAAAAGTTGTTGCCGTTTAAGAAAAACGACTTTTAGTCAGTAAGTGTCAAACTCAGATATGCAGTCAAATCATTCTTAAAACAATATTTTCCAAAATATACTTTTCTGAATGTTTTGTTGTCCTTAATTTTAGTACCTATGATCTTATAGGCGGGGAGAGCCGAACGTTAAATAAATTAAATCATGATTTTAATGTCACTCAATTAATATAGATCTACACAAGACATACAAAATGAATACGGATTGCCCAGGCAATTCGGGTCGCATAGGGTCTAAAATGGGTCATTTTTGATGCATTTTTTTCAACCATAACTAAGTTCATGGGGTTCAAGGTTAAACCACACTTCAACTGTGTACATCAACAATATGAATTGAAAAGTATATGGGGTGGTCTTCTTTTAAATTGGTCGCATGTTTGTGGCAACTCTACTTGAAAACAACTGCGTTTCAACCATGCCTTCAACCATGGGTTCAAGGTTAAAATATGTGTTAAATGAAAGATAAAATTGTAGTAAAAACGAAAGAATAGAGTATATTTGTAAGACAGAGTTGCAGATACTTGGCAATTGAACACAACAAGTAAAATCTGTAAATACTGAAAATATAAAAATGAAAAATGTGTTGAAACCCCAACTCCCACTACCCTGCATTAATCATTCATGAAATTTCATCTGATTAGTTTTTCTGCCGACTTATACTAAATGTCCTACTTAAGCTAAACTGCATATTTGCCTTTGACTACAACTATCAGAGAACAACATAAGAACAGAGAACAAAGTTATATCAATTTTCCATGGTATGATGAGTGAATTTGTAAAATGTTTCATATCCTCGATATTACATTGATTTCACCAAAAAGAAATGAGACTGACGATTGTTACTATGTTGACAAGGACCAAGGACGATGATGATTTCTTTTTTTTTTGTTTTTTTATTTGAGTTGCTAGCGCGTCTCTGTTGTATTTATAAGGGGAATTTTATGGATGGCTTACTTTTTAATTTCGTAATAACAACGAGTTGTCAGGAATAAGTTCATATCAAATCTCTCACACGAAAAAGAATAAAAGAGAGGCAGGCAGAGGCAGAGACAGAGACAAACAGATAAACAGACAGACAGACAGATATTCAATAAAGAGGACATCAAGATATTGTTATTTGGATTGAAAAATTGCTTCCGACATCAGCATGAGTTTCATATTCAGAATATTAATCAATAAGTTTAATGAAATGTTTTTACTGCTTTACTGTGCCTATAGTATATATGCTAATGCTATATATATAATATACATTGTATTGCCTATAATCCAGAAGACAGGACTTTATGTCGATAAAGACTGCCATTTTTTTTTTTTAATTTGGTAATGGGATGCAGTCAATATACGGATGAAGAATTATTTGTAAATTAAATTCGCACAACTGCAGTTGATTGACGTGTTGCAGGCATAGAACTAACAAAGTCAAGGCTTTGATTAATAAAATAGAATTGTTTTTCTTAGGGTATGCATAGTCTCCCAATTTTTCATTTTATCCTTCGTCAAGATGAATTTGACTAGCTTAGTCAAATTAACATGGTCAAGCATCGAAAAACATGGTCGTTGCGAGTACCAGGTTCCCGCGTAAAGATATCTACAAAGCCACCTGGGTATCACCTGATGGAGTCACTCGTAACCAAATTGACCACGTGTTGATAGACCGTCGCCACTACTCGAACTTGATGACGGTACGAACGTACCGAGGTGCCAATATCGACTCGGATCACTTTCTTGTTGGTATGGTTTTCCGAGGGCGGATTGCCTTACGAAGACGTATTGCATCCGCCGATCAGGTTCGAATCAACACGGTTGCTCTGCGCAATGAAAACACCAGTAACACCTTTGGTAATGCGTTAGGACTCGCCCTAGAACTGGGTAGAGTAAGTCCTGGAGCCAGTATGCTGGGCGTAGATGAGAAGTGGACACGCCTTAAGAATACTGTCATTAGTACTGCCAACTCCATCTTAGGCAGCAGTCGTAGAAATCGGAACGACTGGTTTGATGATGAATGCAAGCTAGCGACTGAATGTAAGAATGTTGCGTACCGAGCAATGCAACAATCTCATAGAACGCGGGCACGCGAAGGCGAATACAAAGAGCTCAGAAGAATTGAAAAACGGCTTCACAGACAGAAAAAAATCAGCCTGGGAGAAGAACATAATCTGTGAAATAGAGAAAAGCCGAGAGCGAGGTCCGCACCAGGCGCGGAAGTTCTACCAATCCGTCCGAAACATGACGTAGTACACACCACGCTGCACATACTGCAAGGACGGAGAGGGAAATCTGATCACCGATCCTCATTTGCTCAATTGCTTAATGGTCAGCTCACAACTGATCAGATCTTTACCCTTAGGCAGGCGATGAAAAAATGTCTAGAATTTAACATCCCAACATACCATCTGTTTATAGACTTTAAGGCCGCCTACGATAGCATAGCCAGGGTAGAACTTTACAAAGCCATGAGAGAATTCGGCATCCCAAATAAATTGACACGACTATGTAGGTTGACCATGACCAACGTAACAAGCCAAGTAAAAATAGCCGGATTGCTATCCAAACCAATCAACATCTTTAATGGACTCCGACAAGGAGATGGTTTGGCCTGCCTTCTGCGTTGGAGAAAGCAATCCGTGACTCTGGCACGGCAACAAGAGGGACCATCGTCAACAGGTCCAGCCAGATACTGGCTTACGCAGACGACATCGACATCATCGGAAGAACTGAGCAAGCTGTACATGATTCCTTCATCCAGATCGAGCAGGCGGCACAAAATCTGGGGCTGCACATTAGTGAAGGTAAAACAAAGTACATGGTGGCGTCGAATGCGAGAGGAACAGTTGGTCAAACAATCAAGGTAGCGGAGCACGAATTTGAAGTGGTGCAATCCTTTAAATACCTTGGGTCAATAGTAGCAGCCGATAACAATATAGAAGAAGAAATACGCGGACGGTTTCTCAAATCCAACAGAGCCTACTATAGTCTGTCAAAGCTCTTCAAATCCAGAAAACCTCTTAGCCGCGTTCGAGAGAAAAATCTTAAGGAGAATTGTTGGCCCCATATGTGAGGAAGGACGATTCCGGAGGCGGTACAATCATGAATTGTGCGCAATCTACCTTGAAGCAGATATCGTGACAAAAATTAAGCTCGGTAGACTCCGGTGGGCAGGGCACCTAGCTCGCATGAGCGAAGAGGAACCTGCTCGGAAAGTTCTTTGTGGTACATTCTATGGTAGACGACAGCGTGGTAGACCATGCTTGCGCTGGAGAGATGGCGTAGACTAGGACGCCTGGAGCCTTGGGGTGCGCAACTGGATGGCGGCGGCTCGAGACCGGGATGGGTGGAGAGACTTGTTGAAGGAGGCCAGGACCGGACCCCGGTTGTCGAGCCGATGATGATGATGATGAAGTCAAATTAACATGTCTTATACAACAGTGACCATATGGGTATTAATTTATGATTATGAGGTCAAGCCACGTAATTCTTAGGTTGAGCCAGGTAAAGTAAGGTTGGAAGAGGTAAAGAAACACTCAGATTGAATGTATCCAGGGAGCTTCTATTACCAATCCTGAATTCTGGATCTGGACTAGCCTATACACTGCGGGGATGGGGAATTAACAACAAAAGTGGCTGGAGCCCTTTTGCTTCTCGCGATCTTCTTACTTTCTGCACTATTCAGATATCCTGATGCCTTATGCGTATTCTACTCTATGTGGGTTCCAATAGTCCAAAGTGCGTTATTCAAATCTACCTTATAGGTATACAGTGACTTTGGTTATGTTTCTATTTACACAATGGCTACTTCTGCATTATAGGTACCGCCTGACTCTTTAACCACCTTTGGGTTGTCTTTCTTAAATAGATCGAGTGCGTTATATTCATTGGCATATTGTCCAATGAATGCAGCTCGCGTAGGTTGTACTCCTTTCAGCGAAATAAAATAATCTTGGTATCTGAATTTCTAGCTAATTAATGTTCATTTGTTGCGAAAACCCTGATTTTGTTTATTTTTTTTTTAAATTGAAGTTTCCATTTGAATAAGACTGAAGTTAACGAACGAAAATAATAATTCTTTCGGTGTCCAAAATTATAGATTTTTAAATGCAAATTTATTGTTCAAAAATTATTTTATTCACAGGTAAACTTTTTTTTATAATCAACTTTTTACAAAGTATAGGCCTGGAAAAAGCAAAAAAAAAAAAATGGAATTTAAAAGTGTTTGCTATGTCATATTTTAAACTGATAATGCTTACTAAGAAGACTTTGGAGAATGCTCCCTGCTCCGTCCAAATTGGGCGAGATTGAGAAATCTTCAACATCACCAGAGCTCTCAGACAGGGAGATACATTTTCATATGTAGCTGCTATTTTTCAGTTACATTTTACATATATATTAAAATGTTAAGTTTTAACTTTATCTTTTTCCTTAAAGCTATTGACAACTTTTCCTGAAATACCTGTAACTATAATTGCTTGATTTCAAAGACAAAAGACTTATTTATGAATATTATATCTTAGGTGCCTTAACGCCATCAAGAATAAATTTAGCTTCCAAAACTTTGAGTTTGTAATTTGAATAAAAATTTTATCCATCAAACTTCACTTCTGAATTCATCGTTTAAGCAAATTCGAAGAAAAAACAAAATACTTCAAAACTTATTTGTGTTCATTGGGAATAACCCTATAAAAATGGATCATGGTGGGTTCGGATGGTTAAAACTTGAAAACGACTGGACCAAATTGGATACTTCCTTCTGTGAGTTTGTTTGTAATTGCTCCGTGAAGGTTTAGGAATAAAGAAAAGTATGAAAATTGTGAACAGTTGGCTCTGTAGCCAAATATTTCGTTTTTTGGTTCAATTCAATTACCGTTCAACAAGTGGCCCTGTAGGTGGACTTGAAGTGGCTATTATACTGGGTTATTCATTTCCAACTTTTGTTAGTTATAGGGTGAAAGGGGCAAAAATGAAAAACTGTTCCACTTTTGTCATTTGTAGGGTAAAATGGGGTAAAAATAAAAAAATTGTCCAGTTAAAGAAATTCTTTTTTTGGCTTTAGGGATATTCTTTTTCAAAATTTTAATATATTTAGGGTGAAATGGGGTAAACATAAAAGAAATTCTGATTTAAGAAATTCTTTTGGCTTTTTAAAGGTTGTTTTAGTAGAGGGCGTTAGGGATTTTTAAATGTCTAGTTTAAGAAATTCTTTTTTGGCTTAAGGGATATTCTTTTACAAATTTTTTATATATTTAGGGTGAAATGGGGTAAACATAAAAGAAATTCTGACAAAAGAAATTCTTTTGGCTTTTTAAAGGTTGTTTTAGTGGAGGGCGTTAGGGATTTTGTTTTCAAAAAATTAACATTTATAGGGTGATATGGGGCAAAAATAAAAAAATGTTCATTTTTTGTCATTTGTAGGGTAAAATGGGGTAAAAATAAAAAATTGTCTAGTTTAAGAAATTCTTTTTTGGCTTAAGGGATATTCTTTTACAAAATTTTAATATATTTAGGGTGAAATGGGGTAAACATAAAAGAAATTCTGATTTAAGAAATTCTTTTGGCTTTTTAAAGGTTGTTTAAGTGGAGGGCGTTAGGGATTTTGTTTTCAAAAAATTAACATTTATAGGGTGATATGGGGTAGAAATGAAAGTGGCAAGGTTATTTTTATAAAGTGAAATGGGATAAAAAGAAAAAAGTGGTTTTTGATTACAAAAATTCTTTCTGTGATGGGAAAGTAATAAAGGTTGGACTTAAAGGATAATATTTTTACATATTTAGCCACTCATAATTTCAGGTAGGCTAAGACCCATAAAGTAGTATTCGATTACAAAAACTAGCTTTAATATTTATTAATATTTTCTTTTGTAATTTTTATGCGAAGCTTAGGTTTGTCCACCAGTGCGAAGCCGGGCGGGCCAGCTAGTATCCTATAAAACCTTATTTCTTGTCAAAATGATATTAAAAAATAGCAAATTGGTATTCTTATGTTTTTTCTAATTCTTCAAATCAAATTTTAAAGAAGCCTCACAATCTGTTTCCTCAAATTCTCTTTTTTTAACATTCAAAACTTTCAAAACTTTATCGTTGTTCTTTACATTTTCATCAGAATGTCACGATAACAAATTGAACTTTTCTCAACATCTTACATATATTTTAACCATGAATTTTCTATAAGAAGACACATTGTTTAATCATGTCGACAGTCTTTAGCTTCACAGTTTTGTGTTTTAATTTTCCCAGAACAAGGATTCCCATCAAGACGATAGAATAAAGAAAACTTTAAATTTCATTTGACATCGATTTCTATATTTTTAATTTTATTCTTATCCCTCATTAAATCGTTTCTGTTCCACCGCCTGGGTCAAACAATTAAATTGTTCTCTGTTTTAATTTTGTTCTTTAACCAAACAGCTCAAAACGCCCCAGAATAACACTCTACCTCAATATTGTAGACATGAAAGAAAATTCGGATACAAAAACCTAGACCAAACAACAAATTTGATGAATAGAGTAATGCATTTAAACCATTCCGAAGTGTTAGCTGTGGAGACTTTTAGCATTTAGCAAAATACCATAATATAACCCTCTCGTGTAAATTGTTCTTATTAAACGGATCAATGATATTTATTCCCCATTTTCTGTTGGCACGGTAGGAGCTATTTGCTTTTAACAATTTAGAAAAACACACTGCACACTACAGTTGAATAGAGTTCAACACGAAGAATTTAAGATTTTTAAAGGTTCATAGAGTTATCCCTAGTTGAGAAACACTTTTATACAGGTTTAAATTCTCCAAAAATTAATAGACTAAAAGCCAACATCAAATTTTGAGAGTGGATGTAAACTATAACTAAAAATATGTTGTATACGTTGGCTTACAGGTGTATGCATTGTGATAGCGAAAACAAAGGTCTGCAAACTACAACGACTTTAGGTGTTTTTTTTAGACGTGTGGTTTTCAATCTGGCAATACTTTTTTCGGAGTTTGTTTTTTTTTTGACATTGCCATTTGCCATTTTATGATGAATAGACTTAGTCGTGAACAACATTTGCAAATGGTGCAAATTTATTACCAAAATGATTGTTCGGTTCGAGTGACGCATCGCGCGCTTCGTCCAATATTCGATGAAGCTTATTTTTGGTTGAATGGGTACGTTAATAACCAAAATTTTCGTATTTGGAGTGATCATAATCTACAAACCATTGTTTGTCAAAAAGTCACTGTTTGGTGTGCTCTATGCGCAGAGGGAATAATCATTTATCCATATTTCTTCAAAAATGAAGCCGGCCATAATGTTACAGTCAATGGGGAACGCTATAGAGCCATGATTAATGACTTTTTCGTGCCTGAATTGGAGGATGTTGACGTGGACGATCTTTGGTTCCCACAAGACGGCGTTACATGCCATATACAGCCAACGAAACAATGAATTTATTGAAGGAAACTTTTGGTGAGCGCATTATCTGGCGTTGTGGGCCTGTGGCGTGGCCTCCAAGATCGTGCGATTTAACACCGCTGGACTACTTTTTGTGTGGTTATGTGAAGCCGCTGGTCTAAGCTGATAAGCCCGAGACGATTGACACCTTGGAAGAGAATATTCGGCGCGTTATTGCTGACATACGACCCCAATTGCTGCAAAAAGTGGTAGAGAATTGGGCCTTTCGGCTGGAATTTATTCGAGCCAGCGGCGGCGTCCACTTGCCCGAAATCATTTTTTAAACATAGTGACAAATCCTGATCTTTATAATAAAGCTAAATTCTTGGCCATCATTAAATTATATTCGTTTTATTTCTTCTTGAAAACCACACCCCTAAACAGAACACCTTTTAAAGATATTTAAATATAAAATACGTCCCCAACGCTAACGTTTTAAGCACCTTAAGATCTCGGCCAACCCGTCCATATTATAAATCATCAACTCTACTATAATTTATCAATCCAAAATCAACAAGTCACAATTTTAAAGCAACTTGCTTGGAAAGTGGCATTCTGCTTACGTTACAGCAATAACACAGATACGAAATTGACAAGCAGTGTATATGTATATGCACTCAACTTGCTTGCCAGTACCTGTCCTTATGGCTTGGGGTTAGGTGTGTCGAACGTCAATTGCCAATTGTCAAGTACCTAGTGTCAAGTGTTCAGTGACAAATGCCACATGCTATAAGTACCAAGTGCGAAGTGTCAAGTTTCGAGAGGCAAGTATAGAGTGTGAATTCCAAAGTTTGAAATGCCAAGTGTGAAGTATACATAGTTAGGAGAAAAGTAACAAGTGACAAAAATATCAAGTGGAAAATTTCAAGTGCCAAGTGTTAAATGCCAAGTGTTAAGTGCCAAGAGCGACGTGCCATAATCACTTTTGTATTTACGCACGTTTTCCTCAAATTATTGAACCTACTTCTAGGCTTAAAAGCTAAAATTTTTAATTTTAATTTTTTTTTATTTGATAATTTGATACCAGTGGCTCAATATTTTTACTAGCACAAACAAACCTTAGTTAATTGCCTGTTTCGACGCCAGTTGAGAAGCTAGAAGGGGTACATTATTGGATAGATATGGTCCGCTTAAACAGTTTAGATATTTCTTAAGTTCCCTGAAAGTCCATTTAATTTAAAAATGACTATATTGCTTACTTACAGTAAAATATAATATGAACACTGGCAATCCCTTCAAAAATAATGGTCACATATGTAGTTATATTGTTGAAACTTTTAATAAATAATATTTCATTTGTCATGAGAAACAAGAATCAAAGGAGCTTATTAAAGTCTTTTTTCAGAGTTTAGTTTCCTTACGAAAAAGTGTTAAACTGTTTTGTGTATAGATTTTAATATGCTATAATTTTTACCTTGACATTTCAACTCTAAAAATAAAATTTTTGAGTAATTTAAAAAAAAAAAAAATGTTTGCCCGTTCACCCCCCAAAAAAAAATCAAAAACCCAAGTTCAAACTATGGAAGGGGTATACTGATAAGGAAATGATTAACCACATACAAATAGTGCTCTTCACCATAAAATTCAGCTTTGACTGAATGTTTTCGAAGTGAAAGTTGAATTTTTGCGAAGTCAATGTTCAAGAGTGTTTCATAATTAAATCGATGAGTTCTGATTGTACTCTGTTGTCTACACAGAACTCACTTGGTTCACTCGCAGGCTATGCTCGGAGCTAAGAAAACACGCCTTTTAAAGAATATTTATTTTATAGAGATTTTAAATTGGCAACACTGTTTCTATATTGACGCAGTACCTAAATTTGACAGCTGACAGATGATTTCTGCTCAGTATATTTTATAATTTTACTATCCTGCTTTATGCCAAAATACAATTACATGTACCTATTGAAAATTATATAACAGCCATTAGCCCATATAAGGCGCGGTGCCAGTAGTCGAAAAGTGAGCTAAAAGACTGAACTACATTCGAGCAAGCCGCGCGGTGCCGCAGATACGTAGGTACATATGTCTGAAATAATTTTTACTAATGGAAGAAAATTAAGCCATTAATTAAGATTGTATGCATATTTCTTATTTTCTTTTAATGTTGTCTACCTTTTAAAAAAAATTGTCTTTGTAGTCTTGAACCATAAGGGCCTAGGGCGGGTGCCTATATCCATGGATACTGCCTTTAAAGGTAGGTTCCTTTTTTCCTTGCCAACCATAGCAGTTTTTCAAAGTAAGAGCCAAACAAAGATTCATAAACAAAACCAACCAAAACGACGACAAAGGAAGAAAACAAAACTCACCAACAACACATGCGTTTCATTTTGAAATTGCAACATTCATGGCCATTGTTAATAGCTCAGTGCAGCAGGATTCTGCGATTTCAAAAAAAAAAAAAAAAAACCAAAAATGATAAATCTTTTGTCCACGGGTCCACCACAGAAAATAATTATTTTCATTTGACACGAATCTGCAGAGGACAACACTATAGGTACATTCACACGCGATGAACTTTTGCTTCTACTTAAATAGTTCTCATGGATAAGGATCATTTTTCATCCTGGAACAACGAGGTATAGGTACCTATTCCTAAAGCCTTCCTGCCGCAGTCATTTGACCTTGAATTATGTGAAAGGGGGGGGAAGGGTAGATTTAGGTATATAAAATAAATTACTATGAAGCTTTTGCATATAGCGCTTTCATATATGTATGTATAGTGATTGAACCTACATAATTTAATTTAGATGTAGGTATGTATGTATTCAGATATTAAGCTAAAACCTATCTACGTTATATACATACATATAGCTTATAAGATTGTGTTTATACAAGATAAATAAATCAACAGATGTGTGCCACTTATTTTCATTTTTTTTTTAACTCCGTATAGCTATCCCTTGACGAAATAAAATAACATTATAATCTATGTATGTAAGTATATGTAGAACTTTTTCAAGCGGCCGCCTGTATAAATAAAAAAAAATTGATTTATTTCATCGCTGTCGTGGGGCTCGTTATGAATTGTCAAAAAGAATATATGAGAGGCAATTTTGCTTTTTGACATCCGAACAATATGGGTCAAATGTTTTGTTAGGCCTACATCATAATTCACTTCCGTTCTGACAGCAAATGAAGAACATTATTAGATGAGGCGTATACAATTTCAAAAAAAAAATCATTATGATGTTCACGAAAAAAAGATCAATTCGCGTATAACAAGTACTTTTTTAGGGTTATGACTTATAACCTTTTTTTTTATCCTCTAGAAGTTTTTTTTAGCCTTTATTGTAAAATTGTTTTGGTTTCGCTCTGATGGATAGTTAAACTTTTGTAAAAGATATATTTATATAATACCTATACTCTCGGATTTACCTCTCGAAAAGTCACAGTTGAATTACCAATACCCAGTATATAATGGGTCCGCCATCTAACTTTTTTTTTTCAACTAGTGCTTATTTCGGGAATGGTAACACTTAGCTCATGTCTGATTTGACAGATAATTAGTTTTATCCTTCCGCTGAACGAATATGGTTGTGTATACTCTTCGCTAAGTGGGCCTGCGATCGACTTAGAGAAGATGCCGATTTTGCCAAAAAATCATCTTTTCAGATGAAGCTCATTTTGATCTTGGCAAAATTGTCGCATTTGGGGCACAGAAAACCCGCACGCATACATTGAAAAGCCGATACACCCAAAACGAGTCACTGTTTGGTGCGGATTTTGGTCCAGAGGCATAATTGGGCCATTGTTCTTCGAAAATGAGCAAGGAGTGGCCGTTACAGTCAATGGCGATCATTATCGGGCCATGTTGAACGATTTTTTGTTCACAAAAATTGAAGAGGAGGATATTGGCAACATTTGGTTTCAATAGGACGGCGCTAATTGCCACACAGCCGAAGCTACACTCGATGTTTTGCGCCATTTTCAAAAAAAAAAGAAGTTATTTGGCGGACCCTTTATTTACAAGTATCGACATTTTTTGTCATAGTAGAATGCTTTGAATCTAACCAAATCCCAAAAAATTGAATTTGGTTAATTTAAGATTTTCTTATCTGGCTATTCCAAACCGATTTGGAAATTTTGTCCGCAACTTTTTTTTGTATCGCCCAAAAAAAAAAAGAAAATGGAAATATTGCCCAAATTTATATTTTTTCCAAATCTCGAGTTGGAAATATCGCCCAAATATTTTCAATGTAAATTGTTTGAGTAAAATTGGGGCGTAATTTCTTCAGTTTTGGGCGATATTTCCAATTTTTTTTTTTAATTTGGGCGTTCTTTCCTAAATTTTGGGCTATATTTCCAAAGTGAAATTTCATAAAACTTGTTGACAAACAAAAAACTTTAAGCATTATCATGGCAATCAAGAAGGCTTGTTCAAGGAATTAGAAACCTTGGGTGACATACAAAAACAGTTCTCAAGCTCCAAAGTGCTGCTTAGTGATGCAAATTCTTCAAGCGGCATACGCAAAGTTTTTAGGAATATATGCGAAAGGTATATAAAAGATAATCTTAAAAAAAATCGCGGCGCATAAACAGTGATGTAGGTATGTATGGGATTTTAAGAAACTCTGCCTCGTATCTACCCCAAAACTTAAAGTGTGCCCAAACGAGGCAGCGTTTATCAGCATCATCGTCTGCTCGACAACCGGGGTCCGGTCCTGGCCTCCTTCAACAAGTCTCTCCGAGCGTTTATACGCAATTTTAATTTTCAAAAATCCATATTGCAAATGTTAGTATTGACAAGATTTTGATTTGGGCGTTTTTTTCCTATTGCATTTGGCGTTATTTCGTATGATTTGGGAGTTATTTCACTTTTCTGGATTTTTTTTTGGGCGATATTTCCCAATTTGGGCGTTATTTCCCATTTGATTTTTAAAATTTTTAATTGGGCGTTTTTTCCTTTGAAAAAAAAAAATCAGTAATTGGAAATGAAGCCCAAATCGAAAAACTTGTCACGCGAGAAAATATTTTTTTTCAGTAGTTTGAACAAAAAAGATGATATTTTTAAGGTTTTTTTTTTATTTTTGCAAATATCGAAACAGGTAGTAGGTACATATGTAGATATATCTATTTATTAATGTAAAGCTAAGAATTAAATTTAAAAAAAATAATCAAACGGTTTTTCAAATGTTAAAATTTCAAAAAATAATATTCATTATTTTTTTGGAATATTCAAAATATATGTATGGCATATAACACTGCATATTTATATTTTTGGAGCTTCTTTAATTGGTGTTTATTTCTCTCTGTTTAGGCATGAGAGGTAAGAAAAATATAAATAATAATATTATATCTATAAGTTAATCTATAAGTAAATGCAATTTTAATCAATGTGTAGAGGTAGACTCTTTCAGTTCTGAAAATTTGAACGTCTCTCTGGCTATTTTAAGTTCAATAAAATAAAAAAACAACAAAAAACAAATGAATCCTTAAAACTCAATCCCACTCTATATCTTACTTTAAGTTTTCAAAAGTCAAACAGTCAAAACAAATCTAAGATCTCATGGGTGCTGGGCAAATTTTCCATAGTGCTCCACGAAACAAAAACAAAGTCTCACACAACTTTTCCAAAAAAAGAATCCCACACTGCATTTATGTTTGGAAAGTTCCTATAGCAACATTTATTTATCCTCATAAAATTGTGAAAAAAAAACAATAGTGAATTACACTATACTTGTAGTATACTACACACTTTTCAAGTCCTACATTGTTATTAACAAACACATAGTTTTGCCAACTTTCATCTACAGTCCATTCACAGAACTTACTTAGTCCTGAATTTTCCACCCATATAATTTACGCCAGAGGATGAAAAGGAACAACTTTTGAAATCACTTCTAGAATATCCTTCGCCTAGTCATACATTTTCGTGTTGCTATACGGACTAAACAAAGGTCCAGTAGGTATAAGGATAAAAAAAAAGTTTTGCGCATTTTGAATTTTTCAAAACTGAATATCGTATAGAGCAGGTGTAGCAGTGCTAGAGGATAGTCCTTCCAATTCTTATATTCAAAGAGCTGTTTATTCATCATCCTCACACTACTTTTGTGCGAGCAAAACAAAGTTGTTTTAGTTTCTTATCTTTGAATTTATCTTTGACCTTAAGGGCTTTATTTACGTTTTGATCATAGTTGGATTATTATTATTATTTATTTTCTTTTTATCTAAGGAAATCTAATTTCAAAATCCAGGACATTGAACACAAACTATTAACTTTAACGTAATAACTTCATAATTATCTATAAAAATATGCAACATAAAAGATTATTAATAATAACTTGTTATACCTGAAAGAGGTGTATCTCGGCTCGGCTGTAAATTACCTAACTAAGCTCCAGTGGTGTGCCTTAAATAATTTCAAATGGGAAGTAGAACAAAAACGACAAACTATATAACCTTAATTATGGCAAATACAGAGAATTTTTAAAATTGGAAATTAATGAAATCGACAGGTTTATCTTTTTATTTGGCTATCAGAAGTCAAGTTAAAGCTTCAATTTTTTTTTTAACAAATAAACTATAAATAAGATGTGGAAAAAACTGTTGTTCCTTTCATAAATAAAGCTACAAACAGACTTATCTATATATTTACATAAAATTCTACCACACTTATATTATAAGATGGAATAACACCGCTTCATTTCGTCTTATTTATAGTTATTTTGTTGAAAACCTTCCTGAAAAGTGATATGATTGGAGTTAGAAGCTTGTAACTTAAGTTCTGATGATCGGATATTTAAAATTGAGATCTTAAAATCACGGGTGAATAATATGCTACAATTAAAAGAAGGCAAATATTATGAACTGTTCAATAGACCAGTCAATTTGATTAATTTTCAATTCTTAAAATTCTCTGTACTTGTCATAATTTGGCTTTTAATTAACATGAATTTGAATTGTAGCAATTTTATGTTGTTTAGTGGACATTTTAAAAGGGAATAGATTAGGAATTGTGTTATATTGATGCCACGTCACTGCTAAGAATTGATTTTTATTTTTCTCGCTTAATTCGATAAGGTTATGCGTGTGAAGCTAGCACAGCCATTTTTGATTTTAGTAAACAAAAATATTATGCTGCAATGTGCTCAACCTGAACTGCCTTGTGAGGTAAATATTAGTAAAAAAAATTTGCTAGTTCGCTAATTTGACGGATGAAATTTTTTGCAAAATTACAATTTTCTAAAAGCGCCATCTGAGCACAACTTCAATTTTTTTTTAGAATATCGTTATTTTGAAATAAAAAATTTTCCAAACTATCGAATTTTTTAAAAAATATTGACGGTACATGTGGTAATACAGGTTGAGATTAAAAACAAATTTGCATAAATAAAAATTATAGCACCGCCATTAAAAAAAAAAAACTTTAATATTTTTCAAAACTGCATCTTGGCGTTATTTCCATTTAACATTTTTTTTTTTTGGATAAAACGTCCAAGATAAAAATTTTAAAAGTTAAATGGAAAATAACGGCCAAAATTGGAAATATCGCCCAAAAAACCAGAAAAAGGAAATAACGCCCAAATGGAAGGAAAAAACTCCCAAATCAAAACCTTGACAATAATTGTACTGAAACAACTCCATTTGAAATCAATTTAATAAAAGTAACAGTGAGGTTTGTTTGCAACCCCCTTGCTAAGGCACACTATAGGATTTGGGGGTAGGTACGAGGCTTGGTGTATCCTGGTGTATCCAAAGATTCTTTAAATCCATGATTCATTAAATGCAAAAGAGACTTTGCATACACCCCTCCTTCCACCTGTCTCAAATTATATAGTGTGGCTAAGCAGGGGGGTTGTAGGGGGCAGCATGCCCTTCCCCCCCCCCCCATATATACCTCACTGTTTATATGCGCGGCGATTTTTTTTAAGATTATCTTATATCATACATATACCTTTCGCAAATATTCCTAAAAACTTTGCGTATGCCGCTTGACGAATTTGCACTTTGAAGCTTGAGCACTGTTTTTGTATGTCATCCAAGGCTTCCAATTCTTTGAACAAGCCTTCTAGGTTATCATGATAATCCTAAAAGTTCACTTTGGAAATATCGCCCAAAATTTAGGAAACAACGCCCAAATTAAAAAACATGTGTGAAAATATCGCCCAAAATTGAGGAAATAACGTCCAAATTTTACTAAAACAATTTAAATTGAAAATATTTGGGAGATATTCCCAACTTGAGATTTTTAAAAATATAAATTTGGGCAATATTTTCATTTTTTTTTTGGGCGATACAAAAAATTTAGGCAAAATATCCAAATCGATTTGGGAGTTATTGCCCACAAGCTTTACTGTTCAAAATAATTAGGGAGATGTTAAAGCAATTCGAAGAATGAATTTAGTGATTTTGAAAATTGTTTTCTTATAACATCCTTATCTTTATGTACACATTTTTTTAAATTTTAAACCTCTTGAAAGTGAAAGATCAATTACGTGTTTTAATTTTCAATGAGAGTGAGAGCCCATTTTCAAAATATATAATAAATATTATACCCAAAGGAAGGTAAACGCAAAAAAAAATTCCATAAGTATCTAAGAACTAAGTTTTGTTGTTTATTTTATTTCTCATAAAATTAAGTTACAAAAGCAACAAAAATCAAAGTAAAATTAAACCATTTTCTCATAGTCTGTCAACGAACCTACCTGCAAAAATGAAACCTTTCAAAATCTTCTATAAATGAGTTCTCAAAGCCAAAGGAAAATCTTGTTGAATCATTTTTTTTTTTTTTGTTCATCATCATTAATTTTATTCAAGTGGGCTTTTAAAATATTTTCGTTTAAAGAAGGAAAACATTTCGAAAGGTAAAGGTTGCTTCCTCAAACCATTTTGTTTAGGTTTTAAAATCTAAAAGTATTCCTATTTGCGGAACTTTAGTATTATTTACATAATCAGGAACTGGAATTGTTCAAGAAGATATGAAAATGTGTTCTTCTTCATTTGGCCATCAGTTGACTTGAGATAGCTACCCTTGCCAATAATAATAAGGAGTTTTAAGTGAGACAAAGGCCGAAGGCCAAAGTGAACAGAAATACAGGTGGCTCTTGTTTACTTTTTGGCAGATGTTAATGGCAATTTGAGAAGTGTAGTGTGCCTGTGAGAGAGGAATGCATGAAGAATAAAATAAACAAATTTTAGGTTTATTTTCTGATTATTCAAATTTGATTGAGTCCTACATTAGGTATATAGAGATTGTAAATTATTATTACTTTCTAAGATACTTTGCTTACATCAGGTGTTGTGGAAATTTAAGCAAAGGAATTCCAATTTTATTCTGAACCAAGGAGAGGAGAAGATTTGAAAGAAATTTTGTTTTTGGATCAAAATTATCCTAAAGTTGTATACCAATTTTAAAGTTTGTATACCAAAATGTTTGTGTAGTAAGAACTAAATTAAATGATTTGTTTTTATATTTTGCTTCTAATGATTATCAAATAATTGTAATAGTTGAAACCTGGCTGAATGATGGTCACTTCACAACAGAATTATTCAATTGGAATCAATATAAAGGGTTTTCCAATAAGAGGTGAATAGCCCGCTATTTCGGTAGCTGTCACTTTTGAAGCTGTCATTTTTTGACATTTGACAAGTAGAAACTACGCCATTAATAAAAATGGAACGATACACGATTCAACAACGCATTGAAATTATTAAAATTCACTATAAAAATGGTGAAAATTTGCCAGAGACGGTTCGTAAAACTAAAACATTTTTGGGTGGTCGTGAAGCACCTTGTCGGATCGCAATACAGAAATTGGTGGACAAATTCGAGCTGTTGGGACAAGTTAGTGATGTGAAGAATAAAACCAGTGCACGTCGCTCAAGAACAACTGAGAATATTGCTGTTGTAGCCCAAAGTGTTGAAGAAAACCCAGGTTTGTCCATTCCTCGTCGTTCTTTGGAATTAGGCATTCCACAAACGTCATTACACCGTATTTTGCATAAAGACTTGGGTCTTAAGGCTTATAAAGTTCAGTTAACACAAGAACTCAAGCCGGCTGATCATCAACAACGTCGTGTTTTTGCTGATTGGGTCCTTGAAATGCATGAAAATGATCCGGAATTTCATCGAAAAATCATCTTGACTGATGAGGCCCATTTCCACCTCGGAGAGGCTACGTCAACAAGCAAAACTGTCGCATCTGGGGCTCGGAAAACCCAAGAGTTATTGTTGAAAAGCCTCTCCATCCTCAACGCGTGACTGTTTGGTGCGGTTTATGGTCCGGCGGGGTCATTGGACCTTACTTTTTCGAAAATGAGGCTGGAGCAACAGTTACGGTCAATGGATTGCGCTATCGAGAGATGATTAATGATTTTTTATGGCCGGAATTTTATGGTATTGATCTGGACAACGTTTACTTTCAACAAGACGGCGCTACGTGCCACACAAGCAATGAAACCATCGATCTTTTACGGGAAAAGTTTCCGGACCGTGTTATCTCTCGAAGAGGTGATCACAATTGGCCACCGAGATCTTGTGATTTAACACCTTGCGACTTCTTCCTTTGGGGCCACGTGAAAGATAAGGTCTACGCCAACAGCCCAGCGTCGATTCAAGACCTCAAAGATGGAATTGGTGAGGCTATCGAGGACATAGGGCAGCGACTTTGCGATTTGGTTATGGAAAATTTCATGAAAAGGATATGGTCCTGTAAGCGTGGTCGTGGCGGCCATTTGGCTGATGTTGTGTTCCATTATTTACGGCATACCTTCCTTTTTATAATGAAATAAACATCCGATCATTTATCTCAAAAAATGCCATTTTTCTTTGAATATCAAAATAACACCTCTTATTGGAAAACCCTTTACTATTTATAGAAAAGACCGCTGTTCCTTGAAAACCGGTCTTTTTCGGGGTGGTGGAATTATTATCGCCATTCTTTCAATTTTATTTTCAAACCAAATTGAATTGTTCTTGAGCGAAAATGACATTATTTTTGATATTGATCAATTGGTTGTAAAGGTTAATCTAAGAAAAAAAGTATATTTGTATATCTCTGCCAGTTATATTCCTCCAGGAAGTCCCTTAGACTTATACAATTTACATTTAGAAAATTGTCGATTATTATTAAGTTCCTTGGATCCACCTGATCATGTTATTTGTCTAGGTGATTTCAATATTGGTGATGTAAATTGGAAACTTGATGCTGATGAAAAATGTTTGCTTCCTTTCGAAGTAAAAAAACAGAAATTGAAATTTCAGTAATTGATTTTTTTTAGCCAGTTTGATTTGTTGCAACTGAACAATATACTGAATTTATTAAACCATATTTTGGACCTAGTTTTCGTTAATAGTGAATTAGAAGTTAAAATTGATATGGATGATTATCCTGTAGTAAAAAATTCACAGCATCATATTTGTCTAGTCATAGTCTGTAAATTTTTATTCAAATTAAAAATGGAAATGAAAAACTGTCCCACTACAAGAATGGAAACTTTGATGGAAATTTTGATGCAATGAATGTTTATTTAAACTCAGTGCCGTGGAATATAATTGTGGGTAATCATGATCTGAATAAAGCTTTCGCGACTTTTAAATTGTATTAAAAGCAGGCATCTAACAGCTTTATTCCGATAAAAATGAGTAAACATAATTCAAACCCACCATGGTTCGATAACAGATTGTCTAATCTCAAAAATATAAAAATTAAGGCATATAAGCGGTTTTAAAAAAGACAAAAATTATTTGTTTTACAATCAAAAAGGAACTCATTTCTGTCTCACAACATGGATTTGTTTCAGGAAGATCCACCACATCTACTTATCTCACTATTTTATGCAATTCAGTTATAAGAGGATTCAAAAGTTGTTTTCAGACTGATATAATATTTACAGATTTTGCAAAAGCTTTTAATAGGGTAAACCACGAAATCCTTATTTATAAATATTGTTTAAGCTCCGATTCCACTCTAAGTTTCTGAAATGGATCTGTTCTTACATAACTGATCGAACCCAATATGTAAAGATTGACAGATTTGTTTCGAAATGTATAACTGTGATCTCAGGTGTCCCACAAGGAAGCCACATCGGTCCTTTATTATTTAATTTATTCATTAATGATATTCCCAGTAACCTGTTATATGCTGATGATGTACAAATTTTCAAAATAATTAAGTCTTTAAATGATTGTCACCTTCTTCAAAAAGATTTCCATAAACTACCCTTATTTCAAAGTTTTATATGTTCAAGAAAAAAGGCTCCTATAATTTTTGGAAAAAAAGTATCCCAAAAAAAAGATCTAGGTGTCGTATATTGGATCGTCAGTTTTCATTTACTTGTCACTAAATAAATCATGTAAGATATTAGGTTTCTTAAGAAGGAATAGGTATCAGACAATTTTCCGATTCTTATGCACTTAAGTCTCTCTATATGGCTTTTGTTAGGTCTACTCTAGAATACTGTTTTGTGGCCTGGATTCCATATTATGATACTGATTCCTTAAGAATTGAAAGAATTCAAAAAAGTTTTACCAGATATTGTTTTTATAAGCTAAATTGGAATATTGATATGCCCTCGTATAAGGTCAGATGTCTGCTTTTTGGCATGCAAACGCTTCAGCTCAGAAGAAGATATTTTTCAATTATAATGTTAAAAGATATTATCGATAGCAACGATATTTGCCCCTCGATTACTCGTTGCATCAGAGAGACCAATGCAGTTATTAATATGATTGCCATTTGTATGCCCCAGTCCAAAAGATACTTTAAAAAAAAACGTTATGATGATCTTGTTGTCAACATAGTCATATGTACATATTTATAATTATTTATTTATTTATTTTATATTATCATTAAGTATCTATGTATTTTAGTAGTAATCTAAAAAGATAAATATCTCAAATTGATGAAATAAACTAAACTAAACTAAACAATCAATTTGTTGTTGTTAACAATCAGCAGTTTTAACTTGTCCCCAAAAAGTAAGTAATTTTTTTGAATTTTTTTTTAAAGATGAATATTTAAATGATCACTTTCTTTTTTGGCCATCCACAGTTTTCAAAAAATCGGTTTTGAAAAAAAAAAACATGGAAATAAAACAGGAATATTCTTTTGAGATGTAAAAGATTTTTTGTGATGAATATCTGTACCGCTATTGACTTGAAGTTTACACTGCTGTTAAAAATATCTTTTTTGATGAATTCACCTCAACTCAGAATTGACCTTAATATTGTATCTTAATTTAGAGAGAACGAGAAAAACTGGTAAAAACTGTAAATGTGTGTGCATTAACAAAACTTAAATTACCACATTTAATAAAATATCTACTACCATTAAATTACATTATCATCTATTATAATTGGTTCAATTTATTTGCGAACATTTTTGCACTTGGTACCGTCTTTTCCTATTAATTATTCTGACACCCGCGCAATTTAGAATTTCTTGAACTTGAGCAAAGCCAAATTCGATTAAATCCAGCCCACCGATTATGAATATAAAAGGAATGAATTTGAGTATCCTTATTTACTACTCGCCTGCATTATACAGTATCAACACCAAATGTTTACCCAACACTCAATTCCATTGTTGGACCGATTCCATTAGATTAACTTTCGTTTATACAAAACCCCTCAAATTATGGGATAGGCTTAACAATTTTTTTCTTTTCGTATTTTAAGACCTTGAGTATCTTTATTCTTACAATATAACGGTATTATTATAGTAAGTACAGCAAAAAGCCAACAGCAGGAACAACAACATCACAACACAAAATAAAACTAACCAAAATGGAAATCAAATTATGGAAACAGATCACGAAATCCCCGAAGGTAACGAATAACCGCCCAAAGAATTTTGCTTCGGGATGTGTAGTGTAGGTGTAGGTAGGCGCAAAGAAATAAGAATGAACAGAGTATTCAGTAATTCAGTATACCTAAATACAAATAGTTATGTGATAGTTAGGACAAACCCAACATACCAAGGAACCTGCACTTAAACATTTCTATATATGATGTATAGAAAGTTATGGACTTAACGTAAGACCTTTTAAGGCATGGTAATGGTAGGTATTATTTATTTTAAACATCCCTCACACACATGTGGATGTAAGAAGAGAAGGCCTTTAGGTAGTACCTGGTTTCTAAGTGTTTAAGACCCTAGCGCAGGTAATATGGAGCGTTCGGATGCTTGAAACTTGAAAACGGCTGGACCAAATTGGATACTTCCTTCTGCGGGTTTGTTCGTAATTGCTATGCGAAGGTGTAGGAAAAAAGAAATTTCGGAAAATTCTTAATAGATGGCGCTGTAGGCCCGAATTTCGTTTTTCAGTTCAAGTCAATTACCGTTCAACAGGTGGAGCTGTAGGGACTTAGAAAATGGATATTGGTATATTCTTTTCAACTTTTGTTATTAGTAGGGTGAAATGGGCTTAACATAAAATAGTTATTGTTCGATTTAAGAAATTCTTTTTTGTTTGAAAGATTTTATTTAGGACATGACTTTAGGGGCTTTCTTTTTCAATTTTTTTATATTTGTAGGGTGAAATGGGGTAAAAATAAAAAAAATGTCGAATTTAGGAAATTATTTTTTTGTTCAAAAGGTTTTTCTTAGGAAATAGCTTTAGGAACATTCTTTTAAAAATTTTGTAATTTGTAGGGTGAAATGGGGTACAAATAAAAAATTGTCTGATTTAAGAAATTATTTTGGTGTTTGAAAGCTTGGTATTTATTGGATGGCCTTAGGTATTTTTTTTTCAGATTTATAGGGGGAAATGGGGTTAAAAACGAAAAGTGGCATCTGATGTCAAAAATTCTTTTTGTGTTTGAAAGGTTATTAAAAAAAAAATGCTATTTACAGAGTGAAATGTGATAAAAATAAAAAAAAAGTGGTTTTTGAATAAAAGTAATAAAAGTTGGACTTAGAAGATCATGTTGTTGCATATTTAGTCATTCATAATGTGCAGTAGGTTTAAAGCCCATAAAGTAATATTTGATTCCAAAAATTAGCTTAAATATTTATTTATATTTTCTTTTGTAATTTGTATGTGAAACTTAGGTTTGTCTAAGTCATCGTAGTGTATGCTCAGTCGAAAATATTGCTGCTGCAAGTGCAAGTGTTGCTGATGATCCGAATTTATCAATTTCCCGGCGTTCGCAGCAACGTTAAAGTGTCGTAACCGATTTTTTTTTTTTTGCCAGCGATTTAAGATCTTGACTTGGGCAATATGTGCTTCCAACAAAATGGGGCACCAAGCCGCACAACCAATTATGGCTTTATTGAGTGAAGTTTCCTGGTAGCGTAATTTCACGTGTTGGCGACGTCAATTGGCCACCAAGATCATGCGATTTGACACTCTTCGATTTTTTTTATGGCGGCTACGCAAAAGATCGTGTTTACGCAAATAATCTCCGAACTCTAGACGCCTTAAATACAATCATTACTCAAGTTATGATCGAGATACCACCCGAAATGTGCGAAAAAGTGGTCAAAAACTACGTCAAAAGAATCGCATGCTGCGAATCTTCCCGAAGCGGCTTTATTTTTCGAAACCGCAAAATTAATGACCCTGTTTTATAAACTTATCAATTTTGTCAATAATTGCTCATATATTTTGACTTGACACTTCTATTGTTTTTTTTTTTTTTTTTTGAAAATTCAACTGTATGCATTTTTGACCACGCTCAACAAGAGTGGTCTAAGGTTTGAGGTTTCCTATACGCAGAAGGTACTGCCTAATTATTTCTAAGAATAAAGTCGAGGGGATAGTAAAGGGTTATTCCAATAAAACACTTTTGTATGATTTGGTGTTTTTTTTTCAAAACTAAAATACGCATTCTTCTGTTGGACAGACTCTTATCAAAAATAATGTTTTATTTTCAAAAATTGGTACATTATAAACATAAATACAGAATATGTATGCTGAGAAAAAAAAACATTCAATATTATGATTTGACAACTCAATGAACGCAAATTTTTTCGTCAGAGCATTGCAAAACGCAACGTAGTGCTTTCATCTCATCTGTCAGCAGGCAACTCATAAAAATTGCTTGAAAATTATTATTACCTGTAGGTAATTGAAATTATTTTGAAAAATTATAAATTAGATGACATTTTTCAATTGTTTAAAAATTCTACCTCAAAATTTTCAAAATTTCGTTTTTTGACTGTGCTAAAAATAGGTCAATTCGATAATTTAATAAGCTCGCAAATTCACCATTTAGTTTATTTAAATTTATCCTTATTTAAGTCTTCAACTATGACGCTGCATTTTCGCAAAGCTAGCCAAAAATCTGTTAAGCCAAATTTAATTTTTTTTTTGTATTTAGACATTTCTTATTATTTTTATTCGAAAATTGTTTACCTTAAAACGTATTTATTTTTTACTATAATAGAAATATCATACGAAAGGTTCTATATTTCAATAAGCTTCCTTGAGTCCAAGAGCATACGCAAGATTTCGATAAATTAAGCTAACGGTACCTGTTCTTTGACTTATTTCATTTTGAAGTTGAAATAAGGCCGCCATACCACCCGCGGCCTTATTTCAATCATACAGTAACGTATGATTTATTAAAATAATTTTTACTTAATCTACATATTGCTTTTTAAAAACCCAATTTAAAAAAAGGGTGTTCTTTTTAGACATGTGGTTTTCAATCTGGCAATACTTTTTTCCGAGTTGGTTGGAGTTGTTGAAAATTGCGCCTCTCGGCTTGAATTCATTTGACACAGCCGCAGCGGCACTTGTCCGAAATAATTTTTAAAACATAATGGAAAACCCTTATCTTTATAATAAAGCTTAATTTTTGGCCATAACATTAAAATATATGCGTTTTATTTCTTCTTAAAAACCACACGTCTAAAAAAAACACCCTTCACAATTAGGCACTCTTATTATTTATAATGGATTTTGTGCGCACAACTCTGCATTGTGAATTTTACACCAAAAATTCAAATAATTAATTTACATAATTTCCTTTAATTTTAGAATTTTTAAATCCATCCCTGAAAAAGATAAAAATCGAAAACAATTCAAAAAATCACCTCGAAAATGTGTGTGAAAATGAAAATATGTAGGTAATACACATAGTTGGCACCATTAAAACACCTAAATATAACTCGAGTGCTGGAATACTCATGTCGTTTTTGTTTAATTCAAACCCTCAATATTCATTATGATCATGATAGTGCAAAAAAGCTGTGCAGCCTTTAAAGTAAGTATTTATATGTTATCAATACAAAACCACTTTTAAAAATTGACGCGGCTTGATTTTATGGCCTTCTAAATATATAAATATTTGCTTTGTCACACAAACTAGACAGAAACCACTTCCATCTAAATTCCGCACTAGTTAGGATTGAAATAATAATATTGTTATATAGGGTGATTTTTAAGCTGGTTTGGTTTTGGCAACACTGGTTTTGACAGCTGACGTGTGTTTAGTACCTTGTGTCACTGTCAAACAGCTTCAGTTTGGTTTGCAATTTAACCATGGATCGTCTTACAAATGAACAACGCTTGCAAATTATTGAATTTTACTATCAAAATTCGTGCTCGGTTCGAAATGTTCATCGCGCGCTGCTTGTGTTCAGCGATGAGGCTCATTTTTGGTTGAATGGGTACGTAAATAAGCAAAATTGCCGCATTTGGAGTGAAGATCAGCCAGAAGCATTGCAACAGCTACCAATGCATCCCGAAAAAGCCACTGTTTGGTGCGGTTTATGGGCCGGCGGCATTATTGGGCCTATTTCTTCAAAGATGATGCGAATCGCAGCGTTACTGTCAATGGTGAACGCTACCGAGCGATGATAACAAACTTTTTTTTGCCCGAAATGGAAGTTCTTGACTTGGATGATATGTGGTTTCAACAAGACGGTGCCACATGCCACACAGCACGCGAAACAATGGCGCAATTGCGAGGCGAGTTTGGTGAACAGTTAATTTCACGTTTCGGGCCGGTCAATTGGCCGCCTAGATCGTGCGATTTGACACCATTAGATTATTTTTTGTGGGGGTATGTCAAAGCTAATGTCTATAGGGACAAGCCCGCTTCGATTGACGCACTGGAAGCCAACATCCATGCATTCATTCGTGAGATACCGGCCGATATGTGTGAAAGAGTATGCCAAAATTGGACTCAGCGGATGGGCTACCTGAGACGCAGCCGCGGTCAACATTTGCATGAAATTATCTTTAAACATTAAATTGCAAGGTTCAAACTATCGATTCAAATAAATATTTCATTCATTTTTTCGAATTTTTTGTGTTTTTTTTTAAAAAAACGTTCTAAACCTCTTAAAAAATCACCCGTTATTAAGAGCTCTGGACTTGCTTTTGTAAAATTTTCGCTTAATCGGAACTGCAGAGTAGAACGCGGTATTTTATAGTTTTTGGAAGCTGCTTTTTTAGACATGTGTGTCCATTTTTATGGCCAATAAAGCTTCCTGAACATCCTTTTCTTTATAACTCCTCCTTGTGTTCGGCATTTTCTCAAACCTTAAAAAGGAACGGTTCCATGATAAAATTATTGGCAGTCTTAAGAGCATATTTATTGGCAGTGCCATAGTTAAAGTTCAATGGAACCATTGGCACCCGGATGCCAATAATTGAACCCCAATTTTTTATTGGAACCAACTGTTGGCACCCTTTTTATTAAGAATTTACCAACTTATTTTATATAAGATTGTAAATAACAAATAATTTATTATATTCTGATATCAATAAACATTACTTATTAATACAATAAACATAAATTAATTACTAAATAAGGCTTAATAAATCTTAGGGCCTCAACAGGAACACACACAATTTTGTTAGTTTTTCAATTTTTTAAAACGTCTTAACACTTTTACTACCACACACAAACTGAAGAGGTAATTTATCCAAATAAAGACGCACAATTGAGTAAGTTACAATTTAAGAAAACAATGAAATTGGCTCGCTTAGCTTAATAGTTTTTGAAAAAAATCGCTAATGTATGAGGGGGTGCCAATAGTTGGTTCAAAAAATGGGGGTGCCATTAGTTGTATCCGTTACTATAAAACTTTCATTTTCCCATTGAAGATTAATCAAAATTATTTCACCAGCATCCCATGGGCACTTGTGATGTTTTGACCTCTATTCAAGTCATCAGCAATATTCCAATGGGAAATCATCAACCCTGGCTACACAGAAACCCAATATAATTTTACCCTTTTTTGCTCTTAACCTTCTCATTTCTATGGCACTTGAAGCAAAATGCGTATAGATATATGAAGTTGAATTCTCTAACGCTCTTAAAGAGCGCAACAAATCAAAATCCTTGTACATAGGTCTAGAAATGAAATGAATGGAATCCTGTCTAGTTAACAAATACTTAAGAATCAACCACAAACAAAATTAATATATTCATAGCATCATAGTTCCATAAGGTATCTTTTATAAGAAGGACGAAATAAAACTTGTTCTAGTTGAATTTCCGTTTTTCTGGTCCATTTATTTCATAATGAATCTCAAGTGTACCATGCATTATCAATTTTCTACTGAAAGTTAAACCAAAAGAAACTTTTTGAATTTGCAGCCATGGAGTGTGAAGAGGATTTTTGTTTGCTTTCATTTTGTGGAAGATCGAAAAAGTACATTTTTATTTCAGGGTCAATATTAAGCGGTATTCAACAGAAAGTAAATATAAAAGAGTTGAATGTTTGAATAATTATTATGCTAGAATTTCAGCTTTTGCTAATAAAGGGAAATTTCAACCAAGTATATTTCATACTCATAGATAGCATCAGGGCTTTTGAATGCATCCCTGAATTCAAGGGTAAGAGTATATATATCAGCCAAGGCTTAACTATTTGCCATTCATACTACCTCAATGAATAGGGTTTACCGAATTAATAGTGAATCTAGGGAAATAGTCGAAAGTATAAACCATAGTTTAGAATGAATGTGCAATTTTAGATTAAAAAAAAAAAACATGTATTGAAATACTATGAGAGCAGAGCTATTCAATTTTTTGTGTTATTTTACACAAAAATCGTAAAGTAGATGGAAAATACATATGTTTACAATAAATTAACTTAAACCTCATACAATTACTATGGACTTTTCATCATTCGTTAATTTTTCTATGGCATAATAATATAAATACTTTATTTAGTGCAATTATTAGGGGAAAAAGAAGGTCTTTGGCCTGTTAAAATGGATGTTTTGCAGTCTATAAATTAAAGTAAAGGCTGTTTTTTTTAAGACGTGTGGTTTTCAATCTGGCAATACTTTTTTCGGAGTTGGTCTTTTTGACAGCTGTTACTTGAATTGTGCTCAATTTTGTTTGCCATTTCATAATCGATAGACTTACTCATGAACAACATTTAAAAATCGTGCAAATTTATTACCAAAATAATGGTTTGGTTCGCTCGACGCATCGCGCGCTGCGTTCAATATTCGGTCGACTTAATCGCAAAATCGCATAAATTTGAGTAACCATGGATCGGTTTCGTACTACTTTTACTCTAGTGGATAATGCACATCCTCAGAGACGCCGTACAGTGCTCACCGAAGACGCTATAATTGCTGCTGTGGAGCAGAGTATCGAAGAAGACCCGAATGAGTCCATCCACCATCGCACGCCACAATTGGAGCTGTCGAAAATTGTGCTTCTCGACTGGAATTTATTCGAGCCAGGCCCGGCGGCCACTTGCCTGAAATCATTTTTAAAACATAATGGCAAACTCTTATCTTTATAATAAAGCTAAATTCTTGGCCAAAAAATTAAATAATATGCGTTTTATTTCTTTTTGAAAACCGCACGTCTAAAAAAAACACCCTTTGGTAGAGTAATGAAACCTATCCAGTTGGCAAGTGAAGTAATCGAAACAACGGAGTAGGTAAAATATGTCGGATTCACACTAGATAGTAAACTTCTTTGGTATAAACACTCACAGATAATATACGGGAAACCACAAAAGCCCTTATAATATCCATTAGACTTGCAGGTACATCCTGGGGTTGCAAACTAAACATCCTCATGTGGATGTATACACAATGACGGTAGGAAATATGGAACAAAAGAACCGAATTAATAACATCATCGTCGGCTCGACAACCGGGGTCCGGCCCTGGCCTCCTTCAACAAGTCTCTCCACCCATCCCGGTCTCGAGCCGCCGCCATCCAGTTGCGCACCCCAAGCCTCCGGGCGTTCTGGTCTACGCCATCTCTCCAGCGCAAGTATGGTCTACCACGCTGTCGTCTACCATAGAATGTACCACAAAGAACTTTCCGAGCAGGTTCCTCTTCGCTCATGCGAGCTAGTTTATGTACATATTACTGGAGCAATAGAACTTGCCCTGCAGCAGCTATGGAGGACATCATTAATTGTTGTCTCTTTAACAAGAATTCATTGAAATTGCTGCAATGGGAGCTATCATGAGATTTGTGAAAGACGGGACTAGGACTGGCAGGTGTATTAGTCTCATAAACAAGAACAAACCTCATAGACATTCCAAGAGATGGCATATGATTACAAAATATAACTTCGAGAAAACTTTTCAAACTTAGTCAAGTTTCAAAAAAGATTGGATAGAGGTGAAACAACTAGCAACACATTCAAAGCAAACGCTATCAAGTGGTACACTGATGGATCAAAAAACCATGGAAGGAATTGGAACAGGAGTCTTTAGGCCTATAGAACAAAACTTTATACACCGATGGGACAACTTACCAGCATCTTCCAAGCGGAAGTACATGCTATAGAAAGAATGGGCAGATCGTAACCTTGCATGGAAAGAAGTATCGTAACCAAAACATTGCCATTATGTCGGAATGTCGGACAGCTAAGCCGCATTCAAAGCACTACAAGCTCCTATGCTATCAACTCCAAAATAGTGTGGTATTGTGTGGACAAGCTAAATGAACTTTGCAAAAATAACAATGTCACACTTTATTGGGTAACTGGTCACGTTGGTGTCCAGGGTAATGAAGAAGCAGACTCTTTAGCAAAAATAAGAGCATCAACGCCCTTAACAGGGCTTGAGTCCTATTGCAGTATAGGAGAAAACGTGATTAAAAATAAAATCAAAATAGCAGAGGAGACCAACAGATCAAAAAATTGGAAAGAACTCTCAAAGCTGAGGGAGCTGAAAGTCCTTCTTGGGAAGTGTAACCAAGATCCACTAGAGTATAAACGTGGTGCAAAACCGATCTATGGTTGCTCGAATTACTGCCTCTGCTGGGCGATTATTTCGACCGAATATTGGACGCAGCGTGCGATGCGTCGCGCGAAATAAATTTGCACGATTTGCAAAAGTTGTTCAGGAGTAAGTCTATTTATTATAAAATGACAAACCAAATTGAGCATAAATCAAGTGACAGCTGTCAAAAAGACCAACTCCGAAAAAAGTATTGCCATATTGAAAACCACATGTCTAAAAAAAACACCCTTTAGTGTCTTGTTTCTTCAAGGACGAGATAACGGACTGCTTGGACTTCTGTCTCCAACCCTCATACAATTAAGCGCTGGTGTTGGTTACGCATATCGTGATATTTTTATATAAAATGAAAACAAAAATAAATACAAAAATTGTGTAGGTGTACCTAATGATTTTATTCATGTGATTTTTTTAATTGTGTTCATCCCTTTTTGTTGATTTATCTTTTTTATTTTTGTAAAAATTCTGTCAGAGGGAATGGACTCCAAATTAAATTGTCGACCTGAAAAAATGTTTCCTTGACAATATAAATTAAAAGGAACCCCTAAACGCTAAACCTCATTGGATCGTCGTTGCCGCTTGTCTCAATCAACTTGACATAATATAACAACAACAAAAACGGATTATAAATATAAAAAAAGCCATCAAATAAAATAAGAGATGGGAGTCTTAAAGGAATTTTTATTGTGATTGCAAATACATTCAGGCTTAAGCATATTTTTGATGATTTCGTTTATTTATGTGCTTTGTCATTTTGGCGACATATAAAAACAGGATGATGATGCCGAGAACAACTGGTGGGAATCCATGTCATTAGCATTTGTTTTCTCACGGATTCATTTAAAATTAGAACAAAAAAACATAAAAATAAGGAAACGACTAAATGACGAAACAACCGGATGACATACTGATTGATGATTTGCGTAGGCAATTTTTATTTTGATAGGATAATGAAAAAAAAAAAAAAAATAAAACAAAAAATGTGGTTCGCCTTGTTGAATTTAAATGAGAGACAAACATTTTGTAAGCATTCAAATTGCCAAAACTGGAGATGATTTAGGCTGTATGTTCACCTTGTACCTACTGTAGATACAAAATTAGGAATATTCTTATCAAAATAAAGCTTTAAACGGTGTTATTCTTTTTTAAAAAAAATACACATTTTCAGCACGAAAATTGTTTAAAATTTATTATTTAATTCTTTAGGCATTTGCATAATATGTAAAAATTAATGAGTAAAATTAATTTTGAGAGAAGCTTCATGAATGCAAATAACAATTTGTAACAATAATCTATATACTTGCGATAAAGTACCTACTTATTTGCGTACATGAAGGTGTTATAGGGGAATAATTATTTTGCATTCATAACAACATGGAAGTCTATTGATTGATTTTGTTTAAAACTTACATTACCTATATTTCAGGTAAAAAGAAAAAAATTGATATAACGATTCAATCTGCACTTTGATGTAGAACCTTAACGCAATTAAGTGTTTAATACATACAAAAGGATAAAACTCTTAAAGGGCTAGAAAATACATTTTCCTCGAACAGGAATTTAACGGTTTGAATATAATGAAAAGGCAATTTTTTTTTAATCTGGCAATACTTTTTTCGGAGTTGGTCTTTTTGACAGCTGTCACTTGATTTATGCACAGTTTGGTTTGCCATTTCTTAATTAATAGACTTACTCCCATATGCGTCCGCAGGATTTTTTCCCGGGGGGGGGGGGTGATGATTGGCAGACACAAACCAAATTTTGAGATATCGAATTTTGGAAAAAAAATGTGTATTAAAATTTTTTTTGGAAAATTTTTACATGCAAGATAATTTGAGTTTTTTGTAAGTTTCTATAAATAATTTAATTTAATTGCATTCAGCCAATAATGAAAAAATCAAAAATAAGGTTCTATGGGATGTAATGTTAATAGTTGTATAGGGTAAAGATATTTTATATTTAATAGTAGACCGTACTTACTTATTTAGGCACACAGAAATTTTTTTGGAAGTTTTTGCATAAAAGCAAGGTTCATAAAACGATAAAATATCAATCATTCTCTCGTGAAAAAGGGAATTTTATTTTTGATTCGATCGCTAATCACATTTTTTTGGTTCCTTTAAACTAAAATTAATTTTCACGATCGAACCACTAAGATGTGGATCTATAAAATATCGTTCGTTTCGTATTTATCATGCAAGAACTATTGAAGATCCATTCACGAACCGTTCAAATAAGAAAGAAAAATGTAATTTTACAAGATTAAAAACGTTTCGAAAAGCCAAAGCTACGCAAGTATCGAAAGACAGTTTCAAAAAAAAAGTTTCAAAATCCTTTGACCTTCATTGTTTTTTGATAGATTTCCGTTAAAAAGGTAGATATATAGAAAAGTGTTTACGTATTAATGCATGTACATATACCTAGATATTTGTTTTTTTTTTATTTTGCTACACAATAATTACTTAAACTTTTGAAATACAAATTTGCATCGAAAAGTATGGCTCTACCCAAATCCCTTTTTTTAAGGCAATGAACTAAACGATTTGAAAATTCAAAACAATAATTCCGAATTCCGAATCAAACTTTTTCTTTTAAATAAGAAATTTAAATTTTTCGAAATTCTAAACTTTTAATTTGCATAAAAAATGTAATTATTTACTTCATTATTCAGCCTTATCACGGACGAAAAAAAACTCACTGAATCGATCGTAGTGCAAAACTTCACACAAATTGTCATATATGTAGAACACATTCGGTGATAGTTTTTTGGGGATTCTTAAATAAATCCGATTACGATGGAATCCGTGTAATGGCTGACTACCAAATAAAAATCGTAATATCCGTTTAAACAACTTAACTTATAGCCCAGAAAACAGATCATCTTTAAATTAAAATTGTATGCTTACGCAATAAAAAAAAATTATATTAACGTTTATTTTCTAAAGACTACGGTTTATATATTGTTTTTCATTCCTCTACATTTCTACACCCCTCACCAAATGTGTCAAAAAGACGAAAAACGAAACGACCGAAAAAACGAATCGTGTAATCAGGCTTTATGTCTGTGTTGTTCATTTCAAAACGTCAAACTCATGAGCCCTATTTGTGAGGAAGGACGATTCCGGAGACGGTACAATCATGAATTGTACGCAATCTACCTTGAAGCAGATATCGTGACAAAAATTAAGCTCGGTAGACTATGGTGGGCAGGGCACCTAGCTCGCATGAGCGAAGAGGAACCTGCTCGGAAAGTTCTTTGTGGTACATTCTATGGTAGACTACAGTGTGGTAGACCATGCTTGCGCTGGAGAGATGGCGTAGACCAGGACGCCCGGAGCCTTGGGGTGCGCAACTGGATGGCGGCGGCTCGAGACCGGGATGGGTGGAGAGACTTGTTGAAGGAGGCCAGGACCGGACCCCGGTTGTCGAGCCGACGATGATGATGATGAAACTCATGAGTTTGGCTCTTATGACATTCAATTCAATAAGCACACACATTTTCAAAGGTAGTTTGTCCATTTTTTTTCAAAGGTTGTGCATTGTCCTTGATTAAAAATTAAATAAGGATATTTTCAGATACATTTGGCATGATCCAGAGCCAGGGGCAAATCATGGAGAGAAGACAAGTATTTGTTAAAATTCATAGTGAAAATGAAAAATTTGTTAGTTGTGTAGTATTTCCGAGAGCCCTACCTCCGGGCTCCTATGCTTACTCCTGAACAAAGTTTGCAAATCGTGCAAGAATGCCCAAAAAAAACCAGAGTGGATTAAAATAAAATCTTTATGGATTGAAAGGGCATTCAAATGTGAAATTACTTTCTTAAAAAGTTATCCCCGAAGCTGACCATAACAACTTTTTATTTTTATTCACAAAGTGTTTGTTTTTTTAAGAAAGTAATTTCACATTTGTTATCTACAATTAATGCCCTTTCAATCCTTATATACATATTTTTTATTTTAATCCGCTCTGGGTTTTTCGCTCATACATTTTTGGGCATTCTCCTTTCAAACGTGTGCGGAGAATGTCCGAAAAACGCTTAGTAGGTAGGTTTAAAGAAAATTCACCCACCCGTTTAGGCTGTACACGAAAAGACATACAGACGGACATTTATAGACAAACAGACTTTATTCGTCTTCCCTATTATCGTAATGTTAAGTTTGATCAAAATCTCGAGTTCTATTTTTTTACGGACCCATAACTTGTCATAAGGTACTACGTACGTAATGTACATACATATGTACTGTATATATACGTATCGTAGTTAAAATTTGTATTGATAGGGGTCTATTTCCCCTCGTTTACTTGTAGGAGGAGCAATTATGTAAAATGGATTTAACCGCGCCACATTTTTTAAACCAAATTTTCAAATCCGCGATACCGTTTATTGAGGTTATTTTATACGTCGGCAGTTGATGGTGGATAATGCAAGGAAGTAAAACAAAAACCATAACATAAATAAAATGGGAAACGAAAATATTGTTCCTTAACACGCATACCTACGTTAAAAACTGAAAAAAAAGAAGGAAACAGAGTGTTATACTTTAAATATATAATAAACAATCACAATAGTTACGTTTAGCTTATTCCCCGCCTATACAATAGAGAATGTACAGTTGAAATGACGGTTAGTTGAGAAATAATTTATATTGGTATATATACTGCTTGTATAGAACGAAATTAGTTAAATCACGCTAAAGGGTTGAGAATTTCAGCAGTAAATTAATAGCCATAATTAATTGGCTAAACGAAATATTTGTACTTTGGAAAAAAGCCAGCAGGATGCGAAGTTTTCTCGAAGAGTTATTATGTAGCTGCACATAACAAATTGCTAAGGTATGAAATAGAAATAAGTTACTTATTGAAATGAGCGATGGAGTTATAAAACAAATAGCTTCTCCTACCTTAAACTACCTTAACTGTAGGACTTGTTCTTTGTGTTGATTTAAAGATTTAATTTCAGCAAGAGTTTATAATGGATATGCTTTAGTAATTTTAAAGGTCAAGTTGGCATAAAATGTTATCAGCGAATATATGTCACTTGGCACAAATACTGCATTTATCAATTTTTACTACTTGCTCACTATAGGCCCAGTTACACATGTATAGAAAATTTAAAGGTTTTAAAAGCTTTCGATTGATGAGAGTAAATATACTGAGACAGAAGCAACTATCAAACAGTTCTCAAAAGAAAGCTCACAAGCTGAAACATCCTTGAGAGCATCTTGCGGAGAGTTGAATTTTTGTTCTCAATATTTAAATTTTTGAAAAGTCGCTCAAAAGTGAAGGGATACGTGATTTACACGAGAATTACAACAAAGATCATAATTATTATTGCCAATAGCTGATGAGGGTTTACATCATTTCGAAAGTACGATCTTCAGAAAAAAAGAAAATATATCAATCCTATAAATAACATTAGTAAATCTAAAATAATATTTCATTAACTTACTTACATCATGTTGTGAGTAATACTTATGTTTGATTTATTAAAAGATTTATTTTTTTGAAAAAGATAAAATTTTGAAAACAGTGTAACGAAGCGTTAAAACACCTACATATACCCTAATTGTGTACCCATACGATCTCATATAGAAAAAGTTCATTGCACAAAACACTGTGCACTCACGAACCACCTAGAGTAATTTACTCAAAATTGAATTAAATTTTATAAAATTCCATATAATTTTGTACTTTATCGTTTCAGTTCGCACTGACTTATAGCCTCAGATTTAATGAGATGAGGTGAAGAAAATGGCTGAATCGTCTTTCTTTCTCACTTAATAGAGGTGTGTAAATCGTTTATTTCAAATGATCGAATCGTTCAAAAATCGATTACCAAGATGATTCGTTCATTTTAATCAATCGATCATTCGATCATCTTGATTCCACTCAATTCATTCTTTCATACCCAACTAACAAACTCCCGGAGTTAAGCTCTTCAAATCTGAAAAGAGCTCCCATAAGATTCTTTTAAATCCTATTGCTATACTTAAGAATGAATCTCTTGTTATGAAACTCAAATTCGTCTCATAGCATTTTTATTGTAAGAGCTAAGCATTTTTTAAATTTGAAAGTACTTAAATCCTATACCTAAATCTATTTAAGTCTCATAAGTATCTCGTTATGAAATTAAAACTCTAAACGTCATTTTTAGTCTTTATAATCCCATAATAATACTTCAATGATATATAAGTTTTTTTCAAGATTCTAATAGGAGCTACGACGCCAGCTTTGAATATCAAACGAACAGATGTTATAGTTGAATTGTACAGTGCGTTCTTTTTGTTCACAAAACTTGCTTCTCTTCATGTTTCTATCGGATTGGTTATTTGATTGGCGGTGGAAGATGTAATTTTAGATTTCAAAGAAAAGTTTGTTTGTTTTCTTTGCGAGCAAGTTTCTTTGGTCGATTTTTTGTTCTGTTTTACCTAATTTCGGGGTAGTAGTGAATTTGATTATAAATATCATAACAACAATTTTTAGCACTGATTTCAAACTTAAGGTAGTTAATATTATTAGTATTTTTAGTAAGAGGAAACAATCTGCCGAAAAATCGATCTCAAAAGCATTATTTTGATAGAATTGATCGAAACAACCTTATTAATTGTACTAATGGAAATCACCATGAGTATCACATAATGCTTATGGTTTATATATATATATATCCTGTTGTTGCATCGGCTGTCATCAGCTTTGGAGTGATTTAAATAACACCAAGCTATATCCAGTTAACTTTGATTGTTACTTTATTCGAAAAATTATTAGGTTATAATTTAGTTCCATTGTTTCAAAATGTTAATATAACACAACTATCGATTTTTTGCTTTCTCATTTAAATTTCTTAATAAAAGTTGGCAATTGCAATAAAAAGGAACGCCCCACAGACAAATGTGTTACGTTTGAAAGTTAAATGTCAAATTTAAGTCCCATAAGAGCATTTTAGCTCCCATAAGAAGTACTGTCTCTCAGAGAAAATTTATATTTACTGAGAGCGACACTTCTTACGGGAGCTCAAGCGTTGTAATGGGACTTCATCATCATCCAAAGATCTCATAGAGATCTTAAAACAAGAGTTAAAGTATCAATCAACAGCAGCCATGTTGCAATATGAACAAAATGTTTTCATTATATTTTGAGGGTTACCGTAGCTCAAAAAAAAATATTCTTAATGAATTATCATATTTGATTTTCCATTCTGACCAAAACGTCATATTCATCTTGTTTTCTCTTATTTGCTTATGATATTAGTTGTATAAAAAATGGATTTGTATAACTTAGTATACAGCTACTATATCAGAGAAGAATGAGGGGGGACATTCTTTTTTGTGTTATATCATTATTTAAAATTTGTGAGAGCAGTATATTAACACAACACAAGTAAAATGGCATCTTTAAAAATCAGTTGTTTTTGTCAGTTTTTAATGACAAATATATTGGAAAATTTCAGAAAATCTTAATAATGAAAAAGCGTGATATTTTGTACACCTCTAGATCCAATTTTTGTCATAAAAGCACGATAATGACAGTAATTGGAAAAAAAATATGGTATGAATGATCGCATTTTGTGAATTGTATAAAAACATACTTTCGTGATTTTTGCACCTAAAAAAATATTAATAGTAACCCTTTTTCTTATTATAATTAATAACAAAATATTTTAAATATTCATAATTTTGGAAGCGCGTTGTTATTTTTCGAAGCAAAATGTTTAAATTAGTAGATGCAATTTTAATTGCACCAAGAATTTAGCCTACATATGCCATGATTTTACAAATATAATACGTCAATTAACTTGTGAGATAAATACTCGCACCAAAAAACACATTATTTTTTGACATGAGAGAATCACGAACACACATAAAAACTATTCGCCTAGCTTCTTCCAAAAAAGAAATTAAAAATGCGAAAGATATATGTTTTTTTAAGTTTACACACACTCGTTCTCTTTTTAACAACTTCTGTAGGAAGAGACGCACTCCCATAGGAAGAGTTCAGAGAGCTTTACTAGATTTACAAAGCGGCGTCTTTAATCGCATAAGAAGAATAAAACTCTTGTTATAGGATCAAGAGGCCCCCATAACTAGGCCATTTAAGGCTTTTAACAATCTTATAAGAATCTAGAAGAACTCCTCAAGAGTGCATTTAGCTCCCTAAAATAAGTCTCGTAGCGCTCTCGGAGCGTCTTATGAGAGGAAAAATGTTACTTGGGTACTGTCCCGATTCGATTCTTATGTGTATCTAAACATCTTTGCCGGCGAAGGTAGAGTGACATAAAAACGTAGACTTTTCTCTGTGCGACGTCACAATGTACCACGTTGCGTAGCGACTATTCTCGGAAATGATTTGACATTTTGACACCTTCCAAATTAATAGTTTTCTAATGGACCTAGAGAGCTGGGCGTGACATTAGGTAAATGACAATAAATCGATTGGCGCACTTCGTTTCTCGATCCTGTGTACCTAAAATTTTGGCATATTTTGAAACCTGTCAAACTAAGACAATTTTGTTATTTCAGTTTCGATGAAATTCAATCACCGAATTTAACAAATACTGTACCGATTTTGATCGAATCCAATCTAACCCATATTTCTTTTCGCCGATTAAATAATATATAAAGGGTCCGCCATCTAACGTTTTTTTTCAACTAGTGCTTATTTTGTGAATGGTAACACTTAGCTCATGTCTGATTTGACAGATAATTAGTTTTATCCTTTCGCTGAACGAATAAGCTTGTGTATACGCTTCGCTAAGTGGGCCTGCGATCGACTTAGAGAAGATGCCGATTTTGCCAAAAAAAATCATCTTTTCAGATGAAGCTCATTTTGATCTTGGCGGGTAGTAAACAAGCAAAATTGTCGCATTTGGGGCACAGAAAACCCGCACGCATACATTGAAAAGCCGATACACCCAAAACGAGTCACTGTTTGGTGCGGATTTTGGTCCAGAGGCATAATTGGGCCATTTTTCGAAAATGAGCCAGGCCGTTACAGTCAATGGCGATCGTTATCGGGCCATGTTGAACGAATTTTTCTTCACAAAAATTGAAGAGGAGGATATTGGCAACATTTGGTTTCAACAGGATGGCGCTAATTGCCACACAGCTGAAGCTACACTCGATGTTTTGCGACATTTAAAAAAAAAAAAAAAGAAAGTTATTTGGCGAACCCTTTATTTTATTAATAAATCAATAAAGATTGATATCGAAAATCGATATTTTCATTGAAATTATTGATTTTGGTATGGAAAATCGAGATTCATCAAAATGATTGAGATTGGGATCGATTGAAATGAAAATTTATGATTTCCATCATCAATACTTTTCGATGATCGGATACAAAAAATCTAATCATCCTGATTAATGCAGCGCTATCACTTAAGTATCGGTATTAATCCAGAAGCTATTTTTTTTGACGTTTTGAACCCTCCAAGCCCGAGTTTCTCTTCTTCTTTAGTAAAAACATTTTGAAGGCCTAAAACATGAAAATACATATTTTTAAATATAGGTTATGGCAACTACCCACAGTGGGATAAGGGTTAATGCGTTATACTGTCACGCCTTTTCCAAACAATTTCATTTAAAAACAGAAAGAATTTTTTAGCGGTAGTGACTTTTTGCAATAATTTTCTCCAAAAGTATCTTATTCCATGATAAATTCCTCTGATAAAAAAAAAAAAAATACAAATAATTTGTATTAAATGATTTTGGTAAGGACTTACCTTAGATAATTTGCTTTAAGATTCACGAAATATGTAGTGTTGATTTTGGTGGATTATCCTTGTTCGATAATTCTTCTTCATAAAATTAATCCTTTTTGCGTACAATAGTTTTAATTGATATTAGATTATTTTGGTTTACAATTTTATTTCTTTTAGGCACAGGTACTCACGCTCAATATTTTTTTATTTGCTCACTCACTATAAAGATGAGATTCAAAAAGAATATATAGGATTTTATGAAAGATAACCCTCAAAAGCCAGCTAAATACAATGTAAAACTTTGTGTTTAATTAAATTTTATCAATTGCAACATTTTCAGATCCGGGGAAATATTAGGAAATTATTTAATTTCGTTGAAAATGAAAGAAAAATTCGTGATTAAAATTTTATTCGTAAACATAAACAAAATTCGTGTCTGTATCTAACTGCAATTCTATCAACATCAACACCGACACAACCTACCGCGCGGCGTTTACAAGCAAACTGACGTTTACACTATGGGAAATCATCATCCGAATGGAAACATAATGGAAAATGGAAGGCGAAGAAAAAAAGTCTTGTTGTTAGTTTGCACTGTATCTGGAACGGAAATAACTTAAAGGATTCGAAGAGAGTGGTGGTTTATAGAAAAAGTCAGTTCCTTTTCCTTTTTGATGAGTTGAAAATATAAGAGAAAATGTTTTGTTCTCTTTGGTAAATTGTTGGGGACTTTATAAGAGTAAGGATAAGGAGAAAAACACTTGGGAAATGTTTTTTTTTTTTTTTGGAACTTAAAGGGAGTGTTGCCGTGAGAGTGAGGCAGTAAAATTTGTTTTATTTCAAAACGCTCCATTCTTAGATTTTGAATCTTATTTTACTTGAGTTTATGTAAGTGGAAAAAGTTTAGCTAGCTGTTGCAGGATATATTGTATTTGACAAGGCAAAGTTAAGACAGCAAACGTTTATTAAAAACATGACTTTGTAGGTATTTATAATAATAAAATGTAGGTTAGAGATATTGGCTCAAAATATTTTGTCGCTTTTAAACATTTTGAGGCTCAATAACATTACGAAATTTTAGGTACTTGTCCAAGCTCAGTCTCCATACAAAAAAAAAATTAATAAATTTTTAATATACTAACATATATCTTGGAATGTTTTGAATGAAACGCAGAGCGAAGAGAAAAATAAATGTATCTTAAAGATTGAGAGACCGTGGCATAACAGCTATCAATCTATTATTAATTTGATAGCCTAATGCGAGAAACAGATTCGCACAGCAACTTCAACAGCAATTTTGACAACCACATCACTCTTTTTAGAGCTAGTGGTTTTAAATCAGATCGTTTATTTAATTAACGAAAAAAAGAAGGTGACCAAGAACAGATCCTTTTTTGGAAACACAGCCGTTGACAGAACTAGAAGTACCTTGATCTCTATTTATAAGATAGTTTCACAAAAGCTTAAGAGCGGTTTTGAATAAAGTAGATAATTTCATCAGCCTAAATTAATAATAAATAGTAGGTCTAGTGAGATGGTAAAAACAACGGATAATCCAAGAAGAATGTACTGTAACTCATATCTTAGTTTATTTTATTTTATTTTATTTCATCGTCTTTTCTTTTCTTTTCATTTCTTTCCTTTTTTTAATTTATATTATTTTATTTTATTTTATTTTATTTTATTTTTTTTTTATTTTATTTTATTTTATTTTATTTTATTTTATTTTATTTTATTTTATTTTATTTTATTTTTAAATCAAGTTTTCTCAGATGTTTTGGAAAAAATTAATTTCGAACAGAAATGGGAATATTTTTCAAAGTCAACAAAATAATAATAATGCATAAGTATAGTAAAAAATATTTTTTTGGATATTTAACTCACTATAAATTGTAAGACGACTTATTTATTTAACACTTGGTAGCGTAACGGTTTTTAACACTATTTTGAAGATTTAAAAAGATTTGATCGTATGACTAAAATTAACATCACTCACAATACAACTTCTAAAACTACTAAAAAAGAAAAATCTTATCTTTCCTGTGCTTCAATTAGTATGAAATAGCAATTTTCAAAAAGCAATTTTAAACTTTTCCACAAGTCGTTATTAAGAATACCTCTCCCTCTTTAGTTATAAATATTTTTTTTTTCATTAACGGCTAAACCAATCAAATTAAATTTTATTTATGTACAAATATGTTTATCTAAATTTTCAAAAATCAGTTTTGAGTTTTTAATTTTTGACGTTGAATATGGAGAAACCCCAAAAAGATGAGTGGATTTTATTAAAACTTTTCCTTTACTATATTTTCAGGCTTTTAAGGAAGAACAAACTTTGTAAATTCCTCTGAAACTATATTCTGTCACCGAAAAATTTTGTATATAAAGGGTGTTTTTTTTAGACGTGTGGTTTTCAAGAAGAAATAAAACCCATATAAATTAGTGTTACGGCCAAGAATTTAGCTTTATTATAAAGATAAAGATTTGCCATTATTTTTTAAAAATGATTTTAAGCAAGTCACCGCCGCGGTTAGCTCGAATAAATTCCAGCCCATTTTCGACCACATTTTGCAGCAATTGGGGCCGTATGTCAGCAATAACGCGCCAAATATTCTCTTTCAAGGCGTCAATAGTTTCGGGCTTATCTGCGTAGACAAACGACTTCACATAACCCCACAAAAATAGTCCAGCGGTGTTAAATCGCACGATCTTGGAGGCCACGCCACAGGCCCACGACGCGAGATAATGCGCTCAGCGCTCACCAAAATTTCCTTCAATAAATTGATTGTTTCGTTGACTGTATGGCATGTAGCGCCATCTTGTTGGAACCAAATGTCGTCCACATCAACATCCTCCAATTAAGGTACGAAAAAGTCATTAATCATGGCTTTATAGCGTTCCCCATTAAATGTAACATTATGGCCAGCTTCAGTTTTGAAGAAATATGGACCAATGATTCCCTCTGCCCATAGAGCAGTCACCAAACAGTGACTTTTTGAGGATATAACGGCGTGGCGTCTCAACAATGACTTGTGGATTATGATCACTCCAAATACGACAATTTTTTTTATTAACGTACCCATTCAACCAAAAATGGGCTTCATCGCTAAACACAATTTTCTGGTGAAAATCGGGATCGGTGGCCATCTCGTTTTGGGCCCGATTGGGCACGATTTGCAAACGTTGTTCAGGAGTTAATCTATTTAATATGAAATGGCAAACCAAACTGAGCATAAATCAAATGACAGCTGTCAAAAAGACCAACTCCAAAAAAGTATTGCCAGGATGATTTTATTGATACCACCATTATAGTTATCCATTTGTCATATTCATTGTTTGTTTCAAAATGCACGTTGTGTGATAGCTATAATTCAAAAAAGTAAATGGTTTTACATATACTGCCTTTCCTACATCCATTTATAGGATACGAGTAAATTGTAGTCATTGATTTTAATTGAATCAACTTATATATTTTTTTTTTTTACATAATATGGCAAAAACAATTTCAATAATATCAACTTGTCGCAACTTCTACGTTAAACTTTGGTCAGCAGCCACTCAAAGTATGGGTACGTGTTTGGTTTTCATTAATTTTGTTCTCAGCTATATCTAATTCTACTTAATAACTTAGAAGATGACTTCAAGCTGGGGAGTTAAGATAAATTGGACTTTAAGGAGTCTCTAATTAAAACCATTATCCATCTGTACGTTTTTCTTATTCAATCAAGTTCTAAGAGAAAGATACTTATCGAAGTCGTTAAAAGTTTACCAACACTATAAACCAATTTCGTACATTTGATTGGAATTGCAATTTCAGTAGTAATTCCATTGAAATAATAACAATTTGATAATTTTAAAATTGAACATGGGATCCAAAATAATAAATAAATAACTACCTTTCATTGGTTCCTATTATAAGTTAGTTAGTAGACAAACAAACAAATTTCTGTACGTTAATTAAATGAAAGAGAATTTATCAAAACCAATTAATTTTGTTTTTTTTCAATATTCATTAAAATAATAATGACACTAATGAATTTCATTTTAAAAAAGATTTAAATCAGGTAAAGCTTCAATTATGAAGTCGCAGTAATTTAATAATACTTCTAATTTATCGTTTTCTATTAAACTATTTATTGCTTACATTATACCCATAAATAATAAAAGTTGGATAATTATCACTGTTGAGTACAATTTTATTTTATTTATTCCAAATAATAAGGGATAAAATAATAGATTGGATTAAATATGTAATTGAATTAAAAAGGAAATCAAACGTTTGAGAGGATTATTTAATTTTAATATTTTCAGAAATGACTATCATTTCACATGCGATATTATATTAAATATATTTATGAAAATTACCCTCACCACTTTGGTATCAGTAGATAGATAGTTTTCAACAAGTGTGCGGTAGGACAGAATATAACTCATGGTAAAAACCGGATGCACTTGAACAATCTTGGCTCTCATTAATGTTGTTATAAATAATTCCTAAAAGTAAAAGAACCAGAACCTTTGTAACTTAAAATATTAAATGATTCATATGCGCCTGTTGGCAGGAATTTAAGCGATCTAATTTTTTTTGTCGAATTCTCTAACGTCACAAATTAGAGGCACTTAATCATGACAAAGTGATACCCACTCTTGGATGGTTTGTCAATTCCTCGCAAAAGGAACGCTGAAAAAAAATTGTTTCTGAAAGATGAAAAAGGTGGATATGGGATTCGACTTTCACCGTGAAAGTCCAAGGCACTTACTAAAGAAAGGCGCACTTAACAAAACAAAGCAAAAACAGGTGAATCAAGAAAAAAGTACGTATACGACCAAGTGTACCATCGTGTTGTTATTCGTTTTTTTTTTATATATAAAAAAAGTTAATACAAAAAAACACAAAATGTTCATAACAGGCAAACTTATTTCATAAATTGGTCAGTTATAATAATTTTGTATCATAATTGTTAAAGTTTTAAATTCCGCCAATATGAGTAAAGACTTTGAAAAAAAATAACTATCTGGTTTGCTGATCAATTCCTTCATTCGACTTGTTTCGTTAAGTTTAATATTCCATCATAAAACAGAACTGTACAAATCATGTGAGAAGAACAGCAAATAAAATAAGAACCTAAACTCACGGCCACATCAATAAAAATGTACGTTTTGCCACCTTGAATGTTGTTTTCGCCAGAATACAGAATTTATTTTTACCTAGAGCGTCGCCCGTTGTTGCTAAATTTGTGGTGAAAATTTTGTCAATAAACTTGAATCAACAATTTGGTCCACATTAAAACATCTTTGAGCCGCAAATTTTGTCTTGTGCGACTGATATCCATCGGAATTCTATAGTGTGCGTTGAATGTAACACACTGACGTATTTTTTTGCATCCACTCAAATATTTTCACCGAAGAGTGAAATTTTTTATTGACCTGGATGTGGCTTAAGATTTTTGTCTAAACCGTGTTCTTTTTTTTTGATTTTCGAAATTCCAATAACCCAGTAAAATTTAGACTTCCACTTAAAAAAACATTTAAACTTGAATTGTAGTACTTTAAAATTTTCTAAAAAGTGAAATTAAATTAGACCAGGGTAAAGATTTTATGAATGGAGTTTGAGAGGTCAAAATTCAGTTTTTTGTAGGTATGTATCTCGAAAATTATTTTTTTTTTTTCAAAAATATATTAACATTTCTAAACTGCGTGGAAAAACCGTAAAAAATGAAAAAACAGTTACACCAGCTCATTGTCTAGATGTAACCCAGTAAATAAATACTTTTAAATAATTCCATCTATTTGAAAGGCTTTGTTTTTATCATTTTGAGAATATTTTTCAACCACTGCTTTTGATTGTGTGGGGAAAATGAGGCAAAATTCAGCCTTTTGTAAATAGGTACCTAATTTCTTGAAAACTATAATTTTTTGTCGCATACATTTCAAGAAGAAAAAATATGCACGACTGGGTCGCACGAACTTGCTCTTATGCGCGATCACATTGTGGTTCTATAGTCTGAAATAAATTAGCTATAGGAGTATATATTTTATCCATTTGCCAAATCTTAGTTTAGTTTCAGGTGGTAAATATTATGTGAGTATACAAAAATTAACAATATAGCCTAGTGTTGCACATATGCAATATGCATAAAAAGAAATTATACTATTTAAACTGGTAAATTGTTTTAAATCAAAAAATTAGAAAGAAGTTGATTAAAATACTTTGAATCCGTTTTAACCCAACGCGATGTACAACATCTGATTTCTTTTATAAATCTTTATTTATGAGAAAAAAATTTTGAAAATCGTAGGAGCGGTTTTAAAAATAATTAATTTTTTATATATAAAATTTCGTTAACATTTTTGAGAAAAATAATTGGTACGCCAATTTAAAGCATTTATTAATGTTGCGTTAAAAATTGAACTTCACAAAAAAATCTGCTACCGGTTTTCGAAATATCGAATTTTCAAAAAATAATTTTGATTTTATTTTAAAAATCCAAAAATCATTTTTTAGAAAATTTTGATACGCACTTTTATTTACATTTGTTACAAGCTTCTGTATAAAAAATCTAATTTTATTCGCTTGATCATATGTTGAGATAGTCGAAAATCAAAGAAAACGTTCTATGAGAGGTACTGTTAATAAACGTAAAATATAAACTTTAAAAATTTTAAATGATAGATCGTACTAATTTTAACACACAAAAAAACTTTTATGAAAATCGTAGGAGTCGTTTTTGAGAAACAAAATATTTTTCTTAACGGTTTTTTAACATTTGTATGGCAGGTACCGTTAGTTTTGGGTATTAGAATATTTTCTGTCAAAAATCTTCTAGATAAAGTTAAAAAACTGCTATTTACCAAGTTTAATAAAAATCGACCAAGTCGTTTTTGAAATATTGAGTTTTCAAAAAAAAATATTAAAACTTTTTTTAAAAATCTAAAAAATTTTTTTTGAAAATTTTGGTACACAATATTATTTAGAATGTGTCAATACTTCTTCATAAAAAAATTGATCAGAATCAGTTTAACAGTTTTCGAGAAAAGCGAAAATCAAAAAAATGGTTCTTTGGGAGGTACCATTAATAACCATTTTTCGGAACCATTTTTTTATTAAACGGCAACTTATAACTATTTAAATTTATTGAGTTCTTAAAAACAAATTCGGTAGCGCTGGATTTGAGAAAAATAAGTTTTTCCTTTTTGGCCAAGAAATTTTGTAGGACAGCTACTTTTAATTTTGGTCCTAAAAAAAGAGAAAAAACGGGTGGGGGAATGTCCAAAAAACGCTAGGTACCAAGTTTAAAAAAAATCGACCCATCCGTTTAGGCTGTAGTCGAACCGACATACAGACAGACAGACAGACAGACGGACGTTTTTGCGAGACCCACTTTTTTTGACTTCTCTATCATCGTAATGTAAAGTTTGATCAAAATCTCGAGTTCGATTTTTTGTACGAATCCATAACTTCCCATATAGTACCTATATCGCAAGTAAAAATGTTAACTCTTTTTTTCTACAAGATATTGTGATAGATATTCATAAAAAAATCATGCAGCAAACGTTAGAATACCATCACCACGGTGTAAGAATACTAGGTATAGGCTTGAGCACGCTTTTCTCAAAATCTATAATGTCCATGAAAAATGGACAACATTTTAAAAGATACGAATTTTTGACATGACATTTCTTCCAAAAAAACTGAACTTTTCCAAAACGAAATTGTAATTTTAGTAACACACGTTTAGGCTAAAGCTTTTGAACAGTATAGATGCATAGTCCCACAGCCACGCACAGTGGTTTCTCCCATATGGCAAAAGGTTAAAAATTCCCATTTTGTATCTATTAACGGTGTGACATTATTACAATGACAGTCAAATAACTTTTGCCAACACTATCGCAATCTACCAAAAGCAAGTCAATCAAAACGAAGCCTCTTATACTTTTAATTATCTAATTCAGCATGCTTATTGTTAATTTATATCTATATCTACTGACAATCAACGGCAAATCTTAAGTTAGGTATATGAATACAAAATTGTTTACAACTACATATTTTCAAAGCTTTTGTTCTCATATTTTTTTTTTATAAAAAAGTAAATTTGAATTAGAGTGAAATTTAAAAAAAAAAAAAACTTTTAAATGACCCCTTTTAAATTTGCATTCATAAAAGTCTCTTGTGTTAGTATTTCCACTGATAGTTAAACGATTATGAATAGCGAAGCAAAAAAACAATCTTGTCTTATAATTTTTGAAATGTCACTGACAAAGTTGGAAACTTTTATTTTAGGATGAGGAAATATAATATAAAATTATGTTTATATTCACCAATATAAATTTTCCATTGAAAAAAATGTCATGGCTTATAAAAGTATGACGCTTTGAAGTTTTAAAGTTTTATTTTTTTCTTTGGAGAAAAGTTTTTAAACAGGAAGGAAGCGAAGTTTCTGAAGTTTTACTAAGAGATTCCGGAAACCTATAGCTACTTTGGTTCAAAAATATTTTTGTTTTTTAAGATAAAGATTAATGGAATATTAGGTTGCTGATGATATGTGTTTTCTAAAGCGCGCCGTAGCGGCAGTCTCACATATAACGGGTGATTTTTAAGCTGGTTTGGTTTTGGCAACACTGGTTTTGACAGCTGACGTGTGTTTAGTACCTTGTGTCACTGTAAAACACCTTCAGTTTGGTTTGCAATTTAACCATGGATCGTCTTACAAATGAACAACGCTTGCAAATTATTGAATTTTACTATCAAAATTCGTGCTCGGTTCAAAATGTTCATCGCGCGCTGCTTCCATTTTATGATCGGCATTCTCGACCTTCTGAGCAGTCTATTCGGAAGATTGTGACCAAATTTCGCACCAAATTTACTTTGTTGGACATTAAACCACCAACACGTTTACGTACTGTGCGTAGTGAAGAAAATATTGCGGCCGTATCAGCTAGTGTGACAGAAGACCGCGAAATGTCGATTCGGCGCCGTTCCCAGCAGTTAGGCCTTTGTTACAGCACTACGTGGAAAATTTTGCGGAAGGATTTGGGAGTAAAGCCTTCTAAGATACAGCTGGTGCAAGAACTAAAGCCAGCCGACCTACCACAACGCCGAATTTTTGGTGAATGGGCTCTTGGAAAGCTGGCCGAGGATCCGCTTTTTTATCGAAAAATTGTGTTCAGCGATGAGGCTCATTTTTGGTTGAATGGGTACGTAAATAAGCAAAATTGCCGCATTTGGAGTGAAGATCAGCCAGAAGCATTGCAACAGCTACCAATGCATCCCGAAAAAGCCACTGTTTGGTGCGGTTTATGGGCCGGCGGCATTATTGGGCCTATTTCTTCAAAGATGATGCGAATCGCAGCGTTACTGTCAATGGTGAACGCTACCGAGCGATGATAACAAACTTTTTTTTGCCCGAAATGGAAGTTCTTGACTTGCATGATATGTGGTTTCAACAAGACGGTGCCACATGCCACACAGCACGCGAAACAATGGCGCAATTGCGAGGCGAGTTTGGTGAACAGTTAATTTCACGTTTCGGGCCGGTCAATTGGCAGCCTAGATCGTGCGATTTGACACCATTAGATTATTTTTTGTGGGGGTATGTCAAGGCTAATGTCTATAGGGACAAGCCCGCTTCGATTGACGCACTGGAAGCCAACATCCATGCATTCATTCGTGAGATACCGGCCGATATGTGTGAAAGAGTATGCCAAAATTGGACTCAGCGGATGGGCTACCTGAGACGCAGCCGCGGTCAACATTTGCATGAAATTATCTTTAAACATTAAAGGTTCAAAGGTTCAAACTATCGATTCAAATAAATATTTCATTCATTTTTTAGAATTTTTTGTGTTTTTTTTTTAAAAAAAGTTCTAAGCCTCTTAAAAAATCACCCGTTACTTACAAAATACTGAAATCGATTTTTGAAGTTGAGGTAAAAACTTGTTGTATGGAAGTTATATAGATACTAGATAGATTTGAAAGCAAGAAAATGCCATTGGGACTATAAGAAATTTTTACAATCGAAACTGTCCCAACTTTCAAATATTAAAAACTTAGCTTTAAATAAAATTAAAAATAAATTGTGTGTAAGAAATATTTAATTAATGGAATTTACACAGTACACAGTAAAAAGAAGAAAGATTTTCTAAGAGGGTCTTTGTATGATAAATAAGTGTAAAGGGTGTTTTTTTTAGGTCTAGAAATTTAAGTTGGCAACACTATTTTAATTGCCGGCCATTTTGCCAGTTGTCAAGTAATTTGTTTTTAATTTGGTTTGGCATTTTAACATGATTAGACTGAAGCCTGAACAACGCTTCCAAATTGTGCCTAAATGGGTCCAGAACAAGGTTGCCGTTGAGCCCTATTTTCATAAGTGAATTTTGTTTAGCGATGAAGCTTTCTTATGGTTGAATGGATACGTCAATAAACAAAAATGCCGTATTTGGAGTGATGATAATCCTCAAATGTATTGTTGCAAAAATTCCAGGATTCCTGAAATAAAATCCGATTAAATAAAAGAAAAACACCAGAATAACCTCTTTGCTCGAGCAGCACCAAAACAAGAAAGACACGAGGAACGTGCAACTTTATTGAACTTTAAAGGTTATCAACATTTGACAGTTGATTTTTATCGCTGTCATCTTTGACATTTTTACTTGATGGGATGCGTTCCTTGGTGCAACAGTATGTTGAGACACCGTTAAAACCACAAAAACTGACTGTTTGGTGTGCTTAATAATTTGGTGGAATAATTGTTCCGTACTACTTTAAAAACGATGCTGGCCAGAACGTTACAGTCAATGGTGACCGCTATAGAGACATGATTACTAGGTTTTTCGTTCATCAATTGAACAACCATGATGTGCAGGAGCTGTGGTTTCAACAAGACGGCGCAACATGTCACACAGCTCGTGCCACAATTGGTTTATTGAAGGAAACTTTTGGTAACCGCATAGTTTCACGTTACGGACCCTTGAATTATTGGCCTCCAAGATCATCCGATTTAACAATGCTTGACTATTTTTTGTGGAGATATGTGAAGTCTCTAGTCTACGCCAATAAGCCCAAAACGATTGACCATTTGGAGGACAAATTTCGGCACGTTATTGCCGATATACGCGGCCACAAATGTTGGAAAAAGTCATCGAAAATTGGACCCCCAGATCAGATTACGTCTGAACCAGCCGTGGCAGTCATATGCCAGAAATTATATTTAAATTATAATTCCAGAAAATTATCTCTCGAAAAAATTAAATTTCACGTCAATTTAAAAAAAACATCTCTGTTTTATTCCATTTCAAAGTTAGATACCTCTTAACTAACACGATGTTCTCTTGTTTCAAAAATCTATATAGACTGCAAAACAAAATAATTCTTTACCCCTCCCCATTTAGAAAATAGCAAAATTTGAGTACAATCTTTTAATTAATATGGTGGAATCCTTGCAAAGGTTTGATGTTGATGATCGAAAAATCAGATTTAAGCTTCCTATAAAGTGATTTAACGAATATCAAATTTTAGTTTCCCATAGGCATATGGATTTAATAAATGCACTATAATGATATCAAAATAAATAAATTATAGGTCCTATATTATTATATTTATTAAGAACTTCACGAACAGAGCAGTTTCCCTACAGAGCAAGTTAAAGTAAAATATAACTTTGATTGAGGATAAATTTGCAACATTCCTTTGACAACAGTTGGGCAATTTAAGTCGGCAGTAAAATCGATTCTTCATTGGATTTCGCAAGTTAAAACCAATTTACCTACTTTATTTGAATGACCCACACACATCGACAATTAAACCATCGGAGGATGTAAAAAATACCTGAAATTTAAATATTTACGTTTTTGTTTATGGCAAAATTCATTTAAACTGCCTGTACCATGTAATTTATAAGCGACTTTGGTAATTCATCTCATTAATTAAATCATTATTTTAATTCGCTTTACGGTAGAATCTATGAGCTGCTGAGTGTGAATTAACATTGATAATCCCATCGAAAATTAGTCAAAACTCATTTAAATTAATTTGAAATGCTTTTAAGCTTTGAATTTTCCAGTTTGCATTTAACTGGCTATAGCTACCAACTAAGTTTTCAAATGACATATGAGTATTTAAAATGATAAGGTCATACATTCAGTTTGATTAATTTCTTTTTATTAGCTAAAGTTGCAGTGGATTTGGTTTGAAATCACAATATTATTGACCAAAATTTTAGTTTTCATTGTAGAGTACCTACGTATTGAATTATTCAGTTGTAGATATTATTTTCATTTATTTATTTTATAAAAATATGTATTTATGTACATATATTAGGTTTTTATGAAGGATGTGTTTACTTTAAACGCAGTTATATCTGTCAAATCAATAGTCAGAGTGCAAACTGTCATCTTTATTCAGTAGTTTTTGGGATTTTATAATAATGACGTATTAAAAACGCTATATACCAAATTTTAGAATTGTATATATGGTTTCAAAGTATGGTTTTGTGCGTCAAACTTAGAGGTTGTTTATTAAAAGTTGTGCCGAGCAACGAGATTCATTTAATGTTCAATAGGTATGTCAATAAACAAAACTGTTGCATTTCATTTGAAGCAATGATTATGCACATGAGATTATGGAAAATCCACACAATGGGGCAAAATGACCCAATAGCTGGCGACAATTAAAATAAATAAATTGTAGGTAGTCAATACAAACACTACGATGATGGAGATTCAACGAAAAAGTGGGTTACGTCATGCCTTCCATCGTTCTGTGAGGAAATAGGCATTCCACGTTCTTTGAAAAAAAAAATTAAAGATATTATACAGTAGCCCCGATAATATGAATTATACCGATAATGTGAATTTTTATAAAATTTTCACCGCCAAAACTCTTCACTGTCACCTCTTTAATGTGAACTTCGGATATGTTTCCACTCTAAAATGTGAATTTCTCTATTTTTGGGTTACTTACCTACATCTTTTCAATTGTTGAACACATTTTGAAAAAGTTTTGTAACTTGGTGACTTAAAATAGTTGAAACAATATTGCATTTAAAAAAAAAAAAAAACAATAATAAAGTACACATTGGAGATTGGAAGCCAGAATTATTTGTGTTACTGGTGACATACAACTACGACCACAAGTGCTTGAAAAATTGGTTGAAAACTTTAACATTGATCAGCCATATGCCCGAAATTCTGTTCAAAAAACTAAAAAAAATTGCCAAATGTATTCTCTCGATTTCGATTTAACACAAATAAATGGCTATTTAATTAAATTTCATGTTTGTATTTTGTTCAAAATTTAAGTTAGTAGTGGATGTTTGTCTGAGAAGGAATAAAAAATGCATTGTAAGCAAAAAGAACAAATTTGTATGTATGTACATTGTACGTACGCCTAGTGATGTAAGTATATTTTTCACACAATCATCAAATTGGTTTCAGTTCCCTTAGCAAACTCAAACCCACAAACTCAAATGCACACCGAAATTGATTTTAAGTCGAACAGCTATATAGCACAGTTATGACAAGACTTCATTATTGTTGAGATTTGAAAATGTGTGTAGCTTTTTGCACAAGAACCAGAAACTACTTTGTCAATAGTTTGGAGCAAAATTGTGTTTCTCCTCCTCAACCTCTATTTCCTGTTAAACTTCCAGCACAGAAATAAAATCAAATATCGAAATGTCATAGTTCGAAATGATGTTAAAAGTTTTGAGTTTAGACTGGCGAAATTAATTTGAATACCAAGGAAAGAAACCTATGCCTATACTCGTGTATCCGTAGTATATCAGCTCGTTTATGTGTGATGTCAAGCGGGCTTAACGATTTTATGGATTTATTTCTTATAAAAAGGTCACAAAAGTTTCAGAATGATTTTTTAAATTTAGTGTGGACAGTGATTACTCATTGTGTATGAGTCACTTTGTATGAGAAAATCATTCATAGAAAAGTCTTTTTTGGCCCTGGAACATCAAGGCCGTCAACAAGAGGGAACACCATTTCAACAGCTGGTATTAACAATTTTGAAAGAATTTTAGTTAATAACTTTTTCAAAAAATAGTAGATGAACCCAATTAAGAGTTATCATATGTGATAAGTCAAACCACAGTTATATGTAAACATCTCCGTTAAACTTAAAATTTTAATTCTTACGACATACAAAATTCAATAGATTATGTCACCTACATAATATATGATTTTCAGATTTCTACAATCACATTCTGATGATATAAGGGAAATATGTATGTTTTTTTTTTAATACAAAAAACGTTGTGATCAAGCATCCAAATAAAAATTTCTGAACCATATTTAAATTTCCGGTGGTATAAAATTTATATCAATCCAGATTTAGTCCTTATTAATAGAGAATAATTTCTTTCGGATTTTTAACTTTTAAATAATTTTATCTCGCTTTGTAGATTTTTGAGATTTTTTTGTAAATATATTTCTTTCTTAAGTTTAAAATATCTTATGATTAAAAGAATAATCAATACTCCATAACAATCTATAATATTGAAGATCTTGAATGAAACAACAACCACATGAGTGAGTTATCACAAAGTCATTATAGGGTGGAGTTATAGGAATTTCACGGCTGCCAGGCCAATCATAAGACTTGATTTGAAACCAGCGGGAGGCATTCCATCGGATTTATTTAATTAATCCCAATTTACGAAAATAATTAATTTTGTATTTACGACATTTATATGTACAATCTTAATCATTTATATGTACAATCATAATAAACGACATTTATATGTACAATTTTAATAAAAAAAAACTTGGCACGCCAATTTTAAGTATTCATTAAAGTGGAGTTAAAAATTGAATTACAAAAAAAATACTCTACTCGTTTTTGAAATAACGAATTTTCAAAAAATTATTTTGAATTTGTTTTTACATAGGTATAAAAATGTTTTAAGAAATTAAATTTTAATCGCTAAATAGGATAACCGAAAATCAAAACAATCGCTATATATAAGAGGTACCTTATGTTAATCATAGTAAAATGTAATTTTTAATAATTTTAAATGGTAGATCGTACTTGTTTTGACACACAGATAAATGTTTATCAAAATAGGAGTCGTTGTTGAGCAAAATACGATTTCGCTTAACGGTTTTTAAAGACTTGTATGGGAGGGAGGGAAATAAAAGCTATAAGCGATTGTCACCATTTACAAGAAGATTTACATAAACTATAGCATTATGGTGTGTAACAAATCTTCTTTTTTTAAATGTTTCCGAAGTCAAAGTTTTAAATGTTCAAACAAAAATGACTGTTTAATTTTTGATTATAAAGGGTGTTTTTTTAAGACGTGTGGTTTTCAATCTGGCAATACTTTTTTCTGAGTTAGTGTTTTTTACAGCTGTCACTTGATTTTTGCTTAATTTGGTTTGACATTTCATAATAAATAGACTTATTTCTGAGCAACGTTTGCAAATTGCGCAAATTTATTTAAAAAAATAATTGTTTGGTTCGCGCGACGCATTGCGTGACGCGTCCAATATTCGGTCGACATAATCGCAAAATCGCATTAATTCGAGCAATCATGGATCGGTTTCGCACTACGTTTACTCAAGTCGTTAACGCGTATCCTCAAAGACGCCGTACAGTGCTCACCGAACACGCTATTGCTGCTGTGGAGCAGAGTTTCGAAGAAGACCCGAATGAGTCCATCGGCCATAGCGCGCAACAATTGGAGCTGTCGAAAATTGGGCCTCTCGACTGGAATTTAACCGAGACAGCCGCGGCGGCCACTTGCCCGAAATCATTTTTAAAACATAATGGCAAACCATTATCTTTATAATAAAGCTAAATTCTTGGTCATAACATTAAATTATATGCGTTTTCTTTCTTCTTGAAAACCACAAGTCTAAAAAAGCACCCTTGTATTCACACTGGCATAGCCCTCGTCATAATAATTTATCACATAGCAGCTACCTATACAGCCTACACATACTTTGTGAAACATCTCAATTTATTTCAAAACTACCCATTTCCGTCGGTTAACTCTCCGGAATAAGATAAATATGCTTTTGTGAGAGAGAAGTTAACTTTGATGACTGACATTCGAATACTAAATGAGATTTCCCAAAAATAAAGCCTAATGTTGATTTTGTGCCCTTTGAACGTGCAATAACGTTATTAGGAGCCATAAATCACTGTTGGGTTTTTTATTTGTAGTTATTGGATTTGACCCTTTTTTGTATTTACATTGTCAACACTTGCTTACCTTATATGCTCGATTAAATTGTTCCAAATACGTTGAGTCCTTTTTTAAACTTAATTCTAAAATATAAATAAAACTATTGATCACTGCTACTCCCTTCCACCAACTACCTATACCTACATACCTTATGTTATTTGGATTAATCATTGAATATTTATGGGGTTTCATTATTTCATGGTTTAGAAGAATAATGTGAGTGGACCCTTTTCATAAAACTTTACTGACAAAGAACATTTTGTAGTTGAGGTTTTTAACTTTGTTGGCTTGAATAAATAGCTTTGCTGGTTGCTGGAGGTCGGGGTTAAAAAAAGTCATATATAATTCTGTTCATTTGATTCGATGGAGATGAATGTGTTAAAAAAATTATCATCGTCGGCTCGACAACCGGGGTCCGGTCCTGGCCTCCTTCAACAAGTCTCTCCACCCATCCCGGTCTCGAGCCGCCGCCATCCAGTTGCGCACCCCAAGGCTCCGGGCGTCCTGGTCTACGCCATCTCTCCAGCGCAAGCATGGTCTACCACGCTGTCGTCTACCATAGAATGTACCACAAAGAACTTTCCGAGCAGGTTCCTCTTCGCTCATGCGAGCTAGGTGCCCTGCCCACCGGAGTCTACCGAGCTTAATTTTTGTCACGATATCTGCTTCAAGGTAGATTGCGTACAATTCATGATTGTACCGTCTCCGGTGTTAAAAAAATAAACTCTGAAAATTTCATTAAAATAGTTTGATTCGTTTCCGAAAAAACTTGTAAATATGAAGAGTGGTAGAGGTAGTGGGCGGATCTAACTTAAAACTTTTTGAAAATTTTTTTCTTGCTCATCAAACCAAACTCTGAAGTTTTCATTCAAATTATTAGAGCTGTTTCCAAAAAACCAATAAATGATATGAATGGGCGTTCTAGTGGGTGGATTTTAATAAAACCAATTTCATAATTTTTGCTTGCCCACGGAAACAAACTCTTGACATTCCAACCAAATCGTTAGAGCCGTTTCAGAGAAACCAAGAAATCATAAAAGTGAGCGTGGCAGTGGGTGGATTTTCCTAAATAATACTTTTTATTTTTTTTCTCGTAAAGTAAACTCTGAAAATTTCCATTCAAGTCCTTAATCCTTTCCGAGAAACTAAGAAATAGTAAGAAAAGTAGGCGTGTTTGTGGGCGGATCTAAATTATGACATATTTTAATAAAAAAACCGAAATTTTTCATCCAAATCGTTAGGGCATTTTCCGAGAAACCAAGAAATGATAAAAAAAGGGCGTGACAGTGGGTGGATTTTAGATAAAACCAATATCACAATTATTTCTCTCCCACGGAAACAAAGTCTTAAAATTTCACACAAATCGTTGAAGCCGTTTCAGAGAAACCAACAAATGATAAAAGTGGGCGTGGCAGTGGGCGGATCTAGATAATGATATTTTTAATTTTATTTACTTGCTCATAAAAACAAGTTCTGAAAATTTCATCCAAATCGTTAGAGCTGTTTTCGAGAAACCAAGATATGATTAAAGTGGGCGTGGTTATGGGTGGATTGTACTAAAACTATTTTTTTTTATTTTTCTCTTGCACAAAGGAACAAACTCAGGGAATTTCATCCAAATCATCTGAGTCATCTCCAAGAAATAGAGGGATTTCAGAGAAATTATTAAATAAAAAAGTGGGCGTGGTGGTGGGCAAATTTGACAGACAAAATATTTTTCTCGTGCATTAGAGCAAACTGTGAAAATTTCATCAAAATCGTTAGAGCCGTTTTCCAGAAACCAAATATATGCATATATATAGGTAAATAGACAAGAATAGCTCGTTTAAAGTAATAAGATTAAGACTTTTTCTGCTGTAAAAAATGTGTATACAAAAATAATTTTAATATGTACGTTATGGACTTAACATATATTTATTTAAAAACTAATAAAAATCTATGAATTGGAATATATAGTTTTAATTCTTCGTTCAAAGATTTGTTCGTAATACTTGGAAGCCAACCCCCTCCCAAACAAAATCCTGGCCACGGCCCTGAGTTAGGGCCAGGTGGGCCAGAAAACTCAGAAGGAATAATTCAACTTCTTTGATTAAAAAGATAAGTGTGTTTATGTCTAGTGAAGTGGTTTAATCGTTGTGTTTGATAAAAGCCAGCTTAGGCAAATTTTGAACTTGAGAGGCCTTCGTTTTTCTTTCCATTCATACGGAACTTTTTCAACCCCCATTTTGTTTCTTTGTGTTTCGGAAATCTTTCCCAAAGTCACCTTCATTTAATTTTGCATTTTGCAGCACAGTTATGAGGTAAACTTTAAATATATAAAATTATTTTTCTTTGATTTCAATTTTGGTCTTTTGCCAAATATTTAAATTGTAAAATTTGTATTTTCGAAAAAAAATTAAAAAAAAACAAGGCTTCCCTAATAAAACTAATTGCTTTCCTTTTGGAAATTAAATTCTGTGTATAATTATTTGATTCAGGAAAGGAATTAAATTTGTTTCAGATTTTGGTAAGTTTTCACCAGTGGTAAAAAACTTCCTGTAGCCTATTGAAGTACGCCCCTGTACTTCCCATCGTTTTATTTAACATTATCAAAAATCTTTGCTTTTATTAATTAGCGCAGATTGGGCGCTCAATTAATAAAATTCACCTCCAATCCGAACCCACCCTTTGCTGAGTGAAACCAGTGATAGCACTTTTAATTGCTGATGCCATGTTGCAAAATTATCTTCGAACGCGACCAAATTGGTTTGACAGATTGTCGTTTCTCTTTTACTTCAATCAATCGAAATTTATCCAACGAAACGCACACAAGTCTTGTACATATTTGTTTAATTCGTTTTTTTTTTTTATTAATTTGTTTGTGGATACGAATATCCAAAGTCGCGGTTTTTATAGTTTCGATCTTCCTAATTCATATTATAAATCGGTGGAAATAAATTTGCAAAAAAAGTCCAGCTGCATCTTCTAAAGGGTCCGCCATCTATCGTTTTTTTTTCAACTAGTGCTTATTTCGTAAATGGTAACACTTAGCTCATGTCTGATTTGACAGATAATTAGTTTTATCCTTCCGTTGAACGAATATGGTTGTGTATACGCTTCGCTAAGTGGGCCTGCGATCGACTTAGAGAAGATGCCGATTTTGCCAAAAAAATCATCTTTTCAGATGAAGCTCATTTTGATCTTGGCGGGTAGTAAACAAGCAAAATTGTCGCATTTGGGACATAGAAAACCCGCCGATACACCCAAAACGAATCACTGTTTGGTGCGGATTTTGGTCCAGAGGCATAATTGGGCCATTTTTCGAAAAAGAGCAAGGAGTGGCCGTTACAGTCAATGGCGATCGTTATGGGGCCATGTTGAACGAATTTTTGTTCACAAAAATTGAAGAGGAGGATATTGGCAACATTTGGTTTCAACAGGACGGCGCGCGCTACGTCCCACACAGCCGAAGCTACACTCGATGTTTTGCTCCATTTTCAAATGATTTAATTTCTGACACTTTTTTTTCTATTCACGCATTTTAGTAATAACTTCACTAATTCATCAACATTTATTCCGTGTCTGAAGGCAATTATTATTAAAACAGCAACTACGGCTAGCAAACCTTAAAGCTAAAACTTTTTTAATGAAAGGCTGCGTTCAAAATGTTTTCTTTTCAATTAAACCTCCATTAATCTGACCTTATACTTCTTCTAAGCCTTTTCTGCAAAAATAAAAACTTTCGCGACATGCAATCGTAGACTTTTGTTTTGTTTTGTTTCGTTTCGTTTATTTGGTTTAACTTTTTCTAACGTTTTGATATAAAGTAATCCACATAATCCTCAACACAAAGTTTCCATCTGTGTTTCAAATGTCCAAAGGATCACAGTTGTTGGAATTATTTAATTTCTTCCACATTTTCACATGTGATTAATTATTATTTGGCATACTGTCCCTTATTTTAACATGTACGAATAGAATGGTGTATGTGCTACTCGACGGCACAATGCTTATCTTGTAAAACTTAGTTCTTTACTTTATGCAACCAAAATAAAGTGACATTAAGGACAAAATTGTGTGCAGTAATCCTTATTATAAAGTTGACACTTAAACGGACATTAGGGGAGGGGAAATATCATTTTCGCTACAAAGAAGGAGCTTTTTGACCAATAATGGTTCATATTCCACACAGCAATTTCAGGGATGACAATTAACTTTTTGACAAATCAAATAGAAAATGTAATGGGCTGTGGAATATGGTCATCGCATTCCTTGGGAAGGCAGCTTGCTTAGCCTGCTGGAGTGGGTATTTCTGCGTCTATAGTCTAGCCCTCACAAATAAATTCGTGCCAGAAACAGGTACACAAACAAAAATCTAAAATAACTTCAGCATTAAGCTAACTCTGAATTCACACTTTTATCAGGTCAGATTTTGTGAAGAATTTCGTAGTATTGGCTAAGCTATTTGGCATACCCTCATCCATTAGTGACGTATGTCACCTCCATGCAATGCTGTTGCAATTATTAAGAGAGAAGAATAAAGAGAAAATTGAATAAACAAATTTTAATGATAGAAATAAAGGGTGTCTTTTTTAGACGTGTGGTTTTCAAGAAGAAAGAAAACGCAAATTATTTGATGTTATGACCAAGAATTTAGCTTTATTATAAAGATAAGGGTTTGCCATTATGTTTTAAAAATGATTTCGGGCAAGTGGCCAACGCGGCTGGCTGGAATAAATTCCAGTCGAGAGGCCAATTTTCGACAGCTCCAATTTTCGCGTGCGATGGTGGATGGACTCATTCGGGTCTTCTTCGATACTCTGCTCCACAGCAGCAATAGCGTCTTCGGTGCGCACTGTACGGCGTCTTTGAGGATACGCGTTATCCACTATAGAGTAAACGTGGTGCGAAACCGAACAATTATTTTGGAAATAAATTTGCGCAATTTGCAAACGTTGCTCAGAAATAAGTCTATTTATTATGAAATGGCAAACCAAATTGAGCATAAATCAAGTGACAGCTGTCAAAAAACACTAACTCCGAAAAAAATATTGCCATATTGAAAACCACACATCTAAAAAAAAACAACCTTTAGTAGCCAGCTTGGCTAAATACGGCAAAAATAGGCAAAATAGATTAGATTATTAAAAACTCAGTGCTTCAAAACATTCGAAAACGTTTAGTCTTGTTGCAAAAAGTCGTAATATTGGAAAACGGATTCCAATATCACGATAACAAAATGAATTCGATTAATTAATAATTAGAATTATATATTAAATGAAACAAAACGAAAGCACGATCCCGGCGTGCAACACGACTTATGAATTTAATTAGAAATGAAATTCGAAATGTCAAAATGACAACAGGTTCGTTCGATGAACAAATCAGCAACCAACAACACATACAGTGCTGTCTCCTCAGTCTTAGGGGTGGGTTCGATTTGATATTCCTTTTTAATCCGATTCGATTAAAGAGGAATATCAGCCAAATATAAAAATGATATAAAATGAAATAAAATGAAATAATAAAACGAGAAGGTAAGTACAGGGGCGTACTTACTTTCGAAAGTGGGCGCCAGGAAACTTTTTAAAAGGTAGTTTGCCTTAACCAGTACCTGTAAAATAAACTCCAAAATTGCAAAATAAAATACTGAAATTAATTTCCTAATGGGAAATTGAAAGTTTTATTGATCTGTATGGGGTGTGTCTGGGAAACCGTGGCCGAAGCCTGGATTAAAACCCAGAATCTTTTCAAATACAAAAGAAAAGTGAAACAAAGGTTTTTCGAGATTGGCAGAAGGCAAATTCTCGAAATTAAAAGAAAATAACAACTCAAAAATCGCAAAGAACAATTTCTTTGTGTCACGAGAACACGAAGTAAGATCACAAAGGGGAAAGTTCCCGAAAACCACAACGGTACAAAGACGACTTGAACGGTCGCGAGTTCCGCAATTTCGGGAGAATAAAAGGACAACGGAACGAAAGCCTACGCGGGTAAAATTTTGCCACTTTTCTGGCCACAAAAACCAAACGAATAAGTTCACAAACTTCACTAATATTGGACAGAACCAAACAACCAAAATACTTAGCTTTGATGTGGAATCCTGTCTCCTCAGGTTTTCCAAAATTTGGAACTATAGCTCCACGACTCGCCTCTACAAAAAGTTTTCTTCTTCTTATACAAAAAAATAGCTCCTCTATTTTTTTTTTATTCTTATTCCCCGAACTGGGATTTTTGTACCACAATATTTTCTGCTAGAAAAACAAAATCGCTCAAATCGAAAATAATTTTTGGCTTAATCTTTTTTTTTCAACTACTCGCTTCTGTAACCTTTTTCAAAGTCGTCAAAAAAAATGGCGGACTTAGCTCGTCCATGCCGTCCATTCCATATATTGCTATCTCTTTCAGATCGCTTGTCCGTGTGTTATTCGGTCACAGTCTAACTGCAGCACTCCGCCAATTTGCTGGAGTGTGCGCTGTTGTCGAATCGAGCCACGCATGCGATCTCTTTCCAAAAGTAGCTCAATGGACAAGTTCAGTCCCCACCCGTCAATTTCCAAAGCAAAAAGGTAAGCGAAAAATTATTTGAAACCGCGAACAATGCCCCAACCCAAACCGGCCCAGACTACGAAGTTGGAAGAAAACATTTTGTCAGATGGGATCACCACCCTTTTCCAACTAAAATGAGGAGACAGGATTCACTGCCTTTCGCGAAAGTTAAATTAAGAAAAACCCGTAGACTTTCGCGCAGATTTTAAAAGGGAAAGGGAAACACATCGCGAAGTGATTTTACTTTTGTGTTCAAGACACTTTAGGCTGGGCATTAAGCCATACTAAATTTAGGGTGGTGTGAACAAGGTGTCACACATGTCGTTGAACATGGGTCAGATTCATCATGTTGTATCCTCTTGTGGACCATCTGTCGCACATTCGATGATTTCGTGAACAATCTGTCACACGATTAATTTGTCTCTGACAATCTGTCACCCACCAAATTGTTTTGTGGACCGCCCGTCACAAAACTTAAACTACAAAAACCTATTTGTGTTGCTTTTCCAAGATACCTTAAGAGTTGGACTCTGGCTGTTGGAAACCAGGTTTCAACTGCACTCTACCGGTATTTTGGAGCCGCAACGAAAAAGGAAGGCTAAAAATGGATTAAGGAAAAGAATAGGTTGGTGAAACTTGTTGTGGTAAATTTTACCGCAACAGTCTGATTTATGGCTATAGGAAAGGTAGGTTAAGAATCATTCCGCTTCCAGCCATATTGATTCAAATTTTTATTCTTGTAGAAAAATATTGCCTACATTATTTTATATTATTGGTACTCAATTAGACTTCCAAGTTGAATATACCCCCAGGCCTACAAAAGTATTCAATATTCTATATTATATTTCACAATAGAGAAAATTTCAAAATCACCTATACACTGCAAAACAAGGTATGTAGGTATACACGGATTATGAAGTTCAAGAAACATCGTAACTTTATTGTGCAGCTCATGAATTGAGTATATACTGTTGGACTACCGAAATGCATAGGAATCTTGAATGGAAACTTTATTTTTCCTTTAAATCCAACCAAAGACGACGACGACGATGATGTTTCATGCTGATGTTGAATGAACTTATGAATCTGGCAGCAAATTTTGTTATAAATTGATCAACTTTTTCTTGCGTAAAGTTTTTAACTCCTTAATTTCTGAAGTTGAACTTTAGAAGGAAGTTGTATTGAATTTCTAGCACCATTAATTTGTCCAATTTGACTCCTGCTCTTGGAGATTGATTTAAAATTCCATTTCACAGATATTTAAACAGAATTCAACAGAATTCAGTTAGTTACATTGAATTAAATAGTTTATTATAAGTATAATTTCTTAGTAAAGAATTCTAAAACACCTTATTCTAACCATAATATACTTAACAACTCATTTAAAACAATAATACGATCCGTGAGTTATCTACGGTGCTACATGAAACTGCTGTCATGTTTTTGTTTCTGCCATGAGAACTAGCAAAACCCTCTCAAGCAGACGTACTCTGTGTCTATATAATATAAATTTTCCGACTTTCACTCAAAGCTTAAAGTCATTGTTAAAATGAAATTCCAAACCTTCACGTTTCTTTGTCTATTCGCTCAATTGACTGTAATTTAGGTACTCCAAAATTGTCTGGCTGACAAAAGAAAACAAAAAATGACTGTCACTTGCAATATTATGCTAAGTTCTTTAATCCAAAACCAAATAAATAAATTTAATAATTAAACATCTACCCTACATAGGTATAGACAAATTAATTTCCCTTGAACACTTCTTGCCCCATTTACCTATATATTCAAACTCTTGCTCAATATGTCTATCTTTGCAAGGAAAACATTTTCAGAATCCCAGACATCTCGCCTGTCAAATAAAGTTTAAGTCTGCAACGTAGGACGTCAAGTACTTATGGAAATGACATACAATTCGAAGAAAATTGTAGCTGCCAACTATAATGTTAAATGGTATTTATGTACCTATAGAATCCAAATCGAAGGTCAAATGAGATGCCGACTTACATAATTAAATGTTGTACTTATAACAATGCAAAGGTCGTCCGTGGGATTTTTAGCTGGGTGAGATGCCCCCTCTTCAATGTCGATATAGATATTCGTCAACAGATGCCTCTATGTGACTTTGATTATTTATGTTGTCTCGAGAACGTTTGTCACCTAGCTTGTCTATGATGGTTGGTCACAATTTCTTGTATTGTATGAATGAAAAAAAAAATGTACCGTTACAAATTTAGGGTAAAAGGTAGCAATAATTGTAAAATGGATAAATTGTAAATACACTTTGTTCTGCGAAAAATAGTTGCCGTCAAAAAATTTCCTTAACATTAGACACATCATCTTTCAATGGGTTTTGAAATTTGTACGCTGATGTTAGTCATTCCCAAAAGTTATTAACTTTAAGAAAACATTGGGAAGATGTAAAATTAAGTAGAAAATTTTTTTATACATATTTCCTGTTGTTCTCTTGCATATTTTTATTGATTGCGTTTTCTACATAAACACAATAATAGGTTGAATGTAAACACTCAGGGGTAGTTGTAAATTTTTGTGTACAAAAACCACAGTTTTATTTTTATCCCATTTCACTCTATAAATAGCATTTCTTTAAAATATCCTTTCAAACACAAAATGAATTTTTGAAATCTGATTCCAATTTTAATTTTTACCCCCTTTCACCCTATAAATACCAATTTTTTGAGAAAAAAAAAATCCCTAAGGCCATCTACTCAAAATAACTTTTCAAACACAAAAAGAATTTCTTAAATCGTAGATTTTTTTTTATTTTTACCCCCTTTCACCCTAAAAATTGCAATTAAAAAAAAAATCTTTGAAGCCTTTTCCTAAGAATAAACCTATCTAACGCAGGCAGAGTTTTTTTTTATTCGGATACGTCTTTTTCAATTTACCCCATTTCACCCTACAAAGTACATTTTTTCCTTTATTTGTATAGTTATTCAGCTATTCGGGAAGAAGACAAATCCAACAAATTAAAGATCATTAAAATCGGTACAGCTGCTCTTGAGTTATAAGTGTTGTAACTAAACCGACTTCGTTTTACATAATTAAGATATTGTCATTTGAGTACTAAAGTTGTTTCCTTGTCTCAATTAAACTATTTCAAGTTTCAATATTTTCTTGAATTCATTAAGAAAAATGCAAATGCCAAGATACCAACACAAAATAAAAGCGAGCAAATATTTATAAACATTTAAACAAGGACATAATAAACTAATGGATATCTCTCCTTCAGGAGGCAGAAATTGATTTCCTCTTTTAATTTATGTACATAAATTCTAATCGAGTTTGTCCAAGAGAATTTGAGAGCTTTATTGCCAAGGAATAATTCAACTTAAGAAGGATAAATGGAATAGAATACATTTTGTTGCATTTATATAAAAATTAATTTGACAAATGAAAGTTTTGATTGTATTAAATATTTTTGATCTTATTTTAAAGATTTTATGTTATATCACTCATAAATTGAAGAACTTTTATTCATCAGTCTACGATATTTATAATAAAGCTTTAAAAGCCGTTTGCTTATAAAGGGTGTTTTTTTTAAACGTGTGGTTTTCAAGAAGAAATAAAACGCATATAATTAAATGTTATGGCCAAGAATTTAGCTTTATTATAATTATTTTAGGCAAGTGGCCACCGCTGCTGGCTCGAATAAATTCCAGCCGACAGGCCCAATTTTCGCCAGCTCCAATTGTTGCGCGCGATGGCGGATGGACTCATTCGGGTCTTCTTCGATACTCTGCTCCACAGCAATAGCGTCTTTGGGGTACACTGTACGGCGGGCGTCTCCGAGGATGCGCATTATCCACTATACTCTGTTCAACAAAAATTGTCAGTACAGGGAATATGGGACGTTTGCCTCTCAGTCTGGTTACAATGGCTTGCATAAATTTGTCAATCTTTAAAGCTCCCACAGGGTTTCCGTAGTTTAAATTATAAATGATACTTCACCTTTCAAATACTCACTTCATAAATTTGTTCTCAAAAGCTTCAAATCCCAAAGTTCCATAACAAAATACACAGAAAAGGCTCTTGAATACTCTTGCTTACAATTGGGAAAGGTAACTCTGTTTGGATGAGCATGAGCATAAACATCGTAGATGACGACGACGAGCGCACGATCGTTTATCACTTTATCAGTATCAACTATCCCTTCAGCAGCGGAATAAAACGGTCATGGTGGAATGCACGACTTTTTACGGAGGATTATTATTATTAACAACAATTCGCATATGTAAGTCAGTGGCTTGCTAATTTTTTCAGTGGATTTTTTCCCAATTCAGTGTCTTGAGCGTGCATCACACACCACTGCTTTGGAAAAAGCTCTCCCATAAGCCCTGTACTGACAATTGTTGACAGGGTATAGAGCAAACGTGGTGTGAAACCGATCCATGGTTGCTCGAATTTATGCGATTTTGCGTATGTCGACCGAATATTGGACGCAGTGCGCGAGGCGTGGCGCGAAGCGAACCATTATTTTGGTAGTAAATAATTTGCACTATTTGCAAACGTTGTTCAGGAGTAAATCTATTAATTATAGGATGGCAAACCAAACTGTGCATTTCAGCTGTCAAAGAGATCATCTCCGAAAAAAGTATTGCCAGATTGAAAACCACACGTCTTAAAAAAAACACCCTTTATGAAAAAGAATTATATTTTATTTAAGTTAAAACGTTAGGTTAGAAGGGGTGATGCTTCAGCAAGCCGCATCATCTCATTCGGATATCCGTAGATCCATTGGGTTCCCCGTGGTAAAGGGATAGTGTGAAGATGGGTAGGGAGGGGAGTGAGTGGGAATTTTTGGTATGTGGAGCCTGTGGATGAATTTAAGAATGCTTCCCAGTGACAAGGTTGAGATGTCGCTGTCGCACAGTTCATCGAAGAACTATTCTCCGAGGGTAATTTTCCTATTTCTGGTTAGGCTGGGGCATTCACAAAGGAAGTGATATGAGCTCTGTTCCGCCATTTCATCTTGACACCCTCTGCAAAAGTCAGATGTGCTGATGCCCATTCTGCTCATGTGGGTTCCCATTGAGTTCTGACCCGTTAGGATTCATACAAGAAGGGATAGTTGAGGCCTGCTTAATCTGAGTACATAATCTGTTTTTTCTTAGAGATATTCGGCCAAACAGTTAAACTGTTAACGTACATTGGAAATTTAAAAATTTGTTTTATTTCTTTTCTTCCTCGTGTATAAAGGGTTTTCCAATAAGAGGTGTTATTTTGATATTCAAAGAAAAATGGCATTTTTGAGATAAATGATCGGATGTTTATTTCATTATAAAGAAGAAGGTATGTCGTTAATAATGGAACACAACATCAGCCAAATGGCCGCCACGACCACGCTTACAGGACCATATCCTTTTCATGAAATTTTCCATAACCAAATCGCAAAGTGGCTGCCCTATGTCATCGAAAGCCTCACGAATTCCATCTTTGAGGTCTTGAATTGACGCTGGGCTGTTGGCGTAGACCTTATCTTTCACGTGGCCTCAAAGGAAGAAGTCGCAAGGTGTTAAATCACAAGATCTCGGTGGCCAATTGTGATCACCTCTTCGAGAGATAACACGGTCCGGAAACTTTTCCCGTAAAAGATCGATGGTTTCATTGCTTGTGTGGCACGTAGCGCCGTCTTGTTGAAAGTAAACATTGTCCAGATCAATACCATCCAATTCCGGCCATAAAAAATCATTAATCATCTCTCGATAGCGCAATCCATTGACCGTAACTGTTGCTCCAGCCTCATTTTCGAAAAAGTAAGGTCCAATGACCCCGCCGGACCATAAACCGCACCAAACAGTCACGCGTTGAGGATGGAGAGGCTTTTCAACAATAACTCTTGGGTTTTCTGAGCATTTCAAGGACCCAATCAGCAAAGACACGACGTTGTTGATGATCAGCCGGCTTGAGTTCTTGTGTTAACTTAACTTTATAAGCCTTAAGATCCAAGTCTTTATGCAAAATACGGTGTAATGACGTTTGTGGAATGCCTAATTCCAAATAACGACGAGGAATGGACAAACCTGGGTTTTCTTCAACACTTTGGGCTACAACAGCAATATTCTCAGTTGTTCTTGAGCGACGTGCACGGGTTTTATTCTTCACATCACTAACTTGTCCCAACAGCTCAAATTTGTCCACCAATTTCTGTATTGCGGTCCGACAAGGTGCTTCACGACGACCCAAAAATGTTTTAGTTTTACGAACCGTCTCTGCCAAATTTTCACCATTTTTATAGTGAATTTTAATAATTTCAATGCGTTGTTGAAGCGTGTATCGTTCCATTTTTATTAATGGCGTAGTTTCTACTTGTCAAATGTCAAAAAATGACAGCTTCAAAAGTGACAACTACCGAAATAGCGGGCTATTCCAAATAACACCTTTTATTGGAAAACCCTTTATAATTGATTTAAATAGTTTCCCTGCTAGGCTGTACAAGACGCATTTAGCGCTTTATATGAAGAACAACAAACCATAACAATTGATGGTTTCCTTTCCGAGTGAAAAATCTTTCAAAAAGCATAAGAATACCATCAAGGTAATGGATCTGTAGATATAAATGTTAAACATGGTAAAGGTAGAACTTTTTGTCTATTTTTGACTGGACTTTAGGAGATAACGAAATTGAGAAAAAAAAAATATTTCTTTTCAAGGACCTAAAAAATTGGTCTAGACAGGATATTTTGAGTGTGGATTTTTTTCTTTCACCAAGTTTTCATTATTGAATCCCATAAAATGTAAGAAGTGCAAAAGCAGAAAAAGAAAAGGACGGTACGTAGGTATAGAGGGTACAAGTTGTTTAAAACGATTTCTTATGTTAGATAGTGAAGCAGACAATTTATACGGAATCATTTTTAAATGTCCTTGTAAATGGTGATTATAGCCAAGAGGGCGCGGCGTCTATTTAAAACAGAAGGGCGTTTTTTTTTTGTTTTACAAATTTAATGAAACAAGTACTTAGGTACAAATTCAAAGTTAACATTTTTTAAACTTTATTTTTTTATATTCAGGCTTATCCTCTCATTTAATCGGGCACTCCAAAAAACATTATAGACAAATTGAGAAATGAACGTATGTAGGTATACCTAATAATAAGAAGACAACAAAAAATGTAATTCTGTAAGAAAACTTCTTTCATAATGGTTGGTCTGTAGAAAAGGTTTCCCTAGGCTCCCAAAAACGAATAAAAACATTTGTAGACATTAGTGCGAGGACATTTCTGTTTTCAGGACATAGAAAAGAATGTTAATGCTTTCCGGTTATTTGCTCAACAATAATAATAATAATTGTCCAGTGTCCCTTGACGTTTAAAAACAGTTGTAATGTTCCATAATTGTGACCTTAACATACAAATAATAAACAAAGAATACACAGTTTTTTTGTTTTGTGATATTAAGGTTAGGATTTCCACCCTCATATCATTTGTAGAACGTTATTTGTTTTTTTTTGTTTATGTTGATTCTACAGATTTTGTTAAATTGAAATGAATTTTTTGCCAATCGGAAAGTGATAAGGTGGATGATTTTACGGCTTAGTTAGTTGTGATAATTTCAAATTTGTCGTTCAATGTTCTCTATATTTTCAGTTGTTATGGATTCGTAAAAAAATTGAAAACGAGACTTCAATCAAACTTGAAATTAGGGTGACAGGGAAGCCGAAAAAAGTGGGTCTCGCAAAGTCGGTCTAAAGTCTGTTCGCCTACAGCTTGAGACGATTTTTTTTGTAACTTGGCTCCTAGCGAGGTACATTCTCCCGCCACGTTCTTTTCTTTATAATTTTTTTTTCAAAAACACCACTACCTCTCATACAAAATATTTTGACTAAAAAAAGAAAATTTTATAGATTTAAAAAAAATCTGAAAATTTAAAAAGGTAAGATTCCCTTCAGAAAAAATCTGGTTCCGAAAAATGGATATTAATATCAGCAATTCTTCATAAAAAAATTACTCAAAATCAGTTAAATCGTTTTTGAGTATTTTTTTTTTATGAAAATTACTGATATTATTTACATATTATTGTGAAGCTAAAAAGTTTGGAAGTTTTTGTTTAAAAACTCAATATTTTAAAAACGGACTTGTCGATTTCTATTAAACTTGGTTAAAAAGAAGTTGTTTAACATTATCTAGAAGATTTTCAACTAAATAAACAAATATAATATATATATAAAAATAAATATAGCTCAAATACAATATTTAAAAACGGTTAAGGAAAAAGATCAACAACGGCTTCTAAGATTTCCATAAAAATTTGTCTATGTATCAAAATTAGAACAATCTAGCATTTAACGTTATTTAATTTTAGATTTAACCTTTATTAACGGTAAGTACCTCTCATAGAACGTCTCTTTAATTTTCGACTATCTCGTTTTTTTATACATCAGATGATTTTAATAAGCTGAATCAATATACCAAATATCAAAATATCATAGAACTTTAAGTTGGCAACACTAATTTAACTGGCGGCCATTTTGTCAGCTGTCAAGTGATTTATTTTTAATTAAGTTTGGCATTTCAACATGTATAGACTGACGCCTGAACAACGCTTCCAAATTCTGCCCAAATGGGCACAAAACAAGATTGCTCCCAATGTTCATAAACGAATTTTGTTTAGGGATGAAGCTCACTTTTGGTTGAATGGATACGTCAATAAACAAAACTGCCGTATTTGGAGTGATGATAATCCTGAAGTGTATGTTGAGACAGCGTTAAATCCACAAAAACTGACTGTTTGGTGGAATAATTGGTCCGTACTTCTTTAAAAACGATGCTGGCCAGAACGTTACAGTCAATGGTGACTGCTAATGAGACATGATAACTAACTTTTTCGTTCATCAATTGAACAACCATGATGTTCAGGAGCTGTGGTTTCAACAAGACGGCGCAACATGTCATACAGCTCGTGCCACAATTGATTTATTGAAGGAAACGTTTGGTAACCGCATATATAGTTTCACGTTACGGACCAGTGAATTTGCCTCCAAGATCGTCCGATCTAACCACGTTTGACTATTTTTTGTGGAGATATGTGAAGTCGCTAGTCTACGACGATAAGCCCGAAATGATTTACTACTTGTGGGACAAAATTCGTCACGTTATTGCCGATAAACGGCCACAAATGTTGGAAAAAGTCATCGAAAATTAGACCTCCAGATTAGACTACGTCCGAGCCAGCAGTGGTGGTCATAGGCAGAAATCATATTTAAATTATAATGCCAGAAAATTATCTTTCGTATAAAGTAATTTTCATATCAATTTAAAAACATAATCTTTATTTTATTCCATTTCAAAGTTCGATACCTTTAAAAAAAAAACACCCTTTACAAAATTAATTATTTTTAAAAACCGCTGCTTTGATTTTTTTCTCATAAATTAGGATTTATTAAAGATAAAGATTTTAAACTACAGTGTGATGGTACATAAAAGAAAAAGACCGAGTTACGATCTTTATTTTTACTGAATGAAATTTAAGAATCGGATCTGTAGTTCTAGAGACTATCTTTATAATTTAATTACTATGACGAAAGTTTTCATGTTTTTTCCCCAAAGGTGCCTAAATGCTTACGCAGTCGATGATGCTGATAACGATCATTGTTGTCTTTGGAAATTAAGAATGATGAAAACTTTTAAATAATTTTAATCTTTTAGAATTTATGTATAAAAACAAAAATATATCTACTAGTTTTCTTATACACTACAAATTTTATTTAAAAAAAAAAGTGAAATGAAAAAGTTCTGTTAAATTAAAGAATTTTTATTTAGCAATAGTAAGCAGAATTCCAAGCTGTTACTACATTGGTAGGTATTTATATTCTAGGCTCGTATTTCTCGCTCATGCCATGATAATAAAAATTCGTCAAACAAAATCCTTTTCTATCCAAATTTGAAGTAACCAACAGCCCGCAAATACTATTATTTATTCCTCTATACCAACAGACCGACTGAAATATAATTTATTCAATCCGACCGGAAAATTTACTCTCCTCTTGTACTCAAATACATACATGCATACATATATATTTCCCAGAATGCAAAGTGAATTTAAGTTGCTGTTTCGCTTGAGATCCATTTACCAAATCCGTTTCCAGTTCTTGCCTCAAAATTTCCATCTCGACTGCAACATTCTGGCTGAAATCCAAATGCAAATCGTCATAAAACTGGGATAACCTTTGTGCTTGCGTACCAACTATACTTGAACTGGACGAGGACCACCGACGCCGACGATTGACGATGCTGACGGGTCAGTCATCTCGATTGTTGGATTTAAGGGTAGAGAAGCTGTTGAAAACCATCTGTTTGAGGTTATTCGGCTAAGTGGAGCACAAACTGCAATATGATGGTGTAATACAAGCATGGATTATTTTTTTTTTTTTCATAAATATATTCAATTTCAAATTTATACCGTAGCGGTGCGCGGTGGCGCATGCAACCTGTTTCTTAACTTGATTATGAGAATTCTATAAGCAGCTTATTGAAAAGGATATAATGATGACTACTTCACGTACTTTGTTGAGAGAATAAATAATTCCTAACGTTTATGAGAAATTAACTTGAATTGGAGTTAATGGCTATAGATTCAAAATAGCTTTTAACGGCCTTTAGTCCATAAAAATTGGCTATAGGTATAGGTATATTCCTTTTGACCTTTTGGGAGATAGTTTTAAAGTTAAATCTTAGCATAAAGTGTAGGGGAGGTTCATAGCTTTTTTCAGTCTATAGAGGCGATTGAATAAAGGAAAAGTACTAAAGCTTTATATTAAAAAATATGCATGAATGGGTCGCATGAACTTGCTCTTATGTGGTATCACACCGTGGTTCTAAAGTAGGAGCCTTTATTTTATCCATTTTCAAAAACTTAGTTTAGTTGTAGGTAGTATTATTATTATTATTTATTATGTACATCATATCTGATTTCTTATATAAATATTATAAAGGGTGATTTTTTAGCTGGTTTGGTTTTGGCAACACTGGTTTTGACAGCTGACGTGTGTTTAGTACCTTGTGTCACTGTCAGACAGCTTCAGTTTGGTTTGCAATTTAACCATGGATCGTCTTTCAAATGAACAACGCTTGCAAATTATTGAATTTTACTATCAAAATTCGTGCTCGGTTCGAAATGTTCATCCTGCGCTGCTTCCATTTTATGATCGGCATTCTCGACCTTCTGAGCAGTCTATTCGGAAGATTGTGACCAAATTTCGCACCAAATTTACTTTGTTGGACATTGAACCACCAACACGTTTACGTACTGTGCGTAGTGAAGAAAATATTGCGGCCGTATCAGCTAGTGTGACAGAAGACCGCGAAATGTCGATTCGGCGCCGTTCCCAGCAGTTAGGCCTTTGTTACAGCACTACGTGGAAAATTTTGCGGAAGGATTTGGGCGTAAAGCCTTTTAAGATACAGCTGGTGCAAGAACTAAAGCCAGCCGACCTACCACAACGCCGAATTTTCGGTGAATGGGCTCTTGGAAAGCTGGCCGAGGATCCGCTTTTTTATCGAAAAATTGTGTTCAGCGATGAGGCTCATTTTTGGTTGAATGGGTACGTAAATAAGCAAAATTGCCGCATTTCGAGTGAAGATCAGCCAGAAGCATTGCAACAGCTACCAATGCATCCCGAAAAAGCCACTGTTTGGTGCGGTTTATGGGCCGGCGGCATTATTGGGCCATATTTCTTCAAAGATGATGCGAATCGCAGCGTTACTGTCAATGGTGAACGCTACCGAGCGATGATAACAAATTTTTTTTTGCCCGAAATGGAAGTTCTTGACTTGCATGATATGTGGTTTCAACAAGACGGTGCCACATGCCACACAGCACGCGAAACAATGGCGCAATTGCGAGGCGAGTTTGGTGAACAGTTAATTTCACGTTTCGGGCCGGTCAATTGGCCGCCTAGATCGTGCGATTTGACACCATTAGATAATTTTTTGTGGCGGTATGTCAAGGCTAATGTCTATAGGGACAAGCCCGCTTCGATTGACGCACTGGAAGCCAACATCCATGCATTCATTCGTGAGATACCGGCCGATATGTGTGAAAGAGTATGCCAAAATTGGACTCAGCGGATGGGCTACCTGAGACGCAGCCGCGGTCAACATTTGCATGAAATTATCTTTAAACATTAAATTGCAAGTTTCAAACTATCGATTCAAATAAATATTTCATTCATTTTTTCGAATTTTTTGTATTTTTTTTTTAAAAAAAGTTCTAAACCTCTTAAAAAATCACCCATTATATGAGAAACAAATCGCCGCCTGAGAGCTAGATTCGTAGAAGCTAGTTACATTAGTGGTTTAAGTTGTTTTTTTAATTTAAAGTTTTTTTTACCAGTTTTGTTTTAATCCATTTTAGTAAAAAAAAAAATGGTTAAATAAAAACTTCGAAAAGACTAAATTTAACTCTGCTGTGTAGTTTGGCAGCGTTAAGGTAGGGGAAGTACGTCCAAAATGTGATATATTTACAAAATGATATACCGACCATTTCTTGAAATCTGCTATACTTATACAATCCGCTCAAATGCAAGTAGTTGGCTTGGACTGTTTTTAAAATCCTTTGAAAATTCTGGCTCATTTTATATCCATATTTCGTCGCAAAAAGCAAAACATTTTTTAACAAGAAAATAATTTTTTTTTGGTTCTGGACAGATTTTCGAATTTTGGTGAGTTTATGCAGTTTTCATTTAGTTTACTTAATTGTATCTATAGTTCATTACAAATTTAAGATAATAAAATTATAATTGACAGTAACATAAGAGTTTTCTGAAATTTATTAACAAAAATTTTTCAAGACTATAGTATGGACAAAATGACATACAACAACCACGTACAAAACGGCATACCTAAAAATGCTCCAAAACGAACTTATATTACTGGTCAAGGCAAAAAGAAGCGAAAAAGTCAACCCTATCAGCTTGTATTAATATATTAACACCTTATATAAATTAACTTCAAGCTAAAAGTGCAAAAATGCAATCTTGTGCTGAGTTTCAAAAGAACACTAAACATTTCATTAGCGAATTATGCGCATTTACTATGAACCTGAAGGTATAGTTTTTTCACAAAGTTTTCTAGAACCAAATTCTTACTTAAAATTATTAATACATTTTATACAAAATGAACTAAAGAACCACTATGGGCCCACCAGATTTGGTATAATGTCATTTTGTCCATATGAAATATGACATTTTGTCCATAGATTTTCTAACGATTTTTTATAATAATTTTTTTTTTATTTAATATATTTGTATTTTAAACTTGAAAAGTACTGGTAAAGGAGTGCAATGAATTGAAAAAAGACATTACAACAAAGACAGTAGGATAAATACTCTATGTAAATTTTGTTAATAAAAAAGCTAACAGAATGTCATTTTGGACGTACTTCCCCTACACAATTCGTCTTATTTAAAATAAATTTGTTTCCTCTTGTTTACCTCGTTTTTATTTTTTCTTTCAATATTATAAAAATATATTGTTTATTATGGCTGCTTTTTTGAAAGGATCCTTACAGACGCAGTCGATATTACTAATTCGGCCTTGAAGAAACGTAGAAGCCTATTTAATAAATATATCCACTGCCTATTGCTATAGGGCTTTTAAACACTACGTGTTTGTCATTCCAACTTCTCTACAAAAGTTGCGCTACTTAGTACAAATTTTAGACATGAAGCAAAAAAGCACTAAGAGAACACAACAATTTGTGGTCTATAGAGCAAAAGTGGTTTCCGTAACTTTATAAATAATAGACATAGAGCAATAGGGATAAAACTAAACGATAGAGAATATTCAGTATAACTGCATCATTAACTCAGTTTCCCGAAAAGTTTTCGTGCACACTCGAGCCGCCATGTTTAATTTCTGACTGACCACCTGGGCAATATATTACCTTAGATTTGTGTACTGTGGCACTTAAGCACTCAGGCGTCGAAATTTTAAAAATCGTAGGAATGGTTTTTTAAATAATTATTCTTGTACCTACAGGCATATATATGATACGAAAAAAAAAATTTTTACACTAATTTAAAATATTTATTAATGAATTTTACAAAAAAAAATTTCACCCGTTTTCCAAATATCGAATTTTCAAAAAAAACTTCAGAATTTAAAAAAAAATATTTTTGGTCCAAAAATAAAAAAATTAAAAAAAACGTGTGAGGGGATTGCCCAAAAACGCAGGGTACCTTGTTTAAAAAAAAAAATCGACCAATCCGTTTAGGCTGTAGCCGAACATACAGGCAGACAGACAGATAGGCCGACATTTTTGCGAGACCCACTTTTTTCGTCTTCCCTCACAAGTAGCACAAAATAGTTTAATTTCGGAAATACATTTTTTAATTCATACTTTATTCAATATTAAATTGGTATACAAATTTATGGCTTCTTTATTCATTCTTCATTTCTTCTTAATTAGGTATTTTCTTTAAGAACTTAAGAACTTAAATCACTTCTGCTTAAAGCATTCTTAAATACTTCTTAAATTGGCATTTCTTAAATCCGTGTATTCTTATTTCTTTAATCCTTCTTAAAACGATTTATTTTTAAGAAGTTAAATTGGCATTTTTATAATTCTTTAATACTTCTTTAAGTCTTCTAAAAATAGAATTATTAATTGCACCACTTAATACCAGTAGTTGTCGGTGGCGTGATGATTAGTGCGTATGTCTGCCATGCTTGAAGCCCGGGTTCGATTCCCAGGCTCTTTTCAATAATCATCAATTTTTTTTTGAAAAAAATTTACTTCAACTGCAGTGTAAAACAATATGTAATATCATTATAGGAAAAGGCAAAAATAGTTGAAAATAAAAAATAAAAGTACAAAAATGAAAGACCAAAACAAATAAGTAATAAATAAAAACAAAAAAAAATAAATAAATTAATTTAATTTTTTTTCATAAGAAATGATATACCTCTTTAAGAAGGAGTAAAGAAGTATTTAAGAAGGCTTTTTGAAGGGAAAAAAATTTCATACCTATTTAAGAAGGAGTAAGGAAGTATTTAAGACACATTTTTTGTTCCGAGTTAAGAAGATTTTAAGAATCAATTTAGCTCCTCAATTCCTTCTATCGAACCACCCACTTGAGCCTTTTATCTACTTAATACGAATTTAAATCCGTTTTAAAGAAGAATGCAGGCACCGCTTTAGAATTCTTAAATCCTTCTCTAAGTAATTCTGTGGTAAGTACTTGTTTAATTTGCCATATACATATAAAGTACCTACTTAAATATGCATATGTATGTATATCGCCAATATGAAGTATGAATCGTATGAAAAAATTTACATTTAAATATACATAAATACGGGATTATTTTCAAATTTGAAAATGGAGTGGGGTAAATAAGGATAAAAAAGATCCAAAGTTTATTCTCGTAATGAAAAATTTAGAATCGATTTTGTTAACAAAGATCGAAATCGAACGACTTGTCATACTTATCTTCGTTGTTCGTGATAAAAGCTCAGCTTTACGTACAGGAACATTGTGTGGTGTGTAACCATAGCTTTAACTTTTAAGGAGGGATTCAATTTTTTGTTTTAGCTCATTTTGAAAGGTAGCTTCCCAACAAACAGTATGTTTCATTCAAATTTTCTTGAAAACGGCTGTAATGACTTTAATGAAGCTTCGTATTATGTAATGTCCAAAATAATTGAATTAAAACATAACCGATACAACATAAGGGGGCTGAAGTTTTTTGACGATTAAATTAATCTCAGTTTTTGAATGCTACTGCTAGTAATTCCAAACACAGTTTTGCAGAGGTACTTGATTAAATTAGGACTCAGAATTAGTACCCTATATCATAAAAATTGTCTGATATAACAACTATTACAATTATAACTTTATGAAGTTATTTTTTCGTAGCATTGGCTTCTATACCTCTTGTGAATTATGTGGACTTTTTCAAATGATCGCTTTTTTAAGTTTCGAAGGTCTAACAAAAATTGACGCATTATAATTTTTGACAAACCAATACCATGTGCTTCCATTATTCACAGGAACATGTACGTGCAACTCAGTTGCGTACTTTATAATTTCGCGTCGAAGAATTTAAAAATCAAACGAAATTGGCATTGTTAAAAGATTACATACCATTATTATTAAGTCTAATCGAAATTGTTTGCCAAAACGAGTCACGTGCGATGAATGCAGATGAGACAATGTTCTATCTTATCGTTGTCTGTCACATTCTGCTGGATTTTTCAATAATTGAAATATTTAAATGATGACAACAGGACAATAAATATATGTCCTCAAGGTCGTAAATATCCTTACTGCAAGCTCTTTGAGCTTTTTCGCTAAGAAATTAAAAAGGCAGAGGTCGTTTAGAGTTTCCTTTGTTCAAAACAATTATCGGCAACAAGGATTAAGGATCAATATCAATTGTGAAACTTTCTGAAATATGTACATATACATTGTAGCAAATCACAAACGGCTGGCGTCGTTGGATTGAAATTCAAAAGAGAAAAACAATATTCTTCGCGATTTAGAGATATTTTTTTGACTTACCTTTTGGTTTCTATCGAATGAATAGACAATTTTTATTGTTTGAATAATGAATGAGAATGAAAGAAGAGAGTTGGAGTGAAAATCTAATCATTTAAACGTGCCCGAATTTTTTTTAAGCCGATGAGGATTTCAAGAATTGAATTATTTTTGTTGGTGAGTTGACTGGGATACTGAGAAAAGGAGTGTGTTTATGGCCCAGTTTGACTATAGGCTCTAGCCTTGAAAGGCTGTTAAATAGAACAGATAAGAATGATTTTTTTTATAAATGTGTTGGTAAAATTTAAATAAATTTCTTGGAGAAAAAGTGACTATGTAGTAACTTACACTTCTCAACTATTGCTGTATAGGGCAAATATGATAGTGAGATAAATGCACCTTTAATACCTTCAAACTCTTTGTATAACTTTGTTCTTATTTCAAATCGAAGTGGTTAGTTTTCGTCAGGTTGTCTGTTATGTTAACAAAATGGAAAATATTGAAAAAGTTATGTATGTATGTCCCACCCACCTTTATTTTACGTGCTGGCAATAGAGAATTATACACCAATTCCGAACGGCTAAAATTAAAGCCCATTTTTGCATGCGGCAAGAGATACTCTTGGATAAATTGTCCCTTCCTCGCAAGATGCAGTACCACTGAAAGAAAAACATTTGCAATTGATCCAAAACCTCGCTCCGGCGTGACACTATCACGCCACGGGGTAAACTACACATTATTTTTAAAATAGAAAGTGCGGATTCGTGAATCCTTACAAAATCTATTTAAAAAGCTAACATTTTAGGAGGATTCACTTTGAGAATAATCTTGAAAATTAATAATTTTTGGTTTTATGGCTTAAGTTAAAGGCTATTAAAATAGCCGGAAAATAAGGAGAAAAGAAAGGAAAAAATGCGTTTATGAGAAAATAGTCACACTTTTATCTTTTCAATTTGTTTGGTATAGCTCGGAAGTCGGAAGCGAAGCTGATTTTGACAATTTAACTTTAAAAAACTTTTTGTAGAAAGTTGAATTTTCTACCGAAATACACTTGAGGATTATCATCACTCCAAATACGGCAGTTTTATTTATTGACGTATCCATTCAACCAAAAGTTAGCTTCATCGCTAAACAAAATCCGCTTATGAAAATTGGGATCAACGGCAATCTTGTTTTGGGCCCATTTGGGCAGAATTTGGAAGCGTTGTTCAGGCGTCAGTCTATTCATGTTGAATTGCCAAACCAAACTAAAAATAAATAACTAACTTGACTACTGACAAAATGGCCGCCAGTTAAAATAGTGTTGCCAACTTAAAGTTCTATACCTCTTAAAAAAAAACACCCTTTATATATCAAAATCTAAATACTCCTGAGTTATAATTGACCGATGTTTAGCACAAGTCAAGCAAGGTTTTCCCATCCTTCACAATAAAATGCGAGTCAAAACAGAAAAAGTTCGACGCTTACACTCCTAATTCTTAAAGAAAAACTGATTTTCAATCAAAATCAGTACCGAATGATATAAAGAGTTTCAAATACAAAAAAAAAAACAATTGAATTTGACTCGGGGTATGAGAGCTCCTACGCCGTGTGAAAGAAGAGGTGTTTGGAGTATAATTTTGTTCATACGAACCGGTAGCAGGTACTTATTTTTTTGATTCCTATCGGTCTTGTGAATAAAAAAAAGCCAAAGCTAAAACTTTGAGTTTTAAGTAAAAACTAGATTTTTTTGTGAATAAAAATAAGCTTTAACTAGCTAGTTAAAGATGGCTTTAAGTAATAGCTATTTTAAAATAGCCAACGCTAAATGCATTCAGTTTTAACTTATTTTTCCAGCATAAGCTTCAATTTGTGTGAATAAAAATAGCTTAAACTAGAATAAAATAGTTTAAAGTACAAAAAAATCAAGATTTTTTTTACTTGTCTAGAAAGCTTTGACTAGTTCTTATTTTTAGTATTGTGTTTAGTTATAGTGCGAGTATGGTCGAGTTTATACGCGTTAGAAAACCAAAATTGTATGAGAAACGGTTGGAAATTAGTGATGAGTATTTTCATAGTTTATTTCGGTTTTCAAAAGAAAATGTTCTGTGGCTTTCTGATTAATTTTTAGGCGATTCAACAGAGCGTAGAGGAGGTGCACTGACCTCTGAGCAGAGAATGTAGATATTTTTGAGATATCTGAGTGAACCTGGATTTCAGTGAGGTGTAGGACAAGATCATGAAGTTGAACGCTCTTCTGTATGCAAGACTGTTAAGCACGTTGCCAACAAGGTTATGGAAAAGGCTCACATTCATATTAGATTTCCGTCGGGTGGCAGAGAAATCGAAATCAAAAATGCAAAATGGGTGGAAAAATATACGTTTCCCGGAGCTTTTGGGGCAATAGACTGCACCCATATTGCTATCTCCAAACCCCCAAGATTTTCTGATGAATACATTAATCGGAAAGGCTTCCACAGCCTTAATGTATCTACAAGCGACATGCAATGCAGCCGAAAAATTCTAAAGGGTGGACGCCCAGTGGACAGGGTCAGTTCACGACTCACGGTCTATATAAAGGGTTTTCCAATAAGAGGTGTTATTTTGAATAGCCCGCTATTTCGGTAGCTGTCACTTTTGAAGCTGTCATTTTTTGACATTTGACAAGAACAAACAACGCCATTAATAAAAATGGAACGATACACGCTTCAACAATGCATTGAAATTATTAAAATTCACTATAAAAATGGTGAAAATTTGGTAGAGACGGTTCGTAAAACTAAAACATTTTTGGGTCGTCGTGAAGCACCTTGTCGGACCGCAATACAGAAATTGGTGGACAAATTCGAGCTGTTGGGACAAGTTAGTGATGTGAAGAATAAAACCCGTGCACTTCGCTCAAGAACAATTGAAAATATTGCTGTTGTAGCCCAAAGTGTTGAAGAAAACCCAGGTTTGTCCATTCCTCGTCGTTCTTTGGAATTAGGCATTCCAACAACGTCATTACACCGTATTTTGCATAAAGACTTGGGTCTTAAGGCTTATAAAGTTCAGTTAACACAAGAACTCAAGCCGTCTGATCATCAACAACGTCGTGTCTTTGCTGATTGGGTCCTTGAAATGCATGAAAATGATCCGGAATTTCATTGAAAAATCATCTTGACTGATGAGGCCCATTTCCACCTCGGAGGCTACGTCAACAAGCAAAACTGTCGCATCTGGGGCTCGGAAAACCCAAGAGTTATTGTTGAAAAGCCTCTCCATCCTCAACGAGTGACTGTTTGGTGCGGTTTATGGTCCGGCGGGGTCATTGGAAAATGAGGCTGGAGCAACAGTTACGGTCAATTGATTGCGCTATCGAGAGATGATTAATGATTTTTTATGGCCGGAATTGGATGGTATTGATCTGAACAACGTTTACTTTCAACAAGACGCCACACAAGCAATGAAACCATCGATCTTTTACGGGAAAAGTTTCCGGACCGTGTTATCTCTCGAAGAGGTGATCACAATTGGCCACCGAGATCTTGTGATTTAACACCTTGCGACTTCTTCCTTTGGGGCCACGTGAAAGATAAGGTCTACGCCAACAGCCCAGCGTCGATTCAAGACCTCAAAGATGGAATTCGTGAGGCTATCGAGGACATAGGGCAGCCACTTTGCGGTTTGGTTATGGAAAATTTCATGAAAAGGATATGGTTCTGTAAGCGTGGTCGTGGCGGCGATTTGGCTGATGTTGTGTTCCATTATTAACGGCATACCTTCCTCTTTATAATGAAATAAACATCCGATCATTTATCTCAAAAAATGCCATTTTTCTTTGAATATCAAAATAACACCTCTTATTGGAAAACCCTTTATAAACAGTTCTAGCTAAAGATATCTAAGTCAAAACATGTGAATAAAAAACCCAGATCTTAAATAACGAAGCTAAAGCAATTTAGCGTTATCATTTTTTTATTCACATAAAACAAAGCTTAAGCTAGAACTGGCCAGCTTTAGCTTTAGCTTCCTTCAAAAAAAGTTTTTACTTTTGTTTTATTCATAAGACCCAATGTTTGTTTCTCTGATTTTGTTGTCTTATAATTCTGCAATGATTAAAATTAACTGCCTCCTGTTTGTGATTTCAAAATATTCCTGAGACTTAAGAAAACGTTTTTTAATGACTGCCACATCACAATTCTCAATTTCCTCTTAGATATAAAATATGAAATCTAAATTCAAAGTCTTTAGCTATTTAGTTTAAACACTAAGATAGATATCGCTTATGGCATAATCCATATCATCATGCAAATCATCAATACAATGCCTCGTAAATGTGAAGTAGGTACTTGATAAATTTTAAATCGTCTAAGCATAAGCAATAACTACCTGCAGGTATATGTTAACACTTTAACAGTTTAGCTGTCTAGACCCATTGTGGATCTTACACACTTTGAAAATCGCAACACATCAAACAAATTAGCCTTAAGTGAAAGAAACAAGGAAAAAAAGCTATGATTATATATAGAATATCATAATAATATACCTTACCATAATTTTTATGAATAGGTAGGGAAAAGAAACTTCGATTAAGAAAAAATATGAAGGTACAATTCAGGGGTTTTTCAATAATATTTGTCAAATTTATTTTCGCGGCCGCGTTCAGAGAACAATTTGTAACCAGCAATAGATGGGACGTTCGTTTCAAGTGTCCATCAGGAATGCGGAAAATTTCGTCTAGATTTCAAACTTCGAGAACTTAAATTAGACTAAAAAATAGTATTCTATGTGATTCTTAAGTTAATATATATAGGAAACAATTATGTTCAATAATGTAAGCTACCATTTTGAATTTTAACTAACTTAAACTCGTTTTGAGAAACTGTCGAAATATTTTGATTTTTGGTTTGTTTTTATGTGTTAAACGTTTTTTATGGTGTTTATTTTTAACAATGTCTGGATTCTAGAAATAGCAAAAAAGGGACCATTTTGGTGGGTAAAATAAAAAAACCGTTCTTCTTCATTATGTTTTTGATAAAAAAGATGTCATCGAAAACGAAAAAAAAAAAAAACAAACGTGCAACGTGGAAAGGTAAAGAAATTGAAAACAAAATTCACACCGTCTGACCTTTAGCTTAATTTTAACTTATCCAACCTAAGCTCGTTCCCAATTATCCCGATCAGGAGTAGAACTCATATCTATATTTCAAAACACAACGGAGAACGTAAGCAGTGTGGATCTAGAAGCTGAGTGGAAATAAAAATAATTATATGAACAAATTTGTATTTTACTGGCAATGGCGTATCTACTGCTGTGTACCAAGGTACATATATTAAAGGTAATATCATTAGCGTCTAAATTTTTGTTCAGTTCTGCGCATCTGTGAAAATGACGGATCCAGTGTCTCTTTACTTGTCAAAATGCTTATATTTGTTGTTGTTTCTAGTAATGCCATGTGCAGTTTTCATAGACACTCGAGCCGCCATGTTTAATTCTTGACTGACAACCTGCGCAATATATTACCTTAGATTTGTGTACTGTGGCTGTGTACTGCCTTTTTTTCTTGAAGTAGGTACTGCTTTCTCAACAAAAATGAAACGACAACCCTGATCACAATCCCGTCCCTGTAAATCGAGAGTCAACTGTATTATATTTTTTTAAGGACATTTTAATATTGGGATATTTAATTTACAAAGAGAGCTGAAATTATAAGAGAGAAAAGTTCCTCTTTAATAAATTCCCTATATTATAAATCTAGAACTTAATTAAAGCTTGAAAGCTTGAAGCTTTTGAGTTTTGACTCTTTTATCATTGAAAATAAACTTTTATCTCCAAAATAAATTCAAATAAAATTTGAATATTTCAACGGAAAAATATTTGCATAACTTTAAATAAAACAAAATTAATTTTTTAATCGATAAAATATATTGTTTCTTTAATTTAATGTTTTTGAAGTATCAATTTATTTAAATTGTAGCTAAAGAGCGCATTTGCATATTGTGTGTCGATTGTAACACGTTGAAAGGACGATTGTAACACCATATAAATATATGAAGAAAAAAGCTAAAATGGTGGTTAGACTTAAAATTTAATTCTAAGCCAATACTATAAATTAATTATATATTATTATAAAATAAATTAATGCCAATATAAAGGCAATCTTATTCAGTGCTGATAATAAATGGATTTATGTAGTATAACATTATTTCGAATTTATTTAAAAATAAAAACTGTTTTGATCTCTATATCCAGCTGTTGAATAAACAAAATCACCAAAAACTGTGTGTGGACGGTTGTAACACAAATAATTATACAGTTATTTGTGCTTGTATTATGTTACAAACGTCCACACAAAAATTGTTACAACAATCCACCCCACGCTTTTTTATATTAAAAATCAAAGTAAGAAAAAACCAGTATGCCTATCGTAAAAATATTGAGTCCATTCGATTTAAGAAGTATTGGATCACGGTAAAATCGCATCCATTCAATGAATTGTTTATTTTTTTCAAGAAAAATTATGAAAAAACTAAATACCAAAATAATTACGTTTTCACTAAAATTTCACATATTTGGCTTTTGTTGGTACATTCGACTGTACTGACTTTTGGATTTTTGTGGGTGCATTCAGGACCTAATTGTAAAGAATTTTGCATTAAAAAATGAAAGCACACAGTTTTAGTTTTTCGTAAAAATTGAATGTTACAACCGACCCACCGTTACGTTCGTACCCACTCTCCCCTACTTATCATATAACCTCAAGCTGAACGCCCCTAAAACTGTATGACATTTCGTGCAAAAAAGTAGACAAACATAACTTTTTCACATTTCTCATTATCAAAGTGACATATTATAGATTTTAACTTTAAAAAATTTTTAAAAAGATGCTAACTCGTTTTAAATTTAGAAAATCCTATTTTTACCCTAGCAACATAGTAAATATGCTCATGGTATTTACTAAATCGTCTAAAATTATGCGCCACGATGTTTTTACTTTGCATATGACGTTCTAACAATTAGTCAATGTATTTGATAATTTTAAAAAATGGCCGAAGGCCATTCATGCTGAGACGGTTGTTATAAACAACGTATATTATTTTTACAACTACCCTTAAAACTTGTTTACATTTGCCATCATCATAATATATTCCTTCGAAATTGTGGAATATTTTTTTTTTAATTTAATGTCAATCAAATTTTATAACTTAAAAGTACATATATTTAAAATAAAATCTAACGTCTGAATTTTGTTTAAAAAAATATTAATAAAGTGTGTTTTTAAGAGGTACCTATAGAACTTTAAGTTGGCAACACTATTTTAACTGGCGGCCATTTTGTCAGCTGTTAAGTGATTTATTTTCAGTTTGACTGATGCCTGAACAACGCCAACGCTTTTAAATTGTGCCCAAATGGGCTCAAAACAAGATTGCCGTTTATCCCGATTTTCACAAGCGAATTTTATTTAGCGATGAAGCTCACTTTTGGTTTAATGGATACGTCAATAAATAATTGTCGTATTTGGAGTGATGATAATCCACTAAAACTGACTGTTTGGTGTGCTTTATGGTTTGGTGGAATAATTGGTCCGTACTTCTTTAAAAACGATGCTAGCCAGAACGTTACAGTCAATGGTGACCGCTATAGAGCCATGATTACTGATTTTTTCGTTCATCAATTGAACAACCATGATGTGCAGGAGCTGTGGTTTCAACAAGACGGCGCAACATGTCACACAGCTCGTACCACAATTGATTTATTGAAGGAAATGTTTGGTAGACTCATAAGTTTCAAGTTACGGACCCGTGAATTGGCCTCCAAGATCGTGCGATTTAACGGCGCTTGACTATTTTCTGTGGGTATATGTGAAGTCGCTAGTCTACACCGATAAGCCCGAAACGATTGACCACTTGGAGCCTTGGAGGACAACATTCGCCGCGTTATTGCCGATATACGGTCACAAATGTTGGAAAAAGTCATCGAAAATTGGACCTCCATATTAGACTACGTCCGAGCCAGTCGTGGCGGTCATATGCCAGAAATCATATTTAAATTATAATGCCAGAAGATTATCTTTTGAGTAAAGTAAATTTCATGTCAATTTAAAAAAAAAAATTATCTTTGTTTTATTCCATTACAAAATTAAATACCTTTAAAAAATACACCCTTAATTTCCCACTTTTAAAACACTTTAAATTGAACATTTCATCAAAAAAACAACTGCCAACTGTAAACACACGAATGAGTGACATGTACATATATGTGACAGTTGATAGATATTGAATGCGTCCGAATGTTTATTTAGTGGGTGTGTTCAAGACTGAATTTGTGCTCTGTTTATATTTATCCACATTGACCATAGAGTGGATTTCTCCGTTATGTGAATTTTGCTGCCGAAAACCCGAATCTCAGATTTCTTACAAATGTACTCTAAGGCCTTACCATAATAGACTCATTTGAACCTAAGCAAATGTCAAACACTTACTTAGCTTCGCAAAAGTTATATCGAAACTGAACAGAACAGCTATACTATGGTCAAAAATGATTTAGTCTGGCTGGAATCCAATATCTTCAATTTTGACCATGTTCACTCTTAAAAAATGATATTTTTGTTAATTAAATTCAGCTTTATTGTTGATTTTGTTGTTGAATTAGAAATTAGAATGATTCCCCTATTAAAGAGACTTCTATTTTCTCTTTTGATTTCTCCTTCATGAACTTGGATATCAATAAACTTTTACGTTGAAAGTTTCTTGAAAGTTTGGAAAAATATTGTTAATGGATTTTGTGAGAGCGCTATAAAAAGAATAATTTTGTCAGCATCCCTTAAAAGGCTTTTACATACTATAGATACCTACATTTAGGTATGCCTATTGATATTTTTGTAAAAGTTCATTGCCCAAAATTTGTGCTTTTCATTCATATAGAGCCCTGTAATTGGAAAACAACAATCAGTGGACAGGGGAAAGAAAGAAGATTTATTTGACAAATTCTAATAATAACAATAACAACAGTAAATTTGAATGTATTTGAATTTCTTTAATATAGGATTTTTAAATTTTCTTCCAGTGACTATCTGATGGAACGAAGATATTTGTGTCAATATAAATTTCCTCATATAAATCAATGCGATCAAATAAATTCAGTCTTCTTTCAACAATATATTATTTATTACAATTATAGAAGGAAATAAATTTAAAAATTAACATCTAATGGTCAATTTTTTCACAGAGTGCTAACGCTAGTTCCGGTACTATAGTCCCAAAATTAGTATACTCAAATTGGTATCAACTCATTTCTTCGCATATGTAGAAAGCCTTAGTTCTTCTGTCAAGTTGGTACCGAGTACTATTTAGAAATATGAGTTAACTCACCAAATTTGATGAATTAACTCGCGGTTTAACTTAAATCTCGTAATGAAAAACTGGACCTTAATGGATTACCAGGATTGAGCTTTTGGACCAACTGGAATTTTGTAAGGGTACATATACAGTTGTTAACCATAAGAGCAAGTTCGTGCGATCCAGTTGTGCATGTTTTTTTTATTTAACTTTCCGAAAGATGTTCAAATGTACTGTACATATTTCTATATTAGTTTAAAAATATCTAAAGGATCCGCCATCTAACGTTTTTTTTTCAACTAGTGCTTATTTCGTAAATGGTAACACTTAGCTCATGTCTGATTTGACAGATAATTAGTTTTATCCTTCCGCTAAACGAATATGGTTGTGTATACGCTTCGCTAAGTGGGCCTGCGATCGACTTAGAGAAGATGCCGATTTTGCCAAAAAAAATCATCTTTTCAGATGAAGCTCATTTTGATCTTGGCGGGTAGTAAACAAGCAAAATTGTCGCATTTGGGGCACAGAAAACCCGCACGCATACATTGAAAAGCCGATACACCCAAAACGAGTCACTGTTTGGTGCGGATTTTGGTCCAGAGGCATAATTGGGCCATTTTTCGAAAAAGAGCAAGGAGTGGCCGTTACAGTCAATGGCGATAGTTATCGGGCCATGTTGAATGAATTTTTGTTCACAAAAATTGAAGAGGAGGATATTGGCAACATTTGGTTTCAACATAACGGCGCTACGTGCCACACAGCCGAAGCTACACTCGATGTTTTGCGCCATTTTCAAAAAAAAAAAAGAAGTTATTCGGCGGACCCTTTATAAATATTAAACTTTTAATAGCAATTAAATTGCGTCAATTCCATTTGATTTAAAACAAGCAACACTCTCTCATCAAAAATACGAGCCATTCCCGTGACGCCGCATAATTTTACCCGGAAATGATAGATATCAATGCAAAGCGACCATAATTTCCTTTTTGAAATAACTTCATCTAATACAAAGTGGTTACTTAACTCATAAATTAAGACAAACTCAGGATTTGGATATGCTTTTTGAGATAACAATTATATTCGCTCTCAGTTTCCTCAAAAAAAAAAAAAAAAAAAGAGAAAAAAAAACAAATCCTTCGGGCAGAAAAATGCTGGATGTTTTCCTTTTTTGTTCCTAGAGCAATGATTAATTACCAAGCATTCATTACAAGGTTTTTTCATTCATGCTTACACCCGTACACCGCCATCATTCTTCTATTTTTTTTTTTTTTTGTTTTTCTTTGCGTTCTTTGTTTTATGATTTACTTCATTTCTTTTGCCTTAATGTTCTTTTTTATGTATTTTTTTAAAGCTTTTTCTCCTTTTTTTTTGTCAATTGTATAAGAGAGGTTGTAATTAGTCTCTTCATGCAAATTAAAGCATGATGAAGAAAAATACTGTTAAATGTTTTTCTTTTAATTTAGAGCGATATTTTGAATTTTCACAGTGGAAAACATAAAACTTTCGTCGTTGTTGGTTTTTTTTTTGTTTGTTTTGTTTTGAACAACTTTTATAACTCAAATAAAGTTTCTTTGGAATGAGAAAGCTTTGACATATAAGACGCTTTAAGTAAAGAAAGGAATTTATTTTCATCAAAAATTCTATTTCTCCTTTTGGAACATTTTTCATTCGGCAAAAGAAATTAGTAGCTTCAAAAACAATAAAGCAAGAAAAATCACAAAGATAGCAATGATATTAAAAAAGGACGAGTTTAGAGACATATGCCAATTTATAACAGTTATAACATTTTTTCACAATTAAAAATGGGAATGAGACTAGAGACATGCCAATTTATAACAGTTAAACAGTTTTTTCGCCATTAAAAGTGGGCGTGCGTTAACGCACTTCGCGTGACTTGAAAAAAAAAACTTTGGTTGCCTGAAGTATGCCCACCGGTGGCGGAGGGCCCTCTGGCTTTGCGGCGCCGCATAAACAGTGCCCTTATAGACCGAAACTGTTATAATTGGCATTTTTAGAGTCAATTTAATTGACATATATATACACGACTGGATTGCATATTGCATATGTAACGCAGACACACCACCGCACCGAGAAGATTAATGTTATAATGGTTGAATTATAGGTGTGTTTTTTAGTGCATCTATACCCGCCAAAAAATAAAAAAACAATTTCCATGTAAAATACAACAACAATTCTGCTTAGTTAATGGCGACAAACCTCTCCGCTTATGAACTAAGTGGATATAGGTATAAAGAGAATTATAACTTTTATAGCTGTTATACATGGGGTAGGTATTGATGTCGTGTTTTCGTGCAGTTTTATTTTAAGCGAATAAGTGAGCAGAAAAAAACATATCGACTTAACATTGTGATACATATATGTTATATCGAATTTGAATCTAATGAAATTTTATAATCAACTTGGTATCCCTGGTATTCCATCGTACCATCATGATCTGCTATTTGTGTGTTTTGACATATCTTTTGACTCGCGACATGCTCCTTCTGATTTTATGTATCGGGATTTTAATCGAATCAATTAGAATGAATTGTCTGAAGATGCTACAAGTATGCCATTGTCTCTTTGCTGGAACGTGGCTGCAGTAAATGAAAAGATTGAAATTTTTCAATCCTTCATTCAGGATCTATTCAATCGTCATGTTCCCTTAAGATCAAAAAGAGTTAAAGACTCTAGGGTGCCGTGGTTTTCTAAACAAATAGAGAATATTATCAAAATAAGAGATAAATTGTACAACAGATGGCGTCGAAGTCGTAGTAGGGTCAATTGGCAAATATACATACTATTGCCAGAAACAAAGTAACTGCAGATATAAGAAAACCAAAAGCTAACTATTTTTCAACAAAACTTAAGCAAAATCAATGTAGTTCTATCATTTGGAAGAATCTCAAATCATTAACGCCCAATTTCTTCACAGAAGTACTAAGCCAGCCTAGTACCCAGTCCAGCTAGACCAGGTACTAGCTCTGGTACTCGGTCCTAACGAAAAGTTAGTACCTATACATTTCTTCACATCACTAGTACCGGATCTAAATTCACCAAGCGGTACTAGGACTTAATACGTCTAAAACTGGCCTAATTCTGATTTTGACAATAATTTGGCATTTCAAATATTATTTTGATGTTTATTTTGACTGAGCGATTTTTATTTTAAATTATTTTCGAATGAATTGTGTCAATTTTACAGTAGTAAAGAGAGTGGGAAGATGCAGAATTGCAATGAAATCCTGCCGACATTTACAGGAGTGTGATCAGTGGTGAATCAGCTTCCAGATGAAGCACTTGATATCGGTAGAAGATTGTGTGTTAGTTTTTGCGTGAAGTTTTTGATAATTTTCTGTGTACGTATGTGTGTGACAGGCTTCGAGTAATGTCCTTTATTGTGTCCATTTTATGTTCGGTTCATGCAATGCATTGGTCGTGTTCGGGGAAATATCCAGAGCTATCAAAATAGGTTTTGTGTTTGTCTTTTAAATAGCTTGTCGAAACTGTCTTCAACACTATTAATCGTTTTAGATATGACGTTGTTTCTCGATATAATGTCTATAAACCGTGGCAATATGTACTTTTACGACTGCATTAACGTCCACGCAGTAAAATACATATATTTGTTCTCATTATGTCATCCCACGTATATATGTAAATGGACCACTTATTCTTCACTGTGCAGTTGAACGTAAAGTTGTAGTTGGTGTGGATTAAAAGTACTAAAGTAAAGGTGGGGTCAGTACGAAGTTAGCTTGCAAAACAAAAATTTTAAATTGCGACCAACAAAAATTAGATTCAGTCCCTACACTTATAAGGTCATTACAAAATACATACATTATATATGTACCTAGGTACCATAAGAAAATGAAAAATCCACAAAACCAATAAAATCCGAATTTATTGCCTATTTAATAAACTACAACCAAAAAACTATCGAAAATCAGCAACGAATTCATTGAAAAAATGAAAGAAATTACTCTGATTCAGGTATTAGCGCCACTAGACTGCCGATTTTAAAGTCCCAGCTAATACCGAGTCCTAAGGAGTACTCGGTACCAACTTGACAGAACTAGGGCTTAGTACTTATGTGAAGAAATCATTTGGTACCGATTTGAGTACTAACGACTGGTATAATAACCAGGTACTAGCTGATTTTGAGGAGGCAGCTAGCACCGAGACCTAACTAATACTCGGTACCAAATTGAAAGGACTAGGGACTAGAACTTGTGTGAAGAAATGAGTTGATACCAATTTGAGTACTAATTTTAGGACTAGTACTGGTACTAGCGTTAGGACTCTGTGAAGAAATTGGCCGTAAGAGTTATTGATAAAACATCTTTCAAATGTAGTATAGACTCAAATCAACTTAATACTTACTACTTTCTTAAAAATAATGCTACCAATACTAGAAGCGATAATGAAACAACCTGGAATGTGTTTAACTTTTCAGATAATGGTGAATTTCATTCTAAATCGTTTGAATCTAATTGCGTCTCTGTCTCTATTTTCGTAATTCTTTAAATCGGTTTATGTTGACCATTCCGCATTAAACAATTATCAAAAAGAAAGCTATTCCATCAGTAATGCTAATATTTCAAGACTCAATCTTTATGAAACCGATATCCTAAATGGTCCCTGAATCCTGGTCCTGATGGAATTCCATCTTTTTTTCTAAAGCAATGTCAGTTCTCATTATCAATCCCGCTTCTGATTATTTTTTAATAAATCCCTTTCTACTGGACTCTTTTTGAATCAGTCGAAGTTTTCGTATGTATGCCCGATTTACAAAGCTGGCCCGAAAAATTTGATTGTAAACTATCGTGCGATTTGTAAGATCTCTGCAATCCCTAAACTATTTGAACTTATATAGTAACAGACCATCTTTATTTTAAAGCATTCGATACAATTTGTCACAAAATTCTTATAACTAAGCTTCAAATATTTTGGTATTCATGGATTACTTCTAAAATGGATATCCAGTTACCTTAATGACAGAACAAAATGTGTGAAAATAGGGAATTTTATCTGTAATACCATATACGTTTCGTCTTTGGTTCCTCAAGGTAGTCATCTTGAATCTTGTGGTGTTCCTCAGGGGTCCATATTAAGTCCGCTGCTTTTCTCCCTGTTTATTAATGATCTTCCTGACACTTGTCATATTACCACAATGAATCTCTATGCTGACGATGCTCAGATTAAGTTCTCAAGACCCCGTGGTCTTATTGAAGACTGTGTAGCAAGGATAAATGAGGACTTGGAAAGAATATTTACTTGGGCTCACATTAACAAGTAGCTTTTAAACCCTCAAAAATCTAAGGGGATAATAATCTCTAAGAATCTAATCGAAGCTTCTCGTATACCAGCTCTTCTTTTAAATAATAGTGTTGTACCATATGTAGATGAAGTAAATAACCTTGGGATTATTATCAATCGAAAACTTTCTTGTGAAAATCATATAAACATGGTTGTCAAACGAATCTACTGTGGCTTACGTCAGCTTAATATCTCATTCCAATGTCATTCCAGTCGTTATTAAATTGAAATTGATGATGAAAAAAAATGCTGTTCACATATGTTAAAAGTAATGAAATGAATAACTTATTTAATTGAAATCCACATAATGTACTCTCTTCCAATAATAGAAAATGTATAAATATCTAGCCATTTTATTTGAATTTAATTTTAATCTAGTACAATGTTTAGGTACAAATTAAAAGAATTTAAATCTTAATATACTCCCCATATTATATATTCGAATGAATATAACATCAATGAGAAAATAATAAAAAAAGTCAAAGTACTATAAAAATGATGGAATTTTTGTTTGATTTCTTGTGTTTAAAAAAATTGAAAATTTTTAAATGCAATATTGTTTCAACTAATAATAAAATTGGTTAAATTATTGAAAAGTTATAGGCGAATTGCCCGAAGATAAGACCATAAACGTGGAATGTCTACTTCCGTTAGGTATGTGAATTTTTGCCAAAAATCTGAAACGCATATTTTTTACAATAACTTTGGTCATTTAAGGTACGAAGTTTAATCAAAATCGTTAAAGCCGGTTTTGAGAAAATTTAAATAAAAATAAAAAACAAAGTTATTGTATGCCAGCTACCCGTTCTAGGTGAGCTAAAATACAAAATTCTAATGCCACATCTAAGGGAATCACATAAAAATGCTCTGTATCAAATTTGAGGAAAATCGGCGAACCCGTTCAGGCCTACTTTTTGGACTTCTCGATCATCATAGAGTTAGTTAGAGTTAGAAACCAAGACTTGCCCTGTACAGCACTAGATTTATGTTAGCTTTAGAGTGAAAATTGATTTTCTGTTTGGTAAAAACTACTCTGGATTTATAAGACTAAACAAATTCCATTATTTCTGCAATATTTTAGTCAAGGATTGGCTTCATCGTGCTTCATGATAAAGGGCTTTCCAATAAGAGGTGTTATTTTGAATAGCCCGCTATTTCGGTAGCTGTCACTTTTGAAGCTGTCATTTTTTGACATTTGACAAGTAAAAACTACGCCATTAATAAAAATGGAACGATACACGCTTCAACAACGCATTTAAATTATTAAAATTCACTATAAAAATGGTGAAAATTTGGCAGAGACGGTTGGTAAAACTAAAACATTTTTGGGTCGTCGTGAAGCACCTTGTCGGTTAGCAATACAGAAATTGGTGGACAAATTCGAGCTGTTGGGACAAGTTAGTGATGTGAAGAATAAAACCCGTGCACGTCGCTCAAGAACAACTGAGAATATTGCTGTTGTAGCCCAAAGTGTTGAAGAAAACCCAGGTTTGTCCATTCCTCGTCGTTCTTTGGAATTAGGCATTCCACAAACGTCATTACACCGTATTTTGCATAAAGACTTGGGTCTCAAAGCTTATAAAGTTCAGTTAACACAAGAACTCAAGCCGGCTGATCATCAACAACGTCGTGTCTTTGCTGATTGGGTCCTTGAAAGGCATGAAAATGATCCGGAATTTCATCGAAAAATCATCTTGACTGATGAGGCCCATTTCCACCTCGGAGGCTACGTCAACAAGCAAAACTGTCGCATCTGGGGCTCGGAAAACCCAAGAGTTATTGTTGAAAAGCCTCTCCATCCTCAATGCGTGACTGTTTGGTGCGGTTTATGGTCCGGCGGGGTCATTGGACCTTACTTTTTCGAAAATGAGGCTGGAGCAACAGTTACGGTCAATGGATTGCGCTATCGAGAGATGATTAATGATTTTTTATGGCCGGAATTTGATGGTATTGATCTGGACAACGTTTACTTTCAACAAGATGGCGCTACGTGCCACACAAGCAATGAAACCATCGATCTTTTACGGGAAAAGTTTCCGGACCGTGTTATCTCTCGAAGAGGTGATCACAATTGGCCACCGAGATCTTGTGATTTAACACCTTGCGACTTCTTCCTTTAAGGCCACGTGAAAGATAAGGTCTACGCCAACAGCCCAGCGTCGATTCAAGACCTCAAAGATGGAATTCGTGAGGCTATCGAGGACATAGGGCAGCCACTTTTCGATTTGGTTATGGAAAATTTCATGAAAAGGATATGGTCCTGTAAGCGTGGTCGTGGCGGCCATTTGGCTGATGTTGTGTTCCATTATTAACGGCATACCTTCCTCTTTATAATGAAATAAACATCCGATCATTTATCTCAAAAAATGCCATTTTTCTTTGAATATCAAAATAACACCTCTTATTGGAAAACCCTTTACAAAAAATGGCGGATAAATGAAAAAAAATTATGGAGATTTGTCAGTCTTGTAAGTTCAGCATAAGTCTGATTAAACAGCACGTCATAAGTAGAGCTTGCAAGTGAAAGCAAGACTTTATTTTAAATTTTCATTCTACTGGGAAATCATAGCAGCCACCAATAGATCGCGAGAAATAGAGCCTATATAGGGCTAACAAATTAATTTATGAAATTTATAGATTGGCATCGAAGCAGAATTGAACGTTCTTCAAAATCCCCAAATTGGATTTTTGTATAGTCACTTTCAAAAAGGGCGGGAGTGTGAAGGGGGAGAGGGAATAAAATGAAAGTCAATTAATCTAGAGCATATAGTTGTTTTGGGAACATCTAAGTTTTGGGGAAAAATACCCCAAAACCATTTTTCAAATGCTCATCCTAATTAGACCAACACCTACTATAATGATACGATAAAAGGGAAGGGAAACAGTTATTTAAAACTTGTTTTTCTTACCCATAAACATAGTGCGTATGGACTATCGCTGTCAAATTTCTGTTTTTCTTCTGTTCCTCCCAATATAAAGGGTGATTTTTTTAGATGTATCTATGGTTTTCAATCTGGCAATACTTTTTTCGGATATGGTCTTTTTGACAAATATTACTTGATTTATGCTCAGTTTGGTTTGCCATTTTATAATAAATAGATTTACTCCTGAACAACGTTTGCAAATCGTGCAAATTTATTACCAAAATAATGAATCGGTTTGCGTGACGCATGGCGCGCTGTGTCCAATATTCAGTCGCCATAATCGCATATATTCGGGCAACGTTGAATCGGTTTCGCACCACGTTTACTCTTGTGGATAATGCGCATCCTCAGAGATGCCGTAAAGCGCGCACTGAAGACGCTATTGCTGCTGTGGAGCAGAGTATCGAAGAAGACCCGAATGAGTCCATCCGCCATCGCGCGCAACAATTTGAGCTGGCGAAAATTGGTCCTCTCGGCTGGAATTTATTCCAGCCAGCCGCGGAAGCCACTTGCCCGAAATCATTTTTAAAAAAATAATGGCAAACCCTTACTTTTATAATAAAGTTAAATTCTTGGTCATAATATTAAATTATATGCGTTTTATTTCTTCTTGAAAACCACACGTCTAAAAACAAAAACAACCCGTATGTACACAATTGCTTTACTTTTTCTAAAATTTGATCACAAATTAAAAATTGCGCATTCTTACCCTCAAGCTATTCTACATAGTTTTAAATTATTTCCCTCTCGCCACAACCAAATTCACATCATTTCATAATATAAAATGCAATTACGTTAATTTCTGACCTCTGGCCATTGAAATGTTTACACACAAAATGTCCTTACACCGTCAACGTCCTAACACAGCAATAGTCCTCATTAATACAGATGTCTTTATGCTCATCATCGTCATCCTCATCATCGTCATCCTCATCAGCATCATCGTAGTCTCCATCCTCTCATTAGTGATGTAAATTTCGATGCTCCAAATGGCACCACACGTCACCTATTCACTACACATATCAATGCCTTTCTAATTTAATTGATTCACCATGGCAATATTTTGGGTTGGCAAGTACATATATATGAACTCGTATACGTATGGTGAACGTCATGTGCGATTACCCTTTGATCTACAATCAGGAACTATCTCAACACTTCATCGACATAGCTATGATTGTCGAATTTCAAATACCAGTGGTCCCTAAGTTAGAACCGTGATGTGTTACGAGCACAGTAGCATTCGACACATAAAAGCGTTTACAAAATGTCAATATTGGAAAATGTTTGCACTAATTCGATTTGGCGCAAGGCAAGGCGGTATATTGGTCATATGACAAAAAGATGACGGAGGGTTGTGCTGGTGGATTGTTGACTTCTATAGCAAAGCAGTAAATCATTGTGTTCCTGAATCGATTTTAGAGAAGTTTTATCTAAAAAGAATTATTTTAATTAAGTCCTGGTGCGAAGGCTTATTAAACATCAGTGATCCAACATCGATTTCATTTGATGAAGTTCTAAGTCTTTTTGGAATACAAAGCAAATAATGATGAGACAGAATTTTTAAGAAGTATACCTACCTACTTAGAGAACATTTTAAAGTCGGATTAAATATACCAGACCTATGGAAAATTATACACAAACATACTTTTTAAAGCAAATTCAAAATCCTTCAAAGAAAATCAAACCTTACTTCCTTTAAGATGTTTACATTACAAAGGACGTGAAAATTAAATTAACTTTTTATTCTTTCCCCGGGTAGCAACTTAGTAGAGGTACCTATTACCTATACCTACCTACCTAGCTAAGTAAATTTTCAGCTTCATTTAACAATAACATCTAACAAGCGAATAGACAGTGAGACACCTCTGCTGCCTAATGACGCAGGGAATCATTGCTTGCAGCAATCATTGTACAGAGTGTTAAACATAGTCAGCTTGACACTTTTAAGGTAAACTTTGAAGGAAAATCGAAAAACTTTAAGGAAACAATACATAATTGCCTGCAAGAACGAACAGATGGAGAGAATTCTTCTTGTAGAATTCGAAGCACGTCTGCAACAGAGGTATGAATTGAAGGAAGTATAGGTATAGGTATAGTTAAGTAGGTACTATGTGTGGGCAAGTTAGGATAGTTGGTTGAGGAATCAACGATTTTTATTTTTGTGATCGAACCATTTCAAAAAAAAGAAAACATAACCGATGTCGAAAAAATGTAAACTTTTTATAGTAAAAATCTATCCTGCCGATTATGGAATTCACAATGCTGGATGTCGGACGAATGAGTAAGGAGGAACGAGTGAACTGCACTGGGAACTGCGAATTCCAGAATCGGCATGTAAAGGGTTTTTTAACAGGGATGCTACAAAAGTAGAGCAACAGGGACAGCAAACAATGCCATATTTCTTGCCGTTCTTTTGACATCTCTCTTCAGTAAGGTTTGTCATTTCATGATGGAAAGATATACGAGCCAACAACGAGTTCGAAATTATTAAAATTTACTACCGAAATTCGGAGTCAGTGGCTTCAACGTTAAGAGCGCTTCGTCGAATTTATGGTCTTCAGCGATGAGGCTCATTTCTGGCTGAATAGCTTCTTCAATAAACAAAATATGCGGTATTGGTCAGACAGCAATCCACACGTACTCCATGAGTCATCATTGCATCCCGAAAAAATTACGTTTTGGTGTGGTTTATGGACCGGCGGCGTCATTGGGCCGTACTTCTTCCCTGATGATCAGGACCGGCACGTTACTGTGAATGGGGATACCTACCGTTCAATGATAACCGAATATTTTTGGCCCCAATTGGATGATATGGACTTGGAAGACATGTGGTTCCAACAGGACGGCGCCACAAGCCACACAGCGAATGTCACAATCAATTTATTGGAAAGCAAGTTTGGAGAACGTGCTATCTCACGAAATGGTCCAGTCGCTTGGCCGCCTCGGTCGTGTGATTCGACGCCGTTAGACTATTTCCTGTGGGGCTACGTCAAGTCTATGGTCTATGCCAACAAGCCAGCGACGATTGATGAACTTCGTACGAATATCGAACGTGAAATTGCAGCAGTATCGGCTGATTTATGCTTGAAAACCGTCGAAAATTGGGTTCAGCGTCTGCACTTCTGCAAGCGTGCCCGTGGTGGCCATGCAAAAGAAATCGAATTCCATACTTAAATGGCATCAAACGTTCTTTCACAAGAATAAAGAATTTCATTGATATCCAAAACCGTTTTTGTTTTATTTAAAAAAACTTTTGTAGCGCTCTTATTGAAAAACCCGATATATACTATATTCTTACTTACTCAACGGGCTCCCGATCTGTGAAAGGCCCTGGCGAGAGACACTGTAAGGCTTTCCATTCTCCTCGATTTAGGGGACGCTGCTTGCAGTTATCAATACTAAGCGCTCTGGAATCCGTGATGACTTGGTTTGGTCTTTAATCCGGAGAGGTGTTGCTTCTTGCTACTTGGGGGCGGGAATTCAGAGATATTCTTTGCTGGATCATTGTTGTCTATTTGCTCTATATGGCAATGTAGTCGACTTATTTTTGGCTTTTTGGGCTATACATCCACATCTATGTAGAGCTCATTCCTCCATTCGACCCCCGCAAACGCAGGCTCTTAAAGAGTCCAGCAGGTATCAGCTTTCTCTTTCTATTGTCCACGACAGGCAGTAAGGGTTTTGTAGAGCGTGCACTTTGTCTTACGCGTTAGTAGTTTTGAACCAATTTGTTTGGCCAAACCGAAGAAGAAGCGGTTTGCTAGAGTGATTCTTCGTCATTCATCGGGAAAGGCGTTAACACGGAAGACACTATCTTCAATAGATCCTCCCAACTACTACAAAGTACACCTGTTCTTTCTTCGGTCGATTCAGTGGGATTTAAATACGGCAAAGAATTCTACGACTAGTAGAAGTCCACATGAATTGCTGTTTTCTTACATTTCTGTTGGAGCTTGGACACAAATCAATGTCTTAGAACGAAGAGCTACGAAAACGAAGGAATTCCACACTTCAGAACATCATTCGAAGTCAAGAGGGCCAAAAGAAGTCATTCCAAATATGAGGTAGATGATTTCATATTAATTGAAAATGAAGCAGGTGTCACAGGTACATAACGGAAGTTGGAGCCGCTTTTTCGTGGTCCACACATTGTCACAAGAATCTTGCCAAACGATCGGTTCCTGGTTCAGGACATTCCTGGAATGCAACAGAATCAGCAAAGGTTCTGTTCAGTGATGTCTTCGGATAAAATGAAGCGATGGTGCGAGCTCCAGGAAGAGCCGCTTGAGAAAGCCGAAGGCTCTGACGACGACGATGACGACGAGGAAGGTGATTATCATGATGACACTGAAGCTGTGGTTGGTTGATCCTGAGGGCTTGATCAAAGTTAGGATGGCTGAACTGTAGAGCCATAAATATCCCAAGTGGTATAGTTGTGGGAGTTATTTAGAGTCTGACCAGGAAACAATAAAGATCTTATTGAGAATCAACGGCATCTTGACTTTTATTTAACAGCAGGAATAACTTTAATTCTCTGAGGAACTCTCATTAAAATTCTTATTTCAAACACTTACTAGCTTCACTGACTATGATGACAAATAAAACATTCCAAGCCAAAGCTAAACTTATTTCTTTGTACAGTTATTGAATCGAAAAATAAGTCTTGAAGAATTTTTCTCTTCGAATCGGATACCGCACATAGGAACATTAAGCTCCCATAATTCCTTATAGGTAGGTACGTATAATTCATAACTCAACCAGTTGAAGAGATCTGTTTTTCCAACTTTCAAACCTTCTATTTCTTCTCCTCAGAAATGCAATAAAAGGACTTAGTGCAAATTCCCCAAAGCATATAAAGAATTTTTTTTTAATTCTTCTGAGTGATCTATTGTAATATTTTCTTCAAAGTGCACTTCAAAAACATGTTCCCTGCCACTCGAACGCAAACCCTAACTTATTGTTCCTACTGCTGCTAATATCATATAATACCCTTGACACTATACTCCATTGGCAAACAATAAATGAAATGAGCTTATAGCTCCCCATTGCAGCAGGATACAGAAATCATGCTCCTATACCTATGGTTGTGCACGATGCACCAGTATAATATACCAACCATAATGCCTGTTGCATTATAGTTACACATTGATATACAAGTCGAGACTTTCTCAAGAGTCCCGAGGTACTTGACCCATAACACTATAACCAGAACAAAAAAGAAACCAAGAAGAATAGCAGCTTGCTACAGTGAGGAATAATTTCGGTTTGGGTGAGGGGTATGCTGAGGCCATTACTTTAAGGCAAAAATAGGATTTGTATACTACGTAGCTATAGCCGAGAAACCGGAGCCTTACTTTAGGGTGTAATTATATTGAGTGGTTTCAGTGTTAAACTAAGAGATTATTTTTTTTTTTTTACTTTTTATGCAAACTTAAAAAAAAACAACAAAATGAACAAAGACCATTCCTACCAACCTAACTACTTACCAACCAAAAGTCCAGTCGAAAACTCCAGACTGCAGTGGGAGTTTATTTTTTATGATATTCATCTGTGGTGCAGAGCGGGGGTAGCAAATTCTAGCAAAAAGAAAACATTGTGGTTAAGTTTTCAGTTATTACTTTTAATTTTATGCATTTCAGAAGTTTTGTATTTTTAAGAGAGATCTACTTCCTGAATAAAATGAAAAAAAAAATAATAAATGCATTCTTGCAATTTTTGGTATCCAGGTTTTGTTTTGTAAAAATATTTCAGTTTTTGTATAATTAATTTGGCCTGGTTGCATGGAAATTATAATGAGGATGTATTGCAACCCAAATAATTAAGAATAAAACCATATCTAGCAGAGCATCGGTGTTATTATATTTTTAATGCAACGCATGTTGGGTGTATGTATTTATGGAAAAGGATGTCAGAAATAATGAAAATAATGAGTTAGATTCTAAGTTGAAAGTTCGCACAGGCTTAAAAACAAGGTGGCCCATCTGTGAAAAATCCAGAATAAATTATTAAGGTACATACTGTATGTCTAGGCAAGGAATAGGAATTAATTAATACAAATAAGAAGACATTATGTGTATTGAAATGATATAAGGAAGACTATCGGTACTATTAACTTTTCGGACAATCACCAACTCTTGGATCGCAACCCTACCGGAACCACCTATATAGCACACAGTTGTGAGCTTGGTTTTCCTAGTCCCCTAAGTAATTCTGTTTAAACTAAAAACACTACACCTATATCAAGAAACAAATCAGGTCAAACGAGTTGTGGTACCAAAACGGCGCATAATACCATAACATAATACCTACCTACATATCAATACTATTTGTACTGGAACTGTAGAGATTTGGAACTCCCAAAGAAGATTTCATGTGGTAGTGTCTGAGGAACCCAGATGGAAGCCTCTGGGAGAGTATCAAAATAAAAGGTATAGCTACATAATAGGTAAGGTTAAAGGTCGAAGTGGCTGTTCGCGGAGAACGAACACACTTAGACCAAATGTTGGCCCGTTGTGATGCCGCATGGTTCTAGGAAAGCCTTTTCATAGATTCGGTAAGCCATTTTGAGCTAATTATGAATCTTGTAAGACTACTTATTTCAGAGTTTGCCAGATCACTCGGCTCATTGTATAGTAGAAGTCACCCAAATGCAGTCTACGTCTTTGGTATAGAGCAGGAAATGTGCATAGAAGGTGAGGCACCTAACCAACCTGAGATTAAAAGTCTTATGATTTTCTGACTGAGCTTATATTAGTTTTTGCTGCACAAGTTGTTTTTATAATCATCTTTCAACATTTCAAGTGTAAAGATAATAATTAAATAATAATTTTTCTTTTTTCTGCAAAAATAAAATAAAATTTTAAAATTTAATTAACAATTTAAAAACATCATTTAAAATAATTTTGATCTTGTCAAAAATATTGCTACAAATAAAATTTCTTTCGAAAAGCTTAAATAAAGACTTATCTTATACGCCAAATTCCTTCACTACTTAGCCATCAGCTTAGTTCACAGTCTAGCTAGAGCAGGTACTAGCTCGGATACTCGGTCCTAATGAAAAGTAAGTAAAGGGTGTTTTTTTTAGACTTGTAGTTTTCAATCTGGCAATACTTTTTTCAGAGTTGGTCTTTTTGACAGCTGTCACTTGATTTATGCTCAATTTGGTTTGCCATTTTATAATTAATATAGACTTACTCCTGAACAACGTTTGCAAACCATAACATTAAATTTTATTTTGTCTTGAAAGCCAAACGTCTAAAAAAAACTCCCTATTAGGCTCCATGTATTTTATGTCATATAAATTTTACTTTAACACTTATATGTGACTTTTGAGACACATTTATTTGGCAAAATTGTCATTTATTTATATGATATTGTAAAATTCAAGGATATTTTTTTTTAATTTTTCTATTTGCGGCGTGAAATGGGGTAAAAAAAAACTGGTCCGATTTCAGAAATTCTTTTTTATTTGAAAGGTTATTTAGATTGGATAACTTTAGGAATATTTTTGTTCAAAAATTTAGTATTTATAGGGTAAAAAAGGGTTAGAAAAAATTATATTTATAGACTGAAATAGGGTAAAAATAACACAGTGGTTTTCGAATCCAAAAATTCTTTCTGTGTTGGGAAAGCAATTAAAGTTGGACTTACAGCCATATTATTGACATTTTTCAAAACTAGTTTAATAGCAAAACTAGTTTTATAGAAGTTTGGAGTCCCAATATTTACACGGTCTTATGAAATAAGAGATTTATCCACAGCTAGATTTGAGTTTTCGAGTTTAAGGTGTCAAAATAATTTTGAATAATACCAATTTGAGCACCTCTAAACATCTATAAAACTAGTTCTACCATGAAACGAGTTTTGAAACAAGTCAATAATATGGCCGTTAGAAGTTCTTATTTTTACAAATTTAGCCTTTCATAACGTGAAGAAGGTTAAGACCCAGAAAGTAGTATTCGATTACAAAAAGTCAATAAATAATATTTTCTTTTGTAATATTTATGCAAAGATTAGAGGTTTGTGTGCTCGTGCGAAGCCGGGCGGGACCATACAAACAAAACAGTATTTAGCAAAAGAACGAAAGAAAATTTTGTTTAAATCTTTTTTTTTTTTAATTTAAATCTTTATTTTCCATTAAATTGACAGAATCCATAAATGTATGGTTTCAAAAGCTTTGCTTTCCCCATTTGAAATATCAACAATAAAAATAATTTTTTGTTGAGTATAAAAATTAAGAGAAAATCAAAGAAAGCTGATAAGAAAGCTTTTTGCTGAATTGCTGAAAATGGTGGTAGATATATACTCTTTACTGGACTGGACTGTAACTAGATTATACTCCTGAAAAGAAAGACCTAATTTCAGGTTGTGGTTGTGGAGGAAAATTAAGCTTTTTATATTGCACACTGCCCTTGAAATTTAAAAACACAATAATTCTCTTAAAGCACTTAAAGAGATTATTAAAGCTGTAGGTATTTTATAACATAATCAACGGAAAACAAGCTTTAATAATTTTTTTTTGATAAAATGGGATTGCTAGGTACTACTTTCAGTCAATTTTAATAAAGAAATTAAATCAATTTTTTTTTTAATTAGAGAATTATTGGCTTAAAAGGTTATGGTCTTATAATAAAAATGTAGAAATAAATTTAGAAGAATTTTATAAATTATAAAAAAGTTATTTTTTACTGACGGATGTTTATATTTTTGGGTTAATGATATCAAATAAATCAAACGAATTTTTGAGTAATGCCGGTATTTTTAAGCAGCGACGATATGCTTATGAATGTATATTATATACAGGGTGTTTTGCATAAGATACGATAATACCTAGACTTGATGGTGTACATAGGTTGGGTCCAGAAACAAAAGGAGCATTGGAGGGGGTCTATTTAATCCTGTTTAAGCGGAAACGTCTTTAAATATATTTCTGGCTTAAATAAAAATTAAAGCATGACGTTTGAAGCGTTTCCGTTGATTTAAAAATTGTTTTTTTTTTTATTTCAAGTCGATTTGTTAGAAAATTGCCCTTCCCGCCTAAACAGACGTAAATAGACCCCCTCCCATACGATTTTTTTTTCTCATGACCAAACTTACGCGGCCTATCCTACATAAATCCTATCTTAATTATCTTTAATATTTTAATTTTTATCTTTTAAATTAATCTTATCCAATCCAACTTTGGTTTGAGTATAGGTATATAACTCACTTGCGCGTTTTCAGAGTAACCAATTCAATTTTTGCTGCAATAAAAAAATAAAAAATAAAGAGCATACTACATTCGTGTAGTGCGGCTTAATAAAACAATCTCTCTAGTTGATAGTTCTTTCAAAATTGGGCTAAGCTAAGTGTTAACAGTTGAGAACTTCTAGAAGGGAGTAGAAACGGGAGTATTAAGTAATGGTATTGATGTATGAGACGAATGCAAGAGGGTATTTCACTAAGATCAAATGATACACATTTGTCTTAGGGTAATGCAAATATTTCCTTAGTAATTTAATCTGTTTTAATATTCTATTTTTAATTCTTTTCAAGAAGCTCAACTGAGTTATAAGACAAAGTGCCAACCCATAACTGTATGGGTTTTTCCCGAAAGCTGACATAAGGGGTGACAATGAAGACCAGTTTTAATAATTTTGTTCTGCAATTGGAAACGAAAAGAGATTAAAATTCCAACGATGTTTTATTTTTTTGCATTCTGTAATATTACACTTACATCTCATTTTTAACATTTTAACATCAAAACCATGAAAGCAACAAACCATAATTTTTTTTTGATAAATAAAAAAAAAAACCGTCATAGAACATAGAACAATAAACGTCAAAAAATGTCCCTGCGTAAAAGATTTATGTACCTAATTCCTTGATAACCCATGTTTCCTGATTTATATTCAAATTTTTTCTCTACGTTCCATATTATTTATCTTATTTTTATTTCGTTTCCTTTATCTTGTCCTGATGCTGATTTTGTATTCATCCAAGGTTGTATGATTTTCAACTTAAAAAAAAAAAAACAACAACTTAAATAATTTATTGTTTTTGTATCGTTCGGCTTAATTTTAGCACAATTTCTTAAATAATTGCAAACAGGAAGAAACGATAAAAGAAAAATAAAAAACTTACAATCATATACCTATAGGTATAGTACATAATAAGGCCGTTTTAGTGCTTTGGGGAAAGGCACATTTTTTTTGGACGATAGGCTCAAGGCGCTTTTTATAAGGCTGCAATGATATAATATCAGGTTTAAAAACGAACTTCTTAAGGAGGATGGGCGTTATAAATATAATTATATGATAATGTTGCCTTAGTTTATATGTAGGTGGGTAGTGAAAAATGTTCTTTTAATATACCTAATATGATTATGTATTTTTTCCTTTGTTAAATTATTGTACCTACCTATATGTAGGCCACATTAAAATTTTATTTCACTTAATCTGCGTATAGTCCGTAGGTGGGTAGGCTTAAAGTTATTAACATTTTTATAATTAATACTTAGTAAATACAAAAATTGTATGTCAGTTACAAGTTTTAATTATTTGTATAAAAGATAACCTACATCATAAAAACGGAAAATATTGAGTTTAGCACCTCAGATCGGTACGGTACTATTGGCCACCGAAAATTGATAGCCGGACACTTCACCACCGCCGATTCAGTGTTGGATATTTAAGTGCTGCCATTTAAGTGTTCAATATTTGAGTGCCGCCCGTTTAGGTGTCAGATTTTTCGTGGCTGGATATTTTATTTTCGTATTGGCAAAGTAGGGTAGTTTTGGTTGAAATGGTTAATTCACAATAAGAATTCATTTATATTGTGTTGAATAACAAAAATAAAAAATCGTGTCTTTTTTTCGGCTTATTAATTAATCATTTGCATTTTATTTAGGAAATTGTGCAAAACAGAAACTTTTGCAAAAAATGACAAATTAAAAATAAATGATCGAAAGTATTATAAAATCATTTAATAACACTATTTTTTACTGGTGGGAGGCAATTTTTTTTATTTTTTAAACGCACTAAATAATAGCAAATTGATCTCTTAAAAAATTGCAACATATAGGTACAGAAATTCGGTTGTTTAGCAAGACTTCACTTTACATTGCAATGCATAAAATTATCTTAAGTTATAATAAGCAATTTCAAAAGATAAGAAACTATTCTTTTTTAACATTGAATTATTATATATAACACAAAATTAAAAGAGACAGTAAACCAAACGAAATCCAGGGAAAGTAAATTAATGCATAGTTTTTGGTTATTGTCTAGAAAACGAAAAAACGTAACAAAATTAATGAATTTTCATAAAATTTTATAAAAATACTTATATATATAAGTATATATATATATAAGTTTATGAAAAATGTTTTGTTTCCAAAAAATAAAAATTGTCCTTTGTACAAGTTCCAGACCCGCCTCCCGAGCTTTTAAATAGAATCTAGTTGTTTTCACGTTTTTTCGTAAATGCAATTTCGTTTACCCCGGCCACCACATACGTCCCTCGCCAACGTGCTTAAAAATCGCAAAAAGAAATTGCATCGTTTAAGAGCAGCCTTGGCAAAAAATCTCTGTCCTATTGTGACTAACCACATTTTCATCCCAAAAGAAACAGAATAATGAACACTGCATACCTATCTGCAGGTAGCGTTTAAAAGCCTAGTGTTGAAAGAATGACCGTGAACTACCCAATGGCGAAACCGCTGTAACGAAAATTCCAAGCACTAAAAGTCTGGTTGTGAAAATCTGGTGGTGAAGTGTCCAACGGTGAAAGTTCGGCACTGAATAGTCCTGCTTCGCCTCAGATGGATGAGCCAAAATAGCAATTTTTGAACCTAGCACAGTTGTTGATTCTCCTCAGATCAGCAGGTATAAGGAGTTCCACAGACCCATCTCAGCATGGACGAAAAACTGTTGTTTAGTAGTATTATAGTTAATGTCGGCACAATAAGCACTCTGCTTCTTTGTGACTGTGAAAAGACAATCCTTTCCGTATAGATAATTCGGTGGGCCCGTCTGTATCAGATTAAATAAAAACATCAACACTATACTGTCGAGATAGTTTTGAAATGACATATTATAAATGCTATTTGTGTATTGGGAGATGTGATCAAACCGACGAAGATTGTACGCAAAACGTGTAACATTAGATATCGAAAGCTATCCAAATATTTCCTTGACTTGTAAAGGGTGTTTTTTTTAGACGTTTGGTTTTCAATCTGGCAATATTTTTTTCGGAATTGGTCTTTTTGACAGCTGTCACTTGATTTATATATGATAAGTTTGGTTTACCATTTCATAATTAATAGACTAACTCCTCAACAACGTTCGTAAATCGTGCTCAATCGGGCCCAAAATGAGATGGCCACCGATCCCGATTTTCACAAGAAAATTTTGTTCAGCGATGAAGCACACTGTTGGTTTAATGGGTACGTTAATAAAAAAAATGTTCGTATTTGGAGTGATCATAATCCACAAGTCATTGTTGAGACGTCAGCGCCGTTACATCCTCAAAAAGTCACTTTTTTGTGTGCTCTATGGGCAGAGGGAATCATTGGTCCATATTTCTTCAAAAATGAAGCCGGCCGTAATGTTACAGTCAATGGGGAACGCTATAGAGCCATGATTAATGACTTTTTCGTGCCTGAATTACAGAATGTTGATGTGGACGACTTTTGGTTCTAACAAGACAGCGCTACATGCCATACAGCCAACGAAAAAATCAATTTATTGAAAGAAACTTTCGGTAGGCCTGTGGCGATGAAGTGGCCTCCAAGATCATGAGATTTACCACCGCTGTACTATTTTTTGTAAGGTAAGGTCAAGTCGCTTGTCTACGCAGATAAGCCCAAGACGATTGACGCCTTGGAAGAGAACATTCGGCGCATTATTGCTGACATACGGCCCCAATTGCTGCAAAACGTGGTTGAAAATTGGGCCTCTCAGCTGGAATTTATTCGAGCCAGCCGCGGCGGCGCCCAAATGATGCCCGAAATCATTTTTAAAACATAATGTCAAACCCTTATCCTTATAATTAAGCTAAATTATTGACCATAACAATAAATAATATGCGTTATATTTCTTCTTGAAAACCACACGTTTAAAAAAGAGATCCTTTACCATGGGGTACAGAGTGAAAAGCTTTTGAAAAATCTAACAACTAACACCAAAGTAGAAACATGCCCTTTGTCGATTTCTTGACGAATATCATCAACGACCTTTAAGAGAGTTGCCGAGCAACTGTGCTTTGGTCTAAAACCATCTTGAACCGGTTATAGCATGTTATTATAGCAAATACAAAAGTTAAAATCTGATGATTAATGATTATTTGAAAGGCTTCAGAGACAGAAGGATGAATTGAGATTGGTCCATAATCTTTAACGTGGGCAGAAGAGTTTTTAGGTAAAGGAAAAATTTTAGAGGATTTCCACATTTAAGGATAAGAAGAAGTAGTTAAAATTGAGTTGAAGATATGGGTTAGAAAAGGAACTACCTATACAAATGGCAAAATAATTTTTAAAAATTTAGGATGCATGTTTAGCCCAATAGCCTCAAACTTATTTCCTTGAACCGCTGTACGTATATACACCTCTCCATCGTTAACTCTATTATGAAATTGAATTAATCCAATGAATTATTTACAGACGCATCTTGAGAGAAAATAGGAAGGACAACGAACATTTGTTCAATTTTGGGCACATACCACATTCAGCACATCTCGTTTGTATAGACTATTAAAAAGTTCTGTTTTTTTTTGGCAAATTTTAAGCCCCTAAATACTTTCATTAATTCAGAAAATAAGTATCTACATACAGTCATCGGCATAATTATTTTCACAGTAGTGTGATCGGACTTTTGAGTGAAAAATTGGTAACGGTAAATGTCATGAAGTTACGGGTTGTTCATCGGTGTAAGTATATAATATTTCTTATTTACTGAAAGTTTAATATAAATCATTCGAGTAGTGCCTTTCGAGAGTATACATCGATTTGTGTTAACAGCGCTCGCTTTTTATATAGGCATAAGTATTTTGACTAAAAGTCTAGGCAAGATTTGGTTAGTGTTTTTTTTTTTGTTTTTTTTTTTTTGTTTTGATCAAAATTTTATGATTTTATTTATTTTAAACTTCTTTTAAAGAAATATGGGTAAAAAAGCAGAATTAAGCGTGGAAATTAGAGCAACTATTGTGGCAAGGTAACGGGTGATTTTTTGGCTGGTTTGGTTTTGGCAACACTGGTTTTGACAGCTGACGTATGTTTAGTACCTTGTGTCACTGTCAAACAGCTTCAGTTTGGTTTGCAATTTAACCATGGATCGTCTTACAAATGAACAACGCTTGCAAATTATTGAATTTTACTATCAAAATTCGTGCTCGGTTCGAAATGTTCATCGCGCGCTGCTTGTGTTCAGCGATGAGGCTCATTTTTGGTTGAATGGGTACGTAAATAAGCAAAATTGCTGCATTTGGAGTGAAGATCAGCCAGAAGCATTGCAACAGCTACCAATGCATCCCGAAAAAGCCACTGTTTGGTGCGGTTTATGGGCCGGCGGCATTATTGGGCCATATTTCTTCAAAGATGATGCGAATCGCTACCGAGCGATGATAACAAACTTTTTTTTGTCCGAAATGGAAGTTCTTGACTTGCATGATATGTGGTTTCAACAAGACGGTGCCACATGCCACACAGCACGCGAAACAATGGCGCAACTGCGAGGCGAGTTTGGTGACCAGTTAATTTCACGTTTCGGGCCGGTCAATTGGCCGCCTAGATCGTGCGATTTGACACCATTAGATTATTTTTTGTGGGGGTATGTCAAGGCTAATGTCTATAGGGACAAGCCCGCTTCGATTGACGCACTGGAAGCCAACATCCATGCATTCATTCGTGAGATACCGGCCGATATGTGTGAAAGAGTATGCCAAAATTGGACTCAGCGGATGGGCTACCTGAGACGCAGCCGCGGTCAACATTTGCATGAAATTATCTTTAAACATTAAATTGCACGGTTCAAACTATCGATTCAAATAAATATTTCATTCATTTTTTCGAATTTTTTGTGTTTTTTTTTTTTTAAAGTTCTAAACCTCTTAAAAAATCACCCATTATAACAGCGGTGAAACGGTGAAACAAATTGGTACGAGCCTTAATTTACCAAGGCAAACAGTGCATTACCAGATAAATAAATATAAAAAAAAAACAAACAAAAGAAAAAGTACACCAAAAGATGATAGAAAGCTTGAGCGAGAATTTGTTAAAAACCCTGCTTTAACACCAAAAGCTCTGGAGTTGCAGATGAAAAAATATACTCAAAATCCCCTTAGTGAACGAACAATACGTAGGCGTCTTGCTGAATCCAATTTTGGAACGTTTTCTGTAAGAAAAATACCGTATATAACCTCTAGGAATAAAGAAAAGCGTTTATAATTCGCGAAACAATATCTCCATAAGCCTCTGAGCTTCTGGAACCGAGTTTTATGGAGTGATGAGAGTTCATTTGAGTTTCATGGATCCCATTAAAAAAAAAATTTGTTCGATTGCAAAAAGAACAATGCAAGAAAAAAGTTCCAATTTTGCAAACAGTGAGTCACGTTGGAGGTTCAGTAATGTTTTGGGGTTGTGTATCCTCAGGTGGTCAGGGAAACTTAGTCCCAATTGATGGAACAATGAACCAGCATAAATATTTGACTGTCTTAAATGAAAACGCATTTCCAGCTGGTGACACACTCATCGGGGAGTCGTTTATTTTTCAGCAGGACAATGCTTCATGCCACAAGAGCCGAACGATCACAAACTTTTTGCGGGCCATCGGAGTAGAAACACTTTTGACTGGCCACCGCAAAGTCCCGATTTAAATATTATCGAAAAAATGTGTGGGCTTATGTAAAAGGAAAAAGGAGTTTTTCTTTGACACGAACCAGAGAAGACACGATTTTGGAAGTAAGAAGGCTCTGGGAGAAAGTTCCTATAGAAATGCTTTAGAAACTTGTTGAATCCGTTCAAAAACGTCTGCAAAAAGACATAGACGGTAAGGGAGGATACACGATACACATTTTATTAAGAAGTGCTAATTTTATTTTTATTTTGTAAAGATATTTTTTAGTAAGCATAAAATGTATTGTCAAAATACTTATGTCTAAAGGAACTCATTATACGGTACCTACTGGATACCTTTGTATAATTATCAGTTATTTAGTTATCAAAATCCAGAGTTTCATTTCGTTTCATTTATTTCGAAGAAAGATTCAATTTACAATGATACATTAAGATTTAAATCTTTTAGAGTATCAATAATTAAGTAACAAAGTTTTAAAAATTCAAAAATATGAAGCATAATTCTTAAGGCTAGAAAAAATCTAATAGTTACAGAAAAAAAATTTAGTTAGACTTTGAATTTGTGGCAAAAACTAGGCGAAAAAAAAAAAAAATATAAGAAAATTTAAGTTTAAATCTAAGAAGAAAAGAAAAGGACATAGTACGTAGGTATTTAGAAAAGAGAAGAAAAAAAAGAAAAAGGCATCTGTAAATTCCTAAGTTCGATTTTTAAAGTGCAAAAATAGTTTCCTCTTAAATGCAGTGGGCGTGGCAGTTCTTTGCAACTCATTTGGGAGAGCATTCCACAAACGAATTGCAGTTATGTAAAATGAACGCTCTGCTATGCTGTATGCAAAACGCGGTAAAATTAGCTTCAATCCTCTTTGGGAATGGGCAAAATTAAGAATTTCACTGAGATAATTAGGACACCTTTTGTGGATGATATTGTGGAATTTCAAAACCAGTCTGAACTTCAGGTACTCATCAAGTCTCATTCCAAAGAGCGTGTCACTTAAATGCGAGACACTGGAATATCTAAGCACATTATAAATAAAGCGAATACAATCATTAAGTGCTACGTTCAATCTGGGCTTACACTCACAGTCCAAAATAGGATATACGGAACAGTTAAAAGTAAAATATGGCATAATTAATGATTTGATGAGGAGCATTTTCATCGTGGGAATCAATAAGTCCGAATAGGATCTCAAAGATCGTAAACCAAAATAGATATTTCTAATGGCATCTGAGATTGCTCTACAGCAAGTTAGATTATTATTAATTCTATATCCTAAGTATTTCACATCTTTCACATAGGCAATAACTTTATTGTCAAGTTCTACCGTGGGAAAATCTAAGAAATTAAGCTCATCTCTAGAGCATAACATGGCCACATTTAACCTAGCTATACAATCCTCCATCAAACCAATTTTACTAAAAATATAGAGTACAACATCATCAGCATACAGATGAACTTGGCAATTAGAAATAACATTGGGAAGATCATTTATAAACGATGAAAATACAAGAGGACCTAAGACGGAGCCCTGTGGTGTTCCCAGGTTTGTAGTAACTGGGTTTGAAATGCCAGTCGCTGTTCTTATTAGCTGAACCCTGTCGACCAAGTAGTTAGACAGTAGCTTAAGTGATGAGCTAGAGAAATTATAGTTTCTCTTAAGTTTAGAAAGAAGGATTGAGTGATCAATACAATCGAACGCCTTAGAGAAATCTAAGAGCACAATGACACCAAAATTACCAGAATCAAGTGCAAACCGAATATCCGACGTAACTTTTATTGCTGCAGATTCACAACTGTGCTTATTGCGAAATCCAGATTGCCACTTTGAAAGTAGTTCGTGTTCGTTTAAATAGTCTTGGATTTGATCATGAATTATTTTTTCTAATAGCTTGCACGGATAGGATAAGATGCTTATGGGCCTGTACTCCGAAGGGTTAGAGGGGTTCGATTTTTTGGGAACTGGTATAATACTAGCACTTTTCCACGTATCAGGAAATTCACCACTATATATGCAATAGTTGAAAATATGAATTAAATAATTACTTACAATGGGGAATACGAGCTTTAGAAACTTTGGCGATAAGTCATCAGGACCAATCGCATTCGATTTTACCGATCTAACAGAGTTATACAGCTCGTAAGCACTAATGCAATAAAATGAAAAAGAGTTATCACTCTCAGGCAAAATAAATATATCTTGGGGAATACTAGAGCTTGACACGGTCGGAATCAGAATATTAGACATCACTTCAGGACTAAACGGGCATTTACTTTTATTTTTGTCTTCTTTTACTCCAAGTTCTTTCATGTTTCTCCAAAGTTCTTGAGAGCTGAGGGATGGGTTAAGTTTCTGTAGAAGGTATGCGCGCTTAGAGTTACGAATACTAGTATTTACTCTGTTACGAGCAAATACAAACTGTCTTTTATTGAACTCAGTAGGATTGCACTTATATCTCCTGAAGAAACGCTCCCTTTCCCTAATCAGATACTTAATGTTGTTGTTAAACCAAAGACATCTATTTAACCTTAATTCCCTAGTAACTATCGGGACATATAGCTATCATATAGTTGAGTTAGAAGGTTGTTAAATAATGTAACTTTAGCATTCATATTCGAAGAAAGGTAAATTTCATTCCACTACAAGCTAGGGAAATTCACCCTTAAATGTTCATAGTCAAAGCTTCGGTACGATCTGAAGCTCAATGTACGGGTGGGATTGCTCATACCAACATCAAACTGAAAAGAGCAAAAAATGAAATCATGGATGAAGTCGGAAGTTGGTCTTATTTGATCATTTCCCAGAATTCTGTGCTTAGAGCTAGTCAAAAACATGTCTAACAAAGAGGGGTGTACTTCTGATTTGAAACAAGTAGGCCACCGACTATTGACAACAGAAAGACCGAAAATATCACAGAAATGCTGTAATAAGCGCTTAGAGCTGTTGTTAATCAAAAAGTTGACGTTAAAGTTGAGTACGTCTTTGTCCTATACTTGACATTCTTACGGTGTATATGACATTCTTATGTATTAATCTGCCCAGGGATTTTTGAAAGAGATATGTAAATATATAGATAATATACAAACATTGTTAGAGACGGAAAGTAACTTATAGAATCCAATCAATGAGTACGTATACGTATTTATACCTACCCTAAAAATGAACTCATTCTTTTGGCACAAATAAATCTTCCCTTCCACTAGCATTCATCAAGGAATTAAATTGTAAGGATATTTAATTAGAACAAATAAATTCATTTCCATAAGTCCAATATTTAAGCTGACTTTGGATTGTTTTAAAAACATTTACTCAACAAAGATAACAAGCACAAATATTGACTACGCGTCGTCTTGCTGTTGCCAGTAGTCGTAGTCGTCGTCGTCGTCGTCGTCGTCATCAGCCGTCGCGATTGGGCAATAAGACGTGTTATTATTTCGGTCTGGCTCCTTGCTTCTGCCATTTCCTGCCTTTCCATATAGACTTAATTTTCCCAAAAGTTAGGTACTCCCTCCTCATCGACATGACATAGTCCGTTTCACTTTCTTATTAGATTTAGATCATGCTCTGTTTTTTTTTTATTTATCAATAACCTGTAATCAAGACAAGATGCCCACTCCCCCGCTTGAAAACAGAAAACAGAAAGTATCAACAAAGAGCAGGCAATGAAAGTAAAACCCAAGACTGGGTTGCACGTAGTAGCTCGCCAGGCTTATAAGAGAACAGAGATTTACAATCAATTACGCACTTTACTTAAGCGCGGGGAAAAACTGTGTTACCGTCATGAATTACATACTCTTGCTATCGATAGTTTGTATGGGGTAGTTAATCCCCGATGTCGTTTTTTTTTTTTAACCAAATCCTTCCGGGATTGTAAAAAACACACACCTGCCTATGTAATACTAAAAATAAATCATGCTTTATAATGGGTGATTTTTTAAGAGGTTTAGAACTTTTTTTAAAAAAAAAACACAAAAAATTCCAAAAAATTAATGAAATATTTATTTGAATCGATAGTTTGAACCTTGCAATTTAATGTTTAAAGATAATTTCATGCAAATGTTGACCGCGGCTGCGTCTCAGGTAGCCCATCCGCTGAGTCCAATTTTGGCATACTCTTTCACACATATCGGCCGGTATCTCACGAATGAATGCATGGATGTTAGCTTCCAGTGCGTCAATCGAAGCGGGCTTGTCCCTATAGACATTAACCTTGACATACCCCCCAACAAAAAATAATCTAATGGTGTCAAATCGCACGATCTAGGCGGCCAATTGACCGGCCCGAAACGTGAAATTAACTGTTCACCAAACTCGCCTCGCAATTGCGCCATTGTTTCGCGTGCTGTGTGGCATGTGGCACCGTCTTGTTGAAACCACATATCATGCAAGTCAAGAACTTCCATTTCGGGCAAAAAAAAGTTTGTTATCATCGCTCGGTAGCGTTCACCATTGACAGTAACGCTGCGATTCGCATCATCTTTGAAGAAATAATGCCCAATAATGCCGCCGGCCCATAAACCGCACCAAACAGTGGCTTTTTCGGGATGCATTGGTAGCTGTTGCAATGCTTCTGGCTGATCTTCACTCCAAATGCGGCAATTTTGCTTATTTACGTACCCATTCAACCAAAAATGAGCCTCATCGCTGAACACAATTTTTCGATAAAAAAGCGGATCCTCGGCCAGCTTTCCAAGAGCCCATTCACCAAAAATTCGGCGTTGTGGTAGGTCGGCTGGCTTTAGTTCTTGCACCAGCTGTATCTTAAAAGGCTTTACGCCCAAATCCTTCCGCAAAATTTTCCACGTAGTGCTGTAACAAAGGCCTAAATGCTGGGAACGGCGCCGAATCGACATTTCGCGGTCTTCTGTCACACTAGCTGATACGGCCACAATATTTTCTTCACTACGCACAGTACGTAAACGTGTTGGTGGTTTAATGTCCAACAAAGTAAATTTGGTGCGAAATTTGGTCACAATCTTCCGAATAGACTGCTCAGAAGGTCGAGAATGCCGATCATAAAATGGAAGCAGCGCGCGATGAACATTTCGAGCCGAGCACGAATTTTGATAGTAAAATTCAATAATTTGCAAGCGTTGTTCATTTGTAAGACGATCCATGGTTAAATTGCAAACCAAACTGAAGCTGTTTCGACAGTGACACAAGGTACTAAGCACACGTCAGCTGTCAAAACCAGTGTTGCCAAAACCAAACCAGCTAAAAAATCACCCTTTATAATTTTAATTTCTAAAAATAATTTCTTTTGAACAAGAACAAAGATTTGCCTGTTCTTTTTTTCAATTAGATATTCCGAATTCACTTGGGATTTTATATTAAAATCGTGGGAAATTGTGTACGAATCTGTAAGGCATTCCTTTATGGACCTTTAACACAAGTAAAAATGGCAGAAAACTTTTCCTGCACATTAATTAGAGAGGTCAAATTGGTATTCGAATCAGATAAAAAGGAAGGCGATAGGAAAATAATAAAGCGAAAAGCTAATAAATGAGCTCCACCTCTCGCATTGCAGGTACCTATGTATATAATGTAAGTATTTATAAGCAAGTCGCAGAGTGTCGGCGGTGGTGTTTAATAGCAAAAGAGAAGTAACTGAAACTCCCAGTCCCAGGACTCGATTAAATCTGAAAGGAGGTCAAAAGAATTCATTACGAATTGGTTCTACAAAGTTTTTGCGTGAACAACTTGGTTATATACGTATATAGTTATATATGTATGTATGTTTCTTCTCAATGAATAGTCGAGGTGATGAGAAAAACTTTTAATTTCTGTGAAACTACCAAAGGAAATATCCCAAGGATATTAATTTTATTTTTTTTTTCTTATCAAGAATCTCGAATTAATTGATTTAGATTGGAAATCAATTAAATTCTTGGGAAATTCTGAGAGCTATGCACAGAATTATTGGAAATTAGTGAGAATGCGATGCAAAAGTATTTTTATATTTTAAAAAAATTTTTCCTGTTTTTTTGAAATTGTATAGTTAACATGAGTGAGGAAGAGGGCGGTCTGGTTGGAAAAATTTCTTTGTGAGAAAAGTGTTGCTAGTCGGAACTTTTTTTAAAAGATTTTTCAGAGTTTCTGTTTGTGTTGAATTTTGGTGAAAAAATAAACATTTCCCCCACCAATCGTTGACGAAAGTTAATGAAATTTGGTACAGTTAATAATTTGGAGATTCTGAATTCAGTGGTATCTATTGAGTTTTTTTTTTTTTTTAATTCAAAATGTAGGTTTCAAGATTAAGGTAAGACTATGGTATACTAAATTTCAAAATTCGGCCTTTTTGATTTGTAGATGCTAAAGCCAATTTTATTGTATTTAAATTGGAGGGTTTAAAATTAAAGTCAAACAATGATACGAAATTTCAAAATTCATAAAAGACTTTTATATTTAGGAACTAGGACAAATGTAAAGGGTGTTTTTTTTTAGATGTGTATTTTTCAGGAAGAAATAAAACGCATACAATTTAATGTTATGGCCAAAAAGTTAACTTTATTATAAAGATAAGGATTTGCCATTATGTTTTAAAAATGGTTTCGGGCAAGTGGCCATCGCGGCTGGCACGAATAAATTCCAGCCGAGAGGACCAATTTTCGACCACTTTTTGCAGCAAATTGGGGCCGTATGTCAGCAATAACTCGCCGAATGTTCTCTTCCGAGGCCTCTAACTTTTCGGGCTACGTAGACAAGCAACTTCCCATAACCGCACAAAAAGTAGTCCAGCGGTGTTAAATAGCACGATCTTGGAGGCCACGCCACAGGCCCACGACGCTAGATAATGCGCTCACCAAAAGTTTCCTTCAATAAATTGATTGTTTCGATTGTTGGAACCAAATGTCGTCCACATCAACATCCTCAAATTCAGACACGAAAAAAACATTAATCATTGCTCTATAGCGTTCTCCATTGACTGTAACATTATGGCCGGCTTCATTTTTGAAGAAATATGGACCAATGATTCCCTCTGCCCATAGAGCACAATAAACAGTGACTTTTTCTGAATGTAACGACGTCTCAACAATGGCTTGTAGATTATAACCACTTCAAATACGACAATTTTTCTTATTAACGTACCCATTCAACCAAAATTGAGCTTCATCGCTAAACAAAATTCGCTTATGAAAATTAGGGTCAACGGCAATCTTGTTTTGGGCCAATTTGGGCACAATTTGGAAGCGTTGTTCAGGAGTAAGTCTATTAATTATAAAATGGAAAACCAAACTGAGCATAAATCAAGTGACAGCTGTCAAAAAGACCAACTCCGAAAAAAGTATTGCCAGATTGAAAACCACTCGTCTTAAAAAAACACCCTGTAGGTATCTTTAAAAGTATTCAAATATGCCCTTCAATATTAACTTTAATTTCAAAGTGATTCCGATATGGTATGGAGGCACGTGTACTAAATTTATAAAAGCAAGACCAACATTTTTCCAAGGAATTAGAACCACATTTTGCGATATTGCTTTGATATTATTTTTTATTGAATACGATTTTTAGACCAAATCTAATAGAAATGTGATAGATTTGACATCAAAATTTAAGGTCAACTATGTAGGTAGGACCTCGGTATGTATTTGAATCTGGCATGTTAAGAATTCTGACACTTTATAAGAAGTTGTAAAAAATATCCACATTTTGAAAGATTTTTTTAATCTTTTTCAGTCATTGACCTAAAATTAATTGTCAGCTTTTAACTGTCACATTATTGTCAAGTTTCTATTAAATTCTATCAGATTTGGTTTGAAAATCATTTTCAATAAACAAAGTATCAAATAAATATCACAAAAATATTTAGTTATAATTCTTTAGAAACGTTGTGCAACATTTTGGACTTGATGTTCAAAGTTTGGTACGAAATCACTCACAAGTGCTGGCGTACACAAACATACGCACGCTTTCACAAGTATACATATACACGGTTATATATGAATGGTACATATACGTTCGACTGTCTTGTTGAAGTTTGAGATCGAATTCCAGCTTAGGTCCCGTCACTTAAGAAAAATCTCTTTTTCAAAATGAAATGAAAAATGTCCATGACCAAGTCAAGGGCACTGTTCTTGCAAAGAAGTGACAAATTCTTCAAGAAAATCTCTTATCATCGGTTTGGAATTAGCAGAAAATTGTTTGACCCCTCCATTCCTGTAAACTAGTATTAAACACACATTAATGATTTAGCGCTGCAGGTCACTAGACAATGGTTCTGCACAAGCTATCTCGCCACCAAGTTTATTTTGACTTGCTCCAAAAAAGTGGTTTTAACCTTACCGTACTTCGTGTGTATCCAAGCTTAACGGATAGACGGGTTTGCCAAAAGTTTGATATACACGAAAAATTTTATGTGGTCATCTTGAATGGGTATGGAGCGATAAATATAGTATAGATTTCGGTTTTTTTCAAAATTCTTCCAAAACCTTCAGGTTATTTGCAAAAAAATCGCATACCTAACGGAAAAATAGATTTGGTTGGTTTTTGGTTATTTTTGGGTTATTCACGTATAACTTTTTAAAAGCTCAGCCGATTTATATATTTTCTCATTAAATTATTGCACCAATAACATACATTTTTAATGTTGGGATATAAATAAAGGTATGGTATATTTTTTAACCACAAGAGCAAGTTCATTCGATCCAGTCGTGCACTTTATTTCTTTCACAATTATTAAGTGGGTTATTTACCTAGAAACAAATGACTTATAGAATCAATTTTTACAGTAAGTTATTTTCATTATCATCAACACAGAATTCAATATATGTAATTTGTAATTTTTTAAAATTTAGTAAAATTACTTCTTAGAATATGTCTACCTCATTTTTTTTTCTTCTTCAAAATTTTTCGAAATGATCCGTCATATTTACCTGTAATTTGTTCAGCTAGAGCTAGGTAGGTACATATTCTGTTAAAAAAATATCACGAGACAATAAATCCTCCAATTTCGTTTTGTTGCCAGTCAATAAAATAAGAAAAATGACTGTCATTTATTAAGTCTACAAAGTTATGTCGTTGAAGTCAAAAGCTTCAACATAATTTTATATGTATTTTCAACCCTTACCTATACAAAACAGATATATTTTTACATCAAGGAATTATTCCCGGCAAACACTCTGTCTCGTCTCAGGTGTATTACGCCCTTAGCTTCATATCCCTAATCGTCTTACATCTATCTGACAAAATCCTATAACGACAACAAAAATATGTTCTACCAAGAGTCGTTCCAAACATTGAATCTCCTGAAAACGAAGTACCTGCCTATACCAAAATGAAAAAAAAAACAAGACACTCTCAAAAAATGTTAGCCTAAATGTTGCGTAGCATGAAGAGCCATCAATCGAAGGCCTCAGCTCATATATTTTTGTTGCTCATGTTAAAATTTTTAAGAAGCATTCTTCCTAAAAGTGTATTATTCCATTACATATGACAACGGTATTAGATTACAAAGTTAATAGGAAGAATCCCCCAGCTTATAGGGTCCACTTTTTTTTTTGTTGTGTTATACGGTTTTTTAATTTGCGTGTGCCTTTTGCTTAGGCCCGGAGCAGCATTGTAGATTCTTAGCTTTAATACAAAACAAAACAAAACAAAACTGCACCGAGACTCTTTAAAATCGATTTTTCAAATAGCTTCAGGTGTTGGAAATTCAACTCTCTTGAGAGTGCTTAAGTGCTTCAATTTTCTTAAAAGATATATATAGAAGATGTTTGGGGATTAAAGGAAAAAAGAAATTGGATGTCGAAAAGAAAAAACCTTTTATAAAGGGTATTTGTTTTTAGAGGTATAGAAATTTAAGTTGGCAACACTAATTTAACTGGCGCCCATTTTGTCAGCTGTCAAGTGATTTATTTTTAGTTTGATTTGGCATTTAAACATGAATAGACTGACGCCTTAACAACGCTTCCAAATTGTGCCCAAATGGGCCCAAAACAAGATTGCCGTTGAGCCCAATATTCATAAGCGAATTTTGATTAGCGCTGAAGCTCACTTATGGTTGAATGGATACGTCAATAAACAAAACTGCCGTATTTGGAGTGATGATAATCCTCAGGTGTAGGTTGAGACACCTTTACATCCACAAGAACTGACTGTTTGGTGTGTTAATTTATGGTTTGGTGGAATAATTGGTCCATATTTCTTTAAAAATGATGCTAGCCAGAACGTTACAGTGAATGGTGACTGCTATGGAGCCATGATTACTGACTTTTTCGTTCACCAATTGAACAACCATGATGTGCAGGAGTTGTGGTTTTAACAAGACGGAGCAACATGTCACACAGAGCTCGTGCCACAACTGATTTATTGAAGGAAACGTTAGGTAACCACATATAGTTTCACGTTACGGAGCCGTGAATTGGCTTCCAAGATCGTGCGATTTAACTCCGCTTGACTATTTTCTGTGGTGATATGTGAAGTCGCTAGTCTATAGCCGATAAGCCCGAAATGATTGACCACTTGAGGACAACATTCTCCACCTTATTGCCAATATACGGCCACAAATGTTGGATAAAGTAATCGAAAATTGGAGCTCCAGATTAGACTAAGTCCGAGCCAGTCTTGACGGGCATTTAATTTTAATGCCATGAAGATTATATTTCGAATAAAGTAAACTTCATGTCAATTAAAAAAAATCATATTTGTTTTATTCCATTTAAAAGTTCTATACCTCTAAAAAAAAACCCTGTATTTTTAACTTTTACTTGTTTTACCTCTTCAGATATTAGAAAACCGATTTCAGAAAGCTCTTTGACGTGCTTGTCATTTAACCGAATATTCATTTTGGACTTTTGGTTTCACTAACGAAAACGACTTTATTCATTTTAAAGTAGTACAGACTCATTGTACTAATTCATAACATTATCGTCCCTCCAGCAATGTTTGTTTGTTCATAGTTATCTGACGACCCTCGAGCCTTATGGGATTAGTTGTGGTATTATTGATACTCAATTTTATGCCATTTTACACATTTGTTTGTTGGTTAATGAAATCAGCTGAGCTCTAGAAAAACCCTTATACTGACACAACACTTGTGTGCACACCAATCGAGACACCAACACCAAAAATCAAACATTTTTCATTTTTTGTGTCGGTGTCACCATTGGTGTGATGTGTATGGGGAAGTGTCATGACCCCGGTGTGCACACAAATGTTGTGTGTATGGGCCCTTTTAGCAAAAATCTAAAAGGCAAAATCACCCGATACAAAATTAAAACCCTATCAGGATAGCAACTGAACCTTGGAGGCTATTTCTACTCCTGGTTCTCACTCATATTTGGTACTTTTTAACCTTTTTCCTCTCAATTTACACACGTAAAATATTAATAAAAATTTAAACCTGTTTACGATTGTTTTTTTTTTTTTTTGTTTATTTGATTTGCCATAACAACGCAAAATTTAGCCTTAACTCTTGAGTAGGCACCTACACATACCTGAGCATGAGCTTTCGGCTTAATGTTAAATGTAAATAAAAAGATACATCCCTTCGTCCTCAGCCTCACACCCGATAAATATTCGCACTGATCTCTTCTAGACAACACACCGGCACCGATGCCGACACCGACGACGCCGACGAAGACCAATGTTAATGAGATAATCTATTTAAATGGTAATTTCAATTTGTAAGCTTTCCAATTGAAGCCAGAACAGTGGCAGGCGTATAATTGTTTCAATCCATCAAGAACTAAAGGAGTTAAATGTAAATGATAGTTAAATTAAACTATATTGTCTGCCACCTCAACCATTTCCATCAAAGGCATTATTTTAATTTAAAGCTGTTCTCTTAATTGCTCTTAATAGTGAAAGAATACCTACTGATGCTAATTGCAATAATTTTTTAAAGCCTTTTTGCCGAAAAATTAAATATTAATGTAGTGGAATGGGACACGAGATATCATCAGACCATCAGAGTCCTTCCTGTTCCGGATGGGTTTTGGCATCAGAGAAAGAGAGAGAGAGCGGGAGTGAAATCGTACAGGAACGTTGCAACTTTTTCAAAAAAATCGCTTCAAGCATAACAAAACTGAAACCGGAAATAAAAAAAAAAAAATTATTGCTTTAATAAATCCACAAGTTGGAGAGCATCAATAAAGATGCACTTATACAGATACAGAAATGATTAAAACCCTTTCGTCTTTCTCAAGTTTATATAAAGCTTCTACTATAGCATCAACATTATAGCGTGTAGGACAAGCGCATGGGTATGAATAATGTCGACGAGTAATGGGGTGGCACTAACATTTTGAATGCCACCACACCACACCAGACCATCACGATGCTGATTCAGCATTACTTAATTTATTGAGGGAATAAAATTTTAAGAGGAACAAAACTTGCAAGGAACTTCCAAAATCTGAACACGAAGAGGAATTTTAGCAAATTTCTAATGTAACCCGCGATGATTACTAAGATAAATAATAGTGCTGGTTTAAATTGTTACTTAATACCGACCAACTGGAAATATTAAAGCTTGATTTTTTCTCGATGCGGGAATAATAAAGGGTTTTTCAACAGGGACGCTACAAAAGTAGAGCAATAGGGACAGCAAACGACGCCATATTTCTTGCCGCTCTTTTGACATTTCTCTTCAGTAAGATTTACCATTTTATGATGAAAAGATATTCGAGCCAACAACGAGTCGAAATTATTAAAATTTAATACCGAAATTCAGAGTCAGTAGCCTCAACGTTAAGAACGCTACGTCCAATTAATGGTCGTCATAATAGTCCTAGCAGATCAACAATTGAGCGTCAAGGGGAAAAATTTGAATCCACAGGCACAGTTCAAAATTTTCCCGTGCCAGTGAGACACGGAAGTGCCCGTAGTGTCGAGAATATTGCTGCCGCTGAATCTTCAGTTGCAGAAAGCCCAAATGTGTCTCTCACACGTCTTTCTCAAGCGTTGGGCATCTCTGTGACGTCGTTGTGGCGAATTTTGCGAAAAGATCTTGGGCTACATCCTTACAAGATTAAATTAACGCAATACCTGAAGCCGCTTGACCACCAGAATCGTCGTATGTTCGTGAATTGGGCTGAGCAACAACTTGAAAATGATTCGGATTTTCATCGAAAAATCATCTTCAGCGATGAGGCTCATTTCATTGGCTTCGTCAATAAACAAAAATATGCGGTATTGGTCAGGCAGCAATCCACACGTACTCCATGAGTCATCATTGCATCCCGAAAAAATAACGGTTTGGTGTGGTTTATGGGCCGGCGGCGTCATTGGGCCGTACTTCTTCCCTGATGATCAAGACCGGCACGTTACTGTGAATGGGGATCGCTACCGTTCAATGATAACCGAATGGGATGATATGGACTTGGAGGACATGTGGTTCCAACAGGACGGCGCGGCGCCACAAGCCACACAGCGAATGTCACAATCAATTTATTGGAAACCAAGTCTGGAGAACGTGTTATCTCACGAAATGGTCCAGAGAAAATAAATTGCAAACCTACTGAAGTGAATCCGAATAGGAAGTTAAAATTCTTTATTTAAGTTTGGGAAAAATTTTTAAATATAGGGGGAAAACCCAAAATCTTTAATACGAAACTATACAAAGGATAGTGGTAATTCAAATTCCGTAAGATGGAACGCTATCTCATTGTCGCAAAGAACAGAAAGATAAAATTAACGGGGTCGCGAGTCCTGCAATTTCAGGAATAATTTACGGAACAAAAGCCAACCGGACTTTTGAAAATAGCACAATTTAGCCACCAAACAACGAAAACAAAAATGATCTCAAAATAATATTTCAACTATCAGAACACTATACTTATCTTTTTTTTTGTTGGTATACCGCCAACTTCCTCTCCTTTATAATTTTTCCCTTCACGCTTTTCTTTCTCCTTATCATTCTCCTGCCTCAAAGTTCTCCTTAAATCTTCTTCCTCCGAAATCTATTTTCACTTTTATCTTCAAATTATCTCACTTTTTTTACTTTATTTTTCGAAATTAAATTCTTAAACTTTTTGTCCACTTTCTTTTCTCTTCTGAATTCCTCTTCGATGTCGATGCTATCTCTGATCTCTTCAGTCAAGAAGTGTCCGTCCAGATTTCTTCTTCTTGTACTGGTACCTTTGCTTTCGGCCAATTGGAATCCGTGGATTTCGGTCACGTCATTAGTCAGCAACGCTCAGCTAACTTGCTGGAGTACGCCACCGTTGTTGAAATCCAGCGGTGCTGCTTACTCGCATAAAACTATTACCCTGGCATTTTTGCACCATCATCATTGAATTTGCCGGCCTCAGGGATCACTTCCAGTTGCGAGGAATACAATGAAAGCATTCAGCCATTTTCCCACTATTTTTCACAATTTTAAAGAGAAAATCAAAAGACAAAACGAAAATATCAAAAACTTCAACAATTCAATTTCGAACGAACAAGACATTTGTCCCCTCCAATTTCCTTACGATGCCCAAGAATATGAAATGAGAACGAAGAGCAGTGAAGAATCAAAAATGAAAAATGAACTACCAATAACTTAAATTTTGGAAAGATAAGTTGGCAGTTATTTCCTTTCTCGCGATTCTGACCAAAACTACTTCGGTGGGATTTTGTTAGGTTTGAGTGGGTTGGGGATAAGACTATAGCATTCCATCTTTTACAACATATTATTTTAAAGGTAGGTTTTACATTCAGCCATTCTCTAACGAGGGACATCTTGCGTTTAGGGACCAATTGTCTCCCAGGTTTTTTTTTTTTTTGATATTATTGGAGCAGACCTTCTCGTCTTTCAATTATTTTAAGTTCAGGGACTAGCTGTCACCCAAATTTCGAATCCGATTGGATCAAGACCGCCCGTCTGTTAGTTATGGTTTCGCGGGATGGCTTAACCATCCACTTAGATTAGATTGTCAAAAATGGACATTGTCTCTTCAAGATACTGAGAGAGTGACCCAATGGCTGATGGACGATGGCTGCCCTGCTCACTCTCTCAGTAAATTGCAAGAAACACCTGTAGGGTGTTTTGTGTTTACCCCACTTTACCCTTTAAATATTATTTTTTTTCGAAAAAAATTTCCCTGAAGCCAACCACTTAAAAAAACTAAACTAACATAAAAATCATTTTTTAAATCGGGTACGTCTCATATTGTTTAACCCCACTTCACCCTATAAATACCAAATTTTTAAAATAAAAAATATTCCTAAGGTTATCCACTCAAAATAACATTTCAAACACGAAAATAATTTCTTAAATCTGACATTTGTTTATGTTTACCCTATTTCACCCTACAAATAACAAAATTGGAAAAAGAATATCCCTAGAGCCATTTCCTGTTAAAAACCTTTCAAAAAAAAGAATTTCTTAAATCGGACAATTTTAATTTGTACCTCATTTCACCCTACAAATAGCAGAATTATTAATTTTGACACCCAGAAAATTTGTACAAAGTCGTAAAAGTCGTTTTTGAACAACTACAAAATTTTCCTTAACGATTTTTAAAAATTTGTATGGGAGAGGTGCCGTTATTTTTGGTTATAAGAATAATATTTGTTTAAAATCTTCTAGATAACAAGTTTAAAAAGAATCGTCTTTGCCGTTTTTAAAATATTGGCGCAAATTTTTAAACAGTCCTCGTTTAAGGAATAAAACCGACTCTAGTAAACGCAGTCGTTTAGTTGCGAGCCCTTGTCTAACCTTTTCTTATTTTTAAACACTTTAAGCAACTCTTCTAACTAATGTAGGTTTCAGCGCATTTGTAAAAGGTTTTAAGCGCATTTGTAAGTTTTTTTTAATTTTTATTGTTTGGTGTCGTAGTCTATTGAATCGGGGGGTTTTGCTGTGGTAATGGTTACTGGGTGCATGCACCACAAATTAAAGCTAAGACAGTTTTCGTGATTGTTGATTTACATGTTTAAAATCTTCATCAAACATTTTTCTCTAAATTTTTGTTATGAAATTACAAACGTTGAATAGATAAAGTATACTTTAAAAAAGATAGAGAATCATTTTGCTGCTTTTAAAGTTAGACGAGTGCTTTAGCGTTAAAGTATACTTTGTATCGTTTAAAATTATCAAAGTGTCGACTCTCATTCTAAAACTCATTTTTAGAGTCAGCGTCGAATTTAAAAATGATTTAGAGTAGGTTTTAAATATTTAAAATTTTGCGCCAATGAGTTTAAAAAAAAAAGTTTCAAAATTTTCTTAAAAATCCAAAAAATATCTATTATTTTGATATTTTGGTTCACAAAATTATTTAAAATATATCAATCATTTTAGTAAAAAAAAAAGTAATTAAAATCAGTTGAATCGTTTTCGAGAAAAACCGATATTCAAATAAATGGTTCTTTGTGGGTCCTCATTCATTTAGCTTTAAAGTATTTTAAAATACCGGTTATTGGTTTTGTGGAGGCTATTTTAAACTCATTCTTATTCTTGCTTACGCCAAATCGGCATTTTTTTGCATTGTTTCCTTAAATTTACTCAAATTAATTAAAAATTAGAAATTTAAAAACTTTACAATATTTTTAAATTAGAGCAACAAGAAAAAAAAGAGGACTTGAAGATTTACTTTAAATTTTGAAGGTGTGTTTGGCTATAGACAGCCCATTTGGCATATTTTGTCTAATTTTCCAGGGGAAGTCTTTTTCTTTTTTAGGGTCACTGCCTCTTGCAAGGAATTCACCAATTGTCTTGGAGTATGTCTTTGCATGATAATATGCCTCTCATGTCTCATCTAAGCCGTTGGATTCGACAAGGAATTGTAGGAACTTTCCATTCCTACAAACAAACAATACCAACATCAAAGAAAAGGTTGGAAGTGGTGAGACACAAGATTGTAATTAAGTATTTGTAGGTAATTGTAATTGTGAATCTGTAGATTAATTATTTATATCGTATAGAAACCAAAATGTAAAAAAATGGGCCCTTTGGCTCTCCCCGAGTTGTTGCACCACCAAATGTGTTTAATTACTTTTATAAGTATTCCACACTTGTTTTGTTTTATTATTTGAGTTTAATATTTAACTAGCTGGCCCGCCTGGCTTCGAACGGGTAGACGAACCTAAGCTTCGCATACAAATTACAAAAGATTATATATACAAATATTTAAGCTAATTTTTGCAATCGGATACCTTTTACTTTTTGGGTTTTAACTTCTTCCTAGTTTGGATACCATCAGAGGATGAATCATGCTTTGTTGCTTGCAACCCCACTTCTGAAAAAGAATCACTTTTCATCGATCGGATCTGTGAATCTGACCTTTATCAAATAAGCGGAATCTCGAACAACCTCGGGCGATTGCTTGGCCTTATCTTTTCATCGGACCCTTATAATTCTGTTGAAACCGAAAGCTCCCATCTCCTTTCCACCCTTGACCGCTTTCATCCTCCTCTTTCTCTTTTATTTACATATGATCAAGGTATTCCTATTATTGATTCTGAAAACTCCTACTACTTCAACTTTCGTAAAGCCAACTTCAATGAACTTAATTTTCTTTTAAACAATATTGATTACAATCTTTTTATAAATTCTTCTACACCCATTAACATTGCACTCTCTTTTTTCTATACTGCTATCTTTGATTGCCCCATTTAATGTGTCCCTTACTTGCCTCAAAAAAAATGTGTATCGTCTCCTCCCTGGTACACTAAAGAGCTATAAGAACACTCTGTAATCGCAGGAATAAGCTATGGAATTCTTACCTGAAATCTAGAACTCCGTTTGATTTTTCAATCTACCAGCAAGCTTTAGCTGATTTTTCTTCCCTCTGCGAATCGCTCTATCATAATTATCTTGTTAAAATGCAGACGAGCCTTATTTATGAACAGAAGCGGTTCTACCAATTTATTAATGTGAAGAGAAAATCTGATGGCCTACCTTCTACTTTCAATTTTCTCAACACATCATCTGCACACCCCCAAGTAATAGCTAACCTCTTTGGCATTTTTTTCAGTCAATCTTATACTGATAGTATAAATGAGCCTGACCTTGGATATTTTAACTTTCTTTCGAACACTCCTCACACGTCATTCGTTTCTATTGTTATAAGTCTTTGTTCAGTCAGCGAAAAGATTAATCTACTGAAAGATGACTTTTCACCCGGTCCTGATGGTATTCCAGCCATACGTCTCAAAAAATGTGCTAATGCTCTTTGTGAACCACTTACTTTTCTCTTCCGTCTTTCGATTTCACAAGCAGTCTTCCCTACATTATGGAAAAATTCGTTTATATTCGCAATTCATAAGAAAGGCAGTAAGAACGACATCTCTAATTATCGTCCGATAGCTAAACTCTCATCTATACCCAAGCTCTTCGAAAGCATTGTCTATGACTCTCTTTGCTTTCACTGCAAATCAATTGTTTCTCCCCTTCAGCATGGTTTTTTGATGGGTAGATCCACTACAACGAATCTTACTCAATTTGTTTCCATGACCCTTTGTGCTTTGGAATAAGGCTTCGATGTCAATGTTCGATGTCAATGTTGTAACTAAATACTATGTTTAGATGACCTCAGGTGTGCCTCAGGGAAGTCATCTTGGCCCACTCCTCTTTGTCCTTACCATCAATGATGTTGATTGCATTACTTCTTACTCTAACCTTTATAATGGGTGATTTTTAAGCTGGTTTGGTTTTGGCAACACTGGTTTTGACAGCTGACGTGTGTTTAGTACCTTGTGTTACTGTCAAACAGCTTCAGTTTGGTTTGCAATTTAACCATGGATCGTCTTACAAATGAACAACGCTTGCAAATTATTGAATTTTACTATCAAAATTCGTGCTCGGTTCGAAATGTTCATCGCGCGCTGCTTGTGTTCAGCGATGAGGCTCATTTTTGGTTGAATGGGTACGTAAATAAGCAAAATTGCCGCATTTGGAGTGAAGATCAGCCAGAAGCATTGCAACAGCTACCAATGCATCCCGAAAAAGCCACTGTTTGGTGCGGTTTATGTACCGGCGGCATTATTGGGCCTATTTCTTCAAAGATGATGCGAATCGCAGCGTTACTGTCAATGGTGAACGCTACCGAGCGATGATAACAAACTTTTTTTTGCCCGAAATGGAAGTTCTTGACTTGCATGATATGTGGTTTTAACAAGACGGTGCCACATGCCACACAGCACGCGAAACAATGGCGCAATTGCGAGGCGAGTTTGGTGAACAGTTAATTTCACGTTTCGGGCCGGTCAATTGGCCGCCTAGATCGTGCGATTTGACACCATTAGATTATTTTTTGTGGGGGTATGTCAAGGCTAATGTCTATAGGGACAAGCCCACTTCGATTGACGCACTGGAAGCCAACATCCATGCATTCATTCGTGAGATACCGGCCGATATGTGTGAAAGAGTATGCCAAAATTGGACTTAGCGGATGGGCTACCTGAGACGCAGCCGCGGTCAACATTTGCATGAAATTATCTTTAAACATTAAATTGCAAGGTTCAAACTATCGATTCAAATAAATATTTCATTCATTTTTTCGAATTTTTTGTGTTTTTTTTTTTAAAAAAGTTCTAAACCTCTTAAAAAATCACCCGTTATTTATGCCGATGATATAAAAATTATTAAAGTTATATACAACCCTATTGATTCTCTCCTCCTCCAACAAGATTTAAACGTCTCTCTTACTTGGTGTGATACAAATTTCCTTGAACTCAATATCAGTAAATGTCAAACCATGAGCTTTTCTATGAAGCGCCTGCCCTTACCCCCTCGAACTTATTACTTCCGCAATGAACCTGTTCCCGTTGTTTCATCCATTCGCGATCTTGGCATAATATGTGATAAAGAGCTCAATTTTCGTACGCACATCGACCATATCATAGCAAAAGCTAATTCTAGCCTAGGTTTTATAAAGCGTTGGTCTAAAGAGTTTTCCAACCCTTACGTTACCAAGTCTCTCTACACCACATATGTTAGACCCATTCTTGAATATGCCAGCCAGGTTTGATCTCCTTATCAATCCACCCACTCGAATAGAATTGAAGCTGTACAGCGAAGGTTTCTCCGTTTTGCTTTGCGTAGTCTCCCTTGGTCTGATCCTCATTTCCTACCCCCCTACGAAGATCGAGTGCAATTAATCGACCTACACACCCTTGTAACACGCCGTGCTGTTGCCGATATATTCTTTATCCACCAACTAATCACTGGTGCTATTGATTCGCCGGCACTTCTGGAATTGATCTACATTAATACCAATCCACGTAACCTTCGATCTATCCCATTCTTCCGCCTTCCCACTCACCGCAGCAATTATGGCCACTACAACCCAATTTCCAGAATGCTACGCTTAGCCAACAGCGCACAGCATGTCCTCGTCTTCAGCCCTAGTTCCTCCTCACTCAGAAGAGACCTATAATCCTATTTCCAATAAACGCTATATATTTATTATTAAAAAATAATGTTAAGTTTATCATATTTAGATTTAGGTTAAAGTGTTATTATTTAAATATTGTCATTACATTTTATTATTATTATTTTTGTTAATTATAAGCTTAAATTTAAGCATGTAAATAAATACATTATCTAATTAACGTTATGAATGGCTATATATGGAAAAACATGATCCTATAAGTCCAACCTTTTTATCCCATTCCACTCTATAAATAGCAATTTTTTTTTTTTAAAAACCTTTCAAACACCAAAAGAACTTCGGAGCAATTACGCACAAACCCGTAGAAAGAAGTATCCATATTGGTCAAGTCGTTTTCAAGTTTTAAGCATCCGAATCCGAAGCCACCACGATCCATTTTTATATAGATTTTATTTATTTTTACTCGATTCCTAGTATCTCTTAGTACTTTTTTTTCAATTGATTTTTCTGTTCCACATCCATATTTGTATATAGTATTATTAAATCAGGTTTAACTCATAATGTAAAATGTATCCCAATTAAATCAATTTTCCCATAATCTGATATTAAACTTGAATGAAAAGATATATTAAAACCATTCAAACTTAAAAAAAAAAAAAAATTAAAAAAACTTCTCATTCATACTCGTATTTCGTATATCATATACATCCTTTCCAATAAATAGAAAACAAAAAAAGAAGAATTTCTCAAATTCAGAATATCAGTTTTCAGCATCCGCAATCAAAAATAAAATCCACATCCTGATTCATTATTCGCATTTGAGTATTTTTTTAATATTTTTTTTGTTGCTTGCCTTATTTTAGCTATAGGGCAAGTATTGGATTCGTGTAGAGAAAATAAAATTTGAGGTTTTAATCAAAACTAACATTAAAAATTACAATGATAAAGAAAGCCCAGAAAAAAAATAGTTCTCGGCATGCTCTCCGTGGCTCTGTTTGTGCGGCTGTTCGTCCGTGCGTTCACGTGTTCATCGAGGTAGAGCCTATACGACTGAACGGATTTTCTTGAAATTTGATACAGAGCACTGTTATGTGATGCATTAGAGGAAAAATTAAAATTTTTATTTTAGTTTATTTAGAAGGGTAGCTGCTATACAAGAATTTCGTTTTTATTTTCAAATTTACTCGAAAACAGTAGTTGCCAAATTAATAGGCACAGTCATAAAAATTAAGCAAACTTAAGTAAAGGGTTTTCCAATAAGAGGTGTTATTTTGCATAGCCCGCTATTTCGGTAGCTGTCACTTTTGAAGCTGTCATTTTTTGACATTTGACAAGTAGAAACTGCGCCATTCATAAAAATGGAACGATACACGCTTCAACAACGCATTGAAATTATTAAAATTCACTATAAAAATGGTGAAAATTTGGCAGAGACAGTTCGTAAAACTAAAACATTTTTGGGTCGTCGTGAAGCACCTTGTCGGACCTCAATACAGAAATTGGTGGACAAATTCGAGCTGTTGGGACAAGTTAGTGAAGAATAAAACCCGTGCACGTCGCTCAAGAACAACTGAGAATATTGCTGTTGTAGCCCAAAGTGTTGAAGAAACCCCAGGTTTATCCTTTCCTCGTCGTTCTTTGGAATTAGGCATTCCACAAACGTCATTACACCGTATTTTGCATAAAGACTTGGGTCTTAAGGCTTATAAAGTTCAGTTAACACAAGAACTCAAGCCGGCTGATCATCAACAACGTCGTGTCTTTGCTGATTGGGTCCTTGAATTGCATGAAAATGATCCGGAATTTCATCGAAAAATCATCTTGACTGATGAGGCCCATTTCCACCTCGGCTACGTCAACAAGCAAAACTGTCGCATCTGGGGCTCGGAAAACCCAAGAGTTATTGTTGAAAAGCCTCTCCATCCTCAACGCGTGACTGTTTGGTGCGGTTTATGGTCCGGCGGGGTCATTGGACCTTACTTTTTCGAAAATGAGGCTGGAGCAACAGTTACGGTCAATGGATTGCGCTATCGAGAGATGATTAATGATTTTTTATGGCCGGAATTGGATGGTATTGATCTGGACAACGTTTACTTTCAACAAGACGGCGCTACGTGCCACACAAGCAATGAAACCATCGATCTTTTACGGGAAAAGTTTCCGGACCGTGTTATTTCTCGAAGAGGTGATCACAATTGGCCACCGAGATCTTGTGATTTAACATCTTGCGACTTCTTCCTTTGGAGCCACGTGAAAGATAAGGTCTACGCCAACAGCCCAGCGTCGATTCAAGACCTCAAAGATGGAATTCGTGAGGCTATCGAGGACATAGGGCAGCCACTTTGCGATTTGGTTATGGAAAATTTCATGAAAAGGATATGGTCCTGTAAGCGTGGTTGTGGCGGCCATTTGGCTGATGTTGTGTTCCATTATTAACGGCATACCTTCCTCTTTATAATGAAATAAACATCCGATCATTTATCTCAAAAAATGCCATTTTTCTTTGAATATCAAAATAACACCTCTTATTGGAAAACCCTTTATGAGCTTTTCAATAAGTTTAACCTTAGTGGTTATGACCTCTTTGGCAATTTCCCTTTTTGTTATTTCCCAAAGGTTTTCTATAGGGTTCATATCTGGGGAATTACCTGGCCACGGTAAAACTTGAATTTTTTGTTCATTTAAGAACTTTGTTACACTCTTTGGTTTATGGCATGGAGCAGAATCGTGCATAAATTGGTAAAATTCGTTGTCTGGGAACCAATCTTTGAGATGTGGTTTGAGTGGATTTTGCAAAACTTCTTTGTATTGGTCTTGTCTCATGGTACCCTGAACGATATGCAGGCGTTCCACACCTCTTGTGCTGATGACTGACCACACCATAATCTTCACAGGATGTTTTACTCTTTCGACGATGCATTGAGGGTGACATTTCTCGCCTGGCAGCCGCCGAACAAAGCTGCTCTTGTCAGCCAAAATTTCAAAAGTTTACTCATCAGAGAAACACTCCTGTATAAGTGACCTAACATTAAAAAAAATAAGGAACTTAAATAACCCACCATACTCAAATCATCAACAGTCATGTGACGATGATCTCAAGCCCAAGACAAACGCTTTATTTTTCTTTTTCTTGGCTGGACGACGGGCAGTGATGTGTTCTTCTACCAAAGGTCACGGCAATGTTCTCTTTGAAACCATAATTCCGCCGTCTTGCACCAGTTTTGTAAGAGTCGATTTGTTTTTTTTTGCTGTTTTCAAGACAAATATCCCTGACTTTTCTGTCTGTCCGGGGTGTTGTTATGCGTTTTCGTCTGCATTTACCTTTTTATTGGTGAAATTGGAATATTATGGTCCAAGTTTAACTTCAATTTGCTGACAACGGACTTAGAAACACCTGAAACGTCTGCAATTATTCTTTGTGAGAGGCTGGAATGCATCAACAATGTTTTTAACTCAGTTTTTTTTCTAGGAGTGATATCACATCCTCGGCCTATTCTGCAATCGTTGAAGTGTTCAAAATAATTGGAAAACTAATTATTAATACTTAAAAAATCAAATAATTAGCTGAGACTGAACTGTACTTACCTTAGAATTAGTAATTTAATGTTCCAAACAAACAAAATCTTATCTTAAATAAAATATATTTTTTTTCGAATCGCCCTTATTTTTTTCTTCACAGCACTGCACTTAACGGATAAAGGGCCTTGACGTTTTATGACCTTATATTTCAGTTCACTTATATTCTCTTAACGGCTGGAACGATTTCGTTATAATTTTCGTTATAATATTGTTTTTAAAAATTTTATAAATAATATAAATAAAAAAAAAACAATTTGCTTAATACATTTGACTTTTTTTTAACATATTATCGTAAAATTTGAAAAGTGAAACTTGAACATGAACCTTCAGTGTGTAGCTATAGTAGTTTTTTTTTTATAACTTTCAGCCACAAGAGCAGGTCCGTACGATTTAGACATGGGTTTTATTTTTTATTATAGTAAAACGGGAATTACTCATTTTATAGAAATAATTTTCCCATCAGCTTACCGTTTATTTGAATTGAAACCCCAGATGCAATTTACGAAAACCCATGCAGCTATTCAACCCAAAGTACAGCCTGTTTTCATTAACAACTGGGCCAAAAGGAACATTGTTTGCATATATTACAGAACGTGAGTAAAAAAAGAACAACCATTGATCTAAAAAAAAAAAAAAAACAAAATTACTAAACGAGCAGTTAAAAATAGCACGTAATCTACATGTTGAATCCATGGTTACCACTTTAGTAGTTTTTTGTTTTAATCGATTACTCAAATTATTGAATTATTTAGAAGTTTAAGTAGTTTTGATATATTTTTTTCGATTATGTAAATGGAAAAAAACATATTTCACGGTTCATAGCTCTTACGAGACATGTTACAAATCCTCTGTTCATGCATATTTGATTTGTAATTCCGCATCCAGTTCGCGGAATGCGGAGTTGGATATAAATGACATTCATAAAAGTGTGTGAACATCGCTGTTTATCTCTCCGTATAGTTAAACGCACACCAGTATTTCAACATAAAGTTAGTATTTCTTAAATACCGGTTATTAAGGTTCAGTTTTTCAGTTATGAGTTTAACCAGAGTCAGCTAACTCTACAAGTTAATTAACCGACAGTTACCTGAGGAAGAAGTTTTTCGGTGGATAGTGCATGCGGAGCGAATAAAACATCGAAAGCATCTGTTCAGTTAATCCTTGAGTTAACCAACCAAATTTGATGAGTTAACTCGAATTTAAGCTTAATCTCGCACTGAAAAACCGGCCCTTAGTGTGTGATCAAGGCGGTAGATTTTTCGTTTTGTCTCGCATTCTTAATCTGGATGATTAAGAACGCCCATTTCTCATCTCCTCAAATATTTTTTCTAATACATTCTTTTAAAATTAAGTTTTCTATAATTTTGTACATAATTAATATTAATTAATAGCTTAATTGAGCTTTTGGTGGATTTTTGGATTTGTAAGAGGATGGTACTGGCGCTGCAAAAAAAACACGATTTTCTGCAAGTTTTGCGAATGAACATTTGATCCATCCAGACAGATTCTGATACAGCATGTGCGACTCATAGTTTTTTGCTGCCATCGCATCGCCCTTTATAACATCCTCCAAGAGTACCACTCGTGATGAAAAAGGACTTGGTGCTATATGAGCTGTCGGGCCAGCATTTTTTTATTTATAAGCAAACAACCAGAGAAAAAATTCATTTTATTAAATTAAAAATCACCAAATGCTTGTTTTATGTTATTAGTTTCATATACTAACTTCATATGTCACTTTGACAGTTACGAATATGAGAAGGGTATGTTTCCTTACTTTTGTTGAGCTGTCACTGATTTAAGCGTGTTCAGATGGAGTTTATTAAGAAAATTGGTTTTGCAAATTGTTTAAAAATTTTCGCTAATAATATTAAATCTATAACTGCAATAACTAATGTTTTGGAATATTTGGAGGTCTTATTTTGTTGAATTACATTTTAGATGGTGTTAAAAAATACATATATGTATGTTTAAATTAAATTTGTATTTTGTTTTGGTTATCTTGGTGTTTGTTTAGAAAGGGATTAATTGGTTAAGTTATTTATCCCCATATTTTTAGATATTTTTCATTTTTTTTATGAAAATCTTTTTTTCCTTGGTGGTAATCATGATTCAATCCATTGAACAACGTCTACGTAACACACAAACACAGATCCATAAGTGGTGTAGGTTGGTTTTATTACATCAAGGCAGCGGTTGTTTTTTATTTATCGTTATTATATTAATAGTACAGTATACACAGCTACAGACAAGGAAAAAAAATATTTTAAATATTTTGTTTTTTTTTTTTTGTTGTGCCTCAAGAATTTAGTAAATTACTTTGTTGTGGCTTTTCATTAACCTACGAATTGGCAATATTGTTATGCGCAAACATTATACGTACATATGTGAATATTGGTACCTATACGTAAATTGTTCAATATTGTTGACAGTTTTAATTTATTATGATCGAGAAAAATGTCAAGGTTGGTTGGTTGTGGCAAAGCAGTAAAAAGGTTTAAAATATTGAAAAAAAACATTGAAATATTGTGTAGACGCAAAAAGCTATATGAATGCTTAAATTTCACGTTCGTTGAAAACAGTTTTTATATTACTTACAGTTAGCAAGTATTGAATGTGAATTTTAAATTTTTAATATATTAAAAAAAAAACCTATAGCTGTTGACGAATTACTGAATATAGCTGACCTTTTTTTGACCAATTACTGACCTTTTAGATAGCATACTTTTTTGCAAATAGTGAAGTGTTTTTTTTAGACGTGTGGTTTTCAAGAAGAAATAAAACGCATATAGTTTGATCTTATAAGTAAGAATTTATTTATTTTTATTATAAAGATGAGGGTTTGACATTATATTTTAAAGATGATGCGGCTGGCTCGAATAAATTCCAACCGAGAAGCCCAATATTTTACCACTTTTCGCAGCAATAGGGGCCGTATGTCAGCAATAATGCGCTCCGAATATTCTCTTCCAAGACGCCAATCGTCTCAGGCTTATCTACCTAGACAAGCGACCTCACATAACCCCACAAAAAATAGGCACGATCTTGGAGGCCACGCCACAGGTCCACGACGCCAGATAATGCGCTCACCAAAAGTTTCCTTCAATAAATGGCATAGTGCCGGCCGTCTTTTTGGAACCAAAGGTCGTCCACATCAACATCCTCCAATTCAAGCTAGAAAAAGTCATTAATCATGGCTTTATAGCGTTCCCTATTGACTGTAACTTTATGGCCAGCTTCATTTTTGAAGAAATATGGACCAATGATTCCCTCTAATGCCCATAGAGCACACCAAACAGTGACTTTTTGAGGATGTACCGGTGTCTCAACATACACTTGTGGATTATCATCCCTCCAAATACTTCAGTTTTGTTTATTGACGTATCCATTCAACCAAAAGTAAGCTTAATCGCTAAACAAAATTTACTTATGAAAATTGGGATCAACGGCAATCTTGTTTTGGGGCCATTTGGGCACAATTTAGAAGCGTTGTTCAGGAGTTAGTCTATTTATTATGAAATGGCAAACCAAATCTAGCATAAATCAAGTGCCAGCTGTCAAAAATACCAACTCCAAAAAAAGTATTGCCAGATTGAAAACCACATGTCTAAAAAAAAAAATACCCGTTATTATATTTACACTAGCTGAGATGCCCGTGTCAGTCCCTTTGCTGACTTAATACAAGGTGTAGTTTAACAACATGGTGTAGCTTAACATTTTATCCACATTTAAGGATATTAGCCTTCAAGATCTAACTATTAGAATTCTCATGCGCGTAGTTAGAGGGTTAGGGGGGACACACCCACCCTAGAAAAATTATTGCTCATCCTATAGAAAAATCGACAGTAGGTACATTATACTACTTGGGTTCTGGTATGCACTAACATTATGGGGGAAATTCTTGATATATGCCAGATAGTATCTACTTATTGTCAACAAACTAGCAACCATTCTCTCTACTTTCGTAAAGATAGCAAAAGTATGTATATGTGTTGAAAAATTAGCACATAATCACAGAGTATAATTTTTGTCAACTTTCATTCTGCCGTGTAAACTAAATTGAATCATACAAACACAAAAATACATACATACGACGTATTTGAGGTTCGTTCGACTCGATCCCACTAATACTCTTCTATAAAACTAAACCAGAAATGGAAGTACCTCAATTATCGTCGGCTATATGTTTGTGTGAAGCTGCTAAGTCCACTTTGGGGAAAATCAAGAATTAGATGCCATTTTTTTATGATAAAAATATACATTGTTAGATCACATAAGTCATCACTTAAGATATTTCGTTATTACAGAATCAAAAATTATCGAAAATTATCGTTTTGAGAATAGCGCTGTCACTGTGTGTCTATCAAAGCTATTAATTTTGTTTTAAAAGCAAAGTAAATATTGAAAATTATTAATTTAATTAAAAACTTGTGGCTGCTTATCAACTGGTTGGCTGTACACACCCCCCCCCCCCCCTCCCCTATTACAAATGTCTTACTACGCCAATGAGAACTCTTGTCAATTTTCCCGTGTAAGTCGATTCACTGACTTTACTAAATGTAGCCTCCTATAATTTATCTTATCTTATAGAATTTTACCTTGAAAATCCCAGACTTAGACACAAAATTATAAGTCTAGGCAGTTTGCCCGTAGCAGCCACTTCGATGACTTAATTATTTATATAGCTTCACATTTAACCTTCATTTTAAGACCTCGACCCTACTGATCGATTTTTTAAATCCGAAGTTATTGGATTCTAAAGGCACGCACCATCGACTCTACTTTCGATTTGAATTTGTATTTTCACTACCTTATACCTACATACTTCGGTATTCATTAACATATTTGACCGCGAGCACAACCTCGTCGTCCCGTCTTCACTATTAGATATTTCTGTTGGAACAACAACCCACAAAGGCGTGTAGCTTGTGTAGAATTCAGTTCAGCGTTGCCCCCCTACTACGCGTAGCGTTTTTACTCCATTCATTTTTCTCTAAAAAAGACACTACGTACAATGGTCAAATATATAATATTGACATTGACTTTTTGTAAACCAGATATGATTTCAGTTGACTTAGACTTAGACTTTAGAAGTGAAATACATCTTTTGTCAGAATTATTCGTCTATGTATTTTGGATTTAGTTTCGAAGAATTTTGCTCAACATAAAATATTGGAAACAATATCTCACAATAAGTCAAATCACAACTTTGTCAATATTATGTAAAATTGTGTGAACAACTTCATGAAAGATTTGACCTTAAAACTGACAACAATTGTGCGAAATCCTTTTGAAATCGCCAAAGGTGAAATTTAGACTATAATGCCTTCACTTAAAAATTTGTAAAAATAAAGAATCAATACGAACTTGTAATAATTTTTAAGATATTTTATTTTTCTATTATAAAGGGTTTTCCAATAAGAGGTGTTATTTTGAATAGCCCGTTATTTCGGTAGTTGTCATTTTTTTTAACATTTGACAAGTAGAAACTACGCCATTAATAAAAATGGAACGATACACGCTTCAACAACGCATTGAAATTATTAAAATTCACTATAAAAATGGTGAAAATTTGGCAGAGACGGTTCGTAAAACTAAAACATTTTTGGGTCGTCGTGAAGCACCTTGTCGGACCGCAATACAGAAATTGGTGGACAAATTCGAGCTGTTGGGACAAGTTAGTGATGTGAAGAATAAAACCCGTGCACGTCGCTCAAGAACAACTGAGAATATTGCTGTTGTAGCCCAAAGTGTTGAAGAAAACCCAGGTTTATCCATTCCTCGTCGTTCTTTGGAATTAGGCATTCCACAAACGTCATTACACCGTATTTTGCATAAAGACTTGGGTCTTAAGGCTTATAAAGTTCAGTTAACACAAGAACTCAAGCCGGCTGATCATCAACAACGTCGTGTCTTTGCTGATTGGGTCCTTGAAATGCATGAAAATGATCCGGAATTTCATCGAAAAATCATCTTGACTGATGAGGCCCATTTCCACCTCGGAGGCTACGTCAACAAGCAAAACTGTCGCATCTGGGGCTCGGAAAACCCAAGAGTTATTGTTGAAAAGCCTCTCCATCCTCAACGCGTGACTGTTTGGTGCGGTTTATGGTCCGGCGGGGTCATTGGACCTTACTTTTTCGAAAATGAGGCTGGAGCAACAGTTACGGTCAATGGATTGCGCTATCGAGAGATGATTAATGATTTTTTATGGCCGGAATTGGATGGTATTGATCTGGACAACGTTTACTTTCAACAAGACGGCGCTATGTGCCACACAAGCAATGAAACCATCGATATTTTACGGGAAAAGTTTCCGGGCCGTGTTATCTCTCGAAGAGGTGATCACAATTGGCCACCGAGATCTTGTGATTTAACACCTTGCGACTTCTTCCTTTGGGGCCACGTGAAAGATAAGGTCTACGCCAACAGCCCAGCGTCGATTCAAGACCTCAAAGATGGAATTCGTGAGGCTATCGAGGACATAGGGCAGCCACTTTGCGATTTGGTTATGGAAAATTTCATGAAAAGGATATGGTCCTGTAAGCGTGGTTGTGGCGGCCATTTGGCTGATGTTGTGTTCCATTATTAACGGCATACCTTCCTCTTCATAATGAAATAAACATCCGATCATTTATCTCAAAAAATGCCAAGGGAAAACCCTTTATTAGCTTTCCAGCAATTTAAAATTTTCCTAAATCGCTTTTAACCCTGAGGAGAAATGAACCATCTATTTTTCAATCTGCTAGCTCTTAAACGATTTTATCTCTTGCTGTGAATTTTTTGGCATTGTCTCAACTTTTTTCAAATATCTATTATTAAAAAATCAACACTTTATCACCTCTCGTTTAGAATAAAGTTTTTTGACCCTTATCCAATTAAACCCTATTTTACCCTATAATATAATCTTAATAGAGCTCTTGGATCATATAGATTGGATAAAAATGTTCGTTAGATCTATTGTATACGTTATAAACTGTAGAATGATGAGTCAGATGAATGATTCAATGAACGACTCGTTCTTTTATGATAAGTTTTAATTTGCATGTTTTGTATATGATGTGTAAAATTTTAAAATTCTATATCACTTGAACCAGTTATGCATTTTACTTTATTTTTATTTATTGCAAAAGTTTATATTCCCATGAAAGCTGAAATGAATTGCCTAAAAAATTTCTGACCGTATAGGTAAATTTTTTTTGGGAGTAGAATCTAGTCCTTTGAAATTTACACACATTTACACATACATACATGTGTTTTTCCCAATTCAGTTATTTTCCTTAACACCTTGTTTGTTTTTCCTCTTGAGGTTGAAGGAATATAAGGATGTATATGGATGTATGGATATACCTGTTATGTTATGGAAGTTTGATGGAAGCATGAACAACAAAAACCACGTGAAAACAAAACTTGCTGAAATGGTGTTGTCGGTGTTATCTGGAGCGTAAAACGATCCTGCAAGTTAAGGATATGTTCACAAAACTGCATCGCATCTCAAGTTAAATTGGAATAATACTCTCAGGGTAAACTCTATATATTATACTCTTTGTCGATAGAGAGCAAGGCGATTAAATAAAAGTATCTACATGATATGCGCAAACAGGTCGCACGTACTTGCTCTAATGAATCAAAATGAACTAAGAAAAACGTTAGATTAATTTAAAAAAAAAAATTAAAGGAAAATAACAATCGAAAGGAACGAAAATGCTACAAATATATTACCCTCCCTTGGGAATTCATTATCTTCAGTTTTATTTTTCAGATAAATTTAATGTAATGTAACAATCCATTCATTACAAAAGAAAATTTGAAACTAATTTACAACAAAAAAGCTACAATTAATGCCGTGTTTACATTTCGTATTTCCTTTTGTAATACCTGGGCTCAGACTGTCAACTTAGCCTAGTTTTTGTTTGAAAACTTTGTCAAACAAAAATTTTAGATTTTTTTTCTCTTCGCAACTAATTAACAACAAACAAACTACAATTAATTTTGTACTTAGATTATTTAATTTCTAAAAGTGTAGTGTTAATTTGACACACGTCAACTATAACGATTTAAAGTCTGTTTTAGTATAATATCTGCTAAGTTAAAATAACGAACTTGAAAGTTTTAATCGAGTTCAGCAAGAAGACTTCTCTAATATGTTATTAAAGCTAAATCAAACTACGAGTGTTTGCTATTTTTTACTTAACTTTTTGCACTAAATTTCAGTGCTCAAGACGTGTCCTACCGCATCAGTTATAGAAAAAAAATAAACTACTGGGTCGCACGAACTTGCTCTTATGTGCGATTACACTGTGATTCTTATGTTTTGAGTTTTCAAAGAAAAATTTGAAACTTTCTTTATTAATTCAAAAATTTTTTTTTGAAAATTTTGGTACGCAATATTATGTGAAATTTATTAATCATTCTACATAAAAAAAAAAATGTTTAAAATCAGTTAAACCGTTTTTGACAAAATCGAAATTTAAAAAAAATGGTACTTTGGACGATGCCATTACTAACGATTTGTTTTACTAAAATGCAGCCTATACATATTAAATTTTAAAGATTTTTTTATCTGTGGAGCTGATCTGTACAGCTGATTTTGAGAAAAATAAGATTTTCTTTTTTAGGCCAAAAATTGTGTATCATAGGTACCGTTAATTTTGGTCCTAAAAAATGATAAAAAGAATGTCTGGTTACCGGAACTCAAGGTTAATATGAGTGAACAAGCGCACAAGAGGTCCGTATATATTGTTGACTACGAGGACGGATTTAAAACGAACTAGTTTGCTTGAAGGGGATCTTCAGATTTTTGTCACTGAACGTACCCAATATTTTCATAACGTAACGTGCTACGTCATAAAGTGTGACAACGTAGCGTATTACAGAGGAATTTCCACGTTTTTATTTTAGCCTACCGCCGACATAGAAGTTTACACATCAAAAACGTGTAAGAAAACCGACCCATCCGTTGAGGCTGTAGCCGAAGAGACCCACTTTGTTCGTCTTCCGTATTATTTTAATGTCAATTTTGATCAAAATCTCGAGTTCGATTTTTTTACGAATACTCGCCATATACAAGGTGGCGCAAAATGAATCACCCTATCGAAAGATGTTATAATTTTTGCAAATGGCGCGTCTAACGTCAATCATATTTGACGCAATAGAGCGCTATACTCCGCTGTCAAGCCATCCTCAATCTCAACAACGAATAGATCGATTTTGTGTCGAAAATCATCATCAGCGACGAGGCGCATTTTCACTTAAGTGGTTACGTCAATAAACTAAATCTTCGTTTCGGGGGCACTGGAAATCCGCATGTGATGCACAAAGAGCCATTAAATCCACTGAAAGCCACTCCGAATAGGAGTGCGTGCACGCGGGAGGAGTGATTGGGCCGTATTTTTTTTGAGGACGCCATCGGCAATACGGTACGGTCACTGTTACTGGCGAGTGCTACAGGGCCATGATAAACGACTTTCTTACTATCGGATTTGGATGAGCGGGGCTTGCTGAACATGTGGTTTTAACAAGCCGGTGCAACCGCACACGCAGTACGAGCCACAATGGATATTGTGAAGGTAACGTTTCCTGGTCGCGTAATCTCCCGTTTAAGCGATTTGGCATGGCCAGCAAGATCGCCCGATTTAACCATCCCAAACTTCTATCATTCGCGCTACTTGAAGTCGCAGGCTTATGGCAACAAGCCTCTGACAATCGCAGCCCTTGAGCAGAATAGTCGACAAGAATGCGAACAGTTATCACCGGAAATCTTGCGGAAGGTCATGGAACGGAACGGGTACGAATGTGTATCAACACTGGCGGAAACCACTTGACGGATATCATCTTTTCCACTCAACAAAAAAATTGTAAAGGTCCAAATAAAGATTTCCATCACTCAAAACTTTGCGCCTCCTTGTAGTATCTATGTATATCTATACATGACATGTGGGTGTGTATCGCAAGTATAAAATTGGAGGACAATAGCACAAGAGTGTTTACAATTAAGAAAAAATTCAGATTATTTATATTTGAAAGTCGAAAATCCATTTAAAATGCTACCCAACTTACGCCAATTTAATAAATTTTTAAGTCAATTACATCGAATGTTATAAATTATAGCAAAAAATATTTAAATTATTTTTTTACTAATGCAATGCGATAGATTTACCGTAAGTTAGAACACCTACAACCAATAAAACTAGATAAATGCTTGAGTGGAGTAGTTGGTGTATACTTGACATTAGGTAGATTGAAGACATACATAATAGCTTTCTGTTCAAAATGTCATACCTTAAAGATAAAATACACACATTGATTATGTACATTTTACGTATACATATGTCAGATAAACTAAAGAAAATTTGTATTTGAATTAAAAAGCGAGGAAATGAAAAGTTCAAGGTTAATAATAAAATAGAGGAAATTAATTTTTCAAAAGTTCAAGTTGTTTAAGACAAGTTCGAAGGCAATCATAATAAGCTAGAAAAGGAAAGATTACACAATAAATGTGTAATTATTTAAAATGTGTATTTAACGAATCACGAAGTAGAATTATTGGAAAGTCTTGTAAAGTTTTGTGTGATTGATTTGCCTACATAACTACTTAACTCATAGTAAAGGGTGTGTTTTTTAGACGTGTGGTTTTGAAGAAGAAATAAAACGCATATAATTTAATGTTATATTATATGTTATGCCATTATGTTTTAAAAATGATTTTGGGCAAATGGCCGCCGCGGCTGGCTCGAATAAATTCCAGTCGAGAGGCCAAATTTTCTACAGCTCCAATTGTCGCGCGCGATGGTGGATGGACTCATTCAGGTCTTCTTCGATAATCTGCTCCACAGCAGCAATAGCATCTTCGGTGCACAGTGAACGGCGTATCTGAGGATGCGCATTATCCACTAGATTAAACGCGGTACGAAACCGATCCATTGTTGCTCGAATTTATGCGATTTTGCGATTATGTCGACCGAATATTGGACGCGAACCATAATTTTGTTAATGAATTTGCACTATTTGCAAACGTTGTTCAGGAGAAAGTCTATTAATTATGAAATGGCAAACCAACCTGAGCATAAATCAAGTGACAGCTGTCAAAAAGACTTACTTCGATAAAAGTATTGCCAGATTGAAAATTACACGTCTAAAAATACACCCTTTACTATAAGAATAGGGGTGTTTTTTGCAAGCCCGGAGGAAATTGTTCGAAAAAAATGTGTATATTAAATCCAAAAACAACGAATCCCCGTCGGGTTTAGCCTTTAGCTATGCCCAGAAAATTCTCGGAGCTTAACTTAAACACGGAGAAAACTATATTACCGGCTTGAACTACATAATTGTTATCGATAGTTTGTATAAAAACTCCATTTTTTCTGTAATGGCGTCGCTTATCCCCGATGTCGTTTTTTTGTCAACTAAATCCCTCCGGGCTTGCACAAAAAAAAACCTCCTACTATTTATAAAATTTGAATTGGAATTTAATTTAAAGCAGTTATAGGAAAATTTCGTTAGGTGTGCTAATCTCGGCCATGTTCCCCTACTTTCAGCACAATAATTTTAAGCTTCCTTTTATCACGTAATGTCTATTATACAAAACATCTGGTATCTACATTATTCTGAAAAGTCGTCAAGCGACATTTAAGTAATTCGAAGAAAGAAAAAAAAAACAACTCACTGTATTGTATAATAAAGGGTAATCATCATTGAGTGGAGAAGAAGGTATGAGATGAATAGAATATAGGTACATAAATACATTGGTATGTCCATACATACCTATACCTATGAACAACGAAAAAGGTAAAGAAGGAAAAGACTCTAAGTCAATTTATTCCACCTGTGTACATCAAGTCCATTGGGGCCCTGAGAGATTTACATTATCTAACAAAGCCAACCAAATGAACTAGAATGAATATTTACAACACTTAAAATGTTTGCTCTTAAACGATTTTTTCTCGCAAACGATGTCGAAGTCGATGATGTAAATTCCAACAAAAAAAAAAAAAGGAAAAAAAAGGGTCCTTCATATTAAATCTTGTATATTTTGAATCTTCTTAGCATTAAGTTGAATATAAATTAGGTACCTATACTTATTTGAATAATAAACGTAGACGTTTATTGGGACTAGGGCTTTTGATTAAAATAGAATGATGAAAAAAATGAGACACATAATAAAGTTCTGAAGGTCACACACTAAGCTTGATATAAGATATATTAAATTTACATTAATATTTAAATAAAACTTGTAGAAGAAATGTACGTAATAAAGAAATGCTTTGCAGGTTAGTTGTTTTTTTTTTTTTGGAAAAAGAAGGAAAAGTGGTCTTAAAAAACACAGAATTTTCTAATTTTCACGTTTTTTACATAATATATAATATTTTGTAGATAAAAGTTAGAGATCTACTTTTGAGACGTACATGCTTAAAAGTTGAAAAACTTAGGAAATTAATCTTGATTAGGTGAAAGCAAGCGCCCTACCTCCCCACTTTACATCTAGCATACAGGTGTGACAAAAAGCTAGAGCGTGTAGGTTGGGTTGAGCCAAGAAAAAAATCGTACGGTAAGGGGTCTATTCCCTCCGTCTAGCCAGGAGGGTCATTTTCTAAGAAAATGACTTAAAACAGAAAAAATAATAATTAAAACACAACGGTTATAAAGGGTTTTCCAATAATAGGTGTTATTTTGATATTCAAAGAAAAATGGTATTTTTTGAGATAAATGATCGGATGTTTATTTCATTATAAAGAGGAAGGTATGCCGTTAATAATGAAACACAACATCAGCCAAATGGCCTCCACGACCACGCTTACAGGACCATATCCTTTTCATGAAATTTTCCATAACCAAATCGCAAAGTGGCTGCCCTATGTCCTCGATAGCCTCACGAATTCCATCTTTGAGGTCTTGAATCGACGCTGGGCTGTTGGCGTAGACCTTATCTTTCACGTGGCCCCAAAGGAAGAAGTCGCAAGGTGTTAAATCACAAGATCTCGGTGGCCAATTGTGATCACCTCTTCGAGAGATAACACGGTCCGGAAACTTTTCCCGTAAAAGATCGATGGTTTCATTGCTTGTGTGGCACGTAGCGCCATCTTGTTGAAAGTAAACGTTGTCCAGATCAATACCATCAAATTCCGGCCATAAAAAATCATTAATCATCTCTCGATAGCGCAATCCATTGACCGTAACTGTTGCTCCAGCCTCATTTTCGAAAAAGTAATGTCCAATGACCCCGCCGGACCATAAACCGCACCAAACAGTCACGCGTTGAGGATGGAGAGGCTTTTCAACAATAACTCTTGGGTTTTCTGAGCATTTCAAGGACCCAATCAGCAAAGACACGACGTTGTTGATGATCAGCAGGCTTGAGTTCTTGTGTTAACTGAACTTTATAAGCCTTAAGACCCAAGTCTTTATGCAAAATACGGTGTAATGACGTTTGTGGAATGCCTAATTCCAAAGAACGACGAGGAATGGATAAACCTGGGTTTTCTTCAACACTTTGGGCTACAACAGCAATATTCTCAGTTGTTCTTGAGCGACGTGCACGGGTTTTATTCTTCACATCACTAACTTGTCCCAACAGCTCGAATTTGTCCACCAATTTCTGTATTGCGGTCCGACAAGGTGCTTCACGACGACCCAAAAATGTTTTAGTTTTACGAACCGTCTCTGCCAAATTTTCACCATTTTTATAGTGAATTTTAATAATTTCAATGCGTTGTTGAAGCGTGTATCGTTCCATTTTTATTAATGGCGCAGTTTCTACTTGTCAAATGTCAAAAAATGACAGCTGCCGAAATAGCGGGCTATTCAAAATAACACCTCTTATTGGAAAACCCATGATATACTTTTTTGTAAGCCAGATATCTTTTCTTTTATTGTGTTTTTAAATAAAGTTGGTTAAGAGAATAAGTTTTGAAAAATTAATAATTTTTAAACTCAAAATTTAGAAAAAAAAAATTTTTAAATTAATTTTTCTTAAAATTTTACGTAATTAAGTGTTAATTTTGTTTTCAAAATTCAATGCTCTTATTAATCTTTAGTCAATAACAGAAAACCGGGGATGCTAAAATGTCTTGTACTTTTTGACAAAATTGAAAATAATTAAATCTACCTTACTAGCTACATACGTAGTGGAAATAGGATCTTTAGAGCAACTTAAGCAACGGATTTGAGTCAAATTTAGGAAATTTTATTTCTGTTATTTTCAATTTTCTAAAGAGCAAGAAGAGATTTAAGCATTTTAGAATCCGGTTTATGTTGTTTGATTAAAAATTAATAACGGCATTGAATATTTAAAAAAAAAAAAATAAAACTTAATAACGTAAAATTTTGAACAAAACTAGTTTGAACAAAATTTTTTCAATTTTTTTCGACATTTTGCATCTAAATTGTCTGTGCCATCATTAGAAAATCGCAACAAGGAAAGTAGAAAATCAAATGAAAGCTGAATAAATAAGATAGTTTTCTAGTTATTGCACTGGTTTGACTCAAAACTTCATCCTTTCAAAGAAAACCTGAGCTCTTGATCGTTTAAAATGAAATGGTTAAAAAGTCTAAAAACTAGAAACTTTGAGCAGCCTTATAAATGGTGCATTTTTTAGACGTGTGGTTCTTAAGACGAAATAAAATGCATATAATTTAATGTTATGGCCAAGAATTTAGCTTCATAATAAAGATAATAGTTTGCCATTATGTTTTAAAAATTATTTCGGGCAAATGGTCGCCACGGCTGGCTCGAATAAATTCCAGCCGAAAGGCCCAATTATCGACCACTTTTTGCAGCAATTGGGGCCGTATGCCAGCAATAACGCGCTGAATATTCTTGAAATGGCAAACCGTACTGAGCATAAATCAGGTAACAGCTGTCAAAAAGACCAACTCCGAAAAAAGTATTGCCAGATTGAAAACCACACGTCTAAAAAAAACACCCTGTACATTACCGACTTGCGGATTGAACGTGGGGCTGTAGCTAAAACAGAGCTTAAGCTTATGTGAACCTGGTTCAAATTGCGAGGTTATTTTAGCTGCCTCCTCTCCGTAGAGGGGACTAGAAATCATATAAGTGTAAGGGGCTTCTGTATGGACTACAATCATTCGTATTAATAAAGGGGAGATGTATTTTGTATAAGACAACCAATTGACGATCGATTATTCTTCGATTGTATTTCGATTTTTTGAACAAAAAAATATATATAAAAAACAAAACAATAAAGTACACGTAAAATCCGGTATTTCAAATCAAGACATATTATAGTCCCTATATATGTACCTACATACCTACATAGGTACCTACATATACCAACCATAAGTCTATTGAATCATTTTTCCCTCAGTAAATTCCTTATTTTGAAATTTTGTGTTGCTCCTGTTTTTATATATGTATATGTGTATGAACTTCCTTCCGATATAGGTGGACGAGGAAAAGATTTAACATTGTCTCTGGTTACAGAAGAGCACGTCAAATCCTATATTTTTAATAGGACGTCCTTAAAATAAGGATAATGGAATCATTATTATATTTTTTTTTATATGTTTTTGATATTGTATTTGTGCGCTTTTAACTTTTATGTGACGGTTGTAAAGTTTTCTTTGCTTTTCTTTTCTTTTCCTTTTTTTTTTTTTAAGATTTTGGACATTCTATTATTATGCTGTCAATTTAATTTGTCTTTTGTGTCATTGAATTTAAGAGAAAATTCAAAAGTACTTACTTCCCTTGGGATCGAAAGTCCAGAGGCTTCGGATTCGGGCATCGGATGGCACGTTTAAAAAATTTGTTCAAAAACCTCTTTAAACAAAATTTAGCTCTGGTAGGAGTTACCTGCTTGTATTGTTATCCACCAGCAGTTTCTGTGTGCGTGTAGGGTCAATGTGCCGTGCCTGATATTTTAAGTCATAATTTTAAATACGATTTATTTTTAAGGTTAAAAAATCATGTTTATATTTTTTTTTTTGGTAATAAAAATTCAACTTTATGTTAGATATCAAGAGCCTAACATTTACATTAAAAAGTTTTTTTTTGTTTCTTTGTTCAGGACTTCAGATTTAAAATTTGTATGGAGGTCAAGCTGTTCAATTTTGTATATATTTTTATATGGCTATATTTATGTATGTTTACTCAAATGTTTCGACTTCTTATGGATTTAAAATAATTTTTATTTTTTTTTGTCAGTGATTTAGTAGAGACTGTAGTACAATGTACAGTAGATATGTATGTAAGATTGTGAGTGTATAGGTGCTTAGATAATATTCTCTTTGTGAATGATTTTATGTTATTGTTTTTTCCATAAACAATGAAATATCAATACATCGAAGAAGACAAGTGTTTGCAGAAAATTAATAAGCGCATTATTAAAAATTGGTGCAGTGTCAAAAGCCCACAAGTCAAAAGTCCACAATGAACTTTTGACCCACTTGAATGAGCTACAAGCCCACAAATAAATTGTGAAATTTGAACCCAGCCAAGTTGGTCGAAGGTATACAGAATTTCTTTGTGGACTAATGGCCTGCAGATTGTGGTCTCATGGCTCACTTAGGTGGGCTATAAATCCATAATTATTTTAAGTTGTCATTTTAGTGTAGAAACAGCAAATTTCACTATGACTTTATATTTTTTTTTAAAAATGAAACTTAAAACAAAAAAAAACTTTGCATATAACCAACCTCGCACCTACTCCAAATCCTATAGTGAAGCCAAGCAGCATGCACCCCCCCCCCCCTACCGCACTGTCTATATACCGTTAATTTGTTTACGTTTGTCTAAATATAAGTTATAGTTTTTTTTTATTTTAAGTTTTAATTAATTTTAGTTGAATTAGAAGATTTAAAAAATATAAAGCTTACGGCATATAAAGGGTGTTTTTTTAGACGTGTCTTTCTCTGGCAATACTTTTTTCGAAGTTAGTCTTTTTGACAGCTGTCACTTGATTTACGCTAAGTTTGGTTTGCCATTTTATGATCAATTGACTTATTCCTGAACGACGCTTCCAAATTGTGCCCGAATATGCCCAAAACAAGATTGCCGTTGATCCCAATTTTCATAAGCGAACTTTGTTTAGCGATGAAGCTCACTTTTGGTTGAATGGATACGTCAATAAACAAAACTGCCGTATTTGGAGTGATGATAATTCACAAGCCATTGTTGAGACGTCAGAGCCGTTACATCCTCAAAAAGTCACTGTTTGGTGTGCTCTATATGGGCAGAGGGAATCATTGGTCCATATTTCTTCAAAAATGAAGCCGGCCATAATGTTACAGTCAATTGGGAACGCTATAGAGCCATGATTAATGTTTTTTTCGTGCCTGAATTGGAGAATGTTGATGTGGACGACCATTGGTTCCAAAAAGGCGGCCGGCACTACATGCCATTTATTGAAGGAAACTTTTGGTGAGCGCATTATCTCGCATCGTGGGCCTGTGGCGTGGCCTCCAAGATCGTGCGATTTAACACCGCTGGACTACTTTTTGTGGGGTTATGTGAAGTCGCTTATCTACGCAGATAAGCCCGAGACGATTGACACCTTGGAAGGGAATATTCGGAGCGTTATTGCTGACATACGACCCCAATTGCTGCAAAAAGTGGTAGAAAATTGGACCTTTCGGCTGGAATTTATTCGAGCCAGCCACGGCGCGCGGCCATTTGCCCAAAATCATTTTTAAAACATAATGGTAAACCCTTATCTTTATAATAAAGCTAAATTCTTGGCCATAAGATTAAATTATATGCGTTTCATTTCTTCTTGAAAACAATACGTCTAAAAAAACCACCTTTTATATTCAACATAACTCATGCATAACCAAATTTGATAAACTATTTCAATAAGACTCTCCAAAAATATTATAGTTTTATTGTTTCTGCAGAAGACTTAAAATAATTCCTCTTTTAGCCGTATATCTATACAAAAAAAATTTTATGGAAGGCTATTCTCTTAAATCCTTATGTGTATGTATAGGTATACCTATATAAATTTTTACACGGAGCAACTTTGCTCTACTTTTATTCAAGTATATCATTTTCATGGCAAACGACAAATTTAATTTTTATTAAAAAAAAAAAAAAAAAAAACATCCTTTACCTTGAAGAGGTTTTCATCGAGGAAGTTAAAAGAACGAAGAACTTTTCTTAAATCGTCTGGGCTGATACAATTTGTAAGAAAGCGCCTTCATCTTTTTTCCCTTAAACAAATTTTTTTTGAGAGTCCATCGTAGAAACTTTTGGAATAAATTTCAATAGCTAAATAGCTAAGGAAGGACTACTAGTTCCTACAGTCTTGACGATGGTAAAACAAGTTAAAACCAGCAGTAAACGATCAGAACGGATGCGATATTGAATGTATGTACCTATGTTTGTATCTCAGAGAATAAGGAACATTTCGCTTTGTGTATGAAATATAAAAACTTTTGCATATTTTTTTTTTCAATTGGAAGAAGCCAATACTTGGTATGAAAATAAAAATAAATTCAAAAATCCCTGGGTATTAAAATTATGCCCACACAATTTTCTAGACACAAAGTGATGGCAGAAGGAATACAAACAAAATTTTCACCTAAATTTGGTACTTGAATTTAAATAAGAGAAAGTGTGTGTGAGATATCATCGACATTTTTTATTCGTCTGAAAGGCTTATCGATGATATTACGTATGGAATATAACATCGTTCAAATGTCCTCCGCGGCTTCTCTGGGTGGCGCAGATCTTAAAATTCCAATTTTCCATGAGTCGCACATAAATCAGGCTGAATTCGACCGATAGCATGGGTTATATTGGCTTTGAGGGCCGCTCTGGTTTGTGGTTTGTGACTTATTCGCAAGGACCTGCGACTTCAGAAAACCCCACAAGAAAAAGTCTAACGGGGTGAAATCGCACGATCTGTGTGGCCAGTTCACATCACCTCCACGTGAGATGACTATCTCCTCGAATCGCTCGTTCAGAATTTCAAATGTGGCGTGAGCTGTGTGGCACGTAGCGCCATCCTGTTGAAACCACATGTCGTTGGTGTCGATACCATCAAATTTAAGCCAAAAGAAGTTGTTAATCGTCGACCTTAAAGCGCTCGCCGTTGACGGTGATGGACTGGCCAACGTCGCGTCGTTCTGATAGAAATATGACCCGATGACGCCGCCAGCCCAATATCCACATGAAAAAGTATTTTTTTTCGGATGCATTAGAAGCTCTTGGATCCCATGATGGATTAGTATCGTCCCAAATTCGACAATTTTGCTTGTTGACGTATCCATCAGTTATTCAAAAATGGGCCTCATCGCTGAACATGAAAATTATGGTCACTTTCCAACCAAAGGGTTTTCCAATAAGAGGTGCTATTTTGATATTCAAAGAAAAATGGCATTTTTTGAGATAAATGATCGGATGTTTATTTAATTATAAAGAGGAAGGTATGCCGTTAATAATGAAACACAACATCAGCCAAATGGCCGCCACGACCACGCTTACAGTACCATATCCTTTTCATGAAATTTTCCATAACCAAATCGCAAAGTGGCTGCCCTATGTCCTCGATAGCCTCACGAATTCCATCTTTGAGGTCTTGAATCGACGCTGGGCTGTTGGCGTAGACCTTATCTTTCACGTGGCCCCAAAGGAAGAAGTCGCAAGGTGTTAAATCACAAGATCTCGGTGGCCAATTGTGATCACCTCTTCGAGAGATAACACGGTCCGGAAACTTTTCCCGTAAAAGATAGATGGTTTCATTGCTTGTGTGGCACGTAGCGCCGTCATGTTGAAAGTAAACGTTGTCCAGATCAATACCATCCAATTCCGGCCATAAAAAATCATTAATCATCTCTCGATAGCGCAATCCATTGACTGTAACTGTTGCTCCAGCCTCATTTTCGAAAAAGTAAGATCCAATGACCCCGCCGGACCATAAACCGCACCAAACAGTCACGCGTTGAGGATGGAGAGGCTTTTCAACAATAACTCTTGGGTTTTCCGAGCCCCAGATGCGACAGTTTTGCTTGTTGACGTAGCCTCCGAGGTGGAAATGGGCCTCATCAGTCAAGATGATTTTTCGATGAAATTCCGGATCATTTTCATGCCTTTCACCCTAAAATGTTTTAATTTTTATAGTGAATTTTAATAATTTCAATGCGTTGTTGAAGCGTGTATCGTTCCATTTTTATTAAAGTGACAGCTACCGAAATAGCGGGCTATTCAAAATAACACCTCTTATTGGAAAACCCTTTACTTCAGAACCAATTAAATGAACACACTTCGTTGTCAATAGTCGAATTGAATTTTGTACGGTTGCAAGCCCAAGTCACGACGCAAAATTCGACAAGTTGTGGTCTGCGAAAGCCGAAAGGCCGAGTTCTTGTGAGCGACGCGAAATCGACTGCCTATAGGATTCTCCTGCACACTATCACGGACAGGTACAGAAACGACGCACGGAGTTTCAGGAGATCTTGCGTTCCGTCGACGTACGGATGTTGGTTGATCGTTTACTGAACTCCACCACGTTGCGAATTGTCCACTCGTTTGGACGATTAAAACGTTTTCCAAACAGAACATCCATTTTGATGAAACAATTTTATCATTTGCACGTTTTTCTGAACGATCCGTCCATGGTGATATGGCAAAACAGACTAAATAAATGACAACCAATTTGACAAATGTAGCTTCAGCAATATGGCCGCTATCAACTGTCAAAGTTCGGAAGTCCCTATGGGAAGAAATTTTATCGAATTTTCGAAAAAAAAGAAAAAGAAATTAAATATTTTTTTCTAAAAAATACAAAAATAATAATTTTTTATTAAAGAGCATTTGCATGTTCATATTCCTAGAAAAAAAAAATTTTATTTTTATATTTTAGCTCATTTCCATTATAGTCGCACATTGTTAGACCCTTAAACCCAGTTTGTGAATTAAATTTTTTGTCAGTTCGTTTAAGATCAAAGTAGGTTAGGTAGTTACCCATTATTTTTTTTTTTTGATCGATTAGAGGCGCAATGCCTTCACACCTTTCTTGCCTTTGCAAACCACTTTATTATAAATGCTTGATAAGGAGTTAAAGGGTAAACAAAAAAATCATCAACCATATTATTTTCGTTCGTCCTCGTTTACTATGGTGTTCTTGGAAATTTTACTCTTTATGTTAATTTCTTCGAGAAGGGTTAAGCGAATGGGAAAAAATAAAGAGAGACAGTTAATTTACACCTTTTGTTGGAAAGAAAAAAAAAAAGGAAGGATGCCATGTTTTTTGGTTTAGTTTATTTATAGCCGGAAGGTAACGTTAAATGGTTAACCTTTGAGATTAGGATGAGGTAAAAAAAGGATTTCGTATTAAGCGGAAAGCAATATATTCCTTAACATATAACAGAAAAGAGAGTTAAGAGGCGTAGTATAATAATTATTTTACGAAGGGATTTAATATAGGGCATCAAATTTATTGAGGGTTTTCGCAGAAAGTCTATACAAAAACCTAAACATGTTCTCCCTGGAAAAGTTAGGGCGATTTTGTTTAACATCTCTAACATAACAGCGAAATGTTTCTGTAAGAAATCTTCTTATTTATTGAATGTTGAAGAATAAAAGAAAAACGGGAATGGTAATTAAAGTGTAGCAGAAACGCTTGAGAAAAGATACATTTTTTTTAGTTAACCTGCACGATACTCGAAGATAGTTTAAAACTTAAATTTAAATAACTTAAAATTAAATATTTGAAATCAGTTTTGATATTGCACCGGTTAAAAATGTAATATAAAATTAGATACCTCTTAGAGCCGTTTGCTGGTACGAAACTTAAATATTTATGTTCAACTTACAACGCTTATGTTCTACTTTTTCCTCTTATGTTGAACATAAATTCTTAAGTTTCGTTTCAGCAAATGGCCCCTAGACAATTATTATGTTTAGAATATCAGAACATTCTAAAATTCTACATTCTAGTTAGTAGGCTGATTTTCAAAAATATACAAAATTTCCTCTTGACAAATTAATTACATATATACATTCATATCTACATAGTAGCAGCCGGTGGAGTAAAAGTTAGTGCGTAGGGCTGTCATGCCGGAGGTCTTGGTTGCTTGGTTCGATTCCCAGCCTCGGCTATCTCAAATAAAAAACGTCAATCACTAAGTCGAGGCGCAGGCTCTCCATGAGATGGAAGGTCTTTTTGTTGAAGTTGTGGTGGATTTTCGTGCGCAAACTTCTGCACTCGTTGGATATTTTCTTCGGTGCAAGCGGTTTGTGGTCTTCCAGTTCGATTAAGGTCAGAGAAACCTATACCTTGCTGTCGAAAACGAGAAATCGGGTGAATTATAGTTGATTTCGACTGTCCAGTTCTCAGATTAAAAAAAAAAAACCGGGATATGCACGTTATTGTTTTCAAATTATATTTAGTTTTTGAGTATGGTTTGTTTCGTCTTTTTCAGCTCGTTTTTTTGTTGTTTCGTTTTAGTCGTTTCGCATTTCAGCATTTTAATCAATATGTTTTTCAATTATAAGCTTTCTTCCGCCAACTAGTTTCAGACCGCCAGTGAATCCGTTCCACACACATCGATGTTAGCACTCCATATGAGGGATATTCGCAACAAAAAGTCAGTAATTAATAAAAAAAAAAAACGTCGATTAGCTTAAGAAATTGATCAGTTAAGGATATTCAAAATATTCAGCAAATTCTGAAACTAATTGACTTTTTATGAGGTCACTGAGACCTTTCAGATGATATACTTTTTTTTACGAATATTCCAATTTTTTTTTTTTTAAACCAACAGCTTTTCGATTTCTAGAAGTAGTCGACTTTTATTGAACAATTTCTAACCTTTTGGATAGCTTATCTACTTTAATAGCGTATATCCCACATATGGGATTTTATTTATGGATTTAAAAAGGATATAACTTGACATTAAAAGTGTTACCGTTGATGATTATTTTTCTATTTCGAATCGATTTTTTAATAAATTGCATCACGCACCTTAATAAGGGGAAATAACCTACTCCCATATGATTTTTACTTGCGATATAGGTACTATATGGGAAGTTATGGATTCGTACAAAAAATCGAACTCGAGATTTTGATCAAACTTTACATTACGATGATAGTGAAGTCAAAAAAAGTGGGTCTCGCAAAAACGTCCGTCTGTCTGTCTGTCTGTCTGTCGGTTCGACTACAGCCTAAACGGATGGGTCGATTTTCTTTAAACTTGGTTTCTAGCGTTTTTTGGACATTCCCCCCACCCGTTTTTTTCTCTTTTTTTTTAGGACCAAAATTAACAGTAGCTGTCATACAAAATTTCTTGGCCAAAAAGGAAAAACTTATTTTTCTCAAATCCAGCGCTACCGAATTTGTTTTTAAGAACTCAATAAATTTAAATAGTTATAAGTTGCTGTTTAATAAAAAAAATGGTTCCGAAAAATGGTTATTAATGGTACCTCCCAAAGAACCATTTTTTTGATTTTTGCTTTTCTCGAAAACGGTTAAACTGATTCTGATCAATTTTTTTATGAAGAAGTATTGACACATTCTAAATAATATTGTGTACCAAAATTTTCAAAAAAATATTTTTTAGATTTTTAAAAAAAGTTTTAATATTTTTTTTTGAAAACTCAATATTTCAAAAACGATTTGGCCGATTTTTATTAAACTTGGTAAATAGCAGTTTTTTAACTTTATCTAGAAGATTTTTGACAAAAATTATTCTAATACCCAAAAATAACGGTGCCTCCCATACAAATGTTAAAAAACCGTTAAGAGAAATATTTTGTTTCTCAAAAACGACTCCAACGATTTTCATAAAAGTTTTTTTGTGTGTTAAAATTAGTACGATCAACCATTTAAAATTTTTAAAGTTTATATTTTAGGTTTATTAACAGTACCTCTCATAGAACGGTTTCTTTTATTTTCGACTATCTCAACATCTGATCAACCGAATAAAATTAGATTTTTTATACAGAAGCTTGTAACAAATATAAATAAAAGTGCGTATTAAATTTTTCTAAAAAATGATTTTTGGATTTTTTAAAAAAAAAACAAAATTATTTTTTGAAAATTCGATATTTCGAAAACTGGTAGCAGATTTTTTCGTGAAGTTCAATTTTTAACGCAACATTAATAAGTGCTTTAAATTGGCGTACCAATTATTTTTCTCAAAAATGTTAACGAAACTTTATATATAAAAAATTAATTATTTTTAAAACCGCGCCTACGATTTTCAAAATTTTTTTTCTCATAAATAAAGATTTTTATAAGAAATCAGATGGTGTACATCGCGTTGGGTTAAAACGGATTCAAAGTATTTTAATCAATTTCTTTCTAATTTTGTTGATTTAAAACAATTTACCAGTTTAAATAGTATAATTTCCTTTTATGCATATTGCATATGTGCAACACTAGGCTATATTGTTAATTTTTGTATACTCACATAATAAAACCTGAAACTAAACTAAGATTTGGCAAATGGATAAAATATATACTCCTATAGCTAATTTATTTCAGACTATAGAACCACAATGTGATCGCGCATAAGAGCAAGTTCGTGCGACCCAGTCGTGCATATTTTTTTATGAATATTCCAATTTTTTTTTTTTTTTTTAAACCAACAGCTTTTCGATTTCTAGAAGTAGTTTACTTTTATTGAACATTTTCTAACCTTTTTTTATAGCTTATCTACTTTAATAGCGAATATCCCACATATGGGATATAATTTCTGGATTTAAAAAGGATATAACTTGACATTAAAAGTGTTACCGTTGATAATTATTTTTCTATTTCGAGTGAATTTTTCAATAAATTGCCTCTCGCACCTTAATAAGGGGAAATAGACCCCCTCCCATATGATTTTTTTCTTGTTTTGTCCTAACCTACGCGCTCTAGCATTTTGTCATATATTTAACAATACACCCTGTGTATTGAATGCTGCACTTATCAACGATAGCTTGTAGAACGCTGAAGACAACACCGATTTCGAAGCACCCCCCAAAATAACATTATACCATCTGTATGCTTAAGAAGGTTATATGGAGGTCAAAAAAAAGTTCTTCACTGGACGTTTTTAAACAGAAGGTTTTGGATGTGTTTTTATTTTGGAAGTGACCCTAGACCCCTATAAAAGCACTGTTTATGCGGCCCCGCAGTGCCAGGGCCCTGCGCTGCCGCCGGTGGGCATACTTCAGGCACCGAGTGTTTTTTTTTTTTAAAGTCGCACGAAGCGCGTTAACACACGCTCACTTTTAATAGCGAAAAACTGTTATAACTGTTATAAATTGGCATGCCTCTAGTCTCGTCCTTGTATTTTATGAGATTTTATTAATAGAGTCTTGGAAGTTTTTTAGAAGCGATTTTAAGAGAGATTTTATTTGCTATGAACCTTAATAAAGTTACAAACACCCTGTATATATTAATGAACTTTGTATTAATACATTTATTTTGTGTTAACATTTATTTTCTTGAGTTGTGATACTTGAAAATTGTGATCAAGATTTATCATTGAAATACGGCAACTGTAATCGAGTATAATTTTTGTACTTTGGTCCGAATAAATAAGTGAAAATTACTGCGCAAACCGTTCCCGAAATTTTGGCAGATTTCCTTCTCTCTGATGGGAGCACTTATGCACGTACATACATATAAAATAACGTTTCTGATTCATTTCAATAAATTTGAAAATATTAAGCCACATTATAAGTTAGTGCCTGCATTTTATTGCTTTCGAACTGCATTTATTTAAAATGTTTTTCATTTTAATTAAAATTGATTTTGGTTAGTTTAAAAAAATAAAAATATACAAAATGAGTAAATAGCTATACGTGTTATTGTCCAGAAGTAATACTCATTTTTTTTGTATGTATCAATTCATATGAAAATATGTAATGTATTTTTATATACATAGATCTGTGTAAGGCTAACAAGTTAAATTAATTTATTACAGAATACTGCCCTCGAGGAATCCAGCGCAACACACAGTAATATTCAAATTTATTCCAATATCTGCTGGCGATTTATGTAAATATATATTTCTTCAACCAAACGGATGACCATAATAATATTTTTAACTTTCTCCACCCACATACATATATATCTACGTATAGATACTCACACCCAGCGGCGGGGGGCGCCTCCACCACAATATCCTGCCAAAGTATTTTTTATGACGTACATTAAGTTTGAACGTCTCGCCGCGCGGCCCACACCCACACCCTCCGCATCCGCATACTTTATTCCCATACCCCATTTGCAAAATGCAGGAAGATGAAACGAATTTTCGCCTCACTTAAGGCAGACTTAATTGCTTTTCCTTTCGCGCTCAAGGATTTATGTGTTTTCGTGTTCACATTGATTTTTAAAGCAAATTCTGGTGTAATACTTTAAGTTAGTCTGGAATCTGGATTCGTGTTTCGTTTACATGTTTGCTGTTTTCTTGTTGTTTGTTTTTATTTAAGACGTACAATTCGAATTATTCAGGATTTTTAATTAAATAAATTCTGAATGTGTCATTTGGCTCAAGTCGGCTTAATTCGGAAAGCCGTTTAGCTTAAAACTTCCCACCTTTGATGTTTCTTAATCAAAGTTCATTCACACAGAATATGGATGGTGCCATGAGTCTGTGTGCTCAGCAGTTATTACATGTTTACATGGTTGTCATGTTGGCACATACTTAGTTTCAATTAAATTGCCCAACAAAACTACCACACATATAGCTACATACACTCCATAGAACCCATCCATTCTCATATAAGGATGCTTCAGAATATTTTCACTCCCTATAAAAACATACCTACAGCTACAACCTACCCTACATATACTTATCAAATGTGTATGTATGTTTAGGTATCCAGATGGGGAGTGAAAATTAATGAAAACAATTTTCAGTTATTTGTCACTTTTTTGTCACTCTTATACGCCTTACTGAGTTGAGTAGCTTAGTAGCATGGGTATTTGTTAACATTGGTGTATTAGTAAATAATAGAGGCCATGTTTAAGGCTCATGAGGGCCTCTCTGCATAGGGTTTTTGACAGAAGGTAATAAATATTCAAAGAAGTCATAGATATGACAAATATTTTGACAATTATATTCAGTTTTGCATCATAAATCATCTTGAATTAAGAAAAGAAGGCCTACGACCTTCGAGTCATTTAAACATAATACATTATGTGTTTTGAAAGTCGGTCTAATTGTTTTTATCGAAAAATCTCGTTATGTGATGAGAAAAGGTAAATTTACGCCTTCTGGAGTTAGTTAAATCCGATCTTCTGTATCGGCCGGAATTATTGGTCATAACTCATAACTTTATTTAAAAATTAGGCCAGAATTTGAGGTCTACATAATTAGTTTTCCCAAGCCCCTCACCTTAGCCGTTGGGATTCTGCAGAAAATGGTAGGTCCTGTTAAATAAGATATTTACAGAAATAGTTGAGGTCCTCTGGTTCTACACCAGCTGTCGCGTTACTTATAAATAAAACAATTTTCTCAAAAATTGTCATGGAACGTAAATTTTTTACCTAAAACCTAGAACGCACTTTTATTACGATTACTTTAGAAATAAACATTGACAGCTTAAAAAAATCGTTACAGCCAGGATATTTTACTTCTTGGCGAATACTTACGGCACAAATTTAGTGTGGGCGCATGGACGCGAAGCAACTACTTTCATTCTTAAATAACTCGGTTGACAATGATCATAAATGGCTCATTTTTTGTATTTATTTGTTTAAACTAAAATAATTCTTCTTAAGTCAATTTTTTCAGTGCGAGATTAAAGTTAAACCCGAGATTAAAGTTAAGCCCATCAAATTTGGTGAGTCAACTCCATATTAACTAAATAGATGCATATAGCTACGATGTTTAATCCATCGAGTTTTTTTCGGTCGTTCCGCATGCATCCTCCACTAAAAAAACTGCATCATTTGTTAACTGTGGGTTAATTTACTTTTTTTAGAGTTACCTAACTCTGGTTTAATTCATCACGGAAAAACTAGGCCTCAGAATGAAAACCTAAATGTCAATACTTTCCTCATTGTTGGAAAAAAAGCAATGGTTGTTCCTGTGCTTAAGGCTGAAAAAGCAAATAGTGCAAAATTTATTACCGAAATAATGGTTAGGTTCTCGCGACGCATCGCGCGCTGCGTCCAATATTCGATGAAGCTCATTTTTGGTTGAATGGGTACGTTAATGAAGATACTTATTTGGAGTGATCATGCCATTGTTGAGACGCCGTTACATTCTCAAAAAGTCACTGTTTGGTGTGCTCTTTGGGCAGAGGGAATCAATGGTTGATATGTCTTAAAAAATGTTACAGTCAATCGGGAACGCTATAGAGCCACGATCAATGCCTTTTTCGTGCCTGAATTGGAGAATTTTGATGTGGATGAACTTTGGTTCCAACAAGATTGCGCTACATGCCATACAGCCAACGAAACAATCAATTTATTGAAGGAAACTTTTGGTGAGCGCATTATCTAGCGTCGTGGGCCTGTGGCGTGGCCTCTAAGGTCGTGCCATTTAACGACGCTGGATTATTTTTTGTGGGGTTATGTGAAGTCGCTTGTCTACGAAAATAAGCCCGAGACGAATGGAGCCTTGAAAGCGAATATTCGGCTCGTTGTTGCTGACGTACGGCCCCAATTGCTGCAAAAAGTGGTCGAAAATTGGGCCTCTCGGCTGGAATTTATTCGAACTTGCCCCAAATAATTTTTAAAATATAATGACAAACCCTTATCTTTATAAAAATAAAGCTAAATTCTTGGCCATTACCATTACATTAAATTGCGTTTTATTTCTTCTTGAAAACCACACGTCTAAAAAAACATACTTTGATATTGAAAAATCGTATAGAGTTTCTCATCCTTTAGATGTTTTCAAGTCCATGTTATGGTGTTTCTATAGTGTGAGTTATTTTTACAATCTGGCGTACCCTAACGCTCAGTACTTGGTCCACCCTTATACAATATCTATACATTTCTGAATTTCCAAGGCTCGCAATGTGAGGCAGCTGTTTTTGCTGATGACACTGCAGTGTCAACATTGAGATGAATCTAAAACATTCCATCGAATCGAAATACTAGAAAAATACTACCTATACCAAATTTAAAATTAAGCTGAATGTTGAGAAGATGCAAGCCATCTTTTTGGAAATAATTTTATTTATTTTTTTTAATAACTATTAATGCGTGTAGGACCTAAGGTCTTTTAAATGCATCTTGAATTGCACGGCACTAGTTAGAAGAAATAGAAGGTTAAGAAAGAATTTTTGTGCTGGCACAGTGGACTGGAAATAAGTTATTGATTATCTAATTGAATCACACGAGTGGCGTCCAGTTGTAACTGGGGGAATGTAGAAAAGAATGCTGCCTAAAGTGCGGCTCGAACCCACAGCTCTAAGTTTGCAGTCAAGCACTACATCCACTGCACCATTGCCACCCGCGAAAAAAAAGCTTGCAATCTTCCCAGCAGTCAGCTCCAAATAAGTGATGCTACCACAATAGCATGGGAGCAAACCGTTAAAACTTACCTTTTACCATCATATTCAAAACACTCTTTAAAGAAGTGAGCATTGCAATTAAGATGCTTTACCCCTTTATAAATCGAAAATCTGCACTGACGAATGAAAATAAGATTGTTATTCATAAAGTTGTATTTTCCAAGCAATATTATCATAAGGGTTCACACGGCCAGTATGGAGAAACGCAGCAAGATGCCATTTTTTAAAGAAGTTGCAAGAATCACAAAACAAAGTTTTGAAGATGATTCTATAGATCTTCCTTGGCATTATTCAACCTCCACAATCTCCACAGAAAGGCGGATGCTGAATTGATTTTCCAAAATATTCGAAAACTTAAAACTTAAATTTTTGGGGCATATTTCACCAAACACTTTTCACTTTGCAACTTTGCAAAAAAATAATTTCCTGCAAAGTAAAAGTGCGAAGTGTTTCACAAAATTTGCAAAGTGAAAAGACTTTGCACTTTTCAATTTATCAGACTATTTTTGAAAAGTGAAAAGTAAAAGTGTTTCACCAATTTAAAATAGAACTTTGCATTTAAATTCGTATTTTGCAAAGTTGCAAAGCAAATCACGTTTTAAAATAAACATTGGTTTTTCGTTTCATGCGATACGTTGATTGAAAGGTTGCACTCCCTTGATCACAAATATGCAATTCTCAACCCCCTGCGATGCCTAGTTCAGTCAAAAATCATGTTTGAAGATGTCAACTTTGGGGGGTCTATGATTATTAGTTTTTCATTTCATGCGATACGTTGATGATTTCCATGCATATTGACAAAACAAAAAAATGTCAAGGCTATTTTTAAAGAATTTTGTGTCCAGCAAATGGTGTTTGGGAGAAATTCATCTGCTATGATTACATTCGACACTCGATGAACTTCTCTACAGACGGTATAGCTTTGCTTATTTCGCGGGTTCCATTCTCAGCCCAATGTAGTGTACTCAAAACTTTTTTGCAAAGGACGTTAACACATATTCCTTTGACTGTTGAATTGAAATGTATGTCCAATTTTAGAAAAAACTAATTCGATGGTTGTTTTAATCGAAAACTCTCTTTTGTCAAAAAATTATTTCCACTACCCTTTGGTCACTTCTATTTACTTCTTCATTTTCCAAAAAAATCTTCAAAACGGTTCATTTGTGTATTATTATTTCAACTTTTCAAAACAAGCGCTTGTTTGCAAATAAAAATTTCTCTTTGCATATTACTGAAAAGCTTTTCAAAATTCTGAATCAAAGTTGCAAACTAAGAAAATTTTTCACTTTGCGGAATAGAACTTTTCACTTTGCAAATTTGCGTTTGGTGAAACGAAATTTGCAAAGTACAAGTGAAAAGTTGCAAAGTGAAAAGTGAAAAGTGTTTGGTGAAATAGGTCCCTTTTTGTAAATATTTATAAGGTTTGTTTTTCATTTATTATCTTTGTTAAATAAACGTTATAATCTTTTCTTGTATTGATTATTTAACTATTTATTTATTTATTAATTTATTAATTAATTTTTTATTTACTAAATTTGTCATACATTTAACAACTGTATTGTATATTTTTAAGGACTTTTTTGACGTATATGTATGTGATAGAAAAACGTATCTTATATACGTTTGCACTGTTATAACGAGTGATTTTTTAGCTGGTTTGGTTTAGGCAACACTGGTTTTGACAGCTGACGTGTGTTTAGTACCTTGTGTCACTGTCAAACAGCTTCAGTTTGGTTTGCAATTTAACCATGGATCGTCTTACAAATGAACAACGCTTGCAAATTATTGAATTTTACTATCAAAATTCGTGCTCGGTTCGAAATGTTCATCGCGCGCTGCTTGTGTTCAGCAATGAGGCTCATTTTTGGTTGAATGGGTACGTAAATAAGAAAAATTGCCGCATTTGGAGTGAAGATCAGCCAGAAGCATTGCAACAGCTACCAATGCATCCCGAAAAAGCCACTGTTTGGTGCGGTTTATGGGCCGGCGGCATTATTGGGCCATATTTCTTCAAAGATGATGCGAATCGCAGCGTTACTGTCAATGGTGAACGCTACCGAGCGATGATAACAAACTTTTTTTTTGCCCGAAATGGAAGTTCTTGACTTGCATGGTATGTGGTTTCAACAAGACGGTGCCACATGCCACACAGCACGCGAAACAATGGCGCAATTGCGAGGCGAGTTTGGTGAACAGTTAATTTCACGTTTCGGGCCGGTCAATTGGCCGCCTAGATCGTGCGATTTGACACCATTAGATTATTTTTTGTGGGGGTATGTCAAGGCTAATGTCTATAGGGACAAGCCCGCTTCGATTGACGCACTGGAAGCCAACATCCATGCATTCATTCGTGAGATACCGGCCGATATGTGTGAAAGAGTATGCCAAAATTGGACTCAGCGGATGGGCTACCTGAGACGCAGCCGCGGTCAACATTTGCATGAAATTATCTTTAAACATTAAATTGCAAGGTTCAAACTATCGATTCAAATAAATATTTCATTCATTTTTTCGAATTTTTTGTGTTTTTTTTTTTTTAAAAAGTTCTAAACCTCTTAAAAAATCACCCATTAGAAGTACCCAACAGATATTCTGTGCTTGGAACCTTCAAACATAAAGCAGCACTAATCCGCCTCTGTGTGTTACATGTACCTACCTAATGCGTAAGCAAGCAAAGCTTATGGAAAATTTTAAGCTAAGATCCCCTCTCTATTGACTTAAGGCAAAACTTCCCTATAACCATGGACGAAGAACGATGCAAATATTGTAGATAAAGTTACTTGATGTAATCTGGCTACACACACAAGACGACAACACACGACTAAAACACACGGTCTAAAGACAAAAGACGAACTTTATGTATATAGGTAAGTCTCTTCGTCCTTTTTGCATTTAGCTACAAGATTATTTTTTTTTTTTACTCAAAAAGTTGACACTCGAATATTCATATGAGATAAATTCTAAATGCTTAGCAGTGTAAGAGGCCATGATGACGATGATGGTGAGACGAGTATGCTATGTGTTGTTTGGTTCTTTAAGAATTTTGTTATAAGTTTGACATGATTTTATCTTTTCTTCTTTATCTGTGTAAAATGAGAGAATTTCAAAAAGGAGCATTTTCACATTGAATTTAAAGGATGACAAGATTTATGATAGGAATGAATTTTACTGGAATAAATGTGTCATACAAATACATACATATAAAATTTGAAAACTTTGTTTAAAGCTTAACGTTTTCCTATAGGAAATGACAAGTCTGATGTTGGTGAATTATTTGTAAGGACCAACTTATGAGAGCAGTATAAGAACGACTCACAAGTATGATTTAAGAAATGACCTATGTTATACGTAGCTATATATACACTACAGAGTAAACACGTACCTATTGAATTCGTAATACACATTTAAGATGTTTCTTTTTTTTTATTATAATTATAAAGTGTTATTTGATTTTAGGTATTTATCGCAAGTTATGGATTCGTTAATAAAAGGTGTTTTTTTATACATTTGGTTTTGAAGAAGAAATAAAACGCATATAATTTAATGTTATGGATAAGAATTTAGCTTTATTATAAAGATAAGGGTTTGCCATTATGTTTATTATGATGGACTCATTCGGGTCTTTTTCGATACTCTGCTCCAAAGCAGCAATAGCGTCTTCGGTGCGCCTTGTACGGCGTCTCTGAGGATGCGTATTATCGACTAGAGTAAACGTGGTACGAAACCAATCCTTGATTGCTCGAATTTATGCGATTTTGCGGTTATGTCAACTGAATATTGGACGCAGCGCGCGATACGTCGCGCGAACCGAACCATTATTTTGGTAATAAATTTGCACGATTTGCAAACATTGTTCAGGAGTAAGTCTATATGTTACAAAATGGAAAACCAAACTACACATAAATCAAGTGACATCTGTCAAAAATACCAACTCCGAAAAAAGTATTGCCAGATTGAAAACCACACGTCTAAAAAATCAAACTTAAATAATGAAAAAAGCAAGTGTATTCACCTTGAAACTATTTATGTATACCAAGTCAGTGGTGCTATTAAAAGCTTCAAAAAACCTAAAGCCAAACGCCAGTGGAATAAAAACTCCCTTAGGGCTTCTTTCACGAAACCAAAGGATAAATTACTAAAATTCCAAATAGCTATCTTTGGATACAAAAATAAGTTTATTATTTTTGATTTGACGTTGCACAAATGAAAAAACTAACTTGGATAATTAACTATAGGAACCTTATTGATGTGTAAACATCTATGCTGGCGGTAGAGTGAACAAAAAACGTGAACGTTCGTGTGCAACGTTACGGTGTGCAACGTTACGATCTGCATACTAGGATGGGTGCGTTCAGTGCAAAAAATCTTAAGATCCCCATCAAGCAAAACCAAGTCCGTTTTGGATCCGCGCACATTGATGTTTACACATGTTAACCGTGACTCCCGGCACTCACGCAATTTTTTAATTGCAGACAGAGCAACATTAGAAAAAAAAAAACAAAGAAATTTAATTCATAAATGTCATTTTTTGTTCGTAATATTTATAATAGTTTCATTCTGTTTCGGCTTAGCATATTAATAAATGACGTCTAATTCAACAAAGAAGCGTTCAAGAGCTCGAAATTTTACCACTTTGGAGATACTGCTAATTCTTTCATTGGTCAAAAAATATAAAAATCAGTCAGAATAAAAGAACAGGCCTTACGTGAAAAATCGCAGACCTAGGAAAATTTGACTAACGCATTTAAAGCCAACACGAGTAGCTACAACAGAACTCCAGAGAGTATCCAAGCCTGTTATATCAGCTGGCTTCCATTTGCATAGAATCGCAGAGTGCACAAAATTTGATTAATGGCAGATACCGAATTGTTTCTTTGGATAACGTACATACATACTTTTTTGAACTTGAATGACGATTGTATGAGTAGAAATACCTGACTTGAGAACTCCAAGAAGGGTTCAATTTTTCAAAAAGGGACAGTGCCGTTTTTTTTTGTCAGCCGAAACCTTCTCAGAATGTCACTATCCCGCAAATCATACAAATTTTGTCGTTCATAAAATTACTGCTTATGAAATCAATGATCTCTTCGTCGTCGTCTGATATCATTTTTATGAATCTTAATATTGAATTGAAAAATTTTGAATTTTTTCCAAAAATATTGAACGTTTTCAGTTTTGAAAGTTTTCACTTATTTTCAAATTAATATATTGACACTTTGACAGTTAATAAAACTTATCCAGAGAAATGAGACTGGATAACTATTTTAAATATTTATCTATGGATAGGTTGATAAATGTAATGGTACAACCAGTTTTTTTTTTTTAAATTAGATAAATTAGCTTATCTCAGGATAAATCAGTAGTTACTGCCTTCAGATAACTTTGTTGCTTATTATTTTATCACAAGAACAAACTTATATTTTCTTAAATAGTTCATCTTCCTATATCATAACGCCGCTCTTTGCTCGTATACCTTATAGTAAGGCAAACAAAAAAAAATTAAAAGAAAATTGAAATTTCTCAAAACTTCAAGGTCATCTGAAAACTAATATCAAATTCGACTTCTTGTCCATCCATCTGCTACCACTTAGTGATAAAAGTTTTGAGAAAGTTTATTTTTTCATCTTTCCCATCACTTTTCTTCCTTTGCGATAAACTTTAACATTGAAACCGCACAAGCCCGCACCACGCCTCGCCACGCCTCGCCACGCTACGCCACAACTTCCGCCATATCCTCCCTTAGATTAGCCATTTCATATAAAAATCATTGCAAAAGTTTTATGTCTCTCGCTCGCCGTATAAATATAAGATAAGAACAAAACAAACGAAAAAAAAAAAAAAATCAAGTAACGCTAAAACTTCCGAGGTCCGAGAAAAATATGTCTCGCAAAGCATTTTATCTTGAAGTCTTTTTCCATGGAGATTTTTTCGTATGGGTTGTTGGGTTTAGTATGGTGGAGCTGCTGATGGCAAGAAGAAACCAACAAGGAATATACTTATATATTTTTATGGGATGCGTTCATCGTAAAGTGTCCACCACTCCACATGTGTGGCCACTGGTTCTCCTCGGTTCTATGGTCTGGCCAAGCAATAATAGCCATCCAGTTGGAGAGAAAACGAAACGCGCAGGATGTGACTCCTTTAATTTTCTAAGTAGATTTGAGTTCTAACCATATCCCTGCCAAAGTCTGTTATACAATAAAAACCTTGAAGCACTCTACGAATAGCATATTGATTTCCCATTTGGATATGGTTTTGGGGTCAGCCATCCTTGATGATAACTTAATTTGAATTAAATCGACGGATGATGAGATATCGAGGAGGTCTTGTGGGATGGTAATCAGGCAGATGGAATAGAAAGAGAACATAAATCATAAGGATATTCAAATAATTGGGCTTCAATTAGAGGGCTATGGGAGTAAAATTTTAATGAATTCGGGAGAAAAGCATTTTATTTCTTTATTAGTTGTCTCAATTTGCGTTCAAATTAAGTAATCAATAAATCTTTAGTCTGTTTGTGAAAATGATATTTATTTTGACAGAGAAAAAAAATCCAAGGCTTGGCGATTCTGTTATACCTATACGAAATCAAGGTCAGATATTATTTAAGTTTGCCCAGTGATATACAAAAGTCACATCCGAATGGAACCAGATGGCACATCAGATTCGTTTAAAGAAAATATCAGAATAATGGCCTTTTCGATTGAAGGTAATCCGGAACAAAACAAAAATTCGACACGTGTGAATATGAAATCGAATTCAGAAACATTCTCTCTTCTTTTCAGAACAAGAACTGTCTTTCTGCCACCAATTGAAAACGCCATAAGTTAAAGGTCCTGACATGGCAGCAACGGATCCGTTAACGTGGACGGATGGGGCGGATAAGGGTGATCCAATGAATACGTTTTTTTCGACGGATGGGATTGTTTTCATGCATAAATGAAAAATCACCATGAAATTTCTATAGCTACCTTCAGGGCCGGACCCAGCTAAACTTGCGCTCTGTGCAAGATTTGTTGAAACCGCCCCTTTTTTATATTTGATACATTCACTGATACACATGCATAAGACTTTTCCACATTACCCAGGAGGTAGACTTTCAATGCGTAGAGGTCTAGTGGGATCTTTAATTTTACGATATTTTTAGTTAAATTCGCCTTGAATGCAATAATGAAAGTAAAGTTAGTTAGTGGGCAAGAATTAACTTAGCACAGTTTTGATGGATGTTATTTTGGGATTATTTAAACAAGTTTTGTGGTTAAAATGCAAATGGCAGTACATATTTGTTTGCACAAGTTCAGATTATATTTTCTTGCTCCTGGTAATGTGCCCCCAGAACTTTGCGCTCTGTGCATTTGCACATCTTGCACATATAGTTGGTCCGGCCCTGCCTACCTTTATATTTTATTTTACGTTTGCAAACAGCTACACAACACCACGACCACAGAGAAAAACTCACAAATGCACAAAAGTTCAAAATACCCATTGGCAATTATTGATGTCAACGGATCTGCAGCGGAGAAAAAAGTTAAAAGTTCAGCTAAACTTCTCCGTTGCGTCCGTTGTATTCGTTTCAAATCGCTCACTTCTCATAAGAACGTGTGTATTTTATATTTTATATGGTGCTCTGAGAAATAATTCCGAAATGCATTTTGACTTCGATATTCAGAAGGGTGTCAGTACACGAGCCGAAAACCGCATTTTTCACAATTGCACCTAGAGTCATTTGGCCGCCATTTTGTCTTTAACGGTGATTTTGATTTTAGCTCGAAACTTACGTATTTTTGATCCTAGAAAAAACAGTTGTAGGACAAACTTGTAGCAAATTTAATTTCCTACAAAATTTGTTACGCAACTTTTTTTCAAAATTCACTCACGTTAAAAAGTTACAGTGCATTTTGTTGAAAAAAAGTAAGGGTGGATTTTATTAAATCATCTTTTTTTTTGTCAGTAGAAAAAAAAACTATTTTCGACATTTCAAAAAACGCAGGCCATATTCGTCTTCGTGTTATTTCATTAGAATATCTATTTCTCCAACTATTATGCGCTGCAGAGCGAGAACCGTAGTTTGGATTAGAAAACTGTTAATGCAAAAAATATAGATAATTGAAGGGTCTACAACTTTTGTTACGATATTTTTTTTTTCTACTGACAAAAAAAAAGATATGACGGATATAATAAAATCCACATTTACTTTTTTCAACAAAATGCACTGTAACTTTTTAACGTGATTCAATTTTGAAAAAAGGTACTTAACATATTTTGTAGGAAATTAAATTTGCTAAAAGTCTAACAATTGTTTTTTCTAGGATCAAAAATACGCAAGTTAGGTGCGAAAATCAAAATCACGGTGAAAAACAAAATGGCGGCCAAATGACACTAGGTCCAATTGTGAAAAAATGCGGTTTTCGGCTCGTGTACTGATACCCTTTTCAATATCGAAGTCAAATCTAAATGCCCCGTACTAATAGTTGGATACTTCGACGCATCGTATACATCGGATTGTATGGGTCAGGTCAACCCATTTAGTATATACGGACAAAATCATCCCTCAGCTGCCACACTTTTAACAAAATCAGCTGAACGAGTCGAGGACAGTTTTTTTTTGATTGTGTGTAAAAGACATGGTTTTAGTTTAGGGGGTTTCACCCTAGATTAAGGGACTTTTTTGTTATTGGGTGGTAATCTGGAGGGATGAGATGTTTGGGGGAAATCTGGGGAATTCATTTAGAGCTAAAAGGTTGAGTATTGAAAGAACTGAGAGTATTCTAAGCGTTAGATATTCTTCACATTCTGTGTGCCACAGTTTTACACCAACAGATGAAATGCTGAAAACTTTCACAGGTTAGAAGATGTATCAAAATAGCAACAACCAAAACGAAGCTGACGATAATATAGATATATTAGATGCGCATTATCCACTAGAGTAAACGTGGTGCGAAACCGATCCATGGTTGCTCGGATTTATGCGATTTTGCGATTATGTCGACCGAATATTGGAAGCAGCGCGCTATGCGTCACTCGAACCGAACCATTATTTTGGTAATAAATTAGCACAATTTGCAAACGTTGTTCAGGATTAAGTCTATTCATTATGAAATGGCAAACCAAACTGAGCATAAATCAAGTAACAGCTGTCAAAAAGACCAACTCTGAAAAAGGTATTGCCAGATAGAAAACCAAACCAGAAGGGATTAAAGCATCTGGTTTTAAATGACTGACTAAAAATTTTAAAATTAATTATATTAAAAATATGTGTATAAATGTACCTTTAAACTAATTAATTATCTAGTTAGAAGAATTTATAGAAAAATTTTATTTAAAAAACAGAATTACTTTATGGATTTCTGGCTTTAAAAAAGTATAATACGGCATTATAAATTAGTGTTGTCGTTGTTTTTTGATTTTGATTCTATTTTCTATTTTATTCTATTTTAAGTCGAAAATTGTACCTCCTAGTTCAATAGGGGGAAATAGAGCCACTCCTCTTCTCATAGGATTTTTTCCTTTATTGACCCAATCTCCATGCTCTGACCTTTTGTCGCATTTTATGCAAAAAGATCGGAGTCAACCATAGTTAAACTTTATTCCCCATAAATTAGTCCTGGAAAGTGATTGATTTCTGCTGCAGATAAACACTATCTACCAAAAACAAGACACTTGTAACGGAGGGTTCAAGTATATAGATTCAGAACATTGCTATCTAAACATTCAAAATCTCCTCTAGAGCAAACCTCGCGAAACCAAGTTTTAACAAAAGAAATTAAATTATTTTAACAGTAGTTATACTAAAGCTATTTCTCAAAACAATCTGAAGAATTTAGCTTGAATTGTATTATTAATCGACCTCAAGCTACTCGCTTCACTGGTTCACTCTGCCGAAAATTGCATTCAAGAACAGAAAAAAAAAAAAAAAACAAATTCTTAAAACGCTGAATTTCTTTTTCACAATTTGTGTTGTACAGTATCTAAGTTTTGCTTGGCTTTCATATATCCTGCAGCTAGGATCACTATTCTCATCCATCACATTCCGTGCACGTATCTGAATGTTTACATCAGCAAGAGAGAGAGAGTAAGCGGATATATTCCTCATTCTTCAACAAACTCATATTATAGCCATGAGGATTTATAGTTTCACTACTGCTATATCAGTATTTAGGTTGTCTCGGGAGAAATGTATACCCAACGCTGAAATTATAACTCAAGACATATTACTTGATGTTAAACAAAAGGGAAACAAAAAATGGTAAGCTATATGTTTGTGTCATGAAATCAGTACATAATTCAGAAAATAAATAAAAATTATAACGCTGGCGCTGCCGCTGGCTGTGCTGCAACGAGCTGAGCTGTTGTGAAGGAAGATGTTTTGATTTCGATGAAGACGTGAATTGAATATGAATTAAATCCTTGAGTCATAAACAAGGAAACAAATCAAAACATTTGGGATTATTAAATCTTTGCCAATCGCAGAAATAACGTCAGAATTAGGTACAGCCTTACTGAACTATCAATTTAAGCACGAAAAACCTAGAAACTTTAAATCGGTAAGCATTTGGAAAAATCAACTTGAAAACTTAATTATAACCAGCTAACTCATGCGAGTATATCTGTGATTTATGGAGGGCAAAATTGATGCAAAAAAAGAATAAGAATTCAAAGAATGAGTGAGTTCCCAAAAGATTGTATTCAATTGATCACTGTAAAATGAATGGGGAAACGAATGATTGCAATCGTTTCCATATAAAATGAATGGTGATTGCTTAATTTGAATTTGAATTCTCAAAATGAAGTCAATGAATGCAATCTACCAATTGAATTCAATGAATGCATTCACAAAAGATTTCATTCTTTTACAACCCTGGTTAAAGGATATTTATGTAAATATGACTGTTGCTGTACTATAAGTATCAAACACTCCTATTTACATCAATGCCTCTATGAACCTCAAGCCGGACATGCTCAACAGATTAGGATCTTATGTGTACCTAGAAACGGCCAATCTTCTATCTTCTAATTATTGAACAAAACGATGGAATGAATATATGAAAAAGCATTTCTAAACATAGTTTGCACGTCCGCATATAAGTTTATCGATCAAATTTTTCACCTTGGTATAAATAGGCGCGTGAGGATAAATATTAACTAAATTATATATCCATTAACTCGACACACAAACCTAATTAGTTGCCTTGTTTTTTTTTGCAAATGTACCTATACATAGCTAGAAAAATAGCCATGCGTTAAGGTTCATGTTGACGATTACGTGTGTCGTTTAGAAATATTTATGTATTTATTACCTATATTTTAGTACATATATGCAATGGAAAACAGAATTCCAAAGCTATTATACTCGTATATATAGTAGAGCTATAGCTAAAAGGCAAAAGGTTATTTTTATAATCATAATTAAACTATCCCATTATAGAACTTCTTTTGTGATGGACGTCAATGCCCGGGGGGTAGAAATCAGATAACAATCTGAAAGCCAAAATAACCAATTAAGGATTTAATCAATCATTAAGGGCGGAGAAAATGTGTTAAAAGCTCACACACGTTGCGTGACAATGGTCGATAGTCGAAACCTATATACCGTACGTCAACAGAAACACCAACCGTACATCATCAACTACCAGCCATTCTAGGGACAATATCTCTGGGTGTGGTATACCGTATACATATACTAGACTTCTTCAAACATAGTCTGCCTACATTTTATAATGTTTATGTGAATACACCACACCAATTGAATTTTTCGCTAAACTAATTATTAAATTTCAGGTGATTTGTGAAAAAATACAAGGACTAAATGTAGCTAAAGCTTTGGGAACAGAGAAAACATGCTTCTATAGAGAGATTGACCGACAGATGTATCGGTACATGAGTTTCACGTGACCTTATAAAAATGACAAAGTGGAAAATTCATTTCTTTATATTTATATAGATATGGTTTCCGGCCGCCTAAGCAGCACTTCAACTCCGTCTGAAGCATATAGGGCAGCAGCAAAATCCGTCCATTTGTTTTGATTTGACGTAATGGGCTTCAGCTGGGATCACGTTTGAACATTATATCTTCCACCAATACAGTTAACCTCCATGTTGTTTTCGGTCAATCAACAGGCTGATATTTTCTGGTTTCCTTAGTGTTTGTCCAATCCAGCACCATTTTCGCTCATTAGTGTCTGCATACAGTTTTTTCTGACTGGTCCTTTTCCACAGTTCGACGGTGGATATGGTTTGTGGCCTCTCATTTGAATAACCCACTGTGGCAGTCATCACATCATCGATTGCCATTAAAAATAGAATTGGCGACAGAACATCTCCCTGTCTGACACCATGACGCACCTCCAAGGAATCGGAAAGCTGACCATTGTGCAAAACGAAGCACTTTGCGTTGTTGTAGGACTCTTTGATAACATTAACAACCTTTGTGGAGATACCCCTCGCAATAAGCGATCTCCAGATGCATTCGCGATTAATCCGATCGCAAGCTTTTTCAAAATCTACGAACATGAGGAAGAGTGGTGATTGAAACTCCAATAATTGTTCAAGTATGATTCGAAAGGTGTTAATATGATCAACGGACGATCGATCACTGCGAAAACCGTCTTGGTGCCTCTTGAGAGTAGACTCGATCTTGGACTTTATCCTTTCGAAAACTATAGTTGCCAATAATTTCGGGAATACGGACAAATCGTTGATACCACGCCATCAGTTATTGTAATTTTTAAGGTCACATTTCTTTGGTAACTTAACAATAGCGCCATCCTTCCAGTCCCTGGTGATAGGTTTCGTTTACCCAAACAGCCCCACTAGTGGTAGAAGAATACATGAAGCTGCTTCAGGATCTGCCTTCAGGAACTCTGCAGGTATGCCGTCTAGTCTAGCTGCTTTGTTTGCCTTTAGAAGATGGATTGCGGTTATTTTCTCAGTACTTGATAGGGGACTGGTGTCAATACCCCCAGGAGACCTACGGGTATTTGTTAATTGAGGGTGCACATTTACACCCTGGGCATTAGTGAGCACTGTACAAAAGTGCTCCTTCCACCTTCGAAGCTGATATTCTATATATCGTCACGTTATCCAGAGAGAGCGTGCAGAGACCCACTGGAATTTTGCAGCCAAAATATATATAGGTGGGCTATCCCACCAAATCAAACCGTATATGCGCCACTGAACCAGGCAACAAATTGTCTAGACTCGCATATTGCTGTCAAACTGAAAGGGCGTGGAATGATGATCCGCTGGGGTACACAAATGCCTTTGATCAAATCATTTCTCGCCTAAGTAAATACATGAGTGGTTCAGAACACACACAAATCATAACGAATATATTTATTATTTAAAATTGACCTTCTAAAAATGAAAGAAAATAGCATTTCGAAAAAGTTTTGTTTTGTTTGTCTGTCCTTGAAAACCTTCAAGAGATTCAGCTTATCCCTTGTCAATCAAACGACACACCAATCAATGTAAAGGACGCTCAAAATCCCAAATACTCAGAGTGTTCATCTCTTTGTACATAAAAGATGATTAAATCCAATATGACATTCGAAAGAAATCAATTCGAATTTCTTAAGAAACCATTAACAAAAAAACACAAATAAAAAATTATACCTTTACATCCTATTGCACCAAATATATAAACACAGACAGACATACCTAGGGCCAGTGGTGTAGCTACAATAATTTACAATGGGAGTGGGAGGCAAAGAATACTAATCTGCCGCCTCCAATCTTAAAAGAAAACATTGGATTAAAGAAAAGATTTGATACTGGCTGTTATGAAAATTTGCATAGGCTATTTTCAAAAGAAAAACTGCTGTTATGATCCTTTCTGTATGTGAATGTGCACAATAAAGAGGGTTTGACTACCCTTGTATGATTAATAATGATATATGAGCGCCAGGAAAATAATGAAGGATTAAAAAGAAAATACCGATGAACATTGGTTTTGAAGTTCTGAATATCAAAATGGGAGGTAGAGCCTCCTTCCACATTCGTGTAGTGAGACTGAAGAAAGAATCTCTGGAACATGACAGTGCGTTTGAAATTGGACTCAAGGGTAAACTGAAGACCTTTTTAGAAGTGGGAGTACTATACGGTGGAATTGTTTTAGGGTCCTCCTCCTCATAAAAATAGCAATAAGATAATGCTAGACATGAGACACTGCGACATCCGCTGTGATGTTCGAGCAGGTTCGGCCCCAGCCAAGCTTGCGCCCTGTGCAAGATTTGTAGAAAGCGCCCCTTTTTTATATTTGCATACATACATACATGATACACATGCATAAGAATTTTCCACATTACCCAGGAGGTAGACTTTCAATGCGTAGATATAGTGGGATCTTTAATTTTACAATATTTTGAGTTAAATTCTCCAACAATGAAAGTGAAGTTAGTTAGTGTGCAAGAAATAACATAGCACAGTTGTGATGGATGTTATTTTGGGATTATTTGAACAAGTTTAGTGGTTATAATGCAAATTGCAGTACATATTTGTTCGCGCCCCCAGAATTTTGTGCCCTGAGCATTTGAACATCTTGTACATATGGTTGGTGCGGGCCTGTGTTCGAGAGATGCAAATGATTTTTAGCTATTGAGTGCTCATTTTAGAGGTATAGAACTTTTAAATGGAATAAAACGTAGTCTAATCTGGAGGTCCTTTTTCCAACATTTGTGGCCGTATATCGGCAATAACGCACCGAATTTTGTCCTCCAAGTGGTCAATCGTTTCGGGCTTATCAACGTAGACTAGCGACTTCACATATCCCTACAGAAAAAAGTCAAGCGGCTATAAATCGCACGTTGTTGTTCAGGCGTCAGTCTATTCATGTTGAAATGCCAAGCCAAACTAAAAATAACTCACTTGACAACTGACAAAACGGCCGCCAGTAAAAATAGTGTTGCCAACTTAAAGTTCTATACCTCTAAAAAACACCCTTTATACCCTTGAATATGTAATCCTTGCTCTCGCTTTAAAATGGACTTCTTAACTTCTTTGTTTTTTTTTTATTATTTATTATTTAAAATATTAATATTTTATTAATTAAAATTGAATATAATTTTTGAGTTCTCATGATTAATACAAATTTTGTTGTTTCATTCAAAACCTTCAATCCTTATTTGATGGTGCGTAAGCCTTGCTACCTAATCGCGAGTGTGTTATCACACAAAAACCAACTTTCAACAATGAGATGAGTTAGGCAACCATAAGTTATTGCTCCCCTCTTATAGCTACGCCACTGCCAAGGATACTCCTATCTTTTTTAACCTTCGTTTAGTATAGAATCTACTGGGGCGCTAGTATAGTCAAGTCATATACTCATGTGTCAACTTCTATTGAGACTAGAAACTGGATGCTTCACACGTTATTGTGCGGAAGGATTGGAATATAGAATTCATCGTTTGGATTGGATTTGTTAGGAAGTGTCATGTAACCACGTTACACTTTCACCATGGTGTTTTCTTTTTTTTTTCTCAAAAAAAAAAAGAGTGCTTGAGGCCTTTTTTACGTGGGCTTTAAAGAGGTAATGCAAGATAAAATCGTCTGTCACCGGGGATGAGATGATGAACCATATTGACACCATAATGCCTGGCATGTGTACATAGTTCCATATGAGTAACTTTGGATATACTCCAACTCGTACCTCCATTTATCTTCTTTTCTTTTTTTTTCCTTTTCAAAGAATTTAAGCTCATTGTATAGTATAGGAATGTAAAAATGTAGGTGTAATAATAATGATGCCGTCTGTTTATCTGAAATTTCATTCGGATGAAATTCATAATAACGGGTCATTTTTAAGCTGGTTTGGTTTTGGCAACACTGGTTTTGACAGCTGACGTGTGTTTAGTACCTTGTGTCACTGTCAAACAGCTTCAGTTTGGTTTGCAATTTAACCATGGATCGTCTTACAAATGAACAACGCTTGCAAATTATTGAATTTTACTATCAAAATTCGTGCTCGGTTCGAAATGTTCATCGCGCGCTGCTTGTGTTCAGCGATGAGGCTCATTTTTGGTTGAATGGGTACGTAAATAAGCAAAATTGCCGCATTTGGAGTGAAGATCAGCCAGAAGCATTGCAACAGCTACCAATGCATCCCGAAAAAGCCACTGTTTGGTGCGGTTTATGGGCCGGCGGCATTATTGGGCCTATTTCTTCAAAGATGATGCGAATCGCAGCGTTACTGTCAATGGTGAACGCTACCGAGCGATGATAACAAACTTTTTTTTGCCCGAAATGGAAGTTCTTGACTTGCATGATATGTGGTTTCAACAAGACGGTGCCACATGCCACACAGCACGCGAAACAATGGCGCAATTGCGAGGCGAGTTTGGTGAACAGTTAATTTCACGTTTCGGGCCGGTCAATTGACCGCCTAGATCGTGCGATTTGACACCATTAGATTATTTTTTGTGAGGGTATGTCAAGGCTAATGTCTATAGGGACAAGCCCGCTTCGATTGACGCACTGGAAGCCAACATCCATGCATTCATTCGTGAGATACCGGCCGATATGTGTGAAAGAGTATGCCAAAATTGGACTTAGCGGATGGGCTACCTGAGACGCAGCCGCGGTCAACATTTGCATGAAATTATCTTTAAACATTAAATTGCAAGGTTCAAACTATCGATTCAAATAAATATTTCATTCATTTTTTCGAATTTTTTGTGTTTTTTTTTTAAAAAAAGTTCTAAACCTCTTAAAAAATCACCCATTATAAAAAAAATACCCAACATAATAAGTATGTACATATGTTATTTTCGTATGAAAATTGTAAATCTGTTGCGCATTAGAAAATCAGTTTTGTCTTATGTCACATGAGCTCAAATGTAAAAAAATAGGGAATGTCTCTTTGTAAGGTAAGGGGTTTGCCCAGAATTTGATTATAATAAATTACGGCGCTCCATGACCAGACCATGAGATCAAAATTGTTCAATGCCTCAATGACAATTTGTTTTCGACTCTGACTGTTTGTATATTATAATTGGCTATCTATAATGGCAAAATTATCGATTTTCATCGTCGGTTTACTTATTTCTTAGAAGAATTCCAAATTGGGTAAAATGATCTATAGAAGAACCTTAATATATAATTGTTGGCTATTCGACACGTACCTTTATAAAAAAAAACATAATAAATGGTTAATGATTGACGTCAGCCGAATTTAAAAATAAATACTAACCACCCAAGGGATCCAACGAGTTTGGTAACCTTTTTTTTATATAAAACGAGTAGTTCTGTCAATTACTAGCTTTGATGTCAACTTGGTGCTCCATGTTTATTGCACTCAACTGGTATACCATCATTGACGTATGTATTGTATTGTATATCTGTATATCCCTCTGTATCTTTTTGTTCTCTATATGCTTTGTGCTGTTAGTACCTACGTGTGTGTTGGAATCTCGAATTAGTTTCGGTGAAATGAATATCTCGAATTTGGTTGCATAATAAATGAATCGGATGACAGCATCACGGCTTAAGCTTTGTCCTTATCAAAAGTTGTTTTTAATATAAGAAAATCCTTTACAAAGGAAATATAATTTTTGGTTCCAATCGGAATGTGCGAGGTTATTTTGGAAAAAAAACAATGCATTCAATTTAAATACGTATCGAATTCCTCAAATCAATTTATTAAATCATAACTTAAAAGGCTCGCAGGAAGAGATATAGCCTCTCACAATTGTCATCAACGCGTTTTCAAGCAAAATAAGGGTACAGCCTCTTGGCTGGCAAATTTAAATTAATTAAAGTCGCAGAATTTCCCTCAAACCATCAGGCGAAAAACCAACGACAAAATCATCCTCGCGAGGGCACGATTTCTCTCACACAAGAAATTCAATTAACTTCGACCGAAGAATTTAATCGAATTTTCAATTCTTCATAAAGCAGCCGCAGGAGGGAATGGGGTGGGGGCGGATAAAAAAGGTAATTCAGAACTGGTCCAACGGTAATTTTATTAAATTCTTCATTGCAAAATAATTATATGAAGTATATTATCTTATAGATATTTATGCAGAATAATTTGCATGACTGCGAAGTGAGAGTTCAAATTGAAAACAATACCTTATACTTTTAAGACGTGTGTTTTTCAATCTGGCAATACTTTTTTTCGGGGTTGGTCTTTTTGACAGCTGTTACTTGATTTATGCTCAGTTTGGTTTGCCATTTCATAATTAATAGACTTATTACTGAACAACGTTTGCACATCATGGTCAATCGGGCCCAAAACGAGATGGCCACCGATCCCGATTTTCACAAGAAAATTATGTTCAGCGATGATGTTCATTTTTGTTTGAATGGGTACGTTAATAAGCAAAATTGTCGTATTTAGAGTGAACATAATCCACAAGCCATTGTTGAGACGCTACGCCGTTACATACTCAAAAAGTCAATGTTTGGCTTGTTCTATGAGAGCAGAGGGAATTATAAGTCCAAATTTCTTCAAAAATGAAGCCGGCAATGGGGAACGCTATAGAGCGTTTTATTGATGTGGACGACCTTTGGTTCCAACAAGACGGCTCTACATGCAATACAGCCAGCAAAACAATCAATTTATTGAAGGAAACCTTAGGTGAGCGCATTATATCGCGTCGTTGGCCTGTGGCGTGGCCTCAAAGATCGTGCGATTTAATACCGCTGGACTATTTTTTGTGGGGTTATGTGAAGTCGCTTGTCTGCGCAGATAAGCCCGAGATGATTGTCGCCTTGAAAGATAATATTCGCGTTATTGCTGACATACGGCCCCAATTGCTGCAAAAAGTGGTCGAAAATTGGGCCTCTCGGCTGAAATTTATTCGAACTTGCCCGAAATAATTTTTAAAACATAATGACAAACCCTTATCTTTATAATAAAGCTAAATTCTTGGCCATAACATTAAATTATATGCGTTTTATTTCTTCTTAAAAACCACACGTCTAAAAAAACACCCTTTACAAATGAAACTTTCACTTTCGTGTTACGAGGATGCCCCATCCATTAGCCACGGTCGAAGCTACCCCGTACTGCTCTTCACCTTCGACATAAGGCTATTGCTTTGCAGAAATTCTTAATTCTCGCCATTGTGTTGTGAAAATCACAATAATAAAAAAGGTTTTTAATTTTCTGAGAAAAACTGGCAAAAATTTTAAGTAACGCAACATTTATGTAAAGGTGTTGGAGGGTCCCATCTCCACGTTATTGAGTTTTTTTTTTCCAAAATGGGAATCAGTATATATTTTGTGTTTTCGGTCCAATGTCGTTAAAATTTTGTAAGCAAGCAACTGAAGTTTCCCAAAAATTAGGTAAAAACTAGTACAAAATGAATCAATCATTTTTTATAACATATACTTAAATCTGATTCTCAAAAACTTGCTAAACCACAACAAGTGCAGATGACACCACTTCTTTTTATTCCGAAAATAAAAACAAAATATCCTTTGCTTTAAAAAGTTTATCAAACATACACATTTGACTTTTATGCAATAACGAATGTTTACCCAATCATCACACATCATAAAAATCTCCCACAAGAAAAAGGAACAAAAAAAAAAAAAAAAACACACAAACACAAACACACGTGCTTAAAACCAATTTAATTTGTTTTTGTTTTTCTTTCGAACGCAGTGACTTACCAGAGTTTCCACCAATCAACTCCTCTTTGGTGTGATGGCATTAGAAATTAAATTATTCAATCATTGCGCTCCCGCATAAACTTTTTTATTTTCGAAATTCCCTCCCATCTTGTTTCCCGTCCCATACCATCCCAACCCACCCTCACCCATCCATAACGTTTATCGATAAAAACCAAAAAAAAAAAAAATACAAATCCAGGGAACATGCTAAGCAAAACGCAAAACGCCACCCCTTTTCAATTCATTCCCATCAACCTCACCAAAACCCAAAAAAAAAAAAAAGAAAAGAAACAAAAGCAATCAATAACTTTGCTTTGCCGTTTGATGCCAAAGTTTATTCAGGCGCAAAATGGAATATTTAGCGTCGACCAAAAATAAATTGAAGAAAAAAAAATAAATTTTCAAAAGTTGCTTTATGTTGTTATACTCTTCGCCGTCGATAGGTCAACCACAATTCCCCCATATAAAATGGCAAAGGGAACAGAAGAAGGCAAAAAGGAGTTAGTATAAACCTAAACCTTTGCTAAAGTAAACGAGTCTCGAGCCTCACGTTGTCACTTACATACAATCAAACTTTCAAATAATTTTAAACAGAAAACAAAATAAAACTTTTTTTGCCATAACTCTTTGGCTTGAAGGATGTGCCCATGAATCGTTCACACAACATACCTATAGACTGTCGACAAAGTCTCTGTCGGAGGATATGATCTACACACGAGATATGGCATGTGTCATGCTTGTCATATGGGAAAAGTGTATGTTTAGCCTTGGAAGTTATTCAAACTGATTCCGTAAAGGGGCGAGCTTGGTTGATTTTATAGGATAATGGCTGAGGACGAGAATCAATCCCACATCTCGCTTACACTCCCTCTCCGGCACAGAGTCACTTTGGTTTTAGATTAAACTTCAATTTAACTTTGCTGCCAGTTCGATTAGGTTAACCCTTATCACCCTTCTAAGGGCGGTGTGGCGGCATGGAAGCGCTTCGATAAACATAGAATGACTCGTTGCCGTCGCGTCGTCGTCAGCTTGGGCTTGGGCCTCCATCTAGCCCTTCACTGCAAGTTGTATTGCATAAAATCTTCTTCGGTGATCACAAAGATAATGGTGTCAGAGAAAGAAGAGAAACTACTGTAGTTGGCTGGCAGCAAGTTGAAAAATAAATTGTTTGGATAAACTTTTTCGATAGAAAATCAGGAACAAAAAATGTTTCCAAAAGGATAAATTGTGAACAAAATTGATATACGAGTAGAGTAGTTAGGTAAATACAGTGGGGTGTAAAATAATTTTCAAAAAAAAAAAAAGAAATTTCCTTCGGGAGGAAAGTTTTTGGAATTTAAGAAATTTAGCTGATAGTTTCGATATGAATGAAAAATGACGAATAAAGGCTCTGAAAGTCATCAAAGACCACCCAAGTTTGGTATTGGTTTTTATTCATTCAAACCGAATTTATTAATGAAACGATTATGTTAACATTATACTTTTGGACTTACAAAATTGAGTACAAAATGATTATTTTGATAATCGAATGTTGGACATTTTGCTCCACAGGAATTGGGGAACTATTTAAATAAATTTTAAGACTCTTGCGAACCATATAAATTTATTGTTTTTCATCCACAACAGTCTTGGTACCAATGTGAAAGGAAAGAGTATTTTTATGTAGAAGGAATAAAACAAAATACGAGTGTTAATTACGAATTAAATGCCGTAGGCAGAGGTATGTAGATATTATGGAAAACAAGCAGACTATCTCGTTGACTCTATCAGCGCAAAAAAAAGGCTCCGTTTTAATACAATAACTTGTTTGAACCTATAGATGAGGAAGGGGTTTGTTGGAATATCCTCTGGTGGAACAACTAACGTCCGATTCAGACAGCTAAATGCCGGAATTCATCTCAGATCCATTTCGCCGCGTTTAGAAAAGAGATCAAGTTATTGATCTTTACAGCGGAAAGTTCATCAAGGTCGTCATAATGAAAGCCTTTTCAAGTGATTATTCCCTCAAACGGACTATAGGGCAGGGAATTTACAGAGGAAGTGAACAAATGTTTCCTTTTCTTGCTGGTTGGCACAGCTACGACAATGATGTTGTACGAAATACCTAGTTTCGCCGCATGCTCTTCTATTGGCCATTGCCCGGTGCATGCTGCAACGACCTTGGCGACCTTTGCCTTGGCCTGGAAATTAGATCTTTTGTTCGGGATTTATTATAGGTGGACCACATCTTTCTATATACATTTAACACGCAGTTGTTTAGACTGCACCATCTATACGGATTCGATGAGACAAATGGCCCTTCATAACTCCGAGAGGAGTAAACTTTTTCCGCAAGTGAGCTATGAAGGGCTGATCCTTGCCTAGCTATTTCCAATGCCACAGTGACCCGGTAACCAGAAAAGAGTGGCATTAAGATTAACGTTCAGGGTTGCGAGTTCATCGCGGCATTGCTTGACCAATATGAAGGATGATGGCAGCAATGGCATTAACAGCCGCCTTACTGTCTGTCAGAATTGCAGTATTTGGATTTTGGTTTTGGTCTTGTTTGAGAATTTTGCATGCTTCCCTCATAGCCAGTAATTTTGCCTGAAAAACGCTAGCAAAGTCAGGAAGTCGAAGAAATTTGGAGATATTAAAGAACTCATAGAAGATTCCTGAACCAACACCACATTCCATCTTTGAGCCGTCAGTGAAGATAGTTGTGTCGAAGTCTCCCGTCACTAGGTCATCCTTCCAATCTTGCACTGGAAGAAAGCGACAGAATTTGGCCATTGAGTCAGCGTAGAGTAAATGGGGTATTTTAGTTTTGGTAGTTGAAAGCATCAATTCCGATTTGCTTTGGTTAACACCTAGTCCTTTTATCGCTGAGCATAGATATAATCTATTTCCTGTTGTAGTCCTCTACACCAATGTCAACGAGTGATTCTAGAATGGATTTAGTAGGACGTTGTTGAAGGTCCCTTCTACATCTAAAATGTTAGCGAAAGTTAATTCTTTGAAATGGATTGTTTTCTTAATGGTGTGCACCACTCACTTCCTCATGAAGGGCCGTTTCAGTGGACTTACCCTTTAAATATGCGTGTTGAGAGTTTTCAAGAAGACATCCAACTAGGATATCTCTGAGCTCGAAAGATGTCAAATTGGTCGGAAATCCTTCGTGGATTCATGGCCCGCCTACCGACTGTCAGGATAAAAACTACTCGAACGTGCCTCCAAGACTCGGGTAAATGGTTGAGAAAAAGACATCCCTTGAAGATCAACTCAAGTCAAGGAATTGCTACATCTTGCAGTTTCAGGAGCATGATAGGCAGTATTCCGTCTATTCCTGGAGATTTGTACGGTGAGAATGTGTTTAATCCCCAAGCTATTTTTTCTTTCGTTATAACGGTATTGATTCGTTCTTCACAAACTAGTGAAATGATAAAAGCGGTTCAGGGTTGCTGTTCTCGCAACTCGGAAAATGTGTCGTCATCAGTAATTCCAAGGACTCAACTGGAGTGACAGTCCAAGATCCATCGGGCTTTTTCAAGGAACGGATTTTGTTTTTTTTTTATTACTGATTTTTTCGTTCATCAATTGAACAACCATGATGTCCAAGAGCTGTGGTTTCAACAAGACGGCGCAATATATCCCACAGCTCGTGCCATAACTGATTTATTGAAGGAAACGTTTGGTAACCGCATATAGTTTCACGTTACGGAGCCGTGAATTGGCCTCCAAGATGGTGCGATTTAACGCCAATTGACTATTTTCTGTAGGGATATGTGAAGTCGCTAGTCTCCGCCAATAATCCCGAAACGATTGATCACTTGGAGGACAACATTCGCCGCGTTATTGCCGATATACGGCCACGAACGTTGGAAAAAGTCATAGAAAATTAGACCTTCAGATTAGACTACGTCTGAGCTTTCGTATAAAGTAAATTTCATGTCAATTTAAAAAAAAAAAAAAACATATTTGTTTTATTCCATTTCAAAGTTCTATACCTCTAAAAAAAATACCCTTTGGAACCATTTTAGAAACAAATAAGCTTTTTCTTAACGGTTGTTTGGCAGAAATTGGTTATCTTTGGATCAAAAAAAGATTTAATTTTCCGTCTAGGGAAGCACCTTAAATCCTTAAGTCCAAAGTTTAAGGAAATTCAAGTGGGCAACCGGAAAATTAAAAGAAATAGATTATGTCAATCGAAAGCTTTATTCCAAACATTGACAAAACCGCTATAGGTGGGTAAGTTTTATAACGTTTCTTCGGTTGTTTTTAACTTTGCGTTTAACATGTTTAAAACTATCTTAATTTTTCAACGGGTTCCTTACAACGGCGCCTTACAACGATGCCCCAAGCAACACAAAAACTCTCGGAGAGTTCTTGAAATAAATTGATCAGCCCTTAGTGGCATCTTAGTTCAGTCTTCTTAATACCATTGTACTTTATAAGCACTTTATGAATTCTTAATAATATAACTTAAAGTCAATACCTTAAAATACATCTTAAAAACATTTTATAGAACTCTTTTTCAAGTTATTTTTTCATATTTGTTTATGATGCTTCTTTAAAACCTCTTTAATTCCTTTAGATAAGAGTATTTTAAAAGTTTATTAGCTTGCTCTCTAAAAAAAATCTTGAAGAGGTCTTCGAGATATCTTTATAAACGTTGTGGCGTTGATATCTTATCTGTCAGTTTAATCATATTTCATGCACTGTCTCAAAGTCACCATAATCAGTTCTGTTTGTAAAGCTTCACTTTTAACTCAGCACAGTCAGTGCACTTGTTGAAAACAGTTGCCGTTGATACTGGTTTGACATTAATTACGTTTTTTTTCGTAAGACCTTAAAAGAAATTACTGACCACTTAAAAGTGTCTTATTAAGAAGTCATTAAGCGTAATTTAACTCTGTGTAAGAGTTTATGTATCAAAGATCTTTTTAAGAGTTTTTTGAGAACTCTTTAAAAGATTTTGAGATTTGGAAAAAATATGCATTTTCAAAGCCATTAATATGAACTCTTCACTTCATACAGTTGGCTCCTACCCTTTGGGTCTTAGTGACATCTTTAAGATATCTTGCAGAGTTGAATATGCTCTTCATATAAGAACTCTGAAAGATATCTAATGGATAATGTATTTCTAGTCTTGTATTGAAATAACATCTAAGATACCTAATGGTGTTTTCATACATGCATAGATATTTCTTTTTTACATTGTAACGTATAAAATATATAAGTAAATAGAATAATGAAAATGTTGTTGATGTTGTTGATTGACACGTTAACAAATCGTGCCCCACGTTGGGCACCATCTGTAACGTATACAAGTACAGAGTAAATTACTGAAATAATAAATTGACTTGCCTAATTCCATTTAATCATCCTCGACACCACCAATCGATCTCCGAAAAGGAACACCATCAATGATTAAACAATGATCAATCAAATCAAGCGACAGATCCACTATCTTTTACTAGATTCCTTTACAGAAGTGAAAGGACAATAAAATGATCTCATTACGTCTTGAGGTCACTCTTCGCCCTTCACCTTTAAGTTGAATATACATCGATGTTATGCATATACAGTTCACCAAACACCAAAAATGACGACTCAACAGCCGAGTTATTTGTAGTTTCTCCAATCACCATATATTTCCTTTCAACCTGAGCATAATAACTCAAATGATTGTGTGACTCAAACTGACCTTTACAATTCAAACTGATTATTATAACTCAAACTGAAATCATCGATCATATCCAGAAGAGAGAACTTAGGAAAGTTATCGAGTGTATTTAGAATTCTAACTTGAGCTGAGTCTAATCAACTGTAGTTTCAGAAAAGAAACCATTATTTTTCATCTCTTTAACTTCTAGCCCCTCTTAAGGAATCTATCCCTAATCGAACTTCCACTCTTATTCCCATCCCAGAACTCTGGATAGCAAGTCCAAGCAGTGTTCAGTTAGGGTTGTCTCCACTCTACAGCCACACTGGGCCTGCTGGGTGCACGATTGCTTAGCTCGCCGGATGAGGGGAGGATCTTGCAGCCGGAATGCAGACGGTGTTACATTGTTTTACAGACCCGAGAGATCTTGATGTTTTAGACCTAAAAATATGTTAAGTTTGCTGGACCCGAAAAGACGTTGTAGTACCTTTAGATTTCTTTTTGAACAATAGAATGATTGTACCGATCATTCGTAACTTTACTTTTTGTAGTAGAACAGGAACTTGCGCGTTTATTTACTGGGGAACACCGATGTTCATGTCCCTTGAACCTACTTAACCCTATCCCAATTCTATCAGATGTACCTCCTGATAGAAACCTATGGTTTCCAATCGGTTCGGAAATTCAGAAACCCCATGTTTGAGAGTCGCAGCTGTTATTGCTCTCTCTTGGCCTTCTTCACCCTACCCTATCAAACAAAAGTCTTACTTTGTTGATTTCCTATATGGTTTCCTATTGGCCTATATTCTTCTTTAAGGGAAACCCCTTTTCATGGGAAACGCCGATGTATTCGCTCCCTTAACCTTCTATACCCATCCCTAAGATATAACGATAAACTTTCCTCGTCATATTCCTGTATAGATTTTCCAATGGTTAAATATTTTTGTGGAAAATCTCCCTTATTATGGAAGAGAAGTTTACAACTAAACTTCCCTTAAATTTGTTGATCCAACTCCTTTCAACCCCACAACACTTAACTTACTCAAAACTCATATCGATTCCTTTGATTCATCAGTTACGTCTCTGACAATCAAATCCAAGAATCATTCTCAAATTTCAAAAATTATTAAAAATTATCAAGTTTTTTTTTTTTTTATTGACTAAACCTCATAAATTTTATTCCATAAAATTTCTTAAATACTTAACTCGGTATCATTCTCCGAGTACTTAAATTTTCTTAACTTTTAAATAACTTACTATAACTATACATTCGATAATATATATCTTTTCTTTCTATCATATGCCTCCGCTCTCTCGATATATTATCCTTATCTCAAAAATTTTCTGTATACTTTTCAAAAAAAACGCAAAAAAAATATTCTCAAAATTCGTATCTAAATCGTTTTCTCAACGTCACAATTATCTTAACTTGGATTACGACGTACTGAAAGAATCGTACTTTCAATTACGTCTCGCATAGGTTTTTCTCATATCGTTATTTAATAAATGTGGACAAAACGTTGTCTTTTGCAATAATTATTGTTGCTTATTCAAATCAAAAAAATGTTTAGCTTTGTCTTTTAAAATCGTTCTTAAAGTTTTTGTACTATCGTTATTTCCAATCAATATCGTTATTCAAAATTGTAAATCAAATATAGTTCAATTTGGTAAATCAAAAAAAGTTTCAATATATTCAAAATAAATAAAAATATAATATATTTTCAATAAAATCACTCACCAAATCTTTCCTCGTAGAAGTGCACTCGTACTCAGATGTTTGATGTTCTGCATTCTCTATATAGTTTAATTTGTTATTAGATGAAATTCAAATTGACTTATACTCGTTCTCTTGATTGCTTTCTGTTAATATTACTCACGATTGACTTTATATTGTTAAGGCTGAAAAATTGTTAACTCCGGATTTTCAGAGGAGCGGAAGGATTCACACAATTCTCTTAAGAAAATAACCTACGCTTCTAAACTTTTCAATACTAAACAAAAAAAATAATTCCTATCGCTTTCGTTATACTGGAACTCTACTGTACTTTTGCTTCTTTCTATAACTTTTTCTATGTATCATATGTTTCAGATACTTTCATCGGTTATGACTTTAACTTTCAATAATTTTACTTTAATTTACTTCTTTTCAAAACTTTAGGTTGGTATCATATGTTTCAGATACTTTCTTCATTTAAACTTTAATTTCTTTTCAGATTTACTCTCATTGTACTTTCTTTGCAAATTTTACTTTCGTTTTTACTTTTCCGTTCTTTAAAAATAATTTCTTTACGTGTACTGTATTATCAAAAATATCAAATTTCAACTTTTCAAAAGTAGGTATTCAAGATGTTATCCAACGATCGAGACGACTATATTGATAAACGATTCTCGTTAGGATTTCTTCTATCGGAAACTGAATCTATATATATATATATATACACTACAAAAATTATCTATACTTTCCACTGATTTTATCTTCTCTCAAGAACAATAACTCAATACTAATAATATGAATAAATACCAATATCCTTTCTTTTGCTTGTTATAGTTTAGTAACTTATCCTCTGTATTTTTATTAATCCTTGAAGTTTTAACACGTGGTGAAAATGTGGTTTTGTCCTAGAATTACAACATGTGGTTCTTGACAGAATTCGATACACTTTCTTGACTTGGATTGCAGTTAGACGATCGATGTGTGACTCTGGACTGGAGTGTAGTCTCTTGATTCATCAACTTGACTGATTCTTGACTTTTGTATTATTAAAATGGCTTGACTGATTCTTGACTGTATTAATGTTGTTTGACTTGACTGTACGAAGAAATTGACTGACTGAACGTACTTTCAAACGAAATTGTATGGCAAGACTTTACTATAGGTCTTCGTTCTGGAACACTTTTTTGGGTGTCCGAGAACCAACGTAAGTATATATCTATGCTCAGATGTTCACTGGAACTGCTTAACGATTTTCTAGTATTACAAGTGTTTTGTTCGCAAGACAAAACATGATCTGGATGCTGGTAGGTATTGCTTTTTGTTATTTATGATTTGTTCTTTTTTGTCGCTGAATTAGATTGAATTAAATTGCACTTGATTTTAGCAATGAATGGCACTAAGGATTTGCTTTTTATGAATGCTTTTTAGATTTTATTTTTATCAAAATTAGGATTCAAGGTTAAAATTCTAAATTAAGATTCAAAATTAAAGATTCTAAATTAGAATCGAGGTTAAGATTCTCGTCTGGCCGCCGTATGGATTCTTGAAGTCATTTTCTATGTACAGTCGCGTCATATTTTCTTCGCCGTACCTGTAGAACATAAAAAAAAACTTAATTCTTTGGAATTCACACTGCTACCTAAATTCTTATTCTCCTTTTTTTTATAGACTTTACTTGTCTCCTGATTATACTTAATAACTCATGTAATTTACCTTATTTTCATAAGATTTTAATCCCTTTTTATAAACGCCGCCATTTCCGCTTCGGCAAAAAGTTTCTTCGCTAACAAAAGCGTGTAGCTTTAACTGTTCAGCACAATAATCTAATAAAATTTATGTTATAATGTTACACGTGTTTTGTATAATATTTTCAATGACTTTAACTTACCAATATCAGTGATGTTCACTGATTAGAATTTTCAGATATCTTGTTCGATCGACGGCCAGACTAAAAAGGATTTGGTCTGCCGCTTTTTGTATCAACGAAACCTAACTAACATGGATGCCGGCTACATGGAACTCTTTGGAATGGAATCCAATTGGACGGATGTGCATTAATAGACTTGTTCGACTATTAGTTTGGTATGTGAAGGTTGGTCATCCTGCATTGTAGTTTAGGGTGATTACACATTTGGTTAATGTAGTCGTATACCAGTTTGTTTTGAGTTATTCTGTTGTTTTGTTTATGTAGGTGTTTTACCGAGTGAGTTGAGGTTATAATAAAATTATTATATTCCCAATCAGACTGTTTACTAGATGTGTAGTTGACATGACTATTATATGTTGTGTGACATGACTCTATGTAGGTTTACCCGTGAAGTGTAGAACTGAAGTATTTTATACTGAATTACTTATTTAATCGATTTTAAACGTTGTTCGTGTTTTTGGAAGATACAAATATTGTAGCTTAGCCTATTTGATGGATTTTACCTCCTAAATCTAAGATTGCTGTTTTGGCTGGTCTGAATACTCCGCCGTTTCCCACACAACTTGTTTGTTCGACTAGTTCCTAACTAGTCTAACTAACAAGAAAAGAAACAGCTTTTGTAACTATGTCTCTGGCTACAAAAAAAAAGTCTCATGCACAGCTGACGCCGGGCTACTGTATTTTTCCTCTGTTGTCTTATCTTTTTAAATCTTTCGTGTGCACGACAGATTCGAAACCGTTCTCGTCTTTAACTTTATATAAATTATTGCCTATAATTTTTAGAACTGTCACTTTCCGGAATTTAGGACTAAGCTTCGCGCTCCTATGCTTGGTTGCGTCGCTAAGTACGAAGTTGCGCTTGTATAGTGTTTCTCCTACCTGAAAATTCACAATTCTACTTCTAAGATTGTAACTTGCTCTATATGACTCATGGGCTTGGTCTAACGCTGTTTTGAGGTGTGCGTGTAATATGTTCATTTTCGCTGCCTTTGGTAACCAATCTATTTCAGAGTTGTTGAGTCCATTAAGTTCTTTTAAGAGTTTATAATCGGCACCGTGCTCAATCATTCTCTGTCCGAATAACGCTTCGTAGGGTGACATGCCTAGAACAGAGTGTACCGACGTGCGTAAAGCACTGCCTATACTTGATAAATATTCGTCCCAATTATATTGTCGAGTATCGATGTAAGAGCGAATTGCAGATAAAATGGAGCGGTTTACTCGTTCACTTGCGTTCGCCTGTGGCGAGTATGCTGCTGTTTTAATATGTCTTATACCAAAATTTTCAACCATCTTACCGAACTCTTTACTAACGAATTGTGATCCGTTATCCGACAATACACTTTCTGGCACTCCGTATACTAGAAAAATGTCGTCTCTCAAAAACTTAATAACTTCAGCTGAATTTGCCTTTCTCAATGGTTTGATAAAAACAAATTTGGTTAGCTGATCTAGCGCAATTACTATAAATATATTCCCACTTCGTGATCGCGGGTAAGGTCCGAGGAAATCAACGTATACATGCTGAAATGGTCTCTCTACTGTATACGCCTTCCCCATCTCCGTGCGCAAAATCACGTTAGGTGCTTTGGTTGTTTTACATGTTTCGCAACCATTTACAAATTGTTTCACTTGAGAAGCCATAGCTGGCCAGAAAAACTGTTGGCGGAGCCGGTAAAGTGTCTTAGCTATCCCGCCATGTGAAGCTCTCGGTGGGCAGTGAGCCTGTGAGATTAACCGTTCCGTCAGCGTCGATGGAATCCATAACTTCCAGACTTGATCGTCCAGTAGAGGATTTCCTGTACTATGCCTGATCTTCTTATAAACAAAACCTTTCGAAACTCGAAGATCAGGTAATCGTTCTTTGTTTTCCCTGATGTGCTCTACGATTTGGAGATACTCTTCCGCCTTAAACGCCGAATCTTCCAATTCGATATGTAACACTTCAGTTGGATTTGTTGACATAGACCCCAGTCGGGATACCTCCGAATGTAGTCCTTCTACCTCGTAAATGCGAGATAAAGCATCTGGTACTACATTCAAATTACCCTTCCAGTGTTCTATCCCAAAATCAAATCCTTGTAATTTGAGACTCCATCGCGCTAATCTCCCCGTTGGATCTCTCAAACTCATCAGCCACTTCAGGCTGGCGTGGTCGGTGATCACCAAAAACCTATAACCTTCCACGTATGGCCTAAACTTCTGAATACCTTTCACAGCAGCTAAACACTCACGTTCAGTGACGGTATAGTTCCGTTGAGCGGCATTTAACTTTTGTGAATAGTAATAAATTGGCCTCTCCACTCCTGATTCATCCTTTTGACATAATACACAGCCGATGCCAGTGTTTGAGGCGTCACATAATATGACAAATTGCTTGTTGAAGTCAGGATTAATCAGAACAGGCGCGGAGGTCAACGCTTTCTTTATGGCATTAAAAGCTTTTAGCGCTTCTTTTCCAAATTCAAATTTGAATCCCTTTTTTAAGGTATCTGTCATAGCACTTGCTACACTAGAAAAATTTTCAATGAATCGTCTGTACCATCCCGCCATGCCGAGAAATCGACGTACTTGCCGTATTGACGTTGGTACAGGGAAATCTATAATAGCAGATATTTTCGCAGGGTCTGCTTTCAAGCAACCCGGTCCTACCACGTATCCTAGGTATTGGAGTTCTTGGAAGCAAAATTTTGATTTTTCGACGTTGATCGTCAAACCCGCTTCCAGTAACCTGTTTGCTATTCTACGTAATATTTCCATATGTTCCTTGAAAGTTTTCGAGATGACTAGCAAGTCATCTAAATAAACAAATACTTGGTCTCGTAATTCCTGTGGGACAACCAAGTTCATAAGGTAGGTTAAACTTTGGGCAGCATTAGAGAGACCGAACGGCATCACCTTAAATTGATAGAGCGGTCTACCAGGGACGGTGAAAGCAGTCTTCTCCCGAGAACTTTGCTCCAACGGTATCTGCCAGTACGCGTCTTTCAGATCCACACTCGAGATGAAATGAGTCTCTGAAAGGCGTGCTAACAATCCCTCTATCTGAGCAATTGGATTCGCATTCTTTTTTGTCACCGAGTTTACCTTCCGAAAGTCCAAGCACATTCGGTTCTTGCCTGGTTTTCGTACCAATACGACAGGCGAACTCCATGGGCTGGAACTCTCTTCGATAACTCCTAACTCAATCATGCGGTCCAACTCCTCATACACTAGGGCTTGTACCGCCGGAGATATGGGATAATGACGCTGTTTTATTGGCGTTGCGTCACCCGTATCTATCGTATGTTCTATAAGATGAGTTCGTCCTAAACCTCTCTCTGCAAAAGATGGAAAAAGTTTTATCGTTTCTTCCAATACTTTAGACTCTTGGTTGGATAAAACGCATCTAGCTGGATCTTTGGTTTCGGTCATAGATTCGGAATTTTTGTCTAGAGACGAAATTAAATGTGGAGCTATTTGAAACAACGCCCAAAAATCAACCCCTAAATATAGTGGTTGGGCTAGAGATGGCACGATGAACAAATCCAATTCGCAGACTTTGTCTTTGTATTGAACCGTCGTCGCAACCAATCCGATAATAGCTTGTTTCGTTCCATCTGCTGTTGAAACAGCTGACGAAAATTTCTTGTAAGGTATTTTCCTTTCCTTCAAGAACTCTAAGGCTCCTGAGCCAAGACAACTTATACTTGCTCCGGAATCTAGGAGACCGAGCCACCTTTTTCCAAAAATTTCCACAGAAATATATGGACGAGGATCGTCCGTAGTATTTTTCAAATTCGTTGCAGAAATTGCTTTATATAACTTTTTCTTGCGATTCATTCGCTTTCTTAATTCAAAAATTTTCTTAGAGCGACAAGGGAATGTTACAATTCTCCGACGAGCTTTGTAATATTGTATTTGTCGTTCCTGTAATGGTTTCTTTATTTGACAGACTTTAGTTCTTTCCATTGAGGTAGTATTCGGTATATCGATTAATTTTCTTTGATCCGGTTTTAATATAGTTACTTTAGTTGACTGAGTTTTGGGATTATCTACTTTGCCGAGTAGTTGGTCCTCACAGTTTCCCCCTCGGGTGAGAAATTGCTCTTTAGGGAGTTTTCCGAACAGATCGGACAATTCGGAGTAACCGTTTCTTCGCGACCGCATGTGAAACAAAATAGTCGTCTTCTTTTATCTGGGCAATCTCTAAAGAGATGACCCACGCCCTTACAATTCCAGCACTTAAATTCTTCTTTCCTATGGAAAGCTTCTAATGGGGTACTAGGATTGTTTTGGACATCTTCTATAGCTAGCTGATCTAGCTCATGTACTTGACGTCGAACCGGATTATTCACATACTGTGTTTGCGGTTTGAATCTCTGGTTTTGGCTTTCGTTTCCGTTCAGGAATTTTTCTATTGTTCGGCAAACATATACCAACTCCGCGAGACTGTTCGTATTAAACGTTATTAATAACTCTCCCATGCGTCTTTTCACATTCTGCTTCACGAGTTCAACTATCTCTTTGGCTGGCTTGGGTACTTTTAATCTTGAATTCAACTTAATGAGATCGTCATAAAAGTCATTGAAACTTTCGTTGAACGCTTGCTTTCGATCTGACATTTTCCGAGACAACTCAGAGTCTGTCTCCAGGCTCCTATATTGCTCCAGTAGTGACATTCTAAGTGAAGTCCAAGAAGTTCTGGGGTTGTTCTTCAGATACGTCCAATACCAATCTTCAGTTGGGCCGTTAACAAAATGATGGAAATTCGCTACTACTTCCTCCCAAGAAATGTTGTAACTATCTTTAATACGTTCTAACCTAAACAAAAAGTCATCCACAGACATATTCTTATTGTCAAACTTGATTCCCCACTTATGAAAATGTGGAAATCTGACGAGTGTACTGGTTGGTATAGATGGTAAATTAGGTTGGTTCGATGTAGCGGGTGAATCATTTAGATTCATTTGACTCAATTGAGCCAAAAAGTTATCTACGTTGGAACCCCTAGCCATGTCAACGGGATGAACTCTAGGTTCACTATGTTGTGTCTGGTTATGGATGGGCTGAGTATCGACTGGTCGAGGTATACTAAATTCGGTTGGACGTTCGGCCGGTGTTCTGGCCTCGTGTAGATTCCTACTACTTTGTACATTTGGTTGCAAGTAAAGATCTAGCTAGCGTATCTCTTACGATATTCCCTACTTGCTCTAGAATCCTCGCTTGGTTTCGAGCTAATTCTTCACATAAAAATCGATGATCTTCTGTTCGATTAAGACCTACCGTCGCTGACACTACTTCTTGCACATAACTTTCGAAATGGCTAGAATTGTTTCTTTCGTTGAGACTGGAACTAGCTGCAGGAGTTTGTGCTCTAGGTTCGCCATGCTCATTTAAATTATTTTCTGCGTTCTCGTTACTTCTGGAAGTTCCGAGGCCTGCATTTAAGTCGTTCGGACTATTCCTACGGCTATTGTTACTTGAATCAAGCGGCATACTGTCTCTTCGTCTATTTCTCAATGTACGTGTAGATGGAATCACAAAACGTGCTCTACCTCGTCTACTCATCTGTCTTAAAATCTATTTTCCTAAATATACTTAAATTCGTATTATAATTCACAAATAAATTCTTATCTAATCAGATTCTCATTCACTTTTGGCCTTAATTAGACTACCAAAAGAATGATCACTAAACCTAGTTAAATCTTAAATCTATTCTTAGAAATAATACTTTTTTAAATCAAAATGTATCTTAATTTTAATCTCAAAAAAAAAATACACTGCAATAATACTATTACTGACTAAATTATCTTTAACTAAACTAAATAGTTGCTCCCAGGCAAAATTTCTCAAAAACTATATCTCAAAAACTATGTCTCAAAAATTATACTCAAAAATTATGTCTCAAAAACTATACTCACAAACTAAAACTCAAAAACTAAAATGCCACCAGGCAAACTACATTTAGCGGTATTCTTTATACTTCTGCAACAGACGTGTGTCGGGAATTATTCAACCAACCACCGGTCAAAAGGCTAAAAGAATCACCCTAAATTAGTTGAAAACTAAACTGAAATGTGCCACCAGGCAAACTAAACTAAACTTTATCTCAAAAAAAAAACTATCATAAATTGTTGGGGTTTCAAGAGTTGGATCGAGAGTTGGAATAACAACAATATCCTTCTCCCAAAAATAAATGAATGTGTTGTAAAAAGTGAAAAAAAAAAAACATTCGATATAACTAGCTACGTCGAAAGTGTATATCGAAATTTAAAACTATTATTGTCTTTGGTCTTTTTCCGCGAAGTTAAAAGTCAGAATTTTTCGTTCTAGGAAGAGTAAGATATTCGCCACATTGCAACAGACGTGCATCAGGAAATTGTTCAACTAACCACCGGTCAATGCATCCGAAATCTCCTACTACTTCTTCAAACAAAAAAAAACTTCTTATACAGAAACTGATGTTGTTGTTCATGAAGAACATTTTTCTCAAAGAAGTGAATCTCTAGTAACTATCTCTATACTTCTGCAACAGACGTGCGTCAGGAATTGATCACTAACCACCGGTCAAAAGGTTAAGAGAATCATCACTCTAAACTCATTTCACAAAATTCAGCGTTTAGCCTTAATGCAACAGACCACTAGCTAATTCACAACCAGTGCGGACATAAGTGCTTACTACAAAAATTTCGAGGTCGAAGAGAACATCATATCGCTCACTACAACAGACGAAGTTCTACTAATTATAAAAACTTCCGGATAATAAAGTCGACCCTGTTCCCCTCGATGGTATGCCTCGAGTGAACTTCTTCAACAAAAAGTTACTTCAAAAAAAATTTAAACAAAACTTATTTTGCTTACTTCTCTGTACTGTTCAAAAAAAATAAAAATTACTATCGTTCTATCATAAATAGTTTATATTCACGCCGGCCTTTCTCTAAAAGAAAATTTTAGCGTGACCTAAATAAAATCTAAAATATATGTCTACGTTACGAATTTCTTTTCGGGCCCCACGTTGGGCGCCATCTGTAACGTATAAAATATATAAGTAAATAGAATAATGAAAATGTTCTTGATTGTTGTTGATTGACACGTTAACAAATCGGGCCCCACGTTGGGCGCCATCTGTAACGTATAAAATATATAAGTAAATAGAATAATGAAAATGTTGTTGATGTTGTTGATTGACACGTTAACAAATCGTGCCCCACGTTGGGCACCATCTGTAACGTATACAAGTACAGAGTAAATTACTGAAATAATAAATTGACTTGCCTAATTCCATTTAATCATCCTCGACACCACCAATCGATCTCCGAAAAGGAACACCATCAATGATTAAACAATGATCAATCAAATCAAGCGACAGATCCACTATCTTTTACTAGATTCCTTTACAGAAGTGAAAGGACAATAAAATGATCTCATTACGTCTTGAGGTCACTCTTCGCCCTTCACCTTTAAGTTGAATATACATCGATGTTATGCATATACAGTTCACCAAACACCAAAAATGACGACTCAACAGCCGAGTTATTTGTAGTTTCTCCAATCACCATATATTTCCTTTCAACCTGAGCATAATAACTCAAATGATTGTGTGACTCAAACTGACCTTTACAATTCAAACTGATTATTATAACTCAAACTGAAATCATCGATCATATCCAGAAGAGAGAACTTAGGAAAGTTATCGAGTGTATTTAGAATTCTAACTTGAGCTGAGTCTAATCAACTGTAGTTTCAGAAAAGAAACCATTATTTTTCATCTCTTTAACTTCTAGCCCCTCTTAAGGAATCTATCCCTAATCGAACTTCCACTCTTATTCCCATCCCAGAACTCTGGATAGCAAGTCCAAGCAGTGTTCAGTTAGGGTTGTCTCCACTCTACAGCCACACTGGGCCTGCTGGGTGCACGATTGCTTAGCTCGCCGGATGAGGGGAGGATCTTGCAGCCGGAATGCAGACGGTGTTACATTGTTTTACAGACCCGAGAGATCTTGATGTTTTAGACCTAAAAATATGTTAAGTTTGCTGGACCCGAAAAGACGTTGTAGTACCTTTAGATTTCTTTTTGAACAATAGAATGATTGTACCGATCATTCGTAACTTTACTTTTTGTAGTAGAACAGGAACTTGCGCGTTTATTTACTGGGGAACACCGATGTTCATGTCCCTTGAACCTACTTAACCCTATCCCAATTCTATCAGATGTACCTCCTGATAGAAACCTATGGTTTCCAATCGGTTCGGAAATTCAGAAACCCCATGTTTGAGAGTCGCAGCTGTTATTGCTCTCTCTTGGCCTTCTTCACCCTACCCTATCAAACAAAAGTCTTACTTTGTTGATTTCCTATATGGTTTCCTATTGGCCTATATTCTTCTTTAAGGGAAACCCCTTTTCATGGGAAACGCCGATGTATTCGCTCCCTTAACCTTCTATACCCATCCCTAAGATATAACGATAAACTTTCCTCGTCATATTCCTGTATAGATTTTCCAATGGTTAAATATTTTTGTGGAAAATCTCCCTTATTATGGAAGAGAAGTTTACAACTAAACTTCCCTTAAATTTGTTGATCCAACTCCTTTCAACCCCACAACACTTAACTTACTCAAAACTCATATCGATTCCTTTGATTCATCAGTTACGTCTCTGACAATCAAATCCAAGAATCATTCTCAAATTTCAAAAATTATTAAAAATTATCAAGTTTTTTTTTTTTTTATTGACTAAACCTCATAAATTTTATTCCATAAAATTTCTTAAATACTTAACTCGGTATCATTCTCCGAGTACTTAAATTTTCTTAACTTTTAAATAACTTACTATAACTATACATTCGATAATATATATCTTTTCTTTCTATCATATGCCTCCGCTCTCTCGATATATTATCCTTATCTCAAAAATTTTCTGTATACTTTTCAAAAAAAACGCAAAAAAAATATTCTCAAAATTCGTATCTAAATCGTTTTCTCAACGTCACAATTATCTTAACTTGGATTACGACGTACTGAAAGAATCGTACTTTCAATTACGTCTCGCATAGGTTTTTCTCATATCGTTATTTAATAAATGTGGACAAAACGTTGTCTTTTGCAATAATTATTGTTGCTTATTCAAATCAAAAAAATGTTTAGCTTTGTCTTTTAAAATCGTTCTTAAAGTTTTTGTACTATCGTTATTTCCAATCAATATCGTTATTCAAAATTGTAAATCAAATATAGTTCAATTTGGTAAATCAAAAAAAGTTTCAATATATTCAAAATAAATAAAAATATAATATATTTTCAATAAAATCACTCACCAAATCTTTCCTCGTAGAAGTGCACTCGTACTCAGATGTTTGATGTTCTGCATTCTCTATATAGTTTAATTTGTTATTAGATGAAATTCAAATTGACTTATACTCGTTCTCTTGATTGCTTTCTGTTAATATTACTCACGATTGACTTTATATTGTTAAGGCTGAAAAATTGTTAACTCCGGATTTTCAGAGGAGCGGAAGGATTCACACAATTCTCTTAAGAAAATAACCTACGCTTCTAAACTTTTCAATACTAAACAAAAAAAATAATTCCTATCGCTTTCGTTATACTGGAACTCTACTGTACTTTTGCTTCTTTCTATAACTTTTTCTATGTATCATATGTTTCAGATACTTTCATCGGTTATGACTTTAACTTTCAATAATTTTACTTTAATTTACTTCTTTTCAAAACTTTAGGTTGGTATCATATGTTTCAGATACTTTCTTCATTTAAACTTTAATTTCTTTTCAGATTTACTCTCATTGTACTTTCTTTGCAAATTTTACTTTCGTTTTTACTTTTCCGTTCTTTAAAAATAATTTCTTTACGTGTACTGTATTATCAAAAATATCAAATTTCAACTTTTCAAAAGTAGGTATTCAAGATGTTATCCAACGATCGAGACGACTATATTGATAAACGATTCTCGTTAGGATTTCTTCTATCGGAAACTGAATCTATATATATATATATATACACTACAAAAATTATCTATACTTTCCACTGATTTTATCTTCTCTCAAGAACAATAACTCAATACTAATAATATGAATAAATACCAATATCCTTTCTTTTGCTTGTTATAGTTTAGTAACTTATCCTCTGTATTTTTATTAATCCTTGAAGTTTTAACACGTGGTGAAAATGTGGTTTTGTCCTAGAATTACAACATGTGGTTCTTGACAGAATTCGATACACTTTCTTGACTTGGATTGCAGTTAGACGATCGATGTGTGACTCTGGACTGGAGTGTAGTCTCTTGATTCATCAACTTGACTGATTCTTGACTTTTGTATTATTAAAATGGCTTGACTGATTCTTGACTGTATTAATGTTGTTTGACTTGACTGTACGAAGAAATTGACTGACTGAACGTACTTTCAAACGAAATTGTATGGCAAGACTTTACTATAGGTCTTCGTTCTGGAACACTTTTTTGGGTGTCCGAGAACCAACGTAAGTATATATCTATGCTCAGATGTTCACTGGAACTGCTTAACGATTTTCTAGTATTACAAGTGTTTTGTTCGCAAGACAAAACATGATCTGGATGCTGGTAGGTATTGCTTTTTGTTATTTATGATTTGTTCTTTTTTGTCGCTGAATTAGATTGAATTAAATTGCACTTGATTTTAGCAATGAATGGCACTAAGGATTTGCTTTTTATGAATGCTTTTTAGATTTTATTTTTATCAAAATTAGGATTCAAGGTTAAAATTCTAAATTAAGATTCAAAATTAAAGATTCTAAATTAGAATCGAGGTTAAGATTCTCGTCTGGCCGCCGTATGGATTCTTGAAGTCATTTTCTATGTACAGTCGCGTCATATTTTCTTCGCCGTACCTGTAGAACATAAAAAAAAACTTAATTCTTTGGAATTCACACTGCTACCTAAATTCTTATTCTCCTTTTTTTTATAGACTTTACTTGTCTCCTGATTATACTTAATAACTCATGTAATTTACCTTATTTTCATAAGATTTTAATCCCTTTTTATAAACGCCGCCATTTCCGCTTCGGCAAAAAGTTTCTTCGCTAACAAAAGCGTGTAGCTTTAACTGTTCAGCACAATAATCTAATAAAATTTATGTTATAATGTTACACGTGTTTTGTATAATATTTTCAATGACTTTAACTTACCAATATCAGTGATGTTCACTGATTAGAATTTTCAGATATCTTGTTCGATCGACGGCCAGACTAAAAAGGATTTGGTCTGCCGCTTTTTGTATCAACGAAACCTAACTAACATGGATGCCGGCTACATGGAACTCTTTGGAATGGAATCCAATTGGACGGATGTGCATTAATAGACTTGTTCGACTATTAGTTTGGTATGTGAAGGTTGGTCATCCTGCATTGTAGTTTAGGGTGATTACACATTTGGTTAATGTAGTCGTATACCAGTTTGTTTTGAGTTATTCTGTTGTTTTGTTTATGTAGGTGTTTTACCGAGTGAGTTGAGGTTATAATAAAATTATTATATTCCCAATCAGACTGTTTACTAGATGTGTAGTTGACATGACTATTATATGTTGTGTGACATGACTCTATGTAGGTTTACCCGTGAAGTGTAGAACTGAAGTATTTTATACTGAATTACTTATTTAATCGATTTTAAACGTTGTTCGTGTTTTTGGAAGATACAAATATTGTAGCTTAGCCTATTTGATGGATTTTACCTCCTAAATCTAAGATTGCTGTTTTGGCTGGTCTGAATACTCCGCCGTTTCCCACAACATAAACCGCAAACAAATTGATCTGACAAAATAAAACATTTAATGTCAACATATCCCCGAATCTCGGGATTCTTTTAGCTTGCAGGTGTGTTTAATTTATGTCCTTATATGTGTCTAGGTCATTACTATTATAAACAAAGCACACAATTTAATGGGCTCCATTGCACGCGTGACTGCCAGACCTATATGATGAAATTATACTATATACATACATATACATACTTGCCAAGCCATTAAGTTGAACGTTGAACCATAAAATAATGTCCTCTACTTACGTTTCGTTTTATTTAAGAAAATTATGTTCTCGACCACAGCAACACCTTATAAAAACCGACCAAAGTGTTAATATCCCTTGGATCGAAGCAATAACCACTCTGTGTTGTTAAAGTGCTTTTTCTTTAATTCCCTACAACAAACAAACAAACAGAAAAACCGTATAGTGTGTTGTATTTTTGTATTTCGAGTTTGGTTGGTTTTTGCAAATTTTAAGGATCTGTCTACTCCGGAGCAAAATAAAAATTCAATAACTTTAATCCCCCGAAGCGACATGAAAAGGACATTTTATTTCGTTCGTTTTATTTCCCAATGTCATCGATGACCATTTAATACATTTAGCAGGCGTGTTTACACTGCCCATGACGTTCATAAAACCCGAGTACACTTGAGTGCGTACGTAGCGAAGTTATCTGAACCCAACAACCGATATACTGATGGTGGGCGCCGTGGGCGGTGGGGGTGTTCTGTTCTGTTTGGTAACATAACTGGGACTTTGTAAAAGCATTATGGAACTAGCTACATATATGCAACATTAGAGTTAAAATTCTTGTTATACTTTCATAATCTTTTTGAATTGGGCAAAGTGGATAAATTGAGTTATAGAATTTATCGATAATGGATTATCAGCGATTAAAGTCCTTTTACGAGGCGATTCCAGGTTGTCGATGTGTAAAAATGTTCATTATTTTTTTGTTGTTATATAGAAACTTTTAAATAAATGGCTTTGTTTGTATAACATGCTTAGCTTTGGTGTATACGGAATGTTGTGGATATAATCACATGCGCAGTAGCGCAGTTCATATAGGATCTACTTCAGACTCCTCTGCATTTTCTATAAGATACCTCTTCTGCGCTAAGTAAGTCAGATAAAGTCCCTGTTGATACAGTCGCTTCGAAGGTCTTTTCGAAATCGATGAACAGTCGGTGAAGCGAGATTTATATTTAATGGACTGTTGAATTTATTATCCGCAAGGTGTTGCTGTGGTCGACAAAAAGGGGCTTCAAGCCTGATTGCGGGCTTTATCGCTATCGAGTGTGTCTTCGAGGTGGTCTTTAATTCATCACAACAGAATAATCTAAGTTGTTATTTTTGCAATGTCTCGTTTTCTTGTCTTAAGATTCTTTGGAAAATCAAGAGCTTTATCCAACCATAATTGACTTTTCTAAGCCCCAACCCAGAATATGGCAACATTTTGACTTGTATATAGCATTAAGGAACCATCAAATTTTCCTGCCAGTTCATTCCCATGTCAGGAGCTCTTCTGTTCCAAACGTCCAGGAGGTTATAGGTACTTCTAAATCATCAGCTGTCTGTCTGTCGACACTCAACTGAATTTTTGACAGACCCTGTGCTCAAACATGGTCCTTTCTATTACAAGGCGGTTGATGGTACTTTTCTCGCAAGATATTTTTTTCCCATGATATTTGTATCGCATGATATATTTTTGCATGGTATGTTTCTTGATGCATGATATTTTTCACGCATGACTTTTTTTTCGCATGATATTTTTTCGCATGACTTTTTTTTCGCATGATATTTTTCTCGCAGTACATTTTTCTCATGATATTTTTCACGCATGATACTTTTATCGCATGATATATTTTTGCATGGTATGTTTCTTGATGCATGATATTTTTCACGCATGATTTTTTTTTCGCATGATATTTTTTCGCATGACATTTTTCTCACATGATATTTTTCTCGCATGACATTTTTCTCACATGATATTTTCATCGCACGATACTTAACACAATGGGGCATATTCATAGTCACTTCTAAACTCCAGTTTATCTTAGACTGGGGTTTATTGAATGGTATTTAGATAGGATAAACCCAGGTCTAAGATAAACTGGAGTTTAAAAGTGACTATGCCCCAATAAATTTAAAACAATCAACAGTTTAGCTATGGAAACATCAATAATTATGCACGTCGTAGAATTCGACGCCCATTGTCACGATACTTCGGCGCCAAACCAGGTTTTGGGCAGCTCATAGCTCTCTCAACGGTCAGGCCGAACATCTTTCCTCTTATGCTAAAGGAGCTTCAAAAAAAACCACTATTAACGCCCTCCAGATCACAATAACAAACTCGCCAATTCTCGCCATTAGTTAACATTTACTTTAGTCTTCGATTCGAACTGTTGCCAAAGCCAAAGTTCCTTTCATTGCTGAAAAGAGAAAGAGCGCAAAGTAAAAGAAAATTAATTGCATATTATCGCTTGGGAAAGTTTCGAAGTTTTTTTTTATTATTTTTCTGTGATTAAAAATTACTGGGTGAGCTCGCTCTTGCTTCCAGTGTTTTCCATTCCAGCTGAGTTTTCAATCGATAAGCGGATTTATTTTGCTCTCCCTGAAGGCATTGTAATAACTCCCCGGGGCCATGCAACTCTATGAAATTAAATACACTTTGCAATGCGCTTTTTAATTAAATGCTATTACATTTCAATGATGTAATTTATTGTGCGTTACAGTGCTGGGTGCATTTTAGGGAATGAGAATGAATGAAAATGAGGAAAATCGATCTGGGATATTGATGTTGGATATCGATATCTCTGATTAGAATTCTAATGAAAACCTTGAGAGGGGAAAATAAAAGAACAACAGTCTTTGTCTTGAGATTGGCTTGGTTTGTTGTTGGTATTCATAGGTATCTCGTCGAGATGAACAGTTGGCGCTTAAGTTGATTGGGAAAAAGTAGTTTAGTGCAGCAGTGTGAACTGAAACACACATGAGAAATGAGGAACAAATAATGTGCATCTATAGCACAGTTGTCGTTAAGAAGGCATTTATTGCCAATGATGGTGGCGCGGTGGGCGGGGGGTGGGTGCAATGCAATCGATCGATGATTGTACATGGTACAAGGTACAAGCGGAAGGAAGGATATACCAAAAGGAGGATACGCTTAGGTGCTGCTGGGTAACCAAGGATCCGGAAATCCTGCTATTTGCATAACTTCAATTGAATGAGGACTCAATTTGCAAGAAAACAGAATTGAAAATGAAGAAGATATTTGTGTTTTGTATATATAGATCTATGTGCAGTGTGTGCCTGTTCTGTTCACTGTGGAGTGTGCAGTGCTGTATACTGTGCATCACATCCTTTGCCAATACTTCATACGGCAAGCGATATGACGATATGTACAAAGACCGACCGACATCGACATAGACGACAACGACATCGTCTATTTTCGAAAACGTGCTCAATAGAATTCTGAATATTTGGTAATGACACATCGATTTAGCTTGCAGAACCAACGAATTGGAATTCAATTTCGATTTTCAAATCGCCACGAGTCATAAGCTGAAGAGAGAGAGAGAGTTGAATTTATTTGATCGAGATTTTATTCGAATGATTTCATTTTCATAAGGGCAATTATATTTCCACGTTTTAGGGAGGGACAATCTAATGTTTTTGAAACATTTACATTTATGGATACTTAGTGTGAAACAAATATTTGGTCAGCTTGTAACGGGTGATTTTTTAGCTGGTTTGGTTTTGGCAACACTGGTTTTGACAGCTGACGTGTGTTTAGTACCTTGTGTCACTGTCAAACAGCTTCAGTTTGGTTCGCAATTTAACCATGGATCGTCTTACAAATGAACAACGCTTGCAAATTATTGAATTTTACTATCAAAATTCGTGCTCGGTTCGAAATGTTCATCGCGCGCTGCTTGTGTTCAGCGATGAGGCTCATTTTTGGTTAAATGGGTACGTAAATAAGCAAAATTGCCGCATTTGGAGTGAAGATCAGCCAGAAGCATTGCAACAGCTACCAATGCATCCCGAAAAAGCCACTGTTTGGTGCGGTTTATGGGCCGGCGGCATTATTGGGCCTATTTCTTCAAAGATGATGCGAATCGCAGCGTTACTGTCAATGGTGAACGCTACCGAGCGATGATAACAAACTTTTTTTTGCCCGAAATGGAAGTTCTTGACTTGCATCATATGTGGTTTCAACAAGACGGTGCCACATGCCACACAGCACGCGAAACAATGGCGCAATTGCGAGGCGCGTTTGGTGAACAGTTAATTTCACGTTTCGGGCCGGTCAATTGGCCGCCTAGATCGTGCGATTTGACACCATTAGATTATTTTTTGTGGGGGTATGTTAAGGCTAATGTCTATAGGGACAAGCCCGCTTCGATTGACGCACTGGAAGCCAACATCCATGCATTCATTCGTGAGATACCGGCCGATATGTGTGAAAGAGTATGCCAAAATTGGACTCAGCGGATGGGCTATCTGAGACGCAGCCGCGGTCAACATTTGCATGAAATTATCTTTAAACATTAAATTGCAAGGTTCAAACTATCGATTCAAATAAATATTTCATTCATTTTTTCGAATTTTTTGTGTTTTTTTTTTTTTAAAAAGTTCTAAACCTCTTAAAAAATCACCCATTATAACTATTATATAAAGAGTGTTTTTTCGTGTGGTTTTCAAGAAGAAATAAAACGCATATAATTTAATGTTATCGCCAATAATTTAGCTTTGTAATGAAGATAAGGGCTTACCATTGTGTTTTAAAAATGATTTCGGGCAAATGGCCACCGCGGCTGGGCCCAGAGGACCAATTTTCGATCACTTTTTGCTGCAATTGGGGATGTATGTCAGCAATAACGCGCCAAATATTCTCTTCCAAGTCGTCAATCGTCTCAGGCTTATCTGCTTAAACAAGCAACTTCACATAACCCCACAAAAAATAGTCCAGCTGTGTAAAATTGCACGATCTTGGAGGCCACGCCACAGGCCCACGGCCGGCGCTCGACAATGCGCGCACCAAAAGTTTCCTTCAATAAATTGATTCTTTCCCCTCTGCCCATAGAGCACACCAACCAGTGACTTTTTGATGGCTTGTAGATTATGATCACTCCTAATACGACAATTTTGCTGATTAACGTACCCATTCAACCAATAATGAGCTTCATCGCTGAACAAAATTTTCGTGTGAAAATCGGGATCGATGGCCATCTCGTTTTTGGGCATGATTTTCCAACGTTGTTTAGAAGTAAGTCTTAATGGCAAACCAAACTAAGTATAAATCAAGTGACAGCTGTCAAAAAGCCCAACTCCGAAAAAAGTGTTGCCAAATTGAAAACCACACGTCTAAAAAAAACACCCTTTTTTTAAATACAAGAACCAAAAATCAATGCCTTATAACATCCGCATCGTTTTGTTGTAAAGCTTTTATACTTTATGCTTTACGTATAAATCCTACAAAAACACGCGGCTGTTGCCTTACAAATTGTTTTGGGGTAGTTATACGTATAGTACTTGTTCTGCACTGTGGGGTAATGCTTTGAGCTTCATTTTAAAACTTCCTTCACTAAGCCAAAACTCTTATTTCTCTAAATTCCTTCTGGACTAAAATCATCTTATTTGAAACTTCAAAGTGCGTCCACCGCGCCGTTCATCTTCGCGTAGGTACCTATATACATCGCTTTGTAAAACAACTTAAGACCATTGACATGAATAAATTATCAATGAATAATTCCTTACCTTTTCATCAATGATATTTTATAATAGCACAAATCATTATACTATCTTCGTCTCTTAACTCTTAAGCATTATGCCAATGCCAATTTAATATTCAAGCGCCCTTATTTTAATTTGAAATCTTATCGATTGATAAAGTAGCAAGATGGAATCATTTGCAGATGTAACTACATCCAGAAATTCAGGATGGTTATGGTTGCCCCGTGAGACTCAAAACCTTTTCTTTTCCTTTTTCTCGTTCAACAACTACTGGTAATGAAGCTCACTTCCAATTCGGTCTTTGGTGGAATGCCATCTTATTTTTAAAGAACTCTCAGTGAACTCCCTCGATTCCGTTCAATGTTTCCGTTTTATTAAGAAATTTCCTATCGACTTTCTCCCCCATGAATATTATTTGTATAAAATAAAGGCTATACGCCATGTTACAAGCACTATACAAGAGTTAATTTAAATTCGATACTATGCCTATTGGGTATATCGGGTAATCACTACAAACTGAAACATTGTAGCTCTGCTGGAAATGATATTCGTTTTTGTTATTTGATTTTACATCGAGTCATTGTGAAGTCCTTCAGGCTGAAAATATTTATTATTGGAAACATTTAAAGAGGGTGCGACTTAATGACTTTAAAAGGTTGAATAAGGAGTTTAATTATTTTATGTTGTTTCTGAAAATTTAGCCGTAAAAATTTTAATAGTTAATAAGTTGAGTCAACAAAAAATAAAGCATTTGGGACTTTTTTAGCAATTGCCGAAATTTTGTTGATATTTGTTAGCTGATCGTATAGTAATTGGTGATTTTAGAGAGTTGTAGTGTACCTAATCAAATCATTTTTAAGTAAAAGAAATAAATGGCATGGCAGCTAGTGTAGTAGAACCAGTACTCACTGAACTATTTACTACTATCAACCATTCCTGTGGGCATGTTATCGGCAGGTATGGAGTTGCCCTATACAACCGGTACGGTACCATTGGCCACCGCAAATTGATAGACGGACATTTCACCCTCGCCGCCGATTGAGTGTTGGATCGTTAAGTGCTGCCATTTAGAGCTCAATTTTTGAGTGCCACCTATTTAAGTGTCAGATTTTTCATGTCTGGATATTTTGTTTTTTCATTAGAAACGGTTAATTCACAATAAGAGTTCATTTATATTGTTTTCAATAACAAATCGTATTCTTTTCTCAGCGGCAGGCAATTTTTTGTCAATAATAGCAAATTGAAATTTGCGTCTAAAATTGAAACATACAGAATTCGCTTGCTTAGCAAGATTTCACATTACATTCCAATTAATAAAATGTTCTAAAATGTTGCACCATGCAAAAGTTGTCAAAAAAACACGGGTATTACTGTATTCTATTGTGACTAGCTACATTTTTCTTTCAAATGAAACAATAAGGGTATTTATGCAACGTCGGAAAACCATCGTAAACGTCGAAACGTTTATACGATGTCGTAAACGAAGGGTCAAAATTTGTATGGAAAGTCTTTTCCAACAAATCGTAAACTTTCCGACAAGAATTTGTGTTGTAAACGTCGTTAATGAAAATGGTAAACGTGGTAAACGTTTTCTCAATGGAATTATGACATTGGCTGAATCACCTGATTGGTTTACCACATCATTTACGCAGAATTTTTTGAGGGGCATCATGAAACGTGCCTCGGAAACCTTACGATTTTACAACGTCGGAAAGTTTCCGACGATGCATGAATACCCTTATTGACCGTAGTGAATAATCAGCACTACATTACCTGCCTGTAGTTAGTGTACAATAGTCTAGTGTTGAAAGAACGACAGCGATCTACTCAGTGGCGGAACCCCTGTAACGAAAATTCCAAGCACTAAAAGGCTGGTGGCGAAAATCTGGTGGTGAAGTGTGAAGTGAACGGTGAAAGTTCGGCACTGAATAGTCCTGCTTCGTATACAACCGTCTGACGAATCTAAACGACTAAGATGAAAAGTCACTTATTCATATCAAGAGATCTTCTTGGAGGATTTGTTAATTCTTTGCAAGAGTCAGTAACCGTACAAACAAACTTATTTCGGTTTATGATGAAAGATGCTGGGAATTGAACCCAGACGACCGGCATGATAGACCTATAAACTCACCATTATTATGCCACGAACAACCATTGCATCATTTTCAACTGCAGTTTCTTAAATAAATTATTAAACTAAGCAATTACTTAAAAATTCGAATATCTTTTTAGTAAAAGCAACTTCCCTGATCCATTAATACGACCCAGCACCCTTAACGCCACTTTCAGAAGGAATTGGTGTTTAAAGTATTGAGTCGAAACTATATGGGTTTTTAAGAAGGTATCAGAAATGTTACATCCCAAAATATATTTGGTTGTGACCATTTTTTTCTGAATTCTCCATATTTTTAGTTGCTCTACGGGGAAAATATTGGTTTTGTTTTGAAAAAAAATTCAAGTTTTCAGTGAAAAAGTCTGAGCAAATGGTTTTTGTCATTTCTTTCCCTGAGTATACCTACAAGTTTTCCTTGAACTACGGCTTTAACGGGTTTTCGGATAACCTTTCAATTTGGTAAAATATTATTCATTTTTGTTTTAAGTCATCTCGACCGGAAAACTGCCATACAAATGCTAGATTATCCATCCCACATGTGAGATATTCGGTTCCGGAATTTTAGCACCTCATATGAGGCCATAAGAAGCAGAGTGGTCTAACTGCTTTCAACACTTATTTTTAAAAACACAAAAACTAATATATATTATATTGTAACAAAGGTCTTCCTTTTTTTGATTGTGGAAGAATATAACTGTTTAAAAAAAAAAAGCTGGTTTTAATTGTAATGAATATAAGTTTTCTTTAATAAATGATAAAAAAATTTAAGAAAATCGTGGGAGTGGTTTTGAAAATAATGAATTTTCTATTATGTACAATGTACAAGTAGAAACCTACATTATAAAATTTTGTTAATATTTTTGGGAAAAGATATTGGTACGCCAATTTAAATTATTTATTAATGCGCAGTAAAAAATTGTATTAAAAAAAAACATTATTAACCCGATTTTGAAATTTTTTAAAGATCCAACAAAAATTGCTTTTACCAACGTTTTGGTAGGTACACAATATGTATTATTTAAAACAATAAAACATAAAACATTCTTCATAAAAAAAAAAATTATTCAAAATCAGTTGAACCTATTTCGAAAAAAAAAAAATGTTCTTTGGGAATAGCCATTAATAACCACTTTTCGAAGCCATCTTTTCACTAAACGGCTGTTTATAACTATTAAAATTTCTGAGTGGAGTAAATTTTGAGAAAAATAAGATTTTGCTTTTTCGTCAAAAAATTTGTATGACAATTACTGTTATTTTTGGTCCTAAGAAAAATTAAAAAACCTGTCCAATAAACACTAGGCACCAAGTTTAAAATTTAGGCTGTAGCCAAACAGACAGACAGACGGTTTAGTCTGCACCGTAATTTCAAGTTTGATCAAAATCTCGAGTTCGATTTTTTTTACGAATCCATAACTTGCCATATAGTTAGTACCTACCTACATATCGCATGTAAAAACCCATGGGTGACCAATATCTGAAACTAATTGGCCTTCTACGAGGTCACTTATAGAGCTTTCGGATGATATAATTTTTTACTTGCTCTATGGGGCAGTTATTGGTTGCGTGTTTAAAAAAATTGTTGAGGTTGTAATTAAAACTATAGCACTACGATAATCGAGAAGTCCAAAAAAGTGGATTTCGTCATGCCATTCGTCGGTCTGTGCGTCTGTTTGTCATTCGCCTGTGCGTTAGTGCGTCTGTGCCTCCACTGTAATTTGAACTATAGAGTCTAAACGGGTAGACCGATTTGCTTCAATTTGGGTTATTCGCTTATATTATCTTTGCCATGTTTAAACCGATTTTGTTATAATTTTGCAATCTGGTGCTTCTAAATAGTTTAAACAATATTGCATTTAAATTTTTTTAAAAACATTTTTTTATAAACAAAACAAAAATCAAACAAAAAATCATTTTTTTCTGTGCTTTTGACTCTTTCAATATTTTCTCGTTAAATATATAAAGGGTCCGCCATCTAACGTTTTTTTTTCAACTAGTGCTTATTTCGTGAATGGTAACACTTACCTCATGTCTGATTTGACAGATAACTAGTTTTATCCTTCCGCTGAACGAATATGGTTGTGTATACGCTTCGCTAAGTGGGTCTGCGATCGACTTAGAGAAGATGCCGATTTTGCCAAAAAAAATCATCTTTTCAGATGAAGCTCATTTTGATCTTGGCGGGTAGTAAACAAGCAAGACTGTCGCATTTGGGGCATAGAAAACCCGCACGCATACATTGAAAAGCCCATACACCCAAAACGAGTCACTGTTTGGTGCGGATTTTGGTCCAGAGGCATAATTGGGCCATTTTTCTTCGAAAATGAGCAAGGAGTGGCTGTTACAGTCAATGACGATCATTATCGGGCCATGTTGAACGAATTTTTGTTCACAAAAATTGAAGAGGAGGATATTGGCAACATTTGGTTTCAACAGGACGGTGCTACGTGCCACACAGCCGAAGCTACACTCGATTTTTTGCGCGATTTTCAAAAAAAAAAAAAGAAGTTATTTGGCGGACCCTTTGCAAGGGTCACACACAAAGTGTGGTCACACACAGATATTAACCACAAGAGCAAGTTCGTGCGAACAAGTCGTGCATAGCTATTTCTTATGAGGCCTTTTTTGAAAAATTTTATTGACCCAAAATTTATGCATTCGATACCTTCCCGTAAGAATGTAATAAGCGCAATTTCTAAAATTGTTCAGGAAACGAAAAAAACGTCGTATTCACTTATTTACTTGTATATTTTATTGGAAAAAACAGATTTCGAAATTGATTTTCAGCCTACAAAACTTGTTATCATTGCAAAATAAAAAATTTAATCAGATAAGATTTTAGTACATTTTTGAGGTCAAGACATTGTCGCTTGATACAACAGAAAATAGCGCTTAAGCCATTGACATGGTCACAAAAAACAAAAGATTGAAACAAATAGTGTCGTTTTAATTCTTTGTTTATTTTTTGGACAAACAATAAAGCTAAGAAAATTTAATAAACTGAAATAAATAACCTGAAAACTGATGAGACAAAAAACAACAAAACAAATCAGAGCACAACAGTAGCCTACTTCATATGCAAATATTTCAAATCAAAGACAATCAATCATGTCTGGAAGAGAATATCTTAAGCAGCAAAAATGGGCCAAATTCTAGTTCGACCAGTGTTCTAAGCAACAATTTCGATTAAACTAAGGGCCATGTAAGCAAATTTTTGTACGTAGATTTTGTTGCATACGACAATGAGCTTTACTCAACTGTCGCTTAATATAATTATTTCGGCGGGTAGTACACTTGGCGGTTACTACAATTTTATTTTCTCTCTGGTTTCCTTTGTATACATGATAGGGTAGCGGAACCCTGACCAAAACGTGGAGCTTAGCACAAAGTATAATTTTACGTCACAAAGTCATTTTCGAAAAAAGTGGCGCTTAATAAAGGGTTTTTCAACAGGGACGCTACAAAAGTAGAGCAATAGGGACAGCAAACGACGCCATATTTCTTGCTGTTCCTTTGACATTTCTCTTCAGTTAGGTTTGCTATTTTATGATGGAAAGATATACGAGCCAACAACTAGTCGAAGTTATTAAAATTTACTACCGAAATTCGGAGTCAGTGGCCTCAACGTTAAGAGCGCTAAAAATCTAAAAATCATCTTCAGCGATGAGGCTCATTTCTGGCTGAATGGCTTCGTCAATATACAAAATATGCGGTATTGGTCAGGCAGCAATCCACACGTACTCCATGAGTCATCATTGTATCTCGAAAAAATAACGACTTCGTGTGGTTTATGGGCCGGCGGCGTCATTGGGCCGTACTTCTTCCGTGATGATCAGGACCGGCACGTTACTGTGAATGGGGATCACTACCGTTCAATGATAACCGGATATTTTTGGCCCCAATTGGATGATATGGACTTGGAGGACATGTGGTTCCAACAGGACGGCGCCACAAGCCACACAGCGAATGTAACAATCAATTTATTGGAAACCAAGTTTGGAGAACGTGTTCTCTCACGAAATATTCCAGTCGCTTGGCCGCCTCGGTCGTACAATTTGACGCCGTTAGACTATTTCCTGTGGGGCTACGTCAAGTCTATGGTCTATGCCAACAAGTCAGTGACGATTGATGAACTTCGTACGAATATCGAACGTGAAATTGAAGCAGTATCGGCCGATTTATGCTTGAAAACCGTCGAAAATTGGGTTCAGCGTCTGGACTTCTGCAAGCGTGCCCGTGGTAGCCGTGCAAATGAAATCGAGTTCCATACATAATGGCATCAAACGTACATTCACAAAAATAAAGAATTTAATTGATATCCAAAAATTTTTTTGTTTTATTTAAAAAAGGTTATGTAGCGCTCTTATTGAAAAACCCGATACATTCTTATGTGAAGATCATAAGATCCAAACAAGAATTAAATTTTTTTTTTCAAATTTTCACAAAAATAGATCTACCAATTTAAACGGTTCCACTTTTTTGAGAAAATGGTCTAAATTTTGGATTATTCGCATTTACCTATATGTACCTTGTATCTTTTTAGTATGGTTTTACCAATTTAATTATACTTTTGCAAAATGGTGCTTCTTAAAAGTTAAAACAATAGTTTTGAATAAAACAAACAATATTAAGAATAACAAAAGAAAAAATTCAAACCAAAGTTAATTTTTAAAGCAAACCTAGGTACCAACTTTTGACTTTTTTTTTGTAATGTTATCCTTAAAAATATCACTAAATTATCACTATTGACATACGTCATCAATTTGGTTTTATAAAACTTTTTAATCTTAAGACTTTTCACAAAATGAGCAAGTCCAAGTAGCTGTACCTACCTTTAGTTGTTCCTTTTGTTTTATAATTAAAATTCAATATATTCATGTATACCTATATGTAAGCTAGAAATTTCCATTCCTCCACAAAGGCCAGTTCAATCTATTCTAAGTACTTTTCAAAGGAAACATTTTAAATCAAATCGGGCCGTCAGAGATCCTTATCATATTTTAAAGAAATAATTTAATAAATCCCATCAGACAAAAAAATGTCTTATTCTCCCCATAACAAGTGTCAATGTTCATTTATTTATATTTTCACACCTGTCCAATTTAAGTCTCTCATAAAAATAAAAATTGCACAAAATTGACAAGCAAAGTTTCAAATAGTAAAACTTCAACGGAATATCAGTGAACCTAGTTATATCGGTGGAAAACTTCAGCTATATAAATTTAAAAACCTTATAATACCGCATAACATAAATATATGTAGGTACATGTCTCTATGAAGATTTTAACTATGTATACCTATATTCTTTTAAAATACCACCAATGACCAAGCTATCGTCCGATATGCTTCAATTTTGTTACATCTTCGATGCAGGAAATACTCCGCATCACTTGATTGATGCCAGTGGTTCGTTTATTATTGAAACTACTAACATAACAAAATTGGCCATTATTACCATAAAATAAAATAAAGCAGGTCTGATCCAGGCACGCAGAAAAGATAAACGCAACCGTGTTGTTACAATACATGGAGAGGTCAGAAATAATTTCGCTTTGCTGTCACAAATAATTACATATATACCTACCTGCAAATAAGTCTTTGCCAAAGCTTTCGTAGATCAAACTGCGCAGTCGACCGCAGCCCTAAAGGTGAGCATATCACTAGCCATCGCTCAAATTCAGCCGGATCTATTCGGAAGAGTCATTAAAAATTGAACCACTCCGATCCGTGTCATTGTAAGAAGCCAAGGAGGACATTTGAACGATGTCATATTCCATACATAATGGCATACATTGGCCTCTCAAATAAAAAAAGAATTTTATTAATACTTCACACACAGCTTGTTTTATTCCATTTCAACATCTACCCGATTTTATTGAAAAAACCTTGTGATGAAAAAAATATACTTGAATCAAACAGATCGACTTGACAGCTCGAATTCCAATTGACAATAAACGTCAGATTGGTTTTTGATAGCAAGCAGCGTGGTTAGTTGAGGTTAAGTACCTTTTTGTAAATTGAAATTAAATAAAGTTTGTTTAGTTCTTATAACGTTATTAAAAATCTAATGAACCTCAATCAAGTGACGCGGAATGTATAATATTGTAAGTATAGATACATTGAAATATGGTTGGTTTCCGTGCTTTCATGAGCTATACATTTTGTGGGAAAAAGACACTAGGAAAAGTTTGTCGTGTAAAACCAATAAAGTTAGAAATAAAAATGATTTGTGTCGCTTGCGAACGCACTTTTATTTTTACAACATTTCTGAAGTTTTTACAAAGTTTTTTTTATTGATATCTAGGTTTAGTATGTATTAATTAAAAGACGCCAATTTGATGTTAGTTTTTATTAAATATATAAAGTTGAGTATAGATAAAAGTTAATTGATCAGTTTATTCTTGGACGTTGTTATAGAATTCGTGTAAAAATTTGATAAGCCCTAAATACAAAGCTGATTTGTTGCAATTGGGGACAGAGCTCTTTGTGATTCCCTCAGGATAAATTGGAGTTTTTGTTTTTCTCGAAAACAACTCTAAAGATTTTTATTAAACTTCATTTATGTTAGATCTCAAGCAACAATTGAAATAAAAGGTACCTCACTTCAGATGTTTGACAAAAAAAAATCACACTTCACGGTAATTGGGCTTTGGGCTTTTTTTGTTCGATACTGATTGGCAGGGAATTCCTCCGACACTGTCCTACAATTTTTTTTTGAAGGACTAAACAAAGCAGTGCCTGCAATATACAGGGTGTTTTTATTTAAAGTGTGGTTTTTAATCTGGCAATACTTTTTTCAGAGTTGGTTTTTTTGACAGCTGTCACTTGATTTATGCTCAATTTGGTTTGCCATTTCAATATAAATAGACTTACTCTTGAACAACGTTTAAAAATCGTGCAAATTAATTACCAAAATAGTGGTTCAGTCCAATATTCGATGAAGCTCATGTTTGTTTGAATGGACACGATCATGATCCCCAAGCCATTGATTAAACGATATAATATCCTCAAAAAGTCACTGTTTGGTGTGCTCTTTGGGCAGAGGAAATCATTGGTCCATATGTCTTCAAAAATGACGCCGGCCATAATGTTACAGTCAATGGGGAACGCTATGAGCCATGAATTGAAGGATGCTGATGTGGCGGATCTTTAGTTTCAACAAGACGGTCGGCGCTACATGCCATTCAGCCAACGAAAAAAAATCAATTTATTGAACGAAACTTTGGGTGAGCGCATTATCTCGCGTCGTGGGCCTGTGGCGTGGAATCCAAGATCGTGCGATTTAACACCGCTGGACTACTTTTTGTGGGGTTATATGAAGTTGCTTGTCTACGCAAATAAGCCCGATATGATTGACGAGTTGGGAGAGAATATTTGGCGCGTTATTGCTGACATACGGCGATACGGCCCTAATTGCTGCAAAAAGTGGTCGAAAATTGGGCCTTTCGGCTGGAATTTATTCGAGCCATCCGCGGCGTCCACTTGCCCGAAATAATTTTTAAAACATAATCGCAAACCCTTATATTTATAATAATGCTAAATTCTTGGCGATAACATTAAATTATATGCGTTTTATTTCTTTTTGAAAACCACACGTCTAAAAAAACACCCTTTATAATTAAGAAAAGATATATAGGGCTTAAAATTTGCGTAAAATATTTGGAAAACAGCTCTCATTTTTCTTTAATATTTAACAGATTATAAATGATAATTTAATATGTGGGTGCACCCTCAACAAAAAATTTTACACCAAATTTAAAAGAAATAATTATCAAAAACAAACATATTAACCAAACCAAAAAATAATCTTAAAACATTCTTTTATTTTATTTTATTTATTTATTAATTGACAAAAAAAAAATTCAAGGGATTAAGTTAAATAAAGGGTGATTTTTAAGCTGGTTTGGTTTTGGCAACACTGGTTTTGACAGCTGACGTGTGTTTAGTACCTTGTGTCACTGTCAAACAGCTTCAGTTTGGTTTGCAATTTAACCATGGATCGTCTTACAAATGAACAACGCTTGCAAATTATTGAATTTTACTATCAAAATTCGTGCTCGGTTCGAAATGTTCATCGCGCGCTGCTTGTGTTCAGCGATGAGGCTCATTTTTGGTTGAATGGGTACGTAAATAAGCAAAATTGCCGCATTTGGAGTGAAGATCAGCCAGAAGCATTGCAACAGCTACCAATGCATCCCGAAAAAGCCACTGTTTGGTGCGGTTTATGGGCCGGCGGCATTATTGGGCCTATTTCTTCAAAGATGAAGCGAATCGCAGCGTTACTGTCAATGGTGAACGCTACCGAGCGATGATAACAAACTTTTTTTTGCCCGAAATGGAAGTTCTTGACTTGCATGATATGTGGTTTCAACAAGACGGTGCCACATGCCACACAGCACGCGAAACAATGGCGCAATTGCGAGGCGAGTTTGGTGAACAGTTAATTTCACGTTTCGGGCCGGTCAATTGGCCGCCTAGATCGTGCGATTTGACACCATTAGATTATTTTTTGTGGGGGTATGTCAAGGCTAATGTCTATAGGGACAAGCCCGCTTCGATTGACGCACTGGAAGCCAACATCCATGCATTCATTCGTGAGATACCGGCCGATATGTGTGAAAGAGTATGCCAAAATTGGACTCAGCGGATGGGCTACCTGAGACGCAGCCGCGGTCAACATTTGCATAAAATTATCTTTAAACATTAAATTGCAAGGTTCAAACTATCGATTCAAATAAATATTTCATTCTTTTTTTCGAATTTCTTGTGTTTTTTTTTTTTTTTAAAGTTCTAAACCTCTTAAAAAATCGCCCATTATTATCATAAAAAAAAATTTCTTTTGTCTTCATATAAAAGTAATGATCATGAATCATTATAATGTACTGAATCTGCATATTATATAATTTCAAAAATTGGCCACTTATTCTTTGATTTTTGTCCCACTGTCATTCTAATGTAGGCTCCTTCATATTCATAGTCGCTTATACGTTTATTCTCATGCCTTAGAACAGTAATTAAAGAACGTACTCCAACTAAATGGCCTTCATTAAATGTCATAATGAGAAAACTCTTTTCTATTTTGTCGCTTTAAATGGCACTTAAAAAAGATGACATGACTGGGCGTTGGTCTCGACTCTCCATAGTGCAGATGGAGTGTAATAGTGTTGGCAGCCAATAGTAATCTTAAGTTGAAAGCCCTATAAGCATGAAAGTGCGTGTCTTCTATTTTTTTTTTTTTCGAATTTCATTTCGTACAATTGTCGTTCTCCACTCATGGATTTATATATGCGAATATAATGTAAGTAAGTACCTACCTATACATTCGTACATATGTACATACATATGTATATTGAGGTACTCTTCTGAGGCTAGAATAACCACTTTAACACTGATGGAGAGGACATATTCTCAAATCAAAATGTTTGGTACGTGGCTTATGAGTTCAATTATAAATGGTTGGCCATTTGTCGGTCTCGTGGTGCCTTTTGGGTTTAGTGCGAAAAAGCATTATTATAGATAAAGTGTACGTTTGTGGTGGTGGTTTTTCAGAAATTTGAACTAATTAGACTAAATGATGCCCATTTGGTGATTGATTGGATGCACCTCTAAATAGAACCACAAAATGCTTTCTTAGCAAACCTATTAGCTTATTACTCTGAAGTACTGGTTTTATCAATGAGGAATTTCCCGTACATTATCTTTATTGATAAAGGGTGTGTGGTTTTCAAGAAGAAATAAAACTCATATATTTTATTGTTATGGCCGCCACGACTTTAGCTTTATTATAAAGATAATGGTTTGTCATATTAATGAAAAGCTTAGACTTTGTCAACCCGTGCGAAGCCGGGCTGGTCAGCTAGTATCCATTAAAATAAGCTTATCGTATGTGTTCACGATGCAGTGATGCATTCAATGACATACAGGCATTTTTCCAGCGCATCTATAATCTAGGAAGAATAAAAAAAAATCACCTTTCTATTTGTTTTAATAACTAAATAAGATTATCAAAGAAAATTAAATTAATCGCCACTCCTTTCCTTAAGCAGCCCAATTAGATAGACCTATAACATACAAACACAACCATTTATAGGCTCCTGATTTTTGTCTGCTAGTTCCTGGAGATATTTATTTCATTTTATGCGACAAAGAAGACATGTGTCGTGTCTGTGTATGAGCCACTTAAGAGATTTCTTGACAGTGTTTATAGTTAAACAAGGATCGCAAGCGTCACGAACATATTTCTTGGCACTTGAACTTCTATAAATAAATATGTACTGTCCTTTGATTAATCGATTAAACCGATCGTCTTGATGGCTGGGGGGAAGGGTCGAAATAAAAAGAGTTTCATTGGGAGCAAAAAATTATTTCCTTCGAAAAAGGATTATAACAAAATATCCTTGAACGCAAAAACCACTTCGTCAAAGATAGATTCTTTAATTCTGCAAATATTGATACAAAAAAAAAAAAAAAAAAAAAATAAGGTAAAAACATTATCATACTCCAGAATGAAAACATTACTTTGCACTTTTGCACCCTGGCGACAGCTGCACAGCTGCACAATTTTACTCCACTACAATCCCTTATGTCGTGCAGTAATTCAATTAATTAAAACAAGATAAGAATAAAAATGCTGGAAAGGATGTTCAAAAAAAAAAAAAAATAATAATAAAAATAAAATCACATTATACACCGCCCGGTCGCCCGTTGAAGAGCAATCCTTTGTTTTCCTCATAGTAAATACTGTAAAAGCGTTCGCTGTCGCATTTATCATGAAATTTCGTTACAGAGACGACCAAAAAGTGAAAAGAAAAACGAACCAAACGCGTAATGAAAAACATGCAAGTGGGTCTCTGGGTCTCTGGCTCTCTGGATTGTGCCATTCTGGATCCTGGATCCTGGATCATCAGTCTAGTTTGTTTTAATTTTTTTTTTTTTTTTTTTTTTAATTTTTGGGTGGTAAATAATATGTTGAGCTACAATAACAACAAAAGAAAGAGTTGCTGAAATAAGAATAAAATCCCATGCGCTGATGCACTCAAAGAGAAAAACATTCATTACATTGCATATAGCTGAAGGCAGTGGTTTTTTTCACTGCTGATATTTTTTTTTTTTTAACAATGTTTTCATATTCAATTTTTTGTGAAATTTGAAAATTTACTTAATGCATATTCCTTTACAGTATAGCGAAAACGGTGAGGACCTCCAAGCAAAAAGCTTGCGGAATGCAATTTGTTTGTAGATTGTCATGGACAATCTTTGTGCTTGAGGATGCAAAAACCCCACTATGCAGAGTCCTTGAAATCTATTAAAAAATTTCACAGGAAATTTGAAAAATAAAGCCACAAAAGAGAATGCTGGAGAACATGAATATACTACTAACTTAATGAAGAAATAAATTTAACAAAGTTGGACTTAAGAAAACGTTTCAAAACGGGTATCAAATTACAAAGTTATTTTGTGATAAGTTCATACACTCGCAAAGATGAAAAGAGGTGGAAAGCACCAAAAGAAAAGAACAAATCGAGACATTAACTTTTATTTTTTTTTTTGATTAATATAATTTTTCATTATCGTGACGGTTTCAAGGTTTTTTTTTTAATGCATGTAGTCTCAATGATGTTAAAAGGAGATTATTTCAAATATTTATTTGCGGGTTCTTTAGTTGATGTTATTTACGTTTGTGAGACTGGGTTCACAAGCGAAATATGTCATATTTGAAGTATAATATACCTAACTACTCTATTGTTGAACCTGGCATTGGAGAAAGCAATCCGTGACTCTGGCACGGCAACAAGAGGGACCATCGTCAACAGGTCCAGGCAGATACTGGCTTACATCGACATCATCGGAAGAACCGAGCAAGCTGTACATGATTCCTTCATTCAGATCGAGCAGACGGCACAAAATCTGGGGCTGCACATTAGTGAAGGTAAAACAAAGTACATGGTGGCGTCGAATGCGAGAGGAACAGTTGGTCAAACAATCAAGGTAGCGGAGCACGAATTTGAAGTGGTGCAATCCTTTAAATACCATTTGTCAATAGTAGCCCCCGATAACAATATAGAAGAAGAAATACGCGGGCGGCTTCTCAAATCCAACAGAGCCTACTACAGTCTGTCAAAGCTCTTCAAATCCAGAAATCTCACCATAACTTCAAAACTGCTGCTGTACAGGACCATGGTCCTGCCAGTACTCACATATGGATCCGAGACTTGGCTGCTTAGCAAAAGGCACTCCGACCTCTTAGCCGCGTTCGAGAGAAAAGTCTTAAGGAGAATTGTTGGCCCCATATGTGAGGAAGGACGATTCCGGAGACGGTACAATCATGAATTGTACGCAATCTACCTTGAAGCAGATATCGTGACAAAAATTAAGCTCGGTAGACTCCGGTGGGCAGGGCACCTAGCTCGCATGAGCGAAGAGGAACCTGCTCGGAAAGTTCTTTGTGGTACATTCTATGGTAGGCGACAGCGTGGTAGACCATGCTTGCGCTGGAGAGATGGCGTAGACCAGGACGCCCGGGGCCTTAGTGTGCGCAATTGGATGGCGGCGGCTCGAGACGGGATGGGTGGAGGGACTTGTTGAAGGAGGCCAGGACCGGAATCCGGTTGTCGAGCCGATGATGATGATGATGACTCTATTGTTCGAAATGATAGGATCACAGATACACAGGGTGGGGGTATATCAATATATTGTAGGTTCTCTCTTAAGTGTCAAAAAGTTTGTAAATCAAATGGTTTGGATACGGAGTTTTTATTTGTCGAAGTAGCGGATATGGTTATACCAAATGCTTAGTGGTTTGTGCTTATTTTCCTACAAGAAATTTCTCTCTTCCTGCATTTTTCAGCTTTCTGAATTAAATGTCTTGTATGAACATATTCTAAAATCACAGTACACAAATCTAAAGTAGTATATTGCGCAGGTTGTCAGTCAGAAATTAAGCATGTCGGCTCGAGTGTCCGAGAAAATTGCACATGGCATTACTAGAAACAACAACAAATATTAGCATTTTGACAAGTAAAGAGACACTGGATCCGCCATTTTCTCAGATGCGCAGAACTGAACAAAAATGAAAACGCTAATGACCTTGTTCTAAAATGACTCATGGGCTTCCCAAATGTATGATTTTGCCTCTTCCACGAAACATACCATAATTAACACAACAAACCCTAAGCCTACACGATTCACCAAACATTTTATTCCTAGCCTAGTGACCTATTAATATTGTACCTGACCTATCTTCGATATATTATAAGGATTATCGTTCTATTAAAGTTGATGCCTTACAAGTAGCCATTTCCACTTCACGTTAGTACAACAATCGATTGATTTCTGATCCAAATGCGAAATTATCTCATTTTCAACAGGTGGTTACATAGCTTTTTAACCAACACAAATCGACAAAAACCGTTTGAATTCACAATAAAAGCTGTTTACGGCTGATGCGATTCTAATGCTATTAAAGCTAGAAACACACTTTAAACTAAATGGAAACAAAACCCAACTAATTCTAATTGGTATATTTACAAAACTGTTCAAAGCCGTGTGACTGTTTTATTTCATAATAAAAAAAGACCCTATGCTTTATTTTAAAAAGTTGTAGAATTCAATGCTATGGAAAATGACTCAGGCGTCAGGCACTTTTAACAAAAAGTGTCACTCTTTGACTTCACGATTTTGAAAAATTGATACTTTTCTCGAAGTTTAGAATTCAAAACACATTTCCCTTTAGTTGGTTTTGGAATTTTTCCAGTTCGAAATTATTCAAACTAATAAAACTAACCAAAACAGTCGCGCAGATAAAAACAATAAAGACAATAAGAGGCTTAGCTACGCTAACTGTGAACATATACGTTTATTAATCGTCGCACTATTTGATTGATCGTTTTAGCTTTTTCCACTAAATTCAAAACATTTTTCGTTTGAAATTTTCCGAGGCTGAAAAAAGGGATATTAAAAGGATAACGCAGGATTTAAGAAGAGTTCACGGGATAGTTTTTTCGAAGTCGGAAAAAGAGATAATCCCTCGAAAAAAAGGATAGATATGAGCATTATGTATAACCCAAATAAAATCCAACTCTATACCTTTGCGGTTTATCAAACTTATTCTGTCTTTGATTTTATGCCACCTTACTCACATTATAAATCACTATATTACAGAGTCAACTTTTCCCAATTCCTGGAAAATCGCAAGAGTAATTATTCTTATTGCAAAAAAACTTCTGCAGATTTTAGACCAATCATTATTCTGCCATGCTTATTAAAGATCCCAGAGACTCTTATATCAAAACAGATACTTCTTCAAAAAAAATTCAAGATTGAATGATCGAGAAGTTCAAAAAAGTGGGTTTCGTCTTGCCGTCCGTGGGTCTGTGCGTCGTCACGTGCGTCCGTGCGTCTGTGCGTCCACTGGGTGTTTTTTTTTAGACGTGTGGTTTTCAATCTGGCAATCCTTTTTTCAGAGTTGGTCTTTTTGACAGCTGTTACTTGATTTATGCTAGATTTGGTTTGCCATTTCATAATAAATAGACTTACTCCTGAACAACATTATTTGAAAATTGTGCGAAATGGGCTCGAAATGAGATCGTTCGTGATCCCGATTTTCACAAAAAAATTTTGTTCAGTGATGGAGCTCATTTTTGGTTGAATAGGTGTACGTTAATAAGCCAAATCGTCGTATTTGGAGTGATCATAATCCACAAGCCATTGTTGAGACACCGTTACATCCTCAAAAAGTCACTGTTTGGTGTGCTCTATATAATATGCGCAGAGGGAATCATTTTCATTGGTCCATATTTCTTCAAAAATGAAGCCGGCCATAATGATACAGTCAATGGTAAACGCTATAGAGCCATGATTAATGACTTTTTCGTGATTGAATTGGAGGATGTTGATGTGAATGAAACTTTTGGTGAGCGCATTATCTCACGTCGTGGGCCTGTGGCGTGGCCTGTAATATCGTGCGATTTAACACCCTTGGACTATTTTTTGTGGAGTTATGTGAAGTCGCTTGTCTACACCGATAAGCCCAAGACGACTGACGCCTTGGAAGAGAATATTGGGTGCGTTATTGCTGACATATACGGCCCCAATCGCTGCAAAATGTGGTCGAAAATTGGGCCTCTCGGCTGGAATTTATTCGAGCCAGCCGCGGCGGCAACTTGCCCTAAATGATTTTTAAAACATCAAGGCAAACCCTTATCTTTATAATAAAGATAAATTCTTGGCCATAATATTAAACTATATGCGTTTTATTTCTTCTTGAAAACCACACGTCTAAAAAAACACCCTTTACATGTATGAAAGGATTTTATTAGTAGCAGATATTAGTTTATCATCTCTGTATGTAAATTGTGCAATCTCCATATTGTATTGAATACACATGTTAGGCTACCGCAATAAATTAAATAATATTTTTATCAAGTGGAGTGAATGAGCTTATGAAACTCTCAGTAAAATGAAAATTCTTGCTCCCTTGAAAAAAATTAACACCCACTTAACACCCGTGATAAACTCAAATAAGTAGACCTATACCTATACTACCTGACCTCAAAAAAAAAAAAAAACTATGCAAAATGAGATGAACAATCCATGCTGAAAAAAAAAATGCAAAACACCGAATTAGGTATTTGAAATATTTCTTGCTGCTTCAACAAAAAAGTGTTTTCCATTATGACCATCCAAGATCCAAGCATATACACATACATACAAACATCAATCCACAATGCTTCGTAATGAGGTGCTTCATGTATCCAATAACCGTATTCAGTGGCACAATAATGAGTGCTGTACACAAGTCCTCTTATTATTTTGCTTTGTCCTGGGATTTTGCTTGTATTTTTTGCGAGTACCAATTTCCTGAGCTTGTTCCAAGTTTTTATGTGTTTTTGACGAAAACAGATAACGCGTTGTCGAGAACGGGTGGAAGAGGGTGTGGGGGTGGGGGGTGATGTAGCATACACCTCTTATCCTTTCACTGTGATGCTGATGTTCATCCATTGTAGAAAAGATGTATGTTGTTTTTTTTGTTTTTTTTTTTTTAAAGGGAAACTTGAACATTATCTTACGTAAGTAGGGATATGCCACAAAAACCAACAAAGGATGTGTCATATCGAGAAACAAAGTGTTGATATGAGATTTCATGGTATGTATATATTTTGAAAAAAGTATGTGTGTATAGTAGGTATACCTACTCATTCAAGATTTTACTTTATATGTTATTACAATATTATAACAAAAACAACAAACAGGACCTTTGGTTTATGACTGAGGGAAAGAGAATTTGTTTTTGTATTTTTCTCCGCATTCAACAGGATATGAATGGAACGCATGGAAAATGGATGTCGGAACTCGGAAATGAAAATATTACATAAATATTTTTGTGTTTGTGATGCTGAATTATTGTTATGATTGGTGATATACTACTCAAAGGACACAAAAGGATAAATTTTTCAAACATTGTATGTGGAAGAACACAAAGGAAATTAAAGTTATTAAGTATGTGTTCAAGCACTGTCAAAAAGTAAGATATCCAATTATTTAATCTTTTGTTTAAGATCTCTTTTGTTTAATGAATTTAAGGCTTGTTTTTCACTTTAGATCTTTAAGCATCGCTATCTGTCATCCTGTCATTTAATTAAATTACGTATTCCGTTAAAGCCACTGTGGGATCTAAGCATTCCATATGTTGGATATTCACAAAAAAGTATGCCAACTAAAAGGTAAGTGATTGGTCAAAAAAGATCAACTTGTACCGAAAAATTTTCAGCCTTATTTTATTTTAAATCATTTTCAAAAGTATTTTCAAGGTCACATTCCTTACCATATTGAAAAATTGTTAAAAATCGAAAAGAAACTAAAGGCTGACCAATTTCTGAAATTATTTGACCTTTTATATGGGACCTTTCAGATTGAATATTTTTTTTGGGAATATCCCATAAATGAGGTGCTTAAAATCCTTGATGACTTTGGAAAACCCTAACCATTGATTAAAAATTTCCTATGGCTTACCAATTCTTATGTAATAAACTGACTTTTTTGACCAATTATACTAACTTTTTAGATGGTATTTAGTTTTTTTGCGAATATCCCACAAATGGGTGGCTAAGATCCCACAGACTATGTGGAATGCCTATTTCCGCTATGTGAATTTTTGGCAAAAACCTGAAACGCAGTTTCCTTGCAGTTACATATTTTGGTCATTCCAGGTACTAAGTTTAATCAGAATCGTTAGAGCTGTTGTCAATTAAATTGGAAAAGAACAAAATTGTCGTTCTAGATGAGCTTAAACAAAAATGTTCGCTATACGAAATCACATTAAAAGGCTTTACACCGCCAAATTTGAAATAAGTCTACCAAACCAGTTAAGGCTCTAGCCTAAGTGGATGCACGGACTGTGTGGCGACGAATTTTTTCAGACTTCTATCGGGTTTTTCAATAAGAGCGCTACAAAATTTTTTTTAAATAAAACAAAAACGGTTTTTGATATCAATGAAATTCTTTGTTCCTGTGAAAGTAAGTTTGATGTCATTATGTATGAAACTCGATTTCTTTTGGCTTGTTGGCATAGACCATAGACTTGACGTAGTCCCACAGGAAATAGTCTAACGGCGTCAAATCGCACGACCGAGGCAGCCAAGCGACTGGAACATTTCGTGAGATAACACGTTCTCCAAACTTGGTTTCCCATAACTTGATTATGACATTCGCTGTGTGACTTGTGGCGCCGTCCTGTTGGAACCACATGTCCTCCAAGTCCATATCATCCAATTGGGGCCAAAAATATTCGGTTATCATTGAACGGTAGCGATCCCCATTCACAGTAACGTGCCGGTCTTGATCATCACGGAAGAAGTACGGCCCAATGACGCCACCGGCCCATAAACCACACGAAACCGTTATTTTTTTCGGGATGCAATGATGACTCATGGAGTACGTGTGGATATTGCTGCCTGACCAATACCGCATATTTTGTTTATTGACGAAGCCATTCAGCCAGAAATGAGCCTCATCGCTGGAGATGATTTTTCGATGAAAATCCGAATCATTTTCAAGTTGTTGCTCAGCCCAATTCAAGAACATACGACGCTTTTGGTGGTCAAGCGGCTTCAGTTCTTGCGTCAATTAAATCTTGTGAGGATGTAGGCCAAGATCTTTTCGCAAAATTCGCCACAACGAAGTCACAGAGATGCCCAACGCTTGAGAACAACGTGTGAGAGACACATTTGGGCTTTCTGCAACTGAAGCCTCAGCGGCAGCAATATTCTCGACACTACGGGCACTTCTATGTCTCACTGGCATGGGAACATTTTGTACTGTGCCTGTGGATTCAAATTTTTCCACTAGACGCTCAGTTGTTGATCTTCTAGGACGATTATGACGACCATTAATTGGACGTAGCGCTCTTAACGTTGAGGCCACTGACTCCGAATTTTGGTATTAAATTTTAATAATTTCGACTCGTTGTTGGATCGTATATCTTTGTATCATGAAATGGAAAACCTTACTGAAGAGAAATGTCAAAAGAGCGGCAAGAAATATGGCATCGTTTGCTGTCCCTGTTGCTCTACTTTTGTAGCGTCCCTGTTGAAAAACCCTTCTGATCATTCATAGTGTAAATTTTTATTATAATATTTAGGAATATTTTTTAGGTCAATTTACCAAGAAAACGAGGGGATAAACGGAACTGTGGCACCCACTCTTGTTCTCTTTCTCTCTCACACTCTCACGAAGTACTGCTCGAATGCTATACTTATGGTCATAGCTTTTTTCGCCTAATGCATCGTCATCATCATTCATATTCACAACATTCAATAAATTTTCAAACCATTTTTTTTGTCATCATTTAAGTTCCCTGACAAATATTTTCCAGCTCCGTCTCTTTCACTTACACACCTCGGGCCGCTACGCCACGCCCTCCGCACCGCCGCAGCCTGCCTTCGATGAACATTGCACAAGCACATGTCATTATTCTGAAATCCAAATAAATGTTCCCTTCTATTAAAGTTTGAAGGAGCCATCTTGGTGCACCAAAAGTTCAGTACACTCCTGTTCTTGTTCTATATCTCTCCTTGTTTAATCTGTCGGTGATGATATGAAGCCCTTTAAATGAAAGGTTATTTGTTTGGCACTGCCATGCTGTATAGGTATCTATAAAAGTTTTGCAAATTTTCCCAGTCCTTACCTGCCTTGAGAACATGATACAATGCACGACAAAAAGTTTTCATACAAATCAAATAGAGAATCTTCGTATATATTCTCTAAAACCAGTAATGTTTCTCGAAAGCGACTAGTTTTCAACCCTTTTGGAAGTTAGAAGAATGTTTGAAAATGTTCAATATTGTAACTGTCTGTGGTACGAGTACCTATAGGTATAGTTCTCTTAAAGACAATAGCCGCATGAATTTGCAAATCAACCAATTGAGTGTTAAAAGTTTTATATACTACTTGTAGCTTGCAGCAATGAAACTTTTGATGAATGTCGCTACTACTGCTATACCACAGGAAGGTATATATACAAATAATGTTTCCTTAGAAATATGGGTTAGTGCCCTTTTTTCCGTATGAGTATTAGAAACTGTATCCTGATGGATGTTAAAGGGAAGATGCTGGAAGAATTCAGGAATTTGAATGCATAAAATTGTGTTCCTGAAGCTGTATTGTTACAAGTTTAAATAAAACTTTACTTTAAGGGTTTTTTTTTGTCATAATGTCTGAGAAAAGTCCTGATTGGTTAGTTAAATCGGGATTAACTGAACACATGATTTTGATGTTTTACCCACCGAGTTTTTTTTTTAGTTATTCCATATGTATTCTCCCTTGAAAAACTGTTTCCTCAGGTTTTAATCTGTATATACGAGAATATAAGTAAAAGCAAAATAACTTTATTTTGCTACTTTTATTCCCATAGTTGTTAGTAAAAATTGCTTTTATAAAAGCTTGCACAAAATGCAAAAAAAATATGCATGACTTGATCGCACGAACTTGCTCTTGTGGTTAAATACTGTATGTAGCCCAACCTTGAAGATGCATGATGTTTATATTTAAATATTAAAAGAGTCAAAAGCACTAAAAAATTTAATTTTCGTTTGATTTTTTTTTTTTGTTTATAAAATAATGTTTTTAAAAAATTTTAAATGCATTATTGTTAAAATTATTGAGAAGCATCAGATTGCAAAATTATAACAAAATTGATCTAACCATGGACAAAATATACGCAAATAACCCAAAAATAATACCATTTTTTCAAAATACGTTGAGTACCTTATTCGGTAATGTGATTTTTTTGAGAAAAATCTGAAATGCAGTTTTCTGAAAATTGACTTGGTTATTACAGGTACGAAGTTTAATCAAAATCGCTTAAGCTGTTTTCGAGAAAATTTGAAGAAACCAAAATATTTGTATGGCAGCTACCTGTTCTAGATGAGGTAAAACAAAAATATGAATTTTCCCCCAGGGAAATCACATAAAAATGCTCTGTACCAAATTTCACGCAAATCAGTCCACCAGTTTAGGCTCTAGCTCAAATTACAGTGGACGCACCGACGCACAGACGCACAGACCGACAGACGGCATGACGAAACCCTCTTTTTCGGAGTTTTCGATTATCGTAGTGTTAGTTTTGATTATAACCCTATAGAGCAGGTAAAAAGCACATTTGCCAACATATCATTTTCAAAAATTAAATAAAAACAATTATTTCGAATTTGAACCTTTTTCGTTTTGCGTTATTTCATCACCGTCTGAGCTCTGGACCCGCATGTTCTGTAACTTTCGCATCGATAAAATCAGTCGATAAACGATGAAAAATGGAACAAAACTCACTTTATCGCATTATCGGGTTTCTATAACTTTGACAGTCGATAACTTTATCAACCGGAACATGCAGAATAGAAATCCTGGAAAAATGCGATAAAATGCGTTTCTGTATCTTTTAGAATCGTTAATTTTTTTCATTTTCAACTTCAAAATGTATCACCTACCCAAATGCAGGCGATAATAATTAGATGAAACATTTAAATTATTGCAAACGACAAGAGAAAACAAACTTAAAAAAGAAAACAAAATAAATATTGTTCATAATGAATGACTAAGAACAAGAAGGTGAATAAAATTCAATGTTCAGTTATGTTTTTTAATTTTTATTAGTCAATTTTAATTTTCAGAGTAGAAGAGCCCAAAAAGTTAATTAGTAAAATATTTGTCCGCAAACAAGGAATTCACAACTGGCAAACGATGAAGTCCCTGAGGAAAATATGTACGCATTTCCTGCGCCAAATACTGAATTGCATTTCGGGATCGAATGAGTCGGAATACCTCCTGTAATCGTTCCTCAGGCATTTCTAATAGATTCATTGTATCTCGAAAGCTACGGCCGGCCGGCGGCGGCGCTGGCTGAGCGCAACGTTCAATATACGCATTTTATTCCGGCCTTGGTTAGCTTCCTGAAATAGAGTAGCGTAAAATGTACAATATCAAGCACTTCACTCTCTAAACTTTTTTTAATAAAAAATATATGTACATACATAGCAAAATTAAAAGATAGTCAAATTCGATTTCAATTTTCACTTTTGTTTTTTTCTTAAACGATCAGATAACAGCATTGAATTTTTCAATCAAAAATAAACACTCGGTTAATTATTCTATAGAATAATAGCAGATGATGTCAAATTCAAAAAAAATATTCAAATCAAAACGTCACTTTTACTCGTATTTCGTGTTTGTTTTATTGTTTTATACCAAATACCATTGGTATTTGAATTATATTTTAAAAAAAAGTGCATTTTTAAACATTTGTAATGGAAAAATATAAGAAATATTAAAAATAATAGTTATGTGGGTTTCGTAATGCATTCCGTCGGTCTGTTCGTCCGTGCTCCCATTGTAATTTGAGCTAGAGCCTAAACGGATAGGTATACCGATTTGCTTCAAATTTGGTATAGCGCATTTGGCCCACCTAAGAAGCTCGAAAGGCTTTTAAACAATCATGTACAGGTTGATCAGAGATACTAAATGTGTTTCCTAAAAGCCTTATAGAAACAAACAATAATCAGTATAACAAATTTGGCAGGTTATTACTTTTCTAGGCAAACAATTAACAAGTCTTTGCTGCAGGCTACGGTTTGTGTCACGAAGCACTGGGAAAGTTTAAAATGGCTTGCCGGTATGAGCTTCTATTTGTTACAGATCGAGATCTTTCAGAATACTTATAAGACCTCATACAAGCCTATTAGAAGCACAATATACATAAAATGAAAAATAAATTAAGTTCATTTATATTAATTTTTATTTCTTCTTTTTCTTCAATTTTGTTCAACCAAGCTGAGATTAACTTCTGAAATTGAATGTATAATTATTATTAATAATAGAAAAACATTTTACTTACTGATGATTTTTTTGGCTTTTGAACCAAGGATATGCTGGTTAAGAGTCAGGTGTCTTATACATCACGCCAATCTGCTATATGCCAACTGAGTACCAAATTGGAACCAGTTGAAACAATAAATAGCTTCCCAAGAACTTCGTTTAGGCTTCCTAGATAAGATTAACTACATAGTTCAAAAATACGGTGACCATCGGCCTTTTATTTGCAAGTGATTGTATTTTTGTAAGTTTTGTAAAATCACCCATTCTTTTACATTATTCGATGAATAAGTTGCAGCGATCATACTGCGGGTCCGGGAATCAGACTAACTTTGGTCATATTTAATATTACCGAATTCATACATCAGATGACTTTTGTATTTATGGTTAAGCTTATCATCTGCTGTTGGCTTTTCTTTGTTTGTATATAAGAATAAAATGTTATTTAAGTGCAAATCAGTGTGATTTGGAATGAAAATACATACATGAACCGAATAGTTGCTATAAAATTCAAATTTACTTTTTTCTTTAGTCAACTGTTTTGACTTTTGAAAAATAATGTAGCAATCCGGTTTGGTCGTTCACAAACATATCGCATACTAAAGTATCTCAGACTACCTGACTGTAAACCGAACTTGATAATTCACACACAATTGAGTCTGTACGAAAAGAGTAGAAACCTTACTTGCTAATCTGGTGCAATTATCTATCGATTTTGCTCGCCTAAACTGCAGAACGGAAAACACAACGATAATTTCCGTTTATGATTTCATTATTCCTATAGTACGCTGCTGATGAGACACGAAATTTTTCTCCCGTTCTCAACAAATCAGTTTACGATTTATTTAGGTGGCAATGATTTCTATCGATAAACCAGAAAACATTATGTGGTGACCGCATTCATGAATTCTAAATTTCATTGGCTTTTAAGTTCTAACATATGCGAAGTATTTACTTTTCATGCAAAGCCTTAGTTTGTATTGAAAAGCAAACGCTTTTTACAGCAATAATGAGCTTGCCATGAAAAACAAAAGCCTATAGGCAGTTAATCTATAGCTTACCATGGAAAGCCAAATTCGAACATATTTCACCAAAACTGACCACACGAAGCTACAATTTGCGATACACACACAATAAAAACAACATTAGTTGACATAACTTCCCTGAGACAAACTTATCGAAATAAATGCATTTCGCGCATTTAGGCGTGACAGTTCAAAAATTATGCTTGTGTCGGGCTTGTGCTCATTAAACTTATACAAACAAATTTGCTGTTTTAACTTTGCTGAGATAAACTTATTGAAGTAAATGTTTCTCGTGCATGTGCTTGAAATTATGCTTCTATGAGGTTTTCTTACACAAAACTTTTCGAATCTGTGGGTTTTCGGATTTAATTCCAAACAATTAATAGCTTCTTTAAAGCTTTTGTTAGCAGGCTTCACATAAAATCTTGGACAGAGCTTTTTAATCGAAGCTTTTACTTATCTTTTATTTCCTGTGCTTCTATATACGAATTTCATTAGGCCTTATCGAAAAATTAACGAAACTGTTCACATTATGCTTGCATTAAATTTTAAATTCCACTTCTAATAGGTTTAAAAGAAGCTGTGTACGAAACCATAGCTTCGAAAAAGCACAACTTCGATACAAAAACTGAATACAAGCCCTATAGAAATAATAACTTCAAGAAATTGAAAAATTGGACCTTATAGAGGAAAAATTGTTAGTTGGGTGGTCTTATTTTTGGGTTATTCAAGTAGGTATATCTTTTTGATAGTTCGACCGATTTTGTTTTTGCAATCTGGTGCTTTTCCGTGGTTTAAATAATATTGCATTTAAAAAATTTAAAAAATATTGTTTTAATAACAAAAAATCAAATTTTTAGTGGGTAATTTTGACTCTTTTTCTCGTTAAATATATACATGTTGCATCTTCAATATGTGGTTACACAAAGTGGTTAACAACAAGAGCAAGTTCTTGCGATCAAGTCGTGCATATTTTTTAACCTAAATCTTTTTCGGAAATCCACGTATGTATTTCCATTCCGAAAATTGATCTATTTCTAATGACCTTTTTTTCTTGAATTATGATTCGAATAGACCATTTGCATTTTCTTCTTCATAATAACATCGTCGATAGCTTCAAAGCAGTCCATTTTCATATAATATTCAAAACAATATGAATTAGTTTTTTTTTTGACATTTGATTTATTTATTCCTAAGAATTACTCCTTATCCCGCTCTAAAATGAGCAGATAACTTTATTCCACTGGTAAAAGATTTATTCCTAGGAATTAGTTTTATCTGATTATTGAAAAACTGATGGCTTAACTGGCTATTGAAAAATTGGCCCTAAAAAACTTATCGCCTTCCAATGGATTTTAAAATGAAAATAAATCGAAATTTCAACTTATCGCATCGAGATAAACCCAATTTTTTAAAGTTTTTAACTTAACTCGCATAAAATTAAAATTAAAATATAGCAATAAATTCCTCAAATTATTTTCTCTTCCTTATCGAAGTCCCCCCCATTACCTATTGATTTTACTAAGAATTTTAATGAAAACACAAACCCAGTCGACCATTATTGCTCATTACAAAACCATTTGCACCAATATAAATAATTAATTCAGCACATTAGATACCCGTTCATCCTTTGCCAACTTAAATATACATATATATTATCTTAATTATATTATATAGAACTAGGCCCAAGCAACATGCTGGCAAATATAAAAATTAATGGAACATTTTATGAATCCCTCATAAGTGTTTACAATAAAAGAAAACAAAAATAGAGAAATAACCAATTCTAGGAAACAAAAATAGTTGGCTTACCTATGTATGTGTTTGTTTAGGGTTTTAACTTGGGATAAAGGGCAACTTATGCATTTGCAAATAAAGTAATAGAATTTGAGAATTTAATAGAATTTTAAATATATCACATAGAAGATGGTAAAAAAGAATTCCACAAGTCGGTGTGTAGTGTACCTCGCTATAAGAGCCTATAACTTGGTATTCTAGTGCTTTTTCTTTTGGCTGAGGTAAGATCTTCTAAGTCCAGGTGATTTCTGAGGAAAGCAAGTAAATTCAAAGGTTAATATGGTTATTAACCTTTGAATTTACTTGCTCTATAGTGAGGTACACTATACACACCGACTGAATTGCGATCTCTGATCAGAGAAAAACATCAGTCAAGCATTTAACAAGTGTCTTGTACAATTTACGAGTTGCACTTGACCATATTAAGTTGCAGAAAACTTATAATTTAACACGATTTAAATAATATTATATTCAAGGTTAAATGCACAGTATGGCTTTCGTAGCAATAGGTTCACTGGTGATCTGATGGTATATCTCACCGAACAGTGGAACAAATTTGTACATCGTTTTGGCAAAAGTGAGATTGTTGCACTTGATATTTCAAAAGCGTTTGATAGAGTTTGGCATCAAGCTCTCTTATCGAAAATACGTGCATTTGGTATCGATTAATCTCTTCTTCGTTGGATTAGAAATTACATTTCGGACCACTCAATACAAGTCGTATTGGATGGTTTTAAGTTTGATATTCATAACATGAATGCTGGTGTGCCCCAGGGATCCGTTTTGTCTCCGACTCTCTTTCTCATTTTCATCAATGATCTTTTGTCTGAAACTTCTAATCCATTAAATTGTTTTGCTGACATCAACTATCAACAGTACCCTCAGCTTTTCATATTCGTTTCTAGATTCACATCCTTGTCTTTCGGATGTGGAACTAGAGCGGCATCGTATGATAAGCTCATTAAATTCTGATAGCATTGTCCAATGGGGAATCAAAAACCGCGTAGAATTTAATGCTTCAAAAACTCAATGCTGTCTCCTGTCGTCAAAGCGAAGCCCACCCTCCATGACACTATCCATGAGCGGTACTTCTATTGAAGAAACTAAACAGCTTTCAGTTCTGGGAATGTACATCACAGACCACCTTTTGTGGAATGACCACATATTTAACGTTGCCAAAAACGCTGCTAAATGTTTATGTTTTCTTCGGCGATGCAAGAAATTTTTCTATTTTTCTAATCTGGCTATAATCTAAAAAGACTTTATCCGTCCTAAGCTTGAGTATAACTCCCACATCTGGGCAGGTGCTCCTATAACTCACTTGAATCTCTTGGACAGAATTAAAAATAGAGCTTTTAAAATGATAGGTGATAATAATATAACAGATACAGTTACTACTCTGGAACACCGCCGCAGTGTTTCATGTCTTTCTTTATTCTATCGCTATTTTTACAAACAGTGTTCTAGCGAAATAGCCAGTTGCATTCCTCCCCTAAAACAATTCCACCGTAATACTCGCGCTTCTAGGAATGCACATCAGTTTACCCTTGAGCCCAATTCCGGACGTACAGTCAAAGTACAGAGATTCTTTCTTTAGCCGCACAACTCGAATGTGGAATGCTTTGCCTAGCTCTATTTTTCCCTCCCATTGTAATATCCAGAAATTCAAAACCAATGTGCATCGGTATCTCCTATTAAACCCTTCCCTATTTTGCTAACGCTGGCACTATGTTTATCATTATAAGGGTAGTCATAACCCCTTGAGTGCGCGCATACAAAAAAAAAAAAAAAAACCTGTTGACTTAACGTTTCATATAGTAAATTTTACAATTGTGTACCTGATGAACTTAACAAGGTTTTTAGTTAATTTAGTGCTGTGACTGTTCATTTAAAAATTAAATCATGTTAATATTCTAAAACTGAGTGTATGAATCTAAGTAAGTAAGTGTGTAAATCAAATGAAACATCAAAGTTATTACGGGAGACGATTTTCATGTAATTTTAGCTACCTTCCAAAAAAAATCGATAACACTTTAGTTTGTTGTCCATGACTATTTAATACTAACGCGTTTTTGAATAATGCTCTTCTTGTCTATTTTAAAAATAGTAAATATAAACAAAGGTTCCTGCTGGTTGTTATAGAAAATGAGAAAATAATTAAATTTAAATTAAAGCCCTCTATAACGTAGTTTTCATACAAAAATCTCTCGAAAATTTAGCCAAGCTAAAAATATTTTAGCTGAGTGGTACGCAGATCCAGCTAAAAATTCAAATTGTTGTATTTTTGTTGCTTACTGTACAGCACTATCTGTCAAAATTTATATAATTCAATAATCTACATAATTCTATGTAATTCTTAAATTTTCAGCGTGAACTTTGCTTTGTGAATATAAAAATCGAAATAATAAATATTTGGAATCAAACGATTTACATATATCAGCCAAAGAACAAAATACATTTTATTTGATTAAATCGGCACAATAAATTTGAGCTGACAATAGCCAAATACCGTACAATGAAAAATTGTCTGTTGACACGCGGGGCAGATTTTAACCCATAGTCAAATTATCTGACGATGACGTTTCTGACAATATTTTCAGGGTGAAAATTGACAGTTCAAATAGTTGGCAGATACATATTTGCAAATGAAAAATTATGCCAGACATTGTCAGACAAATTAGAAGTTCAAAGTCGTGGTCAGTGCAGATATGTGCTTGTGAAAATAATTAAAAAAAAATAAATAAAAATTGAAAATATTGCAATTGCAACTATTTAACGGCCTACGCGTGGGAAGACAGCGAGGAGGAGGAATTTCCACAAAAAAAACGAAGTGTTTGGACGAAGGATTGGGTGGGTCTTCGACAGGGGGAGGGATTCTATTCGAAATTGCGACCTGAGGATCCGGATTTGTATAGCAATTTACTGCAAATGGACTCCAATAGCTTTTGTGAGTTCACACCTTCCAAAGTAAGTCACAAACATACACGTGAGACTTTCAGCTGGTGAGTGGCGAAGTGCTCGAAAATATACAAAAATTTAAAACAATTTCGATTTACGTCCGCGCAAATGTCTTAAACAGCGATACCTGACAATTTCAAAATGTCCTAATCATCTGACAATTTTTTTTTTGGAGGGGATTGAAAAGGAGATACCGATGCACATTCGTTTTAAATGTCTGAAGATCATAATGGGAGGGGAAAACCGGGCTGGCTAGAGCATTCCACATTCGTGTAGTGCGACTAAGGAAAGAATCTCTGTACTTAACAATACGTCCGAAGTTGGGCTCAAGGGTAAACTGATGAGCATTTTTAGAAGCGCGAGTATTACGGTTGAATTGTTTAAGGGGAGGAATGCAACTGGCTATTTCACAAGAACACTGTTTATAGAAATAGCGGTAAAATAATGATAGACAGACGATTGTCACATACCTATGACAATTTCATTGTCAGGACGTCGCTTCGGCTGGCAATGGCTGAAAATTACTTTTCTGGCAATATTGTCACACAAAATTGTAAGTGCACATTCTTTGTCTGACAGATCTGACAATATTGTAAGATCTGCATACATTTTCCATTATTTCATGAGGAACAGATTTGCCACAAGAGCAAAAACGTTCAACCTCGTCGTTTACTTAAGATTTTTGTATTGTATGGATTAATTCCGCCAGCGCAATGAAATTATCCAACTTAATGGTTTGATATGAATAGAATAAACGTTTCAGCCAAGTGCAGAATCGGCAACACTTACATAATGACATTCACGATTGCTGAATGCTGATGTCTTAAAAGTAACGACAATATTGTCTTCTCATACCTAGAGAAGAGACAAGAGGTAGAGACAAGGCGAACCCTTTAAACAAAACACCTTTCCTACATACACAATTTTTTTGTTATGTTTTTTAGTTGTTTTAGACGTTCTTTGCTTGGTTTTTGGTCTGTTAAGGTTTAAACATAAAAATATCATTTTATTGGACGGAAATTGATTATGTGGAAGGACACTTTCCGGAGGGGTTAGCGCGATGGTGCGATAACGCTTTCCATCGACGAGTTAGGTATGGAAGACAATGTTGAGCGACGATTGTGATGCTTTTCACTTTAATACCTTATTCCCAAGCTGATGATGTGTTTTGTTATTTTTTATTTTTTTATTTTGTTATTTCTGCACAATCTGCAGTTCCTTTCGCTTGATTGTTTGCTTTCTTTGGGAAAAAAAAGTACAAAATTGTTATCCAAAAATTGTTTCCATCAGGACAAATGGACCATGGATGTGAAAATCCATACTGCACAGGGAATTTCTTTTTTAAAGTTCCAAACTTGGGGACAGGGTTTTCATAAGGATTGAACAAAAAAATAAAAATAAAATGAAAGTGAAAATGAAAATGAAAATGAAAACCAATTCACTTAATTTGTGCTATTGTTTTTGGTGGCCGATGAAATTTTATGATTAAATATTAAAACAAAATTTTACTTGGCTGGAATAGTGTTGTTCTTCAGGTGCTTTTTTTGTAAAACGAGTGTTAACCAATATTTTCAGTTAACAAGTCGAATAACTTATTAGTTCATGAGGTAAGATATATTAATGCTAGATCCAAGATAAACAAAATGTACTTTGGTTGCTTAGCAAATTCAACAGCAAAATGGGTTATTCGCTGGGTTTCAGGATCTTAGCATCCTATATGTGGGATATTCGCAAAGAAAGTATGATATCTTAATGATCAGTAATTGGTCAAGAGACTCAACTAGTTTCAGAAACTGATCAGCCATAGAACATTTTTAATCAATGGTTAAAGTTTTATTCAGTTGTGGGATATTCGCAGCTATAGTATACCGTCTGAAAGTCTTAGTAATCTCATAAAAGGAAAATTAGTTTCAGTGATTGGTCAGCCATAGGTTTTTTTTAAATGATTTCTTAAAGATTTTCAAGCTCACAATCTATACGACCCTGAAAAAAACTTTAAAAAATCGCAAAAAAAATAACCTATGGTTGACCAATTTCTGAAGCATTGTTGACCTTTTTAGAGATCACTAAGACCTTGAAGATAGTTCACTTTTTTTGCAAACATCCCACATCTGAACTAGACAAAATCTCTACCACCTTCGAACATGAGATGCTACAAATCTCTATGACTTTGAAAAAATCTCTCAAGAAATCATTAAAAAGGTATTGCTGACCGATTTCTGAAACTAAACTAGTAGAACTCTTTTTTAACGAATTATTAACCAATTTCTGATTTCTCATTTTTTTGCGAATATCCCATCGGCATAGGTATAGAGTGTTTAGAATCATAGAATCAGAAGCCCATCTCTGGGTCATGTTTTGACCATTATTTAACTTACATTGTTCAAAGTTTAAACTGTAGAAATCACCGAGATAGATCTAAAAATGTAGGGTTTCCTAATTTAAAATGGTGTATGGTCTTGGCAACCCTACTTGAAACACACTCTTTTTCGACCATGACTTAGCTCATGAGGTTAAAGGTTGAAATTGGTGCTGTCCTCAAATGAAAGGTAAAATTCTATAATAAAAACTAAAATGCATAGGGTTGCCACTTTTTAAATGGCCTTATGCACTACTAGACCCCATAGTTGAACAAAACAAGTCGGAAAATATGATTTTTATTAGTAGATTTAACTTATCATTTTGGACAAGTTTGAGGGTTTAACAAAAAAAAGTATGCTGAGGGCGGAAACTCGGCAACTCTTTTTTAATGCCAAAATATGTACCCACAAAATAAACTACTTTTTTAGCAAAAGCGCATTAGATTTCATCAGGTTCAAACTTAAAAACTACACTTACTTCTTGCCTAGTATTTATTCTTTCTGTCTGCTCTTAACTTCCTGGAGCATATGGGTGGCAACCCTAATGGGTGGCATATGGGTGGCAACCCCTGATCGGATCGTCACTTTTAAAGATCTTGGACTTCGGGCAAATCACTAAGAGAATGAGAAGCTACTCCTGCAAAGAAATTATTGTTTTGATGTTGATTGTTCATTTACAAGATGAAATTATTGCTTATGCAGGTAAACTGGCTGAGATTCTGGAAGTTATTGCTGAAATAGTGCCCCAAACAGTCGCACGACTTATACTCAATTTCTGTCAATTCAAAAAACTTAAAATCCCCCGATATTTGTTCAAACATTTCTAACCCTTTTCCAGAATTTCCTTATGCCTCTTTCATTTTGTTATCTCCTTGAATATGCCTCTATACATTAATCAAAGATGCATGTTCAATAAATTTCGTCCCTCTTCCTCACTCTTAAATTTTCTTTAATCTCTGAAATTTCAATATGTCACGTCTCCCAACTTAGATTAGCTAATTATAATATTATCTAACCAACCTCAGGTTGTGCTGTTCCTGTCGGTATTGTGTCACTTTCGTTTTGATAAATTAATTATGGTTTCTTGTTTTAAATACCATATTCTCTAATCACTTATGCCAAAGTTATAAATATGCCACTCAAACCAGCCAACAAAAACAACTGTGTTCGGTGCGGTATGTTAGATACTCTTGTTAAATCAACACAAAATTTGTTACCCTCAGCATCAGTCAGCATCAGCACACTCCACAGCCTCACATTTTCAAATTAATTTATTAAAACATAATTTGCAAAGATTCGCTCTAGGATCTGTCAAAATTGTGGAATGAGCTGAGCGGTGTTAAAAAGGTCCTTCTTCCATATTTTATTAGCCACCCCCCTTGGAGTATAGGTATAGGTATTCTTTTAATGTATATTGTGTTTGTGTAGAGGGGCCCCGGGAGACATTTTTATTGTAATCGATAGGGGCTTTGTGTTAACCTTGGAACTGGCGTGAGTTTATCCTTATCATTTATCAATAAATTTAATGAATGCGCGCTGAGGGAAAATAAATAAATACACACAGCAAAAATATCTACAAAGTAAAAAAATTTCTCAGCAAAAATAAAATAAGGCCTGATGATGGGTGAGGCAAATAAATTTTGTAGCTAATAAAATTCTCGGAAATAAAAAAACAATGACTATGGCTATCTAGATGTAAGAGGGTTTAAGGATAAAGTTCAAGAGAATATTTTATTATTTTTTTTTTTTGTTTCTTTAGAGGGACATGGAGGCAGTGAATTATTTTTTTGTATTGAACTGTTACCAACATCTTAGAAGGAAGTATTAAAGCCCTGGGTTTAAAACTCAGCTTCCTTATTTTTTCGAAGAAAAAACTAATGTGAGATTTTAGGAAATGCCTTACCAAAGCCCTTAAAGTCTTAAGTCTTTTTGATGTGTGATGATGTGATATTGAAAATTTTAAGTATAGAACGTATTAGATTAATTTAGATCAATAGTCCGTTTTTATCTTTCTTATTTTAATCCTAAATTTCATAACAGTAGGATCCGGAGGCTTGAGATGAAAACCACCAGGAGCATATCAGAGTATAGGCTCCTGGAGGCCTTCAAAATTTGTCAGTACAGGGCTTATGGGGAAGCTTTTTTCAAAGCAGTGTTGCCGATATGTATACAATCAAGAAGCCAAACCAGAAATATTGCCAGGTTGCCACTCAAAAAATTATTAAGCTCCTGACTGACATACATTCCATCACTACCAGGTGGCTACGCAGCCTAGAGAATGAGAGGGTGACAGAGAGCTCACTGAATGATAGATCTACTCTCCCTCGCCCTGTGTTTTGAAAATTAAACTTATGAAAACAGTGCCATCATATCAAATGAAAGCAAATCATAATAACGTTCGTTGTGGGTTTTGTCACAGAGCTTAGGGTTTGGTTGCTTTTTTAAGCTTTTGAGGACCAATTTATCTATTTGAGTAAGTGTCGATTATTAGGTTGGTTTTTCTTATTTTTATTTGTTTGTATTTCTAGAGAAACCCAGTTTGTAATTCTAGAGAAAATCACTTCTCGTCATAGAAGAGACGTTTATGTTTTGGAGGTTTTGAAACATTTGAGTCAATTTATCGGATTGACTGTTTGTGGTTATAAAGGGTCCGCCAAATAACTTCTTTTTTTTTTGTTGAAAATGGCGCAAAACATCGAGTGTAGCTTCGGCTGTGTGGCCCGTAGCGCCGTCCTGTTGAAACCGAATGTTGCCAAGATCCTCCTCTTCAATTTTTGTGAACAAAAATTCGTTCAACGTGGCCCGATAACTATCGTCATTGACTATGTAACGGCCATTCTTGCTCATTTTCGAAAAATGGCCCAATTATGCCTCTGGACCAAAATCCGCACCAAACAGTGACTCGTTTTGGGTGTATCGGCTTTTCAATGTATGCGTGCGGGCTTTCTGTGCCCCAAATGCGACAATTTTGCTTGTTTACTACCCGCCAAGATCAAAATGAGCTTCATCTGAAAAGATGATTTTTTTGGCAAAATCGGCATCTTCTCTAAGTCGATCGCAGGCCCACTTAGCGAAGCGTATACACAACCATATTCGTTCAGCGGAAGGATAAAACTAATTATCTGTCAAATCAGACGTGAGCTAAGTGTTACCATTCACGAAATAAGCACGAGTTGAAAAAAAAACGTTAGATGGCGGACCCTTTGTTATTATTTTGTTGTATTTGATAAACAGTGTAAATTACACATAAATGTTATTTTTTTCTTTGTTTTCTCAACTAAATTTTGGTCTGTCAAAATGGTAACCACATATTCTTTACATACATTGCTCGACAATTTTCGAGAATTAATTATGCAAACAATGAAGAGGGACAAGATTACGCAAGCAACTAGAATGAGAGGTAGACGCCCTATCTTCCTTGAACTGAAAATTTTTGTTGAACGGAGTATAGTACGAGTACCTGCTGAATAGTGCCATACGAGGGACGTAGTACCTGCTGTGTGGTGCGACCAGATCCCTAGCAGCTGCTGATCTCCTAGAGCGAAAGTTTGATGTGCGGAGGTTGTAGTACCAGCTGATACCAGAGGGAAATCCTGCTGTGTCTAGTACAACCAGGGGCCAAATATCTGCTGTGTAGTGCGACCAGAGGCATTTTACCTATGCTGATCTACAGCAGAGCAAAAGCTTTTTTTGAGTAGGGCCACCAAAATACCTGCCGAATAGGGCCTCCAGGGCGCAGTACCTGCTAACATTTATCAGAGCGAAAGCCTGATGTGTGAAGTAAGAGCAGTCGCATAATATTTATATAACGGGTGATTTTTTGGCTGGTTTGGTTTTGGCAACACTGGTTTTGACAGCTGACGTGTGTTTAGTACCTTGTGTCACTGTCAAACAGCTTCAGTTTGGTTTGCAATTTAACCATGGATCGTCTTACAAATGAACAACGCTTGCAAATCATTGAATTTTATTATCAAAATTCGTGCTCGGTTCGAAATGTTCATCGCGCGCTGCTTGTGTTCAGCGATGAGGCTCATTTTTGGTTGAATGGGTACGTAAATAAGCAAAATTGCCGCATTTGGAGTGAAGATCAGCCAGAAGCATTGCAACAGCTACCAATGCATCCCGAAAAAGCCACTGTTTGGTGCGGTTTATGGGCCAGCGGCATTATTGGGCCATATTTCTTCAAAGATGATGCGAATCGCTACCGAGCGATGATAACAAACTTTTTTTTGCCCGAAATGGAAGTTCTTGACTTGCATGATATGTGGTTTCAACAAGACGGTGCCACATGCCACACAGCACGCGAAACAATGGCGCAATTGCAAGGCGAGTTTGGTGAACAGTTAATTTCACGTTTCGGTCCGATCAATTGGCCGCCTAGATCGTGCGATTTGACACCATTAGATTATTTTTTGTGGGGGTATGTCAAGGCTAATGTCTATAGGGACAAGCCCGCTTCGATTGACGCACTGGAAGCCAACATCCATGCATTCATTCGTGAGAAACCGGCCGATATGTGTGAAAGAGTATGCCAAAATTGGACTCAGCGGATGGGCTACCTGAGACGCAGCCGCGGTCAACATTTGCATGAAATTATCTTTAAACATTAAATTGCAAGGTTCAAACTATCGATTCAAATAAATATTTCATTAATTTTTTCGAATTTTTTGTGTTTTTTTTAAAAAAAAAGTTCTAAGCCTCTTAAAAAATCACCCATTAGTATATGCTGAACTACCAGAGTGAAAGAGCCTTTTGTGCGGCTTATCTACAAGAGCAAAAGCCCTTAAAGGGAACAAGGCAACCCGATACCAGAACCAAAATCCAAAGACGTGAGTAGCCAGAAACGAGATTTCCGATGCCAGGCTCTAAACGCAGGTCTTCAGAAACATGATATCCGTTACCAGAGTTACAGTAGGCCAGCACTAGTCAATTATTCGATTACGAGGAAGGAAAATACCAATTATCAGACCAAAGACCATCCGTAAATTAATGTTTTAAAAACAAAGATTTTGCAATAAAATTGCAAAGACCACCTTTTCCTCTGATGTTTCGTGTTTTCATCAGGATGACATTGGTGTGATAAGTTTCCACCGAATCCATATTGATTTGTATTGTTTTCTGTCAGTTTGATAACACCAGCATTTTTTTTGTTTTTGTAACCTCTATAGTTACCTTTATGGTGCAGAGAGAAAATCCTAAAAAGGGTGTTTTTTTTAGACGTGTAGTTTTCAATCTGGCTATTCTTTTTCGGAGTTAGTCTTTTTGACAGCTGTCACTTGATTTACGCTAAGTTTGGTCTGCCATTTTATAATATAATCCAAAATAATGGTTCGGTTCGCGCGAAGCATCGCGCACTGCGTCCAATATTCGGTCGCCATAATCGCAATATTGGATAAATTTGAGCAACCATGGATCGGTTTCGCACCACGTTTACTCTGGTGGATAACGCGCATCCTCAGAAACGCCGTACAGTGCGCACCGACGACGCTATTGCTGCTGTGGAACAGAATATCGAAGAAGACCCGAATGAGTCCATCCCCAAGCAACACATAAACTCTTAAAGAGTATTCCAAACAAATTTATCACCTCTTAACAAGCAGTTAGTTCAATCTTCTGAATTCCATCCCACTTTATGACCAGTTAATTTGCTCTTTATAAGTGTTGCATGTTTCAACTATTCCAAAAAAGTCTTTCAAACGTCTTAAAGACCTTCACAACAATTTTGTTTAATATTGACTCTCTGTATACCCTCTTAAAAACTATTTTAAAAGGAGCATATTTAAAGTGCACTAAGAGTATTTGTTTTTACTCTTTCTTAAACATCATGAAGATAAAAACGTCTGTATGACGGCTTTACAATTTATCTTCAAGAAGTATTTATTTTCTCTTTGGTTGACGAAAAAAAGTTTTGTTTCATCTGACGTTTCTGAATTGCGCGTTTGTACTGGGTACAACTTCATATTCAAATTTGTTTCTTTTTTTAAACTTAACTATCTGGAAATTATGATTTTCCATAGCTCTTTTAACAATTATTGTAGGTGATCACTCTTAATCACGATAAGAACTCTAAATGATTCAGTGAAATTGAAATTCAATGTGAAGGAACGAACACAATTGTTTACAGTTATATTTTTTCTTTCACTCTTTGTTGAAACTTTATTCAATCTGTCCTTTTCATTTGACATTTTTGATATCTTATCATGAAGTCGTTAAGAGGAGTCCGACTCTAAGAAAAAGTGCTTACACAACTCAGATGTTTTAATGACTTCTTAACAAACTCTTTAATCGGTTTATCAAATGGGAAGATTATTTATATAAAATACACATGTTTTCTTTAAAGGGTGACATTATTAAACGTATATGTTAGATGAAATTTAATTTATTAGACAGACGAATTTTTTTTATAATGTTTTAACGTTTTAGTTAAATATATATATTTGAATAAATATTTGCAATGCACATAATACTTAAATTGTAAAGTGTGTGTAATTAAAATTCTCATATACAGTTAAGACAGTGAAGTTATTGTTTTCATCGAACTTAAATAAAATCATTTCTTTTATGAAGGTTCCTTTGGTTAATTCCGTGTTTGATCTCAAATTGAATATTATGCGTGGTAAATGACGATTTTCGACTGTTTTTTTTTTTTGTCTTAGGTCCAGTTTTTCAGTGCGAGATTAAAGTTAAACCCAAGTTAACTCATCAAATTTGGTGACTTAAACTCAGGATTAACTGATTAAATGCTTTTTATGTCTTATCCACTGAGTTTCTTTAGTCGTTCTGCATACATTATTCTCCACCGTAGCTGTTAAACTCATGGCAGAAGGAAGTATAGAGAGGAAATTGTCAAAATCGATGTTTAACAGATAATCTACATAGAATTTCTACTATTGGGTAAGCCCATGAGACTTTTTTTTCGTCTGCCCGTCAAAATATCAATAGAAAAAAGGAACTAAAGAATGTGACAGCCATTACTTTGATGAAACTGACAGATGAAAAAATGGCAAAGCGAATATTTTTATGTGTGATGCTGGATTTACACGACTGACAAATTGGTAGTATTCTGTCAGTAAACTGTCAAAAATCTGTCAGAAGAATGGAAAAATTCATTCTTTTGGCTGTTTACCGAGCATAAGTGTAAATGGGGCATAATTCTTGTTCATAATGTGAACATTTCCAGATTTTCAGAAGTTTTTTAACTTAACTAAACTAAACAGATGTTTGAGACAAATGATTTTGCACATCTAGAGTTTGGAAGCACTCGCTTGACACATAGATAAGGAATGAAGACAAATGAAATTGACGCTTTTATGTTGACGTATTTTCCTATAGGAAAGTCTCTTTTTTATATTTTAAGTAATTTTTGCATATTTTACTTATATTTATGCCGTGTGTGAATATTTTATCAAAATTAATTTTGACGTTTCTTACAGCAATTTTATTCCCATTCACACACCACCTTATATAAAAAAAAAAAATCGCTCATAATTTGACTTACATAAGTCTTCGATGTTGGTGATGTTGGTAAGTTCGACTTAGGCTGTGAAACTTAGCCTAATGTACTAATATGAAAAACTTAAGTGCTACTTATTCCGGTAAGTGTCGACTGTAAAACTGGCCCTAAAATGTAAATCGCTCAATGTGTTAAGTTTTGTTGCATGATAATATTATAAAAATCCCCTAAAAAGAAAAAACTTGTTAGAATTCAGAAAACGAGTCACCCTTTAGGTAAGATTATTTTTCGATGCATACACAAAACAATTATTTCGCCATTTTCATTTAATTTAATAATGGTGGAATATATTTTTTAAATAGATTTATCTAATTTATCATCGTTGTGAATTGTATAGTAACCGTTTGGGTTTTGGGAGACAATTTGGAAAAAGACTTTTCCAAAGATTTCTGGCATATCAAAACACACGATCATTAAACTGATAAAACGTGTTTAACGTCCCTTATAAAATTAATTATAGATCTAGTTGAAATGAAAATAAATAAAACGTCATGTCTTTTGTAAGTTAGTGCCATTTCATTTAAATTGTATTTAAATTTTATTTGTGTAAAAGAGAAATAAATTAATTCTTTATACTTTTTCTCCCTCTAAGTTTACACTATTCACAAGAAAAAAATCATCTTCAAAACCATTTCCGCAACTCTTTAAAGATCAATCAAAAAATAGATCTTTATGAGCTCTTACAAACACTTTATGAAGAACTCTTCGTCCCATACAATAAGCTCCTCCCCTTTAGGCCCTTTTGGGTGTTAATGACCTCTTTAAGATTGTTTGAAGAGTTGAAAGCTCTCAGAAAATAACTTTTCAAGATATATTGAAGAGACAATTGTGTTGCTTGGGTCCGCCATCGCGCGCAACAATTGGAGCTGTCGAAATTGGGCCTCTCGGATGGAATTTATTCGAGCCAGCAGCGGTGGCCACTTGCCCGAAATCATTTTTTAAACCTAATCCTAATGGCAAACCGTTATCTTTATAATAAAGCTAAATTCTTGGCCATAACATTAAATTATATGCGTTTTATTTCTGCTTGAAAAGCACACGTACGTTGGTAGTCTGTATTCTGACTTTACCGGCCGTGATCTACAGAGGTATGTTGAATTTTTATTTCATGTCAAATCCTACTACCTAAACTCTGCCCAACAAAAATTGTTAGTGTAGGCAAGATAGGACATTTGCCTCTCATTCTGGCTTCAGTGGATTGCATAAATCTTTTCTTCATTAAAGCTTTCACAGGGTTGTCGTAGTTTACACGATAAAACTCATCATTAAAAGCTTTTTCTTAAAGCTCGAAAATCAAAAACACATTAACAGAAACTCAAGGAAAAAAAGCTGAACGAATTACCAAATGGACAAGTGTAACTCTGAATGCACATCAAGCTCCAGCCAATCGCCATTGGCCACATCAATTAAGTTCAGTTTCAGTGAACACTCAGATGTGCTTTGAATAGGACGTTGGGTCTGTGTCAGATGCTATTGGAAATTCACGGGCGGGCAAACACTTTTTGTGGAGGAGTTATTTCAATTTAATATGATACAAAAATATGGCACGCTACTGATTTTGAAAAAGCTTTCCCATAAGACGTGTACTGCTTATTTTTGTTGGACAGAGTATCGTACCTCACTATCCGTAACATTCCCAAAAAAAAAAAAAAAAACAAAACGGCTCCATGTCATCATTAATTTACTTTCAAATGTTCTCTGTTTCAACAGCTGTCATAAAGGTTTGACAGTTCTTTGACCATTCAAACTATTAGTAAAGAGGAACGCTGATCCACCAGAAAGGTATGATTTATTCATCTCACTGCCCATCCCCAGTTTTCATAATTGATTTTAAGATTGTGTTTATTAATAACAACAACATAAGACAAACATATGTATATCGCTGAACGCCTTCAGACTTTTTTACCAATTTAAAAGCCACCCCTATGCGCTTTACCATTGACCTTGGCTTTATGAAGGCCTAAGATCAAATATGTCTATTTAACCCTTTCCTCGATATTTTTTTTTTTTTTTTTCTCCGTCTGCGGTTTTTTTTTATTAAAGGACCTAAAAGTCACTTAACTGATCCATTCATAATACGCAGTGGAATCGACAAAGGCGAGAGTCTTTAATATGAGAGTGTTTAAATTGTCACACTTATCCTTTGTCTTTCTAACCCAAACTTTAATTCGCAAACCTGATTTTTCCGGTTCACGAACCACAGACACTGAAGCTTAAAAAAACAAAATACAAAACCAAAAAAAAAAAAAAAAATAGAAGACTTTGCTTTCTGAAGACGCGTCGTGGTCGTTTATTTTTCTTTGTGGCTTCGCTTTCTTGAACAAAGGTTTTTTTTTTTTGTCATGGTTGGGTGAACTCAAAAGCAGCAGGATAAATAAAAAAAAATCCACCCCCCCCCCTTCGCACAAAGAGGGCACCATCATCGCCAGTCGGTCACCAGAAATGTTTCATTTAAATTCGCAACTTGTTCTTGGCAGTCCCGTTTGTTTATTGCTTTGGGTTTAACATCCCACGATAAAAAAAAAAAAATTAGGTAGGTACCAAGCTATTCTAGTTTTCTACCATTTCGTGCTAAGTGGGGTCAGAAGTGAGTGAATTTTCTCTGAAGTATATAGTTCTGTATCTGATTTGGGATTGTTATAGGAATTGTTTTGTTTGAACTGGTGATGATTGGGATGGAAAATTAAAATCGAATAATCACAGATTAAATTGAATAGTCGCATGAAGCAGCTCTCAGTCGTCAAGGACTTCGTCGTTTGAAAGCAAATTCATTGAAAATTTGAAGAGTACCTAAATTGAAAAGGTTTTTTTTTTTTCTTGGTGGTGGGTAGAGGAGAAGTTGTCTGATGCAGCCCTCTCACGCGTTCACAAAATTTTTCGTTTTCAAAAAAAAAACTATTTTTCGATTTTTTCGTCATTCCATATAAAATTTTGTTAAAAAGAGTCTGCAATCTATCAAACTCTAGATTTTCATCATTGATGTAAAATTGAACAATAAAAGTTAAGTCGACGATGGATAAATAAAAGCCCCGTTATTGATTCAATAATTAACATAGGTACAGTGAAAGCTCCCTTAGTCGGACAGCGATGCACAGTGGGGCAAGATAGGTCGTTTTGTGATAGTAATTATTTTCACTAGGAATTGAGTGTTGTTTTGTAACTTTATGTGATTTTATGATGAAAGCAAAGTGTTATCTTGAATTTAAGTATAAGCTTTGTTTAAAAAAATATTATTTTAAAGGCGAAACAGGCACGAAAAAGTTGACTTTTTTTTTAAATAACGCGCAGATGATATTTTGAATAATTAATTTTGAATATAGAAAAAATTGTATGGGAAGAGGGATCCAGCTCCCCTACTTTAGGTGGGAGGGGCAATTTTATGAAAAGTTGACTAAAAGTTTAAAAAAAACATTAAAAATTAACAAAAGGTCAAACAGTAATCCGCTATAAATTTTTGGAAATTTAATACTGTATTCATTAAGTTGCTTTTATATGTAAGTTGTTTAAGTGTATAGTTTTTGAAATATAAAATTTTTAATTTAAAATTTTGAAAAAAAAACATAGTTTTTATTTTGAAGTATGTTTTACTTAATATTCAATGTTTTTACCAATTTTTAGCAAGATTTTGAAAAAAAAGTGCAAAAATATTTATAAGTTTTTGAGTTACCTATTCGAGAAAAACTTTTGACCAAAAAACTCAAGTTTTAATATTTTTGATAAAATAAAAATAATTAACATATATTAATTTTATTTGGTTCAAATAACATTACTTCACCTAATTGAGTTATAAATAAAAGACAGTATTGATGAAAAATTAAAGAAATAATAATATAAGAAACTTTAATTTTAACTTATTTATGTATTTTTAATCATTTTCAACTTAAAAAATTCATATAAAATAATTTCGGCATTTTTCAAGCATTTTTCGATTTATATTCAGCAAATATCTGTTCATCTGCCAACACTCACAGACCTTGTTGAAAAATGCCGAAACGGAAGATATTGCTCTAAGTTTCATGTGAGACCTTAGAGAAAAAGCAAATTTTTGTAAACTTGCCATTATTTATTAAAATATGTTTTTAAATTTTTGTTTTCTTAAAATATAAACTACACACCTTCACTAATATCAGAAATATCACTTGTTATTTTTTTCACTACTCTTTATAAGAAAAAAATTTAAACAAAAAAATCGCTGAAAAATCTGTTTTTTTTTTTTAAATTTTCTTTCTCGCACCAACTTGATCAACTTTAACAGCGTGGTTAAGTTTGCGTAGGTGACTTACCAAAAAAAGTTCTTCCATGTCTTATCAGAAATACCGTATTAATTGAGAAAAACAACATTTTTTTCCCATTGCTTAAGAAAATTGAGATGGACTTTATATCACGGCTCTCTATAGAGCTGCCCTCCTGGGCAACACTATTGTCTATCTAAGGGAGTTGTCCAGCTAAGTGAAAAAAAAAAATAATTAAAATTTGTTTAAAGAAATAATTAGTATCTTTATTGATGAAACATAACTATTTTGTAAAGCCATTTACTGAAACAAAACATAGGAATTTATGTTCAACATAAGAACTTATGTGACAGTGTGTGTTGAGGTTAAAGTAGAACATTTAGGCCCAGTTTTTCAGTGGGAGATTATCCTAGTTGCGGGTTTAAACCCGAGTTAACTCTTGAAACATGTTTTTTAGTCAATTTAGATCCCGATTTAACTCAACAAATTTGGTCAGTTAACTCTGGATTAGCTGAATAGGTATTTCTGAAAGATGAGTCTCTATTCAAATCGAAGTACGACTCTATGGAAAGGATTATTTTCATAGTGGCGCTATCTCGAATTCGATAGCGAAATATTGACTTCTATACTGTCGCACTTCGATATCGATAGATTTTTGACAACTAAGAGTTAAAAACAGCTTTTAAGTAAGCTCGGTTGTAAAATATTTGCAGGATTAACTAACTCTAATTTACTTCAGAGTTAACTCATGCACTGAAAAACTAGAACTTAGTAGAATATTTATGTTTCGGGTGAGTAAAAGGCACTAAAACATTTAATAAAAACAAAAAACAAGAATTCATTTATAAATTAACAAAAGTTTAAGTCATTTAACTGTCTTTAAGACATTTTTGACAAAATCTATTGTCGCTGAGAATCATTGGGGACGTTCTTAATGCAAAAAAAAGACATGGAAAAGTATTGCTGAAAATAAGGGTAGAAATTTACAAATAAAAAAAAAGGTTTTTTTCCGCCTAAGGTCCAGTTTTTCAATGTGAGATTAAAGTTAAACCCGAGTTAACTAATCAAATTTTGGTGAGTAAACTCAGGATTAACTGAATAGATGCTTTTGATGATTTATCCACTGAGTTTGTTTAGTCGTTCCGCATGCATTCTCCACCAAAAAACTGCTTACTAAGTTAACTCAACTGTGGATGAATACGCTAACTCTGATTTAACTCTCCACTGAAAAACTGGGCCTAAGAGAATTAAAATTAACATATCACGGCTGATATATTCTTGTCTGCGTCCAGGTAAGGGAGTGTCCGTTTAAGGGATCATAACATGTATGGAATTTAAATCCAAAATCCACCAGTCGTGAGAATTTGTCCGCTTAAGGGAGGTTTTACTGTACTAGAACCAAAGCATTAAAGTCAATGTGGTAAATATAAACAATACTCATAATACATATCAATAAAAGCCTCTATATCGCACGCATATAGAGCAAACTATCGGACGCCCGTTCTTTCAGAAACATTATTTAAGAAATTCGTGTGTATATAATTATGTAACGTGAATTTTTTGTGAGATATTTTTTAAAGTATTTTACAAGTCAGAAGGCATCAAGAAGTAATAATATTTAGTTGAAAAAGTTTAATGGATAAAACTCTTTTAATATACCTCTTTTGTGACTAAAATCTTTATTCATCTTTAGGACTTCGACTTCAAATTGTGTAATCACCATTCATTCGACATAAAAAATATTGCAATCAATTTATCCCCCATTCATCACAGCAATCAATTGAATGAAATCTTTTGGAAATTGATCCATTCCCTGCATTCTTTTTTTAGGTATTCTTTCAATTCTTTGCATTTTTCCCAAGTGACATGACAACATTTTACCTACGACTAGTTTTCCAAGCTACCATAATGCAAAAAAATGCAAACGAGTTCAAAAAGAATTCAAAAGAATACAAAAGATTGCGCAAAGAATGCATGCATTCCCAAAAGATTGCAATCTTTTTGATTAATGCTGATTGTATAATTTGAAGTCAACGAAGTCTCAAAGTAAAGCAAATGAATGCAACATTTTAATTGAATTCAACGAATGATATTTGAAGACTGCATTCACAAAAGATTGCATTCGCTTACAACCCAGTTGATTTTGGAAAAACGATACGTTAAATAGTGTTGCAAGATATCTAGTTAGATTTTTAAAGTGCATGTGATGTACAATAGAAGAATAAATACGCGGGCGGCTTCTCAAATCCAACAGAGCCTACTATAGTCTGTCAAAGCTCTTCAAATCCAGAAATCTCACCATAACTTCAAAACTGCTGCTGTACAGGACCATGGTCCTGCCAGTACTCACATTTGGATCCGAGACTTGGGTGCTTAGTAAAAGGCACTCCGACCTTTTAGCCGTGTTCGAGAGAAAAGTCTTAAGGAGAATTGTTGGCCCCATATGTGAGGAACGACGATTCCGGAGATGGTACAATCATGAATTGTACGCAATCTACCTTGAAGCAGATATCGTGACAAAAATTAAACTCGGTAGACTCCGGTGGGCAGGGCGAAGAGGAACCTGCTCGGAAAGTTCTTTGTGGTACATTCTATGGTAGACGACAGCGTGGTAGAGACCATGCTTGCGCTGGAGAGGTGGCGTAGACCAGGACGCCCGGAGCCTTGGGGTGATGTGAATTGCAACAACAATTTAACCAGGTGTGTGAAGATCCCTACTGTCTATGTGTGAGGTTTTTTACACACGTTCTCATTTTTTATCTAATAACTGCCAGTTCAAGCTTGTAGGCAAATTAAAATGGCTGCCGGGGATTCTCATCTTCATGTGGTAATCTGTGAATGTAGTTTCGTATACTCTATCAATTAACCCTGACTTTTAGCTTTTAAGTCTTTGACATTTGTAGGTTGGTTCAGGTATAGGTATTCCTATCTACTGATATTGCAACAAATTAATACCTAAAGTCTTAACAGGTTCTCCCATGCAAGTACACCACATGTTTTTCACTCAAACACACAAACAAGATTACATGTCAAATATTTAATTTAACAAAATTTTAACTCTTATTACTTCGAATTTGAGTTAAGGAGTTAGGAGTTTTCCAAGTTTTTCGTAGGGTCCTTTAAACACAACCACAAATCAACACACAATTTTCTAAATCTAGGTACCTATATATGTACCTATAGGGAGTGCATGTGAATTAATGAACAATACACCTGCCCATCAATCTATAAAGCATTTAAGTTTGTGTTGTTGTTTACTCATGTTGCAGGTTCTAAAGTGATTTTCTTAACGAACTACTAATGGATGAGGTTTTCCTTAAAGTTTTCCTGTTCAATTCAATGTACTCAGAAGGCTTCTGTAACTATCCTTCGAGTCTTTAAGATGGTATTATCCCTAACATAAACACACAAACCCCAATAATAGACAGATGGGTGGACGTGGACGGTGATGGTATATGAATGTATTCCTATTCTCAATTTTAGTTTATGTATCTTGTGAATTGAAAGAAAAAGATACAAAAAAAAAAAAAAAAAACAATAAAAAAGAAAAAGTCAAACTTAAGGATGTAGAGAAGTTTGAATTGCTATATACAATACCCAACCAATTAATCTTCCATTTCGATTAGATTGTATCGACTTGTCGTGTATCCATATGTTCATTGGATGAACGTTAAACTCTCTGCCGGATCCGCTTTTCTTATACACTGAGCCTTTTTTATGGTCATCAATATCGCCCTATACCCGCACATACATACATATACTTCAACGGATAATGTCCTTTAGCCCATTTTCTCTTTACTTATTTTTCAATTTGGTATTTTTTGTTCGTTGGGAATTTTTATTCGTTTTTAGGGGAATATCTTTGAAGTGGATAATGTTCCTATATCTGTGTATAGTATGTGAACATAAACCAAACAAAAAAAAAAAACTAACTGCATTCACATACAGCGCAGCGCACCGATAAAAATAACATATCAAGAAAAATTCACTGAAATGGATACGACGACAGCGACAGCGACGTCGAAGTCGAAGAAAAAGGACCTACTAAACTAAAGTACCCTCAACCCCCAAGGAAATCCAGTTGAGTGCATTTCAACGAATTGAAAATCCGCATGCATATATCCTTTCGATGTGTATTTTTCCTCTCACATTTTTTTACATTTTCAAAAAAAAAAATACGTCTCAACCAAAAAGGTATGAGGCAAAAACTGTGGTCTATACTAACTCAGGATATTTACTGAATATGGTCCCCTAGATTTATTCTTCATTTTTTGATAGAGTTGGGGGAGAAATGGGAGCCAAAAAAAAGGATACTGTCATGTTTTGTCATTGAAGGTATCCGTGTGCACAATGTTACCCACACAAATAAAAACAACAAATAAAACATAGAGGAAGCTCTGGAAAAATCCGCTCAAGGATTTGCAACTTGATTTGTTGACCGTTGATTTTGAAGAATACGTGATTTCGTAATCAAATGGCTTAAGGATCAGGTTTTTTTTTTTTTGGATTGTTGATGTAGTCATCAGGTATATGCGGTTTCTTTTTTTAGATTTCCTATTACAGAATTCCATTGAATCGAAATTCAAGGAGCCACTATAAATAACTTTGAAGCCTGGGATGTTTTTTTTTTTTTTTTTGTGTGTCTTTGGGGTTGACGGAGGATTTTGCTTTTGATAAAGGAGCTCGGTTTTTCATTGTTGATATTGAATTACAATATAGGAACGTACCTACTTGAAATAAAATCAAGGGTAATTTGTATAAGTTTTATTTTTTGATACAAATAGAGGTATTGTACGAGTGGGATAAGGTTTATAAAGTAAATCAATGTAAGACTACAACACTTTTAATGTAGAAGGATTGTATAGGCTGGAGGTACGTACCTGTTTAAAAATTGAATAACATTTACTTGGAACTTGGAGATTTTCTGAAGGACCATTGATTTATTTTAATCAAATAGACGTAAGGAGAGCAAATCATTGCCAGAGCTGAAGATGACTTAAGTGATTAGACTTTCAGAGTTCAAAATAAGTTAGTAAATTTTAAGCACAACACGGAATTAACTCTTAAAAAGGGGGGGGGGGGGTTAAATTATAACACCAACGTTTATTTAAGTTTAAATAAATTATTATTTAGTTTTTCATTAAATAATAATTAATAATTGTTAAAATAATTAGAGCTTTAATTTAAATGATTAAATTAGAAAATAATTTCGAAATAAAATTCATTATTTAAAAACTCAGTTGTTACAAAATTTGATAATTGCAAACAATGCAGGCATATTGTGAATTTCAATAAAATTATAATTATAAGTTGGTTTTGGTTTGGTTGGCTTATAGGCTGCTTATAAGCTTACTCACCATCATGTTAAAATTGACGGTTTGAATGAAACAACAACCACTTGAGTGAGATTTCACAAAGTCATTATAGGCTGGAGTCCAATTTTCGATGACTTTTTCAACATTTGTGGCCGTATATCGGCAATAACGCGGCGAATGTTGTCCTTCAAGTGGACAATCGTTTCGGGCTTTGCCGCGTAGACTAGCGACTTCACCTATCCTCACAGAAAATAGTCAAGCGGAGGTCAATTTACGGGTCCGTAAGGTGAAACTGTATGAGGTTACCAAACGTTTTCTTCAATAAATCAGTTGTGGCACGAGCTGTGTGACATGTTGCGCCACCTTGTTGAAACCACAGCTCCTGCACATCATGGTTGTTCAATTGATGAACGAAAAAGTGAGTAATCATGGCTCCATATCAGTCACCATTGACTGTAACGTTCTGTCCAGCATCATTTTTAAAGAAGTACGGACCAATTATTCCACCAAACCATAAAGCACACCAAACAGTCAGTTTTTGTGGATGTAACGGTGTCTCAACATACACTTGAGGATTATCATCACTATAAATACGGCATTTTTGTTTTGACGTATCCATTCAACCAGAAGTGAGCTTCATCGCTAAACAAAATTCACTTATGATTGTTAAGTTAAATCGGGCTTTTTTGGTCACTTTCTTTTATATGCAAATAAAACTTTATTTCATACTTTTCCCTACGTTTCGTCGTAATTTCTCGACTTCATCAGGGGTAGTTTATTAAATCTGTATATAGAAACTTACGATTAACAATTTACACATTTAAATTTTTTTTATAATGGGTGATTTTTTAAGAGGTTTAGAACTTTTTTTTAATGCAATTTAATTTTTAAACATAATTTCATGCAAATGTTGACCGCGGCTGCGTCTCAGGTAGCCCATCCGCTGAGTCCAATTTTGGCATACTCTTTCACACATATCGGCCGGTATCTCACGAATGAATGCATGGATGTTGGCTTCCAGTGCGTCAATCGAAGCGGGCTTGTCCCTATAGACATTAGCCTTGACATACCCCCACAAAAAATAATCTAATGGTGTCAAATCGCACGATCTAGGCGGCCAATTGACCGGCCCGAAACGTGAAATTAACTTTTCACCAAACTCGCCTCGCAATTGCGCCATTGTTTCGCGTGCTGTGTGGCATGTGGCACCGTCTTGTTGAAACCACATATCATGCAAGTCAAGAACTTCCATTTCGGGCAAAAAAAAGTTTGTTATCATCGCTCGGTAGCGTTCACCATTGACAGTAACGCTGCGATTCGCATCATCTTTGAAGAAATAGGCCCAATAATGCCGCCGGCCCATAAACCGCACCAAACAGTGGCTTTTTCGGGATGCATTGGTAGTTGTTGCAATGCTTCTGGCTGATCTTCACTCCAAATGCGGCAATTTTGCTTATTTACGTACCCATTCAACCAAAAATGAGCCTCATCGCTGAACACAAGCAGCGCGCGATGAACATTTCGAACCGAGCACGAATTTTGATAGTAAAATTCAATAATTTGCAAGCGTTGTTCATTTGTAAGACGATCCATGGTTAAATTGCAAACCAAACTGAAGCTGTTTGACAGTGACACAATGTACTAAACACACGTCAGCTGTCAAAACCAGTGTTGCCAAAACCAAACCAGCTAAAAAAATCCTCCGTTATAAATTAAACTTACATGAAAAAAACTTTTGTTACATTTAATAATAATTAGTGAACGATGACACTTATGAAAATTGGGATCAACGGCAATCATGTTTTTTGCCCATTTGGGCACAATTCGGATTCGTTGTTCAGGCGTCAGTCTATTCATGTTGAAATGCCAAACCAAACTTAAAATAAATCACTTGACATCTGACAAAATGGCCGCCAGTTAAAAAAGTGTTTCCAACTCAAAGTTCTATACCTCTAAATAAAACACCCGTTATTAAAAACTAAACAGTGTATTATAACGAATAGTTACTTTATTAAATAAAATAAAAATCAATCTACCAGCTTTATCCTGTTGAGGCTAGATTAGCACTTTCCAATTAGTTGCCTCCCATTTTATACTTTTTGAACATACCCATCACCGAGCTCATGCGATTTTCAAAATAACCTCCAAATTAATTCACCATCCGGTCGACCTATGGTGTGAAGATCCCTTCTGTCTATGTGTAAGGTTTACCATTCTCATTTCTTATCTGCAATCTGACAGTTTAAGCTTGTAGGCAAATTGAAATAGCTGCTGGTTCTTCTCATCTTCATGTGGATAATCTCTGTTCCCTACATTTAGTAGGTACTCCACACTTACCGCTTTACACTTCGTACTACCAGCTTCACCTACCACACTTCGCTGTCCACACTTTATACACTCCACATCCACACTACTTACCTCTCCGTGCTTCAAACTTCGAGTTTCGCACTTCATAATTCACACTCCATACTTCAAACTATACACTTCGCGCTCTACACACTCCTCGGTGAACACTATACGTACTCCGAACTTCGCACTATTCACTTCAAACTTCGCACTTCATACTCACGCTCATTATTTCACCTTCGTGCTCGTTATAAATGTCGACAAAAGTCGTGACTATTGATTGTTGTTGGGATCTTAAAAACCATTCACTGTTTAAATATAAGAGAAACTATGACAGAATTAAGAACAATATCAGAGAACAGATAAGTTTGTTCGTGAGAAGCATGAGAGTGGGTTGCCAGAGGGTTTCTTCACATGCGAATAGGTAAACATATACAAAATCTGCGGCAAGATAACTTCCTTTTCCAAAAAGTGATGAACCCATTTTATGAATCAGGACTATTTTTATTTTTTTTTATTTTGTAAGTACTACATACATACTCCTATCAAAAGTTTTGTTTTAACAGAGTTTTGAAAATCATATCAGGTAAGCGACGCCCTCTATTGTCCATACTGATTTTTGACGTTAATCATGACCTTAACGATTACAGCAGCGGGTATATTGGCAAAGTCTGCCTGGATGATGATCTTAAGGTGTTATAGGGTCTTGCATTGTGTCAAATCGGAGTAGCGGGCTGTTCACTTCAAATCGCCTTCTTATATACATGAGTGTTTCCGGGAAGTGATCCCTTAAAACAGCCATCGATGCCCTTGAAGTGTAAGCCGTTGCTCCGTCATATTTTAACCAACTGTCCCCTTATTCAAAGGTCATGTACAAAAAACGCCGTTCAGATTGCACGATTAAAGCTCTACTTGCCTTAATGTTCTCGGTGATATGACAGGTAGGCCAAAGGACTATAGTTGTTCGTCATGTCCACACTCGACGCCTGTCGAGTGAGCCCATGTTCGCCCCCCCCCCCCACGACCTTTACAGACTGTAGGAATTTCAAAAATGGAAGTTGTGTTGTCGCACCCCGTATATGTAAACATCAGACGCAATCCCTTCTCTCATAGTTTTATATCATATGGATGTTGGTCTCGCAATGACCTACCCTATTAAACGTTCCTATAATGGTGTTTAAAAGAAGCCTCTTAACCTCATGTTCCACATCGTTTTCTTAAGGATATGCCAAGCCCTGACAAGGTTCATTCTAAGTTAAAACTAATGTTCATGTTTTGAGTCTCGCAGAACGACTTAAAACTACCTTACAAAACAGATATTTCACGCGTTCCCTCCATAACTAGGAAAGATCTTACAATATTTTTTTATAAACATATGCCACCGAAGAAGAGCTGGTATTTTTTCACAGAGATTTTTTTTTATTAATTTATTTATTCTTCATCGATTTTTCTCACATTTTATTTTCATGTCTCCTTTTTTTTAATAGAAATCCAACTGTAACTGATAAAAATCACATCAACGTCTTGATTCTCCATTATACAGTATACTAGAAAAAATAAAGGCATAGAAAAACCACCACACCATCATTATCAGATACCTAAAAATCCAGCACCGCGTCAGAGAGCAGCCAAGCTTGCCCTGTGAAAAACCGTAAAATAAAAACTTTTTGGTCCTTTCATTTCATCCAAAGGGATATCATTGAAAAACACTTCGGATAATTATCCCTGAAATGTTCATTCTTCAAGCTGAAGCACCAAACACCAAGCACCATCCAACCAACGTGATGCACCGTCACAAAAGGCTGTACAGTGCATGCCCATTTCTTGGCGTCTTTTTTTTCTCGTCCGGCATCAGCCATCAGCCCATTTTAAGGATATCCTAGGTGGGAAACTTTAGTTTTTCAGCACTCTCGCGGTGGAGGTGATGGCTTTCCGCTACAATATTCCTTTTATTCGATACATTTGGGTCAAGTCCTGAGGTTCCTCTCAAGAAAACCATCATCGCATCGGCATGAATGTTAATGCACAGCGCATAACTGTTGCGAGCAGCATTTTTTTTTCTGCTAGCTGGGTGCTGCTGATGGCTCCAGATGGTATACAGAAGTAGCTGTATACGTTGATGGCGGGCGATATCCTACCGCACCATCATCAACATCGCCTCGACACAAGCGTACTTCAAGAGTTCCTGAACTTTGTGTAAAGATGAAACTTTTACACAATAGAGATTCCTTGGACAAGGAGAGGAACCACGTTTATGTGCTAGGTAAAATCCAATGAAGCCTCTTTGCAAAGATACCAACCATATTTTTGGAAATGGGTCGACAAAAGCACATCATGAAAGAATCATTAAGCAGAACCCACAAAATGGGTAAAGATTGCCTTTGGTTCGGAGCAATTTCGGTATCCGGTAGACCTTCAAGAGCTCCACTATAATACTCGTATATATGAGCAGCTTCATCCTATGCACAGGCACACGCATTCCAATTTGCTTAAAAGGGTTACTCAAAGACTTTCCGAGTATATTGACCGAAATAAACATGATTTCATGCTCATATATCACAACAAGCAACAAGTTCCTAAAGCTGAGGTGGCTGTTTTGTTAGTAGTAAGGAGGGCGAAGGGAGGGTGGACAGTCCTAAACTGGGTAATTTATATTCAGTTGAGAAAAACTTGCTCCGCCACAGAGAATCAGCATTTTTAGAAAACACACACAGACACGAGATGAAATTGAAATGAAAAACATGTTAAACATTTTTCGGAAGATTTTTCCACTTGAATTTCATCCACTGGCTTGTTGAAGGGGGGAGGGCGGGCAAGCAGGCAAATGGGTTTTGATGAGGCAAAAAGAGAAAACTTCGTTTGTGCCCGTACTATACAATAAGGCAGGCGTGCAGGCCATAGAAAAAGACAAAGTTATATATGGAAAAAGTATATTTATTTTTTTTTTATTTGGGGTAGGTAAAGCTATTTTTTGGTCGGGTAAAGTCTTTCCAATTGTATAAGCCATCATTTGAAATCAGCATTATATAGGACCATAACATATGTGACCTATGGGTGACTTTTTTTTTTCGTCTGTAACTTGATGCCAACTGGTATAGTTTAGAAGTTGATATGGTATTATGCAAAAATTGAACCTTGGGTGGAAATAGAATCATAACCATCATTGTTAACCATCGTCGTCCTTAAATGTAATGATAATAATGATACTCCATCATCATTTTAATTACATACATATTTTAATGATTAAATAAAATTAGGTTTTGCAGACTTTTAAAATTGATACATTAACAGAATGTGTGCTTCTAAAATCTAAAAGACCAACAACAACTGCCTAGTAGCCTAGTATGGGTATACTGCGATTGCTGGCAAATTAATTCGAAAGTTCTTTTCTCTAGTATTCAAGGTGGAGAACTCAAGTATATAATATAGACGAAATAGGGATCTTCTTTAAGTGAAAGCACATCCACTTAAATTCTAAGAGGCAGTTTTTCAGCAGATTAAATTACTCCTGCAAATAAATATACACAAGTTAACACAGAAGCTTACAGTTGTCAAAAATCTATTGAAATATAACTGGGGCACTATGAAAATGCGCCTTCACTATCAGAAGAGAGAGGGCGACACTATTTGTTGGCGCATATGAAAGCCGTTGTTTTGGTTTACATGATTTTTTGGTTAAAAATCTTGAGTCCGCCAATTTGAACTAAACTTCGTGCGTCAGTGGCACTATAAAAGTAAAATCCACATGCGTTTGTAAATTTTACCAACTCAACCAGGTGTTTGTAGTAATTCAAAGGAGACAATGGGAGTAAGAAGAAAAATCATGACGTAACATCTTAAAGGAAATATTTTGAATTCGGAATTATTGCAAACTTGAGCCGGATTATTGCATTCGTTTAAAGATCTTCTATTGTGTTGACCAGAACCATAATAATATAAGATACAAATGTAACAGAATCGGGAATTTAAACATTTATGATGTTTTTCAGTATGATGTCACGTTAATAGCCGCTGCTGGGCAAATAGTGAAATGTGCTCATTTTTTTTTGCATTTCCTATCACTTTTGGAAGTTTTTCAAATGATAAGTGGCCATTACCTGTGAACTTAGTATCTGTGGAAAATGAATAAGTCTGAAGACGTTAAGTTCATTGATTGGAGAGGCCAGTAAAAATCACCCGTTTAGGCTCTAGCTCAAATTACAGTGGACGCACAGGCGCAACGACGCACCGACACACAGATGCACCGACGCACAGACCCCCTGACACACAGACGAATATAGACCGACGGTCGGTATAACGAAACCTACTTTTTCGGACTTCTCGATCATCATAGTGTTAGTTTTGATTACAAGCTCGAAATTTATTTTTTACACGAAACCAATAGTTGCCCTATAGAACAAGTAAAAATATAGTACGCATACGTCACAGTGTACAATAGATCTTTAATTTATGTTTCAACACGCATTGATCGAGTTAATTGTTGCTTGTTTGTTTCTGAAATACCATAATTTACCAGCACACGTGCATGTAGCTGGCAACGTCTTATGAAAAGAAATCGAGGTTTTCTTAATATGGGTCTGACTGCATCAAGCCAAGTTCCACTAAGCTAAGTCAATTCACGATGATCTGTTAAATAATACTGAATATTTAAGTAAATATAGAACTGTCACCCAAAAAGCTATCCCGATTGGCACATTAAAATAAAAAATATTTATAAAGGGTTTTCCAATAAGAGGTGTTATTTTGATATTCAAAGAAAAATAGCATTTTTTGAGATAAATGATCGGATGTTTATTTCATTATAAAGAGGAAGGTATGCCGTTAATAATGGAACACAACATCAGCCAAATGGCCGCCACGACCACGCTTACAGGACCATATCCTTTTCATGAAATTTTCCATAACCAAATCGCAAAGTGGCTGCCCATGTCCTCGATAGCCTCACGAATTCCATCTTTGAGGTCTTGAATCGACGCTGGGCTGTTGGCGTAGACCTTATCTTTCACGTGGCTCCAAAGGAAGAAGTCGCAAGGTGTTAAATCACAAGATCTCGGTGGCCAATTGTGATCACCTCTTCGAGAGATAACACGGTCCGGAAACTTTTCCCGTAAAAGATCGATGGTTTCATTGCTTGTGTGGCACGTAGCGCCGTCTTGTTGAAAGTAAACGTTGTCCAGATCAATACCATCCAATTCCGGCCACAACAAATCATTAATCATCTCTCGATAGCGCAATCCATTGACCGTAACTGTTTCTCCAGCCTTATTTTCGAAAAAGTAAGGTCCAATGACCCCGCCGGACCATAAACCGCACCAAACAGTCACGCGTTGAGGATGGAGAGGCTTTCCAACAATAACTCTTGGGTTTTCCGAGCCCCATATGCAACAGTTTTGCTTGTTGACGTAGCCTCCGAGGTGGAAATGGGCCTCATCAGTCAAGATGATTTTTCGATGAAATTCCGGATCATTTTCATGCATTTCAAGGACCCAATCAGCAAAGACACGACGTTGTTGATGATCAGCCGGCTTGAGTTCTTGTGTTAACTGAACTTTATAAGCCTTAAGACCCAAGTCTTTATGCAAAATACGGTGTAATGACGTTTGTGGAATGCCTAATTCCAAAGAACGACGAGGAATGGACAAACCTGGGTTTTCTTCAACACTTTGGGCTACAACAGCAATATTCTCAGTTGTTCTTGAGCGACGTGCACGGGTTTTATTCTTCACATCACTAACTTGTCCCAACAGCTCGAATTTGTCCACCAATTTCTGTATTGCGGTCCGACAAGGTGCTTCACGACGACCCAAAAATGTTTAAGTTTTACGAACCGTCTCTGCCAAATTTTCACCATTTTTATAGTGAATTTTAATAATTTCAATGGGTTGTTGAAGCGTGTATCGTTCCATTTTTATTAATGGCGTAGTTTCTTCTTGTCAAATGTCAAAAAATGACAGCTTCAAAAGTGACAGCTACCGAAATAGCGGGCTATTCAAAATAACACCTCTTATTGGAAAACCCTTTATTATGCAGAACTTAATTTGACATTGACTCAATAAGGTATTTAATTTTCTGTTATCTAATCAAATTAATACAGCAAGAGCAATTTCGTCTTTATTATGTTATAATGCTGTTTAATTTGAATTTTTATGAAGATCCATTTAAGATTGGAGCAACATTGAACGCCACACCACCTCCATCACCAGCGAATTATTTGTTTATATATTTAGGCAAAAGCAAAACAAAAATAAAATTAAAAAAAAAAAAAACCCGAAGGTGCGCTTCCTTATCTAAATTCCTTAATATACTTACCTTTCGATTAAAAGTTAAATAATTTAAAAATAATGAGTAAGTTACCTGAAGCAATAAGTTTCATTTTCTTTCAATGCTCCCTAAGCATTATTCTCGTTTTTTTTTGTATCTTTTGTTGTTGTCTTCTGCTTTTTTTATTTAATCTCAACTGAATAGGTTAGAGGTAGGTTGTCGGTATATAGGACTATATCGTTATCAAAGTGACTGAGACAAGGATCACTCAGAGATACAGATGAAGATAAAAGTAAAAATCTAATTTTCTGATGAAGTAACCTGTCCAACAAAAACTTCGTGTTCTTATACACCACTATTATACAGCTCCTGTGTTGTGTAGCCCTCTGGGCAACTCCAACAACTGTAATATAATATTCCGTGCACAATAAAGGCCTCTGTATCATTTTTATAACCTCCCTTTTCCTGTACTTGTGCATGGACCACTTCCGCTTCTTGTGCACAAATTATCCTATATAGAAGTTGTTGAATTGTTGTTATTAGATTTTGCAATAGTATCAGTTGTAGCTAAAGCAAGGATATAAACGTGGCTTTTCAACGAGAAAATTATTGGGCGTGTAAATTACTCGTTAGGTGTAGTATAGTTGGTGAGTATAATATAAAATGTTTCTTGTTCTCTAGATAGCGTTTTTGCTCGTCTCGTCATATTCCATGCTTCTATTAAGGTTCGGTATGTCTATTTCAAAAAAAAAAATAGTGTTAAATGAAATGTACAACCAGAGCTAATTTGTATTTATTGTTTCTACTCCACTCTGTTTGTGAGACCGAGAGATGAGCTCCCAAAGGCAAAGAAGATATTGATGTTATATAACTATTATAATTATTGTTGGAATGTTAGACTGCTTAGCTTCATTTCTAAATTTTCACATAATTTCCAACTCAGTAAATCAAAATATTCTTTATATCATGTAAATCGTACACCACGCAGAGAGCAATAGAGATGTTACTTTTTAGTCCAGTCAACGAAGACCCGAAATCATAAAATAAATCCAAAAAATCACGTAGTCTGGTTTATCATTTTAAAGGGTAGGGGTGACCCCCAAGTACAACATTCCAAAAGTCCCCAGTCCAGAGCCGCGAGCCTTAGACAGGAGGGGAGGGGGGAAAGGTCTCCTTAGTATTGATCAATAAGGATTAAATTTGTACCACAATATCATGATTTTTCAGATTTACTGACATTTCACCCGCCCGCATCTCCCTTAGTATTGCGCTTAGCGAAAATATGAATAAGACTTTTTTTGTAGCTTGTTTAATATACTTTCATTTTGTAGTGTATACTTTTCCGCTAATACCCTTGGTTTTCAAAATATTTATGAAATACTAGAAAATAGGACCTTTACCCCCCCCCCCCCCCCCCCCACCCTCCTGACTAAAGCTCGTGGCCCTGGGCTGGGGATTGTTGGTATGTTGTACCTGGGGGTAACCCCTCAAAATTCATGATAATTAGCTTAGTGATTAGTGAGAAGTTGTTGGTGCAGTAGGGCCAAGTTCTGTCAAAAATTCAATAAATAGGTGATGCACAATTAAAGGAGTTAAGCAATACTATATTAAGTGCCATGAGATATAGCCTAATGCAATAAAGTCAAAGACACACATTTAACTTTCAGCTTTTATAAAGGGTGTTTTTTTTTGGACGTGTGGTTTTCAATATGGCAATACTTTTTTCGGAGTTGATCTTTTTGACAGCTGTCACTTGATTTATGTTCAATTTGGTTTGCCATTTCATAATAAAGAGACTTATTCCTGAACAACGTTTTCAAATCGTGCAAATTTATTACCAAAATAATGATTCGGTTCGCGCGACACATCGAGGCCATTGTTGAGACGAGCGCCGTTACTTCCTCAAAAAGTCACTGTTTGGTGTGCTCTATGGGCAGAGGGAGTCATTGGTCCATATTTCTTCAAAACTGAAACCGGCCATAATGTTACAGTCAATGGGGAACGCTATAGAGCCACGATCAATGCCTTTTTCGTGCCTGAATTGGAGGATATTGATGTGAACGACCTTTGGTTCCAACGAGATGGCTGGCACTACATGCCATACAGCCAACGAAACAATCAATTTATTGAAGGAAACTTTTGCTGAGCGCATGATCTCGCGTCGGCGTCGTGGGCCTGTGGCGTGGCCTCCAAGATCGTGTGATTTAACACCGCTGGACTATTTTGTATGAGGTTATGTAAAGTTGCTTATTTAGACCAATAAGCTCGAGACGACTGACGCCTTGGAAGAGAATATTGGGTGCGTTATTGCTGACATACGGCGCCAATTGCTGCAAAAAGTGGTCGAAAATTGGGACTCTCGGCTGGAATTTATACGAGCCAACCGCGGCGACCATATGCCTAAAATCACTTTCTTAGCAAAATGGCAAACGCTTATCTTTATAATAAAGCTAAATTCTTGGCCATAACATTAAATTATATGCGTTATATTTCTTCTTAAAAACCACACCTCTAAAACAAAACGTATTTTATTTTCGATTTTGTTCCAGCGACAGTGTTAATCTTTAGGATCGAGGTATGGATGGAAGTGCGTTTGGAGCTTGCAATTTTTGAAAAGAAGAAGGATTATATTTCCGTACCTATAACAAAAGATCATACGCATAGAATGGAACTATGATACTCATCCCCTCTTGGCAAGATGTCACAAATATTGTCAACAAGTATAAATAGGAAATGAAACTGCAATAAAAAAAAAACATCTTTGAGGACCACCTACCATAGATAACAACCAATTTGTGGTATCAGACCCACTCTCAATCCTACAATATCGCATTAAAAAGTATTCCTTTTGGCTGGTTCATAATATTAAAATCGTCGAATTTAATAAGAGATACTCAGAGAGTTTTTAAAACCAGGTTTACAGATTTTTGACAGCCTGAATTTTCCGAAGAAACATAATTATAATTAATATGACTACAAACACCATCACGAACGACCAACCTGAGCAGATCTGAATCCCAATTTTTAATATTATCTCACAAACGAAAAGCTTGAGCATAAGGCTAAGACTATATTCAGCACTTAATTAAATTCCTTCTTTTTTTGTTGGTGTTACACAACTTCGTTTCTCTTCAATTTTCCCCAATTACAGGACGTGAATGTCGGGGAGTGAATTGGTCGTTTGATTTTTTTTTATTTCGCCTTAGTGTGTAGAGTAGGTATAGCGTGTATAGGGTATACCTCGTACCTATACCGGAATGAGTGGTATCGATTTAATTTAAGGTCAGCATTTGTACATGTGCGGTCGACACTCTTCAGCATTATAGATACTCTCTGTGTGCTATTATTGCCAGGTTGAGTTATCTGTGTTCGAAGTATATGAATGGGATAAGGACTAGTATTTCTCTGTGCACTGTGTTAAAATGATACAATTCTGGATTTGCAGTAGGAGTTGGAGTTGGAGTTGTTGGCGTTGGTGTTGCTATTGGCATTGGCAGGCATGATATTGATAATGGTATCTATTGTGGAAGAGGATATATCTTGCTATAGATTGTGTGCTTCGACTTTTATAATGGAAACGGCTTGGCTTGTATGTTTTATTTTTTTTGTTTTTAGTTTTGTGCTTTTGTCTTTGATTGATAGTTTAGATTGAATAATTGATGAGATGACAGTACAAAAACACGAGGATTTCCGTCAGACAATCAATGTGAACACCATATATGTATAGCTAGTTGGGAATATGTTTTAGGCGTCAAAAAAGTATTTTGATTCTTATAGCTAATTGGTTTAGGTTTGTATTTTAATGAATAAGCAACAAGCTTTGTAAACTTTTTCTTTCTCAGCTACGCTGTCCTATTCAAATGTTGTTTGTTTCCTAGTGGAACACATACATAATGCATATGTCTATGTTTAATAAAATTAGTACTAATCTATCGCATATGATTCTTAGGCCCAGTTTCATAGTGTGCTTAAGTGGTATTTAAGTGGCACAAATTTGAGATTTGAATGCCACTTATTAAGGTTATAGGTAGTGTGCTCTGTGAAACTTGGTCTTAGAACTACCAAAGTGCATTAAATAAGTTTTAGACTATAAAAATACTCATTATTTTTTCGGGAATTTCAGTCTCAGAAAAGCTTATAGCAAGAAGAAGTATATAGGTATATATATACGACAGAAAATATTTAAGTAGAAAACAAATCCAAACTATTAAACCCTTTATTGATTTCAAGGCTTCATCCCGACTATACTGATTCAACTTTGTATAAAATATCCTCGAAAACATTTTGAAGCCTTGTGTTATGTGTGTAGGCTGGTCAAAATTTTTCTGAGACTATCGCACTGTTGATGTTGAATAAAAAGGTTCCAGGAGTTTGAGAACAAAAAGATGTTCCATTAAAAGAAAAGGCTTCATTTTAATCACGTAAAAGGGCTTTATATGGAACAGTTATGTATATACAAACCAAAATCTTCCAATACCGCACCTGGCTGAAAAAAAGTCTGTTTTTTAGACGTGTGGTTTTCAAGAAGAAATAAAACGCATATAATTCAATGTTATGGCCAAGAATTTAGCTTTATTATAAAGACAAAGGCTTGCCATTTTGTTTTAAAACTGATTTGGGGCAAGTGGCTGCCGCGGCTGGGTCGAATAAACTCCAGCCGAGAGGCCCAATTATCGAGCACTTTTTGCACCAATTGGCGCCGTATGTCAGCAATAACGCGCCGAATATTGTCTTCCAAGGCGTCAATCATCTCGGGCATATCTGCGTAGACAAGCGACTTCACATAACCCCAACAAAATATTCCAGCGGTGTTAAATCGCACGATCTTGGAGGCCACGCCACATATCCACGACGCGAGATAATGCGCTCACCAAAAGTTTCCTTCAATAAATTGATTGTTTCGTTGGCTGTATGGCATGTAGCGCCGTCTTGTTGGAACCAAAGGTCGTCCACATCAACATCTTCCAATTCAGGCACGAAAAGGTCATTAATCATTACTCTATAGCGTTCCCCATTGACTGTAACATTATGGCCGGTTTCAGTTTTGAAGAAATATGGACCAATGATTCCCTCTGCCCATAGACCACACCAAATAGTGATTTTTGGACGATGTAACGGCGTCTTATTAAAGGCTTGTGGAATATGATCACTCCAAATACGACAATTTTGCTTATTAACGTACCCATTCAACCAAAAATGAACTTTATCGCTGAACAAAATTTTCTTAAGAAAATCGGGATCGTTGGCCATCTAGTTTTGGGCCCATTCACCGAACGTGCGATGCGCTTGATGGTCGTTCAAAATGGCAAACCAAACTGAGCATGAAACAAGTGACAACTGTCAAAACGACCGACTCAAAAAAAAGTATTGCCAGATTGAAAACGTCTAAAAAATAAGCTTTTATACTAAATTGTCACAATGTGCAAGGAACAGGACACAATAATGATCTAAAAAAATGGAGCACCTGCTCAGAGCAGTTGCTTCATATTAAAGCTGAGCAAGTCATCAGGTGCTAAATGTAAATGCTCATAGTCATCCATTTTATGTATACTAAATGTAGTACTTAATCTCAATAGCGGAAATGCTGTAGATATAAATAGTTCAGGAAAGGAAGATTGATTTCATACTTTCAAGACGCCATCACCCTTGCGATATTTGCCATTTTGAAAAACGTGAACTTTATCTACATAAATTTATACGTCCAAAATTATTGGTTTGTACTGAAAATCATTTCTAAGACCAAAGTTTTAAGCAATTAAATCTTTTATTTCTACGTTTAATTATTTGTTCATCAATATTTCGGCGATTTTATGAATTTAATTAAATTTTTTTTTACATTTTCACATTTTCGCGTTCACTTAGAAGCCAATGTGAATTTTTCTTGGTATCAAAATTAAAGAACAGGAAACTTAATAGATTTTAATATTCCTATTTCTCAAAATGATGCAATATCGCAGTTCATAGTTTTAGGGTTGGATTAAACCCTGACACAAATCCTCTACTACACTTATTTTGTCAATATGTGTGTCCTAAGATCATATTTGAGTGAAATCTTGTACGAACCATTCGGGTGTGTCAATTATTGACAATTTTGTAAGACTTTGAAAATTTAGCTATCAATTGCCTCGATATATGTGTGCTGATGACGTTTATAATAATTATTGAATATTATTTTGAGCGAATCGCTTGGAAGAAATCTCAACACTAAATTAAGTTGGCTTTAAGAAACAGCAGGCCTCAAGTGAATCTGGTTTCTGTTTCTTCCTGGAACAATGTTTTTACATTCAATTGTGTATTTCTTGACGAATTTTTTGATTCTTTGCTTCAGTTCAGTTCTGGATGAAGTTTCACATAATTGTATTCATTTTGTATCCCCTGCAATCATTAATTTTTCAGAGTTGCCAATATGTAAAGTGAATTTTCTTACTAATTCGATTATCTGAATGCAAGACACATACATTGACTTTGTGGACCTTAAATTTGGTGTCCCTCAAGCGTAAATTTTGAGGCTCCTGCTTTTTAGCGATCCTATTAATTACTGATGGCAGATAAGCGATAATTTTGGAGATGGAACTAGTGGGGATGTTGATTTTAATGTCGAAATGCACTTCTACCCAAGCTATATCAATGGATAGTCTGAAGATCCGGTTCGTCTTCCGAATTCTGCAATAAAGCTATAAATCCTATCTATAAACTTGATGCCACCCACACTCACACATTGTTGCTGATCCATTCAAATTATATTCAATGGATTATTTTTCTTTAATTACTGCTAACAAAGTGAAAACACCTAAATCTGTATTTTTACATCACAAAGTATATCCGATGCATCATATTCCTGCTATGCTAATCCCCCACTTTATTTTATCCTAATGTTTGAGTTTAATATTGTTCTCCATAGAAACATCCGCGCCTGCGGCATTATTATTTGTCGTCATCGCACGCCTAATCAGTCGTACAGTGTTTGTACATAGATAAAGCTTAATTTAAACATCTTCCGCCTGCCGCACAGCTTACACAATTCCCTAAATCATGTCACTTGCAACTTCAATTTACGTTTGACAACCAACAAAAAGAAACCAAAAACCCCGGCCCCAAAAACAAATGCTACACAATTCAGCCATAAACACAAAATAGAGATAGAAATTCAAATAAATCTAAACGCAATGTTCCTTTTGTACAAATATTTGTTATAAACTCTCACTAGCCTGCCCTTGAAGGCTGGGCTGGGAGATTTTTCTGCGACGCTGACGACAAGCGACGTAGTCGTAGTCGTAGTCGTCATGGTCGTCATTGTCTTTGCTTCCCACAATAAACAAATAAAATTACGGTTGGAAAGGACTAGCACAGGTGCGGGCGGGTGCAGGCTGTGGAGGGGAGCTATAGTATCACATCACAAATTAAGGTAGCAAGGTACAAAGCCTTAACAAACAAACGCAACAAAAGGAAAGGGAAGGAGCAAAAATATCTACCCCCAAATTCAAATACAAAGAGGCCTAGACAATACCGATGATGGTGCGAATAAACTGACACGAAGAGGGATGGTGCGAGGGATGGAGAGAAGGTAAACAAGTAAAAATGATACAAAAACCAACAGAAAGTGGGTTAATGTTTCCACCCCTCTACGGAAAGACCCCCAGAGGTCACAAAAAAAAAAACACATAAAACAATATGGGGTTCGAAATTTACCCATCACGTACCTACTACATACTCTTGGAATTGTATTTGCGGTTTATGTGAACGTTTTCCAGATTGGCGTAGGTCTCCATCACGAGGGTGAATTTTTATTAAAGAGAGAGCCTTTACCTTGCGCGAGAAGAAGAAGAAGGTTAAAGTAGCCAAAAATTCGACTCCATTGATGAAGAGCTCTACACATTTTTTGCAGGTGCCAAAACAATATGTTCCTGGTTAGAATAAAACAACGAACGATGTCAAACACGTATCCCACAAATAGAAAAAGGGTTCAGTCGGTGCTGTGGTTTTAAGCTGAATGGTTCATCGCACCACTTCACCCAGTTCATTCCAAATTATTTTTTTTCTCCTCAAAAAGAGACAGAGATGAACCTGCGCAATAAAAGTGAAATCTCTTTTACGTTTAGCAAAGATAACAAAGCAATAGGGCATTCGAGTGAGCTCCATAGGATGCAGTGTAGGTAAGGTAGTTTTTGAGTTAGTTTGAGTGTTATTCAAATGAATAAAGTTTGTAAGCGTTATTTTTACAATTTTATATTCACTATGCACTATCATTCTAAAATTTGCTGATTAAAAGCCGAACTATAATAGACTTAACTCAACTTAGGCAATCAAGCGACCACACACTCTTACATATTGTTAACCATAATAGCCGTTCTGCTCAATTTCGATACAACTTTCGCGAACTTAAGCGCGAAAGGAGAAGTACCAAGAAACACACTGCTGAGTGCGTTTTCCACTAGATAGTAGTTTCGAAGTTTTTGGCGTTTGGGCTGTGAATTTATTTTGCGCCTTCAGTTTCGACTGGGGCGGGTAACTCTATCCCATTGTTAGGTATTTTAAATATTTGCGCCTTTGGTTTCGACCAGGACCGGGGACTCTATCCCATTGTAGTATTTGCGCCTTTGGTTTCGACCAGGGCCGGGGACTCTATCCTGTTGTAGTATTTGCGCCTTTGGTTTTGACCAGGGCCGGGGACTCTATCCTGTTGTAGTATTTGCGAACTTGGTTTCAGTACCGTGTTAGTTATTTAGGCAAACCTATTGTAAAATTATATGAAATACCCTGTTAGACTCGAAAGTCAAATAAAAATGACGAATATTTGGAGTTCTGAACTCTTCAAAAAACCGAGTTTTCCTTGCTTTCTTCGGTCTGACCCTGGATCCGCTGAACTACGTCAGCTATAGAGAAAAAAAAGCTTCAAACATTTTTGTTCTTAAAAGCAAATTTTCTTTTGTAATTTTTGAGTTATTTTCTCTCTTAAAAGAGCAGAGAACGTGAAATTTTCTTCTTATTTCGGTTAGAATATGTTTTGTTACTATCTTGAACTTACAAAAATCCGCCCACTTCCACGCCCCCTTATGAATAAATTCCTACTAAAATAAAATAGTTTTTGAAACTAAAGTAGGTAAACGGATAAACAAAGGGAGCAACTTGGCTTATTTTTTTACCAAAACAAGGATGGAAAAACGTAACAAAGATTTTTTGAAAATCCAGAAGTAACGTCAGCTATAACCGGAGTAGATGAAGAACTAATAAAGAAACTTCAAGTGATTTTAAATGCACTGTCATTAAGGGAATCTATATTAATGTAAAAAGATAAAACGAGTGTACTAAAAACACTTCCGATCTACTAAAAGTCAAATACAGCCACAAGCTCCTGACCCCAACACTGCAAAAGAATCAAGCGGAATAAAGACTACAAGCGATATAGATACCAAAATACCTGAAAGGTATATACATAATATTCTGATGGCTATATAAAGGGTTTTCCAATAAGAGGTGTTATTTTGATATTCAAAGAAAAATGGCATTTTTTGAGATAAATGATCGGATGTTTATTTCATTATAAAGAAGAAGGTATGCCGTTAATAATGGAACACAACATCAGCCAAATGGCCGCCACGACCAAGCTTACAGGACCATATCCTTTTCATGAAATTTTCCATAACCAAATCGCAAAGTGGCTGCCCTATGTCCTCGATAGCCTCACGAATTCCATCTTTGAGGTCTTGAATCGACGCTGGGCTGTTGGCGCAGACCTTATCTTTCACGTGGCTCCAAAGGAAGAAGTCGCAAGGTGTTAAATCACAAAATCTCGGTGGCCATATGTGATCACCTCTTCGAGAGATAACATCACGGTCCGGAAACTTTTCCCGTAAAAGATCGTTGGTTTCATTGCTTGTGTGGCACGTAGCGCCGTCTTATTGAAAGTAAACATTGTCCAGATCAATAGCAATTCCGGCCATAAAAAATCATTAATCATCTCTCAATGGCGCAATCCATTGACCGTAACTGTTGCTCCAGCCTCATTTTCGAAAAAGTAAGGCCCAATGACCCCGCCGGACCATAAACCGCACCAAACAGTCACGTGTTGAGGATGGAGAGGCTTTTCAACAATAACTCTTGGGTTTTCCGAGCCCCAGATGCGACAGTTTTGCTTGTTGACGTAGCCTCCGAGGTGGAAATGGGCCTCATCAGCCAAGATGATTTTTCGATGAAATTCCGGATCATTTTCATGCATTTCAAGGACCCAATCAGCAAAGACACGACGTTGTTGATGATCAGCCGGCTTGAGTTCTTGTGTTAATTGAACTTTATAAGCCTTAAGACACAAGTCTTTATGCAAAATACGGTGTAATGACGTTTGTGGAATGCCTAATTCCAAAGAACGACGAGGAATGGACAAACCTGGGTTTTCTTCAACACTTTGGGCTACAACAGCAATATTCTCAGTTGTTCTTGAGCGACGTGCACGGGTTTTATTCTTCACATCACTAACTTGTCCCAACAGCTCGAATTTGTCCACCAATTTCTGTATTGCGGTCCGACAAGGTGCTTCACGACGACCCAAAAATGTTTTAGTTTTACCAACCGTCTCTGCCAAATTTTCACCATTTTTATAGTGAATTTTAATAATTTCAATGCGTTGTTGAAGCGTGTATCGTTCCATTTTTATTAATGGCGTAGTTTCTACTTGTCAAATGTCAAAAAATGAGAGCTTCAAAAGTGACAACTACAGAAATAGCGGGCTATTCAAAATAACACCTCTTATAGGAAAACCCTTTATCATCAGATCCACTCATTTCATCTTTAAGGCAAGTGAGACCTCAAAAAGAGCTAAAACAGAGTTTATGCCCAAAACTAGTATATAAGTCTAACTGTTGAAAATGATGATGATGCCAATGATTTATTTTCTGAAAATTTAAATCTACAATTTATTAAAAAAAAAGACCTATATACCTTTTATTTATTCTATTTTATTTTATAAAGGAAATAAAAAATTCTTTATGAAAATTTTGGTCCCTCTAATTTATCCCACAATGTTTTACATAAAATTGGTTACTGAAACAAACAAACAAACAACAACAATTTAATCGTCGCAGACTTTTTTTTTACAAAATTTTTGATATTCTATCTGTTTTTAAACGTTTTGATTTAACTCCTTTCTCTGTTAGCTATTTCCTTTTTTATTGTAATTATAAAATCCCTTGTAATTATATATAGCACTCAGCCTCATCAACCTAAAATATAAAAAATCGGCTCTGCCTCTTGCGAGGAAGTGACAAATCCTCCAACAGTTCCTTTTGTCATGAATAAGTGCCTCTCATCCTTACCGCGTGTATTCAGCAGAACATTCTTAGTCCTCTTTCCATTCTTGCAAACAAACATCACACACACAGGAATGGTTGGGACTTGTAAGTCACTAGGCATTTGCAATCCTCTAGCTGTTGCACCACCGCATATTTATTTTATTTTTTAAATGGTTACAGCTCTTTCCTATTTAACCAGAGTCTTACTTATTTTCTTAGAAATTATCCTGGACTAATAAAAAAAATATCACAGCTGGAAGAAGCTTGTTATTTGACGTCCTTGACCAGACCGGACTGCAGCACCACCTTAAGTAAGTTTTTATTTCTCAATAATTATATTACTGTCGGCATCCCTGAAAAACTTCTCCAAATGTACAGTAATATTTTTTATGGAAAATGCATGGAGCTAAGAGCCCCAAAATGGGTCCTATAGAGTATTTCCAGGGTAATTTAGTTTCCGGCATAGAACTGAAATTATTTGAAGAATTTTCTCCCATAGTTTACTCTTTCGAGAATAAATTTCACTGAAAAATACATTTCTAGAGAATTTTTCAAAAACGGGAAACACTTCCAGATAAATTTTGTTCACGATAATCTGCAATTAGGAGAAAGAAGCGAGGTCTCAACGGTACAATTTCAAGTATTGAAGCGTATATAAGAGCTTCATTGAGTCTGACTATTATGTATATAGCTAGAACTAGGTAAAGTATTTTATGTGCGGGCTGTCATTGAACAAATGTTAAAAACATCGTTTTTACTACCTTTGGTCCACTATTACATGGAATTGTGACAGAAATGCAAAATTTAAATCAAAATTCTACATTTTCAATCGATGTTAATTTGGCTTAGAAAGGCACTAGCAGTACCTTATGTTCTTTCTGTTAATAGGGCTTCATATCCTAGAATATTAGTGTCATCTTAATATACGGTATAAGAGAGAAAATCACCCCGACTACCAAATCCGAAGGATCAAAGAAGATCTGTGAACTCAAGGTCCATTCGCTCTATATATAAATGGATTTTCCTTTCATATCCACATCCGTGTTGTGAACCAAAAACTATATCTACAAAATTTGGTACTTAAGTGTTCTTATAAAACAACTTTTAAAGGTGGGTATATGTATAACTCCCGGGCAGGTTCGGCCCAAGCCAAACTTGCGCCCTGTGCAAGATTTTTAGAAAGCGCCCTTTATATATTTGCATACATTCACACTCTTTTTCGATCTCAAAGTCGCATATGATAGCGTAGGTAGAGAAGAACTATATAGAGTCATGTTGCATCTCCGCATCCCTGCCAAACTCGTCTGCTTATGCAGGATGACGATGGAGAAATTGCGCTGCTCCGTCAAAGTCGGTAAGAACACCACCGAACCCTTTGAATACGAGAAAGGTTTGAGGTAAGGCGACGCGTTATCATGCAATCTGTTTTACATCGTTCTTGAAGCAAACCAAAACATTGATCTTGCTTCTAAATATCGACTTTTCAATGCTACAGTTAATACCTGCATGTGCTACGGTGTACAGGCTTTTGGCGTAATCCCTTTTGAGGAATTCGAAGCTGTTCAAAAATTTTTCTTCAAGCGTCTTTTTTGACTACCGACCGTGACACCAACCTACGCTATTCATGTGGAATCGGGCCTACCACCCATTTACTTGCAAAACCTGAAACCTCATTCAGATTATCTAACAAGAGTGATGAAAAAGAGCGTAAGCAGTCTTCACAGATCAATGTTAATAAGACTATTACAAAGCAATGCTTCACCTTTCAGAGATTGGAACCAGCTGGCGTTATCGCACGATCTCAGTATATCTTTCTCAGAGAGTAACGTTACTGAATGGCCGAATATCTTTGCAATGATCATCGCTAAAGTTGATGACAAAATATTTGATCAACATTTGACTAGATCATCTTCTTCAGCGTCCAGAATATTTTACAGAAACTTAAATCATCAAATGCTCTCTCAAGAAAGCTATTTTAACACCGAATTCTCGTCGGAAATTATAAGCACCGTTTTTAGAGCCAGAGTTGAATTACTAAAGTTAAATTTCATTCCACATAGAGCTGATCTTCTACAAACTTGTAATCTATGCAACAGGAGAGAGTCTGAAAATATCTACCACTTCATTGCGATTTGTCCTATTTACAAGAAATCCGACGGCTATATTTCCAAGAAAGCTTTCTGTCCTTAGATAGTTTTTACGAAGTATTAAATGGAGCACGGGGCTGGCTCGCTTTGTATAAATACTGTAACCATGCCCTTACTTATCGGAATATCTTTTGACAGCCTATCTTCATTAAGCGCTCTTCCAGCTACTTCTTTCTTATTTAAATCTTTATGTTTCAGATCATTTAAAATTGACCCTTTTTCTGTTTTAAATCAACCAAAATTACAAGTTTTTATGTTACAAATCATTAAAATTGCTCATGACCTCTCGCTAGCTCATTCTTTTATTGCATTTATTGCATTCTAATATAAATATTTGAGTACCTTTTGATAGATCAATTTCTTATTTTTAATCTTAAGAATTATTGTAAAAAAAAAAAATTAAAAAAAAAAAAATATCTTCTCTTTATATCTTCTTTATCCATTTTTATTTAACTGAAATGTCATTTCCGGCAGACGGCATAGTAATTGCCAAGTCCGTTTTTCTACTAAAACAAATAATGTAATTATCCTATTGAAATAAAGAAGAAAATCTAAAAAAAAAAAAAAAAAAACATCGTTCTTGAAGCAATCGTAAGTAACTCGCATTTCAACAACAGAATTACAATTTTTCAGAAGTCTGTTCAACTACTTGCTTATGCGGATGATATTGACATCATTGTTACCGGTGCGTTTGCAAGTATTGAATCGGAGGCGGCAAAAATGGGTTTGGCTCTTAATGAGGACAAGACGAAGTATAAATGCTATCATCGAGAAAGGAATCTCAACATCATCGACTCGGGCACAACATCACGATGGATAGGTACAAGTTCGAAGTCATCATGGACTTTGTCTACCTGGGCTCCACTATTACATCGCAAAATGACATCAGTGCATAGATCAAACGAAGAATTACGCTTGCCAATCGCTGTTTCATCGGGCTAAGAACGCATTTGAGTAGTAAAGCCCTCTCTCAAGGAACCAAGGAGACTCTATAAGACCTTGATCATCTCGGTCCTGCTTTATGGGGCAGAAGCATAGACCCTGTCAAAAACGGATGAGAACCTGCTTGGGTGCTTTGAAAGGAAGATTCTTCGGGTGATTTTCGGTCCAGTCTGTATCGATGGAGTATGGAGGAGAAGATTCAACAACGAGCTGTACGGGTTTTACAGCGACGTCGACCTGCTTAAAAAGCTGAAAATACAGTGGCTGAGATGGCTGGGACACGTGGAGCGTATGGACAATAACGCACCAGCCCGACGAGTGTTCTAGTCTGCGCAGCAGAGGAAGACCCCACCTTAGGTGGCGCACACAAGTGGAGAACGACCTCAGCCAACTTGGAGTGCGTAATTGGAGGCAGCTAGCTAGGGACCGAAATGGCTGGAGGGGCTTGTTGGTTGAGGCCGAAGTCCATCCTGGACTGTAAGCGTCATCTTAAGTAAAGTAAAGTAAATACATACACACATACACTGATACACATGCATAAGACTTTTCCACATTACCCAAGAGGTAGACTTTCAATGCGTAGGTCTAGTGGGATCTTTAATTTTAATGTATTTTGAGTTAAATTCTCCAACAAAGAAAGTTATGTTAGTTAGTGTGCAACAACTAACAAGAGCTCCTACAAAACGCTTTAAACAAGTTAATAAGATGGGCAGATCGCTGTGGACTGGGTGTTAACCCTCATAAGACAGATCTTGTCCTCTTCTCAAGGAAATACAAAATCCCTCACATAGACCCTCCGTCTATCAAAGGAATTCCACTCAAATTCTCAGACGAAGCCAAATATTTGGGCCTTATCTTAGAAAAGAAGTTAAGTTGGAAGCCCAATATACAGGAAAGAGTCAAAAAAGTAACTGTTGCACTCTTTTCATGCAAAAAAGCCGTAGGGAACAAATGGGGTCTTAAACCCAGTATTACTCATTGGCTATACACCTCGGTTGTTAGACCGATTCTTACGTACGGTGTGACAGTATGGTGGACCGCTTTAGATAAAGCGACGAACAGCGAAAAACTAAGCAAGGTCCAACGGTCTGCCTCGCGTTGCATGGGTGGAGTACTTCGTACAACACCCTCTGCTGCATTAGATATTATGTTCTATTTAGCACCTCTCGATACATATGCTAAACAAACAGCTGCAAGCACAGCCATTCGTCTTAAAGCCTCCTCACAGTGGACAAATAATGATATTGGTCACTCCATTATTCTGAATTCTTTCGGAACAATTCCAAGTAACATTGGTTACACCATCCTCCAGTTACAGTTCGATAAAAACTTCCAGGTCACCATACCCTCCAGATCTATCTGGGAGGATCGGGCATTTCTGGAAGATGAATCAATCCACTTCTATACGGATGGATCAAAAACTGATGACGGGGTTGGTGGAGGTGTGTACTCAGACAGGATGAATTTAAATCTCTCCTTTCGCCTTCCCAATCACTGTAGCGTGTTCCAGGCGGAACTTTTGGCGATAAAAGAAGTACTATCTTGGCTTAAAAGAAACGTGATATCTAACACAGATATCCGCATCTTCTCGGATAGCCAAGCCGCCATAAAATCCCTGGAATCTGTCTCTACCAACTCAATAACAGCCCTTAACTGTCGATCATCTCTCGTTGAGATGGCACAGCAGTTTAATTTTCACCTCTGCTGGGTGCCGGGCCACAGCGACATTCCAGGAAATTGCAGGGCTGACGAACTCGCCAGAAGTGGAACAATACTACCTATTTCACCAAATAGGTCAGATATAGGTATACCCATTGCTACATGTAAACTTATGCTGAAGCAGGATGCAATAGAGAAAACAAACCTTAGGTGGAACAACATCTCCACCTGTATAGCGACAAAACAGATGTGGCCAAGGTTGGACCTGAAGCGCTCGAAGAGTTTAATATCTCTAAGCAGACTGCATATCAGCTCCGTCATAGGTTTCATCACCGGTCACTGCTTGATAGGCAAGCACGCAACGAGGCTTGGAGTATTCTCAAATGATTTCTGCAGAAGCTGTATGGATGAAGAAGAAGAAGAATCGATTCCTCATCTCCTCTGCACTTGCCCTGCTCTATCCCAACGACGTAAACTCCATCTCGGAGAATACTACTTCAACGATCCTAATGATCTGGTAAATGTTGACATAATTGATCTCGCACGCTTCGTAAGGAGCTCTAAGTGGTTCAACGAATAGGAAGAAAAGTTTCAAGATTCCTGTGGTATCACAATGGACCAACTATGGTCTAAGTGTGTCTAGCCTTGCTCGACAGCCACCTTAACCTAACCTAACCTAACCTAGTGTGCAAGAAATAACTTAGCACAGTTTTGATGGATGTTATTTTGGGATTATTTGAACAAGTTTGGTGGTTAAAATGCAAATAGTAGTACATATTTGTCTGCACATGATCAGATTATTGGTTATGCGCCCCCAGAATTTTGCGCCGTATGCACTTCCACATCTTGCACATATGGTTGGTTGGGCCCTGCTCCCGGGACTAAAATGTTGTGGATTGCGTAACTGGCATGAATAAATAATTCGGGTGCCAAAATTCTCTAATTTTCTAGACAGGTTTATTTTAATAAAGCCTTAAAATAGTCAATATTGTAGATATAAGTTCAACCAACCGTGACCGTTGCGGATTAGCTTTTTCGTCTTATTGAAATAATGTCGACATAACTATGTGTACTTCTACCTTTCATCTAATCCACTTACACTGAAAACAATTTAGTTGCAAATAATTTAGCAATACATTCCGAAGAACAAATTAAAATCTTATTTGAAATCCTTTGAAATCTGATCAAACTACAAATTATAACAAAAATGTAATTTATCAAAAGAACCACAATCTCGATGGTAATATTCTTGAAATTTAACTCAACATCTCGCCGCCGCGCATAAAGAATATATATGTATAGCATTCGCGGTTAATAGACTGTATACGCACAACGCACTCTTAAACTATGCATGCTGATGGTTGTATAGGCAAAATTACTATATACATTTAATTAAATAGGCCAAGGTATACTTAATAAAGGCTGAGATTATTATGATATGCGAGCATGGAGTTATAAAATACCTACGTAACTATGAGAGGTTAGGAAACAAAATATTGAATTAATGATAATAATTAGATTATACAGTACTTGGTATGTATTAACCTAAATACTCACTGTTAGGTACTGTAGATATGCAGTCAATTGAATTTGTTGAAGTTATGTTGAAATTTTGAAAATTTAGTCCTTAATCATCTCGAAAGTATAGCGTTGAAAAAATAGGTATATATATAGTAAGAAAACTTATAATTTTATTGAAACAACTAAACAAACAAAAATATTGATTTTCATTTAAATTATTAAAAAATTCAAACTTTTAATTTAAAACTTGATAATTTGAAACAATAACTATATTGCCACTTAAACATCCACCTGTTTTGCAAACCTTCCATCTCCATATGATGTCCTTTTTTATTTTTATATTGCCGCCATGACACATAAAATTACGATTTGCCTTGTTCGTCCTTGATAATGGCATAAATTCGTATACCTACTCATAGTCATATAGTTGCAACAAAACATTTTCACTCTTTCTTCATCCCCAATGCGATGGAAGCACGTTAAGCACCCAGTAACGGTTTTTAATTGCACAACAATTGTAATAGCACTTTTGGATTTTTTTTTTTTTTTTTTGTTTCCTTCATCCTCCAACAACGATGAGGTTTTAATCCTTCTGTCTTATAATTCATCAGTATTAAGAGTGAAATGGATTTCCACAAACTCTCTGTCCGCGTTAACCCAGTTTTAGAGCTTGATGGTTATTTAGATTCTTTTTTTTTTTTTTTTTGTTGTGTTCGTTATTATTTTTATTTTTTTTTTTGTTTCTATTATGTTATTTTCGCGCGAAGAAAATGATTTTACAACGGCAACGTAAGCGTAAAATTAATGAAACCTATCAACTGGAGAATTAATGGTTCTTGTGATTTAATTAAAAATTTAATAAGGCATTAATCAAGGAAACGGAAACAACACAAAAATAATGCGGAGACACCATCAAATCAACTAGAGTTTAAGTTCATGAACTCTCTGACAACCTTGTGCTCTCTGCCCAGGCCCACACAAATTTCTAATCAGTTTAAGTTTTGTTATAATAATTGTGAAAAATGTTTGTTTGTGAGATTGATATCAATCTTTTTCAGTTGTGTCGTCGTTAGAAACAGGCAGAAACGAATCTTTCAGATTTTATTCCGCATATAATTTGCACTTTTGGACTATAGGAATCCAGTTGATTTTATTTCTTTGAACTTTGTAAAGCTTTGGAAAATCGGGAGTATCTCATAATCATAACACTTTATTATTATAATCGTACTTGACCAATAGAAAAACCGACTTTGTTTCTTACCATCATATATTCCTTCAACTCAATCAACTGTCCGGTGTTCCAAAAGGTTGCCATCTCAGTCCTTTGTTGTTTATTTTAACGATTTACTATGTTGCTCAGAGATTAGGTATTTATTGTTATGGTATGAAAATTGTTAGACGCACATCTAAATATAGGTTGACCGATAGCAATGATAGTTTTTCCAGTTGTTTTGTTTCAGCAGCATTCAAAGTTACCAATGACCTCCGGCTGCAAAAATATTCAGTAAGGTTTTTCATTTAACAGCGCATCATCTCGCGCTTGCCGAACGTGTGTCCCGAACCAGTTTTAAATGCGCAATGTATGAATTTGGACGTGAGGTCGGTCGTCATCATGGCTTCAGTACGCAGACAGTTCGTCGCACAGTGGAAATTATTGAGCGTGAGTACACTATTTTTGACTATAATCCACCAATCATACAGAGATTGGTGCTTAATGATATAGCCGCCGCGCCGTAAGGAAAACCCAGAAATGTCTTTTCGGGCGCGATTTATGGTGTGGTTAAAATTGGGCCTGCCTACATCCGTATAAGACTGTTCTCGCTCAAGAATTGAATATAACTTTTAAGGTTTTTGCAGTTGTTAAACATGACATTTTCTAAGTTGGGTGATATGGGGTAAAATGAAAAAGACGCATCCGATTGAAAACACTCTACCCACGTTTAAAAGGTTATTCATAGGAAACGGCTAAAAGGATTTTTTTAAATTTTGTTATTTGTAGGGTGAAATGGGGTAAAAATAAAAAATTGTACGATTTAAGAAATTATTTTTGTATTTAAAAGGTTATTTTAAGAAATATTATTCATAGAGTGAAATGGGATAAAAATAAAACAGTATTCTTCGAATACAATAATTTTTTCTATGTTGGACTTGGAGGATCATATTTTTACAAAGTTAGACTTTCATAACGTGCAGTGGGTTAAAACCTAGAAAGTACTATGCGATTATAAGAAGTAAAAACGAAACTTAGTTTTGTCTACCCGTGCGAATATATTCAAAACATCCTTTTAAAATAATTATTTTCAGTGTTACACCAGGTAGTAATCTCTTTTTTGCAAGAATTTTTGCTCATGTAAGATAATACAAATTCTTATTAAAGATGTAGGCTTACATTACAATATGCGTACACATAATTATATACTCCATACTCTGTGTAAAGAATTTATTTGTTTTCTAAAAATAACTGACTTCTTTTCAATTGTGTAGGTATTTTATTTTTGTTAAGCTTCTTGGATTTCTTTGATTTTTATTGTACATAGTGGGTATTTTTATGTTTGGTGAAGGAAAGATACAGAGAGATAGGCAACAGATTGATGGAGTGATTAATTCGAGTGGAATGTTTTACTTGACATCTGAGGAATTAGGTAATCTCTTTTTGTATTTGGAGTTGAATGAACTAAGTAATATCTCAATTAAAACGTATCGAATTTTATTGCTTTAAGCCTGTTAGACAAGATTTTAAGAAAATTTTAAAAAGTACCTAATTTATTATTAATAAATCAAAAAATAGCTTACAAAAATAAATGTATGAAATAATCTTCATTTAAGACATAAGAACAGCAAGACCATTATACAAGTCGTGTAGAGGTTATACCTAAGTTAAATTTAGATTTAATTATTTTAAAAACAAATTTTTCCATTTAAAGGGCCAATTTTTCATTTTTCAATAGCCATAGTTAAACATCAGATAATACTTTTTCTTATTTATTCTTCTGATAGTTAACTGAATGTTTAATTGATGATTAAAAAAATCGGCTCTGAATAGTCTATATAAAGAAACGGTGTTTTTTTTAGACGTATGGTTTTCAATCTGGCAATACTTTTTTCGGAGTTGGTCTTTTTGACAGCTGTGACTTGCTTTATCCTCAGTTTAGTTTGCCATTTCATAATTAAAAGACTTACTTCTGAACAACGTTTGCAAATTGTGCAAATTTATTACTAGAATAATGGTTCGGTTCGCGTGACGCATAGCGCGCTGCGTCCAATATTCGGTCGACATAATCGCAAAATCGCATAAATTCGAGCAACAATGATGGATCGGTTTCGCACCACGTTTCCTCTAGTCGATAATGCGCATCCTCAGAGATGCCGGCCGTATCGAAGACGCTTTTGCTGTTGTGGAGCAGAGTATCGAAGAAGACCCGAATGAGTCCATCCGCCATTGCGCGCAACAATTGGAGCTGTCAAAATTGGGCCTCTCGGCTAGAATTTATTCGAGCCAGCCGCGGCGGCCACTTGCTCGAAATCGTTTTTAAAACAAATAAATAAAGCTAAATTCTTGGCCATACCATTAAATTATTTGCGTTTTATTTCTTCTTGAAAACCACACGTTTAAAAAAAACACCCTTTATATGTAGTAGGGAAGGTTTTGTTAATTTCAATTATTTCTTGAGATGACATTAAAGCATCTGGTTTTTAGTCTTTAACTAAACAACGACTTCGAAACCAAATCATCTTACAAAATTTCGATGTCAACTGGACACAAAGATCATGCTATTCTTTCCTTGGGGTTTTTTTTGAAATCTTTATGTAAATAAACCAGAAAAAATTCCTAACTTTAAGGCTGATATCCAACGCGTCATCGGGGAGATACAGCCACCTCTTTGTCAATAAGTGACATCGATCATTTCATGTTAGGAGCATCTGAGGCTTATTTATTGGAATCAAAGTTGAAAACACGTAGATTCACACACATCATGAGTGCTACATCAAATGGTCGCCACAGATATGCAAAAAATGCCTATCTATATCTTTGAACGCCTCTCACTGCCTGATGTTTGTATAAAACTTCCATTGAAGTTTCCTTTTTATCCTCGCGACGACTCAAATAAGCTTTGACCACTTTAGGCCCCTTTCCTTTATGGAATTATTAGACCTGAAAAATCAGTTGAAACTTTTTGCATTTTTTGAACAAAAAATTACTAAGATCCGTTTGCTGAATTGAAACATACAGATTGATGAGTTCATTACTAAGATCCGTTTGCTGAATAGAAACATACAGATTTATGAGTTCATCACCATAAACTTTTGAGTGACAGGTTAGGAAAAGGGAAAAGAAGCTCATAAGCGTTTAAATTAAACATAAATATTTATGTTTCGTTTCAGTTCAGATCAGTTATGAACGAGGGGTATTTTTTTTTTAGTGGAATTAATGAAAGAAAAGGAGAAAATTAAACCGATAGTTGATGGAATTTTTTCAAGAAGGGCATTGGTATTTTTAGATAGCACCACATATTGCTCTATACCCCTAGTGGCCATCATGTCCTTTATTTATTTATGCCCAACAAAGAAAAAATCAGACTCTTTCATTAAATTCTTAATTCTTCACTCTTGATTGTCACGAATGTAATGCACAGTTGATTCCTGCTTTATATCACTTAAGGCCACTGTCATGTCCCGGATTTTCTCATATTTGTCCGAAAAACTGGCCGATTTCATTTTAGTTTCCCACTGACTTCCTTTATACAACACATATCAATCATCTACCCATGCAATCACATAGTATGATTTTATGTTTGTGTGTAGGTACAAAAGGATTTTGTTGACTTACAAAAACAAAACAACAAAAAAGCAAAAAATAAAAAAAGTTTAAGAAAAATTCCGGCATAGAAGATTGACATGGTTTTCGAATTGTTTCGAAAACAAACAGGAAAATAGAATCCTTCTGCTTGCATTGCTTGTTAGAATAACCAACATAAAAGAAAACACCATCCCTTTGCAATCCATATGTACATATAAGGAAGAATGGCTAAATCAAGAAAAATAAGAACTAACATAATGTACAGTAGCAGTAGGTATACATATGTTCAAATATCAACATGTAATGAATGTGTACGCGAGTAGCTATATGTGTTGGAGTTCTTGACTTTTAATTCACTATACTATAGATCCATGAAGTAGTTCAGTTATTCTATTCTGATACATGTTCTTTTAAATAAAGTTGAAGTGGCTTCTGACTTCTGATTTTTGTCGAGAATTTTGTTTTATTTTTTTTTTTCAAAAATCATTCAATTTGATTGTTGAGTAGATGGTTCTGAATGTTGGTTTTTATTTCTTCAGAATTCGAGCAAAAGAAATTTTTGAGTAGGAAAAAATCATACTTGCACTTTTAAATAAATTCTATGCAATGACCAATCTATCTATCTTCTGTCTAATCAGTCATATCAAATCTCACTTAACTAGGCAGTAGTGTTGAATAAAGGAACAAAATTCAATATGTCCTATTTTTCCTTATTATACTAGTCCCCTTATTGCATGGTTTCTAGATCGAGGTTTAACGGAAAAGGCTGCAGAAAGGAGGAATAGATTTAAACTGCCCGAAATAGTTTCGGGATTTTCCAATATACTTATAAAGGGTGTTTTTTTTAGACGTGTGGTTTTCAAGAAGAAATAAAACGCATATAATTTAATATTTTGGCCAAGAATTTAGCTTTATTATAAAGACAAGGGTTTACCATTATGTTTTAAAACTGATTTTGGGCAAGTGGCTGCCGCGGCTGGCTCGAATAAACTCCAGCCGAGAGGCCCAATTATCGACCACTTTTTGCAGCAATTGGGGCCGTATCGCCGTATGTCAGCAATAACGTCACAAATATTCTCTTCCAAGTCGTCAATCATCTCGGGCTTATCTGTGTAGACAAGCGACTTCACATAACCCCACAAAAAATAGTCCAGCGGTGATAAATCACACGATCTTGGAGGCCACGCCATCCACAGGCCCACGACGCGAGATAATGCGCTCACCAAAAGTTTCCTTCAATAAATTGATTGTTTAGTTGGCGCTCTTGTTGGAACCAATGGTCATCCACATCAACATCCTTCAATTCAGGCACGAAAAGTCATTAATAAAACGGATGGACTCATTCGGGTCGTTCTTCGACACTCTGCTCCACAGCAGCAATTGCGACTGTAAGACGTCTCTGAGGATACGCATTATCCACTAGAGTAAACGTGGTGCGAAAACGATCCATGGTTGATCGAATTACTGACTCTGCTGGGCGATTATATCGACCGAATATTGGACGCAGCGTGCGATGCGTCGCGCGAACAGAATCATAATTTTTGTAATAAATTTACACGATTTGCAAACGTTGTTCAGGAGTAAGTTTATTAATTATAAAATGGCAAATTAAACTGAGCATAAATCAAGTGACAGCTGTCAAAAAAAAATTATATTTTTACTTGCTCTAGAGGACAAGTATTGGTTTCGTGTAAAAAAAAAATCGAGGTTATAATCAAAACTAACACTACGATAATCGAGAAGTCAGAAAAAGTATGGGTTTCGTCATGCCGTCCGTCGGTCTGTGCGTCTGTACGTCTTTGCGTCTGTGCGTCGGTGCGTCCACTGTAATTTGAGCTAGAGCCCATACGGGTGGACCAATTAGCATTAAATTTTGTACATAGCATTTTTATGTGATCCCCTAGAGGAAAAATTCGAATTTTTGATTTAGCTCATCCAGAACGGGTAGCTGCCATACAAATATTTTGGTTTCTTCAAATTTTCTCGAAAACGGCTCAAGAGATTTTAATTAAACTTCGTACCTGTAATAAATAAGTCAATATTAAGAAAACTGCATTTCAGGTTTTTTTCAAGAAAATCACATTACGGAATTAGGTATTCAACGTTTTTTAGAGAAAATGGTCTTATTTTTGGGTTATTCACGTATATCTTTGCCATGGTTGAATCGATTTTGTAATAATTTTGTAATCTGATGCTTCTCAATAATTAAAACAATAATGCATTTAAAAAAATTTTGAAAACATTATTTTATAAACAAAAAAAAAATCAAACGAAAAATCCATTTTTTTGTACTTTTGACTCTTTTAATATTTACTCGTTAAATCATGCATATTCAATGTTGGGTTCAGTATTTAACCACAAGAGGAAGTACGTGCGATCAATTCATCCATATTTTTTTTAAATATTTTCAATTGTAGACTATGATGTTTTCAACAAAACAGCTAAAAATATATACATACGTTTTAGTACTAGCTCTTTGCGAGGTACGTCTAGGATTGCGCAGTTTTGTGTCTAAATTGACTGGAATTTAACATCTTAACTACGAATCCAAAAATTAAGTACTTAATTAAGTAACATTCCTGTAAGTATACTTACATCTTTCAGACAAACTTCAATTCAACACGAGACAGCAAATTAATTCGAAAATTTTGTTCAAGTCCTCTTTAAGGTCCTTAGCGGCACATATCTATAATTTACACAAAAATCACATAAAATTCTCGTCTGACTCTGACTTAGGTTTATATACAACAAAAAAAAAAACACCGTGTTAGCCATATCTTAGATATCTTAGGCTATTAATGAATAAAATCTTAAAAAAAAGAACAAAGGGTCCCTATGCTAGCTTGAAATTGAACCTTCCAAAGTTTTTAATTACTTTAAAAATAAAAACTCTTGCTCCACACATAAATCGTACAAAATTCCTATTTAAGTCTGGTATCTATAGTCTAGATGTTTATGCCCTATACAAAGGTTGTGCCAACTAAATATATAGAAGCCATTTTCCTTTTGCTTTTGGCCATTGATGTGTTATGTTAAGCACGTTCGAACAATAGTTTCAGAGAAAAACGGCAAGTACCATGGTAAATTGAACACATTGCCTATAAGAAAAGGACGTGTAAATACTTAGACAACAACTGGAATATTATGCTTTTGCTATATCGTCTTTCTCCACCACACCATACCACACCGAACCACACCACCACCGTCACGTTTTCAATGTCCATCCATAGAAAATAAATTGAAAATGCGAAGATCCAACTGTATCCCGCCAAAGGACTTCGAGGGAATAAAAACAACAAAAAATTAAACAACAAAAAACGAAAAGTTCAAAAAATAGGGCCAACGTTACGATGTTAATATTTAGCTAGGGGCAAGAAGGACGCGATGAATAGAAAAGGAAGTAGCTACATACATAACATATAAGAGGTGTAAGGTCCTGGGAGTATTTTTTTTTATTTGTCTGGCTATATTTTGCATATCGGTGTTGACGATACTTAAATAAGGATTTCTGGAATGAGCTTCTGGCAACTAATTTCTCACTCCGTTGTTACTCTCTGCTTCTTGCTAGAGGGAACAAAACATCAGTGTAGGATATTCGTGTACATGTCCTTATAGCACGAGGTTTTAACTTAGGTTTCTAAAGCAGTATCTATATCTATATCCAATATTTGCTCCCATGAAACATAATGGCAATGGCTGCAGAGCTTGTTGATGGTGTGGTAGAATGGTCAATGATGTTGCTGCCAAATGCAATGCAAATAATCTGCACGCATCGTAGCTGTCACAATATCCAAGAGTGTACAAGGAATGCGCTTGTCAAACCAAACCTGTAGCGTTGAGCTGGTTAAAAATGTGTGGTGCAAAAGAAACTGAACACTTTGTTATTTGAATTAACTTAAAACTGTTTTTTTTTACTTGTGATTTGATTATAAGCTTTACTTAACATATTCAAATTTGGCACTACTAAAAAATTGACCTGATGATCTTCTCTTTCGAAATTCCTTCGCTCTTGCAACAATAAAAATTGTGGAATCTAAAAAAAATGCCAGGTTGTTAAATGCAATTTAGAAATGATTAACACTTATATTTTTGGGATAGAGCTGGTAATGTGACTTCAGTGCTTAGTGCATTAGCTCTTGAACAACTTTAGTATAAGTTCAAAACCCAGAAATGATCCAATTTTTTTTCCAATTATGCAATTAATCACCACAGAAGCAGTTCATCCTCGCGAATAAGCCTTATAGCTCGAACCTATACATGTGGTGGCATCAATCATTTGCATTAAAATTTCCAACAAAACAACAATTGAGGCTACAACATGTCCATAATAATCAAAGTAGGGTCGTATCTTTAATATTTTCCCGTTCTATTTATAAGCATCTCAAGGATTGATGTTGCATCTCCACAAGGCATAGACATGCTCTACGATTACCAAATAAATATAAAAGGTGTTTTTTTAGACGTGTGGTTTTCAATTTGGCAATACTCGTTTCGTTGTCACTTGATTTATTCTCAATTTGGTTTGCGATTTCAAAATAAATAGCCGAACGACCATCAATCGCGTCGCACGTTCGGTGAATGGGCCCAAAACGATATGGCCACTATTCCCGATTTTCACAAGAAAATTTTGTTCAGCGATGAATCTCGTTTTTGGTTGAATGGGTACGTTAATAAGCAAAATTGTCATATTTGGAGTGATCATAATCCACAAGCCTTTAATAAGACGCCCGCCGCGCCGTTACATAGTACAAAAATCACTGTTTGGTGTGGTCTATGGGCATAGGGAAACATTTTTCCATATTTCTTCAAAAATGAAGCCGGCCACAATGTTACAGTCAATGGGGAACGCTATAGAGCCATGATTAATGACTTTTTCGTGCCTGTATTGGAGGATGTTGACGTGGACGACCTTTAGTTCCAACAAGACGCCGCGCCGCTACATGCCATACAGCCAACGAAACAATCAATTTATTGAAGGAAACTTTTGGTGAGCGCATTATCTCGCGTCGTGGGCCTGTGGCGTGGCCTCCAAGATAGTGCGATTTAACACCGCTGGACTATTTTTTGTGGGGTTATGTGAAGTCGCTTGTCTACGCAGATAAGCCCGAGATGATTGACGCCTTGGAAGAGAATATTGGGTGCATTATTGCTTACATACGGCCCCAATTGCTGCAAAGAGGGGTCAAAAATTGGGCCTCTCGGATGAAATTTATACGAGCCATCCGCCACGGCCACTTGCCCGAAATCATTTTTAAAACATAATGGTAAACCGTTATCTTTATAATAAAGCTAAATTCTTAGCCATAACATTAAATTATCGGGTTTTTCAATAAGAGCACTACAAAAGTTTTTTTTTAAATAAAACAAAAACGGTTTTCGATATCAATAAAATTCTTTATTCCTGTGAAAGTACGTTTGATGCCATTATGTATGGAACTCGATTTCTTTTAAATGGTGACCAGGGCTCGCTTGCAGAAGTCCAGATGCTGAACCCAATTTTCGACAATTTTCAACCATAAATCGGCCGATACTGCTACAATTTCACGTTCGATATTCGTACGAAGTTCATCAATCGTCGCTGGCTTTTTGGCATAGACCATAGACTTGACGTAACCAAAGAGGAAATAGTCTAACGGCTTCAAATCGCACGACCGAGGCGGCCAAGCGACTGGAATATTTCGTGAGATAACACGTTCTCCAAACTTGGTTTCCAATAAATTGATTGTGACATTCGCTGTGTGGCTTGTGGCGCCGTCCTGTTGGAACCACATGTCTTCCAAGTCCATATCATCCAATTGGGGCCAAAAATATTTGATTATCATTGAACGGAAGCGATTCACAGTAACGTGCCGGTCTTGATGATCACGAAAGAAGTACGGCCCAATGACGCCGCCGGCCCATAAACCACACCAAACCGTAATTTTTTCGGGATGCAATGATGACTCATGGAGTACATGTGGATTGTGCCTGACCAATACCGCATATTTTGTTTATTGACGAAGCTATTCAGCCAGAAATGAGCCTCATCGCTGAAGATGATTTTCCGATGAAAATCCGAATCATTTTCAAGTTGTTGCTCAGCCCAATTCACGAACATACGACGCTTCTGGGGGTCAAGCGGCTTCAGTTCTTGCGTCAATTTAATCTTGTAAGGATGTAGGCCAAGATCTTTTCGCAAAATTCGCCACAACGACTCCACAGAGAACGACGTGTGAGAGACACATTTGGGCTTTCTGCAACTGAAGCCTCAGCGGCAGCAATATTCTCGACACTTCGGGCACTTCTTTGTCTCACTGGCACGGAAACATTTTGTACTGTGCCTGTGGATTCAAATTTTTCCACTAGACGCTCAATTGTTGATCTGCTAGGACGATTAAGACGACCATAAATTGGACGTAGCGCTTTTAACGTTGAAGCCACTGACTCCGAATTTCGGTAGTAAATTTTAATAATTTCGATTCGTTGTTGGCTCGTTTATCTTTCCATCATAAAATGGCAAACCTTATTGAAGAGAAATGTCAAAACAGCGGCAAGAAATATGGCGTTGTTTGCTGTCCCTGTTACTCTACTTTTGTAGCGTCCCTGTTGAAAAGCGCTTTATATTTGTTTTATTTCTTCTTTAAGACCACACGTCTAAAATAAAACACCCTTTACTAGTGCTGAAGGGTATTCAGAAGGAGAGGGAGAGGGAGGTCAAGTAGGGGCCCTTAGTCGACTTAATTTCCAGGGATTTATTTGACTACCTATATCGTTAAAAAAATATAATCGTTATTAAAAGCACCTTTACTTCTTGACTAACTGTTAAAATGCCATTAAATTTTGACATCTCGTTTCATTAAAATATTTGTTGTAACTGCAAAGGAAATGCACTAATTTTACTAAACCAACACCATTCATGTGTATTTAATTCCCGAATTTTTTTTGAACCGACCGATGTCTTGTGCATCTTTTTAAAAAAAAAAAACAATTAAATTATATGTAAAAAGTGCAATTTATATGCGCATGAAATTATGTCTTATACCTTTTTGTTAACCCCACTGTATAATTTATCATCATTTTTATGGTTGTGCATGTGCATTGAGTGTGTGAATTTCTGGACAACTTCAAAAGCCATTATACTCGTATAGTTGTAGCTCGTATATAGGAAAATGAATCTGCATTGAATTTACACTGCGGATAAAGAGGATTTTCCACGAAATGAGAACACTTAAAAGCATGTTGGTTGATATTCACTTATTTGGCTGGGTGCACTGCACAATAACATTATCATCACTATAAAAGATTGAATTCTGATGGCTGGCATAATATGGCCTTCATATCTCTCGGGCTATTATGAACACATAAATGTATATGTATGTAAATAGTATTAATATTTTAATAAGCTTTCACGCAGTTTATAATAATACACAAATGTCCATGGATTAAAAGTTTTTACAAGATGAAAACAATTTTTATTCCGATACAATATGCGGCCAGGTATTAAAGGCTTAGGTTAGGTTAGGTTAGGTGGGGTGAAAATACGGCAAGCCGCATCATCGCACTCGGATCTCAATGGATCCATTGTGGTCCCCAGGAAATAGATGAGGTGAAGGAAGAGGAAGGGTGGGAAGGAGTTAGAGGAGTTTAGGTGTGGGCATGAAGGGCCTCCTTGAACCAACCCGAACATTGAATAAATTTCAGGATGTTTCTTAGTGGCAAAAACGAGATGTCGCTCAGTTCATCAAAGAAGTAATCTCCGAGGGCCTTTTTTCTAGTTCTTACTAAGCTGGGGCATTCACAAAGGAAGTGATAGGAGCCCTCCTCCGCCTCTTCATCTTGACACCCTCTGCACAAGTCGGATGAGCTGATGCCCATTCTGCGCATGTGGGTTCCCATTGAGTTGTGACCCGTTAGGATTCCAACAAAAAGGGATAGTTGAGGTCTGCTTAGTTTGAGAAGGAAGTCTGTTTTTTTCTTTGAGATGTCTGGCCATAGATTCCTCGAGACCCGACAAGTATCAAGAGCTGACCATCTATCGTTTGCGGCTTCGAGGAAACATTTGCGAATTCTGCCTTTTTCTTGTTCTAGTGGCATAGAAACGGAGGAATCAGTTTGGCTTGGATCAAGAGAAGATCCTATTTTGGCCAGTTTATCCGCCATTTCGTTTCCATATATGTCACGATGTCCTGGGACCCATCGAAGGGTAACTGTATTTGATGCATTGAGTAGTTTTAACTCATTTCGGCAACATTCTACCAGTTTAGACTTTGTGACGATTGAGGGAATTGATTTAATTGCCGCCTGATTATCAATGAAGATGTCAATGTTTCTATTTACAAGTTCAAAAGTGGTAAGACTTTTTGCCGCCTCGTAAATTGCAAGCACTTCCGCTTGGAAGACACTGCAAAAATCTGGAAGTTTTATTGATCTACTTAGGGGTGGGTTATCTGAGTAGATGCCTGACCCTACCCCATCAGCCATCTTGGAACCATCTGTAAAAACCGAAACATGATTAGTGTTTATGACCTGGTTGGCCGCCCAGAGATCCCTTGAGGGTACATCTGTTAAGGCCACTGGGTTGAAATCAATGTGCGGTGCAGTATAGTCCGTTTGAATGTCTTTGTCCATGAAAGTCATTATGGTTTTGTGCCCAAAATGGCCTCCTACCCAGTTATTACATTGGTTTAGTCTTAGAGCACTGATGGCCGCCACTTCCTTCGTAAATAAATCAAGTGGGGCTAGTGAAAGAAACGTTTCCAAGGCTGCGGTAGGAGTAGTTTTCATGGCACTAGTAGTTCCAATACATGCGAGTCTTTGAATTTTTGTTATAGTATTTAGATTGGTTGCCTTTTCTAGGGCTGGCCACCAAACCAGACATGCGTACGTCAAAATTGGCCTTATTATGGCTGTGTACATCCAATGAATGGTTCTGGGGCTGGGACCCCATCTTTTTCCAAAAATTCGACTACAGGTATAGAATGCTACTGAGGCTTTCCTCTTTCGTTCTTTAATATTTTCTTTCCAGTTTAACTTACGGTCTATTACCAAACCAAGATATTTTGCCGTACCAGTGATCTGGAGCGGAGTCCCATTTATGGTGGGAGGATCTATGTTCGGAATAACATGTTTTCTTGTAAACAAAACTAGTTCTGTCTTAAGTGGGTTGACATTTAGTCCGCAATAACTGGCCCAATTACTGAGCTTGTCAAGAGATGTTTGTAAAAGCTCACACAGTGTAGGTATAAATTTACCTGATGCCATTATCACGATGTCGTCGGCGTAAGCAACGACCTTCACACCGCTTAAACTGAGTTTAACTAGAATCTCATTAACAACTAAAAGCCAAAGCAAGGGGGATAACACCCCTCCTTGCGGAGTACCTCTGCATGTCCTAACTTTTAGCTTGCTGTGACCCATTTCTGCACTTACAAGTCTCGTTTGAAGCATAGAGTCAATCCAGTTCGAAAGCATCGGATCAATATTAAAGGAGTCTAGGGCTCGTAGGATTGCGCTGTTTTCCACGTTGTTAAAGGCCCCTTCTATGTCCAGGAATGCTCCCAGGGTAAATTCATTGAATTGGATTGATTTTTCAATCGTGCCGACCACTTCATGAAGTGCCGTCTCAACAGATTTGCCCTTCATATACGCATGTTGGGCCTGTGAGAGGACACTGACATTAAGTTTTAGGCGAATGTGCGTTTCTATTAGTCTTTCTAAGGTCTTCAGAAGAAATGAGGAAAGGCTAATCGGCCTGAAGTCTTTCGCTTCAGTATGAGTGGGCTTGCCTGCTTTCGGAATGAAGACAACATTGACTTCTCTCCAACTAGGTGGAATGTAGGTCATGTTCAGACATTGTCTAAAAATGTCCACTAGAATTGGAACAATTATGTCTTTAGAACTTTGAAGCATAATCGGCATTATGCCATCAGGTCCTGCAGACTTGTATGCTGAGAAAGAGTCAATGGCCCAAGCCACCTTCCTACTATCTACGATTTGATTGCTAATATTAGAGATTGCACTAGTGGTCGATTCACTGTCAACAGGAGATGGATCAACCACACATCCTGGGAAGTGAGTGTTCATAAGTGACTCTAAAGTTTCTGAGCAGGTGTCAGTCCAGGTATTATCGGGTCTTTTTAAAAAGCCCGGAGGAGTGTTGACCTTTGACATGACTTTCCTGAGCCTAGCGGCATCATTTGTAGACTCAATGTCTGTACAGAATTTCCGCCAGGCTGCTCTTTTTGCGTAAGTGGTTCGGTTTTTATATAAGTTCTTGCTGATCTTGAAAAGATCCCAGTCAGCTGGTTCATTAGTGTGTTTTGCTCTATTGAAAAGCCTCCTTGAGTTTTTCCTAAGAACTGATAGCTCTTTGGACCACCATACGGGGTTGAGCTTACCTTTTCCTTTGGTCATGGGGCATGAACTTACATATGCATCGTTTATAGATGCCGTAAGTTTATTTACATGTTTTTCAATATCCGAGCGGTCTAACAAAGGTTGGTTATCATATTGACCTAAAGATGAGGCCAATCTTGTATTGAAGGCTTCCCAGTCTGTTTTCCTGGGGTTTCTATAGGGTTTTTGATTTTCAACTCCATGCTCTATTTGGAATGTTATCATTCTATGGTCTGAGAATGTCACATTGCTTGCGACTTTCCAATTTCTGATTGCTATGGAATCAGAATTAGTGGACAGTGTAACATCGAGCACTTCTCTTCTATTCTTGGTAATGAAGGTAGGTTCATTACCAATATTTAGGATCAACATGTTATTTTTAATAATAAATTCAAATAGTGACTCACCTCTTAAATTTGTGTCAGTGCTTCCCCACTGTAGATTATGGGCATTTGCATCGCAGCCTGCCAGGAGGTCCCAACCGTTCTTACCTGCTGCTGCCACAAGATCCTCAACTGCCGCTGATGGCGGAAGGCCCGGTTCGTCACCTGGCATGTATATGGAGGCTAAGATCAGGGGCGGGGCCCCTTTCCTTTCGCACTTCACAGTTGTCATGTCTCTACTACAATGGGGAGAAAGTATGAAAAGATTTATATGTTTTTTTGCCACTATACATGTCCGATAATTACCTTCTGTAGGCCCTTTGTAGAAGTACAGGATGTAATCTTTGGACTTAAGTCCGCAGATATTGCCACTGTTGACCCATGGCTCCTGTATGAGGGCGATATCGTATTGTTCTTTCGACAAAAAAGAGGTTAAGGTGGCTGAGGCCAACTTACTGTGCTGAAGGTTTTGTTGTAGCACTTTCATCATTATTTTTGTTTTTCTGTTGTGAGTTGGCTGCCGCTAGCGGTCGCACCTTAACCTCATTGATGCCGATGCAAAGTTTGTACCCTCTCGATGGAAGTAGAGCCATTGTCTCATGGTTGAGCATGATAATGGCCTCCTGGCCCGATTTTGTGGGCTCTTCCATCTCCATGACTTGCCAGTCCGCATTCGGAAAGTCGGGATTGAGTCTTCGCAAGAAGTTCTCAAGCCTTTCCTTCGTCATGCGTGGGCCCGGAACATTGATACGGACTTTGGGTCTGGTGGGGAGGTCTTTTTTAAATGCAACTTTCAATGTTGCTCCAGCGAAAAGCTCTTTCATTTCAGCTATTTTCGCTCTAAGCCAGGTAAGGGTGTATTCATCACGGCACGTGAGAACTTTGAATCCCTTAAACGTCGACAAAGGCCCGAATTTTGGCAAGGTATCAGTGGAGGAGAGCACTTCGTCGTTAACTCGGTCGAGTAGCTGTCCCTCCACTTGAGCCCACTGCTCTTCGCTTAGCCGTCTTTCGGAGCTCCCTTCATTGATAACGGCCACCTGAAGGCTCTCTTTTACCAAATCAGCCAACGTACCTGTGCTGTTTGTCGTTTTAGGTTTCTTGTTGGCTGTGCTCGGAGGGGGTGTCGAGTCGTTATGCCTGTTTCTCTTTCTTTGACTACTTGGACCAGCATCATCGACCCTTAAGTGCTTTGGACCGTTGAAAATTAACCTTTCCGAGATCGGTCTCACTTGTGGGTTACTGTCTTTCGTCATTTTAGAGGAAGAGGCACCCTGCTTCTTAGATGTCTCTGGTTTTTTGTCTGTTTTTTTCGCCTCGTCAATTTTGGGAACTGCTGGGGTCTTGCTTTTGGCCTCAAGCTTGGCAAGTAGCTTTTGGGCCCAGCTCAACCGCTTCCAGTCCCTCAGACACAGCTTTTTGGGTCAGTTTGGCCATACCTACGAACGGCTCTTCTTGCATTCTCAAACTTCTTTAACTCTGGGTTCTGATTCCCTTCCTTATTCTGCTTATTTGGATCAGCCAATTTGTCCTTGATCGGGTTTGGCCCATGCGGGCATCGATCTTCGGAGATGGTATGCAGCAGGGCGCTGGAACACCCTGCGCGATCCGCGCGATATTAAAGGCTTAATGGAAAGTTATTTATTCGTAAAAATATTGACTTGTGATTGATCAAAAATGACATTATACGATAGTAAAAAAGACGAATTCTGTTTGTCTGTCCCTCTGTATATGTAAGGTAATGATTATTTGGGAGCAGGGTTGGAGGTCAGTCAGGATCCCTATTAAGAGTTTCGAAAATAATTCGATGTCATCAGAAAAAATGATGATATACCTATGAGCAATCCTGCGGAAAAAATTACCAAACTTCTGTTCTTTCATTGCCTTTTTAGCATAAACTGCAATAATATCTTAATTCATAAAACCATGAGAAGCACCAACGATTAATAAATTTTGTGGAGAATCAGTTTTTACAAGAAAACTGATACATAATACCTTAATCTCTCTAGACTTTGTGAAACATGGTGCGGAGCCAGACACATAAGACTATCAGAATATTTGAGGATATTGAGGATATCAGTCTTGAACGTCGATAGAAATCAAAAAGTTTTAAGAGAGCAATCATTTGTGAATCATTAATTGGATTCAATTAAAAGATTGCATTCATTGGCGCAAAATTTTAAACATTTAAAAACTACTCTAAATCATTTTTAAATTCTGCGCAAATTTTTAAACAGTCCTCGTTTAAGGAATAAAACCGACTCTAGTTAACAAAGTCGGTAAGTTGCAGGCCCTTGTCTAACTTTTTCTTAATTTTAAACACTTTAAACAACTCTTCTAAGAAATGAAGGTTTTTAGGGCATTTGTAAGGTTTTTTTATGATTTGTGGTAGAGCATTTGACTGCCACGGTTCAAATCCGGGTGTCCCCTTTCAAAATTAAATTTTGTTGTAATGTTTTTTTTTTTCTTTTTTTTTTAACTCCCCTTTCCAGGTAAGATGACGGACGATTTTGTGAGCAGAAAATGATTTGCCGCGATATGGTAGTCCAACACTATGTACCACATTCTTTTTTGTTTTTGTTGGGGCGGTCGACTGAATACAAGTTTGTATTGTAAAGGGTTTTCCAATAAGAGGTGTTATTTTGATATTCAAAGAAAAATGGCATTTTTTGAAATAAATGATCGAATGTTTATTTCATTATAAAGAAGAAAGTATGCCGTTAATAATGGAACTCAACATCAGCCAAATGGCCGCCACGACCACGCTTACAGGACCATATCCTTTTCATGAAATTTTCCATAACCAAATCGCAAAGTGGCTGCCCTATGTCCTCGATAGCCTCACGAATTCCATCTTGGAGGTCTTGAATCGACGCTGGGCTGTTGGCGTAGACCTTATCTTTCACGTGGCCCCAAAGGAAGAAGTCGCAAGGTGTTAAATCACAAGATCTCGGTGGCCAATTGTGATCACCTCTTCGAGAGATAACACGGTCCGGAAACTTTTCCCGTAAAAGATCGATGTAGCGCCGTCTTGTTTGGTGTCGTAGTCTATGCAATCGGGGGGTGGAGATGGTGTTGTTCTGTCGTGGTAATGGTTACTGGGTGTATGGACCAAAAATTAAAGCTTAGACAGTTTTCGTGATTGTTGATTTACATGCTTAAGATCTTCATCAAAGATTTTTCTTTAAAATTTTGTTATGAAATTACAAACATTGAATGGATAAAGTATACTTTAAAAACGATAGAGAAGCATTTTGCTGCTTTTAAAGTTAGACGAGTGTTTTAGCGTTAAAGTATACTTTATATCGTTTAAAATTATCAAAGCGTCGACTCTCATTCTAAAACTCATTTTTAGCGAGTCGGCTTCGAATTTAAAAATGATTTAGAGTAGGATTTAAATGTTTAAAATTTTGCACCAATGACTCATCCATTAAATGCCGCCTCCACTGGGCATCAACGAAGCCCAACATTTCAACCACAATCCAATCCAAAATCTGACTTGGATATGGATAATGTCAGGAATTTTAGTGTTAAATTCACAAAATATGATGAAAAACCATCTTCTACCAGAATAAAATATTTTTAAAGAATCTAAAAGTATGGGGATCTTCATACCATCCCTCCTAGATTCTATATAAATACTTTTGACTCAACCCAACTCTCTATAGGATTTCATAAAATTTAAGGTCGAATCTTCAACTGGAAATATAAGTTGTGTGTAATATAATATACATATGCAGGTATTTATATAGGAGAACTATCCCAACCCTATATACCCGAGGGAATGCAGTTTAATGTGCTTAACACTAACCCAGAAGTAATTTTATATAAATTTATTATCATGTTGCAGCAATTTATGTCCTTGGATTAGATACCAGAATTCTTATCCATATTATGCTAGTTCATTCCTGAGTTTTGTTTAGGGGAGAAGGGGTGTAAAGATGGGTTATAGAGTTTTTGGTGGAGTTTCAATCAACATATAACACACAAACTTGGAAGGTTACATAATTTGTGAAGTTGTTTTTGGACATTTTCTCAGTTTGACTTAATTTCGGATGACAGCGGTGATACCCTACTTATTATGCGAACAAATTGAATAGATATGATATTTAGTCAAAATCGTTGCAGTTGAAAATGAGAATATGTGTGACAAATTAGCTGCACGCGAGGTGTACAAGCTTTCTATTATGGCTCAAGGCTATAAAATGGTTTAGTTTTTAAGGTATTAGATTGATTAATAAAATATTAAATTTGAACATCAAAGAAACAAACTCAATCAGAAATCTTATACAGCCGTTGCAATTCAAACAGTTCAATTATTATTATTATTATTATTTCAATTCAGGTTTAACATTGAATACAATAACAAAGATATTATTAAATCTGTTTTTTATAATTCGATACATAATGCAAATTTAAGTTGTTTGAGCATAAGCCTCCTTAATACTTCTTTATCTTATTCGGTCTAATGCATCATGATAATAGTGTGGACAGATTGCTTTATGTCATCTCTCATACGTTTCTGTTGCCTTCCTACATTTTGTTGCATATCTAAAGGTATCCAATCTGATACTGCCTAGGACCAGCGAGTATTATAGTCATACGAACAACATGTCCAACCCATTCCCACCTTATTTTTTTGAGTCTATATAGTCTATAACTGACGTCTTCGAAATTAATTCGACTTTTATTTATTTATTTATTTATTCAGGTTTTTGCCATGTTTGGCAACCATAAGTCAGAATTTTAAGTATTGTTGAATCGAAAACGTATTTTCTTGTTGTTTTTGAAATATTCAAGTCGAGTAAATGTTTTACATTTCCAAAATTATTACCAAGCGTTGATGATTCGATGTTCTAGATACTTATTTTATTTCTTTATCTTTGAAGAAAATAATTTGCCCAAGGTTTTATGTCATCTTATTTATCATCCAGAAGTCAAGCTATTTCGTTGGGCAACAAGTTACCTAACTTTCTGCCTAATAGTAGAGGGGTTCCACAAGGCTCCGTTCATGGACCTCTTTTGTTTTCATTATATGTCAATGAAATCCCCTCTATCATTTCTTCTTCAATTTATAAAGGGTTTTCCAATAAGAGGTGTTATTTTGAATAGCCCGCTATTTCGGTAGCTGTCACTTTTGAAGCTGTCATTTTTTGACATTTGACAAGTAGAAACTACGCCAATAATAAAAATGGAACGATACACGCTTCAACAACGCATTGAAATTATTAAAATTCACTATAAAAATGGTGAAAATTCGGCAGAGACGGTTCGTAAAACTAAAACATTTTTGGGTCGTCGTGAAGCACCTTGTCGGACCGCAATACAGAAATTGGTGGACAATTTCGAGCTGTTAGGACAAGTTAGTGATGTGAAGAATAAAACCCGTGCACGTCGCTTAAGAACAACTGAGAATATTGCTGTTGTAGCCCAAAGTGTTGAAGAAAACCCAGGTTTGTCCATTCCTCTTCGTTCTTTGGAATTAGGCATTCCACAAACGTCATTACACTGTATTTTGCATAAAGACTTGGGTCTTAAGGCTTATAAAGTTCAGTTAACACAAGAACTCAAGCCGGCTGATCATCAACAACGTCGTGTCTTTGCTGATTGGGTCCTTGAAATGCTCAGAAAACCCAAGAGTTATTGTTGAAAAGCCTCTCCATCCTCAACGCGTGACTGTTTGGTGCGGTTTATGGTCCGGCGGGGTCATTTTACCTTACTTTTTCGAAAATGAGGCTGGAGCAACAGTTACGGTCAATGTATTGCGCTATCGAGAGATGATTAATGATTTTTTATGGCCGGAATTGGATGGTATTGATCTGGACAACGTTTAGTTTCAACAAGACGGCGCTACGTGCCACACAAGCAATGAAACCATCGATCTTTTACGGGAAAAGTTTCCGGACCGTGTTATCTCTCGAAGAGGTGATCACAATTGGCCACCGAGATCTTGTGATTTAACACCTTGCAACTTCTTCCTTTGGGGCCACGTGAAAGATAAGGTCTACGCCAACAGCCCAGCGTCGATTCAAGACCTCAAAGATGGAATTCGTGAGGCTATCGAGGACATAGGGCAGCCACTTTGCGATTTGGTTATGGAAAATTTCATGAAAAGGATATGGTCCTGTAAGCGTGGTCGTGGCGGCCATTTGGCTGATGTTGTGTTTCATTATTAACGGCATACCTTCCTCTTTATAATGAAATAAACATCCGATCATTTATCTCAAAAAATGCCATTTTTCTTTGAATATCAAAATAACACCTCTTATTGGAAAACCCTTTAGATTCCACTAGGAATCTGGGAGTGGTCCTTAACAGAACACTAACTTGGAATAACCATATCAACACAGCTGTTTGTAAAGTCTATGGAACACTACGCCAGCTCTGGCTGTCCCATACGAATACATTCCTCTAAAAACTCGCATGTTGCTAGCAAAAACACTCACTATTCCTAATCTTAATTACGGTTGTGAACTTTTCGGCAATTGTGATTCATCTAGCAGGAGAAAGCTAAATGTCGCTTTTAATAATATTGCACGTTATGTATTTAATATAAGACGCTTTGACAGGATTTCTCACTACTCTAAACTACTTTATAAAATGTCGTATAATCATCTTATCCGTTATAGATCTCTTATCTTGCTCTCCAATGTTATTCAAACTATTCAGCCTAGTTACCTATTCAACAAGTTACGTTTTGGAACCTCAACCAGATCTTGTCAACTTATACACCTTCGTTACTATTGGTTAGCATCTGAGAGGCAATATTTCGTTAACTCTATACGCTTATGGAATTCTTTACCCCGGTATGTTCGAGATTTTGGTGGCACTGCAAGGTTTCGGTTAGAGATCAAGTCCTTCTTCACTCCAAACCCCGCCTAAATTTAAATTTTTGATTGAGGATATTTCTTAATAATATTTTTTTTAAATATTTAAATGGAGATGTATGTATGTATTTGTAAAATAATGTTGATTTGAATTTTCTTAAAGCTTAAATATTGTGTTTTTCTATTCCTTTTTCTCTTAAACTTTCTTCTTTTTAAGTAGCTCGAATTTACATTTGTCATTTTCATATTTAAATTCACTACCTAAAAGAATATTGTTTTCTTAATGTGATTGTTACAAATAATTAAATAAATAAATAAATACATTTTATAATCTTCAATTTATTCTAGTTTTTAACTGCCCATTCGTATTTCATTGGCATGACTATTTGACATGATTTTTGGTTTTTGTTGATTTGGCAAAAAGCCAATATTTTCGCATTCGAGGCATAACTCGTTACTCGTCATACATTGTTTGCAACTCTTAACTGCGTTTTGCTATAAGAATAACATCGTCTGCGAATGTTAAATTTGAAAGGTATTTTCCATTTTTATTCGCAAGCCCTTGTTGTGCCACTTTAGCTAGAGAAAAGTGCCGGTGACAGAGGGTCTCCTTGTCTGACAACTGACACCTCGTGATATTTTGAACTCAGGCCCCGAAAAATCCGTTTTTATATGAGCTGTGTTCGTGTCGTATATATTTTTTAAAATTCTTACAATTTTTTCTTCTAAGCCGTGCTTCAGAAGTGAGTTTACGCAGACTTGTGTAAATTTTACAAACTATATAATTTGTGTTTTTTTCGGCTGAAAGTGATTTATTAACCCTAACACCCAGACTAGTTACATTGTCTATTTATTCAAGCTGAGATTGGAAGAGACAAATTTGAGACTGAAGTGAAGTATCAACATGTTTTTTTTAGAAATCGCTATAAGTTGTGACTTTGCTGGGTTAAAAATGTAAGACCATTTTGTAGTGACCAATTGAATATTGCTGTGAGATCTTCATTTAATCTACATACCAAATCTTCCTGCAAGCCAATAAGTTGACGGGATATATACATTTGAACATCATCAGCATATTAGATGTAACCGCACATTCGAACAAACCTTTGGGAGGTAATTTATAAATATTCAAAAACAAAAGGTCCTAAAATAGAGCCTTGTGGTACACTCATCTGCAAATTCAAATATTCAGATTGTAACTGACCAATATTCACTCTTTGGCTACGGTTACAGAGATAATTTTCAACCAGAAGAAAATTTAAAAAAAAATAAACCGTTGTATGGCAGTCACCCATTTAGATGAGTCAAATCAGAAACAAAAGTTAATTCCTATGAAATATATTAAAATCGTTGTTTTTTTTTTTTTCTTCAAAAAACCGCACTTACCTTCTCTTCCCCTACATTAAATGTTTGTTCTGGCTTCAATCCACTTGCATGTCGTCATGACGTTCAATAAGAAGAGAATTTGCATTATGAGCATAGAGCTGGTATAACTAAAGCCTATTAGACTGATATACGGCTTACACAAAAAACAAGAGAGATAAAGAGAAAGGGGCAACAATGGAATCTAAGAGCTAGAGCAGTATACAGAGAGTCAGTCGGTTCGGTACAGAGCCACGGTTCGGTGGCAATGTTCTGTGAAGATGTAAATCTCTGCAACAAGACATTTTCATATCCAATCCAACCTCTTCTAATAAACCACCCCCATGCGTCGGTCGGCCTATACCATACAGGAAGAGATATATCTATTATTTGATGAGATGTTTATTCAGGAACACGAAAAGGGTTTGACGATGAGTCCGCACTGTATGTATGTTGTGTGTGAGAGCACGTCAGGTTTTGTGATCCTTAAACAGACTGTAGGTACATTGCAATTATAAGCTAGGTCTTTCTCGAAGTCAGACAGAAGAACAATTTGATGTGACTGAAATAGGATCCTAAAGCGAATGGTTCAAGGATACGTCTGATGGAGTATAGATAAGGACAATAGAAGATAGATACCTATATACAGCACGATGTTGTGCGGTGTACAGTAGGTATTTAGTTCATCATATTGTGACGACTGGTATAGCCGAGAGGACCGAAAATTAAATACTCAACTTGATTAGAATGGAGCTGCACCACTCATCAACGCAAAGATGACAAAAAGGATATATCCATTATCCTAGAGGAAATACGCTCAAATTGTCAGCATCCGCAAAGAGTGTTGTTGGTGACGACGACGCGACGTTGAAGGGTTGAAGTTCATGAGAAATTGAATTCTATCCTATTTTTTGGTGCTACAATTTCTTTGTCCACTAAAGGATTTGAAACACACAGATTACACTATGACGTCAAGGGAGAAACATAAATTCTTCGAAACGTCGGAAACGGACAGAAGATATAGCTTGTGTTAGAGCAGAGGTATATTGGAATGTACGGATTGCAGTACATCAATATAGCAAAATAGTTTCGTTGTATGCTACTTGCGGAACAGGTTGAATGTGCCGTGAAAAAAAATGGAACATGAAACCTTTTGTGTCCTAACCTAGAGACATTTTTCATTTATTATTATTTGCTATTCAATGGTGCTCTAGATTTTAGAATAGTGGAAGTTGCTTTCTAAACAGTTTCAGTTTCATTGCGCTCTGTTCTTATTAAATGCATCTCCCCCACCCTCTCTCCCAGCAAACATTTTCATTCAGAAATTAATCATAAATGGATCAAAAAAGTAAAGAAATTGATCGCAACAAATGCACTTATGATTCAATTTGAATCCTTTTACCTTACCTTTTACATTTAATTCCAGACGAAAATCTACTATGTATATTTGAAAGCCTGTGTTGAACAATCAACTGCAATCCTCCAGTGTTGAAATCAATTTTTCGATCGCGACAAAGTTCAGCTCTACAAATGACAAGCACATTGTGTTGAAGTCAATTGCTGACCACAGAATCAGTACAGGTAAACAACTCTCTCTTAAAGATGCAGGCATTGGTTCCGACAAACACGTCTATATGATTGAGAGCCTAACGAGAAGAAATCGTCATCTTTTACATGAAGCTGTCAAAATACTCTTTTTACTAACATTGTGCTTTGTGGAGACCTAAGTCTTAATATTTTAGGTGGAAAAAACAGCCTACACATTTTATGCCAAATAAAGAACCTTCGCACTAATTGATGTATTTGTCATCTCTAATTTAAGTTTTATTCTTCACTATATGATCAAATTCAATCATCTGCCTTCTGTCATCATGACTTGATTCTCATAACGATAGATGTATTTATACCACAAGTAAATGATGTTTCTTATGATGTCTTCAATTTTTCAAATATAGACTTATCTTATTGCTATTCACTGAAGCCCTACATTTAGACTGGTCACCAATTTATTCTACAAATAGTCCAAATGTTCAAGTCATCATCATCATCATCATCATCATCGGCTCGATAACCGAGGTCCGGTCCTGGCCTCCTTCAACAAGTTTCTCCACCCATCCCGGTCTCGAGCCGCCGCCATCCAGTTGTGCACCCCAAGGCTCCGGGCGTCCTGGTCTACGCCATCTCTCCAGCGCAAGCATGGTCTACCACGCTGTCATCTAAAATAGAATGTACCACAAAGAACTTTCCGAGCAGGTTCATCTTCGCTCATGCGAGCTAGGTGCCCTGCCCACCGGAGTCTACCGAGCTTAGTTCTTGTCACGATATCCGCTGCAAGGTAGATTGCGTACAATTCATGATTGTACCGTCTCCGGGTCTCCGGAATTGTTCAAATGTTCAAGTAGATGTATTTAACCAAAACATCCACTATTTGTTTAACAAATTTGTATCCGTTAAAAAAAGAAAAATACAAAAGAATAAATATCCTTGGTTCACTAAAGAAGTACAAGAGCTAATTACTGTTCGTAACATTTTGTATACAAGATGGCACAGTTTTAAGTGTTCTATTTTAATAATTCAACTTAGAAGTGAACGTAACGCTGTAACTTCTTTACTTTGTAAGAACAAAAGGATCTTTTATGAAAATAAGTTTTTGTTTTGCGAATCTAGTTCAGATTTTTAGAAACAAGTACGTCAAGTTGGTCTTAATACACAAAAACAATCTCTCAATGATGACAGATTACAATCTCACATCAAATTACACATTTTAAAAAACATCAAATTACACATTTTAAAAATTAAATTCCAAGGCATCGGGCTCAGATGATATAATGGGTGATTTTTTAAGAGGTTTAGAACTTTTTTAAAAAAAAAAAAAACACAAATAATTCGAAAAAATGAATGAAATATTTATTTGAATCGATAGTTTGAACCTTGCAATTTAATGTTTAAAGATAATTTCATGCAAATGTTGACCGCGGCTGCGTCTCAGGTAGCCCATCCGCTGAGTCCAATTTTGGCATACTCTTTCACACATATCGGCCGGTATCTCACGAATGAATGCATGGATGTTGGCTTCCAGTGCGTCAATCGAAGCGGGCTTGTCCCTATAGACATTAGCCTTGACATACCCCCACAAAAAATAATCTAATGGTGTCAAATCGCACGATCTAGGCGGCCAATTGACCGGCCCGAAACGTGAAATTAACTTTTCACCAAACTCGCCTCGCAATTGCGCCATTGTTTCGCGTGCTGTGTGGCATGTGGCACCGTCTTGTTGAAACCACATATCATGCAAGTCAAGAACTTCCATTTCGGGCAAAAAAAAGTTTGTTATCATCGCTCGGTAGCGTTCACCATTGACAGTAACGCTGCGATTCGCATCATCTTTGAAGAAATATGGCCCAATAATGCCGCCGGCCCATAAACCGCACCAAACAGTAGCTCTTTCGGGATGCATTGGTAGCTGTTGCAATGCTTCTGGCTGATCTTCACTCCAAATGCGGCAATTTTGCTTATTTACGTACCCATTCAACCAAAAATGAGCCTCATCGCTGAACACAAGCAGCGCGCGATGAACATTTCGAATCGAGCACGAATTTTGATAGTAAAATTCAATAATTTGCAAGCGTTGTTCATTTGTAAGACGATCCATGGTTAAATTGCAAACAAAACTGAAGCTGTTTGACAGTGACACAAGGTACTAAACACACGTCAGCTGTCAAAACCAGTGTTGCCAAAACCAAACCAGCTAAAAAATCACCCGTTACATCCAGATTTTATTACAATCCTACTTCCTGTTGTTTTAGAACATATAACACATATTTTTAATACAGTGCTTACTACATCAATTTTTCCTGATTGCTGGAAAATAGCCAAAATTATCCCTCTTCCAAAAGCTTCTTCTGGTAGACAAAAAGAGTATAGGCCCATTTCAATTCTTCCTTTTATTAGCAAAGTTTTGGAAGCACAGTTATTAGCAAGCAACTAAAACCATATTTGGAAAATAATAAACTACTTGGACGAGACTAGAGAAATGCCAATTTATAACAGTTTTAACAGTTTTTCGCCATTAAAATTGGGTGTGCGTTAACGCGCTTCGCGCGACTTGAAAAAAAAACTCTCGGTGCCTTAATTATGCCCACCGGCGGAGGGCCCTGCCGTTGCGGGGCCGCATAAACAGTACTTTTATAAACAAAAACTTATATAGCTAATTGGCATGTCTAGTGTCACTTCCATACTACTTACCACATACCAATCTGGCTTTCGTTCAAAGCATAGTTGCACGACAGCTCTATTAAAAGTTTGCGATGATATCCGCAAGGGATTAGATAAGAAAACAGTAAATAATGCCAAAAGTCTAGGATTGATTGTGTTTTGGATTTCTCCAAAGCTTTTGATTCTGTGAATCACGAAATTCTCTTGAAAAAACTTCAAAACAAATTCTTATTTGATAACACTTCTTGTAATTTAATTAATTCATACCTCAACTGTCGAACTCACTATGTTTCTCTTAATGGAAAATGTTCATCACGAATTAGGGTTACCTCTGGTGTCCTTCAAGGTTCTGTTTTAGGTCCACTGCTATTTACATGTTTTATAAATGATATATGTGAATGTTTTACTGATTGTGAATATCATATCTATGCGGACGATGTTCAAGTATACTTAACATTTCCATAACCATATGTAAAGATTTTTTTTATGTAACTTTTATTAAGAATTATATATTTATTAAGGGAATATATTTAAGTAGCAGTTTTGGTTGGAACATTCACATTAATAAAACAGTGTGTAAAATATATGGAGCTCTTCGTGGTCTCAGTCCTACCTACCTTGTGATGTTAAACTAAAACTAGTAAATGCTTTTATCCTACCTTTAATTATAAAGGGTTTTCCAATAAGAGGTGTTATTTTGATATTCAAAGAAAATGGCATTTTTTGAGATAAATGATCGGATGTTTATTTCATTATAAAGAGGAAGGTATGCCGTTAATAATGGAATACAACATCAGCCAAATGGCCACCACGACCACGCTTACAGGACCATATCCTTTTCATGAAATTTTCCATAACCAAATCGCAAAGTGGCTGCCCTATGTCCTCGATAGCCTCACGAATTCCATCTTTGAGGTCTTGAATCGACGCTGGGCTGTTGGCGTAGACCTTATCTTTCACTTGGCCCCAAAGGAAGAAGTCGCAAGGTGTTAAATCACAAGATCTCGGTGGCCAATTGTGATCACCTCTTCGAGAGATAACACGGTCCGGAAACTTTTCCCGTAAAAGATCGATCGTTTCATTGCTTGTGTGGCACGTAGCGCCGTCTTGTTGAAAGTAAACGTTGTCTAGATCAATACCATCCAATTCCGGCCATAAAAAATCATTAATCATCTCTCGATAGCGCAATCCATTGACCGTAACTGTTGCTCCAGCCTCATTTTCGAAAAAGTAAGGTCCAATGACCCCGCCGGACCATAAACCGCACCAAACAGTCACGCGTTGAGGATGGAGAGGCTTTTCAACAATAACTCTTGGGTTTTCCGAGCCCCAGATGCGACAGTTTTGCTTGTTGACGTAGCCTCCGAGGTGGAAATGGGCCTCATCAGTCAAGATGATTTTTCGATGAAATCCCGGATCATTTTCATGCATTTCAAGGACCCAATCAGCAAAGACACGACGTTGTTGATGATCAGCCGGCTTGAGTTCTTGTGTTAACTGAACTTTATAAGCCTTAAGACCCAAGTCTTTATGCAAAATACGGTGTAATGACGTTTGTGGAATGCCTAATTCCAAAGAACGACGAGGAATGGACAAACCTGGGTTTTCTTCAACACTTTGGGCTACAACAGCAATATTCTCAGTTGTTCTTGAGTGACGTGCACGGGTTTTATTCTTCACATCACTAACTTGTCCCAACAGCTCGAATTTGTCCACCAATTACTGTATTGCGGTCCGACAAGGTGCTTCACGACGACCCAAAAATGTTTTAGTTTTAAAAACCGTCTCTGCCAAATTTTCACCATTTTTATAGTGAATTTTAATAATTTCAATGCGTTGTTGAAGCGTGTATCGTTCCATTTTTATTAATGGCGTAGTTTCTACTTGTCAAATGTCAAAAAATGACAGCTTCAAAAGTGACAGCTACCGAAATAGCGGGCTATTCAAAATAACACCTCTTATTGGAAAACCCTTTATTATTAGCTTTTATTTACATTTAAGTTATTTTTACATTTTTTTTTGTTTGTAACATTTTTTTGTTTGTACTGCATTTTAATAATTTTCGATTGTGTTTTTAGGAAATTTTAAAATGAATTAAATGTTTATTATATCTTAAAAAGTCTGAATTTTTTATTTTCCGGCATAAGCCTCCACAAACACTGCCCACAGCGCTCTGTCTTTTGCTTCGTTGTACAAATTTGGGTTTTGATCTACGAAATCATCTGCCCATCTCTTTTTTGTTCTTCCTACTGGTCTTTTGTGTTCCGGAGTCCATTTGCTTATGATTTTTGTCCATCTCTGTTCTTGTAATCTGGAAATATGTCATGCCCAGCTCCATTTAAGTCTTCTAGTTCGCTCTAACACGTCAAATATACTGGTTTGCTGTCTTATATCCTGGTTTCTTATTCTTTGGCTTTGTCTTATTTTGAGAAGTTTTCGTTTAATTATATACGGTTGTGAAATCTTTTCAAATTTGGACCATGAGTCTATGAAAAAGCCTTCAATAGTTGCGCGAAATATATATAATATCCTTGATAAGAACAGACATGAACACATCTCTAACTTTGCTAAAAAGATCTTTGGATGTTCTATGAATGCGGTGTTAGCGTTGCATAAAATAATATAATACCAAAAGAACCTGAGTATCTTTTTGAAAAATTGAAATTCGGAAGAGGTGAAAGAAAAAGAAACCTACAGTTAATACCTTCCAGGCATAGACATCAAGCTACCGGTCGCCAATTTTTTTTTGTTTACGGAACTCAACTTTGGAACTCATTACCCCTTAATATTTTTATTTTTTAGTTTTTATTCCTTTGTTTGACACATGGAGACTACAAATCCCTTTGTATCTCCCTCATAAGAATTAGTGCCATCTTTGTTTTCATTCATAATTCATTCACATATGAATATTATTCTTCATTTTTAGTGAACAAAATCTGAACCTTCAGAATAATGATTGCTGAACTCCAGGATGAACTTGTTTATCTTATTATTTTTTATTTATTTAATTAATTTAAATTTATTTAAGACATTTATTCCTGGCCCTTTGCGTTGCCAACAATTCATCCCAATTTGAATGATCTTAATCTTAAGGCAAGCAAGCGTTAACAAGTGTTAATCTTAATGTGCTCGAAATAATTTGGTTGCTGATGTATTTGAAGTTATGGGTGATTCCGCTTAAGAGGATGTGGTAGTTACAAAACATATGGGTCCTGGTTTTAAATTCACCTGTTTTAAAGTTCAATGAACCAATTCTATAAATAAGTTGAATACCATCAGGGTTATACTTATAATTTCAAGCTGAGAATTGAATGTATGATGAAATTGGTTACTACCTATATACAAATAATAAAAATGCGGCATTCTTTTTGTTGAAGAACTTTTCGAACACAAATAGCTTTAGTTTAATATCCAAACCATCCTTAAAAAAAATAACTTCAATTAATATAACATTTTTAAATCAAACAGAATATCCTTTGATGAATCATACAATGATGACAATGTGAATAAATAAAGCAGTGTCGCATTCATTTCAAAGGCAACAAGAGCAACAACAAAAAAAAAAAATCCCTCCAACAAAGACTGTAACTTTTGACAAGATATTGACTACACAGCAATAATATTGTCCACTCAAAATTAAACAAGTTCCACTCCAAATCATTCACACCCATACTAGACAATCAACATCAACCAAACCAGAGCAGAATCAGCTCACGAGGAGTAGTAGGAGCAGGACATGCACCATGCACCATGATGCACGGTCCATTCAACATTTATATCCATTTTAACTCGAAGTTTTGCCGGCTTTTTCATTAGTTCAACATGATGCCATATACAAACAATTCAACTGGTCATGAATTTACCATAAACTTGCCGCGTTTGCTTGCAACTGATGATTTTAATGAACACTCCAAGTGTTGCACATATATACGAGTACAGGCTGACGTATATACCTACTATACGTCAATGTAAATACAGTTTTTTATTCGCTGATGTGCAATGTTATGCTCTTTTGTAAATATTCATATGAAATTTAATATGATTTTTTTTTTGTCTTTGGCTTGCCCGATATACATACAAAGGTAGGTAAGGTATATATTTATATATATAGATAAAGTTATACTGTAAAGGTTCTAGGAAGTAAGGGATTTATACAAGAAATCAATATTTCAACCAAAAGTTATAAAAGACTTTGTATAAGCGAGTGTCATTTTTATTTTAAGAGCTTTAAGGATTAACTTGAATTGGACGAGTTTGTCCTTGGATATTTCAAGTAATCGCAGAGTATTCGTTCTTAGTAACTTCATGGCTTAGTCGCTTATCACTTACTCCGTGGCCGAGCCCTAAAGGAGTGTCAACTATAGGGTGCCGGCCATGTTGTTTTGGTGACATCTCTGTCAAATTTGTTGTTTATTATTCAGTTACTGATGCCCAATCGCCAATTTTACGGTTAACATGGTTGTACTTCCAAGTAGATTATCGTCATTTGTTGGCCAAATTTGAGTCGACCGATTCAGTGAACAATTAGCCAACGCCCTCTTGTGTCAACGAAATGTAAGATCAACCGAAAACATCATCGCTGTCTGTGAGAGTTCTTCGAAAACGACGATGTCATGGCCATCAGCATCAACGGATAGCGCTACCGATCTATGATAACTAATTTTTTGCTGGCTCCAATTGGATAATATATGGATGTGAACGACAGGTGGTTACAACAGAAGGGTGCTACGTGCCACACAGTGAACTCCACAATGTTCCATTTCGCCCTCATTGAAAAAACCCTAATTGGTTGTCTCTGGGATTGGATGTGTGAATTTTCAATTCGTCAATCACAACATTATCTAAGAGCCATCTGCGAATTTTTGGACTGTATGCAATGTATATCTGAAATTTGGGTATGAAGATTTATCGCTTTGAAGCCTTTTGACGATGAATGAATTGTAAGTCTATATTTCGTCTTGTAATACATTGGAGCCATAATATTTAATCACAATTAACGTTAGATAAATATGATGAAAAATTTACTACCAATACTTCCAAAGTAAAGAGTGGTATATTGTCTATTGAAGAACCAACTCAATACCACCTACTTATCAAAAGTGAATCATTCAAACATACAAATGTGTGTAAATCTAGCTTGAAACCGAGATTTGAAGACTCGATCTCAAATGAAAAAAATATGCACGACTGGGTCGCACGAACTTGCTCTTATGCGCGATCACATTGTGGTTCTATAGTCTAAAATAAATCAGCTATAAGATTATATATTTTATCCATTTGCCTAATCTTAGTTTAGTTTCAGGTGGTATTATGTGAGTATACAAAAATTAACAATATAGGCTAGTGTTGCACATATGCAATATGCATACAAGGAAATTATACTATTTAAACTGGTAAATTGTTTTAAATCAACAAAATTAGAAAGAAATTGATTAAAATACTTTGAATCCGTTTTAACCCAACGCGATGTACACCATCTGATTTCTTATATAAATCTTTATTTATGAGAAAAAAAAATTGAAAATCGTAGGAGCGGTTTTAAAAATAATTAATTTTTTATATATAAAATTTCGTTAACATTTTTGAGAAAAATAATTGGTACGCCAATTTAAAGCATTTATTACTGTTGCCTTAAAAATTGAACTTCACAAAAAAATCTGCTACCAGTTTTCGAAATATCGAATTTTCAAAAAATAATTTTGATTTTTTTTTAAAAAAATCCAAAAATCATTTTTTAGAACATTTTGATACGCACTTTTATTTATATTTGTTACAAGCTTCTGTATAAAAAATCTAATTTTATTCGGTTGATCATATGTTGAGATAGTCGAAAATCAAAGAAAACGTTCTATGAGAGGTACTGTTAATAAACCTAAAATATAAACTTTAAAAATTTTAAATGGTAGATCGTACTAATTTTAACACACAAAAAAACTTTTATGAAAATCGTAGGAGTAGTTTTTGAGAAACAAAATATTTTTCTTAACGGTTTTTTAACATTTGTATGGGAGGCACCGTCATTTTTGAGTATTATAATAATTTTTGTCAAAAATATTCTAGATAAAGTTAAAAAACTGCTTTTTAACAAGTTTAATAAAAATCGACTAAGTCGTTTTTGAAATATTGAGTTTTCAAAAAAAATATTAAAACTTTTTTTAAAAATCTAAAAAATATTTTTTTTGAAAATTTTGGTACACAATATTATTTTGAATGTGTCAATACTTCTTCATAAAATAATTTATCAGAATCAGTTTAACCGTTTTCGAGAAAAGCGAAAATCAAAAAAATGGTTCTTTGGGAGGTACCATTAATAACCATTTTTCGGAACCATTTTTTTTATTAAACGGCAACTTATAACTATTTAAATTTATTGAGTTCTTGAAAAAAAATTCGGTAGCGCTGGATTTGAGAAAAATAAGTTTTTCCTTTTTGGCCAAGAAATTTTGTATGACAGCTACTGTTAATTTTGGTTCTAAAAAAAAAGAGAAAAAAACGGGTGGGGGGAATGTCCAAAAAACGCTAGGTACCAAGTTTAAAGAAAATCGACCCATCCGTTTAGGCTGTAGTCAAACCGACAGACAGACAGACGGACGTTTTTGCAAGACCCACTTTTTTTGACTTCTTTATCATCGTAATGTAAAGTTTGATCAAAATCTCGAGTTCGATTTTTTGTACGAATCCATAACTTCCCATATAGTTCCTATATCGCAAGTAAAAATCTTATATAAATCGATGTTTTTGGTTGAATGCAAACTGACCTTCGAAAAAGATAACATATTTAAAAAAAACAATTTTTTTTGTGTTGAGTGGAAAACGACATAACACCCAAGAATATACAGCCATAGCCAAAATAATAGCAACACTTCTTACTTTTAAGTAATACTGTATGTTAAACTTTAGATAAGTGGATATGTGAAAAAATGGCTGCATTATATTAACGGTAATTATATCATCAATCTATTCTACGTATAATCTTCCGAGTAGACATGCAGTTTTTTTAAATATTAAATTTTCTCTGCTAATAAATAAAGAAAAACTACATTGGTCATTAGAAATTCTTTTTTTTTTTGTTAAATAAATCAAGTGTTGCTATTTTTATGCCCAGCTTGTTAGAAAGCTTACTGCAAACGGACTTGGAAATTTTGAAAATCCCTTAAAGTTTTCAAAAAATTTTGCACAAACAAGATTAACAAAGCACTTACCACAAATATACAAGATAAACATTTTTGAATATTTGCCTTATAACAAGTGATTTTTTAGCTGGTGTGGTTTTGGCAACACTGGTTTTGACAGCTGACGTGTGTTTAGTACCTTGTGTCACTGTCAAACAGCTTCAGTTTGGTTTGCAATTTAACCATGGATCGTCTTACAAATGAACAACGCTTGCAAATTATTGAATTTTACTATCAAAATTCGTGCTCGGTTCGAAATGTTCATCGCGCGCTGCTTGTGTTCAGCGATGAGGCTCATTTTTGGTTGAATGGGTACGTAAATAAGCAAAATTGCCGCATTTGGAGTGAAGATCAGCCAGAAGCATTGCAACAGCATCCCGAAAAAGCCACTGTTTGGTGCGGTTTATGGGCCGGCGGCATTATTAGGCCTATTTCTTCAAAGATGATGCGAATCGCAGCGTTACTGTCAATGGTGAACGCTACCGAGCGATGATAACAAACTTTTTTTTGCCCGAAATGGAAGTTCTTGACTTGCATGATATGTGGTTTCAACAAGACGGTGCCACATGCCACACAGCACGCGAAACAATGGCGCAATTGCGAGGCGAGTTTGGTGAACAGTTAATTTCACGTTTCGGCCCGGTCAATTGGCCGCCTAGATCGTGCGATTTGACACCATTAGATTATTTTTTGTGGGGGTATGTCAAGGCTAATGTCTATAGGGACAAGCCCGCTTCGATTGACGCACTGGAAGCCAACATCCATGCATTCATTCGTGAGATACCGGCCGATATGTGTGAAAGAGTATGCCAAAATTGGACTCAGCGGATGGGCTACCTGAGACGCAGCCGCGGTCAACATTTGCATGAAATTATCTTTAAACATTAAATTGCAAGGTTCAAACAATCGATTCAAATAAATATTTCATTCATTTTTTTGAATTTTTTGTGTTTTTTTTTTTTAAAAAGTTCTAAACCTCTTAAAAAACCCATTATAAAGGGTCCGCCATCTAACTTTTTTTTCAACTCGTGCTTATTTCATGAATGGTAACACTTAGCTCATTTCTGATTTGACAGATAATGAGTTTTATCCTTCCGCTGAACGAATATGGTTGTGTATACGCTTCGCTAAGTGGGCCTGCGATCGACTTAGAGAAGATGCCGATTTTGCCAAAAAAAATCATCTTTTCAGATGAAGCTCATTTTGATCTTGGCGGGTAGTAAACAAGCAAAATTGTCGCATTTGAGGCACAGAAAACCCGCACGCATACATTGAAAAGCCGATACACCCAAAACGAGTCACTGTTTGGTGCGGATTTTGGTCCAGAGGCATAATTGGGCCATTTTTCGAAAATGAGCAAGGAGTGTACGTTACAGTCAATGGCGATCGTTATCGGGCCATGTTGAACGAATTTTTGTTCACAAAAATTCAAGACTAGGATATTGGCAACATTTAGTTTCAACAGGACGGCGCTACGTGCCACCCAGCCGAAGCTACACTTATTATTATTTTGGCCTTGGCTGTAATTTACTGCAGAAAAACTTAGCGCGCACCTTACTAAAAGCATCTCGACACGTTACTGCCATCAAGATCAATCTAATCCTTCAAACAATGATGAACCTTTCACGTTTTGAGTTGATCTACCATCGTTTAGATGATTCAGTAGATAGGTTGGAACCAGTTCTCGGCAGTTAAATTACTTTTGGATGAGTTGAACCAGCCCTAATCGGTGAACAATATTCTGTCTGAAAATCTAACAATCGATGAACAGTTGAAAGTGGTGAACAGTGGCCGCTGTAAATATTGCCAATACATGCTAAACGAGCCTGCCGAAATGGCTTGAAGTTCTCGTGACTCATATAAGAGCTCAACGGGTTATCTTTTAAAATTCGATATGTGCACTGAAAGCTCTGACCGAAGTACAGGACTTGATCATGGATTTTATGATGAGGTGATGTCATTAATTTCATAATTTTTCTACACTGGACACAACCTAACTATTGATAACTTATCAACGTCCATAGAGTTGGCCTTGAGGTTGCTCAATAAAAAAAATCGCCATAATCGGCACAATCAGGAAAACTGAAAGAGACGTTCCAAACCCAGTGCCGGATCCAGAGAAAGGGCTAAAGCCCCCTCCACATCCCGTCACATCCCCTTATAACCTTCAACTGCTGATAATATTGGAAATACATAAGGTAAAACAACGAATGATAAAAAAACGAGTTTTAGAAAGAATGTCAGGTTATAATTCAAATATTCCATACAAAAATAACAAATTCCCTAAAACTTAACTAAGACCGATAATTTTCGGGGCTTAACCTTAAAATTGCTATTCCGGCACCAAAAATCGCTTTGTTATCGATGATTTTTACAATAACGTTAAAATATTTTTGAGTTATCGATTGTTTATCGATGTTTATTACAATCACTTTTACGGTCTTCCAATCAGGGGGGTTCACATTAATTTGAAAAAGTTATGTATATCTATGTTTTATTACTGGCCGGCCGAACTTGATTTCAGAACAAACTAGTTTGTTCTAGGCCAAACCGGTTTATCCTACGCATATCAGGATATACCTATACTAGTTTAGACCAGGACAATTAAGTTTGGCCCAAATAAATAAAAATTTACGATTAGATGGTCAACGAAAATGGCCAAGGCGTTGCCTCTCTGACTTCAAAATGACGACAAATTCCGTCTCAAAGTTGTCTTGTCGTATGACCGTCAACGCAGAATACTGTTCATGCGTTGACGGCTGCGTTGACACCGACGTTGACATTGTTTTTACTTTCAACGCATTAACTTTAATCATTGAACGTGTAATCACCCTGAGTAAATGTTAGAACACATTCAACGTTGACATGGCATACTTTTCTGCCACGTCAACGTGGTCTGCGTTGACTTCCGTATGACAATGATGGTCTAGCGTCATTCGTGTGATCGTCAATGTGTTATGAGTTAACATGGTCAACGTTGACGGTCCATTGTCAGTGTGTTGATGACTTTTTTGGTGACGTCAGAGAGTCAATGGGTTGACCATTTACATTGACCGTCTAATAATAGCTTTACTAATGTCGTTTGGTATAGAAATAATTTTATTTTAGAAATTATTATCATAAAATTGAAGTAGACGGTGGCGGCATGGTTATAGTGCGGAATGGTGTTATGTCGGAGGTTTGGGTATAGAATTCGCAGCCACATCCATCTAAATTGAAAAAACAGATACTGCCTCTTGCGAGGAAGTGACAAGTCCTCCAAGAATATCTCTTGTCACGAATAATTGCCCCACTCACCTAAGCCGTTTGCATTCGGCAAAAAATTGTAGGTCTCCTCGATTCCCACCAAATTTTATTTAAATTAACTTAAAGAGAGAAAAAGTGTATGTGAATGAAATGACTATCGAATTTTTCATTGAGTTTAGGAAAACTCGGTTGATGTACGGAATTAATTTCTTTTTCTGTGCGGGTAGTGACTTTCTGTTGATACAGGACTGAGCATAACTATAGTTAAAACCTTCTAGACAGATTTTTCGGCTGAATGCTATATTTTGATGATAGTTTTTAAAAATGATAGTTACACGGAAGAAGAACACAAGTTAGAGCAATTATGTATATATATACATACAAATAATGTGTGATTAATTATAGGTAAGTATATTTCTTAACTTCTATAAAAAACGTACCTTTATCTATTTTTATAAAAAACAATGATACACAAAATTTATGTCACGCAGTTTTATATTCCTGTGTTATAGCTTTATGATTGAACGAGGTTTTACGACTCACGAGACTCCCTAAACTCTGGAATATAGGTTATCTATACCTGCAGTGGCTTCCAGTTTGGCCTACTTCCTAAAACTTTGAAAAATTATGATTGCCTGAATTTATTCTAGGTATAGAATAAGGTTTAATATTATTGTCCTTGCATCAACAATCACAACATGCGACTCAGTACTGCCCTTTAACACGATGTGATATGGGTTGTAAATACTAAAGGTAACAGAATGCAGTGAGACGCAAAAGTTCGCATTTAATATAGACAGCAAATTGGACGGATGGATGCACCAAAGTGATGTTTTGTGGTTTTTTTTTTTGTATACGTGGCTATATCAGAAGTACACCAGGACGCATCAGAATCATAAAAAAGGATTTTTATTCGCAAATGTTATGTTTTATTTTTATAAAAAAAAATATATGCCCTCGAAAAAGTAGTATAGTATAGTATCAGCAACTCTTACGAAAGGCTTGCTCTCTCTTTAGTAAAAAAAAAATTCTACATACAAATCTAAAAACAAAATAGAATCATTCGTATTTCATGTAAAGTTTATGAATGTTTATTATTTTTACTTCCGAGTTTTAGCTAAAATAGAAAATAGAAAAAAAAGAAACTGTGAGTGCCGGGACTCACGGTCTAGATGTGTAAACATCAACGTCCGTCCGAGTGCTTGATTTTTGTTACTGAATGTACCCGACATGCATAATGAAAATGAATCAAAACGTATTAAACGTATTAAACGTAGAGTCCTACAGGTAATATGCTACACGGAACGTATTACACGTTAGGCCCATGTGTTTAGTTAACCCTATCGGGCCGGCATAAATACACATAAAAAGAAACTTTCACTAAACGAAAATGCAATAACGTCAAATAAGGTCGATTGAGTCTTATTTCTTTGCATGAAATTCCTGGTGATGAGAAAAGTATCGGACTTATATTTAGATATCGATATAGTATCGTTGGTCAAGGTGATGTTGGCAGAAAAGATACAAAATTAAAACATTGCAATTTGTAATTATAAAATTGATATTTTCAATGAATATTTGTACATACTAAGTTTCTAGATTCAAACTCTGGTTTGATATTTCATCTTCAAAAATACAAAAAATGCCCCCAGTTCAAGACGATACCGGGACGAGAGTAAGTTAACGAGACCAAGACGACTATGAAATCTTAAAGTCGCCTGAATAAAATAACTACTTTTTTGATAAAATTCAGTTGATTTTTAGTTTCATCAAATTTTTTTAGGTTAGGAAAAATATTTTTTAATCAAGGTAGTTTAAGAGGATAAAGCTTACAGAAGATATCAGACCAGTGGGTCTCTTACAAAAAAAAGGTTCATATTATACCCGAAAAGCCGTTGTGAGTTGTGACCCTTATTAAACTGTCACACGACTTTTATTTACTAAAGGGTTTTTCAACAGGGACGCTACAAAAGTAGAGCAACAGGGACAGCAAACAACGCCATATTTCTTACCGCTCTTTTGACAACAACGAGTCGAAATTGTTAAAAGTTTCTACCGAAATTCGGAGTCAGTGGTCTCAACATTAAGAGCGATACGTCCAATTTATGGTCGTCATAATCGTCCTAGCAGATCAACAATTGAGCGTCTAGTGGAAAAATTTGAATCCACAGGCACAGTACAAAATGTTCCCGTGCCAGTGAGACAAAGAAGTGCCCATAGTGTCGAGAATATTGCTGCCGCTGAGGCTTCAGTTGCAGAAAGCCCAAATGTGTCTCTCACACGTCGTTCTCAAGCGTTGGGCATCTCTGTGACGTCGTTGTGGCGAATTTCGCGAATATATCTTAGCCTACATCCTTACAAGATTAAATTGACGCAAGAACTGAAGCCGCTCGACCCCCAGAAGCGTCGTATGTTCGTGAATTGGGCTGAGCAACAACTTGAAAATGACTCGGATTTTCATCGAAAAATCATCTTCAGCGATGAGGCTCATTTCTGGCTGAATGGCTTCGTCAATAAACAAAATATGCGGTATTGGTCAGGCAGCAATCCACACGTACTCCATGAGTCATCATTGCATCCCGAAAAAAATGCTTGAAAACCGTCGAAAATTGGGTTCAGCGTCTGGACTTCTGCAAGCATGCCCCTGGTCACCATTTAAAAGAAATCGAGTTCCATACACAATGGCATCAAACGTATCCTACGTAAACAGGTAGGTACGTCCGGTATTTTGATGATAAATAAACGTGTTCGTTTTTTAAAAAAATAGGTATATTGACATCTTCGTGGTCTCATTGCATTTTTTCTTCAAAACCGCTTGCTAAAATCAAATTTCAATTTCAAATTCAACAGTTAAAGAAACTAAAGTTGGGTTACAAATTTAAGTGATTCGTAGACAAAACATTAACAAAGGTTTCCTCAAGAATCACACCACCTGATGGAATATCACAAACCACGTTAATAAGCCGAGAAAATAAAATTGGACTTTTAATGCATCGCCAAGAACTCCTGCTGACGTTTCAATCTAATTCCATCACAGACTGCTGCACTTGTTGAAGCCAGAAAATTAAAATAGAGAAGCAAACAATCTCGAGAGATACCGAAGGATGTCATCTTATAAATCAAAGTTTAGCTATCAAATCAAAAGTGGCTTTAAAATGAAGAAAACAGCATCAAAGTAGCAATTTCATTTTATGTTATATTTTTTTTAATATATTTGTTTCGGATTCTAGAAAGTACTAAAATGTTGTCCAAAGAACAAGGCCTGTTGGAAAAATGCATTTCATAGAAGCTTATTTCTTGTACTTTCAACAAACAAACTACAAAGTAAGTTCTGCAAGTACCTTTGGAGTAATGTTCCTTTGATAAGTTCACAAGATGGACTGAAATTATTAATTATATAATTATTAAATTGCTTCCCCAACGCAACGATACTCCATGAACTATCAACTTAAAATGTCATCCACACTGTTAGCAATTGTATATGATCAACGTATTTAGAGTAAAAATACTAAAGCACTTATATATATTTTTATGGATATGCTTACAATCAAACACACTTAAAGATTTACTTTATGTCCTTGAGATTAAAACTAAATAACAAAATTAACACTATGAACCTGTACGTTGTACGTACATTCATACGTACATTGTACCCATTTGCAAGTGACTAACCACATATGTTGACCTTGACAGCTCACACACAGCTTAACACATCCAAAGGCCAAATTAAATTTAATCACCTCGCCTTACCACGCCACGCCTCATCTTGCCTTGTCCTCGTTCGAGTCCTTGCTTTTACAAATGGCATTATAAATGGTTAATTTATTTGAATTCACTAGATAGGAAGGAAGAACTGAGCCCATACTGACACTCATAGCCGCACGACACAATAGAACCAGACCTACAGAGAGTAGGTGTACCTTCATCAGTCAGAGGCTTGCAGAATGCAGAGGGTGAAACTCCAACTTTTGAATGACGCTATGATGAAAGCTGAAAGCTCCCTTCTGACATTAAACACGCAACAAAGAATATCCTTTTTAATATGCAAGCCAGTTATATAGTGCATTTCAGAGTTCGTCCGATGTGTTGGGTATTGTTTTCTTCTGATGGTGTTTTTGTTGGCACTTTGAAGTGTAATTATACTAACAAATACAAAAATGTGTCTGCCATGTACATGTCCAGTCCATGTGCCATGAGAAATAAAATCTGAGTTATTCTTGTTATGGGTATAGCGAGTATAGCGCTTGTTGATTGCTTTTCAATTTCCTTGAAGGTGACTTATTTGGTGCGTCGCTGTTGACTGTCACTCATTAATGTGGGAAAATTATATATGTAGGTATTTAAGAAAAACTGTCTTATAAGATATTTACCTTAAAACATCATAAAGTTGATACAAATTGGTGGCGTAACAGCTCATTGCCTAGCAACTCTCATCAAGTTCATGGGTGCGTATTGTTAGTTGGCAGGAATGGATGGGACGTTCGTTTTTCTAATGCTGAATTCAAACTGGTAAGATAAGAGTTATAAAGTTTTAAGAGTGTTTACACACCTCCATACATTTTATAACTTTGTCATAACCGTCATCTACTGTAAAAGGAAATTTGAATACATAGAATGGACTCTCACTTACTTGTATGACCATTCAATCTTATAATTAAGATCCAGCTGGTATCCCTCACCGTTTTAAGATTCTACGCGAATTCACCTTTCATTTGCATATTAAATAATCCACTCGTCAAAAAAACGATAATACAGTCGACTCCGCTTGGATAAAAAATGCATATTACAACAAATTAAAAAAAAAAAACTAACAGAAGTTTTTCAACATATGCAGGGTGTTTTTGTAAGACGTGCGGTTTTCAATCTAGCAATAATATTTTCGGAGTTGGACTTTTTGACAGCTGTCACTTGATTGATGGTCAGTTTGGTTTGCCATTTTATAATAAATACGTTTGTAAATTGTACAAAATGGTCTCGAAACGAGATCGTTGTTGACCTCGATTTTCACAAGAAAATTTTGTTCAGCGATGAAGCTCATTTTTGGTTGAATGGGTACGTTAATAAGCAAAATTGTCGTATTTGGAATGATCATAATCCACAAGTCATTGTTGAGACGAAGTGACATCCTCAAAAAGTCACTGTTTGACGTGTTCTATTGGGAGAGGGAATCATTGGTTCATATTTCTTCAAAAATGAAGCCGGCCATAATGTTACAGGCAATGGGGAACGCTATATAGAGCCATGATTAATGACCTTTTCATGCCTGAATTGGAGGGCGTTGATGTAGACAACCTTTGGTTCCAACAAGACGCCGCTACATGCCATACAGCCAACGAAACAATCAATTTATTGAATTAAACTTTTGGTAAGCGTGTAATCTCGCGTCGTGGGCCTGTAGCGTGGCCTCCAAGATCGTGCGATTTAACACCGCTTGTCTATTTTTTGTGGGGTTATGTGAATTCGCTTGTCTACGCAGATAACCACGAGACGACTGACGCCTTGGAAGAGAATATTGGGTTCGTTATTGCTGACATACGGCCCCAATTGCTGCAAAAGTGGTCGAAAATTGGGCCTCTCGGCTGGAATTTATTCGAGCCAGCCGCGGCGGCCACTTTCCCGAAATCAAACATATTGGAAAACTATTATCTTTATAATTAAGCTTAATTCTTGGCCATACCATAAAATAATGTGCGTTTTATTTCTTCTTAAAAACCACACGTCTTAAAAAACACCCGTTACTTATATCGCAATTAAAATTATACTTTCCGAAATAACCACACAAGTTGTTGATGACTCATTTCAAACAAATAGTTTTGTTTTCAATGAGTTTACGGCACTTGAAGTCCATAAACAAATTTTGTCCCTTGATAATAAGAAATCATGCACTTCTGATAGCATTACTAACAGCCTTCTCAAACAAATTTCTTTGTTTGTCGTTGATGTGTTACGTGATTTGTTTAATCGAAGCGTACATTGTGGAATTATGCCTGCATCTTTAAAAACCGCTGAGGTTATTCCACTGTTCAAAAAGGGTAATCGAAGATTATTGACTCAGTACAGGCCTATCTCATTACTTCCTACACTTTGCAAGGTATTTGAAAAGCTAATGAAAAAGCGTGTTATATGTTTTTTAAATAAAACCAAATTTTTTAGTAACGATCAGTTTGGATTTCGTGAAGGAAGATCAACTGAGGATGCAATTTTAAAGCTTTGTAGTGAAATCTATGACAGCTTTAACAATAATTCCAATTGTTTAACTTTGTTCATAGATATGACTAAAGCCTTTGACATGGTCAATCACAGAATACTTTTGAGTAAACTTTACAAAGCGGGATTCAGCGGCGAAATTTATAATTGGTTGTCATCATATCTTTCAGATAGAAGTCAACGAGTAAAGCTTAACGGTGTTTTTAGTGATTCTACATCCGTTAATATTGGTGTACCTCAAGGGTCAGTCTTGGGACCAGTCTTGTTTCTTATTTACGTAAATTCCATATTCCAACAAAATTTTAACATTCTCATTACAGCTTTTGCCGATGACATGGCATTTTCATACGCGGATAATAGTAACTTAATTGAATCTGTGATATATCTTCAAAAGGACTTACAAATACTTCGACAATGGTTCGCAAAACATGAACTAATAACAAGTGAGAAAACTAAATTGATGATATGTAACTTAAGGGACCCTTATTGTCCGGTCAACTGTGATATAACGTTTCATTCTTCTTCGTGCCAGAAACTATCCCTCTGCGCTCATTCTTGCGGTAAGCAAAATTATGTTGATGTTTTTTCGTGTTCAAAAAGCTGTTTCCGAATATTTGGAGTTGAGAGTTTCAAATATCTGGGAGTCTTAATAGACATAAACCTTACTTGGAAAGCTCATGTGGATGAACTTAAGAATCATATGTTGGCAGTTACTCGCAAGTTATTTTTACCTAAACCACATTGTTCAAGTAAAATACTTTCAATTGTTTACTACGGACTTGCACACTCGAAATTACAATATGGCATAGCATCTTGGGGTGGAACGTTCAATACCTCAATTAATGTATTAAAAACATCACAGAAGCACATGATTAGGATTATATGCAAAAGTCATAGATTAACCCACAGTTGGCCTCTTTTTTGCAGTCTTCAGATTTTTCCAATAAACCATCTATACGTCTTTAAGGTCCTTAAAGTGTTCTTTTTACGTAGTGGTTATAGTTCAATCCTCAGGAGTTCAATTTTGTATAATTTAAGAGTGAATAACTTGGGACTTGTTCAAATTCCATTTTGTAATAAAACTCATTTCTCACATTTCTATATGGCAACCGCACCTATGCTCTTTAATAAATTACCACATGATAAATAATAAGAATCTTGACATTATTCTTAAGAAAAGTTAAAACTTGGCTTTTTAGTCTGGATAATTCTGCAGTCAAACTATTGTTTTGCTCTAATTAGTTCAATTTATAAATTTACACATTTATTTTTTATAATAACTGAAATAATCGTATATTCTTTCTTGTTCATTTTCCTTATTTTAATTTGTATCCCCACATACATTCTTTATAATTATCTAAGAAGGATCATTCGCCTCTAGCCACTTTCGTGCTATAGAATGATGCCGTTTATTTATTATTCTTGTTTCAAAATGTTAACCTAACTATTTTTTATATTTGAACTATACGAACTACATATGCATGATTATTAAATAATGTTAAGAAATATTGTTTCAAATTGAATAAATAAATTATGATATAAAAAAAAAAAAAAAAAATTGCGACACTTGAAATAGCAGATAACGTGCTTATATTCCAGCTTAAAAGCCTTCTCCTTAAGCATAATAATTCCTATTATTAAAATCACACAAATTTGTAATTGAATACAAGATATCCTTACCTGTCAAAATCCCTGAATCAATAATCTTTTGTTAATAAATTCGTATTTATTCCATTGACCTTTACAATTCTGAAATCTGAATTAATGTAAACTATACACACATATTGAAGTCAGGTGATGTCAAAAGTCACAAGGACATTATTTAATAATTTTCTCTTTGTAGTTTATATTCCTTGTTTAGGTATATTGATTTTGATTCCATATTATTTGCCTTCAAGGGTTATATTCTATTTGTAATCTATACTCTCAGTTCTAATATACACCCTTGCAAATCTCACAGTAACTTGAGATACTTATTTATTAGATTTTGCAAGTAATTGTAAATAGAAGATTAATGTTAAAGCTATTTTTGAGTTAATTAAATTATTCCCTGTAAGACAATTTCAGTCATTGAATGCTGCAAAGTTAGAGATGTGGACCAAAATGGTTTTGAATTTTGCATTTTGGTTGGAGTATTTAGATGGTAAACAAATATATATTAAAGCTCTCTGGGACTGTTTTAAATAGAATACATATTATAGGAAAATGGAGAAGGATATCATTTCCAATTTCGCATTAAATTTATTTGGTTTTGTTTGTATGTTTGGTATAGTTCCTGAAATTTAAAAATTATTAAAGTGTTTTGAAAAACTTAAACCACCCTAGTGAACATAGTTAAACTGTGACTAAAATAATCCAAAACTCATCAACAGTTAACAAATTTGTCTGTCAAGCAAACAAACAATTTTTATATTTTTGACATTCTTCTTCAGTAAGAAAAAACCACCAGAGTTCAGTTCCTGCATCCAGCTAAATGAATAAGATATCTCTTGGAAGGATTTTCCAAAAACAAAAAAAAAATATAAAGAAAAATTAAACTGCATTCGAAATTCATTCATCAACGTTCTTAAAACATTATTTTTTTTGTTCGCTTATTCTCTATTCTTGACCCATTTCACTGCCAACGACTATGTGTAGACGACACGACAGAAGACATAGATACTATCATTAAGGCTACAAGAACTGTAGAATATGAGAGGAGCAGGATACTACCTCCTATATACTACATATCCAAGCACATAGTTGAAGTAAAGTCATACGGTATGCGTTGCAGGTTTTGACGTATCATTATTTCTGCAGTGGCACAGCGCGCGATAGCAATTTGAAGCAGGGTTATACTTTTTCCTTTACTATATGCAGAAATTGCACCAAGCATCACCAGCATAGTCTCCATAGCCAAACGCTATACATGCTCTGCTCGCTTTTAATTTAAATGTGCATTTTTTATATTTCCAGGAGATTTGTTAAATTTGTGCTTCCCTTGTGTGTTGAAGTTGGAGATATAGAAACAGAGGAGTATAGAGACATGGTGGGTGCCCGTGCCACTGTCCTATGCAATTAAAGTTAGCAGTGTTGCCACTTGTTAAGCATTTAACTTTTTTCATTTATCAGTTTAAAAGGAACGACATGTCGAAATTTCATAGAACTACGAGAGTTAATGAAATGAAGAATTAAAAGTGGGTTTAAAAAGAATTGAAAAATCTAATTACACTAAGGGCCTGTTTGGCAATGTCTGAGTACAGTTCTGATTAGTTACTCGGCAGATAAATATTGAAACAGTGAAGTCCACAGGAGAAAAAAATCACAGTCCTCTTTTACTAAGCACCTTAAGAGGTTATTAATCCTAAAATAAATTATTTCATATTGTGGATTTATAACCCTGTGCCAGTATTTATTTGTCGACTAACTAATCACATCTTTACTCAGACATTGTAAAAAAGGCACTAAGGGGGGCATCTCCCCTAACCTACTGCCTGCTTTTGCGTAAGCCCTTGAAATGTATGTGGACTTCTATTTATCGACTGCCCATGTTATATGCTCTACGATATAGTTCTTCTTCGGGTTTCAATTCATTTTCTACTGCACTCTATTTCTTCTAAAAATTGTATCTTTATATATAAATTAAAGTTTGGTTTTGTATAGATACGTTCGCTAGCTAGCCAAACCGGTTGACGGATTTTCTTAATTTTTTTTTAAATTGAAGAGGAATAAGGGTAGAAGGTTTTAAAAATTATAAAAAAAATAAAGAAAATCTGTTAAAAAAGAAATGAAATTTCCGCTTTAGACGTGAGGGGTCTCAGGTTGGATTCCTGTGACCGGCAACATTTTTTTAGTATTTTTTTCTTTTTTTTCAATACATTCGCTGCAATTCAAAATAAAGGGTGATTTTTTAGCTAGTTTGGTTTTGGCAACACTGGTTTTGACAGCTGACGTGTGCTTAGTACCTTGTTTCACTGTCAAACAGCTTCAGTTTGGTTTTCAATTTAACCATGGATCGTCTTACAAATGAACAACGCTTGCAAATTATTGAATTTTACTATCAAAATTCGTGCTCGGTTCGAAATGTTCATCGCGCGCTGCTTCCATTTTATGATCGGCATTCTCGACCTTCTGAGCAGTCTATTCGGAAGATTGTGACCAAATTTCGCACCAAATTTACTTTGTTGGACATTAAACCACCAACACGTTTACGTACTGTGCGTATTGAAGAAAATATTGCGACCGTATCAGCTAGTGTGACAGAAGACCGCGAAATGTCGATTCGGCGCCGTTCCCAGCAGTTAGGCCTTTGTTACAGCACTACGTGGAAAATTTTGCGGAAGGATTTGGGCGTAAAGCCTTTTAAGATACAGCTGGTGCAAGAACTAAAGCCAGCCGACCTACCACAACGCCGAATTTTTGGTGAATGGGCTCTTGGAAAGCTGGCCGAGGATCCGCTTTTTTATCGAAAAATTGTGTTCAGCGATGAGGCTCATTTTTGGTTGAATGGGTACGTAAATAAGCAAAATTGCCGCATTTGGAGTGAAGATCAGCCAGAAGCATTGCAACAGCTACCAATGCATCCCGAAAAAGCCACTGTTTGGTGCGGTTTATGGGCCGGCGGCATTATTGGGCCTATTTCTTCAAAGATGATGCGAATCGCAGCGTTACTGTCAATGGTGAACGCTACCGAGCGATGATAACAAACTTTTTTTTGCCCGAAATGGAAGTTCTTGACTTGCATGATATGTGGTTTCAACAAGACGGTGCCACATGCCACACAGCACGCGAAACAATGGCGCAATTGCGAGGCGAGTTTGGTGAACAGTTAATTTCACGTTTCGGGCCGGTCAATTGGCCGCCTAGATCGTGCGATTTGACACCATTAGATAATTTTTTGTGGGGGTATGTCAAGGCTAATGTCTATAGGGACAAGCCCGCTTCGATTGACGCACTGGAAGCCAACATCCATGCATTCATTCGTGAGATACCGGCCGATATGTGTGAAAGAGTATGCCAAAATTGGACTCAGCGGATGGGCTACCTGAGACGCAGCCGCGGTCAACATTTGCATGAAATTATCTTTAAACATTAAATTGCAAGGTTCAAACTATCGATTCAAATAAATTTCATTCATTTTTTCGAAGTTTTTGTGTTTTTTTTTTTTTTAAAAGTTCTAAACCTCTTAAAAAATCACCCATTACACTCATGGTGTATTGAATTCCCAAGGCCAAACCAAACTAACCTCAAAACAACCAAGAACTGTCAAATCCGCTGTTACAGAAAAAAGTGTTGCCAATTTAAAGTTCTTCGCCTTTAAAAAAAAAACTCCATATTTATTTTCGATCAGTTTATAAAATCTAAATTTTTCTTTAATATTATTAATTAATTATATAATTATTTGTTTGAAAAAAAAATTAGTTGACCCAAAATAAAATTGAGCTCACCAATAAGTCGGGTTCTAGCTATAAGGCTGTGTCTCGAAACCAATCACTTCCTTTCCTTTTAAAAAGTTTTGTAGCTGCTCATGAAACTCCATCTGGTATTTATACCCGTTTACGATAAAGAGCAGGATCTCGTGTTGTTGTGGAAATGCATGTATTTTAATGATCTATATGGATCATCTCTTATAATAAAAAACGGCTATTATGTAGATATCTGTTTATAAATTCATTTCTAAGAAGCAAGATTAACTCTTTTGTTTTTTTGGTTGAAAAATTAAGTGTCAGCACCAAATCTACTTCTATTCGCATGACATGTAGAGAACTGAAACTGGATAGCTATTGCGCTGCCCAAAACTAATGTGTAAAACTTAAATAAATTCACAAATTCTTTTCAAGTTTTATGAGAGAAGTGTCAATAGTCAAAGTGGGTAGAGTGCCAGTAGTTGTAGTGTTGTGTTATCTCATTTCGAGACGTTGCTGTGGAAGGACGTGTCTATTTTGTCCTTTTATTATGACATGCGTTGTAAGAATCTTGGCCAAATTATGGTGATTACAAGCATCAACTACGTTGACACACAATGTGTATAGCAAACAACCCATTTGCCATGCATAGCTTTCTATCAAATACAGCAGCTCTAGCCTTCATTTATTTTTCCTTCACATTAATTTTTCTCAACTCATCTGCTTAATTTCTCTCCTCATCGTTATCGCATCTCCATCTCCATCACCATCACCATCATCGTCATCGTCGTCGTTGTCTACTTCATCTATTTTTGTTTGTGGTCCCAAACTAATGAGGTGGCAGTAAGTATTAAATTTGCATGTATGCAAAATAATAATTGCAGTCCATATTCTGCCGCACGTATAACTCTCGCTTAAGGACCATAAAAATGTGTCGGTATGTAAATATGTGGTGCCTGAAAATGTGTTTTCGCTGTAGGTATTTATTTTTTCCATATTTTTCCTACGCCTCGCTCATTTGTATATAACGAAGCGTTCATAAAACAAAACTAGTCTGCATTTAAAACACAAACTTGCATACACAACACAGTGAGGAGCGGGTTTGGTGTATTTTCTATACGCAGTCATAGGTATTATAGGGATACATGCGAAAGGGGAGTTTGTGGCCTAGGTTTTGCATTTGTATGCATTCCTGTCAAGGCCATCATAGTAATCAGGGTAAGGAAAACATTGATACATACAACATACCAACAAACACAATTCTCTGCATTTATTCATCCTGTAATAATTTTATATGCAATTGTGGCAGCTGAGCACTTCAAGGATTACCCGAATGCAAAAAGCACAGAGAATCTCAGTGTAGGTTTGTGTACCTACATCACCATCTGGAGCTTGAATCTATCCACATATGTAGGTTGCTTAGAAAAAAAAACACATTATTGTCATCGATTGGGAACGAAAAATGCTATTTCAAGTGCAAAAGTGAAAATAAAATACAAAATAATCCTTGAGAAAACCGTTCCTTCGATACAAATACGAACACAGCACGATATGCCGATATAGCTGCACCACACACACACACAAGCAGATATATTCCAGAAAAAATGGATTCAGGACAAGATGAAAGTTAACTGCTTGCATAATCAGTTTGAATAGATTATCTTTAGAATTTATAAGAGATGAGCAAGAGAGAGAAACTGATGCACAAATCTTACCTTGATGGTGCATACAAAATTGTGACTTATGTATATTATGAAGATTGCTCAAGTCGATTGGTGTTTTGGCGTGTGGGCAGAGATGGTGTATGGGAGTGCTGGGTTGTCTTTGGCAAATTTGCGGTTGTCTTAATATAGCACTTTCAGGCTTGCAGCCTTGACACTGAAGCTCTAAGTTTCAACTTTTTCTCGAAAACTATTACTTTTGTAAAAATGATGGAGCACAAATGTAGCTTTTTTCGTAAGAGCAATAGATTATGAGAATAACATGTTGGCTACGTGTATGTGTATAGGTACACTGCCATAGTCAAATTAGTACTGTTACGAAATGTGTAATTTTGTGACAAATCGAGAATGGAACATCTTTGACATCTCGGCGAAGCGGCGAGAATAAACTACTTGGAAATGGAAATTGTTTCGATCCCTTAAGAAATAAAACACGGTACGAATTTTATTGTGGGAAAAATTATATAAAAAAACCCACTTTTATTATCTCCGGTTTAAAAGGGCTGAAAACATGACTCGCCGGTCTGATGGACCGAACAAGACTACTCTTTATATATATTTTAAGTACATACAAAATTCGCCAACATGAATGGCCAGTGTTGCCATTCGTAACAGTCCCGGCTAAAAACATGGTTTTTATACTCCTGTCTCCTGACTAATTTGTCTCCTGATTAGTTGTCTCCTGACTAACAGGTAAGATGCATAATTTTTGAACCGGTCGCCTTAATTTATTGGTTGCAGTTTGAACGATGACGTTTCGGACAAGACCATCCCGACCTGGGAGTAGTTCGCATATTCTGCCCATCGCCCAACTGGCTGGTGGAAAGTTTTCGCTCTTGAGCACTACCAGTTGCCCAACCTTGAGATTCTCCTTTTTCCTTCTCCATTTTTTGCGCTCCTGTAGCGTTGTGAGGTATTCTGACTGCCATCGACTCCAAAAGTGCTTTACCATTTGTTGTCTCTCCTTCCATAGTTTAGCTCCTGCTGTCTCTGATCTTTCGTCAAATCTGAAAGGGAGAGGTAATATTAAAGGCTCACCTACTAAAAAATGTCCCGGCGTTAGCGCCTGAACATCCATGGGATCGTCGTTCAATGGGTGCAGAGGTCGTGAATTGAGTATAGCCTCAACCTGGGCCAGTAACGTTCCAAATTCTTCATAAGGCAACGTCCTTTGTCCTACAATCCTTTTCAGATGAAACTTCATCGATTTGACCGCAGCCTCATAGATCCCTCCTTGATGAGGTGCAGCTGGAGTCATAAAGTGCCACTCCGTGCCTTTGTGATGCAAATGGTCCAAAGTTGCTTTATCTGAAAATATTCTTAAAGCTTTATTTAGTTCTTTAGAAGCGCCAACGAAAGCTGTTCCGTTGTCGCTAAACATTTTCTCGCATCTGCCTCTCCTGGCAATAAACCGTTCAAAGCAAGCAATGAAGGCTATTGATGACAAATCTGATACTATGTCAATATGAACCGCCCTGGTCTTAAGACATACAAATATTGCCACCCAACATTTTTTCCTATTTCTCCTTCCTACTCCATTTGACACCTTTAATTCAAAAGGGCCAGCATAGTCCACTCCTGTGGCCAGAAATGGTTTCCCAGCCTGGACTCTTTCTGATGGTAGTTCCGCCATCAATTGCCCCTCCATTCGTGCGTTTAGACGCACACAAACTACACATTTATGAATGTGATTCCGTAGTCCGCTACGTAATTTTGGTATCCAATATCTTTGTCTAATGAATTGCATCATTACTTGGACGCCTCCATGTTTCATCTCCCGATGAGCATAATCAACTAGCAACTCAGCCAACCTTGATCCGTTTGCAATAATTACTGGATGTTTCATTTCATAACCCATATCCGACCTGCCTAGTCTTCCCCCTACTCGAAGCAGTCCTTGCTCGTCCATCATAGGTTGTAAACCTATTAACGAACTCTTGTCCGGCAAACACTTCCCAGCATTCAAAGCCTTAATCTCCTGATTATAGTATTCTTGTTGATTTTTTCGAATCAAATACTCCATAGCTAAAGCCTTTTCTTTCAGTGTAGGTGGTGCAATGTTTTGCTGTTCCAAAGATCTTCCTGATCTCCGTTTGTTTTTCCCCGACTCCTGCCGATTTTCCTTCCTTTTCTTTATCCAATTCTTGATAAACCTCCCGGCGAAGCTGAGAATATTTATTACCTGTTCCAATCTGTTTGTGTATTCTAGTAACGATATGCTTTTCTTTGTTCCTCTAAGTCCAATTTGCAGTGGTTCTTTAAAAGATGTGATAGTATGTATCTTCAATTCCTCCTTTACCTCCTGGTCTATTCCTTCCATTATCCTGCTTTTTGGCCATTTCGTTTGTTCCATCGTTATCCAACTGGGACCATAAAGCCATAGATTGTTGTTCACCAAATCCTTTGGAACAACTCCTCTTGTAAGTAGATCAGCTGGATTCTCCTTGCCATCTATGTGACGCCAGCAACTTACATCCGTGTTTGATTGGATCGAAGAAACTCTGTTTGCCACATACGTTCTAAGATCTCTTGTTTCCTTTCTTATCCAAAAGAATGCTGGACTAGAATCTATCCAAAGCACATATTCTGCCCTTGGCCATTCCATAGATTCTCTAACTTGGTTTACCATTTTTGAAAGCAATTCTGCAGCAGATAACTCTAAACGAGGTATGGTAACCATCTTCAACGGAGCTACTTTTGTTTTCGAGGTCAGGAGTTTACTTGTAGTTGAGCCATTTTCATGTTCCACCCTGATATAAATCACCGCACCTAATGCTAACTCGCTGCTATCTGAGAAACCATGAATCTGTATCTTTTGATTCCTTGCTGTCCCCAGCCATCTGTCTATTTTGAAATTTTCCAAATAAACAATCGAATTCCAAAATTCCAGCCACCTGTTTTCCAAATCCAAAGGCGGCCTATCATCCCAATCAATTTTCAGTTTCCATAACTCTTGAATTAAAATCTTTCCGGTAATTGTTACCGGAGAAATATATCCGTTGGGGTCATATAGTTGTGCCACATTACTAACAATTCTTCTTTTAGTTATTTTGCCATCAAATTTAGGATTCTTGACAACAAAAGTAAACTTGTCCTCATCTATTAACCATTTCAATCCCAAAATGGTTGTCCCTTCCCCCTCTGAAAATAACATAGTTTTTTCAGATATAGAATCCATTGCCTGAACAACTTCTTGCTTGTTAGACTTCCATTTACACAATTCAAACTTTGCCGTTTTTAAAATGAAATCAATTTCCTTTGCCAATTTGATGGCTGATCCTTCCGTGTGAGATCCTGTCACGCAGTCATCCATATAGAAATCCTCTTCTATTGCCTTGGCAGCTAATGGATATTTTCCTTTTTCCCTCCTGGCAGCTTCAATGACCGATCTCACGGCAAGAAAAGGTGATGCTGTTAATCCAAAAGTGACTACTGTAAGCCAATACTCCTGTAATCTTTGGTTAGAGTCCTCTCTCCAAAATATCCTTTGTAAGTTCCATTGACTTCTATCCAACCCTACTTGATTGAACATTTTTCTGATGTCCGCATAAACAGCTACTTTGTGCCTACGGAATCGCATAATAGTTTCATGCAAGTCTTTTTGAAGTTTCGGACCGAGCATTTGAATATCATTCAGTGACAATCCTTTGTCTGTTTTGCAGCTTGCATCGTAAACAATACGATTGTCTTTAGGAATACAATGATGTGGTATGTAATATACCATTTCCTCCGGTTTTGGTCTTTCTGTGGCTAAAACAAGATGCCCTTTTTGTATTTCATCTCTCATTTTACCAACATACATTTCCCTCATCTCCTGATTTCTAGCAAGACGTCTTTCCAAATACAAAAAACGTCTTAACGCAACCTCCCTAGAACTTCCTAGCTCTCTAATTTCCTCCTTCAACGGAATTTTTATGACAAATCTTCCTGATTTATCCCGTCTAAAGGTTTTCTTGAAATGATTTTCAACTAATACTTCCTCTTTTGTCCATTGTGGACATATATTTATTTGGTCTTGTTCCCAAAGTCTTTCCAACAGTTTATCCAACTGCTCTTCTTCCTTATATTGAATGCACGACATTGACTGTCCTGTCAAGTCATCCACCATATCCGATATCCTTCCTAAATCGCTTGAAATAACAAAAATAAACGAAAACTAAAAGGTTCAAGTCATCCTCAAATCCTTTTTAAAACTGACTCAAAATAAGAAACTATTTTTAAATCCCTTCGAAAACAGAATCAAAATTCAAATTATTTTTTTAATTTCCTCATTAGTAAGTTTTTCCTTCCTGCTTCCTTTCTTCCTAGAAATAATTCCCATACATTAATTACATTACCTACTCAACCTCTTCCTAGAAGCATTCTCAAGTCCTCAAGAGAAAAAATAATATGTATAAAGGTGTTAGCGGTCCACGCATCTATGTGCTCGCACGTAACACTACTTCCAATGTATCTAAAAGCTATCTCTAGTCCTCTAGAGTAATTCTCCTTGTTCTTCCTAGAAAATTAATTAAAATATGTTTGCGATCAACACTTCTATGAGCTCACACGAAACACTATATTCCATGCTTCCTAGCATTTTCAAGTCCTCAAGAGTAATCCAAAAAATAATAACTATTTTCAAGTCCTCAAGAAAATAGAAAATCATTTAATTTCAAAATAGAATTCCGAAAATTGCAAAAAATAATAATTCCTCCGGTCCTCCGGAAAATTAAAATATAGAATAAAATCCTTTTTCCGCTTCCTGCGAGGATATCCTTTATTTATATTTATTTTAATTGATCCTTCAAAGAAGAATAAACAACAATGAAATTCCTAATTCTAGAGATTATTTCTTCAAAAAAAAATTATTCTCCGTATCCACTATCCGGTCCTCCGGTAAATAATTTTAATTAAAATGTCCATAAAATGTTCCATGGTTTTCAAGGAAAAAATTAATAAAATTTGGAAATAAGTTTTTCCCCTTTGATAGAAAACAATAATCCAAAACTAAATCAAATTCTTCCTAGAATAATTTCTCCAAAAAACACAACTTAAGATTTCATTTCTTAATAACCATGTATTCAAAAAAAAATTTCTTTTTTAATTTCTTCCTACAAATCTATTCAAAAGATTATTCACTTTAGTTTAAATGTCTGCCTAGAAATTTATATATTTGTCGCTCCGTAAATATAAATATGTATTACATAGTAATTTACATCCAATTAAATATTCCTATATTTATCCCAAAAAATTGCGCAAAAAACTCCACTGTGAAAATTTATTTCCGTCCACAAAGCGAACGACAAACATTCCACTGTAAATATTCTGCCGACAGAACACATTTCTCCTCTCTGAATAAGCTACTGACGGCGCCGACGCACATCATCGCATATATTCTCTATGTATACAGACATACTCTATTTACATTCTTCCTGTTTTTTTTTCATTTTATTGAATCCTTTCAAATACACAAATTCCAGCATAGAAACTAAATTTCCACTTCAAAATATATATCCACAAATTTTCCATTTCTTCCTAGAATTATTTAAAATTGTATCCATGAATGAATAACATTCAGTTCTTCTTTTTCTTTTGCTTTCCGCGCACAAGCACACATTTTCTACCCACTACCTAGTACACAAAAATTAAAAAAAGAAAGGAACGAAGCTACCTAGCACAATAATTATTTTTTAATCCGTGCGCAACTGCGCAATTTTATAAATTAAATTTTCTGTTTTGTTTTTACCTTTATTAGACATCTTTTGTTTTTGTTTTTGTTTATTTTTGTTTTAATTGAATATTATTTTCTTGCGTTTGACTCTTTAATGAACCGCACAGTTTTAAGATATTTTCCAACTAGAAGGATAGAATAAACAATATCAATGTTGTGAGCAATGTACATGCTCCGTTCTGGTTTCCCCTTCTTGTAAGCAGAAGCAGAGAGACACTTGGACGTGTGTGCGGTTACATAATGTTATATGATATATGTAGTTCATGTTGGTATTAGGTGTATGATGTTGCTGTTGCTTGTTGATTTGCTTTTGCTGTTTTTTTGTTCCTCGTTCCATATCATAGAAAGAGAGAAATCTATCCATTTGCAATTGCGTACAAGTAAATGCTCCTGCAATATATTTTGTTTCTCGTTGTTGTTAATGTGTGAATTCATTCAGCCCATCTTTCCTCTTTTTTGCTCCTGCAATTTTGTTGTGTGAATAAATTCAGCACAATTTAATTCCGTTGGTCCGTTGGACGTTCCAATGTGTATATTTGAAAAAGGTTATAAATCGCTCTACGCAGATTATACGAACTAAATGGTGGTTGTAAAGCACTATACGCACCAAAATACGACCTACCTAATGGCGGTGGTTGTAAGGCACCGAGAAAAAATATTAAGCTGAAAAAAGTGATTTCTCACCAGAAACAAAATGAAATTATGTAATTTTAATAAAAAATTATTTAGACTTTTTGTGGATGGGCTGTACATATCCTTATGTGCAGTTTACCTCCACATCCAAACCTTTTCCGCTCCTGCAGCACCTCCTGGGCTGATTTTTTACCACACAATTTCACTCCGATTATTTATTTTTTTAAAAAATCCGCGACTCGAAGGACCATAATGTTTCGATCCCTTAAGAAATAAAACACGGTACGAATTTTATTGTGGGAAAAATTATATAAAAAAACCCACTTTTATTATCTCCGGTTTAAAAGGGCTGAAAACATGACTCGCCGGTCTGATGGACCGAACAAGACTACTCTTTATATATATTTTAAGTACATACAAAATTCGCCAACATGAATGGCCAGTGTTGCCATTCGTAACAGAAATTGACGTCTAGGCACGTGGTGAAGAATGATGGATAGAAGCAAGATGATAGCGAATTGGGTTGGAGCTGGCATTGAGTTTTGGAGAGTTCGAAGCTTTAAAAGGGAGTGCGTTCGAGACCAAAGTCTCTTTTTTTATCTTGGACAACTTAGCAGAAAGGTGGGACCAGAAGGTTGCGTGATTTATTATTGAGAAAACGAACTTTTATAAAATAAAACAAACCTCTCGGGAACCAGAGTTTTTTTCTATAATAAATTAATTTGATTCCTTCTTTGGATATTTGTGGTTTTTTTTTTTTTCTTTTTTTTCTGTCCAGCAGCTCAGCAGGATTTTCGTTACAGTACTGTGCATTTGCTATGATGCAAGCGGCTTGCTTCTTGCTTAGCGGGGTGCCTTTAAGTTTATTTTCTTTTCTCTTTTTATATCATTGTATTTTTTTTTTTTTTTGATTTTCGTAGATTGTTTTTCCTCTGTCATTTTATTTTTTTAAATAATCTCTCTGCATTGTATGTCAAGGAGACTCTGAAAACCAAGGTAAAATTATCAACTACAACCAATTGTTCTTCTATTGTTTACAGACCCTATTCAAAAATTGATTTATCCCTTTTGTATGTATTAAGAAGAAAACTGTATATTATTTCCATACATCGTCATTTGTGGTGATTTCAATTGCAACATAATTCTAGGCAAAAGCTTGATTGACAGTATGAAAACATTCAACCTACATCCAGTTAACGTTAGCAAACCAACCCACTTCACGCAAAGTTCAAGTTCTCTTCTTGATATTTTTTTTGTGACCGATTTTCATAAAGTAATTTTATATGATCAGTTATCAGCACAAGGTTTCTCATTTCATGACCTAATACACTTATCTTTGACTTTTCTCAGGGTAAACCAACAATTATCTTCGAGTATCGATATTTTAAGAACCTTAACGTTGTATTCCTTGAGTCTGACATCAGATCAGTCAATTGGCAGAATGTGAATTGCATGACATCCCCTGATAAAAAAGTTGAATTTATCCAAAACAATTTAAATAGGTTATTTGACGTCCACGTTCCACTGAAAACAAGAACTGTTAAGCATGGTGATAAAACTGTGTTTACTTTGGAGATACGAAACTGCATGTGTCAAATAAATCGCATATACGCAAAATCGAAACGTCTTAGAATAACCGAGTATCGCCAGCAATACCGTCAACTGCGAAACAAATGTGTCAGTCTAATAAATGTAGCGAAAACCAAATGGTATACAAATCATTTGAACCTCTCTAAAAAGATTATACGTAGTTTAGGAATTGGGAAGCAAAGTCACTAAGATTTGAATGTAAACTGCACTGAATTAAACAATTTTTTCATAACATCAGTTCTCCAACCAGCATTGAATAGGTCAATCCCAACTAACAATTTAGCTTGTATAAGGTCCAATTTTTTGAATTTGGAAAGTAATAGCTTGTAGAGCTTGCATAAAGCATATTTTCGCAAGCTACACATTTGACACTTTAACAATTAGAAAATAGCTGCTTTAAGGCCTTTTAAAGTTGTTTACAGAAAATTAAAGCTATGATAGCTGCTATAAGGCTCTCCACGACAAGTCAAAGCAAATAACTTGTGTAAGGCTTGCCAATAAAGGCATTATGCAAACTTAATTAATATGCTATCAAGTAGTTCCCATTTGATGACATTTTTCTCAACAACGAAGGGGCGTAGTGGTAGAGTGCTGGAGTGGTACGCGGAAGGTCTCGAGATCAAACCCAGGTAAATAAAAATGTTTATAATTAAAATATGACTTCAATCATTATAGAATGCAATGGAAAAGGTTTCGGGAGCTTACTGGGAAGAGGAATATATCTAAAACTACAATACAAATACAAATAATGCAATAAAAACCCAATACCTAAACAATACAAACATAATATATTTTTTTTATTTCCAATTTTTTTAACTTGAACATTTATATAAAAACTTACGGCAAGCTAATAGCAAATATCTGTCATTAAAAGGCTTGGTTAAAGCCTTTTTATAACATCTTAAGCAAGCTTTTACCAATAACTGTCATCAAATGGCTTTTTTAGGGCCTTTTTATAACATCCAAAGCAAGCTATTAGCATTCGCTGTCATAAAATACCCTGCTGAGCCAAGCTAATTGCATTCAATGACAAGCTATTTGCTGTTATAACACCTGTCAACAAAAGTCTTATAGCAGTTAAATAGCTTGCGTAATGTGCGCCAAAATTACTTGCATAAGGCTTTTTACTGTTTCTATAGCAGTCTGAAAATAGCTTTTTTTAGAAACTTATACAAGTTAAATTGTTAGTTGGGAATAGATTTGCAAGTTGGAGGACTCGTCATGCAAACACGAAATACGAAGATGTCTTCGACTTTTTTCCGGAGTTAGAGATGTTGAAGAAAACTTGATTTCAGTTAAATCAAATGCCATAGGCTTTGATAACGTGGACCCTACATTTTTTAAAACAATAATACCACATATTTTGCCATTTGTTACACATACCATAAATACAATCTTTACTACAAGTATTTTTCCCTCTCAGTGGAAATTTTCCAAAATTATTCCAATACCTAAAAACAAACAAAATACAGAATATCGCCCTATAACAATTCTACCCGTCTTTCGTTAGTAGTTAAGAAGTTAATGCATGTTACGTATGACAACACTGGCCACCCGAGTCAACCATTACAAAATTTATTGTAAAATGAATTGTATGAGCAGTCTCGATCGGTTCTTGGCCGTGAGAGAAAGTGTTTTTAATTCCGCGGAAACGGAGAATAAATGTGGGTTTTTTTTATATAATTTTTCCCACAATAAAAGTCGTTTTCGTTTTTATTTAATGTGAAGTTTAAACAATGCATAAGCAAATTGTTCGATATTTTACCGCAAAAAGACTTCTTTCATCAAAACAGTATGGATTTCGGTATCAACATAGTAGCACCACTGCTCTATTGGATCTTATTGAGCATGTTAGGAAAGCCTTAGATGAAAACAAAGTCTCATTTTTGGTTTTTCTTGACCACTCTAAAGCCTTTGATACTATTGACCACAACATTATGTGCGAAAAGATGTCAACCGACATTGGATTTTCACTCTAGCAATTAACCTCATATTTAACGGGAAGGAGTCAAGCTGTGGTCTCTGGAATTCAAGCTTCTGAGTTAATTTCAATATTCTATTCTTATGTGAATAGCTTAACAATTATTTTGAGGCATGGTGAAACAAGAATGTTTGCTGGTGATGTATTGTATCTCGGAAGTACAGCACTGCGTCTAATCGAAAATTGCATTTAAAATATCAACATGGATCTGAATTGCTTGTTTGAATGGTCTGGCGCCAGCGGTCTTGTTCTTAATCCGCTTAGGACCAAGTGCCTCGTTATTTCAAAGAAAACTTTAGACTTAAGTTATTTTCCGGTAATATACCTTAATAACATTCCAGTTGAGTACGTTAATACAGCGTGCACTTTAGTCATTATCTTACATGGAACAATCATGTAAATGCTGCAGTAGGAAAAGCTTATGGTGTACTGAGAACACTATCTGCTGCGAGGAAGTTCACACCATTAGAAACTAAGAAAATGCTGGTTAAAACATTTATAGTCCCAATTTGTACGTATGCGTGTGAAATTTTTTGTAGTTTAGATGCTGTGTCTCAGAGAAAATTTAACTTTGTTTTTAACAATGAAGCTCGTTATGACCTTGGACTTCAAAGATTCGACCACATTTCGAACTTTACGAAAAGTTTGTATGGATTTAGCCCTCCGAATATATTAAAATTTAAAACGCTAACCATGTTATTTAAGATTGTCTACACTGAGCAACCACCAGACCTTTATAACCATATACAGTTTCTAGCTTCTTACAGAACCAACCAAATCTAAAGGGTCCGCCAAATAACTTTTTTTTTTTTTTTGAAAATGGCGCAAAACATCGAGTGTAGCTTCGGCTGTGTGGCACGTAGCGCCGTCCTGTTGAAACCAAATGTTGCCAATATCCTCCTCTGCAATTTTTCTGAACAAAAATTCGTTCAACATGGCCCGATAACGATCGCCATTGACTGTAACGGCCACTCCTTGCTCATTTTCGAAGAAAAATGGCCCAATTATGCCTCTGGACCAAAATCCGCACCAAACAGTGACTCGTTTTGGGTGTATCGGCTTTTCAATGTATGCGTGCGGGTTTTCTGTGCCCCAAATGCGACAATTTTGCTTGTTTACTACCCGCCAAGATCAAAATGAGCTTCATCTGAAAAGATGATTTTTTTGGCAAAATCGGCATATTCTCTAAGTCGATCGCAGGCCTACTTAGCGAAGCGTATACACAACCATATTCGTTCAGCGGAAGGATAAAACTAATTATCTGTCAAATCAGACATGAGCTAAGTGTTACCATTCACGAAATAAGCACTAGTTGAAAAAAAACGTTAGATGGCGGACCCTTTATATTCCACGTTTTACTTGTCTGATTTCTGAGCGACAGTTTTTCGTTAGTGCAGTTCATCTTTGGAATTCGTTGCCACGTCAACGTCAAGAAGAACGGATAATCTAAAACATTTTCAGAGAAAATTAACTGAATATTTTTCAAATTTATTTATGTTTCGAAACATTAAAATTGAGCCAGTTTATGTTTCAAATCATTTTTAAAATTGAATATTGGCTGCAGGTCATTTGTTGGTGGAGTTGGGTTGATTTTTGTGCGATAAAAAAAAAATGTATATTGGTACCTATATTATGTACATACCAGTGTCGTCTCGTCAGGGTGTGCAAGGTGTGCATTGCACACCCTGATCAAACATCGAAAAATTCCTTATCGAATCCCTCATAGCACACACGAACATACACCATAATACAAACCATAATACCGCCTAAGACACAGCCTACACAGGGACATAATATTCATCTTTCATAATTGTTCCTCCAAAATTCCTTCACCGTTTAGTGAAATTAGAGAAAAAAATAAAGTAAACTCGTACGAAACCATCGTCACATAAACTCATCCAAGATTTTCAAACTTCCAACTACGCCTACTAGATCAGTGTTCCCAGATTGGTGGTTTTTCCCACCAAAATGAGGGGAAAAAATCTCTTTGGTGGGAATAATGGTGGGAAAAAATTGATGGTGCGATTTATGGTGGGAAAATATTTGAAATGCTTTTTTATAGGGGGAAAATATTACTTTTAACATAACCGAAACTTTTTTTTTCTTACTAAAAATTCATAACTCAAAAAAAAAAACTATTTGGCCGAACCACCAATGACACAGTAAATGTCTCAATAAGAGAGGAACAATTTTTCGTTCTTCTTTCGCCACACAAAAAATAATGGGGCATATTCATAGCCACTTTTAAACTCCAGTTTATCTTAGACTGGGGCTTATTCAATGTTATTTAGATAGGATAAACCCAGGTCTTAGATAAACTGGAGTTTAAAAGTGACTATGAATATGCCCCAATATGTTTACAGTTTTCTGTTGCAATAGCGATCTTCTTTCTCGGCTAGCATTTGCATTTGCACCCTCGTTTTGGCACTTTTAAGTCTTCCCTTCTCCAATGCTTCAGTCGATAGAGCGTTCTCAGTTGTTAAAATAGTAAAAAATAAACTCAGGAATCGACTTAGTATCGATACAGCAGATTCAGTTTTACGAGTTCGCTATAGCCTAGGAACTAAAGGCTGCATCGGTTTCGAACCTTCAAAGGCAATGCTGTCTAAATTCAATTCAGAGAACCTCTTTGTTTCGCATGACAGTAATTATGATGATGAAAACGAAGAAACTCTTGAGGCATTTGCCTATGAATTAAACGTCAATGACAATTTGTAAATATGTGAATAATGTAAATAAATACAAAATCATTTTACTTATTTTTACTTTTAAGTTAATTTTTTAAATCAAATATTTTGAAGTCTTTTTTATTTATTTTTTTTTTTACAAAAAATATCTTTATTTTTTTTTCTAACAAAACTAAAAATATGTGTTCCTAGCTTTTTATTGAAATACAATTTTTTTTATATTAAAAATGTGAAAATGTACGAAAGTACAAATTTTACCTATAAGATTTGACTTTAAATACTGAATTCTTACAATGAAATCTAAGAAGTTTTTTTTTAATAAATATGAAGTGAAATTAATTTTTATTTATTTAGAAAATAAAAAAAAAATATTTTTAGAGTGTGTTGTTTATTCGGGAGCTTTTTTCTTAAAGGAGAAGTTCAAATCTAACATTTATTGTGGATTGTGGCAGAGAAGTAAGTATGGTGGTTTTTTTTTTCTTCCAGTACAAAAACAGTGGGATTTTTTTTCAAATACGGTGGGATTTTAAAAATCTCATCTGGCATCAGTGTACTAGATATCCCCAGTAGCCATCCTGATCCCCATCCTTATTCATAGCCCGCTCTGACTACACACATAATAAAGATATATTTTTTGAGGAATTTGTAGTGAACTCGTGCGAAAGTTTTGCGTGCACTTCCAGTCTTTGCTCTTATTCTATTCTGTTTTCTTTTGTATCTGTTCCGTTTCCTTAAAGCATTAAAGAAGGTCAAAAATTCAATGAACATTACATCGACGATCTTCGCACTGTCTTTGTCACTCTTACGACTATTAATTTGATGTAGTTTACGTGAGCTCTGAGTCTGAGCTGACATTCTGGGGCCAAATTACAGCATCAGTGACTGATCGAGTGAGTGCCGTCAGTGATCGAATGAACGAGTAAAACCTATGGGAATGATGACTCCATAACGGGAGCGGTAATGCCAAACTCACACAATTCAGTCACGTATTACTCGATAACTGATGCCGTAATTCGGCCCCTGTTTTTTGTTGTATCCGTCCAATGCACCAATTTTCAAGTGGTTACAGTTTCGTGCTGTGGTTTTGCTTTTTAATGCATTAGTTTTTTTTTTTAATTCAATTTTGAAGAAAAATAGAATTTCTTATAACATTAGAACAATGAGTGAAAGTGAAGTCGAAGACCGCGTGAATGAGTTATTAGAAAAAGCGTTTAGTTCTTATAAGTATGACGAAAAAAAAAACGATTATTGATGTGTAGTAGACCTACACCTACACCAAACTTAAAAAACTTAAAATCAACATACAAAAAAAAAGCAAAGAATATGCGTGAAATTTTAATTTCGATTTGTATAAACAACATGATTGGTTGACGGGGTTTGTTAAGCGAAATAAACTTTTTTTGGCGAAAGTTTAATTTTTAGAAGTCAAAGCAATGAAAAAGAAAAAGTGTGGAGCACTATTGGGTACACGGATCTAAACCATTAGCATGAGAAGATCCCAAAGCATGAATTTTCCATTTCACACAGTTTTTATTAGTCTTTTTTATAATAAAAAAAAAAAAAAAAAACAATTTCATGACATTGTTTGTGTTTTAATTTTGATTTGATTTCTATAGAGATAACATTAAATAGAATTTTTTCATTAAATTCATTGCAAAATCCCAATTTACTGATATTAGAAAAAAATATTTTCTAGTATCGCACACCCGTCTAAATAATCCACGAAACGCCACTGGTACATACATACATATATTTTATATTTACATTTAAATTATTATTATAATATAATTTTGTCTGTAAATAATTAAAAAAAAATTAAAAAAAGTATATTTATTTATCTAATATTCAATTATTATATTGTTATTAAACATTCATTAGTGTCCATAACGAAATTCCACCACAAGACTTAATTTTCTAAAAGATGTTTATCTTAATGTTAAGTTCCTTTTTTATCAATAAATACATATACAAAATACTGCAGTTCCCGTCCATGTGGCTCCGGGGCAAGGAAATTTTATAAAAAAAAATATTCCGATTTGTTATTGTAACAACAATAATTTTTCACAGTTCCATAAGACCGCCAAGAGAAAGCTATAGACATAAATCTATCTGTTCAAACGAGTTTTTCCGAGAAGTTGTGCTCCAACTACTGTCATACTGAATATTTTATGAATCATGTCTCATTATATCCTAAATGGTTGAAAAGTTAATTATTCTCAACTCCTTAGTAAAAAATATTTTTCTTATTTTTTTTTTTATTTCAACATAATTATACAGTGGAAAAGGAAAAATTAGCAAGACTGACTTTGACATGGAAAACTAAAAAATACAATTTGCGTTTATAATTAATGATCTTACTTGTTGATGTGGTTTCATTACATCAGGTTTGTTGCTACCCGTCTCCCGGCATCACCTTATGGCATCATATTTATGTATAACATGAAAGTTTTAATTAAAAAGATTTTTTGTTTTTTTATTGAATCATCATTAATCAAGGTTTTTTTTGTTTTTTTTTTTTGGAAGAGAAAAATACATACAATGATTAAACCAAAGTGGTAAAAGAATAGTGTTGGTGGGAGGTAGTATTACAATTTTATTAATGAACCGAGAAATTTCCAAAACTAATTTGATTATTTGCGAAAATCGATGTTTGGCATTATTTATTTCCTCTCTACCCCTACACTACTATACATTATATCCGCACCGCAACAACCTTGATTATTTTTTGTATAACTTTAACTTAACGCCAGCTGTTCAACCATAGAATTTTATTTTATGGCTAATTAAATATTCTCTTGTGAATTCGTTGCAAAAACAAGACTGTAATTTATATCCCACCACAATTGTCTATAATTATTATTAAAAGACAAATAAAATTTGAGTAATTTCTCCATTGCAAGGATAGCAGGTATTTTAAGTTCACTTTTATGACATTTTCAGCACGTTTTAATATTCCTATTCCCCATTCCCTAACAGCTACTGGCAGCCCACCCGTCTCATTAAAATTAAAAGAACGAATGACTTAATTTTTTTTATTATTCGTATATTACGAAGAGATAAGTATTTTTTGCATAAAATAAAAAAAAACTAAAGAGAAGGCAAGCGCAATTAAGGTTAGATACGAGTAATAATTCTACGTGGAAATTAATAATAAAAAGTATGAGTTCATAGTTATTTACACTAAAACTTGGAAGCAAAACTATGGGTTTTCAAGCTTAATAGAAGCAAACATTTGATAAAGCTCCACGGACGTTTCAGGATTACTCTGAAGGCTTTGGCTTAGAGTGGTATCTAATGTTTTTGCATATTCATGGCTACGTGCTAGCCATTCATGTTGACTCTGCTTTTCAAAATGTATGTATTTATACGTTGATAAAAATTAAATTTAAAAAACTCCCATTTTCCAAACAATAATTGGGTAAACTATAAAAATACGTGAATGAGTGGAAAATGCACGTTAAGATTAAGATTGCATTTGTTTGTTCCAAAAATATCAGCCCAAATAAATTAAGCGCATTTCGTGTTGAAGACTTTGAATGAAACAACAACCACTTGAGTGATATATCACCATGTTATTTTAGGCTGGAGTTACAGCTATTTAACGGCTGCCAGACTCTTTTTAGTAGTGCTTATTATATTACGTTCAATTTTAATTTTCAAACCATCTTTGTAGACACAGCCCTTACCTTAATTAATAATTTAAAGCTAGTTTTTTTAGACTTGTGGTTTTCAAGAAGAAATAAAAAGCATATAATTTAATGTTATGGCCAAGAATTTAGCTTAATTATAAAGATAAGGGTTTGCCGTGATGTTTAAAAAATGATTTCGGTCAAATGGCCGCTACGGCTGGCTCGAATAAATACCAGCCGAGATGCCCAATTTTCGACCACTTTTTGCAGCAATTGGGGCCGTATGTCAGCAACAACGTGCCAAATATTCTCTTCCAAGGCTTCAGTCGTCTCGCGCTTATCGGTGTAGACAAGCGACTTCACATAGCCCCACAAAAAATAGTCAAGTGGTGTTAAATCGCACGATCTTGGAGGCCACGCGACAGGCCCACGACGCGAGATAATGCGCTCACCAAAAGCTCCCTTCAATAAATTGATTGTTTCGTTGGCTGTATGGCATGTAGCGCCGTCTTATTGGAACCAAAGGTCATCCACATCAACATCCTCCAATTCAGACACGAAAAAGTCAATAATCATGACTCTATAGCATTCCCCATTGACTGAAACATTATGATCGGTTTCATTTTTGAAGCCATATACCAATGATTCCCTCTGCCCATAGATCACACCAAACAGTGACTTTTTGAAGATGTAACGGCGCGTGGCGTCTCAACAATGGCTTATGGATTATTATCACTCCAAATACGACAATTTTGTTTATTAACGTACCCATTCAACCAAAAATGAGCATCATCGAATATTGGATGCAGCAAGCGAACCGAACCATTATTTTGGTAATAAATTCGCACGATTTGCAAACGTTGTTCAGAGAGTAAGTCTATTAATTATGAAATGGCAAACCAAACTGAGCATAAATCAATTGACAAAAAGGCCAACTCCGAAAGAAGTATTGCCAGGTTGAAAACCACACGTCTAAAAAAATTTCTTTGTTAACTAAAAAATTAAACAAGATTTTAATTTAACATTAATTTATATTATATGTTATTGATTTCGAAACAAAAAAAGATGCACTAGAAAAATTAAAGTTGAAATCATTATTCCTTTTTGTCAAAAAAAAATAACAACCTCACAAAAATGACAAATGATTATAAATGGCACCTACTGATGGCGGGTGTAATGGGATTTAACCTTTTGTGTGGCTTTTTGTTAATATTTCCGTTCTTGTTTAGAAAATTGCTCCTTCTGCCTTAACGGGGGGTATAGACGACCTTCCATACACCAAACGCTGTGTAGGTATTTGTTGTTTTGATATGTATTATACTACTTGTTCTTATAAATTTATTATTGCTAAATTTTAAAAAGCTGTATTTTGGAACCTGATGGGGTTACAAAGACAATTCCGGGATCAAATTGAAGAAATTTTAGTTAGAGCACAACGAAATATCGCAAATAAAAATTTCGAAGTACACATCGCATATATTTTTTTAAATCTCGAAAAACGAAATCTCGCAAAATAATAATCCTGCTTTTCATTGTCTACCAATTATGAAATTTCACTTTTATCAATCTAGCATTTACAACTATCACACAGAAATATTGCAAATATTAAGCCAAATTTTTAAAAAACCTCCAATAGCAAGTGAACATACCCTTAGCAGAGTAACGGAGTTGAGTAAGTCTGAGGAGTCATGATGAAGTTAAAATCCTTTGAACGCGCAAAGCAGACAAACCTAATTTTAATTTTCAAAGAAAACTGTTGACATAGGTGCCTTCACAACTATAACATACTCCCAGAGTAAGCTCTTCAAAACTGAAAAAAAATCCCGTAAGGTTCTTTTGTATGCTATTGCTATACTTAAGAATTATATTCTTTTTATGAAACTCTTATTGGTCTCATAGGATTCTTATTGTAAGAGCTAAACATTTCTTTAATTGCTAACTACTAAAATCCTATAACAAGATGTATTTAAGTCCCATATGTATCTCGTTATGAAATTAAAACTCTAAACGTTATTTTTAGTCTTCATAATCCCATAAGAACACATCAATAAGACTTTGCAGAAAAAAGTTTTTTCAAAGATTCTAATAGGAGCTACGACGCCCGCATTTCGGAGCATCTTATGAGAGGAAAAATATTACTTGGGTTTCCAACTTCTAAAAGTGCTATAACTGCCATTCTTTTTTAAATGCTAGATTTCAATTTTCGAAATTTTAGTTTTGCAAGTTAGATATTTTTATTGTGAGATTTTGTAATTCGAACATGAGATTTCGCAGTCCAACGCAAGATTTCGTTAGTCAAATGCATTTGTTGTGCTCACGAGGTAAAACCTTTTTGTGCGATTCCTTATCAGCTATGAAGACGTTTGATGTCTCTGCAGCATAAAACATGATGAGATGATTTATATCTCTAATAAAGGGAGACTTTAGATGCTCGAGAGAGGGCTTTGTTACATCTATTGTGTACAACATATTCATCGTTTGGTCTCAAGCTTAAGAAAGTGCCCCTAACAATCTCGAAGTTATAACTGTTAATGGCAACGTTCTGCCCAAAATTTTGGTACTGGGTATCCTTTCTTGATGATGCTATTTGGTCTTGCTTTTATTAACTGTCTTAATTCTTAAGAAAACGTAAATGGTATAATGATGTCAAAATTATCTTCATCAGAATGCAAGTAGTTGGATGCCTTTGAAAGATTGCTCCGATGTTTTAAAAGTTTATTAATGCATTAGTTTATTTTTTTTTTTAATTTAAAAAAAATAATTTTCAAACGTATTAATCAATCATATTAATTATTATATTTGGGTCACTGTGGCGTATGTGGAACATTTTTTTTTTTTTTTTGATATTTACATGTGTTTATTATTTTCGATGATTTTTATCTCAGCTCATTCCAACCTCTCAAGCACGTGGATGAATAATATTTATCTATTAATCATACACATTCATACATGCCAACTAATAAGGCAACTTTATATAGTAAACAAATTCTCAAACAAACAATCATGTATTAACCAAAGTCTCTTCGACCTGAATCAAGAATGACTTCTGGTCAAGCCCAGCATTTTTAATTGTCAAACTTGTTTCACTGGATCGGCAGTTTTTTACTAGAAGCCAGTAAGAAGCGGTGAAGTCTAGCGGTAAAAAAAAAAACAAACAAAATGTGTTCAAATTTATTTAGAGAGGTGGCCATTGATTATGCTAGTTCAAAGATCATTATAAAAAGTCTAATTTTTTTAATGATCAAAATGTACCTTTTGTTCCGACAATTTAAAAATTAGTTCAATGTTTTCCGCAACAAGAAGCTGTCTCTGATGTTCTGCGTGCCAAAGACATACCGCAAGGTTCAATCTTGGGCCCCATGTTATAACTTGTTAGAGGACCTTATCCGTAGAGTTAATGAAGATCGTTGTGGTATCTTCAATTGGTCCTTGTCCTTGACTCTAAATCCTGCCAAATCACAACTAATTGCAATATCTAAAAAAAAATTTGACTTATCTGACGCTTTTCAACTCAACTTTGCTGAGACTGTCACTAGTCTAGGTTTTAAAATAAATCGGACCTCTCTCTGCTGAACGAATCCATGGTGGCCTGTGTAAGCTAAACCTTTTCTCTACCTTGAGATGAGGCTTATTACATCTTCGATACTACCTATCATTGTTTATACTGCAGTTGTTTACTGTAGACCTGGTTCACCGCACAGCATAAAATAGTCGTTGCTTTCAATGATATGTTAAGGTACGTTTATGGTTTGCGAAGGTTTGACCATATTTCCCAATACCTTGGATGTTCGTTCTTGCAATTTCTTGATTCAAGATGTTGCTTATTTTTACAAAAGATAATCCATTTTTGATAGGATTCATTTTGCGAAGTCTAGTCTTTCCGAACGTTGAAGCATACTACCCATTCTTATAATTATTTAAACTCATCGAGACTTTTTTTTGTTTATGAATAAAACGGAGCAGGTGCTCCATAAGAATCAGAGAGGGTGCTCATAAAAGCAGTACCTGCTACCATTTCGTATGAATAAAATTATATTCCAACCAGTGAGCACCTTCTCCTTCACACGGAGTAGGTGCTCTCAAACGAGTCAAATTCAAATATTTTTTTGTATTTACAACTCATTTCTATGATTTATAAAAAAAGCCAATGTTAACTTTTACTTCATTCGATATTCTTTTTGATTGAAAATCATTTTTTTTTCAGAATTAGGAGTTTAAAAGATGGAAATTTTTCTGTTTTGACTCGCATTTTATTGTGAAGAATGGGAAAACGTTGCTTGACTTCTGCGAAACATCGTTCAATTATAACTCGTTCGTGAGTAAGGCACTTTTATTTTTCTCAGCAATATCTAGTATTTGATATGTATGTACTGAACATATGTACGTAGTTTAAAGGGAGTAAGTCCGTATCCTGAATCACCAAGTAATATGGCACTAGCTTCATTCCATTGGATGATTTTAAATACGCAAGAATTTTTCCAAATTCATGAATCATGCACTGATCTTGGTCATGAAAGGTCACTGCTCGTAAATTCATCTCTGGAACTGCATGTTGTTTGATCATTAATGCTGTGGAATCCTTTTCTGTCAACGCATGCGTCCCCAAGAACAATTAAAGTTTGATGATAGGAACATGTGTGCAATCAATTTGTGCAATCAATTGAAGGAGAGTTACATTTTTCTTGCCATTCGCGTTTTGTATTCTGCAGTTCTTCAGTAGTTGTACGGAATTCGATCCAATGGTTTTACTTCTGGATTATGGCCGTACTTACAAAAGAAACAGTTTTAGAGATCGTGGACTGGTGTACTCCAATGTCTTCTCCAAATCCAGCATTTTTTCAAAGCTTGTTAAGTCACCACCCCTTATTTCTGAACTAAAGGGTTTTCCAATAAGAGGTGTTATTTTTGAATAGCCCGCTATTTCGGTAGCTGTCACTTTTGAAGCTGTCATTTTTTGACATTTGACAAGAAGAAACTACGCCATTAATAAAAATGGAACGATACACGCTTCAACAACGCATTGAAATTATTAAAATTCACTATAAAAATGGTGAAAATTTGGCAGAGACGGTTCGTAAAACTAAAACATTTTTGGGTCGTCGTGAAGCACCTTGTCGGACCGCAATACAGAAATTGGTGGGCAAATTCGAGCTGTTGGGACAAGTTAGTGATGTGAGGAATAAAACCCGTGCACGTCGCTCAAGAACAACTGAGAATATTGCTGTTGTAGCCCAAAGTGTTGAAGAAAACCCAGGTTTATCCATTCCTCGTCGTTCTTTGGAATTAGGCATTCCACAAACGTCATTACACCGTATTTTGCATAAAGACTTGGGTCTTAAGGCTTATAAAGTTCAGTTAACACAAGAACTCAAGCCGGCTGATTATCAACAACGTCGTGTTTTTGCTGATTGGGTCCTTGAAATGCATGAAAATGATCCGGAATTTCATCGAAAAATAATCTTGACTGATAAGGCCCATTTCCACCTCGGAGGCTACGTCAACAAGCAAAACTGTCGCATCTGGGGCTCGGAAAACCCAAGAGTTATTGTTGAAAAGCCTCTCCATCCTCAACGCGTGACTGTTTGGTGCGGTTTATGGTCCGGCGGGGTCATTGGACCTTACTTTCTCGAAAATGAGGCTGGAGCAACAGTTACGGTCAATGGATTGCGCTATCGAGAGATGATTAATGATTTTTTATGACCGGAATTGGATGGTATTGATATAGACAACGTTTACTTTCAACAAGACGGCGCTCCGTGCCACACAAGCAATGAAACCATCGATCTTTTACGGGAAAAGTTTCCGGACCGTGTTATCTCTCGAAGAGGTGATCACAATTGGCCACCGAGATCTTGTGATTTAACACCTTGCGACTTCTTCCTTTGGGGCCACATGAAAGATAAGGTCTACGCCAACAGCCCAGCGTCGATTCAAGACCTCAAAGATGGAATTCGTGAGGCTATCGTTATGGAAAATTTCATGAAAAGGATATGGTCCTGTAAGCGTGGTCGTGGCGGCCATTTGGCTGATGTTGTGTTCCAATATTAACGGCATACCTTCCTCTTTATGAAATAGATATCCGATCATTTATCTCAAAAAATGCCATTTTTCTTTGAATATCAAAATAACACCTCTTATTGGAAAACCCTTTACAAGGTTGCAGAGTTGAATTTTATTAAAAAAAAAAACATTTTCATGACCTTTGGCCCCTTGTAACTGATCCAACGGCCATCGGATCTATGCAGAACTCTCTCGGTTTGTGAAGAGTCCCATTACACAATATGCATGTCAAATCTCATCCCTTAACTATTTATTTCTTTTTAATAGTCTTTTTTGACTCAACAACTTGCCTATGTATTAATTCAATCCTGTTTAGTACAGTCTGTGTGCACATCCACAATTCACCAAACAATTCTGTTCTCTAAGATATCCAAATAAAAACACATTAATTTCATAAAATATACCGATGTCTTGTATATTGTATTGGAATTTTACAATTTCCATAAATTATTTTTTTGTTTTTATTTTAAATTACATTTTCATTTTATCCTTCGTACATAAGTATCATTAATATAATAATTTTAAATAGTTTTCTTACAATAAATTAATTTATTATATAAACTTAAATTTAATTTATTTAAAAAAGTCTTCAATTTTACATTATTTGAATACTTTACTATATTGTTTTATTCTATGAATATTATTTGTTTTTTTTTTTTCTCTTTTTCACAATTATAATTTAATCTATATGAATAATATTTTATTTTTGTGTCTTATAATTTTAACCTTCCATTTAACTACCCGATTCGTTCGTTTTCTTATCGCCTATTCGCAACATCAATCGATTGCTGATTACAAAATGGATATATTTCTTTTAAATATTTAATTTTTTTTTAATTTAATAAAATGGTTTTTATTTGTTTCTGTTTTGTTTTATTAATTTCTATCATTATTATTATTCTCCTACTTATTATGTAAATTATATTCACAATTATAGTAATATAAGTCTCAGAGAAGGTATAACGAGAACGGGCCATTTAGGGAGGGAGCTGCTTTTTGAGTTGTCTACGCTAATTGAATTTCGTGTTTTTTTTTTTTTTTTTACTTGCATATTTTTTGTTTCCTTATTTTTGTTTGCGAATCCTGCTAAGTGGCATGAAATTGTTATCCATATTTATTTATTTTACCTTTTTCTACAGGTTTTAAATGAATCAACAACGACAGTTATGAGAGATATTTCAAATTTGGTTTCGAGCTTGAACAAACCATCATTCCTGCCGATGGAATATTTTATACATCCGATATTCACCCGAGGCATCAGGCTCGAATAGAAAACGAATGCAAGGACGATGGCGATGGCGATCCACGCCCAACAACCGCTACCATTAATTTTGACGTCCTCGGTGTCGGTTGCCATTGTGTTGGATTAAATTTAATTTGGAGAACCACAATTGTGTTAAAATAATTTCGAGACTGCAGCTCTCCAAATCAAAATATATATAAATCATGTTTTTGTATACCACCTATCTATTTGCTATTCCACCTAAAAAGGTATTTGTTTTTTTTTTATTTGTTGTTATTTCCTTTTATTTATTTTTTTGTGTGTGGTCTATGTTGTTAGTTTAAATCAATTTAATAAAATTGTGTTCGAATATTCACATACAATATGCACACATTTCGCGTGCGGACTTAATGCAATTGGTTTGTATTTTGACGTGACTCTGGGCTTGAAGTATATTAAACCAGATGGTGTCTGGATTTTTTGTATCGATTGTTTTCGATCTGGGCTTGTTTTTCAATTGGAAATTAATAAACTCAATATTGGTAGCACTTGTTTGGGAATGTTTTAACAAATGAAGTGCGACAGTTCGTGGGTAATCAAATAATATTAATTTAATGTTTTTAATAATGATATTATTGCGAACAGTGAAATTGGCAGGGTTTTGTGGTGGTGCATTGAACATGGCTACAATTAGGTGAAATGAAATTCGTGATTTACTATTGGTCATATAGGTATATATGCCAGAAAAATACTGGATATTAAAATTCAACATAAATTTAGAGGAACGAGTATCAATACTATATAGACATTATACAGTCAAAGGGTGTATTTTTTAGAGGTATAGAACTTTAAGTTGGCAACACTATTTTAACTGGCGGCCATTTTGTCACTTGTCAAGTGATTTATTTTTAGTTGGGTTTAGCATTTCAACATAAATAGACAGACGCCTGAACAACGCTTCCAAATTGTGCAAAAATGGGCCCAAAACATGATTGCCGTTGATCCCAATTTTCATAAGCGAATTTTGTTTAGCGATGAAGCTCACTTTTGGTTGAATGGTTACGTCAATAAACAAAACTGCCGTATTTGGAGTGATAATAATCCTCAAATGTATGCTGAGACACCGTTACATCCACAAAAACTGACTGTTTTGTGGTTTTATGGTTTGGTGGAATACCTAATTGGTCCGAACTTCTTTAAAAACGATGCTGGCCAGAACGTTACAGTCAATGGTGACCGCTATAGAGCCATGATTACTGACTTTTTCGTTCATCAGTTGAACAATTGTGCAGGAGCTGTGGTTTCAACAGCGCGGTGCAACATGCCACACAGCTCGTGCCTCAATTGATTTATTGAAGGAAACGTTTGGTAACCGCATAGTTTAACGTTACGGACCGCGTGATTTGGCCTCGAAGATCGTGCGTTGAAACTCCGTTTGACTATTTTCTGCGGGGATATGTGAAATCGCTAGTCTACGCCGATATGCCCAAAACGATTGACCACTTGGAGGACAACATTCGCCGCGTTACTGCCGGCAACAAATTTTAGAAAAAGTCATCAAAAATTGGACCTCCATACTAGATTACGTCGGAACTAGTCGTGAAGGTCATATGCCAGAAATCATATTTAAATTATAATGCCAGAAGATTATCTTTCGAATAAAGTAAATTTTATGTCAATTTAAAAAAAAAACATCTTTGTTTTATTCTATTTCAAAGTTCTATACCTCTATAAAAAAACACACGAAACATATACTTAATTACGTAAAATTTTGAAAAAAAAATTGTAAAAAAAAATAAATAATTTTTTTTTTCAAAATTTTGACTTTGAAAATTAAGTATTCAAAAACTATCCGCTCAAACAACTTTATTTAGAAATATATTTAAAGACTCCATAGGTATTACCGTTATTTTTTTATATTTTTTTTTGTGTTTTAAGTCATTTTTTTAGAAAATTGCCCCTCCCCCCTAAACGGGGGGAAATAGACCCCCCTTTCCTCTAGGATTTTTTTCTTGTCACCCTGTATAGGAGGCATGGCCTAGATTCTCTGAATATTCACTGTTTTGTTTGCCGATAAAATAAAATGCACGACTTGGTCGCACTAACTTGCTCTTGTGGTCCACGGCTATACGGCGACCAAGCATTAAAAAATATAAATTATAAGCTTATTTTCACAATCTTTTTATATAAAAATGGATCGTGGTTTATTCGGATGGCTTAGACTTGAAAACGACTGGACCAAATTGAATACTTCTTTCTGCTGGTTTGTTCTTAATTGCTACGCTAAGGTTTCGGAAAAAGAAAATTCGGACAATTCTCAACAGGGGGCGGCATAGGCCCATATTTTGTTTTTCAGTAGAAAAGTTGTGCGATTTTTTTCTTAAATTTTAATATTTGTAGGGTGAAATGGGGTAAAAATAAGAAAATAAAGGACGATTTAAGAAATCCTTCTTTTAAGAAGTTTTTGTCAAGAAACGGCTTTAGTTTAGGGTTTTTTTTTAAATTTTTTCATTTGTAAGTTCAAATGGGGCAAAAATAAAAAAAAGGCCCGATTTAAGAAATTCTTTTTTTTTGTTTTGGTTTAAACATTGTAGGAATTTGCTTTAGGGATATTATTTTTCAAATTCAGCTATTTGTAGGGGGAAATGGGGTAAAAATAAAAAATATTGTCCAATTTTAGAAATTCTGTTGGTATTTGAAAGGTCATTTTTAGTGGATGGATTTAAGGTTTTTTTTTCAAAAATTTGGTAGTAATAGGGTGAAATGGGGTAAAAATTAAGAAATGTATTCGAAAATGGAATATCCGATTTTAAAAATTCTATTTGTGTTGGAAAGGATATTTTTAAATATTTGATATTTATAGAGTCAAATGGGATAAAAACACAAAAAAATTGGTTTTTGATTACAAAAATTCTTTCTGTGATGGGAAAGGTAATAAGTAAAATAAAATAATGATCATAATTTTACGAATTTCACCATTCATAACGTGGAGTGGGTTAAGTTTTTCGCTGAAAATTAGTTTTATTACAATTTTTGTGTGGAAATAACAGGTACTACATATGCACCTACGAAGCAAGTTCAATAAAATCGTTAAAGGCATTTTCGAGAAAATTTGAATAAATCCAAATGTATTTAGGGGAGTGATGATAAGATGAAACACAAAATTGAAATTATCCCCGAGAGAATCACATACAGATGCCCCTTTCCAAATCAGTTTGCTCATTAAGGCTCGAATAGCAATGGACATACAGGCACACAGAGCTTCTTCACAATCGTATGAGATTATTTTTAATTGTATTCCCAAGTTTTTTTCTTACATACGAAACCTAAAGGTTAATACTTGCCTTATAACGCAGGTACAAAATGGATTGTATTTTTGAAGGGCGACCTAAGGCCTAATTGTGCCAAGATGCAACAGTATAGATTAAAAATTTAATAAAACAAGCAGGGAAGGAACAGTGCAATTTTGGATCTGAAAGATAAACGATTGTGGCCCCAGCTTTGGAAAAACCGTAGCCTAATAATTTAACCACTTCAATACCCATTATCGACAAGTATAATATATATCTACTTATCTGTCTTGGTTTCTATTAAAAATAATGTGTTTTATGTATGAGTGTGGAGTAATCAAGTAATAACTTCTGAGTGCGTGATGTACATATACATTATTGATATGTCGATTATTTTGATACCATACGTTGCTTTATTGCGTGTGCTTTAAAAGCTTTGCAAACGTTTTTCTGAGAAAAAGGATTTTGTTGACCTAAAAAACTAAAAAAACAGACATTCAATTCAAATAGCATTGTGATACCACAAGATCTTAAACTGTTGGACCACTATCCCAAAACAAAGTACCTTAAGAGAGCTAAGACTATATGAGCAAACACGCGTGGAGCCTTATTTAAAGACTCTCCATCACTGATATAAATTTGAAACAAAATATGTATAAACAAAATGCTAAATAGCTATTTTAAAAATATGCACGACTTTGTCCCACGAACTTGCTCTTATGTGCGATAACATTGTGGTTATATAGCTGAAATAAATTAGCTATGGGAGTCTTTATTTTATTCTTTTGCCAAAACTTAGTTTAGTTGCAGGTGGTATTATGTGAGTATACAAAAATTAACAATAATGCCCGGTGTTGCACATATGCAATATAAATGAAAGAAAATTATATTATTTAAACTGGTAAATTGTTTTAAATGCACAAAATTAGAAAGAAATTGATTAAAATACTCTGAATCTATTTTAACCCAACGCGATCTACACCATCTGATTTTTATATAAATCTTTATTTATGAGAAAAAAATTTTGAAAATCGTAGGAGATAGTCGAAAATCAAAGAAACCGTTCTATGAGATGTAATAAACATAAAATATTAAGTTTAAAAATTTTAAATGGAAGATCGTACTAATTTTAACATACAAAAAACTTTTATCAAAATCGAAGGAGTTGTTTTTGAGAAAAAAAATATTTTTCTTAACGGTTTTTAAACATTTGTATGGGAGGCACCTTTATTTTTGGGTATTAGAATAATTTTTGTCAATAATCTTGTAGATAAAGTTAAAAAACTGCTATTTACCATGTTTAATAAAAATCGATAGAGTCGTTTTTGAAATATTGAGTTTTAAAAAAAAAAAATTTTAAACTTTTTTTAAAAATCAAAAACAAAATTTTTTTCTGAAAATTTTGGTACACAATATTATTAAGAATGTGTCAAAAATTCTTCATAAAAAAAATGATCAGAATCAGTTGAACCGTGTTCGAGAAAAGCGAAAATCAAAAAAATGGTTCTTTGGGAGGTACCATTAACCATTTTTTTAATAAACGGCAACTTATAACTATTTAAATTTTATTGAGTTCTTAAAAAAAATTTCTGTAGCGCCAATTTTGAGAAAAATAAGTTTTTCCTTTTTGGCCAAGAAATTTTGTATGACAGCTACTGTTAGGTTTGGTCCTAAAAAAAAGAGAAGAAACGTTTTTGCATGACCCACTTTTATCGTCTTCGCTATCATCGTAATGTCAAGTTTGATCAAAAACTCGAGTTCGCTTTTTTGTACGAATTCATAACTTGCCATATAGTTCCTATATTCGCAAGTAAGTAATTATAGACCTTTTACGGGCTATAATTTGTGAAACTCTATCTTTCTATGTTAAATCAATTATTGTTCCAAATTGTATAAAAGGGTGCTCTTCAGTCACCTTTCTTATGGAATTGGCTGAAAATTCAATTGATTCCTTCAAAAACAGAAGTCAAGTGAATTGTATATTCACCGACTTTAGTAAGGCATTCGATAAACTATCACATCGAATATTGTTATTAAAACTAAGAAAGATTGGATTCAGTGACCACTTTATTGAATGGCTTCAATCTTATTTATTAAATAAATCGTAATCTGTTTTTTTTCAATGGTCATGCTTCAAAATTGTTTAACGTCAACTCTGGAATACCTCAGGGAAGCCATTTAGGTCCTATACTTTTTATTTTATTCATAAATGACTTACCATCTGTGTTGAAGTATTCAAATTGTGATTAAGTGTAAAGTGTAATGATTAGCTAAATGGGCTTCAAGTCAAATGAAACAATATTTTATTTTACTGTCACTACGTTTCGTCCATGTATATGGACATCTTCAAGTGTGAACAATGGTTTAAAAAAATATTTGGTTTTACATTGCATCGCACAGATTAAATGTGAACAGGTTTCTGTTCAGATTATCAGAAAACTCTTAACTCTTAACTTGTCAATTGTACTTTACAAAGTTTTACGAGAAAGCTTTCAGTAATTTCTTTAAATTTTTTGTTTAATGGCGTATCCTTATCACTTGTCAGCGATATATCTGTCCTTGGTGAGTCATTTTAAGGCAACCTTTAATTCATGCAACTCATCAACTCAATAACTTATAAAGCAGATTCAATACTTGGTTGGATAAAGAGGGAGTGAAGGCAATTTTCTGATCCATTTGTTACAAAGCAGCTTTTCATAACATTTTTTCGACCCATTCTCGAATAAGCCAAACTTGAACAGATGCAAAAAATGTTCCTGAGATTTGCGCTTAGAGGGTTAGGATGGAATAATCCCTTTGATCTGCCTCCTTATCACAACAGATTTAAACTTATCGATATGCATAGCCTTGAGAGCAGACGTTCTTATTTATGTTTTTTCTTCATTTTTAAATTAATAAATGGAAAAATTAGACTCTGTGCATCTTTTGTCTCGTATTAATTTTAATATTCCCCAAATAAACTTGAGGAATTTGACCGAATGCATACATATTTCCAACTATCGGACTAATTATGAACGATTTGCACTTTTAAATAAAATGTCTCAATAATTATTCTCAACTTATTCAATGATAAATATTTTAATTTGTTTGATCATACATTAAATTTGTCAAGTAAATTTTAATTAACTTTCTATAACAATTTTACATAAACTGTAAATGTTTTAAATAAATAAATAATTTTTTCTCACGCTACAGAAATTCCAAGTAGAAAAATAATCTCATTACTTTGCAACAACAAATTTCACTGAAACTTTTTAACAAAAGTGAATTTCAAAAAATTAAATTTAAATATTTTGTTGGAAATTAAATTTTCTACAAGTTTGCAGTAGAATTTTTTTTTTCTAGGATCAAAAATACGTAACTTACGTGCCAAAAAATAATCGTTAAAAACAAGATGGTGATGATGATTTCGTCTTTTGAAATTCAGATATAACATTATTCTCTTTGAAAAAATGGTAGGTATCTATAGATATCACACTTTGCGCGCACAGCTCTATAAACATGAATTAAAAAGCTAATAGTAAAGCTAGTATGAATAGCGATTTAATTTAGCTTCAAGTTTACTAAAGCAAGTCATAATTAATAATAAAACACTCCTTATAAAGGGTTGTTTTTTAAACGTGTGGTTTTAAATCTGGCAATACTTTTTTCGGAGTTGGTCTCTTTGACAGCTGTCACTTGATTCATGTACAATAGATTAACTAGTGAACAAAGTTTACAAATCGTGCAAATTTATTACCAAAATAATGGTTCGGTTCGCGCGACGCATCCCACGCTGCGTCTAATATTCGGTCGACATAATCGCAAAATCGCATAAATTCGAGCAACCCTGGATCAGTTTCTCACAAAGTTTACTCTAGTGGATAATGCGAATCCTCAGAGTCGCCGTACAGTGCGCACCGAAGACGCTAAAGCTGCTGTGGAGCTAGGTATCGAAGGAGACCCGAATGAGTCCATCCGCCATAGCGCGCAACATTTGGAGCTGTCGAAAATTGAGACTCTCGGGTGGAATTTATTCGAGCCAGCCGCGGTGGCTACTTGCCCGAAATAATTTTCAAAACATAATGGCAGACCCTTATCTTTATTATAAAGCTAAATTCTTGTCGATAACATGTAATTATATGCATTTTATTTCTTCTTGAAAATCACACGTCTAAAAAAAACATCTTGTATTTTGATGTACATAAGCTTTTTACATTGCCTGCTGCAAATGTCAATTAGTAAAAAGAAATCCACACAGACACCATCGGTCAAATAAATGAACGATATTTCATCCATTAATGCCCTTGCCACTACTATGGAAAATAACATCTATTATCCATTAAAATTGATTGCATCAATATCGATAATTCTGTGAAAAACACGAAAACTTTTCCAACACACAGCTCTGACCTTGTGAACTATTATTTTTGCTCCTATTCCATCCATTGAATGTTGAATAAATTATGAAAGGTATACCTTATCATTCCTTACCTACCTATGTAGGTATGTACCTTAAATAAAGCATTGCAAGACACCTGCCAACTCATAAATTCCAAAAAAAAAATAATAAATTCAAAAATCTAAAATGTGGATTTCTAAATTGATTTAAACAATCAAACCTTTTTCTGAATTTTTTGTTTTTTTTTTGACATTCCTTCCAGCTCATTTGTCACTGATAGCATTTATTTTATTTTTTTCATCCAAACTATACAACAAAAAAAAATCAAATAACCTTTTCCACTCAATTCGCTTGTCTTATTCTATTGAATTTCTGACTTGGAAAACAATTTTCATGCCACATTAGCATGATTCTCTGCCCCCTGCTTCCTGCCTGATTCGATGGTGATCCATAAATGGTTTTTCAATTCAAAACATAACCAGCCCGTTATCACAGAAATTCAAAAATTCCTCTCGTCTTTTCGGTAAGTCGAATATGGAATAGATGGAAAGCAAGAGAGAGAGAGAGAGAAAATGGTATAGAGAAGTCCTTGATTTGTTCTTGATATTAAGGACTTTTGTTTGATTTACATCGTCGACCTCACTCGAATGAGGAATATGAAATCAATCTCACCTCGATAAATTGTTCCCAACCACCTGCCCCTTCCCCCCCCCCCCCTAACTTAAATCTTGTCCTGTTCTTTTTTTTTGTTTTCTTTTTGGACTTGACTTTTATTCAAACCGATTTGCATTCATATTATGACCCTTCGTCCTATTTAAGTCGTCCTTTAATATTTTCGGTTTTTTTGGGAAGGGAGGTTTCGTTACTGCAACGTCGTAGTTTGTGGAATTTGATTCATTATTATTCATCGATGTGGTCGACCATCATTTTTCGGGCATGTATAGATACAAAGGAAAAATCCCTGATGATCCCTTTTATCCTTGGAAGTACTTTCTATATGACGAACAACCATCAACTTGCCCAGGAGGATCCTTACTCTGCTCTGGAATTGATGGTAAATGACTTGAAGGAATCCGATGCAATCGAAGCAGGAGTTTTTGGATGGCATGTATGCTCTATTAGTAGTCAAAGTTTCGAATGTGAAGACCGCAGGACACATGCCCGACCGAACGAAAATATCCTTATAGCTTATACCCACTCGCAGGTGGTGCTAAATTCGGAGGTGGTTTTGATTGATTAGCCAAGAGATACGGCATTCGGTTGAGGTCACGTCGTCATGGTTGCATATGGTGTTGCCTCGAGTGTTAACCTCATTGTTGTCTCTGTCTGGCCAAAGTTCTCTGCTGATGTTTCTGCTACTACGTTGCAATAGGTAGGTAGGTGAGTGTGTTAATTATTCTTCCGTTGGGATGCGGAGGTCCTTCTATATCAACCATGTGGTAGAATGATGGAACTCTCTGCGCCCGGCCTCCTCCTATCAGAGTAATTGCCGCCTTGGGGTGTAGCTGGCTAAAAAGTTGAGGGAAGGTGACGTTGTGACAATTGTCTGGCGGGATATGTTCGTCGTCGTTGTCGTTTCGCCACAATTCAGTTCCGACCCCGATTCGGTGTTTATGTCATCGTTGTTGCTGGCTCCCCCCAGTGTTGCACTAGTTCGTCTTAACGGCACAGTTGTGGATCCGGTCGTTGTTCCGGTATGGCTGGCTGAGTATGGTGGCGGTGGTGGGGGTTTCCGGTAGTCTAGAACGCTGGCGTTCTTTTTAACGGTGGGTGGGCGCTGGTAGGATCCAGTTGAAGGATAACGCAGCAGTTGTTTCGCCAACTTGTCGTTGGGTGGCGCTGGAGGTGGTGGGGGCGAGTCTGAGCCTCCATTTGGCGAGGAGGATGCCGGTGCTGGAATACAGGACATCTCTCGCATCAAGTCTATGTATCTGGACTGTAAATAGTCCGTTGTGGACTTACTGACATGGTCGTATTTACTTTTGGCCAAATTGCCACTGTTACTGTTATTTGCATAATGAGCGGCGATGGTGGTAGTGGTGATTGGAGTGGCATCTTGAGTGGTAGTTGGATGATGGTTTATTGTTTTCAATGCAGATAATGAAGTCACGGATGGGGCGGTTGGGGATTGTGGACAGTAGATGCTGGAGTTTTGAAGCTGATGATGCTGATGGTGGGAATAATGATCCTGAAGTTGGTCAGCATATGAATTCTGGTGATTTACTGTCGATGTGGTCGTTATCGCTGGTGGGCTGTATAGGCTGCTGTTGCTGTGACTTTTGTTCTTATTGGAAAATGAGTGCTGATGGGTGGTGTTGGGCAACAAATCGGGCTGGTATTCGGCTGTGATGGTACCATCTGCATTTTGATGATGACGTTTCAAAGGTGTGATTCGATTGATTTCGGACATATTTGGGCCATGTGGGAGGTACACGGTTTGCGAAGGTATATGGAGAGAATCTGCAACGAGAAACAAAACGAGAGAAATATGAAATACAATCAGGATGCAAAATTTATATTATTTAGTTGTTTTTTGTTTAATTTCGGAATTAATGAAATAGATGCGCCAAATGCAGCGGAGAAATACATGTACCTATATAATATTGGCCTACATTTATTATTAATTTTGAAAATGCAATTTTTTTTTAAATAAAGGTCAAACAATTCAGTATTTACACTCGTGATGACGTATGTGATTAAACCCCACCCCAAGTTTAAAATTATTAATCAGTTTATAAATAAGGTAAACAAACAGTTAAAAAACAGTGTTAAGATACATCTTACGAAAAAAAGCCTGAACAGTACAGTTTCATTATTAGGTATATACAGGGTGATTCGCATAAGGTGTGAAAACAAATTAGAGCGTATAAGAGGGAGGGTATATTCCTCCCAGTTTAGCTGGGAGGGTCAGTTTGGACTTTGAAAAAAAAAAATTGAAAAACAACGATTACACTTACAATGCCATGATATACCTTTTTGTTAAGCCAGAAATCTTTTCTTTTATATTTAGTTTGAACATTATTTTTTTAATTATTAAAGTTAAAATTTTGAGTTGAAAAATGAATTTTTCAAAAATTATTCACTGAAGCAACTTTATTTATTTATTTTTTAATTTTATATTAATTTGACACTTACAGCACTTACGCGCTCAAAACTTTGACAAAAACCCAGTATTATAACTTTGCAATTCAAAATGGATTGATTTTCGTTTGAAAAATGTTTGTAAATAATTCAAAGTCACTTCCAAAGTAGATGCTGTGTTCCCGAAACAGTAAAGCTTAGATCACACGATTTGTGTATACACAAATATTTGTGTATAAATTTGTGTATTATTGAAAAAAAAAATACACAAATCGTCTGAACCACAAATTTGATGTACACAAATGACGTACACAAACGATTTGTGTATCATTTGTGTATTCAATACACAAATCGAATTTGTGTACATTTACAAATCGTCTGATCGGGTACCCAAATCATTTTATGACTATTTGTGTATATTTGGGCACCATTTGTGTATGCCACATCATTTGTGTATTCTGAAAATTTAAGCATACACAAATTTCGTGAGAATACACAAATGGTTTTGAAAATTCAAAAATATCAGCCGAGTCAATAAGGGTTTTTTCTTCGAATTTTAATGTGCAACTGTGATTTTAGTAATTTGTTTTGTAAAATGGCACCATAAGGACATGAAGGATGATTTGTATTAGATGAAATGAACACATATACGTTAAGCTAAAAAACGTATCGGAGGAGTGGTATTCGAATGGTGGGCGTCCAAATTGGGCGGCTCACGGAGACAAAACTCCTATTGGGTTCAGAAAATCGTCTACAAGAACTTTGTAGATTGTATCCAGCACTTCTGGAATAATGGTGGAAATTGTTTTCTGTAGAATGCGGAAAAGATACTGGAGCGAGCGAAAACTGTCGCCAGATGCCAGAAAGCGCAACGTCAAGACTAGCCGTACAGATGGCGGAGAACTGGGGCGCATAACTGTATCGGCCTTCTCAATATATGGCGTTATCAAAGCCAGCAAATGATCGAACTGAGCGGCCGAAATTCGTAAGAAATTTCGATACAATTGCGGCTCTTCGGCACGTAGTTCCACAAGTAATTTTGCGCAAAAGCCCTCCGTCTCACGGTGGCCAAAAGCCAATTTTTTCTCCAACAAGTTCGCCGCTTGCGTACCATTTCTACGACCTGTTGTTGGCTTTCGTCTTCTTCTTCACTTTCGAGTAAATACGCGGCTAAACTATTGGCAAGACATTTTTTTTGGACAATGTTTGATTGAAATTATTTAATTTAACCGGATACACTTCAATTCACTATCAAATAAATAGAATGACATAAACACAAATGAGTACACAAATTTCAATTGTGAAGAAATACACAAATGGTCTGAACCACAAATTTGTATGCACAAATTGATTTGTGTATAGCATATTTGTGTATATCTTTACACAAATGAAATTTGTGTTTTTTTTTTTAAATACACAAATCGTCTGAACCACAAATATTTGTGGCATAAATAAATAGCATTTGTGTTCAAATTTGTGTATAATATACACAAATGAAATTTGTGTATATACACAAACCGTCTGATCTTAGCTCAAGAATTTGAAAAAGAATTTGTGGTGGAAATAATTTATCGACTAGTTTGCTGATTGATACCCAAACATAAAGGGTGTTTTTTTAAGACGTGTCGTTTTCTAGAAAAAATAAAACTGTAACGACTCTCTATTTTTCTTCAAACACTTCCTATTTTTCTCCAATCAACAAAATCTTCAATCAACACAATTTTTATTTTTACCTTCAATACTATTTTTTTCTTTCTTAAATAATAACTAAAAACATAAAGTGGCAACATTGTTCGAAAAGCTTTAAACATAAAGCACACACATACCATTGTAATAATAAAAATAATCAAAGTATGCCATGATCGAAATGTAAAAAAAGCTCTTTCAAAATTGTAAGCACAGATTAGCCACATGAAGATGACAATCCCCGGCAGCCATTTTAATTTACCTACAAGCTTGAACTGGCAGTTATGAGATAAAAAATGAGAATGGGTGAATAAAAATCTCACACAAAGACAGTAGGGATCTTCACACACCTGGTTAAATTGTTGTTCCAATTCACATCTATTCATCGACGCAGGAAAAAATTACAAATACAACAATGTAAACAAATGGGTTTTGGAGGGTGAAACGTACGAAACATTCTCATCTTCATATGGCTAATCTGTGATTGTAAGGTCCGCCAAATAACTTCTTTTTTTTGAAAAATGGCGCATAACATCGAGTGTAGCTTCGGCTGTGTGGCACGTAGCGCCGTCCTGTTGAAACCAAATGTTGCCAATATCTTCAATTTTTCTGAACAAAAATTCGTTCAACATGGCCCGATAACGATCGCCATTGACTGTAACGGCCACTCCTTGCTCATTTTCGAAGAAAAATGGCCCAATTATGCCTCTGGACCAAAATCCGCACCAAACAGTGACTCGTTTTGGGTGTATCGGCTTTTCAATGTATGCGTGCGGGTTTTCTGTGCATCAAATGCGACAATTTTGCTTGTTTACTACCCGCCAAGATCAAAATGAGCTTCATCTGAAAAGATGATTTTTTTGGCGAAATCGGCATCTTCTCTAAGTCGATCGCAGGCCCACTTAGCGAAGCGTATACACGACCATATTCGTTCAGCGGAAGGATAAAACTAATTATCTGTCAAATCAGACATGAGCTAAGTGTTACCATTCACGAAATAAGCACTAGTTGAAAAAAAAAACGTTAGATGGCGGACCCTTTAGTTGCTTTATTACTTAGAATACAAAATACTTGTTTTCAAATAAATGAATTTCTTGCTTACAGATTAACTTCTAACCAGGGCTAAAAGAGTATTCGTACACCCGTGGGAATTCACTGTGCATCGGACATTTTGACTGTAACATATGGGTACATAAATCGTCTTATTTGATCGGAAACTTTTATAATAGAGAGCTATGCGAGCAAAGAAATTGGGGATTGGGCTTTTAACTATGTTTTAAATAATTTCATATGCGTTTAAAAAAAAATATTTTTTCTCAATTTTTTTTTAAGATTTTGGCAGCTCACCTTAGAGCTAACTTCAAAGCTTGAATATAAAAACCATTAGAGCTTAAAAATGATGGGTTGGTGCAGAAAAGCTTAAATTTGTTTGCAAACAATATTTTTTTTAAATTTATTTTTTAGAATTTGTCTATTTAATCAGATCGGAGATGCATTTGTTGAAACTTTAAATTGAAATAAGAAATTATCCATAAAAGTTACAAAATTAATTCTTGCGCAACAAATTGCCATTTAAAATGCTTACTTTTTGGACACCCAAAGAATTTCGTCCGCTAAATTAAGACTTATTCTAGAGAAAAGTTTTGAAAATTTAATAAACTATTTAAGCTTCAAATCGAGGTCTTTAGAGCATTTTAAAAGCTACAAAGTTGGGGTTGGGTACGAAATTACGCATCACAAAATCCCGCAGGATCTACTACAATGCGACAGCGCATTACAGCTTGGACAAAGAAAAAAAATTTTTTGAAACAAGGTTCTGGAGGTGGATCTGGAACCGGGAAAAAAGTTCTGGAGGTGCCTCTGGAACTTGGACAAAGGACATTTTTTTTTTGTTTTTGGAAACAACTTTTTTACAAATTAAAAAAAAAATTTTCTTACGTCCGTCGGTCTGGAACTTGGACAAAGGACACATTTTTCTTTTGGAAACAACTTTTTTTTATTAATTTACGAATTTAAAAAAAATTGCTTTTTGCAAGATATTTTCTGATAGGTTCTGGATCTGGGACAAAGGTTCTGGAGGTGGATCTGGAACTGGGACAGAAGTTCTGGTGGTGACTCTGGAACTTGGATTTTAACTCCCTTTTTCGGGTAGTCATCCCGCTCACGCAACTCCGTTGCTCCGCTTAGGGAATGTTCAGGTGTCTGGCAGGCGCGAATGTCAACAGTTTTCAACTAAAGAGAAAGTTTTTCTTCAATTTTGCAAAAAACTCAATTTTTGTATGCCTTTTTTTAATTTTTTTCAAAAAAGAAACAAAATATGTTTCAATAATCTCAATTTTTTCCCAAAAAAAAAAACAAAAAAAAAAGTTTAGGAAAAAGTTTTTTTTTTAATTTTTCCAAAAAAACAAGTCAAGAAAAGTTAATTTTTTTTGTTTTGTTTTTAGTTTTTTTTTGCAAAAAATTCCCATTTCTGTTCAGGTCCAGAACCACTTTTGTCCAGGTCCAGAAGTCGAGAAAAATATTATATTCGAAATCTCCAACATTCTTCCAATTGTATTATTCGAAATCACCATCAATATTCTTCCAATCGTATTTTTTTTTTAAAAGTATTGAAAATCCCGCAGCGTACTTTACTGCGGGATTTTGGTGTATTTGTTATCTGCGGGATTTCGTACTGCGGGATTATGTGCTGCGGGATTTCGTAACCATCCCACAAATTTTGGTGCCAATCATACTTTAAACTTTAATTTCAAAACATTTTTGGTTCGCGCAGCAAATACAGACACAATTTTTTTAATTCCGCTAAAATGTGTCCGCCAAAGTAAGGGATGTTAATTTATTGCCATATTCTTCATTTATCCTTTTTAGTGAAATACATTTCGGGACCTCTAATATGTACGTAAACTGAAGCACAAATTTTAAAAATATTATAATAAAGTCGTCGTTAATATTAAAGGTCAATATTTTGTTTTGCGTACTTCCCACTCCTCCTATCTAAATTATTAAAACGTCAACCCTGCTTCTAAGCTTAAGATTTTAATTCAAATCAAAAATTTGTATTCCCCTTCAGACTCTTTCATAATTTTCAAATCTGCTTCTTCTTCTATTCATTTAGCTGTTATTTTTTGATTGCCTCATTTTCAATTAGGGCAGAACCCCCACTATGTCTCGCTTCCGAGCCATTAACCAACCTTCTGGTATAATTAATTAAAATCACCACATTTTACTCTTCCTTTATATAAATAAGTGCTATTTGGCAAAACTCTCGGCACTTCATAGTTTTCGCCACAATACACAATTACGCACACTTCACTCTTCCTTCGGATTTTCCGCACTGATTTGTTACCAGACCACATTTAAGCACCTCAAACACCTCTCTCTTATGTCAGCAATAAATTTTATAAATTTGTCACGCCATTTTGTATGCCAGCTAGCAGCTAGAAGCCATAGCACATAATCACTTATTCCGTAAAAGCCTCTGACATTCAAGATTCCACATCAGTGCCACTAGATTAGCACCATTAAATACATGTCCCGTTGTCAAAAGCCATTGCGAACAAGTCGATCAATTAAAATTCCTCAATAAAACTCACCTTCTTTGACAATTGATAGCGCTCTTCAATTACCCATAAATTCTACCTATCACCTCGAATTGTCGTCTTTTTATTTCTGAAATTTCATCTTCTTCTATGAGCTCGCAAGATTTTTTTTTTGAATTGGGGGGTGTTTCTATAAGTTCTAACATACAACAATACAAAGCAGGTTGGAGTCGGATTCGGATTTCGGAGCATACCTTTTAGCACCCTTTGTACCCCCATACAATACAATAAGGCAGGAGCGCGTCCCAATTGTTTCTTTATGGCTCATTTATTTTTTGATTTATTGCCATTTTAGGCGGACCTTACGTGAATTATGAGTGCCGAAACCTGTGCATGGAACGCAAGGATACAAAATCCAACAATAACAACAGCACAAAAAATTTAGCAACACAATTTATTAATAAATTCTCCCTATGGTTCAACGCTTGTAAATATTTCATGGTGCCGCACGAAGAAGTAAAGATTTATTAGAATGTTTTCATTTTATAATAATTTTTTTTTTCTTGTTTCCCCTGCGAGATGCTCAACAACTGATATGCTAGGTTGAGGAATTTTGATTACGTTTTTGTTTCATGAAACATTTGCTTAAATATCTTTTACGAAACGGTAGTGGGTTGGGTGTCTACTTGTTGACTTGACAGCTCTCTTTAAATTTGGTATTTTACGAAAAAGATACAGATATAAAGTTTGGCGTGGTGAGACGTTTAAATATGCAGAACTCTGATAAATGCGTATTCAATAAAACACGTCTCTCATTTAATGTCAAAAATAATGTTTATGAGTAGGTATTTAAGAGAAATCCAGCATGAAGCGGAGCTTGCATTTCTCTTGTTCCTACATCGGTTTCATGTTTAAAATGTGTCTGAAGTCTGAACACTTGCTAAATTGTTATAAATAAATGAACAGTTGTGATTTATGGAAATAAAACAGAGCTCGAGGTTAATACAATGTTTCCATCTAAGGTTTACCTTAATTGAGAATAAATAAATAAAAGAGATTAAAAAATAGATTAACTTTGACAGCACCTCTCAAAATGTAAATATTGTTTCATTTTTTCGTATGAAGTTGAAGTGAGACAGAAAGTTTCATGTTTGGCAAAAGAAGCAAGAAGGGTTGGATTTTCCAATGAGTGCGTTCAGCGCGACATAAATTGGTTTGTTCGACTTGTAAAACTATTTGCCCTATGAAGATTTAGCAAGATTTATTTGGAATCTTCTAGATTTATGAAATAAATTGGTATGGTAAATCTTCAAGATTTGAGGAAGATTAGGGTAAATCTTATCAAATCTCGGTTTAGTGTTCGGTGGAAACATGGTATAAAGTAATGTAAACATTGTCCATCCTCAGTGAATTTTTGCTGACTGTGTGTGGTGTGTATAGGTATTCTTAGTGATAGTTTAACACGCAAATTAGCTTACAAAATTATTTGTGAGAATGAAAAACGTAACCAGAAATGGCGATCGGCAGTGTGATATCATACTTATCATGGTATAACTTTTTTAATATCTAAATATTTTTCACTAATTTTATTTTTATAATTGGCGCACACTCAATGGGTTATGAATACCTTTAAAATGTTTTCACACAGTGCGAGCGTTTAGGAAATAAAGGGCGAATGGAGTAGGAGATATCGATGTTCATTTGCTTTAAATGTTTGGATATTGAAATGGGAAAGAAAAACAGAGTTGGGTAAGGAATTCCACATTCGTGTGGTACGGCTAAAGAAAGAATCTCTATACTTGACAATACGTTCGAAGTTAGGCTCAAGGATATACTAATGAGCATTCCTATACGCTGAAATTATTTAAAGGGAGCAATGCAGCTAGCTATTTCAACAGAGCAACGTTTAAAAAAGTAGCGATAAAACCGAGCTAAGCAAGAAACATTTTGATGGTGGTTAGAAGTTCCAACAATGGATGTTCGAATCTTATACTTTCGAACAACTGCTTACTTGTAGGGTTATACAGAGATGTTCAGAGTCACGTAAGGAGTGTTTCTAGAAATTCTTACTATGACAAAATGCACGAAGCCCAGAGTAAATAGTCTTAACAAATAAATGACGAAAATGAATGACAGGCTTGTTCTCACGACCTTACACCTCAAGACAACTTCTTATGGAAATGCAAAGCTTAGGAAAATTATATCCAGTTTCCTACAGATTTTAAAGGGTTATCTGTTTGATTATTAAGTATTCACTAGTTAATAAGGTATAAAGGGAGTATAATAAATAAACATGATTGGCCCAAAAATACCTCCTTGTAGAACACATAAGCATTCAGCAGAGGAAAATTGGACAAAGCTGAAATTTCACCCCTATTTCGACCTTCGACCGGGCCTAGGGCGGCAAAATCTTTGGGGGTGCAGAAAAATAATTGATTTTCAAAGTGAGCGATGATGCCTGTGGGTGCTAGTGGGCCAAAGGGGAGCGGCAACAGACCTGAGAATATTTTGTGTTGAAAAAGTAGTTAAGGAGGACTGAGGATAAATTGTTGAGAAAGTTCAATTTTATTGAAAAAATGACAAAATAATATTTTATATTTTTTCTCTTTCTTTGGCGGCGCTGAAAAATAATTGATTCTCAAAGTGGGCAATAAATGAATTAAGTTTGAACTTTCAAAAAAAAAAAAAAATTATTTCCACACTAAAAATTGCAATTTAATGTATCAACATTATGAAATGTCGTTGTGAGGTAGTGCGAGCCTACACAACTTTTATTTATTTAAATTATTTTTTTGATCGGTTTTTCATATTAGATTCAATAATAAAAACCGTAATTTATATATTCATAGATTTGCCTATTTAAATTTTAGAAAAAAAGGTCTGTATGGCGTTTTTTTTAACAAAAATCGCAATAGGTATGTACTTTTATATATTTACATTGGAATGACAGCGACACACTACTCCAGAACACACCACACGAGAAAAGTATGGTGCAGGCTTTAGGCCTGCTGAAGAAACCACAAAAATTCAAAGCACCCTCTTTACTTTACCCCAGTGTTGGTCTTGGTGGAAAATGGAATTGAACAATAAAACACAAAAATCTGGTAGTGTAGCATTTGAGCAAGTTTTTCGCGAAATCTCCCACGAAAGAAAAGTGATGCAAGCTTTTTGTGTAAAAGTATTAATTTTTTTTTTTAAAGCGGGAACATGAACATGTGTTCTGACAAAAATTTCGAAGTTTATGCCTTCGTGCGCTTCGTGCCAGACCTTGCTAAAAGCTTGCGAGATTGTTATTTCATACAGCGAGTTGTACGATTTTAATAAATCTATGAAATTCGTCTTCTAGCTCGAACGGAGTTTTCAAGGATACGTTAGGAGCAATATTAAGTTTTTTTGTTAATTGTGGCGGTACTCAAATATAATCAGTGAACATGATAAAAATATTACGATTGATACCACAGCAGCTAATTGGCATGGAAAAATAAGGTTATATTTTGTGTTCTGAGTGAAATAATACATATACATACAGGTTCATTAATTTCGTGATTTCAAATTGGTAGCACTGGCATTTGACACCTGTCAAACTCAGCTGTCATTTGAAGAGTCATAATATTAGTTGAATGTTTGCCATTTACGATAATGGATCGCTTATCGAACAACGCGTTAAAATTAAAAAAACTTACTACAAAAGTGAAAGTGGCGATTCAAACGCAGCCACTTTTCGCCCATTACGCAATGATTATGGTCGTCATAATCTACCGACTACAGAAGCAATCGGTAAAATTGTGAAGAAATTTGAAGAGGCTGGAAGCGTTACTGGTGTCGTAAGGCCTGTGCATTATCTTAATGCATGCTCAGTCGAAAATATTACTGTTGAAGTAGCAAGTGTTGCTGATGATCCGAATTTATCGATTTCCCGGCGTTCTCAAGTCGAATGGTAACCGATTTTTTTCACCGGCGATTGAAGATCATGATATGTGATTCCAACAAAACTGGGCAACGAGCCACAAAACACGACCAATTATGGCTTTATTGCGTGGGAAGTTTCCTAGTCGGGAAATTTCACGTATTGGCGACGAAAATTAGCCACCAAGTTCATGCCATTTGACACCGTTAGATTTTTATATGCAAGGCTACGCAAAAGACCGTGTTTACACGAATAATCCCCGAACTCTAGACGCATTAAAAACCAACATTTCTCAAGTTATAGGATACCTTATATGAAGGGTTTATAATACAAATTCTAAAGTAGAAGACTTAGCACTATTTAATTGGACTTGTTGAATTATTGATTCAAAATAGCTTTTAACGGCCTTTAATCGATACAAATTGGCGTTTCGTCCCGTCGATCTCACTTGGACTAATCAGTTGACGCCGGGACGAAACGCCAATTTTTATGGACGTTATGGGATACCGCCCGAAATGTGCAAAAAAGTGGTTAAAAATTACCTCAAAAGAATTGTATGCTTCGAATCTTCCCGAGGCAGCCATTTGAATGGTATTGTTTTTCAAACTTAATAGCAAAGTTCAACTTTTGTAATGAAATAAAATTTTCATCAAAAATGTATCGCTGTGTGTGTTTTACTTAGCTTTACTTTCGAAACCGAAAAATGAAAGTAATAGAACCCTATTGCGTCTGATAGTACTGAAACTTCTTATATTCATTTGCACCAAATAATGTATTGAATAAATAACTAAGATTAACTTAATCCTTGAAATCGAGAAATCTGAATGACGAAGAGAATGATAATGAAAAATATTTGTTTTACCTTAAGTTGTGCTGAGATCAAAGGGCGCGGCCTGCCGGTAAGCTAGTCAGCGCCTTGCCAAGTTTTACAGGAATAGACTCAGACAATTACTGGACCACCTCTAACTCCAGTCCGAATAAAGTCAGACACTTTTCATTCACAATATTTTATAAGCTAGTCAGTCACAGGTGCCTTACCAAATTTCACCTCCCTAGCATTGATGGTTTCTGAGATATAAAATTATCAAAAATTGCTACAACCGTAACTTAATGACTTTTTTCAAAAAACAAATTGTTCTAACATTGTGGATAATCACTGTTTTTAAAAATTGGAAGTTTTTGTATCACCTATTGCATTTATAGAATTTAAAAAAATGTAATGACTTTGTCGCAGAGAACTTAAGGCAAGCTACAGCTGACGGCAAAAAGATTTGCCAACACCAAAAATTGTGTAGGTACTCATCACTTAGTGTAAAGCTAGTAGTAAGTAAAGGGTGTTTTTTTTAGACTTGTGATTTTCAAGAAGAAATAAAACGCATATAATTTGGTGTTAAGGCCAAGAATTTATCTTTATTATTAAGATAAGGGTTTGCCATTATGTTTAAAATGATTTCGGGCAAGGGTCACCGCGGCTGGCTCGAATAAATTTCAGCCGAGAGACCCAATTTTCGACAGCTCCAACGGTTCAGCGCGATGGCGGATGGACTCACTCGGGTCAATTTTGATACTCTGCTCCACAGCAGCAATAGCGTCTTCAGTGCGCACTGTACGGCGTCCTTGAAGATGCACATTATCCAGTAGAGTAAAAGTGGTGTGAAACCAATCCATGATGGTTGCTCGAATTACCGACTCTGCTAGGCGATTATGTCGACCGAATATTGGACGTAGCGCGCCATGCGTCGCGCGAACCAAACCATTATTTTGGTAATAAATTTTAACGATTTGCAATCGTTGTTCAGGAACTAGTCTATTAAATAAAATGAAATGGCAAACCAAACTGAGCATAAATCAAGTGACAACTGTCAAAAAGACCCTCTCCGAAAAAATTATTGCCAGATTGAAAACCACACGTCCGAAAAAAAACACCCTTTATAATAACTAACCTATACTAAAACCATCCTCTACACCATCAAGAAATATTTTCTATTAACTGTCTGTCCATACTAAAATCTACCTCAATTTAAATTCAATTCTATTCAAATACAAACTCACTAATTAAAAACTTTTCCAAACAATATTTTACTCGTATTATGTGTAAATCCTGGATTTATTTATGTAAAATTCAACCAACCAGCATCAGTATATTAAAATATATTCTCACATTCGGTTCGTCCATAATAATAATGTGCAAAATTTTCACCAACCGGAGATAAAACTCAAAGCAATTAATCCATTCCCATGGGATATTGCTATCATATGGTAGCAGCCTTGGCAGTGCTTAGCCAGGGAAAAACTAGCCAAAAGATCATAATCTTCTTTTGAAGGATTTACACTCAAATGTCTCATAATCTGGGCAAACATGAAAAACACTCTAAACTCATACCGACCGCACACAACCAGCAGTCTCATCATAACCAGACCAATTTCCAGCATAAAATTTAAATTATTTTGTATATGAGAGTCGAGTGTACCCTCTCATTGTCCTTTTTGGGTGTCTCCGTCTCTCTGGCTGTCGCTGTCATTATGACAAATCTCATGTCACTTCAAATTTTAATTAATTCGTAGCGTGGAATTCCAAGCACGCACAGAAATCCGCTAGGAAAAAAGCATTATATATACAAACACTATAAAACAAAAAACAAACAACCCCAACCAAACATTTGTATGTGTATATGTATATATTTATATCTACTATAGCTAGCAAGGATAAAAACTATGAGACCATCATCAAGGATCATGCTCTTACCTTCAATGCTTTTCTCCAAATAAATCTTCTCGGAATGAGCCAATTTCGTGTCTGTCATATCATCGCCCATCATGTGATGTTTCAGCTGCTGATGGTGATGCAGCCCCCCACCGCCATTATTGCCACCCACGCCGTTCTCCATAATTTTAATTGCCGCATATTTATCCCCGTTTGTCACTTGATGTTGACTTAAAGCCGAACCACCGCCGCCGACGACATAGCCCTCACCCTTTTTCTGGTGAATCAAGTGGCCATCGCCTCCGTGCAAATGGTGATGGTGGAGATGATGCTGACCCACTGATGTCTCGCTACCTGCTGCAGTGGACGTTGTTGTTGTCGTCATGCCAAGGGCACCACCGCCATGGCTGTGGAAGTGCTGTTGTTGTAAATTTATCGCCTTGAAACGCTTGTAGATGCAACACGTGACCATGGCCAGGAACACGGAAGCGGACAGTAGCCCAAGTGCCATTAAGCAAATCACGATGATTAAATTGCTCTGCAAGAGCAAATCCTTTGGCGATTGTTTCTGCACGAGCAGACTCATCTGAACTGCGTCCTTTCCGCCAGCATTTTCAGCCAGGCAGGTATAAATACCTTCATCACTCTTTTCGGCGCCGAGGATGGTGAGACGTGAAATGAAGATATCGCGTCCGAATTCCTTGCCAGAATTCTGCTCCTCACGGAGCAATTGAATGTGCACCCGACCAGCATTGTTTGTTCCACTACCACTACCACCACCACCACCACCAGCACTGCTAGTGCCACTGAGCAAGTGGGGTTGTTTGTTGTAGTCCCAGGCGATAACGGTGTTCGGTGAAGCGTGCACTCGACAAATCAGTGTCACATTCTCTTTGGAAGTATTAATTGAGGCACCTCGCGAGGGATAGATTATTTTGGGCTTGCAGGCAAATGCCTCCGGCTGGTCTTCTATCCACAGCATCCCACGCAGGTGGCTGGGATAGTAGCAAGATGTCGGCGGGGTGTAGAGGTTCCGTCGAAAGGCAAAGTCGCGGAATATCTGCAGTTCGCAGGTGCAGTTCCAGGGATTTAGTTCCAGCGAGAGACTAGTGAGTCGCTGAAGTTTCTCAAAAGATTCTTTTCTCAGGACATTCAAGCGATTTCCGCTCAAATAGATCTGCGACAGCAGCGGCACATTCACGAACACCTCCGTCCCCACCTGGGTTATTCTGTTGTCTTTCAATTCGACCTTATGCAGATACTTGAGGTTCTGGAAGATGCCGTCATCCAGCACTTCTAGCAGGTTGCCATTGAGAACAAGAGCACGCACCTTTACCAAACTGCCGAAGATGTTTGCCTGCAGTCGTCTCAGCAAATTATTGGACAAATCAAGCTCGATTAGAATCTCGAGGGACTTCAGGGCCAGCGGGTCCAGATTCTCCAGGGAGCAATTTCTCACAAAAAGCTTGTGTAGATTCTGCAAGTCAGCTATTTGAAAGGCATTCTCCTCCAGATAGGAGATTTTATTCAGGGACAAATCAAGGACCTGCAGCTCAGAGCTAAGATTCTCCGGGACGCTGGATATGCTTAGGTTCTTGCAATCGGCCGTTTTCTTGCCGGAATTCCATTTACATTTGCAATCGCCACAGTTCATGAGCCAATCGCCACTCACGTAGGCCATTTTGGTTGTTAGAATCATAAGGATGTGGAATGTTGCTATCGGAACGAATAGTTCCCCCGAGACACGCATCTTTGTGTTCATTCTCTAGACGTGATGTTGGCTTAGCCGCAATTTTCTGATGGTTTCATTTTTTTTTTGTTTCTTTTTCTTTTTGATGTTTTTCGTTTTTCTCCTTTCACTCGCTCACACTATAGGTGATTTGGTTTGATGGTTGCCGTCATATTCCTTGCGGAGCCTTCGGATAAAAGTTTTCCTTCCGGAATATTTAACCCTTCCGCTTCCTTTGTATTTCGTTTTTCCAATGTCCTTCCGGCTTTGGATTTTTCCTTGTTCTTGCTTATGTGATGACGATGATCGTATTCATTATGGTTGGTTTGTTGTTGTTGGGTTTTTAGCTATATTTGATGTCTCTATCATTCAGTTTTATGGCTTTCCTCTGGAATTTTTGCCCCGCTTTGTTTTTATTTTCGTTTGTTTTTATTCTGAAAATTAAATAAAAAAATAATATATCAGACACAAAAAAAAACACATAGTACATATTATAGGAACTCCCTCAAAAGGATGGGGATTAAAAGAAGAACTAAATTTGACAGACAGATGGGTTCTAAGAAAATCCTTATAATTCGGGGAGGTATAAGTACAAAAAAAAAAAAACCTAAGCCAACGTAAAATATTAAAAGAGGAAGTATCCAGGTCAGGCATAATTGATTCCATCTTTCCAGAGAAAATTCCAAAAAAAAAAAATGATTTAAAATTTCATAAGATTTTTTTTTTTGATTAAGTTGATTTAAAATACCCTGATGGCAAGGTGTTTAATGGACTTTCGCACTGCCATAATTTTTGTCACAAAATGAAAGGAATGATTTTATTAATGCTATAAATTTAAATAAAGTTAAAAAATGGCGCGTTCTGCCAGTAACAGCGATCTACAAGAAAATAATGGACAAGTTTATGTGATGTATCTTTCCTAAGACTTAAGGTCTAAGTGAATTTACAGGTCCAATTCCAGGGTCTTTCTAACAGCACAGTCAAACTAGGATCTATAAGATCACAAAAAATAATATTGAACTGAATTTTTTACTTAATTGTTCCCCACGCCCCCTTCCATTGTAGACCTTCTATAAAAACGGATGAATTTCGATGCCTATCGGTTTGAGTGAAAAAATGTTCAGCTCAAAATCCTAAACTTTCCGACGTAATAGCGGTGTTCTAGCGTTCTAGATGTAATAAAAGAGGGCGTTGGAGATTCCGAGAATCTGTTCTTTTTGAGAAAAAGCCTTTTTTTAAATTTCAAGCTTTTGAAATTTAAAAAAGACGCGTGTTTATACTACCCCCAATTAATTTTGACGTCTCAGTATTTTAACTCGCTCATTCTCATTTTTTTTTTTTAATAAAATACTGAAAAGTCAAAGTGAGCCGGTGAAATGAGTCCAAAATCAACACCGTCTTTACTTTTTCCCTCCGACTAATAGTAAGAGAAATCGATTTAAATTAGGGTTAAGTTCTTGTAGGGTAATTTGGCAAGTTAAGTTTGATACTTTAGACTTTGTTGAACAACATAAAGCGTATATCAAAGCTTTATTTATTCACATAGCTAAAGACAAGCTCAAACATACAATAAATGCTTAGGTCTTTAATACGAAATTAAAATTAAATAATTGAATACAAATTTGATTTGAACTTAGTTGAATAATTTACTGATTGATCAAATAAGTAATTACATCTATTATTAAGAAGATTAAATAATTTTAATATTTAATTTAAAGGCGGAGAATATCGTTCATAATTAGTACGACAGTTTGAGATATATATGCAGTTGGGTATATTTCTCACGTTTCTTTTAGGAATATTCAAATTTTTTCGGGACAAAAGGTAAAAAGATTCAATATTTCCATTAATTATTTTAACAATAAAAACGAAACTTAAATAAGAGCGTCTGTTCTCAAGACTAGGTAAGTCAATGAGTTTTAGTCTATTGATGTATGTGGAAAGCTCGTAGGGATTATGCCAGCTTAAGCCTCTTAAGGCAAACCGCAAAAATCTTTTTTGGACACTTTCTTATCTTGCTATATGGCACTCATAATAAGGTGACCAAACCTGGCAAGCATATTCAAGAATAGGTGGAACAAATGTTATAAAAAGCTGTTTTGTAACATAGGGGTTTGAAAATTGTCGTGACTCTCTCTTGATCCATCCAAGAAGTGAATTAGCTCTATTTGATATTGAGTTGATGTGTTGAACGAATTCAAGCTTACGATCAAATAAGATGCTAAGGATAGATACGTTTTCCACACATGGCAAGGAAACTCCATTTAAAAAAAAAAAATAATTAAAAGGAGTCACTGACAGTTTTCTTGTTAAGCTCATAAAACTACATTTACTGATATTAAGAGACAAACAGTTACGTACACACCAGTCAAAAAATTAATTAAGGTCACATTGTAACATTTCACAATCACGAATACTGGAAATAGTTTTAAAAATTGTAACATCGTCCGCATAAATGAGATAGTTAGAATGCTTTAACCCAGATGGTAGGTCATTAAATATTAAAATAAATAAAAGAGGACCTAAGTGGCTGCCCTGTGGTATTCCAGAATTTACAGTAAAGTAATTTGATGGACAACCGTTAAACAACACTAAGTAAGATCTGTTTAATAAATAAGATTGAAGCCACAAAATAAAATGTTCGTTTAAACCCAGATTACTCTTTTTTTTTAGCAAGATATTATGCGAGAGTTTATCAAATGCCTTACTAAAATCTGTAAAGATGCAGTCTATTTCTTTCCTTTTCTTAAATGCTTCTATGCATCAAACTTCAGTTAACTCCATTAGAAAGGTCATAGTAGAGCGACCTTTCGTAAAACCATGTTGATTCGGGACAGTGACTGATTTAACATAGAAACAGAGAGGTTCAGAAATAATAAGCTTCGGAATAGCGGATAATCTAGCTATTGGCTTATAGTTTTGAATTTCACCTTTTCTACCCTTTTTATGTACAGGGATTATAAGACTTTTTCCAAACGCAATTAAATTGACAAGAAAACAAAGACCATTAAAAGAGAGTGGACAGTGGCAGAAGCAGACTATTTGCACAGTTTTTTTATTTTTTTAATCATAGAAGGTATACCATCTGGCCCTGGTATACAATTCTCGTCAAGATCAGGTATAAACTTAGCAATGTTGTCAGGGTTAACATTAAAGTTTATATCAGTCAAGTAAGAAAAAGGTTTCAAAAAGTCCAAAATTTGATTATTTTCGTCAAATAAAGAGTCCGCCAAATAACTTTTTTTTTTTGAAAATGGCACGTAGCGCCGTCCTCTTGAAACCAAATGTTGCCAATATCCTCCTCTTCAATTTTTGTGAACAAAAATTCGTTCAACATGGCCCGATAACGATCGCCATTGACTGTAACGGCCACTCCTTGCTCATTTTCGAAAAATGGCCTAATTATGCCTCTGGACCGAAATCCGCACCAAACAGTGACTCGTTTTGGGTTTATCGGCTTTTCAATGTATGCGTGCGGGTTTTCTGTGCCCCAAATGCGACAATTTTGCTTGTTTACTACCCGCCAAGATCAAAATGAGCTTCATCTGAAAAGATGATTTTTTGGCAAAATCGGCATCTTCTCTGAGTCGATCGCAGGCCGACTTAGCGAAGCGTATACACAACCATATTCGTTCAGCGGAAGGATAAAACTAATTATCTGTCAAATCAGACATAAGCTAAGTGTTACCATTCACGAAATAAAGCACTAGTTGAAAAAAAACGTTAGATGGCGGACCCTTTATATCACAGTTCGAAGTATCACAACGTAAATTATCACAGATGTTAGTATCACAGTTGAAGACACTTTGAAAAAAGCCTGAAAAAAGTTGTGTAATGACACGAGGATCATGACTAAATATTTCATTTGATTCAAGAACAGACGGATATATGCAAGATTTCCTTTTACTATTTATAAATTTCCAAAAGCATTTCGGATTCATTTTTAAATCTCTTTGTATACCTTCTGCAGATAGTTCACATATTTTAAACTAGAAAAATTTTTAAAGTCAGCTTCACTTCGAGAACATATTTCTAAGATTTTTAAGACTTTTAATTTCACTATAGTACCAATCTGGAACTGATGATCTTGGTTTTAAAGAAACAAGAGGTACAGATTTAAGGAAACAATCAAATAAAACATTATAAAACTCGAAGACTAAAGTGTTAACATTTAAACAATAATTATTGAGATATAACCAGTCAACTTGTGATAACAGGTTATTTAATTTGTTAAAACCTGTCTTTTTAAAATTAAAAGTGTAAAAGTTTTCAACTGGATTGTAAGGAAAATCTGAATTTAAAAAAAGTGAAAAAGTTAAAGATGGATGATGGCTGTCCTCAGTTACTAAGGGATCAGTCGATTTTTCCACAATAATATCTTCATCACAGGTTGCGAAAATTAAATCCAGGGTCCTTCCATTGTCATAAGCAATGTCGTTAAATTGGCGTAGTCCAAGTGAGGTTAAATCTTCAATTAGCTAAAGCTACTCATTAAGCCAACATTGCTAATGTGTATTCTTAGCTTGCATTGTCCAGTATGGAGGCCAGTTATTATTCCTATACTCTGTCCAGCAAAAATTGGCAGTGTAGGCAAGATAGGACGTTTGCCTCTCATTCTGGCTACAATGGATTGCATAAATCTGTTACTCATTAAAGCTTTCACAGGGTTGTCGTAGTGTACACGATAACACTAATCATTTAAAGCTTTTCCTTAAAGCTCAAAAATCAAAAGCACGTTAACAGAAATTCAAGGAAAAAAAACTGAACGAATTACCAAATGCACACGGGTAACTCTGAATGTACATCAAGCAGCAGCCAATCGCCATTGACCACAGCAATTCAGTGCACGCACACTCAGATGTGCCTTCAATAGGACGTTGGGTCTGTGTCAGATGCTACTGGAAATTCACGGGCGGGCAAACAATTTTTATGGAGGAGTTATATTAATTTAGTATGGTGCAAAAATATGGCACCCTCCTGATTTTGAAAAAGCTTCATAAGACGTGTACTGCCTATTTTTGTTAGACAGAGTATAGGTTATATCTGCTCAGTAAAGGATTGATAACGTTTTTGGTTTGGATTCCAAATAGCTTTTAACGTTTCGTCCCGGTTTTGGTTCAGGGAGGCATCATATAGCTAAATTCCCACTCACTCCCCTCCCTATCCATCCCCAAAACCTACCTTAAATCTTGAGGAGGGCAATGGATTTGAATGGCTTGCCGTTTCATCACCCCTTCTAATCTAACCTAACCTATAGTTCCCAAGTAAAGTTAGTAGTTTGGCTTGTTTCAGTGTAGGTACTTCTTTTTAGATCTTTTGGCCTCCTCTTCTGATTGGATCTTATTTTTGATCACATTCTCTGCTATTCCCCAATAAGTTTTGGGCCCCGTTACAGTATGCGTTGCTCCTTATAATGGCTAGTGAGTCAGCCTCAACATTACCATGGATACCGGATTGGGCCTGTACTGTACTCAATAAAAATTTACATTATTATTCTTGCCAAGTGCATTTAACCTCCCCTTATAAGCTTTAAATGGAGCTTTGGTTATCTGACATAATGGCAATGTATTGTTTCCTGTAATTTCTTTCAAGGTTTCGTTCTGCACATTTTCCTATGGCGTTTAATTCCCCCTGAAATATACAATTGGACTGTTGTCACATGCCCATCGGTACAAAGCGTTTGGTTAATGGCCCAAAGATTACTGCACCAGTACCTTCAGAAGTTCACGATTCATCAGTGTACCATTTGATGGCTTGCTTTGAGAGTGTAGTTCCTTTAATTTACACACCAACTCATTCTTGCTACTTATCTCCAGGTATTTGTTTGTCTATCTGCACTGGTCTATGTACTAAGTTTATGTCAGACGTCTGGGTTCAATTCCTATGCTCGTCGACCTAAAAGCAAAAATGTTTTTTTTACGACTACGGCCTCTTTTGACGAAGTGACAAATCCTCCAAGAATAAACGACTCTCACCGTGGCCATTAAAATTTGCCAGAAAATTTAAGGTCCCCTCCATTCCTGCTTATAACAGCCACACAACAATGGTTAAGAGTTTTGAGCCACTAGGAACTGTCACGCCACCAAAAAACCCAGTATAGCTTTTTTAAACCGATACAAGAGTGGCAGTGAATTGATCCAAAGGTTCTTAGCCAAACGAACCATTATGTGTAGTCCTATATGGATAGCCCTAAGTAAAAGCATATTATATACGACATTATGACCTAAGAACTAACCTAAATCGATTTTCGATCTTAAAAACGAATTACTTTTGAGAGGATTAACTTATTCGCGTTTATGGTTTTCTCTTATCCGGCCTTGGATACTTAGAAGAAGACGGTACAGAATTCGTGTTGCCTTGTAATGGCGTGATGTAGAAGTTTTAATGAACAAACTGAAAGAGTAGTGTGAAGGTGTGGAAGAGCGAGCGGGGTCGTAGGGTTGTAAGGTATGTTATGTAGTATTTTCACCATTAAAAGAACGGAAATGGTTTTCTATTGTTTTCGAAGGATAAAAATACAATGGGTTTTGCTCTGAGGACAGATGAGCGACCAGAGTGCCATACAACTGTACATTTAAAGGTTCACAATGTATTGAAACCACTTTGCTGTTATCCACCCATCTATTTTTTGTATGTAGTAGAGGTAGAGGACAAGGACAATGATGAGGACGACGATAATGACGACAACGACAACGAAAACGACGACGACGGACGGCAATGAAAATGAAGTCCGTTGGCGATAGATGGGGTAGGGTATATGTGAATTCGTGTTTACGATCATGACCATTAGAACAATTGTGTGTTGTAATAGTTTTTTTTTTATTATTTTCCTCTCTAAAGGAGCTTTAGCTAGGTGAGGGCAGTTTTGGGTTGCACATAGCTTGTGTTATATCTACATTTTATTTTCCACTCTGTGTGATGTCCTACTTTTTCTATCAATTTTTTGAAAAAAAAACACAAGTTTTTATAATAGATATAAACTTCTCACACATAGCAGTTTGTCGGAAATGTGTAGTTAATTATTTTTTGAAGCTTAATTTTATACACATGTATAAGTTGTTGGATATTTAATTTGATTTTCAATTTCCAGTTAGTATAAATATGTACATACATACGTACTACATTTATAATTGATTTTAAATTTTGTATCGCATTCGTCAGATGCAGGTTCAACTCTAAAGGATAGATTTTTTTAGGAAATTGAATTAATTTCGAAACTAGGAGATGAATCTTCAATGTTTAACCAAGGATATGCGAGTATGTATATATTTATATATTTTTCCTATAATACGCTTTTGTATTTTATCGCTTTTAATGTGTAAAGGTTTCCAACGGAAACATTGGCTCTAGATTGATAGTTTAATTATAAATGTAGAAACTGTTTTGAATGGCTTTGTATCGTAAGAGTTGGTATGGACTTCTGAGAATATCTTAATATGACAGATTAAGAATATGGATAAAGCTATGTAAATATAAATAAATTGACTTTTATTGTGCACACATTTTTATTTAATAAAGTGCACAGTTGCTGGTTTGAACGTTAGATTCATCTTTCAAGTTCAATCGGCGATAATTCTTTTATAAACCAAAGAAAATTTCGTAAAAGGGGTTTCTTTATCCCCCTGTTAAGTTGAGAGGGTACATTTTCAACAAAAACAAATGCTTAGAGTGAAATCTATTGATATTGTTAGCGTGAATGTCTATCGGGGCTAGTGATAAACATTAAGCTCAGCTATTGTTGTTTTAAGGTATTGAACAAATCTCCAAGACCATTTGGATTAGGAACAAAAATTTATAATATTTTAAGTTCGAGTTATGTACATATTTTAACTAAAAGTTTTTTTTAAATGAAAAAATTTCAAATTGCAGATTTTGAAAAATCGTGGGCAACATACCTCCAGTGACCTAATTTATCAATGAAGTTTGCTATTTTTATACGGTGGCGTTAGGCAATAACGCCCAAATCGATTTGTAAATATCGCCCAAAAAAATTCTGAATAATTGTTGTTGTTTTTTTCTCTCGATTTTGGCGTTATTTCCATTTTTAAATTTTTTCTTAAAGGAAAAAACGCCAAAAATAAAAATTTTAAATTTTAAATAGGAAATAACACCCAAAATTGGAAATATCGCCAAAAAAAAATCTCGAAAAAGGAAATAACTCCCGAATGCTAGGAGAAAAACTCCCAAATCAAAATCTTGCCAATACTTGTAGTGAAACAACTCCGTTTTAAATCAAATCAATATTATTTCACTTTAATAAAATGTCCCTGCTTGGGAATACTGTTGGATTTGGGGTAGTTGCGAGGATGGGTGTATGCAAAATTTCTTTAAATCCAAATTCCTTAAATGCGAAAGAGACTCATGCATACACCCCGCCTTGCAGCGATATCCGAATAGTGTGCCTTAGCAGGGCAGTTGCAGGGGGGGGCAGGATACCCCCCATACATAGCTCACTCTTTATGCGCCGCACGTTTCATTAAAATTTCACTTTGGAAATATCGCCAAAAATTGAGGAAAGAACTTCGGGTGATATTTCCAAATCGATTTGGGCGTTATTGCCTAAAGGTTTTTTATACAATAACCCAACATTCAGCATCTGGCAACCCTATAACTTTGAAATCTGTAGTTATACAAGGTGTTTTGAATATGATGTGACAAAAGGCTCACCTTGACACCAAATTAGGACTTACACAATTTCTTGTGTCACTTTTCTTGAAAACAGTTTAACCGATTTTAAAGAAATCTTTCATGCAAAAGCTTCTAGAAGGCATATTTAGGACTGAGAACTAAAATTTTGTAAAAACTACACTTTTTTTTATAAAAATAGTTCCAAGTAGATATTTATTAAACGATTTTTTAACCTAACTATAACGTTTAACTGTTTAAAAACATTATTATCTTATTTTGCTCAAAAACGACTCCAAAACATTTTCAGTGTTTATTAGTATACGTTCTGCTTTTTAAGATGATCGCATTATCCACTTAACTACTTCAAATACGATTTTTGTATACAAAAGCTTCTTAAAAGTTTAAGTTTTTAAAAATAAATGATTTTTTGATTTCAAAAAAATTAAATTCAAAATTATTTTTTGAAAATTCGATATTTCAAAAATGGGTGGAGGTTGTTTTAAAAAATTCAATCTAACTTCAAATTTGAAATTTTTTGAAAAACTAGAAGACATCAGCATCTGCTTTTCTACAAAAAAAAAATGATAAAATACAGAGTTTTATAAATACAAAAATATTTGTGAAGTTACTTTTTGTTCCATTTTAAAAAAAAATCAACAGGTTTAGAGTAATTTATTATCTTGAAATGAAATAATAAAAAATTGTGACTTTGCAACAAAACAGCGCCAGCGTGAACAGAAAAAAAATAAAATTAATCACGTTCACTTTCACAGCTCCAAATTTTAAGGGTACAAAGTTTTGTTGAAATTTTTCCAGATATCATATAGGTACAATATCACTACTGAATTTAAACCGATGTTAAACGGCGTGAATATTATGGCCATAAGGTTTGTTGTGTTCTTTGTTTCCAGCTTAAATCAATTAAAGTTATTTATTTGAAATTCAAGAATTAATATTGAAACATTCAAAAGTGTCTTTACAGTCATTTAAAACAGAAAAAAACGTACAACACAGTCGTGCATTTTATCTATATTTACAATAATAATTTTTCAATTTAATTTCCCATATATATTACTTTTTTTTATTCAAATTACTTTACAAAGCAACACAAAACAAAAATAACCAACATCAGTGTGGTTCGGTGTGGTGGGTGCGTTGCTTGTTTAAGGTTTTGCAAGGGTTTTCTCCTTCATTTGACTAATTAACAAATTTATCGAAGCACGTATAACTCCAAGATAAAACATCTAACTTTTATAAAGCAAAACGCAATTAATACTGCACGCGACACCAACACTAAACTAACCTGTCACGAGAAATTAATTAGAGGCAATTTAATTTCTGACTGTGAGCCGCTTTTCGTCATGCCATTTTGGCTCTGGGGGCTGGGGCCTCTGGCGCTCTCTTATCCTTTGGTTGTAAAAACGAGGTAATTAAAGCGATATGTTAATTTCTTCTTTTTTTTTCCTCTTTCGTACATTTTGCTATAAGCACATTTCAGTTGTTGTTTTTTTTTTTTTGTTATCAAAATTCTTATGGATTATATTTTATCGAATTTATTGTCATGTTGGTGGCTGCAAAGTTTTTTCTGTTTCTGGGTGTAAATTATTCAAAGAGAACATATACATATATTCACTGTCTAGATTTAATACATACATAAATGTACATACAGGGTGATTTTTTCTACTTAACATTTAGTATCTTAGTAGGTAATACTTACTGTATGTCTGCTTCTACATCTACATATGTTTTTTTTTTTTTCTCATATTTTTTGTTTAAACAAATTATGAACATAATTCCCCGACATTTTTGAAACCGAATCAATTTGAAACAAAAATGATTATTTTCCAGCATACAAAAAATCTCAATTGTTATGGTATTAGGTATGTTAAATATTGAACATCTGAAAAATCCTGTTTTTCTACAAAAAAAAAAAAAATGATTCCAAGAAAAAAATTGTAACTATTTGTGTCAAAATCACCCTTTACACAAAATAAATGTATGTACCTCACCTACGCAAACAAAATAAGAAATGGAATAAATTTTCCACTAAATTAGATTGCAAATTATGTGCTATGCTATAAGGGAGGAATTTATTAATATTCTCAAAATGAAGACGATTAATTGTGATTGCTAAGGAAAGAGATTTACTTCTACCCGCAGGCTACAGCAAGAGTGTTCTTGTTGGTTTTTCTGATAAAATATTATAATTTTGAAGAGTTTTGGCTATACATAGAGGTTCTCTGTTGTGTTACTGTTACTTATTCTTGCTTTAAAAAGGTATGAATGTACCTAGATCTAAGTGAATTATTTTGGTTAGTATAAAGGGTGTTTTTTTCAGACGTGTGGTTTTCAATCTGGCAATCCTTTTTTCGGAGTTGGTCTTTTTGACCGTTGTCACTTGATTTATGCTAAGTTTAGTTTGCCATTTTATAATGAATATACTTACACCTGAACAACGTTTGCAAATCCTGCCCAATCGGGCCCAAAATGAGATATGGCCACCGATCCTGATTTTCACAAGAAAATTTTGTTCAGCGATGAAGCTCATTTTTTGGTTGAATGGGTACGTTAATAAGCAAAATTGTCGTATTTGGAGATAATATTCCACAAGCCTTTAATAAGACGCCGTTACATCGTAGAAAAATCACTGTTTGGTGTGGTCTATGTGCAGAGGGAATCATTGGTCCATATTTCTTCAAAAATGAAGCCGGTCACAATGTTACAGTCAATATGGGGAACGCTATAGAGCCATATGATTAATGCCTGAATTGGAAGATGTTGATGTGGACGACCTTTGGTTCCAACAAGACGGCGGTAAATGCCATACAGCAAACGAAACAATCAATTTATTGAAGGAAACTTTTGGTGAGCGCATTATCTCACGTCGTGGGCCTGTGGCGTGGCCTCCAAGGTCGTGCGATTTAACACCGCTGGACAATTTTTTTTGGGGTTATGTGAAGTCACTTGTCTACGCAGATAAGCATGAGACGATCAAAGCCTTGAAAGAGATTATTCGGCGCGTTATTGTTGACTTCTGGACCCTATTGATGCAAAAAGTGGTGGAAAATTGGGCCTCTCGTCTGGAATTTATTCCAGCCAGCCGCGGCAACCACTTGTCCGAAATAATTTTTAAAACATAATGGCAAATCCTTATCTTTATAATAAATCTAAATCCTTGGCCATAACATTAAACTATATCCGTTTTATTTCTTCTTGAAAACCACACTTCTTAAAAAAAACACCCTTTATAAATGAACCTTCCTGCATACGAAAGTGATTAATTATTATGTACATTAATATTCATAAAAATATGTTTTAATTATTTTTTATCATATCATAAGTTAATTGAAGAAATTTATTGAAAACAAACCGAAATTGTTTTATAATTTCTTCTATCGAGAGAAAGGTGAACTTATAGTAAAAACACAAGGGGACAGGGAGGGCGCTTGCCCCCTAATCAAGCTTACTTTCCTACATTTTCTGTTGAGTAATTACAAAATTTTTCAATTTATTTTAATTATGTGTACAGAAAGAAGAAGATAAACGAAAACAATAGGAAATGTGTTGTTTTTGTAGAGAACAAAGTTAAAAAAAAAAGAAAAGATTCTTATTTATATTCACAAAAGCAACAGTTGTTACAAATTTGTGAGTTTAAGCCCCAACCCTTTCTTCCTCCGTGAAGAAATTCCTGCATACGCCCTTGTTTTATACGTTTGTAAGCTTTAAAGTTCCATCCCAGTAGTTCAATATAATATCTAAATTCTTAAGGTATGAATACCTGATATAGTTAGTCAGATTCCTTTGAGTATTTAATATTTAATTCTGACATTTTCTTGTATAAAGGGTCTTCCAATAGGGACTTCCGACAGTTGATAGCGGCCATATCGTTGAATCTACATCTGTCAAATTGGCTGTAATTTATTAAGAGTGTTGTGCCAAATAACCATGGACGGATATAGCGTCAAACAACACGTGCAAATTATAAAATTGTTTTATCAATATGGGTGTTCTGTTCGAGGTTCGACCCTGTTAGACTTTTTCTTGTGGGGCTTTCTGAAGTCGCATCAGATCCACGCAAATAAGCCACAAACAGAAGCGGACCTCAAAGCCAACATAACCCATGCTATTGGTCAAATTCAGACTGATTTATGCGCCAGAGTCCTGGAAAATTGGACATTTTGGATGCGCGCTACCCAGAGAAGCCACGGCGGACATTTGAACGATGTTATATTCCATACATGGTGGAATCAATTCGCTTGTGCATTTTTATGAATTTAAATAAACAAACAGACAAACAAAAGAACGTATTTATTGGGTTGCCTTTATCCGTCCGATTTATCCAATTCAATTCATCGGATTCTGCAACGCATTCTACGGATTTTATGGGTCACGGGCTTAATCCTTCTTGGAGCAAGTAAATAATTTCTAATTGAAAAATGCTTAGAATGGGATAGAGTAGGGGAGTCCTCTATTTTGTTTTTGTTAAGAATCAACCTTATCTACAGGCATTTATATTTTTTTTTTTTAAATTAAATTGAATTTCGATGTTTTTTTAAGAGGTATAAAACTTTGAAATGGAATAAAACAAAGATGATTTTTTTAAATTGATATGAATTTTACTTTATTCGAAAGATAATCTTCTGGCATTATAATTTAAGTATGATTTTTTTTCCATGTGACCGCCACGGCTGGATTGGACGTAGTCTAATCTGGAGGTCCAATTTTCGATGACTTTTTCCAACATTTGTGTCCGTATATCGGCAATGACGCGGCGAATGTTGTCCTCCAAGTGGTCAATCGTTTTGGGATTATCGGCATAGACTAGTGACTTCGCATATCCCCACAAAAGATTGTCAAGCGGTATTACATCGCAAGATCTTGGAGGCCAATTCACAGGTCCGTAACGTGAAATTATGTGGTTACCAAACATTTCCTTCAATAAATCGATTGTGGCACGAGCTGTGTGACAATATGTTGCGCCGTCTTGTTGAAACCACAGCTCCTGCACATCATAGTTGTTCAATTGATGAACGAAAAAGTGAGTAATCATGGCTCTATAGCGGTCAACATTGACTGTAACGTTCTGGCAAGCATCGTTTTTAAAGCAGTTTCACGGACCAATTATTCCACCAAACCATAAAGCACACCAAAAAGTCAGTTTTTGTGGATGAAAAGGTGTCTCAACATACACTTGAGGATTATCATCACTCCAAATACGGTAGATTTGTTTATTGACGTATCCATTGAACCAAAAGTGAGCTTTATCGCTAAATCAAATTCGCTTATGAAAATTGGGATCAACGGCAATCATGTTTTGGGCCCATTTGGGCACAATTTATAAGCGTTGTTCAGGCGTCTGTCTATTCATGTTGAAATGCCAAACCAAACTAAAAATAAATCACTTGACAGCTGACAAAATGGCCGCCAGTTAAAATAGTGTTGCCAACTTAAAGTTATATGCCTCTAAAAAAACACCCTTTACAAATATTTACACCAATCAAAATTCTTTATAATCTTAAATAAAATCATATATACACAATCAAGCTTAGAGAAACTCTTAATCTGTTTGACTCATCTCTACGACGATTACTTAACTAGAGTAATAATTAGGAGCATATCTTTATAATTACTGCAGAAGCATTTTTTTTTTAATTATTTTGATTACGAGTCCTTTAAATGCAAAAAGTTCGTTTTGATAAAATTAAAATAAAAACAAAAATAACCACGACTTTAATGAAACTATCATCATGCATGCAAGTCATTAGCTCTTTTTTTATTATTTAAATTAATGTCTCCTAGATGCAGGTTGGCGTTATCTTTTGTTCGCTTGTTAACATTCTCTAAAGATCAGCTATTGGTTTCGTGTTTAAAAAAAAAAAAACTGTTTCGCAAATCAAATCTTACATTGCAATGTGGCCAATCGTCGAGTCATTCTTTGTATTCATGCGTCCCTGCCCTAAGTGTATGTCAACGTACCAGCATAATTTGTTACAAAGATTTTTTTCAAACTTAGTGTAAAAATGTTTGCATATGATTTTATAGAACCAATTTTAGTTTTTTTTTATGTCCGGCTAGAACATGGAACTTCTATTTTTCTGTTTTTTTTTTTTTAGTATTTGAAAATGGCTCTAAGAATATTTTTAATAAACTTAGTATATTAAAGTGTACTTTTCAAGTCTGAAATCATATGAGCTTGAGGGTTAAACTCGAGTTAACTCCTGAAACACGTTTTTCTACTTACTTATGTACTTAAGGGGCACCCGACCCGTGAAGGGTCGCAGCCTGGGACACAGCAGATTTCCATCCTCCACGCACGCTGCTTCCGGTCATCCAGACCAAGCGCTCTATCATCCACGATAACTTGGTCTTTAAACCGTAGGATCGGTCTTCCTTGGCACCTCGAACCTGGGAGCTGGGATTTTAAGAATCTCTTGGCTGGAGCATTATGGTCTATTCGCTCGATGTGTCCAAGCCAATGCGTGTTTTAGCCTTTTGGACAACATCCACATCTCATACAGTTCGCGGTTGAATCTTCTCCTCCATTGGCCCACCTCGCACACAGGATCAAATATCCATCGCAGAATTTTCCTTTTGAAAGAACTCGGCGCTGTAAGGCAGGACTGCCAATATAAGTGTTCTGTATAGCGTGCATTTTGTCTTACGCGTGAGGAGCTTTGAAGCCAATTGTTTCGCTAAACCGAAGTATCACCGGATTTCTAGGGTAATTTTTCTTTGAATCTCCACTAAGGTGTCATTTGTGAAGTTAACTCCAGGGTAGATGAACCCTTAGCTACCTACCTCGAACTTCGAACGTGATTTTTAGTCAAATTCATTCTTCAAATTTGTTGAGTTATCTCTGGTTTCGACATAAAGGGACAGTTTTTCAAACGTATGGTTCAAATATTGATCGATGATTCAGCAATTTTAGCTTTCAGATTTCAGTTATTTGAATAAAGTTCAGCGATATTTCAAGCATACAATTGGCTTTTATCACAAACTTGAACCTTGAACCGTGCGTCGGCGTCGGTCGCGTCGTAAAACTACTTAAAATTGCGAGTTAAAATTTGCTGAACCATTGATCAATATTTGAACCACGTTTGTACAACTATAGCCCTAAGTTGAAGAAGCACTTAATAATTATTTATTTATAAGCAGGGTTAGCCAATTCAGATTTAAATCTATATTTACTGGAAAACCTCGCTTAAGTGTCTCAAACTCTGTGTCAGATCTTTGGCTAAAAACTATTTTTGAAAGTTTTTTGCAAAAATATTTATATTTTTGTATTCCCTTTTTCTTTATTACTGACTCAACTGATTTTGTTCCAATATTGGTAAACAGGTTTAAAGTGTAGCCCAAGGATAATCAAAAAGTTTTCAACATTTTAACTTATACTTTCAATTTATTATTTAACTTTACTTTAATCCTCCTTTAAAGCCTAGCTATATACGTAAGAGCAAGTACATGTGACCAAGTTATGGTTTTAGTTGCTTATCTCACTTTTATTCATAATTTACATTACCATTTTTTTTTCACTATAAAAACTCTAACACCGAATGCAAACTAAAAAAAAAAAAGCTAGGAAAACTTTCTAAGGATACGTTCCTGTACACATACAAGGACACACTTGTGCAAACATATTTGCAAATTACATCGTTTGCATTTTGAAACGTTTTTGTTCTTGTTATCCTTGCATATCCAATTAGAAACAAATGTATAATCAGATTAAATTTCATATAATTTTATAAATGTGAACGAAAAAGGACATCAGTGAGTGAAATAAGGGATAGTGTAAATAATATTTAATTTATAAATAATCCGAAAGAACAAATAAGCCCGCACATGCATGAATAATTAAGATGGAATTGATTCGAAAAACAAACACTATGCTAGGATTGACTTGCATCCTTAATTAAATAGTTTCGAAAGCACACAAACACGGATACACACATACTCAAGAGATTACAGGGCGAGGAAAGAAGTCAAGCCACCAGTGCCACTTTTTGAATAGAGCAATAATCGGAAGAGTGTGAGGGACTTTCGGTAATAGTTTATTTAATTAGTTATTTAAATGTGTCAATTATATAATTAAATATAAAATATCTGTTAGTTGTTTGCTGTTTGCATTGAGAGATAATATCTAGTGCCAATAATCACTGTCATTTTGATGTCAATCAATGGCTGACACTAATGGCGGGTCAATAGAAATGACTATGAGATTTGTGAAATGACTTTTAACAGGTTACACATAATAAAGGTTGTATTTTTTAGACGTGTGGTTTTCAATCTGGCAATAATTTTTTCGGAGTTGGTCTTCTTGACAGCTGTTGCTTGATTTATACTCAATTTGGTTTGCCATTTTATAATTAATAGATTCACTCCTGAACAACGTTTGCAAATCGTGCAAATTTATTACCAAAATAATGGTTCGGTTTGCTTGACGCATCACTCGCTGCGTCCAATACTCGGTCGACATAATCGCAAAATCACATAAATTCGAGCAACCATGAATCGGTTTCGCACCACGTTTACTCTAGTGGATAATGCGCATCCTCAGAGACGCCGTACAGTACGCACTGAAGACGCTATTGCTCCTGTGGAGCAGAGTATCGAAGAAGACCCGAATGAGTCCATCCGCCATGCGCGCAACAATTGGAGCTGTCGAAAATTGGGCCTCTCGGCTGGAATTTATTCGAGCCAGCCGCGGCGGCCACTTGCCCGAAATCATTTTCAAAACATAATGGCAAACCCTTATCTTTATAATAAACCTAAATTCTTTGATGTAATATTAAATTATATGCATTTTATTTCTTCTTGAAAACTACACGTCTAAAAAATCACAATTTATTTACTTTTTCGAGAACTTATTGAGTTTTCCAGTATGCAGGTATCTCATTTTTTTTTTAAATTTAATTTTATGGGAAAATTTAACTTGAGCTATATAAAGGGTTTTCCAATAAGAGGTGTTATTTTGATATTCAAAGAAAAATGGCATTTTTTGAGATAAATGATCGGATGTTTATTTCATTATAAAGAGGAAGGTATGCCGTAATAATGGAACACAACATCAGCCAAATGGCCGCCACGACCACGCTTACAGGACCATATCCTTTTCATGAAATTTTCCATAACCAAATCGCAAAGTGGCTGCCCTATGTCCTCGATAGCCTCACAAATTCCATCTTTGAGGTCTTGAATCGACGCTGGGCTGTTGGCGTAGACCTTATCTTTCACGTGGCCCCAAAGGAAGAAGTCGCAAGGTGTTAAATCACAAGATCTCGGTGGCCAATTGTGATCACCTCTTCGAGAGATAACACGGTCCGGAAACTTTTCCCGTAAAAGATCGATGGTTTCATTGCTTGTGTGGCACGTAGCGCCGTCTTGTTGAACGTAAACGTTGTCCAGATCAATACCATCCAATTCCGGCCATAAAAAATCATTAATCATCTCTCGATAGCGCAATCCATTGACCGTTACTGTTGCTCCAGCCTCATTTTCGAAAAAGTAAGGTCCAATGACCCCGCCGGACCATAAACCGCACCAAACAGTCACGCGTTGAGGATGGAGAGGCTTTTCAACAATAACTCTTGGGTTTTCCAAGCCCCAGATGCGACAGTTTTGCCGAGGTGGAAATGGGCCTCATCAGTCAAGATGATTTTTCGATGAAATCCCGGATCATTTTCATGCATTTCAAGGACCCAATCAGCAAAGACACGACGTTGTTGATGATCAGCCGGCTTGAGTTCTTGTGTTAACTGAACTTTATAAGCCTTAAGACCCAAGTCTTTATGCAAAATACGGTGTAATGACGTTTGTGGAATGCCTTATTCCAAAGAACGACGAGGAATGGACAAACCTGGGTTTTCTTCAACACTTTGGGCTACAACAGCAATATTCTCAGTTGTTCTTGAGCGACGTGCACGGGTTTTATTCCTCACATCACTAACTTGTCCCAACAGCTCGAATTTGCCCACCAATTTCTGTATTGCGGTCCGACAAGGTGCTTCACGACGACCCAAAAATGTTTTAGTTTTACGAACCGTCTCTGCCAAATTTTCACCATGTTTATAGTGAATTTTAATAATTTCAGTGCGTTGTTTAAGCGTGTATCGTTCCATTTTTATTAATGGCGTATTTTCTACTTGTCAAATGTCAAAAAATGACAGCATCAAAAGTGACAGCTACCGAAATAGCGGGCTATTCAAAGTAACATTTCTTATTGGAAAACCCTTTACATACATACATATGTACCTAAAAAACTCTTCTGAATAATTCCTCAAAGTGTAAATAAAAGTTAAAAGGTAATTTAAAAATGTTTATCCCCCATCAGATACAGTTTTAAAATTATAATTACATGATCCGTCTTCAACCGCAGACGATTTATTAAAAATAAACCTCATTAGAAATAATTACTTGTACTCGATAAGCAAAAGAGTAGAGAAAAAAAAAAGATAGGAAAGAGGATGAATCCCTGTGCCTGTGTAAATTCACTCCACGTCTTCCCGGAAATGGAAATGAAAGGAAATAAAAAAAAAAAAATTAAAAAAAAAAAACAGTATTTAAATTTCATCATCAAACTCATGTTGACACTTTTCTCCGTTACATATAGGTACTTTAAATCTTTATTGCCAGCGTTCGATAAATAACGAGTTTTCATCGATTTGGTTTCAATTACTTTTACGTCGCGTTCCTCCACCATCATCGCCGCCGCACCGCCACAACGCTATCAAAAGCTATTGCTATGTCGATGTACGAGTATGCTTCTACTTGAATATTAAATGAAAAACCCTCTTCGCCAAAACGCTGATTCACAACTTCTTGGCAATCATTTAATGATGCATTTACCCTATACTTTCGAATATAATTATCGTCGCTCGTAATGGATCCATCATTATAAATGGCTCTTACAGGCATGGGCGTATAAACCTAAGGGCGCGAGTGATATGGGGTGGCTTTATAAAGCGTTATAATGTAACTTTCTCTTAGCAGGATCGATTCAAGTTAAATTGAGTCCGCTGAGGCAAAGTTTTCCAGAGAGGCATGGCGGTTTTTTTTTACAATGCTCCCCCGTTCAACTTACGAGTAACTTTCACGGCTCTTGCATCTTTTGCATGAATACGTTTAATGACGTTAGACTCGTTAACATAGTTTCGCTTTTGCCATGGTGCAGTGGTATTAGGTATTAAACTGCATTGAACACATCCTTTATGTGCATTACGAATGTCACAGAAAATGTCTTCTTTGACAATGAGACTATATTTTCACAAACCATAGAATAGTTTGAAGCTTAGAGTTTGACAACAAAAATATACTACTAAATGGATGTGGGTATTCTTATAAATAGATGGATGTTCAAATCTGAAACAGAAGCTGAATCTTCCAAAATATTTTTGCTTTAAATCTGGTTAGAAGGCCAGGTTGTAATCAAAACTAACACAACGATAATCGAGAAGTTCGAAAAAGTGGGTTTCGTCATGCCGTTCGTAGGTCTGTGCATCTGTGCGGCTGTGCGTCGGTGCGTCCACTGTAATTTGAGCTAAAGCCTAAACGTGTGGACCGATTTGCATGAAATTTAGTACAGAGCATTTTTATGTGGTTCCCTAGAGGAGAAATTCTAATTTTTGTTTTAGCTCATCTAGAACGGGTAGCTGCCATACAAATATTTTGGTTTCTTCAAATTTTCTCGAAAACGGCTCAAACGATTTTGATTAAACTTCGTACCTGTAATAACCAGATCGATTGTAAGAAAACTGCGTTTCAGGTTTTTCTCAAAAAATTCACATAACGGAACTAGGTATTCCACGTTTTTTTGATAAAATGGTCTTATTTTTGGGTTATTCGCGTATATCCTTGCCATGGTTACACCGATTTTATTATAATTTTGCAGTCTGATGCTTCCCAATAGTTTAAACAATAATGCATTTAAATTTTTTTCAAAATCATTTTTTTTTAAACAAAAAACAAATCAAACAAAAAATCAATTTTTTAGTACTTTTGACTCTTTTAATATTTTCTCGTTACATCATGCATCTTCAATGTGAGGTTACACACAGTATTTAACCACAAGAGCCAGTTCGTGCGATCAAGTCGTGCATATTTTTTTTTTTATTGGAAAAAAAAATATATGTAGGTACTTGTATTCATACATACATAGTTATTTCGTTTTAAATGTTTTTATTCATTAAACTAATAAATGCAAAATGCCGTTATAGTTCGGAGTTAATGTTATGCGAACATTGCCATTAAATATATAGTAGGTATATGTCACGATGTATCGTCGTGGTGTATCTACTGTTTTTTCAAGTAAAAGCATTAAACTTTTGTCAAATTCCCTTCAACCATTTCAGATCGATTATTTTTTTCGTTGGAAGGAATTTGTGAAAAAAGTAGATTTTTTTTTATGTGCTATTTGACGGGAATTTTAACACAAAATTTGTGCATCTACAATCCTACAAATTCACAATAATTATTTCAAAGTGCATTAAATTTATCGTGTCCCTTTGATACGATTAAAAAAAATTTATTTTAGTGAATAGATGCAATACAAAAACAATTGTTCGTTTAAACAAGTAACAGCAAATTTTAAGTCAATAATGAAAAGAAGCAGGTTAGGGTTGCACATTTTATATCTATATAATAGAAAACATCGATGTTTTCTTATTCGATGCATAGAAAAAAAGATATATATCGAATACATTCGATATTTTACGATACATCGATATATTTCATTCAATGTTTCGAATAAAAGTTTGAATAAAAATTCTGTGTCCCTACGAGTTGAAATGAGTTTCGTTTCATTCGATCGCGCTCACGTAGTAAAGTTTCTTCAAAATCCAACTCGATCTCACAACAATGCATTCGAATGAATGTGAAATACAACATAATTGTGATTTTATGTGTTAAATATGGTCCGAATTGAAAGTTTCCAAAACTTTACAAAATTGCGTAAAAATATTTAACTGTGGTAGCCAGCTCAGTCTCATCAGAAAGACTTTTTTCAAAAGCTTCACAAGTGTTGAATCAGCAGAATCCAAGTAAAGCGGGTCAATAAAATATACTATTTATGCAAAGCTTAGAAAGGAATTATTGGGATATCTAATATAAAAATAAAAGTTAATTCTATGTATGCACATGTATGAATTAGTGGTGGGCGCATTCGAATGATAAAATCGATTATAATCGATTCAGACAACATCTCGAAATATTTCGATTCTTCACTCAAATCATTCGAATACTCAAAACACTCATTCGAATGATTTCTCACATACTTTTCGAGACCGAGAAGAGAATATTGAACGAAAGGACAGAAGAGAAACACACACACAAAATCGAGAACTCGTGAATTTGGTTATTTGTGTATCTCGTGTGTGTTTACGACTTTGGGTAAAAAAATAAAAAAAACCTTTTGACAGTGAAGAAATGGTACTTCTAGGGGTCGCACAATAATAAACTGCATACCAACTTGACCCATGACCATACCCACTTTTCCCGTTGTGGGCGTTTTAGGGATTTCGCCTCCTTTTGACCGTGAAAAAACGGTACTTTAACTGATCGCAAAAAAATGTAATTGGTATACAAATTTGTGTGACTTCTGTGACACTTCGTTTGACCATGCGCCACTTTCCATGCTGCAACTTTTACTGCTGCAACTTTTATTGCTGTAACTTTTACTGCTGCAACTTTTATTGCTGCAACTTTTACTGCTGCAACTTTTATTGCTGCAACTTTTATTGCTGCAACTTTTATTGATGCAACTTTTATTGCTGCAACTTTTATTGATGCAACTTTTATTGCTGCAACTTTTATTGTTGTGCTATTTCTTATTATTTGTTAACCAACCGACACACATTTTTGTTCATTTATTTGCACTATTATTCACTGAAATTGTGGAATTATACACTCTTGAATATTTTTGTTTTCTTTTTACGCCACCAAAAAAACTTTCAATTTGATGAGAAATGTCAAATCTTCTTAGTGTGTGTGCAAATACATGTAAATCTTGCTAAAAATTAACCACTTCATTTGTCTAGAAAAATCTATGGTTTTTTCTAAACAAATACATTTTTTCTTAACATTACGATTTTTTGTTTGTAAGGAATTCGACATTTAATAACCTATCTAAATTAAGATTCAAAATACATGAATTATTGAGATTATGGAACCATATGGCATTCTTATACTGATGGGTTCTTTATCAGAATATATGGACATACATTATTTCTTAAATTAATTATATTTAATTATTTTTTTCAACTAATTCCATTAAATTAGTTTTGTTTATTAATTAAATGAAATTCATTAATAAAAAAATAAATATTCACATAAATAAAATTCGTTTAAGAAAATGATTTTTAAGTGAAAGGATGAAAGTATTTATTTTAGTTTCAAGTGTAAAAGAGAAAAAAGTTATATAGGAAGGTACATAATGCAGCTTCATTATGTGAGTCATTTTTATTTAATTTGTTTTACAAGAAAACTTCTTTAAAATTTTATTTTCCTACTTTTCATCGGAGCAAAATCTCTTACGCCCAATTTCTTCACAGAAGTACTAAGCCAGCCTAGTACCCAGTCCAGCTAGACCAGGAACTAGCTCTGGTACTCGGTCCTAACGAAAAGTTAGTACCTATACATTTCTTCACATCACTAGTACCGGATCTAAATTCACCAAGCGGTACTAGGACTTAATGCGTCTAAAACTGGTCTAATTCTGATTTTGACAATAATTTGGCATTTCAAATATTATTTTGATGTTTATTTTGACTGAGCGATTTTTATTTTAAATTATTTTCGAATGAATTGTGTCAATTTTATAGTAGTAAAGAGAGTGGGAAGATGCAGAATTGCAATGAAATCCTGCCGACATTGACAGGAGTGATCAGTGGTGAATCAGCTTCCAGATGAAGCACTTGATATCGGTAGAAGATTGTGTGTTAGTTTTTGCGTGGAGTTTTTGATAATTTTCTGTGTACGTATGTGTGTGACAGGCTTCGAGTAATGTCCTTTATTGTGTCCATTTCATGTTCGGTTCATGCAATGCATTGGTCGTGTTCGGGGAAATATCCAGAGCTATCAGGATATGTTTTGTGTTTGTCTTTTTAATAGCTTGTCGAAACTGTCTTCAACACTATTAAACGTCCACGCAGTAAAATACATATATTTGTTCTCATTATGTCATCCCACGTATATTAGGGTGTCCCGACAAATTTTTTTTTGGATTTTCCGAACAAAAGACCTCTCAAAACTTGCGTAATTGGACTTAGATTACAAAAATATATAAAAAAAAAATATTAAAATTTGTCTAGGGGGTTGTACCGACCCTCAAAATTTTGACAAATTGATATTTTTATGCTTTTTTTCCCTTCCTTAATTTCGGTTCCTGAGCTACTATTTATTATAAAATATTAACTTTTTGATCTTATTAGGTTTAGAACATATTTGAAGTTTTGATTTGCATGCAACAATACGTTTCCAGCGGTTTCAAATTTATAAGGCTTTAAGCTAAAAATACCCCCAATAGGTGACCAATATTGATTTTTTTAATTTTTTGTCATCATTTTCCTGGAACTTAAAACCACTGCTCTATAAATCTGACACAATTTGAATTAAAGTTTCTATACCTATCCGATTTTGAAGAAAAATTTGTGTATAAATTTGAGGCCTACCTGCACAAATGACTTAATTTATTGATGTCCTTTAAGGATATGGGTTTTTACCTGTTTCCTACCTGTAAAATACACAACTCAATCCGGTAATAAAGTCGGATTTAAAACTGAAGGCTGTTTTCTACCTGACAAATATCTACACAATTCAATCCGGTAATAAAGTCGGATTTAAAGCGCAAGGATTTGAAAAGTGGGCGTTTTGTGGACAAATATGGGAAAAACGACATATGTGGTTTATTGAGGAAACGTAGAGGTTTTTCATTCACCATTTGTTTATGACTAAATGAGTTGTTGAACTCCATAATTTGTAGACCTGATCTTATAAAAAAGCCACACTTCGAAGTCCTTAGTATTCATTAGAGATCCTCAACAGGTTGTGTAAAGTGCGTTGTAACAGTTTTAAAAGCAATTTTTGTGATTTTTTTAAAATAATGAGTTCAAGACGTAGTGGGACTACTTGTGCTATATTGGGATCATACAAAAAACTTGACGATCGGCAGCTACCAACTACAACAGATGTCATTAAATTCATTTTGTTTGTAAGGAACGAACTAAAACTTAAATTCAACGGAAAGGATCCTTCCCATTCAGAAATATATGCGAATGTTTTTGAAGAAATCGACAATATTTGGGCTAAAGCTTCGATTCCAATTGTAACTAAGGAAAGAGTTATTCAATTACTTAAATCCTGTTTCGAAAGGTACAATATTGTGAAGCGATACCCCAAAAGCAAACAAAATGCTAGTTTCGAAATCAAACTGAAGTGTTTTTTAGAGTCATCTGAGAAGCTTTTCGACGTTGCTGCTTGTAAATGCACTTCATTTGAAACTTGTTCGTGTTTAAAACCAAAGAAAGTTCCCATCCATGAGAGAAGTTTTTTGTTGGATCAAAGAAATGAAAGGAAAATGGTTATAAGCGGGGTTGACAAGAAAGAAACAAATATCTTGAAGAAACGACAGCAGAGGCAAATTGAAGAGTCAAAGAGGGAAGCAAAAAAATGGTCTACGCAGAACACGGATATTGTCTCAGGAAACTGCAATGAAGAGTTGGTGCGTGAATCTTCCCCAGAAACACATTCGGTAACAGAGGCATCCCCAACAAACCCCCCTTTGACAGAGGCATCATCGACTTCAAGAGCTTATCGCAATAGATTGATGCTGCCAACAGTTGCCAAGGTATGTGATCGATACGGTTTATCGACGCTGTTTTGGCTGATGTCGGCTTGGTTTCTTCCAAAGATTCAACTCTTGTTATAGACAAAAATAAGATCCACCGATCGAAGTAACAGAGGCATCACAGAGTGTAACTGACCCTACTTCTAGAGATGGCTTTATTAAAAACAAGTTGAAATCTCGTGCAGAAATGCCAAATTTTGGACACAAAAATAAGTTTAAATTCTAAGGTTATGTCATTAATTAAAAATTATTTCTTGCTTATTTTGTTTTTATGTGATTGTTTTAAATAATATTAATAATAAAATACGTTTAAAACTTAATTTTTTTTATAGTTTTATTCAAACGGTTAAAGTATGTAAAAACATGAAATTTAAAAATCTTCAAAGCCCGGTACTACCCCCAATATAACATGTTCTTTCAGTTTTTTTGACGTTTTCTTTATCTGTGTAAAATTACGCAAATTTTGATACCCCTTTTGATAGTGTAGCTCGAAAAAAAAAATTTCTCATACATCGACGGGACACCCTAACGTATATATGTAAATGGACCACTTATTCTTCACTGTGCAGTTGAACGTAAAGTTGCAGTTGGTGTGGATTAAAAGTACTAAAGTAAAGGTGGGGTCAGTACGAAGTTAGCTTGCAAAACAAAAATTTAAAATTGCGACCAAGAAAAATTAGATTCAGTCCCTACACTTATAAGGTCATTACAAAATACATACATTATATATGTACCTAGGTACCATAAGAAAATGAAAAATCCACAAAACCAATAAAATCCGAATTTATTGCCTATTTAATAAACTACAACCAAAAAACTATCGAAAATCAGCAACGAATTCATTGAAAAAATGAAAGAAATTACTCTGATTCAGGTATTAGCGCCACTAGACTGCCGATTTTAAAGTCCCAGCTAATACCGAGTCCTAAGGAGTACTCGGTACCAACTTGACAGAACTAGGGCTTAGTACTTATGTGAAGAAATCATTTGGTACCGATTTGAGTACTAACGACTGGTATAATAACCAGGTACTAGCTGATTTTGAGGAGGCAGCTAGCACCGAGACCTAACTAATACTCGGTACCAAATTGAAAGGACTAGGGACTAGAACTTGTGTGAAGAAATGAGTTGATACCAATTTGAGTACTAATTTTAGGACTAGTACTGGTACTAGCGTTAGGACTCTGTGAAGAAATTGGCCGTTAGTATTTGTTCAGTATCGATGGTGTCTGTAATTTCTTCCTCCATTATAGCCAAGATATGGACCTTAATTAATTTTGAATAAGTTTCAAATTTCAATTTTGAGAAGCTCCTCTCACAGCCTGCATTACTTATTGGAATTAAAAGGATAATACGAAGCATTATTATTATGTTAGACAAACTAACTTTTAGTCTAAACTGTAAAATAAATTCTAATAGTTCGAGTGCGCTTTTATTGGCTATTTTATTTGTTTTACCTGTAGAAGATACAATTGCTCTCAATCGTTCGCGATCTCAAATTCTATGCATATGTACCTACTCATTATACGGTACTATGCACTTGTCTCATTGAGATCTGTTGAATACAAGTTGGAATAAAATTTAAAGTCAATAGCATTACTTTTGGGAAATTTAATTTCAAGTAATCCTGTCATTAATGCTTTTTATGAGACTTTGTCTTCAAATATAATATCGATGTGTTGTATTTTATTCTTTTTTGTCATAAATCAGGGCAAAATATATTACTTCTTTGAAAATTTGTGGCCGTATATCGGCAATAACGTGGCGAATGTTGTCCTTCAAGTGCCATCAATCATTTCGGGCTTATCGGCGTAAACTATCGACTTCACATATCCCCACAGAAAATAGTCGATCTTTGAGGCTAATTCACGGGTCCGTAAGAGGAAACTAGGTGAGGTTACCAAACGTTTCCTTCAATAAATCAATTGTGGCATCACCAGCTGTGTGACATGTTGCGCCGTCTTGTTGAAACCACAGCTCTTGCACATCATGGTTGTTCAATTGATGAACGAAAGAGTAAGTAATCATGGCTCTATAGCGGTCACCATTGACTGTAACGTTCTGGCCAGCATCGTTTTTAAATAAAGAAGTACGGACCAATTATTCCACCAAACCATAAAGCACACCAAACAGTCAGTTTTTATGGATTTAACGGTGTCTCAATATTCATTTGAGGATTATCATCACTTCAAATACGGCAGTTTTGTTTATTGACGTATCCATTGAAATAAAAGTGAGCTTTATCGCTAAATCAATTTCACTTATGAAAATTGGGATCAACGGCAATCTTGTTTTGGGCCCATTTGGGCACAATTTGGAAGTGTTGTTCAGGCGTCTGTCTATTTATGTTGAAATGCCAAACCAAACTAAAAATAAATCACTCAAAATAGTGTTGCCAACTTAAAGTTCTAAACCTCTAAAAAAAACACCCTTTATAAATATGGTATTGGTTTTTTTTTTTTGAAAAATATTTTTTTCTTAAATGTTAATTTTGTTGAAAAACTCAGAAAATATTTCGAAAACTATTTTGTAGAATTTTATAAATTTGACACCTGTTTTCAGCAATGTCAACAATAACCAACAAGAATAAAAGACTTAATCACTAAAGATTGTGCTTTAAGTTAATTCAAAAAACCTTTCCCATCCAATTTGCTCCCAAGGAATTTCAGCCAGGTATATGTAGGTACGCAACGAAATATAAAATAAACAAAATGTTAAATAAGCTCTTCTTAATTTTTTACTTTGAAAGTATATTCTAGAATTCCCTAAATAAATATTTTGCTTCAATAATTCGAACAAGCCCTTACCCTTACCTCGAAAAATATTTGCTCCATAGTAGTTACCTTCGTATTTTGTAAGATGATTTTAGTAGAAAATGCCTATAATATTCTTACAATAATATAATCTTATTCATAATCCTGGATATCTTATTTCTTATTTTTGATCTTCAAGCAAGCTTTTTAGTCTGTTTTGTGTTTTGTGCTCTTGTCCCTTGTGGGTAGTTTTTCATCAGTTTTGAGGGCTAACTTTGTCTTTTATATGAATCTTCTCTTATTCACTCTTACGACAAGCTATTTTCTTTTGACATTCTTCACAACACTGAAAGGAGAATTGGCCTTCACTTTTGTATTTTTGTTTTCAAAGTATTAAAAACTATGTTCGATTTAATCCCATTTAAGACTCCACATAATTCTGTTCTTTATGATATTGTTTGCTTCATTTCAATATTATTGAAAATTTCCTCAAGTTTTCTTTCAATCTTTATAACCTTCTTCCAATCAGCTTTTCTCCTCAGCAAATCAAAGCCCTGAAGGAGTGTTTGAATTACTGGCATCTGGGTAGGTATAGGTATACCTACATCAATATAGTTCTAGAAAATTAAATTTTAAAGGTAAAACATTTTCAAACCTTCGCCGATTGTGCGGAAGAATTAAAAACACCTGAAAAATGCTATAAGCTAGAATAATCCGAAGGAAATTATTTACAGAAAACAATTGAGTAGTATGAGCTTGAGCACCCTCTCTTGTCTTGAAGAAAAATCAATATGTGCTGTACAAGTTTGCCTGCGCCAACCCTTTTGCAATGTAAACTTTTTCCAAGGTTTTCCGTGTTGTATTGTTGTTGTTGTTAGAATAAAAATAATTCGTGTGCTGCTAGCCGAAGCAATATTAAACATGGAATACCGTAAACGTAAAGACAAGATAGGTAAAGGTATATGAATATCATTGATTTAGAATTAAATCAATGACGCTGCCATAGTATTCGTAGAATACGAAATCAAGGAAAGGATGTTATTTGTTGTTATTGTTTCATGCATAGCAGCTGCGTAGGCAACGGCTGAGCACGTACATTTTAAGGACCCATACTGTGATTGAGGTCGCTCCCCCAGTCTTCCTTTTGATTGAATAGTAATTTATAATGTTTCCACTAGAGAGAGAGAGAGAGAGAGAGAGCGCAGAATAACTCCAGCAACATTAACTCCTATCTAATGGCAGAGGAACACCACCCATGACCCATCAGCTCGCTCCCCGCACCAACTACGACTAATAAATTAATACAAATATTCCTCCTTCACGCTAAAAGGATATGCAATTTGTATTCATTAAAAATGAAATACACGCAATTTTTTTTTTTGTTCACTCCCTCCAATGGATTTTTGTGTGAGTATAGGTAGGTATATGAATTGAATAATATGTCCATGTGAATGGAGGGGGAAGTTTCTAGCTATATGAACTGAGCAGCAGCTTAAAGTTGTACAAATTTATGATTTATTGTTACATCATGGTGGAATTTATTCACCATTGACCAATATTTTTGACCAATATACTATGAATTCACTGTCAGGATTAAAGGTTACTCTATGTCCTGACCGGACGAGAGAGTTATGCTAAAATAGTCCTTTTGTTGGTATATGTATGTGCAATGGATATCTGATGTGTATGGAATGAATATATACGTTTACAGTTCAACAAATTGTTGGAATAACTGTGTAAATGGGAAATGTCAGTTTATTATGCGTGTTAAGCTTCTGACACTGCTGGTAAACTGTTGATGGCATTATTTGTTGAAAGCTTAACGATTATTCGGCAAAATGGTTTTCAGTCGAATTACAAAATATGACAAGAGGGATTATCGCTTTATGGATGTGTGAAACTTGGAATGCATATATAATATGTTACATGAACATACATATAACAAGACAAAGATATACTTTATTTTGACTCGATAAGCCTTTGTTGTAGATAATTCATGCTGGGTTAAATATTGTTTACAGATATTATTTGGTCTCATCTGTTTTCATCCTTAAATTAGATTTTGGAAAGTGTTTATGGTAGTAATTGGTTATTTGGTAATTATTGGCACTTAAATATTGTTGCTTTTATTTAGATCAGTTTATGTGCTTTTTAAGGGTGTAAAATGCTTCTAAAGTGTGTTTTTTGTAGATGTGTGGTTTTAAATCTGGCAATACTTTTTTCGGAGTTGGTCTTTTTGACAGCTGTCACTTGATTTATGCTCAGTTTGGTTTGCTATTTCATAATTAATAAACTTACTCTTGAACAACGTTTGCAAATCGTGCAAAATTTATTACCAAACTAATGGTTCGGTTCGCGCGACGCATCGCGCGCTGCGTCCAATATTCGGTCGACATAATTGCAAAATCACATAAATTCAAGCAACCAGTAATTCTTGGCAAGAATTTATTCGAGCCAGCCGCAGCGGCCACTTGCCCGAAATCATTTTTAAAACATAATGTCAAACCCTTATCTTTATAATAAAGCTAAATTCTTGGCCATAACATCAAATAATTTGCGTTTTATTTCTTCTTGAAAACCACACGTCTAAAAAAAAACACCTTTTACCAATAGTTTCGCGGAGTTGTTTATAAAAAAAAAGCATTTCAGGTGATTTTAGAGTTCCAGAAGAAAATTTAGCTGACTTCTTCTCGTCTAACCCAACCAATAATTTTCTAACTTAAAGCAATGCTCAATATTTCTGATAGATTTTAAAAAGAGTTTAGAGTTGAAGATGATGGCTCCAAACATAATTGTTTTGTTGCTTTATAATTTAACATTTTAGGTGATATATGATGAGGTACACGAGGTACAAATTTGGTGATTTTGATTGAAAAAACAAAAATCACAGAAAGTGCGGGAGGTAAATTAAAAGCAATGAAAATATGGTTGGAATAGAAATAGTTTTGAAGTGTTTTATCGGCTTCTACTGGTATAAGCTGGTTTAACATCAGGTAAGATTTGCCCTATAAACTTTACTTGCCCACTTTGTGCGTCCTTCTATCTTAAATCGATGGACTAATTTTTACTTCCTCTATATTTTACTCAAGATTTTACTCGAGATTTTACTCAAAACTAAGACTACGATGAGGCTTCTACGAAATGAGGCTACTGCGAAATGAGGCTCAGTACTGACGACTTTTGCAGAGGGTTCAGCGATGAAGAAGCACATGTCCTTTTGTCACTGTCCAGCACTCTGTGACTTAAGAAAGAAACACTTAGGAAATCATTTCTTTCATGACTTAGAGGATCTTTCTAGAACTTCGGCGAACAGCCTTCTGAACTTCGTCAACGCCTCTAAATGGCTTGGCTGCTAACAGAACACATATGTTTTTACATTAAGTGGGATAAAATTTCCAAGGGTATAACAACGGATCTACATAGATCTAAGTGTGACGGTAACAAGATCAACTGTTAGCCCTTCCATCTAACCTAACCTAAGGTGTTTATTTCTTAGTTGCAATAGTGCTGGGCAGTGACATAAGAAGCGTGAAGAGTCTTTATGAGCCCCAGTTTTTTCTTGTGGTACTTTAGCAGATTGTGTCCAGCAACGGTACCTACGAGAGAATACAGTCATGTCTTATTGAGTTTTAATATCCTATCTGTCTTCCCCTTTTCAAAACATGGCCAAAGTTTCTTGGTATTCGCACAAGAGTCCATAAGTGTGTGTTCATCTTACATTTGTTTTCTTAAGAATTTGTTTGCCAAAGCCTGTTTGAAGGAGGAAATAGGGGCGTAAGCGTTTAATTCCGCCTGGCTAGGATTCATTGATGATCCAATTCGTGCCAGCTCGTCTGCTTTTCATCACCAGGAATTCTTATATGGCCAGGAACCCAGCAGACCATAACCTTGTGCTTCAAGCCAAGAATCTTTAACTCTTCGCGGCAGCAGGAAACAAGTCTTGAATTTATTTCGATGGCAAAAGTGCTTTTATAGCTGCTTGGCTGCCAATGGAAAAGGTAATATCAGTTGGCGGTATCGCTAATATTGTCAACCGTTCACCAGCTTCGGTTACTGCCAAGACCTTAGCTTGGACGACGCTGCTGATGTCGGGGAGTCTAAAAGAACTGGCTTAGTCAAGAGTTTCCGAATACAATCCCGCTCCAACTCCACATTCCATTTTTGACCCATAGGTAAAGACTGCTGTTAGGTCATTGATGTGTGGTTGGGTGACTTCCATTCTTGTCTACTAGGGATTTTAGAAGTGAATGGTCTATCCAAATCTACGTGGGGAGTAATATAGTCAGTGCTCACTATGTACTTTTTATTAATTTAAACAATATTGAATTTAAAAATTTTGAAAACTGTTTTTTTAAACAAAACAGAAATCTGACAAAAAAATCATTTGTTTAGTACTTTTAACTTTTTTACTATTGTTAAATTGTTAAAAATATCATACTACCATGCATCTTCAATATGTGTGGCTAAATGCAGTTGTTAACCACAAGAGCAAGTTCGTGCGATCAAGTCGTGCGTAGTTTTTATATTTATACATATTTTAATTCACAGCTTTCGAAAACTATCTCTCTTGCATGAACATACATAATTGTTTTGTTTAACCACTCATTTTTTATAGTAGTGACATCATTCAACTTGGAAACACACACAATATATCTCAAGTAAACAAAAAAGCACGCATACGCCCTAGTGTATCACTGATTCAAAAAGTAACTTTCTTTATAATTTCGCTTACAGCCATATTATTGACTTGTTTCAAAACTATTTTTTGATCATGAATATTCAAAACTTATAATCTGACAAGCATTTAAAAACAAATTCGTTTTACTTTTACAAGTGATTTGTACTGTGAAGCGTATGTAGTCACCAAAGCGAAATATCCCATTCAAATGGCGCAGCGAAACCATAAATCAAAAATTTTCTGATCTAAATTTTTTAGTAGGTACAATCAATTTGACTAGCAAAATTACAAGGCAGAGGCTGACTTCTTCTTCACACAGCTTTTATATTGTCTGGAAAATGTTGGTTGTTTGCGAATAGATGATATTTGAGTTTTAATCGTGTTTATATTTTTACAGTACCTGCTGTCACTTTCAGTATTTTTGTTGTTTGCTTTTTTGTAAACATTTTGTTGTAGGTAGTTGATAACCAATCCATACACAAATTTCCTTTTGTCAACACAGATAAGACTGCCCCTAGCGGAAATTTTCTGTGGTAAAGTTGTGCTTTCTTTCATTTTGTATGTTTTGTTCGAATCTGAGATTTTCCTACAAAATTTCGTGACTTAATATGAACTAAAATACAAATGCGGTTGCCCCCTCCCCGCCTCTCAAGAAACTCCATGGTCAGAAAAATATAAAAGCATTTCGATCTTCAAAGAGCATTTTGGCAGCTCTTTACCCAAATGATGCTGCCCAAATGATGCTTTTGATGCTGTCAAAATGCTCTTTGAAACAAGATGTTTACAAAAAAGCAAAAAACAAAAATACTGAATGATAGTGCTGTAAAAAATAAACACTAACGAAACTCGAAGGAGTAAAAGATCTTTCTATTGGGGGAAACTATATAACTATAACAACTGCTTTTAAGTTGCCTTGTGCTTTTACTCAAACAACATTCATTACATGTCTTGTCTTAATATAGAAAAATTTTCAGCTTACCTCTTTGCGTATTAGCAGTAAACCGTCAAAAGAATCGCTCAAATAACCCTTCACCAGCTGCAGTTCGATTTTGGGAGAGATCGCTCTTGATTCCATATTAAGATTCCTTGATTGCAGCGCTTGAACGTAGATTCCCAGATGAAAACCTACCAGCGAATATGTTGAAAATGAACATAAACGAATTCCAAAAAAAGAATAAAAAAACTTCATAAGAGTTCTACGCTCTACGAAGTTTTATTGAAGAAGCTGAATTGTGGTATACAATCTTTGGAAAAACAAGAGTCTTCACACGAAACGGTCATGGAAAATGAGAAGGAAATAATAAGAGATGTATTGGAAAAATTCACCGACACGCCGGCCGTTTGGCGTTAATTCAGATGGAACATTTATGTAATACAAGCCGTGTTTTTTACAAGTCCCTAGGAAGGTGGAAAAAGCGATGAGGCCTCGCTAAGCAATTTTCATGTTAAGTGCAACAACATCTAATCTCATTGGGGATTGGTTAAGCGCAGAGAATTCTTGGGGCTTAGCTTAAATATGGAGGAAAACTGAGTAACGGCGTGAATAACATACTTGCGATCGATAGTTTGTATGGAAACTCCATTTTATTTCTGTACAGGCGTCGGCGTCGTTAATCCCCGGTAATGTTTTTTTTTTTGTCGAATAATTTCCCCCGGGATTGCAAAAAAAAAACTCGCAAATTCATTAACGAAACTTTAAACTAAAAAATTACATTTTAACTAAACTGAAAGTTTCTTTTTGAAATAATGCAAAACTGTGTTAAGCTAAACTTAACTAAGGCCTTAGATTTAGACTATCAAATTCGTGCTAGTATTAGGAACATTTTACGAAAAATTATTTATCTAAAAAGCTAAAAGTCATCACATACGGAACTTCCTCAACTTATTTATTTATTTTTATTTATTTCTTCAAAAGTCACCTAATAAATGGTGTTTTTTTAGACGTGTGGCTTTCAAGAAGAAATAAAACTCATATAATTTAATGTTATGGCCAAGAATTTAGTTTTATTATAAAGATAAGGGTTTTCCATTATGTTTTAAAAAAGATTTCGGGCAAGTGGCCGCCGCAGCTGGCTCGAATAAATTCCAGCCGAGACCCCCAATTTTCGACAGCTCCAACTGTTGCGCGCGATGGCGGATGGACTCATTCGGGTCTTCTTCGATACTCTGCTCCACAGCCAGCAATAGCGCCTTCGGTGCGCACTATCCAAAAGAGTAAACGTGAAGCGAAACCGAATGCTCGAATTTATGCGATTTTGCGATTATAACGACCGAATATTGGACGCTGCGTCGCGTGAACAGAACCATTATTTTGGTAATAAATTTGCACGATTTGCAAACGCTGTTCAGGAGTAAGTCTATTTATTATGAAATGTCAAACCAAACTAAGCATAAAACAAGTAATAGCTGTCAAAAATACCAATTCCAAAAAAAGTATTGCCAGATTGAAAACCACACGTCTAAAAAAAACACCCTTTAAATTCAATTAATTTTTAAAAATTTATGAATTGAATTTGTTCCACTTTAGTTTCGCTTCGGGATTAAAAAAAAAAAAAAGTATATAACCTATTGAAGACTGCAAAATCCTTAATGTACAATTTAGCTGGGTATAGGTACATATGTATATGATATCATACCATACCCACACTCAACCAAAAATCTTATGTTGGATTTTTGTTTAAGAACTTAATGAATAAATGCATTCAATTTTTTTCTCAACTCTCAGCTGAAATAAAAATTCCACTTCATCAAAATATTTTTGTATTAAAATAAAAAAATAGAAATAGAGAAGAACAAAAAATGGGGAACAAGAGAAAAAAAAAAAAACATGAAAATCATCTCTTGGAAAATTGCAAGCAATCTTGCATTCTTCATATACATACTTCAGAGATGTCTTTCTGCATGGTACTCCGCACTTGCACTTGGTTATTCCATTTACAATAACAACAGCAACAAAAAAAAAAATGGTTCCCGGAAATGGTGTGCAGCTCGGCGTTAGCTATTCGCAAGTATGTACGGTAACTATTGTGCATGAGAAAAAATGATTACGTTCATGCTTTGGCGCATTTTAATTTCACACTCATTTTCGCTGCTGTATTGCTTTGCTACAATGGGTGCTGTGCCGTGCTCCACGATAAGAATCTGGTGACTCCTTGTTCTTCCTTCTTTAGTTCTTGGAAAGGGAACAAGTAGTGTTGCGGCTGCCAAGGCGAACAAAGAGACTCACATAAGAACTACTATAGAACACAAGAACGACGAAGATGATGATGGTGATGGTTACGGAGTGGTGATGGGTGGCAGTTCTTGGTCCAACTACTTCAGGATGGAGAAAATAAATCCCATGCAGAGGGATAATACCACTAACAACTGCAATCTCAGAGCCATCATACTTCTGACTGCGGAGTGTGGCATGGCGTAGTTTTTGTAGGTACCTGCATATGTGGCTCTGTTCAACTTTGTCCGAGTTTCGTGCCCTGGCGAGGTCTGCTTGCTGCCTAGCAATGACCTGCCTCCTGGCACACCTACAGCATCCACCCATGCATAGCAGCCATAGCCGTAGCACACACCACACACACCAGGTGTCAAAGGACATCGCCCCATTTTCTTAATCTTCCTCTCCATGTCTTTGCCTTTGCAGTTGCAGTGTGTGTAATTGATAGCAATAGCACAGAAGTAGGTGACATGACGAAGGAAGCAACCGGAGTGCAGTGCTCAGCGCTTAGTGCACACTGCTCGGTGCTCATGTTATCCTTGAAGCACGTTGCACACTATTGCAAAACTTCCGCACGAAAAAAAACAAAACGCTCCAAACCATCACCAGGAGTAGTGCCAAGCCAGGTGTAAAGCCTCCGTGCTGACACAGATTGTGTGCAAAGAGATACAACAAACACACGCCACACAGCTCAGCTCTAGAGATATATATGTAGGTATAGATGCTGATGGTGGCATCTATGTGTGTAACTGGGTTATGTAATTGGCATGAATTACATCCCTTTTGCGGTGGATACCAGTGGCGGTGTGCGGCGATGGTGGCGGTGACGCGAGGCATAGCGGTGGCAGCAGGAATATATGTATCACCACCACCGGAGCTCATGATGATGATACACCGCAAACAACTTGATTGGGTAAATAAATTTGCATTTCTTCACGTTTTACATTTTTCTCCCTCGGCCCTCGTCGTCGTCGTCGTCGTCGTCTTCATTCGCCTTTTGGGGCCGGGCCACAAGGACAAACACAAAACACAATCTTTGCGTCCTGATTTAGGATTTTTGATTCTCTTTTTTTCTCAGTTTTTTTCTGTTTTTGTTTTAAATGTTATTTATATCATCTATCCCTCCGCGACACTGAAATGAACAGCATTTTTAATGTCGTATGGGTGTAAAAAATGAAAAAGCTAATTTTTTTTTGCTCTTCTCATGTGATATGTGACTCAGTATATGGTTGGTCCATAAAACATAAACTTAAGGGCGCGGTTGCCACTAAGGTAATATTTTCTTAGTGTGTCTCTTGAGATTTTTATTTTTTTTTTTAATTTCAGAAACAAATATTAAAAATTAACTGCCATTTATAATGACGCAAAAGTTTGACACATGTATTTGTATGCATTTTTTTTTAAGTATATATAATGCACAACTGGATCACAATGGGACTTGCTCTTGCAGTTCAAGGTCATTTGGGGGCTTATAGCATTTAAGACATTATAGTATTAGTCTGTTATTACAATTGTATCATAGACGCAAACGAAAAGGTGTGAAAAATGTCAAAAGTCCAACAAAAACGTTTTCATATATGAAAAAAAAATAAAACTTGTAAAATGGTGGAAAACAAAATTATTTTTAAGTAGTAAAGTATCTACATATTATGTATGTGCAAAATGGAAGGAAAACTTATCAAGCCGTTAACAAGATATACGGAAATAAAAAAACAATAAGCCAATTTTATCTATCAACAAAACAATCCTTTTCCCGTTACGTGATTTTTTTGCTTAAAAAAAACTAAAAATACAATTTTATTAAAATTCTTTTAAAAACGACATTTAAAAAGTTTAAAAAAAAATTTTAATAAACCAAAATATTTGTAAGGGGGCTACCTTTTCTATTCCAACTCTTTTTATCGTTTGGGCGTTGATGTTTACTCATATTTAACCGTGAGTCCCGACACTCACATATTTTTTTTTTAAATTAATTAGTTGTTTATTTAGCGGTGTTAAAGTCTACAAAAATAAACATCATCTCCATAAAGATGAAATTAAATTTTTTTTTTTTTTGAAAATAGCGTTTAAAAGTAAACTTTTTCAACCAAAATGTGTGGACTTATTGATGTGTAAACGTCTATGCCGGCGCTGGGGTAGAGTGAATTAAAAAGTGGATTTTTCTCTGTGCAACGTTACACGCACATTACAGTGAAGCAAGTTACGTTAAGAAAGTCAGGATAGAAGGATATTGGGTACGTTCAAAGACAAAAATAAGAAGAAGCAAGTCCGTTTTGGATCCATGCACGTAGTCAACAACGTATAGACGTCTTCAGATACGGATCCAAATATGGATCCTCAAAACTGCGCTTGGACAAAAGTTGTTGTTTATAAAAGGTCTTCAAATAGGGACTTCCAAATTTTGAAAGTTGATATCGGCCATATTGTTGAAGCTACATCTGTCAAATTGGCTGTCATTTATTCAATCACCATAGACAGATATAGCGTTCAAAAATACGAGCAAATTACGAAATTGTTTTATCAAAATTGTTCTGTTCGGACAATGTTCCGCGCACTTCGCTCATTTATGGTGCATATTAAAGACTTAAAAAATTTTAGAAGATGTCCTAGACGTAGGCAGATTAATCTTGATCTTGTGTAATGAGATAGTAATGATAGGGATAGTAATTAAAACAAAAATCATAAGAAATAACATTAAGAGCAAGTTATATGATAGAAGAGAAAAATTAATAAAGTTAAAAACAACACCATAACGTTAAAAATCTAATGACATTTTGAAAATAAAGACAAAAACTGTGGGAGTAGGTACTAGAAAATTGTAAAAAAACACCCACTTGATCAAAAAGCAGGGATATCAAATAAGTAGACTTACGTTTAAATCACATGTTTTTATCCAAATAAATCTCTCGTTGTCAGCTTTTTTAGTCGAAAATTCTATAAAATAAAAAAAGAAAATTATTTTTATCATAAATATATGTAATGTAATTGCTTTTTTTCATTTGTGAAAGGAAACAAGAGAAAGAAATTCTACCAATAAAACGTTTGCACAAAGAACCATAAAAAGCATCCTTCTTTTGGGATTCCTTCCGATTTTGAATGGTTTGTTCTTTATTTTGACCAAAAAACAATATCTTCTAGGTTTTTTTTTTTTAGAAAATTGAAAATGACAGAAATGTAATTTCATTAATTTTACTTCAATCTACTACTTAAGTTGCTCTTAAGATCATTTTTCCACTACGTAAGAAGTAGTATAGTTACGGTAACCACCCGTCCCGGTTTTCCCGGGACTGTCCCGTATTCATATAGCCTGTCCTGTTTTTTTTTTAAAGAAACCCGGGACGTTAAAGCGTCCCGTATTTCATAATTTGGACGCATTTTCTGATGTTTGTTTTTTTTTTTTATTTCTATATTTTAAAAAACAAGTTGTTTTTTTGAATGGTTTCAAATAATAGTATAACAAACCAACTGACGATATAGGTGCCAGCCTGGCGACTAAACATCCAAAGCGGAGCAACGGAGTTCTGTGAACGGGACAAAGCCCTAAAAAGGAATTAAAATCCTTTGAACCCGCGAAGCTGGCCACCTCCGGAACTATTTATAACAAAAACTTGATGGCAAACCAACTGACGATGAGAAAACTTTTGTTTGACACAATGATATTAAAACTCTGTTGTATACTTTTAGGTGAACAGCACATTTTACTTAAGTTACCAAATTATACTTTTAGGTGAACAGCACATATTGAGGCATATTCATAGTCACTTTTAAACTCCAGTTTATCTTAGGCTTGGGCTTATCCTATCTAAATAACATTGAATAAACCCCAGTCTAAGATAAACTGGAGTTTAAAAGTGACTTAGTGAATATGCCCCATTATGTTTAAGTTACCCAATACCTACTCTACATCTATGTAGGTAATCGGTAACTTTTTTTTTAAATATCGAGGATTCAAAAATTTGGACGATTTTGTATTTACGACTCTAAATTTGAAGATCAAATCGTGAAAAGTTTGGTTTAGAGTTCACCATTTAATGAGCTCCTATTAAACCCATAAATCCCTTATCATTAGTTCTTCGGAAATGTTGTAGATAACTTTTTAAAAACGTGTTGGATAATAAGATAATTAGACGGTACTCCAAACCAAACCAATGGGAGTAGAAAGGCGAAACTCGTTATGTTTTCAAATAAACCCATTTTACATTTAATCTGATTTTTTTTTTTTTTTTTTGTAAGTCTAGTATAGAAAGTCTCCACGACTTTGTATGTTCAGCACCTGATTTCAAGGTCAAATTGTAGACTATTTAATTTGATTTTTAGCAAAACACCGAGCACTTAAATGGAACTTAAATCCCACACCATTAGTTTTTTGAATTTTTGTGTTTGGAGGTGTGGTGTTCCTAGCTTGACGTCAAGCTGGGTACACCACAAGTTTGAAGGTCAAGGGATTTTAGTTCCAAATCGGGAGTGGGGTACTAAATTAGCACTTAATTGGAACTTAATTCCTGCATCATTAGAATTTTGTTTTTCCGTTGTGGTGTACCCAGCTTGACGGACCTGATGATTTCAGCTTTAGTCTGCATGCAAAGAAGAATACAGGAGTATCATGTTTCCGTTTTGGACATCAGACGTGATGTTTTGAATTTCGATTGATTGTTTATTAATCCGTTTCCGGCGAGGCCGGTGACATCTCTCATGATCGAGATTTAATGTGTTAACTTGCAATAGTCAAACACATCTATTACAATTATATTTTCATGCCCACTGAACGCATTCATTCAGCTTGTCAAACTTCACCTGTCTGTCAACGGTTTGGTTTACCGAAAGGCACTTATGAAAACAAAATCTGCTTATTAACAACAACTGTCTTCAAAATAAAAAAGGTCAACATTTATTTTATTAGTTAGGTATTTTTTTAAGCTTATAAATTATAAGACAATGGACGAAAACAAAAAGACAGTAGTTGAAAATGGGTAGATATCTTAACGCATTTCTCAGATAAAAGCATTGGTTGTGCAAACCTTTTACAAATTATAGAGTTCAACATGTGTTTTCCAGGTTCGAATGCTCGCACAGAAAGGGTTTTTTTTCAATAATGAACAATATCTGGACGAGCAAAAAATCCTAGGTAAATGTAAAAACTCTAAAAGCCATGTTAATTGTCATATATAATTAAAATTTAAGCTGACATGAATTTAAAAATTATTTTAAAGAAAACCACAAAATTGTTAAACAAATTCTTTCCGCAAAGAAGTATTAAAGGAAAAGAAAAAAATTTTACGTTGTAAACTTAGCTTAGTGCCTTTCGAATTGTTATGTTTTTTGTAGCTTTATATAATGTATGTACATTTAACTAATATTATTTAAAGGCTTATTTGCTTTCTTAAAGAAGACTGAATTATTTTAATAATGAAATTCGAACTGTTAAGCTTTGAGTTGTTTTTTAGTTTTAATTTTGTTATGTTACATTATAAATTTATAATCTATTTTCTTGTTCCTGTTTTTAAGAATTTATATAAATAAAATTTAATGAAACGGCTAATAATTTTCACATTTTAAAATTTTTCAATTTTTGTCCCGGGTTTTTCTCCCAGAAATATGGTCACCGTAAGTATAGTAACAGTTGGTCAAACAATCAAGGTAGCGGAGCACGAATTTGAAGTGCAATCCTTTAAATACCTTGGGTCAATAGTAGCAGCCGATAACAATATAGAAGAAGAAATACGCGGGCGGCTTCTCAAATCCAACAGAGCCTACTATAGTCTGTCAAAGCTCTTCAAATCCAGAAATCTCACCATAACTTCAAAACCATGGTCAGGACCATGGTCCTGCCAGTACTCACATATGGATCCGAGACTTGGGTGCTTAGCAAAAGGCACTCCGACCTCTTAGCCGCGTTCGAGAGAAAAGTCTTAAGGAGAATTTTTGGCCCCATATGTGAGGAAGGACGATTCCGGAGACGGTACAATCATGAATTGTACGCAATCTACCCTGAAGCAGATATCGTGACAAAAATTAAGCTCGGTAGACTCCGGTGGGCAGGGCACCTAGCTCGCATGAGCGAAGAGGAACCAGCTCGGAAAGTTCTTTGTGGTACATTCTATGGTAGACGACAGCGTGGTAGACCATGCTTGCGCTGGAGAGATGGCGTAGACCAGGACGCCCGGAGCCTTGGGGTGCGCAACTGGATGGCGGCGGCTCGAGACCGGGTGGAGCGACTTGTTGAAGGAGGCCAGGACCGGACCCCCGTTGTCGAGCCGACGATGATGATGAAGTATAGTAGATTAAGTTAATTTCAATTTTCAAAAAAAAAATGTAGAAGAGATTTAAACATCTGATGGTGTTTGTCTTAAAATTAATAAGAGCATTTTTATTAAAAACAAAAAATACAACTTAATTGCAGTTGATTTTTAATAATTTTTGTTTCTATATATCAAGTCGAAACAGCAGCAAATAGATCCCCTTCCTACACGATTTTGTTCTTGTCTTAACCCAACCTTCACGTCCTAGCTTTTTGTTGCATCTTATGCAAAACACCCTGTGCATAAATTTTCTTAAAAATAAAAAATAATAATACACACCTTAATTTAAAAAAAAAAATCACTAAGTTATTTCCAAACGAGAAAGTCGAGAGTAAAAAGATGATTCTATGACAGGTACCATCAAATTTGTTTGTACCAAAATGCAAACCATACCAACAAAATTTTTATCAAAATCGTTCGAGCAATTTCCGAGATAAATGTTTTTTTTTTTTATTAAACGGTTAATTTTTCAAAGTCGATATTATGATCAAATATGACAATGGTACGATTGTGCCATAATAATACCATTTTGATACCTGGATTGTACCATGGACTTATGGAAAATAGTCAAAATCATACCACTTCCTAAAAATTCTAAAAAAATATGAATTGAAGCCTATCTCCGTATTACCTTGTTTGTCAAAAGTCTGATCTCGTTACCAACTCATTTCAAAGCCAAAATCAATCTGAGTTTGGTAAGGTTGAGTGTTACTGACGACATTAGGCAAGCATTTAATAAAGATGAGGTTACTTTTTTTGGTTTTGCTTGACTTCTCAAAGGCTTCTGATACAGCCAATCACGTCAATTTTATGTAGAAAGCTCTTCCAAAATTACAATTTTCACCTTGTGCAAAAAAAATTATTTTTTTCTTATTTGACCAATAGAAGGCAAGCAGTGGAAATTGGAGACAACATTTTTTTAATTTTTTGCTGAATGTTATTGGCGTGCCTCAGGGATACATTCTTGGGCGCCTTTTGTTTTCAGCTTATGTCAATGAACTTCCATCTTCGCTTGCAAATTGTTCCTTTCACATATAATCTGATAACGCACGTTCAGCTATATTTCAGCTACCCATTTGATCTAATTGAGCATGGAGCATTTTGTGTAAAATGAAGACTTGGAGAACGTGGTAAATTAGTCTGAGTCAAATGGTCTTATTCTAAAACTCTAAAAAAAATCTAAATGCATTTGTCATATCTAGAAAATCCCTACCTATAGATCTTGCTTATTTTCTACCGATTGTTTTGAGCAATGCTCCAATCGCAATTCCTTCAAGACCTTGGATAGCCATATTATTGGACTTGGGTATATGGCGTTCTACGTACATTATGGGTAGCTCAGGCTTTTAAACCCATAAAAACGCGTTTTCTCCCACTTGCTAAGACTTTGGTAATTCCTATCTTTAAATTTACTGTAATTGCGAAAGCGAAAGGCCAACCACAGTACTGTTTTGATAAAATTGGATTTGCATCCTCGCATAGATCTCGCATCTGTTAATTGTCCCCCGCTGCTCATTCCTAACATCTGAGCTACAAATTTTTTTGTAAATTCCGTCCGTCTTTGGATTTCTTTACCGCGAAATATAAATGAAAATCAAAACGCAACAAGCATACAAAAAAAAAGTTGATATCTCATTTGTATTTTTTTTCTCTTTAATTTTCGATAGCTTCAATATTATTAATTTGAGTGACCTATTTTGCACAATCTTGTAAAATTAGTTTACTACTATCTTATAAGATTTTATATCTAAAAAAAAATGTTAAGCAATCACTACATAAAAATAAAATAAGTATATATTTTTATAGTTTATTTACAGGGTATTTTTCTTAGACGAGTGGTTTTCAATCTGGCAATACTTTTTTCGGAGTTGGCTTTTTGACAGCTGTCACTTGTTTTATGATCAGTTTGGTTTGTTATTTCATCATGAATCGACTGACACCTAAACAAAGCATGCAAATTGTGCAGATTTATTTCAAAACGAGATTGCTGTTGATCCCGATTTCCATATTTCTTGAAAAATTAAGCTGGCCATAATGTTACAGTCAAAAGGGGGACCCTATAGAGCCATGACTAATGACTTTTTCGTAACTGAATTGGAGGATGTTGATATGTACAACCTTTGGTCCCAACAAAACTGCGCTACATGCCATACAGCCAACAAAACAATCAATTTATTGAAGGAAACTTTTGGTAAGCGCATTATCTCGCGCCGTGGGCCTGTGGCGTGGCCTTCAAGATCGTGCGTTTTAACACCGCTGGACTATTTTTTGTGGGGTTATGTTAAGTCGCTTGTCTACGCAGATAAACCCAAGGCGATTAACGCCTTGAAAGAGAATATTCAGCGCGTTATTGCTGACATACGGCCCCAAATGCTGCAAAAAGTATTCGAAAATTGGGCCTCTCGGCTGGAATTTACTCGAGCCAGCCGCGGCGGCCACTTGCACGAAATCATTTATGAAACATAATGGCAAAACCTTATCTTTATAATAAAGCTAAATTGTTGGCCATAACATTAAACTTTATGCGTTTTATTTCTTCTTGAAAACCACACGTCTAAAAAAAAACACCCTTTATATGCATCTAGACTTAGAGACTGGACGGCTGGGTCGATTTATTTCAAATTTTGTACTAATGTATTTTGTATGTACATACATATATTTTATAAGGATTATTGAATTCAATAAATAAGATGTATCTTAAAGTTAGGTATAATAAAAAAAAAATTCTGTAGGGGTACTCTGACAGAAAAGGGCCTCTAATAGAAAGATATTTTTTTTAAACAGTTTTCAAACCAAATTTCTACTCCAAGGAATTACTTAAAAATATAGTCAAATCAAATTTGAAGCAAATCCTTCCATCCGTTAATTTTCCAGCTCGATGTTCTCTTTACATCTGGACGCAAAGGCGCACAAACACAATGACAAACAAGCGATGACAAAAACAACTTTTTGTTTACTTCTCTATCATCATAATGTTAGATTTGTTAAATGAACCATTAAATTAATATTTATATACCTACATAGACTTGCCCTATAGTATAGGGGAAGTAAGAACACAGAATAACTGAAACATTTTTAAAAACGAAAATTGACATAAATAATTTCCTAATTGGCGTGAAACCAGGATAAAAGATACATTCGGGAAAAGTCAATAATACCTAATGCGGCACGAGGTTTAAAACCATTAATCTCTAAGATTGACAATCTCAAGAGAATTCGACTAAAAGAAAAATATTGTGAAAATGCGAAAACATTTGAGAAATTATATATTTTTTCTTGGCTTTTCCAAAATATATTTTTTTTTTTTCCGAAATATAATTGAAAAGCATTTGGAAAACTTTTTGTTGATAAAATAGGCAGGGGCACATGTTTTCATGTTTGATGAATCCCCTAGGATATTAACCAACCATATGGTTTATGTTTTTTTTATTAAGTGAGGGAAAAAACACTTTGAAATTTTTGATGACGGTGACATTTCTTTTCTCTTAGACAGCAAAACAAATTTGATCTACCTTCACAACGCAACCAAAATAGAGTGGCAACCATATTTTTAGAAATGTCCTTGCTGGATTTCTATCCATGTCGCAAGTGTCTTCATATCACTGACATCCTGCTTGCTTTTGATAAACATTTCGGTGCAGAGATTATGCTTTCTTTTTATTACTGTTATTTTACCATATACATACACACAAATAATAATATGTTGTGTCAGGTTTCAGGTATGCCGTATGCCACTCATTCGGTTTGTTTGTTTGCTTGTCACACCTGGTTTTTATCTCTCCGATCCTTATCCCTATCCAGTGAAAAAGGAGCGCACAGCAGGAATGAGTTAGAGAGAAGTTCACACAGAGACATAAAATATCTCTATATGGTGTGGGGGTTGTGTGTGATATGGTGTGGGTGATGTCGTTAGAAAAACGTTATGCGAAATGTTTAATTAACGAAATATGTTCAAACACAGCATCATTTTCGTATCTATTCGGGTACTTAAGCATATTGTGTGTGTCATATTAAGTGTGAAGTTGGGCATAGAGCAGAATATGACACAATGTCTTTAGAAGGGGAATCTAAACACAAAAAAGGATTCTCACAAAGGACTCTTACTTTTTGAGAGAGGTTAAGTTAAAGAGGATTTACTTAAACTTTTCGGTGTGATGAGGTTGCTAGAAGTTATATGTAGGTACCTACCTATCTACCTATTTTATCCTTGCCTAACATTAAGACAACATTAAACTTGTTAACTAGGTGTCTTTTTCATATTGCAAGGTGCAAGGGGGGATGGTGGGTTGCTGATGTGATGGAAATGTTCATCTAAAAGATGCCATCAGAGAAAAGTAGGTATAACTCGTGCGAATATGTAGGTTTGTATGTGTGGTTGGTTATGAGTGTGTGTTAGTGTGAGTATGGGGTCCAAAGTTATTTCATAATGTTTTGCGGAAAGGTAAGCGAGACCACAAATCCACTTACCCTAATGCAGTTTGTGGTCGTATTAGTTCACCTGAAGGACGTGCGTTAGGGTATAGTTCCATAAACTGAAGCAGAGCTTTTATGTGAGGCAATGTGATGAAATGAATGTTTAGAATTTTTTCTCTTTAACTCACAAGAAGTGAATTAAGTTCAAATATTTAGGTTAGTTTAGTTTTAAATTGCAAAAGCATATGAGGTAGGTAAATATATTTATTAGAATTTTTTTCAAGACTCTATTCTTTAAAGTTAGAAAATTAAAGGAATATTAGAAATTTAAGGAATAGTAAACAGATTTATGCTTCAGATATTAAAAAAAGGCACAAGGACATAACTCCACAGTACAAAAATCAGTTATGAAGTAATGTCCTCTCTCAGTAGGACCCTATGAATTTTTTCAAAAGAAACAAATATTATTTTCACGGCACATGTGAAGAAAACAGTTCTCTTTTAAAATAATTATTGCAGTTATTCGTGTATATTAGGGACATAGTTCCATAATGTTTTTGAATGGGCCTCTGTTGGGTTATAAGTCCACAATCAGATGGTAGATTTGTCTCACTGAAGTGGAACATATGCGTCTATTGTGGAAGTTTGTCCTGTAGAATTAAGTCCCAGCACCTTAAAAAAAAAGAATAGGTATTTTAACGAAGTGTTACAATTTAACCTCATGTGCACCAACTGATCGATTTTAAATGTTATTTAAATGCAATCTTACATTTTATAAAAATTTTAACTTCCCCACTTTTAGTTCACATTCTCTTGTGATCGAAAATATATCATGAGTGAGTAAAGACAGCTTATTTGGTTTTTCGCTGAGTGGTGGGTTATACAGAGACTATAGAAAATCCGGTTGACACAGGCCTATAATTGGTGTGACGACTGAAAGAGAGGCACGCTATTGTGGTGTTATTGGGCTACTTAATCTTAATGAGCAACTCTTATGTAGTTTTTTTTGTTAATATTTTTAGAGTAGGGCCGTTAGGTTTATTAGACAGGCCTATAGTACCTTCCTAAGATTACCTCTTTAAGGTTCCTTAAGAGAAAAGTTTCCCATTAGATTAACGTAAACGTACAATTTTGAAAAAAATTAGTTTTAAATATCGTTTTTAATTTTTTTTTTTTAAATTTTAAGTTTAAGAATTTTATTTTGCAAAAGCCATTCTTTAAAATAACTTTATTTACAAACACAATAAAAGAATAGATTTCTGGCTTAACAAAAAGGTATAGCATGGCCTTGTATGTGTAACTGTTGTTTTTTTAATATTTGTTGTCCTGTTTTAAGTCATTTTTTAGAAAATTGCCTCTCCTGGCTGATCGGGGGAATTAGACCCCCCAGCCCCTTAGTATACGATTTTTTTCTTGTCTCAACCCAACCTAAACGCTCTATCTTTTTGTCACACCGTATACGAATCACCCTGTAGAATAACCTGTTATTTAAAGTAAATCAATGAAGAATTGTTAAGCCCGGGATATATAAAATAACATACTAAAGGGTCCGCCATCTAACGATTTTTTTTGTCAACTAGTGCTTATTTCGTGAATGGTAACACTTTAGCTCATGTCTGATTTGACAGATAATTAGTATTATCCTTCCGCTGAACGAATATGGTTGTGTATACACTTCGCTAAGTGGGCCTGCGATCGACTCAGAGAAGATGCCGATTTTGCCAAAAAATCATCTTTTCAGATGAAGCTCATTTTGATCTTGGCGCATTTGGGGCACAAAAAACCCGCACGCATACATTGAAAAGCCGATACACCCAAAACGAGTCACTGTTTGGTGCGGATTTTGGTCCAGAGGCATGATGGAACATTTTTCTTCGAAAATGAGCAAGGAGTGGACGTTACAGTCAATGGCGATCGTTATCGGGCCATGTTGAACGAATTTTTGTTTAGAAAAATTGAAGAGGAGGATATTGGCAACATTTGGTTTCAACAGGACGGCGCTACGTGCCACACAGCCGAAGCTACACTCGATGTTTTGCGCCATTTTCAAAAAAAAAAAGAAGTTATTTGGCGGACCCTTTATGTTAGTTACTTAAAGTCAATGAACATTATATAAAGAATAAGGAATTTTTTATTTCAGACTAAGACCTTCCACGCCCAAGTACAGTAAGTAGCTTCTTGGGAAGAACTCTGGACACCAACCGGCGAGCTTACCTTAGCCACGAAGAAAAAGCATCACAGTATTTATATTTCTCTTCCTTTTTTTGTATGGTTGAATTTCTAACAAATATATTTGGTTAACTTAGGAATTAAGCAAGAAAATCAATTATACTTTGAACTTTGATCTCGTATTTGCTGTTGAACGTCACTCTGATATTTTACAATTAAAATTGCGAGATATATTGTAATGAGTAATGACCTAACAAAATCTAAATTAATTTAATTAACTGATTAGCATAAGAAGTGACAAATTATTTCACTTTAAAATGTATAAATATTTAACTTTCTTGTATTTCGAAAACTCAACCACAACATTCTGACTTAACTGACAACATTCAAAATCAAGCAATAGCATTTAAACGAAACTATAATTTCTCTTTGTTTTTCACTGTTGCACAGTTACCTTAAATACAGTCTTTGAATCAATAATATTCCAATACATCAAACACAATTTAATTAATAACATTATTATTATATGTATGCACATTAATTTGCCCTTGCAGAAATTATATATATTAGATAGATGTATATACATAATTTAAACATCATAATAGACCAACATCTGTGAATGGGAATATCAAATCCTAATAACACGTGCGATAAATTCCACATCATTGTTCAGCCAATAGTCTTTAATTGCATCCTGCCTCACCATTAATTATAAATAAGATTATAAGCCACTTACCCACTATGCCATTCAAGTTAATTTGAACTGTATATGTATTAGTTAAAGGCCAACAAATCAAAAACTAGAGTTTCAAGACCCGAAGGAAAACTTTATGGAATCAAGCATTTAGCATGTTCCGAATGCAACAACTTTATGTTTGAGTTATTAAAATCGCCCATAATCGGTTTATCAACTTAATAATAATTTATATTTGAGTTTTAGACTTAATAGAGGAAAACATTGTGAATATTTCCGTCTCCACTTAATTAAATTACTTTTTTGTTTTTGTTTCATATTTCTTAATAGGTTCTGTGATTTTCAAACCACTTATGGAAACGTACAAAAAGTGGATTTTGTCATATACCGTTGTTCATCGGTAGCCTATCATTGTTGCAATAAACATAAACATTCAACTACAACTTAAGATATAAAAGATGTTTGCACAGACTGAACAAAAAAGGGCAGGTTATTTGTGGACAGAAGAAATAGAAGGGAACCCAGCTGGCTACCTTGGGGTATCCCAGAATTGACAAAAATATTTTTCCGAGAAATAACATCACAAAACCTGACTTTACTAAACCCGAATGAATGGCAATACTTTTTAACTAGCGATATATGTACAAAGGTATAATAGAGGGAAAGTTCTGGAGTCGTAAAAAAAACGAATTTGAGATTTCAATCAAATATGACAGTACGCAGATAGAGAACACGAAAAAAGTAGTTCCCATATTTTGTTGGTTTGTCTGTACCATGACCAACAGCCTAAGAGACTGAAGCGATTTTTTGAAATTTTGAAGACAAGGTTTCTTAGTGATTCGGCAGAGGGAAATCGAATTTCATTTACTAGCTTCAAAAGTAATGGTCGCTGCCATACAATTGTTATGAAAGATGAAAATTATCTCGGAAACGACTCTAATTATTTTTATACAAAATTGTATATCCACTATTTAAGGTATAGTATGCATTTTGGTAAAAAAAAAAATACTACAAGTGTTACCAACGGTACCTGCCATAGAAGCCTATTTTATTTTTTTCTTGTTAAAAACTTATTTATCTCAATAAAAAAAACATATTGTTTGCATTTAAGAAAAAAAAAATATTTTAGATCAATAATTTTAAGACGGGTAAATGTAATTTTAAGGAATTACGTTTTTGAATGTATTTAGATGTACATAATAATATATGCATATTTAAAAATGGCAAATTTTATTAATACAAATTTATTTTTCAAAGAAAACCGCTCCAACGATTTTTGAAATTAATTTTCAATAGCTTAATTTTTGTTCAATAAAAGAGAAACATTTTTTTGAGTTGTTTTAGCAATTTAAAGAACAAGTTTCAAGCTTCTTTACAATTTTCTTTAATTTATTGTATAAATGTATTCATGTTTTATAATATAAATTCTTAAAATTCTAAGTAACTTTCACAACAAGACCAATTACGTGCGACCCAGTCTTGCAATTTTTTTTTTTTTTAAATAACATGGTAATTAGTGCCTACTCAAAAATTCAGAATCGGTAAAATTTGTGTATGAACGGGTTTTTGGTTAATCAAAAGCAATGGTAGATAGAAGTGCATAGACAAGTTTTTGGCGCTTACTCTTTTTACACCTTATTCTTAGGAGTAACCTAACCTATAACTTTAGTAACAATAAAGTCAGAAACTTAAAATACCCAATATTTACTAAGCATAGCATGACACAGGCGCCTCATCAAATTTCAACTCCCAAAAATGTGTGGTTCCTGCGATAAAGGACTTCAAAAATCGATAAATACTTAACTGACTGCTGGCTGACAAATGATCAAAGTTATGAAGCACTTACCGACACCATAAAATCTTGTAATTTCGTATAACAGTAGGTATAACAAAATGGGAAGTGACTCTAGGCATGTCTAGATAGTTTTGGTTTATAAAAGTACTGTTTATGCGGCCCCGCAGGGCCAGGCACCTCCGACGGTGGGCATAATTCAGGCACACAGAGTTTTTTTTCAAGTCGCGCGAAGCTCCTTAACGCACCCCACTTTTCACTTTTAATTGCGAAAAACTGTTATAACTGTTATAAATAGGCATGTCTCTAGTCTCGTCCATAATTATGGTGTAGGTATGCGAAGGAAAAAAACTAAAACTTTTGTTTTTTTTTTGTATTTAGGGGGCGTGGTATCCGCCCACCAAATTGTAGTTATCTTTATGGAGCACTTCTGAGGTAAATTTTACTTGCTTTATTAGGCACGTATTGAATTTCGTGAAAAAAAAAGAATTTGTGAGTGAGAGGTCTCTCGAATAATATGTATAAACATCATCGTTTGTCCAAGAGCAGTCTTGAGGATCCGTATATGCAAAGTCGTCCATACGTTGTTGACTACGTGCACGGATCCAAAACGGACTAGTTTGCTTGAAGTCGATCTTCAGATTTTTATCAATGAACGTACCCAATATCCTACTTTGCAGATTTTCGTGTCGTTACGAGCTAGATCGTAAAATGTGACCTCGTAACGCAGTACGAGAAAAGTCCACGTTTCCGTTGGCATAGATGTTTACACATCAACAATTTCGAGGTGCTAATCAAAACTAACACTACGATTATTGCGAAGTCCGTCGGTCTTTGCGTTCACTGTTATTTGATCTAGAGCCTAAAAGGATGAACTCTTTTTCTTCAAATTTTGAACAAAGCATTTTTGCATTTTTATTTGATTCAATAGAGGGGAAATTCGAATTTTTGTTTTAGCCCATTTAGAACGGGTTGCTGCCATACAACGATATTGTTTTTTTTTTTTTTAATTTTCTCGAAAACAGCTCTAAAGATTTTGATTAAATTTCATACCCGTAATGACCAACGTAATTGTAAGAAAACTACATTTTATGTTTTTGGCATAAAATGCACGAAGGAAAAAGGATATAATTTTCATTGTCCCCAATTGTATAGCTATTCTATATGACGAAAACATTTCAGTGTTTTTTTTTTATTTTATTGTCCTATCATGGTAGTACCCATATATGAATTCTCCCTTATTATGAATTTAATTTGGTTATTTTTAATATCTCCCTCATGTTTAATGTAATATCTCTCAGTTTTAAATTTCTTTTCACAAAACTTAAATTATTTAAAGTGTCTTTACCTATTTTAAAATAAGAATCTCTTAATTTAAAGGGTGTTTTTTTTTAAAAAAAGTTATAGAACTTTAAATTCGCAACACTTTTTTAACTGGCGGCCTTTTTGTCAGCTGTCAAGTGATTTATTTTTAATTTGGTTTGGCATTTCAACATGAATAGACTGAGGCCTGAACAACGCTTCCAAATTGTGCCCAAATGGGCCCAACACAAGATTGCCGTTGATCCCAATTTTCATAAGCAAATTTTGTTTAGCGATGAAGCTCACTTTTTGTTGAATGAATACGTCAACGATTGACCACTTGGAAGACAACATTCGCCGCGTTTTTGCCGATATACGGCCACAACTGTTGGAAAAAGTCATCGAAAATTGGACTTCCAGATTAGACTGCGCCCGGGCCAGCCCTCGCTGCCACATGCCAAAAACAATATATTTAAATTATAATGCTAGAAAATTATCTTTCGAATAAAGTAAATTTCATGTCAATTTAAAAAAAAATCATTTCTGTTTTATTCCATTTCAAAGTTATATACTTCTAAAAAAAACACCGTTTATATACATATTATGAAAATCTGTTTCCGCCCTGAACCAAGACTACAAAAAGTGAGTACAAAAATTACCCGCACCACAATAAGTTTGCAGAAATGAAAACCGAAAAACTTATTTTCTCCTTAAATTTTATTTTTTAAATATCGAATCAAAAATGTTTCACTCTTCTCAAATTTGAGTAATTTCTGTGGCCATTTTTCTTTATTAATATTTGTTCTGCGTTACAATATTCATAACTTTGAAGAAAAAACCCAAATCTCTTTTGCGTATGGAAAGTCCTGAGGGGAAAATTAATTCTCGTCTGCTTTTATTCTAAAATCAAAAATTCAATTTGTTTTGGACTGAGAGTTCTTGAGGAACAAAAAGTTTTTCAAAAAAAAAAAAAAAAAAAAACCAAACAGTCACCTACATACAAACATAAGCAGAGAAAATATAGCCCTGGTTCTATATCAACCACTGCTCTGTAGCCACTCAACTAGAAGGGTTTATCTGGTTATCCTCTACATGTCCCTAAAGAGGATCATTTAATGTGGGTTCGTGTCTAAATGATTTGACTTAAAAAAGGATATAGGCATATACTACAGGTACCCATATATACATTTACATATATGCTTAAGCATAAAGGTATGTATAAAAGGGTGTTTTTTTCAAGACCTACCTTTAAAACTTTATGTAGACATACCTCAAACTTGCTAACTAAGAACTGAGTCTTAATAATGTTTGTTGATGAAAATTGGTTTTTGACATTCTCCTCGGCATTGAATTTCTGACGAAGGACATCATGTCCTCAAAAGTTGTCCTTAACATGCAACAAGCCCCCACCCCAGCTAAATAAAAGAAAATTTTAAAAAGTCAAAAGTATCCTAAGGGCTTGTTTCACAATGTGTGAGTAAAGTTCTGATTACTTACTCGACATTTAAATTATCCGCAAATTATATCCTCCGAGTAATAAACTTTGCTATTTAAAATTTATCGAAGTAATAAATGTATGTTTCAATTAGCTATTCCAGTTTTCCGGACAAAATAGGTTGGACTGGTGAAAATAATTAGTATTTTAATTGCCCTTTAAATTTGCTAATCGACACTTCTCCATCAGGCCATTAAAATACTTAAAACTTTAATTATTATAAGTCAGACCTATTCAGATATTGGGAAACGTAAGTGAGGTTGATAATAGTGGATAATTAGTTCCAAAATGGTTCTTAAAAACTTTAATCAGACATTGTGAAACAAAAGCTAAGGTCCAGTTTTTCAGCGCGATATTAAAGTTAAACCCGAGTTAAATCATTAAATTTGGTGAGTTAACTAAACAGATGATTTTGATGTTTTATTAACTAAGTTTTTTTAGTCGTTCTGCGTGAATTCTCCACCGAAAAACTGCTTCCATATTTAACTGTGGGATAATTTACGTCTGAAGTTAGCTAACTCTGGTTTAACTCACCACTGAAAAAACTGGGCCTAAGAAACATTGTTTGATTTTTGTTTTTGTTAAAACATTTTTTTTCAAAAAAATTCTTTGAACTATTTACAATGAGCACCAGATAGCAAAATTATAACAAAATCAGTTAAAGTATTGAAAAGGTATACGCCGGCCGTTAAGCCAAAATTAAGTCCATTTTTTTCTCAAAAAACGTGAAATGTCTATTTCTATTGTGAATTGTTGCCAAAACCCTGAAACGCACTTTTCTTACAATCCAAACAGAAATGCTTTATATGTACAAAATTCCGTTTAAGGATCTAGCTCAATTTACAGTGGACACACGGACGCACGGACGGTATGACAAAACCCACTTTTTCGGACTTCACGATCATCGTAGTGTTAGTTTTCGGAATTTTTTTCTACACGAAACTAATACATGCCCTATAGATCAAGTAATAATCAAATAACTGTCAAAAGTGACGGCAAGGTTTGTAAGTTCTCTCTGCTGGAAGATTTATCACTCAGTCAAAGAAACACACTTTATAGGTGTTCGGGTTTATATATGCCTATACCTTACATCCATACATACATATACATATACTTAAAAATCGATTCCAAACCTAGTTCATATATAACAATCCATGAAATGAAAATTCATAGCTACACTTTACTGAGTAGACGACTATTATACCCTCTGTTGACATAGTTTCCTCACTCCCCAGAGAGACAGATGCATATCCAACCTTCGTTTGGCTTAAACAATTCATTCAGAAAAGCTATTGGGAATGGAAAAAAATATAAACAAAAAAAAAATACAATACATCAAAGTGCCAAAAGGATGAGTGGAGTATACTGCTGCAAGTTCATGGACACAAAAATCCTCCCACCTTATAGGTACTCCAGATACAATATTAATTTTTCAGATTGAACTTTTTTTTGTTTTTTTTTTTTTTTTTGCTATTTTTTATTCTTGTTAAGTTTTTGTTTGAGCAGTCTCCAGTTTTTCCAGTGTTTTTCCTCCTATTAAACAGAAGAGTTTTGCTCTAATTTTTTGCTTCGAGCAGCTTTCTGTGCTCAAACAATGCCAGAGCAGACTTTTGTTATCCTTGAGATTTTTCTGCCATTTTTTTTATTTCTGCGTTTGTTGGTTGTGAAACATAAAATGTTGGCGAAAAAAAAAAAAACAAAAACAAATCCAGAGAGAGTTGTTTTGTAGAAAAATTGAAAGAGATAGGTAGCTTTCGGTTTTTGTTTTTGTTCTAGTTTTAATTATTTCAATAGTTTTGCTGCTACTGCTGCTGCACTACTGAGTACCTTTCATGGTTGTTTGGAAAGTAAGTTTGGGAAATTTATTTTTCGTGTTTTTTTCAGGAGATGGTTATGATCTTGGGGTTTAAATAATCGAAAATATTTTTGTTGTTATAAATAGTAGTAATAAAGATAGGGGGATAATCTCTTATTAATAAGAAAGATACGTTTTATTCAGGATATACCCCATAGGGATAGGAGGCCTTATTGTATTATACTGAAAAGATTTTAGCAAAAGCTGCTTGAGCCCAGAAAAAGCAAAAACACCTCCCGCTCGTGAGTGTCAAATCAACTTAGCGAAACAACATTCACCGATCGAAAAGTGGTTAGGTGTATAATTTCAATTTTGTCGTGCTATGTTTTCTATGTTTTATTTGCTACTTTGCTAATTTGGTGTCAACTTAGCGAAGAACCCACTCGAAAACTTGCTTGCTGTTCAATAATTTGCCGTTCATTTGTCGTGAATTATTTGTCACTATTTCAATTTTGTCGTGCTGTGTTTTCTATGTTTTTTCATATGAAGTTAGTTAAGCACCCCCTCAAGAAAAAGTGATAAAAACTTGTTGTACTGAATGTTTTATTGCTCAAAAATTTTACAGTCATAAGTCGTCAATTAGTTATGAAAATTTCAATTTGTTCATGCGATTTTTATGATGATTTTAGTTTGATATGAAGTTGGTGAAGTACCTCGTGAAAAAAACTTCTTATATTGAACGTTTAATTGCTTAATAATTTGCCGTTTAATAGCCGTAATTTAATTGTGACCATTTTAATTTTGTCGTCCGATGTTTTTTGGTTTATTTATATTGTTATTCTTATCTTATTGGCTTCTAACATAGTTTGCGGAATTTATGGTGTTTAATGAATAGCAAATTATTATGCAATAAACAATTTAATACAAGGAATTTAAATCCATTTTTAAGGATGTGCTTTGCTTACTTCACATGAATTTAGCCAAAAAAGTCTAACAAACAACAGAAAACAACGCACTGCCAAATTAATATTGCCACAACTAATGAACGGCAAATTATAAACCAATAAAATATTAAATATAAGAAGTTTGTACCCTTTTTTGAGGTTGTTCTTCGCAAACTTTATATAACATTTAAAAAAAAAACATAGAAAACATAGAACGAAAAATGTTAAGTTGCAACAACTAGTTGATAAGATGACCGTCAAGTTATTGAGCAATAAACCATTCAAAATAACAAGTACTTAAAACTTTCTGGGGTGCTTAACTAACTTCATATGAATTTCATATAAAAAAAAAAAACATAGAAAACATTGCAAGACAAAATCGAAATTGCAAATAATTCACGACTAATGAATCCACTTTTCAATCAGCTAATGTTGTTTCGCTAAGTTGACACTCTTTTCTTGCTCTTCCTTGAAAACTCTATCTAGAAGATAATAATTTGAAGAGTTTAAAGGAGCTCGCCTAGAATCATGTAGTATCACAACGGAAATGGACCTTGTATTGGTGTTTATGTATCTTCTAACTATTTAAGTGACAGACACTTTTTCCTAACCTGAAAATTCGAGAAAAATTAATTAATCAACTTAGAAAAAATGTAAAGTGAAATAACCTTTCAAATTGAGGAATAATTTCACAATATGAGGTAATAAGTCTTCAAAAAGATATAAAATAACTCCAAAACTTATAAGTGGTAAGTATAGTATGTTTTTTATAAGGTTCTATAAAATATTGCCACAGCCTGTGTTTCAGTATATGAATTTTGAAGTCATTTTTTTTTTATATTTTGCGTGCCCTAAAGGTGTTGTGACTTCCCTTATAATGATATTACGAGGTGCAAACGTTTATTAAAGTTGTAGAGGATTTGAAAGGAGATACCAATGCGCATTGGTTTTAAATGTCTAAAACATCGAAATGGCAAGGAAAAATTGAGCCTGTTAAAGCATTCCACATTCGTGTAGTACGACTAAAGAAATAATCTCTGTATACTTAACATTACGTCCGAAGTTGGGCTCAGCGGTAAACTGATGCACATTCCTTTAAGTACGAGTATTGTTTTAGGGGAGGAATGCAAGTGGCTATTTCAGTATAGAACACGGTTTATAAAAATAATGATAAATTAATGAAAGGCTTGAAAAATTGCGGCTGTGTTCGAGAGTTGCAATTGCTTCCGTTATAGTTCTGTTGCCTATCATTTCTAAAGCTTTCTTTTGAATTATATCTAATATATTCAAGTATGTTATTGGAGCACCTGCCAAAATATGAATATAAATGCTTTACACATTACAGCCAGATCAGAGAGGGAGAACTATTTCTTGCATCGACGCGGAGAAAACATAAACACTTAGCAGCGTTTTGGCAACATCGAATATGGGGTCATCTGGTCATTCCACAAAAGGTGGTCTGTGATACACTGAAGACAAAAATCTGAAAGCTGTTCAGTGCCTCGATGCAAGTGCCGCTGATGGGTAGCGGTTCCACTTTAACGACAAATACAGCATTGTGTTTTTTAAAAAATTAAATTCTAAGCGATTTTTAGTTCTCCATTGGACGCTGCCATTGAAGTTAATCATCCAAAGGACAAGGATGTGAATTTAGAATCGAATATGAAAAGCTGCGAGTAAGGGTACTGTCGTCAAAAATACAGTTTAATGGATTAGAAGTTTCAAACAAGACATCATTTATGAATATAAGGAAGAGAGTTGGAGACAAAACGGAGCCCTGGGGCACACCAGCGTTTAATCAATGAGTTTCAAACTTAAAACCGTCCAATACAACTTGTATTGATCGGTTTGAAAGGTAATTTCTAATCCAACGAAGAAGAACATTTTCGATATGAGAGCTTAATACCAAACTCTTTCAAATTCTTTTTAAATAATCAAGTGCAATAATCTTACTTTCGCCAAACGATGTAAAGATTTGTGCCACTGTTTTTGGTGAGATATATCACATCAGCTCAAGATTGGAACTTTTTGCTACGAAAGCTGAACTGCCAGTCATTAAGAAGCTTTTGTTCGTCAAGATATTTCCTAAATATAAGCCGATGGTTAATAAGCGTTTCCATGACCATGGAAAGAAGGGAAGTTAGTACAATTGGACGATAGTTATAGAGGGGGGAAAGGCTGGGACAGGTTGCACAAATACTGTTTTCCATCCACTCGGAAAAAGATCAGTAGAGTAGGACAGATGGGAAAACTTACGCACCGGTTTTTCCAGTACAGAATAAAACCTTTGCAGAACAATAGAAGGGCCAGCGGATTGGTGTCTTATTTGAGGTTATGATAGATCAGCAAATAATTTTTTAATCACAAAAATAGCTCTGGAATTTGAAAGTTCTACTCTAATTTTTGGAATTTCAAAAACATTTCATTTCCTATTGGAAAATTCTTTAGTTGTAATTTGTCAGTTTTGCCCAATAAAAGTTTCGATATTCAAAAATTATGTAGCGTAAATTTAAGACGTTAAATTAAATATTTTCAGATGACATAATGAGCTTTGTTTGTAATGTATCATAGCCTCAAAGTAATTCACTACTAAATAAAATGAAAACTCCACGGAAGAAGTACGGATCAATGACGCCACCGGCCCATAAACCGACGTGTGAGAGACACATTTGGGCTTTCTGCAACTGAAGCCTCAGCGGCAGCAATATTCTCGACACTACGGGCACTTCTTTGTCTCACTGGCACGGGAACATTTTGTACTGTGCCTGTTGATTCAAATTTTTCCACTAGACGCTCAATTGTTGATCTGCTAGGACGATTATGACGACCGTAAATTGGACGTAGCGCTCTTAACGTTGAGGAAACTGACTCCGAATTTCGGTAGAAAATTTTATTAATTTTGACTCGTTGTCAGCTCGTATATCTTTCCGTCATGAAATGGCAAACCTTATTGAAGAGAAATGTCAAAAGAGCGGCCAGAAATATGTTGTCGTTTGCTGTCCCTGTTGCTCTACTTTTGTACAGTCCCTGTTGAAAAACCCTTTACATATGTGCCATAGTACCTATCGTTGTTTCAGTGACTACCTTGCTATTGACTTCACCTATATAAATTTAATTTTTTTGCACTAGAGAAACTTTAAATAATTTTGTATAGTCATTACTGACAGGTTTGATTAAAACCTGGATTCCTATTTGGTATGAAGATACATTTTTTTTTTAACTATCCGCACACTAAATAAATAATATTAAATTCTAAAAAGACTAAAGACTAAGCTGCTTTAAATAAAGGTCAAGTGGTGCAATTATTGTGAAGACTATGCTACTACTTCAAGAACTACGAAAATACTTTTCCAATACAATAAAGCTGTTGGTACTTAAAATTGAAGAATTTGAAATGATCTGGTCACTCTGTTCAAATAGAAAATGTTTCCATTCCAAGAATATTGGTTTACACGCTTGATGAGATGGAAAGTATGGCAATTTATTGAAAATACTGCATATTTTGTATTATTCAACAAGTGAATAAAATTCTTGTGCATCGAATGACAAACGGTTTTCCAAACCCAACAATTTCTGCTTTTTTGTTCGAGTTCAATGGTTTTTCCTTGTGAAGTGAAACCAATTTGAAGAAGTCTCTTCCGAAAAATTTACTTTTTTCTAAAAAAAAAAAAATAGAAACGGAAAAAGAAAAAGAAAATCACATCCTCTCTTTGGAACGAGCTTGATGTAAAATGATACGTTTCTTTATACGTACATACAAAGGGTATTTATTGAAAATAACAAAATAAAACGGCAGGTGCGATAGAGATGCTTTTAAAAGATAAATCGAAAGGAAATATGAAAAGAAGTAAGAGGTTTTTGGTAAGAGTTAAGTTGAACACAAACATATTCAATTTATATTATAACGATTGATCTAAATTCTAAACATATATTCATATGTACATACATATATGTATATGAACATTCCTGTGCAAAAATATACACATGTATAAAATGATGATGGCCTTGTTGGTGATGTTTGTTTGACAAGGAAAACCTTTCTACTTTTGAATGGTATAAGAAAAAAACGATTTAAATTTAGATTTACAAAAAGACGTTTTCGGTTGAAAAAATAATATTAAACTCAGTCATATACTCGTAAGTGTCTTGACAACGATTTAAGAAGAAGACATAACGAAGGGTTTGATATACAACCTACATACATACATATGTATGTTCTTTCAAAGCAAAAGGGATTAATAGATTTGGGTGACGAGTTAATTCATACGAGTGTTTGTAATTCAATTCAGTAAATCGCAGATATAAATACAAAGTTTAAAGATACTTTTTTGGAATTTTATACGCAAATTTACATAAAAAGAAAATTTGATTGACGGTAGGTATACGTTTATTTGACAACAAATGATTTTTTGTATTAAAGCTTTTGCATAGGTATAGGTACCTTCATTATTTATCAAAAATCTAGTAGAGTTTTTTGCACTTTGTGTGCGAGTGATTTCATCTGGAAATCGTTTACACCAGCGAGAACAGCTTTTTAGAAAAGGTGTTTTAATTCATACGTGTGACTTGCGTCATATACGCATTTGCCAATCACTTACAGAACTGGTTAATAAGTTGGGGTTAGTTGAGTTTTAGGATCCAGTTATAGCTATCATTGAAAAGCATAATTTACCTTTTGTGATTTTTTAAAAATTTAAATAAAACATCAACGTCTGTCCAAGGGTCTAATTTTTGTTACTGAACGTTCTCAATATATGTACATAACAATACAAGCGTATAATTACGTATTACACAGCACGTATTCCAGCCCTCCTAAAATGGAATTTGGAACTTAATGGTTTGACAGATAGGGGAAGCATTATAATATTTAGTTCGAACTGTTAACCAACTTCCAACCCTAAAAGCTCTCCCAAAACCGGCGCATATTGGCCCGTTCAAGCAAAAGTGCTTGCGAAATTCATTTTTCGTATGGGTTTATAATGCAAAACTTTTACATTTTGGAGCTCTAGTAATCGAAAAAAAATATTTCATTTGTATGAATGGTCAAAGTTGACAAATTATTTTTTTTTTTAATTTTTTCTTTGTTTTGCATGTATGAGTGTTGGTTTGAAATAAAATGGTTTTGTAATTTAGAAGGAAAAACCTACCTAAGTTTTTTTAAAACGGTCTTATAGCTTTTTTTTTGTGACCCCTAATAAAACTTTTTAAATATGAATGTTTTTGATTTCGGGTATGATTAATTAAATTGTCAGGTAGAAAAATGAGGAATGGCTTTCTTCATCTCTCCATATCAAAACCGGACAAACAGAAGTAATGTGTGATCAAAGTCATCAAGAAGACGGCCAAGGAAGTCACTCAATGAGTGCGCAACATTCACAAAAAAAAAAAAAAAACCAATCAAGGCAACAGAGGAGATAAGTACTGAAAATCTCTCTGATGCATTAGTGATAAGATATCATAAAGATCATGAAAAGTCGAAGAGTGATGTAATCAAAGCAATTTCTACTGCAAGTCCACTTCGAGTCAAAATAGTCAAGGAAAGCATTCCTACTCCACAAAAGGATCCCATAAAATATACTAATGAGAATGCATTAGCTTTGTTTATGGATTTGGGTCTATCAAAAGAAAAGTATAAAATCCTGAGAACTTTGTTGAGGAAACACAATATATGTTCTGCCATCCTACAGCACAATTTCGGTTACCAAAAAAGAAGCAGTTCCAGAAAACACGGAAATCACGGAAATATAAGCTAAAGCCAAACCTCAAGACATGATGGGCCATATATACTGCAAGGGGGCTTTTAGAAAGCAAAACGGAATATCAAATAAATGCCCTCCCAAGAAGTTTGACCTTACATAGTAAATGGGGGTGATAACAAGCAAAACATTAATACAACAGATGGTGAAATAGACGCAAACATGTTCATGGCATCAGTTGTTCCAAATTATGAACATTGGAGGAACCCTCGCCCATCATCAACTCATTTATGCCTACTACAAGAAATACAGATATCAAAATACGTGCAAAGTTTCAAGAATTCGGCAGAATGAAAACCTATTTAACATATGCTAGCAATCTCATCCAATCCACTTATTTCTTCCTTAAGGCATGTAAGAAACCAAAAAGATCTGAAAGCACAATACTCACCGGAAACGATAAGTTTATTACGCATTACCCCGGACTTGGATGATAGTTTGGAAGAAATTTAATGTTTGTAATTATGTACATTTTTGTTCATTTTATTTTGTTTTTCTACTTTTTGAAATGTAATCTATCAACAAAATGAAGGGTTTTCCAATAAGAGGTGTTATTTTGAAAAGCCCGCTATTTCGGTAGCTGTCACTTTTGAAGCTATCATTTTTTGACATTTGACAAGTAGAAACTACGCCATTAATAAAAATGGAACGATACACGCTTCAACAACGCATTGAAATTATTAAAATTCACTATAAAAATGGTGAAAATTTGGCAGAGACGGTTCGTAAAACTAAAACATTTTTGGGTCGTCGTGAAGCACCTTGTCGGACCGCAATACAGAAATTGGTGGACAAATTTGACCCGTGCACATCGCTCAAGAACAACTGAGAATATTGCTGTTGTAGCCCAAAGTGTTGAAGAAAACCCAGGTTTGTCCATTCCTCGTCGTTCTTTGGAATTAGGCATTCCACAAACGTCATTACACCGTATTTTGCATAAAGACTTGGGTCTTAAGGCTTATAAAGGTCAGTTAACACAAGAACTCAAGCCGGCTGATCATCAACAACGTCGTGTCTTTGCTGATTGGGTCCTTGAAATGCATGAAAATGATCCGGAATTTCATCGAAAAATCATCTTGACTGATGAGGCCTATTTCCACCTCGGAGGCTACGTCAACAAGCAAAACTATCGCATCTGGGGCTCGGAAAACCCAAGAGTTATTGTTGAAAAGCCTCTCCATCCTCAACGCGTGACTTTTTGGTGCGGTTTATGGTCCGGCGGGGTCATTGGACCATACTTTTTCGAAAATGAGGCTGGAGCAACAGTTACGGTCAATGGATTGCGCTATCGAGAGATGATTAATGATTTTTTATGGCCGGAATTGGATGGTATTGATCTGGACAACGTTTACTTTCAACAAGACGGCGCTACGTGCCACACAAGCAATGAAACCATCTATCTTTTACGGGAAAAGTTTCCGGACCGTGTTATCTCTCGAAGAGGTGATCACAATTGGCCACCGAGATCTTGTGATTTAACACCTTGCGACTTCTTCCTTTGGGGCCACGTGAAAGATAAGGTCTACGCCAACAGCCCAGCGTCGATTCAAGACCTCAAAGATGGAATTCGTGAGGCTATCGAGGACATAGGGCAGCCAGTTTGCGATTTGGTTATGGAAAATTTCATGAAAATTTCATAATGAAATAAACATCCGATCATTTATCTCAAAAAATGCTATTTTTCTTTGAATATCAAAATAACACCTCTTATTGGAAAACCCTTTAGATAGTGGATATTAATAAAAATAAATTTTCAACCATTTCGCTTTCAATAACAAAAAAAAAAACAAACTTCAAACATGTCAGTGAAATTGGTTCGACCAATTCTGATTCTATGAATGTCGGTAATATTCATACATATATAGAAAAATATTGATTTTTAAATACATATATCTACCAACAGAGCAAGGACCTTTCTCAAGAAAGTCAAGTGACTCATACCTAATTTGTGTACCGACCTACGCAAATATTTTACAATAAAGAACTATAAATTTTTTAATTTCCAATTAAATGATGAAAACCACATGGTTTTTGGAAAAGGTACCTAATATTTCAAATATCCCTAAAGTTAAATAAAAATAAAAGAAAATGATGATTTCAACAAAAGCGCCTTAAAATGCCAAAGTTATCGAATCGTATTACTCGCAATAATAAAACAATGTGGGTGTAACAGATAATCCATAGACCCTACCTGTGTAGGTACATACATGTATTGAATATGAAAACATCAAAAGCCCGTATGTGACATTTAACGACCATTCATATTTCCTGTCATGCATTCAAATCAGTTTAGTAATCTAGGAATTGTTATTAGGTATGCATGTTGAAAGTCTCTCATCCCGCTTCCAGCTTCCCTCTTAAATAATATAATATGTAGGTATAATCAAACGAATAAATTGTTTATTCAGCTCTGACACCCTACAAAACAAACATGTGTCTTTGTGTTGTAAAGGTACGTAATAGGCCTTAGGATAATGAATACCCCTTAGCAATTTAAAGCCACAATTATAAGGTTATGATTTATTTGTTCTGATAAACCACTATAAATATAGGGGCTAGGATGTGCTATAGATATGAATTCATCGCTCCCTTCAATATCTGCTACCTATACACCAACCAGTAAAAACAATATACGATAGTAAGAACAACAGAAAAAGCACTTAAACTTTCCAACTATATATGGCAAGGATGGAATTTTGAAGGGCTGCTGTGATTTATAGATTCTAAATCCAAAATCCCCAATTGGAAGGAACATTTGAAGGACATGCCCAAAAGGAAATCAGCGAAGTGAGGTACTTCCTTTCCTTTTCCACCGACTTATACCTACAAAAATGTATTAGGTATAGTGATGGAGTCCTTGAACATCCCCAGAACCGAGATTTTTGTAGGTACTTCCTTCCTGATGTTCTTTCTCTCGCACTCACTTAGTTATTTTTCCAACAAAGTAGATATATGTATGTTTGTTCCCAATGGCAAAACAAAAACAAAAAAAAAAAAAAATAACGGCACCTACGTTGTTTATGTTTAATTTCGAACCTTTTTACACCTAACAACTGTATCATAGGAGAACACCAGCATTCCAGTTTGCAGCATCCAGAAGTAACAGTATGTGACCATTGGTTTTATGGCTCCAAGGGAATATTACTTACAGCCCTATTTTGTGTCTTATTGTGAGCTCGAATTTTTATGGCGGCTTTTAACAATTCCATGCCCTTTGCGGGTTCAATTTAATTAAGTAACATTCAGTCCAATTTTTTTTTTTTCTCTTGATATCCCTATACTCGTCGTAGGTATATATGGAGTATAGTCCTGGGGGGGCAGTGTGATTGTGATGGTGATGATTCCCATAACACGCGCAGTTTATTATCACACATTTTCGGTTTTGTGTGGCAAAAAGGTTATTCGCCTGATGTTTTCATGTGAACGAAAAAAAAAGAAGAGAAACAAATTCCACGCTTAACTATTTCATAGCATGATAAGAAGGCTTTGACCATGGAGTTAAATATGCGCCCTTAGTTCATAGCCGAAATTGACCGACCGAACGCACATAACACAACTATGAATTGCCAAAACAAATATAATTAAAGCCCAAACTTTTGAGTTGTTGGAATGTTTTTTCTTTTTTTTTTTTTTTTTTTTTATTTATTCATTTATTTTCCTTTTTCATTTCGGTATTTGTCATCATCACCGTCATCAATAAATGAAATTAAATTGTGTTTCTTCAGGACAAACCAAAAAAAACATAAAATCATCCACCATTTTTCCCTTCTACCCATGATTTCCGTTTTCCGATTAGGAAAATCCACTCACAGACTTTCAATGACTATTAGGTATTTTTGCTTGGGAAAAGTAAGGGTATATTATAAAGTTATACAGATGTGACCAACAGAGCAATACTGATGGAGGAAATGAAGTCCCGTTTTCCGTAGAATGACTATGGCTTCCTGACGAAAATGAACAAAAAGAATATTTCGGCTCAAAAAGTTAAATAAATTACAAATAGATTTGTGATATTCAAATATTTATAGGAATTTGCAAAAACGATTTTCTGTTTTTTTTTTTTTTTTTTTTTTTTTTTATAAATGAAGAATGAATAGAGAAATTTAAAAGAGCTACTGATGACATTGGGAGAGAGGAAGGAGTCATTATTCGCGTTTAAGAAAATGTAATCTCAGTCAGAGATTTCGTTCCGTCAAAAAGTGAGCAAGGTAATCCAACATGTTTTTCCTACAGCATTTTGACAGGAAAATTGATAAATTCAGCTGATGAATCTTGTTTTAAGTTTTCGTAAGAAACAGATTTTTAAAAAAATATGTCTTCGCTATGCCACTTACAAAAATTATTTGAAAAAAAGGTGTCAGCAAAGAAAACAAAATGCCTGCAGACAAAAAGAATGTTTGTAGGAGTGTGTGAGACACTACGTTTTGCAATGATCCAAGAAAGACCGAAAAAGTTGGGTCAGTGACGTTTGCGTTTACATATACAAGAACAAAAGATCGAGTTGAATTAAAATCAACGCGCATACTTACAAATAGAAACGACAACGAAACTTTCGCCGCCTGTCTAATTTAATTAACAAAGTTATTAATTAGAAAACATACACTGGCGTGATGCGAATCTTTGACAATTCTTCGGTCGTCGCACATTCTCCCAAATGTTTCGCTCCGCACAGTGGCCCGTAGTGACTTTTATGGTTGTAAAAATCATATCTCTTAAACGAATAAAGATAACGCCAACATTTTATTTATCTTGAAGGAAATTTCCAAGGCTTTAAACAAAGTGAATTAAAAAAAAATAAATATTGACAGGGTGTTTCAGAATCTGCTGCTGAAATAAGAAGTTTTAGTTAAGGTGGTTAACATAATTGGTATTTAATTATAAAAAAGTCGAAAGTCAATTTATGAAGTAATTTGAGTGTAATTTAAGTGAAATAGTGGGGAAAAAAGAAAACAAACCAATTTGAGTGAAAAAAATCAGTTTTTGTTTTTTTTTTTTTATTAACTGATTTTTTTATTTTTTTTTATAAGAGAGTACATTTATAAAGTAAAGGGTTTTCCAATAAGAGGTGTTATTTTAATATTCAAAGAAAAATGGCATTGTTTGAGATAAATGATCGGACGTCTATTTCATTATAAAGAGAAAGGTATGCCGTTAATAATGGAACACAACATCAGCCAAATGGCCCCCACGACTACGCTTACAGGACCATATCCTTTTCATGAAATTTTCCATAACCAAATCGCAAACTGGCTGCCCTATGTCCTCGATAGCCTCACGAATTCCATCTTTGAGGTCTTGAATCGACGCTGGGCTGTTGGCGTAGACCTTATCTTTCACGTGGCCCCAAAGGAAGAAGTCGCAAGGTGTTAAATCACAAGATCTCGGTGGCCAATTGTGATCACCTCTTCGAGAGATAACACGGTCCGGAAACTTTTCCCGTAAAAGATCGATGGTTTCATTGCTTGTGTGGCACGTAGCGCCGTCTTGTTGAAAGTAAACGTTGTCCAGATCAATACCATCCAATTCCGGCCATAAAAAATCATTAATCATCTCTCGATAGCGCAATCCATTGACCGTAACTGTTGCTCCAGCCTCATTTTCGAAAAAGTAAGGTCCAATGACCCCGCCGGACCATAAACCGCACCAAACAGACACGCGTTGAGGATGGAGAGGCTTTTCAACAATAACTCTTGGGTTTTCCGAGCCCCAGATGCGACAGTTTTGCTTGTTGACGTAGCCTCCGAGGTGGAAATGGGCCTCATCAGTCAAGATGATTTTTCGATGAAATTCCGGATCATTTTCATGCATTTCAAGGACCCAATCAGCAAAGACACGACGTTGTTGATGATCAGCCGGCTTGAGTTCTTGTGTTAACTGAACTTTATAAGCCTTAAGACCCAAGACGTTATGCAAAATACGGTGTAATGACGTTTGTGGAATGCCTAATTCCAAAGAACGACGAGGAATGGACAAACCTGGGTTTTCTTCAACACTTTGGGCTACAACAGCAATATTCTCAGTTGTTCTTGAGCGACGTGCACGGGTTTTATTCTTCACATCACTAACTTGTCCCAACAGCTCGAATTTGTCCACCAATTTCTGTATTGCGGTCTGACAAGGTGCTTCACGACGACCCAAAAATGTTTTAGTTTTACGAACCGTCTCTGCCAAATTTTCACCATTTTTATAGTGAATTTTAATAATTTCAATGCGTTGTTGAAGCGTGTATCGTTCCATTTTTATTAATGGCGTAGTTTCTACTTGTCAAATGTCGAAAAATGACAGCTTCAAAAGTGACAGCTACCGAAATAGCGGGCTATTCAAAATAACACCTCTTATTGGAAAACCCTTTATCACATTCTTACAGTTCTCTTCTATTTCAAGTTTTTACTTATGAAAAATTTGTAAATATGTATTATGCTCTCTTGAACTTAAAGAATGGTATGTAAGTGGCCTTACTTTTGGTTATTTACCTTGAAATACGTGAAATCCGAATGAATTTTAATAAAATTTGTTGAATAAAGCTTTAAAAGAAAATTGTATAAACGAAAAAAGTTGGTATTAAGCCAATTTTAAGTATTTATTTCTAACTAAGCTTAAAAAAAGTCATTAGATATTTCGTTTTCTAAATATTTAATTTTCAAGAAGAAGATTTAAAAAAAAATTGCAATAACCATGATGAGTAGTTCGAAAAAGTGGGTTTCGTCATGTCTGTGCTTCTGTACGTCCACTGCAATTTGAGCTAGAGCCTAAACGGGTGGTTTGATTTGCTTGAAATTGGGTGCAGAGAATTTTAATGCAATTCCCTAGCGGTGAAGTTCGAATTTTTTTTTTATAGCTCACCAAGAATGAGTAGCAGCTTTGTTATTTAGGACTAAGTATATTAAAAACGTATCAACGCTCTATCCCAAGTTGTTCCCTAATAGTACAGGAGCCGATAGCGCATATTTTCATACTTTGGGAGTGGATAAATAGCAAAAATATGAGTATGAACGTTAATCTTTATAAAACTATTTATATTATTTTTCGAAAATCTGATAATTTTTATCAACTTTTACATTTTTAAGAAGAAAATCAAATTAATAACACAACCTCTCCCTAGTCCCTCCATAGAGTCAGGAATCATTTGATTATAGTGTCCAAAAAATGGAGTCGTTTCCAAGAAACTTTAATATAAGAAAAGTGGGCGTGGCAGTGGGTGGATCTATCTTATGACATTTTTTGTAAATCTCAAAGTGGCATATAATGGAGTTGGTATGATATTAAAAAGATAAAGTAGATGTTTGGTGATTTTTAACCTTTTTGAACTAGTATCATATTTAAAATGCTTTGACATCGTACTTAACCATCTAAAATTTTGTATCATTCAACATTAATGAATTTTCAAAATAATTCGAATTTTTGTAAGCCAAACTTCTTCAAAATAAATCCTGCTACTTTATTTATGAAAATATAAAAAATTAACGAGTGTTTTTTTTTAAGGTATAGAACTTTAAGTTGGCAACACTATTTTAACTGGCGGCCATTTTGTCAGCTGTCATAAGTGATTTATTTTAAGTTTGGTTTGGCATTTTACATGAATAGATTGACGCCTGAACAACGCTTTCAAATTGTGCCCAAAACAAGATTGCCGTTGATCCCAATTTTCATAAGCGAATTTTGTTTAGCGATGAAGCTCACTTTTGGTTGAACGGATACGTCAATAAACAAAACTGCTGATTTGAACTGATAATAATCCCCGAGTGTATGTTGAGTCACCGGTACATCACTAAAAACTGACAGTTTGGTGTGCTTTATGGTTTGGTGGAATAATTGGTCCGTACTTCCAAACGATGCTGGCCAGAACGTTACAGTCAATGGTGACCAAAAATAAAAAAAAAAACTTCCAATTGAATTTAATTCATCACAGTCCACTAAAACAAAAACAAAAACAATATAATTTTTTTCTATTGTTTTCGTTCTTCTTCTTTCGGTGACCACTATAGATCCATGATTACTGACTTTTTCGTTCATCAATTGAACAACCATATGATGTGCAGGAGCTGTGGTTCCAACACTCAGCTGTGGTCACTCAGCTCGTGCCACAATTGATTTATTGAAGAAAACGTTTGGTAACCGCATAGTTTCACGTTGAATTGGCCTCCAAAATCGTGCGATATAACACCGCTTGACTATTTTCTGTGAGGACATGTGAAGCCGCTAGTCTACGCCGATAAGCCCGAAAGGATTGACCACTTGGAGAAAAACATTCGCCGCGTTTTTGCCGATATGCGGCCACAAATGTTGGAAAAAGTCATTGCCAGAAATCATATTTAAGTTATAATGCCAGAAGATTTTCTTTCGAATAAAGTAAATTTCAAATCATCTTTCTTTTATTCCATTTCAAATTTCTATACCTCTAAAAAAAACACCCTTTTCTTGCAAAACTTCTGACTTCATAACATTTATAGTGTAAGGCTGTGTAAAATTGGATTTTCCCAGATTTTATGACTAACGCACCTGAATACAAACTTTAAGAATACGTGCATTTGTGTTATCCTCTTTGTGTGATTACAGATGGGGTTTGATTTTATTGATGATATACTTTAGCCAAAGCCTCAACAAAGTTTGCCTTTTCTTTAATGTTTAATTTGTTTGAGAATTTTGAACCTAATAAAGGTTAGTTTTTAGTAAAGTTTGTATAACTATTTTAAGAACCTACTTATATATGTATATTTTTAGATGGACTTTTTGTTATGTGTGTGTTTTTGTTATGAGATTAACAATGCATGACAGGACCACACGAGCTTCGCTTTGTCATTCATAACCTTAACTTGGTCAAACTTAGAAGTTTGGTAATATTTTATTAAAACTAAAAAATTGGTTGATAAAAAGTAGTATAGTCTCGGAAGGAAATGTTATATTAGCACAGTCAATTTGTGCTCCAAAGGGAGCCTAGTAAAAAAGTTGTAGGGTAGTTTTGATTTATTTCACTCTGCATTGGTTTTGAAGAAATCTAATTTAATATCAGGGCATATTTTCCATGTTGAACCTCTTTTTGAACCTCGTTGAAAATTTGTATTTTTGCTCGAGTGTATAATTTTGTTCAAGCTGCTATGAATTCCTCCTACACACTACCTGTTTCTAAACAACTTAAATTTTTTCTGAGTGCATGAATTTGACTGTCTTTTTGTCCGAACTCTAATCAGAATCACTCTGGATTTAGTTGTTCAACTCTTCGATTGAAAACTTACGGTCTCCAACTGAAGATATAAATTCGTTCTTCAACACTATTGGCGAAAAGACGCTTGATTATGACTTGTTCATAATTTCTACTGATCTGTTTCCTTCAGAATAGTGCTGAAGGGTAGTTTTTAAGAGAAATCCCTTTAGACAGGCGGAAAATTCCCTTTTTTCTTTTTTTATTTCCTACAGAACACACATTTTCATTAAGTATTTACGTATTAACAGTATTTTTGATTAAACTAGGTTCCTTGTTTAAAAATAAATATTTCCATTACTCTAAAAGTGTTCAATACTTTTCAGTATCATTAAAAACGACATAAGTTTTCGCTACTTACAAAAAATTCTTAATATTTTTCTTTTTGATTAGTTTTGTTTTGGCTATTATTTATTCTTTCAGCTGAATTAAAGACTTCTTTTGAGGGATCTTTGAGAGAGATTCTGATGGAAAAACTGTTATATAAAAATGTTTACATCAATTATTTTTATCCTCGTTAATAAATCAATTTCAAACAAATAATTTTTAAGATTTTGGTGTAAAATATTAATACAGAATTATGTGTTTTATATATCTTTTACTTTTACCATTTTCTCCATCGTAAATTACCTATATTGTGTTATTTGTCAGGCCTAATACAATATTCTGAAAAATAATTCTGAATTTTAAATGGATGTTATAATTTTGTTTATGATATTTTTTTCGTGTAATATTTTAAACACTTTCCTCCAAAATGTGTCCAGTTTTCACTTTGTCCCTTTAGTAGTCGAAATTCCCAGAGAAAGGAATTTTTCTGCATGATCCTCCAGCACTGCTTGGTGTGTGGTTTTGTTCGTGGGTTAAATCCTCGTGAACAATACAAACAGAGTGGGCTTATAATCTAGAAGGGGCAGAAGATGGGACAAAATAATAAATTTTGACAGATAAGTCATGTACGGGAGCTGCGTACCCCTCGGCTTAAATGCTTGGCTAAATTTTAAAAGAATTTTGTATGAAAGCCAAAATTAAGCGTGATCAACTCAAGAAAATGAATTTTTTTAGCCAGAAACGTTAAAAATTAAGCCAGATAAATATGGAAGAGAACCAGAAAGTTAAATGTAAATAAGGCCAGAAAATCAAAAAATAATATATTCTGGCTTATTTCCAAGCTTCATTTTGGAAAAATTCCCAGAAAATATTTTTTTTTATATTCAAACAAGAAACTTAAAAAATGAAGTAAAGACACAAACATTTTTTTACGATTTTATCAAACTTAACTTTTTTTTGGGCACATTTCCAAAATGTTAAAACGTTTCTGGAATTATTTCCCATCCTTTATTCCAATTATTATTTGTAAATCTAAAAAACCCCACAATATTTTTGGAAAAAATGCCTGAAATTTTGGGAAGATTCCCATACATTTTTGGACCAAAATTTTGTTGGTTTTTTTCCAAGAACAAATCTGGAGTTATTTAAGCAAAAAAAAAACAATTGAAAGTGTTGCCAATTCCAAAAAAAAAAAAACACACAAACGCAAAAAAAATCACAGAAGGCTTTGCTGCATTGAAAAAAAAAACAACGCATTCAAACTCAAACATCATTTTTGGACTCGTGGTAAAAGACACTAGTGAGACATTTGTCTTAACAATGTGAAATGTCAAATTAAATGTCACAAATGACTTTTCTAAAATCAAGTTTATCTTCTCGCTTTCCGTATCAATTTCATGGGATAAATTCATCAGATCTGTGAAAAAAAAAGTTTTCCTACAATTATTGACAATTTGTTCCTGCAGAACTAAAAATAACTAAGTGCAAATGTTTATCCGATGGGTTCTCAGAATCTCAGGCATAGAGTATAAATAAGCCAGAAATTCAATGATCTCAGGTTTAACCCGGTTTTCTACCGACGCATGAATACACTTTAATGTTTTTGTAAATATGGTTTTTCAAATGTTTTCAGGAGGTCCAGGTGCTATATGGACAGACAGGACTAACTAAAGTTAAGTCTTAATGAACATTATTTATGAAATTTAAGAAAACAAATGTCACAACCTAAAAACTGAATTAAATTGTTTAAAATTTTAAATTCCACGCCACACTTATTCTTGGTTAAGGTTTAGGTTGATTCGCTATTTCTATACTCATGGTAACTATTTCGGAGCAAATGATTGATATTTTTTTTTGTTTATAAAATAATGTTTTTAAAAATTTTTAAATGCATTATTGTTTAAATTATTGAGAAGCATCAGATCGCAAAATTATAAAAAAATCGATTAAACCATGGCAAAGATATACGAGAATAACCCAAAAAAAATACAATTTTCTCAAGAAACCTGGAATTCCTAATTCCGTAATGTGATTTTTTTTTGAGAAAAACCTGAAACGCAGTTTTCTTACAATTAACTTGTTCATTACAGGTACGAAGTTTAATCAAAATCGTTAGAGCGGTTTTCGATAAAATTTGAAGAAACCAAAATATTTGTATGAAAGCTACCCGTTCTAGATGAGCTAAAACAAAAATTCGAATAAAACCTCAAAGGAATTACATAAAAATGCTCTGTACTAAATTTAATGCAAATCAGTCCACGCGTTAAGGCTTTAGCTCAAATTACAGTGGATGCACCGACGCACAGACGTACAGACGCACAGGCCGACGGACGGCATGACGAAACCCACTTTTTCGGACTTCTCGATTATCGTAGTGTTAGTTTTGATTATAACCTCGAATTTTTTTTCCACTCGAAACCAATACTTGCCCTATAGACCAAGTAAAAAGGGATACTAAAAAAATAGGTAAATTTTAAATAAATCATTAAGAGCTGATACGAAACATAAATATTTATCTTCTACTTAAACGTTTACGTTCTACTTTTTCCTCAGCGTAAACTATCACATAAGCTCTTATGGTCAAGATGAATTCTTAAGTTTCCTTTCAGAAAATGGGCCTAAGTAGACTAAAAACCAAAACCAAATTTCAAACTCATCCCAAGTAAACAAGCTAATCCAAAAATTTAAATAGTTTTAAAAAAATCCTACCTCATTTATGCGAGAAACAGATTGCCACAGCAACTTTGACAACCGCATCACTATCATTTCAGAGGTAGTGGTTTTAAATGACTGCATTAACACAGCAACATTGACATCAACATTAGACCTAAGCCCTTAATTCGATGTCACTGTGTAAATGCTGCCAACTTTAAAGCAAAGTTTTTTAGGAGAATGAAAAGTTGACAACTTTTGTATATGTTTTTATTCTGCCAAAAGCGCTGTTCATGTTGGTAATCTATTTCACATGACTTTTGATGTCAAAGTTTTCGTTGCTGTCAAAGTTGCTATTAAAGTTGCTGTGCCAATCTGTTTCTCGCATCAACTAGATTATGAATATCTTTCTCTGCATGAGGTGGAACGTGGAAGTGAGTTCAAACTTAAAATAAAGAGACGTATCGTACAAATAAGTCGCGTCGAGTGTGATCAATGTGAATGTGAACAGAGTTGATGAAAAATATTGATTATTCTTATGACCATGTTCTAATTGAAAATAAGTTTTTACTTGCGATATAGGTACTATATGGGAAGTTATGGATTCGTACAAAAAATCGAACTCGAGATTTTGATCAAACTTTACATTACGATGATGGAGAAGTCAAAAAAAGTGGGTCTCGCAAAAACGTCCGTCTGTCTGTCTGTCTGTCTGTCGGTTCGACTACAGCCTAAACGGATGGGTCGATTTTCTTTAAACTTGGTACCTAGCGTTTTTTGGACATTCCCCCCACCCGTTTTTTTCTCTTTTTTTTTAGGACCAAAATTAACAGTAGCAGTCATACAAAATTTCTTGGCCAAAAAGGAAACACTTATTTTTCTCAAATCCAGCGCTACCGAATTTGTTTTTAAGAACTCAATAAATTTAAATAGTTATAAGTTGCCGTTTAATAAAAAAAATGGTTCCGAAAAATGGTTATTAATGGTACCTCCCAAAGAACCATTTTTTGATTTTCGCTTTTCTCGAAAACGGTTAAACTGATTCTGATAAATTTTTTTATGAAGAAGTATTGACACATTCTAAATAATATTGTGTACCAAAATTTTCAAAAAAATAGTTTTTAGATTTTTAAAAAAAGTTTTAATATTTTTTTTTGAAAACTCAATATTTCAAAAACGACCTGGTCGATTTTTATTAAACTTGGTAAATAGCAGTTTTTTAACTTTATCTAGAAGATTTTTGACAAAAATTATTCTAATACCCAAAAATAACGGTGCCTCCCATACAAATGTTAAAAAACCGTTAAGAAAAATATTTTGTTTCTCAAAAACGACTCCTACGATTTTCATAAAAGTTTTTTTGTGTGTTAAAATTAGTACGATCTATCATTTAAAATTTTTAAAGTTTATATTTTAGGTTTATTAACAGTACCTCTCATAGAACGGTTTCTTTGATTTTCGACTATCTCAACATTTGATCAACCGAATAAAATTAGATTTTTTATACAGAAGCTTGTAACAAATATAAATAAAAGTGCGTATCAAAATTTTCTAAAAAATGATTTTTGGATTTTTAAAAAAAAAATCAAAATTATTTTTTGAAAATTCGATATTTTGAAAACTGGTAGCAGATTTTTTTGTGAAGTTCAATTTTTAACGCAACATTAATAAATGCTTTAAATTGGCGTACCAATTATTTTTCTCAAAAATGTTAACAAAATTTTGTGTATAAAAAATTAATTATTTTTAAAACCGCTCCTACGATTTTCAAAATTTTTGTCTCATAAATAAAGATTTATATAAGAAATCAGATGGTGTATATCGCGTTGGGTTAAAACGGATTCAAAGTATTTTAATCAATTTCTGTCTAATTTTGTTGATTTAAGCAATTTACCAGTTTAAATAGTATAATTTCCTTATATGCATATTGTATATGTGCAACACTAGGCTATATTGTTAATTTTTGTATACTCACATAATACCACCTGAAACTAAACTAAGATTTGGCAAATGGATAAAATATATGCTCCTATAGCTAATTTATTTCAGACTATAGAACCACAATGTGGTCGCGCATAAGAGCAAGTTCGTGCGACCCAGTCGTGCATATTTTTTTTTTAGAATCAGAATTGCCTTTGTCATGGAAACTTTGGAAAGAGCAAAATCCTTGGTTGTAATTAAAAAAAAAAAACAAAGATTTCTGTTCCATTCGCACAGAAGACATATTTATTAAATCAAACGTCTAAGTCGCAATATCTAGAATCAAAAATTGCTTGGGTAGATTACTTTGTAACGTTTGGACTCTTTAAAAATATATATAGCCACATTATTTCCAAGTGAAAAAATTAGGAGTAACAAATTTCATTTCGCTGGTCACAGGTCACTACCTTTTTCTCTTTCTCTGACACTTCTGGTGTATATCAAATTTGGGATTCTTGAAGTTAAATTTCGATTAAAATTGACATACCTAACGATGATAATGAAACCTTAAAAAAAGAGGATCATCCTACGTCTTCTATACCTGCTGCTCAGCTGCAGCCCAATCGAATCGGTCAATTTTATCTAAACTTGGTTCCTATCGTTTTTTAGACATTCAAGCAACGTATTTTTTAAAATATTGTTACGACCAAAAGTATTGGTACTTTCTTTTTGTAGCTACTTAAAAATGGCCCCAAAGATTTGAAAAAAAAATCAATTAATATTCAAAGGCATAAAATTTATCTTAAATATGGTGAAAAATTTGCACTGATTTTTCAAAAAAAATGCTTTTCGAGTTTTTAAAAAAGTTAAAACAAATTTTGGGCTGAAATTTTAATAGGAAAATATCTTCCTATTTTGAAAAGGATTTGGTTGATTTTTTTTAATACAACCTAGAAGATTTAAAAAAACATGTACGAATAACTAAAAATAACGGTACGTATACCTGCCATACAACTTCATAAAAAAAATTGTATGTTCTGAAATTAGTATGTGGTTTGTGGTATGCCTTTTTGTAGCAACTTATTTAACAATAAGTCGAAGTAGAACTGTTTTTTTTTGTTATTTTCGACTTTCTCATCACCGGCAAAAACATTAAAAAAAAATATTTTCAAATTTTTAATAAATATATACTTAAAATTGACATACCAAAATTTTTCCTTAAACATTTTTAAAAAATTTTATAAATTAAAAATAATTTTTTTTTAAGAAACTTCATAATAGATTTTTAAAATTTTGTTCTGAAATTCAGAACGTTTTCCGTTGGCCTCAAAACTTTTAAGATCAATATGCGTCAGTTTACGCTAAGTAGAATTATATATATTTAAGTTTCATATCATCAGTTAGCGGCACTTAATCAATTTAAATACTTTTGATTTTTAACAATATTTTAATTTAAACCGTTAGTTCCATGCGTGTTAAGGATGTCCCGATAATATGTTGCCAACGCAAACAAAATTGAATCACAGCAGATAGTTGATAGTTGTAAAAAAACAACATTTAAGAAATAATGAAGGTTTGCTGTCTTTACAAACAAAATCATTTTCTTCTTCATGGCTTCAATAATCCTTAAAATTGTTGCATTTGGGGTTCAAAGAATCCCCAAGTGATTGTTAAGAGACAAATGCATCCAAATGTGATTCCCTATTTTTGCAAACCTAATACAAAATACTCAGTTATTCAGTGGTGAGTAATACCAGAGCTAGCTTATCTCTAGAAGTAAATCATCCCACAGTTAACAGAGGAAGCATTTTTCGGTGGAGAATGCATGCGGAACGACTTAAAAAAAACTCGAGGGATAAAACATCAAAAGCATCTTTTCGGTTGCTCCTTGAATTAATTCAATTAGTTTGATGAGTTAACTCGGGTCTAATTTTAATCTCGCACTGAAACACTGATGGACCGAAGAATGGAAGAAATCACTATTATCCCAAAACTTTCTTAGTAAAAATACAATTTCACTAAATTATAAGTAAATACCTTTTTTCCAAAACTTGAACAAAATTCGTTGAGTCGTTAAAACGATTTATGGTAAACACCCAAAAATAAGACAACTTTCTCAAAAAAAATCTCAAAACGTAAAACAAATCGGTCAACACGTTCAGGCTCTAGCTCGGATGTAATGTATATACCTACTAAGACGCACAAATTCATAACAAAAAAACCGACGGATGGTACGATTTTGTTGGACTTCTCCATCATGTTAGATTTGGTTAAGACCTCGAATTTTATTTTAACTAAACCAATACTTGCCCTCTTTCTATAGCAAGTAAAAATTCTCTTTAATACAAATTTCATATAAAACCTTTAATTTTCTAATGTATGTTCAAGTACATTATGCAGGTAGGTACATATAGTTGCACATTATTCTAAACTGCATATTACCTATACACGTCACTTACGTCAGTTGATATGTATAACAGAAAACATCTACAACTTCATCGCAGACATATGTTAGCAATTTTGAATGTTGTAATTTCTAGCTGTAGCTCATTAGATATGACGTGCAATCAAATAATCCGCCTGTAAACACCGAAACGAACTTAACGAAACCAACTTAATTTCAACGATCCTATTATTGTTGTCGCTATGTACGAGTATAAGTGCAGTGACAATAGAAGCCATGAGTCTGTTTTTTTTTCATAATTATTGTATTTCAAAATACTTCATCAACAATATGAAAGTCGTATACATATGTATGTGTTGTGCATACATGAATCCATTATAGCAAGGACTTATCATGGCCCACAATCACATTCATACTATCCAATCCATATGTGATGGAATTATTTATTAGAAAATCATTGGAACGAAACACAGCTAGCGCTATTATTAAATCCTTTAATGACAGTCAATAATTGACACATCATAAATAAAGCTTATCAATAATGTTAGAAGGATACAAATTAGCAAGAACAAAAAAGATCAACCGGATTAGAGGATTCGAAACCGAAAGGCGAGTGAGGGGGGGGGGGGAGGTGGGAATAGTTTGTCCTTATATGAGATGTCACTTACCCTTTTTCATCAGCACCGACACACATGGGTCTGGGCTGATGTTGAGTTGAGTTGGGCTGATGACATAGGGATGAAAATCCAAATACAAATCCTCGGTTAATCCTTAATCAATATGACACAGCGGCGATGGCTGCGGCAATGGAAAAGCAACAAACAACATAACATAACAAAACACAAATATTATTCCCAACAACACAATTACAATTCATGAGATTTGATCCTTAAAACTGATTTCATTCAAACCATGCAAGGCAAAGATTCACAGGCCAACATTCGAAGCACGTCGTCAGCGTCGTCGTCGTCAGATGGCACACTAAACAGCACAACACTTCCACCCCTGTCTACCCATACTCATACCCATATGGAAGACAAGACACGAATCGTTGTTCGCATTTATGCCCGTGTATACTCGTAGCTAGCTCGAACTAAAGGAAGGTTATAAGAGGCCGTACCGGGTGATGCCGGGCAGGGTGGTAGCGGCGCGACAAGACGAGACACAATCTGCACCTTTGGTCACACTTAAAAGAATTGCACTTGTACTAGATGCTTCTTTCTCTAACAATCTAGGTAGGCCCGCACTCCTTTCTGAACAAAGACACTTTAAGCCTTCTCCGTTGTTGCCTTTGCACTCTTATTCTATTCTGTGATTATAATTAAGGCTCTTCCCTTATTCTTGGGCTTAGGTATGTGTGTGTACTTGAATCTTACACCCCCGGTCTACTTTTCACCACCACTATACACGGAATCACGAACAACAACGACAACAACAACACATGCACTTCTTATTTAATACACTATTTGCCCTAATGAGAGGAGTCGCATAGGGGCTAAGAAGGGGCGTATAGGGTTATAGTGCCTAAAGAGTAACACTTTTTTGGTTTCAGGAAAGACAATGTGTTACCACTATGCATAAATCAATGCCGCCAAAAGAAAACAACAACACCCAATTCCGTTAGTTTAGGATTATTATAAGACTTTATGCACCACAACACTACACTCGTAACGGTTTCCGTATATAAACTTTGTTCGGCAACCAAAGCCGATAGCAAGGCAAGGTGGGTTTCTTCTTCTTTCACGCGATAGAACCCGTCAATTGTGCTTTTATTTTCTTGAGTCGAAGCTACATAATGTAGGTACAAGGTACAAGGATATTCGCATTTGAATTCGAATCTTTGCGTACGACAATAAACATTCCGATTTGGCGTGAGAATTCAGACTAAATTGTAAGAAGAGATACAGTGAACTTTTATAATACTAAAATAAAATTGAGTGAGCTTTTACTTTTGCACTGCCATACCGACTTGAATCAATTGGGGTGGGCCATTTAGATTTAGGAGTTATGGCTGGGCAGAAGGTGGCACTCAATTTTGAGTGAAAAATATCGTATTGTAGAAGATATTTTTTTTTACACAAATCACGAATGGAAGGGTTTTTTGTCTAGACCCTCAGTTCAGTGAGGGAAATTGAAAAAATAAGACATTGTAAAAAAAAAAAAAAAAAAACAAAATAGACTTGTACGATTTTGACTAAACAAACAAACTATAAAAAAAGCCGTTTAAAAGTTTAAGAAAGGTTGAATGATAATAATACATAGGTTTCTTTTATTACCTATATAATAGTGTGATTTTGTAAATGAATGGAAAACACAATATAGTCACTTTATAACGGGTGATTTTTTAGCTGGTTTGGTTTTGGCAACACTGGTTTTGACAGCTGACGTGTGTTTAGTACCTTGTGTCACTGTCAAACAGCTTCAGTTTGGTTTGCAATTTAACCATGGATCGTCTTACAAATGAACAACGCTTGCAAATTATTGAATTTTACTATCAAAATTCGTGCTCGGTTCGAAATGTTCATCGCGCGCTGCTTGTGTTCAGCGATGAGGCTCATTTTTGGTTGAATGGGTACGTAAATAAGCAAAATTGCCGCATTTGGAGTGAAGATCAGCCAGAAGCATTGCAACAGCTACCAATGCATCCCGAAAAAGCCACTGTTTGGTGCGGTTTATGGGCCGGCGGCATTATTGGGCCTATTTCTTCAAAGATGATGCGAATCGCAGCGTTACTGTCAATGGTGAACGCTACCGAGCGATGATAACAAACTTTTTTTTGCCCGAAATGGAAGTTCTTGACTTGCATGATATGTGGTTTCAACAAGACGGTGCCACATGCCACACAGCACGCGAAACAATGGCGCAATTGCGAGGCGAGTTTGGTGAACAGTTAATTTCACGTTTCGGGCCGGTCAATTGGCCGCCTAGATCGTGCGATTTGACACCATTAGATTATTTTTTGTGGGGGTATGTCAAGGCTAATGTCTATAGGGACAAGCCCGCTTCGATTGACGCACTGGAAGCCAACATCCATGCATTCATTCGTGAGATACCGGCCGATATGTGTGAAAGAGTATGCCAAAATTGGACTCAGCGGATGGGCTACCTGAGACGCAGCCGCGGTCAACGTTTGCATGAAATTATCTTTAAACATTAAATTGCAAGGTTCAAACTATCGATTCACATAAATATTTCATTCATTTTTTCGAATTTTTTGTGTTTTTTTTTTTTTAAAAGTTCTAAGCCTCTTAAAAAATCACCCATTATTTACAGAGAGTTGGTTCGTAGGTGTAATTTTGGTGCAGGTAGCAATCATGAATAGTTGTAAGGCAGTCTCACAAAAAAAAAAAAAAAAAAAAAAAACTTAATAACGGGGTACCTATTTAAAACTTAAAGTCTCATTTATTAATTATATCGCAATAAAAATCCTAATAAGCTATGATAAAGATGGGTAATATTATGGCACCAGGGCTACTGATACTGTTTTAATTACTCCAATGCAGCACTTTTTGCTTTAGCAGATTACAATTTAATACTCAGGTAGGTGCAGATGGTTTTAGTTTGACGTCAGATTGGTGAAGCTAATTATAGCGACTTACTCATAAATTGGCCATTTTCAAAGTAGATCAGGAAATAATAGAAATAAATCAATAAATTATTTGCAGAAGATTTTCCCTGTGAGGGTACATGAAGGGTATTTTTTTTAGACGTGTGGTTTTCAAGAAATGAAATGCAAAGATAAGGGTTTGCCATTATGTTTTAAAAATGATTTTGGGCAAGTGGCTGCCGCGGCTGGCTCTAATAAATTCCAGCCGAGAGGCCCAGCTCCAAATGTTGCGTGCGCTGGCGGATGGACTCATTCGGGTTTTCTTCGATACTCGCCCCACAACAGTAATAGCTTATTCAGTGCGCAATGTACGACGTCTCTGAGGATGCGCATTATCCACTAGAGTAGACGTGGTGCAAAGCCGATCCATGGTTGCTCGGATTACCGGCTCTGCTGGGCGATTATGTCGACCGAATATTGGACGTAGCGCGCAGTGCGTCGCGCGAACTGAAGCATTATTTTGGTAATAAATTTACACGATTTGCAAACGTTGTTCAGGAGTAAATCAATTTATTATGAAATGGCAAACCAAATTTAGCATAAATCAAGTGACAACTGTCAATAAAAAAACAACTTTGGAAAAAGTATTGCCAGATTGAAAATTACACGTCTAAAAAGAAATACATGAAGATTTTTCATAGTGAATTCTGTTAATACGATTTTTTTATAAGGCGTATATTCATAGTGGTCGCTAAACTCATGTTTTACTTTAAAACAGTATAAATAAGATCAACTTATGCAAGTTAACACATGATACGATCATGAAAATTGTCACCGGCCTCGCCGGAAACAAATTGATAAACAAATCAATCGAAATTTGACGTCCGATGTCGCCAGTGGCGGATCCAGAGGGGGGGTCATAGGGGTCATGACCCCCCCCCCCCAGAAGCCTAGAGCAAAAGATAAACAGTCGTATTATATTTCCCTAGAACACTCTTGGACAATTAGTCATTGTCCAAATAGTTGGACATCTCCTTATTTTTAAACGCATTGTAACAGTTGTCTAAATATATCCTCTTATTGATATACTAACATCCATTTAATTTGTCTTTTGGATACGTTCGATGGACATTTCATTCGTTTTAAGATAATTTTTCAATTCGTTACTAGACTTACATTTGGCATTGCACGTATGCTCACTTGAAAATAGGTTTGGAAAGCCAATTCCAGTGTCTAAGTAAGACAATCGATGGAAAATATTTATTAATAAGGTTTTTGAGTCAAGCAGCTGACTAAAGTTAGACATACTTAAAAATAAGTTTATAAGCTGTAGTCCGAAAAAAATTCTCCGTACCAAAATCCACACATCCTTAAGGCTGTAGGCAGATTGATACAATCTAATTTTGTACATCTGGGGGAACTTGATATAATTTTTATCAAAGGCTGAGGTTTTGCTCGCTGGGTTTGATCTAACGAAGTTTATTTTAATCAATACCGTGTTTAATTTACAACTTTATTATTTTAAGTAGATTTGTATGTTATCTGGTGTCTCTGGATCAGGAACGGGTGACGGTCTTGTGCGTTCTCCCAATTCTCGTTATTACAGTATGGATCCGTACCTCGGATTATACTCTCGGTAAGTAAAAGGCGGTGCGCGGCGGTTTAAGTAAGCTCTGAAAAACTAGTAAAATCTCGGGCGGATCTGGTCAAATCACAGCCGAAGCTGATAGAATCGCGGACGAATCCAGTAAATAAAAGTCGTGTGACGGTTTAATGAGAGACCCCTTATCTCTCATGGGCTACTTTATTTGAGTCACAATGGCTTTTCAGTAATAATAATAACCTTTTTCTCGTACGAAAGAGCCTGATGGTCTGATAGTATCTTCTTTCTTCCGTAAGCCATGTCCTCTTAAACTAGCTAGAATAACAAAGATTTTTATTTACCTCTATAAATCTCTCATCTAATAACTATTTGCATTTAAATATTCTTAACTCAGAAACTAATGGAACGTTAAAAACTTCCTAAGAAATGTTGATGAAACTAAAAATGTTTCCAAAAAAGTAGTTATTTTCATTCAGGCGACTTTAAGATTTCATAGTCGTATCGGTCTAGTAGAACTTACTCTCGTCTTAGTGGACTTGGGGCATTTTTTGTATTATTGTGGATGAAATATTGAACTAGAGTTTGAATCTGGAAACTACATAGTATATTCATTGACAAAATCAATTTCATAATTAAAAATCGCAATGTTTTAATTTTGTATCTTTTCTGCCAACATATACTTGGTCAGCTATACTATCGATATCTAAATGTAAGTCCAAATAATACGATGTCTCCTTTGGATCCTTTGGAGTTATGTAGGTTGGGGGAAGCGACTGATACTTTTCTCGTCTCTAGGACTTGCATGCATTTTATATAATTTTGTCGGTGATCTGTATTCGGGCAACGTGACCCCCTCCAAATGGAAATCCTAGATCCGCGCCTGGATGTCCCAGACAGAAATATAATATTCCTGTATTCTTTTGCATGCTGACATCATCTCCAATGGGATTTATATTAAGTTAGCTTTAAGAATGATAAATGTATTTAGTTTAGTTCTGATTAAGATCTCAATCAGAGATCGTAGTCGTCGGAATAAAATAAAGTTTTTTTTAAAAAATAATTTTGAGACAGTAACAAATTAATCTGCATGTTCTTCCAATTCCATCTCTGTATTTATAAAAATGAAAGCTTATTAACTTTTTTTACTTCAAAAATTGTGCATTGATAAAAATTAAAATAAATGAAAATTCAGGGTTTAGGTTTAACTAAACAATAGTTTGAAATGACTATAAATACGGCCCATTAACTTTATAAAAAGTTGAAATTTATGAGTGCCGTGCATATAGGCGGTGGGATTTCAAATAGAAAAAAAAAAGAAAAAATTAAATGTGTGAAATCGTTACGGTACTTTTTCCTGATTGCAAATGACCTTTATTTTCGGTTTCGTTTGAAATGTCAAACAAAATCTAGATTATTTAAGGTATGAACTAGAGATTTCATTACGATACCCATACCTATATTTTTTTTTTTATTAAAATTGAAGAATTTTGTAAAAACCAAACCTTTAACCAAAATTAAATTTGAAAAAAATAAAAATAAAACTATTCTTTGATTTTATTACAAATCTTATTTTGCTTGGTGGGCTCAAACCCTTAAGCTCCCCCGCCTCCTGCGTGCACCACTAATGTCATCGCGCTCACCAGAGAATTTGTTGATTCCAGTTTGAGTGGATTTGCAGCTTTGCTTTTTAAATTTTGGACTTAAACTTGCTTTGCGGAATTTTCACTTCTTTAATTTATGTATTTAATTTTATTTATTCATTTGCTACTCTCAAAGGGTTTGCTACTTATTCTTTCTGACGTCAACTTCACAAGCTTGAATCGTTGAAAGATTTTCTCTGAGCTGAAAAATACTCTAAACAGGGACAGTATATAGTAGGATTCACCTTTAGAACTGCTACATTGTAGTTTAAACGATTTTACATTTGTTTTATCACCTACCCAATAATTTTTGTATCACCTACCCCACACCCCTCCCCTTCACTTCGGAAAAGGTTTTGCTGGCTGCCATTTTTGAGCAATAGGTTAAATCCAAATTTTCGATCATACAGTCCTTTCTGGGTTGCCGCCATCTTGAATGGTTGAAAATGGTTTTGTAACCCTCTAAACTTAAGGGTCTGTACAGTATTTTTAAATAAAACCATGAATTGGTTATTTGTTTTCCTACAACTAATTTCCCGCTGCTTTGGATGACATTTTTCTAGAGAAAAATTTGGAACAACAACATTTTGCAAACACTATACAAAATTTATTTACATTATTTATAATATCTATCGAAAATTCAAATTGATTTCCTCTCTAACCGTGTCCTGATGTTTTTGTTTTTTTTTTTTCTTAAATTGTATCAGACCAAATCATGTTTAGTTATATTTAAAATGGCATCAAGCTTAATTACTAAAAAAATCCGAATTATTACGCAATCCGTTTAACTTTTATATCGATACATTGTCTTACACAATTTGTGTTCACTTGAATAAATAAAATATAAACACAAAATAAGATTAAACGCAAAAAAAATCTTAATTTAGCAAAATTCTGCAAAAAAAAACTAAAAATATCAGAATTTGCCAATTGAATACCTTCCACTTGGTTCTTACCAAAGATTTTTTTCCTATCTCAATATCCGAGGAAACACTATATACGTACAGGGTGATCTGAAAAGAGTGCTATAAAATAGTTTTTATGTTTGAATCAACTTCTAAAAGGCTTTACCTTAAGTGGTTTCAATTTAAATATTGTTTTATGAATAAATGCTGACATTTTGAGTTCAAAGAAAATTGAAGACTATATCAGGACATTGGTGAAGCTAGTGTTAGTTTCCTCTCTCGATTTTATGCAATTACGTGTCGAAATATTCTTCCGATAACATCTTCGAATAAGAGTAAATAAACATGTCCTCGATACCTTTAAATTATCGTTTCATTCCTAATTGAAACTTTTGACATGAAATATTTGAAGTTTCCAGTTGAAAATATTTCATCTACACACTTTTTCTCTCCAACCAATGAGAATACAAATCAATTTATTTTCTAGATACGCAACTCCCATACGATTTTTTGCCTTGGGCACCCTACATCCTCTGGTGTTCTGTCCCATTCTACTATGCTGAAGTTTATTTGGAAAAAAGAAAAAAAAAATAAATTCTTAAAAATCTTTGTTGTAGTTATTAAAACACAATTATTAAAAATTTATTGCATTTACGAAAAAAAAGTTTAAGAATATTTTGAATGCAGAATCTTATAAGCAATTTTGATTTGAATAAAAATGATTGGACCAAGATCCCAGTGTCGCCATTTTCTCAAACCTGTCCTTATGGTTAGATGTCAAAAATGTAGGGGAAGTACGTTCAAAATGACATTATGGACAAAATGACATACGGACCATTTCTTGAAATCTGCTATAATTATACAATCCGCTCAAATGTATAAATGGCTAATTTTTAAAATCCTTTGAAAATTCTTGCACATTTCATGTCCATATGTCGTCCCCAGATTTGGTGCATGTCATTTTGTCCATATGAAATATGTCATTTTGTCCATACAATACGGACAAAATGGATTTTCCAACGGTTTTGTATAACATATTTGTATTTTAAACTTAGAAACTACGGGTAAATATGTGCAATAAATTGAAAAAAAGATATAACAAACAAGACAGTAGACTTCCCCCAATGGTAATTATTGTTCAGTAAAGTTATAATAAATCTTTTGGGAGAAAGTGTGAAAAAATATGGAATTTTTCAAAAAGCAATAAAATCGATTCAGCCTTAAAAACGTGAACAGTACAAAAATGTTATCAAAAAACATCAAAACCTATATAAATTAATGTTAGGTTTGCGAATTTTGTATTGCAGTGCTAACGCCATTTTGAATTTTCGTAACAAAAAAAAAAACTATATTCCTGCAATGTTTCCAACTTGTGTTGCTGTCCCAGAATATTTTTTTTTTTAAATTCGCAAATGTTGTGGATAAAATTATATATTTTAAAAACTGGGATTTTCCAAAAAAACTAGAAGTTTTGTTGCTTTGCGCTCCAATAATTTCTTTCACTTAAAGTTTAAATGCTCTTGAACCCTCAGGCGTGGGTAAATAAATTTTTTTTTATAATAAATTTTACTATAGTCGAAATAGCAGTGCTAACTTCACGATATGGCACTTCGCAAAATTAATTTTCGTAAAATTTACAAATTTTTGTTTATCTCTTTAGCTCTTAGCAACAAAGCAGTAGGTACAACTTAAAGTTTTTAGAAAATCGTAATTTTGAAAAAAAAATACCTTTTTTTAAATATTTAAAGCACATTTCAACTCAAGTTTAGACATTACAGCACAACATTTATGAAAATCACATGAATATTTTGCCAAAAACCTCAAACGCAATATTATTTCAAATAGTAAGAGCCGTTTTCTATAAAAATAAAAAAAAACTAATCATTGTATGGCAGATACTTCTTCTATAGGTGAGTTTCAACAAAAATTCGAATTTCTTCCTCAGTCCCGACCGATGGATTGCCTGTCGAAAATCACTTTTTTGGACTTCTTCTTCATCGTCTATTCGTATTGCTTTTTTCCACGAAACCAATAGATCAAGTAAAACTTTAAAAACTTAAGTTGTCTCTCTTTGTGTACCTATCGCAAGGCCCATCAGCAAGGGGTCAGGCATCCAGTTTTATTTTTTTTTTTTAATTCGAGTGAAGTGCGTTAATGTACGCCGAATTGGATACATACCGTTATTACAACTGTTATAATTTAACATTTCTCAAGTATCGTCCAAAACAATAAACGAAGACAAGAATGCAGCAATCTGACCACGAAATATTCCCAGCCACAAACAAACACCAGAGTGCATTCAAAAAAACATACAAACGATAGTAAAGTTTACTATCAATGTGGCATTGACGCACAATCATGCACATATTCTTTTTAATAATCATATTTTCACCACCAAAGAAAAAACATCATTAATATCATAAAACAGAGCCCATCATTAGTCGCTCGATAGATGCACAGAAAATCCAAAAGACACGAAAAAGTTAGTGAAAACGTCAGCAACTGCATATCGATGACAATAGAAAAGACTTAGGTACAGTAAGAAGACTCAAACTCTACTTTTCGTTTCAAAGCGCAGCCAACTTCATCGTCTCTCATTTTGAATATTCAAAAATATTATTTACTAGCTGTTACCCGCCAGCTTCGCTGGGCATAAAATTAACCTTCTCATTTTTGTTTGGAGGACCAAATATAATAACAAAACCTGCCATACAATTTTGTTAAGCCTTTTCTCAAAAACGATACACATTATTTGTAATGTCAAATTCCTTTCAACAAAAGAATCGATTCTGTTCCGATTTTTTTCCAAAGAAAATCGATTCTTTTCTTGCATTTTTAGCAAGATTTATAACAACGATTTACACACACACCATCATACATATTTCACATTTCTAATACTTCGAATTAAAGTTGGGGAGTTTTGGAAAGGCAAATTGTTGCAACGTATTCTAAATAATTAAACAAAATATTCCACAATATTTTCCGGAATCACACGAAAAAAATTCGGTTCTTTTAAAAATTCTTTTCAAATTACAGAAACAAATCGATTCTGTTTAGAAAAAAATCGATTCTGTTTAGAAAAAATTCGAATTCTTTGTTGAAAGGAATCCGCCATAAGTCTGCCATGACAACTTTATTTAGGATTAACTTTTTGTAGGATTTAAGTGCCAAAGATAATTCACAGAAAGATGCCGCAAAAGAAAAAGTCAAAACAAAATCAACTGATTTTTAAACAAATTAAAAAAAAAATCTTGCCTTTCCTCACCATGAAGTGGGAGTGAGTAAAAGCAAAGAGACGTCAAAAAAAAAATCGGAGGGGTCATTCCAATGTGAACACCGTCTAATGGGGTTTTCCATACCCACGCAAGTGGATCAAAAGTCAATTATAAAATTAAATCAAACGAATTGGTAAATATCGGAAAAATAAAAAAAATAGACCGTACTTGCCAATTAAACGCTGTGATTGAATTTAATAAACTAAACTACATAATAATTTTTTTTTCTGAATTTTTGAAAACATAATTGAGAATTTTTCTGATAAATAAAGTTCCTGTATTGCTTATATATCAGTGTATAGCGGGTGTTGTTTTTATACCCAACATATCCCGCTGTTTTTTTTTAAGAAAAAATTTTATATAAACACGCTCGTATTTGGCTGGAATGGTGTGCCATAATTTGAAAGCAATCGGCTTAGAACTTTCAGAGTTTAGCGACAAGGAACAAAACCAACATTTACATTTTTATTTATATTTTGTAAATACTTTAATATTTTTTTTTCTACACAACACAAACCTATTAAACCACCCTGCATTATAATCCATATTATGGTTTGCAAATATTTTGTTAAAACGAATTTTTAATACATTGCTCCAATGATGAACATTCTTTGATTTCATTCTGGCTGCATCCGCAGTTTTTTCCTCTTCGCAAATCGATTCATTGATTTGTGTATGTGTTACCATAAAATACATTTGTGCATATATAACATACAGTTATATCTACATGAATGAATTTGTATCTTATTTGATTTTCAATAACAAATAGAACAACAAGTTAAGAAGGACAAGAGTAGTCTGAGCACTAAGCAAATGTCAGGATGAAATCAAAAGAGAATTTCCTTTGAAGTAATTTAAATTTTTATTTCCGATCTTATTTTGTTGTTGTTGTTACTTCTGCTGCTGCTATTTTTGGAATCTATCCATCTATTCGACCGGAAAGACTGTCCACCCTCCTTCCACTCACATCCTTGTACGTATGTAGACATATTGATTGCTTCACGGTGTACCACGAATATAACGCCGCCGCCTTCTCATCTTAAACCTTAAAGCTTCTGCAGGGACGCATAGCAATGGTTCCAGCCAAGAAAAGATATTTATATAAAGTATGTAGGTATAGGTAGGGTTTGTATGTATATATGCCCATCAAGTAGATCCGTAAGTTTATATATGCATTTTCTGCAAGCTAGTTAAAGAGATGGGGGCGTCTCAGAGCTTAGTCCTTTTTGCATAAACGATAAAGTGAGTCTGGGAGCTTGGGCCAGCCAGGACATAAGATGTAAAATGGAAAAAATCGCCTGTGGCCAAGTCCATTTCCCAAAAGAAATAACTTATCCTCCGTTTACCTATATGCCTTCCTGAATGTTTATTTCTCATTGTTCAGTCCCGACCTGAGGTCTTAAGTGAGTATTTAAAACAGCAGAAGCGCCCTTTTTAGAATATTTTTTGAACTTATACCTATCTGTCTTCTTTTATGATATTTTAATTATCTCCTTATTTAACGTTCTTAGAACTTAAAATTTTGAGATTATGGTTTCTTCAACCTAAAGCATGACATGTGTTGTTTGACCCGCCCACTACCACGCCCACTACCACACCCACTTTTTTGCATCCTCTTAAGTTCACTTCTCTAGAAAATTAAAATTTCTCTGTATTCGTTCTGAATTCCGTTGTCAACCTCACTCACAACTTCTCATCAAACAATGCTGCCCCTTAAATTGAAGCGCCTTATAAGGCCGCAAATTTTTCCCCAATGGACAGGCTGGACCTGTGTCAATTTGTCCGTTCGTAGGATAGTTGGTCTGTGTTCTGTTGGTTTTGGTCTGTCCTGTCTGCCTGCATGCAAAAGCTGCATATCCATGCTGCCTGTAAGATTAAAGTGCACATGGCACAGCGGGACAGCGGACTTTACTCCTCATTGCAACTTCCTTTAAGTTTATCCAACTCTGTGTGTTGATATTCTGCGGATGGATGAGGAGATGGAGTATGATGATATGGTGGCTGGCGCTGGCTGGCTAGCATTATCTGAATTTTATGCGAAACGAAAAATAAGAAAGGAAAAAAGATTTTTATTTGGATTTATTTATGTATGTTTGTATAAATGTATCGCATCGCAGTGCTTTGATGACTTGGTTTGGCACAGGACGAAATTTCTCTTGTTTGCTTCTCTGGCTTTTGTTTGATCCTTAAATTCCTTGCTGCTTCCTATGGTTGGTTTTGTTTTTTTTTTTCTTTTTCTTTGTTGGTTTTCGTTTTTTTTTTGTTCACTTTCCGAGAACCATTTGGTTTGTTTTGCAGGTAAAAAGATTCTTTAAATGGATTTCCTTTTCTTCAAATGTTTTCCACATATTCACACTGATAGAGCAAAGGGAATACCAGAAATGTCAACTATTTCCCAGAAAAATATATCCTTTTATTTTTTTTTTTAAATCAGAGAGAAAAGAGTGTGCAAAGTTGCATGGGCTGACAACAGCGTGCCACTCTGTACATATCAACATTCAACAACGTCAAAGTAACTGAGTTGAGCAAAAGATGCGATCGAGATCAAAGAGATTTCCTGCTTTACCATCACACCACGACGCCACACACACACGCACAGGATACATTATGATGATCCTTAAAGATTGTTTGTTTTCAGTTTTCACACGGTGAAATGGTTCCTAAGTGAATGGCGGTTATGTTAGTCAATGAAATATGTATAATGTATGTATGATTTTAATGGCAGATACTTTCAACCCTGTTAAGTGGAAGGAATGTGTGAAAATATTTTGTGCATAGGGTCAAAGAGTTATTTAAGGTGTCTGTTTGTGTTACATCTACGCTATTTGTGGCTTTTCCTTTGTGTAAAACGAATGGGGTGAAATGGGGTTAATGGTTTTATAGTGAGTCGTTTTAGAACAAAAAGCTTGTGTTGTTGGGTTTTAATAGCTTTGTAAACATTTTGATAGAAGAATACCTGCATTTTGGTTTGGTACGTTTATGCGAGGTCTTCGAGACTTGAATTTTTTGCATTGCTCTCTGTAGGGCAAGTATTTGTTGCGTGTAGGAAAAAATAAACACGGAAGTTATATTCTATGAGTAGACTTACAAAAAACACCTATAGACACCTATTTAGACCAGCGTTCTATGAAGCCAAGAGCCAAGTTGACTTTACTAATAATGTCATCGCAATGAAAGCGATAATTAAGTTGAGTTTACAAAATTAGAAATCACCCCAAGCCACGAATGGAGACTACAACAACAACAGGTTCAGATTTAATTAGATATTTCCTCTAAGACAATGGAGGCCACTTTCAGGATTAAAGTTTTGGCTTGACACTTCTTTATATGATGCGCTGAAAAATGTTTTTTTATTTGGGCCACATTTAGAAAATTTTTAATTACTGTTGAAGAAAAAGCAAAAAAATTCAGACGATGATGATACTCATATACGTTTGGAGATTGGCACGTCACATTGTTTCCATAGATTTCATAATCAGATTGGGTTAAGGTAAGAGCAACACATCATTAATAGTAACTGTTTCCCTGATAATTACTTCAAATATTGCAGGAATGGGGTTGACACACATTTTGAATAATATCCGATACGGGCGGCTTCCTAAATAAATATCGAATCCAATATAGAAAGGAACAAGGTAGTGTAGATAGGTAGGAAAAGTTAGGTTAACATAGCTTCCAGTAGGAAAGCTTGATACACTTAAACCATGATATTGTCAATTGTGATACCACAAGAATGTAGAAAATGTTCTCCCTACTCGTTGAACCACTTGAAGCTCCTTACAAAGCGTGCGAGATTACTTATATCTATCTTATGGACTAAAGGCCGTTAAAAACTTTTTTGAATCAATAATTCAACAAGTCCAATAAAATAGTGCTAAGTCTTCTACTTAGCTGATGTATTTTAGTAGTAAAGGGTTTTTCAACAGGAACGCTACAAAAGTAGAGCAACAGGGACAGCAAACGACGCCATATTTCTTGCCGCTCTTTTGACATTTCTCTTCAGTAAGCCAACAACGAGCCAACAAGGAGTCGAAATTATTAAAATTTACTACCGAAATTCGGAGTCAGTGGCCTCAACGTTAAGAGCGCTACGTCATCTTGAGGCTCATTTCTGGCTGAATGGCTTCGTCAATAAACAAAATATGCGGTATTGATCAGGCAGCAATCCACACGTACTCCATGAGTCATCATTGTATCTGGAAAAAATTACGGTTTGGTGTGGTTTATGGGCCGGCGGCGTCATTGGGCCGTACTTCTTCCGTGATGATCAAGACCGGCACGTTACTGTGAATGGGGATCGCTACCGTTAAATGATAAGCGAATATTTTTGGCCCCAATTGGATGATATGGACTTGGAGGACATGTGGTTCCAACAGGACGGCGCCACAAGCCACACAGCGAATGTCACAATCAATTTATTGGAAACCAAGTTTGGAGAACGTGTTATCTCACGAAATGGTCCAGTCGCTTAGCCGCCTCGGTCGTGCGATTTGACGCCGTTAGACTATTTCCTGTGGGGCTACGTCAAGTCTATGGTCTATGCCAACAAGCCAGCGACGATTGATGAACTTCGTACGAATATCGAACATGAAATTGCAGCAGTATCGGCCGATTTATGCTTGAAAACCGTCGAGAATTGGGTTCAGCGTCTGGACTTCTGCAAGCTTGCCCGTGGTGGCCATGCAAAAGAAATCGAGTTCCATACATAATGGCATCAAACGATCTTTCACAAGAATAAAGAATTTCATTGATATCCAAAACCGTTTTTATTTGATTTAAAAAAAACTTTTGTAGTGCTCTTATTGAAAAACCCTTTTTAAAGAATTTGTATTATAAAACCTTCATATTAAAACTTATATCTAAAGTTAGAAGTCTCCAAGACGGAGTATACGCCCTTGGGGTAGAGCAGAATATATACAGAAGAGGTGAGAATCGATTCTTCTTCTTCCTCATCCAGCTTCTGCATAAATCGTTAGAAAATAGTGTCCGGTTATGACACCTCTATTACGGAGCTTATAAAGGTCTTTAGATCCACCATTGGCCTCATGTTAGTTGTCACTACATATGTAGGTGATGATGTTGCTCCAACTGATGGAGGTTTGTTCTCTCTATAACATCTTGCTATAGCATAAGTTTGCACGTAGCAATATGGGTATACCGTATACATATATTTGCCCTATTTGGCAAAAAATGTAACACCTAGTGTTGTTCCATTTTTGTGGAATTTGTCAGCTCTGCAATTTCCTGGAATATCCCTATGGCCTTGAACGCAACAGAGGTGAATATTTAACTGCTACCGCTGCGTCAACTCTATAAGAGATGATCGGCAGTTAAGTTGGTAGAGACAGATAGTCCAGCGATTTAATTGCGACTTGGATATCTGAGAAGAAATGAACATCTGAATTTGAACGTTGGACCTTGCTTTGTTTGTGACAATTTGTCGTTTTATCTAGAACAGTCCACCATACTGTCCAACGGCTTTTTGCAAGAGAAAAAAAATTGGTTTCGTATGAAAATGTAATTCGTAAAAACCTTTAAAATAGGGATGGTCTATACTTACGGGGGATTTTATATTTCCTCAAGAAGAATCGACGCCTATCTGCCCAGTTTATTTACTTGTTTTAAGTGTTTTGTAGGAGTTATTTCAAGGTGTAACGATGCTCTCCTTATATGGCAGTAACAACGTTGGTCTGCACAGCCAATCAAGCTATGTATAGCTTTCCACTTCCATTCATGTCAGCAGCTCATTTGATATCAAGTTTTAAAGAAGGGGTGATAGTATACCGCAAAAAAGCCGCCCAGTTTTGAGTTAATTATACTGATTCTTCAGATAAAACAGTACGGAGCGATTGTAGATGCCTCAACGTTGTTAAAAGCCCCTTCTATATGTATCTGGGAAAGCAACCATAGCTTACTCCTTATGGTGGAGAGAAGTATTCGTTGGTAAGCACTAGTGAGTGTAGAGCTATGTCCACTGATTTCCTTTTGTAGTAAGCTTGTTGAGTTGTAAACAGAAGACCTTTATCAATGCTTGTTCTTAGATGGAGTCGTTCAAAAGTTTTCAAAACAAATAATGAAGAAACTGATAGGTCTGAGATCCTTTAGACAGTTTTGGGTATAAAAATGTTAGGGAAGCCGAGGTTTTTGAGCTTAAAAATAACGATATTGACTGATACCCTATAATTATCTGATAACGTATAAGTTGGAAGTTGAACCACTGCTGATGTCGACGACTCGAGAAGAAAAATATCGAAAGAGAATGCACCCGATGACAAATCGACTGTTGTCATAAAGTGGGGCGTGTTCACTGATGTGTGATGTTGTAGCGCGTTCATTTAGATTCTTGGTCGCTACAAATCAGTAAAATGAATTGGAGAGTTCGTAAATGGATTCCCTTATGTGATCGTGTTCTAGAGTTAAGCCTTGATCTTTTTTTTCAGATTACAACCATACCTTCTTACTCTATAAGAACGACAAGAATGACGTTGTATTAAGGTTATATAAGAAGAACTAACAAATTATATTTTTTTTTTTTTTTTCAAAAATAAAGACCCTCGATCACAATCTAAACAAAGGTACCTATCCCAACTAACATTTCAGCTTCTGTAAGCTTAGAAATATTGATATGCTACAAGTTATAATATGTATAAAGCTTCTATAGAGTTTTCTTAGAAAAAAAAAATTCTTATAGAAGTCATGATTTCGATAACTGCTTCTTTTAGATTGTTTGTAAGCCAGATAAGGAAACTCAATCGATACTAGGACCTGATTTTCGATCTCTTTAAATGAAGTAAGAGAAGCTAAATGACGCTGTAGAAGCTAAATGAAGCTGTATAAGGATTGTATAAATTGTTTTATATTTACAAGTTGCTGTCATTTAGTCTTTAAAAGGCTTCTGTAACAATTTTTTAGAATTTGTATCGAACAATTGGCTAAGGTTTTGTCAGATTTTATACTTTAGAGGCTCAAACTTGTATAAGTCGTTTTAAATAAAGCTTTTTAAAAAACTAACAATTGTCTTTTCTGACATAGTGCAGCGACTTTGATAAGATTGTTGATTCGATGGTGGTGATAATATTGGGCTTCGTCCATGTTCAGTGGAGGCAGGATGTTGAAGGACTAATATGGTACCTTGTATTTATAAAGTAAATAAATTGATACGATACCCGATCGTTTCTCTTTTGGTTTCCTTCTAATTGGAAATACCTTCTAAACGCTGCGATTTTTAATGAAAAGTTAATAGAAAGGAAAAGCGAATTTGCAGCAGTTGACTTTTTTTTGTGACATGTGTGTTTACACGCAACATACTTTGAGGCAATTTAGATTGGGGTGATTGATTCCGGTGTCACGGCAGCTTAGGGGTTAGAGAAGTGCTGTCTGAAAAATCTCTTTAGGCGTCAAGAAAACATACAAACTGTAGGTACTTAAATTGTGATCAAACCCAATTTTCGTAACATTTTTTGCACACAGGCATCTAGCGCCTGTTTTTGTTGTTCACTTTTTGCTTCAATCTAGTCAAGCTTTTAAAAGCTTATTTCTTGTGCGAAAAAAATTGTGTTCGCTCTAAACTGGCAAAGATCAAACAAAATGTTTGTACCCTTTTTTGCACATAGGCATGTCTAGCGCTTATTTTTTTCTCTATTCCACATTTTGCAAAGTCTTTATTTTTTTTTAGAGAAGCTTGGGTTTGTGTAAGGAATCATTTTGAAGTTCTATAAAATGAAGAGGCTGATTAAGTTTTTGTATCTTCCTAAGAATCTATTAGATGGCCGAGTGGGTAGAGTAGTGGACTATTTCACAGGAGTTTTGAGTTCGATCCCTAAAAAGGTACCTAACAAAAATATTTGTGTTTTAAAATTATTTCTAATACTTTAATTTAATGAACAAATAATAGAATGTGATACATGTTTTCAGATTCAAAATAGAATAAATTCAATAAAAATCACTTCAAGGAAATTGAAAATAAAAACTTTTTTTTTTCCTTTTTTCTTCAACCTCTGTAAGACTTGTATTATCGGCTTCTGATAGGTATAATAGAAACCCTACTGGAAAGTTCAAATTTTTATAGTGCATGTGTTAAAATTTTATAGAAATATTTCCGAAGCTGTAACTTTTAAAAGATCTGCATATGGTACTTCCAATAAGCTTTATCGAAATCATTAAAGAAGTTTATAAAAGGTTAAATAAACTTCTATAACATTCTCCTTTTTATGCTTATCGAAACTTTACAAATGTCTTAACGAAATTAGAAAGACTATTCAGTTAGGCCTTACCGAAGTGAAATGTTAGTTGGGATACTTGCAATCTTTTGGCATAACAAGTAGGTATGTTATCAAAGTATCGACTATTACTGTATTTTTGAATATCCAAATGAAATTAATCGCATTATATTTGACGACAAAACAAAAAACCCCGGAAAAAAACCTCAAGCTGTTTTCATAAATCTTTTCCTTTAAAATGTTCATATTGTTTCGAAACTATTAAGACACAGTCACAAAATACATTCAAAAGTAATTAAAATTTCTTCTCTTCTATCGAAACTCTGCAGAATACAATTGGAACTTTAACCATCAGCTACCACCAACAACAAAAAAAGGACCAAAATTTAATTCATAAAAGATTGTTGGTCGCACCTAAATATGAATATGAACACATAAGTTGGTCGATGCAGCAGCAATAATTTTAAAGTGCAATTTTATAAGCAAACACCACACTCGACCACTTGCGATTCTCTATAGGGCATCCTTAATGACATTTTTGAAAACAATTCATAGAAAGTTTAAATAACATGACACGTAAAGGTTTTCCTTCCTATAACTATGTTTTTTTGTATGATGGTAGGTATGTTAGAAAGTCCTCATGTGCAACATAAATGAATGTATATATAATGCATTTAATTTAAATGCCAAACAACAACTGTAAATGAGTGTGCTTTATATGAAAAGCCCCTATTTAATATCCATTTCCATTTTGTTTATTGTTACGAGTATTTCTGAAAATTTTAAGGACACACACAAGGCAAACAAGTTGATATGTAGGTACCTACTTGTTTTCCGCCCCACAAACACCCTCCGAAGGGTAACGAACAATTGCAGGAACACAGGCAGCAGCAGCACTAGAGTCCTTCTCTTCTGTCTGAAGTGACTGCATAAACAATGAATAGAAACATGCTGCTCCCCCTAACTCCAATTATTTTGGGCATCGCCTATTATAAACATACAAAAAAAAAAACAATGTTCTCCCACAAAACATACACATATGCAAAATACAAGAGAATAATTATCAGTTTGTCGAAATCTTTGCAGAACACATGCGGGCTCTTAGCCCACCACCACCTCACATTCTTTCTATTACCTACACTCGTATAGGTTAATGTCCTTCATGACAAGTTTATTGCTGGCAACAATAAACTTTTCCGTACACTTTTACACTTTGAAATATATATGTTATATGTATAAAAACAACAACAAAAAGAGGTATAAACAGACAACGACTGCAGATTACAAATAATCATTAACGTTTGTATATTTATTTTCGCGAGAAAGGGTGCCTTTTCATACCCGAATTTATATCTTTGGTTACACCCTGCACTTAAATCCTTGTATGTTCGTTCGGAGTTTTTGTTGATTTAGTGATGACACTTTACTTATCAGATTCCAAGGCAGTGGATTCGCCGGTCTTAATGATGTGAATAAAAATCATGATAAGAAAAAAAGGCGAAATAAAATCTAGTGGTCCTATATCGGTCTTAACACATATGAGTCAAAATCAGGTGAACTTCAAGCTCACTCTAAATTTTAGTATCATTAAAACCATAGACTATTAAAACTCACAGTTGGTATTTAGAAAGAGACCCATAACTAACTTTAAACAGCATAAATATGGATTCAATGGATAGCAAATGTTGATCAATGTTACGCAATACATATTTGGAAGCATTTCTGCTCATTTTCTAGCTTCCTAAGATTCAGGTTTAAATCTCGAGACTGAGTCTAGTGTAAGTGGGATATACTTTTAATCCAAATATCTATTTATACAAAGTACGACCATGGAGCAGTAATAAAGAACCATCGTTTTCTATAGAACATGTAGTGTAGAGTTTTATAGCATTCATTTGAAAATTACACACTGTGGCGTATGCGTACTTTTTTATGTAAAGCATTTGCGTTTATTTCTTTTAAATTCTATTATTAAAGAAAATACAAACTATTTTCTGTATTTTAAAATTATTTTAACGGTTCCTAACTAAGGTAAAATTTATTTTTAAAAAAAAATAATTTTCCCGCGAACATTTGAACTCACTCTTAAAATAATTTCAGGACAATGGTCAATAAGCCCCATAAAATCCCCCTTTTTATGTCCTCGGAATATAACTATCCCCATAAAGTCAAATACGAAAAATGGCACCCCCCCCCCCCCCCGTGACTATACGGCCCTGGTTGTCGTATATCTAGAAGATCTTTTAAAACAAAATATTATCTTCTTAATATACAAAATTTCAAATCAAATTTGAGAAAGTGGTTGAAAAAATGAAAGTGTCACTCAGCAGCCCTTTGGTGCCCACTGATGGCTACGGCCCTGAATGACACAACAATCTATGTATGTAAATAAACTTGGAAGGTAGAAAAAATATCTAAATAATAAATTTTATCCAAATCATGGGAGCAGTTTGGGAACAAGGCATTGTTTGGCGTCCCCCTACCTGGGGGCCTGGATGGCACCTATCTAGGTGAAAGGGTTAAAAATAGGTTTTAATGGTTTCGTACTGGATATTTCACTTGAACTCAACCGTTAAGTACTGAAAGTGAATTTTTAATCCTTTAATAAGCTATTTTGAACCAATTTTATTTAACAATTTTGAACCAATTTTATTTCAATAGAAAAAATAAAGCCATCGGGGCAATCAGCACCCCTTGGCGTCCCCTGGCCTTTTATCTAAAATATTGCATCCAAATAGTAATTGTGAAGTGATTTTTTAGCTGGTTTGGTTTTGGCAACACTGGTTTTGACAGCTGACGTGTGTTTAGTACCTTGTGTCACTGTCAAACAGCTTCAGTTTGGTTTGCAATTTAACCATGGATCGTCTTACAAATGAACAACGCTTGCAAATTATTGAATTTTACTATCAAAATTCGTGCTCGGTTCGAAATGTTCATCGCGCGCTGCTTGTGTTCAGCGATGAGGCTCATTTTCGGTTGAATGGGTACGTAAATAAGCAAAATTGCCGCATTTGGAGTGAAGATCAGCCAGAAGCATTGCAACAGCTACCAATGCATCCCGAAAAAGCCACTGTTTGGTGCGGTTTATGGGCCGGCGGCATTATTGGGCCTATTTCTTCAAAGATGATGCGAATCGCAGCGTTACTGTCAATGGTGAACGCTACCGAGCGATGATAACAAACTTTTTTTTGCCCGAAATGGAAGTTCTTGACTTGCATGATATGTGGTTTCAACAAGACGGTGCCACATGCCACACAGCACGCGAAACAATGACGCAATTGCGAGGCGAGTTTGGTGAACAGTTAATTTCACGTTTCGGGCCGGTCAATTGGCCGCCTAGATCGTGCGATTTGACACCATTAGATTATTTTTTGTGGGGGTATGTCAAGGCTAATGTCTATAGGGACAAGCCCGCTTCGATTGACGCACTGGAAGCCAACATCCATGCATTCATTCGTGAGATACCGGCCGATATGTGTGAAAGAGTATGCCAAAATTGGACTCAGCGGATGGGCTACCTGAGACGCAGCCGCGGTCAACATTTGCATGAAATTATCTTTAAACATTAAATTGCAAGGTTCAAACTATCGATTCAAATAAATATTTCATTCATTTTTTCGAATTTTTTGTGTTTTTTTTTAAAAAAAAGTTCTAAACCTCTTAAAAAATCACCCTTATTATCCGTTTTCGGGAAAAAAAGTTTTACTTTCAATTAACAAGAAATATGTATTGAATACAAAAGTCTTGCAGTTTTTTTTTTTCTCAACCAGGTGCGTCAAAAATCAGATTCCGAAATAGTCCCTGGGAAAGATTGCATCAACATTTATCTACCATTACTCATATTCCCCACCACTAGCATCTATTGTAAAAAAAAAATTCAAACGCATGGAAAGTTTACTATCAGAGTAGCACTGACACACAAGTAATATAAATAATTTCTCCAATTATTAGCAATCAATTATTTACATCACCATCAATTCAGTTAAGAAAAGTCTTCTTTAAAATTCATGGTGCAGCAAATTTGTCCTGCCAACAGTCGGTTATAGTCATAATTTTCGTAAATCATTTCTTTTATTCGAAGTTCGTTTAACACGAACCAAAAATAATTTAATTGTTTATATAAAAAGAATTTTTATAACAAACTAAAATGTCAACTCTGTTTGCCTCTGCAGCCATATAAATATCGTCTTGCGTTATATAAAATCTCGCACGACTGACAAAGTCCTTCCTTTGCTACATTACCGGGAATGTGTTGCTAGTAAAATTTATTATGGACCACCATGCCCCCTTAAATACTACGTATAGAAGGTTCATCTGGAATTATAGGTGTGTTGGCGCTAAGCACTTTTCCCGCGTGGCTTAGTGGAAGGGGGAATTATTCGTTAAATTTCATTAAAAAAATCACAAGTCAAACAAAAAAAAAAATGTAGCGCTTGTAAAATACTTAAAGCATAAAAAAGGACCTCCAAAACACACAGACATCAAGGGTGCTTCCAACATTACAATACAACCCATGAAAAAATGGGTTTTTAAAGGTTTATCTCACTAAATTAAGTTTTTTGTTCGTTTATTTAAAACTATAAAATTCAAATTAAATGAAAAAAAAAAAAATAAACTAAACGTTAGGAATTATATTGCTTTGATATTTGTACGCCTTGCAGCTTAACTGCAAGATGGAGAAAGTTTTTTTTTTTTTCTGAATTAAGGATAGAATTTCAACTGCGTTCGTTGTGTGAAAACTTTTTCCAACAGATAACACGACGCAGACCATGACGACGACTGTGTAAAGTCCTTGGAGAAACCTATCTTCTCTGCTGTAACATTACATAAAGTTATGCGGGTGTGTCATCCACAAGGATTTGTTTGCTTCCATCTATGTATAAAGGGTAGACTTTACATTATTTTGGCTATTCAAATCTTGTATTTAAGAAATAAGGACAATTTACCCATCGATCTGCAGTTGTCTTTGGAAAGCCGACAATGCATTCAAAATAGTTACAAGGTAGTGCAAAGTAAATGAAAAAAAATTTGTATGAGAATGCAGTTTTGTTTACCCGTGCAAAGCCGGGGCTGGCCAGCTAGTTTAAAATAAAGTACCTAAACAATGTATTTGTATTAGTTTTAGTATCAATAATTAAAATAATAACCACTTTTCATTTTAATGTTTCATAATAAAACTAAAAAACAAATTTTGTTTGCCTTATTTAAAACTAGCGGGTCCACCCCAACTTTGCACGGGCAAAAAAATTTACATTTCGTCAAAATTTGACAAGAGAAAAGGTAGATAAATAATTATAACCGTGTTTTATGGTTTTCCTGCGTTATAAAAAGTATGCTTTAACCTGACGAACTGAAGGACAAATTTACAAACAAACATTTTTTCACATTTATTAAGTAGGATAAGTAGGATAAGGATTTCCATGAAGTTTTTCAACAAAAGGGAAATTTATGTTTCTTTTTTTGTATAATTATTTTTAAAAAAAAAATCCCTTCTTTTAGCATCAACCACATACTACTCTTCTCCATAATGTGTATAGTTTCAAGAATCAACTTAACGTGCACGTTGTCCATTATGTATATGACGCATCCACAGTTGTGGATACTTATTTCGTATTTATTTTTTTCTTCGTGAGTAAAAAACCCTCCAGATTCTTGTTTTATGAGTGAACAGATCCCCAAAACAGACTGAATCCACTGCTGCAAAAGAGTCGATACAATTGAACTTTTTTCGATACATTCGACTGTGCTAAAGTAACGGGTGATTTTTTAAGAGGTTTAGAACTTTTTTTAAAAAAAAAACACAAAAAATTCGAAAAAATGAATGAAATATTTATTTGAATCGATAGTTTGAACCTTGCAATTTAATGTTTAAAGATAATTTCATGCAAATGTTGACCGCGGCTGCGTCTCAGGTAGCCCATCCGCTGAGTCCAATTTTGGCATACTCTTTCACACATATCGGCCGGTATCTCACGAATGAATGCATGGATGTTGGCTTCCAGTGCGTCAATCGAAGCGGGCTTGTCCCTATAGACATTAGCCTTGACATACCCCCACAAAAAATAATCTAATGGTGTCAAATCGCACGATCTAGGCGGCCAATTGACCGGCCCGAAACGTGAAATTAACTGTTCACCAAACTCGCCTCGCAATTGCGCCATTGTTTCGCGTGCTGTGTGGCATGTGGCATCGTCTTGTTGAAACCACATATCATGCAAGTCAAGAACTTCCATTTCGGGCAAAAAAAAGTTTGTTATCATCGCTCGGTAGCGTTCACCATTGACAGTAACGCTGCGATTCGCATCATCTTTGAAGAAATAGGCCCAATAATGCCGCCGGCCCATAAACCGCACCAAACAGTGGCTTTTTCGGGATGCATTGGTAGCTGTTGCAATGCTTCTGGCTGATCTTCACTCCAAATGCGGCAATTTTGCTTATTTACGTACCCATTCAACCGAAAATGAGCCTCATCGCTGAACACAAGCAGCGCGCGATGAACATTTCGAACCGAGCACGAATTTTGATAGTAAAATTCAATAATTTGCAAGCGTTGTTCATTTGTAAGACGATCCATGGTTAAATTGCAAACCAAACTGAAGCTGTTTGACAGTGACACAAGGTACTAAACACACGTCAGCTGTCAAAACCAGTGTTGCCAAAACCAAACCAGCTTAAAAATCACCCTTTATCTACACAAAATATTTGTATGAACCTCTGATTCGGGAGGTTGTTTGCCAAAAACTAACCATCATGAAACCCCATCACCGTTTGCATGCCAGACCACATTGTTTTATAACTTTCTTATTAGTGTTTTCGGTTGTGTATCATGGCGTTTGACGAAAATTGCAGCTCAATTTGTAAGCACTAAAATTCTTTCACTCGTCGTTGCTCCGAATAGGTATTTTAATTACCCGCACGTGATTAATATCTCATTTCAAAAGGATTAAAATGCTCTTAAGAGCACTCTAAAAGTTTTCAAAGCAGCATACATTTTGAGAAAAACCTGGTGAAACGTAACAATATCACTGTTTTCATTATATCAACAAAACCTGGGGTTAAGTACTGGGTTATTTTGGATTTTTAAAAATAAAAAAATTTACTCTTCGTTGATATATAAAGTCGAAATTAATCTCTCCCAAAGATATTTATTTTATATGAAGAAAATTCCCACAGTTGAGGAATTTTTCATGTCCATAAATGACTAACTCCAGGGTTGTAAAAGAGTGCAATCTTTTGTGAATGCAATCTATAATCACTTTCGGAATTCTACTTCAAATTATGTTATCACTATTCGTTTGACATAAAAAAGATTGTAATCATTTTTTTCCCTAATTCATATTTTACAACAATCAATTGAATGCAATCTTTAGGAAAAATATGCATTCTTTGGCATTCTTCTGCATTCTTTGCATTGTTTTTGGCCTCCAAAAATCTTAAGTGATCTGTCCCCATTAAAATCTTTCGCCAGTTATGTAACAACATCTCAACTAAACCTTGTATTCCAAGTTATTATGATCATAATATGCAAAAGAAAAAATAAAGCAGAAAAATAACTGAATTACAATAAGATTGTACTCAACTGATAACTGTAAGACAAATCGAGAATAAAATTATTGCAATCTTTTCAATGTCAAATTAAATGTGTTTGCTTAGTTTTAAGTTCAAATCTCAAATTGAAGTCAATGGGGGCAATCTTTTAATTAGATTTAATTAATTATTTTAAAAGACTGCATTTACAAAAGATTGCATTCTTTTACAAACCTGGTAAACTCCTTTGTAAACTGTAGATTGATTAGGAAAACAAACAGCTTTTAAACAAAATGATAAGTAGAAGTAGGCAATATATTATTTTTGTTATATATTGAGGGCGTACTAAGGGGGTTTTGATTACCCTTAAAATGACTAAACACAGTGCGATCTTAAGGCAAATACGGAAAGATTTAGTGGGAAATACTGATGCACATTTGATTATAAGTTCTTGATACCAAAATTAGAGGAAACAATAGAACCGAATAAGAGGAAACAATAGAACCAGGTTTACTATTCCACATTCGTGTAGTGCGCCTAAACAAAAATTTCTCCATACTTTTCGATACGAAAAAAGTTGGTCCAAGGGCAAACTGATGTGTATTCCCTGTATTGAGATTATTATTACCCTGGATGCGTTTAATGATTGGAATGCAACAAGGCTATTTCCTAGAATATTGTTTTCAACAAAAAAAAAAATCCATACAATAATGCGAGACATGAAACATAGAGGTGACTGGCGCACGTGGCAGTGATCGAGAGTTGCAAATAATAATTAAAACACTTTCTTTGAATTGCTTGCGCTAACGGAATAGTGCCAATAGTTAGTTGGTTTACCCTATATTGAAGAGCATATTATTGGTATAAGAGAAGCACTGGAGACAGAAGTACAGCAAAAAAGAAACTATTCCTTTATGAGACCGTAATCACAAAATTAAAATTATGCCCCAAGATGTATTGTTTAATTTTAATTTTGAAGAATTTTTTTTAAAAAACTCAACTCAATTTCTTAGTTCAGTTTTCGGTGAAAACTATCTATAAAATTCAAGAACGAAATGCATTTTTGGCCATTGAATATACGTTTTTGAGTAAAATAAAAAGAAAGTTAATAATCTTGGTGGAAAAGTTCAGATATATTTAGTTCCTCCTTAAGACAAGCATTAATTTTGTGTGGTACAAAGTTCAGGTTTGAATAAATCTTAAAATTATTTATGATATAGATGTTAACAAATTGGTTTTCGTCCTACCATTCGGTGGTATTTGTGTGCTGTGGGATATTCGCAAAAAAACTATTCCATTCAAAAAAGGTCAATAATTGTTAATTTTTAATGAATGATCAAAGTTTTTCAAGCTCATCAACGATTTGTACCACCACATTTGAGGGCTATACGCAAACAAAAAAAATAAAGATACCATCTGAAAGGTCTTAGTGACCCCATAAAAGATCAACTTTATTCAGAAATTGGTCAGCAATACGTTTTTTTTTGGGAATTTTTTTTAAAGTGGTATATATTTAGATTGTGACCTTGAAATTTTGTTTAAAAACTGATCAAAAAACCTATGGATGACCAATTTCTGAAACTATAGTTGTCTTTTCTTTAACCAATTACTGAGTTTTGGCATTTGAAGATTGTTTTTTTTTTCGAATATCCCAAAAAAGAAGTGCTGAAAATCTTTACTGTGACCTTGAAAAAAATTTAAAGATTCATTTAAAAAAAAAAACTATGCCTGATGTTACCTATACCTTTTTTTTGCGAATATCCCACATATATGGGGTGCTGAGATCCCACAACTGGGTAGTCGAACATTTGGTACAGAACATTTGTATGTGTATTTTATTTTAAATTTATCATGATGAAAGAAAGTTCAAAAAACTTATTTCATTTCATTGAAAACCTTTGAAACGTTATGTAACTCTGAATTTTCTTTATAAGAGTTTGAAAATATGAATAGAAATGGCAATTTTTCAGAACTTATATTTCTAAGGATTATAATTTCTCGATATTCATTATTTTCATTTTGAACTCTAAGATTTTAAATTCACTTTTGAACTACTCGTCTCACTGTGTAAATATAAGTAGATGCTATTTCACTCCAATACCTTTAAACAAAATCAGCCATAAAGTACATGAAGACAGTAAGCCTCTGTCAATCTGCAATCAAATCATTATAATTCCAAGAACCTTCCACTTCTTCGTAAACCCCTATATCCCTCCCCCGACAGATAAAACTCACCGTCTACTTATCGTCATATTAATTAAGTTAAAACTTACTCTTTGAGTTCCACTGCTTTTTAATCCAATTATAGACAAAAATGCATGACCAATCTATTTTTTTTTTTCTTTTCTTGTTCTTACCTCAGCACTTTCATCAGCAACAAATAATAAAATTCATTATTCCCATAAAATTAATTTATTCGCTCACTATGTATACCCGCAATGTGCTAATAGATTCAAAATTCTCTCTTTCGCCTTTTTTGTACAAAACCCCTAACAGGTTGCAAAGCAGGGGTTTTCTTTTCTTGTTTTTTTGTTTTTCAGTTGCCTTTGGAAGGTAAAACTTTTTGAAGACCCTCCAGTCACGTATAGGTATAAGATTTATTCACTACTTTTGAGGAAAAATCTAGGAACAACTTTGAAAAGCAGCTCTCTTTTTCTATATATAGGTACTCTAAATATTATGTACTTTTACTTGCAAGACAAACACTTTTTTAGCAGCATCATTTGAGGAACTTTAAAAAAACAAAAGACGAAAATAAACTTATTTATAGTAATTTAATATTATTCATGGAACGTTCAAGCAACGCGCGGTGCGCTCTCAAAGAACACTAAAACCAAATGAAACAAACTACGAGCATTGATTTCTTATAAATGTAAAGGTAACTTCATTTATAAAGATGAAGACGCAAACAACCTTGCTTTAGAGAGCTTACTCAGATGCAGGAAAAGTTAAAGGACTTTTCAATACCTAATGATATTGACAAGAAACTTCTCCTCCATCTCCTTATAAGGTAAGTTTCAAGTTTTGCATTCGTAAACAAAAGTTGAACTTATTTAAATGAATCATGATCGAAAATAAAAATGGGAAAAACTGGGAGCTATGTAGCTATTTTGCCTCACTGCTTCAAATGTTAAAGCTGATACTCTACTAAAGTCGATACTCTTAAGAGCTGTTGTAGATGATTTGGTGTTTTTTTATTTATTCCGTCTATCGAGTATAATCTCTTATAGACTATCATACTTAATAAAATAACTATGTTTATATAAAATAACAATAAATATATTCTTAAAATTTAGTTTAAAAAAAAAAAATCAAAATAAAAATGCGTTACAACAATGAATCATTCAAAACATTTTTGAACTTTTCTCTACTTAATTGTAGGTTAATAATATCGGATATAGAATTAAATAAACCACAAGATTGAGATATGGGATCCCTTTTTTTCATAATTAGTGTAATGGCGCGGGACAAAAAAAAGAAGATATTTCTTTCTCTAAGAGGTCTTGAAGGAGCATAAATTGGGTAAAGAGCGAGAAGCATAAAACAATCAATATGGTTACATAAGACATCTCTGGCTAATAGAACAACACTGTGTTTTCTGCGCATTTCAAGTGTTTTTATTCCTAAAAATATGCATCTCTGATTATATGATGGCATAATTATTATCTACCCAGTTCAATTTCCGGAAAGAATATTTATTGAATTTTCGTTGAACAGCCTTTATTCTATTAATGCTTACTGAATATATTGGGCACCAAATGCAGCAGGCATATTCCAACGAAGATCTCACCAAAAAAGCTTGTTTTTTTTTTAAAGGTATAGAACTTTAAGTTGGCAACACTATTTTAACTGGCGGCCATTTTGTCAGCTGTCATTAGTGATTTATTTTAAGTTTGGTTTGGCATTTTAACATGAATAGATTGACGCCTGAACAACGCTTTCAAATTGTGCCCAAATGAGCCCAAAACAAGATTGCCGTTGATCTCAATTTTCATAAGCGAATTTTGTTCAGCGATGAAGCTCACTTTTGGTTGAATGGATATGTCAATAAACAAAACTGCCGTATTTGAACTGATAATAATCCCCAAGTGTATGTTGAGTCACCGTTACATCCACAAAAACGACTGTTTGGTGTGCTTTATGGTTTGGTGGAATGATTGGTCCGTACTTCTTTATTTAAAAACGATGCTGGCCAGAACGTTACAGCCAATGGTGACCTCTATAGACCCATGATTACTGACTTTTTCCTTCATCAATTGAACAACCATGATGTGCAGGAGCTGTGGTTTCAACAAGACGGCGCAACATGTCACACAGCTCGTGCCACAATTGATTTATTGAAAGAAACATTTGGTAACCACGTTGCGGACCCGTGAATTGGCCTCCAAGATCGTCCGATTTAACGCCGCTTGACTATTTTCTGTGGGGATATGTGAAGTTTCTAGTCTACTCCGATAATCCCGAAACGATTGACCACTTGGAGGGCAACATTCACCGCGTTATTGCCGATATACGGCCACAAATGTTGGAAAAAGTCATCGAAAATTAGAGCTTCAGATTAGACTACGTCCGATCCAGCAGTGGCGGTCATATGCCAGATGATGATTGTTAATAGGGTTACAGGACCTAGTATAAGACATTTGCTTACACTTCGAGATTTTTAAGTGATAGCAGTTATCTTCACACCATTGGAAAATACTATTGAGATCAATCAACTTGCAAAAAATTGCAGTCAACTGAACACCTGATACGTTTAAATATTTTTAAATCATCTGCGAATAGTAGGTTTTCAAAGAATTTCACACAGTTGTTAAGGTCATTTATGTATAGAACAAACAAAAGTGGTCCCAAATGGCTTCCTTGAGGAATTCCCAATAAATTATAAATAATCTTTGAAGTTTTACAACCAATTTTCACAATTGAGAGTAAAAACCTAGCTATTTTAATTATTTTATTAACACATCATGCTACATTAGATCAAAAGCTTTTGTAAAGTTTGTCATCCACATGAACATAGCTACCACATTCAATCCTTTTTGTACAAAAGATTGAAAAAAAAGAGACAAGTTTGATTGTTTATCTGAAATCCCCTGTTTGATGTTTTCATAAATCCATTTTTTGACAATGGCCTCAAAAACGTTTGGAATTGTTTGAAGTTTTAAAATCAGTCGGTAGTTAAGGATGTCCTGCTTGGAACCTGTTTTATGAATTGGTGTAATAATTGAGCTTTTCCAAGCATTTAAGAACTGACTCAAACTGAGAGATAAATTGAACAGTTTCAAAAGAGGTTTCGATAGACTATGCCTGCACATTTTCAAAAATATTAGGTGCGATTTCATTACTGTCAGGTTATTTATTATCATCTAAAGTTGAGAGTTCTTCTAAAATATCTTCTTCTGTTAATACTATTTGACTTAAATAAGTAATTGGCTGGTGGTTAATGCCAAAACTTGAATTTGAATTTTCCAAAACGAAATTCGATTGAAAAAAATCGTCACGTTTTTATATCAAAAAACTCACATCTTTAAATCAAGTTTCACTCAAGAGTTTATAGCATAAAACAGGCAATTTTTCACCCATTTTGCCATTTTTTACTGTATGGGTGATATGAATAAAACGGAGCACGTACTCAGAGCAGATGCTCGATAAGAATCAGAGAAGGTGCTTAAAAAAAAGTACCTGCTCCCGTTTAGTATGAATAAAATTATACACCAACCAGTGAGCACCTCCTCCTTCACACGGAGTAGGTGCTCTCATTTGCAACTCATTTCTATGATTTATAAAAAAAAAAGCCAGCGTAAACTTTCATTTCATTCTGTATTATTTTTGATTGAAAATCAGTTTTTTTTTAAGATTTAGGAGTGTAAAAGATGGAATTTTTTCTGTTTTGACTCACATTTTACTGTGAAGAATGGTAAAACGTTGCTTGACGTGAGTTAGGCACTTATGGAAAAAAAATTTCTCAGGAGTAGCAGGATTTTGATACGGAATTAAAAGCCATCAGGGAGTTAGTCCGTATCCTGAATCACCAAGTAAAGTGGCACTAGCTTCATTCCATTGCATGATTTTAAATACGCGAGAATTTTTCCGAATTCGTGATTCATGCACTGATCCTGGGCATGAAAGCTTAATACTAGTAAATCAATCTCTAGAATTGCATATTGCCTCATCATTAATGCTATGGAATCCTTTTCTGTTAACGTACTCGTCCCCATGGACAAATGGTTTGATGATAGGAACGTAAATACAATCAAATTGCTGAAGGCAAGTTGTATATATCTTGCCATTCGCGTTTTGCATTTTGCAGTTCTTCAGCAGGGAATTTGATCCAATGGTTTGACTTCTGGATTATTGCCGCATTTAAAAGGGAAACAGTTTAAGAGACCGTGGACTGGTCTATACTCCAATGCTCCAACTCCAGTTTGAAAACCTGGATAACCTATGAAGCGAAGGAAAATTCGTATTTTTTCAAAGCTTGTTAAAGCATCACCCCCTTTGTTTTTAAACTATTCCCAAGAAAATGATTCGCTAAGATATCCACATTTCTTTTCGTTTGTTGAATCTTTATAGAACGCTATAGTCATTTGAAAATTCTTATAAAATTTGACCTTGCGGTTTAAAATTGGCGTGAATAAAAAAATGAATGAATTATGAAAAAGAAGTATAAAGGGCTATTTTCTTCAACGTTGAGCAATTAAATCAGCTAACTCACAAATAGAAGCAGGTTCTCCCCTCGATGGAGTACATTCTTTGCTTTATTCATACCTTATAATGGAGCAGGTGATTATTTTGAGGAGGTGCTCATCAAGCACGTAATTGCCAATCCTTGAGCACCTTCTCAATTGTTTTATTCATACCAAATGGTATGGTAAAAGTTGAGTTTTGAGCAGGTGCTAATTTTTATTCATACCACCCTATATGTTCAATCTTAAATGCTCTTAAAATCTAAGAAAACTTATTTTTATGTCTGAGTTTTCCTTATATGCAGACATGGATATAAGAAATCAGAGAAGAAACATAAATAAGTCGATGTACCTTCCATTTTGTTTACATATATTGACTCTACCTACTCATAGTTAAATATTCTCTGAGCAACTTTCAAAACTTGTAGCGTACAGGGGGGGTATCACATATTTTTGGCCACTTTAACAAGTAGATGGATTCCCGTTCAAGAATTGCAGCACATGGCACGCTTGCAGTGCTCAGCATCAGCTCGTCGTGGGGTGGGATCTTGCTGCGTACCCTGCGCTATAAAATTTTCGTGCCAAAACAGAAAGAAATTGAAAAGTAGAAGTTAGATGATCCTTCATACCAAAGGTAGATCAGAGAGATTATAGAAAGAGGCATGAGTATGACCAGAAATCAGACATTCTCGTCACATTAAGAAATTTTTATGATTGGATGAACCTGTTTTTTTTTTTTTTTTCTTTTTTTTTTCTTTTTTTTTTTTTTCTTTTTGTAATGAGGTTTTCGCTATAGCAACCCCTTGAGGATACCCTCCCCTGGCAAACGACATTTGGTCTTTGCTCCTTGACTACTCCTTCCTCAGGTTCTACTGGAGCAGCCCCAGCTTTGTTTTTCTTCTCACTCACACAGCCAACTTAAATATTCATCTCAACGACTATTAGTTTTGTTTTGTATTTTTATTTCATTATCGTTTTATTTGTCATTTCATTCAACTTTTACAAAAACAAATATATCATAATGTAAATACGCATTTGAACTATTTTCATATGCTTTTACTATTTTATTTTTTTTATTTTTTTGTTGATTGGAATTTGATTGTTGATTAAAAAAACAAAAATTTAAACAATATAATTTAGGTTGTTAAGAATGAACGGTGGTGTTGTATGAATCTTTTGATTATTTTCTTTTATATATGATATTCAATTTTTTTTTTTTATACTATAATATATGTATATGTATGTAGCTATATAAATTTAATTTATATAAATAAAAGGCCGAAGCGAAGAGAATAAATATATTGGGAAAAAAAAAATATTAATACATAAATGTTACTCACGGTTTACCTGTGATATTGATGATCCAGTGACGCTGAAGTTTGTGCACAAAGTTCTACTTCTCGATCTTTCATTGGCCTCAATGATTGGCCATTTAGTTTTAAAATATAAATATGGTTTATTACGCATATATTTTTTTTTTTTCACTTTTCTAAGGCCACTTCAAACTACTTAATATAGGTTTAATTCCATTTTTTTTTCTATTCTTATAGTTTTATAAATTTTAGTTTAATTTTTTTTTTTTTTCAGACTAACACTCCTGTTACCATTTCTTTTAAGCAAAGTTTTTAGTTTGTTAGTTTTCTTTCTTTTTTTTTTCAATCGCACGTGCAATTGATTTATCCTCTTGGCTGAAGAAGCCGGCAAGTATAACGCTGCAAAAATCAAGCTATTGATGCGTGCTTTACGATTTTTTTATGAATTCTCGGAGCTAAGTGAGACTTCGGTTCATCAATGAAACCTTCATGTGTATCTGGTTAAGGTGTTCGATTGTGACTTTCGGTGGTCAGCCAGAGGCGTTTGCAAGGAAAAAAAAAAAAAAGAAAGGCTATGGAACCTCGTGGGGGTCCACTTTTCTCAGAGTGGATGCCTTTCGGAACGTTCAAAACGTGTTACACTCTCCCTTGCTGTGTTAGGCGTGACCAAATTCATTTGGTCACGAGGAGGTACTTGTTTTCCAAACGTCATCCACGTTACTTTTGGCTCGCTTTTATCGGATTTCTTCGTCGCATGTATATGCGGATATAAGCTGCTTTTATCCCTCTAATTGCAAATCAACTAGGCTTATCTTCTATCAGAGCTTAATAATTCTTTTAATTTTCACCGGAAAATCACACTATTTAATAAAAATGTAAGTTTATAAAAAAAAATTTTACTTTATGGATGAACAATCGAAAAAAAAGAAAAAAAAAACGTGATAAGTTTTGCTAAGACCAGAATTTCTTACTTACATCGCCCGAAGGGTCCAACCAGCTCAGATTAAGCTCAGCGCAAGAATGTGAATATGGCAAAATTCGCATATCCCCTTAGCACTTTCGATGTTTAAACTTTCTTCGAAATTCTCCTGAACCATTCAGAATTCTATGCAACGCAAATACATTAGTGTACCTGCATCCGTTTTCTGAACTATTCTTTCGGTTAAAAATTAAAATTTGTGGTTCAATATAATGCTATCATTTTAAATACAATTTTCTTCGGTAAGGGATATGCTACAAACTCAATATTGTATTGTGTCAATACATTTTTCGAAATGCGTTTTTATTGAAATATATATCTGCCACATCTGCTTTTTCACTTCCGTCTTTTTAGTATTGGATACTTTTACAAGAAAAACAACATTTAAATTGAAAAAAAAAAAAAAACAAAACAAAATACATACAAAATATTCATTTTTCCTTCAAAGCAAAAGCTAATTGTTCCATTTTCCTGCTATCCATAGAATTCTGATCCTGTGACCATAATGAAATTTCTGCTTCACCGCGCGCGTCCATCCGATTATATTCATTACTATTTTAGCATTGTGTACAGTAGTTTCTTGTTAACTTTGCAACGACTACGGCCGGTACCGACGATATCTTTAGTGTCTTTGGCGTCGTATCCGCGTCATCGTCATCATCATCTTATCCTTAAACGTGGATTTTCTTGTTAAATGAAAATATTCAGGAAATCTCTATTTCCAAAGGGAATTTTATACTTTTTCAGGCGTAATATTTATTTCTATCTGTATAAGAAAATACAACAAAATAATAAAGAACTATAAAGGAAAACGAAAAGGAATTTACAATTTCTAGAACTTAATATCCTTCAAGGTGCAACTTTGAGAACAAATGCAACCTTGAGATGGCGGCCCATCGTTGGATTTGATAACAACAAACAAAAAAACAGTTTGTATTGTGTTGGTCTGAACTTCTTGGTTGAATTTTTAATGAAAAATACCAGACAGAGAACAATTTCCAATAAGAAATTGACTAACAAAAGTACATTTATAATAATGAAGCTCAATGATTGTACAGTAGTTAGTTAAAACTTGAAAGCATTTTTATTGGCCAATATGATTGGTTGAAATCAAGAGGAAAATAATACGGAATATAAATAAAATCTGAAAATATATATTAATGATATTTTTATTAAATGCTCTTTGAGCTTTCTTCGCTGTTTTATTAAAGAAGAAGATTAATATACCTAATGCCAGAGGTAAAGGAAAACTGTGAAAGATAGAAGCTATGATTCTATTTATTGCTATATTCTCTATAAAATAAACACAGGGTGTTCCAAACTGAAACTACGCGTGTTAGGTGAGGTCATGACCTCTCAGAATTTAGAAACCTGTCAATTGGAAAATGCATATATAATGCGAATTATTTTTCTTCAGCGCGATCTAATAATTTTTCATAGTCTTAACAGCTTCTGCTTTAATTTTATCTCCATATCATTCTATGATTAAAATTTAAAATTTAACTACCTGCATAATTTATGTAAAAACTACATTTTACTGCTAAATAATTCCACGATCTAAGTATACTGTAATTTTTACCCTTATAACCAATTTCAACGTTGTTGACTAAAATACCTCCAATTTTATATGTGTGGCAAGCTATAATGTCCCGAGACGTGAACTAAGCCACATACATGCGTCCCACCACTAGCTTTTAACCAAATTGATTGTTCTTATGTACAAATGTACATGTCTTTGTCCAAGTTATGAAATTCTATAATAATCCGGAAAATGCTTATTCTCTCTTTCCCATGACTACAATGCATATACAAAATACAAACGTGTAAAAACAAACGTTGCCATACTCATTTTGACATGGGCAATTACTGTCCCCTTTTTCATGAGATTAGCCGACTTGAACTGGATGTGGAATGACTCAACAGTTAAGACATTTATGAATCTTGCATGTGACTGGCAAATTATGGTTTGAATTTAGAATTTTTAACACTTCGTCTCTTCGTAAAGGAAAAGAGAAAAATGGAAATTCCATTCGGTGACATATGCGGTGAAAATTCTGCAGTACTATTTTACATTTAGATGTCAAAGGTGGGTTAGGAACTGTTTCTTTTTATGGAGAAACCACTCTCAAAGTCTTTTGAAAAGGTTCTCATATAAACTACATATATGTTATTTCAATGATGATATTGGCCTTTTTTCGTTTCTGTTTTGTTCTAGATTTTAACAAGTAATCCTGGAAGTGATATTGAAATTATTGAATTTATTTATCCACCTCGACTCCCTCTTTGTACAGAATTTTGTACCAAACAGAATGATTCAAGTGCAATTTTACTGTCAGATCTTATAACATAATTACTCGACTACTCAGACCTGTTATGTCCGTAGGGTAGGGCCCTTCTTTAAGGGACACAGACCCTTCCACTACTCCTATACGCACAATCGCGTACGGTTTCTGGGGAAAGTAACTAAAGGGTTTTCCAATAAGAGGTGTTATTTTGATATTCAAAGAAAAATGGCATTTTTTGAGATAAATGATCGGATGTTTAATTTATTATAAAGAGGAAGGTATGCCGTTAATAATGAAACACAACATCAGCCAAATAGCCGCCACGACCACGCTTACAGGACCATATCCTTTTCATGAAATTTTCCATAACCAAATCGCAAAGTGGCTGCCCTATGTCCTCGATAGCCTCACGAATTCCATCTTTGAGGTCTTCAATTGACGCTGGGCTGTTGGCGTAGACCTTATCTTTCACGTGGCCCCAAAGGAAGAAGTCGCAAGGTGTTAAATCTAAGATCTCAGTGGCCAATTGTGATCACCTCTTCGAGAGGTCCGGAAACTTTTCCCGTAAAAGATCGATGGTTTCATTGCTTGTGTGGCACATAGCGCCGTCTTGTTGAAAGTAAACGTTGTCTATATCAATACCATCCAATTCCGGCCATAAAAAATCATTAATCATCTCTCGATAGCGCAATCCATTGACCGTAACTGTTGCTCCAGCCTCATTTTCGAAAAAGTAAGGTCCAATGACCCCGCCGGACCATAAACCGCACCAAACAGTCACGCGTTGAGGATGGAGAGGCTTTTCAACAATAACTCTTGGGTTTTCCGAGCCCCAGATGCGACAGTTTTGCTTGTTGACGTAGCCTCCGAGGTGGAAATGGGCCTCATCAGTCAAGATGATTTTTCGATGAAATTCCGGATCATTTTCATGCATTTCAAGGACCCAATCAGCAAAGACACGACGTTCTTGATGATCAGCCGGCTTGAGTTCTTGTGTTAACTGAACTTTATAAGCCTTAAGACCCAAGTCTTTATGCAAAATACGGTGTAATGACGTTTGTGGAATGCCTAATTCCAAAGAACCACGAGGAATGGACAAACCTGGGTTTTCTTCAACACTTTGGCCTACAACAGCAATATTCTCAGTTGTTCTTGAGCGACGTGCACGGGTTTTATTCTTCACATCACTAACTTGTCCCAACAACTCGAATTTGTCTACCAATTTCTGTATTGCGGTCCGACAAGGTGCTTCACGACGACCCAAAAATGTTTTAGTTTTACGAACCGTCTCTGCCAAATTTTCACCATTTTTATAGTGAAATTTAATAATTTCAATGCGTTATTGAAGCGTGTATCGTTCCATTTCTATTAATGGCGTAGTTTCTACTTGTCAAATGTCAAAAAATTACAGCTTCAAAAGTGACAGCTACCGAAATAGCGGGCTATTCAAAATAACACCTCTTATTGGAAAACCCTTTATATAAAGGGTGTTTTTTTAGACGTGTAGTTTTCAAGAAGAAATATAAAATGCATATAATTTAACAGCCAAGAATTTAGCTTTAACATTAAAGATAACATTGAGATAAGGGTTTGCCATTATGGTTTAAAAATTATTTCGGGCAAGTGGACAGCCGCTGCGGCCCAATTTCGACAGCTTCAACTGCTGCGCTCGATGGCGGATGGACTCATTCGGGTCTTCTTTGGTAATCTGCTCCACAGCAGCAATATCGTCTTCGGTGCACACTGTACGGCGTCTCTGAGGATGCGCATTATCCACTTGAGAAAACGCGGTGCGAAACCAATCCATGGGTTTTTGCGATTATGTGATTTTGCGATTATGTCGACCGAATATTGGACGCAGCGAGCGATGCGTCGCGGGAACCTAACCATTATTTTGGTAATAAATTTGCACGATTTGCAAACTTTGTTCAGGAGTAAGTCTATTAGTTATGAAATGGCAAACCAAATTGAGCATAAATCAAGTGACAACTGTCAAAAAGACCAACTCCGAAAAAAGTATTGCCAGATTGAAAACCACACGTCTAAAAAAACACCCTTTATATGAAAAAATTAAATTTTTTTAAGAAAACCGCTCAAAGGATATTTGAATTTCTTTTTCATAAATTCATTTTTGTATATAATTCAGACACCGCTTTTCATTTTGAAATTAAAACATTTTTACGATTTGTTTTAGCAATTTAAATTAAGTATTTTATGCTTCTTTTCTATTTTAACATATAAATAAATATATAATAATAGATAAGTTTATTAATTATATACATTATAGGTACAATACATAAATAAATGTTCAATACATTTATATAGTCTTTGAAACTCCAAGCAACCTGGACCACAAGAGCAAGTTCATGCTATTCAGTCGTGCGTATTTTATTATTTCAAGGCACGCAAACAGTGTTAATTATTTAAAACTTTTAATGGCGAAAAACTGTAATAACTGTTATAAATTGGCGTTTCTCTAGTCTCGTTCTTAAAATAAAGCATAGGTACAAGAGTACTATGATATTTATGAATAATTTAAAAGAACAACTCAATACCAAGGATTTGAAATCAATTTTAAAAATAATTTTCTCTCAACAAGTCGTCGCGGCGGACACGAATTTCAAATGAATTTGCATTGTAAATAAACAATTTTACATAATGAATGCAGGTGAATTATATTTGTTGAAACTTGACAATATTTTGAATTTACTTAATCAGAATAGAAATTTGATCAACTCATCGTGTCACGACAGTCAAGATAGGTTATCTGCACGAATAAATAAATAAATTTTCTAGCGCGATATCTCGTAGAGTGCTAGAGCCACGACATTTAAAACTCTTAAACATTCCCGTGCACGTGTTGTTTGTTGCAGGAATAGAGGGGACCTACAATTATCTGCCGAATCTAAACGGCTCAATAAGAGGCACTGATTCATGACAACAGATACTTTTGGAGGTTTTGTCACTTCAGTAGCCGATTTCTTTTAGATGGAAGAGGCTAAGAATCGACAGGGGTATCCTTACGCACTAACCATTACGTCATGCCACCGGCTCCTACTAATACAGGTTAACTACACAAACGAGTGGCAACACAAATGAATACAGTCTTTATTTTTTTGTATTGATAGTTACAAGCTTGATAAAGGAGATACATTTCAAATCTTAGGACCATCCTTAACCGCGTCATGTTGTCAACCTGCCAATCTGTCTTGCCAAATGCTTTTTTAAAAACTTTGTTTGGTTCAATTTTCACATAGATTCCACAATTTCCAATAAAAACATGTAATTAGAAACCTATCCAACGTAATGAGAATTCAGCCACAAAAAAAAACTGTGATTTTTTCGCAGACACACTTTACGGATGTTAAAATATGAAAAAATATAGAGCAAAACGACGACGGTTCTATACTTCTAGTTGGCAATTTTAGCTCGAACGTTGAAAACACCCATAATCCAATTTGAATCATTTTTCGTCTTTAAATAGTATTTCCTCCTGAATCAATGGTGTTTTAATAAGACGATGGGAATCACTTGAACTTGACCTTTTTCTGCTTTGTGAAAATGAATCAACTGCTGATATGTTAAAAAAAAACTTAAAATAAAAGTTTACGTCTTTTGTCACTTTTTTCTGTATTTTCATGAAAAAGTTAAAAATCCTCTTTTTAATATAAATAAAACAGTAAGTGAAGTCGAGAAAAAATTAATGCGCATTCTTCGCGGAAAATCAATTATCACAATAAATGGTGTGAACACATTTTCATATCGAAAGAAAAAAAGATCAAATGAGTGCAATTTCTTGTTTGTTTTACTTTTCCTTTTATTTTCAGAATGCATACATATTTAAATATATATCTTTTGTCAAAAATAAATGTCATAGGCTTACTCAAGCGCATATCAAAGCATTCACATTTTTTAAGTGTAAATCATGGATAATGTCTATTTAGACGAAAATTGTTTCACAAATCTTACATCGCAATTATCAAAAGAAATATATTTTAATACTCGAAGTAAAGGGTGTTTTTTTTACGTGTAGTTTTTAAGAAGAAATAAAACGCATATAATTTAATGTTATCAAGAATTTAGCTTTATTATAAAGGGTTTGCCATTGTATTAAAAATGATTTCGGGCGGCTGGCCATGGCGGCTCGAATCAATTCCAGCCGAGAGGCCCAATTTTCGAAAGCTCCAATTGTTGCTCCCGTTGGCGGATGGACTCATTCAAATCTTCTTCGATACTCTGCTCCACAGTAGCAATAGCGCCTTCGGTACGCACTGTACGGTGTCTCTGATGAAGCACATTATCCACTAGAGTTAACGTGGCACGAAACACAAGTATGTAACACAAAATGGTATAATTTCGGTATTACATTTCTTAATTCATACTTTATTCATTCTTAAATTGGTTTACAAATGGCTTCTTTATTCATTCTTTATTTCTTCTTAATTAAGTATTTTCTTTAAGAACTTAAGTTGGTATGTTCAATTCTATTTAAAGCATTCTTAAATACTTCTTAAATTGGCATTTCTTAAATCGATGTTTTTTTATTTCTTTAATACTTCTGTAATCCATCTAAAAATGATTTTTTTTTAAGGAATTAAATCGACATTTTTGTAATTCTTTAATACTTCTTTATGTCTTCTAAAAATAGTATTATTAATTCCACGACTTAATACGAGAACGAGTAGTAGTGATGATAAGTGCGTATGTCTGTCATGCCGGAGGCCTGGGATTGATTCCCAGCCTCGTTTTAAAAAAACATCAATTTTTTTTTTTGAACAAATTAATATTAACGTGTTGTTGCATTTTTTAAAATAACGAAAATACTTAAATATGGAATCAAATTTTTTTAATCTTTGAAGCAACTTGAATTTTGAGCTTTCGTTGAGCATATTTGTTTGTTTAATACGATGTCGGTATTATACTTGCATCTTTTTTACTACGAGTAACATACCTCAATTCTTTTGCACAATTGAAAATCGAAAACGGTTTTAACTAGCTCTAGACAAGCATTGAAATGCATCAGATTGGCTGAGTAGGTAGCACACAGGAACAGCATGCGAAGGAACTCGAGTTCGAATACCGGTAGAAGCACAGGTAAATAAAAAAAAATTGACTTCAACTACAGTGTAAAATATTAATATCATTACAGGAAAAGGCAAAAATAGTTGAAAATAGAAAATAAAAGTATAAAAATGAAAGATCAAAACAAATAACTAATAGTACAAGATTAATAAAAATTAAAAAAATAAATAAACAAATGATATACCTCTTAAAGAAGGAGTAAAGAAGTATTTCACAAAGCTTTTTGAAGGGAAAGAAAATTTAATACCTATTTAAGAAGGAGTAAGGAAGTATTTAAGACAAATGTATTTCCGAATTAAGAGGATTTTAAGAATCAATTAAATTTCTTAATTCCTTCTATCGTACCGCCCACTTGCACCTTTTATCTACTTAAAACTAATTTAAATCCATTTTAAAGGAGAAATCAGGCACTGCTTATTAATTTTTAAATACTTCTATAAGTAATTCTGTGCTACTTGTGAACCGATCCATGGTTGCTCGAATTTATACAATCTTGCGATTATGTCGACCGAATTTTGGACGCAGCATTAGTTTGGTAATGAATTTTGCACGATTTGCAAACGATGTTCAGGAGTAAGTCTATTAATTATGAAATGCTGAACTAAACTGACCATAAATCAAGTGACAGATGTCAAAAAGACCAACTCCGAAAAAAAAAGTATTGCCAGATTGAAAACCATACGTCCTAAAAAACACCCATTAGTTGTGTGGTCTTTGAATCAGCCCGCAAAAAAATCAATTCGCTAAAGTTATTTTGCGGTCTTTTCTATCGCGTAATATTAAGATGAAAATTCGTTCTTTTGTAAGAATTTTTTTCCCAAACTGTTCTATTATCTCACCATTTCGCTACCTGAAAATTCGTTATCTCGACGCATATTTCTTTAGCTAGCCACAGAGTAAATTAAATTATAAAAATAATTTCAATAACATTTGCAGACATTCACAAAACTAAATTAAAATCATATGTACTTAAATTGGGGTCTCATAGGAAAATGTTCACTCTTTTTTTTTTTTGTCAAAAAAGGTGGACAAAATCACGATGAACAAAATTATTGACATTTTTATTGATTGGAATTTGGAATTATCGATTTTTTATATTAAATTAAATGTTCTGCATCCTACAAGTCTTAATTCACCTGTAGGTACTATTTCATCAACCTTTCTAGGAGTCAGAATTATTGATTTTCTACACTCTTGTAGCTTCAGTTACAGTTACAGAAATAGGGGAAAAATATAAATTCCCACTTGGAGTATTTGTTTATTACACTTGTAAAACGTTTTGTGTCACAGATATTTGTAACACTTGTAGAAGGTCACTTATTCTACAAGTATACTGGTTGCATTGTATTACAGGCCCCTGGTGGAATCACTCACTATCAGTTGTCAAACTTAAACTTATCCATTTTCATAATTTAAAAATTTTATTCAAATTCAATAAATTTGTTTAAATTTAAAATTATTTTAAATGAAATTAATTTAACTTCAAACGATAAACGTACTCTTCAAATTTTACAACTTGACATTTCAAATTATTTGCGTGTAGCCAAACAAAAACTGGGTTGGGTTTTTTTTATTGCACCTAAGTATACTCACTAGATTTCACTCATTTTTTCCTCTTTAAAATGCTGATGAATTCCAAATGATTTCTTGAAAACGCACTAAGTTAAAAATAAAAAAAAAAAAACGTTCTTTTTCCAGTACAGGACGATAAGATTGGAAGGAGGGGGGCGGATCTAACTAGGTGTTTGCATCGTAAAACATTTAGCTGAAGAAAAAAAAAAAGTAATAGAAAGAAACTTCAACAGGAGAGTGTTTGATTTTTTTTTTTTTATATTTTATTCACTGACTTTATAGCCTAATGAGGTGGAAAAAATGAAATAAATTTAAGGTTTGTAATTTCAGCATTTGAAAGCAATCAAATAACTTTGAAAAGTTTATTAGCTGATGGATAAGAAAAAGTCAGGGTGCTTTTAGTGTCAAACGATATTAAAATGGTCATTTGGAATTTTATGCGTTTGTAATTGCAAATAAATTTTGAAATTTTATAGCCATTTTGTATCGAAAGCTGGAATGTTTATTATTTTTTATTTTTGTTGTTGATATATTGCACAACGGAAGTTTTGAAATAAATAATATTTTTTTTTATCGTTTTGACTTACCTACCGTTTTTTTTTCGCAAGGGAGCTTATGATAGTAATCTATATGCACTCGAGGATTGAAGTTATTAAAATAAAAATAAGTAGGTACATAAATAAAAATATAATTTTAAATGACGTTCTTTTTTTTTTGGACAGTTAGTGACACGTTTTGGGGACTAACTTATTGATTTTTTTTTTAAATATGACAACATTTATGACAAAAAGTAGCTGTTTTATTCCCTTTGGCGTTTTTTTTCTTTTTTTGTTCTTGAATAAATATAATATGCCAACAAAATGACCTAAATTTTTGAATGATTTATTCATGGGAATCATCAAATTGTGGCCGCAGGTGATGAAGCTTTTAACGTTCTAAATTGTATTGGCATTAGGGTTTTGTGAATGTATGTGTGTGTGTTGAGTGAAAGCCCTTTCAGCATTATGTTAAAAATCAACTTCAAGTTGAATTGTATTAGGATTTTCTTGTGTTATGCTTAGGGACAAACGAAAATCTTGTATAATATTTTAAAAATTAAAATAAAGTTAACCTTATGTGTTTTATTATGCCTCATTGGAAAAAATAGCAAATATTTTGATAGCAGAGTAATAGCCAAAACGGTTCAAAAAAACCACAATTAAATTATAAATAGCTCTTGATAATTGTCAATGAATGAATAAAAACATATATGGCGGACAGCGCTTAACGAACTTAAATGAGTCCACGTTGACGTTAAAGTACCAACAAAATTAATAGATTACCTGTATTTGTTATTGTGTATATATAACTCGAATTTCGTTGATAGATAAGGTAAAATATCTCGGCATAAAATAAAAATGAAAACAACATGTTAAAAATAAATGCGAAGAGTTAAATAGTAAACTAAGGTCAATACAGGGTGGGCCAAATACAAGTTTCTTTTTAAATCTGCAATAAAATGAACAAAATTAAATATTTTCCATGTATTTAGGCTGTATTAGTAAGAGCAAACATTCCCATTAATTATGGGACACAACGTCGTTCAAGTGGCTGGCTTCGCAGTAACGCATTCTGTCACTACAATTTTACAAGAGCTTGTTGAAGGTTTCAGGGTGTAGCTCACGGATTGATTGGTTAATATTGGCTTTAAGTGCTGGAATCGTTTCCGGATTGTTGGCATAACATCTGCCCTTCACGGTCCCCCACCAACAAAAAAGTCCAACGCCACTACCGCTGTCGCACTCAACTCAAGATTTTGATCAAACTCGACATTGTCTGTTTGTTCAATTTTTTTGGACATTGCTCTGACACATTTTTTTAATTTTGTTTTTTAGGACCGAAAACAACGTTTACTGTCTTACAAAATGCTTTCGCCAAAAAAAAAAATCAAATTTGGTTCCACATATAAAAAAAAACTGTCAATTTGAATAGGTATAAAAAAAATATGCACGACTTGATCGCACAAACTTGCTCTTGTGGTTAAATACTGTATGTAACCCGCCATTGAAGATGCATGATGATATATATATAACGAGTAAATTTTAAAAGAGTCAAAAGCATTTAAAAATTGATTTTTCGTTTGATTTTTTTTGGTTATAAAATAATGTTTTCAACAATTTTTAAATGCATTATTGTTTAAATTATTGAGAAGCATCAGATTGTAAAATTATAACAAAATCGATTTAACCATGGCAAAGATATACGCGAATAACCTAAAAATAAGACCATTTTCTCAAAAAACGTTGATTACCTAATTCCGTAATGTGAATTTTTTGAGAAAAACCTGAAATGCAGTTTTCTTACAATTGACTTAGTTATTACAGGTACGAAGTTTAATCAAAATCGTTATTGTCGTTTTCAAGAAAATATGAAGAAACTAAAATATTTGTATGGCAGCTACCCGTTCGAGATGAGCTAAAACAAAAATTCGAATTTGTCCTCTAGGGAATCACATAAAAATGCTCTGTACCAAATTTCATCCAAATCAGTCCACCAGTTTAGGCTCTAGCTCAAATTACAGTGGACGCACCAAAGACGCACAGTGGTGCAAGAGCGGAAAAAAGTCTTTTGATAAAGTCATATCTATCCTTTTAAACTTTATAAATAAGTTCTCTTAGATAACCCGAGCGTATGATTTAAAAGTATTTCTTAACATATATATTGTATATTCTGATTTACAAACCCTCAAAGTTGAAAAATAATTTTACTCAAATCGCGAGCCGTATTTTCAACAAATTTTGAGATGTTTTTTTCCGAAGTTCCTTTAAATAAATTCCCTAGCTTCTTAAATAATTTAATTGGTCTATTTTCGATTATCTAAAAATAAAAAAAAATATTGATTATTTATAAAAGATACCTTCTATAAGTAGCCTGAAGCTTTAGTTCTAAGAAAAAATGTTTTTTTTTTAAACTTTTTGATTTAAAAAAAAGCGCCAAAAGACACCAAGAAAGCAAGTATGCCAGCATATGCTCCATACATTTAGGTTAAAGCCCAGAAAAAATCAGCTTGCAGATGTGGAAGTTATGCTCAAAAATGTTTCACTCAATCGGATTTCAAAAAACTCCGTCTTGACGGTGGTGTTTACCAAAAAGTTTGATTTCTTCGGTATTAATTGTCAGAATGAACTGGTTAAGCCCATTATTTTTAGAAAAAATGTCAAACCTTATTATAAAAATAAAACAAAATTAATACACTGACCCAGGTCTGAGAATTTCGATTTTTGCGAAACCATTTATTTCTGCCTGGAAAATTTTTCAACTTTCAACTCAATTTTCTTGAAAACAACACATGAAAAATAATATAGTTTTATGATATTTTGAATTATATAATAGAGCTTAATACAAAATAAAGAAAAGGATTAGGGATAATCCTTTATTTTTTTTTTTAATTTTTCGCTAAGAGTAGGGCAGGTAAAAATAAAAAAAGGTGTTTTTTTTTTTTAAGTTTTATTGCTTTGTTTTTGTTGTTTATTGCGTAATTTTTTATTAGCTGTAAGGATTAGTAATGACTTATTAGAATAAAATCTCTTACTTAAATCTATATATATAAAGGATTAATGAAAAAAAAGTCAGTATTGAGTTATTGAGCATTTGTGCAAGGTGTGTTAGAAAAATTTTTACTCTTTGATCAACCAATAAGTGAAAGTGAAGTGAAATATAATTAACATTAAAATGGATTCAATAGAAATTCCTTATTCGGTGTTGTGTAGTGAACTTATTACTAATGGTAATGATGTTCAAAATCTTCGATCATATTTTGTAACCAACTTAATTTCTGAGCAAATAGAAACTGTGCTGTCAGAATTAAAGAAACGTTTTATGTCTCATTTTTTAAGTCGATGGAACGCAGTTCATAGAAAAAAAAAGACATTTTGAAAAAAAAATACACTCATTGGCTCAAAGGAGTTTTCGAAGTAGAACTAACCCAAAGTGTATTGCCTGAAACGTCAACTAATATTGGAAGACCACGAAAGAGTTTTGACGAATGCTGTGATCGAGCTAAAAGGTATAAGAGGGACAAAATTAGAAATATATTTCCTCAAGAAGAGATAAACTATGCAGCAACATCAGAGAGCTTTTCCTGCTCAAAATTTGATCCGGATAAGGCTCTTGCATTATTTATACAAGCAGAATTGTCGAAACGCCAATATGAAGTATTGAGACATGCCCTAAAAGACGAAGGACATGATGTTTTTCCACCTTATATTAAATTACTGTAAGCAAAGAAAAAGTGCTATCCTTTAGATATAAACATTACAGAAAGCTCAGCAAGTGTGCAACTAAAAAAAATTGTTAGACCACACTGTAACAAGGTTATTAGAAGGAATGACATCAGAGGAGGTAACCAGAATTGAAGGACAGTCCTTAACACTGTACACTAAATGGGAATGTGATGGTGCCTCTGGACAACCACAATACAGTCAAACATTTGACAATGAAGAAACTTCGGACGCTAATATGTTTATGACATCTTTGGTACCAATTCAAATAACTATGGAGGATAACAGGGATATTATTGTGTGGAACAACGATCGACCATCCTCTACAAGATACTGCAGTGCCATCCAATTTTCTTTTGTTAAAGAAACTGCAGAAATCATACGAAACGAGAAACAAAGAATAAATACGGAAATCAGTAATTTAACTCAGACGATAATTCAAATAGGCGAACGTCAGTTTACAATCAAACATGAACTCATGTTCACAATACTGGACGGGAAGACAGCCCAATGTGTAACAGAAACTCCTGCAGCTTCTTCCTGTTTCATATGTGGAACTACAACTTCTGGAATGAATAACCTGACAAATATAAAAACCAAAGCTGTAAACAGGGAAGCTTTGAAAATGGGAATGTCTCCTCTTCACGCTCGGATAAAATTTATGGAGTGTATCCTCCATGTTGCCTACAATTTGAAATTTGAAGCATGGAGAACCAACAATGAGATCCGCCATATTAGAGATGCTCAGAAGAAGAAAATTCAGCAGGAATTTCGTGAAAAACTAGCGGGGATATACGCTTAACCGTCGGTAGAAGTCGCGGCTACCGGCGTGGGCTTGGCCCCTCGTATCGAACGAAGGGAGAAGTCGCCAGTGACAAAAAACGCAAACGATAACAAAGACAAGAACGACACAACGACGGAATTGACTCAGGAAGAGGAAGACCTTCTTCTCAACCCCTTTGCCAATCTCGGTGTGGATGATGGGGCCAGCATCGTAACTGTTGACACTGACGACATCAGTGACTGCCTTTCCGTTGCCAGCTCCAGCATCTCACGGTTATCTTCTTCTTCGGTGCGGAGTAAATACCGCAACTGCAGAAGAGTGATTGAACGACTTGGCACAAGGAGTTGGGAAGAACTTACGGAACTTGAACGGAAACGATTGCATAACGCGCGTGCGCTTCTGCAGGAAGAGTCTGCAAAGGAGGTTGGGCCTACTGTCTTAACACCGGAGAAGGCTCCTTCTGTGCAGGGCACACGCGTGCACACGCTGATGGGACCACCCGAACCCCCTGCTGGTAAATCCCAGGTAAGGAAGGGGTTGGCCTCATCGGCTGTGCTTGCAAAGACGGACATACCAAAAGACAGGACGCATGAACCGGAAGTGGTCGAGTTGGAGGAATCGCACTCGGGTTGCATTAGGAACCACAACCCTGAATGCAGTCTGAATGCGTCCACCTCCTCTCAGACAGGGGATTGCAAACCGACTGACTCAACAATGGACACCGAGAAGACAGTTGTGGAGGCCCGAGCTGAGCGTTGCAAGCGCAAGGTGACAGGTCTCCTGAACGAAAGTCAGATACTCCGCAGGCAAAAACGGAACGCTGAGAGGATCCTCCGGCGGCTAGCTAAAAGAAATCCTGAATCCTTAACGGCCAAGGAAAAGCTAGCTCTGGAGAGATGTACTCAGAGACTTTCGACTAAGACAGTTAGCACGGGTACGGACAGACGTACTGAGGACATGCCGAACTTGAGGACTACTCAAAGAAGGGTGAAGGAGGGAAAGGATGGCCTCTTGCCTCCGCCTGACTCTCACCCAACTGCGGGTTCGTCCAACCAAGCTAGGCAAGACGACAATCCGTCACGGACGGATGATACGGGTACGGACAGACTGACCCAGAACGAGCCGAACTTGAGGACTGCCCAAGGAAAGGTGAAGAAAGGAAAGGACGGCCTCTTGCCTCCACCTAGCTCTCACCCAACTGCGGGTACGTCCTATCAAGCTAGGCATGACGACACTAAGTCACGGACAGATAGTACGGACAGACGAACTAAGGACGAGCCGAACTCGAGGACAGCTCAAAGGAAGGTGAAAGGGAAAGGAAAGGATGGCCTCTTGCCCCCGCCTAGCCCTCATCCAACCGCGAGCGGTTCCAAAAGAGCTAGGCACGACGACACAACGTCACCAGCTGTTCCCTCACCAGGGAACAAGAAGAAGAAAGCCAAATTCTCCCGGGTGACCATGGAGGGCCAACAAACTGCGATAGCAGACTTTGGCAACCCTTCAAGGAAACTGACGGATGATCAATGGCAATTGATGGAACTCCGAATTCTGGACGGGGTAAATGAGGCTATCGTCAAAAACAGGCCTCCGCCGCTATTCGGTAACCTCAGCACTGTCCATGGATTCAAGGTGATGACATGTGAAGATGGCAACACTCTCACATGGCTCCGAGAGTTCATCGAGAAGACCGAAGCTCCTTGGCCAAACGCTGACCTTCGTCTGATCAGCAAGAAGGAAATCAGCGAACTTAGTAGGCCAAAAGCAGTGCTGACACTGAGAGGACCCGTGATCCCAAGAGACAGGATAGAGCGGTACCTCAAGTCCCTCAACACCGACCAACTCAGCCAGAATTGGGAGGTTGTTAAGGTTGGCGAACCCACCAAAGATGGCACCGAAGTAATCGTGAGTTTAAGCCACAAATCGATGCCACTTCTTCGGAAAATTGGCTACAAAGTACGCGTCGGTATAAACCGATGCAAGCTCAGGATGATAGCCAATAAGAAAAAACAGGTAAATAAGGGGGTGGTAGTTAAAAACTTATAATGAAATTTGTACAAATAAATCTTCATCACAGTAAATCTGCCAGCGCCAACCTGGTCTACCTCATGGAGAGTAGACAAATAGACATTGCCCTAGTTCAAGAACCCTGGGTATCAGGCGGCAAAATTAGGGGGCTCCACTCAAAGGGACTTACTTTGTTTAAATCCTCTTTTGCAGGTACAATTAGTAATCATAGAGCATGTATTGTAGCTAGAAAACAGATTAATCTCTTTCTTTTATCTACATACAGTAACCTAGACCAAACTGCGATAAAGTTGGAGCGCGATGGGCTTCCACCGCTTATCTTGGCATCATGCTATATGCCTTACGATGGACCGGAGGGACCACCTGCAAATATCACGTCCCAACTTGTTGAACGCGCAGCTGTGGAGAAATGGGACCTTGTGATAGGATGTGATTCTAATGCACATCATACTCAATGGGGGAGCACCGACATCAACGATCGAGGTGAGTCTCTTTTTGAATTTATCATAGGAAATAACATACTAGTAGCGAATAGAGGTAATGAACCAACATTTGTGACTAAGAACCGCGAGGAAGTACTCGATATCACCCTTGTGAGCAACTCGAATACCGTCTCAATAGAACAGTGGAAAGTACTTAAGGAAGAATCTTTTTCCGATCATAGGTTAATTGAATTCTTTATACTTAACACAACAAATTCTCAAAAACCTTTTAGAAATTTTAGGAAAACTAACTGGTATATTTTTAATGGGGAAGTAGAGAATAGAATCACATTGCTTAATACCAATGAAATTGATAATCCTGATAACTTAGACAAAGCTGCCGAGAAATTCACAGAAATACTCAGCAATGCTTTTGTCAAAGGATGTCCTTTAAAATCAGGTAGTAAAGGCAACAAAAAACCACCTTGGTGGACAAAAGAACTGGGCGATATTAGGAAAGAAACTAGGCGACTTTTCAATATCGCCAAACACACTAGATTAGACATAGACTGGGAGAACTACAAATCCAGTCAAAGAAAATTCAAAGCTGAAACACAGCGAGCCAAACGAAGCTCGTGGAGAACCTTCTGCGATGAAGTAGAAGGCACCAATGAATCAGCTAGACTAAGGAAAATTCTCTCTAAAGAGCCAACTACCTTGGGTTCCCTAAAAGAACCAAATGGTCGTTGGACAGAATCATGCAGTGAAACTCTTAAACTCTTAGTTAATGCTCATTTTCCAGGGTGTAACTCTAACCCGAGCTATAACCAGGTGAGTGAGATCCATACAGAGCACAGAGCACCGTCGGATATTGTAACGGAAGACAAGATTAAATGGGCAATAAACTCTTTCTCCCCTTATAAATCCCCGGGACTAGATGGCATCTTTCCAATGATGTTACAAAAAAGTGAAAACCTCATTACTCCGCACCTAAAAAACATATTCTCAAGCAGCCTCAGATGGGGATATGTACCTAAAGTATGGCGTGAAGTCAAGGTTGTTTTCATCCCGAAGGCTGGTAAACCTAGTCACACGGAAGCTAAAGACTATAGACCAATCAGTCTCACGTCGTTTACTCTTAAAACCTTCGAAAGACTGTTGGACATCTATATTCGCAGCACACTGAACCCGGAGGTAATTTCTCCAATGCAGCATGCCTATACAAAAGGCAAAAGCGTAGAAACAGCACTTCACTGTGTTGTTAATACAATTGAAAAAACTCTCAAAGACAAGGAATACACTCTCGCTGCCTTTCTGGATATTGAAGGAGCATTCAATAATGTGGAAAGTGATGCAGTTAAGAGAACCCTTGTAGAGCTGAATATAGAAAGTTCAATTATAAATTGGACTATGTGCATGTTAAGAAACAGGCATATAAACACAGAACTTGGAGAATCACGTTTAAAAGTATCCACATCTAGAGGAACACCCCAGGGAGGGGTACTCTCTCCACTTCTTTGGATACTAGTTATGAACGAAATTCTTGTAAAATTAAAATATAGTGGAGTCAAAGTAGTAGCCTATGCGGACGACCTAGCACTACTTGCGACAGGAAAATTCCCATCCACTATAAGTGAACAGATCGAGTTTGCCCTGTCAAAGGTCAACAACTGGACAAAGAAATGTGGTCTAATGGTTAATCCATTGAAAACAGAATTGGTTCTCTTCACTAACAGAAGGAAAATACCAATGTTTAGACTACCATCAATAGAAGGGACACCACTCAAAATCTCAGATCAGGCCAGATACCTTGGTGTGATCCTTGATAAGAAACTGAACTGGTGTCTCAACACCAAAGAAAGAGCAAAGAAAGCTATGGTCGCATTCTATTCCTGCAACAGGATTTTCGGAAAATCCTGGGGACCAAACCCAAAAATTATCAGGTGGATGTACACGGCAATAGTTAGACCGATACTAACCTACGGTAATCTAGTTTGGTGGAACGCGACAGAGAAAACAACAAACCTGAAAATCTTAACAAAAGTTCAAAGATTAGCATGCGTAGGTATTACAGGGGCGTTGAAAACCACCCCCACAGCGGGGCTGGAAGCGATACTCAACCTGAAACCCTTAGATCTATTCGTGCAAGAATCAGCAGCATACAGTGCCTTGCGACTAAGCCAGACTAACTGCTGGAAGCAAAGCACAACGGGTCATACTCAGATTCTTCAGAGATATGTGGGAATTAATGTTTGCACAGACTACATAACACCCCATTTAAACTTCGACAGACCATTCACTACCTCTTTTCCTAATAGAGAGGAGTGGAAAAACAACCAACCTCTCAGTAACGAATCTATGATAACCGTCTTCACTGATGGTTCTAAGATGGACACTGGAGTTGGTGCAGGAATCTTCTCGGAAACTCTGGGACTAGCTAGCTCCTTCAGACTTCCAGACTTTTGCAGCGTCTTCCAAGCTGAGGTCTTGGCAGTGACCAAAGCAGCTACGCAAATATCAATGATGGCGATACCACGAGCTGACATCACCCTCTTTATTGATAGCCAAGCAGCAATTAAAGCAATTTCCGCCACCGAAATACATTCGAAGCTTGTAAATTGCTGTCGCGAAGAGCTTAGGGTTCTTGGCATGCAGCATAACATTAGACTCTGCTGGGTTCCTGGTCACAGCAATGTACAAGGAAACGAAAGAGCTGATGAACTGGCGAGAACGGGATCGTCACTTGATTCAAGTCAAGCCGAACGACATATTAAAGTACCGAACTGTAACATCAAACAGGATATTGGTAACAAAATATCAGAAAAAAACAATGAAAGATGGAACCTGCTTGAAACATGCGCCACAACTAGAAAATTGTGGCCCAATTTCAATAAGCAGAGGACAGACAAAATTATGCAAATGAACAAAAAACATCTTCGTTCCCTTGTCAGCATAATCACCGGACACAACCTACTGGGATACCACAGAAAGAAAATGAGGCTCAGTACTGACGACCTTTGCAGAGGCTGCAGCGATGAAGAAGCACATGAGGACACCTTACACTTCCTTTGTCACTGCCCAGCACTCTGTCACTTAAGAAAGAAACACTTAGGTAATCATTTCTTTGATGATTTAGAGGATCTTTCTAGAACTTCGGCGAACAGTCTTCTGAACTTCGTCAATGCCTCTAATTGGCTTGATTGCTAACAGAACACATAGGTTTTTACATTAAGTGGGATACAACTTCCTAGGGTATCACAACGGATCTACATAGATCTAAGTGTGACGGTAACAAGATCAACTGTCAGCCCTTCTACCTAACCTAACCTTCGTGAAAAACTGGGCATCATTGTCGATCGTGTGAAACAAGATACGGGGACAAGTAATGACGGCAACACATCCAGAAGATTTTTTGCAAATCCAACCATGACTTTAGAAATCACTGGAGTTAGTGAATCCCTAATTCGGCGGTTTGCTGTTATCCTTGAAGTAATAACGTCGAATGAAAAATTAGATTTCAAAAAATATGCAGCTTACACGTGGGAAACTGCTGAACTGTTTGTTGAGAAATGTAAATGGTACAATATGCCAGCAACCATACATAAGGTTTTGATATATGGAGAAGAAATAATTAAAAGCTGTGCATTTCCTGTTGGATCGGTCTCTCCGAGGAAGCCCAAGAATGCCGAAATAAAGATTATAAAGCCTACCGCAGGATTCATTCGAGAAAATGTAGTCGAATTGCGACGAATGAAGATGTGATGCATCATATACTCATATCCTCAGATCCAATAATAACAGGTTTAAGGCCACAGGCAAAAAAGAAAATACTTCCAATCAGCACAGACGCTAAAAACCTCATTTAAGCATTATAAAATTACTACTTCATAATTGTTTTTTATTTATTTTTGTTTATTATGTATTTATCTATTTATTTATTTAATTTTATAATATACATAGTTAATAATAATATTTTATTCAAAATAAAAAGTTAAGATTTTACTAAAAAAAACTTCTTTTAAATATAACATCAAAACCCTCAAATTTTATAAAAATGTCAATAACTTTTTTTCTAGTAATATTTTCTTGACCAAATTTTGACCAAGTATGTAATGGGTGATTTTTTAAGAGGTTTAGAACTTTTTTTAAAACAAAAACACAAAAAATTCGAAAAAAATGAATGAAATATTTATTTGAATCGATAGTTTGAACCTTGCAATTTAATGTTTAAAGATAATTTCATGCAAATGTTGACCGCGGCTGCGTCTCAGGTAGCCCATCCGCTGAGTCCAATTTTGGCATACTCTTTCACACATATCGGCCGGTATCTCACGAATGAATGCATGGATGTTGGCTTCCAGTGCGTCAATCGAAGCGGGTTTGTCCCTATAGACATTAGCCTTGACATACCCCCACAAAAAATAATCTAATGGTGTCAGATCGCACGATCTAGGCGGCCAATTGACCGGCCCGAAACGTGAAATTAACTGTTCACCAAACTCGCCTCGCAATTGCGCCATTGTTTCGCGTGCTGTGTGGCATGTGGCACCGTCTTGTTGCAACCACATATCATGCAAGTCAAGAACTTCCATTTCGGGCAGAAAAAAGTTTGTTATCATCGCTCGGTAGCGTTCACCATTGACAGTAACGCTGCGATTCGCATCATCTTTGAAGAAATAGGCCCAATAATGCCGCCGGCCCATAAACCGCACCAAACAGTGGCTTTTTCGGGATGCATTGGTAGCTGTTGCAATGCTTCTGGCTGATCTTCACTCCAAATGTGGCAATTTTGCTTATTTACGTACCCATTCAACCAAAAATGAGCCTCATCGCTGAACACAATTTTTCGATAAAAAAGCGGATCCTCGGCCAGCTTTCCAAGAGCCCATTCACCAAAAATTCGGCGTTGTGGTAGGTCGGCTGGCCTTAGTTCTTGCACCAGCTGTATCTTAAAAGGCTTTACGCCCAAATCCTTCCGCAAAATTTTCCACGTAGTGCTGTAACAAAGGCCTGACTGCTGGGAACGGCGCCGAATCGACATTTCGCGGTCTTCTGTCACACTAGCTGATACGGCCGCAATATTTTCTTCACTACGCACAGTACGTAAACGTGTTGGTGGTTTAATGTCCAACAAAGTAAATTTCATTTCATTCATTTTATTTATTACGTATTTATATAAACTAACACAGTAAGATAAATCTTATAAAATAGTGCAAGTTTGTGATTAATATTATAAGTAGAATTTTGAATAATATTGTACATACTTTAGTTAATAATATTGTACATACTTTAGTTTTAAACAATTAGCAGGGACAGAAAAATATAGGCTTGCCTAGAAGGCAGGCAATAGATAAAGAAGTTAGAAATTAGGAAGAAAGTGATATGAAAAAAGATGATTCTAGACTGAGAGATGAAGTTAGTTGCTTTGGTTGTTTAGAAATAATATTAGTTCTTTGTGAAACTGTTTAGTGCTACTTATTTTTCTCAAAGAAGGTGGGAGTGAGTTCCAGAGACGGATCGCGGCGATGAAGAACTGCCTTTCAGATATCAGGCTATTAAATCTAGGGAGTATTAAATAGAGTGCACGGTTTGATTCTGCGAAGCGAAGATTTTCGAATAGATACTTTGGCTCGCGTGATTGGATTATATTCAATAGCATTTTAAGGGTTCGAAATTGTAGGAAATTTTCAAATGACATATCGAGAAGTCTCATACTCAAGTGTGAAACATGATCATATTTTCTAAGTCCGTAGATATACCGAATGGTGCTGTTGAAAGCGACCTTTAGTTTTTGTTTGCAAGACGAATCACAGTTTAGGAAAATTTCACAGCCCTGAGTAAGTACGGGTATGATTAAGGTTTTTGCAAGCATAAATCGTGTATTTATTGGGGTGAATTGGTGGCAAGTCCATAGAGTGCGGAGAACTCCATAAGTTTTCCCGACAATAGAATAAATATGATTGTTCCAGGTCAGCGTTCTGTTAAAGGTCATTCCTAGGTTCTTAGCTGTGTTTACGAATTCTAGTGCAATATTGTTTAATAAAATTGGTGGGAAGTATGTTAAATCCAAGGTTTTTTTGGAGATTACTAAACATTTGCATTTATTGGGATTGAGACTTAAACCGTTGCTGATTGACCAGTAAGAAATCAAACCAAGCTCCTCATTAATTGTTGAGACACAATCCTCTATTAGGCCGAGTGAACAACTTTTATAAATTTGAATGTCATCGGCGTAAAAGTGCCTAGATGATTGTGAAATAATGGACGCAATTTCATTTATATACAATGAGAAGAGGAGTGGTGCTAAAATGGATCCTTGGGGAACACCCCGGCGAACAGGAAGGAACCCTGAGTAATTATTATCTAGACACACAGCCTGCATTCTGCCACTTAAATAAGATGCAATTAGTTTGATTGCATCAGACGAAAGATTAAAGGACAACTGTAGTTTCTTAAGAAGAAGAGAATGGTTTACCATGTCGAAGGCTTTTGAAAAGTCTAGAAGGACCAAAAAGGTAACATCATCGTTGTCAAGATTCTTCCTGATATCCTCAACCACTTTCATTAGCGCAGTAGTGCAACTGTGTTTGGGTCGAAATCCCGACTGAATGTCTACTAACAATTTATTCCGCATAATATAATCGTTTAATTGTTTTTGCATTACTCTTTCGCAAACTTTTGAAAGGAAGGGAAGAATTGATATCGGTCTGAATTCATCACATGCTGCATTTTTAGGAATGGGTATAATCTTAGCCAATTTCCATTGACTTGGAAAGATACCGGTTGTGAAATTTGGTGCGAAATTTGGTCACAATCTTCCGAATAGACTGCTCAGAAGGTCGAGAATGCCGATCATAAAATGGAAGCAGCGCGCGATGAACATTTCGAACCGAGCACGAATTTTGATAGTAAAATTCAATAATTTGCAAGCGTTGTTCATTTGTAAGACGATCCATGGTTAAATTGCAAACCAAACTGAAGCTGTTTGACAGTGACACAAGGTACTAAACACACGTCAGCTGTCAAAACCAGTGTTGCCAAAACCAAACCAGCTAAAAAATCTAAGACTAATTTTAACATGTGTGTCAAAATTTGTTTAATAGTTCAGACTTTTTCCGCTCTACCATACAAACATCAAAACACTCAAATTTTAGAAAAAAAAGTCAATAACTTTTTTACTAATGATTTTTTCTTAGCCAAATTTTGACCAAATATGTATAAGACTAATTTTAAAATGCGAATCAAATTTAATCTTAATCCGTAAAACAGTTCAGATGTTTCAGATTTGTTTTCCGCTCTCCCATACAAACAGCAAAACCCTCAAATTTTAGAAAAAATGTCAACAACTTTGTTTCTAATTATTTTTTTTCTACCAAATTTTGACCAAATATGTATAAGACTAATCTAAACATGTTTCCCAAATTTCTCCCATACAAACCGAATCACTGTGCTACGCACAGACGTAGAGACGTACAGACGCACAGACCTAAGGACGGCATGACGAAACCCACTTTTTCGGACTTCTCGATTGTCGAAGTGTTAGTTTTGATTTTTGATTTCGATTTTTTTTGTTTTTACACGAAACCAATACTTGCCCTATAGAGCAAGAATAAATCAGAATATATCAGAGCCATCTTTTGTCATTTCAGAGCCACCTTTTGGCATTTTCAGCGTAAAAATATTGTTCAGATTAATAGATAGTTCAGATCAGTGTATTTGTTATTTTTTTAATTATTAATAATTGATTTAAAAGCTTATTTTTATTTCTGAAAAACGACTGCACTGCACTTTAACAGTCGTTATATTTAAGTCCAAGAAACTGAAATGAAATAAGTCCGAAACCCGGCCCAATTGTTAGAGTTTATTTTCGAATCACATCTCTGATCATTACATTACTTCACCATAAACATGTATATCTTCAGTAAGTGGCTACATTACAATAGTTGCTAACCAAAAGACCATGTTTGTGCACACCTTATATTTTTCCATTGATTCTATTATCACCAAGTTTGGCGAGTTAATACTTTTTTCAGAAAACAATACCAGTATTACGAATTACGTAGGTTTTGAGTCAAACTTACTTAATATCAAAATATCGTGCTTTAAAATACATATTTAAACTTCCCCCCTCCCCCCCCCCCATCCTCTTCCAAGGCTACTTTAACTCCTACAACCATCAAAATTGTTTGAAAAACAGCATCACTTTGTTTGAAAATAACATAATAATTATAAATCTTTATGGAATGTTGTCAAACGGTTGGCTCCAAAACAAAAAAATTAAATCATAAGAAATACCTATATAAGCATGTTTTCCTTTTATAATACGAGTACAATGCTATAAAGACATTTAATTCAAACTTTTCTAAACTTTAAACATTAGCCCCAATCGAACATTGTGATTACATAGAACATTACAATATTAAAACAAAGTGTAATGATCATAACGATGATTGGGATGATGTTGATGACGAAGGAGAGGACAACGACATTTTTGTCTTGCCATCAGCAGATAAAGCAGTCGTCTGGATGAGTATGTCGCAAAGGAATTCTTTCAAAAAAGAATATCAAAAGCTCATGTTTTGCATTGTTTTGCTCGTTTTTATATTTATGTGCTGGTTGCTGCTGCTGCTTCTACTGCTAGCTGCTGATGTTCCTGACTCCTTAGTCCTCACCTACTTCTGGCTTCTCATAAAACTGCTATACTGCTGGTTGATGCTCTTAACTCGTGACTCCTCAACCTCATGATGCTTGCTATACACTGCTGCTGTCTGGCTCTGGATGATCATTGCTCCTTACTCATGCTGCTGTTGATGTGTTTCACTGTTCAGCTGTTTTTCGATTGGAATTCTTGTTTTACATTCCTCGCATGCATTTCAATCCTCGCAGAGAACATAAGAACAAGGACATATTATGACATTCTTTTAATGTTTTACTTGTGTGCACAGTTCTTACTGCATATATTTTTCTGTCGTAGTTTCTTTTGTTTTGAAGGTACATTTTTAAGATTTTCCTGATAATGACACACGTGGAGTTAGGAAATATTTTATATAGCTTCTTTTTTTTTTTTGGTTATAAAGGGTACATGAGGACATTGGTTGCTTATTTTTGTTTTGTTTACCAACAAAAACGAACGAGTCCTTCTTAATAGAATAATTTGTATGCAAACTTATGTTTATTGTGAAAAAGAGTCTTTATGTATGGCTACCATAATTTTGTATTTATTGTTACATTTTCTTTACTTGTGGTTATTTTTGTGAAAACACAAAAGACTCCTTGCCATTGCCATGCTGTCCCAAAAACGATTAGATTTCATGTTAATGGCAGAGACATTTCATAAAAGAATTTCTTTTAAGATTGTTTAGAGAAGGTGCAGAAAAATTATATTTTTACATAGCTTTTTTTCATAAGAAAAACAATCAGTCTTAGTAACTCAAATTTTTAGTAAAATGTTTAACTAAAAAGAAGTTGCATTGCTGTTGTCAGAGAAAGTTACACAGTTGCGTCCAGATCCTATACGAGCTCCTTAGAAAGCTTTTTCTATTATAAGGGGTTTTCCAATAAGAGGTGTTATTTTGAATAGCCCGCTATTTCGGTAGCTGTCACTTTTGAAGCTGTTATTTTTTGACATTTGACAAGTAGAAACTACGCCATTAATAAAAATGGAACGATACACGCTTCAACAACGCATTTAAATTATTAAAATTCACTATAAAAATGGTGAAAATTTGGCAGAGACGGTTCCTAAAACTAAAACATTTTTGGGTCGTCGTGAAGCACCTTGTCGGACCGCAATACAGAAATTGGTGGACAAATTCGAGCTGTTGGGACAAGTTAGTGATGTGAAGAATAAAACCCGTGCACGTCGCTCAAGAACAACTGAGAATATTGCTGTTGTAGCCCAAAGTGTTGAAGAAAACCCAGGTTTGTCCATTCCTCGTCGTTCTTTGGAATTAGGCATTCCACAAACGTCATTACACCGTATTTTGCATAAAGACTTGGGTCTTAAGGCTTATAAAGTTCAGTTAACACAAGAACTCAAGCCGGCTGATCATCAACAACGTCGTGTCTTTGCTGATTGGGTCCTTGAAATGCACGAAAATGATCCGGAATTTCATCGAAAAATCATCTTGACTGATGAGGCCCATTTCCACCTCGGAGGCTACATCAACAAGCAAAACTGTCGCATCTGGAGCTCGGAAAACCCAAGAGTTATTGTTGAAAAGCCTCTCCATCCTCAACGCGTGACTGTTTGGTGCGGTTTATGGTCCGGCGGGGTCATTGGACCTTACTTTTTCGAAAATGAGGCTGGAGCAACAGTTACGGTCAATGGATTGCGCTATCGAGAGATGATTAATGATTTTTTATGGCCGGAATTGGATGGTATTGATCTGGACAACGTTTACTTTCAACAAGACGGCGCTACGTGCCACACAAGCAATGAAACCATCGATATTTTACGGGAAAAGTTTCCGGACCGTGTGATCTCTCGAAGAGGTGATCACAATTGGCCACCGAGATCTTGTGATTTAACACCTTGCGACTTCTTCCTTTGGGGCCACGTGAAAGATAAGGTCTACGCCAACAGCCCAGCGTCGATTCAAGACCTCAAAGATGGAATTCGTGAGGCTATCGAGAACATAGGGCAGCCACTTTGCGATTTGGTTATGGAAAATTTCATGAAAAGGATATGGTCCTGTAAGCGTGATCGTAGCGGCTATTTCGCTGATGTTGTGTTCCATTATTAACGGCATACCTTCCTCTTTATAATGAAATAAACATCCGATCATTTATCTCAGAAAATGCCATTTTTCTTTGAATATCAAAATAAAAACTCTTATTGGAAAACCCTTTACGTATTTGTATTTATTATTCAAAGGAGCTAAATATTTCAGACAATTAAGCTTTAAGAATGGAATTTTATATTTAATTACAAAATATACAAGCAGGAAATCTTTCGATCCAAAAAGAGAAGAGTGTACTGATATGCTCGACGAGATTTAAAAAAAGTTGATAAACGACAATAATGATACAAATGATTTATCTGCAAAATTTATTTCGAAGAATCATCGTTGGTGTTTGAATTGTGATGTTTTTTTTTTCAAGGCTGAGGTTAGCTTGTCGTAGTCTTGGATCAGGGTACTATCCCGAAGATAGCAAGTACGATTCGGGTTGAGAAAGTAATAACTCTAACCATTCCCCAGTTTTATTTAATAAATTTGTACTTCATAAAAATAGTTGTTGACAATCTTACAAATTCTTCTAAGCTTATGCTTAATAACAAGGTAGTACCTGGGAGACCGAGCTTTGCCCGGGATCTTAGAAATTTGACATGGGAAAGTTGTAACCTTCCGTAGGAAAATTTACGCGTGGAAATGTAAAATGTAGGTAATGAAAGAAAATTCAAATTTTATGAAAAAAAAAATTGTGTGAGTGCCGGGACTCACGGTTAATATGTATAAACATCAACGTGCGCGGATCCAAAACGGACTTGTTTTTGCTTGAAGGGGATCTTAAGATTTTTTTCACTGAACGCACCCATCCTAGTATGCAGATCGTAACGTTGCACACCGTAACGTTGCACGACGTAACGTTGCACACGAACGTTCACGTTTTTTTTTCACTCTACCGCCAGCATAGATGTTTTATACATCAATAAACAAAGAGTTCTGTATTGAAAATGTGTTGTATTTTTATATTTCATTGCGTTGGCACCGGAATGGGGCACTTAACATCTTAGTTACGGCCTGAGCCAGAAAAATTTACAAAAATATACGGAAATACGCTCGCACGAAATTATTAACAAAAAAGCTTTAGATTTTAATGTTACAGGTACTGCTGTCACTACAGTGGACATTTATATTTATAGGTTTTCTGATTTTTATCTTATGAAGGTGATGGATTGAAATTTTGGGGGATGATGGTTTAAAATTATCAAAATTACCATTTTGATCGATTAAGTAGAATTCCGTTAATTTTTATAAAACTTCTTTTCTAATCGTGAAGGTTAAAATATTTAAAGTTCAAATGCCAGGCTAGGTGTCAAATTATATAAAAAGTATTGGGTAAAGGCGAAATCATGATTGTTTTGAAGGATCAATTTTGCAGCTTTTAATGTACGCCTATATATCAAAAAACACATCTACGCTCTATTCCAAGTGGTCCCCTTATAGTACAAGAGCCGACAGCACATTTTCATACTTTTGGGAGTGGATGAATAGCAAAAATATGTGCATGAGCATCAATCTTTATAAAACCCATTTACCTATATAATTTTTCGAAATTTCTTATCAACTTTTGCATTTTTAAAAAGAAAATCAAATTAATAACACATGGTTAATGTCCTTAGTCCTTAAATATGTAGCCTGAAATTTCATCTTATAACCTTGGAGATCAGACAATTAGAAACAAAGTTAATTATCAGTTGATTTTTTTCGGTTTTTCATAAAAAACTTTGTTAAATATACTTTTGACAGCGAAACGTACGTGGATTTTACTAACACTTATTTCTAAATTTTGCTTCGCTCATGAGAAAAAACTCTGAAAAATTCATCAGTATCGTTAGGTAAAGATGTTTTCCAAAAACCAAAAACAAAATTAAAGTGATCATTGCAGGGGCAGGATTCAGGAATCATTTGATTTGTGTCCGAGAAATAGATCTGTTAACGAGAAACCAAGAAATAAGACAATTGGGCGTTGTAGTGGACGGCTTTTACTAAATCTTCTTTTGAAAATCGTTCATTAGTTAAAGTAGTTCATTACCGTAAGCGGTTTCTGATATACCGCCAATAAATGAGAAAAGTGGTAGTGGGTGGATTTTCCTAAAAGCAATTTCTTTATTTATTCTTGCTCACGGACTAAAAACAAAAATGTCATCCAAATCTTAAGCGCCTTTTCCGAGAAACTAAGAAATCATAAAAGTAGGCGTTTCAGTGGGTGGATTTTCCTAAATCAAACTTTTTCATTTTTCCTTCGTTCATAAAAATAAACTCGGAAAATTTCATTAAAATCGTTTTAGTCGTTTCCGAGAAACTTGGAAATATGAAGAGTGGACGAGGTAGTGGGCGGATCTAACTTAAAACTTTTTAAAAATGTTGTTCTTGCTCATCAAACCAAACTCAGAAATTTTCATTCAAATTTTTGGTCGCCCAAGGAAACAAACACTTGACATTCCCATTAAATCGTTAGAGCCATTTCAGAGAAACCGAGAAATCATAAAAGTGGGCGTGGAAGTGGGCGGATTATACTAAAACTATTTTGTTTTAATTTTACTCTTGCACAAAAGAACAAACTCTGAGAATTTCATCGAAATCATTTGGGTCATCTCCAAGGAATAGAGGAATTTCCGAGAAATAATGAAATAAAAAAGTTTGCGTGGCGGTGGGTGGATTTGAGAGACAAAATTTTATTAATTTTTTTCTATTGCATTAGAGCAAACTGTGAAAATTTCATCAAACTCGTTAGAGCCGTTTTCCAGAAACCATATATCTACATATATACAAGATTAGCTCGTTTAAAGTAATAAGATTTCATAAAATGTAAAGCTTTTTGTAGCGAGCTACATGAGTAGACTCGGTTCACGACATTCACTTAGAGGAATAGTGTCGGGGACTAAATGGAAGGAATTGAATTCCTGTCCGTTGGAAAATTAATTTGGGCCAAGATCTCCTTCAGTAAAGGAGCAACAACATTAGGAATATGATTCCTGCCTAAAGTTAATCCGACGGAAATCAACACCATTTGTAAATAATACCAAAAGGGATAACTCTAAGGTCCAGTGTGAGATTAAAGTTAAACCCCAGTTAACTCATCAAGATTATGATTACTTTTATACAGTGTGATTTGCATAAGGTGTGCCAAAAAGCTAGAGCGTGTAGCTTGGGTCGAGACAAGAAAAAAATCGTATGATAAGAGCAGGGAGGGGCAATTTTATAAAAAATTGACTTCAAATTGAAAAGAAAAATTATTAAACAACAATGGTCACAATACCTTTTTGTAAAGCCAACAATATTTTCTTTTATTTTCTTTTTTTCTTTTTAAAGTTGTTTTAGTGAACAGTTTTTTCTTTCTTTTTTCTTTTTAAAGTTGTTTTAGTGAACAGCTCTTGAAAACTTAATTCTGTTCTTCTGTCGACCCTGAAACTAATTAAATTTATTAAAAAAACTGCAACAAGCTTTTTATATTAATGAAATTGATTTTGGCTCAAAACAGAAAATGGTAAAAATTGCAGTTAGCCCTATTAAACACTTTTTTGATACGTTAATATTTATAGTTAAACAAATTATGTATTTTTAAAATTTTTCGAAGCAACGCGAGCACGGGTCTGTTAGTATTACCTACAAAGAGAAAGTGTGAACTGTAAGGTTCACAAAATAAATATTTATTTTGAATGATGACTTCGCCCTCTGTATTCGTGAACTGCGGTTGTGCAACATGCACTGCTATTCATGATGAATATATTGGTGGTAGGTGGCTGCGGTCTATGTTGATCGGTTGACGATGGTTCCTGATTTATTTTGCCGTTTGGTATATTTTTATTGGAGGGTGATATAGGACGCTGATGGATGGTGTTTTTATTGATGTAGGATACTGATTTATGTTGTTGTTGATTATTCAGTTGGAGGTGAATGGTCTGTAAAACTAAGTATTTTGTATTTTGGGTAACTGGCGCCGGCGGCTTTCGGTTGCTGTGTTAAATTTCGAAAGAAGGAAGAGTAAGACTTAATTAAAGAATATAATTAAAAAAAAATAATTTAATTTCCTTTATATTTAAGTCCCTTACGACAGTAAGGATTAACAATGATAGCAGCTACACCAAAATTTCCAAGAAACTAAAAGATGTCTGCAATAAGTTAAATTTCATTCAAATATGGCTTAGATTACCGATTTCCTTTGAGTTTAATAATCCAGTGTAGAAAATATAATTAACCTTTAAGCAGCCTTGTTTTTAATTTGGTGTTAAAAACTCTATAGACTCTATAATTTAGTCAAAATAGCTATGCCGCACACACTTTTTGGTTCATTAAACGTCAAAATCATAGTCGCAATGTTTTCAAATTGAGTAGATTAGGAATGCAATAACTTCAAAGTACAATAATAAGTTTTACCTTGTCAAAAAAATATCCGCACTCAGCTTGATTTATTAAATATAATTCTAGGTAAATATGTTGAATGCATCATAATATTTTCATATCAAATTTGCGCTTCAAATACCTTTATGGCTATAGTGTATTTATTTTAATGAGGTTTCTAATAACACTTCAATCAGTGATATATCTACCATATTCAATCTCTCGCCACCGATATTTGTCGATGCGTTTTTCATTGCACACTGCCACTTCTAGGTATACACCCAATTACAACAGCCACATAATGAACCCAACCAAGAGTAGCTCTTCTAATAAGCACAGTGTAGCCAAAAAGCCGCAGCCATTTATTCCATTTATCCCAATGCTGCCACAAATACTGAAACTTAAACAACCACCAGTCAACAAAACGTTCAAATACCAAATTGAATGTGCTAAGTTTGACATAATTTGCAGAATTCCACTTAATTTGTAATCTGCTTTCGACCCGAGTCCTGTTTTTGCTTGAAGAGCCATCTATGGGCTTAATATACAATACATACACCTCGCAAACACCATACCGTTGCAGTCGTCATCGGCATCGTCATCAATGCAGACAGGCTGCATAAATGCACGCATCCCTCTACTTATACTTATATATTATGGTTCTATTCTGTTATGTTATGTTCCGTTCCGGTTGCAACATAATTCTCATAATTCATGCGTCAAATGCCGCATTTGAGTAGGTACTATCATTTAAAGGCAAAACCCTTTAAGTGGATTTAATTTAACCACCATCATTATCATACATTGCATTTCTTCTGAAAAAGTATTACCAGATTTGATTTATTTGAAGTATTTGAAGTTTCATTATTAAATTAGTATAGATAGTTCAATTTGTAACATTTTGAAAAAAAATTGTGTTCCCAAATTTTTAAAAATTTATTCACTAAAATAATTTTTTTTTTTAGTGCCTGTTTCACAATGTCTAATTTAAGTTCAGATTATTTACTAGACTTATTAATAAAGGTACAGGCTACAGGGTCATAAGTTTACAATTTAAAAAAATATTGCTTGGATTCATAACCTATTCAAGTGGGTCAGAGACAACTGTGATTTTTTTCTCTTGAGGACTTATAACACTGAGCCAATATTTATGTGTCGAGTAACTAAATGGAACCTTCTCAAACTTACTCAAACATTGTGAATCAGGCCCTTCAAACTAAAATAATATAATATATTTTTGATGTTTAAGATGAGTTTGACATAATTAATATTTAGGCCAAGGTTACAGCAAATTTTTGTGAAAGTTATTAAAAAAAAATATCCACGACTTGATCGCACCAACTTGCTCTTGTGGTTAAATACTGTATGTAAAGCCCAACATTGAAGATGCATGATGTATATATTTAACGAGTAAATATTAAAAGAGTCAAAAGCTCTTTTTTCGTTTGATTTTTTTTTTATTTATAAAATAATGTTTTTAAAAAAAATTAAATGCATTATTGTTTAAATTATTAAGAATCATCGGATTGCAAAATTATAAAAAAATCGATTCAACCATGGCAAAGATATACGCGAATAACTCAAAAATAAGACCATTTTCTCAAATAGCGTTGAATACCTAATTCCGTAATGTGATTTTTTTGAGAAAAACCTGAAATGCAGTTTTCTTACAATTGACTTGGTTATTATAGGTACGAAGATTAATCAAAATCGTAAGGGCTGTTTTCGAGAAATTTTGAAGAAACCAAAATATGTGTATGGCAGCTACCCGTTCTAGGACCCAAGAAACATTTTTAGCTGCTTAATTGCTTTAATGGCGCTTCCAGAGCAAATGTTAGAGCTTGATTATTTGAGAAAGAGCTCTAGATGCACCCTTAGAGCAAGTGTAGGGCTTGCATACAGCTAATTCATTGAGTTTGAGAGCACATTTTTGCTCGTAACCAGCTTTTTATCAGTGACGAGTGGCTTTGAAGCTCTTTAATATATTCATATGAAATCCCAAAAGGAGCACTTTTGACAGATTTTTGTTTGTATTAGTTTTTGAGATCCAAATAATAAATAAATATAAAAGTAGCACAACAAAATTCATGTGTGTAATGGTAGGAAGAGTAAACTTCATTTATTGTGATGTCAACAAGCTAGTTATTATTTATTCCTAGAGAAATAATGTATCTAATTAATTTTTTTGCATTAACGTCATTGAATTTTAAGTGCGCGCTTAGTTTTTTCATATATGTTTTGGAGGTACTTCACAAAACTACAACGCGCCTTCCAAATAATGTATTTTAAGCTGTGAAATGTGAAAAAAAATTAAATTGAACAATGTAAAAATTGGTTAAATAAATTTATCGAAGCACGAAATAAAATGCTTTGTTTACATTGCAATCAATATTGTGTTTTATATTTGAAGTGAAGGATTTAAATGTTTTTAAATGAATGAAAACAAATAAATCAAATAATTTTCATTTGTGTCGCTATGTTTTTTATTATGGACAATTATGTCTCTTTAATAGAGCTGCAATATCGCTTTGAGAGCAATGCTACAGTTTTCCATTCAGGGCTTTGTAAAAAATAGGGTGTTTTGAAAATTGGAAGCTAGAGAATGTTAAGTGAATACATAATGCTAAATTGTAGAAATAATTTTGAATTCAAAGAGTACCTACTTGACATTGAAGTGAATAAAGTTTTATACGCACCTTAAATTACTAAAGGAAGTACTTGTGCGACTAAGTCGTAGATTTAACTTTTTTAGGGAACTGCATAGTTAATATATTTTAATAAAAAAATTGTCACGTGCATAGTTCTAATCTTAAGATTTCCCTTATAAATTGAAAGGAATTTGTTTATTTTCCACTGTTTTAAGTTTTCCAGTTGAAATAATTTTTGTTTTAGTTTATAACACCCTATAAATCTATAATATGATTGGGAGAATTGTCTTGAATGAGGATAAGTATTTATTCAGCTCTATATGTGCATTATTGGAGCTTTATTGATGGATTTTCTTGACATCAATTTGTGTGTGAGAATATTAGTAATTGAACTCTACAGCCGCTTTCAGTGTAGCTCTTTTAATGCAATTTTTTGACATTTTGAAAGATTATGCGTTAGTATTGTGCGCATGTGTTGTTAGCAGCTCTACAATGCCTCTATCTATGCTGATGTTTAGAGTTTGCTCGTTGCAAGATCTCATGAACTGTGTTAAGGAGCATATTTTCAAATCTGGAAGCGTTGTCAAGTTAATAGAGCTAAAAGTGTCCTAAAACTGCGTATATAGAACATTATTTTGAAATATAATGTAGGGAGCTTTGAAATAATCTCTAACAGAGCTGTAGCTTTGGATTTCACTATCTAGGAGCTGTATAAGAACAGTTTTGCTTCTATTAGCTCCAACGATGTTACTTGGGGATGAGCTAAAACAAAAATTCGAATTTCTCCTCCAGGGAATAAAAATGCTCTGTACAAAATTTCATGCAAATCGGTTCACCCGTTTAGGCTCTAGCTCAAATTACAGTGGGAGCACCGACGACGCACAGACGCACAGACATACAGACGCACAGACCGACGAACGGACGGCATGACGAAACCCACTTTTTCGGACTTCTCGATTATCGTAGTGTTAGTTTTGATTATAACCTCGAAATTTTTTTTTTACACGAAACCAATACTTGCCCTATAGAGCAAGTAATAAGAATATGAGTAAGCTGTGAAGAAATGAAAGTAGCCGTGTGTTCTTGCAATCCCGGAGGGATTTGGTTGGAAACAACAACGAGTAGGTCGAAGACCATTTGGAGGTAACTGGCTCTCTATTTGAAAAACCTAACGAATACAAAAATTAAGGCGGCTAGAAGATTTTGTTTGGCTCTTTTTCATTTCGTAATTATAAATAGTTTTTTTGTTTTGCATTTCACTTATAAATGTTTGAATGGTTTGTCGCACAAAAGTCCTGAATATATAAATTTATTGAATTATTTAACCACAAATACATAAAAACAATAACATTGAATTTAATAATAAGTTCAAGCGAGAGTGAGCAGAGAATATTTCTTTAATAAATTCACGGCATTTACATTAACCAATTTGCATTGTGGAGTGAAAAAATTATTGGAGGGAACGTGAAATGTGAGGATAGCTTTCAGCGTTCGTCATAGCTCATATTATGTCAGTGTTATCACGACAACGTCGGATTAAAGTGTACATATACATATATGTGTAGAAATTTAAGTCGATTTTCGAAAGGAGGTAAGTGATATGGGTCCACCCAACCAAGCCCGCGCAAAGCGAACCGAGGCATATTCAAGAAACAGCCCAACAAATGTAATATAAAGCGTTTTTAGAATCCAAGAGTTAAGTTAGATTTATTAATGGAACTTTAAGCTGATTATCACAAACAACACCTAGGTCACTAATCAAATATTGACCTTTCGGCAAAGGCGAACTTTTACGTAGGTAATGGCTTGACATTTACTTACATTGAGTTTGAGAAAAATATGTTGATGGTAAAGAAGATTGAGTACCTAGAGTGCATGAAATGTGTTTTGGATTCACATATCATCAAAGTAAATCTTGAGGTCAGATTCCGTAAGAATAGAGGCCCAAATGCATACAACCCCCTATTCAATAACTAAAATGGAGTCCGGGGGGTCAAATCTCGATCTGTGAAGCTGTGAAGAGAATAATTTTATCACAGCTTCACTCATAAATCAATTCTCGCTGTAAATAAGTACATAAGTAACTAAAACATTATAATAACATTTCATGTAGTTAGATATATTTTTGTGAACACGAGTTAATAAAACAAAATTCAATCAACAGATACGTTGAGAATTATTCAAAAATGGCTTAGTTCTTTTATTAAATCCATGCATAAGTGTTTCGGGAATCTATGGATTATACCCATCTCGAATGGAACGCCGCAATATCCTCAGATTATTACTACGGAAAAATATTTTAAAATTATTGCTCAAAACAAAGTGACGACAACAGTTTAATAAAACTTAATACCTTTGTTCAGTACGGCACCAGCGTGGCTACTAATATTAATAATTAATCGAATTATTATTCACAAAGAAAGAAACAATTGAAATACGTTTACTTTTCTGAGAAAAAAAAATGGCTGACAACTGACAGAATTAATTATCTAGTACATTTTAGTACACAGTTTGACAGCCATTTATCATAAAGTGTTCGCTTAAGGCGTGTCCATGAAGTGATAAAATTAAAAAAAACTCTTTTAAAACTGAAATGATATACATATTTGTATCACTTCACAACTCCATAGATCGGGAATTGACCCCCAGCTCCGATTCGTTATGTTTCGTTCAATTGAGAAAATTCAAGTTAGAACGTTCCAGTCGCTCGACGGATAAGTTAGTTTGACAAAAATGTGAAACAAAACAACAAACAAAAATCAAAATGGAAGATCCAAAAAGGAATGAAATAATGATTTTTGGTTTCACTTATGCGTATTACAGTTGGACCTTAAGCTCCACATTTTATCAACAGTTAACAATAAGACAATCAAGGGTACTAAGTAACATCCTTGCTTAACACCCGATTTTGACTAAATAGGGTAAGAAGTGCATGATCTTAAAATTACTTTATATTAGCTTTCGTTTAAATAGGACTGAATCCAAGATATGTTTAAACAGAGGAGGGAAACCGTATGCCCTAAGTTTGAAAACAATGATGTGATGGGCGATTTTATCAAATGCTTTGCTAAAATCAATTACAATTCCATTAACTTTACGGCCAGTTTCTAGAGCACATATAGTATTAGAAACAAAATCTGTAAGATTACTGATCGTAGATCTTCCTTGAAGAAAACCATATTGTTTTGGAGAGAAACTTAGCTTAAAATGAAGGAAAACGTCTTTTTTTGTCTGCGCTAAGGTGATTCTTTTCAATCAAGCTTTTGTTTTTAAAAGTAATTTCACTAGAGACTTCTATTGTTAAACTTCCTAGTGTCTCTTTATTATAAAACATGATAAATGTAGTAAACCAATAAAATATAAATAATTTCAAAAAAAATCAGAAAATTTTAATATTTTAGAATTTTCTATCAATTTTAGAATAATATATCAAATTGACACTCGAATTTCAAAGGCTGACCTTCTTATATTAGTTAAATAAGTCAATAACTCAAAAGAGCCCAAGATCTATCAGAAGATTATTTTAAAGTACAATAGATTGCCAAGGGTATTGTATCAGAAGTGGGAAATCGTTTTTAAACCCCATCCAGGAATTAGCAGTTTTGACCTTTATTTTGATTATATTCACGAAAACATATTATTCCAATTAATCAAGGTGCCAAATATCTCCCAAGATGTTCCAAAAATACCAAAAATCTTTGTCAAAAAGTTTTCAAATTCAGATTTTCTTATAACGGCTGTTTTTTTTTTAGACGTGTGGTTTTCAATCTGGCAATACTTTTTTCGAAGTTGGTCTTTTTCACAGCTGTTACATGATGTATGCTCAATTTGGTTTTCCATGTTTGCAAATCGTGCAAATTTACTACCAAAATAATGGTTCGGTTCAAGCGCCGCATCGCACGCTACGTCCAATATTCGGTCGACATGGATCGGTTTCGCACCACGTTTACTCTAGTGGATAATGAGCATCTTCAAAGACGCCGTACAGTGCGCACCGAAGACGCTATTGCTCCTGTGGAGCAGAGTATCGAAGAAGACCCAAATGAATCCATCCGCCATCGCGCGCAACAATTGGAGCTGTCGAAAATTGGGCCTCTCGTCTGGAATTTATTCGAGCCAGCCGCGGTGGCCACTTGCCCGAAATCATTTTTAAAACAAAATGGCAAGCCCTTATCTTTATAATAAAGCTAAATTCTTGGTCATAACATTAAATTATATGCGTTTTATTTCTTCTTGAAGACCACACATCTAGAAAAAACACCCTTTATTTTATTTAAGAAGAATATTGGTAGATGTTAGTTTTTCAAAACACATCAAACTTGAACACGTCTTTTACTAATATTTTTTCACTTAGACTGACCTCATTTTTCTTAACGTAACAAAATAAATGAATAGCAGTATCAAAACCCACTAGCCAAAATATTAAAATTTTGCGCAGTAGTTTGACTAATGTTTGTTGTTAACTTTTTAAATAAGGAAACCAAGAATTTTACAAATTATGTTTAAACTGAGCTTGAGAAACATGTTTGAAAAACATATCTGGCATTGCTAAAAAAACCTCCTAGTTGAACTAGGGCAGTGTCGATGATAACCATGCTACACTACACCTATACATTTGTATATTCTGAAGTGGTCTTTTTGTGTTTATATGCTCGAGCATAACACCAGAAGAGGGTACCTTCATTGAGCAAAATTTATTGCTTTGTGTGCGTTTGTGGGGTGGTATATATGGTTGGTTAAGGGGGATTTAAAGGATTGTAAATCCTCTTCGAATGCGAATGCAAATGCAAATCAACGCATTCCGAATGCAATTAAATGCACACCCGGCACCTTGTTGTGTCACGACCATGCACACACTTTAATGCCAAATAAAATTTCATACTCTTACCCTTAAAACTATTTGAGCCTCTTATAAATCTTCGTTCATATGGACTTAATATGGTAAAATTTATAAAATTGATGTGAAAAGGAAAACAAATTCACATTCACATTCACATGCACATGCACACACAAGTTATGTCAGTCAGGTCATATTTGAGTCACAACTTAATCGTTTGGAAATTCCCAATTTTGTGCATTTTTCTTTAGTGACAAAGTGATTTTCAGTGCTCCCACTTTGCAAAAAAAAAACTTGCAAAAAATAATAGACATAAGATAATTCTGATTGAATCTCTATTATAATAAAAAAAACCAATACATTTGGTGCCACTGACCGCTCGAGTGACTGACAACTCTTAAAATCTACAAAATTGTTATAATGCGTTCTGTAGTTCTGTTTGACCACAGTTATATATGGGAATATTTTATTAAATAAAAATAGTTAAAAAAAAAATACTTTCCTGTTTTTCATTAAAATTTGAAAAAGGTTCCCATTTTTGCTCTTATTGATTTTAACTCCACAGTTTTTTGAAAAATATCTTAAGCTAAGGAGACATTCTTATAAATATCCCTGACATTTAAATTACTGTTGAGAGCGTAATCAGTTATCACATGTCTGGATTTAAATCAAACCAATAGTAAAGTTGTCATCATTTTTATCAGCATTTCCTAATTTATACAAAATTAATACATCAAAGTGGGAACATTTTTAACCCAACTCCAGTGCATTGACTGACGATGGCCTAGTCGCTCTATTTCCTTCAAATCGATGGTTGGTGGAGATGTCAGCCATTGATTCTATACCTCCAACTCCAACGTTTACCCTTTCTCTCATTTTTCCCTTTCCAAACGTTGACTTTAACTAGTTTTTCTCTCGTTTGTCATTGTTGTCATCATTATTCCTGAGTTTCGGAGGAGACCAAAAAGTTAGTATAGTAGTTGTTGCTGCTGCTGCTCTTCTGAAAATGAAAAGCGAGAAACGTTAGGCTAATGGACCCACGTTATATGCCAAAAGGATGTGGTGCAATTATGTGGGTTCATTGCAACATTCTTCATTCAACTCTTTGCTTTGCTGGTGCTGGTTATACTATAGGCTACACGTCCTAGGAGCGGGGAATTGATTTGCTTTGTGAAAACAATTTTTTATCATGAACAGCACAGAGTTGATGAAACCCCCCAAGCAACGAAGGATTTTCTTCGATTGAGTTATAATGATGCGGTGTTCGTTTGGCTGTTCCCTGATCCATCAAGGGGTGGAAGGCAGGCACTAAGTTTAGCTTGGATTGATGTCAATAAAATGGGTTGGAAATGTCAAAAAGTTGCAGGCATTATTGGGTCACAACAAGCAATTTCAATTTTCAGTAAATGAAAGTTCAAATGTAAATAAAAAATACATACAAAAGATTGAAGAAAACACAAACAAAAAAGTAAGTATACGCCATAGTGCACCAGTACAAATTCGAGCATAATGACTTATATTCACTGGGGAATTGATTTTTGGGTTGATATGAAGATATTTTTCTCAAAGATTGGAAAGAACTTATAACATGATGGTATAAAAGAAATAAAATTTGTTGAAAGCCTAAGACAAAGGCTGTCATTTTTTGAAGACCACAATGAACTACAAAATGGGGGCACAAAATTTCAACAATGACAAATATAAAAGGAAACTGAACACAATTGTATGCTTTGTCGTGCAGCAATGACTTTTACGATTATTGTATTTGTTGCAAATAGAGCGAAATTATGTACAATTTGTTCAAATTAGGGAGCATCGTCTGATTTGATTTATCGAAACTGTGTGTGAATTTAATGACGAAAAACTTTGGTAAACTTAAATTCTATTTGATTATAGGAAAAAGCAATGATTTTATTAACACGATCAATCCAAGTGGCTTCAGCAATGAATTTTCATTAAGTACAGTAAATGACACAAGTTTTGTACCTAAAACAGCTTAAATACATTTCAACCAGATGTCCAATTTGAATTCGAAATTGTGTCGTTAAATTAGATCTGTTGCTGTGGGCAAGCACGGAATACATATTTCTTTTATTAAAATGATCTGGCCACATATCTTAGAACATATTTCTTTACTGATACTCCTGTAAGCATTTGTATAAATTAGAATTAACTACAAATAAGTTCATATAGGGGGAGGGAAGATGGATAAAATTTTAATACGAACGTTTTTTTTTTAATTTAAATATTGTTTATTGAATTCAAAAAATAATCTTTACTGTCTCTTTTACAAACTTTCCCAAATCGGTGCGTCAAAAAAGTTTTTTTAAATATCCTTATCAATCTATACAGCGCAAACAAATCAGCAATATGGAAAGGAAATGAATTGTCTGATTGGTTTGGAATAGAAATTGATATAAGACAGCAGGGATGTCTCCTAAGTTCATTAACATTCTGGCCGTTCTTGGGCGACCAACCGATGTCTCAGACTGCCTACCTTCAGAAATTCTAGTAGAAGGAATCAAAATTACAACATTGCTATTAGCGGATGATCTGGTCATCCTTGCCGAATCACCTTGCTTAAATTAGGAAAATATTGCAAGTACAATAATTATTGTCTGCACATCAATTCATCAACACAACGAAGTCAAAAGTGGTGGTTTTTAGAAAAAGAAAAGGGGCTTTTTAGCTGAAAATGCAAAATATAGATAGGAGGAGAGGATTTATGGAAGTATCGTTAAATGGTAAAATTACCTAGAAGTTACAATAAATCATGACCTCTCATTTAAAAAACACTCTACACTGAAACTTACTGAGTGAGTCAAAGAAGGCCATAAATTCATCATGGAGACACCTGATAGCTTATTCTAGGCTTCGAATACCATCAAAAATATAGGCTGTTGTGCGTTCGGTAATGCGCTACGATGCTCATGTTTGGGGAGGCAAATAGTATGATGATGTTAAAAAACTTCTACGATGAAAAAAAACTATTTCGACTTCCAATAACCGCACCCCTTTTCATTTCAGCTTCACACGAACTATGTGACAAAGAATCTAAACAAAGAATACAATTCACGCATGATCAAAGTTCTTGTCAATGAAAACCCTTTACTTCAAGGACTGATAAAATATCTCAAAAAAAGTACAACATCCAACTAGACGTGGGAGAAAATAATAAATAATATTTCAGTGTGGAGAAATATCACTCGAAAGTTTGTCCAAGATCTGAAAAACAAAATCAAAATTGAATGCGTAACACAAGCGGAAAACTCTAGAACACGTTTTATACATCGGCAACTCGATCACCATCAGATAAACTACTTGAAAACTGGCCTTAGTACTGCACAAACTTCAACTGTCATCCGAGTAAAAGGAGAACTACTAAAGTTGAACTCTATGCAATCGAAAGGGAAACGTGATACACTTTTCTGCCCCATGTTGAAGGAAGTATGGTTTAATCACTATATGGAGTAAATTTAATTGCGATTAAAGTCTTGAAACGCGTGCTTAACGGTACTGAAAATAGGAACAAACTTGCTTCTTATCACCACACTGCACTTCAAGGCGAAATGATCTATCAGCGAAATAAAAAAAATCTAAAAAATAAATTGCCAAATGTGAATTTTTCGAAATAAAGGGTGTTTTTTTTAGAAGTGTAGTTTTCAAGAATAAATAAAATGCATATGATTTAATGCTATGGCCAAGAATTTATCTTTATTATAAAGATAAGGGTTTGCCATTATGTTTTAAAAATGATTTCGGGCAAGTGGCAGCCGCGGCCACTTTTTGCAGCAATTGGGGCCGTATGTCAGCAATAACTCGCCGAATATACTCTTCCAAGGCGTCAATCGTCTCGGGCTTATCTGAGTAGACAAGCAACTTCACATAACCCCATAAAAAATAGTCCAGCGGTGTTAAATCGCACGATCTTGGAGGCCACGTAACAGGCCAACGACGCGAGATAATGCGCTCACCAAAAGTTTCCATCAATAAAGTGATTTTTTAGTTGCCTGTATGACATGAAGCGCCGCCCGTCTTGTTGGAACCAAAGGTCGTCCACAACAACATCCTCCAATTCAGGCACGAAAAAGTCATTAATCATGGCTCTATAGCGTTCCCCATTGACTGCAACATTATGGGTGGCTTCATTTTTGAAGAAATATGGACCAATGATTACCTCTGCCCATAGAGCACACCAAACAGTGACTTTTTGAGAATGTAACGGTGGCAGCGTCTCAACAAGGGCTTGTGAATAATGATCACTCCAAATACGACAGTTTTTTTATTAACGTAATCTTTCAACCAAAAATTAGCTTCATCGAATATTTGACGCAGCGCATTTTCATTATTTTGGTTATCAATTTGCACGATTTTCAAACGTTGTTCAGAAGTAAGTCTATCATTATGAAATGGCAAATCAAACTGAGCACAAATCAAGTAACAGCTGTCAAAAGGATCAACTCCGAAAAAATTATTGCCAGATTAAAAACCACACGTCTAAAAAAAAAACCCTTTATTTAAAAAAAAAATATGCACGACTGGGTCGCACGAACTTGCTCTTATGTGCGATCACATTGTGGTTCTATAGTATTATGTGAGTATACAAAAATTAACAATATAGCCTAGTGTTGCACATATGCAATATGCATTAAAGGAAATTATATTATTTAAACTGGTAAATTGTTTTAAATCAACAAAATTAGAAAGAAATTGATTAAAATACTTTAAATCCGTTTTAACCCAACGCGATGTACACCATCTGATTTCTTATATAAATCTTTATTTATAAGAAAAAAAATTTGAAAATCGTAGGAGCGGTTTTAAAAATAATTAATTTTTTATATATAAAATTTCGTTAACATTTTTGAGAAAAATAATTGGTACGCCAATTTGAAGCATTTATTAATGTTGTGTTAAAAATTGAACTTCACAAAAAAATCTGCTAACAGTTTTCGAAATATCGAATTTTCAAAAAATAATTTTGATTTGTTTTTAACAAATCCAAAAATCATTTTTTAGAAAATTTTGATGCGCACTTCTATTTATATTTGTTACAACCTTCTGTATAAAAAATCTAATTTTATTCGGTTGATCAGATGTTGAGATAGTCGAAAATCAAAGAAACCGTTCTATGAGAGGTACTGTTAATAAACGTAAAATATAAACTTTAAAATTTTTAAATGGTTGATCGTACTAATTTTAACACACAAAAAAACTTTTATGAAAATCGTAGGAGTCGTTTTTGCGAAACAAAATATTTTCCTTAACGGTTTTTTAACATTTGTATGGGAGGCACCGTTATTTTTGGGTATTAGAATAATTTTTTTCAAAAATCTTCTAGATAAAGTTAAAAAACTGCTATTTACCAAGTTTAATAAAAATCGGCCAAATCGTTTTTGAAATATTGAGTTTTCAAAAAAAAATATTAAAACTTTTTTTAAAAATCTAAAAAATATTTTTTTGAAAATTTTGGTACACAATATTATTTAGAATGTGTCAATACTTCTTTATAAAAAAATTGATCAGAATCTGTTTAACCGTTTTCGAGAAAAGCGAAAATCAAAAAAATGGTTCTTTGGGAGGTACCATTAATAACCATTTTTCGGAACCATTTTTTTTATTAAACAGCAACTTAAAACTATTTAAATTTATTGAGTTCTTAAAAACAAATTCGGTAGCGCTGGATTTGAGAAAAATAAGTTTTTCCTTTTTGGCCAAGAAATTTTGTATGACAGCTACTGTTAATTTTGGTCCTAAAAAAAAAGAGAAAAAAACGGGTGGGGGGAATGTCCAAAAAATGCTAGAAACCAAGTTTAAAGAAAATCGACCCATCCGTTTAGGCTGTAGTCGAACCGACAGACAGACAGACAGACAGACAGACAGACGGACGTTTTTGCGAGACCCACTTTTTTTGACTTCTCTATCATCTTAATGTAATGTTTGATCAAAATCTCGAGTTCGATTTTTTGTACGAATCCATAACTTCCCATATAGTACCTATATCGCAAGTAAAAAGGCGAAACATAAAAAGCCAAATGTTAATTACAAAATTATTGAAAAACATAATAAATAATAAATTCTCAGTTAAGGATTTCGAATTAAACCAAAAATTAAACGACTAAAGTGAAACAAATAACTGTCGAATGAATTTTGCCAAACAATCAATGGTGACCCATTATTAAAACACTTTGAGTTTATATTATTAAAAAGCTTACCTTAAGCTGAAGGATCCGTTAAGAATTTTCCTCGTTAAAGATCAATAAATAAAACCGTATTCAATGCTTTTTTAGATTTAAATAGTTTTTTTCTATCGAAATTTTATAAAAACCTACCCAAATAGGCTCACCAGTTGCATGAAATCTAAAAGAACTAAGAACAACTTGATACTTGATTTTTGTTTAAACATCCCATTAATTTGAATACTGTAGCACAGGGGACGGTTGATTGGACTATCAAACAGACATTTTTCGACGTATTGATATTTTATCTCTTCCTACACTAGATGGTGCTATGTTACATCCATCATGGCTCTTACGTCTAAATCGGTTTCAATATTAACTTTCATCCCAAACTCTGCGTTCAGAAGCTTCAACTTATAAAAAAAACTAATCTTGAAACTAAAGGGTCCGCCAAATAACTTCTTTTTTTTTTGAAAATGGCGCAAAACATCGAGTTTAGCTTCGGCTGTGTGGCACGTAGCGCCGTCCTGTTGAAACAAAATGTTGCCAATATCCTCCTTTTCAATTTTTGTCAACAAAAATTCGTTCAACATGGCCCCATAACGATAGTCATTGACTCTAACGGCCACTCCTTGCTCATTTCGTCCCAATTATGCCTCTGGACCAAAATCCGCACCAAACAGTGACTCGTTTTGGGTGGATCGGCTTTTCAATGTATGCGTGCGGGTTTTCTGTGCCCCCAAATGCGACAATTTTGCTTGTTTACTACCCGCCAAGATCAAAATGAGCTTCATCTGAAAAGATGATTTTTTTGGCAAAATCGGCATCTTCTCTAAGTCGATCGCAGGCCCACTTAGCGAAGCGTATACACAACAATATTCGTTCAGCGGAAGGATAAACTAATTATCTGTTGTAGACAATGAGAGATGAGGCAAATAAAAGACGTATTCGGTTCAACGGTGGACAAGAACTGACTCTTCTTTATTTTCTTAATCTGCATGTTTGAATCGAATATACATAAAATATAAATGTTAACAATGTACAGTTGCATGTGCCTGATCATACGATTGTCATTAAAATACATTGGTACATACTATACAATATAATTAGGTATATAAATCATAGAACGGTGGATACCTTAAATAATGTATAAAGTTATATAAGAATAGGGTAAATTGATAATGTTAGGTAATAAAACGATTTGTGATTTGTTGAGTTTTCAGTTTACGGAGTGGGATGTGGTAACCAAAGAAAAAACGAAAACTATCAACGTGTTTATTCTTCAAATGTTTATTAGTGACTAACTTATTTCTACTTATAATATAATACAGCAAAAGTCTTTCCATATCAATATGATGTTACTCATACACATGCGTGCATTGATATATAGGTGTAGATACACAGTTTTCAACACCCTTCCTCAATGCAAGTATGTTTTACAAAAAAAAAAAAAAATATGTTCACTTCAAATTTAACATTTCTCTAAATTCATTGTGCTTTTTCTTCGGCAGATTTTTGGTTAATATGTCAGCTACCATCACATCTGTCGATGCATATTTCAAGACAATCTGACCTTCATTAACAATTTGTCGAACGAAGTGATACCTAATGTCGACATGCTTAGTCCTCGCATGATGCACAGGGTTCTTTGCAAGTTGCTGCGCACTTAAGTTGTCGCCGTACACAACAGTTGGGGTGTCCGCCTCACCACATCCAATTTCAATAATGACCCTTCGCATGGCTATGGCCTCCTTGCACGCTGTCGATAACGCCATGTACTCAGCCTCGGTGCTGCTGAGGGCCACACTACGTTGCTTCTCCGATTTCCAGGATATCGGACCACCTGCTAGGAAATACACGTAGCCAGTATATGATTTGCGATCGACCTTGTCGCCGCCCCAGTCAGCGTCAACGTAACCAGTAAATGCTTGCCCGCACTCTTTGTAGTGCAGCTTCATATCAGCCGTGGATGCCAAATACCTCATGATATGTTTTACGCCAGAAAGATGCTCGTTGTGCGGATCTTTGTTCCGCTGCGCTAATTTCGCAACTGAGTGCAAAATGTCCGGTCTGGTCGATAAGGCCAACCACATCAGCTCGCCAATTGCTGACTGATAGTAAACAGCATCTACCTTGTTACATTTATTGCTATCACATGCTACCTGATACCCTGCATCTAACGGCGTTGATGCTGACCTGCAGTTTTCGATGCCATGTCTTTGCAACAGCTCTTTAATGTATTGTGTCTGATCCAAACTGATATCGCCAAGTTCACCTTCACGTTGGATCCCCATTCCAAGGAACAGCTGCAACGGTCCCTTATCAACGCACTCAAACGAACTTGAAATAGCAGCTTTTATGTGGATCAAGTCTCGTTTTGATTGGCATGCTATAATGAGATCGTCAACGTATACAAGGATTAGTGATAAATTACCTTTCCCATGCTGCCTATACAGACAGGGCTCGTTGTCACATGGAATGAACCCCATTCCTCGCAAAACACCATCAAGTTTGCAGTTCCACTCCCTTCCTGCTTGTTTTAAGCCGTATATAGCCTTCTTCAGTAATAGGACCTTGCCTGGTTGACTGCTGTCTTCGTACCCTGGTGGTTGCTTCATGAAAATGACATCTGTGAGATCGCTATTAAGGTATGCAGTGCATACGTCCATCTGGTGCAAGTAAAGTCTCAACTCCGCAGCCAGTGCCAGGATGAAACGTACGCTCTCCAGTCGACATACAGGCGAGAAAGTTTCACCATAGTTGAAACCATATTGCTGTGAGCATCCTTTCGCCACAAGACGTGCTTTGAACCGTTCTACCTCGCCATTTGCACCTCGTTTCACACTGAAAACCCATTTACAGCCAATTGCTCGCTGATTTCTTGGTAAATCTGCGACTGTCCAGGTCTGATTCACAATCAAAGCATCAAACTCCCTCTGCATAGCCTCACGCCAAGACGAAGCGTACTTGCTGCTCATCGCCTGCTCGTATGATAAGGGAATCGGTACATCACTGGCAACCAACGCGTTTAGTACATTGTATCGCTTTCCAGACCGAGTCGTTTTTGGTTTGCTGGACCCAACCGTCAAATCATTTTCTTTAACATTTTTAGCTGCGCTTTTGGAATCAGTGGAGTTACTACGCTCATCTGAAACCGCCTCGAAATAGTCGTCTCCTTCGCTACTGAGCTCATCAACATTAAAATCATCGTCTTCACCCTTGATGTTCGCATCTCCGGTAACCTCGCCATCGACATCAACACCACTGGTACTTCTTGGAGCCTCATTTGCTAAATCAAATGTAATGTTGTTGCCATTACCATGCTCCATTTGACCTAGCTCGTCGAATAGGACATCTCGTTTTTCAACCACTTGTCTCGCCCCTGCGTCATACAGTCGATAACCTTTCGCTTCTCTCGAGTAGCCAACCATGCGGTATTCCTTGCCTTTCGCTTGGAATTTGCTATTGTTACGTGCCTTTTCCAGCGCCACTGCAACAGAACCAAAAACTTTTAGATGATTAATAGAGGGCTTCTTACCTGTCCACGCTTCCATTGGTGTCATGTTGACTAGCGCACTTGTGGGTGAACGATTGCGCAAATACGCAGCTGTATTAACTGCCTCAGCCCACAATGACTCACACAGTCCAGACTGTACCAGCAGACATCTTGACATCTCGACCAAAGTCCGATTGGCTCGCTCCGCAACGCCATTTTGTTGCGGTGTATATGGAATCGTCAGCTGCCTTGCAATGCCATTCGCCTTTAGAAAACCATCGAATGTTTTGTTCACGTATTCGCGACCATTGTCGCTGCGGATACACTTCAGCTTTTTTCCAGTTTGCCGTTCCACTAGATTTTTGAACTCCACGAACTTGCTAAATACCTCGTCCTTGGCTTTCAGAAAATACACGAATATGCGCCTGGATTTGTCGTCGATGAAGGTCAACAAATATCTCGAGCCACCTATCGACCTCGTCTCAAAAGGACCGCACACATCTGTGTGCACCAACTCCAGTAACTCGCGTGCTCTATTTTCTGTCGCGTTTGGGAAAGGCTGCACATGAATTTTGCTGACCATGCAAGTTTTACAGGCTATTTTGGGTGAAAAATTGATGTTCTCAATCCCTCGCACCAACCCCTTTTTGACGATTTCCATTAAGCTGCCGTAATTTAGGTGACCATATCTTCTGTGCCACAAAAGCGCATCAGCTTCAACGGCAGAAAAACATTTATTACGTTGGCCTTCAAACATGTACAAATTTCCAACTTTATTTATGTTTAGTATGCATTCGCCTTCTTGTACAACTTTAGCATGATTTTTTCCGAAATGCACAACACAATTATTTTCTACAGCTCTACTTACAGACATAAAATTGCATTTCATGCTTGGCACATACAATACATCTACCAATTTTAATACGCAGAGGTCAGTTTGTAGTTTAACTTCACCTCTTCCTTCTGCATGTAAAAAGCCATCGCCAGCCAACCCAATCATCTCTGAATGTGTCTCGAATTTCGTAAAAAATTCTTTTTCGCAACACATGTGACTTGTCGCACCACTGTCCAAGCACCACTTTGAACGGTTAAAACTACCGGAATCTAACGCACCCAATAAACTGCATTGCTTTTGTTGTTCTCTTTTCGGTTTGCTTTCGTTGCTGCGACACTGTGCTTTCAGATGGCCACGACCGCCACACTTGTAGCATATAACGTTTTGCAGTTTCCTTTTCGTGTTGGCTTTAGCACAGGTGTTCGGCCGTTGATGATCGGTGCTAACCGTAAACGCCTGCGATTTTTCGTGGTGTAGTTCTTCATTATTTCGGCGTTCCCCTTCTTCTTTCAACTTGATACACAGGGTCTCAAATTTTGGTAAACTGTCACGCGTCTCGATGGCGACAACGAAACTCTCATACACTTTTGGTAGACTAGAAAGTAAAATAATTGCTTGCAGTTCATCGTTTATCTCTATCCCAACAACTGCAAGCTGATCTATGACTTCGACAAATGCATTTAGATAACTGGACATGCTCTGGTTATCTGCCATCCGTAGATTCAATAACTTCTTGTAAAGAGATACCTTGCGCAGAGGTCCACTAGGCTGATGGGCTTCTTTGAGTTTTGTCCAAGCCGCAAGCGATGTATCACAATTCTTCACATGACCTAATTGAGAAGGTTTAACGCTTAGTGTGATCATGGCCAGCGCCTTCTGGTCCATGCCTGACCAGTCCACACCATCAGCGGCATCCTCCCGCTTCAACGTACCCGATGTCACATTCCATAGCTCCGCATGTACCAAAACGCTACGCATCTGAATGCTCCAAGAATCGTAATTCTTCTCCTCCAGCTTCTCTATTTGGTACATCGCACTCATAGTGCTAAGCTATGCACGTATGTCGCAATAAAAAAAAACTTACACAGGGCTTGCCAATTTTTTTCTTTATTCTTCACCACAGTCCGTTACCTGGGCCCATAACCTGTTGAGTTTTCAGTTTACGGAGTGGGATGTGGTAACCAAAGAAAAAACGAAAACTATCAACGTGTTTATTCTTCAAATGTTTATTAGTGACTAACTTATTTCTACTTATAATATAATACAGCAAAAGTCTTTCCATATCAATATGATGTTACTCATACACATGCGTGCATTGATATATAGGTGTAGATACACAGTTTTCAACATGATTACACAATTAAAGCCTACAACTCGGCCTTTCCTGACATAAAATCGACTCGATTTTCTTCTTTACATAATTGAATATTCAATTTTTTTTTTTTTTTTTTTGGTATTTTCAAAGCAAAATGACTATTCGAGCTTTGCAAATTATGGCATGATTATAAGTTTTTCTTAAGCAAAAAGAATTTAAGAAAAACGACATTATTTCACAAGACAATTCGGTTAAATGGTAATTCTTATTACATATATTATTTTTCCAATTTTAAAATCAATTGTTCACCACGTACGGTTTCATGTTTTCAGGACTACATATCCCTTCATACCGAATTCGAGAAACTTGCACATTTTCGAGATCTCTTATGCGATACCTATCGTTGGGTAAAACTTCGTACACTTCATAGGGGCCTTTGTATTTCGGCAAAAGTTTTTTGTTAACGCCTGCAGTGGTGATGACATTTTTAACTACGACATAGTCGCCTACCTTATAACAACGTGGCTTTTTATGACTTTTATCGTACTGAATTTTGTTAATAGCTTGGCTTTGTATGATTTTTAAACTTGCGTTTTCCCTTTCTTCAGCAATGTTTGTTACTCCTTTTTTAAGTGAATGAGATTCAAGGTACTCGCGAACTTTATCGTAAGCTTCCCCTTTTTGCGAAACTCCGAATAGCAAAATACTTGGGCTTGTTCCTGTACTTCTGTTGATGGTGTTATTTATAGAGAATTCTATTTTGTTCAAATGCTTTGACCATTCGCCCGGCTCGATTTCGGTTTCTTTGGAAAGCATAGCAGTCAAGAGTCTGTTCATTCTCTCCACTTGACCATTGGACTGGGGAGAATGAGTTGCAACTTTTGTATGTGTTACGTCAACATCGCGGCAGAAGGATGAAAATTCTTCAGAGGTAAAACAGGACCCCCTATCTGAAATTAATCTTTTTGGTCGACTGTAAGTTGAATAATAGTTTTGCAGACATTGTATGACTTCCTTAGAGCTTGTAGTTTTAACCGAATAAAGTTTCGTAAATTTTGTGAATCCATCCACTACGAGGAAAATGTGTTTTTTTAAATTTCTTACACCAGCTGGAAGAGGTCCGTAATGGTCCACATGAATCGTATCAAAGGGTTTATTGCCCTTTGGAATGCTATGTAATTCACCTTCCTTTTTCCCAGAGGGGACCGTAAAATAGACGCATTTCAAACAGGATTTAATGTAATCCTTGATTTTCTCTTTCATTGAGGGGAACCAGTATGTTTTTCTTAGGTATTCGAATACCTTATCTGCGCCTACATGACAAAGACCATCATGATGAGTTTGAATAATGACTTTTTCCATTTGCTCTGGAACATAAAATGCAACAGAGTCTTTGCATTTTCTATATATAAGACCATTTATCATTTCATAAAGCGGGTGTTGCTTATATTCCAAAGTTTTAACTATTTTTTGAATGGATGCGTCTTTGTGTTGGGCACAGGCAAGTGCATATTCAAAAGAATCAGGTTGAATCAAGAGGATGTTATGACACCTACTTAAGGCATCGACGTGGTTCATTCTGCACGAATCTCTATGTTCAACTATATAATCATATTCCTGGAGCTCCAACGCCCACCTGGATATTCGAGGGTTGATCATTTTCTTACTCAACGTGAGCGTTAAAGACTTACAGTCTGTTATAATTTTGAAACTTATACCCAATAAATATGTTCGAAATCTTCTTAACGCATATATAATCGCAAGAGTTTCAAGTTCAAAGGAATGATACCTAGACTCTGGTGGTGTCGACCTTTTAGAAAAAAAGAAAATGGGATGAAACTTTTTATCTTGCTGCCTCTGCAGTAAAACTGCACCAAATCCCTGTGAACTGGCATCGCAGTGAAGTTCAGTCTCAGCATGTGGGGAGTAAATGCTCAACACTGGCGCTAAAAGTAGTTTCTGTTTTAAAATTTCAAAAGTGGTTATCTCTTTTTCATGAAACTTGAATTGAACATTTTGTTTTAGTAAATCATAAAGTGGTTTTGATAGAACTGAGAAGTTTTGAATGAATTTCCTAAAATAGGAACATAAACCCAGAAATGAGTGCAGCTCCTTGATGTTTTTTGGAGTGGGGAAGTTTTGAACGGCGGCTAAACCACCTGAATTAGGTTTTATGCCATTTGCACTCACTTCATAACCAAGATATGTGATTTTTTCAGCCATAAAAAGACATTTGTCATATCTAAGTTCTAAGTTAAAGTCCAAAATTATTTTAGCAACTTTTTCTAGGATAGCAAAATGCTCCTCTTTTGTTTCAGTCGCCACTAGCAAATCATCAATATAAACAAGTATTTTACCGTCAGCTATTAAACTATTGAAGATTGAATTAATGTAACGCTGAAATGTGGCCGGGGCGTTTTTAAGGCCAAACGGCATATAAAGGTACTCGAACTGCCCCAAAGGCGTAACAAATGACGTAAACTTTACTGATTCATCTGCCATTTTGACGTGGTGAAACCCATTTTTTAAGTCTAACAAGGAAAAATATTTTTTATTTCTTAACCTGTCTAGATGATCCTCGATTAATGGTAGAGGGTAATTATCCTTTTGCGTCACCCGGTTTAACTGCCTGTAATCAATGCAGAGCCTAAATGTTCCATTTTTTTTTTTAGTTAAAACGATAGGTGATGCAAAAGGTGAATCACTCTCCCGTATTATTTTCCGTTTCAAGAGATCATCCAAAATTTGCCTTAATTCAATTGTATGCATGTAAGGTAACCGCCGTGGTGCGCAATTAAAATTTACATTTGTGTCAGAAAGGTTAATTTTCATTTCATAAGAGACATTCGAATTGGAAATATTTTTATGTGAATTGGTTTGCTTCATAATATCATAAACTCTTTGGGTTTCTGCATAAGTTAAGTTACTATTTATGGTTAAATTAAAATCATTTTTGTCATAACAAGTATCTATATTGAAAATATCTTTCGCGAAATTATCGTCATTTGTTTCGATTTTGTCATATTTGCTGTTGAAATTACCATCACAATTTGTCTTTATAATATTTGAATGTTTCTTGTTAAAGTTTTCTAAATTATCTGTAGCAACATTTTTATCATTATTTTTAGAACAAGAACTGCAACTTTTTTCATGATTTATCAAATTAATTTTAGCATTACAATTGTCATAACTCAATTTAATTTTACTTGCTTGTAAAAAGTCTCTGCCAAGAACAACAGAGTTAGTCATTGTTTTCTTTTTAACTACATGCAACATGCAACTTAAAGAACTATCACTTACATAAATAATACATTTAGCTCTTCCAAGTATCGTTAATTTTGCTTCATTGATTCCAAAATATTCAACGCCATCATCTCCTAGTGGCAGGATTACAAAAGGTGGTATAAATTGTTCCTGAATGAAGCTTATAGGGCTTCCTGTGTCTACCATAGTATTTGCTTGAAATTCAAAAATATCATTAGTAAAACTACTCAAAAATTTGTACTTTACATAAAGAGTATAGTCGTCATTAAAAACTGGATTTATTACTTCGTCTTCTTCAGGTTCTGGTTCATTTTGTGGTTGCTGTACCAAGAGTACCGCTGCTGGATTTGCTGGTGGGCTTACTGTTAATTTGACGTTCTTACACGTGGCTGCTAGATGCCCTTGCTTCCCACACTTGAAGCAGCTTCCTCTTTCTCTGCGTGGCCTTGGACAATTATTAGCTAGATGTCCAGGCTCGTTGCAATTAAAGCACCTGTTAACAAGTCGCTTCATGTTTGATAATGAAGATGTATTCGGTGTTGAAAAAGCAGGTATATACTCCGCAGTGTACGACTTCATTTTCTGATATTTCTTCAGCATTTGTTTCAGGTCATCGATACTATTTGCAGTTAAAAGGAGTTGTTTGTTACAAAAAGCATCAGGAATCCCTTTTATGATGTAATGAATAAGGTCCTCGTCTTCTATTTCGGCATGGTGTGCAATCTCCTGCATGGCCAGTGTGTATTGATGAATATTCTCATCCTTCCTCTTCTTACGGCTCCTCAGGGTATCGTGAACATCGGCTGACGTCACTGCTCGGTGAAACTCTTGGAGAAGGCTAGACTTCAGCTCGAGCCAAGTTGAGCAACGGGAAGAGCGGAGGAACAATTTAGCAGTTCCTTTGAGACTCCGTCTCGCATAAATAAATGATTGCTGCTCATCCCATCTTTGCAATGTTCTGGCCTCCTCAAAACTTCGCACCCATTGCTTAATGGAAAAATTATCATCACCGGAGAAATAAGGCACAGTGTCTTCGATGTCTTTATATGATATTGAACACGAGGCACTGTCACTTGTTCTGCAAAGGGCTGCAAGTTTTTCCTTGAGCATTAATATTTCCTGCTGTTTTTTTATTTTTTCCTGGAGTGCGTTAATTTCAACTTGGAGGTTGTCTTCCTCCACGTCACTGGATGTCGAATCATCTTGAGCATCAGGAAAGTGAATGCTTAATGCAGGCTCTTCTAACTCGTCCACGTGCTCTTGCAGTCTAATCTTCAAAACGGCTTTATTGCCATCAGTATTGAGACCGAAATTGCTAAGCTTTTCTTTTAAAGCTACCACTGTTGCCTCTTGCACAAATCTCTCAGCCCGTGCTTTAGCCATAACAATTATTTATTTTATCTTTTTTTTTTTATACGTATCACGCAAAGACCAATCTCAAACATAAAACATAAACTTTCATTAAATTGTGATACTGTACAAAACAAGAAAAAATTTCGGGGTAAACTGATCCACTTCTGATTTGAAGACAATGAGAGATGAGGCAAATAAAATACGTATTCGGTTCAACGGTGGACAAGAACTGACTCTTCTTTATTTTCTTAATCTGCATGTTTGAATCGAATATACATAAAATATAAATGTTAACAATGTACAGTTGCATGTGCCTGATCATACGATTGTCATTAAAATACATTGGTACATACTATACAATATAATTAGGTATATAAATCATAGAACGGTGGATACCTTAAATAATGTATAAAGTTATATAAGAATAGGGTAAATTGATAATGTTAGGTAATAAAACGATTTGTGATTACACAATTAAAGCCTACACTGTCAAATCAATAAATAACCTTTTTGAAACGTTTGTACCCATAAAAACAATCCGAATTAAAAACCCCGAATTAGGATGGTATACCAGCCATATTGCTGACCTTATAACAAAAAGAGACATTGCTTTTGGGCGCTGGAAAAGGTTCAGATTACCACGATTGCTATTGCAGTATAAAATTTTAAGAAATGCCGTAAATGTAGAAATAAAAAAATCTAAGGAAATTTTTTGCTTCAAAATTCCACAACTTGTCTTCCAAAAAACTATGGCAAAATATCAAATCTCTTGGTATCTCGAAGCAAAAAAAGAATGTTGAAGATGATTGCGATGTAAATGAGCTCAACAAACAGTTCGTGAGTTCTGTCCCTAATATAAACGCTGATGGTGTTGAGGTTGACAGAAATTTTAATAGAAGCGACGATTTTCCTTCAAGATTTAGTTTCAGAAGAGTTTTTGAAGCAGAAGTGTACAAGGCTATAAAAGATATTAAATCGGAAGCTATTGGTCTAGACAATATGCATCCTATATTTGTTAAAATCATACTTACTTTTATATCTCCCTTTATAACACATATTTTTAATACCATTTTAACAAAGTCTATTTACCCAAAAATGTGGAAGGCTTCAAAAATAATTCCAATTCTAAAAAAATCAACTCCGCAACGAAAAGAATATCGACCAATTTCCATCCTACCTTTCATTTCAAAAGCTTTTGAAAAGCTCCTGAGTCAACAAATCACGGCTTTTTTAGATACCTACAAACTGATAACACCTACACAATCTGGCTTTAGACCAAAACACAGCTGCACAACTGCGCTTCTCAAAATAATCGATGACATACGGCAGGAAATTGATAATAATCATGTAACGACACTGGTTTTACTTGATTTCTCTAAAGCATTCGATACTGTTTCGCATGAAATACTTCTGAATAAGTTGAAGAACTTTTTCTTTTTTGAAATCTCAGCTCTGGCCCTTATTGAAAAATACCTTAGTCATAGATCTCAGGCAGTTTTTGCGAACTCTAAGCTATCTGATTTTCTCTTTACTCGTACTGGTGTGCCTCAGGGATCAATACTAGGTCCTCTTTTGTTCACGTTGTTCAACAACGACCTACCATCGATACTCAAGCATTGCAAAATTCATATGTATGCAGACGATGTACAAATCCACTTGAGCTATCGAATTGGTATGGTTGAAGATGCAACGGCCAGAATAAATGAAGATCTAATGCGAATAGGACAGTGGTCTCACAAAAATCAATTAAAACTTAATTCAAATAAATGTCAGGCAATTGTTATTAATAACATCGCTCTTGATATGTCATATCTGCCAAGTGTTGAACTTGAAGGAACAACCTTAAACTACGTTAATACAGTAAAAATCTTGGGGTTATTTTTAACCAAACGCTATCGTGGGACAACCATTTTCATTTGCTGTTGGTCGAGCTTATGCTGCTCTGCGGGTTCTGCACCTTTCTGGAAACTGTCTTCCAGTTTCAACGAAAATGACTACTGCCAAAACTCTTGTCCTTCCAACCCTTTTCTATGGAAGCCCAATTTTCTGCTGCCTGGACAGTGCTAGTAAGCGCAAACTTCAAGTAGCGTTTAACAACATTGCTCGTTTCATCTATGGCCTGCGTCGTTTCGATCATGTTTCTGTACAGGCAGGTAGTGTATTTAATATGCCTTTTATCAAATATCTGGACTTTTTAACACTAACTTTTCTTTTCAAACTTATTCACACTAAAGTTCCCTACTATCTTTTCCAAAAGCTTATTTTTCCAGTATCACTAAGAAGTAATATTCTCACTGTCCCCATCTTTAAATACAGAAACTCTAAGCACCAGTTCTTTGTGCATGCTGTAGGCCTTTGGAACTCCTTGCCCGCCAGCCTGAGAGGACTAAATAATTAGCTATAACTCTTTTGAAAAAACTTTGAAAAACTTATACAAATGCTGAAATTATTTAAATTATTGTAAAATTCTTAATTAATTTCTAACTTAATATTTTATTTTATTTATTATATTTTCTTTCCTTCTTTTTTTATATATATTTATATTAATCTTTGTAATTAATAACAATATTTATAATTTGCTTAAATTTCGATCTTACCCCTTACATTCAAAGTATTGCAAAAAAGACAATCTCTTTTAAAATACTTTTGTTTAAATAAATAACTACTACTACAACTACTACTACTCAGGCTTATTGATTCTTCTGCCAAGCTCGGACAATGTTCGTGAAATATCCATTAAAGTGGAAGACATTATGCAATATTTTTCAAAATTCAATCTAAAATACTAATTAATTCTTCGAATTCAATTTATGTGATGAATGAGTCCTTTCATTGAAATAAAGTGTCAAATCTCACCCAAACGTACAAAAGAAATGCAAAGATTCACAATCAAAAATGAGTTTCTCCCATAACCTTTCCATGATAAATGCAAAACCATTCTCTTCACAAAGCTACATAATATATTTAAAAACTAACTGCATCATCATCATCATCTGCACAAAATTTATTCTTTTTCTGAATTATTTTTATTCCTTTCGCTGTATTCATCGCCGCCGCCGAAGTAATAAATGGCATTTTATAGATTAAAGTATCCTTTTGTTTGCACAATGATTCACGAGGATTCACCTCTAACTCAGGGCGGCCGGGATGGTGTGGTGGCGTGGCGTGGGTTTGAGTCTCGGGTAGTTCTTCACAGGTTTCAACTTAAGGAGGGTTTGAATATTGTACGTTTGTATTTAAGAAGCAAATAATAGAATCCATTGTCGCTCTGCTGGGAGCTATATCTTTTGGTAAGCGCGAGTTCTTAAAGTGGCTGTTAATAGGCTTAAAGGATCAGTACTAAACCTTACACTTGACGAGATAGATATTTGCTTCCCTTCGGCACACCTACTTAACAAGTCGTCGACAGTTTTATATGACTCGTCTCGTTGCCACACCAGAGTCCTTCTTGTCCTTTTATACTGTCAGTGAGCTCCCACCAATTCTGTGCTGATGTGCTTTGACTGTCATATCAAAAGTTTTGCAAACATCGATGGAGCTGTACAATAGGGAATTGCGCTTTTATCCTCTCGTTTGTTTCCTTGAATTATTAATAATAATAAGAGAAAAATGGGAAAACTGTAAGGATATAAAATAATGATAAATACATAGGTACCTACATACGTATACTGAAAAAAGGAATGTGTGTGCTAGCTAGGAGGTAATATCCGTTGGTTGGCGGTGCTTATCTGTGGCAAACATAAAAGAACACATTTTAAGTCTGTTCTAGTGTGCAACGACGAAAGTTTAATTAGTAATTAAAAACTTTTACCATTACAATAGTTATGCTGTGGGGCTTTCCATTTTCTCATTTTTTTATTTTTGCAAAAGACGAAACAGATCGAAAGAGAGGAGAACGATGCCGATGGTGATGATGATGGTGATGGTTATTGTAATGGTGACGGTAACGGTTACGATGTGCGTGGATGAAGTTATAACCTCTTGTTTCATATTTGCATTAATTTTGTTGGAGGAAGGTTTTTTTTACTATTTGAAAAGCAGTTAAGCTTAATCGAGAGATAATTTTTGCAATTATGGCAAAGTGTTATGTGGTCATTTTAAAAACTAAAAGTAATATGTTTTCCAAGGAGCCATATTATTACACAATTGCTTTGTAAGCAAGAAATAATTTTACTAACCTAAATATAATATGTATATGAAGTTTAAAAAACTGTTTGGACAATTTATAACGCGAAACTTTTGAATTTAGTCCTATAGGGTTGAAGTGAGTGCAAATTTTAAAGAGGAATTACATCCAAAATAGCCTTGAGCTCTTCTCCTCTTATGAAGATTGGACATTATGGCCGTGCTTTTCCAAAGGGAATGGGATGACCAAAGAAGCTAATGGGAATTATAGCGACACCATCAGTGAAAAAGTTGAAATTTCCATACAAAGAGGTAATTCTAGCCGATAATACGGTTATTTTCGGGACTTAGCTAAGCCCTTAGACGATTAGTGTCGCTGTAATTGTTGCATAAGTCATGGACCTACGTTGTTCAGCTCAAAAATTCAAAGTTCTAATGATGCAGGAATTTTATTCCAGTTAAGTGCTAATTTAGTATTGCAATCCCGATCTGGAACTAAAATCCCCTCCCCCTCAAACCTAAGGTGGACCCAGCTTGACGTCAAACTAAGTACGCCACACCTCCAAATACAAAAATTCAAAAATTCAAAAATCTAATTATGAAGGAATTTAGTTCCGATTTTAGTCCTCTTAATTTCGGTAACTCCAAAGTAAATACTAAACGATTTGACCTTGAAATTAAGTGTCAAAAATACAAAATCATGAAGACTTTCCATACTTGACCTTTAAAAGCCAAGCTGGGTTCGCCACAGGTTTGAGGGGGTGGAGATTTTAGTTCAAGATCGGGGTTACGGTACTAAATTAGCACTTAAATGGAACTAAATTCCTGCATCATTTGAAGAAACAACAACAAATATAAACATTTTGACAAGTGAATATAGGCACTAGATCCGCCATTTTCACAGATGAGCAGAACTGAGCAAAAATGAAATTGCTAATGATATTACCTTTAATATTGTATACTATGCTGCATAACGACCAGCAGACTCTTTCGTATTGGAACCCTAATTTACATAAGGAATTGGCTATAGGTTAGCTGCAATAAACTATTTTTTTTTTTGTGTCGTTCATCAGGAAGAATGCTTAGCGTACAACAACAGATTGATGCTTCGTTTATGTGGAGAACTCCAAGTCCACTCGTGTTAATTTAAGAATAAGGTGCTTTTATGAAATCATACAGCGCCAGCCGCTGCAAAGTCTATCAGCCTGGAATCTTTTCTTTACCGGAAGTGCTGTCGTGAAGGCTGATTTGTCCTCCAATTATTGAAAAAAATTTAACTACCTTTTCAATTTGTGCATTGACGTCACTAAGAATATAATCTTGAAGTCTTGATTGGAGAACTTATAGTACAATTCGTCCTTGATTAAGTCATCTTTCTCTTCCATGAGGGCGTGGGTACATTCATATATAGACTAGTGGAATGTGGATTGCCTCTGACCCTCCTATACACCTACATCACCGATGATCACCACAATTACTGCTGCATTTGTTACAAACATAACACCATTTACTAAACAAAGACTGCCTACAATCCTACATCTTTCTTTCAAAATCGTTTGTTTAATCAAATAATATTTTTTTTTTTATTTAATGATACATTTTTCCTTAAAACAAAAAAAAACTAACTTTGTTAAAAAACATAGGTACCTGCTCCTATTGCACTCTTAGAAATGGCTCCCACACATTTACCACAATTCTCTTTGAAAATAGTTTTTAAATTAAGTGAATGCCATTAAAAGTAGTTTCCTTCCATATTTATGAGTCACAAAATGTGTACGTTGCAGCAGTCTTAATAGTTAATTATTGGACTCATAAGATACCCAATAAAAATTACTTAGACTTAAGAACTTTCTTTTTTTACTTGTGGAAAGGAAGGAGAATAGGATGAGAGCAGAAAAAAAGTTTTCCGTAATAACCGTAATTCCATAAAAAAAAGACGGATATATTTTGAGGACTTCACTGTCGCCTCTTAGAGCACAACTCTTGCAACACTCTAGCAACGTCAAATTGAAAGCCAGAAAGTAGCCAGGTATACATATATATATGTGTATCCTTATTTCTTTCTGATCACGTCCTCATCTCTATGGGCTCTCAAAACTTTGCTGCTAAGAAATCGACAGTTGATGGCAGAGCCACTATTGTGCCTGTATTTCCATCGCCTGCAGTTGCCACTTGGGTTTTTTGTACCAATTTTTTTTTGTTGTTGTTATTTTTTTTATTTAATTTAGCTTTTCATTCAATATAGCTTGGCATTGGCATCACAATACCCCGATGGGTAGAAATAAAATGCAACAAAAATCCCTGCCATGACATTAATTAAGGTTTAAGGATATACTTATACTTACTTCTATAAATATACAAAAAATGAGATTGCTGATGCTTTGATTTGCCGGAGATATACATAAGTGGAGTTGTTGCACGTGAGTTGGAATAAAAGTGACAATAATGTATCCTTCTTAATGGAAGAGGAAGTCTATGAGATGAAAGTATCTTTTTGAAAGGATGTCGGCTTTTGAAAAGTATATGAAGGATAGAATAAAGTTGTTTTATGAACTTTTGTGTGCGGTGAACTAACAATATTTTTTTTTAAGTCAAATAAAAAAATCCGTTTCTCAAAGCACCTTGCATTTCAGTTTAGGTATTAGCAAGGCACTTACATTTTGTGTTGGTTCCTTCTAACTTTGTGATAACAAGACTTTGATTATTTTTTACTTCAATCCTGTTTGTTACGTAGCTGAAGTCCTTTAAAAATGAACATCTTTCACACCACCACCATCTTTGTGTATGAAAACCTTGCCCAGATCATGCGAATGGTTTTCAGATGGAAGCAGTGAAGGCTCCAAACAGCTGATTGCTTTCAGTCCTTCTGAAAGCGGTATGACTGCACAAAATATCTTCTATTTTGTGATTCTATGTTTTCCTATTAAGAGTCTTATCATAACGAAAGGAAGTCACATCCTTTATTTCCGTTGTTCCTTTTCATATATAGACTAACAGCATTTCACACTCGACGGCGCACATATCCCAACCGAACTAGTGAAACTGAAAACTATTATGTGTAGTATCCTTTTTACATTGCCATGGCCGACTCTGATAACGCACGTCGACATTCACGTTCATAAATCATAAATTTCCTCTGACTCAGCACTACTCAGCAGTCAGGGAATTATTATCGAAAATCTAAACCAAAACCTACATTCCACGCTTTGACTTTTGTCGAATCCTCCAAAAAGGGATGAACGAACATTTTGTTGGTCGCTAATTCAAAAAAAAAAAAGAAATAACACACAAAATTCCTATACGCACTTCTTGTTACCGGGCGGCGCATCGTACCGTTTCGTCGCGTCGGTCGTTGCGTTGGTTCGATGGTGTAGCTAATGAAAAATCTAACTTCACACCCTATAAATTCAGTGCGATAGGCCATAACCTTTGCCAATGATCGTAATCACAATCCAATAAACGTGTGTTTATTATACCCCTGCAACAAACAGCAACAAATTCAAAAATTTCCACCACCCAACTCACCCATAAGCATCATCACCGACACGAATTTCAAATAATGTTTCCTGAATCCCATATGGATATATTGAAAGAAACCGGGACCGTTTTTGAATTCACCATCAGTGCAGCACAAGTACACACTGGGAAAACCAATTTCCTAACCAATGTATTTGTTTATGCCTAATAACAGATTCGACTTCTGGAAAGCCATCCTTTGAAATCCATTTGTGGTTACCACACGAGTGAATGCTGTGCGGTAGTGTCTATGGCACCTATTAAAGTGAAACCTTATTTCAGGCAGGAAGCCACATTGTATTGAAGCTTCGGAGGTATACTCCTTTTTCTAGTGTATAACAGCAAGCAAAAGAACAAGGTATCCCGTCGCCGCCAGCACCAGCATCAGCTCCAGCAGCGGTTCGGTTGGGTCACAGTAGGAGAATGAGTCATCGTTAGGCACCATGGGGGTGTCCTCCAACTTCAACCTTCCTAGCATTCACGTTTTCAATGTATTATAAAGTCCTATTGGGGTACGTTATAAATTTCCAGAAGTACAAGAATATCTAAGTACGGCATAGTCTAAAGATGGAAGTGTTCACTAGAAGGTGAATTTCACCAACCATCAGCTAGACCCTGCGAAAGAAAATCTCAAAAATTATCAGAGCTAGATAATAACAGGAAATATGGTTTCGTGGCAATAAGTCCACCGATGATGGTGATCTGATGGGGTTTATTTAATTAATGCATTTTATAATGTTTAAAACCGTTCAGTAAAAGTTGTTTTGAATGTTTTCAGGTCTGAAGTTCACAAAGTAAATGATGGGGGGCCTCAGGGCTCCCTTTTGTCTCTAACTTTCTTTCATACATATGTTTATTGATAAACGATTTTTTTGTCTGAAAATTCTAATCCATTACGATTGTAGATACCCTCAGTCGATAATACCCTCAACTTTTCATACTCGTTTTTAAATTAAAATCATTGTCTTTCGGAGGTGAAACTACAATGACGAGTGAATGATAAGCCCAATCAATTCTTTTTTCGACAGCATTGTTCAACGAACCTTCAAAAATGATATAGGCGATAGAAATATGTGGGGCTCTCTTCTCTCTCCTCTCTTCTCTCTTCTCTCTTTTCTCTTCTCTCTTCTCTCTTCTCTCTTCTCTCTTCTCTCTTCTCTCTTCTCTCTTCTCTCTTCTCTCTTCTCTCTTCTCTCTTCTCTCTTCTCTCTTCTCTCTTCTCTCTTCTCTCTTCTCTCTTCTCTCTTCTCTCTTCTCTCTTCTCTCTTCTCTCTTCTCTCTTCTCTCTTCTCTCTTCTCTCTTCTCTCTTCTCTCTTCTCTCTTCTCTCTTCTCTTTTCTCTCTTCTCTCTTCTCTCTCGATCATGTTGAACAAGCCCGAAGTCCGAACATAATCTGAATTAAACGTGTTCTGAGCGCCCAGATATATTTTTGAAACACATTTGAGAACCAAGCTGACCGTTTCAATCCTACATCTTTCTTTCAGACCGTTTCATTGAATTGAAACTATTTCACAATATATTTCTTAAAAAAATGAGAATTTCCCATAGTAAGGCCGACTCCACTAGAAATAATTTCTCTCAGAATACTCTTCCTGACATGAAATGTCCAATGGAGTTATGTTGTGTTGGGATGTAAGCGATCTCTCTTTCGATTTTGTTTTGACATCGATGCATAACATCAATTTTGACAGGTGCGTTTTTTTTAACTTAAAAATAAAAAAACCACTGCTTCGAATCATTTAATTCTGTCATCAAGTTTTACTATTGTGAATTTATTTACCATTCACGGTTAAAATCTGTCAAAGCTGGAGAAGGTAATGTCAATTTTTTTCAGATTTAAAGCACAAGAAAATTACTTTTATCAAGCCCGTAAGTCAGTAGGCTGCCATGTGCCATTAATACTAAAAAAAAAAAACCCAAATTTGCAAATTTTACGGATGAATTTTTTTTTCAAAACAACGTTTTTCTAAAAAAAAATTAAAGCTGTGCTTATTTGTGCTTTGTTTTCGGTCCTAATAGTCGAAAAGTCGAAAATCAGCACAATTTTGCAAAAAAATTCATCCGAAAAATTTGAAAACTTGAAATTAAAAAAAAAAATGTTATCGAAACATTGTTGCACAAGTTCAAAAACACAATATCTTTTCGTTTAATGTATAAAAATTCACAATTTATACACTTTCATATTTTAATTGTCGTTATATTGTGCAGTTGATGAAATTCACCTTCACCAACACTTTTTCCATATCGAATCCTAGAATACAGGAACAAAAAAAAAAAAAAAACCGAACAACTGGTGGAAAATATATTCCGAACGCTATTATATGAGGTGAATAAAATGAAAATTCTTAAGTTAAAATGAATTTATATTTCTATTTGGAGGTGGGAGGCCGGGATACCTACCTGCCTCACGGAGCAGGCAAAGTCTTTGAAAATAAATTAAGTTTTTTTTTTGTTGGTTTGCGAACGTTTTTTGTGCACTCGGGTGTCCTATTCCTGTGTGGTATAATAATAAAGAGCCTGGGATAGGTTGATTTTGCTGTTTATTTATTTGGCTCTATTGGGCGTCGCCATTGTTGTCGTAAAAGAGCGGCAATGGATGCTTATTCTATACCAACAACCATAATGACTAGCTCATTCGAATGTGAAAAAAAAACACGAGCCTATACCTATAGATACGTAAGATTTTGGTAATATGCAAGGATTTGCTATGGATAAGCTGCTGTTTGCAGATAACTGAGATGCCTCGGTTTTTGTTTGTGTTTTGGTTAAATTCGGTGTTTTTTTTTTTTTTTTTGTTCTTACTATAAGGCCTGTTTATTGAAATTGATGCTTTTTCAGTGTGCAGAATGGAAATTGGCTTATTCATTCGTAGGCGGTTTGAATTGAATAAATCATTTCAGGGTCAGTGAGTGTGGATTTTTGAGGACATTCATGTGAAGGAATTTTTTTTCTTTTTTTTTTTCATTTATGTTAATTTAATTTTTGAAACCACAATGTGCCAATTTGATGTTTATTACAATTTGCATAAAACAAGTATTGCGTATTGATTTCGATACAACTATTTAGGTCCTGTTTCACAATGACTGAGTAAAATTCTGATTAGTTATCCGACACATAAATATTGGCAGAGCATCACAAGATCAAGGGTCAAGGCCAAAAGACAATTTATTGTGAATTTTTTGAAATTTAGAATTTGTCTTGAAAGACTTAAGTTAGGTAGAAGCCCAAGTTTAAAGTAGTTAGTTAGTGACGTCTGCTAACTCAGACTCTGCTTCAGTGACGTGTGCTATCTCAGACTGTTATTTAGTGACGTTTGCTATCTCAGACTGTGCTTTAATGACGTCTGCTATTTTAGACTGTAATTTAGTGACGTCTACTTTCTCAGACTGTAATTTAGTGACGTCTGCTATCTCAGACGATAAGTTAGGGGAATCTGCTTTACATTTGAATTATAAAAACCTAGTAATAAGAAGATATGGATTGTATAGAGGTATATATAACCATGTATATTATAATATTGTATGAAAGTACAAAGCTATAAACAAAAATATTGGATTGGTGAATACAAAATACAAATACAAAATTCAAATACACTAAAATTTGTTGCTTCTTTATTAAAACCCTGGACCCGAGGAGCATACGTCACGCTGTGACAAAAATCATTTCGCAATACATACCTAGAAATACACTATACATTCTACGTAAAATAAACGTGAAACGAACACATGGTGACTTCATAAACAAAAATTGTGTGATTGCCGGGACTCACGGTTAATATGGGTAAACATCAACGTGCGCGGATCCAAAACGGACTTGTTTTTGCTTGAAGGGGATCTTAAGATTTTTTTCACTGAACGCACCCATCCTAGTATGCAGATCGTACCGTTGCACACCGTAACGTTGCACGACGTAACGTTGCACACGAACGTTCACGTTTTTTTTTCACTCTACCGCCACTATAGATATTTACACGTCAAAAATCATTATTAGGATGATTTAAGGGAAGTTAAATTAACCATATTTAATTGACTCCAGTTCGGATATGTTATCATGGTTTTTTAGATTCGTATTTTAATTGACATTTATTTATTTATTCAGTAGATATTCTTTGAAAAATAATTGATTGCCAATTATCACTTGAATTTGTCAAGCCCTTCCTACCATGTGACCGTGTCATAACGTTAATTGGCATAAGCAAACATATGTTCCCATTATAATTTATAGCCATAATTGACTTTGACATTGCTAATATTAACCCAGGTAAAATTGGCTTTAGGCATTTATGTACATTTATTTTATAATAATATTATTTTATTTTATTATTTTTTATATATTTAAATTATTTTATATAATATTTTTTATTGTTATATTAAAAGATTTTTTCTTCAGCCTATTCTGGATTCTATCTCATACACATTTTTTTTTTCATTTTGTTTCATTATACTGAATACATCGACCTCTTAAAACTTTTATTTAAGTTCTTTAAACTTGATTAACAAAGACGCACATTGGCATTTTATTTAATGCTGATAACAAAATATAAAGGCAATTGTAAAATTTTATGTCAAAATTAATGCATCTCATCTAGTGGTGGAGAGGGTGCATAAAAATTCATAAGAAAAAAAAAGAACAACCAGTGAAGCGAATTAGCTTACAAGCACCACACCACCTACTTACCTATTTTTAACTTCGCTTGAAATTATACCCGCATTTATACACTGAAGGAAAAAATGTTTAAAATAATTTGTATTTAGACTAAATGCATGGTTTTACTAAAATTAACAAAACTATTATTTAAGTTTTAACAAAACATAGGTTATAAATAGGTTATTTCGATAAGAATTAATAATTAATTTTAATAAATGTTTGCACCAAAATAAATGCATTATGTAACTAATTGTTAAAAATTGTCACGAAATCTTGCTTAGATAAGCTAGAGAATTCAAAGTTATACCACACAATAACATCATGTTTCATGTCCAATATGACGATGTTCAAATTAAACTCAAACCGAAATTAGTAGATGTTTAACTAAGCGTAAAATTTGGAATCAAAAACTAGTATATTTCAAACACAAAAGGATGTATATTATTTTTGTCTGTCGTTCGTTCATTCTTGGAATGATTAGTTTGTAATGTCGTAGTTTGTTCGTTCTTTCATTCGTTCGTTTAAGGGTAGGTACTGGTAGTTTAATGATAACTATCACTGACCAAAATATGGTAAACAAAATTCCAAGAATGTGAGTGTTGAAACCTAGTACACTCGGGCGTATGTGCAATGTTTTAACTTTATTTTTAGGGCAAGTGTTGGTTTCGTGTACAAAAAATTTGGCGGTTGTAATCAAAACTAGTGCTACGATGATCAGGAAGTCCGAAAAATTTGGTTTCGTCATATGCCGTCTGTCGGTCTGGGCGTCCGTGCGTCCGCTGTTATTTACGCTAGAGCCCAAACGGGTGGGTTGATTTGCTTCAAATTTGGTACAGAGCATTTTTTGAGGTTGTTAATAGTTATTTTTTAGGATGATTTCATTTTGTAAAAGTTTTTCATTGTTCATTTTGTGCCAAGTTGAATTGAAAACTGAGAAGTTCTACCCAAACACGAACCATACTCATATCATTCATATGTCATAATCATAACCATACCAATCCAAACACATTTTTCTAATCTATTACATTTTGACTAAATGTACTACACCTCTACACATTCATTTTAGAGAATACACTCAAATTATTATGTTTTTTTCTGAGTGTATAGAATTTTATTTCCGCGATATAAACCCCTCATCCACCCCACTAACCCCCTCATCACTTTTGACTGACAAAAAATATCGTGTAGGTACCAGTAAAAAATGAAGGTACATGTGTAAGAAGGATATGACAATGTGCCCTGTCAGCGATATGATACTCAGCGCTCAGCTCGTCATGTTTTATTACTATTTTTTTTTTCGTTCATTTAAGAATGCTTCTGCAACAACTGTCTCCGAGTATGTATTACAGCGGGCGGTGGCGGTATGTCTAAAGACTTGTTTTCAACCTCTAGAGGACGATATGAGGGAGAAAAACTCGTTGGAATTGTAGATACTGATAGCTTTTTTTTTTTTTTTATTTGTGCTCAGCTGGTGTATCACATTATAGCGCAAACTGCCTTTAGAAAAAAAGTCGAATCTTTCAACCAAAAATTATTCCATCAACAATGTGCTTCTGAAGATTGAATTTGAATATTATGTTTGTGTATATGTTAGCTTGTACATATACATATATTATTATGGTCCCCATATCGTCATCGTTGGCGTTGTCGTTGTCCCTGCAATTTGGTGTAGTATTTTTCTCAAACATATACATACACGGGGTGTATATGACATGAAAGATGTCATGGTGCTTCAAACATCTCCATTACAGGTTTATTGTGATGTACAAAAATAAATCCGGCAAAGGTTCAAATTACAATCATCATTCCAACGGAAAATTGAACTTGATTTATTGAAGAGATTTTGTCTTGCATCCGCTTGTGTTGTCACGATAAGGCCCATATACAGCAAAGAGATTTTAAATAAAAATAGAAGCCTTTCAAATTCCATTTGTGTGAGTGTTATCCAACAGAATGTATGAGAAGATATGATATGAGATTAAAGATGATTTTGTTTATTTTTTTTTAAGGTTTGCAGAATGGGTTTTATATTTTTTTTCAAGGAACAATATATTTCTTGAAACTTTTTTTAGTCTAAAATAATGTGTTTTGGGAAATTCTTGTCAAATTTGATAATTATTTCTAACGGGTTTTTGGAATTGGCCGCGTAGATTATGGCGGTCTGTGGCGGCCATATTGTTTTTTGGTGAGATCTGTGTTGTATTATTCAGTAAGTGATGCCAAATCATCAGAGCAAGTGACACGATTGAACAGCACTTCCAAATGATAAAACTTTAATATTAAAATCTTTTGGGGCGTTGCGCTCATTTTACGGATAACATGGTTGACCTTCCAAGTCGATTATCAAAATTTTGGTGGCCAAATTTAAGTCGACCGATTCTCTGAACAATCAGCCAACACCCTGGAATCAACGAAACGCAAGACCAACCAAAAATATCGTCGCTGTCTGTAAGACTCCATATTTCTTCGAAAACGACGATGTCATTGCCATCACCATCAACGGACAGCGCATACCGATCGATGATACCCAATTTTTTCTGACTCAAATCAAATAATGTGGATGTCAACGGTGGTTCAAAGAGAACAGTGCTACGTGCCCACAATGTTTCATTTCTACATCTAACCGCCCTTGATGGAAACATCTGTAGGATTTATTTCAAAATAAGAAAATTGTAAATAGTAAGGTTAAATGGAAACAAAAACTAGTAATTTACAACTACTCAACGTTTACATTTTCTATTTTGTGAATTTTGATCCGGCTCGAAGGACCAACAATAAAATGGAAATGTTGAGTTGTTGTGGATTACTAATTTGTATTCCCATTAACCATAACTTTAACTAAGGAATATTCGAAGCATCAAAAGCAGCTATAGAAGCAGAAGAAGTGATACAAAAGTCTAGCTTATGCTCACATAAGTAAATGGAGCTTATGCATGTGTAATCTTTTGATTTTATCGTTATTGTTGCACATGTATTTAGAAAGGCATCGGAACCAAAACCGGGTATTTATAGGGCGAAAAGGAAGAGGTGTTTTACTTATGCGTGAATATGTCAATTATGGCTTTATTTGGAACTTTTTTAATCATAAGCTAATTTTAGGCAAGCTTTTGACACTAACTTATATGTTTTCTTATGCCAATTAAATTTGGGCCTTTATATTTACCAAAGCGCTAATGCATCATTTTTGTATCAACATGTTCCAGTACTTCATCAGCCTCAAAAAAAAATTAATTTTACATTTTCTCAATCAAATATAGTTTTTGGAAAATTAATTTCCAAATTCAAAAATTTTGTATTTTTTTCGTTTTAAATATTCAATGCTCTTATCAATTTTGTATAAACCTGAGGTGCTTTAATGTCTTCTAGTTTTGAGAAAATGACTATGGTACAGAGTTGTAAAGACTGCAGTCTTTTCAGTACTGCAGTTAATACAGTCCCAGTTAATTAACTTAACTTTTGAATGCAAGTTAATACTGTGAGTAAGTACTTTAACTGCGTCTTTAAAACTCTGCTATGGTAAGTTTAAAGTATGGGTGCACCTTGAACTTACCTTAGCGAGGTGAAACAAAGTTGATGTGAGTTTTGGAGCTCGTGATTTTTGACTTTTGTTCGCGTCTTTTTTTTTTTTGTTGGTGGCGCACTCATAGAAAACCATCAGATTACGCATTTTACAGGTCTCTAGTTAAATTAACAAGCTCCTGTTTCTCATATAAACTTGCAGGAAAGTCAGACACTAACACAATTACAATTCAATTTGATAAAATTGTAGTTCATAAATACAAAGATTTTCAAGCTTTTGACGTAACCACAGTCTTAATTTTACCCAATTTCATGCCTTTTTAACATTTTTTCTTGTAAATTTGGATTTTACCACATGACTTTTTGATTTAACGTTTCTTAGATTTGTTTTTACAATTTTTTATATAGTGAACTAAGCCACAAAACCATGTTAATGTATAATGTTCTTAAATTGTCTGCATCTTATTTATGTAAATATAAGTGTGTGAAATGAAACATCGTATACTCTAAAATAGTGTTGATTTGACAATATATCTTTTCAATATCCTATTCAGTTATAAAATTGACTGTTGTTTGAATTTTCAAAATTAATGATTCGTTTTATTTAATCCATGTTAAAAATATAATCATGTTGAATCATCGTGATTCTCTTAAAACTGTTACCGCGCTCCTGGTTTAATATGACAATGTGTCAAGTATATAACACATCAGGTGTGCATTGTTAAAATAACATCTAGCCATGTAAATTCATCCCTATTCTCACGGAAACTATTCAGATTTTCGAGTTGAATTGACAGGATTATTTTTTTTAGATATTGTTAAGCCTACAAGATTAGTGTTAGTTTAACACTAAACTTATGTTTATTCAACATGACTTAAGTTATGGTATGGTTTTGAATATTTAACATGATCACCCGTGTTGAAGAATTACAACCTGATAATTGGTTAATTTCTAGTTAATTTCACCTGATACTTTTCCTATGTGTAGTATTTCAATTAACTTTCAAAATATATTAGTTCTCTACTCACTGTTATGCCAAGGGTTATTCCATAAAGCTCTTCGTGTAATTTTAATGTTTCAGATGCCAAATTGGCTTGGGCATGTTTTTTTGTTATTTTATTTTTCTTTTGATTGATCCAATAATTTTCATAAAATGGTTATCATTTTTTATCAAAATTGTTTTTGAAGAAGAGAATTTAGAATTGACAAAAATGTGTATTTCTTTTGTAATGTAGTGTTTTTTAAAATAAAAATTAAAAGAATTTTTATTTTGTTTTTATATTCACACCGATTACCGAATCTGGCGGCGGAAGTCAGACTCACTTTTGCTTTGTTCTTGACTACAGAAACTATGAACTCAAGGACCATTCGTTCAGCACACAAATTTTCTTCAACCATATTCTATACAAGTGTGTTGTTGATCAAAAACGATAAATAAAATTGGTACGCAAGCATGATAAGTAAACTTCGTTCAAGAACGTTTATTTTTTGTAAACATTATAAACATTGATCTACGGCAACTCTAGCTACGTATATATTTTGACGTTTGGTCCGAATTAGTGCGCAAAACGTTCCTAATATTTGACAGTTTTCCATCTCTCTGCGAGAACGTTTCATCCCCACTCCTTACAATTTGACATTTAGCCAGATTAAGTGTGAAAAATTTTGGGAACAGTCCTATTAATACCGCTCGTTTTGACTTTTCAATTATTGGGAACACCAAAAATTAAGGCCATTTTAGAAAAATTAATCGTGAAACTATAGTTCCATTAAGTAGAATTAAGCGCAAAAGTAATCACTTTATCGGAAAATGATTTAATTTTTACAAATGGTGGCAAATGTCAATTCTATTTTGACATTTGTGAAGTAAACAGATACAAAAAAATAAAACTAAGACAAAAGCAGAACCAAAATTACAGATAAAAAGAACATCAGATATCACAAATTTGGCACAACCCTGTATGTGAATTTAAGACCCTTTTTAAAACAATATTTTGATGGTCTTAACAAAAATGCCCTTATTGCCATCTAATATTTAATTTTTCCTTTTTTTTTTTTCTTTGCTTTTTTAACCTTCTCTCTCTGATTTAAATAATTTGTTTGATCTTTTTTCTTTTCAAATTTTTAAGTTAATTTTCTTTCCGTTGCCATTAAAATATAACCCCAAGCTTTAATAAACGTTTCTATCAACTTAAAGCAAGCTACAAACCTATTCACTATGTTCTCCCATTAATCTCTCGACGTTATCCTTTTACAAGCAAATTGTCAAATCAAATTCCAATTATAATTAGTTTCATTCGGATGCTGCCGTCAAAATCTCTTCGCATTTTCTGCCGCGGCATTGTCTTGGACTTTTCTCTCCTATTTCAAAGATTTTCTTCTATCATAGAGTTCTGTCTTGTGCAAGCTGTAAGCCGCAAAAAAAATACAAAATAAAAATCTTTTTTTTTCTCCTTGAAAGTTGCTAAGAAGAACACACGGATGGTTGGCTTCAAGACTGAACAGTGTACAATGCAGAAATCCTTTTAGCTATTCTGCGGGTGGGAAATGAATGGAAAGCGATTCGAACACTCTCACAGCACTCACAAAGACATGAGAGTATAGTTTACTTACTAAAAAGTTGAAAGCAGACGAGACGAAGCGCCAAGGAATGCAGTGGTAGAGTCCTTAAATTTAATTAAGTGAATGCATGGAATCCTTTGCATTATTCATCCTTTTCCACGGTATATCAGAATAACAAAGCGAACGATTGAAGGCAGCAATACCTTGAAGATTCACTAGCAGAATATAACACAATTGGGCTATATGTAATGATAGCGTGCTCTCGCTCTTATTATTTTGATTGTGTGTATATTTCTTTTGTGTACAATTTTGTTTTGAATTGAGTACCTAAGAATAAAGACGACTATATATTTTTTGTAAAGATTTATATGAAGTTAAAAGGCTGTAGGGAGAATTTGTTTTTTGTTGGATGAAGCTTTAGCCAGGTAAATTATCATAAAAGGTAGGTAATATTGAAGAGCTGAGTAACAGAAGCAAGTGCGTCTATTTCGTTTGGAAAAGGAACAATATAGAAAGAATGATTCTTTTGGCGTTGCAAAGCTTAATATTTGTATTAACTGAGACTCATGGTTTCAATTTATTTTTTGTTAAATCTTGAATTGAAATATTAATGATGACAATAGTGAAAATTAATTGAATTAATAATCCTATACTTGCGTTTAAAAGAGAAATGTTTGATAGACAGAGACTTTACAACATACCTACAACATGTGGAATGTCCGGACCATAAGGAGACCACTCGTGTAGCCAAACATTTGTTGGAGAACCCGGATAGGCTGAAAACTGATGTAACAGACGTCTGATCAGCATTAAAAAGAAAAAAAAATCAATTTCCAAAACTTTATAATTAATTGTATTTATTTTCTTTAATGGATCAAGCCAAAGTATTGATAGCGACAAGTGAACTGTATTTGATGTTGACTCGATGATGGTTGCTTGCAGAAAGAGAACGAATATTAGATTGCACCATCGAACATTACATTTCACCATCGTAGGATGGTCAATCTTACAATCTTATGGAATAGCGGCTCATAGGATTAACAGATTAGCAAAGATGAAAAAAAAAAACAAACTAAAAAATAAATCTTATAATAAAGGGTTTTCCAATAAGAGGTGTTATTTTGAATAGCCCGCTATTTCGGTAGCTGTCACTTTTGAAGCTGCTATTTTTTGACATTTGACAAGTAGAAACTACGGCATTAATAAAAATGGAACGATACACGCTTCAACAACGCATTGAAATTATTAAAATTCACTATAAAAATGGTGAAAATTTGGCAGAGACGGTTCGTAAAACTAAAACATTTTTGGGTCGTCGTGAAGCACCTTGTCGGACCGCAATACAGAAATTGGTGGACAAATTCGAGCTAGTGATGTGAAGAATAAAACCCGTGCACGTCGCTCAAGAACAACTGAGAATATTGCTGTTGTAGCCCAAAGTGTTGAAGAAAACCCAGGTGTGTCCATTCCTCGTCGTTCTTTGGAATTAGGCATTCCACAAACGTCATTACACCGTATTTTGCATAAAGACTTGGGTCTTAAGGCTTATAAAGTTCATTTAACACAAGAACTCAAGCCGGCTGATCATCAACAACGTCGTGTCTTTGCTGATTGGGTCCTTGAAATGCATGAAAATGATCCGGAATTTCATCGAAAAATCATCTTGACTGATGAGGCCCATTTCCACCTCGGAGGCTACGTCAACAAGCAAAACTGTCGCATCTGGGGCTCGGAAAACGAAAGAGTTATTGTTGAAAAGCCTCTCCATCCTCAACGCGTGACTGTTTGGTGCGGTTTATGGTCCGGCGGGGTCATTGGACCTTACTTTTTCGAAAATGAGGCTGGAGCAACAGTTACGGTCAATGGATTGCGCTATCGAGAGATGATTAATGATTTTTTTATGGCCGGCATTGGATGGTATTGATCTGGACAACGTTTACTTTCAACAAGACGGCGCTACGTGCCACACAAGCAATGAAACCATCGATCTTTTACGGGAAAAGTTTCCGGACCGTGTTATCTCTCGAAGAGGTGATCACAATTGGCCACCGAGATCTTGTGATTTAACACCTTGCGACTTCTTCCTTTGAGGCCTCGTGAAAGATAAGGTCTACGCCAACAGCCCAGCGTCGATTCAAGACCTCAAAGATGGAATTCGTGAGGCTATCGAGGACATAGGGCAGCCACTTTGCGATTTGGTTATGGAAAATTTCATGAAAAGGATATGGTCCTGATGTTGTGTTCCATTATTAACGGCATACCTTCTTCTTTATAATGAAATAAACATCCGATCATTTATCTCAAAAAATGCCATTTTTCTTTGAATATCAAAATAACACCTCTTATTGGAAAACCCTTAACATAGGGTATTATTCGACTATGTTTGGCAATTTTTCAACAATATTTAAATTGAAATGAAAATTGATAAAATGTTTAAACAATTAATTAATTAAGCAATTTTTATTGAAAAGTAATAATTTATGATGAAAAAATAAATTAACGTGGCATTCCTGAACAGACGTCTAATAAGTCCGATGAGGAGAAGAGAGTATTCAGGAAAGACATGCCTATGAGAAAAGACTCTTGCATGTCTTATCTCGATGTTGTTAAAATCGAAAAATTTCAGTATCGTATCTTTTATTGTGCGAGTTGAATCTGTTTCTTTTTTTTTTAAATAAAAAAATCTTCACGTACTTAAATATCCAATCGTAAGTTTTACTTTGACACAGGGACCACAATGGATGCAATGAGATCCGAGTGCGATGTTACGGCTTGCCGTATAATCACCCCTTCTAACCTACCTAACCTACTATGACACAATTTATATTGGGGTCCTTGATTTTTCCTTCACAGGTACGAGATTTCTCTCGAACACCCTAGTTAAAGCTTGCTCTAAGCTCTCTACAGCAAAGAATCTGAAGTGTTTAATACTTCTAAAGGGTGGTTAAAATTTAAGGACCGATGTTGAATGTGAACCACACCTAAACGTCAAGTTTTATTTTCTGCATTTCATTTGACATTTCTCAATTTCAGACTAACTCAATTTGAACCATGGAAAGATACCCAATCGAGCAACGAGTTAAAGTTATTCAGGCTTCTTATGAAAATGGGCAGCAGTGGATGATCAATTTTTGAAGAAAATCATCTTAAGTGATGAGGCACATTTTCACCTCAGTGGATTCGTCAATAAGCAGAATTACCGCATTTGGGCGAATGATAATCCAAGAGTGATTGTCGAAAAACCAATTCACCCACAAAAGGTGACTGTTTGGTGCGGTTTATGGGCTGGCGGCATCATCGGGCCGTATTTTTTTCCAAAATGAGGCCGGTCAGGCAGTTACTGTGAATGGTGTTCGCTATCGTGTGATGATAATGAACTTTTTATGGCCCGAATTGGAAGATATGGATGTGGACGTTATGTGGTTTCAACAGGACGGAGCCACTTGCCACACAGCTCTAACGAAACAATCAGCCTTATTTTGAAATTCACTTTCATGCGAAAGTAAGTCGAATTCGAATAGTTTGTATTTTGAGTTTCGAACGAATCGAAAGTTCACTTTATCAAACGAAAGTTCATTTTTGTTGAAAACTAAGCAAATTTTGACTTTCGAATCATTCGAAACAAATGTCATTTATTTGACGTTAAAAAATTTCTGGCGAATAGATTAAAAAAACATGTGAGCTCAAATATTTTTGTTGAAAAATAAAGAAAATAAAATACTGTTATGAATTATTTGTTGACATTTTAATTAAAGGTCGCATTCCAATTGGACTAAACGGGAGCAGAAAGAAGTTCTCATCAATTTGATGGAAGAAAATCCGGAGATTGCCAAGGGATTTTCAATCTTGAATGGATTTGATGCATCCATTATCCTTCTCCTCCATATCTGCTCTTCGCCGCCGTCTTCACTTCTTATAAATAAAATAATTGCCATCTGTTTTTCTTGAAAATTAAACAATAAACTCTTGCTCATGAACTAGCAAATAACAATGAGGTACAAGCATTTACAAATAACAAAAAAATACCGGCGAGGGATTTTACTTTTTTTGTTTTGTTGAAAATTGAAAAGTGTGACCAGGTGTGTATAAAGTAAAGAGAGACTTTGAAGTTACATGTTTTTTTTGTTAGTCAATTTTAAACACAATTAAATTGACATGAAAGCTAAAAAAAAATCTAGTATTTAACTATTCAAAAGTTTTAAATTTATTTTGTTACTTTTTCATGTCAATAAACTTACCATACTATTTTCTAAATGCTCCCAAATTTTAAAATTCCAGTTTTTATTGATGTTTTTTAAATAGTAAACTTTACCGGGCCTTCAACATTACTTATCTTTACTTTATTTTTCTTAATTGAGAACGCATTATTTTGACCATCATTTTTATAAAAACAAAAATTCTTCGAAAAAAACAGCTTGGTCACACTAAATTAAATAGAAATGTCAGTAAATGTCAAAGCGCTGATGTTCATTTTAGGCATTCATTCGATAATGAATATTATTCGTTCGATTCTCAAAATATGCAAAGTTCATTCGAATGAATAGATCTATTCTATCGAAATAGCTATTCATTCGAATCTCAAAATAAGGCTGAATGGCTCTTTTGCGCTACAAATTCAAGATCATGTGATTTGACACCATTGGAATTTTTTCTTTGGGGTTATTTGAAAGAAAAGGTGCACGTCGATAAGCCAGCAACAATTCAAGAGCTAAAGGATGAGATAATTCGGCACATTAACGGCATAGAACCTCAATTATGCCTCAGCGTCATCGAAAATTTGGACCATCAGATGGAGGTGTACCGCCGAGGTAGCGGCGGCCATTTTGCTGATATTTTATTCCATACATAATTGAACCATACCAATATTATCATAATAAAAAGAAATGACAATAATTTCCTAAATAATTTGTGTTTTATTCAAAATCAACATCGGCCCTTAAAATTTAACTAAAATTTAAAATAGAATAGATGAAAGTCGTACAGACGTTTTGTCAATTGAAGATTTCCCACGCCTGTTTTTTTTTAAGGAAGTGACTCTAGACATGCCAATCATAACAGTTTTGATTTATAAAAGTACTGTTTATGCGGCCCTGCAGAGCCAGGGCTTTCCGCCGGTGAATATACTTCAGGCACCCAGAGATTTTCTTCAAGTTGCGCGGCACGCCCACTTTTAATGGCGAAAAACTGTTATAACTGTTATAAATTGGCATTTATCTAACCTCGTATGTTTTTTAAGGCATCCAATTTAAAGAAGATCGTATACCTATGCGCTATTAAGGAGAGTGATACCTCTCCCATCAATGTCCCATTTTACATCAGTATTCAGTCCTAAATAAAACAAACAAAAACAAAGTCCTATATTATAAAGTTGCCCATAAGCCACAAGAGACATGAAGTTAGGGGAACAACTTAAAAATCCACCATTCAACATTTTTCTCTTTTACTCGCTATAGGTACCTCAGAGGATGAAAAATGTTCTGTTTTTGATTCTAATTAAAACCTTCAAGGACCAAGGACTTTTGAAAAATAAAAACTCAATAAATTCACTTCACAACAAGCACAAGCAGTATCCAAATGTACATACATGTGTGTGTATGTATTTTGTCAGATCCCATTATTGTTCCACACAGAAATACTCAATGAAATGTAAAGTAAAATACATGTCCAAACTTTCAACGACAAACTTCTAAACTGAATGATGATTTCCATTAAAACTTCTAAAAATGATTCAATGGGAATACATGCATACATACATGTACATTTATAAATTTGTTTTTTTTTTTTTTTTTTATTCTATTTCAGTTTACGAGAAAAGATTTATGTCGCCTCCTTTACATACGTCACAGCAAAAGTATGTAATACCTACCTGCCAACATATTTATTTCTTTTTTTTTTAATTTGAATTTATTTCAAAAACAACTAGGTACAAACTAAATCCGCTCAGAAATATTATGTTACTCTAAAGTGAACCCTTTAGTAAAGTATGGCCAAAAAAAAAAAATAAATTAAACTAAACCGAAAATCCCACAAGCCCACAAAATGACAATAAAACAAATAGGTAGTAAAAAACAAGTCAGAAAAGAGTAGTTCAACATTTTGAATTCATTCATTGAAAACTTCAAAGGACATTTGTAAGTTTTTTTGTTGTTTTTTTTTCATTATTCTTTTTGCCTTTTTTTTTCTTTAAATCTTGTGGCACATTTTTATTTGGTATCCTCAATTTGTATCCTTATTGTGTGGCTTTTTTCACCATCAGTTGTTTTTAGAAACTTTCCCTTTCATCATATGGCAATTAAATTGAAGATAAAGGGCCGTAGATGAAATTTCCCCCCTAAAAAGGTTTAATAAACTTAACACTTGGGTAACGCATACTCAAAGGAAAAACTTTTATCAGAGTAAAAATTAAGTTGAAAATTAGAGAATTAAATTTATAGGGTTTATTTTTATACATTTATACGATTTTTTTTTTTTTATATATTCCTGCAGTAGCCCGTGGCGTTAGAGTTAGTGCGTAGGACTGTCACGTTAAAGAATATTGAGGATTGAATCCCAAAATGTATGGTATGTCAAATCCTCCAAAAGTATATCCTAAAAAGTGCTTCTCATCTACGTCATTCGGATTTGGCTGTAAATTCCGCCGCAGCTGATATCCGTTTCATTGCAAACAGCTTAACATTCATAGACCTCATTCATAGATGGCAACTAAACCATCATCACTATGCACATAACCATCGTATGTATCGGTCCCGAAAATCGGACCGAGAATCACAAAAACCCTTCAACCACCACCAGCTGCTTCTCGAACCAGAAACAATTACGATCTTCATCGTCACAATCACATTACCGGACCAAGCGGACGCAGTCAACGAGCGAAAATACGAACTGCTTGATGTACCTGCAGAGCCAATCGTTCATGAGCATGAACAAAGAACGATACGTAAGAGCCACTCAGCACATCGTTCGAATTTTGGTCCCGAAACCTTTGCACCGAGAGCTATAATAAAATGAATAGGAGCGACATCAAAATCACATACCGAGCAGTAACTAGCAGTGGTGCCAGAAAAACATTTCTTATCAACCCCACAGCTCCATTTTGGAGCAACAACAAAAACATGACCAACTCTCATCCAAGGGAAGAATATACACACAAACACGCACACGTTCCTATGTTCAAAACAGTAGAATAGCAGTTATTTACTCCAAGGACTTACAAAAGTCTCGTCCCGTTGCCAACCTTGCCGGATAGGTTTTATCAGCGCCAGCTCAAAAGAAAGTGAAAATTTAATTTGTACAAACCCCTTCCGAAGAATTTATCTAATAACGGGTTCCACAATTTATAGTAATTAGTGTAAACTTGATAACTCACAAACTTTACCAACAAAAAAAAACACTTCTTTTTAATTTCATTCTGTAAAGCCCTAGCCCCTTTTGTTGCGTGCCTGAACAACAACGAGAGGGCTAACAAAATCTAAATATACTACGATGACAAAAGCAAAACAAAAAAAAAAAGTCTCGATGACAGACACGGAAACATCTGTCGCATAGATATGCCATGGATGACAAAATAAATGCACGTATATCCTGCCTGAGTGGATATCACTTTTTGAATGTGCAATGTTAGACTTTTGTTGGCTGAACTCCAACAATAAACTTTAGGCTTTTGTATGAGTTGATGGGTGTTTGAAAATAGCAAAAATTATATAATAGATTTTAAATTTTTTGTTGTGATGTTGAGTTTTTTTAATATGATATATGAACTTACATTATGTTATAGGTATTTGAAATTGAAAAGCTTCTTTTTAATTGAATCAAACTACGATTTAAAATTCTAACAGGCTGGATTTTGGGTTGATGTACTAGATTGTAAATTGAATAATAAATACTAAATACTAAATGGTCCGCCATCTAACGTTTTTTTTTTCAACTAGTGCTTATTTAGTGAATGGTAACACTTAGCTCATGTCTGATTTGACAGATAATTAGTTTTATCCTTCCGCTGAACGAATATGGTTGTGTATACGCTTCGCTAAGTAGGCCTGCGATCGACATAGAGAAGATGCCGATTTTGCCAAAAAAATCATCTTTTCAGATGAAGCTCATTTTGATCTTGGTGGGTAGTAAACAAGCAAAATTGTCGCATTTGGGGCACAGAAAACGCGCACGCATACATTGAAAAGCTGATACACCCAAAACGAGTCACTTTTTGGTGCGGATTTTGGTCCAGAGGCATAATTGGGCCATTTTTCGAAAATGAGCAAGGAGTGGCCGTTACAGTCAATGGTGATCGTTATCAGGCCATGTTGAACGAATTTTTGTTCACAAAAATTGAAGAAGAGGATATTGGCAACATTTGGTTTCAACAGGACGGCGCTACGTGCCACACAGCCGAAGCTACACTCGATGTTTTGCGCCATTTTCAAAAAAAAAAAAAGTTATTTGGCGGACCCTTTATTATTGTATCTCAATGTCTAAAGCATACCATACAAGAAAAAAAAATTCGTTATTATGGAAGTTCATAAATGGTCAAGAATAAACAATCCTACAAATGAGGTGCCAAAATCTCGAAGCCAAAAGAAAAACATGTGAATAATTCGACTATAGTGTGGCCGACAAGTAGTCATGTAATTTTAAATATTTATAACACAAAATATATGATAAGTGAAACGAAAGATTTATTTATACTAGGGTTTCCAGAACATCTCTTTTAAAGAGAAAATGTTCTCTTTTTTTACATCGATCTTTCTTATTCTTTCTTTGTTCATCAAATTCTTTTTTCACTCTCTTTTATTTATGAACTCTTGTTTGTCTCTTTTTTCTTTTCCTAAATTTTGGTGCAAGAAAAAAAAAATAATCTGCCTCACTTCTCATTACTATTTTTTTAAATTGTTCCCTAAAATAAAACATTAACACACTGAAATATGAACCTATTCGGGATCCATCACCGAACCCTGGTGCGAACAGATAACATGCATCCCTTCAAGCAAATTCACTGACCCAGCTTTGGTTTGATGACGAAAGTAAATTCGGGTCTTCCATTTCATTCGAAAATTAAAATTTTTGTTCTGCATTTCGGTTCAATCCGTTTTCTGAACATATTCAATTCACTTTGTTAACGCTTTGTGAATTATTGTGGAATTGACACAGTTGCAGTTATTTCCATGATTGGTTGGTTCGATTTCCCTTAAAACATGTAAGAACGCGGCCGTTTTCTAAAACGTCATCTGCTTAAAAAATGCGTTTGCAGAATGTTCTCAAACGCAAACTGCAAGAGTCTTCTGTTCGAAAACGCAAATACAAATTCTACTGCATTATAGCATTGTGTTCGATAATGCAGTTTGCTAAAGTCACATGTTCAAAAACATCATCTGCGTTGCAGCCGTGCAGTAAAAAAAAATGGAGGTGACAGACATGGTGGTTCCAGAGATTGTTAGCTATTTAACATTTTTGGATGTCAGTCAGGGAGTCAATTAAACGATAAACATGTTGCGGCTAAAAATGACGAGCAAAAGTGAATCTAAGATTTCTGATGCAATTGGCTTCTGTTCGAAAAAGTCAACTCCGCTTGCAAAAAAATCATTTGACGTTCATCAAAAACATGTGTGCGTCCATAAATGACGATCAATTGCCGGTCAAATTGACTTTGATTTGACGTTTGAAACTACCTTTAAAGCCGCGTCCAGATCAATAAAAATTTGAGTTGTGCGCCGTGTTCGGCGCAAATAATTGTGTAGAAGCAAAAAAATACGTCAATGTGGACGTCCGGGCGCACACAAATTTGTGTGTCAAATTCAACGCACGCTATCCGATTCCGATGGATTTTCGGCGCACACGAAAATATTTGCGACGCAAAGGTGTTTTGATGTGGACAAATTGATTCATCAGTTTATTAAAATTATTTTCCGCTCAAACTGAGCGCTGTCGCGTGGCATTTTTAAGCTAAAATTAATTCCGAAATAAGTTGAAATTTTCGCGGAAATATTTGCGGCGAATAGAAAATTCAAGGCGCACGGCGCACAACGTAAATTTTTATTGATCTGGACGCGGCTTAAAACTTTTAACATCAGTACAATACTTCATAGTAAGGTACTCATGCTATGTCAGGCAAATCTAATATGTAAGATTTCCCTCGCAAAATTGTTCGTCTAATTTTTTTCTCTATAAAGTTCCGCCTGCTTTTTTCCCTTAAAAGTGCGAATAATATTGAATTTCATTTTCAATTTCATCCAAAGTGTAATTTCACTTCATAAAACAATTAAAAATGGATGCACCTTCAGTTTTGACAATTCGAACTACTTGTGAAATTTTCGAAAAATTTTCGAAATTAAAAATCGACTTCAATTCGATTTAGTCCAAAATACAGAACATGGGTGTTAATATTTTGTGATTACTTTATTTAGACTTAATTGTGTCTCGAAAGGGATGACAGAAAAGTTTGACAAGTTAAAGAGGGAGACAATTCATGAAGTTGACAGCTGTTATTTAAGGTAAAGACAAAATATTTTTAAAATATCAACAATATAAATGTGGGCTCTTTTAAAAGTCACTAACAACACATTTCAATCAGTATTTCATTATGTATTTTGCTGTATACAAACATTTTTTTTTTTATGCATCCAATGACTACTAAGTATTGACACATAGTTCACATTCACATTGGATTTTTGTCAAAAATTCATGTAAGTTGAACTGAACTATATAAAAATTGCGTAATTACAATGTCCTCACTAGTCAACTGATGAGTCCAAGTGATATCGCCGGGACGAAACGCCATTTTGTATGGACTAACGGCCGTTAAAACTTAATTTGAATCACTAAGTATTTAACTGTCAAAATTAATTTCTAACAAAATGGCGTCCAATAAATAAAGTAGTTAACCATGGAATACTAAGTATTTAACTGTCAAAATTAATTTCTAGCAAAATGGCGTCCAATAAACAAAGTAGTAAACCATAGAATACAGGGATAAATTTAAAGTGCCGTATTTTCTAAAAAAAATTACTCTTTTTCCAACACTTCGATACAATTTTATAACCTTTTACGAATTTGATCCCTTGCTGCGACACAAATGTGCGATAGCCTGTAAAAACAAAGACATTTGTCCCAGTTCTCTTCCCTCCAAAGTCAGACCACGCATCCTTCTACGTAACAACGGAAGACTTTCCCAGACAGACACTCTTTTAAATGCTTGTTGTGCCATCAGGACAACCTCTCGAGACACCGCACAACCCGGTAGAAAAAGGATAATAGAGAGTACTTACGCATCATGGAAACATTAAACTAGCTTCAAGGAATTGCCATACAGAAACACTTCAAGTCAGACAGACAAAACTATCCGCACAAGTAGAAGGTTTGGTTTATTTTCTTCTTCTTTTCTTTATGGGCAGGTGTGTAGAGGTATCACCTTCCGAACGTTTCTGTTTTCCATAACATCATGTACCTACATTATGTACCAATGCATCTTCCGCAAAATGATATATTTCCTGTCGTGTATCCTTTTCCAAATACGAATGTCCTCTCATTCTTAGTCATCTTGTGCCTCATCCATCTTTGTTGTTATTCATCACGCATACACGCACGTACACAGACACAGTATAACATACCATATCCTTCTTCATCTTTAGCTTCTCAGAGCTCAAGTGAAATGCTTATTCTGTTTTTAACGCCCATAAGACCACTTTCTCAAAGGATTATGAATTTAATTTCATTTTACTCGAGAAATCTAACTTAATTTTCAGTCCATAATGACGTTAGGCTGAATGAATAAGTGATGTTAAGATGCCTTAAACTTGCCTCTGTGGCTATATATGTATGTGAGTTGATGGTGAAATTTAAGGTGTTCCTTTTTGGCCAGGACGTTGAGTTGAGCACTTGTGCGTGTGATGGTAGGATTATTAATTTTCATAATGAGTGCAAGAAGATAAAGTACCAACGATACTTCTTGAGGAAAATGCATCGACTATACGGTACATAGTGTGTATAGTTTAGGTACATACATTATATACTATAACGAACAGTCTACTTCCTTGTGCATAAGGACGAAAAATAATCCTCGTTAATATACAACTGGGGCATACGCTTCCAAGGGATTTCCGCAAAGAAGAATGCGGAAGAACAAGTACCTTACCTATACACACCTACCTATAAGACCCAAAAGTACAAAAAGTTGAAGAGCAAAAGACTAACTAACCATTTTAAGTACTTCGTGGTTTGTAAAGAAGCACAAGAACAAGAAATATTTGAAGTCTAAGTTTACCCTTAGTTGCAGCTATTATTCAACAAAGAAATTTGCGGCTACAGTGCCATTGATGTGGCAGGAGTGGTAAAGTGGCAATACGAGAGTATATATAGGTATAGGTAGTATATAACTGCCAAAACACTGCTGAGAAATGAGCTTGAAATAAACTTTGAACTCACTTACTGTGTGAGAAACTTCATCATTATGTGCATTAACGTGCAGTTTATCACGCTTTTGGTTTTTTTTTTTTTAATTTTCTGAGGTTTTAAAGTTTTTTTTAAAATATGATATTGAAATTTAAAAAAAAAAACATATGTGTGTACTGACGTACGCGCGCTAGAAGTAAAACTTTTTTTTCTCTCAAACAAAGCCTCTCGCCTCTGTCATATTCTTACTTATAAACGTACAAACATTTTGTATAAACCAACATAACAATTAATTGTTGATTTAAGATTTTAATGGATTCTTTACAAATTGGTTAGATAATCAAACTAAAGTTAACGATTTTCGCTTAGCCATTACACCCCGACTCCACAGGGCATTCAGATGCCCAACATCACAACCACAATCAAATCAGCGAATTCTTACCGCTGGGCAAATTATGTCATGTCGTTTCACATACAAGCGAAACATACAGAAATTCCTTTCCCCACTACTTCTACCTTTTTCCTTCAACAATTACCACCACATTCAGCCAGAAAAAAACTCACACAAATGAAACGTCAAATCTCATGCCCAAGCTTTGAACAGCGGTCATTACGTGTTGAAAAAGTAGTTTTCGTCGATATGTTGCTGCACGGACATGGATTTTTGTGCCTCCATTGGATTTTTTCTAGACATGTTCATAATCCGAGCATCGTTCATGCCCAGTGGAGGTGGCATGTAAAGGCCAGCTGTACAAACGTCGATGTCGGCCAATCTATTATCCGTGGTTCAGCAATTTTAGTCCACCGATTCCGCCGAGTCAACTGAGGTTCTCATTTCATTCAAATTTTTATCAGTGGCTTAGCAATTTCAACAAACCGATTTCACCTCACCGATTCACCTCAGTAAAATCTCCGAAATTGGGACGAGATTTAAGAAAGGAAACGAGACGAGAGCGTGACATTATTCACTGTAAGCATTTTGGAATTATAAAACCATTTCCCAATTCAATGGCAAGAGACTTTTGACGAGATTTAACAAAATAATAATGTTAGCTGCATTTTATTATCCTTCAAATCTGATCCGGATAAGATCATGATAATAAAACAAATCTCACGGTGAAAAAAATGTTATATAGCTCTTTTTGTTCTTTTGTGTATTTATTTGTAGGTGTTCGTTGTCTTCGTTTTTACTCAAAAAGCCATCTACCCGTCAGCGTTAAAACTAATTTTTGCAAGGAAGTACTAAAGGTGTGTGTTCAAAAATGGATTTGCAAATCCAAAAGCAACGCTGGACCTTGAATTGTTTTTGTAATAAATGTATTTTCGTGTGCAAATCCAATCCGGATCAGATCTGAGGGAAATTAAAATACCTACGGCTATTAAAGCTTACTGATTTACAATTTCTTAATCAATTAATTTTACGTAACGTGACGACGTGAAATGCTTTATTATGCATATCCTCGTCATAGTTTGAAACTAATTTAACAAGAACGACGAGATCTCGTCACACTCATGTCTCGTTTTCTTATCGCATCCATTGTGTTCGAGGACTAATTCCAAATGCATATGGCAATGCTGTTTTAGATTTGTCAGCGGGTTAAGGATTCCTCGTAAATGGCAATGCTCGTCTACGTTTGTCAACATTCAACAAGATAGTTTTGTTTACTTTGTGTTTTTCTTATTTTAGGTAAATTTATTTGTTCATTTTAAGTAGTTAGTTTATAAGTTAATTTGGAAAAAAGTGATTTGTGTTATCTAGCATTAAGTGTTTAATAATTTAAATTAAAAATATGGTCGAAAAATATATTTGTTGTTTTTTTTTTTAAATAATGAAAATCGTTTTCTGTTCTGGTGGCTGTTCTTCGCTGTGTTTAATTAAAAAAAAAAAACAATTTTTTTTGCCAAAAAAACATTCTTTTTCGGTATAAAAAGATGTTTTTTTTTAAATAATTATTGGTGGGTAAAAGTTTTTATATAGAGCTATGGCAAAATCTGTCGCGAAAAATTCTGTCGGTTTTTGACAGATAAAAAGTGTCGGTTTGACATGTCACTGACAGCTCCATATGAAAATTTTTACCCCCAACGCCGGAAAAGAAGTTTAACTTCAAAAATAAATGTGAGATCGCATATCGATTACATAAAAAAATCGTATGGAAGGGGAAGACTATTTACCCCACTATAGGAAGGAGGCTAAATTAACTAAAAAAAAAATTATTTAAACTTATTTCAAAATTTATTAAATTTAATATTTTCAAAGAAATTATAAAGTGTGTGTAATATTATGTCTTGCGACTATAATATTTAAACAATGTATGTAGTAACGCAAAACGCCAAATTTAAACTAAATTCGGACAAAGCTCAATTGTTTAAATGGAACCTGAATTGTACGGCACGGTATTGTGGTCTGAGAAATAAGGTGTTTATTATCTCATGAAATCCCACAGGTGGCATCTAGTTTAAACTAGGGGATTTAGAAAAGAGTGCTGCCTAGAGTGGGATTCGAAATATCAGTTTTTTGCGTTTTAATGTACAATTTGCAAATCACAATTTTCACGTTTGCTCCAAACTTACCAATCCCTTACCGACACCAAAAAAGTTAATATGCTTCATTACGTCGTGTCACTCAGAAGCTTGTTTTGGTGGCAAATAGCGATTAAAGGGATGAAAATGTGGCTTTTCCTACATGACCACTCTACATATTTTAGTTCGCTTAGCTGAAAATCACTTTTGAATAGGTAAAACAATCATTCACTCGTAATCGTAGTGTTCAGGTACCTATTCGAGTCATTAACGAAATATTTCGTCCTCCTTTTCGTTTTGCAGTACGATGTTCGTTGAGCGAAATTGATAATTGTAACAGATTATTTGGAGAGGTCTCCGCTCTTTTTTCGTACTCAATTAATTACCCGTACCATTAATTGTGTGCGGAAATGTGACATTTGAGATTTGTTTGCGTTTGTATTTGGATTTCTGTGACTTTTTTGCGTTTGTGTTGGTTTTTTTTTTTTGTTGCAATTGGTGGCGCTTTCAGTTGCTCTTTTTTCGCTGTGGTTTCCGTAAGCATTTGCTGTCGTTTTGGAGACCACCGAAAAATTTCGATTCGCATCGGCAGCGTAAGCGTACTAGGCTTCAGGATAAAAAGATAACAACGGCTAGCAGATCAATCCTTTAAGAATTTCAAATGCAAAGCTGCGCTAAATATTTCATAAATGTTTTTCCTTGTTTTATGTATAGGGTTTGCAATTGCCGTGGGTAGATTTTGGTCGCCTGTGACAGCCATGTTGTTTTGGTGACATTTGTTGTTTATTATTCTGTTAGTGATCCCAAATCACCATTGGAAGTTACACGATTGAACAGCACGTCTAAATGATAAAACTTAAATATCAAAATCTTTTGGGACAACTATACGTGCGTTACGCCCATTTTACGGTTAACATGGTTGTCCTTCCAAGTCCAATATTTAAGGTTTGGTGACCAAATTTGAGTAGACCAATTCAGTGAACATTCAGCCAACGCCTTTGTTTCAACGAAACGCAAGATCTACCGAAAACATCATCGCTGTCTGTAAAAGTCAGTAGAATAAATCTGAAGAGTGTAGGTTTACATAATGTTTATTAAATAAAATTGAATTAAAAAGATTTTTTTTCAGTGTACATAAATTTGCATAACTTCTGTAAATGTAAAATGGTCTAAAGTCTAATATATTCGATTTAAAACAGACATATACATTTACTTTCTTTTACTTTTTGTTCTTATTTAAAAAAATAACACCAAAGATGTTCACCACCAAATACCACAGTTGCCAAAGTCAAACCAACCCCTAATAACTTCCAAACAAACACGAAGTGCACCAACGTTAGCGGTTTAAGTAGTTCTCTTGTATTAGCACTACGATCCACATACTTTCGAAATCCAGCTGCCTTCAATTGTACCACCATATCCGATTTCCATCTTTTCATCAAGCCTGTTTCCATTATTTGCAAAATAAAATGATCCAAAATTTCCTTAATTGGCGAATGACGTGGCAGCATAAAAACTAGAAAATACTCAGGAAATACAGCTTCGGAAGCAATGCGGAATCTAGGCTTTCCAAATGTTGAATGAAAGTCAAGGAAAAGTTCAGCTTCGTCAATATTCAAGATATAGGCAATACTTTTGTTTTTCATAGGCAGAAGATGGGCAAAGAGAGTGTCATAATCAACTGGTAGTAAGATGTTCTTTAAACTTGCACTATAGAGAACTTTATCTTTCAGCCAGTTCCATTTCGACTGTGAAATCATCACTTTTATATTGTTGTCCACCAAATCTTGAATGGAATCGTATTGCTTGATTGGAATGTAGGCCGTTAAATACGAAGTAAAGTATATGACATAAATGTTTCCTATTATGAAGGCAAACAAGAAAACCTGCGCATGGAGTCGGTAGGCAGAAGTTATTGGTCTCTCAAGAGACACGTTCAGTATATTGAGAAATATTTGACTGAAACTTTTCCAAACGTCTATCTTCAATTTAGTGCAGAGCTTCCAGATGATGTCGAAGACCGTTATATAGACCAAAGTTACCCCGATGCATATCCATACCTCTCGAGTAAATGGCCTCAAAAAATAATCATCCGGCTCAACATAGCCGTTCAGGGCAACCATAATCCTGTATTGTTCAAGCTTTCCCGAATAATAAGTGTACTCAGCTACAAGTTCTTCGTGGTTGATTAATGGTTCGATTAAACTGAATACGTTTATGCTTAGGTCAATTTTATCAGTTGCTGCTGCTCTAATTATTTCCCAAAAATAAAATTTCGACGTATTCTGCATTGGAATTTCCTCATAAATTGCATTATGCTTTCGGAGAAAATACATAAAGATCTGACCGCTGAAGCCGCCAATTTCATCTTGGCCTTCCTTGTTTGGGTACACAAAAGTCAGCGGAATGGTTTTTATCAGATTACTTCGAATTGTAAATCCCTTGAAATCTCTCAAAATGTTTGGTAGACCGAAGTTTTCATCGTAAAAAAGTTGCTGAACTTGATTGTTCGCATAGGGCGAATAGAAGTAAGATATCCCGTCTGATGTGATGCCGAAGATTCTTTTGAATTTTTTTTCACAAAAATAGGCAAACCATCGTTTTATATTGTTAAACTTCTCTACGTTAACTATCACATACTTCCGAACCTCCAAACTTCCAATAAAGTTCTCATTGAACATAAGTATCTCCTGTTGGTCTTTATAATCAAGACATTGCATTACCAAAATAGCCTCGTCATATGTGACATTGTTGTTTTTTGGCTTCAAATCTGTCAAAGCCATTACAGGTATTTGGGAATGAGTTTTGGAAAATTCACTCAAGAAATCGTCATTTTTCCCAATGAAAAAAACCGTTTTTGAATCGTTTAAATTGAAAATTCTCTCTATGAGTTTGGTTAATCCAAAATAATTATTAGCAAACACTTGCAGAATCAATAAATAAACCACTAAAAATATTTTTTTCCAATGAAGCATTATTGTGCTTCTTTCTAATGAGATGATTAACTGTTAACTAAGGGTTGAGCCTTAAGGTTTTAACTTTTTATAAAGTTGTAATATTTAAGGTGCATGACTGGCTGTTTGCTTGATTTTCTTATTATTTTCCAACAATCAATTAAAAATTGACGTAAAATGAGGAACACACCGGTTATAATTAAAAATATTTTTATGTTGATTTTTGCAATTTAATTTAATAAACAAACTATCATGCAAACTTAGTAATATGTACAATAATCCCCATGGCTATACTGTGTTCTGTTTTAATCCTCATAATTATATATTTTTAATTATAAAAAATAATTATAAAATACGGTGCCATTCAAGACTAGACAAATATATTCTTAATTTAAATTAGATAGAAGGGTGGAGTAGAGTGAATTCATTTATCTAAAAAAAATTTAAATTGATTTGTAGGTTTTAATAACATAGGCGGTGGCCAGATAAAAGAGATAAGAAAAGAAATTGATTCTGAGTTTATTTTGAAGCTTCATTCATGCCAATATGTATTGAATAGCACATCATTAAAATGGCACATCATTGCTGGCAGTGTTTTAAGAGGTCGGTCCAATTTTGTATGACTCGGTCCAATATCTTAATATCGCACCAAACAGTCAATCTTTATTGATGCATTGATGTCTGGTCGAACACTTAAGGATTATGTTTGCTCCAATACCTAACGGCATTTTGCTTGTTGATATAGCCATCACTGGGCCAAAAATATCCTTCGTTAGGGAAGATGGATTTTTAGTCAAAATCCGGATCTCCGGGAAACAATTCGAGCGTCCAATTAGTAATCTCATGACCTTGACTATTGTCGCCCGGCTTCAATTCTTGCCTCAGCACAATTATATACTGATGAAGGCCCAAATCCAAACGCAAAATAAGCCGGGTTTCAGCTGACATTTCTGGAACTTCTTCGATACTGGCCGCTACTGCAGCAATGTTCTCTTCATTACGCATCAATCTCTTTTTAATTAGTGGATCAAGATCTTAAAGAATGTACTCATGTTCAAATTTTTCTACAGTGTGACGAAATGCTTGCGTACTGTAGCCATGATGACGGCCGACCTCATGACGAAGTTCACATTGCGTTTTAACAACTGAGTCGGAAATTCGATAATATTTTTTCATAGTTTATACAGATTCGGCAATAGGGAAACAATGCATGATGAAATGGCAAACCTTACTAAATATTTCGACAGCTGGTTGTGTCATTTAAAACTTTGACAGCTGCTGAAACACATCATTTATAGAAATTGTCATTGCTATCTGGTCAATCATTATTTTGTTAGTTTCTTGGGAAAAAATTTGAAGATACATACAACAAAAATTTAAGTTATCCAAAATAAAAAAAAAATCTTGGTCAAAATAAATGCATGATATGATCGCAGGACCTTGAATGGGGGGCGATTGCGATCGCTTCAGGTGTACCTAATGGCTAACGGGCAGCAAATGAACGAGGTAATACTTTACGCGGTGTAGCACATTAAGTTACGGAAGTTAGCATAGTAGCATATTGGGTACGTTCAATGACAAAAATCTGAAAATCCCCTTCAAGCAAACTAATCCGTTTTGGATCCGTGCACGTATGGACCACAACATATGGACCACATCGCATACAGATCCAAATATGGATCTTCAAAACTACGCCTGGACAAAAATTTATGTTTACACAATCATATTAACAGTGAGTTCCGGCACTCACACATTTTTTTTTGTTCTCATTCATGTGTTTTTTTTTTGTCTCTATTTTGTTACATAAAATTCTCAATTACTAAAAACTTTGAATGCTTATTCATTCCTAACGACTGTTTTCAGAATTTCGCACAAAATTAACCATTATTCTATATGGTTATTGTTTACAGGGGTAAATTTTACATCGCACTAACTTAACATTTCTCAATAAAACACGCTTAATAATATTAAAAGTGTAATTTTCAATAAAAAAAAACACGCCTATTATTGTATTTTCAATTTTTGCAAAATGAATGACTCTTTGAAAAATACAACTCAAATTGAACAAATAGTGGGTCTCGTTAAGTCCTCTCCGTTTCGGCCCTCAAACATTGCTTCTACAAGAATGGTAGATAATTGACTGGAATTACTGGGACAGTTCGGGCTTCTGAAATCTCCACAATCTCAGAAATTTGAACGCGATTCTTCCCTCTCTGACCATCCCCTCCTCCCTTTTGCACCTTTTATTAGATACATACATATTTCTAAGTCTATTTATTGCAATAACTTGTGGTCGGAAAGGAACATTTTGTAGGCAATAAATATTGAAGTATTCAGCCTGACATATTTAACACTTAAAAAAAAAATTAATTTTTTTTTAATGTTTTGATCTCAACAACTAAAGACGGTGTTCACATTCGACTCACTCCGCGCGACTCATATTGACATTTCTTTGTTTTATCTCACTCCACCTCATCATGAAAAAGAAATAGTCTAGTCAGGCAGGATTTTTTCAAACAAATCAAATAATTCTGCCTCACTTTCTCATATAGTGGGGTGGAGTGAGATAAAAGAAAGAGATGTAAAAATGAGTAGCGCGGAGTGAGTCCAATGTGAACACCGTCAAAAAAAGAAACTACACCTATTTTCTTAATAAACTCCAACCGAACGCTTCCAAAAAAGTGACAGTTCGTGCAAAAAAGTAAGCAAACATACCTTTTGCACATTTTTCATTGTGGAAGTGACATATGGAATACTAAAAAGTGATAATAAAAAGATAAAAATAGGCATTTGGTGATTTCAATGACTAAAAGTCGCAAAAAAAACTTTCATTTGAATTTAATTCATTACAGTCCACTAAAACAAAAACAAAAACATTGCATTTCTATTGTTTTCGTTTTCCTCTTCTTCGATTTCAATAATATTTAAATGTCAAATAGATGGTAAAACGCTAAAATCATTCAAAAATTTGGGAAAACCAATTCGATATTCTTTACTAAAATGGCTTTAACATCATATTAAATTGTTGAAAAATTTGCGCAATTGATTTTAAACTGAAATACGTCGTAACATTGAAGACAAAATTAAGAACTTTCATCTACACATATATATTTTCTTCAACTTAACCCAAATTTACATCAAACATTAATATGACATACACATATGTATCTTACTTCTTTAAATTGAAAATGTGTGACCAAAAAAGCAATGGTTTCTAAAATCTGTATTTTTCTATCAATCATAAGTTAATTTACTTCCAAAAATGAAACAAACTAAAAAAAAAAGAAAACTATGAATTCCCTTTCATGGTAGCTATTCTTTTCAAAATTTATTGGATATTTTGCAAAATTTACTTACCAAAAGCTTACAAATTGCCTTGTTTTCCCAAAAGGACATAATATTCACAGCCTTTAGTCCATCATCTTGAATACTCCTTTTCGGTAGGCAATGCTTTATAGCATTATTAATTCACATCCCAGCACGTACCAAAATATGATGATTGCCTTATTTGGGTTAAATTTTACCCTTCCCTTACTAGCAGTAGATAATAAACAGTGCTGTGCTTAAAAAAAATATTTGTCAAATATACGTGGTGGATTGTATACAATACATTCTAATACTATGATGACAGCGTGGCGTTTTCAGTACAGCAATACGCTATAATTTCATAAAAAATTTCCATAATCCATTAGATTAGGTTAGGTTAGGTTAAGGTGTGTGCCAAGCAAAAATGCTTGACACTCTTAGACCATGAGTTCATCCATTGTGATACCACAAGAATCTTGGAAATTTTTTCCCAGTTGAACAACTAGGAGCTGCTTAAGAAGCGTATGATATTACTTATGCCAACATTTTCCAGGTAACTGTTCTTCCTCATCCATACAGCTTCTGGAGAAATCATTTGAAAAAACTCCAAGCCTAACACCTATTACCGAGCCGATGTGCAGTCTCCATCTCTGGCCGTATCTTTTTTGTCACCACATATTAACATAGCATACATTTTGGACCATTAGGGCATATTCATAGTTACGTCTTAAACCCAAGTCTAACTAAACCGGAGTCTAAATTTAAGACCCAGATTAGACAGATTAGAACAGATTGTTAGTTAGAAACAGATCTAAGAATATTCTACTACATTTTCCCTTGAATCTGTCAAAAAAAAACACCACTGACCGCGAAATTGTAAGCAGCTGTTGTCTTGTTATTTTGTTTTGATTCCGTCTGTTGGACTACGCGGCTTGTGGATGGAAAAGAAATAAAATTGGTAAAGTGAAGAGCAAAAATATAGTTGAAATCTCTGCAATTAATAATCTTCTGACTGTGCATTTAGAAATGATATGAAGGTCGCCTGTGGAGGATATAGCAAAATTTTTATATAAATTTTTACTCATTGTGATAGATAAGTATAGGTATGTAGCAAATTTAAGATTACTTTGATATCATTTTGATGAATATTTCCGTATACAATGCCAATATTCAGCAGAATATCATAGTCTTCATCAATATTAAAATCGAGTAACACTTCTATTTTTTTAAATGAAAACACTAAAATTCTGAATGTTATCTTTTTAATGTTTGATAGAGATAAAAACAGCTTGAGCATACCATCTGTCATGTTTATTGTCAGACTCCAGGTTATGATTTAAAAATAGGTTTAAATTGTCTATGAATAAAAAAAAAACTGCAGTTTAGTTTAGGTCTTTTCTTTATTGAGACTCCAATATTAATATTAATTCATTAAGTCTTAAATTATATAGTTAATAATAGGTTCTTTTCTGATGACTCCTATCCGCTCGGATCGGTTCCTGTTGAATAACGGCTTCGCAGGTTTCTCCTTGGGGAGTCTTTTTTCTCGCAACGTACGTCTTCAATCTGGATTTCTCTGGTTCGTCTACTATAGTTTATCAATGGTCTTTAACCGGCTTATCAACGGCTTTTAACCGGCTTATCAACGGCTTTTAACCGGATTATCAACGGCTTTTAACCGGATTATCAACGGCTTTTAACCGGTTTATCAACGGCTTTTAACCGGCTTATCAACGGCTTTTAACCGACTTATCAACGGCTTTTCACCGGCTTTTAACCGGCTTATCAACGGCTTTTAACCGGCTTATCAACGGCTATTAACCGGCTTATCAACGGCTTTTAACCGGATTATCAACGGCTTTTAACCGGATTATCAACGGCTTTTAACCGGTTTATCAACGGCTTTTAACCGGCTTATCAACGGCTTTTAACCGACTTATCAACGGCTTTTAACCGGCTTATCAACGGCTATTAACCGGCTAATCAACGGCTTTTAACCGGCTTATCAACGGCTTTTAACCGGTTTATCAACGGCTTTTAACCGGTTTATCGACGGCTTTTAACCGGCTTATCAACGGCTTCTAACCGGTTTATCAACGGCTATTAACCGGCTTAAGTTATATGTTTTTACTAAATCGAGACCCCTTACCTCTGGTTGGGGGAAGTCTTTGAAAAAGTAATTTAACGCAACTTGCTTATTCTTCTTAAACTACTGAACCTTTACTAGGCTCTATTACGGGCTTTTAACTAAAAGTTGAACTGTATCAATTTAGTGTTTTATTTTTATTTTAATTATAAGTGATAAGGTACCTATATACAAAATTATTTAATCGCAAGTAAAAACATTTTGCACAGCACTATGTTAGTTATTTTACTCCCTGCTCCTACTTTCATATTATTATATACGATTCAGAAACCAGTTGCCTCACATGATTCCTTTTTTATATAAAAAAAAAATAAAGAAAAGCACATCAGGGCCTAGGATAAAAGAACCACAAAAAGAAGTGTGATAATAATGATGAGATACTCATACTACCACCACCGCTCCACCCAAAGCAAAGCCTACAGCTGCACTCAATTTCCTTTTCGAAAAAGAAACAAATATTCTCCAAAATATTATTTCACATTTTCAACGTCATAATTCCTTGCAAACGATCATGTGACATTGAATCTTTTATCATAATATTTTTGGGTTTCCGTTTCCTGAGTTGATGTTGGATGTTGATGTTGTTGTTGATGTCGATGTGGTTGTGTGAGAAAGGACCATCGCATCGTGTGCCATGTAAAATGCTTCCGGTTCCCTTCTGGATTGAGATCCATTTTAACCGACTTAGTTGAATAAACAATCACGTTCCTTTGTATATCAGTAATAAACTCTTTGTATTCTTTCTTTCTCAAATCAAGGAGAGCAGTAAAAAACTACAAGACCCCCAACAACAACACTGTGTCTTGCTTTTTATACTCTTCTTTTTTTTTTTTGTTATACTTATGTATGTTTTTTTTTTTTTCTTATTCCTTCATTTTTTGTGGAGTTAATAGGGAAGGCTGTCGGAGTCATGGTCTCTGACATTTGTCAAAAAGATTAATGGCTTCTTCAACTCATATACGATATGAGCACACTAAAAGAATGTGACTTTGGGAAATACTCACATATCCTTTTATTGAAGGCAATGCTAAAAGTTAGAAACAGAAATTCCATAGGTTTTAATGGGCTTTTGAAATTTTTGCACATCTACCATCCTCTTATTTTTGTGGGTTGTTTTTTGCTGGGGAATGATGAATAGAAATTGCCATTTGGCACTGTGCTTTTATTTCCTTTCCTGGATAATGATGTGTAGAATGGCTTGGAATGATATGGCTTGACGCAAACATTTATTATTGTATATTATGCTCGCTAACGGTAATTCATTTTCTGGACGTTGTTTTGCAATTTGTGTCAGGTCATTGATTGAATTATTATTGCCATAGAGTAATTGACTTTGTTGATGGTAATGTGTTTTTGTTTTATTTGAAAATGCCAAAAATTACGGAAGGCAGGTGTTTGAATGGCTTCCAGTAAACGTTTTTCACACTTACCTTACTCGCAGGGAGCAATTGAGAAATATTAAAACAATTCGCATCAGGACTCAAATTCTCAAACAAAAACGTCCCCATAGAGAGGAAAGACGATGACACAAAGCAGGGTCTTTGAGGAAAACATTGAAGCAGGGCCAAAAGTGCATATATTACATTAAAATTCTCCTGGATGATTTAAAGGCAGGAAGGGAAAGCTACTTTGATGGTACAACCGGACAGTGAGTGGAGTCTAGGTGACACCAACCTCCGAAAACGGATTTAGGCTTATAGAATTGCCTGTCGAGTGGAAGATTGTGGTAGGTAGTACCTATACCTATACATATATGGATTCCAAGACTACGTGGAGATCTCCTGATCAATTAATCGTCAACCGGAATTACCACATTGGGTTCAATGTAAGGTATTACGCGAGTATATCATGAATGTACGAACGTTCCTAGGAACGAAAATTGCATCGGAACACCACTTCCAACCGAATTTAACTCTGCGGCTAGGTTTAAAATTAAGGTAAAAAGAATCACAAGAAGAAAATTACAAACAATGAAAATATAATAATTTTTGCTTTTATTTTTCTAGACTGTATTGGTAAAAAGAACCTTCTAGGATTACAATACCCGAACCGAAGGCTACAAGGACGAACATTGTAGTAGAAACGCAGTTGATGCTGGCGATTTAAAAACAAAAAAAAACATTTCTCTGATGATAAATTAAATCCCACTTTCAGGCAGATTGTATGACGAGCGACGCACGTTACACCACCAACAATATCATCCTACCCAGGCCCGGCAGGTAATATGGGTAGTGTGGGTAGTAAGACCCACTCGAGATTTTTCGAGTGGGTATTTTACCCATTTCAATTTCAGTACTTTTCAGAAAAGCTTAAAGAAATTTTCAATCTCATTAACAAAAAAAAATTATATCAAAAAAACGACCGATCGCCAGACGGGACGGTTTTTCCCCGGATGAATTCATTCCCTCTACTCTCTCTCTCATAATCGGTAAGTCAGATAATGAGATAGTCGAAAATCGAAAAAAAAAAAAAAAAAATAGGATTTTCCTTTTTGGCCAAAAAATGAACAAGTACCGTTATATTTGGTCTTAAAAGAATGCAAAAAATTGTCGGGGAATGTTCAAAAAGACGCTAGGTACCAAGTTTAAAGAAAATGGACTCATCCGTTTAGCCTGTAGTCGAACAGACAGACAAACGGACAATTTTGAGAGACTCACTTTTTTCGTCTTTCCTATCATCGTAATGTCAATTTTGATCAAATATTTAGTCCGATTTTTCGCACGAAGCCATTGTTCTAAAAAAAAAAAAACAACAACATTCAGAACAATCTGAATCGACTTTCCAACCTTTCCTTTTCGAAGAAAGGGAGTGGGGTGTTAGTTCAAAAACCAGTTTTATGTCTTAAATCGGAATTTCTTGAATATGTTGTTACGAAGCGTTAAAATTTGTTTCCAGATAAACCCGCTTTTTGAAATCTTAATTTTCATATAAACTTAAACTTCCTCACTTTTCAGTTCACATTTACTTGTGACCTAAAACTTAACATGAGGAAGTAAAGAAATCACCGAATTTGTCTTTAAATCTCGTTCAGGTGGTGGGTATCTACCAATCTAGAGTACAGAGACTAGAAGATCCGGTTGGCACAGGCCCATAACAGGCGTGATGACTGAAAGAGAGGCAAGCTGTTGCGGTGTTAATACACTACCTAAGAAGCCACTCTAAGTTTTTTTAGATAGGCTTATAGTACTTTCCTCAGGCTACCTCCTCAAGTTCCCTTTGGACAAGAAACTCCCTACGAGGATTCCGACCAGTAGGTACTTTCCTTAGTTTGCTCACTAGTGACAAAGTTTCCTTAGGAGGATTCCGCCAGAGCTTTCCTTAGGCTACCTATTCAAGGTTCCTTTGGACGTTTGGACAAGGTTCCCCTTGAGGGTTCTGACCAGTATTTTCCTTAGTTTGCTCACTAGAGACAAGGTTTCCCTTAGAGGATTCCGACCAGAACTTTCCTTATAGGCTACATCTTCAAGGTCCCTTTGGACAAGAAACTCCCTACGAGGATTCCGACCAGTACTTTCCTTAGTTTGCTCACTAGGGACAAGGTTTCAAGCATTGTTACCGAAATTATAAATAAATAAAAAACATTTATTTCGGAGTTAGACCCTCCAAGCCCAAGTTTAGTTGCTTCTTTGGGTAGAACCCTGATGGACACCGGCGAGCTTACCTCAACCTCGAAGAAAAAACATAACAATGTGCCAAAACAAACATATGTGAACAAATGGGGAACAACCTGCACCTGGTTGTATACCCTTTATGAATATGTAACATCAAGCTGTGATATTTTTTAACAGTCTTATTAATAATAATTGTTTTTTAGACTCACGTATATACATACATATGTTGTGTAGGTATGATTTTCATTAGAAAAATTCAGCTTACCCCGAACAAATTTGAGCTCTCCCAAACGTTTGGTTCTATCTACGGCTATCTTCTATCTTTCAGAAATTTATAGAACAAGTTGAAATTGTTGCATGGCATCCATCCCTTCTAGATGACCTAAAACAAAGATTAAAATTTGTCCTCTAGAATAGGCAATATCACATGTATCCGGTTAGGCTCTAGTTTGATTTACATATATGAACGCACGGGCGAACAGACGCGCACAGACAAACCAGACCATCGGAAGGCATGGGATTTTTCCTCATCGCAATGTGAGCTTTGATTAAAACTACGAACTTTTTTGCGCGGCGGTAGAGTGAAATAAAACCATGGAATTTTCTTATGTGACGTAACAAGTTGACACTTTACGATGTAGCACGTAACGTTACGAAAATCTGCATAATATAGCATATTGGGAACGTTCAGTGACAAAAATCTGAAGATCCCCTTCAAGCAAACTAATCCGTTTCGGATCCGTGCATGTAGTCAACAACAAATAGCCGTGGACAAACGTTGATGCTTACACCATATTAACCGTGAGTCCCGACACTCACAGATTTATTTTTTTTGACATTAGACCGATGATGGCCCTAAATAGCAAGTAAAAAGAAGTGGAAGCCTAAAACTATAAATAAAAATCAAGTTTCAGATGAGTTTTTGGTGCTTTTAAATAAAACCAATTTGAATGCAATCTGACATTTGCACACACACAAAATACTGGCATTCTTCTTTAAATTGAACATCGGAACTATACGTAAAATTATATTTAGCAAGCAAAACATTCAACTTGAACAGCATCATAAAATTGTGAAACATGCATAATACCTCCTCTATCTACCTCTCTCTCTCTCTCTCTCTCTCTCTTAATATCATAACATTGTGTGTTAATACACAAAATGTCACTAAAAAACTAACATTAAAGTCATACTCGTCTTGCTAGCAATTCATTTTCCCAAACAAAACAACAAACATAGTGCAATATTAAATTTTAGTCTACTAAACACAACAGAAGGACACATTCCCACATCCGAACACAGCATCCCTATTCATAAATACATACACATGTAGTGTACATACCCCTGACGACACCTATCCTCTCGTTCCGGCCCAAAACCATGTTATCCCAAAAACACACATCTCTAGTTGAAACAACATGAACAAATAGTAATAAAAACCAAACGCTATCCAAATTTGTTTCATGTAGGAACATGAAAGAGAACACTTTTAGTTTATACAAAGGTATCTCGTAAAAAACTGAACTTGTGTCACAGGACCTAGGTGATTAAGGATAATAACCACTTTAGACCGTAACCAACCCCTCTTCGCAGGGTTTAATATTTGAGCCTCATATCCAGTTTATGTTCCACACAAAACATATGTCAGTTGGCCAAGACAAACGGCATTTTGTATTTGTGCGTTTGTCAGGTTGCATGCGTTCGATGAACATACCTACAACAACAAAAAAAAAAGGATATTTTACAAATTATTGTTGGGGGGTTAGATTCTATGTTTAAAAGGGGTCAGGGCCACCCTCGAGTACTAGAGTGTTACATGCATTTCCACCACAGCGATAAACGGTGTTGTTGAGAATATAATATCCTGGTGAATGATACCAGGCCATCATCAACGACCCCTTTTGTGTAGAATTTTGAATTTAATGTAAGGGAGGACTACGAGTGCTACCCCAACCCGTGCCTAACCATCATCGATGGTAATGTCAGTGGTGCTATACTATGCTTGGTGCGTTAATAGAGTATATAGCCTCTTGTTACGAACAAACACCAGATCTTTGTTGTAGCCAGCTTTTTGTAATGCTATATGTAGGTATACTCAAATGGGTACCCATTATGTAGCCAGTCGAGTGGAGCAACAGCATCAGAAGCAGAAACAGCATGTGCGAAATTTATGGAGCAGCCACAACAAATCCCAGCTCTCAAATCACATTAAGACCAAGGGATATGCGTTTTAGGGTGAGGTAGTGGACTCAAGGTTCACTAAAATAATTACTAGTTGTATGTATACAAGGTGCACTAAGGCTATCGTTGGCCTAACACATTTGGGCGTTTTTCTCTTTCACTTAACTTTTGAACTGCATTACCTTGCCAGCAGAATTGTATGTTTGGACACATTTATAGGAAATGGTCATGGTTTAAGAACAAATGGTATGATATTCAACGTTGAATTTTTCGTTCATTTTGCGCATCCACATCATTTGGTGACAAAACCACGGACAGAAAAAAAGAGAAACAAAAACATATGTAAAGTGAATTACGTCACCCGTTGACAATATGGAGGAGAGAGATAGCATAACAACATGAGCAATATCATACCATGTATTCTATAAACCTTGGGAAATAGTAATCCCTAGTTAAACTTTTATAATAACTTTATGTAGGGGCGATAGTGGCAAGATGGACCACATAAGCTTCAGACATTCCTAACTTTGTTAATATTTTTAAAAGTCGATTATGAATTTGTCCGAAAAAGAAGATTTCGTCGCACCGTCCGCGGGTGTGTCCATCCACTGTAATTTGGGCTAGAGCCTAAACACAGATACCTGAACCGATTCGCTTCGAATTTCGTTCAGAGGTTTTGTATGTGATGACCTATAGATAAGAAATTTGAATTTTTGTTTCAGCTCATCTAAAACAACAATTTTGTTTTCACAAAATTTCTCTAATCCCGCTCAAACGATTTTGATTTAACTTTGTAAAGGGTTTTTTTTTACGTGTGGTTTTCAATCTGGCAATACTTTTTTCGGAGTTGGTCATTTTGACAGCTGTCACTTGATTTATGCTGAGTTTGGTTTGCCATTTTAAACATAAAACATAATGTCAAACCTTTATTTTTATAATAAAGCTAAATTCTTGTCCATAACATTAAATTATATGCGTTTTATTTCGTCTTGAAAACCACACGTCTAAAAAACACCCTTTATATTTTTTTCTGTAATGGCGTCATCGCTTATCCCGATGTCGTTTTTTTCAACCAAACCCCTCCGGGGTTTTGAACCAAAGGAGTAACTTCGTGCGATTTAGTCCTGCATCTCATTTTTGTTCGAAAATTAATAATAATTCAATCGATCAATTAAGGTTTTATCAAAATGAATACGGACCTGCAAAATGCCTATCTTTGCGGCTGTATGGACTTATCCAAGGAGCTCTCTTAAGCCATAAAACCATTTTAAAATACATTGTAAAACCATCATCATTGGATGGGCATAGTCTATACTCCTATATGCCTATCCCCAAAACGTAAAGGCATTGAAACTTACATAAGCCACTGCCAAGAGCAATACATGCAACATCCGCAGCAACAATCCTTAAACATCAAAGACAAGCTCCCTTGTATTATGTAGGTTTTATAATAGAGAAGATATACCAAATACATAAACGTCTAGTCTAAGGACGCAAACCATGTTTATTGGATTATACCTATAATAATAACAAACTTGTACTCCATGGGGAAATCTTTCAACTTGTATTAAAGGACCTACTTCATGTGCCTATTTTGCTAGGCTATATGTAGTTATATGCGTACCCGCCATAGCCTGTTAGAAGACCATAGAGAGTTTCGAACAAGGGGCTTTCGCCTTGCCAATATCATAGTCAATTATAATTTTATCATTGTTGGGTATGTAAAAGGTATTGCCTTGAAGTATGGATAATGTCCTGTGTGTCGTGTTTGTTTATCATATTTGGAAGGGATTTACCTACTGATGCGATGCGTGGGTACGCGTGTGTAAGGCTTCTCAACTGTTGCTTTGTTGAATAGGTTGGAGATTTATGTTGCACTAGATGAAGATGAAAGCCCTCGATACCAAACTGCCACATTAGCTATTAATGATGCTGAAAGATTTTCGAGGAGCTATTTGCTGTAATAAAACAATCATTTTATTTTGGATAGCATAGGGTAAGGACTTTTATATGTAAATGGTTAGGTATAGGTATTTTCTTTTTCTTCTCTTTTTTACGAGGGTGTAAGGATCCCAACTTTATAACTAGCGTATTGTTTGTTTGCACGAACTGAGGGGACCTACAATTATCTGGCGAACTTAAACGGCTCAGGTAAGAGACACTTATTCCCGATAAAAGATACTGTTGGAATATTTGTCACTTTCTCACAAGATGCATCAGTAGCCGTCTTTTTATTACCAAAAACAAAAAAGGCCTAAGATTTTTCTTGACTTGAACCAGCTAACCCAAATTAGCACTTTTTATATGCAGTGACATTTTGGATAATACCCAGATTCACCCCGCAATGCAGTGACATCGGAAAAAGAAAAACCAGACAAAATAGAAAAAGCTTTGCAATACTTCTAAAAAAACTGTATTGCACGAACTTTCTCTAATAGTCTAATAGCTATAGCTCAGCTTAATATTAGAAATATTAAAAGAAAATGCGGAAAAACTGAAAAATATATGATAAAAAAACTATTGCAATTTTTAATTGCAATATCTATAGATACTATTTGAACTTTTTAGAAATACGGAAATGCAAAATTGTATGGGCAGCAGTCGTAGAAATCGGAACGACTGGTTTGATGATGAATGCAAGCTAGCGACGGAACGTAAGAATGTTGCGTACCGAGCAATGCAACAATCTCATAGAACGCGGGCACGCGAAGACGAATATAAAGAGCTCAGAAGAATTGAAAAACGGCTTCACAGACAGAAAAAATCAGCCTGGGAGAAGAACATAATCTGTGAAATAGAGAAAAGCCGAGAGCGAGGTCCGCACCAGGCGCGGAAGTTCTACCAATCCGTCCGAAACATGACGCAGTACACACCACGCTGCACATACTGCAAGGACGGAGAGGGAAATCTGATCACCGATCCTCAAAGCGTACTGGAGCGATGGGAAGTGTACTTCAATGAATTGCTAAATGGTCAGCTCACTGCAGAAGTGGAGGCTCCACTACTTCAAGAAGAGTACCCTATGTTGCCGCCACCAAGCATAGAAGAGGTTGAGAAGGCTATAGGCCGGCTAAAGAAAAACAAAGCCCCGGGAGCCGATGGTATACCAGCCGAACTATTTCAACACGGTGGGCCAGCTTTACGTCAAGCAATTCATGAGATTATAGTGCACGTGTGGGAGCATGAAGAAATTCCAGAAGACTGGCGAAAAGGTATAGGTTGAGTACCGCCTATAAGATACTCTCCTCTATCCTACAAGACCGGATAACCCCATACGCTAAAACCATCATCGGACAATATCAGTGTGGTTTCATTCCAGGCAAATCAACAACTGATCAGATCTTTACCCTTAGGCAGGCGATGGAAAAATGTCTAGAATTTAACATCCCAACATACCAACTGTTTATAGACTTTAAGGCCGCCTACGATAGCATAGCCAGGGTAGAACTTTACAAAGCCATGAGAGAATTCGGCATCCCAAATAAATTGACACGACTATGTAGGTTGACCATGACCAACGTAACAAGCCAAGTAAAAATAGCCGGATTACTATCCAAACCAATCAACATCTTTAATGGACTCCGACAAGGGGATGGTTTGGCCTGCCTCCCCTTCAACCTGGCGTTGGAGAAAGCAATCCGTGACTCTGACACGTCAACAAGAGGGACTATCGTCAACAGGTCCAGCCAGATACTGGCTTACGCAGACGACATCGACATCATCGAAAGAACCGAGCAAGCTGTACATGATTCCTTCATCCAGATCGAGCAGGCGGCACAAAATCTGGGGCTGCACATTAGTGAAGGTAAAACAAAGTACATGGTGCCGTCGAATGCGAGAGGAACAGTTGGTCAAACAATCAAGGTAGCGGAGCACGAATTTGAAGTGGTGCAATCCTTTAAATACCTTGGGTCAATAGTAGCAGCCGATAACAATATAGAAGAAGAAATACGCGGGCGGCTTCTCAAATCCAACAGAGCCTACTATAGTCTGTCAAATCTCTTCAAATCCAGAAATCTCACCATAACTTCAAAACTGCTGCTGTACAGGACCATAGTCCTGCCTGTACTCACATATGGATCCGAGACTTGGGTGCTTAGCAAAAGGCACTCCGACCTCTTAGCCGCGTTCGAGAGAAAAGTCTTAAGGAGAATTGTTGGCCCCATATGTGAGGAAGGACGATTCCGGAGACGGTACAATCATGAATTGTACGCAATCTACCTTGAAGCAGATATCGTGACAAAAATTAAGCTCGGTAGACTCCGGTGGGCAGGGCACCTAGCTCGCATGAGCGAAGAGGAACCTGCTCGGAAAGTTCTTTATGGTACATTCTATGGTAGACGACAGCGTGGTAGACCTTGCTTGCGCTGGAGAGATGGCGTAGAACAGGACGCCCGGAGCCTTGGGGTGCGCAACTGGAGGGCGGCGGCTCGAGACCGGGATGGGTGGAGAGACTTGTTGAAGGAGGCCAGGACCGGACCCCGGTTGTCGAGCCGACGATGACGATGATGAAAATTATATGGAAATCAATGAAGCCATTAACGAGATATTTGGGAATAACCCAAAAAAAAAAAATGATGATTTCTCAAAACATCCAACTCTATTTCCGTATATGCAACTGACACAAAAGATTATTTCGACATTTTATTAGTTCAAAAATTTTGTTCGTTTTAAATTTTCTTTTTCAATAATTATTAGTTCTGTTCGTTTTTTTTTTTATTTTGAGTAGTCTCTGATTTATTTTTAGAGTAGGGAATAAATTTAAAATACTAAACAAGTACTTTAAGTTCCAGTTTTTCAGTTCGAGATTAAAGTTAAAGCCGAGTTAACTCATAAAATTTGGTGAATTAACTCAAGATTAACTTTACAGTTGTTTTTGATGTTTTATCCACCGAATTTGTTTAGTCTTTCCGCATGCATTCTCCATCAAAAACTTACTTCTTCAGTTCACTGTGGGTTGATTTACTTCTAGAGTAAGCTAACTTGGGCTCAAATCACCACTAAAAAACTGGGCCTCAGTGATGAATAAAACATAAACCCCGAATAACTAAGAAAAAAACTATACCGGACTATTCTCGCGTAGGCCAAAACGGTTCATGTTTAGCTAAAATCCGGACAGATGGTAACGCTACTGTAGAAGGGCGATAAACGTTCCCTCCGCTAGTTTTATATACATTTTGAGGACGAGAATAGAGACATGCCAATTTATAACAGTTATAACAGTTTTTCGCCATTAAAAGTGGGCGTACGTTAACGCGCTGCACGCGACTTGAAAAAAAAACTCTGAGTGCCTAAAGTATGCCAACCGGCGCGCGGAGGGCCCTGGCCCTGCGGGGCCGCATAAACCAAAATTGGTATAATTAGCATGTCAAAAGTCACTTCCATTATTTTAATTTACAATGTAGCCCAGGCAAACAAGGTTTATACCATGCAAATCCTTGTGTAAGTAAGTAAATGTACTTGTTTAAATGATTTTAAAAGCTTTTGGAAGCAAAAAACGTTTTTAACTCAACTCCTAGCCTCCAGCTACAAAACTTTATTAATATTTGGGATTCTTGAATTTTGAATTCACTTCATAAAATTATATGACCAGAAAACATGTACAGCTCAATCCTATAAGTGAAGTTTATACAACGAAATTTCTATACGAAGCGAGCCTGTTATAAGACTACTAAGTAGCTAAATTCAGGAAATACCTTTTCCATTTTCTTTGAAACAACATTTCTTTCATTTTTTTAATATCCAAAAAAAAAAGAACATTGTTTAACATTTAAAAAAGAATCTAATATCTATGCAAATTAAAAACAGAAATTTACTCAGCATCAGATTTATGATCTCTCAAGAAAAAAAAAAAAGGTAGATAATAATTTAAAACCGGAAGAAGTTAATAAATCCCCTTTCCATTCAAGGAACTTAAGCACAGCGAGTACATAAATTAATCCGAATTATATTCAAATTTCGACATAAAATTCCATTTGGAAATTATTCACTCACTTAAGTGGATAACAGAAATCTGAAAACACCAAGCCTTATATAGCTTAGCACTCAGCCTACACACAGCTTTTTGTTTACAAGAATAAAAGAAATATAAAAAGGACCCATAAAGGAGGGTCGTGAGTAAATGTCAAAAGCGTTAAAGGCTTAACCAGAACAAATTTTGTTTTTTTTTTTCACACAACAGACCAAAAAGTTGAGAAAAAAACACCAAACAAGTTTAAAATTCAAAAACGGTTTCTTTCTCGTTCCCAGAACACCCAAAGAATCCCTCAGCCAAATATACAACAAAAGAAAAAACGGGTTAATTTGCAAAAAAAAAATCTCTTTTAATCTTTAGGCGTGGATGGTTTCTTCTATTACCCACTTACGGGGACGACAAGACTTGTGACGGGGTGGAAAATTGTTTAATTAAAAATTAATTTTCCGAAAAAATCGTACAACAAAACCAGACGCCAAACTTTTCGCTTCAACCCCGACAACAACAAAAAAAAAATTACCATCAACCCTTTCCCATTGGCTCGACCGATGTTGGTGGTGCCACTGGGTCGTTTCAAGACCGTTTGTCTTCCTTTGAAATGCTAAACGCAATTCCTTCGAACTCAATGACGACACCCGCCCCCAACAACAAACAATCTGCGGAAGGAGTGAGAAAAACACAACAAAGATCTCGAAGTACTATCATAATGGAATGTAAATTACCCAGAACTACTTTTTCGGCCAAAGGGACTTTTTTTAGGAGTTGAATGAGACTCGATTAGGGAGGTAGTTGCGTTGGGAATTTGAATCATAATCACAAATTCTTCGAAGCATAACTGAATATTTGAGAAATTTCCACAACATAGCCTGTCCCTAGATGCGGGGGAGGGGGGGGGGGGGGGTGGTAACTATAGGATGAAGAAGACTTTTTCGGGCAGGTTATCTAGTGTTATAGGACAATAGGGCACCTGGTCCTTGTCAACAAGCATTACTTTGTCCTGACCAAAAGCGTAAGTTGTATAATATGTATGTGGACAGGGGCTTTGTTTCTGCCTTCACCTACAAATGACTAGCAATTAAGTCTTGGTTCGGTACAATTAAGTGGTATTCTTCGTTGTTCATTGTTCAAGGCTACGCTCTATGCCCTGATGATGTCACCAACCCTTAGTATCGCTCTGTATAGGGGTTGGGAAATCCTTCGACTAGACTTTCAGGATTTAATTTGTTGTTGATGAGTTCGGATAATGACAATTGGTTGTGCGGTAAATAGGACTCTGCCTCTAGAACACAAGGAGAGTTGAGTATATAGGAACCGCTTTTGTTAATGAGCGTTTGTATTACACTTATTATCTTTTGTTTTTGTTTTTTTTTTTTTTTTTTGCTAAGGGGTAATTTTACAAGAGTTACTTAGTTTGCTTAACTAAATGGACGTTAAGTGGTTTTTGCGGTTATGTTTGCATAGGTATTGTATAGGTTGAGCTTGTTAAGGAAGTTTTAGATGAGATTTCACAAACTCAACTCAAAATGTTGCCATCGGGGGTTTGCTTCTAAATTTAAGCTAATTAAGCTAGCAAGGACGAAATCATTATATGGACCAGCGATTTCTGTAGAAGTGGATTAATTTTATGATTTTCAAAAGCTTTCAAATTGTATTTCCATATAGAGAGTTCTGAACAAAGGATTATGAAAGGGGTAGATAGATACTTAAGTGAGGTAAAATGCATATATCTTGCTTTGTTAAATATAGGCTATAAAATAGTAAACGTTATAATTTCTGTATATTTCTTAGTGAAAAGCACTTACATATTTGATAATAATCACATCAAGGATTAATTAAATATATCGTCAAACTGTTCCTCGTCTGTTCCCGGAAATTTTTAATTTGTAGATATTTATTTATTTTATCGAACAGAGCTAATTTATATATATGTAGGTACATACCCTATTAGACCATACAGACTAAACTTAAATTACCATTTAAAATTGTACATTCTGTTTATAAAAAAAATAATCATCAGCTCTATCAATTCCCATTGTCAACCAGTTTCGTAGCCCAAAACATCGGGTTTCCTGGTGTATTTTTGAAGCCAGCCTATCAACGTATTAAGTAAGGACTGTATAGCTGGGCGTTAAATGGGCTGGAACCAGAACCGGTTCCTCTTGGCTCATACGATCTAGGGGACAAGCATCCGGAGCAGTGTTGCTGAAAGTACTAATATTAGTAGTATCTTACTACTCTTGACACCTCCGTATACTAACATACTGTTCTTTCACATTCATTCTATAATTTTTCTGCATTGTTTTAGTTTTTCCTCAGACGATGCTGCTGTAATGGTTGGCATATTAAAGGTGGAGTTCAATCTCTTTTTCGTAAAGAATATTCATATATATTTACCTCAGGTTATGGGTCATTCCTTACACCTTTGTTCATCAGCTGCATTGTTATATTTATTTTAAGAAATATCTATTTTTGTTTTTCGCATACCCCAAAAAAGCAAATCCAATTTAAAGACTCAGGATATTTTAACATCGAAAAACCTTAGATTTTAAAATGATTATACTTTAACTATTTTCCTAATGCGACTTTTTTTTCTCGTGACTCCTTTTTGTGCTACCTTTTTAAATTCTCCAGTGGCAACACTGGTCTTTACTATTCTTGTACACATAAATTTATTTAGCAGAAATTCACAAATTACCAAATGGAGGGAAAATTAGTTGCTCTCTCGATGTGTACTCTCGTTGCAACTTTTTCGAGTTAACAAACAAAAATTTGTGACAATTTGTGAAATTTTGTGAAAATTTGTGCAAATTCGCAAGAAATTTCACGTTACCATACAGACCTACTTTTTTGTTCAAAATAATATTCTTTTGTGGCTTCTGCACTACTATCGAAAATAATTCTCCGGCAACGCTGCTCAGGATTCTTCCGATATTTATTTTATTTTATGTCCTTTTAATGGTTTTTTTTTAAAGAAATGTTGTTTTTGGTGTGAATCATTCTTATAGCAGCGAGTGACGTAGATGAGACTTCGCGTCGTTTATTAAACATAAATTAGTTATTTCTATAGATAAATTTAGATATATCACATCTGTCAGGCGTCCCACGACTCACTTTTTGTTGAGATTTAAAATCCTTAAAATGACTTCATCGGAACGTCACGTCGCATAGTGGGACGACCTCATAGCAATAAATATAAAAATCAACTATTTTAGCGGTACTTTTGAGTGATTGGTAACTTATCTTAAATATATGTATATATGCTCTAACTGCATTTAAAATATTTGGAATTGTCAACTCGTGCAACAGTTACAGAGCCTTAAAGAGTGGCTAGTGAAAATGTTTTTGCAGGCAGTGATAATAAGTGTTTTTTTTTTTTGTTGCTAATTAAATTGTGTGCATAAATAATTATTAAACCATGGATAATAATATTGATCAAGGTATGGGAAATCATATTTTGATATTAAAAAAGTGTGTTTATTTCGAGGTTTTTTTAAATAAGAAGTCTGAAGTCCATGTCTGACTGATTTTTTAAAAAAATTTAATTTCGGCTTTAAGTAAGATTTTCTAAGATACCCCAAAAAACCCTCTTGAGATCTTTCTTGTTTTATGATGATTTGTATATCTATTGAATCTTTGCCCAAATTTGCGCTTTTTTACTTATTGACATTTTTGTTGGCTTAACTCCATCAATAAAAAATGGTGACCTGTTGCAAACATGGATTAAAAAAGAGAAGTTCGTGAAATTCATTACCCTTGCTGGAAAAATTAAGGAACTACTAGGCATAGAAGATTCGTGTGAAGATGTTAAACTTCAAATTCAAACATTAGAAGCTGTATTATTGTCTTAAGTTGAGGCAAAAATGAAAAAATTGCAAAAGAAAACGGGATAAGTTCATGCACGTTAAGAAACGATGGCTTAACCTTAATTTGCCGTTACCAGAAAATGTGCTAAATCATGTAAGTGAGACAGATAATCCAAATCCTCTAGGAACGAGCAAAGGTAGACCATCAAAAAGCTCAAGAATAAGTTCAATGACTGATTTAATTAATCATTTATTAATTTCTTCAGACCTAATTATTTCAAATATATGTTTCAAAAGTTCACATATGTCTAAAGTGGGCACAGATATTTGGAGGTCTTAACATTACCAGTTAATTTAGCATGGAAAGATATTGATGGGACATCAGAGAGCGATAGCGATTAATTTATTATAATTATTTATTTATTATAGATACTTATTAATCACATAATGTTTGAAATTTATTGAAATATAAAATTTGTTACCGAAAATAAAAATAAAGCTTGAGAAATATTTGCAAGGTCAGAAAAATAAATTTTGACTTTTGAGTTCCAAAAAAAAAGTTCGCTGCTCAACTCTTTTATGCCAACAAAAGCTGGGGGGGGGCAATTATTGCTGGTTTATATATGTAATTTTTAGTTTATAACATACATAGATATTTAATATAGTTAGTAGATAATAACATGCAAAATAATTAGGTTTCAGTCATTAAAACAAGAAATATTAATTTCGCCGTTTTTCCCATACACTCGTCCCACTGTGCATCGCGTCGTTAGTTTGAGTAAACATTTGCTCAAACCACTAGTGTCTTCGCCCAAAAACAAAACTCTCAAATATTCATTATGGGTACCTATAGCAATCAAAAGCATTGATTTGATTGTTTTATTTCCATCAAAAACTTTCGTCAAGAATAAGAAACAAAATAACTATAGTTGCTTTGACTTTTTAGTTATTGCGCTAAGAATTTCCACCTAAGTATATACTACCCTGTTTTCTATCAAATTAACACTTTCATCTTTTAAATTATACATTTTCCTCCCTGTGACTAATAGGGTTGTGTTACGTATTTTTCAAACGCACCGCTAGACTCTCCAGTATCTCACACCTTTGCTCTCTATTTTTCTAAGAAGTCTTTGTCTATAGCATTCTCCGCTTAATGCAAACTCAAACAACTCAAAGCCTAGAGTAATCTTCTGGATTTCAGGTCTCTCGTCACAAAGTAAATATTTCCAACGAAATACAAACATCAAACCCAGGACTTGCATAGCAGACCCACTTTCATTATTAAAATGTCCTTTGTTCTGCTACCATGCTTCTTTTCAAAATTACTTCTACTAGTTGGGATTAAATTTAGCAAATCATAACGCTCCTGATGATGCAAATGCTGGAACATACAATACCTACCTTCCCTTCCAACCAGAATAATGAATAACTATACTTACAAAAGCGTCAAGACAGGTTACAACCAACAGAATACTTTTATGTACAAGCGCAAACAAAAAAGAAAGAAAAAGAAATTGTTTGTACCATCTTCTTATTCTAACGCTTCCGTGTTTTGTATTCATATAGACATTATGGAGAGGACTCTACAAAACAAGAACGTGCTGCTACAGGCTGCATAAGTCTTAAGGAGCCTAGATTAGGTGGTGGCAGTGGCACTTTTGTTAGTTTGGGTGCAAATCCTCTTTATATGAACATACGAGTAGGAGGTACTTCTTTATTATTTAAAAATGCGGAAGAACTTGTATAAAGTTTAAACCTGCCACCTGTAAATTAATGCAAAATGCAAGTGCACCGGTACTTTTTACTGTTGTTGTTTTGTGTGCAGGAGTCGAGTAATACTACTGCTTGTGCATGCTTATAAGTTATAACTTTCATGTCACAGAAACCAGTGCGAGACTTTTATTTATGGATTGTTGTATTCAGGTGAGTTTTTTATATTAAATATGTAATAATAATATGTAGCCGACAGAAATTTAATGCAAGGGTTCCTTTTGTAAGTGACGAAAGACAGAGTGACGGTTACCACAAGCTAGCGAGTCCTTTCTTTGGTCGTTTTTTCGTCACTTGCGAAGAATAATTGGAAACCTAGCTTAGGCGCCAATTAAACTTTCATTGAAAATTATCATTGAAAATTTTAATTTTTTATTTTGAGACGTTTAGAAAGCAAAATTGGTTATTATTTGAACGCCAGAATGAAGGTGCATTATTAATTAATTTTTAATTCTTGTCAAAAAATTCACATAAAATAACTTTTATTATTTTTGTTAAATGACATTGCACGAGGGAAGAAAATGATCCTTTCCCTCAGTCAACCCAGTAAGTAAATACAAAAAAAAACCCTTTAGAATGAAAAAGAGAGAGAGGCCAGCGATCGTGTGGTTGGAAGCACAGATTAGCCATATGAAGATGAGAATGTTTCGTACGTTTCACCCTCCAAAACCCATTTGTTTACATTGTTGTATTTGTAATTTCTTCCCGCGTCGATGAATAGATGTGAATTGCAACAACAATTTAACCAGGTGTGTGAAGATCCCTACTGTCTATGTGTGAGGTTTTTATGCACACATTCTCATTTTTTATCTGATAACTGCCAGTTCAAGCTTGTAGGCAAATTAAAATGTCTGCCGGGGATTCTCATCTTCATGTGGCTAATCTGTGGTTGGAAGGCGAAGGACGAAATGGAGTCAGTCTACTTTTAGCCATGATAAGGTGCGGTCGCTGATCGCTTAGAGAAGAGATAAATTCATTTAATACTAAAAATTTAGTAACGTATTATTTTGTTAACCCTAACCGTAATGATCATTGAAATTTTAAAAGTCATCTTGAGTGGAAAGATTGGTCAAAATGAATTTTGTTGGCAATAAACTTTTTTACTGGCATCAAAATAATCAATGATTTTATTAACTAAACGTCTCAAAAATAAAGATTAAACTTTTCAATTATTGGTTTCGATGATGGCTATAACTGGGGCCTTAATACCTAGCTCCTACTCCTGAAATTCGTTTCGTGATGGTTACCTTTTACAATTCTTAGTTCTAAACATTCCAAAATATTAGTTCTTAACATAGGTAATTGAAAAATGTAACGTGAGGCCTTGGACTTAAAGCTAAGTATAAGTTACGGTTTTAAAGGAATGTTTTGCTCAATTAAATTCGCATGTGTCGTCGTGCAGAACCAGTACCTATATTACCTAGAGAACCGACTTAGGCGGTCGTTTTCCTCCACCCTATACAAGCTGAACTGACGAGAGGTGTTGTCCCATGCATTTTAAATAGGACAGAACCAACTTGGCTTCAATTTAAAAGGTTTTGCTCAAAAAAGCTCAATTTGCTCAATAAGGTGAATAAGAGCGCCCGAGTATTTAAAACAAAAATCAGTAAAATTAAAAAAATAAATTAATTTCAAATGCAAATGCCGCCATTTTGTTTTTGTATCCACCATTCACACGTACCTACCGGTCGGTTCTCTAGTTAATATAGGTACTCTATGGCCTATATTCTGTTATACTATGTTTCCACCGACCACTAAACCGAGATTTGATAAGATTTGCCATAATCTTCTTTAAATCTCGAAGATTTACCATACAAATTTATGTCGTAAATCTAGAAAATTTCAAATAAATCTTGTTATGTCGCGCTGAACGCATTCATTGGAAAATCCAAACCTTCTTGCTTCTTTTGCCAAACATGAAACTTTCTGTTTCACTTCAACTTCATACGAAAAAATGAAACAACATTTGCATTTTGAGAGGTACTCTCAAAGTTAATCTATGTTTTAATCTTTTTGTGTGGTAGAAACACTACATAGATTAATTTAATCTAAATTGAGATAAACCCTCGGTGAAAACATGTGGAAACAAATCGTATGAGTTTTGTTCCATTTTTCATCGTTTCTCGATCAATTTTATCAATGCGAGAATTACAGATCGTAGGCACAGGGACCTTTTTCGTCACGAGATCAGAACCGGAAATCGATTTTGTTTCCATAGAAAAACAGAAGTTAACATTTCAATTCAATTTTGTTTTTTTCTCTCCCAAACCAACGCGAATATTTCAGAACGACGACGAAACTTTCTCTTGTCTTAATTTATTTACATGGAGATAAATGGGAGCACCCACACTGGCGCGATGCGAATCTTCGAACATTATTCAGTCGTCGCATATTCGCGCGAATGTTTCGCGTTGGTTTTGGACAGCCTTTATTCGTCAAATATTTGTACTTGATGTTACGACCATATGGGAGACAGAAAAGTGGGTCTAGCAATTCTGCTCGTCTCTTTGTCTATAATATGTCTGTCTTTTCACTTTTTCAGTTAAAGCCTCAACGGATGGGTCGATTTTCTTTGAACGTAAATTGCCAAGTTTCGTTTGGACATACTTGTCCAACGCATGATTTAAATACTTTAAGGACCGAAAATTACGGCACCTGTCATACCTAAAAAATTTGTTAGCCTTTAATCTTCGTGAAATGAAAAATAAAATCGCTTCAAAATACACGTGATTGATGATTATGAAACTTAATAAATTCTCCACGTGTATTTTCGATACTCGGTTTGAAATTTCCAAAACTCACTTTGATTGAAAAAAGATATTGATTGATTGATGAATAATTATTTTGACAGAACCTTGAAAAAATGCCAACGAAGATTGTTTTCATCCCGAGGTTTTATGTCTTTAACCAATTGGTAGCAATAAATTCACAAAAGGAGACGGTGGTTTCATCCCAGAATGAACGTAGCTTTTGTATTTTTCATAACTTCTTTTGAATTAATTGACAAATGTCAGACTTTTCCACATCCCACATTATGGTGTGAAATTGATTACGAACCGGTTCATATTCCGCCTTCACACTTCTATTTGGGAATTACACCGTTGTGAACTAACCGTCTGTTTTATATGGAAATTTCATTTCCACTCCGACTCAATACTAGACTTAACTCACAAATTAAATGTAATAATTCATGTTTGATTCGAGTTTATGAGTAGTACCTCCTTAGTTGCATCGGAATTCGTTTCCCTAAAGCAAAATAAATCAAAGTTGGTTCGGCGTTATTTCGATAAAAAACGAAATAAGGCCAAGTTTTTTATAGTTGGTTTTATTCATTTTGGTGTTATTTGAAGTTCCTGATATTCTCCAGAAAATTTCGCTCGAATCTAACATAAAAAAAGCTCCCCCTTAGTTTTATAGATTCAATTGATGTATTAAATCAACTTAATTATGCATTTTTATCCAATGGTGGATGTAGATACACATGTATGTATATGCAATATTTACCTATTTTCCGTGGAAATTTCTACAAAGCTTCCGGATTTTGCCACAGCAGTATAAAAATGAAATAAATTTTCGTAATTTTGTTTGGATAGGATCTATAGCTGGGATTATCCTTTTATAATCATGTTTATGCACTAGAAAGAATTTATTCTTTTTTGTGGTTTTTTTTCCAACCGGCTGAGCTGCTTCAATTATTATGATATCCTTGTTCAATTTTAACGTGATTCTGGAGTTATATTTATCTGTATGTATGTACGTACATATATCAAAGATTTTATATGATTTTTTTTATTTTTTCTTCTTCTACGGAACCACAAAATGACGGAGGAAAGAAGGAAACAAACTGTAGTGCAATAATTAATGTTGACGATAGACGGAAAAATATCGTTAATATTTTTGTTGAGGAAAAACTGAAATTCTTTTCATTAATGTGATAACTTATAACAAATAGTCCTCCATAAATTGAAAACTAAAAGAGATGGAACAAACTGGTTCTGCCAAAAGAAAGAGCGTCCCCAAATTATGAAGACTGCATATCATATGCTGGACTTACACCACTGAGAAATTGGCATTTTTCTGTCACTATACTGCCAAAAGAATAATTTCTCTATTGTTCTATCAACAAGAGATCATCTCACAAGTTCCACCTATCTTAAAATGTTTCAAAAACACAAACTGGATGAGTTTCCAAAAGAGAATAGAGGAAAACCGTATCTCAGGTTTCCCTCCGACTGACAGATGCCTAAACGACAACAACATAGACAAATTCATTAATGACTTTAACAACATCATCAATGATCCAGTAAATACTTACTCTTCCCAAAACCCTAGGGTGTAAAAAAAAATACAACTTTCTCCCAGCGAACATAAAAACACTCTACATAACCAAATCTAAGTGGCAAAAAAAACTTAAAGCTATTTTCCAAAGCTCAGAATACAAATCCCTTGAAACGAAAATCTCGCTATCAAAGAAAATCATACAAGACAAAGTTACAATCTGGCTAAGAAAACAATTTCAAGACAGATTGTCCCAAATAAGAGCCGGCCCACTTGCCTTCAAAGAGGCCCATAGATTTCTTGGGAAAAACCGGAAATTTTCCTGGAACAAACTAACGGTGGATAACCTTCAGTTCAATAATGAACTTGACATCGGAGACCAATTCCAAAAATACTTCACTGAAGTATATAAAGAAAAAGTCCCCCCCTCAGATGCAATTTTCACAAACAACGTCCAACTAACAACAGAAACAGCCTAAAACCAACGCCCACAGCATATCTTTGTTTTCAACCCCACAAACACTGCTTATAACCAATGCCAATGAGTTCTTCACCTCTCTTCCCGAAGTTCACAACTTCATTAAACAAATGAACGGAAAGAAATCTTCCGGCCCGGACGAAATCTCCAATTTCATTATTAAAAAACTACTCATCCTGGCAATAAAGTACTTAGTTATCATCTTCAATAATTGTCTGAACAACGGATATTTCCCTAAAATCTAGAAACAGGCTAAACTGATACCCCTGCAAAAAAAAATAACTGTTGCGATATACAAAAATTACAGGCCGATCTCGATGCTATCAAACGTCGGAAAAATCCTAGAACGAATCATCCTACATAAGATTGACTGCTTCGTCGAAGATAACATTGAATTCCTCCCAGATTTTCAATTTGGGTTCCGAAAGGGTCACTCTACTGTTCATGCCCTACAAAAAGTTCATAAAGACGTTACGGACAACCTAAAAGAAAAAATCTTTAAACTTATAAACAAATTGGTTGGCAAAACTCATCTAACTTATGTACCTAGTTTTAAGTCAGCCTTATTTTGAGATTCGAATGAATAGCTATTTCGATAGAATAGATCTATTCATTCGAATGAACTTTGCATATTTTGAGAATCGAACGAATAATATTCATTATTGAATGAATGCATAAAATGAACATCAGTTCTTTGACATTTACTGACATTTCTATTTAATTTAGTGTGACCAAGCTGTTTTTTTCGAAGAATTTTTGTTTTTATAAAAATGATGGTCAAAATAATGCGTTCTCATTTAAGAAAAATAAAGTAAAGATAAGTAATGTTAAAGGCCCGGTAAAGTTTACTATTTAAATAACATCAATAAAAACTGAAATTTTAAAATTTGGGAGCATTTAGAAAATAGTATGGTAAGTTTATTGACATGAAAAAGTAACAAAATAAATTTAGAACTTTTGAATAGTTAAATACGAGATTTTTTGTTTAGCTTTCATGTCAATTCAATTGTGTTTAAAATTGACTAACAAAAAAAACATGTAACTTCAAAGTCTGTCTTTACTTTATACACACCTGGTCACACTTTTCAATTTTCAACAAAACAAAAAAGTAAAATCCCTCGCCGGTATTTTTTTTGTTATTTGTAAATACTTGTACCCCATTGTTATTTGCTAGTTCATGAGCAAGAGTTTATTGTTTGATTTTCAAGAAAAACAGATGGCAATTATTTTATTTATAAGAAGTGAAGACGGCGGCGAAGAGCAGATATGGAGGGGAAGGATAATGGATGCATCAAATCCATTCAAGATTGAAAATCCCTTGGCTATCTCCGGATGTTCTTCCTTCAATTTTATGAGAACTTCTTTCTGCTCCCGTTAAGTCCAATTGGAATGCGACCTTTAATTAAAATGTCAACAAATAAGACATAAAAGTATTTTATTTTCTTTATTTTTCAACAAAAATATTGGAGCTCACATGTTTTCTTAATCTATTCGCCAGAAATTTTTTAACGTCAAATAAATGACATTTGTTTCGAATGATTCGAAAGTCAAAATTTGCTTAGTTTTCAACAAAAAATGAACTTTCGTTTGATAAAGTGAACTTTCGATTCGTTCGAAACTCAAAATACAAACTATTCGAATTCGACTTACTTTCGCATGAAAGTGAATTTCAAAATAAGGCTGAGTATATTATTATTATAGATACTTTATTTTATACACCTCTGTAACTATGTAAAAAAAAAAAAATAATGAATGGCCGAGTTCAACGCACATCTGAATATTCAGAATTTTTGCAGCTCTTGATTGGCCAGCTGTCAGAAAAAGTTCTGAATATTCAGATGTGCGTTGAACTCGGCCAATGACAAGAAAAAGAAAACTAAATTATCAAAAACAGGCCAGGCGCGCACATGCAACTAAACAATTTGGTTGCGATTTTGAGCACTATGGGCACAGATTAGCCACATGAAGATGAGAATCTCCGGCAGCCATTTTAATTTGCCTACAAGCTTGAACTGGCAGTTATCAGATAAAAAATGAGAATGTGTGTATAAAAATCTCACACATAGACAGTAGGGATCTTCACACACCTGGTTAAATTATTGTTGCAATTCACATATATTCATCGACGCGGGAAAAAATTACAAATACAACAATGTAAACAAATGGGTTTTGGAGGGTGAAACGTACGAAACATTCTCATCTTCATATGGCTAATCTGTGACTATGGGGTTATATGAGAGTCCGCGCACATAAACCGGCGGACTCTCATATAATGCTATAGTGACCAGATCCAAAAAGCCAAAATGTGGGACAAAGTAAAGAAATTCACCCGAAAATAATACACATATACATTTTTTTTTTTAAATGTGGGACAGTTTCAATTTTATTAAAGTAGGTTGCAGAACATAAAAAAACACTTATTTTCTACGAAAAAAGATGAACAGAATCTTACCTAATAACTATTAAAAAACGAAATTATTCAATAAATTCTCACAAAAAGTGAAAACATAACATGGCTTAACTAAAAAAATTAGTTCAGTTAAAAAAAAAAATTACTAGGTTTTAGTCACTCTTTTAATTCCACTTGACTTATAATGCTCTAAGCTTAAATCTGCAAACAATGTGTGTGAGTTCTCTTGTCTTTTGGGGTGGGACGCCCATAAAATTTCAAAACAGCCTAATGAAATGTTATCAAAAATTCAGCAATGGAGTGTAAAATTATAACACATTCTTTTAATCTAGGAAAATTAATTTCAAAAAATTTTCCACTTCATTTCATTGTGAAACTTTGGGGCGTGCACACAAATATTTGCAGATTTAATTTATCGCAATTAATGATTCTTAAAATTCACATCAAAGTAAAAGATTTGCAGAAAAAAAAGCAAAAAAATATATTCTATTATGTAGCTATTATGTGTGTATAAATTAATAAATTATCCAGCCATATATCGCTGATGAATGAATTTTTTTCAATAAGTTATTATTTTTTGACACTTCCTCTATGAAATTTTCCCAGCTTGAATAGCTCGATCTCACGGCCAATATCGCTTTAATTGTTTCGACAGAGAGTTGTGACTTCTCCTCCGTCCACAATTTGTTCACAATTGAAAATATTCTTTCCGTGGACGCATTAGTCCCCGGCAAATAGAGGGTATCATCCACAGATTAGCCACATGAAGATGAGAATCCCCGGCAGCCATTTTAATTTGCCTACAAGCTTGAGCTGTTAGATATCAGATAAAAAATGAGAATGTGTGTATAGAAACCTCACACATAGACAGTAGGGATCTTCAGACACCGGTTAAATTGTTGTTGCAATTCACATCTATTCATCGACGCGGGAAGAAATTACAAATACAATAATGTAAACAAATGGGTTTTGGAGGGTGAAACGTACGAAACATTCTCATCTTCATATGGCTAATCTGTGGTATAATCAAGAAACAGTTTTTTAAATGTGAGAAAATTTCCACCCATCTTATATCAGCTGATATTTTTTCGTCATTCCAGTTTTGTAATTTATTAGCAGTTGCATTCAGTCGTTATGTTTATGCATCTAATTTTTTGTAATTTTGGTAGCGTTCAGGGGGGTCATTCCGTAATTTTTAAAACGATAATCGTCTAAACGATAATCGTGCACTTTATCGTCATCAATGACAATTCAGTAATTTATTTTTGTGTTGTTTTATGTAAATGTAAGTTATTTATCCAATATTTATTTGTGAAATATTAAAAAAATACATTAAACAATGGTTTAACCTATATGTAGGTCAGTACCGCCAAAAAAAATGTCAATTTTTATTAAGAAGTGAAAAGAATGTGAAGCCAAAACTTGATGTCGCCTTTAACCAAATCGGTTATCCATCTATCCAAAGCTACATAGAATAAATCAGAAACTATCTAAAGGCACGTAGTTTCGCGTACGCGAAATTAGTTCTCACACCTAAACAGTGAGGTATATATATACACAGTGAGGGTTTTTTAAATCCAAGAAAACTGCATATAACCAACCTTGCACCTACCCCAAATCCAAATCTGTTGTTTATTATTCAGTTACTGATGTCAAATTAACATGGCAAATGTCACTATTAAACAACACGTCCAAATGATAAGACTTTAATATAAAAATCTTTTAGGCGACGATACGTGCGTTGCGCCCATTTTACGGTTTACATGGTTGTCCTTCCAAGCCAATTATCCAAAGTTTGGCGCCCAATTTTGAGTTGACCAATTCAGTGGACAATCAGCCAACGCCTTTGCGTCAACGATATCGTTTTGACTACAGCTTTGAATCACGTAAAAGCAATAATCACAATCGACTGAAAGATAATGGGCCTTACTAATAATCAAACGCTAATGTCGACTATTAGTTAACCGGAAGGTTAAAACAAAGTGCTAAGCTTTAACAAAATGCTACCAATAAACAATTTAACCCTTTCACTAACTAGTCTCCAGACTTTCCAAGAATCTATTACAAAATCTACTACAAATGAGAAACAAAATTGAATGAACTGTCAGAATTTCCACGAAAATCTGTCAAAGTTCCATAGAGGCAACCAACTAATTAAGTTGTTTGCTGAAGGAACAATTAAAGCCCAAGTTGGTTTTCTATTTTTTCTATCAGCAGGTCCAATAATTTTAAATTAAAAAACAATCACAGCGATATTTTTATTTTGTAGTCAGATTTTCTTATTTTTTGTTTTGGGGGTTCGGTAAAACAAGTAGGCAGGTACAATATTTTATAAAGAAGGCGAAGTTTTACTTCTCGGGAACGTTCTTGCCAGCCACCGAAAAAAAACATCGTAAGTCTGCTCTGTTTAGTTGCATCCTCCGTTGTCGCCACCTTCAAACCCGCTCAGATGCCCGCTCTTGACACAGCTGTAGCAAGTCTTGGTTACTTGGAAATGTGGCTCTGTTGCACTTGTAACACGATAAAATGAAGTTGAACGAGCTACGGCTATCGTTCATCTGTTCGGGACAGTTGCGGGCCCAGTGGTTGAGTTTGTTGCATTTGTAGCATGTTGGGTCATCCATTTGGGTGCAGGATTTGGAAATGTGACCAATTCCATTGCAAAGACTCCTCGGGGCATGCATGAGTGTAATATGCCCGGTTTGGTTGCATTTGTAGCATTTCTCCGGGTTGCCTCTACTTCCTTCGACACGGCCATCTCGTCCCTTGCGTGAATCCCGGAGCCCGGAATTACAGTCACGGGCATTATGGCCGGGACGATTGCATTTGTAGCAAGCTGTGATGATGATGAAATTGTTGATTGATGTTTTGTTTCTTATGTTTTTTTTATGATAACTTTATTTTCTGCACCTTGTTTTCGACGGTTCTACTGATCTGAATCGAAGAAGTAGAACCCACAGAGGCACAGACACAACAGGTTTGTTCAGTGACAAAATAGTTAGATTAGAACAGAACAGAATAGAACAGAACAGCACAGATTCGTGGTAAACGTCAGAACAAGTTAGAACAGGAAATCTGTTCTAAGTTGTTCTACCTAAAAAGCTAGTACAGAAAATCCTGTTCGAAACTGTTCCAAAGTGTTCTAGACAGCCTCACTGAACAGCAAACCAGAACAGTTTAGAACAGAAAATTCCTCATTGAACAGCAAAAAGTTGTACTTTTCTGTTCGAAACTGTTCTAAACTGTTCCGAACAGCCTCGCTGAACAAACCTAACATAAATTAAAAAAACAACAATGACGGAACTGTCATAATTTGCTCTATTCCTTCAAAGTTAAGTATTGCCGTATTATTTTTTTTACAGAAAGTATTAAAGTACTAATAGTACGTCCATTGATTTAAGTGTTGAAGCAATTTTTTTTTTAATTTATAACACCATATTTTTTAACAAGGAAATATATTTCTTATACTTTATTTTAATATTTTTCATTCGAAGAAAATCTTAAGTATTTAATTGTTTTTTTTTTTGAGGTTTCTTATTGTTTAACAGTAAGGGCCAGTTTTTTCACAGTGTGTTATCTGTAATCCATGATTATTTCCACTTGTATCAAAAAATCCAAAGCTTGAGTTGTCAATCATGGATTAAGCCAATCAGCTGATTTCGGTTGATTTACACCATTTAACCAGGATTTTGAAAATTGTATCAAAAACTTGACCTATTGTGAACAACTGGCTCTAAGGGTATTCACGCAATGTCGATAAGTCGTCGTAAAATTCGTAAAAGTCGTCAAATGCGTAAGTCTATCAAAATTTGTATGGAAAACCTGAAAGATTTACAATGCTTACTGTTTACGAACGTTTACGATGACTTTTATGCCTTTATATTTTTTAAATTTAGATTATCGATTATCGAAATTCTGATTTCCACAAGTGCACAAATGTATGAACAAATAAAACAATCAATTTATGTTGCAGATAACTACCTAAAAATACAAACAATAAATAAAGTACTTCTAAATGAAACACTTCTTTTTCGCTTTTAAGAAAAATCTGAAGATTGAAACCAACCCATGAATATACCTATACCTATTGAAATCGACCTGATAACATGGGAGTAGAATTAAGTATTAAATACAAATTTCGGTACCATAAAACAGCACCAGGGCAGCACTTTTCATTTAGTGTTCGACTTTAAACATGGATTTCCGTGTATTAAATTTTGACATATTGCTAACGACTAAACTGGAGATTAAAGTCGTTATTGGTATGCGGATTTTCTAAAATCTGAAGATTTTCTTTTAACCTCAACACTAAATTTGATTATTAGTAAGGGCCAATGTCTTGACGATTGAAAATTTGCTCTCCGTAACTCAAAAATCCTCAAAACGTGATCGTTAAATCGTTAGCATTTGAACGAAACCTGTTAGGCTAACGTCTTGTGTTTGTGTCGTCTTTTTTTGGTTTTCTAAGCAATTTATGCATTTTATCATATGTAGGGTTTTTCAATAGGTGTGTTCCTTTGGGCTCCAGTATCTACTGCCAAGTACTTCTGGCTGCAGTCAACTACTTCTACTCTGTGGTGAAGTCGTTCAAAGTAGTTCATTAATCTAGTAACAGAATGTTTCCAAACAAGAAAAAGACATCACCAATCAAAAGAAATCACGTTATAGATTATTGTTGTTGACATTTTTCTAATTTTAAAGTAAAATAAGAAAACGAACAACCAAAATAGATTGATATTGAGGTTAGATATTACCTTTCACAAAATGAAAGCATTCCATTCATCATCTACTGGGAAGTACTAAAAAGTACTTTGCAAGGCCCAATGGAACACGGCTAATAAGGGCGGGTAGATGTTTTCGGTTGATCCTCGGTTTCGTTGACGTAAAGGCGTTGGCTGATTATCCACTGAATTTGTCGACTCAAATTTGGGCACCATACTTTGGATAATAGACATGGAAAGACAACCATGTAAGCCGTAAAATCGGCGCAACGCACGTATCGTTGCCTAAAAGATCTTTATATTAAAGATCTTTCAATTGGACGTGTCGTTCAATCGTGTAACTTGCCATGGTGATTTGGCATCAGTAAATAATAAACAAAAGATTCAATAGATGCCACCGTCAAAATCTGCCCGCTGCAATTGAAAACCGTATAATTAATTATATGTAGTTTGAAGGATAGGTAGATAGGTAGATTTGTTTAGGCGACTTCACGTTTTGCTCGCACTTTACTTCACTTCTAAATAAAAATAGATATTTTTTGGGCGTTACTGACAAAAATAAATTACAGAATTGTCATTAATGACAATAGCCGTGTTCCATTGGGCCCTCCAAAGTACTTTTTAGTACTTCCCAGAAGATGATGAATGGAATGCTTTCATTTTGCCAAAAGTAAAATCTAACCTCAATATCAATTTAATTTCGGTTGCTTGTTTTTGTATTTTACTTTTAACTAGAAAAATGTCAACAGCAACAATTTACTACGTAATTTCTTTTGATTCTTGATGTCTTTTTCTTGTTTGGAAACATTCTATAACTAGATTAATGAACTACTTCGACCGCAGAGTAGAAGTAGTTGACTGCAGCCAGAAGTACTTGGTAGTAGATACTGGAGCCCAAAGGAACACACCTAATGATTGAAAAGTCAATCCTTCTCAAACTGTGATTTATAATAAACGATAGTGATTGTGTAACGTGAAGCAAATTGATGACGATATCGTGCACCCAGGTCTATGATAAACTGGAGTTTAAAAGTGACTATGAATATGCCCCATTATAAGTAATTCAGCTAAGAACTACGATAACTCGATTTTTTAACAGTATTTCGCGAATCCGAATGCGAAATCTTTCATGCCTGATTCACAATGCGACGAAGAAACGGGACGTGAGCGTGACGAGAACCGCTGTCATCTTTTTCTAGTTACAAAATCGTCGCCCAATTCACAATGCAGCGAGCGTTTTTACGACAAAAATCCATTTTTGTAAACAAAAAATCAATAAAATATAAACAAAATAACGTAAAAAATAATAGATTTATCAATAACTTTATTTTTTAGACACAATGGGGCATATTCATAGTCACTTTTAAACTCCAGTTTATCTTAGACTGGAGTTTGTTCAATGTTATTTAGATAGGATAAGCCCAGGTCTATGATAAACTGGAGTTTAAAAGTGACTTTGAATATGCCCCAATTTGATAACATCTTTTGTGAAAAATCTGTAAAAAACTTAGTCTCCTATTACACGACGACTTTTGTGTCGTGACTCTTTTCGAACATAATGAGTGCAAAAGAGAAGAAAAATGAGACGGAAAAGAAACTGACCTATGAGTTGTCGGCCAAATTTCTGCGACTCATTTTTGACATTATTTTATTTCTTGTTTGTTATTTTAGCAAATCATTATTTGTGGAGCCCACATATACCTATAGCTGTATGGTTGCTAAGGTGTATAGCATAGAGAATTTCTATGCTAGAACAACATCGTTTCAATTATGTTTGTCCCCTTTCACACGAGGAAACTGAGTTGCCAGCAACATTCATTTTGTAGGTGAGAAGGGCAAGAAGTAAGAGGGGAAAATGAAATCTCCCCGGTCAACGATTCGAGGAGATTTTTTTGACATTCCCCAGTAGAGTGTGTTCAACCAAGGTATTTTAAAAGGAAACTACAGAAAGTTGCCACGATTTTGTTTCTTCGTGTGAAAGGAACAGGAGATTATTAAGGAAATTAAAAGAAAACGTCAAAAAAATCTCTAGCAACTTGTTTCCTCGTGTGAAAGGGGACTTTGTTGTTTGTTTGGTTGCTACGAGAATTTCATTACTGAAAAAAAAATTAAAGAGGATTGCCAAATTTGAGTCCTGACTCAAAAGTCATGGTGTAATAGCGTACGACTCACAGGACGAAATTTCAAAGAAGAATTCGAAGAAGAGTCACGACGCAAAAGTCGTCGTGTAATAGCAGACTTAGCAAAAATGAAAATCGTCGTCACGTCACGTCTTTTTTTCGATTTTTCGAATTCTTGGCGTGACGTGACGACGAGAAACGCCGCATTGTGTATATCCAGGTATGCTTTCATTGTTTGAAAACTACAACGAGTTCTCGTCACGCTCACGTCTCGTTACCTTGCCGCATTGTGAATCAGGATTCATACGTTGTTTAATACGTGTGTGGACCACTGATCTCTATAATACACTGGATAGCGTATTCATACAAACAAAATGACTCCAATTGAAGATTGTTATACGGTGCGCTTGGCACCAGGTTTGTATAGCAGTATAACTTCTTTTTGTCAAAGTGGCTGAACACAATACACGCGAGTCATGGCGCGCGTTACATTGTTAAAATACAAAAAATCTCGTTATAGAACGGTGTTCACATTGGACTGTCTCCTTCGACTTTTTTTCGCGTCTCTGTACTTTATCTCACTCACTCTCCATGGTGAGAAAATGATGGCGAAGAAAGTAAGGATTTTTTGCTTTTTTGCTTAAGATTGTTCATTTTTTTGGCGTTTTCTTTTGTGATATCTGTTCTCTCTATCTGTACCTTATCTTTGGCACTTAAATCCTACGGAATCCAATTTTTTTAATTGAAAGCATTTTCCTACTAAGATTTATATTTTGTAAGTGAAATGTTTCTAATTAATCCTTCAACAAGCAAAGATTTTTGTTTTGTGTTAACGACTGCTGCACGTCAGAATGAGTCGGATGTGTTCACATTAGGTTTTGTGTCTGTAGCCACAAACGCGATTCTGGGAGTTAAATAGTAGGTGACATTTCTTGCGAATTTGCACAAATTGTAACTAACACTGAATTGTAATTTTTTGTTGTTTGGATAAACGCACAATTTTTTTTGTTTTGCATCTATTCACTAAAATAAGTTTGTACTTAATAAAAGGGACATGGTAAATTAAATGCAGTTTGAAATATTTGTTGTGAATTTGAAGGACCATTATTTTTTTGTGTTCAAATTCCTGTCAAATAGAACTCACACCATCATATACAAAAATAAGCCATCTGAAATGGTTGAAAGAAATTCGACACAAGTTTTAATAATCACGCTCATGTGAACGCGCGCCCTGCCGCGTGTCCTGACGCGCGTACTGTGTTCAACCAGTGAACTGAAAAATGTACGTCAAATTATTTCTTTTTTTTTAAAGAAAGACGTCAAAAGGTGCGCTTGGCACCAGAATGTCATCTTCAATTGGATTCAAAAAAAACTGTTATACATAAAGGGAATCCACTATCCAGTGTATTATAGAGATCAGTGGTTTGGACCCAAAACGGACTCGCTTGCTTCATCTATAGAAAGAGAAACTCATGCGAATACGAATGTCTTACTTTAAAAGCGCATCTATTGCCTTGGTTAGAAAACAATGTACATTTTAAAATCGAACAGGTCGTCAAATGTCAAACTTTCATTTCTCTTTTCTTCAAGGCAAAAAATTCAAATTTTGTTGATAAATTTAATTTGCCTTCTTTTATCTTTTGTTCTTTTCATATTTTCTTTTGTTGCCCTAGCTTTAACTTCTCGCTTGTGGGTCGTCGTAGTCTTGTGGTGTGGCCTCGTCTCTCGTGTTTTTGTTTGCTCTATTATAACTAAACCAATCTTAACATTCTAAAAATGGATTACACGGTAATGTTTTGTTAATATATTAAGTTTTATAACAAATAGTAAACGTTATATTATTGATTTGAAACTAATACTAAATACGTACATAATAGATTATGAACGATTCTTCTTATCCTCGCTAACTTTAAAAGGTTCGTTCACTCCGACACCTTAATTAGTAGGTATATTAACCATCAGGAATGTATCTAGTATTTGGAGATTTTATTTTAAATACAAATCATTAGTATAGTTATATAAGTGTCATAACGTACGTGTTATAAAGGGGTGAAGTTTTAATTCAAACTCATTTTTAGATACTTGTGACGTGTTTGTTACCTGCATCCATTAGTATTAAACACATGTTTTCTTATTACTCATTTATCTCATAGAATAAATATTACGTATAATAATTATATGAATTTTTAGAAGCACACCACTCACAAAAAAAGCACAGGCCAGCCTTATTTCCACTTTGAGGTTCAAAGGTGTGTCTTTTATTTGAGATTTATGAGACCTATTTCCTTTTAATTATTACCATTTAAAAATCACAAACCTTATTAGTTAATCTACCCCAAAGGTAAACACTGCAGTGACTCGGTGACCCGGTGACGAGTCACTACAAACATTGAAATCTTGTTATTTTATTAAGATTTTAACAAATCAAAACATGTTGGAAGAAAAAACTAAAATTCTCACAACAAGGTTCGTGAACTAAACAATATTGTAATTTCTAAAGTACCTATAGGTACCAAGTTGTGCAAAAGCCGTATGGTATGATATTGTTTTTGTTTCAATGTCTACAACCGGGATTGAGTTGTTAATAGGAGTTCTCTAGATATATTTTGGCTAAACGTGAGCACCTATCGTAATTGCTTTCGCCTCCCTTTGAAATGTGCGTGCTGAAAGAAATCGTCACGCAACAACCCAGTGCCAAATTATCTTGATTCATCAATGAACAGATTTGTTGCTGTAAACTGGCAGAATTACCTATAGATAACATCTTTGGAAGGGACTGAATGTGAAGACTTTAGCTATGTAAGAAAAACCTGTAATGGTTCTCCGTGGAAGAGGTGAATATAACTCAAATAGTGACGGTGACCCTTTTAGCGCTGGAGTGCACCGATTCGGTGCAATAACTCGGTGGACCAGTTGATTTAATAGAATTTAAAAATAAAAAAAAAAAAAAAAACGTTAGATAGGAAATCCATGAACACCTATGTATTATGTTCACGCACGTTTTTGCAATTTGTTGAAGATTTGAAACGCGAATTTTATTTGAACGCCCAGTCCAGCTTCATGCTTGAATGTACTATCTGATCACTCAGCATGTCTTGCAAACACCTTATTGACAAACATTCTTAAGCTTGAAAATAATATTTCCAATAACATAATATTGAAAAATAATGGTTAACAAATTATTTGTCTCCTTATAGCCAAACCCAACTGTAGTCCCAGCTTCCCCATTCGATGCTGCTGCCGACGGACAAGCCCTTCGAACCGCCATGAAAGGTTTTGGTACCGATGAACAGGCGATCATTGATATCCTTACCGCTCGTTCAAACTCTCAGCGCCAGCAGATTAAAGCCTATTTCCTCCATGAATACGGTCGTGATCTGATTGATGATTTGAAAAGTGAACTTGGTGGTAAGTTCGAAGACGTCATCATTGGTCTAATGATGCCACCAGTGGAATATCTTTGCAAACAGCTTCACAAGTCAATGGATTGCTTCGGCACAAACGAAGAAACGCTTGTGGAAATTCTTTGTACAAAATCCAACGAAGAAATCGCAGAAATCGTCGCAGCTTACGAAGAGAAATATGACCGGCCACTGGCTGAACATATGTGCAGTGAAACTTCGGGCCATTTTAGACGTTTGTTAACCCTCATTGTGACGGGTGTACGCAATCCAGCCGGAACAGTTGATCCAGAGAAAGCTAAAGAGCAAGCAGAAGCGCTTTATGCTGCTGGCGAAGCGAAATTGGGCACTGACGAGCAGGTGTTCAATCGAATCATGGCCCATGAGAGTTTCGCCCAGCTGCGATTGATCTTTGAAGAGTACAAACAGCTTTCTGGAATGACTCTGGAGCAGGCTATTAAACACGAAATGAGTGGCGAATTGCACGAAGCCATGATGGCTATTGGTAATATCATGTCATTTCAGATTGTTCTTTATTTTGAGTTTCTTTTATTAAATTTCTAGTTGAGTGTGCTCAATCGCCCCCTGCATTCTTTGCCAAATGTCTTTTCAAAGCTATGGATGGTGCTGGCACTGATGATCAAAGGCTCATTCGTATCATTGTTAGTCGATCAGAGATTGATTTGGGTAACATTAAGAATGAGTTCGAAAGACTGTTCGATAGAACTTTAGTCAGTGCTGTTAAGGTAAATTGTTAAATAAATCAATGGAAATGTTTAATATAAATGATTTTAAATTTCAGTCCGAAACATCCGGCGATTACAAACGTGCACTTTGTGCTCTTATTGGCGGCGCATAATTTGCATTATATTCTCCTTTTTTTTTTGTAAAATCTCATGCTGTAATTCTCTGTGAATCACTCCCACTTTAATGTACCCTGCATAGAAAGTGCCTACCAACAAAAGTATATTTATGTTATTTTTTGCTTGTTTTCTTTTTTATCATTCCTTAATATGCTTTAATAAATTGGTGTTGCCAAAATAAAGAATGTTTTATAAAAGCTATTACTTACACCACTATAAGTTATTTTTTTAGAGATCAAAAAATAGTGTTTAGCAAGAATAAGACGAAATTGGGAAGAAAACAATTTAATCAATTTTAAGCTAAAGTTGAATACGAATTTCATCGTTATACGGAATTTCAGCATTTAAAACTGCTGAAAGTTTCTTTTTGTTTATGAACTCAAAAATTAAATTGTTCCTATAAGAGTAACACCCATCGGGTGTAACCTCTGCAACGAATTGACGATTTATAGTTTGAGAAAATCGATAACAATGCAAGCGTAAATGCGACTATTTACCCATAGAAGCAAGATAGTAGTATTTTGAGAAAAACAAACTGCAATAAATTACAAAAACAAAACTAAATTCTCCGCTTTATTTTTATCTAACTCCGTCTTCTGAAATGAGGGTTTTGTCTCACCTAAAACTAAACTAAATTAGCCTAACTCAACCATTCGGTTTACAACTTAGAAAATATGGGATTCTCTCCTTTGGTCAGCTGAGCCATTGTGGCATTGACAAAGTCTTCACTTTGCAGATAAAGCTTGTTCATTTCGCGCTGTGAATGATAAGAATAATTAGAATTTATCAATTATGATCGGAATTGCTTACAATTTGATCCAAGCCTTCTTGGTTGGGTCGATCAAAAGAGTAAACCATATTTTTTTTCGTAGCTTGGACAGCAATAGGACTCTTACTGGCTAAGTCCTCAGCTAGTTCTAGTGCAGTCGTGATCAATGTTGCTTTGTTATCAAAAACCTATTAATGATCAGTGATTTGAGATTCTAATAAAATTAAATTAACAGCTAGGTTCTACATTTCACTTTCGCTCGAATGGAAATTGATGTCAATCTAATTTCAATTGATATCAATTTCATTTCGAGTGAAAGTGAAATGTAGAACCTGGCTGTAAATGACTTACTTCGCTCACAAGACCACAGCTTTTTGCTTCGTCAGATAGGAACTTTCTACCAGTAAAACATAGCTCCCTTGCCAGGCTCTGACTATTGATGACTTTTGGGAAACGTTGAAGCGTACCGACATCAGCTGCCATTCCTATTTCAACCTCTTTTACCTGAAAGAATGCATCTTTGGTGCAATAACGAATGTCAGCGGCTGTAATGAGGTCAACTCCTGCGCCAATACAGGCTGAGTGCACCGCACTAATGACAGGCTTATTGCAGATCTCCAAAGAAGAAATTGAATCCTGTTGGGGAAATAATTGTTAAGTTGTAATTGCTAAAGTGTGAAGTTGTAAAGAAATGCTTTTGGTATAACCTGATACAGTTTGATGAGCTTCTCTAAAGCACATCCCTTGCGCGAAACTTCTTCAATTTCAGAGAGTTCTTGGGCTAGTTTCATCATATCATTCAAATCAATGCCTTCAAGAAAAGTCCGTGACTAGGTATTGTCAATTTACAAATACAAAATTACTGATGTAGTATCTCACCTGCGGTGAAGTGTTTGCCCTCGGCAGAGATCACAACAGCACGACAATCAGGATTAATACTCAATGACTCAAAGCATTCTTTAATGTCTCTAGAAATGTATCGATAGAATCAAGGTCACTCTGAAAGTTTTGAGACAATTTGAATACTTACACCCACATCTGCTTATTGATAGCATTATACTTGTCTGGACGGTTTAATTTGACATGGTACACAAAGGGTTTTGGAACCGTAACTGACAGAGATTTAAAATTGTTTTCAGTACTTGATGTGGGAATTATTTTGGAACTCATCCTTCTAAGGATTGGGGAAGCTAGAATTAGAAAAAAATTTTAGAAATAATGTTTGTTAATTGGACTTTGTACTTTGACCTTTGTAATTCTGTACTTAAGGCAAATTTATTTTCTTACAAACTAAGTTTCTAGGAATATGTTTGGCAGATAGTATTTTTTGTAAAGACATTTGAAAATTTCTAACTGGGAAAATAACTTTACAAATAATTTTAAATGAAGGAGCTGCAGAACAACAAAACAAATAAAATGCCTTGTTTGGAAACAAAAACTTTCACCGGGTTTTTTTCTATGGGTTTTGAGTTTTGACTGCAAATTAGGCTTTTCCAGAATCTATCTTTGTCTTTTCTCTTTCTAATTTTGACATAAAAATATGTAGGGAAAACAAACAATCGACCAATCACAATCGCATGTTTTTGTTTTCCCTACATATTTTTCTGTCAAACTATTGATTTTTTTTTTTACTTGTTTGGCACTGAAGTCTGGTGGATGTTCCAAATTGTGAAAATATGTGACAAATTTCACGTTACCAAACAGACCTAAAAATATAGGTTTGTTCGGATACTTTCTGGACTAAAAATGGCAATCTGTCAAATTCTGATGAATCCGGATGACATTAGGTCTGTTTGGCAACGTGAAATTTCTTGCGAATTTGCAAAAATTTTCACAAAATTGCAAAATTTGTCACAAATTCCATTTGTTAACTCGAAAAAGTTGCAACGAGAGAGTACATCAAGAGAGAAAAAAGTTTTCCATCCATTGGATAACTTGCGAATTCGTGCTTCATAAATGTCTGTGTGCAAGAAGAGTAAAGACTGTCAAAACACAAAGCTGTTAACATCTTTTGCTTTTAATTTGAAATTGTGGTTTCTGATATTTGAAAATTAAAGGCTTAAACTATATTCAACTCGCTTCTATACAAAAGCAAACCAAATGCTTTGTCTTTTTTCAACGCACTACTCAATTCTATCTCTTTTCTCAAATTTTACTAAAGTGAAAGTTAAAACACTCTTAGGCCTGCCGCCCACTAGGCAACTTTTAGTTGCTCACCCCAGCAACTTTTAGTTGCTCCCGATTCAATTACATTGGCTTATATGGGAGAGCGCCCACTGGGCAACTTAGTTGCCGGCAACTTTAAGTTGCTCGCGGAACTTAGTTGCCGGCAACTCTGGGCAACTTTTAGTTGCTGACCCCCGCCCACTAGGCAATTTCCGAGCAACTTTCAACAACTTTTGAAAATTTAACGTTTCTATTTGTATTCCATTGAAATGTTACATTGATTTTGCACTTTTGTGAGGTCAAATTGAGATGGGTTTGGGTGTAGCACGTTTTTATAGAAAACTAAATACAAAAAAACACTAATATAAATTCTCAAAAGTTGCTCGGAAGTTGCCTAGTGGGCGAGGGCAAGCAACTTTAGTTGCTCGGAGTTGCCGGCAACACCCAGCAAATAAAAGTTGCCGGCAACTAAGTTGCCTAGTGGGCGGCAGGCCTTAAACTTTTACTTTTGTACAAAAGTAGAACACCAATCCAGAAGCCAAGCTGCCAGCGATAGATAGATAAGATTTTTTTCTTTTACCGCGAAACAAAGTTTTTATTTCATATAAACATAAATCTTTGTAAATAAATTGTTTTAACCGCTCCCAATCCTCTTCCCAGGCGCACTTTAGATTTATCACAACATTAACAGAAAGAAAACGAAAACACCGTGCTTCTCCAGGCGGATTTCCAAGAAGTCGCCTGTTCTGTCCATGTCACCATCGATGCCGCGCACCAGTTTGTCTTGGTAGCGAACTTCGTTTCCGATATCGATGGTCAACGACTTGAGAGCGCCGATTTTTGTTGCAGTTCTTCAGCGGGGCCGAATTATTCTTTGAGGGAATCTTGATTCAGACGACTAGGGCCGGGGTTCTGAGGTGTATCCATTGGTAGGAGTAGTTCGGTTGGTTGTTTTATGTGAAGACAGTAGCCGTGTTTTTTTTGCAAGTCCATATGGATTTGTCGAAAAAAACGACATCGGGACTAATAGTTTTACACGTAAATACAACAACAACTTAAATCCATATAGACTTAGCTATGTCCAGATAATTATCGGGACTTATGTACTGTAAGTAAGAAGTTCCTAGGTCCCGATGTCGTTTTTTTCGACAAATCCATATGGACTTGCAAAAAAACACGCCTAGTGTTACGATTTACAAATTGGATGTCACTCGCTGAAAATGCCTTTGGATTTATTAAGCATTTTTTTAAGATAGACGGACCAAGACCAGAGAAAGGTCATTCTGTTTTTTTTTTTCTAAGAATGACCGGTACTTTTAAGTGCGAAACACAATTTTGGTAGTCTTTCTCGCAAAGGGATGTCGCTAGAGTATGTGTGTGATTTTCCCATTTTTACATTTTGCGAAAAGATTTGAATGTAGTTAAAGGCTTAACACAACACATATACTCTTGCGACATCTCTTTGGGAGAAATAATTATTACCAAAATTGTGTTTCGCACTTAAAATTATCTGTCATATTTCTTTGAAAAAAAAAATGATCTTTCTCTGGTCTTCGTCCGTCTATCTTAAAAAATTGCCTAATAAATCCAAAGGCATTTCCAGCGAGTGACATTCAATTTGTAAATCGTAACACTGTCTTCACATAAAACAACCAACCGAACTACTCCTACCAATGGATACACCTCAGAACCCCGGCCCTAGTCGTCTGAATCAAGATTTTTGTTGTTTTTTTCTAAGAAATGGCAGATACTTTTAAGTGCGAAACACAATTTTGGTAGTCTTTCTCGCAAAGGGATTTTGCGAAAAGTTTTGAATGTAGTTAAGCCTTAAGTTTTCGAAAGTTCCTGAAAGTTGCTCGGTAGTCTCGGTAATTGCTTAGTGGGTAGGGGTCAGCAACTAAAAGTTTCCGGCAACTAAATTGCCCAGTGGGAATAAAAGTGGGCGGCAGGCCATACTCATTTTAGAACTATCCGAAAAAAATGATGGTTTGTGCATTTTCTATTTCAAAAGTAAAATCCTTCTAATCAACTTTTAACAATACATAAACAGAAAGAAAAAGAGGATGCAATTTTAGAAGATCTAACACTAACCATGGTTATGGCTGAGAATTCTAGATACGTGGAATTCGTGGATTTTGGGCTGTCTGAAAATCCAAATATATCCCCTGAATATCCCCACACACGTTGAATTTTGGATTGGTTCAGGGCCGTTTGGCATGTGGCTTGGTCGTGTGTGGCCAGCTTTATGTCTACAAAATGTTTCCACCTTAAAGGTTTATGTACACACTAAAAACAGCTGACCGAGCTGTCATCCAGCAAAAGTAGAACAAAACAAAAAAAGTCATCACAATTTTCATTTGCCAAACAAGTTTTGATTTCGCTTTCCCTAATTTTGCGTAATAATTCTATAAATTTAAATAACCGGCTACCGCTAAATAATTTTTGCATTATAAAAAATCTTCCAGTGCCTTATGGACAATGTTCGCAGTGGTAAAGCATTTATTTAAGCTACAATTCCTCATAATTCTCGTTGCTGTTTTCGCCGGTGTCTATTATCCACAAATTCTTGAAAAAATCAAATCACTTATCTTCGAATTATCTCCTGATAATGAGCCGATTGCGGTTAAATTCAGCGCCGAAAGTCAAATTCAATTATTCTCCAATGCGGAATTATCTAAGTTCAATGGCGAATCTGATGACCAACCAATTTATTTGAGCATTCTCGGTTCGGTTTACGATGTGACCAAGGGCAGGAAGCACTACGGAACTGGCTGTTCGTATTCATATTTTGCCGGTGAGCTAACTTTTATAAAGGAGAGTGAAGAGAAATAAAGGTTGAAAATGTTTACAGGTAGAGATGCTTCAAAGTCCTTTATAACCGGTGACTTCGAGGACTTCGATGAAAACTCGGACGATGTGATGTCTCTTAAACCAAGTGAAGTCTTAAGCTTATACGATTGGAAGAAATTTTACGACAAAGAATACACCTTCAAAGGATTAGCAATTGGAAGGTAAATTCTGTAAGAATTCAAAATTATGTAGTTTGATTTTGAAAAATGCGTCAAAAGACTAGAGCGTGCAGGTTGGTTTCATACAAGCAAAATATTGTTTGTTTAGGTGTCACCCAACATGTTAAAACATACCAAAATTATTCTCAAACTCAAAATTTAATTTTGCGATACAAGAAAAATGTGGATACACAGTTTATTTGAAGCAGTACCTATTTTATTACGTCAAAGGGTCGCAATTTATCACCAGCATAAACCATAAAACACCTCACAGCTCATTACTTAGTTTTCCAACTTGAGTTACTCTTAATGCAGCATATTATGTAAAAGCAGTGTGTTGTGTTTTTTCCTTTTTTTAAAGTAACAATAAAAAAGTGGTTAAAAATACTTTGTTATTGTTTATACTCAAAACTAAAATTAATTCCATGTAAGCCGTTGCTGAGCTGACGAAGTATACGTCCGGGGTAACTAAAATTAATCTGAAGTTTTGTTTTTAACTGTTGCAAATCCATAAGGAGATTGTGGGTATCGATTCGAACTTCTTGAGATTTCTCTAGGATGTTCGAAAAAGTAAACACTCCATCTATTATAGACAGGGATTGGATTGGGCGGATCAGTTGCTTGACGGAGGGCTTACGTATCCCAAGTATAGAAGATTGATTCCCCTGAAGCTGGCGCGATTGATAGGGCTCCCATATTTTGTGCATTACTTAAAAACTTTTTTATATTTTTCTTCCAGATTCTACGACATGAATGGCGAAAAAACTAAATATCACTATAAATTAGATGCCATAGCTAATCAAGCACTTGAAGATAAAAAATCTGCAAATCAAAGGCTTGAAGTATATCCTCAATGCAATATTCAATGGACAGAAAAAGAAGGAACTCGTGTGTGGTGCACTGGTGAATCTGGTGGCAAGAAACGCGACTGGATAGGTGTTCCTCGAAAATACTATGAAACTGGTAAAGACTATCGTTGTGCATGCATAAAAGAATCCGAACTTGATTCTCCCAATCTAAAGCCTTATGAAAACTGTGATCCCTTATCGCGAACTTGTTTCTACAAAGTAGATTAAAAATTTCAAACCGAAGTCGATTTTTTTTTTTGTATTCTAGAGCATTTTTAGTTTTAAATTTTTTAAAACTAAATATAAACTATTTGTCACTTAAATCAATTTACTAAAAACTCCAACACTAATACATTTTGTTTTTTCTTTTAAAAATATAGTCAATTAATACAAACAAAACACGCTGTAAAAAGCCTTCAAAAGGTTGCTAAACAAATTTATTGTAAACGGAATTATTTCTGAGAAGTAAAATATAAGAGTTTAGAGCACTTAATAAATGATACAAGTGCCTGCTTTGTTAAAAAATCTATAGCAATTAAATGTCTTTGTTATATACAACCAAAACATATAAAATTAATACAAAGTATACATATACCATATACTGACACAAATATATAAAAAGAACCTTCTTTTTTTAATTAAATAAGAATGGAGTTGCTTAAATAAATTGATACATTTGTTTTACAATTGTAACTTTCATATATGAAGGGTTAAGGCCCATTTGCTGAAAGAAAACAGAAAACGGCAAAAAGTGATATTTGTATAATTTTGAGATATTAAAGTTCAAAGTCCTTTGATTAGAACAGCTCGTGTTGAGCCAGGGCCTAGTGACTTACAACTCTCAACCATTCCTGCCAAATCCGAAAGGCTTTATCGGTAGTGAGTTAAGCCACAGTTAGCTAACTCTAGAAGTAAATTAACCCACAGTTAACTGAAAAAGCAGTTTTTCGGTGGAGGATGCATACGGAACGACTGAAAAAAACTCGGTGGTTAAAACATAAAACGTATCTGTTCTAACTGAACTACTGAATCCTGAGTTAATTCACCAAATTTAATGAGATAACTAGGGTTTTACTTAAATCTGGCACGGAAGAATTGGGGCTAAGAGAACTTTAGAGATCTGAACGCAAAATTAAAATCCTAAAGTTCGGTAGCAGGTATTCAGGCATCACTGAAACTGAAATTACAACATCGACAGCACTACCTTACTGCTACCATTTTTTCCGGAGGGCGGATCGCACCTTCCATAGATGTACTGCAAGTTTCAACCGCCAATGATGGCTTAACGTTTTTGGTCTTGCGCAAGGATCCACAATCGAAAAGCTGGATGGAGGCAAATAGTTTTTTCAGAATCCAGGATCCCGAGCGCAGAAGAAAAATGGACCGTAATTAGAATACAAAACACTGGCGACTCTCAACAAACTTCATTTGTAACTTGTCTTCTAATAATCAGAGCAGTGACGGAACAAAAACGTTTTTAAAAGTGCGTTAATCGCATATCAAGTACCAAGGGCAACGGACAATTAGACGTTTTGTGCGTAATTAGAATAGCTATGAAAGTTTAGTAGAATAGTTGTGAATTCAGCCCGTATATTTTTTTTTTTTTTTAATTTTTTAAACTAATCGAAATCGATGCAATAGAACGACTTCAAAATGAAAAACAAAAAACAAATTTCACGTTAGAAATTTTATTCATGAATTATATTACCATTGGAAATCCAATGGTTTAATTTCTATACCTAATACCAACAATTTTAACGTACAAAATATTGGTCATTAGAAATATTATTAGGCTTCGGAAGACAGCATTGAAAATTTAGACCCTCTTGGTGTTCCATGTGTAATGTCTTCCAATGATCCTTGCCTTTGTTTCGAATCATTTCCAAATACTCAATAAATGCCTTATACGTAATGTAAAGTCTATTAGGACAATCAGTTTTATGGTGAAAACCACATTCTTGATCACAGATCCACTGTCTCTGAATTGGTTTAGTCAGTTTATAACGTTCCATGAATGCAAGAAAATTGTCGACATTCTTCGAGTGATACAACTGTGTTGTTGTGTATCTAAATTTAATATTATCAATGGGATGGGTAGAATAAACAGAATTAACATTGAAGGCTCACGATAATCCATCTTCAATCATTTTCTTCACATTAGAGTTATCGATAACTCTTTGCACATCTTCACAATCAACATCACGTCCCAAAGCTACCAGAATCCATGGTGGCATTAGGCCAAACCGAACACAATTGATAACATCAAGCATGTGACATTGACGATCCTTCCAATTGTAGTTTAGCCATCGTACAGCTGACATGAGGATCTGAAAAAGGATCTAAAATTCTAACGCTGCTAACGGAAAACTTTAAAATTTATCAAACCTCAACTTCTGAGTTCACTCCAATGGAATTTGAACTAAGGAGAGTGCAAACTTCTTTTGCACTCAAAAGCAAAAAATCTTTCGACGCTACCAATGTAAGAAAGAACTTACATATCCGCGTCAACATAAGCTGTTGTAGCATTTCTAAACCGTAATTGCGTGAATCCAGATACAACAGGAATGCAGTGTCTTCTTGAAACCGAATATCATCGTCCAGACACACCCAACACTGGTCTACTAAACCCTTGATTTTCAAAAAGTTTGCAGCATTAAAAAGCTCCAAAATGCCTTCTCGTTGCACCACTGGCTCAGCAGATAACATCCAATCGTATACCATCATAAATGCCTGTGGAGTGATTCTTTCCGCCGGCAGTTGTATAACTGCCTCATTGCTACATTGCATGAAAAAGTCGGAGTAGCATTGCAAGACCATCATGTGACAGTTAAAAGAAACATCACCCACTCGTATTTGAACGTTTGTTTTGATGTAGTTATCAATCATGTTTTTAAGTAAACCATAGAGATCCTGCTTCTTTGGCTGTTCGATGCTTTCCCAATCTTCGATCTTGTTTGGCTTGAAACCTATTTCGATAAGAGTCTTTTCCTCTGATATTAAATTACCATTAACTTGCGGCTCTTCAGAGAGTTTACTAAGATTGTTTGGAAGAATTTTTTTGGGTGCAGGACGACTCATTTGGTAGTCATGAGCAATAGATTTTGAAGCGTTTCGTATTACTTGATCTGAGGAATATGTGTAGATCAATCAACTGGCTCAAGTCATAGATACTTACGCAAACTTACCCAGATTGACGGAGTGATTTGCAGGAGCTTCAGAATGAACCGATGAATCAGAGTTTTCAGTAAATCTTAAAGTAAAATTGGTGTTTGTTAGTGGAACAAAAGTTTAACAAGCTAAATATTCTTATCATTTAAAAATAATTATTACTTCATGATCCTAAAACTGTTTTCAAGTTCTGATGTTGTTGTTGCAGAAAAGGCAGAGGATTCATTGTTCTAAAAAAAATAATCCCAAACAATTTTTTTTTTAATTAGAATATTTATATAAGTACCTTTATGGTATTGTTTTCCATAACTTCTAAAGGGGTTTCCAAAAAAATCGAAAAAATTCGTTGGTATTCAAAATTTTGGATATATTTCCGATAGATTTTATTTTGTTGAAACTTTTGTCAAAACATACTTTGAAAAATGTTTTTCAAATGTTTATAGAAGTGCCATTGATTATAATGATGCGTGACTAGCGTCTTTCCAGGTGAATTAACTCTGCCATATGTTCGTATTTCAAACTAGAAAAGTTAACATCCTTTGGTTCTTAGCATTAAAATAAAACCTGATAAGTGGGAAAGCCCAAGAGCCCCTAACAAATGTTCGGGTGTGAAGGTGAAACAAACAATAAGCATATGATTTTAAAGCTGTGGTAAAGCTTATGTCCTTGGGAACGGCTGTAGTGAGTAATAGTAATTATAGCGAAACCCCAATCATATTAACTTTGTGGATTATTGTATCAACGAAAATTCGTTTTCACAGCTTCTTAGATTATGACCTGCTTTCTTATCAAAGATCAGTAGACTCAAGTCTACATATGTACATATATGAAAAGCGGCTCTCGCTAGGCAAAGCCGTTTGAAAAACACAAGCGTTAGTATAGGATGTGCGAGTCTAGTATGTTTTGATAACAGTTTCAAACAAATAAAACTTATTGGAAAAATACAATTTGAATTCCAATCAAATTTTATGGAGTTTCTGGAAAAGCCTTTAGAAGTTATGGAAAACAAGGACATTAAGGTATTTTTTAAATGCATGGCTACAGTGGGGTTTTAATGAGAGGCGCATCCAGTGAGAAAGGGAAGCAGACACTGCAGATGGATTCCGCTTTTAAAATTGTTTTTCGCCGTAATAACGAACGTGTAAAATTATTCAGATGGATTTTAAGTGCATCCGATAGGGCTGGGTAGATTGAACTCGAAGAATATTTGTTTTTCGTGTAGAAATGGTGTTCATTGTAATGAAAAAACAAGACTCTCAGTAAAACGGTCTTGTAGCCAGGTTGAAGCTTTAATTTAAAGAAATTGACTGGAATTATTTTGTGTTATAAGGACAATGAATCCTCTGGAGTTTCTGCAACAACAACATCAGACCTTGAAAATAGTTTTAAGTTCGTGAAGTAAGATTTTACATTTAATTTTAATACAACAGCTTATTTAACCACGTTTTGGTTTTGTTCACTAATGTGTATGAATACGTACATAATATATCTGTTATATAGTTTAAGTTTTGCTGAGAACTCTGACTCGTCGGTTCAACCTGAAGGCTCTACAACTCATTCCATTCGTCCGGGTAAGTTTTACTATACCTACCTATAGCTTGATTAAGCTGTGAGATGTAAAAACTCTTGTTTCTCAGAACAAGCGCAACCAAATGCTTCAAAATCCGTTGCTCGTTACAACCAAATGAGTCGTCCTGCACCCAATAAAATTCTTCCAAGCAATCTTATTAAACTCTCAGAAGAGCCGCAAGTTAAAGATCAATTAATACCAGAGGAAAAGAGTCTTATCGAAATAGGTTTCAAGCCAAACAAGATCGATGATTGGGAAAGCATCGAACAGCCAAAGAAGCAGGATCTCTATGGCTTACTTAAAAACATGATTGATAACTACATCAAAACAAACGTTCAAATACGAGTCGGTGATGTTTCTTTTAACTGTCACATGATGGTCTTGCAATGCTACTCCGACTTTTTCATGCAATGTAGCAACGAGGCAGTTATACAACTGCCGGCGGAAAGAATCACTCCACAGGCATTTATGATGGTATATGATTGGATGCTATCTGCTGAACCGTTGGTACAACGAGAAGGCATCTTGGAGCTTTTTAATGCTGCAAACTTTTTGAAAATCAAGGCTTTGGTAGACCAGTGTTGGGTGTGCCTGGACGATGATATTCGGTTTCAAGAAGACACTGCATTCCTGTTGTATCTGGATTCACGTAATTACGGTTTGGAAATGTTACAGCAGCTTATGTTGACTAGAATATGCAAGTTCTTTCTTACGTTGGTAGCGTCGAAAGATTTTTTACTTTTGAGTGCAAAAGAAGTTTGCACTCTCCTTAGCTCAAATTCCATTGGAGTGAACTCAGAAGTTGAGGTTTGATGAATTTTAAAGTTTCTCTTTAGCAGCGTTAGAACTTAAGATCTTTTTTGCAGATCCTCATGTCAGCTGTACGATGGCTAAACTACAATTGGAAGGATCGTCAATGTCATATGCTTGAGATAATCAATTGTGTTCGATTTAGCCTAATGCCACCATGGATTCTTGTAGCTTTGGGACGTGATATTGATTGCCAAAATGTACAAAGAGTAATCAATAACACAAAAGTGAAGAAGATGATTGAAGATGGATTAACGTGAGTTAAATATTTTTATTCGTCTATCTTTGAAGTTGAAAAATGTTTAATTTAGATACACCACAACACAGTTGTATTATTCGAAAAATATCGAAAATTTTCTTGCATTCATGAAACGTTACAAACTGACTAAACCAATTCAAAGACAATGGATTTGTGACCAAGAATGTAGTTTCCACCATAAAACTGATTGTCCTAATAGACTTTACATTACTTATAAGTCATTTGTTGGGTATTTGGAAATGATTCGAAGCAAGGGGAAAGATTATTGGAAAACATTACGAATCGAACACGAAGAGGGTCTACAATTAAGATGCTGTCCTCCGAAGGCTAGTACTTCTAATGATCAATATTTCGTACGTTAAAATAGTTGATATTGTAGATATTAAGAAGTATATATATTTTTTTAAAACCATTGGATTTTCAATGATAATTTATACATTTTTTTAAAATTTTGATTGCAATTAAATTGGAAATCCATTGGACGTCATCTAATTTAAATGAAATAGGAATTAGAAATAGCAACATGGGAGCTGATGAATTTTTCTTAGCAAACTACATTTAATATAAAGTGTGTTTTATTGGAAAGTAGCGTAGCAAAACTTCTCTCGGGAAACAACTACAGAAAGCCTAGAATGTGTCGAAATCAAGCCAGTGGTAAACTGCATAGCAATTCATTTTGTATTGTTTATCAAGGAAAATTTCGCTTCATAAATATTTCCTGCTTCGTGAGGAGTTATAATTTTATGAAGTTTTTCTTAGCTAGTTATGTATTTGCAATAAAACAACAAGCCCATACCTATAAATTTTTTTTTTCGCTGGTACCTACTCTGGAATTTTCTATTTTACGGGTCTATAGATAGAACAGAAATTTCGTTAAGTCACCGAATCAAATGGCATTGCCCATTATATTGACCAAGTTGAAATAACAAAAGAATAATTAACGTCTTAAAGAGTTTGAGCAGTTGTATAGTCGTACATTTTACAAAACACGGATTTTTCCTACACTTCTTCTGGTAGATTTGATGAACAAGTTTAAAAAGTTACGAATATATAAAAAAAGAGCCAATACAGGGCATTTGCATAACTTATCGCACATTTTTTTATTATATGTGAGTGTGTCTTCGATAAACGATTCGATCAATATTTTTCATCTTTGATCGAATCGATGCTTGAATCGTTTATCTAAGCTCGGGGAGAGTAGGATAACCACGGCCGGCCGGCGCGGTGAAAACTTAACCCGATTCTTGTAGAAGGGTTAAATACAAGCTTTTTTACTAAGAAAGGGGGCCTATTTCACCCCGTAATAAAAAAAAAAGTCTGTACCTTATTACAAAATTAAAAAAAATACACATTTAAAAATTTTTTTTTTCAAAAGTTTTCCAAACTTGTTCGAAAACTATTGTAAGAAATAACTTAATTTAAATAGTGATTTAAAGTACAGATTTCTATCTGCCAAAAAAAGTATAAAATATTTTGGTAACTGTTGGCGTAGCTTTTAAATATGTATAGTTTTTGCAATTCTGAGTATTTTTCTTAGAAAATTGCCCCTACTGCTTAAACGGGGGTAGATATACCCCCTCTTATAGTAAAAAATGATTATTTTTACCGCTCTATAAAAGACGTTATCAATTTTCACCACCGTAGCAGTTATCTTACTCGTGCCCTAAACTCGAACATAAACATACCCTAAATCAAAAAAATATTTCACTTTATTTTACGTGAACTTTATATTTCTTTTAGTACTGCGTCGTTCCAAAAGAAAGTCGTGATCAAGCTGTGCAAGCCAATGGAGAAATAAGTGACTCTGATGAATCAGGTAAAAATTTGATTGGCCTATATACAATAATTATTATATTTCAACACCGTCAATTCTCTCCAATTTCAACACCGTCAATTCTCTCCAAAAATTTTCCTCCCTCACTTAGAAAGAGTGAGAGAGAGTTTAATAGACGCACGTTTATAAAATTAGATCTCAGAGATTTTGCTCCGTGAGTGTTTGATTACATGGACGTTTTACTGATGCTCGTTTTAATGATTACGTGATTATACACGATGAAGAAAAATCCTTTCACAATAAAAAGCATATCATGCTGAATCCGAGACGAGAATATTTACATTATTTGAATGTCGGTGAACATCGGTGGATTTTCTGTGGAATCTACCCTTCTCTTTTTCACTCAGGCACTCAAAAATTGAGAAAGGCAATCCATATCATTTTTTTGCCTTAATATCTTGACAACAAAACTGAGGAATCCTGTTCATGTAACTGATGGCGAATTCCTTTCAACAAAAAATTCGAATTTTTTCTGAACAGAATCGAATTTTTTCTAAACAAAATCGATTCTTTTCTGTCAAAAAAATCTTGCGTTTTTAGCAAGATTTCACACTGATTTGCACACGCACTATGAAGACTTGACATTTCTAATACGTCATAAATTGAAAGTCGCGGAAGTTTTGGAAGACGAGTTGTTTATTTTTTGGCTGGAACGAATTCTACATAATTTAATAAAATATTCAACAATATATTCAGTCAATACAGCTATAAAAATAATTTATTGTGCGTTGTTCATTATCAAACACAAATTTGACAAAAAAAAATAGCTTTCGCGAGTGAAAGACGTGTTAAAAACTTTCAGCGCAAGTGATGAAAACTTTTCAATTATAATTTTCTTTAAAAATATATGTGCAAATAGAAGTTCAAACAAATAAAATGCACCGTATAAGCTGGCTAATATCTTTTATTTATTAATTTAATTCTATTGGTAAAACATTTTTCTCACAACAAAAACAAACAACCTTAATAGTTTTGTGAATAATTTCTTGACGTTTTGCGTCAATTGCAGCTATAAAGTACCACAAACACAATCACACCAAAAAAATCAATTCTTTTACGAAACACGAATTCCTTTCAATTGACAGAAAAAAATCGATTCTGTTTAGAAAAAAATCGATTTCTTTTTTGAAAGGAATTCGCCATTAAACTCCATATTTATATCTCACTCACACAATAAAAAGCGTTTAATGCTGAATACGAAAATATTAAATAAAACTGGCGCATTGGTGCAGTTTGGGTGGAATCTACCCTTCTCTTTTGTATGCACTTAAAATATACCTGTCTCGCTGATGCATCCTTCAGTAAAAAGACCAATGTAATCAGGCACATATAATCATATTTTTCTGAACTGTGAATTTTTGTCCAAAAAATTTCTTGCACAAAAAATAACAGATAGGGGAAAATTTCTACTCTCTCGAGAGGTTTGCTTCGAGATGTCCACAGATGTGACATTTTCAATATACAGGGTCATTCATTTCGTGGTTTCAAGTTGGTAGCACTGGCATTTGACACCTGTCAAACTAAACTGTCATTTGAAGAGTCATAACATTAGTTGAATATTTGCCATTTACGATAATAGATCGCTTGATAATCGAACAACGCGTTAAAATTATTAAAACTACTACAAAAGTGGTGATTCAAACGTAGCCACTTTTTGCGCATTACGCGATGATTACGGTCGTCATAATCGACCGACTATACGCATACGCAAGCAATCGGTAAAATTGTGAAGAAATTTGAAGAGAGTGGAAGCGTTACTGATGTCGTAAGGTCGTGCATAAACGTAATGCACGCTCAGTCGCAAATATTGCTGCTGCAAGTGCAAGTGTTGCTGATTATCCCGCCGTTTGTAGAAATTGGTCGAATGATAACCGATTTTTTTTTGGCCGGCGACGTCAATTGGCCACCAAGATCATGCAATTTGACACCGTTAGATTTTTTTCTATGACCGTATTTACGTAAATAATCCCCGGACTCTAGACGCATTAAAAACCAACATTAATCAAGTTATGGCGAAATACCGCCCGGAATGTGCGACAAAGTGGTTAAAATTACCTCAAAAGAATCGCATGCTGCGAATCTTCCCGAGGTGGCCAAAAATAAAATTCTCATAAAAAATGTATCGCTGTGTGTGTTTTATTTAGCTTAACTTTACTTTCGAAACCGAAAAATGGATGACCCTTTATATATTATTATTACTTTCCAATTTTGATTAAATAAATAAATACTTACATAAAATAGACCCCTATTAGGTACAACCTACAGCCTACATCACGAACCATCAAGGTTTTAATATCCTTATGTTAAAGGATTTTTGTTTTTTTCATCCATTCACCCATAAAATATTCACAGCACCGATAGATGGTGTTGATTGGTATTCATTGTTCTAAGGCGTAAAAGCCAGTCACTTTTTTTGATCCACATTCTCTTTAACAAGTTAGTAACAAAATAAAAAGATTAACTCAATTTTCACAAATCCAATCTAATCACAACGAAAACAGAGAGGTTCTCTATAACATCTACATATACATATGTACGATGTACCTCTATTAAATCTTAAACTATCTTGTGGGTCAAAATTTGCATGTTTAGATTACCTTGTTTGGATATAAATTGTTTTGTACATATATGTATGTCTATTAAACCTTTTGTTTGTGGATACATATTCAGCATTTTATACATTCTTCAGTTTACACATTAGATAAGTTGACCAAGCCTTCCAAAGCCATAAAGGACATATTTTTCTGATTGCTATCTTTGGAAGGCATAGCGTACTTATCAAAGTATTGAAATATATATAATATTTATACACATATGTATGTCTATTGCAATATTTGACTGCACGGCTAGAAGTAAAGGGTGTTTTTTTAGAGGTATAGAACTTTAAGTTGGCAACACTATTTTAACTGGCGGCCATTTTGTCAGCTGTCAAGTGTCAAGTGATTTATTTTTAGTTTGGTTTGGCATTTTAACATGAATAGACTGAAGCCTGAACAACGCTTTCAAATTGTGCCCAAATGGGCCCAAAACAAGATTATGCCGTTGATCCCAATTTTCATAAGAAACTTTGGTTTAGCGATGAAGCTCACTTTTGGTTGAATGGATACGTCAATAAACAAAATGCCGTATTTGGAGTGATGTTGAGACACCGTTACATCCACAAAAACTGACTGTTTGGTGTGTTTTATGGTTTGGCGGAATAATTGGTGCGTACTTCATTAAAAACGATGCTGGCCAGAACGTTACAGTCAATGGTGACTATAGAGAAATGATTACTGACTTTTTCGTTCATCAATCGAACAACCATGATGTGCAAGAGCTGTGGTTTCAACAAGACGGCGCAACATGTTACACGTGAATTGGCCTCCAAGACCGTGCGATTTAACGCTGCTTGACTATTTTCTGTGGGGATATGTGAAGTCGCTAGTCTACGCCGATAAGCCCGAAACGATTGACCAATTGGAGGACAACATTCGCCGCGTTATTGCCGATATACGGCCACAAATGTTGGAAAAAGTCATCGAAAATTGGACCTCCAGCCAGCACGGCGGTCATGTGCCAGAAATCATGTTTAATTTATAATGCGAGAACATTATCTTTTGAATAAACTAAATTTCATGTCAATTTAAAAAAATAATCCTTGTTTTATTCCATTTCAAAGTTCTATACCTCTAAGAAAAGACCCTTTCTATGTAATGCTAAATTTACTTTGAAAACCTTTTGCTTTAAGTGGCAGTTATTATTATTCCATTTCGTGTAAGAAATTAATGCTATAGTTTTAATCAAACCCAACGTAACGTTGATAAGGAAAGTCCGAACAAGAGGGTCTCATCATATCGTCCATTGGTCCCGGTCTATGGGTACCTATCCTTTAATGATTTTTTTAGTATACATTTTTTTTGAATTTATCATAACTGTGCGAGTGACGCTTACGTAAAAATACAATCTGTGGTTTCCCTGTTTATTGACTGGTTTATCCTCTCATGAGCATTGAACCAACAAAGTTTGATGTGAACAAATATCTTATCTGAAAAAGACTTTGCTCCTGCGTATACATCAGGATCTAAGTTAAACGTCTTTGCCGTAGGTGTTCCGCTCGTTCTCAAACAATTTTTTATTTATATATATTTACCTATTTTTATTAGTTCATGCTAACAAAAATACCCCGTATATATTTTTTGTTGGAAAAAGTTCAATAAACAATTAACATTACAATGAAAAGTGTTTCTCTTAAGTCCTATAGGAGTATAATATCGATATTGAATATCCTGCGTACACAACCTCTTTGTATTTATGTATATATATATTTTTTTATTTGTTATTTACGCACATTCTGACCTTATAGATATGAATGCGGTATCTCAAACTGTCGACATTAAAACCTCCTGGTATCAAAAGATTTACTCATCTAACAGGCCCAACACCCGGGGCTTGGAAAATATACCAAATATAAGGACCCAAGACGGCAATAATAACAAAAATACCATTCCCACTAACAATAAGAGGGATAATAAAAATATAACCTTAAGCCAGAAATCCTCCTCTTGCTGTGATGTTAATCAAAAACCTATAAATATTAAGAAAAGCGTTTTGGCCAAATCCTTCTACTGCAGCATGAGTTCAGAGCAGGAATTCAAGTACAGTAGTACAATGGCCAATACGGCAGTGGCAGCGTGCAAGCAGCGGTATCAGGACATTGTTCATGCTCAGGAACTGGGCACAGGACACAGTACAAATATGTCGTCATTGGAGAAAAGTGATGACCATGGGAATGGGGATGATGATGATTGCTCCGTCACTTCTATAGCTGCTAGTGAGAAACAAATTGGCATTTCCCGGAAGCAAGACTCACGGAGTGAATTAAATTTGTAATATCATTGATTTTTTTTTATCCTTTCCTGTATGGATTTTTTTTTATTTATTTATTTATTTTTTATTTTTTTTTTTTTTTTTTTTTTTAACAGGGACATTGTGAACCAGAAGATTTTTATATTCGGTGGCATTGATCCGTATGCACAACTGAATCCGATCAATGGTCAAGGGATGGATGTTTTATATTACGACAGCTGTGAGAACGCCTGGAAGTATTTATCAAATATGCCCCGAAGCAGATATCATCACTCGGCTGCTGTGTATCGAGAAAGAATTTATGTTATCGGAGGGACGAGGCCACCATTGCCAGGTTCGGTTAAATCCGTAAGTATTATAAGTTTGTTTAATGGATAAATTGCCTTGCAGGGGTGGTTTTTTAAGAGTGAGTGAGTTTTTGTGAATGTATATATTTAGTACCTATACAGACGATATAAGTGCGCGGGAAAGACACAAATATTGACTTAAGATTTCGATTTGTGAGTATCTTCAAATACTAAGGAGACATTTATATACATCCACCACATACATTATGCATCATTGGCTATCACAATCACTGAAAATTTCATTTAATTGATGAAACGATTATTTTGATACCAAAATAAAGCGAATGACAAAACGGGAAGTCCATTATGATCAGTATATTGCATGCCGTCGTTAGGTTTCCTGTGTCTACCTTTTAATCGCTTCTTTTATAAACAGTGCTCCATTGAAATAGCCAGTTGCATTCCGAGTCGAGAATAGAGATTCATTCTTTAGCCCCACTACACGAACGTAAAATAATTTGTCTAGAACTATTTTTAGCTCCCGTTGTAATGTTCAGAAAGATTTAATTTTGTATATATAAAAAAAAACCAGCCGCTATCCCGTGCGCTCCGTTGCACACAAACTAAAGTTATGACAAATAGACATTATGTGTGACATATACTAAATTTTAAAGTTTTTTGTGATTTTTAAATATTTATTTTTTTTTTTTCAATTTAAAGTAAAACTAAACAATCATTTATTCTTATGCTTGTAAATAAACAAAGTTCTTCGAGAGGTCATCTGGTGCGTACAAGAATACAATGATTGGTTTTTCCAACGCGTGTTTGAACCCATACAAGTCCACAAATGAAACGCATATTAGTGATAAGCGCCATCTTTGAGCAAAATATTCAACATTTAATTTATGTGAATAACTTCTCACTTCATAAGCAATATATTGTATAATATTCAACTCAACCGAATGGTTATTTTTTGAGTTTTTAGTATATATTTGAAATTTTGTTGTTTAATGCCATCTATCGGAAAATAAATTAAGTTTTGATTCTCACTTTATAAGATATATATTTTGTGAGGTTCAGCACAATCTAATCGTTAGTTTTTGCTAATTGTGATATTTTGTTCAGCGCCACCTACCGAACAATTTTAAAACTGCATATTTAATAACAATAATGCTGAGCAAATTTGAGATCAATCGGATAGTCAGTTTTTTTTATTTTTAGATCTATCGAAAGAACTTGGAAACTTTTTTATGCATCAGATCTCACTTAACAGAAAATATAGATATTGTGTAAGTTGCAGCTCAATCTGTTTGTTAGTTTTTGAGTTTTAAGAGCATATATTTAGGCTCCACGGAATGAACTTTTGCACACACACTTTCTCATTTGATGAATAGGCTTTGTGACGTGTAAGTGTTTTTTTTTTTTTTGAAAATTAAAACAAGAACAAATCCTGTAGACTTGTGACCATGTAGTTAAAATTTCAAGAATAATAAACTTTTGCATCTTTTTTTCAAACGAATATATCAATACCACTTGACTTCATTGTCATAATAAGTGCGATAAGCCAATACTCATTAACCTGCAAAGCAACGAATTTCTTATAGATTTTCGAAACTGTCGTTTGGAGCTTCGATCCAAAACGTCTCGAATGGCATAATGAAACCATCTTACCGCAGTGTCGTAGGGACTTCGGCCTGGTTGCCTACGATAATGATGTCACTAACAATAAAGGTAGAAATAATGCTGATCAAGATGATGGAAAGCGGCAAACCAGGGCAGGGCTTTTCATCTTTGGTGGAGAAAGTAACGACGGGAGACCATTGGCTTCCATGCTCTACTACAATGTCGAGGAGAAAGTTTGGTCAGAGGTTGGAGTGATTGAATAAATTTCTCCTTATTTCACGTTTAGTTATTACATTATTATATTTACTTACAGGAAGCTTCTTTGAATATAGGTCGTTATGGGTTAGCGTCTGCGGTGGTTAACATCAAGAACACTGCCGAGATTTGGGTTGCGGGCGGAATTTGTGGACATGAAAAGGGTGGCCATCCTATTATTACAGATTCTTTGGAATGCTATAACCTAACAAGTGACGATGGTGCGTGGTCTTGGAAGGAGTTAATTATGCGACTTCGAATACCAAGGTATTGTAATGTTGTTTATGATTATTATAGGTTCAACTTTATTTATTATAGTCGTACAATATGAATTTTATTTTATATATAAGATTGGAAAAGTAATTAAATAGATAAATTATAAGACTTTGAGAAAATGTTCAAAGCTTATTAAATATCCTTCTAAAAAGGGATGAAAATATACTTACTCATACTCATCTACATTTAGACATAAAATAATAAATATATTGCTCAGAATTTTAAACATTTTATATTACCTATTGAGGGTTTTTCAATAAGGGCGGGTAGATGTTGAAATAGAATAAAACAAGCTTTGTGTTAACAAAATTCTTTTTATTTTTGAGAGGCCCAAGTATGCCATGATGTATGAAATATGACATCTTTAAAGATCCCGCCTCGGCTTCTTAGGATAGCACGGATCCAAGTGGCCCAATTTGACTCCACCATATAGATCCGGCTGAATTTGCGCGATGGCCTGGGTTATGATAACTTTGAGGGCATCGGTAGATTGGGGGTTATTGACCCATAAGCGGGGTATGATTGCACGATCTTGGTGGTCAATTCATGTCACCTCCGTGAGAGAAACTCTTCCCTTAAATCTTTCATGCCGAATTTCCATTGTTGCATCCACTGTGTGGTATGTAGCGCCGTTTTGTTGGAGCTACATGTCGTTCACATCCAAAACATCCAGTAACTGAATAATAACTAAATAATAAAGAACAGATTTGACAGATGTCACCAAAACAACATGGCCACCTCAGGCCGCCAAAATCTACCAGCGCCAACTGGAAAATCCTTTAGAACATAAGCATAGAATACATTAGAGAAAATGGTGAAGAAGAATGAAACTCATATTCTCTAAATTGCTTCAACAACTTCTAAAAAAGTTTTAATCTCAAATTAAACAACGGCAGCCGTTTCAATTTCAGAAAAGAATATGAATTTATGCAAACAAAATATTACAAATCGTTCGAACGGTTTAATTAAAGAAATCATTTGCATATATAAAATTTCTTTACGGCCATATTATTCACTCAATTCATCCAGATTAAAAATTTAAATCCAGATGTAAAGCATACAAATTCAATGTAAATACATCTGGATTTAAGTTTTAATCTGGATGTATCTAGTGAATAATATGGCGGTTAAACTTTTAAATATGAAATAGTGGGTCTTGTGAATAAAAAAAAAGTAAAAACTTTTTTTGAAGGAAGCTAAAGCCAACTAGTAATAGCTTTTACTAGCAGCTAAAGCTAGACAGTTCTAGCTTAAGCTTTGTTTTATGTGAATAAAAAAATAATAACGCTAAAAAGCTTCAGCTGGAGAATTCTAGCTTCAGCTTCGTTATTTAAGATCTCGGTTTTTTATTCACTTGTTTTGAATTAGATAGCTTTAGCTAGAAATGTGAGAAAATGACCGAAGTGAAAAGGAAGGTTGTTTTGCAATAACTTTTTATCTGTTCTATAGGGCAAGTATTGGTTACGGGTAAAAATCTTTTTATCATATTGTCCGTCAGTCTCTGAGTCCATATGCGTTCACTGTGGACCAATTTGTTTCAATTCGTACGTAATGCCCTAGAAGAGAAATTTGATTTTATAATTCCTCTAGGCCGACTAGCTCCAATAAAACAGTTTTAATATTTAAAAAAGTTTTACAAAAAATTCTCTTATTTTTGAGTTATTCTCTAGTATTTATTTAACACATCGCACAAGTTTTTAGTACCTGCTTCATACTTTTCCATTAACTTTGTAATTGTACGATTGTATACCTATTCTTATATTCTAAGCCTAGCCATCTTATAGCAAGAGCATGTTCGTGTGATTGAATCGTACATTTCATTCATGCTATAACTATCAACGACAATTACACGAAATAAGTTGATTAATATAAGTATTCGTATTTTTTAAACAGAAAATCACGATAACTATGGTACAACTGTCTAACACATTTGTATTAAATGAGTATTTTTATAAAGAAAATTAGGAATAAAATACCGGTTCTCATTCTTGGATGCATAAATTGATGATCTTTTCAAGATCCGTGAGTCGTGAACTGAAACTGGCATTGCATGTCGCTTGTACATTAAGGCTGTGGAATTCATCAGAAAATCTTGGGGGTTTGGAGATAGCAATATGGGTGCAGTCTATTGCCCCAAAATCTCCATGAAACATATTTTTTTTCTTGAATTTTTGAACAACAACAACAACAACTTAAAGGTGCTACCACCTTTACGAATTAATTTATAATTCGTTTATTTGGCTAGAGATACAGCTGTTTCAAGGGGTGCCAAGCCGCCTATCATCAGTCTCCTCCTGATCCTAATAGGCGGCTTGGCACGCCTTGAAACAGCTGTATCTCCAGCCAAATAAACGAATTATAAATTAAATTGTAAACAATTGGTGGTAGCACCTTTCAGTTGTTGTTCAAAAATTTAATGAAATTGACGGAATAAAGAATGGTCAAGTCTAATACACTGACATTCTTAGTATGAATAGTACAATAAATAATAATAATAACATATATTTTTCCGCCCGTTTTGCCTTTTCTGTTTCGATTTCTCTGCGACTCAACGGAAATCTAATATGAATGTGAGCCTTTTCCATAATCTTGTTGGCCACGTGCTTAACAGTCTTGCATACAGAAGAGCGTTCAACTCCAAGATCTTGTCCTACACAGCACTGAAATCCAGGTTCACTCAGATATCTCAAAAATATCTGCATTCTCCTCCTCTACTCTCTGTTGAATCCCCCAAGAAGTAATCAGCAACCCACACTGCACATTTTCTTTTGAAAACCGAAATAAACTGTGAAAATCCTCATCACTAATTTCCAACCGTTTCTTATACAATTTCGGTTTTCTTACGCGTATAACTATAACTATAACACTATAACTAAACACAATACTAAAAATAAGAACTAGGCAAAGCTTTCTAGACAGGTAAGAAAAATCTTGATGTTTTTGTAGCTTTAACTAAAGGGTTTTCCAATAAGAGGTGTTATTTTGATATTCAAAGAAAAATGGCATTTTTTGAGATAAATGATCGGATGTTTATTTCATTATAAAGAAGAAGGTATGCCGTTAATAATGGAACACAACATCAGCCAAATGGCCGCCACGACCACGCTTACAGGACCATATCCTTTTCATGAAATTTTCCATAACCAAATCGCAAAGTGGCTGCCCTATGTCCTCGATAGCCTCACGAATTCCATCTTTGAGGTCTTGAATCGACGCTGGGCTGTTGGCGTAGACCTTATTTTTCACGTGGCCCCAAAGGAAGAAGTCGCAAGGTGTTAAATCACAAGATCTCGGTGGCCAATTGTGATCACCTCTTCGAGAGATAACACGGTCCGGAAACTTGTCCCGTAAAAGATCGATGGTTTCATTGCTTGTGTGGCACGTAGCGCCGTCTTGTTAAAAGTAAACGTTGTCCAGATATATACCATCCAATTCCGGCCATAAAAAATCATTAATCATCTCTCGATAGCGCAATCCATTGACCGTAACTGTTGCTCCAGCCTCATTTTCGAAAAAGTAAGGTCCAATGACCCCGCCGGACCATAAACCGCACCAAACAGTCACGCGTTGAGGATGGAGAGGCTTTTCAACAATAACTCTTGGGTTTTCCGAGCCCCAGATGCGACAGTTTTGCTTGTTGACGTAGCCTCCGAGGTGAAAATGGGCCTCATCAGTCAAGATGATTTTTCGATGAAATTCCGGATCATTTTCATGCATTTCAAGGACCCAATCAGCAAAGACACGACGTTGTTGATGATCAGCCGGCTTGAGTTCTTGTGTTTATTATTTACATTATAAGCCTTAAGACCCAAGTCTTTATGCAAAATACGGTGTAATGGCGTTTGTGGAATGCCTAATTCCAAAGAACGACGAGGAATGGACAAACCTGGGTTTTCTTCAACACTTTGGGCTACAACAGCAATATTCTCAGTTGTTCTTGAGCGACGTGCACGGGTTTTATTCTTCACATCACTAGCTCAAATTTGTCCACCATTTTCTGTATTGCGGTCCGACAAGGTGCTTTCACGACGACCCAAAAATGTTTTAGTTTTACGAACCGTCTCTGCCAAATTTTCACCATTTTTATAGTTAATTTTAATAATTTCAATGCGTTGTTGAAGCGTGTATCGTTCCATTTTTATTAATGGCGTAGTTTCTACTTGTCAAATGTCAAAAAATGACTGCTTCAAAAGTGACAGCCACCGAAATAGCGGGCTATTCAAAATAACACCTCTGATTGGAAAACCCTTTATAATATTTTAGTTTAAGCTATTTCTATCCACACGAATTGAAGCTTAGGCTGGAAAAACATGTTAAAACTTAATGAATTTAGCTTTGGGTATTTTAAAATAGCTATTACTAGCTAGTAAAGGCTTATTTTTATTCACCAAAAACCTAGCTTTTACTTAAAAATCCAGGTTTTAGCTTTAGCTTTTAATAGCAGTTTTAGGTTACTTTTGTTTTAACCAAAACGCAGACTAAAGCTGGAATATTAAACACAGCTTTATGGCAAGATTCTAAAAAAAAAATCAAACTAGAGATTGTGATGAAACTTTTGACACTACGCTGATAGTAAAAAGACGAAAAAAGTGGGTCTAGCAATCCGTCCATCTGCCTGTCTGTTCGACTACAACCTAGCGTTTCTTAGACATTTCCCCGACACCTTCATACAAAATTTTTGGGCCAAAAAGGAAAATTTAATTTTTTTTTCTTAAACTCTTAACTTAACTTAAAAATTCAGTAAAATAAAATAGATAAAGTCTGCCTTTCAGTAAAAGGATCCAAAAAATGGTTACTTAGGGGACCTCCCAAAGTACAATTTTTTTCAAATTAATAAATATTTAAAATTGGTGCACCAATATTTTTTCTCAGACATCGCGTTGGTGTCAAAACAGTTTCAGAAGTTGTTTAATGACTATATTTAAAATTTTGATTGTTTGAAACTATTTTCGAGTTTAAATAATAAAACTTTAATCCATGCATATGTAAAACACGGTGCTCGTTCATTGTTGTATGTATACTTACACAATACTACCTTCAACTAAACTATGGTTTTTGGCAGGTAGATGAAATTAATATAGGCTCCCGCAACTAATTTATTTTAGACCTTAGAACCACAGTGTGCATTTTATTTTTTATCAAAATCATCGTTCGAGGTGTTTTTGAGATAAAAATCTGATTTCATTACGGTTTTATGGTAGGATTCAATTTCCTCTCTATGGAATCACATAAAAATCTTAAATTCCAAGTTTGAAGAAAATCACTTCTGTGGCTTAGACTGTACAGGCAGGCGGACATTGATACAGACAAGCAGACATGCAGACATACAACATAGACATATACATTCATATGTATGGAAGTAAGCCCTTGAATTTGAAGAGTTAACATAATTTGTATTTTCTATTTTAATAAATTTGTTAAGAAGAAACGCTAATGCCTTAAAAAAAGTACGTATACGCCACAGTGTACAATATTTAGTATCATAATTTATGTTATAAATATTTATACTACATACATATATGTATATGCTCACTGAAAAAGAATGCAAAGTTAAATGTATATAATTTTCGTACTCCTAATAAAACATTTGGATTGAAAATATCACTTAGACTTAACTCAGCCTCGAGTATCAAACACGGATTGATTTTTTTTATAAAAAAAAAAATTTGGCGGAAATTTCTTTGCACTCGGATCGATGAGGAAAATTCTTTTTGTTTTTGTAATTATCTAACTATCTATTTTAATTGTTTTTATAATTTAGACTGTTTTCAAAGTTTTGCACAACTAATAAAGGAACAAATTTGTATATTATTGGAGGAATCGGTTTAGACCTACGACATCCGGGTGAATTCAAGAGTCTGGCATCTATAGATCGTTTTGATTTCCACGAAGGACGTTGGAGTCATCTTTCAGACATGGTTATGTCAAGGCATGTATACTATTGACGTTACAATTTGTTAATTTATATGAATCAGTTGAATAATTTGAATATATGTATGTACCTACATGTACATATATTTTTGGAGAATTGTATAAAAAATATAATTTTAATAGCAAGCAATTATTAGGCATACAAAAAGGGAGCACTAAGATATCTCACAAATCAAAATCTCGCTTTTTTTTTAATCATGAGAAATAAAATCTCGCATTTAAAAAGATATAACAATTATATTTCATATCAAGTAAAGGGTGTTTTTTTTAGACGTGTAATTTTCAATCTGTAAATACTTTTTTCTGAGTTGGTTTTTTTGACAGCTGTCACTTGATTTATGCTCAGTATTATTTGCCATTTCATAATTAATAGACTTACTTCTGAACAACGATTGCAAATCGTGCGATGGTCGACATAATGGCAAAATCGCATAAATTCGAAAAACCATGTATCGGTTTCACACCACGTTTACTCTAGTGGATTATGAGCATCTTTAGAGACTCCGTACAGTGTGCACCGAAGACGCTATTGCTGCTGTGAAGCAGAGTATCGAAGAAGACCCGAATGAGTCCATCCGACATCGCGCGCAACAATTGCAGCTGTCAAAAATTGGGCCTCTCGGCTGGAATTTATTCGAACCAGCCGTGGCTGCCACTTGCCCGAAATCATTTTTAAAACATAATGGCAAACTCTTATCTTTATAATAAAGTTAAATTCTGGGCCATAACATTGAATTATATACGTTTTATTTCTTTTTGAAAACCACACGTCTAAAAAAACACCCTTTAGATGGATATTTAGAATAAGCATTCGCTTTAAGAAAAACTTCAAACTTATATGTAACTATTTTTTTCTATTACTTTGCAGGCATGGCCATGATGTAGTAACAATTAATCACAACATTTTAATTTTTGGAGGAGTTTCTAGCAGCGATAGAAAGACCCTTAAGTCTGTGGAATGTTTTTCCACCAAAACCAACACTTGGTTGTATGAAATTGTTTTTCTGCCATCAGCACTTTCAGGGCACACAGCAATTGTAATTGACACCAATTTGCCCAAATGATTTGTTAGTTTTATTTGTTTGTGTTAGGTATAATTTATTGTTACAATTTACTGTTGATTCGTATATTGAGTTCATAATAAAAATCATTTCAAGATTATAAAAGTTAGAATACGAACTTTATTTTTTTTTCTCCATCATCATTTTGTTTCCCTAAATGTAGCTGCACAATTCCTCAACTGCCTCAAATGGAATAAAGTTTTAATCGAACTATGTAGGTCATTTTTGCGGTAACAAAATGAAAATGGATTTATGTCATCTACATCCAACCAACTATACAACTATTTCATTGGATATTGGTTTGCATGGTGAGTGTCACAATTGAAGGGACAAAAAACTTTGCCTACAAGCTGTGTGACGGTCGTAAGTATTTTGGAGTTTTTGCTTGACCTGAAAAGATTATTGGGTTGGAAAAGGAAAAAGTTTTTTTTATTTTTTATTGAAAAGAATATCAGGACTTACTTTTGTTTGATGGGTTTTGTTCATTGCGAACAAAATATCAATGGAATTTGGGTCTTCTATAAGGAGATAAAACTTGTCATACATTTCGAAAACAAAAGAGCAAGGTTAGCATATGGTTTTTGTGAATTCGTATAATTTGGTTGAAGGGGCTTATGGTTGGGAGAATTGAGATGTCTTGTTCGGTCGGCGACATAGAGAAATGAAAATGGACTGTTGTAAGTTGTATTTTTTTTTGTGGAATTAAAAAAAAAGATAAACCTAGGGTAAGAATGGCTTTGAATTATATTGGATTTTGTTTTCGAATGCACAAAAACGGATGTTAAGTCTCTTATATATTTTTTTCATTACCGTGAAATGTATAAATATATACAAGATAAGAAGAACCATTGTTGTGATTATTTATTATTATGCATTTGTAAATTAATAATAATCAATTTGTAAAGAAATGTTAAAAGTATACTTGACTTCCTTCAAAAATAGGTTGCGGATTCCATAATCGACATGAAAAAAATGTGAAAGTTATGTTTGTTCTTCAATCACGCTCAGACAATATGCATAAAAGGAAATTATATTAGTTAAACTGGTAAATTGTTTTAAATCAACAAAATTAGAAAGAAATTGATTAAAATACTTTGAATCCATTTTAACCCAAAGCGATGTACACCATCTGATTTCATACATAAATCTTTATTTATGAAAAAAAAAAATTTGAAAATCGTAGGAGCGGTTTTAAAAAAAATTAATTTTTTATATATAAAAGCTCGTTAAAATTTTCTGAGAAAAAAATTGGTACGCCAATTTAAAGCATTTATTAATGTTGCGTTAAAAATTGAACTTCACAAAAAAATTTGCTACCAGTTTTCGAAATATCGAATTTTCAAAAAAATAATTTTGATTATTTTTTTAAAAAATCCAAAAATCATTTTTTAGAAAATTTTGATACGCACTTTTATTTATATTTGTTACAAGCTTCTGTATAAAAAATCTAATTTTATTCGGTTGATCAGATGTTGAGATAGTCGAAAATCAAAGAAACCGTTCTATGAGAAGTACTGTTAATAAACGTAAAATATAAATTTTAAAAATTTTAAATGGTAGATCGTACTAATTTTAACACACAAAAAAACTTTTATGAAAATCGTAGGAGTCGTTTTTGAGAAAAAAAATATTTTTCTTAACGGTTTTTTTAACATTTGTATGGGAGGCACCGTTATTTTTTGGTATTAGAATAATTTTTGTCAAAAATCTTCTAGATAAAGTTAAAAAACTGCTATTTACCAAGTTTTATAAAAATCGACCAAGTCGTTTTTGAAATATTGAATTTTCAAAAAAAAATATTAAAACTTTTTTAAAAATCTAAAAAATATTTTTTTTGAAAATTTTGGTACACAATATTATTTAAAATGTGTCAATACTTCTTCATAAAAAAATTTATCAGAATCAGTTCAACCGTTTTCGAGAAAACCGAAAATCAAAAAAATGGTTCTTTGGGAGGTACCATTAATAACCATTTTTCGGAACCATTTTTTCTATTAAACGGCAACTTATAACTATTTAAATTTATTGAGTTCTTAAAAAAAATTCGGTAGCGCTGGATTTGAGAAAAATAAGTTTTTCCTTTTTGGCCAAGAAATTTTGTATGACAGCTACTGTTAATTTTGGTCCTAAAAAAAAAGAAAAAAACGAGTGGGGGGAATGTCCAAAAAACGCTAGGTATCAAGTTTAAAGAAAATCGACCCATCCGTTTAGGCTGTAGTAGAACCGACAGACAGACAGACAGACAGACGGACGTTTTTGCGAGACCCACTTTTTTTGACTTCTCTATCATCGTAATGTAAAGTTTGATCAAAATCTCGAGTTCGATTTTTTGTACGAATCCATAACTTCCCATATATAGTACATACCTATGTATATCGCAAGTAAAAATGTATGAGATCATGAGTGGACAATTATTTTAAAACGTTGTCTATTTAAAGAACTTTTTAAAATAGTACAACTCATGCTTGTGTTCTCGATAATAATTAATAAAATTAGTATTTAACCTACTGAAGGAGCTGTTTTACATTTAACCAAATGAAAACTAAGTTACATCAGTGAATAGTCAATTATTAGGCCTATAAAAGTACTATTTGCAAATAATTAGTGGTAAAGTATGTTACTTGATGTTAGCCAACCTCAATCCGACAACCAGGGCAAACCTCGGCCCCGTTGTTCTGCTTTCGATGAGCGAAATTTATGTAATCATAAAGCAGATGATTTGGAGAAGTCTGATGCACTCTTTTTTACTGGCAGGTTGTAATGGATCGACAATTTGGTCAAAGGCGCAACACTAAACCATTATAGACTTTTCGAATAGATAAAAGAAAAGTGGTTTGACATCAGAAAATTTTTCAAAGAGAAGTCTCTGAAAACTAATTTAGTACTGGATGATTCTAATGTTTTACCAATATATTTCTTCAGTAAACCAAGGCGCGCTACTCCGAAACAATAGAACCCACATCAAGAAATTTTTTAATAACCTAACCATACCTGGTATGTGACATTTATATTCATTTCCATGTGTCAATATCACTACATTACTTGTTTCTAGTTTTTGTGAGCTTCCGTTCTATCTTTAGCTCACAAATGCATAAGGATTCTATTGATTTTTTTTTTTTTTTTTTAAGAATCCATTCAGTCATTCGTCTGCTTTGACCTTGGGTCCTTTCGAGCGTGAAATATATTTCAAAATGCAAAACAAAACAAAAGTCGTCTTCGGATGCAATATAAACTTAATATAGCCTGGGGGATAGTGTTGTATTTTGTGTTTATATAAAATCAAATTTGATGATAAAAAAAATAAGACCAAATAATAATAAAATCGGGTCAGCCATCGTTAAATTGCAGATTTAGGATATTTTTGTAAATCTATATATATAAAAAATGGATCATGGTGTGTTCGGATGCTTAAAACTTGAAAACGACTGGACCAAATTGGATACTTCCTTCTGTGGGTTTATTTGTAATTACTCCGCGGAGGTTTAAAAAAAAGAAGAAAATTCAGAAAATTCTCAACAGGTGGCTCTGTTGGCAGATATTTCGTTTTTCTGTTCAATTCAATTACCGTTCAACAGGTGGCGCTTGTAGGTGGATATTCTTTTTCAATTTTTGTTATTTGTAGGGTGAAAGGGGCGAAAATAAAAATTGTTCAACTTTTGTTATTTGTAGGGTAAAATGCGGTAAAAATTGCCTAGTTTAAGAAATTCTTTTTTGGGTTTAGGGATATTCTTTTTCAAAATTTTAATAAATTTAGGGTGAAATGGGCGTTAGAGATTTTTTTCAGAAAATTAACATTTATAGGGTGAAATGGGGGTAAGAACGAAAGTGGCATCTGATTGCAATTTTTTTTTTTAAGTTTATTTAAAAAAATGTATATTTATAGAGTGAAATGGGATAAAAAGAATAAAAAAGTTTTTTATTACAAAAATTCTTTCTGTGTTGGGAAAGTAATGAAGGTTGTACTAAGAGGATCATGTTTTAACATATTTAGCCATTTAAACGTGAAGTAGGATAAGACCCATAAAGAAGTATACGATTACAAAAATTAGCTTAAATATTTATTTATATTTTCTTTTGTCGAAAGCAGAGGTCTTACAAAAGTTATATATAGAGATTTTATGACGTAGAGATCTGAGAATTCCTTGGACTAGCGTTTCATGAATCCCAATATTGAATTAGCTCTGTTAATAACAGAATCACAATGAGCTCGGGAATTCAGCTGATTATCGCAAAGAACCCCTAAGTAACGAATGGAATTAACAATATAAACTTGTTCATTATTCATGTAGTAACAACGTTGAGGAAGAGGAGGGCGTTTGCGGGAGTAAGTAATGCTTTGACACTTACCAACATTTAGCTCAAGGAAGTTGTGACGGCACTAGGTATAGAAGTTATTAAAATCTGTTTGAAGTGACTGAGAATCTTCCGTGCATGTAATCTGTTTGGAGATACGCATGTCATCATGTCAGACCCTACTAAAGTAAACTCAACGTCGTTAATACTCTTAACAAGAAGAAGAAGAGAATAAACCACAACTGGCTATGAAGCGTGAACTGTGAAGATGTACTGCACAAAATGGGACTAGGTCTGGCCCATAGTTCGTACCTGTAGGTACAAGAGATGAATCAAGATGCCAACAAAGTGCACACCATTAGACAAAAAACGAAATGTTGGAATACAATTCAAATTTTGGAAAGACAACACTAATTTATTTTGCTCGAACTACTGGAGATAACAGAGTGATGGCGGTTCCACGGGGGTGTTTTCGGGTCCGCACCGTGTTTAACTTATCTTACAAGGGTAGCTGCGATTCCCACAATGATTTCAGTTTTTTTCTAAATTTTTTTTTCGAAAACGGCTCTAACGATTTTAATTAAACTTCGTTCCTGTTAAGACCAAAATGGTTGTGAGCGAACTGAGTTTCAGGTTTTTGCAAAAAAATCGCATTTGGGAAATACATAGGGCTTAGAGAAAATTGCCTTATTTTTCTACTTTTATCTTATCCGAAAAAAACTTCTTTTGAGAGAGATTTCTAGGCCAAATGAAGGTTTAAAGAAGAAGCGTTACAAGTGATTAACTCTCAATTGGTGTGGAAGTCTGTTTTTTGATATTTTTTTTGTGATCAAATATGTGACAGTTTACGCCGAGGGAAAAATAGAACATAAACGTTAAAGTTGAATATAAATATTTAATTTTTGTATCAACAAATGGTTTTCGGTGGAGAATGCATGCGGACTAAACAAACTCGGTTGATAAAACATTAAAAGCATCTCTTCAGTTAATCCATAGTTAACTTAAAAACTTTGATGAGTTAACTCGGGTTTAACCTCAATCTCCCACTTTAAACTGAACCTTAATAACGTAAAAACATTGCAGACAATTAGTTTAAATTTTGTTTTGAAATGTTTTGTTTTAAAATAAAGCTATATCGATTCATATGCACTATTTCAACCTTTTTTTCCATCTACTAGTTCGGGTTGACTATTATATGTAAGAATTTGCAATTTAAAATGTAACGCTACCTCCTGGATTATTAACCTATAGGTGGAGATGCAAGAGAGTGTCCAACATTCTGGTGTAGGTGTTAGATTGTTGCTGTGCGGTGCTGAGTTGTAATTATTTGCACTTGCATATAAATATCTCTGTGCCTATTTGTTCAGAACTGTGACGTTCGACGTTCCAAATAAGAAAAAATATGTGATGGATGACTGCAGATAAATTGAACGATGCCAGAGCACAGAGAGGCAAAGGCAAGAATTATTCACAACCTTGTCTTGCTGGGTATCTTTATGCATGTATGAGTTAGTAAAAAGGGTAAAAAGTTGTATAAGTATAAGAAAAAAAAAAAGAAGCTGTAAGCAAATGTTGTAAAAAAAAGTCTAAATATAAAAGTCCTTTTGTTATAGTTGCATGGAGGCGGAGAGCAATTATAATTTTCCATTACACCATCATAGAAAATCGCCAAAGGCACAATCCAGTATCCACTTGGCTATGTAGGAGGGAGAGAATACTGATGAACCTCTATTTTATATATAGTACCTATACCCAACCTACCTATATACAATATGTACACACTGCCTACACGATGAACGATTGAATGTGAACAAAATGGAATGGAATATTAAAACCAACAAGTAACAAGAAACGAAGGACATATAATATATAAGTATTAAGGGCTCTAACTATAGATGGCTTACTGTCATAAAGCCGAAGCCCTTCATTGAATTTAATGCAGGCGACAATTTTTCACTATGATGCGGACTTTGGATATGAAATTAAAAATATGGACCTTGATTTAAGAACATTTGATATGAGAAGAGTATACCTTCAAGTAGTATGGAATACTCATGGTCGCTAAAAACTTTATAACCAATACCCGTAGGCAAAATTTCTTTAGGCATATTTTTAGCCTTGTTTTAGCTTGAAGTTTCGATCATTTCAAGGTTTGTCAAATCAAGGATGATGTATTTTTTCTATCAAGAAACATCCACTCATAGAAAAATAAAGAATATCCATTGGAAAATTTAGTTTTTCTAATAAAAGTCGAGTAGGTATAAACACTTAAATGCAGAATCATAGGGAGCATCTTCTATACCTAAGGGGCTAACTAATACGATATTTTGCATGCGTTGCGTCGACGGATGCAACTGACTATATATTATATACACACGTTCTTATGAGAAGCGACTCCTGGGAAACGCATCCATCCACGTCAAGGGATCCGCATTCAACGGATTCAATAAGTTGGTTCCTGAATTAAGGCCACTCCATGACTTGTCAGTAAGATAGCTCCATTAGGTATTTTCTTCTTCACAGAAAGGATACCGATACTGGATCCCTCACTTGTCAGTAAACTTTCATAGCACAAAACTGACAGACACGATGCCGCATCGACAAGTCAGGGAGCGGCCCTTGAATGGAAATTCACTATCATTTTAAGCTCAAAACTCATCTTTTAGGGCACACAGGTCCTTTAACCTCTAATTCCCTGGTAAAATTCATTATCATGACTCATTTACAACACAGATAAAGGATTTTTTCAATATGGACTTCTGAACTTTGACAATTGATAGCGGCCATATTGTTGAAGCTACATCTGTCACATTGGCTGTCATTTATACATGTTGTTTTCCAAATAATCATGGATGGATAAGGATATGGCGTTCAACAACACGTGCAAATGATAAAACTGTTTTATCAAAATGGCTGTTCTGTTTGGGCAACGTTCCGTTTCACCCATTTACGGTCATCTTCAGCGATGGCGCCTATTTCTGGATGAATGGGTACGTCATCAAACAAAATAGTCGAATTTGGACATTACCAATCCATATGAGATCATTAAAAAAGCCACTGCTTGGTGTGGATTTTGGGCTGGCAGTGAGCATTATCGGTTCATATTTCTTCTTTGACAGGGGCGAACGTTGGCCAGGTCATCACCATCAACGGCGAGCGCTAAAGGTCGATGATAACCAACTTTTTTTGGCCTGGATTGGATGATATATGGACACCAACGACATGTGGTTTCAACAGGATGGCGCTACGTGCCACGCAGCTCACGCCACATTAGAAATTCTGCACGAGTGATTCGAAAGAATGCGGTCATCCCACGTGGAGGTGATGTGAACAGCCTACCGAGATCATGCAATTTGACCCCGTTAGACTTTTTCTTGTGAAATCGCAGGTCAAAGCCAATATAACCCATGAAATCGGTCAAATTCAGCCTGATGTTTGCACCCGAGTCATGGAAAATTGGATATTTTGGATGCGTGCTACCCAGAGAAGCCTTGGCAGACTTTTGAAATATGTTATATTCCATTCATAATGGCATCGATAGCCCTTTCAAACAGATACAAAACACGTTGTTTTATTTAAATTAAAAAAAAAAGGAAGCGCTTAATGAAAGACCCTGTATAAAGTATAACGGATAATGGTTTCCATATAAAGTATTAAGGATTTGGCATTTGCACAATTCCAATTTAAAACCTGAATGAGATTAATGCATTACATTTACTCAAAGAAAATAGATAAAGAAATCCAGAAACTTTGATCCTCATCTGATGTTTCACAAGCAAAAAGCCCAACCAACACATTTTGTAATCCATTTCATTGCCATTTGCCACTCCAGATAAAAACATTTTCACAACTTCATCAATCAAATCAAACAGAATTATCGTGTTGTTGTCAGCAGCAAAAGTAATTCCTTCCGAAAATAAGGAAGTTTTTTTATCAGAGCCGGTTCGATACCTAAACTCGAATAAAAGTTTGAAAATTGTTCATCAAAATTGTAATTTAATAAATGACTTCCCAAGCGAGTATAAATTCTCTTGTGTACATATGTATTTCTGTAACACAAACAATAATATACCTTACTACAGCTCTGGAAGTAACATAGCCCGAACTTAATCTGAATAAATACGAAGGCAATTTTTATAATTAAATTTGGATTACAGTTTTCCGAAATGGAAAAATTTAAACCAGCCAAAGGAAGAAGGATTATTATGAAAGAAATGTCAGATATAAATCGTTTGTTTTTTTTTTTGTTTATTTAACTTTGAGAATGAAATAAATATCACGCCTCGCAAACTTCAGCACAGAAAGCTGATGGCAAATGGCAGGCCATATAAAATCCTTTTTGGAGTAAAAGGAGAAACAAAGTATATAATATGAATTATTATTATCGGTCCGTGAAGAAATATCTCTGACTGGGTCAATAAAAAAGGCCACGTTTGTTTGTATTCAAGTAGAAGTATGTAGTAGAGTTTCTTATATAGCCAAAGGAGCTATATGCGCTTATCTATTTTTTGTTGAATTTTTTAGGCAAAAATTAATAATTAACTTAAAGATTTTCTTATAATAATAAGCAAAGTAAGACCTCGTAGTTTTATGGTTTATTGCCGTCTATAAGGCATGTTGTTATAGAGGAGGATAGTTCCTGGAAGAAAAATGAACAAAATTGAGCTCAGTACTTTTGATTATGAATAAAAAAGCCGTAAAATAAAGTAGGATAAGTTGATATCTAATCGAATTTATGCAGTTTTAATTTATATAGCAACGTAGAATTTAGAAACCTTTCACAGAACTTAAAATTTTACATTTATTTAACTATACCCTATTAATGACAGGTACCTCTCTGTTTCAAGAAAAATGGATTGAGGGAGTTTCAACTGAAGGAGTTTTTAAATTAAAATATTGACTATTCCTATTCCATCGCAGTATTGCGTGGAATTATTTTTTTCATTGAACTTTGCATAGTGTTTCTGAGTTTGTTGCTGAATTAGTGACATATATCATCAACCCGTTAATTTTTAGTTTAAGAAAATAATAAAAGTTCTATTTTATTTCGTTTTAATGTAAATCCTTTAGGAAAATGCTAGCATTTGACACAACAACTTTCAACTGAAAATTCAGATTTTTTGTGTGTTCAACAACATAAATTCAGATCTGAATTTTCAGATTTTGTGATTGAACGTGCCCACTTTCAATTGTCATTTTTTCGATGTGGTTTCCGTAACACCCTGACTCCACAGGGTATTTAGATGCCCAACATCACAACCGCAATCAACAATCAGCGATTTTTATTCCGCTGGGTAAATTATGTCATGTCGTTTCAAATACAGAAAAAAATACAGAAATTCTTTTCACCACTACTTCTACCTTTTTCCTTCAATATTATTTACCACCACATTCAGCGAGAACCAGAAAAAAAACTGTTATACACGTGAAACGTCAAATCCTATGCCCATGCTTTTAACAATGGAGTTGTCGTGTTCAAAAAGTAGTTTTCGTCGGCATGTTGCTGCACGGAGATGGATTTTTGTTCCTCCATTGGATATTTTCTAGACATGTTCATAATCCGAGCATCGTTCATGCCTAGTGGAGGCAGCATGTAATGTCGTTTTCGAGTGGACTTTCGGAGCTACTTCTTTTTCACTCCTTTTACACTCCAAATTTCACATTTTCAATAGGAATGGAACAGTTCCGAAATCCAAACGAAAACGAAAACGGCATTTCGCTGTCGTATTGAAGACCACCGAAAAATTTCGTTTCGCATCAGTAGGGTACAAGGCTAAGGCAGGAATATAACTGAAATATCACAATAAATTCTGTCTGAAAAAAGAGCGGCAACTTCTCCAAATAATCTACTAAAATTATAAATTTCAATCGTCGAACAGCGTACTTACTTCAAAACGAAAAGGAGAACGGAATTTTAAGTTTATAAATTCGTTGTGTCATTTTTGTATGCGGTTTTTCATTTCGCATCAGCAACGTACTAGGATTATATTGGACAAAATTGGTGAATCTAAAAAATTTGAATAATTTTAAAGTTCTCAAAGCTTTTAAATCTTAATATGACGTTTATTCCATACAAAATACGTCATTTAAAAATTTAAAGGCCTGTTGAATATTTGTGAAACCAAACATTAATATGAAAATATAGTTAAAAATTTTTTAAATCTAAAAACATTTTAGTAAAGAGCTTTAAAGTAAGTAAATTGATAACTATAATTTATCATGCTAATACCAAAGCACCAGGCCCTGTTAGATTTTAAGTAATTTTGACTTTTTTAACATTTCTTCGTTAAGGATATCATTGTCTTTTTGAATCATTAACATGGGTCTTCAATGGGGTGGGAACATTACAGTAGACAGTCAAAGTAGTTAACTAAAGGGTCCGCCAAATAACTTCTTTTTTTTTTTTGAAAATGGCGCAAAACATCGAATGTAGCTTCGGCTGTGTGGCAAGTAGCGCCGTCCTGTTGAAACCAAATGTTGCCAATATCCCCCTCTTCAATTTTTGTGAACAAAAATTCGTTCAACAATGACTGTAACGGCCACTCCTTGCTCATTTTCGAAAAATAGCCCAATTATACCTCTGGACCAAAATCCGCACCAAACAGTGACTCGTTTTGGGTGTATCGGCTTTTGAATGTATGAGTGCGGGTTTCTTGTGCCCCCAAATGCGACAATTTTGCTTGTTTACTACCCTCCAAGATCAAAATGAGCTTCATCTGAAAAGATGATTTTTTCTGGCAAAATCGGCATCTTCTCTAAGTCGATCGCAGGCTTAATCGGTTAATCACATAATGATTTAGTCGAAAATCAAAAAAAAAAACCTTACGAGAGGGAGGTAGTGGAATGTAAAATTAAACAATTTCTACGATCTAATAATTCGTTCTTATTTCGATACAAAAAAAAGATTTGCCTTAACGGTTTTTAAACATTTTTATGGGAGGTACCGTTATTTTTGGACATAAGAATAATTTTCGTTTAAAATCTCTAGGTGTCGTTAAGAAAACTGCTTTTTGCCAAGTTTAAAAAAATCATCAACCAAGTCGTTTTGAAATACTGAGATTTCAAAAAAAAATTCCAAATTTTTTTTAAGAATTCAAAAAAACTTTTTTTGAAAATTTCGGTTCACAATATAATCTTAATACATAAACAAAGTCGGTTTAGTTACACCATTTATAACTCAAGAACAGCTGTACCGAATTTAATGATCTCTGATTTAATATCTTTGATTTGAATAACTATTAAAATATCGGAAAAATTCACTTTGTAGGGTGAAATGAGGTAAAGTTTATTCTTAGGAAATGGCTTCAAGGATATATTTTTTTATTTTGCTATTTATAGGGTGAAATGGGGTAGAAATAAAAATTGTCCGATTAAGGTTATTTTGAGTTGATAGCTATAGGAATATTTTTTTCTTCAAAAATTTGGTATTTATCGAGTGATATGGGGTTAAAATGAAAAGTGGTATACATTTTCGAAAATTCTGTTTGTGTTTTAAAGGATATTTAAAAAAAATTATATTTATACAGTGAAATGGGACAAAAAAAAAGCTTAGGTTTGTCTACGTGAACGAATTCGGACGGGCCAGTTAGTATATAGTATGTATCAATCATTCTTCATTTTTCATTTCCATTTAATTTTTTTTCTCTATCTCTTTTATTTTTATTAAATTAAAATTAGAATTTGTTTTCTCAAAATTATATTGAATTCAAGAAGATTATAGATTATCAAAGGTTAGTAATACAATTTTGTTAAAAGCTGTTAGCTTGTAAACATTTAAAAATGAAAAAATAGAATATGAACGGTTTTTTTTTACAGTTTTAAAATTTCTGAAAATGTATGTTTTTTGGAAAAACTAGATAATGTCAAAAACAGCATTTTCTCAAGTTTAATAAAAACCGATCGATTCATTATTGAAATATGTATTTAAAAAAGTCCAAAAATTATTTTTGGGAAAACTTAAAATATTATTAAAGAAATTATCAATTATTTTCCATAAAAAATTGATTAAAATCAGTTGAATCATTTTTGAGAAAAGCAAAAATCAAATATGTGGTTCCACAGGATGTGAAATTAAAATCCAATTTTTCGGTACTATTTTTTTTTCCTATGAAAACGCAGCCTATACCTATGAAATGTAATTGATTTTTTTTAATTCTGTGTAGCCGATTTTGAGAAAAATGAGATTTTACTTTTTAGATTTGTTTGACTTGTAACGGGTGATTTTTTAAGAGGTTTAGAACTTTTTTTTAAAAAAAAACACAAAAAATTCGAAAAAATGAATGAAATATTTATTTGAATCGATAGTTTCAACCTTGCAATTTAATGTTTAAAGATAATTTCATGCAAATGTTGACCGCGGCTGCGTCTCAGGTAGCCCATCCGCTGAGTCCAATTTTGGCATACTCTTTCACACATATCGGCCGGTATCTCACGAATGAATGCATGGATGTTGGCTTCCAGTGCGTCAATCGAAGCGGGCTTGTCCCTATAGACATTAGCCTTAACATACCCCCACAAAAAATAATCTAATGGTGTCAAATCGCACGATCTAGGCCGCCAATTGACCGGCCCGAAACGTGAAATTAACTGTTCACCAAACTCGCCTCGCAATTGCGCCATTGTTTCGCGTGCTGTGTGGCATGTGGCACCGTCTTGTTGAAACCACATATCATGCAAGTCAAGAACTTCCATTTCGGGCAAGAAAAAGTTTGTTATCATCGCTCGGTAGCGTTCACCATTGACAGTAACGCTGCGATTCGCATCATCTTTGAAGAAATAGGCTCAATAATGCCGCCGGCCCATAAACCGCACCGCACAGTGGCTTTTTCGGGATGCATTGGTAGCTGTTGCAATGCTTCTGGCTGATCTTCACTCCAAATGCGGCAATTTTGCTTATTTACGTACCCATTCAACCAAAAATGAGCCTCATCGCTGAACACAAGCAGCGCGCGATGAACATTTCGAACCGAGCACGAATTTTGATAGTAAAATTCAATAATTTGCAAGCGTTGTTCATTTGTAAGACGATCCATGGTTAAATTGCAAACCAAACTGAAGCTGTTTGACAGTGACACAAGGTACTTAACACACGTCAGCTGTCAAAACCAGTGTTGCCAAAACCAAACCAGCTTAAAAATCACCCGTTATCTACGCTGTGATTTTTGGTTTAAAAAATAATCTGATTTGTAGAGCAATAACCTTCTTTATAAACAAAATTGGAATTCTGATTTAAAAAAAAAAAAAATAGTAAATGCAGTAAAAATGTATTGAATACTGTTCAAAGAATCCATTCTGAAGTAATCACTTGTGTCTGACCCCGTTAATCCATTTAATATACCTTATTTATATAAATGCCTATGAACAAATTTGTATACCTAACGCATAGATCCGGCTGATTTGAGCGATGACCAGTGATATGTTCACCTTAAGGGCATCGGGTGATTGTGATATATTCTTTGGAAACTTTAGAAAACCCCACAAGAAAAGTCTAGCGGGGTCAAATCGCATGACCTTGGGGGCCAATTTACGTCACCTCTGCGAGAGATAACTTTACCCTCAAATCGTTCATGCAGAATGTTCAGTGTGGCACGTACTGCAGTTCTGTTGGACCAACATGTCGTTCACACCCATATCATTCAATTGGAGTCAGCAAAAATTGGTTATCATCGATCAGGAGCGCTATCCGTTGATATTAAAGTTTTATCATTTGGGCAGCACAACCGTGTAACTTGCCATTGTGATTTGTCATCAGTCATCAGTAACTGCATAATAAACAATAAATTTGACAGATGTCACCAAAACAACATGGCCACCACAGGCCGCCATAATCTCTACACACAGCAATTGAAAAACCTTTTAGTATAAATAATGCCTATTTAAACAGTTAAAGCAATGTGAGCAATTTTATATTCTCTATGGAACACCATTTAAAAATCTTAACTAATGGAAGCATTTTGACAAAAAATAAGACAGAAATATAAATTCTAACGCGGACATCACCAGATAGGTATATAACTTCAGCTTCCCTGGCTAAAAATTGATGAAGGTATTCTTTCAAAAGTTCCCCTTTCAAGCAGATTTGAACATCTTGCATATACTAAAAGAAGTTCGGCTTTGAGTTTACACGCCTTACACAGAGAATCCTTTCCTAAAAGAACAACAACTAAACAAAATATGTACAAAGATATTGCATTTGTATGCAATGCAACGCTCAACTCCATTCAACTTTTACAGTAGATATTCCATACTTCTTTAAGACGCATGACATGCTCGAAGTTGTTGCACTTCCAGATAATGTACCTATTTTTAGCAGGGGTAAAATTATTTACGGATGCATAAATGAATTATACCTAACCCAGTTTGTATGTAGGTAGGTAGCTATAGCAATATACATACACTACATACATTTATACACAATGTGGAGCAACGTTGACCGAAGTCAAAAATGCTTTTGAATGGAGGCATACACTTTTCTCGAGCGTAAAGCATGCTGAGAGAGCTTTGACCTAGACCTGCAGAACTACATTCAGAATATTTTTGCAAGCTATTCGCAAAAGATACGAGCACAAGTTGCACATTTTCTGGATGAAGGGGTGGTTTGTTGGGCGCCATTTGTTAGCCAGCTATAAAATGAAGTTGCACAGTGGTAAGGGTGGGTAGGGTAGAGTAGGATGGGGTAAGGGTAGGTTAGTAGTATTGGGGAAATGGTATGACGTGGGTTCAAAATGGTTTAATCTTAATCTCTTCATTCTACAAACACTTTCAGTGTATGTGTCGTAAAAATATCATCTATGTTCTATTTACAAATATATTGATGTATAATAATGTAAATAAAATAACAGATGTTTGAGGCAAAATTCATTCGATAAATGTGACACTGAAACATTTGCAGTTGCACATTCTAAACATTCACGTAAGGGATTCCTAGCCCTGGGAGCTTTTCCTTAACAGAATATGGTTTTGCACTATACCTAGTCACTTCATACCGAGAGGGTGGATTCAAGGGTGCGTGGGTGGGTGAGTGAGTTTGTTGATATATTAGGGATGCCTTGAATTGCATTGTAATTGTAGATGACTGTGCAATTTATTTACCATGTTGATGAAATCCATTTCCGCCACAATAAGCTGCAGATAAAAATGAATTCATTGTAAATGTCGCTGGCCCATAGCACGGCTTAGCTTAACAGATTCATTGCAACAACTGCTGCTGCCACGTAGTTAAGGGCTGAAAAAATATATTTATATGCGAGGTATCTGGTGAAATGACCTCGTTTTGAGAGAAAATACTTTGGTGATGTTTTGCACAGAACTGTGCAGCACATGAATCCCTTTTAATTGATTTTTAATTTATTTTCCGAATTGCTTATTGGTGTGAATGAATGCCGGGCATGACTGTAGTTGATTTCTATTTTCCGTTTTGTTTTTGTTTGTTTGTTTGTTTTTTTACATGTTATGTTGTGTAGGTACCGATAGAAAATAGAAAAGAAAACTGGAAAATTGGATTGGAAAAGTAATTTTAGCGAACAAATTTTAATTGGTTTCATTGTTGGCAATTAAAAAAGAATTACTGTAGTTTTAAGAGAAAAACTAAAAAGTGTTGACGAAGAATTTGAGAGGATATAATTTGGCATCATTGATTTTAATTCACTTACTAAATCTATAAGATGCAGATGTAAGATGATGTCACATAACATGGTGACTCCACGAGAAATATTTCATAGAATACTGTATTGCTACTGTATTGTATTTTAAAATTGGTCATGAAGGCTAGTTATAGTATTCTATAAAAAATTTCTTACCACTTATTGCTCGGCTCATAGAAAGCTATGGATAGTATTCTATAAGCAAGCAATTTTTCGTTTGACATTTGTGGGTTTGTTTGAATTTTTTTTTTGTTTTTTGTGATGTTGTTCTATTCTCGCAAATGAAATAGTAAGCTATGAAAATGCCCAAACAACATTTTATGGCATACTATCGCTCTTTCTTTCTATCAAAAGTGACAGATGGTATAATCTATGAAATATTTCAGGTGGAGACCCCGTGTATCAATGGAATAATGCTCGGGTTTGTCGTGGGTGGAACAATCACAAATACAATCCAAAATAACCTATACACAAATTTTAAAGCAACAAAATTGCAAACACCCGCGATATATTATTCTAAAGGGTTTTCCAATAAGAAATGTTATTTTGATATTCAAGGAAAAGTGGCATTTTTTGAGATAAATGATCGGATGTTTATTTCATTATAAAGAGGAAGGTATGCCGTTAATAATGGAACACAACATCAGCCAAATGGCCGCCACGACCACGCTTACAGGACCATATCCTTTTCATGAAATTTTGCATAACCAAATCGCAAAGTGGCTGCCCTATGTCCTCGATAGCCTCACGAATTCCATCTTTGAGGTCTTGAATCGACGCTGGGCTGTTGGCGTAGACCTTATCTTTCACCTGGCCCCAAAGGAAGAAGTCGCAAGGTGTTAAATCACAAGATCTCGGTGGCCAATTGTGATCACCTCTTCGAGAGATAACACGGTCCGGAAACTTTTCCCGTAAAAGATCGATGGTTTCATTGCTTGTGTGGCACGTAGCGCCGCCGTCTTGTGGAAAAGTAAACGTTGTCCAGATCAATACCATCCAATTCCGGCCATAAAAAATCATTAATCATCTCTCGATAGCGCAATCCATTGACCGTAACTGTTGCTCCAGCCTCATTTTCGAAAAAGTAAGGTCCAATGACCCCGCCGGACCATAAACCGCACCAAACAGTCACGCGTTGAGGATGGAGAGGCTTTTCAACAATAACTCTTTCGTTTTCCGAGCCCCAGATGCGACAGTTTTGCTTGTTGACGTAGCCTCCGAGGTGGAAATGGGCCTCATCAGTCAAGATGATTTTTCGATGAAATCCCGGATCATTTTCATGCATTTCAAGGACCCAACCAGCAAAGACACGACGTTGTTGATGATCAGCCGGCTTGAGTTCTTGTGTTAACTGAACTTTATAAGCCTTAAGACCCAAGTCTTTATGCAAAATACGGTGTAATGACGTTTGTGGAATGCCTAATTCCAAAGAACGACGAGGAATGGACAAACCTGGGTTTTCTTCAACACTTTGGGCTACAACAGCAATATTCTCAGTTGTTCTTGAGCGACGTGCACGGGTTTTATTCTTCACATCACTAACTTGTCCCAACAGCTCGAATGTGTCCACCAATTTCTGTATTGCAGTCCGACAAGGTGCTTCACGACGACCCAAAAATGTTTTAGTTTTACGAACCGTCTCTGCCAAATTTTCACCATTTTTATAGTTAATTTTAATAATTTCAATGCGTTGTTGAAGCGTGTATCTTTCCATTTTTATTAATGGCGTAGTTTCTACTTGTCAAATGTCAAAAAATAACAGCTTCAAAAGTGACAGCTACCGAAATAGTGGGCTATTCAAAATAACACCTCTTATTGGAAAACCCTTTATTTCAACTATAATTCAATTATTTATATGGAAAGCTGAATTGATATGAAAATAATTGGGGAAATATATTGAATGTGAAATTAAAAAAAAAAAGAAATTGCGGTTGACCCAATTACTGCTGATGTGCGCCGTTTTTGATACCATAACATGTTCAATCTGTGAGTGAAGTATGATAGGTCACTGGTGGATCATGGTTCAAGCTTTAAGTTTAACAACAATAAATGCATGCCAAGCTGGCAAATTTGTTAGCTTGCAATCATAACCTCCTGAGGGGGATCAATTAGTTAAAATGCTTGGCTCTTCTCTCAGCATTAGATGGGTGATGTACCCACCTGCCTATGAAACAGAAAATCTACCTTGGATTTATCCATTCCCACCTGAAACCATGATACTCTGTACTGATGAAACGAAACCAATAAAATGTGTGAAAGGTAGTTCACACTTGAGCCACAAAACTTCGTACGACAGTTGGCTTACGAAATCACCGAGAGTAAAGAGAATGACAAGAAGATATTGACCCATATCTAAACATGTGTGAATTACATTCACACCAACATAAATTTTCAATAAATTTAAATTTAACTTAAACTAAAGTCTCCTCTACACAAAAGTAAAATCACTTTGTGATGTGTTTCCGTTTTTTTACTTGCTCTATAGGGCAAAAATTGGTTTCGTGTAAAAAAAAATTTCGAGGTTAAAAGCAAAACTAACACTACGATAATCGAGAAGCCCGAACAAGTGGGTTTCGTCATGCCGTCCGTCGGCCTGTGCGTCTGTGCGTCTATGCGTCTGTACGTCTGTGCGTCGGTGCGTCCACTGTAATTTGACCTAGAGCCTAAACGGGTAAACCGATTTGTATGAAATTTGGTACAGATCATTTTTTTGTGATTCCCTAGAGGTGAAATTCGAATCTTTGTTTTAGCTCATCTAGAACGGGTAGCTGCCATACAAACGGCTCTAACGATTTTGATGAAACTTCGCACCTGTTATAACCAAGTTAATTTTAAGAAAATTGCGTTTCAGGTTTTTCTCAAAAATTTCACATAACGGAATTAGGTATTCCACGTTTTTTTGAGAAAATGGTGTTATTTTTAGGTTATTCGCGTATATCTTTGCCATGGTTGAACCGATTTTGTTATAAATTTTCAATCTGATGCTTCTCAATAATTTAAACAATAATGCATTTAAAAATTTTTAAAAACATTATTTTATAAACAAAACAAAAATCAAACGAAAAATCAATTTTTTAGTGCCTTTGACTCTTTTAATATTTACTTGTTAAATATTTACATCATGCATTTTCAATGTTGGGTTACATACAGTATTTCACGACAAGAGCAAGTTCTTGCGATCAAGTCGTGCATATTTTTTAATATTCCTTTTAATCGAATTGGATTAAAAGGAGTATCAAATTGAAATCATCCCTAAGACTGAGCTACGGTAGACAGCACTTCAGGACACCAATCTTCAGGAACGTAGTTTGTAAAAGATCATTTCAAACTCCAATATGCTGCTGTATTATGTACCTTAAGCCAAGTAATTTTCTTTGAAGCAAACAACTAATTACAAAAAACCTAAGTAATATTAAAGTTTTTGACAGAGAGCAGTTTGGCTAACTTTGTTGAAAGTCATCGAGAAACCAAATAAAAAATTGTTATATTGTATTGGTTGTATACTGTGGTCTTTTTTTTATTTAATCTTAATAATTGCAGGTTTTCTTAAAATCTTAATTGAAATCGAGATAATAAGTTCTGTGAGGCTAAGTGCTTAATAATTTATTTCGTTAGTATCTTTTTTAAGACTTTTTATAAACAAGAAATAATTAGTCACCACAAACTGAAACAAATTGCTAGAGTTTATAAATGTTTGATAGATCTATACGGTTTAGAGCACATTAAACCAACAATCCTGAAGTTACCTCAGACGGTGACGAATTAAAACCTGGTTAGGAAGTATCATACTGAAAATTTCGCTCGTAGTCCTTGGTATGTGTTAAATGATTATTGAAATTTTAATAAAGAAGCTTGCCAGCCTGCTGAGCGAAGAACGCCCTTAATTAATTGGTAGAGAGCTTGGGATGCCAAAATCATATAATTCTTATAACTTTGCTCCAAAAAGGCCATTTAATTTGAGATCTTGTTCATTTGATGATTATTTTCTAAAATTGGCCTTTTTGTATCCTTTCTTTCTTTCCACGTTTCCAAGACAATGTACAGGTAGAATCTTAGCGCATTTTGATTGCCAACAATTTTAAATTGCCAAAATTGTAAGAAATGAAATTCACTTAATCCTATAAGCAAAAATTGTGTTACCAAGTGAATAATGCTATCAAAATAATTACAAAAAAAAAATTAAAAATTAAAGAACCAATCATTTTGAATGCATTAGCGTTTTCATGAACAAGTCATCACAGCATTACGTAACAATTTCCTTTTCCCTCCTCGCTTTTATGGGCTTTTTATATTCAAGTCACGTTGTTTTTTTTTTTATGAAACAAAGGAGAATTATTTTTGTTTCTTTTCAAAACAATCGACGAAGAAAACTTAAGATAATTTAAGCCAATTCCAAATTCAATGTAAAGGAAAATTAACTTTTCGCCACCACATTTTTGAGTACTTCAAAAACAACCACCAATAGTCGTTTCGTTTGTCCGCATCAATATGGCCATTTTAAACTTGCAAATCCATAAACTTCCCTGAAGTAGATTGAATTTATGTTAAAGAAGATTTTTACCTATATTCCTAGTCAATGATATTTATTTTTTTTTCTTTGTTTTGTTGTGCAAAAGACTTGAACGTTTTGGATGAATGCATCAAGGAAACTCATCATCTCCATTACAGCTTTATCTTATACGAGTATACAGTTCATGAAAATCTACCCTGTCCTACTCTGATACCGCACATCCCAATACAGTCATCATTGGATATGGAATTTTAGATTTGCTCGCTCTTCCATTTTCATCTGTAATTGATCCTTGACAAATTCCGCCTGCCGTTGACAGTGGTAATGATTGTTATTCCAGCTTCCGCAGTGGTATCGTTATGCAAGAATGAACACGGAATCTAGAGATAAACGAAGGAGGTCGAAAACCACCTGGGATTTTTGAATATTGGTTTTTGCAGAATTGGATTTTAGCTTGAACATTATGCAGGATAAGGTTTTTTTTGTTGTTGTGTGTTTTTTAATATACATAGATAGAATTGCGGTAAATGTAGGTATTATAAAGAGTTCTTAGGCGTTTTAAGAAAACAAAAATAAAATAAGGGATTTCTGTGAAACTTGGAATAGTGTTACGAAAGAAGAAGCTTAAAGAAATTGAATTTGGCTTTGCCTATCATTAAGTACGTGTAGTTCAAGGAGTTGATCAATCAATTAAAATATTGAGGTTTTTAAATTTTGTGATTTGCTTCTTGTATTGTATCGCTGGGATCGTTCCAAAGAACAGACTCAACTCATAAGGAAAGGCTTTTAGAAACTAATGGCAACATTTTTATTTGGAAAGAACTCTGTACAAAATGATATTTAATTTTAAACTCTAGTATAAGCGACTATATAAAATTAATTTTTCTGTTATTTTCGAAACAGGTAATCCGATTTCGAACTTTTAAACCTCTCAAGTCTGAAACTGGTTGCATTTGACAAAACAAGCTTTAGTATACTGGTAGTTCAGGGTTCAGAAGGTATACTACTCCCCCTGGCAGCACTACAGACACGACGCAGCTGATTTTTGCTCTGGCAGATCGCACGTATCATTCCTCTGATGGATGACACTCGATGAGCAGCAACTACGCTCTGATGGTAATGGCAAAGGCAATCGATTAAGCAGGTTTTCGCTCTTGAAGATCACCAAATACCGAAGACCTTTCTGGCAATTGTGAAATTTGGCGAAGAAGAACTAAGACCCCATACGCCACTTTCAAATTAAATTGCTGAAGTGTTACACCATATTAAATTCTTTTTCCAACGAAACGTCTTAACACTATTACTAGGAGAAGCCCGAGAAAAAATAACGATGACAACTGCAATTCAACTGATTAACCAAAGAATTTGATTATGGTCAGTGCTGGGGGGCACTTTTAAAAGAAATCCTTTAAGCCAGTCGGAAAATTCCCTTTTTATCCCACAATTATTTTCTTATTTTTAACTTTTTATTTCCCAAAAAAATAGGAAGATACTAGAGAAATGCCAATCTATAACAGACCCATGCGACCTCAGGAAACCCCACAAGAAAAAGTATAACGGGGTCAAATCGCACAATCTTGGTGGCCAATTCACGTGACCTCGGCAGATTTGACAGATATCACCAAAACATGGCCACCACAGGCGCAAATCTACTCTCGCAAATTAAAAAAAAAAACCCTTTAGTATATGCACCAATACTTTTAAAAACATTTGAATAAAGATTTATTATATAATTTAAGTGTCAGTAAACAAATTCATGCGACCTATTCGTGCTTCCTACCAATATATATGCAACACCTCAAATTCAATTTTAAAATGAATATAAAAGAGGAGTGTGTGTGTGTAATGTTATATAACCATAACCATATGGTGGTGGTTATTTAATTAATTTTTAAAGATAATATAATACGAAGAAATTTGTTTTCTTTTTTTTGTCGTTATATTTGGAAAAAAAAACCGCTAAACGTGGTTGAAGATACAACTACCTAATAATAACGATAGTCATATTGATAATAAATTAAGAAATCAATTTCTATTTATACTGTTATGTTTTAAAATATATAATTTTATACAAATACTCTGCAAGAGCAATGATATAAAACAACATTTTGATGCCTTTTCGCACATTTTTGTGTAGTCTTTGTTTCTGATGGGCTCGTCGCATCTCGTTGGCTGCCAAAACTCCGTATAAAATTAACAATTTTACTGATTCGGATGATATTTCCACGCATGATAATGAATCACATATATGCAGGGAAGGTAGTGAATTTAAATATGCAAATACAAAGTGGTTTGTGACCTTAGAAACCAATAACTTCGATTTTAATTAAACTTCGGTTTCAATTAATCGATCTTTAAGTTTGACGTTTTAAAATGTAGGTAAAATGTGAAGCTTAAATTTAAAATAAAGCCTGCAAAGCGATTATAGTTTAAGTGTTGAGATATTGAAGGTTAAAGTCTTTAAATTTAGGTAAAATATCAGAATACACCCTTTTGTAAGTCTGCGAAGCATCTCACACGAACATCTCGTTGGCAAATAAACGAAATATTAAATTGTGTATACATACATATGTGTGTGTGTTTTTTTTTAAAACTGAACTAAGTATACAGCTACATATTGAGGAACGGGAACGGGCCTCGACATATTCTTGACGTAGAGCAAAACAAAAAGGTATACATTTTTCTATGCCTCTCGTTATCCAGCAGTTCTAGTGAAACATCCATCAGAAACAATTCAACTGTAAGGCCAGGCGCGCACATGCAACTGAACAGTTTGGTTTCCATTTTGAGCACAATGGGCTTATATGGGAGGGCGCGCCGGCTTATGTGCGCGGACTCTCATATAATCCCATAGTGCTCAAAATCGAAACCAAACTGTTTAGTTGCATGTGCGCGCCTGGCCTAATATTTGCGTTTTAAGGAATGCTAATAATTTAGGTTCGGTTCCTCAGCAAACAATATCATTCAGAAATGAATCATAAATGAATCGCAAAAGTGAATAAATCGACCAAAAAAGAATTCCCTTATGATTCAATTGGAATCGTTTTACTTGGGCAAACAGACACCGATTTGAATAATTTTAGTTACTCATTTATGATCCGAAAATTCTTCATTTAAATAAACGTGTATAAGGCTTCTATATATATATTTCTTAAAATTTCCTTGAGCACACTCATATTTATGAAGAAAAATTAATGAAAACTGAGTGTTTTATTTTGTTTGACACATAGAGAATACAAATCTCTTTGCATCTCCCCCGTAAGAAATTGTGGGATCTTTGTGTTCATTCATAATTCATTCATATAACTGAACGTTTCACGAATATTATTCTTCATTTTTGTTGAACTACTAAACATGGAGAAAAATTTTTGATGGGTCCATTTTGGGACGTAACGTCATGTACATACGTATTTTTTCTAAGCAACTTAACAGAAATTTGGTGTGCCGTACCTTCTTGATATTCAGAATTTCAAAACCAATGTGCATCTTTTTACCTAACCCTCGCACTTTGTGAAATCATTTTTTTAAAAACTAGTCATAACTCCTTTAGTGGGCGCAAACTTGCAAAAGAAAAATATGTTTTCATAGAAATTTTGACTGAAAAGAGCTACTTTTCTGAAATAGAATTAGTATAATTGATTCAAAATAGCTTTTAACGGCCTTTAGTCCATAAAAATTGGCCGTTTCGTCCCGGCGATCTCACTTGGACTCATCAGTTGACTAGTGAGTGCCTTGTCAATACGCAATTTTTATTAAGTTCAGTTCAACTTACATGAACTTTCTGATAAAAATCCAATGTGAACTATATCCAACAAGATTAAAATTCTTAATCATTAAGCTGGAAATTTTGCCCAGTGCCAGGCTTTGTTTTTATATGAAGGTTTTTATAATACAAATTCTATATACTACTGAAATACATCAGCCAAGTAGAAGACTTAGCACTATTTAATTGGACTTGAATTAGTATAAGGTTATAAATTTTGAACCACACGATGTTTAAATGATTCTCACATACTGACTGAGTGACACTGATGTACGCCATTTTATTTTTCTTGTAGCTAAAGGTTAGGTGTCATCTCTATTATCATAACACCCTCCTCCCCCTCACCCATGCTATAATATATGGTTATGATCTACACCACGATAAGAACTCTTCGTGTTAGTATTCTAGTACTCTGCATCACTTATAAAAATGCATGATTGCTCTTAAATTAATTGCCTAACAAGACATGCAGAACAGAAGTACCATATTATGTCAATGTACCTTCCCATCATCATGGCATTTTAAAATGGTCTTCTTTGGAGAACATTCTTCCTAGATACTGGTGCATTATGAAATACTTTGAAGGCAAAACAAAAAAACGGTTTGAGGTTGTATATTTTTATACCATCCCCATATCCCCATCTTCCCATCAACATTACCACAGATCCAACTTGATGTGCGTATACTCGTACCACTTGTGCGATTTTACAATGAACATTACATATATTCGCATCTCTGAGGGATACACTACACACACCACACACACATATCCTGGCCTAGTTAAGAACGCCTGCCTGGCACTCGGCAGTAGTGTTCACTGTGCAACGCTGCTCCAAAGTGTGTACGTAACAGTTAGTATAGTAAGAGATAAGTGCAACCTATAACAGTTAGTATAGGTATACACTTACACTCCAACGAATTTTCCCCGGGAAAAGCTTTGTCAGAATGTCAGAGTTCACTGCAAAGCAATACGAACAAATAGGCAATTGAAAATCACATAGTAAAATGATGATTCTCTTCTAACAGAGCTGAAAGTTGAAAGCGATTGACGATATGGCTACGACACAGGGAGGCAGAGGAGGTTAATGTTGGGGTTTCGGGAACATTTTCAATCAAAACGAACATTTCTAAAGGTCATCTGGGAAACGCTTCTCGGTCTGGATTCTTAAATGTCATGTGGCCGTTTGAGTTTAAATTAAAATCAAGAAATTCACACCATGTTGTAATTAGCAGCAGCCAGACAAAGAAAAACATTTCTTTTGTTGCAAATAATTGTGTTTTGAATATTCAGCAATCTCTTGGGATATTGGGCGGTTGATGGACAGACGTTTATCAATTTTTTGGTTGTGTTAAAGGGTTGGACATGAAAACTTCTTCAATGGCTCACGTTATTATTAAGAATAGGTGTTAGTTGAAGGGATATTTCAAAACAACAATAAATATGAGCTAGCCATCTCGTTAACAACAAAGGAGCTGAGAAATGCATTCTAGAGAATTCGTTAAATAGAAATTTATTTCTAAAGCAAAAGCGAGTGGAAATATTGCTATCCCGAAATGGGTTTTGGAAATTTAAATAATTTTTTTATTTTTCACTTTCTCATTTCCTACAACTTTAATTAGAAGTGAATGCTTATGAGAAAAAAAGTTTGAGTTTACAAGATTCATCTTGCTGATAAGGGGTGTTTTTTAGGGGTATAGAACTTTGAAAATAAATAAAACAAAGATGATTTTTCTTAAATTGACATGAAATTTACTTTTTTCGAAAGATAATCTTCTGGCATTATAATTTAAATAAGATTTCTGGCATGTGACCTCCACGGCTGGCCCGGACGTAGTCTAATCTGGAGTGCTAATTTTCGATGACTTTTTCCAACATTTGTGGCCTTATATCGGCAATAACGCGGCGAAGCGAATGTTGTCCTCCAAGTGGTCTATCGTTTCGGGCTTATCGGCGTATACTAGTGACTTCACATATTCCCTCAGAAAATAATCAAGCGGCGTTAAATCACACGATCTTGGAGGCCAATTCACGGGTCCGTAACGTGAAACTATGCAATAACCAAACGTTTCCTTCAATAAATCAATTGTGGCATCACCAGCTGTGTGACATTATGCGCCGTCTTGTTGAAACCACAGCTCCTTCACATCATGGTTGTTCAATTGATGAACGAAAAAGTCAGTAATCATGGCTCTATAGCGGTCACCATTGGCTGTAACGTTCTGGCCAGAATCGTTTTTAAAGAAGCACGGACCAATTATTCCACCAAACCATAAAGCACACCAAACTGTCAGTTTTTGTCAATGAAACGGTGTCTCAACATGCACTTTAGAATTATTATTACTCCAAATACGGCAGTTTAGTTTATTGTCGTATCCATTCAACCAAAAGTGAGCTTCATCGCTTATGAAAATTGGGATCAACGGCAATCTTGTTTTGGGCCCATTTGGGCACAATTTGGTAGCGTTGTTCAGGCGTCAGTCTATTCATGTTGAAATGCCAAACCAAACTAAATATAAATCACTTGACAGCTGGCAAAATGGCCGCCAGTTAAAATAGTGTTGCCAACTTAAAGTTCTATACCTCTAGAAAAAACAAAAATGTTTATATATTTGATAAGTGACTATTCAAAGGCGGATATGGATACTTTTCGTAATTTCGCAGAACAAAAAAAAAAAATAATGCGCGACTCGATCGGACGAACCTTCTCTTGTGGTTAACAACTGTAATGCATAGGACACACAGCGAATATAAATGTTAATGGTTCAATAATTGGTCTGTGTTTATGGCATGTATACCCGCTTAAAAAATTATTTCCATGCAAAATACAATAACAATTCCGCTAAGTTAATGGCGATGAAGCTCTCTGCTTATGAACTAAGAGCATATAAAAACAGAATACATATGTATACTGGTTTTCCCCATCAGTATCATGAAATCTATGAGTTTTTTCCACGATCTTGTTATTGATTTTTATTTTTATTATTGTTACGTTCATAAGAAAAAAAATAGTAAAACGTTATAATTACTACACATTTTCTCGAGAAAATCGACCTCAAAGTCAAAAAATAAGCATGGGAAGGAAAAATGGAACAGGCTAGAAACTGCATATTTTAAGACTGAGACAAGATAACACAGTTTTAAAGGTTAGTAATTCTTCTATAATTAAATTCCTTTACTAAGTTTGCTTACATGCATCAGGGTACACCAAAGAACATTTTCCTGTATGCTAAAATTATCGAATGATCTACTACTCGTTTTTTTTTAGTCCAGTAATAGTTTATGACATTTAAATTGGTCGAACCAATTGTCAGATTTTAAACTGTGAATGTCATTTTTAATTGGTAGTGTTTGCAATTTTATCGTACACGCATACACAATTCAACAGTGAAATTTGTATCCAAAATTATGGTTCTGTGCGCCTCATTGCACTTAATGAATACTTGTTTTCATTTGACTGGACGCATATTTTCTCTGGCTTGTCATTAGAAGATGTGTATAATAAACTTATTGAAATTTTACAGATTGGGTTTAATGAGTTTATCCCTAAAAAGAATAAAAGAAAATCTTTTAAAATTCCATGGTCAAATCAACGATTAATAAATTTAAAAAATGTTAAAAATAAAGCTTTTAAAAAATTCAAGAAAACAAATTCTGATTCTGATAAAAATTACTTTTATCAAATTTGTAAAGAGTATGATTTGTTGAATAAGTATCTACACGGGCAGTACGTGTTGAGCACTCAATCTCAAATTTCAGCCAAACCCAAAGCTTTTTGGACTTTTCTAAATGGCAAAAAAAACTGTGTTGCTCTGCAGCAAAATATGGAATATAATGGACAATTATCCACCGATTTACAAGGTACTTGTGATTTATTTGCAAATTTTTTTGAATCTGTATATGTAAATCATTCCCATTTTAATTTTATAGAAACTTGTAGTTATATTCATAACTTCAATTTAACACATTTATTTTTATCTTGTTCTGATGTTTTAAGTGGAATATCAAAATTTAAATCTAATGTTAATCCAGGTCCTGATGGCATCCCACCGTTGATTACTAAACAATGCCAGCATTCATTAGCAACTCCATTACAAATTATTTTCAATCTTTCATTATCAACTGGGGATTTTCTTTATATGTGGAAATTTTCATTTATATCTCCTGTCTATAAATCTGGTTCAAAAAATTTTATAGAAAACTATAGAGCTATTTGTAAAATATCAGCAATTCCGAAATTGTTTGAACTTATTGTCAGAGATCATTTGTATTTTAATATTAAAGAATTAACTTGTGATGAACAACATGGATTTACTCCTAGGAAGGTCAACTGCTACTAATCTTATGCTATGTTCTAAATTTACTACCGATTCTTTTGAGGCGAAATTAAAAGTTGACACGATATTTGCGGATTTTACCAAGGCTTTCGATCGCATTTGTAAACAAATCTTAAATCTATTGGGATTCATGGTATGCTCCTTAAATGGTTATGCTGTTATCTAGCAGATAGAACCCAATGCGTTTAGCTGGGAAGTAATTGTTCTAGGATTATAAGAGTACTTTCTGGTGTGCCACAAGGAAGTCACCTTGGTCCGCTTTTGTTTAATATTTTTACTAATGAAATTCCTCTTTTATTAAAAATTGCGTCTTGTCTAATCTATGCCGACGATATAAAATTATTTATGCGAATAAAAAGTTCATCTGATTGTTTTACTCTTCAAAATGATTTAAATGTTTTAGCCGACTGGTGTCAAACAAATAAACTCCCACTTAATATAAAAAAAAAATGTTTCGTTTTTACTGCTCATCGTGTTCTAATGCCAATGTTTCACAACTATGAAATTTATGATCAAGATCTTGAACGTAAGTCTGAGATTCGTGATCTGGGTGTCATATTTGATCAAAAATTGACATTTTCTTTACATTTGGATTATGTTATTGTGAAAGCGCGCTTTGAAATCTGTTTATATGTCTTTAGTCCGTCCTTTTCTAGATTACTGTTCAATCGTCTGGATGGAGTCCATACACTTCTGTTGGCATTAATCGAATTGAAAGAGTTCAAAAGGCTTTTACCAGGTTCGTTGTTAAGCAATTACGATGGAATATTGATACTCCATCGTATTATTCAAGATCCACCTTAATCGGTCTTGATTCCCTACAAAAAAGACGATCTGTTCACTGTTTATTGTTTGTTTATGATGTTTTTTTTTTTTTACAGAATCAAAAGTCCAGTAATATTAAATTTGTTTGAAATATGTCCCAGAAAGAAGAATGCGCCAGCGAAATTTTTTAAACTGTCCAAGACATAGGTCTAATTATGGTTGCAAATTTAATATTTATTCAAATGAAATCAATTTATCAATAAATAGAATGGAATATAAATCTAAAATCATTTATTTGTTAAATTAAACTCTTAGTAATTAATTTTGTAAATGTTTGTTAGTAGTCTGTAAAACTTAATAGTCTGTAGATGAATATGTAAATAAATAAATAATTAAAAGCATGACATTCTAAAACTAATCGTTTCTTAATTTAATTTTTACTATTTGTTCGAATTGTAGAGCGAAACTTTTTTCTTGTGCACCTTTGCCACACTCTGCCTTAATTATAATTAACGTTAAATTGGTGCTATCATAAAACTGTTATCTCTTCATTAGTTTTTGTTCCGGGTCCTTTTCGTATTCCTCAAGGCAAACTCTGTGCAACAAAGTTAAAAAAAAATAATCTATTTAATTACTATCTCCCATGGAAAACAAAAAAAACTACCAACATTTATGTATACAAAAAAGAACAATTCGTAATTAAAGCAACGAATTCAAACAATTCGCATTCATATTCAACACGCAAAGATTTTGTGTCCTAGTTTCTGACTTGTTTTTGTTTTTCAATTGTCCTGCGCTTGGCAGTATGAAACCAAGTTTGGTCGGAGATTCTTTCAAAAAACGAATCCTTCTCAGCCTGGAGTGCCATTTAACGCTGCTTTTGCTTCATACCAACCGACCAACCATAACATCATTCTATTTTCTATATACTGAAAGGGAAGGCTTAAGAGTGTATAACTAGGCATGCTACATTTATAGACGCTCGAGACAGTCTGTGTTGTTTGAGATGAGGGTAAGGAATCATTATAAACATTTTTTATGTTATAACATTGCCATGTTTTTATTGCAAAAAAAAAGCTTTGGTGTTTTTTTCTTTTTCGTTAAAACTTATAATTAGGCAACGTACCAACTTAAATGATTCCCTCTTGTTTATCTTTTCAAAGTCGTATGCTTGTATGCGAGACTATGTATATGTGAATTTGTCTAATATAATATCTTGATCTTCTATAAGTTGCTTATAAAAGGTGAAATTCTACATTACAAAACTAGGATATTTGAAATTAAAAATAGTTTTTTTTTTAGATTTATAAGAATATGTTTCGTTCCAGACATATTTGTCCACTGTGTAACAGAGTGACATTGTGAAAGTTTGACAGTTCAAAAGTGTCAAAGTATGACAGAAATGATATAGTGTCGGGTTTATTCGCTCTCAAGTGCAATATTGTCCTTAGTTTGAAAGTGACAATGTAAAATTTTGACAGTTTGTGAGTGTGAAAGTGACAGTGTGACAGTATGCACGTGTGACAGAAGAAAGTTTTATAGTAATTTTTGTTTCCTTAATTTTAAGTCAATTTTTAATGTGCAAACATGTATGACAGCACGCGGTAGGGTAAACTTAAAACGTTAGCTTCACGCTTAAATATCATCATATCATGTTAGTGTAAAACATTACGTGTGCAACTTAACAATACGGTTACGTTATGAATATTGGGAACATTCAATAAAAAATCTGGTAGTCTTTTTAACATTTTTTTAAAATTAAAATCACAAAATTATCGAATTGTATAGAAAAAACTTGTAACTATACAATATGTATTTAATATAATTTATGTAGATTTTTGTTTTTAAGTAGGCGTGTCAGAGGGCGGTATATTCCCAGAACATTTATATTGGTTTTGTGTAAGATGGAAATAAATTGATTATAGCTTAAAATATTTATTTGCAAGTCGCGTTTATGTGGAAGACCCTTTACAGACGCTCAGAGAGAAACAGAGGATTTTTGTTTTTGAATACGAATCCAATACCAAATATGATTTACTTCGGTGAAATTTATCTTTATACACATTAGTTTTTGTTTTGTAGATATTAGCCAGGATGCTGACATGGTGCGTTAGCGTTGGCGTTGGCGTTTACCTTGGTCGCTAGACTACATCCAGCCAGATTTTGTTTGCTTGATATTATTTATTATTGTGGAACTCATTTTTGTAGTTTATAACAAGCTGTATTCTTCACACGTGTTAGCACTCAAAGATATTTTCTCTCTTTTTAAAAATGCACTTTTTTTATGGCCTTGCTTTTGGCACGTGTGATTGCTTTGCTTGCAATAATTGCAGCCCCGCCAGCCAGCCTTGACATTTCAATTGTGAAATCGATTTTACGATGCCGGCTTGTCTGATTTAGCTTGTTCTTAGATACATTGTTTGTGGATTCAATAATATGGTTATAATGATGATATGTATTTTATTCGGTGCTAAGATGCGTTATGATACGGCTAGGCGTCAATGTTGCACATGTATGAGCCTATTATGGAAGAGAGTTGGCCTATCAGCTCATTATATGACACACTAGCGAATTTGAAGTAACATTCAGGCAATATGGCTACTTACACGCTAAAAGATTGTGAGTGAATTGTTTTTTTTTTTTTTTTTTTTTTTAATATTCAAATAAAATTTTTTAAAGCTAAAAATAAATTAAAATAATCTGTTAAGAGTACTTAACTTGAAACAAAATGGCAAATGATTCCACTAAAAGCCAAGGAAATGGGACAAAAAAGGCCAAAAAGGGCCAAACTCCAAAAAATATCCTACAAGCTGAATTTTAATGCAGAGCTATATGTAATTTTATGCCCTCGATTACTTAAATATTGCTTTTAATATAGATTTTGAGAAAAAACTGCAATAAAATTATCGTGTTCGTAAAGGGTTTTTCAATTGGTGCGGGTAAACTTTGGGGGCCTGTGTCGACCATATGTTGTTTTGGTGACATCTGTCATATCTGTTATCTGTCATATCTGTTGTTTATTATTCAGTAACTGATGCCAAATCACCATGGCAAGCTACATGATTGAATAGCACGTCCAAATGGTTAAATTTTATTATTAAAATGAGTGTTCGATAGTGAAAACAGCCAACATTCGTACGTCAAAGGAACGCAAGATCGGCCGAAAACATCGCCGCTGTCCGTGATAGTGTAAATCACACTGAAATTTTTTTTTTATTTTTTTTAATAACAAAAACAAGGACGAGACTAGAGACATGCCAATTTATAACAGTTATAACAGTTTTCCGCTATTAAAAGTGGGCCTGCGCTTACGCGACTTAAAAAAAACTATTAGTGCCTGAAGTATGCCCAAGGGCGGAGGGCCTTAGCCCTGCGGCGCCGCATAAACAGTACTTTTAAAAACTAAAACTGATATAGAGTCACTTTCAAAAAACAATTAGATAGAAAAGTCACCTAAATTCTTTCTTAAATGAGTTTGCCACCCTTCTGTTAAAAATCAACCGTACGCCGCCGGCCGTTAATGCCAAGGATTTCTCTGTACCCAGCTTTTCGTATATAGCATTGATGTTAATAAAAGTAAGTGTTCTGCCTGTACCAATGGCGAAACTTGCCAACAAGGATAACAAATACATCCGGGTCAATAGTACGCGCCATACAGTTACTTCAACCCTTCAAAAGTGCATCCTGTATTTGTCTGCTTCCGCATGGTCACATTATGGCATGAACCTATATCAGTTCCACATTAAAAAACATCGGCATCACGTGTGACGACAATTACCTTACTATCAGCACATTCAATATTTGGCAACTTGTTTGTAAGGAATAGGACAAAAAGTTCCTGTTTTTTGATGGGGCCTTTTAAAAATTCGGTCCACTTAGTTGGTAGTTTGTTCCTTCAATAACATTTTCTCCTGACACCCTTACTTCACTATTTTCTAGTGGCTTCTCGTCGGAATGTAATAAAAAGTTTAACTGCAAAGAATAATTTTTTTTTTAAATAAAACTTAATAGCTATTAAGATTATACAATAAACCAAACAAGTTGTCGGCTAGCCGTACATCTGTCATCGCGTTGGTTTATAATAAGTAAGGACTGTTTGTGTTTTTGCCTTTTCGCAGTAGTTTTGGGAGGTTCCATGATTTCCATGCCCCTTGATACATTTAAAAACTCTGTAGTTGTATTCTTTGACCCAAAATATGTATACGTAGCCACCAAGTTTGTGGTCCTAAGTGATCTAGAAGCCGAGATATTGCTGATATACCTATATTTTAAAATGGCGGCTATAAATTCCACCAGAGGGCTCTTATCATAATCTGATAACTAAGGACCTAAGTAGTACTAGTACAAAAATATTTGTGCTTTTGTCCTGTGTTTCCACATAAACCCCAAATTCGGAGCTAACTGACCCCACTATTACCTACCCTTAGGACCTACCCTCTAAATTCATAAGTTTTAACAAAATAAAAATTATCTGCGTTCATTTATTAACAATTGATTTAATTTAAAAATTAATAATTCAAACTATACGGAAACCCTGTGAGAGCTTTTAAAGAGGGACAGGTTTATGCAATTCAATGTAACCAGATTGAGAGGCAAACGTCCTATCTTCCCTGTACTGACAATTTTTGTTGAACAGAGAATAATGGCGTCGACATATTGAATGAGTTTGTTCTGACGTTAGAACTTAAATGTATTAGTGCGGCGTCTTGAGCGAATTTTGATTTCAAATCGAGAAGCGAAATTTTTTTCTCAGAAGCGTCGGTCGGTTGATCGTTTTTTTGCCAATGGAATGGTTTCAGAAGAGTTCTTTTTGATTACGGACGCTTCCAGACGTCCAATGGAAAACGACATTTGATTTGTGCAACAAGGCACAACCCGTTAAGAAATAGTTGAATTTAAATCAATGAATGGGAAATGGCAGATTTAAATGGCCAATACATAAATTAAGAAAGAAAAGATGATAAATGTCAAATTGAGATCGTTAAGCTTATCGTTCACGATGGAGAGTGGGCAGTTTATATCGTAGCACTCATTTATTGTTATAAAAGTGGTAAAAAATGTAAAAATATTTCAAAATGGATAAAACTGGTTGGCTTTAGAAGATATATAGCGTCTTTTCTTATAGTCGTAAAGGTGTTTGAAAGAAATTAGAATATCGAGCTAAATTTACTTAAATTTAATTTAAATTTAAAAAAAAATTGCATAATTTTTACTTTCACATTTTTTTTTTTCAAGAAATCAGTTTTCGAGAAATTTTCGAAAGAACTGAATTTCACCCCCATTCAACCCTGTTCACACGCGCGTTTTTTAGTGATTGTTTGAATTTTATGATAGAAGAAATAGAACATGAAAATATCATTTTTTTTAACCCATTTTGCAGATAGAATGCATTTTATGTGTCCTTATTCTTCTCAGTTTGAAATCCGTATTATATTTCAATTTTTATACCCTCTGGTAAACTGTCAATAAGTTGTTTGCCGGTCATGAAATGATTCCCATGGAAGCAGAATTCAGGACAATTGGAAATTGTTGCACAATAGATAAGCCTTCGTGCTTGTAAAATTGGCTATATGGCCATGTCGTTCGGTTGGAATCATATTGATAAATGATGTAAGCCATGCTATGTTTGCTATTTCTTGGCATAAATGGACACATATACAGACGTATATCTTAAACTTATAAACGTATACTTTCAAATGGATACTGTGGAATTGTATCCATTTTCATACGATGCGAAGCGACTGTATCAGTATACAGGGCGGCATTAAGTCTAATAAAAAATCTAAGGCGCTAGAGAGAATGTTATTTCAGATTTCATTTTTGTTTAGTTAAACTTTGTAACCAGAACTTCGTTTGTAAATATCAAAAGAAAAAAAATCAAAAATTATTCAAATTTAATTGTGAATGCAAAATTTTTTTAGTATGAAAAATAATTTTTGAAATTGATTGAAGAAATTTTTAAATGCGAAACAAGCTGATGCATGGTAGAAGGAAGACACCGAAGGACTTAAGTCGAGGTAACATTTTCAAGCATTATATTCATATGTGCATAGTATAAAAAGTGGTTTGTCAGAAGATTTTAAAATTCTTATTCATCAATTTGGATATTCTTAAAGAATTTTTTTATGTTTGAATTTCATCATTTCTTAAATAGTAAAGCAATCTGTTAGTATAATCTGTCACTCCATTCCACGTGTCTTTTTGTCTATTTATTTATCTGTCAAAATATATGATTCCATTTTTTCTTGTCAAACTTTCTGTCTACCAATATTTCTTCGTTCCTTGCAAGTTGCATCTAGCTACTAGTAGTACCCGAGAATCTCCCGAATTTCTGTCAAAGCTTTCCAAACGATTTGTGTCGAAAAATTTATTGAGAGCAGTACACATCAGTACGAAACAAACTGAAATAAGAATGGTACACTAAATTGGGGGTCTGTTAGGCAAGCCTTTCACATCAGTTAACCCTCTCTCAGAAACTCTCTCTACAACTTCTAAAAAATCTCTTCCATATTCATGCTTCCTCACTAAGAAGCTCCCTCTACCCCCTGTCTTCTCCTCACTTATTAGTTAAAGATTTATTTTTAAGTTTTTTCTTTATAAACTGGTGGGTGGGCCTTCGGGCCCAAATCAAATAAAATTATAAAAAAAAAACAACAACAAAAATCCCACCATAAAATAAGTTTAGCTTTAAGAACAATAATTTCGCTTGTATTAAGCTTAATAAATAAATAAATAGAAAACACAATTTAGAAAAATGAAATTTTTTTAAAATGTTCTATTCTTTTATTACAATCTGATTTGACCACAATACGTTCATATATCTTGAAAACGGGATATAGGGGATCGCGAGTTTTTCACATTTCATGTCAATTTAACTTCAAAAATTATTTAGACCTTTTTCAGTCCAATTTTTTTTTTCTCCAGATTTTCTCTAAATAGGCCAAAACTCGTTTACTACAGCTAAGGTAATTTTTGAAAAATTTTGAACTCAACGCACACCAGACGTCTTATAAAGTTTGTCTAATAATTTATGCACATGAGTATGTTGATTTCTTCAAAGCCGTTGCGTGGTTGAGCTTAGAGCAAACTGCAACCTACAATCAGAGGCTCATCATAAGTGCATGTGTTAGTAGTTATAAAGAGTTTTCCAATAAGAGGTGTTATTTTGAATAGCCCGCTATTTCGGTAGCTGTCACTTTTGAAGCTGTCATTTTTTGACATTTGACAAGTAGAAACTACGCCATTAATAAAAATGGAACGATACACGCTTCAACAACGCATTGAAATTATCAAAATTCACTATAAAAATGGTGAAAATTTGGCAGAGACGGTTCGTAAAACTAAAACATTTTTGGGTCGTCGTGAAGCACCTTGTCAGACCGCAATACAGAAATTGGTGGACAAATTCGAGCTGTTGGGACAAGTTAGTGATGTGAAGAATAAAACCCGTGCACGTCGCTCAAGAACAACTGAGAATATTGCTGTTGTAGCCCAAAGTGTTGAAGAAAACCCAGGTGTGTCCATTCCTCGTCGTTCTTTGGAATTAGGCATTCTACAAACGTCATTACACCGTATTTTGCATAAAGACTTGGGTCTTAAGGCTTATAAAGTTCAGTTAACACAAGAACTCAAGCCGGCTGATCATCAACAACGTCGTGTCTTTGCTGATTGGGTCCTTGAAATGCATGAAAATGATCCGGAATTTCATCGAAAAATCATCTTGACTGATGAGGCCCATTTCCACCTCGGAGGCTACGTCAACAAGCAAAACTGTCGCATCTGGGGCTCGGAAAACCCAAGAGTTATTGTTGAAAAGCCTCTCCATCCTCAACGCGTGTCTGTTTGGTGCGGTTTATGGTCCGGCGGGGTCATTGGACCTTACTTTTTCGAAAATGAGGCTGGAGCAACAGTTACGGTCAATGGATTGCGCTATCGAGAGATGATTAATGATTTTTTATGGCCGGAATTGGATGGTATTGATCTGGACAACGTTTACTTTTCCACAAGACGGCGCTACGTGCCACACAAGCAATGAAACCATCGATCTTTTACGGGAAAAGTTTCCGGACCGTGTTATCTCTCGAAGAGGTGATCACAATTGGCCACCGAGATCTTGTGATTTAACGCCTTGCGACTTCTTCCTTTGGGGCCACGTGAAAGATAAGGTCTACGCCAACAGCCCAGCGTCGATTCAAGACCTCAAAGATGGAATTCGTGAGGCTATCGAGGACATAGGGCAGCCACTTTGCGATTTGGTTATGGAAAATTTCATGAAAAGGATATGGTCCTGTAAGCGTGGTCGTGGCGGCCATTTGGCTGATGTTGTGTTCCATTATTAACGGCATACCTTCCTATTTATAATGAAATAAACATCCGATCATTTATCACAAAAAATGCCATTTTTCTTTGAATATCAAAATAACACCTCTTATTGGAAAACCCTTTAGTAGATTAGCAAATACTATAAACGCATGCATTATATTAAATAGATAATATACAAAATTAAAAAAATTTAAAATTAATACAAAATTATACAGAAAGCATTTAAAGTTATTTAATTGTCAAGAATTAATAAAAAAAATCACGATTGTGGAGCACTAGTTTGGAACAATTTTTTGTATCCCATTTTACTCATGTTCAGTTCTATCTAAATCGACATTTAAAAGTTTGAATCCTCGCAGGTGGTGAGATCCCCCCCGGTAGTTTGTGCATACAGGCTAACAAATCGGGAGCGTCAATTTGACCATTACTATGTGGTTAAAGAAATAATAAATCATTACTAACATTAACACTCCATTGGTATAAATGTTTAACGTTTGAACCTGCAGAAGCTGGTATGGTGGCAGGTTGAACGGATCAGCCCATAAGGGAGACATTTCAAAGCAAAGCGAAAACTTTATGAATTTCATAAAAAAAGTCCAAACTTTTAAGGCATACTCAAGATGGGGTTTATATAAAAATTGTATTTATAAGGAAAGAGAAACATACGGATCGTTTGATCCTTTTGCCCATTGTTTAATAAATCCAAGCATGGAGCTCACTTTGTCAACAATGTAATTTATATGTTCACTGAATTCTATATTAGAGCTGAAGTTAACACCTAAGTCCTTGAAACTAAAGATACGACCAAGTTTGTGCTCGGAAATGGAATAATTAAAAGCATTTGCAACATGCTTTTTTCAAAACGTAATAGTTTGGCATTTGGAAGGGTCTACAAAAATTCCGTTCTTATCAAACCAAACAGAAAAGCTTTCAATATCGGCCTGCAGAAGAACGTGTCATGGTTAGCTTTGATTTTCTTAAAAATCTTCATATCATCAGCAAATATGAGAATCTCATTTGAACGTATACTTACATGATATTACATCATTTATAGCGAGGATAAATAGAAACAAGGCCTAGATGACTTCCTTGAGGAACACCGGAGTGAGCTGTGAATGTAAGTGGTTTTGAAAAAGTATTTCGGAATTTTACCTGATATGATCTATTTTCAAGATACGATTTTAGCCAAACTATACCAAATGGTAGATATTTGAAAGATTTTAGTTTGTATATATAGTAATACTAGCTGCTTCGCCCGGCTTTGCACGGGCAGACAAACCTAAGCTTCGCATACAAATTACAAAAGAAACGATAAATAAATATTTCAGTTAATTTTCGTAATCGAATACTACTTTATGGGTTTTAACCTACTTCACGGTATGAATGGCTAAATATATAAAAAAAAATGATATTCTAAGTCCAACCCAACACAGAAAGATTTTTTTGAAATCAAAAACTACTGTTTTGTTTTTATCCCATTTTACTCTATAAATAGCAATTTTTTTGTAGATAACCTTTCAAACACAATCAGATGCCACTTTTCATTTGAACCAATTTCACCCTGTAAATGTCAATTTCCTGAACAAAATCTCTAAGGCAATTCACTAACAAACAACCTTTCAAATGGGATATTTTTACCTCATTTCACCCTTCAAATAACAAAATTGGATAAAGAATATCGCTTAAGCTATTTCCTAAGAAAAACTTTTTAAACAAAAAAAGAATTTCCTAAATTGGACAGTTTTTTTTATTTTACCCCATTTCTCCCTACAAATATTGAATATTGAAAAAGAATATCCCTAGTCATTTTTAACGAAAAACTTAAAAAAAAAAAAAAAGAACTTCTTAAATTCAATTTTTTTTTTATTTTTGGCCCATTTCACCCTACAAATAACAAAAGTTGAAAAAGAATATCCCAAAAGCCATTTCCTAACCGCCTACAGCGCCACATGTTGAACGGTAATTGAATTGAACTAAAAAATTAAACGTGCGCCTACAGCGCCACCTGTGGAGAGTTTTTTGACTTTTCTTTTTTCCAAACACATGTTTTATAGTATGCTTGCAATGGACGGCCTTATTTCAACCTTATCAACCCGGCTGTTGTTTTGTAGTTCTATCAATTTTTATTTAAACATAAAGACTGACATCTGTGGGAATAGAAAAGAAATATACTCATCTACGTCCACGGCTTTGTATATCATATCTGAAATTCAATTTTGTTGGAATTTAGATCGTCCGTGTAAATAAAATACCTGATTTACTGACTTACTTTTCAATATTCGAATTTATTTAAAGGGACAAAACTAAATTTCAAATATATACTTTGCTCTCATATCTACCATTCCACTACCGCATTCAACCACAATGAATTAAATCAAAAAAGCTTAATCGGCTTTTAAGTTTTCAATTTAATATAAATGAACATACATACATAAATGTATGATGTATGTTATGTGTGTATTTATTTCGAAAAATGAATTCTGATGAAATTTGTGGTTATTGTATAGGAAATTTAAATGAGCATATTTGAGTGGATTTTGCTACTCTAGTACTTTTTATACATGAATTAGTAATTATATGGCAATCAGGATTTAAAACCCACATTTTTTGTTTGTAATTACCCTTTAACCAATTTGAATTTGATGTATTAACATACATATTTCGAAATTGTAGGTACAAATTAAAAATACATTTGGTTTCCATAATATTGGACCGATAGTGAGTTATAAATTGCGGCTTAGATAAATATATTCCTTGATTTTAACATGAGTGCTGATTTCATTGTCGTGCAGTCATTTTCTAGGCCAATGTGAGAAAACCACCAAATTGCATTTGTTTTTAAAAATTAATCATAATGTGGTTCTTTGTTTTTAGATATATACCTACTCACTAAGAAGGCAAAAAGAGACAAAATTTGGACAGCAATCTACTCCAAATACGACAATTTTGCTTATTAACGTACCCATTCAACCAAACATGAGCTTCATCGAATATTGGACGCAGCGTGCAATGCGTCGCGCGAACTGAACCATTATTTTGTTAATTTTGCACGATTTGCAAACGTTGTTCAGGAGTAAGTCTATTTATTATAAAATGGCAAACCAAACTGAGCATAAATCAAGTGTCAGCTGTCAAAAAGACTAACTCCGAAAAAAGTATTGCCAGATTGAAAACCACACGTCTAAAAAAAAAACACCATTTACTTCTTTGAAGCATGACCTCTCTAACAAAACTTGGAAATTTTACTTAAATTATGTTTCTACGCACCAACTCCTGGTTGGTGCCATTGATTTGTCTAGTTCCTTTAGAAGAAATTCGTTTAACTGTTGGAAAAAGAATTTTCATCGTACTTTATATCGTATCAAAATACTTCTAGTATCATATTGGGTTTTTGAAACGTCCTTTGAAAGAAGTATCAATATTCCTCACTTTATACTCCACATTTCGCACTCCACACTTTGGACTCTCCATCTGTACGTCGGACACTGACCTTCATACTCCGTACTTCGCATTCCGGACTTCACATTCCGTACTTTACATTCCGCACTTCACGCAAGATTTTGTTCTTCACACTTTACAAGATTTTGTACGCAAACAATTTTTTAAACGGCGCTAAGCAATAACGCCCAAATCGATTTGGAAATAGCGCCCAAAAGTATTCAGAATAATTTTTGTTGTTTGTTTTTCTCCATTTGGACGGTATTTCCATTTTTTTAAAAATTTTTTTTATAGGAAAGAACGCCAAAAATAAAAAAAATTAAAAGTCAAATGGGAAATAATGCCCAAAATTAGAAATATCGCCCAAATCTTAGGAAATAACGCCCAACTGCTAGGAAAAAACAATCAAATGAAAATCTTGTCAATAATTGTATTCTGAACAGCCTCGTTTTAAATCAAATCAACTTTATTTCACTTCAAAACAAGTGCAAAGTTTCCTTAAATCTAGATTCTTTAAATGTAAAAGAGGCTTTGACTTTGCATGCACCCCGCCGCACACCTACCTGGGTTGCAGGGAGCATACATACATACATACATACATACATACCTCACTGTCTATATGCGCCACGAAATATCGGCGCCCTAAATTGAGGAAATAACGCCCAAATTTTACAAAAACAATGGAAATATTTTGGCGATATTTCCACTTGAAATTTGGAAAAATATAAATTTGGGCGATATTTCCATTTTTTTTTTTGAGCGATAAAAAATTTGGTCGATATTTCGAAATCGATTTCAGCGTTATTTCCAAAGAAGACGATGGAAAGTATGTAGTTATCGATTAAGTTTTCATGTTGGAAAGACCAGAATACGTCGTTTTCGGTTGGACTTCGGAACATTTCCATTCCAATCGAAAATTAAAAATTTGTAAAAAAAGGAGTAACTCGGAATGTCCACTCGAAAACGACATTAGATATTTAAATACATACAACTAATGCCAGTAATCCACTATTTCAGTTTTTTTTTAAGCTCAAATTTGTGCTTTTTGCATTTATGTTATATTCACAGTTCTGCTATTATAGTCGACCATTATTGATTTAATGCATTAACAAAAAACTTTTCTTACACAATCAGCCTAAAGCCTGTCCACCATCATTTCCTAAAAATGTTCATTCAAACAGTAAATTCTAAAAGAATCAATTTATACCAATTTCTTCATTTTTATCGAGGACAATGTTGAATTTAATTACTTTGTTCGCCACTGTTGTCGGTGTGCACATTACAAAAACTTATCGATTTTTGTTTATTACAATTTTGTTTTTGTTACTAAATAATACTCTATTGCAATTGGCATGATTTTGAACAATTTGTTAGGATTTCCATCATGGCATTAATCCAAATCGTATACACCTCATTACATCCAACGAATAACTTTGCCGTTTGTCCTAAAAACATAGTTAGGTGAAATGAAAGCAAAAGAATATGTAGGTATACTCGCCAGCATGGATTGAATATTGGAAACTTCTATATTTCCTTCTTCTGTGTTTACTCGTAGTCCTTTTTCCGTATACCTATACCTTTTTATTGTTTATCTTCGTATATTTTATGTATGCATTCGTATATACTATACCTACTCTTAAGGTAAGTTATGGTTTTTATACATAGTGGATCGTTTTAAAATTGAAAATGTTTATAGGGTCGTTTTAAGAAAATTAAATTATTTTGTTACCAAAATCAATAAAAGAACAAATGAAAACAAGAGATGATAAAATGAACTTCAGTGTATAGGATGGGAACTATCAAATTTTTGGTTGATTTTACACAAGAAATCACCAAGATTATAAAACAAAATTTATTTTTTAACTCTACAGGTGCAAATCTTCAACAGACACTTGGTAATATTCGGTACCAAGTAGTGTAGGACTTGTACCGCACTAATACCACCGGAAAATCAGGACCAATCTATGAAAAAATCGACGGATGATTTTTATTTCTTAACTAGCTGTCCCGCCCGGCTTCGCCCGGGTAGACAAACCTAAGCTTCGCCTACAAATTACAAAAGAAAATATAAATACATACATAATCTAAGCTAATTTTTTGTAATCGAATACTACTTTATGGGTTTTAACCTACTTCACGTTATGAATGGCTAAATATGTAAAAGCATGGTCCTTTCTCTAAGTCCAAACTTTCCGAAAACAGAAAGAATTTTTGTGATCAAAAACCACTTTTTGTTTTTATCCCATTTCACTCTATAAATAGCAATTTTTTTAAATAAACTTTCAATGTTCAAAAACAAAAAAAAGTTATTCAAATCAGATGCCATTTTTTGTTTTTACCCCATTTAATCCTATAAATGCTAATTGTCTGCAAAGAAATTCCTTAAATTGGATATTTTTTATTTTTACCCCATTTCACCCTATAAATAAACAACAAAAATTGAAAAAGAATATCCCTAAAGCCATTTTCTAAGACAACCATTTCAAATAATCGGACAATCATTATATTTTGAACCTATTTCACCCTACAAATAGCAAAAATTGAAAAAAGAATATCCCTAAAGCCCTTTCCTAACCGCCTACAGCACCACCTGTTGTTCTGGATAGATACATGGGTCAGAGTTGTTACCCAGTAACCAATCCTTTTTTGTTAGTTTAGTTCTTCCATTTTCTATTTGATGTGCTCTTTTCCAATTTATCTTAGCATCCAAGGTCAATCCGAAATAATTTTCTATTTTGGCATAAGGTAAAGCTTTACCGTTGATAACAATTGAAACACTGTTAATCTTTCTGTTTGTTAAGTTTTGTATGTGAGTTGAATTTGTTTCATTGAGTTTGATGCGCCATTTTTGCGTCCACTCTCTTACTTTATGGGCAGCATATTGTAATTTTTCGGTTGCCTTTACAATGCATTTATCAGGCACCAATATCGCACTATCATCTGCAAAGATGGCCATGATAGCGTTGTTGTCCACTAGAATATCCCTTGTATATAACAAATAAACAGGGTTGGTCTGAGGACACTTCTTTGTGGTACACCAGCTTCAATTTTCTAACGTTCCAAATACTCTTCATTTAACCGTAGAGGTGGTCGGTTACATATCACTTCAATATTTCGTAGTACTGCATTGGAAGATCCTTATGCAGTTTTTACTCAAGTCCCAGCCGACATACCTGGTCAAAGGCTTGAGAAACATCAAGAAATAGAGCGGAACATACTTGTTTATCTTCAAGTACTTTTTCAACAACATTCGTTATACGATGCACTTGATTTATCGTGAAATTTTTGTTTCTAAATCCTAACTGATTCTTTTATTTTGTTTAGTCTTTGCTATCCATTTGTCATTTGGCGTTTAGCTTCTTTCCATAAGGAGTATTCGAACAAAAAAACACAAGCGATGAATTTCAGCAAGCAAACGCAGCGTGACTATTGATACGGGGAGAACGATCAAGTTGTTGCGGTTTCCGTTAAAATCCGACTCATAATCGTACAGCTGACGGTAGATTTATATTGATCTTCATGCGAGTTCTGCAAAAAAAAAAGGATATAAGATATAAAATTTACATTTGTTGAATAGAGAGAGAAGAACAATATGCAGAGATCTTTAGAAATGCTGGTTATAGGAAGTGCCATAATGCAGATATGAAGACGAATCTGTTCATCTTCATTAAGGGTACTCTCGCACACATTCGTTTTTTTGGCATACACCTATCTCGCTCTACTGTTCTTGAACTTTACAAATACAGATACATGTAAATAAATAAATAAAAATTTTATACAAATAGGTGAAATAGGGTTTAATTGATAACCAGGTGGGGAAAACTACATATTACTAAGTGAAAGGCGATAGTGAGTTGATTTTCATCATATCGGTAGATATAATTATAAGAAGCTAACTAACAAATTTTTAAAAATCTAGATAGCAAGATATAACCCTTTAAAAATTAAAAATTGAAAAATAGATGTGTGAAAAATAATAATTCACTTTTAATCAAGGGTATAACTTAGATATTAACAGCCAAATTAATAAACGTGGAATAGCGAAGGGTTAGTCTTTATTCCGTGAACTTAGTGCAAAATGTTAATAATAAAACAAAATGTCTAGTAGTTTACGTTTACTAAGCTAAACCACCGAACTAGCTGATTTAGCGAAGGAATAAGGACCAGATTTGTCAAATTTATTCTAAAATTAAAAATTTAAGTGAAGATTTAATTTTGAATAAAAATAATAATGTTTACTAGATTTATTGAGTTCTTAAACCATTTGCAATTATTGGACAAACAGCCATCAACGACAATAATAAGAAAAATATACAAAAGCAGACATATTCCAATGCAAGTGCTTATTCAGAAGGATTTCGGGAAGAAATGTGGCTTTTCCTAGAAAAATATGATTAAACTCATAGCAATTGATGAAGATAACCTAAATGGGGATACAAGAGGTTGACATAACACACAGACACAATACAAATAATATAGAAAAATCATAATTTTGACAGAAATATGATATTAGAGGTTATGTTTGTTTGGTATAACGTAAGCTGTCCCAAACCTATACGAACAAACAGGCATCTTACATTTATTGTAGTAGATTTTCATAAGGGATTTTTCGTAAACGTCGCTTTACTATTCCAAGAACATTTTATTTTTCTTGGTCTAAAATGTTAACCCGTAGCTTAAATCATTTTCTATGGCTAAGTAAACTTGTAGAATAAAGGTGAATTAAGCGTTTTTTATTTATGGGGCTGTAATTGTATAGGTACCGAAAAATTATTTAAAAAAAATTACCCTTATTAATTTGATAAATTTATATTTGATTATTGGTGGTCAATTTTGTGTAGTAATTTATTGATATATTTTAAGGGGGTTGTTTTAAATAGCATATACAGTTTACAGATACTACTGATTTTTGTGCATATTTATTTAAAATTTCTAAAATATAGTTGAACAGAAATAATTACGTATTAGTGCTGTAGTATCACCTAATAATGCTTAGTGTGTGCATCTTTGCACTTCGTTTCTTTTTATTTCGAGAGTAAAATAAATTACAATTATATTGATACATAATATCAAACATAACTGTATGTGTATATGCTACACAAGCTACACAATAGTTAATTCTAATTAGTTAAAAAATTGCACACAAATCAAGACAAATCGAAAAGAAAGTATCTAAAATTGTTCATCGTCAACAAACGAGCTTCAATCGAGAATAGTTATTTTTTTTTTTTTGTAAAATCATAGAAGCAGTCTATATTAATCCAGTTATAGAACTTTGGGTTTTTAAACTGTCGGATTACCTATCAATATTATAGACTTTAAATAAATATGAGATATTGGGCAGCAATCAATTGTGCATAAAACATATTGGTAAAGGGCACAATAGTCCAACTAAAGACATAATTGAGTTTTTTTGGGAACCAATTTCATTCATTGCAAATTATGGTAATTTATACAAAAAGTGAAGAAAAACAACAATTTCATCGTCTGAGACATGCCTTATTCACAATGCGAAGAGGAAATGGGACGTGAGATTGACGAGAACTCTTTGTCAAACCAATTTCAAACAATGAAATCATACCTGGATATACATAAAAAGGCGTTTCTCGCCGTCATATCATGCCAAGAATTCTAAAAATTTATTTATGCTAAGTAATATACAGATTTTTCAAAAAAAAGAAATGATCAAATGTATTTAACAAATAAAGTTATTAATAAATCAATTGTCTTGTATTTTTTATTCTCAATCGGTCTCACTAGTCACTCGACTGTAGCCTGTTTCACAATGCGACGAGGAAGTGCGACGTGAGCGTGACTAGAAAAGCTGTCATCTTTTTCTAGTTACAAAATCGTTGCACAATTCACAATGCAGCGAGCGTTTTTACTACAAAAACTCATTTTTGAAAAAAAAAAATCAATTTGTAGTAAAAACGCTCGCTGCATTGTGAATTGTGCAACGATTTTGTATAACTAGAAAAAGATGACAGCTTTATATAAAATAAAATCAGCTTTATATAAAATAAAATAAAATAAAATAAAATCAGTCCAGTTGGTAAGAAAGGAGGTCTTCAAGACACTGCATTTAAAGATGAAAATCCTCGGCAGTCATCCGGTTTTACCTACAAGCTGATTTAGGAGATACACGCACTAATAGGCTGTTGGGGTCCATCCACCACGATTTATTTGCACACATAGACAGTTGGCATGTACATATCAAAAAACCTTTCGCAGTTATTTCTAAATAGATGGTTTTAAAGACTCAGACACGCAACCTGCAATTATCCATCATATAAATCCACAAAAATTTTGTTTCCCTGTTTCGGTGGGCGCCAATTTCATTGAATTTTTTTTTTCGAATTTTAACTTGTTAGGTATAAAACTCTCTTTTTAAGCAATTACTTGATACATTGTCTTGCCCTTTATACATATTTCAATTGCGAAGTAAGAAAGAAAAATACGTTTTATTCATACATACATATACATATACATATATATTATGTGTATATGTATATGCTGTTCAGAATGAAGAATGTTACAAATTAAGAAAAGAACTATTTAATGATTATCCTGGAAATGAAACAATTTAATTATAGCTTGTAAATGACTTACTTGCTCGTAACTTTGATCTTAATAGATTTAAGACAATTTCGATGAATCCTTACGGAATATTTATATTGTTTTTGACACAAACTTATACAATATAGGTACTTCAATTATTATATTTAATTTATATAAAATGAGATTGTTATTATATTATTGAAACCAAATTCTTCATCTCATTTTAATTTACTTAATTTATGTGAAAAAAAAATGTTATAAGCGTCTCATATAAATTATTATTATTTATAATTATTTATACAGAATAGATAATTATGTACCTGCGTCATACGTGCGTTACGTTAAATTAAATTAAGCTTTCAACGAATCAAAGATAATCAATTCCATTACCAATGATTTGAAATTAAAATGAATTTCTGACTGGTCATTAATTATATCTGTGGTAACATTTCAGAAAAAAGTTTATAACTATTTTGAGTCTGAGGAATAATCAAGAACCATTTATCATTGTTATATACCTACCTGCTGAAGCTTTCTACTAATAATGCCTTTCGCAAAGGATATATAATTAATGTGAAAAGACTTTTTATGTGTCAGGAAATATTATGGAAATAATTTCGTATTTAAAGAAAATACACTTTAATTTAAAGGCCACATTTAAAGACAACAGTGAAAAAGAATTTTAAATATTTTTAAACAATTTTTACTAATTTGACCATGCTGAATTATTGATTACGACCCATGGTCTCGTGGTATCTACTTAATTAATGAACATCAAGAATGAATGAAAAACACTTTGAGGATAAATGGAAATGGAAATGGGTTCAAGGGCGACAGACTATAATTCTTGGAAATGTTTAGTTTAAAAAAAGAAAAAAAATTGTTGTTTTAAAAATTTGTACAATTCTATTAATATTTTATAGAAGCGTGATCTGCAAAAAAAAAAATGATCAAAATAAATTGAACCGATTTCTAGAACAATTAATAGCCATTTTTCGAATTTTTACTAACGATATGGCAAGTTATGGATTCGTGGAAAACTCGAACTAGTGATTTTAACCAAACTTCACATTACGAGTTAACAATCTAAGAGAAGACAAAAAAGTGGGCCTCTCAAAAACGTCGATCTGTCTGTTTGGGATGGGTCTATTTATCTTTAAAGTTGGTACCTAGTGTTTTTTGGACCTTCCCCCGACACATTTTTGTTTCCTTTATTTTTTAGGACCAAAAATAACGGTAGGTACCTGTCACACAAATTTTTTTTTGCCTAAAAGGAAAATCATATTTTTCTCAAAATCGGCTTCACAGATTTAAAAAAAAATTAATAAATTTTATTACTTATATAAAATGCCGTTTAGTAAAAAAAATTAATAGCACCTCACAAAAAAACATTTTTTTATTTTCGCTTTTCTTGAAAAAGGTTCAATTTTTTTATGAAGAATGATTGATACATTCTTAATAACAAAGTTTACCAAAATTACAAAAAAAAAATATTTTCTGAAATATTTCAAAAACGACTCAGTTGATTTTTATTAAACTTGAGAAAAACTAGTTTTTTAACAATATCTAGAAGAACTCTAACAATAATTATTCTAATATCCAAAAATAACAGTAACGCCCACACAAATATTTAAAAACCGTTAAGCAAAATCTGTTTTTGCTCAAAACGCCGACTCCTACGACTTTGATAAAATTTCTTGTACCTACATACATGTGTATACATCGAAATTAGTAGGTCCGATCTACAATTTAAATTTTACATTTTAAACAGAACCTCTCAAAGAACGTTTTTTGTCTAACTTAATTTTTCATACAGTAGCTTGTTTTAAATATAAATAATATTGCGTATCAATGTTTTCCAAAAACATTACTATTATAATCAAAATAATTTTTTGAAAATTCGATATTTCGAAAACGGGTGGAGTATTTTTTCTGTGAAATTCAATTTTTAACTCCACATTAATAAATACTTTAAATTGGCTTCCAAATTTTTTTTTGTTTAAAATTTTAACAAAATTTTATATATAAAAAGTTAATTATTTTGTAAACCTTTTCTACGATTTTAAATTTTTTTTTCTCATAAATTAATTTCCAATAAGAGGTGTTATTTTGATATTCAAAGAAAAATGGCATTTTTTGAGATAAATGATCGGATGTTTATTTCATTATAAAGAGGAAGGTATGCCGTTAATAATGGAACACAACATCAGCCAAATGGCCGCCACGACCACGCTTACATGACCACATCCTTTTCATGAAATTTTCCATAACCAAATCGCAAAGTGGCCGCCCTATGTCCTCGATAGCCTCACGAATTCCATCTTTGAGGTCTTGAATCGACGCTGGGCTGTTGGCGTAGACCTTATCTTTCACGTGGCCCCAAAGGAAGAAGTCGCAAGGTGTTAAATCACAAGATCTCGGTGGCCAATTCTGATCACCTCTTCGAGAGATAACACGGTCCGGAAACTTTTCCCGTAAAAGATCGATGGTTTCATTGCTTGTGTGGCACCTAGCGCCGTCTTGTTGAAAGTAAACGTTGTCCAGATCAATACCATCCAATTCCGGCCATAAAAAATCATTAATCATCTCTCGATAGCGCAATCCATTGACCGTAACTGTTGCTCCAGCCTCATTTTCGAAAAAGTAAGGTCCACTGACCCCGCCGGACCATAAACCGCACCAAACAGTCACGCGTTGAGGATGGAGAGGCTTTTCAACAATAACTCTTGGGTTCTCCGAGCCCCAGATGCGACAGTTTTGCTTGTTGACGTAGCCTCAGAGGATGAAATGGGCCTCATCAGTCAAGATGATTTTTCGATGAAATCCCGGATCATTTTCATGCATTTCAAGGACCCAATCAGCAAAGACACGACGTTGTTGATGATCAGCCGGCTTGAGTTCTTTTGTTAACTGAACTTTATAAGCCTTAAGACCCAAGTCTTTATGCAAAATACGGTGTAATGACGTTTGTGGAATGCCTAATTCCAAAGAACGACGAGGAATGGACAAACCTGGGTTTTCTTCAACACTTTGGGCTACAACAGCAATATTCTCAGTTGTTCTTGAGCGACGTGCACGGGTTTTATTCTTCACATCACTAACTTGTCCCAACAGCTCGAATTTGTCCACCAATTTCTGTATTGCGGTCCGACAAGGTGCTTCACGACGACCCAAAAATGTTTTAGTTTTACGAACCGTCTCTGCCAAATTTTCACCATTTTTATAGTGAATTTTAATAATTTCAGTGTGTTGTTGAAGCGTGTATCGTTCCATTTTTATTAATGGCGTAGTTTCTACTTGTCAAATGTCAAAAAATGACAGCTTCAAAAGTGACAGCTACCGAAATAGCGGGCTATTCAAAATAACAACTCTTATTGGGAAACCCTTTATATAAGAAAACAGATGGTGTACATCGTAAAAATAGAAAAAAATATATTCTTAAATAATTCGATTTAAAGAAATTTATTTTAATTTATTTAATAATTTAAAATTATTTTTCACAACATTAATTTTTAAAACTTATAAAAGCGACGCGTTTCGGTTTCTATAAAACCATCTTCGGGCTTCAATTTGTTGACTTTTTTCACGGTGTTGTATTGCCAAGAGTTCACCTTCTTTAACTCTGAACTCTTGGCCCCCCGAAGATAGTTTTATAGAAACCGAAACACGTCGCTTTTATAAGTTTTAAAAATTAATGTTGTGAAAAAAAATTTTAAATTATTAAATAAATTAAAATAAATTTCTTTAAATCGAATTATTTAAGAATATATTTTTTTCTATTTTTACATATACATGCACAACATGGAGACTAGACCACAAAGAAGTGTACATCGTGTTGGGTTCCAAACAGTTTCAGTAGTATTTTAATCAATTTATTTCTAATTTCAATGATTTAGTCACGCATACTTCTTTTTATGTTTTGAAATAGAAGCGTGTTCTGCAAAAAAAAATGATCAAAATAAATTGAACCGATTTCTAGAACAATTAATAGCCATTTTTCGAATTTTTACTAACGATATGGCAAGTTATGGATTCGTGGAAAACTCGAACTAGTGATTTTAACCAAACTTCACATTACGAGTTAACAATCTAAGAGAAGACAAAAAAGTGGGCCTCTCAAAAACGTCGATCTGTCTGTTTGGGATGGGTCTATTTATCTTTAAAGTTGGTACCTAGTGTTTTTTGGACCTTCCCCCGACACATTTTTGTTTCCTTATATTTTTACATATACACGCACAACATGGAGACTAGACCACAAAGAAGTGTACATCGTGTTGGGTTCCAAACAGTTTCAGAAGTATTTTAATCAATTTATTTCTAATTTCAATGATTGAGTCACGCATACTTCTTTTTATGTTTTGAAACAAAATATATTTTGAGTTGTTTAGTTCGTTGCCATATACTCTTAATTTAAAAAAAATTGTGTGAGCGTTTGTCCAGCCGCAGTTTTGAGGATCCATATTTGGATCGGTATGCGAAGTCATCCATACTTTGTTGACTACGTGCACGGATCCAAAACCGAATAGTTTGCTTGAAGGGGATCTTTAGATTTTTGTCAATGAACGTACCCAATATCCTACTATGCACATTTTCTTCACTTGCACCACGAGAGCAAGTTCATGCGATCCATTCGTGTATTTTATTTTCTGTCGCTCAGGATTTTGTCACTCTGTAGCTCACTTCATTACTCACTATATCTGCAGATACAGTCCGCTAAAGAGGATCATAATCATCTTTTCTTCTTAGTTTTATTTTGTAACAAAAGTTTGTTGGAAGACTATTTCGATATCCAATGATTATTATAAATTAACATAAACAACACTATTCAAAGGATAAAATATTTCGTACAAAAAAGATAACCGCAATAGAATATTTGGTGTCAAGTAGCGACTCATTTACATTAAGTGATACTTGGATAGAATAAACAAAGGAATTCATTGGTCCCCATAGTCAACTTTAAGTGACCACGAATTTTTATTTAATAATGAACGTGACGCCAAAAGAATTCCTCAATTCAACTTATAATATATTCTGTTCCCATTTGAATTTGCAAACGTTTTCTAGGGCAACTCGTTTTCCACAGAGCAACCATTTCCCATAATGCGGGTGGGGTTGGTGCTGGGTGGTTTCTTTTCAAAGGCACTTTTTCGATTTAACGTAATTTGTTGTTCCACTGAATCGTTGTTTTGTTTTGATTTGGTTTTCCTAGTTATGAATTACCCTTGCGTGTCATAAGTAATTTGTGTTTTCTTTTCTGTACAAAACAATGAGAGTAGTTACAATATAGAACTTTTTTATTGTTAGATATCCGAGCTAAGAGAGTTTTTAGTTTAGTGCTCGTACAATGTTTCTTCAATTCTTGTAATAACAAAAGAAATGGTCATATTATAATACATTAGGTTGTATATAACATTTAGTTATTTATAGTTATTAGGAATGTATTAAATATGTATTTTTATTTGATTGTTGTATGAAGAAAATGGTTTTTACATCTATCGAGAAAGTCGACAGATTCATAACACTTTTAGCATATAAAGTTCTTGGTTTGTCATAAAAGTTCTTTACGATATTAGTTGTGTTGCATTGGAATAACTTTGACCACAGAATACATAAAGGGTTTTTCAATAAGGGCGGGTAGATGTTGAAATAAAGGGTGTTTTTTTAGACGTGTTGTTTTAAATCTGGCAATACTTTTTTCGGAGTTGGTCTTTTTGACAGCTGTCACTTGATTTATGCTCAATTCGATTTGCCATTTCATAATTAATAGATTTAGGGCCAGTTTCACAGTCAGAAAAGTGACACTTGAGTGGGGAATGTGAAAGATTAATTCCCAATATGAGACTGCACTGTTACCTGAATAAGTGGCACTTAAGTCTCCGATGTTGGTAACTTAAGTTCCACTTACGCTGGCTATGAAATTTAGCTGAAATTCCTAATATGGGAAACTTAAGTGCCACTTATTCCGGTAAGTGTCGACTGTGAAACTGGCCCTTACTCCTGAACAACGTTTGCAAATCGTGCAAATTTATTACCAAAATAATGGATCTGTTAGCGCGAGGCATCGCTCGCTGCGTCCAATATTCGGTCGACATAATCGCAAAATCACATAAATTCGAGCAACCATGGATCGGTTTCGCACCAAATTTACTCTATTGGATAATGCGCATCCTCAGAGACGCCGTACAGTGAGCACCAAAGGCGCTATCGCTGCTGTGGAGCAGAGTATCGAAGAAGACCCGAAAGAGTCCATCCAAAATTGGGCCCCTCGGCTGAAATTTATTTGAGCCAGTCGCGGTGGCCACTTGCCCGAAATCATTTTTTTGTTTGAAAGGCCCATGTATGCCTTTATGAATGTATGCAATATGACATCTTTCAAGTGCCCGCCTCCGCTTCTAACGGTGGCAATGATCAGAGTGGTGTAACTTTCAATGACTCTTCCGCATAGATTCGGCTGAATTTTAGCGATGGCCTGGGTTATATTAACTTTGGGAGCATCGGCCGATTGGGGCTTATTGACTCATAAGACCTGCGACTTCAGAAAACACAAGACAAAGTTTAACGGGATAAAATTGCACGATCTTGGTATATCGTTCATCCCGAATGTCCATTGTGTCGTTTGCTGTCTGGCATGTAGCACCGTTCTGTTGAAACCACATGTCATTTACATGCATCTCGTCCAATTTGGTCTAAAATAATTGTTGTATTGGTAGCGTTTTCCGTTGATGGTGATGGAAATTCCTTCGTTTTCTTTGGAAGAAGTTCGGACTCTCACGGACAGTGGTAATGTTGTCGTACGGGGGTGTTGACTGATTGTTCACTGAATCGGCCAACTCAATTTTGGATACCAAACGTTGAAAAGTCGTCTGAGAAGGCCAACCATACTAACCGTAAGATGGGTGCAATGCACACATCATTGTAACTGAATAATAACAAACAGATTTGACAGATGTCACGAAAACAACATGGCCGCCACAGGTCGCCAAAATCTACCCACACCAATTGAAAAACCCTTTAGAAGTGGTTGACAGCAGACTGGAGCGCAAAACAACCATGTAAAATGTGTATTTATAAAGGGTGTTATTTTTAGACGTGTGGTTTTCAAGAAGAAATAAAACGCATATAATTTAATGTTATGGCCAAGAATTTAGCTTTATTATAAAGATAAGGGTTTGCCATTATGTTTTAAAAATGCCTTCGGGCAAGTGGCCGCCGCGGCTGGCTCGAATAAATTCTAGCCGAGAGTCCCAATTTGCAACCACTTTTTGCAGCAATTGACAATGCGATGCGATGCGCGGACCAAATTATTTTGTTAGTAATAAATTTGCACAATTTGCAAGCGTTGTTCAAGAGAACGTTTATTTATTATGAAATGGCAAGCCAAACTGAGCATAAATCAAGTGACAGCTGTCAAAAAGACCAACTCCAAAAAAAGTATTGCCAGATTATAAACCACACGTCTAAAAAAACAACCTTTATAAATGTGTACACAGTGGAACCCCATATTGTGGACAGCCCCCTTAAGCGGACAATCGTGTATATCTTGGACTTGGATGATCCCTTAAGCGGATACTCCTACTCTACCCGGACGCCGACAAGAATATCATCCGTGATGATTTGTTAAATTATGAATTCTCTTAGACGGACAAAAACTTTTTATTTTGTAAATTTCAACCCTAATTTTCCTCAATGCTATTCTTTATCTTTTTTTGCATTAAAAATGTTCCCACTAGTTCACAGCAACAGAAGATTTTGTCAAAAACGGCTTAAAGATTGTTAAACGAATTTAATTTTTATTATGTTTCATCAATAAAGATATTAATATATTTCCTTAAATAAATACTTTTACCCTTCGACGGACTGCCAACTTAAACTGTAAACTCACGGTTGAGTGACATGTATGTGACAGATAATGAATGCGTCGGAAGGTTTATTCAGTTAGGTGCGTTCAAGACAGCATTGTTTGTATGGAATTTGAGTTCTGTTTACATTTACCCACATTGACCCAACATAGTTTTTGAATGCAAAGTTTTGAGAAGGTTTATTACATTCCCTTCATCATTATACTTATTATACACAGGGTGTCCCGTATATAATGGATAATCTTGGAACTGGGTGAAGTCGGACTTAAGACCTTTCAGAAAAAAATATAAAAAAAAATATTTCCTACTTGTAAAAAAAATTACGGCTTTTCTCAAATATCGGAACACTGCGATCACGCGTGAAATTTTTATATTTTTTTTATTTTTATAATATTTAAGAATATCTGTACTAATAGATAAACAGTCAAATTTAACACTAGTTGTTGCATTTTTTTTTAAATTTCAATTTCTTAAATTATTTTTCTAATACAAAAATGATAAAATATTTTTTTTGTGTTCCATTTCATTATCATTCCGGAGTTTTCGCATTTTCTCTTCCTCCTGTCCTATCTCAATTTTCTTTCAATTTCTATTGTTTACTGTTTTAACTTACGTGTGCTAAAAATATAGGACCTTCAATAAGGACAATTAACGAATTCGTAAAAAAAATCAAACGTGAAATAACAATCAAACATGAAATTACTGTGACTAAGAAAGAACACGAAAATGTGGGCGGCTGAATTCTGTCTGTCAATCGATTTATGAAAGCAACTAACAAACATTTATTGATTTTTACTCAAAAGTTAAATATTTCTTCCTCTGCATTTGTATACTGAATTCATGCATTATTTGAGTGTATATAAGCCTTGTCCAATTTGTATTAAGTTCAGTTCAATTTACATGAATTTTTTGACAAAAATCCAAAATCAACTACATATATCCAACAAGATTCAAATTCTTAATTATTAAGCTGGACATTTTTGCCCAGGTTAGTATGTATTCAGCTAAAGAAATTATTCTTAAAAATTTGTGAAGCAACGCGAGGACGGGTCTACTAGTCATTCGTATAATACCAACAACTGGGGGCTTCCATGGCTAATAGTTATTATATTCAAAAGGTCATATTCAGAAAAAAAAAAAAAAAAAAAAAAAAACAATTGACACCTCATAAAATACATTTCACGAACTTTATACGACATAGCTGAACCAGAATTCAAAAAAAATAAAAAAAAAATCGAAATGCTAAGGGGAAAAGTTACATTGCTATGTCAGAGACTCAGAGGACTACACAGGAAGTTTCATCAATCTGTAAAGTTGAATGAATAAAAGGACAACAAAAAGACCTGAGCATGGGCGGACGATGGACGTATTGCGGTGATAAGAAATATATTTATGTGAAAGCTTTCATTATTAATCTTGTGAATTGAGTGTTCAATCTAACTTTGTATGCTGCTTGCGAAATGCGAGATAGAAATTATGGTTTTCTATATTCGATTGTTTTCCACTCAAACAATGAGACATGACGACAAGACGAATTATATTCCATTCCGTGTATATGCTCTTCTACCCACATATCATAAAATGCAAATGGAAAGAACTCATATTATCATCGTGTATACAGTCACATCCGCTTAACTCAAGCGAAATTGTTTCCCATTTTCATTTCACATCAAAAGGATATTCTCTTAAGCGAAGTTCTGCTATATGAAATCCCATGCGATTTCGATGGCACGACTCATTTATTAAAATGACAATTGTGCTTTACATGAGATATACGATTAGAGAGTATACATATGTAGGAGTTGTAACGCTTTATAACAATATGTTGTAAATATTAAGGACTTCAGTACGAAGGCAAAACAAATGTTCCTTTCAGGATAAAATAATCATTTCTGTATACTGCAAATGTCGAAATAACTTAAAAATTTTTAATTAGCATTTCGACAATAAATTGCCAGGTTAAAGCCTTAATTGCCCATACTTGCTCAAATTGACAGCATTCAAAAACAATACCAAATACTCCAGAATAAAATAGACCCTTTAAAAAGGATAATGATAAAAAAATACATCTTAGATGTAGGTACATATCTTCTTTGGTATACATAATACCAATTTATTTCTTTTTAACACATTTTTCTGTATAATTGGTTTTATCCAAACACACATGAGCCCCACCGCAGCGCAGGGATGATATTGAACCCAATACCCAACTCCTTGCCAGTCAGCGAGCGTCCCACAGTCAACATCGACCCGATGCCGATGTCAACATTGACATCTACCAATCACTCACACATGCCACTTACGAGCCGTGGTGAATAGGAAATTAGTTGAAAGCTGTAACAATTGATTTCGTTACGGTTGATGTTTTGCGTTACATCTTACATGTTCTTCCCAGCGGGCGGTAAATGCTGTTCCGGATGATTACAAGGGCCAGTATATATCTAAATGTTTTTATTGTAAATGTATATATATATCGTATGTATTGTATATATCGTACACACATTACATATTTAGATGGAAGAAATTGCACAAAAAGGCAAAAACTGAACAAAGTACGAGTATAAAAGTACCATCCAATATCCCAATCCCTTTTGTATACAAAGTACATAAATGCTATGGAGAACTGCTCTCTTTGGGTTCTATGTTAGGGCAAAATAAATGACATTGGTCAAGGTCGACCTATTTATTCCGCACCCGCCTGCTGATGCAAATCAAATATTTAGCCCTAACTTAAGGGTTTCTTCTTTTAAATGCAGGATTGAGCGGCAATGAAGAGTGAGCAATTTTATCGTTTCTTCGTATCCTTCCGATTGCCTTGTCACGCAAATATGTAGGTATAAGAGTAGATTTGAAAAGGGGTTAAAATGTAGTTGACAGACAAGTTTGATGGGCGAAAAGGGGCCCCAATTTATTTTATCAAATAGTTAGTGTTAGATGCAGTCAATTTAACTACGGAAATGTTGAGTGTAGTAGGTAAGGTATCGGTGTAGGCATATTGAAATTCATAAGGGACCATTTTTATGGTAACAATGTGTTGGAATATAATTATTTACATGTTTTGAGATATAAAAATTACACATTAAGTGCGAATTAAGAGTGGCACGCATAAAGCATTAATGAGTTTGAACACGCAATTTATATTATATGTATAGAGATATTTTGGATTGAAGTGTAGGTGTACAATTATGAAACTAATTATCCATAAAGAATGAGCGTAAATGTTAATTTTGTATCTATGAAGTTATTAATAAAACTTCAGTCCACATTTCACAACTAACTGATATCAATAAGTTAGCAAAGAACTTATATATTTAATGGACATGTTGTGGTTTCTTTTTACTATCAATATGCAGGGTAGTTTGCATAAAGTGCACAAAAAAAGGTCAAGACAAGAAAAAAAATGTGAACGACTTGATCGCACGAACTAGCTCTTGTGGTTAAATACTGTATGTAACCCAACATTGAAGATGCATGATGTATAAATTATAAATGAAAATGATACTTCACCTTTCAAATACTCAGTTCATAAATTTGTTCTCAAAACCGTCAAATTCCAAAAGTTCCATCACAAAATACACAGAAAAAGCTCTTGAATTTACTTACAATAGGGAAAGGTAACTCTGTTTGGGTGAGTACAAACATCAAAGAGGACGACGACGAGAGCACGATCGTTCATCAGTATCCCTTTAGCAGTGGGCAGTGGGATACAACGGTCATGGTGGAATGTACGACTTTTTACGAAGGATTACAACAACAATTCGCATACGTAAGTCAGTGGCTTGTTAATTTGTTCAGTGGATTTTTTCCAAATTCAGTGTCGTGAGCGCGCATCAGGCGGCACTGCTTTGGAAAAAGCTCTCCCATAAGCCCTATACTGACAATTTTTGTTGAACAGAGTATAGTGTACCATAAGGTAAACTAGGTAACTGTTTGTTGTACAACCTTTAAAGCCCTCTATGTTGTTATGGATTTGTAGTAATACAGTTATACACAACTATATTTGTATGCTTTTTATTGTAATAATCATAAGTATGTAATTTTTTTTGGAAATGGGAACATTTCCAGTAAAACTTTAACACATTCGTGTAATAATATGAAGATATTTCTTCAAAATGTAAAAAAATAAATAACTTCAAATGGTAAATCAATTTTTGTTATATTTTCTAAACTTTCATTGCGCTATATGTAAATGTGTACGTGTACTCTGTACTCATGTGTCTTAGAAATGATCCTGCACTATTTTCTTTACGAATATTAAAATCAGCTCTTTAACATTTTTTTAAATAATGATTGTGCTCTGCTTGAAATGACATATACCTGATTTTGATCTTAAATGTAAGAAATAGAATCTTCTGCCAATTTATATTGAAAACAATTAATTTTTGTCTTCAAAGCAAATATTCAAAAACACAATTTTTAAAGCAACATCATAACACAAGAATGCGTTAGTAAATTGGATCTGTCGTTGACGTCACTCAAACAAACGAGCATACAGAAAATGTTATTTTTATATTTTAATTGGCTGCCTTTGGAAAAAAAAAATCACTTTCTTTCAATGAAGTTTTACTGTCGATGTCAGAAAGAGTTTTCATGTTTTTTTTTGTTTGTTTTATGTGCACTTTAATAGGTGTAGAGGCAACAGAGAGATGTTATTAATTTGCGTATACATTAATCAGTGTGATTAAGAAGTGAAAATTATATGAATTTTGATAATTGGTTTCAGAGATTGAAACACATTTTTTCAACACCTAGGCCCAGTTTTTCAGTGGTGAGTTTAACCTGAGTTAGCTAACTCTAAAAGTAAATAAACCCACAGTGACCTGATGAAGCTGTTTTTCGGTGGAGAATGCATGCGGGATGACTAGAAAAACTCGGTGGATAAAATAGTTAACTCAGTTAATACTGAGTTAACTCACCAAATTTGACGAGTTCACTTTAATCTCGCACTGAAAAACTGGTGATTACTGATTAGAGAATTTTTCAACTATAATATTACCATTAAATTTAAAAGATTATAAGTTAGTATCCACTAAACTCTGATTATGGAGCAAGGACTATTTAAATTAGATCCCGGTCCTCTCGATATCCAAAAACAGACTATCAACAACAGAGAGTATGAAATGAAAAATTCAAATTTCTCCGGCCCAAAAGAATTAAAATGTGCACTAATTATTAGCAAAGATGCCAACCGTATGCATCTTATGTTCCCATAACTTTTGGATAGACAGATATTTTGCTAACAAAATTAATATCAGCAGCAAAGAGTGCACTACGACAAGGCCAAACAAAAGTTTGGAAAGACAGTCAAATAGGCCACGCTAAGATTCTAAACATTCCTAGTAGACAACAATGGGAAGCCAACCAACTACATATCAACGACCCAACAACGGTAGCAGTCTTTACAGTAGTCAAAAATGGAATGTGCGAGATTCTATTCGGAAACCCTTGACTTAGCGAGCTATGCAATAGACTTCCTAACAATAGCACCGTCTTCCAAGCTGAGATTTCGGCAGTTACCAAATGAATGGCTGTCAATGTTGGCGATACCACCAGCTGATATTATACATTCTTCATTGACAACCAAGCAGCCATAAAAGCAGTCTCTGCCATCGAAATAAAGTCAAAGTTTGTTTCCTGCTGCCGCTAAGAGCTCAAAGTTCTTGGCTCGCTGCACGACGGTAGGCTGTGCTGGGTTCCTGGCCATATAGGAATTCCAGTTAATTAGAAAGCATATGAGCTGGCACGAATTGGATCATCGCTTGGGTATAGCCAGGCAGAACCAAACATATATACGCACGAACTGTGGCAAAGAAAATTCTTGAGAAAAGAAATTTAAGATGGACCCAACTCGACCATTGTGCTCTTAGTTTGTTTTGTAATTGATTTTATGAAAATTGTATTATTATTTGTCTATTGGCAGACGGTTATTCCAAGCTATGTAAATACATATATGCATAGGCGCCGGCGGGATATTTCGCAGGGGGGGGGGGGGGGAGGTCAATTAAAAATTTTATTAGTATACTGATAAAGATTGCTCTTCTGTAAATGTTGTAACGGGAATGAAAAGTCCTATGGATAGTGCAGCGAAAACCGATAAGATTCTTCCGCATTTTTCAACACATCACATACGATACACATATTGATATATATTGACTTTGGTCAAAATTCATGTTACTGTGATTAAACCACATAACGGACTCGACAGAAAAATTATCCAGACAGGTTCCATATTTATCAGAACAATCAAATTGAAAGCAGAGATGAGTGCTTGCTTAGCATATTTTAAGGAAATATCTGAAATATTGCATATGCGGATTTATTTTCTTTTGAAAACCGCTCTTTAAGGGACATTAGAGAATCCAAGCAAAGAACGAAAATAATAATTTTCCGGTGAAGATGAAGGAAATCGGATCGGTGAATTTGTTTTTTTTTTACAATTTTCGGCAGCTCAATTCCTGATTCACTCAAACATTATTCAATTGTTTCCCAAAGCAATTTGAAGGAATTCCCATACCATTGTTCCGATCTTCTTCAAAATGCTTGTTAGTGATCTGGGGCTTATAACACAGAACAACAAGTAAACTAGTCAACAATTTCTTGTTCAACTAAGTTTGTCCAACAAGTAAAGATCATTTCTGTAACACAACAAAAACCGTAACAATTGTCAATAGCAAAACATTCACTCGACTTATTGAACCAGCTGAATAAGTCCTACACGATGCGTCGTAAACTTCCGCAAGAAAAAAAAAGTAAGCATTTTGTCTAAGATAAGAGAAAACAAACATATTCTGTTCGGTGCTTTCTCTGATTAACTGACTAAAACCAATAAAAATGATAAATGGCGGGAGATAATTTTATTGTCAAAGAGTTTGAACATAGTTCCTGATGGAAAAGATTGGACCTACTTAAGTGATGCTTTTTGGCACAATTGTAAGAAATATGCCATGGTAAGTATAAACTGAAAGTAAACCAAAAAGTAAAAAAATATTTATGAAAGCCAAAGTAGATAACGCCAAAAAAACAGTAGGTTAACTCGTTTGATGATCTCGTATTTGATTTTATAAGTCGAGATCCAGATCCAAACCAATGCAAAGCTATTCAAATTTTCTTCTTTACATTAAATAAATTAATTTTAAACAAGCTACCCGACCCTTTTACTTGCTGAACACTACTGCAAGAGTTTTTTCCTATCTTGTTGACTTCGAACTCTTGTTGTTTCCAGTTACAGAAATGGCGGATTTGTGAAATTTCCAACTTGTTGCAATATGCCAAAACAATTGTTATAGTTCTTCGAGACTTGTTGTTACGTGTTACACAAATTTTAAACAGTTGTTGAATTGCACTTGTTCAACAAACACTTTATGTATTGTGTTATAGGCCCTGATCTTTTCCACTTAATACATTCTAGTAGTCAACTCTCTGTAAAATATTTGCGATTAGTTCAAGTATCGAGGACACGAGTAATGAGCCATTATGAACAAGCAGACTAATAAATTCGAATTTGAACACTAGCTATAAAAGTCGAAAGGCTCGTTGTTTGGTAACACGGTTTCCCTCGTCCCCCAGTTTTTGCAGTGTTTCCATTACAACGACTATATTTTCCCTGATGATGAGTACTCGTAGACTTTTGTATTTTGGTGGCCATCTTGTTTCACAGAACAGGGGGATGCTGGGAATACCTATATTTTCTTCCCAAAGAACTGTCCTGGAAAGAGTAAATACTTCTTTTGTAGTCCCTACAGCATTTGAGACCTCGGACACTTGGTTTACATCATTTATCTGTGTGCCCTTCGATTCAAATCTTTTGCATATACCCAACTCAATTTTCCATAACTTTTTTCGTATGACTTATACGTTTACAGCCTTATTTATAAACTCGTTTTAGCGACGTAGTAAAGTTACTATGACTTTTCAACGCCTCTAATTCTGAAAAGTTTATTTATAAAAAAATACACGAGGAATAGAGGCGGTGTGAGCTAAAATTGGTTCATAGGAGGCTTAAAGCCGTAGTTAAGCAGTTTAAGTATCTATAAATTTCATTTTGACATGATATTGTTTGAAATATACAAAAAGGAGTGTCAAAGCAGTACAAAACTCGTTTCAATCCCATGACACTGAGGGATGAAGATTTCCGATCGAAGTACCGATTTTCAAAAGAAAATATGAAAAATGTACTTGTTTTTATTATGTATATGTATTTACATACCTTTTGAGAACCATCCCAGTTTTCAGACCTTTTCCTTTTATTTTCATTATCCATAATTACCTAGAAAAAATACCACACATAATAATTACATTAAAATGAATAATTGTGAAAATCAGCTGGGGTTTGTTTACGTTTATAATTACCAGAGTTTTAGATTAGTCATTTTTGTTGATGGCCAAGAAAATATTTTATAAATAAGGATTTGTTTGAAATAAATATTTAGTTTTTTTCATGATTTTTAACAATTTTAAGGACTTGAAGAATTTTAAATCATAATTGGAAGTATTTTTGTCATTCTTTAAAGACTTTATAATACGATTTAAATAGGTTTAAATGATATGACCCCTGAAGATTCAAAACGTCAATTTTGAGTTATCAAAAACGAAAATTAGGAAGTCCTATGGAAGCTGTAGCTCACAAAAAATTATTCATACATTCATTTTATTCAAAGCGTCGTCATCTATCCTGACCAATACGGAAATAAAGTCTTCAATTTCTAAATTAAGATCCAAAAATATCCAAATACTGAATTAAATTTAGCACACAGATAAGCGTTGTGGGATATTTTAACAAGGTACTCATGTTAATTAAACCATGTACTTGTTACCTTTGGATGTGATGCGATTTTCTCTGTTTTTTTTTTTTATATAAACTCCATTATTTTTCCACTATATAATTCCATAACACTTCTGTGTTTATGCGATGCGTAGGAATCAGGATGGCAGGAGCCCCATCAACTAGCTACATTCATATATCTAATTATTTATTTTTTTTTCAAGCTTTTTTCCCTTCCAGACACTTAGGCAACAGAAAACACCTCACACGTTTGCCTTTTCTCACGATTCAAGGATAATTGACTAAAAAAAAAATCTCGAGAATCATCCCAATGATCATCTCTCTCTAAGTATAATTGTTTGTGTGTTTCTTAACAAAGTATACCTACCTACAACCTACATATTATGTATATCTATATTTGTGTGCTCTGTCCTTTTTCGCCTTCTAAATATATATGGATGTAGAGTTCCCCTCATAGTGGGGCAATAGAGCCATCACTATAGAGCGCACACAAAATACTATGACCTATTTACGCTATGAATTAAGAAGGGTAATAAAATCGATTTTTGGTCCTTCTCTTTTCGACAGGGATTCGCTCGCTTTAAACCCAACGCTTTTTATTGAATTTCTTTTTTTTTTTTGTGTTCGTCTATGCCAGAGTGTAATTTATTTTATGTGAAGGCAGCTCAAAACAGTTTTCCTTCTGTGAGACATTATTAATTTTAAAATCACGACCAATGTGAATGCAAATAATATCCTCAATCGTACCCTCCTTGGTTTAGGACTTAAATCATCCCTAGAGAATAAAGGGTGCTGTTAAGAATGAAATATTGTGCGGCACTTGCTTTTATGATAAAATGAGTACAAAGGTAAGAACTACAACATATAACAAAAATTAAATGGCAACAAGAGCATCCGCAAATTTTGTTTCGAAACCTTTGTTGGCCCTCACCCCATTACTTAAACCGAAAACACCTGGTTCCGTTAACGTCACAAATAAATCAGGAAAAAGCATCGAAAATATAACAAATATATATCAGGGTTGCCATGTTTGTGAAATTTTTAAATAAAAAAACTATCACAAATATCTCCAAAGGTCAAAATTAATTAAAATCAAGGATATTAAACAAACTGCTTTAAAAAAGATGAACTTTTTTTTAAAAAAAAAAGGTTTTTTACAGTTGGCAATTTTAGCTTATGATTGAAACTCATTATTGAAAATTTTAGACTCTGATTTTGAGATGATGAAATGAGTTATTACTTTGATGCCAAAATGAAGCGTATGATGGCTTCAATAATTATTCATTTAAAAAATTCACGGCTAGGTCGCAGGTACTTGCTCTCATGAAGGATTACATAAGAGAATGGAACGGTAGACCGCAAACTATACATAAAATAATTTCTAATAACGAAGTTATTCAAGGGAAGTATAGCATGTGCGAGTTTCACATTTATCTAACGGTTTAAACTGAACAATTGTTAAAATGTCGAAATTATTAAATGTTGATTTAACAATTTTTTCAAAATTATTTTGACACCAACGCCGCGGACACCATCTGATTCCCTTAATAAAACTAAATTTAATAAGAAACAAATTAAAAAAATATGCATAACTCGATCGCACAAACTTTCTCTTGTTGTTACAAACTGTGTGTAACCACACATTGAAAATGCATGATGTATATATTTAACGAGAAAATCTTAAAAGAGTCAAAAGTACCGACTAGATTTTTTGTTTGATTATTTTTTTTGTTTATAAAAACATGTTTCAATATTGTTTATACTATTTAGAAGCACCAGGTTTCAAAATTATAACAAAATCGGTCCAATCATGGAGGAGATACATGCAAATTACCCAAAAATAAGACCATTTTCTCAAAAAAGACGTGGAATACCTAATTCCGTTTTGTGATTTCGTTTACAAAAACCTGAAACGCAGTTTTTTTACAATTGTCTTGGTTATTATAGGTACAAAGTTTTTAAATTTAAAAAATTATCAACCAGTTTTCGAAGTACATATGTGTATTGATTTTTTTTTTAATAATTAAAAAAATAAATTTGTACGTGCAATATTATTTGAGCTTGTTAAAAGCTTCTGTATAGAAAATGTATAATTAAAATCGGTGAAATGGGTAGAGAAAAAGTCGAAAAGCAAAAAACTGTGCTATGAAAGGTAGTATAATGTTAAAAATGACATAATTTAAAATTAAATCATATTAAATGGTAAATCGTACATATTTTGAAAAATTTAATTAAAATCGTATAGTAGTCGTTTTCACGCAAAATAACATTTTCTTTAACATTTTATTTTTTACACTTGTACCTATGTTAGGTACCGTTGGTTCTGGGATCGACCGAAACATTTTTGTAATATTTTATAATTTCCAATCCATAAAATGGTTTTTTGAAAATTTTGGTACGAAATATTATCAATGATTCTTCATACAAAAATTGATCAAAACCAGTTGAACCATTTTCAAGAATAGCGAAAATCAAAAAATGGTCATAAAGGCGATGCCATTTGTAAAAATGTTTTAGAACCATTTTCTTACATCTTTGTGAAGCCAATTTTGACAATAAAAAGTTTCGTCTTGGACAAAAAATAATTGTATGACATTAAGCTATTTTTGATCGTACAAAAAATAAAAAAAAACGTGAACGGTAAATGTCCATTGTCCATGTCAAAAACTGTTAGAAACCAATTTAAAAAAAAAAACCACCCAACTTCTAAGGATAAGGATGTAGTCAAACAAACAGACGAACAAAATTGCGGGACACATAAATTGTCATATAGTACCTACAAGATGGCGCAAAAGTTAAACATCACCGACGAATTATTCCTTTTTTTTCTAAGATACAAAACACACGTCAACGGGACATAAGTCACTTTACCCCTAAAGAACGCGGAAACATTTTTTTTATTTGTCTACTAGGGTCTAGTTTTTCAGTGCAAGATTAAAATTAAACCCGAGTACGAGTTAACTCATCAAATTTGGTGAGTTAACTCAGGATTAACTGAACAGATGCCCTTGATGTTTTATGCAACGAGTTTGTTTAATCGTTTCGCATATGTTCTCCACCAAAAAACTGCTTCCTCAGTTCATTGTGTGTTAGTTTACTTCTATGTAGAGTAAGCTTACTCTAATTCAACTCACCAGTGAAAAATGTAAATCAGCGGCAGTCAAAAATAAATTTAAAAAAAAAATGAGAGGCACCTTATCACGGTTAGAATAATTCTTGATGAATTTTTCACTTCCATGCAAAATATTCTATCCCACATCTCCGACATGACAATCCAACGGTAAGCCAATGGACACGAACAATAAAAATCATTGTTGATGTAAACATCACTTATGAACTTAGAGCTTAGCCGATTGCAGCCCTGGACTCGTTTTTACCTTTTGTTAAAAATCATGTATTGGTTTCCTGAAAAAAATTGAAAAAAAAAGGTTTTAATCAAATCTAACATTACGATGACAGAAAAATTCAACAAAGCGATTTTCGTCATGTTGACCGTGTGTCGTCGGTATTTATGGCTATGCGTCTGTGCTAGAGCCAAAGCAAAAAGACGGTTGTTCTTCAAATTTAGGATATCTCATCTAGAACGTGTAGCTTCCATACAATGATTAAGGTTTTTTATTTTTATTTTTTATCGATTTCTATACAAGCATTATTTTTGATGTGCTTGCTACAAATGAAGCTACAAAACAAACATACTGAATGATAATATCCCATATAAAAAAAGGACATTTAAGTTCAAATTACATTAAAATCCTTAAAATATTTCAAACTGAGAAACCTTTCAATATAAATTGTATCCAAAATTCTAAAACAGAAAATTAAACAAAAAAAAAAAAAAAATAAATAAACTTTCATAAAGGTGGCAACCCACCAGCTCTATCTATTTTTGTGTCGTCCATTTCACATGCGACCTGTAAATAGCACGCACACAAAAAAAAAATCCAAAGCTAAAAGAATGACATATAAAATAATCAACAACAGCAAAAAAAAAAATAAAAACCAAAAATATAATAATAAATAATGATATACATACGAACCGATAGTTTTCTGTTCCTTATACAACCACTAAATCACCCCCAATGGTGGTGGGGTTGCGCTGCGGAAAGCTCGCCGATGTGGGTGTATGAATCTGTGATTGTTGATTTTGGATACGTATACGCCACCGAAACCTATAAGCGTCACCAACATAATTGACGTATTCCATTGCCTGCAAAGAGCTCGGTTATTTTATCCTATTTTCTCATTTAAATTTTCCTTGCTTGCTGATGGCGATGGTGTGCGCTCCGTTTTGCGGGGGCCTAAAATATTGTAAACATTACTTTTGCTGGGGCAAGTGACGTCACATTGGAAGCTGACGGTTTGACGTCACGTAATTTCTCAGAGAGAGAAAGAGAGAGAACCTAAGACAAAATACACGCGGGAATTGGGTTAAATTAAAGCTTAAATTAAGCAAGCAAAAATATTTCAGGCAGAGAGCATAGAGAGGAATTTTGTTTATATGTATGGTCTGTGTGTATTTTCAAAGAGAAGATAAATAAGAGAAAGAGCATGGTGGCAATGATGCTTACGCCATTGTATCAAGGGTTGCAAGCTCGCAATCAACCCACTAAAAGTAGCTTCAAACAGAGATTCTGCAAGGAAAATTTCTATTGTAGAAATAGAATTCCTGTGTAGGAGTTTAAAGCTTGAAATGTATCAGTAATTGTCACTATACATATGCGTGCATTTGTATTGTTGTTATTTTTGTTTGTTTGCTCGCAGGTAGAACGTTAGGAGAACAGCAAAATAACGGTTATGTAAATTTATTTCATGTATTTGAAAATACCTGTTTAGGTGTATAGGTTCATGTAAGATTGTAATAATATCTTCACTTGTTAATTTCCCATTACTTACAGAAAATATTATATAAATCAAATAGTTTTAATATTTTGATTGTAAAATTATTCATTATAATTTCATTAATTATAATATTCATATACCTAGACATATATGTGTAGCCCATGAAAATGAAAAAAAAAGTCTACACATTTTAATCAAATATGCACATATGTAGACAGCTTGTGGAGAGCCCCTTCCCTGTAGGTATGTGTGTTATTCGTTTGCAGGAATGGAGGGGACCTACAATTTTCTGCCGAATCCAAATGGCTTAAGGACAGAGGCACTTGTTCATGGAGAGAGATACCCTTGGAGGATTTGTCACTTCCGCGCAAGAGGCAGTAGCTGATTTTCTGTTTGTATTTTGGTGCACAAGGCTGGGAATTGGACCCTGACTTCCGAAATGACAGTGCCACCATTTTTGACCATATTTTATTCGGACGGAGCAACAGATTTTGAGAAAAACTTCTTCAAAAGTACTGATAGTTTGTAAGTTATTTACTGAATTTCACCCTCCCCCTGTAAAATAGTCACCGCAATTAAGGTTTATTTTTTAAGAAAAGACCAAGCTTATACCTGCGTTTACTAAGTTTAGCCTATATTGTGTCTAATTTGTTGGGCTATTAAGAACACGCTAAAGGACTTTTTATTGTCATACAACAGTTAGGAGGTAGGTTTCTGAATTCGAAAGTTTTGTACCGTACAAGCACTAAGGATGAGCCACGATACGTACGTTTTTGTATTGTGTTATACATACGTGAAGTTATAGATTGAATGAATCCTTTGAACCCACGAAGATACCAAAGTTCAGTTTTTCAAAGAACCTGTTGGCATTGGCGCCTGCCTGGCGACTGAACATACCCTAAGTGGAGCAACGTAGATGCGTTAGCGTGATGAGCACCCGAAAAATGGAGTTAAAAAACCTTGGAACCCGCGAAGCGGTCCACCGAAAGTAACTGTTGCCAAAGAAAACTGTTGACTGCTGTAGGTGCGAATTTCGTTTTTCAGTTCAATTCATTTACCGTTCAACAGATGGCGCTGTATGCGGTGAGGAAATGGCTTCGGGATATTCTTTTCCAACTTTCATCATCTCTAGGGTGAAATGGATTCAAATAAAAAATTGACCGATTTAAGAAATTCTATTTTTGTTTGAAGGGATTTTCTTAGGAAATAGCTTTAGGGATATTCTTTTTAAATTTTGTTATTTGAAAGGTGAAATGGGGTAAACATACAAAATTATCCCATTTAAAAAAATTCGTTTGGCGTTTGAAAGGTTGTTTTTAGTGGATGGCCTCATAGATTTTTTTTCAGAAAATTGGCATTTATAGGGTGAAATGGGGTAAAAATGAAAAGTGGCATCTGATTTCAAAAATTCTTTTAAGTTTAACATATCTAGCCATTTATAACCTGAGGTAGGTTTGAACCCATAAAGTAGTATTGGAATACAAAAACTAGCTTAGATAATTATTTATATTTTCTTCTATAGTTTGTATGCGAAGCCGGGCAGACCAGGTAGTTCAGTTATAAACCTCAAAGCATGATTACGGAACGTAAAAAAAAAATAAAATAAAATAAAAAAAGCAGTTTTCGTAGTTTTTAATATTCATAAGAACTAGAGAAGATAAAACTATCTGGTTGTCAGTTTTCGATACAAAATTAAAAGGGGCAGTAAATAATGAAGCCATTTTAGAACTTAGTTCCAAATATTATGTTCACTCTTTTTTTCTAAATTTTCACTTTAAAAGCAATTTTTTTGATGGCAATAACTTGATTTGAAAACTAAATAGGAAAATGAGGTCTTCTTGCTTTCAAAACACGTGCAGAAATTTATTGCACGTGCTGCAGTTGTTTTTAAATATTTGTTGCTTCTATTTTAAGTTTTTTTTGTTTTCGAAAACTGCCTTTACGGCTTAAAGTTAAAAATGATGTTTTTAAACCTCTTTTTTTGATCCTACCGATAATACCTGCTAGGAGATCTCTGGAGCTATGAGTACCTTAATCTTAAATTGTACCTACCTACCCATGGTATTTAAACGTTATACCCCAAAGTTGGTGTTCGACCTTTAAACTTGGCTACGACGTATAAAATTGAAGCTCTACTTAACATTTCCTTCTCCATCATTTCTGTAACAAAAGTAATTGAAATAAATCAGAGGTAAGGTATAGGTATATATATAGATATACATAACCTAGTGCACGATATCAAACTGCAATACCAACAACAACAAACAACAACAACAAAGCTTTCAGTGTTAAGAGAATTATAAAAAAAAAAAAAAAAAAAAATAGGTATGTAGGTATATCACCAAACCAATAACAAAAACAATCAACAATATATAAGGAAAAGAGTACAATTTGGGTAACACTGACACACATATACAACAGTATCCAAAGAATATTTTATTCACACAAGTAGGTTCATATACACCAAACAACACTTAAAAATGTAAGGTATAGCTTTAACACTGCGCATACACCCTATACATTTTCCAAAAGCTTTATTTTTTTAACTACTAAAACTCAAGCACGCAAGATGAACCTTCGTCGGGCACTTCCATTTCTAATGGGGGATTCCGTTCTTTTTGGTATCATTTCATACTCTATCTACATTCATATATCCTCAAATTCATCATCCCTCCATTCTCATCAGCAAAAGCAACCCCAGGCCCCTAATATAGGAAAAGCTTTTTCTCTCATTTATTAGTAAATGTATATCGGGTAAAATATCAACACAAAAAAAAAGAAACAAAATTTAAACGATTTGCCCCAGTGATATACTTAACTAAGCTTTCGTTTCTCCTACTCCACCACCACCAATACAACACAAAATAAAAACGGTGTATCCAAAGCTAAATAAAAACACACTTTTTGGATTCTCTCATGTGGAAATCTCTATTGTTTTTTTTTTTCAATTTCCATTTTATTTATTTATTGTTTGCTTTTTGAGTCGAAGGGAGCTCCGCTATAACCAAGTCAGCCCCAGCCACATAGCAGGCAGCGTCAAATCAATTTGACTCTCTTGCCCGTGTTTTTCTCGAATCTCGAGCTCTCCGTCTCCGCCACCGTCATCGTCATCGTAATCGTCACTGCTACTGCTGCTGTCGTTTTTGGTATAACTCGGGGAAAAGCTCAAGTCAAAATTTCAATACTTTACCGTCAACAGAACACAGCGCACGCCATTCATATTTATTCTCTCGGTGTTATAATAATAATAAATAATTAAGCAAATTCAAGTGCAGGTACTAACAACAACAACAACAACAGCTATAATGTACCTATACCCAAAAACAATTCAATAACTTTGAATTGCACTTGAAAAAAAAAAAAAAAGAAAATAGATAAATCAAATCAGAAATACAAGTATTCATCTTTATATCTACCGTTGCTGTTAAATATATACATACATATATTTTTTTTTGCTTTTTTTTTTAATTTGAATCTTATATCTATTCGTTATCCCAGTATCTTTCACCTCTCGCATCAAACAACGATATTCGTGTATCAAAATAAATCGTCTCAAACATCAATACAGCACACACAACATCAAGGATACAACAAAAATACTTAAACAAATCCAAATTAAGTTCAAATTACATAAAAGAAAATATTATAATATGAATTAATATATAATATCAATTAAATTATACCTCCCAGTGCAAGTTATATATAACTATTATTATTATTATTAATATATATAATAATTATTCCGTGCGTCGTCGCTTGCTCTATAATTAAAATAAAATAAAAAAATATATATTGTTAAATATTATACAATTTATTCTTTATATTATAAAATAAATACCAGTACACACATACATAGAAAAAAAGCTGTTCTTTTGTATTTTTCTACTTTTATAAAGTGAATTATATTATACTATTGTTGCTTGATTTGTAAACAAACTTAAATTAAATAAAATAAAATCTATTACCCAACGTTATATACTCGTATACCTACCACAATTCTATACAAACAAAATCTTCAGCTGAGAAAAGGATTCGTTTTCGTTCGTTCGTTCTAAATAAAAATTCCCTCGGAATATGTATACCAACATGATATAATTCGGTCGAACAGCTGATTTGCATAACAACTTGAAGAGCAACCAATAATAATTGACACATCCACACCGATATGATGCTCTGTGGTGTAAGGCAAGATTATATTCTACAATGAGAATGGATATTCAACAAAAATAGTGTTTTTTTAAATAAACCAACAAATTAAAATATTTTCATTAAATTCCCACCGCGGCGTAGTGCTATTTGCTAAATCAATACAAAATTCGACTGCACATAATTTACTGTTGTAAAATGTTTATATTTCCCTCAAATTTAAATGTCAAATTAATTTCTTTTCTATTTTAACATCATCATAAGTGTTGTTTAATATTTAAAATATTTATTCAAAATAAAAACTTCGAATAATTATAAAAAAAAAAAAAATAAAAAAACAAATTTAACAATTCACGGTGACACACACACGATATAGTGAGGATAGACAAAATAAAAATATTTATAGTGCATACCAACCTACCTGCCTGTATCGCGATTTATCTCGTTGTATTTAAAAACACTTGCCAATTATTGTGTGTTGTACATAAATAATACAGAAAACAACAATAAAAAATAAGATTCACAAATTAAAAAAAGCACATCCCTGTTTTTTTTTTTTTTAAATATCGCATTTATTTCGCTTCAGTGGAAACAGTTTTTTTTTTTTTTTTTTAATTTCGTTTACCTCTAAGCGCGTGTGTTAAGTTTCTTGTTAATTGTTTTAGTTTAGTTTTTTTTTTTTTGTAAAAAAACAAACAAAGAAACTTATAATGTTCTTATAAAATTGAAAATTATTTAATTCAACAAAATTATAAATAACATCGAGAAACAGAGTGAACATCATATTTGAAGAAGTGAGTTAATTAATATTTACAAACAAAAATATGTTTTGGTTTAAAACGAATTTTAAGACACAAATATAATTATTCTTCTCATTTATGTATAAACGTTCCTTTTTGAAATATATTGCAGAAATGGGTTTGATTTCAATGCATAATATCAAAAAATATATTTTTTTTTATTATCATTAATTGTCAAAAGGCAGCTATGGTTACAGTGGATACGAATTCTGAGTTCTGATGAATAAAGAACAGTCACTGTTCTGAAGTATGTATTGAATATGTACATACATACATCGAAACTAACAAAATTCTAGATTTTTATGAAAATGGTCTTAGTGCAGGTGATTTTTTCGTCAGAAGCAGCAGAAGTTCGTCAGAATAGATCCAATGTTCAAATAAAATGTATTCTTGTTCCGCTGGCCCGGATCGTATCCCTCCTACTGTTCTGAAGAGGTGTTCTTCAAAGCTGGCAAAACCACTGCGTAAGCTTTTCCATCTGTCCTACTCTACTGGTCTCGTTCCGAGTTGATGGAAAACAGCATTTGTCCAGCCTGTCCCTAAAAAAGGCGAATCTTCTTCACCCTCTAACTATCGTCCAATCGCACTTACGTCAATTCTTTCCAAGGTCATGGAAACGCTGATTAATCATCAGTTTAAGAAATATCTTGAAGAACGAAAGCTTCTAAATGACCGGCAGTATGGCTTTCGTAGCAATAGGTCCACTGGTGATCTGATGGTATATCTCAACGAACAGTGGAACAAATCTTTACATCGTTTTGGCGAAAGTAAGATTATTGCACTTGATATTTCAAAAGTGTTTGATAGAGTTTGGCATCAAGCTCTCTTATCGAAAATCCGTGCATTTGGTATCGATGAATTTCTTCTTCGTTGGATTAGAAATTACCTTTCGGACCGCTCAATACAAGTCGTATTGGTTGGTTTTAAGTCTGATATTCATAGCATACATTTTGGTGTGCCCCAGGGCTCCGTTTTGTCTCCGACTCTCTTTCTCATTTTCATCAATGATCTTTTGTCTGAAACTTCTAATCCATTAAATTGTTTTGCTGACATCAACAGTCCCTCAGCTTTTCATATTCGTTTCTAGATTCACATCCTTGTCTTTCGGATGTGGAACTAGAGCGGCAGCGTATGATAAGCTCATTAAATTCTGATCTTGATAGCATTGTCCAATGGGGAATCAAAAACCGCGTAGAATTTAATGCTTCAAAAACTCAATGCTGTCTCCTGTCGTTGAAGCGAAACCCACCCTCCATGCCGCTGTCCATGAGTGGTACTTGTATTGAAGAAACTAAAACAGCTTTCAGTTCTGGGAATGTACATCACAGACCATCTTTTTGTGGAATGAACACATATTTAACTTTGTAAAAAACGCTGCTAAATGTTTAGGTTTTCTTCGGCGATGCAAGAAATTTGTCTCTCCTTCTGATCTGGCTATAATCTACAAAGCCTTTATCCGTCCTAAGCTTGAGTATAACTCCCACATCTGGGCAGGTGCTCCTATAACTCACCTGAATCTCTTGGATAGAATTCAAAATAGAGCTTTAAAATACTCGCGCTTCTAGGAATACACATCAGCTTACCCTTGAGCCCAATTTCGGACGTACGGTCAAGTACAGAGATTCTTTCCTTAGCCGCACAACTCGAATGTGGAATGCTTTGCCTAGCTCTATTTGTCCCTGAAGGTACCCAATATCCTACTATGAAAATATTCGTAACGTAACGTACTACATCGTAAAGCGTGACCTCGCAACGTCACACAGAGGAAAGTCCACGTTTTTAATACACTCTCCCACGCACCGGCAAAGATGTTTACACATCAAAAATATGTACGACTGGGTCGCATGAACTTGCTCATATTTGCGATCACGCTATGGTTCTAAAGTGTTAAATAAATTAGTTATGGAAGCCTATATTGTTAAACAGAGTTAAGTTGAAGGTTGTATGATGTAAGTATACAGAAATTAACAAGATAGCCTCGTGTTGCTCGTTAGTCATGCATTCAAGGAAATTTTAAAGGGTGTTTTTTTTTTTGACGTGTGGTTTTTAAGAAGAAATAAAACGCATATAATTTAATGTTATGGCCAAGAATTCAGCTTTATTATAAAGATATGGGTTTTCCATTATATCTTAAAAATGATTTCGGGCAAGTGGCAGTCCAGCCGAAAGGCCCAATTTTCGACAGCTCCGATTGTTGCGCGCGATGGCGGATGGACTCATTCGGGTCTTCTTCGATACACTGCTCCACAACAGCAATAGCGTCTTCGCACTGTACGGCGTCTCTTAGGATGCACATTATCCACTAGAGTAAACGTGGTGCGAAACCGATCCATCGTTGCTCGAATTTATGCGATTTTACCATTATGTCGACCGAATATTGGCGCGAACTGAACCATTGTTTTGGTAATAAATTTGCACGATTTGCAAACGTTGTTCAGAAGTAAGTCTATTAATTATAAAATGAAAAAACCAAACTGAGCATAAATCAAGTGACAGCTGTCAAAAAGACCAACTCCGAAAAAAGTATTGCCAGATCGAATACCACACGTCTAAAAAAAACACCCTTTATGAAAGGTATTGTTAAAAATGATAAAATTTATTACTGTTAATCGGTAGATCGTACTAATACCGGATCCGGCGCGCTAGACTCACTTTTGCCATATTCACGACCACAGAATCTGTTAATTTAACGATAAATTCCCTGTGTAGAAATTTCTTTTCTTTTCACATCCACACCAAAAGTTTTATGGGGATTCATTAATTTGATACGAAAGTGTCTTAAAACTAATTTGAAAGGATCTTGACTCCCCGGGAATAAGATGTTGCGGATTTCAAGATCGGCATGATTAACTAATTTGCAAATAATTTTTTACACTTATTGAATTTTATGAAACTGACCTTTGAATTACCTTCCTGGTTCTTCATGACTGCCACGGAAATATTATTGTTGAGCACAATAAATCGCAATTATAACTTAAGTCAAGGCCAATCCTAAAGCAATTTGTAGTTTATACTTAGTGACTTACAATAAGTTAAAAAAAAAAAGGTTCGGAGGTTCTTTTCACCATTAGTATCGGGTAATGTTAAGCCTCTTTAGGAGAATTAAAACCTTTTGCAATATATTATAGGTACAAAGTAGTATTGTTGAACAAATGATTTTTGTATTTATTGTTAACCTATGGTTATGTATTACTATATTTATAATCCCTTTAACAGGAGTTTAAAAAAATGAATTTCATTCTCTGGGCAAGAAATACTTGTCAACAAACATTGTTATAACCTTTGTAATTATGTAGGTTGCTTTATCATAATTACTCTTAAGTACTGACATGAAGACTCACAGGGCTAGGGCCAGGGCCCTTCAAGGTTCATCATGTTCAAAAGAATTGTCAATATAAATGTGTTTTTGAAAATCACTTATATTTTTTCGAAAAAGAACTTATCGACGGATACATTCACAAATAAAAGGCTTTCAGCCTTCTTCTAGCTTTTTAACCTGAGTGGCGTACCGAGGGTGGATCAGGGGGCTAGAAAAAGCAATACAAAATTACGTCCCAATTGTGTTCCTCAACGATTTTTACTGTAAAATTCGTTTAAATTAATTTCATATTCTTAGGTCTAGTTTTTCAGTGTACGATTAAAGTTAAACCCAAGTTAACTCATCGAATCTGGTGAGTTAACACAGAATTAACTGAACAGTTTCTTTTTATGTTTTATCCACCGGGTTTGTTTAGTCGTTCCGTATGCATTATGCACCGAATAACTGCGCTTCCTCAGTTCACTGTGGATTAATTTATTTCTTGAGTTAGGTAGCTCTGGTTTAACTCTGCACTGAAAATCTTGGCCTTATAGTTATTTGATTTTTTCTTTTTTTGTAAAAATTAATATTTTCAGACGGCGTGCGGCGTTTTTTAATTTGAGATTAAAATTTTCATATTTTTAAGAGCATTTTTAGCAATTTTGAGAACGAGTTTCATGTTTCTTTACCATTTTATCTTAAAATTCATTGCTATAAAATATAAAATCTTTCAGATTCTTAGTAGCTTGAACCACAATAGCAAGTCCGTGCGATCAAGTAGTGCATTTAATTTCTAGCATTTTAAAGCTATAATTTTACAGGAAAATAATAAGTATGGAATGGTTGGATTTGACAAATCTTGCATCTCTAAATTTGTATTTATTATTTTGTAATAAATTTTCCGTTGAACTTTTGAAAATTTACTAAGATACCTACTTTGTTTGATTGCGGATCCACAAAAAAACTAAATCCGATTTTATCCTTTGAATAAATAATGACCATAGATATAAAACTTATTCAGAATAAAATAAATTATATTTTCCTTGAATTTCGCATCAGTTGGTATATACCGGAATACAATGCAACAAATCTTTCCTTAAACCAGCGCACCTGAATGTGAATTTATAGATTACCTTTGGCATTTAGCATTATGGCATCCATCCAAAAACCTTTTGAAAAGGTCAAAGATTTATTTTATAAATTTTAAAGGTTATAACTTCTGCAGTCCATGATATAAGTATGTATATTGAATGTAGATGTGTGGATGGTAACAATTAATGTGTTTTTGAGAATGTATATCTTCATTAGTTTTATAATACAACATGGACAATGCACAATGTACATGCATGTGATACTTATGTTCAATTTGGACGATGTATTCTTTTATTGGGGAGGCGTCGAATTGAAAATATTTGATGGTAGAAAACAGTGATACATTCATTTCGTGGTTTTAGGTTAGTAGCGCTGGCATTTGACACCTGTCAAACTCAGCTGTCATTTGAAGTGTCATAATAGGTTTCTTCGTTTTTTGGATAACCTGAAGTCACCCTGGTGAAAAAAATTCTGTGTTTTTTTAGACCTGGGGTCGCCCTGAACTCGCCATAAAGTAGAACTCTGGGTATTTTGCTGTGCCGAGTTGAGGTAAAGCAAAAACTGCCAAAGTGACACGAGTTGTTATGCATATGTTTTGTTGTAGATTCACGTGCTGCAAGTTATTGGATATTTTTGGAAAACAAATTGAAAGAATATGCAAATTTAATTTAATGCTAATAAATAGTAATACAATATTGAAACGGTAGAAGTTGTTTTTATTCATTTTTAAGACATATTTGAAACAAAATTTAGGTTTTAATTATCAAAGCACAGAACTTTTTTTTCTTGCTTTAAATGTCAACAGTCCAGGGTTAACCCTGGGTAAAGTTCAACGAACGAAGCTAATATTAGTTGAATGTGTGCCATTTACGATAATGTATCGCTTAACAATCGAGCAACGAGTTAAAACTATTAAAACTTACTACAAAATTGGTGATTTAAACGTAGCCACTTTTTGTCCACTACGCGATGATTATGGTCGTCATAATCGACCGACTACGCAAGCAATCAGTAAAATTGTGAAGACAGTGGAAGCGTTACTGATGTTGTAAGGCCTGTGCATCCTCGTAATGCACGCTCAGTCAAAATATTGCTGCTGCAAGTGTTTGTGATGATCCGAATTTATCGATTTCCCGGCGGGAGCAAGCCACACAACACGAACAATTATGGCTTCATAGCGTGAGAAGTTTCCTTTTTGGTGACGTCAATTGGCCACCAATACCATGTGATTTGACACCGTTAGATTTTTGTCTGTAGGACTACGCAAAAGACCGTGCTTACGCAAATAATCCCCAAATTCTAGGCGCATTAAAAATCAACATTACGCATGTTATGGCCGAGAAACCGCCCGAAGTGTGCGAAAAAGTGATTAAAAATTACCTCAAAAGAATCGCATGCTGGGAATTATATATCTCAAAACAAGTTGTAATAACAACAGCGAAATCAATACACAGAAGTGCCACAGTCTTGTACTCTTTCATTCATCTATTTTATTAGAACAAGAAAAGAGAAGAATATAGCTGAGTTTCTTTAACACCGCTAGTAATAAGTCATCAGTAATTGCGTTCTTTCGAGTTTTTATGAATATGTGGCCCGTGTTTTCTTTGAAAGACCAATCAAAGCTAAGAAGAAATTTACTCTTTCTCCTGTTATACTATAACCCACCTTTAAAAAATTGAAAGTTGTTGCAAAGTGAAGTCAAGCCCGGGGGAAACTTGTCAAATACTCGTAAGGCCCTTCCTTTTAAAAACCATTTTCAACATTATGCTTCTGTATTTCAAATTAGCCCTCCGTATAGTTGCATAATGGTAACCCTGTAACTTATGTTTATTGTACCAAAAATCTACTTATTTTGAAACACTAATATATACGCTTCCTTTAAATTTAAATAAAACAAAGTGTGTGTGTGAGATATCCTCAAAACTTTTTTTTCATTATAACATCGTTCAAATGTCCGCAGCCGCTTCCCTGTGTGGCGCGCATCGAAATGTCCAATTTGACCGATGGTATGGGTTATTTTAGTTTTGAAGGTCGCTGTCGTTTATGGCCAGTTCACATCACCTCAACGTGAGATGACCGCATGCCCTCGAATAGCTCGTGCAGAATTTCCAATGTGGCATGAGCTGTGTGCCAAGTAGCGCCATCCTGTTGAAACCACATGTCATTTGTTTCCATATCATCCAAGTCAGGCCAAAAGAAGTTGATAATCATCGACCTATAGCGCTCGCCGTTGACGGTGATGGCCTGGTCAACGTTTTTCTCTATAAAATATAGACCGATGACGCCACCAGCCCAAAATCCACACCAAACAGTGACATTTTCGTGATGCATTGGACGCTCTTGGATCTCATGTGGATTGGTACGGTCCTAAATTGTGTTTGTTGTCGTACCTATTCATCGCTGAAGATGGCTGTAAATAGGCGAGGCGCGCGGAACGCTGACCGAACAGTACACCTATTTTGATAAAACGATTTTAACATTTGCTCGTATTGTTGAACGCTATATTCGCCCATGGTGATTTTGTAGAACAGATTGAATAAATGACAGCCAATTTGACAGATGAAGCTTTAACAATATGGCTGCTATCAGCTGTCAAAGTTCGGAATTCTCTACTGGAAGACCCTTTATATGCGACTGAAAAGACGTATAAAAATGCATAAATTGTTGCCACGACAGCTCGTACAGACAAGGGCCTAATGACTTACGAGTTACGGCCATGCTTGTGGGCGTGTTTTTGATCAGTAGGAATGAAGGGGGATAAGACGTCTGGAATTTCTTAAAACAAAATACGGTTCAAAACATTTTGCGCGAAATTTTGATTAAAACAAATTAAGCTTATAATTCTTCATTTCTAGAATCATACAGTATACATACATAGTTCTAAACAGAAATTTCCATTTTTTGTAAAATTTAACATTTAATAGGATTTTCTTGGAACAAAAAGTGAATTTTGGTTAAATCTTGAAAAAGGTTAAAAAAAAAAATTATATATTTGGGATGAAAATGGAATGAAAACAAAAACCAACTTAATAATACATATCCCCTTTCAAAAAGGATGTAGGTACTTAAAATAAGTAGTATTACATCGAATACATCTACACCCAATACACCTATACACATACATACATAATCCTGCGAAACACCAATGAAAAAAAAATAAGCTTATTCGTAAAATATTTAAAGGTCACCCGGGCTAACGAAGTTTATTTCCTTTTTTCTTTTCATTCTTGTCCACAATTTAATTCCCTTCATCGAACTTTTATCGTTTCACAAGAATATATTTGGATTAAAAATATAACCTTTGACATTTTCATTTGATTACATATATTTCTTCCTTTATTTTTTTGGGATTTTACCAAAAAAGCTGAGAATTAATTCAATTTAATATTCTTCTCTGCTATGCTTATAACTTTTTTTCGTTACATTTCTTGCATCACATGTACATAGGCAATAATCTCATCCTGCGCTTCCAGAAAAAAAGGAAGCCACCGTCAAAAGAGAATAACATAAAAAAATGATTTATTCAATTAAATCAAAGTTTCTTGCATTGTTTTTTACGCATCAGTATTCTATTCAGTGTTGACACTTTATTTATTTTAAACATCAAAATAATCATTCATTATATTCAATTGCCTACTTAAAAATTTTTCTTTCATCAACTCATTAATTTTAGCATACAAAGTTATAGTGAAAATCCAATCAATATGCAATACATAATAAAGATCTACTGTTCGTTAATGCACTAAAACAGGAGCAGGTAGAAATTGTGCTTCTATGAATTTTAAAATTATGTATATTGATAATTCTGTATAGTTCAAAACTCTGTAGTTCAAAATTCTGTTTTAAAAAATTCCGTTTACGAACACTGAAAAAAAGTGCGCACTTTTTTAAATTATCAAAACGATTTTTTTGGTACAACTTATTTATACAGTGTTTTTAAAAACAGAATTTGGAACATCCAATATTTTGAAATACAAAACTTTGGTAATGCAGAATTTTGTACAACTGAATTTTGACAAGCAGGATTTTCAATACAGAATTCTGACATATACAGAATTTCGACCACAACCAGCTTAAATCTCAAAAACTTTCTTTTCTTTTGCAAGTCCGAGTAAAAGGACCATGGGCATTTTGGGTCTTTTTGATGTGTAAACATCTATGCTGGCGGTAGAGTGAAAAAAAAACGTGAACGTTCGTGTGCAACGTTACGTCGTGCAACGTTACGGTGTGCAACGTTACGATCTGCATACTAGGATGGGTGCGTTCAGTGAAAAAAATCTTAAGATTCGCGCACGTTGATGTTTACACATACTAACCGTGAGTCCCGGCACTCACAAAATTTTTTTTTAATATTGCTCAACAGTGATGAAACTTATGTCAAACGAAAGCTTATGGAGAGTTCTTTATTTCATTGTATAGCAGCAAAATTGAAATCGAGTGCAAAAATGGTGTGTTTTATAGAAAAAAGATTTAAAAATGGAAACAAATGATTTAAGAAAATGGAACACTTACTTAAAAGTGTTTTAACTTATTTGAAAGCCAGAATTCTGTTCTTTTTTTCATTTAAAAAAAAAAAATGTAGCCTTTTTTTAAATTATTTTTTTTTTCATTTTAAATACTTTTTTTATAAAATGCCCAAAAATATCATTTTCATTATTAAAGGCCACATTAATCCTTCTTCTAGTGTCTGAACAGTTATAAAAGGTTATTTGGCATCCATATGTGATAATAGGAATTGTTAGGGCTCTAGCATTAGTCTTGTGGGAAATGGTGTATAGTTTTTAGACACTGACAGGCACCTTAGGGACCCGTTCACCTTTCCAATAAATAACGCTTCTGACCGGGGCCTATAACACAGAACAACAAGTAAACTAGTCAACAATTTCTTGTCCAACTATGTTTGTCCAACAAGGAAAGATTATTTCTGTAACACAACAAAAACCGTAACAATTGTCAATAGCAAAAATTTCCCTCGACTTGTTAAACCAGTTGAATAAGTCTTACACGATGAGTCGTAAACTTCCGCAAGGAAAAAAAAAATAAGCATTTTGTCTAAGATAAGAGAAAACAAACATAATTCTGTTCGGTGCTTTCTCTGATTTATTGACCAACAAAAGTGATAATTGGCGGGAGATAATTTTATTGTCAAAGAGTTTGAACATAGTTCCTAATGGAAAAGATTGGACCTACTTAAGTGATGTTTTTTGGGTGAAATTTTAAAAAATATGCCATGGTAAGTATAGACTGAAAGAATATATTTCTAAAAAGTAAGAAAAATATTTGTGAAAGCCAAAGTAGATAACGCCAAAAAACAGTTCTGCAGGGGGTAAAGACAGGAAACTTAACTCGTGTGATAATCTCGTGTTTGATTTTATTGGTCGAGATCCAGATCCAAACCAATGCAAAGCTATTCAAATTTTCTTCTTTATATTAGATAAATTTGACTTCGAACAAGTTTCCGATCCTCGGTTGAAAATTACCAACTATTCAACAATGTAATTCTTTCTTTTTTTAACTCTTGTTGTCTCCAGTTACAGAAATGGTGAATTTGAGAAATTTCCCACTTGTTGAAATATGTGAAAACAATTGTTATTATTCTCCGAGACTTTTTGTTACGTGTTACACAAATTTTAAACAGTTGTTGAATTTCACTTGTTCAACAAAAACTTTATGTATTGTGTTATAGGCCCCTGGTCATCCCACCTTAGTAATGAATTGAACAAGATTCCAAGATTTGTTGCTTTTTCGATATATTCGATTGGATTGCGCTCAAGAGAAACAGCTCGATCCAAATCTGAAATCCAGTTTATTTCCGTATACATATATAACTAAACACTTTGATTTTTTAGGATTCAATGGCAAATTATTTTTCACAGCCCAATCTACGATGTTTTGACTAACAACATCATCATCGTCGGCTCGACAACCGGGGTGCGGTCCTGGCCTCCTTCAACAAGTCTCTCCACCCATCCCGGTCTCGAGCCGCCGCCATCCAGTTGCGCACCCCAATGCTCCGGGCGTCCTGGTCTACGCCATCTCTCCAGCGCAAGCATGGTCTACCACGTTGTCGTCTACCATAGAATGTACCACAAAGAACTTTCCGAGCAGGTTCCTCTTCGCTCATGCGAGCTAGGTGCCCTGCCCACCGGAGTCTACCGAGCTTAATTTTTGTCACGATATCTGCTTCAAGGTAGATTGCGTACAATTCATGATTGTACCGTCTCCGGAATCGTCCTTCCTCACATATGGGGCCAACAATTCTCCTTAAGACTTTTCTCTCGAACGCGGCTAAGAGGTCGGAATGCCTTTTGCTAAGCACCCAAGTCTCGGATCCATATGTGAGTACTGGCAGGACCATGGTCCTGTACAGCAGCAGTTTTGAAGTTATGGTGAGATTTCTGGATTTGAAGAGCTTTAACAGACTATAGTAGGCTCTGTTGGATTTGAGAAGCCGCCCGCGTATTTCTTCTTCTATATTGTTATCGGCTGCTACTATTGACCCAAGGTATTTAAAGGATTGCACCACTTCAAATTCGTGCTCCGCTACCTTGATTGTTTGACCAACTGTTCCTCTCGCATTCGACGCCACCATGTACTTTGTTTTACCTTCACTAATGTGCACCCCCAGATTTTGTGCCGCCTGCTCGATCTGGATGAAGGAATCATGCTCAGTTCTTCCGATGATGTCGATGTCGTCTGCGTAAGCCAGTATCTGGCTGGACCTGTTGACGATGGTCCCTCTTGTTGCCGTGCCAGAGTCACGGATTGCTTTCTCCAACGCCAAATAGAAGAGGAGGTAGGCCAAAACTAACAACACCGTCTTCAATTAATCCAAGTTTGCTGCAAAAAATTAAGTTTCACTTCGTTTGTATACATATGGAATTTTGCTACACTATCGCATTAGGGTAAATCATTAATAAAAAGTAAAAAAAGAAGTGAGCCTAAAATGGATCCTTGAGGAACTCCACTCAATATATCAAGAAACTGTGATCTCGAATGCTAGCTCAAATGCACTGACTGCCTTCTTCCGCATACACTAAAAGCATTTACCAACAGGTTCAAAAACATTACAAAATCATTACTGACTGCAATTCTTATCTCGACTGATTTTTACAAATAAGATTGTTTATTTTCAAAAAAAAAAACAAGATAATCGAAAGTGAAGAAGTATTTCCATGACTTTCGAAAGGTAAGGTAAAATTGAAATGGGTCTGTATTCAGGCTCACACAGTCAGATACCAGGAGTTTTAAGTCTACCAACTACTTTAGCATTTTTCCATACTAGAAGAAAAACACTTTTATAACAGTTTGATGTTAATTAATTAAATTGATAAAATAATTTATTGGAACTATTATTTCACTATTAATGTATCAATTGAAAGCTAGTTCAAACAAATTCGGAAAATGTATTAGAAAACGATTGAATAACAAAATTCCACGATCGAGCAGTGTGATTTTGTAGCTTCATTGCGTTGCCATTGTTGAATTATTAATAATAAATAAAATTACTAAATGCTTACATTCGAGTGCAAATAAGTGGGAACACCGAGAAGGTGTCTTTCTGTTAACCATACACACTGTGTTATGAAGACATTTCCGACATTAATCAAATAAATATACATACACAGGATGAGTTTTTATTTATACCATCATAGACACATACGTGTATACACTGTACAAACATACAAATCACTACGTACCTAACGTTTTTCTACATACTAAATAAACTAGCTTCTGTTGGTTTTCAAAGCGCCTCTCGCCTCCTTGGTAGGAATTCCCTTTTCTCGCTTTCCCCTGATTCACAAGTACAAGTAGGTACATATTATCCTTGTCAAAGTGAAATGTATGTTAAGGGCTATAAGTGCTGTGCTTTTCTATCTCTTCATCACGCCAAATTGAATCGCATGCCTAAAATATATACCGTTGTATCTTTTTTTGTATTTTTGCTACACTGAATGTGTATCCTACAGTATCCTAGCTAGAGTGTAATTTCCTTTTGAAAATCTGCAGAAACTGTGTCATTTCCAGGTGACCAAAAAGGTGTGACAGTATTTTTTTTTTTTTTTTGTAAAATTGTTATCTTTTTTTTACTTTCCTCTGTATACTAAACAATGTTTTTGATTCAGATACAAGTGTAATTTTTAACCTAGTTACTATGGGCATGTATCATAGAAAATGTATGTTGGCATAGATACGCGCAAGGCACCCCACTCGTGGTGTGTATATGCATGCAAATGCAATATACCCTTAGCTGCTGCTGCTGCTGCAAAACAGAGACAACAACTAGGTCACTGTGCAAATTAATTAAACACAGATGAGGCTGGCAGCTAAAGTATAGTAGTAGTATATTACAGAAATGTTCAGATTTGCACCTACATACTACAGTCTGGGTCAGTCAATTGAGGACATTTTTTTTTTATAACCATATCCCTTACACAATGTTTATGCAAGTTGGAATTTTCAACCGGGAACAATGCAGATGGAAAAAATATGCATGACTGGGTCGCACGAACTTGCTCTTATGTGCGATCACATTGTGGTTCTGTAGTCTGAAAAAAGTTAGCTATGGGAGTCTATATTTGGTGAACACATGCAATATGCAATATGAAATTGATTAAAATACTTTGAATCTGTTTAATCCCAACGCGATATACACCATCTGATTTCTTATATAAATTTTAATTTATGAGAAAAAAAATTTTGAAAAAAAAAATTTCGTTAACATTTTTGAGAAAAAAAATTGGTACGCCAATTTTAAGTTGATTTAAAAATTGAACTTAACAAAAAAATATTCTACCCTTTTTCGAAATACCTAATTTTCAAAAAATAATTTTGAATTTTTTTTCCAAAAATCCAAAAATCATTGTTTATACAATTTTGATTAGCACTTTTATTTAAGTTTGTTACAAGCTTCTTTATAAAAAGTCTAGTTTTATTCGGTTGATCAGATATTGAGATACTCCAAAATCAAAGAAACCGTTCCATGAGAGCTACTGTTAATAAGCGTAACATATAAAATTTAAAAATTTTAAATGGTAGATCGTACTAATTTCAAGACAATCAATTTTTTATTAAAATCGTAGGAGTCGTTTTTGACAAAAAAAAATATTTTTCTTAACGGTTTTTAAACATTTGTATGGGAGGCACCGTTATTTTTAGGTATTAGAATAATTTTTGTCAAAAATCTTCTAGATAAAGTTAAAAAAAACTGCTATTTACTAAATTGAATAAAAATTGACAAGGTCGTTTTTGAAATATTGAAAATTTCAAACGTTTTTTAAAAATCCAAAAAATATCTTTTTGAAAATTTTGGTACACAATATTATTAAGAATGTGTTAATAATTCTTCATAATAAAATTGATCAGAATCAGTTAACAGGGTTTTGAGAAAAGCGAAAATAAAAAAAAAATGGTTCCTTGGGAGGTAGTATTAATAACCATTTTTCGGAACCATTTTTTTATTAAACTACAACTTATAACTATTTAAATTTATTGAGTTCTTAAAAAAAAAATCTGTAGGGCCGATTTTGAGAAAAATAAGTTTTTCCTTTTTGGCCAGGAAATTTTGTATGATAGCTACTGTTAGTTTTGGTCCTAAAAAAAAGAGAAAAAAATGGGTGGGGGTAGTGTCCAAAAAAACGCTAGGTATCAATCTTAAAGAAAATCAACCCATCCGTTTAGGCTGTAGTCGAACAGACAGACAGACGGACGGACGTTTTTGCGAGACCCACTTTTTTCGTCTTCGCTATCATCGTAATGCCAAGTTTGATCAAAATCTCGAGTTCGATTTTTTGTACGAATTCCTAACTTGCCATATAGTACCTATATTCGCAAGTAAAAATGCACTTAAAATATTCTAGTATTATTATTATTTGTTTTAGGTTATTAAGGGTTTTCAATTTATTTGAAGTTTTTCATTTATTCAATGTTTCAAATTTTTCATTCTTGTTTCAAATATTTCTTATATAGTTTAATATTAAACTATTAAATTTAGTTACCTTATTGACAAAATAAATTAAAACAAAATGTACAACTGTGTCTGAAATACTTCTTCTTATAACGGGTAATTTTTTAAGAGGTTTAGAACTTTTTTTTAAAAAAAAAACACAAAAAATTCGAAAAAATGAATGAAATATTTATTTGAATCGATAGTTTGTACCTTGCAATTTAATGTTTAAAGATAATTTCATGCAAATGTTGACCGCGGCTGCGTCTCAGGTAGCCCATCCGCTGAGTCCAATTTTGGCATACTCTTTCACACATATCGGCCGGTATCTCACGAATGAATGCATGGATGTTGGCTTCCAGTGCGTCAATCGAAGCGGGCTTGTCCCAATAGACATTAGCCTTGACATACCCCCACAAAAAACAATCTAATGGTGTCAAATCGCACGATCTAGGCGGCCAATTGACCGGCCCGAAACGTGAAATTAACTGTTCACCAAACTCGCCTCGCAATTGCGCCATTGTTTCGCGTGCTATGTGGCATGTGGCACCGTCTTGTTGAAACCACATATCATGCAAGTCAAGAACTTCCATTTCGGGCAAAAAAAAAGTTTGTTATCATCGCTCGGTAGCGTTCACCATTGACAGTAACGCTGCGATTCGCATCATCTTTGAAGAAATATGGCCCAATAATGCCGCCGGCCCATAAACCGCATCAAAAAGTGGCTTTTTCGGGATGCATTGGTAGCTGTTGCAATGCTTCTGGCTGATCTTCACTCCAAATGCGGCAATTTTGCTTATTTACGTACCCATTCAACCAAAAATGAGCCTCATCGCTGAACTCAAGCAGCGCGCGATGAACATTTCGAACCGAGCACGAATTTTGATAGTAAAATTCAATAATTTGCAAGCGTTGTTCATTTGTAAGACGATCCATGGTTAAATTGCAAACCAAACTGAAGCTGTTTGACAGTGACACAAGGTACTAAACACACGTCAGCTGTCAAAACCAGTGTTGCCGAAACCAAACCAGCTTAAAAATCACCCATTAGTTATTATTATTAATTTTTTATTCAAAAAACTTTACAAGGTTAATGTTTAAAAAGGAAAACAATTCGGACATGGTATGTTGCGTTAGTAACAGATTTTATTATTTATGGTTCTGTATATTAAATGAAAGTTAAATATAGAAATATATAAAACAATTTTCTCTTTGAAACAAACTAAAATATTTTGTACACTATTTCGATAGGTAAGATTTTGGTCACAAAACTTGTCTCGAGCGATTAAAGTAAGGCCTTTGATAAAATTTCCCACAAACTAATACTTTTTAAACTATCCACCCTCGGATTTGATCCTATATCCTTGAAATGGATTTCATTTGAGGTCAGTCCTCTCCAGCACCTTCTTAGTCGAAGATGTTTAGTTTTTCAAGACTATTTCTGTGACACATGATTTTACCCTAAGACCTCAACCGTTTATTCTCAGTCATGCCAAACAATCATTGTTTCACGTAGACGCATCAAATCTTCTCCTCGTCCCTATCTCTTAGATACTAAACCCATTTCCACCGTGGATTTAATTTGTGAGCTTGGCATTTTATGTGACCGAGAGCTCAACTCCCTAACACAGATCGACACCATAATTCTCAGTGCCAATTCAGCACTTGGGTTTCTGAAACATTGGGTCAAAGAATTTTCCGATCCCTACGTGACGCAATCCCTCTGAAAACGCCATAGTGGTTCCCTTATCAACATATGCACATCTGAAGAATAAAGGACATTAAAAGTCGTTTCCTACGATTTGACCTTCGTGATCTGTCCTGGAATGATCTTTGGATCCTACCTCCCTATATCAAGACCGTCTTCAACTAATTAACTTAATTTCGTTATAAGAACGAAGAGAAATAACTGACAACCACTTCATTCATTGTCTTCCTTCAGATTCCATTGACTGCACAACTCTTTACAACTCCTTCTTTTTTAACTTAACACAAACTCCCTTTATTTAAGATATCCTCGTATCTTCTATCTGCCCTGTTACTCGTATGCTGGAGGAAAATTAATGAGACTGATTCAACTTTAACCTCAGTTCACCCTGCCTAAAACTCCGTCTTCTCAATCACCCTTCTTCTTCATCCCAATCATATTTTTAGTTAGAATAAGTTTCTTAGTTTGTAAGGAATATTTAATTAACTTGTATTAAGCCGGATAAATGGCAGTATTTGCCCCCACCAAAATTAGAGATTTAGTGGCTAAAATGTCTGTTTAAAACAGATCCGATGATCACCGTGTTAGTTACTAGGGGTCAAAGGTTATGATAATTTTTTTTTGCAAATACTATTTCGAAGAGGGTTTATTTTAGAGAAGAATGTTGATTTCCAAACCTTGTAGCCGAGGCAAATTCCCACAGAAATGATCGTGAGTATTTCGTTCGTATAATATTTACAGTTTCTGGGTACGTTTCTTGTGTCGATTAGCTGTTTATTTTGACAAACTGACTAATAATTTAACTTTGGCAAGTTTACTTGATCAATAAACTCAGCTCATTTATTAGATTCCGTGATTGGAGTAATCCTCTTTCACAAGAAAATGTTAAACATCGTCAAAAGTACTAAAAAATGGATTTACAATATCAGTCGAGCTATTGAAAATATATACGCGAACGCCCCTTGAATGACGCTTTTTTTCTCAAAAAACAATAAGTGCCTATTTTCATTATGTAAATTTTTGTCCGAAAACCTGAAAGCAGTTTTCTTACAATCACTTCGTTCATTGCAGACACGGAGATTTATCAGAATCGTTGAAGCCATTTTCGAGAAAATTAAAACAAAAAACATTTTTGTATGGCAGCTACTGCTTCTGGATGAGCTAAAATAAAAACTAAAATTTCCCTTCTAAAGAATTACATAAAATTGCTCTCTTGGTCTATACCCATTTTGGCTCCAGCTCAAATTACAGTGGACGTACAGACCCGCGACGGCGACGGACCATATGACAAAACCCACTTTTTCAGACTATTCGATCATCACACGCAAAAAAATTGTTGAACATTCTAATTCTACTGCTAAATAGACCAGATAACCACTGTTTTCACCTTAAGAGCGACATGGTTGTGGATTCCACAACCAAATTGTGAAAATAACAGCATCTGTTATAAATCTTAATGTCAGACTGTAAATTTTACAGGATTCCAGAAACGAATTCTGAAAATAACAGCTCCCGTTGTAAAATTTACAATCAAACTGTAAATTTTACATTTAACATTTCTTTTAAATTGAAAACAGTGGTTGTTTGGTCGATTTTACAGTTGAATGTACAACAATTGTTTTTGTTTGTGATGTTCGAAAAGGTGCATAGTGTTAGTTTTGATTACTAACTGGACATTTTTTTTCTTACATGAAACCTGCCCTATGAAGCAAGTAAAAATGTAGGTAATTTCCAAATTCTATTGACTGAAATATTTTTATTTAGAAAAAAATCTGTAACATCCAAAAAATTTGGAATATTTTTATCTGCGTAATTTGTTATATTTGTGCCATTTTACATCTTGTTTTTAGTTTTTAGTCTTTTAATTTCAATATAGACTAATAGCATAAAGGGCTTTTAAAAAGAATGTGACATCAATCAATTGACTTCGAGTGTAAATACCAACATATCGTCGATGCATTATATGAAACCATTTTAGTACTTGATTTTTAGTGTCATGGAAAAACGGATGAAAGAAAATTCACAAATATGTGAACGCAAAAAAAAATAAAATAAAAAAAACAAACAGCAGGTGCAAATATTTCATAATAATACACCCTCATGGACTTTTAGTGCTCACAAAGTACTAATGTTTGTACATTTGGGCATTCATGGTTTTAGCAATCGAATTTAAATATAAACGGCTTCAGTTTCGCGAATTAACTGGGCTGCGATATTTTTCAGTCATGAAGATTTTTTTTTTTTTCGATAAAGGAAATCCACGTTGTCGTTTGGAAATTCGCGTATTTATGAGAAAAGGCATTTTTGTTCGTATGTAAATTGGCAGGTTTGGGCTGGGATTGGGCTCAATATTTCATAGGGCCCAAGGTAATTGAACGAAATTTTGTGTACGAACTGATGGCTCATATTTTCGATAACTTATTGACAAAAAAAACAACTTTACTGTTTCACGTGGTAAAATATTAATTGTGATATCATCAAGTATTTGAGGCTGGATTTATAGATAATTTTCGGAGGTTGTATCTATGCGTCAGGCTTCTTTGAGTTGGTGCTTAGTCTAGTGTTCTAATTGAACAAAATTAAAATGTTCATTGATTGTATTTGAACCTGGACAAATTAAATATAAAAATAAATTTGGATGCATTAACAGCTTGTATAGAACAAAGGCCTAGTGACTTACAACGCTCAACCATTCCAGTTTGCTTGTTTTTATATTTGGCAGGATTGGAGAAGATGAATAAAATATACCTATTTATTTCCAAAACACTTCATTCTCATCTATAAGCTAAGGACATTTAAACACCCATTTTTCTATCTTGCAGGAGGCAGATGTTTTAGTGACATGGGCCCAACTTGACAGAAAAACGCCCCTGTCCTATATGAGTTTCGAGATTTCTGGCTCCCTACCGTATCTATAAAGGGTGATTCGCATACGATGTGACAAAAAGCTAGAGCGTGTAGGTTGGGTTGAGACAAGAAAAAAATAGTATAGTAGAAGGGTCTATTCCCCCCCGTTTAGCCAGGAGAGGCAAATTTCTAAAAAATTGACTTAAAACAGAAAAAAATTAATCAGAACAATACTTGCACATACAATGCCATGATAAACCTTTTTGTAAGGCCAGAAATCCCTTCTTTTATTGTGTTTAAATAGAGTTATTTTAAAGAACACTTTTTGAAAAATTAATTTTCAAACTTCAAATTTCAAACTAATTTTTTTTCAAAATTTTAAGTAATTAAGTACTTATTTTGTTTTCAAAATTCAAGGCATTCATTAGTTTTTAGTTAAACACAAAATACCGGATGCTTAAATATCTTGTACTTTTTGAGAAAATTGAAAATAACTAAATCTACTTTACTAGCTATGTAGTGGCAAAAGGATCTTTAGACCAACTTAAGCAACGGATTGGAGTCAAATTAAGGGAATTTTATTTCTGTTATTTTAAATTTTCTAAGGAACTAGAAGAGATTTGAGCATCCGGTTTTTAATATTTGACTAAAAATTAATAATTAATAGATTGAATTGAATATTAGAATCAAAAATACAACTTAATAACGTAAAATTCTGAACAAAAATAGTTTGAACCAAATTTTTTCAATTTTTTTTTTCGAAATTTTTCTCTACAAAATCTTGATTTAAAACACAATAAAAGAAGAGATTTTTGGCTTTACAAAAAGGTGTATCATGGCATTATATGTGTAACTATTGTTTTTTTAATATTTTTTTTTTCTGTTTTAAGTAAATTTTTTTTGTAGAAAATTGCCCCACCATGATAAACTGGGGCGAATACCCCCCCCCCCCCCCTCTTTTACGATTTTTTTTCTTGTCTCAACCCAACCTACACGCTCTAGCTTTTTGTTACACCGTATGCGAATCACCCTGTATAGTTTGGTTTTTATTTTTATTCTACTATTAAGTGGCTTCAATGTGCGGATGATGTTTTTCGCTGCCATACCAACTGATATAGCACATCAACAACATATCATGGTCAGGAAGTGATTGATAATTGAAAAATTGAACGTAATTGAGCATGGAACTTTGTTATCTAAACAAACTTAACAGAATCCATACTTTTTAAATTTTCTTTGATTAAAAAAAGTTTCTTTTTTACTTGCAAAATATTTGGCGGTTTATTTTATTTTTTTGTTTATTTGTGCTGTGTCATGGTTTTGGTTAATGAGCTATGATCATATTCTAAATAGGCTATCATACGGAATTTATCGAGAGTTTGACACTGGAAGTCATGGATGACTTGGTTTTAGGTTAATTATTTGTCGTTTAAATTAACTAATATGCGTAAAGTTGACTGATAAACATGAATCAGTGTTTTGTATATAGGGGAGCTTTCCATATTGACCAATAAATCACCTTGACTGTCAAAAATTTTCAGCACCACTTAAAAGTAAATATAAATTCATCACTTGAGATGAGTACAAACTTACTTACTTCCATATAAAATTCTATATAAAAATGGCAATTCACAAAAAAAAAAACATATTCACCCTCTTGACACAAAAAACCTAGAAGCTTCTTTAAGTGTCATACATCTTGCATTATTCGTTACCAATCCGCACTTTGACAGTTTTTCTAACAAAAAAACAAAAGAAACAATCCCAGCAGGGCAAAAAAAAAACACTATAATATGCACCCAAAGAAAAACAACCCAAAGCCTAGTAAACCCTCATTAAATAATGCTATAGAATTTCACATTTTAGGCTATAGTCTATAGTAGATGACAAGAGCAACAACAAAAAATCGATAAACCAACAAGAACATCAAAATGAAGTTCAAGTTTCTGGCTCTATTTCAAAGAGCGCATAAAAATACTAAAAGCTTACATAGCCCGCGCAGTCAACAGAGATTTCTGAAATAAAATAAAGAATCCCCAAAGCTATTTCTTGACTCATTTTTTATTTCATAAAAACAAACAAGTACCTATCGAGGAAAGGCGCCCGCAGGATTTTTCCCGAGGGGGGAACAAACAAAATATTTTGAAAACATTTTTTTAATTTTTTTTACGGTATTCACCGTTTTTATTTTATCGCAATAATAAATACATACTAAATAAATATAATATTCTCATTACAAAAAAAAAAAAAATATAATTTTCTTGGATATAGTTCACATTGGATTTTTGGCAAAAAATTCATGTAAGTTGAACTGAATTTAATAAAAATTGCGTATTGACAAGGCCCTCACAAGTCAACTACTGAGTTCAAGTGAGATCACCTGGACGAAACGCCAATTTTTATGGATTAAAGGCCGTTAAAAGCTATTTTGAATCAATAATTCAACAAGTCCAATTAAATAGTGCTAAGTCTTCTAGGGTCCGCCATCTAACGTTTTTTTTTCAACTAGTGCTTATTTCGTGAATGGTAACACTTGGCTCATGTCTGATTTGACAGATAATTAGTTTTATCCTTCCGCTGAACGAATATGGTTGTGTATACGCTTCGCTAAGTGGGCCTGCGATAGACTTAGAGAAGATGTCGATTTTGCCAAAAAAATCATCTTTTCAGATGAAGCTCATTTTGATCTTGGCGGGTAGTAAACAAGCAAAATTGTCGCATTTGGGGCACAGAAAACCCGCACGCATACATTGAAAGAAGAGGATATTGGCAACATTTGGTTTCAACAGGACGGCGCTACGTGCCACACAGCCGAAGCTACACTCGATGTTTTGCTCCATTTTCAAAAAAAAAAGCTGATATATTTCAGTGGTATATAGAATTTGTATTATAAATAAAACCTTCATATAATTTTATTATAAAAATCCATATCTCCTTTTACTAGATTTTTATGATGTTCATCATACACAACGCATCAAGCCTTTCATCGCTTATTTTTGACCTTAGCAAAGTTTTTAACCTTTCTTTATGTAATTTCACTCTAAAATGAAGATAAATGCAAACCAGAGCGGCCTTGAAACCGATTTGTCATCGACCACTAGCTGTATTAAGGGCCGACCAGCCAAATTAGAATCGCAAGCTTAGGTTGGCCGAAATACCTACGTAAACATTACATTTTCTACATCATCATTAACTCGCGTAGTTAATTGAATTAACAACACGCCTAATTTACTACAATTTATTGTAAAGTCCTCTACATATACGCAGTAAATACAGAAAACAAGATTCAAAAATTAAAAAGAAAAATTGAACGAGTAAAATTGTTAACATTTTATTGCAGGATATCTGTTATGGATGGACTGCACATATATCACAGAGTGCAGCAATTCATTCGTTGTCCATTTTAACTGCGGTTTACTGAAAACCCGAAATCTAACTTCCTCACCATATACGTATTACTTTTGTTTTCACTTATCTTCGCCATCGATGCAATTAAATCTAAAACGAATAACTGAACAATTGATTTCAAACTTCAAAGTGACAGCTGTCATGTCACGCTGACAGATTATTTGACACTTGAAAGTACAATTTGTTTCATTAACTACACATGAAACTACGTAGCAGACGTCACAAATGTAGTTATTTTTTTTTAAAGTACCACTGCCCCTTCTTAACCCCCCCCCCCCTTTGGACGCCTATGGTTAGGCTGCAATTTTTGTGTTTTGTTTTTTTTCAAATAAGAGATTCAATTAATGAAAGTATTTAACTCTGCGCCTCCACTAGCAATTTTTATTTCTATCTTTATTTCAGCAATTATTGCAGACATTTTTAATGCTGTGTTCAGTGGGCAAATTATAGAATGATCTTTTTGCCGAACAAACAGTTAAAATGCCTGGAACTCCAATTCAGACTCCTAGACCTACATGTTAAGGTGAAAATTGGCCGACTGTCATTTGAACTGACATAAGACGTCAAATTATTTCTTCATTTATTGCCACAGAGATGGTATGAGAAAAAAACTGTAATTGATTTATGGAATAATTTCTTTCATGAAATTTGTGGTCTGCATTGGAATTTTCCATTGCATACCCGATTTTTAGAACTGAACTATTGCGTGTGGAGGCGCAGGGTAAGGGTCATCCACCATCACGCTAGTGATGGGCAGACCTGAGAGGTCCACAAATGTGGCATTGTGAACTTTTTGCTTTATTCGCAGATCGCAGGTATTTCTCTTATCATTCATTGATATAAAATCTATTCTGTCCCGAATGAATACAATAATTCTCTTGGTACAGTAGTCAAACTAGATTTTGACGTCACCAAAAATTGTAAGAAGCTAGAGTTTGCAGTTCTTTAAAGTAAGGCCCAAGAAACTTGATGGCGTCTCCACCAGTTTACATCGTTTTATATTATTAAATCGATTTTAAATCGTAGAGTTTCAAAAAATTAGATTTTTTTTCTTGTTTTGACTAGTGATCGACTGTATTCTTCATTGCAATTTGATTTGAGAAATTATTATGTATAGGCACCTATAGATTTCAATGTAAATATTCTCATTCAAAAAAAAAAATGAATATACATAAATTAGTGACGCTACAGCTATTAGTGGAGAACCAGAATTTAGTGACTTAAATTCGCATCCATTATTGTGTGCGTGTTATTAATCGATTTCTTTTCATTTCTCAATAAAGGACATTTTATTTTATTTCGATAATTTCTATTTCAATGTCAATGTTAATTAAAAATAACCAAGTTAGATAAAAATTACCATGACAAAAACAATTATTTCTGACCAATCAACATAATTGCCCTAAATTTTCCGTGAAAATAATAATAGCCGTGTTTTGGTGAAAATTATAGCTATAGCGTACAAATGAAATCTGAATAAAACGCTAATAGTCACTTTTATATTTACATATTTTTCTTTTGCTTTTTCAAAGTTGGTTATGGTGACAAATTTAATGACATTCGATGTCAAAATAAATTTCTTATCGGTTACAATATATATTTTAACAAAAATTCATAAACCTAATAATAAAGTATTAAATTATTGGTTTTATTAAATACAACTTCTAGACTCATCAATTGAATAGTTTTTGAAAATTTCTATTCACATTAAACCAATATTCTTTTTATTTTTTAAAATGTGTTTGAGCGCGTTCAAAGGTTAATTTTTGAATGTGGTTTACACGGGGCATAGTTAATGTCCGGTGAACATCAATTTCATATGTGAGAACGCTTTTGGTTTAAATCGAATTCAGAAGGATTTTTTCTTCTTTTCAGATCAAAGACAGTTGTTCCTACACTAATCGTGTCTAATGTAGACTTTCAAGAAAAAATAAACTGTCAAATTTCCCATTTTATTTTCTGCTCCTAGAAAATGCATTTTCAGAGAAATAGGTTATTGACATTTGGAACAAAATAAATTGGTAAGATTTTATTTTTGGAAAATTTCGATTTTAAAGCTGTCTGGTGGACTTTTGTAATGAAATATTCGCAAATGTCAAAATAAATTTTTTTTTCTCTATAAAGCAATGTCAAGTTTCATATAAGATTGAATTTTATTCGGAAATGAAATGCCTTAACATAATACGCATGTTTGAGAAAAAAAGTATAAACAGCCGACTTTTTCTTACCCGGTATACATTCAAGAACACATCCCATTGTCAAGTGAAAAAATCTATGGCTACCAACCTTTCGCAAACAAATATTATTCTGCAACCGAATTAAGGGCCACCTAAACATATCAAAATTTCAACAATCTAAATCCCACTCTAACGTTCATTCTGATTACTGACCTAAATTATATTCATTCTTCGATTTGTTGTTGCTTGCGGGTAAAAATTTGCTGGTCTGGGTATTCACTTTTTATAAAAACACGCCTATTAATTAAAAAAATTAGAACGTCTCTTCAATAAAATCACACTTTCCATGCCTATGTATTTATTTCTCGTCTATTTATCATAGGTTGTTTAATAAAGGGTGTTTTTTTAGAGGTATAGAACTTTGAAATGGAATAAAACAAAGATGGTTTTTTTTTTAAATTGACATGAAATTTACTTTATTCGAAAGATAATTTTCTGGCATTATAATTTAAATATATGCTTTCTGGCATTTGGCCTCCACGGCTGGTTCGGACATAGTCTAATCTAGAGGTCCAATTTTCAATAACTTTTCCCAACATTTGTGGCCGTATATCGACAATAACGTGGCGAATGTTGTCCTCCAAGTGGTAAATCGTTTCGGGCTTATCGGCTTAGACTAGCAACTTCACATTTCCCCACAGAAAATAATCAAGCGCCGCAAAATCGCACGATCTTGGAGGCCAATTTAACGTTAGCTCCGTAACGTGAAACTATGCGGTTACCAAACCTTTCCTTCAATAAATCAATTGTGCCACGAGCTGTGTGACAAGTTGCGCCGTCTTGTTGAATCCACAGCTCCTGCACATCATGGTTGTTCAATTAATGAATGAAAAAGTCAGTAATCATGGCTCTAAAGCGGTCACCATTGACTGTAACGTTCTGGCCAGCATCGTTTTTAAAGAAGTACGGATCAATTATTCCACCAAACCATAAAGCACACCAAACTGTCAGTTTTTGTGGATGAAACGGGGTCTCAACATGCACTTTAGAATTATCATTACTTCAAATACGGCAGTTTTGTTTATTGTCGTATCCATTCAACCAAAAGTGAGCTTCATCGCTTATGAAAATTGGGATCAACGGCAATCTTGTTTTGGGCCCATTTGGGCACAATTTGGAAGCGTTGTTCAGGCGTCAGTCTATTCATGTTAAAATGCCAAACCAAACTTAAAATAAATCACTTGACAGCTGACAAAATGGCCGCCAGTTAAAATAGTGTTGCCAACTTAAAGTTTTCGTTGGAAAGACGCATATTGACCCTTATAATTTATAAATAAATTGGAGTTTAGACGTATTCAAATTATTAAGATCATTTAAATTTGTGGAACTATGCATATATTTACCTGCACATATTTTAAAAGCTAAAAAACGTTGTTTTTTATTTCAAAACAAAACATTGCAATATAAAAAACCATCTTATTTTATTTTACTCATACACATCTCTGAGGATATCTTTTCCGGCTATGAGTGTTTTTCTAGACGAGGACAACTTTTCTATATCAAATATTAAATCTCTTCAGATGCACATGCTTTTATGAAAATGTGCCTCAATCTTCAAACAGCGCCAAAAGAGAAAAACTCATTATTTGTTATCGTGTTTTAGTATTAGAATACTTTCCTCATATTTGTGTAGGTGTATATTTATGTATGAATATGAATGTCCTTGAACCTCTAGGGCCAGTGTGGTAAGATTCTTTCTTAGGCATTTATTTTATGTTTCGGTTTAAGTGGGCTAGATTTAAACTTTAATGTTTTTTAATTTAGCTTAGGTACATGCTTAAAATGATTAAGATAAAATGATCGGGCCTACTTTAGAGCAATTAGTATTCAAGGCATGTTTGAAGTATTTCACCATGCCAATATATACATACGACATACCGGTATCTCTGATCCCTTTTTCAATGGAAAATGATGGAGCTATCTACTAAATATATAAATATTGAATAGATGCATGTGTTTGACGACAAACAGGGTGGCTGTGGTCGATGATTCTATAGGTACAAGGTACACCGTATATGAGGTCCTGTGTGTCGTTCTATAGATGGAATTTCTGTCACGTAATTGTAGACCTAATTTTATGGAAAACTATGATTTAAAAGCATTCTACGGACGAGCTGTTTAAACATTATTTTCAAGCTACTTTAAATACATGTTCTGAGGAGGCCTCTTTCTATAAAATATAACATATAACGTATACCTTCGAAGAGGGGTAGGATTTATTTAAAGTTATGACCTAAGTGCTGCTTTTGCCGTTCATTAATTTTTCAGATTAAAACAAAACTCTTACCACCACCTATCCATATACCTTCCTTAGTAAAATATTTATTTAGTACGTAGCTGGCAGCATGTGTTTATTATTCTACCAAAATTATTAAATTGGTTGCTTGAAGTGGAGGGGGTAATGGAAATTAGTGACATTCATATACCTCTGTATGTATATTTTCTAGAGTGGACGAGTTCTATACCTGTACACCTTGATGGTGGGGTAAATGTATTTTTAGCCAGGAAAAGGTAAACTCAATAAACACTCATTTGACGGATGGAATTTAATGTACCATGAATCTCAGTCAAATTATAATTTATATGGTCCCGTAGAACTATACGTTAAGAAATACCATTACGGCCATGTAGACTCCTGCATTCCCGTTTGACCTTTTGTGTTGTTTATTCTGGCGAACCACCTATATGTATATATGATTTCCGCATGAAATAAGCTTAAACATTTTTATAATAAATATATATATCAATAAATGCATTAATAATACGAAGAAGAAGAAAAACGAATACAATACATGAAAGTCAAGATGGTTTGAGAATCGCATTTGGTATGAAACAATTATTAAGCGCGAAATTGGTTACAAAATCAATGGAGCCAAGCCGAAATTGGTGCGAGAACATAACATCAGCAGCTTTTCGATGGTTTTCTAGAGATGTCGTTCATACATCACCACTCTACAGATAGGAACTTCACAACAAGTGTAGAAACAACATCGTTGGTAGTAACTAAAAGGAATAGTGGACCCAGTGGGCGACCTTGAGGTACATCTGAGTCCACGTTTATTGAATCAGAAATAATTCCTCTAAAAATAAATAAATAAATATGTCCTTCTATTCAACTACACGATATCTGGTCTATTGAACTAAAGCTGAAAAGAAACCGAGAGATGAAATCTCGAATAAGACTAGATTCCTAACACTTCTCCCCAAAAGGCTTACAAAATGAATTAAAAAATATAAGATTCACTCACCGAAAGAAATATTGGGTAACTTTGAACGATTGATCTTTTGGTAGTAGCCAGTGGCGTAATGGTAAGTGCGTAGGACTGTCATGCCGGAAATCTGGTCTCGTCTACCTTCCAAAAAAAATACTCTCATTTGCGAGGAAGGGGATAATCCTCCAAGAGTATCGGTTGTGGTGAAAAAATGAAAATGTAAATATGTTCCTTTTACATTAGCCTTTTGAATTTGGCAGAAAATTGTAGGTCCTCTCCATTCCTGCAAACAAAAACCACGCACACAGGATTGGTTGAGAGTTGTAAATCACTAGGCCTTGGGTCTCCACAAACTGTGACAAAATATATTTATTTAAAATTCAAATCATTATTTTTGACATCACCAAAGGAAGCATTGTGATGATGGTTTCCAACTTCTAGCTATTTTAGTTTTTTTTTCAATGTCTCATTTCATCTGTTACCCTAAGAAAACTCAGCAGCAAAACATACCTCCTGGGCCTGGTACACCCACACCAGCTATCTTGTTTACGTAATTCAAGCAACGAAACATTTAAAAAGTACTTAGTGTCTAATGAATTGAATGGCATAAGAACTAACAGTGTTATCTTCCTCTGTCTGATGAGGAAGTTTGATTTTATGTGGAAGTCTCCACGATCCAAGCATCTTTTTGAAATTTGTTAATATAGATAGTAAAAATTCATCTACTATGAATTACTTAGGTGAAACAAGTAACTACTCTATTGGCTATTTGGAAAATGTTTATTAAGTTTTCGTTTTTTTTTTAATGATGACTTCACCCCTGATGGTGTAGTCAATCCTACTCATTTGAATAGCTTTTCTCATAGCTCAGTGAATGATATTTTTATCACAATTCAGACAATGTGAAAGAATACTATCTAGAGGATTTAGAAAATGATACTATTTGACTCCAGCAGGTGCAATAGAAATTTTATTCCAGACATCAGTACCTACTGGTCCCTCCCCTTAATCTTTAAAAAACCTTGCAAGAAATCTAAGCCTACTTCAGTTAAAGTGTGTTTTTATTATTAAGTGAGACAAAACACGCTCAGGGTCTTTTTCACAATGGCTTAGTAAATTTCTGATTAGTTACATAGGAGGATAAATTCACAATTGTCTTCTGATCTACTTGCATTGGTAATAAGTCCACAAATTGATTTTTTCTGTATTGTGGACTTATAACTCTGTGCAAATATATATGTCCCGGAAAACTAATCAGAACTTTACCTAGACATTGTTAGACAGGCACTAAGTGGACTTAGTTCCTGGGTATTAATTTCACTGCATCGTTTAATAAAATAATTTAGTTTTTTTTGAATTTTTATTTAACCACCTTTACTTCTTGGTTAACTGTCGGAAAGCTATTAAATCTTGACATGTCGTATTTGTGAAAACTGAAAATGGAATGCAGTAATTTTATTAAGGGCCAGATTCATACGGATACGGATATTACTTCCAGAAATTTGGACCGACGCGATGAATATCTTATTTTTAAAAATAAAATTAAATGTGGGTTGGCCAAACTACATACCTCCTCCCCCGGCTCCTGATTGAAATCCTGTTTGAAGTTTGAACATCAAAAATCATGGTAAATTAACTTAACTTTCATAATGCGAAGTTGGACATTTTTTGAGAAAATAATTTCTAGAAATAGTAAAAAATATCATATCTAATTGAAAAAGTCTATTTGCTGTTAAGCACATGACGGAGCACAGTGTCAATAAACATAATAGTGTCATTGTTTGTTTTTGGTCTCCAAGTTTCGTGTAGATTTATGATATAAGAAAAAGAAAAATCTTTTAGATTAGGAAAAAAAAGAATATAAATTTACTACAAACTATTATCACGACCTAAAATTTGGTATCTTTTGACGTGTTTCAAAATCAATGTTCCATACCCAAGAAACAATTTTAGCTGTTTAAATGCTTTAACAGCGCTTCCAGAGCTAATCTTAAAGCTCGTTTATTTAAGAAAGAGCTCTAGATGCACCCTTAGAGCAATTGTAGGGCTTGCTCACAGCTAAATCATTGAGTTTGAGAGCACATTTTAGCTCGTAATCAGCTTGTTGTCAGTGACTATGGTGGCTTTGAAGCTCTTAAGTATGTTCATATGAAATCCTAAAAGGAGCACTTTTGACAGCTTTTTGTTTGTATTAGTTTGTGAAATTCAAATGATAAATAAATATAATAGTTATATGTTTGTAATGGTAGGAAGCGTAAACTTCATTTATTGTGAAGTCAACAAGCTAGTTAATATTTATTCCTATTGGGAAAATAATGTATCAAATTAATATTTTTCGTTTTAATGCCAGTGAATTTTGAATGCGCACTTAGTTTTTTCATAAATGTTTTGGAGGTACTTCGCAAAATTATAACGCGCCTTCCAAATTTTATATATTACGCTGTGAAATATGAAAAAAAAATAAGTTGAAAAATGTAAAAATTTGTTTAATAAATATTTCGAAGCACGAAATAAAATATTTTTTTACATTGCAACAGATATTCTGTTTAATATTGAAAGCGAAGATTTTAAATGTATTAAAATGAAAGAAAACAAATAAATCAAATAATTTTCATTTATGTCGCCATGATTTTTAATATGGACGGAATTTCTCTTCAATGGAGCTGCAATATCGCTTTGAGTGTTTTGTTCTGTTATTGTAGAGCTATTTGCAGCAATGAAACAATTTTTCGTTCAGGGCTTTGTAGAAAATAGGGTGTTTTGGAAATTGAAAATTAGAGAATGTTATGTAAATCTAAATTATAGAAAATTTAAATTATAGAAATAACTTTTAGTTCAAAGAGTACTTGCCATTGAAGTGTGTATGGTTTTGTAAGCGCCTTAATTAATTTATTTATTTATAATTTAATTTTTTTAGGAAACAGCATAGTTAATTTATTTTAATAAAAAAAATTGTGATTTCCATGTCTTATTCGAATCTTAAGTTAACAAAGATAAGGGAATTAATTAATTTTCAACTATTGTAAGTTTTCCAGTTGAAATAATTTTTGTTTGTATTTTAGTTTGTAACACCCTTTAATATAAGGGGTACCTAGAATCGTTTTAAAAGAGGATTAGTATTTATTCGGCTCCTCTATATGTGCTTTATTGTAGCTCTGTTGATGACACCACATTAGTTGTGTGAGAATATTAGTAATTCCACTCTAAAGCCGCTTTCAGTGTAGCTCTGTTAATGCTATTTTTAACATTTCGAAAGAACATGCGTTAGTATTTTACGCATGTGTTGTAAGCAGCTCTACAATGTCCCTAAGTATGCTGATATTGAGAGTTTGCTCGTTTCAAGATCTTATAAACTGCCTTAAGGAGCATATTTTTAAATCTGTAAGCGTCGTAAATTTAATAGAGCTGAAAGTGTTGTAAATTTTCAATTATAGAGCATTATTTTCAAATTCAATGTAGGGAGCTGTGAAATAATCTCTTACAGAGCTATAGCTTTCGACTTGGAGCTGTTGAAAAACAGTTTTGCTTCAAATAGCTCTAACGATGTTACTTGGGTATCTTAAGGTTGAAAGTTTTAATATTTAAAAATGATTATATACCACTTCTTGTTTGTTTTTTTTTTTTTTTAATTTGAATTAGTTTTATTTTTTCGTTGTTTAAAACTTCAAAATATTCAAATGCAATTTAGTTTTAACTATGTACTTAGAAGCACCATTTTGCCAAATTATTACAAAATCTGTCCAATCATTGAAAACATATACGCGACTAACCCAAAAATAAGACCACTTTTTTTCAAAAACAAACTATGAATGCCTATTTTCGTTTTGTTATTTGTTTTCCAAAAACCTGAAACGCAGTTTATTGCAATTACTTTGGTCATTTCAGGCATAAGGTTTGATAAAAATCTTTAGATTTATTTTCGATAAAGTTTAAAAAAAAAAAAAACAAAATTGTAGTTTGGCAGCCTGTTCTAGATGAACTAAAGGAAAAATTCAAATTTTGCCTCTAGGGAAACAGATAAAAATACTCTGTACCAAATTTGAAGCAAATCAGCCCAATCGCTTAGGCTCTAGCTCCACCAAGACCGACCGACACGACGGCATGTCGAAACCCAAATTTCCGTTCTTCTCGATCATCGTAGGGTTAGTTTTTAATTACAACCTCTAAATTTTGTATACACGAAATTATTATTTGCAAACTGTGAATTTATCGAAATGTAATGGCGGTTCGATAATAGATAAAATACTTTCGCTTCAATTAACCAATATTCTACCAAAATTGGCCTCATCGCTGGACAAAATTTTTTAATAAATCAGCTCTGTACGTTTTGCGCACAGAACCATAATTTATTTGGAAACCAAATTTGGTAACGCTGTCGAAACATTAAGGGGTTGAATTTCTGGTTTTCAAAATTCTTTGGGGTAAAAATTCTGCTCTGTGCGAACTTTTTTTACATTATCAAAATGATTTTTCTTTTACAACGTATTTACAGCATTTTTAAAAATAGAATTTTGAAACACAGAATTTTGGGCATGCAGATTTTTGAAAAGACAATTACAATCCATACAGAATGTCGTTGTTTGAAGTGAAAATATCCAGACGGCGGGCGTTAGAGTGAAATAAAAACGGAGACGAAGACGAAGACACACTTTACGATGTAGCCCGTTATGTTACGAAAGTCTGCATAGTATGATATTGGGTACGTTGAGTGACAAAAATCTGAAGATTCCCTTGAAGCCAAGCTTGTCAATTTTGGATATGAACGACTTCACATACGGATCCAAACATATGGTTCCTCAAAACTGCGCTTGGACAAACGTTGAAGTTTACACATATTAGCCATGAGTCCCGGCACCGGCACCTACATAATATTTTTTGTTTTTGAAATAGCAATTTTATTCTTAAGAGCAATTGATTTGAGAAAAAGAGGGCATTCACATTTCTTAAAAAAAAAACTGATCGTTTTCGAGACATTTACAAAAAAAACTGAATTTTCGCCCCACAAAATAAAAGGCCCTGGTTCAATTTAGGATACTTTTTAGGGTGTGGGACTCCAAAAAATGCTCTTCACCAAAAATTCCGCTTTGACGAATTTTTTTCATGATGAACTATTAGAAAACTTTATTTTTTTTCACTTAAATATTTAAACTCGTTATTTTCCTCTTTACTAAAAGATGTGAATCAAGGATATAAAAAAAAAATTAAATGGTTCGATGCTTAAATAGTTGTAGTTTCTAAATCGATTTGGGTATTTTTCCTTGGGATCCTTGGGTTGGCTAATGTTGGCGTCGTTAAATGCACCTTAAAAAGCTTCAACAAGAAACTTCTATATTAATCGACTCAGAGCAGAATTGTTCTGAAATTCAATATGATCTTCTTTTTTTATAAATGAATTTCGTGATAAGAATTTATGAACATTTTCAAGATGTATACTTTGTTGACAGATGTAATTTAAAACGGTAATGGGGAGGAAATTAAAAAAAAAAAACTTGATTGAAACCATTCTGGTATAAAATTTTTAAAATTGGTATTCATTTTACGTCTTACTCGCATTTTTTGATGTCATTTCTTTTCTGTCATATCACAATCAAATAATAGGATAAAAATGAGTTCTAAATTAAGGTATAAAAAAATAGTCATTTTCCTGTGTAGACCAGAACATGTCAAAAAAGAATCTTGTTTTCTTCATACGTGTGAGTTGTATTTTATTTCCATGAAATATAATAGGTACACTTATAAACATATACATATGTATGCACATACTTGGTTCATATTTCTCTATACATTTTTTTGCAGGATTATCTTCCAGGGTGTTCTACTTAATGCTTCATCATTTTCTATCAATCTATTAAATGTTTGTATTTTGTGTATAAATCCTTTCGTCGTTAATGCTTCTTCACTCAAGGATAACATTTGATTTTAATATTTTTAGACATAAGCATTTGCTTTGCTTTCGACAAAAAATCGATAGATAACGATATAACGATATATTTATATACATATACGATAAATGGAATTTTTCCTGAAAAAATCGGGATCAATGAATTTTTTTTTAAATGGCTTTTTCCGATGAATATTGTTAAGCTAAAAATGTTCCTGTAACAAATATAAACATAAATATACAGGTTGATTCATATAAGGTGTGACATACAGCTATAGCCTGTAAATTGGGTTGAGACAAGAAAAAAAATCGTATAAGAAGGGGGGTGTTTTCCCCCCGTTTATTCAAGAGGGGCCATTTTCTAAAAAAAATGACTTAAAACAGAAAAAAAAATATTTAAAAACAACGGTTAAACTTACAATGACAAGTTACACCTTTTTGTAAAGCCAAATATCTCTTATTTTATTGCTTTTTTAAATGAATTTGTTTTAAAGAAAAGTTTTTGAAAAATTAATTTTTAAACTCAAAATTTAAAAAAAAAAAAATTTCAAACTAATTTTTTTCAAAATTTTAGATAATTAAGTACTAATTTTGTTTTCAAAATTCAATGCTCTTATTAGATTTTAGTCAACAACAGAAACCGGATGCTTACATGTCTTGTACTTTTTGAGAAAACTAAAAGTAACTAAATCTACTTTAATAAAGGGTTTTCCAATAAGAGGTGTTATTTTGAATAGCCCGCTATTTCGGTAGCTGTCACTTTTGAAGCTGTCATTTTTTGACATTTGACAAGTAGAAACTACGCCATTAATAAAAATGGAACGATACACGCTTCAATAACGCATTGAAATTATTAAAATTCACTATAAAAATGGTGAAAATTTTGCAGAGACGGTTCGTAAAACTAAAACATTTTTGGGTGGTCGTGAAGCACCTTGTCGGACCGCAATACAGAAATTGGTGGACAAATTCGAGCTGTTGGGACAAGTTAGTGATGTGAAGCATAAAACCCGTGCACGTCGCTCAAGAACAACTGAGAATATTGCTGTTGTAGCCCAAAGTGTTGAAGAAAACCCAGGTTTGTCCATTCCTCGTCGTTCTTTGGAATTAGGCATTCCACAAACGTCATTACACCGTATTTTGCATAAAGACTTGGGTCTTAAGGCTTATAAAGTTCAGTTAACACAAGAACTCAAGCTGGCTGATCATCAACAACGTCGTGTCTTTGCTGATTGGGTCCTTGAAATGCATGAAAATGATCCGGAATTTCATCGAAGAATCATCTTGACTGATGAGGCCCATTTCCACCTCGGAGGCTACGTCAACAAGCAAAACTGTTGCATCTGGGGCTCGGAAAACCCAAGAGTTATTGTTGAAAAGCCTCTCCATCCTCAACGGGTGACTGTTTGGTGCGTTTTATGGTCCGGCGGGGTCATTGGACCTTACTTTTTCGAAAATGAGGCTGGAGCAACAGTTACGGTCAATGGATTGCGCTATCGAGAGATGATTAATGATTTTTTATGGCCGGAATTAGATGGTATTGATCTGGACAACGTTTACTTTCAACAAGACGGCGCTACGTGCCACACAAGCAATGAAACCATCGATCTTTTACGGTAAAAGTTTCCGGACCGTGTTATCTCTCGAAGAGGTGATCACAATTGGCCACCGAGATCTTGTGATTTAACACCTTGCGACTTCTTCCTTTGGGGCCACGTGAAAGATAAGGTCTACGTCAACAGCCCAACTTCGATTCAAGACCTCAAAGATGGAATTCGTGAGGCTATCGAGGACATAGGGCAGCCACTTTGCGATTTGGTTATACAAAATTTCATGAAAAGGATATGGTCCTGTAAGCGTGGTCGTGGCGGCCATTTGGCTGATGTTGTGTTCCATTATTAACGGCATACCTTCCTCTTTATAATGAAATAAACATCCGATCATTTATCTCAAAAAATGCCATTTTTCTTTGAATATCAAAATAACACCTCTTATTGGAAAACCCTTTAGCTACGTAGTGAAAATAGGATCTTTAGAGCACCAAGCAACGGATTGTTGTCAATTATTTTCAATTTTCTAAAGAACTAGAAGAGATTTAACATCTAGTTTTTGGTATTTGACTAAAAATTATTAAGAGCATTGAATATTAAAAACAAAAATATTACTTTATATTCTAAAATTTTGAACAAAATTAGTTTGAACAAATTTTTTTCAGTTTTTTTTTTTTAATTTTGAGTTTGAAAATTAATTTTTCAAAAAACTATTCTCTAAAACAACTTTATTTAAAATCACAATAAAAGAAGAGATTTCTGGCCTTACAAAAATGTGTATCTATTTTCTTAAAAAAAAAAAATAGAATGCCGTTTTCTTACCTGCCAGCACACTGAAAATTGTAGTTTCGAAATTATTGACCCAATTTTCTTTGAATGGATATTAAAATCAGTTGTGGACTTTAATTTAAGGTTCCATTACAGATCGATGCTATGCGAACAATCCTGCAGACAATTGCGGCACTTAAGAACAATATTGGCCAAACTATTTGTAAAATATTGACACATTGGATTGACAGGATATACTGCGTGAAATAACTCCTCAAACTGAATATGAAATAATTCTAGAAATTGTGGAGTTTTGCATTTTGAAATAAGTCCCCAAATTTCCGACCTTTTGAATTTTAAATTGTGATATTAATACTGACCCTGATGTTATTCCTCAAATTGTCCTTAAAAATGTCAAATATTCTCACTTTGAGCCCCTATTTTAAATTTCTAAAAGCTATCTGGCAAGTGGCGAATTTCTTTCAGAGTGGTAAATATCTTTATTATTTATTACTCCAATTCACAAAACCGATTTTTAAACTTTCGTGTGCACCAAAACTCTTTAAAAAAATTTATACGATAAGCTGACTTTTCCACTTATGTCGTTTTCGAGTGGAAGTCCGGAGTTAATCCTTTTCCACTCTTTTACTCCAAATTTTCCATTTTCGAAAGGAATCGAACACTTCCGAAATCCAGCCGAAATCTACATTAAAGAATAAATTTCGCCATATGGCTTTTTTGCAGGATAATCTAAACAATTACCAATCTTTTACTGTTTTTACTAATTTTATTTTGAATAACCTCGAGGAAGGATAACAAATTGATATTACTTATACCGATTTTGCGAAGCCCTTCACTTTATTTTGATAAAAAATAAAAAACGGTTACGGTCTTAACTTAAGAGTCGTATAAAATTCAGCTCAAGCAAACTCTATGTTAGGCTTTATTAAACGAAATTCTAAGGATTTTAAAGATCCATTTACCCTTAAAGCCAGACTAACTGCTGCAAACAAAGCTCAACGGGCCATAGTCAGATTCTTCAGAGGTATGTGGGAATTAATGTTTGCACAGACTACACAGCACCCCATTTAAACTTCAACAGACCATTCACTACCTCTTTTACTAATAAAGAGGAGTAGAAAAATAACCAACCTCTCAGTAACGAATCTACAATAACTGTCTTCACTGATGGTTCTACGATGGACACTGGAGTTGGTGCAGGAATTTTCTCATAAACTCTGGGACTATTAGGTAGCTCCTTCAGACTTCCGGACTTTTGCAGTGTCTACCAAGCTGAGGTCTTGGAAGTGACCAAAGCAGCTACGCAAATATCAATGGTGGCGATACCACGAGCTGACATAGCCCTCCTCTTTATTGATAGCCAAGCAGCAATTTCTGCCACCGAGATACATTCGAAGCTTGTAACTTGTTGCCGCGAAGAACTTAGAGTTCTTGGCATGCAGCATAATTATTAGACTCTGCTGGGTTCCTGGTCACAGTAATGTACAGGGAAACCAAAGAACTGATGAGCTGGCGACAACGGTACCGTCGCTTGATTTAAGTCAAGCCGAACGACATTATAAAGTACCAAACTGTAGCATCAAACAGGATATTGGTAACAAATTAACAGGAAAAACCAATGAAAGATGGAACCTGCTTGAAAAATGCGCCACAACTAGAAAATTATGGCCAAATTTCAAGAAGCTTAGGACAGTCAAAATTATGCAAATGAACAAAAAACATCTTCGTTCAATTGTCAGCATAATCATCGGACACAACCTACTGGGATACCACAAAAATAAAATAGAGGTCAGTACTGACGACCTTTGCAGAGGGTGAAGCGATGAAGAAGCACATGAGGATACCTTACACTTCCATTGTTACTGCCCAGCACTGTGTCACTTAAGAAAGAAACACCTAGGAAATCATTTCTTTGATGACTTAGAGGATCTTTCTAGAACATCAGCGAACAGCCTTTTGAACTTCGTCAACGCCTCTAAATGCATTGACTGCTAACAGAACACAAAGGTTTTAACATTAAGTTGGGATACAACTTCCTAGGGTATCACAACGGATCTACATAGATCTAATTGTAAGTGTGATGGTAACAAGATCAACTGTCAACCCTTCTAACTAACCTAACCTTCTATTCATTTTCTGTAAAGCTCTTGTGTAAAATAAATCTTAGAATATTTCTTTCTGATATATGTATATGGAAACAGAATTGAAATTATTGAAAAAAAAATTATTAAGTTCACAATATGGGAATTAGGTTGGAACTAGAGCCTTTGATTTCAAGCGTGTGTCTAATTATACAAGTGTATTCGTATCACGTGTACACTGGTACAGGTACACGTGTAGTCAAAGTTTCTTATGCGTGTACATATTTAATACACGTGTTATTATAAAAGTGGCGCTTCTTTTTATAATCGTCCGGAATTCCTACACAGTGAGAAAACATAAACCTACTAGTAATATAACAAATTTAAAACACACATAAATTTTACTTTCGAATACAGTTTCAATGTCTTATAAATGGTAGACAAATAGTAGAAATTCTTGGGATTAAATGATTCTTTTGTATTATTAAATCTTAATTTGTATCTATTTTGAAAACCTTGTTAAGTAGTAACATCCGTCTGTTTAAAATTTTCCTCTAGTATGGCTGAGATGTGTTCTGTTTTTTTTTTTTTTTTAATTTCTTTCTATATTCAAATTTCTGAATTGTAAAGAAAAAGATTAAATGGCCTTTGATATTATGTATTCTGCAAAATTAATTAACGCTATCTTATTTTTATTCTTCTTTTCCAAAATTATGATGTTACTAAGTTCGGTTAACTATGGCGTATACGCACTTTTTTCCACTTTTATAAATGTTTATCTTTAACCAACCTGTTCGACTTCATTATTTTGCACAAATTGATAATTTGTCAATTAATGAATAATGGGGTTAAAGAAAAAAAGGCCAAATTAACACGCACAGAACTTTGTATCCCGGAAATCGAAATACTAAAAGACAATATTTTAAGTCCCGATGATCTCACCGTATAAGTTGATTTCGAGAATCTCGTCAAAAAAAATTTAAAGTTCAGGTCTACATTTTCGAAACCTTTGAAAAAGATACTTATTCTAGATTTACACTACCGATAAATAATATCATATTTTAGCCATTTTGTACGCATTCTTTCTCATAAATAATTACGGATAAGCACTTGACAAAATGTCTTAAAAACTAATACATATTTCCGTTGTTCGGTCCTAAAATATGATGAATGCCTAAAATATGGCAATAATAAAATGCTATTTTTTTTCGTCGTGAAATGCAGCTAAATAGTTGTAGCTATACTCTGTCCAACAAAAATAGGCAGTACACGTCTTATGGGAAAGGTTTTTCAAAATCAGTAGCATGCTATATTTTTGCACCATACTAAATTGAAATAACTCCTCCACAAAAAGTGTTTGCCCGCCTGTGAATTTGCAATAGCATCGGACACAGACCGAACGTCCTATTCAAGGCACATCTGAGTGTGCACTGAATTGCTGGGGTCAATGGTGATAGGCTGCGGTTTGATGTACATTCAGAGTTACCCTTGAGGATTTGGTAATTCGTTCACCTTTTTTTCCTTGAGTTTCTGTTAACGTGCTTTTGATTTACGAGCTTTGATCGTGTACACTACGACAACCCTGTGAAAGCTTTAATGAATAACAGATTTATGCAATCCATTGTAGCCAGAATGAGAGGCAAACGTCCTATCTTGCCTACACTGCCAATTTTTGTTGGACGAAGTATAGTTGTAATTTTTTCCAACAAATTGGGAACAAATTATGAAGAGTATTAAATTACTTGCTTAAACAAAGATCGCCGGATAAAACGGTTGAAATTTACTAATTTTATAATATTTGATTCTTTAAGGCCCAGTTTATCAGTGGTTTTTGAAAAAACTCAGTGGGTAAAATATCAAAAGCATCTGTTCAGTCAATCCTGAGTTAACTCACCAAATTTGATGAGTTAACTGGGGTTCAACTTTCATCTCGCACTGAAAAACTGGACCTTAATGTCTTTAATAATTCAAATACAGCTCTAGCATTAATAGACTTATATTTTATGAGTTTGCAAAACAAAATGCCTAATCATTGACATTGATGTGATTGAAGCATTTAGAATAAAATCATTAGTGATTTAATCAATCAAAAATAGTTTAGTCTTAAAACCCAATCCCCATTCAACCGAATTCTACATCCACTTCCACCTAATATCGGGCTTCACCTAAGCTGTAGATAGTCTTAGCGAAAGCTAAATGGTCCACTGAATATGAAATACCTATCCAAACTAACCTCTCTATAAAGTAATGAGTTTTGTTTGTGAAGAAAAAAACATGAAAAAACCTCATCTATAGTTACCTACATACATTAAACAATATCTTAAATCTTCATAAAAATAATGAAGTTAACACATACATACACCTACATAAGAGTACAGAAATCAAATTCAACCTGAGTGTACAAGTATACACCAAGAGATTGTGGTTTAGGTTTCATATTTCGGGAGCACTAGAGTCATATTCAAGATCACCGCAAACACAATTACCTAAGGTCAAACATATTACAAAACTCAGACCAAGAAAAATGAGTAATAAATGACCTTAGAAGTGTAATTGAAGTAAATAATTGCAACAACCAAGTAAGATTTTTTTTTGTTATGACTTAAACCTCTACAACTGTCAAGCGTGCCTTTGCCGAGTCAAGCTTGTTGGTTTAAATTAACTTGAACCTTTTTTTTTTAGTATCGCTGTATCTGTGCCTCTCTTGGGTTTTTATTGACACTATACTATACCATGATGATGATGATACGCAAAGATTCAAATGAAATGAAAAAAAGTATTGTTGGAGATAGAAGCGCTAATTGTCTGCAGGTATAGTTAGTCTTGAGTTCTTTAAGCTTCCCTTAAGTTTTTTTTTTTGAAATAAATTTTAGGCTTTGATTTGTCAATTTAGCAAACAAATTTTTTAATAATCAATAGTCAATTCATTTAAAAAAAAAAACTAAATAAGTTTGGTCGTGCGACAACTCGTGGAGAGCTGGGGCCTATAGTGTCTTACAACTCTCAACCATTCCTGTGTGCGCGTTGTTTGTTTGCTTGCTTTAATTGCAGGGATATACAATTTTCTGCTGAATTTGAATGGTATGAGGCACTTATTCATGACAAGGGGCACTCATGGAGGATTTGTGACAGAGTGATTCATTTTTTTTTTCAAAAATAAAAATAATACGAAAATCGGTTAAACTTTTTTATCGCACGAAATAACGATTTCTAAGATTTATTTTTTCAGAGATTATTTCTTTCAAATTCTGAAGTTTTAATTTTCAATGGCGCTTTCTAGCATTTTGCCTCGTATTTGGAGAGTATGGCTTCCATTTCATCAATCGTAAGTAAACTACTGAATGCATACAACCCATATTCATTAACTATAATGGAGTCCAGTTCCGATTCGCTTAGCTTCGCTCACTTTAGCAAGCATAAGCAAGAGTGATCCCAGTCGCTCTGCGCATAAGTTGAAAAATCAAAAGAGATCACACATTTCATAACTTGAATAGCTCTTCCGAACCTATGTGTGAATCCTTTGAACATGTATGTGTAATCTTTTTGATTTGCAGTTTTTACTTGCTCTACTACTTGGGCCTTTAGCCCCAAAAGAAATAGTCTAGAAGTGTGATATTATATGATCGAGGCATCAGCCAATTCATCGGCCCAAAGCGTGAAAATAATTGTTTACCGAATTGTTCTCGAAAGAAAGCCCCTAGCCCAGGGTTCGGCAATTGGCGGACCGCGGTCCGGATCCGGACCTCGAAGGGTATAAATCTGGACCGTTGATTTTTCAGTTTTAATTCGAAAAAAATGATTTTCCAACATAAATACTAAATTGCAGGCAAGTTTGTTATCAATTTAAAAAAAAAACTCGGATATAGCAACAGCAAAATCAACAAAAGCAGCCTTGCGTATATGCTGGAAACTTAGTAAGCCATTTTCAGATTCCGAGATTTTTAAGGAATTGTTGCTGCTATTCAAGGCATTCCACTATCCGCTAAAAGCAATAAAAGAAGAACCAACTTTTGCATAAATGCACGGGCGGCGGCGTAGCCCTTGTAGGTACTTCACAAATCTTGCGACATTACTGATGCTTAACAGAAGTCTTCTTCGTGGAGAAGACTTCAAGATAAAAGAAAATAAAAGTTATGATAAAATATTGTCTATTTCTACTGACGGTATCCCATCAATGATATATAAGGAAAGGGACTTGTAATGAGAATTAAGGAGAAAAATGCTGGGTTGCTGTCTACCAGAACTCAGTAGGTACAACACTAAAGTGCACAATGGACAATTTAGTCAAGTTGATACATTCCATGGGTCTTGCTCGGCTCTACAGCATCGTCAGCTAAAAGCGAGTTTCTAGTCGAATGTGATCCAGCGTATTCCGACTCAATAAAACACAACAGCGTACGGTGGCTAAGTAAGGATCAAGTCATGGAACGTTTTTGGAAAATAATGGGTGATTTTTAAGAGGTTTAGAACTTTTTTAAAAAAAAAAACACAAAAAATTCGAAAAAATGAATGAAATATTTATTTGAATCGATAGTTTGAACCTTGCAATTTAATGTTTAAAGATAATTTCATGCAAATGTTGACCGCGGCTGCGTCTCAGGTAGCCCATCCGCTGAGTCCAATTTTGGCATACTCTTTCACACATATCGGCCGGTATCTCACGAATGAATGCATGGATGTTGGCTTCCAGTGCGTCAATCGAAGCGGGCTTGTCCCTATAGACATTAGCCTTGACATACCCCCACAAAAAATAATCTAATGGTGTCAAATCGCACGATCTAGGCGGCCAATTGACCGGCCCGAAACGTGAAATTAACTGTTCACCAAACTCGCCTCGCAATTGCGCCATTGTTTCGCGTGCTGTGTGGCATGTGGCACCGTCTTGTTGAAACCACATATCATGCAAGTCAAGAACTTCCATTTCGGGCAAAAAAAAGTTTGTTATCATCGCTCGGTAGCGTTCACCATTGACAGTAACGCTGCTATTCGCATCATCTTTGAAGAAATATGGCCCAATAATGCCGCCGGCCCATAAACCGCACCAAACAGTGGCTTTTTCGGGATGCATTGGTAGCTGTTGCAATGCTTCTGGCTGATCTTCACTCCAAATGCGGCAATTTTGCTTATTTACGTACCCATTCAACCAAAAATGAGCCTCATCGCTGAACACAAGCAGCGCGCGATGAACATTTCGAACCGAGCACGAATATTGATAGTAAAATTCAATAATTTGCAAGCGTTGTTCATTTGTAAGACGATCCATGGTTAAATTGCAAACCAAACTGAAGCTGTTTGATAGTGACACAAGGTACTAAACACACGTCAGCTGTCAAAACCAGTGTTGCCAAAACCAAACCAGCTAAAAAATCACCCGTTATAAGAAGAAGTCGTCAAGTTTTTGAGAAACTTGAATACTGAGGAAGCAAAGATGTATTAAGATTTCTTGCAAGTAGAAGCAGCAAGTAAGACATTCCTAAATACATAAATGCCCTTTATACTGAGATATAGGGAAAAGGCAAGTTAATATGTGACTTCATGCAAAGTGTTACAGCGTTTTGCCGAAGTCTCCTTCCTTGTATTTAAACATTCTTAACAATGAAGAATTCATTCTTTTTCCAAAAGTCTTGATTATAACAAAATATCCCGGTCATAGACACTGAAAGATTTTCAACTCTTATATCGGACCTCCAATAGAATTTGCTATAAAATTCCAAGAGGAGGGAAAACTTTGTGTGATTTTCAAATCGCGTTTGGAGGTAACTCCAACTGGATAGTGGACAGATACTGCTGTCGAGTTGTTCAGTTTTTCAAAGTCTGGACTTCAAATAGAAATAATTTACGTACAACAGGATATGTTCTTCCAAATATACAAATTTACCCGAGATCAAGAGTGTACACACGTTTCGGAAAGGTCGCCAAATAAAAAAAAAACTGGCCAGAAATGAACTTCCTAAAAAAATAAATATCGCTCGGGGATAACTAAAGCATGTTTATGTACCTAGATGACACTCTGCCCATTGATTCTATAAATAAAGGACATATTTAGTTTGTTTTGACAATGTTCGGTTACAAATCGCCTTTTAATTTTTTCTGGACTCTCGTATAAAATAGTTTTATCATCTGGACCGCACCTAAAATTAATTGCCGACCCCTGCCCTAGCCTGTAGCAAAAAGTCAAGGCTTTTTGGAATTAAAAATATCATTGAGATCACAAGCTTAGATTTTTTCAAACAAATTATTTTGAAATTTTATTTAAAAATCTCAAAATAATTTTTTTTAAATTTTGATATGCAATATTATTTAAACTTATAACAAGCTTCTGTATAAAAATTTAATTTTAATCACGTAATCAGATAATCAGGGGGCCAACAAAACTCGTAATGATAAAATAATATACAATTTAATAATTTTAAATGGTAGACCGTACTAATGTTGATACTCAGAAATTTTGTTTATCAAAATGATAGAAGTCGTGTTAGAGCAAAAAAAGATTTTTTAAACATTTGTTACGATTCTTAAACATTTGTATGGGAGGTACCGTTATTTTTGGTTATAGGAATAGATAATATTTGTTTAAAATCTTGAAAAAAAATATTGAAAAACTACTTTTTGTTAAGTTAAATAAAAATACCCATAATCGTTTTTGAAATATTGAAGTTTAAAAAAGAACAAATCAAATTTTTTTTTTTAAAAATCAAAAAAAAATGTTTTTTTGAAAATTTTTAGTAAGTACACAATATTATAAAACATATCAATCATTCTTCATAAAAATTTAATTAAAATCAGTTGAACCGTTTTTGAGAAAAGCGAAAATAAAGAAAGTGGTTCTTTGAAAGGTGCCATAAATAACCATTGCTTGTACGTACTGATTTTCCTTTCATTAAATCTGTAAAGCCGATTTTAAGAGAAATAAGATTTTCCATTTTGGCCCAAAACATTTTGTATGAGAGGAAGAGTAAGTGGGGCAAATGTGGCCCACCCTTATCTTTTTTGTAAATAAAACAGTCAGTTCTTTGGTAATTCACTTAGGTTTTTTTTTAAAACTTAAAGAAATTATTTTATAAACAACATTCATAACATAAAACAAAAAAAAAAACAACTTAACTAAAACTTAATAAATAAAAACTAAAAAAATCATTTTAAAACTTTTCTAAAAAGTACTGCTAATATGTGTTAAATATGGCCCAGGGTGGTGTATATGGCAGATGTAATGGGCCATATTACCAGCACAAAGTTTTTTTTTTGTTCTTTTAATTTTAACCCACTTTAAAAAAATATATTTAAAATTTTGGTTTTAAATAAAGAAATATAAATTTAAGCACAAAAAAGTTTCAAAATTTTTTAAAATAAAATATTTGAGCAAAATTTAGTGTAAAAACACTAACAACAAAAATTTACCAAAAAGTTATATGGAAAATGTAAAAAATTAAAACCTGCTATTCCTCACACATTTCCTGCGCCTGAGTCTGCACTTTAAAATATATCAAAACCATTAAGGGTATTTTTGATATGAATACACAGTGGTTAGTCTACACTCTTGCAGAAGGGAAATATGACGGTGGGCGATATTACCAACATGTGCCATATTTGCCGCAGTTACTCTACCGATATTTTCCCTAAAAAATAAAATTTTCAAAAATGTGTCGGGTGAATGTCCCAAAAACATTAGGTACCAAGTGTAAAGAAAATCGACCCTTCCGTTTACGCTGTAGCTGAACAGACAGACAGGCAGGCAGACCGAAAGACAGACGGATGTTTTTGCGAGAGCCACTTTGTCGTCTTCCCTATCATCCGTGATCAAAATCTCGAGTTCGATTTTTTTTACGAATCCATAACTGTATGTACATAAGTATGTTTATACATAATTCCTATATATATCGCAAGTAAGAAAGTAAAAATAATAACGGAAAAAACCCAGCACATCAAATGCGCCGCAACCAAATTTCTACCCTAATGTAGGCCTTTTTGTTAAGGTGTACATATCCATTGCATATACACCTACACCATTACATGCATCAACCACGTACCTTCTTTAATTAACTTCTATTTGCTTTATTGTTTATTCTAATTTGTTATAAATGCATAAGTATTTTGGATTAATTATGACTGATATGATAATTTTCAGATAAGGTTAGACACGCAGATAGGTGTGATATGGGAATCACAATGCTTCTATCTTAAATGCTTTTATTAAAATTAGATCAAAATATTTTTTGTTGTTGCTTCGTATTTCATCAGATTTATTTAATATTTTTTAATACGAATTTAATATGCAAGTATGTATATACATATGTATCTATATGATTGTACACTCAAAAAAAACGAGTTAAAATCAAGAAAAACAGTATCAACCCTATTCGTTGGCGAAAGTCTGTTAAACTCGGAAATTCTTAAGTCAAGTGAAAGAAATCATATTTTAAGCTTGTTTTTAATAAGCTAAAAATTCTTGTTTTAATCCAGTTCCGCGATAATTTTAAGAACGTCGTCGTTGGTGCTTAAATTAAGTCAAAAGAAAAGATGTTCATTTTTAGAATACAAAAGTTTAATTGCAGCCCACTGTATACTTAAATAAAGCTTGTGGCATGTCTAAATTTAAGAATGCATTGCTATATTTTTTCATACCGAAATATACGCGTGGTCCTTATTTTGACATTGTTCCAATTTCATTGCCTCACCCTGAAAGTGGTTAAGGTATGTACAAAAATGTTGTCCATTTTTTTTTAAATAAGTTGACTCGTGCCAGGGCGTAGTTGAAATTTGCCGTACAAAAACAGCCTTTTTCTTACAGTTTCGAAAAAGTGAATGGAAAATCTTTAAACTTGGCTCATATCTTCAGTAGGTACACTAAAAGAAGTGAAGGTATACAGTAAAATTATTTCCAGTTTAAAAAACAACCTCGATAAAATCAAAATTCGTAGATTTTGTGTACTTTTTTGTTTTTAGTCTAAAAATTGTTTTTCTAGTTGTTTTTCGAAATTTTAAGAAAAGGACTGTATTTTGGATGCCAAATTTAAATACTCGGTGGCACTCATTTGAAGAAAACAACATTTTTTTGCATACCTTATCCACTTTCAGGGGGACAAAGAAACTCAAACAATGTCAAAAGAACTCTATTCCCGTGGGCGCATGCTTAATTTAGGAAAGCGATCTTGTATTGAGATTAAAGGACATAAATATAACATATTTCTAATCTCAAATCAACTTTATCTTCTTAATTTAAGAATAAAAGCTTGTTTTTAGATTTACGCTATTGTATTAACAATTATGAGTGTCATTTTATGATTAAGCACGTAAGAATACAAAAAATGTAAAAAGAAGCCCGATCATACTGGATTTTAGCTTGCGATTTTTCTCTGAGTGTAGATACTAATGATAGCTTGTAAGCTATACATATTTTTGTTTAAAATTATCACACAAGTGACAAGTATGAGAAATAAGAAACAAAGATCATGTGGTAATAAATTCACTTAGCAAATAAATAACATTTCAACTGAATAGGAATGTACTGCACTTAAGACACGTGCCAAAATTTCACAAAAATATTATACCAATAAATGTGAAATGTGTGTTTTCTGTGATAAGAAAAAAACGAAGACAGAAGTTACTGTGAAGGTAGTTTTTTATAATTTAGAATGTTGTGTTTTACGATCAACTCTTTGAGGTTGTAACAATCAAAAGTTTAAATTTTTAATTGGTATTAATAATTTTTACTGTCGATTTAAATTCTTTAACGATAAAGCAAGTTTTTCATTTAGAAAGAAATAAATTCGAGATTTTAATCATCCAAGATGAAATTAAGATAGTGAATGCAAAAAAAAATTGATCTGCAGGTCTGCCAGTACCTCAAAAGTAGGGCTAGGTTTTTTGTTTCCATTGTTTATTTGAATCTCAATATTTAGAATTAGAATTATTTAGCAACAGACACCCAAAGAGAGAGGGGAGGAGGCCCCTCTCACCTTCATCTGTTTGTTTCACTTTATTAGCTTAATACTAACATAACTAACTTAAGACTAACATAAATTCTTAAAAACTAGAAATTATCGGGTAGGAAGGGTACTCTGTGAAGGGAGGTTTTGAGGCTGGCTTTGGTTATTCGGATTTTTTTGGTAAGTCTAGTACGAGGCACTGTAAATGGAGGTTTTGATACTGTCTTTGCTTAAATTGAAGTCGAATAGGTTGGAGACGTTGTTAGACGTACGTAGCATACGGTTCAAAGGTTCGTTGCTACCATAATTGGTGCGATGAAACTTGATTTGAAATCAAGATCGGAGATTATTGGAATTGGTTATGAGGGAGATTTTTTGGAGAAGAGCAGGGCAGTCAATATTACCTGCTAAGAGCTGATGGATGGAGACAATATCAGCCACCCAGCGGCGATATTCAAGCGATACCATATTAATTAATTTTAAACGATGTTCGTAGTGAAGTAGGTTAATCGGATCAGACCATCAGGGAAGGCCTCGGAGGGCAAAACGAAGGAATCTACTTTGTACAGCTTCAATTCGCTGTGAGTGCCTAAGGTAAGAGGGTGACCAGACTTAGCTAGCATATTCGACGAGTGGCCTAACAAATGTGATATAGAGAGATTTAGTGACATAGGGGTCAGAGAATTCCTTTGACCATGGTTTCACACAGCCGAGGGCAGAGTTAGCTCTCTTGATGGATGTATCAATGTGAGAACGAAAGTTCAATTCCCTGTCACAGATAATTCCTAAATCACACAGTGAATAAACCGATGGTGACTGGCACATTATCGATGACATACGTCCTAGGAGGGAAGGGAGGAAGGGAAGGGAGTAGGTGATAGCTGAATCTAACCAAATCTTTATCAAATATCTTGATTTACTATAATATATATTGAGTTAACTTAGTAGATTAAAAACTATTAATTTCTTAATTTTCCTTAGAATAAAAGTTTTCCAAATCAAACTGTTGCGCTGGATAAATAAATTCATTCGAAACACCATTTCCATCATTCGACTTCTTTTGTTTGCTACCACTTTTTTTCTATCGAAAAATTTAAAACATCATCTTTATTTTG